>OW443346.2:2055000-12055000 GCA_937001555.2 Hypsopygia costalis | reverse complement strand
TCCCCACGCTGGCCAAACGGGTTGGGGAGGAAAGCTAGGTGTAAGCTACATATAATATTTTGATGAGCTCGTTTGTCGTATGGCTATGGCCACTTTGGCACCTAGGTCGCGAGTTCGACCCCGCACAAGACCAATATTTGTCTGCATGAACATCTCATTTTATCTTCGTCTGAATTTTTTCTATATGTATTATATGTATGTATTTACAAAAAAAATGTATTTAAGAATTATATCACTTATCTAGTACCCATAGCTCTAGCTTTGCTTAGTTTGGGACTAGATGGTAGTGTGTAATTTGACGAGGAATATTTATTTATAAAAAGAAAATACGGAGCAAAAAACGAGGCATTTCGCGACACGTGTGTTATAAGCCTGAATACTTTGGACCTAAAATTTATTCCATACTTTGTCTTTTATGATCCTAACTCCAACAAAACCTAATCTGCTATTACACCCTGAGCATATGGGTCACGTTAAATACCCAGCTATAAAATAAAATTATGCATTTACGAACAAGAGCAACGAACGCCACATAATGTTTTAACTGCCATAAGGATTGGAATGGGGCTAACGATGTGAAAATATGTATAATCGTCCATTTATGGCAGTGTTATAAAACACGCATGTTACTGAATAAAAAGCGTGAGGAGTTAGTAACAAATTACTTTAAATACATACTCAACTATTACTAAGTAATGCTACACTGGGTAGTAGCATGAAATCAGGTAATTAGGAAAAGTAATAAATAGAAAATTAAACGAAATATGTATACTGAAAGAATACAAGAAATCTAACAACACTGCAATCATTTAAAATCTATATAAAAATAGGTATATTCTTCGGTTCGACCTCTTCTGCAAAAAAAAAAAAGAAAAACAATAATACCACAATTGTATTCTGTTCTAATTCACGGTAAAAATTAATACAAACAAACATCAATCAAAATAGAGCCTCATAACAACCAAACAGTGAAAAATATAAAGTAAATATTGCAAAAAAATATACGACTATAAATCACAAGTAGCAGTTTATTTGTCGCAACATCAATTTGAAGGGACATTTAATTAATGGCGTTACAAATTGGCCGTTTGCATGCCTCTTCGTTCGCAATTTCATTCAATACGATCCGGGAATTTATACTAACTCCCGTTAAAACGTTACAAACGCCAAATGGCCAATTTTATACTAGCTTCTGCCTAAGGCTTCCCCGGTGTGATGTTCGAAAATGTCGCGCGTATCTATATCTTCATATTAAACCTAGTCTCTGAATTTGGTCTAAATAGATTGGATGTCGGAATGTATCATAACGTATCGGCTAATCCTATGTCAAATGTAGCTAAAGCCTTATTTTCCTTATATAGTAGCAGATGTTAAAGTAGGAATAGGTTACGATGGGATTGACATAGTCAATTATGACAAAAGTCTCTAAATTAAAACATGATTTTAAAAGAAAGAAAAAAAAAAGGTTATCGTCGACTGTGCAACACATATACTGAAGTTCTTCGGGCATATTACTCAAAAAGAGTTTTCTATGGAGTATCCTGTAGTCCAAGAAATCTGAGGATCTCTGGGGAATGTCCACTCAAATTGCTCTTCCTATTTTGGATACTGTTGCTGCTCACCTGGCTATAGTTTTTAATGAAAGTATAGAGAGTGGTATTTTCCCAGACTTAATGAAACTTGGCAAACTTATACCTTTATTTAAATCAGGAGATAATCGTGAGCCTGGGAATTACAGACCAATCTCTATTCTGCCAGTATTGAGTAAAGTGTTTGAAAAGATCATGTCAAATCAGCTGCTCGCACATCTTAATAAGTTCTACATTCTACATAAGAAGCAATACGGGTTCACCGCCGGAATGTCCACTACAGACGCAGGAATCGCGCTCGTGAAATACATATTTGAGGCTTGGGAGACGTCTCAGGACGCTATCGGTGTGTTTTGCGACCTCTCCAAAGCATTTGATTGTGTTGATCATCAGACACTGTTGCTCAAATTAAATCATTATGGTATTAAAGAGAAGTCTTTGCAAATGGTAGCTTCATCGTAGAGGTAGAATCATACCTTAGTAATAGAACTCAAACGGTGGATGTAAATGGCACAAAATCAAATGCATTTGAGGTAAAAATGGGCGTGCCCCAGGGTTCAATTTTGGGTCCTCTCTTATTCTTGGTATACATCAATGATTTGCCTGATTTGGTAGAAAAATTTGCCAACGTAGTACTGTTTGCCGACGATACCTCACTTATTTTTAAAGTTGCTAGGTATAAAGACAAAATTGAAGATGTTAATAATGCTCTTTCTGCAATTCTGAACTGGTTTACTACAAATAATCTCCTTCTTAACTAAATGTATTAAATTCACGTTACCCAATGTCAGGCAAGTTCATGCTGATGTAGTCATAAAGGACACCACCCTAGTTTATGACAATGATACTGTTTTTCTTGGTATTACCAAGAAAAACAGTATCATAATTCAAAGTTGCAATGGGGCCCTCATATAACGAAACTAGCTCGCAGACTCAGTTCCGCAGCTTATGCGGTTAGGAGAATAAGACAGATAGCGGACGAGACAACTGCTAGGCTCGTTTATTTTAGTTATTTCCATAGCATTATGTCATATGGCATATTGCTTTGGGGTAAAGCAGCTGACATTGATAAAATTTTTGTATTACAAAAGAGAGCCATTAGATCAATTTACAATTTGGATTCTAGGGATTCACTCCGTGAGTTATTTAAGGAGATAAACATCCTCACTGTCGCTTCTCAATATATTTATGTAAATATTATGTACGTCCGTAAAAATATTTCGAATTTTACAAAAGTATGTGATATAACTAATGTCAACTTGCGGAACAAAAACAAATTGGTTATTCCAAAACATAGACTGGGGAAGGTCAATAATTCGTTTGTCGTAAATTGCATCCGCTACTACAATAAGTTGCCGGAGTCGGTCCTGATTTTACCCGACACTAAATTCAAACAGCCTATTAATACCACCTTATGCAAAAAGGCTTACTACAGGACCGACGATTACCTTAATTATAAAAATGTATGGCAAATTCTCGGCACAGGATGTGAAGCACAGGCGTCTTATCTTTACAAGTAGTATTGTGGATATACATATTTAGACTTTTATACAATATGTATATACACTCTATACTATGATTTTTTATATTTTATTTTACTTTAATTTTTTTTTTCTCTTATTTTGGTTGAATACCATTTTTTTTATTGTATTATGTATAATGATAATATTGTATGGCTATTTAAAAAAGACCTATATTGACAGAGTTTCTTTCGGCATTTCTTCTCGTCAATGGTCATTCCGAAATGCTGGTAGATAAAAAAATATACCTAATTGTAAAAGATGTGTCTAAGTGCCCGCGAGGGCCCACAGAATAAATAATTTTGACTTTGACTTTGACCAAGGCAGGGTTGAAGGCAAGAGACTCCGTGGCCGCTCTCCGACCAGGTGGGGAGATTTACTTAAGTTTCTCACAAAATCCTCCATGTCCGAATGCTCCCGCAATGCCTCCAACAGAATCAAATGGAGAAATATAACAAGAGCCGCTATTCGTAATGATCTGCCCATGACCACGACCAGTCTGCCAAGAGTGTCCGACTGAGAAGATCTACAATCTATAAAAGGCAACCATTAGTGACTAATCTTTCAACGCACAGCTCAAATTACTAGACAGATCAGGTTGAATTTTTGCATATACTAACGTCTGTCGCGTCAGCTAGAAAAATATAAATTTACAACAACTAAGTCTACAAGCATTATTCAACTAAGATTATAATAACAAAAGGCAAGATGAAGTGAGGCTGTTGTGAGAATTAACAATAGCATTGTACAGTGTCACCCTCATTAGAATGAGTATCGTGGATATAAATACGAATTATTTAATTTTATCTAACAGCTTTGTTAGGCTCCATTTAAATATTGCGTGCTTTGTAAACAGTAATCAAATTGTTACTTTTAGTCACTTATTCGGTCTTGCAAAAAAAACGCAAATTATATTTACATATGTGTAATATTTCATTTATTTATCTAATTGTCAACATGTATTAAGTAAGTTACAATTAATATAATAATATTATAGTAAGTAAAATAAACTTAAAGTAAACTTAAAATAGATAAAATAAATTCTATAACAATACATAAAATACAAATGAAACTTAATTACCTAAAACTAATTAAATATATATATATGTATATACTAGAACATTGAAACTAAATCTAAAAACCCTAAAAAATATAATTTAATAACTAAAATATATTATTAAAAGGAGTCCCTTTAGGCAAGGTTCCGAAGATACTGGCAGCGTTCCCCCTTTGAATAGCTAGACTAATTCTTTGTCCGAGGTAGCTGCCAGCTCTTCGGTCTCCTGTGATGTCGACTAACCTTTTTGCTATTTCCTTAAAAAGCCTTATAGCGCTAGGACCCCACGGACCAAGGGTCTCGACACCGAATGGGACAAAATCATATTCGGAGCCTTGACCTCTATATTTGTATGCTTTAACTTTTTCAGCCGCTTCACAAGCCGCACCAGCTCTGTAGTTGGTTCCATGTAGATGGGAAGGGGCCAGCGTGTCTGAACAGGTTGCATCCCATACCAGCACCCGGCCCATCTTCCATGGAATCAAACTCATACCATCCGGTCTCTTGCCATCATCTCTTGCAATACCAGTCGGCTCAAGTAGACTTGGCACGTTGACGGTGGCAAGGGACCGGCGTATGATATCGTTAAGTGCGGCCTGCACTTTTTTGGCATGACAGTTCGTGATGTCCTAGCTTGTCGACATCACTACCACAGGGACATTTATGAGGAGCGCAGACCGGGACCCCAAGCCGTAGACAGGTCGCGATTCGAAGCGTGTCAGGCTCAAGAAATGTTCCTGCATTTGACGAAGGGTACGCGTGAAGCCAGTAGCCGGCCTCATGCGTACCCACGGCCAAAAGCCTAGCAACGGCCGAACCTGTACTACAGCTCAAAAGATTGCCATAAGTCAATTTGCAGTTTATGTCGTCCCAACTCCTCTGTGAATTTGGAGAAAATGGAAAATTTTGACCTGGGCATGCAATTAAGAAAGCGTTTCTAGCTTCTTCCAAGCCAGCAATCTCAAAGTTTGAAGGGGATGCCCTTAAAATTTTACTTATGAGATTTGCTGAACTATGGACAGAAGATAGGAAGGCTGGTAACGCGACACTGGAAATTTTGCGAATCCCTAAACCACCATAACGGATGGGTAGGGATGCTTGGGTCCAAGATTGCTCGTTCAGCTGCATATTAAGAATCGATTCTAAGCTAATTTTGATTAAGTCGTCTACTTGTGTCAAAAGATCTGGGTGATTCCAAAAGGAGCAGCAACGGAGCAAATACGTAAATTTTGGGACGAAAAGGCAGAATTTTAAGATGCAAAGTGCATAATGTGGACTAATTTCAAGGAGACGGTCAGCAGTATTTTGAAATTTAGTAATTGAATTATTAATATATTCAGAAATAGATTCATCAAAAATTGGAGAACCTAAAAGGTAAAGGGAATTACTGTTAATTATTTTAATGTTTGGAGCCAAAATATTAAATTTTTGTTTTACGGCATTTAAATTTAAGTCGCAGTTATTTATAAAAAGTTCGCATTTGCTAAAATTAAGCTCCAAACCAATGGCTTCAAATTTATTTTTGACTAGCAAAGTACCCGTGCTTCGCTACGGGAACACTCCTAATTTGCGTCTATTTTTGTTTCGTATTGACCATTATCACAAACATACACCATTTAGGTTAAGACGTCCCGGTAAACAATATTTTTGGCATTCGCACCAGGAGCAATAATTGCAATGCTTCCAGGAGATCTTACTCCTGAGCAAACTACATAAAACTGATCATGAGAGAAGCAGTCCTGTCTCAAGTCAACCCCAGCGACCTTTAGAGACTGCCCCTGAGCTTTGTTAATGGTCATAGCGAAACACCTTTATGGGAAATTGAAGTGAAGTCTCTTAAATTGAACTGGGTGGTCTTAGGGAATAATCTTATGGAACAGCGCATCCTTTACTGTCCTCACTCAACAACTCATCGTTCCAGTTGTTTAATACGTGAACAATGGTGGCACGAACCTCCTGATGATACACCTCCGTTCCATGCAAGTGGTAGGAGATGGAGCGGAACAGGCCAGCTCCATTACCTTCCAAAGCAATAATGGTATGGGGCATCATCACACCTTCCACAAATATAAATTTAGTGAATCTTGACTTCATTGTTTGAAAAATACGGAAATTCATTAAGTAGGTAAAAACCTATTCTAAGTACCGACTTTATGGGAAAGTCGGTACTTAGAATATGTTTTTCAATTAGTTTTCGACACCAGATGTAGCTTCATTTGAAGGACGCAGTTTCTTTTACGCCCTACGCGCGCGATGGATTACCTCCGGGGGTAACTACTGGAATGAAGTGAGCGATAAACCGTCATGGATAACCCCATGGTTTGAAATAATCTCTCGTATATACCCTTTCCTTAATAACGAAACCATAGCGCGCTGTACAAATGCTAGCTATACCTAGCCATCTAGTGATAAGTTAATTCAAATATAAATATAACATTTTTTGACATTTCTTGGCTGGGCGCTGGTCAAAAGTTAATCAGTTACCCATAAACATCCCCTTTTTTTTCTATACAACTATTCTACCAAGTCTCAAAATCGTAGGTGAATCGGTTTCCAAGAGGGTTTTTTTTTCAACCCCCTGTTTTAACCTCTTAGGTGTGAAATTTCGGAAAATCCCGTCTTAGTGCGCGCTTACATTGTATGAGGAACACATATCCAAAGTTTCAGGTTTCTAGCTTCAGGGGTCTGGGCTGTGCGTTGATTAGTGCGTCAGTCAGTGAAGTCAGTGAGGACAAAGCCTTTTACTATCTAGCTTTTGCCTGCGGCTTCGCTCGCGTGAAGTTCGCGCTTTTTAGATTATCCAAGTCAAGTCTAACACGCAACGCAACCACCCTCATGTAGCACCTATAATTGTACTAAATACGGATGCAAGAACTTTCCAGATAACTACTACTACACCCGTCCCGTCCTCACCGCGCCGTCCGCCCGCGATCGTATAAGCGCTGATTTACGCCAAATACAAATTTAAAAACATATTAGGGTAACACTTCAGTCAACACACAGGGTCTCATTCCATCAGCTTAAAAAGGTTAAATCAAAGTTTAAAAAATTACATGATGATGGTCACGTTAGCCACGTTTCCCTACACAAACTTTGGACCTCCGTTTCACCCTTTTAGGGGAAAAATTTGAAAAATCCTTTTAAGTTATATCGTGTCCACTGTGTTATATTTTCAAATCGATGCGATTTTCGTAATTGACGTCCCAGAAAACCATAGAATCAACACCCATATTGATATTATGACATTTCAACTCCATCGTACCCCCATAGGGGGATGATGATGATGAGGGGGGGGATTTTATGTCACGTCGGCTATGTTGGATTATAAAATAGTTGTTGTTTTCGTAATCAGCGACCCGATAAACCATAAAAACAATACCCATGACGATTTTCAGACTTTTTCACTCCATTTTACCCCTTTAGGGGTTGAATTTTGAAAAATCCTGGAACACGTGTTTTTTCATTTATCTATAGAAGTACTCGTGTAAAGTTTCGGATAAAATAGTCCAACTAATTTTGTTTCCCCATACAAACTTTGGACCCCCGTTTCACCCCCTTAGGGGATGAATTTTGAAAAATCCTTTCTTAGTGCACCCCTAGACGTCATAAGGAACCTACTTGCCAAATTTGGAATCTCTAGACCCAGCGGTTTGGGCTGTGCGTTGATTAGTCAGTCAGTCAGTCAGTCAGTCAGTCAGTGAGGACAAAGCCTTTTATTATTATAGATTAAAAAAAGGTCCGAAAACACAGTATCCACATCACCTCCTAGGGTTCCGTCGACCAAATACCAAACATTGAAATTAGAATTAAATTTTTTTATTATCGGATTTATAGCCAAACTAAAAATTGCAGGCCCAAGGGGATCACCCTGCTGACAACCTACTTCCGAGGACAGTTCATTAGAACGATATAACAATTTTGTTGGATCAGCGTAACTGAGAAGAAGATAATTGTATATTTCCGGTATATGTTGTTTTATTTCCGTCAGCAGGGTATCCCTATTTACCGAATTGAAAGCATTATTGACATCAATTTTGAGCAACACGTAAGTTAGGAAAGAGCGTAGGGCATGGACGGCTGCCTCACACCCTCCTTTTACACTGAAGCCTAACTGTACGGGTTCAAATTCCGAATTTAATTTTGGTAAAATATGTCGAACAGCAATTTTGGAGGCCAGACGTCGTAGTGTTGATCCAAAAGCAATTGGTCTCACCCCTCCGTCCTTTTTATCTAATTACTTGTATTTTCATATTATCAACTATCATACTACTTATTGAAACAATTATTTCAATGTTGCAAATGGCAGCTCGTGCGGAATGAATGAAACCAGGAAATGACTGTTCTAGAAACTGTCTATTAAATACTAATGACTGGTACATCCCTACTAATAATTTAAAAATGTTAATGTGAGTTTGCTTGTTACGCTTTCACGCCGAAACTACTCAACCGATCATCATGAAACTTTGTACATATATTCTCAAAGGTATTAGGAAAGATATAGGCTACTTTTTAATTATTTTTTTTTAAAGTAGAAGAGAAATTAGTCTATTACAAAATAAAAAAGTGATTAGATATTGTTATTTGACTAGAAAGTACTCCTTACAAAAGACCATAGCCAGCCATATATTTTTTAATAAACTAGTTTTGGGATGGATCCCTTTGAATCTGGCTACTTATTAAATACTAGTTGTGCCTGCAACTTTCTTCGCGTGGACTTAGTTCTACATCATAGAGACACACCACGCCGATGCCGACTGAACGAGCAGCTAGGTATTGTAGAATTGAAATATTTTTCGAGTCTAATTGTCGATTTCCACAAAATAAACGCTAAAATGTTATTCTGAATAAAGTTTTATATTTCTTAGTAATTAAATTTTGAATGAAATATAGGAAAATATCAAATTGATCCACAAAAATAACTCCGATTTGCACATCAACATACTCCGATCGCACATCAAATCCTGCGTTTGATGTGCAAGAAGTAGCTAGGCTATTAAAGTGAACATAAATGACTTTTCAAAAAGCAAAAGAGTACCAATTGAATGAGTAGCTTTTATTGTGTAGAAATGCTGTATTCTTTAGTAACTTATTTCAATCATTAAAATGCTACCACAATATACAGTAAGACCAGTACCTCAACTAAGGCGCTTAAGCACTTTTTGTGAGACAATTACTTTCTGTGAGCATTAAGGGTTGTAACTTTTAAGAATTGTAAAATTTTGGAATGTTTTATTTTTACTCATACTCACGATGGAACGGAGACGGTATATGCGTTTGGGGTGTTAGAATGTTTGTGCCAATCAATGTTGCCATTTATCTCCAAAAGTACTAGTCCGATTTTGATGCGCTTTTTTAGTGATAGTTTCGGTTTTCATTGGTCCATATTTTTAGATAGATGTTACGGTGACAACTCACCAGGGGGCGCTGCAGTAAACATTTTACTTTGTGCAACCAATGTTGCCATTTATCTCCAAAACTACTAGTCCGATTTTGATGCGGATATCAGTAATGGGTTCGGGTTTGATTGGAGCATGTTCTTAGATAGGTGTTACGGTGACAACTCACCAGAGGGCGCTGCAGTAAACATTTGTTTGTGCAAACAATGTTGCCATTTACTCCAAAACTACTAGTCCGATTTTGATGCGGATATCAGTAATAGGTTCGGGTTTGATTGGAGCATGTTCTTAGATAGGTGACAACTCACCAGAGGGCGCTGCAGTAAACATTTGTTTGTGCAAAACCAAAACTACTAGTCTGATTCTGATGCGGTTTTCATTTGTCTTGCTCTCTAAAAAGTTTGAACTAAAAACAAAATTAAAAATTTTGAAAAAGCCCACGTTGCTTAAAACGTAGTTGAAAAAGGATAAAATAATTTTGCAAACCCCCGACTTAAATAATTTATGCTATAAACTTAATAAAAAAAAAACCGGACAAGTGCGAGTCGGACTCGCCCACCGAGGGTTTCGTAGGTACGTAGTATCATTATTAAATTTGATATTTTTCATTTTATATAAGAAATAATGCGTCGAAAAAAATAAATAAAATATATTTTGCAATGTGTACATCAAGCCCTTTCATATGATACCCCATTTGAACTAGTAGTTTCAATTTGAAATTTCGACACCCTATAAAAATATAGACCCCCTATTTTTTAAGATCTATTTACAAATGTATAGTTTTGAGATTTATTCCTGTACTTGTAGTCTATAACGATGTTACTTGCCAAATTTCATAGTTCTAGGTCAACGGGTAGTACCCTATAGGTTTTGATTCCCTTGAGTGTGTCGAAATATGCGTTTTTTGCTGAATAAACGGCCGTAACTTTTTTCTACGTAAACTTAGCAGTATGATTTTTTTTTAACTTCATGGGACCGTAGACCTGAGTATACAGTTCAAATTTCAGCTTGATACCTCCACGCATTCTCGACATAGAAATTCTTGACAGACAGACAGACAGACAGACAGACAGACGGACAACAAAGTGATCTTATAAGGGTTCCGTTTTTCCTTTTGAGGTTCGGAACCCTAAAAACAAGAAAATCCGTCGATTATATGTCGATATTATGGATACTATATATAACTGATAAGTTATATGTAGTATCCATAATACAAACTTTGTTCAGTTTGGGACTAGATGGCGGTGTGTAATTTGTCCAGGAATATGTATTTGCCAATGCGAGAACCGCGAACAATATTTTTTGTAATGGAACCGTTAAAGGAAGGAGGAGGGAAGGAAAAAGACCATAGGGAAATAAATAGAGGTTTTGCAACCCTGGCAGCCCAGGTAGTCATGCTCACTAAAGTGTTCAAACTGGTGGTGGCGTCGTGTGGCGCGTCGCCGCATTCCCAATAAAATGGTTGAATGCGGCGATGGCTGCCCCATGAATAATAGCGACGTGAAATTAATAAATTGTTAAAAAATTGTAACATAAAAATAGAAGATTGTTAACAAAAGTTACGGACCCCGGGGTCTGTAGATTATAATTATTATCAATTAAAAAAAACTACTTTACATCAGGCTAGTCGTATTCGCTTGGCACCAGGCATGATATAAAAATGTTGGAAATACAAAATGGCATTTTTAAATGAGTAGTGACTGCTGTATTCTTATAGCTTGTGCCGCTGTACCGTGAGCAATTCCAATGCTGCCGCATCAAAATGAATAATTCAAACAGTATTGTCTAATGAAAAGTCGTCAATAACCCATAACGTCAGCCCGCCCCCACTGCGCATGGCGTGACGTATACGCCCTTGAACCTTGGAAACGGTCCAACCCCGCACAAGTTCACAAGTTTAGATAAGCCAATATCAAAAACAATAACTGGCTATATTGAAACTTGCCCGCCATTTGCTTCAATAACGTTCGCTTAGTTACAGCCTTTAATAAAATCGTCTAAATAAAAAGAAGAACCGACTCTTTTTGTGGTTTTATGAGTTAACAACGTTATGACTATGTGACTTAAGTTTAAATGAAATCGGACTCTATTTATATTTTTGAAGTGAAAACTTCTTTAGCGGCGTTGTGCATTTTTTGGGATGGGTAAAAAATGTTAAACTCGCGTCACGACCACGTGTCCTAAACGAAAATTAGTAAGACAAAGCTCCGAAACTACAAAATTCAACTTTAAGCAAAGACGATACGATTGAGATTGCTTTAAATATTTTATGTTTGTGTACGATAGCGCAATAAATGAATATTGTATTTTACCACATAAATGATGGTAGGTACTGTTATACTGACAATATAAAGTAATTCTTACGAAATTATTTCCTAACCATTCCAAAATATTCAAAAATGCACAACGTTAATTCAAGTTTTCACTTCTACCGGCACTCCCAGAGTGCAACCCGTTGTTTTTTTTTGTCCACATATATGTCTTAAATTTTCTACAATGATCTCAGAAACAGTTAGCTAAATTATGTCATACCAAAGACATTTAACATAAGTTTTGAGTGGAGCGATCGGAAATATACACCAAAAAGTCACGTTTTGAATGAATAAGCTCTAAAACCATTGAACCGATTTTAATGAAAAAAAATTGAGATCGATGATGTCCTTGAGGAATGATAATCAAATTCATTTTCCATTGAAATCAATGGAAAATATACACTCAGCGAATCTACTCGCTCCACTCAAGCTCGATTTCGACCTCGTGGGTTAGAATCCGGGCTAGTATTAAATATTTATCGTCTATATAGGTGTGGTTCTGTTATATTAACTATTGTGTTATCTTTGATTATCTGTAAGAGTATTATAAAGTTGTACTGAATTTCATTAGACCCTTAAATTAGGCCACCGAAACAAGTTACGTATGCGTAAGTTACGTAAGATTAGACCACTGAAGCAATATACGTACGTATATAAGTACGTACGTATACTTATACGTATTACGTTATATTTTGACGTGAATACGTCTGTAAAATTGCTTCCACAGGGAGGCAATTGAAAAAAACGAATGTTATCAAAGTTTGGAGATACAATATGGTGTTGCAGCTACAAATCTATCATCTCCATCCAAAATTCAATCACACCACTGGACAGATGAAGGATCAAAGAATTTATTACGCTAAGTAAGAACTATGGAACATCGCGTGCGGGGGAGGGGAAAGCTCTGCCATTTTGATATAATTTTAGTGCATATAACGTTTTCACGTACAACACACGGACGTGTCTATGACACAGCTACACCCCATTTTTTATTTTAATATCGTTTCGCGCTACAATTTGTCTATGGATTTAGAAAGTCGCATACTAGGTCGGAGTATTAGATATATATACCTAATACTGAAACTGATAGATAAAGTAATTGGAAAAATACAAATCACTATAATCATAATGAACTTTAATTAAAACTAATGTATAATAATTAGACTAATTCTGTTACAGTTATTAATTATAATGTATTAATTAAGACGGAGAGGGTCGTATAAACTTTGGCATGTGCGAAGATTCCGACAATTTAGTAGCCCAGACTCCAGATGTACCCAAATGTTGAGTTTTGTTATTCCACGAGATGAGCTCCTAGTATTATAATTAATATAGCTTCAAGTATCAAGTTATCCTTGAATTTCGTCCGAGGACAGCCGTCGACATTTTTTTCTTTTCATCTTGTTCGCACACCAGCCCTAAAATGGGATTAGGGTGAAAAAATATTTACAAAATTAAAATGTTAAATTTTTGTGAGCCCTCTCGCGCTTATGGCGGGTATTTTCGTTGAAATTATTTATAGCATCATTACGTAAACTATGTTTTGTACGTATTTATTGAAAATTGTTGATCATTTTTTTTTTTTTTTTTTTTTTATACTACGTTGGGTGGCAGACAAGCATACGGCCCGCCTGATGTGAAGCGGTTACCGTAGCCATATTAACGCTCGCAACAGTCGCAACATAAAATATCGCTCGCGCGCCGCCACCCCCGCTGCCATCGCAGCATCTCCTTCCTTTCTGGTGACCTCACTCACTCGCAGGAACACAACAGCCCTCAAGGGAACCGTTATTTGGCTGCGGTATTCTGTGAGGTGGAGGTACATTCCCCAGTCGGGTAGCTTACAATTACGCTCCCTACCTCTCTTTTCGCCAGAGCTTCGTTTGTCAGTCAGCAGGGTGCACCGCGTGCAGGTGAAGTTGGCTTTGGTTCAAAGATGTTGATGAACCACTTACACCCCATAAATATAAAGATAATAGGCACTTCTTAGCAAACACAGCATGTTGTAGTAAGTCATTTAGTATAACTACGATTTCTCCTTTGTATTTATATTTTTTTATTGATAATAATTACAATCTTCATACCCCGTCCAAAACTTTTGTTAACAATCTTCTTTATTTATGTCACAATTTTCTAACAATTTATTAATTGCACGTCGCTATTATGCTAATAATCATACTATTGTCTAATACTATATTTGTATTAACTTTTGTATAATTATCACTAAAATAAAATCATCATCATCATCATCATCATCAGGTCATTTTAGTCTCCACTACAGGAGCACGACCCTCTCTCGCCCGTCCCAGACAGAAGCAGGATTTGGCCTACACTCCCCACGCTGGCCAGACGGGTTGGGGAAGCCTGATCGATGTTTATAATGTATTTCCCTTAGTCGCCTTGTACGACATCCACGGGAAGAGACGGAGTGATTCTATTCTAGTCTGCCGGAAACCACACGGCCAAAAAATAATGATACCAAATACTTAAACATTATGTACAAAATAAATATATGATATTATTATATGTATATTATTTTGTATTTTTTTAAACATCGACGAGCCCGGTGGTCGAATGGCTAGAAATGGCCACTTTGACTCCGAGGTCTCGGGTTCGATGCCCACACAAGACAAATATTTGTGTGCATGAACTGTTTGTCTTGCTCTGGATGGCTTTCTATGTATTTACAAAAAAATGTAGTTAAGTATTGTATCGGGTATATAATACTCGTATTACAAACTTTGCTTAGTTTAGGGCTAGATGGCAGTGTGTAATTTGTCCAGGAAAAAAAACTTCATTGAAATCGTTACAGCCGTTTGTGAGATCGTCGTGGCATACGTATAATTTTTGCAGGAATATCCAATCTGTATGTACATTTTTTTTTACGAATGTCAACAATTTTATTGTTTGCCTATCGTGCTAATATATTCATTACCACCACCCTTGTAGTTGTTGTAATAACTAAAAAAAAAACGTACTTCAATAATTTTTTTTTTTTTTTTTTTTTTTTTTTATACTACGTCGGGTGGCAGACAAGCATACGGTCCGCCTGATGTGAAGCGGTTACCGTAGCCATATTATCGCTCGCAACATAAAATATCGCTCGCGCGCCGCCACCCCCGCTGCCATCGCAGCATCTCCTTCCTTTCTGGTGACCTCACTCACTCGAAGGAACACAACAGCCCTCAAGGGAACCGTTATTTGGCTGCGGTATTCTGTGAGGTGGAGGTACATTCCCCAGTCGGGTAGCTTACAATTACGCTCCCTACCTCTCTTTTCGCCAGAGCTTCGTTTGTCAGTCAGCAGGGTGCACCGCGTGCAGGTGAAGTTGGTTTTGGTTCAAAGATGTTGATGAACCACTTACACCCCAAGTTACACTTACGTTAAGTTTATAGCTTTAGTTTCTTATAGTTTATATGTAATAATGTGTAAAGTAAACTAAACCTCCCAGAATAATAGGCAGTCGAATAAGGAATACCCCGTCTCCATATGTACAAATCGAATTCAGAGCTTTGGAGAAAATAGCGAACATACTTAAAATACTTAAAGAACAAACAGTAAACCTCTGTTTTAACTCGGTAAAAATATATCAAAGTTCTCTTGATGCACTATAGCTACAATTTACTACATTAAAATTTTAAAATAGTAGGTCATTATAAAAAAAGGTAGCAAAAATCAACCAAAAGCTTCAACTAGTCAAAATAGTTAAGTATTAAAGATTTATTCAACTCCAGAAATATTAACTTCTTCGTAACATCAGCAACTTCTGTTTTACAACAAATTTGATTTTCAACAAAATGCTTTTCAGATTGTTTTGTTCAAAGGTGAAAACTATGCAGACGTAGGTAACTCGTGCAGACCGAATGCACCACTAAAAATGAACTACAAAGGGAAAATCTCCACAATTGAAATTTCATTACAGGCGAGTGCCTGGGCTTCCTTTTGAGTCCAGCAAATTAGGTACTATTCTATTAGCCGTAATGTATTTTGTTTGCTATTAACGACGTTATTACCACAGTCTATACCAAAAACAAGAGAGAGCCTAAAAGACTAGAAAGGAGAACGAAAGAAAAGTTATAATCAATAAATTAATTACTAATTGATCTGTGTGGCTCGTTATGGACTTAACACACGTCCACAGAATAAGTCATAGAACTACCACAGTATAAATAATACCACAGTATAAATAAGTACTACGTACAATACGGCCACTCCCTGCCGCTCTCTCGTGTCGACCTCACCTCCCCTCTGTGACGGATCAGACACAGTTTGTATGGCGCCGTACGCACACACGCTCATTCATGCCCTGCACAAACGTCATTGTTTATGTAGTAGTAACTGACGCGATATTTGTATGAAGTGGCCGGGGTGTGTTAGTACACACCCCGGCCACTTCATACATACGGTAGTCCGTAAAAGCTCCTAAATTTGGCCATCTGGCTCCTAAGCAAGTATTCTGGAATTCTTGTTCTATTCGACTTAAAAACCTCCTTCTTTTTGTCATAAAAAATCCCCAAGAAATCGGTATTTGTGTAAATATAACACACTAGCTGACTCGCGGGACTTCGTCTGCGTGTGACAGAGCGTTGAGAGTGAAGCGCAAGTTTACCATCTGAAAGGTTATAGTGAACTAATCTTAAAAGATAGGCATATGCTGTCACGGACTTTTAGAACATTTTAAGATGAATAATTCCGTCGTATATAATGTTCAAGTTACGCACTTGAACCATTTACGCAGCGCATGTAACGGAAGCTCTCAAAAGGAATACTTTTTTCCCACACCACGGCCATTATTTTTTATTTATATACTTTATATAGCCTTCCTCGAAAAATAGGCTATCTAACACTAAAAAAACTTTTCAATTAGAATGAGTCCTGAGCGTTCAACCAAACAAACAAACTCTTCAGGTTTATAATATTAGTATAGATAATAAATAGTGTTGTTATAAGGAAGAATTTCACTCAGCCTATATTGAGTTAAATAAATAAATAAATATTGTCAGACAAATTACACAGCGCCATCTAGCCCCAAAGTAAGCGTAGCTTGTGTTATGGGTACTAGACAACTGATAAACATACGTAAATCCTTTTTTTTTTTTGTAATTACTTATGATACATAGAAAAGTCTGGGTGATTAAGACAAACAGACATGCACACAAATGTTTGTCCTATGTGGGAATCGAACCCACGAGCGTTGGTGTCGAAGCCGCGTCATTGACCACTACGCCACCGAGCTCACACAGCGCCATCTAGTCCAAAATTAAGCGCAAAGCTTGTACTATGGGTACTAGGCAATATATGGGTAAACGTACTTAAATATATTTTTTTCTAACTATACTTATACATAAGTACATTTATGAAAAAATCGTTTCGCATATGTGTACGACGTTGTACAATCATTTGCCTGATAAATTTAAAAGATTAAAAGAAAATAATTTCAAAACTGTTTTTTTGGATTCTGGGACACTACTTTTACAGTGTCACAGATTAATATACAGTGTCTCAGAATTCATGAAATTTAAATAGTAAAGTAATGTATATCTAACATGATTTTATAATTTTCTGTAATACAGCATTCATTGAAATAATAATAATAATTTGTGATCTCACTTCGCAATAGTCTCAACGCCTGCCGAGACCCTCATGGGTATGTCGTTCTATTGACATATCCTGGAGCGGGTCACGGCGGGAGTACAACATTACATTAAACTTCTCTAAACTCTACGCGTTGGATCTATATCCCCGCGCACGCCTATGAAATGACCTGGCTTGACCAGTGATTAAAAAGAGATACATAATTTGTGATCTTATAATTTGTAAATATTAGTTTAAGTTGACATAAATATTTTGCACGCCTGATTGCGGACTGACTACACTGTACCTGACTTTGTATACCCGAGTAACTAACAACTTATGTAACTGTATTCTGCAAATAAAGATGATTTGATTTGATTAATACATAGAAAACACCCAGACCAAGACAAACATACAAGTTCATGCACACAAATGTTTGTCTTGTGCGGGGATCGAACCCGCGACCTCGGAGTCAAAGTAGCCATTGCTAGCCATTCGACCACCGGGCTCATCAAAAGAAGGGAAACAGGAAATATTTCTTTTTTAATTTAAATTTTTTATAGGTAAGTACGTGCTAAGAAATAAAAAAATTAAAATAATTTATGAAACGTCATCTCTAACTTCATACTTTATCTTGAGAGCAGTAGCTCTATCTAACTAAGTTTAATTAAACAAGGCCAACCCAATTACGTCGACTTTCCATAGAAAAGAAAAAAGAAATGAAATTGATCTATAAAGAGATATAAAACAGACACAGGCTTCCCGGGTTTTTACATGGCGTTAAAAAAAAAACATTTTGACACCTTCCAAACGATACAGTATCCGTTACAGCTATTTACATTAAGAAATTCCATAGGGATGTCGATGTCCTTAAAACATGACACTTTTATAAATATTACTCACATTATTCTTTCATAATGCAAATGTATTTTCCTTTTTATACTTCGGAACTTCGGAGTTAGATCCGTTTTCCCGTTTTTTTCCTGAGGTTTTGTTTCCTTCTGTTAAGCCGCATAGTTTGTAGACCTGATTTATAGCCGCATACTTTAGGAATTTACGAACAACACAAATAAATAAAAACTGAATAAACAATAGAACGATTTGGTATATAATGCAGGAAAATAGAATAGGCAGAAATGTTGTGTGTGGGAAAATTATTTGCCTTTTGATTATCCTTTAAGTGTTCATAGTCTGTGGGTTTTTTCGGGATGATTCCAGTCTGTAGTTATTATGATAATTTTAATTTTGCTGGTAGAAAACGTTTTTTTATAAAATAATAAACTTACGTAATATATTTTTATTCCCAGACCCAGCGGTTTGGGCTGTGCGTTGATAGTCGTCGTCGCTCAATTTCTTCTTTTATAGATGTAGATTTTTGCAAATTACACAGGCAACTCACAATGTTTTCCCCTTACAAAATAGGCTTGACAGCGGGCGTCCCCTTACATCTTGTTCATTATGATCAATCTACAGGAAACCTAACAGATTCCGACTTATCTAAGCATGCGTACTTTACTTTACATTTTCTTTTTATATCGGGTGGCAGACAAGCATACGGCCCCGCCTGATGTGAAGCGGTTACCACAGCCATATTAACGCTCGCAACATAAAATATCGCTCGCGCGCCACCACCCCCGTTGCCAACGCAGCATCTCCTTCCTTTCTGGTGATCTCTCACTCACTCGCAGGAACACAAAAATCCTCAAGGGGATTGTTATTGGGCTGCGGTATTCTGTGAGGTGGAGTTACATTCCCCAGTCGGGTAGCTAACAATTACGCTCCCTACCTCTATTTTCGCCAGAGCTTCGTTTGTCAGTCATCAGCCATCAGTGCACCGCGTGCAGGTGAAGTTGGCTTTGGTTCAAAGATGTTGATGAATCACTTACACCCCTAAATATTTATTACCTGTATTTTAATGTATATTACATGTCATTACACTAGGTACTGATTACATCCTACTGATTACAGTAGGATTGTAGTTGTTTTAGAACAGTTTTTATCAATGATTTTTAATTAGATACAAATAAATAAATAATAATAAATATTGTCAGACAAATTACACAGCGCCATCTAGCCCCAAAGTAAGCGAAGCTTGTGTTATGGGTACTAGACAACTGATAAACATACGTAAATACATTTTTTTTTGTAAATACATACTTATGATACATAGAAAATACCCAGACTAAGACAAACAGATATGTTCATGCACACAAATGTTTGTCCTATGTGGGAATCGAACCCACGAGCGTTGGTGTCGAAGCCGCGTCTTTGACCGCTACACCACCGAGCTCGTCAAAGATGTTAATTAGGACAGATTTTTTATGATTATTAAATAACGCGATTTAGAAATTAATGCATGTGTTTTCTTTAGTAGTGTGTTAGGTACTTAGAATTAACGAAATATATTTTATTCTTTCATTAATTAATTAGGTAGTTTTATGAAACATTTTTACAATTTACGCAGACGACTCGCAACGGCTTCCTCGTACAAAATTATCTTAGCGGCTGGCGTCCCCATAAACATGAGACCACGAAATTAAATCTCGACGGAATTATAAGGCCCTTCTTACATTACAATACTTCCCGACGACTAAACCACCAACTACGCAGTAACACAAGTGAATGATAATAATAAAATAATAATAATAAAATAATAATTCATCTCGCTCGCACGCACTATATCATCGCACGTGCGACGAATACAGCTACATACATTTTATATTATTTATTACCTACTCTCGGATTGAGTAAATACTTATTAACTCAAAATAATGATGGCATCGAAATATAACATATGTACTGGATGCAGCAGGGATATACTTGACGAATGCATACACTGTTCGTCATGTAAACAAACATATGATATCAAATGTGCCAATATTATTAGAGAGGCGCTTAATGACAACGACTTAACTACCTGGATTTGTGCAAAATGTAACGACAAACCATCTGATTTGGGGGATTCGTCTACTAATGCAACGTTGTTCGACATTAATAATATTACATTTCGTACGAGATCTGAACGCACACAACCGGAGGCTTCATCGGCGTCGCTTGGCGAGTTCAATATGATAAATACCATACGTAATATAATACGTGACGAGATAAATATTATGTGTAAAAATCAGTTGAGTACTGTTGTCCAAAACACCATAGCCGAACAGTTTGCAGTCTTAACAAAGGACAATCTATTCGTAAAAATGCAGGATTTAATGTTGAATCTCATTGATGTGGTGAACCGAAATGTTGTTTTAGAGGGAAAGCTTAGAATGTACGAAGAAGCTGAACGGAAACAGTTACAGTCTTCGGAATCTGTACAGGGTAAAAATGAGACGCCTAATATGGCACCACAGCCACTCCTGATGACTCAACCAAAAAATAAGCAACCACGTCGTCGACACAGTTTGCAAAATACACCTAAAGAAGTGGGCGTCGACTCTGGCTCACAAACCTGTACGAGTAAGCTTAGGACACTGCCATCGAACATTTCTATGACGGCGGAATCATCTCAAACATTAATCCGTAGTGAAGAGACCCCTTCCTTCGGTCACAATAAGGGCACTGACGCTGAGGAGGATGCTTGGACAACAGTTGTACGTAAGCGGAGCCGAACATCATTGGCAGGAGTACTTCATGGAACTGCAAAACCAGGTACAACGGTATTGGAAGCGGCTGAGAGGGTGCAATATGTTCACTTGTATTACGTCAGGAAAGGTACAACGACTGACCAGGTACGTGAACACCTATTAACTATTTGCAATAAGGATGTATGCGTAGTGGAGGGGTTAAAATCTCGAGGCAACTATGCATCATTTAAAATTGGGGTTCCGTCTAAACTTGTCAATTTGGTAATGAACCCCCAGCATTGGCCTGAAGATATCTGCATAAAACCATGGAGGCAGATTTTTCGTCGGTCAGGTGAAAGCAAACACAATGCAGCGCAATAAGCCTAAATACTTAAATGTATTGTACCAAAATGTAAGAGGTCTACGATCTAAGACTGCAGTATTTTTTCAAAATATGTTGACATGCCCATCGGACATTATTGCTCTCACTGAAACATTTTTAAATAGCTCAGTAGCTAATGGTGAGCTCTTCCCCCCGGGGTATGTGATACTACGGCAAGATCGAGAAGGAGATACCGGGTGGGGAGGCGTGTTGTTGGCTGTAAGGGACTGCTATAGTGTACGTCAAATTACAGACATAGATGGACTTACATCCGATAAAGAAATAATTTTCGCGTTAATTAGTTGGAAAAACGTTCAATTTTTATGTTGTGTTGTTTACTTGTCACCTAGTTATAATGACGTACAATATTTAAGTGTACTCAACTGTATCGAGAATTTTGTATGTAATTATCCAGAACTAGACTTCCTATTAGTGGGAGACTTCAATTTAAATTCTTGTAGCGAAAACGTGAAGTCGCAATTTTCAAATTTTTGCGAATTTTGTCACTTACAGCAACACAATGAAGTTTGTAATGTATACGGCGGCATTTTGGATCTTGTGCTTACTGGAATCGAGCCACAAAAAGTGAGAGTATCAGGGGATGTCGAACCGCTGGTAACACCCGACAATTATCACCCCCCTCTCAGTATTACAGTGCAAATGTGCCGGGGTGTGACATCAGCTTCACCATCTCCACACCCGTCAACTGTCCGACCGCAGTGGGACTTTCGTAGAGCTGATTTTTGTGCGCTATATGCTGAATTGGCTAGTGTAAATTGGGCGGAAGTGTTAAATAGCGACGAGGTAGACACTGCTACAGAAATATTTTATAAGCTATTCAATAATTGCTTAAAAAAACACGTGCCGATAAAAAGGTTAAAACAAAGTACCAGTAAATATAGGTACCCATCGTGGTACACTCCTGACATAATTAAAAATATAAAATATAAATATTTTCATTTAAAAAAATTTAGATCAGAAGGGAAAATTTTTAATCATTCATTATATAAATTTTATAGATCGCGTGTAAAAGTCTTAATAAATCAGGTTCATAAACAGTATTTAAAAAATACAGAAAGAAATATCAATAGAGATCCTACCAAGTTTTGGGAATATATTAAAGATAAACGTAGCAGTAAAGGGCAGTGTAGTGAATACACATATGACGACAAAACAGTTAGTGGACAACTTGCAGCAGATTGTTTTGCAGATTATTTTAGCTCAATTTTTCTAAAAGATATACCATCACTAGACGCTAATCAAGCCCAACGCTGTGCTAACAGTACAACAAGCGCAACGAGAGGCTCTGTTGAGGTTGACTGTATCACATATCAGCAGTTATGTCTTGCGGCTAGAAAGCTGAAAGGTCGTGCGGCGATCGGCCCTGATGGGATTCCTTCTTACCTAATTAAGGATTGTATTTCGGTGTTGGCTGAGCCACTTTTGCATATATACAACCTTGCACTACGCAAGTCGAAATATCCAGCACGGTGGAAGGTATCAAGAGTGACTCCTGTCCCGAAGGGTAAGTCAAAATCAAATGTACGCGCGCATAGGCCCATAGCGGTTTTGTCAGGCTTTGGCAAGTTGTTCGAGATCAGCATCGACGAAATCATTAGGCAACAGATTGGCGTCTGGCTGGGCGAGGACCAACATGGATTTAGGCGGGCTAAGTCAACCACCACTAATCTCGTTAACTATGTAGATTATATACACACTGAAATGGATGCCCGTCGACAAGTTGATGCAGTATACCTAGACTTCCAAAAGGCCTTCGATTTGGTTGATAATGATATACTGTTGCAGAAATTTGCAAGTATAGGCTTTACTTCTAACCTCCTAAAGTTTTTCGCCAGCTATCTGTCAAACAGAAGTCAATATGTTCGACTGGCAGGGTATGAATCATCCGCTTATAACACCCCTTCAGGAGTAAGTCAGGGTAGTACACTTGGGCCTACGCAATTCTTAATAATGATTCATGACTTGCCGGAGGTTGTCGGGTTCGCTAACTGTTTGATGTTTGCAGATGATGTCAAGTTATATTTGGGTATTAGACAGGCTGCTGATGTGGAGCTGCTCCAAAAAGATATCGATTCTGTTGCGAGGTGGAGTATGTCAAATAGATTGCCCTTAAATGTATCAAAGTGTCAAATAATTACTTTTAGTATGGCTAGACACCCTATTAGACATTCATACACCCTTCATGGAATAGCCCTAGAGAGAGTGGATGAAATTCAAGACCTTGGCCTAACGCTTACTCCAACACTGGACTTCCACTCCCATGTGCGAGCGATATGTAATCGTGCGAACAAGACGCTTGGTTTTGTTATGAGAGTCTCTCCACAGTTTTCAAGTACGAAAACTGCAATGTTACTTTACAACGCTTACGTTCGCAGTGGGCTTGAATATGGAGCTGTGGTGTGGAATCCGCATGAGAGCAAGTATATCAAGCTAGTTGAAAAGGTTCAAAAAAAATTTGCTCGTTTTATTTATAAAAGGCAATATGGCTACTATCCTTTTCTTTATCCATCTCTCTTTGTAGGAGGCATGGTTGGGATGGATACCCTAGAGTTAAGACGCACAATTCAGCAGATAGTACACTATTATCAGCTACTTAGAAATAAAATTGACAATCCCAAAGCGTTAGAGCGTATTGGGTTAGTTGCACCCTCTCGTAGTAGTGGAGTGGAAGGGCTGCGTCGTCGGCACCGGCTGTTCACTACCGCAGCACCCGTGCGCACTTGTCGCGCACAGAATGCACCTACGGCCCGTTGTATTGCCGTTTTAAATGATATCCATCGGCAATGTCCAGATGCCGACGTATTCGCAGATACGATTTCACAATTTTTAAATATGTGTATTGTTATGTATAAGTAGAATGAATGTTTTATTAATTTAATAGTTACTACAACTGTATTATGTACATGAATGTTTTGGTAAAATATTTACTGTAAATTTATGTATGTTCTGAAATAAATAAATAAATAAATAAAATAAATATTGTCAGACAAATTACACAGCGCCATCTAGCCCCAAAGTAAGCGAAGCTTGTGTTATGGGTACTAGACAACTGATAAACATACGTAAATACATTTTTTTAATACATACTTATGATACATAGAAAACACCCAGACTAAGACAAATAGACATGTTTATGCACACAAATGTTTGTTCTATGTGGGAATCGAACCCACGAGGGTTGGTTGTTGTCATGTACTACAATCTCCATAGCTAGACTCGCGCCAAGCGCTAGAGCCGTCAAAATATCGACGCACATGTTTACACAGTCATTGAACAGAGGCAATTTTAATTTGTCCGAGTGAGGTCCTCAAATACATTTGGAGCAAAAAACTTTTTTTGTATGTTTGTGTCTATAACTATCAAACATAAATTAGAAAATGAAAATACTCTCTTTAAATTTATTAGACAACAAATTAGTTTAATAGTTTTTGTCTAAATAAATATTTCGTTAAGTATTTAAGTACTTGCTTACTTACTTGCAATTCAAAGAAAATAAACTAAATTCGTAAACCCACTATACCCATGGGTACCTACGTCATGGGAAGTGAAGTATGAAATGAAATTGGAGGTGGGACGGGTACACATTTGTTCACACACATATAAATTTGTTCAAGAACTACAAGAATATTAATGTTTGTACAACTTTAAATTGTCTGTGTCTCACTCACTCGCAGGAATACATCAACCTTCAAGGGAATTGTTATTTGGCTGCGGTATTTTGTGAGGTGGAGGTACTTTTCCAACCGGGTAGCTTTAAAAATACGCTATGGCCAGGTAAGGCATAGAGTATTTATTAACCTACCTCTCATTTCGCTAGAGCCTCGTTTGTCAGCCAGCAGGGTGCACCACATGCAGGTGAGGTTGATGAAGCACTTACACCCCAATTATTACGTAATTACGTCCTAGCAGTGGATACTACAAATACAAATAAAGAATTATTCCTTATTTAAAGTAGCTTAATGTATGAAACTCTTAGTACAGAATAAGTGATTCTATTAGTATGCTGTAATTTAAATCGTCTCTTGAGAGTATCGTAATGCATGAAGGGCCTACATATCTCTCGTCCTCGTGTGGAGGAAACCCGCAAACGACTTGTGTCAAAACTCGTGGGTACCCTGACTAAATTGTTAGATTAGAAGCGACTCAATTTGGTCCAGTTTCACCTCACCTAGACAAGTTTTACCGCGTACACATTTTACCGTCTATCATTTACATTATTTTAGAATCGAAGAACCCACTTCCTGTGGTTCGTCAATTCTAGTATACAATAGGCTAGACTTTCAGGTATAAGTGGTTCAAAAACATCTTTAAACCAAAGCCAACTTCACCTGCACGCGGTGCACCCTGCTGACTGACAAACGAAACGAAAAGAGAAGAACCTAGGGAAAGTAATTCTAAGCTATCCGACTGGGGAATGTACCTCCACCTTACAGCTTACCGCAGCCAAGTAACATTTCCCTTGAGGATTGTTGAGTGTGAGTGAGGTCACTAGAAAGGAAGGAGATGCCGCGTTGGTAGCAGGGGTGGTGGCGCGCGAGCGATATTTTATGTTGCGTTGCAAGAGAGAAAAATAAATTAACCTCACCTAGACAAGTTTGTACATTTTACTGCGAAGAATGCTCTTGCTGTGATTCGTCAATTCTAGTATACAATAGGCTGGACGACAATTTTTTCTTTCACTTTGTCTGTTTTTCTTTTGATAAGGACGTCATTATAATATAACTATAGGTAAAAGAATTACTTCGACACCATAAAAACTTCTCGAGCTATGATAACTTGAAAATCACAATTTTGGACTTTCTCGAAAACGCTCCATACAAGTTTCCCATTTTCCCACCAAACTTTTATCGACCATAAAACAAGTCACCTGTCACACAGTCAACAAGGACATAAGTTTTAAATTTCAAGATGGCAGATCGTTCTAGTTTAGTATATTTTGCGATACTGATATTTTTTTTTTATAATTTTAGATCATTATCTTTTAGCCTATAAATATTAATAACTGTTTCCCAACAGGTCTATGCTTATTTGTCACCTTAGTGATATAGAAAATATGTTAAAAAATACACTATGTAAGAGGACGTATGAGGATGACACAAAAACATTTTCAGTCTAGCAATGTTACAATGACTTTTAAAAACAGATACGGTCGTGTCACCTTGTGTCTCATCCATTATGTTCGCTTAATTTAATTTCTTATTTTGTTATCCCTACAACAGATTTACGAGAAAATCAAAGCATTTTTTCATATCACTAAGGAGGTAGATAGATAGATAAATAGATAACATTTTTATTTGTACCTATACTGAAACACACAAAATAGAGAAACTTACAATAATTCTAATATTAAAACAGAACTTGGAACACAACTCCAGTCCAACCGCGAGGGGTACACAATCATATTAACCGTCTGATGGTAAGCGGTTATTATACATTCATCATCAGGTCATTTTAGTCTCCACTACAGGAGCACGACCCTCTCTCTTCCGTCTCAGACAGAAGGAGGATTTGGCCTAGAGAGGATTAGGCCAGACGGGTTGGGGAGGCCTGATCGATGTTTTATAATGTACTTCCCTTAGTCGCCTTGTACGACATGCACGGGAAGAGACGGAGTGATTCTAATCTAGTCTGACGCAAACCACACGGCCATTATACGGTTATTATATATCACAATCAAAAACAGTTTTTGATCCGTTATATTTTACTGAATTTCTCCACTCGAGCACAGTATAAGTACGTACAGTGTGGCCATTCCCTGTCGCTCTCTCGTATCGACCTCACCTTCTCTCTGAGATGAATCTGAAACAATTTGTATAGCGCCACACACACACACATGCTCATTCACGATTTGCATCGACGCCATTATTAATGTAGTTGTTAACGACGCGACATTTGTAAGGAGTTATAATTATTTAAATAGTTGTCTTGGCCAACTTGCCAGATAAATATTTTTTGAAAAATGGAAAAATTCACCTGCCGCCCCTAGGTGGGATTTGAACCTACGACCACTCGATGACCGGTCGAGTGCTCTTCCAACTGAGCTACCAGGAAGGTTCTACTGTGTGAGTCACAGTGTGACGTCATCAACCTGATAACTTGGCCAAGACAACTATTTAAATAATAATAATTTAATTAGTTTGGTGTTATCAAAAAAAATAGCTGAATTTCATCTGCAACGATGGACTGCTATGCCTACTTTAGTAGTGTAATTACTTATCAGGTTGATGACGTCGCACTGTGACTCACACAGTAGAAATATAAGATGCAAAAATTCGTCAGCAACACAAACCTTCCTGGTAGCTCAGTTGGAAGAGCACTCGACCGGTCATCGAGAGGTCGTGGGTTCAAATCCCACCTAGGGGGGGCAGGTAAATTTTTCAATTTTTCAAAAAATATTTAACTGGCAAGTTGGCCAAGACAACTATTTAAATAATAATTATTTAATTGTGTGGTGTGACTCAAGTGCAGATTACAACCCCACCTTACAAAAGAACGTTGCCTCTTATTATATCATAAAACAATTAGAGAAGCTAACATAGCTTATCTAAATCTTTGAAATATCTACTCATTAAAGAAAGCTCCTCAGAGTAATGGAACCCAAAATTCAACGAAAGTTATGTCTTTTGCTCATTATAGTCTCCTTATCAGCAAGTAATTAAGCCTTAATAGAATTTCCTGATCCTATTGAGAGGAGGGACCGATTTACAATGCTAATGAAGACTCATCTTCACTTACCTGTTTGATCATTATTCCAAACGAATCTGATAAAATGGTTATTTTCGTAGAGTTTTGGGGTGTAAGTGGTTCATCAAGATCTTTGAACCAAAGCCAACTTCACCTGCACGTGGTGCACCCTGCTGACTGACAAACGAAGCTCTGGCGAAAAGAGAGGTAGGGAGCGTAATTGTAAGCTACCCGACTGGGGAATGTACCTCCACCTCACAGAATACCGCAGCCAAATAACAATTCCCTTGAGGGTTGTTGTGTTCCTGCGAGTGAGTGAGGTCACCAGAAAGAAAGGAAGGAGATGCTGCTTTGGCAGCGGGGGTGGCGGCGCGCGAGCAATATTTTATGTTGCAGGCGTTAATATGGCTGCGGTAACCGCTTCACATCAGGCGGGCCGTATGCTTGTCTGCCACCCGACGTAGTATAAAAAAAAAAAAAAAAAAAAAAAAAGTTTCCTCAATGATTTACTATGCATATAACATTACATTTACATTCTCAAAGGGGCCTCTACACGTTTGATCCGTATCCGCATCGTAGTGCACGCCTATCGCATGACCGGGCTTGATCACCAAATACGATCCTCCGCCTTCCGCATCCAGCCTCACCCAGCCACTTTCTTGAGGTCATCTTTCCGTTTTCTGATCAGAACGAGGGTGTCCAACGCTTCGGCGTCCTCATCATCATCACCATCATCATCATCAGGTCCATTTTAGTCACCACTACAGGAGCACGACCCTCTCTCGTCCGTCCTAGATGGAAGGAGGATTTGGCCTACACTCCCCACGCTGGCCAAACGGGTTGGGGAGGCCTGATCGATACATATTTGATAATGTATTTCCCTTAGTCGCCTTGTGCGACATCCACGGGAAGAAACGGAGTGATTCTATTCTATCTACCTGAAACCACACGACCAACCTCGGCGTCCTACGATCTGCTAATACAATATTATCACTAGCTGACCCGATAAACGTTGTTTTGCCATATAAATTTAGGGGTTGATGATAGAAGGGTGAAAATTTAGGGTTGTATGTATTTTTAATGTCACATTATAAAAAAATTCAAATTAAAATTTTGTCCAAAAAATTTAAAAAAAATGTTAGGGGTGGACATCCCTTATCACTTAGGGGTATGAACAATATATAGTAGCCGATGCTCCGACCTACTGAATATGTATATAAAAATCGGTCAAGTCGTTCCGGAGGAGTATGGTGACTAACATTGTGACACTAGAATTTTATATATATTAGATAATCCTGCTAATCTATATGCCTATGTATCCATAAGGCAAACTTCTGACTTGAATGACAAATCAGAGCAAAGAGGCACCCAAGTACAATTCTCTATTTATATAAAAATGGATTCCTATTTCTCTCGGTCACGGCATCAGGCGTGAAGGGCTGGACCGATTTCGCTATTTCTTTTTATGGTTTTTTTTTTATTGTCAGAAGAAGGTTCTTAAGAAAGACAAAAATAAGAAAGGTGCGCGGAAAATTAGTGGTGCTGCTGCCCGACTGAGGGAATACCTCCACCTCACAGAATACCACGGCCAAATAACAATATAAATAGATAAAGGATCAAAGAATATAATATATATTACGCTAAGTAATACGCGTGCGGGGGAGGGGAAAACGCTGCCATTTTGAGATAATTTTAATGCATATCGTGCACGTCGTGCACGTGCACATTGAGGTGTAGTGTGCGTAAACTCGGGAGCTCTTAGTCACGATCGCGACGCGGTCAGAGTCTCTAGCGTTTTTGGGTCCACGCAAGATGTCCGTACAAAGTACCGTTAGCAAAGCAACTAAACGCAGAAAAGTCGTCCGCAGTGATTAATAAGCCGCAGGTAATTTTTTTTTACATTTAACGTAAATAATAATTTTCCCCTCCCTATAGGAATAACTGCTCCATCATAAAAAGTGTTAAAAAGTATATATATATTAGGTTGGGGAAAAAGTCTTTTCGTATTTTATATGAAAATTCAAAACATTTTTTAATAAAGTTTATTTACATTTAACTAAAGTATGTAGGTGCCATTATGTTCGATAACTTTTTGTCATCTTGTAGGTAGAGACATGATCCCATTACTATAGAAATTTTAGGACTTCTGTTCAAAAAACCGCGACAAGTGGTTTTGGCAGTCTTCTCGTGATGTTAACCTGACATTGCCTAAAGAATTCTTAAGAGACCGAAACAGGTGGAAATCAGAAGGTGCAAGGTCAGGACTATACGGCGGATGCATTAACACCTCCCAGTCAAACTCTCTTAATTTTTGCTGAGTGGCTAAAGATGTGTGAGGTTTAGCGTTATCATGATGAAAAATCACACCCCTTCTATTAATTAATTCCGGCCGCTTTCTCTCAACTTTTTGCTTTAATCTCATCAGTTGTTCACAGTAGAGTTCAGAATCGATAGTCCTGCCTGGCGGTAACAGCTCATAATGAATATCTTCCCTTCCAATCACACCATACACATAGCATCACCTTGTTGCGGGTTAACCCGGGTTTCGCCAGAGTCTCTGAAGCCTGGCCGGTCTTTGACCACGACCTTTTTATGCGCCAAAACTGTTATGTGGTCAATTCCTAGTTCTTCAGCTACGTCGTAACTACTGATATGCCGATCTTGCTCCACTTTTTCAGAAATGGCATCCATTTTATCCGTAACAGGGCGACCAGAGCGACGTGCATCTTTGACATCAAAATTTCCGGATTGAAAACGCTTAAACCAAATTTGTGCTACTCTCACAGACACTGCACTAGGTCCATAATAATCACAAATTTTTTTCGCAGCTTGCGTTGAATTTTTACCTTTTTTGTAGTAAAATTTTAAAATGTATCGAATTTCTTCATTAGATTCACTCATCTTGACAGTAAAAAAAACAAATGAAAATCACACATTTACCTAATTTGAATTTGGAATTATCTTTTTTAAAATTTAAACTTTTTATAGATATCAAAACCTGCTAGATACAAATGGTATAACCAAAGAGATTTTATTACAAGTTCATACATACTATAATGCGAAAAGACTTTTTCCCCTACCTATTATATATATATATATATATATATATATATATATATATATATATTATATTATAGATATATATAATATATATATATATATATATATATGACCCATTATCATAAAAAAACTTAAACTTTTCTTACTTCTAGACCGGGGATTTGGTTGAATTAGTTGAAAGTCATAAATTCCCATTGGTTTTATCTTAAATTAGAATTGTACGACATCAGAAAAAGACACAAATATCAACACGTGAAATATAAAATAGATGACATAATAAAGACAAAAAAGAAAATTATGTTTCTGAAAGTGATTAAAAATATGCAATATTTTAATTACATCCTATTATATATATATATATATATATATATATATATATATATATATATATATAAAAGAAAGTCGTGTTTGTTACAACACTTATAACTCGAGAACGGCTGGACCGATTGCCCTGGTTTTTGATTTGTTGGATTTGTTTCCGTCCCGAATAGTAGAATAACTCTTAAAAACATTGGAACATTCTCGAAAAAATAAAATAAAAGAAAAAACATTTTCCCATACAAATGAAAGTGTCAGTTGAAAAAGGGATTACGATATTTATTGGTTGTCAAATATCAAAACGTCAAATCGATTGGTGTCACTTTTATGTCGCGAAAGTTGTCTGTGATTTGTTATGAAAATTTAAAAATGTCAAATCGATAGGGGTGAAAACGCTTTTCCCATGGGGTTCGAGCGCAAGAATCAAATCAGAGTAAACATCAAAAGAAATGACAATTACAAATCACCAAAATGATAAAACCTATTTCAAAACTAAAAAAATAAAACAAAACGTTTTTTTTTTTTTAAATTAACAATAAGGAAATCTTTATTTTTATGAAATCTTCAGTTTTTATGGATACGGGTCTTCCCTCAACCGAAGGGGTTTAGAGCGTACTCCAAGACGCTGCTCAACTGCGGGTTGGCGGAGGCCAGTGTTTTCGAACCGCCTAAAGGCCACTGACTTAACGACTGTCATTAAATGATAACAACCGGGACCAACAGCTTAACGTGCCTTCCGAAGCACGGAGGAGCTCAAGATGAGCTAATGATAACAACCGGGACCGACGGCTTAACGTGCCTTCCGAAGCACGGAGGAGCTCAAGATGAGGTAATGATAACAACCGGGACCGACGGCTTAACGTGCCTTCCGAAGCACGGAGGAGCTCAAGATGAGCTAATGATAACAACCGGGACCGACGACTTAACGTGCCTTCCGAAGCACGGAGGAGCTCAAGATGAGCTAATGATAACAACCGGGACCGACAGCTTAACGTGCCTTCCGAAGCACGGAGGAGCTCAAGATGAGCTAATGATAACAACCGGGACCGACGGCTTAACGTGCCTTCCGAAGCACGGAGGAGCTCAAGATGAGCTAATGATAACAACCGGGACCGACGGCTTAACGTGTCTTTCGAATCACGGAGGAGCTCGAGGTAATATAAACCCATCCGTGTACAGGCTACGGTCGACGTTGCTTAACTTGCATGTTCAATTAGACTGACACGCGCAATGACGCCATCGAGCTTCTCTATTATTTTCTACTATTCATTGTTTTAATTCCATAAAATCATAAATTTAGTTCAGCTAATATGTACCACGACATTCATTGATTGTTAGGCGGTACGAAGTTCGCCGGGACAGCTAGTATATATATAATTAGAAGTCCAAGGACTAAATATTAAACTAAATATTGTTTATTAAATAGCATATAAAAAAATTAAGACTCAATTTAAAAATGATACAGATTTCTTTGCTAACGTTTCTTCAGTTTACGCAAACAAACGCGCCTGTCTTTACATGCCACTACTACAACTAAAGACAAACCCTCTTCGTGAGATAGAATATCTGTTCAACACACGGCCGTGTCCATGATAAACCCACACTCCATTTTTTTTATTACGACGCGGACAGATAAATGACAAAGTCCATATCCTGAAGTCATTAATCTGAAGGCTGCTCAATTATAATTAATACGATCCATGATCGTAATGTGGCATCACAAAGTACCTATTCAAGGCATGGCATCTATTGTATTAAGCTTAAATCACATCAGTTAATTGTATCGAATCTAAACTCATCAAAGCTATCGCTGGTACTGTTTTAGGGTTGTACATTCCTAGTGAGCAATTGAATCCAATTGATATCAGAATTTCAATGTCAGTGCAGTAAATAAATCCTATACTATTCAACAAATATTTGCTGTAAATCCATATCTATATTATAAATGTGAAAGTGTGTTTGTTTGTTTCTCCCACTTTCACATTGAAAGGCACATTTGATAAGCTCGGTTGTCGAATGGCTAGCAATGGCCACTTCCACTGCGTGGTCGTGGGTTCGATCCCGAGCACAAGACAAACATTTGTGTGCATGAAACATGTCTGTTTGTCTTCGTCTGGGTGTTTTCTTTATTCTTTATTGCATATAAATTATACAGTACAGGTAGTATACATAAATAGTTATGCAAAGGCGAATTTGTTATCTATGTATTTACAAAAAAATGTATTTAAGCACATTTATCAGTTGTCTGTCCCATAGTACAAGCTTTGCGCTTAATTTAAGATTAGATGGTGCTGTTTAAATTGTAAGGAAAGGGTATTTTTTTATGATTGACATATTTTTTATGGTAATAGTTAAAAGTCTAAAGAGTGATATGCTACTTTTATCCCGGAAAAAATATATTTTTTAAATAATTACAACGCGGGTAACAGCTGGTGTGTACATATATAAATAAGTAACGATTAATTAATAAGTTGTCGAAAGACTCCTATAATTTCAATGAAATTTACAACATATGACTTTGGACGGCGAAAAACCGATCTAATTATTATGGTTTCAATTTCAAAAATCTTGTATTCTTAAATTAAAACCACGAAGCGGAGCTCAGTCAACCAGATATTATTATTTATTAAATTGCAACAATTTCGTCTAACATCGTTATTTATATTGTTTCAGGGCATTTTTGAGAATCTTGTGCGTGTGCTGTCCCCGGAAACTGCGGCGGAAGTATCAACCACAGCTACGCTTCAAGCAATCCCAGGTAAAGGATAATATTAAACCGAGTCTGAAATATGCCGCGGACAAGTTCTTTTAGTTATAAATTCAGTTTGCTTTTTACTTAGACTGTCATGAATTTCTTTTACTTACAGTTCCGCTCGACTCGACGATATTACTCATCCAGCGAATTGATGGGCATACAGCAAGTCAGACAAAATTCCTGCGAACAGACTTATATATAGCGATTTCAATTCAAATTTATAAGTCGCTACAGTCTCTCCATTAGCATTCCAAGTGCCTTGTCGTACTCAATTCGTATCTTCCAACAATTCAATAATTCACATAATATAGACATTTGAATGATGGTCAATATCATTGATTCAGTTACCATCTATTCTGATATCAGAGATAATTTTAGAGGTATGTGTGGGTTTATATCACGTTCCATGTTGCACTCTGTCACAGTGTGACCCTTTCCTGTGTACTCCACGTCATTATCTATCCCCAAACATTTTTCTATATCTGTATTTAAATGTTCCTTGTTGGAAAGTATTTTCAATGTTATTGTTACTGCAATATATACTTGTGTGATACTCTGTATTCCTTAGTAATAATGTATTCATGGCAATTCGCATTCAACACTGTGCATGCACCCTTACCATTGAAAACATCGTTAACTTTCCGTTACATTATAAATAATATTTTCTGTGTTATTTAACTAAAATTGCTGGTATATGTTCACTCAAATATAAATTTCATTGTAAATATTTATCTCATACCTTTCGCGGAATTATGCATGTTTTGTTTGAATTGTTCTTTTAAAAAATAATTCCAGCTATATTTCATTAAACTATCATTTATCTAATAAGTATATGCTTTATATTTTGTGTTACCTTGTAAAAAAATCAAATGCTAAAATTTTTTATTACACAAAATACAGCCTCTACTTTCAATAAGTAAAACATATTATCATTGCTTACTTGCAAGAATATTACTTTACTTTTAAGTATATTTAGGCCACAATAGACAATAGATTAAAAATATTGCCATAGTACATTCACTCTTAATAAATTTAATTTGAATAATACTATTATTTTAATATAGTGTTGTTCAAATTAAATTTATTAATAGTGAGTAGCAGACTGATTATAAAAATAATCGGCGGTCCGGATCCGGACCGCGGTCCGCCATTTGGTGACCCCTAATTTAGACTGTTGATATTTTGAACTAAAATACCTAATGCATCCTGATATCGTCAAATCCTTACCTAAAACACAATATGCGGCATTCCACTCGACATAATTGAATGTAGATAATATAAAGTTTTGTGTTCCAGTACCCTGTGTCAACGATGATGTACTCATCTGTGTCGCAGCACGAGATGTGTCGGTTGTGACATCAGGCCCGGGCGGGCACCTGCCGAGGTCCGCGCGCCCGCTGTTCCTGATGCAGGGAACGTCGCTCGTTGCGTTCCAACCGACGCAATGGCGACAACTACAGAATGAGGAACTTGGAACACACCTCCTTCGAAGAACCTATACCCTGCGTTGACAGACACCTATGTCCCGAAAACGTACCCTACTGCCAAGACTCAGAATCGGTCAGTGAAGTAAGCCTCGAGAGTGACAGCAGAAATCCTTCAATTAAAAGGAATTTAAGCAAGAAAAAAGTGACTTACCAAACCAAAGCTGAAGTGATCTCGAATTAGTATAGCCTATAATCTGTTCGTTGAGAGTTGATAAAAAAACCAGGGGTTCTAACTTCATCATAGATTGCGGCCCGCTAATTATTTTTATCGATAGACAATAAAAAAATAGACGCGCCAACGGCCTGCGCTTGACAACAGTAGCGTGCCTCGTACCAAAAAATATAGCGAGCGTGACACGTGACCTCTCGTCATACAATAAGCGACACATAAGCGACAGTCGCTATTTCAAGACTTCTCGTAATATTTATCAACTCTCGGCGAACAGGGTTTAGATGTAATTTTCCTAGTCAAATGTGTGAAATATGCATTTTTCAATCAGGAGCTGTGATTTACTGATTAGCTGTGTATATAGTTATATATTCTCATCCAGTATTTTTAGTATGCCCTCTTGTATTTATTTAATGGACAGTATTTTGATGTAAATAAGAATGTACATACGTATTCTTCAATAAAATTTTATTTGATCCCAAATTATATGACCCATTCTTTTTTTATATAAAATAGGTGTATATTTATCAAAGAGGGAAGTAATGCGCTTCATATGAGTGTAAATAATTATGTGAATACTCTATTATATATTCTAATTTTCAGCAATACGTCAATATAATGTAACAGCAATGTTACCTAAAATCATCATCACGTATAAGGTCAATTATCGTTTTTTTTTTTTATTTACAAATGTTCAATCTATATTATTTATATAGTGAACTAGCTGACCCGGCGAACTTCGTACCGCCTACGATACCAACGTCACTCAATTGTTTTGCCTTCCCAGGACCTCTCCACTAACACTTGAACTTATGATATGGTATTAAAGTTCAAATTTACTTTTAAGTATTATTACGAATCATTTGTATGGGAGTACAGAAAAGTGCTTTTCAGGCATTTTTTTTTAATTTTTCTCTGCATAAGAACCATCCTCATACTTCATGGAATGTTCTAAAAAAATAATTAGCGAAATCGGTTCAGCTGTTCTCGAGATTTGCGCTTAGCAACACATTCAGCGATTAATTTTTATATTATAGATATCTACGTCATGATAGGTACCTATATGTTAAAATTCAGCTCCATCTGTCCAGTGGTTTGAGCTATACGTTCATAGACCAGTCAATTTATTTTTTATATATTTCATCTCAGTTATATAACATTATCGACGTCAACGTCGTCGTCGACAACCGTTATTCATCCCACTGCTGGGATACGGGCCTCCCCTCAATCGAAGGGTTTTTAGAGTATACTCAACTGCGGGTTGGTGGAGCAAATAACATTATATTATGAAAAATGGAAAAATTCACCTGTACCATACCTTTATTATTGCCCGACGTTTCGACCAGGGATTACCGCCAACGCTGATGCCGAATACCATCGGATATTTTTATTGCGAAATTCAAACTATAGCTTAAATTGGTGGCAAATAGTTGTAGCTTAACCGGTAGAAACCCTAAAGCTCTACCGACTAAGCTGAATATGTTTGTCATGAACTTAAACTTAAGATCAATATTCGCGAGAAAAAAATACGTTGGGAATCGGCTACAGTTTTAGCGGCAGGCCACGTGGGTCCCTACCGCCGAAGCTGAAGCCATTCCATTACCATTGGATTTTATGATTCCATAAATTTGTCTTAGATTATAGTTATTGACAAACATTTCCAGCTTATTGAGCTCTAGGGTGTCTTCCAGCTGAGCGTAATATAATTACCGACAATGTAAGCAGTAGTGTCATTTTCGCATTCCAAAAAATCAGATGGCTTCAGCATCGGCGGTAGGGCAGGTCCCAGGTTGCACCGTAGTCACATGCTGACAGTCTCAGCAATGATGGCAACGAATCGGTGACCCTTTGGTGTTGCTGATTTCTATGGGCGGTGGTGATTGCTTTCCATCAGGTGACCCACATGGTCGCTTGCCCCCCTCTCATATAAAAAAAGTCCCTCTACCTCCGTGACCGAGTTCGATGAATCTTCATCTATCCCCGTGTTGTCCATATACATGTACCGCGACACATTACACTTACGGCATTCTGCTAACTCCCTCTTCCCGTTATTGAAGTGAAAACTTCTTTAGCGGCATTGTGCACTTTTTTGGGATGGGTAAAATATGTTGAACTCGCATCAAATAAAGCTGCGAAACTGCAAAATTGAACTTTAGGCAAAGACGATACGACTGAGATTGCTTTGAATAGTTTATGTTTGTGTACGATAGCGCAATAAATGAATATTGTTATTTACCACATAAATGATAGTACCGTTATACCACAATATAACTAAGATACGTACTAACTTAGGAAAAAAAGTATCACCTTTGAAGGAGCATTGTTTTACAATAAATTACCTTCTTGTATTAAGGATCTGGACTCTTTTAACGATTTTAAATCTCAATTATACAATCATATCCTTGAAAACTATTGATTTCATCATAGAAATGTGAACTAGACTAAGTTTATAATAAGTAATATTGTTCTCATGTAAGTGGATTTATATGTAATCTTTATTGAGAATAAGTTCTTTAAACCTAAGTAATGGTACTAACGTAGTTATACTGATAAATAAAGCAATTCGTGCAAAATTATTTTCTAACCATTCCAAAATATTCAAAAATGCACAACGTTAATGTTCAAGTTTTCACTTCTGCCGGCACTCCCGGAGTGCAACCCGTTGTTTTTTTTTTTCATAAATCATGCAACGCGTATGTTTAAAAGGTCTTATATATAAGGAGATGCATAATGTACTAATATTAGATTGATTTGCGGCAGCGGGCACCTAAATTGCTTTCTATTACGTCACCGACAATTTGCCTTTAGGTCTATTAATTTACGTGCCCTAGATAGGCAATATTGTAGTTAATTGAGTAAGATAACCTCGAGCAATAGCTGTATAAGTCATATTTTGTTTATTCAGCAGTCCTCGATTTGTTTGCGTTTATTTTTTCCATTCGATTTGATTTATGAAAGTTCCTTTTTGTAGGGCGGAATTATCTTTGGCTGGTTTTATTGTTTAAGTTCGAAAAATAACTACTTATTACATTTCGTGATCTGTTGATATCTTTTTATATTCATGCTTTACTTTTTGGTACTTATTTTGTGTAAATAACAAAAAATACTTAATATTGACAAGCTCGGTGGTCGAATGGTTAGCAATGGCCACTTTGACTCCGAGGTTGCGGGTTCGATTCCCGCACAAGACAAACATTTGTGTGCATTAACATGTCTGTTTGTCTTTGGCCTGGGTGTTTTCTATGCATTATAAATATGTAATTACAAAAAGAAAAGTATTTAAGTACATTTATCAGTTGTCTAGTACCCATAACACAAGCTTTGCGCTTAATTTGGGACTAGATGGCGCTGTGTAAATTGTCCAGCAATATTTATTTATTTATTAATAACTATTTGATTATTCATTTGTTGCCATGGCCTTAAAGGTTATTGTTTCAAATGGGTGAAAATTAAACATGATTTGGAAATTCGAATTTAAATTAGTTACATTAATTAACTGAATTTGAATAGGCATCAATTTGGCCAAGTCTAATAACGCTTCCCAACACAATTTATTTTGCGTTGTTATTTGATAGGTTGGTTATTTATTCGTATTTATCGAAGAAATTGGGAAAGCGTTTATGGTAAAGCCTACTTCTTTATTATTTTTACAACTGTTTGTTATATCTTCATTCCGTGTGATTTTTTCTTTGCAAAATTGTTTTGTAAATGACATACAGGGCCCTCAGTGTTTGAGTAGGTAACTTAAATTTTGCTAATATGCATATGTCCCTATGTCACATCATTGAATTTATGATTTTTCAGAGGAAGATACTTAAGTATATATGTTATAGTCAATTCTCGAATATATTTACAACTTATATGGCTACATATACAAAATGAAATTGTATGAATTATGAAATGTATTGAATGAATTATGAATACAAAAAAATACGAATTTGTTCAAAGATGGTTCAAGGATTTATCAAACGTAAATTACATTGCCAATGAAAATACAATAAAAATTATAATATTATATATCTATTACTTTTTTATCTTATTATTTCAATAATAACTCAATTTGTGAATGTGTCGATCAAATTGCTTTTCCCATTATGGAGTTTTGTGATGATTTAGGGTTGATAGAGCTGTATATAATGTAAGTAGTTGTTTAATAATGTATACATTGTTATTAATAAAGTTTAATATTTAGATCTCATAATTATAAACTAATTGTTGTGGTCTAATGAAATCAATCTTCCAACAGTATTATATTGTGATTTATTGCAAGTGTATATTTTATAATTGCTTGTATGTACACATAGTTAAAATATGCAACCTACCCTTATTTTAATTTTCATTAAGTTCAATGTGAACTTGTCAGTTTTTACCACATTTAAATCCATATTTACTAGAGATTCATTCGATTCAAATGGTTTAAAGCTGGCCCTTTACAGATTGTAACATTATTGGGACGCCTCTTTTAAAAGAAAATATCAAATCAAGCTAGAATTAACTACCTGCCGAGGGTTTCCCGTGAGTCAATATGGGATTCTTCAATTCGGGCGTCCAGAAATTTTACAGGGTGTTACAGGCGTCAATGGGCTGAGGTAATGTTTTCTAAGCGGCTCATATGCTTCTTTACCGCCTTAGTAATGTAAAATAAAATATATAGACATTTATACTATGGACACTTTAATCCTTTAAACCATATGAACCGAAAGATTACAATTCATATATCTTTCAATAAACCAAAAATTTGTAAATAAATGTTCTCTTTATTGGAAAAATGTTAAGGTCATATGCCACAGATCTTTTATTTTTCTGCTCAATTTATGTTACGTCTAGATGTATCATTAATTTTAGTAATTAAATATAAAAAAACTGGGCGACTATTATTGTACCTACTATTATTCAAGTTACTTATGTTAATTAATTTGCGACTACAGATTATATAAACATACCAAACCTAACCTAACCTAGCATTTCAATGTCCCATTTAGCAATTTTTTATGTCTCAATGTATTATTTTCAACATTTAAAAGATTGTAATATTAACATGGCTGTCTGAATGCAATTATAAATATACAATAAAGTATTTTTATATTGTTAAATATAATATTTGTATTATGTGTATAATTTGTTAAAATATTGGTATTGTGAATAGATTTGAGAAAAATATAAAGAAAAACATCCTTTAATCATTATTATTTCTATTGAAATAAATGTAAACCTATAGGTGCTTTAAATTTTTTTTTAATAAATTATTACGTAGCTATTTACGATGTGTAGATTCTAATTACGAAACTCGAAAATAATCAACCTATTTGAAATAATATATGTTTCTAAAAAGTTCAAACACACAGATTTAATGGTGTTTCTATCATTCCAGTATTTAAAAAATAATACCGTACCGCTAACCATTTTTGTGTTTTTTTGTCATACGAAGCGCTTACTCGAATACATTGACAAGCTTTCTCGGGTAACTAACACCTTCTTAGGACACCGTGTGAACCGTGGTACCTAAGTGTTTTTTTTTTAACTGCTCCACCTGGGTATTCCGTGGGAAATATTAAATTCCCTACGTCCACCATGTTATCAAAACAATTATAGCCAGCATTTTTCTAATGTGTAGGATCCATCACTAATATAAAGTTCAATAAATAAGAGGCGTTCAATGCTTTATCTCAGGACTCAAACATGGTGGAAATAAAGGACAATTTTGATAACGTGTAATCGTATAACTTTTCTATATACTTAACTAACACTTCGCAATTATGGATACGTATTTGTTCTGAAAAGTTTAGAGGGAGCGGTTTGTTCCTCTCTTACCACAATCATTTTAATTCCACCTAAGTATGTTTATTAAGTAATTTAATTTACAGAATTATGTACTTGCATACATACATTGTACGTTTGTAATGTTTTACTTATAAATAAGTAGCTTCCGCTGCATGCTTCCCCTGCATTAGCTCATCTCCTTCCTCGGAATATAATCTTTGTCCACATCAAATTTCATTCAAATCGGTTTAGTAGTGACTTATTTAAGAAGGTAACAAACAAACAGACACACTTTCTCATTTATAATATTAGTATAGTTAAATCATAATGACTTCGATTTTAAATCTCGAAATATTATTTTTATACAAAAGTAACAAATTTATCACATAAAATACCTACCTATTCCTATTATTTATATACAGACTTAAAAAGAGGTCAAGAAAAAGCAGGTCACAAACATGGTAGAAAAACACTAGGTATATTCTTCCCGTGACAGATAGGCATATTGCCAACCCTACATCAAAAGTTCAGCTGTTAAATTCCATACAAAATACGTAGGCAAGTTCAAATCACGTAACCACGTTTTTTCAGTAAAGAACACCTGGTGTTTTCTGCCCTGGGCCCCAACGCCGAAGCTGAAGCCGATTACCATTGGATATTTTCATTGCGAAAATCAAACTTTGTCTTAGATTGGCGGTAATTTTGTTTAGCCTAGTTGGTAGAAACCATAGAGCTCTACCGACTAAACTGAAAATGTTTGTCAATAACTTAAACATAGAACCTAATTTTCGAATAAAAATTTCCGATGGTAAAAGGCTTCAACTTCGGCGGTAGGGCCCCTGGTCACAAATAGAAAAAATGTATATAGCCCATCTGAAAAAACATCATAAATACCAGTGTGCCTGTCTTATACTTACTGTAAAAATACATGTTAAATTTCTGTAAATAATACATTTTTATTAATAATAACTTTTATCAAATGTGTACGTATAATACATATAAATGTATACTTCTTGCATACAATATGTAGATAACTATTTCAAGATTGTGAATAAAATATGTAAAATTAATTTAAAATGGGTTGTCTTTGGTATGGTATGAATTTATATAAATATTTTTTCTAAAAAAGATTGTTTTATTTCACAATAAAACCTTTTACATACTTTATGTTTTACCCTGCTGACGTTATCTATAAGAGACTACTGTATGTAGTCAATACTTGAAATGTAGGCGTCCCTAGGTCTGACTAGATAAACTTCAGGTGTCTTACTCCCCTTTCCAAGAGTCGGGAACTTAACTAACGTCATTGGTTAAAACTACTTTTGACGTAGGATGTTGTTTAGGTTATGTTAAACTTGTGCTCAGCAAAAACCGAGCGAGCGATGCGAGCCAGGCTTGTCATGACTTTGGAGGAGGAGGCACCCGAAGTTTAACTAGTCAACCCTTTGAGCGCCTAGATTTTGGGTATTGACTATACTATAATATATACATATGTATGTACAATGTCATGGACAATGTAGTAAATCAATGACCAACTCTTGGTCAATATAATAAATCGCGTCTAGTTAAATCTGAGTAGTTATTCCGTTAGGTGAAACTTTTCTTGGGTTTTGCCATCTTAAATAAGCCCATTGACTTTGTTGATGAATGGTCTGGGGTCCAACCACCTATTCTGAAGCCGATTCAGGTCGAATATTTTAATTCCATAAATATGCCTTAGGATTGAATTTGTGATAAAACATCTTCACATAGTTGGTAGTACTCCAGGGTTCTTATCGTCTAAACTGAACACGATTACCATTATCTTCAACTAAAGTTAGATTTGCGTATCCAAAAAACTCGATGGTAATCGGCTTGAGTTAAGCGGTAGGACCCCAGGGGCATGGCTTCAGCTTAGGCGGTAGAGCTTCTTGTTCCAGCCAAGTAAACCTAATTATTAATAATTCCTCATTTATTGCATTGACCGGTCGTTATGAATAATGAACAATTTATTTCATTGTCCATAACATATAGGTACATCAAATAGATGGGGTGTAGTTGGGGTGTAAGTGGTTCATCAAAATCTTTGAACCAAAGTGAACCTCCCCTGCACGCTGGTGAGAGACAAACGAGGCTCTGGCGAAAAGGGAGGTAGGGCATAGCGTATTGTATGTATAAGCTGCCCGAGTAGGAAAATACCTCCACCCCACAGAATACCGTGCGAGTGAGTGAGTTTTGCTATATTTTCCAAAATTTTCAAATAGTAAAATGTAAAATATCTATCTGAAAATAGTACATTGCGACACAAGGGTGGAAAATATGTTATTTCAAACGAGCTGACGGTTTTAAAACGTCAGCAAATTAGTCAGCGAAGATTTATACGTAGCCAATGAGTTAAAATTAACTTTTCCAAACCAGTGCGAAAAAATAGCAGTGAAAGGGGACCCTGTCGGAACCACTATATTAAAATAGTATATTATGATATGAGCACAACCCACATGAAAGTTTTTCACATGAGTGACGTTATTTTCAAACCATGAACTTATTTGCAAATACCTATTTTCCACCCTTATAAAAACACAATCTACTTTCATTATCTAATCCCTGTTTTTTTTTTTTTTTTTTTTTTTTTTTTTTATACCACATCGGGTGCCAGACAAGCATACGGCCCGCCTGATGTGAAGCAGTTACCGTAGCCATATTAACGCTCGCAACACAACATATTGCTCGCGCGCCGTCACCCCCGCTGCCAAAGCAGCATCTCCTTCCTTTCTGGTGACCTCACTCACTCGCAGGAACACAACAACCCTCAAGAATTGTTATTTGGCTGCGGTATTCTGTGAGGTGGAGGTACAGTAGCTTACAATTACGCTCCCTACCTCTCTTTTCGCCAGAGCTTCGTTTGTCAGTCAGCAGGGTGCACCGCGTGCAGGTGAAGTTGGCTTTGGTTCAAAGATGTTGATGAACCACTTGCACCCCAAACCTGTAAGTACCTAACACTACTTTTACGTCATCGGGTACCTATTAAAGCAGTACCTAATGCAATTTGCATTGTATAATACTCCAATACCCAATAGACTCTGTATCAACACATAAAGCGATTGTGTGGCAATAGAATTATGGGCGTTAATAATGGCCTGAATACAATGTGAGCTCTAATTAATCGTTATTGATGCAAAGCTGATGGAATATAAGGGACTCAATAGAATGGCTTGAAATGCCCACTCATGTATAGGTCGCGCAACGAAAGTTAAGGGGAACATAGTATCCACGTTTTTTTTAAACAAGTGAGAAAAAAAGTGCTTTCTATGTCACTTGCGCATATTACAAGGCATTTGAAATGCCTCTGCGTGAATACTGTGTGAGCCTCAACTCTTGTTGCATGACCTGTATAATGATTACATATACGCAGCAGAGCCCTACCGCCGTAACTGAAGCCGATTACCATGGAATATTTTGATTCGAAAAATAGGTCTTATAAATAAATAAATATAAATATTGTCACACAAATTACACAGCGCCATCTAGCCCCAAAGTAAGCGAAGCTTGTGTTATGGGTACTAGACAACTAATAAACATACGTAAATACATTTTTTTTTTTTGTAAATACATACTTATTATACATAGAAAACACCCAAACTAAGACAAACAGACATGTTCATGCACATAAATGTTTGTCCTATGTGGGAATCGAACCCACGAGCATTGGTGTCGAAGCCACGTCATTGACCGCTACGCCACCGAGCTCGTCAAAATGTTTTAGTTATTGACAAACATTAGCTTAGTCAGTAGAATTACAGAATTTCGACAGCTAAGCTAATCACAGGTGCCATAAATCTAAGTTGAAGTTTGATATTTGCAATCATAAGATCCAATGGTAATCCGTTTCAGCTTTGGCGGTAGTGTCCCAGGTATATTAAAAGCCTAAAGATTTCTTGCCATTCAGATAGCAATGTTTCAAGTACTTCATTAATAGCCCTACCGCCGAAGCTGAAGGCGATTACCATTTAATTTTATGATCACGAAAATAGATCTTAGGTTTAAGTTAATCACAAACATCTTCAGCTTAGTCGGTAGAGCTTTATGATTTCAATCAGCTAAACTTAATCACAATTGCCGCCAATCTAAGCTAAAGTTTGATTTTTGGAATCAAAGCATCTGATGGCAAACGGCTTCAGCCTATTTATTCTTGGTTTATGAGCTGGACATAGTCTATTTGGAATAATATTCTTAAGAAAGAGAGAGGCGAAGCGAAGTCTTTACTTTTCTTTCTTAAAAATAAAACGGATATACGACGAGACCCAAATCTGATTCTACAGTCAACAGCAAGATCCTGAGAGTGAACGAGGTTACGAGAAGTGGAATCAGTAAGGTAAGATTAATAACATATAATATCTTCTTCTTCGTCAACCCTTATTCTTCCCACTGCTGGGATATGTGTCTCTCTTCAATCGAAGGGGGTTAAAGCTTACTCCACCACGCTGCTCAACTGCGGGTTGGCGGAGCACATAAAATATATTGAATAAAAATTTTAAAATAAGCATACGACTAACAAAAGTTACCAAAGATCATTTCGGCACAAGTCATTATAGATTTCGCAAAAGGTAGCAAACTCTATTCGTAGATTATTATTGAATCAGCCAATGATAATAATCCACACTGCTCTGATCTCTGAATCAAGTCAGATGATCAAAGCTGGGGGGCAATTCTTGTAATTTAAATTTATTCAGAATTCAGTTTCGATCCATATTCAATACCAAAAATTACTCATTTGATATTCTCATATCACAATATGTTCAAATGGGGCAAGGTTCATGTGGGTCACCCGATGAAAGGAATCACCACCGCCCACAGAAATCAGCAACACCAAGGGGTCGCTGATTCATTGCCAGCCTTTTAAAAGAAAAATTTACTCTGTTCTTGAAGGCTCCCATGTCTTCATTTTTTAAAGTTTTATTAAAGCGTGATTAATATCTTAGAATAAAAACGCCCAGACACCGAGTACACGCACAAAAAATTTAACCAAATCAAACTGAGCCATTAAAGCTCAGTATTCGCACAGCTCGCGTTAGTCCTCAAGGTCCAACTATAGTTGTTACGTAAAGTACGTCTCCCAGGATTTTAGTTCTCGAAGACAGTAGTTCCCAAACTATTCGCTAACGAATATTGAGTGGGCCCTGAATAGCAAGACTCTACGGACCGCTCCTAGGGAATCTGAGTATTACGAATACTTATAACCGCATTTTTCTAAAACAGAAAAGTATCTATTTTAATGGGCCAGAGACCAGTCCATTTCAGTAAAAACTGCTCAAATGCATTATTAAGTGGCTACGGTATTCTGTAAGGATATACATAATTACCCAGGTTCGACATGCTATATATCTCTCTTTTGCCAGAGCCTCGTTAGTTTAAAAGCGGATGAAGTTATGCAGGTGAGGTTGGCTTTGAGTCTAAAGTCTAGCTGTTCTAGTGAGCTACTTACACCATTTTACTATGTTATTTTTCTATTATTATTACCTTTTCCGATTAAAAAGATATAGTCAGCAGACATACACAGGCTTCGTGATTGGCTCACCTAATGGGAATGTATGCCACAAATAGGCTACATCCTCATCAGGTCCATTTTAGTCTCCACTACAGGAGCACGACCCTCTCTCGTCCGTCCTAGGCGGAAGGAGGATTTGGCCTACACTCCCCACGCTGGCCAGACGGGTTGGGGAGGCCTGATCGACATTTGATAATGTATTTCTCTTAGTCGCTTTGTACGACATCCACGGGAAGAGACGGAGTGATTCTATTTTAATCTGCCGGAAACCACACGGCAAAAATAGGCTACAAACCACGAAAAATAATTCAGGCCTCAAAAACCTAAAATTATTAATTAAAAAAACAGTCATAAGGCAACAATAAATTTCAGGAACAAGTATACCTACTTTTGGGGAAAATCTCTTATAGCTTGCAACATTATTTTTATACAGGCGTGCGTCTCGCTGAGTGTTGTACTATGCTGCAGTGGTACGCCCATATCAATCGGTATCTTGCCTTACTTTTATCAGTTTTTTAGTATGAAGCTATTCTTCTAGACGTTATTCTTCTAAGCCAAAGATGGTATGCTGGTCTCAATAGGAATTCATATTATTTAAGGAATTAAATCAGTATATATTTACAGTTTTCAGTAATTTCATAATTCTATGTTGAATCGATGAACTTTCATTCTGCGATCATAAAATAATTACGAGAATTTCAAGTTTTTGAGTGATATCTCTCAGAGGTGACAATAGTACTCAAAGTGAGCCCTTATATTGAACATCCTGTGTGCACCAATGCACACTGGTAGACTAAATATCAACTATAAACAAAATTCATAAATAAACACAGCACAGTAGTGATCTTCGAATACGTAAATTAACGCAACATCTTGTGTTGAAATATTTACATAACAATATGCTGAACAATTTATGCATGCGCGGCATAAGTTATATCAGATAACTGTAATAAAGCGTAGCGGTTTATATGAGAACGAACGCATACATGCACAAAATGAATACATTATAAGTATGATATAAGGTGGGTTTGGTTGTTCCCTAAACTATTAACCGATTTTGATGATCAAACATCAATTAAATGGCGAACAGTCAGCATCACAATTATATGAAAGTATCTACTTATTAATTTATTAAAATTATATCTTATGCTTTTTTATGTGAGGGGGGCAAACGAGCATGTGGGTCATCTGACGGAATACAATCACCACCGGCCATGGTGGTTAGCAACGCCAAGTGGTCGCCGATCCGTTGCCACCCTATACTTCTTCCTTTCTCTCTTTCTCGCGACCTCACTAGCTCACAGGAACACAACAACCCCAAGGGAATTGTTATTTGGCTGCGGTATACTGTGAGGTGGTAGGTACTACCAATACAGCTTAAAAAATACGCTATGCCTTACGTCTCTTTTCGCCAGAGCCTCGTTTGTCAGTCAGCAGAGTGCACCACGTGCAGGTGAGGTTGGTTTTGGTTCAATAATGTTAAAAGAACCACTTACACCCCAAGTGATGCAAGCAAAACAATGCTACCTACTGGAGTTAGTAATATAACCACAAATCTTCTGAAGAGGCATATGTGTACCACTGTAGCAACAGAGGCATGTGCGTTACCAGAGAGGGTGGTATGGAGTTGCCCCTAGAGTATCAAGATTTCAGACTCCATAGGGAAAAAATCGCCAGTTTCTTCACCCGCGTCCGCCCTAGAAGAATTTTAGGCTTTCGAAGACTAGACGCACCGGTCTTTCTATTTTCACCACTGCAAAAACCAAATGGTATAGTTTGGCCTAAAGTGATAAACGTCTTTTCACGCTTTCTACCTCCACTCGTAGAGACCACTCAATTCAAAAACTAATTCGCTAAATATACAGCGAATCAACTGTGTTACATGAGTTATTTACATATTGAGTTGTTGAAGTGAAATGTGCCAACAACGTCCGATTTCCGGAAATTTCATTGCAACAACTACATGATTAATTATTTCATCAATTTTGTAAGTTACAAAATATCTATGGGGCTTAATAAACAATCGCGCACACACAGTTTTTAGGGTTCCCTACCCAAAGGGTAAAAAGGAATCCTATTACTAAGGCTCCGCTGTCCGTCCGTCCGTCTGTCACCAGGCTGTATCTCATGAACCGTGATAGTTAGACAGTTGAAATTTTCACAGATGATGTATTTCTGTTGCCGCTATACTAAACGCTATACGAAACGCTATACTATACAACAAATACTAGAAAACAGAATAAAAAAAATATTTAAGGGGACTCCCATACAACAATCGTGATTTTTTTGCTCGTTTTTGCTCTCAATTGATAACGGCAATAGGTAGACGCTTGAAATACTCACTTTATTTAGTTTTATATCCACTTAAAAAAAAATAAAAAAAACAAATATTTAAGGGGGGCTCCCAAACAACAAACGTAATTTTTTTGCCGTTTTTATAGATAATGGTACGGAGCCCATTGTGCGCGAGTCCGACTCGCACTTGGCCGGTTTTTTTTATTAGATAAGTATTTAGCCTCTACATCTACCGAGCTTTGACAGATGGGTAGTGGTTAGGGTAAAACTAAGTGGTTAGGTGAGTACATACTTTATTACGATAATCTGTTAAATATAGAATGGTTGGCACGCGACGTGTATAATTGCGTGTCTCTTTCACCGCCTACAATGGCAAATAAACATAGGTATCGAAAATAAAAAGTTTGCTATAGAAAACTACACAATGAATATTTTAAGAATTATAGTGAGCGATGGTACTACCCAGCCGTAACACAGTTTTTACTAGCGCGGGGGGTAGTGGTCATTGTATTCAATGTTATAGGTACCATTTTGGATATTAATAAAAACACTCTGTAATAGTAATAAACAATGTCACCGTATTTATTGTAAGTGTTAAAATATGTAACAGTGTATAATCAATAATGTTAAATAAAGATTATTATTATTAGGCCACGTATGGGGCGACGAAGCGTAGGGCGCCGCCTCTCTAGATGGACCGACGACCTCAAAAAAGTAGCTGGTAGCGGTAAGTTGCGGAAAACGGAGGATCGCATATGGTGCAAATCATTGGGAAAGGCCTATATCCAGCAATGGGTAAATATAGGCTGATAATGATGCTGAAGTATTTAACGAAATATATTTATGTTACAGTGGCGTTAGTTTTGCAGCATGGACCTCCTCAGTCCTATTTTCGCGGAAGACTGCCAGCTTCTAGTCGCATAAATGCATGAGAGATTAGCCGTTGTCGATGATAATCTATGTTTTCTTATCATTAACCCCCTATCTTAAGACTAGCGAGGACCCTAGCCCAAAGACTGGCGAAGCTCTTGTCTGTTTGGCTTATTTATAACATGTATGGCATCTTTGGATATCACATGGCATGTATTCTATTATTGATATACAGTAGAGAAAAAAATTGACCAAATTACGTATTTAAATAAATAAATAAAAATAAATATAAATATTTCTGGACAATTTACACAGTGCTTTCTAGTCACAAATTATGCGCAAAGCTTGTGTTATGGGTACTAGACAACTGATAAGAGCCAAATGCAATCACTGTAGGTTAGCACGGCTAAAAGAATTTAAATCTCTTTTAAAATACAAAGTTGGCCTTACACACCATTGGTATTAAATTATTTATATATACCTACTACTAACTAAATTAACTAAAAATAATCTAATCTTAAAATTAATAAATAAAGAAATACATCTAAATTAAAACTAATTAAAATAAACTAAAAAAAAAATTTATCTAATATAGTAGCTCAAATATAGTAGCCTCGATAGCGGTTATATATTTGAACCATTTGGGGTAGAAACGTTGGGGCCATGGGGGCCGAGTGCCAAAAAAATTTTTAAAGAACTTTCGTCGCGTCTGGTCGAAACATCTCGTGACCAAAATGCTGGCCTCTACTTTGCACAAAGAATTAGTGTTGCGATCCAACGAGGCAACGGGGCCAGCATATTGGGAACTTTGCCTACGGGCAGCGGTTTATTAGATTATTATTATTTTTTTAGTTTATTTTAATTAGTTTTAATTTAGACGTATTTATTTATTTATTAATTTTAAGATTAGATTATGTTTAATTCGTAATTAAAAGTTTGTAGTGTAAATTTATATTATAACAATGTTTTGTTTTTAATTTAATTCAATATACCTACTACTTATTATATTCAACATGGAATTATAAATTATAATAAAATATATATACATATGTGCCGCAGCCAATTCGTAGAATCCGCCGCATTACATAACGGCTAGCTAGTTTTAAAACATCCTAATCACAAGACAAATCTAACCGGAAGATAATAATTTAAAAAAATATATTTAAAGATAAGTCACAACTTGCTAACTGTTATATTGAAATTAAAAAATATATATATCAAAGAATACCGGTCAAAGCGGCGAATGTTAAAATGCGGTCTCGAATGCGTCGCAATATTCGCGTACCACAACGTTCAGCTCGACGAGAAGCTATTTTAATGACTGCCATTTTATCAGAGCGCTTACTATCATAAAGTGAAAGCATTTTGTATTCCGGCTGGCCTTCTTTTAAAAAATATTTTTAACATGTCGTTAAAGTAAGCTCGGTGGTCGAATGGTTAACAATGGCCACTTTGACTTCAAGATCGCAGGTTTGATCCCCGCACATGATGAAGATATCTGTTTGTCTTGGTCTGGATATTTTCTATGTATTATAAGTATGTATTTACAAAAAAAAATATTTAAGTACATTTATCAGTTGTATAGTACCCATAGTACAAGCTTTACGCTTAATTTTAGACTAGATGGCGCTGTGTAAATTGTTCTAAATATTTTTTATAAAAGTCTTTAAAAAAAACAAGTTTCTATTACGAGGAGTAAGTGGCTCATAAGCAGCCAAATCAAACGTAACGATTTGGCTGCTTATAAGTGCAAGTAAGCGCACCTGTCTTATTAACTAATGATTCAGGAAACTATTAGGAAGTATTTTGGAAAAATCTCACGTTATACGCGCGTACGAAGTTGCAAGAGAAAATTTGTTTTTTATAAAACCAAATGTATATTCCAAGTAACATTCAATGAACAGCCTTTTGCAGAGCTGTGTTGGGTAAGGTTTTTTTTTAAAAGGAAATGTTTTCAAAATTGCATTGTGTGGCAATAAAGTTTTATCTTCACGCTCTATTGCACAAGGCCTTTTGTGAATGATGTAATTGTGAAAGTAAATGTTTGTAACGTAGGGTTTCCAACACTCAATTTCAAAAATTTGTAGTTAGGATTAGATTAGTTAGGTAAAGGATTTGTAGTTAGAAAACCCAGGTCATTTCAATTGAAAAACAGGACGCAGTAAAAATCAAATAATAATTGGTATTATTCGATTTTTACTTGATTACCTTTAAATTTTTCTATGTAATTGGCCATTCAGGTAATGTCAACTTGGTCTCAGAGATTAAAACACACGACTTTAGATATATTTAGTAGTCATTTAGCATTTTAATTGTGGTTGATAATTTAAGAGGAGGTACTTACACTACTTACCTAGGTGTAAAATATATAAACTTTTATCAATTGGGTCGCTTTAAAAACCCAGGACGCCGTTTAAAAACTATCCAGGTTACTCTAAAAATCAGTACATGTTCTGGGAAAACAAGACCGTTGGCAACCCTAGCGTAACGTAAAATCTCCTTTGTGATTCACAAAGGAAGAATATTTACGTAACTTTTTGTGTGTGACGATTACTTAGGCATAGTGGTGTGCTTATTTATTATTTACACATGCGGTACGCTACGATGGCACATCATCATCATCAGGTTCATTTTAGTCTCCACTACAGGATCACGACCATCTCTCGTCCGTCCTAGACGGATGGAGGATTTGGCCTACACTCCCCACGCTGGCCAAACAGGTTTGGGGAGGCCTGATCGATATTTGATAATGTATTTTCCTTAGTCGCCTTGTACGACATCCATGGGAAGAAACGGAGTGATTCTATTCTAGTCTGCCGGAAACCACACGGCCAATGATGGCACATAAGACACGTTTACTAACTGTAACACTAAATGTTTTGTTTTAATAATCAATTATTGACACATAGATCTTCTAATACACGAAATTCTCGTGTCGCTGTGTTTGTTACCAAACTCCTCCGGAACGGCTGGACCGATTTTTATGAAATTTTGTGCATATCTGGTAGGCCTGAGAATCGGTCAACATCTATTTTTCATATCTCTAAATGACTTGGGTGACTCACCCCTAAATTGTCAATTTTTTTTATTTTATAATGATTTTGGATTAATTCACCAAGTTTTTATTCAAATAAACTTAAGTACAATTCCACTATAAAACTAAAGTACCTAAAATTAAATAATACTTAAAATTAATAAATAAATAAATACATCTAAATTAAAACTAAAATAAACGAAAAACAAAACAAAACTAATCTAATAAACCGCTGCCCGTAGGCAAAGTTCCCAATATGCTGGCCCCGTTGCCTCGTTGGATCGCAACACTAATTCTTTGTGCAAAGTAGAGGCCAGCATTTTGGTCATTTAGGACTGAAAAATACGCACAACTTCAAATTTTCACCCTTCTACGATTAACCCCTATATGTATATGGCAAAACAACGTTTCCCGCATACGTCCAACAAATATTAAAAATAAATTAATACCAACTAAATTCTCATAAAATTCATAAACACTCATTGAATTTATTGGGATTCACCTGCATTTAAATGTAATTTAATTTAAAGCTAAACATAATAATTTTTAAGAACTTCAATAATGACGTTATTATACATATATACTTTTGTTTACGCTCAAATTTGGGGAATAAAGTGAGTCTTAATGTTTGTTTTGTGCTCTTTAGTTGTTGCTGTAACGTATTCCGCAGTCGGGTTGTTTATTTGTTTAAATATTTTTTTTTTTATTTCCTGCTTTTTAGTGTAATATTCACAACCTGTGCAAGATTTCACAAAGGATTTAATTCGTAGCTGTAGCGAATTGAGGTCATGAGGTTTATTCACAAGCTTTCGTTCGTCTAGTGCACTAATGGCTAAGCCTTCAAGCGTCCTCACTCTGCTTAAGGCAACATAAGCTTGGCCTTTGGCGAATAAATTCCTGCTTAGATCCACCACAGCTCTATTTAATGTTGTTCCCTGCAGTTTAAGTACTGTGACTGCCCGACAAAATATTAGAGGAAGCATACGCCTCTCCACCTTTCCTTGCCCACGTAAGGCATCAAACTCTACAGTCGCCGGTTGTATCTTTACACTAATGCCTGGAGCATTGTCTTGCATTGTAGAGTCATCAAATTCGACATATACTGCACTTGGTAACTCTCAGACTCCAACTGATCTCTACGCAAGGCTGGCCATTAAATTTCTCTCACCGCACCCATGGCTCCGTTAACAAGCCCTCTGTTAATATTAATATTTCTGCGCAACATGACTCGAGATCCAATACCGTTTTTAATTGTTGACGGTATCCCTCCAGTCTTATCGGGATCATCCGGTATAAAAATTTGTTTTGGCTTTTGTCCATAAGTTTTTGCTTCCATAAATGTATTGACCGCATCATTGTAAATATCCTCGTCTTTTTCTCTAACTCATCAGTCATCCTCGTGTTGTACATAAGTACCAGCCTAGTGGTAAGAAAGATTCTGATGGCTATATATGGCATATAATTCTTAATTCACTAGTTAAAGAAGAAGTGATTGGTGAAATAGAAGGGAGGAAGTGAAGGAAGGGGCAAGGGGGGGGGGGGGGGGGATTGAGGGCAGAGGATTTGCTGGTAGGTGGTAAGATAAAACATTCGTTTTATTTTAGTGCTTCGTGCTGAAATTGTGATATATCTATGATTTTTAACACAAAATTTTTTTAAACGTATTAATTATGTATATTTTCGTACTCAGCTTTCAAAGCCCTTTATTTTGATACCCTACACGACGGTGTTGGATTTTTTTTTTTCAGCACGCTCATTTTAGTGCACAAAATCCGCCATTTTGGATTTTTTGAAATTTCAGTACTCTATCAATACGAATCTAATGACGTGTCGTTTATCAAAATTGGTTGAGCCGTTGAGGAGCTACGACCGGACATAGAAGCATACATACATACATACAGGTCCAAAACATAACCGTCCTTTTGGCTTCGCCGCAGTCGGGTAATAAACAGAGAAACGCCTAAATCCACCTGCCTATCTCAAAAACCACTAACACATCTTTACAGTGCCCAACAGAGTACATATTATGTATGTAACAATCTGTATACTGTATAAAACATTTTATAGCTATGTACTACATATGGAATGCAAAAAGGATATTGAGTATTGAGTGCAAGATAAGTGGTCTGACCCAAATCATGTACCAGAAGCGAGCCACTTACGCGTGTTTGGCTTATATCCCGATGTCGTAAAAGTCAATACGGAAGACATGATACGCTGACCCGGTGGAAACGACCAATATACGAATCCGAAGCGCTTGGGAGCAAAACTTGAAGGATATGAAATATTTACAGAAAGAATTCTTTCCGCGGATACGCTTGCCTCAAATTTACTTATATTTACGCGGCTGGCGAAGAAGGGAGGGTTATGCTTTTCGAGTGTACAAACACTCATGCCTCCCCAACCCGTCTGGCCAGTGGGGAGTGTAGGCCAAATCCTCCTTCTGTCTAGGACGGACGTGAGAGGGTCGTGCTCCTGTAGTGGAGACTAAAATGACCTGATGATGATGATGAAACACTCATAACTGATCATGTCAAAGAAATATACATACAAATTTATATTTCTTGGACATGCTCTAAGTCAGTATAGCCTAAACCGCTTGATAGATTTCAACTTCTAAGGTTTTTTTTTTCATACAACGTCAGGTGGAAATACAACGTCAAGCATCCGGCCCACCTGATGTGAGGCGGTTATCGTAGCCATATAAAACCTCGCAACACGACGTCATCTCAACCCTTATTCATCCCACTGCTGGGATATGAGTCTCCCCTTAAACTAAGGGATTTAGAGCGTAATCAACCACGCTGCTCAATTGCGAGTTGGCGCAGGTCAGTGTTGTCAAACCGCCTAAAGACCGCTGACTTGGCTTAACGACTATCATCTAATGACAAACGCCGGAAACGACCATGTCCTCCGAAACACGGAGGAGGTCGAGATAAATAAACCGATCCATAGGCAGGCCTCGGGTGGACGTTACTTAACTTGCGTGTTCGATTAGACTGATACGCACAACAACACCATCGAGCCGTCACCTCGCACAACTAGTATTACAATATTTTTTGTATTCAAATTTACACTTACGACTATCTGCATTAACCCTTCCATTGCCGTAGTCGGGACTCGGGATATGTCGCCAATGTAATGAAATTCTTGTCTCTAACAGAGACGTCTTCCACTTATCACTGTCAGTTCCGAGGACTTTTGTCGAAATTCGGTTTTCTTGCCTAATATTTTAAGTTCTACTGATTTTTCGCGACATAGCAATGTTTTTTGTCGACTTCGAAAATATATTTTTCAGTTAACTATATTTTTATTCATATAAATAAAACTGTCAGACAAATTACACAGCGCCATCTAGCCCCAAAGCAAGCGAAGCTTGTGTTATGGGTACTAGACAACTGATAAACATACGTAAATACATTTTTTTTTGTAAATACATACCTATGATACATAGAAAACACCCAGACCAAGACAAACAGATATGTTCATGCGCACAAATGTTTGTCCTGTGTGGGAATCGAACCCACGAGCGTTGGTGTCGAAGCCATCGTCATTGACCGCTACGCCACCGAGCTCGTCGACCTATATATAAAGTATTATAATATAATACTTAATAAAATCTATAGAGTAGCCTCCCCAACCCGTCTGGCCAGCGTGGGGAGTGTAGGCCAAATCCTCCTGTCTGTGACGGATGAGAGAGGGTCGTGCTCCTGTAGTGGAGACTAAAAATGACCTGATGATGATGATGATGACTTAATAAAATATAATAAATATAAAATAATAATAATATATATATATTTTTTTATATATATATATTTATTCGTCCTTTACGCGTTATGAGCTATTGTGGAAATCGATTAGCAAAGCGAGGATTAAATACGTAACAAGCGAGGAATGTGTTGCGATTGCGAGAGATGTGGAGGCGACTACTATTCACTAAACCCTTCCCCGCTCGCATATATCTGAAACGTTCATTCTCGCATCGTTTTTTTTTATATATGAGAGGGGGAAAACGAGCAGGTGGACCACCTGATGGAAAGCAATCACCGCCACCCATGGAGATCAGCAACTCCAAGGAGTCGCCGATTCGTTTCCAGCCTATACTCCTTCCTTTCTTCCTTTCTGGTGACCACTCTCACTCGCAGGAACATAGCAGCCCTGAAGGAAATTGTCAATTGGCTGGGGTATTCTGTGAGGAGGAGGAACTTCCCCAGTCGCGCAATTTAACAAAATATGTTATGCTCTACCTCTCTTTTCGCCAGAGCCTCATTTGTCAGTCAGCAGGGTGCTCCACGTTCGGGTATTGTGTCAATAAGCATACAGCATATAAAATCAACTTACCATGATTTATTACATATGTGACTGATAGAAATCCACACCAAGTTAAGAAAAATTATAGAATTTTTATTTTTTTATACCACTAAAGTGGAAAATAAGCATACGGCCCGCCTGATGGAAAGCAGTTACCGTAGCCTATGAACGCCTGTATCACCAGGGACATCACTACTGCGTTGCTGACCCTGTAAAAACCTCTTCATCTCTCTGACTGTCTCATGAGAAAATCTCGACAGGCAGTTCATTCCACAGCTTGACAGTACACGGGAGAAAACTTCATTGGAACCACTCAGTACGCGACCACTTAGGCTCTAATGTGTGAGGATGAATTCGCTGTCTATGGCGAGCGATGCGACTGTAGAAGGAGGCCGTGGGCATCACGTCAAACAACTCCTCTAAACACACCCCATTGTACAATCGGTAGAACACACAAAAGGACACAAAATCTCTTCTCAGACTTAAAGGTTCTAAACTATATAGTCTATGTCTACTATAAACTTGTTCTGTGATATCGCGAATCTCTGGAAACACAGCCTTACCCTCCATTTAACAATCTCAAAATAATTACTCAACAAAAGTAATCAAGTAACTTCAATTAAATTAGTGACTAAAGCCATTATAATAATATAAGTTTCGGCGCTTTTGTACCCAGTAAACGTCTCCTCTCTATTATAAAATAGCAAATAAAGTACAACGGTAAATGGAAAGTTGGCTCTTACGAGAGCTCGTTCATACTTTTTTGCAACAAGTTTCCTTCTTGTCCGTTAAAATTTCCAAAGAATGACTTATTAAGTTGTTTGAGAACAGCTGAATATAATGTTGAGTTTATAAAGTCTCATGAAACATTATTATCTACACGCCTGACGCTTTTTTATACCACGCCGGGTGCTAAATAAGCGTACATCCTTCCTTATCAGGCGTCTATATTTCTTTATATCTAAAGCGGTTATCGTGGTTTTTATCAATAAAAAAAAATATACGTACTCCACCAAGCTGCTCAACTGCGGGTTAGCGGAGGCCAGTGTTTTCAAGCCACGTAAAGACCACTGACTTGGCTTAACGACTGTCATCTAATGACAACAGCCGGGACCGACGGCTTAACGTGTCCTCCGAAGCACGGAGGATCTCGAGATAAATAAACCCAACCATGAATAGGCTACGGTCGACGTTGCTTAACTTGCATGTTCGATTTGACTGATTACACATGCATAACGACGCCATCGAGCTCCTAAAAATAAAATATATTTAAAGTAAAAATGTATATCGCTTATAATTTGTGGCTATAATGTAGCGGATTATGAATGTAGAGAATTGGTCTATATTTCTACTCATTTTGCCTGTGTCAATTAAGTAATCGTTTGTCAAACCCTCACCTCAGGGGCGCATTCAAAAGTGCCCAGGGTCTCCAACAGGTTAACGACGGCATTGACTTCAGTTCTTAACCCTTTCAATTTAGCAAGTTTGATCCAATATTTTTTTTTATACTAAGTCGGGTGGAAGACAAACACGGCCGTATGTTTGTCTTCCACCCGATGTGAAACGGTGACCGTAAACATATAAACGATCGCAACTTGAAATATCGCTCACGCATCACCGATCACGCAGCTGCCAACGCAACAACTCCTTCTTTCCAGCCCCCAAGTGTAATTCGTAGCGTAACGAACGTTAGATAGATCACGTGACATTTGTCAATTCTCATAATAAAATGTTCGATTTTGACAAATGTCACGTGATCTATCTAACGTTCGTTACGCTACGAATTACACTTGACTAGGGGGGCTAGTGACCTCTCGCTCTTGCGCGCTTTCGCTTGAGGTTTATTGTGTTCTTACACAATAACCCTCACGGGAAATGTTATTTGGCTACGGTATACTGTGAGGCAAAGGTACTTCTCCAATGGAGCAGCTTACAAATACGCTGTACCCTGACGCTTTGCCAGAGCCTCTTTCGCTAGTCGACACGACATGACTACCACGTGCAGGTGTGATTGTCTTTGACTCTGAAAGTCCTCACCTTGACACTTACATTTTTAACGTTCAATTTGCATTAGATATTTTTATTCTAGCTTGATTAAAGTAAAACATGCTAACCAATTTAGAATAGAGGTGTTTTTATCACTCAATGTACAATTTGATTACAATTCAATCAGTAAATTCTTACATTTTCTTGTGTATCGAAAACAAAATGAAATATCTATTTTACAAAGAACATATTTTATTCATGCAGTGGTTCAGATTCAACACGTGTTCGGCGAAAAATCTGGCGCTTGGCAAATAAACCTCTCGCCCCAAAAGGTACAAAGGTCAGCAGCCCGAATGATCTTTTCCGAAACTTTCCATAGTTGTTTCTCCTTCAGTTTGGTTTCACATAACGATATACTTTTGTTTTGATAAAAACAGAAGACCCATTCGCTTATTAATCTTCAACACATACTCGTAGATGTGCTCAACAAAACAATCAAGTAACAAACTTGTTTTATTACCTTTGTTGGAATAAATTCAAAATCAGCTGACAGCCGTTAAACTAGATCATAACTTTCAATACAAATATCTCAATTATTACAAAACTATTTCACTCACAAACACTGGTACACGAATTTCACATTCATATGAACTGAAATACAAAGAATTAACAGTATAAAATAGATTTAATTAATTAATTTGAAATTACAAAATGCGGAGTTGTTGAACTTTTTTTTGAAGTTCACTCCGGAGTTGCCAGCTCCACACTCACTACTGATTTAGAATTTAAGAGAAATAGGTCTGTGGTCACAACCAAGAAGAGAAGAGGACTTAGACAGCTGAAATTTTACACAGAATGTCTCCTATCGTAGGCAAAGAAAACAGACGGGTCTTTCGAAATACCAACGGGATATTGAGATCCACGTGTTCGAAGTCTAAGACGCAAGTTAGTTTTAATTACAATACATTACAGTTTCTTGTTGATATAATAAATGGACCTATAATTACATATACTGCGTCTACACATAATGCGTCTGAACACTGGTTGCCCTAAATAGGCCTACTTGCAGTACTCGTGACTTTTGTAGTACATAAGTAGCGTTGGGCAGCCTTTGATATAATGATCATCATCATTATCATCAGCCAGCTGTTGGATATAAGCTTTCCCAAATGCTTTCCACCAAATACGATCCTCCGCCTTCCGCATCCAGCCACTTTCTTAAGGTCATCAGACCATCTAGAAGGAGGGCGTCCAACGGAACTGGTGCACAGGCTATAAAGGTCGCGCAGCGAGCGATGGAGAGGGCTATTCTCGGGGTTATAACAGAGTTAAATTTCGAATCAAAAAAGGACAAAACGTAGGTTATTTATGTCAAAATGATGGTTCTAGACAGCACTCTTCAGGTCTTCAGGCGGCAGCACATGGGATTCCGTTATTTGCTCTATGTCTATAAATCCTAGTTAATCTGAGATGCCTATCTCAGATTAACTAGGACCATGTACGAATTTCTTCGTTCCGGAACGAAGAAATTCGTTAGAGAACCAAAGTTGTTCACATAGCCTTCAGAGATTACAAGCTGAAGTGGCAATTGGTCTGTCACATCTGCCGAGTAAGTGATGGCAAATGGGGGAGGAATTATTTATGTTTAATAACACACACCCAAAACCGGGTAGAATAAGTGGAACTCAACTTATAAAACTGATTTTATATCACCGTATTTTTGTGAATAAAGGAGTAATCTTTATTTTTGATTTGCGCATACAATGGGCAAAGCCTGGAACCCAATCGTGTATTCTTAGTCCCCTTTTTCTTGCAAAACGTTTTTTTTTATATACTACGTCGGGTGGCAGACAAGCATACGGCCCGCCTGAAGCGGTTACCGTAGCCATATTAACGCTCGCAACATAAAATGTCGCTCGCGCGCCGCCACCCCCGCTGCCAACGCAGCATCTCCTCCCTTCTGGTGACCTCACTCACTCGCAGGAACACAACAACCCTCAAAGGAATTGTTATTTGGCTGCGGTATTCTGTGAGGTGGAGATACATTCTCCAGTCGGGTAACTTACAATTACGCTCCCTACCTCTCTTTTCGCCAGAGCTTCGTTTGTCAGTCAGCAGGGTGCACCGCGTGCAGGTGAAGTTGGCTTTGGGTCAAAGATGTTGATGAACCACTTACACCCCAAATTTTCCTTGAAATTCCTATGAAACCCTCATCTATTCCGTTTCTAAAGTTTCTTAGTTTACTACCTTATTTTTCGACTAAAACCACACAGCGTCATGAAAATATGATCATGCGAAGATCTGACAAAAATAAAAAAATTCTAGGCGCACAAAAACCAAGACGAGTAAGCATTACATTGAAATTCTGATCCCATAATCGTTATATTTGCGGGCAATTTATCCTGTTTGTGTACGGTGACCGAGCTGAGACGGATAATCCTATGGGACTTTAGGATTCCGCCGGATAAACTGAAAAACGACATTTATCTGCACTTATATCATAAATCTTATTTTTTTCGGGTGCCAAAAAGCATAAAGACGCTTAATGTAAACCGCTGCCTATCGTCGTCAATCCTTATTCATCCCACTGCTGGGATACGGGTTTCCCCTCAGTCGACGGGGTTTTAGAGCATACTCCATCACGTTGCTCTACTGCGGGTTATCGGAGGTCAGTGTTTTCAATTTTGCCAACATTACTTCTTTGATCCCTTGAGTTGTTTAAAGATATGGGGTACGGCTATCTCATGGACCGGCCGTGTGTTGTACGTGAATACGTTATAATAATAAAACATTTATTTCGGTAAAGACCCATAGTTTGTTAGCAATACAGAATATACTTATGTTAGTACAGATAATATCATTTCTATTTAAAAAGTTTTGTCGGCCGAACACCGGCACCGCGTTTTACTCGCGGTCTCTATATTCTCCCTCCCAAAGAGACTCCAACACAGTATCTGATTATAGTACAATCAAAATGAGACGCAATCATTTCACACAATAGGGAAGCTACTTTTTTTCTAATAATGGCATGAAAGGCGTGGGTATGAGCCCCGGCGAATATACCTGAAGCGCTGCAGTCCCGAGGCAGCCGCAATAGCATCCTGAAGATGTTAAATTGTACATGTATTTGATCAATAGCGCGGCGCTTATATTCCCTCCATAGGCTGCTCTCGTAGAAGCTTTGACAGTATGATTAAAAAAAATTTAACAGTTTTTCTACGGGTTACCATATTACCCCTGACTACCAGAGCTCTACGTTCCCTCTCTATGTCAGCGTCATCGTTTAGATCCTCGTTTACAATATGACCCATTATTATATTTAAAACTACAGACCCGTTTCAATACACAACCATTCAATAATCAGGTGGCACGCAAGTAGGCGCTTTTTTATCAGCTTTGAATACAAGTATTTCACTCTTCTTGGTAGTGTACATGAGTCCATGCTCTTCTGCGTACTTTTCACATATACATAACAATTTTCTAATTGCATTGATTATTATATGCACTAAAATTATCTCAAAATGGCCGTGCTTCCCTCTCCCCTGCATGTGATGATCCATAGTCCTTACTTAGCGTAATAAATTATTTGATCCTTCATCTATCCAGTGGTGTGATTGAATTTGGATGGAGATGATAGATTTGTAGCTGCGATACCAAACGTATCCCCCGATTGTGTTATCATTCGTTTTTTTTAATTGCCTCCATATGAAAGCAATTTTAAAGACATATTCGCATCAAAATCGTTAGTAGTAAAAATATATGACAAATCTTACGTGTACTCATACATACTCGTATATTACTGCTCTCTGACAACAGATAATTAATAATTTAGGTTTCTTACGACTATGTGAAGGAGAACTATTATTTATGTCGGGCTAAAGAGCTGTCTTCATAAATTAATCAACACATGCGTTATTTTCTTCTTACTAGTACACGATGTTTTTGTGAAGCTTTTTGCCGCACTAGTGTACCTATACCGGGAAACAATATGGTTGTTTCTTTTGGAAATTTGTTACACACTTTCTTTTCTTGGGTACAAAATGAATAGGTACCAATATTTCGGATAAAAATAACATAACATGTCTTTTAATTGTTTATTTTTGAATTAATAAAGAGACTTTTACCACACACACAAAATGGCAGTGCTTCCCTCTCCCCTGCATGTGATGATCCATAGTCCTTACTTAGCGTAATAAATTATTTGATCCTTCATCTATCCAGTGGTGTGATTGAATTTGGATGGAGATGATAGATTTGTAGCTGCGATACCAAACGTATCCCCCGATTGTGTTATCATTCGTTTTTTTTAATTGCCTCCATATGAAAGCAATTTTAAAGGCATATTCGCATCAAAATCGTTAATAGTAAAAATATATGACAAATCTTACGTGTACTCATACATACTCGTATATTACTGCTCTCTGACAACAGATAATTAATAATTTAGGTTTCTTACGACTATGTGAAGGAGAACTATTATTTATGTCGGGCTAAAGAGCTGTCTTCATAAATTAATCAACACATGCGTTATTCTTCTTAGTAGTACACAATGTTTTTGTGAAGCTTTTTGCCGCACTAGTGTACCTATACCGGGGAAAAATATGGTTGTTTCTTATGGAAATTTGTTACATACTTTCTTTTCTTGGGTACAAAATGAATAGGTACCAATATTTCGGATAAAAATAACATAACATGTCTTTTAATTGTTTATTTTTGAATTGATAAAGAGACTTTTACTGTGTCTTCTATGAAGCCAGGATTATCAGCGACCACCAAAAACAAAAAGTGTTTTAAAAGTTTAAATTGCCCTGTTGCCGCGTTGCACATTTATTTAACAAGACGTAAAAATACGATCAATTTAATTATACAGTACCTACTAATAATAAGAGTACCTACTGTATTAGTAGGTTAATAAAAAAATTGCAGACAGGAAGCAACCAAGCACTTGTAGAAGGAATGAATCATGCTATTATTTATTTTCTTTAAAAATTAGAATATGTATTGTACAATAACTAACCATGTACTGGTAGAAAACAAAATTGAAATCATATAACTAAGCATGATCCAAAACAAAATTGATATAAAATTCAAATAAAGTCCCTACTTCCATTCTCCACATACATTTTAATCATACGAGGAAAAGCGAAACATTCGTTTCTCCCCTTCCGTCGTTCCGCCTAACATTTTCAACTATGTGAAGTTTCAAGTACATGGTGTCTATCTCAGATTAACTAGGATTTATAGACAAAGAGCAAACAACGGAATCCCATGTGCTGCAACTTGGAGGACCTGAAGATCGCTCTTCTAAGAGTGCTGTCTAGAACAATCATTTTAACATAAATAACCTACGTTTTCTCCTTTTTTGATTCGAAATTTAACTCTGTTGTTAAAGGAATAAAGTTTATTTTTTAGTATGTTTGACTGGGATGTAGCACATTATAAAGTCAGGGGCTGAAGCTCGAGTTTCAAACAACGCTCATTGTATTCAACTCTTCAGTATATTGTATGGTTATTTATTCGTGTCATAGCCATGTTCTTTATTATTATAATTACTAGGTTTAAAGTAACAAGAGATGACTTGTTTGATACAGAATAACATAATATTTAGTTGACTTTTTTCTTTAAATATATATATTTTTAAATAAGTATTTGTGCACGAGTAAAAAAATATGTTCTTAGAATATATACTCGTAAAAGCGGCTGGATGTATGATCGCATATGGTGAAAAGCTTTGGGGAAGGTATGTATCCAGCAGTGGACATATACATGAGATGATGATAAGAAAATCTTTTCATGTTCCACGCAGGATAAATACGAATGGGTATGTATACTTTGGTCCTGCATATGCACTCAAAGATGACAATGACTCATGATGATGATTTTAACTTATTTCTACCGATTTCAAAAAATATTTATGAATCATTAACATAATAAATCACAAAATTAAAGGTATTGTAGCGTACTAGTAAAATGCCATAAATGGAAAATCTGGTTCCGTTTATGGCATTTTACGCATTTGGTAATTCACGTACCAAATCTTTCTGCGAAATACTAAAAATCTCGAAGTTGGTATTTTCCGTTTGTGTTATTACGCCCGCGGAGGCCGATTTTGTACCTGGCTCTCAGTAGCGCGCGCGTTCATTTTGAAGGCTTTACGTAACTTACCGAAGAATATTTATTTGAGTTAAAAATTTACGACCGGATGTATTTATTTATTTATTTAAACTTTATTGCTGTGTGTAATAAAGTTGCATTATTACCCTATTGCATACATTATTGTACACAATAGGTGAACTTAATGCAACTTTATTAAATAAATATTAAATAAAAAGAAATCGGGCAAACTACGACGTAGCAGCGATATAGCTACGCTTGCTACGCCAATGTAGACTAATCGTTAGCTACAGATGCGCTACGAGTGCTACGAGTGCTGCGCCACTACGTTCCGTGTCCGAGCGATCAGCACTACGATCGCTACGATCTAGAGACGACATTACTACACTCGCTACACGGTTGTAGACGTTGTAGTTGTAGTAGTTGTGGTTTGTACAAGTGTGGTGACACTGATATGTTAACGTAATATCACGTAATCACCGTTACGGTAGGTACTCAAATATGAAAATACTGACTTAGTATGTAATATGTAGTAGAAATGCGGCCATTTCCACGCTGTATAGCGATGGAAATATTTTGATATTGGTCAGCCCTTTGGTCACTCGATTACTCAGTATCTAACATCAAATATTAATGTGCATTCCATTGTTATTTTATATTAATTATTTTTATGCACAAAACCACCGTAGGCACAATTTTTCATACCACTAGGGTGGCAAACAAGCATGAGGCCTGCCATTATGGCAAGCGGAGACATTACTCACGCGTTGCCGACCCTGTAATAGCCCATTTACTCTCCTGGGAACCTCGGAAACCTTGGCAAGCCCATCCGTTCCACAAAATAAATTTCACTTCATTGTTTGGTGCAGTTACAAACTTTGACTTCTCATACTAAACAACTTTCTAAAAAGCAATATCCATTTTTAGGGTTCAGTACAAAACAAGGACGAGTACGAGTATATCTTTCGCCATGTCCGCCTGACTGCTGTTCGTGAGCGACACAAGTTGTATGATTATTGGTTTAGCATGTAAACTTTATTTAATTCAATTTATACTACTATTTTAAATACGAAAATGTGTCAAAAACCGCTGAACCGTATGGGACGAAATGATAATCATATATAATGAGGAGCTCGATAGCGTCGTTGTGCGTATCTGTCTAATGGAACACGCAAGTTAAGCAACGTCGAACGTAGCCTGTCCATGGATAGGTTTATTTATCTCGAGTTCCTCCCGTTTCGGAGGGCACGTTAAACTGTCGGTTCCAGCTTTTGTTGTTGTTGTTGATGATAGCCGTCAAGCCAAGTAAGTGGCCTTTAGCTCCGCTAGCACGCAATTGAGGAGCTAGGTGGAGTATGCTTTAAACCCTTCGATTGAGGGGAGACCCGTATTCCAGTAGAACTCAATTTAATCCCGCTACTGAGTAGCGGGATTAAATTGGGTTATCTATGATGATGATGAAATATTGTGACAAGCAACTAGGGAATCTAAGACCGGCACGATCCTAGTGATGCGTGCCGGACCACTGCACGTGGTCCGGCACGCACTTGGACGATTCTATTTCATTGACCGATTACGTATCAATTCACTTTATTCGATACGGTCGATTGCAATCACAACGCAATGACGGGGTGTAAGTGGTTCATCAAGACCTTTGAACCAAAGCCAACTTCAGCTGCACGTGGTGCACCCTGCTGACTGACAAACGAAGCTCTGCCGAAAAGAGAGGTAGGGTGCGTCATTGTAAGCTACCCGACTGGGAATATACCTCCACCTCACAGAATACCGCAGCCAAATAACAATTCCCTTGAGGGTTGTTGTGTTCCTGCGAGTGAGTGAGGTCACCAGAAAGAAAGGATCGGGGTGGCGGCGCGCGAGCGGTATTTTATGTTGCAAACGTTAATATGGCTACGGTAACCGCTTCACATCAGGCGGGTATGCTTGTCTGCCACCCGAAGCAGTATAAAAAAAAAACCGGACAAGTGCGAGTCGGACTCGCCCACCGAGGGTTCCGTAGGTACGTAATATAATTATTAAATTTGATATTTTTCAATATATGCCCAAAAGAAATGCATTCGGGCAATGTGTGGATTGAAACCTAAGGAATCGTGCAGACCATTTTTCAAGAACCTTGGTTTATTACCTCTTCCATCACTTTATATATATGAAGTTTGTATGTTTGTATCTAAGAACAAAATTTTATTTAAAAAAGCAAGTGATATATATTCTCGTAACACAAGAAACCCTGATAGACTGGTATATGACGAAACGCCTAAACTTGAGAAATATAAGGTTAGTTGTTTATGTATGTGCGTTAAAATATTTAATAAGATACCAGAGGACATAAAAATGTTAAGTCACGTACGTTTTAAAAAAGCATTATATAAATGGCTCACAGACAAAAACTTTTATAGCTTAAGTGATTTTTGTAACTAATATTTGCATGCTATTTCTTATAGCAAAACATGTATGTTCAGGTACAATTTATGTGTTAACACCCTTGTATACCATGTTTTAAAGCAAATAAAAATATTATTATTATGTATCTCTATTTAGTCACGGGTCAAGCCCGGTCATTTGATAGGCATACGCGGGGATATGGATCCAACGCGTAGAGGCCCCTTTGAGAAGTTTGATGTAATGTTGTACGCCCGCCGTGACCCGCTCCAGGATATGTCAATGGAACGACATACCCATGAGCAGGTCTCGGCAGGCGTTGAGACTATTGCGAAGTGTGATGAAAAATAAATGGGCTATGGAGATGAGATCTGGGTGAACTTAATACCGGGCTATTACAGAAGAGGGACGGACGCCTGCCATAACTGCTTTTATTGCTAGTTATTTGCGGCAGGCGGTGGCTTGCCACTCACTAAATGGGCCCCCGAAATGCCAGGAAAACGGCCGGGGGCAACACCGGTGTGAGTGACTCAGGGATGTCGAGAGGTGTGCTGCGCTTTCTCCGAAGTTACTCGCGGCGTGATGCCCTTTAACACTTCCACCCCTGGAGCATATAGCTCTAGCGGCTCCTCTCTGGACGGCCAATGAAGGCAAGCCAGAGCTGAGAGTCCTGCGGGCCTTCTTGTGTTTACACTCCGACCGATGAAGACACGTCGGAGACGAAGGCCCTGACCGACTCTCTGGAGACTCGGGTCCGTGGTGTCGCTACTCACACAACAGCTCGCCACACAAGCTGCCCTGCGGACATATATATTATATATATTATTATTATTATTATTATGACCAATTATTTATTTTCTATTCTTTTTTAACAACATTTGTATTCACAATATAAATATAAAAATACAACATTATAAATACAAATATTTATAAAAAGTTACCGCCGGCGCGGGACATATGCCAGTGGCGCCGGTGGTTAGGGCGACAGACTGAGGAACCTCCTCACAATACGTGCAGTGCCCAAAATTGCTGCCTTCTGAATCCGGCCCTTGACCCAGTGACCTAGCGAAAGTCTCCTAAGGTATGAGTCGAGACTTTTATTTATTATTATGACATTTATTTATTTTTAATCTCTTATTTGATACATTTTTTAATATACAATATAAAAAAAATACATTAAAAAATATAATGAACAGAATCCCCCCGATAGCGGGAACAAGGTCCAAACTATCGGTGGTCAAGGACACAGAGACAGAAACCTCACAATGCGTGCCGTGCTAAGGAGGACAGCCTTCTGTATCTGATCCTTGATCCAGCTTCCCAACGCGAGCTTCTTGAGATGTTGATCGAAGCTCTTGGCGATTAAACCGTTAACCGTTACAACTATCGGAACAATCATTGTAGAATCGACATCCCACATGTCGGTAATCTCGTGAGCCAAATCAAGATACTTAGTTAGTTTATCTTTTTCAGCTTTCACAAGATTAACGTCATGTGGGACAGCGATATCTACAATGATTGCTCGGCGCGTTGATCGATCTATTAGCACAATGTCAGGTTTATTGGCTACAATAGTCCTGTCAGTGATAATAGATCGATCCCAGTACAATGTGGCATGGTCATTTTCAAGAACCGCTTCTGGCATATACCTGTAGTACGGCATTTCGGTGATCACAAGACCATATTTCAAGGCAAGCTGCTGATGGATGATCTTGGCTACTTGATTATGTCTGTGCAAGTACTCGCCGTTAGCAAGATGAGAACAACCGGAAATTACATGTCTCAGGGATTCCCCAGGTAGATGACACGCCCGACAGATGTCAAGCGTGCCATCCTTCATGATGTATTTCCGGTAGTTATTCGTCTTGATAACTTCGTCCATAATTCCACAGACAAAACCTTCGGTTTCCCCAAAGAGGTCCCCGAAACGTAGCCAAGTTACGGAGCTAACAGGATCTACATCATTATTATTATTATTATTATCTCTTTTTAATCACGGGTCAAGCCCGGTCATTTGATAGGCATGCGCGGGGATATGGATCCAACGCGTAGAGGCCCCTTTGAGAAGTTTGATGTAATGTTGTACGCCCGCCGTAACCCGCTCCAGGATATGTCAATGGAACGACATACCCATGAGCAGGTCTCGGCAGGCGTTGAGACTATTGCGAAGTGTGATGGAAAATAAATGGGCTATGGAGATGAGGTCTGGGTGAACTTAATACCGGGCTATTATTATTATTATTATGTATCTCTTTTTAATCACGGGCCAAGCCCGGTCATTTGATAGGCATGCGCGGGGATATGGATCCAACGCGTAGAGGCCCCTTTGAGAAGTTTGATGTAATGTTGTACGCCCGCCGTGACCCGCTCCAAGATATGTCAATGGAACGACATACCCATGAGCAGGTCTCGGCAGGCGTTGAGACTATTGCGAAGTGTGATGGAAAATAAATGGGCTATGAAGATGAGATCTGGTTGAACTTAATACCGGGCTATTACAGAAGAGGGACGGACGCCTGCCATAACTGCTTTTATTGCTAGTTATTTGCGGCAGGCGGTGGCTTGCCACTCACTAGATGGGCCCCTGAAATGCCAGGAAAACGGCCGGGGGCAACACCGGTGTGAGTGACTCAGGGATGTCGAGAGGTGTGCTGCGCTTTCTCCGAAGTTACTCGCGGCGTGATGCCCTTTAACACTTCCACCCCTGGAGCATATAGCTCTAGCGGCTCCTCTCTGGACGGCCAATGAAGGCAAGCCAGAGCTGAGAGTCCTGCGGGCCTTCTTGTGTTTACACTCCGACCGATGAAGACACGTCGGATACGAAGGCCCTGACCGACTCTCTGGAGACTCGGGTCCGTGGTGTCGCTACTCACACAACAGCTCGCCACACAAGCTGCCCTGCGGACTTATTATTATTATTATTATAAATAAGAAATAATGCGTCGAAAAAAATAAATAAAATATATTTTGCAATGTGTACATCAAGCCCTTTCATATGATACCCCATTTGAACTAGTAGTTTCAATTTAAAATTTCGACACCCTATAAAAAAAATAGACCCCCTATTTTTTAAAATCTATTTACAAATGTATAGTTTTGCGATTTATTCCTGTACTTGTAGTCTATGACGATGTTACTTGCCAAATTTCATAGTTCTAGGTCAACGGGAAGTACCCTATAGGTTTTGATTCCCTTGAGTGTGTCGAAATATGCGTTTTTTGATGAATAAACGGCCGTAACTTTTTTCTACGTAAACTTAGCAGTTTGATTTTTTTTTTACTTCATGGGACCGTAGACCTGAGTATACAGTTCAAATTTCAGCTTGATACCTCCACGCATTCTCGACATAGAAATTCTTGACAGACAGACAGACAGACAGACAGACAGACAGACAGACAGACAGACAGACAGACGGACAACAAAGTGATCTTATAAGGGTTCCGTTTTTCCTTTTGAGGTTCGGAACCCTAAAAAGACGTAATCTCAAATGATCTCTGCTTATTAAACCAATGGACTCTGTATACACTCGATGTCACAGTATTCGCGGCAGTATGCGCAATTTTGTAAGCACACCGTAGTAACAATTTCTTTTTATTGCAATGAGTTTGTTCGTCTTTAATGAATGGAACATTTTGTCTTTTCATTTAGATAGCTGTTGTTACTGTAACTTCTTCATCGTATTACACAAACACAATTAGACAAAACAATTGTCAAGAAATTATTAATGGAAACACAAAAGTCGATTGAAAATTCTATCATTTTTTTTATTATTTATAAATTTTGGATCGTGGACACCATATTGAAATAATATACACAGTTGAGACGAATCGAATATCATTTCATTTGTTGAAATTCGTCAAGCGTTTTAGGCTATAGAGCGTTCTAAAGAAATATACATACATACATACATTCGGAAAACATAACCCTCCTTTCTTCGTTAGTCGGGTAAAAAGGGTTAAATACAAATAATAGGCCTTCTCAGGCACTTTCTTATGTCAACATAATTATTATATAATACAAATAAATAATAATATAATACTTTTCATACAAATAATGTAAGCATAAACAGAATCAATTTCGAGTATTTGTGGCTGGATTATTTTCAGTCCATGCCTTCTTATCATTTAAATATTCGTTAATTATGTTTTTATTATACTACGACGGGTGGCAGACAGGTATACGGCCCGCCTGATGTGAAGCGGTTACCGTAGCCATATTAACATTCGCAACATAAAATATCGCTCGCGCCGCCACCCCCGCTGCCAACGCAGCATATCCTTCCTTTCTGGTGGAGGTACATTCCACAGTCGGGTAGCTTACAATTACGCTCCCTATCTCTCTTTTCGCCAGAGCATCGTTTGTCAGTCAGCAGGGTGCACCGCGTGCAAGTGAAGTTGGCTTTGGTTCAAAGATGTTGATATATATATATTGAGGTGTAAGTGGTTCATTAACATCTTTGACTAAGTACGTATATACGTACATATATGTGTAATAACCTTTAGCGAATTATTCTGTGCTTTAGCCACTAAACACCGCTTAATGTACATATAAGACTGATTAAACGGTAAATTTAAAATATCACTGGATTTTTTTATTATATAAATGCACATCTTGGCAGAAAATTTATTTTCTAAATCTTGACAACCCATGAGTTTATTCTTGATATGAGTATTTATTTGGTTAATATATAGAGATGAAAAATTGTATGAATATCCACGCGGACGAAGTCGAGAGATTACTTTGCTTAAGACACCGAACTTTTACTATTATTTTAATATGTTACTGAAGAAAAATGTTATTGCAGTTCTACTCTTTAAAATTTATTGGAACCTCTCTCGCTGCGACCGATTAAACTACGTTTTAACTTTCTATTATTTTGTAAACATGTAAGTAGAGAAATACCATCGAGATAGTTTTGCTTTTAAATTTGTTTTAATTAATGACGACCTCGGTGGTCGAATGGTTAGTAATGCCCACTTTGACTCCGAGATCGCGGGTTCGATTCCCGCATAAGTCTAATATTTGTGTTCATGAACATGTCTGTTTGTCTTCGTCTGGGTGTTTTCTATGTATTATAAGTATGTATTTACAAAAATATATATTTAAGTACAATATCAGTTACCTAGTACTCATAGCATAAACTTTGCTTAGTTTGGGATTAGATGGCAGTGTGTAATTTGTCCAGAAATATTTCATCATCATCATCATCATCATCAGGTCCATTTTTCTCCACAACAGGAGCACGACCCTCTCTCGTCTGTCCTAAACGAAAGGAGGATTTGGCCTACACTCCCCACGCCAGCCAAACAGGTTGGGGAGGCCTGATCGATATTTAATCATGATTTATTTATTGTTAAAATAACTAGTCACGTAACAAAATACGCCGGTACAGTTTTCCAATAGACTTTTCAAACCTGAATATTTAGTAATCGCTTCATTATATTTATCGAAAAATGATATTAGAATTCTCAGCATCTCCTTCCTTTCTGGTGACCTCACTCACTCGCAGGAACACAACAACCCTCAAGGGAATTGTTATTTGGGTGCGGTATTCTGTGAGGTGGAGGTACATTACCCAGTCGGGTAGCTTACAATTAGGCTCCCTACCTCTCTTTTCGCCAGAGCTTCGTTTGTCAGTCAGCAGGGTGCACCGCGTGCAGGTGAAGTTGGCTTAGGTTCAAAGATGTTGATGAACCACTTACACCCCTGAGCATGACTGAGTATGCAGTTTGTATATATGTATCTAGCTGAACTAGGCAAAACAAAATATATGTTTGACGACAAAGCGTTGGATGCCCTCCTTCTAGATGATCCGATGACCTTTAGAAAACGGCTGGCAGCGGCTGAATGCGGAAGGCGGAGGATCGTATTTGGTGGAAAGCATTGGGATGGCTTATATACAGCAGTGGACAGGCTGATGATGATGTTGATTATGATATATTTTTTGGAGAGAATTTGAATATGCTATCATTTCTAATACGTGTTTTCATTCACACATTATGTAAGACGAATCAAGTAAGATTAGTTCATTTCTGGAGTTACTGCATCACAGAGCCCAACTTGGAGCACCACTGGTTCCGGTCTATACAATTTCAAAACGTTGTTGTTGTTGTAAATGTCTTTATTGTAGAAAAACACAAGTAGACAGAATGATAAAAATGTTGACATACAATTTGTTCACGTCATGTAAACATAGCTTTATAATTTAATACTAAAATATGTCTATGCCTTTTGTATACTCATAGTTGGCAACACTACATTCTATTGTCTCTTGCTCATAATACTCTCCACCGATCTGTACTGGTTTTTGTAAATTTCAGTATTTTAAGTGTTTTTCTCAATAAAACCCAAGTTTAAAGTCAAAACTCTTATTATTTATATGTTCCAAGAACACAATTTCTACAAAGGCGGACTTATCCTATAAAGGGATCTCTTCCATCCAACCTTTGAGCATTATAAATAACACAGCAAAAATAACAGGAGCAGTATCCATATGATCAGGGGGTCCTACCGCCGAAATTGAAGTCGATTACCACCAAATTTTTTAATCCCATAAATTGGTCTTAGCTTTAAGTTATTAACAAATATCTCCAGCTTATTAGATAGAGCTATAGAGTTTCTACCAGTTGAGCTAAACATAATTACCAACAATCCAAGCATTAGTTTCAATTTCGCATTCAAAAAATCCGATGGTTTTCGCCTTCAGCTTCGGCGGTAGGACCCCAGATCATAGGGATACTTCTCCTGTTATTTTTACCCGACTGCGACAGAAGGAGGGTTATGTTTTTTGCTGTATCATTTTAATTGCCCAGAACTGTATTAGGACATATACGTAAGTATGTATGAGAATACGTACATGAAAAAGTAAGCCTTCTACCTCTGTAGAAATACCAATATCACCAAATCAATACCTCATTTGCACACTCATACAATTTGAAGATATTAATATATAACGTTCTATAAATTACCATAGAAGATGTTTACTAAAATATTAATACACGTGTGAGGTACCTTCGAGTGTGTTCTAAACCGGCCGTCATCCCGCGTCAGTGTTATCTGGTCTGAATTTAATCTGCGCCCGTAAATAGATAAGCTCAGTGAACAATTAATGGTTTGCGAGTAAGCCCTTTCAACTCAGCCGCGTGAGGAACTTTGGTATGCCCCTTTATCTAATCTGGTTAAAAAGAATAAGGGTGAAATTCATTACTTATGCGGACCTGAGATAGAATGAAGTTGTTGAATTTATTTGAGCTTGATATTTCATCTAATAATGACACCGAGCCATACACTTTAATAGAATCGCTGAGTTCTTAGTTCAATTAAGTAATGTTATCAGTTCAATCATCATCGATAAATAAATAAATATTTCTGGACAAGTTACACAGCGCCATCTAGTCCCAAATTAAGCGTAAAGCTTGTGTTATGGCTACTAGACAACTGATAAATCTACTTAAATACATTTTTTTTTGTAAATATATACTTATAATACATAGAAAACACCCAGACCAAGACAAACAAACATGTTCATGCACACAGATGTTTGACTTGTGCGGAAATCGAACCCACGACCTCGTAGCCAAAGTGGCCATTGCTAACCATTCGACCACCGAGCTCGTCATATAGCAATTGTATGAAAAATACAGCAATTTTGTATGTAAAATTAGTTTGGGGTGTAAGTGGTTCAATCGATTCTTGAACATAATTGAACTAAAAATCAACCTCACCTGCACGTGGTGCACTTCGCTGACATACAACCTAGGCTATGATGAAAAGAGAGGTAGGGATAAGCGTATTTTGAAAGCCGCTCTACTGGGGAATTACCCCTACCTCACAGAATATCGCAGCCAAATAACAATTCCCTTGAGGGTTGTTGTGATTCTGCGAATGAGTAAGGTCACTAGAATGGAAGAATTGCTATGTTAGTAGCGGGGGTGACGCCCCCCGATATATATTTCATATAGCAACAGTAACCACTTCACATGAGGCAGGCCGTATGCTTGTCTGCCACTCGACGTGGTATGAAAAAGAATAAGTGACGTATTTTTCAGCAAATCTGTCACTAGTACTTGAAAAAGTAATACAGGGGCAATGACGCCAAACTTTAGCCACGTATATCTTCGACATAACGTGTTTTGATCCTAAGGATACTTTCACAAAAAGAAAGTTCATGCTTACCTCCTGAACAATCTTCCTGAAAAACTATGAATCATCCTCCTATCCATATGTATCATCATCATCATGTGCCTGTATCTACATACTGCTGGATATAAGCCTTCCTCAATGCTTTCCACCAAATACTACCCTATTAACTCTACTATTCTACTACTACTATTTAATCCACCTTTCGCATCCAGCCGCTTTCTAAGATCATCGGACCATCTAGTATTCGTGTATATCTGCCATTCCCAAAGATTGTCTGGTAGAGAATATTACTAGCATTAAAACCGCCTATGTACCCTTAATTTGTGATAAATAAACTTTAAATAAATAAATATTTCAAAATTAATTTTGGACGTTTCTACAATGAATTTTTGTGGTATAATAATATTCTTCGCTATCGCTTCGAGTAGAGTACATACACGAGGCGACTGCCCACACAACGCTAAGTATAGGTTTTCTATTAGAAGAGCCAAAGAAAGCATAGCCCCTCGGCTATCTTTAAACGTTTATTTCAGCCAATGTAGCGTTCAGTGAATGTTAAACGTCCTACAGACTCCCACACAGTGTGAACTTAATGAACTTATGAATGACGAAATAATATTACTTCTTAGTTTCATTTAAAATCTTTTAGAAGTCATTTCTAAAAAAAATAATCCTAATCACACTAATATTATTCTGACATTTCTTTATTTTTTTATAATCATTCAGGCAACGAAGAATATTAACATAATTATAACACAATACGATCTGACAGAGGAGCTCGGTGGCGTCGGTGCGCGTGTCAGTCTAATCGAACACGCAAGTTAAGCAACGTCAACCATAGCCTGCCCATAAAAGGGTTTGTTTATCTCGAGTTCCTCCGTGCTTTGGAGGGCACGTTAAGCCGTCGGTCCTGGCTGTTGTCATTAGATGATAGTCGTTAAGCCAAGTCAGTGGCGTTTAGACGGCTTGAAAACACTGGCCTCCGCCAACCCGCAATTGAGCAGCGTGTTGGAGTATGCTCTAAAACTCTTCGATTGAAGGGAGACCCGTATCCCAGCGATGGGATGAATAAAGGTTGTCGACGACGATGCAATATTTATGTTAAAATATTTTATAATAATTAATTAATAAGTAAATATTAAGTATAGATCAATAATAAAATTATTAACTGGAAAACGCAACAAATGATACCTAAATAAACAAAAAGAAGACGAAGAAAATTAACGACCAAATAACAAATACGTCAAACGAAATACGAGTATGAATGAAGAGAAACTGAAAGAAACTGTAAAGACCATAAACATCCTCGTAGATTTGTATACGCGCTGTAGATTCAAGAGATCCAATAAATAACGTAAGAGTAAATAAAGTGTTTTCGATTCGAATACCACATTGACATTAAACATATACCATATATGGACTGTGGAATATTCCACTATTTTCACGTCGGTGATATCACCAGGGTGAAGAATTTTGTGTTGAATCTTTGGTGACTTCATTTAACGTTGGAAACATATCACCCAGGTGATATGTATTCATTATCTGTAATTTTAAAGGTAAAGTACATATTATATCTGTTAACCTCGCATTTTAATACATTTTTTTTTTTTACCATGTTACGAGAAATGCGAAAATTAATTAATTCAGCATTACAAAGTTCACAATTCAAATAAAAAATGTGGTGATCTAGCGTCGTTGACCTAGCGTCACAAGTTGTATGTAAATTTTATTTAATCCATACTAATTAGTACGTATGCCAAAGTGGGTCTGTCTCTTATCTCTTCACGCTTAAACCGCTGAACAGAATTAGAGAAAAATTTCGTTTAAATCTGTTGAGCAGTTTAAGAGGGGGTATAAAGGCAAATTGACAATTTTTGATTAGATGTATACCGTAAAACATAGGCCATTAATTACCCGAAAAAAAAATACAGATATTACAATATACTTAAAAGGGATTGGTCTGACTGAAAACATAAAATATGAATGTTTTATCGATAGAAATAAATCACGAAGTTACGTCTAATTTTCAACTAAACCTAACTTTTCATCAATATGGTTCGTACTAGCGAGCCCATATTTTAATACGTAGTATAAAATTATATTACTAAGCGATTTTACTAGCGATTTTTTTTAAAGATGTATATTTTACGCGCAATTAAAATAAAACGAATTCGGCGCTTACTACGTTCTTATTTGGCTCAGAACGCTCACGTCTGTCGCACCCGACCTACGGCGACAGGCATGTTTTATTTCATCTATCAGTTGTGATCACTCCGTTGAGACGAGAAGACTGTGTTTCTGTGCTCCGGACCGAGAATATACTTCGTTGAAAATATGGCAAACAAAAAAATTTTTTTTTTATACTACCTCGGGTGGCAGACAAGCATAGGCGGTTACCAACACCCCAACTAATAATTGAAATATTGAGAGAAATTGTAAACTAATAAATAATTATTCTTGCAAATAATTAATATTGAATGTGAGATTGATTATTGTTTCGTTGATGAGAAGATTAACCTTGAAATATCGACCCTTGCGCGTCCGCTTTAGAGCTCACAATACAATGCACAAACGGTGGACTAATGTCGGTACGAGTAGTATATGCAAAACAAAACGATACTTTTGACCACTCGAGTGCTGGTGCCCGTATGTAGTCACGATTTTTACAGTAACTTATACAGTACATAATTTAAAAAAGAAAAACGGGTTGCACTCCGGTAGTACAGGCAGAAGCGAAAATATTAACGTTGCGCATTTTTGAATATTTTGGAATGGTTACGGAATGTCTCACGAATTGCTTTATTTATCAGTATAAAAGTATGGACTATCATTTATGTGGTAAAACACAATATTCATTTATTGCGCTATCGTACACAAACATGACAATTTATATTACACTAGCTGACTCGCGCAACTTCGTCTGCTTGAGCTGCGTCTCTCAACGCTCTGTGCGTTGAGAGTGAAGCGTAAGCTTACCACTTGAAAGGTTATGGTGAGCCAATTTTAAAAGATGGACACATTCTATCACGGACTTTTTTTAGATCTTTTTAAGGTGAATAATTCCGTCGTATATAATTGTTAGACAGTAGTGGAGACTAAAATGGACCTGATGATGATGATGATGATATAATTGTTGCGAAACTTGAACTGTTTACGCAGCGCACGCAACGGCAGCTCTCAAAAGGAATATTTTTTCCAATTTTTGCAACATTTTTCATTGGTGCTCCGCTCCTATTGGTGATAGTGTGATGTTATCTGTTACAGACTTATAGCCCACACCTTTCTTCGAAAAATAGGCTATCTAACGCTAATAGATTTTTTCAATTCCAATAAGTAGTTCCTGAGATTAGCTCGTTCAAACAAACAAACAAACTCTTCAGCTTTATAATACCTCAATATTACCTCTTCTCCTACGCCGCGCCGGCGGCCTACCCTCCCCTCGTCTTACGAATTTTCGATCAGGTCACGTGTCCTGACGCAAGTTTAATATTTTTTACCCATCCCAAGAAGTGCACGACACTGTTAATGCTACGTACGACCAATGGAGCGATAGAACTCTTACAGTCATATATGTTATTAACGGATCACTCTCTGTTGCGACTTGACGACGACTTGAGACGTTTTCAGAGTAAAAGTTGTTTACATATAAATTCTTCAACACGTAAAATAAAAACCTTTAAGAATATCGTGATTTAAAAATAAAATAATAGAAGAAATTTCAGTAATTATAAATAAATCCAAACTAATATTATAAATGTGAAAGTGTGTTTGTTTGTTTGTTCTTCTTTCACGTCGAAAGTAACAAACGGATTGACATGATTATTTTTTGAGATAGTGACCTGGAGAGTGACATAGGCTACTCTTTATCCCGGAAAAACATCTTATTTCCACGGGAAAAAATAAAGTTTATAATCATTTGTCCTTCCATTACGTCGAAAGGAACCCATGTACCTACATATTTTTTTTTACAGGGATAGGTTACGGCCTGGAGAGTGACATAAGCTACTCTTTATCTCAGAAAAACACCACGGGAAAAAATATTTTTTTTTTTATAAATATTTGTAATTCTTTCACATCAAAAGAAACTTAAGTGCGGACATGATTTTTTTAAATGGGGATAGCTTACGGTCAGGAATGTAATATAGGCTACTTTTTATCCCGGAAAAATATCTTATTCCCGTGGGAAAAAAGAAACTTGGTAATCATTTGTCCTTTTTTTACGTCGAAAGAAACCTAAATGCCGATATGATTTTTTTAACAGGGATAGTTTACGATCTGGTGAGTGACATAAGCTAATATTTATCCTCGAAAAACATCTTATTTCCATGGGATTTTTTTTTACATAAAAATTTGTCCTTTCACGTCAAAAGGAACCGAAGTACGGAATATGATTTTTTTAATGAGGATAGTATACGGTGTGGAGAGTGACGTAGGCTAATTTTCATCCAGGAAAAACATTTTATTCCCACGGAAAAAAATATAGTGTATAATAATTTGTCCTTCTTTCACGTTTACATACATATATACTTACTATGTTTTGTGTTTGATTTTAAATCCTTCGTCGTCAGAGGGCGTGGGTTTGATCCCCGCAGAGGGCAAACATTTATGTGGTGAACATTTTTTATGTCTTGAGTGTGGTCGTTCCATCCATACTAATATTATTAGTGTTAAAGTAAGTAAATTCGTTTGTTTGTTATTTCTTCACGCCTTAACTATGCAGCCGAATATCATTAAAATTCGTACATATTGGTACTTCTTTTTATCCCACGAAGTAAAAAAATTACAACACGAAAAAATATACACACAATGGCAGTCCCCCTAGACCACGCGGGCGAAGCCGCGGGTAACAGCTAGTAAATAAATAAATATTTCTGGACAATTTACACAGCGCCATTTAGACCCAAATTAAGCGCAAAGATTGTGGGTTCTAGACAACTGATAAATGTACTTAAATACATTTTTTTTTGTAAGTACATACTTATAATATTTGTATTATATATTATTATATTATAATATATGTATTTAAGTAGAAAACACCCAGACCAAGACTCTTGTTCTTCACACAAATGCTTGATTTGTGCGGGAATCGAACCCGCGACCTCGGAGTCAACGTGGCCATTGCGAACCATTCGATCACCGAGCACGTCAAATTAGGTGCTTATATTATTTTATTGTTCTTTTTTTTTTCAGATCAGCTTCTAATTTAAAGAATATTTCGGCAACTAATGACTATGAAAGTTTGGCACATATCAATTCCACTAAAAATCGTACATAATAGATGAACCGACTCGCACTTAGCCAGTATTTATCTGATTATTTTAGGTATACTGTGCAAAAAAATGCAGGGCGGTGCGGGGAGACCTTTTCATTCCGAGCGACAGACGTGTGCGGGACGTATGAAGCGCGCGGGTGAAATCTGATATTTTTCTAGCTTTATGCGCGCTCTTAAGGGTTCCGTAGTTGCCCGTCCCTAACACACTGCGTGGCCTGATACGCACTTGACCGGTTATTTAGTTTTATATATCATGAGAATCGTTTACATGTCATAAGAGAACAATTTCAGTAACGCACACATAGAAATGAGATTATTTTTCGCTACGACTGTATACAATACTGACTCCATTATGTTATTAATATAAACATCATAGGTTTCAATATAAACATTTCACCTCAGTTCAGTTCCAGAATACAAATAAGGCAGTCTATTCTTTCAACATCTATGGCATACAAGTGAGACACATGGAAAGTGAGGTAAATAGCGGCCATTTTTATCACAGACTAAAAATATTGGGGTCTATTTCGGCCAGGACATTAATGGAATATTAGGGCCTTTCGCCGTAATAGAATTGGGGGTTTAATTTGTGAATATTGCATGCTAACTGTTCACGCGTTGGACAAATGTTTTTGGATATAATTTATTTATAGAATAGGTTAGATTAATCGAGTTTAAAATCAACTTAGTACAGGATCTTATACACGTTTGTACTTTTCAAATTAGGAGGCCTAATTTTCGATGGCAAAAACAATAGAAAATCAGCCCTACCAATATTCGCTTTTGTTACAAAGTTTTGTCAAAAACGAAGACCATTTTTTTGCCGATCGTACTGATAACGATGGGTATGATAAAACGGGCATGAAAAAATATGATATATTTTTAATTAATATTTTAGTTTTGCAGGAGCGCCTAAAAACAAGTTTCGTCATCGTCGTCAACGCTTAGTCTTCACACTGCAGGGATATGGGTATCCCCTCAATTGAAGGGGTTTAGAGAGCATACTGCACCACGCTGCTCAACTGCGGGTTGGCGGAGGTAGTGTTTTCAAGCCGCCTGAAGGGCACTGACTTGGCTTAACGGCTAATGACAAAAGCCAGGTCCCACGTTTAACATGCCATACGAAGCACGGAGAGCTCGAGATAAATAAACCCATCCATGGACAGACTACGGTAGACGTGGATTAACTAGCGTATTCGATTGGACTGACACGCGGAACGACGCCACAAGCTTCTCGACAAAAGTCTTCAAAAACAAGTTTAATTTACTGTAACATTAGTAGATTGTTTACCAAGGGAGCAAATAACTATATTAAAAGCGAGAGCGTTATTTGAATCCAGAGTGTAGCTAAGGGCACGAGAGAATCCTAAGCGCAGCGCGGGATTCAAAGTACGTCGCTCGAGCATTTAAATAGCGTTGGTCCACCTATGCCACCTACCACCTATTTTGGGGTGTAAGTGGTTCACCAACATCATTGAACCAAAGCCAACTTCACCTGCACGTGGTGCACCTTACTGACTGACAAACGAAGCTCTGGCGAAAAGAGAGGTAGGGAGCGTAATTGTAAGCTACCCGACTGGGGAATGTACCTCCAACTCACAGAATACCGCAGCCAAATAACAATTCCCTTGAAGGTTGTTGTGTTCCTGTGAGTGAGTGAGGTCACCAGAAAGGAAGGAGATGCTGCGTTGGCAGCGGGGGTGGCGGCGCGCGAGCGATATTTTATGTTGCAAGCGTTAATATGGCTACGGTAACCGCTTCAAATCAGGCGGGCCGTATGCTTGTCTAAAAAAAAATGCATCCTTTATCACCCTCTATGAGAAAATAAGTAAATACTGTAATATGTAAGAATATTACTTTCATTTTTTTTTTATACTACGTCGGGTGGCAGACAAGCATACGGCCCGCCTGATGTGATGCGGTTGCCGTAGCGTGAAGACTGAATGTATGTCACACAATTTTTAATCTTTCACAAACTTTTTTATTTGGCTAGCGTTCGGTTAGTTTATTATACCTGTTACTTGTCTATACAATCTTCACAATTGATCTCTTTGGTAATTGTTTCTCTTACTAACAATACCTATCTATATAAATAATAATAAATATTGTCAGACAAATTACACAGCGCCATCTAGCCCCAAAGTAAGCGAAACTTGTGTACGGGTACTAGACAACTGATAAACATACATTTTATTTATTTTTGTAAATACATACTTATGATACATAGAAAACATCCTGACCAAGACAAGCAGACATGTTCATGCACACAAATGTTTGTCCTGTGTGGGAATCGAACCCACGAGCGTTGGTGCCGAAGCCGCGTCATTGACCGCTACGCCACTGAGCTCGTAAAATTATCTCTATATTCATAATTCAAATCACTTTTAGTGCCTGTTAACGTAGAACAAAATAGCTCTTCTCTAATAGATGTAATATGATTAAAAATAGCGTATCTTACGTTAATTTAATAATATTCTTATTTGAAACCATTTGTGAGTGCGGAGATCGAGTCTCGAGACTCAACGTAATCCGCGAGGCTGCTCGGGACTCATCCCTCGTATTTCCCGCAAATGGCATCCATTCCTTTGATCCCTTGCTTTTCTAAAAGATTTAACTAGTACACTTCTCTCACTTTTAATGTATGATAGCGTTAAGTTATATAGGATGAATTTTTATTCGCTGATGCATTCATTTAATACTACATCTTAATATACAAGAATTAATCTCAGAAATTCTAAGTATAATATCAGTTATCTAGTACCCATAGTACAAGCTTTGCTTAGTTTGGGACTAGATGGCAGTGTGTAATTAGTCCAGAAATATTTATTTATTTATTAGTTTCTATTTTCGGCAATGGGTAGTTCTATTTCGGCATCAAGTTCTGTAGAAAAAAATCTAAGAAATGTATGTACGTGTACGCCCATAAATTTCGAACGGCTGCATGAAATTAAATAACTCTTTTTTTCTGTATTCCTTATTTACGACGAGCTCGGTGGCGTAGCGGTCAATGACGCCGCTTCGACACCGACGCTCGTGGGTTCGATTCCCACACAGGACAAACATTTGTGTGCATGAACATGTCTGTTTGTCTTGGTCTGGGTGTTTTCTATGTATCATAAGTATGTATTTACAAAAAAAAAATGTATTTACGTATGTTTATCAGTTGTCTAGTACCCATAACACAAGCTTCGCTTACTTTGGGGCTAGATGGCGCTGTGTAATTTGTCTGACAATATTTATTTATTTATTTATTGTTATGACAAGGTTTGTATGGTAAATCAACTGAAATGGAAACAGGCAGACTGAGCCACAACGAAGCGTGGGCGCGCCGCAAGTTTCTTTATAATTTGAATTTAGAAAAGATATACATGATAAATCATTGTTTGAAAAAATAATAATGTACTCGTATCACGCATCAAAAGGACACATTGACAAAAAAACTTGAAACGATTATAGGTAGTACCCATCATTACAAATCACTATTACTATTGCAGTAAGCGAATTCGTTAAAAAAAAAAAGAACTTCTTATACAAAATATAACCAACAGTAAGCACAGTTTGTACGTACAGACAGATGCTTGTACCAGATCCAGTATAAGATGATCTGGCGTAGCCAAGGGACGTGCGTAGCATTCTTAGCACTACGCGGGACTTTTGGACACTGGTGTGACATCTGGGCTGGATGTTTTACACGACGTCTTGCGTCGTATACGCAAGCCGTTGACGAGAACACGAAGCGGCGCGGCTAGGCGGGAAGACAATAGACAGTCGACGCCTATTGAAGTGACCTATTTAACCGGACACGCGTGGCACGCGGGACGCACGCGCCTTTTTGCGAAGCGAAGCGAATGCGATCAGTTAGCTTGCTATTTTTCGCACGAATTGGTTGCGATGTGCCGTACTTTTGTTTTTTCTCTTTTTGAGAAATTTGGCGTCAAGTGGGAATTGCCTAATTAAGGAATTTTATATACCTACCTTATTTCGGGTACTTACAAACGTCAGCAGTTACAAAAAATCACGCTGGAGAATTAAACTCTTGCTACATGTGAATAAATCCCTCATTGTCAAACTGAGGTACAAATGGTACAATGCGTAGTTTTAATATGCCCAATATTAGAAGAGATTGTGACCACAACTGTTCCACCAAGAGTGTAACGAATCGGCGCATCTTACTCACTCCCAGATTTACCAACCCTATAAACGCCCGCAACACTACGTGCAGGTGAAGTTGGCTTTGTTTCATAGATGTTTATGAACCACTTACACCCCAAATTAATCCATACTAATGTTATAAACCTGAAAGTGGGTTTGTTTTATTTATTTTAACATTGAAATGACATTGAAATGAATGATAACATTTGAATGACATCCCTACAAATATTATAAACTAGCTGTTACCCGCGGCTTCGCCCGCGTGGTCCAGGGAAGCCTGCTGCCATTGATTTGTGTATATTTTTCTTTTGTTGTATTTTTTTTACTTCGTGGGATAAAAAGTAGTACCAGTATGTACAAATTTTAATGATGATCGGCTGCATAGTTAAGGCATGAAGAAATAACAAACAAACGAATTTACTTTAACACTTATAATATTTGTATGGATGGAACGCCCACACTCAAGAGAAAATAATTGTTCACCACATAAATGTTTGCCCTCTTTATTTTTCTTTGGAATAAAATATTTTTCCTGGATAAAAAGTAACCTATGTCATTCTCCAGACCGGAAACTATCCCCTGTTAAAACATCACGTCAGTACTTACGTTCCATTCGACGTGATAGAAGGACAAATGATTACAAAGTTTATTTTTTCCCATGGTATTAAATTGTTTTTCCGGGATAAAATGTAGCTTATGTCTCTCTCTAGATTACCCTATTAAAAATTCATGTCTGTACTTAGGTTTCTTTTGACGTGAAAGAAGGACAAATGAACTTTATTTTTTAATAACGTACGTTTACGGTATGGAGAGTGGCATAGGCTACTTTTTATCCTGGAAAAACATCTTATTTCTACGGGAAAATACATACTTTGTAATCATTCGCCCTTCTTTTAAGTCGAAAAGAACCTAAGTACCGACATGATTTTTTTTAACGGGATAGTTACGTAGTAGAGTACGGACATGACTTTTTAAAATGGGGATAGTTTACTGTTTGGAAAGTGACATCGGCTACCTTTTATCCAGGAAAAATATAAAAAAGTTTTTTATATTTTTCCTGGATAAAAAGTAGCCTATGTTACTATCCAGACCGGAAACTATCCCCTGTTAAAAAAATCATGTCGCTACTTACGTTCCTTTCGACATGATAGAATGCCAAATGATTACAAAGTTTATTTTTTCCCATGGGATTAAGATGATTTTGCGGGATAAAAGGTAGCCGATGTCACTTTCCAAACAGTAAACTATCCCCATTTTAAAAAGTCATGTCCGTACTCTACTACGTAACTATCCCGTTAAAAAAAAACATGTCGGTACTTAGGTTCTTTTCGACTTAAAAGAAGGGCGAATGATTACAAAGTATGTATTTTCCCGTAGAAATAAGATGTTTTTCCAGGATAAAAAGTAGCCTATGCCACTCTCCATACCGTAAACGTACGTTATTAAAAAATAAAGTTCATTTGTCCTTCTTTCACGTCAAAATAAACCTAAGTACAGACATGAATTTTTAATAGGGTAATCTAGAGAGAGACATAAGCTACTTTTTATCCCGGAAAAACAATTTAATCCCATGGGAAAGAATAAACTTTGTAATCATTTGTCCTACTATCACGTCGAAAGGAACGTAAGTACTGACGTGATGTTTTAACAGGGGATAGTTTCCGGTCTGGAGAGTGACATAGGTTACTTTTTATCCAGGAAAAATATTTTATTCCAAAGAAAAATAAAGAGGGCAAACATTTATATGGTGAACAATTATTTTCTCTTGAGTGTGGGCGTTCCACCCATACAAATATTATAAGTGTTAAAGTAAATTCGTTTGTTTGTTATTTCTTCATGCCTTAACTATGCAGCCAATCATCATTAAAATGTGTACATACTGGTACTACTTTTTATCCCACGAAGTAAAAAAAATACAACAAAAGAAAAATATACACAAATCAATGGCAGCAGGCTTCCCTGGACCACGCGGGCGAAGCCGCGGGTAACAGCTAGTTTTATATATTAAATTAATCTATACTATCTAATTCAATCCTAATATTATAAAGCTGAAGAGTGTGTTTGGTTGAACGCGCTAATCTCAGGAACTACTCTTGAAAAAATATTTTAGTGTTAGATACTTGTCTTAGCCTATATTTCAAGGAAGGCTATATAACATTACGCTACGACCAATAGGAGCGGAGCACCAGTGAAAAATAGGAAAAAAATATTCCTTTTGAGGGCTTATGTCGCGTGCGCTGCGTAAACGGTTGAAGTTACGCAAAAATCATGTATGACGGAATTGTTCCTCTTTAAAAGTTCTAAAAAAAAGTCCGCGACAGTATATGTCTATCTTTTAAGGTTGACACACTATAACGTTTTTTCATGGTAATCAATAGGAGAAAGTAGGTAAAAAAAGGTTATAGGGAGTTAATCTTAAAAGATAGACATATGCTGTCGCGGACTTTTTTTTAGAACTTTTAAAGAGGAACAATTCTGTCATACATGATTTTTGCGTAACTTCAACCGTTTACGCAGCGCACGCGACGTAAGTCCTCAAAAGGAATATTTTTTTCCTATTTTTCACTGGTGCTCCGCTCCTATGAGTCGTAGCGTGATGCTATATAGCCTATAGCCTTCCTTAAAATATAGGCTACCTAACACAAAAAGAATTTTTCAATTCGAACCAGTAGTTCCTGAGATTAGCGCGTTCAAACAAACAAACAAACAAACAAACAAACAAACTCTTCAGCTTTATAATATTTGTATGACGGAATTGTTCCTCTTTAAAAGTTCTAAAAAAAAGTCCGCGACAGTATATGTCTATCTTTTAAGGTTGACACACTATAACGTTTTTTCATGGTAATCAATAGGAGAAAGTAGGTAAAAAAAGGTTATAGGGAGTTAATCTTAAAAGATAGACATATGCTGTCGCGGACTTTTTTTTAGAACTTTTAAAGAGGAACAATTCTGTCATACATGATTTTTGCGTAACTTCAACCGTTTACGCAGCGCACGCGACGTAAGTCCTCAAAAGGAATATTTTTTTCCTATTTTTCACTGGTGCTCCGCTCCTATGAGTCGTAGCGTGATGCTATATAGCCTATAGCCTTCCTTAAAATATAGGCTACCTAACACAAAAAGAATTTTTCAATTCGAACCAGTAGTTCCTGAGATTAGCGCGTTCAAACAAACAAACAAACAAACAAACAAACAAACTCTTCAGCTTTATAATATTTGTATGTATGACGGAATTGTTCCTCTTTAAAAGTTCTAAAAAAAAGTCCGCGACAGTATATGTCTATCTTTTAAGGTTGACACACTATAACGTTTTTTCATGGTAATCAATAGGAGAAAGTAGGTAAAAAAAGGTTATAGGGAGTTAATCTTAAAAGATAGACATATGCTGTCGCGGACTTTTTTTTAGAACTTTTAAAGAGGAACAATTCTGTCATACATGATTTTTGCGTAACTTCAACCGTTTACGCAGCGCACGCGACGTAAGTCCTCAAAAGGAATATTTTTTTCCTATTTTTCACTGGTGCTCCGCTCCTATGAGTCGTAGCGTGATGCTATATAGCCTATAGCCTTCCTTGAAATATAGGCTACCTAACACAAAAAGAATTTTTCAATTCGAACCAGTAGTTCCTGAGATTAGCGCGTTCAAACAAACAAACAAACAAACAAACAAACAAACTCTTCAGCTTTATAATATTAGTATAGATGTGAATGTGAGTATTTTTCTTTCGCCGAGGTTTCTTCTCAGAGGTATTAGGAAGGATATTGTATACTTTTTATTTAAAAAAATAACCAGGGCGAAGATGCGGGTATAAGCTAGTAGATAATAAAAAATATGTCTACCGACCACATTAACAGTAGAGTTTCGCAACTAGGAGTCATCAAAAAACTTTCGTCCTAAGCAAAAAGTCAAAGACGAAGATTTTTCTTCTTTAGCACCCAATCACAGAGTAAATAATACACTTGCGAGCAATGATATCGAGTCATCTACAAAAATGTTAACATACATAACCGAAACTTTGAATGACGACTATATGGAAATATGGTATATAAAATGAAGCCCTGGATTTTAAGTCGCAGTTCTACATTGTAGACTTGCTAAGTTGAAAAAGACAAAATGCATGTTTATTAACAAGTTCGGCCGTAAAAACTGAGCATTAAACTAAATAGAAATGATTCGTATGAAATATTTAAATAAATAAATATTGAGAAGCAATGTGATTGGATGGGCAGCTATAAGTAGCCAGTTAACAAATCGGAATTAGTCGGTAAGAAATCTAATTTTAAACAGTTCTTAAAAAATTAAGGCGGTAAAATTTTATACCTTGTTTATTTCCGCATGTAAAGTAACAAAAAGGAAAAATATTTCTTCACGTACGGAAATTATTATGTTATGATATGACTATGAAAGGAATAACTATCGCTTTGATGTACTTGCTTATTTATTTATTTATTTAGGTGCACAATACAGATTACAGTTTTTCCAGTATAACTTATAAATAATGCTTATTATATCCGAACTGCAATCCAATAACACGACGTTAATAACTTTAGCGCTCTTAGCTATACATATGTATTATACACCTGCAGGCGAATACGAGCGCGCGCACGCACGCACGCATACACACATATAAACACACACATTCATATATTCATGTACACTTACATACACACACATGCACATAAATATACACACATATACACATACATTGACACATATACATGCACACACATACATACACAAGCATATGTGTACAAAGGTGTACTTATATATGTGCCCATCAAATTACTATTTGTATAAAAATTCGTTAAAAACGAAATACAGTTTAAATATAATAAATACAACATTACATATTATGAATTACGTACAAAAGGCAATATGCTGCGCCTCACTGAGTCAGATCGGAATGTTTGAGAAAGATGTCTTTTAAGCAGTTCTGGAATTTTCGAAGGCTTATTGCGGGAGTCAAATAAAACAAGTCAATCACAACAAAAAATTTTAAGTAAAAGAGAGGCAATCTTTCGTTAAAACGGGCGGACCCTTTTAACGAAAGATTACCTCTCTTTTCAATCAAAGTGATGTTCGGGGACGGTGATTGATAAACTTACAGCTCACCGTGAGCTGCCGAACTGTTTATCTAACTGTCCATTCCATCATTTTACTACACTGATTGAGTGATTTTTGAACCTGAATTGCAGGATGACATTACTACAAAATTTTATTTTTGTTACTGGTCATGCTTTACATTTTTTCAATTGCTCTTATTAACTTCGCTAATGTTTGTAACAGTAACAATTATTCATATGAATGTATATTTCGTAATGATAATGTATATTTCGTATGAATGTATCCCAGTGTCCAGAGGAAATTTTCAAAAATCCTTTTTAGTAGATGCCTACGTCATAATAACTATTGTACACCAAATTTCAACTGAATTCGTCCATTGCTTTGAGCTATGCTTTGATAGATCTGTCAATAACGGTAGCCATTTATAGATACATAGATTATAAGAAACATATGACAATTAACGTATGGAACTTAACTGATATTCTAATTGAGTAAGCAACAAGGCATGCCCATAAACATAGAGAAAGAATATTAAATCTTTCTCTATGCCCATGTTTAACTCTTTTAATTTTTCAATGCTATTTATTGTTTGAAGATACTCGTATTTTTGTATTGAGTCAATTTTATTGTTCTTCAGTGTAATACACGTAACCCAAGTAGGTAACGACAAATAAAGGCTTTCATATATTTGATTTGTTGAAAATTACTACAACAGTTTAGTACGGTGTAGATTAATCAAATATACTTTTAACCGATTTCAAAACAAGGAGGTACTCCATTGACTCATATATATAGGTATATTATGTAAGTATGTACGCCATTTTCTCTAAAATACTGATCCGATATGAATAAGCATTTCGCTATTCGAATGCATATTTTTCTGAAAATGTTCTAGGCTGTGAAACACTATTTTACGTATGTATGGAACCAGGCATATAGAGTAAATTATAGGACTATGAATAAATATTATAAATATGTAAGCGTGTTTCTTTGTTTGTCCTTCTTTCACTTCGAAAGGAATCAATGGATTGATGCTAATTTTTATCCGGAAAGTACATCTCATTCCCACGGTAAAAAGCCTTATTAAAATTAAATTCCGCGGGAGCCGCGGGTACTAGCTAGTATACGAAAAAGTTAGTGAAGTTGTCATTGAAGTTGGTTCATTTTTCCTTAAAAAAGCTATGTATTTATAATGTTGTTAGATTGGAACCCTTTCGCCTGCGACAAAACTGACAGGGCAATTCATGCTTATTTTTGTATTTGCTGAAGACGTCGGTTACACGTTCCGCACTTCCACAGTAAAATATGGAACACTAAAAGCGCGGGCGAGTTTTGCACTTCGGATTTACGTAGAATGTTTGCTCCTATTTTATGGCAAGATAATTTGTTTTGTTTCGCGGCTGAAATATATATATATATTACACCCTGCACTGGTGCACCCTGTTGAAGACTAATAGAGAGGTAGGTCATAGCGTACTTTATAAGCTAACCGACTGGAACTCCACTCCACCTCACAGAATAACGCAGCCAAATAACTATTCCCTTAAGGATTGTTGTGTTCCTGCGAATGCGTGAGGTAAATATGCTGCTGCGTTATTCCATGTTGCAAGTGTTAATAAGGCTGCGGTATTGTGAACCCGCATCCACCACGCTCCACCACGCTGCTCGACTGCGGAGTATGCTCTAAACCCCTTCTATTGAAAGAAGACCCATCTCCCAGCAGTGGGATGGATAAAGCTTGACGACGAACCGCTTCACATCAAATACAAATAATTTATTTGCTAGTAAACACGGTACGTAACATGTAGAATAAATAACAAAAGTACAAGTGTGCCGCACCAATAACTGGCATGCAAAATCAGAAGAAATAGTTACATTTTTATTCTAAATTTCAAAAAATCATAGTAATAATAGTAATCATAGTAATGTCAATATTATTATCAATTCAGTTAATTCCAGTGGTAAAAATAAATGCAAATTCAAATATACATAATAATTATTCATAATATCGATATAATAATATAATTTCAAAAAGAAAATATATTGATATTTATGTCAAATTTCGCAAATAGTAAACTGATTTAATTATCTAATATTTCATTCTCTTAAATTTGTCAATATTGTATACACAGTTGTAACAAAGCAAACGAAACAAACGGGACTTAAAAGTGTTTATAAGCATTTACTTATAGACACTTTTAAGTCCCGTTTGTTAGTATATAGTCCCCGATTGTTACTATATAGCACAGCCCCAGGTAACAAGTTATACAAGAAAATTGACATATTGTAACAATTTTTAGCAACACAAGTGCTACCATGGGAGGAAAGTTTACCACATCATGTTTTTTTGTATATAAATTTAATGACGAGCTCGGTGGCGCAGCGGTCAATGACGCGGCTTCGACACCAACGTTCGTGGGTTCGATTCCCACACTGGACAAACATTTGTGTGCATTTTTTGTCTTGGTCTGGGTGTTCACGACGACAGTACTGGCGGGTCGAAAATTGTTCCGATTTTTTACATCTGCATTTTTGCAGAGGTTGAAACGAAAGAGCGGCAGGGAGCGGCCACACTATACGAAGTACTATTACTTATACTGTACTTATGCCATGATTCCGCACTGATGTCACCGGTTTGATTTAATAACGTAAGTACTAACCATTTATAAATGTATTTGTTTTGAAATTTGCACAAATTTCGAGAGAAAGAAGACAGAAAATTTATTCCAATCGGACGAAGTCGTCAGCGGCCAGATAAATTAAACAAAATGTCACAGATGCCATCATAGCGAGCCGCATTTTATAAGAATGCAATAAAGATTTCGCTTTAGACATCTCGGAACCGATCATTCCAGCCGGTCATGCAAAGAACCGGATAATTAGCTGTCTCCACGTAACCCCATCTCTTCCCGATTGTGATCTCGGCACTTTCACGCTATCGCACTATGTGATATGCATTTCGATTACGAATTTATTTCGTTCCATTTCGTCGTCGTAGTGATGTGGATAGGAGGAATAAACATTTTTAGAAAATAATTTCATTTAGTAATAAGCCGAGGAACCAAAATTATAAAACTGGGTAATTGATATAACTACTAACTTGGCGACTAAAGATGATTTATACATATCGAACTTGGGGTCTTACCTACATTGAAGCCGATTCCCATCAGATTTTTTGATATCGAAAATCAAAATTCAAATTTGTTTTTTTTTTTTTTATTCTACGTCGGGTGGCAGACAAGCATACGGCCCGCCTGATGTGAAGCGGTTACCATAGCCATATTAACGCTCGCAAGATAAAATATCGTTCGCGCGCCTCCACCCCCGCTGCCATCGCAGTATTTCCTTCGTTTCTGGTGACCTCACTCACTCGCAGGAACACAACAGCCCTCAAGGGAACCGTTATTTGGCTGCGGTATTCTGTGAGGTGGAGGTACATTCCCCAGTCGGGTAGCTTACAATTACGCTCCCTACCTCTCTTTTCGCCAGATCTTCGTTTGTCAGTCAGCAGGGTGCACCGCGTGCAAGTGAAGTTGGCTTTAGTTCAAAGATGTTAATGAACCACTTACACCCCAAATTTTTAGATTTATGGTGCTTGTGTTTAGCTTAGCTGATAGTATCCCTGGAGCTCTACCAACTGAGATGATGATGTTTGTTAATAATGTAAGACCTAGTTTTCGAGTCAAAATATTCGATTCGATCAAGTAATCGACTACAGCTTCGGCGACAGGACCCCTGGTATGTATAAGTAGTATATATATATATATAACACAACACAACAACCGCTTTCCAGAACGGGAGTCTATGGAGCGCTTTCCAGAAAGCGCGCCGCGCGCCGCGAGCATTAGCGACTATGTGAGACTGCCGCGCGCGCGCCCCCTGACGGCGCCCACCGGCGAAACGAGTGTTGTCAACCATCACGTTCGATTATGCCCTAACTAACAATCGATTGATTTCCAGAGTCGATTTTAAATCCAATACTCAGAGAACATATATAAGTGAGCGGCAATTGTTAAATGGACGACTCCAACCGCCCATTTAGTAATTTTAGTCGCTCATGTTATTAGTCTGTTTTTCTAAAACCATGTAATTATTCTGAGGCGCATTTAGGAGTTAACAGTTCGTAAACAAAACACATGTGTTTATCAGAAGAATAAACATAAAATATACATTAAGGGATCCGAAAAATATAACGAATTAACTAATGTGATACATTTTAAATAAAGAACAAACAGTGCTTTGTAATACAGGTGCCGAAAATAGGTGATTATTACGAACAAGTAGAGGGTTGAAATTCGAGTGTTATCGAGGTTTTAATCGGTAAAGACTTTGCAATGCCACCATGCCCGTGCATTTTTCGATACAGTTATGAGATAACAGAAAAGTCAATAAGACTCTCGCGCTATCGAACTACTGTCTAATCAAGTACAATATATTATAATACAGGGTAAGAGAAGAACTTTGTACAATAACGGACTTATCTCATAAGGGATTCAATTCCAATCATTTTCATTTAATTAATACACTGTTTTTAGGGTTCCGTACCCAAAGGGTAAAAAGGTACCCTATTACTAAGGCTCCGCTGTCCGTCCGTCCGTCCGTCTGTCACCAGGCTGTATCTCATGAACCGTGATAGTTAGACAGTTGAAATTTTCACAAATAATGTTGTCGCTATAACAACAAATACTAAAAAACAGAATAAAATAAATATTTAAGGGGGCCCCCATACAACAAACGTGATTTTTTTGCTCGTTTTTGCTCGCATTTGATAACGGTAATAGGTAGACGCTTGAAATACTCACCTAATATTTAGTTATATATTTACTTTAAAAATAAATAATTAAATAAAAATAAAACAAATATTTAAGGGAGAGTTCCATACAACAAACGTGATTTTTTTTTTGCCGTTTGTATAGATAATGGTACGGAACCCTTTGTGCGCGAGTCCGACTCGCACTTGGCCGTTTTTTTTTCTTTTATTTTACACGAAAAGGAAGGCAAAGGAGCATGTGGATCACCTGATGGAAGCAATCACCACCGCCCACGGAGATCTGTAACAGCAAGATGTTGCCGATGCATTGCCAGCCTTATACTACTTCCTTTATTTTTTCTGGTTACCTCACTCACTCGCAGGATCAAAACAATCCTCAAGAGAATTGTTATTTGGCTGCGGTATTCTGGACGTAGAGGTACTTCCAAAGTCGGGCAGCTTAAAAAATACGCTATGCCTACCTTACTTGATATATAGCTGTTCGGTACAAAATGTTAATATACTTTAAGAATATAAAACATGGTTTAAGAGCAGCTGCCGTTGCCAAGTTCATCATACTTGTCCCGTCATGAATAAGTTAGTTATAAATATAATGTTAACAAGCTTACAAACTCCGATGTCACAGTTTATGCGGTTCATAATAAAAAACCAACAAATTGAGTGAGTGATAAAATGGTGGGGTGTAAGTGGTTCACCACGATCTTTAGAGCCTAAGCCAACCTTCACGTGTTGCAGCCTGCCGACTAGCGAAAGAGGTTCTGGCAAAAGAGAGGTGGGGTTCGAGGTATTTGTAATTTGTAAGATGCCCGACCGGGGAAGTACCTCTACCGCAAGGCAGACCCCACAGAATACCGCAGGTAAATAACAATTCCCTTGAGCGTTGTTGTGTTCATGTGAGTAAGTGAGGAGTTGGTTTTTGGCAGCGAGAGTGACAGCGCGATAACGATATTTCATATTGCGAGCGTTAATACGACTACGGTAACATCAGGCGGTAACATCTTCCACTCGACTTAATATAGACGTATCGACGTTAAAAATCGACGTTAAAAACAGAGGTTTGAAATTGATGATGAATATTTTTCTAAAACGATCGCAGAATAATCTCGAGTGCAAATATACAGCTTTAACTGAAACGGCGGTACTAGGGCAGCATAGCCTCAAGGGAGAGATTAGTGAAGGCAGCTCCGCCTCGCGCCTTCGCCCCACGTTCCACATTACACGCATAACTGCCTCCAGAATTACCCAGTCATCGTATTCTTATCGACTCAACAGTTCGCGTTTAATTGTTTGTTTACATTCTTGAATGAACGAAATTAAAGACGATTAGATTAAATCTAATAATCTAATCTTTTGGAATTTAAAACAATGGTAATTTTGAATCTCTCAAGTTAAATTAACTCCTTCGCTGCTGCCTCAAATTCGAATGAAACGAGTTACTTTGCAAGTACATTTAAAAGTTTTTGAGCTGTGAATAATAAATGGATAAAATTTATTAATTATGGATATGTTAAAAACAAGCGAAACGCCACGGATTCGCACGATGTAGTCGTGCGAAGCCGTGGCGGTTTTTGTCACGCAAACAGCCCCCTTACCACCATCTCTTATTGCGATTCAGTAACTGAATAGAATGCTTATTCATACCAATGAATAAGCGACTCTATTTCAAATGGAATAGAGTCGCTATTTCATTGGTATAAATAAGCAATCTATCAATTATCGAATCGCAATAAGAGATGGTGGTAAGGGGGCAGCTTTTTGAAGTAAAACTTCTTTACGCACGCTTGACTTGGGGAATAAGCTGGTAAATGCGTGACGAGAGCGTTACGAAAAGTGTGATCGGGGGAGGCGAACGGAAGTTGAGACGGAGATATAAGTTACTTAGTAAGCTAAAGATGTTTTACTTTAGTCGTGTGGTCTATAGCATTCTCGTTTATTTTGAAGTGATGGGCGTTGAATGAACGAACCGTTTTTTTAAACTGTTTTTCGTGCGTGAACGATTAATCTAGTTTCAGGTCACAGATAAACTAGTTTATTCTTCGGTTGGTTGATGAGTCCGTTGCGTCGCGTCGCGATCTTCACGTCTCGTCTAGTGACTTGACAAATGAGATTTTCGTTCGTTTACGTTTACCAATCGCTTATGTGAAGAAATAGTCTTATCGACGACGACGTAAACTATTAGAAAATTAGACTGTTTTTTAAACTAGTTCGTCGTCGACGGTAAACGATCTCGTTGCGTCGACTGTAAAATCGTCGACGACCCACCACTATTTTGATGCACGTAATTTATCTTCTAAATTAACCCAATATGTAAATATACAGTCACAGTCAATATAGCATTGCAAATCAATCAGTTACAGCAAGCATAAGTCGGTTGTGTCCGGATCGTTCTCTTAGTATAACGCGACGATCGACAAAGAAAGCTATAGACTATTTGTTTGTTTGTTTGTATTATCTTTATTGTACATAATGAACGTAACTATACATACCTACATAAAAAACAATTAACATATAGATGTGCAAAGGCGGGCTTATCTCTGCAAGATCTGGGGTGTAAGTGGTTCATCAACATCTTTGTACCAAAGCCAACTTCACCTGCACGCGGTGCACGCTGCTGACTGACAAACGAAGCTCTGGCGAAAAGAGAGGTAAGGAGCGTAATTTTAAGCTACCCGACTGGGGAATGTACCTCCACCTCACAGAATACCGCAGCCAAATAACGATTCTCTTGAGGGCTGTTGTGTTCCTGCGAGTGAGTGAGGTCACCAGAAAGGAAGGAGATGCTGCGATGGCAGCGGGGTTGGCGGCGCGCGAGCGATATTTTATGTTGCGAGTGTTAATATGGCTACGGTAACCGCTTCACATCAGGCGGGCCGTATGCTTGTCTGCCACCCGACGTAGTATATAAAAAAAAATCTCTAGCAGCCAACATTGATTGGTGGGTAAAAACTGTGGAGTGGAATTGGCCTTCATATATTAAGAATAGAACACGCAAACTGATAAAGAAGTAGAAATAAATACGGCAAGTAAATATAGATAAAGCAAACAACAACTAATTATAAGTACGAAGTCTAAAAATATCTTTAAATATAATAATATCTACACACATATAAATTTATCCATGAAAAGAAAACTTCGCGTATGCTTGTTTTCCATTCATCGTTGAATAAAAAAATAATAAATAAAACTTTTTACAAATCGTAGTTCGAATATTGCGAGATTACTGTAGATTTTTAGATAAAAATGTTAAAATGATTGAATCGCTCGCTCCCAATCAATAAAAACCAATGGCTTTGCTACACAGTACTTAATTGCACTGCACAAGTTATTGCTACTGTCCACGAAATGGAGCCAATTAAATATTGGAAATGTGTTGCACTAAATAGACATAAAATAAGGCAAGTGGTTTTAGTATTATTGCAAGCAGTTTTAAATCTCTTTTATTATTGTATTGTTTAGTGTTTTGTTCATTTTCAGCGAAATTTATTGAGCTTATAAAATCGTCCGGTCGTTCTGTCTGTCCGTCCGTTGCCATGAAACTCAAAATTTCGAAATTCTGATAAATTTCGCTATGGTGGCGCATGCTGCGCTTCCGATGTTTTACTTATGTTCTTTTCTTTTACGGCCATATGTCGTGAACTATTCTCTACTCGATTAGTATCTATCTGTAACTAACTAAATGGTATGTAAAATATAATCATTCTTACGTAATATCGCAGTACTATTACTTATACTGTAAAGTTAGGGTTGCCAACAGCAAATTTAAAAAGGACTTCAAGATAAAAAAATATCAGGACAATCATTCAAATAAGAAATTAGATTAAATTTCTTTTTTGATTACCTAAAAAATTATCTATTTCTATTTATTATTTAATTTCCGGTTTGGTATCAGATTAAATAATAGACTTTAAGTATACTTAGTAGTTCATTTCCCTTCAACATTATAATTGTTGTTCATAATTGAAGTGTATATATAAAATGTATCAACTTTCATCAATCAAAGCTTTTAAACCCCAAATTCAAATATCTTTACTTGCCTATGGGGCCTTGCGGGCACTTAGACACGTCGCACATAAATTTTCTAAAATAATGATTCACCATGTATATCTTTTCATTTTAAACTTCTAGCCCCGGGCCTAGTTGGCCTTAAGGAAAATCCGCCATTGATCTAAGTTGAAATTTGATTTTCGCTATCAAAAATCCTGTGGCAATCAGCTTCAGCGTTTAGGGCCCCAGGATAGTTGGCAACCCTACCATATGTCAGAAAACTGCTATCCGTGCGAAGCGTAGTCAAGGATAAAATAAACAAGACAGTACCAGCCCAGTAGTGGTAGAGTCGAAAAATAAAACGGTGCAACAAATGTGGCGTGCGCAGATAACTGAGTAAGCCTTATTTACAGAGCTCGTTCATTAAGCCGGAGCCCAGAACAAGTGCTGATGGATGTTTCGTGATAAACTCATCTACTTTCAGATGGTCCGTTATTTATGTCCAACAACACACCCATACTGCATATATCGCGTTATTAATGACGATATGTGCCTATGTAAAGGACGTTTGCGTGTAGCTAGTCGGCTCGTCTAGGTACGTGTGTAGGTGTGGTAGCGGATAAGCTATAATTGCTGACTGTAGGGAAAGTCTTGGAAATATACGGGAAGAGCATACCTGATGTTTTTCTACCGTAGTCGGTTATTTATGTCCAGCTATCGTCGTCAACACTTATTCATCCCACTGCTGGGATACGGGCCTCTTCTCAATCGAAGGGGTTTAGAGCATACTCATCCCACGCTGCCCAACAGCGGGTTGGCGGATAAGGCCAATGTCAAGCCGCCAAAATGCCAAGGCAAAAGTGACTGGGCTTAACAGCTGTCATCTAATAACAACAGTAGTCAGTAATTTTCGATATAGCTAGCAAGAATATTTGCACTTACATAAGTTTTTTTTTAAAGGAAGAAAACATATCGATTAATATCGATATGTCGACAATCTAGAGCGATATATCGATATCGAATTAAATCGATCTATATGATTATCGATATATCGATATATTATGAATACCTTGCACACAGAACCACACCCGAGCTACTGCATACAAATACGGAGTTATTAATGACGACGCGTATTCCTACATAAAGAACGACGTTAGTGTGCGCCTCGACGACATAATAATGTGTGTAGGTGAGGTGACGGATAGGCTGTCACACACAGATTAGAGGAAAGATGGGAGAAGGGGCATGAGCACGAAATAATAATTGTATATTGTGATATTGAAATATCTGTACGAAACATGCGAAAAAATGTTACGCTAATGAGACTGTACCTCTCACATATATCATATTTCATATAACAACGTAACGTAAAGAGTGCAAAGACCGTTACTCCAATATATGTAAGAGGTTGATATGTAGCAAAGTCGAAAATTTAATTAAAAGTCTGTCGTGCTCTCAAGTAGTCACGAGACACGCTAAACAAATATACCTACCCACCGCTAGATCACCTAAGTAACCAGGGGTCCTACCGCCGAAACTAGGGTTCCCAACACTCCCGGATTGCCCGGGAGACTCCGGTAATATTGATTAGTCTCCCGACCTCCCGGGGAACAATAATTTCTCCGGTTTTTTCAAAAAAATATACTCTTCGTACTACATCTTGTTGAAGAAAATAGAGTGGATTTACGCTGCGTTGACTTCTGTACTAAATCGAAACATCCATGAGAAATCCACGTTCCGAATTGCAAAAAAAAATGGTCCCTCCCCCCCCCCCCTCCCCCCCCCCCCCTATTTTAGATCCTTAAGTCTCCCGGAATGGTCCTTTCAAGTGTTGGCAACCCTAGCCGAAGCTGAAGCCGATTACCATTGGCATTTTCCAATGCGAAAATGGAACTACTTATTCGATTGTTGCTAATTATGTTTAGCTTAGCTGGTTGAAACCCTTCAGCTTTACCCACTAAACTGAAGATGTTTGCCAATAACGACAAAAGACGAGCCCGGTGGTCGAATGGTTAGTAATATCCACTTTGACTCCGAGGTTCGATCCCCGCACATGACAAACATTTGTGTGCATGAACATGTCTGTTTGTCTTGGTCTGGGTATTTTCTATGTATTATATGTATGTATTTACAAATACATTTGTTGAATAATTGCGTCCGCCATCAACAACTATAACAATTATTACTTAATCTTAAAAGTCTTAAATTAACACTTAATCTAAACTCACCCGATTCCCGACGCGGGTTCACCGTTATCCAGACGGGCTCACGCAAACAGGAATAAGGGTTTAAGGACAGGAATATATATATAATAATAATAGGAATACGTTCACCAGTTGAACAGTTCAGTGTTCCGAGGTCGCCCAGCGATCAATCACTCATTGTTAACACTGTCCAAACTTTCGACGCGTCCCGGCGTCTATCCGCGGTCCAGCGCGGTTCCAGAACTTATGACGCGAACTCCAGGCCGCGATAATTCCCGTATGTGCTACGAGGCTTTTCCGGAAGCCGTCTTATTATTTCCAGATAATGTTTTCCAGAACGATTCGAGTCTATACAGCGGCTGCGAGAGACTATAAGAGACTGCTCGCGCGCGCCACAGCACGCGCCGGCGAAACGAGTGTTGCCAATCAACAAGCTCGATTACGCCCTAACTAACAATCGATTAGTTTCCAGAGTCGATTTTAAATCCAACAACATTTATCAGTTGTCTAGTACCCATAGTACAAACTTTGCGCTTAATTTTGGACTAGATGGCGCTGTGTAAATAGTCTAGAAATATTTATTTATTAATAACTTTAACCTAAGACCAATTTTTGGAATAATATAAAAAAACCGATGGTAATCGGCTTCAGCTGCGGCGGTATTAACAGTGGAAACCGTCAAAAAGGCAACAATGAAGTCCATTGCTGTCCCAAGAGTAAAACTGTGGTAAAACTACGGCTGCCTCGGAATCCCAAATCATCAAATGAACTATTGAGAATGATCCTTTTAACTGATTGGACGACTTTGATGGATGGCTACACTCTGGTCGAGTGTTCATGTGAAGCCAGAGCGAGTCGCTAGTTCTTACTAATATTGTAAATGTGACAGAATATTTGTTTTTCTTTCAAATCGAAAGGAACCAATGGATTGACATGATTTTTTTACGAAGATAGTTTTAAATCTAGACAGTGACATTAAGAGCCATATTACATTTTGACTGTGATTTTTGCGTAAAATGGCCAATTTTGGCGTTCTTGATCTCGGAAACAAAAATACATTAACAATGTTGACTTATTGAATAGTACAAAATAGCTATTGGCATAGTACATAGCCGCCTCGCTTTTTGTAAATTTTGCTTAACTTTTTAAATAATCCCAAAATTGCAGAGAAAGATTTTCATAAAATGCGCGCATTCACTATTTTGAACTCTTGGATTGTACTACTGTTCCAAACAAATGAAATAAAAAAAATAGAATGTTATTTGTTATATAGTCGTATAGTACATAGCGGCCTCGGAATTTTGAAATATCATTGATTTAATATAGAAAAAAAACATTCTTTTAACCAAAAAAACTTCGAAAATCGCTTTAAATAAACTGTTAATTTCTCGAACAAACAATAATATTATTGAGCAAAATTTATACCAGAATAATTGTTACTTCATGGTGAATTACTTTGTAGCATCTATTTATTATCTTATTTCAATAAAAACGATAAATATAACTTCAAAAATACTACAAAACCGATGCGACGGCGGCCTTCGCGGGTTTAGTACTGCGCGAGAGCTCGTCAGCGTGCAAATGTAATAGGGCTCTTAAGCTACTTTTTATCCTAGAAAAATACCTTATTCCCACAGTACACAACAAAGTTTTATAAAACTAATGACCACTCGGGCGTAGTGGCTGGTAAGCTAGTTTAATATAAATAATCAAACAAATATTCTAGACAACATTTTAAATAAATAAATAATATGACTTCGGTTTGCAATTTGACGCAGCAACATTGCATACAAGATTTATTCTACTGAGACTGTCTCGAGGGGTAGAACTTGCTGTTTCTATGGGAAATGCCACGCGAATCTATTTCATCTCTGTAAACCCCCAGAGTACAAACGATTGGCATGAATCTATATATATTTCTCTGTGTACGATGGCACAGAGAAATAAACATTCATTTCACGCGTGAACGGCTGGATCGATTTCGATAATTATTTTTTGTTTTCTTTGTTAAAAAAGTGTAAAAGGTTCTAATGAAAGAAAAAAATACGAAAGTTCCGCGAACTATTTATTATTGCCGCGAAAGCGACAAATTTCAAGAAAACTTTAATTATATAAAATATTAACTTTTCTAATGCAACTTTATGGCGTTTGACAGAACTGTCAGTCATTTGACAGTGAGCGCGAAACCAATTCAATATTTATAGTTACGAAGACAGGATAACGTCTGTTGAGCCAGCTTGGCCTATATAAATCTTTTAATCAACTTCTCTTCTAACATATAATAAATAAATAATAATAAATAAATATTTCTGGACAATTTACACAGCGCCATTTAGTCCCAAATTAAGCTCAAAGCTTGTGTTATTAGTACTAGACAACTAATAAATGTACTTAAATATATTTTTTTGTAAATACATATTTATAATACATAGAAAACACCCAGACCAAGACTAACAGAGATGTTCATGCACACAAATGTTTGTCTTGTGCGGGGATCGAACCCGCGACCTCGGAGACAAAGTGGCCATTGCTAACCATTCGACCACCGAGCTCGTCAAACATATACATAGTAAGATGACTTTATAGGATTGACCCCAAAATTATGTCAGTGGTCCTAGACGGAAATTCCCGTTCCATAAACATTTAAGTGCGGAAGTTTTTCTATATGGGTCGACTGAATATCTATTCGTGTCGTGTTATTTCGGTGACGAATGGCGTAATAAACTTTATCCTTGCCCGTGGATTTGTGGCCACAGATTTGGAATAGACGAAATGCGCCATAATGTTTTATAATACAGCAGCCAAATAATAATTCCTTTGAGGGTTGTTGTATTCCTGCCAGTGAGTGAGGTCACCAGGAAGGCGTTGGCAGCGGGGGTGGCGGCGTGCGAGCGATATTTTATGTTGCGAGCGTTAATATGGCTACGGTAACCGCTTCACATCAGGCGGGCCACAAGCATACGTCCCGCCTGATGTGAAGCGGATACCGTTGCCACCCGATTTAGTATAAAAAAAAATCATCTGCTAATCTAAACGTGCCAGCAAAATTTTTGTAATGCAACTTACTGCATGCATACCAATTATAATTATGTTCAAAATCAAACGAGAGGATATATTATTGTCTTGTCTATAAGAACATTCGATGAGTTCGAATTAAATAGAGATTTCATTCGAATAAAAAGAAAATATGTGAGATTAAATAAGTTTTAACAATAAGAGTAAATTTTAAATAAGTAACTTATTGTTAAGAGCATGATTTGAAGTATATCTATCTACGTTTAATTTTAATGTACATTTTTATCTAAACTACCCATTTTTTTTTCATATATACATATATCCATATATACTTATATTTCATCAATATATCAATGAAAGAATTTCTAAGGGTAAATTTAAATTTGGATTTGTTACGTTGAGCATTTTTATCCTTTCATTTTAGTAATGAAAATCAGTGAACACATACCGTTGGCTTTTTATTTTGTTAAGATGAGATGTGATATTATAATAATGTTTTCTAGATGAAACTTAGCAAAGTATATAAATGAATAGGGTCTTTCCTCGTATTTTGTAACTTTTTGGATTGTAAAAAGTAAAAACTGTCCTCACAATATACTCGTCCACAAATGAATGATGATGAATAAGGTTTTATTTTTTCATGTATATTTATTTTTGTTATATTTGTTTAGAAACATCTATTTAACACGGCAGTTGAGGTTCACTTGATAAGTCATCTCTTTAGGCTTTTAATGCCTCTCTCTCACATTGCCAAAAGGGAAAGTCAAATTCCAAAAGCTTCCTACTCATACTAATTTCTTCATAATAAATTCGTTGTGAGTTCCAAGGCAGCCGTAGACATACCCCTGGGACTACGGTGTACTTCATTGTTCATTGCCTTTTTTGGTGGTCCCCGCTTTTAATTCTTGCTACATAAGAGACAGAGTGATGGGAAAGTGTGGTGGGCAACTCGTCCTGTTTAAAAAAATAAGGTTTATTTTTTATAAACCCTGGAATGTAAGAACGTTTTAACATACCTATAAGATAAAAGGTACCATAGTTAATCATATCGCGTATGCCGTTATGATATATAACAGAAAAAAGGTACCATAGTAGGTACCTTTTTATATTTACATGTATTATTTTATCTTTTAGGTATGTTACAACGTTCTTACATTCTATGGTTTATATTCATATTCATTTATTACTTGACAATTAAATACAATTGTTATTATGTTATTTATTCATAATAAAAAATAAAAAAACAATCAATAATAAAAAAAGAATAATCTAATCCAGTTGTGCTGTTATTTCATGTTCAAAAATGTCAAATTATTATGGTACTACTCCCCGATTTAAATATTCGTCTACAGAGTAGAAACACTTCTTCAATAAATAGTCCTTCAGTTTACTGTTGAAACTCCTACTGTACAAGATACTTTTTAAATCTATCCATATAAATTCATACACAGCGACATAGTAATTCAAAATGTTTTCTCTGCGTACATTAAGTTATATGGATTTTCGATTATCCGTATAATATATAAGTAACAACCGTATAAGTAACAACGTCAATTAGTCTTGCTGTAGTATAATATATACTGAGTAAGTACAATACATCATTTAGGCATATTACCGTATTACGGAGACATTAGGTATACCTAAATATAACTTAGTTTGGTACCCATTATTAGCAGATATTTCGAATACAAATATGTTCGAATTCACAAAGATCAAATCACTTCCATACACTCCGCAAATCGAATTTTGACAATAGTTTCTCCAGTAATCTACGCGAATGAAGGGATTGAATGGAGATTAACTAATTGCTCTTGTTGGCATGCACACAAAGGGAGATACTGTACTTGAGCGATCGATAGATGATGTAAATGCTGAACGTAAGCTAAACGGCGATGTTTCAGGTAAATTGGAGGAAACAAAATATTTAACCATTGTAGTCGCGTTCCAAGCATGACGCCAAATTACTACCGGGTTCAAATATGAAAACAGACAGACATACAGTATGTATGCACAACTCTGCGCACCCCTATGGAAGTCCTTGTTCACTAATTATTACTGTACACTCGGACGATAGCGAATAAACCCATCGGAAATCGATGAGGTATGGATATTCGCGAATCGCATCTTATTACTTATGTTTTACGTTCAGTACGGATGTACGGAAAGTTGCAAAGACGAAGCGTGAAACGCATGATCATATATTATCGCGATTAGACGCGCGTCACACAGCTTGACAAGCAGGTTGTGTTGCGTCCTTGTTGAATAGCTTGCCTAATTTAGTACGATCCAATCGAGTTTTCCTTCGACTGCCTAATGGAAAAATGAAACTGTTGGTGAGGGAAATCAGAGACGTGCTGTGAGCATTGTCGACGATCCCAAACTGATTACTACTAAGTGAATGAATTTTAATGTTTTTATTATATAATGTATATACATGTATATGCCTGCCTAAAATAAACCTAGATATTTAAGTAACAATATCAATATTAATATAAGAGCACCCAGAAGAAGTTCGCAACTAAATTACAAATTCATAAATGTGAGTGAGGGTAGAAGAAAAATCTCCTGAGAAAAATGTTTCTTACTTATTACAAATCAAAAAGTTATGAAACATGAAGAAAACAGCATATTAAGTCAACAAGAGTAAAGGTTAAATAAACAGTAATAATCATTCGACTTGAATGAAAATGTTTTCTTTAATATATATTCCAATCCAAAGTCAGGAGCGTTATACACACAATAAAAAAGCAGAAATGGAAGTGAAGTGGCAATAAAAAAGCAGAAAGGAAGGCAAGGACGGATTCAAATCGGTGAACCAGAAGAGTCATGGAGTGGCGACCGTGGGCCAACACGCGAGGTAGAGGACACCCCGCAATGCGTTGGGTGGACGACATCAGGCGTCACCCAGGCCGCAACTGGATGTAAGTGGCACGGGAGAGACAAAAATGGAAAGATATGGAGGTGACCTATGTCCTACAAAGGATAAAGTAAAGACTGCTATGGATGGATATACATTGAGTTATTTCGTTTCGTCTTTTTTTATACCACGTCGGGTGGCAGACAAGCATACGGCCCACCTGATGTGAAGCGATTACCGTAGCTATATTAATACTCGCAACATGAAATATCGCTTGCGTGCCGCCACCCCCGCTGCCACCGCAGCAACTCTTTCTTTTCTGGTGACCTCACTCACTCCCAGGAACACAACAACCCTCAAGGGAATTGTTATTTGGCTGCGGTATGATTTGAAGTGGAGGTACTTCCCCAGTCGGGCAGCCTAAAAAATACGCTATGTCCTACCTCTCTTTTCGCCGGAGCCTCGTCTGTCAGTTAGCAGGGTGCACCACGTGCAGGTGAGGTTGACTTTGGTTCAAAGATTTTGATAAACCACTTACACACCCGTCTCCGAGACACATGGATTATCATTTGTGTCATTTTTAGAAGACGTAACTTATGAGAACATTTTTTTTTTTTGTTTTACGTCTTAATTTATTACAATGCATAGGTATTTTCAATATGTGACCCTTATCATATTAATATGCAAAGGACAAGTCAGAAAGGTCATACTTTGAAAATATACTTTCGCCAATTTAATATATAATAAATGCATACATAATAACGGCATATACAATAGGATTATCTTTCCAGGGTTAAATCTTCAGTGATTATTAGACATATTATGTATTTAAAAGGTCATTTCGAGGCATATAACCCTAATTGTAAATCCTTATCCTTTGTGTAAATTTTCACTACACTTTGAAGTATACAAAGTGTATTTCAACCATTTCCCTTTTTCCGTATAATTTACTTTTGTGTATTGATCATTTGTTTTGTTCAAAGTATTGCGAGTTTCATTTCAGAATACGTGCCACGTAAAATGGGCACCCGAAGGCGTAATTCATATTCAGTAACAGAATTGCTATTATTGTAACGAAATTATACCTTCGCCGAAATGTTTCTTTATTTTTTCTCAAAAATATCTTTTCTCGATCTTATTCAGCAAACATTTCTCACCGATGTATTCGTTTATACGTCATTTTTACTTCAAATAAAGTAAATTATTACCCGAAGGAAAATATCTAAATAATTTTACACGGAATATTATGAATGAAAATCGTATTCAAGATGCTTTGAAATAATGCCGCAAAATTGGAGCAGGTAATTACAGAATTTACGATTTGGTTTTTGTGGGTACCTTTTGTGGAAAAGCTTCTCTTAGTTAGGAAATATTATTGTTGATAATTGAAAACACGTGCGACCAGCCATTATGATGCCGACTTGAGCGATGACCGTCGGACTGATTAACATCGATTACATTATATTATTTTATTGTAATAGATCTATTATCCCAAAAAAACTAGCTCAGAATCAAATCCGGAGCGGGAATACTTGACGAAGAACCTAAGTCGACATAATTCTCGTGAAAAGAAGCTGAAATGGCAGTTTAAGTCCACACCTCTAGGTGGACCAATACCTTCAAGCAAGCTACCGAAATGGTCGCATGTGAAAAACAGAAGATCGCATATGGCAGGTATTAGGGAAGGCATACTTCTAACAGTAGGTAGATAACTAGATGCGCGCCAATGATAATGATGATAATTAATATTCATAATTTGTGTTTAAAGTTATTTTTCCGAACTCTTTAGATAGAATTTGGTGGGTATTATAGCAAACGTTAACAAAATTTTAGGTGTCGAAAAAAATATGTTGATATTTAGATTCGGGTCCACTTCTATTTCGTTATTTATATATTTCGTTCTCGTTGCGTTGTCGGTACCGTCTGTTGCCATTAGACAGTTAGATAGACAGTCGTTAAGACAAGTCAGTAGCCTTTAGGTGGCTTGAAAACTCTGGCCTCCGCCAACCCGCAGTTGAGCAGCGTGGTAGAGTATGCTCTAAACCCCTTCAATTGAGTAGAGCCCCTTATCGCAGCAGTGGGATGAGTAAGGGTCAACGACGACGATACTCTGTGCAAAAAATATACCTGAGCGCTATTAAATTAATATGTGGCTCAATTACTTAACCTTGGCTTAGCCAAGAATGTAATTAAAAAAGATATATACGACCGTAAAAAACCTAAATAAATAACCATTATTCGATTCGCCACAAACAAATCGCAACCTTTCCGGAACATTACAGCACAGACCTAATGAAATTTCAGACACGATTTAACGCTCGAATAATCCCTGAGAGACCCCTGTCGCTATAAACCATGATCATTGCGATGAGAATTCTACTAAATTCCATTGGACATTACTGCCTTCTTAGAAAATTTAATTACCTCATTACACTGGTTCTCAAAAGGTATTTTAGGTCACAATTTAATTACATTAAGAGTCATAGAGAAAATAGTAACAAAAATGTGATGTAACAAAAAGAGGTCGTCGTCAAATCCCCTTAATCGAAGAGATTTAGAGCATACTCCACCACGCTGCTCAACTGCGGGTTGGCGAGATATTGAGTAATTTACACTAAAATCTCGTGTGTCTACCTCTCATCTATCTGACCCATTTTTTGTCAAAAGGCTTCCAACAATACTAATATGATTAATGAAACAAACAATACCATAATCCTATCAGAGGTCTGCATAAAGTCATATTCATTCCACTGCTGCTGTAGATCATACTCCACCACGTAGATTAACTGCGAGTAGGCAGAGGCTAGTGTTTTCAACTCTGACTGAGATATGTCTCTAAATAATTTTTGGGCTGACGAACCCCATGGCCCCAAAGTCCCTAATCCAAACGGCTCAAACATGTAACTGTTGCTTAAATTACGATAATACATTAGTCAAACATAACTAAGCAACTTTAAACAGTTCAGCGTAATTAGTGCCATTTAAAATGCACATTGCAAATGAATGCGCGGAACTTAAATTCCATATACGGAGTCAGTTACCGCCGGCACGTGGTCAACACAGGAATTAATTCGCTCCAAAGCATTTTCACTGCGGAGTTAATTGCGAGGAGTCAAATGCTATTTTAATGAGCATTAAAGTTGAGAGCCGCTGACTTACTCAGACATATTCAGCCTGGAATGCATAATCCAACGCAAAGTGGCTATTTGATCTATTTTTGTCACTTTTGAAGTGAAACCTTATTTAGCGGCGTAGTGCACTTTTTGGGATAGGTAAAAAATGTTAAACTCGCGTCAGGACACGTGACCTGATCGAAAATTCGTAAGACGGAGGGAGCGTAGACCGCCGGCGCGACGTAGGAGAGGAAGTAATATCCCCCTCTCTCTCTACCGCGCGGCGAAAATGTATGCTGTTTATTTTTAATGTAATATAAATTGTCATGTTTGTGTACGATAGCGCAATAAATGAATATTGTATTTTACCACATAAATGATAGTAATACTGATACTGATAAATAAAGCAATTCGTGCGAAATTATTCCCTAACCATTCCAAAATATTCAAAAATGCACAACGTTAATGTTCAAGTTTTCAATTCTGCCGGCACGCCCGGAGTGCAACCCGTTTTTTTAAGATTAATTTTGTTGATGTGTAAATCTGTGTAAAAATGTTGTGTATAGTGAATGAAGCTGAGCCGTCACGCTCGGCTTTGTAACGCTCGTTCGGGTATAGTTGGCAGGTAGGGAGCGAAAGAGAGCGAGAAATGAAGTTTTCACTTCTGTCTCGTAATCAGCACACACCGTTTTTTTAATCTCTATTTTATTTCGTATACATATTTTATTTTAAACGTACCTATAATAATTCAACAAACATTTTACTCATAGAGTTATACTACACTACATTATATATATACTGAATATATATATACATTATATATATATATTCAGTAGCGTATTTTCCTGAAGTTCAGCTTCTTCAAAATTCATTATGAATATTTTTTTTCCATACTTTAGAGATTTTTTTTTCGATATTTCGCAACTGGTAATATTTTCATCACAGTATTGCTCTTTGTCAGGAAACGCTTTATTTTATACCATACTATTATACATACGTTCATAATCCCTTATTCATCCTCACAATGGGATACGCGTCTCCCTTCAATTGAAGAGGTTTAGAGCATACTCTACCAAGCTGCTCAACTGCGGGTTAGCTTATTAAATTTCGTCAATCTACTCTGCTCGCAATCACTAAGGTCTAATCACATATTTGGAATAGAGATAAAGTTTTACCACAATCGTTTCCATAAATATGTCTACAAAACGTAATAACGTTACGGATGTAACGTTATTACGTTTTGTAGCATACCAAATTTCATCTATTTAAATGTATAACGGAGCGTTCCCCTATTTGGCACACCTTGAAGAGTGGATTACACCGAGCCACACGCCTCATCAAATCAAGACAGGATAAAGCTTAACATATTGTATCTCAGTATTATGCTTATTGCTGAATATCTCGGTGACAAGAAAAATATTGCGTAAATCTTTATTATGTTTTTTTCAGCTGTAAGTTGCTCTCCGAAGTGTAATATGAGAATTTAACTTACACGTGTTTATACTGTGGCGATAAATGCTAAGTCTGAGCTTATACTCGTGTTAGATCACAATCTACTTGAAACTAATGATGGCGGACGATCGAAGAGAGAGATAGAGCATACATAGAGGCTACTTTGGTACCGAGGGTACCAGAGTAGCTATTGCTTTTCAATCGATACCACATATGACAACATTTGTGTAATCGGGACGTCCCGGGACCACACATTCCCATCACTATGTCTAATGTGTAGCCAGGATTAACAGCGGTGACCGCCAAAAAAGGCAATGAACAGTGAAGTCCATTGCAGTATAACTACGGCTGCCTTGGAACTCACAACGAATTTAATCAGATGAAATTAGTAGGAGTAGGAAGCTTTTGGAATTTGACTTCCCCTCTTAGTAATGTGAGAGACGGCAATAAGGCATTAAAAGCCTAAAGAGATGGCTAGTCAAGTGAAGCTCAACTGCCGTGCACCACGGATTTTAATTATCTAACACTATTGGTGACCTAAAACATTGAGTTGTTACTGTCGGAACGCTTGTGTAAATGAACATAATATCTTATTATGAGAGTTTTCTGTGTAGTATTTTAATAGTGTGATGATCATGGATTAATGCTGATTAGGCTAAACGAGTATCATACATAAATAAATAATATTGTCAGACAAATTACACAGCGCCATCTAGCCCCAAAGTAAGCGAAGCTTGTGTTATGGGTACTAGACAACTGAAAACATATGTAAATACATTTTTTTTGTAAATACATACTTATGATACATAGAAAACACCCAGACCAAGACAAACAGACATTCATGCACACAAATGTTTATCCTATGCAGCTATGTGGGAATCCACGAGCGTTGGTGTCGAAGCCGCGTCATTGACCGCTACGCCACCGAGCTCGTCATACATAAGTTCATTCCAATCAATATTATTAGATTTAAAATTGAGTAATTAAACATTCTTATTTACGAGTATTTATTTAATCTTCATGCACATAAAAACAATGTACCTACAAAGGCGGACTTAAAGCTATACAAGCATTCTCTACCAGTCGACCTTAGGGTAATGCAGAGATTAGACAAGGCGAATATTACTAGGCCGGATTTTAGCCCACGGGGCCGAAATCGAGGTTGAGTGGAGGGATTAGATTCGCTGAGTGATTTTTTTCCATTGATTTCAATGGAAAATGTATTTGATGATCATAATTATATATTCTTTATTGCATATAATATTGTTACATAAAAACAGTGTAAACAAGGTGTACAAGGGCGAGTTTGTCTCTGTAAGAGATTTCTTCAGCCATCCTCAACAATAGTCATCATCATCATCCAAGCGTTAAGTCCCGGTTGCATCCTAAGCTTGCACTTCGGAGCCCAGGGTCCGCTTTCTTAATTTTTCTCCTCCACTTCGCCCGGTCTTCGGCATCCCTTTGTGTGAGACCATTGGCCCGCATGTCATCCACTACGACATCAAGCCAGCGTTTCTGTGGCGATATGTGACGGATATGGGGTCAGTAGTATTGCAAGCCACGTACTCAGTCTTCGCCACATTTAGTTTTAGACCGCCGTTCTCAAGCGTCTGTTTCCACTCATTCACACGCCGCACCAACCGCCCCCTGTCCGAGTCCGCCAACGCAACGTCGTCGGCATACATTAACAACCACGGGGGTTGTTCATGTGCGTCTCTAATGCTGCTTGTTACTTCGTCCAATATGACGTTGAACAGAAACGGACTAAGGACGGAGCCCTGGTGTACGCCGACGGTGACGGGGAATGGCTTTGAGTCGCCAACAGCAGTCCGTACTAGAGAACCGGAGTCGCGGTACATATCTCGAATGATGTCAATATAGATCTCTGGTACCCCTTTGGATCTCAGTGCCCACCAAATCACCGCGCGAGGGACACAGTCGAAGGCCTTCTCCATATCCAAGAACAGAAAATGGAGAGGCGTATTCTTCATTCTGTATTTCTCCACGATGGTTCTTAGGGCAAAAATAGGGTCCATGGTCCCTTGACCAGGGCGAAATCCGTACTGACATTCCGAGACAGTGCACTCCCGCCGGATCCGGGAATCCACTATACGTTCTAGTAGTTTCATGGTGTGAGACATAACCTTAATACCACGATAATTTCCGCACTCCTGCACTGAACCCTTGCTTTTGAAAACTGGAGTAATAATACTCAGCTTCCACTGGCTGGGGATAATGCCAGTGCAGAGGACGCGGTTAAAAAGGTGAGTTAAAATATCTACACCACGAGGACCCATCGCCTTCCAGGCTTCGATAGGGATTCCATCGGATCCAACAGCTTTCCGGTTTCTCATGCAACGAAGAGCTCTATGTACTCCTCCTCAGTCCTCCTCAGCGCCAACGCACTTGCCGCTAACAGCCGAGGTGAACTCCTTGGACTTAGTCTTATCAAGCAACCACCACCTGATCTGACGACGGCAGGCCTCAACTGGCTTTTTAGTAGGTTTGACACAGAGGTCCATGACAAGAAGACGGTGTTGGGCAGTGAGACTCTCACCGGGTATGACCTTGCAGTTGGCTACTCTGCTAATGTGATGTCTCCTGGTGATCAGGAAATCGATTTGGGTTGCGTGCCGCCCGCTCTTATAGGTGATCAAGTGTTCGGATTTCTTTTTGAAAAACGTGTTGACGATGGCCAGGTCCGAAGCCGTACACGTCCGGAGAATCTCTTCTCCTTCCGCGTTCCGACGTCCGTATCCAAAGCCACCATGAACACGCTCAAACTCCTTACACTCATCACCCACATGACCGTTTAGATCGCCACCCAAAACGATGCCCTGTGACAACGGGATGCCTCTCAGAACTTCACCAAGTTGAACCCAGAAACGCATCCTCTCAGTGTCGCTACAACCAGCCTGTGGTGCGTAGGCACTTATCAAGTGAGTGACGACCCCTTCGACAAGAACCCCCACACTCATAAGTCGGTCGCTAAAACGTTTCACCTCTAGTATACCCTCGTGGAACCCCTCGGCGAGTACCACAGCTACCCCGTTTTCTCCTCCAGGTGCACCTGTGTAGATTAGCTTGTAGCCATTCCCAATAGACCGGGATCGGCTGCCTTTCCACCGAGTCTCCTGCAGGAACGCCACGGCCACTCTCCGCCTAGCAAGTACATCAGCCAGCTCTCTAGCGCGCCCAGTTAGCGTACCAATATTCCATGTGGCGAAGCGGACTTTAGTTTTACGAAATTGGGCTCGCTTCTTTAACCGCGCTCGCCTCTGACGCGGTAGCCCTTGTCCACTTGTCACAGGAGTCGGGCGGAGCTCCTGCGCGTCGTTTTGCGGCGACGCCCTATCCGTAAACAATCTCGTTCTGTGACTTTCCATGGTTGATGTGGCGGGTTTGGCTTTTACAGGAGCGACTGCCGTCTGACCGCCCAACCCCCAGGGGAAAGCCGAACGTGGGATGGTACATACGCATGTGAGCTCCCTCTGCCGACTTCTAGGACATGCGCGGGAGGCAGCTGGTCTATTGTATGTTTTTCTTTCGCTCCCCGACCAGCAAAGGAGATAAGTCATCGTATAGAAATATTATTTGGCTAAGGCCATTCATTCCTCAAGGATCTCAATTTTTTTTCGAGATCGAGGTCTTTAATTCTGACAAGTTTCATCAAAATCGGTTCATTGGTTTTGGAGCCTATTCATTTCTAAGAGTTAGTTTTCGGCGTATTTAAACGTTCCGCTTGCTCCGCTCGCTGCACTCAAATATGACAAATATAAAACATATATAATGCTTAAATATTTTTTAAAAAAAATGGAAAAATTCACCTGCCCCCCCTAGGTGGGATTTGAACCCACGACCTCTCGATGACCGGTCGAGTGCTCTTCCAACTACCAGGAAGGTTTATGTTGCTGACGAATTTTTACATCTTATATTTCTACTGTGTGAGTCTTATGCTACATGTTAAAAAATGTATTAATAATGGATGTCGTTTTCACGTTACATATGTTTTCCATACAGCCTCAATTTCATATGTCTTTCCCTTGCGGTTATAAATTGTACTTACATTAAACGTATCATATCACCCTATATAAATTTCATCAGCCCCTAACGTTTCATATTCGCGGATCATATAACTCGTTTCAGGAAGGTCACGAACCGCTGCCGAACGATTTATATGGCACTTAAAATGTAACTGCGATAGTAAAATAACCGGCTCATAGCAAAACACATAAACTTCTTCACCGCAAAACGGTCCACGAGTATCGGTTGAAAAGATACATGACTATTCTTTATACTCATCTGAAGATCCCATGCAAATTCGTAGGAGAATGTTTTCTGCGACGTCTAGAAGAACTAGAATTTAAATATAAATAAATATAAATATAAGGACAATTTACACAGCGCCATCTAGTCCCAAATTAAGCGCAAAGCTTGTACTATGGGTAATAGACAACTGATAAATGTACTTATTTATTTTTTATTGTTTTGTAAATACATACATATAATACATAGAAAACACCCAGACCAAGACAAGCAGACACGTTAATGCACACAAATGTTTGTTTTGTGCGGGGATCGAACCCGCGACCTCGGAGTCAAAGTTGATTAATATAATGAATAATGAAAATTGCAAGCTATTTGACCACCGAGCTCGTCATTTAATTTGCGTTCAAAAGTGGCTGGAGGTGGAAAACGGAGGAATTCATGGTGGGTACGATCACGATGGTGGGTATTAGGGAAAGCCAGTTGTGGATATATACAAACTAATGACGATGATCAAAGCTATTCTAAAATTACTTTTTTTTTATACTACGTCAGGTGGCAGACAAGCATACGGCTCGCCTAATGTGAGGCGATTACGGTAGCCATATTAACGCTCGCAACATAAAATATCGCTCGCGCTCCGCCACCCCCGCTGCCATCGCAGCATCTCCTTCCTTTCTGGTGACCTCACTCACTCGCAGGAACACAACAGGCCTCGAGGGAAACGTTATTTGGCTGCGGTATTCTGTGAGGTGGAGGTACAGCGTAATTGTAAGCTACCCGACTGGGGGTAGCTTACAATTACGCTCCCTACCTCTCTTTTCGCCAGAGCTTCGTTTGTCAGTCAGCAGGGTGCACCGCGTGCAGGTGAAGTTGGCTTTGGTTCAAGGATGTTGATGAACCACTTACACCTCAAAACTGGCTAGACTAAACTATCACATAACATGATTCGAGAACCTCCTCGTTGCATGATGTTGGTAGAAATATCGCAATACAGTGCGCTGAACACTTGCCACGCCCAATAACGCTAAAAATGGTGACCACTGCAGTCCCCTGGGTCACGAGCACAAAGCACGATCCATTACCTATGATTGCATTTGTGTCTGCGACCCAGCCAGTGGGATATAGACAATTGAAATGGACCACCCTTTTAAGAGCAATATGTAAGAGACTTGTATCATATAGACCAGCGTTACTCAAAGTGTCGTTCCGCGGAGTAAGGGAGCTTGCAAAACATAATAAAATAAATACAAATACCAAATGGTATCAATATGAACCTATGATGAAAATTATCACGAAGAAAATAATTTCATGACTCCCGTTAAATGGAAGGTATTAAACTAAGTGTTGGCCGTGTGGTTTCCGGCAGACTAGAATAGAATCACTCCGTCTCTTCCCGTGGATGTCGTACAAGGCGACTAAGGGAAATACATTATAAAACATCGATCAGGCCTCCCCAACCCTGTCTGGCCAGCGTGAGGAGTGTAGGTCAAATCCTCCTGTCTGTGACGGACGAGAGAGGGTCGTGCTCCTGTAGTGGAGACTAAAATGACCCGATGATGATGAAACTAAAGTGTAGCAAAGAATCCTAAGTCTATGGTATTAAAATATCGTACGTTAGAAATATTGAAGTTAACATAAGCTGTTGCTTACTGTAACCATCTCTTTCTGTATTAGTCATCTGCTCTGGCGAAAAGAGAGGTAGGGAGGGTAATTGTAAGCTACCCTGCTGACTGGGGAATGTACCTCCACTGGGATTGTTATGTTCCGGCGAGCAAGTAAGGTAGACTAGACATGATACTGCGTCAGCAACGGGTGTGCTAGCTTTTGTGTTACGAACATCTGCAGACTACGAGAAAAAGGCTTTTTATTTTTTATATTTTTATACCACTAAAGTGGAAAACAAGCATACGGCCCGCCTGATGGAAAGCAGTTACTGTAGCCTATGAACGCATGTAATACCAGGGGCATCACATGCGCGTTGCCGACCCTGTAAAAACCTCTTCACGCCCTTTTTGAAGAACCCCATGCTGTAGTCTCCTAAGAATACCTCGACAGGCAGTTCATTCTACAGCTTGATAGTATGAGGGAGAAAACTTCTCTGGAACCGCACAGTATTATACACTTAGGCTCCAATGTGTGAGGATGAATTCCCTGTCAAACAACTCCTCTGAAAACACCCCATTGTACAATCGGTAGAAATCTTTATAATTCTCATAGTACATCATGTAATAAAATTTGACGACATGATATTTGTTTTGACAACCTTGCGTGGACGATTTAATGCCATATGAAGAGAGAGAACATTGACTTCAGAAACTAATTATATCTGTTAATATTCCAGAATTAACAAAATGTTCTTATTTTTTGTACGGTATCTCGTAGCTTTTACGTAGAGTCGTCTGCATACAGTTAAGTTCTACGTAGCAGTTGCTACGTTTCGTATTAAGTGATTGCATTCTACGAAAGGGCGGACTTCCAGTATAAAAGGGTCCTATGTACTGCTACGAGCGCTACGTACATTTCTAAGCTACGCTGAATCATCATATTATCTGACTGAGGAAAATGATTTTTTGTTTCGGTTAATAATAATTTACTTATTTGTTTTATTGATCATGAAGTATAAAAGGGTACAATGGGCGGACTTAACGTTAAAAGCAATCGTTAATCTATATCGTAGAATGTGATTGCATTCTACGAAACATGGGATTAAATTTGCCTAAATAATAAATTTATCTCAGTTTGAAATCATAACACGGTATATTTTAAATTCTAAACAAATTTTATTCATCCGTTTTTTTTTTATTATCGTAATTGAAAAAATATAATTTATACTATCAAAACATATAAATCTTAGTAAATTGGTCAATTGTTAAACAATTTGTTTTACTGTATTCGATTGTAAAAAATTACGGCATGAGTATTTCAGATTAAAATTCTTTTTTGTGTTTCGAAAATTACTGAAAATATACCCTGATGTTTTAAGATAAGGTTGATTTCGTAAAATTTTCAGATATATTTGGTAGGTTTTGGACGCAAATATCATTTTGATATCGACTAACAGTAACCCTTTCAGTATAAAAGGGTCCTACGTACGCTACGAGTGCTACGTAAATTTCTAGGCTACGCCGAATCATCACATTTATCCGACTGACAAAAAAAAAATTTATTTAGGTTCATCATCATCATCATCAGGTCCATTTTGGCTATGTGCGAAGTACATGGTGGAGGACAGTCTAACGATCTCAGCGCAAGCCGTGCAAAAATATGTACTAAACTCGGAAAGACTGTCAATAAAACTTGGTACCTAGCTTATTTTGGTATTAATATAGGATATTAAAGCAGCAACATGCTTGCACATGCCACTCTTATTATATACACAGTTACAATATACACTAGTGACGACACGAGCATCTTGGATCTGTAATAAAAACATTTAAGTAAATAAAGTGCTTTATCTACAGTAAACTACATGTAAATGAGTAGTAAATGAGCCACAGAGAGTATTTACGTTTAAACTTGTTTTGTAGGGCGTCAATGTCACAGTTCTTCTACATTTCGTACGTGTTGTGCTAATACAATTTTTTCCATTTATCATTTTAGGTTAAAAACTTATATTATGTTGAATGCTTTGGAAAGCGGTTTTTATGATATTCATTTTTCTGTTCAAATTTTCATAAAATAAGAGATGACACTCCGACCAAAAATTTATCTTAAAAAATTTAAGTATTATTCGTAATAATAAACAATAAAATATTTCGGTCATTATTTGACATATCCGCTGTAGTTGTTAACGCTAGGCGTCGCTACTGTCGCGCACATAGCCAATACATTTCATTGTCATTACTTACATTGCCATTGCTGTAGCGGCATGTCGTGAGGCTTGGAAGAAATAGGTCCAGCAAACAGTATTAAAAATGTAGTCAAAATTCAGTTTCGAACCAGTCTCGATATCACAAATTTCAAATTTGGTATTCTTGTATCACAAAATGAAACTTCAAAGTTGTTATATGTATCTAATAAAGCAAAGAAATAGGGTTTAATACTTGTTTATAATGTTATTTTGTTCCTATAAATACATAATTGGATTTTGCATTTAAAAAAAAGTTCAGTTTAAGTGTGATTCTATCGAAATATGACCGAGAGTGTACAAACTAAAAATATATTCTCATCAAGAATTGATAATAATTAATTAATGAAATCAAGTGTATAATTTTTAGTCAATTCACAATTCAATCTCGATTCGGTCAACTTTGTATAAACCAATAGTATGTGTTATTTAAAAATAATTGTATTTTTTAAATCATCCCTCCTACAAAAACCAATCATGTCCGAAAGGTAAACTGGTCGACAATGCTTTTGTATTAAATTTACCTTTTGTATATAATAATAAATAAATAATAATTGTGTGTAATAAAAAAAATATATAAAAATAAATACCATGGATCTCAGTTGATCCCAAAAGTTGGTAAACAAAGCTTTAAAAATCCGCCTTTACTATCCTTAAATAAATAAATATTCCTGGACAAATTACACACGGCCATCTAGTCCCCAACTAAGCAAAGCTTGTACTATGGATACTAGATAATTGAATTATAATAGTTAAATACGGTTTTTTTTTTTGTAAAAACATACATATAATACATAGAAAACGCCCAGACCAAGACAAACAGACATGTTCATGCACACAAATGTTTGTCTTGTGCGGGGATCGAACCCGCGACCTCGGAGTCAAAGTGGCCATTGCTAACCATTCGATCACCGAGCTCGTCAAATCCTTATATTGAGGTCAACAAATTTTAAATAACCAAATTAAATTCCAAGAGTGACCTTGCAGTGAAACTCTCAAAAATAGAAGAACTTTACACAAACATCAGGCTGAACAAAGTAAAAGTTTCCCGCAAAGTGTGCCGACAGCGGGTACAAAGTTGGTATCGCCCGCGTTTCATTAACGTCAACAATGGCGCTTTTAGCGCTGATTGTCCGCCTTTCCTGCCAACCCTACATTTTATTGTGTAATCGGTGAGTAAAAACATCGCTTGATTAACACAAATAACTACTAAACAAAGGCAGTAGGAAGTTTTTTCACAGAAGGAATTGTTCCTTTTTATATTTCTTTATTAAAATTTAATTATCAAATCAAGACACACTCAAAAATAATTGTAGAAAAACAAAAAAAAGCTTTGGAATAAAAAGTGAACAAAATCAAAATATGTTTTTTTATATTACATCAGGTGGCAGACAAGCATATCGCCCGCCTGATGTGAAGCAGTTACCGTAGCCTACAGGAAAAACGAGGCGTGCGAGCAATATATCATGTTGCGAGCGTTCAAAACGGTCAAGAATATATACATGAACTCTGAAAATATTGCATTCTTAAAAGTAATTCTAGCTACGTAATCGAATAAGCATGTACCATAATATAAAAAATAAGAATATTATTAATAAAAATGTGTAAGACGTGTTTAAGCGCCCACAAGGGCCCAATGACAGAATAAAAAAAAGAAAATAGCGGATTTAATTCCAGATCTAGACTGAGGAACAGAGCCAGACTCACATATTACTGTGTGTGTTTTATTTTTTTATACTAGCTGTCCCGGCGAACTTCGTACCGCCTAATTTCGTGGTACATATTAGCTGAACTAAATTTATGATTTTATGGAATTAAAACAATGAATAATAGAAAACAATAGAGAAGCTCGCTGGCATCATTACGCGTGTCAGTCTAATTGAACATGCAAGTTAAGCAACGTCGACCGTAGCCTGTACACGGATGGGTTTAAATTACCTCGAGCTCCTTCGTGCTTCGAAAGACACGTTACGCCGTCGGTCCCGGTTGTTATCATTAGATGGCAGTCGTTAAGCCAAGTCAGTGGCCTTTAGGCGGCTCGAAAACACTCGCCTCCGCCAACCCGTAGTTGAGCAGGTGGAGTATGCTCTGAAACCCTTCGGTTGATGGAAGACCCGTATCCATAAAAACTGAAGATTTCATAAAAATAAATTTCTTATTGTTTAATCAAAAAATTTTAAAAAAAACGTATTGTTTTATTTTTTAGTTTTGAAATCAGTTTTATCGTTTTGGTGATTTGTAACTGTCATTTCTTTAGATGTTTACTCTGATTTGATTCTTGCACTAGGACCCCATGGGCCAAGCGTTTTCACCACAATTCATTTGACATTATTCAATTTTCAAAACAAATCACAGACAACATTCGCGACATAAAAGTGATACCAATCGATTAGACATTTTGATATTTGACAACCAATAAATATCGCAATCTATTTTCAACTGACACTTTCATTTGTATGGGAAAATTTTTTATTTTTTTTATTATTCTTTCGTCAATTTTCCAATGTTTTTATTAGTTATTCTGCTATTCGGGACGGAGAGAAATCCAACAAATCAAAAACCATGAAAATCGGTCCTGCGGATCTCGAGTTATAAGTGTTCGAACAAACCCGACTTTGTTTTATATATATAGATCGGAGAGACGCAATCTTCTACCCCACGGAAATCAGCAACACCAAGTGGGTCGCCAAGCCGTTGTCAGCCTAAATAAAAAATAAGGGAAATATCGACTCTTGTTGTGTTCTTCTAAGCCAAAATATGTTATAATAACATATGTTATAATATTCAATTCATATAATTTCATTTGCTATTATTTTTTTTATCATGTTAAATATTACTGGTTTGCAATGGACTAAAAAATATCAAAACTAACCTACCTAACCTACACTGCAAGCTGCACGTCTCTGGAACACGCTGCCTGGATCGCTTAGAGGGATTTCAAATAAATATAATATCAAAAAGAAAATCCATACTTACCTTTTAGATGGTTTAATAAAGTAATAATCATATTCCAATGTCTATATAAGTATGTGTATGTATATTTATTATCTTGATATAATATATGTATTTATATGAATAGAATTTGCTTTTACTTGAATAGTTATTATATCTATTTTCGAGATCTTATTTTCGTTTTATTTGCTGTAGAACTGCAATCATGAATTTCTGCTATTCCCAAAGGTTGACTGGCAGAGAATGCTTTTAACGTTAAGTCCGCCTTTTGTACCCTTACCTATGTAATTTTGGGGTCAATAAAGTTTAAATAATCTACAATAGATATCAAATTATACTAAATGATCGTTATGCCAAATGAAATTATATTATCTGCCATTAAATGTTATATTACGCACCACATATTACCACTACTGGATCTGGGAGACTGACTGTCTCTGAGACTGTCTCTGAGAGAGACAATGGCAATCACTAAAAAGTTTATTCAATAAATAGATTCAATGAACTGAAAGAAAAGACACAAGCCTGACTATAATCCCTACCGCGCAAAGTGCATAACGCAAAATGACATTTAACTTTTAAAATAATAGCGAGCCCGACTCCAAAAAGTGATATCAACAAAGTATCATAAATTATAAGTACCTATGAACATATTTTATGGTAGAGAATAACAAATCCACATTTAACGACACCCGCATTCCGCTTTCGCACGTGCAGTGTTTCACAGAGCAATAACAATGTCTATATTGCTCACTCGTATACATTCTCGGGTATTCATAACTTATGGATGGTTTGATCTCGAAACAATGTGTGCTTGAATATTGCATATGTAAGCGGAAATTAGAAAGAAGTTTAATTTTGCTACAACTCACAGAATACCGCAGCTAAATATAAAAATCCGTTGAGGGTTGTTGTGTTCCTGCGAGTGAGTGTGGTCACCAGAAAGAAAAAAAGGAAGGAGTATAGGCTGGCAACAGATCGACGACCCCTTGGAGTTGCTAATCTCCATTGTTGGTGGATTCATCATCATCAGATGACCCATAAGCTCCTTTGCCTAACTTTTTTTTTTATACTACGTAGGGTAGGTTTTATAATTCGATCAAACAGCACACCATGTTCTCTGGGAGTGTGATCTTTGGCAGCGGGAGCGGGATGACATGTTGAATTCATTGCAAGTTGCATCCGGGGTAGTATACTATTCAGATTTGGTAGCAACAAGGGAGAATTACCAAGCGTTCAGACGATTTTGCAATTCATATTATTGGAATCGATGTGTTAGGTAACAACTCAATGTTTTAGGTCCCTAATAGTGTTAGAAACTTAAAATCCGTGGTGCACGGCAGTTGAGCTTCACTTGACTAGCCATCTCTTTAGGCTTTTACTGCCTTATTTGCCATATTGCTGTCTCTCACATTGCTAAGAGGGGAAGTCAAATTCCAAAAGCTTCCTACTCCTTCTAATTTCTTCTGATTAAATTCGTTGTGAGTTCCAAGGCAGCCATAGTTTTACCCCTGGGACTGCAATGGACTTCATTGTTCATTGCCTTTTTTGGCGGTCGCCGCTGTTAATCCTGGCTACACAGGAGATACAGTGGTGGGAATGTGTGGTGGGCCCCCGTCCCATATACTACGTAGGGTGGCAGACAAGCATACGGCCCGCCTGATGTGAAGCAGTTACAGTAGCCATGTTAACGCTCGCAACATAAAATATCACTCACGCGCCGCCACCCCCGCTGACACCGCAGCATCTCCTTCCTTTCTGGTATATTAAATAAATATGATCGAGAATAGATCGAAACTGAATTTCGACTAAATTTTAAAGACGAGAATTTACCTCTCTGAACATTGGCCTCCTCTTTAGACTTCCATCCATTGGCCTCTTGCAATCTTTATCATACCCTACATCTGTCTAATAGGAGGCCATCCTACGCTGTATTTTCTGGTCTGCATTTCAGCCACATCGGCAGTCAGTTCAGCGTGCTATGTGGTCTGCCCATTGCCACTTCCAGCTGATGCAGATGAGTGCTATGTATGGTAACTCTAGTTCACACACACACAGCAAAACTGTTACATATGCTATGTTTCATGGTTATGAGATGAATGATGTCAAAAGTCATCGACCTCATGACTCTAAATCCATATACAATTTTAAAGATTTTTTACCGGTCACGCTGGAAACTGATTGGCGAGGCCTTTGTTCGGTCGTGGATTAGGCTGATATTATATTGATAATTAAGTGTTATAGTAAAAAAATACTGATTTTTTTTACTATAAAGTAAGGTATAGGTTACACAAAGCAAATCAAATTATTAACTACTAACCTACCTCGTTTTTTAGCATTGATTGAAGCATTAAAAGATAGATTACTTTTCAGGCCGATTACATTCTACAAAGCATTCTACAAAACGTGTAACTGATACAAAGATTTACGTGACTCTACGATTTAATATGCTACGAGGACACGTCTCTACATTTCTACGACGCTTAATATGCGTAGGCTCGTAGAGGCCTGCATGTATACAGGTCTTTACGAGTCTACGCAAATGCTACGAGGCACTAGACATATATATTAAGCATTTCTGTTCAATCTGAAACATAATAATAACTTTCTAACAAATATTACTAAAGTTTCTGAAGTCAATCTTCATTGTACTTGTAACGACGTAGATATGAAATCAAACCGCCCACGCAAGGCCGATAGTAACAAACAGGTAACAAAAAGTAGATTTACGAGTATATTTTGATAGCAAATTCACTTGTTCTATGAATGAATTCACCCGTTTAATAAATTTATGGGTTAACCGCACGTAAGCGAAGCGCGTCACACACACTCACCGTTATAATATATCGTAAGATAATGACATGGTGAGAAAAATGATATTCTACTTCAGCTTACTGCACTATAAATTATTAATTATCTTATACGGCACTATAATTATCTTATAGTATAGCTTGTTAACCTGAAATACTGGAACACATGACGTCATCGGTGGTACATTGAATATAGCCCGTATACACTGTTTTTTTTTCGATATAAAGACTGTCATCATCATCATCAGCCTGTATCTATCCACTGCTGAATATGCCCCAATGATTTCCACTAGATACGATCCTCCGCCTTCCACATCCAGCCGCTCCGAGCCGCTTTATAAGGTCATCGGACCATTTAGAAGGAGGGCGCCCAACACTTCGTCGTCCTACGCGCGGCCTAAAGACTCTATCATAATAGTATGCTGTATTTTGATGACACATAGCCATGATAGGCTAGGATAGGATTGACCCATTCTTTTGATTTATTAGTGTTGTCAATCTTCATAGAACATAAGCAAATCTATTTATTTTGTTACATATTTTCTTTACATGTTGCTTCCATGAATAGTGATTATCAATTGTAATGCCCAAAAAATAACTTCTATAGACACTGGCATAAAGGCTTATTTAGGGCGTGTACGTGGGCGTACAATATTATTTTCTTTGACCTTTCTATTTTGGAATATATTATCACAACTTGTTGTTGTTTTCTCAATATTTATTATGAAGATTATTTTTCAAGGGGCCAGACAATAACCTTATTTATAGTACTGTTTATGTCATTATTATATTACATGTCAGAGGATTCTAATTTTGATATTACTATATGTATGTCATCATCGAATAAATTGCAAAGGAGTTGCTATGCTGGGCAAATCATTTATATATAATATAAATAACTAGCGGCCCGACCACTCTTCGCTGTGGCTCAATCTTTTCGTTTCCATCCATTTCCTTAGAGATGGCGCTGTATGTGAAAAAATATTTTCCCGCTTTTCTTTTCAAATTTTTCCAGAATTTTCATTGCTATAAACCTCACGGAGCCCGAGACCTTTCCAACGAATGCAAAACCGTGGAAATCGGTTCGTGCGTTCTGGAGTTATAGCGTCAGGAAGGAAAACCCGACTAATTTTTATATAGTAGATAAAGGACCTAATATGATGCCCTTAGGGGCGCCCATATTATTTGAGCGAAAGCTAAAGCAATGTAGTTCGTATAGTAGTATATATGGTAATATTGTAATTCAACAAACTTGTTACCAGGTTACCTTGCACTTCAACGAATGCTGGAGATAGCCTGGTGACCCGTAATAATACAGGTAGTAATACACGTAGTAATACAGGTGTGTGTATACTCGCCCAGCATGGGCACCAGATTTTCTCCACATGGAATAGCCGCAGAACACCTATCTATGCCTGTACATATTACATGTACTTACATGTAATCTTACCGAATGTGAAGAGATTTTTTTTTATGCTACGTACTATTATTATTGCAAAAAGCAAATTGGCGTTCCTTTTGTGTTTGTAAGTAACAATATAATATAGTAGGTAGGAGGCTGTAGCCATTATATCTAACAACTCCTCCGCACATGGCCCAAAGAATAGTATGATAATAAAAAAGAAATTAAAATTTTGTAACTATCTATTGTAATAAAAAAAAATATACAAGAATCTAGCAGTATCAATGCCGCAACCAACCGTCGTATTACATTACGGCTAACTTTAAATACAGTTGCTCAAAAAGTGGCGTATTGCAGGGACGTATAGCGTTCGGGATGTGGGCTATTACATACTCGAGCTTTTTCTTTACCTTTTCCGAACTCGTGCGTTCTCTTTCCCAACTGTCAAAATAATGTCTATTAAAAGAAAAAACCAACCACGAAGTTTTTACTAAAAAAAATTCATAGAAGTTTTTATGATTCATGCAAATATTTCTAAAAAGAAGCTACTAATTTGTTTCAATAATTCAATGAATTAGGTTAGGTTTCATTTCATTTCATCTCATTAAATTTCATTTTCATTTCATATCAATAAAAAAATTCTACTGAAGACTTGGCTGTATCATATTTCCCTTTGCCTACACAGAATGGATGAAGAAAAAAAAATCTCTGCATATTATTTTACGGTTGGCGCCATTTTCCAAAAGTTTTCTTTGAGAGTTTATTTATTTGTTGCACAAAATGAGTAATTTCGACCATATTTTTTTTAATTAATACCACCGGAACTCAGTATAATTGCACAAAATGCTTCGGAGAACATTCTACCGGAAAAGTCAAAAAGTCGCTACATATCTACTTAAATGATTAGTTAGTTGAGTTTATTGTGTTTTTATTATTTTATTAAATTGCTTAATTTTTTCGCAACTGTATTAAAAATAGTTGTTCAGTACACGTGCGGAACCGTCATTGCAACTTGTTCCGACTATCAACCCTCACCTTCGGCTTCATTACGAGTGCGGAAAGCCTGTCATTGCAAAGAGTTCTGACTGTAGACATTTGTCGGAACTCTTTGCAATGACAGGCTTTCCGCACTCGTAACAAAAATATACTATTTCTGTTTGTCTTGTTTAATTAATTAGGTAAATTTCTGTTTTTTTTTTTTATCGCGTTTTTTTCTCTTTTCTTTTTCAGATAAAATATATAGGTTTTTAGATTAGTTTTAATTTAATTTAGTTTTCTATAATTAAATAGTAATAATTGTATATTAAACACTCTTTCTTTAATAAATATGTTTTCAGAAATAGGATTTTGCGAAACGAGACAAACTTGCTAATCCGCCTTCAGGTGACAAATCACTCGGGTGGTTGAAATAAACAATTAATCTATAAAAGTGATTGTTATAAATTTAGTAACATTTATATATCACAAGTATTCTCCTAATATGTACAATGTCATATTAAAAATAATATTACAATACCTAACCTAAATATTAATATTATTTATAAAGAATACACGCAGTCTAACTCACGATCCAGTAGCAATGTACCCAATACGCTCGCGGCATTGCCCTTCTGTATGGCAAATAATGTGATATGTAATGATAATATGTCAAAGGGCTATTTTAACATGGCTCAGGCATTTTTTAAAGCAGCTAGCCGTTATGTAATGCGGCGGATTCTACAAAATAGCTGCGACTTTTCACAGAAACATAAAAATGACTTTAAACTTTATAAAACAAATTTACGTAAATAAATATCTGTATATACAACAAATAAATAAAATAGAAAGTTCTTATAGAATCAGCTAAATGTAAGCAAGCAAAGTAGCTTAACTTCGGCAGAGTTTCAGTCTTATATTGTGCTGCACGTACGATATTACTGTGACATAAAATCAAACGACTGCCATATTCCCGCAAACCATAACTCTCTTGTTTATGACAAATTGGAACTTTTGATTTATACAAGATGTCCAGGAAATTGATATCAATCCAACAGGAAACCATAAAACTATCTTAGAAAATGACTACATTTTTCTTTTTTTTTTTTTGTTCTTTCTTAACATAGACAAATGTTCATCGGGTAAAAGGTTAATAATGAATTGTGTAAAACTTACAACATTCGGAACTTTTGATTTCTACAGGCTGTCCAGTAAATTGATATCCATATATATATACACTCTGATCTCGCTGTCGCTCGATCATTCTCGTGTTAGTATTTTTGGTTGAATGAAAAATGAAAATATGTGGCTATATATTTTACAAATATTATAGATATATATGTGCCAGGATGCCCATTAATTACCTACTAGTACATACCCGCCAATGCACATAAATATTTGCCTTGTACAGAAAAGGAACCGCATATCACTCACCCACCATCTTAGAAGTACCTTCATTTTACAGAAGACAGTAGCCATAATACATTTTATTACTTCAACCCTTCAATTCCACCATAATCTTGGTAATTACCCACGATTTGCACGTAGGACGTAAAAGCGAGCGTCTACGATACGACGACGGGACGCGACGCGGGCTATAACTCTTGTAAACGCGAAAATGTAACTTTTGATTTATTTTATAGTGTCTACATTGTAGCATGCTTTAACATTATACATCAATGAATATGTATATATCGATGAAGTGGATTTTTTTATATAGTTATCCGTGTATATATTACGACTATTTTAATAAACATTTTATTAAACATACATAAATAACAGGTATATTTTATATTCAGGAGCTCGATGGCGTCATTGCGCGTGTGAAACTAATCGAACACACAAGTTAAGCAACGTCGGCTGTAGCCTGTCAATGGATGGGTTTATTTATCCTCCGAGCTTCTGAGGGCAAGTTAAGCCGTCGATCCCGGCTGTGGTCGTTAGATGACAATCGTTAAGCCAAGTCAGTCTTTAGGCCTTTAGGTGATTTGAAAACACTGGCCTCCACCAATCCGCAGTTGAGCAGCGTGGTGAAGTATGCTCTAAAACCCTTCGATTGAAGGTAGACCCGTATCCCAACAGTGGGATGAATAAGGGTTGAGGAATAAATAATATATTAACCATTATTTATCGATTTCTATAGGACTATATCGGAGCAGCCGCTATCGAACACAAAAAGAAGTTGCTTCACAAACCGCATTCGTGATTTTCTCCACTCCCAATGGTTGACTGGTAGAGAATACTATTAGCATAAAGTCCGCCTTTTGCACCAATTTATTCGAGTAAATAATTTTTTCAGTAAATAAATGCATAGATTTTAAAATAAGCAGTGTATTTGAGGCGTTCCTCCTTTTTCGAAGACCGTAAAAAAGTTACAAGAGCGAGGAAAATTGGGAAGTCAAACCTAATTGAATGTAACTGAAATACATTAGCAATGCTGAAAATCAGGACGGAAGGTGGACCGTTAGGTATATACAAATTTACGCTAGCAACACTAATTTGAGCTAAATTGCACTTTATTGTCAAGATACTATCGTAGCTAGTAAATAAAGTAGTTAGGACACTTTGGACTTTAGGACAGTGTAGTAGGGACATTTTGACGAGGCCGGTGGTTGAAGGGCTACTTTAACTTTGAGGTCGCGCGTTCGATCCTTACAAATTCAGTCTAATCGAACACGCAAGTTAAGTCGACCGTAGGCTATCCATGGATGGGTTTATTTATCTCGAGCTCCTCCGTGCTGCGTCCATCCATGGTCAGGCTACGGTCGACGTTGCTTAACTTACGTGTTCGATTAGACTGACACTCGCCACGATGCCATCGTGCTCTTCACAGTAGCTCCACATACAGGGGCGCCGACTCCGTGGGTGCTCGAGGGCTCGAGCACCCACGAGAAATAAGCAGTGGGTGCCGAGCACCCCTGAGAAAAGACATCATTTATTTGTCGGCCATTTCTCTTCTCACACTTCGCCATTTTTTCGACTCATCAAATGAGCATGAGCACCCATGAGGTTTTCTAAAAGCCGGCGCCCCTGTCCACATATCAGAGTAACAGGCTAGATATAAATAATTTACGAGCCGTTATGAGTGATTACGTTTTATATAAACGAGACTTTGAGTTGGTTTAATCTCAAATAAAGACATACCATACTTAGTCTGTGGCAGATGTCTACTTCATGGTACTACATTAAGTAGATGACATAAGAAAAAATGATTAAAAAAAATAAACGTTATTTGAAGTCAGTGCCTTTAAATATTTTTTACGTTAATTTTTCCGATGAGTTATAAACTATCCTAGCTCTCAAGTTGGATCAAACTGCACACACTGTGCAAAATTTTATCAAAATCAGTTAAGTAGTTTAGTATTCCATCGCGGACAAACGAAATTTTTATATATTAAGAAGATTACGGATTCCGCGTCGATTTCATACAAATCTGCTTTGTTAGAAAATTTTTACAAAGTAACAACGTGTTTATTCGCGAATTTTAGAAACAGAAATAAACACTTTACTATTGTAAAGTGTATAATGAAGCTGTACTCAGCTTCATTTATAATTATCCTCATTTAAAATACAGGCAAGACGTGTTTAATAATGTATCTCTTTGAAAACCGTCTCCATTTAATGACGAAGCTAAGATGCTGCATTGCACCTGCGAAACTCGGATAAAGTGCTTAATCCGTATCTCGGATATACATGGGTGTATCCGAGATATGGAATAAGCACTTAATGACATGCAGTACAAAGTAATTCCTCAAAATTTCTGATATAGGTTACTCTAAGCAAAATTATTAAAATTACAGTTGGTTATTTTTACTTCTTTAGTGAAAACTTCTTTAGTGGCGTTGTGCTCTTTTTGGGATGGGTAAAAAATGTTAAACTCGCGTCAGGACACGTGACCTGATCGAAAATTCGGAAGACGGAGGGAGAGTAGACCGCCGTTGCGGTGTAGGAGAGGAAGTAATATCCCCTCTATTTCTACCGCGCAGCGAAAATGTATGCCTGCTCCTGCTGTTTATTTTTAATGTAATATAAATTGTCATGTTTGTGTACGATAGCGCAATAAATGAATATTGTATTTTACCACATAAATGATAGTACTTTTATAGTGATTAAATAAAGCAATTCGTGTGAGATTATTTCCTAACCGTTCAAAAATGCACAACGTTAATGTTCAAGTTTTCACTTCTGCCGGCACTCCCGAAGTACATTCCGTTTTTTTTTCTGATTTAGATCTTACTTCATAGGAAAGGGCGCGTTTTCGTATGAAATAGGTAGTAGAATCTTCAATAGAAAGCTTCTACTTTTTCCCTTAGAGAAATATCTATAATCTGTCATTTTAAAGAGTGTGCTGAGATGTATATAAGAAAATTAAAATTCTTCGTAAAATAAAATCGGTTTACGGACGATAATTTTACGTGATAACGTCATAAGAAAACATCGGCCGATGGAGTGGAAGAGCTATAGATGCGTCACAAGCCGAACGCTTAGTTCGATCGTGCTTCTCTATCGCTTGTTCCGCGCTCTCGCTTGCACGCTTGGCTCAGGCGGAACGTGACAATGAGTGTTAAGCAACACAACGAAAAAGCTTTTGTGCAGGCAGCCAGCGTGCAAAAAACTTTAAAAAGCGTCTTCAATGTTTATGGCTCAAAATCAGAGAGGTGAGCATATTCGGTTTTCAAATATCAAAAAAATTAAGTTACCTTTTATGGAAAACTAACAAGAAGAGTCTTTTGTATCATTCATCATGAATCTTTTCTGTGAAGGGGCGCGCACAAAAATATTTATTTAATAAATTCTACCTGTTAATAAGACTTATGCCAGAGTCGTGAGTCATTTCGGGAACACTTTTAATTTAATTGTAAATAATAATGTAAGAATTCTTTTCAAAAATCACATTTAATAAATTCTAATTGACTTTATTAATTAAATATGTTGGTATATTGTATATTTTTATAATCAAACCCCTTATTATTCAAATTACTCTCCATAAATTTTCAATCAGTGTAAATTCTGTTCCAAAACTTCAATTTATTTCGTATTTTTTGCACTATGTGGTATATTAATAATGTAAATACAAAGGTTCAGAGGTCAATTCATCTGTTATATTCAAGATTATATACTATAACTTTACTAATTAGTGCATGATTTGCTGTTTTTGTGTCGTTCCCGAAAATGATTCGCGTGTTCCCGGAATGATGGTGAAGTTCCCTAAATGACGTTCGCGTTCCCTGAATGAGCGTAACAATCGGTTTTCTACGTATTTTTACGTGAAAAAATTACACATTTTCGTTATTATAACTTTATTTGTACCAAGAAATGACACAACATGAGTATCAAATGTTAAACTTACTAAATAATAATAAATTTGGTAGTTTCAATCAACAAACATTAGGTATTAGGAAAAATTCTCTCACTATCATTAACTTGTTTCTTTTTGCCTTCAGTTTTCACTAATTTCATAAAGATGTTTTTTCAGTGGAGTAATATTCGCAGCTAAAGTCATTTTCAACTTCTTAACTGAGTAACAGTAACTTTTTTAGGAAGTTTGATTATTTTCTTCTCTTCTTTTATAATTCGATCTTCTTTTATTTTTTGCCTCTTTTTTGCTTGTATTCAACGGTATCTTCATTGCTCCCCGAATCAATTTTGATCTCCTTGCAATTGCCACACAAACCAAACATACAATTGTAAGAATTAATGTCACAGCTATACGGTTTTATCAGCTCAGTCTCTCCTAGTCGTAATTTGTTTAATTTGTATTCAAAAATTTACTCAAAGACAAGTATCACGATACTTTTTTTAGGATGCATTAGGTACCCAATAAGGCTTCTCTCTCAAAAGCGTCGCATAAGATACTCGAATTCCAGTCTCAGCATAGAATTTAGGATGAAAATTTTTAACACTTTCTAGAAGCAACCGCATTTGTTTGCTCCCCTTGGGGCAATCATTTATTCCAGCAGACATTCTGCTGACGTCATCTCACTCAAAAAACTTATGAATATCTCACGAATCAACGAATAGTTTTTTTTTTCTGTCTATGCTTTTGAGAATTTTTCGTCCACAACTTTCGTTGTTTTCTCTTCTCTCTTTCAGTCATGTCATTAATAGTTTTAACTTGCTTTTCAGCTTTATTTTTTTTGTAATATTCCATATCTTTCAGTCTCTTCATCTCTTTTTGTTCAGGTGTCATATAACCTAAAAGCTTGCGCTTCCTTGCATTAGCCTTTTCACGATGCCTTTTATAAGCTACACTGTCTTGTTTTAATCATTATTTCGACTTCTTTTCCTCTTCATTTTTATAGTTTTCCATATTACTCATTCTAAATGGGTACCTAACACCAAAATTTAGCATTCTTATGCTTTTTAAACAAATTACAGTATAATTTGTTCACAGATGGTCATTTCGGGAACGTTCGCCATGGATGGGAACGTTCTCGAAATGACCGTTCCCGAAATGACTATCTGATAAATGTCCTCATGTCACGCTTGACGCTGCCATGTTAGATATTGGTTTTAAGGGTTATGAACAAATGAGCTGAAGTATTTATCGGTATTTTGCAAAAAATATGTTAATTTCCGAAAAACTAATTACTAAACGACGTTCCCGTAGTGACAGGGAATTAAAGTACGCTACACACATATCATATTAAATGGTACTTACCAACAAAAGCAGTTATTTTTTTTCGTTAAATCGACCCGCGACGTATGCTTTGTCTACCGAAGTTTATACTGTTGCTCCCTAACGCAACCTAGTGTATGTAGTTTTAATTACATCGACTAATATCAACCACGTTCACGGAATGATTTGATAAACGTCAGACATCATTTGAATAGCCAAAATCTCAAGAAATTAGAATGATGTGAATTGGGGTTATAGATATATTATTAATTTAATAATTTTTCAAGCTTATACTCAAATATGAAATTTTTAATTCGTAATTTTAAACATTTTTGACTTGTATGAACTACAAAACATGATATAAGGACACATTCTCGGAATGACTATTTAGGCCTGTTTTTGTTTAAAATCAAGTAAAACACTATTATAAAAAAAATAAATATACTAAGTGCCTTGTAATTATGCATAGTACCTATATTCTGAAATAAATATTGTAGGAATATCGTGGTATTTTATTAAGAAATCTTTGTCAGAAGCATAATGCTCACCTCTCTGATTTTGACCCTTATATCCATTTTATTAAAAACGTTATATAACCTTCCCTTCTACTTTTCGTGCTAACGCGCCGTGTAATAAGGCTTACGATTTAAGTAATTAACACTGACAACAAAGGGTTAATTTTAACGTTCTATATTCAATTAAGGTAATTAAACCGTAAATTAAAATAACTGCGTGGTTATATTTGCTAAGTACTATATAAAGGGAGCACTTTCTTTCACATCTCATTAAATAGCTAATAATTTGTATGGAAAAAAAGATTTTTTTTATGCGCCCTACGCGCGCGACGGACAACCTTCGTAGGTAATAAGGGAAGGAGGTGGTGAGTAGCATAAGGCTATTGGTTATGTCGGACTTTTACTGAGTAAACACCACCTAGGAATTGTTATTAAACTTACGGAGCCTGCAAAGCTTCATCTAACTAAGCGATCGTCTCGTAGGGACGGGACAACGCAGCTCACGAATGAGCGTACGTCAAGCGAAAACGGCAATCCCCATGAAGTAAAAGTACTTCCCCACTTGCCTTCCTTATCGCTCTTTCGCCAGAAAGAACAGCCCCCTTACCACCAACTCTTATTGCGATTCAATAACTGGATAGAATGCTTATTTATACCAATGAATAAGCGACTCTATTTCAGCCCCCTTACCACCTACTCTTATTGCGATTCATTAACTGAATAGAATGCTTATTCATTCCAATGAATAAGCGACTGCATTCAATTCGGAATAAAGTCGCTTATCCATTGGTATGAATATAAGCACTCTATTCAGTTATTAAATCGCAATAAGAGTTGGTGGTAAGGGGGCAGAAGGGTATTGTAATTCGGTTGTAGTTTTCTGTAAAGACAGAAAACTACAACCAAATAACAATATCCTTGAAGGTCACTGTCTTCTTGCGAACAGAAAGCATATAGCTAGCATGTGTTTTTCCAACTTTTTTTATACCACAAAGTGGAAAAGCATACGACCCATCTGATTAGTAAGGAATTACCAAAGCGTATGGATGCGAGCGCCGAACCGAGCTCGTACACCGAAGCTTATGGATTCTGTTCAAATTTTCTCCTCATAACCTTCTAAATTAATAAAGTTTGGAGCTTAGTGATGTTTATTGTGTATTATTACTTATTTTTTAACGCTATAATAATTTATCGTTGTACCATGACGTCAACATTTAAGTTGCTTGTTTAGGTGGACTGTATACTCGCGGTTTCAAGTAATATGATTAATTATAAGTAATTAATAGTTATATACTGAGATCGGTACTTTCCGTACTTTGATAATAGATACAGTCATGAATAAATAAAATAAATAAATAAATATTTCTGAACAATTTACACAGCGCCATCTAGTCCCAAATTAAGCGCAAAGCTTGTGTTGTGGGTACTAGAAAACTGGTAAATGTACTTAAATACATTTTTTTTTTGTAAATACATACTTATAATAAATAGAAAACACCCAGACCAAGACAAACAGACATGTTCATGAACACAAATGATTGACTTGTGCGGGGATCGAACATTGCTAACCATTCGACCACCGAGCTCGTCAATGGATGTTATAAATACATCATGTGTCATCAAATAAATATTACATGGAAATGGCATATCCATACTAAATTGCGTGTTGCATATAACTATAGCTTTCCATATCATGTCGGCGCTTTAATAAACATAATATAAGAGATATTATTTCCTTGCTAAGTGTGTAATCGGTGCAATGGTGGCTTTATTTTGAAAAAAAATCGTATCCCAGCGTAGAATATAAATATCAAAAAAATCTGTGCTCAAATTACCAGGACAATAAAGTATTTTGAATTATCACAAAAAAGCGATTACAAGCGACTGGATATGATAATGCTGATAATGATATCTAGTCGACAAATACAGATAAGTAATCGAACAATCTATCCTGTTTTGGTCGACTTTATACAACTCTTCTTTACGAACCAGGGCGTACCGCCTAAGCTGAAGCGGATTACGATCGGAATTTTTGATTGCGAAAATCTAACTTTACCGTAAATTTGTACTAATACTAATAGTGAAAAGCTTACCCGGTAGGAGCTTAGACACCATAGCGATTAAACTGAAGATGATTATCAGAAATTTAAACAGATTTTTTTTTATACCCCGAAGGTGACAAACAAGCATACGGCCCGCTTGATGGAAAGCAGTTACCGTAGCCTATGGACGCCTGTAAAATCAGAAGCATCACATGCGCGTTGCCGACCCTGTAAAAACCTCTTTACGCCCTTTTTGAAGAACCCCATGCTGTAGTCTCCTGGGAAAACCTCAACAGGCAGTTCATTCCACAAAATTCCACAAAATCCGATAGGAATTTCCTTGAGGGCTGTTGTGTTCCTGCGAGTGAGTGAGGTCACCAGAAAGGAAGGAGATGCTGCGATGGCAGCGGGGGTGGCGGCGCGCGAGCGATATTTTATGTTGCGAGCGTTAATATGGCTACGGTAACCGCTTCACATCAGGCGGGCCGTATGCTTGTCTGCCACCCGACGTAGTATAAAAAAAAAAAAAAAAAAAAAAAAAAAGGAATCGGATTTCAGCTTAGCCGGTAGGGACCCAGAGTAGGTACTAGAGTGCGTTTGCAATACCTCTATGCACTTAGTTTTGAGAGCGCTATAATTAAGTACAGTAGTGTTTAGGTAGCAGTCAACAACCAATTTGATCCAATCAAATAAAATAAAGTCCTCCATAAAATACGAATACACACAAATCACTGGGTTTATTGAATACGGGGATGCGGGAAATGGAAATCCTCGCGGCGTCGCAGTTATAGCAAAACTCGCTCCATAGCACTCTATCATACATTTTAGTCTAACCATAATTCAACTTTCTTGCTAAAGTAATAAAGTTTAATTTGAAATGGATGTTCGGAATATAGCGTGAGTATAAAACTATGAATATTACAACAGTATTTCGTAAAACTTCAAGTTGTTTCGAATTAGTTACTGTGGAAATAAGAGCTGCTTCGTTCGGATCGGACTCGCTAATTAAGAGCTCTATATCATCATAGAATGTTATAATCTGAACAACTTTACAAATGGAAAAGTACATTTATTTCTCACTAGCTGTTACCCTCGGCTTCGCCTGGTCTTTTCTTTAATAAAACTTTTGTCGTGAATTCGTCTTTAAAATTGCTTCCATAAGGAGGCAATTATAAAAAAAACGAATGATAAGAAATCGGGGGATATAGTTTAGTGTTGTAGCTACATATCTATCATCTCCAACAAAAATTCATTCACACTACTGGATTCATTCACACCGCGGGTCCGACCCCGCACAAGATAAATATTTGTCTGTATGATCAGTCAAGTTACAATTTTGGCTGAGAAATTTGATTATTATTTTTCTGCTATATAGGACTGCAGATCTGAATATTTGACATTAATTTCAACTTGACACCTCATGCGTTCCTCAGAAACAGATCTTCACTCTTCACAGACACGGACGGTCAACGAAGTAGGTTCCTTTTTAAGGTTCCGTAGTAAACAAAGAAACCTTGTAGTTTCGCCGCGTGACTATGTAAGAAACCTTATACCTTAGCTCAGTAATTACTAGTTCTACAAATTAAATTGTATGAGTATTGTAATTTTTTAGGGGTACTTCCCTGACACGTTATGTGGGGATGATATTTTTTCTGTGGCTATCCTATGCCCAACACGGGCATCGTCGGATAGGTCTTTCAAAAACATTTCTCGATTCAAGGCTTCGTTTGCAAGCGCAAATGTTTGTTCGTGTCAACTGTCCATAGATGAACAATGCAGAAACCAGAAAGCAATTCGCATGGCGACCGAGAGGTGGCCAGGAGAACTACCTGGCGACAGTTTTTTGCAATTGGCAAACAGCTTTAAGTATTTAGAGTTACGGTTTACTTTTGAGAATGCATCATTTGCACCTATGATTTTATTACAAGAAACTGTGATATAACTAAATTCAACCAATTATAACACGAAGTTATTAGTAGTATCGTAGTATTGTTACTTATACTGTGGTAGTATACTTATACTGTGATAGTATACTTATACTGTGGTAGTATACTTATACTGTGGTAGTATACTCATAGTGTTTATCGGTTGTTCTGTCCGTTTTCATACATATATAAATTTAATTACGTACCATTTCCATTTGATTTCATTTCCGTGATTATAGATAAGTGAAAAAATTCACGGCACTAGTATATATAATGAATTTAAAAGGAAAACCCTCACAACTAAGTAGACTTTATAAGTTAACCAGTTATATGTAGTTGACATAAAAAGTGTACTTGAAGACAAAATTTGTTAGTAGGTATGTACTAATTCCATTGAAAATTACTTTTTAGATAATTTTAATCTCACGCCAATGGATGACAGATTTGGAGAAGTATGTAATTATTATGTTGATAAATGGTACAAGCGTCGAGCGACGCAGTTTGTATGTCGTCTTCTTGGCCGGCGAAATCAAAACGTATCTATATAGGCGGAATCTAAATGAGTGTTGCATAGGCTACTACGGAAACCTAGCACTTCGCGTGGCCTGACACGCACATGGCCGGTTTGATGCAGGTATATATATATACCATAAAAATAACACCGGCTTCGTTATTATTTTAGTATGCTGTTGGAATTCATATTTTCCACGTTAATCGTAAGTATTTACTTTACAATATGTATAAAGAGCACCAGTATTGTACCTATACATAGATGTCACGTCCTCATCGTTCTTCCTTCGTTAGCGCAAAATTATATAACAAGTATTAGATAACTCCCTTGTCAGAAGTTAATTCTATCAAGAACCTACGACGACAAAGAAATACATGAATTTTTGCGACCCGTAGATATGTATCGTATACCCACTGTCTAATTTTATTAACGTACTTCAGCCAATCTGCTGTCTTTCTTTTGTCTTATATCATTCGTTTCGTTGCGTGATTCTATTCTATTAATACGCTGAAAAAGTATGGATGTTCGTAGTTTCCTTTCATTTTCAATCATCTACAAAAAGTCTATAATGGAAAATGGATTAAACTTTGTTCGTAACTTTGCTGTTGTATTGTACCTACCTATATCGGTCGGTTTGAATATCTATGGCACTCATTTTTGCTCGCGTGAACTTCGCTATCCGGTGTAAATTATCTCCTGATAAAATTTGTATCTAACTACATAGTCAATCCTCGAATCTAACCACTATTAGGTTTTACTAAACAAATCTGAAATCTATATATATAAAAATGAATCCCTATTTCCCTTCGTCATGGCATCACGCGTGAACTGCTGGATCGATTTCGATATTTCTTTTTTTGTTGTGATTGTTTTTGTCGGGTGAAAGTTCTTATGATAGAAAAAAAGAAAACTGAACGACCATATTAACTTTTCTAATGTAACTTTATGGCATTTGTCAGAACTGTTAGTCATTTGACAGCGAGCGCGAAACCAATTCAATATTCATAATTAAGAAGGCAAGTCTGTCGGGTAAGATAATCAAAAATAGATTTCAATTTCAGGCTTCGATTGAAATAGTTATAGATAACTTTAGAAGTACTGAAAACTCTTGAACGGAATAAAACCGCTGCCCAAGTATAGACGCAATGTAGAATTTTGGTAGAGTTACGACTGCGACATATTTTTGTAAGATTAAGTTGTGTTTAGCACCAAAAACCGAGTGAGCAAAACTTTTGATGTTAAAAAATGTAACCTAGAAAAACCCAACTGAGAGAGAGCATAGACTTATAATATTATATTGTGACATAAATTAAGAATAAACTTGTTAAATATGTTAATAGGTACATATAGCTATGTTTATATGTACATATAGACATTGTTTGCAAATACCCGGAAATGATGTTAAGTTCTATGTAATTTGTATAAGTAAAACCTAAAATGTATACTTAACTAGCGGCCCGACCACGCTTCGCTGTGGCTCAATCTTTTCGTTTCCATCCATTTCCTTAGAGATGGCGCTGTATGTGAAAAAAGATTTTCCCGCTTTTCTTTTCAAATCTTTCCAGAATTTTCTTTGCTATAAACCTCACGGAGCCCGAGACCTTTCCAACGAATGCAAAACCGTGGAAATCGGTTCGTGCGTTCTGGAGTTATAGCGTCAGGAAGGACAACCCGACTTATTTTTATATAGTAGATTACATTGAATAGAATTTCTGAAATAGCGAGAAGGCATTACTCAAAGCTGAGGTTTATGTAGTCACACTTAGGAGCGCTTAAACATCGGATATAACATGTATACTGCCTATATACCAAGTATTTTTTTTTATATGATAAGGGAAACGAGCATGTGGGTCACCTGATGGAAAGCAAGCACCACCGCTCATGGAGATCAGCAACTCCAAGGGGTCGCCGATCCGTTATCAGCCTATACTCCTTTCTTTCTGATGACCACACTCACTTTCAGAAACACAAAAACCATCAAGGGAATTGTTATTTGACTGCGGTATACTGTGAGGTGTGTGCGGGCATCTTAAAAAATATGCTATGCCCTACCTCTCTTTTCTCAAGAGCGTCTTGTCAGTCAGCAGGGTGCACCACTTGCAGGTGAGATTACCGTTGGTTATTAGATGCTGATAAACTACTTACACTCCAACTATGTATGTATAAAGATACTGCCGGCGGAGAGTGACGCCACTGGTCTTATTGATGTTAAGCCTATTTGCAGTGTCTATCCGGTGCATCACGAAAACAACGGGACAGGATAGCCTTCATCACACTGAAGAGCGTGACAACTATAAGCTCCAACTAAATGGTATACGTGATTATAAATATTTAAAAAAATGCAACAATTCACCTTCCCCCTAGGTGGGATTTGAACCCACGACCTCTCGATGACCGGTCGAGTGCTCTTCCAACTGAGCTACCAGGAAGGTTTGTGTTGATGACGAATTTTTGCATCTTATATTTTACTGCTTGAGTCACAGTAGGCGTCATCAACCTTTTAAGTAATTACACTACTAAACAAGGCATAGCAGTCCATTGTTGCAGATGAAATTCGGCTATTTTTTGATAACACCAAACTAAAACTTTGGTATACGTGATTTCCGTTAAAAGTCGTAAATGTTCCGAACGACGTCTAGACACCGGGCTCAATGTCAGCAATCAATTCACTTACAACGATTGCAGCAATCGACGATAAATTTGTTATGTGTAATTATACTTTTATACGATATGTTTAGCTGAGAAGCTCGATGACATCGTTGCGCGTCGCAGTCTAATCGATCACGCCAGTCAAGCAACGTCGACCACAGCCTGTCCAGGGATGGGATTATTTATCTCAAGCTCATAAAATTTATGTCCGGAAGGTACGTTAAGCCGTTGTTTCCGGCTGTTGTCGTTAGATGACAGTCGTTAAGCCAAATCACGGTCTCCCCTTAATTGAAGGGGTTTAGAGCATACTCACCACGCTGCTCAACTGCGGGTTGGCGGAGGCCAGTATATTCAACTCGCCCAAAGGCCACTGACTTAGCTTAACGACTGTCATCTAATGGCCAAAGCCAGGACCGACGGCTTAACGTGCCCTCCAAAGCACGGAGGAGCTCGAGATAATAAAAAACCCATCCATGGACGGGCGACGGTCGACTCGCGCAACGACGCCATCGAGCTCTTCAAAGACATTATTTCACTTTACTTAAAATCTTCCATCGGCAACTTATTATTTGTTTTTTTTTAATCACAGTTATGTCCGCCGCCATGTTGAATCACCAACACAAAATTTTATCAGCGCCTCCAACGGTGGATAATGTAACTACTTATTTTAGTATATACCTAATCACTTATATTTGACCATAACATACGCGTATCTATTGACATCATAATATATACATATATAGCTGATTTATTATTTGATCTGGCCAGGCCATATCATGATGTGGACATTTTTTTTTTAGGGTTCCGTACGAAAAACGGAACCCTTATAAGATCACTTTGTTGTCCGTCTGTATGTCTGTCAAGACCCTCTAAGTCGAGAATGCGTGGAGGTATCAAGCACTGTATACTCAGGTCTACGGTCCCATGAAGTTGTAAAAAAATCAAACTGCTAAGTTTACGTAAAAAAAAGAAACGGCCGTTTATTCAGCAAAAAACGCATATTTCGACACATTCTCATAGAAATCAAAACTCATAGGGTACTTCCCGTTGACTTAGAACTATGAAATTTGGTAAGTAACATCGTTATAGACTACAAGTACAAGAATAAATCTTAAAACTATGCAATTGTAGGTAATTATATCTTAAAAAATAGGGGATTAGATTCCTGAACTATTTATAATGATCCTACGTACGGAACCCTCGGTGAGCGAGTCCCACTCGCACTTGTCCGGTTTTTTATTTTATACTACGTCGGGTGGCAGACAAGCGTACGGCCCGCCTGATTTGAAGCGGTTACCGTAGCCATATTAACGTTCGCAACATAAAATTTCCCTCGCGCGCCGCCACCCCCGTTGCCATGCCAACGCAGCATCTTCTTCCTTTCTGGTGACCTCTCTCTGTTTGGGGTGTAAGTGGTTCACCAACATCTTTGAACCAAAGTCAACTTCACCTGCACGCGGTGCACCCTGCTGACTGATAAACGAAGCTCTGACGCAAAGAGAGGTAGGGAGCGTAATTGTAAGCTACCCGACTGGGGAATGTACCTCCACCTCACAGAATACCGCAGCCAAATAACAATTCCATTGAGGGTTATTGTGTTCCTGCGAGTGAGTGAGATCACCAGAAAGGAAGGAGATGCTGCGTTGGCAGCGGGGGTGGCGGCGCGTGAGCGATACCTTATGTTGCGAGCTTTAATATCGCTACGGTAACAGCTTCACATCAGGCGGGCCGTTTGCTTGCCTTCCACCCGACGTAGTATAAAAAAAAACTCACTCGCAGGAACACAATAACCCTCAATGGAATTATTATTTGGCTGCGGTATTCTGTGAGGTGGAGGTACATTCCCCAGTGGGTAGCTTACAATTACGCTCCCTACCTCTCTTTGCTCCAGAGCTTCGTTGGTCAGTCACGAGGGTGCACGGCGGGCAGGTGAAGTTGGCTTTGGTTCAAAGATGTCAATGAACCGCTACCCAAAAAAAGTTGATATTTTCCATTTCAATGAATACAACCATTTCATGAAATGATCGGCCACATCGTGTGATCAATTCTAAGATCTGGCCACGACATAATATAATATTCAGAGGCTTATGGTCTAAATCACACCTTACTTCTATTAAAACAAAAATTCAAAGAAATTTTCTATTCCAATCTTGATAACTGTTGAACAGAAAAGCATAATTTACTTGCTATTATGTATTTGTAAAGATCAAGTACACTGAATAGGTCAGGGCTAGCTTTACATTGAATTACCTCAAGGAATGCTTGGAAGTCGGACTAATGACCACTTAACTCATATTTCTGGTAGCAGACGTTCTGCAATAGAACGTCTGTGTACGACGGTTCAATTAGCTTTGCGGGCCAGTCTGAGTGAATTAAAACGACCAGGTTTTAACGTGAAAAAATCGTGCAGGGTTAGTGATGAAAAAAAAGATTTTTCTACTGGCACATATTTACATCGTAATTTAGGGTTGGAAAAACATGTAGTTGAACATGAAAACGAGTATAATTAAACTAGATTTTTTTATTTGCGAAGGGGGCAAAAGAGCATGTGACTCACCTCATGGAAAGCAATCATCACCGCCCATGGAGATCAGCAACACCAAAGGGTCGCCGATCCGTTGCCAGGCTATACTCCTTTCTTCGTTTCTTTCTGGTGACCTCACTCACTCGCAGGAACAAAACAACCCTCAAGGTAATTGTTATTTGGCTGCGGTATTCTGTGAGGTGGAGGAACTTCCCCAGTCGGGCGGTTTAAGAAATTCGCTATGCCCTACCTCTCTTTTCGCCAGAGCCTCATTTGTCAGTCAGCAGGGTGCACTACGGTATATCGAAGGCGTCCGATTTAGCATTGCACCGTAGTCTTCTGTCGAAAATTCCAAAATACGGGCTGCCCGAAGAGTTACATGCATGCGTTGAAAATTTTTTGTCCAATTGAACTGTATCAGAGCTGATATCATGGTAGCTGTTCTGATAACATGGCAACATAGACATCAATGCTGGCATTCCGCAAGGCTCTGTACTGTCTCCAACGTTATTTCTGCAGCATTGACTAGGGCCGGTATTACAGTATACCGTACTGTGATCGTTTATCTGGTGCGATACGCACACACACAACTCTGTGTTAATTAGTAGTCTGTAATTATTAACTCACGGCACTTGCCTTGTATGCATTCAGCAGCTACTCTTTCAGGAATTTATTATATTAGGAAAGAATTTTTATCGCTATGCCGTTTTGTGATACTCATGTGGCATACTAAAAAGCCGTACAGATACTCAAATCATTGAAGACTAAGGTCTTCAATCAGTGCGTTCTCCCCGGTATCGCATTTGGCGGAAATCATTAGTAAAGACATATATATGCAACAGTGGATAGATACAGGCTGATGATGATGATGATGAAGTCGCTGGCATAAGCTAATTTCTAAATAAACCTTTTCAAAAGCCTTCAAGTCCGGAAGCTGATTTATTTTTAAAACTCTTTCAGCAATAAACCTGCGCAATCTCGACCACTGAACAAAAGAATTTACATAAAAAGCTCAAATGCCCGAATGCCCGAATGCCAACCCTAATTTGGATAATGATTGCAAAAATGAAGAAACGCACGCAAATTACACCCAAGTCCGGTTCGAAATATTATTTTTTTGTTATGTGTGATTTACAAACGCGATATGGACTCGTATTGTATGGGATACCGGAGAGATTTTGTGAAATAAACTGACTGCCGAGATAATCCCAAGAGTCTTTGAGAGGTTCTTCCACAATGCGCGTGTAATGCTCCTGGCGTTGAAGGTTGTATCGGCTGTAGTAACTAGTTTTTATCAGGCGAGCCGTATTTTTTTTTTTTTGCCACCGTAAATAATGTCACTAAGAGCTAACGCATACTTACAAATTTTGAATTAATAATTATATATTATGTATTTGCAAAATAAAATATTGTAGAGTTATCTTGTATCCATACTAGGTACAGCTTTGCTTAGTTTGGGATTAGATGGCGCTGTGTAATTTGTCCAGGTATAAATTATATTAACCATACGTGTATTTGTAGTACATATGTGTAGGCATATTCATACTTTTTTTTTTTAATACTACGTCGGGTGGCAGACAATCATACGGCCCGCCTGCTGTGAAGCGGTTGCCGTAGCCATATTAACGCTCGCAACATAAAATATCGCTCGCGCGCCGCCACCTCCGCTGCTAACGCAGCATCTCCTTCCTTTCTGGTGACCTCACTCACTCGCAGGAACACAACAACTCTCAAGGGAATTGTTATTTGGCTGCGGTATTCTGTGAGGTGGAGGTACATTCCCCAGTCAGGTAGCTGACAATTACGCTCCCTACCTCTCTTTTCGCCATAGCTTCGTTTGTCGGTCAGCAGGGTGCACCGCGTGCAGGTGAAGTTGGCTTTGGTTCAAAGGTGTTGATGAACCACTTACACCCCTAACCTGTAGGATGGCCGGAAGAGATCTTTTGTCGAGTAAGCTCACCTTTGTACATGTCTCATGTAACTATATTCTGTTTAATGTATGTGAAATAAGTATATCTATAATCTAAAAACTTTAAGAATAATGTTATCAAAACTCATATCACCTCACGAATTTAATAATTTAATTAATAAATAAATATTTTTGCATTGAATTTACACAGCGCCACCTAGTCCCAAATTAATCGCAAAGCTTGTGTTATAGGTACTAGACAACCGATAAATGTACTTAAATACATTTTTTTTTGTAAATACATACTTATAATACATAGAAAACACCCAGACCAAGACAAACAGACATGTTCATGCACACAAATGTTTGTCTTGTGCGGGAATCGAACCCGCGACCTCGGAGTCAAAGTGGCCATTGCTAACCATTCGACAACCGAGCTCGTCGTGTTTATGTGTCGTGAATTATTAGGTCTCATCATCTATCAACAATATGGTCTCATAATAAATGAAATTGTTAAATTCGTCTTCAACCTTATTTAACTCACAGCTGGGATACTCCACAACGCTGCTCAATTGCGGGTTGGGGTGGCCAGTGTTTTGAAGCCGCCTAAAGGCCACTGACTTGGCTTAACGTAATCTAATGAGTAATGACAACAGCCGGAACCGACGGCTTAACATGCCTTCCGAATCCGATGGAAGTAGGAGATCAAGATAAATGTGTATTTATCTTGATCTCCTACTTCCATCGGATTCGTCGTCCGTAGCGTCGACCGTAGCTTGTCAGTGAATGTGTGTACATTCACTGACAAGCTACGGTCGACGCTGCTTAACTTGCGTGTTCGATTAGTCTGATACGAGCAACGACGCCATCGAGATCCTCCATTAATATTGAAAAGAAGAAAATGTTACACAAGTATATTTTGTCAGCAAAGCCGATTAGTTTCGAAAAAAACTAGGTTACTAAATCAAAATCTAAAATATAAATATAATTACCGTATTTTCACCAAGAACCCCTGGCATTTTCGATCTTCGCTATGTAACTTGAGTAATAAAATTCCGCTAATAGGATGTCCTTTACTTTCAACTTCAGAAACAGGTAAAGGTATTTTCAGTGCAGAATTCTAGCGTATTTTTACGTTGGGAAGCAGACAGGGGAAGCCAATTGACACATAACAAGCTGCTGCTGGTAATCCGGACTTCAATAAGTCTAATTCAGCTATGTCCCACTTTTGTACGTGTAAACTGAAATATCTTGGAGTTTATATAGATTCAATAATACTATATTTGTTGTCTGTTTCAAATTACATTTTTTTTGTACTATATCGGGTGGCAGTAAAGTAAGTATAGGGACCGACTGATGTGGATCATTTACTGTAGCCATGTAAATGCTAACTTAACTTTAAATAAAAATGACCACTTAACTCATATTTCTGGTAGCAGACGTTCTGCAATAGAACGTCTGTGTACGACGGTTCAATTAGCTTTGCGGGCCAGTCTGAGTGAATTAAAACGACCAGGTTTTAACGTGAAAAAATCGTGCAGGGTTAGTGATGAAAAAAAAGATTTTTCTACTGGCACATATTTACATCGTAATTTAGGGTTGGAAAAACATGTAGTTGAACATGAAAACGAGTATAATTAAACTAGATTTTTTTATTTGCGAAGGGGGCAAAAGAGCATGTGACTCACCTCATGGAAAGCAATCATCACCGCCCATGGAGATCAGCAACACCAAAGGGTCGCCGATCCGTTGCCAGGCTATACTCCTTTCTTCGTTTCTTTCTGGTGACCTCACTCACTCGCAGGAACAAAACAACCCTCAAGGTAATTGTTATTTGGCTGCGGTATTCTGTGAGGTGGAGGAACTTCCCCAGTCGGGCGGTTTAAGAAATTCGCTATGCCCTACCTCTCTTTTCGCCAGAGCCTCATTTGTCAGTCAGCAGGGTGCACTACGGTATATCGAAGGCGTCCGATTTAGCATTGCACCGTAGTCTTCTGTCGAAAATTCCAAAATACGGGCTGCCCGAAGAGTTACATGCATGCGTTGAAAATTTTTTGTCCAATTGAACTGTATCAGAGCTGATATCATGGTAGCTGTTCTGATAACATGGCAACATAGACATCAATGCTGGCATTCCGCAAGGCTCTGTACTGTCTCCAACGTTATTTCTGCAGCATTGACTAGGGCCGGTATTACAGTATACCGTACTGTGATCGTTTATCTGGTGCGATACGCACACACACAACTCTGTGTTAATTAGTAGTCTGTAATTATTAACTCACGGCACTTGCCTTGTATGCATTCAGCAGCTACTCTTTCAGGAATTTATTATATTAGGAAAGAATTTTTATCGCTATGCCGTTTTGTGATACTCATGTGGCATACTAAAAAGCCGTACAGATACTCAAATCATTGAAGACTAAGGTCTTCAATCAGTGCGTTCTCCCCGGTATCGCATTTGGCGGAAATCATTAGTAAAGACATATATATGCAACAGTGGATAGATACAGGCTGATGATGATGATGATGAAGTCGCTGGCATAAGCTAATTTCTAAATAAACCTTTTCAAAAGCCTTCAAGTCCGGAAGCTGATTTATTTTTAAAACTCTTTCAGCAATAAACCTGCGCAATCTCGACCACTGAACAAAAGAATTTACATAAAAAGCTCAAATGCCCGAATGCCCGAATGCCAACCCTAATTTGGATAATGATTGCAAAAATGAAGAAACGCACGCAAATTACACCCAAGTCCGGTTCGAAATATTATTTTTTTGTTATGTGTGATTTACAAACGCGATATGGACTCGTATTGTATGGGATACCGGAGAGATTTTGTGAAATAAACTGACTGCCGAGATAATCCCAAGAGTCTTTGAGAGGTTCTTCCACAATGCGCGTGTAATGCTCCTGGCGTTGAAGGTTGTATCGGCTGTAGTAACTAGTTTTTATCAGGCGAGCCGTATTTTTTTTTTTTTGCCACCGTAAATAATGTCACTAAGAGCTAACGCATACTTACAAATTTTGAATTAATAATTATATATTATGTATTTGCAAAATAAAATATTGTAGAGTTATCTTGTATCCATACTAGGTACAGCTTTGCTTAGTTTGGGATTAGATGGCGCTGTGTAATTTGTCCAGGTATAAATTATATTAACCATACGTGTATTTGTAGTACATATGTGTAGGCATATTCATACTTTTTTTTTTTAATACTACGTCGGGTGGCAGACAATCATACGGCCCGCCTGCTGTGAAGCGGTTGCCGTAGCCATATTAACGCTCGCAACATAAAATATCGCTCGCGCGCCGCCACCTCCGCTGCTAACGCAGCATCTCCTTCCTTTCTGGTGACCTCACTCACTCGCAGGAACACAACAACTCTCAAGGGAATTGTTATTTGGCTGCGGTATTCTGTGAGGTGGAGGTACATTCCCCAGTCAGGTAGCTGACAATTACGCTCCCTACCTCTCTTTTCGCCATAGCTTCGTTTGTCGGTCAGCAGGGTGCACCGCGTGCAGGTGAAGTTGGCTTTGGTTCAAAGGTGTTGATGAACCACTTACACCCCTAACCTGTAGGATGGCCGGAAGAGATCTTTTGTCGAGTAAGCTCACCTTTGTACATGTCTCATGTAACTATATTCTGTTTAATGTATGTGAAATAAGTATATCTATAATCTAAAAACTTTAAGAATAATGTTATCAAAACTCATATCACCTCACGAATTTAATAATTTAATTAATAAATAAATATTTTTGCATTGAATTTACACAGCGCCACCTAGTCCCAAATTAATCGCAAAGCTTGTGTTATAGGTACTAGACAACCGATAAATGTACTTAAATACATTTTTTTTTGTAAATACATACTTATAATACATAGAAAACACCCAGACCAAGACAAACAGACATGTTCATGCACACAAATGTTTGTCTTGTGCGGGAATCGAACCCGCGACCTCGGAGTCAAAGTGGCCATTGCTAACCATTCGACAACCGAGCTCGTCGTGTTTATGTGTCGTGAATTATTAGGTCTCATCATCTATCAACAATATGGTCTCATAATAAATGAAATTGTTAAATTCGTCTTCAACCTTATTTAACTCACAGCTGGGATACTCCACAACGCTGCTCAATTGCGGGTTGGGGTGGCCAGTGTTTTGAAGCCGCCTAAAGGCCACTGACTTGGCTTAACGTAATCTAATGAGTAATGACAACAGCCGGAACCGACGGCTTAACATGCCTTCCGAATCCGATGGAAGTAGGAGATCAAGATAAATGTGTATTTATCTTGATCTCCTACTTCCATCGGATTCGTCGTCCGTAGCGTCGACCGTAGCTTGTCAGTGAATGTGTGTACATTCACTGACAAGCTACGGTCGACGCTGCTTAACTTGCGTGTTCGATTAGTCTGATACGAGCAACGACGCCATCGAGATCCTCCATTAATATTGAAAAGAAGAAAATGTTACACAAGTATATTTTGTCAGCAAAGCCGATTAGTTTCGAAAAAAACTAGGTTACTAAATCAAAATCTAAAATATAAATATAATTACCGTATTTTCACCAAGAACCCCTGGCATTTTCGATCTTCGCTATGTAACTTGAGTAATAAAATTCCGCTAATAGGATGTCCTTTACTTTCAACTTCAGAAACAGGTAAAGGTATTTTCAGTGCAGAATTCTAGCGTATTTTTACGTTGGGAAGCAGACAGGGGAAGCCAATTGACACATAACAAGCTGCTGCTGGTAATCCGGACTTCAATAAGTCTAATTCAGCTATGTCCCACTTTTGTACGTGTAAACTGAAATATCTTGGAGTTTATATAGATTCAATAATACTATATTTGTTGTCTGTTTCAAATTACATTTTTTTTGTACTATATCGGGTGGCAGTCAAGTAAGTATAGGGACCGACTGATGTGGATCATTTACTGTAGCCATGTAAATGCTCGCATCATGAAACACCACTCGCGTGCGCCACTCCCTCTGACCTCGCCTCAACTCCTTCCTTCCAACAACCTTCCTGGTGACCCCACTCACTAACTACTTACTTAGTCGTACTTACTAACTATACTTTACTAAATAATTTCATTACGACATTTTTAATAAAAGTATCGAGCGCATTAGTTCGGGCACAAATCCCTATATTTTATTTATACATGAAAAGATCTAATATATGTTTTTAAAGTAATTACTAAAATGCAAAAAAATATTCTTTAATTGTCCCTCTAATTTTTTCGATGATGCCATATGGAACTTATCCCCTTTGTCGGTTAATTACACATATTAAGACATTTTCTACCACCAGCTGTGTAAATTGTGGAAGCAACAAACACGACAAGAAAACCTTCAAGATTTTTTCCCTTGAAAGGCTGGTAACGAATCGGCGACTCCTTGGTGTTGCTGATTTCTATGGGCGGTGGTGATTACCCTCCATCAGAAGGCCCACATGCTCGCTTACACCTCTTTTGTATAAAAAAATATCACATCATAACTGAGATAAATTTAATATCAACTTTATGTGGAAATCCGTTATTACAGCGTGCCAAAGAATTTGACATGCGTACATACTCTCGAAAAAGATTACCCTTCTTAGGCAGTCGAGTAAATAATAAACAGTATTTTAAAATCTTAAAGCCAATCGTCTCACCTAGTATAAGAAAAATATGCAGGGGAGATGACCTTGAATTATTCAGACAAAGACAAGAAACAATACAGGTTTACAACACCAAATACCTCACAATATCCAAACTAGACAAAAAAGAAATATTACTCACTAATAAGGCCATAAATACTTACAGAGAAAGAACCACCCTTGACATTGTTCCTAAATTACTCAACAAGTTAAATAAAACATTTCATCATCATCATCATCATCAGGTCATTTTAGTCTCCACTACAGGATTACGACCCTCTCTCGTCCGTCCTAGACAGAAGGAGGATTTGGCCTACACTCCCCACGCTGGCCAGACGGGTTGGGGAGGCCTGATCGATGTTTTATAATGTATTTCTCTTAGTCGCCTTGTACGACATCCACGGAAAGAGACGGAGTGATTCTATTCTAGTCTGCCGGAAACCACACGGCCACGGTAGAAATAACATCAAGTATATATATTTTTTCTCTCTCTTTCAAATGCAATCTATTCCATTAGGAACATTCAGCATATGGTTATCTATTTATCTAATCGTCTTGGAGGGCAGGCAGTCCATTGCACGTCAATGTATAAATATAAAATGCCCCAAGTATAAATTAAAAATCTATTTTCTTAACAACCTGTAGATAGTGCATTGTAAAACCTGTTTCTTGCTTATTAGTTGAATTGTACTCGGATGACAACAGCTTATATAATTTGTTCAGCCTCGTCACAAAAAAATGTAGCACTTGTAACAAGACTGTTTTCATTTATCTTAAATGTATGGTTACGTAAATCAAACAGTATAAAAATATTATATGTAATTAAACATTAAATAAATAAATATTGCCAGACAAATTACACAGCGCCATCTAGCCCCAAAGTAAGCGAAGCTTGTGTTATGGGTACTAGACAGCTGATAAATATACGTAAATACATTATTTTTTTTTATAATACATACTTATATTTCATAGAAAACACCCAGACTAAGACAAACAGACATGTTCATGCACACAAATGTTTGTCCTATGTGGGAATCGAACCCACGAGCGTTGGTGTCGAAGCCGCGTCATTGACCGCTACGCCATCGAGATCGTCAATTATTAAGGTATCTTCCAAATTATGCAGAATGTAAACAGCCCAGTTTTATGTTAATCAATGTAAATAAATGTTTTAGAAAATAAATAAATAAATAAATCACAAGTTATACTCTACAAGGAACTGTTAGATTAAACAAAGCTCCTGATTACGAGGCCGCTCAAGCAATCACTTACTTAAATGAAACCTGCCATAGCCGTAAATGATGAATGTTCCGTTCTTAGAAATAAATATGGACTGTCGGATAGAAGTCGTTCGAAAAGTGTTATTTTTAGTCTTCGACAAACACCTTTTGTTACTCGATCGATTTGCATTATTTTACCCTCCTAATCCTTATAAGGGAAATATAGATAAATGTTATATATCGAAATATAGATAATTGGGGTGTAAGTGGTTCATCAACATCTTTGAACTAAAGCCAACTTATTTATTTATTTATTTAAACTTTATTGACCATAGAATAAGGGTACAAAAGGCGGACTTAATGCTAAGAGCATTCTCTACCAGTCAACCTTTGGGAAAATCAGATAAAACTCGAATGCGGTACACAAAATAACAGTAATGAACATACACAGAATTAAGACAGATGAAAAGTAAAATTATATATGATACATAGACATAATATGCTAATTATACACATATACAAAATCATACACATATACATAGTTATATACATATACATAGTTATACACATATACATAGCTATACACATATACATAGTCATACACATATACACAACCATACACATATACATAATCATATACGAAAATAAATATAACAGTAAATAGGAAAATGATGATTATTGCTTGGATAAATTCTCAAATAAAAAAGCTTGAACATTTTTTTTGAAAGTAAATTTACTAGAAGATTCTCTGATGGAATCAGGTAACGTGTTCCAGAGACGTGATGCTTGCAATGTAAAAGAGTCTGACATGAATCCAGACCGAAAAAGTGGAGTATAGAGTACCAGAGAGTTATTAGACCGGAGTTCGCGATCATGGGTGTCACGGAGATACTGAAATTTACATTTCAAGTAATCGGGAGAAAGAGGGTTAAAAAGAATAGAGAAAAGGGTGCAAAGTAATCTCTGTTGTCTACGCTGGCGGATAGGAAGCCATCTAAGTTGAGACCGATACTGTGATATATGATCAAATTTGCGGAGACAAAATATGAAGCGGATAGCATTATTGATAAGTCGGTCTAACTTATTGAGAAGTTCTTCATTCAAATCAGGATAACAGACAACTTCACCTGCACCCTGCTGACTGACAAACGAAGCTCTGGCGAAAAGAGAGGTAGGGAGCGTAATTGTAAGCTACCCGACTGGGAAATGTACCTCCACCACTCACACAGAATACCGCAGCCAAATAACAATTCCCTTAAGGGTTGTTTTGTTCCTGCGAGTGAGTGGGATTACCAGAAAGAAAGGAATGAGATGCTGCGTTAGTAGCGAGGATGGCGGCGCGCGAGCGATATTTTATGTTGCGAGCGTTAACATGGCTTCGGTAACCGCTTCACATCAGGCGGGCCGTATTTTATTGTCTGCCACCCGACGTAGTATAAAAAAAAGATGTATATGTATCTATATAGCTTGCAACGGATCGGCGACCCCATGGTATATCTGACATAAACGAGCATATCTTTTGTATGCTTGAACTTAAAAGTTTTCATAGCTTCTATATTGCAGAGTATAATATTAATTCCTATCTAATACCTCCATAATTATCTTCCTCAGAAAAATGGTGGTAACAGACGGTGCCTTAGTATATAGGGTTTTCTTTATGAGGCACGCAACCCTAAATAAACTCTTAAAATACCCACATGCGCTCATTAAGACTATTTATTTGCCTTGACACTCTACACAAGACTGGTCCTTCCAGCTATTTATTTACCTTGACACCCACGAACCTTGAAACTATCTTTAGTAGGCCATGTAATAAGGACGCTCTGACCCCTCTCAGTGGAGCCGACCCTGGAGTGATAGGACTATTTTTATATATAGCATACCTTTTTTAAAAATGCTCACGCCGCCGAAGGGACTACAGTGTGGGTCACTGCACTCACTGAAGATTAATAGACGCGATACTATGAAAATAGTAACGAACGGGAATAAAAAAAAAGAGAGGACATAGCGTTATTTCTTGCTTAAGTAACCGAATTAATTCGGATCTGCCAAAGTGGTATTTCTTTTGTATGGCAAGCAAACATACAGCCCGTCTGATTAAAATCAGTTGCCGCAGTGTAAATAAATTCTTATGGACCTTGCAATACTAATAGGGTACTCACGCCTTACCGACTCTGTATAAATCTCTTGAAACCCTTTATGGAGTTATTCGCGTCTGGGCCCACACTGTACGCTACCATTTCGGTTCCAAAGTGCGAGGATGAGTTCCCTACCGATGGCGAATGTAGAAGGAAGTCGGCATTATATAGGCTCATCGCTCGGGGATGACAGCTTCAATGACGAAACTGTATTTCCCGAATGCGCCTCCGCCTATGCCGTTGCGTACTTGTTCACGACAGGGATGTGCGTATTGTACAAAGTAAACCGATCTGCACACACTCAGCGGCACTTTACACTGCTCAGTATATATTGGGATTGGTGAACTTGAAAAAAAAAGGTATCTGACTTGGCTTAAATACTGACATCTATTAACAACAGTCGGGACTGACGATTTAACCCATTCAGTTCCGAGGCCGCCCATCGGCATCCCAAAAAATATTAATCACAAGCGAAAGCCGTCAACATATAATCATATAACATTTTGGGGTGCACCCCAAAATATTATATTATTAAGTCTAGGAAGTTGTTGCTAAAGTCAACATCTACTGAAGGAGTCCTTAAGTAGCTCTTTCAGTCGATATACTTACTAACTTTGGATAGAGTCGTTTAAGCGAGAGCACGTCGGGGCCATAGATCGCCGTGATGCCGAACACGTCGCGTCGTCGTCTCATAATACACGCGGGACCTCACGGGACACGACGATTTTCAACTAGGGTTGACAGCTTATGATATAACATTGCTTATAACAAGCGATTCTAAAAGTTTACTATTCTACATACAATTTTCAATTTGTTTGTTTCTTATGCTAGCGAAATGGGGAGCAATATAATTCCTCTTTTCTTACTCTTGATAAAAGAAGGGAAATTAGTTAAATAATAAAAAAAAAGATCCCGACGAATTGAGAACCTCCTCCTTTTTTTGACGTCGGTTAAAAAGTAGCTTCTGGCTCAATAGACTGTCCAAAACTACTTTCTCTGATCCACCTTTCAATACCCACTAGATCCTACAGACTACATACAACTATTAGCGTTCCACATTGTTCCACAAATTAGAGACAAAATACGTTTCAATGCGAGCGAGTAAAAATTTAACAAAATTTCCAATGTTGCAGATTTAGATCTGTTCAATACCGCTGCGAATCAGCCAGGCGCAAGCCCATTCAATTATTTTTCCAAGATGTAATGTGAAAATGAAGATATGAAAGTGTGAAATGTGTTTGATTTGATTGACTGAAAAGATGAAGATGTGAAAAAAAGGATATGAAAGTACGACAGAGGTAGTAGTTTCCAAATTGAAAAATGAAATAATGACATCGCACGCCTGTACGTGTAGTTCTATGTTTGAAAGGAGAGGGTGGGATAACAGCACTTGCCATTGTATAGGCGGTAAAATGTGCTTAATTAGCCTATGTCTCGAAGAATTTAAAGAGGCTTGGTGACCTCTTCATCGTCGATTATGTCCGTCGCTGCAACCTATCAAAGCCTCAAGATGATATTGAGCAAAATCATACCAGAGATTTGGGCAATAGTAAATAATAACAAATAAATAAATAAATATATCTGGACAGTTTACATAGCGCCATCCAGTCCCAAATTAAGCGCAAAGCTTGTGGTATGGGTATTAGACAACTGATAAATGTACTAAAATACATTTTTTTGTAAATATATACTTGTCGTTACTTGTTGTACAATGTTTGTCTTGTGCGGGAATCGAACCCGCGACCTCAAAGTCAAAGTGGCCATTGCTAACCATTCGACCACCGAGCTCGTCGTATATAGTCCAAGCAGGCCCGACCTTGAGTCTTATATAAAAGAGAAAAAGCTGATTCGGCGTAAAGAACCGTCGCATACAGTGAGTTTTTTGAAGCTGTTGAAATATAAGTTAAGATTGCAGCGAATATCTAAATAATGCATTGCATAGTCAAGTCATCTCGTATACTGATGGATGCGCCCTGAAGACTGGGGGTAAGAAGGAATGCTTCCTTAATTGTCTGTTACTTGTCACTGAGAATTGTACGTTTTAATAAACTACCCGAGCTCTACCGCTACTGTAATTTATTTATAAGTGAAGGCATAGATTTTCACTTAGTGCTTATTTACGAAGGACGCTAGCGATGCCTAATAATATTTTTTCAATATCCGGGTGCCATCGCTTCCTCGGAGCTTTTAGCGACAGACTCTACCAGTTGTATATTTTCTTGTTTTTTTTTTAAATATGTTCCGATGTCCTGTTTTGATGGCGAACAATTTTTGATGAGCTTTTTTTTTGTTTTGCTGAAAGGAAATTTATGGTGACAGAACTAAAGTTACACACTGCAGAGTGCAGCAAACGATGAACAGGCCACATTCTAGAACCGATGATATTGATTGATTGGGACAGAATATATTATTATATATTACCAGCTGAGCCAGAAAACGTTGTTTTGCCATAAAAAATAGATAACAACCTTTTCTGAGACCTACCCGATATGCACACAAAATTTCATAAAAATCGGTCAAGCCGTTTAGGAGGAGTATGGTAACTAACATTGTGACACGAGAACTTTATATATTAGATATTACACAGAATAACGAGCACGGTGGTCGAATGGCTAACAATGACCGCTTTGACTCCGAGGTCGCGGGTTCGATCCCGCACATAACAAACATTTGTGTGCATGATCATGTCTATGTCTGTTTATCTCGGTTTGGTTGTTTTCCATATACCTATTATATGTTTGTATTTAAACAAAATGTATTTAAGTATAATATCAGTTATCTTGTAAGTGCCCATATACAAGCTTTCCTTAATTTGGAGCTAAGTGGCAATGTATAATTTGTCCTGGAAAATTAATTTATTTATAGTACTAGGATGAGTAGGCCACAATCCAGAACTTTTTCGGTTCATAAAGTCTAAAGTATTAAAATATCCATAGTATCAAAAAGTCTATTTATTCAATAGGTCTAAAGTATTAAAATGTTAATAAATTGTAAGAAAATTGTGACTAAAACAAAATTGACGATTGTTAACAAAAGATAAGGCCTCGGTGTCTGTAGAATATAACTATTATCAATTTAAAAAAAAGTATTAAAATGTTCACAGTATCATAATGTTGTAATTTATCAATGGCCATTAGGGCAGGTCATGGACTAACATAATCTTAAGAGCATCAACATACCAAAAAACACCGCTTATTACGTTTCTATCCTACTTACTTCTACGTAGATATTAAAATAATGCGTAGAGTAGCATCCCTAGCAAATACAATAAAATGTGACAGTACAAACAGGCTCAATCGAGATCTATTGATACAATGCCAGCTACCTCTGAACTTGGCGATCTGAGGCTAGAATAACAATCATCATACTTTCGTAAAAAAATATAGCATTTTTATATATTACCTCAGGTGGCAGACAAGCATACGGCCCGCCTGATTTGAAGCGCTTACCATATTAACGCTCGCATCTTGGAATATTGACCGCGCGTCGTCAGCCCCGCTGCCAGCTGGTAACTGCCAAGTATCTATTTATTTTAATTTCATTGGCCAAATACAAATGATTTCATAAATGTGATACACAATAAACGGCGTGTGACACTCAAAACATAATATCATTGCAGGCACAGAACAAAGACTTACTTACATTCTTGTATTAATTTGTAAAATAAAGACTTACATTCTAGATGAAAATCAGTTAATTTGTTCGACTTACTTCCGCTTTTTTAATGTTCTGCTTGATTTTTTGGTATTGTTAAATGCACTACAAACTCTCTTTCAAGCTCTCTTTCAAGACCCGGTGCCCACCGCTTAAGCAGAAGCCAATTCCCATTTTTGATAGCGATAATCAAACTTCAACTTAGATAGCAACCGTGGAGCTCTATCGACTAAACTGAAGATGTTCATCAATAACTTCAATGTAAGACCTATGTTTCGAATCAAAATATATATTCGGTGGTAATCGGCTTCAGCTTCGGCGGTAGGGCCCCCGTTTTATATTGGCGGAGTGCATCATGTGCAGGCTTTAGTTTTAATAATTATGGTAAGCTACTTACAGTATCTATTTACTGTAGATACTAAATTTAATATAATATTTGGCACAGTTTTATTTTTATTTTATCGCGGACTAAAGTTTACGTCGAAGTGACAGCTTGACTGGCTGGGTGATGTATTATACAATTAGTGAGTCAAACAACATTTTCCTTGTGTTTATTTAGATTATGTATGACCAAAAGAAACTTAGGTAGTGCTGTACAGAGAGTTATACAAAGAACAATGCTGGGTTTTTGTCTCGAGACAGAAAGTGCAACGAGGGCCTGAAGCAGAACACAAGTGAGCGATGTAGGGAACACTATACTGCGAAAGAAATAGGCTTGGGTTGGATATAGCCAGAATACATTTCGATAAATGGCCGGTTATAGTTTTAGAATGGTGATCAAGATCAAACACCCGACGAAGAGGCCGCCCACTGTGATTGGTGGAAGATATTAGATGTCATTCTGGCTGGAGGACATAGCTGGATGAGATGGGCATGACAGTGGGGATTGAAAGGACCGGACGGAGCAGAGCAGCGCTATATCCAGAACTGGATGACCAGAATTTAATACTAATCACTGAAATACATACCTCAGCTTAGTTCAAGCGCCAGTCTCTCTCTATTTAAAGTTTTGTGATCAATCTATACTGTACTTACTTATTGTAAAGTTGGAAAAATTATACATATTATATAATATATATAGTATTAGTATTAGAGAAAGTAAAAACGATTTTGAATTTGAAACTAAAATATGATGATAATGATGTTAACCAATATGTACGTGAGAATAGGTATCTATCGTTTCGCGATTCCAACGTATCATCGTCTAATAAATACGTTGGGATCTTTCCTATGCGTTATATTTACAGAGATATATTGTCAAGTAGTATTTTTTCTTTAATCTCGATCGCAGAACAAAAAATCTTGTGATCTCGAGTACCATCTAGCGAGCTAATTTACAAAGACGTGCTTATCCACACACAGGCTATATTATACTGGGACGCCTGCCGGTCATAACAGCGATATATTGACTGCAAATTGATGGTTTATTTTTCAGTGTTTCTTATATACATATATCATAATATAAATATGTCTTAATGGGTAAGTATTCGTATTTAAACTATGTATGTTAAAATTTTTGTCCTTTCGATTATCATCACAGCGATTACTGTACTTTGTTATTAATTTGTTATAAAATTAAAGGTGTTTAGCCTTTAATTTTAATCCTTTTGGTACTCTAAGGTTGACTGGAAGAAATCCCTCTAAGGAATAAGTCCGCCTTTGTTGTTTTGCATGTTATTTGTTATTTTATTTTGATGTACAATAAAGTTATAACAGACAAACAATTAAAATAATTCAAATAAACAGTCATGCTTGTGAGTTACAATTCGATTTTTTATCGCACAGTGCGTTGGTAGCTGCACTTAATTCATGCTGGGTGCTAGTCTTCATAACAACGTAGTTTGGCTAATGAAAGTACCTCGACAATGAAAAAGCGCGGCTAAATTCCAAAATATCGTTAAGATGATGCCAAAATCATAAAAAAAAGTCTTAGAACACCCTAATTTGATACTTTTATAAAAAAAAAACATTAGAATTTTGCTCGTTCTCTTCATTCAAATTCCAAACATTTATTTTTGTTCCTAAGGAACCTATTTTCTTTTTTAATTTCAATGTCGTAACTCTACCACTTTCGCAAGTCTACATACCGTGCAATAGTCTATATACATCAATTAATCATTTTGGTATGTACGCAGTCTTTAATTAAATAGTTTCTCACGAATCAGTATTTCATGGCCAATGCCACGCTGGATAGTGCTAAGCCAGGCCTATAATTATTAGATTCCGAACGCAAGGCACGTACATTCGACTAGACTAAACCATAGAATAAATAATAGTACAGGTAGCTAAGTGGCTAGACGTCCTCGTGCCCTTGGAGACTATTCAGACAAGTCACTATTGTGAATGAGCCAATTCACACCGCACCCCGATCGTGTTCTTTAGTTTTATAAGTTGAGGGAAGTAACGCTAATTCGATCTATATAGCACATTATGTCGCAGTTTAACAGTCGCTTTTTGATCAATTGACGTACCGAAAAACTTTATATTTCTATCATATTATATATAGATAACTAGCTTGGGCTCGCGACTTTGTACGCTCGTGTACCAGTAACCCGTGGAACTTTTATAAAATCCTTTCTTGGCGGATGCCATAATAGCTACCTGTATGCCAAATTTCAACCCAAACCGTCCACTTATTTGAGCTGTGGGTTGATAGATCAGTCAGTAGTAACAGTTGCCCTTTATAGATATACGAGTACACAAGTATAATAATAAGTACTTAGTTTACATTTTGTACTAAACTACCGCCCTCTAGTACGACATATCCCTCGAGCGCGGTGTTTTCAATCATCTCAAGGGTAGCGTGCGTGCTCTCTGAGGGAACTCTTAGATTACTTGCACTCGAGCCCTGACGATAAACTGTAGAGGGCGAGTTTCCAAGCCTTATAATGTTATCTGCTCCGACCTGACGTGAAGCTTACGGTTCTTCTTATTTTCAAAGTGACGCATTGATGTACCAAATATTCCACAATGATTATACCTATTATTTCAGGTTTGTAAATATTTATTCAAATAAACTTAAGCTATAAACAATACATACAATTCAACTATAAAACTAAAGTACCTAAAATTAAATAATACTAAAATAAAACTAACCTATTTATTTCATGCGATTTTTAAGCTATGCATAGCTTTTATCGCGGGCTTTGAGCGCGGCGACCGAATCAAGAAATTCCGTAACGAAAATAAAACCTAACACCGTCTATATCTAGCGTTCGCTTAAGGTGTATGTATATGATACGACTGTACGAAGCTCGCACGGATCGAGACGAGCTGGAGGCCTACTATGAACACACAAAACCCGAACGAACTCCGTATTTTCGGTCTGTTTCCTACCACGACAATACTACGGGCCCGTCAACGGAACGAAATCGGAGTTTGACGTTTACTGCTACGGGTGACTTACTATGATTATACGAGCCCGACACGAAAATTCGAATTTGACATATATTTTTTCGGGCATTTAACCTTACTTTTCACGAGAGCTTAAGTGCTACCGTAAGAATTTCGGATTAATATTTTATTTCAAATATAAGTATGTTATTGTCAATTCTATATCAGTTTGGATTTTGTATGACTTCAGTAGTCATACAAAATCCAAACTGATATAAAATAGAAGGTGTAAATGTCTTATTAAAAATACTGCATAAATAATAAATAATTATAATTTGATAAAAAATGTTATGCAATAGCTTTACCGCGGCAGTCCCCGAGTGCCACACGTATTTTTATACTTCGTTGGGTGGCAGACAAGCATACGACCCAATGTGAAGTGGTTACCGTAGCCATATTAACGCTCGCAACATGAATTATGGCTCGCGCGCTGCCACCCCCGCTGCCAACGCAGCATCTCTTTTGTTTCTGGTGACCTCACTCACTCGCAGGAACAATAATCCTTTAGGGAATTGTTATTTGGCGGCGGTATCCTGTGAGGTGGAGGTACATTCCCCAGTCAAGTACAATTACGCTTCCTACCTCTCTCAGAGCTTCGTTTCAGTCAGTAGGGTACCGCATGCAGGTGAAGTTGGCTTTGATGTTGATGAACCACTTACACCCCAAAAACGCTTCGTAAAAACGCAATTTTATAGTCAAGTTCTCAGGTGTTGGCAAGCCGCCAGTAGCAGTTTGTCGTCGGCGTGTCCGACTTGGCCGCTTAAGCCCCGATTAAGGTAAACTTTGTCTAAGTAATTCACTGGAAAATACTTTCAACTTCCCTAAAATATTGCGGGGATTGAGGTACGGTCGCCAAGGAAATACTCTTGTGTTCTACAAGAGTATTTCCTTGACCTTTCGAAACTAAAATATTGATTTGAAATCGAGTTTTTCAACTTCGTAGCCATAGCTGAATCGCCACAAAACTTCAAATCTTGTTGTAAGAATAAATCAATCTGAATATTTTTGAATCATAACTTTTGAATCAAATAATGATACAGAAATAATTTTAACGTCATTTAAACGTTAATCTCAAAATGTAGGAGTAAATACAAATACAAAAACGCACATAAATGGACCACTTTTTAAGATAACAATATATTCAATAAGGACTAATTTTGAACATTACGTCGCCAAAGTAAATTAATTTAACATAGCAGTGTTATTCTTTTAAATTCTATTCATAAGTATACAATATTCTTCTTCTTCTTAGCCTTGTTTTACAATGTTGGTGTAGGTCAGCCGTGTGGTTTCCGGCAGACTAGAATAAAATCACTCCGTCTCTTCCCGTGGATGTCGTACAAGGCGACTAAGGGAAATACATTATAAAACATCGATCAGGCCTCCCCAACCCGTCTGGCCAGCGTGGGGAGTGTAGGCCAAATCCTCCTGCCTGTGACGGACGAGAGAGGGTCGTTCTCCTGTAGTGGAGACTAAAATGACCTGATGATGATGATGGTGTAGAACTCCTTCATGTTTCGCTATGTGTTTCTGCATTGAGTCTCTTGATTCAATTTCATTCCGGCCATTTTGACGTAATAACGTCTTATAAATCGATAATGTAACAACGTCTTAAAAAGCATGACTCAATGTCACGTTCCGCCTGAGCCGAGCGTGCAAGCGGGAGCGCGGAACAAGCGATAGAGAGGCACGATCGGCGTTCGGCTTGTGACGCATCTATCTATCTATCCACTCCAACGGTCGACGTTTTCTTATGACGTTATCACGTAAAATTATTGTCCGTAAACAGAGAACCAATTATTTCTCGCCAGCGCATCTGAGGTCATCTAGGAGGTCGCTTTTCACCCTAGGGACTCCACTCGACAAGACTTTTACACCACGAATTTTTCGGGCTACGTGTCCAGCCCATTCGCATTTGAGCTGGCCCATCTTTCTCACAACGTCGGTGATTTTATTTTGTTGTCGAAGCCAGGTGTTTGTTTTGACCTCGTAGCGCAATCACAACAATTTTCCTCTCCATTGCTGCATTGCATAACATTGTCAGCTTTCAATTAACGTCTTTTTTTTGTAACCGTGGGCTTAGAGGTCCATAACAATTACTTTTTTTGCTAATGATACTATTAACAAATATTAAAAATGACTACCATTACAAGGGGGAGGGGTATGGGGTACCAAGGGGGTGTTTTTGTTGACTACATGAACCTAAATAATCTCTAGTTTCATCCCAGACACACAGTGTGTGCGTGTGTGCGTGCAGTGCGTGTGCACGTGCGTTGTGTGTGTGTGTGTGTGTGTTTGCGTGTGTGTGGGTGGGTGGGTGTGGGTGTGGGTGCATGTGTATGGGTGTGGGTGAGTGTGTGTGTGAGTGTGTGTGAGTGTGTGTGGATGTGTGTTTTAGTGTGCAGTCGGCCTCAGTGACACCACTCACCACAAGAAACATTTTGAGAGACACATTTTTTAATTCTTTCACAGTACCGGTATGTATCCAATATATTTCCTATCAAGTGTAAATCCGCGACAGAATACGGCTCTAAGATGAAATTCGTTTCCATTTTCATCGGAAGTAATGATCCTAGCCCCTAGGTCCTGCAACTGGAAAATGTTCTCAACGGAAGAAACTCTTACAACAATAGTCTAGTTTGACGCTTTTATTATTTTAATGAGTTTAGTTACGCAGTTTAGATAACAGAGGTGAGCCAACTTTACCTTGTAACGTGCAATTTATTACAATAACTTTTGTCCTCTATAAACAGCGGGGGACACAGAGACGACGTAATTATTGCTCTTAGGATTTTGCCTGGCGTTGTTTGGCTTTATCTGATAGCTGCGAATTGCGGAGAAAACATTACAATGTACAAAATTTATTTATTTATTTCATACATTTATTAGCATTACAGTTTCCCAATTCGCTAAATAATGTCTTAATTGGGTGGGCGGAGGCTAGTGTTTTCAAGCCGCCTAAAGACCACTGACTTAGCTTAACGACTCTCATCTAATGACAACAGCTGGGACCAACAGAACTGAACAGAACTTCCGAAGCACGGCCGAGGAACTAAATCCATCCATCCATCGATGGACAAGTAACGGTCAATGTTGCTTAACTTTGTGTGTTCGATTAGACTGATAAGCGCAACGACACGCCATCGAGCATTTCCAAACATACAAAGTAAAAATATCAATCAAAATATCGATTTTCGCTAATATGCCATTGCAGACTCAAAGAGCATACAAATCACTACATTTATGCGAACCGTATTGACCTATTACTGCGCTAATAGATAATGGATGTATCCATCATAAAATCAGCCAAATATAAAATTCTACCACTTATTTCATGAATATGTTATGTACGCCTCAATTATTATATACCTAAGGGCTAAGTATAAATAATGGTTGACGACGACATCACTACACTAAAACAACGTATACTTAAAAAGCATTATATAACCGAATCTGGGTCGGTACTATCTACCCCGGTCGTCCCGTCCCGTTAACGGGACGGTTCGGAAAAATTGTTTTATCGCCCAGAATCTCACCTAGTATCACTAAAAATTAGCACATAATTGTTCTAAAATATTCTGCTTGATACACTGAGTAAAGTTTTCAAGTCCATAATAAATATCAAGCACTTAACACAACTGAATCTTTCTCTGTTAGCAAACAGTGATTTCCCAGCAGCGCTGCGATTTATTCCAGTCTTATATCTCAGTTAGCTTGGCACCTGTTAAATATGCAGAACCCAACAGGATGCACTATTGACGGCGTTGCACTTAACTACAACAATCCAATCTATCTAATAGCGTTAGCCTGTTTTATTCACAGGAGTTAATACTGAAGTAAATTGATATTTATTATGCTACCCAACCATGGTTTGTTCTTTGTTTGTTTCTAAGAAATAAATTGAAAGTACTTACTTATATAGTTACCTTTTTACTAACAATTTCCTCTAAGAGACATGACCGCAAAATACGGACAATAACACAATTTGTGACTCCATATTTTAAGAGAACACAGTACGATTGGACCAACTCGTTGGTACTCGGTAGGTATTTCAAAAATGGTTGTTACTTCACTAAGCGCCCTGCAAAAATGAGACATCAATGATGAACAATTTCTTTTGTAACGCCCCCTACATACACTTAATAGTATTTTTTTTGTATCTAAGTCTTTTTTTATAATATGATTTTACATTATTTTCAAAGCATAGATGAGAATGTCTACTTGAAATAATGATATGTTTTGTATTTTCAAGAGTACACAATGGAAGTTCCGACTGAGTGGGAGGAACTAACTCTAATTTGGTTATTCTGAGGGCTAGCCGCGGAATTTTGCATTATGCAGAGGATTTGAGTGCGCGTCCGGTGCGAGTCGTATTTTCGACCAAGCGCTATGGTACGGCAAACATAACACTAACAGCGTCTCACTATCTAACATTAGCCGACTTGACATACGCATTAAACTTGTTGCAACCAAACCCAAAGGAAAGCATATATAACAATAAATACTATAATATATTAGTTACTAATATTATATGTTGTTACAATTATTGTAATGCATTTGTGCTTGGAATTATGTGTTAAGCACATATTTAAAGCCTATGCCACACCGGGAACAAAGTAAAATAAAGGTAAGATTGTTTAGCTTCGCTCATGTCGCTACTCCTTCTTTTCTTTCTTCAAGTCACACTGCTAACTACAGAGCTGAGCGAACTGATGTATAAAAAGACGCATTAGCGATTTTCGTTTCATTCCTGGTGTGACCTACGCTTAAAACAAATATTTAGATGATGAATACCCGTCCGTATGCGAAAAAAGGAATACTTGACGTATTACTATCAGTAGAAACCTTCTTTAATATCAGTAGAAACCTTCTTCTTTTGTTTCAATAATTAAGTCGATGACTAAGCCAGGAAGGTTTTGACGAATCTATCTAACAAAAGTCGGTAGAGCTAAATTGATTGAATCAGAGTTTAATTATGTTTTAGTTACTTACGTTATTATTTTCACGATTGCGACATAATGGATGCCAAAGGTTGGCTAAAATTGTGTGCTGCCGCGTAATAATATTTCACGGGCCTCGTTCCGGGAGAGTGGAAGATTTTATATTTTTATCTCTTGACGGGAGTCATCTGTAGAGTTATTTATAAGCGGTTAGTACTTAAGCGGAAATTAAATTTAAGTGGTGTTTTGCGGCCTTTGACGGCTTTTTCTTCATTCGTATTTTACTGCTATTTCTACTGGTATACTTACAGGAAAATGTATATCAATTTGATGTGTCGGACCTGCATAGCTGAATAAAGCGAAGGAGTAGTCCGTTATCCTACTTTCCATAGGTACCTACTACCACAGATTACATAATACGAGTAGTTACTTACTACGTAACAGATACTTCACTCAGTAGAAAATTGCCCATACCTACTGCTATAATAGACTACTCCGTCGCGTCAGCAACCGCTGCATGCTAAAATGTGCCTAAATGCTCAAGCGTACAGTTGTGATTGCTTCGCATATCTTCGATAAAACTATGTAACAGAAATATGTAAATCTGTATCTGAAATCCAAGCTAATGCTTAGTATACCCATTAAAAATAATTTTGATGCGACAAAAAATAGTAAACAATTACTAAAAATAGTAAATTATCACTTACCTTTCTTCATTGACAGGTAAATGGAAAAATGTTAGGTGTTTATCCCTTCTTTTACTTGATTTGCACCCATCTACAGCACATAAGGCACCAGACGGCATTGTAGGTAGGTACGTGTACGAACGAATATAACGATTAAAATTGTACAACGTGCTTGCGCTTGCGCTTCGCTTGCGACAACCGCACTGAATTTGGTCCGCAAACGGCCCGAGACCGCTCGGCCTCTCAGGTGTTGGCAAGCCGCCCAGCAAGTTGGTAGCAGTTTGTCGTCGGCGTGTCCGACTTGGCCGCTTAAGCCCCGATTAAGGTAAACTTTGTCTAAGTAATTCACTGGAAAATACTTTCCACTTCCCTAAAATATTGCGGGGATTGAGGTACGGTCGCCAAGGAAATACTCTTGTAGAACAAACCTTTCGAAATTAAAATATTGATTTGAAATCGAGTTTTTCAACTTCGTAGCCATAGCAGAATCGCTACAAAACTTCAAATCTTGTTGTAAGAATAAATCAATCTGAATATTTTTTAATCATAACTTTTGAATCAATTAATGATACAGAAATAATTTTAACGTCATTTAAACGTTAATCTCAAAATGTAGGAGTAAATACTAATACAAAAACGCACATAAATGGACCACTTTTTAACATAACAATATATTCAATTTAGGGAATAATTTTGAACATTACGTCGCCAAAGTAAATTAATTTAACATAGCAGTGTTATTCTTTTAAATTCTATTCATAAGTATACAATATACTTCTTCTTAGCCTTGTTTTACAATGTTGGTGTAGGTCAGCCGTGTGGTTTCCGGCAGACTAGAATAGAATCACTCCGTCTCTTCCCGTGGATGTCGTACAAGGCGACTAAGGGAAATACATTATAAAACATCGATCAGGCCTCCCCAACCCGTCTGGCCAGCGTGGGGAGTGTAGGCCAAATCCTCCTGCCTGTGACGGACGAAAGAGGGTCGTGCTCCTGTAGTGGAGACTAAAATGACCTGATGATGGTGATGGTGTAGGACTCCTTCATGTTTCGCTATGTGTTTCTGCATTGAGTATCTTGATTCAATTTCATTCCGGCCATTTTGACGTAATAACGTCTTATAAATCGATAATGTAACAACGTCTTAAAAAGCATGACTCATTGTCACGTTCCGCCTGAGCCGAGCGTGCAAGCGGGAGCGCGGAACAAGCGATAGAGAGGCACGATCGGCGTTCGGCTTGTGACGCATCTATCTATCTATCCACTCCAATAGTCGACGTTTTCTTATGACGTTATCACGTAAAATTATCGTCCGTAAACAGAGAACCAATTATTTCTCGCCAGCGCATCTGAGGTCATCTAGGAGGTCGCTTTTCACCCTAGGGACTCAACTCGACAAGACTTTTACACCACGAATTTTTCGGGCTACGTGTCCAGCCCATTCGCATTTGAGCTGGCCCATCTTTCTCACAACGTCGGTGATTTTATTTTGTTGTCGAAGCCAGGTGTTTGTTTTGACCTCGTAGCGCAATCACAACAATTTTCCTCTCCATTGCTGCATTGCATAATAACATTGTCAGCTTTCAATTTACGTCTTTTTTTTGTAACCGTGGGCTTATAGGTCCATAACAATTACTTTTTTTGCCAATGATACTATTAACAATAATTAAAAATGACTACCATTACAAGGGGGAGGGGTATGGACCCTACCAAGGGGGTGTTTTTGTTGAATACATGAACCTAAATAATCTCTAGTTTCATCCCAGACACACAGTGTGTGCGTGTGTGCGTGCAGTGTGTGTGCACGTGCGTTGTGTGTGTGTGTGTGTGTGTGTGGGTTGGGTTTGTGTGTTTGCGTGGGTGTGTGGGTGTGGGTGCATGTGTGTGGGTGTGGGTGAGTGTGTGTGTGAGTGTGTGTGCGTGTGTGTGGATGTGTGTTTTAGTGTGCAGTCGGCCTCAGTGACACCACTCACCACAAGAAACATTTTGAGAGACACATTTTTTAACTTACCATTCTTTCACAGTACGGTATGTATCCAATATATTTCCTATCAAGTGTAAATCCGCGACAGAATACGGCTCTAAGATGAAATTCGTTTCCATTTTCATCGGAAGTAATGATCCTAGCCCCTAGGTCCTGCAACTGGAAAATGTTCTCAACGGAAGAAACTCTTACAACAATAGTCTAGTTTGACGCTTTTATTATTTTAATGAGTTTAGTTACGCAGTTTAGATAACAGAGGTGAGCCAACTTTACCTTGTAACGTGCAATTTATTACAATAACTTTTGTCCTCTATAAACAGCGGGGGACACAGAGACGACGTAATTATTGCTCTTAGGATTTTGCCTGGCGTTGTTTGGCTTTATCTGATAGCTGCGAATTGCGGAGAAAACATTACAATGTACAAAATTTATTTATTTATTTCATACATTTATTAGCATTACAGTTTCCCAATTCGCTAAATAATGTCTTAATTGGGTGGGCGGAGGCTAGTGTTTTCAAGCCGCCTAAAGACCACTGACTTAGCTTAACGACTCTCATCTAATGACAACAGCTGGGACCAACAGAACTGAACAGAACTTCCGAAGCACGGCCGAGGAACTAAATCCATCCATCCATCGATGGACAAGTAACGGTCAATGTTGCTTAACTTTGTGTGTTCGATTAGACTTATAAGCGCAACGACACGCCATCGAGCATTTCCAAACATACGAAGTAAAAATATCAATCAAAATATCGATTTTCGCTAATATGCCATTGCAGACTCAAAGAGCATACAAATCACTACATTTATGCGAACCGTATTGACCTATTACTGCGCTAATAGATAATGGATGTATCCATCATAAAATCAGCCAAATATAAAATTCTATCACTTATTTCATGAATATGTTATATACGCCTCAATTATTATATACCTAAGGGCTAAGTATAAATAATGGTTGACGACGACATCACTACACTAAAACAACGTATACTTAAAAAGCATTATATAACCGAATCTGGGTCGGTACTATCTACCCCGGTCGTCCCGTCCCGTTAACGGGACGGTTCGGAAAGATTGTTTTATCGCCCAGAATCTCACCTAGGATCACTAAAAATTAGCACATAATTGTTCTAAAATATTCTGCTTGATACACTGAGTAAAGTTTTCAAGTCCATAATAAATATCAAGCACTTAACACAACTGAATCTTTCTCTGTTAGCAAACAGTGATTTCCCAGCAGCGCTGCGATTTATTCCAGTCTTATATCTCAGTTAGCTTGGCACCTGTTAAATATGCAGAACCCAACAGGATGCACTATTGACGGCGTTGCACTTAACTACAACAATCCAATCTATCTAATAGCGTTAGCCTGTTTTATTCACAGGAGTTAATACTGAAGTAAATTGATATTTATTATGCTACCCAACCATGGTTTGTTCTTTGTTTGTTTCTAAGAAATAAATTGAAAGTACTTACTTATATAGTTACCTTTTTACTAACAATTTCCTCTAAGAGACATGACCGCAAAATACGGACAATAACACAATTTGTGACTCCATATTTTAAGAGAACACAGTACGATTGGACCAACTCGTTGGTACTCGGTAGGTATTTCAAAAATGGTTGTTACTTCACTAAGCGCCCTGCAAAAATGAGACATCAATGATGAACAATTTCTTTTGTAACGCCCCCTACATACACTTAATAGTATTTTTTTTGTATCTAAGTCTTTTTTTATAATATGATTTTACATTATTTTCAAAGCATAGATGAGAATGTCTACTTGAAATAATGATATGTTTTGTATTTTCAAGAGTACACAATGGAAGTTCCGACTGAGTGGGAGGAACTAACTCTAATTTGGTTATTCTGAGGGCTAGCCGCGGAATTTTGCATTATGCAGAGGATTTGAGTGCGCGTCCGGTGCGAGTCGTATTTTCGACCAAGCGCTATGGTACGGCAAACATAACACTAACAGCGTCTCACTATCTAACATTAGCCGACTTGACATACGCATTAAACTTGTTGCAACCAAACCCAAAGGAAAGCATATATAACAATAAATACTATAATATATTAGTTACTAATATTATATGTTGTTACAATTATTGTAATGCATTTGTGCTTGGAATTATGTGTTAAGCACATATTTAAAGCCTATGCCACACCGGGAACAAAGTAAAATAAAGGTAAGATTGTTTAGCTTCGCTCATGTCGCTACTCCTTCTTTTCTTTCTTCAAGTCACACTGCTAACTACAGAGCTGAGCGAACTGATGTATAAAAAGACGCATTAGCGATTTTCGTTTCATTCCTGGTGTGACCTACGCTTAAAACAAATATTTAGATGATGAATACCCGTCCGTATGCGAAAAAAGGAATACTTGACGTATTACTATCAGTAGAAACCTTCTTTAATATCAGTAGAAACCTTCTTCTTTTGTTTCAATAATTAAGTCGATGACTAAGCCAGGAAGGTTTTGACGAATCTATCTAACAAAAGTCGGTAGAGCTAAATTGATTGAATCAGAGTTTAATTATGTTTTAGTTACTTACGTTATTATTTTCACGATTGCGACATAATGGATGCCAAAGGTTGGCTAAAATTGTGTGCTGCCGCGTAATAATATTTCACGGGCCTCGTTCCGGGAGAGTGGAAGATTTTATATTTTTATCTCTTGACGGGAGTCATCTGTAGAGTTATTTATAAGCGGTTAGTACTTAAGCGGAAATTAAATTTAAGTGGTGTTTTGCGGCCTTTGACGGCTTTTTCTTCATTCGTATTTTACTGCTATTTCTACTGGTATACTTACAGGAAAATGTATATCAATTTGATGTGTCGGACCTGCATAGCTGAATAAAGCGAAGGAGTAGTCCGTTATCCTACTTTCCATAGGTACCTACTACCACAGATTACATAATACGAGTAGTTACTTACTACGTAACAGATACTTCACTCAGTAGAAAATTGCCCATACCTACTGCTATAATAGACTACTCCGTCGCGTCAGCAACCGCTGCATGCTAAAATGTGCCTAAATGCTCAAGCGTACAGTTGTGATTGCTTCGCATATCTTCGATAAAACTATGTAACAGAAATATGTAAATCTGTGTCTGAAATCCAAGCTAATGCTTAGTATACCCATTAAAAATAATTTTGATGCGACAAAAAATAGTAAACAATTACTAAAAATAGTAAATTATCACTTACCTTTCTTCATTGACAGGTAAATGGAAAAATGTTAGGTGTTTATCCCTTCTTTTACTTGATTTGCACCCATCTACAGCACATAAGGCACCAGACGGCATTGTAGGTAGGTACGTGTACGAACGAATATAACGATTAAAATTGTACAACGTGCTTGCGCTTGCGCTTCGCTTGCGACAACCGCACTGAATTTGGTCCGCAAACGGCCCGAGACCGCTCGGCCGGGCGGTAGGTAATTATAGCGCGCAAGTACATGGAGTGACGGAGGCCTGCTCCTACTTATATTATAAACTAGCTGATGCCCGCGACTTCGTTCGCGTGGACTTTATGATTCCGGCATATAATACAAATACGAACTAATGTAGATACATAAGAAAATATTTGGGGCAGTATTATACGTTAAAAGCCAACAAATTATTATTTTTATTTAAGATTAGCTGATGCCCGCGACTTCGTTCGCGTGGACTTTATGATTCTGGCGTATTAATACAAATACGAACTAATGTAGATATATAAGAAAATACTTGTTATACGTTAAAAGTCAATAAGTTATTATTATTTTTTTATTTAACATTGTTAAAAGTCAATAAGTTATTATTATTTTTTTATTTAACATTGTAATGTTAGATAAAAAAAAAAAATAACTTATTGACTTTTAACGTATAACAAGTACCATAGTTTTAAAAAAAATATAAAATAAATTAAGGGAGTATTTGTTTGTTTGTATTATCTTTATTGTTCAGATAACAACGAATGAGTACATGTAAAATAAAGGGATACAAAGGCGGACCTATCCCACACGGGGATCTCTTCCAGTCAACCTTAAGTCTTTCCTTCGGGAGGTAATATGAAATGACCTGAAGCATTACTAACTCTCGAAAAAGCCACGTAAAGTTGGCCATGCGAAAAACAACCAGTCCTAAGCTTGACCAGCGAATTTTAGTGATTTCTTTATTGTCATAGCAAAGCAAGTGGTCACAGAGAACTGTGTACGTTTAAAATTAAAATTTATTTTTTTGGAGAAGAATGGTATACGCGGAATAAATACAGTTTCATCGGCACCACTCCCAGTAAGAATCTCAGCTTCAATTATATTTCGCTGCTAGACATTGACTTTACTTCAGGGAGGAGATCTTCCCCAAATTTTAATAATATTCTTGAAAACTGCTGGGCACGTAAAGTTCTATATATAGCTTCTAGTGCCTTACTGTTGGCCATTTCGCATTCATCTCAAACGATTAGACAGCAGTCCTGAAACACCTTCGCTTTGTCACAGTTTCGTGTCACAGAGCATGTCCGTGTTTCAGTTCTGTTTAAATCGAGTAGGATTTAGAACATTGTATTTGCGTCCTTCCGCCTAGAAGTAATGTGAGCATCTAAGAAAAACAGTTTCCACTCGTTGCTTAAAACACTTTCTACATAGCGTCCCGCAAATGCACGTATTCTTTCTGGTTTGTGCGAATATATACCAATCGTTCCATTTCAATTTTAGCGTACACGTCTATAATAAACTGACTAAATATACCACGTTACCTTTGTAAATAAAATAAAACGATTGCGTCTAACTCGTAGCAGGTAAAAATAAAAGTAGCACATCGCGGTTTTTTTTTACAATACATTCTATATTTTGTTAATGTTATTTTAAGTAACTTTTTTAGTTCTATTTGCTATTATAGCGTGTTATTTTTACTTTTTTTAAACTATAATTTATTGTAAACACATGTTGTTTATGTAAATAAATTTAACTTTGTTCTGCATCAGGTGTTCCAAATCTTGGATTTTTATACCTCAACAAAAAATGCTCATCCGGCTGAACAACTTTTGCTAAGGCGTCATTTTTATTTTTCTTATAGTTTACCTGAACCATTATGGTTTTGCATCAGGTGTTCCAAATCTTGGATTTTTATACGTCAACAGAAAATGCTCATCAGGTTGAATAACTTTTGCTAAGGCGTCATTTTTATATTTCTTATAATTTACCTGAACCATTATGGTTCTGCATCAGGTGTTCCAAATCTTGGATTTTTATACCTCAACAAAAAATGCTCATCAGATTGAACAACTTTTGCTAAGGCGTCATTTTTATATTTCTTATAGATTACCTGAACCATTACGGTTCTGCGTCAGGTGTTCCAAATCTTGGATTTTTATACCTCAACAGAAAATGCTCATCAGGTTGAATAACTTTTGCTAAGGCGTCATTTTTATATTTCTTATAGTTTACCTGAACCATTATGGTTCTGCATCATTTGTTCCAAATCTTGGATTTTTATACCTTTACAGAAAATGTTCATCAGGTTGAATAACTTTTGCTAAGGCGTCATTTTTATATTTCTTATAGTTTACCTGAACCATTACGGTTCTGCGTCAGGTGTTCCAAATCTTGGATTTTTATACCTCAACAGAAAATGCTCATCAGGTTGAATAACTTTTCCTAAGGCGTCATTTTTATATTTCTTATAATTTACCTGAACCATTATGGTTCTGCATCAGGTGTTCCAAATCTTGGATTTTTATACCTCAACAAAAAATGCTCATCAGATTGAACAACTTTTGTTAAGGCGTCATTTTTATATTTCTTATAGTTTACCTGAACCATTATGGTTCTGCATCAGGTGTTCCAAATCTTGGATTTTTGTACCTCAATAGAAAATGCTCATCAGGTTGAATAACTTTTGCTAAGGCGTCATTTTTACATTTCTTATAATTTACCTGAACCATTATGGTTCTGCATCAGGTGTTCCAAATCTTGGATTTTTATACCTCAACAAAAAATGCTCATCAGATTGAACAACTTTTGCTAAGGCGTCATTTTTATATTTCTTATAGTTTACCTGAACCATTATGGTTCTGCATCAGGTGTTCCAAATCTTGGATTTTTATACCTCAATAGAAAATGCTCATCAGGTTGAATAACTTTTGCTAAGGCGTCATTTTTATATTTCTTATAGTTTACCTGAACCATTACGGTTCTGCGTCAGGTGTTCCAAATCTTGGATTTTTATACCTCAACAGAAAATGCTCATCAGGTTGAATAACTTTTGCTAAGGCGTCATTTATTTCTTATAGTTTACCTGAACCATTATGGTTCTGCATCAGGTGTTCCAAATCTTGGATTTTTATACCTTAACAGAAAATGCTCATCAGGTTGAATAACTTTTGCTAAGGCGTCATTTTTATATTTCTTATAGTTTACCTGAACCATTACGGTTTTGCGTCAGGTGTTCCAAATCTTGGATTTTTATACCTCAACAGAAAATGCTCATCAGGTTGAATAACTTTTGCTAAGGCGTCATTTTTATATTTCTTATAGTTTACCTGAACCATTATGGTTCTGCATCAGGTGTTCCAAATCTTGGATTTTTATACCTTAACAGAAAATGCTCATCAGGTTGAATAACTTTTGCTAAGGCGTCATTTTTATATTTCTTATAGTTTACCTGAACCATTATGATTCTGCATCAGGTGTTCCACTTTCCAAAATCAATTATACCCTATATGTTGCCCAGGCTTAACAGCTATATAACAAAAAAAGTTTCATTCGAATCCATCCAGTACTTCCAGAGATTAGCGTGTACAAACAGACAAACAGACATACAGACAAACAGACAGACATTTTTTTTAAATTCTTACTCTATTACTACATCTCCATCGCCTCCAATTGTTTTTTTGTAAATATATTCAATGTACAGACACATTATTTTTACTGTTTTATTATATGTATAGATATAGATAGATGTGAAGGAAGTTTGCGAGAGTTATCTAGTTATCTATTGGTGTATTGATATATTAGATATATTTCTATGAGAGAGAGGCAAACGACCTTGTGTGTCACCTGGTGGACAGCAATCATTATTTGTAAAACATTTGTTACCTACTCTTTATTTGTGCCCACAACTCGTCAATTATGAGAAGCATTCCGCCGAGCAAAACTCGGTCGCTCAGACAACGGGTAATTAATCGAACAACAACAATTTCCATTAATAATTCCGAATTGTACATTCAAATTAATTCAAACCTGTAATATCAATCAAGTAGAGGCGGGTCATTACACCAATAAAAATTCCCATCCGTTTTTATGAATACCAAAATACATAATTCAAGCAATATACTCGTAACTGCCGGCATGTAACTGGCGAGCGGGGCTTTGAACCAATTAATTTTAAAAAATCCTCAAAATTATGCGCCAAAGGGGAATTGTGTGGCCACTTAAATTTGTGACAATATAAATACCGTCATTTTAGCGCCTAAAGTAACACGCGTGCGAAAAGCTATTTGCTATTGCAGTGTTTTTCAGTGTGGATCGCGGAAGGTCACAAAGCTGTAAAAAAGAGCGTTCAAAAAAATTTGTTAATGTTCATTTCGGGACATAATCGACAACCATGTTAGATATAATAGTAAGCCTTTCAATTTCCGGCTGGGTACTCTGTATATTTATCTATGGAATATGTATTCTTTTTTGTTATAGAATGTCCCGCAGCTCGGTGTGCCTCTTGGCATAGGCCTCCTCCAACATCCAAAATCGACAGCCATGTTAGATACTTCACTATTAACCGATATCTAACTAATTATGAAAATTTATAAAAAAAAAATATTTGTAATTTAATAATCTTGGAGGGTCGCAAAAGATTTCTACGTACTAAGGGGGTCGCGTCTTGAAAAAGTTTGAAATACATTGTGCTATTGGCTAGTAAGACATAAATTCCTTCATAAAACCGTTATTAATTATCCTGACAAATACACAACAGGAAAAAAAATACATGATTAATTAATATCAGCCTATTTCAAAACAATGAACGAATACTATGAAGAGATACGACAGACATAAAGGAAAAAGAAACAGCCTAAATAGCTTTACGGTGAGAATATATGTATAAATACATAAATGAAGTCACTTCTCTTAAGCTAATGTTCGTCGTCATTAACTCTTATTCCATCCACTATTGAGATATGGGTCTCTGTTGAAATAATATTGAAACTACATTGTATAATGTAGACATATGGAAGCCTCACAGAGAGAACAAAGGTGAACCATAGAAAAAGTGACATGGAATGTATCAAAAAGTAAATATAGAATTTCAATTATAAAATATTAATTAATATAGGCCAGTACTTAATAATATAAAGGAGCCTATATTTACAACACCAGTCCTTAATTGAAATCTCCTAATTTACTTACTAGCTGAAAGCATCCCTAAGCCTAAGGTACATTTACAATGTGAGACTCTGCCTAATGGCTTAGTAAGCATATCAGCACACATATCACAAGTAGGTACATACTTTATTGTAATAGTACCGTCAGTAACTTTTTCTCGAATGAAATGGTACCGCGTATCAATGTGCTTAGTCCTACTAAGGTGCAAAGGATTCATAACAATTTCGTGTGTGTTGAGTTTTTCTTTGTTCGCAAAGCAGACTCATTTTCATTAGACTTGGTTTTGGACAACTCATTCAAAAGTTTAGCCTTTACCATGTCCGTGGTAAGTTCAATGTTACAATTTTCTAATCCGATAATCAGAGGGTCGAAGTTTGGCGTTAGACCTCCCAAAAGTATTGCAGCTAAAGAGGAATCATCAATCAATCTTCTTATCAATATCTGCGAGATCTTTAGCGGATACAGATTTTGGCTAGTGCTAACTCATCTTTACGCTTCTTCGTTGCATCCGGGGTCTTATCATCCAATGGATAACCCACAACAGTCTCCCCTCATTCAAATGAACCCATTTGAATGAGGACCCGCAGTTGAGCAGTTGGAGTACGCTCTAAACCTAGAGCGTACTCCAACTGCTCAACTGCGGGTTGGCCGAGGTAAGTGTTTTCAAACCGCCTAAGGTCACTGATTTGACTTAACGACTGTCATCTAATGACAACAGCCTTGACCGACAACTTGACGTGCCTTCCGAAGCACGGAGGAGCTCGAGAAAATAAACCCATCCATGGACAGGCTACGGTCGACGTTGCTTAACAGTCTACATGAACACGCAAAGAATATTCCTGTACTATTACAAACTATGGAAACAGAATATTATCACTATATTATGATTTCTACGCTACGATAGTTGCGTAAGTAGGACCAGTCAGGCATTATGGCTATCTTAACCAGGGGCCCTACCGCCGAAGCTGAAGCCGATTACCATCGCATTTTTTTGAATGCGAAAAACAAACTACTGCTTAGATTGTTGGTAATTATATTTACCTTAGCTGGTAGAAACCATGAAGCACTACCGACTAAGCTAAATTGTTTGTCAATAACTTAAACTTAACACCTATTTTTGCGAATCAAAATATTTAACTTCTTCAATGGCAGTCGGCTTCAACTTAAGCAGTAGAGTCCCACAATAATATAAAAAAATGGGATGCGGCTGTGTCATGGACTGGATGAATACGTTATATGCACTAAAATTATCTTAAAATGACAGTGCGTCCCCCTCCCCCGCACGCGATGTTCCATACTCCTTACTTAGCGTAATAAATTCTATGATACTCCATCTATTCAGTGATTGATTTTTGTATGGAGATGATAGATTTGTAGCTGCAACACCAAACTATTTCCCCGATTTAGTTATCATTCGTTTATTTGAATTGCCTCCCTATGGAAGCAATTTCAAAGACGTATTCATATCAAAATTAATACTAGTTATTAATACCTACCTACCTTTACCCCCAGGATTGCAATGGACTTCATTGTTCATTGCCTTTTTTGGCGGTCGCCGCTGTTAATCCTGGCTACACAGGAGACACAGTGGTGGGAATGTGTGGTGGGTCCCCGTCCCTTAATACCTACCTACTATATGGACCGACGATCTCAAAAAAGTGGCTAGTAGCGGTTGGATGCGAAAAGCGGAGGATCGCATATGGTGGAAAGCATTGGGAAAGGCCTATATCCAACAGTGGGTAGATACAGGCTGATAATGATGATGATGATATTAATACCTAATCTATCGCCCCATCGCTCCAATTATCGTACACTACGTAGTAGTAAAAAAAATCCGTAGCGTCGTAGTACAATAATGAAATGAAAGCACTATCTATTATTAAACCGGTACATTCTAAATTGAATGCAAATACTTCCAATTTCAATGATGTTATAAATACTATAGATATGGCATACTCAAATGAAATTCTCGGCGCTTTAATATACCTGCTATCTCTTTCCATCGCTGAGTTTGTAATCGGCGCAATGGCGCCTATTTATCTTGCAAAACAAAAATATTAAATTAATCTAAAATACGCGTTAACATCAATTATTATTGTATACTTTAGTATGATATGTGATGCTTGGGTTTTATTTACTTTATAAACATAAATTGTTAATTTTCGTAAAGAAGACGGCATTTTACCTATTTCAAGTAATTGTCACAAACATCAGTTTCGTTGGCTTGCTTGTGCGAACTAATTGCGTGTTTGTGCTTGTAAGACAATTACCTCCGGCTGTACGTTTTTGACGCTTGTGGCACATCTATTTTTATAACATCATTGAGAACTGGGTACCTACTCTTTTCCTTCGAAAGACACTTGTTAATGAGTAAAGCGTTTATATCGCAGATGATATTCTGCAAGCTTTTATTTTCACTGCGGTGTCTGTAATCAAATCTTGCAAGTTAAATGTGACCCACTTTCCAGAGTCCGAATTAGGTAAGATTAAGCACACCCGCTTGGCGCTCGTGACAATGCATGATTACCTGATTTTTCTTTTTCTTTTTATACTACGTCGGGTGGCAGACAAGCATACGGCCCGCCTGATGCGAACGCTAGCAACATGAAATATCGCTCGCACATCGCCACGCTAAAAATATAAATCATCCTCCAATTCATATGTATATATATTATGTTGTTTATATATAATTTCATGTGTATTATATATTTTGTTATTTATGTAAAGTGTATGTATGTATATTTCACGTATTACATACACTCATACTAGACGTTTTTCGCAATCACGGAATCTTATAAGATTCCATGATTGCATTAGTCTACTTCAATCATACTTCAAATAAAATTATTCTAGCATAAATTTACTATTATTAATAATGACAATAAACATTAAACAAACAGATAATATATACTTTAATTCTCAACAACAATAAATGTAACAATTAAACTATTTAACTTACTCTTTTCTATTAATTAATATTGTTATCATAAACATAAGTATCCATAACTAATTAAATCATCAATTATACCCACAATTACATTCTTATACCTATTAACAGCCTGTATTTTTTCTTCATCGGTTGTCCATACAAGTTTACTCCTCACATGCCCTTCTTGTTGCAACCCGTTGGAAAGCCACAATGCCGTGTTGGCTACAATGAAACTTGCAGGACTGACAACTATCAAATCTTTCTCAAACATTTGCCAAGAATACAAAACATTTGAATCCAAACCAGCTTCTCTAATCACTTGCACAAACATCTGGTAATAAATGTTTAAGAGTTCCATGTAATGTTTGCGTCTTAATTCTACATTTGTACTGCTTAATATGAGGAACAGCACATCAAAAGCTGGACTGCAAATACGTGCAGTTTGATAGTCTATTATACAAGCTGACACTGGTTTGTCATTCTGAAAAAAAAAGAAAAAATTTAAGAAATGTGTACTATTGTGTACCTACCTACAATAATATTCTTAGTGTGTATGAAATTCAACAGTCCCAAACAGAATATAAATAAATATTTCTAGAAAAATTACACAAACTAAGCAAAGCTCGTACTATGGGTACTTGATAACTGACATAATACGTAAATATTATTTTTTTGTAAATACATAGAAAACACCTAGCACAAGACAAACAGACATGTTTGTGCACACAAATATTTGTCTTGTGCGGGGATCGAACCCACAACTTTGGGATCAAAGTGACCATTTCTAGCCATTCGACCATCAAGCTCGTTAAATAAAATTATGGTGTATTATATTTGACAATGTTTTTACCATATATTTAAATAAGATATTTTCCTTCCAGATATCACCATGGCATATACATGTTTTCTCCACTAAACAATTTGCGCTTTCAACCAACTTCCCACAATTATCTTTAAAATTCTCTAATAAAGGCACATATCTTGTGTTATTAAGCGCCTTCAGAACTTTTTCAAGTCTATCTAACAATATATCCATAAACCTTTTGTTAGATGCCACAGACAGAGGCAAACATACTTCTGCAGCTTCCTCATATGATTTTCTGTCTCTTTCTCGGAATATAAAAGACAGAGCGTGAAATTTGGCCAAAGATGTCAAGGAAACTTTCATATGTTCAATATCTAGGAACTGACTAGAAGTAAAGGGCTTGTACCCATCCTCACACATATTTTGCATAACAATAACCTCATTGCAATATTCCTTGCATACATAATAACATCTGGGCATGACATACTGTGACCCATGTGAGAAACTTCGTTGTAATTCACTGTACTTTTCTAATACAGAGCTGTAAACATAGATTTCTCGTAGAAAAAAATGTGTTAGAGCACCACTGACCCGGTACCGTTCATCAGTGGGAGCCACTTTTAAAACCACATTAGTATTCACCTCCACATCACGTTTTTTTCCTTTTAAAACTAATGGAATAAGCACTCCAAAGTAATTCTGCGCAATAGATTCGAAGTTTATCTTCGAATGCCGGCATTCTGTTACACCAATTATTGTGGCAACTTCACTTACAATGGTGCTAATATATTCCTCAGATATTTTATTCATTTTCAGGTACGTGTATCTTTAACATACGTAAAACTAACAAAATAAAACTTGTAAACAAACAAAAACCTATTTAACCTCAAGGCTCAAATCGATTGTAAGAAATGAAATGAAATGTCAAGTCAAGTGTCTTCTTCTTTTTTACATTGCTACTAACCACTTTGACATCGAAGAATATTTTTGCCATTTTCGAGTTTTGTAATAATTTCTTCATTATAATACCGACTTCAGAATATCACCAGAAATATTCTAGTTCCATAATCACTTATATTAACTTAGCAAAACTAATATTGTAAATTTATTGCCTTAACAACTTTTTGGAACAAATAGATAACAGCTGTATAAGCTTATAACCAACGATTGATTACACTAATTGCGTGGACTATAAAAAGCAATATCAAACATTAAAACTCAAAGTTGTTTTTTCTCTCTCTATCGAAATATTAGTATGCACGCATTAATTAGGCTTGATATACTTTTTGGGTCGAATTTTTTAAAGTTTGTGTTCTTCTAATATAGGGCGTGATGGCACAGGAAAAAATATCTTAATTATCACCATCGCTCTAGATTGTTATTAACTTGACGTGTGTGATACGTCCGAGGTATTTTCCCGTCACGTCGTGTATGTTAAGGTCTTTAACTATAATTTAGCGGAGAAATATGTTATAAGCAATTTAGTTTTTAAGGAATCTGAAATGTAAAATTGGTACCTATGAGTGGAGTTTTGACCTACCTACTATTCTCTATCTACTTCACAGATTTTTACTCATTCCAGCATTAAAAGCGAATTTAATGGAAAATAAAAGAGCAAATGAAAATGGGAAGTGTTGTGAGCGGGTAAACATTGCAAATCGAATTTTCGCCTTGGTTCCCTCTGGCGAGACAATAAAAGTATCGATGTATTCGATGAATATTAATAAGGATTTTATTATTGGCAATCACCGATGGATAATCATACAGGATAATCAATATACTAAAAAAAGAAAATTTTGTTTGGATGTATGACGTTAAATACAGAAACTACTAATCGGTTAATTTAAATACTAAATATAATTTTTAAAATAATTATGATTAGCTTTCAAGTCATTAGAATCGCAAGTACAATAGTATCCATTCCCAAACATGTGCAACAAGGCGGCCTTATTACTGAAAACACTATAATACCCGTTCTGTATTTTCCGGGAAAACCTTAACAGGCAGTTCATCCTTACGCAAGTGGATCAAAGTGGTCCCATGCTATGCGATTCCAATGTTTGGTTTTCTCCCGCATTCAATTAAGTTGTTGAATTAACTGCCTGTCAAGGCTTTCCCGAGAGAATACAGGATGGGGTTCTCCAAAAAGACGGGCGCGAAAATGTTTTTACGAGGTCGGCATCGCATGCGTTACAATACGTTTATAGGTGGGTGCCGATGATAACTGTTTTCCATCAGAACCTCTGTGAAGTAAAAAAAAAATTAAACATGCCAATTTTATTAATTTTTCAGCTTCGTTCATAATTCTACTTGGTTCTATTTTGATGAAATCCTCCTGTTAGTTTTATATATACTTTTTACTAAGATAGATAGATAGAATATGTTTTATTTGCAAAATACAGAGTATAGAGTAGAAATAAATCTCATTAAATATGTTAACAAAACTTGCTTGTGCAACAAGGCGGCCTTATGCTGAAAGCAGTCTTTTCAAGACAACCTTAAGCTAACGAATACATGCATGAATTGGGTAGGGTTCGCAAGAAGAAAATCACTAATCCCTAGAATTATGTGTAGAAAGTTTCATGATGATCGGTTGAGTAGTTTCGGCGTGAAAGCGTAACAAACAAACTCACGTTCACATTTATATATACTAATATTATAAATGTGAACGTGAGTTTGTTTGACCGATCATCATGAAACTTTCTACACATAATTCTCAAAGGAAGGACATAGAATTCTATTTATTTAAAAAAAAGTTAACCGCGGGTGGAAGCTAGTATTAAATAAATTGCTAAATAATTCCTATGCTATGTATCATTATAATAACACATATTTATTATGAAAATAACCACAATATATGACAAGCAAAATATTTCGTTAGAGTTAAAGAGAGAGAAAATCACAACTTTAAGTTTTAATGTTTATTGATATTGCATATAGATACATACATGTAAACATGAACATATACATACTTAATTACATTAAAGGTAAATAGAAAGATATAAAAAATAAAATAAAAAACTTGGTATTACATTTTATCTACAAAATATTTTTTACTTCGCTAGACTAAGCAGATTATTTAAATATTTAATTGAGTTTTAGTGAGCTTTAAAATAATGTAAGCGCAGTAAGAAAGTTTTATAAATTTAAACTCTAAGAATACATAACAGAAAATGCCTAGTTTTGAAAATACTTATCTTGGTTTTGGGTACTCTCAACTCACGTAACATGTAATTTAATGTTATTTAGCCCTAAAAAAATAAAAACTGGCTTAACGAAATTATTTTTGACATAGCAGAATAAACTTTAGATAAAGTAATGAGTGTTCTATTGATTATTTAGGCAAGTATTAACTATAGATTAAGAACTACCGGCTCTGTTGTAATTAGGTTATTAGAAGATTCTAAATAAAAAAAACGACGTGTACCAGAAACGAGCGGTACAGACCCGGGGCCCTACCGCCGAAGCTGATGCCGATTACCATCGGATTTTTTGATCGTGAGAATAGATCTTATGCCAGCTCTACATTTGTGCCGCGAAGCTCCACAAACAGGCGTGAACGTGAAGGTTTTCGCTAGGTTCACGGGCATTCACGCATGTTCCTCGATCGGAGTCGGTATTTAGTCCCACGACAAAGGGTTCGCATTTCGTTCGCGCGGTGTTCACGCGTACACATCCACAGTCACGGCCTCACGGCGCACCGCCAGTTTACTCCAGGAGTAAACACGCGCCCATCCGTACGCATCGGTGGTCAGGTCCTGACCACCTATGCGCACGGATGGGCACGTGCATTCACAACTAGAATGGCTAGTATTAGACAATAGTATAATTATTAGCTTATGCTATTTATTGCACGTCGCTGTTATCAGCGACGTGCAATAAATAAATTATAATAAAATTGTGACAGAAAAATAGACGATTGTTAACAAAAGGACCCCGGTCTGTAGATTTAATTATGTTTAATTAAAAAAATCTAGAATGGCAGCGCAACAGCGTAACACTTGGAACAACGAATCGGAAATGCGCTTTAAAAGCGCATCTAAATCTAAAGAACATTATCATTCGGAAAATGTGCTATGGAATTAAAAAAAAATCGCCATTACAATTTCAGTCATCCACCATCTTTTTTCTTCTCCAACGATTTCTAATTATTTGCTTATTTTGTAGGTAAAAATAGTTATATGTTGCTATAGCAAAGTTATTGCAGCCGCAACTTCCACGTCCATGTCGCGGCAGGTTCCGCTCACGTATGTGTGACCCGTGAATGTAGAGGGGTACAAGTTTCGCCGTGAAATCACGCGCACATTCACGGCATAATTTCACGGCACTAATGTAGAGCTGCCATTAGGTTTAATTTATTGACAAACATCTACAGCTTAGTCTGTAGAACTCTATGGTTTCTACCAGCTAAGCTAAACACAATTACCACCAATCTAAGCTAAAGTTTGATTTTCGCAATCAAAAAATCCGATGGTAGTCGACTTTAGCTTCGGCGGTAGGGTCTCTGGGCGTGACGACTCAGTCTAGTTCACTCGTTGAATTGAGTTTAGCGACTCGGGCTTATGGAAGTTGACACTGCCGCTAGCAAAAGTAGCAGTAGTTATATAAAGAATACGTTTAATTTTCCCACGAATTACGAACGAGAATCACTAGGTTATCGTCTTTCCAATCTTGTTAAAAGTATTTTCATAAAAATGTTCAATCCACACTCGCAGCGAACACGTCTCGCCTTCTCCAATTCGCCTCGGGCAAGTTACGACATAAAAAGATTATCTCTAACTAAAGTTAACCAAACTTGGAAAATGGCAAGATATGAGGATAGTGATCGACTGTTATTATCATCTCTCTTAATTCACGGGTCAAGCCCGGTCATTTGATAAGCATGCGGGGATATAGATCCAACACGTAGAGGCCCCTTTCAGAAGTTTGATATAATGTTATACGCCCGCCGTGACCCGCTCCAGGATATATTAATGGAACGATATACCCATGAGCAGGTCTCGGCAGGCGTTGAGATTATTACAAAGTGTGATGGAAAATAAATGGGTTATGGAGATGAGATCTGGGTGAACTTAATACCGGGCTATTACAGAAGAGGGACGGACGCCTGCCGTATCTGCTTTTATTGCTAGTTATTTGCGGCAGGCGGTGGTTGCCACTCACTAGATGGGCCCCCGAAATGCCAGGAAATCGCCCGGGGCAACACCGATGTGAGTGACTCAGGGATGTCGAGAGCTGTGCTGCGCTTTCACCGAAGTTACTCGCGGCGTGATGCCCTTTAACACTTCCACCCCTGGAGCATATAGCTCTAGCGGCTCCTCTCTGGACGGCCAATGAAGGCAAGCCAGAGCTGAGAGTCCTGCGGGCCTTCTTGTGTTTACACTCCGACCGATGAAGACACGTCGGAGACGATGGCCCTGACCGACTCTCTGGAGACTCGGGTCCGTGGTGTCGCTACTCACACAACAGCTCGCCACAAGCTGCCCTGCAAACGCCCGCCACAAGCTGCCCTTCGGACTATTATTATCTCTCTTAATTCACGGGTCAAGCCCGGTAATTTTATAGGCGTGCGCGGGGATATGGATCCGACGCGTAGAGTAGAGGCCCCTTTGAGAAGTTTCATGTAATGTTGTACGCCCACCGTGACCCCCCCTCATTATTATTATATTTTCTTTTTAGGTATCCTCAATGCGAATTATCAGTCCCCTGGCAAATAGTACGTGCAATGTGGACACTTCCTGCTGCTCTGTCGTATCGACCTCACCTCCCATCTTAGACGAATCTGGAATAGTTTGTATAGCGTCGCACGCACACACGCTTATTCACGCTCTGCACAGACGTCATTGTTTACGTAACTGGTGAATACGTTGTACCCTACCTCTGACTAACGAGCCTTTAACAAAGAGTATCCAGGTTATTTTTAATGAACAAAGAGTATGTCTAAAAGCCAGTGCCTCGTTTGTCATCCAGGAGGATCCACCACGTGCAATCACTTACACCCCAAAAAATCTCTGAGATTATAAAATAAAAAGCAAGACTTATTGTGAACTAGTCAAGATGTCCAATCAAAGTAAAACGTGCCACTTACGCACACACTGAAAATAATGTACAAAGTGAAAAGTTTTTATTACTTGGCACATCTACAAGAGTTATTTAAAGTGAACAACTTGTTTACAGTACTTTCCTACTTGTTGATACAAACTTTGTTATTGTTAAAAGTTGAAGGTATATACGGGTGGTTGACAGTTGCTATAAATACTAGACAGTAATTAACAGGTACAACCACATAATAAAATTTTGAAAATATTTGGAATGGTGTTCAATTATTTCCGTTCTTACATGTTAATGTTATTATTTTTATATATAAAGAGGAGATCGATAGCTCCATCTACTAGTATCAAATAAAATAAATATATAGGTCCGTAAAAATATAAAGAAAACAAGAAAATTTTCAATAGATTACACCACGTCTGTTAAATCACTAAAAAAAACCGGACAAGTGCGAGTCGGACTCGCCCACCGAGGGTTCCGTAGGTACGTAGTATTATTATTAAATTTGATATTTTTCTTTATAAATAAGAAATAATGCGTCGAAAAAAATAAATAAAATATATTTTGCAATGTGTACATCAAGCCCTTTCATATGATACCCCATTTGAACTAGTAGTTTCAATTTGAAATTTCGACACCCTATAAAAAATATAGACCCCCTATTTTTTAAGATCTATTTACAAATGTATAGCTTTGAGATTTATTCCTGTACTTGTAGTCTATAACGATGTTACTTGCCAAATTTCATAGTTCTAGGTCAACGGGAAGTACCCTATAAGTTTTGATTCCCTTGAGTGTGTCGAAATATGCGTTTTTTGCTGAATAAACGGCCGTAACTTTTTTCTACGTAAACTTAGCAGTTTGATTTTTTTACAACTTCATGGGACCTTAGACCTGAGTATACAGTTCAAATTTCAGCTTGATGCCTCCACGCATTCTCGACATAGAAATTATTGACAGACAGACAGACAGACAGACAGACAGACAAACAGACGGACAACAAAGTGATCTTATAAGGATTCCGTTTTTCATTTTGAGGTACGGAACCCTAAAAGTATCAAGAATCAAATCCTCCTCTTGTTTAAGGTGGTTAAAATATACTTACACCCGTATTCTAATGTTTCCTCAATATTTCCTCCACTCCACTCAACCTCAGATAAGGATTTTGGTATTTTTAGTTGACATTTCTGTCCTCGACTTGAGGACTTTCCTCACTGGAGTTAAGGATAAGTCGAGGAATGAAATGTCAAATTTAAGGTACCTCGCGATCTACCTTAAGGTCTATTCAACTACATAAATTTCGTGTTTGCGCTTGTTGCGACGTTTGTTTGTGCTTGTTGTTTTTTTTTGTTAATTTGAAATTAAAATATGAGTGATTTTGAAGACTTTATGGATTACGTGTGGGATGTTAATACTTACGATTATCCGGCGCGGATGTATTTGAGAGACGCTGAAATCCCGATAGTTTAACGACGAAGACTAGTTTAAAAAACGGTTTCGTTTTAGAAAAGAGACATGTGTGGAAATTTTATTACCTCTGATTGCCATACAACCCAACCAAAACAACAAAGGATTACCTCTTCCACCACTGTTGCAGCTAATTTCGAGTTAAGGTAAAAATTAACACTAAGAATACCAATCTCGAGGTCGTTTCGAGGACTTCCTTGAGGTTACCTCAGCTGAGGTTTGAGTGGAGAGAATCTTGAGGAAACATATTAGAATACGGGTGTATGTCTATGTTACCTATGTTACCTACATACATAATAACGAATCGTTTGTCACCTCACTTAAAATTCCGGATAAATAGTTTAGGCACTACGGCGGAAATACAAACATACTTAAATACAAATATACTTAAATACAAGACGGCTAAAATCACTCTTCCTATTGGTTTCGCAATTGTCGGGTAAAAATACCCGTGTAAAACAGTTACTGAAATCCTAGGACTGCGATCCAATTGAAAAAGTATTGAACAAAGAGTATACTGATACAGAATATACTGGTTATAATTATTCGTTCTATACATACATAGTTTTATACCCACAAACTTTCCCATACATAATATTAATACAACTATGTTTTGGATAATCTACATAAAATTTTGTGTGTACAATAAGCACAGATTTCATAAAGGGCACAAAGAACTTTCTGAAATTTATGTAAGTACCTAATAAAGTTTCCAATAAATAAAACAGTTGTATTATACAAAACCAAATTTGATCTAAAGCAATTAGTTTCTAAGCCTAAAGGAAAATTTCGAACTGTTCAGAAAACGCTTACGTATTATTACAGTAAACAAGCAGCTCAACAAAATATTTGCGCAATAAATACAACCGGAGATCACAGTTTCTAAGAGAGCCGAAATAAATCCCATTTTTATTAGCTTACAGGATAATGTGACTGCCTTCGGTCACGCGAAATAAATGATCTCAGCAAATAATTTGAAACGTTATTGCTGTAAATGCAAATGAGATAATCGAGATAATAAATATTTCTGGATAAATTGCCTAGATGGCTCTAGGGTGTGGTCCCAACTCAAGATATAAACCGATATCTGTAACAGGCTCGACACTGATTTTCAGTTAGAACAGTTGCGACATCACGGACATAGTACATGCACAAAAACAATAATTACACACAAAATAGAAGATATGTGAAAATAACAAATTATGCTACTCACCCAGAAAAAAAAATTGAGGGTGCATAGATTAAATTACAATAATAAAAAATACAAAAGATACTCTCATCTCATACGTCAACAAACTGAAACTTTGTAATAGCAGTTCGAGTTATTGGTGTTGCGGTTCTCCATGAGCTGTGGTGATTGCTTTCCATCAGGTGACCCACATGCTAGGTTGACCCCCTCTCATATAAAAAAAGTTACTTTAAAATTTTAGTGTATTATTAAAATAAGAATAAGTATTATACGAAATCATAATAATAAATCAATGGGAATCATTTGTCTTCGTTCATCAGAAAGGTTTCTTTATTGACCTCATTTGTATCGACTTCCGATCTCCCAGTTAATGAACTACCATGCCTCGTTCGATAAATTACCTACAGTTCCATTGAGTATGTTTCGCTCGATATCCTTTGCAACCTTTTGCAACGCTTTCGCTCCGGCAAGCGGTATATTGATATGTCTTTATATTATTAAATCTATAATATATTATTCACAATATATGCACTATCTACAAGGTTTTGTTCTTATTTTTTTTTGTTAGTAATTCACAATTTTATTACTCATTATTTATCTTGTGCCACAGAATAATATATGTACTCTACTTGTGCACTGCCTTATCTCTGCATCACCCAAATCTTGACTGATAGGGAATACTTGTATAGCATTAAGTCCGCATGTGTACATTTTCTATTATTTTTTAAGTTTAAATAAATAAAATACATAAATAATCTTACATACACACATTACATACATACATTTAATCTATCTATATTAATAAAAGGCTTTGTCCTCACTGTCTGACTGACTGACTCACTAATCAACGCACAGCCCAAACCGCTAGGTCTAGAGATTCCAAATTTGGCAAATAGGTTCCTTATGACGTCTAGGGGTACACTAAGAAAGGATTTTTCAAAATTCATCCCCTAAGGGGGTGAAACGGGGGTCCAAAGTTTGTATGGGGGAACAAGATTAGTTGGACCTGAGCATCGATTTGAAAATATAACATAGACGATATAAAATTAGTTAAAAGGACTTTTAAAATTTTAGTTATTTTAGTTAACCTAAGAGGGTAAAATGGAGGACCAAAAATTCTATGGAGAAACGAGATTAGTTGACTATTTTATCCTAAACTTTACACGACTACTTCAATAGATAAATGAGTAAACACGTATTTCAGGATTTTTCAAAACTCAAGCCCAAAAAGGGTAAAATAGGGCTAAAAAGTCTGAAAATCTTCATGGTTTTTTTTTTTTTTTTATATACTACGTCGGGTGGCAGACAAGCATACGGCCCGCCTAATGTGAAGCGGTTACCATAGCCATATTAACGCTCGCAACATAAAATATCGCTCGCGCGCCGCCACCCGCGCTGCCATCGCAGCATCTCCTTTCTTTCTGGTGACCTCACTCACTCGCAGGAACACAACAGCCCTCAAGGGAACCGTTATTTGGCTGCGGTATTCTGTGAGGTGGAGGTACATTCCCCAGTCGGGTAGCTTACAATAACGCTCTCTACCTCTCTTTTCGCCAGAGCTTCGTTTGTCAGTCAGCAGGGTGCACCGCGTGCAGGTGAAGTTGGCTTTGGTTCAAAGATGTTGATGAACCCCTTACACCCCAAGGGTGGTATTGTTTTTATGGTGTATCAGGGCGCTGATTACGAAAACAATAACGATTTTGAAATTCAATCTGGCTAACGTGACCATCATACTCTATTGGGGTGCGATGGGATTGAAATGTCTAAAATGTGGTGAATAGGTCTGAAAATCGTCATGGGTATTGTTTTTATAGTTTATCGGGTCGATGATTACGAAAACAACAACTATTTTGTAATCCAACATAGCCGACGTGACATAAAATCACCCCTGTGGGGGTGCGATGGTGTTGAAATGTCATAATATCAAAATGGGTGTTGATTCTATGGTTTTCTGGGTCGTCAATTACGAAAATGGCATCGATTTGAAAATATAACATAGTGGAAATGAAATAACTTAAAAGGATTTTTAAAATTTTACCCCTAAGAAGGTGAAACGGAGGTCCAAAATTGTATGGGGAAACGAGATTAGTTGGACTATTTTATCCTAAACTTTACACGAGTACTTCTATAGATAAATGAGTAAACACGTTTTTGCCCCGAATTTCACGCGAGCAAAGCCGCAGGCGAATGCTAGTGCCTGATATTATTTTTGGAGCGAGGTATTCGCTAAGAAGCAGAAAATTTTGCCCCAAGATTTCTTCACGTTAGATTTGCCTAATTTTCTCCACTGGCGTATTGTTATCTTAACATTGCACTTTAAGGAAACAATAAAGATCCAATTTTAGTATGCATCTGTCATAAAAAAATGCCGCTTTAACCATGTTAAAAACTCAGAGTGTTAAAACCTGCGTAGCTCTGTAATTTTTCGTGCTTTTAGCCCGAGAATTAAAGCTGCCATACATTAACTAACATGTTAGCCGTGTTGGTCATTTTGTCTAACAATTTAGCTGTGTATGGACGTGTTGTCACTTAAAATATCTGCCAACATGATTGACAACACATCCATACACAGATATATTGTTAGGCAACGTGACCGACAGGGATAACATCTTGACTAATGTATGGCAGCTTTTAAGGCAATACAAACATACATACAAAAAATGATTTTTCGCGCCAACTCGGTCGGTCAATTGAAGTAAATATAATAAATGGAAACCAAAAACCTGAACGTTAGTAGATCGATAGCACAGTATAAGTAAAGTACTATTACATAAACTGTGCTATCGATCTTATATTACGTACTCCCTGCCGCTCTCTCGTATTGACCTCACCTCCCTTCTGAAACTAATCTGAATCAGTTCGTATGGCGCCGCACGCATACAAGCTCATTTAAGCTCTGCACAGACTCCATTATTAATTTAGTAATGAAAGACGCGACATTTGTATGGAGTGCCCGGGGTGTGTCGATAGTAAGATATAGATAGGTCTAGGTCTGAGCTGGGAACATAGGCAGAAACATACCGTCATTGTCTCCTATCCTAAGAGCCACATAAACGTCCTTATGAAAAAGTTTGTAATTAACAATCTCCCTGTAAATAAAACTGTCTTACATACATACATACAGAAATATTTTCTGACGCGTTCATTATTATAGCGAGCGAATTATGCGAGTAATAAGATTTAGAAGCACGTCTCCTGGGGAGCAACGTTAGCTAACGAGTTTTACTACACAGGGCTGTCGCAGATCAAACTTTGAAATGTTTAAATGGTCAGATTTAATCATGGTATAATAGAACATTTTTAACAGGAACAAATCAGTATACTGCCGCTACTTATATTTTTCCGTTAGGTCATTTGTTGAAATAAATACTAAATGTAGAAACTAAATAAACAGTTTGTTTTCCAACCCTGTACTATACTAGTATTTTACAGGGTTGGAAAACAAACTGTTTCTTTTTTCTTATTATAAAAAACAAACCGTTTAAATTGTTTTAAACAATGGAACGACATACCCATGAGCAGGTCTCTGCAGGCGTTGAGACTATTGCGAAGTGTGATGGAAAATAAATGGGCTATGGAGATGAGATCTGGGTGAACTTAATACCGGGCTATTACAGAAGAGGGACAGACGCCTGCCATAACTGCTTTTATTGCTAGTTATTTGCGGCAGGCGGTGGCTTTCCACTCACTAGATGGGCCCCCGAAATGCCAGGAAAACGGCCGGAGGCAACACCGGTGTGAGTGACTCAGGGATGTCTGCTGCGCTTTCTCCGAAGTTACTCGCGGCGTGATGCCCTTTAACACTTCCACCCCTGGAGCATATAGCTCTAGCGGCTCCTCTCTGGACGGCCAATGGAGGCAAGCCAGAGCTGAGAGTCCTGCGGGCCTTCTTGTGTTTACACTCCGACCGATGAAGATACGTCGGATACGAAGGCCCTGACCGACTCTCTGGAGACTCGGGTCCGTGGTGTCGCTACTCACACAACAGCTCGCCACACAAGCTGCCCTGCGGACTTACTATTATTATTTTTATACTACGTCGGGTGGCAGGTGAACCGGTTACCGTAGCCATATTAACGCTCGCAACATTAAAAATATCGCTCACGCGCCGCCACCCCCGCTGCCAACGCAGCATCTCCTTCCTTTCTGTTGACCTCACTCACTCGCAGGAACACAACAACCCTTATGGGAATTGTTATTTGGCTGCGGTATTCTGCGAGGTGGAGGTACATTCCCCAGTCGGGTAGCTTATAATTACGCTCCCTACCTCTCTTTTCGCCAGAGCTTCGTTTGTCAGTCAGAAAGTTGGTTTTGGTTCAACGATGTTGATGAACCCCTTACACACCAATAATTTCTACACAAACAGTACAGTACAAAAAAATAAAATAAATAAATAGCATAGACCCAACTGGTCATGTTATTTATGTCAAGCTATGTAGATCATTTATGTCAAGCTATATAGATCATTTATGTAGAATCCTAAATATTAATTTATTGTCTATTACTACTTAACTAAACTACTTAATTAAAATAGACAATAATATAACTATTAGAACAATAGCGACGTGCAATTTATTAATTGTAAGAATATTATAAGATAAAAAAAAACAGAACATTGTTAATAAAAGGTACGGACCCCGGGTCTGTAGACTGTATTAATATCAATTAAAAAAAAAAAAAAAAAAAAATTATTTCCATTCATTCGCAATGGAAAGTTTTTTGTCACGTGTTTTAAAAAACACGGTTTTAATTCAATCTGTTTTAAACACTATTTTAAATATGTTGTTTAAAACAATTTGTTTTAATCATGCCAACCCTGATCTAGTATATATTACCACAGTATAAGTATTAGTACAACGTGCAGTATGGTCACTCCCTACTGCTCTCTCGTGTCGACCTCACTCCCCTCTGAGACGAGTCTGAAACAGTTTGTATGGCGCCGCACGCACTTACGCTCATTAACGCTCTGCACAGACGTCATTGTTTATTTAGAAGATTACGCGACATTTGTATGGAGTGGCCGGGGTGTGTTATTATAATATTTATTTGTCCCTGGTATTGCGAAAAGTGGCCGTGTGGTTTGCGGCAGACTAGAATAGAATCACTCCGTCTCTTCCCATGGATGTCGTACAAGGCGACTAAGGGAAACATTATCAAACATCGATCAGGCCTCCCCAACCCGTCTGGCCAGCGTAGGGTGTGTAGGCCAAATCCTCCTTCTGTCTGAGACGGATGAGAGAGGGTCGTGATGCTGTAGTGGAGACTAAAATGACCTGATGATGATGATGATTGCGAAAAGACGGTATAAGGTATAGTCAATCGTAAAGAGCTAGTATAAATGGATCCCGCATAGCGCTATTGTCTCATGGCTACGCGAGAGCATCTTATAGTGCAACGTTCTATATGCAGTCTGTAGTTGACCCTCTGTACGCATCGTATTTTGTAGACAATATTATTACCCGACTACCGAAGGTAATGTTTTTTGTATACCTTTTGGGGTGTAAGTGGTTCATCAACATCTTTGAACCAATGCCTACTTCACCTGCACGCGGCGCACCCTGCTGACTGATAAACGAAGCTCTGGCGGTAAGCTATCCGAGCGGGGAATGTACAGGGCCGTTTTATCCATTAGGCAATGTAGGCAACTGCCTAGGGACCCCGCCACGTTCAGGGGCCACGCGCTTCAAGAAAAGAATGAACAATGTTTCTTAAACAGTAAAAACTTAATTTACAATTAGAAGACGCCGGAAAAATACTTTTGCCTACCGAGCAGTCTTACAAATTGATTATCGGTAACATGGCACAGTGAACTTTCCCAAATGTAATGACAGCTTTGCAAATATAAGTCTAATGCCTAATAATAAAAACGCCACTGGTGAACGAAACTTTTCCAAATTGAAATTAATTAAAAACTGTCTTCGTTCAACGATGTCTCAAAACCGTTTAAATTCATTGGCTATAATCACAATTGAAAATGATATATTGGAAAGGGTTAACTTTCTGGATGCCTTGAACGATTTTGTATCAAAGAAAATTAGAAGAGTTAATATTTAAGCTTATTGTAAGAAGTTTTTTTAAATAAAAATGCATCAAAATAAATTTGTGTTGTGATAGACAAAATATATAGGAAGTTAGAGGAGGGTAGGAGGCCCCGAGACGAGCATTGCCTAGGGGCCCCAAGAATGCATAACCCGGCCCTGGGAATGTACCTCCACCTCACAGAATACAGCAGCCATATAACAATTCCCTTGAGGGTTGTTGTGTTCCTGCGAGTGAGTGAGGTCATCAGAAGGGAAGGAGATGCTGCGTTGGCAGCGGGGGTGGCGGCACGCGAGCGATATTTTATGTTGTGTTAATATGGCTACGGTAACCGCTTCATATCAAGCGGGCCGTATGCTTGTCTACCACCCGAAATAGTACAAAAAAAATACCTACACGTATATATATAATAATATGTCTAATTCTTTGGCACGCTCTGCAGCCTAACTAAACCCCTTTATGCTGCAGAGCGAGATAAGGATTTCAATATATAAATAGTTATACTATTACAACGATGAAATATCAGAAAAGAATTTTGTCATAAACACCTATAATACAGTACCAGCTGTTACCCGAGGTTTTGTCCGCGTGATCATTATTTTAATCAAACTTTTATCAATCCATTGGTTCCATTCGACGTGGAAAAAGGACAATCAAACAAACAATTGTGGTAGGTATCCCGTAGGAATAAGATGTTTTTCCGGGATATAAAGTAGCCTATAACTGCTATAACACTCGGTAGACCAAACTACCACTGAAAAAAAAACATATTAATTCGTTGGTTTCTTTCGATGTGAAAGAAAACCAAACAATTAAACAATTGTAGTTTCGCCCGCATTGTTTTTTTTTAATAACACTTTTTTCTCAGTAGGAATAAAATGTTTTCCCGTGATAAAATGTAGCCTATGTCACTCTCCAGGCCTTAAATTATCCCCATAAAAGAAATCATGTCAATCCGTTTATTTCTTACAACGTGTACGAAGTACAAACAAACAAAACAAGAATACTTTCATTTTTATTTTTATTTATTTATTTATCTACATACACAATTGTCTTTACAGGCCTTATATTTATACTACGTCAGCAGGCAGAAAAGCAGTACGGCCCGCCTGATGTGAAGTGGTTACCATAGCTATATTAACGCTCGCCATGAAACATCGCTCGCGTGCCGCCATCCTCGCTGCCAACGCAGCAACTATTTCCTTTCTGGTGACCTCACTCACTCGCTCATATTAATGTGGATTCTTTAGAATTATGAACAGGTGTCAACCCTGATCGTGATTTGTACCTACGACACTCGTGACACGTAATTACATAAAAATAATCACATCAGTCTGTAGGTATATCCTACGGCCACAACAAACGCCTTTTGTCGCAACACTCCCTTCTATTGCTTTTTCACAGTAAAACCTCACCCCGACCAATCCATACAAATGTCGTGTCGTGAACTATTACAGAGGCAATGGCGTCTGTGCAGAGCGTGAATGAGCGTGTGCGCGTGCGGCGCCATACACACTGTTCCAGATCCGACACAGAGGGGAGGTGAGGTCGGTCGACACGAGCGAGCGGGAGGAAGTGGCCATACTGTACATAGTACTATTACTTATACTGTGGTAAAACCACAAATGAAACGTTCTTCATCGAGCACATTCATAGAAGCTTCATGTATTGGAAACTTTACCCGAAGAACATTATTAAAATCAAGTACTTAAGCCTCTTGTCGACGGCGTCGTTGCGCGCGGTAGTCTAATCGATCACGCATGTCAAGCAACAGCGACCGTAGCTTGTCTATGGATGGGTTTATTTGTCTGGAGCTCCACCGTGCTTTGGAGGGCACGTTTAGCCGTCGGTCCCTGCTGTTGTCATTAGATGACAGTCATTAAGCCAAGTCAATGGCCTTTAGGCGGCTTGAAAACACTGACCTCCGCCTACCCGTAAACCCCTTGGATTGAGGGCAGACCCGTATCCCAGAAGCGGGATGAATAAGTGTTGGTATGTAAAAATACTTTACATGCATGATAGCGTTACTTCCCGTTGTTATTATCATTTTAATAATGCAACGAGAAAGTTTAAAAAATATTTATTATGTTCAAATTCGTCTCAGAGAGGAGGTGAGGTCGATATGAGAGACCGGCAGGGAGTTGTGAACTTATACTGTGACGTAGGACTCAGTCCGTAAGATGCCATTCGTTCTTGACTACTTCATTACGAGTATAATAATATTGTTTTAAACCATTTTATAAATCGCATAAAACTCTCAGTAGGAGGCCAATGAGCACAACACAAAAGAACTTATTACCATGGCCAAGATTTTTCCAAACTGAAATAAGCAGTAGAATTTCCAAGATAAGAAGCTCAATAAGCAGTAACGAATGCAAATCCCAACGGTTGTTTTAAGACGATTTCTTTGTACGAGCTGGAGAGGTCAACGCTACTGTTTCACGTAATAGCACACGCAGATCTGTGACAAAAATGGAATATTTCATTTATACAAAAAAAAAACTAATATGTAACGACTAAGTTTCCCACTTGCTTTTGCAATTTATCATTACACACTTAACTAATTTCTTGGAAAATGCATAAAAATATATGCTGCCGTCTGCAATTTACAGTGATTCAGAGAAGTGATAGTCAAACAAAAGGAATATATATTGAATTAAAACTTATAAATCCTATATTTTTTGGGTCGGGTATTAAAAACATTAGAAACAGAACTATTATGGTTTAAAATGCCTATCTCGTCACAAACAGTTGATTCACACATAGAGGCTGACTCCTTATAAGTATATGAACAACTGTACCAAAAAAAGTCACTCTTGAATAGCAATACATTACTTATTTGCGTTTTGTATGTTTTACGTGTTGAAAACTATGCAACGCGACGTTGCAAAGATACACCACACAGTAGCAAAAGGATATGTATTAAAGTAACAAGGTGTTACGAGATATTTTATAGCAAGTTTAATGCATAATTTCACTTAGAAGTTTATAAAAACAATTATAAATAAAAATCCATTACTCCGCGCGGCACCAAGCAAATATTGTCTACCTGCTACTAACTAGATAGGTATACAACTGCTGTCACTAATGTATGATGGATCGAAGGTATGATGAATAAATATAAGTATTTTTTTTTCGGAAAGCCAAACCAAAACAAAATTGTAAGTTCGTACAGATTTCGACATCAAATCAATATACTTAATTAAATTCTGTTTGCGGATTTTAAGTTGGATTGAGAGAATACAATTTACTTACTTACTACGCTGGCTCAGCGATCCACAGTGAATCTTGGCCTCCGCGACGAGAAAGCGCCACAGTCCTGATATCCTACGCGATTTTTCTCCAGGTGACGTCTTCAAGCTCCTAGGACTCTGCTTCCACAGCATCTTCCCATTAATATTTAGGCCGTTAATTGGGCGGCCCTTGGTAAAATTTTCGAACCTAATGTTTTCTGTAATTTTTATATTAATAAAAATTCCAGAAAACATTAGGTTCGAAAAATTTTACCAAGTAATTTTTATATTAATAAAAATTACAGAAAACATTAGGTTCGAAAAATTTTACCAAGTATGTGCAAGCCTTTATACAACCCGGGCAGTGTCCACGCCACAATATCCTATAAAAGTAACAAGTTGCAAGAGTTACTTCCCCGACGCCTGCAGCAATCGGGGGCCATGTTGGAAATATTTAGTATACCAGTGAATTCTTTAGAGAATATCTCTTACTTGGGAATAATAACAATCTAGGTTAAATTGAATTCTTTTAGAATTGTAAACTAAGCTGTGGAGTGGAATACTAACTTGACTAGCAGCCAGAGAATTGGCGCTGCTGAATCGATGATCGATGTTTGAATTTTATTATTATGACATTGAGATGTTCTTTTACCCGACTGCTGAAGAACGGACAATAATGTGTATTTTGGGTGTGTGGTTGTGGGTTTTGTGGTGTAAGTGGTTCATCAACAAGCAGAACGGAAGGAGGGGTGGCGGCGCGCGAACTATATTTCATGTTACGAGCGTTGATATGGCTACGGCAACCGCTTTATATCAGGCGGGCCGTATGCTTGTCTGCCACCCGAAGTAGTATAAAAAAAATGTTTTTCGAGTATGTAGGCGCAGTCTACATCTTGATGGAATTCAACATAATGAGGTGTTATTAGATTCGTGCATTCGTGATTCGTCATAGTAGAGTACAGAATTTCATTAAGGAACTCGATGGCGCAGTAGCGTATGTCAGTCTAATCAAACACGCAAGTTAAGCAACGTCGACTACGGTCGACTGGTCATGGATGGATTTATTTATCTCGAGCTTCCCCTGACTTGAAAACACTCCGCAATTGAGCATCGTGGTAGAGTATGCTCTAACCCCGTTCGATTGAAGGGAGGCCTGTATCCTCGATTTAAACTGACACCCGCATCGACGCCATCGAGCTCCTCACTACATACTATTCTACCCACGAGTATTTAAGTATAAATTGATATAAATCTATAAAGACGAAGAATAAAAACTTCTAACGATCAACATCTACAGATCGCCTGATGATGCCTCGCGTATAGGCGAAACACGTGTGGCAGAGATGACCACGGCAGTCGCATGTTTCTTCTGTTTCAGTGGTTGGACGGTCGCAGAGACGACGAAAGCTTCCACGGCACCCGCATGCATCTACTAACGGTAGAGGGTGGGTTACAGACTGACAGTAATTAACATGAACAAATTGATGGCGGAAGCACGAAAAGTAGTGTAGAAGTTAAATTGCCCGAATATAAACCGTTTTTTTTTTTTCATTGCCAGCATATACTCCTTCCTTTCTTTCTTTTTGGTGACCTCACTCATTCGAAGGAACAACCCTCAAGGGAATAGTTACTTGGCTGCGGTATTCTATGGGGTGTAAGGTCAATTATTTCATGTTGTTTGATTAGTTACTGTAAAAAAAATAACATTTTATGTAGTCCGAATTAACTCAATTGTTCAAAGCAGTCTTGTCGTCTGACGGGAATTAGGGGCAGCGGTAGTCTAGTTTCAACAAACTAGAACGAACGTTTTAAGACGATTCCTTTGTCTTCGTTTAATAAAGGATTCCCTATTTCTTAGTTCACTTTTCCAAAATATAACTTTGTAATGTAATAGTGTAATTCATCATTATTTCTATGTTTAACATGCTATATTAGTAAAAAAAAAACGACTTGCACTCCGGGAGTGCCGGCAGAAGTGAAAACTTGAACATTAACGTTGTGCATTTTTGAATATTTTCGAATGGTTAGGGAATAATTTCGCACGAATTGCTCTATTTATCATTTATGTATCATATTTAGTATCATTTATGTACTATCATTTATATGGTAAAATACAATATTCATTTATTTATTGCGCTATCGTACACAAACATGACAATTTATATTACATTAAAAATAAACAGCAGGAGCAGGCATACATTTTCGCCGCGCGGTAGAAAGAGTTGGGGGATTTTACTTCCTCTCCTACGCCGCGCCGGCGGTCTAGTCTCCCTCCTTCTTACGAATTTTCGATCAGGTCACGTGTCCTGACGTGAGTTTTACATTTTATACCCATCCCAAAAAGTGCACAAACCGCGAAAGAAGTTTTCACTGCAAAAACTAAATAAACTAAAATTACATATAAATAACTTTAAATTACATAATATATGATCAATCTTAAGCGAAGTAGGCAAACAGATACTTAGACTAAAACTTATCGAAAATGAAGTTTAGTCTTATGTTATGACTAAACTTCGCGTTATGACTCATAACGCGAAGTGGTCGTTCTGCGTATTAGGTATACCCCGCGAAAAGGAAATAATTATCACCTCTAATATCAGTACTATGTTATTATTCTAACCTATTCAAGAATTCATTCAGTTATTTTATTATAATTTGTATATACGCAGAGGAATGAAGATTTTTTTATATATGAGAGGTAGACAAACGAGCATGTGGGTCACCTGATGGAAAGCAATCACCACCGCCCATGGAGATGCAACACCAAGGGATCGCCGATCAGTTGCCAGCCTATAATACTTCTTTTCTATCTTTCTGGTGACCTACTCACTCGCAGGAACACAACAACCCTCAAAGTGTTTATTTATTATTATTATTATTTATTATTATTCTGTGAGGTGGAGGTACATCTCCAGTCGGGCAGCTTAAAATATACGCTATGCCCTACCTCTCTTTTCCCCAGAGGCTCGTTTGTCAGTCAGCAGAGTGCACCACCACGTGCATATGGCATGCATGCATGACGTGCATGGCTTTGGTTCAATGATGTTGATGAACAACTTTCACCCACTTACCCAAGATATTATAATAATTTTACTATTGTAATAATGCATTAGCATTATATGATTACTCTTATCATTCTATCAGTATAGAATTTCACAAAAAATCTCTTTCAAATAAAACATAGGGAAAGGTATCACCATCATCCGCCTACGAGAAATAAATAATGTATCGTACCTATATAAAGGATAAAAAAAAATCGAAAGTTTGTGCAGACATTCAGTGTGGGCGGCGTAGAAATATGAATTGCATAAATATAAGTGTTCGTCTTTATTTTTATTTATTTAAAAATTTATAATATTCTTTGTGTTCCAAGTAGGCAGGTAGGTTTAGGGTGTAAGTGGTTCATCATGACCTTTGAACCAAAGCCAACTTCACTTGCACGCGGTGCACCATGCTGACTGACAAACGAAGCTCTGGCGAAAAGAGAGGTAGGTAGCGTAATTGTAAGCTACCCGACTGGGGAATGTACGTCCACCTCACAGAATACCGCAGCCAAATAACAATTCCCTTGAGGGTTGTTGTGTTCCTGCGAGTGAGTGAGGTCACCAGAAAGGAAGGAGATGCTGCGTTGGCAGCGGGGGTGGCGGCGCGCGAGCGATATTTTATGTTGCGAGCGTTGACGAGCTCGGTGGCGCAGCGGTCAATGACGCGGCTTCGACACCAACGCTCGTGGGTTCGATTCCCACATAGGACAAACATTTGTGTGCATGAACATGTCTGTTTGTCTTAGTCTGGGTGTTTTCTATGTATCATAAGTATGTATTTACAAAAAAAAAAGTATTTACGTATGTTTATCAGTTGTCTTGTACCCATAACACAAGCTTCGCTTACTTTGGGGCTAGATGGCGCTGTGTAATTTGTCTGACAATATTTATTTATTATTTATTAATATGGCTATGGTAACCACTTCACATCAGGCGGGCCGTATGCTTGTCTGCCACAGTATTAAAAAAAAAAAGAAGTAGTCGTCCAAGGACGTCCACCCACAAGGTGGACAGACGACCTCATTAAGACCGTAGGATCGCGGTGGATGCAAGCCGCTTCCAACCGGTCTTATTGGAGATCTAGAGGGGAGGCCTATGTCCAGCAGTGGACTTTCAATGGCTGAGATGATGATGATGATGTATTCCAAGTAGCTGCTGCTTATTGTGTCCTAGCGACTTCGCCTCGCCGCCAACCCTTACTCATCCGACCGCTGGAATACAGGTCTCACCTCGACTGCAGGGGCTTAGAGTATACTCCACCACGCTGCTTAACTGCGGGATGGCGGAGGCCAGTGTTTTCAAACCTCCTAATGGCCACTGACTTGGCTTAACGATTGTCATCTAATGGCCGGGACCGACGGCTTAACGTGCCCTCCGAAGCACAGAGGAGCTCCAGACGATAGAACCCCATCCATGGACAGGCTACAGTCGACGTTGATTAACTGGCGTGTTCGATTAGACTTACACGCGTAACGACGCCGTCGAGCTCATCAATTTCGCATACAGATTATTTATTATTTTGTAATGTGGTTTTATTTTTATATAATAATATTATTTAAAGCTGAAGAGTTTGTTTGTTTGTTTAAACGCGCTAAACTCAGAAAATACTGGTTCGAATTGAAAAAATATTTTAGTGTTAGATAGCTTATATTTCAAGGAAGGCTCTAAGGCTATATAACATCACGCTACGACCAATAGGAGACGAGCTCCAATGAAAAATGGTAATCAATAGGAGAAAGTAGATAAAAAAAGGTTATAGTGAGTAAATCTTAAAAGATAGACAAAGAGGAACAATTTCCTTCATACATGATTTTTGTATAGATAATATATATAAAATTAATCTATACTATCTATGCTAATATTATAAAGCTGAAGAGTGTGTTTGGTTGAACGCGCTAATCTCAGGAACTACTCATCCGAATTGAAAAAATATTTTTGTGTTAGATAGTCTATATTTCAAGGAAGGCTATAGGCATATTATACATAACATTACGCTACCACTAATAGGAGCGGAGCACCAATGAAAAATGGGGAAAAATGTCTTTCGAGTGATTTCCTTGCGTGCGCTGCGTAAACAGTTGAAGTTACGCAAAAATCATGTATGTCATGAATTGTTCCTCTTTAAAAGTTCTAAAAAAAAGTCTCCGACAGCATATATATTTTAAGATTGATATCTTTTAAGATTTACTCACTGTAACGTATTCAAACTTGTTTGCAATTAATGCATTATTTGCGAAGGAGTATTCCAAAAAATATGTTATTAATCAGTAATCACAAGTATTTAATTATGAATAAAATTGCAAACAAATTTGAAAGCAGGTATAAAATTAGTAGGCACCTACATAAATTATTCACCATAAGTATTTTTTCTTACTTATACGATTATGTTAAGTACTTGATTTCCTTACCTTTCCTATGGTTTTACCACGATAACTGATATTCACGCGGACGAAGTCACGGGCAACAGCTAGTTCCTGGATTAATTACACACCTCCTTCTACTCCCAAACTAAGCAAAACTACTATGGGTACTAGATTACTTACTGATAAATGTACTTATAACGTCATTGACTTAAATATTTTTTTTAAATACATACATATACATATACTTAGGAAACACTCAAAACGAGACAAACAGACATGTTCGTTCAATATGTTCATGCACGCAAATATTTATCGTGTGCGGGGATCGAACTCGCGGCCTCGAAATCAAAGTAACCATCGCTAGCCATTCGACCACCGGGTATTATTCCTTCTTCTGTGCGAGCTCAAAGACAAACCCGCAGTCGAAAGCTAGTTATCTATATCTATATACATATAATAAAACAGTAAAAATAATGTGTCTGTACATTGAATATATTTACAAAAAAACAATTGGAGGCGATGGAGATATAGTAATAGAGTAAGAATTTAAAAAAAAATGTCTGTCTGTTTGTCTGTCTGTTTGTCTGTCTGTTTGTTTGTATGTCTGTTTGTACACGCTAATCTCTGGAAGTACTGGACGGATTCGAATGAAACTTTTTTTGTTATATAGCTGTTAAGCCTGGGCAACATATAGGGTATAATTGATTTTTGAAAATGGAACACCTGATGCAGCACTTATGGTTCAGCTAAATTATAAGAAATATAAAAATGACACTTTAGCAAAAGTTATTCAACCTGATGAGCATTTTCTGTTGAGGTATAAAAATCCAAGATTTGAAACACCTGATGCAGAACAAAGTTAAATTTATATGCATAAACAACATGTGTTTACAATAAATTATAGTTTAAAAAAAACTAAAAGAAACACGCTATAATAGCAAATAGAACTAAAAAAGTTAACAATAAATACTCTAACAAAATATTGAATGTATTGTAAAAAAAACCGCGAGGTGCTACTTTTCTTACCTGCTACAAGTTAGACGCAATCGTTTTATTTTATATACAAAGGTAACGTGGTCTATTTAGTCAGTTTATTATAGACATGTACGCTAAAATTGAAATGGAACGATTGGTATATATTTATTTATTTATTTAATCTTCATGCACATACAAGGAATGTACAAAGGCGGACTTAATGCTATACAAGCATTCTCTACCAGTCAACCTTAGGGTGATGCAGAGATAAGACATGGTAGGTGCACAAGGCGAATAGTAATATTAAATTAATGACGTGTCAAAAAATAAAACAGTTAACAAAAGCATTATAGATGAATAGTACTTCTCAACATAAATATATAGAGACCGGAATACATAATAGATGAAATACATAACATACATATGAATACTTAATCATATACATAAATTTACACATACATACATACATACATATACATATATATATATATATATATATATATATATATATATATATATATATACATATACATACAAAATATATATCCGTTTAGAAACATACTACGTCTGCAGATGCTTTGATGTTTTAAAGAAATAGGTACGTGTCATAGATTTAAATGAGTTCCGAGTTAAAGCCTTCCTGATTTCAACAGGTAGCGTATTCCAAAGACGGATGGACTGGATCTGGAAAGATTGGTCTACAAAACCAGAGTGATGAGGAGGGCAAAAAAGGAGTAGATTGTCTTCAGAGCGGAGGTTCTTAGAGTGAAGAGAACAGAGGGGTTGGAATTTGCTTTTCAGATAAAGCGGAGAGGCATTGTCATTGAGAATAGAGAAGAGGGTAGTGAGGATGCGCACACTTCTACGCTGACGAATAGGTAGCCATTTTAATTGAAGTCGATAAGCTGAAACGTGGTCGTACTTCCGAAGCCCGAACGCGAAACGTATGCAGCTGTTGAGAAGTCGTTCCAACTTGTTGAGCAGGTCTGCGTTCAAATCGGTGTAGCACACATCACCATAATCGATTATAGGTAAGATGAGACTTTGGACAAGCAAGATTTTTGTTCTAAAAGGGAGAAAGTTTTTAAAGCGATAGAGACTGCGCAAAGTACCTACAACCTTCTGACATATGGTGGAGACCTGCACTTGCCAGCTCAGAGTGGAGTCGATATGCAGTCCTAGGTTTTTTACACTACGGGAATACGGGATAGCTGCGTTATCGTAAGTAATAGGTGGTAATGAAGATATATCAAGCCTATTAAGCATCCGAGAACTACCAATAACTATTGCTTGACATTTTGCTACATTTACAGTAACCCCGAACTGCGCAGACCAGTCTCTAATGCGAGATAAATCTCGATTGATGTTGCTGAGAGCTACCGAGAGACTACTCAAATCAGCATGACAATAAAGCTGCAAGTCGTCAGCATACAAATGAAACGAACACTGAAGATTAGAAACAAGCTGGTTGATGAAAATGGAGAAGAGAAGAGGAGAAAGAATGCCACCCTGCGGCACACCGGCAGCAAGTACCGACCAGCTAGACGAAGTCTCACCAAGCCGGACAGACAAGAATATATATATATATATATATATATGTATATTCGCACAAACCAGAAGAATACGTGCATTTGCGGGATGCTATGTAGCAAGATCAGAGTTTATTTGATTTGGTGGTGTTGAAACTGTTTTTAAGTGTTTTTCTTAGATGCTAAAATTACTTCTAGGTGGAAGGACGCAAATACAATGTTCAATATCCTACTCGATTTGAACAGAACTGAAACACCGACATGCTCTGTGATACGAAACTGTGACAAAGCGAAGGTGTTTCAGGATTGCTGTCTAATTGTATGAGATGAATGCGAAATGGCCAACAATAAGGCTAGAAGCTGTATATAGAACTTTACGTGCCCAAGAGTTTTCAAGAATGTTATTAAAATTTGGGGAAGATCTCCTTCCTGAAGTAAAGTCATTATATTTCGCTGTCAGGCCAGCGAAATATAATTGAAGCTGAGATTCTCACTGGGAGTGGTGCCGGTGAAACTGTATTTATTCCGCGTATGCCACTCTTCTCCAAAAAAAATCCATTTTAATTTTAAACGTACTCAGTTCTCTGTGACCACTTGCTTGGCTATGACAATAAATAAATCACTAAAATTCGCTGGTCAAGCTTAGTACTGGTTGTTTTTCGCATGGCCAACGTTACGTGGCTTTCTCGAGAGTTAGTAACGCTTCAGGTCATTTCATATTAGCTCTAAAGACTCCCCTAATTTTTCTTTTTTAACTATGGTTAGTTAAATTAAAAAAAATATATATTGACTTTTAACGTATAACACGTATTTTCTTATGTATCTGCATTAGTTCGTATTTGTATTAATACGCCGGAATCATAAAGTCCACGCGAACGAAGTCACGGGCATCAGCTAGTTGGAAATAAAAAAGAAACATCAAGCTGCGTTGAGATATCCAAGTTATTTGATTAGCTAACTAACTGGAAACGCTGCTGGCTGGTATCTGGCTTTATTGGTTTTGTAAGACTAGTTAGTTATGTATACATAAAACGAGTTATTTGAATGATACAGAAGCCGGCATATGTTCTACAAGGTAGACAATTGCTTAAAGCCTAATACTCAGAAGTGCTTTTTTTATTTATGCTACGTCGGGTTCTTCTTCTTAGTTGGTATACTCTTGCCAGAGTGGTCGTGGTCATCATTGTGAATCACGATGAGTGATCATTTGGAGTGTAAGTGGTCCATCAACTTCTTTGAACCAAAGCCAACTTCACCTGCACGCGGTACACGCTGCTGACTGACAAACGAAGCTCTGGCGAAAAGAGAGGTGGGGAGTACACCATACACATAATCATCCCACTGTTGGGATATGAATCCCTCAATCGAAGGGGTTTAGAACGTACTCCTACGCTACTCAACTGCGGATGGGCGGAGGCCAATGTTTTCAAGCCGCCTAAAGGCCACACACACAAACATCCGGGACCGAATTCGGGGGAGAAGCTCACGATAAATAAACCCATCCATCCCTACAGGTTTATTTTTTATTATACCACTAGAATGGTCAACAAGCGTCTAACCCGCCTGGCGAACGAAAACGTACAGTTAAAATTGCGCGTTCGATCCCCGCACAAGACAAATTTTTAGGTGCATGAACATGTCTGTTTGTCTTGATCTGGGTATTATATGTGGGTGTTTTTCAGAAAAAATGACCCTAGCATAATTGGGCTGTCCCACCACGCCTTCAAACATTTTTATTTACTATTTTTTATGTGGCACTAATGGAAGTGAATTTTTATATGATTTAAGTAACTATTTCTATATAACATTAAATTAATAAATGCCACAAAAAGTGCACAGTTAATTTTATTTTAAAAAATAAATAAAAGAAGACGAACTTTAACGTGTCCTACGGTGCACTATGGAGATTGTAATACATCTCACTGGTAGAATATTAGTCTTTCAGTATGTTTAAGTTTTTAAGTTGAGGGTCTGCATGTCTGAAAATATATTTTTTACCTTTATTTGATCAATTTATAATTATTTTAAGAAATATTATCATTTTACTGCTGTCCTACGAAAACCACAGTACAGGAAATTCCGGGTTCGTCACGGTGAATTTGATATCATACACTAAACAAAATCTACTAATTATGTATTTTTTCTGCTTACCTGGCAACATTGTGATCGCAATATTATCCGCCATTGCCGTTTTAATGACAGTTGCGATAAAAACTGCGACGAAAGTGTTGGTGACATCTGACGAACTGGAATTGTAAAGCTTAGTGTATAATGGAATATTTTAAAACTTTAATGTACCTACCTAATTAGTCAACTACTTAGAACTAAAAAATAAGTATTATGATTTTGACGAGTATATTATATGTTTAACTTGGAACATTATTGTTTTATACTTTATTATCCAACTGCTGAAGAAAGGAGGGTAATGTTTTTTCGACACTATGTATGTATCCTATACAGCCTAAATGGCTTGACAGATTTTATATATATATAAATATGTGTGTATATAATGGTACATTTTTTTTTTTATTTATTATTATATAATAGTATCTATTTTATTTATTTTTATGTGTATAATATATATAATAAAAAAATACATATATATAATATTGTATATGTATTCTATTGTATATATATATATATATATATTATATATATATATATATAGTTATAAAATACAATTTATATACAATATAATATTACATAATTTTAAAGGTAATAAAAAATTAAATAATACTAAAATAAAACTAACCTAAACTATATTATAATAATAAAACCTAATTATATAATACTAAATTAAATAAAATATAGAGCCCAAATTACTGTCGTCGCATGATGGTAAAGTGCCCAAAAGGCTGGCTGCATTACCGCGTTGTATGGCCAGACTAATACGCTGGCCAAAATAGGCGCCAGCTCTTGGGTCACCAGAGACGTCGACTAACCGTGCAGATATCTCTTTAAACAAGACTTTTGCATCTGCACCCCAAGGCCCCAAGGTCTCCACAGCAAAAGGCGTAAATATGTACGACTCTTCTAAAGCCGCATACTTACGCCTCTTATTAGCCTCTGCCACCGTCGCAGCCGCTCCTGCCGTACAGGATGTCGCTCGTATGTGAGATGGTGCTACCGTATCAACACAGGTAGCATCCCATACGAGCGACCGCCCGTTCCGCCATGGTATGAGCGTCATACCGTCGGGCCTCTTGCCGTCGTCTCGGGTAATGCCAGCAGGCTCAAGTATTGCCGGCACGCCGGCACTGGCAAAGGCCCGACGAATGACATCATTAAGGGCGGCATGACGTGCAAAACGACCTGCGCTGCGGCGACAAGCTAAACCGTGGTGTCCTAGGGGGTCGACGTCTTCTCCGCAACGACAGCGATGGGGCTCGTTTGTTCTGGCACCTATCCGCAAGCTTGCTGCTAAGCAGAAGCCAGTCCTGTCCAGCAATGTACCTACGCTTGTTGACGGAACAGCGTTCAACCAGTACCCTGATTCTGGCTCACAGCTAGCTAAGAGACGGGACCGCTCAGCTGAACAGCTACTTGTTTCCAGCAAATGATTACGGGCAAGTAAGCAAAGCGGTTCGTCCCACTGCCGCTGCGAAAACAAAATCCGGGGAAAATCGGTACCTGGGCTGTTGACGCTAGACCAAGCGTTCTTGGCCTCGCTCAAGCACGCAACCTCTACGTCGGAAAACGACGGGGATAAAATTTTACCTATGAGGCTAAGCGTGCTATGAACCGAGGACAAGAAAGCTGGCAGTGCCACACTGGAAATTTTTCGTATGCCTAGACCACCATGGCGAATTGGAAGTGCTGCTTGGGCCCAACATCTGTCGCCTAGGGGGCAATTCAAAATGTTTCCGAGGACCTCCTGTACGCATTTATCTAAACGAGCAAGAAGCCCGTCGTGGGCCCAAAGCGGGGAACACCGTAATACGTAGGTTGTTCTAGGCACAAAAAGACAATATTTTATTATCCAATATGCAAAATGGGGGTTGATGTCCGCTAGACGGCTGGAAGATCTTTCAAAAGTAGAAATTTGGTCATCGACAAATTTTACGAAAGCATCCTCTAACACCGGTGCCCCCAGAAGGCGGAGTGATTGATCATCTATGACGGTCAAATTTGGAGCCAAAACATAAAATTTTTCAAGAATTTCATCTTTTATGTGATCAGCGAGACCATTACGGAAATGTATCTCACATTTTGAAAAATTTAGTTGTAAACCGATTTTGCCAAAAGATTTTATTATGTTTTCCAAATCAGATAAAACAGTGTCAGCATCACCTCCAAGGGTACCGTCGTCTAGGTACCATACGTTAAATTTAGACGCCAAATTTTTAATAAGGGGATGAATTGCCAAACTGAAGATTGCGGGTCCGAGAGGGTCACCCTGCTGACAACCGACTGCTGACTTTATAATTTTGCCCTCATAAACTAAATTTGTCGGTTCGCTGTAACACTGCCACATATAAGCATATGTGGCAGGTATTATGTTTTTTATTTGTGTCAGCAGAGTGCCTCTGTCCACTGAATTGAACGCGTTCCGGACGTCAAGCTTCAGCAGCACCTCACCTTCACCGCGTTTGAGGAAAGTACGTGCCGCATGTACGGCGGCTTCGCATCCCCCTCTGCTTCCAAAGCCTAATTGCGTCGGCTGAAATTCTTGCTCCAATATTGGCATGATATGTTTGCAGCAGACTTTGGAAGCCACACGGCGAATGGTATTTCCAACAGCAATTGGGCGGATTCCACCGTCTTTTTTGCGGAGCGCACATAAGTTAGCACCATATAATACTGGCACTACTGGCTTATAAATTTTGCCGCTGAGCATAAAATTCACGAGCCGCGTCAAGTCATTCAGGAGAGCCGTGCCTATCTCACCGGTGACGCCACAAATTAGGTCTTTTAGATGCTGTGGCGACAAACCGTCGAGGCCAGCTGCAGAGCCTTTCCTAAAGGACACGATCGCGGCCCGTATATCCGCTGGCGTGGCCTCTGGTGGGCGCTCCAAAGGATCGGGGGCATCCGGTAGCTGTGATGCAACCGAAGGTTGTGGATGTTTGGAAATCAAAGAAGCGTAGGTCTCTGGAGTGTTAGGAGCAACAACGTCACTAGAAAACAGGATCTCGGCTGCTCCTTTTATGTCTCCCTCGTTAAATTTTGTTTCAATTTTTTTTGATAAATTATATGTATTGTTTTTCCGACGGTTTTCAAAAATTGGCCTTATATGTGAGGGAGAACAATTATTTTTAATTTTTTGTGTTATAGAACACCAAACTTATCTATATTTACATTGAGAACCCTGTATGCGAAAAACAGAAAGCACTCCCAGGCACATTTATCATTTTTATTTAAAACATCTCTTATGCATGTGGACAGAGAAGCCGCCACGCAGCGTCTGGCTCCACGTGGTATGCGCCTTACTACGGGCAAGTTCTTTTTGAAAATATTTAGGTCTTGCCATAAGGTAGTACTTGTATCAAAATGTTGTGTGGATTGATTATTTCCTGTGTCTGTCACTCTTGTACTGTTTAATTTCACAACCTTATGGCACTTACCTCGATGTATATTAAGGCCTCGCTGTCCCCTGAAGAAACGTGGCTGGGAGCAGTCCCCGCATTGCACCAATTCCAGTGTCGTTGCTGCACTCGACTGGCTGTTTGATGCGGAAAGGGCCAACTGACTTAACATAATTTGCTTATACTAAAAATAGAACTAAATTTACACTGCACTGGAATTTACACAAAAACAAACACAATATAAAAACAATATATATCAAACACAATATAAACACAATATACCAGGTAGCAATTTATAACTACATAATTTCATATTCAATAGCTTGATTTGGTGACAAGACGCATGCGTTGTTACGTAGGTGCGTCACAGGGTGATCTTGCAATTGGACGCTGCAGTGGAAGAGACCTAGCAACGCATGTCGTCGCTAGGACAACCGATGGCGGCCTTAGCAACCGCGTCTTGAAATTATCACACGCGGATTGGAAATTTTTCAAGACTGAACAGGCACTGTGGTGGGAAAAACTATAAAATCCCCATGCGCACATATGAAAAATATCTTGTTAAATTTTTATATACAGGTTTAAGAATCTTAAGCGACCCGAGCCTGCTTGTCACTTCTGTTGATTTCTTGTTTTTCTTCGCTATTGTACGTCCTTAGATTTATTGTTAAATTTCTTATACTTATAATGTAAGTACTTCGGCACAAACACTCTCTCTTGGTTATTGCACTGTTGTTTGTATTTATTTGATGATTTTTATTAACTTGACACACTTTTATAATTTTAAAATAAATTTAGCACAGAGACATTGTTTTTCGTAACGCGCCATCTTAAATAATCTTAAATAATATTACATTAAAACAACATAACATAATGTAAGACACGCAATATATATTATATATAATAACTTAAAATTTGGTAATAAGTTTAATTATCAAGAAAATAAAAACCCAACTGCTACTGAAAAGAGCTGAACCTGAGCCTCTTACAAATCATACAACCGGAAATAAATGGATACCGTCTGCTTTCAAGGTTATTTAGCTGTTTTCAGTAGCAGTCGGTTTTTTGTTTTCTTAATAATTAATTAGAACGAACGTTTTACCCAATTTCTACAAAAGTAATGTAGTTTCGTATACTATATAAAAACATATAGCCATAGGATTTTTTTTGTTTCAGATCGAAATTTGCATGTAGCATACTTACGTACTCGTATGGATGATCAATCTGCTAACAACTATGGTAGTCTATTGGGACGTTGATAAAATCCTAACATATTTCGATTTAAATCAATGTTATATTAATAACGCTAAGTGGCCCTGGCCTGGTAATTTTACCAATTTATATTTAGAATAAAGAAAAGAAAGAAAAAAATTAAGAATATTAAATAGTTCCTATGCCTCCAAAGTAATTTTGATAATTAATAAGTAATATGCATGGAAAGTTATTTTTTTTAACAACTACCAAAAGTTAAGTTGATTCTCGCAATTTAATACGTAACGTATTTACAGGAGCGAACAACGATAGGTTTTAAATGTTTACTTTCGCTGATAATATTTTTTTATATTTGGTATTAAAATATAAAAAAATATTATCAGCGAAAGTAATTTTTATATATCAATATATACCAAATTAATACTTTTATGTGTAAAAAATTGTTTCATGGATTTAAAAAAATAAGTAAGTTAATACAGATCATATATTTTTGGTAGGTACCTAATAATTGTGATCTTATTAAAACAGCAGTGTGAACATTGCTCAAATCATTCCCATTCGTCACGCAGTTTTCGTGATAGTCACTGTCCTATATTCAGAAAGGTACAAAAATGGTTATAAAATATATATTTTTCATTTTAAAATTTTTAATTTTAACAGCATCAGTATTGTATTATTGCCAAAAATTCATCACAATGTTTGATTTTTGAATTTGTAACAAGTATTATTATTAATGACAATAATTCTAAGGCGATTTGTCGGAGAAGTGACGAACATGAAACTATTTAGTTGATTATTTATTGACTTAATAGAATTCTGCTAACCTTTTGTTATTTTTTGGAAGATTTTAAGTATATATTCATGATAATAAAAGTTGATTTTCTTTACATACTTGTTTGTTTTATTTCTGAGAGATAATACTTTGCGACGCACAGGAATATTTTTCATCATATGGTAACAGAAAACATTGCATATTTATTAAAATTATGATGTAATTTTAATTTAAATATCATATTTAGCTATTTCACTATGTATTCTTCAATTTAGAGTAAAATGTAAACCATTTCATGAAAAACGATTTTTTTATTTCCTGTTCGTCACAGGGTCATTTTTTCTGAAAAACACCCATGTATGTATTTACAAAAAAAATGTATTCAAGTATAATATCAGTTATCTAGTACCCGTAGCACCCGTAGTACAAACTTTGCTTAGTTTGGGACTAGATGTCCGTGTGTGATTTATCTAGGAATATTTATTTATTGTGAGAGGCGGTAGGAAGTGTCTATACATACAATATAAAGCACATAATGCGCGTTATAATACTACCTACTTGATGTAACTTGCTATTATTAATTACTAGTGGTCGCCCAGTGATCGAAATTCGACTACAATCACACCCCGGCCACTCCATACAAATGTCGAGTCATGATCAACTACATAAACAATGATGTCTGTGCACAGCGCAAATGAGCGTGTGCGTGCGGCGCCATGTTCCAAATTTGTCTCAGAGGGGAGGTGATATCGACGCGAGAGAGGGGCAGGGAGAGGCCATACTGTACGTAGTACTAATACTTATACTGTGATTCAATTAACTTAAATTATATTATTAAGTTTGAACGTTATTAAGGTTCTATTGTCAAAGACTATACTTCTATAATCACAGTTATAGCGTGTGTGTGTCAAATACATGATAGTGTGTGTAATGTTTTTTTTATAGATTTAATGTATTTTTTATGCATAATTAAAAAGAATATTAGCATTCTGCACTCTTTTTCTATAATTTATATCCTTTTCTATATAAACTATAAGTGTGCGAAATTTCATACGCCTCCGTCCGCGCATATTTCGTGTATTATATTATATTATACAAAATGGGTATAGTGCGCCCAACTTATCTATTCATTTGGACAAAATAAGAACTAAACCAATTATTACTAAAGTGACAGTTCGAATTTACAGTTTCTTCGCCACTAGCGCCACCAGTTACTGAACAGATAAATTGGGCGCACTATACATAGTTTTTGCTTCACGTATATCAACTTGACAATATATAGATACCATGTCATAAAGCTTTATGTTTATTGTTTGTGAGAAAGTAGGTCCTTTTAATGATGTTTCAGTGCAGCATTAAAGAAGAAGATAATGCAATATCCCTGACGACAGCAAACTACTATGAATATTCATAGCGTGAATAACATCTCGTTGGTAATTAAATTTTCAGTCATTTTTTCCCGCTTATTACAGAGATGAAACTTGCATATTTGTTGATAATGAACTTGCGCTGTAGTGAATATATTATAAATTCCAATTCATTTTTATTCTATGTAGGCATTTATTTAGGAGAGAAATGTTTTAAGATGAAAGATATTTGTCCGAAAAGAGAACACGAGGCGAAACGAGAGTGCTATACGTCAGGCGGGTCGTATGCTTGTCTGCCACCCGACGTGGTATAAAAAAACCAAGTGCCAAGTGTGTAATCACTTTCACTCATCACTTTAAAAATAAATAGGTAATTAAATAAAAATAAAACAAATATTTAAGGTGGGCTCCCATACAACAAACGTGATTTTTTGCCGTTTTTAGAGATAATGGTACGGAACCCTTCATGCGCGAGTCTGACTCGCACATGGACGGTTTTTTATACTACGTCGGGTGGCAGACAAGCATACGGCCTGCATGATGTGGAGCGGTTACCGTAGCCATATTAACGCTCGCAACATGAAATATCGCTCGCGCGGCGCCACCCTCGCTGCCAACGCAGCATATCCTTCCTTTCTGGCGACCTCACTCGCAAGAATACAACAACCCTCAAGGGAATTGTTATTTGGCTGCGGTATTCTGTTAGGTGGAGGTACGTTCCCCAGTCGGGTAGCTTACAATTACGCTCCCTACCTCTCTTTTCGCCAGAGCTTCGTTTGTAAGTCAGCAGGGTGTACCACGTGTAGGTGAAGTTGGCTTAGGTTCAAAGATGTTGATGAATCACTTACACCCCAATTGATTTTTGCATTAATATAAATAAAAGAAAATTTTTACATGATGTGATTGAATTGTTTTATTTTGTAATTCAATAATATTTAATGTAATGTAATTTTAATGACATTGCGTATAAGCATATTTGACTTTTTACATTTTCATTTTTTATTTCTATTTTATTTCATAATATGTAATCCGCTTTTTTTTATTTTATTTATTTAATATTGTAATTTCTATTTCAAATAGAATAGAGTCGCTTATTCATTGGCATGAATAAGCAATCTATTCAATTATTGAATCGCAATAAGAGATGGTGGTAAGGGGGCTGGTTGGGCCCGAGTTCGGAGGTTGGTTGCCAAATGTATAAAGCGTAGCGAAAACTCCTAGATCTATATGATTGCGATACACGTTGCCCATTCAACGTGTTACTCACTTCAATTACAAACAATAGTCTGACTAACACAACAGTTTTAAATTACCTCCGTTCCAAGGCCCTACCGCCGAAGTTGAAGCCGATTACCATCGAATATTTTGATTCGTAAAGTAAGTCTTACGATTTAGTTATTGACAAACATCTTCAGCTTATTCAGTAGAGTTCCAGGGTTTCTACCAGTTAAGATAAAGATCTTAAATGGTAGAACTAGAATATCAAAATATTCAATAGGAATCGGCTTCAGCTTCGGCGGTAGGGCCCTGGAACGGAGGTAATTTAAAACTGTTGTGTTTGTCAGACTTTTGTTTGTAATTGAAGCGAGTAACACGTTGAATGGGAACCTTCATGAAATGGTAACACAGATGGGTAAAAAATTACAAAATACCCTTTTAATATTTTTAATTTTTGTAGTACTTAATGTCATTGATTGCATGTTATCACGTTTTGTAGAGATGCAAACACCATCTGTTTACCTTGATAATGCCATAAGGCGAAACCAGTCGGTAAAAATTAATGGAATTACGTGGAAGAGTGCTTCATTAATAGCAAAATGCTTCACTTAGCATTTGTGGTTTGTTATCTATGGACATGTGCTTTAAAGTTTAATAAAGAAGGTGTTTTTGTAACATTAATTGTCACTTTTATTTATTAATTTGTCTGTTAAATACCGAATTATTCACTAAATATAGTAAATACAAGATAAAATAAATTTTAAAACTTAGATCTATACTTTAAACTTAGATATATATATATATATATATATATATATATATATATATATATATATATATATATATATATATATATATATATATATATATATATATATATATACTCGTATTATATATATATATATAATACGAGTAGATCTACGCTTAAAAATAAAAACCTTAAAAATTAAATTTATATATCTACTATATAAAAATAAGTCGGGTTTTCCTTCCTGACGCTATAACTCCAGAACGCACGAACCGATTTCCACGGTTTTGCATTCGTTGGAAAGGTCTCGGGCTCTGTGAGGTTTATAGCACAGAAAATTCTGGAAAAATTTGAAAAGAAAAGCGGGAAAATCTTTTTTCACATACAGCGCCATCTCTAAGGAAATGGATGGAAACGAAAAGATTGAGCCACAGCGAAGCGTGGTCGGGCCGGTAGACAATGTTCCCAGAGGGCTGGCTGCATTACCCCGCTGTATAGCCATGCTTATTATTTGTGCAAGGTAATGACCAGCCCTCCGGTGATAAGACGACGCGACCAATCTTTTGGAGATTTCTTTGAAAAGTTTGTGGGCTGACGGTCCACACTGCGCGAGGGTCTCTACCACAAACGGCTCAGATTTGTAATTATTGCTTAGGCCCGTGTATTTAGCGCCGCAAAAGCTACTCAACAAAAGTCGCCGCAGCGCTGGCCTTAAACTCCGTGGCCGGGAGATGTGACAGAGCCAGTGTGTCAACACATGAAGGATCCCACACTAAGGCTTGCCCCATGCACCAGAGCACGAAACTCATACCGTCTGGTCTCTTGCTATCATCTCAAGCCAAACCATTTAGTTCTAAATTGGCTGAAGCATAGACAATGGCAAGAGCCCGACGAATTATGTCATTTAGGCAGGCATCGCAAGACATACAACCTTCGCTTATCCTGCATGAAAGACTGGAATGCCCGAACCGGTCAACTACCAGGAACATTACATGATGCCCCAATGCGAAGGCATGTTTCAAAACAAAACGAGGTATCCAGCAAAGTTCCAACGTTAGCCGACGGCATGGCCTGCAATCAAACATAGATTGTTACTCAAATAGATCCTAAAATTGTTATAATAACGTAGCTTTTTTTCGGGCTCACCACACATTTCCAACACCGTGTCTCCTGTGTAGCCAGGATTAACAGCGACGACCAAAAAAGGCAATGAACAGTGAAGTCCATTGCAGTCGCGGGGATAAAACTACGGTTACCTTGGAACTCACAACGAATTTAATCCGAAGAAATTAGTAGGAGTAAGAAGGTTTTGGAATTTGACTTCCTCGCTTAGCAATGTGAGAGACAGCAATATGGCAAATAAGGTATTAAAAGTCAACAGAGATGGCTAGTCAAGTGACTTAACAGCCGTGCACCATGGATTTTAAGTATCTAACACTATTGAGGACCTAAAACATTGAGTTGAAAAACGTAGCTTATCAAAAAGTTTTGACGGTAAAGTCATTCAAGCTCGTTTTCTAGAAAAAAAATAGTTTGCTACGAGAACAAACAAAGTCAACTCAGAGCTATCAAGAGCAGTTTGCAGAGCAGAGCCCGTCAACAGTCCAACAGTTTTCGTTGCGTTGTTACCTCTGCTCGCTGAGATTGAAAAGTAAACGGATTCGCCACACGTCTGTGCTGTTTATTTGCCGTTGGATATGGCCAGGGACGGAACTAACGGCCGCATTCTGATCTCTTAATTGATATTGGAGAATTTCATTAATTGAGGAATTAATGAAAATGGAAGTCCTAGCTGAGGCGAGAGGGCAAAGGGGAAAGGATAACAATACTAAGATGGCTAAAGAAATGCGAAGTCGTGAAAGCAGTGGCGTAATTATACCATCTGGGGCCCGTCGCAAATTCATCAAATGGGGCCCTTCCCTAAAATAGCTTTATATTGTAAAATTAGTTACTAGTAAAACCTTGTACTGAATGTTAAGTTACTGCGTCACTACTGTGTTTGTGTCGAGTCTGGGATGGATTTGTTATTTGGCTGCGGTATTCTGTCAAGTGCCTCCACTTGACAGAATACGCAGTCAAATAACAAATACTTCCCCAGTTTACAAATACGCAGTACCCTATCTCTCTTTTGCCAGAGCATCTTTCGCTAGTCGGCAGGATGCACCACGTACAGGTGAGATTGGCCTTGGCTCTAAAGATCGTGGTGAGCAGCTTATAACCCAAATAATATAATAATATTGAGGTATCTCCCAAAAATTACTCTAATCATACTCTAATGAATGACTGTAAGTACTGTAATAATTTTAAAGACTTTAACGTTAATTAAGGCAATTATAATATATTATGTACAAACGTTGACGCACGCATGATTCTTATCAGAGCAAACAAGTACTCCTCGTGATGAAACTTAATTACCGACTTCCAAAGCTTACGAACAAGAAACTCGGAGACGGAAATTTTTGATGTGACGACAAATTGTCTTGGAGAAAATCTGAATATATAAAAGGAAAGATCGATTGACAAATTGTTTTAGCAGCACGTAGCACTCACTACTGAGTAAATGGGTCTGATATTTGGCACACAAGTATATTATGAAATGAATGCGCAGATTTTTTGAATTTATCTTTACTAGATGTTTTAGGTTAGATATATATAGAATATATTTTATTTGCACTATATAAACTACAGAAACAATTTAATATACAAAATAAACGATTATTATTATTATGTATCTCTCTTGGACTCACGGGTCAAGCCCGGTCATTTGATAGGCGTGCGCGGGGATAGGGATCCAACGCGTAGAGGCTCCTTTGAGAAGTTCGATGTAATGTTGTACATTATACATTACTATTATTATACAGAAAATGTTCACTTATTGAATATGTATGTGCAACAAGGTGGCCTTATTGCTAAAAGCAATCTTTTCAAGGCAACCTTAAGGTAACGGATACATTAAATAAGTACGTAAGTTTCGCAAGAAAGAGGAAAATCGTAACAAATTTGTAATATATAACTAATAAACATAATATATTATTGGGATACAAGTTTTAAAAGTCGTAGGTGAAGGCATTGTAAAAATGCATCATCATAGTCAGCAGTCAGCCTACCCATTGCTACGACTGCTGGATATGGCTTTCCCCAATGCTTGCCACCAAATGCGATTCTTCGCTTTCCTCATCCACTTCCAGTCGTTTTTTTGAGGTCATCGTTGCATCTAGACTCCAATTCTTCGCCGTCCTTCATCCTCCATTTGCTATAACTACATATATACGGAGTTTCTCTAAAGGGATCAAATCCGAAACTTTATGAATTTTTTGAGGGCTATGTCGACAATGTTGGTTTTCTGTCGGTCGGTTGGTTCCCGACATTCCCATTAATATTAAGGTCACTCTTGTCACATCTCTCATATTCCCAATCATTGATTATGCTGATGTCTGTTATCCTGATCTAAATGAAGATCTTCTTAATAAGCTGGACCGGCTTATCAACAATGCTATTCGTTTTGTCTTCTGTCTTCGTAAATTTGATCATGTCTCTTCCTACCGGTCACAGCTCAAATGGCTTCCCATTCGTCAGCGCAGACAAAAGAGGTTGCTCTATTCACTTCACACTATTCTTAATAATCCTCTCTCCCCTGAATATTTAAAATGCAAGTTTTAATATCTCTGTGACTCTCATGAAAGACAGCTTCGATCTGCCAACTCTCTTGCGCTCTCTACCCCACTTTTTCGTACTGGCTTTATGTCAAACTCCTTCACCTTACAAGCTTCACGACTCTGGAATGCACTACCTGATAGCCTCAGAAGAATCGTAAATAAATTTAATTTAAAAAAAAAGTTCATGCGTACCTCTTGGACAATTTGCCAAAACTATGAATCATCCTCATATTCATATGTTTATGTATGTATATAATTTTATATATATAATATATTTTGTTATTTATGTAATGTGTATGTATGTATATTTTCTGTTGTACTATATAATATCGTTGTTAATTTATTTTTGTATGCCGCATTCGTGTATATCTGCTCTTCCCGAAGGTTGTCTGGTAGAGAATGCTATTAGCATTAAGACCACCTATGTACCCTTAAATTGTGATAAATAAAGTTTAAATAAATAAATAAGTCTTCACTATTTATAGTGAAAACTTATTGGTTATTTTTGATTATCTTGCGCCCTGCGTAATTATATTTTTATATTAGAACAATTACCTATTTAATTATAATTATAAACAGCTGTACATGTATTTTTCAATATTTTTACAATATTTTCAACATAGAAATATTGCCAACATAGAAATATACAACGTGTAACTTCAAGTACGCAAAACCTAAAAATAGTTTGTTCAGAATCATGAGTAGAATCAATTCCATAATTTTCATCCATTTTTACCCGACTGCGACAGAAGGAGGGTTATGTTTTTCGAGAGTATGTATGTATGTATGTATAATTGTTTGGCACGCTCTGCAGCCTGATCGGCTGGATGGATTTTAGCTTGAGAGGTGTCGTTAGATTCGTATTTGCTGTGAGAGTGACATAGGCTACATCAAATATAAAAAAAAAACAATATGGCGGCTGTGAGCCGCAAAATTGTCGTTGCAGTATTTTTTTTTTCTTCTAAATATATCGATATCGGTATCAAAATAAAGGTCTCGATGACCTGATTTCAAATATATATTTGTTATATTAGTTTTTGCCCGCGACTTTGCTTGTATGCAATTATAGTATTGTTACGCGTGATTAATAAATCTGTTGTAGGTGCAGTCGGGTTTTTGATTTTTTTTAATTAACTTATAACTTGTTCGAGAGTATGTATGTATGTATGTATAATTGTTTGGCACGCTCTGCAGCCTGAACGGCTGGATGGATTTTAGCTTGCGAGGTGTCGTTAGATTTGTATTTGCTGTAAGAGTGACACTGGTACGTCAAAATAAATAAAAAAAACAAAATGGCGGATTTTTGGCGCCTAGTTCAAATGCAAATGCACGCCGCAGTCTGAACGGCACGATGGATTTTAGCTTGAGGGGTGTCATTAGATATCTATTTACTGTAAGAGTGACATTGCATATATCAAAATAAATGAAACTAAAAAACATAAAATAAAAACGGTAATTTAAAAAACTAAAAAACCCGACTGCTTTTCTGTGTAATTTGGTAATGAAAAACCCCTAAAACAAGAAAACATGTAGCAGTCGGGACCTTACATGTTCTCTAAATTCACTAAGCCTCCAATTCTAGAATGGGTCCCAACTGCTACATGTTTTCTTGTTTTAGGGGTTTTTCATTACCAAATTACACAGAAAAGCAGTCGGGTTTTTTAGTTTTTTAAATTGCCGTTTATATTAAAGTAACTGGTTTTGAAAAATTATTTTTTTTTTTTTATTGCCGTATCTATTATTAAATTGCGCCCGACAATCAAGCGAGAAAATGTGAAGTAGGTAAACAAACGTAATACCGCCGCGTCTAAAAAGTCAGAGAGCGGCGTTTACGCGTCAATGACACGATGCTCGCTCTTTAATATTAATATTTTGCCTATCGTAGCCCACTGGCTACGATTTTATTAAAAAAACCGGACAAGTGCGAGTCGGACTCGCCCACCGAGGGTTCCGTAGGTACGTGGTATCATTATTAAATTTGATATTTTTCATTATAAATAAGAAATAATGCGTCGAAAAAAATAAATAAAACATATTTTGCAATGTGGACATCAAGCCCTTTCATATGATACCCCATTTGAACTAGTAGTTTCAATTTGAAATTTCGACACCCTATAAAAATATAGACCCCCTATTTTTTAAGATGTATTTACAAATGTATAGTTTTGAGATTTATTCCTGTACTTGTAGTCTATAACGATGTTACTTGCCAAATTTCATAGTTCTAGGTCAACGGGAAGTACCCTATAGGTTTTGATTCCCTTGAGTGTGTCGAAATATTCGTTTTTTGCTGAATAAACGGCCGTAACTTTTTTCTACGTAAACTTAGCAGTTTGATTTTTTTACAACTTCATGGGACCGTAGACCTGAGTATACAGTTCAAATTTCAGCTTGATACCTCCACGCATTCTAATAATAATTATCAAAAAGACGCGCCAATGCGCGTCTTTTTGATAATTATTAGAATTATTAGGAAAACAAAAAAGTGTTCATATCTACGAGAAATTTTTTTTTCGAAATTATTACTGAGATAGGTATATCAATTTATAATAATTAAACTCAGTTGGGGTGTTTGAGGTTTTGCGTACTTGGAGTTACACGTTGTATAAACATGCCGTCGTACAAAATTTTATATTCTAGCAAATGTAATTTAAATATCCCTTCTTACGTTTTCAACCGTAAAATTTATCACTGTGACATTTAAATATAATATGTGATTTAATATGTAAGTTTCAGGGTAATATGAACATTGCACAGAGTTCACTAACACTTAATAGCTTTGGTATATATCATTTGTAATATAATAACGTAAACTGTGTGAATTATTCAACAAACAATCTAAAAGGAATTATTTTTTGAAAAATGGAAAAATTCACCTGCACCCCCTAGGTGGGATTTGAACCCACAAACTCTCGATGACCGGTCGAGTGCTCTTCCAACTGAGCTACCAGGAAGGTTTGTGTTGATGACGAATTTTTGCATCTTATATTTCTACTGTGTGAGTCACAGTGTGACGTCATCAACCTATTAAGTAATTACACTACTAAAGTAGGCATAGCAGTCCATCGTTGCAGATGAAATTCAGCTATTTTTTGATAACACCAAACTAATTAAATTATTATTATTTAAATGGTTGTCTTTGCCAACTTGCCAGATAAATATTTTTTGAAAAATGGAAAAGTTCACCTGCCCCCCCTAGGTGGGATTTGAACCCACGACCTCTCGATTACCGGTCGAGTGCTCTTCCAACTGACTACTACCTTCCTGGTAGCTCAGTTGGAAGAGCACTCGAGAGACCTAGGGGGGGCAGGTGAATTTTTGCCAGATAAATATATTTAGAAAAATGGAAAAATTCACCTGCCCCCCCTAGGTGGGATTTGAACCCACGACCTCTCGATGACCGGTCGAGTGCTCTTCCAACTGAGTACTACCTTCCTGGTAGCTCAGTAAGCTCAGAAGAGCACTCGACCGGTCATCGAGAGTCCGTGGGTTCAAATCCCACCTAGGGGGGGCAGGTGAATTTGTCAATTTTTCAAAAAATATTTATCTGGCAAGTTGGCCAAGACAACTATTTAAATAATAATAATCTAAAAGGAATTAATCGGTATAGTACATTTACCTCAAATAACATTAAATTAGCACCTAATTCGAGGCACAAATAGGTATACTATTCCGACAACTAGCGACAACTTTAGGTAACCAGAAAGTAATTCCGTGTCACAAAATAAAGCCACCTTAATTGAGAAATGTTTCCTCAGTTCACGAGCCGGCCCTGTTGCGCTGTTTGTTTTTATTACACAATATGCCCGTTCTAAAATCCCTTTCTGTACAATGGCTGGATTGGGTTCAATGACGTCGCCAACATGGTCGCCATCAACTGAACAAGATTAAAGCTTGGATTAACAAACAGTTCTGTGACAACAGTTTATTAATTTAATTTTAGCGAGCGATACGCTTATATACGCCGAAAAGTCATTCTCGGAAATGAATAGGCTCCAAAAGCACTAAACCGATTTTAATGAAACTTGTCACAATTAAAGACCTCGACTGCTTGAGGTTTGTGTCTAAAAATATTGAGATCGATCATGTCCTTGATGAATGATCATCTCATCAAATACATTTTCCATTGAAATCGATGGAAAACAAACACTCAGTTTGGGGTAAGTATACAAACTAAGAATGTTAATTTACTAATATTTATAATTGACAATAATTTAATGAATCAAGAATCAAGTATATAATTTTTAGTCAATTCGCAATTCAATCTTAATTTGGTCAACTTTTGTCCTGCGTTCGTAAAATAATTACGACAATTGGTCATCTGGGGCCCTACTGCCTAAGCTGAAGCCGATTCCCATCAGACTTTTTGATTTCAAAAATAAAACTTCAGTTCAGATGCTCCGGAGCTCTACCTACTAAGCTGTTGATGTTTGTCAATAACTAAAACGTAGGACCTATTTTTTGAATTATAATATTAGATGGTAATCGGCTTCAGATTCGGCGGTGCCCCTGGTCAGAGTTTACAGGCTGTGTTGTCTGTACACTTTTGTGCTCGCACTATCTCAGATACTCGAAATGTTTCTGTGAGAATATAGAAGCATCGTTGAGGTTGTCGAAAAATGAATAATTATTTCCAGTAAAATCTAAAAGTCTTTAATTGCTAATCTCTCTGTCCATCTGTCTGTGTAAAAAAAACTAAATCAAAATCGATGCATTCGTTTAGCAGCTAGCAGCACAGACCAACATACACATACACAAATAGTCTATAGCACCTCTCGATACCCCACGATCTCGATGATGTCGTTGCGCATGTCAGTCTTCTCCAGGGCTGTCCAAGTCATGGCCCGCGGGCCGCATGCGGCCGTCGGCTTATATTTGTGCGGCCCGTGACATGTTTTTCATTCACCGGTTTTTATACAGTTTTTTACCGGTTTTGTACAACAAACCTGACTGAAAATTATATGTTTTTAGAAAAGTTAAAGTTTTATAACTAACTAGTTCTAACTAAGCTTAAACTTTCAAAGTAGGTAGTAAAAATGTCAAGTAGGTATTTGTTTCTGCGGCCCGCTAATGTTTTTAATCATTTGTAATGGCCCAGTAGTGTATATGGTTTGGACAGCCCTGGTCTAGTCGAACACGCAGGTTGAGCAAGGTCAACCGTACCCCGTTTATAAATAGTTTACTTTATACCTCGAGCTCTTTCATACTTCGAAGAGCACGTTAAGCGGACGCTCCCAGCTGTTATATAATGACAGTCGCCAATGAAATCTTTGGGCGGCTTGAAAACACTGGCCTCTGCTAATCCACAGTTGATAGAGGGGTAGCCCCGTATCTCTCCTTTTAGGCTCAGAGTTTATTTGGGAGAAAAACAAAAGCAAAGCATAGGGAGCAGTTCCGAAATAGGAAAGAGAGGCAAAGAACACTTCATTGTCGTAATGAAGATTTATTTCGTCGTTCTGTCGACTTTTAAGAATTAATCAAATGTCAATTTAGAAGTTTTTAGTATAATTCCCAACAGTAAGTGACAGCATTAAACAAAACCAATCAACAGGACCCTGTCAATCTTCTGTAATAACAATTTGAATCTTGAAGAGTTTAATCGTCCCCTTATGGTGAGCATACACGAAGCCAGTAAGATAGCAAGCTAATAATCGTGTAACACTAACACTCATGTGCTAGTACTCGTGTAACACGCGTGGACCTTTTTTTGTCCTGAAGTTTATTACGTAACTTTCCATATAGTGATAATATAATGATAATTATACAGTAGCTATAAATTTAAAAAAGCCGGTTTAGAAAACATCTAAAATCATATAGAGTTATATTATGTGCATTACTTTTAAAAGTAATGCAAATCCTGTAAAAAAAAAAAAGGTTCTATGCGTTTACAAGTTCCTGCATTGACGTCGACGATATGTACCATGTCAATGAAAATAAATAATTAAATAAGGTAATGTAAACTAAATAAATAAATAAATATTGTCACACAAATTACACAGCGCCATCTAGCCCCAAAGTAAGCGAAGCTTGTGTTATGGGTACTAGACAACTGATAAACATACGTAAATACACTTTTTTTTTGTAAATACATACTATGATACATAGAAAACACCCAGACCAAACTGCTTTGGTCTTCGTCAACCTAGAACAAATTAACAAAGTACTAGCATGCTACGTTAGGATGATTTTCTGAAATTGGCCTCGTGTACCCCGGGCATTAAGGGCGTTGGTACATGTAAGGAGGTGACTGCAAGAAAGGGCGAGGGGGTTAAGGGAGAATCGGATATTGCTAGTTCCTGTTACGCCGGCCGGATACACTCTTAGACATGTCGCAGCTGATGACTAAACTGTCTCCTCACTATCCCTTAGTTATTGCAAATTATTCGGGCCATGGACTCGATTATAAATTCAAATATTAATCTGAATACATTCCTGGCCAGTTTCTCTCGCTAGCCAATTAATATTTTACGGATTTAGGGGTTATCATCGTAGCATTTGCCGCAGATCTAGAATTTTAAATGAGTTTACAGGGATTTTCGTTTTCAGAACTTTAATCAAGAAACATGTTGCCTAGAACCATGTAGCAGCTAGAACGGAGAGAATAATTTTATTATTTTAATATAGATGTATAAATTTTTTTGCTGGAAAAATTTTGCATTTTTTTTGTTTATACTACGTCGGGTGGCAGACAAGCATACGGCCCGCCTGACGTAAAGCGGTTACCGTAGCCATATTAACGCTCGCAACATAAAATATCGCTCGCGCGCCGCCACCCCTACTGCCAACGCAGCATCTCCTTCCTTTCTGGTGACCTCACTCACGCGCAGGAACATAACAATTCTCAAGGGAATTGGTATTTGGCTGCGGTATTCTGTGAGGTGGAGGTACATTCCCCAGTCGGGTAGCTTACAATTACGCTCCCTACCTCTCTTTTCGCCAGAGCTTCGTTTTTGAGTCAGCAGGGTGTACCGCGTGCAGGTGAAGTTGGCTTTGGTTCAAAGATGTTGATAAACCACTTACACCCCTGCTTTTATAAATTCTGTAACATCTATAGCAAATAAAATTCATTCATTCATTAATAGAATACTGGGACCGTACCGCCGAAGCTGAAGCCGATTACCATTGGATTTTTTGATTGCGAAAATCAATCATCAACTTAGATTTGTGCTAACTTATGTTTAGCTTAGCTGGTAGAAACGATGGAGCTCTAAATGACTAAGCTGAAAGTGTGTAAACGCAAGACCTAGTTTTCGTATCAAGATATTCGGTGGTAATCGGCTTCAGCTTCGGCGGTAGGGTCCCAGGTTGCCATATTCATCCTATGCTTGGGCATGGGTCTGTTCTGTAATAAATTTTTAAAGGTTTCGAGCAAGAATTTAAAAGATTACAATATTTTTACCACAACTGAAGTCATTTTTAATTTCTAAGTGTACATAGAAATTAAAAATTATAATAGTGTGACATAAATTTAATATCGGCAACGGCATCATCCCACTGTTGGGATACGGGTCTCCTCTCAATCGAAAGTGTTTAGAACATACTCCACCGCGCTGCTCTACTGCGGGATGGTGGAAGCCAGCGTTTTCATGCCGCCGCGCCCTAAGCCCACTGACTTGGGTTACTGTCATCTAATGACAACAGCCGGGACCGACGGCTCAACGTGCCTCCGAAACACGGAAGAGCTCGAGATAAATAAACCCTTCCATAGAGAGGCTAAAGTCGACGTTGCTTAACTTGCGTTTGATTAGATTGACGCGCGCAACGGCGCCTTCGACCTCTTCAAAATTGAATATGTTTGATTGTAATATTACCAACAATATCCCAGTAATGAATTGATTATAATATTATGATAAATTAATTATTACATTATTCCATTTAAAATTATATTATTTAATTATTTTAATTAACAATTTGACGATATTGTGACAATTGATTAAGATTTAGTAAGATAAGATAATTTATTTGCAAAAATAAGGTACAACAAAGATGTTACACAGATTACATATTCAACTTTTTCTACCCTCGCAGGGGCGTGCAAATCTTTCGGTCAATTTATTATAATATTAAATTAAATTATTTAACACTATATTTAAAAAAAACCGGACAAGTGCGAGTCGGACTCGCCCACCGAGGGTTCCGTAGGTACGTAGTATCATTATTAAATTTGATATTTTTCATTATAAATAAGAAATAATGCGTCGAAAAAAATAAATAAAATATATTTTGCAATGTGTACATCAAGCGCTTTCATATGATACCCCATTTGAACTAGTAGTTTCAATTTGAAATTTCGACACCCTATAAAAAATATAGACCCCCTATTTATTAAGATCAATTTACAAATGTATAGTTTTGAGATTTATTCCTGTACTTGTAGTCTATAACGATGTTACTTGCCAAATTTCATAGTTCTAGGTCAACGGGAAGTACCCTATAGGTTTTGATTCCCTTGAGTGTGTCGAAATATGCGTTTTTTGCTGAATAAACGGCCGTAACTTTTTTCTACGTAAACTTAGCAGTTTGATTTTTTTACAACTTCATGGGACCGTAGAGAGAGAGACCTGAGTATACAGTTCAAATTTCAGCTTGATACCTCCACTCATTCTCGACATAGAAATTCTTGACAGACAGACAGACGGACAACAAAGTGATCTTATAAGGGTTCCGTTTTTCCTTTTAAGGTACGGAACCCTAAAAACGGAAAATTACCTACATTTCATACAATAAATTAATTCGTACCAAAACAATACATAATTTAATTAATAATTTGAATTTATATCATAAAACCGGTCGATCAAATACTCATAACGTATGTTAATAGATAATTACTCGTAATTATTTAGAACTAGTGACAATGACATATTGTAATACCCCAGAGCGCGGCTCATGTGTTGCGGGCAGATTGTAACTATTGAAGAGTTATCTATGTAAACACATAAAACAATAAATTTTATAACTATGTCTTTTAATATAGTGCCAGTGATTTTGAATGAGATTTTTTTTATGTCGTCGGATAGAAAAAGTATAAAAAAATGTGATTCTCCAAATAGGGTCTTCCGATTTCAGGGCACCGTTGACAGCCCTATAACATTTACAACTACTAAACATTCATATCATTAATTCATTCATCATGCGGGCGAGAAGTTTATTTACTAACTTCTACATCAACCCACATTCATCCCACAGCTGGTATACGGGTCTTCCCTCAATGGTAGGTGGCTCATGTATCCTCAACCACGCTGCTCAACTGCAGATTGGCGGAGATCAGGGTTTTCAAGCCGCTCAAAGGCCACTTTGACTTGGCTTAACAACGGTCACCTAATGACAACAACCGGCCCCCTTACCACCATATCTTATTGCGATTCAATAACTGAATAGAATGCTTATTCATACCAATGAATAAGCGACTCTATTCCGTTTGAAATTGAGTCGTTCATACCAATGAATAAGCGACTCTATTTCATTTGAAATAGAGTCGTTGATGGTGGTAAGGGGGCTGTACCTCCGGCCTAACGTGCTCTCCGAAGGACGGTGGAGTTCGAGATAAATATAATCCATCTTTGGACAGGCTCGGTCGATGTTACTTAACTTACGCCATCGAGCTTCTCCTTAGTAACTTAGTGATACAAAAAACATACGTGTTTATTTATCGATTAGGGGACAACAGCTGTGCGAACATTTCCCAACTCTCCGAATAACTTATCCAAGTAGGAAAAGATATTGGAAAGCCGTGGCCAGCCCTTGTTGGTGTTTATCTTTTTAACTCTCCCTCCTCTAAAGCCAGCTTCACACAGCCAGAATCCGCCACGGATTTCAGAAACTAAATTTAAGAATAATTATAGTTTAAATAGTTGTTTTCTTCCAACTAGCAAAACTATCATAAATATTTTAAAAAAATGAAAAACTCACCTAGGTGGAATTTGAACTCACGTCCTCTCGATGACCGGTCGAGTGCTCTTCCAACTGAGCTACCAGGAAGGTTTGTGATAGTAAGGAATTTTTGCATTTTAGATTTTACTGCTGTCAAGTCGCATGTGTGCAGTGTAGCGCCATCTACCTATTAAGTGTTACACTACTAAACAAGGCATAGCAGTCCATCATTGCAGATGAAAATCGGCTATTTTTTGATAACACCAAACTTGTACTACTGTATACAGAAATTACCCCTAAATCAAAGTTCATAGGCCGATGAATCAAAGATCCATCAATTAGAGAATAATGTATTTCAGATAATGGGAACTCTAACATTATGTTAGCTTCAGTCTATACCCGTAATAATAATCCTAACTCATTGATGGGCACCCTGATAAACCTTCAAGACACGCCGATAATACCCTAATCACCCTTTCCTTACTAGCGCAGTGTTTCTCGAAGAAATAAAGGGAACAATTAACCAAAAAATGCTGATTGGCTTTGGTCAAATGCCGCTGAAAGTATTTTCAATCTTCGTGGCCCGATAAAAAGGACTATTAAGTTAAATTAATGAACCATGGCTGAATGTTGGGGAGTTAAATCCTTTTTAAATTGTAATCGATATTTGATACTTTTAATTCTAGTTAAATTTTGTTGATTAGGATAATTTCAAAGTTTTGTTAAGTATCTATAGCAGTTGCGAAATTCGTTTGAGCATAAAATTTTAAACTTTCACGTTTGTATACATCACTACTTTAAATACAAGACTAACTGTGACGACATCAACCCATGATAATCCCACTGTTGGGATACGGGTCTCCCCTCAATCGAAGGGGATTAGAGCGTACTCCACCACGCTGCTCAACTGCGGATTGGCGGAAGCCAGTGTTTTCAAGCCGCCCAAAACCGACAGCTTAACGTGCCATCCGAAGCACAGAGGAGCTCGAGATAAATTAACCCATCCATGAACAGGCTACGGTCGACGTTGCTTGACTTGACCGATTAGCCTGCCACGCGCAACGACACCATCGAGCTCTAGTAGACTAATAATTATGTAATATCGGAAAATTATAAAAATCTATCTCTCTAAGTCCCGTATTTACGAAAGTACATAAGAGCAGTAAAACTCAAAACTAACTTCTGCTATCGAAAGCACGGAAATAAAATCAAATGGAAATGGCATGCAATTAGATTTGAATGACAGCAAGTGTGCAAACTTAGACAACAACAAGCAAGTAATATAAATCTACTACTAGTAACTTCATGTTGTAATTGGGTGATTTCTTTTTGTACAGTATTGTGTAATAAAAGCATGAAGCGGGCCCCCGCCTACCGCCGCCGAAGCGGAAGCCGATTACCATCCGATTTTTTTATCGCCAAAATAAATAAATATTTCTGGACAATTTTCCACAGCGCCATGTATGCCCAAACTAAGCGTAAAGCTTGTGCTATGGGTACCAGACAACTGATAAATGTACTTACACATTACGTACATTTTTTTTTAAATACATACTTATAATACATAGTAAATAAATACCCAGACCAAGACAAACAGACATGTTCATGCTCACAAATGTTTGTCATGTGCGGGGGTCGAACCCGGAACCTCTGAGTCAAAGTCAAAGGCCATTGCTAACCATTGGACCACCGAGGTCGTCAAATAGATCATAGGCATAGTAAAAATAAAGAAGTAGGGTAACTTCATACAAACGCACCGAGCGCGGTTTGTATGTGAGCGCGGTTTGTATGTGAGCGCTCGGTACGTATGGCCGTCGCACGCACACACTGACAACATTTATACGGGTTTATACTGAGCGCCAGTCGGGGCTGCGCCGTACGTAAAACCGCCCGCTTCCACGCAATATTCGCGCCTGCGCTGACGTTCGTTAATACACATATAGGTACCTACTAGTGATGTAACGAATGTCAATTTTTAGACATTCGCGAAAGCGAATGCGAATATCTGCCGTTGATATTCGCGGATGCGAATGCGAATACGAATATTGACTTTTGTATTTAGCGCCATTTGTCTAGGGCTTTATTTTGACAGCTAAGTTGGCGCGCGTGTTAGACGCACACATTTGTAATTATTTGCATCTACTTCCGAGCATTGTCGAGCCGATCTGAAGAAAGCCGATTGCTGTTTGATTTACGAGTGATGTTTATTGTTTAGTTAACAAAAAATCCTAACAGAAGATAAGGTTTTGGAATAAATATATAAGAAGTTAATACTTATTTGACGAGCTCGGTGGCGTAGTGGTCAATGACGCGGCTTCGACACCAACGCTCGTGGGTTCGATTCCCACATAGGACAAACATTTGTGTGCATGAACATGTCTGTTTGTCTTAGTCTGGGTGTTTTCTACATATATCAGAAGTATGTATTTACATATGTTTATCAGTTGTCTAGTACCCATAACACAACCTTCGCTTACTTCGGGGCCAGATGGCGCTGTGTGTAATTTGTCTGACAATATTTATTATTATTTTATTTACCTTTTTGTAATTGAAAATGTTCATTATTTTTAAGACGTTCATATTCGCAAAACATTCGCATAAAATTGCGAATGCGAATGCGAATGTCGAGAAATATGCGAATATTCGCGAATTCGCATTCGCGAATATTCGCATATTTCTCGACATTCGCATACGAATATTCGTTACATAACTAGTACCTACCTTCGTCGTATGTAACTACAAATACGTTAAAGATTGCTACAAAGTCGACTAACCATAAAAAACATTACAGTGTTCATGGATGTCTCAATAACAATTTGTCAAATCCAGAATTATCTTTCTTCTTTTTTTCCACACCCAAGGGATAAAAAGGAACCTATTACTAAGACTCCGGTGTCCGTCTGTCACCAGGGGCTGTAGGTATTTCATGAACCGTGATAGCTAGACAGTTAAAATTTTCACAAAAAACAGAATAAAATAAATATTTAAGGGGGGCTCCCATACAACAAACAAGTCCGACTCGCACTTGGCCGGTTTTTTGTTACAGTACCCTAATACTTACCCTACTTAATTTTGTATTTTGTGCCTTACTTTAGAGATTGACTAAGTATTTTTGACGGTTGAATAAACTATTAAGCGATAGCCCTACGTGTTTAGGCTACTATCACCCGCTCGGGGTTTGAGTTGTCTTACTTCTCTATTTGTATTCAGCTTATTATTATTTAAATAGTTGTCTTGGCCAATTTGCCAGAATATTATAAATATTAAAAAAAAAATGTATTAGTAGAAAATAATTAGTAGTGTAATTACTTAATAGGTTGATGACGCCACACTGTGACTCACACAATCTATATTAATAAAAGGCTTTGTCCTCACTGACTCACTAATCAACGCACAGCCCAAACCGCTGGGTCTAGAGATTCCAAATTTGGCAAGTAGGTTCCTTATGACGTCTAGGGGTGCACTAAGAAAGGATTTTTCAAAATTCATCCGCTAAGGGGGTGAAACGGGGGTCCAAAGTTTGTATTGGGAAACAAGATTAGTTGGACTATTTTATTCGAAACTTTACACGAGTACTTCTATAGATAAATGAGTAAAGACGTGTTTCAGGATTTTTTAAAATTTAACCCCTAAAGGGGTAAAATGGAGTAAAAAAGTCTGAAAATCGTCATGGGTATTGTTTTTATGGTTTATCGGGTCGCTGATTACGAAAACAACAACTATTTTATAATTCAACATAGCCGACGTGACATAAAATCACCCCTATGGGGGTGCGTAGGGGTTGAAATGTCATAATATCAATATGGGTGTTGATTCTATGGTTTTCTGGGACGTCAATTACGAAAATGGCATCGATTTGAAAATATAACATAGTGGACACGAAATTACTTAAAAGGATTTTTCAAATTTTACCCCTAAGAGGGTGAAACAGAGGTTCAAAGTTTGTGTAGGGAAACGAGATTAGTTGGACTATTTTATCCTACACTTTACACGAGTACTTCTATAGATAAATGAGTAAACACGTGTTTCATTTTTCTAAATTCAACCCCCAATGGGGTGAAAATGTATGAAAATAGTAATGGGTAGTGTTTATATGGTTTATAGGGTCGCTGATTACGAAACCAACAAATTCAACGTGGCTAACGTGATCATCCTTCATCATGTAATTTTTTTTAACTTTGATTTAACCTTTTTAAGCTGATGGAATAAGACTTGTGTGTTGACTTAAGTGTTATCCTAATAGGTTTTTAAATTTGTATTTGGCGTCAATCAGTGCTTATAAGATCGCGGGCGGCGCGGCGAGAGCGGGACTGGTGAAGTAGTTATCTGGAAAGTTCTTGCATCCGTATTTAGTAGAATTAAAGGTGCTAAATGAAGGTAGTTTCATTGCGTGTTAGACTTGACTTGGATAATCTAAAATGCCCGAATTTCACGCGAGCGAAGCCGCGGGCAAAAGCTGGATAATAAAAGGCTTTGTCCACACTGACTGACTAACTTACTAATCAACGCACAGCCCAAACCACTGAAGCTAGAAACCTGAAACTTTGGATATGTGAACACACCTATATAATGTAGGCGCACACTAAGACGGGATTTTCCGAAATTCCACCCCTAAGAGGTTGAAAATAGGGGTTAAAAAAAAACCCTGTTTTTGGAAATCGATTCACCTACAATTTTGAGACTTGGTGGAATCGTTCATAAAAAAGGGGATGATTTATGGGATTAGCTTTTGACCAGCGCCCAGCCAAGAATTGTCTAAGATTATTTCAAACCATGGGGTTATCCATGACGGTTCATCGCTGACCTCATCCCCGTAGTTAACCCCGGAGGTTATACATTGCGCGCGTAGGGCGTAACAAAAACTTCGTCCTTCAAATGAAGCTACATCTGGTGTCAAAAACTAATTGAAAAACCTATTCTAAGTACCAACTTTATGGGGTATGCCTACATAATATCAGAATTTCGGTATTTTTCAAACAATGACGTCAAGATTGACTAAAATTATACTTGAAAGGTGTGGTGATGCCCCATACATAGCTGTGGAAGGTGATGGAGCTGGCCTGTTCCGCTCCATCTCCTACCACTTGCATGGAACGGTTATCTGTAATCTGTAATGTTATCTGGAATCTTAACAAAAATAGACGCAAATCAGGAGTGTTCCCGTAGCGAAGCACGGGTACTTTGCTAGTCTATATAAATAAAAGGCTTTGTCCTCACTGACTCACTAATCAACGCACAGCCCAAACCGCTGGGTCTAGAGATTCCAAATTTGGCAAGTAGGTTCCTTATGACGTCTAGGGGTGCACTAAGAAAGGATTTTTCAAAATTCATCCCCTAAGGGGGTGAAACGGGGGTCCAAAGTTTGTATTGGGAAACAAGATTAGTTGGACTATTTTATTCGAAACTTTACACGAGTACTTCTATAGATAAATGAGTAAAGACGTGTTTCAGGATTTTTTTTAGTTTAACCCCTAAAGGGGTAAAATGGAGTAAAAAAGTCTGAAAATCGTCATGGGTATTGTTTTTATGGTTTATCGGGTCGTTGATTACGAAAACAACAACTATTTTATAATTCAACATAGCCGACGTGACATAAAATCACCCCTATGGGGGTGCGTAGGGGTTGAAATGTCATAATATCAATATGGGTGTTGATTCTATGGTTTTCTGGGATGTCAATTACGAAAATGGCATCGATTTGAAAATATAACACAGTGGACACGAAATTACTTAAAAGGATTTTTCAAATTTTACCCCTAAGAGGGTGAAACAGAGGTTCAAAGTTTGTGTAGGGAAACGAGATTAGTTGGACTATTTTATCCTACACTTTACACGAGTACTTCTATAGATAAATGAGTAAACACGTGTTTCATTTTTCAAAATTCAACCCCTAATGGGGTGAAAATGTATGAAAATAGTAATGTTTATATGGTTTATAGGGTCGCTGATTACGAAACCAACAAATTCAACGTGGCTAACGTGATCATCCTTCATCATGTAATTTTTTTAAACTTTGATTTAACCTTTTTAAGCTGATGGAATAAGACTTGTGTGTTGACTTAAGTGTTATCCTAATAGGTTTTTAAATTTGTATTTGGCGTCAATCAGTGCTTATACGCGATCGCGGGCGGCGCGGCGAGAGCGGGACTGGTGAAGTAGTTATCTGGAAAGTTCTTGCATCCGTATTTAGTAGAATTAAAGGTGCTAAATGAAGGTAGTTTCATTGCGTGTTAGACTTGACTTGGATAATCTAAAATGCCCGAATTTCACGCGAGCGAATCCGCGGGCAAAAGCTGGATAATAAATGGATCATCCTTCATCATGTAATTTTTTTAAACTTTGATTTAACCTTTTTAAGCTGATGGAATAAGACTTGTGTGTTGACTTAAGTGTTATCCTAATAGGTTTTTAAATTTGTATTTGGCGTCAATCAGTGCTTATACGCGATCGCGGGCGGCGCGGCGAGAGCGGGACTGGTGAAGTAGTTATCTGGAAAGTTCTTGCATCCGTATTTAGTAGAATTAAAGGTGCTAAATGAAGGTAGTTTCATTGCGTGTTAGACTTGACTTGGATAATCTAAAATGCCCGAATTTCACGCGAGCGAAGCCGCGGGCAAAAGCTGGATAATAAAAGGCTTTGTCCACACTGACTGACTAACTTACTAATCAACGCACAGCCCAAACCACTGAAGCTAGAAACCTGAAACTTTGGATATGTGAACACACCTATATAATGTAGGCGCACACTAAGACGGGATTTTCCGAAATTCCACCCCTAAGAGGTTGAAAATAGGGGTTAAAAAAAACCCTGTTTTTGGAAATCGATTCACCTACAATTTTGAGACTTGGTGGAATCGTTCATAAAAAAGGGGATGATTTATGGGATTAGCTTTTGACCAGCGCCCAGCCAAGAATTGTCTAAAATTATATTTATATTTTAATTAACTCATCACTAGATGGCGCTATACCTAGCATTTGTACAGCGCGCTATGGTTTCTTTATATTTATTGGAAAGGGTATATACGAGAGATTATTTCAAACCATGGGATTATCCATGACGGTTCATCGCTGACCTCATCCCCGTAGTTAACCCCGGAGGTTATACATTGCGCGCGTAGGGCGTAACAAAAACTTCGTCCTTCAAATGAAGCTACATCTGGTGTCAAAAACTAATTGAAAAACCTATTCTAAGTACCAACTTTATGGGGTATGCCTACATAATATCAGAATTTCGGTATTTTTCAAACAATGACGTCAAGATTGACTAAAATTATACTTGAAAGGTGTGGTGGGTGATGCCCCATACATAGCTGTGGAAGGTGATGGAGCTGGCCTGTTCCGCTCCATCTCCTACCACTTGCATGGAACGGTTATCTGTAATCTGTAATGTTATCTGGAATCTTAACAAAAATAGACGCAAATCAGGAGTGTTCCCGTAGCGAAGCACGGGTACTTTGCTAGTCTATATATATAAAAGAGTAAATCACTCACTCAATCATCACGAAATCTCAGAAACTATAACGCCTACAAACTTGAAATTTGGCAGGAAGGCTCCTTATAGGGTGTAGACATCCGCTAAGAACGGATTTTACGATACTCCACCCCTAAGGGGGTAGAATGGGGGTTGGAAGTTTGTATGAAAGTCCTATGTTTTTGAAGCAAGAGACTTGAAATTTAAAATGTATGCTCTATAGATGGTGTGGAGGTGTACTAATAATGTATCTTTAGAAATCAACCCCTTTTTGGGGTTGAAACGGGGGTTGGAAATTTGTATGAAAGTTCTACGTTTTTGATGTAAGAGACTTGAAATTTAAAATGTATGCTCTATAAATGGTGTGGAAGTGTACTAATAATGTATCTTTAGAAATCAATCCCTTTTTGGGGTTGAAACGGGGGTTGGAAGTTTGTATGAAAGTTCTATGTTTTTAAAGTAAGAAACTTGAAATTTAAAACGTATGCTCTATAGATGGTGTGGAGGTGTACTAATAATTTATCTTTAGAAATCAACCCCTTTTTGGGGTTAAAACGGGGGTTGGAAATTTGAATCAAAGTTCTATGTTTTTGAAGTAAAGACTTGAATTTTAAAATGTATGCTCTATAAATGGTGTGGAGGTGTACTAATAATGTATCTTTAGAAATCAACCCCTTTTTGGGGTTGAAACGGGCGTTGGAAGTTTGTATGAAAGTTCTATGTTTTTAAAGTAAGAAACTTGAAATTTAAAATGTATGCTCTATAGATGGTGTGGAGGTGTACTAATAATGTATCTTTAGAAATCAACACCTTTTTGGGGTTAAAACGAGGGTTGGAAGTTTTTATGAAAGTTCGATGTTTTTGTCATAATGTCAATATCGGTGTTGATTCTATGGTTTTCTAAGACGTCAATTACGAAACTGGCATCGATTTGAAAACGTGGACACGAAATTTCCATCTCGGTATAAAAATCCAAGATTTGGAACACCTGGTGCTGAATCATAATGGTTCCGGTAAACTATAGGAAATATAAAAATACCGCCTTAGAAAAAGCTGTTCAACCTGATGAGCATTTTTTGTTGAGGTATAAAAATCCAAGATTTCGAACACCTGATGTAGAACCATAATGGTTCAGCTAAACTATAAGAAATATAAAAATGACGCGTTAGCAAAAGCTGTTCAGCCTGATGAGCATTTTTTGTTGAGGTACAAAAATCCAAGATTCAGAACACCTGATGCAGAACCATAATGGTTCAGCTAAACTATAAGAAATATAAAAATGACGCCTTAGCAAAAGTTGTTCAACTTGATGAGCATTTTTTGTTGAGGTATAAAAATCCAAGATTTGGAACACGTGATGCAGAACCATTAAGGTTCAGCAAATTCTTATGTATCTACATTATGTATCTACATTATGTATATTTCTTATGTATCTACATTAGTTTGTATTTGTATTAATACGCCGGAATCATAAAGTCCACGCGAACGAAGTCGCGGGCATCAGCTAGAATCCACCCGTGCGAAGCCGGGGCGGGCCGCTAGTTGAATATAAGATGCAAAAATTCGTCAGCAACACAAACCTTTCTGGTAGTTCAGTTGGAAGAGCTCTCGACCGGTCGTCGAGAGATCGTGGGTTCAAATCCCACCAAGGGGGGATTAGTGATTTTTTTTTTATATTACGTCGGGTAGCAGACAAGCATACGGCCCGCCTGATCTGAAGCGGTTCCCGTAGCCATTTTAACGCTCGCAACATAAAATATCGCTCGCGCGCCGCCACCCCCGCTGCCATCGCAGCATCTCCTTCCTTTCTGGTGACCTCACTCACTCGCAGGAACACAACAAACAGTTCACAGTTCAAGGGAACCGTTATTTGGCTGCGGTAATCTGTGAGGTGGAGGTACGTTCCTCAGTCGGGTAACTTACAATTACGCTCCCTACCTCTCTTTTCGCCAGAGCTTCGTTTGTCAGTCAGCATGGTGCACCGCGTGCAGATGAAGTTGGCTTTGGTTCAAAGATCTTGATGAACCACTTACATCCCTAATTTTTCCATTTTTCAAAAAATATTTATAATCTTCAGCTTAGTCCACAGAGGTCCTCATTTACAGTAGACGCGCAACTAGATAAATTTAATATTTTATTGTGCTATAAATAATGATTTGAAACATAATATCATTGCCACAAAGGTGAAGTTCCTGTACAAGTGTTAATAAATCATTCGAATATCCACGGCTCGCGCTGCATCGGTCATACTCGTCATCTATGAAACAGGTGTAACTCGACCTTATCACTCTCGCCGTACTGAGTGCACCGTCGTGCGTCTTCGGGAGGTTACGGAGAGCAATCGGCTGTGCTTGCGCATAACAGATCGGGCCTTGCGCTGGCTGCATCGGGACGTTATAGGTACCTACTCACTATTATATATACTACTGATAACTATTAAAATGACAGCTAAGTGCGAGGCATGCGGCAAATATGTTGCAAGCAATGACACTATGGAATGCAGCGCATGTTCTCGTTCATTTCACTACCAGTGCTTGAACATGTCCTCAGATGATTTTAAAAAACTTTCTAGAGATAATAGGAAAATCAGGAAGTGTTCTGTTTGTAAAATGAGGGAAAGGAGCACCCAATCTCCTGCCGGAGCCGCGGTGCCGCCCGGCCAATCAAAATCCGCTCGTGCAACGGAATTTCTTTCACCATCGGCAGCCACCGATTCTCCCTCAACAGAAACATCTCCAATGACCGACATGTACATGTCTGGCCTTTCTACTAACAGAAAATAAACTGCAAGATATGATTAAAAATTCCAACGTTTCTTTGTTAATACAAATCAGAAAAATTGTTAGGGAAGAGATTAGTAAGCATACCGCCTCAATAACTGACGAATTAAATAATAAAATATCACTTCTCGAGGAAAAGGCGATGAAGGTCGACATTTTGCAGGAGGAACTTGAGCATTCTAAAAACCGTATTTCTGAATTGGAAGCACAATTTGGAGCCCACCAGCAATGGATGCGGATTAATAATCTGGAAGTCACTGGGGTACCTGAGCGCATGAATGACTCACCGAGGGATATTGGCTTGCAAATTGCTCAGTTTGCTGGTGTAACGCTGCAATCTGAGGATATTGATTCTGCTCACCGTGTACAACCCCTTCAACCACAACCTGGTCGCCCCAAGAGCATAATTTTCTTTCAAGCTTTTTTCATTTCAATAATTCATTCTATTTATAACATAAGAATTCTTGTGTCATGCGATCGGTACGTAAAACGGAACGTGTGGTTTTAAGAAACTCTCATCGGCCATCGTATTTTGATAAACAGTGGTACATACCTATCGTATATACCGCGCGCCATCTAGCTATTTTTGATTAAAACAGTAAAGCATAGTTGAACAAATTGAACCTTCGTGTACTGATTTTGTTACTAATCAAATTACCTATATCTAATTTGACACTCATAACGACCTCTGTTTTTCTTTAGAGTTACTAAATTCCGATATACGGTATTTTGTATGAACATGAATAGTCTTATTCCTATATCGTCGTTGGTTGTATTATAAAAAAAACACTATGACGAATAACTTGTCAATTTTTTACCAAAATACTCGCTCGCGGCTTGCGAACCAAAACGCAGGATTTTTATCAAAGTATTTTAAATAATAATTACGATATTATTGTTATAACAGAGAGCTGGCTTTGCGACGATATACTTGACACGGAACTTTGCGATGGTCGGTATGACGTCTTCAGAAAGGACCGAAACCGTACCATAAGTGGTAAGTCGGACAGTGGCGGCGTTATGATACTTGTGTTGCGAACTCTTGGGGCACGTTCTCGTCCGGAGTGGTCGCGCCAGGATACAGAATGCTTGTGGGTAACGGTTCCTGCCTCATCATTACGTAAACGTCAAATATCCGATACTAGACCCTTATCGATGAAGGATTTGCACCTGTGTTCTGCATATGCCCCCCCGGGTGCCTCTTTAGTGAACGACATTTCAAACATTACATCGCAAATTAAACTTGTGTCATCAAAGTCTTCTGACTCGAACTTTTTCATTGCTGGTGATTTTAACCTACCATTTATACAGTGGGATCCAGACTACAATCCTGAGTTTCCTCGCCGTGGTGCATCGGAGATACTAAACGCAGGGATAAACTTAATAGAAACCATGAGTGCTCTTAACTTAACGCAATTTAATTTAATTAAAAACAAGAACGGTAATATATTAGATTTACTATTTAGTAACTTTAGTATTGACACGTGTAGATCTACTTGTCCTTTAGTAAAAGAAGACTCACATCACCCTTCAATAGAAATCACTGTTGACGAAATATTCTCCGCGCCTTTTAAAGAATCTAGTACACCTAGGCATCGATTTTATAAGGGTGATTATGAATCTATTAATACAGACTTAAACAGTGTGAATTGGCATGTATATCTGTCGGCATCTACGCTCGAAGAATCAGTCACTAAATTTTATAGTTATCTCGAAAATGTAATAGATAAATTTGTGCCGCTTGATACGAGATCTAATAAGTTGTGCTATCCCGTTTGGTACAATTCCTCTTTAATACAAGTTATTAAAGAAAAAAACAAGATGCATAAAAGATGGAAAAAATACCATAACCCTTTGGACTATGATGAGTTTCAATTATTGCGTCATCGGCAAAAGAGACTGCAGGAAGAGTGCTGGAATAATTACGTTAACTCAATGCAAACTAATATTAAACAAAATCCAAAACAACTGTGGTCTTACGTTAAAGCACGGCGAGGTGGATCCTCTTATCCAAAATCCTTCGAATATAATGGCACAAGATTAGAAAATAGACAGGTAATATGCGATAGCTTCAGCGATTTCTTTAGCTCGGTCTTTGTCGATCCCGCTTCTTCATATTCTAATTGTGATCTGGCACCTCCTTATTGTGATAGAGGTGAGATAGTTTGTTCAATGAAAATAACTCCTGATCACGTATACAAAATTCTAAGAACTTTGGATCGTAATGGTGGAGCGGGAAGTGATGGTGTTCCCGCAATATTTATAACAAACTGTACAGAAAGCTTAAAATTACCATTATCCATACTGTTTAATAGATCGTTATCAGAAGGTATATTCCCAGAAAAATGGAAGGAAGCACTTATTGTACCTATATACAAAAAGGGATCAAAACTCAAAATTCTAAATTATAGACCTATTTCAATTTTAAATCAATTTGCCATAGTATTTGAAAAAATCGTTTTGAATAATATAAGTACAACTTTAAATAAGGGAATACCACCACAACAGCATGGATTTACTAAAGGACGATCAACGGTCTTTAATCTTAGCGAATTTGTAGGGTTTGTTCTCGCCCAAATGGATAGAAGGAAGCAGGTTGATGTGATATACACTGATTTCGAGAAAGCCTTCGATCGTGTGGATCATATCATCCTGCTTCTTAAATTATTTAGACTTGGACTCAGAGGTGACTTATTCAGATGGATATCTTCATATATAAAGAATAGAAGACAGGCGGTTGTAATTGGTGGTTCAAGATCAAACTATGTCTTGGTCCCCTCAGGAGTACCTCAAGGATCGCACCTAGGGCCTCTTTTGTACAATGTATATCTATACGACATTTATACAGTATTCGCTCACTCAAAATTTTTGATGTATACCGACTATAAAAAGGTCTTCTTACAGGTGGGCCAATTAGAAGATTGTTATAAAGTACAGGATGATTTGAATCGCTTGGCTCATTATTACGATGTAAATCGTATTACCATAAATACCAATAAATGTGCTCAAATCACTTTTACAAGAAGTCCGAGGCCGATATTGTTTCAATACCACGTAAATGGCGAAAGCATACAGATAGTAAATAATATCCGCGATTTGGGTGTGACTCTCGATAGGAAAATGATGTTTGATGACCACATGGATGATATTACAAATAGAGCGTATCGGAATCTGGCATTTATATATTTTTTTTTTTTTTTTTTTTTTTTTATTTATACTACGTCGGGTGGCAGACAAGCATACGGCCCGCCTGATGTGAAGCGGTTACCGTAACCATATTAACGCTAGCAACATAAAATATCGCTCACGCGCTGCCACCCCCGCTGCCAACGCAGCATCTCCTTCCTTTCTGGTGACCTCACTCACTCGCAGGAACACAACAACCCTCAAGGGAATTGTTATTTGGCTGCGGTATTCTGTGAGGTGGAGGTACATTCCCCAGTCGGGTAGCTTACAATTACGCTCCCTACCTCTCTTTTCGCCAGAGCTTCGTTTGTCAGTCAGCAGGGTGCACCGCGTGCAGGTGAAGATGGCTTTGATTCAAAGATGTTGTTGAACCACATACACCCCAAAATCTCGAGTCTGTAAGCCATTTAACGATATAACCTGCCTTAAACTAATATATTTCTCTTATGTTAGAAGCTTGCTTGAGTACGCATCTTGCATTTGGTCCCCACAGTACATAACACATAAAGAAAGAATCGAAAAGATCCAACATTCATTCGTTCGTCATTTAAATTTCCGCGCCAAAAAATGGGATACAGACTATGAATGGGCGTATGCACGACACAAAATGATAAGCCTCGAAAACCGACGTCGCCTTCTGGATATATGTTTATTGCACGACATCATCTCTGGTCGCATGGATAGTCCCGCACTTCTCTCAGAAATTAGTTTTTATACCCCTTCATTTCGGACACGTCATTCCAACCGCACTCTTTTTTCCATCCCGTTAGTACATACAAATTATGCTATGAATTCCCCTCTTGTACGTGTTCTCCATGATTATAATAATAAATTCAGTGACATAGATATCTTCCACTGCAGTAAAAATACCCTTAAAAATAAAATGTTAAAATTATTTTGTGTATAATATAATGAAATTGAATTAGTGATCCTGCTCGCTTCGCGTCAAGCAGGCCGTGTGCCTGTTTGGCGTCCCACGTAGTATAAAATAAAATATATATTATTAAACATGACTGACATTTATATCTATACACTATATATATATATACTGATACAAAATTATATTAAATTTATCAATCTATTTATGTACAAAATATACTCTCTTACTCTTTTCACAACATTCACCAACGAGTATAGATATAATAACACTCTCTTACATGTGAAATATTAACTTCACAAAATCCATTGACCTCACTGATTTATATATATGTATTTTTTTTTTAATTAACATAAAATTCTAACAATATCAAATAAATAGGAAACTAACTTTTGTGTAATGAAGTTAGAAAAATTATTAAATTAGATTGTGTAATAGTTTATGAGTAGTCTACTGTATAGTTTTTTTTTCTTTTATTGTTGTGGTCATCTATTATTGGCTTTATGTATTGTAGAAATAATCTGTATCTTATTTATGTGTTATGCTGTTGATGTCCCGAATAAAGAAAATAAAATAAAAATAAAAAAAAATAAGCTAAATTATCGCCAAACTAAGCTAAACTTTGATTTTCGCAATCAAAAAATCCAATGGTAATCGGCTTCAGCTTCGGCTGTAGGGTCCCAGATTAAAGTATATAAATCAATTTACCACGATTTATTACGTATGCGACTGATGGAAACACATACAAAGTTCAACGTTCGGTTGTTTACTGTTGACATGCTCGCCACCCATATATATATACGAGTACCATCTATATCTAATAATATACTTAGTCTGTGACAGAAAGCGACAGCGCTGAGAAAACTTTACATAGAGAAAACTATAGGTGATTTTATAGTTCCTAGGTATATAAGCATATATTACTATTAAGGTACACCTACACCTATCATCACATAATTCGTAAATAACTGCGTTCCGAACTGATTTTCGGAAACTCCGATATCGTTCTTCAAGAAGTCAGTACAATATTTTTCGGTCACTTATTAAGAAAGACCACATTTAGCATACACAAGATTAATATACAAATTAGGGATCTTTTGGAACTCCGTAATCGAAACTATCGGAAATAAACATCTATCCGAAACCGTAACCAAAACCTAACGTTTCGGATAATTTCGGATATAGTTTTGATAGGTTATCACCGGCCAGATGATTTCCACCATTTGACATTGGAGATAGATGATATGATTTTTCCTTAGTCCAAAAGTTGTTTCGTGTGATTTGCTGATTTTGGATTTACTTGAACCTGGTTTCTATTTTTATAAAGTTTACCTTATCTTAAAATTTTCGTTTTACAATATCTAAAAAAAAAAACATCCGTATCGGAAACTATCCGTAACTATCGAATAATCCCAAAAAAATTCATATCCTTAGCCGTATCCGAAACCGAAATTTCATATCCATAACATCCCTGCTACAAACTTACTAAGACATCTTAAATAAAATAAGTGGAAATGAATTTTCATTCATCACTATTAAAAAGGAGAGATTAAAAAAAGTCCAATCTTTACCACTAGGGAAATGCTTTGAGAGGGATAAGTAGAATGCCCGTAATGAGAAACAAATTATGCTTTTGCTAATAATCATTTTAGTATTGAATTATATATATTCTTTATTGCACATAAAGAAGATACATCACAAGTGTAACTGTCACAAACAAACACAATATAAAAATTCTTACAACTAATACAAATGAACAGTTTGTAGTTTTGCAAAGGCGAGCTTATCTCTCTAAGAGATCTCTTCCAGCCAACCTGTGCTGTGGGACGTTTTGTAAGACATCGGATAGCAAGATTTTAATATATAAATAAGAACAATATGATATGTATCTAATTATCAATAAATAATATTATTTTATACTAAATACAATTATAAGAATATTTAAAGTAAACATATTTGTTGCTCGAATATACTGGCGAGTAACTGACAGGTATTGTGGAAAAGAAGGCGATGCGAAAGAGAAGGGCTAATGCGAACTTTGCGCTATTGAAAAAGTTTCAGTTTTTCGTAGGGGCCCGGGCGGTGACGAGAATTATTTGAGAAAACATCGTGTTAATGAAATTTTGAATGAAATATGGTTAAACTTTTAGGTGTCTGCCCCTAATAATATGGAAAGTTATAAATTAAGCCTGGCCTATTTTTGTTTATTTAAAGTGTTGTTTTAATTTGGACGCGACGAGCTCGATGGCCGCTTTGACTCCGAAGTCGCAGGTTCGATCTCTGTACAAGATAAATATTTGTGTGCATGAACATGTCTGTTTGTCTTGGTCTGTATATATATATATATATATATGTATTTACAAAAAAAATGTATTTAAGTATTATATCAGTTATCTAATAACCCTATGGGTAAAGCTTATACTATTATAAGCTTTACTTAGTTTGGGACTAGATGGCCGTGTGTAATTTGTCCAGGAGTGTTTATTATTATTTAATTTATACAGCATCGGTTAGCAAACAAGTATATTGCTCGCTTAATGTGAAGAGTTTATTGTACCCAAGTATTGCACACGCATATTGCACACCCACCCTTGCTTGTAGTGGTGAAATTTGACATGAGCTTCAGGTTCAGCAAGCACCGGCCATTATAGAACCTCGGCCTTTGGAGTAGAAATACTTTTCTGTGAAATCCATCAGCCATACTCAAATATAACCCATAACGGAATTCTTAATTAATTAATTAACCCAAGGATTTGTTCCCATTGTTCTAGGCAACCCGTGGCCAGAGATCTTGCCAATCCGAAGGGTAAACCATGGTTGCCATTGCTATCAGGGATCGTCCAAATTCGACAAAATTCGAGAGAGAGACTGATTCGAACGCAAATTCCAATCACTGCATTTTTAAACGATTTATACCGCTACTGCGGTGACACTTCATCGGCATAAATCTAACGGGAAATAACCAGAAATTAAAAAAAATCGGGTGCCGCCAAAATTTTATATCGTCCGTGTTTTACAACTCTTGTCACGGTTCATTCAGTTCAGGCCAGTTCATTCAGTTCATTCACACCGCGAAAGCAAAGAGAGAGGACAGAAAAACAAGTCGAAGTTATACTCCCGGTCGGCGATATTAATTAAGAAGTCTTTGTAAGGAAGATGTCACTAGGTTTTAATTTAAGCCAAAAATAAAAGAAACAGTATAGCATGGTAAAGGAAAAAGAGCGCTGAACGTTTTCTCGTCTATGATAATAGCATATAATCGCTAACAATCATCTTAAAATTCATAGGTAATAGACGCATCCATCCCACTGATGAGTTATGAAGTGTAGAAAATTCGACGTATCCGCCATGCTGCTCCACATGGCAAATCCTGGAGAACTGTTGTTGTTAGGAAATTTCCTTTCTATTATATTTTTTGTTTACGTGCCATTAAAATTAGAAAATAACCCCAACTATAAAAAGGGGTGTAAGTTAACCATCTTTTCAGCCAAAGCCAATCTCACCTGCATGTGGTGAACCCTGCTATCTAACAAACGAGGCTCTAGCAACAGTTGCCAACCCGCCTGCCCAGCGTGGTAACTCACTTCTCCATGAGTTTCACTAGTAATATTTGGTCCCCAGTAGGCCGGGCAAATCAGTAGTTCCCGGGCGAAGGTGGCGATCTCGGTCTAAATGGACCGTCGCCGTCAAAAAAGTGGCTGGTAGCGGTTAGATGCGGAAAGTGGAAGATCTTATATGGTGGAAAGTATTGGGAAATGTCTATATACAGCAGTGGATAGATACAAACTGATAATGATGATGATAAAAAGCAAGACGATGTGGCCTCATTTCGCCAGCTTAATCAGACAAATTTCGGTTTCCTAGCGACGGTATACTAAAGAGATCGAGCGAAACAAAGGCCGCAATGACTTTACTTTGCGAGGAAACTGTCTGTAGGGCAAAGTCAATTGACGAACCTGAGAACCGATATAGGCAACATTGTCTAGTCGAAACTAGAGGTCTCGAGAGAGATTGTGAATTTATATGGACAGTTGTATAAACATATTCATTTATTCACAATGATTACATGCACATAGTGGTAAAAAAAAGATGGATATACTGTTCGAAATCACCTTATTGAGGCATATGTGATTTTAGATTTCTCGTAGTTACATTTAATGTATTATTTTTAAGACACGGTGATAATTAATTTTCTTATTACTTAATTCCGCATACAATAATTGCATTAATCATTCATTCCAAATCTACAGGTTCTATCTGGTTTCGCATCCGGATCCAAGACCGAAAATGACCCGATACTTCACCGAAGATATCCCGGATGTCAGCTTGTACAATACGAAATTATGATGGCTCTTAAGTAACTTATGAACAAAAAGGCGATGATAGAATCAAATCTATTTTTTTTTTTTTTCTCCCTGCTCAGCGGTGTATAATGCCGCTGAGTATGCGCAGATCGGCTTACTTCATACATTGACGGGCGCACACCCCTGTCGTGGACAAGGCTCTTATATTTCTTATAATTAACACCAACAGTTATTGTAAAACTCTTAAAACTATATATTTTTAAAACTAATAATATATAATCCATCTAAACTTTTGAAAGCGGGTGGTAAACCCGGACTTATAATCCTTTAGAAGGTTTTCAATTCCGCCATCCTCACGTGCAAAGCACCACATGCAGAAGCATGTTGGTTTTAATAATAAGATCCTAGTGAAAAACTATAGGCCCATCTCGCTTCTGAGCGACGTCTACAAGCTGTTTTCAAGGGTGATCAAGGGAAATTAAGAAATATTTGTTACTGTAGCCATATTAACGTTCCCAACATGAAATATCGCTCGCGTGCCGTCACCCCCGCTGCCAATGCAGCAACTCCTTCCTTTCTAGTGACCTCACTCACTCGCAGGAACACAACAACCCTCAAAGGAATTGTTATTTGGCTACGGTATTCTGAGAGGGAAGTATATCCAGCTCGCTTCAGATAATGAAATAAAAATATTATTAAGTATCCGAAATTCTCCCTATCCTTCTTATACCTTTATATAAAATATACGTGGGGTTCTAACGTTGCGTAGGTCTGAGTGGTCTGACGTATTAGTGCCTAGTTCTATTTATTGTTATAAAAGTAAACAGGTCTATTATTATAAACCCCACAAAGGATATTGTCTATGATAACATTTCGATATAATAGGTAGAACTGGGCGAAAACGGACTAAAATAATTTTGTCTTAGAAGAACAATGTACCTATATACTTATACAGTAATAAATTTGGCCGTTTGGTTTCCGGCAGACTAGAATAGAATCGCTCCGTCTCTCACCTCTCACGTGGATGTCGTACAAGGCGACTAAGGGAAATACATTATACAACATCGATCAGGCCTCCACAACCCGTCTGGCCAGCACTCCCCACGCTGGCCAGACGGGTAGGCCAAATCCTCCTGTCTGGGACGGACGAGAGAGGGTCGTGCTCCTGTATAATGACCTGACTAAAATGACCTGATGATGATGATGATGTATATATATGAATATAGCTTAAAAACCGGCCAAGTGCAAGTCGGACTTACGCACGAAGTGTACAGTTATCAACGTATATGGGAGCCCCCTTAAATATTTGTTGTTATTTGAATTTAATTATTTATTTTTAAAGTGAATATATAACTAAATATTCTGCGAATATTTCAAGCGTCTACCTGTTTCCGTTATCAATATCGAGCAAAAAATCAAGTTTATTGTATGGGAGCCTTCTTAAATATTTATTTTATTCTGTTTTTTTAGTATTTGTTGTTATAGCGCTAACATAAATACATCATCTGTGAAAATTTCAACTGTTTAACGATCACGGTATATGAGATACAGCCTGGTGACAGTCTCAGTGATAGGGTCCGTTTTACCCTTTGGGTACGGAACCCTAAAAATTGCTCCTCACAGTTGTACAATCAAAACAAATAGTTCAAAAAAGGGTTTTATTATATTTTTTAAGGTTTATTAATTATTTGCTTGTGCCCGCGACTTCGCATCGTACTCGTAGTAGAAATTTTTAAAAATCCTTTTTAAGTGGGCCATCATCATCAGCCTGTATCTATCCACTGCTGGATATAAGCCTTCCCCAATGCTTTCCACCAGATACGATCCTCCGCCTTCCGCATCCAGCCGCTCCCAGCCGCTCTCTTTAGGTCATCGGACCATCTAGAAGGAGGGCGCCCAACACTTCGTCGTCCTACGCACGGCCTCCACTCTAATATCTTCCTTCCCCATCTGCCATCACTTACTCGGAAGATGTGACCCGCCCATTGCCACTTCAGCTTGCAAATTCTGAAGGCTATGTCGACAACTTTGGTTCTCCGTCGAATTTCTTCGTTCCGGATTCTATCCCGCAGAGAAACCCCGAACATAGCCCTCTCCATCGCACGCTGACCTGATGATGATGATACAGTAATAAATAACATTACTAGTTTTGATCATAAAATTTAAGAAGTACTATTACTTATACTGTGGAAGTACTTATATATAGTACTAACATACTGTTTATTTTTCTCTCACAAAATAAATACTACATATATAGTACATTTGAAACTTAACATGTAACTACTGTTGCTTATGAAAATTAAAAGATTCAGATTTATTATTTTTAATAGCTCATCGACAGATAAGGACGACTTCAACTAAATCCCTTTAGATACGTAAAGTACCTACCTAAGGGTGCGTTGGGTTCGTAAAGGAGATTATCTTAGATTTGCATAGAAAAAGGGATTCTGTCAAAAGTCGTCTTGCCTTTAGCCGCTGTCAAAGTGTTGGAGCTTAATTAAAATAATAGCAGCGCGTTTTCGAGACATGCAATTTATTTTTCATTGTTATTAAGTACTTTATACTTATTTATTATATTTAAATTATATTTCCTTATTATATTTAATATATAATATATATTTACTTTATATTTCATTGTTATTAAGTACTTTATAAATTTTCCATTGTTATTTCTATTTTACGTAATTAAATCGGTGTTTTTGTATTTTATTTATTTGGTTTATTTCAATGTAAGGACCAACTCATTTTGTTGTAACTCTATCAGTACTGACAGTTATTTTGGCTCTGACATTTGGAGATATTGCTATTATATAGGCCCAGCTCAAATGGGAATGGGATAGATACGTAGCCCGAAAAGGGACATGTGGTGTAAAAATCTTGTCGAGTGGGGCGGAAGGCGAGACCTCAAAATGCACTGGCGAGATGACATCAAGAATATGGCTGAAACGAAATGACTCAAAGCAGAAATAGATGGCGAAATATTATTGTTATACCAATATGATAGAACAAGGCTAAGAAGAAGAACGGAATATGGTTGAAAACAGTACAATTAATCAGATCACATAAATGTACAAGATAAAATATATTATATACATATGTATATTCATAAATAATTGTTCTATATTCACTCGTATCATCTCAAAATATGAACAAGATGTCCATGTCAGAGGTAAAATAACTGTGAAAGGTCTGTAAGCCTACAATTTGTTTTAAACATAATTCCCAAAAACATAAAAACTAAGATCTAAGCAGAATCTTAGGTCAGTGGTGTAGAGCTGAGTATTTCTTAATCAGAAATCTCATTGATCCTGTGATTACTAACCAGATACTTACGGAACGATCTTATATCTGAGGGGCAATTCCTGGAATTAAAATGTAGACGAAAGTCAAAAGTCAGTTCCGATCCAGTCTCGATCTCAAAAATGACACAATTTGGTATTCTCGTATCGCAATATGACAGTTCAAAGTTTAATTTAAGTGGGATTATATCACAGTATAAGTAATAGTATTATATCGAAATATTACCGAAATTTTTATTTTTTATTAATAATTAAGAATTTTATTTTGCCACCAATAAGAATTGATAATAATAAATTAATAATATATATTTTTAGTCAATTCATAATTCAATCTCGATTCGGTCAACTTTCACTATACGATTGTGAAATAATTACAAGAATTGCCTTCAGATGTCTTAATGGCTGCAAAAGTTCCACCGAAGCGTCAACATGATTATTTACCAATATTTTTCCCATTAGATTTCTGTCAGCGCTGCTTATCAGCGGCTCAGCGCGTCACATCACATTTTTTTCTGAATTACATTGTCCGAATTTTTGTTAAATTTGTTAATGGTCACACTAAAAGTCAAATTTCAAAAGCTGCTTACCCTTACTAATTCTTCTGATTAAATTCGTAGTGAGTTCCAAGGCAGCTGTTGTCTTACTTACCCCCGGGACTGCAATGGACTTCATTATTCATTGCCTTTTTTGGTGGTCGCCGCTGTTAATCCTGGTTTCACAGGAGCCAGTGGTGGGAACGTTTGGTAGGCCCCCGTCCCGATATTTACCTCATAATATATCTAGTCTTCTTCTCAGAGAGCGTGACGACGGATGTCAGATAGTCAAACAGCAAGAAGATTTTTTGAAGATTCTTGCAGAGCTCAAACACCAAGAAGATGAAGGTCTCCGACTCGAACACATCCTGGAGTTCGACTGAAACAACCAACTGCGATTCAAAAGTGTCATAATTTGAGCCCCCGTCCCGTCCAGTAAAAGAAAATGGTCACACTTAAACTTTTATACCTACCTACTTTTAATCCTGGTAATGAATTGACGCAGGCGAAGCCGCAATTGAAAGTGAATTAATTAAGTAAGCTAATTATTTTATTTTTTTGACACGAATACGTTTTTATATTTGCTTCCATAGGGAGGCAATTCAAAAGAACGAATAATAACAAAAACGGGGGATACAGTTTCGTGTTGCAGCTACATACCTATTATCTCCATCCAAAATTAAATCACACCACTAGATAGATGAAAGATCAAAGAATTTATTACGCTAAGTAAAGACTATGGAGAGAGGGGAGGGGAAGCGCTGCCTTTTTGAGTTAATTTGACGAGCTCGGTGGCGTAGCGGTCAATGACGCGGCTCGACACCAACGCTGTTTGTGTCGAAGCCGCGTCATACGTATGTTTATCAGTTGTCTAGTACCCATAACACAAGCTTCGCTTACTTTGGGGCTAGATGGCGGTGTATAATTTGTCTGACAATATTTATTTATGACAATATAACGTATAACACACGTCCGTGTCCATGACACAGCCTCACCCCATTGTTTTTTAAATTATGTTATACTAACGTAAGTTATTCCAAAGACCCGCTAACTCTATCTCTTGACCTCGTAAATCAAATATTGTAGTACGATTTCCATCTAGTCTGATGGAATCGAACCCGACACGAGAGCGGTGCGCATGACACCGAGACCACTTGAAAGCTCTTCGTCGAGAAGCCGTGATTTCAATGTGCGGCCAGATCAAATCACAATTTTCAGCCAAGATGCCTCGCTGACCGACACTATACATCATATTATCCCACTGATTCTGAAATTCAAAAATGTTATTACAAACAGAAACAACGAGGTACATATTGTTTTTTTTATATATTTTTTTTATTAGATCATTGTTAATAAAGACAAAAACACAATAGTTACTTACTGCGTTTCGCTCATTAAGCCCTTTTAATTTATAGAAAGAAAAAAAAGTAGGAGTAAAGGCAGGCAGCGGGTCTGCATGGGCGGTGGTGATTTCTTTCCATCAGGTGACCCACGTGCTCGTTTGCCCCCTCTCACATAAAAAAATACGAATTTTATAGGAGTCAAAATTAAAATTACAAATCGTCCATTGTCACTAGAATCAAACAAGTGTGCCAAATTTCAACTCAATCGGGCACTGGAAAGTGGGTCAAATTTAACTTCGTTGATTACAGACGCCGCGCCGCGGTGAAATTAATTAAAAGCACAGTATAAGTAATAGTACTCCGTATAAAAGCTTGTTAAAAAGAGGCATCCTGCTCTTAAGGTGTTTGAAGTTGTTTTCGCGGTTTTCCTTCAAATTAATTTAACTTATAACGTTTAAATAACTTCGCTCCGCGACAGTTATGGGTATTAAACAATCTAAAAAAAATATAAATGAAAGTAACTTTTAATTTATGTTTTTGATGTAAAATATCCAATGCATTAACTAGATCAGGGCTGTCCAAAGCCCGCGGGCCGCATACGGCCCTCGGCTTGCGTGACGTGTTTTTCATTTATAGCTACAGTTTTGACGTGACAACGTCTTATAAATTGGTTAGCCGGGTGACACTTCAAGAAACTGGCTCACGTTATGCGCTCACAATGAGAGCGAGTGAGAGGCACGCGTCCCTTCTAAGAGCGAGAGAGACAGACATAAAAAGTGAAAGGCATGCGTCCCTTCCACTCGAAAACATTTTACCACTCAAAGTCGTTGTCACGTAAAACTTTCGCCCGTATACCGACTTTACAGGCAACCAATTTTTATACAACGAATCTGATTGAAAATTATATATATTTAAAAAAGTTAGAGTTTTATAACTAACTGATTATACTAAGCTACCTTCCCCCTCCCGCGCTTGTGCGAGACGGTCGAACTAATCTGTCTGTGCGATTTGATATTGCAAATTAAATATTTCTCTTAATTTGTTTCGTTAAGTGTGTGGGCATTTCGGTGAATTTTGTTCATCTGATCTGAACTTATCATTTCCGCGTTAAATTTTGATCATATTTAGGTTTTATTTGTAAAAAAGTTGATACAGTGATTATTATTCGCAAACTAGTAGGTAAACAACAAAAATTTTTTGTGCTGCTTCGTGACTAACTACGGCTGCATCACTCGTTGTAAAACAGGTTTGGCCCGTAAAAGGTACGTAATAATTTCATATTTTGTTATTATAATACTGGTTTTTATTAGTGTTAATTTTAGTACAACAAAAGAAATACATAAATCTTTCAGTGTTGTCACTTTATAAATTTACCCCAGAATCGGGGAAAATTTTATTTTGATAGGTAATAGTTTTATACCTGCTAACTCGTTATATAAACAAAATGTCAAGTAATACCGATGATCCTGGTGGCACGACACCAATTTTTGGTCGTAGTAATTTGACGCCGCGATCACCGCCGGCAACTAATGCCAAGCGAACATTAGGCGATATATCACCAACCCACTTATCACCTGATGAAAAGCGACTACAGCGGTCAGCAAGCACGGAAAATGTAGACAACTTAAACCTTAGCACCTCGGCTGAAATTCTTGATTCAAATATTGATTATGTTGAATTTGTTCGCGAATCTTCGGAATGTCTGGAAAAAATTAATGAGATAATTATCGGGCAAACCTCGCGAATTGGTGTAGCAAATAAATCGACAATAATGGGCATGACCCAACGAGTTACCTCACTAATATCGATGCTAGCCATAAAGTCAGCCACAGCGGAAAAATACCTCGCCATTTCTGAAAAAAAGCTCGCGATTGTCGAACGGGATTTATTATCCTTAAAATTAGAGTCCAAAAATAACCCCGTTGCGCCTGTAACTAAGGCTAGCGAGTCGTACGCCGAAAAATTGAAACTTCGCTTGCCAAAGCAAATTAAGCCGGTTCAAACTCGCGAGCCTGTGCCTTGCATAGTAGCTTATCCAACAGAAGAACGATCCGCGGAGTTAACAACATCCGAAGCTACTAAGGAGGCACTTATGAAAGCAATTAAGCCATCCGATGATGGGTTTCAAATTGTAGGAGTCAAGAAAACTGCGAAATCCGGTGTAGTAGTACGCGTTTCTAATGACGCTCAAATTAAAAAGCTGCAATCTATTCAAAGCATAAAATCGGCTGGACTTAAGCTCGAAAAGCCTAAAGGACGCCGCCCGCGTATTATTATAAAAGACATTCCAGATACAATGGACGACACTAAGTTTTTAGCCGCGTTATATAATCAAAATATAAAAGACGAATTAAAAATTACATTTTCGGAATACCTAAAAGACATAAAAATCGTGCGTCGTCGTCCTACTGCCTACGGCAGGAAGTGGGTGGGAGTCGAAATCTCCCCGGAAATACGCAAACACCTTATTTCGACAAAAGATAAGATTTTTATAGATTTTGCCACTTGTAGATTCGTGGACGATATAGAAGTCGTGCGTTGCTTGAAATGTCAGCAGTATGGGCATGTCAGCAAATACTGCTCGGCAAACAACTCCACCTGTGCCCACTGTGCCGAAGCACACGACTCCCGGGAATGTCTGAAGAAGTCTGAAGCAGACTTCAAACCTACATGCGCAGCATGTAGGCGTCAAAAAAAGACTGCTGACCACAAGATCGGGTCAGAGTCTTGCCCCACATACGCAGCACGGTTAGAATTCAATATTTTAAACACCACCTATGGATAACGTCGTAATTGGACAACTAAATCTACACAACGATAAAATTGCTACGTCTGAGTTGGATAAGCTCGTTGCGGACTATAAGCTCGATCTTGTTTTAGTTCAGGAGCAGTACCAAAGATCTCAATTAAACAGTAAATTTATACAACTTAATAACAAGTCGCGCGCGGGTATATATGCGCCAAGGGGCGGATTTACTATAACATCAATCAATCACCTAATGTCCACTCACTGTGCGGTAGCTGAAGTAACATCTCCATATTTAAGAGTATTTGTAGTCAGTTGTTATTTTCAATTTTCTGACCCTGTGGGTTCGCATTTGTATCATCTACGAAGAGTATTGCATGCTCTTACTGGTCATAAGGTTATTATAGGAGCAGACGTAAATGCATCATCACCATTATGGCACGGCAAGTTGAGAGCGACCGATGCCGACAGACGCTCTGCTGTTGAAGAGTTCATTGCTGAAATGCATCTTCATATTCACAATACCCCTGAAGCACCACCTACTTTTAGTAGCCCAATGGGCGAGTCTTTTATTGACGTCACACTTTCTAGTGCAGACGTCCGAATACAAAACTGGCGCGTTCTTCCTGAAGCTTCTTGTAGTGATCACCGTCTGATTGTGTGTGAGTTCTCCCCAGTTGTTGATAACTTAAATCCGCAACAGTTAATAGGTTTTCAATATAAAACTAGAAACGCCGACTGGGCAAGCTTTGCTTCACTTTTCGCTTCCCGCGCCAAAGATTTTACTCGTAGTGAACTTACAGTCACGGAAAGTGTTGAAATTATGTCTGACACATTCATATATTGCGCTGACGTTGCATTAGGTCGAAAACCTATAGTTAATAACAGACGATGCGATTGGTGGAATGATACCCTTATTAGGTTGCGTAGGCATTTTCGTGCCGCTAGACGTAAAATCTCAAAGTTAAAGAAACGTAACATCGAAGGAGAAATTTATCAAACCGCTCTAAGTGACTTGCGTATTGCTAGATCTCACTATCGCGCTGCTGTTGAAAAATCCAAAGGTAATTTACTAAAACGTATTGTAGAAAGATTAAATAGTGAGGGCCCGTGGTCTCCTCTATATAACGAATTTAAAGCAAATAGGCGGATTGATCAGGCATACGTATCCAATATAAAATTTAATAATTCACATACCCTTGGTGTAGAAGAGACCGCTGAGACAATTCTGCATGCGTTAATTCCTGATGATTGCGCCGATAGTGACAGTGACTACCATCGTGAGGTTAGGAGCGCGGCGGATATGTGCCCTTCCACTCCAATATCAAATGTACCGTCGATGGATGAGTTTATGTCTATTGTTAAAGCTTTGCCTACAAATAAAGCCTCCGGTGATGATAAAATTTCGAATAGAATGATTAAGGAAGCTTGTAAAGTAGCCGCTGAACCTATCTTAATAATACTTACTCGGTGTATTGTAGAAGGTCATTTCCCTGGCATTTTGCGAAGTGGTGTTATAAAAATAATACCAAAAGGCGGTGATAAACCACCAGACGATCCGAAGTCCTACCGTCCTATTACTCTGCTGCCGTCGTTGGGTAAGCTGCTTGAGCGCTTGGTTGTGCCACGGTTGCTGCCCGGTGGCCCACAATTTCATAAAAATCAGTACGGCTTCACCATTGGCAAGTCCACTGTTGATGCTGCGCTCGCAGTGCGCAAAGTTGTTGAGCTCTCGGAGAGCAAGTATGTTGTAGCTATTTTCTTAGATATCTCAGGTGCCTTTGATAATGCTTGGTGGCCAATGTTGTTGCTGAAACTTAAGGTGAGAGGTTGCCCTAGCAACATCTACTCTCTCATTCGATCGTACTTTTTGAATGGTACAACTAAATTAAAACTTGGCCATTATGTTGCTTCAAAGGTGCTCACGCAGGGCTGCCCCCAGGGTTCAGTGTTGGGACCGTATCTCTGGAATATCGGTTTTGATGATTTTTTTTAGCCTACCCTTACCGGAAGGGTGCTCGTTAACTGGTTACGCTGACGATGGTCTCTTATTAATCAATGCTAATTCAAGATCTAGCATAGAGAAACTAGCCAACACTAGCCTAGGCTTAATTTCAGATTGGGGTTATCGTAATCGTCTCGATTTTGCGCCACATAAAACATATCAACTCTTGCTTAAGGGAAATTTACAGGTTTCACCGCGATTTCATTTTAATGGAGTATCTGTTGCTAATAGAAGTTCGGTTTGTTACTTAGGTTTGCTTTTGGATAGAAATTTTAATTATATTGAGCACATGAAGCAAGTAGGTGAAAAAGCAAAAAAGAATTTCTATGCCTTAACACGAATTTCTACCTCTACGTGGGGATTAACTTTCAAAACGTTAAAAACTATTTATACCGCCACATACTTAGGTTGTGTTACGTACGGTTCACCTGCGTGGGCAGATAGGGCTACTATAGGTGCAGCACGTCGTAAATTGCTTCAAAGCCAGCGCCTTGCTCTGATATTTTTATGTAAGTCGTATAGAACTGTAAGCACCGAGGCACTACCCGTGCTAGCAGGTGTGTTACCGGTAGACTTAGAAGTACAACGCCGCGCTTCAATGTACTATACATCTAAAAATATGGTCCCTGATTTCTTGAAAACGCGTGATCGTGGAAAAATAGTTAGACTGTTCAAACCTATTAATGAAGTATTTGAAACATTGCTGTCTGAATGGCAGGAAAGGTGGGAAACTTCTACCAAAGGACGCCACTTGTATCTGTTCTTTCAATCGGTAAGAGATAGATTAAAGAAAAAGTGGTTAGAAGTCGACCACCCCGTTGCGCAATTTTTAACTGGACATGGCAATTTTAAAGCTAAACTCTTTTCGTTTAAATTAGTGCCGTCGCCCTTATGCGAATGTTCTACTGCTAATTCTGAATTCGATCAAACAGCACACCATGTTCTCTGGGAGTGTGATCTTTGGCAGCGGGAGCGGGATGACATGTTGAATTCATTGCAAGTTGCATCCGGGGTAGTATACTATTCAGATTTGGTAGCAACAAGGGAGAATTACCAAGCGTTCAGAAGATTTTGCAATTCATATTATTGGAATCGATGTGTTAGGTAACAACTCAATGTTTTAGGTCCCTAATAGTGTTAGAAACTTAAAATCCGTGGTGCACGGCAGTTGAGCTTCACTTGACTAGCCATCTCTTTAGGCTTTTAATGCCTTATTTGCCATATTGCTGTCTCTCACATTGCTAAGAGGGGAAGTCAAATTCCAAAAGCTTCCTACTCCTACTAATTTCTTCTGATTAAATTCGTTGTGAGTTCCAAGGCAGCCGTAGTTTTACCCCTGGGACTGCAATGGACTTCATTGTTCATTGCCTTTTTTGGCGGTCGCCGCTGTTAATCCTGGCTACACAGGAGATACAGTGGTGGGAATGTGTGGTGGGCCCCCAAAAAAAAAAAAAAATATACTAAGCTAAAACTTTTGAAATAGGTACTAAAAATGTCAAGTAGTTATTTGTCTCTGACCCCCGCTAATCTATTTAGTAATTTGTAATGGCCCGGTATTGTATATGGTTTGGACAGCCCTGAACTAGATTATACCAGAGGAAGGACATAGGTTGCTATCTTTTGGCTCTATACAACCGACAATCATGCGGGCAAAGCCGCGGGCGGACTAGTACAATATATAATAAACTTTGGGGTGTAAGTGGTTCATCAACATCTTTGAACCAAAGCCAACCTCACCTGCACGCGGTGCACCCTGCTGACAGACAAACAAGGCCCTGGCGAAAAGAGAGGTAGGGCATAGCGTATATTTAAGCTGCCCGACTGAGAAGTACCTCCACCTCACAGAATACCGCAGCCAAATAACAATTCCCTTGAGGGTTGAGTGAGTGAGGTCACCAGAAACAAAGAAAGGAAGGAGAATAGGCTGGCAACGGATCGGCGACCCCTTGGTGTTGCTGATCTCCATGGGCGGTGGTGATTGCTTTCCATCAGGTGACCCACATGCTCGTTTGCTACCCTCTCATATAAAAAAAAAACTACTTCCCCTGCGTGGGCTAATACCGTGGGACACCCTATACAGGGTATACTTTAAATAATATGCATACGCATATTATTTATACCTGTACATACATACATACCAATATTTGGCCGCAAAAAAAAAACTTTGCAAACTTAAAAGGATGTCGGCTTGCATCCAGTCCATCTTCTCATTTAAATGGCTCGTTTTATTAAGTAGCCACTCTTCCGAATCTTATTGAACATGTATCTACGGGTGGGTAAAACAGTATATTGCATTGTGTTTTACGATTGCTTCCCTCAACTTTGCGTCCAACTGATTTCTTCAATGCATTTGAACAAAAAATCGGGTTTTGTGTGAATGACTGAGAGGGGGGCGGCTTATATTATAAGGCCTAGGGCGACCACGGCCCTAACTCAGCTTCTGAGGAAGAGGCTTAGTGCGTAATCCATCACGTTGCTCCACTGGGGGTTGGCGGAAGCTAGTGTTTTCAAGCAGCCCAAAGACTTGGCGTAACGACTGGCATCTAATGACTACAGCCACAGAATAAATAATAGCCTACAACCACACCCCCGCCACTCTACAAATGTGGCGTCGTTTACTACATAAACAATGACGTCTGTGCAGAGCGCGAATGAGCGTGTGTGCATGCGGCGCCATACAAACTGTTCCAAATTTGTCTCAAAAGGGAGGCCAGGTCGACATGAGAGAGCGACAGGGAGTGACCATACTGTACGTAGTACAATTACTAATACTGTGCTACAGCCCCGGGCGGCGCGGGTTAACGCGAGGAGCGCGAGATAAATAACAGACGACGTTGCTTAACTTACGTGATTGGTTAGCCTAATGACGTAATCGAGCTCCTCAGTTTTGGGCATATCAAGTTTCTGTGAGCAATCCTGATTCATGTCTCGCGAGCGTACTTCACTCTATTGGCATTTTCTCATCAATGTATCCAGGTTAATTTGATCCATTACCACGGCGCGATGCAACAAATTCAATTGGGAGGCGTAAGAAACGCTCGCGGCTGTGTTTTCTGCTTGATTGCCATTTAAATAGACTATCACGAAAGTGATGAAAGCCTATCATTTTTATTAGTAGATTTATTTGAAAAAAATTTAAGAAGACCAGCCGTGTTGGCGATTGCGTCCGTGCTTACCATAAATATAATTACAATTTATTAAAGTTTAAGTGTTCTGGCAGGGTGCCAACAAATGCAAAGTGTCTGGCAATTAATGTAGTGATTTCTGATATTATTCCGAAGAAACGAAAAATAATTTTGTTCTTGAAACTTTAAAGATTATGGGGAGCAAGTTTTAAACACCTATGTTGCCTGTTATCTGTCAAAACCACGATGATCTAAACTTCATAATCGCTGATCATTCCTACCTCATTTCTAAATATTAGGGGCATGTATAGAGAAACTTTTAGCTTTAATAAAATGATAAGGGTCTGACAGTCACGGCCTCTTAGGCCATAAAAATGTGTGTGACCTATTAAACAATTATGTATCCACGATTTTATAACCCTTCACGTACTTTTTATGATGTACAGGATTTCCCTCTCTACTGCTGTTTTATTTTATTACTAGTAAGTATACCTACAAGATAAACAGCTGAGGAATTTCTATGTTTTCTATACTACGCCGTTGCAAGACAAGCATACGACCCGCCTGATGTGAAGCAGTTACTGTAGCCAAATTAACGCGCGAAACATGAAATATCGCTTGCAAGCCGCTGTCCCCGCTGCCATCGCAGCAACTCCTTCTTTCCTGGCGACCTCACTCACTCGTAGGAACACAATAATCCTCAAGGACATTGTAATTTGTCTGCGGTATTCAGTGAGGTTGAGGTACTTCCCCAGTCGGGCAGCTTACAAAATATGCTATGACCTACCTCTCTTTTCACCAGAGCCTCGATTGTCAATCAGCAGGGTGCACGACGTACCGGTGGGGTTGGGTCTGGTGAAAAAACAAACAGTTCAATGGTAATGATTACCAAAGAGGAAATACATTATTGTACTATTTAAAAGTTAATTTGGGAATAGTTTATCGTTTACGAATGAGCTTTCGTAATACGCACCGCATGGCAACCCTCGCGATCGGTTCCACATTCGACTCAAAGGGGAGGTGAGGTCGCCCTGTGAGAGCGGCAGGGAGTGACCTTACTGCACGTAGTACTAATAGTACTCTATAAGTAATAACTTATACTGTGCTTTGGTTCAAAGATGTTGATGAAACACTACACTCTAATCATTATTTCCATATATTTAGGTATAATGGGATTATTTAAATATCAGACATATTAGTTTGGGTCAAACTCAATTTATATTCAAGTGACCCGTATTATTATAGGTACAGTGTACAAACTTGGGTCCTTCAGTCCGAGCTGATTTACCACATAGTCGAGGCTCCTTTTAAATTTCTCTCTTCATTAACTTACCCAAATTTTATTCATCTTTTAGCATTTCGTTTAATTGTTGTATCAATATATCGTAAATAAATATTTTTTCCTGGACAAATTACACAGCGACATCTTGTTCCAAACTAAGCAATGCTTATATTGGTACTAGATGACTGATAAATATACTTGAAAACACCCAGAAGACAAACAGACGTGACCATGCACATAAATTTGTGTGTCAGTAGCAGGTCTTACTCCGCTGCATGGGCTGCATGCAAGCTACTTGCGTACTCTTAAGTAGAATAGCTCGTGGCGAACCGACGCTCGGTGAACCAAGCATCGGGGCCCTATAACCACTCCCCAATCTCCAGGCTCGTAGGACAACGTACCCTACACCTAACAGCTATTGCACCCCGTGTGCTAACCTTCCGGTTATATCACGGGGATGCGAGTCTCTCGTCCAGTAAACCAACCAGACGAGAGGACCTTTACCTGCTCCGCTCTTGCGCTCGTAGGACAGCCCCCCTAGCCAAGTGTAATTCGTAGCGTAACGAACGTTAGATAGATCACGTGACATTTGTCAATTCTCATACTAAAATGTTCGATTTTGACAAATGTCACGTGATCTATTTAACGTTCGTTACGCTACGAATTACACTTGGCTAGGGGGGCAGGGCAGATTCTAAGTGCGCGAGCGATATTTCATGTTGACCTCGATAATCACTTCACATCAGACGGGTATACATTTTTGCCACCCGACGAAAAAAAAATAATTTCTTTTCCCTGAAAATCCTTTTTGCTTTTCTTGAAGAACCCCACGAATTTACATAATATTTAGTTCCTTACTTGATGATGCACGGAAGATAAGCTCTCTGGAAGCGAACATTGCAGTCCCTATGCGAGTATGAATTGCCGATACCTAGTAAGCAGTACCTACCTGCGACAATAATGCCGTTGTTATGCCGTTTTGTCAGACAATTGATGGATTATCGGGTCACCTAATAGACTACAGGCCCGTGTCCAAAAAATTGTGGGTCATTTGAACCACCAGATGACCTATCTAGAACGTTATATGAGCTTAAAATAATAAGATTCAGCACTCGGAACCGATGCCGTACTTTTTCAAATCACCCCCTGGACCACGGAAAGAGAGGGGGTTGCAACCCTCGATTTTTTCCCCTTGTCGCATGATTTTTGTACGGCGTTGCGGAATAATGGATTAGAAGTTGTATTGAAACAGTATTAAACTGATGCCGTACAAAATCAAATGACCAAATTTACCCTGGAAATTGTCGGAAAATCAAAAAAAAAATCCGACTTTGTGGCGCACCATTTTTTTACGGCACTGCGCGTTTTCTTATTATTTTTCATGGATCAATCGATGGTAAGAATGCCGTACAAAAATATATGACCAAAATGTGATCTACCTGTACTTTTGAATTCTCACCTGCACTCAGTTGGACAAGTGACGGCATAGTGCTGAATCTTATTATTTTATGCTCTTATATCGTTCTAGATAGATGACCTGTTGGTTCAAATGACCCACAATTTTTTGGACACGGGCCTGTAGTCTATAAGCTTTATGTCCAAAGTTCACATCTTGACCACTGTAAATGACTACGAGCCCTCGTATTTAATTTACTATCCCGAAACTTTATGAACCATAAAACGACATTTGCCGGCGTTCGTTTACCGGTACAAGTGTCTAATGTCAACGTTTATGTATTGTATAGTACCAGTTGCTAATAAAGTAACCTCATTTTTCTAGCCAGCGGTGGTGGAAGTGGTCTTTTTTTTAAGTAACCTACTCCTACCTCCTACCTACTCGTTGTCAACCCTTATTTATCCCACTGCTGGGATACGGGTCTCCGCTCATTCGAAAGAGCTTAGAGCATATTCCATTGGTGGAGGTCATTGTTTCAAGCCGCTTGAAGGCTTAAAGGACTTGGCTTAACGACTGTCATCTAATGACAACAGCCGGAACCCACGGCTTAAAGTGCCCTCTGAAGCACGGAGGAGCTCAAGATAAAACCTTACGTGGACAAGCACGGTCGACGTTGCTTAACTTGCGTGTTCGATTAGACTGACTCACGCAACGACTGCATCGAGTTCCTACCTACTATTGATACAAAAATTGGTTGAGGAGAAAAAACGTTACGTTGTTGGTCCTTCGAACACCATGTTTTCATCAAACTTAATTCCAATCTGCTGTAGAACCAAAGGAACAGCTTGAGCTCTCCGCCCTAGAAGACAAGAAGAAAAAGATGAGGAAGAAGAAGAATAAGACGCAGGAAACTCAGGTCGCGCGTCGAGCAGCACCGACAGATTTACTAGTCGATTTATTGGAAATAATAGTAAGGCGACTCAATAAATAATTCAAGACTAATATCACAGCATATAAATCTCAGTGTATTCTGCTAATGCTAATATAGTGACTTTCTGCATGTAATTGTTATAATTTGCCACTTATAAGTGACTTTTAATAGGTAAACAAAAGCGACATAGCATCTATACTATGTATATCTGAATATGATTATATATAAATTAATTGCTATTTTTAATGAAATCGTGAATGTGACCTCTACACTATGCCTCTACCTAAAAAAATATGGATCCCTCCAAATCAGCCACCTAAAAAAAGAATCAAAACAAAACAACAGAAATCGTCGAAAATAAATTAATGATTTTTAAATTAAATTTTAACTTGTTCCGGACCCTCTATATGGCTTATTGGAAATTCCAAAGTTTCATTAGAAACACGCAATTGTCGAATACGAGCAGCCATTACGAAGTTCACATTGGGTCCTTCGTAAAACTCATTCTGTTGAGCGTAATGTATCCGTTTGAAAACACAATAAGTGTTTTGATTGCGGCCGAATTGAATATTACATGCAGTGGCGTAACTATACCATCAGGGGATCGTGGCAAATTTATCAGATGGGCCCTCAGAGCATAAGGACCTTTCTAATAAATCATCTAAGTAACCAACACTAAAGAAGTACTTCGTACATTTATGGTTTATAATCTATAATTTTACTTTCAAGAAAAATTATTATGTACATGCCTATTTAAATTTTGTAAGTATCTTCATTTATATCCTAACTTAAAAAAAATACTATTCTCGTAATAAGCTCTCGCGCCTGGCATTGTGCCCACTCTCTGCCACCCTGTAGTTATGCCACTGATTACATGGGATTATATTACGTGCAATCATAGACCTAGGATCGTCGCTACGTTCGAGCAATAGTTGTTGTGATACGTTTAATAGCTAAAATTGTGGTGTAAGTGGTTCATCAACATGTTTCAACCAAAGCCAACTTCACCTGCACGCGGTGCACCCTGCTGACTGACAAACGAAGCTCTGGCGAAAAGAGAGGTAGGGAGCGTAATGGTAAGCTACCCGACTGGGGAACCTCCACCTCACAGAATACCGCAGCCAAATAAGCATAAAAACTTCTCGAGATATCATCACTTGAAAATCACAATTTTGGACTATGCCAAAAACGCTCCATACAAAAGGCCACCACGTTCTGCCGTGACACCTTGCTATTTTACATGCATTAAATCAGAAATTTGTACGTCAGCTATGTTAAATATTACGTTTATGTAGCTAGTGCCGTGACACAAGTTATGGTGTTTTTCTAACGGTTATGCTTTTTTTAAATAATTTCATCCTTTTAAAATGGACTTTCCCACCAAACTTTGATCGACCATAAACCAAGTCATACATAAATTATTAAAATTTTAATATCGCAAGTCTTTCTAGTTTTGTGTATTTTACGATACTGATAAATAGTTTGTACAATTATAGAACATTGACAACGTATTAGAATACAAAAATGATCCACATAAAAGCAGTTCTTAGAGAAATAAACACACGATTTAACACAAGGAAAGTGTGTTATCTATTTTTAGCATAATCAAAACGCCGTTTATCTTATAAACATGCGTAAATATAATATTCTGGAGAATCTCCCCAAATCACTTAAAATGAATAAGTACTTGCTGTAAGCACCCTCGCGCTCTCCGAAGACATTAGGAGGGTAGTAAATTTACATAAATATCCCGCTTATCGCTTTAATTAGCCAAACAACGCAGATCTAGCGAGGATGAGAGGGTGTATTAACAAATTTAGAGGTATGTATTGCCCATTTGGTCCTATTCTAAATATAATAATTTTATACAGGACGTTTTGAGTCTGCAATCAACGGTTTGACGTGACATGTTGCTGGGAGGGTAAGTGGTTCATTAACATCTTTGAACCAAAGCCAACCTCACCTGCACGTGATAAACCCTGCTGACTGACAAACAAGGCTCTGTCGAAAAGAGAGGTAGGGCATAGTGTATTTTCTAAGCTGGCCGATTGGGAAAGTACCTCCACCTGACAGACCGCCGCCGCCGCCAAATAAAAAATTCTTGAGGGTTGTTGTGTTCCTGCGAATGAGTGAGGTCACCAGAAAGACAGAAAGAAAGGAATGAGTATAGGCAGGCAACGGCCAAAAAATTAATGGCCACAAGGAAAAGCTCAAGTGACTAAGTAGTGTTAAATTAAAGAATGAACAAAGACCATGATATACAGAATTCAAATATATTTAAGAGGTTCGAAGCAGGTATAATATTAATGGGGGTCAAAAGGTCAAAACGATGGGGTCAAAAGGTTCTCGAGTGGAGACCACGTACCGGCAAGCGCAGCGTAGGACGTCCACCCACGAGGTGAACAGACGACCTCATTAAGACCGTAGGATCGACCTGGATGCAAGCCGCTTCCAACCGGTCTTATTGGAGATCTAGAGGGGAGGCCTATGTCCAGCAGTGGACTTTCAATGGCTGAGATGATGATGATGATGATAATATTAAACCTTTAAACTTTCGCGTTACATGATCAAAATGATAACACTCATTGATTACAGACTGACCACCCAATGACGTGGTCAGGCTATGCAGTGGGCCCTACCGCCGAAAATGTAGCCGTTTGCCATCAGATTTTTTGAAGGAGAAAATGACACTATTGCTTATATTGTTGGTAATTATGTTTGGCTCAGCTGAAAGAAACCCTAGAGCTCTACAGACTAAGCTGATGATGATTGTCAATAACTTTAACCTATGACCAATTGTTGGAATCTAAAATCCGATTACAATCGCCTGTCGCTTCGGGGTAGCGCTCCAGGTAGAAACATCATGCATAATAAAGGCATGTAAAAATACCTTACTAAGTAAGTGCTACGGCAAGTTAGAAAGAGCCATTAGTGCTATTTAAGTAAAAAATATATTATTCGCTAAAAACACTATTAATATAAAAAAATAAGTTTCGATAACATTTCACGCGAAATTTCATTATTTTGTCAAAAGAAATTATTCTTATTAGAGACTCTCTTCAGTATATTATGTTATATTACATTCTTAAATATTATTCTTCAATGCACCAGCTAATGAGTGTGTACCTAAATATTATTCATTCATTAGTGATTCATTTCGTATCCCGTACCTATTTGAATTCTTCGAAGTACTGATTGAAATGTCTTTTTTTTAAAGCTTAATTAACAATCTGGACGTTCAGTTATTTTACATAGTAAAGAAATTGGAAACTTTTGTTATACATTTTTCACATATCGTACCTACACCCGATACTGAAATTTAAAGTTAAAATAAGTTAGTAGTTCACTATAATCTTTAAACTTCACTTGCACGTGTTGCACCCTGCTGATTGACTGGAGAAGCACTGGCAAAAGGTAGAGGTACTGCACAGGAGACCGCAGCCATATTACAATTCCTATAGGGTTTCATGCGTTCCAGCGAGTGAGTGAAGTTATCAAGAAGGAAGGAGATGCTGCGATGTCAGCGATTGTGGCGGCGCACGAGCGATACTTCATGTTGCAAGCGTCTGTAATCTACAGTAACCGCTCCACATCCGCCGAGCCGTATCCTGACACACGATATAGTTTAAAAAACAAACAGAAAATATTATTCTCACCAAAGTTGTGTTAATTGACAAGTGCAGTTTAGGAGCCAGCATGGCTGGAAAAGGAAATTGAATGCCCTACTTTCGTTTTACAACTCGTGACTTAACACAGTGCACGAAGCAATTTTATTGAGTCCAGTTACATTTGCTTCTACTCTACGTAAATAGAATCGCCTTCAACTGTAATGCTTCTTACTTGAGAAACTGTAATAGTAAACAGATACGGCAGTCTATGGCCGCTTTTTGTTTTATTATGTGATGCTGATGATGACCTTATCGAATACGAGTGTAATTGGAGAAGGAGGCCCATAATCATCTTTATTTTTATTTATTTATTTAGGTGTACAATAGGCTAGACGACAATTTTTTCTCTCGGTTTGTTATGTAAGGACGTCACAATAATATAACTATAGGTGAAAGAATTACTTCGATAGCATAAAAACTTCTCGAGATATGATAACTTGAAAATCACAATTTTGGACTTTCCCGAAAACGCTCCATACTAAAGGCTACATAATTATGACGTCACACTTATGTATTTTGTATACGTTAAAACAGAAATTTGTACGACAGCTATGTGAAATACTGCGTTTATGTAGCTAGTGCCATAACAAAAGTTATAGTATTTTTGATTGTTTTTCCAAAATTAATATTTTTTTTTTATAATTTCATTCTTTTAAATTGGACTTTACTACACTTTGATCGATCATAGAACAAGTCGGACATAAGTTATCAAAATTTAAAGATCACAGATCGTTCTAGTTTTGTATATTTTATGACACTGTTATACCTAACAGTGTCATAAAATATACAAAACTAGAACGATCTGTGATCTTTAAAGTCACAATAATATAACTATAGGTGAAAGAATTACTTCGATAGCATAAAAACTTCTCGAGATATGATAACTTGAAAATCACAATTTTGGACTTTCCCGAAAACGCTCCATACTAAAGGCTACATAATTATGACGTCACACTTATGTATTTTGTATACGTTAAAACAGAAATTTGTACGACAGCTATGTGAAATACTGCGTTTATGTAGCTAGTGCCATAACAAAAGTTATAGTATTTTTGATTGTTTTTCCAAAATTAATATTTTTTTTTTATAATTTCATTCTTTTAAATTGGACTTTACTACACTTTGATCGATCATAGAACAAGTCGGACATAAGTTATCAAAATTTAAAGATCACAGATCGTTCTAGTTTTGTATATTTTATGACACTGTTAGGTACTTTTTATAATTTTTGATCATTGTCGTCTAGCCTATACAGATTACAGTTTTTCTAATATAACTTATAAATAATGCTTATTATACCCGAACTGCAATCCAATAACACGTACACACAACATTAATAACTCTAGCGCTCTTAGCTATACATTTGTATTAAACACCTGCACGCGAATACGCCACACGTATGAGCGCGGACACGAGCGCGCGCACGCACGCGCGCACACACGCATATAAACACACACATTCATATATTCATATGAGTACACATACATACACACACATGCACATAAATATACACACATATACATGCACACACATCCATTCACATACATACACACGCGTATACGAATCCACCCACACGCATACTCGTACAAAGGTGTACTCATACATATTATTATATGTGCACATCAAATTACTATTTGTATAAAATTTAGTTAAAAACGAAACACAGTTTAAATCTAAATGCAATATGCTGCGCCTCACTGAGTCAGACCGGAATGTTTGAGAAAGATGTCTTTTAAGCAGTTCTGGAATTTTGGAAGGCTCAGATGGAATATGTCGAGACTGGTTGCAGTACTCGATACGTCGTTGTATAGACGACACATACGGACAACGGGGTTAAAAAAGGAGGTGTTATTAGTATGGACCTGCAAAGCAAAATTGTAACGGTTGGCATCACGTGATCGAAACTTTGTTTTAAAATTTAAAAGTGAGGTTAGTGACGGCGAATCAATGTAATTGTTAACAATTTTAAATAAACAGTAGAGTGCAGAATAATTGCGTCTGTTTTCTAACGTACTGAATTTAAATTTAGTTAATTTATCCATGTAAGAGGTAAGCTGACGACTGAAATCGGTTTTATAGCAGAGTAATTTTAAAAAATTCTTCTGTATCCGTTCAATACGATCTGAGTGGACATTATAATAAGGGGACCAGATAACAGAGTTGTATTCAAGGACGGTTCTAACTAGAGTTTTGTAAAAGTAGACATGTGACTGCGGATTTCTCAGTCATTTGTTTCATTCAATTCTTAATGAAGTTTAAGAAGAATGATAAGGATTTAATAGTAAATCTACTCAGTAGAACGCTCAGATACATAGAATAAGCCACCAATAATCCCACTGCATACGGGTTTCTCCTCAATCGAAGGGGTTTCGAGCATACTCCACCACGCTGCTCAACTGCGGGTTGACGGACGCACGTATTTTCCGACTTTTCTAAAGAACAGCCAGGACCGGCGGCTTACGTAACGTTACGTAATGTCGACCGTAGCCTGCCCTTGGGTTTATTATTTATCTCGATCCACTTCGTGCTTCGGAAGGCACTTTAAGCCGTGAGCCCCGGACGTCCCGGTTATTGTCTTAGATGACAGTCGTTAAGACAATTCAGTGTCCTTTAGGCGGGTTGAAAACACTGGCCTCCGCCAACCCACACTTGAGCAGCGTGGTGGAGTATGCTCTAAATCCCTTCTATTGAAGGGACGCCAGTATCCCAGCAGTGGGATGAATAAGGGCTGACGACGACTGTTAATTGAATGTTTGTTTGCCATCTGAGCAGTAGTTACTGTTACTAATGCAGAAGTTAAAACTTAATAGCCACAAGTTACAAAGTAGTGTTAAATTAAAGAATGAACAAAGATTATGCTACACAGAATTCAAATGTATTTAAGAGGTTCCAAATAGGTTTAAAACTTTCTCGTTGCATGATCAAAATGGCAACACTTTTTGATCACAGACTGACCACCTCATGACGTAGTCAGCCTGTGACGATGGCCGGTGCAACCAGGTCGAAACGTCATAAAGGTATGTAAAAAAATTGGTTATCTGTAAAGTCGGTTTGCGGACGATAATTTTACGTGGTAGTGATATAGTGTAGTATCGGCTCAGGCAAAACGTGACAATGAGTCATGCTTTTTCGTGCTTGCAGCCGGCATTCATCGATTTATAAGACTTTATCAGGTCAAAATACCTTACATGCATGATCGGTTTAATTGCAATAGTATCGCTCGTGCGCGCCGCCACATTCGCTGCCATCGCAGTATCTACTCCCTTATTGATAACTTCACTCACTCGCAGGAACACATGAAACCCTCTAGGAATTGTTATATGGCTGCGGTCTCCTGTGCGGTACTTCTACCTTTTGCCAGAGCTTCGTCAGTGAATCAGCAGGGTGCAACACATGCAGATGAGGTTTAAAGATGATAGAGAGCCATTTATTTTAACTTTCAATTTCAGTATCGGGTGTAGGTAATTTATGTGAAAAAAGATTTAATTCAGCTTCGGGCAACATATGCGCTACGTTTAATTGAAATTTGATAAAAACGTTATTGTCAGTTAAAGGAATTGAATTGCGTCTGTAAAAAATGTCAAGCAAAGTAAAAGTTAGTAAAAACGTCGAAATTTCACACGATCGTAGTTGCTTTATATATCTAATTATATTCATACTACAATATAAACATGCATATTATTAAAAGGACTTTTTTTACATCGTTAGTTTATATGAAATATTTATATAAGAAATATTTCTTTATAATAATAAACTAACGATGATCATAAAAAACGATGTGGGCATCACCTCGAACAGTTCGTTTAGACGTACAATCCAACTTCATATCATATACATTGGTTACACACAAAAGCACAAAATGAGGTACAGGGAAAAAAGAACCATTAAGTGTGAGAAGAGAATAATCTCTTCTTTTTCTCTGTACCTCATTTTGTGCTTTTGTGTGTAACCAATGTATATGATATGAAGTTGGATTTTAATTGGGGAAAAAGAACCATTAAGTGTGAGAAGTGATGTTAATCTCTTCTCTCACTTAATGGTTCTTATTTTCCCTGTAAGTTCAACAATTTTCATAACTCTCCTTTGAACACTTGAATCGCTTGCTCTTTGCAATGCTAAATAAGTGTGAGTTTTTCTAATATTATGGCTTAACCTATTTATTATATCAGACTGGTCCACAGGCTCGGGGTTTATTTGAGGGATCGAACCCGGAACGAAGAAATTCGACGGAGAACCAAAGTTGTCGACATAGTCTTCAGAGTCGGCAAGCTGAAGCGGCAATGGGCGGGTCACATCTGCCGAGTAAGTGATGGCACATGGATGAGGAAGATATTAGAGTGAATGTCGGGCGTAGGACGATGAAGCGTTGGACACCCTCTTTTTACTAGATGGTCGGATGACCTTACGAAAGCGGCTGGAAGTGGCTAGATGTGGAAAGCGGAGGATCGTATATGGTGGATAGCATTGGGGAAGGCTTATTTATATCCAGGATTGAGTAGATACAGGCTGATGATGAAGATGACGACGGATGTAGTATATCCTAAGATATAGTTTATATATATTATTATTTCTATGCGACAAAACATAAGATCCTGTATGTACGTATATATCAGCAAATGAATAAATTGCTCTTCAGTAAAGCAAAATAATTATGTCTACCTGATAAGAAGAGAAATAATTAAATGGATTGTAAAACAAACTACAGGACTTAATAACTTATTCGTGTAACTAAGTTATGTACTAATATTTAACGAATATTTCTTGTCCTCGTGTCGCCAGTCGGGACCACCAGGGAGCGCCTTAAGTCATGTCATTAATGATCATGTTATATGAAGCTGGTATGACTCAAGGTCTGCCCAAGGTGAAGTGCGCACTGAAAGATTAACGCAAGGACGACAGAACGCCTACGTGGCTGCAATCAACTTGTCAACTTTTGAATTATGACGAAGTGCCGTCATCCCAACCCTACGCCATTAAGCTTCCCTCTTCACTACATAAAACGATTCAGTCGAAGTCATACATTTGAAGTTGCTTACTCAGGGAACAAGTAATAACTTTAAATATAAAGCAAAAATGTCTTACTATACAAGCAATTCCTTATTTCCAATTATTAAAGAACCTATACCAAATGGAGTTGCAGCTCAAATGGAGGATAAACCAAGGAGTAGATCAATTTTTCTGGACGTAACCCCTGCTAGGACGCCAAACTTGAAGCCTACATCGCCGAATGTTATAGTACCGTTGCAGGATAATCTCATCAACCCAATAATCAGCAAGGATATCATCTACGAGAATATAAAACCAGTATTTTTGATACTGAGACTATTAGGCGTGTTACCATTGACTAGACCGAGACCTGGTCTAAATGAGTTTCATGTAGCGTCACCATCTATGCTGTACTCGGTTATGTGTTACATATCCTTGATCAGCTACGTGCTATACATTGCCTTGAACCAGGTCCAAATATTACGCAGCAGTGAAGGAAAGTTTGAGGAAGCGGTAATTGAATATCTTTTTACCGTTTATCTGTTTCCGATGATCGCAGTTCCAATATTATGGTACGAAACTCGTAAAATTGCTGGAGTTCTTAATTCGTGGGTTGAATTTGAGGTAAGTAATGATATTCAAGTTATATTACCTATAAATAAAAAATAAAATTATGTTTGATTCTTAAATAAAAGAGATTAGCTTTTTTAAAAAAATAAAGGGAGGCCAATGAGTGTATGAGTCACCTGATGGTAAGCAATACACACAGCCCATGGACATCAACAACACCAAAAGTTCACTGATCCGTTGCCAGCCTTTGTAGGGAAATATAGTCTCTTCTTAATGACTCTAACTCGTTTCTTTGGGAACACCGTAATACTGCCATATTTATATTTATATATTACCTAACATCATATAAATATTGATTTAATAATTAGGTATCTCCATATTTTTTTGATATTTTTCGCTCTTAAGTTTTATTTTATGAGATACACAGATCCGCACAGAACTATGATGTACGGAATTAAGGTCTGTGTTGGTTATTTATTGACAACTTTGGCGGACCAAATGAAACATGTTAAACTATTCAAGATAAGTTCCCCAACCATCTAAGCATAAATATATTACGCACAAATACAACTCATCATCTAGCTAGAATCTTATGTATCATGTGTTATCAGTAATATATAATATCGTGTGCTGTATCAAGATAATAAATAGATATAGATCACCTAATACTAGGCACCTACTCTAATTGAAATGTAATATTTCGTTTAGCAGTCGTAAAATTGTAAACACAATCGAATTTAATTAAAATTAATCTAGACACATCCGGGTCAACCTATAGCGACATCTATTTCCTTAATATTTTTTTCCTGTCCCTGATGGAATTCTAACAGACGGAACAGTGACTCGGATATATGGGAAGACATCTTAAAAAATTACTTATCGCACAATTGGGATGTACTTTACCTTATGAGGTGAAGTATATAATAAATAAAAATTAATTAAAAATCTTCTTCTTTCTTATAAATTTTTTTAGTATACAATAATGCAGCGAAATAACAATTTTGGGGTGTAAGTGGTTCCTCAAGATCTTTGAACCAAAGCCAACTTCACCTGCACGTGGTGCACCCTGCTGACTGACAAACGAAGCTCTGGCGAAAAGAAATGTAGGGAGCGTAATTGTAAGCTACCCGACTTGGGAATGTACCTCCACCTCACAGAATACCGCAGCCAAATAACAATTACCTTGAGGGTTGTTGTGTTCCTGCGAGTGAGTGAGGTCACCAGAAAGAAAGGAAGGAGATGCTGCGTCGGCAGCGGGGGTGTCGGCGCGCGAGCAATATTTTATGTTGCAAGCGTTAATATGGCTACGGTAACCGCTTCACATCAGGCGGGCCGATGCTTGTCTGCCACCCGACGTAGTATAAAAAAAAAACAATTTCCTTGAGGGTCGACGGGACGGACGGACGGACGGGTCCCACCAGAAAGGAAGCTACGGTAGCGGCTGCTTCACATCAGTTGGGCCATATCCTAGTCTGGTACCCGACGTAGTATAAAAAGAACTTAACCATCTAACTTTTTTTGTTACAGATTGTCTACAAACTAATGTCACGGCGCCCCCTCCCCTTGCAGCTGTACAAGAAATCATTAGCTATCGCAATCATCATCCCAGTTCTGTCGACGACCTCTGTAATCATAACTCACGTCACCATGGTGCATTTCAAACTTATACAAATCATACCATACATCTTCTTGGAAATTTTGACTTACATTTTAGGAGGCTACTGGTATCTGCTCTGTGAAATCCTTAGTATTTCCGCTAATATTCTAGCTGATGACTTTCAACAGGTAAGTGAGCCATATGGCAAGAATTTAATACATAATGACACAAAGACTTATGAGGAACGAAATACTCAACTAAAAACTCAGATGCTACAAGCGTCTTTCATAAAACTACAAATGTACAGATTGTCAAGAAAATTACCGCGATCCCTTAAATCACATGTTCTTTAAATGAAACAATGTTCGCAAGACACTCAGCCACCGGTTAGTATGCTCTTTTTCGTCAAACCTTATCCACTCCACTGCTGGGATACGGGTCTCCCCTCAATCGAAGGTGTTTAGAGCATACTCCACCACGCTGATGGGTTGGCGGAGGCCAGTGTTTTCAAACCACCTTAATGTCACTGACTTAGCTTAACGACTGTCATCTAACAACAACAGACCGGACCGACTTAACCTGCCCTCGGAAGAATGGAGAAGCTCGAGATAAATAAACCCATCCATGGACAGAATACAGCTGACGTTGCTTAACTTGTGTGTTCGAAGAGACTGTCACGCGCAACGACGCCATCAAGTTTTTCATACAAAGTGTGACTTTGTATATGCTCTAATACAGCGTTTCTTAACCTTTACCGGTCCACGGACCCCTAGAAAATCAAGTGCAATTTCAAGTATAAAATAAAAAAAGTACAGGTATAAATTTAGCACAGTGTACAATGTATCTTAGTACTGAAAAAAAATTCATTTAAAAAAAAAAAACTGTTTAGTGTGAAGGTTGGTGCTGCTTTTTTGCGAGTCTTGCTGGCATTATTTATTAATTCAAATTCAAATGTTTATAGTAGGCTTGCAACGAATATACGGTTACTATTCGGTATTCGGCCTATTCGGCTTCTTTTATTGTATTCGGCCGCATACCGAATATCTACATACTATTCGGCCGAATACCGAATACTTAAGTAATATGTATATTTTGCTAAACTAAGATAATTGGTAAAATAAAAGAAATTATCGATTCATTATATATTTATATTTGTATTTCTCTTATAAATATTATGTGCTGTGTTATGTACCAATCAACTAATCATTGGAACATAACACAGGTACATAATCTTCTTTTATAAGAAAATTTAAAGATTTAAAATGCATCTGAATTATTGTCATAACCAGTAATCAAAATTTATAAGGGAAGGTTATGGTACAGAAAGACAAGTTTTTTTGCATTTTCTTCTTTTTTTCTCGTAGACCATCCCAGCTTCGGAGAAAAGACGCTCTGAATAAACACTACTTCCTGGCGGTGACAAATATTTTGTTAGGCCGCGCGGCGAGTACATTATAACAAACGAGCGCGAAACAATCGGTCGATACAAGTTTTGGCGTCACACTCCGGCCGAATACTTTTGCCTAATATTCGGCTATTCGGTCAGCGAGCTTGCCGAATATTCGGTATACGGCGTATGGCCGAATATACTATTCGTTGCAAGCCTAGTTTATAGATAAAACGGCAGACCCCTATACACATAATCGTGGACCCTCAGGGGTACCCCCAACTGGACAGGTTAAGAAACACTGCTCTAATCAATCAAAATTTCTTACCTATATTCTTTCACAGGCTCTGCGTCACATCGGACCAGCGGGAAAAGTAGCCGAATACCGCGCCCTATGGCTTCGACTGAGTAAAATAGCTCGTGATACTGGTCTGGCTAACTGCTACACGTTCACCTTCGTGAACCTGTACCTGTTTCTCATCATCACACTCTCCATTTACGGTCTTCTCAGTCAGATTTCGGAAGGCTTTGGAATCAAAGATATTGGACTTGCCTTGACAGCTTTCTGTAGTATTTTCTTACTGTTCTTCATATGCGATGAGGCTCACTACGCTTCTCATAATGTGCGTATTAATATATTGTTTTTATTCTCATCCGCTCCGCTGCCAACTCAGCAACTCCTTCTTCCTTCCTGGTGACTTCACTCAATCGCAGAAACACAACAATCCTCAAGAGAATTGTTAATTGGCTGCCGCATTCTGAAAAGTATAGGTCAAGTACCTAGTCGGGCAGATTATAATTATGCTATTTTTGAATCATTGAATCATTGCTCAGAGCCTCATCAGTGAATCGACAGGGTGCACCACGTGCAGGTGAGCTTGGTTTAGGCTCTAAGGATGATGATAAGCCTCATACAGGCCATGCTCATTTGCATCTAAGCCAAAAATTTTTGTTTAATGAAAGATCTTTCCAAACATAATGTATGTGCAAGCTACTAGGATCAATCACCGTAAAGACAAAACTCACGTGTTCCCAATTGTAAGATATCACCAGTAATATAAACCTTAATACAACACCGTAAGATTTAAATCAATTTTAATTACTACTTGACAGGAGCAAGCGATTTCTTTCGCAAATTCTATATGCACTTTTGCAAATGAGTGGACATATAATAATTATTTTTATTTACTAATAAGGTGCGAACAATCTTTCAAAAGAAGCTATTGATGGTGGAACTATCGTGGATGAATACAGACGCACAGACAGAAGTCAATATGTTCCTTCGAGCCACAGAGATGAACCCTTCGCAGATCAGCCTTGGAGGTTACTTTGATGTCAATAGAACGCTCTTCAAATCTGTACGTACCAAACCCCAGAATGCCCCAGATCACCAAAACCTCACCCATGTTATTCCTTATAATAGAAAAGGGAACATTTATCTCAGAAGAAATTTTCCTTCCTTCCTTCCTTCCCTTTTCTATTTTCTTACTACCTAGGTATTTCCATACTCCTTGTAGAATACAATAAAGCATGGGGTTCTTCAATTGTGAATTGCCAATAGGTATGCTAGTTATGGGCTATCACAGTCATCTGGCGATGCTGATGGTTTGAGACTCCATACTTGCCGTATAAGCAGGCTGTTATTTGTTTACTATCATAAGACGGTTATGCAGTACAAATAGAAAGTTAGCAAAGTGACCTAAATACGTTATTGTTTTTGGCAATACGACGCATACTATACAAAATTACAGTGCGACCAAAAATTGTATTTTTGTTTTCTTTTTCTTTATACTACGTCGGCAGACAAACATACGGCCCGTCTAATGTGAAGCGATTAGCCATATTAACGCTGCGAGCGTTAAACGAAGCATGAAACATTGCTCGCGCAACGCCACCCCTGCTACCAACGCAGCAACTCCTTCCTCTCTGGTGATCTCACAAACTCGCATACAACAACCCTCAAGGGAATTGTTATTTGGCCGCCGTGTTCTGTTAAGTACTTCCCCAGTCGGGCAGCTTACAAATACGCTGTACCCTACCTCCCTTTTGCGAGAGCCTCTTTCGCTAATGGGCAAAGTGCACCATGTGCAGGCAAGGTTGGCTTTGGCTCTACAGATCATGGTGAGCCGATTGTACCCCAGAACCACTTACCTACACCCTTTTCTTCGTGAAAACAGATTTTAGATTCACACTTGTAAATTTGTATGAAAAAAAAACAATGTTTTAAGCTGCGTTTTCACTTAGTGTTCTGAAGGAGCATTCGTCCTTTCGAACGTAAGTAAATGTAAACACTTCAGCCAGCAAACACGCATAGCAATAGCGAATGCACGGGTAAATCAAATCAAATATATTTATTAGCCATGTACATAAATGTACATTTAGCTCGTTCTTTTAACATTTTTGGTACTTAAAATGATGTTAATTTAAATTAATATCAAACAGAATGCTTGAAGGTTTAGCTACTTTCGACATATATTCGTTCAGACTATATATAGAACGGGTTTACTTCAAATATCTACTAAGTAGGTATGTATTTATTTTAAAGATATAGGTATATCTTTAAAATAAATACATACCTACTTAGTAAAAAAAAATATATCTAACTGTTTATTTAATTATCTGTGAATAAGATAACTATAACTATACTTACTTTTTTTTAGTTAATGGCAACCATGGTAACGTACTTGGTAGTGCTGCTGCAATTCCAAATCAGTATCCCTAGTGAAAACCGAAGTCAAATTGAAGAAAGTGGAGAACCTATCGCGAATGTCACCTCAGCAGTCACCGAAGCTTTGACCACCACGACTACTGTTGCTACTACCATCCTTACCACTTTAGCAAAGAAGAAAAAGAAACATTAGGTTTTATATGTACCTGCATACTTAGCTTCATAATGAACGATGGATGAACAAATGTACAAATGACGGACGCTCTATCTTGTGCCGGCTGATCGCTTGTATAAAACTCATAGTTTTATTTGATGGCAAACCAGCATATTCCCCGCCTGATGTGAAGCGGTTATCGTAGCCAAATAAATGCGCGAGCGTTATTTGAGGCAAAAAAGCATACGGTCGTTGATGTGAAACGGTAACCCTGGCAATAGCAATAAACGCACTAGCTTTATTTCATGTTGCACTGGCAACATGAAATAACGCTTCCACGCTACCAACCACTACCCTGCTGCCAAGACAGTGACTTCTTCCTCACTGGCAGGAACATAGCAACCCTCAGACGGATTTTTATTTACGGATTTTTATTTGACTGCGGTTTTCTGTAAGTGGAAGTAGGTACCCAGTCGGGCAGCTTATTAATACGCAGTACGCTGTGCCATACTTACCCGTCTTAATTTGCCAGAGCCTCGTTTGTCACTCAGCAGAGTAAACCACGTACTGTTGAGGTTGACTTTGGCTCAAGGATAATAATGAATCATTTACACCCAATAAAATAAAAAAAGGTATTGTCATTTCACGTATTGTCAATTGGGCCTTACAGCTGAAGCTGAAGCCGGTTAACATCGGATTTTTTGATTGCGAAAATCAAACTCTATTTTAAATATAAGCTACTTGTGTTTAGCTTAGCTGGTAGAAACGATGGAGCTCTACCGACAAAGCTGAAAACGTTTGGGAATAACTTAGGGTGAGACTCCACCAAAGCGGAGTTGTGCGGAGATGTCTGAAGCGGAGACTGACACTGAGAGAGAACAGGAGCTGAGCGGAGACGAAATGTGTGAATAACGAAATTCTATTGGTTATTAAAATATCTCGTCTCCGCTCGCACATCTCCGCTTCGGTGGAGTCTCACCCTTTAACGTATGACCTATTTTGCGATACCAAATATTCGAGAGCAATCGGTTTCAGCTTCGGCGGTAGGGTTCGAACAGTACTAACCGACCATTACTAATCGTCCAGTACTAACCGAACATTACTACCTGACCAGTTCACCTACCGCCTCAGCTGAAGCCGATTCCGATCGAATATTTTGATTCCAAAAATAGCTCTTCGCTTAAAGTTAATGACATACATCTTCATCTGAATCTGTATAATTGGTAGAACACAATTATCAGCAATGTAACCTGAAGTTTGATTTTTGCAATCCAAAAACTCCAATGGTAATCGTCTTCAGCAACCGCGGTAGATACTAACCAACCAGTATTATACCGACCAATACTAACGGCATGCACTGCAAAGGGTACGCACGAGATCGTTGCAGATATGCTGTGTATGCGACGCGATCCATTCTTGTTGTTTTGTTTCTATAAAAAAAAAACTAGAGAACGGGTAACCGCCCGTGACTTCGTCCGCATCGACGTTCATACAAACTGTCATCTTCTGTGTCATCTAAATTCATTTTGACATTAAATATTTGCTTAGTCTACATATCGTTTTTAATTTATTTATTCAAACTATTTGTCATGGTTTGTAAAATTATTTTTAATTACATCCCTTCTCGGAGCTAAATCTACTTCATTCTGAAGAGTAGTACACTATTATAGGGTTTGCGATCACATAATCATAGACCAGCAGTCTAAGCCTATCCAGCTGCAGCGGGGACTACGTCAAGGGGATGTCATTTCCCGGAAACTATTCACCGCTGCTCTGGAAGACGTATTTAAGACGCTGGACTGGAAAAAACGGGGCGTCAGTGTGAATGGCGAGTACATCTCACACCTTCGGTTTGCCGACGACGTGGTCATAATGGCTGAATCGCTGGAGGATCTCGGTCGTATGTTGGTCGATCTCAATGCTGCATCTCGACGTGTGGGGCTGGGGATGAATTTCGACAAGACGAAAGTCATGTACAACGATTTTGTCATCCCTAGCCCGGTTATCGTAGAGAATGCAGCTATTGAAGTAGTTAAAGACTATGTCTACCTCGGTCATTCCATACAGCTTGGCCGGGGTAATTTCAACAAAGAGATCGACAGACGCATTCGACTGGGCTGGGCAGCTTTTGGAAAGCTTCGTCATATCTTCGCCGCGCAAATACCCCAGTGCTTGAAAACTAAAGTCTTCAACCAGTGCGTCGTCCCTGCAATGACATATGGTGCAGAGACTTGGACACTGACCATCGGACTGGTCCACAGGCTAAACGTCGCGCAGCGAGCGATTGAGAGGGCTATGCTCGGGGTTTCTCTGCGGGATCGAATCCGGAACGAAGAAATTCGACGGAGAACCAAAGTTATCGACATAGCCTTCAGAGTTTGCAAGCTGAAGTGGCAATGGGCCGGTCACATCTGCCGAGTAACTGATGGCAGATGGGGGAGGAAGGTATTAGAGTGGAGGCCGCGCATAGGTCGACGAAGTGTTGGACGCCCTCCTACTAGATGGTCTGATGACCTTAAGAAAGCGGCTGGGAGCGGCTGGATGCGGAAGGCGGTAGATCGTATCTGGTGGAAAGCATTGGGGAAGGCTTATATCCAGCAGTGGGTAGATACAGGCTGATGATGATGATGATGATGATGATCACATAATCGACTTAGTTATAATCTGTTACCTGAGTGGTCGAAAACTGCAATATATTTTTATCATTTTAGTGAAGCGCAGGCCGCATTGCGAGCGACACCAAGTAGCTACTTACTCCGAAACGAAAGTTCGAAATTTCGGCCGAAAGTTCGAACTTTCTAATAACTTTTTTTCAATCACTAATGTTTCAGATTCGAATTTTGTTTTTTACGTTTGGCACGGCTTAGTGTATTGTTTCTAAATGACAAGACAAACAAAAATTAATGGCTTTTCTATTGTCGTAAATCGGTACTTTGGCCGGAAACTACGGATTTTCATTTCGGAGTGCCTACTCCATCCATCAAAATTCGCTTCGCATCATGTCGCCCAACTTGATTGACGAGAGAGTTGTCGTGTTCACCAGTTTGCAAGTTCGCAATACCACCGGTTCGAATATTATGAAAACAAAATACTATAGAACCATCTCAAACAGCAATTGCTTTTTTGTGATATAATGGTGATACTACCTCTTACAAAATTCCGCTCACGCAAACCTGCTACATAAGTATAACCATTTGGTAGTCCATGACGTTACACTTTTATGTTACTACAAATTTGTTATATAGTCTGATATAAAATTAAGAAACACTGGTTTAGATAGACAGAATAGCAGATGTGATCATTTTCTTACAAACCAGCAATTGTATACCTCCTGCATGCAGATGCATAGTGTGCCTGCAATTTTAATTATCCATTCAACCAGCCGGACAAACCTTTATTTCGGACGGACTTTAGAAGTGTAATTTACAAGCATTTTTCTGTGACTTCTATCAAGAACATCTAAAGCTCAACTTACACCGCCGCGGAATGGAATGAATTTGCAATAAATTGTACATAGCATAACTTTATCGTACCTGCGATACAGTACTTGTTGGTGTGTAAACAGTGTGATGCGCCGCATAGCCCGATAAAATACAAAAGTCGAAATTTAAAAGACTCGTAGCCAGTGCCGTGTAACCACTTGGCGCATGGAAAAAAATACGTCATGTGTCAGTTCATAAATATTTGTCATTATAATCGATATTAGCGAGTAAAAATATTGCTTTTTCGATATAAATATTTTTGCCCATTATATCGTTATTTAATGTAAAAGCTTTTAAGAATTTTAAAGCTGTAATTTTGAATGAACAGTAAATTATGTAAACTTGATTATAAGACGGTGTTACAAGGTCGACATGATGCACCCTGATGTTGCAGGCGTTCATATGCTACGGTAACTGCTTTCCATCAGGCGGCCGTATGCTTATTTGTCACTTTAATGATAAAAAAGCTAATTCCACGAATTTCAACCAAAAAGTCTGGTCATATTGTCAGATACATGATGCAGAGTATGAGTAGAACTCTTAAAAAATATCGAACTTGATACGAATTGGATACCTCGAAATAAATATTTAAGGTTATAGCTGTAAATTATGAAGTGCCGTCATTTACGGTCAGTTTTATTTGTAATTGTTAAGAGAAATATATATGTATTAAAACTTAAACGCTATTGCGACTTAGGTATATAAATATAATGTGTACTGTTCTATTAGTACATTATTCACTTTTAAGCGTATGTAGACACCAAAGGATTTTTTTTTAATATTACCTACGAGTAGACTTGCGCAAAACAGTTCACTGAACTGAAAAGAGAGATGCAGTTCTTTTGACGCAAATGAACTATATCACTCATCTAGTTCATTTAGTTCATTTAGTTCAATTGCTTCTGTAGTTCTTTTGACTCATTTAGTTCGTTTAGTTCAATTGCTTCTGTAGTTCTTTTGACTCATTTAGTTCGTTTAGTTCAATTGCTTCTGTAGTTCTTTTGACTCATTTAGTTCGTTTAGTTCAATGTATCTTTGATTCAATCGACTCAGTAGTTCTGTTGACTGATTCCTTCTACATTCTTCTATGTTCTATTGCATCATTTTGATGACATTGTATTTTTGTATTAAATAAGTAAGTAATTAAATATTTTATAAATTTCCTTCCAAATATTGATTTTCCTTCAAACTTTTCACAGGCTTAGGACTGTCAAGCTTGAGTAAAAAGACATTATTTAGTGGTTAAAATAATAATTAATATAAAAATTGAGCCTTGTACTACTACTATAGCATATTTTCGCTAACAGCTTATGGTTCTTATGTCCTTAGCCTTAGAGTTCTAATTCGGTCAGTCAACCACGCACGAAACTATCTGTCTCGTTTTATCACGAACAATTTCAGAATCTTGCGTCCTTTTCGCTCTCTATGAGCAATTTTGGCATTACAGCGTATCTCTCTCATTCTAGCTCGTACGCTTTATGTATTTCCGTTCTTTTTACTCTTTGTCACTCATTGTACTAAATGACGCAGTGAACTACATGGGACAAGAAAGAGTGAGTGACAAGAACCGGCTTGTATGGTGAACTGGTACAATTGAACTACTCACTCAGGAACTACACAAGTCTACCTACGAGTATATGCATGTAAATTCCATGATTATTGTCTGTCAATAATATTTTATTATTATGTTTTATATCAATTAGTTCTTTGTTGTTCTGTATGTTCTTCGCATTACGTTATTATATTCTATAGTACATAATAATATATAATCACAACTAAACCATTGTTATTTGTTCACAACAATTTGTATAAAGCAGTTAATAACGACTTCGCATTTATAATCTATTACTAAAAATATCGACGATAGTAGTCGATAATTTGTTTTAAATATCGATATTTTTCCTAACGAATTTTAAAAAAAGCAGCAACACAGACAGAACAGATCCACAGAAAACGAAAATTGTTCTAGCTTTTTCGCGAAAATCTGTCATTCTGAAGCGAGCGAATAGCGATTTCGAATCAAACGTTCAAGTTCAGCCAAAAATAATCTTCATTTCATTTTTTGAAACGTTTGGGTACAAACTGATACAAATATTTGTTTATCTTCAACAATGGTGGACTACAGCAAATGGAAAGACATTGAGGTTAGTGCCTACAAACTTTATTAATCAAGAGTGTCTATTAGATTGACGAAATTTGGTTATTTCGTGAGAATCACTTTATTTTTATGCTGGCCCTGCAAGTACTAATCATGGAGCATAAACTAGTACAGTCACCGGTTTTTATACGAGTACCTAATGTATGATGGATGACTGATTAGATATTTTTTATAATTTTAGTTGTCTGATGACGAAGATGAAACGCATCCCAACATTGACACACCCTCTCTATTTCGGTGGAGGCACCAGGCTCGTATAGAACGCATGGAGGAACGGCGCCGAGAGCAACAGGAGCATGATCAGAGAAAAGCCGAAAACATTAGAAAACTCTCTGAAGTAAAGAGAAAGCTTGCAGAAACCTCAGAAGGACCTAACCTAGACTCTTTGAAGAAAGAACTTGTAACATTGGAAAAACAACAAAAAGAAATACAAAAGAAGGAAGATGACTTAAAAAAGAAAGAACGATTAACACCATGGAATGTTGATACAATCAGTGAACCAGGTTTTACAAAAACTGTTATAAATACTAAACCACAGAGATCAAAGGATGAGGATTTAACTGAAGAAGAGAAGGAAGCTAAGATGAAGAAGTTTATCAAGGAGAACGAGAAGCTGCTCAAACAGTTTGGTATGCTGCGGAGGTATGACGACTCAAAGAAGTTCCTGCAAGAACACAACCACCTTGTATGTGACGAGACAGCAAATTATCTTGTTATTTGGTGCATCAATTTAGAAATGGAAGAGGTACTTGTTGTTTATTACTACTTGATGACACTTTTTATTTTTCTGGAATATTCTACAAGAGGCGTTATAAATGCAGTTCATAAAGTTTTAATCAATAGTCTCGAGTTATATGATGCCAGGTGCCATACAAGCTATCGACGCTTCTGGATACAAAGGTCGTAAAAGCCATTTGCCAAAAAGCCAAAATGGCTTTTACAACCTTTGTATCTGGAAGCCTTTTTGGCAAATGGCTTTTACAACCTTTGTATCCGGAAGCGTCGATATAGTCTATCTGATGTAAATTGGTAACCATAGCCATATAAACGCTCACAATACTGACAGTATTCCTGACATGCTGGTGCCCTGTATCTCTGATACTTACTCCCAGGAACACAACAATCCTAAAGGACATTGTTATTTAGCTGCAGTATTCTGTGCGGTAAATGTACTTCCCGGGCTTCTGTTGTCATATTTTTTTAGGCAAAAGCTATCTTAGCTGCATATTGACTTTTGGCTATAAAAATATTGTGAGCCACTTACTGATATGCTATGATCATGAGCCAAATGTGTAGGTAACTTCCATTTCAGTGAATTAGTGTTGCAGTCGAACAAAACCTCTTTTGGCTGCGTAAATCAGTCAAAATAATTAGTTTTTACTAAAGACGTCAGTCATAACAACTAACTGACTTATGCCAAAACCATTTTTGCAGTCAAAAGGTTTAAACCGGTTACCAGTTTTTACTGTAACATTAGTAAGTACTTTTGTGATTGACAATGTCTTTATCTGTGAATAATTATGTATATGTTTTGTCAAAGGATTACATAATTAAAATAAATAGTTCTGGACAAATTACACAGACAGTGTCACCTAGTCCCAAACTAAGCAAAGCTACTATTGGAGCCGGATATCCTGTCTACCTGTTGTAAACACCCAGACCAAGACCAACAGACATGTTCATGCACACAAATATTTCGACAGTCCCAATGTATAAAGTGTCTAAAATTAATTTTTTTTTGTTGTATAAATTGCTGAAGATTGCCTGAAAAAAAATCATTATGTTTTTAAAATTGATTGTATATAATTAAAAAGTATGAAATTAACTCATTTGTGCAATAATAATATTCTTTAATTACTATATCGTAGTATAAGCAGACATGTCTGAAATGAAAAAATATTGCCATTTTTGACATGTCCCTTTATATGTAGGGACCATTGATTTGTCTTTTGTGTGTATTGAACCCAATTTAGATTGGGTTGTTATGTTATTAATAAAGGACTTTTACTGTTCCACAACAGATGGAGTATAAATGTTTCTACAAAACATTTTAAATCTGCGCAATCAAATTGTATTGTTATTTTTATTTTACAGAAACAAGATCTAATGGCTCATGTGGCACATCAAGTTATCTGCATGCAATACATTCTGGAACTGTCCAGACAACTTGATGTAGACCCACGGTCTTGTGTCGGATCATTCTTCTCGAGGTAAGTAATTTATAGATCATAGCATAAGAATAAATAAATGTGGATTTCCATATAGCTAGTTGAACTCTTTGGTCTTCAAGCATAGGGGTGTATCTGTGGTTATGATGTGCCGAGGCTTTCCAAAAGCTGCCCAGCCCAGTCGAATGTGTCTATTGATCTCTTTGTTGAAATTGCCCTAACCAGTCCGTATGGCCTGTCCGAGATAGACATAGTTTTAATCACCTCAATAACTTGTATACTTATTGGTATATGTATATGTATGAAATAAAAAATAAGGATCTGTCATGCAAAAAGGATCCAATCTACAACAATGCCAAAAATGACTGGCGCCAATCTGATAGATACTAAACAACAATAGGTACTACAAGGACGGATCCCCCATGACCCTTCCCATGGATCCGCCCTTGGGTACTATTGCCCAAAATAAGGATAGTTATGCTAGGTTATTATTTTTAAATTCAAAGTCGCCATTTTCTCTAAATTACCTTTTATGTGCATGGGACACTTTACACTTAACTAATTCCCAATTATTATTACATTTTCTTCAGAATCCAAGAAGCTGAGAAAACATACAAAGACTCATTTGATGATGAACTTGAGCAATTCAAAGCAAGAATAAGGAAACGGGCTGAACAGAAGATTGATGAGGCAATTCGTGAAGAAGAAGAGGCCCAGAGGAAGGCTAGGCTGGGTCCTGGTGGCCTGGACCCAATTGAAGTTATGGAAGAGTTGCCTAATGTAAGTAGGCCTTTTTTCTCACTTACCCTTGTATTTTTTACAGCAATTTTAATTTCAATTTAATTGATCATACTAACATAAATTCTTACAAATAACACTCGATTATTATTTACAGGAATTGAAGGAATGCTTTGAAAAACGCGATATCCCATTGCTGCAAGCCACCATAGCTAAAATGCCTGAGCAACAGGCCATTTACTTCATGAAAAGGTGTGTAGACTCTGGTTTGTGGGTGCCTGGGAACGGCGCAGGTGAAGATGCCACCTCGGACGAAATGGGGCCGAATCCATCAGATAAGCCAGCCTCATCATCCAGTATTGACGACGTAGACTGAATGTATATAAGTACCATCAGCATTTATTTAGTTAAGGTAACCTTATAAAAAACCCTATTTTTAAATAAACATTAGCTTTCATGAAAATCAAATTTGCCTTTAATCATGCTATGACCATCTATAACTGTAACCTTATTTTGTTGGAGCCAGCGGAACGCTTATTTGTGCCAAAAAGTAATTCTTGGAAATGAATAGGCTCCAAAACCATTGAACCCATTTAGATGAAACTTGTCACAATTAAAAACCTCGACAGGATTAAGGTTTAGTCGAAAAAGAATTGAGATTGATCATGTTCTTGAGGAATGATCATCAAATACATTTTCCATTGAAATCAATGGAAAACATACACTCAGCGAATCTACTCGCTCCACTCAACCTCGATTTCGGCCCGGTGGGCTAGAATCCGGCCTAGTGCTTATTATTCTAATGTTGCGTTTACAAGCTAGCTTTCAAGGCGACATTCAACGGCCACAAGCTTGGAAACAGGTGGCTCGCGGCCGTTCCTGTGATCTTGAATCCGGCGTGTGATTGGCTGACTTAATCCACTGATCTGACTCTGTATCCGGACCGAGCTAAGTCTGGTATAGACTAAAATTATTGTGTCCTAGCTCTTTTTCCAAAGCCTCGTTTGTTAGTTGGCAGGATACACCGCGTGCATCAGGTCATTTCTGTTGTGCCCAATACGTTCATAGTGGTCATGGTATGACACGGCTTAAGATAAGCAGTTAACTGAAAGTTCTAAGTGCTTTATAAAGTCCAAGGAATAAAGATATTTTGACTTTGACTTTGACTTTGAAAAAGGGTGGTTTATAAGGTTTAGAAATAGTGCTAGATCACATCAAAATAATGAATTGGTTTTGTTAATTTTAAAAGCACCATTTCGTAACATATTGTTACATGCAATGATATTGTATTAAAAAAGAGGGAGGTGATGTACGTTGCGTGTGGTTTACACTTGTTTCGGATCGACAGATATGCATCCATTTCATTCATTCTATGAATATAAGATCATAGACAGAGAAAACTATAGACATATTGATAGTTTCCAGCGCATTCACACAAGAAAAACAGTAGCTTATGCCATCATCATGTAAGGAAATTAAGACAAATTGATACGATTTTTGTTTCGCGTCAATTGTTGGTTTTTGACATGATAACTCGATGGGCGCCGACTGCACGCACGAAAAAGCGTGACTCATTGTCACGTTCTGCCTAAATCGAACGTGCAAGCGAGAGCGCGGAACAAGCGATAGAGAGGCACGATCGGCCTAAGCGTTCGGCTTGTGACGCATCTATTTCTGGATCTCATATATCTTTGGAGGGAGTGGAAACTCCATCGGCCGATGTTTTCTTATGAAATTATAGTCCGTAAACCGAATTTACAGACAACCCATTTTTTCAAAGAAAAGCACAATTATGTGCGAAATAATTAATGATGTGAAAAGAGACAGAACTACATTAAAATACTACGAAAATAGTCTTAATTGCGCTAGCTCAATTTCCTCGCGAATCAGATGTCTACCTCTTTTATAAATATAATATGATTGCCTACATAACTGTTTTTATTATTTTGTATATAAACTGGTGCCAGAATTGTTCAATATACTCATTTGTTAGTGGGTATTATAATTTAAGATAACTATATTTATAAAATAATCCAGTAATTTGTCTCCATTAAATATACTTGAAATATCTTATATTATTTACATTTGATGTTAAATGTATATGTGAATGAAGAAATTTCTCTCTGGATTAATAAATATATACATGTATTAATTTATGCATGAGTATCCCATTCCTTTTTATTTACAAGCAAACTGGAATCAACTTGGAAGTCCTCGCATGGTAATTTGACATACCAAGCGAAAATATCTGAAATTTCGGTGTATGTGAGTTTGTAAAATATAGGCAAACAGTTAAATAATTATTCTGTTACCTAATATTATTACACAATACCTTTGTAAAATCTTTACGGGAGTGACTTAGTCTTTTTAACAAAACTGGTATCCTTTTCTGCAAAGTGAAGATGAGGATTGAGAAGCAGTTGCCATAGCCTACGCCTGTAACATAAAGTAGTTCCCCGCGCCGCCACCGCAGCTGCTACCGCAGCAACTCACACACAAATACAACAACCCTCTAAGCTTTTAATAATTGTCGCTGCAGTCTCCTATGAGGTGGACATACTTCCCCAGTCTGCAGATTACGTTATACCATACGTGTCTTACCAAAGCCTCGTTAATTAATTAGGGTGAACCACGTGCTGTCAACAGCACGTGGTTTTCAATTAATCAATTAATACAGCAGCAGCTATAATTACAACCTCAAGGTTGATTTTGGCTGAAAGGTGAAATAGTTCACCCGAAAATTTTTTTCGCGCAGTTTTCGTTCAGAGTAAAATAAAACTGTTTAGGTATGTCAAATGCAATAACATACTGAACTTGGAAGTAATCAAATGATGATGGCTTTAGTTTGAGCTACAACATGGTTGATTGAGATGGACCATTCGTAGTAGTAAACACACTATATTCAGAACAAGTTATGGGAAAATCTTTACGAATTGGCTTGTAACGCTGATTTACAATTTAGGTTTTAAGGTATCACCCGATCCAACTAGGACTTTTCTTTAGTCAGGGGCGGAGTAAGGCAAGGCAACCTAGGCACGTGCCTAGGGCCCGTAATATTTGGGGCCCAAAAATTTGATTTTTAGTTTTTATATTTGAAGTGAAAACTTCTTTAGTAGGCCCGGAAATACAATGTTACCTAGGGCCCTCTTTATCCTAAGTCACTGCCACTGTTTTCAGTGTTCACTTTCGCGGTCTATGAGTATGGAGTCTGCCGCTCCGTAATAGAAAGTCAAATAAGCAAAATGACCATGATTAACGTCATGAAAGTAAAACGACCTACTAGTAAAACGTCTGAAATCTAAAATAGTCCTACTAGGAGAACGTTTGAAATGAAAAACGTCATATCATAATGTATATTACTTCTACAAGTGGCCAGTACTAAATTAAGCCAGGCACTTTTATAATAAGGAAAACAATGGAGTAATTTTAAAATCATCTTGAATGTACAATAATAGCCAAGTACTTTTGTCTTACTTGACATTTTTCATTTCAGACGTTCTCCTAATATGACTATTTTAGATTTCAGACGTTTTACTAGTAGGTCGTTTCATTTTCATTACGAAGGCTTCATAGTCATTTTGCTTATTCTGATACGGAGGGCCTGTGCGAGGAACATACGCAGGAAGGCTCAAACATATATAGTTTTGTGTTGTGACATATATTTTATGTAACTTTAAGAGTACAAGATTTCACCAAAAGTTTTTCGTTACGCCTTTTTCCAAAATTTTCGCCAGGACAATCAGGAAGACGTTCATCGGGATTACACGCTGGTTGTCACAAACGCATTTCGTAACTTACGCATTAAATAACATTACGCCCTTCGCCATAAACGGGATTCATCATAAACGCTATTCGTCACACACGCATTTTGCCACCTACGCAGTTCGCCACAGACGCTAGTCGTCACATACGCAGTTCGCCACACTCGCAATTTGTCACATACCCAATTTCGATCCTATTGTACATGATAGACACATTCCCTCTTGGGGGCGAGTTTGGTACAATAAAAAAAAACAACTTTTTGTACAAAACAGCAGTATTTTTTTGTGATATGACAATCATCCTTAAAGATAAAGTTACGACGAACCGCGTGTATGATGTATCGCGTATATGACCAATTACGTAAATAACATCGGCGATGACGCCGATGACAAACTGCGTTAATGACGAAATGCGTTTGTGACAACCAGCGTCCGTTCATCGATGTAGGAAATTACGCAGTCATTTCTATTTACGCAAATTTCCCCGTTAAACGTGAACATGTCATAAATTAATGTTTTGTCGATTCAGAAATAAATCTGAACAAAATTCTTGAGACTATTGCGGTTTTATAATGACCGCACTTTACTTGTACAATAACTACAGTTGAATAAAAGATGTACTGCAAATAGTCCATTCTATTCAATAGAACGGTATGGTTTTATTTTAGCTGATAACGGTCATAAAATACCCTAACTGTTACAAGTTACAGTAGCGTCATTGATGACTGCGTTGTATAGCTATCTATAAATTTTAAAGTTTTTGGTTGTTTAACTAGTTTAGGACCAGTCTGATTGTAAGCAGTTATCGTAGCCTATGGACGCTTACGACAGCAGAGGCTATCAGTGTCATCACTCACGAGTTCCCGACCCTGTAAAAACTCCTTACTCCTTAGAAACTTAGTCTCCTAAGAAAACCTTGGTAGGGACACAACCTGAGAGTTCAGAGGTTCCTCTGGAATGGTATGTTACGTATACACCCAGTTTGATTCCGTTTCTATAGAATGAGGTCGCACCATGTCAACAACTCTTCTGAACATAACCCATTGTACAATCGGTAGAATGTTATCTATATTATTATTATTATTCCTCTCTTAACTCACGGGTCAGGCCCGGTTATTTGATAGGCATGCACGGGGATATGGATCCAACGCGTAGAGGATGGAGGTAGAGGATAGGAGGAGGATATGGATCCAAGAAGTTTGATGTAATGTACGCCCGCCGTGACCCGCTCCAGGATATGTCAATGGAACGATATACCCATGAGCAGGTCTCGGCAGGCGTTGAGACTATTGCGAAGTATAATGGAAAATAAATGGGCTATGGAGATGAGGTCTGGATGAACTAAATACCAGGCTATTACAGAAGAGGGACGGACGCCTGCCACAACTGCTTTTATTGCTAGTTATTTGCGGCAGGCGGCGGCTTGCCACTCACTAGATGGGCCTCCGAAATGCCAGGAAAACGGCCGGGGGCAACACCAGTGTGAGTGACTCAGGGATGTCGAGAGGTGTGCTGCGCTTTCTCCGAAGTTACTCGCGGCGTGATGCCCTTTAACACTATTGTTATTATTATATATAAAACAAAGTCGGGTTTGTTCGAACACTTATAACCATATAACTCGAGAACCACAGGACCGATTTTCATGGTTTTTGAATTATTGGATTTGTCTCCGTCCCGAATAACAGAATAACTATTAAAAACATTGGAAAATTGATGAAAAAATAAAATAAAAGAATAAACATTTTCCCATACAAATGAAAGTGGCGGCGTGCCTTATTTCGGCACTGCCCAGGTCTCATATCTAGATTTTAACTAGACAAAAAATTTGTCGTTAATTTGTCGAAATTTGTCGGCCAAAGGAAAAAAATTGTCGCTCTCCCGTTAAAGAGCTATACCTAAGGTTTATTTTTTGTGGCAGTGCCGAAATAAGCTTATTTCGGCACAGCCCACTCGGGATCTATTAAACTACATAACATAGCGAAGATATGATTACCCCCTGAATTAGTCGTCAATTTGTCGAATTCAGACACCAAGTATCAGAATTAGTCGACCTTCCGTTAAAAGTATTTTTTTGTGGTGGTGCCGAAATAAGCCTTATTTCGGCACTGCCCAATAAAACTACACCACCTAGCGAAAATCTGATTTCACCCAAATGTTGCCTTGAATTTGTCAAAATATGGCTATCGTAAAAAGCGACTAATGTAGTGCTAAAGAATACCTAAAGCAATAAAAAATAAGCTTATTTCGGCACAGCCCATTCGGGATCTATTAACCTACATAACATAGCGAAGATATGATTACCCCCTGAATTAGTCGTCAATTTGTCGAATTCAGACACCAAGTATCAGAATTAGTCGACCTTCCGTTAAAAGTATTTTTTTGTGGTGGTGCCGAAATAAGCCTTATTTCGGCACTGCCCAATAAAACTACACCACCTAGCGAAAATCTGATTTCACCAAAATGTTGCCTTGAATTTGTCGAAATATGGCTATCGTAAAAAGCGACTAATGTAGTGCTAAAGAATACCTAAAGCAATAAAAAATAAGCTTATTTCGGCACAGCCCACTCGGGATCTATTAAACTACATAACATAGCGAAGATATGATTACCCCCTGAATTAGTCGTCAATTTGTCGAATTCAGACACCAAGCATCAGAATTAGTCGACCTTCCGTTAAAAGTATTTTTTTGTGGTGGTGCCGAAATAAGCCTTATTTCGGCACTGCCCAATAAAACTACACCACCTAGCGAAAATCTGATTTCACCCAAATGTTGCCTTGAATTTGTCGAAATATGGCTATCGTAAAAAGCGACTAATGTAGTGCTAAAGAATACCTAAAGCAATAAAAAATAAGCTTATTTCGGCACAGCCCATTCGGGATCTATTAACCTACATAACATAGCGAAGATAATTATGATTTTCCCCAAAATTAGTCGTCAATTTGTTGAATTCAGACACCAAGTACTTATCAGAATTAGTCGACCTCCCGTTAAAAAGTTATACTTATAAGTATTTTTTGTGGCAGTGCCGAAATAAGCCTTATTTCAGCACAAATTGAAAAATGTGAAATCGATTGTGGTGAAAACGCTTGGTAAATGGGGTTGCAAGAATCAAGAGTAAACATCAAAAGAAATGACAATTACAAATCACCAAAACGATAAAACCGATTTCAAAACTAAAAAATAAAACAAAACTTTTTTTTTCAATTTTTAACAATAAGGAAATCTTTATTTTTATGAAATCTTCAGTTTTTATGGATACGGGTCTTCCCTCAACCTAAGGGGTTTAGAGCATACTCCACCATGCTGCTCAACTGCGGGTTGGCTGACGCCAGTGTTTTCGAGCCGTCTAAAGGCCACTAACTTGGCTTAACGACTGTCATCTAATGATAACAACCGGGACCGACGGCTTAACGTGCCTTCCGAAGCACGGAGGAGCTCAAGATAATCAAATGATAACAACCGGGACCAACAGCTTAATGTGTCTTTCGAAGCACGAAGGAACTAGAAGTAATATAAACCCATCCGTGTACAGCCTACGGTCGACGTTGCTTAACTTGCGTCTTCAATAAGGCTGACACGCGCAATGACGCCATCTCTATTATTTTCTATTATTCATTGTATTAATTCCATAAAATCATAAATTTTGTTCAGCTAACACGACATTCATTGTTTGTTAGTTAGGCGGTAAGAAGTTCGCCCGAGCAGCTAAGTTTTTTTTTTGCGTATTTATTTCTGAATGATGAAACATTGGTGTTTGTGGCTCTGCTTTTAAAGAAATAAGTGAATGGGATTTATAAATGAAAGTATATAATTTTTAAACTTGTACTTTTTATATAACAAAACTACAATAGGTGTGTGAGAGTGTGGGCCGCGTCGCTACGCCAGCACGTGCGGCGGCAGCTGCGGCCGCCCCTCCAGCTTGCTGTAGTCTAAGTGGAATTCCTTCGCCACCTGCCGAACAAACATGCATTATTGTCACTTACAAAGCCTGCCTATATACAGTGGTATAAACGTTTGTAACATCGGTGACGTCTCTCGCAAAGCATCGCAAGTATTTCTTAAAGAAGCTAAGGTAAAAATACGCGCAATGATTTAAAGTAGCCAATACACGTTGGCCGAGCGTTGCCGAGTGATGGCAAGCGCCAACATGTAGACAGTCTATTTGCTTTGCCTTGTCATCACTCGGTGTCGCTCGCCTAGTTGGCCGAGTGAAGCCAAGCGCCAACGTGTGTAGAGGTCATAAGAGTGGACTCCGAGCCCCGTAATGAAAGAGTTGGATATAACCAACACTTAACACTAAGCCGCTAATATCCACTTTACACGTTGGCCGTCTACGACGGATACTGCAACGTGTGCCACCAAAAAGGAGCACCACTTTCGTCTTAAGAACAGATTTCACACTACCCTTGAACACTTTTGAATGGCTAAAAAAACGAGTGTGCTTTAAGACCACACGACTGAAGTAAAACTTCTTTAGCTCTACTAACTTATATCTCCCTCTCAACTTACGTTCGCTATTTCCGTAACGCTCTCGTCACGCATTCATCAGCTTACTCCCCAAGTTAATAGTGCGTAAAGAAGTTTTACTTCAAAAAGTTAATTTTGCTCGTACTAATAAATTTAATTTCGTTTCTATACTTTTCGATCGGACTGTAAATTATCTTGTCTCTCGCGACATAAACTACTTTTAGCATAGTGTTAAATTCTATGGTCCGAGTTCCACTAACGTACAACTCGCCATAAATTAATATTCCATCCATATCATCTTGATAATTGGCCATCTACCACAGTACGCTTTTTAAGACATTTTTTACTACGAACTAATTCCCTTCACAGTATTCCCAAATAAATACGACATGGGAGCCTTCAAGAACAGAGTCAATTTTTCCCTAAGGCTGGCAACGAATCTGCGACCCCATCGTGTTGCTGATTTCTATGAGCGGTGGTGATTACTGCAGCAGGTGACCCACATGCTTGCTTGTCCCCCTAATATGCCCCTAATAATGACTAATACCACCGTCTCCATTTCACGCATACCGTTTCATAGGAAGAACAGTCCAAAAGTCCACTGACCTTGCGCCAATTGTGCGCATCAAAGAAGTAGTAGGTGCCGCGCTCGTAGGTGGAGGTCTTCTCCACCATAGGCATACCGGGCGCTTGAGAGATCCACACCTTCTCCTCCATGTGATACCGCCACTCGCGGTTATATCTGGAATACATGCATATCATATTAACCCATTCAATGGTAAGGCCGCACATCGGCGTCCCAAAATTCATTAGGTTTGTACTTCAAATTCTAGGCTAAATAGTATGTATGGTATATATGGCTGCATGAGGGTAAACTTCTTAATACGTAAACCGGCAATGAATACGTTTAAGGAAGTCGGGCTGGTAAGTAAAAAATAAAAAATATACTAATGTAATAAGATTCAATTGCTCTATTGACAAAATATGCAGTGTACTGGTTAAAATGTACGTTCAGACTATGACACACAGACAGATGTAATCTGCCCGATTGGGGAAGTCCCTCCACCTCATAGAAGACCGCGGCCAAATAATAATTCTCTTAAAGGTTGTTGTGTTCTTGCGAGAAAGTGAGGTCACCAGGAAGGAAGGAGTTGCTGCGTTGGCAGCGGGTGTGGCGGCGCACAAACAATATTTGGGGTATTTCATGTTGTAATTTGCAAGCAAATATGGCAGCGGTGATCGCTTCACATCAGGCGAACAGTATGTGCTTGTCTGCCACCAGACTTATAAAAAAAACCAGCCTAAATATTTCGCTTTTGTAAATATACCCCTTTACGAACGGCCTTTAAAACATTTTAACTCTACGTTTAGCGTCTAGCGTTTACGACTGTCGTAGCATGTATACTTATTACAAGAGGAAACAGTCCAGAATGACTTGCGATTCCAGTTGCATTTTAGCTCGAACCAAGCAATAGATATATTTTTTCAACACCTACAAGTCTAATAGGTGGCAATGGATTGACTAAACTATAATTCGACTTAGTATCTATAGCGTGTAGATATTGATTGACAGTTATTGAACTGCCTGCAGCCGATCTACATGCGATCCCTACATAAGGGACGGGTGCCCACCACTGTCTCATGTGTAGCCAGGATTAACAGCGGCGACCACCAAAAAGGCAGTGAACAATGAAGTCTATTACAGTCCCGTCGGTAAGACTACGGCTATCTTATAACTCACAACGAATTCAATCAGAGAAAATTATAATAAATTAATATAAATTAATATTATCAGACAAATTACACAGCGCCAACTAGCCCCAAAGTAAGCGAAGCTTGTGTTATGGGTACTAGACAACTGATAAACATACGTAAATACATTTTTATTTGTAAATACATACTTACGATACATAGAAAACACCCAGACTAAGACAAACAGTCATGTTCATGCACACAAATGTTTGTCCTATGTGGGAATCGAACCCACGAGCGTTGGTGTCGAAGCCGCGTCATTGGCCGCCACGCCACCGAGTTTGACGAGTTCGGTTTACGTAGCGAGCTTCGTAGGAGTAAAAAATTAGTAGGAGTGAGAAGTTTTTGGCATTTGACTTCCTTTCATAGCAATTTGAGAGACAGCAATATGGCAAATAAAACATAATCCCTTATTTACCTACAAATCACAAATTGTATGTAAAGCATGACACAGACAAAGGCGGCCTGCGGCGGCCTGTTGTATAGTATGAAATCGCAAGGATTTGAATTTATTAAATTTCATAATGAATTCATTCATAATGCATTGGCCGTGTGGTTTCCGGCAGACTAGAATAGAATCACTCCGTCTCTTCCCGTGGATGTCGTACAAGGCGACTAAGGGAAATTCTTTATAAATCTACGATCAGGCCTCCCCAACCCGTCTGGCCAGCGTGGGGAGTGTAGGCCAAATCCTCCTTCTGTCTGGGACGAACGAGAGAGGGTCGTGCTCCTGTCCTGTCCTGCTCCTGGTCGTGATGATGATGAAGTTCCATACTATACGACAGGCCGCCACCGCCGCGTTTGTCTGTGACATTCTTAAACCATATTTGAAAATGCGAAATGTTATAAAACTCACAGCTCGGCGGCAGCGGCTATCTGCAGCACGTCGCCCACGAAACAGTAAAACAAATAAAACAATACATCTTCCTTATATCGACTCAGTCGTAGCGGCGCCAACTTTTCTCTGATTGACCCATTTATCAGATATTCAGGAGGCACGTGATAGTCCAAGTCTTGTGGTCTGAAATACATACGTAAAATTGTTAATTTGTATATGAAGTCAGGTATTGAAGAAGGAATTGAAGTGAAGAAGTAATTGAGGTCTTGGAAAAATCTTAAAATTCTCGTATTTAAAGGAACAGTATAGGTAAGGGTCGAGCCTTTCGCTGCCCATGCTTACAGCACACTGGCAACACTGATTTGGCCAAAGTGAGAGAATTTCCTATTTCAACGAATGTTCCATTGTCAAAATAGAGGAAACACTTTTGTCTCTAACATTATTTTTTTCTTTAATACAATAATATCTAAGATAGAACCACTACCCATATTGATCCAGTTCTAGTACTGAAATATTATCTACATTTAATTTTTAGTGACTAACTCCACCATCTTCGTATCAAGGGATTGCCAGTGACCAGTGTCGACAAAAGCTTAAAATAAATTATTAAATAATTATTAAATAATTAAAAAATATTGATAAATTATTATTCAGAATGAACAACAACAACGCTTAAACATAAATAATTACTAAAATCAATCTCCAAAAGAGTAGTATCCAAGGTCATGAAATTTATAATAAAAAGAATCTTCTTGATGGAATAACAAGCGGGCAGGGGTCCCTAGGTGATAAAGTTTAACAATAAAGAAATTCATCACCAATAATTCGATTTCAGCCCCTTGGGCTAGAGTCCGGCCTATGTTCAAGTAAATGTTATAAATGATATTACCTGCAGGGTGTATCCGCCCACGGTCCAGCAAAGGTGAGATACAGATTGTCAGGTGAATTTAGATTAAGTCCTAGCGCAGTGAGATCCTGCCCTAACGCCAACGACACTAAACTGGGGTCTGACTCTGCTGCTCTGATGAACGTTAACAGTCCCACGATACCAAACTGGTTTGGTATCATTGTTTCTGGTATGTTCGTTACTTTGCCTAAAAATAAAATGAAATATTAATTAATGTATTACTCTATTAAATAACAGTATCAACCACAAAACGAATGAATATATTAAAGTTGCTTCATTTTGTATGTAGATGACCCACTTCTCCTGGTGTGAGATTATTTACAACTATTTGAAAAACAAAGCAAGTAGTATACACAACGTTTTCGAAAATATATGGTATTTAAAAAAAAATACTTGATTCATTTCATAGAAATAAACATTCGATCTGATCCGATTGGTACAGTAAGAGTATTTAGTATGTACATAAAATTCAGTTTCCAATGATAAGGACACAAAGTCTAGCATTTGAAATGATGCGAGCTTGTGTGGGGTATGTTTTAGGGTAGCTATAATGGACTATTTATAAACCACGTAACGTTTATTCTCTTAAATACTCCCTACCCCCGCCCCCGCCTGAAATTTAAGATATTCAATTAGCAATTCCCCTATATGTATAGTCCCTTATGTGTATTAGACACTTAAAATCCGTGGTTCACGGCAGTTGAGCTTCACTTGACTAGCCATAACTTTAGGCTTTTAATACCTTATTTGCCATATTCCTGTTTATCACATTGCTAAGAGGGGAAGTCCAATTCCAAAAGCTTCCTACTCCTACTAATTTCTTCTGATTAAATTCGTTGTGAGTTCCAAGACAGCCGTAGTTTTACCTCCGGGACTGCAATGGACTTGACTACATTGTTCATTGCCTTTTTTTGGCGGTTTTTCGGAAGCTGTTAAACCTGGCTACACAGGAGACACAGTGGTGGGAATGGCCCCCGTCCCTAGCATTTTTTGGTCAGTTCTTTTCAAATCTAAATGAACAAATTTCTAAAATTGGTTACCCTCTAGCCTTCTAAACGCGATCCGTTCAGTGCCACCAAATTTTCTAAAACTTTATCTAGGCACCGGAATTCACTCATCGAGTGAACGCACTATTGAGTAAAAGTTTGCAATATACACACATCCAACATAGCATTGAATGCGTAACAGCGTTACGTAGTTTATAAACGACCTCCATTGGGGACGACAAACAAGCCACTTTAATATATTTTCATCCTAAACATCCAATACACACCATAATATTCCGTATTGTGTGCTTGTCCTTGAGTGACAACTTTGGGAGGGAAAAAAATCAAACGTCAGATACACATGTACACATGGATCTATACTACATACATAATACTAAATGTGCGGTCTAAATTTTATGTGCGGGCTTAGCTTATCATAGGAAAGGATATCTGTTAGAATAAATAAATTTATATACATGGTGTAATGTAGAATAACTTGACAAGAATGACACCTACTAATTGATACATGACACAGCCGGGAGGAAATTTAAAAGGGCGAGCTCGCACCTTCTTTTAAAAGGAAAAAAACATTCTTGGAGGGGCTCATGAGGGGATTTTGGGATTTACTGAATATTAACGCGATCGAGTAAATTTTGTTTCCCCCATTTTTAATCCTTCCGTACGGCCCCGCCCACAGCTAGCAAGACTGCAGACTAATCCCCACTATTTATAATTAATTAGTAATATTATTATTTATTTAGTAATTCTACCATGTATGTTCAAAATCTAATTTGTGACTACGATGTTCGAGTACATCCACTTAAAGCATCGTGGGCTCATCTACTACTATTGGGCGGTGAAGTCGATATAAAACCACACAGCCACCGCCTTCAGCGACACTGTTTTGCGTTTTCTATTCAATTCAATTTAATATTTATTACATTCATATTGTTAATACAAGGCGTTAATAATTTCATAAGTTCACAACATATGAATCCTATAAGGTTAGTCAAACAATAAAATAACTATCGTAGTAGGAACGCAGGCAGACCGAAGTTTCAGATGTTCTTAAAAAAATCATTCAGGCGAACGAGACCACGCCCATAACTTGTTAGGTGTTAGAAAACACAAAACAGTGTCACCAAAACCCGGCTTCAGAGTGCGGCAGGGATGGTGAACGTATGTACTACATCATCCCTGCCGCTCTCTACATTTAGGCGGTGCCCACAGCGTACCGCGCAGCGTGGCAGCGTGCGCAGGAAAGCGTTTTATTTTTATGTTAATACCGAAATATTTAAGTTTGTATAGAAACTTGCGCGGTGCCACACACTGACAACGCCTCTCTGCGCGGGAGAGCGGTGCGCGCAACTATGACTTTCGCGCGAACCGTCGTGTAGCGCGGTGCAGTGTGGGCAGCGCCTAGTTCGCATTAGGCTAGTATTTTAGTCTAGAAGCTAGTAATTCAGTAACTAAACGTGTCTAGTGTCTGTGAACTATGAAAATTTAGTCAAGTAGTTTAGCAAACAATTTAGTCGAGTCGATCCATTGTATTCTATTTTAAACGGGCGAGTAGCACCTCCCACCACGCGTCCGTGATCACTGGTTCACTGACTAAACAAGTTCGAATGTGCTGAATTAATCGAGTTCATTAGTTGTCGCAAAAATGTAGTTTCGTTTCCAACACTATTCCTTCAGAAGACAATTACTTAGTAGCTCCTAGTTTATCTCTTATCTATCCATTTTCATAGACATAGCTTCGTTTTAATAATCACACAAATTTCGTAATCGACCGCTTCTAAAACAGCCATTACGATTAGCTTAATCAGTTTATTTACTTTACTGCGTTGTATGTAGGCTGTTCATCGCGCAAAACACTACTCACTTGTAAACTGTACTAAAGCAAAGTGCAAACGATTTTTGGGCAGAAGCGAGTATTTTAGTTACGAAATTACTTGCTACTGACTAAAACACTAGCCTAATGCGAACGAGCCTTTACAGTGGTGGAGGTGAAAGAGCATGTCTCACCGTCGGGCGACGTCTGTATGCCTTTCCGGGGCTTGTCCGCGGTGTGGTTGGCGTAGGGCGGGTCTGCGTGCGCGGCGGGCGGCGGGCCGGGCGGCGCGGCGGGCTGCGCCGCGGCCGCGCCCGCCCCCGCCGCCGCCCCCGCCGCCGCCGCGCCGCCGCCCGACGTGCCCGGCAGCGCGGGGAAGTCCTCCGACGACATCGTGAACTCTGACTGCTCGGATGTTGGCTGCTTCACCATACCCACTGGAACGACACACGTACACTTACTACTACGAAACATTGATGGGACCTATGTATGTATGTAATCTATTTATTGTACCACAAAACAATACAAATAAAATTAGACAAATAAATTGAACAGTATAAAGGCGGGCTTATCTCAGGAAGAGATCTACTACAAACCCAAAGGTTGCCTGGATAAGGCCGCCTTCGGTACTTAATATTCTAAGTCATTATTGTCATTACATTTTACTGTTTTTGGTGGAATAAAGAGTATTGTATTGATCTAATTTACATGAAACGTTACCATGATAGTTTAGACAGTATGGGCTAATATTCCAGGATATTCTTACTCTCAATTTTACACCGCCGCAGAATGGAATGGAAGCGACTTTTTGGGAACCAAATTATACATAACTTTGAACTTATGTTATGTATAATCTCTCGAGAATGCGCGAGGATTCCCCGGAAGACGCGCGTTTGCTAGCTAGCTACGGTAATCGGTAAGATGGAGGCACTTTCCCAGTCGAGCAGTTTACAAAGACGCCGTACCCTACCTCTCTTTTCCCAGAACCTCTTTAGCTAGTCGGCAGGGTGAACCACGTGCAGGTGAGATTTGGCTTTAATGATCGTGATGAGCTACTTACACCCCACGTTAAAAAATGGAACAGTAAAAAAAAAATTTGAAAAAGGTATCTTCTGATTTGAATTATTATTTATTACAAATTGAATGGAAATCACATGTGATGTTAATATATATATATATATATATCTCAAAAAATAAGAATGTATTATCGTATTATTGATAAGAGTTATTTACCAAAGTGTTGATATTGGTTCCCGTCTGTGTAAACAGCGCAGCTATCACAGTCTAAATGTTGAAAACTGTTCAAATAGTCCTTCGCGATGCTCGTTATATTTGCATGGTAAGAAAATAATATCATAATCGTCCAGAAATTTCTACACATTTCCTTTTATGAAATATTTCCTTTTATGTATGAAATAGACGCAAAGATACGGGATTTGAATTTAAATATATAAATATTCCTGGACAAATTACACACTGCCATCTAGTCACAAACTGAGCAAACATGTTAATTCACACGAATATTTGTCTTGTGCCGGGATCGAACCCGCGACCTCGCAATTAGTGGCCGTTCCTAACCATTTGACCACCGAGCTCATATTTTTTTTTTATTTGCGTATATAATATGTAGTTCACCACCATCCTTTAAACCAAAGCCAATCTAGCCTGCACATGGTGCACCCTGCCGTTAAGCAAACGAAGCTCTGGCGAAAGAGAGGAAGTGCAGCAGCCCAAATAAAGAAGTACAACCATTTCACAAAATATGGCAGTCAAATACCAATGCTATTTAGAATTACGAGGTTCCTGCGTATGAGTGCAGTCATCAGATAATTATAAGGAAATGCTGTGGTCAAGTAACAGTGAGCCGACAGACGAGCTAAATAATGACACTACCTATTATGTCTCTGAGACTAATTGTTTTGTAATTATTAAGTTAAAAAAGGAGATTCCTGTCCATTATTCCGATATGGTATCTATATGATACGATAACATTTCAAAGACGTTTCACGTCAACAAAGACGGACGGAAATAATCTCACCGTAAGGTTTAGAGCCTGGCGGTGGCGGCGCCGCCGCGGGCGCCTGGTCTCCCGCTCCCCGCGCCGTCAACGAAGGGAACTCGCTTAGGTCTAGTAGTGGTGGCGTCGACGTGTCCCCGCCCTCGCCGAACACAGAATGGTAGTTGCTGCCGGCGTTGAACCGAGACAGGTTGCCCATACTCGACTGTCGATATGCAAAAATAATACAATTGTAAAATTGTTACAAATAAACGTCAAGTTCGTGCTAATAACAAAACAGAAGCAAAAATACATACTTGAGAACCTTGTTTTTGAAATTGTCAAGGAGACTTTTTTTTTTGCAATTTCCATATTTTTTTTTATATATTTTTATTGGGCAATTTCGTATTATTGACGATATGACGATAATTTTACGTGATGACGTCATAAGAAAACATCGGCTGTTGGAGTGGAAGAGAGATAGATACGACACAAGTCGAACGGTTAGTCCGATCGGGCCTCTCTATCGCTTGTTCCGCGCTCTCGCTTGCACGCACTGCTCAGGCGGAACGTGACAATGAGTCATGCTTTTTCGTACGTACAGCCGGCGTTCATTGATTTATAAGACGTTTCACGTCAAAATTATTGTATTGCAGACATCTATCTACGGTAATGGCTTTACATCACGCGAGTCGTTAAGTTGTTTGGCACCCGGTGTGTTATAAAAACAATTTTAATTATTTTGGGGCATGTTTACGCCAATAATCTTGAGGCACGTTTACTCTAAAGTTCTTCGACGAATGCACTTTAATTCGCTGTCAAGGATTTACTTGCAAGCATATAAAACTGACATTCGACTTGCTGCAGTTTATTACCTCCATTTGGAGTAAAGGCACAGATTAAATAATAGTTTTACGAAACAAACGATTTGTAAAGCGAAAAAACTTCGTAGCTCACGTCACAGACATGTAATATTAAGAAATAAAAGGTAGTGGCGTTCAAAGATGTTGTTACGCAAAAAAATACATGTTTTAATATTATAAAACTATTTTGGTGTTCAAGTCTTTGCTTTCAGCGGCCAGGACCTACAGGTCCCATAGCATCATCATCATCATCAGGTCTATTTTAGTCTCCACTACAGGAGCACGACCCTCTCTCGTCCGTCCTAGACGGAAGGAGGATACCATACATTAATTAAAACACAATTTTTATTCTCTTGAACAAGATTACTTTATTCACCGCATGTTGATTATATCGAGGTGTTAAATGCGCAAAAATACATCGCCGTTCATTTTGGCTTTGATAGAGTCTGGGCTTATGTATTCTGAGAAATTAGTTAGTACATCTAAAGGTGAGTATAGCCAAAATCAAACATTACGATGTAGATAGATATATATATAGAAATTGCTTAATTTTGCACGATAAAAAGTACAGAGAATACAATTAAAAACTAAAATTTTTAACAAAACGTTTATGTGCAACAAGGCGGCCTTATTGCTATTGATGTCATGCTATTGGCTTTATTGATGTAATGTAACGTTCCTACGAATGTTCGATGTTGTGTTCGAGAAATGCAAAATGGTGAATGAGCGTTTGCCCGTAATACTTCTTTTCTGCTTTTACTGTTCAGTTAAATGCCATAGAACGCCGAAAATAATAATTATGATCACAGACTGCCAATGCACGTACAACATTAAGTAAACTTGAACTAGTAAAGATCCCTTTGTCCCTCCATTTACGTACTAGTGAAGTACGTAAATGGAGGGACAAAGGGATCTTCGTCCCTTCGTTCGTCGTCGCCCGCACTCACGTTTTTGCTCAAGGAAATGTGAAACCAGCTAGTTTGTTAAACAAGCTTGTAACACAACGCTGCTGCGTTTGTTGTTCATTGTTCTGTTACAAGTAATAACTCGGGTCTGTACTCTTTAAGCTAGTTTTTAAAGTGTCATGGTGTATCCTTGATAAGTTTTTATTACCTACATACCTGAATTTCAAGAAACTTATTTTCTGTAAATATTATTATTATTTAACTATTGCTACTCTATTACTGCGTCCTGTTTTTAAATTGACTTTGTCCTGGTTTTTCCAACTACAAATCCTTCTTTTTGAAATTTTAGGTTGGTAACCCTACTCTAAGCTAGACAGTATATATTTTTCCTGCTGATAATGAGACTAATTTGTCTTAAGAAGAGGTTAAAACCCACCCTAGGAACACTTGGAGGATAAGCTCTGTAAAGAATTTCCACAAATTTTAGTAGTCTGACACACTTTGGGAAATGGGACCTGGCCGTGTGCGGCGAGGCTTACTAAAACGGATATGACTGACAATCCGGCGACCTACAGGCGTGGCATATTAAAAAGGAGATCATGAAAAGAAATAATCACGCCCAATGCTTTAGAACAAACCAAATAAAACAATGGCACTATGGCGAACAACACAATGAAAACAAAAATGACATTTCTCTTATACAATTTTGAATTGATACCAATCATATATCTACAAACCAACTCCTTAATTTAGAAATTTTATTATATACATATTGAGTATAGAACAGTGTATAATACTTTAATTAAAGGATTGTATTGTGGAAACAAACTCATAGTTTTACGTTTTACAAACTGTTCTAGCTATCTATATCTAATTATGAAATAATTCGTGTTATGTACAATATGAATAAAAAATATAAATTGTGTAAAATATAAAGTATAAAAAAATATTAGAAATTGTCTGATTATAACATTAGGCGTAGTGGCGAAAGGTTAATCGTGATAATTACTTATCATATCACAAAGGGGTAAGTATTGCATTTATTATTGCGTGATGTAAATATAGATAAAAAAAATTATATTACAAAGTATTTTTTAAGAAATATTATGTGATAAAATTCCTAATTTTACATTAAATATGAAAACATATCATATATGAAGGCTTATTAAGAATTAAATATAAATAGGTAATTAGGTATTTTAAGGTCCTCATTTGCTAATACCACAAATTTTTGAGAAATTAATAAAAAACCGGCCAAGTGCGAGTCGGACTCGAAGTAAGAAATAATGCGTCGGAAAAAGTAAATAATAGTAGATTATTGCATCGAGCACAAAGTAATTTATTATTGCACCGAGTGCCTGGTTTAGAGCCCGAGCGTTAGCGAGGGCTCTAATCTAACAGGCACGAGGGCAATATAAATTACTTAAGGCGAGGTGCATAATCTGCTTTTCTTTCAACTAATACCTATAGGAATAGTAGATAAAAGAAACTCATATCAAACAGTTAAAATAGAAGTTTCTATAACACTGTCGGCTTCATTTGGAATGTTTTCCGGAGTTAATGTGTCGCTAGATGATTCCATTTTAATTCGAAGCCGAAGCACTCAAAATCAGATAGTATCACACTTTTATCGTTTCCAAAAATATTGTCAAGCAAAATTAACAAAGTTCCCGCCAAATCACTTTTTTAAATTTCTTTCATTTTTAACTCAGAGTTAGCAGCAATCATTTTTTAAATTTGGAACAAGTAGGATAGAAACGAATAATACGTACGAAAAATAGTTATTTGTTATGCAAGGCTGCAAAGTTAATTTTTGGCGCGAGTACCTTGTATTGAAACCTGAGCAAGCGAAGGATTCTAGGATTGAGCCACGAGCGAAGCGAGTGGTTCAAATATAGAATCCTGAGCGTAGCGAGGGTTTCAAAGGTACGAGACGCTAAATAACTTTGCTGCCGAGTGCAACACACAACTTTTCACCTCACTAAAGCGAGGAAAATGTTAGGTGCAAGAAAAACAGTTTTAATAAATAATCATCAATGGACTGGCTGCAGAGAATATAAACTATTACGAAACCAATGAGGTTCTATATATATGTAATTTATTGTACGAAACCTTTATTGAATAAAAATATTCGAATTTTAAAAACACTTTCCACGCTAGCGGATAAAGTGCGATTTTCCACGCAGATTTCGAATGATAAACAGAGCTTTTACGAGCTAGTGAGGTGAAAAAAGTATTGATATCGGCTGGCTGAATAGAGCTAATCCATTGAGATTGGCACCTTTTGGTGCGATTAAAAAAAACTGTGCAATAATGAAATTTCATACATTTTTATTGCTCTAGAGCATTAAAGACTCGTTTTGTACTGAGTTTTTAGTGTGATTGTGATGAAATTAAAGCATAGTTGGAAGAAAAATATATTTTACAATGTGCTCATCAAGCCCTTTCATATGATACCCCATTTGAACTAGTAGCTTCAATTTGAAATTTCGACCTCCTACAAAAAATATAGACCCCCCTATTTTTTAAGATTTAAATACAAATGTATAGTTTTGAGATTTATTCTCGAACTTGTAGTATATAAGGAGGTTACTTGCCAAATTTCATAGTTCTAGGTTAACGGGAAGTACTCTATAGGTTTTGATTCCCTTGAGAATGTGTCGAAATATGCGTTTTTTGCTGAATAAACGGCTGTAACTTTTTTGTACGTAAACTTAGCAGTCTGATTTTTTTACAACTTCATGGGACCGTAGACCTTAGTATACAGTTAAAATTTCAGCTTGATACCCCCACGCATTCTCGACATAGAGGATCTTGACAGACAGACAGATAGACGGACAACAAAGTGATCTTATAAGGGTTCCGTTTTTCCTTTTGAGGTACGGAACCCTAAAAACAAACAGGGCAAGGTTTAAAACCGTTTAAAAAGGAAGCATTAAGGATTGCTTTATTGTCCCGTCTGTCTGTCAAGAACTTTTTTCGGGAACGCTTGGAAGTATAAAGTTGATATTAATATCAAATACTCAGGTCTGCAATCACTTAAAAGTTTATGCTATATATTTTGATACTCACAAGGAAATTAAACCTTTAGGATACTTCCTATTGAAGTAGACTTATAAAATTCGACAAGTAGCAGAGTTTCATAGCACAAATAAATAAATAAACCTTGACCCACAGTTTCATACTAATTGTGTAAAATTAGGGTTCAAGTAATGTGAACGGTTATAAAAATAACTTGTAATGACAGGGAAGCCTCAATGCATGAGATGGGACTCAAGCACTGGACCAGTTTTTTTTTATTTAGGTAGACATTATTTTACTATAGAGTCAGACCAATAACGTTAAGATAGTGCCATGCGTGTTGCGCATGGTGACGTACTAAAACCTTAAAGTCTAAAAAAAAACAATATAAATGGCTGCAACACAATATGAAGAAGAGGTTCAAGAACTTATCGCTCATATGTTTAAAACTGTTATATTATAGATATTATATAATAGATATTATAAATAAAGTAGGATTTGTTGTTCCTCTACTCTAGTTGAAAATCTCTATTATTATGTTGAAGGAAACATTGCTTACCATGGAATTAGAGTTGGGTTGTGATAATGTCGTCGGCATGGGCACCCTCCTGTCTGCAAAAGCGCGCTGACCGAAGAGCGTCGCTCTTGACGCCATGGAGGGCGGAGCGCCACCGGGCATGGCCGTAGAACCCCGGCCAGGCGACAGCGCGCCGCCGAAAGTGGGGGTCACATGGCCTGAAACGCCACCTACCAGCCCCGAGCTTACGCGACCTCCCACTCCGCCGCTCGCTAGGCTTCTAGGTGCTTGTTGAAAATTCAAGTTTGCCATAACCTGTAAAAAAAATAAACATCAACTTTATTACAAAATAAAAATATTAATCATCACTAATGATTAGATTAGTAATATTGTTTCGGGTCAATGTCCTTAAACAATGTTAATATGGATATGCCTTCCTACATTGACTAATAAATAGGATAACATAGCAGGCACCCACCACACATTCACAAGACTGCAACTCCTGTATCCAGGATTTTTTTTTTTTTTTTTTTTTTTTTTTTTTTTTTTTTTTTTTTTTTTGGATTGACATCAGCTACTACCAAAAAAGCAATGAACAAATGAAGTCCATTCCAGTCCAAGAGGTAAAACTGTAGTAGCTGCCTTGGAACTCAACAAAAACATGAAGAAATTAGTGGGAGTAAAGGAGTAGGATGAACCTTTGACATTTGATTGTACTCGAACAAATTCTGATAGGATAAATAAAATCAAAACGTCTGCCCATAACGTCACTTATCTGTATACTACTGAGCTCATACCCATATTTGCTAAAAGTAATATTTTAACCTCCAGGACCGATTTAAGTGATATTTAGTATAGAGATAGCTGGAATCCAAAAGTGCATAGGATACTTTCTCTATCTGTCTGTTGTGTTCCAAGAGAGCATAGGAGACTTTCCCTGTCGGTATGTATGTACGTCCAGGCTAATTATTAAAGACGATATTGATAAAATTTGGTGTTCTAGTTTTCTAATCATTTTAATAAAGCTGTTCTTCTGCTCTAAGTACAAGAAGAAACAAAAATTTGGTCTTTTTAATTATTTATCCTCGCACATAACAAGCAACTTAGAAACGTGAACAGCAACCAACCCCACCATCTTCTGAGGTCCATCCACTCTCTTCTTGGCCACCATTTTTAACTATGCTAACATTGAAAAATAACCTTCCGTCGTTGAATATCATATTCTCAAAAGACCACATTCGCAAAACAAGATATTCGCAAAACATCATTATTCTCAAATATCATATAAGACCATTCACAAAACACAATATTCTTGTGATACCACATTCAAAGTATAGTGGTGTTAAAAAAAAATTTTAACACGATTTTTGGAAAATATGATGTTTGGAGAATGTTGTGTTTAACGAAGGTTTATAAGAATATAAGGTTATAAGAATATGATGTTTTGTGAATGTGGTGGTTTACAAATGTGGTGTTTTGAGAATATGATATTCAGCGACAGAGGAAAATATAAAGCATTCCTTCCGAATCAAATTAGAAATATAAATGTATACAGTATGGGAATCTCCACCAACCCACAGCAGCATGGTGGAGAATGCTCTAAACCCTTCGATTGATGGGAGACCTGTATCTCAACAGTGGAATGATTATGTTTGTTTGAAAATAAACAGAATGGGAATAGACAGTATATTCTTTATCATCAAAGATCAGAATAGGTAGTAATTTAAGAGTCATTGGCCTTAAGAAATATATTTTTGATGACAAACAAACAAATGATATTTATGGAATGATGGATTTTGATGATTTTTGATGATGAAGGATGCATTTTCAAATTCTTTTACATATTTTTAAAGTCATTGACCTCAAATTGTACTACCTAATTCTAACCTCTTTTTAACACACTACCACCAAAGCTTTTTGTTAATATTTAATACAATATTTCTCCTGTGAAGGAATGCAGATACAATTCAATTAAATCATAGATTTATTAATAATTTAAAGAGAAAAGGGGAAAAAAGTATATTTTAATAACATTGTATATTTTAATTGTAACAGTGAAAATTTCGCAGATATCACAACTTGTTATCGCCCGTGGAGGACAAATGGTAGCGGACAGCAGGAATAGATGTCACAAACTAGCCCCAGCTAATAATCTTTGTTAGGGTTCGACTCAGTTAGATCATGGCACAACTTGAGTTGGGCCCAATTGCAGTATCATGCAGCACTATTTTTTTCTTCATCTTTCTGTCTACATTTAAAAGTATCTTATATTTAATGTTCTGTTATGTTATAATAAATGTTTCTTATTTTTCTTAATAGTCAGCCAAATTAATTTCACCTGAATCACAACCAATTAATTAACCGGAAGCAATTTTTGATTGACAACTTGGAGAAATTATATGTGTATTTAATAATAACTTAATAACCAGTCACTGCTATTTTGAATGGAGTATAATATACCTACTAACCCAAATTTCCATTAAATTCATAATAACTTGTCTGAAAAGGAAGCATTGAGACAGTTGTTGAATAAATTTGGCACAATTTCTCAAATTTTGAATGGGACAAAATCTGCCCCCTTGCCACCAACTCTTATTGCGATTCAATAACTGAATAGAATGCTTATTTATACCGATGATTTATACCAATGCTTATTTGTACCAATTAAACGCGTCTCTATTTCAAATTGAATAGAGTCACTTATTCATTGGTATGAATAAGCAGTCTACACAGTTATTGAATCGCAATAAGAGTTGGTGGTAAGGGGGCAGGTCTCTATACTACCTGTCACACTACAGTGACATGAACCCTAGTAGGTCACACTGTCAATAAAATTGCTTCATGTAAAGTGAAATAAATACAGACAAATATAAATCATTAAATGTACTATACCTCTGTCAAACTGCAGTTAAGCATTGCGGTAAAATATACTGTAAACCCCTTCGATTAAGGGGAGACCTATGTCCTGCCAGTTGGAGGAATAGAGGTTGTACAAAAGATATGTGTTTTATGATAACTTTTCAAACTTTAAAGAAGTACTAACATTTCATAGAGCCAAATTAAAATTTTTTCAACTCTTGTAATTTCAAAGCTTGGTAACAGTTCTTCAGTTTCTTGACTATACATGGGTATCTTGAATTCAGTATTGGAGGTCATTTATTCACACCGAACCGAGCCTGTCCTGAATGACACAGTGGAACCATTGAGAACTTTAAATATTCTACTACTAATAGTAACATTATAAATATATTCAAATTATTAAGCGCAATTGGCTCTTGAAGGTAATTACAATCACAAAATATACTAAAAAGTAACAGACCTTCAATTTGACATCAAGACAAGGTAAACACAATAATGCTAAAGCAAAAAAAGATCCTCTACATACGCCAAAAAGTAACAATTTTGTGGTGGAAAGCCAACCCATATTTTTAAGTATTTCAGAAGCAAGGTACTATGTTCTGAAATGCAAATAGGTGTATAAAGGAGAAACTGAAGGTGTAAGGTGACATTTCACATTCTATGCAAATGAATTATTTGTATCTATTGTTTGAGTATATAATAATTATCAACAAACAGGATAGACATTTGTGTCTACCTACTGATACCAACAATGTTTATCATAATTTACTTTGTTATTTTACAATGGTTATTCGTTCCCTGTCAAACAATGGCGACTAATTTCACCAACCACTGGAAAAATAAAGCAATTTTTACCTAATGTGTCGACGTCAGTCCTTAATCCACTATTTCAAGACACGTATGGATGGTTCATAATCGAGTATTATCCGCAGAAACAAATCAATTCACTTCAATGAAATAAACAAAAGTTTGTTGACTGTTCAATTTAGAATACGATTTCTATACGTTCAAAATTTTATACACGGGCTAAAAACATGCGTAAGACCGTCTCTGTCATGAAACACTGCTATAAAACGATGAAGACTTTATACATCTTTACGTCACTATTAAATATTTTAACAATTTCACTCAGTTTCGTCGAACGCCACATTACCCTAAACAACTGGCGGCCATATTGTTAAAAGCGGAAATTTGTCAGAATTATCACCTGAAGAACTATCGAACTGTGAATACAGAAATAATTATTAGTTTTTTGCTAAAATGATGAACGTTGTTCTATTAATAAATTCATGTATTTCTAATTTATTTTTTCTCATTTCTATCACTATTTACATTTTTGGACAATGTGTTGATTTTTCGGGTACAGCAAAATTATTACCATTGCAAAATAATATCAATCAGTACCTACAAGTATTTAAATAAAACTGAAATACATACATAATTATTTTGTAACCACATTTTTTTACAAATAAAAATGGTAAAATTATGAATTAAATAACTGTACTTCTGTACATGCAATGTGTAGTGTCACAGATTTATGATAGAGGTACCCAAAGATGCCTAAAACATTACTTAGGAGGAATAAAATAATAGAATGTATTTCATTCTAAAAAGCATCAACAAGTCAACAACAGTTTCTTTTGATAAAAGTCTGAAGATGGACACATGAATATTTAATAAAATAATCAAATATGTACTTACAGAACATACATAAATTTTATACCAAGTGCAAACTCAATTAATTCAGTAGTTCACCAGTACATATGTTTAGGTGGTAGGCAATGCAGTTTAGATCATTCGAAGCAGTCTTTTAGAAATACCCTCATTTGTTATCCGATTTTATTTTAAATCCGAGGTGATACGTACCCACCCATACAGTAATTGTAATCATCATAACTTACCCTCTCACCTCACAGCTGAGTACAGAATATTCTGTAATAAAAGTTTTTCAGTCATTATGCAGCTCAACTGATGATCTTGCGCATTTTTTATCATATGCACTCAAATGCACTAAGTTGGCAACACTGCACGCGCCGCGGGCGCAAGCGATGCCTTCAGTACGAAATGTGCTAAAAATTGGACGTCTTCCTGAAGACGTCTTTCTGCGGATGACGAGCGACATCCATTTGGATACTTTACATGCGCCTGCGAGGAAAGGAACGGGTTATCTAAACGAAGAGAAAATATATATTATTTATACAAACGACTTGGACTTATGCGTGAGTCCCGCTCTCCCGCTCCATTTACCGTTGCGGTAAGACGTTAACGCTAACGAAGAACAATTTTTTAAATGTTGTAGGTAAAAGATCTCCTGTGTGTTCACGTTTTTTGTCTCTTTCTATCTTTGCGTCTGCAGATTTGTAGCAGTAGAGTACTTTGTAGCCAATTTTTACTGCTGTGATGTACACCTGTGGCTCATCATCTATAATGTCGTAGACCCATATGATGTGACATTGACATGTAGTGCGAAGCTATCCTGTTGTCGTGTAGGTAACTTGTATTTATTATCAGTTATTGTATACAGACGGCGTTATACTAAATATTACTATGTTTTCTCCGAGATAACGCCATCTATTTTCGAATACCTAGTTTAAATATGTATTTGCTAACAAATAGATGCTGTTTGAAATATCGACCGAGTTATTTTAGTCTCCGTCAAAATGGCCTATGGTCCATCTTCCACAAATGATCAATATTTACATAATCGTAGCGACTTAGTCGTTGAAACCCTTTGGCTATTCACACATCGTCTACCCGATTAGATTTTTCACGTATACCATTTTTATCCAAGTATCTTATTTATAATAAACTATAAGAACAAAAATGACTATTCAATAAAAGGTGAGAGCAAAAATATGTATCGTCAATTTGAAAGAACCATCATTTACGTTCTAAAGGTAGGATTCATCCAAGAGAATTATGAAGCTGTCAATAGTTTCAACTTTCAACAAAATAAATTTAGCATTTGAAATATTGTAATGCTATGCAGGAAAAATATTATGTAGCTTAAAGTAGATTAAAGCCCGTCATAGGATACGCAATCACGATTATAGTGTCAGAGATAAGTCGCAGCTAGAGATGGGTGACGGGTAAATTCATATTTGCACAAATTAACTGCGAACGGAGAATCGTTTTCTGACGCAATTTAGTATGGGTACATATGCCTTATTATTAAAACATCATTGGCTGAAACTAGCAAAATTCCTAGATCGGTGGTGGAAACAGAAAAACACTTTCAGCATGCTCCAAGAATTTGAATATGTATGTAATATAAAAATTCGTCTTTCGAGTTCGACATAAATTAGGCATAGACAAATAATCTATGGAGTTAATGTAGAAATAATTTCTGGCAACACCGGGATCATATGATTGTTCAATGAAGGTGCACGTCTGATAGGCGTCGTCTTACTTCTTCAGGCCAGTTTTTAATTTTCTGGCTCTTTATCGGTTGTTTTACGTGTTAGTGGTGTTAAATATAAACTATCAGCCATGGCGCTCAGCGACGCAGATGTTCAAAAGCAGGTATGTTTATGGATTTTGCCAAAGTAGGACTTCCACATGACATGAATTTGTCGAGATGATTGATCCAGGAATCTTTGCCTTTACTTGCAGCAAACTGTGCTCATCAAGCAGAAAATGAGGCGTAATGGATGTTTCTTCACTTATATTACATGCTTTACGTTAAAAATTTTCATCTTTCCTTTTATCAGATCAAGCACATGATGGCCTTCATCGAACAAGAGGCCAATGAAAAGGCTGAGGAAATCGATGCTAAGGCAGAGGAGGAGTTCAACATCGAAAAGGGTCGCCTGGTCCAACAACAGCGCCTTAAGATCATGGAGTACTATGAGAAAAAAGAAAAACAGGTTGAACTCCAGAAAAAAATGTAGGTCTCATATAAGTTCTTGGCATACCTATGTAAAGAGCCTTGATACAAAGCAAAAATGCAAGAAAATCGTTTTGCTTGCATTTTTGCTTTGTATCATTTTTATATCAGATCTTTGTCACCTTACGGTCATCACAGAGGGTCGCTGTGGGGGCAATCAGGGACGATTGAATGGAAAATGTTTTTTAACAGAAATGTATATATTGCCACATCTGTTATTCATGCAAAACTATAACACAGTTACTTATAGTGTCGTAAAAACAGATTCATTTTCCTGCTCTGTAACATATGTGTATTATATATATTTGCATGTGATGCTAAATCAAGTAGGTTTCTATGCTATATAAGTTTAGCATGATTTCTGGGATCATTGAAAACATTTACAAAAATCTCTTATTAGGTATATTGCATTACTGCAATAGCTCAATACGATATGTAGTTAATTAAGGATACTAATTTGATTACTTTGCCCAAAATTGTCTGAAAATTGGAATCATAGATTATTTGAAATTTACAAAATCCATAGACTTAATTGTAAAAAAACTATATTAGATTGATATCATTTCAGTCTAGGAATGATATCATGTGATTATCGAATTCAAGGCCGCAGTATGTTTTCAAGAGACACAAATGTAAGAGGTGTTAATAATTCATGCTCTTACATTTAGTTGGATAATAACTCAAGCACAGAATACATAATAGTACTATGTACAATATGGCCACTCCCTGCCCCTCTCTTATGTCAACCTCGCCTCCCCTCTGAGACAAATCTGGAACAACTTGTATGGTGCACACACACACATGCACACACATATGAGCACACATGCTCATTCACGATCTGCACTAACGTCATTGTTTATGTCATAGTTACCGATGTGACATTTGTATGCAATGGCCTCTTTTTATTTTTTTCTTATTTAACAACTTTTTGTTGTAGCATGATACAACGTTACAAGCCTTGCTTACTTTGTTAAGATGTGTAACTTGTCTGTGAATATTATTATTTATTACTAGTGCTTGATATCTAAGTAAACTTTAAAATATTAACTTAAAATTATTTACAGTAGGTACTTACATTTTGAACTCAATCAGTGGTTTATTTATTTAACTTTATTGACCACAAAATTACATAATGATACAAAAGACGGACTTAACCTTAAAAGCATTCTTTACCAGTCAACCTTTCAGTTGTTTCTAAGGGATGCACATACAAACATTTCAAAAATATGATTTTATTATCTAATATATAAAATTCTCGTGTAGCAGTGTTTGTTACCAAATTCCTCCGAAACGGCTGGACCGATTTTTATGACATTTTGTGGGCATATCGGGTAGGTCTGAGGAGCGGCCGACATCTATTTTTCATACCCCTAAATGATAAAGGACCTACCCCTAAATATTTTTTATTTTATTGACAATTTTTTTTTTATTATGATTTTAGGATTGGAAAATACATTCAACTTCAAATTTTCACCCTTCTACCATCAACCCCTAAATTTATATGGCAAAGAAGCCTGTTCAAGCATATTGGTATTGTTTCTCTGATATCAATATCAGTATTGTTTCTCATTTTCGATTTTTTTAATGAAATGAAATTGTTTACTATGCCATTGGGTAAACACTGAAGACATGTTTAAGTTTTATAAATTGCGTTTTTATTAATTTGTTTATCTATATACTTGCATTTTGGAATTAACTATTGGTAAAATAGGTTTACACTTTACAGTCATTTCACTATTGTGAGGATAAAGTTGAACATTTTAATATTCTGGGTTGTATCTTTATTTGAACCACTCTACATAATCTAAAAAAAGTGAGTTTTTTTTATATTAAAAATAAGTAAATACTTTTGAATGATCCTGTATGGATGAAGGTATTTGTGAATTATTAACATCTAATTCAATCGTGCCTTTTGAAAACATTTTGTATACACTAAACATGAATGATCTCATGATTAATATTGAATTAGCAATATTTATTAAATCTCAAGTTTTTTTGTTCACTCAATTTTATTCATGCTATTATTATTGGTTGTCAATAATAATAGCATGAATAAAATTGAGTGAACAAACAATCATATTTACTACATAATCAACTATAATTATTTGCTGTAGACACTTTAAAATAATAATATGATATTTTGAAGATATTTGATGATACTAGGCATCATGTTAACCATATAATAAACTTCATCTTCATCAATTAAAAATAAATAACTTTGTTTAAAGATATTTATTATTACAATATGATCTAATCTAAACTACAACGTGTTACGTCACAGCCAAGGTTCGTTATGCAGTCCGCCCTAAGGCACACAACCTAACACACACACATTTGCTCATCTATAGACGCAGTTGATTTGTATTGTAATTTTTTTATGGAGTGGTCAGGGTTGATTACATAGATACTTCGTACCTTGCGCTGTGACGTTATTGAGGTAATATTGTAATGATAAATATCTTTGAACGTTTATTTTGAAAGATTTCGATTATGAGACATGCTACAATAAATATTTCACACGGGTTGTGATTGGTTATTATACAATCTATTGTCGTGGTTGTCAATTGAAAATATGGAATAAATATCAAATTCAACTTCCAAAAATTACACAAACGTCGAACTGTCGAATCAATGATTTCGTACATACAATATGTAAATATCATTATACATATTAAAATTTAAAAAAAAAAATGATTTTGTAATGAAAAGTCAAATAGTTTAATGGTAATGATTAAATATTAACAAACAAATAATTTTACCATTTGAATATTCATTTGAGAATAGATTACAAAGTACGAACGAATTTTCGTAATACGCGACGCCGTGTGGCAGCCCTTGCGAGATTGGTTCCACATTCGACTCGGAGGGGAGGTGAGGTCGCTTTGAGAGAGAGGCAGGGAGTGGCCATACTATACGTAGTACTATTACTTGTACTGTTTTTTTACTGTATGTATTTGTGAATTATTAATTTTCTGCTCATCATCGTCATCAGTGGGTAAATAAAGCCTGTATTTACCCACTGCTAAATATTAGAGGTGTAATATATGTAGGTATATAATAACAATTTCTAAAGCCATAGCCCACCCGTATGTGGTGCATCCTGCCAACTATCGTAAGAACCTCTGGCAGCAACCTACCGCAGCCAAATAACAATTACCTTGAGTGTGCTTGAGTGTTGTTGTGTTCCTTCGAGCGAAGGAGGTCACCAGAAAGGAAGGAGTTGCTGCGCCTTCATCTGGGGGTGGTGGCGCGTGAGCGATATTTCATATTGCAAACGTTAATATGGTTACGGTAACCGCTGAACATTAGGTGGGCTGTATGCTTGTCTGCCATCCGAAGTAGCATAAAAAAACGAATATGCACCTTCCCCAATACCTTCTACCATATGTGATCCTCCGCTTTCCGCATTCAAATTCTACTAATTGCACTACTGCTATTAATAACAATCTACATATTTGTCAGTCAATCCTCGAACATGCTGAACCAAGCTCGTCTGAAGGTGCTCAAAGTACGTGAAGATCACGTACGTAATGTACTGGATGAGGCCCGCAAGCGCCTGGCTGAGGTGCCTAAGGACACTAAGCTGTACTCAGAACTTCTCGTCACACTTATTGTACAAGCTTTGTTCCAGGTAAATCAACTTTCTTAACTTTAAGTGTAATTTGTACGTTGTATGTAAATAAACACACACAAAATTCCTGAGCTAAGGAGCTAATGCACTGCTGCATACAGATATGCTTTGCCGTGTGGTTTCCGGCAGACTAGAATAGAATCACTCCGTCTCTTCCCGTGGATGTCGTACAAGGCGACTAAGGGAAATACATTATCAAACATCGATCAGGCCTCCCCAACCCGTCTGACCAGCGTGAGGAGTGTAGGCCAAATCCTACTTCTGTCTGGGACGGACGAGAGAGGGCCGTGCTCCAATAGTGGAGACTAAAATGACCTGATGATGATACAGATATGCTATTCACAATTCTACATGTTAAAAGCTAAGTAACCCGGGTCAAAAATTAGTCTCGTAGTCCGGTCATATAAGGGGTTGCATTTCGGAATGAGAGATAATAAACTGTATATTTATATAAACCTTTAATTTGCCATTTTAAAAAGTGTCAAGTCTCATAAAATCTCGTGTCCACGTCACAAGATATCAAAGGTCAAAGGTCACAAAAATAAGTTTTTTGCAAATATCTCACTTCCTATGATTTTTATGTTAATTATTATGAAAATTATAGAGCATTAAATTCTCTACAAATTTTGTGTTATACATTTTTTTTATGCGATTAAACATTTGTGAGAGAACGCGGGCGCACAACCATACATAGCATTATTAAGGTCAACCGTGAGTCTCAATAAAAAATACGTTGTATCACGTCATCATATAACTAAAAATAATTATTAAGTAATTTGCATTGTTTTGCAGTACATTAATTCAATTATATTTTTCATTTATCTGATAATATATTTACTTAATAATAAATATAGATTGTAATAATAATACATAAACACTTAATAATAATTAAAAATAAATAAAGTTCCGATGTCAGTAAACGGACTTATAGCTAAGAGCTTCGACCATCACCTCGAGAGGCTCTCGCTAGGCAGTTGGGTCAAGAACCAGATACAGAGCTCGGTTCTCTTGGACACGGCCCACATCGTGAAGGTTCCTCACTCTGGAGCCCTGACCACCGGTAGTTTGGGTCTTCGCTCCACTATAGGCGGGTGCCCCTGTTTTTTTTTTATATTTTTAAATGTATTTTTTTATATCTATATTTAAAAATGTAATAAAATAAGAGTAAAATGTGAAATCAAAAATAATAAATGAAGATATCAAATCTTGCGACGTGTTGCGAGATTTTATGATACTTTGAGATAATTTTAGAATGCCAAAATAAAGGTATACACGTTTACAGCTTATTATATCTCATTCCGAGGCTGAGACTTTTTATCTCTCAAATATATTAAATTCTCGTGTCGCGGTGTTTGTTACCTAACTCCTCCGAAACGGCTGGACCGATTTTTATGAAATTTTGTGTGCATATCGGGTAGATCTGTGAGTCGGCCAACATTTATTTTTCATACCCCTAAATGATAAGGGTGACCCCTAAATATATATTTTTATTTATTGACAATTTTTTATTTTTATTTTATTATGATTTAGCATTGAAAAATACATACAACTTAAAATTTTCATCCTACTACAATCAACCCCTAAATTTATATGGCAAAACGACGGGCCAGCTAGTTGCCGGGTCAGCTAGTTGCATTATATTATATACTTGTACTAATACACAATTATTATAAAATCAATGAAATGGGAAAATTGACCGGCCCCGCCTAGGTGCGAATTGAACCCACGACCTCTCGACAACTGGTCGAGTACTCTTTCTGGGCTACAATGGTTTGTGATGAAGACAATTTTTTCAATTTTTATTTACTGCTCTAAAGTCTCAGTGTGGCGCCATCACCATAAAATGGTCTATGTCACTATGGTCATGAATTAGAATAACATCTTTTTTGGAATTATTATTAGATATCAAAAATTATACAATACAATAGATACAATACAATTAGATATATTAATTGTATAAAAAATTTGGTAAATTTTACACATTCTTAAACTGCTGACCGCCTATAGAAAATTCAATGGAAAATATTCAGTTTTCAAAAGCGATCTTTTTTGAGGTTTCCTACCTATTTTGTATATGTTTTTGTAATATGTTATATAACTAGTGTACAATGACGATGGAATTTAGTGATATCAGTCTTGACACACATTTTTTTTTCTTATCAGTTTTAGGCTATTTGATTTAGAGACAAAGTCGTGAGATAGCGCATGATATTCTCAGATGCGGAAAAGATTGAATCAAATGAAGTGAAATTATTTATTTTGCCACCCGGCCCTTGTGGTCACTTTGACGCGTCTTACATTTGTATGAATCAAAGAAAGAAAGGAGAATAGGCTGGCAACGGATCGGCGACCTCTTGGTGTTGCTGATCTTTATGGGCGGTGGTGATTGCTTTCCATCAGGTGACCCACATGCTCATTTTGTCCCCTCTCATATTAACAATGGCGTGTGGCTGTGTCATCGATACGGCCGTGTATTGTACGTGAATACGTTATATGCACTAAAGTTGTCTCAAAATGGCAGCGTTTCCTCCAACCCGCACGCGATGTTCAATAGCCTAATATTTTTTTTGGTTCTTCATCTATCCAGTGGTGTGATTGAATTTTGGATGTAAAACTTTCCATCATGTGACCCACATGCTCGTGTCCTTCTCATATTAAAAAAAAAACAAAGTCTTATTTCTGCAAAATAGAAAAGTAGTGGCTACTATTGACAATACGTCAGTGTAAATTCAAAATTGTACCGTGAACACCACAGAACAATGGAGTAGGTAGTCGGTCTAAAAGACATATTATGTAAAGACATTTAAAAGACATAAGATGTTTTTCGACGTTACACACATCATCATCAGCCTGTATCATCTACCCACTGTTGGATATAGGCCTTTCCCAATGTTACACACATATACCGTTCTAAATGTATTGTTTATATCAAAGAAAACGAATGATTCCCTGAACTGTACCTGATAATTTGCGTGCTCACCCAGCAGCCATCAAACATCTGGGTTTTCCAATCGAGGGTCTATGGTTTAATATTATTTCGTTGCAGCTTTCGATACGAGGTCTCGAATAGAAAAGAATGGCTTGTTAAAAGCTATAGCAATAGCATTAGGGTCAGTTCCTATAAGAGCAGAGGCCGGAGAGCGAGTGTCTATGTTCGAGATTACTCGCTAGAATGCTCGTGCATCCTCGCGGCGCCACGCTGCCCCTCCTTTGTCTTCTAATTACTACGATCTTTTTACTCATGTAGATAAGATTCAAAATGATTTGCCGCGAAAGGCCGTTGCCGGTTTTAGCGGGAATTGACCCTTAAAGTTACTCTTCTGGACTCTACGCAAACGTAGGCTAAACTCTCACGTCAAACGTATGTTGTTTCAGTTGATGGAGCCCACAGTGAACCTCCGTGTCCGACAGGCAGATAAGGGTCTATTGGAATCGATCCTAGCCAGGGCCCAACAAGACTACAAAGCTAAAATCAAAAAGGATGTACAGCTGAAGTTAGACAACGAGAATAGCCTTCCCGCGGATTGCTGCGGAGGCGTGGAGCTTGTCGCTGCTAAGGGCCGTATAAAGGTTAGTTCAAACAGTACCCCTTTTAATATTTCAATTGTTTCTGTGTCATATTATAAGGAAAAGCTACGTTCATAGAAAAATTAAGTAAAGACATATAAGTAATTTGAAATAAATCGCAAAATCCATTAAACTTCTCACTTTTTTGCACATGTAAGAAAAAATTGAATGAAAAAAATTCTTGTGGCTTAATATTTTTATGTTACGTTTATCTTAAAATTAACATTTTATTTTTTACTTTGAGAAAAAATTATAACCTCATTTCATGTTCACTCGTATTTGCATATGCATATATTCGTATTGGCGCTTATGTATGATCGTATTTGCGTGCTGAGTAGTAGTACATTCCGCAGAGAAACTAGAAATGTCTAGTACCTACAGCATACCCACCGCGTACAGCAGCTCCACCGCTCCTTCGTGTCGATCGCACCTTTTCTCAGCGAATAATCTGAAAACGTATATTTGCTGTACACACAAATGTGCACGCGAAACAAACTTTTTTTATAATTACGTTGGGTGGCAGTTTTTACTATTCTACTTTTTATAGGTCAGACAATCCGGCAGATTTTTTCAGCCGGGATGCACCAAGTATTTTTTAACCGACTTTTTCTAGATCTTGGGCGTATTAATTTTGAACACTCTGTTTCTTGTTTTACCTACCACCGATCAAGTCGTTACATACCACCGATCGTGGCGCACTTAGCGGTACCCATTAATTACGAGGTGCGTTTGTATTAAGTGGCTAGGTGCGTTTGTATGGGGTGGCTGGACTGTCTCTAAGCCTCTGGGCTCTCTATTGGGCACATTATTGACAAAGTTACAACGGTGTATTACAGATCAGCAACACCCTGGAGTCGCGGCTGGAGCTGATCGCCCAGCAGTTGCTGCCGGAGATACGTACCGCGCTGTTCGGCCGCAACCCTAACCGTAAATTCGCCGACTAAACGAGCGGTGACCACTTGTTACTCCTAAATATTTAAAATTTCGTAATTATGTAGAACTATAATAATATAATAAGTGTTTTCCTTTGCCTAATTAATTATAATGTAATAATGCGTACAATTTTATCGCTGTTTAGATTGTGTAACTTATGAATGGTCCCGCTAAGTTGCCAGAAAATGTATTAACTATTTGTATGATCATGTGAGTTTCTGGTTTCTGGTATGAATTTTAGATTAACAGAAATTCTACTCTAACTGTACGATAGTTTCGCCTGTTATAACAAACTACACAATAAAGTATTTTATTATAGCAATTCATTCGAGTAACATGTTCAATGTATTTAGAGGACGTAGTTTATAGGGTTGGAAGAAATTATTTAAGACATTGTTACCATTTTACTAGGTACAGTATATTGGATATTTAGTCGATACTGTTAAGAGTAAGATCATCGCTCGTTTACAGTATTATAGCACAATTTGAAAGCACTGCGACGGTTATCATAGTAATGTTTGTGAATATAATCATTTCCTCGTTTTAATTTTTCGCTTCATGTTGTTCGCTGATTAGGAATCATTGAAGGTTTGTAAGACTTTATTTTGACAGCAGCATCCTATGCTGTTTTCACTCAAATAATAATATTTGACTGGACGCAGTGTAGTGTCAAAGCAGAGCCTTGCATCCCAACAAACTATTCCTTCGTTTCATCTATCCTGGCAAAACGTTGACTTGCTTCTGACATATTAACAGGGCACCATAGCTCTTAAATAGGATACAATAATTTCCATTATAGCACTGTTAAAATTCTTATGTAAATATATAGATGTGTTGAAATTGCGTTTTATTTCTACTCATGTGTAAATCCCCTAATGAATATAAAACGACAATTCGAACAAAACGTCTTTATTTTTCTTACATAGACGACATAAGATAACATAACAAATTATGTAACTACCCAACTAGCTACTCCTAACGGTGATTTATTCAGTGGTATGGTTTAATATTTAAAGACCCACCGTACCACCAGAGGTACGGCCAGGGGTACGGTGGGTCTGAAGCGCTCCTAATCTATAGCAGTCAGCACAGATATCATGCAATTTATAAGGTTTGGATACTTATTATATTTTGGGTATCAAAGAGTCGCATAAGTGTTCACAATAGGTAAGGTAAGGTACAATTATACAACGAACGTATCCCTAGTCCCAGCTTCCACATCTTTAGGGATACTAAGAACTTTTATTTTCGTTTATGATGATTTTGTAGTGATTGTTGCAGTGATAACATGTGAGATTTTATAATAATAAATAAATATTGTCCGACAAATTACACAGCGCCATCTAGCCCCAAAGTAAGCGAAGCTTGTGTTATTGGTACAAGACAACTGATAAACATACGTAAATACATTTTTTTTTATAAATACATACTTATGATACATAGAAAACACCCAGACCAAGACTAACAGACATGTTCATGCACACAAATGTTTGTCCTAAGTGGGAATCGAACCCACGAGCGTTGGTGTCGAAGCCGCGTCATTGACCGCTAGGCCACCGAGCTCGTCAATAGTTGCATTGCATGACAATGACTTGTAAAAGACCTGAAAGCATGTTTAGCAAACTTCCATAATATCCCAACTGGTAGGTATAATTTGGAAATTGGTAAATTAAAAAAATTCAAGTATTCCAGTTCGGATTTACAGTGAGGGGGAGGATACAGGAGCAGGGGGAAAAAAGCTGCATTCGTCTAATTTTTCTGTCTATAATAATAAAATTATTTACAATTCGGAACATACAGATTACTTGTTGCCCTGCAAATAAATAATTCATTTGCTCATTGAGATGCTCAACATTAAAATAATCTGCTACCAAATATGAAGTAGGTATTTGCAAATGAAACATGTCATGAGCCGCAGAAATATGAGCCGTGTTTTGGACAGCCCTGACACCACAGACGTTCAATTATAGTAAGCCTGACACAAATAATTTGCCAATGTTGCTTGTTTTTATGACGTCGATACACATAACACTAATCTATAGTTGATTTAACTAAATCCGATTATTATAATTTATTCTTGTTCTAATACGTTGATACAGTGCGAAATAGACAGAATTTAATTATATAATCATCATTCAGTAAGTATGTTTGCTACTAATATTTCTATACTATTCTTTTTTTTATAATACCTACGTCGGATGGCAGACAAGCATACGGCCCGCCTGATGTGAAGCAGTTACCGTAGCCATATTAACGCTCGCAACATAAAATATCGCTCGCGCGCCGCCAGTGCCGCCACCTCCGCTGCCAACGCAGCATCTCCTTTGTTTTCTGGTGACCTCACTCACTCGCAGGAACACAACAACCCTCAAGGGAATTGTTATTTGGCTGCGGTATTCTGTGAGGTAGAGGTACATTCCCCAGTCGGGTAAGTATTTAAGTACATTTATCAGTTTTCTAGTACCATAACACAAGCTTTCCGCCTAATTTGGGACTAGATGGCGCTGTGTAAATTGTCCAGAAATATTTATGTATTATTATTTATTATAACGCGTATGTTGCTAGTTGGGTAATAAAATTTGTATAATAATAATTATAACAGTTACTTGTAACAATGAATACACACATATGGAAGTTAATCGAACACGAGACTAGGCCTAGATTACAATAATGTACATTTGATGAGAGTTATTGAAGTAAAACTTCTTTACGCTCGCTTGACTTGGGGAGTAAGCTGGTGAATGCGTGACGAAAGCGTTACGGAAACGGCGAACGGAAGTTGAGAGGGAGATAGATATAAGTTAGTAGAGCTAGAGAAGTTTTACTTCAGTCGTGTCATCGTGTGGTCTAAAGCAGTGTTCCGCAAACTTTCTGTGTCTAAGGTACATCTAAGAAAACGAAAATTTTTGGAGGTACACTATAAATGAAAAATCAGTTTTTATTGGTAGGTACAAGTAATTTTCTTCAGTCCATCTATTTAGCTTTATCAGATAACCTTATTTTTCCGAGGCACACCAACTAATGATCACGGTACACTAGTGTGCCACGGCATACACTTTGCGGAGCACTGCCCCCTTACCACCACCTGTTATTGCGATTCAATAACTGAATAGAACGCTTATTCATACCAATGAATAAGCGACTCTATTAAATTTGATATAGAGTCGCTTATTCATTGGTATGAATAATCTATTTAATTATTGAATCGCAATATGAGATGGTGGTAAGAGGGCTGATCTAAAACACACTCGTTTTTTTTTAATACTATATGACTACGTAATTGAAATAAAAGTACAGTGGGCCAAATATGTCATTTTCTACCATTAGATTGACATTCGTTTGTTTTATTATCGCTCTCAAATATAATTGAAAGTTCAGCCATAATAATATTACGTTTGTTAGGAAGTTTTGTCAAAATTAATGGGTAACTTACTTGGCCGACTCTACATCGATTAGAATTTTGAAATCAATTGGACGCTGTTATGCACAATAGATCCAACCGACAAACTATGTCAAATTGAGAGATATACATAACAAGAAACTTCGAATCGAGTTTAATATATTCGCAACAGATTCTAAGCAGTTTGATGACATATGCTTGGGAAGCGTACTGCGTGATATTTTTATTCCTATTAAACTTTAAATAGTTTTAACTCAAAAGTAACAAAATGTCGGTTGGATCTATTCTGCATAACAAGATCTAATTTTCCGTCCATCAGCGTCACATCATATTAACTTTTTTCCGTAAGTATTACATAATCAATATCAAATAATTAATTATTTGATAATCATCTTTGCTAATAAGCGATATTCTATCTAATTATCCTTACATTTATTTTCACAGTTACCTGGTGTTACAATATGAAAACAGTATATACTCTGCGAAGTTTCTTCTTCTTCGAGTCGAGTATTTTAAAACCTTTGTAAATACATCGCGTAAACAACAATAATTGAATGAGATACCTAAGTATATTTCTGAATATATGTCCTCTAATGTCGCATTGATGAAAAGGTGATTTCGATGGGCTAATAAAGACTTGGAAGTGTGAATTTATATTCGACAAACTATCGGCCGAATGAGCTTGACACACCGTTATTTTAAAATGCAACGACTGGATAAGCACATAGAATCTAAACATACATGCATATTCAAAAAACCTTTGTCCCTTCTAATTTCACCGCAGTTGTGTATAAGGTGACAACCCTGGCCATTGCAGTTGGAAGTAAAAAATTGGCTCATACACACACGATGCGTGTTATATAAATCAAACAAACATGAAAAGTGATTATTGATCCTATTTCTTTTATTGTCCGCAAATACAGTGAATATACCTACGCACCAGCCTCGCGAGGTATACTTTAAACTAAACCATAAATGATGACAATGTTGCTACTTTTCCATGCCATTAGTGTTCCAAAATACTCAAGTCATTTCACAAAACCTCGTTTTAGACGTCTAGAAGAATATAAAATCTTTGGCCTACCTACTAGCAAAAAACCTAGAGCCTTATTCTATGCTGTAGCCAGAGTATAAGCAGTGTAAGTAAGAGTACTACGTACAGTATGTCTCATATGTCAATCTCCCTTCCCCACTGAGACGAATCTCGAACAGTTTACATGGCGCCGCACGCACACATGCTCATTCATGTTCTGCACAGACGTCATTGTTTATGTAGTAAGTAGTTACCGACGCGACATTTGTATGGAGTGACCGGGGTGCACTTTAGCTCACACTGTTTGAACGCAAGCGGTTATCAATGCATGTAAATGTTAAAATTTACTTTGTTACAGTACCTAATTTTTGTCCTCAATCTAGACAATGATAATTTTAGTTTAGTACGCTATTTAGAAAACCCAGCTAGAGCAGAGTTCTAAAACATTTAACAAAAACTTGCATAGGTACCTACGTACGTGAGAAAAACAGAATTCGGGCAGACAATGAGAATATATCTTGATTTTTTCGTATAATTTGGTACCTACTTATATCTAATATGGTGTTATTTTAAATTCGTGACAATCGAACAGGTTTCAGTGGTATTGAAACCGTTTGACACATAACTATTTTAGTTATTACGCATACGTTGTGCAATAGAAGTGCAAAATAGTTTACGAGTGCTAATACATAGTGTATGCGGTACGAGTGAATTTGTCATGAAACTTTATATACTTTTTAAAGGGCGCTTTATTGTGCCATGCCCATTACTTACTCGGCACTTTGTTCTATTTTTATTATTTCCTATCTTAAAGTATCTTCGTTATTGTTACATGATTTTAACACAACCCGAATAACGTTTCAGAATGGTATTGTAGAATTTTAATCGTACCTTATCCGTCTTATACAGTTTTGCTGGCTGGGTGGGAATGTTAAGCAGATGGTCCACGCTACACTGACCAGTATGAGCAGCAAGCTGTCTCAGTTGGTGTAGTTTCTTTTTCCAAAGATGACTCCGCTTCGCTCGAGACATTCATCGAAGATACACGGCAAATGCTCAGTGTGGACCATCTGCCTCATCGTAATATTAATCAATAAGGAAGATGCACCGGTTTCACTTGACTCGGCAAAAGTCGTTAGAACATTTAAACAACTAGATGAGAGACATCTGGCGTGTAAGCTGGTAGGTATCGCGGCACTCTTGGTTCGTCCCGCCTCCTTGCTCCTCTATCCACCGCTAAGCTGATACTCCCAGCTTCTTTCACCCCGTTAGATTTCACACGTCTCTGCGATGGCAGCAAAGAAGCTCGGAGCGATTTTCGTTTCTGAAAATGCAGTTCATTTAGTGACGGATCATTTTCGCCCTCGTGGTAAGGTAGGAGTCACATGCTTGATACAGGCGGGAGCAAAGCGACAATTCCTACTTTCTACAGAAGTATTAATGTGGCAAACGTTAGTTTTTTACAGTTTCTAATACTAAATACTAATTTCTTCTGATTAATTTCGTTGTGAGTTCCAAGGCAGCCATAGTCTTACCCCAGGGACTGCAATGGATTTAATTGTTCATTGCCTTTTTTGGTATTCGCCGCTGTTAATCATGGCTACACAGGAGACGCAGTGGTGGGTATGTGAGATGGGCTCTCTCGTCTCGTTCAAAGTATTTTGTAATGGAATCCTAGTTACTGCCAATCTATTTAGAAGTTATAATCCCAAAAATGTATTACCTATTCTGGAACTTACCTGCTTCCTTGATTTAATTATCAGACATTAATTGTACGAAGAAAGTTAAAATAAAAAATGTTAAGTAATATGGGCATAGTGGCAAAATAGAACTCAGAAGAAATATCAATTATAGGTCGAATCAGAAACGAGATTTGGCAGAGAATTAAGACTTGAAGCTTATGAAAACCATAACAATCCAGAAACTACTATATCTAAAAAACCTAATGCAAAATGACGATCAAAATATTACCTGCTGTGTTATGTTTACCTAAATAGAAATAAGATTCCGTAGAACATTCGGGGAAGATGAAATGAAATGAAATTCTACATTCTGTCTTTGTTGAACACTTAGACACGTCTACATCTTGTTATAACTGTTGATGGTTTGATGACCGGTTACGTTCTTGCGAACAACTTCTATTGGATATACGGAGGGTATATACAATAATTATGCCTATCCTAAATCATTTTCAGTGTGTGCTTTTAAATTCTGGAACACTATCTCTAGATGTTAGGATGTCCCCTTCTTTTGAATCTTTCAAGTCGCCATTAAATAGATAATTTAAAAACGTTCTAGACTAAGTTATATTTATTGCCTCCTTTATATTATTTATTTTGTGTATATTATCTTCTGATTTTTGTGATATCTATAAATATAAAATTCAAAGTCCTGACTGACTGACTGACTGACTGATATATCAACGCACAGCCCAAACCGCTGGGTCTAGAGATTCGAAATTTAGCACGTAGGTTCCTTATGACGTCTAGGGGTACACTAAGAAAGGATTTTTCAAAATTCATCCCCTAAGGGGGTGAAACGGGGGTCCAAAGTTTGTATGGGGAAACGAGATTAGTTGGGCTATTTATCCGAAACTTTACACGAGTACTTCTATAGATAAATGAGTAAACACGTGTTTCAGGATTTTTCAATATTCAACCCCTAAAGGGGTGAAATGGGGTGAAAAAGTCTTAAAATCGTCATGGGTATTGTTTGTATAGTTTATCGGGTCGCTGATTACGAAAATAACAATTATTATCTAATAAAACATAGCCGACGTGATAAAAAGTGCGATGCTATGGAAATGTCTAAAATGGGGTGAAAAAGTCTGAAAATCATCATGGGTATTGTTTTTATGGTTTATCGGGTCACTGATTACGAAAATAACAATTATTTTCTAATCAAACGTAGCCGACGTGACATAAAATCCCCCCTGTGGGGGTGTTATGGGGTTGAAATGTCATAATATCAATATGGGTGTTGATTCTATGGTTTTCTGGTACATCAATTACGAAAATGGCATCGATTTGAAAATGTAACATAGTGGACAAAAAATTACTTAAAAGGATTTTTCAAATTTTAACCCTAAGAGGATGAAACGGACGTCCAAAGTTTGTATGGGGAAATGAGCTTAGTTGGACTATTTTATCCGAAATTTTACATGAGTACTTCTATAGATAATTGACTAAACACGTGTCTCAGAATTTTTCTAAATTCAACGCCTAAAAGGGTAAAATGGGTCCCAAAAGTCTGAAAAACGTCATGGGTATTGTTTTTATGGTTTATCGGGTCGCTGATTACTAAAATAACAACTATTTTCTAATCAAACATAGCCGACGTGACAAAAAGTCGACCCTGTGGGGGTGCGATGGGATGGAAATGTCTAAAAGGGGGTGAAAAAGTCTGAAAATCATCATAGGTATTCTTTTTACGGTTTATCTGGTCGTTGATTAAGAAAATAACAAGTGTTTTCTAATCAAACGTAGCCGACGTGACATAAAATCCCCCCTGTGGGGGTGCGATGGGGCTGAAATGTCATAATATAAATATGGGCGTTGATTCTATGGTTTTCTAGGACGTCAATTACGAAAATGGCATCGATTAGAAAATATAACATAGTGGACAAGAAATTATTTAAAAGAATTTTTCAAATTTTACCCCTAAGAGGGTGAAACGGAGGTTCGAAGTTTGTATGGGGAAACGAGTTTAGTTGGGCTATTTGATTCTAAATTTTACACGATTACTTCTATAGATAACTAAACACGTGTTTCATGATTTTTCAAAATTCAAACCTTAAAAGGGTAAAATGGGTCCCAATAGTCTGAAAAATGTCATGGATATTGTTTTTATGGTTTATCGGGTCGCTGGTTACGAAAACAACAAAGATTTTAAAATTCAACGTGGCTAACGTGACCATCATCTCCTGTTGGGGTGCGATGGGGTTGAAATGTCTAAAATGCGGTCAAAAAGTCTGAAAATCGTCATGTGTATTATTTTATAGTCTATCGGGTCGCTGATTACGGAAAAAACAACTATTTTATAATCCAACATAGCCGACATGACATAAAGACACCCCATATGGGAGTGCGATCGGGTTGAAATGCCATAATACCAATATGGGTGTTGATTCTATGGTTTTCTGGAACGTTAATTACGAAAATGGCATCGATTTGTAAATATAACATAGTGGACATAAAATTAGTTAAAAGGACTTTTCAAATTTCACCCCTAAGAGGATGAAATGGAGGTCCAAAAATTTTATGGGGAAACGAGATTGGTTTACTATTTTATCTTAAACTTTACACGACTACTTCTATAGATAAATGAGTAAACACGTGTATGCCCCGAATTTCACGCGAGCGAAGCCGCGGGCGAAAGCTAGTCTTTAGTATGTACCTGTATCCTCACTAAATTTTCAGTCCTTTCAAATGCTCAAAGGTTGACTGGAAGAGATCCTTCATAGAGATAAGTCTTCATATGTACTATTTAAGGTGTCTTTACTGATTATTTACTATAATCGTAATTTTTTTAGCTACTTGCGTTTCGGACTCTCGTTCTGGTTTCGAATTCTAAGATCTTGGTTCGACTTAAATCCAGATCTCTATAAGGTGTCTATGATGTCGTAATAATTTTGGAAAATGCTTTGTTAGTCTCTGTTCAGAAGATATATCAGAGTTAACTTTAGTAGATAAAATATAGTGTACATCAGAATAAAGAAAACTATTTAATTTGGTAGGCTAACAAAATTTAAGCCCAGGCACATAAATGAAAAACTATATATATGAAGGTAATTTTACAGTCATCAGCGCTTAAAATTAGGTCCATGTCGACAGCTTTCAAGGTCTGTCTATGATAAGTACCTAGTTAGAACAAACATTTGCCACAGATTATGCAACTATATAGGAGTAGATACCTAAATTAATTCGTATATAAACACCATTATGAATTTCTAGGACAAGATGCGATTAGCAGGCAAATCATTAGGTACGCTGAGTAAGGTAGTATCTTTTTTACTAATAAATTGTAGCAAGGCTTGGGGAGGGTCAAATACTTTCGGTTCTAAATACATGCCTGATATTAAGTATATCCCTTAGATCTACTTACTTCTGCCAAATGCCCGCGATAACTTCTTAGCGTTGTTTAATCATTTACAAGCAAATTTTGCAAACGACCGCATAGAAATGGCAGTTATTGGAAAAAATATTTTTTTTGTTTGAAAGGTAATATCATTGCCATGAAAAGGATAACCAAAGACGATATATATTTTTCAGAAAGCTATTCCCCACCAGTATTATTGGGTTCAGAAAATATAAGCTGGTTGCTACCATTGCCGACCAAGAGCTAATAAGATAAAGGAGTTGATGGGACTCTGGCTTGTGATCTCCATCCAGTATGATAAGTAAGCTAACTTAACTCTTAGTCGGTAACCCGTTTTAGCATTGTCTGCAGTGCTGTCTGTTTTGCAGATTGTACATCTAGTTTGTTAGCTTTATCAAAGAAGATTGCTTTATAATTATTAATTTTTTTTCAAGGCAGCTATTAACTTCATGGTGATGTGATGATAGTTGTCCGTTGTCAACCGAGATATGGATGTCCTGCTAGTTAACTGTGTTTACTCAATCACTGAATAGCCATTGCCAGGCAGGCTACAAGGTAACTACACATCAAATGCTATTACGTCCAGTGCGCTCCATACAAGCAGCAGGGGTATAAATTAATAATCTAAGTGAACTTGAAACGTTTATTTTACGGTTTCAATTGGTCATTAACAATGTGTGCCTACATTTTCGTCAATCTATATTTTGCTCTCTATCTTATTTTTATACGCGTAGTCGATTATTTCAGCTTTAGCTCTGTTTACCTCTACAGCTCCGCGCCATCTGTCGGCAGCGTGGCGAGCTATCTCCATCCTCTTTTGCTTCTTTATCTGGTGCCGTTTGTACACCACCTCGATGACGATGAGCACTATGCCTCCAATGATGCCTGCTAGTACGAGTATAAACACCCCCGCCATGTTTTTTAGGCCTAAAGTATTGGGTGTTTTTTCGTTTTCCTCGCAATTTAACAGGTTGTTTCGTAATATCCATTGGTTGTCGAGAGATTCCATTATGCCACCTGAAACAAAAGAGATGTTATCCAAACACGGAAAGGTACCATTAAATCCTTATTCGGTTAGCAATAACGACTGTAGATATCTTTGACCACAGTCTAACTCTAAGTAATAGTACTACGTACAGTATGGCCGTTGCCTTCCGCTCGTCGACCTCACCTTCTGTGACAAATCTGGAACAGTTTGTATGGCGCTGCACGCACTCACGCTCATTCAGGCTCTACATAGACATTATTTATGTAGTAGTTCACGACGCGAAATTTGTATAGAGTGGCCGGGGTGTGCTTTGACTCTGACTCATCTACCTGTATCTATCAGTATCAGCCTGTATCTACCCACTGCTGGATATAGGCCTTTCCCAATGCTTTCCACCATATGCGATCCTCTGCTTTCCGCTTCCAACCGCTACCAGCCACTTTTTTGAGATCGTCGGTCCATCTAGAGAGGGGGCGCCCTACGCTGCGTCTTTTCCCCCATACGTAGCCTCCACTTTCCCTCCTCATCTGCCACCATGACTCGGCAGATGTCAAATATTAATACTCATTGTTTAATATTAACCTGGAATCGACGTGTACTCACTTTCATGAAAATCCAATATAGCCAACGTAACTAGATCCGCCCACGGAGATCCTTTCTGCAAACCGACTCCATATCCTGAACGTCCAAACAGTTCTCCAGCCGTCACGAGCTCGCAGTCTTGTGCTGCCTCGAACTCTAGTCGCGATGAGTCCCAAATGAATGCCATTAACTTCCTATAATCAATAAAGGTATATTCAATAATCGTAATTCCAGAATAGCAAAATATTCCAGATGGGCACCGCGCGTGTGATGTCCATAGTATTGCAGGCCTCCGTAGGCTGCGGAAACTGCTTTCATCAGGTAGGGCGTATACTTGTTTCCCATCTTAGTGGTATATATTTTTTTAAGACTAGACGTCTTGTAGGAATCTAACTAGGTCGGATTCTATTAAGACTAGACGGCTTGTAGGAATCTAGGCCGAATTCTAGCCCACATGGCCAAAATCGAGATTGAGTGGAGCGAGTAGATTCGCTGAGTGTTTTCCATTGATTTCAATGGAGAATGTATTCGATCATCAATCCTCTAGGACTTGGTCGATCTCAATTTTTTTTCGACACAAACTTCAACATGTCGGGGTCTTTAATTGTGACAAGTTTCATCAAAACCGATTCAATTATTTTGGAGTCTATTTATTTCCAAGAATGACTTTTAGGCGTATAAAAGCGTTCCGCTCGCTTCATTCAATAAATGCTTCAACAATTTAACTATATCCAACGATATAACATACAACAACATTTTACTAGACAATTTACGCTACGTACAAGAACTTTCTGCTCTATAATGAGTTTTATAAACGCTTGCCGAGGTGCTGAGTGCGAGCTTTTCACGTTCAATCATGTCAACGTAAACAAACCGACCAAGGCGACCAAATAGAGAAGTACTCTCATGTTGTGAATTTACCAGACGCGTGTTACAAATCCAATTTAGCCGGGTTGCTCACTTCGAAATGTGAGCGGGTAAGCTATATAATTTTGATAACACACGTAATATAAATTCACAACATGAGAGTACTTATCTATTTGGTCGGTTTGTTTACGTTCTCATTATTTTTTTTTTTTTTTTTACTACGTCGGGTGGCAGACAAGCATACGGCCCGCCTGATGTGAAGCGGTTACCGTAGCCATATTAACGCTCGCAACATAAAATATTGCTCGCGCGCCGCCACCCCCGCTGCCAACGCAGCATCTCCTTCCTTTCTTTCTGGTGACCTCGCTCACTCGCAGGAACACAACAACCCTCAAGGGAATTGTTATTTGGCTGCGGTATTCTGTGAGCTGGAAGTACATTCCCCAATCGGGTAGCTTACAATTACGCTACTACCTCTCTTTTCGCCAGAGCTTCGTTTGTCAGTTAGCAGGGTGCACCACGTGCAGGTGAAGTTGGCTTTGGTTCAAAGATCTTAATGAACCACTTACACCCCAATATATAGTAGGTATATAGTTAGTCTTTTAAAAGCATGTTAAAGGTGCCAACTACGACTTAATTGCACAATATTTCTTTTATAAAAAATATACTCGGTTTAGTTAGTATATATAACTAAAGAATAGTAGTAGGTACACTATTTATAACTAAAGAATGGCTAAGTCGATTTTTATAATCTTTGATTTGTTGGATTTGTCTCAGTCCCGAATAGCAGAATTAAATTATAACATCGGGCAATTTTACCAAACAAAAATATAAATAAATATAAATATTCCTGGATCAATTACACACTGCCATCTAGTCCTAAACTAAGCAAAGCTTGTACTATGGGTACTAGATAACTGATACTAGGTATACTTGAATATATTTTTTTATAATTACGTACATAGAAAACACCCAGACCAAGAGCAACACACGTCATGCATGGGCACACAAATGTTAGTCATATGCGGGGATCGAACCCGGGACCTCGAAGTCAAAGTGGCCATTACTAGGCATTCGACCACCGAACTCATCAAATATGTCATTGGTTTAGTAACGGCTTTTAAAATTAAAAAGTCGGGTAATAAATAAATACAATATTTATTCATTCTGAGGCAATAAAAAGTAATAAATAAATTGCATCTTTGGTTTTAAACTTAAAATAAAACTAACCCGTGTTTCACGTCCTCGATCGCTTGTTCGGCGTTATCATAATTGTTGGCTTCCATCGTACGGTACATGTTAGATAGTTCCACCTGCCGCCTGAAGTACATGTCCACTGCGGATCCTTTCACCGTAGCACAAGTCAGGTTCTCCATTGTGTTACGTAACTGTGGAAAATAGGTTGAATGGTTCTCAAAGCGTGTTGAGCGTCGGACATCGATTACAAATCAGTACACATGATAAATAATAGTACGAGTCCAGTATGGACACTCTTTGCCGCTCTCTCGTGTCGACCTCACCTCCCCTCTGAGACGAATCTGGAACATGGCGCCGCACGCACACACGCTCATTTGCGCTCTGCACAGACGTCATTGTTAATGTAGTAGTTACCGACGCGACATTTATATGGAGTGGCCGGGAAGCGACCATAGTAAACAAGAATTAACACATAGATTTTGAAGTTTTACTTACTACGTTTGACTTGGGGAGTAAGCTATTGAATATGTGACGAGAGCGTTACGGAAACGGCGAACGGAAGTTGAGAAGGAGATATAGTTAGAAGAGCTAAAGGAGTTTTACTTCAGTCGTGTGGTCTAAAGCACAGTCGTTTTATTAAACGAGCCTTTGTTAGTTATTTTAACTAAACGTTAATACTTGATACAAACATTTATAGAAACATACAGAAAATGTTTTTTTCGCTGCTACTCGTTCACGTCGCTGAGTTAGTTCCGCCAATTGTAACTTGCTTAAAAAAAAACTTTTTTTCATTTGTACAGGGTTTAGTCTGGTTTCAGCAGTAGGTAGATTAAGATGTTTATTAGGGGCACTTACATACCACCTAACGTACCTATCTATAGTTATATTCTCCACTTAGTTATGTACCAATTTCCTTAATGGTTACCATTTGCGGCATACTATGCGGCCTGCTCAGTCCCATTTTCTAAAAGTTTTGAAAACATAAGTAAATCCAGTTAAGTAGGTGATAGTAAAAAATGTTTTACTTACTCCATAGACATAGCAAAATAAAATCTATTTTTTTTATTTATATTGCAAATGAGAGCTGGAACAAGTACGTACCCTTGCGTCATTGATGCCCGTCAGCTTGGTCTTTGGTCGCTCTAACACGAGGAAAGCGGCCAAGTTGGCAGTGTACGATGCGACAATGATCATTGCAAAGCCTGCCCACACCATACCGAGTACGCGCGCTGAAAAACTGCGAGGAGTACCTGCAGAAGGACGTATTCTGGTGGATAACCTCCTTCCCGTACACCAACCAAAATAGCATATAATAGAAATAAAAAAAATGTTTATTTTCAGACAACTACAAGATCCTTCTTTTGTCAGTAAACTTATATCTAGTTGTGTTAGTTCTTATATCCTACCAGCGATAAATTAACCTTAATTAAATAGCCAACAAACGGACAGCCCCAGCTATCGGCTATCGCTCTCAGAACTCTGTTACTGCTGCCTCGTTATGCGGCGCAGTAGTGAAGCCGCTGTTTTATCTATGATGGCACCAAAGCTATCCATCTCAAATATAAGGACGAATGGACAGAGATTTAGCAAACAAGCAAACGGTCTACCTGATGTAAAGGGGCACCTGTAGCTTAGAAACGCTTCCAATAAAAGTATCGCTCGCGGGTTCCCATTTTGCTACCAATATGTAGCATCTCCTTAGGAGCATTCTGGTGACCTCATTGACTCTCAACACAACAACCTGCTAGAGATAATAGTTATATAGCTATGATCTTCTTGGCTGGTCTGTATTATTAATATTGCTCCTACTTAGCCTAATTACATAATATACCATGAATTTATATACTTGGTGCATTTATAGGACATATACCATTCCATAATACCTTAATAGTATCTTAATAGTTGCCTCGTCGTCAATCCTTAGGTATTCATCCCACTGCTGGGATACCGGCCGCTCCTTTATCGAATCGAAGGGGTCTATAGCCCTATAGCATACCCAACCACGCTGCGTGTTGGCGGAGGCCGACAACTGTCTTAATGTGATGGCATAACGTCCTCACGGCACGGAGGAGCTTGAGATAAATAAACCCATCATGGACAAGCTGTGTCGACGTCAATCGAACACGCAAGTTAAGCAATGCCGAAAGTAGCCTGTTCATGGATGGGTTTATTTAATTGTTACCTATTTGAATAAATTTTTCACCTTGGCGTATTAAACATAGGGAATAAAGACCTCATGATCCATATGCGCCGAAACTGTGGATCCTAGGGAACGGAGTGTAAGTTTTTATATTTTTCGTGATACTACAGGGCTTATAGACTTATATCTACTTAGTATAATTTCAAAAGGATTTTTACCTTCTCCAATACCACTGTTCAACAGTACGCCCCATGCGAACCAAATGGCACTTGACAGATTCAAAGCATCTTCTTCGGTTCCGTCAATATTCGCCAGCTTGAACCTTCCGAAAGGCGAGAATCTGTCCAGCAAGTACAATACTAATGCTACTACATGTACAGATACCATCACGAGAATCCAAAGAGTGTTGGAGAACGGTTGTAAGAAAGATACGAGAGTCGACGAACGCGATGGCTGGAAAGAAATTGATAATATCTTTAGTCGAGGTCTCATATCATGATGGTGGCTTAACGTGTCTTCCGAAGCTCGTGTAATGTAAGTACTCGTACATATCTCCTTCTAAATATATATATTTTTAAATTAGTCACTAAAGGATATATGTATTGGTAAAATGTTCAAAACCATTATACTCATACCTTTTTCTCCAAAATAGTGATTCCTTGATACTTAAACGGTTTACTAAATTCAATAAATTCTGCTCTTTCCGGATTTATTGTCAATGGAGCGACTATCATATCAGCCTTATCAGATACCAGCCCCCCTGTAAACATTTATTTTTTGAAGTGAAAACTTTTTTAGCGGCGTTGTGCACTTTTTGGGATGGGTCAAAAATGTTAAACTTGCGTCAGGACACGTGACTTGATCGAAAATTAGTAAGACGGAGGGAGAGTAGACCGCCGGCGCGGCGTAGGAGAGGAACTATTATCCCTTTCTCTTTGTTATGTTTATGTGCAATGGCGCAATAAATGAAAATTGTATTTTACCACATAAATGATAGTACTTTTATACTGATAAATAAAGCAATTCGTGCAAAATTATTCCCTAACCGTTCCAAAATATTCAAAAATACACAACGTTAATGTTCAAGTTTTCACTTATGCCGGCACTCCCGAAGTGCAACCCGTTATTTTTTATATTGTTTAGCTATTGTATTACCAGCTGGTTTGGATTTAGCTAATTGAAATTTCAAATTCGTCTCTATGGCTTTTAGGAAAATAAATGTTGTCTTTACGTAGTAAATTTTATTAAGGTCTTACCTATGAGACCAGTCCATTCTTTCTTTGCTCCGGGTGCGGAAAGATTCTTTATTATATAGTTTCCAAACTGTCCATCGGGCGATAATTCTAAAGAGTAGGTGAAGTTTATCGCTTTGGATAAATATTTCAAGAGGTCCATGCAAAATCCTTTGCAACAGTGAGCCTGGCCTGAAATGATATGAACGGTAATTAAACAGATATAAGACAACACCCTACTCTGAGTAACTTCGTAAATACATAGTAAGTAAATACGTCGTCATGGAGAATCTTCATCAGAAACTGAAAATCGTCTTGCAAGTCAGAGAGAATTTTAGAAGTTTTTGTTAAATACCCGTGCGAAGCCGGTGCGGGCCGATAGTCACTAATACTTTGTTACTCCTACTAGTTTCTTCTAATTAAATTCGTTGTGAATTTCAAGGCAGCCGTAGTTTTACCCCCGGGACTGCAATGGACTTCACTGTTCATTGCCTTTTTTGGCGGTCGCAAGTGTTAATCCTGGCTACACAGTAGTCACAGTGGTGGGAATGTGTGGTGGGCCCCGTACCGATTACTAATATTTCCCACTACCTGCGGCGGCACTACCAGGACGGCGCGGCTGCGCTTGAAATGTCTCGTTATTCGTAAATAAATAAATAAACAAATATTGTCAGACAAATTATAATTAAATATAATAAAAAAATATATAATAAAAATTAATATAATAAAATATAAGTGAATTAAGAAAAAATTGCTGCCTATAATAATAGTTGTACATACCTACTTAATACATTTATTCCGCAACATTCGATATTAAAAAGTACAGTAAAATACAAATCCTTGGTTATAACTGGATTTCTGGTGCTAATTATACAATCTTTGGACTTTTTTTAGCTTGTTTATAAATTTTAGGAAATATTCTAAAAACGGCTAAGATTAATCCCAAGCAGATATCCTATAGATTGGCATAAAATAGTTATGTATTATGTTATCAGAAAAATGGTTACGACTAAATCCTTTAATTCGACATTGACGCTTGATGTACACTTAAAATAGTAGTAGTTGTGCCCGTCGGTGGTATTTTGCATAAACTCCAGAAAGTATGCAAAGTAGTACTACGCACTTAGTACTATTACTTACTGTAGCGAAGTCCATTACGTACTGTGGCAGTACCTATTGATATGCAGGACCCTATTATTTTTTATTTAATTTTTTCATTAATAATACGTCGTTGGGTGACAGACAATCATTGTGTGTGTGACCGCTTGATGTGAAGCGGTTACCGTAGCCATATTAACGCTCGCAATATAAAATATCGCTCGCGCGCCGCAACCTCCGCTGCCAACGCAGCATCTCCCTCCTTTCTGGTGACCTCACCTACTCACAGGAACACAACGACCCTCAAAGGAATTGTTATTTGGCTACGGTATTCTGTGAGGTGGAGGTACATTCCCCAGTCGGGTAGCTTACCCTACCTCTACATTCCTTGCCGCTCATTTCGCCAGTGCTTCGTTTGTCAGTCAGCAGGGTGCACCGCGTGCAGGTGAAGTTGGCTTTGGTACAAAGATACCACTTACACCCTAAAATTTATGCAGAATTGTAACTGCTAGAATTTGTTGCGAATATATATATAATATAAAACTAGATTTGAAGTTTCTCGCTATAAATTTCGCATAGTTTGTCAGTTGGATCTATTCTGCATAATAGGGTTCAAATGGTCTATGAAACAAAAATGTATTTCATCAAAATTTCTCCATTTTGGGTCAAGCATGACGACCTAGTGTTTTCTGATTACCCCGGCAGCGAGATAATAAATAAAATAGAATGAATACTTGTGTTGCCACTAGCGTTGTAATGTGGACAAAGTATTTCTTCAGCTGAGCAGTCATTCTTGTCTTCCACCCGTCGGGCATATACAAACGGCTTCTCTTCTATTGTCAGCACCTGAAAAATGGCAACTTTTCTTTAATAATTTTTGACTTTTGACTTGCCTTGACTGACTTCTTTTTCTTATATATAAAATTTTGGGGTGTAAGTGGTTTATCAACATCTTTGAACCAAAGCCAACTTCACCTGCACGCGGTGCACCCTGCTGACTGACGAACGAAGCTCTGGCGAAAAAAAGGTAGGGAGCGTAATTATACTGGGGAATGTACCTCCACCTCACAGAATACCGCAGCCAAATAACAATTCCCTTGAGGGTTGTTGTGTTCCTGCGAGTGAGTGAGGTCACCCAGAAAGGATGGAGATGCTGCGTTGGCAGCGGGGGTGGCAGCGCGCGAGCGATATTTTATGTTGCGAGTGTTAATATGGCTACGGTAATCGCTTCACATCAGGCGGGCCGTATGCTTGTCTGCCAACGTAGTATAAAAAAAAATCTCGTGTCACAATGTTAGTTACCATACTCCTCTTATTTCATTAAAAATGTTCTATAAAGTTTTTCAAAAAACCCAATACTTTTCAAGTTATTCTCAATTGAAAATTCGAATTTTTTCACGTTTTTCATCGGTTTTTTGCAAATATCTCCAAAAATATGCATTTTAACGAAAATTTTATGATAAACAAAATTGTAGCAAGTAAAAAACTGAACAAATCGGTTTTTTATAAAGTGTTCTAAATGCAATATTAAGCTAGATATTGAAGATCAAAGCCGTTTTTTATTTTGTCTGAAATTTAATGGATGTATTCAATGCCATCTAGCGGCGAGCAGATGCATTTTATGCATTCTAATGAAATAGGGTTATGTAGTGCTCGAAATAAGCTTTAAAATGAGCACTGTTAAAAGTCTTTTGCACGTTAAATGAGTGAGCTGTAATGCAAATAAGAGGAACATCTATGGTTTTTTCTTTTAAATCAATGGGTTTCATAAGTGACATTTCCTCCAAAATTAAAATTAATCGTATTCCGTCTAGAATTAACTTTAATGTATAAAGAGTTTGATGGATTCTAGCAGTTCAGCTGCTTTAGGACACATATTTTTCAAAATAATCAGAATTTTAAGAAAAATAAAATGTTCGAATCTTCACAAAAATCACCTTCTTTTCATAATATCTCAAAAATGATGAAAGATACGTATAAAAGTATAATGATAAAAAATGTAGGTCTTTTTCTGACAACAAAATTGTTTTTTTTTTCTGTCACTTGATTGTTTAAAGAGCGCGCGGCAGCGCAATCACAGTCTCTCTCGAGCCCTTTGACTCTTCACCGTTCCAAAATTAAAGGTTTTTCACTATATATTGTAATTAAAAAAGTTGTAGCTCTTTTTTATTTCCTTTAAAATGGTTTTTTATAAGTTGTGATAGCATCAAAATTGAAGGAGTTATGGTCCAGAAACTAATCGTATTTTTTTCTACTTAGTAAACTGAAAATTTCGGAGTGTGAATATTTGGAGCAAAGTGACATTGAGTCATGAAGGATAATGTTTTTTCTTTATAAAATTATGACTATGAGTTTTTTATGGTTTTTAGGGTTCCGAACCTCAAAAGGAAAAACGGAACCCTTATAAGATCACTTTGTTGTCCGTCTGTCTGTCTGTCTGTCTGTCTGTCTGTCTGTCTGTCTGTCTGTCTGTCTGTCTGTCTGTCTGTCTGTCTGTCTGTCTGTCTGTCTGTCTGTCTGTCTGTCTGTCTGTCTGTCTGTCTGTCTGTCTGTCTGTCTGTCTGTCTGTCTGTCTGTCTGTCTGTCTGTCTGTCTGTCTGTCTGTCTGTCTGTCTGTCTGTCTGTCTGTCTGTCTGTCTGTCTGTCTGTCTGTCTGTCTGTCTGTCTGTCTGTCTGTCTGTCTGTCTGTCTGTCTGTCTGTCTGTCTGTCTGTCTGTCTGTCTGTCTGTCTGTCTGTCTGTCTGTCTGTCTGTCTGTCTGTCTGTCTGTCTGTCTGTCTGTCTGTCTGTCTGTCTGTCTGTCTGTCTGTCTGTCTGTCTGTCTGTCTGTCTGTCTGTCTGTCTGTCTGTCTGTCTGTCTGTCTGTCTGTCTGTCTGTCTGTCTGTCTGTCTGTCTGTCTGTCTGTCTGTCTGTCTGTCTGTCTGTCTGTCTGTCTGTCTGTCTGTCTGTCTGTCTGTCTGTCTGTCTGTCTGTCTGTCTGTCTGTCTGTCTGTCTGTCTGTCTGTCTGTCTGTCTGTCTGTCTGTCTGTCTGTCTGTCTGTCTGTCTGTCTGTCTGTCTGTCTGTCTGTCTGTCTGTCTGTCTGTCTGTCTGTCTGTCTGTCTGTCTGTCTGTCTGTCTGTCTGTCTGTCTGTCTGTCTGTCTGTCTGTCTGTCTGTCTGTCTGTCTGTCTGTCTGTCTGTCTGTCTGTCTGTCTGTCTGTCTGTCTGTCTGTCTGTCTGTCTGTCTGTCTGTCTGTCTGTCTGTCTGTCTGTCTGTCTGTCTGTCTGTCTGTCTGTCTGTCTGTCTGTCTGTCTGTCTGTCTGTCTGTCTGTCTGTCTGTCTGTCTGTCTGTCTGTCTGTCTGTCTGTCTGTCTGTCTGTCTGTCTGTCTGTCTGTCTGTCTGTCTGTCTGTCTGTCTGTCTGTCTGTCTGTCTGTCTGTCTGTCTGTCTGTCTGTCTGTCTGTCTGTCTGTCTGTCTGTCTGTCTGTCTGTCTGTCTGTCTGTCTGTCTGTCTGTCTGTCTGTCTGTCTGTCTGTCTGTCTGTCTGTCTGTCTGTCTGTCTGTCTGTCTGTCTGTCTGTCTGTCTGTCTGTCTGTCTGTCTGTCTGTCTGTCTGTCTGTCTGTCTGTCTGTCTGTCTGTCTGTCTGTCTGTCTGTCTGTCTGTCTGTCTGTCTGTCTGTCTGTCTGTCTGTCTGTCTGTCTGTCTGTCTGTCTGTCTGTCTGTCTGTCTGTCTGTCTGTCTGTCTGTCTGTCTGTCTGTCTGTCTGTCTGTCTGTCTGTCTGTCTGTCTGTCTGTCTGTCTGTCTGTCTGTCTGTCTGTCTGTCTGTCTGTCTGTCTGTCTGTCTGTCTGTCTGTCTGTCTGTCTGTCTGTCTGTCTGTCTGTCTGTCTGTCTGTCTGTCTGTCTGTCTGTCTGTCTGTCTGTCTGTCTGTCTGTCTGTCTGTCTGTCTGTCTGTCTGTCTGTCTGTCTGTCTGTCTGTCTGTCTGTCTGTCTGTCTGTCTGTCTGTCTGTCTGTCTGTCTGTCTGTCTGTCTGTCTGTCTGTCTGTCTGTCTGTCTGTCTGTCTGTCTGTCTGTCTGTCTGTCTGTCTGTCTGTCTGTCTGTCTGTCTGTCTGTCTGTCTGTCTGTCTGTCTGTCTGTCTGTCTGTCTGTCTGTCTGTCTGTCTGTCTGTCTGTCTGTCTGTCTGTCTGTCTGTCTGTCTGTCTGTCTGTCTGTCTGTCTGTCTGTCTGTCTGTCTGTCTGTCTGTCTGTCTGTCTGTCTGTCTGTCTGTCTGTCTGTCTGTCTGTCTGTCTGTCTGTCTGTCTGTCTGTCTGTCTGTCTGTCTGTCTGTCTGTCTGTCTGTCTGTCTGTCTGTCTGTCTGTCTGTCTGTCTGTCTGTCTGTCTGTCTGTCTGTCTGTCTGTCTGTCTGTCTGTCTGTCTGTCTGTCTGTCTGTCTGTCTGTCTGTCTGTCTGTCTGTCTGTCTGTCTGTCTGTCTGTCTGTCTGTCTGTCTGTCTGTCTGTCTGTCTGTCTGTCTGTCTGTCTGTCTGTCTGTCTGTCTGTCTGTCTGTCTGTCTGTCTGTCTGTCTGTCTGTCTGTCTGTCTGTCTGTCTGTCTGTCTGTCTGTCTGTCTGTCTGTCTGTCTGTCTGTCTGTCTGTCTGTCTGTCTGTCTGTCTGTCTGTCTGTCTGTCAAGAATTTCTATTTCGAGAATGCGTGGAGGTATCAAGCTGAAATTTGAACTGTATACTCAGGTCTACGGTCCCATGAAGTTAAAAAAAAATCAAACTGCTAAGTTTACATAGAAAAAAGTTACGGCCGTTTATTCATCAAAAAACGCATATTTCGACACACTCAAGGGAATCAAAACCTATAGGGTACTTCCCGTTGGCCTAGAACTATGAAATTTGGCAAGTAACATCGTTATAGACTACAAGTACAGGAATAAATCTCAAAACTATACATTTGTAAATAGATCTTAAAAAATAGGGGGTCTATATTTTTTATAGGGTGTCGAAATTTCAAATTGAAACTACTAGTTCAAATGGGGTATCATATGAAAGGGCTTGATGTACACATTGCAAAATATATTTTATTTATTTTTTTCGACGCATTATTTCTTATTTATAATGAAAAATATCAAATTTAATAATGATACTACGTACCTACGGAACCCTCGGTGGGCGAGTCCGACTCGCACTTGTCCGGTTTTTTTATGCATTGTCATGCTCTTGTTGCAGAATTTTGTAAAATGTATTACTAAGTCAATCTGGTACAGTTTTAGACAACTTGTAAGTTTATATTTTATTCAATAAATGGTGATTTCTTACTCTATAATTAAATTATTTTTAAATGTGTAATCATATATATTTACTGTTTTAATTTAGGGGTAGTTTTAAGGCTTGAAAAGCTTGAGAATATGATAATTTAATAAGCTTGAGAATTTTCGAGAATGTGGAATAATAACATTTAAATCCTTTTCATAACATCAAAATATTTTTTTTAAAACAATTTTTTATCAAGGGGTTGTTTTTAAGGGTCGAAAGGGGGTTAAAAATTCGATAATTAAGATAGAGAACATAAAATATTATTTACTCTATACTTAAATCTTTTTATGTCATACCGAAGTATTTTTTGTGATTTTTTCAATTTAGGGGTTGTTTGCAAGGGTTGTAAGGGTTCAAGGGGTTGAAAATGATTTTATTATGAGGTAATTGTGTTAGAAAACACTTTACAATTTCACCCCTGAATATTAAACACGTTTTCTAGCGATAAAATGGCTCAATGTCAATTTTTCCATTAAGGGGTTGTTTACACCCCTTAAAAATAATAGGCGGAGCTCAGATCATTTTCACTTTTGAAGTTAAAGGTAAGATGAGCCTAATTCCAAAATTTCATGCAAATCGGTTCACAGTAAAAAAATTCGGAGGTAAGACCCTATTTTTCGCTTCAATGACTGCACTATGAAATAGGTCCAGCGCCGCAGCACCGGTGGCACGTCGACCCTCTTGGATCTTTTGTGCACTATACTCTATACTCCTCCGAAACGGCTTGACCTATTTTTATGAAATTTTATGTGGATATCGGGTAGGTCTGAGAATAGGTTGTTATCTATTTTTTATGGCAAAACAACGTTTGCCGGGTCAGCTAGTTTCCTTATAAAATCAATGATTTACACTCTATGAACCAAGAAAGTTTTACGAAGCTACAGGTATCCGAACCGAAAGTTATAGGTAGCCCTTGTTATACTCGAATGCCTGGTTGTATTTAATTAGATTTTTTATGTTTCTCACAGTTGTAATCCACGTTATTGGTATTCCGTGCTTAGGGGGGCACATTAATCCGTCGGTCCCGGCTGTTGCCGTTAGATGATAGTCGTTAAGCCAAGTTAGAGGCTTTGAAAACACTGACCTCCGCCAACTCGCAGTTGAGCAGCGTGGTAGAGTATGCTCTAAACCCCTTCGATTGAGGGGAGACCCGTATGCAGTGGAATTATTGTTGGCTTATTCTATGTATCTGAGCGTTCTACTGAGTGGGTATTTAGGTACTGTTAAATCCTTATCATTCTTCTTAAACTTCATTAAGAATTGAATGTTTTAGAATCTAGATTAGATATACGTACCTTAAGATGTGTCGGTATCATGAATCCCTCAGGTTTGGAAGGACTGCGGCCCATCCATATTATTTCGTGCTCCTTTAGTTCTAATCGCATTTTTTGAGTTTCCTGAAATAGCCAAATGGAATGTAAAATATCGATGTTCTATTCAGATTTAATATAAAATTAAATCTTTATTTGCCTTTCCTTATTTGAGAGAATTCCTTATTTATATTTGGATACGAACGCATCGATTTTACCTATTATAACTAATTATGTTGTTACACCCTGATCACAGACTCAATTATCCGCTAATCTTATAAAGCATAATATCAGATAATCCTATATTTCGTTAAAGTATAAGGCTTAACATTCCGTTTGTCGACCCTAATACAGCCACTCTAAGGTGGATAGTCGGAAAGGCGTGTCCATTTTTCCACCCGAGTGCTGAGAGCGAGTTTTTTATTCACGTTCGATCATATAAACGTAAACAAACCAACCAAAATAGAGAAGTACTCTCGTGTTGTGAATTTACCAGACGCGTGTTACAAATCCAATTTAGCCGGGTTGCACACTTCGAAATGTGAGCGGGTAAGCTATATAATTTTGATATGTAACACGCGTCGTATAAATTCACAACATGAGAGTACTTATCTATTTGGTCGGTTTGTTTACACTTTACGTTGACATTATCGAACGTAAAAAAACTCGCACTCAGCACTAACGGAGTTGATAATCGGAATTTACATAATATCATAGTCTAAGTCAGGGTTTCCCAACCTTTTTTACATCAAGGCTCCCCGGATCACAAATAATATTTTCATGCCCCCCCCCCCCCATATTTTTTTCAGTAAGTAAGTACCTACAATAAAAATCGCATTATTTTAACAACATTTATTTTTATGTAATTTGTACAAAAAGAATCACAAAATGAACTTTGACTAATTTAAAACGTTTTTATCAACCAATCTATAAGAGTACTAGGGAGTATAGTGACAATACTAGTGAGATACTTGAGCTTGCATTCTCCCTACAGTGTTTACTTCATTAACACATTGAAATATTTTTTGAAAACACAAACTCAAGCCCCCCTGACATCCCTCTACGCCCCCCTGGTTGGGAAACCCTGGTCTAAGTAATAGTACTACATAATATCTTACCTAATAGGTAGTTAAATGGCGTTTCCGAGTATTCACCTTAGGTGGGTGTCTATGAGTGGATAAACGGAATACCCCAAGTAGAACTTTAAATCCGTTGACAAACGAAATCATCCAATTAATGAACATGAGTTTCCGAGTATCCACCTTAGGGTGGGTGTTTAAGGGTGGATAAACGAAATACTCCAAATGGAACCTTAAATTAGTTGACTAATGAACTTTGTTAAAAATGGAACTTGAAGAGATTTTCTTGCAAATTATTAGTGAACCATGGAAGAACTTATTGGAGATCTAGAGGGGAGGCCTATGTCCAGCAGTGGACTTTCAATGGCTGAGATGATGATGATGTTGATGATGGAAGAACCACACGAAAAGCAAACCATATATTTATGATAGCAAACTCCGTCAACTCTGTTGCAAATGTAGACGTGTAAAATAAGAATAATGTATTTACTTACATTCGAATAAAAATATTTCCCCACAGCTACGTGCTCGCCCTGTGCTCTAACATTCACCATGTCATACTCGGCGTGGACTCTATCACCATGGTCGTCGAAAGCCACATGCCCAGTAGCTCCATTCTCGAGTCTTTGCCTCCTAATGTAGTCGAAAAGAAGTCGACCTGTCCCCCAAATAGAGCCTGAGTTGTCGCAGTCTGATGGTGGAGCGGCGATTTCTTCCGTAGTGTTCATATCTCGAATGGCTGAAGCCAGGACGTATCTGTAAGCATTGGTCAGAATTTTAACTTGGTTCACATCGAAACCAGATATTTATTTCACCATCGACAAGTAATTCATCCTGACATCATGTTGGAACCGATCATGTATTGTCCGGTTCCTAAGACGATTTTTTATTTTTCGCACTATCTAGTTGTAGAATGAATATATTCAACTCTTCAGGATTCCGGTATCTTGTATTTTTTTCCTTTCTTTGCGGCTGCCTTCGCCTCTTAAACAACGTCTTTTTCCTTGCAAACTCTACCAGTTTGGGCTATTCAGAATGTTTTTACATATAAACAAACTATCAACTTACATAGAGTCCTGTATATGTGCGTGTTCATTAGTAGCATTTACTAGTCTCAAGCCAAGAAGACCTTCAGGAGCATTTGCTGCATCTAAAGCCTGTTCTGTAACCATCCATACGTAGCCAGCAGTGGTCATGTTCACGGTAGTAGCGTCTCGGAATATTATTTCGGCGTCTGTTTTGCTATAAAAGAAGTTATTCCTTCATCGGCATCGGCAGCACATCATTGTTTTAGTCCTAGCCTAGCATAATCCATGATTTCATAATCGGCTAATCTTGGGCATCGAAAAATCAAGTATTTTCTGTTATGTTAATTGGAGAGCGGAACCAAGTTGAGTTCCAAGTGTAACCTCCCCCCCCCCCTTTTTAAATCTCTCTCTCCTCTACTCTATTATATACATTTTTTCGACCTACCTAATTGCGTATGTATACCTATCTCTCATCTTACATCTTCCCATTCATCTTATATCATCATCATCATCATCATTTCCTATGCTACTAATTTTCTCTCTCTCTACCTTTTGTATCACTTAAATCCCTCGATCTATCACACTACATATACCTAATTAAACGACATAAATCTGATATACATCTCCCTATAATTAACACTCTTACACCTTAAATTTAAACCAAAACTTATGTTGTTGTTGTCGAAATAGGATGAATCAACCTGATGGTAAGCTTTATTAATACATAATGGCCATGTGATCGTGTCTAGTGTCCTACATTGTACCGTAATTTCCCCAAATTCTTTTACGCGCAGAATAATGACTGATTAAACTCCTATCGCCCTAATACATATATATACTCATTGAATTAGTTGTATTGCCTAACACCCACTGTAAAATAAAACTATGTGGTTGAAAATATATTAACTAATGACCTAAATATTAACTAGTCTTTCTTATAATGATAATGACTCTTTAGTTATTATTTCCAGTATTAACTTTGTTATGATAGTAAACCAATACTAAACTTAAGTTAAAGAGAAACACTTTGCCATAATGGAAAAACTTTTAGACTTTAAGTTTTAGTGATAACCCAATATGATATAAAACACTTATGTCAACTAATTAACATATTCAAGGTTAAAGCTTTTAAACATTATTTCTTTTGTGGAAAATGGATAATATGATATGAAACTAAATAAGGCATTTTATTGGATTATGGAAATGTATACTTTCAAACATTATTTCTTTGTGGTAAAGACAATATGATGATATTAAATTACATAAGGCATTTTATAGGATTATGGCAATATATAGAGCCCCATAGCCTCCGCTCGTATATCATGAAGCCACCCAAGTTCACGCTTCTCTGGCCATAGTCTGAGCAGATTCTACTTTAAGAGGCATCTCTTCCTCATAAAATTCAAAAACCAAAGGACGTTCCTTCCTTTAGCCTGCCTTAACTACAAAACTCAATAACTATTTGAGATGTTCCTATCCTTAAATTATCTCTAAATGCTCAGACTTATTTACTGATTCTACATATTTACTACATTATATTATTTACTTGGAACGTTTATAGATATTTCTCAAAAGAAATTTAGGAAACTTATAAATTCCTTCGGCAATTAAATTCATTAACTGGCAAAATTAATTTCTGCATTGATTCTAGATATGAAACCAATAACTCTCTTTAGTCTATCTTTCAAACTAAATTAATTCATTATTATTTAAACTCAAATCATTTGAATTTAGATTATCTACTGTAATCACAGAATCCTTACAAACAATCCTAATCTAGTGTGCGACTGTTCAGTAACCTTGTTACTTCATAAATCACAACACTCGTATATTTATACACATATAGCTATAATCAAACTTTGTATGTCTTGATAAAAGTAACACATGCAATTTATTTAGCAATAATCTTTACTATATTTTACTTCATAGATATAGATTCTTATCTATTGGAATATACTCTAATTTCAACATTCTTTGCTGAAATTTCAAGAAATCTATTTCCTGTAATGTATCTCAATTCACTATTTTGAAATATGAGAAGTCATTATAATACAGTCAATAAAAGATGTTTTGTTCACTCACCGAGAAAAATCTTCAAATTTACTGGATAGAAGACCTTACCTTTCAACTCTGCTAATTCACACAAATTAATCACTTTCGCGATAAGTTACTATGAGATTCTTACAAATCAGTGAAAAGCCCAATTAGTTTAATAAAAATAATTTTGTTCCTTATTTATAGGAAACGAAAGAGTCAGGTTATGTTGTAAACTATAACATTTTGAAGATTGGATGTACAACGCTTTTTATTCACATTGAAATCATCCATAAGTACGTATTGTTACTTTTGATGTCAAGCTTCAACATTCGCCTTGTAATTTCAAAGTGATTTTAAATATGATTGTTCAAATTGGGCACTTCTACTTTTCAATCTAACAATCTCACAAACCTTTTTGTATAATTAAGGCATCTATCAACCGTAAATCAATTTGATTACTCAAATAAATAATATCTCTCAAACCTTTCTCAGCAATATTTAAACAAGTGAAAATCTAATTTTAAAATACTAAAATAAATTATACACTGTCCCGGTATTATAATACATATTTACGGAAATATACTAATTATTATCTCCTTACTCGAGAATACTAATAAATTGAATCATCCCGCTTAAAACTCGCGTTTTTCCTTTTATAGTCACAAGCCCCGCCCACTTTTGAATTTAGTGAAGTGACATACCTAATTTTTAACCATAAAATCTAATTCTCCTAGTTTAATCGAGTAATCTATTTGTATCAATTTATCTAACTAATTTTTACCATATAAATTGTTTCATGTTTAATCTTAAGTACATCGAAAATACTTGATTCTTACCAAAATTATTCGAATCTTTCTAAAAAGATAATTAAATCATTTTAGTTTCACAATTTTACCTTTATTTCACATAATTTTTATCTTCAAACCTCAAATTAATCTAATTTTGTACTTATATTGATCACACTACAACTTCCATTCACTAATTTTAATAGTTATAAAGAAAATATAAGATTTTCAATCTTAAACTTTATCCGTGTTTTTCTTACTATTCACTCCTTGAATCAATTCACCCGATTAATTATGAACGCCATTAATATCAACCAACGCTTATTATATCTAAATTCCCTTAATTATTGTATACGATATCATTACATACTAATATATTATCAAATTAATCGATATTAGTACAATCGATTCCCCATTTATTTATCAGAATTTTCCCGCCATTTTGCTTAGCAACATAATTTCTTGTGTCTCTCCCTATCAATGCTATTTTACTCAACCAATCAGAGATCCCGGATTTGTCCAATTTGTCCAAGGCTTTTCTGAGAATCGCACCTGCTATGCTTACGCATAAGGTCGCCCCATAGACTTTTATTTGATGAATTAGGTCAATCACAAACTGATCTTAGATATTTTATCTAAATTTCAAAGTTCTCATGTTAACTAACGGTATTAATTGTATGGGTTAGTTACAATTCGCCTCCAGATTAAATTATAGAGTAATCCTGCATTACGGTGAATTTAATCTCACCAATTACCTAACTTATTATATAATTCCGATACCTAATTCATAAATCGAGACAATAACTCAATTACGTTTCAATTCATCGACTCAAATAATTAGTGACGTCCCTTCACTAGTAGGTTCGCATTAAACATCTTCCATAAGAATGACAATTCATCCTTATGACTTCGTAAAACCTTTCTTATATATATCCTTTTAAAAAGACACCAAAAAAAAAAACATATATTTAACCCCAATCATTCAAGTGATTAGTGTCTATTGTTTTATTCAACAACCCAATTGGTATGCAAATAAGTACTAAAACGAAAGTGATCAAATTATACTCAAGTTCCCTAGCTTATAATCATTTTCATCACCTATTCAACTTAAATATTCAACGTGAATCCGCTTAAATAATGCTTTCATTATAATAATCATCTGTTTATTAAGGTGCAACCTAGCTATGTAATTTCTATACCCTCAAAATCCCTCTACTTAATAACAAACCTCATTATACTGCAAAATTTCGATTTCCTTTTAAAAGTTGGCATTTCTGTACATATTTCAATTATATGTCATTGCAATGACTTTTTGTTCTACTAATATCCTTTACAAATATAAAGATTGTCTTTTACACAAATAGTCAAGTTATAATTCATTGTCAAATTTTCCCAAAGATCTGATCTTGTAATTAACTATCGTTTAATAGAACTAAATTAATGAACCCTATCACTATAGGTAGACGCTCCCTAAAACTACAAAACAACGCTAGCTATATAAAATATATAATGTGGTATTTAGAGAAAAACCCTTAGGCATTTGCGTATACCCTACCCGTAAGCTAAATTAGTAAATAAGTTCACCTAACCTAACCCTAAATCGAGCTGGAAGATCAATCATAAAAATCTGAGTGCATCGTATCCTTCAGAGTATGATAATTTTGCAATCTTGGTAGGCGAATCTACGTTTCTTCGATTACATGACGGTAGCTACCATTTATATGCATAGACTACTGGGTCTTGCAACCAACATTGAAGTTATTATATCCGACAGAATACCATATTCACAGATTCTTAAGTCAATTCCGCCACCTGTTCCAGATTCTTATCCATCTGCGGTTGACTTCAATTTTAATGTGTGCGAAATCATTCGAACCCAGATCTCCGGATACAAACTTGGAACTTCTCATGTGTAACAATTTAAAAATACATCCTCCCCTCTGTTTCCTAAATTATACGAACATCCCTGTTTATTAGCAATGTCCTAGGGTTTAGTCATTTTAAACACCACTAATACGAGTAAAACTTTTGACAGATTCACTCAACTAATGTATATCATTTAATTAATGTTCCAAATTTGACCATAATTGAAGCCGATTTCCGGTTTTTCGATCCCAATTGCATTGGATCAACCTTGGAACTATTCAACAGGATTCAATCCCTTTAACAACTAAACTAATAAGTGTTAAATTAATATTTTTAAATAGTTAACCTTGCTGATACGCGATCAGCTGAACAAATGGAGCGTCTTCCTCTAAGCAATTTCCCCTTACTAAGTAATTCATGTTAAACTCAAAACTGAATCTTTATTAATGTTTTCCTAACCTTTCTACTTCATATTTATGAATCAGATCAACATTACATCAAAATAATCTTTTCAATACTGTAAATATCTCTTTGTAATCTTATCCTTACTCTCATTACAGATACTGCCTACCTAACATTTAGCATCTTATTCACCATTCTACTAACAAAATTCTGAAGCCAACTGTCTGCAGTTTGTTTGCAATGAACAATCTTAATGTAGGTAGTAACCTACAGATTTAAGAAAATATTTGCTACTTACTATCTTAAAGTACTTCATCATAGTCCTTGTCAACTACTAGTTAATCCGTCTAACCTCTTATTACCTAATAAACTATTGTTAATACGTTATTTTGCCTACACAAATACCTCCCACCAGTCCTCGTACATCATGACATGGTAATAAACTTCAACTCACTAAGTACTATTGTAAATAGCCTGTCTAAATTATAATAAAATTAAGAAATTCTTAAATTTCACGTAACATAAAATCAAACTCACTCTTCAAAGAATATTTTAAAATTATTAACAAAATTGGTTCATCCATATATGAAATTCACCCTTCGCAATCTTTCTTTCTTAACTATGAACTTATGCCCCTAAATTTCTCAATTAATAATCTTTACTAAACTATGTTACCATACCCCAGAATTTACTCTTAATTTTCTTTATACTAACAATTTGTTTACTCGCTTTCAGCTCCGTGGTTCTAAATAAACATCCACTACTCAATGGTTTCCTACCATGCATCAGTACAGACCCTCGTCCCAACTACTTAAGACATTATCACTGTTAAAGATCTCTATAGACTACACGTGAATTTTATATAAAAACTTACTCTAAAAAAAAACTTATTTTCCTAATATCCTCACAATTTAAATATCACTACAAAATCACCCTTATTTACCTATTCGTTGTTCAGCATTAGCTGCTTGTACTTATGCAAAAGATTTTCTTAACAAGTATATACTAAAAGACTGTGAGATCACATTCATTTGAAATTTATATCCAAAACTTAAATTTCTACATATATAGCACTGTAATATATGTCAAAATATAATATTTCATATTTTCTCCACATAATACCACTCTTTACCTACCTTAAATTAAGTAAGGTGCTCTGAATTTTCTGAACCATATATTTCTCCTTCTAACTTTCTATTAATAATAATATAATAATCTTAATTAACAATGTCAGCCAACTCACACATCGTCAACCAGTTCCACTACACTCGAAATCTGTGTTTTACACGCCAATCTAGTTACACATCTCGGCCGGTACACACTAATGTCACGTCCTACACCACTACATAAACAAAGATGTCTGTATGAAATGCGACTTAGCATGTGTGCATGCAACGCCACACAAACCATTCCAGACCTTTCCCAAAGATCAGCTGGATCGACACGAATGAACGGCCGGTAGTGAGTACACTGTACTAAGTACTACTAATTTTACTATGTTCCTAATAACATAACATACGTAAATAAGTTCCTTCCTGTTTCACAAATATTCACACTCACAGGAAATACCCCGACCCATTCAAACAGCCACGTCCATGCAAAAATCCGCCCATGTAGGAATCGAACCCACGAACGTTGATAATAGCTTCGCATCTCCGATCGCTGTCCCACTGAGCTTAACTTATTTTTCTAAAATCTATCTATCTCACCTTATCTCCTCAATTTATTTCATTGCTTACTATAATTATTTTTAAACTAATTTCAGGGTTTCTGTACTTCAACTCCATGCAGCCGTATGCTCACTCTTAAATCAACAACCCGCTTCCAATCTGGATCTAAATCTCCGCTCATCTCTCTACTCATCTATCGTTACGGAAAATGAAGATAGATCTTAATTTTAATTTAATATTACTACACAATATACTCATCACCCCCCCTCAATTAGTCACTCCTTCTATCAATATACTGGTTATTTATATCATCTATCCATCCTACACTCATCAACATAGCCCAGTATTTCATCAAGTAATATCTTTAACTAGGTCACTTTCCCTATCACTTAAGAATGTTATAGAATGTTACATCTCTTTGTCGCTAAAACTAGGTTTTCCTATTTTCCTTATTGGTCACTTATTAAATCCTCTAATCACATTATCGCCAAAAATTCCTCTCATCATTCTATAATTAATATAAATATATTTATATATATTTATATTCGCCTCCCAATGTCTAGCATAGCTGACGACCTTTCGTACTCACTTATCTGCTATTTACAATTCTCTTGTAATTACTACCTTCGAACATAAACGAAGCCACATTATAAAAATAAGTTGCATCCGCCTCCAGTTTTCTTGCAAGACAATCATCTAAAAGAATGTTAACAACCAACGGGGTCATAAGTGAGCCTATAAACCACTCAACCAACATCTTCACTCACTTCACAGAATTAAATCAATTATATTACAATAAGAGCTGTTGTGTTCCTGCGAGTGAACGAATTCACTAACCAAATGGACCACCATACCAGCAACGCGATCGATCACACGCAAAGACTGTAATGGGAGAACCCAATATAAACGCTAAACACAGCCATCATAATTGATCGACTCGATCGAATTGACCACGCTAGTCTGCCACCCTACATAGTATATAAAAAATATACATAAACCTTCTCATGCTTAGACCCTATGAATTGTTATTACCTAAATCTAATTACGAGAGAAAATACGAAACATAAATATTCTCATTTCAAATAAAATTTATACGTTAAACTTAATTAGTGTCCTTTGTGTCATCGTAATAAATAAATTTTAGAATTAAACTCAGTGTAAAACATTAGTAATATTCATCATTAATAAATAAATCGACTTTAAATTTTAACTCATAGTTTATTATTTACTTCTAAAATATTTTGTATCTGACTGTACTTGTATCATGTAAAAACTATTTCTTAAAAAAGTAATACTTCCTAAATCTCATTAGTCAATAACCAACCTATTTATACGTATAACAGTATTGAAGTCTTATCAATATATATATAAAAAAAAATTGCATATTTTAATATATTTATAAAGTCCTATTTCCCAAACGATCCCTAATTAATATGACAAACGTCACATACTACCCTATAACCATCTAGTTATATTAAACTATTAATGTTTCATCTTCTCGTAAAATCTTAAAATTCAACTAAAATTTATCTTTCACCTTAATGAACTTATTACGTATCTATTTTATATTTCCTTCCAATAAAATTGATTGCTATCTCCAAATCACTATACCCTACAACGTTTTCTTATATACATATATTTATTTTCATTATTTCTTTTAAGCTGACTGTAAATTAAATAGAAATTAATAAAAACGAATTAAGTGTCATAATAAATTTTAATTAATAATAATAATGATGAATATACTCAGGAAAAGACTATAATAAAACTCTATTAAAAAATAAAATCGCAAAAACAAATGTTGGTCTTGAGATTCGAACCAGGAATCTTAGATCCAATAGCTCTATTTTCTACTCACGCGCCACTGACTTGATAATGTAAGCGACAAAATTCGCATATGTATTTTAGAGTACCACGACTTTGTCAACATCAATTATTTATTACTAATTACGTAACTATCTTTTTGTTAAATAATAATTGTTACTAACATTTTTATTCGCATTTTCTATCGCATTACACTAGTTTAGTTCAAAGTTTCACCAATGCTTCTACATGAAAATTTTAATTAACTGAATATTTAGACGCCTCCCCATTCATAAAATTTAAGAACCATTCAAATAAAGAAAGCAACTATATAAATGTAATTTTTAGGCTACTATTGAATTAAAATATCGATTCTCAATAAAACTTGTACACCCGCGCCATCTGTGACCCAAACCCCGAACTAATTCCTCTTTCGTCCATCATGCTATTTTGGTCGAACCATTTTTTTTATAATTATCGATAACTTTACACGGACAATATATTACAATATGGAAATATGAATATATATATATTAAATGAAATAATCATATTGGTTCACGTTCAAAGATCAATACATCTCTTCGCAATTAAAATCTCATTGATGCTAATTGTACGCGCTCTTACCGCCCTCCCACGATACTTGCATTAACTGTTTCCATTCGAGTTAGATATACACCTAAAATATAGGTAATTTTTTCGTCTCTAATTTTGCACAAAATAAATACTGCTACACTAAATAAATATGTTAATGTTTAATAACGTCTTTTTTTTTTTCAGTACTTAACAAGTAAAATCCCATCTCTTACATTTAATATTCGCCCTTAAAAGTTTACTTTCCTTCACCGCCCTCTATAAAACTAACCGTAAACCCCATGTAAACGTCTTTATTTTGTCATTTTCTTTCTTTTTAAAGAATGTAATTGAAATAAAGTTATCTTATTAATTTATAGCAAAAATTTCATTTACTTTAACTATTCATAATGTAATTCTATATCGAATTTAGATTCTCATTTCCGACAAAAGGAATGAATCACTTAACAATTCTTAGTGTTGCCATTTCTTTGCAAATTTACCATATAGAGGTATTTCAAACTTTCAGGGATTACTAAAACTCAATTATCAATATGACAATTTCATAACCTCTCAATTATTCTAGTCGCCTCCACAACCTTTCGTCCGAAAATCTCACACATAATTTAATCTTAATTTACCTATTACCCCATATTTGCGTCAGATACCCGGAAATAGTTATTTAAATGTATTTATTACTACGTTATCGTTTATTTTATGAAATTAAAGTATTATTTTATATACAATTATGTTAATAGCTCATCGTTATTTTGCCCATTTTTTTTTTTTTTTCATATTAATCCTTCCTTTATTCTAACAGAACTATATCTAGATATTTTTCATATTTTATTATTAATATGAATGAACCAATTAAGTTATTCTTGCTTAAATTATTAATGATGTTATGATTAATAATGTAACGTAAAGTCAAAAACGCTTATTTTATATCAAGATTCCTAAAACTTTCCTTTCAAAATTTTAAACTTATATTTTATGGGAATGTTGGTAAGCCAACGATGGCAACCCTATTTTTGTTCGAACTCATGTCAATAATATCAACAACGCGTAAAAAAACATAATAATAAATCCTATTCGTATTAAAATTCCAATTGCTTGTTATAAACCCCAATTTCATCACAAAAAAAGAAATTATATATACTAAATTACTTGGAGTTTATAAAATGTCACCAAGCTAACCTAATTGTTTCTAAAACAAATTTGTAAGTATAACTTTTCATTATATGACTGCTAACTATTCTACCTAAACCACATATCTCAAAATTAATCTTTAATTTATTTGTTTCAGTTGATTTTTCTTCATGGGGTTATATGTAAAATTCACTACCCCAAATTCCTGAACAGAGGTTATCAAACGTTATCATTTACTATTAAATATTGAAAGTCTACAAGTAATCTTATGTAAGTATGATGTATCTTATTACATTTCTTAATTACTTTCCCTTTTTATCATAAATTTTCGTAATACATACCTACTAGGCAACCTTTCCTATTAAAAAGGAAAGTCTGTTATGTGATTTTATTAATGTAATTACATATTACTTTCAGACTCCTGTCAAATTAATATCAACTGTGAATGGGCATATCGCACCCCCAAATGGACTAATTAGTTCTATCTGTCAACGCTGAAATACTATATTTGATGTTACTCAAAGAAGTAAAAGTGAATTTTCCAATACTTAGTAAGTATGTTTTTAATTATTTATCTCTCTTTAGTACTGGTAAAATCTCTATGAATGCTTTATTTATAGTGAACTATAAGTTTTTGAAATCAATTATTACATTTACCCCGCTCTCAAGTGCATATGGTTAACTAAACTAATTTATAACCTTTTTTCCTTGTTTTCATACCAAATTTATATTCGGTAACATTACAAATTTACATATTTTCAATTATAATCCTACTTTTAATTAACTTTAGATAATTCTAATATTCTGTTATCCCATAATTATGTATTCACCATTTGTAACTCTGTTTTAATTTTAATTTTAACTTATTTTCCAGGATCATAACTCATCGTGGATCCAAACTGAAACCCGTTCATGAAAATAATTGAAGAATTTTATAACTCAAGTCCTGTGTTATTTAATTATATTTAGACCTTAGTTGTAAATATGTGAAATTAATTATATACTATTAATCTGCTTTAGGAATCCAGGAGGATTCCTTCTTCTGAGTTAATTTACTTACAAATCCTATCTGAGTTAAAACAGTCATATATCCTTTGTATTCCATTTCACGTACAGCAATTGTAGGTTTTCAAGAAAACCCAGACAACTAATTTATACCACAATTAGATTCACTCCATTCCAACAACATTTGTATATTTGTAAAATTACTAATACATATACATATATTTTAGCTTATATATAATCCTGGTCATGCGCTACCTAATTGTAACCTCCCCCCCCCCTTTTTAAATCTCTCTCTCCTCTACTCTATTATATACATTTTTTCGACCTACCTAATTGCGTATGTATACCTATCTCTCATCTTACATCTTCCCATTCATCTTATATCATCATCATCATCATCATCATTTCCTATGCTACTAATTTTCTCTCTCTCTACCTTTTGTATCACTTAAATCCCTCGATCTATCACACTACATATACCTAATTAAACGACATAAATCTGATATACATCTCCCTATAATTAACACTCTTACACCTTAAATTTAAACCAAAACTTATGTTGTTGTTGTCGAAATAGGATGAATCAACCTGATGGTAAGCTTTATTAATACATAATGGCCATGTGATCGTGTCTAGTGTCCTACATTGTACCGTAATTTCCCCAAATTCTTTTACGCGCAGAATAATGACTGATTAAACTCCTATCGCCCTAATACATATATATACTCATTGAATTAGTTGTATTGCCTAACACCCACTGTAAAATAAAACTATGTGGTTGAAAATATATTAACTAATGACCTAAATATTAACTAGTCTTTCTTATAATGATAATGACTCTTTAGTTATTATTTCCAGTATTAACTTTGTTATGATAGTAAACCAATACTAAACTTAAGTTAAAGAGAAACACTTTGCCATAATGGAAAAACTTTTAGACTTTAAGTTTTAGTGATAACCCAATATGATATAAAACACTTATGTCAACTAATTAACATATTCAAGGTTAAAGCTTTTAAACATTATTTCTTTTGTGGAAAATGGATAATATGATATGAAACTAAATAAGGCATTTTATTGGATTATGGAAATGTATACTTTCAAACATTATTTCTTTGTGGTAAAGACAATATGATGATATTAAATTACATAAGGCATTTTATAGGATTATGGCAATATATAGAGCCCCATAGCCTCCGCTCGTATATCATGAAGCCACCCAAGTTCACGCTTCTCTGGCCATAGTCTGAGCAGATTCTACTTTAAGAGGCATCTCTTCCTCATAAAATTCAAAAACCAAAGGACGTTCCTTCCTTTAGCCTGCCTTAACTACAAAACTCAATAACTATTTGAGATGTTCCTATCCTTAAATTATCTCTAAATGCTCAGACTTATTTACTGATTCTACATATTTACTACATTATATTATTTACTTGGAACGTTTATAGATATTTCTCAAAAGAAATTTAGGAAACTTATAAATTCCTTCGGCAATTAAATTCATTAACTGGCAAAATTAATTTCTGCATTGATTCTAGATATGAAACCAATAACTCTCTTTAGTCTATCTTTCAAACTAAATTAATTCATTATTATTTAAACTCAAATCATTTGAATTTAGATTATCTACTGTAATCACAGAATCCTTACAAACAATCCTAATCTAGTGTGCGACTGTTCAGTAACCTTGTTACTTCATAAATCACAACACTCGTATATTTATACACATATAGCTATAATCAAACTTTGTATGTCTTGATAAAAGTAACACATGCAATTTATTTAGCAATAATCTTTACTATATTTTACTTTATAGATATAGATTCTTATCTATTGGAATATACTCTAATTTCAACATTCTTTGCTGAAATTTCAAGAAATCTATTTCCTGTAATGTATCTCAATTCACTATTTTGAAATATGAGAAGTCATTATAATACAGTCAATAAAAGATGTTTTGTTCACTCACCGAGAAAAATCTTCAAATTTACTGGATAGAAGACCTTACCTTTCAACTCTGCTAATTCACACAAATTAATCACTTTCGCGATAAGTTACTATGAGATTCTTACAAATCAGTGAAAAGCCCAATTAGTTTAATAAAAATAATTTTGTTCCTTATTTATAGGAAACGAAAGAGTCAGGTTATGTTGTAAACTATAACATTTTGAAGATTGGATGTACAACGCTTTTTATTCACATTGAAATCATCCATAAGTACGTATTGTTACTTTTGATGTCAAGCTTCAACATTCGCCTTGTAATTTCAAAGTGATTTTAAATATGATTGTTCAAATTGGGCACTTCTACTTTTCAATCTAACAATCTCACAAACCTTTTTGTATAATTAAGGCATCTATCAACCGTAAATCAATTTGATTACTCAAATAAATAATATCTCTCAAACCTTTCTCAGCAATATTTAAACAAGTGAAAATCTAATTTTAAAATACTAAAATAAATTAAACACTGTCCCGGTATTATAATACATATTTACGGAAATATGCTAATTATTATCTCCTTACTCGCGAATACTAATAAATTGAATCATCCCGCTTAAAACTCGCGTTTTTCCTTTTATAGTCACAAGCCCCGCCCACTTTTGAATTTAGTGAAGTGACATACCTAATTTTTAACCATAAAATCTAATTCTCCTAGTTTAATCGAGTAATCTATTTGTATCAATTTATCTAACTAATTTTTACCATATAAATTGTTTCATGTTTAATCTTAAGTACATCGAAAATACTTGATTCTTACCAAAATTATTCGAATCTTTCTAAAAAGATAATTAAATCATTTTAGTTTCACAATTTTACCTTTATTTCACATAATTTTTATCTTCAAACCTCAAATTAATCTAATTTTGTACTTATATTGATCACACTACAACTTCCATTCACTAATTTTAATAGTTATAAAGAAAATATAAGATTTTCAATCTTATACTTTATCCGTGTTTTTCTTACAATTCACTCCTTGAATCAATTCACCCGATTAATTATGAACGCCATTAATATCAACCAACGCTTATTATATCTAAATTCCCTTAATTATTGTATACGATATCATTACATACTAATATATTATCAAATTAATCGATATTAGTACAATCGATTCCCCATTTATTTATCAGAATTTTCCCGCCATTTTGCTTAGCAACATAATTTCTTGTGTCTCTCCCTATCTATGCTATTTTACTCAACCAATCAGAGATCCCGGATTTGTCCAATTTGTCCAAGGCTTTTCTGAGAATCGCACCTGCTATGCTTACGCATAAGGTCGCCCCATAGACTTTTATTTGATGAATTAGGTCAATCACAAACTGATCTTAGATATTTTATCTAAATTTCAAAGTTCTCATGTTAACTAACGGTATTAATTGTATGGGTTAGTTACACAAGCTTGACGTGATCATGACTGAGAAGGTATGCTAATCGCTACGCTACGCCGCCATTGCCTTTTGCTTTATACCTAATAATAAATAAATATTCCTGGACAAACTACACACGGCCATACTAGTCCCAAACTAAGCAAAACATGTACTATGGGTACTAGATAACTGTTTATACTTAAATACTTACATTTTTTTCGTAAATATATACATTTAATACGTAGAAAACACCCAGACCAAGACAAACAGACATGTTCATGCACACGAATATTTGTCTTGTGCGCCGAACGTACCCGCAACCTCGGAGTCAAAGTGGCCATTGCTACCCATTAGACCACCGAGCTCGTCTAATGAAGTACTGTTTTTAACTCTATACTGGGGTATCTGAAATTCTTCCTTGGCTGGAATCGCTGTTTACCTGTCTGAGTTTGCCTACATGCTTGGCACACTCGTTTGGTTCTCGTTAGATTACATTACCTTAATTCTGACATTCAGATTTTTTTTTAATCTAAGAAGATGGCAAATTGGCGATTAATAATTTCTACTTTAACCTGTAATATGTGTATCAAATGAAAGGGCAAACTTAACTTAATGTATTTTTTTAACAACTATTAAAAGTTTGTATATTTTTGAAGTAAAACTTCTTTATGCACGCTTGATTTGGGGAGTAAGCTGGCGAATGCGTGACGAGAGCGTTACAGAAACGGCAAATGGAGGTTGAGAGGGAGATATAAGTTAGTAGAGCTAAAGAAGTTGTACTTCAATCGTGTGATCTAACTAAATCACACTCAATTTTTTTGTTTATTCTTTTTTTCCGTTTAAATATATTTAAAATAGGGGTAGGGAGCGTAATTATAAGCTACCCGACTGGGGAATGTACCTCCACCTCACAGAATACCGCAGCCAAATAACAATTCCCTTGAGGGTTGTTGTGTTCCTGCGAGTGAGTGAGGTCACCAGAAAGAAAGGAAGGAGATGCTGCGTTGGCAGCGGGGTTGGCGGCGCGCGAGCAATATTTTATGTTGCAAGCGTTAATATGGCTACGGTAACCGCTTCACATCAGGCGGGCCGTATGCTTGTCTGCCACCCGACGTAGTATAAAAAAAAATGCTTGATGTTTAATCTGCGTGGCAGTTAGATCAAATAAAAGTGTTATATAAACCGTTTTACCTTGCATACATAAGGAATACCCTTGCTTGCGCACTCTTTACTTCATCCAGTTTGCTGCTGAAGGCGTCTAGTCCAGGCTCAAATTCTATGACTTGTTCAACTACCACTTTTCGATCCACATCATCGTCGACGTTTTGAGATGTCGTTTGAAATCTATAATCAAAAGAGTAATAAATTAGCTAGGCCTATGAATTGGTATGGAATTAAGACTGTAAGTACATGGATTGAGAAAATTGGGCAGATTTATCGATATTAATCTTTAATATGGTTGTACCTATTGGTTTTTTATACGACGCTGCGGTGCTAACTAAGCGTACGGCCCGCCTGTTGTAAAACGGTTACCGTAGCCATGTAGATGCATACATTTTTTTATACCACAAAGGTAGCAAACAACGGTAACGGTAGCACTGGATAACATAGCATAGGCTGCGGTAACTGCTAGCTGATAGCAAGCAGTTACCGCAGCCTATGGACGCCTGCAACACTAGAGGCATCACCCCATAATCTCTGTAGTCTCTGTGTACCTGGGAGATAACCTCTCTAGAAGCGCACAGTATATACCTACGTGACTACCTCGGCTCTAACGTGTGAGGATGAATTCCCTGTCAATGGAGAGCAATATGGAGTATTGGTTGCGCGCTTAACGTCGTAGCTCGGTACACATAATATATTTAATGCATATAGATACGAGTCTAGATACACTCGTATATATACTAGTGACGTACTTGTAGTGACGGGTCTCGAGTGTACCGATCTAACAGCTGAAGCACTCCACAAAATGTGGAGCATGTACCTTGACTTCTCTATATTTTGTGACTCTGCTCAGACTTTTATGCGAATCGAAGTTGGAAATGGACCTTCATGATTATTGTCGGTGGATATTCTCTGTAGGAGAAGGTGGTTACTCTCCTCGTCAACTCTTATTCATCGCACTGCTGCGATATGTATGGGTCTCCCCTCAATCGAAGAGGTTTGGAACATACAAAGAAATAAAACAAAGGAAGGAGTATTGGCTGGCAACCGATTGGCGACCCCTTGGTATTACTGATCTCCATGGGCAGTGCTGATTGCTTTCCATCAGGTGACCTACTTGCTCGTTTACCAACCCTTATTCATCCCACTACTGGTATATCGGTCTCCCTCAATTAATGAGGTTTAGAGCATACTCCACCACGCTGCTCAACTGCGTGTTGGCGGAGGCCAGAGTTTTCAAGCCGCCTAAAAGCGACTGACTTGGCTTGACGGCTGTCATCTATAATGAAAACAGCCGGAACCGACGGCTTAACGTGCTCTCCGAAGCACGGAGGAGCTCGAGATAAATAAACCCATCCATAGACAGTCTATGGTCGACGTTGCGTAACTTGCGTGTTTGATTAGACTGACACACGTAACGATGCCACTGAGCTCGTCTACCACGCTACTACTTACACTAATCTACGAACTTACTTATTATGTTATTAGAAAGGGCAAGCGCGGATCCAGCTTTGGCGCCAGGGGGTCACATAATTGTGGTTAAGTCACTTCAAGTTATTATTTAATTTTGATAATAATAGATACAGGTAAAAAGTAAGTATTTTATTAATATATGTAAATGTAATTAATCTATATTGAGACAAAAAAAATATATAAAAATATTAAGTTAAGTAAAGTAAACAATTTTAATTAGTGGTCCATATAGGTCGTCGACCCAGCCCAAAGGGGAGGTTATGACCCCCATGACCCTCCCCCTGGATCCGCCCTTAAATGGGCATTACTTACCGCCCAAGAATAGCTCTTCCATCAGTATCAGAGCTATGTATAATTATAACCTTCATATAGTTGAAGTGCTTCAGAACATCGACCCATACGTCAGCCTGGTGCGAGTATGGGGGTACAGTTCGCAAAAACGAGACGTGGATGTTCTTGTCCGAGAACGCTGAATCCCTCGAGGATATACCGATAACCGGTATGTGGTAGAATCCACTGGTGTAAGATACTGCAGCCGGCGATAGATCACCAGTCAGTGGATGGGATACGACCACTGCATAGACCTACAAAATATATATTCTATGTAGAGTTTAAAAATACTTTTAATTCTCATGTTGTCAATATATCCTAAGACGTGTGTTAGATACATATCATAATTATGTGGTTTACTTGCTCACATTTTGAAGTGAGCAACCTGGCTACAGGCCCACCACACATTCCCACCACTGTGTCTCCTGTGTAGCCAGGATTAACAGCGGCAACCGCCAAAAAAGGCAATGAACAGTGAAGTCCATTGCAGTCCCGGGGGTACAACTACGGCTGCCTTGGAACTCACAACAAATTTAATCAGAAGAAATTAGTAGGAGTAGGAAGCTTTTGGAATTTGACTTCCCCTCTTAGCAATGTTAGAGACAGCAATATGGCAAATAAGGCATTAAAAGCCTAAAGAGATGGCTAGTCAAGTGAAGCTCAACTGCCGTGCACCACGGATTTTAAGTATCTACCTAACACTATTGGGGACCTAAAACATTGAGTTGTTACCTAACACATCGATTCCAATAATAAGAATTGCAAAATCGTCTGAACGCTTGGTAATTCTCCCTTGTTGCTACCAAATCAGAATAGTATACTACCCCGGATGCGACCTGTAATGAATTCAACATGTCATTCCGCTCCCGCCGCCAAAGATCACACTCCCAGAGAACATGATGTGCTGTTTGATCGTATTCATAATTTGCAGTAGAACATTCACATAAGGGCGACGGCACTAATTTAAACGAAAAGAGTTCAGCCTTGAAATTGCCATGCCCAGTCAAAAATTGCGCAACGGGGTGATCCACTTCTAACCACTTTTTCTTTAGTCTATCTCTTACCGATTGAAAAAACAGATACAAGTGGCGTCCTTTGGTAGAAGTATCCCACCTTTCTTGCCATTCAGACATCAATGTTTCAAGTACCTCATTAATAGGTTTGAACAGTCTAAGTATTTTCTCACGATCACGCATTTTCAGAAAATCAGGGACCATATTTTTAGATGTATAGTACATTGAAGCGCGGCGTTGTACTTCTAAGTCTACTGGTAATACACCTGCTAGCACGGGTAGTGCCAGTTCTATACGATTTACATAAAAATATCAGAGCAAGGCGCTGGCTTTGAAGCAATTTACGACGTGCTGCACCTATAGTAGCCCTATCAGCCCATGCAGGTGAACCGTACGTAACACAACCTAAGTATGTGGCGGTATAAATAATTTTTAACGTTTTGAAAGTTAATCCCCACGTAGAGGTAGAAATTCGTGTTAACGCATAGAAATTCTTTTTTGCTTTTTCACCTACTTGTTTCATGTGCTCGATATAGTTAAAATTTCTGTCCAAAAGCAAACCCAAGTAACAAACCGAACTTCTATTTGCAACTGAACTCCATTAAAATGAAATCGCGGTGAAACTTGTAAATTTCCCTTAAGCAAGAGTTGATATGTTTTATGTGGTGCAAAATCTAGAAATTAAGCCTAGGCTAGCGTTGGCTAGTTTCTCTATGCTAGATCTTGAATTAGCACTGATTAATAAAAGACCATCGTCAGCGTAACCAGTTAATGAGCACCCTTCCGGTAAGGGTAGGCTAAAAAAATCATCAAAACCGATATTCCAGAGATACGGTCCCAACACTGAACCCTGGGGGCAGCCCCGCGTGAGCACCTTTGAAGCAACGTAATGGCCAAGTTTTAATTTCGTTGTACTATTCAAAAAGTATGAACGAATGAGAGAGTAGATATTGCTAGGGCAACCTCGCGCCTTAAGTTTCAACAACAACATTGGCCACCAAGCATTATCAAAGGCACCTGAGATGTCTAAGAAAATAGCTACTACATACTTGTTCTCCGAGAGCTCAACAACTTTGCGAACTGCGAGCGCAGCATCAACAGTAGACTTGCCAATGGTGAACCCGTATTGATTTTTATGAAATTGTGGGCCATCGGGCAGCAACCGTGGTACAACTAATCGTTCAAGTAGTTTACCCAACGACGGTAGCAGAGTAATAGGACGGTAGGACTTCGGATCGTCAGGTGGTTTATCACCACCTTTTGGTATTATTTTTATAACGCCACTTCGCAAAATGCCAGGGAAATGACCTTCTACAATACACCGATTAAGTACTGTTAAGATAGGTTCAGCGGCTACTTTACAAGCTTCTTTAATCATTCTATTCGAAATTTTATCATCACCGGAGGCTTTATTTGTAGGCAAAGTTTTAACAATAGACAGAAACTCATCCATCGACGGTACATTTGATATTAGAGTGGAAGGGCATAGATCCGCTGCGCTCCTAACCTCGCGATGGTAGTCACTGTCACTATTGGCGCAATCATCAGGAATTAACGCATGCAGAATTGTCCCAGCAGTCTCTTCTATTCCAAGGGTATGTGAATTATTAAATTTTATGTTGGATACATAGGCCTGATCAATCCGCCTATTTGCTTTAAATTCGTGATAGTCGTGTAGCAACCTGACTAATTTCACAATAGGAAGCTCAATTTGGTCGGCTTATAAACGTTAATACGTTTGAATGTGACCAAAAACTCTCACAAGGCACGCAGAGCGTCTCTCGAAAACGAATTTTGAAAGGCTTCAAAATATTAATAATACATACACAATTCTAGATAATTTAATTTTGTAAAGTATCTATCATCATCATCATCATCAGGTCATTTTAGTCTCCACTACTGGAGCACGACCCTCTCTTGTCCATCCCAGACAGAAGGAGGATTTGGCCTACACTCCCCACGCTGGCCAGACGGGTTGGGGAGGCCTGATCGATGTTTTATAATGTATTTTCCTTAGTCGCCTTCGCGTCGTTACGACATCCACAGGAAGAGACGGAGTGATTCTATTCTAGTCTGCCGGAAACCACACGGCTAAAAGTAAAGTATCTATCAACACGGCGCAAATTAATAAATGTGTCTAAAATCTTTAAAAAAAAACTAAGCACCGGTAAAAAGTCACTTTTCACTTACTCGATGAGCAATCAGATCCTTGCACACGTTCATCGCTGTCTTTATGGGATTAGGATCCATGAGTATAGAATAGTCATGGTAGGTGATCCCGCGAGGTACATATTGATCTCTGAAGTTGTGATTCTGGAAATAAATTTTATATAATTATTGATAAACTTGCAGAGTATTTTGTGATTGGGTTTAGTCGTGTCCCAGTTGTCGACGCCGGTAACGCCACCGTTATCTACCGGCAACTGGAATTTATTTTTTCTGAAAAAAATTCCCAGTTGCCAGGTGGCGACAACCATTTGTTACTAAGACTAAAAGGGTGAAATTAACTAACCTATTTCAATATTAATAACGCATTTATTTACTTAAAACGAAAAGATCCCTGATTTATTCATTACTTTGCTCAAGAGCAAATCCCTTGCAAAAACTAGTGGTATTTCTTCCACGGTATGATGGAAAGCAGTTACCGTAGCCTATGGACGCCTGTAACACTAGAGGCATCACGTGCGCATTGCCGACTCTGTAAAAATCGCTTCACGCGCTTTTTGAAGAACCCCATGCTGTACCTAGTCTCCAGGGAACCTCAACAGGCAGTTAATTCCATAGCTTGATAGCACGTGAAAGAAAACTTCTCTGGAACCGCACAGTACGTGACCACTTCGGTTCTAATGTGTGAGGATGAATTCCCTGTCGATGGCGAGCGGTGCGACAGTAGACGGAGGTCGTCGGCATCATGTTAAATAACTCCTCTGAACACACCCCATTGTACAATCGGTAGATCACAAGAAAAGGGACGCAAAATCCCTTCTCAGACTCCACAAGGTTTTAAACCGTCCGTCAATGTGGATTCGTCAATAATCCTCACAGCACGCCACTGCATCCCCAGTCGAGTAGCTAAATTGCTAGACCATGACCAATAGACCGTGATCAAAGTAGAGCCAGATTGTCGTTTGATGCCCTTTGGTCGGCGCATTTTACACTACGTATTGTACCTACTTTTTTTTTTATACCACCAGTGTGGCAAACAAGCACACGGCCCGCTTGATGGAAAGCAGTTACCGTAGCCTATGAACGCCTGTAACACCAGAGGCATCACACGCGCGTTGCCGACCCTGTAAAAACCTCTTCACGCCCTTTTTGAAGAACCCCATGCTGTAGTCCCCTGAGAAAACCTCGACAGGCAGTTCATTCCACAGCTTGACAGTACGCGGGAGAAAACTTCTGGAACCGCACAGTACGTGACCACTTAGGCTCCAATGTGTGAGGATGAATTCCCTGTCGATGGCGAGCGGTGCGACTGTAGAAGGAGGCCGTCGGCATCATGTCAAATAACTCCTCTGAACACACCCCATTGTACAATCGGTATTATAGAACACAAGAAAAGGGACGCAAAATCCCTTCTCAGACTCAAAGGTTTTAAACCGTCCGTCAATGTGGATTCGTCAATAATCCTCGCAGTGCGCCTCTGAATCCCTAGTCGAGTAGCTAAATTGCTAGACCATGACCAATAGACCGTGATCAAAGTAGAGCCAGATTGTCTTTTGATGCCCTTTGGTCGGCGGATTTTACACTACTTAGGTATTGTACCTACTTCAATTTATGTTAACAATACAATTAATTATCTACTGTTTTCGCAATAATCATATGCTTCCAATGCATAAGGACCAATACGCAAAATGACATCTAGACGCATATAGACCGATACCACAGTATATATAACAGTCCGATACACTAAGGTACACGAGATTTTCAAAAGCACAACTATCAAAATCTTATTTTTCATACGAAATTTTTCTCACAGGCAGTTTGGCACATGAGTCGGCGCTGATTATGCTGCGTTCACGTCTTAATTTCTCAACAAAAACTTACAGAAATGGTGTCTTTGAAGAATGCGATGGATTCGTTGCTGGAGAGCACACCTCCTACGTTGTAGAATGTGGGGTTAGCTCGGCGTCGATCTGGACTGCGGCTGTCATCACCACACGCCAGCTCGATGCAGCATAGCACCACGAATACAGACTTCCACCACATATTGTCGCTGAGAAGAAGTGTTCTCAAACATTTAGTCATTATCGCAAATACCTAGATTATTGAATGAATGAAGCGAGTTAAGGGCAGTCCATTAATCACGTGAGGTTTTTTTTGCAATTTTAACACCCCCCCCTCCCCATTGGTGATACTTGGTGAGGTCTTGGAAATCTGACCCCCCCCCCCCCTCAAATCACGTGTATTTTTCAAAAACAAAGAATCTTAAAACTTTTAGAATATAAGGATTTTTGTTATATCACTAAGGTGACAAACAAGCATACGGTCCGCCTGATGGAAAGCTGTTACTGTAACCGATGGCGCGTTGCCGACCCTACACGTACGTTGACATTGTAGTCTCTGAGAAAACCTCCACTGGCAGTTCATTCCACATCTTGAGTATACTCTCTTGAGCGTCACGTGATTAATGGACGGCCCCTTACTTGGCTTCTCCAAATTAAGTTAAAAGGAAAAATACAAGAAATTAGAGATTTTGATAGAACTCGCGTTCTTTTATGCAGAAAAGGCGAGTATCGACATCGTCATCGAGGTGATATAGGTAGCGACCACGACCACGAGCTTCTTTGGCAGAAGCCTACAAGGTTTTTTTTTCATTTGCTAGACCAAATAGCTAAACTTAATAGAACCACAGTATAATTAATACTGCTGTTACAGTATGGCTAGTCCCTGCCGCTCTCTCGTATTGACCTCACCTCCCCTCTGAGACGAATCTGGAACAGTTTATATGGCGCCGCACACACACACGCTCATTCTCGTTCTGACAAACGTCAACGTCTATATAATAAGTAAACGACATGACATTTCTACGGAGTGGCCGGGGTGTGATAGGACTTTACAATTGCAGTTTCAGTGCCAATTACAGATGCTCACTTATTGTGCAAGGTAAATTGAAAATACGTCTTCACTGAAACAATTCGGCTGAGTGGAAGGCGGATGTTCTTTTTCAATCACTTTTCTTAGCGCAAACGAGAACAATAATTACTCATATGCATTATTCATGCAGATGAAACATCAGGAGTCAACTTACTCATTAATATAATAGGGGGCATTTAGGCACAGCTGCAAGTTTGGATTGCGGATTAATATTTAAGTTCCAGCCACGTATAATTTTCCACTGGGGCGTAGTTTCACAACACATGATATTATAAAGTTGCCGCTTACCTTACACTAACAACTTCATTGTATTAGAATAATTATTCGTTTACTTCATTTTTTACACCTAAAATACACTATCGGTATCAGATGTTTGGATGCTGTGAAAGCGCGGCAGATGTAGGCTGGACGCTAGACCGCGCAGGCGTGGGAGGAAAATCAATCATGGACAGAATTAATACTATCATAATATATTATTTTGTATAAACTACTTGCTAATAATTAAAAATATACAATAAAAATAAATATGGCTAACTATATATACAGATTATTATTAGCAAGCAGTTTATATAGAATATTTAAAATTCTCGTGTCGCGGTGTTTGTTAAATGGTTTGTTACCAAAGTCCTCCGAAAGGGCTCGACCAATTTTTATGAAATTTTGTGTGCATATCGGGTAGGTCCGAGAATCGGCCAACATCTATTCTAGATACCTTAATTAAATGATAATGGTGACCGACCCCTAAATATTTTAATTTTATTTTATTGACATTTTTTTTATTTTATTATGATTTAGCATTGAAAAATACATACAACTTCAAATTTTCACCCTTCTACCACCCTTCAACCCTTAGTTTTGAATAGCGAATAATTTATTTGGCAAAATAACGTTTGCCGGGTCAGCTAGTTATGTGTAAATACTTATTTGAGCATTAATACATATGTAATAAAATACGATCATTGTTTTTGTAAAAACATTTATTTTGTATTTTTGCAACAATAAAACTTATAAATATTTAAAATTAAAGATATTCAAGCACACAATTAGTTACATACGTATAGCAAACACATTATCAGAGAATTTAAGTTTACATATACAGTTTACATAACTTACAAATATTTGTTTTGAATATAACTAAAACTTTACACAGAGTATAACTTGTAAACTTTCGTGTTGCATGATTAAAATGATAATAACTACGGGAATTAATGCGATCATACATACAAGGCATTTTTACATACCTTTATTATTGACGTTTTGACCAGAGGCCCTACCGCCAAAGCTGAAGCCGATTACCATCGGATTTTTGATTGCGAAAATAAAACTAGCTTAAAATGGCGGCAATTGTGTGCACGACAGAATAAATTAATTAGAGTAATAAAAACAATTATGTATACATAGTAAATATAGCGCAAGTCATATAAAAGTATAACCAAATACCTAAGATAGGAATAAGTGTTTTCGTTTTGTTTTTGTATTAGATATAAGTATATGTTAAAATATGTAAATGTTATAAGCATAACTGTAAAATTGAGAAATAAAGAAATTGAAGCTTCGTGTAAATTATTACCCCATAGAGGTGTGAACAGCGCGGCGGCCGCGTAACACTGGCAGCGAGGGACTCACGTCAGGTTATATTTATAACCTCGCATACGAGTAAAAGAGACTACGAGCCCTCGCGCACAGGCCGACCGCCTTAGGGTGATAATTAATACATAAATATGGAAAATAGATTAAAATTAATAACGTAGTATAAGTTAGAATAAGTAAAATGTATTAGTTGTAAGAAATATTAAGAAATAAATAAACGATTCGCTGAGGGGTGGGGGAATGCAGGCGGGGGCGGAGGTACGCCTCCGCCCAGTATAAATATAGGATCGGGTCGCCGTACAAAACACAACCGATCGAGACTCCGAGCGAAGCAGACCACTAGAAGAAAATAGAAAAAAGAAATCAAGAAAACTAGAAAACTAGTCTACTGACTGCATTCCTCTACCCAGCGGCGCTACAAAAATAAAACGGTGTATTGTTTCTGACACCGCACCACCGCATCGGTGTATCGTTTCTGACACCGTTACGGCTCACCTCACCAACGTCAAATTTATACAGTCCACTCTTTAACATCGAAGGCCCACGCTGCAACCGCAACATTGTTTGGTCCTTCTGGAAGCCGGATCACTGATCTAGAAGAAAGAAAATTACAAGATGGTCGTCACTAGAAGCGAACACGGAAAGAAGACTTCAGCTACGTCAGGCAGCGGCGACACTACAACGACACCTGAAACAGACGCAACAGCGACTACGTCGGGCACAGACGCAACAGCGACCACGTCGGGCACTGGCACCACGGCGACCTCGTCAGGCACGGGTACTACGGAAGCTACGGCCGGCACCGGCACAACCACAAACACCGGTGCAACGGCTTCATCCACCGGCACGGCAAGGCCACCAGACACGTCGGGTATCAAGGCAACACCCGCCGCCAGCACCGCCACAGTCATCGAGCGTCAGCAAACAGAATTGATGCCGCCACCAGCAACTACGGAAACGCTAAGGCCCGCTCGGTCACGCCGATCTGAAGCCTCCCGCAAGAAGCTCCTCGCGGAGTTGGAGGCTAAGGAAAGGCTGGCTGAGTTAGAGCTGAAGCGGATCCGCGCCGAAGCAGCTTTAGAACAAGCCAGACAAGCCAGATTAGAAGCTGAATCTTCATCAGAGTCAGAAGCAAGCGATGACCTAGCGCCGCAAAGGATATCCGATTGGTTCGAGAGGCAGCCCACACAGAAGAAGCAGCTGCCGCCCGTGGAAGAGGCTGACAACGCACCGCCGGCAGAAAGAGACACAGCGATAGAGCTACATCCAGTCAACGAAATTGAAGGAGGCCTGGCTGCGCGCACATACACAATGCGCGAGCAGCAGAACAAAGAAGCACAGACCCGTCAAGTTTCGTCGATGGACGTTACGTCGCTGGCCGCCGCGTTAACAGAAGCCATCCACACCAGCAAATCGAAGAGGAATTATATACCGGACTTGCCTCAGTTCGGCGGCCTAACAACAGAATGGCTGCCGTTCAAGGCGAGTTATAGCGAATCCGCAGCGAGCTTCACGGCGAGCGAGAACGTCGCCAGAATAAGAAGAAGTCTAAGGGGAACCGCTTTGGAGGCAGTCAGTGCCCTCCTCATCAGTCAAGCCCACCCCGAAGTCATCATAAGCTCGCTGGAGAGAAGATTTGGAAGACCTGACACATTACTTATGTGTGAAATGGAGAAGATGAAGACTCTCCCTCGACTCGCGGATAGCCCGCGAGACCTGTGCATCTTCGCAAGCCGCATCGCTAACACCGTAGCTACGATTGAATTACTGAAGCGGCCGCAGTACCTACACAACCCCGAGATACTGCGACTCATCGTCGACAAGTTGACGCCTATACTACGGAACAAGTGGTACGACTACGCAGCTACGAGCGAAGATACGCCAGAATTGAAGAAAATAGCAGAATTTCTCAACAACGAAGCCGACAAATGCGCCCCTTACGCAGCGCCCGAGTCGACCAACGAGAACAGAAACATAAGAAGAAAAGTTGAACGTGCTTACACCGTCACTACAGAAAACAACGCGGAGCCTACAGAAGAAAGGACTTCGTGTGCCTGCTGTCAGGGACATCACCGGCTACCAGCGTGTCCGCGATTTCTCAAAGCGGACACGAACGAGCGCTGGGAGATCGCGAAGAAGAGTCATATATGTTTCCGCTGCCTCGTCAACAAGCATCGCCGCTCCGTATGCCGCGCCAAGACCTGCGGCCACAACGGCTGCCCTATGCGCCATCATCGCCTCTTACACCACGAGAGACCACCAGCAAACGAAGCAGCACAGCCACGGCCACAAGACAAAGCCGAACAAGTCGTCGCGTCGGCGATTGAACAAGTAGCGAGCAACACGACGAAGGCAAGCCGCGCGTATCTGAAGATCACACCAGTTACGCTGCGCGGCCCGCAAACTACAGTTCAAACCTACGCGCTACTCGACGAAGGGAGCACCGTGACTATAATAGATTCTTCGCTAGCCAGCACGCTCGGCCTTGATGGACCTACAGAACCGATGTGGGTACAAGGAGTGAGCGGGACAGAGATAGCACACGACAAGAGCAAGAGAGTGAACGTCAGCATAAGGGGCAGACACACCGACAACGAGCTGCAGATACAAAACGCACACACCGTCGCAAGTCTGGACTTCACTACTCAGTCAGTGAGCGAGCAAGAAATAAGGGGCTGCTCACACCTAGAAGATATCAAGCACGAACTATTGTACATCAACGCCACACCCAAGCTGCTGATCGGGCAAGACAACTGGGAGCTCATCGTATCGCGCGACATAAGACAAGGACGGCGCGATCAACTCGTCGCATCGAAGACTCTTCTGGGATGGGTGCTACACGGCTGCCGTACTTCACAAGCGGCGCCTGTAGCATTCTGCTGCACGCACCTCACACAAACCGAGCGTGCAGATCCCATAGAAGAGATGATGAAGAGGTACTTCGCTCTAGAGTCGCTGTCTATCGAACCAAGGAAACAGGATAGCGACCCCGAACTACAAGCGCTCAAAATATTAAAAGAAAAAAGCCGGCGTCTACCCGATGGCAGATACGAGACAGGACTACTGTGGCGCGAGCAAGTTACCAATGTGCCTAGTAACCGACCGGACGCGCTCAAACGTCTATACACACTCGAGAAGAAACTTGATCGCGATGAAAACCTAAAGAAGAAATATGAAGAACAAATTACCAACATGCTGTCGTCGAACTACGCCGAACAAGCAACAACACCACCCAACGAGAGAACCTGGTACCTGCCGCACTTCGCAGTCTGCAACCCGGAGAAACAGAAGATACGAGTGGTCCATGATGCTGCGGCTAAATCACACGGCCGCAGCCTCAACGACATGCTCCTACCCGGGCCAGACCTGCTGCAGTCACTACCAGGCGTCATCATGAGGTTCCGTCAACATGGCATTGCTGTATCGGCCGACATCAAGGAAATGTTTATGCAGATCAAGATCCAAGAAGAAGACAGAGACGCGCTCCGCTTCTTGTGGAGGGGCGGCCGGCGAGAGGGCGCACCGGAGGAGTACCGTATGACTTCCGTCATATTCGGTGCATCGTCGTCGCCATGCACGGCACTCTACATCAAGAATAGAAACGCACAAGAACACGCGGCCGAATACCCAGAGGCCGCGCGAGCGATAGAAAGAAATCACTACATGGACGACTATCTCCAAAGCTTCCAGACGACGGGCGAAGCGAAGCGGATAACTAGAGACGTCGACTACGTGCACAAGCAAGCCGGTTTTCAGCTACGCGGATGGTCCACAAACAACAAAGAAGCTGTCAGCAACGTCGCGGACTGCGTAGAGCGAGAGGGAACTACAGTCGCCATCGGCGGGAGCGAGATTGAGAAGACACTCGGCTTGCTATGGCACACGAAAGAAGACTGCATTCGCTTCAAACTCAATGTACGCAGAGCTCCGCCCGAGGTGCTGGATGACTTGCGCCCTCCGACGAAGAGAGAAGCCCTCAGCATTATAATGTCGATTTTCGACCCACTGGGCCTCATCTCGCCTGTTACCACGCCAGCGAAGCGCATCATGCAAGACACGTGGCGCTACAAGACAGGCTGGGACGACACAATTCCGGAGGAGCTACAAAAAAGATGGAGTGATTGGCTACGACAGCTACGTGACCTAGGAAACCTAGGCATACCCAGGTGCTACGACTCCGAGCCAGCAGCCCGCTACGAGCTACACACCTTCGTAGACGCAAGCGAGGAAGCCTACGCCGCCGCTGTCTATTGGCGGATGACGCGAATGGACGGCAGTATCAAAGTCGCGCTTGCAGCAGCCAAGAGTCGGGTCACACCTACGAAGCTCGTCTCAGTACCTAGGCTGGAACTACAAGCGGCAGTCCTCGGCGTTCGTCTCGCTAGAGCGGTAGCGGAAGAACACGATTACGAGATAGCGCAGAAAACGTACTGGAGCGACTCACGCACAGCGCTAACGTGGATACGCGCCGAGCCCCGCACATACAAGACGTTCGTAGCTCACCGTCTCGCCGAAATTGAAGACTCCACCAAGAAGAATGAATGGCGTTGGCTGCCATCGGCTGACAACGTAGCGGACGACGCCACAAGGGCGACACCGGCGAATTTCGACGCGCAACATAGATGGTACGACGGGCCGCGATTCCTGTATCAATCGGAATCGACTTGGCCCGTAGAGAACAAAGTCGAAATTCCTGCGACCGGCGAAGAAAAGGGACAAGAAAAATGCAACACACTACAGCGACAAGAACACGGTCACTTACCCGACATCGAACGATTCTCCCGATGGACAAGGCTACTACGAGCGACCGCGCGAGTTCTGCAATTCGTCGATCTGTGCCGCGGCAAGACCAACGATCCGGCGAGACAGCTGATTGCGGCGGCGAAGCGAAAACGAACCCGAGCAAACGAAGAAAAAGACGGAAAATGGAACGAACCCGCACCTCGAAACCGCAAGCCGGCCAAACCAGCCTCCGCGCCTGAAGGGAAAAATAAGTTTCTCACGTTGGACGCGCAGTACTTGGTCGGAGCAGAACAATTATGGATCCGCGCCTCGCAGGAAGATAGCTATAAGAGCGAGAAAGAGAGAATAAAGAAAAACCAAACGCCGACTAAGAATGATCGTCTAGCCGCGCTGAGTGTGTACATCGACGAGAATAATATAATACGCCTCAATAGCAGAATAGCAGCGGCCAACGACATACCTCAAGAAACGGCGCGCCCGGCTGTGCTACACGGCAAGCATAGCTACACCAAGTTGTACATAGCCTATGTACATGAAAAGCTACACCACGGAGGATCGGAGATAGTCGTGACCGAGCTGCGCCAACGTGTGTACATCATGAAAATAAGACCAGCTGTGAAAGGAGTCATCGCCCGCTGCGCCGTCTGCCGTCTGAAGAAAGCAAAGCCTGCGGTCCCTTATACCGGGGATCTGCCGGCCGCACGATTAGCTCATCATGTACGACCTTTCACCTTCGCAGGCCTAGACTATCTCGGACCCTTCGAGGTAACAGTGGGCCGTCACCGAGAGAAGAGGTACGTCGCGCTCTTCACGTGCATGACTTCGAGGGCGGTTCACCTGGAGGTCGCCGCCTCACTCAGCACCAGCTCCGCCATCTGCGCCCTCCGCCGCTTCATTGCCAGGCGAGGGTGCCCTACCGAGCTGTGGAGCGACAACGCCACAGCCTTCCGAGGTGCAGACCGCGAGCTCACCGAGGCGGTGAAAGAGGAAGCCGCAGCGCGCCGCATCAACTGGCGCTTCCTGCCCCCTGCCGCTCCATTCATGGCAGGGGTCTGGGAGCGCATGGTGCGCACGGTGAAGGAAGCCCTACGAGTCACGCTGCACGAGCGTTACCCGAGCGACGAGACGCTGCAAACACTGCTGGCCGAAGTAGAGATGACGGTCAACTCTCGACCGCTCACCCACGTTGCGGTGACCCCCGATGACCCACCGGCGCTGACCCCGAACATGATCCTGCTCGGGCCCGACTGCCACACGCCCGGCCCCGGCACTTTCACCGAGCACGACGGCAACGCGCGCCAACACTGGAGGCGCGCCCAGCTGCTCGCCGACACCTTCTGGCGACGCTGGGTGCGCGAGTACATGCCGCTACTCCAAAACCGGCGGGAGCCTCACAGCAGCGGCGTCGGTCCAGTCGTCGGAGACGTCGTGATCATCTGCGACTCCAACCTACCTCGCAACACGTGGCCACGGGGACGCGTAACGAAGACCTACCCTGGCAGCGACGGCGTGGTACGCGTCGTGGACGTCACCACCAGCAAGGGACACATTCTGCGGCGGCCCACCAAGAAGATCGTCGTGCTACCAGTGGGATCGCAAGGCGACGGCGGGAGAAATGTGCACGACAGAATAAATTAATTAGAGTAATAAAAACAATTATGTATACATAGTAAATATAGCGCAAGTCATATAAAAGTATAACCAAATACCTAAGATAGGAATAAGTGTTTTCGTTTTGTTTTTGTATTAGATATAAGTATATGTTAAAATATGTAAATGTTATAAGCATAACTGTAAAATTGAGAAATAAAGAAATTGAAGCTTCGTGTAAATTATTACCCCATAGAGGTGTGAACAGCGCGGCGGCCGCGTAACACTGGCAGCGAGGGACTCACGTCAGGTTATATTTATAACCTCGCATACGAGTAAAAGAGACTACGAGCCCTCGCGCACAGGCCGACCGCCTTAGGGTGATAATTAATACATAAATATGGAAAATAGATTAAAATTAATAACGTAGTATAAGTTAGAATAAGTAAAATGTATTAGTTGTAAGAAATATTAAGAAATAAATAAACGATTCGCTGAGGGGTGGGGGAATGCAGGCGGGGGCGGAGGTACGCCTCCGCCCAGTATAAATATAGGATCGGGTCGCCGTACAAAACACAACCGATCGAGACTCCGAGCGAAGCAGACCACTAGAAGAAAATAGAAAAAAGAAATCAAGAAAACTAGAAAACTAGTCTACTGACTGCATTCCTCTACCCAGCGGCGCTACAAAAATAAAACGGTGTATTGTTTCTGACACCGCACCACCGCATCGGTGTATCGTTTCTGACACCGTTACGGCTCACCTCACCAACGTCAAATTTATACAGTCCACTCTTTAACATCGAAGGCCCACGCTGCAACCGCAACAAATTGTTTAGATAGTGCTGTTAGAAACCATAGACCTCTAGACTAAGCCGAATATGTTAAACCTAAGATCAATATTCGCGATCAAAAAGTCGATGGCAATCGGCTTCAGCTTCAGCGGTAGGGCCCCAGGTTGCACCGGCCGTGATCACCAGCTGACTGTCTGTGTTTACACAAAGTATAATTCTACATATTTGTCTTATTACTAGGTAATTCAATACCTATGCCGAACGGATGTATATACGTCTAGGACAATTAAGGTACAGTACAACAGACAACTGCTTGTGGACAGTAACACTCCCAGTATAAGATGGTTCTGTAGCCAAGAATAGGCTTGTATCCCATTTTTTTTTTCGATTTGTTATTTAAAGACGTCACAATAATATAAATATAGGTGAAATAATTACTTCGATTGCATAAAAAGTTCTCGAGATATGATAACTTGAAGATCACAATTTTGGACTATCCCGAAAACGCTCCATACAAAAGGCCACCACGTTATGACGTCACACCGTGCTATTTTATATGCATTAAATCAGAAATTTGTACGACAGCTATGTTAAATATTGCGTTTATGTAGCCAGTGCCGTAACAAAAGTTATAGTATTTTTTATTGTTTCTACAATGGTAATATTTATTTTTTATAATTTCATACCTTTAAAATGGACTTTCCCACCAAACTTTGACCGAACATAAAACACGTCGTACATAAGTTATTAAAATTTTAAGATCGCAGATCGTTCTAGATTTATGTATTTTACGTTACTGATAGAGAGTTTTTATAATTTTGTGACATGGGCAACAAGCCTATTGTAGCCATGTAGCATTCGTGGAACTCCGTACTCTCTTGTACTGGAAGTACGTAGTGCCATTAGGTACTAGTTATGCTGTGCTAGTCGTGTCGTATGAGAGTAGGTACGCATTTATTCCTAAGCAAGATAAATCTTATCTTTTTATTGTATTTCGTTGGCAACAGTAGATTTTCGTCATTATTAAACGCGATACTCTGTCCAAAAAGTAAGAGTAAAATCTACTTACAGATAAGATAAAGTCAGGAGGATAAACTAGAGGCGTGTCATGTTATCAATATATTCTAATCTAAGTATTTTCTCGTGAGTAACCTTTTGGAGAAACGCATAATTTTAATAGACGTTTATGTAAAATTAATAAAAATATATACCGGGATACATTGCTCTGCCAAATAAATAAATTTTCTGAATAGCATCACTCCAGCTAGCGAAATGAAATACGTCTACATTTCTCACACACCAAATATACATAAAAAAAATTGGTTGTTTGTAAAGTCGGTTTACGGATGATAATTTTACTTGATAACGTCATAAGAAAACATCGGCCGATGGAGTGAAAGAGAGATAGATGCGTCACTAGCCGAACGATTAGGCCGATCGTGCCTCTCTACCGCTTGTTCCGCGATCTCGCTTGTACGCTCGGCGCAGGCGGAACGTGACAATGTGTCATGCTTTTTCGTGCGTGCAGCCGGCGTTCATCGATTTATAAGACGTTATCACATCAAAAATCATAAAAGAATAGTCGAGCCGTTTCAGATTCAAAGGAGTGCGACCACAAAAACCGTGACACGAGATTTTTTATGTATAGATAGATAGAATTTCAGCTAAGGTAAAGTTTTCGTTACGACTATTTGTAAATCAGATTAAATCTATCTTATGTCCATATCTGAAGTTTTCGGTTAGTCAAGTAGAGGTAGTTAAACCCATCCCCATGGGCCAGGCGCTGGGGGCCAAGCGGGCCAGGGTTTACTTGGCCAGGCAGGTTCAGGGGTCCACGCAGGACGGAGAGCGGCGGCGGCGGCAGTAGCAGCGTGCTGAGCTGCTCCAGCCGCTCCAGCTGCACCGGAGCTCTGGATTACTGATAGCTTTAGAGCTTCGATATCTGGGAATTAGGAATTCATCATCAATCGAACATAATATATGATAGGATATTTACCTGTCTTGTGGTGATGAAAGAACATAATGAATCACTACGTGTTCATAGTTGGAACAGGCATAGAAGCTGCTAAATAGAAAGATATATTGAATGGGCAATGCAATTTCGTTGTTCGTTGTATATATATCATGTTTCGATACAGTGATGGTGACCGAATACTATTCATTGTCATCATCATCATCATCATCAGCCTGCCTCTCTGATGAATATAGGTCTTCCCTAATGCCTTCCACTTTACCATATGGGATCTTTCACTTTCTGCATCCAACTTGCGGCCGTTCCGTTAAGACTCCGTTGGCGATGTACAACATTTACGCTCTATTGTTATGGTTGGACATACTAATGTGGTCTATTGTTGTTTGCAGGTTACATGACAACCTAGTCGAAAAACAATCGGCACCTAAAATCGTCGCCCCGTAAGAGGCCTCAACTCTAGAATTCTCCTCTCCCATCAGCAAAACAACTAACACTTGACCTACTGTGCTCCAAATCACAGTTTCAATCATTTATTAGCAACTGGGCGAGCGATACTTTACTTTGCAAGCATCTATAGGCTACGATAACCGCTTCACGTCTGGCGGGCCGTATGCTTTTCTGCCACTCGACGTAGCAAATAAAAAAAACTGCCTGCAGCTGCTACAGCTTCGAAAGTACTTAATATCTGGAATTCACTAGTATTTAAAGCGGCAAGCTTTTATGATTACTTACCAGCGTTTTGCAACCTAGCAGCTTGGTTGTGAGCAGCTCGATGTATGGCTTTAGCTGCAGCCGCTTCCCTTGCTGCTGCGATCTTCTGTGCCACAGCCGCTCGGGCCTTCGCCGCTGCCAGCTGGGCCTGAGCCTGAACTGCGGACTGAGCTGCCTCAAGAGCATGTGCTCTAGCTTGGCGAGCTGCTTCCTCGCTATAGTTAAGATTATAGTAAACAAGGTGATTTCAATTTAAGGAAGTAGCGACTGTTGTTAATTCAAATTTTATTATGAAAATGACGGGTCTCCCCGTATCCCAGCAGTGGGATGAATAAGGATTGTCGACGAAGTTTACCTTTTGTGGGCGGCATGAGCCGCGGCAGCCTCCTTAGCGCTGGCGACGCTTTGCTGTTCCAGCGCAGCGTGTTTGGCAGCTGATACCTCGTGCTGGGCCGCCATCACCGCGGCTGCCGCGGACTTCGCTGCTGCTATAGCCCCTGCTACGTCTGAGTTGGTGTCGGAAGGCCAACCCGCTGTAATGATGTTATTGTAAATCGCAAACAAACAAAAGACAACGCGTTGATTTTTTCCATAACTCACTATGTCGTATGTCAAACATGTATATTTATTAGTTCTCTATTAGTACCCATTAGTACAACCTGTGCTTAGTGACTATTGATTACTCAGGCATATTGATTATTTAGCTAAGATGTTCAGTAAGGTTCTTCCCCAGGCAGGCTCAATAAGCTAGGTTTCTTTCGCCAGATCTTGGTTTGCTAATCAGCAGCACAGTATAAGTAATAGTGTTACGTAACAGCAGGGTGTATCATGTGCAGATGAGACTAGCTTTGGTTCCAAACAGGATGTGAATTTTTCATTTTCAAAATTATTTATAATATAATTGACATCATGTTTCCCTTAGCGTATAAAAATATGTACTTACCAGGACCGTGTGAGATCGGTGCCCATCCCAATGGTAAAGGCGGTTCCCAGGCAACACTTCTCTTGTCAGGTTGTTTGCTCGCCGAAACCACGCCCACCAGTAATGCAATGACCTAGAGAAAGGCTTAAGTAATAACACGAGAGGGTTCCATATTGTTTACTACTCTTCCACAGCGGTACGTAAACCACGGGTAAGTAAACGACAGAATGGATTTGGATGAAATTTGGCAAACGGGACGGAGGCCCACCACTAGTGTCCTGTGTAGCCAGGATTAACAGCAGCGACCGCTAAAAAGGCAATGAACAGTGAAGTCCATTGCCGTCCCGGGGTTAAAACTACGGCTGCCTTGGAACTCACAACGAATTTAATCAGAAGAAATTAGTAGGAGTAAGAAGCTTTTGGAATTTGACTACCCCTCATAACAATGTGAGACAGCAATATGGCAAATAAGGCGTAATATACATGTACAGGACCTTTAAAGATTCACGGATTGAAATGAATAAAAACTTACAAAAATCTTTAAATCCATCGTAACACTGAAGTTGTTCACTGAACGAAATCAAACAAAACTGTGATGGTTTATTGGAGGGCCAGTGAACATTTTATATGGTTGAATACGGAAAACAATTAATAGAAAGGGATCGCCCAGACACTATGGATACTATGTTATGAGTTAAACTGAACGTAGTATTGGTTAAACTAACACATAAATAAGTATATTATATATGAACAAACTCTTTTAATAAATAACTAAATAATAATAATAAATATTCCTGGACAAATTACACACGGCCATCTAGTCCCAAACTAAGCAAATCTTGTACTATGGGTACTAGAAAACTGATATTATCTAGACAAACAGACATGTTTATGCACACAAATATTTGTCTTGTGCGGGGATCGAACCCGCGACCTCGGAGTCAAAGTGGCCATTGCTAACCATTCGACCACCGAGCTCGAATGAATAGTCTTTAAATTTGCTAATCAATAAATTAGATCGAACCCGCAACCTCAGAGTCAAAGTGGCTATTGATAACCATTCGACCACCGAGCTCGTCAATAGTTTATATCAATAGTTGTTAAATAGTATAATGAATAAATAGTTTATCGGAGCTTTTTTTTGACGTGAATAGTCTTTCACTAAGATAGATAGATATTTCTGGACAATTTACACAACGCCATCTAGTCCCAAATTAAGCGCAAAGCTTGTGTTATGGGCATTAGACAACTGATAAATGTACTTAAATACATTTTTTTTTGTAAATACATACTTATAATACATAGAAAACACCCAGACCAAGACAAACAGACATGTTCATGCACACAAATGTTTGTCTTGTGCGGGAATCGAACCCGCGACCTCGGAGTCAAAGTGGCCATTGCTAACCATTCGACCACCGAGCTCGAATGAAGTCTTTAAATTTGCTACCATATGGAGGTAACCCAAAAAAATTTATGATAACAAAATCGGGAGATACAGTTTGGCGTTGTAAGTAGTTTGAAATCTATGCTTTACGTCCAAAATTCAATCACACCACTGGATAGATGAAGAACCAAAAAAAATATTAGGCTATTGAACATCACGTGCAGGTTGGAGGAAGCGCTGCCATTTTGAGACAATTTTAGTGCATATAACGTATTCACGCACAATACACGGCCGTGTCCATGGCACAGCCACACGTCATTGTTAATAAGAGAGAAGACAAAATGAGCATGTGGGTCACCTAATGGAAAGCAATCACCACCGCCCATGGATATCAGCAACACCAAGGCGTCGCCGATCCGTTGCCAGCCTATATTCCTTCCTTTCTTTCTTCCTGGTGACCTCACTCACTCGCAGTAACACAAACAACCGGGTTCAAGGGAATTGTTTTTTGGCTGCGGTATTTTGTGAGATGGAGTCTTCCCCAGTCGGGCAGTTTAAAAAAACGCAATGCCCTACCTCTCTTTTCGCCAGAGCCTCGTTTGTCAGTCAGCAGGGTCTGTCTGTCATTAACTTAAACCTAAGACCTATTTTCACCACGTGCAAGTGAGGTTGAGTTTGGTTCAAATATGTTGAAGAACCACTTAGACCCCAAAGCTATTCTCGTTTTGGAGTGTAAGTAGCTCATCACCATCGGTCCAAAGTCAACCTCGCCTGTACGTGGTGCACCCTACTAATAAGCAAAAGATGTTCTGGCGAAAAGAGACATATTAGGTATGGCATAGCGTACTTATTTGTAAACTGTGTTTACAAATGGGTACGCTAGCCCGCATGCTTGTTTGGCATATAAAAAGAACCACTTAGACCCCAAAGCAACTAAGGCAGTGTAACTAAAATCAAAGCGTAATAATTTGTTAATTGTTTTCAGTAATAAGCGAAAATAATTTCATTGGTAATGAAATGAACTAATGAATTAAAATTCCTTCAATGTTCCTTACAGAACACAAGTGGGTATAAGTATAAAATCACACTGGTACGCGTACACGCAAATCATGTGGTGTCACTAAAGTGACCATACGTCCCGTTTTGAACGGGACTGTCCCTTTTTCCGATCACCTGTCCCGGTGACCCCAAACAAAGCGCGCCGGGACGCCAAATAGTCCCGTTTTCCGAAACCACGCGAAAATGTAAATTACGAAGCTCGAGAAAATTTGTTTCATATACAAATAGTTACTGTCAGAGGAACTTTGCTTTAATAAAGCAGGTGAACTGGTGATTGATTTTTATTTTTCTCAACATGTTACAATAAAAATAATTAGAATTACCTACATAACTAATTGCATTAAGCATCCCATCTAGGAGGGGCAGGTGAATTTTTCCATTTTTGAAAAAATATGCAATAAGCATGTTTTTTTTACGACCATGGCATTATGTTACACTTTTTCTAAATAAAGAAAATGAAGAAGTTGTGTTTATTTTCATTGTTAACCTGCTAACTGGGGTATAAAAACTTATGTCCCGTTTTGAGATCAAAAATAAATAAATGATCATTTTAGGTACCTACCACGCATATTATGTAGATACAATATTTACTTATCTATTTTTAGTATTTTTATCTTAAAATATTTTTATCTGGTGCTGTTGTCATGCTACGTATACTTCAATCAAAATTATTTGCTCTTATCACTAGAGATCAAGATTAGTCGTGCAATCTCTTCCACCTTTCATATGTTACGAAGCCACCTAGAGTTATTTAACGTCGATACTAGTTACGAGGTAGCTTTTATATTTATCTGAACATTCGTATATAATCTAGAACTCGAGTAGGTCTATGGAGCAGGAACCAAAAATAAACAGCAAATTGTTGGTTGACCCACCATAGGTTAAACCGATGGGTCCACGGTCCAGTTGTTTACATATTATGGTGCATCCACACATGCTGCCGACATTTCTGCCGGCTTGCAGGTTTCCTTGACACTAGCTTAAGCGCCGCGTACCGCAGGGCAGGTAAAGCCACGCGGTGCCGCGCCGTGGCCTAGCAGCAGCTGGGTTGGCCGCCCGGCATATGTGGATACACCATTATCATGAGCTTGAATAGCGAATTTCTCACATACGTTGATAACACGCTTTTTAGCTTCACCTGTATGTTTGCTTGTCAGTTTGTCAGCTTGTCAGTTTTTCAGTTTGTAACCGACTTCTTTGAACATGGTTTTGACCCACTTTTTTAGTTTTATTAAATTATATTTATTTACATATTTTACTGCTGGGCCACAGTACACATAATAGTACTACGCACAATATGGCCAGTCCCTGCCGTTCTCGTGTGTCGACCTCACCTCCCCTTTGAGATGGATATGGAACAGTTTGTATATCACCGCACGCACACACGCTTATTCACGCTATGCATATACGTCAACATTTATGTAGTAGGTAGTTACCTGGGTATATTTTTTATATTTTAAAGCTGACTTGACTCCTTGTAAGGCATCCGTAGATATGGCCACCGTAACCCGGTTTAGCAGGCCCGGGTAAACGTACAAGGACCCTATGCCTATGCTAATACTCCCCTATGCATCAACCTTCCGGTCATATCACAAAATTGCGAGTCGCTCGCCCAGTAAACCATCCAGGCAAGAGAACCGTTACCCGCCTCGCTATCGTGCCCAGAAAACCAACCAGGCAGCCAAGCGGATTGGTAGCAGATCTTATTCCCCTTTCGCCTGCAAGCAGACTACTTGAGCACTCTTAAGCCCGAGTAGCTCGGGGCCTCACCATCACCCCCCAATGTCCATGATGGGTACCGGAGCTATAAGGCGCCCCTCCCCTAAACAGGATCGGTCGCTCACTTCCCGACATATTCAGCACGCCTAGTGTAATTGTATCCACACTTGGACGTCACATAGCTGGCTACCCTGATGTCCATGACAAATACCGGAGCTATAAGTCGGACCTGTATGGCCGTGTGGTTTCCGGCAGACTAGAATAGAATCACTCCGTCTCTTCCCGTGAATGTCGTACAAGGCGACTAAGGGAAATACATTATAAAACAACGACAGGCCTCCCCAACCCGTCTGGCCAGCGTGGGGAGTGTAGGCCGAATCCTCCTTCTGTCTGGGGCGGACGAGAGGGTCGTGCTCCTGTAGTGGAGACTAAAATGACCTGATGATGATGAAGGCGCGCTTCCCGCCTAGTCTAAATTGTACGCACACTTGGGCGCCAGACCAGACTTTGGGGGGTAGACGTACAGTCAACAAAATAGCTTAATAAGCAACAATAACGCCTAATATTAACATACTTACTTTCCATATTGTTATAGCTTTGGATTTTAGATGTTCATTATTTTATTAATAACCTTAGCTTCTACTCGCGGCACCGCTCGCGCGAGCACAGTATATTGATAAAAAGTATCCTATATCCATACTTCCTTACTAATATTATAAATGTGAAAGTGTGTTTGTTTGTTTGTTTGTCCTTCTTTCACGTCGAAAGTAACTAACGGATTGACATGATTTTTTTTTGGAGATAGTTTATGGCCTGGAGAGTGACATAGGCTACTTTTTATCCCGGAAAATCATCTTATTCCCACGGGAAAAAATAAAGTTTATAATCATTTGTCCTTCTTTTACGTCGAAAGGAATCTACGTACGGACATGATTTTTTTAACGGGGATAGTTTACGGTCTGGACAGTGACATAAGCTACTTTTTATCCCGGAATAACATCTTATTTCCATGGGATAAAAAATAAACTTTGTTATCATTTGTCGTTCTATCACGTCGAAAGAAATCTAAGTACCGACATGATTTTATTAACGGGGATAGTTTACAGTCTGGATAGTGACATCAGCTATAACTTTTTATCCCGGAAAAACATCTTATTTCCATGGGATAAAAAATAAACTTTGTTATCATTTGTCCTTCTAATACGTCGAAAGGAACCTAAGTACCGACATGATTTATATATTTATATATATATATATATATATATATATATATATATATATATATATATATATATATATATATATATAGATATCCCTTTGGGCACTTTGTGGCTCAGACGTGCCGTATAGGTAGTAATTTGTTGATCAATTTTCACTTGTTGATCCGGACCTCTTTTGTTGATCCAATGCCAGCTGAACATAAATATGTAGCTCCCTTCAGAGCCACAAGTGTCACGATGAGAAATAATAATAATTAAGGGATTTTTATACAAATCTACCTTTTTGGCGTATGAGCAGTTGTTGATCCAATTCAAATGGGCCAATCAGGGCGCAGCATTTGCCAAGGGCTTCCTCATTGGCACGTTTGGGCTACTATATGACTGTCTACAGTAACTAGTTAGTATTTCAAATTCCCTCAAAGTAGTAGAGAATCTTGTCTTAAAAAAAACGTGTGGCATGAGTTGTGTTGAGTTGATTTGAGTGTAGTTGAGTCTTGAGTTGAGTTCAGTTTTGAGTTGAGTTTTGAGTTGAGTTTTGAGTTGAGTTTTGAGTTGTGTTTTGAGTTGAGTTTTGAGTTGAGTTTTGAGTTGAGTTTTGAGTTGAGTTTTGGTTGATTCGAGTTTTGAGTTGAGTTTTGAGTTCAATTTTGAACTGAGTTTTTAGTGGGGTTTTGAGCAGTTTAGTTTTGAGTTGAGTTTCGAGGTGAGTTGAGTTTTTAGCTGAGTTTAGAGTTGTTGTGAGTAGATTATTGATTTGAGTTTTGATTTGAGTTTTGAGTTGAGATTTGAGTAGAGTTTTGCGTTGAGTTTTGAGTTGATTCAAGTTTTGAGTTGAGTATTGAGTAGAGTTTTGCGTTGAGTTTTGAGTTGATTCGAGTTTTGAGTTCAGTTTTGAGTTCAGTTTTGAGCCGAGTTTAAAGTTGAGTTTTGAGTTGAGTTTTGAGTTGATTCAAGTTTTGAGTTGAGTATTGAGTAGAGTTTTGCGTTGAGTTTTGAGTTGAGTTTTGAGTTCTGTTTTGAGCTGAGTTTAGAGTTGAGTTTTGAGGTGAGTTGGGTTTTGAGTTGAGTTTTAAGTTGATTCGAGTTTTGAGTTTAGTTTTGAGTTGAGTTTTGAGGTGAGTTTTGCGTTGAGTTTTTAGTTGATTCGAGTTTTCAGTTGAGTTATGAGTTGATTCGCGTTTTGAGTTGAGTATTGAGTAGTTTTGCGTTGAGTTTTGAGTTGATTCGAGTTTTGAGTTGAGTTTTGAGTTCAGTTTTGAGCTGAGTTTTGAGCTGAGTTTTGTTGTGAGTTTTGAGGTGAGTTTTGGGGTGAGTTTTGAGCTGAGTATTGAGTTGAGTTTTGAGTTCAGTTATGAGTTGAGTTTTGAGGTGAGTTGAGTTTTAAGTTGAGTTGAGTGTTGAGTGGAGTTGAGTGTTGAGTTGAGTTGAGTGTTGAGTTGAGTTGAGTTTTGAGTGAAGTTGAGTGTTGAGTTGAGTTTTGAGTCGAGTTTTGAGTTCAGTTTTCAGTTGTTTTGAGTTGAGTTTTGTGTTGAGTTGAGTTTTGAGTTCAGTTTTGAGTCGAGTTTTGAGTTCAGTTTTAGGTTGTTTTGAGTTGAGTTTTGAATTTAGTTTTGAGTTGAGTTTTGAGTTGATTCGAGTTTTGAGTTGTTTTGAGTTGAATTTTGAGTTGTTTTGAGTTGAGTTTTGTGTTCAGATTTGAGTTGAGTTTTGAGTTCAGTTTTGAGTTGAGTTTTACACTATTTATACCTAATTATTTATACCTATTATTTATACCTAGCTCTTTATGTTTTATAAAGAAGAAAAACTTAAAGAGCTAAAAAGAAAAAGAAATTATGAACGTCAGGGCATATTATCAACGTCAGAAAGATTTGAAGAAAAATGAAAAAATAAGTTGATAACAAATGCTATGCAATAGCTTTACCGCGGCAGTCCCCGAGTGCCACACGTTTCTTTATTAAACTCGTTTGCTCGTCCATGTTCGTCCGTGCTCGTCCGTGCTCGCTCGTGCTGGTCCGTGCTCGTCCATGCTTATTAACTCAACTCAACTCAACCCCCAACTCAACTGAACTCAACCCCCAACTCGACCCTCAACTCGATCCCCAACTCGACCCCCCAACTCGACTCAGAACTCGACATCCAACACGACCCCCAACTCGACTCCCACCTCGACATCCAACTCGAACCCCAATTCGACCTCCAACTCGATCCGCAACTCGACCCCCAACACGACCCCCAACTCAAAGCCCAACTCGACCCCCAACTCGACCACCAACTCGACTCACAACTCGACACCCAACACGACTCCCAACTCGACCCTAACTCGACCCCCACCTCGACATCCAACTCGAACACCCATTCGACCCCCAATTCGACTCCCAACTCGATCCCCAACTCGACCCCCAACTCGACCCCCAACACGACCCCCAACTCGACCCCCAACTCGACCCCCAACTCGACTCAGAACTCGACATCCAACACGACCTCCAACGCGACCCCCAACTCGACCCCCACCTCGACATCCAACTCGATCCCCAATTTGACCCCCAACTCGACCCCCAACTCGACTCACAATTCGACCCCCAACTCGATCCCCAACACGACCCCCAACTCGACCCCCAACTCGACCCCCAACTCGATCCCTAACTCGACCGCCAATTCGACCCCCAACTGGACTCACAATTCGATCTCCAACTCGACTCACAATTCGACCCCCATCTCGACCCTCAACTAGATCCCCAACACGACCCCCAACTCGAACTCCAACTCGACCCCCAACTCGACCTCCAACTCGATCCCTAACTCGACCGCCAACTCGACCCCCAACTCGACTCTCAACTCGATCCCCAACTAGACCCCCAACTCGACTCAGAACTCGACATCCAACACGACCCCCAACTCGACTCCCACCTCGACATCCAACTCGAACCCCAATTCGACCCCCAACTCGATCCGCAACTCAACCCCCAGCTCGACCCCCAACACGACCCCCAACTCGAAGCCCAACTGGACCCCCAACTCGACCCCCAACTCGACTTACAATTCGACACCCAACACGACTCCCAACTCGACCCTAACTCGATCCCCACCTCGACATCTAACTCGAACACCCATTCGACCCCCAACTCGACTCCCAACTCGACCCCCAACTCGACCCCCAACACGACCCCCAACTCGACCCCCAACTCGACTCAGAACTCGACATCCAACACGACCCCCAACGCGACCCCCAACTCGACCCCCAACTCGACATCCAACTCGATCCCCAATTTGACCCCCAACTCGATCCCCTACACGACCCCCAACTCGATCCCCAACTCGACCCCCAACTCGACTCACAATTCGACCCCCAACTCGATCCCCAACACGACCCCCAACTCGACCCCCAACTCGATCCCTAACTGGACCGCCAATTCGACCCCCAACTCGACTCACAATTCGACCCCCAACTCCATCTCCAACTCGATCCCCAACTCGACCCCCAACTCGATCTCCAAATCGAACCCCAACTCGACCCCCAACTCGACCCCCAACTCGACTCACAATTCGACCCCCATCTCGACCCTCAACTCGATCCCCAACACGACCTCCAACTCGATCCCTAACTCGACCGCCAACTCGACCCCCAACTCGACTCACAATTCGACCCCCAACTAGACCCCCAACTCGGTCCCCAACACGACCCCCAACTCGACCCCCAACTCGACCCCCAACTCGACCCCCAACTCAACCCCGCTATTTGGAAAATATGTTAAACTCGCATCAGGACACGTGAATTGATGGAAAATTCGTAAGGCGGAGGGAGAGAAGACCACCGGCGCGGCGTAGGAAAGGAAGTAACATCTCTTTCTGCCGCGCGGCAAAAATGTATGCAGTCATCGCAGCCTATGAACTCAACGACAACAGAGGCATCACTCATACGTTGCAACTGTAAAAACTCCTTCACGCCTTTCTTGAAAAACCCCATACTCAATGTCCTGGGAAAACCAAAGGGCGCGAGGTGCGGTGTAAGGTACTACCACCGCACCTCCACCGTTACACCCGAGGCGGATCTTTTTTTTTTATACTACGTCGTGGCAGACAAGCATACGGCCCGCCTGATGTGAAGCGGTTACGTAGCCATATTTCTGGTGACCTCACTCACTCGCAGGAACACAACTGCCCTCACGGGAACCGTTATTTGGCTGCGGTATTCTGTGAGGTGGAGGTACATTCACCAGTCGGGTTAGCTTACAATTACGCTCCCTACCTCTCTTTTCGCCAGAGCTTCGTTTGTCAGTCAGCAGGGTGCACCGCGTGCAGGTGAAGTTGGCTTTGGTTCAAAGATGTTGATGGACCACTTACACCCCTAAACTTACAATGTATGGAGCATTGCGAATATTAAATATCTAGATTAGGTATAATATATTCATAATTGATCGACCGTTACGGTATCGGTACCTATTCGGATCAAAACAAGTATTACTGGAAGTACGAGTATATTATTATAAGCCTCCCCAACCCGTCTGGCCAGCGTGGGGAGTGCAGGCAGCAGGTCAAATCCTCCTTCCGTTTAGGACGGACGAGAGAGGGTCGTGCTCCTGTAGTGGAGACTAAAATGGACCTGATGATGATGATGACGAGTATATATATTGATCAACACAAGTAATTGATTTTTGAAATATATACAGAGCCAAAAAGTCTTCGTGCATTTAAAAAATTTCGTCGTTACGGATCGACTATTGCATGAAATTGTTGAAAAAATATGTATGGAGTATAATGTACTATCGACGAATACATTTGGCAACAGCGCATAATAGAATGCGACGTTGCCATTTCGCCCAAGAAATACGCAACTGGATTCAAGTTATTCGGTGCAAAAGGTGGAGTCGGCAATGTACGGGGTCGTGGCGGGATCAACTTAGTGTGCAAAGAGGTGTTTATATATATATATATATATATATATATATATATAAATCATGTCGGTATATATATAAAAATGTTTTTCGATCCTTCAGCGTCAGAAGTTCGCGGGTTCGATCCCCGCAGAGGGCAAACATTTATGTGGTGCTAATATTATAAGTGTTAAAGTAAATAAATTCATCCGCAGACGATGATGATTAAAATTTGTACATATTAGTACTACGTTTTATCCCACGAAGTAAAAAACAATGCAACAAGAAAAAAATATACACAAATGAATGGCAGCGCCCCTGGACCACGCGGGCGAAGCCGCTGGTAACAGCTAGTGTTAATATAAAACATGTTTAGATAGTTAAAATTAGATAGTTAATTGCTTACCCACCCACTACCGTTAGTAGATGCATGTGACTGCCGTGGCTGCTTTGGTCGTCTCTGCTCCAGCTGTTGCAGTCGTATCGGCGAACCTCCAACATCTGAAACTAAAGAAACATGCGACTGCTGCCGCTCCGACTGCCGTGGTCGAATACCGTGGTATGCCAAATTTCATCCAAATCTAAATCTGTTCAGCCTATTACCTGAAAGAGTAACAAATATCTATATATCCATACATTCACAGTCCATAAATCCATAGATCCTAAGCAATTTACGCATTTAAAATAACTATTAGTAGGATAATAGGAAGCAAGATAGAATATACAAGGGGTAGTTTTCAGAGCAGTTGTATGACATGATACCCACGGGCATCTCGCACAGGATCGGTATAGATTTAATTATTTACCGCCATGAGTCCCATGGCAAGTAGATAGGTGGTCTATTTTTTCCCGCTGTACCCACAGACCTAGGTTAAACGTAGCGAAAAATCCTAGGTCTATGGTTATACCCATATCGGGACCTCGGCATGTGAAAGGATATAATCTTAGGACCATTAAGTTGCCTGGGACATGTCCTTAAAGCCGGGAAAAATAAAGTTTGTCACAAAGTCGGGATCTGAAGGACTCGTATCCAGGACAACAAAACTATAAATAAAAAAAATACTGAAGGGGAAAATTTATATTGCCATTTTAAAAGCCAAATATAAGGTAAATTTCTGGATAAATTAAGTACGCATTCCGCTAGGACCAACTGGTCGTCGGTGGGCGTGACTAAAATGCTTGCTATTTCACTAAGTGTGCTGTTAGAAAGACATAACCCAGTGATTAAGAGGCTAGAGCATACACCTTTACATACAATACAATAATACAACTATAAGACATTCTGAGAACGACCCGTTACAGGGGTGATACGTGAATGATAAAAATTTCACAATCTGATTTTCATTCCGATTCCGATAATTGTACCGATAGTTGTGACAGTGAACGTATTTATAACGAAGAGCCTCGATCGTCACCGAGAGGCGCTCGTTCGGCACTTCGGCAGTTGGATCGAGAACCAGATACAGAAGGTGGTTCTTCTGAACACGGCCGGCATTGATTCCTTACTCTGGAGCTCAACCACCTGCTTCCTCCGGCGGGTAAACCCTTACTTTTATTTGATAAATAAGTACCCCCTCCCCCCAGCCCTTTAAAATTATGGGGGAATTTTGAACAACTAAAAATATGAATTCTTTTCCTTTCTCGCTCTAAAATATGCGTATACTCTTACACTTTGTTTAACTTGCCAGTCTCCTAGATAGATCTCCTAGAGCAAATGGAAAATCTGTAGAGTGGGAAATCTTTAATTTACTAACTTGCAATACAGTCGTTTGGAAGTGTCAAAATTAATGTCAATATCACCAGTCAAGAAAAGCAAGCATGTGTCACCTTACGTATTTCACTGTATCGATTTCATTTTACTGATTTTTCCTTAACTTTAACATGCTTGTAACATAATTTATAAGAATAAATTATTTCGTATCTGTTCTAAATAGTATTGCCGATTCCCAACTGTAAGTACTTAATTTTCTGTTACGTAAAAACTTTGCAAATTCAGCAAAGGAAGTAGCTATTCTGAGTTCTTATATCAGAATAATTTAGATGAAACACGATTTTATTATAACCGAGTTGGTATAACACAAGAACTACTGATATCAAAAATCAAATTGTACGGTTCTCTATGAATATTAATAAAAGATCAAGACGATCCAAAATTTTAGGTACATAGGTATTAAAATTGTTTTAATATTTGTTCATTATTTGTTACTTACTAACTTAATGAGATAATAAACATTTATTTAGAGGTTCGAAAGCTACCCACTGACTGAACGTACTCTTTAAAATTCGACGACATAACCTGAGTACATAAGATATAATTTCGCTGGTTTAAATTGAATGATTGATTCACATACCTACTTACTAGTACAAAATATACCCAAGGAGTCCAATTGATCTCATTCCTCATAATTGTTATGACATTGATACTATATAAACATTTCGTTAATTATATTTAGCTTCTCATATTTGTTATGCTGAAAATAGTTGCCAAAAGTGTAATTTGCAATTTCTGTAATCTTGCCAAATTATTAAAGAAATACATAACAGAGGTCAATGGACACATAAACCTTGTGACAGTTTACTATTTGTGACATAATTGTAAACAACATTGTTGTGTTACAATTTTTAGACACTAGTTCACATTTCATCATGTTCCTTTATGTTATTCAATTATTTTAAATTTTCAGAACAGTTCTACTATTTGTGACAAAATTGCATGCAACATTGTTGATATTGCCTGCAATTTTGTAGTAGAAATTGAATGTAGAGTCAAAAAATTTGAAATTGCACCAGAATATATTTTTATTTTATAGAAATTTTAGTGAATGTTGTAGAAATTGAATGTAGTCAAAATATTTTAAATTAGGTATTTTTTAATTTTATGGATTTATTATTTTTGTGTGAGTGATTTATTTATGGTCAGTGTTTAGACTATTAGAGGTAAATGATTTGTGCATTGTAGAGTCCTCTAGTTGCCTCTACATCAACTAGTATCAAATGTATGTTTTTTTTTCAGGGTTCGTAAAAATCCCATAATTTTATATTTATCCAATATATATCTTTGAGTTTGATTTATTTAATTATTATAAAATTTTCAAAAATAAAGTAATGTATATTTACAACTTCTATAATAAACCTTAGTACCTGAACATAAGTATTAAATTTCAATGACGAATCAAAAAATCCCCGGTGGTCGAATGGCTAACCATGTCCACTTTGACTCCGGGGTTGTGGGTTCGATTCCCGCACAAGACAAATATTTGTGTGCATGAACATGTCTGTTTGTCTTGGTCTGGATGTTTCCTATGTATTATATGCATGTATTTACAAAAATTAATGTATTTAAGTACATTTATCAGTTGTCTAGTACCCTTAGTACAAATTTTGCGCTTAATTTGGGACTAGATGGCGCTGTGTAAATTGTCCAGAAATATTATTATTTATATAAATCTAACTGTTCACATACATATTTCCAGGAACAACCAAAATTTCTATTAAGATTTCTATCTTGAGAACCCAAAACTTTAGTTTTTAGTCTAATGTATTAGTAATATGTATATCCGTTGATAATTATCAGCGAAACCTGTTTTTTTTTTGTAGACCTATAATTTCATATGCAATAACAAAGGAATCTGTGTTAGGTTGCTATCCATACCTTAATACCGCTTTTAAGGCAACCCTCTGACAAAAATCTGTATTTTTTTTTTATAGGTAAAACATTTCAAAAATGAGTTCCTCAAAGGACGCACCACCACCTCCACAACAGTTTGCGTGAGTATATCATCACATCAATCATCATAGATTGTTATCTATACACCATATGATCGAAGATTACATCAGTATATGTTATGTGCTGTATGTAGCATACAATCTGATACATATAAGATTACAAGTTATGTTTATTCTTGTTAGATAGATAGATAGTTTATTTGTATTACAGCAGTTACACACACGTACAATTATAAGCTTATACAATACATAGAAATATTATTAGCACTTATCCATGACTTTATTAATGTTAACATGTTAACGTCTCTAATTTTTCATTTAAAATAGTGTTTTTTTTACACACTTTTATTTAGTTTCATCATGGTGTCTGTAATTAAATCTTGTAAGTTAAGTTTGGCTCAATTCTCAGTGATTACTTGAGTTGAATTTTACCATATTCGTTTTTTTTCTCGTGACAATGCACGAATATCTTAATGCCGCCATTTTTTATCCAACATGGCCTGACTGATGCTGGCTCATGAGGCTATGTTCACATAGAAAGGATGAAGAAATGTACAACATGTTCCAAGACTTTAGGAAGGACAGGGAGTATTGAAATGGGCTGATAGTGGGAAAAGGAGGATGGGTTAAGTTATTTCGGATGAGGAATGACTGCCCATGTTTTCATAGTAGGGAAACACCAAAGACGACAACAAACAATTAAGTATATGAACAATTATTGGCATAAGTATTTTTAATATTGGAGTAATCATGCAAAGGCTAATGTTATCCTCAACAACAACCTTCGACTTCAGTGTACCTATGATTTTAATGACATCAGCTTCGGTGATTATTCCCAGATCAAACGGAGGGTGACTAGTTTGATGTGGGTGCTTATAGTTGGGGAGCTGAAGTGTCTATTCAACGCGTTAATGTCGAGATCTTGTATTGCTGGAGCTTATAATCTGGTGGATATTTTTTATACTACTAAGGTTCCAAACAAACATGCGGCCCGCCTGCAACAACAGGAGCATCACACGCGCGTTCAGAACCGATGTTTCTGAGAAGAAGTACTGTTTATTAGGTATAATGAATCGATGTGACTCGCAGACGGTCGCTAATAGTTTTCACGCCGAATATACCCAATGCAGTTGACACTAACCGTTATCTTTGTTTCAAGTAATAAAATTTGATCTATGATCTGTCAGCTTTTTCCATTTCCTTATCTAAAAATCTTCCATTTCCTTAATTTTAAAACAAAATCGAGTGGGGCTGTGTAGGTGCACACGGCCGTTGGTTAACGTGTAACGTCTATATCAGCGAGTCGCTTTTAGTGTTGCTTCCGTAAAGGATGGTTCACGCTACGCCGAGTCGGGCACGAGCCGAGCGCACGCGTACAATGAAAAATATGTCTTATCACAAACACGTAAACAATGAATTGCAATGCTGGCAGTCTAGCCCGAATGGCCAAGACTCGTCTTGTCCGTGTCACGACCGATCTAATTATTGTATTATGTATTTCCCTTGTAATAAGGTTCATTTTTCATTGCACGCGTGCGCTCGGCTCGTGCCCGGCTCGGCGTAGTGTGAGCCAACCTTTATTCTACGCAATACCCCTCCCCCGCCGCCACGCCCGGTCCCGATGCAAACTTAAGGTCTTAGCTGCGAGCTGACTATATACGCTAAATAATGACATGCGATTAATTTTTCTATGACTTACAGTTTTGTTATTATTAAGGTAAGACGATATAGACCAAATCGTTACAGTCCAGTTTTCTGACTTGAAATATTTACCATACAATCGAATATTTTGATTTGAAAAATAGGTCCTACGTTTAAGTTATTGACAAACATCTTAAGCTTAGTTGGTAGAACTCCAGAGTTACTATGAACTAAGCTAAACACAAGTACCATAAATATAAGTTTATGTTTGAATTTCACTGTCAAAAACTCCGAAGGTAATCAAGAAGAATAAAAATAAAATTAAAAGAAAAATTTTTTTTTTAAAAACAAGCTTTTATTACTTCTTAATATAATTAATATAGAAAAAGAACTAAAAAGTGAAAAATAATTTAAACCTGATAATATTCAATTTGTTATAAATAAAAGCGTGTTACATTGTGATAGAACATTGAAGAACATTTACCATATTACTCCATTATTTTTCTTTTGTAAAAAAATTTTTCTTTTAATTTTATTTTTAACTTTTTAGTTCTATTTCGCATAAATATTGTCGTATATTTACGTCCACCACCACTCACCACCCATCAAAAACGGTCCACCCATCAAGACGAATCAAACTCGATACAATTGTGTCACTTAATTACCGAGTTCCTATGGCCATATTGGGATCTCCTTCGTCAGATCCTGGTTACCATCTAGCACCAAAGCACTTGTCAAGACGAATCAAGCGAGCCCAAACTTGATGGGGTTGTGTCGTTTAATTGGTCCTACCAAAGCACTTGTCAAGATGAATCAAACCAGCCGAAACTCGATGGGGTTGTGTCGTTTAATTACTGACTTCCTATGGACATCTTCCTCGTCCATCATCAGACCCTGGTTATCATCTAGCACCAAAGCACTTGTCAAGACGAATCAAGCGAGCCCAAACTTGATGGGATTGTGTCGTTTAATTGCCGAGTTCCTATGGACATCTTCCCCTACATCATCAGACCCTGGTTACCATCTAGCACCAAAGTACTTGTCAAGACGAATCAAACCAGCCCAAACTCGAAGGGGTTGTGTCGTTTAATTACTGAGTTCCTATGGACATCTTCTTCCTCCATCATAAGACCCTGGTTATCATCTAGCACCAAAGCACTTGTCAATACGAATCAAACGAGCCCAAACTCGATAGGGTTGTATCGTTTAATTACTGAGTTCCTATGGACATCTTCCTCCTCCATCATCAGAACCTGGTTATCATCTAGCACCAAATCACTAGTCAAGACGAATCAAACGAGCCCAAACTCGATAGGGTAGTGTCGTTTAATTACCGAGTTCCTATGGCCATCTTCACCCTACATCATCAGATCAGCTCCATGTCATGATAATATTGCATTGTCATCCGATATACATATGCATGCAAAATTTCAGCTCGATTGGTAACCGGGAAGTGGGTCAAATTTAACTCGCAAGATTTGATTACAGACAACGGGACAGGTGAAACTAAATAAAAGCTTGTAAAAAAGGCTTCAGCTTTCGGCGGTAGGGCCCCTGGCACACGTATGTATTTGAGTAACATTATAGAGTTTTCACGTCAAAAATAAACGTTTGGCTTGAACAAATTTACAGTTGCAGTTCAGTTAGTTATTCCAATTAGGGCACTTCCTAATTGGGCACCATCAATCCATTACTTACTATGTCGTTCACCATACTAGAATGTATTGTATAAACAGCAAACTAAAAGTGGAAACATAGATGGATGGATATATTTAGATTAGATCCCACTGTATTTTTTTTATACTGCGTCGGGCGGCAAACAATTCGAGTGTAAGTAGTTCATCAACATCTTTGAACCAAAGCCAACCTCACCTGCACGTCGTGCACCCTGCTGACTGACAAACGAGGCTCTGGCGAAAAGAGAGGTAGGGCATGGCGTGTTTTTTAAGCTGCCCGACTGGGGAAGTACCTCCACCTCACAGAATACCGCAGGCAAATAACAATTCCTTTGAGGGTTGTTGTGTTCCTGCGAGTGAGGTGATCAGAAAGAAAGAAAGGAGTATAATCTGGCAACAGGTCGGTCTAGCCCTTGGTGTTGCTGATCTCCATGGGTGGTGGTGATTGTTTTCCATCAGGTGACCCACATGCTAAAAAAACAAGTTACTGATCGCCTGATGTAAGGCGGTTACTGTAGGCGTATAAACGCTCACAACGTGAAATACTTTTCGCGCGCCGCCACTTCCGTTTTACTATCGGAGCAGCTCCTTCCTTCCTTGTGACCTTTCTCATTCACATGAACTGTTGTTTTTTAACTTTAACTGTTAATTTAACTTCTGTTATTTGATAGCGGTATTCTATGAGGTGGAAGCACTTCCCCAGTCGGGTAGCTTGTAAATGCGCTGTGCCCTACCTCTCTTTCCGCAGATTCCGTAACGTGCAGGTGTGAGGTTAGCTTGGCTGTTAAGGTGGTGTTGAATCTCTTACTTAGTGCTGCTTTAATCCTACCGCCATAACGTTTGAATATAGATTTAAAAGTTACGCTTGGTCAAAAATGTTATACTTATTGTTGGCATCAAGTCTCCCCTCAATCGAAGGTGTTTAGAGCAGACTCCACCACGCGATTCAACTGCGGGTTCGTGCAGGCCAATTTTATTTAGCTTTATAAAGCCGCCCTAAGGCCACTAACTTGGCTTAACGACTGTCATCTATTGACAACAACACGGAGGAGCTCGAGATAAACAATGGGTTTAAACCCATACATAGACAGGATTCGGTCGACGTTGCTTAACTTGTATGTTCGATAAGACTGACACGCGATGTTATTAAGCCCATCTTCTTAGATACTTATTAGTCGGTTGTAATTTACAATATACTTTAATTCTAAGGTTAATTGGTAATTTATCTCAATTGAAATATTTAAAGTAATATTAAATAATAATAATAATAAATAAATATTCCTTGACAAATTACAAACTGCCATCTAGTCCCAAACTAAGCAAAGCTTATATTAGCTTTAGCTATGGGTTCTAGGTAACTCATATTATACTTAACTATTTTTTTTAATACATACACATAATATATATACTATGTGTATATAACACACCCAGACGAAGACAAATATATGCGGGAATCTGACTCGCGACCTCGGAGTCAAACTGGCCATTGCTAACTATTCGACCACCGAGCTCGTCAATTGAAATATTTAAAGTAACATTGTCTCTACGAACCATACAAAATCCACACAGATTATCTTCTAAGTAACCACAAATTACCTGTATTTTACATAGCGTTCCGAATCAATTATACTACAAAACAACTAAGTGGCCTTGCGTCAATGCCATAGACATGATTGTTGAAAATGGCTTTTATAACTAGGATTTGTTTAGCTACAGATGCTTGCTACTTGCCTCCATTGTGGCAAGAAGAAAGCAAGGTAATTGCCCGGCATTCGTTCAATCCCGCGCCACGTACCGTCGCAACAAGATATTAGCGCTAATCAAACAATTATTATTATTTTAAATAGTTGTTTCGGCTAACTTGCTAGAATATTATAAATATTTTTAAAAATGGAAAAATTCACCTCCCGCCCAGGTGGGATTTGAACCCACGACCTCTCGATGACCGGTCGAGTGCTCTTCCAACTGAGCTACCAGAAAGGTTTGTGTTGGTGATGAATTTTTGTATTTTTATATTTTCTGCAGTTTAGTAGTGTAATTGCTTAATAGGTAGATGGCGCCACACTGTGACTCTCGCAGAAAAATATTCGGCTGTATTTTTTTTAATGTTTGTTACTTAATTACTCCGTGATTTATAAAACGATTTGAAAAAAAAACTTTTTTTATTTGAAAGAGTATACCTACTTCCAGATTCGTCCCATATTTTTTTCATCGTCAGCCTGTATCTACCCACTGTTAGGTTCGTTATTTTCGTTCGTTATTTCATTACTTCGTCATTTATAAACCGACTAGAAAAAAATAATAATATAATAGTATATACATATAGTATTAATATAGTAGTAAATGTAATGTTTGGAGTTGGTTTTTTTTGTTATCGAATCAAAATATTCGATAGAAATCGCCTTTAACTTCGGCGGTAGGGCTAGGGATTCAATTTATGCTTGCTCCTTGTGTAAAAAAACCACGTTATAAAATTTATATATAAACGGGCTTAGGCACGTGAGGCAGTAAAAATTTGTTACAGAGCGCTTACTCAAAATCTACGCATGTATACAGTATGCAGTACACAAAGAAAGAAAAATAACGTCGAAAACACGAGAAGGCATTTTATCTACAATTTTTGGGGTGTAAGTGGCTCACCACGATCATTAGAGCTAAAGCCGACCATACCTGCACGTGGTGTACCATATCGACTAGCGAAAGAGGCTCTGACGAAAGAGAGGTAGGGTACAGCGTACCTACTTCCACAGTCGGGCAGCTTACAATACGCTGTCAGGATATTGTAAGCTGCCCGACTGGGGAAGTATGTACTTCCACCACACAGAATACCACAGCTAGATAACAATTCCCTTGAGGGTTGTTGTGTTTCTGCGAGTGAGCGAGGTCACCAGAAAAGAAGCAATATTTCATGTTGTGAGCGTTAATATGGCAACGGAAACCACTTCACATCAGGCGGTATATATGCTTTTTTGTCACTGGACATAGTATAAAAACAAAATTAGTTATCTGTAAAGTCGGTTTACGGACGACAATTTGACGTGATAACGTCATAAGAAACAGGCCGATCGTGCCTTTCTATCGCTTGTTCCGCGCTCTCGCTTGCACGCTAGGCTCAGGCGGAATGTGACAATGTGTCATGCTTTTTCGTGCGTGCAGCCGGCGTTCATGGATTTATAAGACGTTATCAAGGTAAAATCTTCGTATCATCATGTATCGTTTAGTTTTGTTCTGTCTTTTTTTTTTATACTACGTCGGGCAATTACGACTTCGTAGACAAGCATACCGCCCGCTTGATGTGAAGCGGTTACCGTAACCATATTAACGCTCACAACATAAAATATCGCTCACGCGCCGCCACCCCCGCTGCCAACACAGCATCTCCTATCTTTCTGGTGACGTCACTCACTCGCAGGAACACAACAACCCTCAAGGGAACCGACATTTGGCTGCGTTATTCTGTGAGGTGGAGGTGCATTCCCCAGTCGGGCAGCTTACAATTATGCTCCCTACCTCTCTTTTCGCCAGAGCTTCGTTTGTCAGTTAGCAGGGTGCACCGCGTGCAGGTGAAGTTGGATTTGGTTTAAAGATAATGATGAACCACTCACACCCAAGACAAGACACAAAACACCCTATCTAAATGTTGGTCTACGTTTGTTTCAGGTTGTTACCTAAGATTATAAATGGCGGTATTGCAGGCATCGTGGGGGTCTCCGTGGTGTTCCCGCTGGACCTGGTGAAGACGCGCTTGCAGAATCAGACCATCGGACCCAAAGGCGAGAAGCAATACAAAAGCATGTAAGATAAATTATTACATGTTAACTTTTATCGGAATGCGATTACACGTGAAAGATATCCATACACCAATCTATCCACCTAACAAAAACTATCACAGTTGTAAGTAGAATATATGTATATACAAATCAAATCAAATAGATTTATTAGTCATGTACATAAATTACATCTAGCTCGACGTTTTTACATATTTGGTACCTAATAAAATTTATTTACATATTGATATACCTATATAACAATAAATATCTTGCTGATGAATGCTGTGTTCTTGCTATTGTGCACTTATAATACCAAACATAATACTTGAAGGCTTAGCTACTTTCGACATAATTATATTAATTTACACTGTAGAACGGATTTATTTCAAAAATCTTTTTAACTTCGTGTTTAAATTTGGTAGCTGAATTACCATGCAGTATTATATAGAGGTAGTTGATTGTACATTTTTATTTTTATAGCCAAGCCTTGTTTCATGCATTTTGTTAGTCTTGTCTTTGGCAATATTAATTTGTCCCTATTTCTTGTGTGATAATTATGTATGTCTATTATGTTTTATGATGACAGATACAACAAGGTTCCTTATCACTAGTTATAAAGTCCATTAAACCTTCAAGCAGGTGTTAATATGTACATAGAGAGATATAAACGCAATGACGCGTCAACATGTACATTAATTATTTAATTAACACGCAAAAATTGTCTATGGCCACACCCCGGCCACTCCATACAAATGCATGGATGAAAAACGCATGGTCACAAAAAATGGAAACACATTCCTAAAATGTGAAGACTGTACTCAAAATATAAGAAATAAGCATAAATTTCGTAAGCCGATATGTATCGATTTACTAAGACCCAGATAAGATATTTGTTGTACATTACACGGCAGGTTAAAGTATCAAATCAAATCAAATCCAAATATCTTTATTCCTTGGACTTTATAAAGCACTTAGAACGTCATATAAATTAAATATAAGAACATGTATTTAAATCATTACTACTCTAAATCCGCAGAGCTTTGATTCACTTTTCTCACACTATCTTGAATGTGAAAGTGAATTTAAGTGCGAGTTCCGGCGACGGTGCCTCTTGAGAAGAACTGGCAAGAAACTGTACTATACTTATAAATATTTTAAAAATGGAAAATTCACCTCACCCGACTAGGTTGGATTTGAACTCACGACCTCTCTTGATTACCGGTCGAGTGCTCTTCCAACTGGGACAAACCAGGAAGGTTTGTGATGGTGGCGAATTTTTGCATTTTATATTTTACTGCTGTGAAGTTTGGCGAGTTTGCCGAAATCAACTATTTAAATAATAACTATAAATATAAATAAAATAAATATTGTCAGACAAATTACAAAGCGCCATCTAGCCCCAAAGTAAGCGAAGCTTGTGTTATGGGTACTAGATAACTGATAAACATACATAAATATATTTTTTAATTGTAAATACATACACTTATGATACATAGAAAAACCCAGACTAAGACAAACAGACATGTTCATGCACACAAATGTTTGTCCTATGTGGGAATCGAACCCACGAGCGTTGGTGTCGAAGCCGCGTCATTGACCGCTACGCCACCGAGCTCGTAATAAACTAAAGTATACTTGTTCTGTTTTAGGTTGGACTGCTTCAGGAAGACCTACGCGACTGAAGGCTACTTCGGCATGTACAGAGGGTCAGCGGTCAACATCATCCTTATCACTCCTGAGAAAGCCATCAAACTCGCCGCTAACGACATGTTCCGACACTATCTCACTCTTTCTGACGGGTATGGCCAGAAATTTTAAGAATGGACCTTTTACATACATACATTTCATAGCTCGATGGCTTTGTTGCGCGTGCCAGTCTTAATCGATCACGCAAGTTAAGCAACGTCGACCATAGCCTGTCTATGGATGGGTTTATTTATTTCGAGCTCTTCCGTGCCTTCTTGCTTCTCCTTCGTGCTTCGGAGGGCAAGTTAAGCCGTCGATGCTGGCTGTTGTCATTAGATGACAGTCGTTAAGCCAAGTCAGTGACCTTTAGGCGGCTTGAATACATTGACCTCCGCCAACCCGCAGTTGAGCAGCGTGATGGAGTATGCTCTAAACACCTTCAATTGAAGGGAAACCCGTATACATAGTACGGAGACATAAAACCAGTAATCTTGTAAACCAATGATGTTATAGATGTGCTACAAGCGTCTAAAACGTACGCCTGAAAAGTGAGCTAATTGTCTTACCTCGCAGTTAGTTTGCACAAGGAAACCGACGATACTGACGTTTGTGACAATTGTTTGAAATTGGTAAAAATACTGTCTTCTGTATTGCGAAAATTCACAATTTAAGTTGATAAAGTAAATAAAGCCCAAGGGATACAAAACACTCTTAAGTATAATATTTGATGTTAATGCATATTTTAAGTTAATTTCATATTTTTGCATAGCATCAATAATAATAATAAACGAATATTGCCGACTGATTACAGCCGTTATAGATAGTCGAGTGTCATTAACTCCAGATTATTTATGGTCCCAATTGTGTAAATATTTTACTTCAATAATAATAATAAACGAATATTGCCGACTGATTACAGCCGTTATAGATAGTCGAGTGTCATTAACTCCAGATTATTTATGGTCCCAATTGTGTAAATATTTTACTTTACAATGAAATCGAAAATTATGTTCGCTTCATCGGAGTCATAGATAATCCGGTAATGTTAGTCGCCAAGTGCTCATGTATTTATGAATTTTGAGATGTAATGAAACATAGTCCGCAAGAATTTAGAAAAAAATCAAAACACTTTGGTCGAACGTTTTATTGTAGGGTTCCGTCAAATATTTTGCTTCCCAAAGGGGTTTCAGCGCTAAAAAAAGTTTGAGAACCACTGGTCTATATGTATAAAAATGAATCCCTATTTCCCTTGGTCACGGCATCACGATTGAGCGGCTGGACCGATTTCACTATGTCTTTTTATGTTACTTGTTATTTGTCAGGAGAAGGTTCTAATTAAATAAAAAACAATAAGAAAGTTGCGCGGAATGTTAGAAAATTTAAGGAAACTGATCGATGGCGATCATATTAACTTTTCTAATGTAACTTTATGTGGTTTGACATAACTGTCAGTCATTTGACAGATTGCGCATAACTCAATTCGAAGACAGGCCAACGTCTGTCGGGTCAGCTAGTTATTGATAAATGAATATCGATTTAATTATCATTCGAAATGACCACCTTTATTTTGAATACGATCCTTCAAAGGCGGGCCATTCTTCATCTATTGCGGCACCAATCTATTCTACATATTTGAATCCATTTCATTTTCTTACACCTCGAGAATTCCCCCTAGCTACTGATCGTATTTAAGTTTATATGTTATATAATTGACATAAAGTCCATTATGCTATGTAGAAATTCGTTGCAAAAAGTCGCTTCCATTCCATTCCGCGGCGGTGGAAATTGAGCCTAAAGGCGGGCCGGGCCATTCATGTATTGCGGCACCAATCTTTTCTATTTGAATCTATTACGTTTTCTTACTTTAGATCACTTTTGCCATTATGAAAAATACGTTGTTTAGGTCGCTACCGGTGTTCCGGCAAATGATAGCCGGCGGCAGCGCGGGCGCGTGCCAGATCATCATCACCACTCCCATGGAACTCCTCAAGATTCAGATGCAAGATGCAGGCCGGATCGCAGCACAGGCTAAAGCAGGTTTATAAATATACACTTTAATAGGTCAATGTAAAACGTTCTAAGAATGTTCCAACGACCATTAAAATTGATCGCCCAGATTAATGGTATTATATTTAGTGGTCTTGATAATTTAGCCAATGCACATATCGTTTTAGCGTACTCAAGTGGAATTATTTTTTTATTTTATTAATTAAAAATTACAGGCTTTCGCTCGCGACTTTGTACGCGCATCGTACCTTCCTACAATGCAGTGGGGATTGTCTTAAAATCATTTGTTATTTCTCATCTGCACACTATTAGAAACATTCGTACTATTTTTTTCCGTGATAGCTTGTAAATCGATGAATGCCGGCTGCACGCACAAAAAAGCATGACTCATTGTCACGTTCCGCCTGAGCCGAGCGTGCAAGCGATAGCGCGGCACAAGCGAGAGAGATAGATTTAAGCGTTCGGCTTGTGACGCATCTGTCTCTCTTCCATTTCATCGGCTGATGTTTTCTTATGACGTTATCACGTAAAATTATCGTCCGTATGCCAACTTTACAGACAACCTTTTTTTTTTCTGACCAGCGAATTAGATGGTAATAATGTTAAATTATTTCCAGAGGGTCGGTCGATAGAACGGATTACAGCGATGCAGTTGACCAGAAAGTTACTGAAAGAACGCGGCATAATCGGTTTATACAAGGGCATAACGGCGACCGCTGCGCGGGACATCTCCTTCAGCGTGCTGTACTTTCCGCTGTTCGCGACACTTAACGACCTCGGCCCGAAGGAAACTGCTGGGGGGAATCCACCATTTTGGTAAGTAATTGAGTATGTACAATTGTAATTATTAATGATAGGGGGCCCACCACTGTGTAGTGGCTACACTCCTGTGTAGCCAGGATTAACAACGGCGACCACCAAAAAGGCAATGAACATAGAAGTCCGTTGCTCTCCCGGGGGTAAAACTACGGCTGCCTTGGAACTCACAACGAATTTCATTAGCGATGTAACGACTCGACTTTTTAAACCGATTCAAACCGATTTGAGCATAAACCGAGTTGAGTCGATTAGCGCGTCTACTAAACCGATTTGGCCGAGTCGAAAGCAATGTAACGACTCGACTTTTTAAACCGATTAAAAAGTCGAGTCGTTACTTGACTTTGTAAACCGATTAAAAAGTCGAGTCGTTGCTCGACTTTTTAAACCGATTAAAAAGTCGAGTCGTTACTCGACTTTTTAAACCGATTCAAACCGATTGGAGCATAAACCGAGTTGCGTCGATTAGCGCCTTTACTAAACCGATTTGGCCGAGTCGAAAGCGATGTAACGACTCGACTTTTTAAACCGATTTGAGCATAAACCGAGTTGCGTCGATTAGCGCGTCAGCGCGTCTTGCGTCTACTAAACCGATTTGGCTGAGTCGAACTTACTTACGCATCTCGCTCGCGTCGCTCTGCGCGCATTCGCCCGTTTGGCCGTTTGCTCGTTTGGCCGTTTGACCGTTTGCTTGTTTGGCCGTTTGCCCGTTTGGCCGTTTGCCCGTTTGACCGTTTGGCTGTTTGCTCGTTTGGCCGTTTGCCCGTTTGGCTGTTTGCCCGTTTGGCCGTTTGCTCGTTGGCCGTTTGGCCGTTTGGTCATTTGCCCGTTTGGCCGTTTGCTCGTTTGCTCGTTTGGCCGTTTGCCCATTTGGCTGTTTGCGCGTTTGCCCGTTTGGGCGTTTGCTCGTTTGCCGTTTGGCCGTTTGCTCGTTTGGTCGTTTGCCCGTTTGGCCGTTTGCTCGTTTGGCCGTTTGGCTGTTTGCTAGTTTGCTCATTTGGCCGTTTGCCCGTTTGGCCGTTTGGCTGTTTGCTCGTTTGCCCGTTTGGCCGTTTGACAGTTTGGCCGGTTGGCCGTTTGGCTGTTTGCTCGTTTGCCCGTTAGCCCGCTTGCTCGTTTGGCCGTTTGACCGTTTGGCCGTTTGACCGTTTGGCCGGTTGGCCGTTTGGCAAACGAGCAAACAGCCAAACGGGCAAACGGCCAAATGAGCAAACTAGCAAACAACGGCCAAACGAGCAAACAGCCAAACGGGCAAACGACCAAACGAGCAAACGGCCAAACGGCAAACGAGCAAACGGTCAAACGGGCAAACGGCCAAACGGGCAAACGCGCAAACAGCCAAATGGGCAAACGGCCAAACGAGCAAACGGGCAAATGACCAAACGGCCAAACGGCCAACGAGCAAACGGCCAAGCGGGCAAACGCGCAAACAGCCAAACGGGCAAACGGCCAAACGAGCAAACAGCCAAACGGTCAAACGGGCAAACGGCCAAACGGGCAAACGGCCAAACAAGCAAACGGTCAAACGGCCAAACGAGCAAACGGCCAAACGGGCGAATGCGCGCAGAGCGCCGCGAGCGAGATGCGTAAGTAAGTTCGACTCAGCCAAATCGGTTTAGTAGACGCAAGACGCGCTGACGCGCTAATCGACGCAACTCGGTTTATGCTCAAGTCGGTTTAAAAAGTCGAGTCGTTACATCGCTTTCGACTCGGCCAAATCTGTTTAGTAAAGGCGCTAATCGACACAACTCGGTTTATGCTCAAATCGGTTTGAATCGGTTTAAAAAGTCGAGTAACGACTCGACTTTTTAATCGGTTTAAAAAGTCGAGCAACGACTCGACTTTTTAATCGGTTTACAAAGTCAAGTAACGACTCGACTTTTTAATCGGTTTAAAAAGTCGAGCAACGACTCGACTTTTTAATCGGTTTAAAAAGTCGAGTAACGACTCGACTTTTTAATCGGTTTAAAAAGTCGAGTAACGACTCGACTTTTTAACCGATTCAACTAACTTTCTAACCGATTCAACTCGGTTTGACAAAATTCCAGATCGTAACATCACTAAATTTCATCATCATCAGGTCATTTTAGTCTCCACTACAAGAGCACGACCCTCTCGTCCGTCACAGACAGAAGGAGGATTTGGCCTACACCACGTTGGCCAGACGGGTTGGGGAGGCCTGATCGATGTTTTATAATGTATTTCCCTTAGTCGCCTTGTACGACATCCACGGGAAGAGACGGAGTGATTCTATTCTAGTCTGCCGGAATCCACACGGCCAACACAACACAACGAATTGAATCAGAAGAAATTAGTAGGAGTAAGAAACTTTTGGAATTTAACTTCCCGTCTTAGCAATGTGAGAGGCAGCAATATGGCAAATAAGGTATTAAAACCCTAAAGAGGTGGCACGGTCGACTTGAGAACCTCCTCCTTTTTTGACCTTGATTGATAAAAAAGTTTACTATTGCTACCCAACCCGTTTGGCCAGCGTTTTGGCCAAATCCTCCTTCCGTCTAGAACGGATGAGAGAGGGTCGTGCTCCTGCAGTGGAGACTAAAATCAAACCCCGGCCACTCCATACAAAAATGGCGCTTTTGCATGTAGTAACCAAATGACGTCTGTACACGTGCCTATGTTTGAGTGACGTTCTCTAGGGCTGACATTATTCAATTATTAGTCGGACATGCCAGGGGGTGTAAGTGGTTCATCAACATCTTTGAACCAAAGTCGATCTTACCTGGACGGGGTACACCCTGCTGACTGACAGACGAGGCTCTGACGAAAAGAGAGTAGGACATAGCGTATTTTTTAAGCAGCCCGATTGACGAAGTACCACCACCTCACAGAATACCGCATTCAAATAACAATTTCCTTGAGGGTTGTTGTGTTCCTGCGAGTAAGTGAGGTCACCAGAGACGATGGAGTTGCTGCGTTGGCAGCGATGATGGCAGCGCGCGACCGATATTTAATATTGCGACCGATAATATGGATTAGGTAACCGCTTCACATCAGGTGGGCGTAGTGAAGAAAAAAAAAACATAGTAAACACACTACACTGACTTAAGCCAATATTTACCATTGCTAACTTACCCAAAATTTTATATTTTCTAATCAAACGTTCGCTTTCCGAACACCGGTTCATTGTAATGGTCAAGCCATTTCATTCTTACTAATTGTAGCTTTTTACTATTCATATAAATGCATGCGCAATGAATTGATTCATTTTCATATTCACATGGAACAAACGTAATTTAAAACTAATACGCACAATAAACATTGAAATGTAAATAAGAAAATTGTATACAATAACAATAAACCACCATAACTCAAGTGACAGCAATGTCACTTCCGCGTCTGCGCACTCACTTGCTCTTTGAGACATATAATGCTATCCTTTTCTCATCTCGTATTAATTGTATCTTGTATCCTACTTTGACAGACATGAATTAGTTATGATGAAACTATGGCTGCCGCATGCTTTTTAGGTAATTTATTAAAAAAATCAGTACTTTATTTCATCTAAAGGGATCGAATAAATTTCTTTTCTTGATTTTCCATGTGTTGAGCCATCCATCCACTGCACAAGTAACTCCCATCTTTTAAACGGAATGGAGAATAAAATACGAGCGACGTCAATTTGTAGGACGTTGCATCCATTGCGAACGGTTCCAAATCGGTTCCATAGGGGAGGTGAGGTCGACTAGTGAGAGCGGCAGAGAGTGTCCATACTGTACGTTAGTACTATTACTTATACTGTGCTAAAATGGTCCAGATGATGATGATGATTACTACCCATATAGTACCCATAGTACAAGCTTTGCTAGTTTGGGACTAGATGGCAGTGTGTAATTCGTCCAAGAATGTTTATTTATTAATTGTTAGGTGGTCGTTTGGCGCCGGTTGCATCGCGGGCTCGACGGCGGCGCTGGGCGTCAACCCCATGGACGTGGTCAAGACACGCATGCAGACCATTGCCAAAGGCACAGGCGAAAGACAATACTCCTCTATCATGGACTGCGTCGTGTAAGTTAAATTTATTTTATTATCATTGGAGATAAGATAACACAGATTTGAACAAACAGATTTTCGATTTTATCTGTTCTGAGACTTGACTTGGTGTCTCCATAGGGGAGACAAAACAATTCTATAAATTTACGAAATTTTAAGTTGATTAAAATCTGAATTACGAGTCGATTTTTATGATTAAAAATAATTTAATATTTAATTATCGATATTCGTATTAATAATTATATAAAATCTTGATCATTTAAAGTTCGAGGTGTTAATTCTTTCAGTTTTATACAAAGAGATAATATAATTATATTACACGAGCCCGGTGGTCGCATGGCTAGCAATGGCTACTTTACCTCCGAGGTCGCGGGTTCGATCCCAGCAGAAGACAAACATTTATGTGCATGAACATGTATGTTTGTTTTGCTCTGAGCGTTTTCTATATATTATAAATATGTATTTACAAAAAAAATGTATTGTATTGTAAAAAATGTATTGTATATGGCATTTATCAGTTGTGTAGTAGCCATAGTACAAGCTTTGCGCTTTTGGGACTAGATGGCGCTGTGTAAATTGTTCACAAATATTTATTTATTTCATTATAGGCGATAGTTAGTGCCTCTGTATCGCTATATGCGTGCCTGTCACTCTTTACTTGGCGATTTATTACATATAGGTAACAAGCAGATTCAGAAGCGTCTTTCATTATTAATAAATATTGAATATCTTTTATAGAACAACAATGAAGCATGAAGGTCCGACTGCATTCTTCAAGGGAGGTGCTTGCCGTATGATGGTGATAGCTCCTCTGTTTGGCATCGCACAGACTGTTTACTACTTGGGAATCGCTGAAATGATGATGGGACTCAAGTAAATAGTAAACTGAATGTCTTTAACAGACTGAGATAATACTATTCAAGATATTCATTTAAACAATTTACTTATTCAGCCAAGTAAAATGTAATAATGTTCAACTATTGAAAACATAATGTATTAATGTGCAATTGTTCAAATTACATTGATATATGTATGCATTAATAGTAAACAAAAACGAAAAAATGTCATATCTAAAGCCCAGCTATGTCAATATGAAATAAAAATATTAAGCAAAAACAAAAATACTCTTGACAATATATACATATAGTAAACCTAATGTGGATATATCGACAATCGGTCGTCAATAAAGCACATAAGGGAACGTACCCATACTACGTGAATTTAAAAAGCGCTGAGCGCTGCGCTATATTTGAATGTAGCTCGGAATAGCGCGACATTTCCCTAGAGAATGTTGGCTACGTGATAATAATCTAATCCTCCCCCTCCGTACCTGTGACCATGCGTGGTAATTTTGGAGGAACCCCCAGAACGGGTCACGTAGTATGGGTATGTTCCCTAAGGCTATTGAGGGGGGTGGGAAGGACCCTCCTAAAGAGTCCATATTACTGTGAATGATGGCTGTCTATGAGTCTCTGTTCAGTTGCATTCTTAAGGGTCATCCATTTTTTTACAAAAAAAAAAAAGTATTTTGAATTTCGGTAATATTATTCATATGAAACCTTTTGTATGTATGTATTTGTATGGATAAAATATATCGAACCTGAAAATGTTAAAGATTAAGCCTAATGTGTATATACATATGGCTTTCATAGTGAGGAGAGGAGAGGATAAAAGTTGTAACTTATGGATGACCCCTTAGAAACGTACTATTTTACCACATTGTATAGTATTCTTCTTATGACAATATTTTTTTTGTGTTTGGAAATAGTTTTTTATGAATTAAGTAGACAATTTTTTATTGTTATTTTCGCTTTTATTTACACAATACGGATGCTTTTAAAAAGAAGACGACGAACGAAAGCGTTTTATGAATGCCAGCCAGCCCCAAATTGTTATTTTAATATAATTTTCTTATTTTGTATTAATAAGTAATTGATAAAACAAATCAAGTAAAATAAATAGCATTATTAATTTGATGATATTATTTAAATTGACTGCTAATTTTAGTTCAGAAGATAAAATTTGAAATATAATTGCAATGATTAAAAATATAAGACAATTTGTACATTTCCACTACAATAGGAATCAACACATTATCATAGCTCAACTATTTTTAATATTTTATTTTTTTATATCAGTTAAGTGAGACTATTCAAGGTGATATTATTTTAATCAAGTTTTGTTATATAATTTTAATAAAATTAATTGTTGCCATTTCTTGTTGTGGTTAAATTGTTTTCAATTGTGATTAAATTCTTTTTAATGTCATAGCGCCAGTGATATTTTATGAATTACTCGTAATTACTCGACATGGGATGATATTATTTATGTCTTACATACGGAATAAATTCAACTTTTGCAAAATGCATCTTTTCACTCATAAGATAAACTTCATGTAAATCATTTGATCTATGATTTATTTATATATTTTAAAAAACGGGACGAATATGATTTTTTAGATATTTATGTTTAAATTTAATTGCATAGTATATATTTATTTTATAATGTCTTCCTATAAAATATGCATTTATAATTTGATAAATGCGCATTTATTTGCATGTGAGTGAACTTCCATGACACACTGGCTTCTATTAACATGTGTTCCTTTATTTATTAAAGTGTTGATATTAATATAGTTAAAAAGGGTGCTTGTGTTCCACTTGAAAAAATTGGCATGCATAATACGACCTATACACGGGTGTCACAGCTATTTAATTAATCGTAATAAACAAATAAATAATAATAAAGCGGGTTTTTTTATGATATCAAACAACAATTTATACTTATTTATAATAATCGATTTGCAATATATAACTCATGCCTGTTTTCTCTTTAATAGTATTATTTATTTACAATAGAAACACGTGATTAATTATGATTAAATTAAAAGGCCTTATGCACACCACATTCACATTTAATTGCGAAAACATAATATGTGTATTCTCGTCGAGCGTTTGTTTTAATTTTAAGTATATAACGCCATCGATATTGTGGCTAAATTTGTTATATGAGTCTGTCAAAGATAGGGTTGTCATCTCTGAACATTTGCTAGAACCAGGACAAGATGCGTGAAAATTCCGGATTTACAATGTTAGAACCCGGACATGTCATCAGTGTTTTTAGTACTAGTATTTTTTATTCTGTGACAAGACGGTTGTTCGCAGCATGGAGCGAGGGGTAGTGATTTAAAACTTTTGACCCTGGACTACAATTAAAACTCCGCCGGACTCTCCTCGGACGCTCCCCGGACGCCCTCCAAACTAGGAGAAATCCGTGGACGGAGGCAAAGGTAACAATAGTATGGAAATATCAAAGTGCGAAAGGATATGATTTACGCACCGCAAAACACTGCGCATTTTACCTTATGCATATACACCATATTGTAGATGTGTATACGAATGCATTAAGTAATTATTAAATCTAATGCGATGAATTACATACTCATAAATATTATATGCCAACGTGTGAAGTGCATAGGCAATATTCTCTAATGTATTCAATCAAAGTAACAACGTCAATAAATCATAGTAAATTAATTAATGAAATTAAATAGGTCACTTACGTATTGTTGTCGGGAAAGCCAACTAATTTCGATCCCATACGGAAATGGATAGACAGGGAGTGCGCGTCTCGACATTCGTCCTGGTGAAGATTTCCGTATGAGACTGAAACCTGCTGCTGTCCCAACAAAAAATATATTAGTAACTTGTTTAATTTGATTAATTAATTCACTATGATTTCTCACGTGATTTTTAATAATATTATTGTCAATAAATCAACTATAATTATAATAATGACAATAAATATAGATAGTTGTATTAAAATGTTATTATAATAAATGTCAATTGAACGCGATTTTTCAGATCTTCTGCTGGAGTTGTTTCGCAGTAGATATAGACAAATGTAAAGAGTTTCGTTCGCAAAAACAAAATCTAGTCGGATTTCATTTAAAAATACTTGTGCGTTTAAATATAATAATAAATGGTAGCATGTTAAAACATGCTACCGCGTATAGACATTTCGAAAGTGTTGATTTAAACTCCTTCTTGGCAATGGTTTTTAAATGTAGACTGAATTAACTCGAATATAATAATACTAACAAAACGAAAATGTCAATTTTAAAAAAATAAAGATATTGAGTGGGTGAATAGAATACATATTAATTCAGTTTCCACTAGTCTTTAAAGGACATATTATTATTATCCTTCAATGATCCCAGTTCAAACAAATAGCTCTAATACCTCACGCTGTGTGTGTTACGGTTAATGTAAGGAATTGAGACTTAAGTTTAAGTTTGAGTTGTTTTTAGGTTAGGGTGCTCTTGCTAATCTCAATCAGAAATACGAACTCCACTTACATGATGAACCAACAGTAAGTGTTTTAATGGATATTGACCATTTTCATAGGTTATTCTTAATACTTACCGGTAATCTATACATATAAAAATGAATACCTATTTCCCTTCGTCACGTCATCACGCGAAAACGGCTGGACCGATGTCGCTATTCTTTTTATGTTGTATTTGTTATTGTCAGAAGGTTCTTATGACAGAAAGAAATAAGAAGGTAGCGCGGAATATTAGAAAACCATATTAACTTTTCTAATGTAACTTTATGTCATTTGACAGAGCTGTTAGTCATTTGACGAAATCAATTCAAATTCAGTGTTCATTGTTAAGAAGACAGTACAACGTCTGTCTGGTCATCATCAGGTCATTTTAGTCTCCACTACAGGAGCACGACCGTCTCTCGTTCGTCACAGACAGGTGGATTTGGCCTACACTCCCCACGCTGGCCAGACGGGTTGGGTAGGCCTGATCGATGTTTTATAATGTATTTCCCTTAGTCGCCTTGTACGACATCCTCGGGAAGAGACGGAGTGATTCTATTCTAGTCTGCCGGAAACCACACGGCCTGTCGGGTCAGCTAGTTATTAATAGTAATCTACTTTTGAATTAACGTGATGGTTTTTAGGTCGCTTGTTCGACTGTCGGAGTGGTGTCGTTTAGTCCTGTCCCGTATTGCAAAAAGATTTGGGAGCATACTATCTTAAAAAAAACGTAACAAAATTAAAGAATTGATAATTCACAACACAATTTTTAAATATATACGTGTTTAAGTACCCGAATGAAATAAATAACAAATATTTCAATTTATTACATGGACCGTAACATATATTTTAATCATAGATAAAGTCGTAAGTAATAGTAATAATTTGGACGTAATAAAATTACCCTGGAAGGAACTAATACCCAATTAAATGTTAATGTTTTAAAACTTAAATGTTGTTACAATATTTGTCTTATTAAAATTTGAATTCTGACTCTAGGATTCATGGCAGTATACACTGTAATCGTGCAAAATTGCATCTTATGATTAAAATAAAATAGTTGTTTAGAAAATTAAAGGATGCTGACAGGAAAGTAAGGTTTCTCATAAGTTTACATTCGATTTGCTTGAAGCTTACATATTACATAATAGTTCTTTAAAATTTCTAATGCAGTGTGATTATATTTTATTAATATTAATTTCTAATATTTATTTTGTCGTGTCTTTTTCTAAGTTAATACGTAAATGTTGCAACATTATAATTTTTTTAAATAATGATTAAATGTGACTTTTCTTTTAATCATTATTTAAAGGCGTTGTGTTTATATAAAATATAATTCACACTAAACTTGTTGACCTCACGATCATGTATTATGAGTGTTTAGGACAATAATCTTCATGTATCACATGTATGTATATGTATGTAATGCGTGTTTGTCGTATATTATGTGATGTTTGTTAATAATTTTGGTGCAGTGTCAATTATGCAAGATGAAATTTATAATAGTCCATGCCAATTTACTTCCGTTAACGGAAATAATGTTGAAATTACACACGCTTTGTTATATAGGTTTAGATGTTTAAATAAATGTAGACAAAATGCATTGTCTTTTTTTATTTATTCTTTTTATAGTATCTCTGATACCCTTCTGACGTGACGCCTTATAAATGATGAACTGAAAAAACATGACTCATTGTCACGTTCCGCCTGAGTCGAGCGTGCTATCCACCAAATCCGACTGAGACGAGTGCACGAGATCTTGTGACGCATCTATCTCTCTTCCACTCCATTAATCGATGTTTTCTTATGACGTTATCACGTAAAATTATCGTCCGTAAATCGACTTTACAGCCAATCAATTTTTTTTACCTGAAATTCATTATTTAATCCTAAAATTAACTAGCGGATATTATTAAAACGCCTCGGTCAAAGTAAAAAAAAAACTCTCTACTGTAGTCTATTAGTAGTACTTAAATTTTCAATCATAAAAATAAATTATTTTAATTTCAACTACACAAACATAATTCAAAGATACAATAAATTGACATAACATTTTATACAATGTGATGTTGAAATTTTGACCCACCCTCAGGGGTTATCTTGTCCTTTCATCGAGAATATGTCTCTAATGTCATATGGTATTTGTTGTGCTACGAGAGTTGCCCCAAGTATCAAAATCATGACTATAGTATTACTGTATATATAAAATTATAACACTAGACATTTTCCGTGGATTCGCCTGCGCGCCATTGCCTACGTTTTCTAAGGAACTTCTATAGAAAAGTTCTGAAACTCAATGGTTTAAGTTAATATGTAAGCAGTAAGTCTATTTCTTCTTTTATTTACTTGGGCGTATTTTCAATGGGTGTCAAAAAAAAAAGATTTTTAATATGCATTTTATTTTTTACTATACATATTAATATTTATCTGCATTTTTAAACACAAATTGGTTTTCTGGTAGTCCTCTAGATCCTGTTCCTTCTATAGCGAAGAGAGAGCCCGCCTCTGGTTCCTGGGCCAGCTGGGCGGGTGACAAATCTCTACGGCTGGTGGTCACGTACAGTGTAGCGAGGTCGCGGCCTCCCCACATCACGGAAGACACCTGGCTTGCTTCTATATTGTGTTGTTCTAATAGTTTACCAGCTCTGGAATCGATTTTGATTACCTAGAAAATGTTATAAGGTATTTTTATGAGTATTCAGATCATGTGCAGAGAAAATCAGTAACCAGCACGTAATTTTATTTTTTGAGTATTTTTACAAGTAATAGAAGACTAATTTTATTATACGTACAACATGCAAACCACCCTTCTAATTTGCTAGCTGTACTCAGGTCGTAATATATACCTGATTTTCTCTCATACATTTGATTTGGCAGAGTTAGAACGATATACGTTCTAACTCTGCCACTTTTACTGTATATGTAATGTATGATTACGTAGATAATCAGTAACCCAACTAGCAAAAGTATTATTTATTAAAAAGGGTCCCAGCTTATGTTATTAAATGACAGGCGTTAACCAAATCAGCGACATTTAGGCCGCTGGAAAAGACAACCCGCAGTGGAGCAGGGTGGTGGAGTATGTTCTAAACCTCTTCGATTGAGAGGAGAACTGTATCCCAGCAGTGGGATGAATGAGGGTTGATAACGGTATTAAAAATCGAAACAAAAAACACTACTGTACCCGACTACGGGAAAAACACTACTAAAAACTGTGTTATACTGTTGAAGTCGTTTAAAATATTCTTAGGCCAAAATAACGAATTGATTGACATCATATTTATTAAGAATGAACCATTTAGGCGCTACAGAGCTAAGATACGTAAATACAAACATACATACGATTCCTAAAATCATAACCCTTTTGGCTTCGCCGTAGTAGGGTAAAAGAGGTTGCAACCTCTTTTACCCTACTACGGCGAAGCCAGAGGTTGCAACCTCTTTTACCCTACTACGGCGAAGCCAAAAGGGTTATGATTTTAGGAATCGTATGTATGTTTGTATTTACGTATCTTAGCTCTGTAGCGCACATGGGGCGCTCTAAATGGTTCATTCTTAATAAATATGATGTCAATCAATTCGTTATTTTGGCCTAAGAATAAGACCATGGTCTTTCTGGAACTCAAACAAACGAACCAACTCTTCCGATTTATTATTGAATGATGACTATTAACAAATATGGTTAGCGATCCGTACGTTTATTTTTCTTTGGATGAACGATGATGAACTCAATTTACCTTGCCTCCGTGAAAGCAGGCCACCCAAAGATTCCCGTCGCTGTCAATCGTCATTCCGTCGGGCACCCCAGTCACATTGTTGGCTTTGAAGCCAAAAAGCGTTCTCCTGTTACCTGGAAAAGTTTTGTTACATTGCAAAATATGACGTCAAAGTCATTTGACGTAAAGGACAACGTCGACGCACATGGGGCGCACTAGCTGTTAGGTATAGGGTAGGTATACCTAACAGCTAGTGCGCCCCGTGTTGCCAACCTTCCGGTTATATCATGGGGATGCGAGTCTCTCGTCCAGTAAACCAACCAGACGAGAGGACCTTTACCTGCTCCGCTCTTGAAGGACAAAAAACAACTGTCGTCAACCGACAACCGACTGCTGGGATACGAGTCTCCCCACAATCGAACGGGCTTAGAGAGTAATTCACGACGCTGCTCAACTGCGGGTTAACGTAGCGGTGGCCAGTGTTTTTAAAGCCTAAAGGCTACTGACTTAGCTTAACAATAGCCGAGACCGACGGCTTAACGTGCCCTCCAAAGCACCTCCACCGTGCTCGAGGTAAATAAACCCACACAGACAGGCTACGGTCGACGTTGCTCAACTTGCGTGCTCGATTATATAGATTGACACGCGAAACAACACTACTCAACATACATACATTTTATTTATTTATTAATATTTTATTGACCGCAAATTACATAAGGGTAATAAAGGCGGACTTAACGTTAACAGCATTCTCTACGAACATCTACGAATCGACCTGCATATCTCCTACATTCATAAAAAAAGTCAGTGATAGTTGTGTTCGCTCTTAATTTTTATAGAGAATCGTGATTAAATTCTTAATTTAATCATTAATTAAGTTCTTAAAAAATATTAAATTCAATTAATAATTAAATTCTTAATCAAGAATACATTATTAATTAAACGTTCATACTCATGATTAAACCATGCTCTTGATTAAATTCTTCAAATCTTTTATAAAAAAAATGAGCATGACATAGGGTGTAAGAAATTCATCATTTTTGAGCCAAAGCTAACCACACCTACATATGGTTAGAGATGGGCAAAATGCCAGGTATTTACAATAAGTGCCCAGTAAGTACCCGTAAATGCCCAATAAATGCCTAGTTTTGGGCATAATAGGGAATTTATAAGTACTTTTTGGGCATTTATCGTAAAAGCCCGGCTAAATTTTGCTCATCTCTACTTACATATATATGGTGCATCCTGTTGACTGATAAATGAGACTCGGGAAAATTAAGTTAAGCTGCTTGACTGTAGATGTAGGCACCTCCACCTCCACCTCACAGAAGACTGCAGCCAAATAACAATTCCCTTTAGGGTTGTTCTGTTCCTACGAAAGAGTGAGGTCACCAGGAAGGAAGGAGTTTTGGGGTGTAAGTGGTTTATCAACATCTTTGAACCAAAGCCAACTTCACCTGCACGTGGTGCACCCTGCTGACTGACAAACGAAGCTCTGGCGAAAAGAGAGGTAGGGAGCGTAATTGTAAGCTACCCGACTGGGGAATGTACCTCCACCTCACAGAATACCGCAGCCAAATAACAATTCCCTTGAGGGTTGTTGTGTTGCTGCGAGTGAGTGCTGCGTTGCCAGCGGGGGTGGCGGCGCGCAAGTGATATATTATGTTGCGAGCGTTAATACGGTTACGGTAACGCTTCACATCAGGCGGGCCGTATGCTTGTCTGCCACCCGACGTAAACATTGGCAGTGGGAGTGCCGGCGCGCGAGCAATATTTCATGTTGTGAGCGTTTATTTATACATTAAAACCGCTACACTTGTTACCCGTCAGCATAATTTGCAAGTAAGTTTATATCATTTCTATGTCGCATAATTCGGAGAGCATAATACGAAATAGCCTGTAATGTCGAACTGACATTAAAATAACATCCTAATTTGTAAACATAATTGGCCTGCAGTTGTTGTGTACCCAACATGATATAAAACAACTGCCAAATCTGTCGGATCGTTGGCATATCATATATTTTATTTGTCAAGTGATGGATGTTTCGTCATTTACAGAGTGGAAACGGTAAGTGATCTCCCTCGATTACTTTTAAAATATACAACAAAAAATTATTACTGCGCCTGAAAGTACTTCAAGAGCGCTATCAAATGACATGGCACAATAAGAACTCACTTGCAAGACAACAACCGTTATCAGGAAGGAAGCAGTTACTGCGACGAAAGGAGTGGTTGCGGCGACGCCGCGCGACCTTTGCTTTCTATTGTACTGATACATGGTGGAAACTTCTAATGCCACCTGGATGGAAAGTACTTTTAATACTGTAGATAGAAAATTTTATTCAAAGAAAACATTGCTTTATCTTGGAAAAGAAAGAAAATTACATTCAAAGATTTTCGAACATTCACTTCGACTCTCTCTCTACACGCAGAGATATAGCGTCTCTTTGCGTTCTATACAAATTATATCACGGGGAGTGCTCCGATCAGCTGTTTGATCTGATACCTGCCGCTGAATTCCACTATCGTACAACTCGCCATAAATTAAAATTCCATCCATATCATCTTGATAATTGGCGATCTACTACAGTACGTTTCCTAAGACATTTTATACCACGAACAGTGAAACTGTGGAATCAACTTCACTCAGTGGTATTTCAACATGGGTGCCTTCAAGAACAGAGTTTTCATTTTCCTTAAAAGGCTGGCAACGGATCGGCGACCCCTTGGTGTCGCTGGTCTCCATGGGCGGTGGTGATTGCTTTCCACCAGGTGACCCACATGCTCGTTTGGCCCCCTCTCACATAAAAAAAAAAACTTGCCACACCCGGGAATCGATCCGACTAAAATTTGTAAAATGTGTAACGCAGACTCCTTTCTTAAATGCGACATAACTGTGTGTATGAGGTAGTAGTATTTTAAAATGCAACATTTGAAAACGTTCATTTTATTTTCCATAAAATCAACCTGTATACTGTTCTGCGTGGTAGACAAGCATGAGACGGGCCTTATATGCTTGTCTGCCACGCAACTTTTTTCTTAAACTACGTCGCGTGGCAGACAAGCATACGGCCCACTTGATGTGAAGCGGTTACCGTAGATGAAATATTGCTCACGTGCTGCCTCCTCCACTGCGGACGCAACAACTCCTTACTTTCTGATGACCTCACTCATTCACAGGAACACAATCCTCAAGAGAATCGTTATTTGGCTGCGGTGCTCTGAAGTGGAGGTACTACCCCAAATCGGGCAGCTTACAAATACGCTATACCTCTTTCACTAGTCGGAAGGGTGCACCACGTACATAATAATAATAATTCCGTCCCTCTTCTGTAATTGCCCGGTATTAAGTTCACCCAGATCTCATCTCCATAGCCCATTTATTTTCCATCACACTTCGCAATAGTCTCAACGCCTGCCGAGATTTGCTCATGGGAATGTCGTTACATTGACATATCCTGGAGCGGGTCACGGCGGGCGTACAACATTACATCAAACTTCTCAAAGGAGCCTCTACGCGTTGGATCCATATCCCCGCGCACGCCTATCAAATGACCGGGCTTGACCCGTGATTAAAAAGAGATAATAATAAACAATCTTACGTAATATGCCCGTTTCCAATTCAAAATCAAATACGTCCACGTTTCTGGTAGGCGTGTCGATGTAGAACATATATTTGCTGTCCGCGGTCCACGCGATGCCGTTTGAGACGGACACCGGCCGGACCTTGTCCTCGGGGTGAGCGTAGTTGTCCTCGTCAATCATGTACAGGGTTGCTCTGTCTAGGTCTACCACTCCTGCTTCCTCGTTTCCCATTGTTCCTGCATTATAATCGTTTGATAAAATTAGAGTTTTTTTTTTAATACTACATCGGGTAGCAGACAAGCATACAGCCCGCCTGATGTGAAGCGGTTGCCATAGCCATATTGAAGCTCGCAACATAAAATATCGCTCACTCGCCGCCAATTCTGCTGCCCACGTAACATCTCCATCCTTTCTGATGACCGCACTCACTCGCAGGAACACAACAAGGGATTGTTATTTGGCTGCGATATTCCGTGAGGTGGAGGTAGCTGACAATAACGTTCCTTACCTCTCTTTTCGCCAGAGCTTCGTTTGTCAGGCAGTAGGGGGCACCGCGTGTAGGTGAAGTTGGCTTTGGTTCAAAGATGTTGATGAACCACTTACACCCCAAAAGTGTGTGTAAGTCTAATCGAACACACAAGTTAAGCAACGTCGGCCGTAACTTGTCCATGGATGGTTTATTAAATCTCGAGCGCCTCCGTATTTCGGAGGGCAAGTTAAGCTGTTGTCGTTAGATGACAGTCGTTAAGCCAAGTCAGTGACCATTAGGCGGTCTAAAAACACTGGCCTCCGCCAACCCGCAGTTGAGTAGTGTGATGGAGTAAGCTTAAAAACCCTTCGATATAGGGGAGATCCGTATCCCAGCAGTGGAATGAGTAAGGGTGGACGGAAAAGAAAAGAGAATTTTGTGTATTAATTCCAGTGGCCATAACAATTGTGAGGATCTTGATGGAATATCATCGCTAGGTCCTCGTTGTAAATACATAGGCAAGTTAAATATAAGCAACGTCGGCCGTAGCCTGTCCCTGGATGGGTCTATTTATCTCGAGCTCCTCCGTGCTTCTGAGGGCACGTTAAGCTGTCGGACCCGGCTGTTGTGACTAGATGACAGTTTTTAAGCCAAGTCAGTGGTCTTTAGGTGGCTTGAAAACACGGGCCTCCGCTAACCCGCAGTTGGGTAGCGTGATGGAGTATGCTCTAAAACCCTTCGATTGAACGGAGACCTGTATCCCAGTTGTGGGATGAATAAGGGATGACGACGCATATAGTTCCTGTGACAATGCATGATTACCCAAACGCCGCCATTTTTCATCCAATAACGGCCGCTACAAAATGTCCACTTCTAATTTTCACATTAATCCGAGTTAACCCCTATAATATGGATACCTAACGAAAGGGCTTGATAAACACGAGCTAGATTTGATTGTAAAGATTGTATGACATTTTTTGTAGTTGTATAACATATAAAACTCAAATACGATCAGTAGCTAGGGGAATTCTGGAGAATGCGCGAGGATACCCCGGAAGACGCGCGACCTTTTGTGGCTCGTATTTATATTTATTTATTATGTAATTGATATAAAGTTCATTATGTTATGAACAATTTCGTTGCAAAAAGTTGCTTCCATTCCATTTCTTAGAAATCCAAAAATGTTAGAATAGCCTACGGGCTATTCTAACATTATTGCAAGCGACTATTTACACACGTATGCTAATTTGTCATTCGTTATAGTATAAAGAAAACTATTCCGGTAACTGTACACAAAAACAAGTTACATTCGTGTTTCCTCAAATGTACATTTCGCCCGGTAACGAGAGCAGAAGGTCAACAACAATTGAAAAGCAAAAAAAATCAGCGAATCAGCAAAAACTGCCTTTTTGTTACTTACCGACCCAAAGCCTTCCTTTAGCGTCCACTTTGCCATCGTTGATCCGGTTATCCGGTAGCCCAAGATCCACAACACTCAACAGCCGCAACGCTGCATCGCCTGGTGGTGCATCCCATTGCAAGAAATTCAAGCTGGTCCTGGATGCTACTAGAATTAACTTGGGAAACCCAGCGACCGTCACGACCAGTGGAACTGGCCCGTAACCTAGAAAGAAGATGTATTTTTTATTACTATCAGGAAATTCGTCAAGGCTTCAAGATATTTTCAGACTTATTTTAAACATTATGTACCCTACTTCTCCTTTTCTCGCAAAAATATGAAATTAACCTAACAAGATCGGTGGTCGAATGGCTAACAATGCCTACTTTGACTCCCAGGTCGCGGGTTCGATCCCTGTGCATGACAACGAATTGAGGAATAAGATGCTCAATTATAAAATATATTTTTTATTACTTCAGTATGTATGGTTATCCAATAAACATGATTTGAAAATAAGAAATTACATTTGTTCCCTTATGCCACAGCGTAGTACATGCTGTGCTTATGCTGCCGCTTTGGCAGTTACAGTAGTGGTGTTAGTTACTATACCTCAGCGTCTACTAAAACTAGAGTCTATTACCTCACTCACTCGCTCAATCAAAATTTCTTTGGGGAGCTATAATAAACTAGATATTATACATTATACAGTTGCAGGTAAGCTGTAAAGATCGTGGTGAGCCACTTACACCCCGTTCCTTACCATCAGGCAGGTCGTATGCTTGTTTACCACTGTAGTAATAAAAAAATACCTATTTCTCTTGTGGTCACGTTGCCGTTGTCACCGTCGAGGCGATGCACTTTCTGTCCAGTTATGTCCACGAAATATAGTGCATTCTCGGACACGGACCAGTGAGGTCCCTCTAAATGCCCATCGCTTCGGAAAACCTGTGGAAAAGCACATAAGTTATAGCTATGACATATTAAATTTAAACGGGCCATAGCGAAACATCACGGCCGGCAGTAGAAATTGCCTATAAAGGGCTTGACGGACCATAGGAAACCATCACGGCAGAAGTAATTGGCTATAAAGCGCTTACTCCATACCTGCTCATGTAACTAAAAAGAACGTGAATATATAGGAAAGCATTTTCTTTACAATTTATGGGGAAAAAAAAAATTCTCTGTCTGTTATCGCAGCCTATGCACGCTAGCAATACCAGGGGCACTACCGCCGAAACTGCCGATTACCATATACCATTACCGGTTTAGAATCTTTAAGTCTGAGAAGAGATTTTGCGTCCCTTTGTGTGTTCTACCGTCTGTACAATGGGGTGTGTTCAGAGAAGTTGTTTGACATGATGCCAACGGCCTCCTTCTACAGTCGCACAACTCGCCATCGACAGGGAATTCATCCTCACACATTGGAGCCTAAGTGGTCACGTACTGTGCGGTCCAGAGAAGTTTTCTCCCGCGTACTGTCAAGCTGTGGAATGAACTGCCTGTCGAGGTTTTCTCAAGGGACTATAGCATGGGATTCTTCAAAAAGGGCGTGAAGAGGTTTTTACAGGGTCGGCAACGCGCGTGTGATGCCCCTAGTGTTACAGGCGTTCATAGGCTACGGTAGCTGCTTTCCATCAGTTGGGCCGTATGCTTGTTTCCACTCTAGTGGTATAAAAAAAAATACCATGAAATATTTTGATTCGAAAAATAGATCTTACGTTTTAGTTATTGACAAACATCTTCAGGTTAGTTGGTAGAGCTCTAGAATTACTACCAGCTAAGCTAAGCTAAACAAAAGTACCATAAATCTAAGATGCAGTTTGATTTTCGCCATCAAATAGTCGAATGGGAGTCGGCTTCAGCTTTGCCGGTAGCGCCCCAGAGCACACTATATATAGAATAGTACCAGAGATACGCAAGTACTAAACATTATTTTATTCGGTGCCAAAGACATTCTTAATCACTCAGGCGTTACGGACCCTAATTGTTGCCATTCATTATGGTTTTATCAGCTATAAAAATACTTCTGTTAAGTATACAATAGTAATTAGGTGTTAATTATTCGGCTGGCTGGTACCTCAATGATACCTCATTTACTCAGTTGCTTTTATATGAAATATAACAGGTTATTGTTAGCTGCTGAGTAAATGAATAAAAATTATGAATATTAATATAACCATTCGCATGAAGAAGACATGCTTCTGACATGAAGAAGAATCCGGTTTTGCCAGAAGTCGAACTATAGATAGTATAATTATGTTGTGGTCAATGTAATAAACGATTTTTGGTTAGGTTAGGGTTTTCTTGAGTCCTGTCATCGGAAATAGGAGCTCGCGCAAGGCGGAGCTTCGTCAACCTACATGATGAATGATGTAGTGCCAAGTAAGCTTAATTATTAATAATTGTCAAATTTATTACATTAGCCATATAAATAATGACCAATTTGTTCATTGATTGTAACATATATACTATAGTTGTATTTTTAACACCCTTTTATTAGGTCGACCTGTATGTAACTAACTATGTAATGGAATCTAAGGTAATTAATTTAACTATCTTTCAAGGATCGTAGCGTAATGACAATTGGCAGCTGTATGTAGTTCTGATGACAATACGATAATATGGTACTGTCGAACTGATCTGATGATGGAGCCGAAAGATATGAACTGGAACTTCATGATGGAACATCGTATCATAGCTGTATTTGGATTTCTTAGAAAAGTCTCGTATGAACTTTGACCACGATTAGGTTTCAAGGTCTGACGATGAAGCCGGAAGATAGGCACTGGCATTCCATGATGGAATATCGTATCATAGTCGTGTTTGCACTTGTGAGATAGGCCACGTAATGGACTTTGCACACGATCAGGTGCATTTATAAAAGCGTGTTTTTCTATTGTTTTTTAAACTATTAATTTATGTATAAGCAGGACATTTCCTACTGCTAAACCTGTGTCGGTAACGTCACAATACACTGTAACGTTGACAAGAGAGAACCGCATTCTAAAATAATATTTCCTATGTCTACATTTTTCCTCTACCTAAAGGTGGTCTGAAAGAGATAGCATGGCGTTAAGACTGTCTTCGTACTGTTTATTTTGATATAATAATTCTTATAGTGCAATATAAAGTCGTATTGTGTTGTGCTGGGTTGTGTTGTGTTGTATTGTTGTGTTGGCTCGTGTCGTATTGTATTATTTTTACAAATTCCAGATTGACATGAAGGTTTCACGGAGAACAACTTAAATAAGTATTGAGCTGATAACTGAAGTATCAACTAATAAGAGCCAAGACACGGCATAAAGCAGCCACAAGACAAACTTATGGCGGCCATGACCGCATATCCGCCTATGCTTCTATGGATAGATTGTAAGAGATTCGCAATCGTTTCATGAATTTAAGGGGACGGTAAACGCCAATGTTAATTTGAATTCATCTATAGAATACCAGCGTCATCAAAGCAATTTTTTTAAATATTTCATGTAAGTCCTACGAAAAAAGTCTAAAAATAGTTTTAATTAGCACCAAAAATCCGGTTGTAACCACACTATTTATAAATTAATGTATTTTTAATATCGGATGTGTCGGAATAAATGTGGTGAACCGTTACCTAGTGAGTCATCGAAATATTTGAATTTGAAGAAGAAGTAGAAAAACATTTATTTGCACATTACACAGACCTATCTAAACAAGTCAAACAGTGTGTCTGTTTGGCTTGTTTGTATAGTGCTGTATAAATTATTAAATAAGAAAATTTTAAGTATTGTGCAATGTCGCAAAATGGTCCCAACTCAGTATAAATTTTAAGATAAAGATAATTATTTTATCCTACTAATATTATAATCCTACTATCCTACTAGTATTATAAACGCGAAAGTTTGTGAGTATGTGTGGATGGATAGATGTTTGTTACTCTTCCACGCAAAAACTACTGAAGGGATTGTGAAGAAATTTGATATACGGGTAGAATATAATCTGGAATAACACATAAGACACTTTTTATCTCGACATTCCCACGGGAACGGGAATAATGTGACTGAACGTGTAAATCACTAATTACTGAAGGGATTGTGATGAAATTTAGTACACGGGTAGAATATAATCTGGAATAACACATAAGGTACTATTTATCTTGGAATTCCCACAGGAATGGGTATAATGGGACTGAACGTGTAAATCACTGACTACTGAAGGGATTGTGATTAAATTTGGTACACGGGTAAAATATAATCTGTAATAAAATATAGGATAGTTTTTATCCCGGAAATCACACCGGGGACGGAAACAACGGGATTGCGCGGGTGAAACCGCAGGCGGGGGCTAGTAAGACATATTTGCAATTTACGCAGACTACTCACCTTGTTCGAATAATTCTCACGACTAGACTCGAATTATTTAACCATACAAAATTAGATTGGTTGTTGGTGTTTCCTTAATTAGGATGGGAAAATATAAAAAAAAAACCGACTTCAGCGAAAATTTCTGACTTTATAGTCCATGTATAGACAAGAAAGCATTTTATACACTGAAAACCACAATAATCTAAAATTTAATATTGCTATTTAGATTTTAGTGAAACATTCTCAGAAAAATGTATAATCAAAAACAGCAAAAAATATCTGTAGTTTTTGAAAAATTCTCGAACATACGGGCCAAACAGAGAATCTTCTTCTTTCGAGTCGGTTAAACACCTTCTCTAGGCAAGGCTAGGCTCAGAAATATACGCTTAATAAATATTTTATACCTTTTAATTTAATGTGGCGTAAACGATTTCGTCAAACTAGTGGTCGACCATTGGTCAAAATTCGACCATAATTAATTTAAATTATGACTTTAACTTTAACAATACTTATATATGATATGCGTGTGTGATTTAATGTATTTTTTATGCATTTAAAAAATATATAAGCATTCTGCACTCATTCTCTATACAAAACTAGAAGTGTGCGAAATTTCATACTAAACCGTCCGCACAATTTTGGCAAAAAGGAGTACAAAGTTTTTGCTTCACGTTTTAATATAATGATAAGCCCCCTTACCACCACCTCTTATTGCGATTAAATATCTGGATAGATTGCTTATTCATACCAATGAACAAGCGACTCTATTTCAAATTCAATAGAGTCGCTTTTTTATTGGTATGAATAAGCAATCTATTCAGTTATTGAACCGCAATAAGAGATGGTGGTAAGGGGGCTGATGTTCTTGTATATTAAAACTGCACTTACATTTTTTATAAGCGGCGCCGATGATCTATATGCGTTGATATCAGCACACACACATAAAACAATTAATATTGAGAACATTATAACTAAGTGGTCTCGACACGACTCCTTTGGGTCGTAAACAGCGACTCAATGGTGGTTCCGAGTGAGTGGTCTCGCTGTTAACAATCGCCTTGCTTCGTGGTTTCGTCATTGCGTACAGAACTGGTATTAGATATTTCTCTGTAAGCTGATTATTATCCTAAAATGTTTTCTGTCATATTTTATTACGAAACCTGGCCGCTCGACCTTTGATAAGCTTTTTTTGATGTGAAAACAAATTTTCCAAATATTGAGAACTTGTTTTATGACTACTTAAGAATACTTCTGCCGTATGGCTCACCTGTCGAGTACCAAATCTGCATGTCTAAATGGTATGTATACTTACTCAGTAACATTTGTTTATACCACGACGGTTGCCAAACGGCCCGCTGATCTAAAGCGGGCCATCCGCCGCCGCCATCTCCAACGCAGCATCAAGGGCGGATCCAATCCAGCATCGGCGCCAGGGGGGGGGGGGGGGGGGGGGGGAGTCACGTAGTTGTGGTCAAGTCACTTCAAGTTATAGTTTAATTTCGATCTTGAGATTCAGATAAAAAGTAGGTATTTTATTAATGTATGTAGGTACTGTACTTAATCTATATCGAGACAAAAAAATATATCAAAACATTAAGTTTAACAATTTTTACTAGTGGTCCATATAGGTCGTGGACCCAGCCCAGGGTGGGGGGGGGGTCATGACCCCCTTGACCCTCCCCCTGGATCCGCCCTTGCGCAGCATGCGTTGGAGATGGCGGGCGAGCCGATATTTCATGTTGCGAGCGTTAATATTTCAAAAAGACAACAGTCATATGTAGCAAATAGGTAGGTACTTTATTCCCAGAGTCGGTGGTTGTTATGATTTGGATCGATGGTCGCTTTGACTGGGCTGGGCAGCATTCGGGAAACTTCGGCACCTCACAGCTCAAATACCGGAAAATTTTAAAACCAAAGTCGTCAAGCAGTGCATCCTCTCCGCCATGACCCACGGTGCAGAAACTTGGACTCTGGCCGTTGGGCTGGTCCAGAAATTAAAAGTCGCGCAGCGAAGATCGAGAGTGCTAATCTCGGCATATCTCTAAGGGACCGAATCCGGAACGAAAAAATTTGACGGAGATCCAAAGATGTTGATATAGCTCTCAGACGCAGAGTCAGCAGGCTAAAATGGCAGAACTCCGACCAACGGTCGGAAGCGGCTGGATGCAGAAAACGAAGGAAAGGAACGCATATGGTGGAAGACATTAGGGAAGGTACTGTCCAGCCGTGGATAGATACAGGCTGACGATGAGCGTTAATATGGCTACGGTAACCGCTTCACATCAGGCGGACCATATGCTTGTCTGCCACCCGACGACATGGTATAAAATAAAGAATACCCAACAGCGACCCACAGCTTGAGAACCATTGCTGTTGGCAAGGCAAGGTATTTTCAGACAAGGGAGTAAGCCCTTAACGCATAATCCAAGCATATAAGGCCAAAGTTAATTACCTAATGGCAACTTACAGGAAATGTTATGAATACATAAAGCGTATGACTACAATAAATTTGAAAAGGTCACCCTTGTGATTATCTTTATTATCTGTCGTAAGTTACCATGTAGGAAGTTAGTAGAACTCACAGACCAAGTACGCCTATAGTAGACATGGTACTGGCACAGTATTGGTATGTATGCGCTTAACTTAGTATAAATAAATATTTCTGAAGACCAATTCTCGTAATTTTTCTACGAACGCAGATTGAAAGTTGGCCGAATCGAGACTGAATTGTGAATTGACTAAAATTATATACTTACTTGATTTCAGTTTGTATAATTTTCACTCATATTTTGATATACATAATCCCGCTTAAATTTAATTTTGAAGTTACTTGTGTTACGAGAATACCAAATGTGACATTTGTGAGATCGAGACTGGATCGAAACTGAATTTTGACTATATTTTAATTACGAGAATTGCCCCTCTGGACAAATTACAACTGCCATCTAATTTCAAACTAAGCAAGGCTTGTACTATGGGTACGAGTTAAGTAATGTAATATTTAAATACATTTGTTTTGTAAATACTTAACACATAATACTTAGAAAACACCCAGACCAAGACAAACAGACATGTTCATGCAAAATAAAAATATGTCTTGTGCGGGGATCGAAACCACGACCTCGGAGTCAAAGTGGCCACTGTTAACCATTCGACCACCGAGCTCATCTACGTATGGATTTCCTTAAATCTATAAAATTTCTATAAATCTATAAAGAATAATAAATCGTGGTAAATTGATTTTATTTGCTTTAATCTGCTTTATACTTTTATGACGCAATACTATACAACCAAATATAACTAATTTCAATACGAAGTTATTAGTAAGTAGTATACTTATATTGCTTGCCTGTCGTAGTGTAAGTTTGGCACGCTAGGTGCCATATAAATCTAATTGCATAACATTTTTATTTGATTTCATTTCCGTAGTAGAACCTTAGAGTGTGGACAATCTAAGCGTTGGATGCCCTCGTTCCAGGTGGTCCGATGACCATAAGATAGCGGCTGGAAGCGGCTGGATGCGTAAGGCGGAGGATCGTATTTGGTGGAAAGCATTGGGGAAGGCTTTTATCCAACAGTGAGTAGATACAGGGTGATGATGATGATGATGACAAATTTTCAAGAATCAACTGTATCAGTTCAGTTCATATATTCATTACAATAATGACATTGTGTTGAGCATACAATAAAATAATCATATAATAATAATATTAACTAGCAATAGAAGCAGTTATGGCAGGCGTCCGTCCCTCTTCTGTAATAGCCCGGTATTTAGTTCACCCAGATCTCATCTCCATAGTCCATTTACTTTCCACCACACTTCGCAATAGTCTCAACGCCTGCCGAGACCTGCTCATGGGTATGTCGTTCCATTGACATACCCTGGAGCGGGTCACGGCGGGCGTACATCAAACTTCTCAAAAGGGCCTCTACGCGTTGGATCTATATCCCCGCGCAAGCCTATTAAATGACCGGGTTTAAGCCCGTAAGTCCAAGAGAAATACAAATAATAATATAGAATAATAATTACAAAATTCGTCAAAAACTGTTAAATAAAAAATCGCCGCATGTCCTCACCGGTGAGCTGAGAAAATTCGATATAGGAGATATTATTTTCAAGTATACGATTGTCTTGCATTGTTTATAACGCCTGTAATCATCGAAGCAAATAAAGTATAGCAAGTTTAAACAATGGGATATAAGGCTTCTAATTATGGCATCCACCTGCCTACAAATCTTATATTTTGCACTCTAACTACCCATTATTGAACTCTTCAAGGATAATGGTTCTACGAGTACCTACATCTTGTGTGCAAAAACGTCCGTTGGTTGCTGCCATGGAGTTATAATAAACAAGTCCATGTTTTCTGCATATATAATACAATACAACCTAGCGAATCTAGTAGAATTAAGCGCAAAGCTTGTACTATGGGTGCTAGCTAGACTACTGATAAATGTACTTAAATACCTTTTTTTCTATAAATACTTACGTATAATACCATAGAAAAAACCCCAGTCCAAGACAAACAGCATGTCTGTTCATGCACACAAATGTTTATCTTGTGTGGGGATCGAACCCGCGACCTCGGAAAGTAGCCCTATCTAGCCTTTTAACCATCGAGCTCGTCAAGTGTAGTACATACATGCTGTTGTCATATACAGTTGCTTTGATTATATTATTTAAAGGCGTGTTCTAGCCGGCAAGGTCAATGGATGAAAAAGAAATTATATTACGGACGAGGATAATACTATGTACAGTCAAGGGTCATAAGTGCAGTCCACCTACTTTTAACGGGAGCAGGTGGGTGCCGGCCGACAGTAGTTTGCATGAACGAATTGGTGGCGGAAGCACGCAAAAGTCGGTTCAAAAAGGGGACTGGTGGTGGTGGTGGAGACTGTATAATATTTTCTTTTTGGTGCCATAATAGTACATTGTGAGAAAAGGGAGGAAAATATCGCATTCCAAACAAAGCTATGGTTTATAATATAAAGTTTAAAACCGTGCATAGCAAGGTTTTAAATACCATCGACCCACCTTCGAGTTCGGTGGTCGAATGGTTAGCAATAGCCACTTTGACTCTGAGATCGCGGGTTCGATCCCCGCACATGACAAACATTTGTGTACTTACGCACACGACAAACGTCTGTTTGTCTTGGTCTGGGCATTTTCTATGTATTATAATGTTTGAATTTATAAAAAAAATGTATTTAAATATTATATCATCAGTTATCTTAGTATCCATTACAAGCTATGCTTAGTTTGGGACTAGTTGTAAGTTGTTGTAAGTATCTTTATTGTACAAAACACAAGTAGTTACAGAAAACAGTAGAAATACAATGCTTATACAAATTTGTACAAAGGCGGACTTATCCCATAAAGGGATCTCTTCCAGCCAACCTTTGAGCATCTGAGATGACATATTTAACAAGTAGGCAGGTGGAGTACAATATTGGCATATATACACACATGTGACATGACTTACGTGTCTTCTACATAATATGTAGAAGGAGAATCATACATAATCCTTAATTATATACACACTCATACACTTATTAGTGAAATTCACAAAACTCAAATTACTTTAAAGTGACGTAACTCGTTGTTAAAGGTTAAAGGTATTTTCACGAAAGTATTTCTCCAGTGCGGACTTAAATGAAAATATTGAAGAAGCCTTTCTCACTTCATTGGGCAATGAATTCCAAAGACTTGCTGCCCTTAATGTAAAGGAGTTGAGTATAGGTATTTGTACTGTGGTGTGTAATGTCTAGGATTAAATCACCCTTAGGTACATCGCAGGCGACAATCTCTCATCCGGTACTGGAATCTATCACGAAGGTATGAGGGAGCCATTGGCTAAAATAACACATTATGAGAGAGAGAATGGGAATACTCATAAGAGTCTTATTAGGCTGCCAACCAAGACGAAGACGAAATGTTGTTGTGTTCCTACGAGTGAGTGAAGTCACCAGAAAGGAAAGAGTTGTCGCGCTGGCAGCGGGGGTGGCGGCGACGCGAGAGCGATACTTCACGTTGCGAGCGTTAATATGGTTACGTTAATCGCTTCACATCAGACGGGCTGTATACTTGTCTCCGACGTTGTATAAACAAAATATCAAAAGTTTATGGCGCATATTTTGACATTTGCAAGGGAATCAAAATCTATATGGTACCTACTTCCTATTGATATTAGGATCATGAATTTTTATGAAGAATTTGGCAGGAAGTTTCATAACACAACTATATACCTACTTAGGGAACCCTAAAAAGATTTAAACAAACATACATAAAATAATTTTTGTACATTAGTTTAGTATCAATGGTAACAAAGCAACTAAAGAACATTACTTCATATTTTGTGATTCTTAAAAAAAATACACTAGATGGCGTTGTACGGTTTCGTTAGATTTAAATTTACGCTGTAAATTGTTCTAAAGAATTACATAGTCTGTTCTGTAAGATTCAAAGGTTAGTATATATACAAAGTATACTATATATATACAAAGGTTTATTGCTCACTTGTTTACTCGCTTGGTTGCTCCAGCGATATAATAATAGACTTGTTGTACTAAGTCAGTTTGGTAGCACCTCTTCTTCGATTACTTTTTTTTATGACAGTGTGTGTTTTATATGAGTAATTCTAGTTAATCTTTGATGTTTTTTTTCTCCATTATGTATCTTTAAATTATTAATTATTATTTAAAACTTGTCTTCTACCAAATATTCGATAGCGTACATCACATTTAAACTTCTTTTCCCGGTGTGTTTTAAATGGATATTTATATCATTCTTCCTATTAAAGTTATGACGACATATATTACATTTTTTTATATCATATCGGGTGGCAGACACCCGTACGGCTGATGTGTAGTGATTACAGTAGCCATCTGAGTAGCCATATTAAACATCGCACGCGCGCCGCCAGCCACCCCCGCCTCCAACGCAGCAAATATAAGTGCTTGCCACAACTGAACAAAGAAAAAGAAGAAGAATCAATTGTCGAGGTCGTGTCGCAAAGATATTGAACGTGTCGTAATTTGTAAACAGTGTTGTCTGTATACAAGCGACTAATCACCTTAGAAACTATCTCGATGAAAAAGTAATGGCGACTTGGGCTACAAGCAACAGCTAGCGGTAACAACAAAGTAGACCAAAATAAACCTATAGTAGCATGGCTTATGCAATCCAGATATTATGTAGGTTCTACTTCAAAATATAGAGGGAACCTAAAAACTGCAATTTTCATACTAATATATAATTGTAAAAGTGAGCTTGGTTATATCGATTTGAATGAAATTTGTCATGGAAGTGGATTCCCGAGGAAGGACCTATGTAATCTTTTGACGCGATACAACCGATAGTCGTGCGAGTTAAGCCACGGGCACAGCTACTACATAATATATTTCTTCATTCCAACTCTTAAATCAATTCAACAGTAATTATTACTTACTCGTATGTTAATCAGAATTTGTTGAACCCGACCATGCTATGCTGTTGCTCAGTCTGGTCCCTTGGGTAAGAGTAAACACACTCATGAATATAAATTAAAATTTCAAGACATAATATACTTTCAGAAACAAAATAATTGGTTGTCTGTAAAGTCGGTTTACGGACGATAATTTTACCTGATAACGAAATCATCGGCCGATGGCGTGGAAGAGAGATACATGCTCGCTTGCATGCTAGGCTCAGGCGGAAAGTGACAATGAGTCATGCTTTCTAAGAAAGACGTTGTCACGTCAAACAACTTATAATAACAGTTCAACAAATTGAGACCTAGCGATGTTTTTTTTTTTTCAGTTCTATTTCGATAACTCAAAAACTTCTGAAATAATTACAATGACATAAGAATGAGTGAATAGTATGTCCATGACCATACATATCTACTTAGTAAAATTAGATGAGCGATTTGTGAGCAAACGCAGTGTTTTTGTCCTCAATCGATTTTGAGTCAAGAATCTCAGTACCTAACCCGTTTGTATAGCCAAGCGTAAGGATTTTTTGGTTCACTCATAGATCTTAAGGGTCAAAGACTCGTGCTCGTAGTGTCCCCTGTAGAAGTAATTAGCAAACGCGTCTTTGGCGAAAGATAGGTAAAGCATAGCAGTACCGAATTAGGGGAAGCTCGAATTGAAGTAAGAAGTGTAAAGAACTGTTAGACAAACGAACGAAGTACTGTTATAACTAATCTCTAACAGTACTGTTAGAGATTAGTTAGGCGATTTAGGCTACTTTTGAATTATAAAAAAAATTGGGCGATTTTAATATACTCGGAACCAAATTGGTGACTTAGACCTAGCTATATCTGGCAACACTGTTCATAAATATCCTAATTGTCAAATCGAAGTTTTTGTTGGCCGACGTATGGACGACGCCGCATTTTGAGATTAAAAAGAAACTAAGCGTCAGTCTAGGATTGCAGAGTTATTTGATCTAAATTTGTTTATTTTTCAATCTTATCTATTGTTCTGGAAGCCATATAATGGCGAATATATGCCCGAAAAAGGATGGCGGGCCAAACGTGGAGTTTTTTCAGTCGCCGGAGTCGCTAGCACAATTTGACCAAATTCGTGTTTGGCTGCAGAAAAATTGTAAAAAGGTGAGTGAAATGATTTACAGAGGTACTTAGTATGAATAGTAAAGTAGCACAAACATGGCCATGTTTATAATATAACTAAAAAAACAGTTGTATTCCACGTACAATGTTACATATCAGAATATTTTCATGATTTTATTTAATCGTTTCCAAATGAAACTGAAGTAAATAATGTAATTTTATCCTTAGTGTTATCATGCAAAGTGTATTTTAGCTCATGGTCTTCCCCATGCAACATAAATGAGTATATTTGGTCTGATGGTTTTCTTGGTGGCAGCCTGTCATTCACCACAGGGGGGTACTCTCAGAGTTATAAGGAAGGGACCATCGGGGAAGAGATGTATTTTATTGGCCGGCTGAAAAGATGAGTGACTGAAGACTTAACACAAGTTGCTGAGTGGAAGACTCTGGACGAGGACAGAGGAATTTACCAAAAGAGGGGTTCTTGTCTCGGACACTAAAGAGAACTAAACTAATCGCACTAACAATTAAAGAATGCTAACATTTGTAATGTAATCAATTGATATAAGAAATAAATGGCTTATAATTTTAAAAAAATGTACAAAGATAATGAAATAACCCTATTTAAACACATAGAAAATAATGAATTTATTAGTTTATTGCTATACGTTTGTATGATGTCGATGTTTGTATGTATGTAACATTTGTCCTTTATGAATGTGATGCATTACTTTCTTATAATAAATGTAGGGTTTTGGAGTGTAAGTGGTTCATCAACATCTTTGAACCAAAGCCAACTTCACCTGCACGAGGTGCACCCTGCTGACTGACAAACGAAGCTCTGGCAAAAAGAGAGGTAGGGAGTGTAATTGTTAGCTATTCAACTGGGGAATGTACCTCCACCTCACAGAATACCGCAACCAAATAACAATTCCCTTGAGGGTATTTGTGTTCCTCCGAGTGTGTGAGGTCACCAGAAGGGAAAGAGATGCTGCGTCGGCAGCAGGGTTGGCGCCGCGCGAGCGATATTTTCCATTGCAAGCATTAATATGGCTACGGAAACCGCTTCACATAAGGCAGGCCGTATGCTTGTCTGCCACCCGACATAGTATAAAAAAAAAGGGTATAAACTATCATCCTAGAAACATTTCTGAAGCGGCCGTTAGTTTTGATCTTGGTCCAAAAACACCCATTGTTCGTTGTTTTTTCAGCATGTTCAAACAGACCCACCGACAAAGGAAGGGCTGGCCCAGTTGGTGGTCCAGCTCATCCAATACCAGGAGAACAAGCTGGGGAAGAATGTATCGGATCCTCCATTTATTCGGCTTCCGGTAAGCAATTTTTGTGTTTTAAACTAGTGTTCCCATAACTTGATTGGCATGTTTTTATATAGTTACTAGGTTTTGCCCGCGGCTTCGCTCGCGTGAAATTCTTTTTCGTATTTTTTTTTTTATAATAAAAGGTATCCTATGTTACTTATGATACCTCCAAGAATATGTGTACAAAGTTTCATGATGATCGGTTGAGTAGTTTTCGCGTGAACGCATCACAAACAAACGGACATTCACATTTATAATATTATAGTAGGGATAATAAAAAAAAATACCCCAGTTCACACAATGCAGTTTATAGAATGTGTTACATTACATGTTTGATTTTCAAATGCAAATATGTTATTTCCTCATCTTATATGGTAAAACTGCACATGAATTAACAACTGGTTGTTGTCAATAAACTAAAAGCCATTACAAAAAACAATGCAACAACAAATCTATTCATTTGTTTTCACTGTAGTCTGTCACGGAAAATCGTGAGTAGATATAATGAAGTAGAACTGACGCGATCCGCTTTTTGTATTGTACACTGCTCATGAGTCGTGTGCTATGTGTGTATACAACATCTGATGTTCTTATAGAACTACAGACATATGTAAATACTTCAGAAATTTTTTGCATATATACTGAACTTAATTAACTGTAATAATATTTATTGTATATCTGTAATGTGTATGTACAATGTACATAAACTTGTTTTGATATAGCAAACATTTTGCTTTATCACAACTAGTGTCACAAAACGTAGATTTATAGCTTTTCAGTAAATTTTAAAAGTAAAATGAATGTTAAGAAAATACTTGACTTGAGTAAGCTACATTTTATGTCTTGTTACTTCTCTATTGTCCAAATAGATTTACTCATTTGAATGGGTCACACTCTTGTTGAAGATTAAACATTGTGACACTAATTAAACCACACAATTTAAATATATTAGTCCACCTTATAGTCTGAAGACAAACATTATTTACCACATACTATGTATTTAAAATGATATTGAATGTAATTGACAGATGAAAGTGTTTATGGATTTGAAACCGGGCGGATCCCTGTGCACGGTGCTAGCTACCATGTTCCGCTTCAAGTCGGAGCAGCGGTGGCGCAAGTTCGACTTCCAGGTCGGTAAGGTATGCACTCCGCTCACCCGCACCCCGCTACGCTCACCGCCGCCCCCGCAGCCCTGAAGCCCCCCGCAAGGCACAGCGAGGCTCTATAACAATGCATCTTAAGTAACATGCATGTAACATCTTCTGGTTTTGGCTTGATATAAAATTACGATATATTGCAAAAGGGTTGTTTTATCAATTATATAATTACGCTTGACTAAAAGGCACGTCGTCAAAACTGTAAAAATATTAGAAATGACAAAGATTATTTATAAGAATTTCGCGAAATCTCCAAAAAAGGCCATATTTTCCGGTTTTTGGATTTTGTACGGGCTGCTTACTCGTACAACTATAGGGACGGGTCGTGACCCATACAGATTTATACATATATGACTAGTAACAAAATATGAATACAGGTTGATGTCTTGAAAATTTATCATAAAACCTCGAGATGTTACACACATGTAAAGCACGATTTTCAGGTATACAAAATTTATTAACAAAGGCACATACATACACAAAATATTTTACTGAACACAAAAATTTATGTGTTTTAATATATTTTACATATTTAATGAAGTTTTAATTGTAAATATCCGAGGAAATATTTTTGTTTCAATAAATTAGTGAGGGTTTTAATTTTTTTTTTATCTTCATATTTTTTCTTATTTGATCTGACACATTTTATTTTCTAGAACTTGGAACTATACTTTGATAATATTCACACATTGGGATTTATTATTTGTTTATATTTTTGGTAAACTATTTTCCATGCTTTTAAAGGTTTCCAAAATACCCCTCATTTGTTTCATTTCATGCGATTCCATCAATATGGGTTCATCTGATTTTTTTTTAGTTTTTATACATAATTACATAAATACGTCTAATCAACGGTCCCTACGTATAATGTGATGTATTAATAATACAAGTAATTTACATGGGAGCTTATTATATGATATTGTATAGATTGTTTGTTTGTATTATTTTTATTGTACATAATGAGCATAAATATATATACATAAAAACACTTAAAATATAGATGTAGTTATTAGAATTATTGAAATGATTATAGAATGAACACAAAATAACAATTTAAAAGCTTTTGCAATTAAAAGTAAAAAAAATTGATAGGTTAATTTTTGATAGAACAATTAGTTTCCAAATTATACAACGTGTAACTCCAAGTACGCAAAACCTCAAACACCCCAAACCCCAAGTGAGTTTTATTATTATAAATTGATATATCTAAGTAATAATAATTTCGAAAAAAAAAATTCTCGGAGATATGAACATTTTTTTGTTTTCCTAATAATTCTAATAATGCTTTCTTATGAAAAAGACGCGCCAATGGCTACGATGTGCAAATATTAATATTAAAGAGCAAGCATCGCGTCAATGACGCGTAAGCGCCGCTCTCTGCACGGCGCTTAAGACTTTTTGAACGTGGCAGTATTACGTTTGTTTACCTACTTCACATTTTCTCGCTTGATTGTCGAGCGCAATTTAATAATAGACACGTAAGACAATTAAAAATAATAATAATAATTTTTCAAAACCAGTTACTTTAAATAAATGATATATGAAAATTAAGGAATTGATTCTATTCATGATTCTGAACAAACTATTTTTAGGTTTTGCGTACTTATAGTTACACGTTGTATATATTTTTTTTATTTTCATAAACGTAAGACTGCTGCTAAAATGTATTAAATTTGGGATAAATAAATAAAAATTAGCAATGAATTTCTTTCTCATTGAACCATAAAAAAAAATTCCATTCATTTTGATTTTAATAATATAGCTAAATTGGCATTTACTCAATAATATATTTTAAATATGACGTGACGTAGGAGCCGTTGAAATAGACTTGTTATAATGTTTATTGTGATTATTAACAATTGCGTTGTCACTAATAAGTTACAGGGATTTACTTGTTACTCGTGTGGTTTGCATGCATTCTTTTGTTTTTTCTTGATAATGCTTTAAAAAATATTCAATTTTTCAATTAGAAATTGATTAATCTGACAAACTTATTAGACCGACTCGTGGCTGTAAGTCACCATGCCCCATTGACTTTAATAAATCACAAATTTGTTATGAATTATGGGTAACTTGCAAACTGATCGTGTTCGCTTTGATTCGCGGGACGCCGCGCACACTCAAGTCGTTAGTCACGTAGGATACGTCCATAGGCATCGACCACAAAAACCTACATAGCAGGACAATAGTTGAATGTGATTATGTGAACGGTCACCTGTGACAATCGTATTATTTTTATAGATACTTTAATTTTTAAGAAAAACAGCATTATTTCTAATACTTGCCGATGAAATGTTATGGTTTAACATCACGGTTTCCCGGATCTATTTTTTGTGATATTGGTATGAAATCCAAATGACTGACACGTCACAAAGGAAAAAGGACTTCTCCTTTTTTATCTAGGACCGAAATTAACCCGGCTATGCTAGCTCTTTGTATGTCGCGTGTGCCTTATTTCGGCACTGCCCAGGTCTCAGGCCTTGATTTTAACTAGACAAAAAATTAGTCGTTAATTTGTCGAAATTTGTCGCCCAAAGCAAAAAATTTGTCGGTCTCCCGTTAAAGAGTTATTAGGTTTTTATTGTGGCAGTGCCGAAATAAGCTTATTTCGGCACTGCCCACTCGGGATCTATTAAACTACAAAACATAGCGAAGATGTGATTTTCCCCAGAATTAGTCGTCAATTTGTCGAATTCAGACACCAAGTATCAGAATTAGTCGACCTCCCGTTAAAAATTTATAAGTATTTATATGCGTGTAACTTTTTAATTACGCATCGACCAGTTGTGTTTTATATCCGACAAATTTCGACAAATTCAAGGCAACATCTGGGTGAAATCAGATTTTCGCTAAGTGGTGTAGTTTTTTTGGGCAGTGCCGAAATAAGGCTTATTTCGGCACTGCCACAAACAAATACTTATAACTTTTTAACGGGAGGTCGACTAATTCTGATACTTGGTGTCTGAATTCGACAAATTGACGACTAATTCTGGGGGAAATCATATCTTCGCTATGTTATGTAGTTTAATAGATCCCGAGTGGGCTGTGCCGAAATAAGCTTATTTCGGCACTGCCCAAAAAAACTACACCACTTAGCGAAAATCTGATTTCACCCAGATGTTGCCTTGAATTTGTCGGATATAAAACACAACTGGTCGATGCGTAATTAGGCACTGCCACAAAAGAAGCCTTATAACTCTTTAACGGGAGACCGACAAATTTTTTGCTTTGGGCGACAAATTTCGACAAATTAACGACAAATTTTTTGTCTAGTTAAAATCAAGATCGGAGACCTGGGCAGTGCCGAAATAAGGCACACGTATGTCGCTACATGCGTTTATACGACGTTGCAATGTGCCTCGACCGATCGCAATGGATAAAGTGAAACTGATCCCAGTTTATTCATCAAACAATATGCACAAAGGATAAATTAGGATCCATCCGACACGTCAGTTAAAGCGAATCGTCATCCAATTTTTAAATTATTGGCTAGTATGGATGTAGGGGACGAACGAATTGCAAAATCTAAAATAAAAATGTACTTGGCATTGGACCCTTGATAGTATTTACTTATACTCAATTTTTTGACGTGATATCGTCATACAAATCGATGAACGCCGGCACGCACGAAAACGCATGACTCAGTGTCACGTTCCGCCTGAGCCGAGCGTGCAAGCGAGACAAGCGATAGAGACGCACGATCGGCCTAAGCGTTCGGCTTGTGACGCATCTATCTCTCTTCAACTCTATCGGCCGATGTTTTCTCATGCCGTTATTACGTAAAATTATCGTCCGAAAACCGACTTTACAGACAACCAATTTTTTCGTGTAATGCAGGTACACTGTTATTTTTGCTCATTGTTCATACCATAGATACTATGATGACTATGGTTTGTATGTTCTTATTTTTATTTTACACCCTGTACCGAGCACTGTGTGTAGCATTCATTTTCCTAAGTGTATGCGAAGTGTATTAAGGACGTATCTACATAACCATAGGTAATTAACATAAAAAAAACATGTCTTATCAATCCTACTTTGTCATAGTGTTACTCGTAATTGTTTCGTTTTCAGTTAGCAATTGATTAGTAAATTATCAATTCCATGCATTAACCTTTCGTGTGCCGAGAATTTTAGCGCTGTACAAACGTACCCACCATGAGACCGTGGCACGCGAGGGATTAAACATTATAGTTTATAATGCTACATATATATACATTCAGGATGGTGTGAGACAAAATGTAAAAAAGAAAGCAATAGTTTCCAAGTTATTCACAAATTTATATTCACCTAATTTATTTCATCTCAACTATAAGCAGAACAGAAACAATGTACAAGTGTGATTGATAACTTAGACGAAATCTATTTGAATAATATATCTTACATGACATTACAGACATTGATTTTTAGTTAAAACTTTGTCTCACACCATTCAATCAATCAAAAGTTTATTTGCGAAGAATATGAGTAATATAATGAATGAATGTATTTATTATATACATTATAATATGGGTAATATTATAATGAATGAATCATTTTAATGGCGTGTAAATTATCGTAAAGTATTTTTGAATGAGGCTGTCAAGTTATTTTTTTATTATCACAGCAAACAAGCACAAAAATGTTTGTTCGGAAAGGGGATGTATTATGTCGCTTACGTTCTTGCTCTGAAATACTAGTATGTCAAACACTTTATGCTAATGCTAATAAAGTTTATTTCAACAATCAAGGTCCTCTCTGTCCTCGTTGGCCAAGCCGCTATACGAGTATGTACATAGTACGTATATGTATCTAAACTCAACGCAAAATAAAAGGCCCACAGTTCATGCCCATGAAGTTCTCTATTTTTAACTGATCGAAATGTTCTGAAGGTAATTACATTTTTCATTGATGGGTATCGCTCACTCGGCTAAGTGCTGTGCATAACCATTTTTCATATTGTCCACAGACTATTAATAATCGGTTAAGGTAAAAACAAATCAATAAGATAACTTTTTTTAAGGCCGACTCGCACTTGGCCGGTCTTATTTATTTACTTACTTTTATTTATTTTACTATTGTTTTATTTATTTATTTACTTTCATAACATTGTATCATTTCAAAATACCTACATTATCAAAGTTTAAATAAAATTTTCTAATCAGAACTTTAACCCAGTCCACTTTACAATACATATTAAAATTGATCAAATTATCAAATTATCGTAAGTATCTTCGCAAAGACAAATGTCAAAACGGGCCTTTTATTTTGCGATGACTAGTAGTATACTATATATACATACATAGTACGCCAAAGTCGAGATATTGGTCAATTCCACTTTCTCCCCGCCAGATTAGATAGTGGCCTTTCTTTAACTAAAATCCATAACTAACATTTGTCACTTTTCTCTCCCTCCCCCCACCATCCTTTCCAGAACCCATCGCGCAAGGACCTGAACGTGCAGATGATGATGGAAATTGAGTCGTCTCTGAGCAGCGCTGAAGTGACCCGCACGCCCTGCGTCTACATTCGCCCGGAGGTTGATAAACCAACTGTTAACAAGATAAAGGAGATTGTTGGACATCATGGCGACATTTGTGGTAAATAAATTTCGAAATCTATGTATTTTCGATATATCACTCTGATTTTTAAAGTGAAAACTTCTTTAGGCGTGGTGGTGGCACAAATTTTGCGCCTAGCGAATGAGATTGAGCCGTTACGCACGGCTCTGTAAAGCTCGTTCGGGTAAAGTCGACTTGGAGGGAGCGAGACGGAGCGATACATGAAGTTTTCACTTCTGTCGTGTGATCAAGCACACGCCGTTTTTTTTCGATTGCTGCTATTTAATACTCTCGGCCCTAGTATAGAAAAAATGATTATTTTTTTCTGAATTAAACAGAGGACGAAGAAGATGCAACACACATCGTGTATCCCACCGTGGACCCACTAGAGGAGGAGTACGCTCGGCCGGTATTCCGCCGGGGGAACCACGTACTAGTGCACTGGTACTACCTGCCCGACAGCCACGACACGTGGGCGCAGGCTGACTTACCGGTATATAAAAGCTAGCTTTAAGAGTATCACCGAGATCCACTTTATCAGGAGATAAAGTGTTTTTAGATTAATTATCTGAACTGTGCTACGGAGGGCATATCAGGCTGTCGGTCCCGATTTGTCATTAGATGACAATCAAGTCAGTAGATGAAAATCAAGTCAAGTATCTTTTGGAAGGCTTGAAAGCAATGACCTCTGGCAACCCGTAGTTAGAATATTATCTAAAAGCCTTTTGATTAAGGGGAGCACGTAACCCAGTTGTGGGAAGTATGTGGGCTGATACTAACGCAAAAAGAACAGAAAATTGTGTTGTTTACATACTCATATCTCTTATTATTGCTAAAATTTGTTTTATTTATAAAATATAGGTATGTTTTTAATTTTTACAATTTCGTTTGAATTTCTATTCCAAATATTTTTTTATTAAAAACATTCATTTGGAATTTAGGTGGATGTACCCGAGACGGCAAACTGGGAATGCGTGCGGTCTGAACCGTGGCGAGTGTCAGCGTCCTGGGTGCTGGACCTGCCGCAGTACAATGAGTGGATGAACGAAGAGGATTACGAGGTCGACGCCTCCGGGAAGAAGAAGGTGAGTCATGCTGGCGTAGGATGGGACTACGATTTACGTGAAATACAGTGAGTATTTCTCACATACAGAAGTGTGACCGCCGTTAAAGGCTCGTCCGCACTAGGACAGTGGTTGCCATACATAGCCATGCGTAGTGCTACACAGTAATCACAAACCCCGGCCACTCCATACAAAAATGGCGCGTTTGCATGTAATAAACCAAATGACGTCTGTACATCCCTATCAATTTTTAACTGCTATTTTTCTTTTAGGTTCACAAGTTGCGTTTGTCAGTGGATGACTTGATCCCGGGCGCTGAGCCGGCGGGTAAAGGCAAGAAGGGCAATAAGAGGAAGCGCTCCCCCTCTCCTCCTCCACAGAAACACGGCAAGAGGAAGAGGTATACAACTAATACTATTAAAATTGATTTAGTATAACTAATTCAATTAACGTGAGCGATCACGTATTACCAACTAGTTTCGATCTGAAACAGAGATCTTACCGAACTGTCGCGTCTATACGATGGCACCTGCATGTAGCCTCTCGCCCTGATGGAGATCTCTTTTTGAGATTGAAACTAGCATGAAATACGTGTGTTACCTGAATTGCAATTGAGAATTTAGAAATGTAATAATCTGCATCTGCATTAACCCATGTTCACCCCACTGCAGGGAATCGGATCAATTAAAGAGGTTTACGAGCATATTTCACTACGTTGCTCAACTGCGAGTTGGTGGAGAATGCAATAATAGTTAACAAAAATATTCATGATTTAGGTTTTTATGGTAACATTACTTGGGCTTGCATCATCACCAGCTTGTATCAATCTTCCCACTGCTAAATTCTTCCCCAATGATTGCCACAGTAATCATGTTTAGAACACTTTTTTTTTTATATGACGGGTGCCAAACACTGCCACAGCCCCCTGATGTAAATAGGGGGCCTAAGATGGCCTAAGGGGAAGAATAAGCATTCTATTCAGTTATTGAATCGCAATAAGAGTTGGTGGTAAGGGGGCTGGTTATCATAGTCAATCCCACTGTTGGGATACGATTCTTCCCGTAATCGAAGGGTTTAGAGCATAATCTTTTACATTTTCTACTCTACTAGTTTTTGCCCGCGGCTTCGCTCGCATGAAATTCGGGGCAAACACGTGTTTACTCATTTATCTATAGAAGTACTCGTAAAGCTTAGGATAAAATAATCCAACTAATCTCGTTTCCCCATACAAACTTTGGACTGTTTCCGTTCCGTTCCGTTTCACCCTCTGAGGGGTAAAATTTAAAAAATCCTTTTAAGTAATTTCGTGTACACTATGTTATATTTTCAAATCGATGCCTTTTTTTTTTTTTTTATACTACGTCGAGTGCCAGACAAGCATACGGCCCGCCTGATGTGAAGCGTTACCGTCGCAACATAAAATATCGCTCGCGCGCCGCCACCCCCGCTGCCATCGCAGCATCTCCTTCCTTTCTGGTGACCTCACTCACTCGCAGGAACACAACAGCCCTCAAGGGAACCGTTATTTGGCTGCGGTATTCTGTGAGGTGGAGGTACATTCCCCAGTCGGGTAGCTTACAATAACGCTCCCTACCTCTCTTTTCGCCAGAGCTTCGTTTGTTAGTCAGCAGGGTGCACCGCTTGCAGTTGAAGTTGGCTTTAGTTCAAAGATGTTGATGAACCACTTACACCCCCTTTCACACATTTTTAACATTTTCGTAATTGACGTCCCAGAAAACCATAGAATCAACACCCATTGATATTATGACATTTCAATCCCATCGTACTCCCACAGAGGTGATTTTATGTCACGTCGGCAACGTTTGATTATAAAATAATTGCTTTTTTCGTAATCAGCGACCCGATAAACCATAAAAACAATACCGATGACAATTTTCAGACTTTTTCACCCCATTTTAGACATTTCAATCCCATCGCACCTCAATAGGGGATGATTATCACGTTACCCACGTCGAATTTTAAAATCGTTGTTTTCGTAATCAGCGACCCGATAAACTATAAAAACTACGACCCATGACGATTTTCAGACTTTTTCATCTCATTTCACCCTTTAGGGGTTGAATATTGAAAAATACTGAAACACGTATTTACTCATTTATTTATAGAAGTACTCGTGTAAAGTTCCGGATAAAATAGTCCAACTAATCTTGTTTCCCCATACAAAATTTGGACCCCCGTTTCACCCCCTTAGGGGATGAATTTTGAAAAATCCTGTCTTAGTGTACCTCTAGACGTCATAAGGAACCTACGTGCCAAATTTGGATTCTCTAGACCGAGCGGTTTCGGTTGTGCGTTGATATATCAGTCAGTCAGTGAGGACTTTGAATTTTATACATATAGATGCTTGTGTGTTGTAACCGCCATATGGATTTTTAGAGATTTTTTTTTTGTTGTATAGCCGTACAACGAAGCGGCGCGACAATGACGCCGAGGATGAGGAAGACAACGCCTCTCGAGACAACACAGACGCCGTGCCGACGCCTGAAGCGGAGAAACCTGCCGAACGTAAGTATCTTCACATCAGGCGGGCCATATGTTTTATTGCAACTTACGTGACGTATTATAAAAAAATATTATTTTTATTTGGTCCATAAACCTGGACGTTATACAAATGCATTACTTACAATTTGAGCCCCAAAATACATGTTCCATTGTACTACCTTCTCGAAGAGAATACACGTTGTATCCACTTCGAGAAAGCACACAAATAAAAATAAATAAAGAAAAAATATACATTTTGAAAATATCGAATTGATACATTTAAAAAATGTAACAAGTATACCCCGCTTGATGTAATACAGTTACTATAGCCATATAAATGCTCGCAATATGAAATATCGCATGTACGCCGATATCCCCGCTGCAAACGCAGCAACTCCTACCTTAATAATGACCTTAGACACTTGCAGATACACAACAACTCTCAAGGGAATTGTTGATTTGCTGCGGGATTTTAGCAGGCGGAGCAATTTTTCCAATCGAGCAGTTTATATTGATGTGCTCTACCTCTCCTTTGCCGGAGCCACGTTGTCAATGAGCAGGATGCACTGCGTGTAGAAAATGAACTATCAACCAGCTTCTGCCCATTTTTAGGGTTCCGAACCTCAAAAGGAAAAACGGAACCCTTATAAGATCACTTTGTTGTCCGTCTGTCTGTCTGTCTGTCTGTCTGTCTGTCTGTCTGTCTGTCTGTCTGTCTGTCTGTCTGTCTGTCTGTCTGTCTGTCTGTCTGTCTGTCTGTCTGTCTGTCAAGAATTTCTATGTCGAGAATGCGTGAAGGTATCAAGCTGAAATTTGAACTGTATACTCAGGTCTACGGTCCCATGAAGTTAAAAAAAAATCAAACTGCTAAGTTTACGTAGAATAAAGTTACGGCCGTTTATTCAGCAAAAAACGCATATTTCGACACACTCAAGGGAATCAAAACCTATAGGGTACTTCCCGTTGACCTAGAACTATGAAATTTGGCAAGTAACATCGTTATAGACTACAAGTACAGGAATAAATCTCAAAACTATACATTTGTAAATAGATCTTAAAAAATAGGGGGTCTATATTTTTTATAGGGTGACGAAATTTCAAATTGAAACTACTAGTTCAAATGGGGTATCATATGAAAGGGCTTGATGTACACATTGCAAAATATATTTTATTTATTTTTTTCGACCCAATATTTCTTAGTTATAATGAAAAATATCAAATTTAATAATGATACTACGTACATACGGAACCCTCGGTGGGCGAGTCCGACTCGCACTTGTCCGGTTTTTTTTTGCTGAACTTGTTGCTGAACCGCTTAAGCCCTAAAATTTTATTTCATTATATCTCAAGTGGCTAAACAATGTGGAAGGAATTAATATGACGAGTAAGGTGATTAAAAATAAAAACTCGTCCTTCAAAAAAACTAGTATCCAGGGCCGTTAAACTATTTAAAAAAATGTTGTTTGTAGCGGCGCCGAGCACGCCCGCGCCGCCCGAGCCGCTGCCGCCGGCCGCCAGCGAAGCGCCCGCCACGCCCGCGCCGCCGCTCGACACGCACGACGACTCGCAGGGGAAGGTCTCCGACTCCAACACGCAGGTAAACGTCCTATAAATCTATACTATAATATTATAAAGCTAATTGCCTTTTTGGTGGTTGACAAGCTTGGTGGTCGAATGGCCACTTTGACTCCGAGGTCGCGGGTTCGATCCCCGCACAAGACAAATATTTGTGTGCATGAACATATCTCTTTGTCTTGGTCTGGGTATTTTCTATGTATGTATTATATGTATGTATTTACAAAAAAGAATGTATTTAAGTATTATATCAGTTATCTAGTACCCATAGTACAAGCTTTGCTTAGTTTGGGACTAGATGGCCGTGTGTAATTTGTCCTGGAATATTTTATTTATTTATTTAAAGCTGAAGAGTTTGTGTGTTTGTTTGTTTGAACGCGCTAATCTCAGTTGTCGTCTACTTTGCGTGCGTTGCGTAAACGGTTGAAGTTACGCAAAAATCATGTATGATGGAATTGTTCCTCTTTAAAAGTTCTAAAAAAAAGGCCGCGACAGCATATGTCTATCTTTTAAGATTAACTCACTATAACCTTATTTTATGGTAATCAAATTTGTTTGTAATTAGTGCATTATTTGCGAAGGAGTAATCCAAATAAATATGTTATTAATCAGTAATTACAAATATTTAATACTTGTAATTACTGATTAATAACATAACTTATACTAATATTATAAAGCTGAAGAGTTTGTTTGTTTGAACGCGCTAATCTCAGAAACTACTGGTTCGAATTGAAAAAATATTTTAGTGTTAGATAGCCTATATTTCAAGGAAGGCTATAACATCACGCTACCACCAATAGGAGCGGAGCACCAATGGAAAATGGGGGAAAAAATATTCCTTTTGAGGATATGTTGCGTGCGCTGCGTAAACTTCCTATGGTCTTACCAAGATAACTGATATTCACGCGGACGAAGTCGCGGGCAACAGCTAGTAAATAAATATTTCTGGACGAATTTCACACAGTTATCTAGTCCCAAATAAAATTAAATAGGTACATTTCTTTATTGTAAATTCAAACATGACATACATAGAAAACACCCAGACCAAGACAAACAAACATGTTCATGCACACATATGTTAGTCTTGTGCGGGGAGCGAACCTGCAACCTCGGAGTCAAAAATTACATTATCCTATCACACTACAAGTTATTCAGACTGCCATAATGTCTTTCAAGGACTTTAATGTCTTATTTGTCATAATACTGTCTCTCACATTGGCAAGGTAGCCAAACTCCAAAGCTTCCTACTCCTACTAATTTCATCTGATTAAACGAGTTCCGAAGCAGGACTTCAGTAAAATTCACTGTTCATTGCCTTTTTGGCGGTCGCCGCTGTTAATCCCGGCTACACAAGAGGCACAGTGGTGGGAATGTGTAGTGTCTTAGTGTCGTCTCGCTTACACCTCATTAATAGAAGCGAAACGACTCCACCACAATCTGAATACCTCATATAAATTGATCCTAAATTGATATGTTGGCCGTATCAAAACATCTCATCAGATGGGCCGTATGCTTGTTTGCTACCCATCGTTGTATATATAAAAAAAATCAAAGCTCTGCTAAATCTAAAAATTTTACAGGAGACTATAATAAAAGAAGAGTTGGAAGACAACGTGACGGACCAAACCCATCATATCGTGGTTCCGTCATACTCGGCCTGGTTCGACTATAACTCAATACATACGATCGAGAAACGCGCGCTGCCAGAGTTCTTCAACGGCAAGAATAAGTCAAAGACACCAGAAATATACCTCGCTTACAGGTAAATATATTTAACTATCTATAAATATATTTAAATATATATCTGGACAAAAAGTGTCCTATGTGCCAATTCATAATATTCAGAACATATTCTATAGAATATGTTCTGAATAATATATTCCAATAAAAACATCACAACTCTCAAAAATTCTATTTTTAAATGAAAAAGTACACGCTTATTGAGTCGTCAGTTATATTATTCTGGGCTGGTAGTTCATTAATCTGGGTTAGTACAGATAACATATGTGGTTTCTACTCACACCATTTCATGAATGAACTACTATTGCGGCTGTTACATACTGTTTTGAACTCTATTTTAATACAAATAAAGTTTATGATTTTTAATCACAAATATTTGAGCTATTCGTATATATAAACTAATCTGAATTTGCAGGAACTTTATGATCGACACTTACCGCCTGAACCCGACGGAGTACCTGACGTCGACAGCGTGCCGTCGCAACTTGGCCGGCGACGTCTGCGCCATCATGAGAGTACACGGCTTCCTCGAGCAGTGGGGACTCGTCAACTACCAGGTAACACTCGTCATGATAAAGGTCCAATCGCACTAGACTCTAGCCAAACTCAACAATCAAACCCCCCAATTCGTGTGACGTAATTTATGGATGGCCCCTAAGTAGCAATTACGTCACACGAATTTCATGAGTTTTTGACCCCTCCCCCGTCCTTGTCACAGCTGGTCATATTTGTGATACTCCCCCCTCCCTAGTGTGGCGTCACATATTTTGCAAATTTACTTCTAGAGTTGCAAATGTTTATGAGTTTTTTGTTATTAGTTCAAAGTTCGTGTCACTTAGATTATAATAGATTTTGAAATGTCACGTCACGAAATTTAGGACCCCTCCCGCCCCCCTATCACACAATATAACACTTCGTCGACCCCCTTCCTTCCCCTTGACGTGTGACGTAATTTATGGATGGTCCCTCATGGCCCGCTGCGCTTTTCTGAATGGCCCGGTAAAAAAAAATAGTCAATACTTGGCAATACTGGTACGTTAAATTTTAACGTAAGTGGCCCGCGTGAAATAGATGTGGTACGGTTTGTGGCTACTATCCCGCCACGTCGTATCATTCTTTGCAATGTCGCTGCAGTGTGTTTCAACTCGATAAGAAACAATAAAACGATTTTTTTTCTGGGGCGTTGTTCTGCTACCAGCATGTTTTAACACATAGATTTAAATGTATATATATAATAAGGTTTAACATAATAATCGACACGCGCAAGTCGTTTCTTTCGTAAATTCCCTTTCGGTCCATCAGGGCACCTTCCTAGCGTGACCACTTCCCAATATAGCCATTTCCCGATACGTCCACTCCTATTGTGACCATTTCCCGATGTGACCATTTCCCGATGTGACAATTTCCCTGTGTGACCTCCTGCCCATTTGTCCACTTCCCGGTATTAAATTAACTTCTCGGTTTAATTTTTACACCTGTACCCCAAGTCTGATTTTACAAAAATCCAGTGGTTTTACAAAAACCTCAACCACTACGTAAAATGACGCTATGTCTTTCTAAAGCCTTAAGAGTAAAAATGATACAAGAACGTAAATCCTAATATAACTGAATTATTTCGAGGTCGAGAATTTTTGTGGTCTATTATGGTAAGTCTTAAAAAATGCTAAGGCTACGAACACGAAGTCAGCGGGCTACGAGGCGGCGGCGGCGGCGGCGGCGGCGGCGGCGCCCCCCGCGAATAGCCTCGGAGCCGCCGCTTCCCACGCCGCCGCTGCTTTCGAGGCCAGTTCCATCTATGCATTAAAATTAGGGAGTAGATTCTAATGATAGGAAACGAAAGAATAAAGGTATCTTAATAGGAAGTGGTCATAGCGGGAATGGTCAAACAGGGAAATGGTCATATCAAGAATTGGTTGTATCGGAAAGTGGTCATGTCGGGGAGTGGTCATATCGGGATATGGTCGAAGAAGGAAGTAGTCACGCTAGGAAGGTGCCCTGATGGACCGAAAGGGTAAATTCTATATGCATTTTTGCACGTGACCGTACTACCTCATATTTAAATTATTTACAGTTGGAAGCAGAGTCTCGTCCCACGGCCATGGGTCCGCCGCCGACGTCTCATTTCCACGTGCTGTCAGACACTCCGTCAGGCTTGCAGCCGCTTGTTGCCAGACGACCAGGTAACTTATCACTAGCTGATGCCCGTGGCTTCGGCCATGTAGGAATATTCTACGTCGTGGAAGTCTAGCATATGGCTCGCCTGATATAAAGCGGTTGCTGTAGCCATATAAATGTTTGCAACATCACATATCGCTCGCGCTGCGTCATTTCCGCTGTCAACGGACTTGCTGCCTACTTGGAGCTGGCTTCACTCACTAGATGGAATGGTATTCCATCTAGTGAGTGAAGCAACAAGCACACTCAAGGGTTTCGGTGGGGAGAGTGGAGGGGGGGGGGGGGGCGTACATCACTGGTCGAGCAGCTTCTATATACGCTGTGCCTTGCCTCTCTTTTAGCAAAGCAAGGTGCACTACGTGGAGGTGATGTTTAGTTTTTGCTTAAGGTGTTGTTGCTGTAATCTCTTTTTGTACAAACTTATCACTACATAGTATAAAACAAAGTCGCTTTCTCTGTCCCTATGTCCCTTTGTATGCTTAAATCTTTGAAACTACGCAACGGATTATGATGCGGTTTTTTTTAATAGATAGAGTGATTCAACTGGAAAGTTTATATGTATAATATATGCATAACATAGTAGAAAAATACTGATAATTTAGAGGTTTCTAATGTGATGTCGTAAATAAACACATTTTTTTGCTCTTTCATTGCAAACGCTGGCTGAACCCAACGAGATAGATCAAAATAATGTAGTACAGTATTGTTCACCTTAAAATGGTCTACAAAAAAGTTCGCGATGGTATACGAGGGGAGGCCAATAAGTTCGCGGAATGGAGGGGTTGATGGGGATAAATTTACCCGTCCAGGTAGGCACTAGTTAAGCACCTCATTAAGAGTATATATACCAAGTTTGAACCTAATCGTGTCATTAACTTTTGAGTTATCGATCTGCAAACAACTAAATCGGGAAGAAGTCAGCCAGTATGGAGAAAATTGAACACCGTGCCGTTATTAAGTTTCTTACCAAGCAAGGAAAATCCGCTCAGACGATTTTTCAAGAGCTGTTAGCGGTTTACGCGGACTCTGCCCCTGGTAAAACCATGGTTTACAAGTGGCATGGTCTTTTCAAACAAGGAAGGGAGTCCATTGAAGACGACCCCCGCTCCGGACGGCCAATTGAGGCCACCACACCGGAAATCGTCGAAAAAGTAGAAAAACTTGTATTGGAAGATGCCCGACTGAAGAAGAAGCAACTTGCAGCAATGGTTGGAGTATCCGAATCAAGTATTTTAAATATCCTACATCATCATCTTGGGATGACTAAAGTCAGTGCAAGATGGGTTCCGAGAATGCTCACGCCACTTCAAAAACGCGAGCGTGTCGAGTGCTCTCACCAGTTTCTGGAGCTCTGTGGAGAGAGAAAGGAAGAAGTTATGGCCCGGATTGTTACTGGAGATGAAACCTGGGTTCACCACTATGAACCTGAGTCGAAGCAAGAGTCGATGCAGTGGCATAAAAAAGGCACACCTCCTCCAAAGAAGTTCAAAGTGTCACAATCGGCCGGAAAGATCATGGCGACTATCTTTTGGGATACAGAAGGTATTTTACTGATCGATTATAAAGAACGTGGTGCGACTATAACGGGACAGTACTACGCTTCTTTACTGGAAAGATTGAAAGAAGCCATTAAGAAAAAAAGAAGAGGAAAACTGTCAAAAGGTGTGCTCCTTTTGCACGACAATGCACCCGTCCACACGTGCCATGTTGCAACGGCTGCCATTCACCGATGCGGCTTTGAACAATTAAACCACCCACCATACAGTCCAGACTTGGCCCCCAGTGACTATTATTTATTTCCAAAAATGAAGAAAGAGCTGCGTGGAAAGAAATTTGACGACGATGATGAAGTCAAGTCGGCAATTTCGGCCTATTTTGACACCAAAGACAAATCATTTTTTTTCGATGGTATAAACAAGCTATTTGAGAGATCCGAAAAATGTATTAGGGTTAAAGGAGAATATATTGAAAAGGAAAAATAATTTGGTGTTTAATTTCAACCTCCTTCTCTCTCATTCCGCGAACTTATTGACCTCCCCTCGTATGTCTATCTCTTAGTGGTAACACACAATAACCGTTATTTTATCCTTTGCTTTTTACAAGAAATAATGCCTTATTTACGAAGCGATTTTAAGCAATACAGAATTAATCCTTATCCAATTAAGTACCTTAAATACATTGCGCATTTAATATAGATCAATATGGCCCTTCACAGCATGTAATTTAAATGAATAGTTTAGAAGATATTACACATTTAAAATGCAGGGACATAACGGCTGTGGTGGTACCGGCCGCGGAGCCGGCGGCGTGTGCCTATTACTAGGGAAGGACTGGATAGGACAAAGCGCAAAGACCTTCTGTAGTACATTTAGTATCAGCATTGCACCCGTGCGAAGCCGGGGCGGGTCGCTAGTAACAATATAAATAAAGGCAATATACAGCTAAAGGCATTTCGAATTAGATCTTTGTAGGTACTGTTCTTATGCCATACAGTTACAGTAGCATTCTAACTCCCAAGTATAATCTACTCTTAACTGTACAAAGATCAATCAATACCGAAATTCTGGTAGAAAAAAAAAGACACATAAATAGAATATTATTTATAAAAAGTGTAAGATGTGTCGAAGGGTCCGCAAGGCCCTAATAGGTGAAATCATTTCATTTTAAAAGTGATGTTGAACTTGCACTCCAAACTGCACTGCAAAGGAACTGTATAATGTAATTATAATGTATTGGTTGATCAGCGGAGAACGCAGCGGTGCCCAAAGTGGAGGCGGGTCTCCCGAATGGCACGGAGGCGGTGTCAGCGGGCGCGCCGGCCCCCGCTGCCGCCGCAGCGCCCGCGCCGCTCAAGACCGAGCCCGGCCTCGAGCTCGGCGCCGCGCCTGGACTCAAGCTCGACCAGGTATGTCGTATACTACCATCACTACTTTTTTTTTATACATGAGAGGGGAGTATACGAGCCAATGGAGATCAGCAACACCAAGGGGTCGCCAATGTGTTGCTAGCCTATACTCCTTCCTTTGTTTCTTTCTGGTGACCTCACTCAATCACAGGAACACAACAAGCCTCAAGGGAATTGTTATTTGGCTGCGGTATTCTATGAGGTGGAGGTACTTCCCCAGTTGAGCAGCTTAAAAAATATGCTATGCCCTACCTCATCAGACTGGTGCATTTTGGAACTGGAACTAGTCTCTTGACTAGTTCCAGTTTCAGTCTGATTAATAGATTCTGAAAATCGAACTTTGTTTAGGATAGTGAATTACAAACGTGCGCAGGCTAGAGAATGAGCTCATCGCGAAGTTGAACGAGTGTGTAGTGTCGCACTTCGGACTGTAGCCAAAGTTTCTTGAGTACTTCGCCGAGGAACTTCGCGAATAGTGTATAGGAGGCATAACAATATTTTAATTATAATTGTTGTGTGTTATAGTACCGCGGCGGCGCGCGCGGGCGCGAGTGGTCGGAGCAGGAGACGCTGCTGCTGCTGGAGGCGCTGGAGCTGCACCGCGACGACTGGAACAGGGTGGCGGCGCACGTGGGCACGCGCACGCAGGACGAGTGCATCCTGCACTTCCTGCGCCTGCCCATCGAGGAGCCCTACCTGCACGACGCAGGCTCCGGTAACCACCGCTCATTATCATATGTATTTCCTCATTCATACAATATGGGATCCTTCAAGCTAAGCGTGAAGATGCATCCTGTAGGCCAGCATCGCAGCGTCAATTTTATTCTGTGACAAGACTGTTATTCGCAGCATGGAGCGGGCGGTAGTGATTTAAAACTTTTAACCCTGGACTACAAATGAAACCCCGCCAAGACGCTCCCCGTACGCCCTCCATACTAGGACAAATCCGAGGAAACCCGAACGGATGGCAATCCTAATTTTACAATCCTAGATTTTACAACGATCGGTTTTGTGCCATTTACATTAGTCTGCGATATTTATCAAATCTTAAAAATTTCAGTAACACAATTATTAATTTTCTAATAAAATTTATAATATGTTGCTAAGCTCGATACAGATTTTAATCTGTGTCCGTTTTCATTATCAGGTGGTGTACTAGGGCCGCTGGCGTACCAACCGGTACCATTCAGCAAAACTGGCAACCCTGTGATGAGCACGGTAGCCTTCCTCGCTTCTGTCGTCGATCCTCGCATCGCCTCCAAGGCAACGAGGGCCGCTATGGACGAATTTGCCGCAATCAAGGTAATTATTATTTGCCCTAAGTATCTAAACATACTGTGCAGAAGATACGCGACTGAATTTCGGCGTATTTATTTATTTGCAAATGTGCTGCCAGTATGTGATAAAACATTACAGATGTATTCATGCCGATCTTCGCGTATCTTGTACAATGTGTGTATAAGTAATGTTTGTGTATACAGGATGAGGTCCCGGCGGCGATGATGGAGGCCCACGTGAAGGCGGCCGGAGCGCACGGCTCCGCCGCCGCTCTCGCAGCCACCGGCATCGCCGGCACCGCGCCCGATCCAGACCCCGCCGGTCAGTATACACACACGAACAGACGCGATACATCGCCGGCACCGCGCCCGATTCCGATTCTGTCAGTCAATATACTCACAGGTGCGATATATCGCCGGCACCGCGCCCGTCCACGACCCCGCCGGTCAGTATACATACACACACAGACACGATACATCGCCGGCACCGCGCCCGATCCCGACCATGCCGATCAGTATACAAGTATACACTCACACACAGACACGAGACATCGCCGGCACCTCGCCCGACCCCGACCCCGTCGTTCAGTACACACACACAGACACGATACATCGCCGGCTCCGCGCCCGACCCCGACCCCGCCGGTCAGTATATACACACACACAGACACGATACATCGGCGGCACCGCGCCCGATCCCGACCCCGCCGCTCAGTAAACACACACACAGAGACAGACACGATATATCACCGACACCGCGCCCGACCCCGACCCCTCCGCTCAGTATACACACACACACACACACAGTGACATGTAACATCGCCGGCACCGCGCCCGACCTCGACCCCGCCCGGCAGTACACACAAACAGAGAGACGACATATCGCCGGCACCTTGCCCGATGCTGACCCTGCCGTTCAGTATACACATGCACACAGACACGAAACATCGCCGGCACCGCGCCCTATCCCGACCCCGCCAGTCAACCCCCGCTGCCAACGCAGCAACTCCGTTCTTTTCTGGTCATCTCACTTACTCGCATGAATACAACAACCCTCAAAGGAATTGTTATTTGGCTGCGGTTTTCTGTGAGGTGGAGATACTTTGCCAGTCAGACAGCTTACCAACCTACAGTCTATTCCTTCCAACACGATCGTGGAAGTTTCCGTCGCTTATTCCACTAATATGTTGTATAGCGGAGAAGAAAGAAACTCCATCAGATGTTAAAGCTGAGCCGATGGAAGTGGAGGAAGGCGAGCCGGGGAAAGTGAAGGAAGAGCCGAGCGAGGCGCCCGCGGCCGCGGAAGACAAAGAAGCCAAGGACACGCCCTCGCCACAGCCTGGTATGTAGTTTTGTTTAACGTCTCATAAATCGATGAACGCCGACTGTACGCACGAAAAAGCAAGAATCGTTCCGCCTGAGTCGAGCGTGCAAGCGAGAGCGCGGAACACGCGATAGAGAGGCACGATCGGAATATGTTTCTTGTGACGTTATCACGTAAAATTATCGTCCGTAAACCGACTTTACAGACAAATTGAGGCAAGTATTACGTAAGCGCTTGAGGGGGGCGGGGGGTCTTTGCTCTGCTTATTTTTGATGACATGGTGGGTGGGGGGGTCGATATCGTGATTACGTCAGCAGTTATTATTTACTTTTTTCCACAAATGGCAACCCACAAATTGTCTATGCTTGAAAACAAAACACACATGTCGGGGATTCCCACAATACGTTATATGTACTCGCTTAGAAGCGAGTGGGGGAATTCCCGGGCGCTACTCACTTGTCTAAATTTCTTCCGTCAATCTATTGTTTCGTTTCGATTCGAATGACGATATGACTGATTTGACGATTTGACTACCAATGATTACCGAAAAATGGGGGGGTTGGGGGGAAGTGGTTTGCTTACTTTTGCTGACAAGGGGAAGGGGGGTAAATATTTGTAAAAAATCTGCTTAAGTTATATAAACTTGAATGGCCCCCAACCAATTTTTTTTTTAGAGAGTTGTGATGTTTGATATGTTACGATTATGTATGGAATAGAATATCCAGCAAATAGCTCCCACGGCATTGATAACAGGCTTGCAGACTTTTCTCATGAAATTTTGAACGACTTTTTCAAAGAGATGTAGTTGCAATTCACGCGTATAATTCTCGGATTTGAGTTCAGGAATGATCATGCGAATTAGCGTCTTGTAATTTTGACGTGAATAGGTCACTACTATTGAAAAAATTCAAAAAAACGAATGACAACATAATCGGGGTATATAGTTTGGTTTTGCAGCTATCATCCCAATCCAAAATTCAATCACTCCACTGGATAGATGAAGGATCAAAGAGTTTACTCTAAGTAAGGACTGTGGAACATCGAGGTGCGGAGGAGGGGGAAGTGCTGCCATTTTGAGATATTTTTACTGCATATTATGTATTCATGTGGATCACACGGCCGTGTCCATGACACAGCCACATCCCATTTTTTGAAGTAAAAAAAACTTTTTAGGCGCGTAGAATACTAAATTTGTGGCTAACGAGTGAGACTGAGCCGTGAGCCCGTGACGCTCTGTCTGTAACGCTCGTTCGGGTAAAGTCCGTAGGAAAGTCGGCAGGGAGGGAGCGAGACGGAGCAAGAGATGAAGTTGTCAGGGAGCGAGACGGAGCACTGCAGCAGCACTGGCCGTGTGGTTTCCGGCAGACTAGAATAGAATCACTCTGTCTCTTCCCGTGGATGTCGTACAAGGCGACTAAGGGAAATGCATTATAAAACATCGATCAGGCCTCCCCAACCCGTCTGGCCAGCGTGGGGAGTGTAGGCCAAATCCTCTTTCTGTCTGGGACGGACGAGTTAGGGTCGTGCTCCTGTAGTGGAGAGTAAAATGACCTGATGATGATGAGAGACGGAGCAAGAGATGAAGTTGTCACTTCTGTCGTGTGCTCAAGAACATACCGTTTCGTTTTTAAATCAATGAAGACATGTTCGCTGGTCTAAGGGCTATATGTGAGGGATTGATCCCCGCAGAAGACAAACGTGTGTATCTGCGGTTTGGCGGAGGCCCGTGTTTTCAAACCACCTAAAGGACTTTGCTTAACGACTGTCGTGTAATGACAACAGCCGGGACCGACGGCTTAACATACCCTTTCGAAGTACGGATTTTATAAATTATTAAGTAGGTATGTAATTACATAAAAAGGATAAAAAATATTTTTAATAGTATCTATATTACAGCTTTCTTTACTTTGGGAACTATCATGATATGTGAACAAAGATGTTTATTTATTTATTGGATATTTAACAGCCGAAGCACCAGCAACAGTGGACGCGAAGCTCCAATCAGCGGCGGCGGCGGCGTTGGCAGCTGCGGCAGTTAAAGCCAAGCATTTGGCCGGCGTGGAAGAGAGGAAGATCAAGTCGTTGGTCGCGCTGCTCGTCGAGACGCAGATGAAGAAACTAGAAATCAAACTCAGACACTTCGAAGAGCTCGAAGCTACTATGGAGCGCGAGAGAGAAGGTATTAACTCGTTAACGTTAATTAATCGGTTCGATTCCTGCACAGGACAAACATTTGTGTGCATGAATATGTCTGTTAGCATGCAGGTAAGGTTAGTTTTGGCTCTAAAGATCGTGGTGAACAACTTGCACCCCAAAATCCTGACCACTAATTTATATTGATGAGCTCGGTGGTCGAATGGTTACTAATGGCGACTTTGACTCTGAGGTTGCGGTTTCGATCCCCGCAAAAGACAAATATTTGTGTGCATGATCATGTCTGTCTTGGTCTAGGTATTTTATATGTATGTATTTATATAAAAAAAAATGTATTTAAGTATAATATCAGTTATCTAGTACCCATAGTACAAGCTTCACTTAGTTTGGGACTAGATGGCTGTGTGTAATTTTCCAGGCATATGTATTTATATTTTTATTTTATTAAAAAACAGACATATCTGTGTATTCGGACTATACAATACTTAAAATTAAACACCAAATTCTCGAAAGTAAGTTGGTATTGTAATATTTTACATATAGAATTGTTTTTAATTATAATTTAATTTCCAGGTCTCGAGTACCAGCGGCAGCAGTTAATTCAAGAGCGGCAGCAATTCCATCTGGAGCAGTTGAAGGCGGCTGAATTTAGGGCGAGGCACCAGGCGCATCAGAGGTGATTGTTGTTTCAGACTTTCATATATCTGATAAAGACATTAAATTCGCAAAGCGTGATGTAGTCCTGCATTTTTGTTATATTGTATGGGTCTGCTAGGGTATTGTGAATTCAAATTTGCAACTTCTAAAAACTTGTGGAAATTGAGAAAATCAAGAAAAGTTTCGAAATTTTGGTACTTTTTTCACTATTTGCTCTCCAGCGCCAAAACTATGAGTTTTTAGCGAACAATGTTTGCTACACTTATAAACCCTATTAAATTACCTACAATTTGAGCTTAATTGCAGCTCTATTGACCCCATAGTAGCCAAGCTATGGCACTTCAAAGATGGCCAACTTTTCTCGAAAATTTATGAATATAGCCAATGAGGATATATAGGCCGTCGGATAAAGACATAAAAAGAGGCTAAATTCGCAAAGCGTCATGTAGTCCTGCATTTTTGGTATGTTTTACTTGTGTCTTATAAGAGGCGATGGAGGAGGTCATGTGAAAATTTCAATTTTCATCACGCTTTGCGAATTTAGCCTCTGTTTATGTCTTTATCCGACGGCCTATAAGATTTATAAAAATATTCTATCCAAAACAGCAACTCCTCCCTATCTTTTTGGTGACCTCACTCACTCGCAGGAATACAACAACCGTCAAGGTGCTACATTATGCTAATTATATTGTTATTTTAATTCGCTATTGCGCCATTGATTTATATTGTTTTAAGTGTATATAGTTTTAAGTACATTGTAAAATATATAGATTTTAATTATATAGTAAATAAGAGCCTTGTCCATGACAGGGGTGTGCGCTATTTACGAAGTAAGCCGATCCGCGCACACTCAGCGGCACTTTACACCGTCGAGTGTGCGCATATTGCGATTGGCTTCATATTATATAAAAAAAAACAACCGTCAAGGGAATTGTTATATAACTGCGGTATTCTGTGGGGTGAAGGTACTTCTCCAGCCGGGCAGCTTATACATACGCCACGCCCTACTTCTCTTTCGCCGAATCCTTGTTTTATTTATTTAAACTGTATTGACCATAGAATAAGGACTCAAAAGGCGGACTTTAATGCTATGAGCATTCTCTACCTTTGGGAAAAGCGGATAAAACTCAAATGCGGTTTTCAACATAACATTAATAAAACATTTACACAGTAAATACCTATGAAAACATAAAATTACATACGATACATAGACATAATATGCTAATTATACACATATACATAAGTATCTCCTTAGTATAACAGCATCACGTGCAGGCGAGGTTGGCTTTGGATCTAACAATCGTGGTGAGCCACTTACATCCCAATATATAATCTATATAATGTTGCTAAGCGCAAAACTCGAGAACGGTTCGACTTTGGGTCGTTATTTTCCGGCTCACGGAATGTTTTTATAAAAAGAAAATATAAAAATAACGTGGACAATAGTAAAAAAAAAAACTTTACTTTTGACAGAACGAAGTTTGTCCGGGCAGCTAGTAGTATTAATAAATGAGTATTGTTGTCATAGTGTAAGTTTGATGTGTCCAGGCTTCAGGCGGAGAGCGGGACAGCCGCGCCGGCCGCTCCCGAGCAGCCGGCGCCCGAGGCGGCGCCTGCGCAGCCTCCCGCCGCACACGCGTAGAGATCATACACTCGCGCCTATGGACCCGCAGATATAAACACCACATACGATTTCAAACTAGGGTTCGGAAAACCGAAATAAATGGTTACCGTCAAATAAATCTGTAACCGATGCTATCGGTAATCGTTTTATAACAATTGCCCATAAAATCGGTTACCGTTTTATAACGATTACCGATAAAATCGGTTACTATTTTATAACGATTACCGATAAAATCGGTTACTGTTTTATAACGATTACCAATAAAACCGATTTTATTACCGAATCAAAAGGTACTCCATATATTTCTGTTATGAACCAAAATCATCACGTTTACCGAACCAATATGTTAAACCTGACCGAAAATGATGAAAAACACCCATATACGGGTGTCGGTATTTTTCATCCAAATTGAAAAATTTTAATTGCTTCATTTTTTTTTTCATTCAATCTCTCGGCACATATACTTCGCGTATTGTACGTAAACGAACTCGATCAAAAGTAAAACTGTTTCTTGTGTGTACGCTATGATTTTTCTATGCGATTTTCCACCACCTATTTTAATTAACAGATCTGCAATAGCCTATGCATGCAGATCTCACTGTCACAGTTGACAGAATAAAATATTAAGGAGTATGTGCAATATCAATCACTTTAAAGATTCAAATATACTAGGCCGGATTCCAGCACACGGCCAAAATCGAGCTGCACTCACAGCGAGTAGATTCACTGAGTGTATGTTTTCCATTGATTTCAATGGAAAATGTATTTGATGATCATTCCTCAGCTCATGATCGATCTCAATTTTTTTTTCGACACATGCATGTCGAGGTCTTTAATTGTGACAAGTTTCATCAAAATCGGATCAGTGGTTTTGGAGCTCCATTCATTTCCAATAATGACTTTTCGGCGTAATATAAGAAGCATTCATGCAACAAAAATAACAGTGTATGGTTTAAAATATATATTTTCTATATGTTACAGCGAATATAATTTCTGTTGCTTGTAATGTGACTAGGCGATATTCTATAGCCCCTAAATCTCCTACAGATACTTACGCCCACGCAGGCCATTTCAAGTGATTGCGACATTTTCGCGTATTCCTGTTCGTTTACGTAGGGTGCCGCTATGGCAGTGCATTATCCAAGTACATTGTTATCTTTAGCTGCATTGTAAGCCAGCAATGTACTCCATCCGCCTTTGTACCGCAGCCGAAAACTTTGAAGAGCGATCTGATTTGTATTTATCTGTTGTCTCGTACATTTATCGGCCTTCACCAATGCTTTCCACCAAATGCGATACTCCGCTTTACGTTTTCGACCGCTATTGGCCACTTTTTTTTAGGTCGTCGGTCCACGTGGAGAGTAAAGTTCTCTTCAATTTAAGTTGTAAGTTTATTAAATTATTGACATGAGAGGGATAAAATATAATTGAATGTACTCGAACATTCGTCCTTAATTAATGTCGGAATCTGAACATGTTTATTTACTTTAGTTTCCGCAAGACGACGGTGAACTAGAAAAATATTCGAGGTAGAATGTTAAATATTAATTTAAAGTATTTCTATATGTAATAAATAGAATTATAAGTGTGTCCGAATCTTCAGTATGATCTTTTGTAGGAATTCCCAAAGCACGCATCGCGCTCCGCCGACTTAAACAGGGCGCGAGCAGGTATTGTCTGGACCTTGAAACTGTTTGTTAATGATAACAGAGTTTCAAAAAAGAAACTGTATTTTATAAAAATAAATAACACAGAAGGCCAGAAGCACTAATACGATATATTCACTTGCAATTACATGAAAATATAAGAAAAATATCTACGGTTCGGTACTTGACATCTGGATATTTTTTAGAATATATAGCAAATAGAGATGGGCAAATTGCCGGGCATTTACGATACATTCCCAAATAGTACATATAAATGCCTAGTTAATGCCCGATTTTTTGGGCATAGGGAATTTATACGTACTTATTGGGGATTTATAGTAAATACCCGGCATTTTTCCAATCTCTAATAGCAATGCAAAATATTACGTAAATTAAAAAAAAAAATATAAAAAAAATCAACAAAAATGGCATTTATAAAAGGGCTGGAGAGCCGCCAGCAACACTGTTAATAGACTGAGGAGAGAAAAGAAAACGAGTGTTATGTTACCAGCCTTGTGTCTCTTTCTTGGTATCATGGTTCAGACAACTTTGGGAATGACTGATTTGTATTATGTGGACGTAATATGGAATATGACAGGCTGATTTCACGGATATGCCAAGGATCCTCATGAATACTCTTCATGTAAGCCGTTCCAAATCCACAGCACGCCAACCCTACCGCCGAAGATGAAGTCGATTATTTTATACCAGCCAATATTTTCATTGGATAAACCGGTCTTGCGTTTAAATTATTGACAAAGTTTTTCAGCTTAGTCGGTATAGCTCCATCGCTTCTGCCAGCTAACAATAACCATAAATCAAATGAAGAGTGATTTTCGCAATTAATAATTCGATGGGAATCGGCTTCCACTTGGCCGGTAGGGCCCCACATTTGAATGTAAAAACTATAAGTGTAATGCCGATTGTATTCCTCTGATATATTACTTAAATGTTAATGATCTTAATGTAGTCTTTGGTTCTTGTTTTGAATCTAATCGAACAGCTTATTATGATTCGTCATCAAAAATTAAAAAAAAAAAACACTGTAATTAATAAAAAATTAAGAGAGGAATACGGGCAAAAATTTTGTTTTCCTCCTTTTTGTGTATCCTTAATGTCGTTTTAGTACGAAGCTTTCAATCAGTCAAAAAAAGAAATCAATCAGTCAATTACAAGATTAACATTACGAAACAATCCAAATATTAAATATTATTACGGATACGGAATGTCTTTGTGCTTAATTGTCAAATTTCAATGTCAGTAGGAACGAGTATATTAAGGTCAACAAATATCATAATTACCTATTTTGTTATAAGTACAAATAAATAATATGACGATTTCTACTGGTGGTTTCATCCCACAGTGCTCACAGATCAAACTACAGCGGCTGTAACGTAGAGGCGAGGAATTTTTAATCAAACTGGAAAATAAACTTTATTTCTCTCTATAGAGAAATAAAGTTAACTTGCACATTAAGCTATAGCTTAATGTGCAAGATGTGCTCCAGAACGAATCAGCATCCTTTTCTAACCAACCATTTTTACACTTTCTTGCAATGACAATAAAGTTGATTTTCCGGTCTCGTAAAAATTCGAAGAGCTCAACGGATTTACATTACATACTTATGTTGTACCGTTTTCATATCTATGAAATCAGCCTACGTAGTGATAATTAAATGTAAGTTTATATCCGTAAGAAACCAATTATTTGTCATAGCGTGATGAAATAAATGGTATCTATATAAATTTATGTGTATTTATTAAAACCAGTCATGTAATGCCCTTATCTATAATTCGCTTTTAAAGTTCTAATGTATGTGAAATTGTTAATATAAAAATAAACATTAAATTTCATTGTTAGTGTCTATTCACAGGTGAGGTTGTGTGTTGTGAAATCAGATTTTCTAGGTGGTGTAGTTTTTTTGGGCAGTGCCGAAATAAGGCTTATTTCGGCACTGCCACAAAAAAATACTTATAACTTTTTAACGCGAGGTCGACTAATTCTGATACTTGGTGTCTGAATTCGACAAATTGACGACTAATTCTGGGGGAAATCATATCTTCGCTATGTTATGTAGTTTGATTAGATTATTTCGGCATTGCCAAAAAATACTTTATATAGCTCTTTAACGAGAGAGCGACAATTTTTTTCCTTTGGGCGACAAATTTTCTGTCTAGTTATAATCAAGATCTGAGACCTGGTCTGTGCCGAAATAAGGCACGCCTTGTCTCCTAACATATTTTTATTTAATTAATTCGATACAGAAAAATGGTTGCTAGAATAAATAGGTAAACGTGATTAAACAAAAATCATAATGTCTCATCCTAAACATATTAGTTATTTTATTATCGATTATACACAATATTTCAATTGAATCTATATCCTTGTCGAACTTTGAGTTAATACTCAAAGTTGTCGAACCGTGGTAAAATGTGGCCATTAAAGTTTGACTATCACTGACTATAATCTATAATATTTTTACTATGATAATAGAGAACTAATTACTCACGAATCACGAGTTCTCGACATGACGTTGGTTGTTGATTCGAGTACAAAAAGAAATTACGACCTTATTATGCAAGAAATAATATTTATATTGAAACGTAACTAAGAAAAAATATCAGTTAATGTATAATCGTGACCATTTATTGTTTAATTTGTGTCTTACAGTACTAATAATATTTTGAAGAAACTATGTATTTTGGTTTTCCATAAATTACAAATGTATGTAACTTTGGAAATCCACAAAGAGAGCCTTTTTAGTTTCTTACAATTTATTAACACACATAATAATATACTATTTAGGAAATTTTGATTTACAGTTACTTATATTTTTTTATAAGATAAGCTTAGTAAATATGAAACTTACTGAACCTAATTTTTAGGGTTCCGTACCTTAAAAGGAAAAACGAAACCCTTATTTTATCACTTAACCCTTAATTTGATCACTTTGTTGTCCGTCTGTCAAAATCCTCTATGTCGAGAATGCGTGGAGGTATCAAGCTGAAATTTGAACTGTATACTTAGGTCTACGATCCTATATGAAGTTGTAAAAAAATCAAATTGCTAAGTTGTACGTAAAAAAAGATACGGCCGTTTATTCAGCAAAAAACGCATATTTCGGCACATTCTCAAGGGAATCGAAACTCATAGGGTACATCCCGTTGACCTAGAACTATGAAATTTGGCAATAACATCGTTTTAGACTACAAGTAAATCTCAAAACTCAAATGTTTAAGGAATAAATCTCAAAACTATACATTTGTAATTAAATCTTAAAAAATAATTAATAATTAAATCTTAAAAAATAAAACTATACCCCCTATAGTTTTATAGGGGGTCGAAATTTCAAATTGAAGCTACTAGTTCAAATAGGGTATCATATGAATACCTAATAATAATAATATAAATAAATAATAAATATTGTCACACAAATTACACAGCGCCATCTAGCCCCAAAGTAAGCGAAGCTTGTGTTATGGGTACTAGACAACTGATAAACATACGGAAATACAATTTTTTTTTGTAAATACATACTTATGATACATAGAAAACACCCAGACCAAGACAAACAGACATGTTCATGCACAGAAATGTTTGTCCTGTGTGGGAATCGAACCCACGAGCGTTGGTGTCGAAGCCGCGTCATTGACCGCTACGCCACCGAGCTCGTCAACCTAAGGGCTTGATGTGCACATTGCGAAATATATTATATTTATTTTTTCCGACGCATTATTTCTTATTTATAATGAAAAATATAGAATTTCAGGAGAAGCTCGGAAAAAACTGCGCGATTAGAATGCTGAACTATTTATAATGATCCTACGTACGGAACCCTCGGTGGTCGAGTCCGACTCGCACTTGTCCGGTTTTTTTTTTATAATAGTCCCGAATGATCAATCAGTTTAATTTTGATTTATTTACCTGGAATGTAAGCGTCATATCATAAAACAGGTAATTTTACAAATGCTGTAATTTTGAACTCGAAATCTCATTTTGTTGCGGAGCTTCAAAGAGTATATATATCTTTTTAACACTACTTTACATCTTCTGTTGTTGTTCTAAAATTATAAAAGCTCTCTATCAGTAACGTAAACTAGGGTAAGTGCTCCATTGAATGAACCCTTAAGGGCATTCCAAACTTTGAAAATTACAGCCAGCTACTTATGAGATCCTAACCAAAAAATATTTTATTTTATTATGTTTACAATTTATTCATGATTGATACAGTATACATATTTTAGCTACTTATGAGATCCTAACCAAAAAATATTTTATTTTATTATGTTTACAATTTATTCATGATTGATACAGTATACATATTTTAGCAAAAATGCTGATAGTTATTGAGATAATCTGCATTTTATGCAAATATACCCCAAATCACCAGAGAATGAACAAAAAAATCCAGTGAATAAACCTTTTGAAACCCATTGAATGAACTATCGCCTTTATATATCAGTTCTATATATAAATAATTTCGGGTAATTGTTATTGTAAATCTATATTTTTTTTTATTATATTAAATAGACGATATGATTACTATTATAATTGCGTTAGTTACTTGATATTTTATAACCTAAAGAGAAAGGAGAATCTAACATAATATTAATAATAATATTATTAATACTGGATTATTATTATAAAATATTTAATATTATTATTCTTCACTTCTATGTTAGATTCTCCTTTCTCTTCTTAACTATATATTTCTATAATAGAAGTTTGGTTCTATATGTCATCATTATTTATTAAAAATTTTTTAGCTTGCTTTTTGCTGTCTTTCCATGGTCGTTTTAGCTGAACGGCACTTCTGTGTGGAGATCTTTATTTATTTAATTTAATCAGTTCACTCCGTCTGGTATACGTCCTGGGCACAGTACTATTACTGCACTTCTAAAAGTTACTGAAGATATCAGGCTAGGTATGGAGGATAAACTGGTCACCATTCTCATACTTATAGATTTTTCTAACGCCTTCAATATGGTGGACCACGATATTCTGCTTGCCATATTATAAAGTCACAATTTCTCATCTATTGCACTGAAGTAGTTTTTATCATATCTTTGTGGACGCCAACAAGCTATGCGTTTAGGTGGTGAACTATCAGAATGGAAAGATCTATATCTACTGGCGTACCACAGGGTGGAATCCTATCCCCCTTACTATTTTCTATTTTCATAAATTTCCTCTGCTTTTCGTTCAGTTATTCTTACCATTTTTATGCCAGCCGATAATATAAATACTGCAATCGGGAACTTAAAAAATGGAAACCTTGCCAACAATAGTTCTAGGTGGTAGGGTTTTGGTATACTCGTCAACCCAGCTCAATGTCAGGCTATTGTAGTAGGCAGCTCTAGACAGATTGCCAGGATTGATTTCAATTCTGCGTCGCCGTTAAAAACCTTGGTCTCCAAAAATATCGACTCGAGTTGGACATCGTAAATCACGGGTGAGTCGTGTTTTGCCTCCAAAAATTTGATAATTTCTCTTCATACTGGTCTCAACTTAAATGGCTTCCTATTCCTCAGATCACTCAATTTTAACTAATCCTCTATCTCCAGAATACTTAAAATGCAAATTCCAGTATCTTTGCGATTGTCATAGTCTCCAACTACTTTTTATTCCACTTTTCCACTCTGGCTTTTATGTCTGACTCCTTCACATTACAAGCTTCTCGTATCTGGAACGCGCTACCTGAGTCTGTTAGGGCAAATTCGAACTAATTCAATTTCAAAAAGAAAACCTGCATGGGTTTTCTTTTTGAAATTGATTCTTTTAGACGATTTATCTAAGCTCCAAATCATCATCATCATCCTCATCATGATCATCGCTGAATTTACGTATGTATATGTATGTTTATTAAATATATTAATAATTTAATTATAATAATAAAATATTATGCTATGTATGTTTATTTTAATTTCTGTAGTAATTATAAAAACTTTTAGTCGTAGTATTATTTCAGGAAATTTCAAAAAACGTTATCATTTAAATATTTTTTTATTAATACACTACATTATTAATAAAAAAATATTTAAATGATAACGTATATCCATTCACTGGTTTCATATACCCAGTAAATAACGTAGTAAAAAATTCATTAATCTTCATAAACTAATAAAAGAACACCTCGTTCGAATATTTGTCAAAAAATTGGCAATCGTATAAAAGCTGTGTACAAAAAATTTGCCAACTGCATTAATGGTTAGGATGTAAAATTGCTTAAAACTATAAAATAAGTAAATTCCTATGAATGAACCGTCTGTTCATTGACTAGATTTTCTTCAATTTCGTGATTCAATCATCGAACACCCCTATAATTTATTTATGATAATTAAAATTTATGCAATCTGCTTTCTATAAGATAAAACAGTCCTTTTTACATCCTACTACCAAATTTTCTTAACACTATCACACTTATAGTGTCTACAAAGTGAATATCAAAACACGAAGTCTCAGCAATGCCCTAAATTCTGCTCCATACAATCAAAAATACGACAGAATACTTTCATTTTAGGCGGTCGCGATTTTGAAACTACAGGTCACAGGCAAACACCTGTGTGTCCAGTTGACGTAATATAATGTTTCGATTGAGAAAAAAAATACTGGCTTGAGTAGAAAAGCTTAGATTTCTTATTATATTGAAAAATGTGTGTTTTGTTCATTCACTGGTGGGTGTTCATTCACTGGAGTACTTACCCTATATAAAACTAGAACGATCTGCGATCTTAAAATTTTAATAACTTATGTCCGATAAGTTTGGTGGGAAAGTCCATTTTAAAAATATTAAATTACAAAAAATAAATATTACCGTTGTAAAAACAATAAAAAATACTATAACTTTTGTTACGGCTACATAAACGCAATATTTAACATAGCTGTCGTACAAATTTCTGATTTAATGCATATAAAATAAAATAGCATGGTTTGACGTCATAACCTAGTAGCCTTTATATGGAGCGTTTTCGGGAAAGTCCAAAATTGTGATTTTCAAGTTATCATTATCTCGAGAAGTTTTTATGCTATCGAAGTAATTCTTTCACCTATAGTTATATTATTGTGAAGTATTTAATTAACAAATAAAAAAAAAGTTAATTATGAGGTGTTATTTTGCGGAAGTCAAATTTACAGGCAATTTGATCTATACTACTTTGCGTGCTTCCGCCACCAATTATTTCATGCAAATTACTGCCGGCCGGCACCCACTGCCGTTAGTAGTTGCATGCGACTGCCGTGGCTGCTTTGGTCGTCTCTGTTCCAACTGCTGTGGTCGTCTCGACGAATCTCTAACATCTGAAACAGAAGATACATGCGACCGCCGCTACCCCGACTGCCGTGGTCTTCTCTGCGACACGTGTTTCGCCTCTACGCGAGGCATCGTATTATCGATCGATAGAACAACAACCTACAAATGACAAGTCCATCGCATTGCCGGCCTTTATATTGTGTTGAAAGTGGAGGGGGTAGTGGGGGTAATGGAAAATATATTAAGATTAGGAGAATTACTAACATCAAGTTGTTTATTCATTAAAGGAATTTTTGAATTTTTGTGTTTTATTATTTCTAATTGTTCCCTAATAATCAAATTACTACACATGACAGACAAAGGACTAAAACTTAAAGGGAACAATTAGAAATAATAAAAACACAAAAATTCAAAAATGGGGGATGGACGGATGGGGGAGTAAGGAGACCTCTCTTTCTACCGCGCTGCGAAAATGTATGCCTGTTCCTGGTGTTTATTTTTAATGTAATATAAATTGTCATGCTTGTGTATGATATCACATTTTTTTTTTTTTTATACTACGTCGGGTGGCAGATAAACATACGGCCCGCTTGATGTGAAGCGGCTACCGTAGCCATATTAACGCTTGCAACATAAAATATTGCACGCGCGCCGCCACCCCCGCTGCCAACGCAGCATCTCCTTCCTTTCTTTCTGGTGACCTCACTCACTCGCAGGAACACAACAATCCTCAAGAGAATTGTTATTTGGCTGCGGTATTCTGTGAGGTGGAGGCACATTCCCCAGTCGGGTAGCTTACAATTACGCTCCCTACCTCTCTTTTCGCCAGAGCTTCGTTTGTCACTCAGCACGTGCAGGTGAAGTTGGCTTTGGTTCAAAGATGTTGATGAACCTCTTACACCCCTTCAAAGATGTTGATGAACCACTTACACCCCAACAATAAATTAATATTGTATTTTACCACATAAATGATACTACTTTTATACTGATAAATAAAGCAATTCGTGCGAAATTATTTCCTAACCATTCCAAAATATTCAAAAATTCTCAACGTTAATGTTCAAGTTTTCACTTCTGTCGGCACTCCCGAAGTGCAACCCTTTTTTTTGGTACTACGTCGAGTGATACGAGCATATCGCCCGTTTGATATGAAGCGGTAAGCGTATCCTACAAATACGCACAGAACAACTCTAAGCCATTAGGAAATTATTATTTGGCTGCGTCGTCTGTTGCGAGGTCGAGGTACTTTGCCAATCGAGTAGCTTAACATTATGGGTAGATAGGCCTTTTTTCCAGAGCGTCATTAGTTAATCAGCTGGGTGTACCACATGCCGATGAGGTTGGCTTTTTATTTGACCTTATGTGTGAAAAATGTCATACAGTAGTAGAATTTATAATATTCATAGTACAAATTAATATTCAACCCGCTTAGCCCCCAACTATAAATATTATAAATTCTATTCTTTATCGTCGTTGATTCTAATAGAATATTATAAATACCTTTATACGAATAACTATCGTAGGTAAGCAACTTAACTGGGAAATAAAGACAGTCCTCGTCTGTTTTTCCTTTGTAACGGCAATATAAGTCGTAAACACCAACTGCTTATTTCTTTCTTTTGCTTTGTTCTTTCTTTCTATTTGCTAGTCGAACAATACTAGTAGGTAAATGAACGTTGTATTGCAGATTACTCCATAAATCGGACTGAAATAATTTCAGCTACTTAGTTCATCTTTCGCTGCCGTCGCGATATCATTGATATTATGACTAATTATTTGTTTTTATTAACTTTTGTTATTTTTATTTTAACTTTTGATGTCATTAGTGGTTACAAAATTAGTATGGTGAGTAATAATTGAAATTTATTGATATTTTTAATCCCATCAAAATACTTGTTTGCCACCCCGACATAGTTCATGTTTTTAACCCGGTAAAAATAGTTGTTTTTTTAAATAACTACGTCGGTCATAAAAAAAATCTGGTGATATTTTAGACATGTTTCGAACAAAAACTAAAAACTGACATTTTTTATGCATTTTACGCGATAGCGCCATGACAGTGTTTGATTAAGGTTTTTTTTTTTAAATTATTTTTGAATATTTGAAACAGGATGCTATCGTGGTGGAGGCATGTAAATTCCACGGGGATCTGAACATCAAATCTGGAAATATTCGCATAGACTATAATAAAAAAATTGATATATTTTAGTAAAAATAAAACGACACGTAATTACAAACATATTTTTGTGTTTTCGACCACATGGATATTCACTTTATAATTTATGTTTTTTAAGGTTCCGTGCCCAAATGGTGCCAACGGGACCCTATTACTGAGACTCCGCTGTCTGTCTGTCCGTCCGTCCCGCTGTCGCATGGCTCTATCTCTTGAACCGTCTAGCTATTGCTAGCTACATGAAATATTCACCGGTTATGTATTTGGCCGCTATAACATCAAATATTAGACAAAAAATGATGTTAAAACTTAAAGGGGGCCGCCATACAAGAAACGTGTACGGAAAACATTGTACTAAGGAACCATTCATGTAAGAGTCATTCAAGAAAAAAATAAGCGATTACTTAGTACGAGTCGGAACTCGTACTAAGTAATCGCTAATTTTTTTTAACTTGCTAAGCAAAAGTACATGTAATAAAATTTTGAAGACGACGAGTCTTTTATTTTTGATCGGCCCGTCTTGTTGGTGAACGTCCGCGCGATCTCTTGCTTTCGGTGTTCCCAACCACCATCAGTTTTTCCAAATTATCGTAGCCACTGCGCATTATGTGGCCGAAATAGGAAATAGTGCGCTGTTGGCATATGGTGGACAGGCGAGTCCTTATTTGGAGCTGTGTTAGAAGAAATGATGCATTGGTCCGTTTCGCAATCCAAGGTGTTCTCAGCGTTCGTCTCCACATCTCGTTTGCATCAATTATTTGGCTTTTCGGGCCAATTTTTACCTTTAATGGTAAGGTAATTCGATTTGTAACATAACAGGTGTCATCACAGCATGACAAAGAAAAACCAGCGCTGTTCCAGCATGCCGAGAGTCCAGTTTGGGATGACCGTACGCAGAGCTTGTATTTCGTAGACGTGCTGCGACAAAACGTCCACCGACTGGACTACGCCACCGGGAACATCACCACGAAACACATCGGTTTGTACTTAACATCTCTCTCTACTCGTACACCAGTGGTTCGCAATTGGGATTTGGAAAACAATACTAAGCCGGATTCTAGCCCACGGGGCCGAAATCGAGGTTAAGTGGAGCGAGTAGATTCGCTGAGTGTATGTTTTCCATTGATTTCAAGGGAAAATGTATTTGATGATCATTCCTCAAGCTCATGATCGATCTCAATTTCTTTTTTCGTCACCTCAAGCATGTCGAGGTCTTTAATTGTGACAAGTTTCATCGGTTTAGTAGTTTTGGAGCCTATTCATTTCCAAGTCACTTTTGGCGTATATAAGGGTTACGCTCGCTCCACTCATTAAGGGTGTTGAAATATACGGAGCGCATATACATTTACTTTATTTCGTGTGTGTCAAAGCCATCGTCACCTGCACATGGTGCACCAAAAGAGAGGGCTCAGCGTATTTAAAGCTACCCGGCTGGTGAATTACCTCCACCTTACAGAATACTGCAGTGAAATAGCAATACCCTTAAGGGTTGTTGTGTTTATACGAGTGAGGATCACAGAAAGGAAGGAGTTGCTGCACTGGTAGCAAGAGGAGCGGTGAGTGAGGGACATTTCATGTTGGGATAAGGCATGTCCTTACGATACGAAAGGTCGTTTCCTATATGGTTGCGGTAACCGCGTCATAGGCGGCTGTATGTAAGTTTTTTGTTTGCCACCGACGCAGTGTAAAAAAAAAATAAAGGAAAGATCTTCTGAAATTTACGGGGTGTAAGTAACACATCATATTTTTCGAGCTAAAGTCAACCTCACTTACACGTGATGCACCCCGATTAGCTAACGGGGCTCTGGAGAAAGAGAGGAAGGACCCAGCAGGAGGTAATGCTGTGCCTTGCCCATAACAATGATTTCTGGTGGCCGTAAGGCATAGCGAGACATCTCGCTCAAAGATTGGTCAGCATCCGCCTATGGAAGTACCTCGTGGAGTGCGCAGCCATAATGACCTTTGCTGTGTTCCTGTTAGTGAGCGTTTGTCAGGGCTACTAAAGAGGTCAATAAGCCGACAGCGGGTGGACCGGTGGCTATCGAAACATTCTGTGTCGAAACGCCACTAATGGCGCAGCGGCGGCGGTAAAGAAGACTCGGTAAAATGCCTATCCGCTGGCAGCCCGCAGGTCTGTAGGATTCCCGAACCCAGGGATTACCCTAATCTCCGACCTAGAACGCTGAAGCAAGCTTTTAAAAATCCGTACTGTAGTAGTCATGCCGGAGGAAGAGACCGGAGTGTACCCACTGCTGCAGTACGGGGGGACCGGTGGCCCTTCTACCCGTCGCGCTAGCAAACTGCACAATCTGTGCTACTCTGTGGCGATAAATACCACGCTTTTTGTCACTTAAGCTCTGTCAGCAGAGATTTTTTTTAAAAAACTCCGACAACGCCATATGGCCAGAAAAAAGAAAAAGAAGTATTCTAGATTTTTAGCGGCATCCTCCTTCACATTAAATATGGATTTCTGCAATATAAGGGGACTACACGCCAACCTTAATGAGGTCCGACACTGCTATTCCTGACTGAGACGCAAATATCCTGCCCGGACCATACATCTTATCTGCTTTAACCCACTCTCTCTGCTTTAACTCTCTGGAATCGCACAGTACGCGACTTCCGCGCGTACTGTGCGATTCCAGAGAGGTTTTTCTCCCTTGTACTATCAAGCTATGGAATGAACTACCTGTATAAGTTTTCTCAGGAGACTACAGCATGAGGTTCTTCAAAAAGGGCGTGAAGAGGTTTTTGCAGGATCGGCAACGCGCATGTGATGCCCCTGGTGTTGCAGGCGTTCATACTTTACAGTAACTGCTTTTCTGCCACCTTAGTGGTATAAAAAACCTACATTTTCTTTAAGGTTATGGACAAGTGAACGTAGTATCTCTAGTGGCGAACAGCCACCTCCTGCTGGTGGCGGTGAGGTCTGCGTTGTACTTGCTCGACTGGGACGTGCCAGGAGACGCTGCCATTCGACTCCTCTCCACCGTAGACGAAGGGATGCCAGACAACGTCATCAACGAAGGGAAATCGGATGTCGAAGGGCGATTTTGGGCTGGTAATCACAATCATTGAATTCGAAAAAAAGTGGCCATATACTCCTTCTTCTTCGTCAACACTTATTCATCTCACTGCTGGGATACGAGTCTCCCCTCAATCGAAGGGGTTTAGAGCATTCTCCACCAAGCTGCTCAACGGCGGGTTGGCGGAGGCCAGGGTTTCAAACTGCCTAAGGGCCAATGACTTGGCTAAACGACTGCCATCTAAAGACGAATAGCCCTCCGAAGCACGGAATATACTATCCATATTTTATTCATTATATATTAGCCATATAAGTAGTTCTGTTTGTTTTTTGAAAATCAAAATTCTGTTTGATTTTCAAAAAACAAACAGTACTATATGGCTTCCTTGTTGTAATAATTATCATTGTCGAATTTGTTAAAATTCAGAATGTTTCGTTAATTTTAGACATAAATATAAATATTTCTGAACAATTTACACAGCTATCTAGTCTAAGTCTAGTTTAAGCGGAAAGCTTGTACTATGGGTACTAGACAATTGATAAATGAACTTAAATACATTTTTTTTTTGTAAATACACACATATAATACATATACAACACCCAGATCAAGATAAACAGATATGTTCATGCACTCAAATGTTTGTCTTGTGCGGGGATCGAACCCGCGACCTCGGAGTCAAAGTAGCCATTGCTAGCCATTCGACTACCGGACTAATTGTATAAATTAATTAAATTGAAGAATTGAGATATAACTAGAACTCTTAATAACCACATATTGATTGTCATATCTGCATAGCCATCTAACTAGGAGCTCGATGGCGTCGTTGCGTGTGACAGTCTAATCGATCACGCAAGTCAAGCAACGTCGACCGTATCCTGCCTTTGGATGGTCTCGAGGTCCTCCACGCTTCGGAGGGCACGTTAAGCCGTCGGTCCCGGCTGTGTTGTTAGATGACAGTCGTTAAGCTAAGTCAGTAAGTAGCCTTATGGGGACTTTAAAACACTGACCTTCACCAACCCGTTTTATTTAAAGAGAACGTTGTAGATAAAAAGAGGTAGGGAGCGTAATTGTACGCTACCTGACTGGGGAATGTACCTCCCCCTTTAAGAATACCGCAGCCAAATAACAATTCCCTTGAGGGTTGTTGTGTTCCTGCGAGTGAGTGAGGTCACCAGAAAGGAAGGAGATGCTGCGTTGGCAGCGAGGATGGCGGCGCGCGAGCGATATTTTATGTTGCGAGCGTTAATTTGGCTACGGTAACCGCTTTACATCAGGCAGGCCGTATGCATGTCTGCCACCCGTTAGTATAAAAAAAAAGGACGACCACTGACGACAATCTAACTAGGTACTACTGTACTACCATACTATTTCAGGCACAAAAGGTCCGCAGATGAATGACGATGTAGTTCCAGACAAAGCATCGTTCTACAGCTTCAAGCAGGACTCCATGACACATCCCCACGTGCAGCTGCGTCCTGTGTCCATCTCCAACGGTTTGGTGTGGTCTTTGAACGATTCGGTGATGTTCTACATAGACTCGCCTACGCAGAAAATAGAAGCATTTGATTTTGATCCGCATATTGGAGGAATAAGTAAGTTCGTAACTTTTTTATTTGTAATACTAGCTGATGCCTGCGACTTCGTTCGCGTGGACTTAATGATTCCGGCGTATTAATAAAAATACGAACTAATGTAGATATATAAGAAAATACTTGTTATACGTTTAAAATCATTTTTAATTTAACATTGTAACCATAGTTTAAAAATAAAATATAAAATAAATTAAGGGAGTCTTTCCTTCGGGAGCTAATATAAAAAGACCTGAAGCGTTACAACTCTCGAGAAAGCCACGTAAAGTTGGCCATGCGAAAAACAACCAGTCCTAAGCTTGACCAGCGAATTTTAGTGATTTCTTTATTGTCATAGCAAAGCAAGTGGTCACAGGGAACTGTGTACGTTTAAAATTAAAATAGATTTTTTTTTAAAAGAGTGGTATACACGGAATTAATACACTTTCACCGGCACCACTCCCAGTGAGAATCTCAGCTTCAATTATATTTCGCTGCCAAGCATTGACTTTACTTCAGGAAGGAGATCTTCCCCAAATTTATTAATATTTTTGAAAACTCTTGGGCACGTAAAGTTCTATCTACAGCTTCTAGTGCCTTACTATTGGCCATTTCGCATTCATCTTAAACGATTAGACAGCAATCCTGAAACACCTTCGCTTTGTCACAGTTTCGTGTCACAGAGCATGTCGGTGTTTCAATTCTGTTTAAATCGAGTAGGATATTGAACATTGTATTTGCGTTTTTCCGCCTAGTAGTAATGTGGCTGCAATATCTGGTGATGCTGCTGCGAGATCTTATTTTGGCGCCTGATTTCAGCGTGGATTGCTCTCGTCAGGTATGTTTTTCCAGTCCTTCCTGGAGCATCTAAGAAAAACAGTTTCCCCTCGTTGCTTAAAACACTTTCCACTACCAAATCAAATAAACTCTGATCTTGTTACATAGCGTCCCGCAAATGCACGTAGGTAGTCTTCTGGTTTGTGCGAATATATACCAATCATCCATCCATTTCAATTTTATCGTACACGTCTATAATAAACTGACGAAATAGACTACGATACCTTTGTAAATAAAATAAAACGATTGCGTCTAACTTGTATCAGGTAAGAATAAAAGTAGCACCCCGCGGTTTTTTTTTACAATACATTCAATATTTTGTTAATCTATTTATTGTTATTTTAAGTAACTTTTTTAGTTCTATTTGCTATGATAGCGGCCTTTTTTACTTTTTTTTTTAAACTACAATTTATGGTAAACACATGTTGTATAAGCAAATAAATTATAACTTTGTTCTGCATCAGGTGTTCCAAATCTTATATTTTTATACCTCAACAATAATGCTCATCAGGCTGAACAACTTTTGCTAAGGAGTCATTTTTAAATTTCTTATAGTTTACCTGAACCATTATGGTTCTGCATCAGGTGTTCCAAATCTTGGATTTTTATACCTCAATAAAAAATGGTCATCAGATTGAACAACTTTTGCTAAGGCGTCATTTTTATATTTCTTATAGTTTACCTGAACCATTATGTTTCTGCATCAGGTGTTCCAAATCTTGGATTTATATACCTCATAAAAAAATGCTCATCAGGTTGAACAACTTTTGCTAAGGCGTCATTTTTATATTTCTTATAGTTTACCTGAACCATTATGGTTCTGCATCAGGTGTTCCAAATCTTGGATTTTTATACCTCAACAGAAAATGCTCATCAGGCTGAGCAACTTTTACTAAGGCGTCATGTTTATATTTCTTATAGTTTACCTGAACCATTAAGGTTCTGCATCAGGTGTTCCAAATCTTGAATTTTTATACCTCAACAGAAAGTGCTCATCAGGCTGAACAATTTTTGCTATGGCGTCATTTTTATATCTCTTATAGTTTACCTGAACCATTATGGTGCTGCATCAGGTGTTCCACTTTACAAAATAAATTATACCCTATATGTTGCCCAGGCTTAACAGCTATACAACAAAAAAAGTTTCATTCGAATCCGTCCAGTACTTCCAGAGATTAGCGTGTACAAACAGACAAACAGACATACAGACATACAGACATACAGACATACAGACAAACAGACAGACATTTTTTTTAAATTCTTACTCTATTACTATATCTCCATCGCCTCCAATTGTTTTTTTGTAAATATATTCAATGTACAGACGCATTATTTTTACTGTTTTATTATATGTATAGATGTATTTTACTTTTGTAATATCAGGAACTAGAGAAATAAAGGACCAGCAATGTTCATACAAAATTGCGTACACCGAAATTTAGTTACTCTAAAGAGCAACAGAGGTCGCTATGAGTCTCAAATTAGTTATAGGTAATTTGACTAGTAACAAAATGACAAAATCAGTACACGAAGGTTCAATTTGTTTAATTATGCTTTTCTGTTTTAATCAAAAATCGATAGATGGCGCGTAAACTACTAGCACTCTATCAATGCTTAAGTAGGTACGTAGGTACCTACCTACCATAGCACATACGTACCGTTGTATCAAAAATGGGATGGCCGCGCGACGATAACCGAGTTTTTAAAACCGTTCGGTTTTACGTACCAATCGCTTGACACAAGAAGTCGTGTGCTGTAAATAGAATGATTTATTAAAATGAAAAAAAGTTTCATACGACAATTATTGTTTTCAACATAGGCATAAAATTTTAATATGCATTATCAATTAAAATCGTAGTATGCTAATAGTTATATTATTAATAACAACGATATTTTATCGAAAGTTCTGTGGCGTAAATTGGACTTTATTGACACGGCGGCGCGGAATTTTTTTCAACTTTTCTCACATCGAATCGACTGTATTGTTTGTGGTTTTTCTTTTACGTGATATTTCTCTATTTTTGCGACCATTTTTATTCCTATCTTCCATCCTATAAAGGTTTATTCATTAGCTGCCCGGCTGGGGATGTATCATCACCTGACAGAATACGGCAGCCAAACATCCCTATAGGGTCGAGTTGCTGCGAGTGAGTGAGGTCACCAAGAAGAAAATCCAGGAGTTCTGCGTTGGCAGCGAAGGCGACCGTGAGCTACAATACAAACTTCATGTTGCGATTTGCATTTATACAGCTACGGTAACTGCTCCACACCAGGCGGGTGGTATGCTTGTTTTCATCCAACAGTTTTCACACAACAAGTTACGGCTTTTTAGGAATGTTTCTACTAAGTACATTGCTAAGTAGTCTACTACAAAATATTCCTAAAAAACCTTAATTTGTTATAAAAAATAATTTAAAAATGACAAAATCAAAGGACAAAAACAACATAGCATCATAAAAGCATATCAGAGCGACATCTATTGGTAGGGGTAAAATTGTAGATTATTTTTTAGTGAAAAGCATCATTTGTAAACTTTATTATTAGTGTTAAATATCAGACAAAAACTATTTTGGGTAATTTTTAAAATTATTTTATGAATATGTATCAAATTTCGTTGAGAAATATTCGGTATTAAATTTTTCATGTCTTATTGCCAGCACCATCTAGAAATAATACGGAATTTTGACTTTCGTTCGGTGCACGATATCTTGTATGGGATTAAAACTCTATATTAATTTATTTTCTCTATGATTTTACTTTTGTAATATCAGGAACTAGAGAAATAAAGGACTAGCAATGTTCATACAAAATTGCGTACATCGGAATTTAGTTACTCTAAAGAGCAACAGAGGTCGCTATGAGTCTCAAATTAGTTATAGGTAATTTGACTAGTAACAAAATGACAAAATCAGTACACGAAGGTTCAATTTGTTTAATTATGCTTTTCTGTTTTAATCAAAAATGGCTAGATGGCGCACAAACTACTATCACGCTAAATGCTTAGGTACCTACCTAGTATAGTATAGCACCTACATACCGTTGTATCAAAAATGGGATGGCCGCGCGCCGATGGCTGCTGAGAATTTTTAAAACCCCACGCTCCGTTTTACGTACCAATCGCTTGACACAAGAAGTCATGTGCTTTAAATATAATGATTTATTAAAATGAAAAAAAGTTTCATACGACAATAAAATTATTGTTTTCAATTTATGCATAAAATTTTAATATGCATTATCAATTAAAATCGTAGTATGCTAATTGTTATATTATTAATAACAACGATATTTTATCGAAAGTTCTGTTGCGTAAATTGGACTTTATTGACACGGCGCGGAAAATTTTTCAACTTTTCTCACATCGAATCGACTGTATTGTTTGTGCTTTTTCTTTTACGTGATATTATATTTCTCTATTTTTGCTACCATTTTTAGGGTTCCGTACCTCAAAAGGAAAAACGGAACCCTTATAAGATCACTTTTTTGTCCGTCTGTCTGTCTGTCAAGAACTTCTATGTCGAAAATGCGTGGAGGTATCAAGCTGAAATTTGAACTGTATACTCAGGTCTACGGTCCCATGAAGTTGTAAAATAATCAAACTGCTAAGTTTACGTAGAAAAAAGTTACGGCCGTTTATTCAGCAAAAAACGCATATTTCGACACACTCAAGGGAATCAAAACCTATAGGGTACTTCCCGTTGACCTAGAACTATGAAATTTGGCAAGTAACATCGTTATAGACTACAAGTACAGGAATAAATTTCAAAACTATACATTTGTAAATAGATCTTAAAAAATAGGGGGTCTATATTTTTTATAGGGTGTCGAAATTTCAAATTGAAACTACTTGTTCAAATGGGGTATCATATGAAAGGGCTTGATGTACACATTGCAAAATATATTTTATTTATTTTTTTCGACGCATTATTTCTTATTTATCATGAAAAATATCAAATTTAATAATGATACTACGTACCTACGGAACCCTCAGTGGTCGAGTCCGACTCGCACTTGTCCGGTTTTTTTCTTTCATAAGAACCTTCTTCTAACAAAAGAAATAGCTAAATCAGTCAATCAGTAAATCAGCCGTTCACGCGTGATGCCGTGACCAAAGAATTCTTTCTTTGGAGCCCACGGGAAAAACAATTAATGTCACGTTAAAACAGGCTGGAGTGTGGGGTTAGGCAAGGAGGGTTGTCTTCGCCTACATTATTTAATTTGTATATCAATGACCTTATCGTGGCACTGAGCAGCACCCGTGTCGGCTGTCACGTAGATGGAATTAATGTTAACAATATAAGCTATGCCGACGACATGGTGCTGCTGAGTGCGTCGGTATGTGGCCTTAGAAAACTCGTGGCTATTTGTGAAGCATACGCTGTAAGACATGGTCTGGTGTATAACACGTTAAAAAGTGAAGTCATGGTCTTTGAGGTCAGAGGTAAAAACACTGATAATTTCCCGGAAATCAAACTCAATGGCACAGCCTTGAGGAGGGTGTACAAATTTAAATACCTGGGACACCAATTGACCTCTGACCTCAAAGATGATGACTATATTGAGAGGGAGCGGAGGGCGTTGGCGGTGAGGGCGAACATGATAGCTCGCAGATTTGCGCGCTGTTCTAAAGAGGTGAAAATCACTCTTTTCAGATCGTACTGTGCATCCTTCTACACCTGCAATCTGTGGGCTGTGTATACCCAAAGAGCCTACAATACCCTCCGTGTCCAATATAATAACGCATTCAGGGTGTTGATGGCGCTGCCGCGATTCTGTAGTGCGTCAGGTATGTTTGCAGAATATCGTGTAGATTGCTTCTACGCTACCATGCGCAAACGATGCGCATCCCTGGTGCGCAGAGTACGTGCCAGCGCCAACAACATCCTGAGTATGATCGCGAGCAGACTGGACTGCATGTATGTCAACCACTGCTGCGTAATATCGAATGGGATTGCGCGACAGTGATTGTCTGTATTTAGATATATTATTGTTCAACCAACTTACTAACATTATTTAGTTATAAGGATAAATTTTTACTAACAAAATGGGCAAATAGTCTGAAATAAAGATTTATTATTATTATAAAACGTGTCTTCGGAAGCACGGAGGAGCTCGAGATAAATAAACCTATCCATAGACAGGCTACGTTCGACGTTGCTTAACTTGCGCGTTCGACTGACACGTGCACCGACGGCATTGAGTCCTTTATTGTAAACATGGAAAAACCAATGTTACGAAACGCTAATATTATATTTAAATTAGCTTAAACATTAAAGATGATGATCACAAAATCTCCAGACATCATGCCCATAAGATAACTGTATGATTTCATAAGTAAACCAATATGGTTAATAGTGTGGGAACTTGTCCGATCTAGATATATAATGTATGAAGGTCGACCTGCGGCTATTGATTAGTGTATATTTATCTGTCACCTTGGACACGATAAACAAAGCCGTAATGAAAGTCTGTATAGGCGATATTGATTTATATATGCGATTATTTGGTTAGTGACCTAAACCGACTTATTAGACATAGCACAGCCTAGGGTACGTTCGGCGCTCCTTTTCTTACCAGTCATCCAACGACGACAAAAAGAGGACAATAAAGAGGGATGGGATAGGCGCGTACTGAGTAGCTATACAGTCTGATCTTTATGGTACTTGGTACACGCCAATTAGAGACCATTTAATTATTTTATATATTTCCTTTAATTTTGTTTCAAAGTCTTAATTTTTAAGCTATTGCATAGCTTCTATCGCGGGCCTTGAGCGCGAGGACCGAATCCAGAAATTCCGTAACGAAAAAACCTCACGCTCCCCACTCCGACGGGCAAGGAGGTGTGGCTTGAAGGCCGTGCATCGTCTAACGTCGTTTCAGTTCGGCAGTCTTCGACACGGCGTTGTGTGCGTGCGATTAGGCGTATTGTACGACTCTACGAAACTCGTTTTATTTATTTAATAATAGAAAAATTTGTTTTCTTATCGGTCACCACGCTCAAAAAGTGTAACTTGAATTAATATCAAAGAAAAAGCAATACTGCATGAATAAAATAAATAAATAAAATTATAATTGCATAAGTTGATACAAAATGCTATGCAATAGCTTTACCGCGGCAGTCCCCGAGTGCCACACGTCTTTTTAATGTCGTTTTAATATGTTTCTAAGACGTATGTCTAGACGAAATCTCCATTTCGCGAAACATCAGTCGTCGGCCTACTATTAGTTCTTATACTATGGACATACAGTACGTACGTGAACTCGTTACAGTCATTAACTGCAAACTGAGACTTTACACTATTTTTAAAGGATTTTTAATATCTCAAAACAATTAGACCGATTACAGCATCATCAGCCTGTAGCTTCACTGCTGTATATAGGCCTTCCCTAATGCTTGGCACCATTTACGATCCTCCGCTTTCCGCATCCACCCGCTTTGAGCAGTTTTTATGGTTCCGTACCCAAAGGGTACAAAGGAACCCTATTACTAAGGCTCCGCAGTCCGTCCGTCCGTCCGTCCGTCGGTCACCAGGCTGTATCTCATGAACCGTGATAGTTAGACAGTTGAAAATTTCACAGATGATGTATTTCTGTTGCCGCTATAAGAACAAATACTAAAAAACAGATTAAAGTAAATATTTAAGGGGGCTCCCATACAACAAACGTGATTTTTTTGCAAATCATAACGGCAATAGGTAGGCGCTTGAAGTGCTCACATAATATTTAATTATATATTCACTTTAAAAGCAAATAATTAAATAAAAATAAAACAAATATTTAATAATAATTTAAAAAAAAACGTTTTTATAGATAATGGTACGGAACCCTTCGTACGTAATTCGATTCGCACTTGGCCGGTTTTTTTTATTCCTATCTTCCATCCTTAAAGGTTTATTCATTAGCTGCCCGGCTGGGGATGTATCATCACCTGACAGAATACGGCAGCCAAACATCCCTATAAGGTCGTGTTGCAGCGAGTGAGTGAGGTCACCAAGAAGAAAATCCAGGAGTTCTGCGTTGGCAGCGAAGGCGGCCGTGGGCTACAATACTTCATGTTGCGATTTGCATTTATACAGCTACGGTAACTGCTTCACACCAGGCGGGTGGTATGCTTGTTTTCATCCGACAGTTTTCACACAACAAGTTACGGTTTTTTAGGAATGTTTCTACTAAGTACATTGCTAAGTAGTCTACTACAAAATATTCCTGAAAAACCTTAATTTGATAAAAATAATAATTTAAAAATGACAAAATCAAAGGTCAATGGTAGGATTTGAACTCGGGACCTACGTATTACGAATAGAGAGCTCTTTGAAATGAGCTATGAGGCTAATTTGTTACATAGGCGAATTTTTGTATTATAGTGTATTACTGTGAATTCGTATTCATTATGTTTTTTTAAAAGCAATCCTTCATTTGCTTTTAAAAAACCTTTTTAAAACATATGCACGAAATTAGACAAAAGAATGATATTAAATATAGCGTCCCTCGAGAAAACAGTTGAAAATCTTAAGTCCCGTCATTCACTGAAATCACAATATTGTGCAATTTAACTAAAAGAATATGGTGACTGTATGACAAAAAAAATATTCTTATCATCCTTTAGGCTGACAATAAGTCAGCCTGAGATACGACAAGAATAATATTTACTTTCGTAACAACAAAGATTTCGTTCACAAGTTGCTATTTTTCTTCGACCGAGGCGCTAGTTGCGCTAGTAACGTTGCACAAAAAATATGCCGCTACTAGCGCCAAAAATAACTAAATAAATCATAACATCATAAAGCATCAAGAGCGACATCTATTGGTAAGGGTAAAATTGAAGATTATTTTTTAGTGAAAATCATCATTTGTTAACTTTATTATTAGTGTTATATATCAGACAAAAACTATTTTGTGTAATTTTTAAAATTATTTTATGATTATGTATCAAATTTCGTTGAGAAATATTCGGTATTAAATTTTTTCATGTCTTATTGCCAGCACCATCTAGAAATAATACGGAGTTTTGACTTTCGTTCGGTGCACGATATTTTGTATGGGATTACAACTCTGTATTAATTTATTTACTCTATGGTAATATGTATTGGCCGTGTGGTTTCCGGCAGACTAGAATCACTCTGATTCTTCCCGTGGATGTCGTACAAGGCGACTAAGGGAAATACATTATCAAACCTCGCTCAGGCCTCCCCAACCCGTCTGGCCAGCGTGGGGAGTGTAGGCCAAATCCTCCTTCTGTCTGGGACGGACGAGAGAGGGTCGTGCTCCTGTAGTGGAGACTACAATAACCTGATGATGATGATGTATTTTACTAATAAACTAGTACATATACTCGTAGTCTCCTTACTATTCGAGGTACATTTCTTTGAACTTTAGCTTGAAACTTTGACGTAGGTATTAGAAATAAATAAATAAATAAACTACGCAATGCTTGCACTATGGGTACTAGGTAACTGTTATGATATTTAAATATATCTATATATTTTTTAAAATACCTACATACATTTTTGGGGTGTAAGTGGTTCATCAACATCTTTGAAGCAAAGCCAACTGCACCTGCTCGCGTTGCACCCTGCAGACTGACAAACGAAGCTCTGACGAAAAGAGAGGTAGGGAGCGTAATTGTAAGCTACCCGACTGCGGAATTTACCTCCATCTCACAGAGTACCGCAGCCAAATAACAATTCCCTATATGGTTGTTGTGTTCCTGCGAGTGAGTGAGGTCACAAGAAGGGAAAGAGATGCTGCGTTGGCAGCGGAGGTGGCGTCGCGCGAGCGATATTTTATGTTTCGAGCGTTAGCGTAACCGCTTCACATCAGGCGGGCCGTAAGCTTGTCTGCCACCCGTCGTAGTATAAAATAAAAAAAATGTCATTTCGGTGAGTTTATTTATTCTAATTTAAAAATTTATAAAAAATCTCACCGAAATTATATGTAAGTATAATAAAAATCTCTTGTTGAAATTCAACCTCACAGTACTAAGTACTATTACTTATACTGTGATTACCTTAAATGATAATGATGTAAAATATTAATATGATTGTTTTAGGTGGTCGGCGTACAATATTGGACATAAATGATTTGGGGTACGAAGACGCCATACCCGATGGAATGACAATTGATGACCAAGGCAACTTGTGGGTCGCGCTCATGTTCGGAGGCACGGTACGTCCACCCTGCGTTCCCGCACTGGATGCGCAGGGTTGCCGCTCTCATTTTTAAAAACAAATGAAACCAAATTCAATAAAAAAAAATTGGGGGTGTAAGAGGTTCATCAAGATCTTTGAACCAAAGCCAACTTCACCTGTACGAATTATTCCCAGTCGCCCCCGCAGGGACTGCCACCGGAGGCAAATGGGAATAAAAATTCCAAGTCGCCACCGATGGCGACTGGGAAGTCCTTGCCCCCACTTCAGTATCATGCTTGTACATTGCTGTACATTGCTTGCTCCATCGTAGAGTGTAACAGGATTAGGCAAGTTATTCTAAATCTGCCTTATTTAGACGATATCATTCAAATGAAGTTTCTTACTTTTTTTTTATGTGAGAGGGGGGCAAACGAGTATGTGGGTCACCTGGTGGAAAGCAATCACCATCGCCCATGGAGACCAGCGACACCAAGGGGTCGCCGATCCGTTGCCAGCTTTTTAAGGAAAATTAAAACTCTGTTCATGAAGGCACCCATGTCGTAGTTGTTCGCAAATACCGCTGAGGGAAGTTGATTCCACAGTTTCACTGTGGGTGGTATAAAATGTCTTAGGAAACGTACTGTAGTAGATCGCCAATTATCAAGATGATGTAGATGGAATTTTAATTTATGGCGAGTTGTACGATAGTGGAATTCAGCGGCAGGTATCAAATCAAACAGCTCATCCGAGCACTCCCCGTGATATAATTTGTATAGAACGCAAAGAGTAGAGAGAGAGAGAGAGTTCAATCGATCCGAGATAATTGGGTCACCGACGATTCGAGCTGCTCTTCGTTGTATGCGGTCAAATGGAGCAAGCAAGTACTGGGGCGCACCGGCACAGAGATGCGAACAGTACTCCATGTGAGGTCGAACCTGGGCTTTGTATAGTTGAAGGCGGTGTCGGGGTGTAAAATACCGCCTGGCTTTGCTAATGACACCAATCTTCCTGGAAGCCAGTTTGGCCTTGCATTCCAAGTGACCGCGAAACTGAACATCACTCGATATGTCGACACCCAAGATGGCAATGCTAGTTCTAACGCTAAGGGGAGTACCTTCCAAACTAGGAGCTACGACGAATGGGGACTTTTTAGCGGTAAACGCAAAACCTGTGTCTTGGAGGGATTTAGCTGCACCAAATTCAATCTACCCGATCGATCATCGACGTGTCCAAGGGACGTCTCAATCTCAGACACAAGTTTTATTCGGTACTCATCGACGCAATCCCGAGAAACATTACCTTGGCCAGTGTATCTTATCTCCATTGTACTGTCATCCGCATAGCAATGAACATTGTGTCATTGATATGCAGAAGAAACAGCGTGGGGTAAAAAAAATTAATATATTAAAAAAACTGGTGTTTTGTATCATAGATAATCGGTCTCTTTATAATAATTGAATTAGGAAAGTAAAAGTACTTAATGGGAAAAAATATTTTAATAATCTATAGTACAAATTTTTTTTAGGTAGGTAGATTCCTTAGTTATGAGTCATATAAGTTTATTCATATTTTTTATAAAGTTGGTTCCAATCTTTTAACACAGAATTCTATTTAAAAAAATTAAATCACGTTACTATTCACACAATCATAATATTGTTTAACTTGTATAATCCTGTTATTCTCTACGATGGAGCAAGCAATGTACAGCGAAACTGAAGTGGGGGCAAGGACTTCCCAGTCGCCGCCGGTGGCGACTGGGAATAATTCACCTGCACGAGATGCACCCTGCTGCACCTCGTGCAGGTGAGACAAACGAAGCTCTGGCGAAAAGAGAGGTAGAGAGCGTAATTGTAAGCTACCCGATTGGGAAATGTACCTCCACCTCACAGAAAAAAAAAATCACACAGTCAGTCAATCAAGAACGACACCCGTTTAACTGTCACTGCGCTTTCGCGGGTTCATCATTATTTCAGTTTTTCGTGATTTTGTCACAAGTTCACAACCATTTTTTCACCTAATATAGCATTTTCAATACCAGGTATTACACATAGATCCTAACACACGTCTCCTAATCAACGATTACAAATTGCCTGCGTCTCGGACCACGTCGGTCGCGTGGGGCGGCCCTAACCTTGACGAGTTGTTCATCACCACGGGCCGGGCGCACAAGCCGGAGACGACCACGGAGCCGCTAGGGGGAGCTATATTCACCATTAGGGACACGGGATACCGCGGTGTGCCTTCTTATTATTTTAGATATGACAATGCTGATAATTATAAATAAATTATTAATTCTGTAAAATGTTCCTCTTTTGATTTACCTATACCCCATCCCGTCCAAACGAATTGTTCCAATTACCCGATGGAATAGTAATAAGTAAATATACTTACTTTATCATCACAGAGGAAATTTGGATACGTTTAAATTTATACTACATACTTACACCTTAACTTAAATTTACATTTAAATTTAATTTTAATAGTACTCTCACTGTGCACCTGCGATGTATTTATTATCTCTGCATCGCCCTAAGGTTGACTGGTAGAGAATGTCCGCCTGTGTAAGTAGGTAAACTTATTTTGTGCATGAAGTTTAAATAAATAAGGAAAGAAGACAAACGTTAAAAATGTGCATGAGTACATTTTTATTAAATAAAATGTCCTTTATTGCAGGCAAAATACCCATATAAATGTATGTAAATAAAATAGCATATGTACAGTATAAAACCGTTAGTATATATAATTAGTAGACATGTAAAGGTGCCTACGATGTGTCAAATTGTAACATAATTAGTGTTACAAAGTAATTTACTATTTTCATTCAGTTGAACAGAAATCCAATACTTAATTATGGGATCCGCCAGATTGTCTGAAACTGCCTTTAGAATTTCAAATGAATTTGGGGAAAAAATATTTCTCCTGTTGTAACAATAGAGATATTGCCCAGAGAGATTCTTAGATGTTACTCGTAAAAGTAATTGGGGAAGATCGCTTCAGTAATTGTCAACTTTTATTCCGATAACCAGTCAAGCGAGAACGTGTTTTTATAAGATTTCAATTTGGTTACACTTGTTAAATAATTGTTATGCCACTTCAAGCTTTATTATATAACTTGAATGTTAGTTAACCCAAGCGGATTATCGCATTTGTTCGAGTTGTTACACAGCCACACGGTACTAATTAGAAATAATTAGCACTTGCGCCTATAAGAACATGCAGGTAGGATCCGCAAGTAGGTAATTCAGCTTCAATTTCAACCTGCGTGGGTCTTTTGAATATTAATTATGTTTACACGTGCTTTACTGGAATTGGTCGTATTCTTTTCTGTGACCAAAATATATTATGGCAGAAGTATAGTAAGTATGATTACAATAGTTTTATGCATAAAATATTTTTTTTTTATAATAACTACCTGTATTTTAATTATACTCGTAGTTATTAAATTTGAGATTATACAGGGTGAAAAAATGATCTCATTCAATTATTTATACAATATACTGAAATATCTATTACTGAGTCACAAGCTTTATCAAATTGCACTATTAATAATACTTACTATTAATAATTAAATTATCAATAATTATTATGTGGTTTGGTAACGAGATCTAAAGTAACATATTTGACAAACTTATGGCCCGGCTGATGTGAAGCGGTTACCGTATTGATATAAACGATCGCAAATGTCGCTAGCCCGCCGTTACACCCGCTGGCAATGCAACAATTCGTTCCTTTCTAGCGATCTCACCACAGGAACAGAAGAACCCTCAAGGAAATTGTTATTTGGCTGCGGTCTTCTGTGAGGTGGAGTAACTTCCCCAATCGGGCAGCTTACAATTATGCTCGCTCTACCTCTCTTTCGCCAGAACCTCGTTTGTTAATCAGCGGGGCGCACGACATGCAAATTGAGTTGATGAACCCCTTACACCCCAAATCCATCATTGATATTTTTATTTGGACAGACAATTAAAGAGATTCCGACTGTCAGTGCCACCATACTACAATTCACAAACCTCACTCTCTCGCACGCCGAGAGTCCAGTGTGGGACGGAGACGCCGACACTCTCTATTGGGTGGACGTTTTGAACCAAAATGTGCACGCTTTGGACTATAGAAACGGGAAACACAGCTTTAAACATATAGGTGAGATAAACTATACCTTTTGACGTGGTAACGTCTTATAAATCGAAAAAGCATGACTCGTTGTCACGTTGCCTGAGCCGAGAGTGCAAGCGAGAACGCGGAACAAGCAATAGAGAGGCATGATCAGCGTAAGCTTTCGGCTTGTGTTGCATCTATCTATCTTCCACTCCATCGGCCTACGTTATCACGTAAAATTATCATTAGTAAAATTATCGTCTGTAAACCGACTTTACATACAACCATTTTTTTTACTGTAAAGTCACACACAGCGACCACACCATCCATAAAAAATTTCGCTTCGTTATCTAGTACATAAGCAATGACATCTGTTCAGAGCGTGACTAAACATGTGTGTTAGACAAACTTCGAGATTCGACTCGGAGGGGAGGAGGTAGATACGAGAGAGTAGAGATTTCTTGGGCTCAACTTACACCGCCGCGGAATGGAATTGAAGCGACTTTTTGCAACGAAATTGTATATATATATATATATATATTATACCTATCCGTCGCCTCCCCAATCCGTCTGGCCAGCGTGGGGAGTGTAGGCCAAATCCTCCATCTGTCTGGGACGGAAGAGAGAGGGTCGTGCTCCTGTAGTGGAGACTAAAATGACCTGATGATATATATATATATATATATATATATATATATATATATATATATATAGCATAATGGAACTTTGTGTCAATTGTATAACATATAAACTTAAATACGAGCCCAAAAAGGTCGCGCGTCTTACGGCGAATCTTCGCGCATTCTCGCACCCTATTTTTGGCATCATATCATCTACTATCATCACATATCAATCAGTACCTACAGGAAGCCGAGCGGTCGTTGGAGAACGCCGGACATACGAACGCGCTCCAAAAGGCTGTCGAATTTTTTGCGTATCCTTATGTCCGCTACAACTGGATAGGTTCTGGGGCCTTACCACAAGCTCTAAACGCAGGAATGGAACCATCATGGTTGCGAATTTATGAATGAAATTCATTGATAAATACGCAACCATCATAGTTCCATTCCTGCGTTGTGGTAAGGCCCCTGTAACTAAATGTAACTGTTCAGGTGTCTTGAACAATTTGTTTCCAATATTATCACACAGAATATGGAGAAGTAAACATTGTAGTTCCGGTTCAGAACAGCAGCAGATTACTGGTCTGCGCAAGATCAGAGGTGTATCTAATGGACTGGACAAAGCACCTGGACGCGGCGCTGAGACTTGTCACAGCCCTAGATTTGGGCAAACCTGATAATGTAATAAATGAGGGCAAGGCAGACGCGCTTGGCAGATTCTGGGCAGGTAAGTAGCTTGTATCAAAGATGTATCGAAAAGCGGGTAAGTATATGTCATGTACCTACCTCCCTCCTCAAATAACCCATCATTATATTATTCCGCGGTTCCGCGTGCAAAGCATTTTAGAATCAGGTTTCTAGTTATTTTTAATAACTTGGTGGTGTAATTACCTTAGCAACATCTTTAAAGCCAATGGTAACCTCACCTGCTCGTGGTGCACACAGTCGTTGACTTTCGTTGGCTTTGGCAAAAAATAGCTAAAGGAGGTAGAGCTTAGCTGGACTAAGAAAGTACATTCACTTCACAGACTACCGCATCAGACTTGAGATAATACGGCTTTAGCACCGGCAGTCACTGCCGCTGCTAAACTGACACGGAATAATGCGTGCACAGTGACACTGTGTCACTGTGCACGCATTATTGCTTGTATTGTGTGTTTAGTAAGCGCTTTTCAACAAGCCGACCGTACATTTAAATGGTTTGGAACTGGGTTGGAAAACTTTTTTTTTTCTTTCTAGATCATTAATTTCAAATCAATTAGCCCTGTAGGTACTATTTCATTTCTAGGGTATTTTCCGCATCACCATAGTAGGTAAATGTTTACAAATATCATTTTATGTTGCGAATCTGTTTCTATTGTTCATGTTTAATAAGGAATCCTATCCCAATATTTATATTTAAATAAAGGGAATACCGAATTAGTACACGGAAGTTTCTTTTTTAGTGCCTTTTTTCTAATAAATATTGTCAGACAAATTACACAGCGCCATCTAGCCCCAAAGTAAGCGATGCTTGTATTATAGGTACTAGACAATTGATAAACATACTTTAATATATTTTTATTTTGTAAATACATACTTATGATACATAGAAAACACCCAGACCAAGACAAACAGACATGTTCATGCACACAAATGTTTGTCCTGTGTGCTACGCCACCGAGCTCGTCAATTTCATTTCATTATTATCCTGAAAGGCATGTACCTAATAAAAAACACGGTTTTAATTCTATTTTAAACACTGTTCTTAACATCTTTTGCAAAACAACATGTTTTAATCATGCCAACACTGTTGTTGAACATCCACCGTCACATAAAAACTTTTGTGTTTTATAGGCACCAAAGGCCCGCAACGTGGTAATAACGTGGTTTTGGACGAGGCAGCACTCTACCGGATGGAGAGTCCATTGTTCACGCCGGCCGTCCAGTTGAAGCCGGTGACAATCTCCAATGGACTGGTCTGGTCTTTGAACAATTCAGTTATGTACTACATAGATTCTCCGACCATGAAGATCGAAGCCTTCGACTTTGACTTACATAGAGGATCTTTAAGTAAGACATTTATTTAAGTTCACTATAAGTCCCCCAGCTTTACTTAGGAAGGCCTGAAATTTTTCATACGATTAGGGTAATAAACATGCGTATGAACTGGTTGATGGTATGCAGTCATCCTGTACATCATGTATACGTATATAAATTTAATTAATTTATTTGTTTACTTATAGCACAGTGTAAGTAATAGTACTACCTACGTACTTACTTATGGCAAAGAATATACTTTTGACAAACTCATTGCGCTTAATATGTTTCTGTTTAGACATATCGCGTATTACTGCTGAAAGTGATCATCTTAACAATAATTATATATCAGTTGTAATTATAATTTTAAAAGTGGACTATTTCAGTGATCTACAAATAGGTACATTATTGTATTTCCGAGAGAAGCTATAGTGAAAAGTTACGATTTAGTAAATACTAGCTGCCCGCCCTGGCACGGGTAGCAAGTGGTGTTGTCCTTGCAATTTTTACGTCTTTTCTTCCCTTATGAACCTTCCTTATCCCTTATAACGAAAATTAGCAGAATTGGTCGAGCCGTTCTCGAGTTTTGCGCTTAGCAACATTATTTTTTTATTTACATAATAAATTTAAGTAATTTATTTAAATACCTCCTTCCTTGTACAACTCTCGTGCCGATGGCCCCAACAGTCAAATGACTGTTGAGAGTTGTACAAGGAAGGAGGTTGCCAAGAAGCTGGCAAATATCTAGGTCAAATATCAAAATATTTCCATCGCTTTACATCGAGGAAATGCGGCCAACCTATTGGTTACAATCCCCGAAAATTGTCGGGACAATTAATATAATGATATTTTTTTCTGTGTATATGTATTTGCCTCCCCAACCCGTCTGGCCAGCGTGGGGAGTGTAGGCCAAATCCTCCTTCTGTCAGTAACGGACGAGAGAGGGTCGTGCTCCTGTAGTGGAGGCTAAAATGACCTGATGGTGGTGGTGGTGATATGTATTTGTAGTATACTAGAATTTCTGTGTATATGTAGTAATCTATAATTTAGTGATATTTTATATTTAATCTAGTTTTAATTTATATGTAATGTACTAAAATTACATATAAAATAATACTAGATTAAAAATAAAATATCACTAAATTATTTAGTTTTTTTGCTAGTAACTTAATGTATTGTTGTGGTACAGGTAACCGCCGTACAATCCTGGATATCAGAGAATATGGCTTCCAGGGAGCTATTCCGGATGGAATGACTATAGACGAGGATGGATTTCTCTGGGTTGCACTTATGTTTGAGGGTTCGGTAAGTATGTTTTTACATAATGTAGAGCTATTGAAAATTTTGCTTCGATTTCATATACTGAACTTGTAGATACACGAGTAATTACAAAGCTTTTGGCTCAATTAACACCGCCGCGATGGAATGGAAGCGACTTTTTGAAACGAAATTGTACATAGCATAATGAGCCTTACGTCAATTGTACAACATATAAACTTAAAAACGATCCGTAGTTAGGGGAATTCTCGAAAATGCGCGTGTACGCTCGAGACCTTTTTTGGCTCTTATAACAAGTTATACAATTGACATAAATTAAACATGCCACATTCCTAACGCATGGCTGACGGTTTAACACCCTAATTTCGATCACTCGTTTTAGTTAGAACAACACGCAAACTACTGGACAGGTTTAGAACTTAGAGGTAAAGATAAAACAATAAATCCACATTTTTAACAAACATTGATCTGTTTAAGTGAATTAAATTATATGTTAACATGAATTGCCAAAATTACTATAAATGCGCCTTTTTTTGAGAATATATTTCAATCAAACGGCTTGCTCTTTTCTCTACTTCATAATAAAACATTAGTAGCTCTTTAGCTTAGGCGTAGGGGTATGTGTAATCAGAGAGTCAAAGTTATGCAGTCATGGCTTAATTGCCGCTGTAATTTCACTGGGGGTGGGTGAACGTAAGGTGTTCTTCGTATGAAATATATTTGAAAGGTTATCTATGATTGTCTGATTGTTAGAGCTGCTTTCTTTGGTTCAGTGTCGTTTGTGTATAGTATAAGTTTTTATTTTGTATAATACTTTAGGGCTTAACTCAAATCTCCTTCAAAAGATTATTTTCAGATTATCCGCATAAATCCCGACCTGGGACACATAGTGGAGAAATTAGTCCTGCCAGTAACGCATACTACGTCATTAACATGGGCAGGACCAGGGTTAGATGAACTGGTGGTGACGAGCTCGCGTCGGAACATGAACTCGAGGGATCTCTCAGAGCAGCTATACCCAGGCGCTTTATTCATAATATCTAACATCGGCACAAGGGGAGTACCGTCGTATAAAGTCGCCTTTACCAATGCTGATTATTACTAATCTTGGATTGTAGCTTAGATTCCAGATCAAAGGCAATCGGGGCGGGACGGGTTGAACGGCAACCACGCTGTTATGAAAATGTGATAATATATATTGCATGCCAAACTAAAACCTCAAAATGCTGATGTCTCAAAAATAATTCACAGGCCTGGGGGCCTACCGCCGAAGCTGAAGATTAGCTTTAGCTTAGATTGGTGGTAATTATGTTTAGCTTAGCTGGTATATATAATAGAGCTCTACCGACTGAGCTGAAGATATTTATCAATAACATAAACCTAAGATCTATTTTTGCGATCAAAAAATCCGATGGTAAACGGCTTCAGCTTCAGCGGTAGGCCCCCAGGCCTGTGAATTATTTCTGAGACATCAGCATTTTAACAAGACTACTTCATCATCATCATCATCATCAGGTCATTTTAGTCTCCACTACAGGAGCACGACCCTCTCTCGTCCGTCCCAGACAGGAGGAGGATTTAGCCTACACTTCCCACGCTGGCCAAACGGGTTGGGGAGGCCTGATCGATGTTTGATAATGTATTTATACGAACTATTATTTAGTATGAAAGAACTGCTATGTGTTGATTATGAACAGGTAATATAACTAAACTATAAAACTAAATAATAAAACAAAATAATAAAAAAAAAACACAAAAAAATAGTTTTTATTAGTTGTTAATAAAAAAGAATGAAAACAGACAAAGAGTTTACTTCCTGTGTCTCGCTCACCAAACCCATTCCATTTGATACCTTTATTGCAGGGGTTGATGTGGAAACTATAAATCGCTATTTTGTGGCGGACGACCCGACGCTTTGTCGCTCCATACGAGGTATCCCTTCAATCGAAGGTAATTAGAGCATACTTGGTCTGGTTGGCGGAGGCCAGTGTTTCAAACACGCCTAAAGGCCATGCGGGTTGGAGGAGGCCAGTGTTTCAAACACGCCTAAAGGCCACTGACTTGGCTTAACGATTGTCATCTAATGGCAGCCGGGACCGACAGCTTAACGTGCCCTCCGAAGGACGGCAAAGCATCCATTGATAGGCTACGGTCGACGTTGCTTAACTTGCGTGTTCGATTAGACTGACACGCGCAACGACGCCTTCGAGCTCCTCACTATTATATAATTACAGTGATATTATATATACAATAACACAATTATATTATTCTCAAATAATTTATTAGAGGACATGAATACAACAAGAGCAATGTAACAAGAAATTGTATAACATTTTAGACTCGATATCGATAACAGAACATCACGACACAGCAGACAACAGCGAGAAGATGACTAGATTCTGTGAATAATTCAAATACAACAATCTGTGACGCCAATTGTATACAATATTAAAATTTTAATTGTAATTTTAAACCGCAAGTTAAAAATACGATTTTCATAAATGTCGCAAAATTATATTATAAGTATATTCGAAGATTCCAATTTTTTTACATTTAAGAACGCGGCGTATTTTATTGTGATGTTACGCATCTACAAGTACATACTTAAAACAACAGTACAACCTATCAACTATATTATAATGCGAATGCACTAATGCATTAACACAGTTTAGGCACATTTTCCGATACATTTTATGAGATCGTACGAATTGGCGAGGAAATGACAGTTCGTTCCGACAGATGGCGCAATTTTTTATATGAATGTCATTCATTTATAATATAAAAAAAAGTCAGTAGGTACTAAAAATAAACAGCGATTTAAGCGCCACCTGTGATACTTTATTTTTTCCTTTCTCCACCGTAAAACAATAGAACGAAGCGCTAACATTGCTTACTTTTAATAAATATAATAATATACGTGATTTATTGTACAATTTCAAGAGCTTCAATAACACAGTACCTTTAGGAATATATAGGTTGATTATTTATACGGTAACAGCTAAAATCTGGTGATATTTTTATAACATGCAATATCAACAGTTTTCTATAATGTAACTAGTATAAAATTCACTAATTTACGAATTGGCAAGCAGAATTACTGAGGTAGTACAAATTAATGTACATAAATCTGACGATAAAAGTATTTATTACGAATTTCACAAAAGATTATGAATTAATTTTGAGATTCAATCTCTTTTTAGTCATCTAATTGACACACTCATTGTCACATATTAATAATTAGTTAAGAACATTTAAAAACTGCAACATAAAACATAACAAGCATTTACAACAAATTGAAGACATTTTACCACTAAGAACGGAGTCGAGACATCGATTCTACGAATATTTTACACCGATCTAATGATAAATCGATAAGAGCACTGGCAGTGTTGTCGCTGAGTATAACTACGTGATATAATTCGTAACATCTACAACCACAATGAACCACCCTGTTCATCACTACTGAACACAACATCTCGCTAAGTATAGGCTCCATTCATACACTTATTGCGCATGGTATTGACACCGGGTGAAGCACTTACAATCTGACGGCCGCTGGTTAGCGGTACGGTTGTAGAAGCCGTTTGAACAGCTTTCTCGAAAAATATTATTGATGCCACTTTGAACGTAACTCCGAATTTGAAAGAATCCGAAAGAATGAGGTATAAACTGCCGATTGTTCACTTCAGAGGTCGCCCCTTGTGGTTGTGATTCTTTTACAAGAAAGATCTTTTTTATAATTAGTTACGACTCGAGCTACTAGCCCTTTACAGCATGGAAGTATATTACTTTATCTATATTCCGGCTTTAGGATCGTATGGAAAATACAACGGGAAGCAACTCGTTCCTCAATGTTTTCAAATAGCTCAATAGCAAACCCACAGTTCTTTTATTTTTTGTTGTCAATGTCAGAATTTAGAAAGATGTGTTGATGGATGGAGCGTCGGAGTAGATTTCTATATTGTATGGAGTATATCATTTGATAGATTAAGTAGTTGTACATTTTTGGCTTATAATGCAATGTTGGCAAAGTTGAACGACTTTTCTGAAGAGCAAAGTTGAACAATTTACCAAACGGTAAAATTTAACAACATTGCCGAAGAAATATTTCCTGCAAAAATATTTGTTAAATAATTGACCGTTATTTGAAGCTTAATTGGTTTGAGAAAGGCCCTTCCGGTTTTTCGCCTATTTGCCTCCTTTGCTACCCGTATACAGCTGTCTCTTTCGCACATCCGGTTCACCCCCTCCTACCAACCAGTGGGCAGACGAGAGGAAGTGGGGACTTGCTCGACCGTCTTAGCTCATTGGCGTCCTGTTTTTCGCCGCGTGCAGTCGTCTAAGGACGCAAGTAAGTTTTTAATAGTGTTTGCTACAAAATGTCCGGTCTTGTAAGTAGCAATTTTCATTATTATTACAACTGCAGTTTGCCTCCATTTAAATAATGTCGACGGTTTTACCAAAACCGTCTCAATTTATTAATCTGTTTAGTACACACACGTTTCAGTACGGGTGCTTGTTACAGTTACGTTTTAATTTGGATTACATTAACGGTGTTACCGTTCGAATTTAATATTTTTATTTGGTTATTGAAATATAAATTATTGCTACACCCGTTTGAATTTAGTTGGTTTTACCGCTAGATGTTATAAATTTGCTACACATACATTACGGAAGTAGCAGAATTTTATTATGCAGTTACGCTTTTATTTTAATAACTGTGTTATCGTTTGAATTAAGATATAGTTATAAGACATTTGATCAGTGAGTTCTTGTATTTATGTAGAAAGTTTCATATTTCTCAATAGGATTTATATTTACTAAGAGTATAGACATCCTACACACATAGATAAATAAAATGGTGATTATGGATCACAACAATGGCTTTTCACCGGAATCGCATTCAACCATAATTGACTATAATAATGACAGTGAAAATAAAAAAGTAATAGCATGTTGTCTAGAAGTTCTTTTAAATGATTAAGCAGTGTAAACGACCCAAAAAAGGGGGAGGGGGCGGCCAACGGAAACTTATGAGGATGCAAGTACAACCTTTACCTTTTCAGCTGTTGTTGCAGATCGTACTGAACGTAGCTTCAGCTTAGACATATCATACCGTCAGTAATGATTTTATCTTTGTGTCTTATGAGATTTGATTACAGGATTTCATCAGACCTTTTGCAATTAATGGAAGCATACATATATATATATATATTCAAATAAAAATGACGGCTTTGCTTGCTTTTCGTTGGAGATTCACAATTCATATGACACACACGTTGGAGATTCACAATGCAGAAACATTGGTTACCTCTCTGGGATTGGTGCAATATACCCTGTCATTAATAAATCTGCTTCGCAAGCAGAATTAAATAAGCCAGTGTGTCATCCCTCACAGGGGTAGACTCATCATTGTTTTAAAATACCCTCGCAGGGTATGTTACGTGAAAATTGTGCTCAGTTGCGCATCTCACATGATAATAAACAACCCCCGCAGGGTTGGATTAATAGTCGTCCCCCGTAAGGACGCATCAGTATCTTAGATACCTCGCAGGGTATGTTACGTGAATATTGTGCTCTGTTTGTACATTTGACATGCTAATAAACAACACTCGCAGGTATGTATTAATAGTCGTCCTCCGCAAGGTCGCATCACTATCTTAAATACCCTCGCAGGGTATGTTACGTGAATATTGAGCTCTGTTATACATTTGCTAATAAACAACCCTCGCAGGGTTGTATTAATAGTCGTCCCCCGCAAGGACGCATCACTATCTTAAATACCCTCGCAGGGTAGGTATGTTACGTGAACGTTGTGCCCCGACGCTTATTTCTTATATATATAATTAACCCCGCAGTGTTGTTATAGTAGTAGCTTCGTGAAAGATGAATACCTTCGCAGGGTATGTTACGTGAATATTGTGCCCCGTAGCACATTACCTATGCATATAATTAAACCTCGCAGGATTGTTATAATAGGCGTCCCCTGCAAGGACGCATCATTATCTAATATACTCTCGCAGGGTATGTTACGTAAATGTCACTGACCTAATAATAAGAGGAATGTCATAGAACTAATAATTCCTTTTATTATTAATTCTGTGGTGAATGCTGTGCCCCGTCACACAATCCCTATGCTTATAATTAACCTCCGCAGGTTTGGTATAGTAGTCGTCCCCGCAAGGACACATCATTATCTTAAATACCCTCGCAGGGTATGTTACGTGGATGTTGTGCCCCATCGCCATCGCACACTTCCCATGCTTATAATCAATCCTCGAAGGGTTGTTATAGAAATCTTTATTCACAATAGCTGACTTAAAGTACAGCGAATCGTTCTTCTGTTGGAAGCAATCTAACAGAATCCTTTAGTTTGATAAAAAGCTAGAAGCTAACAGAACTAAAGTGGTCAGTACAAATGAAAGGTTGCACACTGAAACATCTTCCAAGTTTAACTCCGGTAATAAAACAGTAAGTTTTAACAGTAACATGCTAACAAAATAAGTGCTCCAGGTTTTCTCCTGTTAATAATAAAATGGTATTGAATTGCCTTGAGATAAATACAATTAAGGGCAAATAATTTGCACGCTGGCACTGTTGCCTCAAAGGCAATGACGATGGTTATCTTAAATGTGAAATCAGTCATTCATTTAGATGTGATTATGTGTACCGAGATTCATTTGAACAATTTTTGTGATCTTTATAAAGCAACGGATCATATCGTCCAATTTAAAAATTTTCAGCATCAATTTCAGTACGAATATTATAAAATCCGGTTCCGATTGTATTATACATACATATATATATATCCTAAAGATTCTACAACCAGCTGAATGCGGAAAATAAACCTTTGCTAATTTCATTAATTCACTAACGGTTTATAAGATTCGTTTACAAAGGTTAACTACTATAAATAGTAGGTCTGCCCTTTGCCCCGTCAAAATATAGAAAGTCTTTGCCTCGGTAACTAACTGGATAGCAAAGCAGTCACTCAAAATAGAAGGCTTGTACTTGAATATAAACATAATGCGCTACGATGACGTATGTGATACGATCTCAAATGACTAGTGGTTCGATGACAAGGGTTACAATAAAGATACACAATGCTATCGGTAATATAGCTATGCTTGTAAGCCACTAGAAAATAAAGGGCACCATGTTATTCCACATAGCGGTAGGTACTTTCGTACCGCAATGTCAAGCTGGTTCATCCAGGTTTTTATATCTTAAAATACTATCAGCAAGTGTTTCTTAAAATTTAGACTAATTTTGGTGGATCACTAAAATCCCCAAGTAATATAGTCAGAACAATATCCTGTATAGATACAGTAGCTTGACAGGCAGGTCAATCCAATAAAGCCTGCATTAATACTACATTCACACTTTGTAGCCTTAGGCACTAAACAAGACCCCCATAGCATTGTGGAATTGTTGGACTTGCAATCTCAGTTGTACCAAGTTAAATGTAGTTGTGTAAGTACAGCCAGACTGTCTCAGAAATGCTGCTTTGCGTTTATAAACATCTTATTAAACATGCCACAGATGTTTTCTCAGTGATACAATTTGAGAGAAGCTCAGTTGGTAATTACAAAATCATCATCAGATTCCTCTGCCACCTCATGCAGGTCTCGTAATTACATATCAAGGCATCAAACTTTGGGGCCTGGAAACCGCAGGAACACAGTCACATTACCATTAGAAGCATTAAATTGATTATACTACTAAAAGTATGTCAGTTTCTAACACAATCTAGGGTACTAGCCAGAACGACAATCTGATAGCTATTCCTCATTTTTTAAAATGAAAAAAAAAAAAAAAAAAACACCTATCTCAGTTAGGTGGGGCTTGAACCTGCGACCTCTCGATGAGCGATCGAGTGCTCTTTCCTACTGTGCTACGAGGAAGGGTTGTACTAGTGACGAATTCTTCTACTTCTAATTTTATTAGTGTTGTGAAGTCGTACGCTTAAGTAAGATATTGCTTATATTTGATATGAGATGAAAATGAAATAGACGCTTCAAAGTAACATAATGTTCGAAATAATCCGAATGGTTTAAATTTATAATTACATATAAGTACACAGTAAATCATATCATCATAATCTTAACGTAGATTTGTTACAATGAGAAACTCCTATGCCTTGTTAAGTATGCAATCGGGATTACATGCACTATGCATTCCCTATCATCTGGTATAATCTAGGTGAGGGTATGACTTATCTTACTTATTATAAATTAACGGTTAGGTTAATATAAAATGAACAAAATTGCCATAATACGTCCCAATGGTTCATTTTTTGCCTTGTAACCTAGCAGACTTGTCTGGTCGAGATGCTCGCATGTCTCAATATAATGTTATATAAAATTGTAGTGTCTACTTCAGTGCTACATAGAAAAACACAGAGGTTTGGTTTTTTTTTTTTTTTTTTTTTTTTTTTACGTTCTTATGCTTTATTAAAAGAGCGCTTAAGTTTTTTTTTTTAAATCTATTTATTTAATACAGTGGATAACACATAAACGCGATTATTATATTGACTAATTAGTTTATTTACAAAGATACATTGACGATGAAACCAATGCTTTGTTTATGCATACAAACACTCTCCTCCTATGACGGGAGACCTTTTTACGATTTGAGGCTTCCATCATTTTGGATTCATATCGACGAAGCATTACAAGGGAATTATGGACGAAGAGCTTGCAATTTGGTATTTGTTACTGTCAGTTATGAAACTTGTGAAAGGCTTTTCAATATTTATTTATTAATATGAGGGGCTCGTGCAAGCTTTCATCCCGAACAGTGACTGTTGCTAATTGGTTAAAAACATTATTGTCCGTAGCCGAAACAATGGTTGGTATTCCTGGGCAGCATTAGAACCACCGTGCCCTCCAAGAGCTGGGCTAACAATGTTCCTGGGGACCATATATTACTTATTAGCTAGTGCAGTCTGGAGAGTTGACAAAACATCATTATATACTGGAAGTAATGCTGTCTCTGATTTATAAATTAATTCACAGCAATTTAGCAGTGATAGTTATTACTAGTCATAATTGTGCATTTACGACTAGATCGTATCCTGATGTATGTACTACATGCATATATTATCGAATAATCGAATTGGAACCAAGTTCGATACCTAAGGTTTTATACCTCTGTGAGCATATTATCTTTTACAACCGCTTCACATTGGCGTACCTACCAACCAGCCAGGCGATAACAAACATGTCTCAAACCAATTAAGCTTCAAATAACGGTCAATTATTTAATAGCAGCGTTTTACCTGAAAATAAAACGCTTATTAAATACTTACCTTATTTGAAGCTTAACTTTAATTTCTGCCTGGCGTTTTCGACTCAATGAGCTAAGACGGTCGAGCAAGTCCCCACTTCCTCTCGTCTGCCCACTGGTTGGTAGGAGGGGGTGAACCGGATGTGCGAAAGAGACAGCTGTATACGGGTAGCAAAGGAGGCAAATAGGCGAAAAACCGGAAGGGCCTTTCTCAAACCAATTAAGCTTCAAATAAGGTAAGTATTTAATAAGCGTTTTATTTTCAGGTAAAACGCTGCTATTACATTTGATTGAGATGAGATCGATCGTGTGAATTTTGTATTTATAAATAGAATGTAATGGTGATTGTTTTTACAATAGTGACAGTTGGGATATTTGGTTTTGCACGAATTATATTATACCAAAAGCATTATGAAATGAAAAAGACAATGTTAAACCGGAAAGAGGATCAAAGTCTTTCTTTCTGCCTCTCAATCGGATGTCTTAGATGTGAATAAAGTGACCTATGAAATGGAACCCAAATTGTAAAACATTGCCTCACACGGTGCCAACTTTTACTTTAAATGTATTAACATTATGTATAGACTACAAAGTTAATTATACTAATATATTCTATTGAAAAATATATACACGAACATGTATAAATGGAGCCTTGCATCTTTCTTCCGTCTATGCTTATTGCTCTACATGCATACTTACATGTAAAATTCAAACAAAAGTGAATCATCTAGGATGTTTCGTTATATTTAAGACATTTTGAGATCTATGAATAGGTCTTTTTAAATCCATTTTACATTAATTTACTCTAAACGCAACGCAATCTGTGCTTTATCTAATATTACCTCTAGAAAGATAGAATATTGTAAATACATATATTGTAAAATATTGTGCCAAAATGATTATTTAGATATTATACGTAAATTGAATTTTGAGAACCTCTCATTTAGACTAATATAATAATATTAGTTTAAATAAGAGGTTCTCAAACTTAGTTGTTTTGTAGACCCTTTGCGTATGTATTTTCTGAGTTCCGTAGACCCAGTTTTATGGACCCCACTTGTTGCACGTCTGAATTAACCGTGGAGGACAACACACTCCACTTAGGGAACCACTGGTCCAAATCGTGGTTTTATTAACTTATCTAAATACTTTAAGATATTATAGAATTATAAGCTACATATTTTATTCAATCTTAGTCACTGGGTAGGTATAATTTTTATTATCTATATATTATAGATTAATAATACTTATTTTATCCGTTTTAATAGCTATAATAATCACTTTGGCTGTAGATATTATATATAAATTATTAACATATATATCTATACCGTAGCATGTGACGGAGACCAGTGTTCCGCAAAGTGTGTGCCGCGGCACACTGGTGTACCGTGGGAATGAGTTAGAGATGGGCGTTGAATGAACGAACCGTTTTTTTAAACTGTTTTTTGTGCGTGAACGATTAAACTAGTTTACAGTTCACAGATAAACTAGTTTATTCTTCGACTGGTTGATGAGTCCGTTGCGTTGCGTCGCGTACGTCTCGTCTAGTGCCTTGACAAATGAGATTTTCGTTCGTTTACGTTTACCAATCGCTTATGTGAAGAAATAGTCTTATCGACGTCCACGTAAACTAGTCGAAAATTACACTGTTTTTTAAACTAGTTCATCGTCGACGGTAAACGGTCTCTTTGCGTCGACTGTAAAATCGTCGACGACCCACCACTAGCATGAGTTGGTGTGTCTCGGAAAAGTTAGGTTATCTCATTAAGCTAATTAGACGGACAGAAGAAAAATACTTGCACAAATAAAAACTGATTTAACATTTTTGGAGACACAAAAAGTTTGCGAAACACTGACGTAGACCATTACGTATTTCTCTCGCTGTATCATTCGTGCAGCACCTAACAAATTGATAAGAAATAGAACTTATTATTTTCTCAAGAATTTTATACTCTACACATACGGTAACTTTGTAAAGTTATGTAGTATTTAGTTTGTACTAAATATGTGCGAGCGAATGGTTGGAAGAGATTCCTGATGAGTTAAGTCCGCTATTGTACAATATATTTTTCTTGCATATACCTATATGTTGTGGTTGTATTGTAATAAAGTTTTTACAAACAAACAAACATACGAGTATTTGTAAAGCGAACAATCTTTATTTCACATAGTTCTGTGACATAAGTTATTTGGCACCTTTTCTTTCCATTCGAGAGATTCTTTCATCACTATTTACCTTCTTCCCCCATTTTATTACACCCACGCTCTATTTCGATTGCTTGCGTCATATGTACAACAAACGTTTAAAATCATAATATTTCAGAGCGAACTTTGCCTGTCTCTTGTATCTGCCTGTACCTCCTTGTAATACCTACCTCAACCTTCTCACCAACAGCCGTAAGATTTGAGATGTACGAAGAACTGATGAACTAAAATCAAATCTACTTTGTCCGTCCATTGAAATACTATAAATTAAAGTCTCTATAGCGCTACCAAAACTAAATAAGATTTTGCTGCCTTTGTTATTTATTATTTAAGTAATATCAAAAATAGCCATTTGAAGTTAGTTAAGAGTTCGTAAATAAAATAAACAATTGCAATACATTACCTACCAGTTGTTCAACAAATGAGGTTTGATATGAACAACTGCTCAAAACTTATGGGCAAAGTTGGCACTCTCCGGGCCGTCCTGACTTTGCACAACCGATGAATCATGGCCGTCACATGCTATAGAATAGACTGCATAAAAATAGTATAACACATATAATTCAGTGATTTGCTTGTAAGAACTACAGTCTATTCAATTAAAATCTACACCAAACCTACCAATAACCACCAATAAATACCTAACAAAAATAAAATTCTCATTCAATTAGTAACTCAACGTTTCGATCAGCATTGGTGTTGCTTATGTATACAAATCTAATAAAAACACGTAATTTAAAAAACAGGCGCAGTTAAGCGCACGCAGAGAGCAAATTGTAGACTTGTACCTGTACTTATGGCGTACGTAATACACACCTACCTATATCCATGCACTCTCTAACTTGAGTTATTATATCTTAATTTATCTTTAACAAACGTACATTTATAAAAAAAAAATGTCCAACTAGTATAAAGTTGTCACGAGTTGCAATCTTATTACAGTGCCACACAAAAGAGGAGACAAAAATAGAGGTGCCACTTTATTCGTAAGAACGGTTTTCATATGGCAATCCTTGAACACTTGTATGGAAAAAGTCAATGTTGCTATTACAAATTTTTAGTTTCTACTCTTTTCGGTCGCACTGTACCTTGAACTTACTGAATACTGCAATTAGGAGCTTCTTGTGAAATAGTACCGTCCTTCCGTATAAATAATAAACATCGGCTTCGTTTTTCGAACATGACTTATCTTTATTATATGACTTTAATGTTACCATACTTTTCTAAATAAAATGCGACGGTAGGTTATACAATTCATGTGAATCTACAAAACGCGAGTACTCTTTGCGTTCAACCTCTATCGTCACTGACACATTTGCCGTGTAGCTTGCACTGTTTGCAACTAATTGCTGTTCTTAAGATATAGATAGACTTTCATCCGTTTCTGATAATGTCGAAATTGTTTGAAAATGTTTTTTGTATTGTAAATTATAAAAACAATTGATAAAAGACCTAATTACTTTTATCAATTGTTTTTATAATTTACAATTCGAGGGTTTGTGATGTTTGCCGACGTCCATTATTTATTTTGAAGTACTTTACAGGGTTGACTTGTTATCAATATTCAAAGTGTCTCAATGGATCTAATAAAGTTATTGAACAAACGACACTGAGCAATCTTAAAAGAAAAACATTTGTCAGGATTCACACTATATTACTTACTTAATAAAATTACCATCCACCTAAACTCATCCATCCCAATTAAATAACAACCTTAATACCTCAACATAAAGATTATATTGTAAAATGCTAACCACTCACTATAGTTTGGGTGCAATGAGCCCGCTCATCATGTCGAAAGTGTTGCCATCGGGTGCCACTCGCAGTTCTCCCGTTGGAGTAGAAACCAGTAGCCACCCTGCTTCGTCCAAGCCTGTAATGCTGCCTTGTACTGGGGTCGATGAACCCTCGCTTTTCACTCGGATCTGTTCACCACTAACGGGTAAAAAAACAACATGATAAGAATGAAATAAACTTTATTAACCAGCGCTAATGATGAAACTAATCTAAAATGACGGTGAAAAATATCCTCTCTGAATCACACATTATTCTTTTTCATATAATAAGAGAGAAAGATTGGCGCTGCCATCCTTTTTTGAATTACGAAAGTAAGGTATTGTTCACACCGACCGACTGTAAAATGACTCCCACTATCAGTCCCAGTGTAACGTGGACTCACGATTTTTCGTTCGTACCGTGCTGTCAATACGCTGTACCGTACAACGGCCCACTGGTATGAATAAAGGTAGGTTTGCATATGTTCACACTGGATGTGAATTGTGCTCGCAGCGCTGGAATCCATTAAAATTTTACGTTAGGCTTTGCAGCCAATTTGCAACCGTGGTTTATAGACGTGTAATACAATAACCGGCAGCCGAAACTCAGCGATAACCACACAAGAATGCACAGCATATAAGCGTATTGTCGGTTCGGTGTTGGGACGGGGGCCCACAACACGTTCCCATCACTGTGTCTCCTGTGTAGCCAGGATTAGCAGCGGCGACCGCCAAAAAGGCAATGAACAATGAAGTCCATTGCAGTTCCGGGGGTAAAATTACGGCTGCCTTGGAACTAACAACGAATTTAATCAGAAGAAATTAGAAGGAGTAAGAAGCTTTTGGAATTTGACATCTCCTCTTAGCAATGTGAGAGACAGCAATATGGCAAATAAGGCATTAAAAGCCTAACGAGATGGCTAGTCAAGTGAAGCTCAACTGCCGTGCACCGTCGGTTCGGTGTGTGAAAATTCGGTAAATTGCTTAACTAGCATTCACAATCGATGGCGGGACAATACTTTTACATACAACGTCTAAACTGAATTGGCGCCGAACAACAATTAACAATAATGAGGCTCCAAATACTTACGTGTGCAACCAGTACTGGTAATACAGCTCTAAGAAGTCGTGGACGCCTCCCTCCTTGTTCATGCACTCTAAGAGAATTTCGAGGTGCGAGCAGTATCGGGCGAGGAACACCTCGATACTGAGGGGTCCAAGGCTCGTGCCGTGCCGCTTGTTGTACTCTGATATGATGTCGTTCAGGCACGTCGTTGGAACACTGTTGGAGATGTTCACTCCAGTACCTTTGAGAAAAAAAATATTTTTTTAAAGTAAACTAGTTGTTACCCGCGGCTTCGCTCACGTGGTCATTATTTTAATAAAACTTTTTTTCCCCGTGGTAATAAGATGTATTTCTGGTATAAAAGCAGCCTATATGCATTTTCCAGATCTTAAGCTATCCCCGTAAAAAAACTGTGTGTCTTTGATCACACAACAGAAGTGAAAACTGCATATCTCGCTCTGTCTCGCTCTCTCTCTGCCGATTTTATCCGAGCGAGCGTTAGAGAGCCGAGCGTCACGAGTTTTATACTCGAGCGTAACGATTCGCTAGCAAAATCTTCAGTTTAAAAATCATATCAATCCATTGGTTCTTTTCGACGTAAAAGAAGTGTATTTGTTGGTAAAGAAGCAAACACACTTCCACTATTATAATATTAATGTGGTTATTATTCAAATCCAAGCGTTTACAATGGTACAGCATCAGAAAACGTAAATAGGAGTATATTTACCAAGGGGATAAGGGCATATTTATTAGGAAGTGCATTTTGGGATGGAGACGAAGGTGAGAGTCCTGAATAGCATACGAGTAATGTAATGCGTGTTTACACCCGATTAGTAAATACTGATTTACTTAACACTTGCAAGAAAAATTATGAGAACTGCCTATATTGCATCCTCAGGATTCTCAATAATTTCTTGGATACCTACTATTTCTCACAGATATAGACTTTTTTTGGCCCACCACACATTCCCACCACTGTATCTCCTCTATAGCCAGGATTTAAACAGTGGCGACCACCAAAAAAGGCAATGAACAGTGAAGTCCATTGCAGTCCCGGGGGTAAAACTACGGCTGCCATGGAACTCACAGCGAATTTCATCAGAAGAAATTAGTAGGAGTAAGAAGCTTTTGGAATTTGACTTCCCCTCTTAGTAATGTGAGAGACAGCAATATGGGAAGTAAGGCATTAAAAGCCTAAAGAGATGGCTAGTCAAGTGAAGCTCAACTGCCGTGCACCACGGATTTTAAGTATCTTACACTATTGGGGACCTAAAACATTGAGTTCTTACCTAACACATCGATACACTATATATAGATAGATATAGACTGTTTAATATGCTGAGCACACGTGTTCAAAGATGATTTACAACTTTGTTAATTGTATACTCACCGGTGGTGATAATGACGTCATCACCCATGCAGTTTGCAGTGGTGATGTTGCCGCCGATCTTAATTTCACGACCGTAGTAAATGTCGTTGGGCCATTTTAATCTGGAACATGGACATTTTGAACAATGTCATTGCATTGGTGCTGTATTTGCGATGGGTCACTCTAAACTTAATTCAAACTATATCATGAGGCATAACGAAATTCCCCCTCCCAACATTTCTCTTCTAAAATAGTACTATTTGAGAAGAACATTTCTATTCTAAAATAGGACTATTTTAAAATTAATCTAAAATATATGATCTAAAATAGTCCAATTTAAAAGGGAAATGATGGGAGGGGGAATTTCGTTATGCCTTACGATATAGTCATAAGGAACCATTCGATTGAGGCATGTCTCATAAATAACTAAACATTTCTGGACAATTTACACAGCGCCATCAAAGTAAGCGCAAAGCTTGTACTATGGGTACTACACAACTGAAAAATATACCTAAATACATTTTTTTTATAATATATAGAAAACACCCAGACCATGCTAAATAGACATGTTCATGCACATAAATGTTTGTCTTGTGCGGGGTTTGGACCCGCGATCTCGGAGTCAAAGTAACCATTGCTAGCAACTCGACCTCCGGGTTCGTCTACCTACCTCAAGGTGCGACCAATATCACAATAAAAGGGTGAATTTAGAGTCAAAAAACAACATGGTGATTAATGATTTCTTTTACTTTTTTAAATGCCCTCTGAAGCAGCGAGCGATAGTGCCTTGAAGGTGAAGTTTCTAAACTATACTTTGAAAAGCTTCGATGCATTATGGAGAAAATGTTAGTAATGTAGGATTTAATAATAAACAAATGTTAAATGTTATAAATAAACACTTGTACTGTTCTATGTAATTATATTTAATTTTACCGACCGGTTTGGCCGCTAAGGCCAATCTATCTATCTATCTATCAAGGTTATCAAGGTAAACAAACGTATTTGTGTGTGTAGGATTTAATCCTAATGTAGTAACCCAGTCAATTTAGTATTCTTTAGTAAATAGTTTATTAAGTTTCCTTAAACCAAAATCTATAGGTTAATTGGCAATATAAGTCTATAGTTTAAAATACTTTGTAGTGAGACTGCAAATATTATAAGACAAACCTAATATCCAAGTGTTCGTATGCGGGCATGGAGCGAATAGCGCGGATGGCAGCAAGGGCGGCCGCATGCTGAATCAGAGGCAGGGTCGGGGACATCTTTTGCCACAGCTGTGGATTCAAAAAGAACAAAAAGGTATAGAGATACAATTTTTTACTTATCATCTACCAAATTAGAATTAGTAATATTGATATTAAGTACCACATTTTTTGGCAAAATAAAGATTTGTATTGTATTGTATTGACACTATTATACGCTCGAACCTTGGTTGGAAGAGATCTTTTATTTGATGTATATTAATGCATTATTATTCAATTATCTACGAAGATATGTGTAAGTGGTTCATCACCATCTTTGAACCAAAGCCAACTTCACCTGCACGCGGTGCACCCTGCTAACTGACAAACGAAGCTCTGGCGAAAAGAGAGGTAGGGAGCGTAATTGTAAACTACCCGACTGGGGAATGTACCTCCACCTCACTGAATACCGCAGCCAAATAACAATTCCCTTGAGGGTTGTTGTGTTCCTGCGAGTGAGTGAGGTCACCACAAAGATAGGAGATGCTGCGTTGGCAGCGGGGGTGGCGGCGCGTGAGCGATAATTTATGTTGTGAGCGTTAATATGACTACGGTAACCGCTTCACATCAAGCGGGCCGTATGCTTGTCTGCCGCCCGACGTAGTATAAAAAAAAAAAGAAGAATGTCTTGACAAATATATTTTTCGTCGTATTGGTCATTTTATAAGGTTGACGAACCTTATTCATCCCACTGCTGGAATACCCGCCTCTCATCAATCGAAGGGCTTTAGTGCATACTCAACCACGCTGCTCAACTGCGGGTTGGCGGAGGCCAGTATTTTCAAGCCGCCTAAAGACCACAGACTTGGCTTAACGATTGTCATCTACTGACAACAGCCAGGACCGACGGCTTAACGTACACTCCGAAGCACAGAGGAGCTCGAGATAAATAAAACCATCCATGGACAGGCTAAGGCCGACGCTGCATTACTTGCGTGTTCGATTAGAGTGACACGCGCAACGACGCCATCGAGCTTTTCATGAAAATAAATTATTTCCTATTAAATAGAACTAAGTATACATAAGGAAATAAATGTATTATATTAATAAATTTATATAATTTTGTAATTATTACAAAGTATAATAATCAAACGACTGATTAAAAAATCGTATAAGGATTTTTTTTTTCATGTCGTGTGCGTCACATAATGTGCACTGCTGTCTCACTTTAAAAGAACGAATCGTACTGAAACTGAAAAATCAATTCTTTAACCACATTGCACATATTTAGAGTGAGATAATATTATTATGATATATATATATTTTTCATTTATTTGGGTCTAACAAACAGTTTTATTTTATGTTTATTAAAAAAAAAGTGCACTTAAAATTACAGTAAATGTAAAACCAATACCGTTAACCACAGTTTAACATAACAATACATTGAGAGAGTTTAACCACTTCACAAAATCAATATGATTGATGAACGAAAAAAAAAGAAATCAAATTGTGAAAAAAAAATTTAAGAAAATAAACTAAGTATTAGCGATCAATAAAGTATCAATCCAAACATTAGATCATAGAATTTTTTTTAATTATGTTTATTTAGATGATTATATAGAGTGAGATTACTTTCGATATATTTATAGCACACTTATTGGTAGAAAGCCCGTCACCTGTAGCGACATGGCGGCCTGGCCGGGCGGCGAGAGCCAGGCGTTCCCGGCGCGGCCCTGGCCGGCCGCCTGCCTGCGCGCCACCGCGCCCACGCCGTGCGCTAGAGCGCCCTCCACCACCGCCTGCGTCGACCCCATCACGTCCGCGTACACCACCACGCGGCCGAGGTGACTAGAACTCAGGTTCTGATGACAATTTCACAAAATTTTGGGGTATAAGGGGTTCATCATTGGCCGTGTGGTTTCCGGCAGACTAGAATAGAATCATTCCGTCTCTTGCCATGGATGTCGTACAAGACGACTAAGGGAAATACATTATCAAACATCGATCAGGCCTCCCCAACCCGTCTGGCCAGCGTGGGGAGTCTAGGCCAAATCCTCCTTCTGTCTGGGACGGATGAGAGAGGGTCGTGCTCCTGTAGTGGAGATTAAAATGACCTGATGATGATGAAGAGGTTCATCAATATCTTTAAATTATCTCCCCTCTAAGGCACCACTGCACGCTGAGCGACCCCAACTTCTGTACCCGATTGCTGCCCGACCCGCACCATCGCTCTATTAGTGATAGCCAACCTCACCTGCACGTGGTGACCTCATTCGCAAGAGTACAACAACGCTCAAGGGACTTGTTGTTTGGCTACTGAATTAGGTGGATGTACTTCCCTTGATTTTGATGGTACTACTGACACAATTTTAGTATGAAACTCTTTTTTGGAGTGTAAGCGGCTTATCAACATCTTTGAATCAAAGCCAACATCACCTGCACGTGGTGTGCCCTGCTGACTGACAAACGAGGCTCTGGCGAAAAGAGAGGTAGGGCATAACGTATTCTATAAGTAGCCCGACTGGGTAAGTAACTCCACCTCACAGAATACCGCAGCCAAATAACAATTCCCAGGGGATTGTTGTGTTTCTGCGAGTAAGTGAGAGTTGGTGTCGCCCGAGCGATATTTCATGTTGCGAGCGCTAATACAATACGGTAACCGCTTCATATCAGGTGGTCCGTATGGTTGTCGGCCACCCGACGTAGTATTCAAAAAAATGAATTCATTGGCAATAAAAAAAAATTAGTCCCATGCAACTTGTTCCATCAGGTTTTGGATACTAAAAAAATAATGTTTGATTGATTGAGTTAGCTTCTCATTTCAATGAGAAACTCGAATCATTTTTAAAGTTTGCAAAATTGCACTCATAATAAAACTTGTTTGTAATGATTGCACCTTAAAATATTTCTACTATCTTATGTACTATTGTTCCAGAAATTATTGTCAATGATTTCAATAACATCCTGTATTCACACTATTCACCTTTCATGTCCGCTTGTTTTTTGAAGTGAAAACTTCTTTAGCGGCGTTATGCACTTTTTGGGATGGATAAAAAATGTTAAACTCGCGTCAGGACACGTGAGCTGATCGAAAATTTGTAAGACGGAGGGAGAGTAAACCGTCGGCGCGGGGTAGGAGAGGAAGTAATATCTCCCTCTCTTTCTACAGCGGCGAAAATGTATGCCTGCTCCTGCTGTTTATTTTTAATGTAATATAAATTGTCATGTTTGTGTATGATAGCGCAATAAATGAATATTGTATTTTACCACATATATGATAGTACTTTAATACTGATAAATAAAGCAATTCGTGACAAATTTTTCTCTAGCCATTCCAAAATATTAAAAATGCACAACGTTAATGTTCAAGTTTTCACTTCTGCCGGCACTCCCGGAGTGCACCCCGTTTTTTTTTTTTTGAGTCATAGTACTAGTCAATTAACTCACGTCAAAGTATTCAACGGTGGAGAAGTGTTCCGGGCACTCGTATACGCAAACAGGCAGAAACGTGGGTGAGGGAGGTTCTATAGGCGCCTCCCCTCTAAGGCACCACTGCATGCTGAGCGACCCCAACTTCTGTACCCGATTGCTGCCCGACCCGCACCATCGCTCTATTAGCGATAGTTTATCCTGTAACATGTTTTTAGTGTTAACTGCATGTTGTAACATAATTTTATTTTTCTTTCTAGCAACCTAATAACCATCTACTAGCGATAAATTTATACTGCATTATGTTTTAGTATTAACTGCATTATAATGCAACATGTAACACTAACATAATTTGGTGTGTAACAATTTCATTTTCCTTGTAATTGCCAAATAATCAAGATTAAAAAGTAATGACATCCGGCCAATACGAAACTGAAAACGAATATGTTGGCTGTTTTTTCTCACTTATAAGAGTCGTGAGATATATATAATTAGTCTTCTAAAATGGTTCCATGATGACCTTTAGAAATATAAAGAAAAACAATAACCTCTTCCTCCTTCAACGAAGTTATAAGAGTATCGTTCTTAAAACTGTATTTTTAGGGGAATTCAGAATGTCAAAAATAGAAGAGTGTATAAAAAACAAGTGTAAGTGAGCGAAAATCATCTGCACGTGGTGCATTCTGCCGACTAGCGCAAGAGGCTCTGGCAAAGAAGAGGTAGGATGCAGCGTGTTTTTAAGCTGTCCGATTGGCAAAGTACCTTTACATCACAGAAGGTATTTGCGGTAGCAGCTAAATAACAATTCTATTGAGGGTTGTTGTGTTCCTGCTAGTGAGTGAGGTCACCAGAAAGGAGAGTTGCTGCGTTGGCAGTGGTGGTGGCGGCGCTCGAGCAATATTTCATGAACCGCTTCAAGTCAGGTGGCCCGTATGCTGGTCTACCATCCGACATAGTATGAAAAAAAAAAATGTAAGAGTAAAAGATAATTCAATATTTTATTCTTCGATATGCTGGATTTATGCTTGACACCATTGCCTGCTATATTTTTTCCTAATGGGAACACCACTTTTGAATCATAGCGCCTTAAGGACTGAGAACCAAAAATACACGTTTGATTTTATTGTGTATCACAGAATTTACTTTTTTAGGAATTCAGATATCCCGAATATGTGAAAAAGTTATTACAATATATTACAAAATACAGAAAATAGTAAGTTGAAATTAATAATAGAATTTAAAATCTTTTAATTTAATTATTATGGTCTTTATTTTCAAGAAGAATTTGATAACATTTAGGTATTCAATTACAGCTACAGAAAATGTATGGAATAGAATCAGATGAAACGTGAAAATCACAAAAACATGCAATGTTCATGAAAAGTTAATCAACATGTATACATATTTTAGTAGTCCAAAAAGCATAACGTGTTAATCAATAACCCATAATTCTGAACGCACATGTAAACGAGCCGAACGAACCGAATTTTAGAATTATTTATATTCTATCTCATGACACCTCGTACACGTATCTGAGCCGAATCATCCGAATCGGAAGGAACTCCCAATTCAAGGAAATCCCAGAAAATTCTGATGACGTCATCAGATTTGGCCCGGATACCCGACATGAGATGCAGACGAATCAACTGATGCGGAAGGATTCAGACAGTGTTACCGCCTTATTTTTCCCTGAATTTAGGTACTTTTTTTCATGTTTAGAGTTTTTATTGAGTTAATATTGAGTATTTTCCAGAGGAAAACAATAAAAATATTGCATATACTACATATAAATCTTATAGGTAATAATATACTGTTAAAAATGAAATAAATTTCAATTATCTTAATCTAACTATCTATCAACAGTTCAATGACAAGAGTCTCCCGTTTCTCACCGATTTCTGTCCTACCAGCACCAGGTCGACCGAAATATCTCCCATGAACCGTACTGTCGTCAGCATAGCAATGAATGTTTCCTAGGTAGCATGTCAATGATATGAAACAGAAAGAGGGTGGGCGATAGAACGGAGCCCTGGGGGACGACGCCAGCATTCACTGGCATGAACCGCGATAACTGGCATTATCCGAGGCGATGGCACCCCCACTGCTAATTATTTTGTTTTTTTTTTGTTGTAGAGTGTATTCTGCACTTTAATGATTTTAATTTTAATAAACATAGGCATAGAATTGAAGAATTTATAAATATTGGTTGATGAGGAGTTTCCTAAAATTTTTTATTCTTATACAAATATACTTTAATGTTCAGGGGAAAATATTACAAAAAATGTATTTTTATGAGAAGCCAGGGAAAATGCAAATCAGAGCAGAGAGTAGCACTCCATCACAAAAGGCGTCATTACAGTGCGACGGGTGTAAAGCAAATAGAAGCATTCTTACGGTGCGGTCGGTTCGTTCTGCTCGGTTGGTTCTTTCGGCGCAGATAGATAGCAAGACCTCGTTGACTTCGATTTGTTCGGCTCAGATAAATGTGCGTTCACCATAACAATGTTAAATTGACGCATAAAAAAATTAATAAGTTACTGTAAAATTATGAAATCCGACAGAACTCAAATTTACGAATTTATTTACTACTAATTAAGCCCGCAATTGAACAGCGTTGTGGAGTAACTCTAAACCCTTCCCTCAATCGAACGAGGGAAGACCCGTATTCCAACAGTGGGATTAAAAAGGGTTTATAACGACTAATGACCCCATAAGAGTCGGATCATTAATAACTGCTGTTTAGAAATGGCACACAACTTATCAACTTGCAGGAGTGATTACTATGAAACCCTATGTATTTCTTAAGGTCAAGGCATTTCGCACTTCGCGTTTATACTACGAATTTCGGTATTTTACGGTAATTAGTGCTGTACAAAAGCCGTTTTACGCGTATCTAGCATACAGGTTTAATAAAGCCGAACAAAGAAAACAATATACAAAATGTATGTGAATTCAATATTGAAACCAAGATTAAGCGTGTGCTATAAAATGCTAGAAATACAAATAAGTCTTCATCTTACTGCATATTATTTGTAGTTTATAAAATTGATCAGATATTTCAATCATGAACGCAAATAATTACAAAACAATAATTAATTACCTGTAATCATATATAAGTATTGTTACAATTATCTAAATAGAAAAAATATTGACCGTCAGAGAATTTATTGTGAGAGTATATTTATAAAACATTCATATATATTTTATTCATATATATTCACATAACATATGTACGGCCATCGTTCGCTCACTTTTGAAATATCAGTCAATTCTACGAATAATAGACAAGAAGCATAATTTGCCTATAAACGAAGTCTGAAACGAGCCTCAACAGATCATACTTAACCGTAGTAAAACGTGGCACACACTAAGAGGTCGTATGCAAGTCATACCTCAAGAACGTATTCAAAGTTCAATGCACGGATGTCCTTTATACGTCATCCGGTTATGTCATGGTGACAGTTAGTTACTTACTTCTTAATTTATTATTCGTAGAGTTACACATTTAAAAAGATCAAACATATAGCTGAAGCTGGTGCGTCTCACCGGGGATCACACCGTCACGTGGCCTGCGCTCGACGTCGGCCACGCCGCCTAACGGACAACACCCTAAACGTCACTTTTACTCCACTATAAGGTTTATTTCACAATGACACAGCACTATGTTTTCATGGACAGTCGTGTAAATAAGTAATTAATCAATGTTATTAGATTGCATACTGCAAACTGTATAGATAGCTATAAAATAAAATTTATTATAAGTATTACATTTCTTTATATAATAAAATTCTAAAAGAACTACTAACATCCCAATAATTATCCTATTATTCCTATTTGTGTTTAAATATGTTCTGTTCGTGTTTGGTTCTGTACTATTTCTGCGAGTAATAACATAATATTAACTAACATAAGTATCTTTTAACACAAGGGTTACAAGTGTAGTGGTGTACTGTATGTAGTGCAAGTACTTAACTTTGTGTCACTAGAATACATAGTGCTATTAATTGAAAATGTGATGTCTGTATGTACTGTACGAAGATGATGGTGAAACCAAATGACGGTGTATCTAAAAAGCTCACTAAGTACCTATAATTCATTATAATAGCCTGACCGGTGACCAGTTAATCTTACACAATATGTTTTGTAACAAACAAAACTACTGTCACGAAAGACATACTTATTTTATCTTCATTTTATTTTTAAGCGTTTATTTCATTCTCATTTATGCTCTAAAATGATATTAGTTTACAAACAACTGCACTATTAAAAAAGTCACTGGTCAGACTACTTTTGTCTTTAATTTATTAGTAGGTACCTAAATCAATATTACTCATACATCTAAATATATGCAAATGTCATAATCACAAATTACTCAGACCTAAAATTTTGATGTATTTCTTAAAATCACATTGACATTTATATTTTTTTTAAAACTGGTAAAACAGATTTAATACAATTTAGTTACAAATGTTACAGTACACATTATCTCACATTTAAAATGTTAAAATATGAAGTTGAATTGATTTAAAAATTAAATGTCAATGTCCAGCAATATATTATAATGGCGATGCTTATTTCTACCATATCTACGGGAACTTACCACATGGTTGCCAAGGAAGAACCCCTTAGTGTAGTCAACGTGCGTGAGTTCATGGGGATCTCTCACGTGGAGCCCTAGGATGTCTCCCATTATCTTATGGATGATTTCTATGCGTGCCTCGTTGCTCTTAATACCTTCCTCGCCTAGATAGTCGCTTGGATCTGCTTCTAAATGGATCTGAATGAACATGGCTCTCAGTATTATTGAAAATACATGTAACTAAATATAATATTTTTATCTTATACATTTTTTTATTTCACTCGGACACATTAGTCTAAACTACATATGCTACCTTTCGTAGTAAAACTAAAAAGTGATTTGTCTAATTAAATGTAGCCAAATAAGACTGCAAGTGTGTGATGATAATTCATCTATGTTAGTAATCATCGTTAAAAACCACTTCTTTCGAATAACAGACATTGGCACATATCATAGGCTACCTAATAATATTCCAAGTTAAAATATATTATCCATGAAAAAATAACCTGTGAGAATATAGCGATTCCGTTGTTCGTGAGATCAGTGGCCTGCAGCAGCGAGGGAGTGCGCCACGTCTCTTCCGACGCCAACACTTGGATGTCCAGCTCATGGCCGGGGTGACCCGTGTACTTGGACGGCCTAAAATTACATTATTGTCAGGTAAAACAATTAACTCAACAACAGCACCTGACAGACGGTAAGTTCATACAAACTATGTAAGAAATTTGTGTTCTTCTCTAATAGCATTGAGCCAAGTTGTGTCGTGTCTTGTGGGAACAATGTTAAGTAATAATCATAATAATTTGATATTCGAGTTCTAGAAATCCCTAAGTCCATCTTTATTTATTTTGAAGTAGCATCACCAATTAATATAGTTTATTGTAGGTTTTTTGGTGCACAATTAATATGATATTAATTCATAATAGAGATAGTGTATTATGGTGCAAGTAAACATTTGAGTGCATAAAATTAGTAGAATCTTTAATTAAAAGGATTTGAATCGCGTTCGCCAAGTTATTCCAAGAAGACGATATTTTCGGCATGTCCCTGAAGCCGGGAATAAGATAAATACAAATACAAAGACGGGCTCAAAAGGACATTGATCCCAGAGCCGTAAACCTATTCGATGAAAAAGAAATAATTTATTTTGTCAATAGATTGGTCGCTGTGAGTATTCCTTACAAAATGTCTTTAATATAGTACGTTTTTTACAACACCATTTTTTTTTATAAAATTTTAAAACCTATTTAGACATTTTGAAAGAAAAACTCACAGGAACCGATCTATAAACACAAATAAATTATATTCATTGGTGTTGCTACTTCAAAGTATATAATAATGGACTTACGGGATTTCTAGAACTCGAGCATCCAATTGGACTCTCTATTTTGTATTATGTACCTACTCTTTTCACAAATGCCTATATATAAATGTTATATTGACTTATTAACATTTGGGTAAAAATCGAGTTATATAAAAAAAACGATTTTTTTATACTACGTCGGGTGGCAGAATAGCCTATATACCCATAATGATATGATACAGTGTTATTTGTCTTTTCACTCTAATATATTTTTGTCCCTTTCTAATAAGATTTTTGTATAAATAACTGGACTTTAAACATTCGTAAATTCTATAGCGTGCGATTTACAGTCGATATTGCAATGACTTGATCTTAGATCTCATACGAATGTTGTGTATCTGCATATTTGTGTCATACATCTATCTCTATCGCACTAGCTGTCATACTAATTACATTATGTTAACTGCTAAATAAACAGACGGCGATGATGTGTACTATATTAAGAGGATCCTCCCGAATTTATACGCCGCGCCGATTAAAAACTTTTGTATCTATCTTACGAATATGTTATTACTTTCTGAATAAGTTATTATTTAATGTTATATTTTTTATTATTGTCATTTTAAATATACTAATATTATAACATACTAATGTAAAAGTTTATAAGAATGGACTGGATGGAATGGATGCACCTATGTGGGTGAAATTTTGCAGATAATGACCCGGATTGACACTGACGATACCATTAAGCCCAATAGTAATCTGTTCACGATGATGAAGCCGCGGGCAATAGCTATTATAGTTAAATATAACTATTCTTAGAATCAAAACATGTATATATAGCATGTATTGTATATATAGCTTGATCGGATGACGGATCGGCGGATCGGCGATCCCTTGGCTGATCTATATGGGCGGTGGTGGTTGCTTTCCATCAGGTGACCCACATGCTTGTTTGCCCCCCTATTATATAAAATATATATCAGTGACGTTAAATTTTTCAAGTTTAGTAATAATATACAGACATTTATCTATATGCATCTAGTATATAATGTGTTTAGTATCTGAATAACTAGAAATGATTTAAGTTCATTTGTTTGTCTTATTGTAAAATCGGTGATATTATTGATTTAGCACGTAGGTTATATTAAGATTTAAAGAAGGAAAGAAAGAAAAGATCCTCTCAATGTGTCAACGATGTGTACGTATGAGGCATCAGACAAGCAGCCTCTTAAGAGGCATTAGGTCGCATTTAAGCTAAAGTAGGTGGCATACTACGTATCGCGCTATTGCAAGAGTGGAAATCAAAATGAGAAAGAATTCATAATTAACGAATTTAGGTAAAAAAAAGGCACAACAATGACACAAGTTACACTTGTGTCATTGTTGGTTTTTTATTATATTAGTTAAGTTTATGAGGACGGGAACTATACCTCCATGCACCCACAGGTGACACACACACACACAGGTGAAAAAGTAACAAACATTATGAATATTATGTATGGGACTAATATTAATAATGTTTGTTACTTTTTCACCTGTAAATACGAACGGATTTGGGTAAAATTTGATATTTATAAATAAAATATGTTCTGAGTTAGGAAATAGGATGTTTTTCATCCTAGCATTGTGTTTACGCGGAGCAAACCTAACACAAATAATAAAAAATGTCTTGATGTTATCAATACAAAAAAAAAAAAAAAAAAATCTTCGACTATATATAATATATATATAATACTCGGATTTTAACATTTTGATATTTTTTTTCTTATAACCTTATTCTTCTTATTTAAAGTTGTATAAATATACTTTCAGGTAGATAGATTAATACTTATCATAAAATTGTGCACAAGTAACAAGTAGATTAAATTGTCTTATATTATATGTGATAACATTTAATAGTTACAATTAAAATATTTTTAACATAACTTAGGCGCTCTAAGTTATGTTAAAAATGTAACAAAAAAGATAGAAAAAAAAAATTACGTAAAAATATCTAATTATGCACATGCATAAGATTAATTATAAATACTGAAAGATCTACAAAGAAATGCGCATATTGAAAATCTTTATATACAACATTTTCAATAAAATTCGGGTTCATGTAACGTGCGGGAATGGGAGGCAAATATATTTAGGCTGTTACCTGAAACTATGCTTTAACGACATGAGCAGCAATAAGCATACGATCCACCCAATGTCAAGCGGTTACTGTTAAGTTTGTCAGATTGGCGGTTTTAGATAGAACGGTGCACTTTTATGTCTCCCTAATTTGAAATGTCTCGGCAAAATAGACAAAAAGAAAACATTGGTGGGTCTTTCTCGTTGTGGTAATATTTTGGTGATTTCCGTGGTATGTTATTTTTTCCTTAATTTTATACACATTAGCATGATTCAATGATATTTCCGTTCTCTTCACAACTGTGATGTTTTAAGTTATATCTAGAATATATTTCGTCTGTTGTTGTGTTTATATTTAAAGTAAAATAATATGCCACGGAAATCAACAAAATATTACTACTCGTACACCGCGAAGATAAGCCCAGAAGGCCAATTCTCGTAATTATTTTACAATCGCAGAATGAAATTTAACCGAATGGAAATTGAATTGTCTAAAAATGATATGCTCGTACACCGCGAAGATAAGCCCAGAAGGCCAATTCTCGTAATTATTTTACAATCGCAGAATGAAATTTAACCGAATGGAAATTGAATTGTCTAAAAATGATATGCTCGATTTCATTCATTAATTATTATCAATTCTTGTTGTTGGCACTATCACATATAAATTGAACATTAAAGTTTCATATTCTGATACGAAAATACGAAATGTGACATTTGTGAGATCGAGACTGGATCGGCACTGAATTTTGACTACATTTTAATTACTAGGATTGCCCCTCTGATTAAACATATGAAATATCATATAAAAGCAAAATTCTTTAGAATCTCATTCGGTTATTTTCAACACATCCGATAACAAAAGCTTCCTATTCCTACTAATTTCTTCTGATTAAATTCATTGTGAGTTCCACGGCAGCTGTAGTTTTACCCCCGAGACTGCAATGGACTTTATTGTTCATTGCCTTTTTGGCGGTCGCCGCTGTTAATCCTGGGTACACAGGAGACACAGTGGAGAATGTGTGGTGGGCCCCCGTCCCGTACATCCGGTAACAGTAGTTACCATAGCCTAAAGTCCTACACAAGACGTGTCGCTCATGTTCTCCCATCCACCCTAGCAATAGACAAACACAGTCATAGGCAGGAGCTTTCTGATAACATTATTAATTTCTCTTCAGATAACTTTGCGGTGCTCGGGACGATGGAAGTAGTTTCCTAATGGATGCCCTGGCTACTAACACAGTAACTTCTATGGAGTCTGGGGAAGTACCTCCACATCATAGAATACTGCAGCCAAATAATAGTTTCCTTGAGGGTTGTTGTGTTCCTGTGAGTGAGTGAGAAAGAAAGAAAGCAGAGTATAGGCTGGTAACGGGTCGGCGACCCCTTGGTGTTGCTGATCTCCATGGGCGGTGGTGATTGCTTTCCATCAGGTGAACCACATCCTCGTTTGCCTCTCATATAAAAAAAAGTTTAAGAGAAACGAAACCCCTACTGGGCTTTTGCTGTTGGTCGAGGTCAATGGTAATGTAGTGGTAATTCCCCAGAAAATATGTTCCTAATTGACTTTCATCTTTCTATCCAGAACCTATAAGCCCGATAGCTATCCAGCGGGATACACCACGTGCAGACAAGGTTGAGTTTGAATTGAATTGAGAGAGATTATAAAGATAATGGTGATGGACTACTTACATCTGTGTTATTTACAAATAGTACTAAATTAGAAAAAAAAACATGAAGGCCATGCTATGCCTGTAATATTGAATAATTAAAATATATCTCTGAAGTCGCTCCATTTTGTATTAAAATTATATTTGGCGCGCTAAAATAAGCACGAAATACATAAAAAAATAGTTACATGTCAAGCTTAAAAAGATACACTTAAAATAAAATGCCTTAAATATAATTAAAATAAACTGTATGGCATATATGCATAAGTTATAAAATTGCGTACCGACATATATTATTTTCCTGACTTGCTCTGAAATGTTAAAATATTGCTGTAGTAAATATACATATATACTTATTAGGTTTATATAGCCCATAGTAACAAAGCCTACGAATAGTAGACAAGAAGCGTAACTAAATATGGATTATAATGATGTCTGTACACCTGCGCGATCGACATTATCGATATAATATTGATTAATATAAATCATTAAACGACTCGAACGTTCGATTAATTTAGAAAGAAAAAAAATACATTTAATTAACATCACAATATGAGGAACCAATACACAATGACTATGTGTATATGTATGAATGAAATGTGTTATATTTAAATGGTTATACATTTTAAATATAACACATTTCATTCATACATAACTCATTCATAAATTTAGCCCGATCGTAACTTTGATTGACCGATCAATAGCCTACTGTCCATAAAGAAGACAATACACCCAGACCACGGATTAAGACATAAGATTGTTTTTAAGTGAAAAAAACTTCTTAAGACGTGCTGTGCCTAAAATTTTGTGGCTAGTTACCGAGACGTAACGCTCGTTCGGGTAAAGTCGATAGATAGCAAAATTTATTGCAAACTCTCATATTAATTGATTATCTCTTAAAGAAATCTACGAGTAATTCATGGTCCTGGTTACTTATCACCCTTGTTAACAGATTTTTGATCAATTATCGTTTGGCGCCTTTATGACCCGTAATCATTGATTATCATAAACTACATACTACTAAATTTTAAATAAACAATTATTAATAATATCAAAACTATAAACATTTCAATTCAATATTTGATCCTTTCGTACTAAAATATTTATTTTTTCTAAAGATAAAATTGAAACCAACCCGGTTTTACTCAGCACGGTTGACCTTAATCAAAATCGGATGCGAAATCGGCGACGTGTATTGATCGGATAGGTGTAAAAATACCCTAACATTTACCTACTCAAAATGCAACATATATAAACATGGTCTAACAGGTTGTTTAAGCGTCGAATATTGCCTCACGATCGTGCTAGATGTCAGCCCAAGCGCAAGTCCGTTATAAAGACACCTAGCCTACTGTGACCTATGGTGGGTTAAGTATCCACAGCGGGTACACTTTTTACTTGCAGTTACACTTCTTATTTAATATTCGTAAATATAAGCATGGAAATTATTTAAAATAGAAGAAAATTGTTCTGTAAAACTTACTGTCTGTCACTTTCGGTAGAAAATTGTTTTTTGGCCGGTGAAGCTTGATAACAAAATATGTGGTGTTTCATTTTAACAGATTGCCATCTGTCGTAAGAAAATTGTACTACTTCATTTTCACGAACCTGAAAAGTAATTATTAGTAAAGTAGCCTGAATATTTTTGTAGAAAAGAGAACATCATCTTCATACCTTGTTAAATAATCATAATAACCTTAAAGAACAATCAATATTTTTCTTAAAAGGCTGTCAACGGATCACCATGGCGTTGCTGATTTCTATGGGCGGTGGTGATTACTTTCCATGAGGTGACCCACATGCTCGCTTTCCCCCCTCTCATATAATAATAATAAAAAAACTGTAAAAGGCGAAACCGGTCGGTAAAAATAAATCTAATTAAGTGTTATAGTGTAAGTGATTTTATTATATAAAAATGTCGAAAACGTTCCACCAAGTGCCAACAATCAGCAGTATTAACATTATTATTAGTTTAGTAATATATTCGCGTGGAATTTGAAATGCATGTAATCTGCGCCACACATTTTCGTATTCCGTAAGTTGGCACAAAAGCTTTTAGCTATTGAATTCTCCTACAGTCAACTATTGGCTGTAGATAACACGATTATGGTTCTTATGATTAGATTAATTGGTTCTTTTAATATACCATGCAGATAGGTACATACATATGTATACGTAGTTAAGTTTAATATATTAAACACGTCAACATGTTTCGCCTACCAGCCAATTAATATTTCTTCACTATAGTTAAGATTGGTTGGAAGAAATCTCTTTAAGAGATAAGCTCGCCATTATACACTTTCTTATTTACACTGTTTTATGTAACCATATTATATGAATTTATAAAATAAAGAAAAAAAATTAAGCTAATTTTCATACCTCAGCAGTCTTGTAATACGGTAATACAGTATGTAACAAGTCAGAACACAGTGCCAGTAGGCGACCGCCATCGAGTAAGTGCGCCAACAGTAACGGTGCACAGCGGCCGACGCAGCCTGCGACCGCTACTAACGCTGCTCTGCCGCGCCACGCGCCCGCCTCTAGGGCTTCGCGAGTCACGCTGTATAACGTGTACCTGTAATGGTGCGTTTACACGTTAGCATTCAACGGGTCCAAGCACGGGCACGAGTGCATAAACAGGTAGATCGCGTCCGCGCCCGTGCTCGTGAATTCCGTGCGTGTGATTAGCTGGCTTAGTCCGCCGACGAGCGCCGGGCTGCATGCTGCGTGGCATGCATTTAAAAGTCCTATAAGATATACACCTTAATAGTCAGTTTCTGAATCACCAAACCTCCAAGCATTATAGATTTCATCATTAAGGGCCTTCATACGGCGAAAGTAGCTCCACTTTGAATAAAAAATCAGATTTTAGCATATAGGATCAATATAAAAAAAATCTACGCTCACTTTGTTACCAAGACAATAAAGTATTTTTACGTCATTATACCAGCACTGGAATTCGTTGTAGAAGTAGTAGCGAAGCGGTAAAATGGGCAGTTTTTGGTAAAACAGCTAAACTGCCTCCTTGATTGTTTAATAACTCAAAAACCAAGTTAGGTGACGCCACTTTAGCAATACTAAGAGCCTTAAAACTTGTCAAGTTTTAATTAAAAATCAAATTCACTTTTTTTTGCAATACAGTCAATGATCTGTTCAAATCCTTAAACGTGACTTCTTAACAGGGTTTCTGCTGGTATTATGCCCTCTGAACACGTGGTCCGACTGCTTTGTCCGACTAATCGGACCATGTGAACTTTTTTTTCCTGTTGGTTCGATTAATCGGACTATGAGGAATGGCAATTCCGCTTTGTCCGACTAATCGGACCACGTGAACTTTTTTTTCCTGTTGTTTCGATTAATCGTACCACAAACTATCACCCTATTAAATTTTTACGGGTTACAAAAATTAATGGTGGTTTGCAACAAAAACGATCCAAGGAAACTATTTCTCGTGACAATTTCATATTGTGTACTAATGCGATTCTCTTTTCTCATAATAAATCTTTTTTAGAACGCTGGGAGTGGAACGGTTCACTATTTAAATAAATAAATATTAAAAATACAAACTTTTTTTAAATATGTATTCGGACCATGTTTTCCAAATAATGGCAAGATGTCATAGTCCGACTCCCTAATCGAACTAACAGGAAAAAAAAGTTCACGTGGTCCGATTAGTCGGACAAAGCAGTCGGACCACGTGTTCAGAGGGGTATTATGTAGGTATAGGTTATTTTAAATTTATTAGAACTTCTGAAAACCACCTACTGCTCCATATTGTTCATTGATATATTTATCAAGAGTCAAGAGACACAAAAGAATATAATAAAAGTCTATTTGAACACAATACAAACACAGTAAGCAATTGTGGAGTGCTATTTTTCTCTGTCTAGATTGTAAACTAATATATTCTTTCAATTATGTATAATTTGACAAGTCTTTAAAATTACACCCTGTATCGATAGCTGTGCATGACAGACAGATGGTTGCAAAACTAGGATTATTCTTTAATATAGTACTGAACCGCAATAAAAATTATCGAAAGTTAACATTTTCAAACAAGTACCAATTTCTAAAGTGATACAGCTTACCTATCACAATCCAAGACTTTCCTAAGAGAAGATTCCAAATTATCTCTAGCTGCTACACTATCTGAATATATCAACACATTTGGTGACTTCGTATTCACTAATGGACGGGAACATTTCGACGACTTCGGCGTGCTCTGCGTGGACGAACATCCCTGTAGACAATCCTCTTTCAACTGTGGAAATGATTCCACCAACGGCGGAGGTTTCTTTGGATCAGTTCTGCTGACTACCCTCTTGTGTGTTGTAACAGACTTGATTTGACTCGATATATTGAGCATCGACGTTGACAACTGACTAGTCCCTTTCTTCAAATCTAGTTTTAAGCTCGATTTTTTTGGAGTGATATTGTGCTGAATTTCTACAGTTACATTCTCAACAACCATTTCTCTATCGTTCTCCGCATGTTCTCTTGCTCTCTTTTCTGGAGATTTATTTAATATTTTTTGCAATTCTTCTACAGCGTCATTGAGAGACTTCTCAGGAGTCTTTGGTAAATTTTGAAAAACTATTTCAGGTTCTATTACAATTTCTGTCACTATATTCTTGTCTTCATCATCTGCATTAAGTGATTTTGTTGTATTTACACTAACGTCAGCTAAAGTTATGTGTCTTTTACTGGGTGGAGTGTCAAGAGTTAGATCTCTACTTCCATTCATTTCTACTAAATTTCTAACATCTGATTTGATATCTACTACTTTGGACAGTTTTCTAAGTAAAGCAGCATGTATTGGCCACTGGAATTCATCGTGTGGACACCTGACACTATGTTGAATATCACTACGAAGGCTTCTCATTGAGGGATCAGTAGCTTTATTTGGTTCGCCTGATAACTGGACAGCTGAAAATAAATAATTAAAAATTTCAAGAAAGAATAATACATTAATTTTAAAATAGTACACTTGTGAATTGAATGGAGTGCTAAGGGACAATATAATTAAAAATCCTCTATAAAGTTTAATTGAGACATTAATCAGACAGATAAAGAAAGAAAAAAAGAAAAACATTTATTTGCACAATACACAGTACTGTTTGTATAAACAAGTCTAACCTAACACAGATAATATAACAATATAAAAAATTAAAGTACTGTGCAATGTCGCAAAATGGCCCCAACTCAGCATAATGACCGAAATATGTAACAGACTCGGCACTGATTTTGAGTTAGGACCAGTTGCAACATCACAGACATACAAACAACAAAAGAAAAAACACAAACAATTACACACAAAATCGAAGATATGTTTCAATAACAATTATTCACCTAAAAAAATATTTTCGAGCTCAGTGGTCGAATGGTTAGCAATGGCCACTTTGACACAAGACAAACATTTGTGTGCATGAACATGTCTGTTTGTCTTGGTCTGGGTGTTTTCTATGTATCATAAGTATGTATGTATTTACAAAAAAAAAAAGTATTTAAGTACATTTATCAGTTGTCTATATAGTACCCATAACACAAGCTTTGCGCTTAATTTGGGACTAGATGGCGCTGTGTAAAATGTCAAAAAATATTTATTTATTATTTTAAATACATTAAAAATATGTAAATTAATTACATAAATAAAATATATTAATCACACTAATAAAAAAATAATATTAATATGATCAAATGATTGTGACTGAACTATATTGTACTAACTTTGTACTCTAACAACTGGTAACTTGTGATCGATAACAAACTCGCCACCAACAAAGTTGAACCCTATAGCACTCAAGTTCTCAATGTTAGTTTTTAGTACAATGGCCAAATGAGAACCAGCTTTCCAAGCCACAGGCTGTCCCATAGTTTCCAACTGCAAAAAAAAAATAAAACACTTTTATACCAGAATAATAAGCATATAGGGATAAAGATGTTTTTTAATTTAAAGGAAAGTTAAACAATTAGTATATCACTACATAGTATGAAACAAAGTCGCTTTCTCTGTCCCTATGTCCCTTTGTATGCTTAAATCTTTGAAACTACGGAACGGATTATGATGCGGTTTTTTTTAATAGATAATTAATTACATCTATTAAAAAAAACCGCATCATAATCCGTATAAGAATATAACCGCATAAGAATCACTCGATTCAACTGGAAAGTTTATATGTATAATATATGCATAACATAGTAGAAAAACACTGATAATTTAGAGGTTTCTAATGTGATGTCGTAAATAAACACATTTTTTTGCTCTTTCATTGCAAACGCTGGCTGAACCCAACGAGATAGATCAAAATAATGTAGTACAGTATAGTTCACCTTAAAATGGTCTACAAAAAAGTTCGCGATGGTATATGTCTATCTCTTAGTGGTAACACACAATAACCGTTATTTTATCGTTTGTTTTTTACAAGAAATAATGCCTTATTTACGAAGCGATTTTAAGCAATACAGAATTAATCCTTATCCAATTAAGTACCTTAAATACATTGCGCATTTAATATAGATCAATTTGGCCCTCACAGCATGTAATTTAAATGAATAGTTTAGAAGATATTACACATTTAAAATGCAGGGACATAACGGCTGTGGCGGTACCGGCCGCGGAGCCGGCGGCGTGTGCCTATAACTGGGGAAGGACTGGATAGGACAAAGCGCAAAGACCTTCTGTAGTACATTTAGTATCAGCATTGCACCCGTGCGAAGCCGGGGCGGGTCGCTATTATTTGATAAATTTAAGGTTTTCATGTAATTTTTTACATGCATTGCAATTTCTGGAACAGGCTTATTACACCACAGAAATTTATAATATTAACAATACCACATCAATGATAGTAGACTAGCTGTCCTTGCGTAAGTGTTATTGCACCAAAATGTAGCCTTGGGATATAATCTATTTCCATGCCAAATTTCATTCATATTGGTTCAGCCGTTTAGTCATGAAAATGTTACAAAAAAACAGTAATACTAACAACTACAACACTTTCAGATTTAAATATTAATATGGAAAAATTCTTACATAAGTAATATTCTGGTGCGAACTAGCTTCATGTGGCTCCATCTCGCATTCAAATAGAACCTCAACGTCTAATTCTGTGTGTACAGAGTGTTCTCTTGAGCCCAGAGGCAACCCTCCGTTACATGACACCCAATCGCTGATCTCTATGCACTGTGGGGGTTTCATACTACATATTCTTGTGGCATTTGTGTAATCCAGCAAATCACATAGATATGCATTTTTTGGATTTGTACACAGCTTAGAGCTTAAGGTTGGGGTTTCTGAAAGTAATTTAATGACATCACTAATTGTCTTTGTTGATGATAGTGTTTCCTGGACTGTACATAGAGGTGACTGAGTAGCATTTGATTACGTGGTGATAATGGTTCTCAATGGAAATGTTGAAAAATGGAACTCTGGTGTGCGCAAAGTCACAGGTACAGCATTTTCAAGTACTTTACAAAATTACTGTAAATACTTCAAACTTGATGAAGAAACATGCACACTGCCTGATAGTAAGGATTCATCATATCAACCTACGAATGCTTAGAACACCAGAGGATCACTCATGCATAGCTGGCCTAATAAAATCTCCTATACCATGTATGATACTAAAAAATTATGCATAGCTGCATAGGATAGGGAGTCAAGCCTCCCAGGCCTGTAAAATTTCTTTATGCACAGTAGGATTGGTTGGAAGAAATCTCTTGAAGAGATAAGCACACATTTGTATACTTGTCTGTTCACTAATTGCTGTATTTGTTGTTATGCAATAAAGAATATCTATATGGATGTGTTCATCACTGTTGATATTTTCATTACTGTATGCATTTCAGGATGCACAGGCATACACAGTTATACACTGTATGCGGTGAACCGTTTGGTATATTCTGACTGCAGTTAATTATAAATTTAATTTTGTGTTGGACTAAGAAATAAGAATATAATAAATTATTTTAATAAGTGTTGGCTTATTTAATTGGAATTACATAGCCAAAACAAACTGTATGTTAAGAATATAGGGGACTGTAGAATACTGTTAATTACGCCTATGTGGTGAGAATAGGTATGTAGAGAATTTTGATGTGTGGAAACCCTTACCTGCAGCATTTTCGGGTACTTTGCAGAATGCAACACTCGTGTTACCACTCAGGAACTCCAGCAAACGAGCCCTGAACGATCTAATGCGCCAAGTTTTTATAAAAGTCATTGCTATATAAATCGGCGTAAACAACATGATCAACTGTAATTAATCTACACAATAAGCCTAATTTAACTCTTAATTCTTCTCCAGACGATCATTTTGTGTTATTCCTAACAACGAAATTGGGTTATCGATTGTAAAGTTCAGCGATGGTACCGACTCTAGGGTAGCAACGATGTTTTTTTACATAAAAGTGTAACGAAAAAAGATTATTTTTAACACTTAACGCCCACCTTTATGCACTAATTACAATTAGGTGATTAATTTATGTTGGAAATTTAAAATTATTTTATTTACGGAAATTCAATAAAAATTCACGAAGTTCACAAATTCACCAAGAGTAGATACGTTCCAATACACAACTTCCATGACAGTAGATATTTATTTTAAAATAAAACTATAAATATTTATTATAAAAATATTTAGAACTTATCATTGTTTTAAATATACTTCAACATTCATTTTTCAAAAAAATACCTAATATATAAAAATCAATGTAGAAAAATAGAAATCTATAAGTTAAAATATTATGTGTCCTTATTTTACAGAAATATCCACTGTTTGGAATGGAACTGCGTCGCATGAAATGTCAAATTTAAGAATGCGTTCCTAAGTTTCCAACTTGTAAAAATAAAACACGTTCGTATAATTTTTTTATGACATCCTTCGATCAAGTTCGATATCTTCGAAGCTTGTTTTGCTTGTTGCTACTTTTTATTTATCAGGCAATTTTACGTGTAGTGGCGCACCGTGAACCAAAGCATTATATGCACCTACATCCAGTACATCTGAAGCCGTACCTACACAGGTACTTCTAGTCTAGCTTATCAATTCGATGACTAAATGACTGTATTGTTCTCTGCTCTTGAATAATCAAGAGCAGAGAACAATACAGTCATTTATTAAAGAGTATTTATTCGGAAAAGAGTAATTTAAAAAACTGTTATGATAAAAGTATAATAATAATAATAATATTATACTCTTATCTTAACACTTTAATAGATTACTCTTTGCTTTACACTATGTATATCTCGATCCCCGCACAAGTTATACATTTTTTTACATGACCATGTCTGCTTGTCTTGTAGGTAGGTATTATTGTATTTTACGAAAAAAATTCAGTACAATTTTAGTTATCTAATACCGTACAGTAAAAGCTTTTCTTATTTTGTGACTAGATAGCAACGTGTAATTTGTCCTGGGCTAATTTATGGTCAGGGGAAAGATATAGGAAGGTGTTGCACATGTGGCCCCTGGGGGCAGGTTTGTTTTACGCTAGACGTTCTCAGTACATGTGCCAATGCTGTTGCTGATGTACTTCTGCAGGACATTGAACTTTTTATTCCCAATTCTGCGGTACCCATTGGTGGCGAATCCCGACCGTGGATCCATGGGTCTTGCAAAACAAGATTCTTACCGAGCTTGGTCCATAGCTCAGGCAGCTGGAGATCCAAATACCAGCGTACTTAAAAAGTTATAACGCTGCTTGAATATTGTTGCAGGGCTGTTTCGTGTAGGCAAAGCTTTTAAATAAATAAATAAATAAAAATGTTAGTAAAATTGGCGAGAGACTGCTGCTCTTACCCTCTGGGTCTCGTACGTTCTGTTCGTTTGCCATTGCTGTTCAAGGTAATTTCGTTCAGTCAACGTTTCCACTCCTAGGATTTCTTTTTGCGTCCAATTCGACTTTTGATGATCGGGGAGCTACGCTACCGGCCATCCCTCGGTGTGAGAGATGAATGCCAGAAGTTCTCGCACAGAGCTGTGCGTAGAGCGCTTTTCTCCCTGGACATCCATAAATTTAGTGGGCCGGATGACATTCCATCCCTTGTGTACTCCGAAGTTAACCTTGATTCTAACCCTACTATATCGGTACTCTACTCTTATTTGCTTTGCGTAGTACCTAGCTTGTGGACTGAGGCTTTGAGGATTCCTTAAAAAAAGGTGTTTGCTCAAATCCGTCCAACTACAGGTCTATTGCTATCGCAACCTTGTTTTCCAAAATAATGGAAACTATCATCAACCAACAGCTGGCGGCATACTTAGAGAATCGCCAGCTGATTATTTATTGCCAATATTGCTTCTGCAATCGCCGCTCAGCTGGTGATTTTCTGGTATATTTGACTCACCGTTAGGTGGAGTCAGTGGAATATCCCTTCTATTAGTCACAAGCATAGGTTTCTTGGGGAACATATCGAGTGATGTTCAGAGTGCTAGGCCAAATTGGCCTCTAGAAAGATTGGCGTCATCAGTAAAGCCAGAAGGTATTATACACCACAATATCGCCTTTAACTATATAAAGCCCAGGCATCATATGGAATACTGTTCATATCTCTGGGCTAGTGCTCCTCAGTACTTACTTGCTTCATTTGACCGCATACAACGAATAGCAGTTCGAATCGTCGGTGACTCAATGATCTCCGATCGGCTGATCTCTACATGTAGAGATGCTGCATCTATAAAGTACTAGGTATATAAATATGCCACGCGTCAGTCAATAAGTAGTCAGTGCTCTGATGAGCTTATTGATTTGATACCGCTGAGTTCCAATATTATACAACTCGCAATAAATTAAAATTCCATCCATATCATCTCAGTTATCAAACTAGCGATCTACCACAGTAAGCTTTTTAAGTCATTAACTACCGCGAACTGTGGACTTATAGAATCAACTTCCCTCAGCAGTGTTCCCAAATAAATACGACATTCCCCTAAAAATCTAATTCCCTGAAAAGGCTGGCAATGGATCAGCGACCCTTGATGTTGCTGATGTCCATGGGCGGTGGTAATTACTTTCCATCAGGTGACACACATGCTCGCTTGCCCCTCTCTCATATAAAAAACACAACATTATCTCTAATTACTCATTTAATTACATAATAGAAATAGCAGTCTTAATCTCTGCGAGAAATGTACCTACTTATTAGCTACTTATACAGGGCGTCCCACGGCCATGCCACCATATGGAGGGAAAGTATACTTATTAAATAATGAAGATAGAATATTTTACTGAAAGAAGACATCATTTTATTTTTATTAATAAGTGCAGTGCACTGTTTGTTTGTTTGTTTGTAAAACTTTATTGTATATCAAACATAAGTACATAAAATACAAAAATCATTATACTGTATACAATGGCGGACTTATCCCAATAGGGATCTCTTCCAGTCAACCACAGAAAATTGAAAGAGAGTTTTCATTTTTGAGCTTTGGAGCAATACATGCATACCTACCATCTAAAATATACAAAATAAAAACTATATAACATAATATACTATACACAATACATAAATGTAGACATTCTAAGTATAAATGTCAATGTATTCACAGATCTATGTTATTTAGGTAAAAATAATCGTTATAATTAATCCTTTCGAAGGTTATAATAAAATACATGTTTTTTTTCTCATTTCACGAGTTCGATTCCCGGTTGAGGCAGAAGATTTTCAAAAAATCTGTGAATGCTGTTCTATTTACTGTTAAAAATAAAATGATGTCTTCTTCCAGTAAAATATTCTGTGTTCAATATTTAATACTAGCGACCCGCCCCGGCTTCGCACGGGTGCAATGCTGATACTAAATGTACTACAGAAGGTCTTTGCGCTTTGTCCTATCCAGTCCTTCCCCAGTTATAGGCACACGCCGCCGGCTCCGCGGCCGGTACCGCCACAGCCGTTATGTCCCTGCATTTTAAATGTGTAATATCTTCTAAACTATTCATTTAAATTACATGCTGTAAAGGGCCATATTGATCTATATTAAATGCGCAATGTATTTAAGGTACTTAATTGGATAAGGATTAATTCTGTATTGCTTAAAATCGCTTCGTAAATAAGGCATTATTTCTTGTAAAAAGCAAAGGATAAAATAACGGTTATTGTGTGTTACCACTAAGAGATAGACATATACCATCGCGAACTTTTTTGTAGACCATTTTAAGGTGAACACTGTACTACATTATTTTGATCTATCTCGTTGGGTTCAGCCAGCGTTTGCAATGAAAGAGCAAAAAAATGTGTTTATTTACGACATCACATTAGAAACCTCTAAATTATCAGTGTTTTTCTACTATGTTATGCATATATTATACATATAAACTTTCCAGTTGAATCACTCTATCTATTTAAAAAAACCGCATCATAATCCGTTGCGTAGTTTCAAAGATATAAGCATACAAAGGGACATAGGGACAGAGAAAGCGACTTTGTTTTATACTATGTAGTGATAGTTACTATCCCTCTATGTGGCATGACTGTGGGACACCCGGTATATTAACGTATCAGACGCTCAGCGTCACCAGCCGACGGAAAAACATTAGATATGTTTATTTTCTAATTAGCGACCTTGTCCAGCTTTTCCCGGATATTATCGGCAATGGCAGGTGATAGGTCAATAAATATCTATATATTAGTTGTGTTATGAATATCAGTCTAATTACTTTTTAACCGCTTGATGAAGGGCGGGAGGGTTATGTTTTTAGGGTGTATGTGTGTATGTATAATTATTTCACAGAGAAAAAAGCAGGACAAGCTCTCGGACTTACCATTGACTGATTTCAGTCGATTTGTCAAGCTGTGTGATTGACATAGATTATAATATTATATCAATATGGCGTAAAAAAAAACCAAACGCAAAAAAAAACGGAGGGTAATTTACCTATGATGTTATAAATACTATGGATATGGCATATGCATACTTAGCCCTAGACGTCATATGGAACCTATTGTACGCGTAGTAACTATTATGTAATCTGTGCCTACGTGCCAAATTTGGAATCTCTAGACCCAGCAGTTTGGGCTGTGCGTTGATATATAAGTCAGTCAGTCACTCAGTTTCTCCTTTTATATATTTAGATTAGTTTGATTTATCAAAAAAGTGGAGTTTCAATAAAGTAATTTACCAAAAAAAAAAAAAAAAAAAAATTAAACAAGCTTTATAAAAAAGAGACATTTGGTTTCTATTTAAATCAAAACCTTTTATTTAATATCCAGGGGTCAAAGAGGAAAATAATTATACATCGCCATTTAATAATGGCGGGATGTACGTAATTGTGCTTTGTCACAAGAACCAAACGAGTGTACTAATATACTTAATTGGACACTGGGAAATTCACTAGCAAGATTTGATTATAGACACAGCGGTGAAACTAAATAAGTAAAACTTTGTAATAAATTTCATTCTCCTGAGCGGCTTTGCTTACTTACTTTGCTTCTGGAAACAAGGTGCTGACTGCAACATCGATAAGTGACGTGAATACGCCTTTAAAATTACTTCCTGTAGCAGCTACAAATCAATCATCTCCATCCAAAATTCAATCACACGACTTTTATTTACATAATAATATTTATTTTAAGATTAGTTTATTTTTAGTTAATTTAGTTTATATAATATAATATAGTACACTGTTATAAATATAATATATATACTATCTATAAAGCTAATTATTGCGTTAATCACACGACTGGATAGATGAAGGATGAAAGATTTTATTACGCTAAGTAAGGACTATGGAACAGCGCATGCAGGGGAGATAATTTTAGTGCATATCGTACCTATTCACGTACAACACACGGCCGCGTCCATGACACAGCCCCGCCCCATTTTTTTGTTTCCAAAGTTGGCACTAATTTTGAGTAGTATAAACGCTCTTAGTCACTTAGTCTGGCTCTAAATACTGTTTCATAAAAACTTTTTTTATCATTTTGAATTTCATCATTATCATCGGCCTGTATCTACCCACTGCTGCCTTCCCCAATGCTTTCCACCAGATACGATCCTCCGCCTTCCGCATCCAGCCGTCTAGTAGTCATCGGACCATCTAGTAGGAGTCCAACACTTCGTCGTCTTATGCGCGGCCTCTATTAATGGTATTTTGAATTTGGAACACGTATATTATTTTAAAAACTTTCGATTTTGCGCCATTTCACATATTTTTTCGTGTTCATTATCAAATTACAATATGGAATGGGGTGTTAAAGAAAATAGGATTGCAGTGATCGCCTTGCACAAAGTGGTTATGGAGCCATCGGTCATATTCCAGACACTTCAAAAGCTTGGTATCAGCCGTATGTTCGTATATCGTGCTATCAACAGATACAACAACACTTAGTCTGTCGAAGACCAGAAAAGATCGGGGCGGCCGCGTGCTGTTAGAACTACAAAGGCATTAGGAAGCAAAAATCTTATCGCGAGAAATGAAGATTCCCGCTAGGACTCTTCATTCGGACGGCCGTATTCGGACGCTAGGCGTATTATAAAACTAGACCTGAAGCTCGGTGCTTATCGTCGATATACAGGACATGCCCTAACTAAATCAATCTTTACAATTAAAGAGAGTGGATAGATCAGAACGTCTTCTCTCGCGATACGCAGGTGAAAAGCACAGAAATATCCTCTTTACCGATGAAAAAAATTTCACGATTGAAGAACACTACAATAAGCAAAATGATAAAGTGTACGCTCACAGTTTTATAGAAGCTGCTCAAGTGGTCGGAAAGGTACAACGTGGTCATCATCCTGCGTCAATGATGGTTTGGCGGGGCGTGACTTCTCAAGGAAATTTTCACTCCTTTTCCACAAAACTACATTTTTGTGGAAAAGGAGTGAAAATTTCAGCCAAAGTGTATCAAGATACGGTCTTGGATCATGTTGTGAAACCTCTCAGCAATACACTTTTTAAAAATATACCGTGGACTTTCCAGCAGGACTCTGCAACTGGTCACAAGGCACGAACTACCCAAGCCTGGCTTGAAACCAACGTTCCGGGCTTTATAAAAGCTGAAGACTGGACCTCATCTAGCCCAGACCTCAACCCTTTAGACTTCAAATTATGGTCAGTTTTAGAGGACAGGCGTGCTCTAAACGACACGGCGACATTGAGTCTCTTAAAAAATCTTTGGAGCAAGCATTGGCGAAATTTCCTTTGGAAACAGTGCTTAAATCCATAGATTCGTGGCTCATAAAAGCCAATGGTGGCCATTTCGAATGGAATAATTTTATTACATTACTTCATTAAAAAAAAATGCATTTTTCATTTGTAGCAGAACTTATGGCTGGACTAGGTAAGTAAAAAAAAATCAAAATCAAAATTTCTTTATTTCTTTATTCCTTGGACTTTATAAAGCACTTAGAAACGTCATACAAATTAAATATAAGAACATGTACAAATCATTACTACTCTAAATCCGTAGAGCTTAGATTCACTTTCATCACACTATCTTGAATGTGAAAGTGAATTTAAGTACCAGTTCCGACGATGGGGCTTCTTGAGAAGAACTGGCAAGAAACTCACTCTTTTAATTGCCAATATCGTTACATTAAATACAAATACAATCATTAACATAACATAACAAGAGCAATTCATTTCCAAATACTTTTATCATTTATGTAATCTGAGATACAATAGTAAGCCTTTTGACATAGTCTAGTTTTGATATATTTCTTAAAATTACCCATGGATAATTTAGACGCGTCGTTTGGAAGTTTATTGCAGAAGCGTATACATTGACCTGGGAATGAGTTAGAGATTTTATGGAGCCTAGAAATATGCACAGCGAGTTTGTTTTTATTTCTTAAATTTAATTGATGGAGATCACTGTTTTTCCTAAATTAATAATCGAAGCTCTTCATCTATGAAGTTATCTAGGGGAGACAAGTTACATAAACAACTATTACTTGCACTGTTGATCGAAGGTTAAGTACTTGCGTAAATCGAACGATGTGCAGCGAAACTGATAGATCTGTCGCGAGATAAGAGTAGGTCAGTTCTATGCAAACGTATAGGAAGCCCTGCTAGTGATATTATAAGTTTATAATCTAGTTGCCGCATAGACTTCATAAAATAAACAATTTTATTACCTACTAGCTGGCCCGGCGAACTTCGTATCGCCATAATACGTAGCTCACACTAAAAGTTTTGCGTAACTTAAAAAAACAACATGTTATAACCAAAATATTATGTTTATTGCTTTTCATAATACTCTTCTTACATTTTAAACATTTTTTCATGCGATCGAACCATTTTTTAAAACAGGAGGACCACAGATCTGAAGGCATGTTTACTACGTGCTGATTGAACGCTATCACTGCCTCTTCGGAGTTGGTAAAAGTGAAACCTCTCATCAAATCTTTGGTTCTGGGGAAAATACAGAAATCACAGGGTGCTAGGTTGGGGCTATGTGCAGGATGGGTGACGAGTTGTACTTTTTTAGAAGATATAAATGACTTTGTTTTGTTGGCCGTGTGTGAAGAAGCGTTGTTATGATGTAGGAGAACGCGGCTTTTTGGTCGCCATGCATTTTTTCTAACACCCTGGGTAAACAAATTGTAGAATACCACTCGGCATTAACACTCTTTTGATCTTCAAGTGGAATTGTGCAGATGGGACCCGTAGCTGAGAAAAAACTTTGACTTTATGAGTATTGATCATTAACCAAATGGAAAAAATCCATACACGAGACTTTTTTTCCATGATCAAATTTAAATTGAGATTTTTCTCAATTGAACAAAAAAAACCGCATTGTCTTTTTTTTTTGATAATAGATGTACTTACCTGAATGGCTCATCACGATCTTTAGAACAAAAGCCAACCTAACGTAGTACACCTCGCCGACTAGCGAGAGGCTACGGCAAAGAGGGGTAGGGTACAGCGTATTTGTAAACTGTCCTACTGGAGAGAACTCCCACTTCACAGAATACCGCAGCCAAATAACAATTCCCTTGAGAGTTGTTGTATTCTTGAGAGTAAGTGAGGTCACCAGAAAGGACAGTGTTGCTGTGTCGGCAGCGGGTATGGCAGCGCGTGAGAGATCATTGGAATGAATGAATGAATGAAAAGTTTATTACTTACAATAAGCATACAGAAGTATACCTACAACATAATAAATCATTGAACGTAATTATGTAGTATAGAAACACGTCTATCTAAAACTAATTTAAAAGGATTTCACTCGGTATAAACCACGGCGTGAGCCAGGCACTGATTTTCAGTGAAACCCATTAGTGAAATATGGGACACGCGGACGGTCAGAAACTTATTTAAATATTTGTTGTTGTGTTGTTGTTGTCACTTGTTGTATATATTGCGAACGTTATTATGGCTGCGGTAACCGCTTCGCATCAGGTGGATCATATGCCTTATCTGCCATTTTTTAAACAAAAATTGTTGTTGTTTAAACAAAAATTGCGGTAGATAACAGAATAAAATGTATATAATAATTTAAATAACGAAAATGGCGGCAGAATAATAAACCTCAGGAAAATTAGGTACTTTCATTGTAAATTAGAGGGGGTCATTTTCGAGATCAGAGAAATTAAATTATATTATTATCATCTCGATGAAGTACCAATATAATTAAATGATTCGTTTATCGGATGTTTACATATTTACTTGAACAGCATATCGATAAAATGAACGATGTTTACTCGGCTGTAGTCAGTCGTCGCGCTGCATAGCGAGTGCTAGCTTGGACGGTAGACGGTACCATTATTCAAATCGTGCTTTTGCTTTACAAATTACGAGTGCCACAATATGGAACTAAATTTTGTAACAACGTTAATCAAACACGACGTTAACCATAATGTGAAACAGTGTTTTAAATCAAAAAAACCTTTCGGTAAGAACTACATTTCTTTTTAAATTCTATTTTCTAATGTTTTCTTTAATAAGTTGTACCTAGTAATAAACCGAGCATCTGGGCGACTATTATACTGACTTGGCGACTAAAGTTTATATAAAGCATACCAAACCTAACCTAACCAAACCTAGTTTCTCTGACCATTTAGTATTTTTTGTGGCTCATGTTATTGGTGTTCACGATTGTTTTTTTTTTTTTAATTTTTTATATAAGTATTTCAAAAACTACCAGACCGATTACAATCATCATTCGTTTATGTCGATTGTGTATGTTAAAAAAACATTTAATTCAGGAAATAGTGTTATCTACTTACCCACAAAATTGCATTAAAAGAGGGTGTTCGATTCGAGAGTATCACAATTGTATCGAATCTGTTCACCTCGGTTCAAGGAGATATCGAGAAGTAAGTACCTGTAAATGCCCAATAAATGCCTAGTTTTGGGCATAAATAGGGTATTTATAAGTATTTTTTGGGCATTTATCGTAAATGACCGGCATTTCGTACATCTCTAATCGCGTTACAATAGGTAGATACGCACTTAACAAAAAAAAAAAATATGCCCGAAATCGTTGCGGATAGTTGATAGATTTTGATGACGTTGCATGCACATACATAAGTTTAGAATTCAATTCCCGGCTCGAGCAAAAAAACATCATTTACAGAGTGCCTATGCCTAGTGAGATTTTTTTAAATTATGTACCTATTTATGCTTGCGTCGATATTTACAAACTTAGGGCAATATATATATATATATATATATAGGAAGAAGTGCTATTTACACCATTTATATCTCAAGAACGGCTGGACCGATTTTCATGTTTTTTGTGTTTTTGGATTTGTCTTGGTCGGGAATAGAATAATAAGTAATAAAAACATAGAACTTTTTACAAAAAAATAAAATAAAAGGAAAAACATTTTCCCATACAAATAGTGTCAGTTGAAAAATAATTGGGATATTTATTGGTTGTCAAATATAAAAATGTCAAATCGATTGGTCTCACTTTTACGTCGCGAAAGTTGTCTGCGATTTGTTTTGAAAATTGTTTTGTGGATTGAGATATTTACCTATAGGTCGATGCCTATTGGTTGTTAATTTGTACTTTTATATTTCTTAAAAATTATAAATATTTACCCACTACAATACGGGTCTTCCCTCAACCGAAGGGGTAACCGTGAAGGGGTAAACGTGGGCTCCACCACGCTGCTCAACTCCTAGTTGACGGAGGCCAATGTTTTCATGCCGCCTAAAGGCCACTAACTTGGCTTAACGACTGTCATCTAATGATAATAACCGGGACCGAAGGCTTAATGTGATTTTCGAAGCACGGAGGAGCTTGAGATAATATAAACCCATCGATGGACAGGCTACCGTCGACACTGGTTAACTTGCGAGTTCAATTAGACTGACACGCGCAATGACGCCATCGAGCTTCTCTATTATTCATTGTATTAATTCCATAAAATCATAATTTTAGTTCAGCTAATATGTACCACGACATTCATTGACTGTTACGCGGTACCATGCGGTACGAAGTTCGCCGGGTCAGCTAGTAATTACTAAAATTCACAAAACGCAAAATATGTTATACCGTAAAGTAGTAATTCTTATTATAATCCATTTTTTATGCAACTTTCTTATACCATTCGGCTGGTAAACAGGCGTACGGTTTGTCTGATTCAATCTAAAGCACTCCGGTTGCTTAGTTTTAGTTCCGCTACAGGCTCGTCATATCCATACTCACACATATTATATACTAGAATATATTACATATAAGAATTGTGAAAGTGAGTTTGTTTGTTTGTTCAGGAAAGGGACCAATCATTTCGAAGTGACAGAATCACGTCGAAAGGATTCTTTCACGTCGGAAGGATTGGTTCCTTTCTTGGATTGACATGATTTCTTATGGGGATAGTTTAAGGTCTGGAGTGTACCATAGGCTACTTTCTATACCATTGTGTTAAGGAATGGAGATGACATATTATAGGCTACTTTTTATCCCAAAAAAAAATACTATTTTTCAAGAGGGGAAAAGTTTAATTGAAGTAAACTGGGAGACAATGCTCATGAATTAAGTTCGCCTTTTGTATACAAAATTGTATGGTATGCAATAAAATTTAAATAAATAAAAAAAATTAATTCAGAAATACTTTAAGGTGCTGATACAACTTTCATTATGAAAGCAATCATCAGCTTCTCTTCCACCCAGCGGCAATGACCAAACGCGAAGAGATTTTTCAATGACACCTCTTCGCTGCCGGGTCCGAATATATAAATAAATGTAATATATATATATATATATACATATATATATATATACATATATATATATATATATATATATATATATATATATATATATATATATATCGCACGCTGAGAACGAAAATGACCTAATCCAAAATTTACGGAAATCGAGTTTCACACAAAAATAGACTTAAAAAGGAATGCTCTTTTTAAGTCTATTTTTGTGTGAAACTCGATTTCAATCCAAAATCCAAAATTTACGGAAATCGAGTTTCACACAAAAATAGACTTAAAAAGGAATGCTCTTTTTAAGTCTATTTTTGTGTGAAACTCGATTTCCGTAAATTTTGGATTAGGTCATTTTCGTTCTCAGCGTGCGATATATATTGCATATAATTGATTGAAATACAATCTAATTATAGATAACAAAATTAAACAAAAACAAATCTAAAAACCTATATATTTTATCTATACGGGAAAGAAAAAGTTACGAGATAAAAACAAAATAAACAGAAATTTACCTACAAATAAAAAATATTCCCAAGAACCGTTGCCTATCGGCAGTGTCCCCAGAAGACTGGCAGCATTATCTCGCTGGATAGCAATACTAATAATTCTCTGAGCAAAGTAATGACCAGCCTTCTGGTGACAGGACGTGTCGACAATGTCGATCAATTTTTGAGAAAAGTCTCGAATTAATTTGTGGGCTGACATATAATAATATAACAGATAAAGTTCACTGAACCTCCATTATTTGGTAGTTAATTGTATGCATTTATTTGTGCCCTGCGCGTTATCAGTTCCACAGAATCGCCCAATTAATGGGTTCAACGAGGGTGCATACGTGACATAACATATCTTTGTGACTTATTTAGCATCGTCTCATTATATTATGCAAGCAGGAAACATAATTATCATTATTATACATTAATATAAGCTGTGTACGCACGTACGAGCTTTGCTGCGTTAACATGATATGCTACAAGTTTGTTTGCATTTGCGTACCGCTAACGAAAATCGAACATTGTGTTCGTCAAAATAATATTGGATCGCTAACACGAGTTAGCGATCCAATATTATACTTCATTAAACGATATTTGAATTTTGTTTGCATAATATGCGTACCGTTAACTAACATTGAACAATGTGTTGTTTCGTGTTCTTCAAAAATGTTCGTCGGCGATTTGTACTTCTTTTAACTATATTTGATAACGTTACGTACACACGTTACAACAATAATTCCTTATGTACAAACCAATGTTCGTGTACGAAGTTGGCGTTCGTGACTTTTGGGTTCGTTCGTTACAAATAGTGATTACAAATAGGAATCTCTCGATTCATAGCCACAGTATATATTTGAAACAAGTCATTATAGTCCACTTAATTTTGGGATGCAAGTGGTTCATCAACATCTTTGAACCAAAGTCAACCTCACCTGCACGTGGTGCACCCTGCTGACTGACAGACGAGGCTCTGGCGAAAAGAGAGATAAGGCATAGCGTATTTTTAAGCTACCCGAATGGGGAAGTATCTCCACCTCACAGAATACCGCAGCCAAATAACAATTAATTTGAGGGTTATTGTGTTCCTGCGAGTGAGTGAGGTCACCAAAAAGGAAGGAGTTGCTGCGGTGACAGCAGGGGTGGCGGCGCGCAAGCGATATTTCATGTTGCGAGTGTTAATATGGCTACGGTAACAGCTTCACATCAGGTGGGCCGTATGCTTGTCTGTCACCCGAAGTATTATAAAAACAAAAAAATTACGTGTCACTGTAATGAAGGTATATATATTTTACCGCTGTGCGCGAATTTGCGGGTAGTCATGCCGATTTTTATTCCGATCAGCCCCCTTACCACCAACTAATAAGCCATATTCAATTGGAAATAGAGTCGCTTATTCATTGGTATGAATAGATTTAGTTATTGACAAACATCTCCCGCTCAGTCGGTAGAGCTCCAAGTTTTCTATCAGTTAACCTAAACACGGGTACCATAAATCTAAGCTGAAGTTTGACATTCGCTTTCAAAAATCCGATGTAACTCGGCTTCAGCTTAACCGGTAGGGCTCCAGCCCCCTTACCACCAACTCTTAGTGCGATTTAATAACTGGATAGATTACTTATTCATACCAATCAAAGAAAAAAAAAGATAAAAAATAACGTCATATTTTATTCATAACCAATGGCAATTGGAAACTTTTTCGTCCTTGTTGGATGTATTAGGGATGGATATGCCAGGGATAGTTTTAAGATATGTTAGTCACAATATTTATTAGGTAATTTATTTATTTTCTTTTCTTCTAGTTAGCAGAAAAGAAGAAGTGATGGCGATCAAAAGTAAATTCCCCACCAAAATACCGGTAAGTTGCATATGTAATTTTGTAAAAACTATTGTGCTTGAATCAAAGGTTTCTTAAAATTTTGTAGTATTTATTCGATTACATAACAATATCCGTACTGTGCCCAAATCATGGGCACACTCGTATGTCTACGTAGGTAATGCAAGCTTCGATCATAGTTGCAATTCTAATAGATATGCGTTCAATTGTTTTCGTCAGGTAATAATGGTATGACCTCAAGCATTAGATCATGTTCTATAATAATACGTAATTTGTAAAAAAAAAAGTAGAGAATCTCAGCATCTTTTTTCCACCTCTAGCAGTGATATCATTTGAAACTGCGGGTATGTGATTCAGATGGCTATAGAGATTGTGGACGTGGCGCTGGCGCTACCGCTTAAGCGGGATAAAATACTTCTGTACATTTCAACTCTTATAATATACACTGCCCTATTTAGCCCTAAACTAAACATATCTATGAGTGCTACTAGATAAGTGATATATCTTTACTTTTAATAAACTACATTTATCATTTATAGAAACAGCTACCTTGGTGGACTGCCACAAAGTGTTGGAGCTATCTGCCTCCACCATTAAGAACATGTACAACGGTTCATATCTTCAAATAAAACAGAATATTTAGATAGCTAAACAAGTAGATATGAGTTTATAATTGTTTTGAGCGTATATTATATATTATTATACTTTAATTCAGGACTAAAAGTTCAACAATTTTTTGTAATAAGGCAAATGGAGCTTGAATAATAACCGTCTTTGGTTTAAACTTAAGCTATAAATTTTAATGATGATATTTTTTTCAGTTAATAGTTGAGAGATATCACAAGGAAAGGAGCTTGCCCAAACTGGACAAAACGAAATTCTTAGTGCCAGAAGATATTACCATGTCACAGTTCCTAGTCATTATTAGAAATAGGATAAAGATCAAACCGAATCAGGTAAGAGAACTCTAATTGCATTAGCATTGTATTAAAGACGAGGGGAGGCTTGATCGAGGGGAGGCTTGTATCCCAGCAGTGAGATGGATAAGGGTTGATAACACCGATTGATCTATCAACACACAGCTCAAACCACTGGACGGATTGGGTTGATGTTTCGCTTACGTAGTTACTATGACGTAGGCATCAGTTAAGTAAGGATTTTTAAAATTACCACAGGATACTGGGATATGCGCGTATGAAGTCGGAGGTGCAAGCTAGCATACAAAAAAAAATCATCGAGACCTCGCTTACTTCGCTCGCTCGATCGATTGCACTATTCCACATATCCCTACTTTTTAAATTATATAGGGTTATATGTAGATGAGAGAATTATGTAGAGATATACGATTTTTTTTTTTAAAGTTTGTTTTTATACAACAGTTTGCAATGGAAAGAAAAGGGGCAAATGAAAACATTATACAATGTAATAAATATTTTTGAAAAATGGAAAAATTCACCTGCCCCCCGTAGGTGGGATTTGAACACACCACCTCTCGATGACCGGTCGAGTGCTCTTCCAACTGAGCTACCAGGATGGTTTGTGTTGCTGACGAATTTTTGCATCCTATATTCTACTGCGTGAGTCACAATGTAGCGTCATCAACCTATTAAGTAATTAAAGTAATTATAAATCCCACCTAGCGGGGCAGGTGAATTTTTCCATTTTTCAAAAATATTTATAATATTCTGGCAAGTTGGCCAAGACAACTATTTAAATAGTAATAATTATGCAGTGTATATAAACCACTGCTTGAATTTGATCAAATTTGTATTAGGTTGGGGAAAAAGTCTTTTCGTATTTTATATGAAAATTCAAAACATTTTTTAATAAAGTTTATTTACATTTAACTAAAGTATGTAGGTGCCATATTGTTCGATAACTTTTGGCCATCTTGTAGGTAGAGACATGATCCCATTACTATAGAAATTTTGGGACTTCTGTTCAAAAAACCACGACAAGTGGTTTTGGCAGTCTTCTCGTGATGGTAACCTGACATTGCCTAAAGAATTCTGAAGAGACCGAAACAGGTGGAAATCAGAAGGTGCAAGGTCAGGACTATACGGCGGATGCATTAACACCTCCCAGTCAAACTCTCTTAATTTTTGCTGAGTGGCTAAAGATGTGTGAGGTCTAGCGTTATCATGATGAAAAATCACACCCCTTCTGTTAATTAATTCCGGCCGCTTTCTCTCAACTTTTTGCTTTAATCTCATCAGTTGTTCACAGTAGAGTTCAGAATCGATAGTCCTGCCTGGCGGTAACAGCTCATAATGAATAATACCCTTCCAATCCCACCATACACACAGCATCACCTTGTTGCGGGTTAACCCGGGTTTTGCCAGAGTCTGTGAAGCCTGACCGGCCTTTGACCACGACCTTTTTCGCACGTTCTTGTCGTACGTGATCCACTTTTCATCACCAGTTATAAGCTTCTTCAAAAACTGTTCGCTTTCATTACGTCGTAGTAAAGAATCGCAAATGAGTACACGGTTCATTAGGTTTCTTTCAGTGAGATTGTGAGGCACCCAAATATCGAGCTTTTTAGTGTACCCAGCTTTTTTCAATTGCGCCAAAACTGTTTTGTGGTCATTTCCTAATTCTTCAGCTACGTCGTAACTACTGATATGCCGCTCTTGCTCCACTTTTTCAAAAATGGCATCCATTTTATCCGTAACAGGGCGACCAGAGCGACGTGCATCTTTCACATCAAAATTTCCTGATTGAAAACGCTTAAACCAAATTTGTGCTACTCTCACAGACACTGCACTAGGTCCATAAACGTCACAAATTTTATTCGCAGCTTGCGTTGCATTTTTACCTTTTTTGTAGTAAAATTTTAAAATGTATCGAATTTCTTCATTAGATTCACTCATCTTGACAGTAAAAAAAACAAATGAAAATCACACATTTACCTAATTTGAATTTGGAATTATCTTTTTTAAAATTTAAACTTTTTAAAGATATCAAAATCTGCTAGATACAAATGGTATAACCAAAGAGATTTTATTACAAGTTCATACATACTATAATGCGAAAAGACTTTTTCCCCGACCTATTATGTTGGGGTGTAAGTGGTTCATAAACATCTTTGAATCAAAGCCAATTTCACCTGCACGCGGTGCACCCTGCTGACTGACAAACGAAGCTCTGGCGAAAAGAGAGGAAGGGTGCGTAATTGTAAGCTACCCGACTGGGGAATTTACCTCAACCTCACAGAATACCGCAGCTAAATAACAATTCCCATGAGGGTTGTTGTGTTCCTGCGAGTGTGTGAGGTCACCAGAAGGGAAAGAGATGCTGCGTTAGCAGCGGGGGTGGCGGCGCGCGAGCGATATTTTATGTTGCAAGCGTTAATATGGCTACGGTAACCGCTTCACATCAGGCGGGTCGTTTGCTTGGCTGCCATCCAACGTAGTATAAAAAGAAATATATAACACAGTTTTTAAGTTCGATGGACAATAAAATAGTTTCAAACGCAAATCGTAGTTTGCAAACAAAATTATACACTTATAACATTGAATGGAATAATAATAATAGAATATTGTCGTTCTATTGATATATCCTGGAGCGGGTTACAACATTACATCAAACTTCTCAAAGGGGCCTCTACGCGTTGGATCCATATCCCCGCGCACGCCTAATGACCGGGTTAAAGCCCGTGAGTCCAAGAGAGATAATAATAATGTGCATCTTTCCAACTCTTTGGAAAGATGCACATGTAGTTCCTCTTCCTAAAAGCTCGAAACCTTCCTCTTTCTCGGACTTTCGCCCTATATCCATTTTGCCGTTTCTTTCTAAGGTGCTAGAGCACTTTGTGCACCAGCGGTTATCTGGTTATCTTCGAAAGCATAACCTACTGAGTCGGCATCAGTCGGGATTTCGTACTGGACACAGCACTGTCTCGGCTCTTATCAAAGTCACTGACGATATTCGACTTAGTGTTGAAAATAAAAAGTTGACACTTTTAGTTCTGCTCGACTTTACGAATGCCTTCAATTCGGTTGATTTTGATATGTTGCTGGGCATGCTCCAGGCCTTAAATCCTTCTCAATCGGCTTTACTCTGGTTTAAATCCTATCTAACTAATCGGCGCCAACTGGTTAAAATTGATGATGCGAGGTCGGACTGGTGTCGACTCAGTGCGGGTGTGCCTCAGGGGGGAGTTTTATCTCCTATTCTTTTCTCTATTTTTATCAACAATTTAACTTCCTTACTTTCCTCTTCTCATCACCTATATGCTGATGATCTGCAAATCTATACTGCAGCTCCATTTGATAACTTCAATAGTGCAATTAGCGTTATTAACAATGATCTCTGTAAAATAGCCCAGTGGTCCGAAAAATTTGGCCTAAATATTAATCCATTTAAATCACAGGCGATTATAATTGGTAGTCCTTATTATACTTCTAAATTACCGTATTCGATGTGCCCAAATGTAATTTTAAATGGTAATATTATTAACTATTCCTCTACTGTTAAGAATTTGGGTGTCATCATGGATCAGACTCTGTCCTGGGCCCCTCAAGTTAATGAAGTCAGCAGGAAAATTTTTGCCTCTCTGCATTCCTTGAAACGACTCCAAAACTTTCTTCCTGTCAACACCAAATCATTATTGGCACGCACTCTCCTTCTTCCTCTATTGGACTACGGCGATATAGCGTATTTAGACCCTTCAGAAGAACTCCTTAATAAATTAGATCGCATTCAAAATATGTGTGTTAGGTATGTCTTTGGAGTACGAAAATTTGATCACATTTCTCATTACAGGAAACAGCTTGGTTTGCTACCAATACGACAACGCCGAAATATCCGCATTCTTACTTTCCTATACCAGATCCTTTTCTACCCAACAGCGCCGGATTACCTGAAGGAATGTTTCAAGTTTCGTGTTGTAGATGACAGACTTCGGTCCAGAAACACTCCGTTTCTTCAAATACCGCCCCATAGCACCCTTACCTATTCTAAATCTTTTGCAGTGTTAGCTGCTCGTCTCTGGAATGCACTTCCAATTAATATGATGATGGCTCAATCTATTAGTTCTTTTAAGAGCCAGCTAAGATCGCACTTCGCTGATGTTTCCGACGTTTGAATTCACTTTATCTAAAGTGTCTTATTGCTTGCAGTTGTGTGTATTACTGTGTGTATTTGTCTACATTTTTCTATATGTGTGTTTGTAAGAACTGCTTTTTTATCTACTGTACTTAATGTACCTCACCCTGACCTAAAAATTCACTTACAAGCATTCTTTGGTTGACTGGAAGAGATCCCTTCTGGGATAAGTCCGCCATTGTGTATGTTATTCTGTACTTGAAGTTTTATGTATGCGTACAATAAAGTTTTATAAACAAACAAAAACAAAACAATAATAGAATATTGGAATAATATTGAAATTTGTAATGAAATAATGACAATTAATTTGCAATGAGATAATTGTATAGTAGGACTAGTTGCTGTCATCATTTGCAATACCTGAAAAAGGTGCCAAGTTCAACTGTACCTACTTCGTATTATAATATCCGATGTGAAAATAAAATCTTGAATTTTGAATGGATATCGAAGTCTCGAAGGACCAAAAAATGTACAAGTCAATATGAATACGTTGACATGTTTTTTTTCTCTCAGGCCCTATACCTGATCATCAACAACAGATCGATGCTTAGTATGAGCCTGACCATGGCCCAAGCTTATGAAAACTATGGCGATGAAGACGGTTTCCTGTACATAACATACGCATCCCAAGAAGTATTTGGTTACAAAGACGGTAAGTAAGTAAGCTGTAACATTTCACAGCTTATTTTTAACCGACTTCAAAAAAGGAGGAGGTTCTATGTTCGTCTGTATATTTTTTTTTAAGTAAAACTTCTTTACGCATGTATGACTTGGGGAGTAAGCTGGTGAATGCGTGACGAGACCGTTACGGAAACGGCAAACAGAAGTTGAGAGGAAGATATAAGTTAATAGAGCTAAAGAAGTTTTACGTCAGTCGTGTGGTTTAAGGCACGCTCGTTTTTTTAATAACGAGCCCTTTGGTCAAATTGGCTACTTTGACTCCGAGGTCGCGGGTTCGATCCCCGCAGAAGCCAATCATTTGTATGCATGAACATGTATGTTTGGTTTGGTCTGGTTCGGCATTAACCTATAATCATCCCACTGCTGGAATACCTTTGACAACCATATATCTCTTTTGCCCCGTCTTTGCAAACCATATATTTCTTCTGTATATATGTTATGGTCAATGTAATAATTTAGTTATTATTCATACTGACTAACACTTGGTCAATGTGATAAATCATGTTTTGGTTAGATTTGAGTTGATTTTTGGTTAGGTTAGGGTTTCTAGTGTCCTGTCATCGGAAATAAGAGCTCCGCGTCAACCTAGATCATGAATGATGTGGCACCACCTAAGATTAATTATTAGTAATTGGCAATTTATTACATTGGCCAGCTATTATAAATAATGACCAATTTATTACATTGCCTGTAACATACACATATTATATATTATTTTTACAATAAAGTTGTACAAACAAAACAAGCAGATCTCTATTGACTAAAAGAACCTCCTCCATTTTAAAGTCGGTAAATATTCATGACACACGATTGCTATATGATAACGGGCAGTTAATTAGCCTGAGTTTAGGCATGTCCATGAATAATTTGAAGATAAGATTCACATTCTATTTGTTTAGTTTCTAAGTCGTCAAAGTCAACACGGCATACTCATTTAGAATGCAGTCTTCTAGTTGATTTGTGTGAAATAAAACCAGTTGCAACACTAAAGAAACTATTGTCGAAATCAGTGACTAAAATAAATAAATAATGTATTTATATTTTCACAACAAAATCAGCGGCGACAATTATCTGATTCAATGACACGTTTTAAAAAGGTACGTCGTTAAAATAAGTTAAAATTAAAATTTATGTTGTTGTCCTGAGTGCTTAGTCTTAGTGCGCGTTTTTTGTTCGCATTCGATCATGTCAACGTAAACAAACCGATCAAATAGAGAAGAACTCTAATGTTGTGAATTTTTGAAAATTATGTGGCTTATTGCTCACATTTTGAAGTGAGCAACCCGGCTAATTTGCGTCTGGTAAATTCACAGTATGAAACTTTTTCTCAATTTGGTCGGTTTGTAGAAGTTAACACATTCGAATGTGACGAAAAAACTCGCAATAAGCACTCTGTACTATTGCTAAGTAAGCATAAAATACTTGATATATAAAATTAAGTGACAAACAAATAACAAAAAAAAATATAATTACTTAATATAAATAGTGGGCGCCCAGTTGTCGAAACTCGACCATAATTAATTTAAATTATGACTTTAACAATAAAAAAAGAGTATATATATATGCGTGTGTGTGTCATATACATGGTAGTGTGTGTAATGTTTTTTTTTATTGATTTAATGATTTTTTTATGCATAATTAAAAAAAATAGCATTCTGCACTCCTTCTCTATATAAACTATAACTAAGTGTGCGAAATTTCATACTCCTCTGTACGCGCAATTTTCGTAAATAGAAGTACAAAGTTTTTGCACCACGTATAAATACTCATATATGGATGTATGACGGTTGCATTATTTATATTCAGATGCATACTATTTTATCGCGATACCTTTAATATGTTTTATTAAAAACATAAACATTGTAAGAATATTTGTATATAGTAGGTGCAAAGTGTACGAAGATATCCTGTGTATTTTAGAAATGTTTAGACATAATAATATCAAAAGCAATTAATTTATTCAGATGATGGGAAACTTTTATTTAACAATGATTTTAATGTTTATTTATATATAATTTTTTCTTTGTTTTAGATATGGATGATAAAGAGGAAGTTCAAGCAATCAGACATAGATTTCCTAATAAAGTGCCGGTAAGCTCAAAATTATGGGGTGTAAGTGGTTCACTCACCATTATTTATACTTAGAAATAAAATTGAAGAGTGCTATTTGTTTCTCAGGGGTATTGTTCGGAATGGCTAATCCGATTTTAATGGGATTTTCACTGAAAAGTCAAGGAGCTTATAGAGCTGCACACAGGATACTTTTTGTCCCGGAAATATTTGGGGTTCCTGCATGAAAATGAAAAAATACCATTATTATAAGTAAAAAAAATAGAATATTTTGAACTCAATCGAAGGAAGCGAGCGTCGTAACAGCTAGTACTTTTTTATATCACCAAAATAAGCATACGAATTGCCCGCAAGTGAGCAGTCATCGCCTATGGTCACTTGCAACAAAAGAGGCATCGCTCACGTTTTGCCGACCCTGTGACCTTTATACCTCTCTTCAAGAACCTCCTGGGAAAACGTTGGCACGGAGTTTATTCCACAACTTGAGAGCTCGAGGTAGAAAACTACTCTGAAATCGTATAGGTTCCATCAAAAAAAGACTCCCTCAAAAGGGACTCATTCCCTGCCATTGGCGAATACAGAAAGAGGCTGTGGACATCATATCATCCTTCTCCGAGAAAGTCTTCTTGCTACTCATAATTTCATGGTTTTAAACAATATTTGTTTATTCTGCAGTTGTATGTGAAAAGATACGTCCGTGAGCGTGAGGTCCCAGCGCTGGGCAGGACCAAGTTCCTTGTGCCCCAGGAGCTGACTATGTCCCAGTTTCTGTACATAATCAGGACGAAGATGAAACTCAGGGATTCACAGGTAATAACAGCCAGTACGTATCATCATTATAAACCCATTCCGGCCTATGCCAAAATATGATAATCAATACAAACAGGCATGTTCGTACACAACAATAATACTCATACTTTACTTGCAAGTGACACAAATTACTAAGATACCTATCTAGTTATATATATATATATATATATATATATATATATATATAAGAGAGGTAGGGAGCGTAATTGTAAGCTATCCGACTGGGGAATGTACCTCCACCTCACAGAATACCGCAGCCAAATAACGGTTCCCTTGAGGGCTGTTGTGTTCCTGCGAGTGAGTGAGGTCACCAGAAAGGAAGGAGATGCTGCGATGGCAGCGGGGGTGGCGGCGCGCGAGCGATATTTTATGTTGCGAGCGTTAATATGGCTACGGTAACCGCTTCACATCAGGCGGGCCGTATGCTTGTCTTCCACCCGACGTAGTATAAAAAAAAAAAAAAAAAAAAAAGTTATATACTATATCAGAAACTATGTATCAAGCCATAAGTGTTGATTCTTCTCAACAATGCGAATAACGTTTAGGTACTATGAGGCCTAATGAGGCCGACACAATCACAATAAAAAAATGAGGTGTGGTCGTGTCATGGACACAGCCGTGTGTTGTACCTGAAAACGTTATAATTTAAAAAAGTTAAAATGGCAGCGCTTCCCCTTCCCCCGCACGCGATTTTCCATAGTCCTTATTTAGCGTAATAAATTCTTGGATCCTTCATCTATCCAGTGGTGTGAATGAATTTTGGATGTAGAGCATAGATTCGAAATTATAACGCCAAACTGTATCCCCCGATTTTGTTATCATTAGATTTTTTGGATTGCCCCCTTGCTACCGTACGTAGCAAATTTAAAGACGTACTCGTGTCAAAAATCGACTCCACATAGATAAGTACAATTTGTAATGAGCTCTCTGATTTCAAAGTTACTTCTATGGAACATATTGTTCTTGATGTTTTGACTTGAAGCTTTGATGCATTCCGCTGTTTTGAATTGATACTCTTTCTGTACCCTATACTGTATGTATTTATAATTTTTGTTATCTAGGCCCTGTACTTGCTGGTAAACGACAAAGTAATGGTGAGCCACAGCATGACCATGGCGCAGGTGTACGAACAGTTCCGCTCTGATGATGGCTACTTGCATATCACATACGCAGCGCAGCAGGTCTTCGGCTGAACACAGTGAGTATCTTCCACGTTGATTTAAGCTGTCGGTCTCGGCTGTTGTTAGTGGATGACAGTAGCTAAGCCTTTAGGCAGCTTGAAAATACTTACCATCGGCCAACCCGCAATTGAGTATGCTCAATTGCGTATGCTCTAATCGCCTTCGATTGAGATGAGATCCCAGGCAGATCCCAGCAGTGGGATGAATAAGGATTGACGATAGATAGATGTATTTCATTGTTACGCTCTAGTAACTAAGTTTCCCGTCATGACGAGAGAGACGGAGTAGTTGTGTTTCTAAGTATATAAATGGGAGTTAGTATGAGGGATATTTATAAAGGAAAATCGGTTTATCGGAGATTATTATTTTATTTATAATAAAAAAGTCTCAATTATGTGTAAAAAGAAAAACCTTAATAAAAAACACAAATATAACTCAATCGTACGGCCAGTCCATAACAATGATTATGGTGACCCCTTAGTCAACTTTGTATGAAAAATATGCTAAAACCCGGTTTATAACGTCACAGTTTCTGCCTACTCCACTAAAATGATCTACTTATTTATGTTTTGCTAGCTTGCGCCTGCGACTTCGTATGTGACATTCCGTGGGAATTTTCTAATATTGTTTCTTAGAGAATGCCTATCTCTTATCTTATAATATAAAATTCTCATGTCACAGTGTTTTTTGCCAAACTCCTCCGAAACGGTTGGACCGATTTTTATGAAATTTTGTGTGCATATCGGGTAGGTGTGAGAATCAGCCAATATCTATTTTTCATACCCCTAAATGATTAATGTATATTGCAAAACAACGTTTGCCGGTTCAGCTAGTATCCTATATACTTGTCTTATATGTGTCTTATATACTTGTGGTGACATAATTCGACACGATGCATCCAGTGGTTTGAGTTTGATTAATTACAAATTTGTAATCTATATATTACTAGCAAAGTACCCGTGCTTCGCTACGGGAACACTCCTGATTTGCGTCTATTTTTGTTAACATTCCAGATGTTTTATTTTTTCCCATAAAGGACTGTTTCGTATTGACCATTATTACAAACATACACCATTTAGGTTACGACGTCCCGGTAAACAATATTTTTGGCATTCGCACCAGGAGCCAAAATTGCAAGGCTTCCAAAAGAACTTACTCCTGAGCAAGCTACATACTACTGATCATGAGAGAAGCAGTCCTGTCTCAAGTAACCTTTAGAGACTGCCTCTGAGATTTGTTAATGGCCATAGCGCAGCATATCTTTATGGGAAATTGAAGTCTCTTAAATTGAACGGGGTGGTCTGATGGAATAAGGGGAATGCGGGGTATAAAGAGAGAATCCTCAACAGCGCATCCCTTACTGTCCTCACTCAACAACTCATCGTTTCAGTTGTTTATTACGTGAACAATGGTGGCACGAACCTCCTGATGATACACCACCGTTCCATGCAATTGGAAGGAGATGGAGCGCAACAGGCCAGCTCCATCGCCTTCCACAGCTACAATGGTATGGGGCATCATCACACATTCCACAAGTATAAATTTAGTCAATCTTGTTAATATATTCAATGAATTAAATAAATAACAATGTTTTCAGTGCAATATTTTATATCTCTGTAAAGAATCTTTACAATTTTTTGAAGTGATAGTTTGCACCATGGCAACGTAATAATATAAAAATAGAATCAAATGATTACGCCAGCCAGTAAGAAAACTTTCAATTAAGAAGGTTTTAACACTGCCCCTTACTCGAACAAACTATGCAAAGGTATTGCCAGCAAAATGTGAGAGTACAATATCAAAATTGAATCAAATTAAAAAATAAATAATCAATACATGACACACAAATACATGTTAAAGTATATGAAACAAATGTCACATTAAACCTAAGCACTTATTAAAATACTGGTGTTTCACCTTAGGTAAAGCTTTCGTAAAAAGATCTGCCTCCAGCTCAGAAGAAGGCTTGTAATCTAAATTAATTAATTTACGATCAACACATTCTCGTATAAAGTGATGATGAACATCTATGTGTTTAGTCCTATGAAAACACTCATTTTCTACCATTTTCAATGTACTACGATTGTCGTTATAAATGGTGATTGTCTTAGATTTGAACCATTGTGTACAGTTAAGTTCTTGCAAAAAATTACGAATAAATTTCGCCTCTTTTACAGCATTGCCAAGAGCGTAATATTCAGCCTCTGTACTAGAACAGGCCACGTTTTGTTGCTTGTGGCTATGCCAGTCTATGATGCAATTTCCTAATCTAGCTATACAACCAGAATAAGACTTTCTGTCGTTGGTATCCCCCGCCCAATCTGCGTCGGATGAAATTGTAACTTCATTACTTCCTCTTTTAAAATTGAGTCCGTAGTCAGTTGTACCCGATAGATACCGCAACACACGCTTAGCAGCATTCCAGTGAGACTCATTATAACAGGTGTTATATTGACTAAGCTTACTGCATACAAATGCTATATCTGGCCGTGTACAAACAGCAAGATACATTAAACTTCTTATTAGCTCCTGATACGGAAATCTTGGATCTAACTTATCTTCTTTTGGAAGATTAAAGTTAACTTCCATTGGAGTTGCTATGCTATGACATTCATTCATGCCAAACTTTAATAACAAATTTTTCACGTATTCAGATTGACTTAACTTCAAAATGCCTTGCTCTCGATTTCTTTCCACTTTCATACCTAATACTTGCTTTAAAGGTCCAAGTAGTTTAATTTTAAAGTTAGAACTGAGCAAATTATAAAGCAATTTCTTTTCATGTTCATTAGAACTGAATATGAAGAAGTCATCTACATATAAGGCTATAATTACCTTATTTTTGAAATAAACACATTTCTCAGTTTTTAGTTGTGTAAAACCATTTGTAACTAAAACTTTATGAACTTTTTCATTCCATGCTCTACTAGCTTGTTTAAGTCCATATAAACTCTTTTTAAGTAAACAGACTTTATTCTGCCCCTCAATCATAAAACCAGTAGGTTGTTCCATAAAAATTCGCTCATTGAGGTCTCCATTAAGAAAAGCTGTATTAACATCAACATGTTCAATGTCCATGTCATTTTGAACACCAATTGCCAAAAGTAAACGTAAGGTACAATGTCTAACGACAGGTGCAAAGGTTTCTTCAAAGTCAATGCCGTATTGTTGTGTAAATCCTTTAGCAACTAATCGAGCTTTGAATTTTTCAAAATTACCACTTGGATCAACTTTTTCTTTAAAAACCCATTTGCATTTTATAACGTTACTATCTTTTGGTCTATCAACAAGTTCCCAGACGTTATGCGATAAAAGAGAATTATATTCTTCCTGCATAGCCTCTAACCATTGTTTGCTTTTCTCAGACTTTATGGCTTCATTGTACGTACGAGGTTCACTCCGTCCCATTAAGCCTATTTCATTAAAATAGTTCATTTCATAATCTTGAAATCTTATAGGAGGACAACGGGTACGTACAGGTCTAGAGTTTTCTGCTACCTCAGAATCTGTATCAAATCTTACAGAAGAAGCAGGCTCTATATTTTCAGAATTTTGAGTATTATTCAATGATGACTCAATAACATTTTGTTCATCAGAGAAAATCTCATCAATAATAGGATGATCTACAACAGTTTCCTCATTAATATTATTCTGAATTTCAGAATTGATAGATAAATCTGGTGTAGCATATTCATCAACGTCAGATTCAATAATGTCTGCCTGAGGAGTGTTCTGATTATAAATCGAAACTTCGACAGTATTAATAGAATCATATAATTCATTTGACTTATTAGTCTTGTATTCAGTACCTCTAACATTTTCAATAAATTCTACTGAACGAGCTTTAATCATTTTGCTGCCATCAGCTGGATCACCAAGTCTATATCCTTTTGTATGATCACAATATCCTAACATAATGTAAGGTTTTGATTTAGGATCAAGTTTTGTACGTTGGCATTGTGGAGTGAGAGCATATGCTATACAACCAAAGACTTTAAGATGACTAAGGTTAACTTTAGAACCAGTCCACATCTCTTCAGGAGTAGCCTTCTTTAGAGCAGCGGTTGGACTACGATTCTTTAAATAGCAAGCAGTATTGACTGCTTCAGCCCAATACTTTTTTCCTAAGCCAGCGTCTTGCAACATTGCTCTAGCTTTTTCCATTAAAGTTCTATTAAGACGTTCAGCAACGCCATTTTGCTGAGGTGTGTAAGGAACAGTAGTTTCGTGAATTATACCGCATTGCTTAAAATAACTCTCAAAACTTTTGTTGCAATATTCTGTGCCGTTATCACTTCTGACACGCTTAATCTTTAGATCGGTTTGGTTTTCAACAACATTTTTGAAATCAATAAACGTATTCAAAACAGTATATTGATCTTTTCGATCCAAAAAATAAATAAAAGATTTTCGCGTAAAATCATCAGTAAAACTAATAAAATAACGACTTCCACTCCAACTATTAATGGACATCGGTCCACAAATATCAGTATGGATTAAATCTAACTTCATCACGCTTCTATGTGCCTGACCACGGGGAAAAGATTTATTCTTTTGTTTACCTTCAATGCAAGGAGGACATAATTTCAAATTTCCATTTGGAAAAGTAATACCGCGTGCCAAAGAATCACGAAGGGTTAACATACCTTTAAAACTTAAGTGTCCTAAGCGACGATGCCATAGCTCTAACAAATCTGTGCTGGATACAAAAGCTTTACCTTCGGTTGACATCTTAGACTCTTGGTTATTTAATAAACATTCCTCTTTTTTATTAATTTTGTAAACTCCGTTTATATTAATTGCTTCCAGATCACATGATCCATTAATAGATACATTGTCTTTCCTGTAAACATAACATTTATTAGTATCAAATACTAAAACATAACCTTTTGCTGCTACTTTGCTAACCGACAAAAGATTTGCTGCTACCTTTGGTACATACAAAGCATCTTTAATAACTTTAACACTGTTATTATTTAATGTCACATTGACACTTCCTAAGCCTTCACTATACATTGTATCGCTATTAGCTGTAGTAATTTGGGTTTTAACTTTAGAAGAATAATTAAATAGCCAATCCTTCCGATTAGTCATATGACTAGTGCAACCTGAATCTAAAATCCAGCTATCACGATCACAAACAGCACTAATTAAAGCAGTCTCAGCTGAAAATAAAGAAGTATTAATTCCCTTTCTCGATGATGATGATGAACCATCTTGAGATGAATTATTATTTAATTTTTTCTTCAAATTTTTCAACTTTGGACATTTAGGCTTGATATGTCCTTTGACATGACAGTTGTGACAGATAGGAACGAATTTGTTCTTTGCTAGTAAAATCTTATCGGATTGTTCTAAATTTGAATCTATCGACTTTTTCTTGAATTCACTCTGAATTAATTGACATTTAACAAAATCTGATGTCAGCTTTGTATTAGAAGCTTCCATTGCCATAATAAGTGGATCAAATTCAGTTGGCAAGCCAATTAACATGAGTTCTGCCAATTCTTCATCGTCAATATTGCAGCCAATATCTGCTAATTCTTGAATCACAGAAATTATATTTCCTATATAATGATCCATGCAGTTAAAGTTAGCATATTTTATTTGAGCTAATTTTCTTTTTAAAGAAAGCCTTCTGCCTATGCCACAGTTTTCATAAGCAGATTTCAAATTCATCCATGCTTGTGAAGCTGTTACAGCATTCTTAACGTGTGGATAACATATAGGTTGTATATTTAGGCAAATTTTTGCATACGCCTTTTGATCTTTGGTGGGATTCTTTGAAGCATCACCAGATCCATCCACAAACTCCCATAAACCATGGTCAATCAACACTAATTTCATTTGAAATTTCCATGTAGCATAATTGTTGACACCTTCCAATTTACCGATGGACATATTAGAACCGGTACTTACGATTATATTATCGAACGAAATATTTCCGTCCATGATGAAAAATTATATTTTTCACTTCACAAAAAAAAATGATTCACGTAATATTTACGTAAATAATATTAACTGAGATAGTCACTGAATTTACTGTTATTGACCCATATGCCCATAACCAATGTTAATATATTCAATGAATTAAATAAATAACAATGTTTTCAGTGCAATATATTTATATCTCTGTAAAGAATCTTTACAATTTTTTGAAGTGATAGTTTGCACCATGGCAACGTAATAATATAAAAATAGAATCAAATGATTACGCCAGCCAGTAAGAAAACTTTCAATTAAGAAGGTTTTAACAAATCTTGACGTCATTGTTTGAAAAATACCGAAATTATTCGATCAAGTAGATATACCCCCTATAGTCGGTATTTAGAATAGGTTTTTCAATTAGTTTTCGGGACCAGATGTAGCTTCATTTGAAGGACGCAGTTTTTTTACGCCCTACGCGCGCGATGGACAACCTTCAGGGGTAACTACTGGGATGAGGTGAGCGATAAACCGTCACGGATAACCCCATGGTTTGATATAATCTCTCGTATATACCCTTTCCTTAATAACGAAACCATAGCGCGCTGTACAAATGCTAGGTATAGCGCCATCTAGTGATGAGTTAATTAAAATATAAATATAACATTTTTAGACATTTCTTGGCTGGGCGCTGGTCAAAAGCTAATCAGTTACCCTTAAACATCCTCTTTTTTTATGAACAACTATTCCAGTAAGTCTCAAAATCGTAGGTGAATCGTTTTCCAAAAAGAGGGTTTTTTTTTTCAACCCACTATTTTCAACCTCTTAGGGGTGAAATTTCGGAAAATCCCGTCTTAGTGTGCGCTTACATTGTATAGGGGACACATATCCAAAGTTTCAGGTTTCTAGCTTCAGTGGTCTGGGCTGTGCGTTGATTAGTGAGTCAGTCAGTCAGTGAGGACAAAAGCCTTTTACTATCTAGCTTTTCCCCGAAGCTTCGCTCGTGTGAAATTCGCGCATTTTAGATTATCCAAATCAAGCCTAACACGCAACGCAACCACTTTCATGTAGTACCGTTAATTGTACTAAATACGGATGCAAGAACTTTCCAGATAACTACTACACCCGTTCCGCCCTATACAAATTTAAAAACCTATTAGGATAACACTTCAGTCAACACACAAGTCTTATTCTATCCGTTTAAAAAGGATAAATCAAAGTTTAAAAAAATTACATGATGATGGTCACGTTAGTCACGTTGAATTTTAAAATCGTTGTTGTTTTCGTAGTCAGCGACCCGATAAAATATAAAAACAAAAATATCCTTGATGACTTTCAGACTTTTTGACCCCATTTTACTCCTTTTTTTGGGTTGAATTTCGAAAAATCCTGAAACACGTGTTCACTCTATATCTATAGAAGTACTCGTGTAAAGTTTAGGATAAAATAGTCCAACTAATCTCGTTTCCCTACACAAACTTTGGACCTCCGTTTCACCCTCTTAGGGGTAAAATTTGAAAAATCCTTTTCAGTAATTTCATATCCACTATGTTATATTTTCAAATCGATGCCATTTTCGTAATTCGTCCTAGAAAACCTTGAAATCCACACCCATATTGATATTATGACATTTTAACCCTTATGGGGGTGCCATAGGGGTGATTTTATGTCACGTCGGCTATGTTGGATTTTAAAGTAGCTGTTGTTTTCATAATCAGCGACCCGATAAACCACAAAAACAATACCCATGTCGATTTTCAGACTTTTTTACTCAATTTTACCCCTTTAGGGGTTGAATTTTGAAAAATCCTGAAACACGTGTTTACTCATTTATCTTTAGAAGTACTCGTGAAAAGTTTCGAATAAAATAGTCCAACTAATCTTGTTTCCCCATACAAACTTTGGACCCCCATTTCACGCCCTTAGGGGATGAATTTTGAAAAATCCTTTCTTAGTGCACCCCTAGACGTCAGAAGGAACCTACTTGCCAAATTTGGAATCTCTAGACTCAGCGGTTTGGGCTGTGCGTTGATTAGTCAGTCAGTCAGTCAGTCAGTCAGTCAGTCAGTCAGTCAGTCAGTGAGGACAAAGCCTTTTATTATTATAGATATTTGACGAGCTCGGTGGCGTAGCGGTCAATGACGCGGCTTCGACACCAACGCTCGTGGGTTCGATTCCCACACAGGACAAACATTTGTGTGCATGAACATGTCTGTTTGTCTTGGTCTGGGTGTTTTCTATGTATCATAAGTATGTATTTACAAAAAAAATGTGCTTACCTATGTCTATCAGTTGTCTAGTACCCATAACACAAGCTTCGCTTACTTTGGGGGTAGATGGCGCTGTGTAATTTGTCTGACAATATTTATTTATTATTTATTTATTATACGTGAAGCTAAAACTTTGTACATACCTATTTTTAATAGTTTAATAATTTAATAGTTTATATAGAGAAGTTAATTATTTATTACACATCACTAGCATGTTATTAATCAATAGAAAAACATTACACACGAGCATGACATGTATTTAACACACACACGCATATACATGTCTTTTGTTTATTGTTAAAGTCATAATTTAAATGAATTATAGTCGAATTTCGACCACTGGGCGACCCCTAGTAACGCCCTACCCTACCCCCTAGTAAAAAGCTAACGAGTTATATTGTCTTAGCGAAGTATGCTTCGCTAAAACAAATCGCATTAACAATCTGAATAAAGTGATAAACCGCATAAATTAATTTTATATTCAGACTCACCATCCCTATTATTCTGATAAGTATATTCTCGATATCAGCCGACATTATGATTTACGCATCTGTTGTTATAATTGCATACTTTGTAGCGTGGAAGAAACCATTCAAACATTTATTACATAAATCAATATTCACAATAATATTGATAAAAATAATGCAATTCTTAGTAACAATTACTGGTCATTAACTTGAGTATTTATTATTTCTTATTTAATAATCTTATTCTAAAGGTACTATGTATTACTACTATTACTTATTTATTACACAGGGTGTTTGTTTAACGGTTGATCATATGGTAAAGACACCCGTTACCAAGTTATTTCATTTGTTTTTATTATCGCGGAATTTTATAACTTTCAGAACCTCTGCAGTAACTTTATTTAAATGAAAAAAGGTAATTTTCATGTTTTTACAATGTTTTATTTTTATCTGATATATTTATATGCATTCCTTCGGCGGTCGAAAGGCGAGCAATGGCTACTTTGATTCAGACGTCGTGGGTTCGATCCCCACACAAGACAAACATTTGTGTGCATGAACATGTCTGTTTGTCTTGGTCTGGGTGTTTTCTATGTATTATAAGTATGTATTTACAAAAAAAATGTATTTAAGTACATTTATCAGTTGTCTAGTACTCATAATAAAAGCTTTGTGCTTATTTGGGACTAGATGGCGCTGTGTAAATTGTCCAGAAATATTTTTAAAGATAAAGTTACTGCAATTGAGGTTTTGAATATTATAAATTAAGGCGAAAATAAAAAATATAATAAAAATGTTCGACGCAACCAATGTTAGATTTATTGAAGCTAAAGTTGCGTTTCCCTACATCTGGTTAGTGCGTTCACTCGCAGGATTTAATATTATTATTATTTGTAAGATTGTGAGGTTATGATTTACCTGTCTTACACGTAAATCACATACCATTCCTGAGTCTATCACATAGAGATACTCTGAATTGATAGCTCTCCATCATGTGCTAGGTAACCCCTAACCTTCATCGCAATGCTGCCCATCTGAGAATATTCGATAGACCTCTCGAAGTTGGACATACCTAATACCATTAATGGATACCTAATCGTAGACTAATAATTGGCTTTTTTTTCGTCGACAACCCTTACTAATCTCACTGCTGGGATACTGGTTTCTCCGCAATCGAAGGGGTTTAGAACATACTCCACTACGCTGCTCAACTGCGGGTTGACGGAGCTTTTTTTTACAAGGTGAAATTATTCGTTTTATAATCCAGGCAGAAAACTATAAATATGTATCAAAAAATGGTATTTAGTGAAAGAAATCTATGGGAGCATTGACATAGATAGTGAAGTAAAAAATAGATTAGGGATGTCGAAATCGGACCGGATGGCGGGTAGACACTACGATAAGTGGGCAGTAATGGGTATAAATTATTTTTTACAGACGGCAACATTGTATCATATAAAAATTTGCTTGTTGCTACCTCTATATCAAGTTGCACTCATATCTGTTTACGTCGTCTGGTGTGGGTGATCGACCCCCTGTTATGTTATTTTATGCCAGTATGCTATCATTATGGCAACACTTTCGATAAAGCGATTACCGGACGATCTACATTAATAAAATGGCTGATGTCTGTACGTCATTATCACTAAATAGGATACCTAGATAATACAAAGTTTTTTTCTCTATCTATTCCCACTACGCAAGTGATTTAGATGTAATTTCCACTATCATTTGAAGAATTTCTTTCGGAAAGTTTTTAAGTATGAATTATATTCCATCATCATCATCATCAGCCTGCATTTACACACTGCTGCATACAGGTCTTCCCAAACGCAATTTTTTTTTACGCAAAATCTTAAAACCCTGTTGGATGATTTTGGACGCCAAATTTTCAACATGGAAGCGTGAGATGGAAAGATGCATTAAAAAGCAAAATACAAATTTGGAAAGAGCATATTAAATAGGTAATGGTAAATATCATCATCAACACATAAGATCTGCGCTTTTGTCGGCGAAGCTTCTGCCATCCGCTCGTCTATACAGCTCATAATACAACATACCTAATTCCTATTTTTTACTCGCCTGCACCAGAAACAGGGTTATGTTTTAACAGATTGACGAAAAACGGAGGGTTATGTTTTTCGTGGGTATACAGTCTGCGTGTGGATTTCTTTGGCACGCTCTACAACCTAAACCACTTGACGGATTTCAACATGTGATTTCATTAGATTCGTCTCACCTGTGTGTGCGAGTCATGTGTGGGAGTGACATAGGGCATATTATTTCAATATGGCGTCCATGAAAAAATAAATAAATAGTAAGTTAATTTAAAAAAATGCTTAATTTTGCAGTAGGGTTTTTTGTTTCGATTAATAATTTCTGGTTTAAAAAAATACGAATTTTTACAAACTCTATGCGTACAAAGTCATGGGCGGTTGCTAGTTAACAATAATATTATTATATCAATATTCATTACTGCAATATCTGCCTACAATAAATAAATATGAAGACCTTTTGTATAAATTGATAAAGGTGGTGAAAAATATGTTGTTTTCGATCGTGGAACCTTGATCTTAATAAACATTGTGTACGGCGAGGCTACAGATATAATACAAAAATAATTATGATATGTGTGAGGACACGTCCTTCAATTCGGAAAATATGGTACAGAAATAATCAATTAATATTTCTGAACATAATATTACGCCATGTAGTCCCAAATTAAGTTAAAATAGATAAATAAATTATGTGTACTGAGGGGAAATTCTCCTAATTAAAAAATAGTCAAAATTCATTTCCGATCTACTCCCGATCTCACAAATGTTATATTTTCATACACCATAATGATTATTCTCATACACCATAATAATATGAGACTTCAAAGTTGGTCAAATTTTAATATAAACATTCTACTAAAATGTAGTATGTATATATTGAAAGAAGAACAAAAATTAATCAAACTGAAAAAAAAATGCGGTGTAAGTGGTTCATCAACATCGTTGAACCAAAGCCAACCTCACGTGCACGTGGTGCACCCTGCTGACAGACAAACGAGGCTCTGGCGGAAAGAGAGGTAGGGCATCGCGTATTTTTTAAGCAGCCTAACTGGGTAAGTACTGTGAATACTCACAGAATACCGCAGCCAAATAACAATTCCCTTGAGGGTTGTTGTGTTCCTGCGAGTGAGTGAGGTCACCAGAAAGAAGAAGGAAAGGAAAGAGAATAAATAGGCTGGCAACGGATCGGCAACTCGTTGGTGTTGCTGATCTCCATGGCCAATTGTGATTGCTTTCCATCAGGTGACCCACATGCTCGTTTACCACCCCCTCATATAAAAAAAAAAACAATCTAAGAATGTTATCCGCTCGCAATAAGAATTGTACTTAATTAGTGAAAGAAAGCAAGTATACAATTTTGAGTGAATTCAAAATACGATCTCGATTCATACATATTGGCAAATTTTTACTAGAATTTTCTTGAAACTCGATACAGTCTGTCCCATTTCAACACAAGTGTGATAGCGGCCAGTGTAATATTCCATACAGCGATCCTGGCTACATTTATGTCATAATAATAAGTTTATCAAGGGTCGACGTGGCACAAACATCCATTATGGATGGGCACTGTATTTCTCTTTATTGATAAGTGACGAGTTATGCCCCTTTCAAATACTATCTGCAGACCCCCAAGGTTTGTTGTTAGGCGAACTGTTATTAACTAAGAGGTCTACCGCGACTTTTTTTTTATACTACGTCGGGTGGCAGACAAGTATACGGCCCGCCTGATGTGAAGCGGTTACCGTAGCTATATTAACGCTTGCAATATTAAAAATATCACTCGCGCGCCGATACCCTCGCTGCTAACGCAGCACCTCCTTCCTTTTTGGTGACCTCACTCACTCGCAGGAACACAACAACCCTCAAGGGAATTGTTATTTGGCTGCGGTATTCTTTGAGGTGGAGGTACATTCCCCAGTCGGATAGCTTACAATTACGCTCCCTACCTCTCTTTTCGCCAGAGCTTCGTTTATCAGTCAGCAGGGTGCACCGCGAACAGGTGAAGCTGGTTTTGATTCAGAGATGTTGATGAACCACTTACACCCCAAGACTTTGCACATTGCCCGACGATTCGTCGCCCCATACGAGGACTCTCTACTAGGACTTTCCTCCCCCATCTGTCATCACTGACTCTGCAGAAGGGGCTGGCCCACTGCCATTTCAGCCTGCTGACTCTGAGAGCTATGTCGACAACGTTGGTTCTCCGGCGAATTTCTTCGTTCCGGATTCGGTCCCGTAGAGCAGTGTTTTTCAATCTTTTGACGACTTTGAATGACGAGCTCGGTGGCGTAGCGGTCAATGACGCGGCTTCGACACCAACGCTCGTGGGTTCGATTCCCACACAGAACAAACATTTGTGTGCATGAACACGTCTGTTTGTCTTGGTCTGGGTGTTTTCTATGTATCATAAGTATGTATTTACAAAAAAAAATGTATTTACGTATGTTTATCAGTTGTCTAGTACCCATAACACAAGCTTCGCTTACTTTGGGGCTAGATGGTGCTGTGTAATTTGTCTGACAATATTTATTTATTTATTTTTGAATACGGGACCCCTTTATAAGTTAAAAAATTTGGCGCCCCCTTCTCCCTCCACTTCCAACTTTAACAATTCAGCTGGCTATGAGTGCTTTAAAATTGTTAGTACCATTTGCTTTTGATTTTGTTGACATAAAAGTCGAGAGAAATAGACTTCGATTGAAAAAGATTTAGGTGAATTACTGAACAATAATCCGACCTACTTAGGTACGTATTTTTATTGTAGCGATCTACAAACATTTTTGTTTTTTCCCCGTAGAGAAATGCCGAGCACCTATAGCACTATCAATCGCTGGCTGCGCGACTTTCAATTTATGGACCAGCCCAATGGTCAGAGTACATGTTTCTGCACCGTAGGTCATAGTCATATCAAACAATTAATAGATTCTTTTTATTTTTTCAGGTACACGTTAAGCTGAATCGGTGCTCTGAATTTCTGAAATGCCTGTGGATATAAAGACTGATAGTATTTCGATTTTTTAATTTTGTGATAGTTTCGCGTAAGTTTAGGATTTTCCAATTTGAACCAACGACAGTGCGACGTATGGGCTGGGCCTATAGTTATATATATTATGCAGTACTTGGTAATAAAATGGATAGGTACATCAGGAACGAGAGTTGATAATGCTTCCTTTAGTTACGTAGACAGAGAAAACTATAAGTAGACAAATTGATAGTTTCTATCGCATTCACACAAGAAAAAGAGTAACTATCACGAATAAAATCAGACATATATTTTTTTGTCTCGTGTCGGTTTTTTCATAGTACAGCATTGAGTCACACTGTTATATGACAGCGCTAGCTAGCGCACATATTAATCTACGAGATTTTCTATCTCATGCGACCTCACTAAACCAGGGTCTCCAATATATAGTGTATTTGTTATTAAGTCTATGTTTAGTTGTTTATTTTCTTTGGAATCTTTAGATAGATCTGACACTAACCTATGTCAACAATCATTTCATGTTCTCTATTTATGTGTCAAGTTATTAGTCCAGTATTGTACCAACATTATAATATTAGTTTGCATTGTGTACCCAGCGTAATAAAACATTATTATACTCCTTGGAGAAAATATATCATATACTTTATTAATGTTTTATTTAAATCTATTCATTTATTTATTCATTTATAGTACTGATTGTCTAATGTGTATGGTTTAGGAGTAACGATATGTAAATGTGCGATAGAATATGATTCTCTTTTAAGCACATAGTTCTATGATCTCAGTAAGACAATGTAATATAACTCAATAGGACTTATATATTCTTTGTTCTTGTATAACTTTATGAAAATATTCTACAATAAAAATATATTAATAATAATCAATATTTTTTATTCTTTCTCCACAATTTTTACAAAACAACATAATTTGTATGGTCACAAGTAAAGTGCCGAACGGAATTCCATGCCAGACAGAATACTTCACAACACGCCTTTAATGTTATCATGTTCTGCAACTTGGAATTTTATAGCACAACAAGTAAGGCTCAATTTACACCGCCGCGGAATGAAATGGAGTGGAAGAGTCAATTTCGCCTAAAGACGCGAGAAGACGCGCGAATTCGTTAGAACGTTCGAGTATTCTCTCGTATTCCATAGTTGTGACCAACTCCCCGTTCACGCCACTTCTCACGGATCCCACAGGCAGCGCCGACAGTAGCTAGGGGGATTCTCGAGAATGCGCGAGGATTCCCCTTAAGAAGCGCGACCTTTTTTGGCTCGTATTTAAGTTTATATGTTATACAATTGACATAAAGTTCATTATGCTATGTACAATTTCGTTGCAAAAAGTTGCTTCCACTCCATTCCGTGGCGGTTTCCAAGAGCCTATTTCACAGGTCACCAGGTCCCTACCCGGTTTGAAAAACATCAGTGAAGTTATAACAACGAGTAGGTAATAACTAAGTATACAGTTGTTGTTTTAAGTGAATATTACTTATACCCATTATATTATTTTGACTTTCTTTGCCGGGCTATTGCGGTATTTTCACTGTTCAATGAAAAATTAAAGAAACGAAAATTATAATTTTAATGTTTATGAGGAGAATAAGTTTTCGATGAATTTAAATGTTTATTCGAAATAATTTTCAAATTCCGGAATAATAATTATATCTTAAATTAAATACCTTATCTTACACAATTTACCTAATATCTTGCATATTTACGTAGAAAGTAAAGACTGCCCATAGTTAACCCTATAGTATAAAAAGAATTAAGCTTTTACTCGTTTTAAACTTTTGTTAGTTTGTTAAAAGGGAATCACATGCAATGTCTTTTAGATATTTCGTCTACATATCGTGAACAATGTCAAATAACTAGCTGACAATATGAGATCTAAATTATACCTAAATCCTAATAACCATGTCATTCCGTCGGCGAGATATTTTGCGCAGCAGCCACCAGCGTGTCATGAATGTCTTTTGCGTACGCGATCTGAAGACCCACTGTGTTCAGATACTGAGGATAGCTGAGACTCGTTTCCTAGAAAAATAGAATTAAAGTTAATTTTATTCTACCATTTTTTGGGCCCACCACACATTCCTACCATAGTGTCTCCTGTGTAGCCAGGATTAACAGTGGCGACCACCAAAAAATTAATAATTAACCAATTAGCTTTATGAGATTACCTTATTTTTCCGAGGCACACCATCTAAAGACCACGGTACACCAGTGTGCCGCGGCACACACTTTGCAGACCACTGGTTTAGTCTGTAGCTGACTGGCTGGAGGGGAAGTCAAATTCCAAAAGCATCTTACTCCTACTAATTTCTTCTGATTAATTTCGTTGCGAGTTCCAAGGCAGCCGTAGTTTAACAACAAAACATTCAGTCGAATTGAGAACCTCCTCCTTTTTTGAAGTCGGTAAAAAAAATATCGTTTGAATGGCACGTTGTCTCACCTGAGTAGTCGGCCCCGAGTCGAGTCTGGATGGTATCACCGTGAGGGGCAGATAGTGAGCTGCGGACTGAGCTTGTTGGATACACGTTATGGCGGTCCGCTGGAATAGAAAAACATTGAATAGACAACACAGCTCTCATAAATGTCTGACAGTGACAGTTACCGCAGGGTGTCTTGTCCTTTTCGTTGTTGGCAACCAGACAAACAGTGCATATTTAATTAGTTTTTAAAAATATTTTATTAATATATCTAGATATATATATATTTGTTCTAGCGTTTGTCTTAAAGCACTTTTGTGATGGTGAATTTGTCTAATTGTTTTTTCTATTTAATTATATATATATATTTTGTCTCTTTTCAATTGTGCTTGTTTTAATTGTGTATTGTGTAAATTTGTAACAGCTTTCGGCGAATGCCGTTAAGTATACGTTTTAGGGATTTTAGATATAGATATACAGTATATATTTATTTATATTGTATAATTGGTAATATAATAGTTATTTTCTGTGTAAACAGTAATGTCAGATGTTCTAACTCACAGTTCCGATTCCGAATATTTCTCTCTATCGCCATCTGTTGAAAGCATTAGCAGCTTGAGTGATGACTCTGATTTACCTTCTTTAGGCGCAGCTCTAGATGTAACCTTTGCATCACTGCCCAAAAATTTTAATGTAGTACACATTAATGCTCAAAGTGTTGCTGCACATTATACGGATTTGCTCGCTACTTTTACGTCGAATAATATCCATGCTATCCTTATTTCCGAAACTTTTCTTAAACCCTCTCTCCCTTCTACTCTTTATCCTTTACCTGGCTTTAAATTGATAAGGAATGATCGCACATGCTTAAATGCCCATTGTGGTACTACTAGAATGGTGGGCTATGGTGGCGTTGCTATTTACCTGCGTGGCGATATTCCTTATCAAATTATATCTCAATCATCTCCCCAATTCCAATCACCTGAATACCTATTCCTGCAAGTAACCCTTCATCACTCTAAAGTTCTTCTTGGCGTATATTATAGCCCATCTCTTCACATAAATTTTTTTGACTCTTTGGAGGACCTTCTGATTGACTTTAGTGGTCAATTTGATCACACGATTGTGATGGGAGACTTTAACACCTGTCTCCTAAAGGACGATTCTCGTGCAAAAAAGTTTCTTGCTCTTTTGAATGCCACCAATTTACACCGCCTTCCTCTTAATCCAACCCACTTCCCCCACAATGGTCCTCCGTCCCTATTAGATCTGATCATTACTTCGTCACCTGAATTGGTTTCTGTACATGGGCAATTCAACGCACCTGCTTTTTCTGCCCATGATTTGATATATGCATCGTTCAGGGTTCGACCACCTAAGCGCAAGAATAGAACACTATTATTACGTAATTTTGCTGCTGTCGATAGGGACGAGCTATTAAAGGACGTTCATGACGCTGACTGGGAATCCGTCCTTTCCGCCACAGAGGTTGATTCTAAACTCAGTGCCTTTAATAACATTATGTTAGAGCTATATGATAAACACGCGCCTCTTCACCCTGTCCGCGTCAGACATCTTCCTGCACCGTGGCTCACGCCAGAAATCAGAAAACTTATGGCCCGACGCGACAGATCCAAAATTAAATTGCGCCATGATGTTTCGTTGGAAAATCGTAATAGGTACGTCGAATTACGTAATCGGTGCAATAAGGTTTGCAGAGAAGCTAGGCGTGCGTATATGCACTCATCAATAGAAGACTGTCCTCCTAACAAACTCTGGAAATTTCTGAAGTCTAATGGTGTTGGCAGTGAGCATCCTACAGTGTCAGCCAATGTTGATATCAATGCCTTGAATAAGCATTTCTGCTCCTCTCCCACCGGTCTTAACCCTATTATGAAGCTGTCTACATTAGCTCAATTAAACTCCGTGACCCCCAATTTCGCCCAATTTGAGTTAGGTGAAATATCAGCGGCCGAGGTGATAAAACTGTTAGGCTCCATCAAATCTAAGTCTATTGGTAGTGACAACATTAGCATAAATATGTTAGATCCCATAAAAGACCAGATTGCTCCCTTCCTTGCTGATATTTTAAATTGCTCTCTCTCTTCTGGTGTTTTTCCTTCTTTGTGGAAGGATGCCCATGTATTTCCTCTTCCAAAAAAATCAAACCCCTCTTCTTTTTCAGACTATCGTCCCATTTCTATTCTACCTATTCTTTCAAAGGTTTTGGAGCACTTTGTGCACCAACGCTTATCCAATCATCTCCGTCAGCATAATCTTCTGAGTGAGCACCAGTCCGGATTTCGCGCTGGGCACAGTACTGTCTCTGCACTTGTTAAGGTTACCGATGATATTAGGCTTCATATTGACAACAAAAAGTTAACCGTCTTAGTCCTTCTAGATTTCACAAATGCGTTTAACACGGTAGACTTTGACATATTGCTTGGCATGCTGCGTTCTGTTAATCCATCTCCATCAGCTTTGTCTTGGTTTAATTCGTATCTCCTCAATCGTCGCCAATTGGTGAAGATCGACAAAACCAGATCTGACTGGTGCCAGCTCATCTCGGGTGTTCCCCAGGGAGGGGTACTTTCTCCTATTCTGTTTTCTATTTTTATTAATAGCATAACTTCCTCACTGTCTTCTTCACATCATCTTTATGCTGATGATCTCCAAATATATTCGGCTGCTTCGCTTGATAATCTTGATGATGCCATTAACGTAATTAATAAAGACCTTTCCGCCATTGCTAAATGGTCTAATGACTTTGGTTTGAAGGTCAATCCCTCCAAATCTCAATCAATTATCATTGGTAGCCCTTACTACGTATCAAAATTGCAAAATTTGAATGTTGTTTGCCAAGACATTGTATTTAATAATAACATCATTCCTTACTCATCAACTGTTAAAAATTTGGGCATCATTCTTGATCAAACCTTATCTTGGGCCCCTCATATAAGCGAAGTAAGCCGCAAGGTTTTTGCCTCACTCCACTCCCTGAAGCGACTTCAAGCTTTTCTTCCTGTCAACACCAAGGCTTTATTGGCACGTAGTCTTCTCCTTCCACTTATCGATTATGCAGATGTAGCTTATTTGGATCCAACGGAGGAGTTACTTAATAAATTGGAACGCATTCAAAACTTGTGCATACGGTTCGTTTTTGGTTTGAGGAAATCTGATCATATTTCTGAATACCGTGCGCGTTTAGACATTTTACCAATGAGGGAACGAAGAATCCTCCACATCCTTTCCTTTCTCTTTCATGTGCTTTTCAATCCTTCGGCACCCTGTTATCTACGTGAAAGCTTCCAGTTTCGCACTATAGATGATCGTCTTCGATCTAGCAATCTTCCCTTATTAAATATCCCTGTCCCAAATTCCTATTCTTATACTAAATCTTTTACTGTGCAAGCAGCACGTCTTTGGAATTCACTACCAATTGATGTGATGAAGTCGCAAACTATGGCATCATTCAAGCTGCACCTGAGGAAACATCTGAGTGGTGCTACAGATGTCCATGGAATTGATTAGAACGGCGGCTGCAGTGTATATGATATATGCAATGCGCTGCAGTAATATTTATATTTAGTGTAATATGTTTTATCTTTCATTGTTTCTAAGTGTTTGTAGAATAGGATTAATTATGGCATAACTGGTCTTGTTTTATAGTTATTTTTATTTTTATTCTCAATAATAATTGGTATATTCAGATTGTACACAAGCTTTCGCACAAATTTTATGTTATTTTAAATACTCATTGAATGGTTGACTGGAAGAGATCCCTTATGGGATAAGTCCGCCATTGTACATGTAACTCTTTTATCACCATGTTTATGTAATTTATTTTGTACAATAAAGATCTTACAACAACAACAACAACAACATTACTTATGTTATTAGTATTGACGACGAGCCTAGTGATCGAATGGTTACCAATATAAATATATAAACATTTCTGGACAATTTACACAGCGCCAACTAGTCCCAAATTAAGCGCAAAGCTTGTGTTATGGGTACTAGACTACTGATAAATGTACTTAAATAGGTACATTTTTATAATACATAGAAAACACCCAGACCAAGATAAACAGACATGTTCATGCACACAATTTTTTTCTTGTGCGGGAATCGAACCCGCGTCCTCAGAGTCAAAGTGGCCATTGCTAACCATTCGACCACCGAGTTCGCCAATGGCTATTTTGACTCCGAGGTAGTGGCTTCAATCCCCGGATAAGACAAATATTTGTGTGCATGAACATGTCTGTTTGTTTTACTCTGTGTGTTTTCTATGTATTAATTTTTCGTAAAGTATGTATATACGAAAAAGTGTACTTAAGTACCATTTATCTGTTATCTAGTAATCATAGTACAAGCTTTGCTTAGTTTGGGACTAGATGGCACTTTTAATTAGTGTGTAATTAGTAAAAATATGTGAGAAGTAGCCCAATATCATTGGAATGGCAAAGGTTCGCATTGGAATGCAACAATCATCTAAGGATTCTATATCGATCGATATGCCTTCTGTGCTTTTCCAGACGGTCTGCACAAATTTAAGTGAGATATATCGCTTCCTCGTATACAAGGGTGCACCACGGGTAGGTGAGTTGCGTTTACCTTTCGATAAACGGAGCGTTACCTACATAATCTCTAAACACATCTTTTGTACACTATCACACCCCGGCCACTCCATACAAGTCGCATCGTTTACTACTACATAAACAATGGCGTCTGTGAAGAGAGTGAATGAGCGTGTGTGCGTGCGGCGCCATACAAAATGTTCCAGATTCGTCTCAGAGGGAGGTGACGTCGATATAAGAGAGCGGCAGGGAGTGGCCATACTTTACGTAGTACTTACTATTATATATACTCGTATATTACTTATACTGTGATACTATATAAATACTAGTCGAGTAGTAGAACAGTAAATCTAAGCATAAATAAATATGAAATTATATAATCGGGTGACGGACTATTGAGAGTAAATACAGATTAAAATGTGAAGCGATAGAACATGATAGTTAAGGTATTATCACACCACACCCACCCAACCGACCAACCAGTTCTATCTAACTAGTTACACAAAAACAATGAAACAATCGTACGCGAGCAACTACCACGTAGTTGCCGGCATAGCATGAGTGCCGTAGGAGTCGTTTGCGGTGTAAGCTGTTCGTCAATATCTTTGAACCAAAGCCAACCTCACCTGCACGTGGTGCACCCTGCTGACTGACACTAGGCTCTGGCGAAAAGAGAGGTAAGCCATAGCGTATTTTTTAAGCTGCTCGACTGGGGAAGTACCTTCACCTCGCAGAATACCGCAGCCAAATAACAATTTCCTTGAGGGTTGTTAGGTTCCTGCGAGTGAGTAAGGTAATCAAGAAGCAAGAAGTTGCAGAATTATTTATATAGTTTTTCAACCATGATGTTTACACTGTAATGTTTACCAAATAAAATAAAAATAGATAGCGGGGGTGACAGCGCGTAAGCTATATTTCATGTTGCAACTGCAAGCGTTTATATGACTACCGTAACCGCTTTACATCTGGCAAGTCGTATGCTTGTTTACCATCCGTCGTTGTATATAAAAAAAGTTAAAGGCAAGGTCCGTACTGCACTACATGTATGACCCTTGACTTTACCTTTAGTCAATACATATCAACAATCGGCAGCCGATCGATTGAGTGTGGTAAACACCCTTAGTAATCATAACCAGTCACGTAAATGCATCAGAGATAGTACGCTGATACCGTGGCTGCCGGGTCAAAAGCTAAATAGCACTTAGATACAAATAGATGTTTACCCTGATAATTACTTTATGAGGACTACAGTATCCAAGTGCATTTCAAAAACATTGCATGATTATAAGTTCGTACAGTATCCTGTTTCCCCTGTTTTAATATCAATCTTATGCTGGAAAGAGGAGGATGCTCCAGGAATACACCTTGTCTATATGACCTCCTGCCTTCTTCCATACCCCGCCCTATTAATGTCAGATCCCTCCTCCGATTAATTAACTCCTTCCTCCTTTGTACATATTTTATGTGAATTTATTAACAAAAATAATAGTAAACATTAATGTGTCTGTCTGAATAACTAACACCCTGTGATGTCCTTTATGTTTTTTTATCTTGTTTTTGGTACGTCAACAGTTCATCGTAGCCTACTAAAAGTGTTATTAGTTTATGTATACTCACAAGGCCAATTCGTGGCAGAGTCACATACTAAGCATAAGCACTTACTCAAATTCTATGGTATGGATTATTAAAAGCATTGGCGAGAACATCAGGATCGCCATAAAGAAGGATTGAATTGAATTGAGGAGGATTGTATACGGTGGAAGCATTGGGCTAGGCTTATATCCAGCAGTAGGTAGATACAGGCTGATAATGATGATGATGATGACTACCAATCTTAGTACCAGTTGTTAGAGAAAATCGATTTTTTTGCCCGTGTTGAAATGGATTTTGCCCATAAATTTGCCTAACCTATTAAAAAATTTGAATAAAGGCGACGTTTCTTACGCTTTTTTGGAGTTAGTCCATTTATAAAAAATATTAATATTGATGAAAAGGCACATCTAAAAGCATAACAAACTTGACACTTAGCAATGTTCTTATTCCATAAGAAATAGGAGTTGAAATCGGACTGCAACTGTCAAGCATGTTGTGCAATGATCATGATGAGTACATGATGCTGTACAATCACCCCCTTTTGTCTTCAACTTATATTCATCCCACTCTGTGTCATTCGAGAGCCACTTGGTTTAACAACTTCTTGATGTTCATCAGAGGCCATCAGAAAGAAGGAAAGGAAGGAGTATAGGCTGGCAACGGACCGGCGGCGACCCCTTGGTGTCGCTGATCTCCTTAGGCGGTGGTGGTTGCTTTGCATAAGCTGACCCACATGCTCGTTTGCCACCCTCTCATATAAAAAAGTAGCTCATTGATTTTACATACCACTGGGGCAGTGTTATCCTTATCACTACATAGTATAAAACAAAGTCGCTTTCTCTGTCCCTATGTCCCTTTGTATGCTTAGTTCTTTAAAACTACGAAACGGATTTTGATGCAGTTTTCTTTAATAGATAGAGAGTTTATTATGGAAGGTTTATATTTATAAAACATACATAATTTAGTCGAGAAACACTGATAATTTTAGAGGTTTCCAATGTGATGTCGTAAATAAACATATTTTTTTGCGCTTACATTGCAAACGCTGGCTGAACCCTACGAGATAGATCAAAATAATGTAGTACAATATTATTCACTTTAAAATGGTCTACAAAAAAGTCCGCGACGGTATATGTTTATCTCTTAGGGATAACCCACAGTAACCGTTTATTATACTCTATTTTTTACGAGAAATAATGGCTTATTTACGAAGCGATTTTAAGCAATACAGCATTAATCCTCATCTAATTAAGTCCTCTAAAAACATTGTTCATTTAATATAGATCAATGGCCCTTTACAGCATGTAATTTGAACGAATATTTTCGAAGATATTACAGATTCAAAATGCAGGGACATAACGGTGAGGCGGTATTGGACGGGGCGGCGCGTGCCTATAACTGTGGAAGCTCTGTATAGGACAATGCGCAAAGACCTTCTGTAGGATATTTAGTATCAGCATTGCACCCGTGCGAAGCCGGGGCGGGTCGCTAGTGACCAATAAAGGAAACAGATTTTACTTCTTTCCTTAGACTAGATCTTATTGGTCTGAACTATTTTTTTATTATCTTTTAACAGCTTTATTACCCCTACAGAATCCCTGTTTTACCCCTGCATGAGTAATTACCCCCAGCAAGTAATTACTCATGCAGGGGTAGTCAGCAGCCCCCGGGGTAAAACTACGGCTGCTTTGGAACTCACAACGAATTTAATCAGAAGAAATTAGGAGTAAGAAGCTTTTGGAATGTGGTCCGCCTAATGAAACAAAATCCTCAATTCCAATATGATTCAATAACACCCTTGAAATTGGGTCACAATAAGGAAGATATGAATTATATTGAATACAACAACGTAAACAAGAGAGCAGAAAAACAAGGAAGCCCTATATAACAACAAATAACAAATTAATGTCAAATATTTGCACTGATTGATGAGCTGTGAGCACGACAAACAGAAACAGATGGTTTATAATTAACACTTGGTGGGGGTATCAGTGCGTTGATAAGTGTTTCCAGCCTAACATTGGGTTCAGTTCTCACAAATATTCCATTAATAATAATCTTAGGGCGTTCATACGCACATAGATTTTGATTCTCAAAGAAGACAACATTTTAACACGTCCATTTCTCATAGTCTTGATATTTTCTATATGAAAACACCTTGGATACTTACAAATGCTGCGCTCTTTCCGTCGTTAAATCAAAGAAAGAAAGGAAGGAGTATAGGCTGGCAACCGATCGGCGACCCCTTGGTGTTGCTAATCTCTGTAGGCGGTGCTAATTGCTTTCCATCAGGTGACCCACATGCTTGTTTGTCCCCCTCTCATATAAAAAATATTTCGTAAACACTGGTAGGGAGTTATCATACTGTAAGTATATTACTTATTGTGATGTAAGTACATATTTACAAAAAAGATGAGCTGTCAGAGATCCGGCAAGCTGTTTGTATAAAAGTCTGTGTAGTTTGTATAGAAAATAGACATAGAAAGATGAATCGTTTACTAAAAGCAAGGGATTAATTAGTACTGTCGACTGAAGGAAAAAAGCATGACCTATAAAAAAATAAAATATTCAAAATTTGAACTTCTTTAAAGTGGAGAACATTAAAATTGAACAGACGGCGTCTTGAAAAATTAAAATCGAAGAGCCATCTCAAATAAGGAAAAATCCATTAGAGTGAACTATGTATATATAACTCAGCATAGTTGAGTGTAGATCTCTCATAACATAACCTGAAGTATCTGAGTGTACCTGTGAAGTTAGGGCTGGTTGCTAATTAGGTATATAATGAATACAAACTCTTATTCAAAACTTACCAAATGTAATTCCATTTGATCACACAGAGAGAAGAATTCTTCTAAGTTCTTATCAAACCTTGGCACAGGGTTGTCTATACTCTTTCTATAAACAAAAAAGAGGGTGAATTAATAACTGCGCCTACCTGCAACTTCATCAGCACTAACCCCCCACTTTGCCACTTCGCTGTGGCTCTACCTTCCCTCATGCCTGTGGATTTCCTACAAAACTTGTCCAGACAATTTCAAACACAACAAACAAAATTTAAGCAAAATGACAAAATGTATGAAAAAAATAACCTTTTTCATATACTTTTTTTAATAGTTATTTTGCTATTCGGCACGGTAAGAAATCCAAGAAATCAAAAACTATGTATAAAATCAGTACAGCTGTTCTTGAGTTAAAAGTGAACAAACTCGACTTTGTGTTATATACATAAATAGATATATAAGTAGATAAATCCTAGATCACTATCTCCCTGGAGATTTCATTTCACATAATGTATAGAGATTAAATCAATAGGTAAGCATAATGCAAAGCATTATTTACCAGTTTACATTGAAATATTAGGTGCAAAAGTTTATACTTAATATTCTATTACATAATTATCACAATAAAAGATACTCACTGAGAATTAGAGTCTATGTTATGATTTTGGTGGAGAATCTGAGCGGCTGATTTTAATGTCATCTGCAAAATATGAAATACTTCTTCAGTAACTGTATTCCTATGATACAAGACTCCAAAACAATTGGCAGTTTTTACAGTTTTACATGACAGAAGTTGCAAATTTAATAAAACCCTTTCGACCTTCAAGCAAGTTCAAAATGCGATTATTAGGTAATGACGAGCTCGGTGGTTGAATGTTTAGCAATGGCCACTTTGACTCTGAAGTTGCAGATTAGATCCCCACAGAAGACAAATATTTGTGTGCATGAACATGTCTGTTTGTCTTAGTCTGGGTGTTTTCTCTGTGTTATATTTACAAAAATAAAGTATTTAAGTATTATCATATCAGTTATCTAATCTACTAAGGGTTAGTACAACTTTGGCTTAGTTTAGGACTAGATGGCCGTGTGTAATTTGTCCAGGAATATTTATATTTATATATTATTCTAATCTACACATCAGATATAACAAACATGATATAACCATATCGACGGTCCTTACGTATAAAGCAACATCAAAAATGTCAATATTTTTTCATTTCAGACATGTCTGCTTAAACTACGATATAGTAATTAGAGAATATTATTATTGCACAAATTAGTTAATTTCATACTTTTTAATTAAATACAGTCAATTTTAAAAAGAAAATGTTTTTTTTACGGACAATCTATAGCAATTTATGCATAAAAAAAAAAATTCCATTTTTGACATATAGCTTTATACATAGGGACCGTCGATATAGTGTAATTAAGAGATAACTTCATCTTTAGATTCTATGCACTGTAATAAGACTGATTTTTCTTGATGTTTAATATCTATATGCGTATCACAGGATTAATAATCACGCACTAAGCAGATACAACATACAGTGGATTTATTAAGACCTCAACGACTGTTTGGTTAGAGCAAAGTCTAACTTACATCCCTTAAGCTTACATTGAAAATTCATTCGGCTATAGAATATAGCATCAATTTGGTATAGGGACTTGTTTTTATGAACACTATTAAGCTTTCTTATCTTTTGTTTACATTCACAGATGGTCAAATGCTTTGTTTGTATGTTCCTACATACTCCTACTTCCTAGTAGTCCTAGTACCTGTACGAATTTTAAACTTATGGATCAGTTTCGTAGCAATTTTAGTAAATAATATGTACATGACTTTTTATTATTTCGGATATAACGATCTCTGGATATAGCGACGATATAGAGTGGTCACTACGTCGTCGTTATAACCGAATTCCACTGTATTTTTAGCGAGACATTGGTATATGCGAGACAAGAGGACTCAGTAAGAATATTACTTACAGGAATAGATTCCCTGAGAGAGCCCATAAGTGTCTTCACTTTAGATATATTATCCATTTTGTCCTGGGGGGTTTGTTGCGGCATTGCCGGTGGCATTTGTTGGGGAGATTGCTGCTGCATAATAGGGCCCGGCACTTGCATCTGCATACCAACGTTTTGTGATGCAGCAACGGGATTCATGGGTACACCATGCATATTCATTTGGTTATGATTCATTATGAATTCACTTCGTTTCAGATTAATGAAAAAATGTTTAACATAAAGTTCTATTACGTTACACCACTTGCATGTATTAAATTATTTAAATAGTGTGAGGAAAATAAAAAACAAATAGTAACATAACCTCAAAATTTAGAGATTATTGTGACAGTCACAGTTGTGATAACTGTAATGTCAACGTCAGCTGAATGTGTCACTGTCTCCTCGTGTGTCTATCACACTTTTTGGCGGGAACTTGTTGAGCGTGTTATTTATTTTTTTTTTTTTTTATACCACCAGTGTGGCAAACAAGCATACGGCCCGCCTGATGGAAAGCAGTTACCGTAGCCTATGAACGCCTGTAACACCAGAGGCATCACACGCGCGTTGCCGACCCTGTAAAAACCTCTTCACGCCTTTTTTGAAGAACCCCATGCTGTAGTCCCCTGAGAAAACCTCGACAGGCAGTTCATTCCACAGCTTGACAGTACGCGGGAGAAAACTTCTCTGGAACCACACAGTACGTGACCACTTAGGCTCCAATGTGTGAGGATGAATTCCCTGTCGATGGCGAGCGGTGCGACTGTAGAAGGAGGCCGTTGGCATCATATCAAACAACTCCTCTGAACACACCCCATTGTACAGACGGTAGAACACACAAAGGGACGCAAAATCTCTTCTCAGACTTAACGGTTCTAAACCGTCTGTTAGTTTGGGATCATCGACAATCCTCACAGCGCGCCTTTGAATCGAGTCACAAGGTGCAAGCTGGTATCTAGGCGCTCCCGCCCATAGATGGCAACAGTACTCCATATTTGCGGCCGTACTTGAGTTGGTTCTACGTACTTCTAAACGAATTTCCATTTACTTATAATATTTTATTCAAATTAGGGTGCAAGTTCTAATAATGATAATGATTAAATAAATATAATCATAATAAATAAATTTGTAACTGATAATTACAGCACACATACATAATTAGGTTTTGCTGTTGAGTTATTGAGGAACTACCGGATTCCTGACGATATATTTTCGACATATATCTGAAACCGCGACGATGAAATTATTAACTTGATAATGGCAAAAATAATCTTCGACAGAAGAGTGTTTGTCAAAATGGAACGAAGAAGAAGAAGAAAACCAAAATGTTGATGAATTCATGAATTGGGATTTCGGCGGCCTCGGCAAAGAGTAAAGTAAGTATAGTGGCCTCGGCGGGAGCAAAGAGAATGTAACCACTGGCGGGAGCACCATTTAATTTAATTCTATATTTTTTTGTATTTCCGTATTACAAAGTGTGTGATGAAAACCTCTCATTGTTATATTCATAATGCTGCTGAATTGTGGCAAGTGAGAAACATTTTATAATTGTTCTTAATTTGTTTGGTTTCTAAACATTCTTCCTAGTTTTTAATTTTCAACTAAATAGCTCATTACTTCAATGCAAATTGAAAACTTTATATTCTCATTAAGTATCTACATTTTCAGAAGGAAACAAGTCTGCCATCGATACCAACATTTAGTCAAGAACTCGACAGAGTCCTAGGTAATGACGGAATTCAGTTATGTTCACTCACTGAATTGTTAGGTCTACCTGGTTCAGGGAAAACACAACTTTGGTGCGTATACATATTTAAGCTGCAATATAAATTATATGTATGTATTTACAAAAAAGAAATGTATTTAAGTATAATATTATTTATCCCGTATACCCTTATTATATCTATACCCATAGTACAAGCTTTGCTTAGATGGCAGTGTGTAATTCGTCCAAGAATATTTATTTATTTAATGACCTGAAACTTGACTCAGGTCATTAAATAAATAAATATTCTTGGACGAATTACACACTGCCATCTAAGCAAAGCTTGTACTATGGGTATAGATATAATAAGGGTATACGGGATAAATAATATTATACTTAACAATAAGCGCAATAGAGCAAAAGATTTATACTGCAGGTAAAACCTTTCATTTAAATAGAATGTAATGATTTTACCTGATAACGAAGTCATAACAGACACTACCATTGCAATAGCTGGTAGTAATTTTTTTGATTGTGTTGTCTAGCTATCTATAAAGTATCAAGTGTTTTCTGCAAAGTTATTCCTGAATCTACTATACCATCTAGTCTCAATCTAAGCGAAGCTTGTTCTACGGGTACTAGTACCCGTAGAACAAGCTTCGCTTAATTATGATATTACGTAACTGATGAATATACTGATCCTTTTTTTTTAAACGAGCATGTGGGTCACCTGATGGAAAGCAAACACCACCGCCCATGGAGATCAGCTACAAAAGGGGGTTGCCGATCCGTTACCTTCCTACTCGTTCCTTTCTTTCTGGTGACCTCACCTCACTCACCCCTCAAGGGAACTGTTATTCTGTGAGGTGGAGGTACTTCCCCAGCCGGGGAGCTTAAAAAGTATGCTATGCCCTACCTCTCTTTTCGCCAGATCCTCGTTTGTCAGTTAGCCATTGTCCACCATGTGCAGGTGAGGTTGACTTTGGTTCAAAGATGTTGATGCACTTGCACCTCAAAGAAAACAATTTTTTCATACATTCTTATAATAGGCTTGTATCCCATTTTTTTTTTTCGATTTCAATAATATAAATATAGGTGAAATAATTACTTCTATTGCATAAAAACTTCTCGAGATATGATAACTTGAAGATCACAATTTTGGACTATCCCGAAAACGCTCCATACAAAAGGCCACCACGTTATGACGTCACACCGTGCTATTTTATATGCATTAAATCAGAAATTTGTACGACAGCTATGTTAAATATTGCGTTTATGTAGCCAGTGCCGTAACAAAAGTTATAGTATTTTTTATTGTTTCTACAATGGTAATATTTATTTTTTATAATTTCATACCTTTAAAATGGACTTTCCCATCAAACTTTGACCGCACATAAAACACGTCGGACGTAAGTTAATAAAATTTTAAGATCGCAGATCGTTCTAGTTTTATGTATTTTACGTTACTGATAGAGTGTTTTTATAATTTTGTAACATGGGCAACAAGCCTATTACAGGTGAACTAGCAGCTTTCACTTTAGCCATGTAGTATTGGCTTAATAATCCTTATGGTTGGCTTTTTTATATGACTGCTCGCTCCTAAGCACTAATAATCTAATCTAAGCCCATAACCAATTTAATTTAAATTGGTTCAGCCGTTTACTCATGTAAAGGCAATAAACAGGCAGACAGACAGACACATTTCAACTTTTATATATGTGTTAGTGTTTATGGGTAGTCATTATTTTATTTATTTATTTCAGTCTACAACTCTGTGCATCTGTGCAAATACCAAAGGCTCTTGGTGGACTTGATTCTGAGGCATTGTATATAGATACCAACACAAACTTCACTGCAACTAGATTTAAAGGTATACAAGATCTATATTATGAGTATTAATATTATGATTTTTGTGGTGTGAGTGGCTCACTACATTCTTTAGAGCCAAAGACAACCTCATCTGCACGTGGTGCACCCTGCCGACAATCGACTAGTGAAAAAAATCTGCTGTAACTGGAACCACAACTTTTTATGTAAAGTTTTTATGACGAATATTGCCCGAGAAAAACATGACTCACTTTGACTGTGACAAGCTACTGAAGTGAAGTAGGAAATTATTGTTCATTAAAGAAGTCAAGATTAATGAATTTGCTATCTTAAACTTTAAAATAGCAGTAACAAACATTTTTGTCATATTGACGTACCTACTTAATAACGTCTTATAATCCGATGAACGCCGGCTGAATGCAGGAAAAAGCATGTCTCATTGTCACTTTCCGCCTGAGGCGAGCGTGCAAGCGAGAACGCGGAACAAGCGATAGAGAGGCACGATCGGTCTATGTTTCTTATGACGTTATCACGTAAAATTATCGTACGAAAACCGACTTTACAGACAACCATTTTTTTAATTATATTAAAAACCTGGCAATTTTGCCAAGAAAGGTGTTTATGTCTTGCACAGGAATTGATCCTATAATGCATTGCAGCATTGATCAACTGAGTCATTTAATTTCGTTATCATAACAAATGAATGTGGAAAAAACAGTATGAGTCAATCTTTCTGTATGTAAACAGAGATTGGTCAATATATTATATAAAATAAATATGTGACCTACAACTCGATATCACCTTCCCAGATAAGTGTCTTAAAAATAAAATGATCTGAAAAAAATATGTTCGTTTGAATATTTGTTTTGTTTTGTAAGATATCAATTTCAACTGGTGTGGGTACCATTCCATTAAAAATATGATATGGTGATATCAAGTGACCTCTCTGTTTAGTTTAGGCATTTGATATTCAGTCTGAATTTGGCTGATGAATCGATGTGTTAGGTAAAAACTCAATGTTTTAGGTCCCCAATAGTGTTAGATACTTAAAATCCGTGGTGCACGGCGTTGAGCTTCACTGCCGTGACTAGCTTTTTATTTTATTATTGATAATCCCTCCCTAAGCCGCTGCGTTCTGGCCGCCCTGAATATTCTGGGGTTGGCACCATTCTGCTAAACCATCCCGTTAGGAGCCTCACACAGGAGCACAACAAACCTCATTAAATTGTAATTAGGCTGTGGAGTCGGGTTGTTCCTACATAAACATCTTAATGCCCTGCGTGTGAGTGCGTTGGCTAATTGGTGCGGTGCACATACAGGCTTTGTTGCCTTCGTATCGAAAGATGATGATAGTAAGCAAATTCTTTGCGTCGTTATATTCAATAGGAGATAAAATACTGCATATCCCTTCTGGCCACATGGTCCGATTGATTTACACGACCGATCAGGCGACGTGAACTGTTTTTATTGTACTTGTGCTGAATGCTGATTATTATAAATAAAATAAATATTCTTGGATAAATTACATACTGCCATCTAGTCCCAAACTAAGCAAAGCTTGTGCTATGGGTATTAGATAACTGATATTAGACTTAAATGCATTTTTTTTGTAAATTTATAAATATAATACATGAAAACACCCAGACCAAGACAAATACACATGTTCATGCAAACAAATGTTTGTCATGTGCGGGTATCGAACCCGCGACCTCGGAGTCAACGTGGCCATTGCTAGCCATTCGACCACCGAGCTCGTCACTTATTATTATTTATTGATTAGATTAGAGATTATTGATTAATATGTAATAGATGTTGTCTATTTTCTCTTAGACATTATTGATTAATTAGATGTTGTCCATTTCTCAGAGATCCTGAACGCCAGTATTACAAAATGCCAAAAACTGCTAGAGAACAAAACAATCAATAAAGAAGATGCTTTAAAAAAATTACACTATGTCAATGCATTTGGAATAGAGAATTTCTGCACTTTCATGCATTGCTTACCAAAATTCGTAGTAGAACACGTTAATGTAAGTCCAACAAAATATAATACACACTTTCTTATCTTCTGGCAATGTAGAAGCACAGAGAAAGTACTATATTTGCCAAAAACTTTGCCATATGCTTTGGTGTATGATTAATTCTAATTGTATTCACTTGTAGGACACAATAAAATACCTACTAAAGTATAGTATTATTTTTTGACTGCGTGTTAAGATGCCACCTTTTCTTTCTGCCCTAGTAGACATAGATAGTTATACACAGGTTTTTTATACGATCAAGGTTGTAAACAAGCATACGACCCGCCTTATGGAAGTCATCGGCAAGTTCATTCCACAACTGTTTAAAGGGTGTCTTGCAGCGATGCCCGGAAGAGAAGTACTTTAAATAATGTAAAAAGAAAACTTTACTGACAGAAGACTTTTCTTTGTTTTTAATTTAAGTAAAACTGCATTCAAAGATTTCTAAAATATCTCTTACCTGAGCTGGGAATCGAACCCACAAAAATTTGAAAGTACCCCTGTATCTTTGTAGCACCAACCGAAAGGGTTAGTTACGACGCACGATAAACCTTTAAAAAATAAACATAGTGTAAACATATAAGTGAAAAGTACACTTCTGGACACATCTATTGGCCCACCTTAGAGTTTAGGTTTCGGTGGCCCCTACCGAAATATGATTGCTAGATTGAACAAAAACTATTGATGCAGTTTTAAACCTGATACATTTTACCATCTTTTTCGATCATATTGTTTTAAATTTGAATTCAGAATACCACACGACATGGAGCTACGCCTAACAAGGCGGGTATGCGCCTTGATTAAGGCAGTTGATTTTTGAATAAAAAACATTTAATTTAATAACGCGTGTGCCTCCATGGGCATCTACCACAGCTCTCATACGATTAGGCATAGAGTTTATCAACCGCTCTATGAAATTTTGAGGGATCCTCCCCCATTTCTCTTCTATGGCAGTCTTCAACTCCTGCATCGTCTGGGCAACTGGCTGACGAGCCCTAACACGTCTTTTTAGCTCGTCCCACATGTGCTCAATGGGGTTCATGTCTGGGCTTCTTGCTGGCCAGTCCATAACTGTGATGTTCACATCCCGAAGATATTCCCTGACGATGCCGGCAGTATGGGCTCTTGCATTATCATGCATAAAAAGGAAATTTGGGCCCACATAGTCCGCGTATGGCATCACGTGAGGTTCTAAGCATTCACGAATGTACCTTTCAGCATTTAATGTTGGCAGCCGTGGTCCCGTAACAACCTCAAGTTGAGTTTTGCCGCTCGCGGATATACCGCCCCAGACAGTCCATGAGCCACCGCCATAAGCAACCCTCTCTTCAAAGCAGCATTGTGCGAAACGCTCTCCCTTACGTCGGTACACCTTCTTCCTTCCATCATTGCCATGTAACACAATTTTAGACTCATCAGAAAAGAGTACACGGCTCCAATGCTGCTGAGTCCAATTTAAATGAGTGCGCGCGAAATAAAGGCGCGCTGTTCAGTGGGCTCGCGTTAGTTTGGGGCCATTAGCTGGCTTGTGTGGTACCATATCGCGTTCTTTTAACCTTCTCCGAACAGTTCGAGCGCTCACAGATACTCCGTGGAAGTCACGAAGTTGGTTTTGTATCTCAATGGAGGTAAGGTGACGATTTCTCAAGCTGGTCGTCACGATGAATCGATCCTGCCTTTCAGTTGAGACCCGAAATCATGGCCTTCCTTGGCGACGAACAAAGCCGCCAGTCTCTAGGTACCTCCGATAAACATTTCGGACCGCAGATCGACTTAAATTAAGTTGAGCACTCACATTTCTTTGGCTGTGTCCGGCCTGGATAAGTGCCACAGCTTGGGCGGCGACTTCAGGCGAAGTATCCATAGATTATTGATAGAACCTCACTTTAATGTTAAGAATAAGTAATGTTTGTTGCAAAACCAAAGAGAAAAATCACACTTTCAAGAATTAAATCCAAGTAAACCAATAAAATCAAGTTTTCTTAGTATTCGATTGTTGGATATCAACGAACAGGCTCCAAATTGTCTTTTTTTTCTTTAAATTCTGTGTTCGAAATTCAAAAAAAGACTATTGAACGAAATTATGAATGTGCCAGGTTCAAAACTGCATAAAAACTTTTTGCTCGACCTAATATAAAATTTTAGCTAGGACCAAACGAAACTGAAAATGCAAGGTGGGCCAATAGATGTGTCCAGAAGTGTATATCATTTAATTTTATGTCTTAAGAGCATCAATAAATTTATCCAATGCTCAAAAAATCTATTCTCATCATCATCATCATCTCAGCCATTGAAAGTCCACTGCTGGACATAGGCCTCCCCTCTAGATCTCCAATAAGACCGGTTGGAAGCGGCTTGCATCCAGCGTGATCCTACGGTCTTAATGAGGTCGTCTGTCCACCTTGTGGGTGGACGTCCTAAATCTATTCTGGTACAAGCAAATTGTCAATATTGCTATTATGCTCCCTGTTGATTGATATATTATATATTTTGGGGTGTAAGTGGTTCATCAACATCTGTGAACCAAAGCCAACTTCACCTGCACGTGGTGCATCCTGCTGACTGACAAACGAAGCTCTGACGAAAAGAGAGGTAAGGAGCGTAATTGTAAGCTGTCCAATTGGGGAATGTACCTCCACCTCACAGAATACCGCAGCCAAATAACAATTACCTTGAGGGTTGTTGTGTTCCTGCGAGTGAGTGAGGTCACCAGAAAGGAAGGAGATGCTGCGTTGGCAGCGGGGGTGGCGGCGCGCGAACGATATTCTATATTGCTAGCGTTAATATGGCTACGGTAACCGCATCACATCAGGCAGGCCGTATGCTTGTCTGTCACCCGACGTAGTATAAAAAAAAACTCTTTTGGAAAAGCCTAAATTTTGGAAGAGACTAAAATTTGCTGTAGCTGAGGGGATTTTAGCTGGGATGGAATTATTTATTCCAAACCGGCGGGTGGCTACTTCAGGTGCTAAGAAGGGGCCGTGGTTTAATGGGCCTTGTAGAGAAGCTAAACTCCGCAAGCAAGCTGCATACGAGGCTTGGAGCACGGCTCGTATCAATGGAGATCCTGGTGTTTCTGACTTGAAACGCGTATTCAATGCTGCCTCGTGGTTCAGTAAGAGAGTAATTGCCAGGGCAAAGTTTGAATTCATCGGCAGGATTGGTGAGCGCCTAGCTAAGCACCCATCTGGGAGCCGTGCTTTTTGGTCGCTTGCTAAGGCTGCCGAGGGAAACTTTTGTCAGTCGTCCTTTCCACCACTCCGAAAACCGGATGGTAGTCTGGCCCACAGTGCTAAGGAGAAAGCGGATCTGTTGGGTAATCTCTTTGCCTCAAACTCGACTTTGAACGACGGGGACGCCGCACCGCCTTCCATACCACGGTGTGGTGATTCCATGCCGGAAATCTCATTTACTCAACGAGATGTCCGGCGGGTATTGCTATCCCTCGACGTTCATAAGTCGAGTGGGCCAGATGGCATTCCGGCAGTGGTGTTAAAGCTGTGTGCTCCTGAGTTGTGTCCAGTTCTCACGCGCCTTTTCGCGCTCTCTTATTCCACCAGGCAGGTTCCGTCATCGTGGAAGACTGCGAACGTGCACCCTGTGCCCAAAAAGGGTGACAGATCAGACCCATCGAATTACAGGCCTATCGCCGTTACCTCCCTTCTCTCCAAGGTAATGGAGCGCGTGATCAACAACCGGCTCCTGAAATACCTAGAAGAGCACGACTTGATCAGCGACCATCAATACGGCTTTCGTCATGGTCGCTCGACTGGTGATCTTCTAGTGTATCTTACACATCGCTGGGCTTCAGCCGTGGAGAGTCAAGGTGAGGCACTAGCTGTTAGTCTAGATATGGCGAAGGCGTTCGATCGGGTCTGGCACCGTGGTCTTCTTTCGAAGTTACCTGCATACGGTTTACCTGAGGGTTTGTGCGAATGGGTCGCTAGCTTCTTGTCCTGCAGAAGTATTAGAGCCGTTGTGGATGGTAGTTGCTCCGATAGCATGGACATTAATGCTGGCGTCCCGCAAGGCTCGGTATTGTCCCCGACGCTGTTTTTGCTGCATGTCAATGATATGTTGTCTATTGACAGCATTCATTGCTATGCCGACGACAGCACTGGGGACACTTATTACACGGGCCGCGCCAATATCCCCCGCTCTCTGGTGGAGGAGTGCCGCGAACAACTTGTGTCGGAAATGGAGAGCACACTGAATAGTGTGTCCGACTGGGGGCGAAAGAACCTAGTTCAGTTCAATCCCACAAAGACACAAGTCTGCGCGTTCACCGCTAAGAAAACCCCTTTTGCTGTGGCTCCTCAATTCCAGAACACACCCCTTACCGTCGCTAAAAACATTGGGATTCTCGGAGTTGAAATCTCCAGCGACGTTCAGTTTCGTTGTCACCTGAAGGGAAAGGTCAAGCTGGCGTCGAAGAAACTAGGTGTGCTCAACAGGGCAAAGCAGTACTTCAACCCGCGGCAAAGACTTATGCTTTACAAAGCTCAAGTTCGGCCGCATATGGAGTACTGTTGCCATCTATGGGCGGGAGCGCCTGGATACCAGCTTGCCCCTTGTGACTCGATCCAAAGGCGTGCTGTGAGGATTGTTGAGGATCCCAAACTTACAGATGGTTTAGAACCGTTAAGTCTGAGACGAGATTTTGCGTCCCTTTGTGTGTTCTACCGATTGTACAATGGGGTGTGTTCAGAGGAGTTGTTTGACATGATGCCCACGGCCTCCTTCTACAGTCGCACCGCTCGCCATCGACAGGGAAATCATCCTCACACATTGGAGCCCAAGTGGTCGCGTACTGTGCGGTTCCAGAGAAGTTTTCTCCCGCGTACTGTCAAGCTGTGGAATGAACTGCCTGTCGAGGTTTTCCCAGGAGACTACAGCATGGGGTTCTTCAAAAAGGGCTTGAAGAGGTTTTTACAGGGTCGGCAACGCGCGTGTGATGCCCCTGGTGTTACAGGCGTTCATAGGCTGCGGTAGCTGCTTTCCATCAGGCGGGCCGTAAGCTTGTTTGCCACTCTAGTGGTAAAAAATAAAAATAAAAAAAAGCCATCAATCGAAATTATACATCTAAATAACTGAATAATATTCATGTTGCAAATATAACATCAAATGATAATACCAGAATAGTATGGAAAATGCACATGGACTACTCCCTCAAACGTAATCAATAATTATGTATTAACTTAACATTTTTTTTCTTTGATTTAAAACACCACTATGCCATTTTATTCTAGAAATATGATCATTTTAAGTGACCCTATCGACTTGTGCTATAAAAGTACAGTATATTGTTTCGAATCCCAGCTAAAGCAAGAGACTAAAAGATGTTTGAATGCAGTTTTAAAAGTTTCCTATCTATTTTTTTTTTATATGAGAGGGTAGCAAACGAGAACGTGGGTCACCTGATGGTAAGCAATCACCACCGCCCATGGAGATCAGCAACACTAAGGTCTAGCGGATCCGTTGCCAGCCTATACTCCTTTCTTTCTTTCTGGTGACCTCACTCACTCTCAGGAACACAACAACCCTCAAGGGAGTTGTTATTTGGCTGTGGTATTCTGTGAGGTGGAAGTACTTCCCCCCGAAGTACTTCACCACGTGCAGGTGAGGTTGACTTTACCTACAACGTAACCTACACGTGGTGCACCCTGCTGGCTGACTGACAAACGAGGCTCTGGCGGAGAGGTCGGGCATAGTATATATTTTAAGCAGCCCGACTGGGGAAGTACCTCCACCTCACAGAATACCGCAGACAAATAACAATTCCCTAGAGGATTCTTGTGTTCCTGTGAGTGAGTCAGGGTCACCAGGAAGGAGTTGCTGAGATCGCAGCGGGGGTGGTAGCGCGCAAGCAATATTTCATGTTGCAAACGTTAATATGTCTACGGTAACTGCTTTATATCAGGCGGGCCGTATGCTTGTCTGTCACCCGGCGTAATAAAAATAATAACCGGCCAAGTGCGAGCCGGACTCGCGCACGAAGGGTTTCGTACCATTCTATAAAAACGGCAAAAAATATCACGTTTGTTGTATGGGAGTCCCCCTTAAATATTTGTTTTATTTTCATTTATAAATAATTAATTAAATAAAATAATTTTTTTTACTATTTTATTTTACTTTAATTTTTTTTTTTCTCTTATTTTGGTTGAATACCATTTTTTTTTATTGTATTATGTATAATGATAATATTGTATGACTATTTAAAAAAGACCTATATTGACAGAGTTTCTTTCGACATTTCTTCTCGTCAATGGTCATTCCGAAATGCTGGTAGATAAAAAAGTATACCTAATTGTAAAAGACGTGTCTAAGTGCCCGCGAGGGCCCACAGAATAAAGAATTTTGACTTTGACTTTGACTTTAATTATTTATTTTTAAAGTGAATACATAACTAAATATTGTGTGAGTATTTCAAGTGTATACCTATTGCCGTTATCAATTGCGAGCAAAAACGAGCAAAAAAATCACGTTTGTTGTATGGGAGCCTCCTTAAATATTAATTTTATTCTATTTTTTATTATTTGTTGTTATAGCGGCAACAGAAATACATCGTCTGTGAAAATTGCAACTCTCTAACTATCACTGTTCATGAGATACAGCCTGGTGACAGACGGAAGGACGGTCGGACAGCGGAGCCTTAGTAATAGGGTTCCTTTTTACCCTTTGGGTACGGAACCCTAAAAATCACGGTATATAGATCGGTGTTACATGTTTCACAGTAAAAATACCTACCTTTTATGTATTGGTTTGTTTCAGATAAGACTGATTGTGATAGATTCCATCGTATTTCCATACAAAGAGGGAATATCACCAGCGCAACGCACAGGTTTATTGTTTAGACAAATGGCTGATCTGCAAAGAATTGCGGTAGAGAAACAAATTGCTGTAAGTATTAGAACTTTACGTTGTCCTTAAGTTACAGTTCCATGTGAATGGCGAGTACATCTCACGCCTTCGGTTTGCCGACGACGTGGTCATAATGGCTGAATTGCTGGAGGATCTCGGTCGTATGTTGACAGACACGGACGGACGGACGGACGGACGGACGGACGGACAGACAGACGGACGGACAGACAGACAGACAGACGGACGGACAGACAGACAGACAGACAGACAGACAGACGGACGGACAACAAAGTGATCTTATAAGGGTTCCGTTTTTCCTTTTGAGGTTCGGAACCCTAAAAAGCAAAGCCTATGTCTACCTCGGACATTCCATACAGCTTCGCCGGAGTAATTTCAACAAAGAGATCGATAGACGCATTCGATTGGGCTGGGCAGCTTTTGGAAAGCTTTGGTACATCTTCGCCGCACAGATACCCCAAGTCCCCAATGCTTGAAGACTAAAGTCTTCAACCAGTGCGTCCTCCCTGCAATGACCTATGGTGCAGAGACTTGGACACTGACCATCGGACTGGTCCACAGGCTAAAGGTCGCGCAGCGAGTGATGGAGATGGATATGCTCGGGGTTTCTCTGCGGAATTGAATCCGAAGAATATCACGCTCAAATTGCTTTTTTTTTGTTTTATTATTATATACACAATTGAATGCAAAATATCGTCTAGTACTACTAGCAGTTTTTTTACGGACAGAGGCCCACCACACATTCTGTGTAGCCACCACATACCACATGTATACCACTGTGTAGCCAGGATAAACAGCGGCGACAGCCAAATAAGGCAATGAACAGTGAAGTCCATTGCAATTCCGGATTAAAACTACGGCTACGTTGGAACTCACAACGAACTCAATCAGAAGAAATTAATAGGAGTAAGAAGCTTTTGGAATTTGACTTCCCCTCCTAGCAATGTGAGAGACAGCAATATAATACTAAAGAGATGGCTAGTCAAGGGAAGCTCGACTGCCGTGCACCACGGATTTTAAGTATCTAACACTATTGGGGACCTAAAACATTTCTAGCAGTGACATTGACGATTTTATATATGAATGCATTTTTTAATCAGTGGTGGCATTAGTTAGCTCTTATAGTCCTCTTAATCAAAGATTTATTTCCATTTCAGGTGGTGTTGACAAATGAAATGAGCACAAGAGTCGGTCTCTCCAGTGGACCACTTGTAGGGTCGCTGGGTGACGCGTGGGCTCACCGCTGCAACAAACGCTTGCTGCTGTCAACTCCAGATGGCGACTCCTGCATTAGACTAGCTATGTCATTGAAGAGTAACAACTCTGCTAGTACTGTTGGACAATTTCAAGTAAGTATTAAATGCGGGGAACGTGCAAAAGTAACCGGTTGCACGCACCAGTAGTCACCTCTGTCAGTAGTCTGTAATTTTTGGGGCCCGAAATTTAGGTCTGTAATTTTTAATTTAGAAGTGAAAACTTCTTTAGTAGGTTCGGAAGTACAATGTTGCCTATTTTTTTTTTATACTACGTCGGATGGCAGACAAGCAATACAGACAAGCCTGATGTGAAGCGGTTACCGTAGCCATATTAACGCTCGCAACACAAAAGATCGCCCGCGCGCCGCCACCCCCGCTGCCAACGCAGCATCTCTTTCCTTTCTGGTGACCTCACTCACTCGCAGGAACACAACAACCCTCAAGGGAATTGTTATTTGGCTACGGTATTCTGTGAGGTGGAGGTACATTACCCAGTCGGGTAGCTTACAATTACGCTCCCTACCTCTCTTTTCGCCAGAGCTTCGTTTGTCAGTCAGCAGGGTGCACCGGGTGCAGGTGAAGTTGGCTTTGGTTCAAAGATGTTGATGAACCACTTACACCCCAAAGCCTAGGGCCCGCTTTAGCCTTAATCCGCCACTGTCGCTGCCACCCGTGCTGTTAACTCAGCAACTTCTTCCTTTTTGGTCATCTCACTCATTCACAGGAACACAACAACCCTCAAGGGAATTGTTATTTGACTACAATATTATGTGAGGTGGAGTTACTTCTTGCTTACAAATATGATGTGCCCTACCGTTCTTAAACTTTGGCTCTGTTGGGGACGGCTTCAAGCAGGTATTAAATGAGGGGAGAGTGGAAAAGACATTGTAACTAGATATTGTAGGACTCCGTATTGTTATTTTCTTTCATAGTATAATTATGGCAAACAAGTCCACCTGCCTCATGGTATCTTCGCAGACTATTGCTGTTGCTCACAATACAAGAAGCATAATTTACGCATTGCAGGCCTTGCAAAGTATTACTAGTTAACTACACGCTAATTAGGTTACCAGCACGTGACCTTCAGAGAACAAAAGGTAGGCATTTATCGATAGCCGGTTTTTTATACCGTTGATGACATACATGCATAAGGCAGGCACTTATGGCGTTTTCCTGTCCCTATTGACGTACAATATCAGGGGCATCTCTTACACATTGCCGAGCCTATAAAAATCTCTCGTGTGTTGTTTCACAAATCTAATGCTGAAGTCGCCACTTGCCACATGGGGTTCTTCAAAAAGGGCGTGAAGTGGTTTTTACCGGGTCGGCAACGCGCATATGAAGCTCCTGATGTTGCAGGCGTCCATATCCTTTCCATCAGACAGGCCGTATGCTTGCCTGCTCAAACTACTTTTTTTATACTACGTCGAATGGCAGACAAGCATATGGCCCGCCTGATGTGAAGCGGTTACTGTAGCCATATTAACGTTCGCAACATGAAATTACGCTCACGCGCCGCCACCTCCGTTGCAAACGTAGCAACTCTCCTTTCTGGTGACCTCATTCACTAGCCAGGATACAACAACCCTTAAGGGAATTATTATTTTCACCACCACCGCTGCGAATGAAGCAAGAAAACAACAGCCCTCAAGGGAATTGTTACTTCCTGCGGTATTCTGTGAGAATTAGTTACTTTCCTATACTGGCAGCTTTTAACTATGCTATTCCCTACTTCTATATCTCCAGAGCCTCGAACAGCAGGATGCACGTGCAGATGAGTTTGGTTTTGCTTTAAAGACGTGAGCCTCTTGTACCACAAAATTTCTTGAGCGAGGAAATAGTCGATAGTTGGTTGTTTTATCGCCTTCGGCAGGGCAAGTGTCTTTTGGTTTTATCATTTATTCTCATAGAAGAATTACACTTATTATGAGAACTTAATATTAATACATACCCTATTAATACCTACAAAATTACTTGTTCGAGGAGCGCACTAGTATGGACGATGTTACGTACAAATATTGCGGTAGAAAAATACATTGTTTACATTAATTAATTAATTAGATATCTGGTTAGTTGGTTGGCTGGAAGAGATCTCTTTCAGAGATAAGCCCGCCTTTAAACTGTTTATTTTATTTCTCTACTTTTTATACATACATACATAATTTGTCGCTATTGTCACTGACGCACGACGGGTGCAGGCGCAGATCGACAATGTTAACATAACTATATATAAAACGTCGTTACTACATGTGCTTAGAATTACAAGATGTTGTTTAGTATGTCTTTTTTATTTCATATAATTTAGTATTAATTTTCAATTTCTTTCTTCCTCAAGTCATTTCATACAATGAAAGTACCATCCCGTCAATGTCATTACGAATAGTTTTATTTACCCCCGTCTGATTGACACTTTGGAACAGCGCCAAATGTTTCGGGGCTTTCCTAGAATTCATTCACATTTGGTAGCGAGCCAGGAGTTACTGATAGCATAGTAATCCTAAAATAGTGATTGATATAATTTTAACAATCAATAGGATATTTATAAATGTGTATGTAATGTACCTAATAAACGGAGCATCTAAAATTATAAAACTAGACGACTATTAAACTAACTTGGCGACTGAAGTTGAATAAACATACCAAACCTAACCAATCTAACCATTGATGTACAAAAAATCCTTTTTTGTACATCAATGAATCTAACCTAGTATTTCAGTGGCCCATATAGTATTTTTTGTAGCTTACTTTTATTTTTTCCTAATAAGTATTGAGAAGCTCGATGGCGTCATCGCGGGTGTCAATATAATCAAACACGCAAGTTAAGAAACGTTGACCGTAGCCCGTTTAATTTTTAGGGTTTAATTATCTCGACCTCCGCACGCTTTAAGCGCTTTTGAGCTTAAAGTGCTTCGGCACTTTAAGCTGTCGGTACCGGCTGTTGTCATTAGATGACAGTCGTTAAGATGAGGCAATGGCCTTCAGAAGCTTTTAGGCGGCTTGGAAACATTGGCCTAAGCCAACTTGCAGTTGAGCAGCATGGTGGAGTACGTTTTTAAACCCCTTGTATTGAGGGGATTGGTATCCAAACAGTGGCATGAATAAGGGTTGACGAAGTGACTAATTATAAATTACACGTACAAAGAAATTTACAATGAAGTGATGATGTCACTCATATATACCTTAAATAACACAAAGTAATGATGATATGTTACGAATAATAATTAAAGACTATTGTTTGATTTATTATAAATTTAAGAATAAATTACTTTTATGCATGATGTTGTATAGTATTTCTATAGATATGCCACTAAAGCGTCAAAAACAAACACCCAAAAAGTGAGCCAACTGTCTTGTTTTGTAATTGGTTCGCACAAGTAAGCCGACGAATCTAACCTTTGCGACAATTGATTAAAATTGGTAAAAATATCATCTTCCGTTCTTCGAAAATGCATAATTTATGTAGATGAGGTAATTAAAACCCAAGAGATCACATATCACACGACATTACATAATAATAATAAATTTTAACACTTATTTTAGTTAATTTCATATTTTTGCGAGGAAAATTGGCGCCATTTTCCGCTCGGTAAGGAAAAGAGTATCTCATTTTCGTGATTTTTTGTGATCATAATTAATCTCATAGATGTAACTTGAGCGTCGGAAACGCTGTGCTTTTATATCTTTTATATCCATGAGATTGAACTATTATACATAAATTATTGACTTTTGTGCATAAAATTGTTTACTTTTTGTAGCATCTGCCTGATAGTAATCAGTCATTTGAGCTTATAAATGTATGGCATTAGAACGACAGCAATGATTGCATGTTTACCACGTCAGTGGTACAAAATTAGCCAAATAATAAAGATCCTTTTGTATATGCATAAGACACAAAATTGATTTTACGTTTGGCATATATTAATATCCATCATCGTTCGTCTATCGCACTGCCGGGGAAGTTTAGGATATAACGGTTTGTATGTGCTTGTTGTACAATATCTTATTTTTTACAGTATTTACTTGCCTTAACTATGAAAAAATACTATGCAGTCTTTCTTTTTATTATAATTTATAAAGACCAATAGTGAAAGCATATTAAAAAATTCATCGTAAGTAATATTTTAGTTGATTCCACAGTAAAAGTTGTACATCTCTTGATATCTTGAAAGTTGAAAGCGTAAGCATTATTATAAAAGTTCCCCTTTTAAAACAATGTCTTTTCTTTCAGATAACGCACGAGGGCATACGGGACGTCGAATAAAACAACAACATGAACATACAATGTTTAATTTATAATTAATGTAAATATGTATATTGTATAAACAAAACTACAGCACCAATAAATATCTCATTTTCACGAAAATATCAAGCTTCAATCTACTCATCTCGTAACAATTATACAATGTAAAGGCAGTTTCGGGTCGGAACATAACATGTAACATTAAAATTTGTAGTCTTATCACCTATGCGTTCTCCTAAGACACGATAGTAAGTAACACACGTTTGTAGTCCCCCTTCGTATCATCCTGCAAAATATTACATTGTATTTCGTAACATTTTTTGTTAAAATTTAAAATGCATGCAAACAAATAACCACTAATATTATTTTGCAGGATTAAGCACAAAGTGTGACTAGGACATTCCTGAAGTCACCCGTTAGGTCTTCCTGTAAACAATATCGAAAACCAATGCTATAACGTTAGCGAACAAAATTAAAAAAAAAAAGAAAACAAAAAGAAACTGGCCCATAATTTATTTACGAGATTCACACAACGTGCATTTGAGTTAAGCATGAGATAAAAATTAAGATCCATTCATTAAAGTAGCTTAATATATACGTAAAAAAATAATGTCTTTAAATAAGTAGAAATGCAACAGTAAGTGTGATTGTACTCGATTACAAAAATATTTCTACACAGCGAAATGGCGCTCGTAATACTGAGAGCGTGTGTTTTTAACTCAGCGAGTTTAGTAACACATGGTCGAGAGGAGTCGGCCGATCGGACCTCCTATGTCCTCCTGAAAACAATGGCAACACTACTGTAAAACTAAAACATCACACGAGAGTGGCTAGCCACTACCTCATGCATGATAAATAAGCAGTTAGCTACTGTGCAAAGAAAGTTACATGACCGTGAACAAGCAAAATATACAGATCATTGTGACATATACAACCCGGCATGGAACTAGAGACACGACACGCTGAACGCAAAATCGTTCTGAGATTTGCTCCTGAGAATGGACGTGGACTTTTGTCGTCAGTGACCACGCAACGCTTAAAACCTACCGATATACAAAGATTTAGATCGTTAGATACGCCTTTACCCTGGTGCGACCAAAATAATTCACCGTGAAATGAAGGAGGATATTCTGACTAATTAGGTGTTCATATGAATATAATGGCAGTGAAATGTCGTCGTTTGAATAAACGAGATTTAAAAAAAAAATGTCGTTACAATACCGTATACATAATGACATTGTATTAATTCTAAGACTAGATGCAGAACCAAAGGTTCAGCATTTTACTGGTAAGAGTTGATTGCATTCAACTAATTTCTTTCGTTGTCAAAAATGGCGAAATGCTTTCTGTATTAAGACAAAAAGGAATAACACTTATTGCCTTTATATACGGATATTCATAAACAAAGCCTCAGAATTTCGTTATCGAGGCATATTCTAACGATTTAAGTCTTTGCAAATAAAATTGACACACAACTTAAATAAATGAACTAGGTGGTTATTAGCAACCGTCGTCATATCCTTTCCATACGCGATAATTTATTCGACAACGGTCAATAAGGCCTTCTTGTAATCACCGGAAGTGTCATCCTGTAACCAAAATTTGGTACCATTCTAATCCTGTCCTTAGATTTTAGTTTTAAAGCAATCATTTTAACCCAATAGCGTTATCAAATTTTAGTTCTCTCGTTAGCATTACATACATTTTGTTCCCCGGAACACCAACAAGTAACATTCAAATGATTTTAATCACAATGTTAAGTGACAAAACAATAGCCGTAAGATACTCCTATATTGATAAGTGGTACCGTAATTTTGTGCATAAAATACATAGATCTGTATAGCTATAAAATTTTAAGAAAGTGTTAAAAATGTGATGAAATGAAGAAAGAAAGATATCCAAATGAAATCTTTCATGCGGATTATTCTGAAAAAATATAAATGCCAAATAAACTATGGGTCAGTTTCTTGACTTGGTCGATTCTAAATAAGTATATGTTTCCATGCTGTTAAATCAACGAATCTACAATTCTACATAGAACGAACATATATCACACGATGGAACATAGAGTGTTATATTTATGGTCATAATAATTAGGGTTATTTACAGGGTGGTTATTTTAAAAGCCACATATAAACTCGATGTTTGTTAACACGTCATACGAGAATGATGGTTAGTATGATTAGCACATACATAAATACAATTATCGTGTATATATTTACAGGTACCATGAAATTCAAACCAAAATTTCAAGCCAAAAAAGTAATGTAAATCTACAGTAATGTTATCAAGTAACATTGAATGGAAAATGTATTGTAAGCACAAGATAATAAAGATTAAAATGACTTACAGCAATCCAGTTCTCCAAAGGTTTGCCGTATTTGTCGAGGAATGCCTGCTTGATGTCTCCGAGGTCGATCTCGGAGCGACTGACGACGATTCTGATGAGGGTCTTGTCGTTGGTTCCCATACCCTTCATGGAGTAATAGAGGCGTTCAGCGAAGAAGCCTACTTTGCTCTTGACGCATTTTACTAGAAAAAGAAATTTATACAATTTCAACCCACAAAATGTAAAATAACGGGACGTGTCTGTGTTGTCGTGTATCAGTCATAGTTTGGTTTTGGCGTTAGAATTAGAGCATGGTCTTATTATATTTATCACTCAATTCCGATTAGGGGGCTATCCATAAATTACGTCACACGAATTTCATGATTTTTTCCCCTCCCACATTTGTGACCCCCCCCCCCTAGTGCGACGTCACATATTTTGCAATTTTACATCTAGAGTTGCAAATGTTTTTGAGGTATATATCGTTAATGGTTCAGTTTGTGTTTTAAGGCTTAGATTGTAATAGATTTTGAAATATCACGTCACAAAATTTAGGACCCCACCCACCCCCTTGTCACACAATATCACACTTCGTGGACCCCCTCCCTCCCCCTTAACGTGTGACGTAATATATGGATGGCCCCTAGCCTGTTTGAAGCAAATAGGAAAAATGCCCCCCGCTACCTGATATGTTTAACATTTGGCTATTAGACACGGGATTTGAACCAATCGTGACTATTATGTAGCTACTTGACGCACAAAAAGTTGAATGTTCTGCACAAGGTCGCGGGCGTCCCGCGATATACAGATTACTGCGACCTTGCCACGCCGCTACAATACCGGCTGCCATTTCAAGCGTTTAAATTCATCACTACATCGATTATGCAATTGAAGTTTTAATGCAACTAGAACGTCGATAGGCGTCGCAGCCGGCGGAGGTCCAGGGTTCAATTGCTAACGATTGGGATGAATACTCAATGCTTAAAATGATAATATAATGCAATTTCGCTGTATGTATCGTGTTGGGAACCCGAGCGTCAATCGCCACAAGCTACTCGACTTAAGAGTGCGTAAGTAGTCAGCTTGCAGGCAAAAGGAGAGTAAGACCTGCTATTAATCCGTTTGAGTGCTTGGTTACTTTTCTGGACGCGAATATATATAGATATATATATAGCAGAGCGGATAAAGGTCCTCTTGCCTGGTTGGTTTACTGGGCCAGAGACTCGCAATCATGTGATATAACCGAAAGGTTGGTGCACAAGGGAGCATTAGTTGTAGGCATAGGGTCGTTGTATGTATCGTGCACTGTTTGCACATATAATAAAATTGTAATCGATCGGGGAGTATATAAAGAGCCATAGAAGCCAAAACAATTACCTTCAGAAAGTTTATTTGTCCGTCTGTCGCCTATGACTACGTCATATCGGTAATATCGGTATACTAAATGATGCGTCCTTTAAATTTTGTCAAATAATTCTATCAGTCTTAATTTGGTTTTGGCGGTAGCGTTGAGCATCGGCATATCTCACTCAATTACGACCAGCCTGTTTGGAGCAATGGCTATAGCTAGTGCTCCTATATTTATGGGAACACAAAATATCAGCGAATTGCAGTTAAATTGCAGTTACACAAACTGCAATTCGCTGATATTTTGTGTTCCCATAAATGTCATCATCATCGTTTCAACCAAATGAGACCATAGACTTCTCCTACATACTTTCATAAAGCTTTGGTCTTTTTTTTTATTCATTGACTCCCTGCAATGTTTATCAGATCGTCGACCCATCTCGGGGTTCTACGCTGCGTTTTCCGGTCAGCGGTCTTCGTTCTAGAACTTCAGCTCCGTCGACCGTCAGTAATGCGTGCTACATGGCCTGCCTACTCCCACTTCAGCCTGCTGATCGTTAGAAATATGTCGATAACTGTAATTCTATTACGGGTATACTCATTCCTGAGTTTATCACGGAGAGAGACTCCGAGCTAGCTGTCTCCATCGCACGCTGCGCAATCTTGAGCTTTCGAATGAGGCCCTTAATGTCTAGCTAGTATATACTATGCATCACTTACCAATAGCCAACATGCCTTTCTCGATGCTTCCCGAGAATTCTTTCTTGATGGTGTCCTCGATATCCTTTCCAGTCATTGCCTCATACTCTGCGAAGATCTGTAATAATAACAAATAAAAAATAAAATATTCCGCTATATATTCCGTTCAAAAGATAGGTAAAAAAAGCCAAGATTCAAAATCAACAAATCTGGGGGCACGGCAGTGCCCCCACCAAGTCGAGCAAAAAGCGGCACGGCCGTACCATCCTTTTCTCGAAGCACTTCAGGCCTTTTTCGACCCCATATAACTTTGTTGTGGATAAAACTAGGAGCCTGATTTTTTAGTATTGTTTTTACTAGATCAGTCTTTATCAAGGTATGAGTAGTTAGAGGAGTGGGTCGCGTGTTCACAGTACGAAATTTAAGTTGTTCCAGCCCCCTTACCACCATCTCTTATTGCGATTCAATAATTGAATAGATTGCTTATTCATACCGATGAATAAGCGACTCTATTCCATTTGAAATAGAGTCCCTTATTCATTGGTATGAATAAGCATTCTATTCAGTTATTGAATCGCAATAAGAGATGGTGGTAAGAGGCTGGCCTCAAAAAATCAAGTGATCTAGCCTGAATTATCTATATATACCTATTTATTGATATACCATACTTGTTTGCACTTGCTATATAAGTATCGTTCGTATTTACGCTGTCAATGCAGCGCTTTATTATGAGCTTCCTGGCGACTTCGAGGGTTATTATTTAGTTGCAGTCTTTTGAGACTTTAATAAATATGGAGGTACCCATCCGACCATTCAAATAACGCTGTGCTTTGCTGTGATCTACTTATCTCTGTTTACAATTTTTTATTCTCAATTACTTTTTTTATGTAAAAAAATAAAGTTAGCCTGCTTAATAGTAAGTAAGTATTTTATTGTGAAACAAGGTAACAAAAAACACTAATTGTACGTACATACATAGATAATTCTAAATTTATATGAAAAATTCCTCCTGCCACAGACTTGAAATCGCGGTACCTATAAGGATGTAAGGAAAACACGTGAATAATTGACTTCAAGCAATTGTAAGCTCAATTTGTGAATTATATTAGGCAACTCACAGTTTCATGAACATGACTCAGGCTACTTATGCTCATAATTAGAATGATTTGACCGTGAACATAGTTTTTCAATGACTAGCAAATGATCTAAACATTGCTTATATAAACAATAGTAATTTAAATTAGTTTTTTATTCTAAAATATTAGTGTAGATACTTACTTACATAATAAGAGTGAAGAAATATTTTTGTAATTATTTAGCACGATATATCAATTAAAAATGTAAGCATCGAATTAAGATCCGATTTTAAAGATCGATTCTTAATTCGTTGCTTACATTTATATTAGGTAAATACAGTTGTATAATAAAATATGTATGTACTTTCATGAAAAGTGCTAGCAAAAGGCTAAATTTAATAACCAAAATACTAATAGATAAAAATGTCAAAAAACAAGAATATTATTAATAATAAAAAAAACCGGCCAAGTGCGAGTCGGACTCGTGCACAAAGGGTTCCGTTCCATTATCTATAAAAACAGCAAAAAAAATCACGTCTGTTGTACGGGAACCCCCCTTAAATATTTGATTTATTTTAATTTAATTATTTATTTTTAAAGTGAATATATAACTGAATATTCTGTGAATATTTCAAGCGTCTACTTGTTGCCGTTATCAATATCCAGCAAAAAAAAATCACATTTGTTGTATTGGAGCCCCCTGAAATATTTATTGTATTCTGTTTTTATGTATTTGTCGTTATAGCGGTAACAAAAATACATCTGAGAAAAATTCAACTGACTTAACTATAACGGTTCATGAGATACAGCCTGGTGACAGACGGACGGATGGACGGACAGCGGAGTCGCAGTAATAGGGTCCGTTTTACCCTTTGGGTACGGAACCCTAAACCTGTGTAAGACATGTTTAAATGTCCACAAAGGCTCAATGACAAAATAAATAATTTCGTTACCAATAAAAAACTTAAAAAATCAAAAGCAAAGTAGGTACAATAAGTATGCAACTATAAACAGTTCACAAACAAAAAAAAATTCCAATCGGTATAAGTGAACAGCACTGCATTTCTCACTCACTATGCAAGTAAGGTCCATACGCAAATCTTACTTATATAAATGTAATACATACATATTTAATACGAAGTAAAAATGGGCAGTAAATGTACCGAGAAATTTCGCAGTAAAAGTCATTCTAAATTAATTTATTATGAATATGCATTTAACCGTGATAAAAAATAGTAACAGGTAAGTGGTGCACTATGTTCATTAAAATTCTACGAAGGCTTAGTCATTCTAAATGACCTGTTTCACTTGAATTACTATGTAATTGTTAAACAAAATCCAAAGTCTATCAATGAATAAATATTTCTGGATATTTTACACATGCCATCTAGTCCCAAATTAAGCGCAAAGCTTGTACTATGGGTACTACACAACTGATAAATGTACTTAAATACATTTTTTTTTCTAAATACATACGTGTAATACATAGAATACACTCAGAGCAAGACAAGCAGACATGTTCATGCACACAAATGTTTGTCTTGTGCAGGGATCGAACCCGCCGCGGCCTCGGTTGTAAAGTAGGCATTGCTAGCCATTCGACCACCGGGCTCGACTCGACTCTATGATTGAATTAATTTGGTGAAATTGTGTTTTTATTCTTTACTTTTGTTACATTACCGATTAACATTTTGATACACTACATAATAGGTAGGGGAAAAAGTCTTTTCGCATTATAGTATGTATGAACTTGTAATAAAATTTCTTTGGTTATACCATTTGTGTCTGGCAGGTTTTGATATCTTTAAAAAGTTTATATTTTAAAAAAGATAATTCCAAATTCAAATTAGGTAAATGTGTGATTTTCATTTGTTTTTTTTACTGTCAAGATGAGTGAATCTAATGAAGAAATTCGATACATTTTAACATTTTACTACAAAAAAGGTAAAAATGCAACGCAAGCTGCGAATAAAATTTGTGACGTTTATGGACCTAGTGCAGTGTCTGTGAGAGTAGCACAAATTTGGTTTAAGCGTTTTCAATCAGGAAATTTTGATGTGAAAGATGCACGTCGCTCTGGTCGCCCTGTTACGGATAAAATGGATGCCATTTTTGAAAAAGTGGAGCAAGATCGGCATATCAGTAGTTACGACGTAGCTGAAGAATTAGGAATTGACCACAAAACAGTTTTGGCGCAATTGAAAAAAGCTGGGTACACTAAAAAGCTCGATATTTGGGTGCCTCACAATCTCACTGAAAGAAACCTAATGAACCGTGTACTCATTTGCGATTCTTTACTACGACGTAATGAAAGCGAACAGTTTTTGAAGAAGCTTATAACTGGTGATGAAAAGTGGATCACGTACGACAAGAACGTGCGAAAAAGGTCGTGGTCAAAGGCCGGTCAGGCTTCACAGACTCTGGCAAAACCCGGGTTAACCCGCAACAAGGTGATGCTGTGTGTATGGTGGGATTGGAAGGGTATTATTCATTATGAGCTGTTACCGCCAGGCAGGACTATCGATTCTGAACTCTACTGTGAACAACTGATGAGATTAAAGCAAAAAGTTGAGAGAAAGCGGCCGGAATTAATTAACAGAAGGGGTGTGATTTTTCATCATGATAACGCTAGACCTCACACATCTTTAGGCACTCAGCAAAAATTAAGAGAGTTTGACTGGGAGGTGTTAATGCATCCGCCGTATAGTCCTGACCTTGCACCTTCTGATTTCCATCTGTTTCGGTCTCTTCAGAATTCTTTAGGCAATGTCAGGTTACCATCACGAGAAGACTGCCAAAACCACTTGTCGTGGTTTTTTGAACAGAAGTCCCAAAATTTCTGTAGTAATGGGATCATGTCTCTACCTACAAGATGGCCAAAAGTTATCGAACAAAATGGCACCTACATACTTTAGTTAAATGTAAATAAACTTTATTAAAAAATGTTTTGAATTTTCATATAAAATACGAAAAGACTTTTTCCCCAACCTAATATTATGATTGCCTTATCAAAGTATCCTTAATAAGGGAGGCGCAAATTAATGCAAAAAATATATAAGCTATGTAGAAAATTTTAGGTCCCCTAAATTTTTTAAGTTGCGATTTAATATTACCATTATAATATTACATAATTATCTTTTACTTTTTACTGATAAATTTCTCCGTTTCTCAAATTTTATACGCCGAGAAAGCAGATTGGCTTATAATGGGCATGCAGAATACCAATCTAGCAAAAAAAACCCTAGCGTCCAGGGTTTCTTTTTCAATCTTTGTAGTCAAACCGTAACTTTATACATCAAATAATAAATTTTATGAGCACGAGTATTATATTACAATTAATACAAGCTAAGATTATTACATACCTCGTTTATCTTTAGAATTTTAACAAAAGCGCTATAATATTTTGACAAAATTGTGTTATCATTTCGTAATTAGGTACTTAGGAAATCCAAAATGTATGAAATTTTATGTATAGACAGCCCAAAGGCGAAAATTACGGCAGCAAAAATTGGCTACAAAGCGCTTACTCAATACCTATGCAATACTACAACTTTATACATGCAGTACACAAAGAAAGGAAAAGAACGTGAACACAGGAAGGCATAATATCTATAACTTTTCAATATTTTTTTTTAATTTCCTCTAACGTCATGTCGAGATGATAATTGGCACAAGACTAAATGAATGCCAGGCAATTACCGTGTTTTAGTTCTTACCACTATGGGAGCAGATAGAAAAATACTTCTTAGACCCAAACATAAACTAATATAATATAAAATTCTCGTGTCATAATGTTAGTTACCATATTCCTCCGAAACGGCTTGACCGATTTTTTATGGCAAAACAACGTTTGGTGGGTCAACTAGTTAATTAATATTTTTCTCACCTGTCTCAACTGTTGGTAGGAGCGTGTGATGAGGACGGAGTTGAAGACTGACTCGTCGGTACCCCACTGGCCTTCGCCAGCGTTGGCCAGGGCCTCCGCATCGGATTTGGCGGCGCCTTCATCCACGCCCTGGTTCTCATCACGATTTGCCATGCATAATGACACGCATAGCCTCTTGAAGTGACCGGATGTGTCTCCTTTGAGGTCCGATTCTAAACTCTTGTTGTATACTAGGAAATAAGAAATGACATGTTTAATTAACGTAAAAAGACCATACATAATTATTGTGCATCTAACTTTTGTAGATTCGAACTTTTGAACTCAACCGTAGATCATCAGACTAAGCCCTAGTGCGAATTTTTTGTTCGCGTTCGACCATGCCAACGTAAATAAACCAACCAAATAGAGAAGAACCAATGGCGGATTTTCCCTAAGGCCAACTTGGCCCGAGCCTAGGGCGACCAAATGTTGCAGGGTTATTCTTAGAAATTACAGTCTGCCATAGCGGTTTTGCGGAGTGTAGAATTATATAAATAGGTGTAAAATTATAAATAAGAACCAAGATACTATATAATAAGGAATAAGGAGTCAGCTATTAAGAACCAAGAACTAAGGCGGCCACGATACGACCTAGGGCGTCGAAGACACTGCCTAGGGCGGCCAAGACTACAAATCCATCTCTGAGAGTATTCTCATGATGTGATTTTATAAGAACGCGTGTTAAATCAAAATTTTATGGCTTGCGCACATTTTGAAGTGAGAACGCAGCTAATTTGGATATGTAACACGCGTCTGGTAAATTCGCAATATGAAACTTTTTCCCAATTTAGACGGCTTGTAAACGTTAACACTTTCGAATATGACCAAAAGACTCACACTAAGCACTCTGAGCGAGTATCACAGTACGGTACAACGAGTAGATGTTAGCAAGCAGATAATCGCCCTGATGAGATCTAAATTAGCCCACTTTCTTATCGCATATTTTCATGCGAATTGCCCGTTAATTGAATAATAAATTTAGTATGTTACCTTACGTGCTTTTTAATCTTTAATAGTACTAGGGGTCAGCAGTGTGCTTGCGACTTCGTGTGGGCTTTCAAACTTTCATTCCTTACATTTTTTCATCCATTAGGCGATAGATAAATAATGTAGCAATAGTGAATATAATAGTAGTTATAGTGAGAGGCGTTAGGCCTGAGGGCCAAGGCAATCAGATACTACGAGTATATATAGGTAGTAAAGCACCGGAAGAGCGCATTTGCGGTGGTTTTAGCAACTAACTATTTCGTATTCTGAGGTTTTAGTAAGGATTGCAGTCAATGAAGGAAAAATAAATAATGTATTTTGGCGGTGTATATCTATGTAGGTAAATAATTTTACCTATGGTTGAGCGTTGTGCTAAAAGATTAAATTTTTTAACAAAAACAAAATGACGTTATCATTATCGGTCGTGGATTCATAGTAATCATTTGGTACGCAGTCAGGGGGGTCGTTACGACCCCTCGATAACCGGTCAGATCACTCTGCCGATTATCCCACCTACTGGCACCTACCACCACGTATTAAATAACATTTAAATTAGACTAAAAGAAATAGAAGATGTATCTAACTTGTACCTAGTAAGTAGATGAGTAATGTATGCATCATGCATGACAGGGTGCAACGACAAATGACGAGTATATAGTGTCATGCAGGGATTTATTCAAGTCACGCACGGCGACATCCTACGCATGGTCTATTGTTGTACTAGGTATACGAGTATATAGTAAAAAATAGATACTAAGAAATCTACGTACCTAGCAGTTAAACCGTCATAACGCATGCGTAACAGATGGGTACGAGTAAATACTGTAGTATGTAGAGCACAATGGCTAATTTGTATGTTTTACAGTAACTTCATGGTTTACTGCGACATAGACGCATATTGCTAGGTCAGCGACAACCCAGTAGTGTAAATAGCATTAAGACCAGTGGCGGACTAAGGCTAAAGCAGGCCCTAGGCAACATTGTATCGCCGGACTTGTCAAATAAGTTTTCACTTCCAAAATAAAAATTAAAAACCTAACTTTCGGGCCCCAAAAATTACGTGCCCAAGGCACGTGACTAGGTTGCCTAGGCCTTAGTCCGCCCCTGATTAAGACATTAGAATAAAGGCACTGTTCATATACAACAACAAGTGTCTACATCATTGGTGCTCCTCGGAGCACCCTCGACCAGCAATCCTCTCTTCACGTTATTACAATATTTTCGCATTATTATGGACGAACAGACTTACAGCCTGTTCAATCAAATCCAATGATATAATTTCGAGTCAAACTGTGAACTGAAGAAAAAAACAAAGGAAGAAAGAACAAAAAATCCTTAGGTGTGTATACTGTCAGCAAAGAAAGAAAAGCTAGTACTCAAACCAAGTTCAAAACCACAGAAATAAAAGAACATTCAAAACCCTCTGAGTATACCCACTAGGTAGGTACGACTTTCCGACACGTTTGCCAATCTATTTACCTATACAGACTATAGCAACAGCATTTCTATGTTTAAAAAATCCTTACATTGTTCATAGAAAGCGGAGATAGTTCTGATGCCGTAGTTGGAGAGTGTGCACAGGATTTCGATGATGGCTTCTTCATCAGTACCCATCCCCGCAACTGCGTCGTGCAGCTCTTTGGCATAGTAATGTGGCAGGGGTGTCATCAGCGCGACGATCACATTCTCAAGGTTGCCGCTCAGCTCGCTCTTCAGTTCGCTGATCAAATCCTGTTGAAAAAAAATATCGAGGTTAATATTTAGCATAAATTCTTATGTCATTGAATTTAGGTCACTGAATAATGAATTTAACATGGTACTAATAAATGCTGATCATGTTGTAGTAAGGTAGGCAGTATTCCGTGAAAAACAATCAATTAGGTACCTACACAATGGGTTGTGTTTGCAGTTGGTTGATTATGTCATGATAGCCACTGCCATGGCAATCCCACCGCTCGCCTTACTTACCTAAATTATTCTGACATATTCGAACCCAAATGTTCGTGATATAGACGTGTTCAAATGAGGGTTCCTTTCGGGAACATAAACGTTGTGAAATGAACTCACTGCAGAGGTTTTCCCAGTAGAATATGGTGTAGTATAGCATTCTTCATGAAATGTTTGAAAAGATTTTAGGGGATCAACAGTATGTTACTGATGATACTGTTGCTGCAAAATTACTGCTGCGGTGACTATTTAATCAGGTAGGTTACCCACCCGGTTATAATACGCTTGTTTGCGCCCTAGTGGCATAAACAATAATGCACATGTTTACTATCCTACACTCACACACTTTTACTATCCTAAACTTGCGTTTTTGCTATCTTCAGATATAAAATATATTTACAAGTCATCTTGTGTTATAGTCTGGCTACTTATCTACACAAAATATTTACAAATTTGTATCTATATTGGCATTTTATAAGGCAAGATAACCACTTCTGCGAAGAGCGTGTCTACATGTCTACATTCGTATTTTGTAAGATCGTATAAAATATTTTTAGATTTCCTATTTCATAACTTCTGTTCTGATAGAGTAGACAAAGTTCTGAGACGTTGGTCGTTCATTTCCGTACGATTTATTGTGACTCAGATGAAATATGCATAGTAGACTACATTACAATAAATGTAATTCTCAAATAGGTAGAATGACTCATAAATATATGCACATATGTATCAGCGAAACAAATGGCAGGTGTACTAATGTGTACATAGCATATTGGCAGCTCTAGAAAATGTTTTTGTAATGACTAATGAGTTGTATGCTAATGCCTGACTTGTTCTTTAGTTGGGGGAGGAAAGTTCTAGAGTAGAGGCCACGTATGTGGCGACGAAGCGTAGGGCGTCCCCTCTCTAGATGGACCGACGATCTTAAAAAAGTAGCTGGTAGCGGTTGGATGCGAAAAGCGGAAGATCGCATACTATGGTGAAAAGCATTGGGAAAGGCTAATATCCAGCAGTGATTAGATACAGGCTGATAATGATGATGATGACTTGTTTAGTCATTCCTCTGAGTGCCTGACCGTTCCACTCTATGATTGAGGAGATCATTTTGACATGGGTAATTAACCTAGCCTAAAATGATTACAGTACAAACATTCGTGCTCGGAATGCGGTAGGACGTTAACGAGATAATGCAAGTAAACTGCGTTCTCCTTGATGCAAGTTCACGTCATACATCATTATCTAGGTACATATTATAAATTAACGACTCGCGGTGAGTTCGTGTTTGTTCGGGCCAAAATTATGTACGAATTTTCATACGGTTTTCACCAAAATAAACAAGGATCTACTAGAAAGTTTTATAGGAAATTTTGAAAACCTATCGGTGAGAATCCGGGCGCTAGTTTAAATTAAAACTTATACCTACTTTCTTACTTACCTATAGTTTCAAATTAAACTCACTCTAATTAAAATATTTTTGGATTTCAAAGTCCAATTGAGGAATGTTGCAGGCTATATAACATCACGTTATGATCATAATTACCTGAAACACAGGTTCAACCTAGTTCAGGTATTTTTTGGATTGTTATCTTATAAATATTTATATCTATGTTGTTAATCTGAATAAAGATTATTATTATTATTATTATATAAGTATAGAAATTAAATTATATTATAAAATGTCGGTTTCCTAGTTTGAATGTTTTCTTTTTTTGATAAATTTTTAAGTCATGCCAAAGTCCGATTTTGAATGTTAAAAGATTGACTGAAAATATGACAAGAATAAGGGATCCAAAACATTAAGGTTGTGTAATTAATTCAAACCAACTGAAGAAGAAAAGATGATAAATCATTCTTAAGAAGTAACACTGCCATTGAAAAATACTTTTTGTACAATGCGACTTTGTGACCAATCCTACTATAATATCCAGCTAATTATTAATATGTGAAAGTTTCAATGTCTGTCATTCATTTGTGCGAAAACGACTCATGGGAGGGTCTGAAATTTAGATTTATAATCCCTCTTAATACACTGTAACTAAGTAATTCGTTACAAAAGATAATTCAAATAAATTTTAATTGGAAACGATAATCTCCGACATCAATTTCAAAGCTAGTCTTTAAGCAATTAAACCGACCGTTAACTTCCAGAATATAGGTCATAGATTTTAACATTGAACGTCAATAAATGGGTCTGACTGGCATGTTAATGTTAATGTCCATGGAATTTATGTTGTTCTGTGGTGTGTGTTATGTGTATCTTAAGTCGGGTCTCCTACAAGTGCTTTGAATTCAAATTCAAAATATCTTTATTCCTTGGACTATATAAAGCACTTAGAAACGCCATACAAATTAAATATAAGAACATGTATAAATCATTACTACTGTAAATCCGCAGAGCTTAGATTCACTTTCATCACACTATCTTGAATGTGAAAGTGAATTTAAGTAGTTCCGGCGACGGGGCTTCTTGAGAAGAACTGGCAAGAAACTCGAGGCCGACTCTTTTAATTGCCAATATCGTTTCATTAACAAAAGCAATTCATTTCCAAATACTTTTATCATTTATGTAATCTGAGATACAATAGTAAGCCTTTTGACATAGTCTAGTTTTGATATATTTCTTTTCTTCCAACTATGCTTTAATTTCATCACAATCACACTAAAAACTCAGTACAAAACGAGTCTTTAATGCTCTAGAGCAATAAAAATGTATGAAATTTCATTATTGCACAGTTTTTTTTAATCGCACCAAAAGGTGCCAATCTCAATGGATTAGCTCTATTCAGCCAGCCGATATCAATACTTTTTTTTTTCGTACGTATTATTCGTTTCTATCCTACTTGTTCCAAATTTAAAAAATGATTGCTGCTAACTCTGAGTTAAAAATGAAAGAAATTTAAAAAAGTGATTTGGCGGGAACTTTGTTAATTTTGCTTGACAATATTTTTGGAAACGATAAAAGTGTGATACTATCTGATTTTGAGTGCTTCGGCTTCGAATTAAAATGGAATCATCTAGCGACACATTAACTCCGGAAAACATTCTAAATGAAGCCGACAGTGTTATAGAAACTTCTATTTTAACTGTTTGATATGAGTTTCTTTTATCTACTATTCCTATAGGTATTAGTTGAAAGAAAAGCAGATTATGCACCTCGCCTTAAGTAATTTATATTGCCCTCGTGCCTGTTAGATTAGAGCCCTCGCTTACGCTCGGGCTCTAAATCAGGCACTCGGTGCAATAATAAATTACTTTGTGCTCGATGCAATAATCTACTATAAATTTACCCATGGATAATTTAAACGCGTCGTTTGGAAGTTTATTGTAGAAGCGTATACATTGACCTGGGAACGAATTAGAGATTTTATGGAGCCTAATAATATGCACAGCGAGTTTGTTTTTATTTCTTAAATTTAATTGATGGAGATCACTGTTTTTCCTAAATTTGGTTTGATTTTTATGAACGTAAATAAGATTTTCATAAATATATTTAGAATGTAATGTCATAATATTTATCTCTTTAAATTTATTTCTCAGTGTCTCCCTGGGACTCATAAATAGCACGGATAGCTTTTCGAGACATTCTACAAAAACACAAAAATATCGAACCAAGCCTGTTTATCTCTATATTTTTCTTAAATGTTTCGGTCAGTGGGTAGCTTTCGGGGCGGGTTGTTGGAGTTGGGGTATACTCTTCGGGGCACTATGAAACGTGCAGAAAACAAAAAAAAAAATTAAAAAAAATTTTTTGTGTTTTATAAGGGGCATGGGACTTAGAAAAATTTTCGATGTTTTTTTTATTTTTTTTATTATCATATTTTTATGTTTTATTATCATATTTTTCTCGCAAACGGTGCGTCGTACCGAAAAATTGTACATGACAAGAAATTATCCCTTTGATGTGACCTTTGATGTGCGCATATAAAAATGTGAGATTTAAAAAGAAAAAAATATCTTCTAAAAATTGGCCAAGTCCTGATTCATACATTGTTAAAGTCTATTTTTCTCGAAAACGGCGCGTTGTACGAAAAAGTTGTATATGACAAGAAATGATCTATCTGACGTGATCTTTGATGTGCGCATATAAACATGTGCGATTTAAAAAAGAAAAAAATATCTTCTAAAAATTGGCTAAGTCCTCAGACTCATACATTGTTAAAGTCTATTTTTCCCGAAAACGGCGCGTTGTACGAAAAAGTTGTACATGGCAAGAAATGATCTATCTGATGTGATCTATAATGTGCGCATATAAAAATATGAAAATAAAAAAAAAATAAAAAAATCGAAAATTTTTCTAAGTCCCTGGCTCCATAGTGCCCCGAAGGGTATACTCCAACCGTTTAAAATACACATTTCGAATATAGCCCTGTAATACTCTTATCTCTACGATAATAATTAAAACAATTATTTTATACATTAGTTTTCCTTATTTCTGTTTCCAATTTACCAACATAGTTACCAACTGACGAGTACCATGCCTGCATATTACTATCATAATGTTAAATTATGCTCATACAAAATGCCATGAATTGATTACAGCTAAATTTAGAAACACATTACACACGACCACATTTAAAATAAATTTACCGCATTTAGAGGAAGTTAGTTCTAAATACAATTTTATGTGTAGGAATGATTACTTAAATATGTAAAAAATGCTTTTTGCAATTCAATCATGCAACGTCAACATAGCCTGTCCATGGATGGGTTTATATATTATCTCGAGCTCCTCTGTGCTTCGAAGGACACTTTAAGCCGTTGATACCGTCTGTTCCGTCCATATATCGTGTGACCCGTATCCCAGCAGTGGGATGCATAAAAGCTGACGAGGATATTGTCAACCCGATGCATCCCACTTCATCATAAAGTCAATCAAGGGGGCTTTTGAACCCCATGACTGGCTCATTCTAAGCGCACTCTTCTTGACCCACATGTATTTCAATGGACAGGGAATGTGCTACGTACTCGTATAGCATAGTGAGTAATCGTATTTATATTACTTATATCACAGTTTCTACTTTCTCATGTCTTGGATTGGGAATAGATAAGAACGTCTTATACTTTCACATATCAAATCTTATCACATTCGCGTGTATCACAGCATAATTTAAAGATTGTATCATGTATTATCATCATGTAAACATTGTGAACAAGCCCGTAATTGATAAGATAGTAGATATGCAGGAAAACAACAAATCATGGAAAATAAATGCTGCTCTGGTACTGGCTGACTTTAAACACTGCCCGGCTTCATTTTATACTTTTACTTTGACACTGTTTTTGATACATCTTGTTTTTTTTTTTATATTACTGCCACAAAAATAAAGAGCCGAAACACATCGATTTAGTGGTAGGTAATCATTTGCATCCCATCCTCAATAAATGCGTTACGTTATTTTATTTGTTATTTAGAATATACTTAATAAGGTACTTGGGCACTTCTTGTAAGTAATTTCGTTGGTACACGAGAAGAGACAGACTAAAGAATAAATTAAAATAATGAGCATTATAATAAGGAGCTCATTGACGTCGTTGCGTGTGTCAGTCTAATCGAACAGGCGTAAGTGGGGTGTAAGTGGTTCCTCAACATCTATGAACCAAAGCCAACTTCACCTGCACGCGGTGCACCCTGCTGACTGACAAACGAAGCTCTGGCGAAAAGAGAGGTAGGGAGCGTAGTTGTAAGCTACCCGACTGGGGAATGTACCTCCACCTCACAGAATACCGCAGCCAAATAACAATTCCCTTGAGGCTTGTTGTGTTTCTGCGAGTGGTCACCAGAAATGAAGGAGATGCTGCGTTGGCAGCGGGGGTGGCGGCGCGCGAGCGATATTTTATGTTGCGAGCGTTAATATGGCTACGGTAACCGCTTCACATCAGGCGGGCCGTATGCTTGTCTGCCACACGACGTAGTATAAAAAAAAAAAAAAAAAAAAAACAGGCAAGTTAAGTAACGGTCTGTAGCCTGTCCATGGGTGGGTTTATATGAACTCTAAACCCCTTCAATTGAGGGGTGACTCGTAACCCAGCAATGGGATGAGTAAGGTGTTGACGACGATGGATTATGGTAATTCACTCGGATATTGCCGACTTTGTAAAAATCGCTTCTTCCTGTCTAAAAAACTCTTGACATTATGTTTTTATGTGCCGGTTTACCATCAAGCAGGTCGTATGCTTGTTTTCCACTATATGGGGTGTATAGTTAAAAAGGACCCTAACGAAAATACATTGCTTGTCTCTTTAGTGCTAAATGTAAGTGGACTGTGGTGCTAAAGGAGCCACACTGTAATGTATTTCTGTGATCGAAGATATGGCCGGTATTAGATACATTATAATTATTATTATGAAACATATACACATGCTTTTTAAAATGCAAATTAAAATCGTGCGATTGCCACTCCAAATTAGGTACTATTATAAATCTGTCTAATGGCTTATAATAATGTTTCCTGTTGTATTTCGAGTTGCAGGAAAATAAACAATAAAATGGTTTCAATTTAAACTATAAAATTCCTACAGTCAGCCACAGGCCACAGATAACTAGGTATACAACGTATGTACTAATTTTCTTTCCCGTAATTATTTTTATAGTAGGTAGGTACCTGTAGTGTCTACTTACTAGGTACTGCAATTTTACTGCCGGCTTATGAAGAAAGACAATAGGTAAATTGTCTCGAAACTCGAGGTGATTCTCGTTTACGGTGATTACCGAGAGGGCAGCATTTAGATTCAATTATTTCTTTGTGTAAACACAAGATGACAAATTATAAGATCTATTGTCACTGCCGGAAAACCATGATAACCTTCCGCAGGAAAAAAACGGGCATCACGAAACAGTTCCTCATTGAGTTGATGTGGTAAACGCAAACGTATGAATCAACTGATGACTAAGCCCCGTAAGGCCATATTCCAAGGGCATCCGTGAGAGAATTTGACCCATTCGTTGATGTTATCAGGCATCGAGGCCGAAAAACCAGAAATAGTTCATAACTACCCGAAAATATCGAGGCTAAACGAGTAATTTGTGGTTATACAATGTTAATTTAATTAATTACAATTAAGTACATCCCTGATAGGCCGTGTGGTTTCCGGCAGGCTAGAATAGAATCACTCCGTCTCTTCCCGTGGATGTCGTACAAGGCGACTAAGGGAAATACATTATGAGAGTGTAGGCCAAATCCTCCTTCTGTCTAGGACGGACGAGAGAGGGTCGTGCTACTGTGGTGTAGACTAAAATGACCTGATGATGATGACATCCCTGATTGTATAAATACACGTAGGTTTAGTTTTAGACTCTTTGATTTAAACATGTAGAGCAAGGGCAAGCCTACTAGCTTAGCTGCACCTACCTAATTCCAATTAGATTTTTTGAGTGAAAAATTTAACTTCGGCTAAGATTTATTGGTACCTAATTGTGTTTAGTTTGTAGTACCTCTAGAGGCTAAGCTGAATGATGTCTCCCATTAACTTAACGGTGATTTGCCTCGGGTGATCCAGAGCTAGTGGCTTTGCCCAAAAGCATAATAATTATAATTTATTCATAAACAAAATAACATTTCAACAAACGAAATAAATTGAAGTTAGTATAGAATTAGATAAATTAAATTACAATATCAGTCATGCCAATTTTACCCAATTAGATATAAGTACCTACTACGTATTTTACCAATTATTTTACAGCCAGGAACCAGCTAAGAAAGGATTTTTAAAATTTCCCACGGGATACAGGGATACACGCGTACGAAGTCGCGGACGCAAGCTACACTTATAAAATCTCTAAATTTATTTAAAATTTTTAATGACTATAATTAATACACGAGCTCAGCCCTGTGCGTACGAGCTGGATAACAAAATAATTAGCAGCCATTACCATGCCCATACCTTGACCGCTTTTACGACGATCCCAAAAAAAGGCACGGCTGTTCCGAGACTGTTTTAAGGGTGTGGTACCCATTAAAATAATATTAAATCCTATACCATCCCAAACGAAACTATAATTTATTCATAGTCTTTTCGAAACGAAACTATAATTTATTCATTATTAGATGAAGAATCTCCATCCAATCCTATATTATAATGCGTACCTACTGCCTCGAGTTCTCAGGTTGTAGAATGAACTTCCTGCCAAGGTTTTCACAGGTGACTAAAATATGGGGTTCTTCAAGAATTACGCCTTTCTTGAAGAAGAAGAAGGGGTTTTTCTTATTAAAATAAAGTTGATTTAATTTTTTTTAGATTTAAAGATAGATTTAAAATATGCTTTACATAATACCTATTTAACTTATAAGTAGTAAGGTAGTAATGGTACCAATATTCCTATTTATTTTATTGATTCAAAGTTTCCTATAACAAAATAAATAATACCAAGATCAAAATAATCTCGTAATGTGTTTTAACTGTTAGTTTCTTTTATGTAAACACATTGTGAAAGGAGGACGGCTAAATTCTAACTAAGAAAGTGAGAGAAGTCTTGTCTTTTCTACGTTTACAGTTTACATAACGAACTTGCATAAAATGCATTCCATGCATCACTGACGTTGCCGGATGCATTCGGCGAAAATACTACATAAAACTTGGTACGTAGCATCGCATAGCATGCCTAGTCACAGTATGAAGTACCTAATAGTACTTGACTAAGTATAATCTAGCCTTAGTGGGCCCATGTAAATGTATGCCTTCTAAATTTCTAATTTGAAATTATTATTTATAATTTGAAATCTATACATATAATAAAACAGTAAAAATAATGTGTCTGTACATTGAATATATTTACAAAAAAACAATTGGAGGCGATGGAGATATTTATTTAAAAAAAAATGTCTGTCTGTTTGTCTGTTTGTACACGCTAATCTCTGGAAGTACTGGACGGATTCGAATGAAACTTTTTTTCTTATATAGCTGTTAAGCCTGGGCAAAATATAGGGTATAATTGATTTTGGAAAGTGGAACACCTGATGCAGCACCACAATGGTTCAGGTAAACTATAAGAAATATAAAAATGACGCCTTAGCAAAAGTTGTTCAGCCTGATGAGCATTTTCTGTTGAGGTATAAACATCCAAGATATGGAACACCTGATGCAGAACCTTAATGGTTCAGGTAAACTATAAGAAATATAAAAATGATGCCTTAGCAAAAGTTGTTCAACCTGAAGAGCATTTTTTGTTAAGGTATAAAAATCCAAGATTTGGAACACCTGATGCAGAACCATAATGGTTCAGGTAAACTATAAGAAATATAAAAATGACACCTTAGCAAAAGTTGATCAGCTTGATGAGCATTTTCTGTTGAGGTATAAAAATCCAAGATTTGGAACATCTGATGCAGAACAATAATGGTTCAGGTAAACTATAAGAAATATAAAAATGACGCCTTAGCAAAGTTGTTCAATCTGAAGACCATTTTTTGTTGAGGTATAAAAATCCAAGATTTGGAACACCTGATGCAGAACCCTAATGGTTCAGGTAAACTATAAGAAATTTAAAAATGACTCCTTAGCAAAAGTTGTTCAGCTTGATGAGCATTTTTTGTTGATGTATAAAAATCCAAGATTTGGAACACCTGATGTAGAACAAAGTTAAATTTATTTGCATAAACAACACGTGTTTACAATAAATTATAGTTTTCAAAAAAAGGAAAAAAAACACGTTATAATAGCTAATAGAACTAAAAAAATATTTTAAGTAACTTTTTTAGTTCTATTTGCTATTATAGCGTGTTTTTTTACTTTTTTTTTAATCTATTTATTATAACAGTATATAGATTAACAAAATATTGAATGTATTGTAAAAAAAAAACCGCGTTGTGCTACTTTTATTCCTACCTGCTACAAGTTAGACGCAATCGTTTTATTTTATTTACAAAGGTACCGTGGTCTATTTAGTCAGTTTATTATAGACGTGTACGCTAAAATTTAAATGGAACGATTGGTATATATTCGCACAAACCAGAAGAATACGTGCATTTGCGGGACGCTATGTAGCAAGATGAGAGTTTATTTGATTTGGTGGTGGAAAGTGTTTTAAGCGACGAGGGGAAACTGTTTTTCTTAGATGCTCCAGGAGGGACTGGAAAAACATATCTGACAAGAGCAATCCACGCTGAAATCAGGCGCCAAAATAAGATCTCGCAGAAGCATCGCCAGGTATTGCAGCCACATTACTACTAGGCGGAAGGACGCAAATACAATGTTCAATATCCTACTCGATTTAAACAGAATTGTAACACCGACATGCTCTGTGACACGAAACTGTGACAAAGCAAAGGTGTTTCAGGATTGCTGTCTAATTGTTTGAGATGAATGCGAAATGGCCAACAGTAAGGCACTAGAAGCTGTAGATAGAACTTTACGTGCCCAAGAGTATTCAAGAATATTATTAAAATTTGGGGAAGATCTCCTTCCTGAAGTAAAGTCAATGGCAGCGCAATATAATTGAAGCTGAGATTCTCACTGGGAGTGGTGCCGGTGAAACTGTATTTATTCCGCGTATACCACTCTTCTCCAAAAAAAAAAAACCATTTTAATTTTAAACGTACGCAGTTGTCTGTAACCTTTGCTATAACAATAAAATATCACTAAAATTCGCTGGTGTCAAGCTTAGGACTGGTCTTTTCATATTAGCTCCCGAAGGAAAGACTCCCTTAATTTTATTAAAACTATGGTTACATTACAATGTTAAACAAAAAAAAATTTTTGACTTTTAACGTATAACAAATATTTTCTTATGTATCTACATTAGTTCGTATTTGTATTAATACGGCGGAATCATAAAGTCCACGCGAACGAAGTCGCGGGCAACAGCTAGTATAAAATAAATATGAAATAAAGATATATTATTAAAAAAAAAAAACCTACGAATTCTAGTTTATGGGTACTAGAAAACTGAACTTAAATACATTTTTTTGTAAATTCATACATATAATACATACAAAACACCATAATATTTCTGGACAATTAACACAGCGCCATCTAGTTCCAAATTAAACGCTAAGCTTGTGTTATGGGTACTAGACATCTGATAAATGTACTTAAGTAAATACTTTTTTTTTGTAAATACATAGAAAATACCCAGACCAAGACAAACAGACATGTTCTGCACACATATATTTGTCTTGTGCGGGGATCGAACCCGCGACCTCGGAGTCAAAGTTTCCATTGCTAACCATTCGACCACCGAGCTCGTCGTTAAAGTTCGTTGTTACATTTATAGTAGTACCTAGTAATACGATGAATAAGCACAATGATGACAAATATGCCACACCTAGGGCAGGAAAAAACCAAGCACATTATTAAAATATGATAACATAAAGCACGAATTCTGTATCATCATAAAACTACCGGTTATGTCGGTCCCTTAGTGCTTTTTGCAAATCAACGGCAGCGAGCGACTTTTTGGCCGCGATGCGTCCTTATTACTACGTCAATAGCTGAGATTCGAACACGCGAACAATCATAAACTTTTACGCCAACAAATGTTGAGGTGGAGATACTACCCCTATTCATGTTGCAACAGCCAGATTGAGCTGGGAATCACACTCTGCTCTACCACTTACTCCAACTTAATTGACAAGAGACCTCGTGATGTATGCGAGGGTGGCTCAAAATTCTCACATCTCTCAACTGGTCATAATGATAGGAATCCATGATGCCTCTACCTCATCTCTTACCCATGGGGGCTGCAATGTCGGGAAAAATAGGTCCTAATCTTACCTTTCCGTAGTTCGTCTTGAAGGTCTCTGCGATCTCCAGCCTCTGCACAATACCGCGCCGGCACAACACATCGATGATAGCCTTCTCATCAGTGCCGAAGCCCTTCATGGCTTTTCGGAGGGTCTCTGCGTCAGCCGCAGGATCGAAGGGCTCCGCGGGGTAGACGGTGGGGGTACACTATAAGATAAATGGTTTTTTTGTATTAAAGCTCACGCAAGCGCCAATACATAGGCAGGATATGTAAAAAAAGAAGACAGTTTTATTATTGACTAGTTTTGTAATTTTATTGAAATCGGTTCAGATGTTTCAGAGATTAGCTCAAAGCCAGTCAGACTAAAAAAAAAATACCAATAGCCTTTTAATTTTGTTTCTGGCTGTCTGTTATGTTTCAATTCCGTATAAAAGACGCTTTGATTTTATTCATATCCTATGAGTAGTGCCGGGAATCGGTGTGTGGAGTGATTCCCTGCTTTGCGGCAATTATTATATATTATTATATAATAATTGCGCTATGCCATTGCATTTATATGTATATTATAGTTTTTATAAACACAGTTGCAATTTACGCACACATCTATGGACATAGGTTCTACTTTCGCAATGATTTTAACTATGTCATATGAACGAGGTTTAATAGGTAGCTTAGAAATTCACCACCTCTTCTTAGAAATGTAAATCGATTTAAAATAATAGTTTACAGTTCACAGAGTACCTAATATACGAGGGTAGTTTCATGTCAACATTACAGTAGGCAAGTGACACGAAACGCGAACATTTCATTACGTGACTTGATGAATTTTATGTAGGCGAGTGGTATTTTCTTGGAAACCGATTTGTTAACTTCTACATTGTATACACAGCATGGCCTATGTGATAAGTTATGTACTTATAAGTAACAACTTTTTATTTAACCACTTATCAGTATACATCCCATACGCATAAGATTGGGAATGAATGTTTTAAACAGAATTATTGGCAATGATGATGCTGATTACTACTACCCTCTGCTTGAGTAGTTTTGGGAAACATTGTATATTTTACTTATATCATTAATACTACTAATTTATAAGGCAAAGAATGTTTTCCCATAAAAATATAATAAAATAACACATTCGACTCGTTGGAACTTCTAAGTAATTAACTTCGTTCTCAGCTTATACATGTCTACTTAACAACTTAACATTCTATTTATACCGACTTATCTGTTACGAAAAGATGACATCATCTCGTGAGAATCATTAAAGGAGCCTTCGGGCAGTTAATGTAGGTGGAAAACTTACCTTGTAGGGGTAATACTGTTGCCCGCTCATGTTGAGATTCCTAGAAAGAATGGAAAATATGAATAACAAAGTTGAACTACAACACCAAGCGCGGCGCTAAAAATAAAATACTATTAGAATGCCGCTCGACTGAGTAAAACTGATAAAACACTGCCGGCGTGTGCCGGCAAAATTACATTAATCGCTTTGATTCACGAATATAAACATTCCTTACATATTTTATAAGAAATAACGATAAGATATTTTTCAAATATTCATAACAAGATAATATAACACTTACAATTTTTTTTCTTATCAGCGAAACAGTAGACACGACACACCCAACTAAATCAGTAACCGGTATGGCGCAAACTCCGAAATTATCGCGGTACTAGAATGAAACTTGCTGCGGCTTGTGGGTCGGTGTCGTTTTTGTTCGCCCTCTCTCTCACAGGGGTTACCAATGTATTGGTATGTTCGCATGGATATAATGCGGCAAAATTAAGATGACTGAATATAATAAGTTGATACAGCTGAAGATTTTGTAGCTAAGTATGAGTCTATAGCTTTGTAGTAATATAGCTGAAGATTTTTGACAATCAAACTCTGCAAATTGTATGTTTAACGACAGAGGTAAATAGAGTCTAATCTAGTACATTATTATGATCACATCTGTTGTTGAGGAGCTAACTTAAAATTTTCATTCGTATCTTTAGAGCTTTCAGATTAAATGAAAAATGTGTATACCAAAATAATTGCAGATTTAAATACACTTTTGAGCCAAAGCCAGCCTCACTGCACGTAGTGCACTCTGCTGACTGACAAAAAAGGCTCTGGTGAAAGGGAGGTAGGGCGGCACAGTGTATTTGCAAGCTGCCCGACTGGGGAACTACCTCCACCTTACAGTATACCGCAGCTAGTTAACAATTCCCTTATGAGTTATTGTGTTCCTGCGTGTGACTGAGGTCCCAGGAAGGAAGAAGTTGATGCGTTGACCGCGGGGGGTTGCGGTACATAATATGCGATATTTCATGTTGTGAGCGCTTATATGTCTACGGTAACCAATTCACAGCAGGCGGGTTGTATGCTTGTTCGCAATCTGACATGGTATAAAAAATATTAACTAATAAAAGAAAGAACAAAACTACACTCGCGAGCAAAAGTTTGGAATCACCTACTTGCGATTTGCTACGAGCGATTTTAAGAACTAAACAACTAATGAAGATTAATAAATATGGTATAATTTTAAAGGTTATTCTGTAAACTTTAAATTGATACCATATTCATTTCAATTGGACCCGTATTTTAGGAGCAATCCTGGTTTAATCAAGGAGTACGAAAAGGTCTCAATTTATTCGTTACGAGTTGCGCGCCTATGAATCCTATAAAAGCGCAGGGCATCGGAATTTTCTTATCAGTCGGCTGTTACACGTTGACTGGTACACCCCTCCGTTGAATTTGACCCTGACATTGGACGATAATGGAGACCACGCCAACAGAAGCAGCCCAAATTGTTGCTCTACTACAACAAGGGCTAAGCCAGCGGGCTGTCGCACGTCAGCTCCACATAAGCCAGTCCTGTGTCTTGAAAGTTTTTAAACGCTTTCTGGAGACTGGAGGCTTCATCCCGAGGCCAAGATCTGGACGGCGCCGGTGCACTTCGGAGAGAGATGACCGTTTTATCGTGTCAACTTCTCTTCGAAATCGTCACCTGACCGGTGTCGACGTCCAGCAGGAGCTCAGGGAAGTTCGTGGGACAACTGCCAGTGAGTGGACAGTTCGGCGAAGACTCAAGCAGGCGAACTTGACTCCAAAAAGGCCTGCCACAGGCCCAAACTGACGGCAGCTCACCGTCAAGCACGCCTTCAATTTGCTCGCGCCCATCTTAATTGGGAAATCGAGCAATGGAGGCAAGTTCTGTTCTCAGACGAGTGCAGAATGTGCTTACACGGTAGCGACCGAAGGGGCCGGGTCTACAGGCGACCTGGAGAGCGATTTGCTCAGTGCTGTTTCGCTGAAACAGTAGCTTATGGAGGCGGTTCCTGCATGATGTGGGCCGGCATTTCATTCGACGCAAAAACGGAGCTTGTTTTCGTGCCTGGCGGGGGACGAGGGGGTGGTCTAACTTCGGACCGGTACATTACCGATATTCTGCTGGAACATGTTGTTCCTTATGCGGGATATGTCGGCGATAACTTCGTCCTAATGCACGATAACGCCCGATGTCACACTTCACGTGCCACAATTGACTTCCTGGCTCAAGTTGGAATCGCCACATTAGACTGGCCAGCGCTCAGCCCTGACTTGAATCCCATTGAGCACTTGTGGGATGAGTTGAAAAGAAGGGTTCGATCCAGGAATCCAGCTCCCTCAAGTGTTCATGAGTTGAAATCGGCTTTGACAGAGGAGTGGGAAGGCATCCCACAATATTCTGCCAAGAAGCTGATTAGGTCCATGAAGAATCGTCTTCGTACTGTAATTAGGGCTAGGGGAGGTAACACTAAATATTGAACAAAAATGTTTTATCCCAAATAAAGATTTTCCTCAAAATTTTGTTTTTTTTTAATGGTTCCCGTTTCCTCATTCCTTCATTTTTCCTTACTCCTTCACTTAAACAAGGACAGCTCCTGAAATAGGGGTCCGATTAAAATGAAAATGGTATCAATTTAAAGTTTACAGAATAACCTTTAAAATGATACCATATTCATTAATCTTCATTAGTTATTTAGTTCTTAAAATCGCTCGTAGCAAATCGCAAGTAGGTGATTCCAAACTTTTGCTCGCGAGTGTAGCATCACAACTAGTCATGTCTGATTAAAAAAAAATCGGTTGTCTGTAAAGTCGGTTTACTGACGATAGTTGAACGTGACAACCTCATAAGAAAATACTGATGGAATGTTTTCATTTTTCAAAAGAAAATTTTAATGGAACGCCTTAGAGCGAGGTAACGCCGCATGAGTCATGTTTCGTGCGTGCAGCCGGCTCCATCGAATTATAAGACGTTGTCACTTCAAAATCATAGTTTGCATAATTATTGTAACACCGGAAAAGATGTGTGAAGTGACTTCAAAATACTTCATTGCCTTTTGATAAAAATTGTGTTTTATAATATATCTTCACTGGTGGCGCTAGTTTAGTAGTAGATACTATGCCCATTTTAAATTGACTTTTTAAAATGATAGGATTTCCTTAGTAAACGAAAAAAGGTTGCAGACTCCTGCCCCCATGCCACGTAACGCCAGCGCGATGATGTCATAGCGTCGCCTCTGCGTCGGCTGATCGGCGCGGCCAGTGAATCCACCGGCGAGTAAACACGGCCAGGCCAAAATGCATAAACATCTTTCATTCCTTTGAAATAATTCGAAACCGGTTCAGAAATGCAGTGGGCTTCTATCGGTTTTATGTTGGTAGATACTAAGGTCAAAACGGATAAAATTTACGTGATTATGGAAGGGTCTTAGAAACTTGGGTATGGAAAGTATTAGTCTTTACCAGACAAATAAAATGTATTTATTATTTTACTGAAAAAAATATCGAGCACCAATCTTGACTTTACTATAGACTCTGAATTTTATTCGTGGGAACCTTGGAAATTGAACATTGGAAATTGGCTTCCTATTTCTAATGTTTTTTGTATATTATATTAAGCTGTTCCTTCACCTCAATAGAAATTAAATATTTTTTTCTTATATTTCTATTTAGGAGATCCAACATCTGAGACTGTAGAGTACAAGATATAGATACTGGTAGTCTGGTAGGTACCTATCAAAAGAGAGAGATAAATATTATTAAATATACACAGTATAAATAACAGTAGTAACCATAATCTCAAAAAAAAAAAACTTGATTAAAAGAGACTTTGGGTATGTAGGATGGGCTTAAAAAATTGTAATTTATGAATATACTACAGATTCTTATGACCTAGACATTAGAAAGTACTAGCCAACAACATTAAATTAGTGTTTTTTTTTTCTAGAAACATAATAATACTACAGTAAATATCAGATTTTGATAAAACTTCCATTTTCTGAAGCCGCCAAATCCAGTCTAAATTACATAAGCACAATCCGTGCGCCAAAGCTCGTAAGTCTAGAATTTAGAACGTTTCAAATGTTTACCCTATAGGCCTAGTGGTTAACTGTTACCCCCAGCTACGAAGGGCATGAGTTCGATCAATATACTTAGTCATTTGTTTAAGGGGGCGATTAACGATGATACAATGTCGATTTGCTATTTGATAGCTCATATAGCGTAGCTATTTGAGTCGTAACTATTTTTTCCTATGCTATTTTTTTTTGCAAGTTAACAACAAATGATGAAATGATACAATAAAATACAGTAACTACAACTTAAAATTAGATAAAATTAAATAAATATTTAATAAATAAACTAAAAGCAAAACTAATCTAATAAACCGCTGCTCGTAGACAAAGTTCCCATAATATGCCTCGTTGGATCGCAACACTAATTCTCTGGGCATTATTTTTCTTAAAGTAAATTCTTTACTTTTTTACTTATATTTTCTTAAATTTTTTACTTAATACTCGTAGTTTTTTTTTTAATATTAATCAGCTGAATAATAGCTATTGAGTCATCAAAGCTATTATCTAAAATATTTCGCGAGATTTGTATAAAAAAAATCTAAAATAATAACATGAGCCACAAAAAATATTAAATGGGCGACAGAAATACTACTTAGGTTACGTTAGTTTTGGTAAGTTTTAAGTTTTATCAACTTTAGTCCACACGTCAGTGTAATAGTCGCCCAGTTCCACAATTTTAGCAAAAAATCTAAGATCTAATAACCATAAAATCCTGTTGTTGCAATTCGCGCAGGCTACTAACGTCGCTTTCGACATACAAAATTGTCTTGGCGGGTGACTCCCTTAATTTTAAAGATAGCTTAAAATGATATCATTATACTAATATATTTTATGTATGACACGAACTCTACGTCACGTTCCGGATCGACTAAATTATTCTGCCGTCATTGATCTTATTCATGATTCAGTGAAACCATCGCAGTGATACTAAATGAGTCACGCCATGTTTACGGCAGTAATAACTTCAATCAGATACAATCATAAACCGTAAGATATAAAGGAGATTGCGTCTGTTTATAGTTAGTGAATATTTGATGACTATTAATGTACTTAGTATGAAGTAAAATGCACCAGAATTTGACTTTCTCAGAGATACGAGTGGCGACGACTATGAAGCCTATGAATACGAGCTCGGTGGTCGAATGGTTAGCAAGACAAACTTTTGTGTGCATAAACATGTCTGTTTTTCTTGATCTGCCCCCTTACCACCATCTCTTATTGCGATTCAATAACTGGACAGAATGCTTATTCACACCAATGAATAAGCGACTCTATTTCAAATGGAATAGAGTCGCTTATTCATTGGTATGAATAAGCATTCTATTCAGTTATTGAATCGCAATAAGAGATGGTGGTAAGGGGGCTGGGTGTTTTCTATGTATTATAAGTATATATTTACAAAAAAAAATGTATTGTATATTTATCAGTTGTCTAGTACCCATAACACAAGCTTTGCGCTTAATTTGGGAGTAGATGGCGCTGTGTAAATTGTCGGAAATATTTATTTATTTTATGGTGCAGAGGGGAAGAAATCAAATTTCAAAAGCTTATTACTCCTACTAATTTCTTTTGATTAAATTCGTTGCGAGTTCCATCCAAGGCAGCCGTAGTTTTACCCCCGGGACTGCACTTCATTGTTCATTGCCTTTTGTTGGCGTTCGCCGCTGTTAATCCTGGCTACACAGGAGACACAGTGGTGTGAACGTGTGGTGGGCCCTCCCCCTCGTCCCGTTTGTACTTATTAACAGTTTTTCTACTCGATCGTATTTGAGTTTTTTCTTATACTATGTTATGTGGCAAACGAGCATACGACCACCTGCTGTAAAGCGGATACTGCAGCCACATAAGAAAGAAGTCACAATAAGTAGTTAAGTCCCTGCCTATGGTGCAGTCCAATGATAACCTGCTATCTTCGTGTATGCCTCTGCATTCTATGCTAAATTTATATAAATATATATATAGGAGTGTAAGTGGCTCACTATTTAGAGTCAAAGCCAACCTCACTTGCACGTGGTGCACCCTGCCGGCAAGCAAAAGAGCGTTAGGGGTTATTGGGCACAGCGTATTTGTATGTTGCCCGATTGGGGTAGTTTTCCTCCTCCTAGCAGAATAACGAAGCATAGTAACAATTCCCTTGAGGATTGTTGTGTTCCTGCGAGTGAGTAAGTGAGGTCGCCAAGAAGGAAGGAGTTGCTGTGTTGGCAGCGGGGGTTTGCATGCTTGTTTGCCACTCGACCCGTAGTAGGTACCACAGTATAAGTAATAGTACTACGTAGTAGTACTAAACATAGAGCCATTTACGATATTATAAGTAAGTATGACATTTTTCTCTAAATCCTAAGGATTTGGTGGAAATTTATAATACTCAGATATATGGGGGGGATGAATGAATACTTCAGCAACGTACTTATATATTATAATATATACTACTTATTTCCGGAATCAAAATATTCAATGGTGATCAGCTTAGCCCAGTGGTTCCGAACCTTTTTTTTATTCGCGGACCACTACGAAGCTTTGGTTGGGTGTAGGGTCCTCAACTGTCATATAAATCCATTACATATTATATAACTCAAGATTTTCATATTTTGTATAAATGATCAATCTCTTTCATTTTAAGTTTGTATCACGGACCATAATAGGGGTCATATGTCACCTCTCACGGACCACCGGTTGGGAACCCCTGGCTTATCCGGTAGGGCCACAGGTACTGTAACATTAAGAGGTAGGCCATGTCAAGCCTGATCGGAGAATTTGAAGTAGGTACCTCACAAAATACCGCAGCGGATTGTTGTCTTCTCGTGAGCGAGGTCACTAGAGGCGAGGCGATGCTGTGTTGGCAGCGGGGATACAATCGTTCCAATTTTACTTCATAATTATTCTATTTTCTGTTCAATGGCTACGGATGAGCTGCTGTAATCGCTTTACATCAGGTGGGCCGTACACTTTTTTGACACCCCGAGTTGCTTTGCGAACATAATTGATGTACGCATGCATCACCATCATATATCATTAAATTCTATCCTACTTGTTTTAAGGATTTGTATTCAACAGTGACATTGTTATTATTATATACATTATTGTATATTATTTTGACATTATTGTATACAGCAAGGCGGCAACAAAGAATGCCGAGACTCCGGCGAAAGCAAATTAGGTAGGTACGTAACAATTAGAGCGTGACACACATAATACAACATACTGCAGTTTGCATCCTCGACAGTTGAAGAGTATCCTGTATGACCTGGGATCAGAAAGTCAATTCTCGTAAAATAATGAGTGGCAGACAAACATCCTGCCCGCCTGACGCGAAGCGGTCACCATATAAATGCCCTTAACATGAAATGTGGCCAAAGTTCCAACTATTTCCATCCTGGTAACCTCACTCACTCGCAGAACTCAACAGTCCCATTTTATGTACGGCGACATTTTATTTATGACGAGCCCGGTGGTCGAGTGGCTAGCAATGGCACTTTGACTCCGAGGTCGCGCGTTCGACTCCCTGAATGACGACTCCATGAAGCACACAAGACAAATATTTGTGTGCTTCATGCACACAAATATTTGTCTTGTGCGGGAATCGAACGTGTCTCTGTCTTGTTCTGGGTATTTTCTGCGTAGGTATTATAAGTATGTATTTACAAAAAACATGTATTTCAGTACATTTATCAGTTGTCTAGTACCCATATTACATGTGTTACAAGCTTTGCGCGCGTACCTTATTTCGGCACAGCCCAGGTCTCTGATCTTGATTGTAACTAGACAGAAAATTTGTCGTTAATTTATCGAAATTTGTCGCGCAAAGGAAAAAAATTGCCGGTCTCCCGTCAAAGAGCTACTTATAAGGTTTTTTTTTGTGGCAGTGCCGAAATATGCTTATTTCGGCACAGCCCACTCGGGATCTATTAAACTACATAACATGGCGAAGATATGATTTCCCCCAGAATTAGTCGTCAATTTGTCGAATTCAGACACCAAGTATCAGAATTAGTCGACCTCCCGTTAAAAAGCTTTAAGTATTTTTTGTGGCAGTGCCGAAATAACCCTTATTTTGGCACTGCCCAATAAAACTACACCACCTAGCGAAAATCTGATTTCACCCAGATATTGCCTTGAATTTGTCGAAATTTAATAAAACACAACTGGTGGATGCGTAATTAAAAAGTTCACGCATTTTAATTATTTCTATAAGGTTTTTTTTGTGGCAGTGCCGAAATAAGCTTATTTCGGCACTCCCACAAAAGAAACCATGGAGCTCTTTGATGGGAGAGTGACAATTTTTTTCCTTTGGGCGATAAATTAACGACTAATTTTCTGTCTAGTTACAATCAAGATCTGAGACCTGGGCTGTGCCGAAATAACGCACGCGCTTTGAGCTTAATTTGAGACTAGATGGCGCTGTGTAAATTGTTCAGAAATATTTATTAAATTTTTTTGGCGGGGGGCCAAAAAATTTGAAATTAACTTTTCTAAAAAATCTCCTAATAAAAGAAAATTCTGGTCTTTGCTGAGACATGATTACTACGACCACCGATTGTGGTTTGTCGACAACGGATCACTTACAGTATTGTACACATACTACTGCAGGCCTCAGGAGGATAAACCACAATATTATATTGTAGTACTTATCTACGGGACGACATATTGAATTCGTTGCATGTCGTTCAGACGATTTTGGGATTCATATTATTGGAATCGATGTGTTAGGTAACAACTCAGTGTTGTTGTTTGTTGATTATATTTGTAATTTGTAAAACTCCCGGAAAACTTTCCAGGTAAAACTACCAAATGACTGTAAGTAGGTACTATGTATTAGTGTGTACTAATTTCTTTTGTTTAAATTCGTTACGAGTTCCAAGGCAGCCGTAGTTTTACCCGTTACTGGAATGGACTTCACTGTTTATTTTCGTTTAACCTGATTACACAGGAGATACAGTGGTGTGAATACTGTGAATGTGTGGTGCCCCCTCCCCTCCTCTACCTCCGTTTGTACCTCCGTTTGTACTTAGTTTATAACAGTTTTTCTACTCGATCGTTTTTTGAGTTTTTTTGTATACTACATTGTGTGGCGAACAAGCCCCGTCGTAATATAAGTGTGACCATATAAGAACTCCCAATAAGAAATATGCACCGCCATTCTCGCATTAGGTAACCTTCCTGGTGGTGTGCCTTATTTCGGCACTGCCCAGGTCTCAGATCTTGATTTTAACTAGACAAAAAATTTGTCGTTAATTTGTCGAAATTTGTCGCCCAAAGCAAAAAAATTGTCGGTCTCCCGTTAAAGAGTTATAAGGTTTTTTTTGTGGCAGTGCCGAAATAAGCTTATCTCGGCACTGCCACAAAAAAAACCTTATAACTCTTAACGGGAGACCGACAAATTTTTTGCTTTGGGCGACAAATTTCGACAAACTAACGACTAATTTTTTGTCTAGTTAAAATCAAGATCTGAGACCTGGGCAGTGCCGAAATAAGGCACACTTCCTGGTGACCTCATTTACTTACAGGAGCACGACAATCCTTATTTGGCTGCGGTTTCTGCGAGATAGTGATGACCCACTTACATCACATTTTTTTTATATAACAGGGGGGCAAACAAGCATGTGGATCACCTGATGGAAAGCACTCACCGCGGCCAATCAGCAACACCAACGGGTCGCCGATCTCTTGCCAGCCTGTACTCCTTCCTTCCTTTCTTTCTGGTGACTTCACTCGCTCACAGGAACGCAGCATTGTACTTTAAACGCTTTTCAACCATATCGCTTAAAACAGCGGGCCTTAATCTTTTCAATCATCATCATCATCAGGTCATTTTAGTCTCCACTACAGGAGCACGACCCTCTCTCGCCCGTCCCAGACAGGAGGATTTGGCCTACACTCCCCACACTGGACAGACGGATTGGGGAGGCCTGATCGATGTTTTATAATATATTTCCCTTAGTCGCCTTGTACGACATCCACGGGACAAGACGGAGTGATTCTATTCTAGTCTGCCGGAAACCATACGGGCAAATCTATTCAATGTTGTTAGTATATGACCTCAAGAACGTTAAAACTCTTCCGATACTTCCCTACCCTGTTAATGGTACTAATGAAGAGCTTGACTTGATATTTACATCTAAGTCAACTAAATCAACTTCACCTGCATGGTGAACTCTGCAGGAGGCTCAAGCAAAAAAAAAAACCGGACAAATGCGAGTCGGACTCGCCCACCGAGGGTTCCGTACGTAGGATCATTATAAATTTGATATTTTTCACAATAAATAAGAAATAATGCGTCGGAAAAGATGCAATATATTTTGCAATGTGCACATCAAGCACTTTCATATGATACCTCATTTGAACTAGTATCTTCAATTTGAAATTTCAATCCTCTATAAAAATAGACCCCCTATTTCTTAAGATTTAATTACAAATGTATAGTTTTGAGATTTATTCTTGGACTTGTAGTCTATAACGATGTTACTTGCCAAATTTCATAGTTCAAGGTCAACAGGAAGTACCCTATGAGTTTTGATTCCCTTGAGAATGTTGTCGAAATATGCGTTTTTTGCTGAATTAAACGGCCGTATCTTTTTTTTTTTTACGTAAACTTAGCAATTTGATTTTTATACAACTTCATGGAACCGTAGACCTGAGTATACAGATCAAATTTCAGCTTGATACCTCCACGCATTCTCGACATAGAGGGTCTTGACAGACAGACAGACGCACAACAAAGTGATCTTATAAGGGTTCCGTTTTCATTTTGAGGTACGGGACCCTAAAAAAAAAAATTTCGTTTCATGTACCTACCTAATAAGCAAGCGGAGCTCTGGCGACGTCTCCGGCGCTGAGGGAAGTGCAGCCCCTTCGCCTTTGCGTAACGAAGGGAAGGCACTCAGGCCCGCCTTCGCATCTCGGTGGCCAGCCTCCGCCGCTACGGCTCGCATGGTGCCTGCCCTTCGATACGGCAGGCGGGGGGGTTCCCTCCCTCAGCGCCTCCGGGCTTACAAAAAACACTCTAGTATCGATCCGACAAGTCTACGTGAAGTCGGAGTTGGCAATATTTTTTTTATATGGCGGGGGGATATCATCGCCCCCCAAGCCCCCCGGCATGGGGGGCTGCGCCCGCCCCTTTGGTGTAATTAATAAAAAAATAATCAGTCGAAGAAACTTTGTACACCGCCTACACCAATTTAATATTCGGTAAAATACATGTTATACTACCTGAACATTACATCAAATGCACATTAAACTCGATGAAATGAAAATTATGTTAATCGATATTATAGAAAGTGATTATTTTCTTAAACGTTGTTCGAATTAGTAACATTATATCAAAGTTGTTATATGAAACAAGGGTGAACCATTTTATGGAAGTAAAACGGGTTTTTTATACTATTAACTGAAGTGAATTTTTGGAACTTATTAAGTTGAACATGCTCCCAGAGGGTGCAATAAATATATCGCTTCATTGGCTGCAACGTCATAATTAAAGTCAACATGCATTTTCCGAACGTTATTTTGATATACTGTTTCTAATTAATAGGTTTATAACATTTTAAGTGCTTAATTATTTTCCTATCTTATTATTATTGCAATTAAATAAGTCTTATTTGGTTGGATAATCATAAAAGTGATCTACGTGCAACAACGACATAAATGTATGCTGTGACCATATTGCAGCAAATGAGCGATATATAATTATAATATATTATGTTAAAAATAATTACTGGAGGCCGTGGTTGTATAAAACATGATTTATTTTATTACAGTAATACATTTAATTGGAAATACATTGACAGCAAGCCATCATTGTGACAGACGTTATAGCTCCCATATATATATAAATACGTTGTTGGTACAGTCACCATCAAAAGTAGATAAATTGTTCTGAATCAGACGACGAAGAACTTTCAAACCCTTTCATCGTTCGGTTTGACGCTAGAAAGATGCATAATCTTCTCAAAGGTTCTCAATTTATTCCATTATTGCAATTGCGAGAAAAAAATCCAAAGCCCCAGACAGCAGTTTGGGTTCCTGGATTTTTTTTCTCGCAATTGCATTAATAATTCTAAACACCAAAATTAACATACTGGATGTCTTATGGCTTATTTGTTTAGACATCTGACTTAAAATGAGTCTGTAAAAGCACTGTGCCGTAACCCTTGCAAAGTCTTATATTCTCCTCTATCCAAAAGTTGCCTGGAAGATACTGCAAAGCGATAAGGACATTTTTAATATGTACTGTATGTACACCTAGTAAGGTATATTATGCCGTTGGTGTAAAAAAGGTTAATAAATTATTTTGAATCACCAGTTCCTTAACCGCCCTATATTTTTCTGTCGCGCTACTACCGCCTCTAACGTCGTCTGTTCAATGCCAAATTTAATACAACGTAACATTATGAGATTAAAATTTAATATTTCCTTTTATCTACTTTTGTTGTTGACTATACATTTTTTTTCTAATCTTCTAAGAAGAAGTATTGGCCTGCCCTCTTCTGTTCTATGTCCTGGAACAAACAGAAAATATAAGTTACTTTAACATACAGAATGCAGTCGTGAAATAATTATAAGACATTATTTAACACCATCAATTCTTCGTTTTCAGGACTTCTTTTCGAGTAATAATACTCGTAACATTTTCTATCCTTTACTTTTGACGCATTATCAATTAAGTCATATAATATGTATATTACTTCTACAAATGGGCAGCACTAAATAAAGACCATCACTTTTCTAATAAGGAAAACAATGCAGGGTGTCCACTGCTAATGTTCGAAAAAATTCCCTGACTTTTCCTGACAATTTTTTCAAAATTCCCTGACCAACTATGTATATTCATTTTACAGAAAAATAAAATAAGTAGAAATACTTTAAAGTGCTTTAAATTTTACAGTATTTTTGGCAATTTTAAAATTGTTTTAAACTGACATTTTCCGTTGATAATAAATTTTCCGTGTTCTTCAAATCCAGATCAATAATATTTTGACTGGAAGCGTCCTCGAGTTTTGTAGGCTTCACTATCTTTGCCATTAGGGTTCTTATTTACTCCACGATGGCAGTGTACAAAAATGGCGTAAGTGGTTTCTCGCTTTGAAATCGTTTTAAAAAAAACTGGAAACATTCTTTTAAAGGCAGCAGTGCTTCTGTCGCTGGAATTTAGTGACATTTTATCGAATACAATTTGTAAGGCCCAAAGTATCTCGGCGGACGTGACGTCATCATCATTGTATGCATGGTGTTGTATATTTCTTGGTTCTTCGGTTTTTGGTTGATTATCACCACTTTTGGTACTTTGAGGCAATTCTATGCTGACTGTTGTTGAAGTTGTAGTTTCAGATTTGGTAATCTTTTGCGAAAAGAAAGAAATGTCAGGTTGCCCTTTTTTTAACTCAATATTTTTAATATGTTTAGGTCCCTTGGCATGTGAAACTAGAGCTTATCTACCCATATTACTTAGTTTAAATGATTTGCAACATACTTTACAGTATGCTATTCCTGGTTTATCTGGGACATCATTTAACCAATCCGAAAATTCTGAACTTAGGAACAATTTATTAAATGTACATTGTTTAGCACTCATTTTAGCACTGTTGCCCGTTTACTATATTAAGTATATTAATAGCATTCACAGTGAACTGCTCACTAGTCTGCACTCTATAATCAAATCAATAAATAATTATAAAAAAAATACAAATAAAGATAACTTATAATTTGCACTTTCACATCCACATTAGAAAATATATTATTTTACTGAACCAAAAAAGTACAACTATTAAAACAAAAAGGAGTAATCTAGTTATGACACAAAAAATCATAACATAGTTCACTCTAATCCCGAAAAAAAAAACTATATGAAAGTAACGTAATTATGAACAAAATTATGTCATAATGTAGATCACTCCACCCCATTAGATAGAAAACTAAAAAGAAGTAATTTAATTATGACTTTTAAACGCAGTCATAATGTAGATCACTCCAAACCTGAAAAAAAAATGCTTTGATAGTCAAGAGTAACGGGTCTTTCTAGAGCATAAATTAATGATATCCCTCATTTTACAATCACTGGGAAATTTTGGCAGACAAACAGTGTTTTGGGAGACAAAATCTCAATTTCTCCCTGACTTTCCAGGTAACCCCTCTATTTCACTGACTTTCCCTGACTGCTTTGAGCTCCCCTGAGTTTTCCCTGATTTTCCCTGACTTTCCAGAATGTGGACACCCTGCAATGGAGTAATTTATAAAATGCACTTGAATGTACAATAACGCATAGCCAAGTACTTTTGTCTTACATGACGATTTTAATTTCAGACATTCTCCTAGTGTGACTATTTTAGATTTCAGATGTTTTACTAGTAGGTCGTTTTACTTTCATGACGGACGTTTTTCATTCTCAAAAACACCGTCATGAAAATGTTAAAAGGACCCAATAGACTGATAATAGATAGGTTAAAGTCTGGAGAGTGACATAGGCTATGTTTTATCCTGCAAAAACATCTTATTATTACAACATTTGTTCAGTGAATATTTAGATAATTGATCATTATGTCCGTCATAAATATTTGTAATTTAATCTTTAAAAAATTTGATGGGCAATATTTTCAAATTAATGGTTTAAGATCCGTTCTGATACGGAGGGGTCAAAGGACCCAATAGACTGACATGATTTTTTTACAGGGATAGGTTAAAGTCTGGAGAGTGACATAAGCTACATTTTATCTTGCAAAAACATGTTATTCCGAAAAGGAAATGTTTTTTAAAATAATGACCATGCGGGCTAACAGCTAGTATTTTTAATTTTACTTACTTTTACAGACGAGTGTTTATTGATCCTAGGCCTGAAGTTATTAGGATCCCTTCTGAAGGTGATGCCGAGTAACTCTAGGAATCTATTCATGCCGTTGAGCAGTGACTGCGGCGCGGACGCGGTCGCGTGCGACGAAGGGGTCCCCTCGAACACTATCACTCGGTCTGCCAGGTATGTGGCCATTATAAAGTCGTGCTCCACTACAAAGCCCGTCCGCTTGGCGTGCAATATAAATCTGTTGACAAAGGTATAATAAATATTTTTGGACAAATTACACAACACATAATAAAATGGTTAACAAGTATAAAAGGGCTTAGTTTGGAGTTTATTATGGGTTTTAGCAGATAATACAGACTTTTTTTTGTTAAAAGATAGCTAGATTCTGCTTGACACATCAGGTAATTCATATTTTATGCACCATAAGAATTATAGTAACATCAATTCCAGTCATCTACGTATATATCTATACATAATAGGTATGTGTAAGCAGGTAACTGGTTTCTATAAAAGGATAGCTCACAAAAGCTAAAAAATTGAGACCAATAGAAAATTTATTAATATAATATTAAGGCTAGGATTCCCGAGCGCAGAAACAATTTGAGGGGGTGAAGAAGCTCCGTCCGTCGGGGGGACCCCCCACGCGTCTCAGTATACTTGCGCGGCCCGGCAAGGCGGCTGCTATCGTGCCACAGTGTAGCATGTAGTGACCGATATTCAGTAGAACCACTCGAGTTTCATTTTTAATGTAATATGTTTATATTTTTAAAGTGAAATAGGTAATTGTAGTACAAAGTAGCAATATAATATTGTATTATGCCATCAAAAACAGAACTTCAAAAAACCAAGTCTGGCAAACTCAGATCTTCTACGGTAAAAAGTTATGAGATCCATGTAATACCAAGTCAGTTAATTTATTCAGTCGCTACTTAAGGAACTTTCTGTCTTAAGTTATTAGGTACGTAATTAGCTAACCTAACATCTTATAGCGACCATATCAATATTAAAAATCTTTTACGTTTTAAATAAACAGAATGACTTGGCCATCGCATGAATACAATGTACTCGTATCTCACAAGTGATACATATCTGGGGGCACGGCAGTGCCCCCGCTAAGGCGAGCAAAAAGCGGCACGGCCGTACCATTCTTTTCTCGAAGCAATTCATTATATTATATCAGATTATTCAGTGCGATTGCCAAGTCAATCTATTATGTTATAATGTAGTTATGAAAACAGAACCGAAATTACAAAATATTTTAGTTTTTCCTTGATTTATACAGTAAACACTAACTGTATTCTAAATTTGAAGCTTCTATGTCTGCTAGAAGTGCCTTAGAATTTTGATGATCGGTCAGTCAGACAAAATTAAGAAACATTGCCAAGTTATAATTCTTAAACTACTGGATCAAATTGAATGAAATTTGCAATATACTATCTTTGTACAATGCCTGCTTGGTAACTAAAAATTCAGGCTTCTAGTTTTATCCACAACGAAGTTAGGGGGTCGAAAATGGCCTGAATTGCTCCGAGAAAAGGATGGTACGGCCCGTGCCGCTTTTTGCTCGACTTGGCGGGGACACTGCCGTGCCCCCAGATAATATTGTTACGGTGAGGGTGATATTATGAATCTCAAGCGAAATGAACGATTCTAGAATAGAATTATAGTAAACAAGCTGTTGCCCTCGACTTCGTCCGCTTGAATGTCAATTATAGCATGGGTCTCGTTTATATCGCGTAAAAAAGTACCACGTAACATTCTCCAACGTCCAATTAATCTCTATACTAAAATTATTCAAATTTGGTCTATCGGTTTTGGGATGAAATCTAACAGACAGACAGACAGAGTTACTTTTGCATTTATAATACTAGCTTAATCCATACTTATATAAATGTGAATGAAAAAACGCTGAACCGATTTTGATGAATTTGGGTATAGAGATAGATTGGACCTTGCAGAAGGACATACGACTATTCTTCACACGATAACCGAAGTCCATGTGGACAAAGTCGTAGGCCACAGCTAGTTATTTAATATAATATGCCCGCAAATTTGTCCGCGTGAACTTTGGGCATCGCGTGGATTTCGGTTATATCGCGTAAAAAAGTAGCCTTCTCCAATGTATCTAATCTCTGTACCAAAATTCATCAAAATCGGTTCAGCGGTTTTGGCGTAAAAAGTAACATACGGACGGACAAACAGACAGAGTTACTTTTAGTATGGATAGTGCAGCGATACCTTAGGCCCATAGCACACGGCGTACTTTTAACACGGGTTCTTCAAAAAGAGCGTAAAGAGGTTTTTACAGGCTCGGCAACGCGCACGCGATGCCTCTGGTGTTACGAGCGTACATAGGCTACGGTAACTGCTTTCATCAGGCGGGCCGTATGCTTGTTTGCCACCTTAGTGGTATAAAAAAAAAACGCAGACTACGCGCGTATTAGGAACGCGCGTCTTCGGCGTCGTAGACGCTGATTGTTTGCATTGATGATACAAGCGCGCGTATACGCGCGTTTGAAGCGATACAAAGGAGCATTTATCTAATAGATTGATTTTTTTTACGTTTTATTCTTTTTAAAAGAAGTACTAAAACCAGCGTAAGCAGTGTTGTCTCAACCGACGCCATTGTACAACTGAAGAAGAGGAGTCTCTTATCAAAACGCAAAAGCTACGAGCAATAGCACACGTATTTTATACGCGCACACGACGCACAGATGAAGCGCGTATACGCGCTTCATACGAGATTTGAACGCAACCTTGTAACCTAAGCACACGTGAAACGCGGCTCTACTGCGCGTATACGCGCTGTAGTTGCTCGTAGCTATTGCGTTTCACACACACAATCAAATATTTAAATTGTTTATAATTTCGGTCGTAACACAGAGTACAGAGTACACGTACGGTACAGAGTGAACTATTATTAATTTATTGTTATTTTTGTGGACCGAAACATTTTTACGGGAATTTCTTATACATAGCGTCGACGACGAGTAATCGTAATCGCCTCGAAAAGATAAAATTACAAAAGATGAACAATAAAATGGGTAAATCGTAAAGTTTATAAAATAATAATAGCTATTTAAAGTAATGGTTTACACAAATTCGTAAAAATTAAATAAATATATTAAAAATCCTGGAATAATTACACAGCTTCATCTATTCCCAACCTAAGCAACGCTTGAACTATGGGTACTGAATAACTGATATATACTTAAATACATTTTTTTTGCGAATATATATAGAAAACAAATACATAGACTGTTCATGACAAGACATATACATAGACTGTACATGCACACAAACGTTAGTCATGTGCGGGGATCGAACCTGCCCCTCTGAACACGTGGTCCGACTGCAACCTCGAAGTCAAAGATTATTTACTCTGTGCGCGTATACGCGCTTCATACGAGATTTGAACGCAACCTTGTAACCTAAGCACACGTGAAACGCGGCTCTACTGCGCGTATACGCGCTGTAGTTGCTCGTAGCTATTGCGTTTCACACACACAATCAAATATTTAAATTGTTTATAATTTCGGTCGTAACAGGTAATTGCGCCGCAAAAATTGGCACGCGTCCGACGTCTAGCTCATTCCGCAGGGAACTGATTGATTGCGTTCGCGACCGTCAACTTAGCAAAATAGGTAATTTTGAAAATGAATAATGGCCTTTTAAAATTTTAAACTTATGACGGCCGGAATCCCTCACCTATACAAAGACAATTATTTTGGTATATTTTTCATTAACTAAAACCAAGTATAATGCAAGTAATAGGATATTTGAATTACGATTAGACGGATGTTTGAAATTTTATTTGATCCAGTAAAGTATCACTAATAGAGTATTGAATGGCCGGAATCACTAGATAATATACTGTAAAATAACATATATTTTTTCCAAATTTTGAGTACTTGTGATTTCCGAGTAATGCATAATTTAAAATACCCTATTTTCGGGAATCCCAGCCTTAATGAAGTTATTAATAATATCTTTCTCACCTTTTGATAACTTTGGCTGCAACTAAACGCTGCTCAGAGTCTAAATAGGCAGATGGCTCATCAACGAGGTACACATCAGCTGGTTTCCCCAGGCACAGTACCAGAGCCACTCGCTGCAACTCACCACCAGATAAGTTCTGCACCTCCTGGTCCATAATTTCTTCTATTTTCATTGGCTTCATGACATCTGTTATAAACTGGAAATAAAAATTTAATATTATATCTTGTTTATTTTTGTATATTTTGTACTAGGTACAGTGGAATAGCTAATGCTTGATGGGCCTTGTATCAAAATTTGGTGAGGGCTCTTTTACTCATACATGTCAATCCTGGGGGTTTCCCATCTACATCCGAACAGGACCCTTGTAGCTGGCAGTATTTCTTTTAATAATATTATTTATTTTCATATATGTATAATTTTTACTTTTATAAAATAGATATGTATTATTTATAAAAATAAATTTAATTACATTTGTTTAGTGAATATTTAAATAATTGATCATTATTTTGTCCATCAAAAATAGTTGCAATTAATCTTTGAAAAATTTGATAGGCAATATTTTCAAATTATGTAATGGTTTAAGGTCCCATTCCAATTATGAACTTTTATGCAACAAAGCTGTTTTTTATTAACTATACTTCTTTGTTTACATATAGATTAACTGAACTGTTCTTTATGTCAATTGTGATATTTTAACAAACAGGGGGCAGCACCCCCTTACCACCAACTCTTATTGCGATTCAATAACTGAATAGAATGCTTATACATATCAATGAATAAGCAACTCTATTTCAAATTAAATAGAGTCGATTATTCATTTTCATTGATTGGTATGAATAAGCATTCTATTCTGTTATTGAATCGCAATAAGAGTTGGTGGTAAGTGGGCTGATTTGCTTTAACAAAATACATTACAAGAGTATACAGAGATAGTAATGTTATTCATATACATAGATTTTTTTAAATTTTTCCCTTCAAAGGCTGGCAACAGCAACCCCATAGTGTTGCTGATTTGTATGTGCGGTGGTGATTATTTTCCATCAGGTGACCCACATACTAGCTTATGAAGGTTAAGTTTAGAAAATTTTGAAAAGAAATATAGAAAAATGAGAGAGTAATGTTACAAACCTGTGGATGTATATATGCATCTCTGATTTTGTCATGAAGCAAGCTCCGCACAAGGCCCTGTGACTTAGGCGATATTTTCTGCGGCTTGTAACTAATATGCAGCTGCGGTAGCTGTCCAGAACCTGCACATAAATATGTATTTGTTAGGGTGATTAGGTGTACTGTTCTTGGCAATATTATCAAAATTAAATAAATAAATATTCTTGGATGAATCTAGTCTGCCACTAGTCCGAAACTATACAATGCTTGTACTATGGGTACTAGACAACTGATATTATACTTAAATACATTCTTTCTTGTAAATATCTACATACATATAATACATAGAAAACACCCAGACCAAGACAAACAGACATGTTCACACACACAAATATTTGTCTAGAGTCAAAGTGGACATGGTTGGCCATTCACTTACTGGGGTCATCATTGAATCAAAATTGCCAACAAATTTCCCATACAAAATAATTCGTCAGTCGATTTTGCTGGCAACAATACATCTTATACCTAGATGTGCCTGGATTTCGGATGATAGAATCATATAACTTAAAACTTAGTTTAGTACATAGATTCAGCACCATTTGAATTGCATTGTAACCAAGGTTGATAAAGTTGATTACCAGTTCAGCATATCAGTATGTAGTCCAGACTGAATATATACTAAGATATCAAATTCAATAATATTGATAAGAAGTCAAATTCCAAAAGCTTCTTACTCCTACTATTTTCGTTGCGAGTTCAAAGGCAGCACTAGTTTTACCCTGGGACTACAAAGAACTTCACTGTTCATTGCCTTTTATGCTAGTCGCCGCTGTTAATCCTGGCTACACAGGAGACACAGTGTTGTGAATGAGTGGTGGGCCAAAAAATATATCCTAATATATAACAGTTTATTTCTATTAAGTATATATTCATCACTAGATCACAATGATGGTTCAAAGTCTAAAGGGTTAGAATGATTATAAAATGGTTAGTTATATCAGCTCAGATTAGGTTTCATTTTAATAATAGTTGGTCAGGCAAACAGTTGAAGGAACCGATACTTCATGTATACATTTATGGCTTTTGCATTTGTATCTGCCCTGTTGATTTCGAAGTTGATATGCTTAGATGAGACTACTTACTTGGACAGTTGATTTCTATTTTTCAATGAATATTGGTTATAAATGGTATAATAAACGTTGCGTGAAAAAGTGTTTAGCTTGATATGATACCCTCTCAAGGCCATCTCTTGGTCTTCACAACATATATTAGAAAAATTATAGTGCCTATTTAAAATTTAGAATGCAATTATGACTGCCTTTACTCATAATGTATACTGGTATACTCTATAAAGACGCATAATTTTAGAATACATTGTATAATATAAGCATTTACTTTTCTATTACCTTCAGTGGGCAAATTGGATTCCGCATGTTTCAAGCACTTTTGGAACACAGGATGGAAAAATAAATCAAATAACTCAGTTCTAGCCATTCCAAATAGGTAATATTACGATACGAACACATTAAAATACACTTATTGCAATAGAGTAACCTCAATAACCGAATCGATAACTACATGCTTTGTAAGCAAAAATATCACTACATATAGAGAAAAAAAATATGTTCACATAAAAACAACAACAAATAAGATTAATTTTTACACAACAATTTGTGAAATCTTTTTTGAAACGTTTTATAATCGAGAAAGACCACATTTGACAACTTTCACAAATTTGACATTTGCTTTTTTCTCTCTAACATAATGGCCCTGGATACTAGTACATTAATGCTGAAATTATTTTAATATCAAAAAGAAATAGTCTTTTTGATATTAAAAAAATTTCAGCATTAATGTACATGTCCATCACACAAATTAGTTTATGTCGTTTTTTACCCGACTGTACCATTAGGGTTATGTTTTTCAAGTGTATGTATGTATGTTTCCTTGGTACTATAAGTAGTATAAACGACTTGATGGATTTTAGCTTCAGAGGTCTCGTTAGGTTCGTCTCTGTGAGTGACACTGAGTTTATCAAAATAAAAATGGTGGTTTTTTGGCGCCAAATTATACATGTATTGAAAAATATTTTTTCCTTAAAACCTTTCCCTTAGTTGGGTATAAAAAAAAGGGCTTCGAAATGAGGCTTACAAAAATATATGCAACATATATCTCGATGGCAACATATATGTTTAATTTGGAATGAGAAATGCTGAAAATATACTAGTTCTTACGCAAAATCACTCCGTAAGGAGATGAGATTGATACAATTTTAGGGTTTTTTTGTTTCGGTTAATAATTGCTTGTTTGTATACACTCACTAAAGAATAGATATTTTTATTTTATTTTTATTGTAGCGTGTGTCAAATGTAGTCAAATCAAAGTAAAAAAACGGTGTAGGCTTGACCGCTGGACAGTGTAAGATGTGAATCCGGTTATTAACCATTTTAACCAGGCGGTTAATACCCAAAATTCGGTTAATAGTCGCCAATTCGCTAATAATAGGTATTGAACTCGTGACTTGCGAGAATTGCGTTGCACGATGTTGTTTTTTCAAAGCGAAGTGCTGACGTGGTATCGTGGAAATACCTTATCTATTGTACCTTGGTGTTGTACATGATCCGTGAATAACTTGTTTGTTTAATTTAGGTAGGAAGGTTACAGTGCGACACAAAAAAGTAGATATAAATAGGGTTGCCACTTTCTTCGTAAGAACAGTTCTCACATGGCAACCCTTGCAATTTGGGCACTTTTGTGTAAAAAAGACAATGTTGCTATTATTAATAAATTTTCTTTTGCTTTCTACTCTTTTCTGTTCCACTGTATATAGGATAATATAGTTAGTATATGATGAATGATTGCAATTAATGTAATTAAGACTAATGACGATAAGTTATTAGTTATAATATATATTAGTTATAATAGATTTAGGGCCTCTTTCACCACTTGCTGATAAAGCTTCAGATAGTAAGCTGACAAATAAACTTATCTACCAGATAAATCTAGCTGATAATATTTTTGTGTTTCACACCCCAAGTGTCTGATAACTCGCTGATAGTTATCTGACAGATAACTATCAACGAGTTAACAGGGAGTCGGAACGGCAACGTCGCATATTATCGCGTACTTCCATTGTTGCGTTCCTATTTATTCAGTAAGTAGGTACATTATTTAGGTCTTTTTTCTTTTTTTGGTCTTTTTGTCTTCTTGGACCTTTTTCTTTTTTTGGTCTTTTTTGTCTTCTTTTTTTGGTCCTTTTGGTCTTTTTGTCTTCTTTTTTGTTCCTTTTGGTCTTTTTGGTCTTTTGGTCTTTTTTTGATCTTTTTGGTCTTTTTTTGGTCTTCTTAGGTCTTTTTTTCGTGCCCGTGGATGCGATGCATGGGGTGTAAGTGGTTCATCAACATCTTTGAACCAAAGCCAACTTCAGCTGCACGCGGTGCAGGGTGCACCGCGTGCAGGTGAAAGTTGGTTGGAAGTTGAAGCTTGAAGTTGGCAGACTGACAAACGAAGCTCTGGCGAAAAGAGAGGTAGGGAGCGTAATTGTAAGCTACCCGACTGGGGAATGGACCCCCACCTCACAGAATACCGCAGCCAAATAACAATCCCCTTGAGGGTTGTTGTGTTCCTGCGAGTGAGTGAGGTCACCAGAAAGGAAGGAGATGCTGCGGTGGCAGTAGGGGATATTATGTTGCGAGCGTTAATATGGTTACGGTAACCGCTTCACATCGGGCGGGCCGTATGCTTGTCTGCCAACCGAAATAGTATAAAAAAAATGCGATATAAGGTCAAGAAAATCATCGAAATCGTCTTCTAAGAACTCAAATAAATCCATTTCAAAAGAAAACACTGTTATTCCGAAGAAAGCTCACACAAAAATGTAATATTCCCGCGTTAAAATTCAAAACAGAAATTCTTATCTAACAGATAAAAAAATAACAGCCACTTGAAGTTCCAATTAGTTTATCAAGCGGTTTATCTGACAGATAGCGCAATCAGCAACTTGTGAAACACAAAAGTTTAGGCTATCTGTCAGATAACCTGCTGATAGGCTATCAGAGACTTTATCAGCAAGTGGTGAAAGAGGCCCTTAGATTACTAAATAACTCATTACTCTTATCCATTAAAAGTGGTTAACGATAGTTAATAACCGCTTGCGCGTCTATAGGTACCTACGTTTTTTTACTTGTAGTATCGGCACAGGCCTACCACACATTCCATGCACTGTGTCTCCTATAGTAGTAGTGTAGCCAGGATTAACAGCGGCGACTACCAAAAAGTTAATGAACAATGATGTCCACTGCAGTTACGGGCACGGGGGTAAAATTTAATCAGAAGAAATTAGTAGGAGTAGGACGCTTCTGCAACTCTTAGCAATGTGAGATCGCAATATGGCAAATAAGGCATTAAAGGCCCCTAATTAAAGAGATAACTAGTCTAGAGAAGCTCACAAATTTTAAACATCTAACATTATTGGGGACCAGAAACCATGTTTACTGTCGAAGTGACGTGACAAAGAACTCCAAAATGGCGAATAGCATGTTAGACATTTGAAAAGCATGATTAGTAAAATTGAATTAAAAATGTATACTTACAAAAACTACCATAAATACGTATTTTTATATCATATATATTGTATTCGTTCCATAGTTTAAAATACTTTATTATCAATGAAGCAGATATAATTTCACAGAGAACGATTAGTGAGAAAATTCACCTCAGCATTCAGATAGATGAAGAATAGATAGATGACTACTCTTTATTTACACAAACATCAAACCTTCCAATCACCCGATTAAAGCTCGGTCTCCCACGTCCTACGTATAAACAACATACCTTCTTCTGGTTCCAGGTTGCCAGCCAACATTCTGATGAACGTTGTCTTGCCGGTGCCGTTCTCGCCGAGGAGCACCAAGATTTCAGAGTCTGAGAATTCGCCAGCCTTCACGTAGAGGCTAAAGTCGCCCATTTTTTTGGACATCTCTGGATACTCATAGTGGTTCATTCTTTTAATCTGTGCGAGGCATCAATTATTAACATTGGTCTTGATTATTTTACTAATATTACAAATGGGAAAACTGGTAACGTTTGTTACGCTTTCATGTATAAGTGGATTTGAAAAAATATACATGTTACAGTCAATGTAATAAATTGGTCATTATTTATAATGACCGACCAATTTAATAAATTGACAATTATTAATAATTAAGCTTACTTGACACTACATCATTCATCATCTGATGGTTATCAGGTTGATGGAGCTCCGCAGATGCGGAGCTCCTATTTCTGGTGACAGGACACAAGGAAACCCTAACCTAACCAAAAATCAACTCAAATCTAACCAAGACATGTTTTATTACATTGACCATAGGATATATATTCTTACCTCTTCTTCTGTGGCAGACTCTGCAACTTTGAACACCAAAGACTCAGTCCTGAATCTCATGTTTTCAGTAGGAACAAATCCATCAAGGAATATATTGATGCCTATGACAAAAAAAAAACAATTACACAAGACATTAGGAAGGAAAGAGTTGATGCGTTGGCAGCGGGGGTGGCGGCGTGCGAGCGATATAAATTGTTGCGAGCTATGATATCGCTCGCACGCCGCCACCCCGATATGGCTACACTAATCGTTTCGCATTAGGCGGGCTGTATGCTTGTGTCACTCGACATTAAATAGTATAAAAAGGGGAGACTCTGTCATTGATAAATATAATTATTAATAATTTAATCCACTTTTTTACTACAACCTGCTCAATTTCACCAGACCATAAGGGTTCCAATGAATTCAACATTTGTAAATATTTAATTCTACAATGAATTAAGCATAACAGTTGCCAATATTGTGTTTGGTTATCATGGAAGATGAAAAATCAAATTAGCATAATCCATAATATTATAAATTTGAAAGTGTGTTTGTTTGTTTGTCCATTTTTCACGTCGAAAGTAACAAACGGATTGACATGATTTTTTTTTGGATAGTTTAAGGCCTGGAGAGTGACATAGGCTTCTCTTTATCCTGGAAAAACATCTTATTCCCACGGGAAAAAATAAAGTTTAAAATCATTTGACCTTCTTTCACTACATCACTAGATGGCGATGTCTCATTTGTAAATCGCGCTATGGTTGTGTATATAAAAAAATATACACAAATCAATGGCAGCTCCCATCGACCACACGGGCGAAGCCGCGGCGTAACAGCTAGTATATAATATCTTTAATTCTTTCTGAGGTCTGTCACATCACAACTTTCTTTATTCTTTCGTTAGTATTATTTATGATCGATAATAGAGTATGCAAACAATACCCTAGTTCAGGGCTGTCCAACCCATGTACGGTACCGGGGCCATTACAAATTACTAAATAAGATTAGCGGGCCGCAGAAACAAATACCTACTTGACATTTTTGCTTCCTACTTTGAAAGTTTAAGCTAAGTATAACCAGTTAGCTATAAAACTTTAACTTTTCTAAATATGTATATAATTTTCAAGAGTGCTGAGTGTGAGTTTTTTATTCACATTTGATCATGTCAACGTAAACAAACCGACCAAATAGAGAAGTAATCTCATGTTGTGAATTTACCAGACGCGTGTTACAAATCCAATTTAGCCGGGTTGCTCAATTCAAAATGTGAGCATAATTTTGATATGTAACACGCGTCATATAAATTCACAACATGAGATTACTTATCTATTTGGTCGGTTTGTTTACGTTGACATTATCGAACGTGAATAACAAAATCGCACTGAGCACTCTGATTCGTTGTACGAAAACTGTAGCCATAAATGAAAAATACGCCACGGGCCGCACAAATTTAAGCCGAATGCCGCATGCGGCCCGCGGGCCGTGCTTTGGAAGAAATTCATGGACTTTAAAGCAGATTGTACTTACCTTCTCGTACAGAGAAGGGCATAGTCACAACACCATAAGCACCAGGCACGCCGTACAGACAACAAATGAAGTCGGACAGGTAGTCCAACACTGATAAGTCATGCTCCACTACTATGATGAACCTGCAAAAGAATAAACATTCTTGGATTATGTACATACTAGCTGTTGCCATCATGGGTAGCCAACCGGTTGGGCGCCAGAGGTACCGCTAGATTTAACAAATGAGATCCATAGTAGACTCAGTAGTAGTAGGTTTTGTACTTCTCGACAGATGTTAATTCTCAATACCCGAAATGTTACATTACAATAAGTACATACACTGTTTAAGTGTATGTACTTATTGTAATGTAACATTTTCCTTGTGAGACGTGAATAAATATATATTAATATTATTATTGGCCAGAGTTGGCCCAGGTTCGTTTGAAAGCCGTCATCTGGTGTCGGAGGCCGCGAAATTGAGGAGCTGGCAGCGTTGCGCGAGTCAGTCTAATCGAACACGAAAGTTAAGCAGCGTCAAACATAGCCTGTCCATGGATGGGTTTATTTTATCTCGAGCTCCTCCGTGCTTCGGTGGGCACGTTAAGCCGTCGGTTGTCTGTTGTCACTAGATGTCAGTCGTTAAGCCAAGTCAGTGGCCTTGAGGCGGCTTGAAAACACTGGGCTCCGCCAACCCGCAGTTGAGCAGCATGGTGGAGTATGCTCTATACCCCTTCAGTTGAGGGATGACCCATATCCCAGCAGTGCGATGAGTAAGTGTTCACGACGACGACGCACAATTACTGCTCAAAATAAATTTTAGAAGTAATTGATTTCATTTAGATTATTTGGAAGGTGTGCATATGGATCCAACACATAGAGGCCTCTGATACCTCCTATATCCAGACATAAAATTACGGTTTGGCAGTTATGGACTCCTAGGCTAGAATATTTTACGCAGTAAAAATGTATTACTATATGGTACTATCTCCTGCTGTCATTGCAACCAATCAATTTCTAGAATTACAGTTTAGAGAAGTTATTTACTTACTTGTCAGGGTGTATAAGCGATCGAATTGTGCGTGCAGCATTCAATCGTTGTTTCACATCCAAGTATGAGGAAGGCTCATCAAACATAAAAATGTCTCCATTCTGGATGCAGACCATAGCACACGCGAAACGCTGAAGCTCTCCACCAGACAACGCTGCGATCTCACGGTCGCGAATATGCGACAGATCTACAAAATAAATTGTTTTCAATATTTATGAATGAAAGTTTGTTACATTAGGCACACAGACACGAAGTATACAACATAATAAATCATTGTACATAATTATGTAGTAGTAGTAGAAACACGTCTAGATAAACTATCAACATTGTCAGGTATGTAAACATAGCTAATCTAATAGGATTTCACTCAGTATAAACCACGGCGTGAGCCAGGCACTGATTTTCAGTGAAACCCATCAGAGAAATACGGGACATGGACAGGCAGAAACCCATTGTGCAGCTAATCTAATAAAAATGATTTACCTACCACATTGCTATAAACAAGTGATTAGATGCATAACAATTATAATGCACAAAAGGTGCATTATAATATTGTGTATTAAAAAAAAAGTGCATTATAATATTGTGTACAAAAAAAAAGTTATAGCTAAGTTTAGCACTGATCTTAGTGTAAAGATCTATAGCAGAGGTACTTAAACGTTTTTTATCTCATAAACTTGTTGGCTTTTTATTATTTTTAAAGATGTTTCGAGAGCCAACAATTTAGCGACTTTCACTTTGAGAATAACAACATAGACACTAATTATTATAATTTTTTGATTCCAAGCAATCAGGGTCGGACTAAGGGCTAGGCAACCTAGGCACGCGCCTAGGGCCCATATTTTTTGGGGCCCGAAAATTAGGTTTTTAATTTTTATTTTTCAAGTGAAAACATCTTTAGTAGGCCCGGAAATACAATGTTGCCTAGGGCCCGCTTTAGTCTTAGTCCGCCACTGCTAGGAATCTGTAGTCACTCCAACAATTTTTCTGTGATAGGTGCTGCTCTTTAGCGACACACACACACACCTGGGCGCCTTTTCGCATCCATTTTCTATGACCATCTATATTAATATGTTACTGAGTGAATTACAATATAGCAAATGCATACAAAAAAGTTTTCAAAACCAACTTACCAAGCATTTTACATATTTCAGGTTGATTTTTTCTTTCGTCCCTTTTATCCAGCAATTGACCAACCGTTCCCTTCACAGCTTTAGGGATCTGATCCACATACTGTGGTTTGATAAGGGCCTTCAAATCATCCTCAAGAATCTTGGTGAAGTAGTTCTGCAGTTCAGAGCCACGGAAGTGGGACAGGATTTCCTGCCAGTCTGGGGGTTCCTGGTTTTACACAACACATAATTGAAATAAGACATTATTGAATTAAATATATGGCTAATCTTTGAAACTATTGTATGGATTTTCATTTAGAATGAAAGACAAATATTGTAAAATTTATTTTTCATTCTCTGTGCAATACTAGTTATTTCTGAGATTAACCTGAACAGCATAGACTTTCATGTAATTTTTACAGCAAAATCTGTATGAAAATCAAATACAGTAATAACCAAACTATAACCTTCCTACATAATCTCTCTTATAAATACAATTATTATTAATTTATAATATTTTGGCAAGTTGGCCAAGTCAAATATTTTAATTAATGATAAACTCTCTTTCTGTTGAAATTTTATTATAATTTTCTACAAAAACTACTGGGCAAAGAAGCAGATAGTTAATTTTAAGATGCAATCTATTTGAAGTACGGACGCTTATAATTAAATGGAGCAAATTTGAAACCGTGTCTATGTTAATTCTACTTTTAGACCAACTACTAATTTCTACCTTTAGACCTACCTTTCTATTTTTAATGGATTATATGGGAGCAACTTGACAGACAATACATCAGTAGTTTCACCAGTGACATATTGCATATAGACAACATACACCTGTATTGCATAATTTAAAGTTTTAGTTCTATAGTTGTCTTATAAGATAACTCCACTATAGATTGACAGTAACAGTAATTCCAATGGTAATTTAGCAAGGTTTATGTTGGCAGCTACAAATAGTTAGTTCTTCAAGTGCATACCACAAAAATAATAAGCACAATTAAAATAGGTGAAAAATTTACATCTTACAGCAAAGCGGCCCAAGTTGGGCTTTTGTTTTCCAGCAAGGATCTTCAATGCAGTTGATTTTCCAATACCGTTCTGTCCTACCAAGCCCAATACCTCTCCAGGACGAGGGATGGGCAGACGGTGGAGCTTGAAAGAGTTCTTCGAATATCGATGAGTAGTGTGCTTCTCCAAGTTGGATGGGATGTTTATGATTGTAATTGCATCAAACGGGCATTTCTGTAAATTTTATAAGTGCCATTAAATATCTCAGAAATTTATTATTTATTATTATATTTATTATTCTTTATTCATTATATATGGAATAAACTATCAATATACTTAAAAATAACTGTAGTTACACTAAAATGGGATAATATCAATTTATTGACTTTCAATAAATTTCCAAAGAACCAAACTACAAATATCCTGAAGTTGCTTACACATAAAAGTGCATCCAAAGAACAATAACATTGGAAATTGGTTTGTTCTTACAAGTGAATGGGGTAAATAACCATATGTGAAGATATACTGCATTACTATCTATATAAACGGAAAATTTAGACCATCTCTATTTATTCATTATGTGGATAGGCAATAATTGACTACAGTCGACGATAACTTACATACATAGAAAATGGTGTAAAACGTGTATCGAACCAGAATGTGGCACATAAACGATTGCTAATGAAATATTAAAAAAAAAATGATTTAAAATTACCTTGACGCAGATACCGCATCCAATACATAGCTCCTCGGAAATGGTTGCGATCTTGTCATTAGGAGTGACTTCTATGCAGAGCTTACCCATTCGCACCACTGGGCAACTCTTCTTGCATTCTTGCCTACATCTTTTAGGTTTACAACGATCCGCATTAACAATAGCTATACGAGTAAGCTTATCAGTCTCTTCTTGATGTTTATGTCGAGACATCGCTGTAAATAAGAATATAAACGAATTGTAAAGGAAATTTCGTTTGCAATATGTGGCACTGACCTAACCTCAACAGATTTATCATATGTAAGCAATTTTATGTGTATAATAATGAATGAAAAGCTGTAAAATTTACAACACATGAAATAATAGTAGTATTAAGTTAGGAAATAAAGTAAATACCTGTAAAAGAGAGCGAATGTTGGCAAAAATATGCCTACATTCGCGTGCAGTTCTACCTCGAAATATGAAAGGACAGTGTTGCCACTTGTTTTATTCCACCTTTATAAACAGGGGTGTTTATATGAACATCAAAAAAATAGTTTCCCATGTACAAGGTTCCAAGCTTTGACATCTTTGAGTATTGACATATACAAAAACCCAGTTAAGCCTCGAGAATACACGAGAGTTCTGTCTAATCGGGGGTACATCCGGGGCCACACCTGAAGCTGATTTCCATCGTAGTTTTTCAATGAGAAAATCAAACCTCAGCGGAGATTTAGTAGTAAATAAGTATTTGTAGTTTAGCTGAAATACCTACATCTGTTACATAGTTATTATTGGATAATTGATTTATAGTAATACTATTTATTCCACTTTCGAGCTTAAGTAATACTAGAGTGGATGACAAAGTAATCTCTATGACTATAAGTTTATTTAAATCTCAGTGACAATATTTCATTTTCCGGTCTTATTTCACTCGTTTTATTAACTCGTAAATTAAATAACTAATCGTAATTATCGATACATACACGATCGATATTATTATATGAATTATTTCTATACACCAAATTCTGTCAATTCAGTGTTGTCATACAAAATTCAAATCAAAATTAAATTGTTCCTCTCACAGATGTCACATTTATTTATTTTTTCCCCTAAAAACTAGAGTATTTTACAAATTATTGAAGTTTCTGATAATACTTCGAATTCTAGAATAAAAGACTTCAATAAATCCGCAGAACTATTTCAGATATATTTTTTGAAAATAAAATTTAAGGAACAAATAAAATATTATAACTTTGTACTTTGCAGTAACGTTCTTTCATTATTATTAATAATTGAATAAAACGCACTGGTTCAAGTGACGGTTTAATGTCAAGTCAAAGAACAAACGAAAAACTGAAAATCATAATGTTATATTAAAGCACTTGTACTATTCCACGTTATTATATTTAATAATACATTTTTATGAAAAAAAAAAAAAAAAAAAAAAATGTTTTGTAGAAACACAAACACCATCTGTTTACCTTGATAATGCCTTAGAGCGAAACCGGTCGGTAATATTAAATATAATAACGTGGAATAGTACAAGTGCTTTATTATAACATTATGATAATAATGTTCCACCAAGTGCCAACAATCAACAGTATCAACTTTAAAAACTGAAAAATATACAATGTATCAAAAAAGGCGAATATTAAAAGAGTTCGTAACATTTCTCCCTTTTTTTAATTAAAAGTGGGGGAGATAACCCTAATTCATAAGGTAAAAAGATAAGAGGCAGCCCTAGTCCGTAGGGATGGGCACTAATTTCTTCAAAGGACGTCTAAATGTACCAGTAGTTGTTTGTACATCGGCAACTCGTGTGACTCCATCTCGGCCAGGATAGACTGCGGTCACCCTACCTCGAGGCCATGATCCTCGAGGAAGCTGTTCGTCAACTATAAGCACCAAGTCATCGATCTGAAGTTGTGGTGATGAACTAGGCCCGTGACCACGGCGTGGTAAAAGCGTAGGCAAATATTCTCTTATCCACCGCGACCAAAAGTGATCGGCTAATCTGAGCGCATTTTTCCAACCCGTTCTGCGTAGCAAATCTCGATCTTCAACTCTAGCAGGTATTGATCTCCCCGACGACGACCCCAATATAAAGTGAAAAGGGGTAAGAGCCTCCTCTTGATCTGGGTCTGATGACACATGTGTCAGTGGGCGAGAGTTGACCAATGCTTCAGCTTCAGACAGTAGAGTCGCTAGTACTTCGTCAGTCGGTGCGCGTTCTTTCAAAGTAACTTTCAGGGCGGTTTTCACTGATCTAACAAGTCTCTCCCATGAACCGCCCATAAAAGGAGCCGATGGTGGAATAAACCTCCAGGAAATTCTTTCATTGCCGGCGTAGGTTTCGACTTCTGCTCCGTACAATGATTTTAATATGCGGCTAGTGCCGACAAAAGCCGTACCATTATCAGACCAAATTTCTGATGGAGCTCCGCGTCGTGCGATAAATCTTCGTAAGCCCATGATAGCGGAATCAGTGCTTAAACTGTGCATTATCTCTAAGTGAACTGCTCTTGTCACTAGGCATGTGAATAGTCCGATATATCTTTTTTCACGACGACGGCCAACTGAGACTTGGACAGGTCCGAAATAATCCAATCCGGAAAATGTAAATGATCTTTTGTGGTGAGCTAATCGAGCGTCGGGTAAATCCCCCATGGGAGGATTAAATGGTTTTGTATGTCTTATACGACATTGTCTGCAGTGGTGAACCATGGACCGAACAGCGCTGCGTAAGTGAATCACCCAGTAGGTTTGGCGCATCTCGTTTACTACCATCTCAGTATTTGCGTGAGCTGCTCTTTCATGATAATGTGTAATGAGCAGACGAACAGTTCTGTGTCTTGAATCCAGGATGATAGGCTGCGTCATTTCTGGATCAACGTCTGGTATACAGTCAATTCTGCCTTTCACTCGCATTATAAATTCATTGTCTATGATTGGGGAAAGAGAGTGAAGTTTGCTCTTGCGGGGTAGGGGTTGACCGAATTGTAGACATGACATCTCTTCATTGAACATTTCTAATTGGCTGTGGCGAAGCAAATGTACTTCTGCTAGACGCAAGTTCTCAAAAGTAATTTTAGGTGTGCCTCTCTTCCGCAACAAGTCAATAAACTTATGTGCTCTTGCAGTTGCTCTAACCAGTCTCGTCCATGAACTCAGTCTGTCTGAACTAACTACAAGGGGTTGGGGAGATGGAAATGACTGTGAAGTAATGATATTTACACGACATGAAGGTTTGAGTTCTATATTAGGGCTACAGGCCTTTTCTACTGGTGAAGATGATGGCCAATTAATTTCTGATGAATGTAGAAATTCGGGCCCCACAAGCCATCGAGATGTCGGAGTCAAAGTATCTCTTTTGATGCGTGTAGCATCGTCAGCAACATTATCTTGCGATGGGATCCATCGCCATTCAGAGACCTGTGTGAGCTCGAGTATTTCTCCTAATCGATGGGCTACGAACGGTTTGTACGAACGCGCATCGCTTTGAAGCCATCCAAGCACGTTCAGTGAATCGCACCAAAAAATGCGTCTGACGGGTTTGTATTTATGACTGATACTAATGAATGATGCGAAACGAGCCGCAATTAGCGCTCCTTGGAGCTCTAATCGAGGGATGGATGTCGGCTTTAATGGAGCTACTCTACTCTTGCTTGAAATAAGAGCGACCTTGACGTCTCCGTTTGAATAAATGATGCGCCAGTATGCTACTGCGACATAAGCCAACTCGCTCGCGTCACAGAAGACATGAAGTTCGCGCTCACAAACATCGAATTCACTCAAACCGTAACAACGTGGAATTTTAAGATTAACAACGGTCTTTAGATCTTTCAACCAATCAAGCCAAATCTTTAGTTCGGTTTGAGGTAACTCGTCATCCCAAGACAGATTCTTTCGCCATACATTTTGAAACATGATGCGTCCTCTGCAGACTATTGGACCTAATAAACCGAGAGGATCGTAAACACGCATGACGAGAGAAAGTGCATCACGTTTTGTGATTCGAATTGGTGCATTGCTGTTTTCTAGACCATTTCCGAAACTGATAACATCAGCATGAGGCTGCCATATCAGACCTAGAGTACGCACTGTTAGATTATTATTTGATGTGCCTAACTCCACAGTGTCGTTAGAATTCGAGACAGACTTATCTGAAATTAGTTCTTTTGGTAATAAACAGAGGGCAGCAGGATTGTTGGATACCCAACCACGCATTTCAAAACCTCCTCGTTTGTTAAGTTCTACAATATCGGCGGCTAAACGAGCAGCTTTCTCCACGGTGTCCTGCGACCCTATATAGTCGTCCATGTATGTATCAAATACTGTCGCGTGTGCAGCGTCTGGAAATTCATGTTGGAATTCAGTAGCGTTTACTTTTTTAACGTATAATGCCGTACATGGACTAGAACATGCACCAAACATCATTGATGACATACAATAAATTTTTATTTCTTCTGACGGATGGTCTCGCCATAAAAATCGTTGAGCATCCCTATCTTGTGCCCGTATTTTAACTTGGGGAAACATTTCTTTTATATCAGCAGTTAAAGCGATAGGAGCTTCCCTAAAGCGCATCAAAATTCCAAGGAGTGGTTGTAGTAGATCAGGTCCAGGTAACAAAAGGGAATTTAGACTTACACCTTGAAATTTCGCTGCGGCGTCATGTACAATGCGTAATTTACCCGGCTTGTGTGGATGAGTAACTCCAAAATGTGGGAGATACCAAATAGTACCCGTGGGTGGTTTCGTACACTCTTCTGCAAATCTTTTGTTTAACATGGCGTGAATATTTAGACGATATAACTCCGCATATTTAGTGTCACTATTCATTTTCTTTTCAAGACTAAGAAAACGGCTAAGAGCTAACCTATAGTTATTTGGTATGTACTTGATATCCGGACGCCACAAAAGTCCTGTTTCAAAACGTCCATCGGGCAGGCGCTGGACGGTTTCTTCTAAGATTTTGATTGCATGTGCATCTGATGCACCTCGATAATCATTTTTCGCGATACCGATTGAATCTAATTTGTAGTGTTCTTTGATCAACTCGTCAAGATTTTGAATCATGCCCGACGCGCTAACATGACCTACTATCGCATGATTCAACATCTCCCGATTAGAAGTTTGACTACTCGATATTGGGCCACAAACCACCCAACCAAGCGGTGTGTTAATCGCCATTGGTTCTGAGGGGGCTCGTGCACGAATTAACTTCGGAATTGTCAAATGGCAGTTATCAATACCTATCACGATCATAGGCTGTGCGTCTTCGTAGCACAAATCGTCTGCTATCTCACATATGTAAGAGTATTTATTAATATCCTCTCTAAGTATTGCACGTTGACAATGAATACCTAATCCTGAAATAGAACGTGCGTTTTGCACTCGATACGAATCTGTGCTTCGTAACCCTCGGATAGTAAAATCTACTGAAATAAACTCACTAACTTTGGAAAGTCCTCCCATGCAGTCAAGGTGAACACGCCCTTTGGGACCCACTGCACCTATGCGCTTAGATATCGCTGCATCAATTAGAGTCGCTGTGCAACCATCATCTAACAAAGCAAACGTATCGACACTACCAGAAGGACCCGAGACATTGACGGCAATAATTTTCAGTAAAGACCGAGAAGGTTTACAATTACCTGGGGTTGAGGCAGTAGCGTGGGCTGAGGTTTCTATAATACATTCCTCATTTGAAACATTTCTGGTCTCTTCTGAATCACTTTGAGTGGGGGAGTGACCAGATTTTTCGTCGTCCAAATCGGCGTGCGCAACGACGTTAAGTTCACTCTTAGTGTTGTGTAAAAGTAAGTGATGTTTATATAAGCAACCTTCTATTCCACAAGATTTTTTATTTTTACAAAATCCATACTTATGTGACCTTTTTTGTAAGCAACGAGAACAAACCTTATTCGTTTTAACCCATTTCCATCTGTCATCTATTGACAATGCCAAAAATTGCTCGCACTTGACAATGTCATGGAAATGTTTACAAAACACGCATGAATTATTTTCAGATTTAATTTCATTTTTATTATTTCGTTTTCCTGATGAATCAGATCGGTCACTAACTGTGTTACAACGAACGATAGGCTTATATGCTTGCGATCGATTGTGTGAAGTTTGAGATGTTGATTGACCCAATGATGACATGTCGAAGTTAATTCCGAATTTATTTTGAAGCTGAACTTCATGAGTCAAGAATTTAGCCAGCATCTCCAATTTACTAATATCTGCACCATGCCTCTCTGCATAGTCTAACCATCGTGCTCGCAGCAGTGGTGTCAATTTACCCATGAGCCCACTGAAAAGTTCTGGTGAACGTAAATAGTCAGATTGGTTCAGTAGTTTTATGACTTCAACACAGTTCTGTACCCGACACGCAAAAACACCTAATTCCCTACCGTCGTTACTAACTTTAGGCAAAGCACGCACAGAATGTATCTCCTGGAGAACGATCTTCTCAGGGCAGCCAAACCTGGTCTCAAGCGCGCTTATGACTTGCTCAGGGTCGCGCGCAGACACCAGCAGCACGTATACAGCGTCCCGCGCGGTTCCGCGCAGCGCAACGTTCAATCGAGCTAAATTTTCACCTGCCGAGTAAAAACGTTGTGTGTCTAAAAATGTACGTTTAAAAGCTAGCCATTCTGTGGCTGACTTACCATCGTAAGTAGGTAATTTCAAATGGGACATAGTTTTGTCCTTCTTATTTTTACTCAAAACATTAGTTAAACTCTCTAGAGCTTTACACAGAGGTACATTAGGACCACTGCTATGGTTTTCGTACAACCAATTTTCTACCTTTTTGTGGCTACTAATTTGCGAACTAGCACCACAACTAGAGCGTTGGTTACTGCTACTATCTATAGCAGCTAGCTGTGCGCGCAGCTCTGCATCCGCTACCTTACGTTCTATCTCAAAAATTTTTGTCTGCCGAGCCGCTGCCAACTCCGACTCCTTATCTAACTTGGCTCGCTCCAGCTCGGCAATGCGACGGGCATGCTCCGCCTCTACCTGTGCTTTGACAACCGTACTCGTCCTCGATCCGCGACTCCCTGTCCGAAGAGTGGACGACGGCTTCACGTAATCAGCGTGAGCCGTACCCGAAGGCGCGCCGCCCAGACTAGGCGACACACGACCGCCTTGCGGGCCGTTCTCACTCCTCCCATGAGTGGGGTCACCGCTCGCTGAAGTGTTTTCAGCGGCAGCTGCGTATCCTTTCTTGGAGCGAGTTAAAACCATCACTTCTGCACGGTGAAGGACCAAAATATTAATAATTGAATAAAACGCACTGGTTCAAGTGACGGTTTAATGTCAAGTCAAAGAACAAACGAAAAACTGAAAAATATACAATGTATCAAAAAAGGCGAATATTAAAAGAGTTCGTAACAATTATTTTTATCAATATTCAGTCTAACAGAACACATCATTATGTATGAGCTGGCATGAACTGTTAATTTGACAAAATAATGATACTCCCTCCGAGTTATATCGCCAGCCCACATTAAATACCTTTCTCTGTCTATCTGTGCAGTGCATGTCCACGACTTCCCTGAATCTCACACTATAGACAAATTCTCCTAAACTCTTCTTGATATGTCTAATCATCTCCCACTATGATGTTTTACCTCCCACACAATGTTTACGGACGCATTAATCGCCCCTTTATGATAAATAAAAACAAGTGTGTGTGATTTTAACAATAATATACCATAAATAATAAAAAAAAGGTCTTTAACCACCGCTAGTCCGCTATCCCTTTGAGTATTAGGCCACTGGAGATGCCATACGCGGGCGAACCCCTCCGTCAAAGTACATTGGTCAACTGGTCAAACACGTTATATAAAACTACCTAAAGTCGCTTCACCACCATTTTGCATCGCTCCGTGTCGCGTGATGTTTCACTCGAAAAATGGTGAATTGTGCAGTATTATCGTGCAAAAGGCGATCTGATATCTCAAATTCGCAACAAGATTACGTTTCCTATCATAGATAAGTATTTTTACTAACCATTAAATGTGTATTAAAGTACAATCTCAATTTAAAGAAAAAACCGTTGCGATACGTAAACGACAGAGAAATGTAAACATGAATACAGTGGTACAGGGGCGAATCGGCTTTAGGGATGTGACAAAGTCAAAAAAGCGATTCAACATTTGAATGAATCATTCACTCATTCCATTACTGCAGTTCGTTTATTAGTCAGTTTTTTTAATAGATATTGAATTAAATAGTAGGGTAGGTTTAAATGTATGTTACATTTAAATCTTGTAAGGTGAATTTGAAAAATTACCTTTCTCTGGACATACGATGTTGAAATTTTGTCTGAAAATGAAAAGAATTGTTGGCTAAAAGAAAATTAGGTAAAAGCAATACATTTAGTGTGGGACTGTATACGTTATACAGATACTATTATTTAGACTTTATATAATATAATAATTGTATGTCCTTTAATACTTCCAAAAGATCCCTATTTTTTAAAGGGATCTTTTGAAATAGAGAAATGGAGAAAATTTTGTAATAAATGTTTAAAATATTATTAGGATATCTGTTAAAAAATCAATTGACAATATTACATGTTCTTAAACAGGGTTTTGTCCGATAAAATCAAATAAAGGATAAGAAATTATCTAAGCAACTGCAAGAAGGGTTACAAGTGCGTAGCTGGGTTTTTAGATGGGCGTACGCTCTTTTCTTGAAGGTTGTTTCCACTGACCTCTATACTACAAGTACGTACATAGTCCAGCGCCAGCGTACATTATCAGCATCAGTATCGTCCCGCATCAGCGTCCAGTATCAGACCGGAACGACAGTCCATACCACAGTTTAGCTGCACGAGAGTGCTAATGACACAAAGACACATATTTAAAGATAGACATACATACAAACAAACATTTTTTTTTTACAACGTCAGGTGGCAGACAAGCATACGGCCCGCCTGATGTGAAGCGGTTGCCGTAGCCATGTTAACGCTCGCAACATAAAATATCGATCGCGCGCCGCCACCTCCGCTGCCAACGCAGCATCTCCTTCCTTTCTGGTGACCTCACTCACTCGCAGGAACACAACAACCCTCAAGGGAATTGTTATTTGGCTGCGGTATTCTGTGGAGGTATGTACCTCCACTTCACAGAATGTTCCCCAGGTTCCCCATGAAGACAGCAGGGTGCACCGCGTGCAGGTGAAGTCGGCTTTGGTTCAAAGGTTTTTTTTGGATAATATCTTTAATGTACAGTACAACTTTTTGGATAATATCATTAATGTACAGAATTTTGCACTTTTACAATTTTATAATAAATAGTTTATGACAATTCAGTTGAATGAATGCATCAAACTGATTTGACTCATTCTTCAGATGTGCCCCCATCACTATCTTGTGCGTATGTATGCTGCATAGATTTACGTGAAAACTGTGTGTAATTTTTGATGTGTTGATTTTTTTTGTAGTGTGCGTTTATCGCGACAGCAAAATTAGTGTCGGTGAATTAATATCATTTTTTGGTGGTGTGCTTTACGTGTTTACCTCGCCTCCGCTAAAAATGGTGAAAAAATTTGTTCGAAGAGTTTCGTTATGGCATCTTCAGTGGCTCAATACTCAAAGCCGCTATCCCCACCTTTCCTCCGAGGTGGTTTAATAAATTAAACGGTTGACTTTTAAAATTTCTTACATTACAGTACTTATCAGGTTAAGCTTCTAATAACTGCCTAACGGGCCGTAAGTGGTTCAATATCCTGATTATAGCCAAATGAACTCTCTGAAATGGTAAACGTGAAAAAATTTAATCAAGTTGTAGTCGTGTGAACGTATCCAAGCTGCTTCTGCGACTGAGTGGCAGCGATAATTTAGTGTTTGAATACTTTGAATATTAATTTACGGAAATCGAAGCACGGGTAAAATCGAGGGAACATTTTTACCGGAAGGAAATAATTTTGACGGAATAGGGGTTGAAACATCCAACTTTTATATCATACATAGTGTATTACTCGATTACGTAGCTATACGATTTCTGTCTGACTTTTACGATATTTTGAATCTTTTTCGATATATCAGCGAATCACCATATTAACATACATAGTTATATTTTAGACAACGAAAAATCGATATTATCAATTGCTATCCGATATATCGGTGCATCTCTAGGCTTTGACACTACTTTCTACTTTCTTTACTTCTATTGTGGAAGTGTCAATCAAAGAGTAATGTGAAGTGTTGAGTTGTTTTGTTTACTTTGGCTCACTGTATGTAAGTAATATGTTTATTCTTTTCTCCAGCTTCCGTTGCACGAGGAAGCCGTATTATTATTATTAGTGTCATCCTGATTTTGCTTGTTTCTTACAACAAGTACTGTGCCTACATTTTGAGGATTAATAAAAAATCTTGATCATGAAATAAAAAATAATGTTGCCATAAGTAAAACTTTAATTTACCGTATTATAAATAAAAAATATAGAATTGCTGATCCTGCTCGAATCGTTTTTAGAATTGTTTCAATTAATACCTACCATAAAAGACTTTAAAAATACATGGAGTATCTTGAGAGATTATATGAATAAATATATTTATTACTCATCTATGTAGGTTCTCCAACAACCTGTTAATAATGTGATAATATAATATTTAATCTAAGGTACATAGGTTCGAGTGTATGCCGATGAAGTATAGGCACACACAGCATGTGCTATATAAAGCACATGCTATGTGTGCCATAAATATGATATATACTATTCTAATTTCACAAATTACAAAAACCTTTTCAGTGTAAAGTGCTACAACTTTTGATGGATTTTGATGTTTTTTGTTTATATCTCGGAAGCTAGCTCAGCATTGCTAAATTTATATTTGATATTGATATTTGTTGGAAGTTTTTCAACATTTGGAAGAAAAAAAGCGGAACGCGTTTGTTTTCATGCAAATAAATATATCTTTATCTTTCAATGCTATAGAATATGACGTAAAAATACAATTCTAATAAATTGCATATTTCTCTATAGATCTAAATTCTGGAGTTCAGTCCATGAATTCATTCATCGCATTCGGCGCTGTCAGTTTCCCGGAACATTATATAATCGGAACGGAACGGTCACACTCGCTGTTCTAAAATAGATCAAATAATACCGAGCATGACAGTTTCGTTTGGACGCAGACAATTATAATTGAATGTTTGTCTGTTTGGAACATTTTATACTCGGAACGGTAGCACTCCCTATTCTCTAGAACAGATAACAGCAAGCGTTACCATTCCGAAAATAAAATGTACCGGGGTTACTCAGTGATAACCTGTTCTCGATCCCGCGGTTATATTCTTGTTAGCCACTAGCCGGATAGACGTAACATTTTAGTACTATTTTTACGGCCCTGGATATTAATCCTTTATCGCCTGATTTTTACAAATCATTTCTTCAAACAAGAAATTATCTCGTTTCTCGATTTTTTTTGTAAACATTCGTCACCAAAGTAAAACTGATAGTGTAATTCTACTGATACTATGTAGGACGCTGCATTCACTCTTGGAACAAGACTGAAAATATACTGTATGTGTATGGAGTGGCCGGAGTTGGTCAACGTATTCTTTTTTTGAAGTAAAACTTCTTTACGCACGCTTGACTTGGGGAGCTGCTGAATCCATGACGAGAGCGTTACGAAAAGTGTGATCGGGCGAGGTGAATGGAAGTTGAGAGGGAGAGTAGGGCTAAAAAAGTTTTACTTCAGTCGTGTGGTTTAAAGCACGCTCGTTTTTTTTTTTACTTGAATACGTCTTTAAACTTGCTACCATACGGGGGCAATGCAAAAAATCTAATGATAATAAAATCGGGGAATACACTTTGGCGTTGTAGTTTAGAATCTATGCTCCACATCCAAAATTCAATCACCCGACTGGATAGATGAAGGATAAAATAATTTATAACGCTAAGAAATGACTATTGAACTTCGTGTGCGGGCGAGGGGGTAGCACTGCCTTTTTGACATAATTTTAGTGCATATAACGTATTCACGTCACGTACAACACACGGCCGTGTCCATAACACACAAACACAAATTTTTTTTATTGACTCTTATTTGGCTATTATCGGGTAAATATGTTTGTTATTATAATATTACTAAAATGTTATATTCAGTAACGCTTTTATCAAATTCAGACCTGATAACACCTCTACAGTAAATCATTATTGTTGGCATCCGCCGTTCCGCGTAGGGTTGCCAGGTCCAAAATAAAAGCCGGATTCAGCGCTTAATTTGTCCGACTATTTTCACCTAAAAGCCGGATATATTTTGGGATGTAAATGGCTCACTACAATCCTTAGAGCCTAAGCCAACCTTACCTGCACGTGGTGCACCCTGGTAATTGACCACTGACGAGGCTCTGGCACAAAGAGAAGTAGGGCTGTGTAATTATAAGCTGCCCGACTGAAGTGAGTGAGGTCATCATCAAGGAAAAATAGCTGCGCAGGCAGCGTAGGGGTGGCGGCAGACGAGTGATATTTCTTGTTGCTAGTGTTATGTCTACGGTAGCCGATTCACATCAGGCGGACCGTATGCTTGCCTGTCATATTCGGGGCTACCGTATATACTTACAAAGATATCTTCGTTTATTATTTATTTTTAATTTTGTTTGTTTTCGACAGGATGTTAGAAGTGTGCGTTGATAGTTTGACATCAGCTTTCAATGCAATTCATGGAGGTGCGAATGAATTGGAATTATGCAGTTCCTTGACAGAGGGCGGTCTCACACCTTCCATTGGACTGGTCAAGGAAGTGATGTCCATAGTAAGTTTCAAGTTTGTATTCGTCGTCAACCCTTTTCATCCCACTGCTGGTATACGGGTCTCTCTTCAATCGAAGAGGTTTCCTTTTTTTTTTACATTTTTTTTATACTACGTCGGGTGGGAGACACGCTTACGGCCCGCCTGATATGAAGCGGTTACCGTAGCCATATTAACGCTCGCAACATAAAATATCGCTCGCGCGCTGCCACCCCCGCTGCCACCGCAGCATCTCCTTCCTTTTTGGTGACCTCACTCATTCGTAGGAACACAACAACCCTCAAGGGAATTGTTATTTGGCTGCGGTATTCTGTGAGGTGGAGGTACATTCCCCAATCGGGTAGCTTACAATTACGCTCCCTACCTCGCTTTTCGCCAGAGATTCGTTTGTCTGTCAGCAGGGTGCACCGCGTGCAGGTGAAGTTGGCTTTGGTTCAAAGATGTTGATGAACCACTTACACCCCACAGAAACCAATCGCAATATGCGCACACTCTACGATGTAGATTGTCGCAGAGTATGCGCAGATCGGCTCGATCGAATCGAAGGGGTTTAGAGCATACTTCACCACGCTGCTCAATTGCGGGTAGGCGGAGGCCAGTGTTTAGCCAAAATGTGTGGGCTTTAGTTGGCTTGGAAACATTGGCCTCCGGCAACCCGCAGTTGAACAGCATGGAGTATGCTCTAAACCTCTTCGATTGAGGGGAGACCCGAATCCCAACAGTGTAATAAATAAGGGTAGACGATGATGATGATGCTGATGTTGTTGTCAACTTTTTAATTGAAAATTGATATATTTTTTTTATTCCAGGTAAATAAAATTCCATTAAAGAAACCCTTGTACAAAACATGCCCACAATCATGCAGCTGTTGCAGCTTAGTTCAGGTTCAGTATTTCTTTGAAACTTTTTTTTCTAGAAGTAGTCCTATGAATTAAAGCTTCTATGATTTCACTTAGAAAAATATAGAAGGTTGTTCTTCTGGACACGGCGCGCATTGCCAGGAGATTCCTCACTCTGGAACTATGACCGCTTCGATGCTGACGGGTGCCCCTTTTTTATATTTTTAAATGTATTTTTTATAACCTGTATACTTAAAAATATAAAACAAAACTGAAATAAATAGAATAAATGTATAATAATAAATAAATATTTTCAATACAGATGTATTTATTTTTCGTTATGGGTTTACAGAAGCCGAAAGTAAACGTGATGATCAGATGTCGTACGGGATCCGATTTTTGTTACTCTGATCCAGAAATGGATACAATGATGGCAGATATGGAAGCATTTAAAGCGCTGGACGTAGACAGATTTGTTTTCGGTGCTCTGACTGATAACCAAGACGTTGACAAAGACAATTGTTACAAAGTGATCAAAATGGCGTCTCCAAAACCTGTTACATTCCACAGAGCTTTTGATCTATGTAAAGAACCTATGACTGCAATGAACGACATCATCGGCTTAGGATTTAATCGAGTTTTGACTAGCGGTCAAAGTGAGTCAGCTGGAGACGACAAAGGATTCCAACTGATCAAGAGTTTAGTATTACGTTTCAGTGATAAAATTGATATCATGCCAGGCGCTGGAGTCAATATGGACAACGCTAGATCTTTTATTGATATTGGATGTAAAATAGTTCATAGTTCATGTAAGACTAAAATGTTTATTCCTAAATTTGAAAGCAAACTATGTATGGGAACGAATGATAGTGAACATATTTATGTGACTGACGAACGTATTGTTAAAATGACTAAAACAAATATTAACGATTAGTATTAAATTCATGTAAACACGTCAGTGTTCTAAATATTTTAAAAATGGAAACATTCACCACCCCCTAGGTGGGATTTGAACCCACGACCTCTCGATAATGTAACGATGGACTGCTATGCCTTGTTTAGTAGTATAATATTTAATAGGTAGGCGCCACACTGCGATTACACAGCAGAAAATATAAAAAAGAAAAATGCAAAAATTCGTCACCGTCACAAACCTTCCTGGTAGCTCAGTTGGAACAGCACTCGACCGGTCATCGAGAGGTCGTGGGCTCAAATGCCACCTAGGCGGGGAAAGTGAATTTTTCGATATTTAAAATATTTATAATATTTTATAAATATTTATATTAAGCAAGTTGGCCGAAATGAACTATTTAAATAATAATTATGTCAATGTTCATTGTTAATACTGAAAATAATATAGTATTTTAATAGTAAATGTTTTAGCAACAATATACCTTAAGCCGTGCTCCTTGTGAATGTTTTTCGAAACATTACAGAAAGCCACCTAAAAAAATACTATACACGTTTGTGAATGCAAAGACAATGTTTTGTTTTTCGCGACAGGATGATGAATGGTGAAGGGAAGTAAGGGTTTGTTTCCCGCCTGATAGAAAGCTGTTATTGCAGCCAATGGACACGTGCAACACCGACCCTGTAAGAATCTTTTCACGCATTTTTCAAAGAACCGCATATTGGCTTTGGTTTGCCTTTGTTATATGCCTGCGGTATTCTGTGAAGTGAGATTCTTTCATATATCCAAATCAAGTTATTGTTTCTGTTTATTGGTATAAGTTGATAAAAGTTATTATGGGAACTAAAGTTATTAGCTAATTACAACAGTTTTATACGCCGCGAACCGCATAAAGCGCGGAGTCAGCATTAACAAAATAAATGTACATGAACCGTACAATAACATCATCATCATCATCATCAGGTCCACTTTAGACTCCACTACAGGAGCACGACCTTCTCTCGTCCGTCCTAGACGGAAGGAAGCTTTGGCCTACGCCTGATCGATATTTCATAATGTATTTCCCTTAATCGTCTTGTACGACATCCACGGCAAGTAACGGAGTGATTCTGTTCTAGTCTGCCGGAAACCACACGGCCAACGTACAATAGCATTTATTTCATTTTGCAAATTTTATAAAAATACTAGCTGTCCCGGCGAACTTCGTACCGCCTAACAATCAATGAATGTCGTGGTACATATTAGCTGAACTAAATTTATGATTTTATGGAATTAAAACAATGAATAGTAGAAAATAATAGAGAAGCTCGATGGCGTCATTGCGCGTGTCAGTCTAATTGAACACGCAAGTTAAGCAACGTCGACCGTAGCCTGTACATGGATGGGTTTATATTACCTCGAGCTCCTCCGTGCTTCGGAAGGCACGTTAAGCCGTCGGTCCCGGTTGTTATCATTAGCTCATCTTGAGCTCCTCCGTGCTTCGGAAGGCACGTTAAGCCGTCGGTCCCGGTTCTTATCATTAGCTCATCTTGAGCTCCTCCGTGCTTCGGAAGGCACGTTAAGCCGTTGGTCCCGGTTGGTATCATTAGCTCATCTTGAGCTCCTCCGTGCTTCGGAAGGCACGTTAAGCCGTCGGTCCCGGTTGTTATCATTAGCTCATCTTGAGCTCCTCCGTGCTTTGGAAGGCACGTTAAGCCGTCGGTCCCGGTTGTTATCATTAGCTCATCTTGAGCTCCTCCGTGCTTCGGAAGGCACGTTAAGCCGTCGGTCCCGGTTGTTATCATTAGCTCATCTTGAGCTCCTCCGTGCTTCGGAAGGCACGTTAAGCTGTCGGTCCCGGTTGTTATCATTTAATGACAGTCGTTAAGTTAAGTCAGTGGCCTTTAGGCGGTTCGAAAACACTGGCCTCCGCCAACCCGCAGTTGAGCAGCGTGTTGGAGTACGCTCTAAACCCCTTCGGTTGAGGGAAGACCCGTATCCATAAAAACTGAAGATTTCATAAAAATAAAGATTTCCTTATTGTTAAATTTAAAAAAAAAACGTTTTGTTTTATTTTTTTTAGTTTTGAAATAGGTTTTATCATTTTGGTGATTTGTAATTGTCATTTCTTTTGATGTTTACTCTAATTTGATTCTTGCGCTCGAACCCCATGGGAAAAGCGTTTTCACCCCTATCGATTTGACATTTTTAAATTTTCATAACAAATCACAGACAACTTTCGCGACATAAAAGTGACACCAATCGATTTGACGTTTTGATATTTGACAACCAATAAATATCGTAATCCCTTTTTCAACTGACACTTTCATTTGTATGGGAAAATGTTTTTTCTTTTATTTTATTTTTTCGAGAATTTTCCAATGTTTTTAAGAGTTATTCTGCTATTCGGGACGGAAACAAATCCAACAAATCAAAAACCATGGCAATCGGTCCAGCCGTTCTCGAGTTATAAGTGTTGTAACAAACACGACTTTCTTTTATATATATAGATACATAAAACCCATAGACACCTTATACTCGTAGACTAACATAAATCGAAATAAATAACGTTATCATATAAATAAGTGCCAGAAAAATAACTTGAGCAAGATTTGTTTTGGGGAAGTCCTTTAAAATCCCCCATGATTGATGGCGGGTTGTTAAGACGGGGATGGAAGAAGCGGGGCCGGGCGTGACCGCGTGATTCGCGATCCTTCCTGCAGGACGTTCTGATCATCAATCATCGGCTTGAAACTGACAAATTGTCTGAGTTTTTTTAATTAGTCTTGCAGTATAAATTGCGTTAAAACAGTAGGTACCTTTATACAAAAATAAAAGTTATTTTAGTTTTTGTTTAATGTTTTTTTTAATGGAGAGCGATCTTTCCCTTTGTCTACGTCTACGTTACGATACGAAGTAAGGATGTTAGTTAGGAAGATGCCTAGTTACGTTACGTAATACCACACCCCGGTCACTCCATACAAATGTCGCGTCGTCTAGTACTATAAAAACAATGACGTCAGTCCAGAGCGTGAATAAGCGTGTGTGCTTGCGGCGCCATACAAACTGTTCCAGATTTGTCTCCAGAGGGGAAGTGAGATCGATACGAGAGAGCGGCAGGGAGTGGCCATACTGTACGTAAGTACTATTATTTATACTGTGATATTACCTACGTTTTAGATGGTTTACGTGTAGGCTTCAATCTCCATTTAACACTATAGAATGTAATTGGTGTGCTGTGGTCTTAGTGTGAGTGTTACAAATATTTACTTTTATGCTATGTTCGCGTTTACATTAATACTATACCACGGAAGAAATGCTAATATCTCTAATATCTTCCCAAATATACCTACTAAAATTATTTAATTTCTAAGATGGTGCTCAAGACCGTGGTCATAGCTACTCCGTGCCGCTATCACAAGGCAACCTCACCTCCTCTCTGAGTTGAATGTGGAACTGACCCCAACTTTACCGTTTGTCTATTACGGTTTTGTATAGAATGCCGTGGTCCTGATTTCAAAGGCTTCATGGTAAAACTTAGCGAAATGCAATAAAAATCAAACAAGTAAACGAATGGATTTATTTGTGGATTCAGTGAACTTAACAGTCTACATAAGTACAGGTAATAGTTTTACATCTAAGGTACAAAATAAGGCTATGTCGTGAAATGTGAATACGCTTAATTAAGGCAGTTTTTGCTTACCGTCATTACCGTGTCGTGCATTATCCCTACTATTTACAACGACTTACGAACTAATCTATTATAGAATAAAGATAAGAATTGGTCGAATTGCAATATACATTTTAACGTTATAAAGCGTTTCATTTTTAAATTCAAGCGAACATTTTGACAGACAAACTGAAGCAAAGTATAACGACTTAACCTACACAAGATTCAACCGATACGTAGGTACATTTCTTTTATATAGATACCTCTCATAACATTGGTACGTCTTTACGTATAGCTTTTCTAAAGCAGTAGAATTGACTTGTTGTCAAATTGCACACAATTTTTATAATGTCCGGGTTCTTATGTGCTAACCATCACACTATTACAGAATGCCTGTTAGTCTTCTTGTCTGGTGCATAAGGCTCTAATTTCGCTGGCTCTGTGTTTAGGGCGCTGTAGTCGACGGGGAAGGGAGGCTGTGGCAGGGAGTCCTTCGGTGGGACCAGAACCCATTGTCCTGGACCGTTCGGGTTCTTTCCCATTAACCAGTTTGTGAAGCAGTGTACATAGGTTCCGTAGTCGAGGATCAGATAACCATTCTGTAATAATTAAAAGAATTATAAGAAAAAGCATTTGGGCAGGTTTTTTTTATATATGAGAGGGGGCCAAACGAGTATGTGGGTCACATGATGGAAAACAATCAGCACCGCCCATGAAGATCAGCAACACTAAGGGGTCGTCGATCCGTTGCCAACCTATACTCCTTCCTTTCTTTCTGGTGACCTCACTCACTCGCAGGAACACAACAACCCTCAAGGAAATTGATATTTCCTAAGCTGCAAGTCGTTAGCGTATTTTGTAAGCTGTCCGATTGGAGAAGTACTTCTACCTCACAGAATACCGAAGTCAAATAACAATTCCCTTGAGGGTTGTTGTGTTCCTGTAGTGAGTGAGGTCACTAGAAAGAAAGAAGTTGCTGCGTTGGCAGCGGGGGTAGCGGCGCGCGAGCGATATGTCATGATGCTAGCGTTAGTATGCTACGGTAACAGCTTCGCATCAGGCGGGCCGCAGGCTTGTCTGTCACCTGGTGTAATATAAAAAAAAACCAGCGTGCGTCACCAGAATGAGCAAGAGGGGGAAATATGAAGGCCTGGTAGAGGCGTAGTATTTATTTTGTTAATCACAGTGCGCACGTAAAGATCTTATTGTTCCAATTGCCAAAAAGACAATGTAAAAGACATCAAAGTGTGCCTTATCGAGATAAGGGAAGCCATCAGCTAGGAGCTATTTCGTGTAAAGATTTAGTCTCGTTACGACGTTAGACGGTAGAGTGTAATTTGTCCCGGAATATTAAAAAAATAGAGATATAAATAAAATAATACTTACGCTAGTCATTCGATCGTATGCTGTGTCGATGATTTCTTCTACACGGTTCGCGCTAAGCCCGATTACGGATCTGTAGAATGCTGCTAGTGCTGGTTTAGTGATCTCGCCTGTACCTGGAATAGACGAACAAATAGTTATTTACTCGTAAGCTTCATAGAAAAGAGCTCGTTTCTAGTAACTGTCTTGGGGTGTAAGTGGGTCAACAAATTTTTAGTGACGTTTCCTACCGTTAAGCAGGCGAGGCTGAAAGATAGGTGGTGCATGAGGAGTTTGACAGGGGCAAAGCCTCCACCCTAGGGCATTGTTGTGCTTCTGTGAGGGAGTGAGATAACCAGACGTCAACAATGCTGAGTTAGCAGGGAAGCTGTGAGCACGCGAGTAATTATGTTGCGAGCATCTTAATAGCCATGGGAATGGACGGGAAAAAAACAGCATCGTTACTACTCTGGCACCAGCGAGCATTCGTTTGGTATCCAAATGATATGGAGAGGTAGTTCATCAATATCTTTGCATCCATTCGAATTTTTCTTTGAATCAATCCATTCATTAATCTCATGTCAAAGTCGCCTATCGGCGTCTAGGTTTTATGTTCGATGTCCAGGCTAAATAGTAGGTATGTATGGCAGCATGAGGGTGAAGTTCTTAATATGTAAGCCGACAATGAACGGGTTAAAGAGCTGTAACTAGTTACAGCTCAACATAGCTGTCCATGGCAAATTCCAAGTCTCTAGTTTGTATCACAACTTGTACATTTTAGTTTTGCGAGTTTTGTAGTATGACAGACAGACGAACCACTGAAGTATAGCTAAGTTGCTGTGGAAAAATCCTTTTTCAGAAAAGGAAATAGTCCTCGTGTCGTTTTTGGCTCGAAATATCGCTAACTGCTATGGGAATTCTTTTTTGGAAGATTTCCAACACTTATTTAAGCGTATTTTTATTCTTGATTTATTTTTGTCGCTGTAGAGCTCAACGCAAGGTTCGTGCGAAATATTTTTAATATTTCCTATAGAAAGCATGACCAGTGTGTAATTTTATTTTTATACTACATCGGGTGGCAGAAAAGCATACGGCCCGCCTGATGCGAAGCAATTACCGGTGCCATATTAAGGCTCGCAACATGAAATATCGCTCACACGCCGCCAGCCCGCTGTCAAAGCAACATCTCCTTCCTTTCTGGAGACCACACTCACTCGCAGGAACACAACAACCCTCAAGGGAATTGTTATTTGGCTGTGGTATCCTGTGAGGTAGAAATTAGGCTATGTCTTATCGCACATATTTTACTAAGGGCAATATCCTCACTATGCCATGCATATATAGTCAATGATATTCATGGGAAACAAGGAGTGCAACTGGCATTTCAATAGGGATGGGCTAAATGGCAGCCGTCGTAACTGGCAGGTCGACAGACGGGATTAATTTGATGGTAACGGCCTGCCAACCGAGGCCGGGGGCGAGTTCACTGTTTATTTACTCATACGTACGTCAACTATTCTCAGAACCGTCAGAACGCTATAGTGATGCTTCGGGCTTTGTAAATGGCATTTTATGTATTTACAAAGCCCGAAGTAGTACGAGCTCGGTGGTCGAATGATTAGCAATGACCACTTTGACTCCGAGGTCGTGGGTTCAATTCCCGCACAAATGAAACATTTGTGTGCATGAACATGTTTGTTTGTCTTGGTCTGGGTGTTTTCTATGTATTATAAGTATATATTTAAAAAAAATGTATTTAAGTACATTTATCAGTTGTCTTGTACCCATAACCCAAGCTTTACGCTTAATTTGGGACTAGATGGCGCTGTATAAATTGTCCATAAATATATATATATATATATATAATATATATATATAGCGTGGCTTGACTTGAATTAATGTTAGTAGTACTTAACTATACACACATATATATATATATATACACGGTGAAATTTACGTGGTTGTTTTCCCGGATAAGGATGATTTGCCTTCAGCAGTACTATCAATTCATAGAGTTAAATTTGAAAAATACAAATGTTTCTTTATTTTCAAATAAATAAAAAAATATTCCGAACTCGAAAGCGTGAGTAACAATAGTACGAGCCGTCGCAGCGCGATGATGCCGAAAGGTCTCCGTCTGCCTTCGCGCGCATCTTTTGTAATGCGCGCGCCGCCTGCTTTGTATACGCCGCCGGCCGGTTCGTGCCGAGCGTCGCAGTCGCACCGGCGAAGCGGACGGAAGCGTCTGTTAGTTAGTCGACCCGCCGGTTCCGTGCGAGTTACACGTAAAACACGCGTCGCGCGCGGGCGCGACGATGGACGTCCGCCACTACGTATATTCCAATTTGGAATACCTTTCTATGGTGCAATTATACGCTAGGGCTAATTATGACTCTCATGCCGCCGTACGACTTTATGCTGATCCGCGACATTTAGAGTCGCTCCGTCTTCGTGGAATTTTGGACCCCCAAGTACCACAGGCTCGGACGATCGTAGCGGCGACGCAGCGCCTCCTCGATCACGGGCAGTTCCGACCGCCGGCGCATGCACAGGGAAGAGGTCAACACCATTACGCCCCAGAGCTCGACGAGGACATCATCGAGTATTTCGAACGGGACCCTCGTCGAAGTACGCGCATGGCTGCGACGACCTTTGGCGTAAGCCAATATTACGTGTGGAAACTTCTACATAGTGAAAAATTGCATCCATACCACTGTCGTAAAGATTATACCCTCCACGAAAATGACGCAACGGCCAGAATTGCTTTTTGTGAGTGGCTAATTCAAAATGATAATGCCACTATTTTGATACCATTAGACGTGATAGAGACACCTTATTAAACCTAAAAGACAATCAAATAAAACGTGCACGACTGTGTGTTGAACGCAGTGGTTTACACTTTGAATAATAACTTCGATACCGCGAAGTATAAACGCGTGCGTACGAATCCTGCCGTTTATCAGTAGAGCAGGTAAGTTGATTATAATCATTGTAAATAATTTGATTCCAATTTTTTAAATACTCGTCTATAATTTATAATTACTCGTCTATGATGATGGCATTTCGATGCTTCAACACAGATATTTTTTTTTTCTAAAGCTGGTTTTAAGTTTTATGTTTATAGTAAATAACATAATACGGTTAATAAAGGAGGTAAAAGTATTTATGACGGTCCTAAGCCCGTAAAGTATGAAGGAAAAATTGGATTTTTTTTAGTATTTTGTACTTCATAGCATTTTATAACTAAGTAGGCAAACATTCAATCAGCTGGGTGCGAGAGGTTAATGAACGCGCACGGTGGCGCGCCAGCCGTTGCCCCCGCGCTCGCGTGTCTGTGTCTGTGCGAGCGGTCCTACTATTGTTTCGCGCTTACTTTCGAGTTCCGTTTTTCACATTTGTTAATTTGTTACTATTTGTTTGGAATAAAAAAAAAAATTACGTATGTATAGTACTGCTAAAGGCAAATCATTCTGCCGCGGGAAAACAACCACGTTAATTTCACCGTGTATATATATATATTTATGGACAATTTATACAGCGCCATCTAGTCCCAAATTAAGCGTAAAGCTTGGGTTATGGGTACAAGACAACTGATAAATGTATATATATATATATATATATATATATATATATATATATATATATATATATATATATATATAAGATTAACTAAGATTCAATAGAATTAACACGCCCACTGAGCATGAAAAGAAAATAATCAGCTATCTGAATTTGAACACGTACCCTAAAAAATATATATGTGTGTATATATATATGTGTGTATAGTTAAGTACTACTAACATTAATTCAAGTCAAGCCACGCTCTCTTCGCTCGCCCGGATTTTGACAGGATGGAGAACCTAGGTATCCAACGAGAACATAAGGAATTTCTTTCTGGTGAACTCACTCACTCATAGGGACACAATAACCCTCAAGGAAATTATTATCTGGCTGGGGTATTCTGTGAGGTACTTTCTCAATCGGGCAGTTTAAAAATACGCTTTGCCCTACTTCTCTTTTCGCCAGCTGACTGAAAAACTCGAGGAGTTTTTCAGTCAGCAGGGTTGGCTTTAGCTCAAAATGTTAATAAACAACTTACACCCCAATGCTTTAATAAGATGTGAATATATACACGCTTATGGAGTTGATGCCAAAATCTAGTAATAATATAAGTATGTAGATGTACAAAAGGCAAGGGTGGATCCGCAGGGAAAACTCAGTAGACCAAAACAAACCTCAACTCAGTGGTCGTGACCTCAGCTTGTAAATCATTCAGCGGTCTGCGAGTTCAAGTCCCAGTGGACTGCCACAGAGAATTTGTCTTTATAGTCTAATTAGAATTCAAGTTAATAATAACAGAATGGCAAAACTATCTCTGTTGATATTTTATAATAGGTAATTTATAAATTACTAGCTGACCTGACAGACGATCTCCTGTTTTCTTAACTAGGAATATTGAATTCGAATTGGTTTCGCGAAATCTGACAAAATCGGCGAATCTAAAAGAATTAGTGAAATCGGTCCAGCCGTTCACGCGTGATGTTGTGACCAAGGAAAATAGGGATTCATTTTTATATATATATATATAGATTACCATCATACAACATTTACAATAGGTACTCTTTTTCTTTGTCCTTTACTATGGGAATTAAGAGTAAGACCAAATGGTATCGTAGAATTGGGATCATGGCATGCTACCCTTGGACTAAAGAAATTAAATCGCATTTCCTTGGAAATTACCAAATTATGATGTAGACGCATTCGGAAATGGATAAATGAATTAGAAAGTGGACAAAAATCAGAGAGAATGAGATCTGCATACGACTGGAGTGAATTCAGATTTTATTTCGCTATTTCGTGTTAATCTCACTTCACTACTGGTTCATGGAGGCCAGTGGTATCAAATCACCGAAAGATTTAACAACTTACTAGTAACTTCAGGTCTTATGTTAATAGACATTGAAAAGATTCAATAGAATTAACACGCCCACTGAGCATGAAAAGAAAATAATCAGCTATCTGAATTTGAACACGTACCCTAAAAAATCTGAATAGAAGATTCTTCCAAATTAAGGTTTACATATTTATTTTACCCTTCTGCTTATGTATGTGCCTTGAAACATGAAAAGATACAATTATATTAGTCTACAGGAGCATTTGCCGAGGTTTTCCCTCAGAAAGATTTTTCCATATCATCGTATGGAGCCATGCAAAAGGCGGATATATTTTTAATTAATTAACCATGAGAATGTTATTTAATGTGTATGTATGTATATTTTCTATTGTGTTGTAGTATACTATATTGTTTTAATTTATTTTTGTATGCCGCATTCGTGTATCTGCTCTTCCCAAAGGTTGTCTGGTAGAGCCGCCTATGTACCCTTAAATTGTGGTAAATAAAATTTAAATAAATAAATGTCAATACCGCATACATTTACGATATCATGGTTATTATGTAGGATGTTTAATCTTTTATATTGGCGCTGTAGACAGAAGTAGTAATTATCAGACGATTGACTTTTCTTTTGTATGGATAGACGATGATGATGGCGAGTGGATAGAATCACTGACATTGATCTGAGAAGGATTCATCTGAATAACAGCATTGCACTCGCAATATTATGCTGATATTGATCTCTTTCTGCATATTATTTAAAGCCTACCAGGCTTCAATAACGTGTAGTTTTATGAAATAGGTAATATTTTGTCAGAATAAAGTGTTTTCTTTTTTAAAAGTCCCCAGCTGCGTTAGATAGGAAGGTTAACTAGAAACGATGTACTTTGAAAATTATTATTTACTGATCCAAATTCATGTACATACCTGCTCTATCTACAACATGGAACAATATTTTGCACAGGTACTGTAGGTATAGTGGCAGATCTGTGAACCTCTTCATTTCGCTTAGGTGCAACGCCCATCTCGCTAACCAGCCTTCGAGTGTCGTTCGGCCGGGGATATTGATTCCGCTCGCTTCGGGGCCGCACACTCTTTTATAATATGGAAGTTCACCCCATCTGAAAATAATGTATTTCTTTTATGTACCAAACAGAATACACCAATGTCTGATGATAAGTATTTTAAAATATTCACTACAAGGAACCGCTAGAACAATTCTGCTAAAATATATTGACTTAGACTGAAATATTGTTTCTTTTCGTTACGTAGAAAAACATATTCTTAACAACGTCAAATCAGATTATATTATTTCAGTAGCTATCTTATATATATATGATGAAAAAAATAGTTAATTTTTCAATTGTTCCTACCAAATTTAACTGTTCTAGTCCCTTGATGCTTGTTGCATTAATTTTGTCCTTACTCCTTCTTCAGAGTTCAAATATTCAAAAATAATATATTTGAACATTCAAGGACATAGTCTGAGGAAGGACATAGGTAAATGTATTATCCATCCATACCTTAGTAACGCTGCTATCATACCAACTATTTTTGGGCGTGCAGGCAATAGATTCAACTACACTGCCGCGATTTTGCAACTACATGATGCAGAGCAGTTGAAATTTGGACGTTGTTTCATACCGTTGGATAAAATTGTTATGCATTAAAATAGGGGAAGAAATATTAAAATAGAAGTATAATTATAATGCGTTCATAGTAGTCGCACAGCAGCGCTGCGCCTCCATCGCGTTACCACGGCTACATATTGCCAATAAAGTGTCACGCTCGGTTAACTCGGTGTTAACGCACAACATGACATCGTAAGGTTAATGAAAAACGCTTCTGTATTAGGGGCTCACAGCTTAGCCGTGAAAGAAGGCAAACAAACAAACACACTATGTTATTTATAATATCAGTGATGATATCATTTAAGTGGATTAACTAAACAATCCGCGAGATAGTAGTCGAGGGTAGAGTATATTAGGTAAGTAAATGAACCCTATTGATCCAGATCGACTGAGGGGAAACCCGTACCTCAACAGTGGGATGATTATGGGTTGATGTCGAAATGGACCCTGCAGAAACCTGTTTATGAGCGAAGTGTGGCAGTGTGCCTGATTCTATTGCCAACACAACAAATATTTTGTAAAAACACAATGAACTCTACATTTATCACCTGGTTATCCTGATATCAAAAAAATAGCAGTGGTCACGTTCAAATACGTTATTTACATTATCATTATAATATTTATTATGATTATTATGACGAATCACATAAATTATATAGATTAGATACGTAGATTATGATGGAATTATAATGATAACCGTCTTGTACTTCTTAGGATTAAAAATTGATGAGTCTTTGATTTGTTATCTTTATCTTCTATGTGTTTATTAATTTGTAATTGTAATTAAATTGCTTTTGGCTCCCTGGCTTTTAATATTTCACACAAGACAATTTTTTTTAAAAACTTGCTTCTGCCCGCGGCTTTGTTTGCTTTAAATGTTTGAACTACTAGCGAAAAATGTTTAATAATTTGAGTTGATTATATATTTAACATATTTTAATTTAATTTAAATAATATTTTGATAATTTGATTTCAAAATTGACAACCAGAGTTTTTCGTACAGATAATGACAATATTTTGATATATTTTTAATTTAATAAAAGTAAATACAGCAGTAATAAACGAGAAGTAGTTTTGACACCCACCTACGTATGAGATTTTTTCTATCGAGCCAAGTAGTTATCTTGTAACGAATCAAGGCATAGGAAAGTTCAGATGTTATTATAACATATGTTTTTTTCAATGCTTCAGTACGTATGGTTATCGAAAAAACCTGATTTAAAAATCCGAAATTACGAACCTACGTCGGCTTATGTAAACATTTCTGAAATGATCATTCAGTGTGCAATTGCAAATCGTTTCGGATATGAGACCAACTTTCAGATATAGATGAAAATTAAAAAACCGGACAAGTGCGGGTCAGACTCGTCCACCGAGGGTTCCGTACTAGGTATTAGGTAATTATAATTATTTTAGATTTATCGTTTCACAGACTTCGTATTTTTAGATATTTTTCATTATAAATAAGAAATAATGGGTCGGAAAAAAGAAATAAAATATATTTTGCAATGTGCACATGATGCCCTTTCATATGATACCCCATTTGAACTAGTAGCTTCAATTTGAAATTTCGACCCCCCATAAAAAAATATAGACCCCCTATTTTTTAAGATTTAATTACAAATGTATAGTTTTAATTACAGATGTATAGTTTTGAGATTTATTCTTGTACTTGTACTTGTTGTCTATAACGATGTTACTTGCCAAATTTCGTAATTCTAGGTCAACGGGAAGTACCCTATGAGTTTTGATTCCCTCGAGAATGTGTCGAAATATGGGTTTTTTGCTGAATAAATTCAGGCCGTATCGTTTGTTTACGTAAACTTAGCAGTTTGATTTTTTTACAACTTCATGGGACCGTAGACCTGAGTATACAGTTCAAATTTCAGCTTGATACCTCCACGCATTCTCGACATCAGACAGACGGACAACAAAGTGATCTTATAAGGGTTCCGTTTTTCCTTTTGAGGTACGGAACCCTAAAAAACCGACCAAGTACGAGTCGGACTCGCGCACGAAGGGTACGTATCTCCATCGCACCATTATCTATAAAAACCGGCCAAGTGCGAGTCGGACTCGCGTAGGAAGGGTTCCGTACCATTCTATAAAAACTATCTATAAAAACGGCACAAAAACACGATTGTTGTATGGGAAATTAAATATTTGTTTTATTTTTATTTAATTATTTATTTTTAAAGTGAATATATAACTAACTATTATGTGAGTATTTCAAACGTCTACCTATTGCCGTTATCAATTGCGAGCAAAAACGAGCAAAAAATTACGTTTGTTGTATGGCTCCCATAATCCCTTAAATATTTATTTTATTTCTATTGTTTAGTATTTGTTGTTATAGCGGCAACAGAAATACACCATCTGTGAAAATTTCAACTGTCTAACTATCAAGGTTCATGAGATACAGCCTGGTGACAGACGGACGGACGGACGGACGGACAGCGGAGCCTTAGTAATAGGGTTCCTTTTTACCCTTTGGGTACGGAACCCTAAAAACGAAAAAAAATATCATGTCTGTTGTATGTATGTATTGTATGTTTAATTTAATTATTCATTTTCAAAGTGAATATATATATATAACTAAATATTAAGGAAATATTTCAAGCGTTTACCTGTTGCCGTTATCAATATCGAGCAAAAAATTCAAGTTCGATGTACGGGAGCCCCCTTAAATATTTATTTTATTCAGTTTTAGTATTTGTTGTTATAGCGGCAACTTAAATACATCATCTGTGAAAACTTCAACTGTCTAATTATCACGGTTAATGAGATACAGCCTGGTGACAGACGGACGGACGGACGGAGAGCGGACCCTTTGGGTACGGAACCCTAAAAACGGACATTTATTAGTTAGTCTTATATAAATAGCATTTTGCACTAACATGTTGCCATAGATTTTAAAATTACTAGTGGTGTAAAAGTAACGAAAAAAAGCGTACCCGTATGTATTCGTTACTTTATCAGTTAGTACTCGGTACTTTCGTATCGTTACGTTACTCGTTACTTTTAATACCTACCTCATAACATTACGCACCGAGACGCATTGCGTGCGTGTAGGTATGTCGCGGCATCGCATCATTCCGTATTCGTTACTTTTAGAAAACATCTTTAGAGTGCTTGAAAAGTCAAATAATATAAAAATATTACCAATTAACACTAATTCATAATTAGAATTTAATTACCTAAAAATTAATTCAAGTCGTCAAAAATTTGGTTAGGATTAAAAAAATCAAAATATGAAAATAGTAGACAAACATCATTCCTTGTAACGTACGTTTTTTAATTCATCAAATAAATAAGTGCGAATGTGCAAAATAAAACACGATCAGGAAACCGTACACGCATCGACCAATGATACTTGCGCCAACTGAAACAGTTGTACCCAAAAATACGAAACATGCGAGTACCGAGATGCATTCGTGAGTAACGTTTCGTTAAAAATTACAGATACCTATACATTTTTAAAAAATATAGTGGTATAAATTAGTAGAATATGCTCCGAATGGGATATATCGAGACGAATCATGATGATAAAATGGATATAAACGAGTTACATTTTCTGGTTGTATTTATGATTGTAATTAAATGCACTATACTTACTAAAAATTCAAAGTTAAATTTAATTTTTAATTATAAGATTCAGACAAAATTAAATCAGTAACATGACGATGAAGAAAAAAATTGGTTGTCTGTAAAGTCGTTTTACGGACGATAATTTTACGTGATAACGTCATAAGAAAACATTGGAGATAGATGCGTCACAAGCCGAACGCTTAGGCCGATCGTGCCTCTTGTTCAACCGTCAACGCCTCTCTATCGCTTGTAAAGCGCTCTCGCTTGCACGCTTGCCTCAGGCAGAACGTGGCAATGAGTCATACTTTTTCGTGCGTGCAGCCGGCCTTCATCGATTTATAAGTCATTGTCACGTCAAAAAGGCATTTTTTCCTCCGATCTGAATTTTGCCTCCGTCCGGCAGTCCGCTTTTAGGAGATTTTACGAGCTTAAGAAGTGATTATATACATATAATTTGATATGTAATTAAACATGTTATTCATCCAATATTTTTATACCTATATCAAAACCATTAAATATTATGAGGAAGAAATAAACAACAAAGTTTAATATTTAGATAGCCCGAGAACTTTTTACTTCTCAGACGAACTCATTTGCAAACACAAACATTATTTTCGTAAGGTTAAGCTATTTTGTACCCGTATTCCCCTCGTTATTTTGTATCTCTTAATTCTAGAATATGAACTTTAGATCTTGGCAAATAATGATTATTAATTATTTGTTTTTGCTATTCACTATTATATTAGATTTGTCGGTGGACATATCTACTTACTTGGAGGGCAACGGGTCGATGAAATTGTCGATAAACTCCTGTTTGACCTCTAGCAGTATGTGGAATTCAGACGAGTTGGTCGACCAGTCGGCGAAATGGGCCAGCCTCTGTGAATAACGATGTGAAATGAATTTAATTATTCTCTTTCATTATGCCGGTGTCGGTTACGTAGCGGGGGTGAAAAGAGGGTAAAAAGTAAATAAAAATCACAATAGTTCAATCTTCATTTAATGATTATTTTGAAAGGAATGAGAACTTACTGTGAAGTAAATAAGGGAATAAATAAATAAATATTCCTGGATAAATTATATACGGCCATCTAGACCAAACTAAACAAAACTTGTACTACGGGTACTAGATAACTGATACAATTACATAAATACATTTTCTTTTATAAATACAAACATACATTACACACAAAAACCCAGACCAATACAAACAGACATGTTCATGCACACAAATGTTTGTCTTCCACGGGGATCGAACCCGCGACCTCGAAGTCAAAGTGGCCATTGCTAACCATTCGACCACCGAACCCGTCATTCTGTAAAAAGGGAAATTTTGATAACGTTTCATTGCGTAGTTTAATAGCGTACGTATTTTACTCAAAGTTATAGGTAAAGGTGCTATCTTAATTTACAAGTGCTACTGTACCTATCACCCCTGACTCACAGGCCTTGACTGTACGTTACATACGTAGGTACAGTACGAATGTTATATTAGATAATATATGTTAGCTATTATGGAGAATGTTTAAAATGCGTAGGCAGACACTATGACGTATATCCGCGTATGTTAATTTGGATGCGTCTGGTAAATTCATAATTTTAACAAAAAAAACCGACTCCAAACTTTAGTCAAAATTGATGTATGTATGATACAGGATGATGACGATGAAAAAAATATTGGACCAATAGGGAAGTATACTCTTTCGAATATTTTTTTTTTCAAGTTTATAAATGACGGAGTAATGAAATAACAAACCTAACAGTGGGTAAATACAGGCTGATGAGGATGATTATGAAAAAAATATGGGACCAATCTGGAGGTATACTCTTTCAAACAAAAAATGTTTTTTTCAAATCGGTTTATAAATTACGGAGTAAACAAACATTAAAAAAAATATCGGTTAACAATATGAATGTTTTCTCAATTTGTAAATGTTAAGACGTTCGCCGTGTGATTTCCGGCAGACTAGAATAGAATCACTCCGTCTCTTCCCGTGGATGTCGTACTAGGCGACTAAGGGTATACATTATAAAACATCGATCAGGCTTCCCCAACCCGTCTGGCCAGCGTGGAGAGTGTAGGCCAAATCCTCCTGTCTGTGACGGACGAGAGAGGGTCGTGCTCCTGTAGTGGAGACTAAATGACCTGATGATGATGATGAAGACGTTCGAAAGTGACAAAAAAAACTCACACTAAGCACTGTGATGGGTGTATATTTAACCGACTCCAAAACAGGAGGAGGTTCTCAATTCAGTTGTATTTATATTTTATATTACATGGACGGAGTAATGAAGTATTGTTACTTCATTACTCCGTTATTAATAAACTGATTTGAAAAATACTTTATTATTTGAAAGAGTATACTTCCAGATTGGTCCCATTTTTTATTTCATATCATAAAATTCAGTTCTTATAGTGTTTTTAACTTTATAGTGGTGCTTACGATTGTAGAGTAATTATTGGAGTAGGTTTTTTTTTGTTAAATTTATACGAATTTTACTTACGAATTATCACGAAAACGATATCGCTGGCATTCGCTGTAGGTATTTCTTGTTATGTATTTATAGGTAAGTACTGTTAATAGGTTATATTAAGTTTATTTTGTGTTTAATCTTATAAAAACACTGAAGAAGATAACTTATGCCCGCTACGCCCCAAGTGACCTAAATCGTTATTAGATAAAGGTGAATTCCGTTTAAGAGAGTCAAGTAAATTGACCCTTTTTTTTATACAACGCTGGGCTTTAACTTAACACAATTAAGTTAAAAAATGTTAAATATGTTAAGCGGTCACCGTAGTCTATAAACTACGGTGACCGCTTAACATCAGGCGGGCTGTAAGCTTGTTTGTTAAGCTTACAGCCCGCCTGATGTTAAGCGGTCACCGTAGTTTATAGACGCTTCCAATATAAGAAGTTTCGCTCGCGCGCAGGCATCCCCCTACTAACGCGGCAACTTTTTACGTTTGGTATCCCCACTCATTAGCACGAACGCAACTACCTTGGCTGCGATTTTCTCTGTGGTGGAGTTACATAATTATGGATACATACTTTATATTTATACATTAATAATCTATATTATAGGATAGGTTTACAGGGTCGGTAACGCGCGTGTGATGCTACTGGTGGTACAGACGTTCATAGGCTATGGTAACTGCTATCTACTTTAGTGTTATAAAAAAATATACTTCTTCTGATCGCGAAGGCTTTTTATCATTCATACATATAATACATGAAAACACTGCTAGTTCACCTTTTAGAAAGACTAAGTAAAGCCAGCAGCGGGGTACGTACTCTAATGCGCTGATCGAATCTCTAAGACGCGAGTTTCAGTCAAGGGAGAACCTGTGGGTAGTGGGTTGATTACAGTTAAAATATGAATGAATTCCGTAATACATATAAAAAAGTTAGGTACTTTTTGAAATATTGTATGTTATTATTTTTTATCGTGCAAGTACGATAACCCTTGCCTGTTATCATCGCTATTAATATTTATGATATGCATTGTGTAACCCGAAATAACAGATAAAAAGGTGAGTTCCGTAAAAAAAAAAAAACTTTTAAGGGGTCTTCTACTTGAATAAAAAATGTCGTCATTTTTTAAACAAAGAGAGGAAATGAGTTTACGATTATCATTATTTTTCTTTAGATTTTCTTCTATAATTTTTTCTCACACATATATTTATGATAAAAATATAATATGTATAAATATAAGTATATTCATACATATATTCTCATTTACATATACTTTTCAATATCTAAACGTAAATAATAGACACTTGATAATAATATAATTTTGTGAGTAACAGAAAAAATAACCTGTGTTACTTACTGTTATATATATATATATAAAATGGAACAACTTTTTTTTTGTTGTTTAGATTATTGTCCAGAGACGGTTCTTATGAAAGAAAAAATAAGGAAATTGCGCAGATATTATATAATATTAGTAAATTTAAGAAAACTGAACCACCATATTAACTTTTCTAATGTGACTTTATGTCGTTTGACAGAGCTGTCAGTCATTTCACAGTTTAGTTAGAAAGATAAGACGTCTGTCGGATCAGACAGACCGGTAAAATAGGTCTACTGCCCCCTTACCACCATCTCTTATTGCGATTCAATAACTGAATAGATTGCTTATTCATATCAATGAATAAGCGACTCTATTTCATTTGAATTCCATTTGAAATAGAGTCGCTTATTCATTGGTATGAATAAGCATTCTATTCAGTTATTAAATCGCAATAAGAGATGATGGTAAGGGGGCTGGTAGTAGGACAGTAACGGAGGATTCAAAAAGTTTTTTTTATACTACGTCGGGTGGCAGACAAGCATACGGCTCGCCTGATGTGAAGCGGTTACCGTGCAACATAAGTTATCGCTCGCGCGTCGCCATCCTAGCTGCCAATGCAGTATTTCCTTCCTTTCTGGTGACCTCACTCACTCGCAGGAACACAACAACCCTCAAGGGAATTGTTATTTGGCTGCGGTATTCTGTGAGGTGGAGGTACATTCCCCAGCTTTCAATAACGCTCCCTACCTCTCTTTTCGCCAGAGCTTCGTTTGCCAGTCAGCAAGTTGGTTTTGGTTCAAAGATGTTGATAAACCACGTACACCCCAAGATTGCTCTACTACATATTCGTAAATACTATTATTTATTCTGTGGCGATTCACAGTCAATTCCTTTTATTTTTTCAGCACAGCACCGCAGTTGAAGTTTATCGAACATATTTTCCCGCGCGCCATTCGGTTTTAAATTGATGTCTCTTTTTAACTTTTACATATTTTTTAATGCAGACCGTATTTTTTTGCAGTTTTTCTTGTATTTTTATCCGTACTGAATGTTTACAAAGGCAACGTATAACAAGTACAGATAAAATATATAAGCCGTGCCTACATAACTAAATATAGTGTAATCTATATACATATCTACATATATAAAAATAAATCCCTATTTCCCTCCTATCTGGTCACGGCATTACGTATGAACGACTGGACCCATTTCGCTATTTCTTTTTAATTAGTTGTATTTGTTATTGTCAGGAGAAGTTTCTTATGAAAGAAAAAAATAACAAAGTTGCGCATGAAATTAGAAAATTGATCGATCATATTAACTTTTCTAATGTAAATTTGTGTAGTTTGACAAAACTGTCAGTCATTTGACAGACTGCGCGAAACCAAATCGAATTCATTGGACAAAATCTTTTGTCCGTCCTTGTCACAGCTGGTCACATTTGTAAGACTCCCCCCCTCCCTAGTGTGACGTCACATATTCTGCAAATTTACATCTAGAGTTGCAAATATTTTTGAGTTTTATGTATATAGTTCAAAGTTCGTGTTTTAACACTTAGATTATAATAGATTTTGAAATGTCACGTCACAATATTTAGGACCCCTCCCACCCCCTTGTCACACTTCATCGACCCCCTCCCACCCCCTTAAGGTGTGACGTAATTTATGGATGGCCCCTTTGTTATTGTCACGAGAAGGTTCTAATGAAAGAAAAAAATAAAAAATGTAATGTAGGTATCAAGATACCTCAAAGAATTGATCGAAGTCCTGATCGCAGATGACGTCATCCCGGTCGTGGTCTAACAACTCGGTGAAGAACAATGTGAGCTTGTCAGTCTGCACGGCGCTGAGATGCGCCAGAGGCTGCTCATCCTCCAGGTCTAGGCACTCTAAGTCTTCGCTGCAGCGGTTCACCCATGTTGCTGTGAAAAAATAAATTAAGTTAATAACTTGGGGACTTTGGTATGGAGTTCTTCAAGAATGGCGTAGAGGGAAGTTTAAAGGGTCTGCAACGCGTGAGTGATGGACCCATGGACTGTCAATCGATAATAGGTTCGTCATTGCTTAGCAGCCTTTATATTGAGAGAGGCAATTATGTCATGATATGCAAAATGTATATGCACATTATTGGCTAACTTTTCGACTATGACTGTGATGTGATTATGACTCCTAAAGTCATATTTTGAACCAAAAGCGATTCAGCGAGCAACGCGAATGTTTAAAAGTTATAATACCACGTGTTAACTGACCAGTTAAGTTTTAACTAAAAATAAACCTAGCAAATCAAATAAAACTTTAATGAAAATGTCGTATCGTTCGCGCCGGACGACTTCGGCTATTTCCTAACTTGTCCATTTCCAATATTGTCTACTTTCAACTCAGAACCTAATAGTATTTTTATGATATAAGTTCGCTACCGTAAGTTTCAATTTCTGTATGGCACAGCGCGATATGTTTTGATATTTCCGACCGCGTTTCTTCGTTCGACTCGTCTCTGAAATATCTGTAATAACATAAAACCTAAGAGCTGCACGTAAATTGTCGAAAATGTATATACGAGTACATATATAGCTATACATTTTCGTCAATATGTATATAGATAAACACTAGCGGCCCACTCACGCTTTGCTCTGAATCAATCTTCCCATTTCTATCTCATTCCAGTGGATTTCCCATACAAATCTTGTCCTGACAATTACGTCATATTTTTGTTCGTTAATTTTACTGATATATGAATAGCTATTGGGCTGTTCGGGGGCCCTACTGCCGAAAATGAAGCCATCATCTGAATCATCATCATCATCATCATACCATCGAATATTTTGATTCGAAAAATAGATCTTACGTTTTAGTTATTGACAAATATCTTCAGCTTAGTTGGAGGTCCCGTAATTTTACTAGCTAAACACAAGTACCTAATCTAAGCTAAAGTTTGATTTCGCAATCAAAAATCCGACGGTAATCGGCTACAGCGTAGCCGGTAAGGCCCCGGGATGGAGACAAATCCAACAAATCAAAGATCATAAAAATGAGGTATCATTATTTATACTGTAGTAGAGTTACATAAGTCTTTGGTAGCTTGTTAGTTAGTTATAGGTGGTTATAGTGTCGAGCTCAGGTTCATTTGCATGCTCTAAACGTGTCGTACAAATGTGCGGCAATGTTGTGGCGTTGTGGCGCATTATTGAAAGTGTCTTGGCACTCTTGGCGCGCCCCGAGGGTCAATGAACCGACTTACCTGTCTAACTTGGCTATAATTTCAGTTTTTATGATTTCGTTTTGCATTTAATGATCAAATAGTAAGAATTTTTGCATTGCGGCTTTTTCTGTGAGGCCAAGGAAAATAGGAAATTTTCACTAATTAAGAAATTTCCTAAGAACTTTTACTCATTAATATATAATTTTACGAATTCTAAAAAATGACAAATTTGTGGTTTTTAACTCCAGTTAATATTAGTGTAGTAGTAACTTTATCTAGTTTTTTTTTCACTGCATATATGTAGGTGTATTGAATAATGCGTAGAGGTAGAGGTCGTAGGAGCTCGTTGTTGTGTGTGTCAATATAATCGATCAGACAAGTTAAGCAAAGTCGAAAGTAGCCTTTTTATGGACGGGTTTATTTATTTGGCATTCGTAGGGCTTTTTAACCTTTATGTCCCGGCTGTGATCATTATATGACAATCATTAGACTCGGTGGCCTTTGGCCGGCATGGAAACGCTGGCCTCTACCGACTCGCAAATTGAACAGCGTGGTGAATTACGCTCTAAATCCCTTCGATCGAGGCAAGATGAAATAAATATACATGGACAATATATAACAAATAAAATATATATATTATTCGATATGCGTATCGTAGACCGGTGTCTACGATACGCATATCGAATAATATATATATTTTATTAGGAGCGTCGGTACGCTCCGTCTTACATTTCATGCCCTGTACTATCAGTCCTGAAATCTGCCGAAGAAAAGGAAAAGAGAAGATAGTCGAGCGCCTGTGGGAATCGACATGCAACCTGTTTTTGACATGCGACATTGCATCTGTTGACGGAGACTTCTTTGATTTCGACGGCGCAGCATAATTATTTTTCTATTTATTAACTATTGTCAAGTTTTTTTTGTAGTTTCTGAATAATCTTATTACATAGATTGTATACGCAAAAAACAAAAACTAGATAGAACTGCATGGCGGTAAATCGCAAATACAGCGGTTACACAAGAATTGGCCGAGTTGACCACGATCATTCTGCCTAGAGTGCACGACAAAGAAGAAGAAGAACACTCAGAAAAAGACAAACAGACATGTTCATGAACACAATACTTGTTTGTCTTCTGTGTATCCCAGCTGTGAGATGAATGTGAATCGATGTTCGTCGTACAACGTAAACAAAAATATAATTTTACCTACTACCGTTAATGGGCTCTTCGGTAACCGGTTTGTATATTTAACAGGAAATGGGGTCTTTTTAGTTTGTTTTGAACATGTCAATGGCCCGATTGAAAATCATTATAACGAATTTATATTCGGATTTTAGCAGAAATGTCAATGAGCTCTTTTTCTGTATCCTTCAAAGGTTACAAGGAGCATGCACTGCGCATTAGTCGGTATATTGCCTTGTATTTTAAATTTAAGGTGACGCATTGATGAACGAAATATTCCATACGGATTATACATAGGTATAAATTTTATTTTTTATGGTAGTAGTAGCACAGTATAAGTAATAGTAGTAGTTTTTATGGTAACTCCAGAACCTCCCGAATATTCTATGTACCATGTTAGTGACATAAACTATTTATTTTAATTTTAAATACTACTATTTAAAATACGATTATACATAGGTATACATTTTATTTTTTACGAGTTCGGAAAAGGTAAAGAAAAAGCTCGAGTATGTAATAGCCCACATCCCGAACGCTATACGTCCCTTCAATACGCCACTTTTTGAACAACTGTATTAAAAAAATAATTCTCTATTTATGAAGGAGTTACATTCCGATTGTTTTTCTGTGTGAAATATCAGGTAGTTAAAAATACAGTCGCATGTTATGTAATTGCTGAGAAAAATACAGATCCCTGCTTTCAAAATTGTCAAGGCGTCTTCTTAAATTTTATTGACCACAAGATTAAGGTTATAAAGCCGTCTCTCTACTATTAAACAGGTAATTCTTGTTTAAAATATATATCTATCACGATGATCTCGTAAATGGCTTTTACGAGTTCGATGAAATACTAGGGTTAAGGGGTTTGTGTTTAGAAATCGATCTGTTCGGATGAGATATTTGCATAGATATGGCATACCTACCTATACTAAATTGCTGATCCTGCTGTTATAGATAGCTAGATATAATTAGTTACATGGACTATCTTTATCAAATCAACTATTTAATAAACTTGCTATCTCTTTTTTTCATCGAGCGCAAAATGGCGCCAATTTTTCTTGCAAAAACATGAAATTACAAAAAGTATGCGTTAAAATCAAATATTATTGTGTACTTTCGTGTGATAAGTGATCTCTAAAGCTTTAATTATTTTATCAGACGATGGCATTTTTATCAATTGTCATTTAGTTATCAATCAATTGTTTTATCGTCTATTTCAATCAATTGTCACAAACGTCAGATTCGTAGGCTTGCTTGTGCGAATTAGTCGCGAGGTGAGACAGTTGACTCACTTTAGTTCGTTTTTGACGCTAGTGGCATATCTATAAAAATATGATATCACTGGTTCGGGTATATTATTTTACACATAGATTTATTAAGTATATTAAACTATTTAAGCCTTATTACAGTTATGTCAGTTACCATTTGCCTGCGATTTTTGCGAATTTTGATACAAGATGTGATCAAAGTTAGACGATGCCGATAAAAGGTCAAACGCTGCATTTTTGGTAGAGATTTTGTCATTACTGGGTAGAAAAGCACAACATTAGCATACCCCGGCCACTCCATACAAATGTCGCGTCGTTTCCTACTACATAAACAATTGCGTCTGTGCAGAGCTTGAATGAGCGTGCGGCGCCAAACAAACTGTTCCAGATTCGTCTCAGAGAGGAGGTGGGGTCGACACGAGAGAGCGGCAGGGAGTGGCCTTACTCTACATTACTACTTAGTACTATTATTTATACTGTGACATTAGGCCAGAACTATAAGCAAAAGTCTTATACAAAATAAACTCATCATCATCAGTCAATCATTAATACAGTTTTTTACAGGTTCGGCAACGCTCTTGTGATGGTGTTACAGGCGTTCATAGGCAACGGTAATTGCTTTCCATCAGGCGGGCCGTATGCTTGTTTGCACTTTAGTGGTATAAAAAAATCATCGCCACTTATAAATAGAAATTGTCCAAACAAATTGGCAATGAACAATCTTTAAAGGTTTCGACAAATGGGGCTCGATATAAATAAGTGAAGACCAGAGATCCAACCACAAAACCTCATCAAGGAAACGGGTACATTTAAATTCCGTAGTGCACTTCCACTGCTATAAATTACCGCAGAGATCTACGCAGAAGGGGCGTGGAAATTACTTATTAAACAAGCAGATCCAACCCTAAGGGTGACCGAATTATAGCGACGCAGTGCGGAACCCATTGTGTTTCGTCTAAAGGTGAGCGTTCACTTATTGACATTATTATACGCGTCTCTCACACCTGTCACATTCCTTTATTTTGGCAAACAAGACCTGTACGAGTATACATTTAGTGAATATGTGTGGGTTACATTTTGTAAGTAATTTTTCAAGTACTTTTAGCTTAGCTGAAGTTTGATACACTAGCATAGAGTACGTAATTGTCAGGTACGAGCATAATTGATTGAAAGTAATAATACTACTGTCCGCCAACCTGCAGTTGAGCAGCGTGGTGGAGTATGCTCTTAACCCCTTCGATTGAGGAGAGGTCCGTATCTCAGCAGTGGGATGAATAAGGGCTGTCGATGATAATACAACCGTACCCCCCTAGCACTTGTTTAGCTAATATATTGACAACAGACAATGATCTTATATACGAGTATATTTTAAACAATTCAGCCCCCTTACCACCATCTCATAATGCGATTCAATAATTGAATTGATTGCTTCTTCATACCAATGAATAAGCGACTCTATTCCATTTGAAATAGAGTCGCTTATTCATTATATGAATAAGCATTACCACCATACCACCCTTACCCCTTACCACCATCTCTTATTGCGATTCAATAATCGCAATAAGAGATGGTGGTAAGGGGGGTGGTAGTTATAAACAATTTTCATTAGGTTTCATAGAAACGCTCTAACGATTAGATGAAAATTGAACATTGACAAGTGTATTCTATGAGGTCAATTAATAAATTCTCCAATTTTCAATTTGTGCAGTCAAAGAATTACTTATCAATATGTTAAAAAATATTGTGCAGGTATCAATCATGAGAAGAATCCTAAGCCCATGGTATCAATAACGTGAATATATTGTTTGGGATGTATATGTTGTAGAGATCGAATCTGGATCGAAGAAATTGGATGCAAAATCAAACTTATCGGTATAGCTTTCAGGGTTAGTTGAAGTGGCAACAGACCGGTGACGTCTGCCGAGTCAGAAATGGCACTGATTGGAGATGCGGGGAAAAAGGTATAGTGAAGCTGCGTGGGAGACGACGAAGGGTTGGACGTTCTCATATAGATGGTCCAATGAAGTCAAAAAAGCTTTGGCGAAAAGCATTGTAGAAGGCCTATATCCAGCACTGGGTAGATACTGGTTGATGATGATGGTGATGATGTAGATATTTAGATTTTAAACTTTTTATCCTATTTTCGATTTGCGATGGAGAGAGCTATGCTCGAGGTTTCTCTGCGGGATCGAATCCGGAACGAAGAAATTCGACGGAGAACCAAAGTTGCCTTCAGAGTTTGCAAGCTAAAGTGGCAATGGGCCGGTCATATCTGCCGAGTAAGGGATGGCAGATGGGGGAGGAAGGTATTAGAGTGGAGTCCGCGCGTAGGACGACGAAGTGTTGGGCGCCCTCCTTCTAGATGGTCCGATGACCTTAAGAAAGCGGCTGGGAGCAGCTGGATGCGGAAGGCGGAGGATAGTATCTGGTGGAAAGCATTGGGGAAGGCTTATATCCAGCAGTGGGTAGATACAGGCTGATGATGATGATGATTTAATCAGAAGGCTAATTCTCATAATTATTTTACGATCGCAGAATGAAGGTTGACCGAATCGAGATTGAACTGTGAATTGACAAAAATTATATACTTGATTGATTCATTAATTCTTATTGCTAACAAAATTCCATTCTTAATTTGTTTAATTAATATGAAACCGAAGTTTTATATTGATCTAATTCAGTTATGATTATACTTTGAAATTTCATACTGTGATACGAGAATACCAAATTTCACATTTGGGAGATCGAGAATGGTTCGAAACTGAATTTTGACTGCATTTTAAATACGAGAATTGCCCCTCAGCTCAGTAAGTAATCTGTTAAGTATTTGTAAATCTGCGAAGTACTAATACTTGTAAAGTTTAGAATAGCAAGTGGTGATTTGCATAAATGAATATCGTCTAATGTCTCTGGATTACCAAGCACCGCTCTAGATTAATGGAAGAGTTTCCCAAAATTATAGTGAGTGTTAATACTAATAATTCTACTACTAGATTACTTAATAGTTACTTAGGTTTTACTTCTTAATAACTAGCACTCTGCCCCGACTTTGACTGGGTCTGATATAATATATCTACGTCTTTAATATGACGAGCTTGGTGGTTGAATGGTTAGCAATGGCCACTTTGATTTCCGCACAATACAAATATTTGTGTGCATGAACATGTCTGTTTGTCTTCGTCTGGGTGTTTTCTATGTATTATATATATGTATTTACAAAAGAAAAATATTACCCATAAATATAAAGTAGTACCCGTAGTACAAGCTTTACTTAGTTTGAGACTAGATGGTAGTGTGTAATTTGTCCAGGAATAATTATTTATTTATTTATTTAGTTACCTTGAGTACTTCTTAATAACTAGCGCCCAGCCCCGACTTTGACGGGGTCTGATATAATATACGTTTTTAATAGTAAAATATTTTTAGTTAGATTAGTTACAAACTGCTTTTAAACTTTTTTTTACGTCTACTTTCAGGCGAGATTTTCTTTGAGTCTAAAGATCGCGGTGAGCCACTTACACCCCAAAACGCTTACGCGTGTAAGCAAACAGGAAAATATTGTAACAAAACTACTCATTTTTACATACAGTTTGTGTAGAGGTAAAACACAAAACCACAGAATACAATAAATAAGAGTACAAACAAGACTCGGAAAAAAATATGTTTCAAAAAATATCCTGTTGCCTAGTATACATTAGGTACCTGCACATTTCAATAATGTTCAAAAACTACAATTTACCAATTTTTTTTATATATATACTACGTTGGGTGTCAGACAAGCATACGGCTTACACCCCAAAAGTTATTTCTCAGCATTAACCCATATACATCCCACTGCTAGAATACGGGTCCCCCCTCAATTGGTCTCCTTTGACCAGCTTGGTGGTCGAATCGTTAACAATGGCCACTTTGACTCCGAGGTCGCGGGTTCGATTACACACACAATACAAATATTTGTGTGCATGAACATGTCTGTTTGTCTTGGTCTGGATGTTTTGTATGCATTATATTATGTATGTATTTAAAAAAAATGTATTTAAGTACTACATCTTATAGAGTACCCATAGCTTTGGATAGTTTTGAGACTAGATGCCCTGGATAAAAAAAATTAAAGGCGTTTAAAGCATAATCAACCACACTCCTCAACTGCGGGTGGGCGGAGACGAGTGATTTTAAACCGCCCAAAGGTGTTCATTTGGCTTAACGACTATCAACTAATTCGGCAACAGCCGGGACCGACGGCTTAACGAGCCCTCTGAAAGCACGGCGAAGCTCGATATAAATAAACCCATCCAAAGACGGACTACTGTCGACGTTGCTTAACTTGCGTGATCGATAAGACTGTCAAGCGCGACGTCTCTATCAAGCTCGTCATTATTTCTCGCTATTTATAAAACCCTCCATACATCCGCGAAACACTACCGATCCAAATCTACTAATACGATACCAAAACTACAGTAGCAGGTTCTCATCAGGCGGGCCGTATGCTTGTTCTCCACCCGACTTAGTATAAAAAAAAGTTTGTTTAGTTTGTATAAAACAAACATAAACTAAGCCGGATTCTAGCCCACTGGGCCGAAATCGAGGTTGAGTGGAGCGAGTAGATTCGCTGAGTGTATGTTTTCCATCGATTTCAATGGAAAATGTATTTGATGATCATTCCTCAAGGACATGATTGATCTCAATTTTTTTTCGACACAAACCTCAAGCATGTCGAGAATTTTAATTGTGACAATTATCATCATCATCGTTATCATCAGGTCCATTTTAGTCTCCACTACAGGAGCACGACCCTCTCTCGTCCGTCCTAGACGGAAGGAGGATTTGGCCTACACTCCCCACGCTGGCCAGACGGGTTGGGGAGGCCAGATCGATATTTGATAATGTATTTCCCTTAGTCGCCTTGTACGACATCGACGGGAAGAGACGGAGTGATTCTATTCTAGTCTGCCGGAAACCACACGGCCAAATTAATTACAAGTTTCATAAAAACTGTTCAGTTATTTTGGAGCCTATGCATTTCCAAGAGTGATTTTTCGGCGTTCAAAATCGTTCCGATCGCACCGTTCACTCTACACATTTAAGTTCTTCATTCAAATTCAAATCTTTATTATCGTCGATATACCAAAAGATGTCACTTTACTTCCCAAACATCAAAGAACACACTCGATTATGATCGAACTCGATTACACCATGATTTCGCTTGAGTGCTCTTACATTCCATGTTTATGTCAGAGCAGATTGGAACTTTTCTCTTTATGCCTCGCCCAATTTTATCGACACTCCTGGATTATGATTGATTATGTAACCCTCGGGACGCGGTGTGTCTCGAACGCGACCGGAATGCCTACTCGACGGTCAAATTGACGTCTTATTCTGATTGACAATAGGAATTTATTATCCCGGGAAGATGTGTCTTGTTGACAAATATTTGGGAAAAAGCTCTAAAAAGATTCTTTAGAACTGATTGAATTAAAATACATAGAAAACATAAAATACTTAAGATAGATAATATAGCAGGTAAGAAAAAAGTGCAGAGTCGTTTATTACCTGCTACTCATATAAAAATAGATTATAACATTACAAAAAAAAAAAACAAAAAACATGACTGACCTCAGAATATTATTATGTTCTAAGCGTCGTCAGACATTACAAAAGGAACAAAGTTTTTGTTTACTGCCCATTAATACCGTATTAATTAAGTCACCATGCATGCTGTATGCAACATTTTTCCCGAAGGAACTAAGCTATTGTTTATTATTAAATATCGTTCAGTTGTTGTCAACAAGTTGTTGTTGTTGAGTTATGTTGTCGAGTTATTGCATCTAAAAGTTTATTATAAAACACGGCAATGTTCATCCCTAAACCAGCTGATTGCGTTTAAGAGCACTGACCAGCACTTCTAGGAATATCATTAGGGTACCGTTAGGGTTTCTGGAAGTGCTAATTGTTGCTTTTATAGGCAATCACTTGAGGACACACTATAGCCGAAGCTGAAGCCGAAAACCATCAGATTTTTTGATTGCGAAAATCAAACTTCAGCTAAGGTTAAACTAAACACAATTCCCGCTAGGTAATTGTGTTTAGTTTAAAACCGGTAGACCTCCTAGAGCCCTATCGGCTAAGCTGTTGATGTTTGTCATTAAGACCTATTTTTTAAAATTAAAATATTCTATCAGAATTGGCTTCAGCTTAGGCGGTAGGATCCCTGGTTGCGGGATGAACATTGCCTTTCTCTCTAACAAAATTTGAGAAACTAATAAATTGAAAACGGGTAATAAAAATAGCATAGTTCTTTCGCAAAAAATGTTATATCTTACGATATGCACAATTTGGCTTTTTTACTTGTCACTTTCCACCCAGTATAATTAATTACTCACTTGATACTCCTGACCACTTTATACTCCTTTTCGGCAGTAGTATAAAAATCAATATTTATTATATCTATGTTACAGTTTCAGTTAAAAACATTATCCAATAAATTAATTTATTTGTTATATAATATCTTAACTATTAAATGCATGTATGTGCAGTAAATAAAATCATAACAACTTACATAATTAACTTCGTTCGATGTATTTATAAAACTATTACAAAGACTATTTTTCATTAATTATTTTCTATGTGTACATTAAGTACAATCACCAAAACAAGTCACTATCATGCACCACTTAAAAAATAAAATAAATAAATGATAAGAGTTTAAAATTAAAATGACTTACGAATAACACTATAGCTCGATAAGACTTCACACATTTTGCACTACTGTTTTATACGGTGTAAAGTGCCTTAATATTTAATTCTGGTTTTTCCAGTTGTATATATAGGCGAGCGTGTGTCCACAACACAAGACTCTAATTAAATTACTCGTCGAACCGAACCGTATGACGTTATAGGTATATGATACTATCATTTTACACAGACACACCTCTTCACGTCATAGTAAACTTAATTTCAGTCACGTTTGATGATTTACTGATAGCGAAAGTACATAACAAAGTTATCAACTAGGATAATGGAGATGGGGGGGGGGGGGGGGGGGTTTGGAAGTCGATTACCTTTGCGAATGTACTTTGACTTGTTAACTTATCAGTTGCTAAAAGATGGCCCTTATAATTTGTTCTATACATTTTTATAGTCATTTACACTAATATTTTAAAGTTTGTGAGTTTGTAGGAATAAACTGTGAAAGAGAGTGGAGTGAGGCACAGAAGTGATAGTACTACGTATAGTACTATCAGTTCTGTGCCAGAACTATCACAGAAGTGATAGTGCACCTTATAGTACTATCACTTCTGTGCCTCACTCCACTCGCTGCCGCTCTATCGCATCGACCTCATCACGCTCTACACAGACGTTTTTGTTTATGTAGTAGTTTCCGACTCGACATTTTTATGATGTGGCCGGGGTGTGAGATAGTTCACCCACCGAAGCGGGCACGAGTTAGCTAGTTTTTATATAAGTACTTAATCGTTATTTCATATTTAATGTAATACTTATTTGTTACACGGTAATTTTCTATCAACTCTATCTACTTGAAATATGTTTATTACGAGGAAGTTACGTGTGGATGATTGTTACTCTTCTTTTTGTTTTGTGTTTTTGTTTATAATACTCTATAATTATAATTTGACATCTGGCGAAAGATATTAAAGAGCAGCTTTAAATAATCGATATAATTAAAGAATCTAATTTCTAAATACGGTGTATAAACTATTACGATACATATGTCATAAAATTCTATTCACAACTTTTGGTGGAGTTCATTTAACTGACAGAAATACAAATAAAAACGCAAAAATCTCGATCAAATTTCTCGGCAATAACTAGATGTACAAATTATTATATATCTCCTATATAAGTTATATGTCTCCAATGTACAGGGAGCGGCCTGACGTTTTGGTTCTAAGCGACTATACGAGGCACTTAAGTAAATTGGCTAAGGAAATGCAATCCTTAATCCATTAATAATAGGACTACTTATTGTTAATTACTATATGTTGTTGACGTCAAGTACATTATTTTTTTTATGTCAAATTTTATAAATAACGTTTTTATTATAAGTTAAATCTAACTCCGCCGGATTCTAGCCCACGGGGCCGAAATCGAGGTTGAGTGGAGCGAATAGATTCGAAGAGTGTATGTTTTCTATTGATTTCAATTAAAAATGTATTTGATGATTATTCCTCAAGGACATGATCGATCTCAATTTTTTTTGACTCAAACCTCAAGCATGTCGAGTCAGTGGTTTTGGAGCCTATTCAGTTCCAAGAATGACTATGACTGTACTAACGTTAGAATAAGGTTTGCAGCCTTCACGGAAAACTTTACAACCTTCCCAACAATACTGTAAGGAGAAGATTTATCGATAAGCTTGCCGACGAAATACAGTTACTAGTTACTTCTGTCTTTCCTTCCAAAGCGAATTCTGGTCAATGTCATCATGCTACAAGTAAGTAGACATAAATATCAAACAAGCAAAATATATAACAAGATTAATCGACTGACGCCTAAAACTATGGAATGAGAAACGATTTGACATACTTATTACCGAAGCTGCCAAAGCGGACCTTCCCTTCCGCAACTTCTATTACAAAAAAAAAAAACGACAACTGCGACGATCTTGTCTCAAAGTAATTCATACGCTTCATAATTAACCATAAGGGTAACAAGACTATAAATACGAAAGTTGCCAACTGTATTTCGAACATACATAGAAAAACTAGATAATAATAAAAAGAAATAAATCAAAATAATAAAAATTTATAACGAAAAAAAGGCATGGACCATAGAGTCCATAAATGTAGTTTCAATCCTATAAAAAAAAAAACCCATAGTTGAGCAGCGTGGTTCAGTATGCTTTTTTTATGTGAGAGGGAGGCAAACGAGCATGTGGGTTACCTGGTGGAAAGCAATCACCACCGCCCATAGAGACCTCGTCGCAGGTCTCTGGTGAAGGCTGGCAACGGATCGGTGTTATAGTGTGCTATAACACCGATCCGTTGCCAGCCTTCACCAGAGACCAGCGACACCAAGGGGTCGATCACAATCGACCCCTTGGTGTCGCTGGTGGTGGTGATTGCTTTCCACCAGGTAACGCACATGCTCGTTTGCCCCCCTCTCACATAAAAAAAAGCATACTGAACCACGCTGCTCAACTGTGGGTTCGGTTAGGTTAGGTTAGGAGACACTTTTAATGAAAATGAAAACTCTGTTCTTGAAGGCACCCATGTCGTAGTTGTTCGGAAATACCGCTGAGGGAAGTTGATTCCACAGTTTCACTGTTCGTGGTATAAAATGTCTTCGGAAACGTACTGTAGTATATCGCCAATTATCGAGATGATATGGATGGAATTTTAATTTATGGCGAGTTGTACGATAGTGGAATTCAGCGGATTTATCATGCTGTAAACCCCTTCGTTTGAGGGGAGATCTAGGAGAGATGAATAGGGGTTGAAGACTTTTATGGGTATTCTATGGTTGACTGGCGAAGATGTCGGAGTAGTCCGCCATTGTGCAAAAGTTGTTATCAATGTGTATATTACTTTTTATGTTGCAAAAGATATTATCATTGCAGACAAATATGACATCATTGCAAACAAACCAACAAACTGTATACTGTAGATTCAACTATTTCAGTCGCGTAATACTTTAGTTTAGATCACAGATTCCCAACCGGTGGTCCACCAGTGGTCCGTGAAAGGCAAATTATGGTCCGTGATACAAACTTATAATGTATGAAAATGAGCACTATTATACAAAATACTCAAATCTCGAGTTATAGAATAATGGATTTATGTGATGGGGGCCTCAACACGCGTGGGGTTACACGCGCTTTGTGGCGATTTGTAGGGTTACACGCAACAAAAACCTCGTAGTGGTCCGCGAACAAAAAATGGTTGGGAACCACAGGTTCAGATCATTAATTGAACATACAACACTCTTTATCGTACACCTCCGTCGCGTCATATATTTGTGCGTTTATTTCTATGATATGACTCTAGGTATTAAGATACGTTTATCATGTCATTTAAAGTATAATAGCTAATACCATAATGAATATAAAAAATATCATAATAGATAAGTACAATACATTTTATTGCACCATATATTTATGGTTGACGTGGGGTAGTACGTATCAGAGATAAACTATGAGTATGTATCAAGTATTTTTGTAGTTTTTGAGATTGGTATGTTTTTTTGATGGCTACACGCCATCTATATGCCGGTGTAATAATGTGACGTGAGGGTGGTTGGTGCAGGGTGCTCCGAAGAGCACCAATGATGTAGACACTTGTTGTTGTGTATGAATAGAATCTTTATTATAATGCCTCAATGCTATTTATACTACTGGGTTGTCGCTGACCAAGCAATATGCGTCTATGTCGCAGTAAACCATGAAGTTACGGTAAAACATACAAATTAGCCATTGTGCTCTACATACTACAGCTCCCCCGAAAAGTCCCGTTCACCCCCGGGGTGCTTTAAAAAAAATTAAACGCATATTACTCGTTTACATTTTTGAAAAGAAGAAATATCTAACCTATATGTTAAAAAAAAACACAATATATACCTATATAAAACGTATTAGAAAATACTATAAATTCAAAATAATATAATTATTATGTAATTAACATTTTTTTTTAAACAAAACAATAAGACTTTCTCACATCATGAATGCTAGTTAAAAATAACCATTATTCCTCTAGTAATTAATTCATCTAGTGTCACAATCTATAAAAAAAAAAATTAATATCAAATACAAACAAAAAGAAAGAAATGATAAGTGTCATGTCATGTATGATAATAATCATCAATCTAAGAAAAAAAAAAAATATATGAGCATAATAACTAAGTACCTGGACCCGTACACTTCTTTCTTCTCTACATTTTGGAAGTCATAATAGCTTTGTCTTCAAAATTTATTTTAATTCTTCAGATGTTTTCTTGATTTTCTTAAAAATATATCTTCTAAAAAAAATTCTTGATTTTCAAAATTGATGCTTCATTTTTGATTTTCTTCAGAGTTTTCTCCTTTGGGTTCTTAGGCAAGGGTCGCCATGTAATAATGTGACGTGAGGGTGGTTGGTGCAGGGTGCTCCGAAGAGCACCAATGATGTAGACACTTGTTGTTGTGTATGAATAGAATCTTTATTATAATGCCTCAATGCTATTTATACTACTGGGTTGTCGCTGACCAAGCAATATGCGTCTATGTCGCAGTAAACCATGAAGTTACGGTAAAACATACAAATTAGCCATTGTGCTCTACATACTACACCGGTCACGATCATAATGTAAGTAAGGATGTTTGTGTAGACGCGCAAAAACTGTGTGAGGTATGCTTGAAAATATTAACAAATGCGTTTTTTTTTATTTTTTTACTACGTCGGGCCATATTAACGCTCGCAACTATAAATTAACTGGCGCGCCGCCATCCCCGCTGCCAACGCAGCATCTCCTTCCTTTCTGGTGACCTCACTCACTCTTAGGAACACAGCAACAACCCTCAAAGGAATTGTTATTTGGCTGCGGTATTCTGTGAGGTTGAGGTACATTCCCCAATCGGGTAGATTACAATTACGCTCCCTACCTCTCCTTTCACCAGAGATTCGTTTGTCAGTCAGCAGGGTGCACCGCGGCAGGTGACGTTGGTTTTGGTTCAAAGATGTTGATGAACCACTTACACCCTAAATCCGTTTATTATTATAGAATGTGAACGTGTGACGATGTTTGAATGGTACTTTGATTCAGTCATTTATGAACGGCTGAATTGAATGGTACTTTGATTCAGTCATTTATGAACGGCTGAATTTAATGGTAGCTTGATTCAGTCATTTATGAACGGCTGAATTTAATGGTAGTTTGATTCAGTCATTTATGAACGGCTGATCGGCCCTACGGATTTTTTGATTCCAAAAACTGGTCTTAGGGTAAAGTTATTGATAAACATTTCCAGCTTAGTCAGTAGGGCTCTAGGGTTTCTTCCAGCTGAGCTAAACATAATTACTAACAATCTAAGCAGTAGTGTCATTTTCGCATTCAAAAAATCAGATGGTAATCGGCTTCAGCTTCGGCGGTAGGGCCCCGGATTTGAATTAATTATGGCGCATTCTGAACTGACATACCTATTAAGATACCATTTTCTTGTTAATGTGGTACGTACGGGTGATACACGGATTTCAAACTGGCGAAATTTAATTACCCGAGCAGACGTAAAATAGCGATTCAGTGGGGGTAACAAAGATGATAAGGAATAATAAATTAGATTAAATAAATAAGATTACGTGTTTCACTGTTTTCATGTCTATCTAGCGTGTGTTTCAAAACAATTAATCTTCTGATAGGTACCGGTACCACAGCCCGGCCACTCCATACAAACGTCGCGACGTTAACTATATAGCAATAGCATCTGTGCAGCGCGTGAATGGGCGTGTGTGCGTGCATCGCCATACAAACTGTTCCAGATATGCCTCAGATGTGAGGTGAGGCTGATACAAGAGAGCGGCAGGGAATGGCCATACTGTGCGTGATACTATTACTTGTACTGTACCGATACATCATAGTAAATATTGGAAAATATTGGAAACCACTGCAGTAGTATTTTGTGAAATGTGAATATGAGGTTGCTATGTCTAAAGAGTTTTCAACTTAAACTGAAAATATTTACGGAAATATGTGTACATACTTAATATGTGTACATCAGTATAAGTAATATTATGGTACTGCGTATCTGTATTTACAATACATGATTTTTCGGAATACTTGCAAATATTTTTCTTTAGGCTAGGCTTCATTTGTGGTAATTATAGTTGGCAACCCTATCATTGGGGTCGTAAAGTACACTTGAGAACGAAGCGTCTATAAATTTTGACAGAGCTTTTCAAAGTTTGGACCACGCTCCTAAAAATAAAGAAAATATTCGGAACTTGGTACTGTCAAACGCGAAAAAGCTTTAACTGCCCCCTTACCACCATCTCTTATTGCGATTCAATAATTGAATAGATTGCTTATTCATACCAATGAATAAGCGTCTCTATTCAATTTGAAATAGAGTCGCTTATTCATTGGTATGAATAAGCATTCTACTCAGTTATTGAATCGCAATAAGAGATGGTGGTAAGGGGGCTGTGATACTGTTAAAGCATAGTCCACACAACATAAAAAAAATAAAGTTTAAAAAACTAAAACCCGACTACTAAAAACAGGCTCTAAAAAGTACGAAACAAGAAAATAGTCTCCGCTGAAATATGCCACTTTGATTTAATTTCATTATTATAATTAATCTGTTTTGCTACAGTATATGGTACAGTATACAGTAGTGATGGCATACGACCACGGCTATCCTTTAAACATATCTCTATCAGTATGAAGTATAAAAAACTACGTTAAAATATACTACGTGTAAGTAAGTTGTTTATTTAAAAGTCGGTAATTCTTTTATAGTATGTACATAATAATTTCAGCGGAGACTATTTTCTTGTTTCGTATTTTTTAGAGCCTGTTTTTAGTAGTCGGGTTTTAGTTTTTTAAACTTTATTTTTATTTAACTTATTTTGGAGTTATGTGAATTCGTGTGTAACTTGTAAGGTGGAGGTACTCGTACTCCCAGCCTATGTTGTTGTTGTTACACATGTTTGGTTTTTATTACATTTGATGCCTGAATTTATAAATTCTTGCAATGATCAGGTGATTGCAAGCAAACCTGTGAGCAACAGTTAATAATATTTATATATTAGAAATGTGCTAACAAAGCTCTTTCATTTGATACCCCACACGACACCGCCAAGAAAAAAAAAATTTTTACTTCTTCACTTTATGTCCCCTATAGGGCGCTGTAGCAATTTTAACGTGTCATGTAGCCTATAACCAGCGGACGATCAAGAGGCTTCCAACGACACCTCATTTGTCTAATTATGATAACTATTTTAGAAGTTATGAGGGAACAGATGAACATCCATAGCCACATACATACATACATACATACATACATACCTACATACATACATACATACATACAGGTCAAAATCATAACCCTCCTTTTTGCTTCGCCGTAGTCGGGTAATTAGAACAACGGCCTAACACTAATATGTAATACAATAATATGTAGTTCGATAGTTACGTATGTATGTGTAATGTAATTTGCTTGGCTAGATTACTTAGAATGATTTAGGGCTGTGCTTATGACGCGATCGATATCGTTATGGGTAATACCGGCCTATGTTAATTGTTAACAATTCAGAATATAGAATGAGATAGAAAGAATATGTGGGAATCACAAGTGCGGCACAATTTTGTACGATTAGTCATATTTTTTTTATAATTGATAATAATTACAATCTAAAGACCCCGGGATCCGTACCTTTTGTTAACAATATTCAATTTTTCTGTCTCAATTTTTTTACAATTTATTAATTCCATGTCGCTGTTATGCTAATAATCATGCTATTGTCTAATATATCTTAATCTAAATCCCCCTATTGTTTGCCTTGCAACCATGAAAACCACGGCCAGTCCCCTCTGGCAGCACTCGTTCACGAGTTGATGCATGTGGCAGCCATCGCCGCATTGAACTATTTTATTGGGAATGTAGCGACCCGCCACACGACACCACCACCAGTTTGAACACTTTAGTGAGTATGACTACCTGGGCTGTCAGGACTGTACAGCAAAACCACTACTTATTTCGCTAATGTCCTTTTCCCCCTCTTTCCACCTCACCCACCAGATACTTATATTGTTTGAGCCAGCATATTCTGTCTCATATTCAGCATAGTCTGTGAGTGTTCTCTGCGGTAGCAGTTCTGTGCTTACGATACTCTCAAATGAGCATAACCACGGGTATATTACGTACGTACCACCTGGGTATTTAGAAATAAAATGGGTATGTACTGTTTTTTTATAGCTTATGTCATATATTATTCGCCACATGTTGATTGTGATATCGCTCGACTTTGACCTTTATAAGAGTTACAGTTTGTCCAAGGCCTGAGTTATCTTAGTGTCATTTGCCCCACAGGATACCGCCACAGTACAAGTAATAGTACTGATACGAGCCTAATATAATAAATTAAGGCGCTACTAGGGTCCAATTTCAGCCCTTTTGTCTCTTTTGTACTGAATATGAATAAGACAGAAGAAATGTTGCCGACTGGGTGAAGTACCTCCATCTCAGACAGTACCGCAGTCCAATAACAATTCCCTTGAGGGTTGTTGTGTTGCTGCGGGTAAGTGAGGTCACCAGAAATGTAGGAGTTGCTGCGTTTGCAGTGGGTGGAGGCGCGCTAACGATATTTCGTGTTGGGAGCGTTAATATGGCTACGGTAACCGCGTCACGTCTGGTATAAACGCTCGCCACATAAAATAATGCTTGCGCGCCACTACCCCCCGCTGCCTCATTTACTCCCAGGAACATAACAATCAAGGGAATTATTATTTGACTACGGTATTCTGTGAGGTGGATGTACTTATCCAGACGGAGAGCTTACAAATACTCTGTACCCTACCTTTCTTTTGCTAGAGCCTCTTTCAGTATTCGGCAAGGTGCAATACGTGCAGGTGGAGGTGCAGCAGCAGGTTGACTTTGGCTCTAAAGTTCGTGGTGAGCCAGTCTATATTTCAAACATATATGCCATTTTGTTTTTGTGTGAAACACAAATTTGTCTGACAAATAACCACATACTGTATGTGATGTTTCGGGATAAAACATATACGATATAGGATTTTTGAAAGCTTTTGACTGAGAGGTGGTGATTTTTGCATGTATTGAAAATATTATCTCATGTTGGAAAAAGAGCGTTGCTTTTAGGATGTTGTGTCCTTACGATACGAAAGGATATATATATAAATATAAATATATATATATGGATATGAACAGAGTTTGTGATGAAGATTTGAAGGCATTTTCTTATACTTACCTATTTTTTTTTCAATAATAGAGCTAATTGCCACAAGTTGTGTTAACCTGGGGGGCGGGGGGCCAACCGCACCGTAAAATGTATCAGTCTGTATGACCCCTGTTATCTTGACAACCACTGTACGAAAATATTGCTGTTCATGTGTTATCACTCGTCACGTTTCATTTATTCACGTATAATGTGTAAACTATCTACTGATTACTAGTTAGAACCATACCATAGGTACTTGAAAAAGGGACGGGGGCCACCCACCACACATTCCCACCACTGTGTCTCCTGTGAGGCTGTGTAGTCAGGATTAACAGCGGCGACCGCCAAAAAAGGCAATGAACAATGAAGTCCATTGCAGTCCCGGGGGTAAAACTACGGCTGCCTTGGAACTCACAACGAATTTAATCAGAAGAAATTAGGAGTAGGAAGCTTTCGGAATTTGACTTCCCCTCTTAGCAATGTGAGAGACAGCAATATGGCAAATAAGGCATTAAAAGCCTAAACAGATGGCTAGTCAAGTGAAGCTCAACTGCCGTGCACCACGGATTTTAAGTTTCTAATACTATTGGGGACCTAAAACATTGAGTTGTTACCTAACACATCGAGTCCAATAATATGAATTGCAAAATCGTCTGAACGCTTGGTAATTCTCCATTGTTGCTATCACATCTGAATAGTATACTACCCCGGATGCAACTTGCAATGAATTCAACATGTCATCCCGCTCTCGCCGTCAAAGATCACACTCCCAGAGAACATGGTGTGCTGTTTGATCGAATTCAGAATTAGCAGTAGAACATTCGCATAAGGGCGACGGCACTAATTTAAACGAAAAGAGTTTAGCCTTAAAATTGCCACCATAGGTACTTATGTATAAATAGAGTACGATTATATGTAAATTTTCTAAAATTATAGAATTATGTAACAATATTGTAAAATACATAAAACTAATATACCATCTTTCACAAATTCCAAAAGTTTCTTACTCCTACAAATTTCTTCTGATTAAATTCGTTGTGAGTTCCAAGACAGCCGTAGTTTTAACCCCCGGGACTGCAATGGACTTCATTGTTCATCGCCGTTTTGTGGTCGCCGTTGTTAATCCTGCCTACACAGGAGACACAGTGGCGGGAAAGTGTGGTGGGCCCCCGTCTACCATCTAGTCCCAAACCACAGTCCCGTTAATAACCTCAATCATCGTAGAAGCCAGACAACTTTTGGTTTTTCCAACTTATTACACAAAGGAAAAAGTAGATGAAAATAGACGCCGTTCAGAATAACTGAAGCGCATTTTTGATCTGCGAATAGAAGAAATCTCGTGTTAAGGGACTAAAGTATTGAACATTGACAATTTCTTCTCGAAAAATAAATATAAGCTAATAAGAGCAGAGAGATGTTTTTATATATTTAATCCCTTTAACACACACTCATCGCTCATTTCCGCTTTGGCAGGGTTTGTGTTTTATATCATTTATTATTCTACGGCCTTACCTTTAAGACTCGTACCCCAAACCATTGGTGCAGTAACCAGTTGCACTTTACTGCTCCAAACTGGTAGTAACTTTATTTTGGATTGGAATTCTAACGGAATCCAAAGAACAAGTTTCTGAACGATAGCGGACTACAAATGTTACCGTATATAACAGTAATTATATTATGACACTAATGCAAAAAATAGATAATAATTATCTAGACATACCTACATGTGTGTATTTATTATGATTAACATTCACAAGTCACTGGGGATTAATTAAGTCTGTACAAAGATTATAATGACAGAACAAGATAAGAAAGGAGATAATGTACATGATAATTTCTTAAATATTTTTATAAGTAACAAAGGAGACTAAATTCTCGGAAAGTAATCTCGTAAGTGGCGCCGGTTAGAAAAAAGTGGTTAAGTGCGAGTCGGACTTGCATTTGAAGAGTTCTATACCACCCTGCAAAATTTGACTGACATGAGAAAAGAATACGTTTCGTATGTCCGTTTATATTTTTAACTTTATGTTGTCTTTATTTATAAGTAGCTGACCCGATTTAAATTGATTTCGTGCAATCTGTCAAATGACTGACAGATCTGTCAAACGAAATAAAGTTACATTAGAAAAGTCGATATGGTCGTTCAGTTATCTTAAGATTTCTAATTTTCCACGTAACTTTCTTATTTCTTTCTTTCGTAAGAACCTTCTCCTGGCTATGACCAAATGCAACGTAAAAAGAAATAGCTACATCGGTTCTGCCGGTCACGCGTGATTCTGTGATTATGGGAAACAGGGATTCATTTTTATATACATATATAAATTTGTTGTTTTAGCGGCCATTTATTTCGGACTGAAAATTTCAATTGTCTCTTATATAAAAAAAATATCATAGTTCAAAAGATACGGCCCTGTGATAGATGGATGGACAGATAGAGGAATGGAGAGACAGAGGAAGCAATGGCGGATTTTCACTTTTCCCTAGTACAGGTTGTTAAGTTTTTACGACCCTTATCTCTAACGTAAAATTCTCAGTTCAAAAATTTTGTTGTAGAAGAGATCTCTCAAGAATACAGAGGCCAACACGCAGTCTAGCAGTTTGGTGGATGGAGTACGCTCTAGTTACATTCAATCGAAAGGAGAGCCGTATCACAATAGTGGGATGAATAAGGATTAATGTAAGTAATAAAAGAAGAATATAGAACACAAGAAATAGTTTTTGCATATATTGCTGAGCCAAAATTTGAATTGAACTAAAACAATTTTTCTTAGAAACTTTTTTTCATATGTATAAAAATGAATCCCTATTTTCCTTGGTCACGGTTACTTATACTGTGGTCACGGCATCACGCGACAACGGGTGGACCAATTTCGCAAATTCTTTTTTTTGTTGTATTTGTTATTTTCAGGAGAAGGTCCTTATGAAAGAAAAAAAAGAAGATACGTGGAAAATTAGAAAACTTAAGAAAACTGAACGACCATATTAACTTTCTAATGTAACTTTATGTCATTTTGATCGAACTGTCAGTCATTTGACAGATTGCGCGACACCAATTCGAATTTAATATTTATTGTTAAGAAGTCAGCACAACGTCTGTCGTGTCAGCTAGTCAATCATAAATATATCTAAGGGATCTAATCCGGAACAAAGAAATTCAAAGGAGAACCAAAATTACCGGTATGCATATCATTCGGAAGTAATGAGCAGTGGATCAGGCACGTCTGCCGAATCAGTCATGACAGAGTGAAGGTCCATCTAGATCAATCGTCAATAAAGACCACATACATACAAGAGCCATACAAGCTGTCGCTGCAGTTGTATGTATGTATTTTGGTACTACATGCATGCAAATGCTACGTGACAAATGAAAACGTGATCCACTATCGTCAGTTTAAGTAGGTACTTATAAAGTATTTTGGCAAATACTTCCTATAACGATTAAATTACCAAATATTATTCGATATTCAGAATTTAATAATAAATATCTCGAGGGCAATTAGTATATCACGTAATAGGCCAAAAATATAAAATAATAAGCAATGATAAGTCGAAACGAGTAGATAGCGCATTTTCTTTTTTCAATTCAAAGTTGATGTTATTTTCTTTTTTGACAAGCTTTTATTAGCTTCACTTGTATGTTTGCTTGTCAGCTTGTCAGTTTGTAACCGACTTCTTTGAACTTGATTTTGACCCACTTTGAACGGTCAGATTTAATTTAAATTTTGTATATTTATCAAGGACGGATGTTATTATAATAATTTAATAAGCTTATTTAATTATCCTGGTAAGGATCGCCGGGATTAATTAATTTCCTCACATACCACATCGAACTAAAAGTGGAAAATAAATATACTTAGTTTAAAAAAGCTAAAAAACACGCTTTAATGATCTATCGAACTGAAAAACGAAAAAAAAAATTTAATATAGGCAGAACGTATAAATGAATTATTGTGAAAATAGCGTGGGGTGCGTTGTACCATATTTTAAACTATATTTTTTACGAGTAATGGTATGACTTTAGTAGTTTATATTATTATAATAACCTATTTCTCACCTTGATAAATTTGCAAGCTAAATGAAGAAAATGCTTAGATTATAAGAAAATAATGAAAAAAGAGCTCCATAGTCATTTTTGAATTTACTTTTAATTTTTTTATATAATTTACTTTTAATTTACTAATTAAGACTCTTTATTGTTTTTATACTACGTCGGGTGAACACGCGGGACAAGTTGGAATGGTCTCAGTTGACTATTCTAGTAATATGTATGTAGTGGCATCTGTCGTCAAGTAGCTAATATATTTTGTTAACAGATATTGTTCACAGATGACGCTGTTAATTAAATTTGGCAGAGTATTTTCGCGGTATTTTTTAGAAAACTATTTTTTCCCAAAACTGAAGCCTATTATTTATTCTGTGGATTCGTTAGAAGACTATTTAGTTACTAGCATAAATGTCTAAATTGTACATTCCGTCAAAATTGGTAGGTAGAGCTATTTCCGAGATTGTCATGGCATATATTTGTTGAAGTGAAAACTTCTTTAGCGGCTTTGTGCACTTTTTGGGATGGGTAAAAATGTTAAACTCGCGTCAGGACACGTGGCCTGATCGAAAATTCGTAAGACGGAGCGGCGCGGACCGGCGGCGCGGCGTAGGAGAGGAAGTAATATCCCACTCTCTTTCTACCGCGCGGCGAATATGTATGCCTGCTCCTACTATTTATTTTTAATGTACTAATTGTCATGTTTGTGTACGATAGCGCAATAAATGAATATTGTATCTTACCACATAAATGATAGTACTTTTATACTGATAAATAAAGCAATTCGTGCGAAATTATTTCCTAACCATTCCAAAACCTTTAAAAAATGCACAACGACTTTGTTCAAGTTTTTACTTCTGCCGGCGCTCCCGGAGTGCAACCCGTTTTTTTTACAAGTATCATTCGTTAAACAGAACACAATATATACTCGTATTACGCTATATGCATTGTAACGGTAATAATTTTACATCAAGGTGGCTCGTATATTTGTTTCATACTTGCCGAGTTAAAATAAAAATGGCATTCCAATCTTGGAACATTTTTCATGCGAACGAACCAAATTTAAATATCAAGCCTGTAGGGTTCATATCTAAATATCCCTTGAATTAACAAACGACATTTGGAATTCAGGGGTTCCGTATGTTATTGCCAGTTTTCATGCCGAGGCTGTATCGGCTCTATTATTTGGCGTCGTAAAATCCTATCCCCGTATATTACGTCGGTTAGACAGGGGTTTTCAATAAAGTTGCCGAAATGCCGAGAGGTAGGCGTGCAACATAGTGAGTGAGAAATGTTTCAAAAAAACTGACGTATTACAATTCTAATCCTAAAGGATAAAGATAGTAGGAAAACGTATATTGGCATTGATAGTATAGGTACACGTTTTTACGACGGGTGACAGACGAGCATACCATAAAGGGTTGGCAGCTGCCCCCCTCTAGAGATTCTATTTATTTATAAGTTTTATTTATTGTACAGTCAAGAACTCATTGTACTTGTACACTTGTACAGTCAAGATCACAGAGAAAAATTTAAAAAATTGCGAGGAAAATAAAACACCACTTTTTACCCGTGCGAAGCCGGGGCGGGCAGCTAGTAATACAATAAAGTAGAATAACAAACGTCTACATAACTGTTTCAGTATCCGTTTATTACACAAATAGTTAATAACAACCTCTCAAACGGAATTCTCGCTAGCATGCCAATATTGGCACAAATACAAACTAAACTCTGCCAAGAATGTTTGTCGGTCTGAACGATGGGACGGTCCTCAATTCATGAATCGTTCATGAACGAAAACAAACGAATCCAGCATTTATTCCTTCACCGTTGATTCCTTTATTCGAGACGAAGGTAAAAAGAATAAAACAAATTCTCTGGAAGCTCAGGGAGCCAGGGATTGTTGTCAGATTTTGTCATATTTTATGCCTAGAGCCGCTTAAAATGTATTTCCTGGAGTGCTAGCAAACATCCTCGAAGATATATTTGAGCTGCATTCGGATATGCAACGCAGAGTTGGCACCTACTGTGGAGGACTGTGCTACATTTACTTTTATCTTTTTTGGAAAATTGCAATACTGCAATAGACTTAATAATTGTAAAGTTGTTTTTTAAATACATTTATGTAGGTATCAAGAATGTTTTACAAAGATTTTTTAAATTAGCTTTTGGATAAAGATTCTATTTAGCTGGGACCGTCTAAGTCTAAACTGAAGCTGATTGCCATAGGATTATTTTAATGTAAAAAATAAACTTCAAGTAAATATGTTTAGTTCCTACTTATTTTTTCTCTGATTACTATTGTTATGATTATTTTGATTACTATTGTTATGAGTTCCTGGGCAGCCATAGTTTTACCCCTGGGACTGCAGTGGATTCCTTGTTCCTTTTTGGTGTTAATCCTGGCTACACAGGGAGCACAGTGGTGGGAATGTGTAGTGGACCCTAGTTTGTCTCTAACCTAAGACTTATTTTTGGAATCAAAACATTCGATCTGTATGCAGACGGTAAGGCCCCTGATTGGTGTGTCCAACGGAATATTATTACTACGAACGAAATTGTAAATTTCCGTCCATTCCTAAACTTGGCTTCTTTTGTCCCGTTTTGCCAATTGTTACATCATCATGTTATCTTAGGACTAGTAATTTATTTACATGCACCTAACATAGCAGGTAAATAAAATCAAACCGCCATGTTTTCGCGACAGCTAAGTAAATAACATGTCATGACACGTGAGGCGTGGAATTATCACGTTTTTTAACGTATAGCATAACAAAACTTCAAGAGTTCATTAGGAAGTATTTTTATTAAGGGTACATACTAAATTCAAATTATAATTTTACTGACGTACCTACTGGTAGAATTTAAAGCTAAGGGATGCGTTTTTAAATATCAACGCAGCCATATACGCTATAACTATCTGTCACCTATTACTTCCGAGAAACTTTGCTTTTTCCTCGTTTTTTAGTCTTCTTGGCTATTATATAACTCTTCATTTCTTCTTGCGACTTCACGTTTCGAGTCATCATGTTCTTAAATTTATAGTATCCTTCCTCCTTAATATTACTCAATCTAGTTTTTCTTACAATGCTCTCATTAGATACAGTTGGTTTTATATCTTTTTTACCTTTCGGTTCGTCTTGTCCATTAGATTTTATCTCCCTGTCTTTTCCTTTATTTTCCTTACTCATGTTATTGATATAATTACGTTATACAGGATTTGCTGACGCAATTTTTCCTCAAAATATCATGATTCAGAGCCCACTGGTTTTACTCTGTAAGATTTTGTGGAAATTAGATTTGACGTTATTTGTGACTGACGTTTACTCACATTTCATAGATTAGAAATTTTTGTTTATAGTTCAGTTTTTAGGTTTTTTAGCATAGACTTATAAAATAATACACTATGTTTTATATTCGCTAGTTTGGCGTTACGACATAGAGAATATCGTAGATAGCGCTGTCGCTAATTTTTTTTATACTGCGTCGGGTGGCAGACAAGCATACTGCCCTATGTAAAGCAATTATCGTAAACATATTAACGCTCGCAACATGAAATTACCGCGCGCCGCCATCCCCGCTGGCGACGCAACAGCTTTTTCCTATCTGGTGACCTCACTCACTCGCAGTAATACAACAACCCTTAAGGGAATTGTTATTTGGCTGTGGTATTCTGTGAGGCGGAGATACTTTCCGAGTCGAGCAGCTTAGAAATACGCCGTAGTTTGTGGTGTGGACCAGGACAGAGGTTGACTTTGGCTCTTAAGATCGTGGTGAGCACCTTACTTTTCAAGAGTGTAACATAACATTATTGTGCTTTTCTTTAAAAAATCTGTCTCATTTTCTTACATGATGATTGCATAAGTTATGTACTCTTGAATACGACGGAAAGTATTGGAAACTATCAATTTGTCTATAGTTTTTCTCTGTCAAGGGTTTTTAGTCTTGTTGACCACGACATATATAAATGATCCATCTATAAGAACTTTTGTAGACAACGTTTTAAAAACAAGTTGGCGACGCTGGTCGATTGTCTGAAGTGCAACAATCACTTTGTAGTGGCCTACCGCCTGAACTGAAGCCGATACCCATCGAGATTTTAGATTATAAAAATCGGACTTCATTAATTTACATTAAATTCATACATACATTCAACTATTCATTGGTCGTGTGGTTTCCGGCAGACTAGAATAGAATCACTCTGTTTCTTCCCGTGGTTCAAGGCGACTAAGGGAAATCATCAAACCAACCCGTCTGGCCAGCGTGGGGAGTGAGTGTAGGCCAAATCCTCCTTCTGTCTGGGACGGACGATCCTGTGGTGGAGACTGGAGTGGCCTGATGATGATGACGATATATTCAAATAAACATCTTCAGTTTAATCAGTAGAGCGTCTCCGCCCCTACCGGCAAATAGCAATAGCACTAATTTATGGCGAAGTTAGATTGTCGCAACCAAAAAAACCGATTGTAAGCGGCTTCAGCTTAAGCGGTAAGGTCGGCTACAGATAAAAATGAAGTAATTAAAATGAAAATTCTTAGTTCACACACATTCGAATTTCTTTTTCTAAGTATTTCGGTGATTACAAAAAAAAAAGAAAAAGAATTAAAAGCAAGGCTGAGAATAAAAATTTTGAGTTCAAAAGCACGTTAACTTAATATATAAACGGCTGTAATAGAAAAAGTTTTCATTTCGTTTCCAACGTTTGCATTAGAAAGAGCAGGTGGTACTTAAAAGCGACCCGCAGGCATCATAAACAGCGAACACTACTCATAAAACTAAACTATCATGCCCACTTTCATTTTATTTTCCTCCTTTAAAAGGATTACTGCTGTTACTAAAATTGTTGAACTTTATGTTTTGGGTCGTATTTTGAAAGGAAGTTGTATATCAACTTCCTTTCAAAATTCAAAATAAAATCTTTATTACTAATATTATAATTAGGCACCTAATCCTTTTTAGACATGGTAACAGTGTGCTATCGGTATTGTGCTAACTCACCACGTAGTTACTCACTTTTAATTTGTTTGTATGTAAAACCTAATTACATAATCAAGACATTGATTAGTAACTATAATAACAATACAGACCATATTTGCATTTTTTATTTTATTTATTATTTTTATTCACCTATTCTGGTACCTATCTCTAATTAAATCGTGCAAGTTTAATTTGATCACTTGTCGGTGTCCAATTGAGCTGGAAATTGGCACATTCTTTTGGTTCCCTCAACAATGCACGATTACCTAGATGCTGCCATTTAACTTATATGATATGGGTATCAAATGAAAGAGATTGATGAACGCAACACAGTAAATATATTTATTTACTGTGAGTTATAAATCTCTTTATCAAAGTTATTTTTTTATCAGTTAATAAAAGCTTATAAAAGTATATATACATTCTCGTTTAAATCGTGTTGATAGTACCTACAGTACATGTGCCAACAAACCACACCTCTCTCACTCTCATTAAATATCTCACTCCGTCGCTTGAGTCAATGTGCAGTGCATTTTTTAGTACTTAAAGTTTTTAGTGCATGGCAAACAGAACATTCTCTATACAGCTCAAATGGCATGTTCCATTTTGGGCTATGTCACAATTTTGAATCACAAAGCTGCGCCAGATATACTTAGTTGACGCAAGGAATTTTGACGAGTTACTCATGTATAATACGAGTTACTCATGTGGCCTCCACTCCAGGACCTTTTTGCCTCATCGGCCTGCACGTTCCCCACCCTTTGCCACTTCAGCCTGCTAATTCTCTAGGCTATGTCAGCAACCTTAGGTCGCCTACGGATTCTCCTAATTCGATCTCGCAGAGAAATATCGAGCATAGCCCTCTCCATAGCACGTTGAGCGACTCTGAGCATTTTCATGAGACCTATTGTGAAGAACCACGTGTCTGATGCATAAGTTATCTCTTGTAACACACATTTATTGAACACTTTGGTCTTGATGCACTGGGGCATTTTTAACGAGAAGATTTTCCGGAGTTTCCTGAACGCTGCCAAACCGAGTTGGATTCGTCAGTTCTTTCACAGTTGGATCTAACTAACCTAATCGAACCATCTGTCCTAGGTAATAATGTACTTGTCTACAGCTTCGAGAATGGAGCTACCAACAGCAACTATGGAGTGACTATGGACATGTAACATAATTTTTGTTTTGTCCATGTTTAATTTAAGACCCACTTGTTGGGACATTCTATTGAGGTCATCAAGCATTTGCCTTAGGCCTTCCATGGATTCTGACATGATCACAATATCGTTGGCAAATAGAAAGTTAGGAATGTATTCGCTATTTATATCGATGCCGGCTACCCTTCATAGCAGGAGTTTGACTTTTTGTATAAATAAGTATAAATTTATACTTATATTGGTATCTCGAAAATAACTTTAATGATTTGTATGCAAATTGTTTTTTGATCAGTAATATATTGTATTTATTATGTAACATGACCACAAGGTTATTGCAAAAGCAGTCATTAAAATTTCACTAGTGGTATTATAATTAGTGGTTCTATAACCACAAAAATATTTACAATTTGCACGGACTTTTGGCAATTTCATCTCCTATTTTCCATACCTGGGAAATTTTATATAACTATATTGTAATTTCATTAACCATATTCAATAACATTATGGATCAATAAAATTTTAACAATTTCATTAAAAGATAAGATGGTTACGCCGTACTGAGGCACACATTTTATAGTTTGGGGGTATGGTTAGAGGTTGTTTTTTGCCTTATCTGATGAACACCCAAAATTAGAAGTCCCTCGAAAGCATCTTCTTGAAGGCGAGTATTCGCATGAAGCTGTCAACTTTTAGTCGCGTTGTGCCAACCCCGACAAAACATTCCGGTAATCGCGACGAAAAGCTTACACGTGTGACTCGATAATTATATTAGTATTGGCTAAGTTGAATTTTAAACATGCGCCGATAAAATTATTGAGAGTGAATTCGGAATTCACATAGGCTGACACTAGGGTGACCAAATAGAGGATAATCTTGGAAATTTCGAGACGACAAAAACATATTTTCGTAAATATATGGTTAAAATATTGCATAGTTAATTTCCAGTAGTAATTTATATATGGTTATTAACTAAGAATAATGTATATAAGTAAAGGTAAATTTGTTATACGCAAAAATGTGGTATAATTTCCAAACATTAGCCGGGCCGCCGCTGCCGTGGTTGTTTAACTTCTCAGTCAACATGCTAATTCGTAACTAGAAAATAACTGGTATTTAGATATTTCGGTATAGTACAATACCATCGTATCGGGAGTAGACAGAAAACTCCGGGACTTTCTCAGATTCACCCTATCATCTGGCAACCCTGTGACGCAGGGATAGCTAGCATGGAATACGATATGAGCTGCGCCAGCCTCTGTCACATCCTACTTTGAATTTAGCTGACTACACTACAATACTTTTGTGTGTTTGTTGCATGTTCTTATTCTTCCTTTTGTGTTGTTTATTTATTCAGGTTGTTTATAGTTTCAATCAAGACATTTTTTATTTCTATTATAAAATACGTATATACAGCATGGAAACCATAAGTAATCTCAACATTCTCCACCAAACCGTAGTCGAACAGCGCGGTGGAGTATGCTCTAAATCCCTTCGATTGAGGGCTGATAATGAGATGAAATGAGGCCCGTATCCCAGCAGTGGGATGAATAAGCAGGTCGGTGACGACGACGTCGATGAAAAGGAGTAAGAAAAAACAAAATTTAGAAAAGGGACAATAGGCAAATATTGTTTAAATAAATTTAGAACAGTAGTTTTACTTAGTAGTAATTTTGTTTTACTTATACGAGGGCGACACTGAAAGTTTTTAGAACTGGCCACTTGTAAACAATATAATAAAAAAATAAGTTTAAATTTTGAAAATGGAACTCTGCCAATATTATTGAGTATGTATTTCATTCATTTGTCATTTGTTTTACGATTTGGCGGCAAATTAAAAATTGTCTGTGTCACGTCAACATGAATTTAACGCGAGAAAATTTTCGTGCAATGATTTTTTATGACTTTCGTTGTCATTTAAGTCAGCAAGAAAGCTATGATAGACTTCGATTGGCCTTTCACGATGAAGCCCCATCTCGTGCGACTATTTACAACTGGTTTAATGAGTTTAAACGTTGTCGCACTAATCTCACCGATGATCTGTGTATAATTAAAATAATGCGCGTACGCGAAACGCCAGATAAACTCGTAAAAACGTAGACTAAAATAAGTTTAGTCTATTAATATAATGTTGCCACAGAAATTTTCCCTCCGAGATTCTTTGTCACTCTATAAATGAACTGACATTAACGGAGGTTATGGCTCGATAATATCGCACCGGGAAAAGACAATCGTGATAAATTACTTGACCCCAACACTAGCAATTTGGTCACGGGTCGATTCTTAAGTTATTTTTCTGCTAAGCACCCTTTTAGATTGTAGTGTAATTTATTAAAAAGAAGATTGGAAATGAAATACACACATAATTACTGAGCTGCTGACGCTACAGGCTTGCGTGTCTAAACAACATAAGCCGCATTGATCCATTTAAAGCAAAAATAAGAGGTAGGCTAATGGATAGTTAGCCATCGCGCCCTAAGTAGGTAGGCCCGCAATATTTATTAGTTGCGGAAAATTGTTCGTATTATCTTCCTTTGAAGGCGTTGATGAAGCCAAAATTTTATTCTAATCGTCAGGGCTCACTCGCAAGGGCTTACTTTAATCGCATTACCACTTACTTTTATCTTGGATCTAAAGAAGAAATGATTAACCAAAACAAAGAACTCGATCATTTTTTTTTATCCACCATTGTTTTTGTGGGCGTAATATTAAAATAATATACCCTATGACACTTCATACATTTAAATCCGCGAAGCGGAATTAAAATTACCCTATGAAACGTCATATCTTGAAATCCGTGAAGCAGGTTAGGCTGTAGGTCATACAAAAAAAATTACATACATGCACTCGAAAAACATAACCATCCCTTCTTTGTCAGTCGGGTAAAAAAATAAATATAACCACGAAGAAAAACGTATCGTCTTCACAGTGTCAAAATTAGTTGGTTAACTGTTTACTGTGTTCTGTCTTGTGGCAATAAAGTTAATAACAATTTATCGCCAATTATGTAGACTTACTAAGTAGATAAAATTACTTAGGTAATTAGATTCCAACTGGGAATAAATAGGTCACATCTAGGTATTCTCTTTCCCACATCTATTCTTAACTTGTAGCTCGTATCGTCCTAATCACTCGGCATTACTCGGCATGTTCGACTGGTTGCAATGAAAGAATTACTGATGATGTTATATGCTAAAATACATTATCACAAGTAAACATACGACCCGCTTGATGCGATGCGGTTGCAGTATATATATCATCTTACTATTGAGAAAACCATAATCGGATGACCAATTCTCGTATTTATTTTACAATCGTAGAAGAAAAGTTGACCGAAACGAGATTGTATTATGAATTGACTAAAAATTGTATACTTGATTTCATTCATTAATTATTATCAATTCTTAATGCTGGCAAATTGACATTCTTAGCTTGTTTAAGTTTCGGTCACATTTCGTTATAATCCCATTTAAATTTCACTTTAAAGTTTCATTATTGTGATACGAGAATACCAAATATGACATTTGTGCGATCGAGGCTGGAGCGGAATTGAATTTTGAATACATTTTAATTACGAGAATTTCCCCTCTGGTTTTTAAGCCACCATAGTCGCGTCGTCGCCTCAATGCCGTTATATTAGTAAATTAAATCACATTTTAAGCCGTAAGTTCACATCAGAAATGTAACGCGAACGAAATCGCTGGCATTCGCTAGCCTAATAGGAAGTATTTTATTGCTAATTGTTCACATTTTGATCTGGCTGTCAAATTTTACACATACCTACGCATCAAAATCTTCACGCAAACCAAGTCGCGGACAGCATTTACATATACATATTAATGCAAAAAGGTATCTTTTTTTATTATTTATTTCACCACAATGAGGTTACATTTTTGAAGTGAAAACCTTTAGCGGTGTTGTGCACTTTTTGGGATGGGTAAAAATGTTAAGTCAGGACACGTGACCTGATCGCAAATTCGTAAGACGGAGGGAGAGCAGACCTAGAAAATGTATGCCGAAACGTGCGGCGAAAATGTACTTTTATACTGATAAATAAACCGAAATTATTTCCTAACCATTTCAAAATATTCAAAAATACACAATGTTAATGTTCAAGTTTTCACTTCTGCCGGCACTCCCGGAGCGCAACCCGTTTTGTTTAACTTACGAGTATTTATAATGGTCGCCAAACTGCAAAACCGTTTATCGGCGAGTTTTGACGCTCTATTTTACTATGATACTATTTGGTACATACAGTATGTTAACCATCTAACCTTTATAAATATATCGTTCAGGCATTGCCGACCTCTCTGCTAACGTAATGAATAATGAGTCCTGTCAGGTCACCTACTTAAAAAAGTCAATACAATTTAGTAGAGAAGAACACAATAATGATCTTGTAACAAAATGCCTGGATATACTAATAATCTGTATAATTAGACGTGTCTGGGAGAATGAACTTTGAAGGTTTAAAGTTTTTACTTGTACTTACATAATGAACAACTCTGATATTGCGTAATTTGTTACCCAATATTAAGACTGTGTTAAGAGTTTGGCGTATTGACTGATTGATTTTGAAGGCCTGGGTTTTTCTCAGCAATTACAAAACATAGGAATGTGTTTGACTACCTGATATTTCATCTAATAACCTTCATTTAGTTATTACCGTTTTATGAAGTGTCAACTTTTATAAAAGAAAAAAAGAACAGAAATTTGTATTGTATAAACATACGGGACGACTTTATCCTGTATAACTAATATAAGTTCGTCTAAGCACGCACTTCAAAATTCCAGACGCATTTTTTAAATAGGTAGTTTTCAAATAAGTAGATTTTTTTTATACTTAAATAAAACTTCAATAAAGAAAAAACCAGGCGCAGCTGTGCACCGCTCCGCCTGGTTTTTTCCTTATTGGCGGCGTTTTCGTCTAAAATAATATGAAATATTTCGTTCATCAAAGAGTCCCCTGAAGTAGCCGAGTAAAGTATAAAGTGAATTTATGTTTCACTTCTCAAAATTTTCTTTAAATGTGATATTTCGACTAAAGTTGTGTTACTGAGTGTCGGTAAGGAATAAGGAAGGAAGGAGATCCTGCATAATTATAATTTTAAACTTTCACGGTTGTTTACATCAATACACTTACGGTGTCTGGTCGGGATGATTTATATAAAAAAATCGGTTCTCTCTTAGTCGATTCACGGACTATAATTTTACGTAGTAACGTCATAAAAAAACATCGGCGGCGGAGTGGAAGACAGATAGATGCGTCACAAACCTAACGCTTAGGCCGATCGTGCCACTCTATCGCTTGTTCCGCGCTCTCGCTTGCACGCTCGACTCAGGCGGAACGTGACAATGAGTCCTGCTTTTTCGTGTGTGCAGCCGGCATTGATTTATAAGATGTTATCAAGTAAAAAAACAAACAAAATAAAGGACAGCGGTTGACGGTGTGATGGCACAGTGACACGTCAGAAATAGGTCGTATCGATTGCGGCGAGGAACGATTACATCAACGTTATTGTTTGAATAATAGATGAACGCGTTGTGGCGACGCGAACTAATTGCCAGACCAACAAAAATAGTCAAGCGGAATGTTGGTGTAATAACTATTATACAAAGTTGATACTGTCGATTGTTGGCACTTTGTGGAACATTATTATCATAATGTTATATATAATAAACTTGTACAGTTCCACGTTATTATGTTTAATATTACCGACCGGTTTCGCCGCTATGGCATTATCAAGGTAAACACATGGTGTTTGCTTTTCTGTTGATTAACACGATAAGAAATCAAACACCATCTGTTTAACTTAATAATGCCTTAGCGGCGAAACCGGTCGGTAATATTAAATATAATCATGTGGAATATGTACAAGTGCTATAATCTAACATTATGAAAACTATTATACACTATATGCACAGAATAGTCATTAAAAAAGAGACATTATTTATATATATATATATATATATAGAAAAAATATAGAAAAAACTTTTACACGAAAAGAGACATTACAGTAATGTCAAATCGGTAATAACCGACTACTCGGTTATTATTACCGATTACTGTAATGTCTCTTTTTGGGTAAAAGTTTTTTCTGTAAGTGGTTCATCAACATCTCTGAACCAAAGCCAACCTCACTTGCACGTGGTGCACCCTGCTGACTTACAACCGAGGCTCTGGAGAAAAGAGAGGTAGGGCATAGCGTATTTTTTAAGCTGCCCTACTGGGGAACTATCTTCCTCACAGAATTCCGCAGCCAAATAACAATTCCTTTGAGAGTTGTTGTGTTCCTGTGTGTGAGTGAGGTCACCAGAAAAATAAGAGGAAGTATAGACTGCCAACGGATCGGCGACCCCTTGGTGTTGTTGATCTCCATGGGCGGTGGCGATTTCTTTCCATCAGGTGACCCATATACTCGCTTGCGCCCCTCTTATATAAAAAGAAGTAAGTTTTTCAAGCAGGGTCATCATTCCCAGCAGTGCTCTCCCACATAGATTTCCATAGAGGGTAGACATAGATTCCCATTTATCCACTTTCCATCTGTCCAATGGACAAATAAGAAACTTTTCTCTCAGTTGGCTCTCGAGGCTCATATTAACTGAAGCTTTTGCAATCACACATCATTAGAGCCAAAGCCAACCTCACCTCATTGTCAACCCTTATATGAATAAGGGTATCCGTACCGTACCCGTATCCCAGCAGTGTGATGACCCACTGCTGGGATACGGGTCTCCCCTCAATCGAAAGGGTTTAGAGCATACTCCACCACGCTGCTCAACTGCGGGTTGGTGGAGGCCAGTGTTTTCAAGCCGCCTAAACTTGGCCACTGACTTGGCTTAACGACTGTCATCTAATGACAACAGCCGGAACCGACTTAACGTGCCCTCCGAAGCACGGAGGAGCTCATGCGAAATAAACTCATCCATAGAAAGGCTACAGTCGACATCGCTCAACTTGCGTGATCGATTAGACTGACACGCGCAATGACGCCATCGAGCTTCTCTATTTTTTTCTAAATCATAAATTTAGTTCAGTTTAGTTCAGTTACCACAACACTCATTAACTGTTAGGCGCTACGAAATTTGCCGGGTCACCTAGTAAAATATATATAACGTATAATTTAAATAAACATGTAACGAAAAGATACACATTGATACATCTGACTACAAGATTGAGATTTTCCTAAATAAAATCATGGTTACTTTGGACGTTGATGGGTTGAAATATCGTTGTGGCGCGCCATGAATGTTGATAAAAGAATGAGGGATCCAAACTGAGGGTTAACCGCCGCACCCCGGAATGTAATGAGGATACCGAAGTATGTGACGGGTTATATACCTATACATACTTTATGAATTTTAACCCGTTGGAAAGAGTTTATTTTTATGTTTATTAAAAATTCAACATGCCGCTAAAATGTTGTGTTTTTGACCGACTAAGGGTTTTTGTCCACCAGAGATTTGCACGGACGGTAAGCAAGGTGAGAGGTAAGGTAAGCTAGTAACTGTGACTATTTAGACAAAATGTAAGTAAGTATAATAATACCAGTAGGAGAAGGTAAGACAAAGGTGCTTTTACCTTGTCCTATAATCTACTGTTATGAAAAACAAAAACAAAGTAGTGGAGTACGCTCTAAACTCTCTTGATTGAGGGATGACGTATCCCGGCAGCAATATGGGTTGATACAGATATTAGATTATGCATATTATATCTGTTGAATATATAGCTTTGTTATGTTCATTATTAAATTGATAACTAAGTCGCTGTCTATGAGCGGCCATAGACCATATTTGGTGCGCTAGATCGCCGCTGGAGGGCGCGCAAGTTAATCGTTGGCCTCCATCTTGTCCATGCAACATTATGTGCGCGAAATAAACTTTTAATTATATACTCGTACTCTTCTCGGTCCATGACCATTACCGCTTGAAAACTATCTGAGTGCCTTGTGTTTAGTGTCCAAATAAAACTATAGCTAAGGACTCCACTCCCACTCGAAGGTGTAAGTGGTTCATCAACACCTTTGAACTAAAGCCAACTTCACCTGCACGCGGTGCACCCTGCTGACTGACAAACGAAGCTCTGGCAAAAAGAGAGGTAGGGAGCGTAATTGTAAGCTACCCGACTGGGGAATGTACCTCCACCTTACAGAATACCGCAGCCAAATAACAATTCCCTTGAGGGTTGTTGTGTTCCTGCGAGTGAGTGAGGTCACCAGAAAGGAAGGAGATCCTGCGTTGGCAGCGGGGGTGGCGGCGCGCAAGCGATATTTTATGTTGCGAGCGTTAATATGGCTACGGCAACCGCTTTACGTCAGGCGGGCCGTATGCTTGTCTACCATCCGACGTAGTATAAAAAAAAAAAAAAAGTTACACACTGACAGCTTCCACGTGTGACAGGGAATTTTGTAATATTCAGCCCCTTGCTACCAACCACCCCTTCGCTTGATTGTTTTGAAGTAATTTTAAATATAGCAGCCCATATACAGTCCAAAATTATCGGTCTTCAAGTGGCAGTACGCCACACTATCTATCTATCTAGATTATAAGTCTAGGTAAAATATCTTAAAGCACTTGTAAATATTAGGTTGGGGAAAAAGTCTTTTCGTATTTTATATGAAAACTAGCGACCCGCCCCGGCTTCGCACGGGTGCAATGCTGATACTAAATGTACTACAGAAGGTCTTTGCGCTTTGTCCTATCCAGTCCTTCCCCAGTTATAGGCACACGCCGCCGGCTCCGCGGCCGGTACCGCCACAGCCGTTATGTCCCTGCATTTTAAATGTGTAATATCTTCTAAACTATTCATTTAAATTACATGCTGTGAAGGGCCATATTGATCTATATTAAATGCGCAATGTATTTAAGGTACTTAATTGGATAAGGATTAATTCTGTATTGCTTAAAATCGCTTCGTAAATAAGGCATTATTTCTTGTAAAAAGCAAAGGATAAAATAACGGTTATTGTGTGTTACCACTAAGAGATAGACATATACCATCGCGAACTTTTTTGTAGACCATTTTAAGGTGAACAATACTGTACTACATTATTTTGATCTATCTCGTTGGGTTCAGCCAGCGTTTGCAATGAAAGAGCAAAAAAATGTGTTTATTTACGACATCACATTAGAAACCTCTAAATTATCAGTGTTTTTCTACTATGTTATGCATATATTATACATATAAACTTTCCAGTTGAATCACTCTATCTATTAAAAAAAACCGCATCATAATCCGTTGCGTAGTTTCAAAGATTTAAGCATACATGGGGACATAGGGACAGAGAAAGCGACTTTGTTTTATACTATGTAGTGATTCAAAACATTTTTTACTAAAGTTTATTTACATTTAACTAAAGTATGTAGGTGCCATTTTGTTCGATAACTTTTTGCCATCTTGTAGGTAGAGACATGATCTCATTACTATAGAAATTTTGGGACTTCTGTTCAAAAAACCACGACAAGTGGTTTTGGCAGTCTTCTCGTGATGTTAACCTGACATTGCCTAAAGAATTCTGAAGAGACCGAAACAGGTGGAAATCAGAAGGTGCAAGGTCAGAACTATACGGCGGATGCATTAACACCTTCCAGTCAAACTCTCTTAATTTTTGCTGAGTGGCTAAAGATGTGTGAGGTCTAGCGTTATCATGATGAAAAATCACACTCCTTCTGTTAATTAATTCCGGCCGCTTTCTCTCAACTTTTTGCTTTAATCTCATCAGTTGTTCACAGTACTCTACTGTGAACAACTGATGAGAAGAATCGATAGTCCTGCCTGGCGGTAACAGCTCATAATGAATAATGCCCTTCCAATCCCACCATACACACAGCATCACCTTATTGCGGGTTAACCCGGGTTTTGCCAGAGTCTGTGAAGCCTGACCGGCCTTTAACCACGACCTTTTTCGCACGTTCTTGTTGTACGTGATCCACTTTTCATCACCAGTTATAAGCTTTTTCAAAAACGGTTCGCTTTCATTACGTCGTAGTAAAGAATCGCAAATGAGTACACGGTTCATTAAGTTTCTTTCAATGAGATCGTGAGGCACCCAAATATCGAGCTTTTTAGTGTACCCAGCTTTTTTCAAATGCGCCAAAACTGTTTTGTGGTCAATTCCTAATTCTTCAGCTACGTCGTAACTACTGATATGCTGATCTTGCTCCACTTTTTCAAAAATGGCATCCATTTTATCCGTAACAGGGCGACCAGAGCGACGTGCATCTTTCACATCAAAATTTCCTGATTGAAAACGCTTAAACCAAATTTGTGCTACTCTCACAGACACTGCACTAGATCCATAAACGTCACAAATTTTTTTCGCAGCTTGCGTTGCATTTTTGCTTTTTTGTAGTAAAATTTTAAAATGAATCGAATTTCTTCATTAGATGCACTCATCTTGACAGTAAAAAAAACAAATGAAAATCACACATTTACCTAATTTGAATTTGGAATTATCTTTTTTAAAATTTAAACTTTTTAAAGATATCAAAACCTGCCAGATACAAATGGTATAACCAAAGAGATTTTATTACAAGTTCATACATACTAAAATGCGAAAAGACTTTTTCCCCTACCTATTATATACTGTTTTCTTTTGAAATTGGAGTTTTTTTATGAAAGTTTATGAGAACAATGACTTTTAAAATGTAGATAGATAAGTATTTTGTGCTGCGCAAAAAGGTTACAAACAAAGGACTTAAAGCCGGTCCTATTGACGCGAGGACCTCGTGACCTTTGAAGTGATTGAGGGTTAGTATTCAATCAAAGGGCCTTTATAAAGAGTTATTTATAAAAATGGTATCGTCCGCCTGCAGGTTTTAGTGCCAAACTAACTCAGTGTAAACCGGATTAAAATTATTTATATACCATTAAATTGGTTGTATTTTTAAATACACACCATGTTCCGTTCACATTCCGTTAGGGCTATGCAGATATGAATATGCTATTAAAATACTTTTAGCATCGACGATTAGCCTGTTTGTGTATGCATCACTGTTGCATCGCGATTTGGAGACCTACTTTTTTTGAAGTAAAACTTCGTTACGCTCGCTTGACTTAGGGAGTAAGCTCGTGAATGCGTGACGAGAGCGTTATGAAAAGTGTGATCCTGCGAGGCGAATGGAAATTGAGCGGGAGATAGTTAGTAGAGCTAAAGAAGTTTTACTTCAGTAGTGTGGTCTAAAGCACACTCGTTTAAAAAAAACGAGAGTACATCGGGTGGAAAACAAACAAGCATACGGCCCGCCTGGTGTGAAGCGGTTATGGTAGCCATACCAACACTCGTAATATGAAATATCGTTCGCACGCTGCCATCCCCGCTACCAATGCAGCAACTCCTTCGTTTCTGGAGACGTCACTCACTCAAAGAAACACAACAACCCTCAAAGGAATTGTTATTTGGTTGCGGTATTCTGTGAGATGGAGGTACTTCCTCAGTAAAGTTGCTTATAATTTCGCTACTCTACCCCTCTTTGTGCCAGAGCCTCGTCAGTAAATCAGCAAGGTGCAGGTGACGTTGACTTAGGCTCTAAAGATGGTGTCGCGGAGATTAATGCTATCGCAGTTCCTGTGGCCTCGTCAATCGCCGGAGAGAAGGAAGTCGTGGGGTTTTAGTCGGTATAACTGCCACTTCCCCATGGCTGTAGACTCAGATATAACCACGCTGCACCGATGGGCGGCGTGGTATCCTTAACGGATTTCCCCTACGTATAAAAAGGGCTCTAAAGATGATAAATAAATAAATAAATATTGTCAGACAAATTACACAGCGCCATCTAGCCCCAAAGTAAGCGAAGCTTGTGTTATGGGTACTAGATAACTGATAAACATACGTAAATACTTTTTTTTTTGAAATACATACTTATGATACATAGAAAACACCCAGACCTCGACAAACAGACATGTTCATGCACACAAATGATTGTCCTATGTGGGAATCGAACCCACGAGCGTTGGTGTCGAAGCCGCGTCATTGACCGCTACGCCACCGAGCTCGTCATTGTGATGGTGAGTTTATACCCCAAAATGCAAAGGTATCGCCCGTTTAGGCCTCCGCCAACCCGCAGTTGAGCGTGGTCCCACCACGTTCAACTGCGTGGTGGGACTATACTCTAAACCCTTGCAGTTGAGGGGATACCCGTATTCTTGCAGTTGAACGAGTAAGGTTGGCGATGACGGCGACGTCGATCGTACCACTGGTAGTATGTCTGCTTGCGCCCTTATTTAACGAATTTACATAATAATATAATAGTTATCTTGGCCGTGTGTTTTCTGGCAGACTAGAATAGAATCACTCCGTCTCTTCCCGTGGATGTCGTACAAGGCGACTAAGGGAAATACATTATCAAACCTCGATCAGCCCTCCCCAACCCTTTTGGCCAGCGTGAGGAGTGTAGGCCAAATCCTCCTTCTGTCTGGGACGGACGAGAGAGGGTCGTGCTCCTATAGTGGAGACTAAAATGACCTGATTATGATGATGATGATTATAATAGTTATCTACAAATCACAAGAAGACATAAGCCGTAGGTCCTAGCTGTTGTCATTGGTTGAAGTGGCCTTAGCTTGAAAACGCTGGACTCCGAACTGCAGTAGAGCAGCATGGTCGGCTACGCTCTAAACTTCTTCGATCGAGGTAGACATACTCGTATATTGTTGACCTATTCTGAAGTTTCCGGATTGGATATAAATTACCTGCCATTTTTTCCCTAAAATAACGAACTTTTAATTTATTACTTATAAGTATGAGGTGTAAGAGGTTCATCAACATCTTTGAACCAAAGCTAAGCTTATCTGCACGTGGTGCACCCTGCTGACTGACAAACGAGGCTCTGGTGAAAAGAGAGGTAGGGAATAACGTAATTTTTTAGCTGGCCGACTGTTCTTCTATCTCATCTATTATATATCTATTATTATATCAATAACTGAGTAGATTGCTTATTCATACCAATGAATAAGCGACTCTGTTCTATTTGAAATAGAGTCGCTTATTCATTGGTATGAATAAGCAATCTACTCAGTTATTGAATCGCAATAAGAGATGGTGGTAAGGGGGCTGTTCCAGATTCGTCTTAGAGGGGAGGTGAGGTCGACACGAGACAGCGGCAGGGAGAGGCCATACTGTACGTTTTACTATTACTTATCTGTGTTATTGGTTACGCTCGAACTTTGATATTCTATCTTATTTTCTTGTTAAATATATAACCGGCACTAAAATTTCCTTTAACATTGTCTATCATACGTGATGTAAACATGTAAATAGGATTTCTTGTGCCAGCGGTGGATGGTACGTACCGTCAGCGAGCGATAGTGTATAAATTTTGTTCGCCGCTTTTCCTATAGAGCTAGTGCTGTAATAAATACTTCAACAAAATGAGCTGTCGATAATATTGTTATGCCGGGCATAGGCGGTAAAATCAAGTGTTTGGTTTATGTGAATGACGTGCATTTATATGATAGATTATCGACGTCTCTAAAACCAGGATGTAACCATAGACTAGACTAATAGGGCTCTTGTCTTGCGGACAGATTGTAACCATTGAATAGCTATGTAACTACATGAAGCAGTAAATGTTATATATTTGGCTCGGTATACAGTTTAAACCATATAACAAAATTCCGTAGTTTAAAATCATTTATTTATTTAAAACTTTATTGACTACAAAATTATGGTACAAAAGGCGGGTGAAAATCATATTTAAATTCTTCTGCAGTGGCACCACTGAACATCGGCAGGGGATTCCCTGCCGCGACAATCTTGGCTCCAACGTGTAAGGATGATTATCCTTACACGTTGGAGCCAAGATTATCGCGAACTGGGCGGTTTCAGAAAGGTTTTCTTCCTCGATCTGTCAGGTTGTGGAATGAATTACGTGCCGAGGTTTTCCCAAGAGACTATAGCATGGGATTCTTCAAGAAAAGGGTGAAAGGGTTTTCATAGTATCGGCAAAGGGCGAATGACACATGTGGTATATAATGCGCACTTAGTAATAAGGCGTAGGTGATTATTTTTATTACTTTCACATACAAACATAAAATCAATCTTTCTTAGTCGATATCGATAAAAAAATCGTCGAAATGCATCACTAGTTTGTTTAACGAACGGATTATAGCACGCTTTTAGATATTAACGTATGATTTGAAACTTTAAATGAGTTGAAATTGAATTTGAGTGAATTTTGAACGTAATTCTGAACGCTTCTGAACTGAGTATTCGGAGGCCACAAGAGTAGTGCAGATAATAAGCAAACGTTTGTATTACGTGTCTGGCTTCGATGATATAAGAGTTTAACGACATTGCTACTACATATATAAAACTATTACATGCTTATTTATTGTACACATTTTTGTTTGTTTGTTTGTAATATCTTTATTGTACACCAAATAACAGATAGACAAATAAAAATAAATAATAATTCTGGATTTTAAGAATGTACAAAGGCCGGCTTATCCTCTATAGAAGATATCTACGAGCCGATCTTCTAGTGTTAGATACTATAATTTAGTACGTCGAGCGAGAAAATTGCAATAAGAAGATATTAGAAATAATAAAATTGATAGTAGAAAGCAATGGAGAAATAATTTGAAAATTGTTATGTCATATAGACAATATAATACTTTTTTTTAACAGTACAGGGATCCACCACACATTCCACCACTGTGTCTCCTGTGTAACCAGGAATAACAGCGGCGACCAACAAAAAAGGCAATGACCAACGAAGTCCATTGCCAGTCATAGGGGTAAGAAATTTTTGGGGTGTAAGTGGTTCATCAACATCTTTGAACCAAAGCCAACTTCACCTGCACGCGGTCCACCCTGCTGACTGACAAACGAAGCTCTGGCGAAAAGAGAGGTAGGGAGCGTAATTGTAAGCTACCCGACTGGGGAACGTACCTCCACCTTACAGAATACCGCAGCCAAATAACGGTTCCCTTGAGGCCTGTTGTGTTCCTGCGAGTGAGTGAGGTCACCAGAAAGGAAGGAGATGCTGCGATGGCAGCAGGGGTGGCGGCGCGCGAGCGATATTTTATGTTGCGAGCGTTAATATCGCTACGGTAACCGCTTCACATCAGGCGGGCCGTATGCTTGTCTACTAGCCGACGTAGTATAAAAAAAAATACGGCTGTCTTGCTACTCACAATGAATTTAATCAGAAGAAATTTGTAGGAGTAAGAAGCTTTTCGAATTTTACTTTCCCTCTTAGCAGTGTAAGAGACAGCAATATGACAAATAAGTTTCGCATCTGAGTACCTTAATAACAGCAACCTGTTTTTTCAGTTCGATTTGTATATAGTTACTTCCTTTTATTATATATTTCTATAATTTATATAATGCTTGTCAGTGTTGAGAGGGCCTGTGATAATTTCGTAGAAGTTAATAAAGCAATTCCTTGTACTAGCTTGGTTTTGCCAAAGACAAACGAGTTTCCTGTTACAGCTGAGTTGTCACCTTGCCAAGATTTTACATCTAGAGTGCGCCACTCCTCAATAATCTCTTTTCTTCTAAGTATAAGTCGTTTCCTGCCGTCTGTACAGCTAGATCTTTTAAACTACGCAGCGGGTTTTTATACGATTTTCATCAATAACCAGGGTGATTTTAGAGGAAGGTTTATACGTATAATACCAGCATATGGTAGTAGATAAGTATCTACATTGCATCCGTGCGAAACCGGGCGGGTGCCTGATAAACGAGCGCGTAAGCGAGTAAACGATATTACTGGAGTAATCATCGCTAGCCTTAATGATAATGCAACAAAGTATTGAGATAAAAAGAAAAAAAAACATTGGCCTTTTAAGAAAGAAAAAAGCTTAAAATAATTAAAATTTAGGCTGCTGAAAATGGCAGTTATTATCAACAATCTAACAATAAATAATATCTAAAAATAAACTTGGGTTTATTTTTAGATATTATTGTTAGATTGTTACATTATTTTTACAAAGCATTGTGATGAAATAAAAAAAATATAATTCTTTTTGAAAGAAAAAAATACATTTAACATTAAACCGCCCGTTCCATTTTTGTACCGCAATGCCAAACTCATCAGGATAGCTTTTTCTAGCAGTAATACCTAACTTAAATGAAGATGTTTTAGGACTTTATCTTATATATATTTTAACAAAATATCTTAAAAATGTACATCTCCTTTCTTCTTTTATAGATCTACATCTATAAAAAAATAAACTGACTGAGTGACTGGCTGGCATATAAACGCACAGCCCAAACCGCTTTCCTTTGAGGTTTAGAGGTGCACTAAGAAAGGATTTTTGTAAATTTCCGCTGGAGACCGGGATATGCGCGCACAAAGTCGTGGGCGCAAGCTAGTAATAGATATAACGGGAGTAATCCTCACCACCCCTAGTTATCACTAGGTTGGTGATGATACTAATGCAAATAGTTGAGATGAAACGAAAAATATCTCTCTTGTGAGAAAGAAATATATGTCAATTGTTTAGAATTTAACTGCCCGTTCCATATTTGTACCGCAGTGCAGTGCAGTGCTAAATTGCAGTGACCTTTTCTATTAGCAGTAAAGTGAAAGATATTTTAAGACCTTTTTCTAAATGTTGTTACAAATGTAAAATTTGGGGTGTAAGTGGCTCCTCATCACTTCTGCCAAAGCCAACCTCACGGGGTGCACCCTGCTAACTCACTAACGAAGCCTTGGTATAAGAGAGGTAAGTCGAGTGTGATTGTAAGTTGCCCAACTGGGGAAGTACCTCCACCTCACAGAGAGCGCAGCTAAATTCCCTTGACGGTTGTTATGTTCCTGCTATTGAGTGAGGTTATCAGGAAGGAAGGAGTTGCTGCGTTGGTAACGAGGGTGGCGGCGCGCGAGCAATATTTCATATTGCCAGCGTATATGGCCACAGTAACTGCTTCACATCAGGCGGGCTGTATGTTTGTCTGCCACCCGAAGGAGTATAAAAAAAATCTTAAAGCTTTACTTACTCCAAACATGGACGCTCCACCCATGGTTTTTCTCTTCCTCGCTATTCCCGGCGGCCTGCATCTGTACATCCGATGTCTCTGCTTCTGGTAGCGTCCTCCACCTCTTTAATAGTTCCTTGGTCTTGTCTTTCGTCTTGTCACATGCCTGTCGCCAGTTCGTGAAGTATTTTCGAGAGACTTTCGGACTTGTTATTGATATGGGCTTTGAATCTTGTCTGTGGACAAGCAAATGTATATTTGTGAGAGGATCGAGAAATAACTAGGCTGGATTCTAGCCCACGGGGCCGAAATCGAAGTTGAGTGGAGCGTGTAGATTCGCAGAGTGTATGTTTTCCATTGAATTCAATGGAAAATGTATTTGATGATCATTCCATATGGACATGATCGATCTCAATTTTTTTTCGACACAAACCTCAAGCATGTAGAGGTCTTTAATTGTCACACGTATAAGCGATCCGTAATACGCTCGCTTCGCTCGCTCCACTCATAAATTCGTAATGTCTAGCGTAAAGCAGCCCGGTGGCATCGTAACGCGTGCTAATCTAATTCAACCCGCAATTGACGAGCTCGGTGGCGTAGCAGTCAATGACGCAGCCGGCTTCGACACCAACGCTCGTGGGTTCGATTCCAACATAGGACAAACATTTGTGTGCATGAACATGTCTGCTTGCCTTGGTCTGGGTGTTTTCTATGTATCGTAAGTATGTATTTACAAAAAAAAATGTTTTTACGTATGTTTGTCAGTTGTCTAGTACCCATAACACAAGCTTCGCTTACTTTGGGCCTAGATGGCGCTGTGGAATTTGTCTAACAATATTTATTTATTTATTATAATTTAAGCAACGTCAACCATACTGCCTGCCTGTCCATCGTCGTCAACCCTTATTCATCCCACTATGCTAGGATAAGGGCCTCTTCTCAATTGAAATTGGCCGTGTGGTTTCCGGCAGACTAGAATAGAATCACCCCGTTTTTTCCCGTGGATGTCGTACAAGGCGACTAAGGAAAATACGTTATAAAACATCGATCAGGCCTCCCCAACCCGTCTGGCCAGCGTGGGGAGTGTAGGCCAAATCCTCCTTCTGTCTGGGACGGAAGAGAGAGGGTCATGCTTCTGTAGTGGAGACTAAAATGACCTGATGATGATGATGATGATGATGAGAGCATAATCCACCATGTTGCTCAATTGCGGGTTAACGGAGTAGAAGAACGCAGTAGGAGGAGGTAGGAGGAGTAGGAGGCTGTTTATGTATAGGTTTACCCTGGCTCCCGGTCCATGTCCCGGCTGATGTCATTAGATGACAGTCATTAAGATAAGTCAGTGACCTTTAGGCGGCTTTACGACAACCCTGGCAACCCTCAGTTGAGTGGTGTGGTGCAGTACGCTTTAAACCCCTTTGAATGAAGCATCCTAACAGATGTTAAGACTATATTAATTAGATTAATGTAATGATATTTGTAAGATCGTATTAAAATATTTCCTCCTATAACCTCGGACATTCCATACAGCTTGGCCGAGGTAATTTCAACAAAGAGATCGATAGACGCATTCGACTGGGCTGGGCAGCTTTTGGAAAGCTTAAGCACATCTTCGCCGCGCAGTTACCCCAGTGCTTGAAGACTAAAGTCTTCAACCAGTGCGTTCTCCCTGCGATGACTTATGGTGCAGAGACTTGGACTGGTCCACAGGCATCGCTCGCGGCGCGCAGCGAGGGATGGAGAGGGCTATGCTCGGGGTTTCTCTGCGGGATCGAATCCGGAACGAAGAAATTCGACGTAGAACCAAAGTTGTCGATATAGCCTTCAGAGTTTACAAGCTGAAGTGGCAATGAAGTCACATCTGCCGAGTAAGTGATGGCAGATGGGGGAGGAAGGTATTAGAGTGGAGGCCGCGCGTAGGACGATGAAGTGTTGGGCGCCCTCCTTCTAGATGGTCCGATGACCTTAAGAAAGCGGCTGGATGCGGGAGGCGGAGGATCGTATCTGGTGGAAGGCATTGGGGAAGGCTTATATCCAGCAGTGGGTAGATACAGGCTGATGATGATGATGTTGATTAAAATATTTAGAACGAAGTCAATCTAGTTATCTTTCAATGTTTAACACTAAAAGCGGCTCGCTGACATAGGCGTTTCACGTTAACCAACGGCCGTGTACACCGACATAGACCCATCCGTTATTTTTTGACGTGATAATGTCTTATAAATCGATGAACGCTGGCTGCACGCACGAATAAGCATGACTCATTGTCACGTTCCGCCTGAGCCGAGTGTGCAAGCCAAAGCGCGGAACAAGCGATAGAGAGGCACGATTGGCCTAAGCGTTCGGCTTGTGACGCATCTATCTCTCTTCCACTCTATCGGCCGATGTTTTCATGACGTTATCACGTAAAATTATCGTCCGTAAACTACACACAGATAAACAATTTTTTCAGTGTATTGAAAAGATTTTATTAATTTTAAAAATGGCAAGTATACTTTCAAATGATACGAAACATCATGTATTGTAAACGAGCGTTGCATAAATCTATCCAATGTGTAGATTTGGCGAGCGCAGTCTGTATTGATATTCGATTAAAAACAACAAAATATTTTTGCCTCGCCGCCAAAATCGGCCAACCAATCAGTTGCAGGCTGCTCAGTTTTGTTCCATTTATGTACCGCGGTTTATGTTCCATTCGATATTTAAAAGAGAATCAACTTTTATGGCAGCAATCCAGTGTTTTCTTTGTCTGCTACGTTGGATCGATTTTACGTCTCTCCAGGAAACATTTGTATTTGCATTTCGTAATGTTTCGGATTCGGAGCACCTGATCCTTAGCGTAATGCCGATTTCAATTTGGCGTTGTGATTTTGTCCTTTTTCTGTGTGTTTTATGCTTTTGTGTTTTGACGTGAATACGGGAGCAATAAAAAAAATTTCATGATAACAAAATCGGGGGATACAGTTTGGCGTTGTATTTTCGAATCTATGCTATATATCTAAAATATATATCCAAAATTGTTTGGAATATGACAGTAATTTTAATACATAAAATTAGTTACTGGTATAAATTTAACATAATGAAAATAACTCACAAATAATTAAAAATATACAAAATTCAATTCACACCACTGGATAAGGATCAAAGAAATTATTACGCTAAGCAAAGAGTGAGAACTATTGAACATTGCGAGTGGGGGAGAGAGAAGCGGTGCCATTTTAATATAATTTTAGTGCATATAACGAATTCAGGCACAACACACGACTGTGTCCATGCCACAGCTACACCCCATTTTTATACGGCGGGCGCCAAACATGCATATGGCCAGCGTGATATTTAGTTACATAAACGTTAGTAACAAGAAATATCGCTCACACGCCCCGCAACCCCTGCTATCAACGCCGCAACACCGTCATTCCTGGTGACCTCATTTACTCGCAGGGTTCCTGCGGGTGTTCACCCGCACACGCTCAAAGGAATTGCTACTTGGTTGCGGCGCTCTGTGAGCTACCTCCCAGGTCGGGCAACTTATCAATACGGTTTGCCCTATTTGTCTTTTGCCAGAGCTTCCTTTGTCAGTCACCACGTGCAGGTGAGGTCGGCTTTGGTTTAAAGATGATAATGACCGACTTATACCCCAAAAACTAGTAAACTATGTACCGGAACCCTTTGTGACGTATCTATAAAAATATTACTCAACACTAGGTGGTCTGTGATTATTCAGGATTTCAGGAACATTAAACTACTTTAGGTTAGCAGGCTATTTGCGATTATCTAAATAGTATAATCAACTACGAAGGCCATTTCTGTCACTGTATTTAGCCGGGGCGAATATAAATCACAAACTTTAATAGGTTTACCCCAAAACACGAAAGGATCAGATAAGCTAATCTGAGCATTGTGCGTGTACAAAAACAAATTGTTTGTATCCAAAGTTGGCTAACTTATTACGGGCTATTAGCGGTGTTCCATCGATCATTTGGCTAATGATGGATTTGTGCCACAGTGGTTCGATTCTGTAACTATTACTTAATTTGACAGTTTATTGATTACCTTATTTTTTAAACGACTCCAAAAACAGCGGAGGTTCTCAATTCGGCTGTATTTTTTTTTATGTTTGTTACTTAATAACTCCGTGATTTATAAACCGATTTGAAAAAATCTTTTTTCATTTGAAAAAGTATTTCCAGATTGGTCCCAAATTTTTTTCATCATTATCACCATTATCAGCCCATATCTGTTAGGTTTGTTATTTCATTACTCCATCATTTATAAACCGATTTGAAAAAATCTTTTCTATTTGAAAGAGTATACTTCCAGATTGGTCCCATATTTTTTTCATCACCAGCCTGTATCTACATACATAAATGTAGAGTAATGTTTGGAGTCGGTTTTTTTTTGTTAAAATTATTGAAGTAAAATTTTTTTACGCATACTTTACTTGGGGAGTAAGCTGGTGAATGCGTGACGAGAGCGTTACGGAGAGGCGATCGGGCAAGGCTAGCGGAAGTTGAACCGGAGAAATAAGTTAGTGACGATAGAAAGAGGGTGAGTTACGTTTCGTATATTTACTATTGGGGCAAGAGAGAGAGGTGCGAGTACACATTTTCTTTCTCTGTTTCTCTCATAGTCAGTTATACCACAGTACCTATAAGTAAGAGTTTATACATATAGATGGAGCTTTACTTCAGTCGTGTTTATAGCACATTCGTTTTTTTTTTCTATTTAACCGACATCAAAAAAGAGGTACTCTGTTTGACTCGTATGCATAATAATATATTTATGCGACTTTTTCAAAAAAATATTTATTACTGATCCGATGTCAATGAGGATTTCGTAATACGATTGCATATTTTTCTGGGAAGGTTTTAGTGTATTAGCACAGGTATTAGTCTAAATATTCCTTGAAATATTACACAGCGCCATTTAGTCCTTAGGGTTGGCTTTGCCTCTGAAGATGACGATGAGACGGATGCGCCAAAATTCACCTAAAGTTTCAATTCCGAAAATGTTCTTCTTATCATTTTTCATCCTAATAATCACAATTCCTAACTACTCTGTTCCTAATGTTAATAATTCCGAATCGTTCAACTTCATAACGTCGGTAGCAATAAACATCTATTATACTTACTTACTATTATTTGTTTTCCTTTATTTTCTCAACATAATCGTGTTTCAAAGTCATATCTTTTTTATTTAGATTTGTTTTTATTATCAACATTATTACATGTTGAGAATTATTACATTAATTTTGCGTAACTTTTACAGTTTTGGTTCTTTTTACATAACATGAATTATACCATTGTTATATGTATCTCTTTTTAATCACGGGTCAAGCCCGGTCATTTGATAGGCGTGCGCGGGGATATGGATCCAACGCGTAGAGGCCCCTTTGAGAAGTTTGATGTAATGTTGTACGCCCACCGGGACCCGCTCCAGGATATGTCAATGGAATGACATATCCATGAGCAGGTCTCGGCAAGCGTTGAGACTATTGCGAAGTGTGATGGAAAATAAATGGGCTATGGAGATGAGATCTTGATGAACTTAATACCGGGCTATTACAGAAGAGGGACGGACGCCTGCGATAACTGCTTTTATTGCTAGTTATTTATTATCATATGATAATAATTATAACAATTAATAACATATGTTTAAAATAAACTCGCTTAGGTTAGCGAGGAGCGAAGCGACGAGCGGGTTAGGTTGACATAAACATAGCGCACGAGCGGAGCCACTAGCGGAGCGACCGAAGTGAGCGTGCCGCGGCAGCGGCCGGCGAGGTCCAGAAGCGGCTTAGGGTGTTACTCAAATTAAGGTAAAAATATTATTGAAATTATGTGTAGGGATAAAAGCGTTATGAAATACAACTGTAGGAGTTGAAATATATTTACGTTAAGTCATATTATTAATTACAATTTTCGGAAAACTGACTACGAGTATTATGGACATTGTCGGTAGTACTACAAACTTTATTAATGAAAACTTTAAGAAGAAAAATTTTAGGAAGAGTGATCATTTGGATTACAAATCGGTATGAAGAACAATTTCGGGTAAAAAAACTTTAGGTGAGCCATTATGGACTCCGAAGAGAGACTACACTTATGGTCAATTAAGAAAATATCAGTTTTAATAGGTTCATATTTTAATGCGTAACGGTATAATGTTACGTTGCAAATATTGCTGATAAATGTTGGTTGGTTGAGGGTACCTATTAACGTTGTAATAATAAATCAGTCAGTAGCTAGTAGCTCCGCTGTTTCACTGACGTTCCATAAAGGACTAGACAAGTGTTGGGAATTAAATGTTTAACGAGTTCCCGCTTGTTTTGTGTACTTATTATTTATCAATTAAAGCTGCCTTGGCGCGGTTTGTGATTGAATTACAATAGACTGTCAAAGTTAAATTGAGTTTCCAATTGTTATACAAAATTGAGACATTTACGAAGTGTGTTATAATGTATTTAATGATTTAACGCTTAAGGGATAAACCTACTTAAATGATATATGAATCTTCTTTCTTGTGCCGTGCACCTATTAACTGCGCCGTTGCCTGTGAATTAAAACATCGCTCGCGCCACCGTCACCCCCGCTGCCAACGCAGTATCTCCTTCCTTTTTGATGATCTTACTCACTCGCAGAAACATAACAACCCTCAAGGTAATTGTTATATATTACATTAGTTTGTCAGTCAGCAGGGTGCACCGCGCGCCGGTGAAGTTGGCTTTGGTTCAAATATGTTGATGAACCATTTACGTTACACCCTAACGTTCCAATAAATAACACTAAAAGTTCCAAAGAGATCAATTACGAACATGTATGAACAAGTCACAGGTTATATGACAAAATAACCGCGCGCCGCGCTTGGCAAATCAAAAAAGAAAGTAAGTATATTAAAATAGTAGTTTATGAAACTGTTGCATAATAAGGGTTATTCAAATACGAGTGTGAGTTTAAAACATGAGCCGAAGGCGAGTGTTTTAATAGACCACACGAGTATTTTAATACCTAATTATGTGCAGTTTCATACACTACTTTATCTAATCTCATGAAATATATGATAATAATATTTTAAGTACAACTATGAAGTTAATTTAACAGCTATAATTCTTACTTATAAATCCATTTGCAGATCGAGCATGCGTAGTGCGCATGCGCGACGCGCCGCGCGGCGCCGCGTTCACAGATTATGTAGAAAATTTTTGCATAGTTGCAATGTATTTGCATTGCAACCTGTTTAAAATACCTGTATCCAGGGCTGAAGCTGTATCGTAATGGTAAAAAAGTTATTTTACGATACAGTTGTCCATATAAGAGCTGTATCGAAAAATAACTTTTTAAATTCATTTTGATAGCTTGTGCGTAAAGACTGTCATTATGATACTGTGTTTAGTTTTTTAATGTGTAATTTTCAGTATGAGATTAGATAAAAATATATATTTAATAATAAACTTTCTGAGTTAATTCTTTTTTAAATGCGCGAAATGCATTCTGCATTCGTTCATAATTGTTTACTCAAATTCGGATTTCATTTAATTTTGGAGATAATCCGAATTTGAATATCGTATCGCCTGAACATATTTTGATGAAATTTAATCAAAATATGTTCAGGCGTTTAATCAATGATTGATCAACAAATAAACAAACATCTTCACAAACTTTCAAGTACGAATTAATTTATCAACATTACTATAATTTGTAAAAATTGCCTCCCGAATATTCTGACAAAAGCAACATCGAGGTTGCGTACATTTTTGTTGTAATTCTATCAGGCGCAATGACGCAAGCAGTTAATAAAACATTTAAAAGGTTTGTTTTGATAGAGCATCCATCCTTTCTTCATTATCGTCTACATTTTTATTAGTAACTAGCTGTTAGCTATGGCTTCGCCCCTGTGTATATTATTTTTATAAGACTTTTTTTTCCGTGGGAATAAGATAATTTTCCTTAATAAAAAAGCCTATTTCAATCTCTAAACTTTAAACTAACCCTAAAAAAGACTCACGTTAATTCATTGGTTAGTTTTGACTTGAAAGAAGGTCAACAAACAAACATTCACATTTATAACATTAGTATGGATGGACTAGCTACGAGTAGGTTTCCGCTTGGCGGCTTCATTCATGTGCTTACGGCACAGTATAAGTATTAGTACTACGTACAGCATGGCCGCTCCCTGCCGCTCTCTCGTGTCGACCTCACCTCCCCTCTGAGACAAATCTGGAAGTGTTATGGTGCCGCACGCACACACGCTCATCACGCTCTGCGTAAACGTTACTGTAAACGGCGCGACATTTGTATGAAGTGGCCGAAGTATGCTTTCGATACTAAGCGCAATAGATTTTTCTTGTCTTTTCCTATATACATCCCCTTCTCTATAAAACCTTCCAATTTTTAGTTCAAATTTCAAAGTTCAAATTTAACATAGTTGATAATATTTCGCATGTCTCCTTTTAAAATTCCCTTTCTCGTCTCCCAACATGGTATCCTAATTTCGTATTTCTCATTGTCCATTTACTTTTCCTAATTTCTCTCCATTTTCTCTCTCCCATTCTCACTATCCTCTTTTCATTTCTTCTTTTCAACATCCTATCCTGTGTGTGTTTTAAAAGATTTTTCGAGTATATAAACAACTACAATTTATAATTACAAAACTTTAACAATTACAAATACAAATAGGTTATTTTCAAAATTGTTATTTCAAAGTTATATTAATTACCTATTGGTCCACAACATTGGTCGGTCCCGTCTCTTGGGCACCAAAAATTAAATTACCTTGACTAATTACATAGGTACATTACATTGTATTTTTATATTTATAATATTATAATTTATATTGTGTCGACTTGGGTCGACAACCCTTATTCATTACACCGCTGGGATACGGATCTTCGAATTTTATTGTTTTTATTCAAGGGTATGCGTGTTAAGTTGCGGGTTAATAGACATATTGTGTCAATAGGTACATGGTACATACAAATTAAAGTCCATAGTCAAAATAATTTCATCAAACAAATTTTCAACTCCAAACTACTCACTTAATTCAAAAGTTCTTTGTTATTGCTTGCCAAGGCTACAAAAGGAACATTAAATGTCTAAATATCATAGTTCTAGCTTCGGTAGTTTCGTCTCTGCGTTGTGAGTCAGTCACGCGAAAAAGGTCTTCCTCTTTATAATAGAATACAATAGAACAACTTCATTTGTCAGAATACGGGTACATAACATTTATTTTGATGGTTAGTTTTCAAGTCAAGATCCAGACGTATTCGGCCGTGTTATGGCGTACTAATGTTGTATGAATTTATATAGCTACAGAAGCTATATTAGCTACAGAAGACTCAGCACAGTGCTTTGCGGACTACTTTCGGTCGGTATATTCTAATGACCCCCCAAAATTAGACGTGGGAGAAGCAATGAAGTCAGCCAGTAAGGACAGTAATTTTGTACATATCTCTCGTATACTGCTGGCTGATGTCGAGCTCGCACTCAGATCACTGAAGCCCAAAATATGTACTGGGCCTGACGGTATTCCACCATACATTATCAAAGACTGTAGTTCGGTATTTAGGTATCCTTTGTTGTATTTGTTTAACTTGTGTCTAAAAAATAACTACTACCCCAACGAATGGAAGATTGCGCGTGTTGTGCCTGTACCTAAACATAGCTCCAGTTCTGAGATAAGGGATCACAGACCAATAGCAGTGTTGTCTGTCTTCGGCAAGTTGTTTGAGTCCGTGCTTCATAGTAGAATTAGATGTCAAATTGAAAGCCGGCTATGCAATGCTCAACATGGCTTCCGAACCGGCCGTTCTACTGTGAGTAATCTTATGTCCTTTTGGACATACGTCAATGGTGTGGTGGACGAAGGTTCCCAGGTCGACACGGTTTATCTGGATATCCGGAAGGCATTTGATTTAGTCAATAATGACATATTATTAAAAAAGTTCGCGGCTATTGGTTTCACTCCCGCACTATTACATTTCTTTGCTTCATACTTGTGTAACCGAAAGCAGTATGTAGAATGTTGTGGCAATGACTCGTGCCTTTATTACACCTATTCTGGTGTTAGTCAAGGCTCGAATCTAGGTCCCTTGCAGTTCTTAATTTTAATTAATGACTTGCCGGAGATAGTCACCACTGCGCAGTGTTTGTTGTTTGCTGACGATTTGAAATTATTTTTAAAAGTTGATAATGAATATGATTGCGATGCCATCCAACGAGATGTCGATAACATTGTCAGTTGGAGTGTTAATAATGACCTACAATTTAATATTGACAAATGCTTTGTTATGTCATTCACTCGGTCGCTGAACCCATTCCAAACTAACTATTTTATGGGACAGGAGTGCGTTTTGCGAACTTTCTCAATAAAAGACTTGGGTGTCACAATGAAATCAAATTTATCGTTTAGTGATCATATAAATAAAATATCCAAAGAGGCCTATAGAATGTTAGGGTTTGTGTTGCGACAGGCACGTCACCTAGACTGCATTGCCGCAATAAAAGTTTTATATAATGCATATGTGCGCAGTAAGCTCGAATGTAATGCAGTCATATGGAACCCATACGAAGCTAAGTATACCCTTATGATTGAGAAATTGCAAAAAAAATTTATCAGATGGTTATATAACAAACAGTATGGGTATCACGTAGGTTATCCAACCATATATCCCAGTGAATTTTTATTAGGTATGACTGGATACAATACTCTGGAATTGAGGCGTATGGTCTCACTGATGGAGTACGTATTCAGTCTGCTTAGGGGATACAATCATGATCCGACGGTATTAGAATTGCTGTCGCTATTTGTGCCGGATAATTACACGCGGGCGCGTCATCATAAATTATTCGCGCTACAAAGCACTAGAACGACTGCTGCAGCTAGCGCTCCGATCAACCGAGCGCTGCGACTGCTCAATGCATTAGTATTGAAATACCCAGCGGTTGACTTATTCGGTTGTACTAAGGTACAGTTCCACAGAGCGGCTGTAGAATATATCGAAAATTCTATGTAACAATTTATGCTGAATACGGAATGTACCTAAATATAATTTTATTTGTAATATAATTGTTTGTAATGTATGTTATTATGTATGTTGTTATGTAATGTTGAATGTTATCAATGGGCAATATTGAGCGCATTGGATTTTCTGTAAGGCTCAATATATGTATGTAAGAATAAATAAATAAATAAATAAATAAATAAATAAATAAATAAATAAATAATTAATTATCAAAAACACAAGTGCAGGAACAATTACTGCCGGTGCTGTCCATTGAGCCAGGGTCAACTGGCCTTGAAAGGATGGAGTTGGCATCACCGGCGACTTCGGAGATACTGGGGGACATAGGCGCCCTATATGCGGTTCCAGCGGCGCTGGACCTTAGTGCCACGGCGGCATTGGAGCCCTCGTCGGAGGAGGGCTCATAAAATATTGGACGGGAGGACATCTAAACGTCAAGATGGCAGGAATCAGGTGCGTTCAAATTAATTTGCATCACTGCAAGGCGGCCGTAGCTATACTTTCGCGTGAGCTGCGGTTAAATAAATATGACATTGCCCTAATTCAAGAACCTTATATCTACAAGGGTCAGATAAAGGGCTTCGGTAGCTTAAATAATTGTATTGTGTATAAAAATGCTACTAACGATATGAGGACCTGCATCTATGTCAGGAGTGGCATAGATGCAGTGCCCTTGTATGATCTATGTTACAGGGACCTAACTGCCGTCAAAATAAAACTTAAGGATGGTAAAACCATTATAATGGCCTCGGCATATCTGCCATACGAGGAGAAGGAGCCTATCTCAACGCAGCTTGATACCTTGGTAAGGTATGGAGCGCGGGAGAAAAAGGAACTCATCATTGGTTGCGACGCGAATGCACACCACATTGTTTGGGGCAGTTCAAACAGCAACACCAGGGGAGAGAAGCTCAACGAGTATCTGGTAAGCTCACCCATGCAGTTATTAAATAAGGGTAACAGACCAGCGTTCTTTAACGCTAGAAGACAAGAAGTTATTGATATTACTTTGGCCTGTAATAAGGCAAGTAAAAGCATATATGATTGGCATGTGTCTGATGAGGTCACACTATCGGACCACAACTATATATGTTTCAGGTACGACTGTGGATCATCACCGCAAAATATACGAAGGAGGAACCCCAGACATACGAACTGGGTTGCATATAAAGACGACCTAAAGTTAGAGCTGGGGACACCTACTTGTAGATTAAACTCTGTTCTTGATATAGAACTGGAAGCAGATCGAATTATCACTGCTATAAAGACGGCTTGGACAGAAAACTGCCCGGAAGTAGAAGTAATAACCAAAAAGGAGCCGTGGTGGTCCGACGAGGTAGCCAGGCTGAGAAAGGAAACAAGAAGAGCCTTTAATGAAGCAAAAGCCAAGAAATATTTTGGTGACTATCATAAGGCCCTTACGGAATACAGTAAAGCTGTCAGAAGGGCGAAACGAAAAGCTTGGAGAGGACATTGTGACGCCATTAATACGGTCCCGGAGGGTATGAGAATGGCGAAAGCAATGTCCACTGTAAAAGCAAATCCTCTAACAGCAGTGAGGACTGTAAATGGAAGACTTACGGAAACTGGGAAAGAAACGTTGGAAGAAATGTTCAAAACCCATTTCCCAGGTTTTAAAGAACTGGACAATGATAACACTGAGTACATCAATAATGCACTTAATAACAATGTAAAAACGTATAGGTATGATTGGGACATAGCTAAAAAGGTGGTGGATGATAACAGAATCAGATGGGCCATCAGGAGCTTGCAGCCATACAAGTCTCCGGGTCCAGATGGCATCTACCCAATCTTGCTTCAGCAAGGTGCTCCCATACTCATACCACACCTATGCAGGTTGTATAGAGCCAGCTTAGCATTTGGATATACGCCAAAAGCGCTGGCCAGCGTAAAGGTGAAATTTATCCCAAAACCGGGTAAGGCCACATATGAGGATACTAAAGCGTATCGACCAATAAGTCTACAATCGTTCGTTCTAAAAGTTTTAGAGAAAATGGTAGACAGATATGTAAGGGATGGACCTTTGAACAGATACCCTTTACACAAGCTACAATGTGCATATCAGTCTGGAAAGTCTACAGACACTGCTCTACATCACGTTGTTAGCAGAGCAGAGAAAGCAATCGAAAGCAAGGAGATATGCGTCGGAGCATTCCTTGATATAGAAGGAGCCTTCGATAAAACTACATTCGACTCCATTAACAATGCGGCAGCAGCACATGGTATACCAAATACAATATGTAGATGGATACAAAGCATGCTCAAAGGCAGGATCATTGAGGCTGAGCTTATGGATGATAAAATATACGCCAGCACCACAAAAGGCTGCCCTCAAGGTGGCATTCTATCACCGACACTGTGGAGTATAGTAGTCAATTCACTTCTTAATAACCTAAACAAGGGACCCACAGTGGCGGTCGGATATGCGGATGACATAGTCATCCTAATCAATGGAAAATTTCCAAACATAGTGACGGATCTTATGAACACGGCCCTAAAGATTGTTGAGAAATGGTGTGTGTCAAATGACCTCTCTATCAATCCAGGGAAAACCACAGTAGTTCCGTTTACAAGGCTAAGGAACCTAACGGGTCTAAAAACAGTATCATTGTATGCCAAGGAGCTGCAATGGTCTGATGAGGTTAAATACCTTGGAGTGACACTGGATAAGGGACTGAACTGGAACACCCATGTCAACAATGTCCTTCAGAAGGCGTCAAGAGCTTTCAATATGTGCAGGAGCACCTATGGGAGGACGTGGGGATTAAAACCAAACATTCTAAGATGGCTATACATAGCAATGATAAGACCTATAATAACTTATGGCTGCCTAGTATGGTGGCCGAAAGTCAAACAAGTGACAAGTAAGACGTCATTGACGAAACTGCAACGATTAGTCTGCTGTGCAGCCACGGGATCGTTTCCCACTACACCTACAGCAGCTATGGAAATGGTCCTAGACCTGTTACCATTACATATATTCATTGAGGCGGAGGCTTGCAAAGCCTTATACAGGATTGAAACAGCTGGCCTATGGAATCGACATTCCGCTCAGACCAGGCATACGCATATGGAGTTTACATTAGAACTCAAAAGTAAGATGGAAATGTGCAGTGACAAGATGTTGCCGAAGTATATTTTCAAAAGGAACTACAGAATACATCTTCCAACTAGGGATGAGTGGAAGAAAAATGACTTCAAGCCTAAAGAGGAAAATAGCCTCATATGGTACACTGATGGCTCCAAAACATTGGAAGGTACAGGAGCGGGCATTTTCTCTAAGGACATACAACACAGCCAGAGTATGGGGCAATATGCTACTGTATTTCAAGCTGAAATGTATGCCATAACTGCTTGTGCAAAAATGAATTTGGATAATAAGGTCGTAAATCGACACATCTATATTCTCAGTGACAGCCAGGCAGCTCTCATGGCCCTGAGCTCTGACAGGGTGGAAAGTAGACTAGCTCTTGCGGGTATAGATGCCCTTAATAAACTGGGCAGAAATAATACGCTGGAGTTGGTCTGGGTTCCTGGACATACAGGTGTTGGGGGCAATGAGAAGGCTGATGAACTGGCAAGGGAGGGATCAAGCAGAGATTTTATTGGACCTGAACCCTTCGTAGGTCTCTCGTATGGGACAGTCATTACGGCCATAAATAATATGGCGCAGTCTAGGCATCTGGCTGAATGGAAGAAGATGAGTGGAATACTTCATTCCAAGGAAACCATCGGCGAAGGCACGATAAATTGGTACAAATATGTACAGAAATATGACAGAAAACGAATACGTCTCATCCTTGGAGCACTGACTGGACATTATGCCTGCCATGGGCACCTATACAGGATGAGACTTGTCAATAGCCCAGAATGCAGAACATGCAAGGAATCTTATGAGACCATGAAGCACTTGATGTGTCAATGTGATGCTCTAGCTGGCAAACGAATGGCAATCCTAGGAAAGGCATACCCAGACCTGGAGGACTACAGGCTCTTCTCAATTAAAGATGTACTAAAGTACATGGAATATGTCTCAAGACACTCAGGGGAGAGTTACTAAAGGATAGGGAGTGCACAAAAGATCCGACAGGGTCGACGTGCCACCGGTGCTACAGCACTGGACCCATTTCAAGATAAGATCAAAAACACAATTAGATTAAATTAATAATAACAATAATGTACATATATATTATCAAATTACAATACATGTCGTTATCACTGCCTTACATAGTTATTTACTTTATTCTGGTACATATTCCTTTCAATGTCGTACAAATAGATACAAATTAATTCATTCTTTTTATGTCCATCATTAATGTCAATTGGGGCATACTAATACAATAAATTACAAATTACTTCACAAATAATAATATGATATACAAATTATCATTATTCATGCTGTCAGATTAAACTATGACCCTATACTGGTATAGGGTACAGCAGCTTAACTATTCACTGATCATTCATGTCCTCAATCTACCGATAGTTTTTTCGTTTTTCCAAAACATTATTTTTTATACAACGCCGGATATCAAAAGAAGCATACGGCCCATTTGAAAAATGAACATATAGATGCTTGCAATACATGGAGTACTGATCATGCTCTGGTACCTCCGCTGCTAACTGGTAACTCGTTCGCAGGGACACAATAATCCTCAATGGTATTGTAATTTGGGTTATAAATCTTACTTATTTATGAGTAATATTAAAAGAAATTATAGGTTCCTCCACACCATGCATTGTAAATTCGCTTTTACGTTTTTGGTTAAACGTTTACAATTCAGACTAGTTCTTATGTCATTTATATAATAACAACAGAAAGACAATCAATCATTCATATACGTCTATATGTATTTTTATGTATTCGTATTATGTGTATGAAAACTAAAGTGTCAAATAGGTGATAAGGTACGATGTGACTGACATGTCTTATTAAGACCAAGGTCCCTAAATTAAATAAAGAGAAAAAATATAATTCATCAGAAAATAATGTCACATATGGAAGCGTTCGATCGAATATGTCTTAGTAAAAGATCTCCCAGACCGTCATTTTTAGGGTTCCGTACCCAAAGGGTAAAAAGGAACCCTATTACTAAGGCTCCGCTGTCCGTCCGTCCGTCCGTCCGTCTGTCACTAGGCTGTATCTCATGAATTGTGATAGTTAGACAGTTGAAATTTTCACAGATGATGTATTTCTATTGCCGCTATAATAACAAATACTAAAAAACAGAATAAAATTAATATTTAAGGGGGCTCCCATACGTGACTTTTTTTGCTCGTTTTGCTCGCAATTGATAACGGTAATAGGTAGAAGCTACTACATAAGCTGAAATACTCACATAAAATTTAGTTTTATATCCACTTTATAAATACATAATTAAATAAAAATAAACCAAATATTTAATGGGAGCTCCAATACAACAAACGTGATTATTTTGCCGTTTTTATAGATAATGGTATGGAACCCTACTTGCGCGAGTCCGACTCGTACTTGGCCGGTTTTTTTATATTAGCTCAGCATATTGGTTCCGCTTCGCCTGATGGTAAGCGAAAAGAGGAGCCCGAATCGCATCGGCAACGGACAAGAAACTTTATGTCTTGTCAGTTGACGCTGCCATGCTGGCCTACAAGATGCTTCTTCACGCTTCGTTTGAAGGATCACATATTGCTTGAATGAGGTAACGAATAGATAACATAGGAGTTGCCAAACTTTCGCGAAGGAATGATCCCAATGGTTAACGTGTGATATCACAAGCCTGCATGTGACGTTTTGTGACGGAAAGGAGAGGAAGGGATAAGGGAAAACAGTTCTTCAGAGCACTCACCATGGTATAGGCCAGGGTTTCCCAACCAGGGGGGCGCGCCCCCCTAGTGGGGCGTAGAGGGATGTCAAGGGGGGCTTGAGACGTTTGTGTTTCAATAGAAAAATTATTTGAAGTAAACACTGTAGGTAGAATATGAAGTAAACACTGTAGGGAGAATGCAAGCTCAAGTATCTCACTATTATTCTCACTATACTCCCTAGTACTCTTATAGATTGCTTGATAAGAACGTTTTAATTTAGTCAAAGTTCATTTTGTGATTCTTTTTGTACAAATTACATAAAAATAAATGTTGTTAAAATAATGCGATTTTTATTGTAGGTACTTACTTACTGAAAAAAATATTTGGGGGGGGGGGGGGGGGGGGGAGCATTAAAATTTTATTTGTGATCCGGGGAGCCTTGATGTATAAAAGGTTGGGAAACCTTGGTATAGGCGGTAAAATACACTTAGTGAGCCAATATCTCTGCGGACCTGAAGAGGTTCAAGATTCTTGGTGATCTCTGGGCTGTTTTGGTGAGGACGATTTTTAACCGACTCCAAAAAAGGAGAAGATTCTCAATTCGGCAGATTTTTTTTTTTATGTTTGTTACTTAATCCTCCTACGTCTATCTTATAAATCAATCTATACTTAATAATCCTACTCCGTCATTTATCAACCGATTTAAAAAAAAAAAACTTTTTTTTTGAAAGAGTATACTACCAGATTGGTCCCATATTTTCTTCATCATCATCATCATCATCAGCCTGTATCTACATACATAAATGTAGAGTAATGTTTGGAGTCGGTTTTTTTTGTTAAAATTTTTGGTGTGGATTGTGTATCTAGTTCTAGTATTAATCATCGAAGCAAATATGTAGTGAAAATGACAACAATATTCAGATTGTAAAGCGCAGAATTCTCGGCTAATAAACATATTTTATAGAAGCCAATTCTGTATGCAATGCACTTAAAAGCTTTTTATAACGAGCCAGGTAGCGAGAGCTGGGATGTCGTACTGAATGTGCTTTCAATTTTATTCCTAAATCTTGAATATGAAAAATTCAGTAAGCGCTGGGACAGCTAAGTAAATTTCATGAAGGTTTTAAATTGACGTTAAATATGTATTAGAATATACGTAGCAAATAGCTCGAAAACATAAATTTTCTTAATAGCATAGTCTAGCAGAGAACACTGGCTACTGGAGTGTTGGATAAAACAGTGGAATAGCAGACATGGTCGTTAATATATTAAGTGAAAAAGCAATAAATAGGAAAAGGTAATAAAAGGGGGAAATATTAACATAGTGATAGATAAGAAATGTCTATTAAGATAATAAACATAATAATGTACTGATTATTCTGTAAAGTATACTGCAATAAGTAAACTTTAAATATCATCAATGTTGCTCTGTTCTAGCGTTATTACTGAGATTTCAAGCAAACACTGCACCGAGGTGCCCAGATAGAGCAGCTATTGTTTGGAGTTTCACTGGGACTCAGTCTAGAATTGTCCGTCCTCCGTCGAATTGCAAACTGCAAATTCGACGGAGGACTAAAACATGCCGACATAGCTCTCAGAGTCAGCAAGCTCTACAGCTTCCCGCGACGCTCCAGCCCATTGTCTCTACGAGTGGAATCCTAGAGTGAAGGTCACGTATGGGGAAAGGAAGCGTTGGAAGTCGTCTAGATGGAGTGAAAACTGAATAAAAAACCGGACAAGTGCGAGTCGGACTCGCCCACCGAGGGTTCCGTAGGTACGTAGTATCATTATTAAATTTGATATTTTTCATTATAAATAAGAAATAATGCGTCGAAAAAAATAAATAAAATATATTTTGCAATGTGTACATCAAGCCCTTTCATATGATACCCCATTTGAACTAGTAGTTTCAATTTGAAATTTCGACACCCTATAAAAAATATAGACCCCCTATTTTTTAAGATCTATTTACAAATGCATAGTTTTGAGATTTATTCCTGTACTTGTAGTCTATAACGATGTTACTTGCCAAATTTCATAGTTCTAGGTCAACGGGAAGTACCCTATAGGTTTTGATTCCCTTGAGTATGTCGAAATATGCGTTTTTTGCTGAATAAACGGCCGTAACTTTTTTCTACGTAAACTTTGCAGTTTGATTTTTTTTTAACTTCATGGGACTGTAGACCTGAGTATACAGTTCAAATTTCAGCTTGATACCTCCACGCATTCTCGACATAGAAATTCTTGACAGACAGACAGACAGACAGACAGACAGACAGACAGACAGACAGACAGACAGACAGACAGACAGACAGACAGACAGACAGACAGACAGACGGACAACAAAGTGATCTTATAAGGGTTCCGTTTTTCCTTTTGAGGTTCGGAACCCTAAAAAGTGATTCAATACGGTAAGAGTCGGATCGCAAAGAATGGAAAGCATTGGGTACTGCGTGAAGGTCTGTGTCAAGCAGTGATAGATGCAACCTGATAGCATGAGATACAGCCAGAAAGGAAGTGGCAGAACATAGGGGAATGAATAAAAGTATACTGTGCAACCCTGACAGTCAGGTGGACATGTTCATTAGAGTGTTCAAACTGGTGTCGTGTTCAAAAGTGAGTGTGTTCAAAATGCAATGATTGTCCCATGCACCAACTTGTCAATGAGTGCTGCCAGAGGAGATTAGCCTGCCGTGGCTGTCATAGTTGCAAGGTAAACAATATGATGATTTAGATTAAGTAGTGCTAGACAAGAGTGTGACCATGAATTATTGGCATAATAGCGACATGCAATTAATAAATTGTAAGAAAATTGTGACAAACAAATATAAAAAAAAAAACATACAGCCTGATCATACTCTTAACTCACCTTTCAAATGTATCTTTGGAGCTATCACTAGCCTTCGAAAGCCGCCGCTCCTTTCTCAAGCCAGACCCATCGTCACTGGGAGACTTTTCTGGCGGCAACTTGAGCTCCTTTTCTGATTTGCTGCTGGACCTGGAGTTCTTCACGTCTTCGTTCTTGAGCGCCGGCCTCACTGGCGACAGGTTGCCGGGCTTCTCATGTTTCTTCACCTCCATACTGCGTGACTGCTCATTGTAGTTGTTTCACTGAAACAAAATGTGCTGTTAGCACTTTTGTAGGATTTTTTGTACCACAAACAAGTACACGGACCGCCTGATGGAAAGCAGTTATCGCAACCTATGGTCGCCAATAATATCAGGGGCATCACACGCATGTTGTCGACTCTGTAACGATCTCTTCGCACCCTTCTTGAAGTAACCCGGGTTTTGGAGAATGTTTCTCTGGAACCGCACAGTACGCGACCGACGTGTGAGGGTGAATTTCCTGTCGATGGGGAGCGGTGCGACGGTAGAAGAAGGCCGTGGGCATAATGTCAAACAACTCCTCTGAACACACCCAATTGTACAATTGGTTAGGATTTCATTTATTAGCTTTAGATATTACATGCTAATTATATTGCTGCTATTGCTTCTATTCCAGCTTTCAATATCTCAATTTTTAAAGCTGTCAAGACAAATAAAGGCTATTCCTCAACTAATACGCATCTAAAATCGAAAGCAACAAATAAGAAGCTAATCTACTACGTGCTAAATGCAGATGCAAAACCGACCGTTGCCAAGGGGCAGATCTATGTTTCCATCATACCACAAACTCGTTACATATAGAGCGAATAGCAAATAAACATACGGCTCACCTTATTTGAAGGTGTTCCAATTTTTTTCAAAGACTTTCCTCGCAAAGGCTTTTATTGTACAAGTCCGAAGTTCGATCTCATATTGAGTACTGTTCTCACCAATGGGGCTCCAGGATACCAGCTTGAGCATTGTAATTCGATTCAGAGAGGAGCTATGAGAATGGTTGACGACTCTAAACTTACATATAGTATTGAAGTTTATGTTTAAGGGGAGACTTTGTCTTCCTTCTTTCCTTCTACAGTCGCACCGCTCGCTATCGGCAGGGAATTTATCTTCACACATTGAAGCAAAGAGTCGCGAACTGTGCTGTTACAGAGAGGTTTTCATCCGCGAACTCGTAAGTTGTGGAATGAATTACCTCCGGGGACACGCGACCTCGTAGTTAAAGTGGCCATTGCTAGTCCTTCAGCCAGCAGGCTTGTTGAATTATCATCACCAAAGCATTATATGATTAAAAATGCTGTTCCGAGTCTTATGGCACGATAAAAATGGAGCACTATATGGCAATTTTATATTCTTCCAACTCGATTAAACATTACATTACAATGTAATCTCCCATGTGACCACAGCACAGACACAACTATCAATAATTCAGCTTCAATCTACTGTCGTTCGTATTATTTTATTAACACGAAACGTGAAACCACAGGTAACACTGACTCAACTCTCAAAGCGACGTAATAAAATTTGTCCCGTTCTGTTTCCATCGGAGTTTCAAGTGAAAATAAATTATGTAGCATCATTGTGTGTGTAGTCAAAGGGATATAAACGTAGTTATAATTATCATCATCTGCATCTATCTACCCCCTGCTGTATATAAATAATATTAATGTGTGTAATCCTGTGTATTGCCTTTCCCAATGCTTTCCTCCAAATACGATCCTCCGCCTTCCGCATCCAACCTCTTTCTTAAGGTCATCGGATCAACTAGAAGGAGGGCATCCTACGCGCGGCCTCCATTCTAATACATTCCTCCTCCATCTGCCATCACTTACCCGGCAGATGTGATGGGCCTATTGCCACTTCAGCTTGCAAACTCTTCATTATGATAGAGTTACCTTAACATATCTCCAAAGGGTCTTCTCTCAATGCTTACTCAAATTTATTTGATTATACCTTTAAAATATATCTACTTCTCTACCACTGCGTTCTATTATGTACTGAATATATCAGCTTTATATAGCATTTTCATCATTATCATTCTGTATCTACTCACTGCTGGACGATTGCCTTTCCCAATGCTTTCCACCATATGCGTTTCTACGCTTTTCGCCTTTTTTTTTTTTTTTTTTTTTTTTTATACTACGTCGGGTGGCAAGCATACGGCCCGCCTGATGTGAAGCGATTACCGTAGCCATATTAACGCTCGCAACATAAAATATCGCTCGCGCGCCGCCACCCCCGCTGCCATCGCAGCATCTCCTTCCATTCTGGTGACCTCACTCACTCGCAGGAACACAACAGCCCTCAAGGGAACCGTTATTTGGCTGCGGTATTCTGTGAGGTGGAGGTACATTCACCAGTCGGGTAGCTTACAATTACGCTCCCTACCTCTCTTTTCGCCAGAGCTTCGTTTGTCAGTCAGCAGGGTGCACCGCGTGCAGGTGAAGTTGGCTTTGGTTCAAAGATGTTGATGAACCACACCCCAAAAACCACATCCAACCACTACCAGCCACTTTTTTTTAGGTCATCGGTCTATCTAGAGAGGGGGCGCCCTACGCTTCGTCGCCCCATACGTACTACACTCTAGTAGTTTATATATAACTATAGCTTTATATATACACAGTCACATTGCCCCTCTATTTTTAATTTTTTTAATCAAGAATGAAATGTTTCTCAAATTTGAGTGGTTTGCCAAGTTTGGAATGTGCCTGAATTACAAAGTTGTAAGTTAGTTTAGTTAACTGTACTGAACTACGTTATGAATAGAGGTAACTGAGTAAAACTATATTTTCACAGTGTAAAAATATAGTTTTACTCAGGGAAATAAATGTTATTTGCTAATTTTAGCTCATTTTTAACAGACTCCAAAAAAGGAGGAGGTTCGGCTGTATTTTTTTTTATGTTTATTACTTAGTTACTTCATGATTTATAAAACGATTTGAAAAAATATTTTTTTATTTGAAAGAGTATACTTTCAGATTGGTCCCATATTTTTTCCATCATCATCACCTGTATCTACCTACTGTTAGGTTTGTTATTTCAATACTCTGTCATTTATAAATAGATTTGAAAAAAACTTTTTTATTTGAAAGAGTATACTTCCAGATTGGTCCCATATTTTTTTCATCATTATCATCAGCCTGTATCTACATACATAAATGTAGAGTAATGTTCCAAACATTACTCTACATTTAGTCGGTTTTTTTTTGTTAAAATTATCGATCATAATAATTCATGCAATAATTAACTTTTTACTAAAAGAAAATGTAAACGCAGGCGAAGCTGCGGTTGCAAGTTAGTATAAAATACTTTCCAGTCAAGATACAAAATGTCTTATGAAGTTGAAATAGTGATTTGAAGCATTTTTTATCCGCTTCAGCCATTTATTCTCCATTGGATTTCTTAAATCGAGTCCGTATTTCAAATACCCAGTAAATTAGCTCAGGATATCCATTTTCTTTATATCCAAAATCTATTATGGTCGTTCGGGGGAGAAAGGTCGAAAGGGTCAAAGGTTAGCATAAAATGCCCCAGTTTATGCTAAACGTTGTTTGTGGGATCCTCGTATTGATGCCTACCTGTGCAGATGCTACATAAATAATATTTGTATGTATACATAACTTAGGTATTATGTTTGCTTGCCATTTTTCGTTATTGTATATAAGAAAAGATTCTGTAGTTTTTTGAAAAATCTGTTAATATATCATAAACTAGTTTCCGCCCGCGGGGTTGCCCGCTTGAATGTCGGTTATCGCGCCGAGAGGACAAATTTTTTGTTAAGAGATTACATATAATATCATAGGATTCATCAAGAAAAGCATGAAGAGGTTTTAACAGTGCTGGCAACGCGTGAGTGATACCTCTGGTATAGCGAGCATCCATAGGCTGTTTGTGTGACGAACAGCCGGGACTGACGGCTTAACGTGCCCTCCGAAGCACGCAGTTACTGACTAGTTACTCCTATGATCTATCTACGAAATATGACTTCGTTATAGACGAGCTCGGTGGTCAACTGGCTAGCAATGGCTACTTTGTCTCCGATGTCTCGGGTTCGATCCCCGCACAAGACAAACATTTGTGTGCATGAACATGTCTGTTAGTCTTGGTCTGGATATTTTTATGTATTATAAGTATGTATTTACAAATAAAATGTATTTAAGTACATTTATCAGTTGTCTAGTACACATAGTACAAGCCGAGCCCTTAATTTGGGACTAGATGGCGCTACGTAAATTGTCTAGAAACATTTATTTATTTATCATTATGCGATTATAGTATTATAGGGGCGAGAACTGGAACAAAGTGGGACTAAATTATGAGAACAATGAGGTTAATGTCGGTCGCGTGTGCACATTATCGATTCGTGAGGGCTGCGGCGACGTTTGCTTTATTTATAACATTTCACGAGCAACTATATCATTTACAGTGTTGGCTTTCAGACATTCGTTGCTTACGTAAATATAATGGAAATTTGTCAAGGGAATTGAATATTAAAACAGGATTTGGTGATTGTTGAATTAAAATTAATTATCAGTAATTGGGGCATATGGTTGTACTCATGATTAAAAGAAATTGTTTTACTTTTAAAATTTAATTTATTAATCAAGTGATGTGGCACATAGGTTTATCTGACTATATGACTCGGTCCGGAGGAGTTCAGATGCAGCAATAAAAAAATGGTTGCCTGTATAATTTTACGCGATAACGTCATAAGAAAACATCGGCCGATGGAGTGGAAGACAGATAAAAATGTCACAAGTCACAAGCCAAACGCTTAGGCCGATCGCGCCTTTCTATCGCTTGTTCAGCGCTCTCGCTTGCACGCTCGGCCCATACGGAACGTGACAATGAGACATGATTTTTCGTGCGTGCAGCTGGCGTTCATCTATTTATAAGACGTTATCACGTCAGAAAAATGTTTGTGTAAGATATTTTAAATAAATAAAATAAATAAATATTTCTGGACAATTTACACAGCGCCATCTAGTCCCAAATTAAGCGCAAAGCTTGTGTTATGAATACTAGACAACTGATAAATGTACTTAATTTTTTTTTTTGTAAATACTTACTTATAATACATGGAAAACACCCAGACCAAGACAAACAGACATGTTCATGCACACAAATGTTTGTCTTGTGCGGGAATCGTACCCGCGACCTCGGAGTCAAAGTGGCCATTGCTAACCATTCGACCACCGAGCTCGAAAATTTGAAATTTATGTTCAGTGATCCCCAGCACAGAATACTTAGTAAAGGTTAGAAAGGCGGTCGTTGCTCTTTTCCTACGAAACCGATGTCTGCATTACCCTACTATTTTTTAGTAGTACCTACACGAAAATAAAATATTTTCCAAGCATAAAGAGCGTCTTTTCTGATATGCCTGGTATTTACAACAGGATACCCAAAGAAATACGTAGGATACCCAAGGAAATTTTGTTTTTAAAATGAAATTCCATGATTTGTTAGGTTAGGTGATAGATGCTACTATAACATTAGTGATTATGAAAATTAAAAGAATCCTGTATAGTCCATGATATCGTTTTGTGTCAAATGTTTGTAATAATTATTGTATGCCTAACAGGTGGAACATAGAATGGAGCGGTATAATCTTGTAACGTCTGTAAAACCTGTTGTTCATAATAAAGATATTTTGTACTACGCATGTAAAATCACATGCAAAATCTTTATACGCACACATGTATGACCACAAATCAACCACTGTGATTGGCCAGCGGCTACTAACACTGACGCAATAAGACGCGGTTTCGCAATAGCTTTTCGGGGTGTAAGAGGTTTATTAACATCCTTGAAACAAAGCCAACTTTGCTGACTGACAAACAAAACTCTGGCGAAAAGAGAGGGAGTAAACTACCCGACTGGGGAATGTTCTCCACCTCACAGAATACCGTATCCAAATAACAATTCCCTTGAGGGTTGTTGTGTTCCTGCGAGTGAGTGAGGTCACCAGAAAAGAAGGAGATGCTGCGTTGGCAGCGGGGGTGCCGGCGCGCAAACGATATTTTATGTTGCGAGCGTTAATATGGCTACGGTAACTGCTTCACGTCAGGCGGGCCCTATGCTTGTCTACCATCCGACGTAGTATAAACAAAAAAAAAATAGCTGTGCAAAAGCAATTACAATTTGCAATAGCAAACATATTCGTACGAGCATCCGTGCATGTCAAACGCTGGTACGCATACGAGTCCCTTCTAGTCTCTTTATGTGCTCTATTATCTCCAGTTTGCAAAAACAATTGCCAGTGGTCTTTATTTTTTAATCATACCGCTTACCATCAGCACAAGGCGCCTAGAGCAATTTATCCTTGCACATAAAACATATAACGTATGAAACAAAATATATTTGTTTTTTATGTGCAACGATAAATTGTTGTGTGTGTTGTTGTGTAAGAGGTGAATCAACATCTTTGAACCAAAGCCAACGTCATCTGCACGCGGTGCACCCTGCTGGCTGACAAACGAAGCTATGACGAAAAGAGAGGTTTGGAGCGTAATTGTAAGCTACCCGAATGTACCTCCACCTCACAGAATACCGCGGCCAAATACCAATTCCCTTGAGGGTTGTTGTGTTCCTGCGAGTGAGTGAGGTCACCAGAAAGGAAGGAGATGCTGCGTTGGCAGCGGGGGTGGCGGCGCACGAGCGATATTTTATATCGTGAACGTTAATATGGCTACGGTAACCGTTTCACATCATACGGGGCGTATGCTTGTCTGCCACCCGACGCGTATAAAACGTAGTATAAAAAAAAATATTCCAGAAAGGTTTTTCCTCGTAGCTTAAAAATCTGAGACAAAAATAAACAATAAAAAAAAAAAGATTTTGAAACAAGTTTTTATTGGTCCATACTTCTATAGTTTAATATTATAAATGAGGAAGTGTATTTGTTTGTCCTTTCCTTATATTCTGTGTATATTATTTCCAGTAGAAAGGAACCAATGGACTGACATGTTTTTTTATGGGGATAGTTTAAGGTCTCAAGACTGACGTAGGCTTCTGTTTATCTTGGAAAAACATCTTATTCCCACGGGGAAAATGACCACGCGGGGGAAGCCACAATTGTTTGTTTGTTTGTCCTTCTTTTTATCTCGAATAAATATTTTATTTCCAACGGCAAAAGAAATGGAGAGTGACACCGTGTTCAAACTATAATAAAATTGTTTGCCCCATTTTGTTCGTGTTATTTGAATCTAGTCGCAGCGCAGCGGAGATCCATTATTATTCTATGCAAATAAAATTAAAAATACACGATTAAAATAAACTGGAGGTGTAATGGACATGATCTTTAGAATCAAATCCACCATCACCAGCACTTGGTGGATCCTGCCGACTAGCAAAAGAGCCTCTGGCAAAAGAGAGGTAGGGTACAGCGTATTTTAAGCTGCCCGATTGGGGAAGTACCTCCACCTCATAGAATACCGCAGCCAAATAACAATTCCCTTGATGGTTGTTGTGATCTTGCAAGTGAATGAGGTTAACAGAAAGGAAGGAGTTGCTGTGTAGCAGCGGGTGTGATAGCGCGGTAGCGATATATCATGTTGTGAGCGTTAATGGCTGCGGTTTGCTTCACATCAGGCGGGCCGTAAGCTTGTTTCGCATCTGCCATTATAAAAAATGTTGAATCTAGACGGAGCGTAGAGCAATGCCATTATTATTATTCTATGTAAATAAAATTAAAAAATACACAATTACAAAATGAAATTTTGCATTTACTCAGACTTACCGCAACTTCTCACTTGTTGTTATGCGAGCAAACTTTCATTACGTTAATGCAATTCGAGGGAAAGAGCAAATTTTAATTAAGCCGGGAATTCTTTGCACGTAGCGTACGGAATAATAAACTTAGCCTATGGGCCGCTGTGGTCGTACTACAGACGAAGTAATATATATTAGTGGTCGTCCATTGGTCGAAATTCAACCATAATTAATTTAAATTATGACTGTAACAATAAACATGCGTGCGTGTGTCAAATACATGGTAGTGTGTGTAATATTTTTTGTATTGATTTAAGGCATTTTTATGCATAATTAAAAAAATATATTAGCATTTTGCACTCCTTCTCTATATAGACTATGAGTATGCGAAATTTCACTCCACCGTCCGCGCAATTTTCGTAAAAATGGGTACAAAGTTTTTGCTTCACGTATAAATACGTAAATTCTTTAATTCATTCATTATCTACCTACTGCTGGATATATGCCTTCCCCAATGCTTTCCATTATATATGATCTTCCGCTTTCCGCATCCAATCGCTTCCAGCCGCTTTCCTGAGGTCGTCTGTTCATCTGGAGAGGGGGCGTAATGTAATAATAGTGTGGCATGTGGAATCAACAATTATTGTTCCGATAGTCGTGTCAGTAAATGGTCTTATGGCAAAGAGCCTCGATCGGCGGTTGGGTCAAGAACCAGATGCAGAAGGCGGTTCTCCTGGAGAAGATGGAGAAGATACCTCACTTTGGAGCCCTGACCACCGGTAGTTTGAGTTTTCGCTCCGCTACCGACGGGTGCCGGTAACCGGCTGGTTTTTAAATGTAGTTTTTTTTATAACTGTATACCTATTTAAAAATTTAAAAATATGTGAGAAAATGTTAATAAATGGATAATAATAATAGATCGCGGGGCAGCTTGTGGCAGGCTGTTGGTGAGTAACCACACCACGGGTACCGAATATCCAGAGAGTTGGTCAGGTCCTTCGTCTCCGGCGTCTTCATCGGTCGTAGTGTAAACATAAAGAGGCCCGCATTGCTCTCGGCTCTGGCTTGCCTTCATTGGCTATCCAGAGAGGAGTCGATAGAGCTGTATGCTCCAGGGGTGGAAGTTTTAAAGAGCATAACGCCGCGAATAACTTTGGAGAAAGCGCATCACACCTCTCGACACCCCTGAGTCACTTTCCTTGGCATTTCGGAGGCCCATCTGGAGAGTGGCGAGCCACCGCCTGCTGCACATAACGATTGATGCAGGAGTTATGGTAGGCGACCGTCCCTCTTCTGTAATAGTCCATTACCTAATCCACCCAGATCTCATCTTCATAGCCCATTTATTTTCTAACACAACAGTAGGTTCTAATGCCTGCCGAGACCTGCTTATGGGTATATTGTTTTATTAATATCCTGGAGCGGGTCAGGGCGTGTGTACAACGTTACAAGAAACTTCTCTAAGGGACTTCTACGCGATGGATCCATATCCCCGCGTACCAAAGGACCGGGTTTATGCCCGTGAATATATTTTTGTGTTGAATGTGTGTTATATATTTTTAATTTATTTTACATGCGGAGATACTTGTGTATTGCGCGCCATCTAGCGCCAATCAAAATCCTATTAAAAAAAGTATATGTTACAGTCAAAATTCATAACCAGTCAAAACTACAAAAAATAGTTCTAAGGGCGTTGCTTAGGTTTGGTTATGCTTGGGATTTTGATGTCGAAATATGTATTTCATGGTTACATATATTGGTTTTCGTGGTAGACAGTTTAATAGGTCAGCCGTCGACCCTTGCTCATGCAATATTAATACTTATGCCCTACCGTGAATTACTATGTTTGTGATGTGCTTCTTTTTCCAGCAGGGCTGTTTCTCATAGCACACTTAATTGGTACCGCGGATAGAACAAGTCTAAAAAAAAATATTCAAACAAATCTATCAATATAATAAGATTATAGGTATGTTTATTTACATGTTTGGATGCTAGCCCCTTGGATTTACATAAGTTTTTTTCTTTAATTCATCCTCATCCGATATCATATGTACATAAAATAGCCGAGGTGACATAAAATCACCCCTATGGAGGTGCGATGGGGTTGAAATGTCATAATATCAATATGGGTGTTGATTCTATGGTTTTATGGGACGTCAATTACAAAAATGGCATCGATTTGAAATTATAACATAGTGGACACGAAATTACTTAAAAGGATTTTTCAAATTTTATCCCTAAGAGAGCTCCGTTACAGAGCTCCAAAGTTTGTGCAGGGAAACTAGATTAGTTGGACTATTTTATCCTAAACTTTATACGAGTACTTCTATAGATAAATGAGTAAGCACGTGTTTCAGGATTTTTCAAAGTTCAACCCAAAAAAATGGACTAAAATGGGGTCAAAAAGTCTGAAAATCGTCAAGGGTATTATTATTACCCCTTTCTCATACGACTTTCTCAAATGGCAAAAATGCTATACCTCTAAAAGTATATACATATAATATGCATCGTAATATTTTTTACTGCAACTGCAAACTAAAAATTATATACTTTACATAAAAAATGTAGGCACAGCGATAGTTTAACCTTTGAAATCTTTGAAGCTTCTCTCAGTTCTCTCATTTCTTTTTTCTCAGTTCTCATAAGTGTCGATTGATCGCTTCTTACATAACGTCGTCCATTGGATAGGAGAGGTATCTGCTAGATGAATACATTTCACAGGCCTTTGTGCTATTGGCAGGTATTGTTTAATTAAGTTGGAACGTCGGCGACATACTAGCAATTAGTGCAGAAGCTACCTCCTTGTTCTACATTGCTTTGATATTAGTTAAGACACGGTTGCGAGGCAAGATGTAATTATGTCTATGTATGCCTGGAATAATTTTAGTTATATCTATGTTAGTAATTTATCTACGTGTCAGTTATAAGATGGATTAGGATACGTATTATTGGAATGTGAATGATTGTTGCTTGTAAACGTAATCTATCTGTGCCTACAAAAGGCAAATGTGACTGACAGATCTATCAACGCTCAAACCACTAGACGGATTGGGTTCAAATTTGACATACACCACTGTGTCTCCTGTTTAGCCAGAATTAACAGCGGCAACCGCCAAAGAAGGAAATGAACAGTGAAATCCATTGCAGTCCCGGGGGTAAAACTACAGCTGCCCTGGAACTCACAACGAAATTAATCAGAAGAAATTAGTAGGAGTAGGAAACTTTTGGAATGTGGCTTCCCCTATTAGCAATATGAGAGACAGCAATGTGGCAAATAAAGCATTAAAAGCCCAAAGAGATGGCTAGTCAAGTGAAGCTCAGCTGCTGTACACCACGGATTTTAGTACCTATCTAACACTATTGGGGACCTAAAACATTGAGTTGTTACCTAACACATCGATTACAATAATATGAATTGCAAAATCGTCGGAATTCTCCCTTGTTGCTACCAAATCAGAATAGTATGTATACACATGTATAGTATGTACTACCCCGGATGCGACATGCAATGAATTCAACATGTCATCCCGCTCCCGCCCCCAAAGATCACACTCCCAGATCACATAAGTAAATAAAAAAAAAACAACGCTGGAATTGATCAATAGACTTAAGAAAGTAGGCACGAGTCATCGTTATAGATGAGTTCAGTCTCAAGGTCCGAGTCAAGAATTTCCACTTTGTATTTTTAAGTCTCCTAACGAACGGCTTCCCTGTATCGCTATTATTACTAATTAGGCGCAAGATGAAGAGACAATATTATTTAAAGTTAATTTTCTATCGGAAGGGTTTTAATAATATCGACTCTTAGACAGAACAGGAGCTCGATGGCGTTGTTGCGCGTGTCAGTCTAATCGAACACGCAAGTTAAGCAACGTCGACCGCAGCCTGTCTATGAATAGGTTTATTTATCTCGAGCTGCGCATGTTAAGCCGTCGGTCCCGCATGTTATCACTAGATGTCAGTTGTTAAGCCAAGTCAATGGCCTTACCGCGGCTTGGAAACATTGGCCTCTGCTAACCTGCAACGTACCCTATACCTAACGGCTAATGCTCCCCGTGTGCCAACCTTACACAACCTTACAGTAATTCGTAGCGTAACGAACGTTAGATAGATCACGTGACATTCGTCAAAATCGAACATTTTATTATGTCAATTGACAAATGTCACGTGATCTATCTAACGTTGGTTACGCTACGAATTACAATTGGCTAGGGGGGCTGAGGTAAAATGAGAATAATAGATATATCGGCAGCAACATATATTCATCCCACTGCTGGGATATAGCTCTTCCCTCAATCGCAAGGGTTTAAAGATTAATTAACCAAGCTGCTCAACTATGGGTTGGTGGAAATTTTATCTATATATAAATTGTGGCGGCTTGGAAACATTGGCCTCTGCTAATCTGCAACGTACCCTATACCTAACGGCTAATGCGCCCCGTGTGCCAACACTGCCAACCTTCCGGTTATATCACGGGATGCGAGTCTCTCGTCCAGTAAATCAACCAGACGAGAGGACCTTTACCTGCTCCGCGTTTGCGCTCAGTAAACCAACCGAGCACTCAGTAACCTGCACTATTAACGCTGCTAACCTGCAGTTGAGCTGCATGGTGGAGTATGCACTAAACCCCTTCGTTTGAGAGGACTCCCGTTCCCAACAGTGGGATGACTATGGGTTGATGCCTACTCTTAGACATTACCTATTTTGGTATCGGAATAATAACTATCCCTACTTCCGGAATAATATTAGTCATATTATAAATGTGAATGTTAGTTTGTATGTTACGCCGAAACTACTCAACCGATCATCATGAATCTTTGTACACATATTCTCAAAGGTATTAAAAAGGACATAGGATACCGTTATTTTAAAAAAAAAAAAATAACGCGGGCGAAGCCGCATGTCGAAGCTAGTACATTATAAAAATGTTACTGGCCGATGTCTCTAACAGAAAATATCTAAGAAAAAAATAATATCAGTGGGTGGGTACTTATAACAGCAATAAAAGCGAAAACAAATTATCTTTAGAAATTTTTCAGTCATTAATAAAGTTTCTACAACGCAAACACCATCTGTTTACCTTGATAATGCCTCTAGACGAAACTGCTCAGCCAAAATAAATTTAATTTCATGGTACCAGTGCTTTATAATAACAAATTGTTAATAACGTTCCATCAAGTGCCCAATCAACAGCGTTAACAATTTAGAATTTTTGTATGTCTGTCACCAATTCAAAGTCAATATTCATAGTTTTTTTTATATATTACGACAGGTGGCAGACCGCTTCACAACAGGCGGGCCGTAAGCTTATACAGCCCGCCTGTTGTGAAGCGGTGCACCGTAATAAAATATTGCTCGCGCGCCAATATTCCCGCTGCCAACGCAGCATCTCCTTCCTTTCTGGTGACCTCACTCACTCGCAGGAACACAACTATCTTCAAGGGAATTGTTATTTGGCTGCGGTATTCTGTGAGGTGGAGGTACATTCCCCAATCGGGTAGCTTACAATTACGCTCCATACCTCACTTTTCGCCAGAGCCTCGTTTGTCAGTCAGCAGGGTGCACCGCGTGCAGGTGAAGTTTGCTTTGGTTGAAAGAGGTTGAGGAACCTTTTACACCCCAAAATATAGTGAAGGACAGGACAACGACTCTCGTGTCAGCTGGTGTTATTATAAATATTGACATATTTCGGAACATTACATAAAATTTCCACCAACCCATAGTTGAGCAACTCGGTTATGTAATCTACCCTTTCGATTGAGGGAAGAGCTATATTCCAGCAGTGGGATGAACATATGTTGCTGCCGATATATCTATTATTCACATTTTACCTCAGTTCAGCAAAATAGCTCAGATGTTTCTGTTTAACAACGGAAGCACTACAATTATTCTGAACAAAAAATTCTGTAAGCAAAAAGTACTTATGAAAGCACCTCTCGAAAGTACACAGGAATTTCTTCGAAGACGGTACGAACGCTACAATGAAAGTGGTTTCCGTGGAGGGGCCGCTGTAAGTATTTCATTTCTTGTTCCTTCACACAACTTCGGCATTTACGATGTAGTTATATTCATATATATTTTCTTTGTTATTTTTTAAAACATGATTATTTATAAATGGTTGTCTGAAAGAAATCGCATCGCGATATGGCCGACCCTTGTAGGTACTCTAATTCTGCACACGTACTTTTTTTGTATTTTTTTTTTTGAAGTGATAACTTCTTTAGCGGTTTTGTGCACTTTTTGGGATGGGTAAAAAATATTAAACTCGCGTCAAGACACGTGACCTGATCGAAAATTCGTAAGACGGAGGGAGAGGAGACCGCCGCCGCGCCGGCGCGGCGGAGAGGAAGTAATATCCCCCTCTCGTGCGAAATTATACCCTAACCATTCCAAAATATTTCAAAATGCACAATGTTAATGTTCATGTTTTCACTTCTGCCGGCACTCCCGGAGTGCAACCCGTTTTTATATTGGTGCAATAAAGTGTATTGTATTTGTTTGAGTGCATTTACCACTTACACGTACTGCATTACAGATAAATAGTATTCCTGACGATGACGGCGTGACAGGTCGCCAGAGCTCACGAACAGGTGAATAGTTAGAGATCAATATTTCGCAAATGGAGCCTTAAATCGATAAAAACAAAATTAAAAATTTTAAAAAGACCCACGACGGTTAAAACGTTGTTGAAAAAGTATAAAATAATTTTGAAACCCTCGACTTAAAGAATTTATGCTAAGAACTTAATAAAAAAAACCCAAGAACATCCGTTGGGGCTGCCATTAAATGAACTAGTTTGGCAGTTTTATAGTAACTTGTATACTTATTTATATTTACGTTGAAAGCAGCCCCCGACGGATTTTCTTGGGGTTTTTTATTAAGTTCAGAGCATAAATTCTTAAAGTCGGGGGTTTCAAAATTATTTTATACTTTTTCAACAACGTTTTAACCGCCGTGGGTCTTTTCAAAATTTTTAATTTTGTTTTTATTTCAAACTATTTAGAGAGCAAGCATAGGTATTACAATTGAAAACCGCATCAGGATCAGACTAGTAGTTTTGGTTTTGCACAAACAAATGTTTACTGCAGCGTCCTCTGGTGAGTTGTCACTGTAACACGTATCTAAGAACATGCTCCAATCGAACCTGAACCCAGCACTGAAATCCGCATCAAAATCGGACTAGTAGTTTTGGAGATAAATAGCAACATTGGTTGCACAAACAAATGTTTACTGCAGCGCCCTCTGGTGAGTTGTCACTGTAACACCTATCTAAGAACATGCACCAATCAAATCCGAACCCATCACTGAAAACCGCATTTAAATCGGACTCGTACTTTTGGAGATAAATGGCAACATTTGTTTCACAAACAAATATTTACTGCAGCGCCCCCTGGTGAGTTGTCACCGTAACACCTATCTAAGAACATGCACCAATCAAACCCGGACCCATTACTGAAAACCGCATCAAAATCGGACTCGTAGTTTTGGAGATAATTGGCAACATTGATTTGCACAAACATCCTAGCACCCCAACCGCATATACCGTCTCCGTTCCGTCGCGGGTAAAAAATGGCCAATGATGGCCTACCGACCAGATATCCAACACTATAATATAGCCAACGAAAAAAAATCATGCCCACGTTACGTGTAGAGAAGGAAGCCTAAAATTTTTTTTCATTATTTAATTTACCATTTTGTCGGCCTCATTAATAGGATTACACATACCAAATTTATGTTTTCTAGTACTAATAGTCTCTGTGCTAAGTCGCTACACGAACGGACAGACAAACACGCAAATGGCGAATTCCGTAGAAACTAAATGCTGCCATACAATAACCAAATTGTTAAAAAAAATACTTTATTTCAGATAATTTGAATCCATACATAACCAATTCATAACTATATATTTTTAAATATTAGAATGAATTAAATTTAATACAATACAGTGCTTTTTATGTGTTGTATAAATCTACAACCCGCTAAAAGCATTCTCTATTACTTAGTTAGCCTTTGGGAAAAGCAGAAATTCACGTATATGGCTGTCAAAAGCAAACAGATCTAGGAAATGTGATAGGAGACGGTAATGAGTTAGTTCTTCATTAAACCGGTTAAAGCGTTTAAATACTCGTATATTAGTGCATTTGTGTAGGTATTCGTGACAATAAAGATAGGCTTAAAAAATTGATACTGTTGATTGTTGGCACTTGGTGGAACATCATTATTATAATGTTATATATAATAAAGCACTTGTACTGTTCCAGGTTCCACGTTATTATATTTAATATTACCGACCGGTTTCGCCGCTAAGGCATTATAAAGGTAAACAGAGGGTATTTGTGTTTGAGTTTCTTGAGTTAAGTGTTTGAAACACAAACACAATCTGTTTACCTAGATAATGCCTTAGCGGCGAAACTAACTGGACGGTAGTATTAAATATAATAACGTGGAACAGTACAAGTACTATAACATTATGATAAAGATAGGCATTTGCAAACAGTGAATACTGGCGGATACGGATCCACTACGGCCCCAACTCAATTTGGGCTTTGTTAATTAGCCTGGCAGGGATACGTTTTAAAATTCAGATTTCAGCAATTCAATCGTGAAACATTGATTATACTTTTCTCGAAAAAGGTAACAAGTATAAAATTTTATTATTTTGTCGATACGGAACGAAAGTTTTGGGACGAATCAAGAGCAAACGGACCCAACTTATTCCCAAATGCTCTACCTTTTTTACTTTCACTGGGATCATTATGATATTAAAAGGTTCCTTATGGTTCTTCTGATTAGAGGGTTGTACCTTAAAACTTCCTGTTTTCTTCTTCCTCAAAATCTCTCACTTTTTTGGTAGGTCAGTGATTCAGTCAGATTTTTTTCCAGTTGAGAAAACCTACGACAGGCAAGAAAACGTTTGTTTGTTTTGTTCCTTATTTAATTTTTTTTTTATATACTACTTCGGGTGGCAGACAAGCATACGGCCCGCCTGATGTGAAGCGGTTCCGTAGCCATATTAACGCTCGCAACATAAAATATCGCTCGCGTGCCGCCACCCCCTCTGCCAACGCAGAATCTCCTTCCTTTCTGGTGATCTCACTCACTCGCAAGAACACAACAAGGGAATTGTTATTTGGCTGCGGTATTCTGTGAGGTGGAGGTACATTCCCCAGTCGGGTAGCTTACGATTACGCTCCCTACCTCTCTTTTCGCCAGAGCTTCGTTTGTCAATCAGCAGGGTGCACCGCGAGTGCAAGTTGGCTTTGGTTCAAAGATGTTGATGAACCACTTACACCCCAAAATTACATATTTTTATGTAAATTATACTCGAATAACATTATTATGTACCCTGCATATGTCATGATATGATTATAATAATGATTTTTGAACAAAAAAAAATCGACTTCAGTTGGCAAGTGCAGCTTATTGGTGGAATACCACGGGAGTCGCTGCTGCCCGTCTTCGGGGAGAAAAGTTAATGCGTTATACAAGATTCCTTAGTCGCCTTGTCCAGCGCAGAGCAATAGAGTGGCGCAATTCTATTCTGCCGGCAACCACATCCCATCATCAGACCCTGACTTGGTGAATATGGAACCACCTCGCAATCATCCCCTTTCAAATAAAAAAAGAGAATTTGACCATACGTGCTTATAAATTTCAAGGGTTTCCCTTGATTTCTCTAGGATCCCATCATCAGATCCTGACTTGGTGAATATGGGACCACCTTGCAAGCATACCCTTTTAAATAAAAAAAGAATTTTGAAAATCGGTTCACAATTCGCGAAGATATCGAATAACATACATACAAAAAAAAAACAGTCGAATTTATAACCTCCTCCTTTTTTGAAGTCGGTTAAAAATCACCAAGAAGCCGTCTCGCGAGCAATACTTTTTTGTGTTGCCGACACGCAACGGCTTTACATGAGGCGGGCTGTATACATTTTCCACAAGAAGTCGTATAAAAAGCAATAGGTGGATGAGTAGGAGTTAATTCAATTAGCATGAAATACTTTTTGTTTTATACAGCAATCCACTGGAGCAATCCCTCAACGTAAGTCAATTTGCATACATTGTAAGTGCAAACGTGTTACAAACAAGTTGAAATATGTAGGATATCCGAACGACACCACACAGAAGCTCGCCAGGGCGGGCGGGCGGGCGGACGCTCCGCCGAGACTAAATGGATTAATCCATCAAACGCGTTCATCTTTTATGCACCGGCAGAGAAACATTATATCCAGAGCTGTTTTTTCAAATCGTGCTTTCACGTCCCAATAATTTCTTGAACGTGCCCTACATCAAGTATGACCCGATTCGAAGAATAAATATTTCCCGATCCGAATTTAGTATCTACTCGCGAATAGATGTAAATGGATTTATATATATGATCTTGGGTTTCTAAGGTAATAACGATATATTAAGACTTTTTGCAAAAGGGGGTAGATTATGTGGTACTTTAACTCCGAGTTCGATCTCCGCACAAGACAAACATTTGTGTGCATTAACATGTCTATTTGTCTTGGTTTGGGTGTTTTCTATGCACTGTAAGTATGTATTTACAAGAACAATGTATTTAAATATTTATTAGTTGTCTAGTACCCACAGCACAGGCTTTGCTCAGTTTGCGACTGTGTAAATTGTCCAGAAATATTATTTGCCCAGAATTTTTATTAAATACATATCCGTGGTATAATAAAATATGGTACGTTCTACCCAAAACAGATAGGTATATAGCCAAGACAATGTCACGAAAATGAATTCGACAACCCAACGTCAAAATCTGCCATTTTTACCTTCGATCAGTAATTTTTACATACGAACTACAGCTGATGACGTAGGTATGATCAAATCACGTGACCTGCCTATCACGTGAAGAATTTCCTTTTTTTATTGTATGAATTACGTACATATCTTCAATGGAACAGAAAATATTGAACTTTAAAAAGCTTACCTGAGGCCCTCTCGCCGAAGCCGATTCCCATCGCCTTTTTTGATTGCGAAAATCAACCTTCAGCTTAAATTAACAGCAATTGTATATAGTTTAACTGGTAGAAATCCTGAAGTTCTACTGACAAAGTTACAAATAGTTGTCAATAACTCAAATCTAACACTTTTTTTGTGAATATTCAATGGAAATCGGCTTCAGGTTAGGCGGTAGGGTTGTCCTGCGAAAATAAACGATATAAACAGTAGGAGCCATCGGTCCTTTAAGAATTGTGAAAAAGTAACCTTCAATTTACAAATTTCGTACAACAATACGACATTTCCTGGTAATTGTAATTATAACTCCATTGAGACAACTTTTTCAACTTTTCATTCCATAAAAAATTTACTCGATTTATTCTGAACTTTTATGTAAAAAATTCCAAATCAGTTCAGCTGTTCTGAAGTTTTGTACGTAGCAACGAACAACATTTCATTTTTATTTATATGTACATATTTTTTTATTTTATTTTTTTATACTACGTCGGGCGGCAGACAAGCATACGGCCCGCCTGATGTGAAGCGGTTACCGTAGCCATATTAACGCTCGCAACATAAAATATCGCTCGCGCGCCGCCACCCCCGCTGCCACCGCAGCATCTCCTTCCTTTCTGGTGACCTCACTCACTCGCAGGAACACAACAGCTCTCAAGGGAACCGTTATTTGGCTGCGGTATTCTGTGAGGTGGAGGTACATTCCCCAGTCGGGTAGCTTACAATTACGCTCCATAACTCTCTTTTCGCCAGAGCCTCGTTTGTCAGTCAGCAGGGTGCACCGCGTGCAGGTGAAGTTTGCTTTGGTTGAAAGAGGTTGATGAACCTTTTACACCCGAAAATATAGTGAAGGACAGGACAAGGACTCTCGTGTCAGCTGGTGTTATTATAAATAAAGTGAAGTTGGCTTTGGTTCAAAGATGTTGATGAACCACTTACACCCCAACGATTCAACGGGACACCAGTGTAATGTCTACTAAAAACGTTAATTAATTATTCAGGGGACTTCGGGTGAGTTACTTGTTATAACTTACATCTTGACAATTAGCTAGCTACACAGTTTTTGTTTTAATGGGACCCTCGTTAGTCCATAATTTGCTGATTAATTTTGGACGGGATCTCAAGAATTTCGGCAAACAACCATTCCCGTTTATAGATATACCTTTGAACTTTAAGTTAGGAAATTCTGTTGTCTACCTTTCATAATTACTTAAATGGAAGATCTTTTGACGCAACTTACAAAATATTGCTGTTCTTGAAGAATTAAATTCTAATACTATTTATTCGTGAATTTCAGATAAGTAGCATATATGTATATATAGAAAACTTGGTAGATGATTGAACATAGTACGAATATAGCGGAGAGGTGGTATTAAGACGGAGAAGGAGACTTAAAATTTCGCTACTTTTCCTAGAAGACTATGACGTGGGGTTCTTAAAAAAATGAGAATTGGTTTTTACAGGGTTGGCAACGCGCGAGTGATAGGTAACAGCTTTCTATCAGTCGGGCCTTATGCTTGTCTGCCACAGCAATGGTACAAGAAATATCACATCATATTTTATTTCACTTACACGGCTGCTAGCCGTGGAGCGTTTTGGACTCTTTAAAATATGTTTATGAGTCGAAAATATAACTACAATATATATAATGTGTTGTCTATAAACGGTATGAGTATTCTCGTCTCTTATGTTAAAGTATCTCGTCCACATTTCCAGCAATATATCAAAAGTTGAACCTGCTTATTTCCGTACTAGGTGTAAGGCTAAGATGAGGGAGAGAATAGCTCGTCAAATTAACTGTATCCGTTAGAATATCGAACTACGGGTGTTTAATAGTAGTTTATGCAGATATAACGTAATGGAAGTTATTCAAAACATCTTTTTCTAAAACAAGCCTTGTCATCTTCTATCTTCCTTAATATAAAAAACCGGCCAAGTGCGAGTCGGACTCGCGTACGAAGGGTTCAATCAACATCTTGTATAATATATATAAAATTAATATATACTATCCATACTAATATTACGTTAGTACTATTACTTATACTGTGCTAATATTATAAAGCTGAAGAGTGTTCTTGGTTGAACGCACTAATCTCAATAACTACTCATCCAAATTAAAAAAATACTGTTAGTATTACATAGCCAGTATTTCAAGGAAGGCTATAACATCACGCTACCACCAATAGGAGCTGAGCACCAAAAAAAAATATTGCACCAATGAAAAATGGAAAAACAATATGTCTTTTGAGGGCTTTCGATAAGTGCGCTGCGTAAACAGCTGAATTTACGCAAAAATCATATATGATGGAATTGTTACTCTTTAAAAGACCTAAAAAAAAGTCCGCGACAGCGTATGTCTATCTTTTAAGATTGACTCACTATAACCTTTTTATATGGTAATCAAATTTGTTTGTAATTAATGCATTATTTGAAAACAAATTTGAAAGCAGTCACTATAAGTTTTTTTATTAGACTTAATTAGAGAATGTTAAGTACTTGATGGTCTTACCACGATAACTGATATTCACGCAGACGACGTCGCGGGCAACAGCTAGTTATCTATAAAAACGGCAAAAAAAATCACGTTTGTTGTATGAGAGCCCCCCTTAAATATTTATTTTATTTTTATTTAATTATTTATTTTTAAAGTAAATATACAACTAAATATTATGTGACTATTTCAAACGTCTACCTGCCTATTGCCGTTATCAATTGCGAGCAAAAACGAGCAAAAAAATCACGTTTGTTGCATGGGAGCCCCCTTAAATATTTTTTATTATATTATATACTATTTTTTAGTATTTGTTGTAATAGCGGCAACAGAAATACATCATCTGTGAAAATTTCAACTGTCTATCACGGTTCATGGAGTGACAGACGGACGGACGGACGGACGGACGGACGGACGGACAGACGGACAGACGGACAGCGGAGAGTTAGTAATAGGGTTCCTTTTTACCCTTTGGGTACGGAACCCTAAAAATGAATCGCTGAAAGTGTTGCTAAGTGCAATTCTCGAGAACAGCTCAACCGATTTCGCTAATTCCTTTTTTAGAATATTCCTTGAAGTACGAGGATGGTTCTTACGAAGACAAAAATTAAAAAAAATGCCCGAAAAGGTCTAAAAACAACACTTTTCTATACACCCATACAAACGATTCGTAATAATATATAACTTAAAAGTAAATTTGAACTTTAATACCATACAATAAGGTTCAAGTATTAGTGGAGAGGTTCCGGGAAGGCAAAACAATTGAGTGAGGTTAGTATCGTAGGCGGTACGAAGTTCGCCGGATCAGTTAGTGTTTAATATATATATATATAGTTTTAGACACTGTGGTTTTAGTACAAGCGGGCGAAGAATATGGCCACAACTAGTTTCCTCCAAAAACAATCTCTGCCAACCCGCTGTTGAGCAGCGTAGTGCAGTACGCTCTAAACCACCGATAAAGGAGAGATCCACATTCAACGCGATGTGTGAACGGGGTGTAAGTAGTTCATCAATATCTTTGAACCAAAGTCAACTTCACCTGCATGCGGTACACCCTGCTGACTGACAAACGAAGCTCTGGCGAAAAGAGAGGTAGGGAGCGTAATTGTAAGCTGTCCGTCTGGGGAATGTGCCTCCACCTCACAGAATACCGCAGCCAAATAACAATTTCCTTGAGGGTTGTTGTATTCCTGCGAGTGAGTGAGGTCACCAGAAAGGAAGGAGATGCTGCGTTGGCAGCGGGAGTGGCGCGGCGGCGCGCGAGCGATATTTTATGTTGCGAGCGTTAATATGGCTACGGTAACCGCTTTACAGGCGGGCCGTATGCTTGTCTGCCACCCGACGTAGTATAAAGAAATGCGATCGAAAAAGCCTGAATTTTATTCGTATAAAATTTGAATAATGAATCCATGGATTCATTATTTCTTTTGAACTCGTTCAGTCTTTTAAATGTAAATTGGTCATAAATATTTGACTGGAATACTTGGTATTGTTCAAGCATTCGCAGTATAAATCAATACTCAGGCGTTTTCTTTATAACTGCCTGTTGCGGTGGTCGCGTGAATGGAATTTCTCTCTGCTGTGTTATTACGCTAACCGCATAGTATAGAGCTGACTGCAGCGAGAAAATTACTCCAAGAAATTAGTTGAAAGGAAAACAGTGCACTGAAATGGAATATATTTACGGAAGATAATTAAAAAATATTATTATTACATTAAGATGACAAACAAGTATACCGACTCCCGCCGGAAGGTAAGGAAGGTAAGCTTGCTTGGAAGAGCATCAGCAGAAAACCATTGTCAAATAACAATTTTTCAGAGTTAGGTTTTCTGTAAGATGGAGGGATGAATGAATGAATGAAACATTTATTTGAGGTACTTCTCCAGTCGGGCTCGGTATGGTGTAGTACTTCCTGACCGCACCACCATTCAGTACCAAGACGCCATTACACTAAATACTACCTCAATTCATGTATTTAGTATGTAGTACTTGGACTAGGAGCTCAGAAATTCTAGAGATTAGAAGTTTTATAACTTCTATCCTCTAGAATTTCTGAGCTTTTAAATGTAGAGACTATAGTATTGTACTGTGGATAGTGGCTCAATTCCGACATGTATTTAGTCTTTATGGGCTAAGCTTTGTACTGGTTATTGTTAGGCAATAATTGTGCAAACAATTCAGGGATTACTGAAGGCACCGTATCATTGGCAGCGGTTATTGGCACGAGCAAGATCATCTAACTATAAAATAACATTGAAGTCACCACCTACTGAATATATATATGTATCAACCATACATAGTGAAAAATCCTAGACTCATCACATTATATAATGTATATACAACTGATCACTTTGCCATACTGAATTGTTTGACGAAATATATGTATAAGGGGTGTTAAAACATGGTGTTATATATTTGGAGTTAACTATGTCTTTTATTTAATTTTGTAAATTATTATTATTATTTCCCCTTCTAGCATTTAAGGCAATTCAGTAAACAATAGCGAATTCAAAGTTTTCGATTAGTAGATACACGTAGTACAACTGCACTGTACAGGCTCAGTATAAGTAATAGTACTACGACCAGTATGGCCACTCCCTGCCGCTCTCTCTTGTCGACCTCACCTCTCCTCTGAGACAAATCTGGAACAGTTTGTATGGCGCCGCACGCACACACGCTCATTCACGCTCTGCACAGACGTCGTTGTTTATGTAAGTGTCTAAGCAGACTATATACGAGTATAGTATATAGTATAGTCATTACGCCTGTAATACTTTTTCAAAGACTATCGACATATTTGACCAAAATTACGTTGCGATTTTTGCATACCAATCTTAATCACGCGGAATTTCGGCCGCGGAATTTCCGCTTAGTGTGGTTTGAGACTAGTTCACGACGCGACATTTGTATGGAGTGGCCGGGGTGTGGCACAGGGGAATGCGTAATCCCATACGTCATTGTATTCCGTATGATTATCCCTGCGGACTTAATAACCGTGTGTGAAAATCGGGGATGAAATGTTAATCTCGTAACAGATGAAGACGCGTGCGTAAGCTGAGAAAATCACATAATACAGTAATGAGGTGCGTGGGTTAAGTTCATTTTATATTCATATGCTGGTAATAAATCATAAATTCTTACGAATATTTAATTTTAATTTATGGCGTTTGTACATACTGTCATTTACCATGTGTCCATTACTGTTCGTGTCTATTGGTAACTATTTGAATTCACTTTTGAAATATTCCCAAATAAACACGACTTGGTAGTCTTCAAGAACACAGTAATTTTTCCCCTTAAAAGGCCGGCAGTCTTGCGGAGAGAGAGAACTTTTAAAATCATAAAAAATCATCGCTCTAAAATCTTTTCGACCTAATTCCATTTTCGTTGCGTACGTAGAACTTTGAATGTGTGATAAAAAACAATTGACAAATGATTTCCCGCCAATTTTTTTTTTATTACTAAGAAGGTTAGAAGGTCGTTTCAAAAAATATAACATATAGTTCCGATTAGCTAGAAGCACAGTATAAGTAATAGTACTAACGTACTAGAAGTGCAAAACTTTTAGTGTGCCCCATGTACCTATAAAGATGTTACTTGCCAAATTTCATAGTTCTAGGTCAACGGGAAGAGTATTAGTTTTGATTCCCTTGAGAATGTATCGAAATATGCGATTTTGCTGAATAAACGGCCGTATCTTTTTTTTTTACGTAAACTTAGCAGTTTGAATTTTTTACCACTTCATGGGACCGTAGATAAGAGTACATATACAGTTCAAATTTCAGCTTGATACCTCCACTCATTCTCGACATAGAGGATCTTGACAGACAGACAGACGGACAACAAAGTGATCTTATAAGGGTTCCGTTTTTCCTTTTGAGGTACGGAACCCTAAAAAACCAGAAAACGTTTGCAAAAAAACACAAAACGATCATTACTCAGAGATTTCATTGTCAAACCGATTTAACCCTAAAACCTTTCATTTTTCGCCCGAACACAACCACATCGCGATCTCGAGAGGGTGTCAGAATGACGTAATTTCCTTCCGAGGGACTAAACGACCTGCCTTTAGATAGCGTTTTGATAACTCCATATAGCGTTTTGATAACTCCATATCACGCTTACTTAAGGCCATTGTAAAGTGTCATTATTGGACAGTTAAGGCATAGTAATTGTCCGAAGTTGGCCAAGGGTCTCTATCATAATTGTGACGCAGATGGTTATGAAACTTATGAATAATTTAAGGGCAGTCGTCTACAAGTTTGTGTTTCCATGTCATTAATAATATGGTATGCTCAATTAAGCCATATATCAATGTCAACTCGAAATGAATATAAGATTATGTTATGTAAATAAATAGCTTTTTTTAAAGAAAAATTAACGGACTTCGATGAAAATTTCACTGATCAACTTTTAGTTTATTTGTGTTAGACTATAGATGAAGGACAATGTTTTATAAACTAAGACTTTTTCAGAGAATCATGCAGTCAAATAAGAAACGAAAAAACGGTCCATACAAGATGCTAGAAGAAAAGGCATACAAAATTAGGACGTATAACGTTACTAGATCATACGTCCCAATTTTGTATGCAGAAATTTGCACGACAGCTATGTTAAATATTGCGTTTATGTAGCTAGTGCCATAACAAAAGTTTTTAATTTCATCCTTTTATATGGATGACGAGGAGCTCGATGGCGTCGTTGCGCTAGTCAGACTAATCAATCACGCAAGTTAAGCAACGTCGACCGTAGCCTGTCTAAGGATCGGCACATAAAGCTGTCGGTCCTGGCCTTTGTTATGGCCAAATCAGTAGTAGCTACTTCCGCCAACCCGCAGTTGGGCAGCGTATTGGCACAAAATACAGAGATTGTATTTTGTGGTGGAGGATTTAGAGCATACTCCATGCTCTAAATCCTCTTCGAATTGAGGATAATAAGGGTTGATGATCACTCATCCTTTTAAAATGGACTGAATTTTCCCACCAAACTGTGATCGACTATGAAACAAGTTAGAGGTAAGTTATTAAATTTTTAAGACCCCTGATCTTTCTAGTTTTGTTTTTTTGTCTTTTATGATCTCATAAATATTTCTTTTATAAATTTACAACATTGTCAATTAGCCCCTTATTTACAAAAACTTAGTTTTATAGTGTAACTGGCTACTTGCCAGATTTAAAGGCAAGGCTTATTTTATTCCTACTGCCAAGTAATAAACGAAGCCTGGCAGAAAATAACATATAACTAAGAGAAAAACCTTGCTCAAAGAATAAGTATAGCTATCCAGCGAGGTGCCAGTGTTCTGGGGACACTGCCGAAAGACAACGATCTTGGGGATATTTTTTATTTGTAAGTAAATTTGTATTTATTTATATATTTATTTTTTGTAACTTAATTAAGTTTTCTATAATTAGATTGTATTTAATTAATTATATCTCTATTATGAAAAAAATGTCAAATTAAATTTTATGTAATATTATATAATGTTTAAAACATTATGTTAATGTATACTTATAAATATATAAATTTACTATTTAAATAATAACTAAGAGAAGACGTTCAAATATTATATATGTTAAATCTCTACACAAGAACAATATAATCCGACTTGGGACCTTCATTATCCTTATAACTATCCTCCAACTTCTAAAGGGTTGTGTGTGATCAATTAGTTACAATTGATTTTGGCGAACTTACCAGAATTAAACAACACATTTACAAATAAAAAAATTGTTGATAATTTTACGTGATAACATCATAAGAAAACATCGGATGATGGAGAGGAAGAGATAGATGCGTCACAAGCCGAACGCTTAGGCCGATCGTGCCTCTCTATCGCTTGTCCCGCGCTCTCGCTTGCACGCTCAGCTCAGGCGGAACGTGATAATGAGTCATGCTTTTTCATGCTTGCAGCTGGCGTTCAACGATTTATACGACGTTATCACGTCAAAAAGACTCCTCGCCAGTTCTATTCTCATCAGACTCATAAGACTATGGTATCCCAAGCAAAGAGGCAATCACGTTATCTGATTATCGCGACCGAACCGCGCTAAATTGCTAGTAATGAAATATTTGTATTCCAAAAAGGTACATTTGCGTTTATTCGAGAGAATCAATAGCGGAGCCGACCCCCAAAACTTGGAAGGGTATTCATTATTATAACAAGCCATTACTCAGGCGGTGGTTGCGCGAGCTACCCTCTTTTCCCACGCGCACAATTACCATGGTCGAGCCTTCTGACCCATTTCTACCGCTACGAATGCTACCATGCATACTTTATGACCGTAGTTCATCATATTTCTATTCCCGAATTGTATGTTATACGCACAAAGGTTTCCTTCGAAGAATTCGTACAATTGTAAACCCTTTTATTTTATCACGTGTTGTTGTTGCTTTTCAGGGGAAAGGTTTTTTAATTATCAATTTTTCGTATGGATATTTCGATTTAGATAAATTTTGAGTAGCTATTACGCAAGAATAGGTACAGCTTATGGCTGACACCACTTCGTTAGAAAATCGATGATTATTACACATACATGTCGTCGTCGTCAACCCTTATTCATTCCACTGCTGGGATATGGGACTCCCCTCAATTTAAGGGATTTAGAGCATACTCCACCACGCTGCTCAATTGTGGGGTGGAGGTCAGTGGTTTCAAGTCGCCTAAAGCCCTCCGAAGCACGGAGGAGTTCGAGATAAATAAACCCATCCATGGACAGGCTACGGTCGACGTTGTTTTTTTTATATAATATATATGAGAGGGGGGCAAACGAGGATGTGGGTCACCTGGTGGAAAGCAATTGACCTTGATGCTTGACTTGATCGATTAGACTGCCACGCGCAACGACCTGCCCCTTATCCAAGTGTAATTCGTAGCGTAACGAACGTTAGATAGATCACGTGACATTTATCAATTCTCATGCTAAAATGTTCGATTTTGACAAATGTCACGTGATCTATCTAACGTTCGTTACGATACGAATTACACTTGGCTAGGGGGGGAGAGCTCCTCAACGACTGCAATCTTCGTCGCGAACAATCAGGCAAGATTTTTTTAATGGATGTTCCATACATTTTAATTTTGTATGTACATATAAAAGTTTTCCACGTTACAACGAATTTTTTTGCTGTCTCCGTGGTAAAATTGTTTGCGTTCTTGTTCTAAACTTGTTAAAGTAGATTGGAGTTACACGTTGTATAAAGGCATTTCTTAGTTCCTTAGGTAGGCATTTACGTCAAGAAACTCTTTGGACTTCACTAGCATTTCTAGTTAAAAGTTTGTCAGAAAGCTAACCGGCATGAAATTTTGCATAGTGTAACTTTTAGTTGGCAGGTTTAGTGAGCGATAACTTATTCAATTGTTACGGCTATATATATATATTTTTTATACTACGTCGGGTGGCAGACAAGCATACGGCCCGCCTGATGTGAAGCGGTTACCGTAACCGTATTAACGCTCGCAACATAATATATCACTTCCGCGCCGCCACCCCCGCTGCCAACGCAGCATCTCCTTCTTTTCTGGTGACCTCACTCACTCGCAGGAACACAACAACCCTCAAGGGAAATGTTATTTGGCTGCGGTATTCTGTGAGGTGGAGGTACATGCCCCAGTCGGGTAGCTTACAATTACGCTCCCTACCTCTCTTTTCGCCAGAGCTTCGTTTGTCAGTCAGCAGGGTGCACCACGAGCAGGTGAAGTTGGCTTTGGTTCAAAGATGTTGATAAACCACTTACACCCCAAAATAATATATATATAATATAATATAATATATAATATAAGCTTCTATTATTATTTTTTAATATTATTTTTTAATGAATTTGCAAAAATAATGTCTTATAACAATCGTATTGGTGTACCTATGCTGTAATGGTGTTATAAATGTTTTAAGGATAAATAAAAATAAATAAGTAAATAAAATTATTCTACTTCAATTGGAGCCTGTTACGTAGAATAGATTCGACCAACATTTTGTTACTTTTAAGTTAAGGCTTGTTAAGTTAACCGTGTTTTTGTTTAAGTTGGCCGTGTGGTTTCCGGCAGACTAGAATAGAATCACTCTGTTTCTTCCCGTGGATGTCGTACAAGGCGACTAAGAGAAATACATTATCAAATATCGATCAGGCCTCCCCAACCCGTTTGGCTAGCGTGGGGAGTGTAGGCCAAATCCTCCTTCCGTCTAGGACGGACGAGAGAGGGTCGTGCTCCTTTAGTGGAGACTAAAATTAACTTGATGATAATGATGAAGTTAAGGCTGTTTTAAAGTTAAATAGGAATGAAGACATCACGCAGTATAAGTTTTGAGAAGCATATGCCATCAAACTACTAGAATCTGTTGCAAATATATAAAACTCGATTTGAAGTTTCTTGCTATGTATATCTATCAATTTGGCATAGTTGTTGGTTGGTAATATTCTGCATAACATGGTACTTCTGCGGAATCCATCACTAAAAACTCGTTTCCTTACCTAATATTCTTTTGCTTATAACCTTTATTAGTCTTAGCGAACGCTTTGCTAATTCATTCTTAATTTGATTCGTCCAAAAGGCAAATAAATTTCCTTAGCCCTATTTCGAAGAAACACAAAAATTCGGGTCACGATTACGAACTCCCCCCGGTGTATAGAGTAGAATTAATATTACCAGATTTGGACTCCAATTAAGGCCCTTACTGCTACGAAAGTAGCGAATCTCTGAACAAAAAATCGTAGTGTAGAAAATAAATTTATACTAACATTATGAAGTTGAAGAGTTTGTTTATTTGTTTGGTTGAACGCGATAAACCCAGGATGTACTAGTGTGTATTGAAATTTTTTTTAGTGTTGGATAGCCCATTTATCGAGGAAAGCTTTATAACATTACGTTACGATCAATAAGAGCGGAGCACCGCTGAAAAATGTTACAAAAACTGGGAAAAAAATATTCCTGTTCAGAGCTTCCGTTGTGTACGCTGCGTACACGGTTAAAGTTAGGAGACAGTCATGTATAGCTGGTTGGCAACGGAGGTGGCAGCGCGCGAGCGATATTTTATGTTGCTAGCGTTAATATGGCTACGGTAACCGCTTCACATCAGGTGGGCCGTATGCTTGCCTGCCATCCGACGTAGTATAAAAAAAAATCTGTCTCTCTCACACACTTCGACGAAGTTGCACGGGTCAATTAGTATCAAATAATAAACCTACACTCAGTTTGTTACCAAGACAATAAAGTATATTGAGTAAGTATAATGTATATAGGTATATAATGTATATGTATGTATGTATGACCGATTAACGAGGCTCTGGTAAAATAGTAGTTAGTAAGAACGAGCGTGGGTTGTTGTATTTCTGCGAGTGAGTGAGGTCACCAAGAAGGAAGTAAGAAGTTGCTATGGGTTGATAACGGGGTGGCGGCGCGCGAACTTTATTTCATATCGTAAGCGTAGATATGGCTACGGTAACCGCTTCACATCAAACAAGTCATGACACATGACTTTTAAAATAATTTACTTAATCTAACTTCGTTAATATTCATGATTCGGTTGACCAGCAACTATTCAAAATTAAATAAACAATAAGCTTTGATTTGATTTAATAAATAGTCAGAAGCGAAGAAGATAGTTTAGAAAAACACGTAGTGACCGGAAAGCGTGCAGGCAACCCGTTTCCAAACCCCTACCAAAGGACATAACAATATGCACTACGCGATTTTTTTCACTTCATTGGCATATATCTAAATTACTTTTCGGTATCAATCCTAGCGTTCACAAGCTCTGACTCGAGGCCATCGGCGTTCGAACTCTCACGTACAGGAGAGTGTCATCACTGTGCCCCTGAGGCATAAGTAGCAACTACTTACACCCTCAAAGGGTGTAAGTAGTTGCCAACATCTTTAGGCTCAAAGTCTCACCCCTCTGAATAATAATAATCAAAGAAGCACAACTGGGTAGAATATAAATTAGATACCTTATCGATTCCTTACATGATATCAAAAGTTCAGGCATATTCAAGTGAAAGCAGGGCCCTACCGCTGGAGCTGAAGCCGATTACCATCAGTTTTTTTCATTACAAAAAATTGTCTTAGGTTAAAGTTATTGACAAACATTTTCAGTATCGTCGATCTATCGACTAAACTGAAATTTTTTGTCAATAACTTTACAGGGTTTCTACAACAGCTGGTAGAAACCCTAGAACTTTAGTTCTATTTACAGGGTTTCTACAACAGCTGGTAGAAACCCTAGAACTTTAGTTATATTTACAGGGTTTCTACAACAGCTGGTAGAAACCCTAGAACTTTAGTTATATTTACAGGGTTTCTACAACAGCTGGTAGAAACCCCAGAACTCTAGTTCTATTTACAGGGTTTCTACAACAGCTGGTAGGAACCCTAGAACTTTAGTTATATTTACAGGGTTTCTACAACAGCTGGTAGAAACCCCAGAACTCTAGTTCTATTTACAGGGTTTCTACAATAGCTGGTAGAAACCCTAGAACTCTAGTTCTATTTACAGGGTTTCTACAACAGCTGGTAGGAACCCTAGAACTTTAGTTCTATTTACAGGGTTTCTACAACAGCTGGTAGGAACCCTAGAACTTTAGTTCTATTTACAGGGTTTCTACAACAGCTGGTAGAAACCCTAGAACTTTAGTTCTATTTACAGGGTTTCTACAACAGCTGGTAGAAACCCTAGAACTTTAGTTCTATTTACGGGGTTTCTACAACAGCTGGTAGAAACCCTAGAACTTTAGTTCTATTTACAGGGTTTCTACAACAGCTGGTAGAAACCCTAGAACTCTAGTTCTATTTACAGGGTTTCTACAACAGCTGGCAGAAACCCTAGAACTTTAGTTCTATTTACAGGGTTTCTACAACAGCTGGTAGAAACCCTAGAACTTTAGTTCTTTTGACAGGGTTCTACCAGCTGAAACCCTAGAACTCTAGAACTCTAGTTCTAGGGTTTCTACCAGCTGTTGTAGAAACCCTATAAAGTTAAGTTTCTGCCAGCTGCGCTAAACATAATTAAACTGGAGCAAACGTTTTGTCATATAAATTTAGGGTTTGATGGCAGAAAGGTGAAAATTTGCAGTTGTATGTATTTTTCAATGCTCATAATAAAATAAAAATAAAAAATATTGTCAATAAAATAAAAAATAAAAATTATACATATAAGAGTGACCCACCCCGGGTCACCCTTATCATATAGGTGTACGAAAAATAGACGTTAGCCAATTCTCAGACCTACCCGATATGCACACAAAATGTCATAAAAATCGATCCAGACGTTTCGGAGGGGTTTGGTAACAAATACCGCGACAAGAGAATTTTATATATTAGAATTAAGTTATCATAATGGATAGTCTTTGAGGACGTAAATTGTCTACATTCTAACTAACTAATGCTACATGATTTTTCAACGTCCAGATTTATAGAGATTTTCTGGAAAAGAATTGAGAACCCTTGAGGGCGTAAATTATCTAGATTCTAGCGAATTCAAATCATTTTTCAATGTCGTACGTAAACTAGAGATAAGTACGCTGGGAAAGGAAAAGTGAAGCGATTTTATTTTAGAAAGAATGAGCAGGCTTTGGCACATTATAATTCATTCAGTAAGATTTTTGCTTTATAGAAGTAGTAGGTAGATACCTAATTAATTGTTTTGTAGGTTGTTGTTCTAAGCATCAACATCTACAATTCGCCTGATGATGTCTCGCGTAGAGTCGAAACACGTGTAGCAGAGACGACCACGGCGGCGGCAGTCGGAGCGGCGGCAGTTGCATGTTTATTTATTTAAACTTTATTGACCATAAAATTACATAAGGGTACAAAATTACATAACACTTAACGCTACAAGCATTCTCTACCAGTCAACCTTCAGGAATAGCAGAAATTCAAAAATGCGGTTCTAAAGCAAATGAAAGAAACTAAGATCTCGTAAATAGAGATGATAACTATTCAAGTAAAATAATATTATATTCTATACAAATAAAATAAACATATATATTTGTATTATATTCTTCCGTTTCAGATGGGGAGTCGCAGAGACGACCAAAGCAGCTACTGCCGTCACATGCATCTACCTACTAACGGTAGTGGGTGGATGCCGACCGGCAGTTATAAATTTGTTCAGTCAGAGAGAAGTAATAAATGAAGAATTTATTAAACCATGATCTTCAATTTCATAGACACTTTGATCTCCTGTTTAACTCCTTAGGGGATTAATTAAATAAATAGTCTTATTTCTCAAGTTTGGCCAAATTACACACAATGTGCAAAATTTAATTCAGCTAAGTACGAGTCTCGAGTTTATTTCTGACAAACACCATGCCATATAAATTAGTTTAGCGGAACAGAATATTCTTTACGGCCTATTCCCATACCTACCAAATATATATGTATAAAAGCTTTCATAAAAATTGGGCGAGCCGTTTAGCAGGAGGAGTGCAATCACAAACACCGGGACAGATATAAATACAAGATTCAAAATAAGGATATTATCATAATGTTATAATAAAGCACTTGTACTATTCCACGTTATTATATTTAATATTACCGACCGGTTTCGCCGCTAAGGCATTATCAAGGTAAACAGATGGTGTTTATGTTTCTTAGAAACACAAATATACATTATATAGAATTACATAATGAATTCTTTCTAAAAAATTGTTTCTAAGAAACACAAACACCAACTGTTTACCTTGATAATAATGCCTTAGCGGTAATAATAATATTATGATAATAATGTTCCACCAAGTGCCAACAATCAACAGTATCAACTTTATAAGGATATTATGTTTATTTCTTCAAAGATTCCATATGTTTTATTTCATTATTTAATTACCGATAGTGGGATTTTTTCCTTAGTCTTATAGACAATAGAACAATACCGAGAAAATGGAATTTCGTCCTTTAAGTAGTTACTAATCTAGTTAAAGGTCCTTTGGGATAGTTTGTCGATTCCATTGTCAACTATCGGTCGATTGCAATTATGTTCCCGCAGTGCAATAATTGAAGGCGGAACGCCAATTCAATTTGTGGGAAATCGCGTTCTGGAAATTCTACAAATATCACTTCCATTAATTAATAGTTACAATTGAATTTGTAATCGTGATTGAAGTAATGAGTATTTAAAATGTTTGATTATTTACCAATTGCATTTGGATTGCAAACTAGCTACCAAAATCTAGCAGGTGAACATTTCTTTCAAATCCACTAGATAGATCTACCAACAGAATTCTAATACCTCGCCTGTTACTATGCCCAAATGGATGGAGGCTTTTCCCAAAGAGCCAAAGTCTTCATTAAACTTTTTTCTTATCGATCACGACCGTAACTCTGTTCGTGATTGGCAAAGGGAACTTTTATAAAGTTAGCTTACTTAGATAAAGCTCTTGGTTTTGTTTTCAGGTATCCGATATCAGAGACTATTTTAGAATCAAATTGAAGTTTCTTGATGTACTGTGATACTACTTTCTACTACTGTAAATGTAAAAGTTTGTATGTATGTAATCTCTTTATCATATATACATATATGACAAAGAGATTACATACATATTTGTCAAATAAATTAAACAGTATAAATCAAATCAAATCAAAATGTTAATGTGGAACACAGGTAGGTATTCAGGTACAATTGTAACAAGTAATGTATGACTATGCCCTGTCCTTATGGACATAATACAATAACTTACTAAATGCTTACATAATTAATAAAAAATGATTTAAAATGTCAATAAAATTCCGTCACATTATCGTCTAAATATTATTTTATATTATAATAGCATTTATTAGTCAAGAAGAATTTCAATTTTGTTAAATTGAAATTAAAGGTGAACTTATCTCTTCATCTTTTCCAGCCAACCGTAGAGAGTTTGAAAGGATTCATAATACCTAGGCGTGGTAAATTCAAATAGATTAATACAGTAAAGAAGAAATATATGTACTCGTATATAATGTTTAGATGTTTATTACAATCACGGTTAGCAATGAGATAGTTTATACCTGGATTAACACACAGACCCATTGTTACTCTGACAGTTCACTCAGGTGAAGCTAACGAATTATTAAAGAATAGATAAAAAAACTTTACATGTCTACAATCTTACATTTAGGGCTAACCCTGGCAATATGCTAGAGAAGAATAGAGACCTGTTGTTTTGTAGTAGTCAACATATACTCATCTCACTGCTGGAATACGGGTCCTGCTCCACCACGCTGCTCAACTGCGGGTTGGCGGAGGCCAGTGTTTTCAAGCCACCTAAAGGCCACTGACTTGGCTTAATGACTGTCATTAAGCCAATGACAACAGCCGGGATCGACAGGTTTAGTGCCTTTCGAAGCATGGAGGACCTGGAGATTCGTCTGAGAATATTAAATATTAAAAAATATATTAAATAGCTTTAACTTAAAAGTAACAAAATGTTGGTTGGATTTTCTACATAACAGGGTCTAATTATTCTACGTTTAAGGTGGGAACAATAAGTAATTTAAATCGATTAATTATTAACTATACATTCAAGATGTTGAAAAACTCATTACTGATTCTGAAATTGCTTCACTATTTCTATCAAATGGTATCAATTGTAGTTTATGAACTTACCTGGAAAGTTTTTCGATAGTAATTTCCTTCACTACCACTAGTATTATTACTTATTTTGCGCTTGATACACTAAAAGGAATACAAGGTTAAACTGGACATTTAAGAGTAGGTTAGTAATTGTAACATTTCTCGACCTAGTTTGGGAGGAAGTGGCTCTCCACGATCTTTACAGTTTATGGTGCACCTTGCCGACTAGAGAAAGCGGCTCTGGAAAAAAACCTTTTTTCGCATAAGGACAGATTCTCAAAAAGACAGATAGGGCAGCGTATTACAAGCTGCTCGACTGGGGAAGTATCTCCACCTTACAGAAACCGCAGCCAAATAACACTTTTCTTGAGTCGTTGTTGTTGTTGTTTTCCTGTGTGTGAGTGACGGTACTAGGAAGGAACGAGTTGCCTTGGCATTGGTGGTTGCATAGCGATATTTCAGGTTGCGAGCTTATATGACTACGCAAGGTCGTCGCCAGCCGATGGCCTAGGAGGGGGGGAGGGGGTCAAGTTGATATGGAAATGTATGAATTGTAGGTAAAGTCGAGAGCTCATGAAGCTTTTCACTTGTAGTACGAGCCTTACATCTGTACAATAAATAAAACTTATAAATAAATAGTTGTCGTTGTACTGGATCGGGTGTTGGATCCCATTAGTAAATGGGGTTTCAGCAATCTGGTCGAGTTCAATGCTAAGAAAACCCAAGTGTGCGCGTTTACCATAAAAACATCTCCATTCCTTCCTACCCCCAGCATTCAGAGAACTTCGCTTAATTTATGAAAGAGCTTGAACATGCTAGGCATGGATATTTGCTGCAAACTTAACCAAAGGGAATATATTGAGAGCCTCATTTCAACAGCCTCAAAGAAACTCAGGATCCTGAAGAAGGTGCGGCGGTTCTTCGCGCCGGACCAGCTTTGTCTTTTGTATAAGACTCTCTCTGAAGAAGCATCTTGTAGGTCATGCCATCTTGTAGCATGGCAGCATCAACTGACAAGACATCGAGGTCGCTAGTCCGTTGCCGTATGCGATTTAGGCTCCTCTTTTCGCTTAGCATCACGCGAAGTGGAGCCAATATGCAGAGCTAATATAAAAAAAAAGTCTACGACTCGAGTCGATACCGATTTTTTCCCGATGGCAACTCTTGATAGTCCATTCTCCATCCATGTACAGCACCCTGGGGAGCCCAGGGTGCTGTACATGGATGTACCGCCGAAGTAGAAGCCGATTACCATAAAATATTTTGATTAAAAATATAGGTCATAAGTTTAGGTTATTGTCAAACATCTATAGCTTACTCCGTAGAACTGCAGTATTTCTACCAGCTAAGCTAAACATAAATACCACAAATCAAAGCTGAAGTTTGATTTTCGCAAAAAATCCCATGGGTAGAGCCGCTGGTTACTGCCACAAATAAATACTTATAACTATTTAACGGGAGGTCGACTAATTCTGATACTTGGTGTATGAATTCGACAAATTGACGACTAATTCTGGGGATAATCATATCTTAGCTATGTTTTGTAGTTTAATAGATCCCAAGTGGGCTGTGCCGAAATAAGCTTATTTCAGCACTGCCACAAAAAAAACCTTACAACTCTTTAACGGGAGACCGACAAATTTTTTGCTTTGGGCGACAAATTTCGGTAAATTAACGACTAATTTTTTGTCTAGTTAAAATCAAGATCTGAGACATGGGCAGTGCCGAAATAAGGCACACCCGCTGGTTAGGTCTAGACTAGATCACGTGTCCGCCCTTAAAAAGGTATCATACTCGAAAACTTTGAAAGTAAACTCATGAAAATGACATAGACAAAAACAACACCTGAGGTTATAATAGCAGGTGATCACGGCTGAGGCAAAAGGAAGGAAACGCTTCGAGCGAAACTTTTTAGATTAAAATGAGCGGGAAGTTTTCTTTGTTAGCGAGCCAAGTTTGACGATTGATTAGGCTAAACCACTTTAATGGGCGTTCCCGGTGGTGGCATAAATCGAAGATAGGATAATAATATTCACCTAAAATATAAGTGGTTAAACTGTACTTTTAGAAAATGAGTAATTTAATCCATTAATTATAATTTATTGATGCATACATAATTAAAATTTTATAAAGAAGATTATTTCACTAATACAATATATTGGTTAAAGAACTAAATTAAAGTACATATAGACAGAAAAATAATGTCATTATATTATTTGGGGATTGTAGCTAAAAGGCTGGCCGTATTTCCGCGCTGTATAGCGATGGCAATATTTTTACCTAGATATTGGTCAGCTCTTTAGTCACCTCTTTAGTCACCAGTTTCTTGGCAACTTCCATGTACAACTTACATGCCGATGGCCCCCACGAAACTAACTAACGCCTTAAATATATAAGAAGTACTCAGTTGTGAGTACTTCCCACACTTAAGGCGCTCAGCACCGTGCAGCTGAGCCAGCCTCAAAGCTGGTTTTTGGTCCTTGGAGATGAAATGCTTTTAAAGTATCAACACAAATAACATCTCATACGACAGGTCTTCCCATTGTTTAAGGAACTAAAGTCAAAATCATAATTTTAATAAAAAAACCGACAACAAACATGACTCTACATTTACGTATGTAGGTACAGGCTGATGATGATGATGAAAAAAATATTGGAGTTATGAAATAACAAACCTAACAATGATGTTGATGTTGTTGATGATGATGATGATGATGATGAAAAAAATATGGGACCAATCTCGAAGTATACTCTTTCAAATAAAAAAAAGTTTTTTTCAAAACGGTGTATAAATCACGGAGTAATTAAGTAATAAACATTAAAAAAAATACAGGCGAATTGAGAACCTCCTCTTTCTTTGGAGTCGGTTAAAAATCAAAATTACATCGGGTCGTTTGCAGTTACCGCGACTAAGGCCAGGAGACTCTCAAAATTGCTGGTGAATTTGCAGTAATAAAGGCCTGATAATTAATAATTCATTAATTTAATAGGTCACTCGCGTATGTCCGTCATAGAAGCTGCTCAGCGACCGTTAACTCAAATTCAGTATATTCCGCAACATGAGTTCAAATAATATAGTAATTTAAATTAAATACATCGTTTCAGTCAAAAACATAAATATTTACTTAATTGTTAAAGTACTTACAAGCCCATTTTACAACAGATACTTACGAGTACCTATGTAATTTTTTTCAATTAAGTTGGGCGCAAAACATTCCGGTAGTTCACAGGCTAGAACTTGCATAACGAGAGATGTAAAGATCTATACTTAGGCTTTCTCTGAGGTCTCTAAATCCAAACAAGGAAATTCGACGGTAAACTAAAATTGCCGACATAATTCAAAAAATCAGCAAGCTGAAGAAGCGCAGTGGGCCGGCCACAGCTACCGAGTCAGTCATGGCAGATGGCGGAGGAATGTCCTCGAGGATAGTATTACGCAGTGTGTGCCGCGGCACACTCCGTGGTCATTAACACATCGTGGTCATTAACTGGTATGCTTCGGAAAAATAAGGTTATCTCATAAAGCTAAATAGACGGACGGAAGAAAAATGCTTACGCAAATAAAAACTGATTTTTCATTTATACCTCAAAAATTTGCGTTTTCCTAGATATTAGACCTTAAACACAAAATGTTTGCGGAACACTGCTCTAGGACATGTGGTGGCGTGCATAGTCACTGTATAGCCTCAGGGCTACTTTCGACCGCTGGCTAATGACTCTGAATAGCTCTGAAGACATGACTAAATTTAGTTATGACATTATTATCCGTGTAGGACAGCACAAGTAATCATAGAGTCCAAAAATCAGCAAGCTGAAGTGGCAGTGTGCCAGCTACAGTAGCCGAGTCAGCGATGCAGGCGATGGAATGTTCTGGAGTGGTCGTCGCGTATTACATGACTATGTAGATATGCTTGGCCTAGAGCTACTTTAGCTCGCTGACTAATGACTTTCTGCAGCCATTTCAGGTTTTAATAATTTAATTTATAAAATATCTGTGAGTAAAATTTTGTTCAAATCCCTTTAGTCTAAAATAGAACAGATTATCTCCCAATACAACAACAACAGGGGGAACAAGGTCCAAACTATTGGTGGTCAAGGTCACAGAGACAGAAACCTCACAACGGCGTGCATAGAAGGACTGCCTTCTGCATCTAACCCTTGATCCAACTCCCTAATGCGATCCAACCCTTCATCCAACTATTTACATGTAGGTGCCATTGGCCGACAGGACAATTGCAACAATCATTATTATGATTAATATTTTGACCATAATAAATGAGTTTATGCATGGTTAAGACTCTCACTTTACTCCATTTTATTAAATACTTACATTTTCTCTTTATCCGTTATCGTCCCACGGCACTGTTCAAACGGATAACTTAATTATCCTCGGTTGAATACAAAATTTGTATGCTCATTTTATTCCCTCGAAGATTGAATATTGGAAAATTCTTAAAATACCTAAGTAGCTAAACGATCCAAAATATAGCTTTATATTAGCCACAGTAACAGTCGTATATGTATGTCTAACACATGTTGCTATAGCGCGAAAATGGCCCCACTTTGAGCACTTTAAGTGATATCAAACCCCGGCCACTCCATACAAAAATGGCGCTTTTGCATGTAGTAACCAAATGACGTCTGTACACATGTCTATGTTTGAGTGACGTTCTCTAGGGCTGACATTATTCAATTATTAGTCGGACATGTAAGGGGGTGTAAGTGGTTCATCAACATCTTTGCACCAAAGTCAATCTTACCTGCACGGGGTACACCCTGCTGACTGACAGACGAGCCTCTGACGAAAAGAGAGGTAGGACATAGCGTATTTTTTAAGCAGCCCGACTGACGAAGTACCACCACCTCACAGAATACCGCAGTCAAATAATAATTTCCTTGAGGATTGTTGTGTTCCTGCGAGTGAGTGAGGTCACCAGAGAGGATGGAGTTACTGCGTTGGATGGCAGCGCGCGAGCGATATTTAATGTTGCGAGCGTTAATATGGTTACGGTAACCGCTTCACATCAGGTGGGCGTAGTGAAGAAAAAAAAAACATAGTAAATACACTACTCTGACTTCAGCCAATATTTACAAAACGCCTTGTTTAATTGCCATTGCTACCTTACCCAAAATTTTATATTTTCTAATCACCACTAAATCGATTGTTCGCCTTCCGAACACCGGTTCATTGTAATGGTCAAACCATTTCATTCTCACTAATTGTAGCTTTTTACTATTCATATATATGCGTAATGATTTGATTCATTTTCATATTCGCATTGAACAAACATAATTTAAAACTAATACCACACATGACATCACGCGCAATAAACATTGAAATGTAAATAAGAAAATTGTAAATATTAACAATAAACCACCATAACTCAAGTGACAGCAATGTCATATCCGCGTCTGCGCACTCACTTGCTCTTTGAGACATAAACCTGCTATAACGCTATTCTTTTCTCATCTCGTGTTAATTGTATCTTGTATCCTACTTTGACAGACATGAATTAGTTATGATGAAACTATGGCTACCGCATGCTTTTTAGGTAATTTATAAAAAAAATCTGTACTTTATTTCAAAAATAGATCGAATTGATTTCTTTTTTTGATTTCCATGTGTTGAAACATCCGTCCACTGCACAAGTCACTCCCATCTTTATTTTGCTGAATGAAAAATAAAACACGAGCGACGTCAATTCGCACGTTGTGGCATTCCTTGCGAACGGTTCCAAATCGGTTCCATAGGGGAGGTGAGGTCGACTAGTGAGAGCGGCAGAGAGTGTCCATACTGTACGTTAGTACTATTACTTATACTGTGGTGATATAGTGTATCTATTGTAGCTGTACTTAGGATAGATGTTACTACTCGGATTTATGTTAGTGATATTGACTAGCTCGGTGATCGAATGGCTAGCAATTGTCACTTTGATTACGAGGTCGGGGGTTCGATCCCCGCACATGATAAACATTTACATGAACATGTCTGTTTGTCAGGTCTGGGTTCATGTTTTCTATGTATTATATGTATTTATGTACATAATATAATATAATAAGAGCTGGCTGGATTTTTGTCAGATAAATGTTAATATTTTCGGTATGATGTATAAAGTTACTATAATCTATAAATCAATTTAGCGTTTATAAATCAGTTTAGTATAGTAAGTGTGTGTAAATAATAATACGTCTCAAATAAGGCAATGTCACATGCGCTTAAAATTTCACTGATAAATTAGCTCCTGCCCCACTCGAAGTATTTAATTCAATTCAAATAATTTTAAATTGATTCAGGTGTTGTTTTGCGGAAGTCAAATTTACAGGCAATTTGATCTACACTAATTTGCGTGCTTCCGCCACCAATTAATTCATTAGGGTGGGTGCCGGCCGGCAGTAGTTTGCATGAACTAATTGGTGGCGGAAGCACGCAACGTAGTGTAGATCAAATTGCTTCAAATAATTTTATTTATGAATTATGTAGGAAAATGGCGATATTACAATTAATAAGAGTTAGTGATGCTGCTACTATATACGATATACAACATTTTGCAGCCATTACAAAATCTGCCACATCTCGCCGTGTCAGTGATGTGTGATGGCAGATGGAGGAGGAAGGTTCTAGAGTAGAGGCCGCGTTGGGGCGACAAAGAGTGGGATCCGTCTCTAGATAGACCGGAGACTTCAAGAAACCAGCTGGAAGCGGCATGTAAAATGATTTTATATTAGAAATAAAATCATTTTATTTGTCATTGATGATATACGAGTATTATAGCACACAAAGCTTTGTGTATAAACACAAACATGTGTGTGTATGAATATGTTTGTTTGTTTTAGTCTGGGTGCTTTTTTTACGTATTATACTCGTATGTATTTACTATATCAGTAATATATAGTAAATATCAGTTATCAGTTACCTAGTACCCATAGTACAAGCTTTGCTTAGTTTAGGACTAGATGGCGCTGTGTAATTTGTCTAGGAATATTATTTATTTTATACTAATATTTTAATATTACGAATATGTGGGTTCGTTGGCTATAATATTTGATTTCAAATTAAGGACAAAACAAATTTCACTATGCCATGTGAAATTTAATTCTGGACCCGGGTTATTGTGTTAAATTTAATTACAGAATAGTTACTAACTTACTGTGGATATACAATATAAATGATAAATATTATATTGTGTGGGCCCAAAACAGACCCTTATCATTTGAATGTAGCAACGGCAGTGTTATACCACCACGCCTAAACACTGCTAACCTCAAATATGTTATTTGATAGAAGCCAATTTGAGGTCGCTACATAATAGATAATAATTAACTCAAATATGCCGCTTATTAGAAGATATCAAATTTATAATCTATTTTGCTTATCAGAAGACAAATTTTATACAATATATATATTGACATTTGCAGTTTCAAAATGTAAAATTCGATTACGATTTTTTTGTCCAAAGAGGCACTACTTTCGGAGTACTGAGGACGTTAATTAATTAAACTAGGTACGGTAGCGCTACGAATGCTACGTATATTGGCTATGCAGGACGGTCTATACTGGTAGTATACGGTTTGAAAGCTGCAGTACAATCAATCATAAAACTAAAAAAAATTGTCAGTAGTTAATAAAAAAATAACTAAAGTTTCCTTATTGTGTTTAGTTCATCGAGCCCTTTCATTTGACTCCCAATATGGAAGTGATATGGAAATTATAAACAAACTCCACGGAGAACCAAAGTTGTCGACAAAGCTCTCAGAGTCAGCAGGCTAAAGTAAGACAAATGGGGGAGGAAAATCCTAGAGAGGAGAACTCATATGGGGCAACGAAGCATCGGGCGCCCCTCATCTAGATGGACCGAAGATTTCAAGCGAACGACAGGAAGCGGCTGGATGCGGAAAGCGGAGGATCGCATATGGTGGAAGGCATTTAAGAAAGACCTATGTCCAGCAGTGAATAGATACAGGCTGATGATGATGATGAATTGGGTTGTTTCCAATGTTTAAAAATTGTACAAATAAATTAACAATATCGTAAAATACACAAAACTATAAAGATCTGCAAACTTTCATTCTAATATCTTCAGTCAGACTTTTTTTAGCGTCGATCAAAGTTTGGCGGGAAAGTCCATTTTAAAAGTATGAAATTATTAAAAAATAATATTTCCATTGGAGAAGCAATAAAAAATGCTATAACTTTTATTATGATACTAATCACATAAACGTAATATTTAACATAGCTGTCGTACAAATTTCTGATTTGATGCATACAAAATACAGATCTGTGACGTCATAATTCTAGTAGTCTTTTGTATGGAGCGTTTTGGGGCAGTCTAAAAATTGTGATTTTCAAATTACCATATCTCGAGAGATTTTTGTGCTATCGAAGTAATTCTTTCACCTATGGTTATATTATGGAGACGTCCCTACATATCAAACAGAAAAAAATGTTAGTCAAATACCCAATTAATTATACGGAATACTCTGCTACATCTACTAAACTCATACTTACTGTAATATCAACATTCTTTCCATTACAATGTTCGTTGGCGCGTGAGTAGAGAAAAGTTCTAGCGTAATTTATCCAAATATTTTATGCAAAAAATAAAAACAATTTCACTAGGTATATTACTCGGTGTCATTATTACTCTATTTTATGGGAACAAACAACAGTAATGCGTGTAATATAACACAGTAATTAGCATTAAATCTTGACCTTTACTACCCCAATTTGTAGGGCCCAACAACGTCCATTAATTACTAAGGAGAATTCATTATTCGCTTCGGAAAATGTTTGGTCTGCACTTTCGCGTTCCTCAAACAGAGAAATATAATAGCTTAATTTTTAAAGGTGAAATAAAGATCACACTTTTGTCATTAGGTTTTGTTACCATCATATATGAATTCATCAGACACACCTTCTTATATCTGGTGAATACACTCATTCTTTGGAACACAATCATTTTCAAAGGCAATTGGATAACATTTTCTACGAAGTACTTTGCTAGACAGGCTCTACATATCTTCGTTTGCCTCCGGGTGTACCACATGTTGGCTCTAAAAATACTAGTGAGTGTCTAAAGACTTCACTAAAGAAAAAGACTCCGAATTTCGTTCTGGAAATTATAATTATTTAAAAATGATTTGTTAATTTATAAAAAAAACATTTGTTAAAAAATTATCACTACCGCACTCGGGTACGACACTTCTGTAGGTATTTCATTTTTTTAACATTTTCAAAGTGTTTCTAACAAGAAAAATACAAAAGGGAACGTTAAAACTATTGAAAGTGCAGAATGTTTACAAAAGCTGTCGAGATTTTCTCGTCCACGTAATCGACACATTAGGAGAGCGGAGTTAATCTCGCTTGAGTATCAGAGCGATCAGGCGCAAGTCGTTAACCAGATACATTTCAACTATTGACTTAGGAATAGATGATCTTGATTCTTCATTGTTTCTCAAGATATTACCTTGAAATTTTATTTACTTTTCAACATACTTATCACTACGTTTATTATTAAAAGTTAATCTCACTCTAGCATTAAAGCGATCCGGCTTAAGTTGTTAAGCAGATATATTTCCTCTATCGACTTAGGAATCGGTTTATTTCTTCACTCTTTATTGTTTCTCAACTCGTGATATTTTTTTTTATACCACTAAAGTGGCAAACAAGCATACGGCCCGCCTGATAGAAAGCAGTTACCGTAGCCTAAAAACGCCTGTTACACCAGGGGCATCACACGCGCGTTTCCGACCCTGTAAAAACCTCTTCACGCCCTTTTTGAAGAACCCCATGTTGAAGTCTCCTGAGAAAACCTCGACAGGCAGTTCATTCCACAGCTTGACAGTACGCGGGAGAAAATGTCTCTGGGACCGCACAGTACGCGACCACGTATCGAAGGAAATCGAATGTCTATTTACTTTTCAATGCAATACGAGGAGCATTGCTCACTTGACGGCATCTCCGCTGCTGACTTAGCGGATCCTCACATCAGATAACCTTACCCATCCATAGGAATACAACAATTCCCAGTTAGTTGGTTGCAGTCTTCTTCAAGAAGGAGGATATTTCCCTAGTTACACTCGGTATGCCATACCTCTCATTGGCCAGAGTTTTGATAGTTAGTCGGCAAGGTGAACCACCTACGGCTTTGGCTCAAAGATAATCATAAGTCACTTATACCTCAATAAATTTAAGACCATGTCCGACCTTTCTAGTCGAATAAATCTTCCATTTACGCGGTATTGGCCTCTTGGTAATATGTCTTGTCCCGTAAACATTTTGCTACTTCTTTTGCATAGGCTACCTTACAAATACATGAAGGTTTTAAAGCGTCGGAATCGACCCTTAGGGGGCAATATAGACCCACGTTAAAAATCTAAAGAATAAGGGTTGACGGACACATGCCGGGAAACGGAACGGTATCACTTGTTGAGGCCATAGTGTAACGCACACTAATCGGCGTTGTAATGGTATCAGCCCCCTTACCACCATCTCTTATTGCGAATCAATAACTGAATAGAATGCTTATTCATACAAATGAATAAGCGACTCTATTTCAAACGAAATAGAGTATAATCTATATCATACCAATGAATAATAATAATGCTTAATCATACCAATGAATAAGCGACTCTATTTCAAATGAAATAGAGTCGCTTATTCATTGGTATAATAAGCATTCTATTCAGTTATTGAATCACAATAAGAGATGGTGGTAAGAGGGCAGATAGGGATAAGCTCGCAAACTGCGAACTATCCCTATCTGCCCTCTCCTACATCGAGCGAGTTGACTACGCAGATGACGTAGGTATGGTTATGACGACGTTAGGTTGATGCCTATTTGAGGCGATGAGATGAGGTGGTGTAAATTATGTAGATGATATATCTGCAGCAACCTTTAACCGGGAAAAAAAGTCATCGTTAACTTCCCGTTCAATTAGTGTGCGGATACGCTACGCAGAAAATTCGCTTCTGTCGAGCGTCCCCTGACGCAGGCCATTATTTCGTTTTTTCTTATCTAATGTTTCATTAGGTGAATTTGTTTCAAGATTAATGATAATGTAACTTGTATTATAAATGCTTTTGTTGGTAAATTTGTATATTTATTTTATCATACCTCGAAAGGTGAAGCATAACGGAATTATTTATTTATTTGAAACTTTATTGATCACAGTAAAATGGTATAAAAGGAGGTCTTAATGCTTTCTCTATCAGTCAACCATTGGGAGTAGAGAGAAACACAATTGCGGAATTAAAAACTGCCCGACTGGGGAAGTACTTCCATTTCACAAATAACAATTTCCTAGAGATCTATAGATTTTGTTCCTGTGAGTAGGATGGAAAAAATTGCTGCGTCAGCAGCGGGGGGTGGCAGCGCACTATGGGAAATATGACTCATTTTCATCTCATAAATCTCTAACTTCCGTGTTAATAAAGATATTCACATAATTATTTGTCCTAATAATCTTGAATATATAAGCTTTTAAATAATGTAGGTATACTTTGTAATAGAAAATTTATTTCTAACAGTTAAAAAAATTAAGGAATACAAAAAATATTGAATTTGTAGACTTATAAACTTCTAAGACCCTAGATAAGGGTCTTAGAGGTTTTCAAAGGAATAAGAAAAAGTAACTGCGTAAAATGTCAAAAACATACAAAGATAGGTTAAAAGTCTAAAGTTTTGATTAAAAATGCTGTGAGCTTCATCTTTTGAGTAAGCAGTTATGTGTGCCGGGTCACTAAGGAGATTACTGCGCATTTCACTTATTTTTCTGCCGCCAATGCTCGTAAATTTTTAACAATAAATGCTTCTTCTGCTTCACTACGAGACCTCAAATCCTGTACGTATGAGTTCAGTATAAAATCAAGACCACGAGTGTCAAGCAACTCCTTGTTGTTCCGTTTCTTTGTATGCTATCTTCATACGTTTTAAAATCTCATCTTGTTAATAGTATATTAATTTTAATTGACTTCAACTGAGGCGTTAGTAGGGCAACAGCCCCCTTACCACCAACTCTTATTGCGATTCAATAACTGAATAGAATGCTTTTTCATACCAATGAATAAGCGACTCTATTTCAAATTGGATAGAGTCGCGTATTCATTGGTATGAATAAGCATTCTATTCAGTTATTGAATCGCTATAAGAGTAATGGGGCTGATTCAATACAAAATCCGTAGAAAATAAATTAGATATACTCACAGACCTAGAGACCTAGGATTTTTCGTTAGGTATACTATACAATTCTACACAAATTTCACTTCACAACTGGGGTGCTACCGCCGAAGCTGAAGCCGATCGGTTTTTTATTCCAAAAAATATTCTTAGGTGAAACTGCAAATGTCTGTATTCAAATAAACAATACATACAATTCAACTATAAAACTAAAGTACCTAAAATTAAATAATATTAAAATAAAACTAACCTAAAACTAAAATAAATGTAAAAAGTTTGGCCCATATGGCATCATTCCCAAGATGCTAGCAGCTCAGCAACCACCTCGCTGGATGGCTAAACTGATCCTTTGGGCGAGGAATGTGCCATATCTTGGGTCACAAGTTACGTCGTCCAATCTTTTTCCTAATTCTTTTACAAACCTTTTTGTGCTGGGACCCCATGGACCAAGGGTTTTTAATCTTAGGTTATTGGTAAGCAGTAGTTTCATTTTCGCGTTCAAAAATTCCGATGGTAATCGGCTTCAGGTTCGGCGGTATAGAAATAACTTACATCAATTTGACAGGTACGCATAATATATTTAGTTGTTCCACCAAAAATAAGGTTGCCATGTTGGAGATTCAAGGATGCGAAGTAAAGAAACCACCCGAAACCACCGCAATAAAATACCTTCAGATTTACTCCACTAGGGGTGCGTTGCTATAAACCAGTGGTTCTCAACCTTTTTTGTTCGCGGATCACTACGAGGTTTTTGTTGCATGTAGGATCCTCAACTGACGTAGAAATCCATTATTCTATAACTGGAGATTTGAGTATTTTGTATAATAGTGCTCAATTTCTTTCATTATAAGTTTGTAATACGGACCATAATTTACCTCTCACGGACCACTGGTGTTCCGCGGACCACCGGTTGGGAACCTCTACTATAAACTCATAAAATATTTTATTCGTCCGTGCGTCCATTTGAGTTACGCGTGGGAAACAATTTGGAGCATGAGTGCTTTATAATTTAGCTGTATGAAGCCTGCTCTACCGTGAAATGTTCAGTGACACGGACTATCCTATCTATACTTCCTATTTTCATATCCTACTAACGCATATTTTCAAGCATCTTTCTTCGCCAATAGTCAATTCCGAAATGGAATTAAGTAAAATAAATATTCCTGGACATTTTACACACTGCCATCTAGTCCCAAACTACGCAAAACTTGTACTATGGATACTAGATAACCAATAATACGTAAATACATGTATTTTGTAAATACATACATTATAATACATAGATAACACCCAGACTAAGTCAAACAGACATGTCCATGCGCAAAAATATTTGTCTAGTGTGGGGATCCAACCCGCGACGTAGGAGTCAAAGAGGCCATTCATACCCATTCGACTACCGAGGTCGTCAAATATATATATATATATACTTCTATATAAAGCGTTCTATATAAATGTATAATTTATATAGAACGCAAAGACGGGGAGTACTCGGATGAGCTATTTGATTTGATACCTGCCGCTGAGTTCCACTATCGTACTGTTGGCGACTGGCTGGTTGTGCTTACTGTTTGTTTTAACTCTTTGTATAATATAATTTTCTATGATTTATTTGAACTTTTGATTATTTGATTTATATTCAAAAATTTTAGTTGTCATTGAAGCTCGATTACATGAAACATTGTAAAACTAGTATATTAATTTATTATAGTATGGGGAGGGGGGGGGGGGAAGCATATTTAATTAACATCACAATATGAGGAAACAATACACAATAACATATAACATTTTAAATATAACCTGACATACTCGTACATAACATATATGGTACCGTAACCTATAATATATACTTGTTTGCCACCCAACTCAGTACTACAAAATAAAAAATAAACAATTTCGCTTTCGTTCAGTAACAATTAAGTTTATCCAGAGGATTTATCTAAAATTACAATAAACAGCAGAATTTTTCGCTATTTTCATACAAAAAATGTTAATAAATACTTCTAAGAGATATCATAAGCGAAAAGCGACTAAAAGAGAGATACCGAGCCCCCCTTAGCGATTACAGCGAATTCGACGAAGCCGACGGTTACAGTCTTCCTTAAAGATGACATGAATTAATGTTAGTAACTGAGTTGAATCAATTATAATTTTGAATTTTCTTTGAATATTCTTATAGCAAATGCCCATATAAAGTTGATACTGTTAATTGTTGGAACTTGGTGGAACATTATTATCAAAATGTTATAATAAAGCACTTGTACTGTTCCACGTAAATAAATTTAATTTTATCGACCGGTTTCGCCGCTAAGGCAAAAGGTAATCATCAAGGTAAATAGATGGTATTTGTCTTACTACCAAAGTACAAGTGCTTTATTATAAATAACATTATGAAATTTTGGGGTGTAAGTGGTTGTAACTTTAATGTGGCAATTATTTTTATGTTTATGGATAGTAAAAACATTTATCTTATTTATTGAAAAAATAAACTATATCTTACGGTAGGGTGCAAATTATAAATCGCCATTTGATTACAGACTTGCGGTGAAACTAAATAAAAGCTTGTACAATTAGAAATTGGTCTGTCATTATTTCGATATATACGAGTAAGTAACTACTTCTATGATTGGCGTTAAGGCAAGATATAGGCATTTTTTTATACTACTACGGGTGGCAGACAAGCATACGGCCCGCCTGTGTGAAGCGGTTACCCTAGCCATATTAACGCTCGCAACCTAAAATATCGCTCGCGCGCCGTCACCCCCGCTGCCAACGCAGCATCTCCTTCCTTTCTGGTGACTTTACTCAATCGCAGAAACACAACAACCCTCAAGGGAATTGTTATTTGGCTGCGATATTCTGTGAAGTGGAGGTACATTCCCCAGTCGGGTAGCTTACCATTACGCTCCCTACCTCTCTTTTCGCCAGAGCTTCGTTTCTCAGTCAGCAGGGTGCACTGCGTGCAGATGAAGTTGGCTTTGGTTCAAAGATGTTGATGAACCACTTACACCCCAAAAGGCGCTAAATATTTTTTATACACATTTTACTCAAAATTATAGAGCCTACAAATATACAGTTGTACCAGCTAGGTAAAGTTACGCCGCTTTCAAATTAGGCGATGGCCCGTTCCTCACTCAACGAAGTTAGCAATCAGACGACCGGGCCAGACGTACTTTAACCTTTAAAATTTCCAGTACTTGTGTGCCTGAAGCAGGGTACTAAATATGATTTTGTATTTTCATAGTGCGAGATGCTCGCACTATGAATATATATTAATACGTGAAACAAAAATTTTGTACCTCTTAATACGAAAATTGTTCGGACACTTATAGTTTATATAGAGACGAATGCAGAATGATAATATTTTTTTTTATTGGAGAATGATAATATTTTTTTAAAATTATGCATAAAAATACATTAAATCAATAAAAAAAACATTACACACACTACCGTGAATTTGACACACACACACACACATATACAATATACTCTATTGTTTATTGTTATAGTCTGTGGTTAAATTGAGAATAGATTAATATTGTTTGTCTTTAGTATTATTTTTCTATAGTCTTAATGAAGTGATTATAGAAGTATAGCCTTTCACAATAGAACCTTAATAATGTTCCAACTTATAATTTAAATTAATTATAGTCGAATTTCGGCCACTGCGCCGCTAGTTACTATAAATATCTGTGTCTATACGCATAATAAATTAATTTGATATATAGATTTTAGTAATAAAGAAAACTAGGATATGTTAGGTTTAAGTAACAGAATTTCGTCATCATTATCAGCCTGTATCAGCCCACTGCTGGACATTGGTCTTCACCAATGCTTTACACCGTACGCGATCCTCTGCTTTCCGCTACCAGCCGCTTTTTTGAGACCATGGATTCATCTAAAGGGGGAGCGTCACGCTTCGTCGCCCCATACGTGGCATCCACTTTAAGAGTTTCCTCGGCCATCTGTTATCGCTGACCCAGCAGACTGGCTGCCCACTGCTGCTTCAGCTTGTTGATTTCGACAGCCACGTCAACCACTTCGGGAATTTCTTCGTTCCAGATTCGATCCACCCTAGTAGGTCTCGGCTACCCTGCCTATTCTTTTTTTTTTTGTAGATTTTTTTGCTTAGAGTGCTATGCGTGGGGTTCTCTAAGTTATAGAAGACAGCTGACAAATCCGTGCATACCTTTGTGGATTCTTGTGAATCTGTGAGTAACTGATGACGGAAATCACCAGATACAAGGAGATGCTGTTTTAGCAGTGGGTATGCCATCGAATGAGCAATATCAGACCATACCGACTGCCTCATGTAAGCTATATATATATATATATATATATATATATATATATATATATATATGTAATAGAAGGAATAGACCAGGAGGTCAGTACGGTTGTGTGTCACTCGGCGGCGTGGTGAATATTGACTTGATTGAAGACAATTCTTTTATCCCATCAGGTTAGGTATCAACTTATATCTATCTGGATAAGGTTATAAAAAATATTATGTACTAGCTTTCACCCGGTGATCCGCCCGCATTTACTTTTTGTTTGAATAGAAAGTATCCGATTTCTTTCCTAATACTTTTGAGAATATGTGTACAAAGTTTAATGACGATTGGTTAATTTCAGCATGTAAGTGTAACAAACAAACTTACTTTCAAATTTATAATATTTTGTAGGGATTGGACAAATATGTCTTGAGAGAGACTTTAAGAAAGGAGCCTATATTTCCCTAGAAAGACCTTTTGATGGTTCTGATATCCATGGGCTGTTATAATTGCTTATCATTAGGTGACTCACGTGCTCATTGCCCTTCAATAAAAACATATTTCATGTATAAGATAAAGATTTATTTATATTTTTTTTATCTTCGAATTACAAGCTAACAATTACAAATTTCATTCAGTTAATTTTGAGTAAGCAACGGTTGACTGGAAGAGACATTTTCATCAAGTAAGCCCACCACTTACAAATATCATTTTATACATACAGCTTGCTTCTATTATACATGGGGTGTAAGTGGTTCATCAACATCTTTAAACCAAAGCCAACTTCACCTGCACGCGGTGCACCCTGCTGACTGACAAACGAAGCTTTGGCGAAAACAGGTAGGGAGCGTAATTGTAAGCTACCCAACTGGGGAATGTACCTCCATCTCACAGAATACCGCAGCCAAATAACAATTCCCTTGAGTGTTGTTGTGTTCCTGCGAGTGAGTGAGATCCCCAGAAAGGAAGGAGATGCTGTGTTGGCAGCGGGGGTGGCGGCGCGCGAGCGATACTTTGTGTTGCGGGCGTTAATATGGTTACGGTAACCGCTTCACATCAGGCGGGCCGTATGCTTGTCTGTCACCCGACGAAGTATATAAAAAAAAAACATATATTTTAAAGCACTAAAATTTTAATAAGAAACTTCTCAAACAAATAAACAAAAAGCCGACTGGCTAAACAGAAACATACCTTGCAATATGTACATCGTTCCATTTATATCACGAAGTAGAGATTGGTCATTAGATGATTGATGTCAGTATTCCCATCCCTTTTCCCTCCGTTCCCTCAATTAGGGATATGGAACGGCTCTCCTACGTGCATTGTACATAGGGTTGCCATGTAATAGTTCCGAAAATAAACTGGACTTCAAAAGTCAAATTTACGGTCGATCAATAGTCAATAGCGTTTTCGTGTTTGCAAAGTGATATTGTTTATTATGCCTTAAAATCCGGAGAGTTTATGATATTAGCAATAAAATTATTTGGTTCTCATTGGATTCGTCATGCACGTGAAAGCAAATAAAATTGGAAAATTGGACAAATTGCTTGATCACTCTAATTATACGCACTGGGATAATACAGCGCCGTTATTAGATTAATCGGGTTCATGCTTCAAAACTGCGGCACTCAAGTACACAAAATTATTCACTAAATATACACATAAAAAAATTGGTTGTCTGTAAAGTCGGTTTACGGACGATAATTTTATGTGATAACATCATAAGAAAACATCGGCCGATGGAGTGGAAGAGAGATAGATACGTCACAAACGGAACGTTTAGGCCGATCTTATCTCTCTATCACTTCTTTCGCGCTCTTGCCTGCACGCTCGTCTCAGGCGGAACGTGACAATTGGTCATGCTTTTTCGTGCGTACAGCCGGCGTTCATCGATTTATAAGTCAAAAAAATTTGTAATGCGCACAATTACTGTTGTGTAAATTGCACAAGTACCAAATACCTCCAATTTTGATTTCGCTCTCCATTTTCAATATGGCAGCCGCCACTCAATGGCGATATATAATTTTCACATTAATAAAAACATGGGTATCAAATGAAAGAGCTAGATGAGCGAAATACAGTAAGTAAACTTTTTAAATTTTATTAAAAACTAGCTGTTACGCGCAGATTCGCTTGAGTGATCATTACTTTAATAAACCTTTTTTCCCGTAGGAATAAGAAGCTTTCCCTGGTCAAAAAGTAGCTTATGTCACTTTTCAGACTTTCAACCATCCCTACAAAAAAAAGTCATGTCAATCCATTGGTTCACTTCAAAGTGAAAGAAGGATAAATAAATAAACAAACATTTTTGTGAAGGATTTTTTTGGGAAGGAACTGGGAGGGAAGGCAGCGACAGTGGCGGTGCGCAAACGATATTTCATGTTGCGAGCTTTAATATGGCTACGGTACCTAATGCCTGTCTGCCATCCGGCAAAGTATAAAAACAAACAAGCAAAAACACTTCTTTACATTTATATTTTTTTGACGAACTCGGTGGCGTAGCGGTCAATGATGAAACGCGGCTTCGACACCAACGCTCGTGGGTTCGATTCCCACATAGGACAAACATTTGTGTGCATGAACATGTCTGTTTGTCTTAGTCTGGGTGTTTTCTATGTATCATAACTATGTATTTACAAAAAAAAAATGAATTTACGTACTTCGGAAAGGGACCCCTTAAACCTACACCCGTGTCACAAGTCTCGGGAACTGCTTGGGGTTTCTCTCTCTGCTACACGATGGACCCGGCACCCGCACGGTGAATCCATGGAAGCTAAGAAGTTCGTCTCTGTTTATCAGTTATCTAGTACCCATAACACAAGCTTTGCTTACTTTGGGGCTAGATGGCGCAGTGTTTTGTCTGACAATATTTAGTTATTTATATATTAGTATGGATTAATTTTGGTTTATTCTTGTATTTGTTTAGCGTCTGCTTAAGCTGTGAGGAGGTAGAACTGGAGCAGGCATTGACTTTGGCGCATAATAAATAATAGTACAACACGGGTAGTGTAATGAGTCCACGACTGTTTAACGTGTACTTGCACCGACTTCACCCTGCACTTTGCTGTGAGTACTCGACCTCTTTCCAAAATGCAAGGTTAGAAACCTTTGTTCTCTGTATGTTTAAAACACAATTGGTCTATGTCCGGAACAGTGTCTAATGCGTATAAACTCTAAATCGCATTCTGCCTAACTTTCAGAATGCCGGCGGAGCTATTCGACTAAAATGCATTAATACTCTACTCGTATAATACAGAAGTGAGACTTTAGTCTTTACTCGTAACATGAATATTGATGTTGATGCAGAGATATTGGGGTGTAAGTGGTTCATCAAGATCTTTGAACCAAAGTCAACTTCACCTGCACGTGGTGCACCCTGCTGACTGACAAACGAAGCTCTGGCGAAAAGAGAGGTAGGGAGCGTAATTGTAAGCTACCCGACTGGGGAATGTACCTCCACCTCACAGAATACCGCAGCCAAATAACAATTCCCTTGAGGGTTGTTGTGTTCCTGCGAGTGAGTGAGGTCACCAGAAAGAAAGGAAGGAGATGCTGCGTTGGCAGCGGGGGTGGCGGCGCGCGAGCACTATTTTATATTGCAAGCGTTAATATGGCTACGGTAACCGCTCGACATCAGGCGGGCCGTATGCTTGTCTGCCACCCGACGTAGTATAAAAAAAAATATATATATTTAGCATGCCTAGGTGCTTGTTACTACAAGAATTTAACACTTTATGCCACGACAGGGATTCTAAATGTTTTGTAGCAAACACAAACACCATCTGGTCACCTTGCTAATGCCTTAAGGCGAACTGGTCGGTTTGTTAATAATAAATAGTTTTAGTATCTCACTACAATCTTTAAAGTTAAATTTACCTGCACGTGATACATCATAGGGATTCTTCACCGATTAGCAAGTGATGTACCTGGACAATGAGATAAGAAGAATATTATTTCTGTTTTATATGGAAGAGGTCTAATGCAGATATATCTTACGGAAGACAGTAGCCACGTAATAACTTATGTTTATAATTTAATTTTTTTATACTACGTCGGGTGGCAGACAAGCATACGGTTCGCCTGATGTGAAGTGGTTACGGTAGCCATATTAACGCTCGCGACGTAAAATATCGCTCGCGCGCCGCCATCCCCGCTGCCAACGCCGCATCTCCTTCTTTTCTGGTGACCTCACTCACTCACAGGAATACAACAACCCTCAAGGGAATTATTATTTGGAAGCGGTATTCTGTGAGGTGGAGGTACATTCCCCAGTCGGGTAGCTTACAATTACGCTCCCTACCTCTCATTTTGCCAGAGCTTCGTTTGTCAGTCAGCAGGGTGCACCGCGTGCAGGTGAAGTTGGCTTTGGTTCAAAGATGTTGATGAACCACTTGCACCCCAAAAATGTAATCGTCTCGTAATTTAATAGTATTAACAGTGAGCGCATGAAGTTAAGTCCACTACCGGTCGAGTACTCAGTAGACTGATTATGTAGACAGACCACGACTCGTGACCTTCCGACCAGCACTACTATGTTACTACACGATCAGCCACGCGTCGGTGCGCGTGTCTGTCTAATTCTAATCGAACACGCAAGTTAATCAACGTCGCCGTAGCCTGTCCATGGATGGGTTTATTTATCTCGAGCTCCTCCGTTGGGCAGATTAATGATAAGAAATTGTTTCTCGATATGGCCAGCTAAATGGTTACTTCATGAAATGGTCAAGATTATTTTGCTCATATCGTAAGATAGTTACAGTTGTAAATAAGTTTGCTAAAAAAATTATTTAATTTTGTTACAAAAAATTGTTTCATTTTCTTTTTGTCATTTGAACTTAAATGACATTAAACAAGTTCTTAACATATTCTGGATTTTTTTCAATATTTTATGGGCATCCTATTTATACGATCCGGCCAAATGTAGACGACAAAATCGTGAAATGTTGACGATTTAATGATCTGGACAAATTAAGTTGCCCACATCATGAAATGCGACCATTTCATGAAATTGTCGAGCATTTCATGAAGTGAGCAAATCTACGATATGGCCACGACAGGTACATTGCAATTTATATAATTTTTCTACTCTTTTCATTCACATTAAAGAGTTTTTTAGTAAATTAACTGCAGTAGCCTAGCTAGGAACCCTCGTTACGTCGACCCAGACAGTCTGCCATTGTTTGGAAAAGCTTTGAAGCTTGTTATTTCTGTTACTAATTCTCAAAAACAAATGTCAAGGTTAAATTACATTCGTGTTTGTAGGTCGCAAGACATGTATGAAATGAATATAAGTATGTCTGTGAGATTTATTCTCATTTATTTATAGTATCTGATGAATGCGGTAATTCTGAAAAAAAAACAGAAACTATAAAAGACATAGACTGTGAGAAGCTCGATGGTGTCGTTGCGCGTGTCAGTCAAACCGAACACGCAAGTAAAGCAAGGTCGACCGTACGCTGTCTATGGATGAGTTTATATTATCTCGAGCTCCTTCGTGCTACGGTAGGCACGTTAAGCTGTCGGTTCCGGCTGTTGCCGTCGGCAGCCGTTAAGCCAAGTAAGTGGCCTTTAGGCGGCTTGAAAATACTGGCCTTCGACAACCCGCAGTTGGGCAGCGTGGTGGAGTATGACGACGACGATATAGACTGTATATTTTGTACAAGCAATGATAACAAATCTTTAAGGATTGTTGTGTTCTTGCAGGTGAGTGAGGTCACCAGACGTAATTAGATACTGATAATGGATACTGAGATAGCAGCGGGGGTGTCCAGCACCACCGTTGTAGGTACCTATTTCTTTCGACTGCATCTTTTTCAAACAGCTACTAAATTTATAACAGAGCCGGAGGTTGAAAAATATTGGGAACCCCTGTTGTAAGGGTTTAACAGTAACTGCTTTAAATCACTCGGCTTTATGCTTGTTTGTCACACGTCATATAATAAAAAAACGTGAAAACTTGAACATTAACGTTGTGAATTTTTGAATATTTTTAATGGTTAGGGAATAATTTCGCACGAATTTATCTATTTATCAATTGTAAAATACAATATTCATTTATTGCGCTATCGTACACAAACATGACAATTTATATTACATTAAAAATAAACAGCAGGAGCAGGCATACAAATTCGCCGCGCGGTAGAAAGAGAGGGGGATATTACTTCCACTCCTACGCCTCGCCGCCGGTCTACTCTTCCTCCGTCTTACGAATTTTCGATCAGCTTCCTTACCACCAACTCTTGTTGCGATTCAATAACTGAATTGATTGCTTATTACCAATGAATTTATACCAATGAATAAGCGACTCTATTTAGTTATTGAATCGCAATAAGAGTTGGTGGTAAGGGGGCTGGTCACGTCTCCTGATGCGAGTTTAAAATTTTTTACCCATCCAAAAAAGTGCACAACGCCGATATGGAGGTTTTCACTTCAAAATAGATAAGAATATATCACTAGGTTACAACCATAAAAACGGAATGAAGAAATTTAAATCTGTTTTATACCCAAGACAAAGTATAGCCCAAGATAAGGGCGAGAGTACACAATCCCTCTAAATATTAAGCAACACATAAAACACGAGATACAAGCGAGGGTACGTGCTAATGTCTTACGCCCGGTTTACATCTTAAGCAGTTTATGAAAGCAAATTCAGCATTCCACGGATAATCTCGAAAGCACGTTGTTTATAAAGGCTCCTATCAACATGAGACAGTATTGTGTGGAAATCCGTTTCGTGTAAAGTGTCTTTTTACGACTTTTCCCAATGCTATCTGACGAACGTTACAACGAAATGGGCCTCAAATTGCTTATTGAATTTTAATGACTTTCATTTGAATGTTAATAGCGAATTTATGGTTCAAATTTGTAGTGCTATTTAGAATAAGATTGAGTTTTAAATATAGACGGTTTATAGACGCACAATCACCTTTATTGGAATTGTTTTTGTGATTTGTCTACAGTTTAGAGATTTATACTATTCTGATGAGGAGATTTTTACACAGTCACCGTTTCAGTTCACGCCAATCGAGCACGCAAGTTAAACAATTTCGACGACAGCCTGTCAATGGCAGGTTTAACCCATATTCATCCCACTGCTATAATACGGGTCTCCCCTCAATCGAAGGGGAGGTTCCATACCTCACCGCGCTGCTCAACTGCGGGTTGGCGGAGGCCAGCGTTTTTAAGCCGCCTAAAGGGAAATTGACTTGGCTGGTTTTTTGTTACAGATCCCTAATACTTACCCTACTTAATTTTGTATTTTGTACCTTACTTAATTTTGTATATAGAGATTGACTAAGTATTTTTGACGGTTGAATAAACTATTAAGCGACAGCCCTGCGTGTGAGGCTATTATCGCCCGCTTGGAGCTTGAGTCGTCTTACTTCTCTATTTTTACTATGACTTGGTTTAACGACTGTTATCTAATAACAACAGCCAGGATCGACGGCTTAAAGTGCCCTTCGAAGCATGGAGATACTCGAGATAAATAATCTCATCCATGAACAGGCTACAGTAGTAGGATGATTATGGGTTGATATCGATAGACAGGCCTCGGTCTATGTTGCTTAACTTGCGTATTCGGTTATACTGACATGACCAAGGACGCTATTTAGCTTCATCTTCATCCATTTACGTAGTGAAGTAGTTACATTAGTTATACAAAATGTCTCTGAAATATGTACAGTCAATTTACTATGATAAGATAACTAACCACCTTGTCATACCAAAATGTATGGCAGAGTGTAAAATTATAATGATGATAAATGTACTTAAATAATTTTATTTTTGTAAATTTATACACATAACAAAATTATATTATTATATTATTGAATTGAATTATGTTATTGAAGTGGCAGTGGGCAGGGCACATAGCACGGAGGACGGATGACCGATGGGGTCAAAATGTTCTCGAGTGGAGACCACGTACCGGCAAGCGCAGCGTAGGACGTCCACCCACAAGGTGGACAGACGACCTCATTATGACCGATCGCGCTGGATGCAAGCCGCTTCCAACTGCTCTTATTGGAGATCTAGAGGGGAGGCCTATGTCCAGCAGTGGACTTTCAATGGCTGAGATGATGATGATGATGAATTTTATACACATATTTTAGACAAACATTTGTGTGCATGAACATGGTGTTTTATGTATTAAAACACCATGTTCATGCACACAAATATTTGTCTTGTGCGAGTATCGAACCTCGGAGTCAAAGTAGCCATTGTTAGCCATTCCACCACCACCGTCATATTATAAGTAGGTACAAATGACATATGGTGCACAGACTTGGACACTGACCATCAGACTGGTACACAGGCTAAAGGTCGCGCAGCGAGCGATGGAGAGGGCTATGGCTCGGGGTTTCTCTGCGGGATCGAATCCGGAACGAAGAAATTCGACGGAGAACCAAAGTTGTCGACATAGCCTTCAGAGTTTGCAAGCTGAAGTGGCAATGGGCCAGTCACATCTGCCGATTAAGCGATGGCAGATGGGGGAGGAAGGTACTAGAGTGGAGGCCGCGAGTAGGATGACGAAGGTTTGGGCGCCCTCCTTCTAGATGGTCCGATGATCTTAAGAAAGCGGCTGGAAGCGGCTGGATGCGGAAGGCGGAGGATCGTATTTGGTGGAAAGCATTGGGGAAGGCTTATATCCAGCAGTGGGTAGATACAGGCTGATTATGATGATGATGATGACAAGGTTTTTATAGCCAAACTGAGTACTCGAAACCATAGCTAATATACAGTGACGAAGTTTCACAAACGTCACGTCGTTAGAGTTGTTCAGTTCAACATTTAACTGTTGTTTTATGCAACATCTGTTTAATATTTAGTTCCTCTAGAACGGCTGCGAAGTTATTTGCAGACAACACTTCCAACGACACTACTTTGAATAACAAGGGAGCTTGTTAATGAATAAACATCCCTGATAATTTATGTCTAAGAAAAATATGCATGATTGAAGAAGAGGTACCTCTACTTCAAGATTTTATTTTGTTTCACCATGGTGTGTGTAATCAAATTTTGCTCGCAAAATTTGACCCATTTCCCAATGTCCGATAAAGCAAAAATTTTGCATACTCGTTTCTTTCTCGTGACAACTATTAACTAAAAGCTGCCATTTTTAGTCCAATATGGCGGCTGCCTGGGGAAGTACCTTGACCTCATAGAAAACCGCAGCCAAATAAAATTCCCTTGAAGGCTGTTGTGTTACTGCGAGTAAATGAGGTCACCAGAAAGAAGAGAAATGCTGCGTTGGCAGCGGGGGTGGCGGCGCGCGAGCGATATTTTATGTTGCGAGCGTTAATATGGCTACGGCAACCGCTTCACATCATGTGGGCCGTACGTTTGTCTGCCACCCGACGTTGTATAAAAAAAAACGTCGCGACATTTCTATGGAGTGGCCGGGGTGTGATACTAGTACAGCTAGAGCAGATCATGTTTGACAGTACCATACGATACGATTGTAACTTTTATTATGTATGGTATAAGAACATACCTGTACAAAGGTGGTCTCATCGATCTCTTCCAGACAAACTTAGGTTCAGAGGGCCAATTCTCGTAATTTTTCTACGATCGCAGATTGAAAGTGGACCGAATCGAGATTGAATTGTGAATTGACTAAAATTATATACTTGATTTAATTAATTAATTATTATCAATTTTTATTGCTGGCAAAATAACATTCTTAGTTTATTTAATTCACAGTCATATTCCGATATAATCAAACTTAAATTACACTTTGAAGTTACATAATGTGATACGAGAATACCAAATTTGACATTTGTGAGATCGAGACTGGATCGTAACTGAATTTTGACTACATTTTAATTACGAGAATTACCCCTCTGATATGTTCCCAAATAATACAATTCTGAATAGACTGGTTATTAGATCAAATTACAATTTACAAATACGTTTTCTGGTAATTAACCATGTATACCGTCGAGTAAACTAATAACGAAGCCGTTCGGTACGGGCGGGCGTGTTCATAATAAATATTTGATGCATCATGGCGGGAAGATGGATGACGTCATCTGTCAGTTTAATAAATGTGTGACGTCCCGACGTCCTGACGTCCCCGCAAAGTGCTACGGAAGTTAATAAAGCAGAACAAACTGTCACGCAATCTTTGCCACGTGGTTCCACTTTATTCGCTCTGTTTTATTAGCTACTAACTGTGCTCGCGGATTCACCCTTAATAGCACAGTATAAGTAATAGTACTACGTACAGTATGGCCTCTCCCTGCCGCTCTCACGTGTCGACCTCACCTCAGGAACAGTTTGTATGGCGCCGCACACACACTCATTTACGCTCTGCACAGACACCATTGTTTATGTAGTAGTAAACGACGTGACATTTGTATGGAGTGGCCGGGGTGTGGTAATAGTGAACATAGAATATATATCACACACTGTGTCTCCTGTGTAGCCTGGATTAAAAGCGGCGACCGACAAAATAGGCAATGTACAGTCCATTGCGGTTCCGGGGGTAAAACTACGACTGCCTTGGAACTCACAACGAATTTAATCCGAAGAAAATAATTGGAGTAAGAAGACTTTGGAATTTGAAATGTAAAAGACAGCAATATGACCAATAAGGCATTAAAAGCCTAATGAGATGGCTAGTCAAGTTATTTGCAATATATTCTATGCTGCTATCTCTCATAGCAACATAGAATATATAAATCTCAATTAGCCAAGTCGGCCCAGCTGGTATCCAGTTTTAGCGAAACTAACGAACACCAATATATTTTTATACATAATAGAAGATAGATAGATTATATAGAATGGAATATCCATTATATATTCTATGTTGCTAGATAGCAACATAGATTATATTGACCGACTTGGCTAATTGAGATTTTGAATTATTTGTGGAATACGAGGGAAGGTTTAGGTATAATGTTGATATGGTGAGAAAATGAGGAATAATTACAAGGCAAATAGTTGCCATCGTCAAACTATATTCATCCCACTGCTGGGATACAGGTCTCCCCTTAAACGAATTGGTTTAGAGTATACTCCACTACGCTGCTTAACTGCGGATTGGCGAAGGCCAGTGTTTTCAAGCCGCATAAAGGCCATTGACTTAACTTAACCACTGTCATCTAATGACAATGGCTGGGATCGACAGCTTTAGTGCCCTGCGAAGCATGGAGAAGCTAGATAAACCCATCCCTAGACAGGCTGCGGTCGACGTTGATTAACTTGTGTGATCGATTAGACTGACACGCGCAATGAAGCCATCGAGCTCCTCAATGGGGGATGTTTGATATTTTTTCTGACATTAGATGTCGCTAGGTAGGCTTTGGGTCCAGATTTTCAAAATGTACTGAATTTTTTGACAGTGAAACTTTAAGACGACAAGACAAATGTGAATGAAATGACAAATGATTGGACCCTACGCTACAGTGCTGCCCAAATACCCTAATTACACTAGAACTCATAAATAGTTTTATGTACCTATTCCTTCTTCGCAAAAAGATGCCACGCGCCGTTCCGTATCATAAGCTATGATAGCTTTTTTATTGAACAGCCAGGTGCCGAGCTCTGTCTAGATTGCGACTTAAATTTTGTGTTATCGCAAATAAAATCTTTCGAGATAGTTGATAGTAGAAAGTTATTTTACTCTGGTAATATTGCTGCAATAAAAGGAAAATATGCTGGCAAATTATTACTGGCTAGAATCGCAGCACTAAGAGAGCCATTAAGAGCACTGCAACATGTATAATTCGACTCATCCGTAGAGTAAGTGATGGCAGATGGGGGAGGAAGGTATTAGAGTGGAGACCGCGCGTAGGACGACGAAGCGTTGGACGCCCTCCTTCTAGATGGTCCTATGACCTTAAAAAAGCGGCTGGAAGCGGCTGAATGGAGAAGGCGGAGGATCGTATCTGGTGGAAAGCATTGGGGAAGGCTTATATCCAGTAGTGGATAGATACAGGGTGATGATGATGATGTAGAATAAAGTCCTATTTGCTTGCTGAGTGCGATTTATTTACGTTTTCGACAAATTTAAGTATTTTTTTTAATAAAATTGATATAGCGCCATCTACCGATAAACAATCGAAGTAGAGCCATTCTCACAGTAAATCAAGTTAACGTTGTCGTACGTTGTCGAAATCGATAATGTTAGAAAACTCGCCTTAGGCTCCCTGTATTGTTAGTATTTCACTTTAATGTGTTTATAAGGGGAGCTAAAATCAGATAGAACGTTATTAATCTAAATATCGGAAGAGGAGATAAGAAAATTCTAAAACCTGTCTGTATAAGTCATATTCCTTAACTCGTCTAGCTATTTAACTGTTCCATGATCACATCGGACTTTGTTTTACGGATGCATCGTATGTTCAATAGTGCCCTAAACATAGTAAATTACCTAATTTCCTTAAATACTTTAGGTAAACTCTACAGAAATACGTGAGCGACCCATTAATCAATTAAGTAATTAGTTAAGTAATTACTTATGTATTCTTACATGATTTTTAATAAAAAAAACATAATGTGTCACAACTAGAGTTTTTTTTTATTACGTCGCGTCAATTGGCAGACAAGCATACGGTCCGCCTGTTGTGAAGCGATTACCGTAGCCATATTAAATAAAGTTCGCAACAATAAATTTTGCTGGCGCGCTGCCACCTCCTGTATCAATGCAGCCATTCCTTCCATTCTGGTGACGTCACTCACACGCAGGAACACAACCCTCAAGGGAATTGTTATTTGGCTACGGTATTCTGTGAGGTGTAAGTACTTCCGCAGTCGGGCAGCTTACAAACACGCTGTACGCTATCTCTATTTCGCCAGAGGCTAATTCGTTAGTCGGCAAATTGCCAGGAATTTATAGATAAATCCCCAATAAGTACATTTAAATTCCCTATTTATGCCCAAAAACTGGTATTGGTTACCTATAATAATCAACTCGCAAAAACATAACCACAGTTTACCCAGTTTACGGTATTTGCGTTCTTTGGCGTGTAGTTTAATGTTCGCAAACTTGAATTTAAGCCGCTTTTCAGTGTAGAGATCCTTCAAAACTCGTGTTAAAGCTTTGTTACCTTATACTATGTAATCGTAATACATAAGTAGATCTGTGGGGTCTAATCTTGTGGTGGTAATGCCCTTTCCAGAATTTCTATTTAACTTGCGTCAAATAACATTACAGTATCCGGCCATTTTTGTTAAATCCATTCCGAGATATTGATTTATGAAATCTTATTTTTTCTCTGTACCTGCAGAATCTGGGCAGAATGCAGAATATCTATTTATTTTTACCAACCGGCTGTAAAAGCTGTAAAACTGTAGATACAGAAAATAAAACCGGCCAAGTGCGAGTCGGACTCGCGCACGAAGGATTCCGTACCATTATCTATAAAAACGGCAAAAAGAAAACACGTTTGTTGTATGGGAGCCCCCTTAACTATTAATTTTATTCTGTTTTTTAGTACTTGTTGTTATAGCGGCAATAGAAATACATCATCTGTGAAAATTTCAACTGTCTAACTATCACAGTTCATGAGATACAGCCTGGTGACAGACGGATGGACGGACGGACGGACGGACAGCGGAGCCTTAGTAATAGGGTTCCTTTTTACCCTTTGGGTACGGAACCCTAAAAAATGGAAACATTAAATAAATAAATATTCTTGGACGAATTACACACTGCCTTTTAGATGCTTTTAGTCTCAAACTAAGCAAAGCTTGTATGGGTATTACTGATATTATACATAAATACATTTTTTTGTAAATACATAGGTACATATAGTACACATAAAACACTCAACCCAAGATAAACAGACATGTTCATATACACAAACGTTTGATTTGTGCGGGGATCTAAACCGCATTCGACCACCATCGGGCTCGTCAATGATATTTGAAACGACGGTCTTGTTAGACAGATCCCCAGACATACGAGTACATATCGACACCGAATGTATCCAGAAGTCTTCGTCATCATCATCAGGTTTATTTTAGTCTCCACTACAGGAGCACGACCCTCTCTCGTCCGTCCTAGACGGAAGGAGGATTTGGCCTACACTCCCCACGCTGGACAAACGGGTTGGGGAGGCCTGATCGATATTTGATAATGTATTTCCCTTAGTCGCCTTGTACGACATCCACGGGAAGAAACTATTCTAGAGAGAAGAGTGATTCTATTCTAGTCTGCCGGAATCCACACAGCCAAGTCTTCTAAGAAATCTTCGTAATGTTATAATAAAGCACTTTTACTGATCCACGTAATTACATTTATTTTTATTTTTACCGACTGGTTTCGCCACTAAGGCATTATCAAGCTAAGCAGATGGTGTTAAGCTGCAAGGTGTTAAGCTGAAAGACAGTGTTCCATCAAGTGCCAATAATCAACAGTATCACCTTTAGAAGTCTTTGTAATAATTCGTCTCTGTATTTTTTATACGGAATATTGAGAAAGTATAAGAAAGACTACAAAGAAAATGTTTGTTTAAACATTGAAAGTGGAAAAGGTCAGGACCCAAATCAAATATTCCGTGTCAAACTACTCTTTGGCACTTTGGGGAGCTGGTAAAAGGAATTGAAAGTTAAATAAGTGAAAATGTTTTATTCTCAAAGGTGATAGCCAGGAAGGAAGGCTAAGTAAAGTGGAGAGTTTTGATAGGATATAGATATAGCCGTTGGAGTTTTCGCTTGATTACACTTTTTTTTATATGGCAGGGGGGCAAACGAGCATGTGGGTCACCTGATAGAAAGTAATTACCACCGCCTATGAAGATCAGCAATACTAAGGGGTAGCCGATCCGTTGCCAGCCTATACTCCTTTCTATTATTTGATTAATCTTGTTTCTGGTGACCTCATTCACTCGCAGAAGCCCTCAAAGGAATTGTTATTTGGCTGCGGTATTCTGTGAGGTAGAGGCACTTATCCAGTCGGGCCGCTTAAAAAAACGCTATGCCCTACCTCTCTTTTCGCCAGAGCTTCGTTTGTCAGTCAGCAGGATGCACCACGTGCAGGTGAAGTTGGCTTTGGTTCAAGGATGTTGATAAACCACTTACGCCCCAAATTACACAAAAATAGTTAGTCAGTCATGCCAAAGTTTAGATGAAATAAGATTTACTAAAATCTAGCCTCCACCGAAGGTCTTACACATACGATGGCCCCTCGCTAGGTAAGGGCCATTCTCTACTGCGCTTTCTGGACTTTTGGTCACCACTTGTTTTTTTGCACAATGTGCAAAAAGACGCATTGAGCTATGGCCATTTGCTTGCTGCAGCACACACACACATCTTTTATTCTGTGTTCTGCTACATAATGTATAAGATCTCTCCTTGTTATTTATTTAATTTAATTTTTGTATGTGTGTGACTGTAGTTTGTAATAAACGTCTATCTATCTATCACTTGAAAACCTTTCTGTGCCAACATTTATATTTCTGCCGTTTATGTATGCAGTCAACCTAGCTTATTAGCATTTGTAACACCAGAGGCATCACTCACGTTTTTTTTTGTTTATACTACGTCGGGTGGCAGACAAGCATACGGCCCGCCTGATGTGAAGCGGTTACCGTAACCGTATTAACGCTCGCAACATAATAATATCACTTGCGCGCCGCCACCCCCGCTGCCAACGCAGCATCTCCTTCTTTTCTGGTGACCTCACTCACTCGCAGGAACACAACAACCCTCAAGGGAATTGTTATTTGGCTGTGGTATTCTGTGAGATGGAGGTACATTCCCCAGTCGGGAAGCTTACAATTACGCTCCCTACCTCTCTTTTCGCCAGAGCTTCGTTTGTCAGTCAGCAGCGTGCACCACGTGCAGGTGAAGTTGGCTTTGGTTCAAAGTTGTTGATAAACCACTTACACCCCAAAACGTATTGCCAACAACTCTTTTACGTCTTTCTTTATCCACCCCATGCTATAGATTTCAGGTGAAAGTGTCTTCTGATAAATGACAATATTTGATGCAAGGAGCCGTGAACTAGTTTGAGAATTGAGAACTAACTCAGAGAACGAAGTCGCGGGGCATTGAGAGTGGTTCTACCACTGTAAAAAAGCCCAGAAAAGAATAACACAAGAACAATATCCAACTAAGTCGATCCTTCACAAACTTAAGACTCCATTTTCCGCAGCGTCTGTCTATTAAAACTTTCCACGTGGCAGGCTAACCCCTTCGCATAAACTTCAAAGTCGTAAATATTTACAACTCTTTTACGAGATAAAATTTTCTGCATAAACATTATCGTAACATGTGGTTTGCTAAAGTTTATTTATGTCTTATTAAAATTATGTATGTATACCTGTACCCCTTTTCTTATTAATTTTTTACAAGATTTCCACTAGCGGCATGTACATATAACCAGGACAAAAAGAATTATATATGTTAATACAAGTTATAAACTAAATATTTTTTGAAAAATGGAAAAATTCACCTGCCCCTCCCCTCCCCCCCAGGTGGGATGCCCAGATCCCACCATGAATTTTTCCATTTTTCAAAATATATTTATCTGGCAAGTTGGCCAAGACAACTATTTAAATAATAATAAGTTATAGACTATCTATGTCCCAAATTTCGGGATGTAAGTGGTTCAACATCTTTGAACCAAAGCTAATCTCACCTACACTACTGACTGACAAACGAGGCACTGGTGAAGTGAAGTAGTAGTAGATTTTAAAATATACAAATAACATTCATTAATTTGGAACAAGGAATTATTGATAGAAATCAGAAACTCGACAGCAAAATCCGAACAATTTATGTTTATTTATTATAATTTTTTTATTATGAATTATTATTTCATGGACGCCATATTGAAATAATAGGTAGGGGAAAAAGTCTTTTCGCATTATAGTATGTATGAACTTGTAATAAAATCTCTTTGGTTATACCATTTGTGTCTGGCAGGTTTTGATATCTTTAAAAAGTTTATATTTTAAAAAAGATAATTCCAAATTCAAATTAGGTAAATGTGTGATTTTCATTTGTTTTTTTTACTGTCAAGATGAGTGAATCTAATGAAGAAATTCGATTCATTTTAAAATTTTACTACAAAAAAGGTAAAAATGCAACGCAAGCTGCGAATAAAATTTGTGACGTTTATGGACCTAGTGCAGTGTCTGTGAGAGTAGCACAAATTTGGTTTAAGCGTTTTCAATCAGGAAATTTTGATGTGAAAGATGCACGTCGCTCTGGTCGCCCTGTTACGGATAAAATGGATGCCATTTTTGAAAAAGTGGAGCAAGAGCGACATATCAGTAGTTACGACGTAGCTGAAGAATTAGGAATTGACCACAAAACAGTTTTGGCGCAATTGAAAAAAGCTGGGTACACTAAAAAGCTCGATATTTGGGTGCCTCACGATCTCACTGAAAGAAACTTAATGAACCGTGTACTCATTTGCGATTCTTTACTACGACGTAATGAAAGCGAACAGTTTTTGAAGAAGCTTATAACTGGTAATGAAAAGTGGATCACGTACGACAAGAACGTGCGAAAAAGGTCGTGGTCAAAGGCCGGTCAGGCTTCACAGACTCTGGCAAAACCCGGGTTAACCCGCAACAAGGTGATGCTGTGTGTATGGTGGGATTGGAAGGGTATTATTCATTATGAGCTGTTACCGCCAGGCAGGACTATCGATTCTGAACTCTACTGTGAACAACTGATGAGATTAAAGCAAAAAGTTGAGAGAAAGCGGCCGGAATTAATTAACAGAAGGGGTGTGATTTTTCATCATGATAACGCTAGACCTCACACATCTTTAGCCACTCAGCAAAAATTAAGAGAGTTTGACTGGGAGGTGTTAATGCATCCGCCGTATAGTCCTGACCTTGCACCTTCTGATTTCCACCTGTTTCGGTCTCTTCAGAATTCTTTAGGCAATGTCAGGTTACCATCACGAGAAGACTGCCAAAACCACTTGTCGTGGTTTTTTGAGCAGAAGTCCCAAAATTTCTATGGTAATGGGATCATGTCTCTACCTACAAGATGGCCAAAAGTTATCGAACAAAATGGCACCTACATACTTTAGTTAAATGTAAATAAACTTTATTAAAAAATGTTTTAAATTTTCATATAAAATACGAAAAGACTTTTTCCCCAACCTAATAATATACCCCATGGCTCTCTTACAACCGTGACAAATGTAAAGACATCACAAATATGACAAACATATATATATACTAGGACTGGTAGCGAATGCTTTTAGCTTTAAGTCCGCCTTTTGTGTCATTACTTACTGTGGTCAATAAAGAGTTTAATTAAATAAATAGATACAAACATACACTCGAAAAACATAACTCTCCGTTTTTCTTCAGTCAGGTATAAATAATTATGAATTCTCTCAGTTCATAGCGAACAACTAGCATAAATATTTGTTAAATGGGTATTTTGTTTTTAAAAATAATGTGCCTGAAACAAATACCACTTTATTATTATAACTCGTTCATGATGCAAAAAGTCCCGTGTCACACGAGTGAGTTAGGTAACAATTAAATTTGTCAATCTTCATGATATCTCATCAAGACTTTCTACTTAAGCTCTTTAAGGAAGTATTTCAGTTATGTTCATGAATACACCGTGTTTATCTTTTCACGCGCTTTTAGTGTTAATCCTTTCAGCCCCGAGGGAGCCTTTTCAGCGCTCATTTAAATATTAAAAATGTTTAGGACGTACTACTTGACTCTATTTTCACTTACATGAAAATGAATAACGCTGTTTCATTTCTTACAGTAGGTAGTTGTGTGTTCTACAAGAGTAAATAAATTGTTTATTTTTTTATACTACGTCGGGTGGCTGACAAGCATACGGACCGCCTGATGTGGAGCGGTTACCGTAGCCATATTAACGCTCGCAACATAAAATATCGCTCACGCGCCGCCACCCCCGCTGCCAACGCAGTATCTCATTCCTTTCTGATGACCTCACGCACTCGCAGGAACACAACAACCCTCAAGTGAATTGTTATTTGGCTGCGGTATTCTGTGAGGTGGAAGTACATTCCCTAGTCTGGTAGCTTACAATTACGCTCCCCCTCTCTTTTCGCCAGAGCTTCGTTTGTCAGCCAGCAGGGTGTACCGCGTGCAGGTCAAGTTGGCTTAGGTTCAAAGATGTTGATGAACCTCTTACACCCCAAAATTTCCAATGGTTTTTGGTTTTAGCAACAATTAGATATGATACGAAGAGTTGTTCGATATGATGCACATGGTCTTCTTCATGTCATGATAAATAACGATGGACGTATAGAAATTGCAGCATAAATATCCTTTATAAATAAGTTTCTATATTTATATGACGAATTAATAATAATCTTTATTGAGAAACATAAGTGACAAAAATGTAGCTTATGTTTTAATTAACATACTGAAATAATTTGACATGGTCCTGAACTAGGAATATTCCTGTATTTCAGGCGTAATAAATGCTTCAATTCTGGATGTAAGTAGATAGTCTGTCAACGATGATTAAGTTATAAGTTTTGACTATACAAGTGTAAAGTTTTGACTTAGTCACACTGCTTGCTATCGCCTGGAAATTTATCCTCACACAATAGAGCCAATCTGGGGCCGTTCCGCCTGAAGATTCAAATCGAATTTTCAGATTCAAAAGGAAAATCAAATCTTTCGCTACTAATCGAGTAGTAATAGTGTTTAGCTTAGCCGATAGAGAACTCGGAGTTGCATCGAATGAGAAATTGAAACTGTTGTCACAAATTTATTATTGAGTATGTATGAGTAGCCGCGGACCAATCACATTACTCGATCTGAAATCGCGCGTATGGGTGTAATATTATGATTATTACTTTGCATGTGTAGTAGTACAAATAGTGTAGTAGCACAGTATAAGTAATGGTACTACGTAGTAGTAGTGGGGTGTAAGATGTTTATGAAACATCTTTGAACCAAAGCCAACTTCACCTGCACGCGGTACACCCTGCTGACTAACAAACGAAGCTCTGGAGAAAAGAAAGGTAGGGAGCGTAATTGTAAGCTACCCGACTGGGGAATGTACCTCCACCTGACAGAATACCGCAGCCAAATAACAATTCCCTTGAGAATTGTTGTGTTCCTGCGCGTGAGTGAGGTCACCAGAAAGGAAAGAGATGCTGCGTTGGCAGTAGGGGTGACGGCGCGCGAGCGATATTTTATGTTGCGAGCATTAACATGGCTACGGTAACGGTAACCGCTTTATATCAGGCGGGCCGTATGCTTGTCTGCCACCAGACGTAGTATAAAAAAAAAAGTAGTAATAATTGTTTAGAATGCAGACATCGGTTTCGTAGGAAAACAGCAACGATGGCATTTAATCCTCAATTAAGTGTTTTTGTGGTAGGACCCAAACGGTCATGGATGTCGGAATGTCATCGCTAAAATGTGAATAGTCCTTGCAACTTTCTTTCATAGATCTTCAAACGATTTCCAGTCTCATCCCCTGGTTACAAAACTTACCTTTATTTATATTTCAAGCTCGGTTCCGCGAGATATCCGTCTCACTGATATCTAAGCAATCTAATCTCGGGCATTTTGTCGCATAAAATGCTTATCGAATTTACGGATTTCAGAGGTAACTAGGTAAATCTGTATTGTATTAAAGACATATTAGATTACTAGATGTTGTTCGTGACTTCGTTCGCCTTTTCGGGCCGTCAATATGTCTAAGAATTGAAGGTACGAAAAATGTGTTTTTTATTAGTAAGAAGTAAGAAACTATCGGAATGCTGTAAAATGTGGCTTTTTTCACTCTCTCTTTCTCTCTCACCCACGAACCCACATATCCACACACACGCAAACACGCACACCTGGCCCATAAACTACCATTATGCAAAAAAAAATATATTCGTTATTTTGCTATATGAAAACATAAACAAATCCATTCGTATCTCACTGGAATCGTATATTTTTCCGGTACAAAAAGTAACCTATGTGCTATTCCAAATTTTACCCAGATCCGTTCAGTCATTCTGACGTGATTGAGTAACAAACATTCATCCATCCAACTTTCGCATTTAACTCCTCATACCTATTACAAGTTTCTATAGGCAGCAGATCAATATGTTGGGGACAAAAACGCTGACCAAAAGTGACCAAAGATTTTTTTTCAATATCTCTAGTTGCGAAACATTGTGTTTGTATAGATACGTATAAGTACTTCTCACTTAATAGTACTTATCTATATATTACATATCTAATAGTCATTATATGTACGATAGAATAAATAATTCTATAATTGCAAGTACCTAGTGCCCAATAACCTAGAAAAGCAATTGCTGAATCAATTTAAGCCTAGAAACGATGCAAACAACGGTAACAATGTTCCCTAGTTAAAGCTTCTTTGTTCCCGAGAGCGCTGTAACTGCACTGTAATTTCGTTCATGTCTCATTTAAAGAAATTAGTATCGAGGAGATCGAGTTTCACTCGGACCATTGGAAGGTCTAACATTTTTAATATGTAAATAAAAAGCAATACATGTACGAGTATCTGTAGTTGAGATTAGATACTGAGTCAAGTCATCTGAGTTTTTAATGCGAGTTTTTGTTCGCGTACAGTACAGTATGGCCACTCCCTGCCGCTCTCTCGTCTCGGCCTCACATCCCCTCTGAAACGAATCTGGAACAGTTTGCATGGTGCCGTACGCACACATGCTCATTCACGCTCTGCACAGACGTCTTTGTTTATGTAGTAGTTTACGAAAAGACATTTTTATGTAGTGGCGAGGGTGTGACGTCAACGTAAACTAAATGACCACAAATACAGAAGAACTCTCATGTTGTGAATTTATAAGACGCGTGTTACATTTCAAAATTATGTGGCTTACTTGCTCACATTTTGAAGTTTCTCACATTTTGGGATGTAAGTGGTTCATCAACATCTTTGAACCAAAGCCAACTTCACCTGCACGCGGTGCACCCTGCTGACTGACAAACGAAGCTCTGGCGAAAAGAGAGGTAGGGAGCGTAACTGTAAGCTACCCGACTGGGGAATGTACCTCCACCTCACAGAATACCGCAGCCAAATAACGGTTCCCTTGAGGGCTGTTGTGTTCCTGCGAGAGACTGAGGTCACCAGAAAGGAAGGAGATGCTGCGATGGCAGCGGGGCCGCCACGGCGCGCGAGCGATATTTTATGTTGCAAGCGATAATATGGCTACGGTAACCGCTTCACATCACGCGGGCCGTATGCTCGTCTGCCACCCGAAGTAGTATAAAAAAAAAAGAAAGAAAAATAAAGAGAGCAACCCGGCTAAGTTGGATATGTAGCATGCGTCTGGTAAATTCACAATATGAAACTGTTTCTTAATTTAGTCGGCTTGTAAATGTTAACACGTTCGAATGTGACCAAAAACTCTCACTAAGCCATCAGTACACGTCTATCCTCTTATTGTTATTATACTGCTGCCTTTTGTGAGAAGGAGATAGCTACCTAGTCGGGCTATGGTGAAAGAGACGTAGGACACAGAAAAGCTGGCAGAAGCAAGAGTCTCGTTTGCAGTCGGCAAGGTGAATAGAGTTGCAAATGAGGTTGCGGCTCTAAAGACGAAGGTGTCTAACACGCCCTTGTAAATAATTTCAAGATTTATTAGAACCAAGAAAATAGAGCCTGATGAAGAAAATTTTAAGAAGAATTTATTGTCTTTAAAATTTTCTTGATTATGAGTTAGGTATGTAGGCTTGATTATGTAATCAAGCCTACAAAAAAATCAAATTATAGTCAAGAAAAGTTTTATCGGCTTAATAATAAAAGTAAGGTAAGGTAAAGAATCTGATCAAGAAGAATTTATTATGTAATAAATTCTTGACCTTACCGCCGAAGCTGAAGCCGATTACCAGCGGATTATTTTGATTACAAAAATCAAACTTCAGCTTAAATTCATGGTACTTGTGTTTAGCTTAGCTGGTAGAAACCCTGAAGCTCTACCGTCTAAGCTCTTCAGCTCAGACGGCATATCCAACATAGCCAAATCAACCCTGTGACCCCCACAGGGTTGATGGGGGCGATGGGGTTGAAATGTCATAATATCAATATGGGTGTTGATTCCATAGTTTTCTGGGACGTCAATTACGAAAATGGCATCGATTGGAAAATTTTATTGGACATGAAATTACTTAAAAGGATTTTTCAATTTTTACCCCTAAGTAGGTGAAACGGAGGTCCAAAATTGTATGGGGAAACGAGATGAGTTGGACTATTTTATCCTTAACATTACAGGAGTACTTATAGAGATAAATCAGTAAACACGTGTTTGCCCCGCATTTCACGCGAGCGAAGCCTCGGGCGAAAGCTAGTATCTTCATATTTGTCAATAATTAAAACGTAAGACCTATTCGAATCAAAATATTTGATATCGTAATCGGCTTCAGCGTCGTCGGTAGGGCCAATGGTCCCAAATAAAACAGTACTTACATAATTCTGTTCTAATATAAAAGTAAAAACTTTTTAATACATAAAGCTCCATGACTTTACGAGAGTTTCTTTGCATTTCTACGCCATTTACGAGTCCATCAGGGAGCGTTTTTGTGTTTGTGCTAGAGAGGTATAATTAAAGAGAGTGTGGTTGTGACTTAGTGAAATAACGAGTTCCAGTTACCACTGATATAGACGAGGAAATGTTGGTTGTGTGTTTTAAGGTTACTTTCGGAAAATTCTACTATTTTCAAGGCACTATTTTATAAATTCTCGTGGCGCACCATAGAGCTTTTATTTTTTAATCTATATTTAATAATAATATGTTAATAATAATACTATATGCTCCAGGGGTGGAAGTGTTAAAGGGCATCACGCCGCGAGTAACATCGGAGAAAGCGCAGCACACCTCTCGACATCCCTATGTCACTCACACCGGTGTTGCCCCCGGCCGTTTTCCTGGCATTTCGGGGGTCCATCTAGTGAGTGGCAAGCCACCGCCTGCCGCAAATAACTAGCAATAAAAGCAGTTATGGCAGGCGTCCGTCCCTTTTCTGTAATAGCCCGGTATTAAGTTCACCCAGACCTCATCTCCATAGCCCATTTATTTTCCATTACACTTCGCAATAGTCTCAACGCCTGCCGAGACCTGCTCATGGGTATGTCGTTCCATTGACATATCCTGGAGCGGGTCACGGCGGGCGTACAACATTACATCAAACTTCTCAAAGGGGCCTCTACGCGTTGGATCCATATCCCCGCGCATGCCTATCAAATGACCGGGCATGACCCGTGATTAAAAAGAGATACTAGGCCGGATCCTAGCCCACGGGGCTGAAATCGAGGTTGAGTGGAGCGAGTAGATTCGCTGAGTGTAGATTTTCCATTGATTTCAATGGAAAATATATTTGATGATCATGCCTCAAGGACATGATTGGTCTCAATTTGTTTTCGACACAAGCCTCAAGCATGTCGAGGTCTTCAATTGTGACAAGTTTCACCAAAATAGGTTCAGGGGTTTGGGGCCTGACTGACTTTTTGGCGTAAGTATATAAAAGTTCCGCCCGTTCCAGTAAATAGAATAAGATTGCCATAGCCCAGTATTTAGTCCACCCAGCTCATCCTCACAGCCCATTTATCTTTGAACACACATTAGCAATAGTTTCATTGCCTGCTGAGACCGGCTCATGGGTATATTGTTCCATTGATACATTCTGGAGAGGATCATGGTGGGTTACACAATTATACAACATTACATTCAACTTCTCTAAAGAGCCTCTACGCGTTGGATCCATATTCCCGCTCACGCCTACCAAATGACCGGGTTTAAGCACGTGAATATAATAGATATAGACTAGTAAACACATTTATTTACACACACTTTTTATCCATTACAGTATACAAAGTATACATGTGTTTATACCATTTTTTTTTTCTTTCACGATATTTCTAGTTTATTTACCCATATAAACCATGTACGAGTTTGTCGGGAATTTTTTAGCTAAGTTTGATAAAAATCGGTTCAAGATGGCCATATAATTTTTTTTTGTGTTCATTTTATTTCAGAATAGGTTTATAATAACGTGAGTGCGCTGTTCTGTTACTAACATTAATATGCAAAATTTTCGGTATAAAGTTCAAGAATTCATGCACGCTAAAACAGGAAGTTAAAAGCCACTGTTTTAACATCTTACACACCAGCCTCGCAGGACCCGTCTTATATTCCCCCTACACAAAAGCGACGAAGTGTTATAAAGGTTGACTTGTCTCTCTCTGTGTGTGTGTATGCCCGTGGCATCGTAGCTCCCGAAGGGATTAACCGATTTAGATGTTTTTTTAAAGGTATAGTATAGGAATTAGTCGGGTGTGTCTTTAGCTATGTTTGATAAAAATCGGTCCAAGATGGCCGCCGCCACAAAATCACGAATCACATATTTTTTCACAATCCCTTCAATATGGGTATCAAATGAAAGTATACAAATAAATGTTTTATTCTTCTATATTTACGAGTATAAGCTACGTGTCGGTTACAAAATAATTAAAAAGCTCGATTCGCCTGATATGAAGCAATTACTGTAGCCTATGAACGCTTGTAATAAAAGAAACTTCGCCCGTGAGTATCTCAGCAGCTAACACTGGGGTTCATCAGCAACTTTGAACCAAAACCAACCTCACCTGCACGCGGTGCACCCTGTGCTGACAGACAAGCGAGGCCCTGGCGAAAAGAGTGGTAGGGCATAGCGTATATTTAAGCTGCCCGACTGGGGAAGTACCTCCACCTCACAGAATACCGCAGCAAAATAACAATTCCCTTGAGGGTTGTTGTGTTCCTGCGAGTGAGTGAGGTCACCAGAAACAAAGAAAGGAAGGAGAATAGGCTGGCAACGGATCGGCGACCCCTTGGTGTTGCTGATCTCCATGGGCGGTGGTGATTGCTTTCCATCAAGTGACCCACATGCTCGTTTGCTACCCTCTCATATAAAATAATAATAATAATAATAACACTGTAGACCCAGTCCGTCACAATATAATGCATGCACGCCTACGCTCCGCTGTCAATGTGTTGAAAGCTTTACTATGTCTATTATCATTTGATATTGACAAACTGTCACCCTACTCACTGCGACGACAATGAAATGCCAGAGGTACTGCATTCAGGGAGAAACCTTCTATCTACCTTTACCTGCACAGTATGAATTTCTATGTGTATCTATTCAACAAGCATGCATATATTTAGTGTATATGTCGAAACCAACATTTCCTCTTGTATAAATTGCTCCCTACCACAACTAAAGGGTGGATATATCGTGACCATATCGTAGATTTGTTCACTTCGTGAAATGTTCCAGAATTTCATGAAATGGTCGCATTTCATGATATATTTCAGTGTCTGTTGGCCACATCGTGATGTGGTTTGGGCAGATCAATGATAAGAAATCGTTTCTCGATATGACCAACTAAATGGTTACTTCATGAAATGGTCAAGATTATTTTGATCATATCGTAAAATAGTTAGGTAAATAAGTTTGCTAAAAAAATTGTTTAATTTTGTTACAAAAAATTGTTTCATTTTCTTTTTGTCATTTGAACTTAAATGACATTAAACAAGTTATTAACATATTCTGGATTTTTATGCAATATTTTATGGACATCCTATTTATACGATCCGGCCAAATGTAGATGACAAAATCGTGAAATGTTGACGATTTAATGATCTGGTCAAATTAAGTTGCCCACATTTCATGAATTTCTCGAGCATTTCATGAAGTGAGCAAATCTACGATATGGCCACGACATATACATAGCGCTGTACAATTGAAGCATTGAACATACACACAATTAGGTCGTCGTCGTCAATCCTTATTCATTCCACTGCTGGAATAAGGGTCTCTCCACGATGACCAACTAAAGCCAGGCGGCTTTAGTTGGTCATCGTGGAGAGAGAAAGGGCATTGACTTGGTTTAACGGCTGTCATCTATTGACAACAGTCTGGACCGACGGCTTAACGTGCCCTCCGTAGCACGGAGGAGCTCGAAATAAATAAACCCATCCATGGACAGGCTGCGGTCGACGTTGCTTTACCTACGTGTTCGATTAGATTGACGCACTCAATGACGCCATCGAGCTCCTCTGACGTTGGTGCAAAAATATTTTTTATAAACGGGACGGGGGCCCACCTCACATGGTGGTACCACTGTGTCTCCTGTGTAGCCAGGACTAACAGCGGCGACCGCCAAAAAGGCAATGAACAATGCCGTCAATTACAGTCCCGGGAGTAAAACTACGGCTGCCTTGTAACTCACAACGAATTTAATCAGAAGAAATTAGTAATTAGATAATGCTAAATTCCTTTCAAATATGCAAACGAATCTATCATATTCTTGCATGTCAAACCGAACTTCAATTCCAGTGGGTAGTAACAAGGTCCTTGAAATTCCAATGGAGTCCATCCGATAGCCGATATAAAGTACCCAGGGCCATCATAAAGGGACTCATTTCTGCACTGGGTGTGTCGTAACTTTTTATTATTCCTCGCATGTCTTTCTTATAGCTTCGCGTGATAGCGTGAAGACACACAGCGTTTTTCACATAAAACTTTATCGATAGGTTTAAGCTTCAAGCTGAATAGGTTTTCCAACAAGTTATCGTGATAGATATTCTGTTCATGACTTGTGACATTTTTATAGTGATCAAAAATTTGTAATATGTTTTTAATTCGTGTGTCATTTATTTTAAAAAAACCGGACAAGTGCGAGTCGGACTCGCCTACCGAGGGTTCCGTACGTAGTATCAATATTAAATTTGATATTTTTCATTATAAATAAGAAAGAATGCGTCGAAAAAAATAAATAAAATATATTTTGCATCAAGCTCTTTCATATGATACCCCATTTGAACTAGTAGTTTCAATTTGAAATTTCGACACTATTCCCTATTTTTTAAGATCTATTTACAAATGTATAGTTTTGAAATTTATTCCTGTACTTGTAGTCTATAACGATGTTACTTGCCAAATTTCATAGTTCTAGGTCAACGGGAAGTACCCTATAGGTTTTGATTAAAAAAAAAAAAAAAATTCAAAATTCTTTATTTATCAGCCTTACTGTGCTAAATATATATGTTACTGAGACCCACCTAGTAGACTTATTAAAGCCTGTAGCAGGGGATCCCGCTCTTCTTCCTCCTAAATTCTTAGTAAGTACATATTAAGGCTAAACTAATGATTACAAATATAGCTCATTAACCTAGTACAGTTAATTTAGTTGAGTGGTGTGTGTGTGTGATGTGTGTGTACGTGTACGTGAGAAGTGTGTTTGTGTGTGTACGTGTGTGTGTGGGGGGGGGGGGGGGGGGAGAAAGCAAGATTGCAATTAAATTATGTGAGAGTATGAGAGAGAAAATGTGATGTCAGTATGTCCTTAGCCCTACGATATATCTTGGGATCGGAGCCTACTAGTTTTCACCGAAGTGAGCAGCTATTAAACTACAATGAGTTTTTGTTTGTGCGTAGGGTGGTTGATTATGATTCATATTATAAAAGTCGGTTCTTAGTCATTTATAAGCTTCTCTGTTTCATCATAATGCAATGTAGTTAAGTATTCAGTTATTATTGATTTACATGTAAATAGTTTTAGTTTATTAATATTTAGTTTTTTGTTTAGTTTATTATAAATATGAGCCGATAATGTATGAAACTGACGTCTAGCAAAGTTTGTTCTGGTATTGGTAATAGGAGCAACCTTTTGTTTTCTTCTTCCTGTATGTTCATTGGAGCTTAAAGGTAGTGTTTTATGTAATTTCAAGGTAGCTGACACAATGAAAAGTTTCCTAACAGATAGAAGTTTGCTGTTTTCATATAGATCTTTAGTAGGATATCTGAGTTTTTTGAAGAACATAACCTTTAATAAGCACCTCTGACCCCTTTCAACTTCTAGAAATTTAGTTTTTGTTGCTCCTCCCCATACAGAAACAGAATACGAGATTACGGATTGAGCCAGCGCAATATAGACTTGTTTTAACAGTTTTTGTGAAGCGACGTGCCTGAGAGTCTTAAATATCCATATGAGCTTTCTAGTTCTTTTATTTACATATTCAATATGCGGATGCCAAGATAGCCTTTGGTCAAGTATTATTCCTAGATATTTAATGGCTTCCACTTTTTCTAACACTGTGCAATTACACTTGGTGAAGTTTGTTCCGTCACACTGGTGAGCTTTAAGTTGGTAGCTAGGATCAGGTTGTGTTGTTTTACTTATGTAGTGACATATGTATTTGGTTTTTGCAGCATTCATTGAGAGCAGATTCGCCCTTAACCAGAGAGAAACCGTTTTTAGCCCTGCGTTAGCACTTTCAAACACCTTGTCCCATGTAGGTCCTACAAAAACCACGGCAGTGTCATCAGCATATGAGACAATGCTACCACCGTCCATCTTTAGATTGGTGAGGTTATTTATGTAAATGAGGAAAAGGGTTGGGCCAAGTACGCTCCCCTGGGGTACCCCATATGTGATTTCTGCATCCTCACTAATATAATCTCCAATACGTACCCTCTGTTTTCGCCCGAGTAGGTAATCAGTAAGGAGTTTTAAGGGTACACCCCTAACGCCAATATTCTCCAACTTCTGTATAAGAGTAGGGAGAAAGACAGTATCAAACGCCTTTTTGAGGTCTAAGAATACTGTGAGACATTTCTTTTTGGCGTCTAAATGGTTGGATATTTGTGTTGTCAATTCTAGTATAGCGTCTTCAGTTGATCTTCCTTGTCTAAACCCGTATTGTGAATTGGACAGAATGTTATATTTTTTTAAGAAACTTAGTAAACGAGTATTTATATTTTTTTCTATAATTTTGGAAAATACAGTTAAAACAGAAATAGGCCTGTAGTTGTTGGGGTCTGTTTTTTCTCCACTCTTATACACGGGTGTGACTAAAGCCAGTTTTAGGGAGTCAGGAAATATTCCTTTATTAAAGCAGAGATTCACAAAGTGACTAATTATGGGAGCAATAATATCTTTGACAAGCATGATAAAACGAGACGATAGCTTGTCAAAGCCAGGGGCACTATCTGGTTTGAGTCTAGTGATAATGTTAGCTACTTCTTGAGGGTCAGTATCTAGTAGAGCGAATGATGTTAGAGGAGAGGGTTGTATACTATTAGATTTTTCTAAGTTAGTGGATACAGAGATAGGTATTATATCCTCAGCTAGATTTTTTCCAATGCCAGCAAAAAACGATTCCCTTGAGAATGTGTCGAAATATGCGTTTTTTGCTGAATAAACGGCCGTAACTTTTTTTTACGTAAATTTAGCAGTTTGATTATTTTACAACTTCATGGGACCATAGACCTGAGTATACAGTTCAAATTTCAGCTTGATACCTCCACGCAGTCTCGACGTAGAAATTCTTGACAGACAGACAGACAGACAGACAGACGGACGGACAACAAAGTGATCTTATAAGGGTTCCGTTTTTCCGTTTGAGGTACGGAACCCTAAAAACGAGCTGCTGTATAAATTGGTTATGTTAGGCCACAAAAATATAGGCTGCAATTAACTAAAGGATCGCATCGCGGAGCGTCATGGTAGCAAGTGTGACTAAGCTCCTTAACGAAAGAAAATAAAGGAATTTTCCATTTGAAAAGGTACCATGGTATAAGTATATAAATATTTCACTAAAACTGTGTTCCCCTAAGGACTATACAAGAATATGCTCAACTGCACACGTGTAGACGCAACAATTGCATTATTATGATGGTCAAGTGTAGGTAACATTGATATAGGTACGCGACCATCTTAAACCACCATAAACTCTACGTGCGGTTGATTGTACACATGCTTGATATACTAAAATCATTCCCTAGTAGCAAATTTTTTCTAAGTTTCTATCTAGAAGTAAATTAAAAATATAATAAGAATAACCGTGGATGGATAAAAGACGAAGGATAATAATATACTTACTTCGTCTTCTGTCAGTCTACGTCGACAATTATACCATCCACAATGATATTAGTAATTTCTACTGCGCATCTGACAGATGTTATTGATATATTTCTTATTAATATAATTCTGACATTTTTAAGAGCCTATTGATTTCAATATTTAGTTTGAATGATATTTTCTATCATTCAAACTAAATATTGAAATCAATTGATTCAAATATACCGAATTGTATATTAATAAGTTATCATGTTTTTCAAACTCTTCGTCTTCTAGGATTGAGCATCTTTGATTTTTGATATTATATATTTATACAGTCATCTTTGAGATGACTGTATAAATATATATAACAATTCAAATGAGTAACAATTCCATTGTAGTTTAGGACCTTGTCTAAGAAAAATAAGGGAGCATCTAATACTAAACAAGCTATAACTGAAAATTTAAGACGATGCGGAATTTCAACTTTTACGTTCCGATAAATTCGAGTTATGATATGTATAGATGTCACACTTCTGCATCAAAATATACACGGAGTGTTAGGTAAATTGGATTAGAAAGTGTTTACCCTAGATGAACTTGGCAGAAAAGAATGTAAAGTAGATGTAGTGTGTTTAACTGAACCAAATGTTGTTTTGAAAAACTATCATCTGGTGTTGACGAGGTGGTACCTGTATATATACTGAATGAATGTATTATGTATGAAAGTAAACAGCTATTTATAAACCCTGAACTAACCAAACCATCGGATCCGCTTAGATTAGTGTCAATTGTGTTTAGTTTAGCTGGTCGTAACTCTGGACCTCTACCAACTAAGCTAAAGAAACATCTTCAGCTTAATTGGTAGACCAGCTAAGTTATTAACAAACATGTCAATAACTTAGTGTCATGTGTTATCAGAAAATAGCTGAATTTCATCTGCAACGATGGACTGCTATGCCTACTTTAGTAGTGTAATTACTTAATAGGTTGATGACGTCACACTGTGACTCACACAGTAGAAATCTATGATGCACAAATTTGTCAGCAACACAAACCTTCCTGGTAGCTCAGTTGGAAGAGCACTCGACCGGTCATCGAGAGGTCGTGGGTTCAAATCCCACCTATTTATAAACCCTGAACTAATCATACAATCATATAAACAATCATATAAAATAATATCGGGGGGCAGGTGAATTTTTCCATTTTTCAAAAAATATTTATCTGGCAAGTTGGCCAAGACAACTATTTAAATAATAATAAAACATGTCAATAACTGAAACGTTAAACCTATTTTTGTAATCAAAATATTCGATGGTAATCGGCTTCAGCTTCGGCGGTATGGCACCAGATCTGTGTCCTTCCACTCTAATATCAAATGTGCCGTCGATGGATGAATTTCTGTCTATTAATAAAACTTTGCCTACAAATAAAGTCTCGAGTTATGATAAGATTTCTAATAGAATTATTAAAGATGATTGTAAAGTAGCCGCTGAACCTATCTTAACAGTACTACGAATAATCGTGAAACTTCAGCAGTCACAATATTTTTGAATTCGGTTATTAGGGATTCAGTCGTTTTTTTAGAAATACAGCACACAATGAAACCAACCATCCCTCACAGTACAAGTAAAAACGTCGGTCGCGGAAATTAAGCCGTGATTGCAATCATTGAAACGATTCTGATACGCATCCGCTCGCAGAGTCGCCAAATCGCTTAAGGCATACCCTCGCCTTGTCAAATATCCGAAGGTTTTCTAAGAAGTATATTATATAGTTTAGAGCACACAAGCCTGTCAATTAGCCTCTGTAACGTTTTTACGCTCTATGAAATAGCAGCTGAAAGCAGACTTGCATTTTTGCTGCAACTGTCATGCATGATGTGCTCATAGTTGTGTTTTGAATTTTCTAACCACTAATATTTATTATTACCAAAAGATACACTTTTTTATACTAAGTCGAGTGCCAAACAAGCATATAGCCCGCCTGATCGGTAATGTAATGGAATGTAAAACACTTTGTGGTTGTTGTTGTAAATATCTTTATTGTACAAAAACAGTTGCCGAACACAGAATGATAAAAATGTTGACATACAATTTGTACAAAGGCGGACTTATCCCATAAAGGTTTCTCTTGCAGCCAAACTTTGACCATCTGAGATGACATACATAGTTTACAAATAGGCAGGTGGATTACATATAAGCGGGCATATATCTATACGCACACGTAACACTTTGTTTCGAAAAATGAAAAGCTTTTTATAGATTTTGTTACATGTAGATTCGTCGATGACATCATGTAGCGCGTTGTTTGAAATGTCAACAATACGGGTAAATTAAATACTGTACAGAGACTAATCCCACCTGTGCTCATTGCGCCGATGCACACGACGCAAAAGTGTGCCAAGAAACACCGCTAATGGATAACGTCGTAATTGCACAATTAAATCTACATAATGATAAAATTGCAACAGCAGAGTTAGATAAGCTCGTTGCAGACTATAAGCTCGGCCTTGTTTTAGTTCAGGAGCAATACCAACGACCACCTAAACATTAAATTTATATAGCTCAATAACAAGTGACACGCGGGTATTTATGTTCTAAGGGGTGATTTAACTATAACATCATTAAATAACCTAATGCCCATTCCCTGTGCGGTAACTGAAGTAATATCCCCCTATTTAAGAATATTTGTAGTGAGCTGTTATTTTCAATTTTCTGACCTGCTCCTATAATAAACCTTATGCCCACAAAGAGCACGTAATACTCTGCGCAGATGCGATGGTACAAATGTCGACCTACACGACATTTGTACCATCGCATCTGCGCAGAGTATTACATATATACATGCTCTTAGTGGGAATAAGGTTATTATATGAGCAGACGTTAATAGACCATCACCATTATGGCATGTAATGAAACGACTTTTTCTTCTCTTCAACTTTCAGAATATAAAAAGAAGTGTGCTTGACCACACGATAGAAGGGACAACTTTATTTCTCGCTCACTCCCTGCTGATCTTATCCGAATGAGCGTTACAGAGCCGAGGAACTCAGTTTCATTCAAAATTTATACACAGCGCACTAAAAGAAGTTTTCATTTCAAAATAAATATATGATATATTATATTACTACGAGTAACAATGCATTGTTGTACACGTCTTATTATATTGTAGACTTATAAGTCAAGTTCACAAATGTTTTTGTAAGCATGGCAAGTCGTCGTCGTCGTGCGGAATTGTACGATTAATAAGTCCCATCTTCGTGTAGATTTTTCTTGTAATCTGTGTAAATAAATCAGGCCTCCTTTTGTCTGCGAATGCGAGCCACGAAAGAAGAATCGCGAGGGTCACCGTGTCATTTGTTACGTTTGTTGTGCGCAACAAAACAATTGTAGGGATCGAAAACAAATGTAGGGATCAAAAACAAGTAAGGGAATATAGGGATTGGTAATAAGCAACCAAAATTAATTTTCTCCTTTATTTGTAATATTGTCGCCTGTGTTTCCAATTATCGGTGATTTAAACTTGTTAGGGTTCGTTAGTTTTGGTATCATTTTCAAAATGTTTCATTTTCAATTATTTGCACTGGCAACTCGTACTTTTAAGTTTTTGACTGCACTGGTCTACGATTGGCTAACCAGTCACAGGTCAGCATATTCAGTCATTTGTGATTGGTAAACAACAACCAATCACTTGATTTTTACCGAGAAAATCAGACTGAGAGTTTGAAGGGAACCGCCGGTTGAACATTCTTTTTTCGACGGTTGGACTTGAATGTTGTTAGCACAAAATAAAAGTGATATCAATCTTTTCTTCACAGCTAATACTAGTCTGCACCTAAAGTATAGTATTTATTACACGGAAGATAGAAGGAGGTCGTCTTATAAACTCCATTGTCGCTGATTGTCCTTTGGGCAAGCACTGAGAACTCAACTTTTATAAAATAACAAAGGCCTGGAAGCCACCGGCTCTTACTCTATTATGATCCTCTTTTGTCAAATGTAAATTATGTCAACGCCCGTTAAATATTTACTATGAGTTAATTTTTTTATGATTTAATAGCTTAAAAATTTTCGGCTTGTATGATATAAATGATATGAACAACGACCCTATGCCTGCAGCTAATGCTCCCCTGTGCACCAACCTTACGGTTTTGTCACAGAATAGCTAGTATCTTGCCCAGTAAACCAACCAGGCAAGAGGACCTTTTAACCACCCCGCTATCACGCCCAGTAAACCAACCATGCACTCAAGCGGATTAGTAGCAGGTCTTACTCCCCTTTCGCCTGCAAACAGACTACATGAGACACGTGAGTGATAGTCACAAAAAGCCACCTCGAATCCGTACTCATGACTGACATATTATGGGCTTATCAGCCAGTGTCCGAGGCACTCTGATCCAAACAGCCGGACCTAATTCTAATTGCGACACTCCCCGCCGTCGGGTCCTCGTCGGGGAGTATTACGATATGAAAAAATCGACAATATACACAATCATGCATATAGGATAAAAATAGGATTTCAATAAAGATCTCATAATTTATTCTGAGAGTAGGTTGATCAGCGTAGTGGTACTCCACTACGCTGATCAACTGCAGTTATTTTTTCGCTCTAAACCTTTTCGATTGAAGGGAGATCCACATGCCAGCAGTGATATAAATATGAATTGATGCGGACGTAAACGCGGCTAGTTCCTAGTCATCAATAAAACTTTTCTCATAAAGCGAAATACTGAAAATATCGTCTATTTCAAAGCGTTATTGATTTCAGGTCATATAGTTCACAGTTGTTCGAATTTGATTCCAGCTTCCAATTTGCTCTAGTGAACTCTTACCTTCTGCAATACACGGGAATTTCTGTGAATTTCGATAGCTATTTAATTTAAAAGAAGAGTTTTTTTTTCATGTTGTAACACAAAACATCTTTTATTTAGTTTTGACGTGGTGTAAATAAAATCTCGCATGTTTTTACCCGCTTCTCAGTATCCGATAGAGGCGAAATTTGTCACACTTGTTTGGTTCTCGTGCTTCTTGCCTTTACCTAAATGTTGCATTTGAAATGCAATATGGTGATCGCCACAAAATAGCAGTTTATGATTTTAATTGACAAATGAAAATATCAGGGATTTTGCGTTATTCCTAAGGAAACCGCGAAAGTGTAATATACGCATGCTACAGCATGTAGTACAAGTCATACAAATAAACCTTAACCTTAGGCTCGGTAATAAAAAACGAATGTTGCGAACCCTGCCTGTACCGCCCAGCACGTAGTTTTACGTGTAAGGACAGACAATGTATTATATGTATGTATTTACAAAATATATATATATCTAAGTATAATATCAGTTACCTATCACCCATAGTATAAGATTTGCTTAGTTTGGGACTAGATGGCAGTGTGTAAGTTGTCCAGGAATATTTATTATTATTTTGACTTTTTTGAAACTAATGACGGATGGGTAATCTCTTCCAAATTTATTCCAAAGTGTATAAGATGCCTGCTTGTATTGAAATGCCGTAAGGCAAAATAAGTCAACACAGATAAAAAGTTGAGCAGTACAAGTGACTTTATATATAAAATGTCTACATTAGTCAAGTTAAGATTTGAAAAGAAAATCTACAATATAATTCTTGATCCTCAGTCCGTGTTACTTATCTCTTTGGTTGACTGAAAAGTCAACCAAAGAGATAAGTAACACTCAAAACATTTGTATGTATTGTGTCATGTCATGCTATCGAACCAACAATATAGTGGCGGCAATGTTCAAGGTATTTGCGGTCAAATCGATATATAGCTGTTATATAGCCCCTAGCAGGCGAGTGACCGACCGATCGATACGCATAATGCCTAATACGTGTATCAGGTGAAGTAACGACACGACATGCCACCGTACAGAAACCACTCTTAGCGATCATCATCATCATTTCAGCTAAAGGATATCCATTGCGGAACATTGATCTCCTGCTTAAGCTAGTCACACACTAAGCAGACACGATATTATTTAGAGTGAAACAGTGCTATAACACAATAATATAAGTATCAAGAATTCTTTGTGAACTTACGTATTTCATTTTACAAGCGCTACAAGTACCGAGAATTCTTTAGCTTGAATAATTTAATATCATATTCATACTAACTCTATCTGAACCTTTCTGAGAATATAAAGGTCACAGTTTGAGGTTCGGAGACGGTTAAGCAGTACTTAGTTTTTACGCATACATGCAACATACCGCTTTGTTCATACTTCACACGCAAATAAAAAACCAGACAAGTGATTAGATTTCTTATAGATTTTATTTTAGTACTAGATGTAACCCTCAGTTTTGTCCGCATAGTCATTATTCCTATAAAACTTTTTTCCCGTAGGAATAACATGTATTTTTGGGATAAAATGTAGCCATATCACTCTCCAGGCCTTAAAATATCCTCGTATAATAAATCACGGTAATCAATTGGTGCCCTTCGTGAAATAATACAAACAAATAAATAAACACACTTTCACAATCAAGTTAACATAACCTTTAGTTTACTGTAGCCATCTATTTTTGTATGTGACTGGCTAAAGAAATACATTTTTTATAAGATTTGACCGCAAATATAAAAAATAAATCAGAATGAATATGAATATTTGTATGTTTTAAATTTCAATATATTATTGACGAATAGTGTATAATATAATTAATTGGAGATATATGTTTTAGTGACTATTACCTGCTATTACATATTTCAATTATTGTCAATGTCAAATGTCATAATCAACATAATTTTGCATGCTAAATTGTATTAGCTAAACATGCGCACATTTCACGATGTATCACCTTTATACCATGTTTTAAGCAATAAATTAATTGTATTGTATGATTTTTGTTTTACTTATTTCTTTATTTAGAGTTTGTAGTTGAATTAAACTACGTCCTGTTGGAATGGACTATTTTTAAGTGGCGCGAGCGGAACGTTTATGTACGCCGAAAAGTCACTCTCGGAATTGAAAAGGCTCCAAAACTACTTTACGATTTTGATGAACTCGACATGCTTGAGGTTTATGTTGAAAAAAATTGAGGTCGATCATGTCCTTGAGGAATGATCATCAAATAATACATTTTCCATTGAAATCAATGGACAACATACACTCTTCACTCAACGTCGATTTCGGCCCCGTGGGCTAGAATCCGGTCTAATATATCTTCAATATTAACAAATATTAAATTTATTTTTCTAGTTTAAATACAATGCTATTTGGTCTGTATGTCAATAAGTTAACGTATCTGTCATGGTATATTTGTCATCGTCATGCGTACAAGCGGTTACTCTTGAATTTTATGCAGGCAATCACATATTGTCTATTGGGCTTTTCAAAAAGGCTCCGTCGCATCGTCCAAAATTTTTAAGACCCATTGCCGTAGAATTTAAAACGTTATAAGCGAAATTGGGTTATCAATAACTTAATTATGCATTCAAATACAACAAAATATCATTAAGACAACGAGAAACAGTTAGATAAAAATGTTTAAAAGTCGAGTAAAAGTATTTAGCTGTTTTTGTTTGTAATTTTCATAATAGGGCACGTTAAATATCTAGGGGCGAGAAAATGAAGACAGATTCCGTTTGCTTTGTAAAGGATTTTGGAGGATTTCTTTTGTATTTTGTTAGTAGAATTTTGTGCGATTAAATATTTTAATTAAGATTATTTTAACAATGCCTTCGTTAAAGATAGGCATATTATCCGTGTAAACAAAGTAACGTTACTTTTATTGCGTGACGACACACAAATGCAGATGAAATGATAATTTTATGAGCATCCATGAGTCTTTATTTTTTACATTTCCATGTTTATTTTTAATTTATGGCGGCTTACAACATTCACAATTTGTTCTTTACTTCTTCACATTATCAATTAACTTCCAAACTTTTTCTAGACGAATTAATAATGAAAACTTAAAATTATGCGTAAAGAAGTACTTTAATAGCAAATAAATTGGGGCGTAAGTGGTTCATCAAGATCTTTGAAGTAAAGCCAACTTTACCTTCACGTGGTGCACCCTGCTGACTGACAAACAAGGCTCTGGCAAAAAAAAAGGTAGGGCATAGCGTATTTTTAAGCTGCATGACTGGGAAACTACCGTCACCTAACCGAATACCGCAGCCAAATTACAATTCCCTTGAGGGTTGTTGTATTCCTGCGAGTGAGTATGGTCACCAGAACGAAAAGCTGGCGACGGATCGGCGACCCTTTGGTGTTGTTGGTCTCCATGGGCGGTGGTGATTACTTTCCATCAGGTAACCCATTCGCTTGTTTGCCCCATCCCCCTCTGGTTTACTGGACCAGAGACTCGCAATCCTGTGATATAACTGGAAGGTTGGCACACCGGGGCGCATTAGCAGTTAGGTACAGGGTACGTGCCCCCCTCTAATACAAAAAAAAAGTCGTGGTGGCTCCGGGTTCTATCGAAGTGTAAACTTTTGTGGTAAAAAAAATGTTCAAATGTAAAATACCGAGAAGATAACAATATGGACTTTAGATTTTTTTCTAAGAAAGATGTCACTGCAGTAGCATCTATAATACTCTGAAACCTACTATAGTTGACCACGTTAAAAAAAACTACGGTTGTGCTCTGAATAGTTAGGCCGAAAAAATTTTTCTAAACGAATATAAAAAAAACAATAAAATCAATTTTTCTCGAAAACTACTAATTTTCGGCTTAATTACATACATAGGGGTGTTTCGGATAGCCCACGGGGCCATCTATCTATAGTTTTCGTTTGGACCATTAGAAACCCGACACCCTGTATATATAAGTCTTGTAATATGAGTACTAATGGACGGAGTGATTCAAGAGGAATGATTACAATAACGAGCTTGGTGGTTGAATGGCTAGCAATGTCTACTTTGACTCCGAGGTTGCTTAGTTTGGAACTAGATGGCAGTGTGTGATTTGTCCTGGAATATTTATTAAATTAATTAAGATTATATGTAAATTGGCTGAAATATGACGATGATTGTTGAAAATGTTGACAAATGTCCTGTCGATAGTGCCGTGCAGTAAACCAGTAGATTTGTAACCATTGCGTAACAACCTCGTTCTACGTGTGGGCAGCCGGGTGGGCAAATACAATCGGGATACGTTGCTGATTGACTTGGAAACTTGAATCAAGATGAATTAATGAAACAATCGAATGGCTGTTCATGTCACGTTACGTCGATTGATTACACATCAACACACGAGTCAATTAGTGTGCCTCTCTGTGCTCTCATATTCCGTACAATGTACCATACCAACGTACCATTTCATCCTTATTCCTCGGAATATATTCCGAGGCATAAAGATGAAATGGTACAATCTAATAACAAGTTGTTCTAATGTTGCGTTGACGATACCAATAAATCGAGCAAAATGTGAAAGTTTATGAAGATAATAGATATATATCTGTGGACGGATTTGAAAAAGCAAATGGCACATGGAATCAATACGACACGGAATACAAATTTCGAACTTTTGTAACTTTCTTTCCTTACCTATATCACAGTATAAGTAATAGTACTAACGTACCTACCTATATATAACTTTGGTGTAGTATTATTATAGTACAATTGTTTTGTAAATTTGTATGCAATGTTGAGTGAAATAAATGATTATTATTGTTATTGTCACAGGCGGGCCATGTGCTTGTTTTCCACTCGACGTAGTAGAAAAAAGAGGTAGATATATAGATTATTCCAAACATTGCGGTACCAATGGCGTCAGCGTATGCTAAAATATTTTCACAATAAAAGCTTATCTGGCCCTTTTCGTGATTTGTTTCGTAAGTGACTTTCTGAGGTTTGTGCGAGTCTGTGAATAATGGTAGGGGTTGACACGTTGCGACAGCTGGCAACCCTAGTTAAGGGCCTCTGGAACGTATGAGATCTGATACTGGTCTGAAGGAACGTAATCATAATAAAGTGCCAGCCAACTGGACGTATTTTATTATAATTTGAATGTTGACGAATGTTAGCTGACTGCAAAACAGGTTTGCGAGTCGAAGTATTTATTCGATACATATCGATGTTGTTTTTCCCCATTTATTTGGATAAAAAAAATATAATTTATATAATTTGATACAATAATAATTCCAATTCTCGTAATTATTTTGAGATCGCAGAGTGAAAGTTGACCGAATCGAGATTGAATTGTGAATTGAAATAATTAATTAATGAAATCAAGTAGGTATATACCTACTTGATTTCATTAATTAATTATTATCAATTCTTATTGTCGGTAACAATACATTCTTATTTTGTTAAATTCTAGGCCATATTTCGATGTAATACCACTTAAATTGTGATACGAGAATATCAAATATAACATTTGTGTGATTGAGACTCGAAACTGAATTTTGAATACATTTTAATTATGAGAATTGCCCATCTGACATATTACTAATTCGCCACCAACATATATATTGTCTTATTTACAAGATTAAGCAATTTATGTTGATACTATCCGATGATTTATAAGTATATACTAGGATGTTTTTATAATAGGGCGCGTACGGCCCATTTAATGTGAATCCATTATGGTAGCGTATAGATGCTTGCAACATATAGTTTCCTGGCAACCTGACTTCATTAACTCTCTAGAATACAAGACCCTCAAGGGAATTGACAGAGTTTCTTTCGGCATTTCTTCTCGTCAATGGTCATCCGAAATGCTGGTAGATAAAAAATATACCTAATTGTAAAAGACGTGTCTAAGTGCCCGCGAGGGCCCACAGAATAAAGAATTTTGACTTTGACTTTGACATTGTTATTTCGATGTGGTTCTTTTGTGACGTGGATTTACTTCCCCAGTTAGGCAGCTTTTACGAAAGAAAGAAAGGAAGGAGTATAGGCTGGCAACGGATCGGTGACCCCTTGGAGTCGCTAATCTCCATGGGCGGTGGAGATTGCTTTCCATCAACTAACCCACATGCTCGTTTCCCCCCTCTTATATAATAAAAAAAATAATCACCTTTGTTTACCTACAGACTTTTTAGTTAATAAATCATTGGGTGCATCACGTGTTGATAACGCTGGATTTTATTCAAAGACGGTGGTGAGTCACTTACATCCCAACATACAAAATTTTACTAAATATAATATATGGACTTTTATGCACGTATGGAAATTATGCATATTTTATCGAATGTGATGAAAAAACTGCCAAATATAAAAAAAAAAAAAAAACAAATAAGCCACTATTTTGTTCCACCAAATCCCAAAAATAAAAAAATATCTACTTTTTATGTTTTCGCATGAATATCACAGATTTAAGTTACATTTATACATTTGCGTTACCTACTAGTATAACTTATTTTTTATTGTGTGATTACGTATGTACAGGCATTATTATGTAAATAAGACATTTTTATAAAGGTACGAACGCATCTTTTACATAAATCGCGCCCTTTTCTCATGAATTCAATCTTATAAAGTTTGCTATTCCAGCGACATAAAATTATTCCGTGCCTTTCCTGCTCGCGCGAAATAGTGGGTCATAGAGATAGGATAATATACTATAAGGTAGACAGAAAAACATCCCGAGCAATACTTTTATATGGAAGGGTCGGATTATTGCGAGGTTACTGGATATAATGAAGCTATTGCTTTTACGTGTTAGGAACACGTACCTGTTCTTACGTAGAGCCTGAAATAATATTAAACTCACGAGGGACAATGTAATCTACGCTCATTAATAAAACAGTAAAGTTAATGAAACTTTATATAGATAGTAGAGATAGAAATAGCATTCTTTTGTTGTTTGCATTCGACTTTTGATTCGACAGTTCGATGTTATAGATATTTTTTTAAAGTTGAATGTTGGTATTTATTTCAAATTTTCAATAGACGATCACATTAGATTGGTATCATGACGATGATTTAAGATACTGGGTTGTATCCATAAACCCAGTATCGTAATCACAATTATTTAAAATAAACATTTACTTTTGTTTATTGGTATTTTCTTTATTAATAGCATTAATACAATTTTTATAAATAAAGTGTAATACATAGGCGGACTTATACCTAAAAGAGATCTCTATCAGCAAACTTATTCATATGATATAGTATGGACTGTTAGGAGCTCAAGCTCAATATACACACACACACACACACACACATATATATATATTAGGGACGGGGGCCCACCACACATTCCCACCACTGTATCTCCTGTGTAGCCAGGATTGACAGCGGCGACCGCCAAAAAAGGCAATGAACAATGAAGTCCATTGCAGTCCCAGGGGTAAAACTACGGCTGCCTTGGAACTCACAACGAATTTAATCAGAAGAAATTAGTAGGAGTAGGAAGCTTTTGGAATTTGACTTCTCCTCTTAGCAATGTGAGAGACAGCAATATGGCAAATAAGGCATTAAAAGCCTAAAGAGATGGCTAGTCAAGTGAAGCTCAACTGCCGTGCACCACGGATTTTAAGTGGTGCACGGCAGTTGAGCTTCTAGGCTCATATATATATATATATATTTATACTACAGTGGAAAACAAGCATACGGCCCGCCTGATGAAAAGCAGTTACCGTAGCCTATGAACGCCTGAAAACCAGGGGCATCACACGCGCGTTGCCGACCCTGTAAAAACCTCTTCACGCCCTTTTTGAAGAACCTCTTGCTATAGTCCCCTGAGAAAACCTCGACAGGCAGTTCATTCCACAGCTTGACAGTACGCGAGAGAAAACCGCACAGTACGTGACCACTTAGGCTCAAATGTGTGAGGATGAATTCTCTGTCGATGGCGAGTGGTGCGACTGTAGAAGGAGACCGTTGGCATCACGTCAAACAACTCCTCTTAACACACTACATTGTAAAGACGGTAGAACCTTTGTGTGTTCTACCAAAACGACGCAAAATCTCTTCTCAGACTTATAGGTTCTAAATCGTCTGTTAGTTTCGGATCGTCGACAATCCTCACAGCATGCCTCAGAATTGAGTCACAAGGTGCAAGCTGGTATCTAGGTGCTCCAGCCCATAGATGGCAAACGTACTCCATATGCGGCCGTACTTGAGCTTTGTAAACCATAAGTCTTCGCCACGGATTGAAATACTGCGTCGCTCTGTTGAGCACACCTAGTTTCTTTGACGCCAGCTTGACCTTCCCCTCCAGGTGAAACTGGACATCGCTGGAGATTTCAACTCCAAGAATGTTTTTGGCTATGGTAAGGGGTGTGTTTTAGAATTGTGGAGCCACAGCAAAAGGGGGTTTTGTGTGTGTAAGTTTAAAAGATACTGCAGTTTTAAGAGATTGTAGTAGGGATACTACGAGTACCTACTGAGCATCTCTATCTACAAATTCAGTATCTTCTTCTGCCTGGCCTTAATCCCATTTATTTGGGGTCGGCCCTTCTGATCAATCTTCGCCAGGACGGTCTGTCCCCCAGGACAAACGCCCAGTTAACACACCAGACGACCCATCGTCTGGTGTGTTAACTGGGCGTTTTTTAAGTCTCTGTTAATAACGGACATCCATGTGAGGCGGGGTTTACCGCGTCTTCTGGGCTGGATTCACATATCAAGTACTGTTCTTGTCATATGGCCTGATGGTCGCCACATAACGTGACCGTACCACCTTAGGCGGCTCTCCAAAAATCTTCTCCGGTTTATACCGGAGAAGAAGTAACGCCTATGCGTTACTTTAAAACTGTCTCGAATGTGGATGTTTCGGATGAAGTCCAGTATTGTTATGACACCAGCCCATCTAAGCAAGAATCTACAAATTCAGTATAGAGCTCTATAAAGCCTACTCTCAAAGGCCATTAAATTGTTCAGCCTGATTGGGTTGACTAAAAGTAACCACACTGTCGTAAAACTAGTGGAACAACGCTACATATTGAATCCGGGTCAGCCATGCATATTTATTTTTAGAGTAAAACCTGACCCAAATAAAGACAGTCTGGCCTGCAGATTAAATTAAGATATTTTAGAAATAGTCTGGCCGTGTTTGTGGCTTAGTTACCTATTTTGAGGCCTAAAAGCCATTGAGGGCAATTAGAACTTGTGTATTTTAAGACGCTTTTTGTGCCTCCGACGTTATTTACTTTTACTTTATTTTTAGATCGGTTGGCGATTTGATAATAGGCCAGTGATTGTAATCGGCATAGGACTGGTTGGTAAGGGGCTAAACCAGTTTGACTAAATAGTTTAACCACGAGGAAGAGAGGTTGGGTTTTCTAGTAAAAAGTAACTATGTCACTATTCAGACCTTAATCTATCACCGTAAAAAACATGTCAATCCATTGCTACCTATCGACGTGAAAGAAAGACAAACAAACAAACACGCTTTGTCATTTAATTTGAAAATCACTACTTAAATTTTAGATTGTAAATTGAAAACCCTACTTTGGTGATACCTAAGTAGTGATTTTTCCATACAATACCAATAAATTGTAGTATAAAATTCGCATAACAGATAAGTAGGCATTCAGAGAAGTTGTCAAACTTACAAACAATTATCAGAAGTTGATATATACGAGTTGTTGGCATCTTTTGGTGGAAATGATTTTAAGCAATATGAATATATCATACAAAATTTCTTGCTTATATAAAGATTGCATGTATTAAAATTATTATATACAAAATCAATATATATATATATATAAAAGCGAAATACGACTCACGAAATTTCAGAAACTAAAACACCTACAAACTTGAAATTTGGCAGGTAGGTTCCTTAAAGGATGTAGACATCCGCTAAGAACGAATTTTTCGAAACTCCACGTTTACTCCGCGTTTCGGTTAGAAAGAGAAAGACCGACTTTGCCGTTTCGAGGTGATAAGCGTTCAGGTTCGAATGGAGACCTCTAACATTAATAAAATCCGAAGTAAGCAAAGGTGCAGGTTCGATTGTCCTTTTGCATCATTTCAGCTAATAGCACTTTCATCGGTAAACTGTTTTGCAGATGGGCATACATTAGAAATAAGTTAAATAATGTAACCCATTGTGATGAAATAAATAAATGAAAATGTATGATATATTAGGTTGGGGAAAAAGTCTTTTCGTATTTTATATGAAAATTCAAAACATTTTTTAATAAAGTTTATTTACATTTAACTAAAGTATGTAGGTGCCATTATGTTCGATAACTTTTTGTCATCTTGTAGGTAGAGACATGATCCCATTACTATAGAAATTTTGGGACTTCTGTTCAAAAAACCGCGACAAGTGGTTTTGGCAGTCTTCTCGTAATGTTAACCTGACATTGCCTAAAGAATTCTTAAGAGACCGAAACAGGTGGAAATCAGAAGGTGCAAGGTCAGGACTATACGGCGGATGCATTAACACCTCCCAGTCAAACTCTCTTAATTTTTGCTGAGTGGCTAAAGATGTGTGAGGTTTAGCGTTATCATGATGAAAAATCACACCCCTTCTATTAATTAATTCCGGCCGCTTTCTCTCAACTTTTTGCTTTAATCTCATCAGTTGTTCACAGTAGAGTTCAGAATCGATAGTCCTGCCTGGCGGTAACAGCTCATAATGAATATCTTCCCTTCCAATCCCACCATACACACAGCATCACCTTGTTGCGGGTTAACCCGGGTTTCGCCAGAGTCTCTGAAGCCTGGCCGGTCTTTGACCACGACCTTTTTATGCGCCAAAACTGGAATGTGGTCAATTCCTAGTTCTTCAGCTACGTCGTAACTACTGATATGCCGATCTTGCTCCACTTTTTCAGAAATGGCATCCATTTTATCCGTAACAGGGCGACCAGAGCGACGTGCATCTTTGACATCAAAATTTCCGGATTGAAAACGCTTAAACCAAATTTGTGCTACTCTCACAGACACTGCACTAGGTCCATAATAATCACAAATTTTTTTCGCAGCTTGCGTTGAATTTTTACCTTTTTTGTAGTAAAATTTTAAAATGTATCGAATTTCTTCATTAGATTCACTCATCTTGACAGTAAAAAAAACAAATGAAAATCACACATTTACCTAATTTGAATTTGGAATTATCTTTTTTTAAAATTTAAACTTTTTATAGATATCAAAACCTGCCAGATACAAATGGTATACCCAAAGAGATTTTATTACAAGTTCATACATACTATAATGCGAAAAGACTTTTTCCCCTACCTATTATATAGTGCCCTTCCCAGAGTACGCAGAGCAGCCAGAACCTAGCCGCTCATGGAGGGATTCTCCAACACCAGAGGTACCGGTTCCATCTTGAGGAACTTGTCTTTCTAATACTGCTATCATGAAGAGGTGAGAGAGGTGCTTACCGGTGGCTTTATACTTTATACATACCGATGACCGTATTCTGTGAGGTAGAGTTACTTAGGCACAGCGAATTTGTCCCGCCTGTCGGGTAGCTAGCCGACCTACCTCTCTTTTGCCAGAACTTCTTTCGCTAGTCGACAGGGTGCAACACATGCAAGAGGTCGGCTTTGGCTCTAAAGATAACTTACACCCCAAAACATAAAGTCTATAAACATCTAAGTACAAACTAGTTTTAATAGTCGATATATTTTCAAAGTTTTATTAAAGCATTGGTAGCCAGCACATTTTTAAAATACATTTTTTTTTTTAATCTAACGAAGGATTAAAATTCTAAAGTACATTTTTAAACGTTATTAAACATATTTCACTATGAGTATTTTTAATGAATGAATGATCTAAATACGAAAGTCTTTGAACATTCAACAAATAAATGGCATGCAAAAATTATATTTTGCATGACATGAGAGTTACAGAGACCGCAACATGACCGATATAAATACAATAATATAAGAAGTAATATTAATTAACTTAAAAGCCGACTAGATTCTATCTCAAATAGAGAACTTCGTCAAAGCAATGTAACTTTCCTTATCAAAGAAGGTTAGTTAATTAATTATTAAATTAAATTGTCCCATATGAGTTTTAATTATTTTCATATAATAAGTATTTCTTACCTTGTAATTTTGAAACGGGGTAGCTCGGGTGAAGAAATAACCTCCCTCTTGCCACATTCACAACTCTAAGGCATTACACGGCTTACGGCATTACAGCAGTTCACTGAAGTGTGTCGCATCATATTTTTTAACTTTCACTGATTTCTTTTTTCAAATATTTAATTAAACAAATTAACGCACAGAAGTTTTAATTCATTTTTAGAATATTGTGAACTTATTCATGAAAGTTACGATGTTGTTGCCGCGTTTCGCTGCAACACGTCCGGTCATGTCGGTTAGCTTTCATGGACTGTTGTCTAAGTTTGCAATGAAAAGTGACGTGAGTTTTCAGGCTTTCGTGACTGTAAGCCGCTTTGTGGTTTATTAGTAAGGGTTTGGCGCTTTACAATTTACGTCAAAATATCCTAATGCTTATTTTAGATTAAAGTTTGTAGTTGCTACGGAGAATTTTGGTAAATATTAGGTTTAGCTTTCTGATTTGTCATTGTCCGATGAATTTTGTATATTTCCTACGATTAAAATTGCCATAGAAAATAGTATACATATTTTATTATATTTTTTAATTCCTTGTTAAAATAAATTCATGCATGGCTTAAAATTAAAAAAAAAAATAATAATAATAAAATGTTTCCCCAATTGACATCTGCGAAGCACGGTTACATCACGTCACAATTTTTTTGATGACGGTGGTTTTAGGAATTCATTTGAAATCAAGTTTGTTGGTGCGTCCTCGTTTTTGGGTTCGATACTTGATTAATAAAAACTTAGCTTTATTTTGCAATTACTAATTTTCCTATCTCTCTAATATCTAGAGGCAGGGTAATTGTAAAATTTTAAGCGCCTATATCAAGTACATGATGACGAGCCGAGCCGAATGGCTAGCGATGGTTACTTTGACTCCGAGGTCGTGGGTTCGATTCCCGCACAAAACAAATATTTGTGTGCATGAACATGTCTCTTTGTTTTCGTCTGGATGTTTTGTATGTATTATAAGTATCTTGACGAGCCCGGTGGTCGAATGGCTAGCAATCAACTTTGACTCCGAGGTCGCGGGTTCGATCCACGCACAAGACAAAGATTTGTGTGCATGAACATGTCTGTTTGTCTTGGTCTGGGTGTTTTATGTGTATTATCAGTATGTATTTACAAAAAAAAAATCAAGTACATTTATCAGTTGTCTAGTACCCATAGTACAAGCTTTGCGCTTAATTTGGGACTTGAAGCGCTGAGTAAATTGTCTATAAAAAAAATTATTATTATATTATGATGAATGATGATAAATAATGATAGCTAGATGTATATTATACAAGAAAGTGATGGACACATATAATTTTACTTTTTGGTTTTTCAATTACCTACTCTATTATACTTTAATGATGCTGGCTTTTTATTGTGTACGCAGTATTGTCCTCCTGAATATTAGCTTCAACTCATTTTCAGGTCAATGTTCAGGATACGCTTATTATTATTTTTAACCGACTTCAAAAAAGGAGGAGGTTCTCAATTCGACTGAATATTTTTTTTGTATGTATGTTATTCGATATCTTTGCGAATTGTGAACCGATTTTCATAATTCTTTTTTTATTTGAAAGGGTATGATTGCAAGGTGGTCCCATATTCACCAAGTCAGGATCTGATGATGGAATGCCAGGTAAACCCTTAAATTTTATAAGCACGTATGGTCAAATTCATTTTTTTTATTTGAAAGGGTAATTGCGTGGTGGTTCCATATTCACCAAGTCAGGGTCTGATGATGGGATACCAGAAAAATCGAGGGAAACCCTTAAATTTGCCCTATGGTAGCCGGCAGAATAAAATTGTGCCACTCCATTGCTCTGCGCTGGATGTCGTACAAGGCGACTAAGGAATCTTGTGTCATGCGATAACTTTTCTCCCGGAAGACCGTCAGCAGCGTCTGCCGGGGTATTCCACCAATAAGCTGCGCTCGCCAACTGAAGTAGATTTCAATTTTTTTTTAAATCATGTTATTAACATATTGTTGACCACAAAAAGTTGGTATTAAAGTCTGACAGTGAATCATTGGGAGAATTTGTACCTAGAGTAACATGAAAACTTGTATAAAGCCTTACAAAAGTTAATTAAAAATTAATAAAAATAAATTAATATTCCTGGACAAATTACACCACCATCTAGTCCTAAACTAAGCAAAGCTTGTACTATGGGTATTAGATAACTTATATTATACTTAAACACATTTTTTTTGTAAATACATACATACATAGAAAACACCCAGACCAAGACAAACAGACATGTTCATGCACACAAATATTTGTCTTGTGCGGGAATCGAACCCGCGACCTCGGAGTCAAAGTGGCCATTGCTAACCATTCGACCACCGAGCTCGTCATTGATGAACGAAATATTCCATCTGAAGATACCCATGATGAGCTCGGTGTCGTCGATGCGTGTGTCAGTCTAATCGAACACGCAAGTAAAGCAACGACGGCCTTAGCCTGTCCATGGATTATTTAACTCGAGCTCCTTTATCCGTGCTTCGGAAGGCACGATAATCCGTCGGTCCCCGCTGTTAGCATTATTAACTCCATAGTCTTTAGATGGCTTGAAAACACTAGCCTCTGCCAACCAGCAGTTGAGCGTGGTGGAGTATGCTCTAAACGCCTTCAACTGAGGGGAGACCCGTATGCCAGCAGTAGGATGAATAAGGGTTGACGAATAAGTTACCCATTATTTCATATAGAACAGCGCTGCTTTTGGTTTTTTCCTCATAAATAAACATACGTAACCTAATTTAAATATCAGTTATCTGGTACCATGACATAGTACAAGCTTTGCGCTTAATTTGAGACTAGATGGCGCTGTGTAAATTGTCCAGAAATATTTATTTATTATCAATGCCTCCTCACTCCTCACCTTAATGTATAGGGTACTTTTTATTCCGGTAGTGTATTTAGGTGATCGAAGCAGCAAACAGAAGCCGTGGAAACTATTAAATTATGAGCAAATAAAACAAACCAACAGAATTCGAAAAATCAATGAATAGGCTACGTTTCCACCGTCTAAGTTCCCACCCCTTCTAACAATAACATTAATGACACATGTCACCTTACAACTGCAAGTACTAGACTATTTTCATGCAACTGTCGACTATTTTCGATAACTTCACGTGTCGTGTGTACTACACGAAGCCCAGCTCGAAATAGCCACTTTATTACTAATAATATCACATATAGCAATTTCATTAGTAAACTTGGGCCTCCATAAACTGCGAGAACCCGAGCAGTTTATTAGTCTATTACTTTAGGCTTTATTTAGCAGGACATTTTGTACAGTACTGGTGATATTGGTACACTGACTATTATTTATACTGTGTATATGGCATAGATGTAGAATAGTAAAGATTGGAAATTGACAGAACAAAAAACGGGCCGCGGCTGTGTCATGGACGCGGCTGTGTGTTGTACGTGAATACGTTTTATGCACTAAAATTATCTCAAAATGACAGCGGTTCCCTCTCCCTCGTACGCGATGTTCAATAGTCCTTACTTAGCGTAATAAATTCTTTGATTCTTCATCTATTGAGTGACGTGATTGAATTTTGGATGGAGATGATAGATTTGTATTTATATTCTATTCTATTCTATTGTAGCTGCAACACCAAACTGTATCTCCCGATTTTGTTATCATTCATTTTTTTTAATTGCCTCCGTACAGAAGCAATTTCTGCAAGTTTCCATTATATGTACATATAAATGCCTGTTAAAGTTAGGATTCTCCGATGTATAAAATGTGGTCTACAGCTTTCGGTTTGCTCGATGTTGACAAGAGTACGTATGGTTTTTTTTTTGCAGTGTCAATAGCTGTTGAGCGTCGGTGCTATTTCTCCATCATACAGTTCTCCACTCTGCAATAATGTACGAACATTTGATCAATTTTGCGGAACGAAATCACATAACATTGACAAACCCAGAGATTCAAATGCAGAATAGATACGGTATCAAATTCATATGCATAAACCGAGAGATAAAGCAGGATTGAGTGCAAATTGAAACTATACGGCTACGAAATATGCCGTGAAACCCTCTGAAAAATTAATTTGTCGAGTGAATTCAATTAAAATGGAAATTAAGTACCTACCACGCGGATGATAACTGCCGGCTTTTAACGGCAGAATATACGATATGAGTGCGCTCCCTTCATACAAATTTCAATTTACTTTTTCACTTGGAAATTGTAATTGAATTTTGCATTGAATATAATTTACCTTGCATTATTATGAAATAAATTGGATATTTTTTTGTAAATACATACTTATTATATATAAAACACCCAGACCAAGACAAACAGACATGTTCATGCACACAAATGTTTGTCGTGTGTGGGAATCGAACCCACGAGCGTTGGTGTCGAAGTCGCGTCATTAACCGCTACGCCACCGAGCTCGTCATAATTGCGTGTTCGATTAGACTGGCACGCGAAACGATGCTCCTCAAAATATAAGTTCCACATTCTACATAAGAAGCAATACGGGTTCACCGCCGGAATGTCCACTACAGACGCAGGAATCGCGCTCGTGAAATACATATTTGAGGCTTGGGAGACGTCTCAGGACGCTATCGGTATGTTTTGCGACCTCTCCAAAGCATTTGATTGTGTTGATCATCAGACACTGCTGCTCAAATTAAATCATTATGGTATTAAAGAGAAGGCTCTGCAAATGGTAGAATCATACCTTAGTAATAGAACTCAAACGGTGGATGTAAATGGCACAAAATCAAATGCATTTGATGTAAAAATGGGCGTGCCCCAGGGTTCAATTTTGGGTCCTCTCTTATTCTTGGTATACATCAATGATTTGCCTGATTTGGTAGAAAAATTTGCCAACGTAGTACTGTTTGCCGACGATACCTCACTTATTTTTAAAGTTGCTAGGTATAAAGACAAAATTGATGATGTTAATAATGCTCTCTCTGCAATTTTGAACTGGTTTACTACAAATAATCTCCTTCTTAACTCACACAAAACTAAATGTATTAAATTCACGTTACCCAATGTCAGGCAAGTCCATGCTGATGTAGTCATAAAGGATAACACCCTAGTTTATGACAATGATACTGTTTTTCTTGGTATTACCATTGATTCAAAGTTGCAATGGGGCCCTCATATAACTAAACTAGCTCGCAGACTCAGTTCCGCAGCTTATGCGGTTAGGAGAATAAGACAGATAGCGGACGAGACAACTGCTAGGCTCGTTTATTTTAGTTATTTCCATAGCATTATGTCATATGGCATATTGCTTTGGGGTAAAGCAGCTGACATTGATAAAATTTTTGTATTACAAAAGAGAGCCATTAGATCAATTTACAATTTGGGTTCTAGGGATTCACTCCGTGAGTTATTTAAGGAGATAAACATCCTCACTGTCGCTTCTCAATATATTTATGTAAATATTATGTACGTCCGTAAAAATATTTCGAATTTTACAAAAGTATGTGATATAACTAATGTCAACTTGCGGAACAAAAACAAATTGGTTATTCCAAAACATAGACTGGGGAAGGTCAATAATTCGTTTGTCGTAAACTGCATCCGCTACTACAATAAGTTGCCGGAGTCGGTCCTGATTTTACCCGACACTAAATTCAAACAGCTTATTAAGACCACCTTATGTAAAAAGGCTTACTACAGGACCGACGATTACCTTAATGATAAAAATGTATGGCAAATTCTCGGCACAGGATGTGAAGCACAGGCGTCTTATCTTTACAAGTAGTATTGTGGATATACATATTTAGACTTTATACAATATGTATATACACTCTATACTATGATTTTTTATATTTTTATTTTTTTTTACTATTTTATTTTACTTGTTTTTTTATTTTTTATTATCTCTCTTATTTTGGTTGACATACCATTTTTTTTATTGTACATTGACATTATTTTTATTGTATTATGATAATATTGTATGGCTATTTAAAAAAAAAAGACCTATATTGACAGAGTTTCTTTCGGCATTTCTTCTCGTCAATGGTCATTCCGAAATGCTGGTAGATAAAAAATATACCTAATTGTAAAAGACGTGTCTAAGTGCCCGCGAGGGCCCACAGAATAAAGAATTTTGACTTTGACTTTGACTTTGACTATATACATATCATATATATTTGATATAAAACATGTGACACAGTAAACACCTAGGTAATGCTGCCAGCATTCTTGGCTACGGCTCAACGCTACGGACGGGCAACGATTTGGGGGAAATTTTTTACTTATTATTTTATGTTTTGTCTCTTTATAAATATTTTATTTGTAAATATTAAGTTTAGTAATATAGTTACTTAAAAAGCATGTGACTAAATATGTGTAGTCGATGTAGAGTGATATTTCCACATTGCTACCTTTACGCTTCAGTAAGCATTGAAGCTCATTTGAATTAATCATGAGTGTAAAGTCCTTGATTCCTTCATACGAGTCGACAAGCAAACAAATCGACGTGTTCAAATATATACAGCCTTTGATGTCACAATGATTTTGTGCGTATAATTTTAATAGCGGGTAAGAGATTTTAAACCTTACGCGCGCTCTCTTTTTGACGCGGGTACGTCTATAAAATTGTTCCATGCATAGGGATTAAAGAAAACGAATGATAAAAAAATCAGGGGATACAGTTTTGGTGTTGCATCTACAAATTTATCATCTTTTTTTTTATACTACGTCGGGTGGCAGACAAGCATACGGCCCGCGTGATATGAAGCGGTTACCGTAGCCATATTAACGCTCGGAACATAAAATATCTCTCGTGTGCCGCCTCTCGACTCTTGCTGCCAATGCAGCATCTCCATCGTTTCTGGTAACCTCATCGGCTAGCGAGAACACAATAACCACCAAGGGAATTGTTATTTGGCTGCGGTATTCTGTGACGTGGAGGTACTTCCCCAGTAGGGCAGCTTACAAATACGCTGTACCTTACCTTTCTTTTGCCAGAGCCTCTTTTGCTAGTTACGGCAACATAGGGACACAAAACTACGGCTGCCTTGGACAATGTCAGAGACAGCAATATGTATTGTGAACCTATTTTCATAATTCTTTTTTTATTTGAAAGGGTATGATTGCAAGGTGGTCCCATATTCACCAAGTCAGGATCTGATGATGGAATGCCAGGGAAATCAAGGTAAACCCTTAAATTTTATAAGCACGTATGGTCAAATTATTTTTTTTATTTGAAAGGGTAATTGCGAGTTGGTTCCATATTCACCAAGTCAGGGTCTGATGATGGGATACCAGAAAAATCGAGGGAAACCCTTAAATTTGCCCTATGGTAGCCGGCAGAATAAAATTGTGCCACTCCATTGCTCTGCGCTGGATGTCGTACAAGGCGACTAAGGAATCTTGTGTCACGCGATAACTTTTCTCCCGGAAGACGGGCAGCAGCGTCTGCCGGGGTATTCCACCAACAAGCTGCACTCGCCAACTGAAGTCGGTTTCAATTTTTTTTTTAAATCATGTTATTAACATATTGTTGACCACAAAAAGTTGGTATTAAAGTCTGACAGTGAATCATTGGGAGAATTTGTACCTAGAGTAACATTAATACTTGTATAAAGCCTTACAAAAGTTAATTAACAATTAATAAATACATACATACATAGAAAACACCCAGATCAAGACAAACAGACATGTTCATGCACACAAATATTTGTCTTATGCGGGAATCGAACCCGCGACCTCGGAGTCAAAGTGGCCATTGCTAACCATTCGACCACCGAGCTCGTCATTGATGAACGAAATATTCCATCTGAAGATACCCACGATGAGCTCGGTGGCGTCGATGCGTGTGTCAGTCTAATCGAACACGCAAGTAAAGCAACGACGGCCTTAGCCTGTCCATGGATTATTTAACTCGAGCTCCTTTATCCGTGCTTCGGAAGGCACGATAATCCGTCGGTCCGAGCTGTTAGCATTATTAACTCCATAATCTTTAGATGGCTTGAAAACACTAGCCTCTGCCAACCAGCAGTTGAGCAGCGTGGGAGAGTATGCTCTAAACCCCTTCAACTGAGGGGAGACCCATATGCCAGCAGTGGGATGAATAAGGGTTGACGAATAAGTTACCCATTATTTCATATAGAACAGCGCTGTTTTTGGTTTTTTCCTCATAAATAAACATACGTAACCTAATTTAAATATCAGTTATCTGGTACCATAACATAGTACAAGCTTTGCGCTTAATTTGAGACTAGATGGCGCTGTGTAAATTGTCCAGAAATATTTATTTATTTATTTATTATCAATGCCTCACCTTAATGTATAGGGTACTTTTTATTCCGGTAGTGTATTTAGGTGATCGAAGCAGCAAACAGAAGCCGTGGAAACTATTAAATTATGAGCAAATAAAACAAACCAACAGAATTCGAAAAATCAATGAATTGGCTACGTTTCCACCGTCTAAGTTCCCACCCCTTCTAACAATAACATTAATGACACATGTCACCTTACAACTGCAAGTACTAGACTATTTTCATGCAACTGTCGACTATTTTCGATAACTTCACGTGTCGTGTGTACTACACGAAGCCCAGCTCGAAATAGCCACTTTATTACTAACTAGCAAAGTACCCGTGCTTCGCTACGGGAACACTCCTGATTTGCGTCTATTTTTGTTAATATTCCAGATATTTCATTTTTCCCCCATACAGGACTGTTTCACATTGACCATTATTACAAACATACACCATTTAGGTTACGACGTCCCGGTAAACAATATTTTAGGCACATGCACCAGGAGGCAAAATTGCAAGGCTTCCAGGAGAACTTACTCGTGAGCAAACTACATATAACTGATCATGAGAGAAGCAGTCCTGTCTCAAGTCAACCCCAGCGTCCTTTAGAGACTGCCCCTGAGCTTGGTTAATGGTCATAGCGAAACACCTTTATGGGCAATTGAAGTCTTTCAAATTGAACGGGGTGGTCTGATGCAATAATGAGAATGGAAATATAAAGAGAGATTCCTCAAGACCGCATCCCTTACCGTCCTCACTCAACAACTGTAACTCATTGTTCCAGTTGTTTAATAAGTGAACAATAGGTGGCACGAACCTCCTGATGATGTGTCATCAGGAGGTTCGTGCATCATCAGAGGTGTACCTCTGTTCCATGCAAGTGGTAGGAGATGGAGCGAAACAGGCCAGCTCCTCTCACATCTTCCACAAGTATAAATTTAGCCAATATTGATGTCATTGTTTGAAAAATACCGAAATTCTGATATTAAGTAGGCATACCCCATAAAGTCGGTACTTATCTTCATTTGAGGGAAACCGTTTTTTTTACGCTCTAAGCGCGCGATGCACAACCTCCGGTGGTAACTACGGGGATGAGGTGAGCGATGAATCCTCATGGATAACCCCATTAATTAAAATATAAATATAACATTTTTAGACATTTTTTGGCTGGGCGCTGGTCAAAAGTTAATCAGTTACCCATAAACATCCCCTTTTTTATGAACAACCATTCCACCAAGTCTCAAAATAGTAGGTGAATCGATTTCTAAAAAGAGGGTTTTTTTTCAACCCCTATTTTTAACCTCTTAGGGGTGGGATTTCGGAAAATCCCGTCTTAGTGCGCGCCTACATTGTATAGGGAACACATATCCAAAGTTAGTTTTAGGTTTCTAGCTTCAGTGGTCTGGGTTGTGCGTTGATTAGTGAGTCAGTCAGTCAGTCAGTGATGACAAAGCCTTTTATTATCTAGCTTTTGCCTACAGCTTCGATCGCGTAAAATTCGGGCATTTTAGATTATCTAAGTCAAGTCTAACACGCAAAGCAACCACCTCCATGTAGCACCTTTAATTGTACTAAATACGGATTTAAGATCTTGCCTACTACACCCGTCCCGCCCTCGCCGCGCCGCCCGCGATCGTATAAGCACTGATTGATGCCAAATACAAATTTAAAAACTTATTAGGATAACACTTCAGTCAACACAGAAAGAAGTATTATTCCATCAGCTTAAAAAGGATAAACCGAAGCTTAAAAAAATTACACGATGATGGTCACGTTAGCCACGGTGAAGTTTAAAATCGTTGTTGTTTTCGTAATCAGCGATCCGATAAAATTTAAAAACACTAATACCCTTGACGATTTTCAGACTTTTTGACCCCATTTTACTCCTTTTTTCGGGTTGAATTTTGAAAAATCCTGAAACACGTGTTTACTCGTTTACTCATTTATCTATAGAAGTACTCGTGTAAAGTTTAGGATAAAATAGTCCAACTAATCTCGTTTCCCTACACAATCTTTGGACCTCCGTTTCACCCTATTAGGGGTAAAATTTGACAAATGCTTTTAAGTAATTTCGTGTCCACTATGTTATATTTTCAAATTGATGCCATTTTCGTAATTGTCGTCCCAGAATACCATAGAATCAACACCCATATTGATATTATGACATTTCAACCCCATCGCACCCCCATAGGGGAGATTTTATGTCACGTCGGCTATGTTGGATTATAAAATAGTTGTTGTTTTCATAATCAGCGACCCGATAAACCATAAAAACAATACCCATGACGATTTTCAGACTTTTTCACCCCATTTTACCCCTTTAGGGGGTAAATTTTGAAAAATCCTGAAACACGTGTTTACTCATTTATCTATAGAAGTACTTGTGTAAAGTTTCGTATAAAATAGTCCAACTAATCTTCTTTCCCCATACATACTTTGGACCCCCATTTCACCCCCTTAGTGGATGAATATTGAAAAATCCTTTCTTAGTGCACCCCTAGACATCATAAGGAACCTACGTGCCAAATTTGGAATCTCTAGACCCAGCGGTTTGGGCTGTGCGTTGATTAGTCAGTCAGTCAGTCAGTCAGTCAGTCAGTGAGGACAAAGCCTTTTATTATTATAGATAATATCACATATAGCAATTTCATTAGTAAACTTGGGCCTCCATAAACTGCGAGAACCCGAGCAGTTTATTAGTCTATTACTTTAGGCTTTATTTAGCAGGACATTTTGTACAGTACTGGTGATATTGGTACACTGACTATTACTTATACTGTGTATATGGCATAGATGTAGAATAGTAAAGATTGGAAATTGACAGAACAAAAAACGGGGCGCGGCTGTGTCATGGACGCGGCCGTGTGTTGTACGTGAATACGTTTTATGCACTAAAATTATCTCAAAATGACAGCGGTTCCCTCTCCCTCGTACGCGATGTTCAATAGTCCTTACTTAGCGTAATAAATTCTTTGATTCTTCATCTATTGAGTGACGTGATTGAATTTTGGATGGAGATGATAGATTTGTATTTATATTCTATTCTATTCTATTGTAGCTGCAACACCAAACTGTATCTCCCGATTTTGTTATCATTCATTTTTTTTAATTGCCTCCGTACAGAAGCAATTTCTGCAAGTTTCCATTATATGTACATATAAATGCCTGTTAAAGTTAGGATTCTCCGATGTATAAAATGTGGTCTACAGCTTTCGGTTTGCTCGATGTTGACAAGAGTACGTATGGTTTTTTTTTGCAGTGTCAATAGCTGTTGAGCGTCGGTGCTATTTCTCCATCATACAGTTCTCCACTCTGCAATAATGTACGAACATTTGATCAATTTTGCGGAACGAAATCACATAACATTGACAAACCCAGAGATTCAAATGCAGAATAGATACGGTATCAAATTCATATGCATAAACCGAGAGATAAAGCAGGATTGAGTGCAAATTGAAACTATACGGCTACGAAATATGCCGTGAAACCCTCTGAAAAATTAATTTGTCGAGTGAATTCAATTAAAATGGAAATTAAGTACCTACCACGCGGATGATAACTGCCGGCTTTTAACGGCAGAATATACGATATGAGTGCGCTCCCTTCATACAAATTTCAATTTACTTTTTCACTTGGAAATTGTAATTGAATTTTGCATTGAATATAATTTACCTTGCATTATTATGAAATAAATTGGATATTTTTTTGTAAATACATACTTATTATATATAAAACACCCAGACCAAGACAAACAGACATGTTCATGCACACAAATGTTTGTCGTGTGTGGGAATCGAACCCACGAGCGTTGGTGTCGAAGTCGCGTCATTAACCGCTACGCCACCGAGCTCGTCATAATTGCGTGTTCGATTAGACTGGCACGCGAAACGATGCTCCTCAAAATATATACATATCATATATATTTGATATAAAACATGTGACACAGTAAACACCTAGGTAATGCTGCCAGCATTCTTGGCTACGGCTCAACGCTACGGACGGGCAACGATTTGGGGGAAATTTTTTACTTATTATTTTATGTTTTGTCTCTTTATAAATATTTTATTTGTAAATATTAAGTTTAGTAATATAGTTACTTAAAAAGCATGTGACTAAATATGTGTAGTCGATGTAGAGTGATATTTCCACATTGCTACCTTTACGCTTCAGTAAGCATTGAAGCTCATTTGAATTAATCATGAGTGTAAAGTCCTTGATTCCTTCATACGAGTCGACAAGCAAACAAATCGACGTGTTCAAATATATACAGCCTTTGATGTCACAAGGATTTTGTGCGTATAATTTTAATAGCGGGTAAGAGATTTTAAACCTTACGCGCGCTCTCTTTTTGACGCGGGTACGTCTATAAAATTGTTCCATGCATAGGGATTAAAGAAAACGAATGATAAAAAAATCAGGGGATACAGTTTTGGTGTTGCATCTACAAATTTATCATCTTTTTTTTTATACTACGTCGGGTGGCAGACAAGCATACGGCCCGCGTGATATGAAGCGGTTACCGTAGCCATATTAACGCTCGGAACATAAAATATCTCTCGTGTGCCGCCTCTCGACTCTTGCTGCCAATGCAGCATCTCCATCGTTTCTGGTAACCTCATCGGCTAGCGAGAACACAATAACCACCAAGGGAATTGTTATTTGGCTGCGGTAATCTGTGACGTGGAGGTACTTCCCCAGTAGGGCAGCTTACAAATACGCTGTACCTTACCTTTCTTTTGCCAGAGCCTCTTTTGCTAGTTACGGCAACATAGGGACACTACCACGAGCTTCAATCGTCCGTTGACGGCACTAAAAGGTCAAAGCATTGTCACTTAGATTCAATCAATTTCGATATTTAAGTTTAGATTTATTATTTAGAATTTGGCCGTGTGATTACCGGCTGACTAGAATATAATCACTCCGTCTCTTCCCGTGGATGTCGTACAAGGCGACTAAGGGAAATACATTATCAAACATCGATCAGGCCTCCCCAACCCGTCTGGCCAGCGTGGGGAGTGTAGGCCAAAACCTCCTTCTGTCTTTTGGATGGACGAGAGAGGGTCGTGATCCTGTAGTGGACACTAAAATGACCTGATGATGATTGTCTTTACTAACGTAATTTTTGTAGTCTGGCTAGTTTTCTATTGCTTCTGTCTATGAGTCTGGACGCGATGATCGTAAGGTTTTCTCCCAACAGCATCCCGGCCACTCCATAGAAATGTCGCATCGTTAAACTACTACCACAGTATAAGTAATAGTACTAATGTTCTACTACATAAGCAATGACGTCTGGGCAGAGCGTCAATGAGCATGTAGCGTGCGGTGCCATAAAACCTGTTTCAGATTTGTCTCAGAGGGTCTCGGAATTATCTCGGAATGAAGGATTTGTCTCGGAAGGTCGACACGAGAGAGCGGCAGGGAGCGGCCATACTGTACGTAGTACTATTACTTATATTGTGCTCGGTACATTACGGAGTATTGGTGACAAAAGTTTCACATGAATATGAAATTTGTTACGGTTTTGCATAAATAGACTGAATAAATATATGACGTTATTGTTGATGATGACGGAAAAAGAAAAAAAAATGACGGCGTACGACGACGACGAAGAAGATCATTAGTTAGGGTACCGTACCCAAAGGGTTAAAACGGGACGTGTAGCCAGGATTAATAGCGGCGAACACCAGGAAAAGACAATGAACAGTCCATTGCAGTGGGGGGGGGGGGGGGGGGTTTAAAACTACGGCTGCCTTGGACAATGTCAGAGACAGCAATATGGCGAATAAAGCACCTAATCTGGGGTGTAAGTGGTTCATCAACGTCTTTGAACCAAAGCCAACTTCACCTTCAGGGTGCACGTGGTGCACCCTGCTGAGTGACAAACGAAGCTCTGGCGAAAAGAGAGGTAGGGAGCGTAATTGTAAGCTACCCGACTGGGGAATGTACCTCCACCTCACAGAATACTGCAGCCAAATAACAATTCCCTTGAGGATTGTTGTGTTCCTGCGAGTGCGTGAGGTCACCAGAAAGAAATGAAGGAGCTGCGTTAACAGCGGGGGTGGCGGCGCGCGAGCAATATTTTATGTTGCAAGCGTTAATATGGCTACGGTAACCGCTTCACATCAGGCGGGCCGTATGCTTGTCTGCCACCCGACGTAGTACAAAAAAAAAAAAAACCTAAAACGAACCCTATTAATGAAATTCAGTTGTCTGTCTGTCTGTCCGGCTGGCTGTAACAGGGTTCTATCTTTTAAACCGTAATAGCTAGACACTCAAAAGTTTCACCGATTATGTATTACTGTGATAACATAAAATTAAAAATTAAGGGCGTGTTTAGCAACATCGGCCACAGCCTGTCCATGTATGGGTTTATTAATCTCTATAGATATATAGAGTATATGCTAAAATGGGTTATTTCTTGAACATATATGTGATTCGGAGGGCACATTAACTACACTACAATCTACTACTCAAATTTAGTCACATGTTGTATATCAAGGATATATAACATATAGGTATGTATAATTGTATATAGTTTGAAAAGCTCGATGTCGTTGCGCGTATCAGTCTAATCGAACACGCAAGTTAAGCAACGTCGACCGTAGCCTGTTTATGGATGGGATTATTTTTCCTACGTGTTTCGGAGGGCACGTTAAGCCGTCTATCCCGGCTGTTGTCATTAGATGACAGCCGTGAAGTCAAGTCAGACCCTTAGGCGGCTTGAAAACACTAGCCTGCGCCAACCCGCAGTTGAGCAGCGTGGTGGAGTATGCTTTAAACCCCTTCGATTGAAGGGAGGCCTGTATCCCAGCAGTGGGATGAATAAGGATTGACAACGATGACCTACTCTGCCCTTTGGATGGACTGATACTTTGAAAAGTAAATAAAGCAATCATATGTCGGTATGGCATTTTGCTATTAATACAATTTTAGGCGATTTAGAGGATTGAAAATGCGGAAATCATGGAGGTCATGCAAATAAAAGTGCAGCTAGTGCTCTAAATAATTTAATTATTGTGAGAGTATGTATCATGGGTTAAGGAAATAGAGTTCTATATTAGCAGAAGCATTTATAATTTGGACTGTCAAGTCTCCTGCAAAAAAATCTAATATCTATTAAATAATTGACAAGATACCGTAATATAAGAAGTAAAAACTGGTCCAAACTCATTATGTTTCTTTTATAAGCTACAATTTATGTATTTTTTATTTATTTATTTTATTTTGGTACATACAGCCATGACACTAGCAAAGTTTACACAGATCTTAACATTAACAGGCAATGAGTACCGAGGCAATACCACAATGCAGCCACGATATAAACATTGAATACATTTCTGTTAAATGATAATAATATGATTACAATTGTACATAATATTCATAGTTATAAAATGTTCATTGAATAATAGTAGTTTATGAAACTGTTGCATAATAAGGGTTATTAAAATACGAGTGTGAGTTTATAACATGAGCCGAAGGCGAATGTTATAATAGACCACACGAGTATTTTAATACCTAATTATGTGCAGTTTCATACACTACTTTATCTAATCTCATGAAATATATGATAATAATATTTTAAATACAACCATGAAGTTAATTTAACAGCTATAATTCTTACATAGAAATCCATTTGCAGATCGAGCATGCGTAGTGCGCATGCGCGACGCGCCGCGCGGCGCCGCGTTCACAGATTATGTAGAAAAATTTTGCATAGATGCAATGTATTTGCATTGCAACCTGTTTAAAATACCTGTATCCAGGGCTGAAGCTGTATCGAAATGGTAATAAAGTTATTTTACGATACAGTTGTCCATAGAAGAGCTGTATCGAAAAATAACTTTTTAAATTTATTTTGATAGCTTGTGCGTAAAGACTGTCATTAAGATACTGTGTTTAGTTTTTTAACGTTTAGATTTCAGTATGAGATTAGATAAAATATATAATAGTACATATGTTCACTGAGTATAATTTTACAATGGTGTGCTCGACTAGCGGAATTTAATTCTACATTTGTTCATTCTGTGTGATTAGTGCTATAATACATACTCTACCACGCTGCTCAACTACAGGTTGGCGGAGGCCAGTGTTTTCAAGCCGCCTAAAGGCCACTAGCTTGTCCTAACGACTGTCATCTAAAGACAACAGCTGGGACTGACGGCTTAACGTGCCCTCCTAAGCACGTAGGAAATATAAACCCATCCATAGACAGGCTACGGTCGACGTCGCTTAACTTGCGCGTTCGATTAGACTGACAAGCGCAACGACGCCATCGAGCTCCTCCAACTAAATATATACATACCATATATCCTTGATATAAAACATGTGACTAAATTTGTGTAGTAGAGTGTAGTGTAGAGTGAGTAGATGTATATGTTCAAGAAACAATCCATTTTTAAATGACTCCAAAAAAGGAGGAGGTAATTGAAAACCTCCTCCTTTTTTGGAGTATTTTTTTTTAAATGTTTGTGTCCGCGGACTACTAGTGGTCCGTGAGAGCTAATACAAGGTCCGTGATACAGAATTATAATGTAAGAAATTGAGTAATACTAAACCAAATATTGTATTTTTGAGATACAGTGTAGTAGATTTAAAGGACAATTAGGTCTCTAAATTGAACAGGGACCTGGAAGTGGTCTTCCAGCAAAAAAAAGTTGCGAACCATTAAATTAAAAGAAGAAAAAAAATTAAATTTTTTTTCTTCTTTTAATTAACCGATAATAATAAAAGCTATGAATATGCGTTGTAAACACTGTTGTAATGTAGCATTTCGCATGCATGCATAATTAAAAATTCTTCTAGCCATAAGAACATTTACGAGAAAAACGTTTCGCATATGTGTACGAAATTATACAATCACTTGCCTGATGACATTAAAATTTTGTTTCAAAACACTGACTGATTGGATTCTGCGACACTGCTTTTACAGTGTCTCAGAATTAATGACGTTTAAATGGTAGACTATATAATATCATATTATGACATGTTTATGCAGCATTAATTGTAATAAAAAATAAAAAATGAAACTGTGTTTAGTAAATACGTAAAATTAATAAAAGAGCTACTTCTTGAGAAAACTTATTAAACTATCAAGGAATACCTCGAAGATAAAACGCTATAGATGTCTGCCTCCCTCTTATCCATATTGCTATGCCTGAAAAGGTACATGTGTGTGTATGTGCTTTGTAATACTATGTAACCAGTATGTAATCAGTAACACATGTAATGCAATTATTGAATAAATAAATAAATAATAATTTCGTTAATAATAATAACAAGTATTGTATTAGTATAATAAGTAATAATAAGTTGTATTAGTAAGTAGTAGTTGACATAAACATTTTGCACGCCTGCTTGCGGGCTGAATACCTGACTGTATATACCCGAGTAACAACTTATGTGACTGTATTTTGCAATTAAAGATGATTTGATTTGAAAAAAAAAAATATGAACGTCGAACTACTTCCTGCGTATAAGCCATTTTATGGCTTCTATAGTCTTTAACCAATCGTTCCATTGAGTCCTAACGATTGGTGGTGCAGGGGAAAGTGGAGGGCAGGAGACCACGTGGGCGTTCTCCAACACGATGGACCGATCTGGTTAAATCTCTGACGCACTCCACTATCAACGATTGCTCTAGTTCCGCTAAACATAGAACTGCATGGCGGCGAATCGCAAGAACAGCGGTTACACATGAATCGACCGAGTTGTGACCACGACCACTCTGTCAAGAGTGCACGACTAAGAAGAAGAATAGTCTTTAAAACATTTGAAACTCTGTGATAAATGGTTTGGAACTTTAATTAAAAAAATAAATGCATTGCTACCTACTTACTGTAGGTAGCAGTGAAAATACTAAACTTGTTTGGATAAAGGGCAATTAGAAAGTATGTAAGTATGTACTTTATAATTTTGCTTTGTCCTAAACATGTCTGGTAGCGATTATCACGAAGCAATAATATAAGATGCGACACGCACAGATACTCCAATGCTTGGAGACTATATCCCTGCTATGACCTTCGGTGAAGAGTCAGCAAGCTGAAGTGGCAATGGACCGGCCACATATTCCAAGTCAGTGATGGCAGACGGAGCAAGGACAGTCCTAAACTGGAGAAGAAGTGGCTGGATGTGGAAAACGGATGAACGCATATGGTGGAAGGCATTAGATAAGGTATAGACCTTATCTAATGCCTTCCACCATATGCGTTCATCCGTATTCCACCATATGAATATTGATTCAGCAGTGTATATATGCAGGATGATGATGATGATGACATACAATGTTTATATTTGACATACAGCAAGCTGAAGTGCTAGTGGGCTGGCCACATCTGTCGAATCAGGGACGGCAGATGAAGTAAGGACTTTTTTTTTATACTACGTCGGGTGGCAGACAAGCATACGTCCCGCATGATGTGAAGCGGTTACCGTAGCTCGCAACATAAAATATCGCTCGCGCGCCGCCATCCCAGCTGCCAATGCAGCATCTCCTTCCTTTCTGGTGACCTCAATCACTCACAGGAACACAACAACCCACAAGGGAATTGTTATTTGGCTGCGGTATTCTGTGAGGTGGAGGTACATTCCCCAGTCGGGCAGCTTACAAATACGCTGTACCTTACCTCTCTTTTGCCAGATACGGCAACCTATTATATACGGCATTCCCCAGTCGTGTAGCTTACAATTACGGTCCCTACTTCTCTTTTCGCCAGAACTTCGTTTGTCAGACAGCAGGGTGCACCGCATGCAGGTGAAGTTGGCTTTGGTTCAAAGATGTTGATGAACCACTTACACCCCAATAGGACAGGCCTAGGAGTGTACAGGAAGTAGATGGATGTGGAAAACAGAGCATCGTATATGGTGGAAGGCATTCTAGTCTATATTCAGTAGTGGATATATACAGGCTGATGATGACTATGATGATCATGATGATGATGATGATATACAAGGTTACAGTATTCACACGTGTAACAATTTGTCCCTAGTTGTTTTCAATACTATAAACCGCTTTAAACATACTTCTTTATATTATAAGTAGGTACCTACTTTATTATTACATATTACCATAGGTATTACAGTTCATAAACTATTTACGATGACAGTTAAGAGTATTAGTACATATCACATTCTAATATATATATTTATTTATAATAAGTAATAATAAATATTATTATCTATCTATACATATAATAATTGATTAACCAGGAAATCTCAGAAACTAAATATAACACCTACAAACTTGAAATTTGGCAGGTAGGTTCCTTATAGGGTGTAGACATCGGCTAAGAACGGATTTTACGATACTCCACCCCTAAGGGGGTAGAATGGGGGTTGGAAGTTTGTATGAAAGTCCTATGTTTTTGAAGCAAGAGACTTGAAATTTAAAATGTATGCTCTATAGATGGTGTGGAGGGGTACTAATAATGTATCTTTGGATATCAACCCCGTTTTGGGATTAAAACGGGGGTTGGAAGTTTGTATGAAAGTTCTATGTTTTTGAAGCAAGAGACTTGAAATTTAAAATGTATGCTCTATAGATGGTGTGGAGAGGTACTAATAATGTATCTTTGGATATCAACCCCTTTTTGGGGTTAAAACGGGGGTTGGAAGTTTGTATGAAAGTTCTATGTTTTTGAAGTAAATTACTTGAAATTTAAAATGCTCTATAGATGGTGTGGAGGTGTACTAATAATGTATCTTTGGAAATCAATCCCTTTTTGGGGTTAAAACGGGGGTTGGAAGTTTGTATGAAAGTTCTATGTTTTTGAAGTAAGGGACTTGAAATTTAAAATGTATGCTCTATAGATGGTGTCGAGGTGTACTAATAAGTATCTTTAAGAAATCAATCCCGGTCGAGTGCTCTTCCAACTGAGCTACCACAAACGTTCCTGGTAGCTCAGTTGGAAGAGCACTCGACCGGTCATCGAGAGCTCGTGGGTTCAAATCCCACCTAGGGCAGGTGAATTTTTCCATTTTTCAAAAAATATTTATAATATTCTGCCAAGTTGGCCAAGACAACTATTTAAATAATAATTTTTCGAATATAATTAAAAATTATGTGCTAACTAACTCCACGCATACGAAGTCGTGGGCGGCCGCTAGTTAATAAATAATAATAAAAAATGCCAGTTAACACTGAATTAGCTAAATTATTTCTACACGTGTAACCAGATGCCATAAACTACGACATGGTCTTTATGTACCTACTTTGTTATAAGTTGCTTGTTTATTATGAATGAAAATTAAATACATCCCTTATTCCAAGTACCACAGAGACCCTGAAGGTACTCTTCCCTGCAACTCCTATGTAAGATGGTCAGTACCGTCACAGTGGCGGCACGGGAGCATGTCTGTACGCTACGGTAACTGCTTCGCATTAGGCGGGCTGTAAACTTGTAGTTTTTTTTAATGGAACGGGTGATAGACAAGTTTACGGCCCGCCTGATGTGACGCAGTAACCATAGCCATATTAACGCTCGCAAGATGAAATATAGCTCGCGCGCCGCCACTTGCGCTGCCACCGCAGCAACTTCTTCCTTTCTTTATTTTTTGTTTGAAATGAAATATTCATTCTAAGTAGCTTTATAAATATTAAATTTAACTTTTCTGTGTTGATTATATTTTAGCCCTAGACGTAAGAGGTATAAAAAAATATATATAACGATTTGACGAGATTATAATTATCTATGCGTTAAAGAACGAAAATGAAGACTCTCTCATACTACCCAAAAAACCGAGTGCATGTTAAATAATATTAACAAAAAAAAACCCAACTGCAAACATTACTCTACATTTATGTATGTATGTATCTACATACATAAGTCGAGTGGCAGACAAGAATATGACCCACCTGATATAACGCGTTTACCGTAGTACCAACACAGCACCTCCTCCCTTTATAATGATCTCACTCACTTGCTGAAACACAAAACCTTCAAAGGAATTTTTAGGCGGCGGTATTCTTTAAGGTGAAGGTACTTCCCCAGTCGGACAGCTTACAAAAACGCGGAAATACGCTGCGCCCTCTTTTACTAGAGACTCTTTTGCTTGACAGCAACACCACGTGCAGGCGAGTTTCGCTTTGGCTTTAAAGATCGTCTTACTTACATTCCAAACATGATTTAATAACTTGATAATTTTAACAAAAAAAAAAAAAGAAACCGACTCCAAACATTATTCTACATTTATGTATGTATATACAGGCTGATGATGATGGAAAAATATAGAATCATCAGCCTGTATCTACCCACTGTTAGGTTCGTTATTTCATTACTCCGTCATTTATAAAGCGATTGGATAAAAATTCTTTTTATTTGAAAGAGTGTATACTTCCAGATTGGTCCCACATTTTTTTTTATCATCATCATCAGCCTGTATCTACATACATAAATGTAGAGTAATGTTTGCAGTTGGTTTTTTTTTTTTGTTAAAATGATCAAGTTATTTAAATCATGTTTGGAATGTAAGTGGCTCACCACGATCTATAAAGCCAAAGCCAAACTCAACTGCATAGGTGTTGCTGTCAAGTAATAGAGTCTCTAGCAAAAGAGGTAAGACGCAGCGTATTTCCACGTTTTTGTAAGCTGTCCGACTGGGGAAGTACCTTCACCTTAAAGAATACCGCCGCCTAACAATTCCTTTGCAGGTTGTTGTGTTTCAGCAAGTGATGAGATCATTAGAAAGGGAGGAGGTGCTGTGTTGGTAGTGAGTTCGTGTTACGAGTGTTGGTCATATTCTTGTCTGCCACTCGACTATGATATACAAAAGTTTGGTGCTAAACAAGCATGAGCCCGCTCATGTAAAGCGGTCACAGTAGGTTATAGACATTTGTAATACGTGGAGTATTGCTGGCAGCTGGCACCACAGGATTCTCTTGTATCTCGTGAACTCTATGGTCTATGCTATGGAAGCTATGGTCTTCTGCGAGATGGAGGTAATTCGCCAGATGGACTTGATATACCCTCACGAACTTTCACCAGACCCTCATTTGATAATAAGCAGGGTGCACCACATGCAAGCGGGATTGTCTTTGACTGTAAAATGACGCTGAGTCTATTACACCCAACAATTTATATTTATTTCATACTAAGCACTGGTACAAACTATGCAATTATCAGTACCGTTACCATTTCCGAGTGGCCTCGTCTGTTTTTTGCTGTTCACAACCACTGAATGGAACGGCACGAATCCAAATTGCTCTCTTGGCCAACCACAGAGCAGATTCTGAATCACGCTATCAAAGTTTTCGTGTTTGTAAGTATATAAGAAAGCTGCCGAGGATGATCTTCGGGGAGTCCGATGCTGCCGGGAAGACCGGCCTTGGCGAGGGGCCGGACTCTATCCTCGCTGATTTATCATTTCCATAGTAGAGCGTCTCTGCTTCGTGTATCGTTTGTTAATATTAATCTCCTGTTAAATTAACTGTATGTATGCGTTAAGATTAGGGGCCCTCTTCTTTACCGAAACCGGTCGGCGGCATGTTTGACTTCCTTTTGCTAAGTAACCGCTTGCCAGGGGCCCTACCGCCGAAGCTGAAGTAATTGGCTTGAGCTTCGGCGGTTGGGCCCCAGGCTTTCTCGAGAGACAGCATCTCCCAGAAAAGTGGGTAAAAAGGTTTTCGTACGGTCGGCAACGGGCAAGTGATGCCCCTGGTATTGTTAGCGTCTAGGTGTGTTTAACACGTGAGTCGTATGCCTATTTTATGCGTAGGCGTAAAAGTTGTAGAAAGATACAAATTATGAAAGAAGCGCACGTACAAGCATATAGTTAGCCAAATGTAAAGCTGCCATATCACATTTTTTTATATTACGGTGAGTGACAGATAAGCATATGGACCGCCTGATGTGAAGAGGTCACTAGGAACTAAGAAGTTGCTGCTTTGGCGCGGATGGCAGCGAGCACCTTTTAGCTACGGTAACCACATCTTAACAGGTGGCTCGTGTGGTTGTCTGCTACCCGACGTAATATTATAAAATATAGTAATAATCGTATGTTGTCACCCCAGCTGCCATTATTGTACCTCCTTAAAAGTATTATGGGTACCGTACTTATTGTTACATGACACAAAAAATTCCAGATAAGGCCAGGCTAGTGTCCAAAGTTCTAAAATTATAAAAACTATTTCGTAAATCAGTTTCGTAAAATACACAATACTAGAACGAACTGTGATATTCAAAATTTTAATAACTTATATCAGAGGGGCAATTCTCTTAATTAAAATATAGTCAAAATCTAGTTTTGATCCAGTCTCGATCTCACAAATGTCACATTTGGTATTCTCGTATTACAATATGTAACTTCAAAATTAAATTTAAGCGGGATTATATCGAAGTATGAGTGAAAATTAAACAAACTAAGAATGTTACTTTGCCAACAACAAGAATTGATAATGATTAATTTATGAAATCAAGTATATAATTTTAGTCAATTCACAATTCAATCTTGATTCGGTCAACTTACAATCTGCGTTCGTAGAAAAATTACGAGAATTGGCCTTCTGACTTCTTTTACGGTCGATGAAAGTTTGGTGGATGAGTCCATATTTATAAAAGTATGAAATAATTATTAAAAATATATTACCATTGGAAAATCAATAAAAACACTATAAACTTTTGTTACGGCACTAGGTACATAATTGTAATATTTAGCATAGCTGTCGTACAAATTTCTGATTTAATACATATCGACGCTGTTTTTTTTTTATACAACGTCGGGTATTGCCACCCGACGTTGTATAAAAAAAAAACAAACAAGCATACGGTCCGCCTGATGTGAAGCGGTTACCGAGGCCATATTAACGCTCGCAACATTAAAAATATAGCTCGCGCACCTCCACCCCCGCTGCCAACGCAGCATCTCCTTCCTTTCTGGTGACCTCACTCACTCGCAGGAACACAACAACCCTCAAGGGATTTGTTATTTGGCTGCGGTATTCTGTGAGGTGGATGTACATTCCCCAGTCGGGTAGCTTACAATTACGCTCCCTACCTCTCTTTTCGCCAGTGCTTCGTTTGTCAGTCAGCAGGGTGCACCGCGTGCAGGTGGCTTTGGTTCAAAGATGTTGATGAACCACTTACACCCCATCGGCTCTTCTATATCCATTACTATCCTAGTTATGTGTTTTATTATCTTCTTTCACCTATACTTATATCGAAGTAATTCTTTCACCTATATTATTGTGACTTTCTTTCATAACAAATAGAAAAAAAATTTCGCTAGCCTATTGATAGCTAAGTATTACGTTCCCCCTCCCAGTGCCAGATATTCTCCTTTTAAGTAAGCTTTTCTATAAGCATGGTATCCGTTTTTTTTTTATCAGACAAATTACACAGCGCCATCTAGCCACAAAGTAAGCGAAGCTTGTGTTATGGGTACTAGACAACTGATAAACATACGTAAATACTTATGATACATAGGAAACACCCAGACTAAGACACGATTCCCACATAGAACAGACATGTTCATGCACACAAATGTTTGTTCTATGTGGGAATCGAACCCACGAGCGTTGGTGTCAAAGCCGCGTCATTGACTGCTACGCCACCGAGCTCGTCAATCTGGCGAAACGGGCTTATTATATAAAAAAAAGTATAGGTACATCCCAGCAATTTCTTTCATAAGAAATAACAATTGCTTACTTTAATGAGAATCAACATTCATTATGTAATCATAATAATAATAATATTTATTGAGAAGAATACGTGACAAAAACGTAGCTAAGATCTAAATTAACATAATGAAATAATTTGACATGTGCCTGAACTAGAAATCTTCCTGTATTTCAGACGTAAAAGTTGTTATATAATTTACTTTAAATAATCACATTATAATAGATGCCTGTAGACAATGATGCGGAGGAATTTTTTGATGCCGTTTAGTTATATATTTCTTTCTTTATTTATTTTTAATTACTTAAGTTTGTATTTTAAGATTAGTCTATTTTTTGTTACCTAGTTAATTTAGTTTATAGTGTAAATTTGTATCCTAATATCACATTATTAAGGGTTTATATCTTTCGTGGAGTATGCTATAAACCCCGGAGACCCGTATCCTACCGCTGGGATGAAGTGTTGTTGGTTGACGTTGATGGTTGTCCATATAAGCATATCGTCTATAACCCTTCATGGGTTGTCGACTATATACTTAAACGGACAACCAAAGTTGTCGACATAGCCATTAGAGTTTGCAAGCTGGAGTGGCAATGGGCCGGTCATGTCTGCCAAGTAAGTGATGGCAGATAGGAGAGGAAGGTATAAGAGTGGACGCAGCGCGTAGGACAACGAAATATTCGGCGCCCTCCTTCTAGATGGTCTGCCCCCCTAGGGAAGTGTAATTCGTAGCGTAACGAACGTTAGATAGATCACGTGACATTTGTCAATTCGAACATTTTAGCACAGTTTAATAGTAGTACTAACGTACAGTATGGACACTCTCTGCCGCTCTCACTAGTCGACCTCACCTCACCTATGAGACCGATTTGGAACCATTCGCAATGGATGCAACGTCCTACAAATTGACGTCGCTCGTATTTTATTCTCCATTCAGTTTAAAAGATGGGAGTACTTGTCATTTGGTTACTACAATATAATAAAATACTAGATTACTTATTACTTATGTGGAATGTATTAAGTAATTTTGATTATAGAGAAAACATGCAATGTACATACAAAAACATTAAATATAATTTTAATGGCTTAATTATCTCATAATTGCATAATTAACATACTTAGGTAATAAACAAATTGCATTTAAAGCGTATGGCATTTAAAGCGTTTGTCATTCGCAAGGAGCTCCCATTGTTACTAACATTGACAGCAGTTATGTACGGCCTAATCTTGTCAAGGTCTCTCCTATTTTTTGCTTTAATTATAACAGTGTTTGCTATAGAAACTCGCGTATTCGGTGGCAAAGATTTAAGATTTGATGTGCATAAATATCTAGTTAAACTCGAAATATATCACGCAGACGAGGTTCGTAAAACATGCAGCGGCTCAATTATACATCATTCCTGGATTGTAACTTCAGCTCATTGCCTACAAGAAGATGCAGTAGTCGTTCATGTATACCATTATGTTTACAATCGTGTAAAAGTTATAGCTAAGGCTAACAAAGAAAGCTTCTTTATAAGTCCAGAGTACGTTTTTGACGTTAAGGGTGACATCGCCTTAATTAGAACTGTTTTCCCGATGAAGTTTAATATTTACACGGAACCTATTAAGCTGACTTCTTATTTGCCAAAAGTTGGACAGAAGGCGACTATTGCTGGCTATGGAGAATCAGAATCTGAGTTTGGGATGCCTACGGAAGGTGAAGTTATTATAGCTCCTTGTCCAGATAATTTGGACAGTGGTGTCATATGCACCTCGATTACGGCAAGAGCTGGTCCAGGGGATTCCGGTGGTGCTCTCGTCTCAGGAGGAAGGTTGATTGGAGTGACTTCAGCTAGTTGTAACGATTACACAAACGGACCTTGTTTGACTATTTACGTTAATGTTGTGCATCATCTAACGTGGATTCATGAAATTCTCAGTTTATTTAATGAATAAAACTGTAGTCCAATTTTTGTTTGTTTTATTTGAAAATAATAAAAAAATAAATGCTGCGTGGATGAATGGAAAATAAAACAAAAGGTTTTTCGTTTCCTCGAAAACTCCGTGAATTTTAGGAGGTTTTTTCTAGACAAACAATCCCCTGGCAATTTTTTTTTCATAGGTTAATAATTTTATTTAATTATTATCATTGGACAAAATTAAAAAAAAAACAAAATACCTTTTTTTAATATTATTATCTTCTATACTTGTAATAAATCTGTAGAGAGGTCAATTCTGTACATGAAATATATTTCCAAAATAACTATCTGGGGGTGATTAGTGATCGATACTGATACAAAAATGCAATCAGTAAAATTTTTGTCTGTCTGTCTGTCTGTCTGTATGTTCGTTATAGAAACAAAAACTACTCGACGGATTTTAACGAAACTTGGTACAATTATTCTTCATACTCCTGGGCAGGTTATAGTATACTTTTCATCACGCTACGATCAATAGGAGCAGAGCAGTGAAGGGAAATGTTGGGAAAACGAGACAAGTTACTCCATTTCTTAAGCTTCCGTCGCGTGTTCAGCCTTAATGGTTAAAGCTACACAGAAATCATGTATGACGGAAATGTTCTCCTTAAAATTATATAAACATTATCCCACGACAGCATATGTCTATCTTTTATGGTTGAGTAAGAAACTTGCCAAGCACCGCGCCCGTACACAATGAGTGCTGCCGCGCGGGGGGCAGGGAGCGTGCGGGGGGTCGTTACGCGGCGTGGTACCACATGAGTAAAACGATGAAAACGATGGTAGTACGGCATAGAAAAAATATGCCTAAGTGTGCTTGCCCAAACGTGCAGATACGTGACAATTATTGTTTTTTCCGTTGCAAATGCATTATTATTCACTGCAAATTGTTTATAATTCGATTTGCTTACTTTGCTTTAGTAGATAAGCTATTAAATATTGTTTTCTTTATTTGGGTCATTGTTTTGTTTATTTCATTGGTTAAAAGTAGATTACTTTCGAGTTTAATTGGATGTGTTTACGTCATTATTTTTTGTTGCACATTTGGATGCTAGGCAGGTACCTGAGAACGGTAAGTTAATTGCCCTCACCAAATAAACAGTACTTTTTTGAGCGTTGTACAAACAAAGCATTTGACCATCTGTGAATGTAAACAAAAGATAGGAAAGCTTAATAGTTTTATGAATGAGTCTTTATGCCTTTGCATGCCGACTCAGTCAGAAGTCGTAATATCCGAAAAAAATTGGCATTCCGATTATTCTGCTCCGAAATTTAAGACCACAACTTTGCAATGGAACTCGGCTAAAAGTAACCCAGTTTCAACAAAATATAATCGAGGCTCAAATTTTAACAGGTTGCGGTGCAGGAGAAACCGTCTCTATTCCCAGAATTCCCATAATCTAAATCTATAAAAGAAGAAACTGACTGACTGACTTATATATCATCGCACAGCCCAAACCGCTGGGTCTAGAGATTCCAAATTTGGCAAGTAGGTTCCTAATGACGTCTAGGGGTGCACTAAGAAAGGATTTTTCAAAATTCATCCCTAAAGCGGGTGAAACGGGGGTCCAAAGTTTGTATGGATAAACAAGATTAGTTGGACTCTTTTATCCGAAACTTTACACGAGTACTTCTATACTTAAATGAGTAAACACGTGTTTCAGGATTTTCCAAAATTCAACCCCTAAAGGAGTAAAATGGGGTGAAAAACGTCATGGGTATTGTTTTTATGGTTTATCGGGTCGCTGATTACAAAAACAACAATTATTTTATAATCCAACGTGGCTAACGTGACGATCATCCTCTATTGAGGTGTGATGAGATTGAAATGTCTATATATCGATATATGTGTCGTTTTTACGGGTTTTCGGAACGCCAATCCATACTAATATTATAAATGCGACAGAATGTCTGTTACCTCTTCACACTTAAATCGCTGGACCGGTTTAGATGAAATTTGGTTGAGAGATACCTTGAGTCCTGGGAAAGGACATACTTACCTAAGATAGTTTTTATCCCAGAAATTACCTATTATTGTTATTTATTGTACCCGTAGGGTGAAAACGTGACCATCATCTCCTATTGGGGTGCGATGGCGTTGAAATGTATATAATGTGTTGAAAAAGTCTGAAAATCGTCATAGGTATTGTTTTTTAGGGTTCCGTACCCTAAGGGTAAAAAGGAACCCTATTACTAAAGCTCCGTTGTCCGTCCGTCCGTCCGTCACCAGGTTGTATATCATGAACCGTGATAGTTAGACAGTTGAAATTTTCACAGATGATGTATTTCTATTGCCGCTCTAACAACAAATACTAAAAAACAGAATAAAATAAATATTTATGGGGGCTCCCATACAACAAACGTGTTCTTTTTGTTCTTTTTTTGCTCACAATTGATAACGGCAATAGGTAAACGCCTGAAATACTCAGTCATAATATTTAGTTACCTACTCACTTTAAAAATAAATAATTAAATAAAAATAAAACAAATATTTAAGGGGGGCTCCCATACAATAAATGTGTTTTTATAGATAATGGTACGGAACCCTTCGTGCACGAGTCCGACTTGCACTTGGTCGGTTTTATGGTATATCGGGTCGCTGATTACGAAAAAAACAACTACATATTTAATAATCCAACATAGCCGACGTGACAACTCTGTAGGGGTGCAATGGGGTTGAAATGTCATAATATCAATATGGGTGTCGATTCTATGGTTTTCTGGGACGTTAGTTAGGACAATGGCATCGATTTGAAAATAAAACGTAGTGGACACGAATTACTTAAAAAGATTTTTAAAATTTTACCTCTAAGAGGGTAAAACGGAGGTCCAAAGTTTGTATGGGAAAATGAGATTAGTTGGTTTATATGGGAAAACGAGATTAGTTGGACTTATCTTATCCTAAATTTTATACGAGTACTTCTATTGATTAATGAGTAAACATGTGTTTGCCCCGAATGTCAGGCGAGCGAAGCCGCGGGCGAAAGCTAGTTAGAAATAAAAAATAAAGATGAAAAAAAAGCACAGTCCTGTGCTTACAATTGGTGATAGATTTTTGATTAAAGAAAGAAATAGTTTTATTTGACATCACAAGAAACTACTAGAGGAGCTCGATGGTGTCGTTGCGCGTGGCAGTCTAATCGATCACGCAAGTCAAGCAACTTCGGCCGTAGTCTGTCCATGGATGGGAATATTTACCTCGAGTTCCTCCATGCTTCCGAGGGCACATCAAACCGTCGGTCTCGGCAGTTAGATGACATTCGTTAAGTCAAGTCTTGCCTTTAGGCAGCTAGAAAATACTGACTTCAGCCAACCCGCAGTTGAGCAGCGCGGTGGAGTATGGTTCTAAACCCCTTCGATGGCTAGCTTCTCCCATCGTGTCCGAAATTAACAACTGTGTTTGCTTTTGCATCATAAATATAATATACTAGCTTATGCCCGCAGCTTCACTCGCGTGAAATTCGGGGCAAACATGTGTTTACTCATTTATTTAATTGACATCCCAGAAAACCATAGAATCAACACCTCTAATTGATATTATGACATTTCAACCCCATCTCACTCCCACAGGGGTGATTTTATGTCAAGTCGGCTACGTTGGATTATTAAATAACTGTTTTTTTCGTAATCAGCGACCCGATAAGCCAAAAAAACTATACTAATGACGATTTTCAGATTTTTCACCCCATTTTAGACATTTCAACGCCATCGCACCCCAATAGAGGATGATGGTCATGTTACACATTGAATTTCAAAATCGTCGTTGTTTTCGTAATCAGCAACCAGATAAACCATGAAAACAATACCCATGACGTTTTTCAGATTTTTGGAACCCATTTTACCTTTTTAGGGGTTGAATTATGAAAATTTCTGAAATACGTGTTTACTCATTTATCTATAGAAGTACTCGTGTACAGTTTAGGATAAAATAGTCCAATTAATCTTGTTTCCGCATACAAACTTCGGATCTCCGTTTCACACTCTTAGGGATTAAATTTGAAAAATCTTATTAAGTAATCTCGTCTCCATTATATTATATTTTCAAATCGATGCGATTTTCGTAATTGACGTCCAAGAAAACCATAGAATCAACACCCATATTGATATTATGACATTTCAATCCCATCGCACCCCCACAGAGGTGATTTTATGTCACGTTGGCTGTGTTGAATTATTAAATAGTTGTTTTTCGTAATCAGTGACCTAATTAACTATGATAACAATATCCATGTTGATTTCCAGACTTTTTCACCCTAGTTTAGACATTTCAACCCCATCGCACCCCAATAGGGGATGATGGTCATGTTAGCCACGTTGAATTTTAAAATAGTTGTTCTTTTCGTAATCAGCGACCCGATAATTAATTTAATTAAATTTGCTATTGCTCTTGATATTTTGCATGCCTAAAGTGTTGAAAAAGGCAGAACAAAATGCAACCTTTATTCATACCAACAACTACTTGCTCTGTACGTTTTGGGTCAAACTGTACGTTTTGGGTCAAACTGTTAGTACAGCAAGCAATTGAAAGAATAAATAAATAAATAAATAAATAAATAAACTATATTTTGTACCTATGTTTTAGTAAATTAAATCATTTGAATTTGAATATACCATAAAAACAATACCCATAACGTTTTTCTGACTTTTGGAACCGATTTTACCATTTAGGGGTTGCATTTTGAAAAATCCTAAAACACGTGTTTACTCACTTATCTATAGAAGTACTCGTGTAAAGTTTAGGGTAAAATAGTCCAACTAATCTCGTTTCCTCATACAAACTTTGGACCTCCGATTCACCCTCTTAGTGGTAAAATTTGAAAAATCCTTTTAAGTAATTTCGTGTCCATTATGTTATATTTTCAAATCGATGCCATTTTCGTAATTGACGTCCAGAAAACCATACATTCGACATCCATATGGATATAATGACAATTCAACCCCATCGCACCCCCGCGTCTGGGTCCCCTCCCCAGCTATCACAGGGGTGATTTTATGTCACGTCGGCTACGTCTATTATACACTAGTTGTTTTTTTTTGTAATCAGCGACCCGTTAAACCATAAAAACAATACCCATGACGATTTTTCTACTTTTTCACCCCTTTTACCCCTTTAGGGCTTGATGTTGAAAAACACATGTTTACTCATTTAGTACTCGTGTAAAGTTTTGGATAAAATAGTCCAACTAATTAACTAATACTTGTTTCCCCATACAAACTTTGGACCCCCGTTTCCCTTAGGAGATGAATTTTGTAAAATCCTTTCTTAGTGTACCCCTAGACGTCATAAGGAACCTACGTGCAAAATTTGGAATCTTTAGACCCAGCGGTTTGAGTTGTGCGTTGATATATCAGTCAATCGGTCAGAAATTATTTTATATATATACTAGCTTTCGCCTGCGGCTTCGCTCGCGTGAAATTCGGGACAAACACTCGTTTACTCATTTATTTATACTCGTGTAAAGTTTAGAATAAAATAGTCCAACTAATCTCATTTCCCCATACAAATTTGGACCTCCGTTTCCGGTTCTCCTTCCGTGTCCACTATGTTATATTTTCAAATCGATGCCATTTTCGTAATTGACGTCCCAGAAAAATATAGAATCACCATATTGGTATTATGACATTTCAACTATATAGCGCACCTCCACAGGGGTGATTATAATATGTCACGTCGGCAATGTTGAATTATTAAATAGTTATTTTTTTTTTTGTAATCAGCGACCCGATAAACCATAAAAACAATACCCTTGACGATTTTCAGACATTTTCACCCCATTTTAGATATTTCAACCTCATCGCATCCCAATACGGAATGATTGTCACGTTGAATTTTAAAATCGTCGTTGTTTTCTTCAGCGACCAGATCTATATATTAGGTTGGGGAAAAAGTATTTTCGTATTTTATATGAAAATTCAAAACATTTTTTAATAAAGTTTATTTACATTTAACTAAAGTATGTAGGTGCCATTATGTTCGATAACTTTTTGCCATCTTGTAGGTAGAGACATGATCCCATTACTATAGAAATTTTGGGACTTCTGTTCAAAAAACCGCGACAAGTGGTTTTGGCAGTCTTCTCGTGATGTTAACCTGACATTGCCTAAAGAATTCTTAAGAGACCGAAACAGGTGGAAATCAGAAGGTGCAAGGTCAGGACTATACGGCGGATGCATTAACACCTTCCAGTCAAACTCTCTTAATTTTTGCTGAGTGGCTAAAGATGTGTGAGGTCTAGCGTTATCATGGTGAAAAATCACACCCCTTCTATTAATTAATTCCGGCCGCTTTCTCTCAACTTTTTGCTTTAATCTCATCAGTTGTTCACAGTAGATTTCAGAATCGATAGTCCTGCCTGGCGGTAACAGCTCGTAATGAATATCTTCCCTTCCAATCCCACCATACACACAGCATCACCTTGTTGCGGGTTAACCCGGGTTTCGCCAGAGTCTGTGAAGCCTGGCCGGCCTTTGACCACGACCTTTTTATGCGCCAAAACTGTTTTGTGGTCAATTCATAGTTCTTCAGCTACGTCGTAACTACTGATATGCCGATCTTGCTCCACTTTTTCAGAAATGGCATTCATTTTATCCGTAACAGGGCGACCAGAGCGACGTGCATCTTTGACATCAAAATTTCCGGATTGAAAACGCTTAAACCAAATTTGTGCTACTCTCACAGACACTGCACTAGGTCCATAAACGTCACAAATTTTTTTCGCAGCTTGCTTTGAATTTTTACCTTTTTTATAGTAAAAATGTATCGAATTTCTTCATTAGATTCACTCATCTTGACAGTAAAAAAAAACAAACGAAAATCACACATTTACCTGATTTGAATTTGGAAGGTTCTTCATTTATCACATTTTTTGTAACAAATAAATTCAATAAATGGCGGATCATTTTGTTAATGGGGATTTTGCTGTCAAATTGAAACTTTTTTCAGATAGGGATTGTGCTGTCAAATTGAAACTTTTTTCAGTGTTGTCCGTACAAGCATGTTGTTATGTCATTCATGCGGTCATTTCATTTTGGACGTACTTCGACTTTATGTTGCCTGTTCGAGACTCGGTACCCCCAGACGTTTGTTTATTCATGCTCAAAATGGAAAAACAAAAAATATTGTTTATCCAAATGTCTTGGATTAAATTTTAAAATTGCTAGCAATTAATAAAATATTTTTTTGTTTGAATAAATGAATTTGATGTTCCAATTTTTTTATTTTTTATTATTTCACTTTATACGTAGCGAAGCAGGTACTGGGCCGCTAGTAAACCATAAAAACAATACTCATAACGATTTTCAGACTTTTTGACCCCATTTTATTCTTTTTAACTAATTTCGTGTCCACTATGTTATATTTTCAAATCGATGCCATCTTTGTTATTATGACATCTCATAATTTTATGTCACGTCGGCTACGTTGGATTATAAAATAAATGTTTTTTCTTAATCATTCAAACCCTATAAACTATGAAAACAATACCAATGACGATTTACAGACTATTTCACCTCAATTTATACATTTCAACCCTATCGCACTCCAACAGGGGACGATGATCACGTTAAATTTTAAAATCGTTGTTGATTTAGTAATCAGTGACCCAATAAACCATAAAAACAATACCCATGATGATTTTCAGACTTTTTTATCCCATTTTATTCTTTTAGGGCATAAATTTTGAAAAATCCTGAAATACGTGTTTACACATTTATCTATAGAAGTACTCGTGTAAAGTTTAGGATAAAATCGTCTAACTAATCTCGTTTCCCATACAAATTTTGGACCTCCGTTTCACCTACTTAGAGGTAAAATTTGAAAAGTCCTTTTAACTAATTTTGTGTCCACTATGTTATAATTTCGAATCGATGCCATTTTCGTAATTGACATCCCAGAAAACAATAGAATCAATACCTCTAATTGGTATTATGACATTTCAACCCCATCGCACACCCACCCACAGGGGTGATTTTATGTCACGTCGGCTATGTTGAATTATAAAATAAATATTTTTTCATAATCAGCAACCCTATAAACTATGAAAACAATAACCATGACAATTTTTAGACTTTTTCAACCCAAGTTAGACATTTCAACCCCATCGCACTCCAATAGAGAATGATGGTTACGTTAGCCAGGTTGAATTTTAAAATCGATGTTGATTTCGTAACCAGCGACCCGATAAACCATAAAAACAATACCCATAGCGATTTTTAAACTTTTTGACATCATTTTACCCTTCTAAGGGTTGAATATTAAAAAATCCCGAAACATGTGTTTACTCATTTATCTATAGAAATACTCTATTTCACCCCAATTTATACATTACATAAAAAATGCCAGGGGATTGTCTGTCTAGAAAAACCCTACTAAAGTTTACGGAGTTTTCGAAGAAACAAAAAAAACTTTTGTTTTATTTTCCATTCATCCACACAGCATATTATTTTTTATTCTTTTCAAATAAAACAAACAAAAATTGGGCTACAGTTTTATTCATCAAATAAACTGAGAATTTCATGAATCCACTTTAGATGATGTTCAACACTAACGTAAACAGTCAAACACGGTTCGTTTGTATAATCTTTACAACTACCTGAAGTCACTCCAATCAACCTTCCTCTTGAGACGAGAGCACCACCGGAATCCCCTGGACCAGCGCTTGCCGTATTCGAGGTGCATATGACACCACTGTCCAAATGATCTGGACAAGGAGCTATAATAACTTTCCCTTCTCTAGGCATCCCAAACTCAGATTCTGATTCTCCATAGCCAGCAATAATCGCCTTCTGTCCAACCCTTGGCAAATAAGAAGTCAGTTTAACAGGTAACGTGTAAACATTAAACTTCATCGGGGAAATTGTTCTAATTAAGGCGATATCACCCTTTCTGTCACCGTCGAAAACGTACTCTGGATGTATAAAGAAGCTTTCTTTGATAGCTTTAGCTATAACTTTTACACTATCGTAACCATAATGGTATACACGAACGACTTTTGCATCTTCTCTCAGGCAATGAGCTGAAGTTACAATCCAGGAATGATGTATAATTGAGCCGCTGCATCTTCCAGGAACCGTGTCTGCATGATATATTTTGAGTTTAACTAGATATTTATGCACATCAAATCTTAAATCTTTGCCACCGAATACGCGAGTTTCTATAGCACACACTGTTATAATTACAGCAAAAAATGTGAGAGACCTTGGAGAGATTAGGCCGTGCATATCTGCTGACAAAGTTGGTACTAATGGGAACTACTTTCGAGTGACAAACGCTTTAAATACCATTTGTTTATTACCTAAGAATGTCAATTATGCAATAATAAGATAATTAAGCCATTAAAATAATTATCTACATTGCCTGTTTTTTCTATATAATTAAGATTACTCAATACATTCCAAAGTAAATAATCTAGTATTTAAATGAGAATTAACTTTCATTACTTAAGATTTTGAAAAAATTAAATAACCTATTCTAACTCAACTATGTCGCTAAACCGTTCATTAAATTGCTTTTACCTTTTTGGCTAAGGGGCTGCAGTTACAGTTTATGTTCCCAGCTACTTTTAGCTGTAACATAATATTGTGGACAAGGCTCTTACATTATACCTTATCATAAAAAACTCTGTCATAGTTTATTGAATATGTCCTTAAAACTATACATATAACATCTATCTATTTATATAAAATTCAAAGTCCTGACTGACTGACTGATATATCAACGCACAGCCCAAACCGCTGGGTCTAGACATTCCCAATTTGGCACGTAGGATCCTTACGACGTTAATCCGAACTTTACATGAGTATTTATATAGATAAATGAGTAAACACGTGTTTCAGGATTTTTCAATATTCAACCCCTAAAAGGGTAAAATGAGGTCAAAAAATCTGAAAATCGTCATGGGCATTGTTTTTAAGGCTTATCGGGTCTCTGATTACGAAAAAAACAAGTATTTTATAATCCAACATACGACAACAGCCGAGGTGAGGTTGGGGTGTAAGTGGTTCATCAAGATCTTTGAACTAAAGCCAACTTCACCTGCACGTGGTGCACCCTGCTGACTGACAAACGAAGCTCTGGCGAAAAGAGAGGTAGGGAGCGTAATTGCAAGCTACCCGATTGGGGAATGTACCTCCACCTCACAGAATACCGCAGCCAAATAACAATTCCCTTGAGGGTTGTTATGTTTCTGCGAGTGAGTGAGGTCACCAGAAAGAAACGAAGGAGATCCTGCGTTGGCAGCGGGGGTGGCGGCGCGCGAGCAATATTTTATGTTGGAAGCGTTAATATGGCTACGGTAACCGCTTCACATCAGGCGGGCCATATGCTTGTCTGCCACCCGACGTAGTATAAAAAAAAGTATCACTTTTTACACATTTTAATGTATCTGTTATATGAAATGTCTAGAATATTGTTATTTGAGTCTTCTTTGATTTTGTGTGTAATTTGATTATGTAGTTTCTTTTTTTGTTGTTTTTTTTATTTATTTTTTATTGTGCTTGTATGTCCGTGATGTTGCAACTGGTCCTAACTGAAAATCAGTGCCGAGTCTGTTGCAGATTTCAAGCAGTTGCAGGTTGCTGTGTGGGTGCGATGGTGTTGAAATGTCATAGTATCATTTTGGGTGTTGTTTCTATGGTTTTCTGGGACGCCAATTACGAAAACTGCATCGATTTGAAAATATAACTTAGTAGACGCAAAATTAGTTAAAAGAACTTCTAAAATTTTACCCCTAAGAGGGTGAAACGGTGGTCCAAAATTTGTATGGAGAAACGAGAATAGTTGAACTATTTCAGGATATTTCAAAATTCAAGCCCTAAAAGGGCAAAATGTAGTCAAAAAGTTTGAAAATCGTCATGGGTATTGTTTTTATGGTTTATCGGGTCGCTGGTTACGAAAACAACAACGATTTTAAAATTCAACGTGGCTAACGTGACCATCATTCTCTATTGGAGTGCGATGGGGTTGAAATGTCTAAATTGGGGTGAAAAAGTCAAAAAATCGTCATGGTTATTGTTTTCATAGTTTATAGGGTTGCTGATTACGAAAAAACATTTATTTTATCCAACATAGCCGACGTGGCATAAATAAAATCACACCTGTGGGGGTGCGATGAGGTTGAAATGTCACAATACCAATTAGAGGTGTTGATTCTATGGTTTTCTGGGATGTCATTTACGAAAATGGCATCGATTCGAAATTATAACATAGTGGACACAAAATTAATTAAAAAGACTTTTCAAATTTTACCCCTAAGAAGGTGAAACGGAGGTCCAATGCTTAAAAGTCCTGTGCTTAAAATTGATTAAAGAAAGAAATATTTTTATTTGACATCACAAGAAACTACTAGAGGAGCTCGATGGTGTCGTTGCGCGTGGCAGTCTAATCGATCACGCAAGTCATGCAACGTCGGCCGTAGTCTGTCCATGGATAGGATTATTTATCTCGAGCTCCTCTATGCTTCCGAGGGCACATCAAACCGTCGGTCCTGGCTGTTATCGTTAGGTGACAATCGTTAAGCCAAGTCAATGGCCTTTAGGCAGCTAGAAAATACTGACTTCAGCCAACCCGCAGTTGAGCAGCGCGGTGGAGTATGCTCTAAACCCCTTCGAATAATATACCCCTTCGAATAAAATACGTGTTTACACATTTATCTATAGAAGTACTCGTGTAAAGTTTAGGGTAAAATGGTCCACCTAATCTCGATCTCCATACAAATTTTGGACCTCCGTTTCATTCTTTTATGGGTAAAATTTGAAAAGTCCTTATAACTAATTTTGTGTCCACTATGTTTTATTTTCAAATCGAGCCCATTTTCGTAATTGATGTCTTAAGAAAGGCCATAAAAATAAATGTTTTTTCTTAATCGGCGACGCTAAAAACTATAAATATATAATAAAGTACGCCTGACAGCATATTGTGAAAAATTTGACATCTTAAATGACAGCCAAAATGGTTTTCGTAAAAACAGGTCGACGTCTCTGGCAGTGTATAAGTACAAACAGGAAATATTAAACACAATTAATTTGAAAAAATATGCGGTGGGAGTGATGTTAGACATGAGCAAGGCTTATGATAGAGTGTCGTATAAAATTCTTTTAAATAAGCTTTACGGAATTGGGGTGAGAGGCATAGCCTATGATTGGTTTTCCTCCTACTTATCTCATCGTGTTCAGTATGTCGAACTGGAACACTATGACTATGAGAAGAATCGGATAACAACGGTAAAATCAAACACTATAGACGTTAAAAAGGCTATACCTCAGGGGAGCGTCATCGGTTGTATATTATTCTTAATATATATAAATGATTTACCAGAAGTATTAAACGAAATGAGTGTGCTATTTGCAGACGACCTGTCGGTTATAGTTTCATGCTCCGATGAAAACGAACTAGAACCGAAATTAAATAGACTAATGGCAACTATAGTCAGCTGGTTAAGAGACCACAACCTAGTCGTAAATTTTGAAAAGTCAAAAATAATGCAGTTCAAGCCATACCAGAAGGCACCACTTAATCTAGCGTTTACATATAACGACATGCGATAGAGTGTGTGAATTCATTTACGCTGCTGGGTATAAGGATAGATACAGGCATAAATTGGAAAAGTCATATACAACATATATCTGGCAAACTATCTAGTTTTATATATGCATTGTCACATTTAAAAAAGACAACCGATCTCAAATCGGCATTGTCTGCATACTATGCTTATGCGCATGCTTGGCTCTGCTATGGGGTAATACTATGGGGCAATAGTGTCGATATTCAAAGCCTCTTTCTATTACAAAAAAAGTGCATACGTGTCCTTGCAAATATTGATAGACTCGAAAGCTGCAAGTCTTATTTCAAAAAATTTAAAATATTAACATTAACTGGCCTGTACATTTTAGAAATTTGCATGTTTATAAGAAAAAACGAATTATTGTTTCCTCTCGCAAGAGTAAATAGTTCTCGTAATCTCAGACCACAAAATATGATAGCATTTCCAAATTCCAAATTAAAAATATATATGGAAGGACCCTACGTAAGCGCAATAAAAATATATAACAAAATTCCCCAAGATATCAAAATTGAAAAAGAAACTGAACCATTCATAAGAAAACTTAAAGATTACTTAATACAACAGAGCTTTTATAATCTGCAGGAATTTTTTGAATCAAGCAAATGAATACCATAGGGCCATAGAATGAGATTTGTATATAATAAAATATGACATTCTAATGTAGTATATAATACAATATGACTTTAAAATTAATACTAATAATCTTATCACATAATTGGACAATTTAAATAATAATTATAATAAAAAAATTATGTATATGTAGTATGTAACTATTTTCGTACTGAATATAATTTAATAACTTTGACATTAATATTGTGAATAACGTCTGAAATTTTATAGTATAATTTTATAATCAAATTTTATTAATAATTTAATTTTATATCCATAAAATAGGCATGTATAATCCATTAGATGTTTAGATATAAGTTTTGCTGTGCCCTACCAGGGTTCATGTTTGGAACTAACTACATATTGTGAGAACTGATGTACAACATGAATTGCAAATAAAGAACTTGAAACTTAAACTATGCAAACAATACCCATGACGATTTTCAGATTATTTCACCCCAATTTATACATTTCAACCATATCGCACTCCAACAGGGGACGATGGTCACGATAAATTTTAAAATCGTTGATTCAGTAATCAGTGACCCAATAAACCATAAAAACAATACCCATGACGATTTTCAGACTTTATTATCATTTTTTTCTTTTAGGGCATAAATTTTGAAAAATCCTGAAATATGTGTTTACGAATTTATCTATAGAAGTACTCGTGTAAAGTTTAGGATAAAATCGTCCAACTAATCTCGTTTCCCATACAAATTTCGGATCTCCGTTTCACCTTCTTAGGGGAAAAATTTTAAAAGTCCTTTTAACTAATTTTGTGTCCACTATGTTATAATTTCGAATCGATGCCATTTTCGTAATTGACATCCCAGAAAACCATAGAATCAACACCTCTAATTGGTATTATGACATTTCAACCCCATCGCACCCCCACAGGGGTGATTTTATGTCACGTCGGCTATGTTGGATTATAAAATAAATGTTTTTTCGTAAGCAGCAACCCATTAAACTATGAAATCAATAACCATGACGGTTTTTAGACTTTTTCACCCCAATTTAGATATTTCAACCCCATCGTACTCCAATAGAGAATGACGGTCACGTTAGCCACGTTGAATTTTAAAATCGTTGTTGTTTTCGTAACCAGCGACCCGATAAACCATAAAAACAATACCCATGTCGATTTTCAAACTTTTCGACCTCATTTTACCCTTTTAGGGCTTGAATTTTGAAAAATCCTGAAATAGTCCAAATAATCACGTTCCCCATACAAATTTTGGACCTCCGTTTCGCCCTCTTAGGGGTAAAATTTTAAAAGTTCTTTTAACTAATTTTGTGTCTACTAAGTTATATTTTCAAATCAATGCTGTTTTCGTAAATAGTGTCCCAGAAAACCATAGAAACAACATCCAAAATGGTACTATGACATTTCAACACCATCGCACTCCCACAGGGGTGATTTTATGTCACGTCGGCTGTTGTCGTATGTTGGATTATAAAATAGTTGTTTTTTTCGTAATCAGCGACCAGATAAGCCTTAAAAACAATACCCATGACGATTTTCAGATTTTTGACCTCATTTTACCCTTTTAGGGGTTGAATATTGAAAAATCCTGAAACACGTGTTTACTCATTTATCTATAGAAATACTCATGTAAAGTTTCAGATTAAATAGTCTAACTAATCTTGTTTCCCCATACAAACTTTGAACCCCGTTTCACCCCCTTAGGAGATGAATTTAGAAAAATCCTTTCTTAGTGTAACCCTAGACGTCATAAGGATCCTACGTGCCAAATTTGGAATGTCTAGACCCAGCGGTTTGGGCTGTGCGTTAATATATCAGTCAGTCAGTCAGGACTTTGAATTTTATATAAATAGATAGATGTTATATGTATAGTTTTAAGGACATATTCAATAAACTATGACAGAGATTTTTATGATAAGGTATAATGTCTTGTCCACAATATTATGTTACAGCTAAAAGTAGCTGTGAACATAAACTTAAGTTTAGCCGGCTAAACTTAACTGTAACTGCAGCCCCTTAGCCAAAAAGGTAGAAGCAATTTAATGAACGGTTTAGCGACATAGTTGAGTTAGGATAGTTTATTTAATTTTTTCTAAATCAAGTAATGAAAGTTAATTCTCATTAAAATACTAGATTATTTACTTTGGAATGTATTGAGTAATCTTAATTATAGGGAAAACAGGCAATGTAGATAATTATTTTAATGGCTTAATTATCTTATTATTGCATAATTGACATTCTTAGGTAATAAACAAATGGTATTTATAGCGTTTGTCACTCGAAAGTAGTTAGTACTAACTTTGATAGCAGATATGCACGGCCTAATCTCTCCAAGTCTCTCACATTTTTTGCTTTAATTATAACAGCCTTCTTATCACCATCTCTTATTGCGATTCAATAACTGAATAGAATGCTTATTCGTACCAATGAATAATCGACTCTATTCCATTTGTAATAGAGTCCCTTATTCATTGGTATAAATAAGCATTCTATCCAGTTATTGAATCGGAATAAGAGATGGTGGTAAGGGGGCAGTGTGTGCTATAGAAACTCGCGTATTCGGTGGCAAAGATTTAAGATTTGATGTGCATAAATATCCAGTTAAACTCAAAATATATCATGCAGACACGGTTCCTGGAAGATGCAGCGGCTCAATTATACATCATTCCTGGATTGTAACTTCAGCTCATTGCCTGAGAGAAGATGCAAAAGTCATTCGTGTATACCATTATGTTTACGATAGTGTAAAAGTTATAGCTAAAGCTATCAAAGAAAGCTTATACATCCAGAGTACGTTTTTGACGGTGACAGAAAGGGTGATATCGCCTTAATTAGAACAATTTTCCCGATGAAGTTTAATGTTTACACGGAACCTATTAAACTGACTTATTTGCCAAAAGTGGACAGAAGGCGATTATTGCTGGCTATGGAGAATCAGAATCTGAGTTTGGGATGCCTACGGAAGGTAACGTTATTATAGCTTCTTGTCCAGATCATTTGGTAATTAACGTCATATGCACCTTCAATATGGCAAGTGCTGGTCCAGGGGATTCCGGTGGTGCTCTCGTCTCAAGAAGAAGGTTGATTGGAGTGACTTCAGCTAGTTGTAAAAATTACACAAACGAACCTTGTTTGACTGCTTACGTTAATGTTGTGCATCATCTAAAATGGATTCATGAAATTCTCAGTTTATGAATAAAACTGTAGTCAAATCTATGTTTGTTTTATTTGAAAAATTAAAGCGGCGTGGATGAATGGAAAATAAAATAAAGGGTTTTTTGTTTCCACGTTTCTTCGAAAACTCCGTAAATTTTAGGTTTTGTCTTGACAAACAATCCCCTGTCATTTTTTTTTCATAGGTTATTAATTTTATTTAATTATTATCAATGGGCAAAATTAAAAACCAAAGAAACTTTTATTAATATTATTAGTAGAAATGAAGCTATAATAACAAAGATTTAAAAACAAGCACAGTCCTGTGCTTAAAATTGGTGATAGATTTTTGAGTAAAGAAATAAATATTTTTATTTGACATCACAAGAAACTACTAGAGGAGCTCGATGGTGTCGTTGCGCGTGGCAGTCTAATCGATCACGCAAGTCAAGCAACGTCGGCCGTAGGAGCTCGAAGTAAATATCTTATATTATAGTACATTTACGAGCTCGGTGGTCGAATGGTTAGCAATGGCTACTTTGACTCCGAGGTCGCGGGTTCTATCCACGCACAAGACAAACATTTGTGTGCATGAACATGTCTGTTTGTCTTGGTCTGGGTGTTTTCTATATACTAGAAGTATGTATTTACAAAAAAAAACCGGACAAGTGCGAGTCGGACTCGCCCACCGAGGGTTCCGTAGGTACGTAGGTACTATTAAATTTGATATTTTTCATTATAAATAAGAAATAATGCGTCGAAAAAAATAAATAAAATATATTTTGCAATGTGTACATCAAGCCCTTTCATATGATACCCCATTTGAACTAGTAGTTTCAATTTGAAATTTCGACACCCTATAAAAAATATAGACCCCCTATTTTTTAAGATCTATTTACAAATGTATAGTTTTGAGATTTATTCCTGTACTTGTAGTCTATAACGATGTTACTTGCCAAATTTCATAGTTCTAGGTCAACGGGAAGTACCCTATAGGTTTTGATTCCCTTGAGTGTGTCGAAATATGCGTTTTTTGCTGAATAAACGGCCGTAACTTTTTTTTACGTAAACTTAGCAGTTTGATTTTTTTTTAGCTTCATGGGACCGTAGACCTGAGTATACAGTTCAAATTTCAGCTTGATACCTCCACGCATTCTCGACATAGAAATTCTTGACAGACAGACAGACAGACAGACAGACAGACAGACAGACAGACAGACAGACAGACAGACAGACAGACAGACAGACAGACAGACAGACAGACAGACAGACAGACAGACGGACAACAAAGTGATCTTATAAGGGTTCCGTTTTTCCTTTCGAGGTTCGGAACCCTAAAAATATAGTATATATTTAAGTACATTTATCAGTTGTCTAGTACCCATAACACAAGTTTTGCGATTAATTTGGGACTAGATGGCGCTGTGTAAATTGTCCAGATATATTTATTTATTTGTATGCGTGAACATGTCTGTTTGTCTTGATCTGGGCGTTTTCTATGTATTATATGTACATATTTCCAAAAAAATGTATTTAAGTTTTTTACATACCAGTTATCTGGTACCCATAGTACAAGCTTTTCGCTTAATTTGGGACTAGATGGCGCTGTGTAAATTATCCAGATATATTTATTATTAAATATTTATTTTATGCACATCTTTCTTTAGCCGTAACATTATATCTAATCTCGCGACTTAATGACACGTGTCAGCGGTTTGTCACATGAATCAGGTCCATTCCGAGTTGGAACGGTGTGATTGATTTCATAGGCCCTTACTAATTACGGTGGCTTTCGCAAGTGATTAACATTGCATGTCATGTAACATTGGGTCTATGTTTTATTAATGAATTTCGTACTGGCTTGTACTTACTTATTTAGTTATGTGTACACACATTGTATACCTTACTGAGTTTTGAATTATGTAATTCGGTATATTAGAAGTTACAGATGTTACTTCTAATATTGATACTGTTATGTAATTTATTTTTGACGTGACGTCACGTAACGTCTTATAATTCGATAAAGGTCGGCTGCAGGCACAAAAAACCATGACTCATTGTCACGTTTCGCCTAAGTCGAGCGTGGAAGCGGGAGCGCAGAACAAGCAAATGAGAGGCACGATAGGCTGATGTTTTCTTATAAGAAGAAGAAGAAGAAAAACATTTATTTGCTCATTACACAGCACATTATGTATAAACAAGACAACAAACAGATAATATATTAAAAAGAAGAATATTAAAGTACTGTGCAATGTCGCAAAATGGTCCCAACTCAGCATAAAGACCGAAATCTGCAACAGACTCGGCACTGATTTTCAGTTAGGACCAGTTGCAACATCACGGACATACAAGCACAATAAAAAAAAAACCAAAAAAAAGTAACTACATAATCAAATTACACACAAAATCAAAGAAGTCTCAAATAACAACTATTCTAGACACTTCATATAACAGATACATTAAAATGTGTAAAAAGTGATACCTAAGAATATTTTCACGAAACTAATGTATGACATGTCACAAATACTATTGTAATTTTATTAATGAACATTGGATTATTGAAATAACTACATAATAATTATAATTATTGTACGTCCGAAATGGGCAACTGTTGTTACCATTAAAATTCAGTATAACATCCTATATTACACAGTTTTGATTGAACAATAAAATTTATCTTATCTTATGACGTTATCACATAAAATTATCGTCCTTAAACCTACTTTACAGACAAGTATTTTTTTTTATATAAGAGAGGGCCAAGTAGGGTTGCCAACTTTTTTTACAAGGAAAACAGTATATTAAAAGCTGCGTAGTAAAACAAACAGTATACTAAGGCCCAGTGCATGCGGAGCAGTACAATAAACAGTGCTATGGGTGTGCCTTATTTCGGCACTGCCCAGGTCTCAGATCTTGATTTTAACTAGACAAAAAATTAGTCGTTAATTTGTCGAAATTTGTCGCCCAAATCAAAAAATTTGTCGGGGTCCCGTTAAAGAGTTATAAGGTTTTTTTTTGTGGCAGTGCCGAAATAAGCTTATTTCGGCACTGCCCACTCGGGATCTATTAAACTACAAAACATAGCGAACATATGATTTTCCCCAGAATTAGTCGTCAATTTGTCGAATTCAGACACCAAGTATCAGAATTAGTCGACCTCCCGTTAAAAAGTTATAAGTATTTCTTTGTGGCAGTACCGAAATAAGCCTTATTTCGGCACTGCCCAAAAAAACTACACCACCTAGCGAAAATCTGATTTCACCAAGATGTTGCCTTGAATTTGTCGAAATTTGTCGGATATAAAACACAACTGGTCGACGCGTAATTAAAAAGATACACGCATTTTAATAATTCGCGTTGTAGTCAGAGAGCCTAACGTAGGCAGAGTAGAATAACACCACCCCATTCACATATGGCTATCGTAAAAAGCAACTAATGTAGTGCTAAAGAACACCTAAAGCATTCGTAGATCAGAAAACAGTTGCATGCATTGACAAACTTTGCCAGACTCTGAAAAAGGAAGGAAATGAAACGTTTACTGTTGCATTTTGTGCATGATATAATTTTGATGCAAGATCTCGGACTATATTTACTATGAGAATTATTAAAATGCGTGTAACTTTTTAATTACGCATCGACCAGTTGTGTTTTATATCCGACAAATTTCGACAAATTCAAGGCAACATCTGGGTGAAATCAGATTTTCGCTAGGTGGTGTAGTTTTTTTGGGCAGTGCCGAAATAAGGCTTATTTCGGCACTGCCACAAAGAAATACTTATAACTTTTTAACGGGAGGTCGACTAATTCTGATACTTGGTGTCTGAATTCGACAAATTGACGACTAATTCTGGGGAAAATCATATGTTCGCTATGTTTTGTAGTTTAATAGATCCCGAGTGGGCAGTGCCGAAATAAGCTTATTTCGGCACTGCCACAAAAAAAACCTTATAACTCTTTAACGGGACCCCGACAAATTTTTTGCTTTGGGCGACAAATTTCGACAAATTAACGACTAATTTTTTGTCTAGTTAAAATCAAGATCTGAGACCTGGGCAGTGCCGAAATAAGGCACACGTGCTATGGTCAAACGAAGTTTTTTCAACAGTATTAAAGCATAGAAAACAGTATAATACTGTTTTTAACAGTATGGTTGGCTAGGGCCAAGCGAGTATGCAAGTCTCACGGTGGAAAGTAATTACCACCTCCCGTAGAATTTAGCAACGCCAAGGGGTCTATATGATGGAAACTTGAAAATCTTTCGAAGCTGATCATTTTAATCCGTAATCAGCCCCCTTACCACCAACTCTTATTGCGATTCAATAACTGAATAGAATGCTTATTCATACCAATGAATAAGCGACTCTATGCAATTTGAAATAGAGTCGCTTATTCGTGGTGAGGAGGCAGTCTTTATTCGTCCCACTGCTGGGATACTGGTCTCCCTTCAATCAAAGAGGTTTAACCACTCAAGCGTCCGCCCCCCCCCCCCCCCCCCCCCCCCGCCGATGTCGTCTCATGCGTCCACGTATCTCTTACTAACCATAAGTACCTACGAGCGGCCCCTACGTTGTAACAAAAATCGTCATAGCTGGCGTAATACTACAGCTATGTTGAAATAAAAAATAATCCAGCACACTTCACTACGCTGCTCAACAGCGCTTTGGCGGAAGCCAATATTTTCAAGCCACCTTTAGGCCAATGACTTGGTTTAACGATATCTAGTGACAACAGCCGGGAGTGTCGGGTGGCAGACAAGCATACGACCCGCCTGATGTGAAGCGGTTACCGTAGCCATATTAACGCTCGCAACATAAAATATCGCTCGCGCGCCTCCACCCCGCTGCCATCGCAGCATCCTTCCTTTCTGGTGACCTCACTCACTCGCAGAAACACAACAACCCTCAAGGGAATTGTTTGCGGTATTCTGTGAGGTGGAGGTACATTTCCCAGTCGGGTAGCTTACAATTATGCTCCCTACCTCTCTTTTCGCCAGAGCGTCGTTTGTCAGTCAGCAGGGTGCACCGCGTGCAGGTGAAGTTGGCTTTGGTTCAAAGATGTTGATGAACCACTTACACCCCAGGTTACACTTACAGGTCTTCACAGACGTTGCTTAACTTGCGTGTTCGATAGACTGACACACTCAATGACGCCATCGAGTACACAGCATATTTAACCTAATCTAATTTCGGATTACCATAGAATTGACTCATCTTGATAGACCATCCTGTATATAATTTTATTACTATAGGTACCTATTTTCATCATAATTTCCTCTTTTACTGGACCTATCCAAGTAAGCACTTCACAAATTGTGTTGCATAATTCAAACACTAAAAGTGAGCAATTAATTTAACGACGTGTGATACGGCCACAGTCTGCTCAAATTAATTGTGCATGAAATAGAAACTAAGCTTAGGGCGGGCATTCACTAGGCAACAAATTGTATGTTACAATTTATTAGTTAACTAAAATAAATAAATCTTACTGTATGTAATACTATTGTAGTGCAATAAATATTTTACAAACAAATTTAAAGAGAGGTAGGGTACAACGTGTTTGTGAGATGCCCGAATGGGGCAGTACTTCCATCTCACAGGATACCGCAGCCCTAATTCCCTTATTGTTGTATTCCTGCGAGTGAGTGAGATCACCAGAAAGGAAAGAGTTGCTGCGATGGTAGCGAGGGTGGCGACGCGCGAGCGTTATTTCATGTTACGAGCATTACTATGGCTACTATGTCTATACGCAGCGAAAACGAGCGTGTGAGCGTGCGGCGCCATTTAAACAGGGGGCCTACCGCCGAAGATGAAGCCAATTATCATCGGAATATTTGATTGCGAAAACTAAACCTCAGCTTAAATTTATGGTACTTGTGTTTAACTTAGTTAGTAGAAGTCTTGAAGTTCTACCGATTAAGCTGAAGACGTTTGTCAATAACTAAAACGTAAGTCCTATTTTTCGAATCAAAATATTCGATGGTTTTCGGTTTCAGCTTCGGCGGTAGGGCCCCTGTTCCTGATTTGCTTCAGAGGGGAGGTGAGGTGGATATGAGAGAGCGGCATGGTGTGGCTATGTGGTACTGTTACTTATAATGTGGCTAAGCTAAGCAAAATTACTATTAATCTAAACTGACGTTTGAATTTTTCAAAAATTCGATGGTATCAGCTTCACCTTACTTTGAGGAGCTCGGTGGTCGAATGGTTAGCAATGGCCACTTGGACTCCGAGGTCGCGGGTTCGATTCCCGCACAAGACAAACATTTGTGTGCATGATCTTGTTTATCTTGGTCTGGGTGTTTTCCAAAGAAAACACCTTATATTATAAGTATGTATTTACAAAAAACAATGGATTTAAGTATATTTATCAGTTGTTTAGTACCCATAACACAAGCTTTGCGCTTAATTTGGGACTTCTATCTGGCCATCTAGATGACCATCTAGATGGCGCTGTGTAAATTGTGCAGAAATATTTATTTATTTATTTATTTACCGTAGTCCTTGTGGTTCCTGGACGTAGTAGCTAATTTTCGCTGCTCGAACAAGTAAAGTTGCGTGGCAATCTGAAAAGTAAGAACGTGACACACAGCACACAGAGTAAAAAAAAATGAACATCCTCACTAATTTCTGTCGCAGACAGCCTAATGTCTGAGTTGTGTTTGTGTTACGAATTGCGCGTCGACACAAGTTTCTGTTTCGTTGTTGATGTTTCCAGAGTGGACGCTCCGGTTTCTAATTGTCGTTGCCAGAATAGACGAGGCTGCGGTGAGACTGCACTCGGATCTCAACGTTGTAACTAAGTTTAAATTTATGGCGAAGGTAGGAAAGATACATATTTACCAAGACAAACCACTTAGTGGTTCGTATATGGAAGTTTGTAATTGGTGTTTGTAAGCACATGAAGTTTTTTATATTTTACCATGTACCTAGCCTATTAACTTTAACATAGCTTTTCAAATACAATAAATAAATAAAATAGTAGAATCGCCGCCACAATTTAAGAAGTAATTTAATAGTAGCTCCTTAAAGTGAGGACAGCTCTATTAGTCCAGGGGCCCTACCGCTGAAGCTGAAGCCGATTACCATCGGATTTTTTGATTGCGAAAATCAAACTTTAGTTTAAATTGGCGGTAATTGTGTTTAGCTTAGCTGGTAGAAACCACCGAGCTCAACCGACTGAGCTGAAGATGTTTGTCAATAACTTTAACTGAAGGCCAATTTTTTCGAATCAAACTATTCGATGGTAATCAGCTTCAGCTTCGGCGGTAAGCACCCTGGTAGTGCTCTCGCGCTGAAGCCACCTTCATTTTAAGACGAATTTGCGACTATTTGTTCGGAGTCGCATACACTTTATTCATGCATTGAACTTTTTACAAAACCATTGTATAAAACCACAATGGTTTTATACAATAGGCGGACTTGATGTTAAATAAGTATCATCAGGTCATTTTAGTCTCCACTACAGGAGCACTACCCTCTCTCGTCCGTCACAGACTGGAGGATTTGGCCTACACTCCCCACGCTGGCCAGACGGGTTGGGGAGGCAGTTAAATAAGTATATCACCTACTAATACTAGTCGACATTTATGGTCGAGAGTTAAAATGATATATTTACTGTCCAGTTATAGCGAAGGTGGTCGTAGCAGTTGCCCATGCTGTAGTCTCCTGGGAAAACCTCAACAGGCAGTCCATTCCACAGCTTGACAGTACGTGGAAGAAAACTCTGGAACCGCACAGTACGTGACCTAATCTCGTGATCTTCGGTTCTAATGTGTGAGGATGAATTCCCTGTCGATGGCGAGCGGTGCGACAGTAGAAGGAATTTGTTCAGTACCTAAATAAAATACCCATTTAGATGGGTATTTTATTTAGCCGCCACTAGTGGCGGCTCTACATTAGTGCCGCGAAATAATGCCGTGAATTCGCACCATGATATCACGCCAAAACCCAGTGCAAAATGTAGAGACATTCACGAGTCACACATTCATGACTGAAACCTGCCGCGAAATGGATGCAGAAGCTGCGGCTGCAATAACTTTGTTGGCTGTAGCAACATATAACTATTAGTACCTACAAAATAAGAAAATAATTAGAAATCGTTGGAGAAGAAGAAGATGTTGGATGACTGAATTTGTAATGACTTGTAATGGCAATTTTTCCAGCCGCCACTTTACTCTTGACTGCCGATGCGTACCATCGGTAGTCAAGAGTAAAGTGGCGGCTGGGCGCGTGCATTCGCAAAATGTACTATGGAATAAAAAAAAATAGTAGTAAACGGGCGGCTCGCCCTGAATATGGATGTGTGCATAAACACCGCGCGAACGACAAGCGAACCCATTGTTGCGGGTCAAAACAGAAATTCCGATCAGGGAACAGGCAATAAACCTAGCGAAAACCATCTACATTCACGTTCACGCCTGTTCGCGGAGTTTCGCGGCACTAATGTGTAGCCTACATAACGCTTACAAACTTCCCCTTTACAATATTATTCAATATAGAACCAGAACCTGAACTATTGTTGTCATATCCATATTTCACGCACTAACTGAACATAAACAAGAGTTATATAACACACTGCACTAAAATGTACCAAAAAAGCGCAGAGCGTGTCTGTCGACCCAATTTTTATGCGAATAATTACTGTATTACGTGTATTTACGTAATACTGTACCGTCGGGGAAAATGCTCTTAAGCTTAATGATCGGTAAAACACGACTGGTTATTGCCTCGGAAAGGTAAAGCGGCTATTTTCGCTGGACATTATTGATACAGTTGTTACAGAGAGGGAAGTAATTTAAACTGCCTTTTTTAGGGTTCCGTACCCAAAGGGTAAAAAGGAACCCTATTACTAAGGCTCCGCTGTCCGTCCGTCCGTCTGTCACCAGGCTGTATCTCAAGACCCGTGATAGTTAGACAGTTGAAATTTTCACAGCTGATGTATTTCTGTTGCCGCTATAACAACAAATACTAAAAAACAGAATAAAATAAATATTTAAGGGTGCTCCCATACAACAAACGTGATATTTTGCTCGTTTTTGCTCGATATTGATAATGGCAACAGGTAGACGCTTGACATATTCACAGAATATTTAGTTATATATTCACTTTAAAATAAATAATTAAATTAAAATAAAACAAATATTTAAGGGGGCTCCCATACAAGAAACGTGATTTTTTGAGTGATAATGGTACGGAACCCATCGTGCGCGAGTCCGACTCGCACTTAGCCGGTTTTTTATTTTCATACAATTTGTACATCTCACAGCAAACTATGCGATTCCAGAGAAGTTTTCTCCTGCGTACTGTCAAGCTGTGGAATGAACTGCTTGTCGAGGTTTTCTCACAAGACTACAGCATGGGGTTCTGCAAAAAGTAGAGGTTTTTACAGATTCGGCAACTCGCGTGTGATGCTCCTGGTGTTACAGGCGTTTGTAGGCTACGGCAACTGCTAACCATCAGGCGCGCCATATACTTTTTCCACTTTAGTTGTATAAAAAAATCTTTGTTGGTGGCGAGCAATCGATATTTTATGTTGCAAGAGTGTATAGCTTTCTGCTTCACATCAGGCGGGCAGTATACTTGTACGTCGACGAAATAAAAAAATAAGTCGTCGCGGAATATCTTTAAGATTAGGAATATTGTAACGTTTACGTGCTCAGCGCGGTGAGAGAAAAGAGAGATCGACGTACCAAGCGTGAAAAAGAGAGTCGCAGAGTAGCGAGCGTATGGCGACGCATTACACCAGCAAGCTGCCTGAGTGCTTAATGCGAGTTTTTTGTTCGCGTTCGGTCATGTCAACGTAAACAAACTAACCAAATAGAGAAGAACTCTCATGTCGTGAATTTATAAGATGCTTGTTACATATCAAAATTATGTGACTTACTTGCTCACATTTTGAAGTGAGCAATCCGGCTAATTTGGATATGTAACACGCGTCTCGTAAATTCACAATATGAAACTTTGACGAGCTCGGTCGCGTAGCGGTCGAAGACAAACATTTGTGTGCATGAACATGTCTGTTTGTATTAGTCTGGGTGTTTTATATGTATCAAAAGTACGTATTTACAACAAAAAAAAAATGTATTTACGTATGTTTATCTGTTGTCTAGTACCCATAACACAAGCTTCGCTTACTTTGGGGCTAGATGGCGCTGTGTAATTTGTCTGACAATATTTATTTATTTATTTTTCTTAGTGTGCTCGGCTTGTAAACGTTAGCACTTTCGAATGTGACCAAAAAAACTCGCACTCAGCACTCTGGTCGAACTCTGGCATTAATGTCGATTTCCCTTTACGTCTAGTTTCGTTTCAGTGTGTCTCTTGAACATCGTGCATCGTAGTATTGGGGTGTAAGTGGTTCATCAACATCCCTGAACCAAAGCCAACTTCACCTGCACGCGGTGCACCCTGCTGACTGACCAACGAAGCTCTGGCGAAAAGAGAGGTAGGGAGCGTAATTGTAAGCTAGCTAGTAGTTTTTTGATTGCGTATATCAAACTTCAGCATAGATTTATGGCACCTGTGTTTAACTTAGATGGTAGAAACCTTGTAATTCTACCGACTGAACTGAATATGTTTGATCAATAAACACAAAAACCTAAGATCTATTATTCGAATCAAAATATTCGAAAAGAGACGTAGGGAGCGTAACTGTAAGCTACCTGACTGGGGAATGTACCTCCACCTCACAGAATACCGCAGCCAAATAACAATTCCCTTGAGGGTTGTTGTGTTCTTGCGAGTGAGTGAAGTCACCAGAAAGGAAGGAGATGCTGCGTTGGCAGCGGGGGTGGCGGCGCGCGAGCAATACTTTATGTTGCTAGCGTTAATATGGCTACGGTAACCGGTTCACATCAAGCGGGCCGTATGCTTGTTTGCCACTCGCCGTAGTATATAAAAAAAAAAATCTGTCTCTACGTTGTCGCCGAGTCTGTTTTAAACAGGTACAGTCGACTAAGAAAATGATGATGTCTTTTTGTAAAAGAAGTGTTTTATATACAGTACTAGCTGACGCCCGCGACTTCGTTCGCGTGAACTTTATGATTCCGGCGTATTCATTCAAATACGAACTAACGTAGATACATAAGAAAATACTTGTTATACGTTAAAAGTCAATTTTTTTTTTGTTTAACATTGTAATCATAGTTTAAAAAAAAGGAGTCTTTCCTTCGGGAGCTAATATGAAAAGACTTGAAGCGTGACTAACTCTCGAGAAAGCCACGTAAAGTTGGCCATGCGAAAAACAACCAGTCCTAAGCTTGACACCAGCGAATTTTAGTGTTTATTTTATTGTCATAGCAAAGCAATTGGTCACAGACAACTGCGTACGTTAAAATTAAAATGGATTTTTTTTTTGGAGAAGAGTGGTATACGCGGAATAAATACAGTTTCACCGGCACCACTCCCAGTGAGAATCTCAGCTTCAATTATATTGCGCTGCCAAGCATTGACTTTAATTCAGGAAGATCTTCCCCAAATTTTAATAATATTCTTGAAAACTCTTGGGCACGTATAGTTCTATCTACAGCTTCTAGTGCCTTACTGTTGGCCATTTCGCATTCATCTCAAACGATTAGACTGTAATCCTGAAACATCTTCGCTTTGTCACAGTTTCGTGTCACAGAGCATGTCGGTGTTTCAGTTCTGTTTAAATCGAGTAGGATACACATTGAACATTGTATTTGCGTCCTTTCGCCTAGTAGTAATGTGCCTAACAGCTATATAACAAAAAAAGAATAAAAGTAGCACCTCGCGGTTTTTTTTTAAATAAGTACATGTAATATTTCGTTAATCTATTTATTGTTATTTTAAGTAACCTTTTTAGTTCTATTCGCTATTATAGCGTGATATTTTTTTTAAACTATAGTTTATTGTTTATGCAAATAAATTTAACTTTGTTCTGCGTCACGTGTTCCATATCTTGGATTTTTATACCTCAACAAAAAATGCTCATCAGGCTGAACAACTTTTGCTAAGGAGTAATTTTTATATTTCTTATAGTTTACCTGAACCAATATGGTTTTGCATTAGGTGTTCCAAATCTTGGATTTTTATACTTCAACAAAAAATGCTCACCAGGTTGAACAACTTTGCTAAGGCGTCATTATTATATTTCTTATAGTTTACCTGAACCATTATGGTTCTGCATCAGGTGTTCCAAATCTTGGTGTTTTATACCTCAACAGAAAATGCTTATCAGGCTGAACAACTTTTCTAAGGTGTCATTTTTATATTTCTTATAGTTTAGCTTAACCATTATGGTGCTGCATCAGGTGTTCCACTTTCAATCAATTATACCCTATAACATAGGGTATAATTGATTTTGGAAAGTGGAAGTGTGTTATATAGCTGTTAAGACTGGGCAACATATAGAGCCTATATGTTGCCCAGGCCTAACAGCTATATAACAAAAAAGTTTCGTATATAACAAAAAAAGTAATTGACTTCAGCTTCGGCGGTAGGGCCGCTGTATTAGTTTCTTTATCGATAAAATATACCTAAGACTAAGATTGAAGTACATTACATTTTTTCATACTACGTCGGGTGCTCGACATACATACCTTGCCTTATGTAAAGCGTTTACCGTAACCATATTATATATGAAATATCGCTCGCGTGGTGCCACCCCCGTTGCCAACGCAGCAACTTCTTCTTTTCTGGTGACCCGAATAACTCGCAGGAACACAACAACCCTCAAGTGAAATATTATTTGGCTGCGTATTCTGTGAGGTGGAGATATTTCCCCAGCTTACAAACAGCTACATGCACCTACAGAGACTCTTTCGCTCGCTCTGAACACGCGAGGTTGCCTTTGGCTCTAAAGATCGTCGAGAGACTTTACACCCCAAATTATATGTAAAATAAACACTCTATTTAAAAGTATGCAAGTAATTTTAATTATAACCAACGACATAATGTTCATATATTGATGAATATTATTTAAGTTATTAAGAAAAATCGTTTAATTTAATTTACTAATTTAATGTAATGTAATTTACTATACGATTCTACTAATTTCTAGACGCATTTTTTCCATGCGAACTGTACTTCATCATCGAGAGACTCGATAGAACAACGAGTGAACGTAAAAGGAATCACCGTAACGAAGCGCCACGTAAAGGGAAATTAACATGGATGCCAGAATTCGCCTGGCTACCGCATTGATCAAATAAATAATAAATATATACGATATGATTGACAAAATGATCCACACAAAAATGACACAATGAAATGACTAAGCTGAGATCTACATAATTATGGGACATGCAGATCGGGGATTAAAATTATCCGGGGATCTACAATGATTTCAAATTCGGCGGTACCTAATTTGAAATCATTGTAGATCGGCCAAAGGCGGCCTACCGCCTACAAATATCGACCGACTACAGCTGAGGCCAGTTATCACCGGGTTTTTTGATTGCGTATATCAAACTTCAGCATAGATGGCACCTGTGTTCAACTTAGATGGTAGAAGCCTTGTAATTCTACGGACTGAACTGAATATGTTTGATCAATAATTGAAACCTAAGACCTATTTTTGAATAAAAATATTCAAAAAGAGAGGCAGGGAGGATAATTGTAAGCTACCCGACTGGGGAATGTACCTCCACCTCACAGAATACCGCAGCCAAATAACAATTCCCCTGAGGGTTGTTATGTTCCTGCGAGTTAGTGAGGTCACACCAGAACGGAAGGAGATGCTGCGTTGGCAGCGGGGGTAGCGGCGCGCGAGCGATATTTTATATATGTTGAGAGCGTTAATATGGCTACGGTAACCGCTTTCCATCAGGCGGGCCGTATGCTTGTCTGCCACCAGACGAAGTATAAAAAAAACGCTATGGTAATCATCCCAGGTCATAATACCGGTCGGTCAAAATGAAATTAAGTGGAACAGTACAAGTGATTTCATTCATACAAAATGCAACCTGCTAGTTGTTCCTGCAGGTCAAAGAGATGCTCTCTCTTAAAAACAAATGTTTACTGCAGCGCCCCCTGGTGAGTTATCGCCGTAACACGTATCTAAGAAATGCACCATTCAAATCCGAACCCATCACTGAAAACCGCATCAAAGTCGGACTCGTAATTTTGGAGATAAATGGCAACATTGATTTGCACAAACATCCTAGCACCCCAAACGCATATACCGTCTCCGTTCCGTCGCGGGTAAAAAAAAGCTACATTTAGTCTATGACGGCAATGCAGCCGCGCCGTAATCGATCTATTGACGGCGTGCGCCTCAGGTGTCCGCTGTCAGCAGAACCTCAACTTGTCGAAAATTCAGATCGGTTTTTAAATTTACGACAGATAAACTTAGGCATAGATAAAAGGGAAATCTATTAGGCATAGCTGATAGAGATCCTAGTGCTCTACCTACTAAACTAAAAATTTTGGTCACTTACCACTGGTCCTACCGCTGAAGCCGATTACCATCGAATATTTTGATTCTAAAAAGAAACATTTTATGTTTTAGTTATTAACTATTGTTGGCGACAGACCTCTTTTTGTAGACTTTTTTATAGTATTTACTTTTTATATTCGAATATTATATTTTTGATACATTTTGTTTTTATAGTTGTCATTCTATGTCAGTGTCTCAAGTACGGAAAATACATGGTAAGTAAGTACAGCTTTAATTATTTTATTTATTGCCTTGCCCTTCATACATACATACCTCTGTCCAAGATTAACATTGGTCCTTCTCCCGGTCATTTTACCAGTTGTAATAAATTTCCAAATTCCGAATTTCTAAAATATTTTCCAAATGGTTTTAACAAGAGGTATGGCAACGGCTCAAGACGCCTGTGCGGATCAAAATGTTCCTCCTTTAGAAGTATCCGCTGGCGTATCGCTTAGTGTTAACCCTGCCAGTAGCAACCCCGATTCGCAACGAGGTTCACATCGTTCGTCGGCCTCACTTCGAGCCCAGCGACTAGCGGCGAAAGCCCTACATGCACGTCGTTTAGCCGACTTGGAGGCCCAGCGCGAACAAGCCGCCGCTGAGCGCGAGCGTGCCGTTGCGACTTTAGAATTAGAAGCTGAATTAGCGGCTCTTGATGACGCCGCCAGCTCCCAGTCATATAGGAGTTCTAGATTACTTAAATGGGTAGATGATACTAACACCGCTTTGTCTGAGAGACAGATGACATCGACGCTGCACGCCCCTGCGCTACAACTTCCAAGTGCTGGTACCCCAGTGCTACTCGACGGACGTGAGCACGTGGCCTCGCCTGGCGCTGGCGCTGTCAGCTATTCAGCCGGCAGTACAGCGCGCGAGCACGCGCCCTTTATCGCGTCGGTCAAGCCGGCATTGGATGTACAAGAAGCACCTAAAATAGCCGACCGCGAGCGCGTAAGCTCACCACGTATCGCCGGCATACAAGCCGCGGCACGCGAGCGCGCGCCCTATTTCGCGCCGGCTCCAGAAGCATTTGCAGCAATGACGTCCAGTGGGGGATACCCACAGTTCGCAGTGGGCCCCTCCGAATTGCACACACAGACTACGGCACCACACATATGCATGGTGTCAGCGACTCTATCACCTACCTGCACAATGCGCGGGGGTGCTGCCGTTGCACCGTATACCCCGTGCGTCGCGACTACTAGTCGAAACTACAACGATGCCGCGCCTCAGCTAGGCGCTCGTGCATTGGAAGCTTGCAACGAGGTCGGCCGGCTTCATCAGCACCCGGCGCTGGATGCTTCGCACTACACGCCTAACTCATTTACAACAAAACACATGTTAGGTACACAAAACGATCAGAATTGTAAACAAAATTATATTAATCGTTCAAATGTGTTTGACACTACCCACAATCAACCTAGCGATTTTTTGAAGTTGGCTGAGGTCATAAGTGATCTCGCCCGGGTCAAGAGTGAGAAGGTGAATGCAGGTAATGTAGTTAGTCTGCCCCTATATTTCGGTTCGCCTCTTGAATGGTTAACTTTTAAAACTTCATTTTTAAATTCTAAAAATTCGTTTTCGGCGACGGAAAATATAGGCCGGCTGAATAACGCCCTTAGAGGAGCAGCTCGTGATGCCGTTGTTTCTCTTCTGGCTTTGTCACACGATCCAGAAGAGATCATGGCCGCGCTGCAGGAGCAGTTTGGTCAGCCCGAACTTCTGATACATCATCTTGTATCACAAGTTAAGAGCATGCCCAGACTGTCTGCAGCGGATGGTGGCAAGGAACTCCACCAGCTAGCATGTGTAGTACGTAACTGTGTCCACACCATAAAGATGCTAGATTCTGTGGAATTCCTCGCCTCTCCAGAGCTGTTCCATAGTGTACTCCTCAAGTTAACCCCATTGATGCGTGAGAAATGGGTTGATTATGCTTTTATTTATTCCGACTCTGGTTTTAAATTCAAATTAGAGCTTCTGTCTTCTTTTCTCACGCAACAGTCTCGGGTTCATTTGAGGTTTGGCATTATCGATGACATTTCGCGTCCGAAGCCTATAGATAAAGCTCGCACGCATGTCACCACTAATGCCGCCTCTGACACTAACGTCGATGATGACGTTTGTTATGCAACCTCTTCAAACCCATACAGGCAAAAATTTTCCAAAGATAAAGTGACGCCATCTGCCTCAAATTTTAGCAGTACTCGGCTGTCAAAGTTACCGCCATCTGCTGAATTTTGCCTATACTGTCGCAACACCGGCCATGAAGTGGTCAAGTGCGAGCAGTTTAAAATTCTTTCTGTGAATGATAGATGGTACTGGGTTAAGAATAATAAAGTTTGCCAAAAGTGTCTAAAAAGGGGTAAACATTTTTATAAAATTTGTAAAGGCAACTGCGGGGTAAAAGACTGCAAGGCTAGTAATTACCACCACGAGTTGCTTCATAAATCGCAAATAAATTCTGTTCATTACAGTGCATCGCCCGAGCCGGAGCCCGAAACTGCACCGGTAATTGTAGCTCATGCTCATGGCAGCACTGCAGAGCACCTGAAGTCTCCATCTCCTCCTCCGCAATCATTGCTGAAAGTGCTACCAGTGACTGTGTCGGGACCAAATGGTGAGATGGACATTTACGCCTAACTAGATGACGGATCTACAGTCACTCTAATTGATCAATCGGTAGCTGATACGATCGGAGCTCAAGGTCCGAAAGGCAGCATTAGGGTGAACTGTATGGGTGGTCTCGCAAAAGACTCAGAGGTTACCTATATTGATATCGATATCAAGGGTAAGTACTCCGCAGAGACTTTTAAATTAGAACGGGTCCGCTCTATCCCCGATTTAGGTGTTACAAGTCAAGCCGTCCGTGCTGTAGATATCGCAAAGTTCCCTCATCTTAAGGATCTTGTCAACGAGTTGAGCTATGAGGAAGCAAAGCCTATGCTAATAATTGGTATAGACCATTGGCATTTATCCCTACCGCGTAAGATTAGACGTGGCTCTCGTAACCAACCTGTAGCCGTTCAAACTGCTTTGGGTTGGGCGGTTTTCGGGCGTGTATCAGGTAAACCTATAGAATCTGTTTACCATAGCTCAGTTTCCGAATTAGAGTCCTTAATAAAAGATCATTATCGTCTCGACTCAATTGGAATTACAAAAAAAGATTTACACAGCACCAATGACAAACGAGCTTTGGCAATACTGGAGGAAACTTCTCGACGTCTTCCATCGGGCAGGTTTGAAACTGGTCTGCTCTGGCGAGCGGACATTACCTCTATCCCCAATAGTTATAATTTGGCCTTATCTAGATTCCTTAGTTTAGAGAGAAAATTCAAAAGAGACAAAGAATATGCTGAAGCGTACCGACGTTATGTAAATGCTATGTTGGAAAAAGGTTATGCAGAGCTTTGTACAAATACGCCTCCTTTAGGCAATCTTTGGTATTTGCCCCACTTTGGTGTATACCATCCGCAGAAACAAAAACTGAGGCTCGTACATGATGCAGCAGCAAGATGTTCGGGGATCAGCTTAAATTCTCTTTTGCTCCCTGGTCCTGACCTCTTACAACCTTTGTTAGGAATCTTAATGCGTTTTAGAGAAGGTAAAATTGCTCTTAATGGAGATATTTGTGAAATGTTTCCACAAACAAAAATAAGAGTACAGGACAGAGACGCACAGCGTTTTCTCTGGCGAGATTATCCATCTTTGCCACTACAGGAATATAGAATGTGCTCTATGATATTTGGCGCCACCTCTAGTCCATGCACCGCCATTTTCCTGAAAAATAAAAATGCTTTGGAACATAAGAGTAAATATCCAGAAGCAGCCGAGGCCATTGTCAGAGACCACTACATGGACGATTACCTAGGTAGTATTGATAGTCCTGAACTTGCTGCTCGTCTCGCAGCCGACATTGTTACTGTCCATAAGGCAGCGTGTTTAGAAATGCGTTCGTGGGTATCTAATAACCCTAGTGCGCTCTCCTTAATAAAGACAGAATTGAGGGCTGTCGATACTCCCGAGGTTGGACTCGGACCGATGCTGTCTCCTTCTCAGGTGCGGATCTTAGGGGTGGCCTGGAATGTCAAAGATGACATTCTTAATTTTCGTAAGACGTCAGAACTTCCTATCAATCTAACTAAAAGAGTAGTATTATCACATTTAATGAAAGTATATGACCCTCTTGGCTTTTTAATGCCTGTAGTTATTGCAGGCCGAATCCTCTTCCAGGAAACTTGGAGAATGGGTATTGGCTGGGACGATGAGCTGCCTACTCCTGCGAAAATAAAGTGGCAGGCCTGGTTCGATTGTTTGGCCGAAATTTCTTCGAATGTTTCATTAGCTCGCTGTTACCGAACCAAATCTGCTGTGGAAAGTCAGCTCCACGTTTTAGCCGACTCAAGTGAGCTAGCTTATGCGTGTGTGGCCTATTGGCGTTTTCTTCACGAAGACGGAACAGTACACTTAGCGCTCATAGGTGGAAAAGCTCGTCTAGCTCCCTTAAAACCTGTATCTATTCCAAGGCTAGAGCTGCAGGCGGCTCTTATGGCAGTTCGCTTCGCAACTTATATTTTAGAGGCTCATCGTATAGTTGCTTCTAAAGTTTATTTTTGGACGGATTCCTTAACAGTTTTAAAATGGTTACGAAGCGACGCCCGCGTATTTAAGCCGTTTGTAGCTCACCGTGTGGGAGAGATATTAGAAACTACGGATGTTGCCGATTGGCGTTATGTTCCATCGGCATTGAATGTGGCGGACGATGCCACACGCGGGCAATGCTCTTTGTCCTCATCCTCTCGGTGGTATACTGGCCCTAATTTCCTTTTATCTTCCCAGGAAGATTGGCCTTGTGAGCCTGCGGCAGGCCCTCCACCCGTGCTTGAAGAATTAAAATCAGAGCACGCGTTAACCTTTTTATTAGCCGAACAACCAAAAGTTCCATCTCCGGTAGTTGCAAATCATTCACATTTCGGTCAATGGCTTCGGTTGGTAAGGGCTACCGCTCGGGCACATTATTGTGCTAAAGTTTTTCGGTCTTTATTGGTAAAGCCTCAAAATTCTAAATCAAAGTCAGCCGTCTCCAAAGTTTTTCATAAAAATTTGAAACCTCTTTCGGCTAAGGAAATTTTGGAGGCGGAACGGCACCTTCTTTTGAGCTCCCAATTGGAGTCGTTTAATCATGAATTCTTAAGTCTTATTGCAGGTCTTTCCCCAACTAATCAAGGGAGGCTTAGAAGCTTAAGCTTGATGTTGGGAGAAGACGGTTTAATCCGCTTGTGCGGAAGAATTTGTGCAGTTTTGGATGCCCCCGCGCAGGATATAAACCCCATTGTTTTGGACGGTCGACACCCAATTGTGAGGTTACTTCTCGACCACTATCATCGGAAGTTTGGTCACGGTAATACCGAAACCGTGGTTAACCTCCTGCGCGGGAAATTTTATATATTAGCTTTACGCCCTAACGTCAGGTCTGTCGTCAAACGTTGCTGTTTTTGTAGAGTTAAGAAGAACCTTCCTCCACCTACGCCTCGATTTGGTGATCTTCCTGCAGATAGACTATCTCACCATCAACGTCCATTTTCTTTCACCGGTCTCGATTATTTTGGCCCGATAGAAGTCGCTGTCGGAAGAAGACGAGAAAAGCGCTGGGTGGCCTTATTTACATGTCTGACCACGAGAGCCGTTCACCTTGAGATCGTTGGAAGCCTTTCTGCGGACGCAGCCATCATGGCTCTCAGGAGATTTATTGCTCGTCGCGGATGTCCATCTAGGATTATCTCGGATAACGGGACCGCCTTTGTCGGTGCAGCCAACCAGCTCGCAGATGTTTTCGACTTCGCAGCCAACCACAAGATAGAGTGGAAATTTATTTGTCCAGCAGCACCTACGATGGGTGGCTCATGGGAACGCTTGGTGCGATCAATTAAGGCTGCTCTTTCCGCCACCCTAACACAGAATGCCCCAAGGGAGGAAACGCTGGCAACTTTGTTGCTGGAAGCGGAAGCTGTAGTGAACTCGCGCCCACTTACACATGTGCCAGTAGATCCAGAGACTCTACAAACCCTAACACCTTTTCATTTTTTGTTGGGTACGCCATCCACTGAAGCTATTCGTCCTTGCTCTGATGTGGATTTATACCGCCGGCTGAACCACAAGAAAGTTCTGAGATTGGCTGAGATGTTTTGGACGCGATGGCTAAATGAATTTTTACCAACCTTAATTCCAAGACATACCGGCACATTAAAATCGCATTTCAAACAGGGTGATCCAGTATTGGTGGTGGACAAAAATTTACCTCGAGGAACCTGGCCCAGAGGAAGAATTTCAAGATTTTTTCCTGGACCAGACGGATTGGTTCGGGTGGTCGAGGTGATGACAAATAAGGGACCTTTGAGGAGACCTGTGCGCAAAGTGGTACCCTTACTTTTAGAGCAGGGAACTCAAGAAGACTGTGCACAGGTACTGTCGCCTCCTTAGATTGGTGCTCTGCACCGGGGCGCGCCATGTTGGCGACAGACCTCTTTTTGTAGACTTTTTTATAGTATTTACTTTTTATATTCGAATATTATATTTTTGATACATTTTGTTTTTATAGTTGTCATTCTATGTCAGTGTCTCAAGTACGGAAAATACATGGTAAGTAAGTACAGCTTTAATTATTTTATTTATTGCCTTGCCCTTCATACATACATACCTCTGTCCAAGATTAATAACTATAATAACAATAGCTTAGGCGATAGAGCTCCAGAAATTTGAGCAGCTAAGCTAAGCACAAGTACCATAAATCTGAGCTAAAGGTTGATTTTCACTATTGAAAAATCCGATTCCGGGAGTCGGCTTCAGATTAGCCGAGGGGCCCGGGGCCCTACCGCCGAAGTTGAAGTCCATTGCCATCGAAAACTTTGATTAGAAAAATAGGTCTTACATTTTAACATTTAAACATCCTCAGCTCAGCCAGTAGAGCTCCAGGGTTTCTACCAGCTAAGCTAAACAAAGGTAGCATAAATTTAAGCTGGAGTTTTATATTCGCAGTCAAAAAGTCCGATGGGAATCGGCTTCAGCTTGGCCTTTTTAAAGTAATGCGTTTTTGGCCCCGCATGCGGGATCTGTCATAGTAAATTACCCGCATGCGTGTTTTTTACTATGACCAATCCGCCCGTGGGGTGATAAACGCACGAGTCTAAAAACACCCTCCGGTATGGAACCTGTTCAGTGCGGTAAGTTGCTACTGTTGTTATTTTCGTTAAAGTGAAACAGAGCAATTTAAATTTAATAATGTAAAATGTGTCTTTCTATGTATTGTTTTATATACATTTCGTTGAGAAGTGTATATCAAGTAAAAAGTCGGCGTTCTTTGCCGTCTAGGCGCTGACTACGGACGTCTAGTCTGTAAAGCCGACTATCGTCAGTTACAGACTAGTCGCTGACTAGAACGGAAGTTCTCCTGTATTAATATCAAAGGTTAAAGAGGAAGATTGGAGAAAAAAATAATATTTTTTCTCCAATCTTTATGATTATAGAGAGTTCAAGATTGATTGATTGACAAGATTCTTCTAGAGTATTTTTTTCTCCAATATTCCTCTTTACTCTTTATCTGTATTTGGATAATTCCAAATAAAAATACTTAATCTGTTTAATTATGTTTGTGTTGAAATTGATCGACAACTAATAAGTATTAAAATAGTTAAAAGTAATCAGGTTGAAACAAAAAATCATTTTCTCTATCTATTTAGACACCATATATTACGTACATATTAACAGATATAATTTACTTACTACAAACAGCTTTTGTTAGATATTTATTTCTTAACTTATATCTATTTATGAACTTAGTAGGGCGTGTAGAGATCAAAATGAATTATTTAATATGCGGTACCTACAATGAAATCTTCACATTTTGTATGGGGACTGTTAACTGTTAAGGTAACTGCAATTTCGGATTCAAAAAAATCAGTTCTGAAACGGGTTCAGCTTTGCCTAAGCACTTATGTATTATCCACTCAAATGATACAATATCAAGATATACGATAGATAAAGTATATATGTAGGTAACTATTGTGTAACATCTGTTCTACATATGCTACTGTTACGGATTCGTTCGCAAAGTCGATAAATTCTCACGCACACGTAACACACAATCTAATAGTCGTATACGTTACACTTTTTTAGTGATGATATTACAATACCTTTTTAATTGAACCGTGTTATAATGGCTCTATTGTCGTAACAATGTAGTTACTTTATAGAACACATTTGGGGTATAAATGGTTCATCAACATTTTTGAACAAAAGCCAACTTCACTTGCACGTGGTTCACCCTATTTTCACCATGCATAGCGTATTTTTTAAGCAGCTCGACTGGGAAAGTATCTCCACCTCACAGAATACTGCAGCCAAATAACAATTCCCTTGAGGGTTGTTGTGTTCCTGCGAGTGAGTGAGGTCACAAGAAAGAAAAAAAGGAAAGGAGTATAGTCCGGCAACGGATCGGCGACCCCTTGGTGTTACTGATCTTCATGGGCGGTGGTAATTGTTTTCCAATAGGTAACTCACATACTCGTTTGCTCCCCTATCATATAATAAAATCTGCACTCAGCTGTACAGTGTGGCCGCTCCCTGCCGCTCTCTCGTATCGACCTCACTGCCCCTCTGAAATGAATCTGGAAAAGTTTATATGGCGCCACGCGCACACACGCTCATTCACGCTCTGCACAGACGTCATTGTTTATGTAAGTAGTAAGTAACGACGCGACATTTGTACGAAGTGGCCGGGGAGTGCTTCAGCCGTGCTGATCACGGCTGAGTGGAACCCGATGGGAATCGGGTTCAGCTCCGGCGGTAAGGCCCCCTGTTTAAATAACCTAATGTCCAGCAGTGGGTAGATACAGGCTGATAATGATGATGATAAAATGCCTAAAATCCCTGTCATTCATTAAGTTGCCATGTTAGCCAGCTCATCACTCTTAGGCCCCTACTCTGCCAAGTGTAGACTTGCTAAATTAATACTAGCTGTGACAAATCTCTGTGCCATTAATCTTGCGTTAACGCTTTCATGAATTTGTATTACTGCAACTCCTATTGCACACAAATGTATCGTCGTTAAATAGTCATTAAATCTAATATAGAAAAGAAATGGTGATATCTGTGTGGTTATTTGTATTGGAAAATAATTGGATGGGCAATAAATGCTCGCAGACTCAAATCACAGTAACCTTTAATAAAATATTGATGTGTTCCTGCAAGTGATCGAGGTCACCAGACGTGAGGTAAGAAGATTTCTTTTTATACTACGTCGGGTGGCAGAATTATTATTTGGTTGCGGTATTCTGTGAGGTGGAGGTACATTCCTATAGGCTAACCAACGCCTATAGGCTAACCATTTTAGATCAGATGAGTCGAATGACTATTATCAATGAAAATAAGGATTTTCCTTAAAATCACTGGTCAATACCCTATCGAAAATATATAGTACTTTTAAATTCACTGGATTAAACCCGGTTCTTGCGGAGATATGAATCCAACACGTAGAGGCCCCTTAGAGAAGTTTAATATCATGCCCGCCGCTAAATCCGATAGGAATTGCTTTGGAATTTTTGATTGCAAAAAATCTAACTTCAGCATTGATTGCTGGTAATTATGTTTAACTTAACTGGTAGAAACCCTAGAGCTCTTCCCAATAAGCTGAAGATATTTGTCATTAACTTTAACTTAAGACCTACTTTTTGGAATCAAAAATTTCGATGGCAATCGGCTTCAGATTAGGCGGTAGGGTGTGAATGTGAAGAGATATTTTTACAGGGTCAGTATGATGCACCTAGAGTTGCACGTGTACTATTGGCATTGGTAAATAATATAATAATAATAATATACAACATTACATCAAACTTCTCAAAGGGGCTTCTACGCGTTGGATCCATATCCTCGCGCACGCCTATCAAATGACCGGGCTTGACCCGTGATTAAAAAGAGATAATAATAAAAATAATTTATTGTCTCAAACCAATTTTACACTGATGCCTTATTAACTAATGGTTAAGTAACATGGTAGGGCGTAAAATTGGGTGAGACTGGAGCCATTGAACTAGGCGGAGAGCCTGTATCTCAAGGCACCAGGACTCACCCCTCGAGATGAGAGAAGTACATGAATTTCATAACGTTGAAAACATAAGGCAAGGAGAAATGCAGCAATAAATACAGTAACATGTATAGTATATATAAATAAGAAAATTATAAATAAAACTGTAGGTATTTGTTTTGGTAGGGAAGGTGTAGGTATTAGGTATGTATTGTAGGGTGCTATTTTATGAGTCTGAGTGAAGGAGTTTTTCAGTATCCGAATAGTTTAGGGTTTGCAAAAAAGTATTGGCTTTGGTAAATGTTTTCCATCAGTCTGGTCGTATTTTTTTTTTTATTAATTGAAATAATGCAGAGTCATCGTTGTCAGCCTGTATCTACCCACTGCAAGATATAGGCCGTCTCCAATGCTTTCCATGATATGCGATCCTCCGCTTTCCGCGTGCCCACTTTCAGTCGCTTTTTTCAAGTCGTCGGTCCATTGAGAGAGAGGACGCCTTACGCTTCGTCGCTCCATACTCTTTAGGTTGGTATCTTTTATATATACCACTACAGTGACAAACAAGCGTATGATCTACCTGATAGTAAACAGTAATCGCAGCCTATGAACTCTTGCGACACCAGAGGCATCACCCACACGTTGCCGACCCCTTGACAACTTTCTTCAACAACACCATACTGTAGGCCTCGGGCAAACTTTGGTATTTACATAAGTACAAAAAATTTACTGGCCAATGTCTGTACATAGGAGATATTTAAGAAAAACAATAAGAGGGGGACTTTATAGCAGCAACATAAGGTAAAACAATCATTTTTAGAATTTTTGTCTGTCTGTCTGTATGTATGTGTACACATATTACGCAAAAACAACAGCACGAAACAGTTATTGTCACAGTTATAAGACACGAGGTCTAACCTGAACTCTAGCGGATGCTTTATCTTGATACGCCGAACAGGATATGATACCTAAGAGATAAATATATAAGAGATAACTAATAACATATTCAAATATTTTTTTCGAAATACATATTTATAACATACTAGCTATTCCCGCGTCTTCGACCGCGTGGCTATTATATTTCCTATGGGAATATTTTTTTTCAGGGATAAGAGAATTATACTCCTCAGATCTTAATCTATCCCTGTAAAAATCCATTGATTCCTTACGACTTGTAAGAAGGATCTTATCTTATCTTGAAATGGATCCAGTGCTGCAGCATGGGTGACACGTCGACCCTCTTGGATCTTTTGTGCACTCTCTGTTCTTTAGTAACTTTCCCCTGACTGTCTAGAGAGATGTTCCATGTACTTCAGCATGCCTTGGGAAGAGCCTGTAGTCCTCCAGGTCTGGGTACGCCTTCCCTATTATGACCACTCGTTTGCCAGCTAGGGCATGACATGGACACATCAAGCACTTCATGGTCTCGTAAGGTTTGTTGCAAGTTCTGCATACTGGGCTATTGACAAGTTGTATTATTGCCCATTGCAGGCATAATGCCTAGTCATTGCCCCAATGATGAAGGATAAACAAACATACAATTATGACTTCACCAGATTGGTCGTTTTAATAAAAAATAATTTTGTTCCGTGGGAATAAGATGTTTTTCCGGAATAAAAAGTAGCCTATGCCCATCTCCAGTCCTTATACTGTCACGTTAAAAAAATAATGTCAATTCAATGGTTCCTTTCGACATGAAAGAAAGACAAACAACCAAATAGTCTATGTCCATCTCCAGACCTTATACTATCTATAACCTTCAAAAAAATCATGTCTATCCATTGCTTTCTTTCGACGTGAAATAAAGACAAACAACCAAATAACTGTAACTTTTTTTTTTATACTACGTCGGGTGGCAGACAAGCATACGGCCTGCCTGATGTGAAGCGGTTACCGTAGCCATATTAACGCTCGCAACATAAAATATCGCTCGCGCGCCGCTACCCCCGCTGCCACCGCAGCACCTCCTTCCTTTCTGGTGACCTCACTCACTCGCAGGAACACAACAGCCCTCAAGAGAACTGTTATTTGGCTGCGGTATTCTGTGAGGTGGAGGTACATTCACTAGTCGGGTAGCTTACAATTATGCTCCCTACCTCTCTTTTCGCCAGAGCTTCGTTTGTCAGTCAGCAGGGTGCACCGCGTGCAGGTGAAGTTGGCTTTGGTTCAAAGATGTTGATGAACCACTTACACCCCAACTAACTAACTTAACGTAACTTTGTCCACGTGGTCATTATTAATAAAAAAAATATTTTTCTTTTCTAGACATATTCACTTTCCAGACTCATCAACACAATCTTTGTGAAAAAAAAAAACCATGTCAATTGATTCCTTTCAACGTGAAAGAAGAACAAACAAACAAGTTAGAGTTTAAGTAAGTATGGATGTATGTAAATATGGCGTACGGATAGAAAACTCCTACACAAAGAAAGCATACATATTCATGTATACAAATGTACCCATTCCTGCACTTGTATGGCATTGAACCCTCGACACGCGGTGCCAAGGTAGTTAGCTAGTAATTCAGGCACTGTATTTGTCAATAGTGAATATAATATCGGTCAAAATAGTGCCTCATTATGATTATCACAATGTTTTAACCATTCTTTTTTTTTATCGTTTATTTCCAAAATTCTTAATACTACAGTTACAATGATAATTTATACACCACACCTTACAAACCACATGGGGTTTATCCAAGGCCGGTGAGCCGTTAAAATACATTTTGATTGGTTACAAAGTGCTTTTTTAATTTAGACTTAAGGTTTTTCGATTTTTCTTTGTACATTTTTTGAAGCATCTCATTAGTTTTATTTAAATATTTCGGGATCAAATTTAAATAAAACTACTTAATAAATATTTTGTTTCCTCTTTCAGCTATATTCTTCGTTCTTCATTGAAGTGTCGATTTTGGCTTTATTTTATACCATAAGAATACGGCCCACATAATTATTTTATACCAGCAACTCCTTCCTTTCTGGTGACCGCAGTCACTCGTAGGAACGCAACTTGAGGGTTTATTATAGGTATTCTGTGAAGTCGATGTACTTCCCCATTGGACAGCTTACAAATGCGCTGTACTTCTCTTTTGCCAGAGCCTCGTTAGCCAATCAACAGGATGCAACACGTGCAGGTGACAATTAATTGGCTTTGGCTCTAAAGATTGTGATGAATCACTCACACCTCATTATCTTATCTTATCTTAGAGTGGGTCCAGTGCTGCAGTACCGGTGACACGTCGACCCTCATGGATCTTTTGTGTTCTCCCTAATCCTTTAGTCACTCTCCCCTGCTTGTCTGGAGACATGTTCCATGTACTTCAGTATGCCGCTTATAGGGAAGAGCCTGTAGTCCTACAGGTCCGGGTATGCCTTTCCTAGTATTTCCATTCGTTTGCCCGCTAGGGCGTCACATTGACACATTAAGTGTTTCATGGTCTCGTTAGATTCCTTGCATGTTCTGCACTCAAGCTGTCAACAAGTACACCTCATTACTACACACCTACCTGTATCATAAACATAAATAATTCCTACCAATCGCATATAGTGCAAAACATTGAAAAAAACCTATATCTTGCAGTGGGAAGATACAGGCTGTTAACAAAGACTCTACATATTTAAATGAATAAAAAGATAATACAGCTAATACGACTGATGGAAAACAGTTCCTGAAGCCTATAGACACGTGCCACACTAGGAGCATCGTTCCAATGTCGACACTGTAAAAAACCACCTCTACACATTCGCACCATGTTTGTAAAACCTAATGCTATAGTCTCCCGGGTTTTGCACGACAGGGCGTTCATACAACAACATAATAGTGCGCAGGAAAAATCCCATTTAAATATATAAATAAATATTGTCAGACAAATTACACAGCGCCATTTAACCCCAAGGCCAAAGTAAGCGAAGCTTGTGTTATGGGTACTAGACAACTGATAAACATACGTAAATACATTTTTTTTGTTAATACAAACTTATGATACATAGAAAACACCCAGACCAAGACAAACAGACATGTTCATGCACACAAATGTTTGTCTTGTGTGGGAATCGAACCCACGAGCGTTGGTGTCGAAGCCGCGTCATTGACCGCTACGCCACCGAGCTCGTCAAATTAAAATTATTTGGAATCACACTTTACGAAACCATTTCCTAATTTAGCTATCAGTTGCTTTGATTTATTCTACGTGATAAAAAATGGCAGTCTTATGTAGGTAATACATAACACTTTCTCACAAATTCTCGTCCTCCCCTAAATTTCTCTTACGGTGAAACTTGACGTATAAACTGTGGTTTCAATGTTGCTAAATTAAATTATACGAAAGTGTTGCGCACTAACAATGGTCCATTGAGTGAGAAAACGTAGTTTCGACATTTTAATAGTCCCACGGTATCATTCATTCGAGCGAATATTTCGGCATTTGAGAGCGCGACTCCGCGGAACCAACGCAAATAATCTGTTAACATTTTTTTATATAAATATATTTATATATATTTTAAGATGTCATTCAAGTGTTTTGTCGTTATTGTGATGTGTTATGGTGTGTCATCATCGTTGGGTAGATGTAAGTGTTGTTGTTGTATTATCTTTATTGTACATCAAGAAAACCATAATTACAATTTTATAAGGAAACTAGCTGACGTGGCAAACGTTTTGCCATATAATTTTAGGGGTTGATGGTAGAAGGGTGAAAACTTGAAGTTGTCTTTATTTTTCAAAGCTAAATCATAATAAAATAAAAATGAAATAAAATTGTGAATAATATAAATGTTTAGAGGTGGTTCACCCTTAACATTTAGGGGTATGAGAAATAGATGTTGGCCGATTCTCAGACCTACCCGATATGCATATAAAATTTCATAAAAATCTTTCCAGCCGTTTCGGAGGAGTTTGGTAACAAACACAGCGACATGAGAATTTTATATAAGGAAATGTTATGTACAAAGAGGCGGGCTTCGTAGAGATCTCTTCCAGCTAAACCTTTAAGTGTTTGGTAGGAACACATACAAGAAAGAAGTGTTATTGTTACACGTATTTACATTGAGTTTGCGAAAATCGAACGGCGAAATTTTATTGCTAAAGTTGGTTCTTGGTGATAAAACCTTTAACAAGTAAAATCTATTAATTATAACAATTACTGGTTGCAATTCACATAAAATAATTTTATTAAACATTCTTCTACACATAACAACGTATATAATATGCACGTTTCTTGATAACCGTAGCGTAACTATATGAAAATAAATTTAAATATAACTATGCTATTTATTTTAAAACTATGTTGGGTAGCAAGCAAAAAAACAAAATAAATAACACTAAAAAACATGAAATATCGCTCGCGTTCTGCCAACCCCGGTTAACGCAGCTACCTACCTGGTGACCGCACTCACTCGCAGAAACACAACATCCCTCAAGGGAATTGTTATTTATCTGTGGTATTCTGTGAGGTGGAAGTACTTACCAAGACGGGCAGCTTACAAATACCCTGTGCCCTACCTCTCTTTTGCCAGAGATGTAGGTAGTTTGACATGATGCCCACAGCCACAGATTGGGGGTGTAAGTGGGTTATCAACATCTTGAAACCAAAGCTAACTTCACCTGCACGCGGTGCACCCTGCTGACTGACAAACGAAGCTCTGGCGAAAAGAGAGGTAGGGAGCGTAATTGTAAGCTACCCGACTGGGGAATGTACCTCTACCTCACAGAATACCGCAGCCAAATAACAGTTGTCGTGTTCCTGCCAGTGAGTGAGGTCACCAGAACGGAAGGAGATGCAGCGTTGGCAGTGGGGGTGGTGGCGCGCGAGTAATATTTTATGTTGTGAGCGTTAATATGGCTACGGTAACAGCTTTACATCAGGCGGGCCGTATGCTTGCCTGCTACCCGAAGTAGTATTAAAAAAAAGCCTCCTTATACAATCGCACCGTTCGCCATCGGCAGGGGGTTCATCCTTATACCTTATAACCGAAATAGTCACATACTGTTCGGTTTTCTCCCTCAAATTAACAAGTTGTGGAATGAATTTCCTGACGAGGTCTGCCTAGGAGACTACAGTATGGGTTTCTTCAAGAAAGGCATAAAAAGGTTTTTACGGCGTCAACAACACGCGAGTGATGCTCTTAGTATTGCTAGCGTCCATAGGCTACGGTGACTGCTTGCTATCAGGCGGACTGAGTACTTGTTTGTTACATTAGTGGTATAAAAAAGTGACTGTTTTTTTTCGCATAAAGTAAATAAAAGATACCTATTTTCTACACAAACACAGATGAATGATGGATATATTTCGATAGATAAAATATCCTCATTGTATTTTAAGGAGTACTCATAGAAATTGTCCCGAGGGTGATATCGGACTGAGTATATACATTTAGATGAGCCGCTCGGACGAATTATACAATAGATATACAGGGTTGTCACTGTCGATAAACATACTAAATAATGAAAATTTTGATATGTTTATACATATGAGGTAATCTTCGCAATGGTGTAAATATTGGGGTGTAGTGGTTGATCAACATCTTTCAATCACCTGCACGTGGTGCACTCTGCTGATTGAAAAACGAAGCTCTGGGGAAAAGAGAGGTAAGGAGCGTAATTGTAAGCTGGACGACTGGCGAATGTACCTCCACCTCACAGAATACCGCAGCCAAATAACAATTCCCTTGAGGACCGTATGCTTGTCTGCAACCCGACGTAGTATAAAAAAAAATGGTTAATCATAATGCAATGGGCTTGTCACTGGACAGTAAATTAGTTTATAGGACTACTTTATACATAAGTCTTATATAAATATATATATTATTTCAAGAAATTTATATTTCATTGAAATTTGTGTTTGATGATATTTATATATTATTTTCATTCCATAGTCCATACAAACTTTTATTGCTACTGGAAGATAAATTCCAATTTTTTTTAATTCTTTTTCTTATTTTTTTGGTCCGACAACAATGGCTCTGATCACATGTCATCCGATTCTGAACGATTTTTAAAAGTACAAGTCTTTAACTCTTTGGAAAGTCGAGTTTTAGGAGCTAAACACCAAATTTGGTAAAATACCTATATAATATTTAGAAAGTCGAAATTGAAAATCAATCTTAGGAAGTAAGAGTTTAAAATTTTGAAATCCCAAATTAATTTATGAATCGACTTTCACTTTTAATCTTTCACTTTCATCCATATTTTAATGACGACATCGGAGACAATGATGTGATTATATTAACTATACAAGTTTTGATAACAACTTATTCACATACAACTTTTGATGAAACAACTATAACATTAGTTTTATAACTAATGTTATAGTTATAGTTGTTTACTTAACCATAACATACTTAAGTATGTAGTTACAACATCAGTTTATTAAAACTCACGAGAGAAAACATAGTAAATTATCTTTTGCATCTGCCATGTATTATTTACTAGAAATGAAACCTAACTAGGGCTTCTACTATCCATGTTCTAACTTGAAGATGATATAGATACAATTTTTTGATTACAAAATTCAAAAATTCATCTCGTAATCATGTTTAGCTTTCCTGGTCCCTGATGCTCTACCAACTTTATCTCTGCATCACCCTAAGGTTGACTGGTAGAAAATGCTCGTATAGCATTAAGTGTATATATTTTTTTATTGTGCATGAAGTTTAAATAAATAAATAAATAAATTACCTAATTAATGAAATTAAATGGCCCACTCAAGTATTTTTACGTCAAAAATATATGAATGACCCGTATAAGTTCATTAATTAATTTAATATTAGTTTTGTATCAATGGGATTGTATGGGGTGTAAGTAGCTTACCATGATCTTTACAGCAAAAGTCAAACTTACCTGCACTACTGTACGTGGAGTGCCCTGCCGACTAGCGAAAAAGGCTCTGGCGAAAGGAAAGGTAGCATTCTGCGTATTTGTAAGCTGCCCGACTGGGGAAGTACCTCCACCTCACAGAATACCACAGCCAAATAATAATTCCCTTGAGGGTTGTTGTGTTCCTGCGAGTGAGTGAGTTCACCAGAAAGGAAAGGAAGGAGTTGCTGCGCTGGCAGCGGGGGTGGCGGCGCGCGAGCGATATTTCATGTTGCGAGCGGTAATAGATATTTCGATAATAGATAGTTCAATAGATATTTCGGACGCCACGGTTCAAACGCTGCCAATCTGAGTCTACTCACCAATGACATAAATTTTACTTCAATTATTACAAATAAATGAATGAATGGACTTGAATCAATGAATTAATTTCACAAATAAAATTTATGTTTAAAGTGACGTCATTTTTATTAATTTATTCAGGTATTCAATTACACGTTGACAACCCTACGTCAATGGGCGTAATCTGGATGTAACAAGGCTATAAACAGGCGTCCACGAAGCCTTTGTGGCGTATCCCAATTCGAAATAAGACGAACAAAATTCGACGGTTTTGTATTTCGTGCAACGGAGTAGTACTGAATCTAAGATAAATAAGATTTAGTAGGTGTTCAATGGCATTAGCTTATGAGGTATATTAACTAAATTAGTTAGTTTTTTTTAGCTCTTAATCTTTAATTTTTATTTATAAACAACTAGCAGACCCGACAGACGTTGTCCTTTTGTGAATCTAAACCATCCAGGGCGCCACCCAAACGCATACAAAAAAAAAAAAAACCGGACAAGTGCGAGTTGGACTCGCCCACCGAGGGTTCCGTAGGTACGTAGTATCATTATTAAATTTGATATTTTTCATTATAAATAAGAAATAATGCGTCGAAAAAAATAAATAAAATATATTTTGCAATGTGTACATCAAGCCCTTTCATATGATACCCCATTTGAACTAGTAGTTTCAATTTGAAATTTCGACACCCTATAAAAAATATAGACCCCCTATTTTTTTTAGATCTATTTACAAATGTATAGTTTTGAGATTTATTCCTGTACTTGTAGTCTATAACGATGTTACTTGCCAAATTTCATAGTTCTAGGTCAACGGGAAGTACCCTATAGGTTTTGATTCCCTTGAGTGTGTCGAAATATGCGTTTTTTGCTGAATAAACGGCCGTAACTTTTTTCTACGTAAACTTAGCAGTTTGATTTTTTTTTAACTTCATGGGACCGTAGACCTGTGTATACAGTTCAAATTTCAGCTTGATACCTCCACGCATTCTCGACATAGAAATGTTTGACAGACAGACAGACAGACAGACAGACAGACAGACAGACAGACAGACAGACAGACAGACAGACAGACAGACAGACGGACAACAAAGTGATCTTATAAGGGTTCCGTTTTTCCTTTTGAGGTTCGGAACCCTAAAAACATTCAAATCTGTCCAGCCGTTTAGGAGGAGTTTAGTGACATACACACGTACAGTAGAATTATATATATAATGAAGATATACATTGTGGTGAATGTTGCGGCTATGTCAATAAAGTAATTTTTATAATATAATACGTAAAAGACTAAAGAAAAAACTTGCTCTGATGAGAAAAATTAAATTTAACAGCAACGATGTCGGATTGGTTCAATGTATATTGACTAATCCTACGTCAGTACGGGCAAGAATGTTCTTCGACTTAATTACCGCAACTCATCACTGAGTCTACTGGATTAGGGTACGATGGAGCTGGACATATCTGAAACAGATATAAGCCCCTATAACAAAAAAGATAAAAAAAAACTTGCTACATTTGTCAAGTAATAATATGCTTTAAAATAAAATCTCTTGTTAATCTCAAATTGGCATGGAGAGAACTCCAAGGAATTACAAATTAGATTATTAATGTCATACATCTAACTGAAAAAATATTACTCTAAACGAAAAGAAATACTAGAAACGGCGACTGATTTTTATCGTGAACTTTATAATGACGACCAAATTATATCAACTACAACCAAGATAGTCATTGAAGAAACGATTCCAAACATACTAAAAGACATCAAATTCCAAAAACTTCCTTCTCCTACTAATTTCTTTTAATTAAATTCGTTTTTAGTTCCAATTAATTGATTGTGAATTGGTGAAACATTTCATCAAACAAAGACACGAATGCGGGTAAAACGGATTAACATTCCAATGAACAGTAAACGGAAAGAAGAAAGAAGTGTTACAAGTAAATACTAACTCCCTATGAGCATTTGCAAGAGCATTACATTATCTACATATCAGCATATAGGCATGTGAACAAAGATCTAAAATTATAAAAACTCTCTATCAGTAACGTAAAAAACATAAAACTAGAACGATCTGCGATCTCAAAATTTTTATAACTTACGTCCGACAGGTTTTATGGTCGATCAAAGTTTGGTGGGAAAGTCCATTTTAAAAGTATGAAATTATAAAAAAATAATATTACTACTCTAGAAACAATAATTATATTAAATAATAATATTTAACTTTTGTTACGGCACTAGCTACATAAACGAAATTAATGCATATAAAATAGCATATCGTGGCGTCATAATGCTGTAGCCTTTTGTAAAGAGCGTTTTCGGGTTAGTCCAAAATTGTGAGTTAACATATCTCGAGAAGTTTTAGTAAAGTAGAAGTTAAAGTATATTATCGTGACGTCTTTAAATAACAAATCGAAAAAAAAATGGTTCACAAGCCTATTGCGTCCACTACTGAGCATATACCTCTTCCAAGGTTCCCTATTTAGTTCTTGATGCGGCGGTTTTGGTCCAGGTCGGCGCTGCCGTCTTTTTCATATCATCCGACCATCTAGGTGCTGGTCTTCCTACGTTTCGTCGTTCTGTTCAGGATTGCCAATACAGGATTTTATGGCATCTGTCATCCTCTCAGCGCGATCAGATATGACCTTTGTCCTTCGGCGTATGATACTATTTCTTATTCCATCCCGTAGAGAAATACTGAGTATAGAGCATTCCATAGCACTCCGGCCTACTTTTAGCATGTGTACCATTCCGGGAGAAACGGATCACATTTAGAACAGAATAGAATAGAAAAATATTTTTTTCAACGATCCACAACATTTCAGTACATAACAGTAATAGTAGTAAAACACAAAAAAATGTGATGCATACACATAAGTCATAGATTATAATTATGACAATGTATGTAACCAAATCAAGTATGCACCTTAATGCTGTGGAAGTGAAAAGGGATTCTGATTCAGTAGCAGTTGCTGTCAGACCAACAACATTGATTTTCAATCAGAACCTTAACACCATGAACAGGCGATAAACGTTTTATAGCAATAATTTTGATAAAAGTATCGCTTCGCATGCATATCTTTTGACAAGCTCGGTGGCCAAATGGTTAGCAATAGCCGCTATGACTCCGTGGTCGCGGGTTCGATCCCCGCACAAGACAAATATTTGTGTGCACGAACATGTCTGTTTGTCTTGGTCTGGGTGTTTTCTATGTATTATATGTATGTATTTACAAAAAAAAATGTATTTAAGTATTATATCAGTTATCTAGTACCCATAGTACAAGCTTTGCTTAGTTTGGGACTCAATGGCCGTGTGTAATTTGTCCAGGAATATTTATTTATCTTAGTACATGAAGAACACACTGCTCAAAAACAGCAGTCTTCAAAACACATTACATATACACCAATGTTTTATTAAAAGAAAACAAAACATTTTTTTTTCATTCAGCCAGGTGATCTGCAGAATTAGTAACTAAGCAATGTAACTCGCATATTAATAGTATCACCTATTTTTATTTTGTTTTCCAAACACGAATTTGTGAGTGATACATTGACCTAGATATATCAAGCCGGGTGGCTTTGATAAAAATAAAAGTAAAATGAGTTTCCTCATTCAACATTATTAGGTGCCATATTTTTTCCGTATTTTCTTATAGCTCGCGTTCACTATATTCCCACGAGATACAATATATTGTAATAACATATAATAATAACATACTCCTATAAAAAATGTAAGATTCATCTATACTTATGCATAGTTTACACAATGACAGTGAATGGACCGAGTGACAAGGAATTTCGGACCCAGTAACTGACATGTAGAGGGGATCGACAGTAAGTTGTACTGTGTTGATTATTGACACTGGCGGTCGTTACTGTAGATGATGTAGCAAACTAGAAGCAATTGTCCGAACTTTCCAGAGCAGTGAATGCATCCAAAAACACTCAATAGACACATAAACACTCAATAGACACATAATCAGTTCAGTGTGCTTTAGCACGACGACGCGACGTCTTGACTTTGAAGGCAAGAATCTTTTTTTTTTATACTACGTCAGGTGGCAGGACAAGCATACGGCCCGCATGATATGAAGCGGTTACCGTAGCCATATTAACGCTCGCAACATAAAATATCGCTCGCGCGCCTCCACCCTGCTGCCATCGCAGCATCCTTCCTTTCTGGTGACCTCACTCACTCGCAGGAACACAACAGCCCTCAAGAAAACCGTTATTTGGCTGCGGTATTCTGTGAGGTGGAGGTACATTCCCCAGTCGGGTAGCTTATAATTACGCTCCCTACCTCTCTTTTCGCCAGAGCTTCGTTTGTCAGTCAGTAGGGTGCACCGCGTGCAGAAGTTGGCTTTGGTTCAAAGATGTTGATGAACCACTTACACCCCAAATCTGGACCCAATCTAGAATTTTATCAGCAATTACAAAATATACTTCATGTAATGAGCTTCAGTTATTGAGTAATTTTTTTCCTTAAAATACTGGCAACAGATTGGCGATCTCATGGTGTTGCTGATTTCTATGGTCGGTGGTGATTACTTTCCATCAGACCACCCACATGCTCGGTTGCCCACCTCTCACATAAAAAAAAAACAGTTATCGTTATTTTATTAACATATATTTAACAATGAAAAATAGTTAACGAATTGTTAACTATATTTCATTGTTAAATTATCCAAATACCTTTTCTTCTTTTTCTTAACTTTTAATAAATCGCGAAATAACCTTTTTTTAAACAGAGATTTATGCTTCATAGGCATACGAAACAGAGGATTTTCAATTTTCTATATAGGTTAGTCTAAGTACACAGTCAAAATGCCAGTTGGATTTTATAACATAGGTTTTGGGGATACCTGGATTTTTATGAAAAGAAAAATCAGGTGTTTTCGTATGAAATTATTGGTAAAATTAACAGTATGAAATATGTGGATACCTAGATTTTTGTAAAAAAAATATATAAGAAGTAGCGCTCGTTTTCGTATCAAATAATTGGTATCAACAGTATGGATGGAATATAAGGATACCTGGATTTTTGTAAAAAAAAAAATCTGCGCGCGTTTTAGTATGAAATAATTGGTAAAATTAACATTATGAAATATGTGGATATTTGTAAAAAAAAAATTATATCAATAGTATAAAATATTTCGTAGTAGGTGCTTTCATCATTCACACATTCTGCGCCATTGAAACATTTCTAATATTGTGTATTGTGTCTATTTCAACATTATCGTATTTTAAGTATCTTAAGTATTCCTTTCATATGGCATAATAGACCAAGCTCGATATAGTTTCGTTGTTTTTCGAAACAATGGAAAGCTAGAAATTCAGAGAACCAACTAGAATTTATGAATAGTCAAATTGTTTAATACTGTTATCAGTAACGCGCAGACTTACTCAGCACGTGAAAATTTTCAGGCAATTCGTATGAAAATTATTATATATACATAGGTGTTCCTGTTATGCCGGGTCTATATTAGTGCTGCGAATTATGCCGTGATTTCACGGCAGAACTTGTGCCCCTCTACATCCACGGGTTACACATTCAAAGTCAAAGTCAAAGTCAAAATATCTTTATTCCTTGGACTTTACAAAGCACTTAGAAACGTCATACAAATTAAATATAAGACATGTATCTAAATCATTACTATCTACTTAAATCCGCAGAGCTTAGATGCACTTTCATCACACTATCTTGAATGTGAAAGTGAATTTAAGTGCCAGTTCCGGCGACGGGGCTTCTTGAGAAGAACTGGCAAGAAACTCAAGGCCGACTCTTTTAATTGCCAATATCGTTACATTAAACACAAATACAATCATTAACATAACAAGAGCAATTCATTTCCAAATACTTTTATCATTTATGTAATCTGAGATACAATAGTAAGCCTTTTGACATAGTCTAGTTTTGATAAATCTTCTAAATTTACCCATGGATAATTTAAACGCGTCATTTGGAAGTTTATTGTAGAAGCGTATACATTGACCTGGGAACGAGTTAGAGATTTTATGGAGCCTAGTAATATGCACAGCGAGTTTGTTTTTATTTCTTAAATTTAATTGATGGAGATCACTGTTTTTCCTAAATTTAGTTTGATTTTTATGAACGTAAATAAGATTTTCATAAATATATTGAGAATGTAATGTCATAATATTTATCTCTTTAAATTTATTTCTCAGTGTCTCCCTGGGACTCATCATATAAATAGCACGGATAGCTCGCTTCTGGAGCACAAAAATTGAGTCTACATCCGCAGCACTACCCCAAAGCAATAAACCATATGACATAATGCTGTGAAAATAGCTAAAATAAACTAAACGCGCAGTGTCAACATCAGTCAGTTGACGTATTTTCCTTACGGCGTACGCTGCTGAGCTGAGTCTACCCGATAACGTTTCTATATGTGGGCCCCATTGTAATTTAGAGTCTAATGTTATCCCAAGGAAGACAACCTTATTGACCAATTCCAATCTCTCATTGTCCATCACCACATTGGTTTTTACTTGTTTCACATTTTTTGTAAAAAATCTAACATATTTGGTTTTACTACCATTTAAAAGTAGGTTATTAGCACTAAACCAGTTTACTATTTTCGTGAGTGAAACCTGCCGCGAAAGGGATATGGAAGCTGCGGCTGCAATAACTTTGTTTGCTATAGCAACATATTTGTATTTTACAAAATATTAAAATAACTAGAAATCGTTGGAGAAGAAGAAGATAATGGATGACTGAAATTATAATGACTTGTAATGGCGATTTTTTTAATTCCATAGTAGGTACATTTTGCTAACGCACGCGCCCATCCGTACGCATCGGTAATCCGTGAATGTGGATGTGTACACATGAACACCGCGCGAACGAAATCCAAACCTTATCGCGGAACAAAATACCGATTCCGATCGGGGAACAGCCCCTTTACCACCATCTCTTATTGCGATTCAATAACTGAATAGAATGTTTATTCATACCAATGAATAAGCGACTCTATTTCAAATGGAATAGAGTCGCTTATTCAATAGTATGAATAAGCAATCTATTCAGTTATTGAATCGCAATAAGAGATGGTGGTAAGGGGGTAGGCGTGAACGCCCGTGCACCTAGCGAAAACCATTTACATTCACGTTCACGCCTGTTCGCGTAGCTTCGCAGCACAAATGTAGTGCCGGCATTAAACTTTACTTTGAATATAATAAAGCACACGAGCTGGACACTGTTTGATAGATGATACAGTTGCCTATTCAAATACCGATTTTTTTATACAACGTCTGGTGGCAGACAATCATACATCCGCCTGATGGGAAGCGGTTATCGTGTTTGCAATAAATTTATTTCATTTCATTACAATTCATTGTATAACAAGTGTAAGACAATTCTAAGTTGTTTCAGGGTCAAATATAAATATCTCCGCGATGTTGAAATCACAGACAGACAGTTCAATTTTATTTACTGGTATTGAAAATCTTCCACTATCTCAGCTTTAGAAGAACAAAGGGAACTGAAATAAATACAAGCCCCAATTCTATGCGACATTGCGAGATGTAAGCGCATTTGGAGTCAGAATGGCTGCCATTAATCTGTGCAAAACCATTATTGAGATCCGCACTCTTGGTCTTGGCTTACTGACAATTTTTTTTACAACTTATACTTGATACTTTTAAAGCGGGATGCGATTATATTGTCATAAGCCCTGTGCTTATTGTGACGTGAAACGTCTTATAAATCGATGAACGCCGGCTGCACGCACGAAAAAGCATGACTCATTATCACGTTCCGCCTGAGCAGAGCGTGCAAACGAGAGTGCGGAACAAGCGATAGAGACGCACGATCGGCTTATGTTTCTTATGACGTTATCACGTAAATTTATCGTCCTTAAACCGACTTTCATCATCATCAGGTCCATTTTAGTCTCCACTACAGGAGCACGACTCTCTCTCGTCTGTCCTAAACGGAAGGAGGATTTGGCCTACACTCCCCAGGGTTGGGGAGGCCTGATCGATATTTGATAATGTATTTCCCTTGTACGACATCCACGGGAAGAAACGGAGTGCTTCTTACGTGAATTTACAGACAACCAATTTTTTGAAGTACATAGTTACAAAGACACAAGTTGATCAAAGGCATTTATCTACATTTAAATTTCCGAAATGCTAGTAGATAAAAAAATACAAAATATAAGAATATTATTCATAGAAAAATGTAAGACGAGTCTAAGTGCCCACAAAGGCCCAATAGCTGAATAATCATCTGATTTCTTGTCGTTTCGGAACGGAAAAGATGCATGACTCTCTGATTGATTTATTAAACCACGGCGCAAAGCACTGAATAGAATGCTGAAATTTGACGTACAGCGATATGATGCCTACATCCCGCATCTGTCGCCATCGAAAGGAATTTATCCTCAAGGTATGGAGTGAACTAACTCCCCAGACTTTATAGTATTTCCCTGGGGTATACTTCACTACTGTAAGGGGTTCGTTATGAAAGGCGCGAACGGGTTTTATCGACATGCATTTTCAGGGCATTTCTACACGCGAGTGCCTCTACCTGGTATTACTAGGTGTTTATAGGCTCTGTATGATCCTGATATGTAGTAGATGTGGTCAGTGTACAACTCTAGGTCGCAAGGTCTATATCGTCTTAACTTAATAATTACAAATATAAATCATATATGTATAGTCAAATATAGTCATAGAAACATGAATCGCATGTCATTATTATTGATTGCTTTTTTGCAACAATGCGCAAAAGGTGTGCATCCCTGGTGCGCAGGGTCCGGGACAGCCCCAACAACATTCTTAGAATGATTGCGGACAGAGTGGACAGCCCTTATATGCTTCACTGCTGTAAGCTGCACACTCCAAATGTCAATTGTATTTACTAACACCTTAGAATAGTCTACTTACTAACATAATGAGTCATGTCACTTGTAATTTTAAATAAATAATAATTATTTAGCGTATATAGTCAGCTCGCTGCTATGACCTTAAGTTTGCATCGGAGCCGGGTGGGGCGGCGCGGGAGGGGCATTATGTAGAATAACGGAAACAACACTAAAAGCGACTCGCTGATATAGACGTTTCACGTTAATAAACGGCGTGTGCACCGACACAGCCCAATTCAATTTTTTTAGTAACAAAAACACTGAAAGGAACCTTTTTCTTTTTCCTATTTCTAAATGACACAAAGTTTTCGCTACACATATAAAACGGATTTGAAAAGTTACCGATTGCGGGTGCCAATTTTAAGGCAGCTGTGGCTCAGTTTTGATAAGTTCTCGTGAATGTGGCTCGCAATGGCCCCTTTTTATTATTCCTGTTCCGAGCAGCCCGTGAACCCATAATAACAAGCCCTGACAACCTCAGTAACAAGGTGCTTGTGATACGAGCCTTTTTGGAACTTTCTGTTATGAAAGTCGATAAAACCTTTTATTTGAGTTTATTTATATAACTAACTGGTGTCCACGACTTCGTCCGCATGTAATCTCGACCCTTACAGTGACTTTTTTATGCTGTGTTGGGTGGCAGACAATTATATGTAGCGGCATGTAGCGGTTACCGTAGCCATATCTCGCAACTTGAAATACCGATCGCGGCGGCGCGCAACCTCCGCTGCCAACGCAGCCCTATCTTACTGGTGTTCTCACTTACTCATATGAACACAACAACCATCAAGGGAATTGTTTTTGGCTGCAGTATTCAGTGAGGTGCAGGTACATTCCCAGTCGGGCAGCAAAAATATGCTGTACCATACCTTTCTTTTCCAAGAGCACTTTTCACGAGTCAGCGGAGTGTACCACGTGCAGGTGAGGTAGGTTTTGCCTCTAAAGATCGCGGTGAACCACCTACACCTCAAACTTTTGCTACTCATTTTTTAACAGGCGAATTAACATTATTTTAAAAGACAATAATATTTTTTTACTGAGACCTGGGCCCTACCGCCGAAGCTGAAGCCGATTACCATCGAATATTTTGATTAGAAAAATAGGTCTTATATGTTTTGGTTCTTGACAAACATCTTCAGTTTAGTCGGTAGAGCTCTTTGGTTTCTACTAGCTAAGCTAAACACAAGTACTATAAATAAAATCTGAAGTTTGATTTTCGTAATCAAAAAGTCCGATGAGAATCGGCTTTGGCTTAGCCGGTACGGCCCCAGATTTCAATCAAACAAACCTATATGTTCCTCAAAGCTGAGCTTAAATTATTTATGAAAAACGCAAAAAAAATTCATAGTCATAAGAGTCTACCTTCAACCTACCTTCGGCCTACCTTCAAAATCAAATAAAATGTGCATTTATTACGATATTATAAAAACCTTAATATGTGGTCAATATATTTTTTTAAATTATTAATATGCGCTTTATTCAAAATTAGAGGTTTAGGGTGATACTACACTTATAACAGTTATCTACTAAGTTTCAACAAAATCAGATCAGCCGTTTACAAGTAATAGCACTGTACTTATTAAATTTTACTTTATTCTGAATATCTCAAATACTACTAAACCGTTTTCATTCCCCAACGGTCTTAAAAATTACATTTATGATTTCTACATGCTTACCAAATTTCTGCAAAATTGGAGCACGCGTTCGAGAGTTGTCGCGACACAAATATCTATACAAAAAACATACAAGAACATGTTTTGTTCGCCCAAACTCGAATTATAGACGAAAATGAATGGAAATTATGGGCTACTTACTTTTTCTGTAAATGTTTTATGATTTTGTATAAAATGATTGATGATGTTATATGACTGATTTTATAAAACATCTACAAACCCTAAATACTTATTAGATCATAACACCTTATTGGGATTTACCCATTTTACCATTTAAGAATAACCCAATTCGACTCTACAATTTCACGAGTGAATGGAAATAAAATGCGCTTCATTAAACTTTATTTAAAGTTCTTTGACATTTACGAACTGCAAAGTTTCCAATATGAATTGAGTAATATTTCCTCTTGGGGACGCGGAAGCCAAAGTCGATTAAAGGTGAACGTACATCTATCCGAGCCGAACGCGCCGAATGAACCGAACGAATCGAATTTTAGAATTCTTCATATGAAATCTTATGACACCTCGTACACCTACCCGCCCTTCCCGATTCGGACGACTTGGCGCAGATAGGTGTGCGATGTGTCATAAGATTTCATATCAAGAATTCTAAATTTAGATTCTTTCGGTTCATTCGACGCTTACGACTCGGATAGATATACGTACCTATATACGCATTTACTCGTGACCTCTTTTTTCGTCAATAATACAAAAAATCTAATTGATTATTTTTTTCGTTTTGAGCCAAAAGGTAACTCGTTATTCTTTATTATTATTATTATACTCGCTCGCCTTAGATTATTTATTATTATTATTATATCTTCTAGATTATTTCTTAAATAAAAAAGGTAATATTAATTATCTGCTAAAAGATTATTTTAATGATAATAAATAATTTAAGTAATGATTTATGTCAAATTAGTATGTAATTAAATGAAGGAAGAGCGAAGTCTCCTAACTCAAGTATTTTTGTATTCATAATACTTTCATAATTCAAAGACAATTTCTTTGAACAACCATTTGTTTAACAACTCTTGAGTTGTAAAACGTACACTTTAATTATGTAAAATACTTATGTATTAATACCACATTTTATGGAAAACTTGTGTTCAGTAGTTATCTGTGTATTCATCGATTTTTTCTTAAATTCGATTAAGTTAATTAATAATGAAACAGGATTTATAATTTACGCATACGCGTAAATTCTTGCATTGGCTTCTTCATAGAAAATTACCTCAGCAACTACCGTCTGGTTATAACTTAAAGATATTAGTTGTTTACAGCATTCAAAAAGGTGCAAATTGGATTCAATTAATCGGCATAATCTATGGATGCGATTGTTTTATATTACATTGTCGTACGAAAAGAAGAATAGTAGGGGTGAATCAACATTTGTGTGTATTTCAAATGCAGTGATCTGCGCCTTCTCGAAGGGATTACGCATGCGATGTGCCGCATGCCTTCACCGCGTACAACTTTCGATCTTTGCCTGAAAAGTGACAGTAAATTAAAAACAAACGTTGTACAGATAAAAATAATATATCATAGCAGAGTTAATGACCAGTGTACTGTTTTTTTTTAAATTGAAACAATACTTACTAAACAGGCTGTTTTAACCTTTGCCATTAGATAGACACTAAGTATCTATCTAATGGCATGGCACATCTATTTTGGTGTTTTTTTCCTTGTAATTTGCATAAGGCTTAATGGTAATAGCCAAAATTTAATAAAAAAAAATAGACGAACTAATAACTCTTAGCCAACAAGTGAAACAAATAAAATATTTTATTTAATTATAATATTTGATATATATTTCAATAAAATTTTAATAATGTTAATATTTACTAATATTAATGTTAAGAATACAACATGTAATAAACATTGTATTCTTAACAGGTCATTTCGACATTTACTTAACACTTAAATTTCGATAAATATTATGAATTCAATCTTTATTTAGGATTTGACACATTTGCAATTTTAGAAAATTATCATATTATAATATTAGATGTTCTTAATATTTTCTCTTCCTAATTCTTGTTCTATATAATAATTCAGGAAATATACTTGTAGTTTCAAAACGGCGAAATGAAAAAATATAATCATTTGAATATTAAAATACTTTGTGCAACTATGCGGCAATGTTTCTGAATAATTTTGCGTTCATTCTTAATATTATTGGGTGTCGGTAATTTAGTAATGTTGTCAGGCGGGATTTAACAATTATTACGAAACTTAACCTCAGTAGGCTACCGAGTGTTAGACATGGTCAGTTATACACGAGTGTCCAGCAAAGGTCGTAGTGTTATATCACAGATAAAAAAATAATCAACGATAACGAATTTAAGTTTTTTGTTCCATAGATACAAATATAAAGTAAAAGGAATTACATTTTAAAGACCTTGAATGTTTTGAATTCGGAACGCAATAGCCGGACCGAGTGCAGATTGTGTTTTTTTTTTAAATAATGCAGTTTATAAAAGTGTATTATGTTTGGACTTTACTATCGTTGTTATTATTTCAATGTTTAATGGAAGGGTCTGGACAAGAAACTTTCGAACTCCCTGTGCAGTTGTTGGGTTTCCCTTTCATTATTGTAGCTGTTCGACTGACTAACTTCGTTAAGAAATTATCATATGCCTTAAATCCAGGTAAATAAAGTTCTTTATTCTTTACTCTTATTAATGATTTGACGAGCTCGGTGGTCGAATGGTTAGCAATGGCCACTTTGACTCCGAGGTCGCGGGTTCAATTTCCGCACAAGACAAATATTTGTGTGCATGAACATTTCTGTTTGTCTTGGTCTGGGTGTTTTCTATGTATTATTTGTATGTATTACATAAAAAAATGTATTTACGTATAATATCAGTTATCTAGTACCCATAGTTAGCCAAGCTTGGCGCTTAATTTGGGACTAGATGGCGCTGTGTAAATTGTCCAGAAAAAAAATGTTTTATTTCTATTACAACTATGATTAGATCAAGCTTGATACCTTAACTTTTATACCATTTTTAAGTTCTAGATATTAAGAGTTAAAATCGGATTACAAGTCTTAAATGTGATCAAGCGTGATGTTAAGTCAGCTGTTGTATATAGTATTATATTATTTGTACTAGTATATTGTATCATGTTATCCGTCATCCTAAATGCTTGGACATTATGGATACTATCATAGCATGATTCTGATAAATTCTGAAAGAGATTCAGAAACACCTCTGTTTAGCTTTTCAGTTATTCTTTAACTTGCATTGTATGCAGAAAGAGTTATCATTAGAGTACATAGAACTAAGACTGGCCGTAATTAAAAATTGACATTATATAGCGTAGTTTTTTCAACGACGTTACTTTGTTTATATACGTGTAATATACTTAGAATAAAAAAAAAAAACCTAATACGCAGCCTATTTTAACCTTTGCCATAACATGGACACTAAGTATCTATTTTATGCCTTTTTCTTGTAATTTGCGTAAGGCTTTAGAGTTAAGAGATTATGTTTGTCTATTTTTTATTATTAAGTTTTTGCAATACTTATACCATGTATTGCAAAAACTTAATAATAAAAAATAGACAAACATAATCTCTTAACCCTAAAGTGAAACAAATGAAATATTCTATGTATGTGAAATAAATATTGTATTCTTAACAAGTCAGTTCGACATTTAATTAACACTTAAATTTCGATACATATTACAAATTCGGTCAGTCAGATGACTTTATATAGCGTAGTCTTTTTAGCCACGTTAGGTTGCTTATATATATGATACGCATAATGCAATCATCCATTTCCAACAAAAGTATTACTCGCGCGTTACTATTGCCGCTATTAATGCAGTAACTGTACAAGAGCTCTAGAGTCGTCATCGTCAACTCTTAATCATCCCACTGCTGGGATACGCGTCTCCCCTCAATCGAAGGGGTTGTTCAACTCCGGGTTGGACTAGGTCAGTATTTTCAAGCCGCCTAATGGCCAACGACTTGGCATAACGATAACAGCCGGGACCGACGGCTTAATGTACCATCCGAAGCAGGAGGAGCTACACATAAATAAACCCATCCATGGACAGGCTGTGGTCGACGTTGCTTGACTTGCGTGATCGATTACACTGCCACGCGAAACGACGCCATCAAGTATTACAGTAAAGAAGCAAATTGCCGCAAGTAACAAAATGGTCTACATATAAATAACTAGGCTAAAATAATCAGTTCCTGTCCACGCAATGCACTTAAGTTATTTGTAAAGTAAGACAAGTGCAATACAATCTCTCTAGACGATTCTCTTCCGCAGCATCGTGCTCTCATCTCACCATCGCCATCGTAACGAAGTGTATTACATAAAACTTCGATTGACCAACAATAAGTACAACACCTCGATGGGTAAGGTGTTGCGTTACGTTCCTTGTCACGTTGGTATACACAGTTTTTGCAGTCCAATCTTAGCCGCTCAACGGGTTAGTTCACGAAACATTTTGAAAGTGCGCGCGAGTTCGTTCGAAACGGAATGCAGTGCCCGCCAAAATTGTTGGATAATTTGAATTTCGAGATTTTTGACTTATCCATAGATAAACACAATTTATGATTTGTGTTTAATTTATCAAAATTAAATGTGAATATTCATATGAGTAGGTACCTAATTAATTAATGAACTCTCGGATTTAGATTCGAAATATTTTTGTGCGTTGTATCTATTCAACCATTGTTAGTTAAATCTATACAGTATTTTTCTAAAGACGCTTGTAAAATGGAAATTAGTGCTGTAATTTCGTGTACATTATTAGCATTAATGCTGTTAAATTGTAGTTTTGTGTACAGTCAAGAATCTTTATTTGAACTACCGGTACAACTTGTCGGGTTTCCTTTCATCATAGGGACTGTTAAGTTGACGAATTTTGTGAAAAAATTGTCGTATTCCTTAAATCCAGGTTAGTATAAAAAAAATACTTTGTTTATTTATAATAATGACGAGTTCGGTTTTCGAATGGTTAGCACTGGCCACTTTGACTCCGAGATTGCACAAGACAAATATTTGTGTGCATGAACATGTATATTTGTCTTGGTCAGAATGTTTTCTACGTATGTATTTATAAAAAAATGTTTTTAAGTATAATGTCAGTTATCTAGTACCCATAATACATGCTTTGCTTAGTTTGGGACTAGACTCACACACGGCCAGTGTGTAATTTATCCAGGATTAAAAAAAAAATATAATTATGATAATTCATATTATTGTGAGAAAACGAGAATTGGCCTTCAGGCCTCCCCAACCCAGACGGGTTGCGGGACGGGCCAGCGTGGGGAGTTTAGGTGTTTAGGTGGTGTGAGTTTAGGTTTATCTGACGGATGAGAGAGGGTCGCGCTCCTGTAGTGAAGACTAAAATGACCTGATGATGATGATGAGGATATTTTTGTTGTTGATAATATCGCTATAATTTAATAGCTTGATAACTAAATAAATTATTTAGTGTCACGCATAGTTTTTCAATATTAAAGCATTTTTTAACGTCGGGTAGCAGATCAGCATACGGCTCGCCTGATGTGCAACGGTTATCATAGGCATATTAACGCTCACAATATGAAATATCGCATCGCTCGTGTACCGCCACTCCCGCTGCCAGCGCAGCAACTCCTTCCTTTCTGGTGACCTCATTCACTCGCAGGAACACAGCAACCCTTGGCTTTAAAAAGATTCTTTGACAAAAACCTTGAAGTGTTAGTACCAACTATATCGTATTTAAATATTACTTAGTGTACCTACCTAATACTTATGTTAATTTAATTTGTTCGGCGTTTGTAGTCTCATTCCACCCTCAGGATATACATATTTACATAATCATCTCAAATATTTAAAAGTTGACTGGAAGAGATCTCCCGGAGGGATAAATCCGCCTTTGTACGGCTTTTATTCTATATAAGTTTGTGTATTATTATTGTTTTATTTAGTACCAAAAAGATAATACAAACAAACAGACAAAACGTCAAGGGAATTTTGATTTGGTTGCGGTCTTCTTTGAGGTGGAGGTACTTTCCAAGTCGGGCAGCTTACGATTACGCTCGCCTTACCTCGCCATAGCCTCGATAGTCAGTCAGCAGAGTGCACCACGTGCCGGTGAGGTTGCCCTTGGCTCAAATACAGTGGTGAGTCGCCTTACACCCGTAAATACTATAATAACATATTTCCCCTAAAATCCTATATCCTATATCCCTATCATTGCCTTTTCTGGTGGTCGCCGCTTAATCCTGGCTACGTGTGGTAAGCCCCCGTCCCGATTTCCCCAAAAATAATCCAATTGAGTATATTTATATGAGAAAAGTTAAATTCTGATTCGATGTATGCCAGTTTGGTCGTCCTCGATTTTAAAATGCGATTTCGAAATAAATACGTTGATAAACAATGATGTTATAAAATATAGATATGGTATTCCCATACTAATTTGCGTCAGAAAACGGATTGCGTCGCCAGCGAGATCTATGACTATCGCTATCCTTATAATCTCGGCGCTTTAATATACTTGCTATCTCTTTCCCTCACTGATTAGGTAATCGGCGCAATGGACTAAAATACACTTAACTTATATTAGCGTAAATATTATTGTGTACTTTAGTGAGATAACGCTCAAAGGATCACCCTTTGGGCTTTATTAACTGTATCAGGATAAATTTTGCATCTTCGTAATACAGAAGGCGGCATTTTACCAATTTCAATCAATTGTCACAAATATCAATTTCTTGTGCCATTTGCTTGTCGGCTTGCTTGTGCGAAGTAATTTCGAGGTAAGGTAGTGGACTCACTTATAAGGTGTACGTTTTTGACACTTGTAGAATATCAATTCAATTCATAGAAGAATTGCTTCTTTGTGGCGTTCTTGAAGTTCTCGCCTATGTCAATGTTTCTTATTCCGTTTCAATATAGTAGGTGACTATGCTTAGTAGGTGAGTGGCATATCCATAGTGTTTATAACATCATTGTTGATAAACGAGCGTATCGCAAACGACGCGACGCCTGATAGATTTATGGAACCACTTTCAGTCGACTGCAGTTGTAATAATTGTTATAAATGGATTTTTGTGCATTGCACCGTGACATATGATTATGAAGACTTAATTCGAAGGATTTAATTTTAAGGGAGTTTATTTTGATGGGAATTTATTGGAATGAAAGTAAGTGGTTGATCACTATCTTTAAACCAAAGATAATGGAGGCTTTGGTGAAAAGAGAGATATGGCATAGCGTATTTGCTAAGCTGGCCCGACTGAGGAAGTACGGTCGGATCCCCAAAATAACTAACCACTCTGTCAGTTTTCATTTTTATTTCTTCTCTTACGACATTCTCTTTTTGTTGTACTTCAGGTGTTCTCTCAGCTATTATCGAGTGAAAGAGAAAAAAAAAACGCCAAACTGAAGCTGATGTTGCTCCTGTCGTGACTGGTTTGCTGCTAGCGATTTATCATCACTATTGTCTTCATCGTTGCTAGATAGAAATCCTTTCTTGTTGACAATTACTTCAATGCTTCCCAGAACATCGCGTGGCTATGATTGACTCTCACCTTTTTCGTTGTCAGTATCTACATAGAGATCATGTGGAATATTAGCCATGCATAGTTGTCATCGCTATCATCCAGGACTGCTTCAACGGCTTCTTCAAGTGTCGTTCAACATTCGCTCGTCAACGTTCAAACATTGTTTGTTCATTATAGTCAATAAAGGAAAATTTCTTATAAGGCCAGTTGTACTCAATCGGGTACAGCTAGATGAAACTAAATGTAAAATATTGATACTTAATGTTATATACATTAATTTAATTCATATTATCATTTGCAATATAATTGACTAAAACAACATAGTTTAAAACACTACTCAAACAGATTTTTTAAATTGATAATAATGTACTTACTTCCACGGCCGGGTGATACGTAGTTTCCAAATGACACTAAACAGCACAAAAATATAAACATTCACTTTTTTATTAATTTAAAAATATGAATATACTCTTACCAATAATTAAAGAAGAATCTTAGAAATACCACAGAAATACTCTACTTTGAATTATTTTTATAGGATGTACTCAAATGACCCCGTACGGTGGCCTTAAATGGGTTAGCCAATAGAGGTATCCTACAATTTAGAAACATCGCAATAATCTGTAGTTAAGTAGGTACTTTAATGCAACTGTAATTAACTATACTTACTCGTATTATACGTTTGTGTAATTTATTTTAAATTACTATCCTTGCTCCGAAATAGTGTAATAGAGACAGAGCGGTCACGCAATTGCTTACAATGGTTAATGTTCCGCTCTTTGTGTGGCCTGTGACACTAATTACTTACATATCAACGAAAAGCTCGATTTGAAGCTCAATGGCGCCGTTGCGAGTACCAGTCCAATTGAATACACATTAAGCAACTTCAACCGTAACCTGTCCATGGGTGGGTTTATATTATATCCAGCTGCTTCGTACTCTGGAGGGCAATTTAAGCCGTCGGTCCCGGCTGTTGTCATTAGATGATAGTTAAGCCAAGTCAGTGGCCTTTAGGCGGCTTGAAAACACTGACCTCCGCATACCTGTAGTTGAGCAGCGTGGTGGAGAATGCTCTAAACCTCTTCAATTGAGGGGAGATCCGTATCCTGTCAGTGAGATGAGAAAGGGTTGACGACGACAACGAAAAGACATTAGATTATATATTATTATTAATGTTAAAATACAGTAGCGGTGGCTTTTGAAAAAAACCGCCAAATGAGTTGGATTACACGCGAACCAAGGATACCTTACCAAAGTTAGAAAAACTCTTTATATTAGAAGTTATAAAATTTATTGAAATATAAACTAATAAAAATAGCCATATTTTCATCCACATTCATATTAAAAAGTTGATACTGTTGTTTGTTGGCACTTGGTGGAACATTATTATCATAATGTTATAATAAAGCACTTGTATGTACTGTTCCACGTAATTACATTTATTTTTACCGACCGGTTTCGCCGCTAAGGCATTATCAAGGTAAGCAGATGGTGTTTGTGTTTTTACTCCACAAACACAAACATCATCTGCTTACCTTGATAATGCCTTAGCGGCGAAACCGATCGGTAAAAATAAATGTAATTAAGTGGAACAGTACAAGTGCTTTATAATAACATAATCACATTAATATTATGTGCACTTCATGAATCACACACACTGTAGCACAGACCACCAGGTTAGGTGGTCTGTGCACTGTAGGTGTCAGTGTGCCGAAAGTGGTAAGTATTCTGATCTAGATGGCTGACGAGCTTGGTGGTCAAATGGTTATGGTCCATTGCTAGAATGGCCACTTACTCCGAGGTCGCCGGTTCGATAACCGCACAAAATAAATATCAGCCCCCCTTACCATGGTGGTAAGGGGGCTGATATTTATTTTTTTATTTTTTTTGCGATTCAATGACTGAATAGAATGTTTATTCATACCAATGAATAAGTGACTCTATTTCAAATGAAATTTGTGTCTGTTTGTCTTGGTTTGGGTGTTTTCTGTGTATTATATGTATGTAGGTGTTTACAAACAAATATATATTTAAGTATAATATCAGTCATCTAGTACCTATAGTACAACCTTTGCTTAGGTTGGGACTAGATGGCCGTGTGTAATTTGTCCACGAATATATACTTATTTATTAAACAACTGTTTCTATGTATTATATGCATGTATTTACAATACAAAAATGTATTATAATATTGTTATCTAGTACCCCCAGATTGCTAATTTGGAACTAGATGGTAGTATGAAATTTGTCCATGAATATTTATTTACAGCTGCTGCATTTTTATGAAATGTTCGCGAAGTTTTCAAATGGTTATCAATATCGTGTCCGGTTTGCAACTTTAACTTCCCATATTTAATTATTAACTTAGAAAAATATCCAATACGTCTGAAGTACGGACGTGGTATAAGATCCAGGTGGTCCCAATGGTTCCAGAGCACGTACTTAATACGTGATCTGGGACCACTCGGCGGTTGATATGGACACCCTTACTTTATGCGTTAAAATTATTGAACACGTGTCACTTAGACTACTTCCTAATAGAGTCGGTGTAGTATTATTATTTATGTGATTTCTTTGCTAATGCAATGCAATGCAAAAAAATGCAATGCTTTTGCATATTAATTAATTACGCCGTAATGAAATATTATGCCATGTCACTCCCACAACTCGATGATGATGATGATGATCAGCTCGATGGCGTCGTTGCGCGTGCAGTCTAATTGATCACACAAGTCAAGCAACGTCGACCATTACCTGTCCACTGTCCATGGATGGGTTTAGTTATCTCGAGCTCCTCCGTGCGTCGGAGAACTTTCTTAAAAAAATTAGAAAGTTGCGTGGAAAATCACAAAATTCAAGAAAACTGAACGACCATATAAACTTTTCTAATGTAACTTTATGTCGTTTGACATAACTGTATGTCATTTGACAGATTGCGCGAAACCAATTCGAATTCAATATTCATAAAAAGACAATACATCGTATGTCGGGTCAGCAATTTTTATATAATTATATATAATCCAGTTGCTAAGTTAATGTAGCCCGCTTGCCGTAATAGCATGTGGCCCATGGGAAAAATGGTTGAGTATGGCTGGCTTAGACGGTCGGCCCCCTGAATCGAAATCGAATTCCATAACACCTAAAATGTGAAATCTACCAAACGGTTTAGGCTGTAAATCGTACCAAAGAATTACACATTCATACTTACATAACATCATTCATGCACTCTAAAACTCGCATTGCCTTTTTCGGCACTCGGGTAAAAACTTCACATGAAGTTGAATCCATAATTCAATCAATAACCGGGAAATGAATATTCAGTGACTGACAAGTTTTATTTGTTCAATGCTGAATAAACCTGTAAAATTTTAACTGGCTTTGAAATATCTATTTACATAAATACAGCAGTTGTGTTTACTTACCATTCCGAAATAACAACACATTTCATATTGTTACTGAGTTCTTATTTTAAAGTAGGTTTCTCATAACAAACAAATCTTTTCTATGTATTGTATACAGTGGTAGTTTCAGAGTATAAATAATAGTACACTACAGTATGGCCACTCCCTGCCGCTCTCTCGTGTCGACTTCACCTCCCCTCGGAGAAAAATTTGGAACAGTTTATATGACGCCGCACGCGCACATGCTCATTCAAGCTCTGGCACAGACGTCATTGTTTATGTAGTAGTTACTGACTGAAATTTGTATGGAGTGGCCGGGCTGCAGTAGAATGGGTATGTACATACCTAATAGGAAGGGATGAAAGGCATGTGAGAAAAAAAATCGGACAAGTGCGAGTCGGACTCGCCCACCGAGGGTTCCGTACGTAGTATGAATATTAAATTTGATATTTTTCATTATAAATAAGAAATAAGGAGTCGAAAAAAATAAATAAAATATATTTTGCAATGTGTACATCAAGCCCTTTCATATGATACCCCATTTGAACTAGTAGTTTCAATTTGAAATTTCGACACCCTATAAAAAATATAGACCCCCTATTATTTAAGATCTATTTACAAATGTATAGTTTTGAGATTTATTCCTGTACTTGTAGTCTATAACGATGTTACTTGCCAAATTTCATAGTTCTAGGTCAACGGGAAGTACCCTATAGGTTTTGATTCCCTTGAGAATGTGTCGAAATATGCGTTTTTTGCTGAATAAACGGCCGTAACTTTGTTTTATGTAAACTTAGCAATTTGATTTTTTTACAACTTCATGGGACCATAGACCTGAGTATACAGTTCAAATTTCAGCTTGATACCTCCACGCATTCTCGACATAGAAATTCTTGACAGACAGACAGACAGACAGACAGACAGACGGACAACAAAGTGATCTTATAAGGGTTCCGTTTTTCCTTTTGAGGTACGGAACCCTAAAAAGCGATGAATTTCAATGTAAATGAGGAACTCGAATGCGCATGTCAGTCTAATCGATAACGCAAGCAACGGCGGCCGTAACCTGTCTATAGATGGGTTTATTTACTTCGAGCTCCTCCGTGCTTCGGAGGGCACGTTAAGCTGTCGATCCCGGCTGTTGTCACCAGATAACAGTCGTTAAGTCAAAGTCAAAGTCAAAACGACGAGCTCGGTGGCGTAGCGGTCAATGACGCGGCTTCGACACCAACGCTCGTGGGTTCGATTCCCACACAGGACAAACATTTGTGTGCATGAACATGTCTGTTTGTCTTGGTCTGGGTGTTTTCTATATATCATAAGTATGTATTTACAAAAAAAAATGTATTTACGTATGTTTATCAGTTGTCTAGTACCCATAACACAAGCATCGCTTACTTTGGGGCTAGATGGCGCTGTGTAATTTGTCTGACAATATTTATTTATTTAATGGCCTTTGGGCGGCTTGAGAACACTGGCCTCCGCCAACTCGCAGTTGAGCAGCGTGGTTGACTATCATTTTATTTATTTTATTACTATATTATATTTTGATTATTTTGGGTTGATACCGGTGCCAAATATAATTAGAGTATATATGAGTATATATGTGAAGTAAGGAATTTAAGCTCTGGGGTAGTTTGGACGAGAAAATATGAGGTAGCTTTCCGAATGCTGCCCATCCAAGTTGAATTCTTTTGTTGACCTCTAGGTAGAAGTTGGATTTACCTGGCTAGCTAGGCAGATCTTTAACTGGTTACTAGCGATAAAATCAGTATGCACCGCATCGAAATCTGTAAATCAGTTTTGTTAACTCAAAGTGTAACAAATGCATTGACCTCTCCTTTTTGCGAAAGGTTTGACACTGAATTATTCTATGAAATAACTTAAGCAATTGGATTATGATTGATGGTATAATGTATAACTGTTTTTAAAAAAAAGTAAATCTATGCGAAATTGCATACTCATATAGTCATTTTAGGTATATAGAAATTAAATATAAAAATATACATTGCTCTTTTGTTTTAAAATTGCTCAAAGAGGTTAAATAAATAAATTGACATATATAATTAATATTTCTTCAACATTGAAAATACTTCGAAATACTTGGTAGTTAACCAAGTATTTCGACATATCTTTAGAAAACAACGAGTGTGTAATTTATTGCTAGTTCGAGTAGAATTAAAAACAAAAAAGTATGAATAGGGGAAGCGTCTGGAAGTTTTTAATGGGACGAACTTTGTTCGGGACAAGTTGGAGTGGCAATTAAGATGATAAGGGGCAAACTGTCACAGGTACCTACACTGCGATAAAGAGTAGATAAATACTATAAAATGGAGGCACCGTGACTTTTTATGATATATCATCTTCAAACATAAGTTATGTACCCGCGAGTACCTCGAGGTATTAAAAAGTATCTTAAGTGTCAGTCATTCTGCTAAAATAATCTATAGTAGTGGCACAGTATAAGTAATAGCACTATAGTGGTTGCCCAGCGGTCGAAATTCGCTCATAATTAATTTAAATTATGACTTTAACAATAAACAAAAGTATATATGCGTGTGTGTGTGTCAAATACATGGTAGTGTGTGTATTTCTTTTTATTGATTTAATGTATTTTTTATGCATAATAAAAAAAAATATTAGCATTCTGCACTCCTTCTATAAATAAACTATAAGTATGCGAAATTTCATACTCCTCCGTCCGCGCAATGACTAGAATAGAATCACTCCGTTTCTTCCCGTGGATGTCGTACAAGGCGACTAAGGGAAATACAATATCAAATATCGATCAGGCCTCCCCGACCCGTTTGGCCAGCAGCGTGGGGAGAGTAGGCCAAATCCTCCTTCTTTCTAGGACGGACGAGAGAGGGTCGTGCTCCTATAGTGGAGACTAAAATAGACATGATGATATAGATGTATATTAAGTCCGTTAAGCCGTTTGTTTGTAAAATAGTACCTATCATACATTCAGATACGCGCACAATAGGAGAATATTAGTTGGATATAGGATAGGAAGTGAAATATGTAACGTGATATCATCTTATACAAATGGAGGATCAAATTTATTTATACTGTATTTAAATTAAATGTAATGTTACTATAAATTATACGAGTGGCAGATAAGCATAAGGCTCGACTGATGTGAAGCGATTCCCGTACCCATATTAACGCTCGCAACATGAAATATCGCTCGCGAGCCGCTACTCCCACTGCCAACACAGCAACGATTTCCTTTCTGGTAACCTCACTCACTCGCAAGAATACAACAACTCTCAAGGGAATTGTGTACCACGAGCTGGTGAGGTTGGAACTAGCTCTAAAGATCATGGTTAGCCACTTACATCCCAATTATACTTATATATGTTTTTATCCCAATTTTATCCTCCCAATCCACATCCCAATTATACAATATATACTTATATATGTATAATTAGAGCATATCATGTCCTTACTAAAACTTATTTTCTATAATTTATTATTTTCAGCGACTTACCGGTCACGTAATCGTCGAGAGCTGACATTCACAAGCGACCCTGTGGAGCCGTTCGACGTACAAGAAGTGGAAAAGTACATAGTGAGCGAATTTGGTGCACGAGCGTGCATATTTGAACGAGTGTGTGCTCACTATGCAGCGAGGGCGCAGGCTCATCCGCGCCCGCAGATGGATTGGCCTGATGTTTTCAGGTATGTTTTTTTTTTAAATACAACTCGCATGTCAAAGTTTAGGTCTACCTGGGTTACCGCCAAAGCTGAAACCGTTTCCCACTAGGTTTTTTGATTGGGAAAATTAGAGTTATGTTTAAATTTGTGATTAGCATCTTCAGTTAAATCGGTACAGCGCCTGTGTCCCTACCTGCGAAGCCTATTACTATTAGCACTAATTTAAGGTGGAGTTAGATTTTAACAATCAAAAAATCCGATCGTAATCGGCTTCAGCTTTGGCGGTAGAAGCCCTGGTGTAAACCGTTACCTTCTTTACTGGTTCTCAAAGTGAATAACTTTTACTACCAAGACTGTTGATTTTATGGGTTAAATCGCGGGAGTAGAAGCAGTTTGTAGTAGACACATTCCATCTCACGAAGCCCGTTTGGCTGTAGTTGTCGTCAGGTATATATGCATGTATATGTGAGACGTATATATGCATCAATATAAGTGAGTGTCAATTTGCGTAATCTCGAAATTCGGTCGGGAACGCTCACTCACGCACAGATGGGTTCAATCACTACTACAACGTTAGCCTATCGGACTTAGTGGGATGGAACATCTGTACGTACATAAGTATAATTTTATATCGAACAGCAGAATTTATAAATAATTAATTATTATTCCCATTGAGGAAAAGAATCTACTATCTTCTCTATGTTTTCCCTTACCATTCTATATAAATAAAAAGATACCAAAAAAGATGCGAAAAGTTAGTTTTCAAATTCATTTATTTCGGTAGACATGTCATACATAGCCAAAGTAGTCATACAATAATAAAGTTAAAATTATTACATAAAATTAAATATTATTAAAATTCACAATTGATAATTTAAATTGCAAACAGTTGTTTGTTAGTTTGTCCGTACAACATGTATCTATTTGCAAATGCATTCAGGATGGTGTTGGGACTAGCTCGGTGCCTGCGCACCAAGGACGTGCACCGTTTCCTGGTGGTTGTGTAAACAGTCAACCCTCCACTCAGCAATCATTCCTCATGCACTGCAGTGCCGAGGCAACCCCATCAGCATTCTAAATGCATTATTGTACTGGTTTCGTTGGCCGTTGTACTGTTTTTGAGTATATGACCCATAGGCCTCTTCTATTTCTATAAATATATTACTACACACACTTAAAATTCGTGAAAATTTATAGTTCATTGACGTTTATATTGTGACACAAAGACGACACAAACACAACCTTGACACCACTCCACGACTTTCTTCGAACATTTCATAATATTCTAATCACCTTCAAGGCCACGCCGAATGGCTCGCAAACCAGGTCAGGCATCAAATTGCGGACACTAGGTAGCGATATAAGAATGCAGTCGGCGCGTCCGGCGCATCGCAAGTAGGACAGCGATGTAATCGGTCACGCAATCGGTCATCGTGGACAAGATCTACACACGCATCCATATGGATAGTTTAGGCGAGGCTTCGTAATCGCGGTTTTTACCACTCTTCGACTGACTCATTTAGAGAATTAGTCCGCAAACAGCATGCCTGATGTGGTATGGTTACCTTCGTTACTAACGCAGTATATTCGCGCATCTAATCTTTGTGACTCGCAGGAACACAAGCATTGTCATTTGGCTGCGGTCATCTGTTAGGTGTGGGATACTTTCTCACTCGGGCTCCATACCCTTTCGTGAAATTATCAGGGTGTTAGTTTGTTCTTTTCTTGATCACGATAGATGGCGTGATCGTAGCCGATCGTACGGCGTGGCCGTAGCAAAGACTGCCAAGTCTTTGCTACGGAGCACACAAATGCTATAATGCTAATAGTATGCAAATGCAAAAATTTACAGTAGCGTGGCTTCTCTAGTGCTACGTATATACCCTTGGGAAAAATTTATTGTATGATTTGTCTAAATCCCCCAGGCTCTCCCAATGACGTATAAAGCTATTCGCATTTGTGGCATGACTGTGTGTTAATTAACTTTATTTGCGTCATTGGATACGTATTCATTGCATAACAAAAGTAATTATATGGAAAACCAGTCATAAAGTTAAGTAGCGTGCGAATTAATTTAAAAGTGAAATCGCATTCATCAAGTATTTACTTGTCCTAGACCCTTAAGGTCTATTATCATCACGAGGTATTTCTCCACAATATCATTAATTAAAATTTGTTAATGGTTCGCTTGTAATAGTAATTTGTTTAAATTGGGATAAATTACAATGATTTAATTTCTTAATTTGTCATAGAATTAAACTACTTATTTAGATACAAACTGATAAGGATTATGATTATAATATAGTGTTATATGTGTTTATCTAAATACATGTAAGTATATTTTAGAGTCAAAACTCAACAAACATGCATACGGCGCGCTTGATGTGAAGCGGTTACCGAACTCATATTATAGCTCGTGCGCCGCCACCCCCGCTGCCACTCACACGCAGCCACTTCTTCCTTTTTTTCTGGTGGTCACCAGAAAAAAACCCTTCCACGAATACAAAAGAGAGAACGAGCATCTCCTCCCTTTCTGGTGACCTCACTCACTCGCAGGAACACAACAACCCTCAAGCGATTTGTTATTTGACTGCGGTATTCTGTGAAATGGAGGTACTTCCCCAGTCGGGCAACTTACAAATACGCCCTACCTCTCTTTTGCCAGAGCTTCTTTCGCTAGTCGGCAGGGTCCACGTGCAGGTGAGGTTGGCTTTGGCTCTAAAGATCGTGGTGAGCCTTTCACCTCTCGAAGGAGAAACATATACCGTCATTCATCAGTTTTTTTGTTAAATATTTATTTAATAGTTGTTAAGACTTAAAGATTTGGAACAGAAACCGAGAAATTAAGAATATTGTGTAAGATAAAAACATTTTTGTCTAATATGAGAAAAATGCACAAAGAACTTTTGTTTAATTGTTTAAGATTTTGCTCAAAAGATTGCATCAATTTTTAAACATCCTCGTGTGTGGTGGACTATAGTTGCACGTTCGAGGTGAACTGCTATTATGCAATCCCACAGTCACTTTCACTGTTCTAACGTTCTTCTCGTGGTATTCAAATATCAACTTTAAGACCTTAGTATTTTTGACTGAAATCCAATGATACTTGTTATAATTATAGATGTTACAAAGTTTGTGCAAATCATTGTCTTATGACGTGGCAATAGAGTCCTATTTCGTTCGTACCAAAAATATTACAATTGCCATATTCATGGGTTATTCTCAGTTAAGATTAGCGTGAGGTGCAGTTCCGTATATCTTAGGTCAATTACAAAGGAAAAGGAACTGGGTGGGACGTCTCGACTTTGCAAAATTAAAAAAAAGTATTTTTTTATACTACTTCGGGTGGCAGACAAGAATACGGCCCGATGATGTGAAGCGGTTACCGTAGCCATATTAACGCTAGCAACATAAAATATCGCTCGGGCGCCGCCAGTCCCGCTGCCAATGCAACATCTCCTTCCTTTGTGGTGACCTCACTCACTCGCAAGAACACAACGACCCTCAAGGGAATTGTTAATTGCTAATTAGCTAACGAAAAATGCAGCTAATTAACACTTACTAGTAAATGATTTTATTATTTATTTATTATAATGTATGGAAACAACCAACCCTCCCCAACCCGTCTGGCCAGCGTGGGAAGTGTAGGCCAAATCCTCCTTCTATCTGGGACGGACGAGAGAGGGTCGTGCTCCTGTAGTGGAGACTAAAATGACCTGATGATGAATGTATGGAAAAGGGTAAACAATAATTAGTTAAATAAATAATAAGAGTACTAGATATTCTCATGCCTGATGTGAAGCGGTTACCGTAGCCTTATACGCTCGCAACTTGAAATATCGTTCGCGCACAGCCACCCCTGCTGCCGACACTCCTTTCTTTATTAATTAAAATTATAATATTGTATTGTTTAATTTATCACAGGTAGTAAGATCCTAATATTCTGTTTTTTTTCTTACAGCCAATACAAGCGGTCAGCAGTCCAAGCCAAAGAGTTTTACCTACTCAGCGTGTTCCTAGGAGACATCGTGGGTTCCCCACAGCTTTGCCATCAACTTGGCAAACGCAGGAGTTGCGACGATGCACAATTATTAGGTGGCTCTGCGTAAACGCATGTTTGTAGTACAATAAAATTTAATAGGCTAATTATATATATACTTTTGTATACTATTGTATAGAATAAGTAATTGACTAATTGAGAATTAATGTAAACTTGAGCGCTGAAGGTTCGACCATGGACTTTATAAAAAGATGGATTCGACGTCGAATCACTAAATCTCGGTGTAGAGCATAAAAATTTGGATTTGCATATTCATAGTCCGCTTTTGACTCGTCCCTATGTCGTTGCGTTACATAGTGGTGGTTTTTGCTGTGTAATTAATATCGAAAATGGATGTGCTTATGTATGTACTTTGGGGAGACGGGGGTATAAATGGATTACTCTTAGGTCTATTTATTTATTTAATTAAGTTGAATTCTAAGAAAATTCTTGACTAGAACTATAATCAAGATCGACTATCGTTATATTGATGTTTCGTAAATGATTTTATATAATGGAGTCATATATCTGTTTAGCAAATTTATTTGCTTTCCATTGAAACAACCAGCACGTGACGCGAAACCAAAAATCGTGTCAATCTGTCTCATTTTCTTATATGATGATGGCGTAAGTTTCTTTTTTTTTCTAGTGTAAATGCGAATAGTGAAATTATCAATTTGTCTATTTTTTTCTCTGTCTACGCATTTTACCCCCGTCGGCCCTATAGCAGTCTTTTCCATCCTATAGTAATTATGGTAGACCTTACATACAAGATTCGCTATCGGTTCCCATAATATTCATTTACGTAATTTGTACACTTATGCTTTTTTGTCATTACCATTATTGTCGATAAGTTTCCAGCATAATTTTTTTCTTCATAGATGTAATTCATTCTGTCACATAAAACCCAAAAAAACAAATAATGTTATACATAAAAGCCGGATTTCATAACTTTTCCTAAACATTTCGCTGGCATTTTCCCCCACGTATTTCCTGGTAATAAACTTAACCGCAGTAACGGGGTGGCCCATCATCCATCCCTGACGCACCTAAATAAAATCAAAGTGTAGAAGTAATAAATAATTAATAAAAAAAATTGAATATTTGCTCATTAAGCCTTTTTATTTGATACCTACTCAAATCAATGGGGTTAAAGTGGAAATCTTATATCGCTTCTTTTTGTGACGGCTGCTATATTAAATAAAAAATGGCAGCATTTAGATCATGCCTACATTGGCAAATGGATCAAATTTAACTTGAAAGATGATTACAGAAGTAAAAAATGTAATAAAATACTTTATTATCTTCTTTACAAACTGAGCATAGATTTTTTATTTTATTTTATATTTATCTTCTACGCTATAATACGATTTTTTACCCAGACGCGCCATTTTCGCAGCAGGTACAGCCTTAAAATTTATGAAAAGTCACTTGAATAACAATTTGTGTGAAGTGAATTAAAAAATATTAATTTTTCAAGCATATACGAGTATTTTCCCCTACAAAAAATCGGAAGGTAAATCAAGCGACGTGGCGTCCATCTTTTCTATAAAGTCTATACTTTCCATCTTATTATTTTTATATACGTGCCTATTTATTAACAAAGCAGCGGAAAGTGAAATCAATCCAGGGGGCCTACTCCTACATGAAAATCCGAAGTTTATGTTCGATTTTTTTTTTAAATAAATTTGTAGTTTCTTTGTGAAAACATATGTCAATTCGACGGTCCTCAAGTAAAAGCGTAAACTCCATAGTTTCATATACTTACATTGTAAATGTGTATAACGTAATCAAAGTGTCTAAATTATAACTATTTGTATATGTAGCAGTGTACGTTTCATAAATAAATAATAATGTCATACTCCAACTTTGAAACGCTATACTGTAAAGTACCTAAGAATTACTTAGTTAAATGATAAGTCCACATCTACCCGCCTAATCAAAGGAAATTCGTATCTGAAAATGATTTTTACTTTGCAGTAGACCCCTGTTTATTTCATCTATATACATTTAATTTATTACTCTCCATTGTTTTATACATAATGATTTTATTTGCACACTTACAATTTATTCTTTCATAATTTCTTGTAAACAATATTTAATATCGTTAACTTTTTTTACCTATCTTCTTTATAATTTTACGAAATACCTATCGATTCACCGTAGAACACAGTCCGATGTGATCATGGAACAAAAACGTGTTACGCTAGACTAGATATTGTTGGGGTGTAAGTGGTTCATCAACATCTTTGAACCTAAGTAACTTCACCTGCACGCGGTACACCCTACTGACTGACAAACGAAGCTCTGGTGAAAAGAGAGGTAGGGAGCGTAATTGTAAGCTACCCGGCTGGAGAATGTACCTCCACCTCACAGAATACCGCAGCCAAATAACAATTCCCTTGAGGGTTGTTGTGTTCTTGCGTGTGAGTGAGGTCACCAGAAAGGAAGGAGATGCTGCGTTGGCAGCAGGGGTGGCGAGCGATATTTTATGTTCCGAGCGTTAATACGGCTACGGTAACCGCTCCACATCAGGCGAGCCGTATGCTTGTCTGCCATCCAATGTAGTATAAAAAAAAATAAGGAATATCAATTCTACAGACATACATACGTTTTTAGAATTTTCTTATGTCATTTATCTCCGATTTTTAGACTCAAATAACGTCAATCTGACATTAGCTCCCTATAAAAATGCACCAATACAGATCGGGCTTTATTCTACGGAAGAGTCGCTATTAGAGATGAGCAAAATGCCAGGCATTTACGATAAATGCCCAATAAGTATATATAAATGCCCAATAAATGCGTTATTTTTGGGCATAAATAGGGAATTAATATTTACTTATTGGGCATTTATCGCAAATGCCCGGCATTTTGCCCGTCTCTAGTCGCTATTATTTATTAATGTATAGAATAACTTATTAATAAGACTTAAATTTTTAATCGAAAATAGTAGATTTAAAAACTAAAACCACATCAATAAATCGTGATCTATTTTGGTATCGGTGACATAAAGTCGCTGTTAAAATTTAAGTTATGGTTATTTAATAGATATTTAGGTATAAATAAACATTTATTATTATAAGTAGGTATATAATTATAGCGCGCATTATTAGTTACCTATTATGTGATTTAAGAATACTTGGTTATCCCCAAATTGTATTCCGTGGTATTCTCATACGATTGTCATGTAAACATAGTTTTTTTATAGATAAAATACAGCATGTATTTTCTAGGTTGATGGCGTATGCAATTTCATTTTTAGTTATAAAACAATTTTCATACTGTGAATTCTTCCATTTTGATGCCAGAGGTGTAATATTTTGTAACAATGATAAAATTTTATTTTGACATAAAAATTATAATTACCTGTACTAATACTACTGTACTAATTAGTAATACAAAGTTGTGTCTGTACCACAGTATAAATTATAGTACTACAAACAGTATCTATGGACACTCCCTACCGCTCTCGTATATCACCTTAACCTTCCCTGTGAGACGAATCTAGTACATCTAAGCCAGAGGTTCCCAACCGGTAGTCAGCGGACCACCAGTGGTCCGTGAGAGGTAAATTATGGTCCGTGATACGTGAATGAGCTTGAGCACTATAAAACAAAATACTCAAATCTTTAGTTATAAAGTAATGGATTTATATGAAAACTACAACAACAACCTCGCAACAAAAAGCTCGTAGTGGTCCGCGAACAAAAAAAGGTTGGGAACCACAAAACTAAGCAAATCTAGGCAAATCTAATGTGTGAGATGTAATCTCCGTTATCACGTTTGCCTCGTGTCTTCCAGTTCAGTCCAACGTCTTGAATACGTCTTTCAGCGCAGCGGTGAATAGTTTAGGGAATATACCATCTCCTTGTCGTACTCCTCGTTGCAGCTGGACAGGTTTACACCAGGGTTTCCCAACCGGTGGTCCGCGGACCACCAGTGGTCCGTGAAAGGTAGATTATGGTCCGTGGCACAAACTTATAATGAAAGAGATTGACCACTATTCTACATAATACTAAAATCTCGAGTATATAGAATAATGAATTTATATGACACTCGGGGACCATACACCCAACAAAAACCTCTTAATTGTCCGCGAATAAAAAAGGTTGGGAACCATTGGTTTGGTTGATCCTGGATGCAAACAATCATTGTCGCAGCATTATAAAGACATCTCAACACCTTGATATAACGGTGGTCTATTTGAAATTGCTGGAGGGACCATCATGGAGTCATCGATGCAGCGGCGAAAAATAATATAATAAGACTATATATATTGATTATTTATATATATTGATTATTTGTCTGTCTTGTAATACAGTTACCAACACTGAACTGAAAAGGTATATGGTTTGTTCAGGGATCACTGATATGACCTAAAGAAACCTGTTAAACTTTTTAACTACCATACCAACATAATAAGGCTGCACAAAAATGGAAAGAACAACATATTGACACAGCTGTTGTTCAATTCTAAATCTTATTACTTATGGCAAAAGAGCAGTAACAACATAAAAATCAAGCTTGACGTGCTCTGAGCCGAATAAGATCAATAAATTGATATTATTGTGTCATTTTGCCAGTTTGTCCATTTAGTCGTTGACCTTGGATAGTAGGTCAATGCATTTAGAGAAAAAAAATCGATTAAGCATACTTAATTTGGATTTTAATTACTTTTTGCCTAGAACTGTAATTAATTATAACTATTGTGGACAATAGACATGTAGCGTATAACTAGTAAACATATGACTCAGTAGTGTAACTCTACACAAAGATATGGGTGTATACATAATTTACGAATTCATAATACTTACATGCACGCCTCTACATGGTACCTACGTACCTATGCATTGGGTAGACATTTTGCGTTTAGAACTGAGGCACTGTATAAGTACTACGTAGCAGAAGTAGATAAAGAGGAAGCCTATGTTTAGTAGGGGCATCTTTTGGCTAAAATGAACAGAAGTGCCCAAAGGTTTTATCTGATTGATCGCTTGGAGTGTGAGTGTCGAAATACTGCTTTATATGTCTACTGTATTACAATCCACAAGAAAATGAATGAGGCTTCTTTATCTAATAATGTTTAGATATTTTTTATTGTTTCTAATTGAATTGCATTCAAAAAATAGTTTAATTCTTTAAAAATGTAAGTTATAGCTTTTCTTTGGTAAACGAATTAATTAAACATTTGATTTATTCATGACTAGCTGTCCCGGCAAACTTCGTACCACCATTTTTTTGTCAATCTGTCAATGTTTTGTCAATATATAGTAAATCTCTCTCAATCTTATGCCTCATTCACTCACCCAGTTTTCATATGATGAGATTTAAAAAAAATCGATATTTTTATAACATTTTTTTCATTTATCAATAACAATACAAAAAAAAAGTCATTGTCCAATTTGGTGCATTCGTTCGGAGGTTATGCGTGTACACACATTTCGGCAATTCAGTTTTATTTATATAAATATTACCATTGATATTACTAAATAAAAAATGAGCGACTACTAAATTTGAGTATAGACTCAGTATTTGACTGTAACAGAAGGAAGAGTGTTATACATAGGTTCGGTAAATAATTACTTAACATGTGTTTTATGTCGAACATACAGCATCGAACATTCGTACGAACGTTACATTACTTGGAAATGTTCCAGTAAGCGTTCTAGTGTATACTCATATAATATACTATAGAATAGTATACTACCGTCTAAAGATGATTTTAAAATTTCCAACTTATTCTAATATTCCAGTGTCTCTCTCAGTTCTTGATTTCCTAATATTTTTTGTACAAGATAGAAACGATAAGTGATCTCACTATAATCACACCCCGGCTACTCCATACAAAATTAAATGTTGCGTGAACCTACTACATAAACAATGCCGTCTGTACACTGCGTAAATGAGCGTGTGTGCGTGCGGCGCCATACAAACTGTTACAGATTTGTCTCAGAGGGGAGGTGAGGTGGAAATGAGAGAGCGGCAGCGAGTGCCCATACTGTACGCAGTACTATTAGTTATACTGTGCTATTATCGTGAAAGTGTTTCACAAGCTCTATCAAATGGTTCAATAATCTGTAAAAATAAAAATTAAAAACTTCCAAACTACTGCACCAAATTGGTTGTTTTTTTTTGTGTCCCTTATTTAGGACAAGGTGAGGTTGTATAAAAGAAAATCTAAAAAGAAATCGAAAAGATTTTTTGTCATAATATGAAAAGTGAGTTAGTGAAGACGGAAGACTGAGAGATTTTCAATTTAACGACAAAATATTTACAGCTTGACGTTCGAGGATAAATATTTATGTATATTTATATGTTGAATAAGTCCTTCAGGAATTTCGAAAATATTCACGAAAAAATAAAATGGCGGCATGTAGTTCGCCGGGTCAGTTAGTAGTTTATAAAATAAACTAGATCTATCCGAAAATTCGAAACACTTTCGGGATCAGTAAATAATTTCGTAATAATCGAGTGAGATCCACTCTGAATATAATGATATGGCATATATTTTGAAATGTTATTGAATAAATATTTACATACTTATTTGTGTACATGTATATACGCGAATACGATAGTGGCATAATGCATATTTGAAAGGTGATAGCCAATATTCGTATAGCATTACACGTTCTCTACCTTTATGAAATATACGTTACTTGTTTGTTATTATTAGGGTTATTTTGTTATAAATTTATAGCAAATGGTTTGTTGGTAGTGTTTTGCTAGTCAGCAAATAAAGGTGTGTTTTAATTGGGTGTTTTGCTCATTCATCCTCGTCCTAGAATATCGATAAAGTTTTCTGACAGTAATCAAAAATATGTCGCATTATAAAGGTACATATTTAACTTGTATCTCAAGTTTCCATATAATTATTTGTGTTTTAAAATTAAAATAAAGCATGCTTTTTTATATGAGAGGAGAGTAAGTGAGCATATGTGTCACCTGATGGCAAGTAATCACTGCTCATAGATATCAGCAACACCAAGGGGCCGCCGATCCGTTGCCAGAAGGGAAAAAATTACTTTGTTCTTGAAGGCTGGTTGGCACTTGGTGGGAATTTTTGAGCATTTTGATGCAATAAAAACACGTACTATTCTTGTCAAATAGTTCAACTTAGTAATAGTTCAACAAACTATTCCTTTTCAAATGGTTCTTCAATTCTAATGAGGGGCGTGAAGAGCTTTTTACAAGGTCGGCAACGCGCGTATGATGTGAAACATTTTTAGCCGATAAGTTTCGGCTAATGTGTACATTACTCGGCTAAACTTAGGTTTATGTTCACACCTATCTTAAACTGAAACAAATTATAAAGTTTGTTATTGACAAACTTTATAATTTTTATGGGCCCACCACACATTCCCACCACTGTGTCTCCTGTGTGGCCAACGGCGGCCGCCAAAAAAAGGCAATAAACTGTGAAGTCCGTTGTATTCCCGGGGGTCTATTATATGTATATTCTACGGCTGTCTTGGAACTCACAACGGAAGAAATTAGTAGGAGTAAGAAGCTTTTGGAATTTGACTTCCCTTCTTAGCAATATAAGAGACAGCAATATGGCAAATAATGCATAAAAGCCTAAAGAGATGGCTAGTCAAGTGAAGCACAACTGTCGTGCGCCACGGATTTTAAGTATCTGATCATAATGGCGACCTAAAATTGAGTTGTTACCTAACACATCTATTGCAATAATATGAATTGCAAAATCGTTTGAACGCTTGGTAATTCTCCCTTGTTGCTACCAAATCGGAATAGTATATAAACCCCGGATGCGACAATCAACGAATTCAACATGTCGTTCGCTCCCGCGGCCAAAGATCTGAGACATGGTGTGCTATTTGTTCGAATTCATAATTTGCAGTGGAACATTATTAAAACTCACGTGAGACATTATACTAAATTAATTAGATAAATTAAACGGGTCACTCACGTCTTTTTGTCGGGAAAGCCGACTAGTTTCGATCTCAAAAGGAGACCTTTTTCAGGGCAGCGCTCCACCAATCAACGCACCAACCCCCCACCACCCTTTCCAGTCGTGCGGCGCGCGCATTGGCGCGCAGTGTCCGGCGCGAGAGACAAAGGGTGGACGTGCCTGGACATTCGCCCTGAAGAAGGTCTCCTTTTGAGATCGAAACTAGTCGGCTTTCCCGACAAAAAGACGTGAGTGACCCGTTTAATTTATATAATTAATTTTGCAGTGGAACAATCGCATAAGGGCGACAGCACTAAATTAAACGAAAAGAGACTGTGAAATTTAATTTACCAACTACAGAACTAGTTTGTGCCCCAACTAATAGCACCGTTAGTCCCAAACACCACCCGAAACTAAATAAATTATCGGTCACAGCACTATCCGGGATCATTAGTAGCCGGAACATGTCCATTTGGCGGGTTTAATATTTACAAGTGGGCCGGAAGGACGGCTTGATTCCGGAACCGACCCAACATGGCGGAATATCCGGTCGCAAATCCTATTAATCTTTTCCCATTCAACCGTAAATCAAACACGCTGTGTGTTTCAATTTTGTAACTAGATTATGACGTAACAAATTTTTCTTTACAATTACCTAAGTTTGAATTCTGTATCCCAATAGTAGTTTTAGCAGTTCGTCATGAAAATATTTTAAAATGAAAATAACGGCAGCTTGCGTGATCGATTAGACTGATCTAATCGATCACGCAAGTTAAACAACGTCGACCGTTAGCCTGTCTATCTTCTTTCTTCTTCTTCATCAACCCTTATTCATCATTGAGGTGTAAGTGGATCATCAACATCTTTGAACCAAAGCCAACTTCACCTGCACGCGGTGCACCCTGATGACTGACAAACGAAGCTCTGGCGAAAAGAGAGGTAGCGAGCGTAATTGTAAGCTACCCGACTGGGGAATGTACCTCCACCTCACAGAATACCGCAGCCAAATAACGGTTCCTTTGAGGGCTGTTGTGTTTCTGCGAGTGAGTGAGGTCACCAGAAAGGAAGGAGATGCTGCGATGGCAGCGGGGGTGGCGGCGCGCGAGCGATATTTTATGTTGCGAGCGTTAATATGGCTATGGTAACCGCTTCACATCAGGAGGGCCGTATGCTTGTCTGCCACTCAACGTAGTATAAAAAAAACCCACTGGTGGGATATGAGTCTCCCATCAATCGAAGGGGTTTAGTGCATACTCCACCACGCTGCTCAACTGCGGGTTGGCGGAGGTCAGGCTTAACGTGCCCTCGGAAGCACGGAGGGTCTTGAGATAAATAAACTTATCCATGGATAGGCTACGGTCGACGTTGCTTAACTTGCGTGTTCGATTAGACTGACACGCAAAACGACGCCATCGAGCTCCTCAGCACTCTTATTTATTTCGAGTTTCTCCGTGCTTCAGTGCTTAAACTGTCATCATTAGATGGCAGTCGTAAAGCCAGTGGTCTTGGGACATCTTGATAACACTGGCCTCCGCCAACCCGCCGTTGCGCAGCGTCGTGGAGAATGCTCTGTATAAAAAGCATAAGGACATTAAAGGGAGCCCTGTATCCCCAATAGTAGTTTTAGCAGTTCGTCATGAAAATGTTTTAAAATGAAAATAACGGCAGCTTCCAAGCCACTGATTTAATCCAAATTACAACAAAATTTAAACAAACGGCAAGAGTTTCTACAAAAGTACTCGAAATGAAAATATGGTAATGGTGTTGACGCTTCGACGACTCGCAACGGAAAGAAAGAGAATCGACACGTGTTCGTGCCGGCTTTTATACTTTTCTGGCTGTCACTTCCAACAGTAGGGTGATTATGAGTTGATACCGGATTGATAGAAAAGTGTACTGACGGGGTCAGTCAACATTATTGTTACCGTAGCCATATTAACGCTTGCAACATTAAATATCGCTCGCGCGCCGCCACGCGCGACCCCTGTTGACAGCGCAGCAACTGCTTAATTCAAGTAACCTCACTCACTCTCAGGAACACAACAATGCTCGAGGGAATTGTTATTTGGCTGCGGTATTCTGTGAAGTGGAGGTACTTCCCCAGTCGTGCAGCTTACAACAAAAAAGTCTTACCTCTCTTTTCGCCAGAGCCTCGTTTGTCAGTCATCACATACCACACTACCCCACTTGCAGAAGTTACATAATAATAGCGTGCAAGTATATATAAAACTTTTTTTACGAAAAAATATGAAAACGAATATTGTAGGTGAATGTAGGTTACTTATTACCCATTGTTTTTATCTTGTGGAGTTGATATCCGTTACACTCTATTCACATCTATCAATCTGTGAGTGCAAATAAAAAAGACTATCGCTAGGGTTGCCAGTGTCAGGCTACAGAATAAATAGAACTAGTCTGGTATGAATAAATTGTGCTCTTTATTTTAAGACGTTCAACGTTAAGTATATTTTGTTTTTGATACAATGTGCCATACATTGACGTCGTTACTTATAAAACCATCAGCATCAGTCACTTGTGAAGAATGAAGATTTTTTTATATGAGAGGCGGGGCAACGAGCATGGGGTCACCTGATGGAAAGCAATTCGTATAAGGCCTATTTATTCTTATGATAGATACTACAATATAATCTTTTATTACCGATGATATGTGACCACAAGAGTTTTCCTCACTATGGTTTTTCCCTCTAGGTAGAGAGACTAGAAAGTCTATACAATTATATCGCGTTCGTGATATAATATTACGGAAAAGTTGCAACGAAAAGTTTGGGGTGTAAGTGGTTCATCAACATCTTTGAACCAAAGTCAACTTCACCTGCACGCGGTGCACCCTGCTGACTGACAAACGAAGCTCTGGTGAAACGAGAGGTAGGGAGCGTAATTGTAAGCTACCCGACTGGGGAATGAACCTCCACCTTACAGAATACCGCAGCTAAATAACAATTCCCTTGAGGGTTGTTGTGTTCCTGCGAGTGAGTGAGGTCACCAGAAAGGAAGGAGATGCTGCGTTGGCAGCGGGGGTGGCGGCGCGCGAGCGATATTTTATGTTGCGAGCGTTAATATGGCTACGGCAACGGCTTCACATCAGGCGGGCCGTATGCTTGTCTGCCACCCGACGTAGTATATAAAAAAAAAAATATATATATTATATTAATAAACCCTATAAGTAAAGCTTATATTTATTGTACCTATTTGGTTACTGGCAGCTCTAACACAAGAATAACAAAATGTTAACTCATTTGGCCATTTGGTGTAGCAGTTCAATTTAAATTTTCCGGATAATACTGTGTAACTAAATATTATAAACAAGTTATATTGTAATTTGTGTTTGTTTATGTCATAGCATCATTTAATCTTAAAAAAAGGCACTTCTTTAATACGTAATCCATAATTTTCATAAAACAGTAAAAAATAATTATATAATTGAAAATATTCGACAAAAAATAATCTAGGCGTTTTAGAATCACACTGCATTTTATAGTTTCTGTCTAACAGCCGTTTTGTCTGTTAATTTCTTCGTCAATCTGCAAAAACTGCTTCATAAAATTCAATGTTTGGTTAGGTTACAATTAACTATAGGGTTTGGATTATTATTTTTATATGGAATATTAAATGTTTTTTATTATTATTATTTCAAGTTAACATAGCACTAACTATATAATGGCCGTGTGGTTTCCGGCAGACTAGAATAGAATCACTCCGTTTCTTCTCGTGGATGTCGTACAAGGCGACTAAGGGAAATACATTATCAAATATCGATCAGGCCTCCCCAACCCGTTTGGCCAGCGTGGGGAGAATAGGCCAAACGGGTTGGGGAGAGGATCCTCCTTCCGTCTAGGACGGACGAGACGAGAGAGTGTCGTGCTCCTGTAGTGGAAACTAAAATGGACCTGATGATGATGATGATGAACTATATATTATCAGAATAAATTGTATTCCAGGAGGAAAGACATCGCATGCCCATGCAGCTAGTTAACACGTAGACAATTATAAATAGGAATTATAATGTTAATAAATATGAGAATGATTCCATGAAAAGAGAGGGAGAGTTCTTCTGGCCTTTCGTGTGATTAGTAATAATTATTTCTGGACAATTTACACAGCGCCATCTAGTCCCAAATTAAGCGCAAAGCTTGTGTTATGGGTATTAGACGACTGATAAATGTACTTAAATACATTCTTTTTTTTTGTAAATACATACTTATAATACATAGAAAACACCCAGACCAAGACAAACAGACATGTTCATGCACACAAATGTTTGTCTTGTACGGGAATCGAACCCGCGACCTCGGAGTCAAAGTGACCATTGCTAACCATTCGACCACTGAGCTCGAAAATTATTACTAATATTCTCACTATTATTAATATTCCTTCCGGCGCCAGATGTCTACTTATCAAATAGCCAATTTCTCATTCTGTCTATTTCTCGAGGTGACTACTTTGCAACTAGCCTATTTAATTTTATGCCTATTCCGCATTGAGCTAACTTCTCAACGACTACTTCTCAATCAGTAGGTACAATGCTTCAATGCTGCAATGTATTCATTGAGATTCTTGGTTCTTTGCCGAATCGTGATTTCAACCCTGGGACGATATTAATATCATCACTTTATTTTATATATGTATATTTGTATGTAACTGTGCATGTGTAAGTATGTATATTAATGTTATTTTAATATCATTTATCTCTTAAGTTACATATTATGTTTACAGTATTTATTTGTTTGGAATAGCCGCAATCGTGTTGCTCTCCACTACCTATGGTTGACTGGTAAAGAATGCAATAGCATTAAGTCCGCCTTTTGTACCCTTTTACTGTGGTCAATAAACCTTTAAATAAATATTAATTTGCACAATGTTTATTGTATTATTTATTACTTTAACCATATGTGTTCGAATGTGACCAAGATACTCGCACTAAGCATCCAGATACTCTAAGGTAGGCTGGAAAAGATCCCGGGGTGGGATAAGTCCGCCTTTGTACCTTTCTTTTAACTTACTGTGTCGTAAAAGCAAATAGACCTGTTCATATGCAAACATGTTTATCTTGTGCTTATAAATATATATTTGCCACTGAATATAAATTCGTGACAACCCTAGCAAGTATTGAAAGGGGACGATTTATGGATACACTATCGGGAGGCTTGGGACTTTACCCGTTTTTATTTCCGCCATGGAGCTATAGGTATTAGGTAGGTATAACACAATGCGGATAATTTATGTAGATAATATCAGTCACCTGTATTTGCCTGTAATGAAACGCATTGTACTTATATTGTGTATTTCAGTAACTACACAGTGTAATAGTATTACCAGTACTATTACTTATACTCCCTGCCGCACTCTCGTGTCGACCTCCTCCTCTCTGAGACAAATTTGGAATAGTTTGTATGGCGCCGCACTCACACACGCCCATTCGCGTTCTGCACAGACGTCATTAGTAGTAGTAAACGACGCGACATTTCTATGGAGTGACCTAGGTGTGGAAATGTACTGAGTTTATTGGTTGGTAAGGAAAAATATCTTTGTATGTTTATCAGCTGTTAACTGATATCCATACTACAAGCATTGCTTAGTTTGGAACTAGATGGCGTGTAATTTTGTACAGGAAAGTTTATTTGTTTATTATTAAATTGTAAAAATTTATGAAATCACACTGAATTTGTTTTATAAGTACTATTGCATGTTTTTTATACTACGTCGGGTGGCAGACAAGCATACGGCCCGCCTAATGTAAAGCGGTTACCGAAGCCATATTAACGCTCGCAACAAGTAATATCGCTCGCGTGTCGCTACTCTTGCTGCTAATGCAGCAACTCCTTTCTGGTGACCTCACTCACTCGAAAGTACCTTACACATAAACCCTCATAGGAATTTTATTTGGCTGCAATTTTCCGTGAGGAGGAGGTACTTCCCCAGAGGGGCAGCTTACAAATACGTTGTACCACTCCTCTTTGACCAGAGCCTCTTTCGCTAGTCGCCAGGGTCTAAAACTTTGGCTCTAAAGATCGTGGTAAGCCACTAACACCCCAAAAATTATGCTAAAGAAAGCAGAAATATTTTGCCCTAGAATTTGGCTAAAGAAAGTATATATGAGTGTAATAATTGAAAACGAATTAAAAGGGAGGTGCTTTACATCAGTAGATCGTATGCTTGTTTGTCATTCGACAGTGCATATATTTTAATATAATATAATTTATGTGATTAATAGAAGTTTCGTAATTAGTAAAAATAATTATCAAAAATTAACCTTATTATACAATACTTTCCAAATGAAACAAAAATTCCACTTATACAATAGTTTCCAAATGGCTGTGTTTATACTATGTCGAGTGTCAGATAAGCATACCTGCCTGATGTGAAGCGGTGACAGTACCGTATAAATAGACGCTAGCAACGTAATTCCTACCTTCATTCATGGTATATAGCCTAACTCACTCACTGGAACGCATCTTCCAAGGTGCACGCACATGCAGGCGAATCTAGTTTTGTCTCAGAGACACGTTAGTTTTATTTTTCGCCATTTATGAAACCCCTTAAAATAATCTGTCAGAAAATCGAGTGCAAATTAGCAAGGGCGTCGCCAAGGGGGGCAGGGAGGGGCAGCTGCCCCCCTCTAGAGAGTCTATTTATTTATAAGTTTTATTTATTGTACAATCAAGAACTCGTGAAAACTTACACGTTGGACTCTGTATACCGTTATTATTACAATCGCTGTAGATGTAACGCTTGTACTACAAGTGAAAAGTTTCATGAGCTCTCGACTTTACCTAGGTACAATTCATACTTTTATCATTCTCCATATATATCAACTTGCCCCTCTCTGGGCCATCGGCTGGCGACGACCTTGCAAATTAGGATAGAACAAGTGAGAAAAATGACCTCATATTTCTGGTCCAGTGAGGCACAAAAAGGAAAACTGTTCACCCATTATTATTCGAAATCACATAAGTATGTAGTTACCTACTCGTAGATTATAAATATATCAAAGAGAAGAGATACTCGGAAGATCTGATAAACTCAGTCTTATAGCTTGGCCGATTTCTACTTGCAGTTGCATCTATAAAATTTTTTCAAATCCTGTGATTGAGTGATGCCAGCAGCGAAGGTCTCAGCGAGCAATGTACTGACCTTATGTTGCAAATGTCTATAGCTGCTGATATCCGCTGTACATCTGGCGAGCTACATGGTTGTCCGGCACCCGGCGTGTTATAAAAAAAACAATACCAGGTAAATTGAATAAAGAATATTCGGATAATTTTATTTCATAAATGAAAATAAGTAAAGCGACATCTATTTCAATTACATTGAACTATGTAGTTTAATGATAACATGCTTTTGATGTGTTGCGTTGTCGTTAGAATATAATAGTTCACAAAGGTCCCGTAAGATGGCTGTATTAAGTTCCGATCATTTTTGGGTAGATGACGCTACACTTATCTTTTTATTTTGTACGCATAGCACTTGAAGATGATCTGCTTATTCGCAGAATTTTGTAACAAAACATTCTACTTTGCTTTAATTTGCTGCTACAAAATTAGTCGAAACGGTTTGTATCCATTATATCCAGTGAACAAAGGCTGTGTTTATTTTAATTTGTGTTCTAAATGAACAAACAGTGAATTAAATAACAAGGCGTTAAGGATCTTTGACACTTTGTGTCTTTTGATGTTGTTCTGAAAATGTTATAGTTTATTTTCAGTACTTATAACACATGAGTACGTAGGTACCGATACGACGGGTGGGAGACAAGCATACGGCCCCCTGATGTGAAGCAGTTACCGTAGCCATATTAACGCTCGCAACATAAAATATCACTCGCGCGCTGCCACTCCCGCTGCCAACTCAGCATCTCAGTCCATTCAGTCACAGGAACACAACAACCCTCAAGGGAATTGTTATTTGGCTGCGGTATTTTGTGAGGTGCCCCAGTCGGGTAGCTTACAATTACGCTCCCTACCTCTCTTTTCGCCAGAGCTTCGTTTGTCAGTCAGCGGGGTGAAGTTGGCTTTGGTTCAAAAATGCCTTCCGGACCGCAGTGTTGATGAAACACTTACACCCCAAAATACTTACCTACTTGATTTAATTAATTTACTACTATCAATTCTTATTGCTGGCATCCTTAGTTTGTTTAATTTTCGATCATATTTTGTTAATAATCCCACTTAAATCAAACGTTGTAGTTACATTTTGTGATAGGAGAATACTAAATTTGACATCTGTGAGATCGAAACTGAATTTTGACTTAATTGTAATTACTGATCTAAAGTGCTTCGCTTTGTTGAGAATATCCAGTTCCTTCGAAGCTACCATGCCTTTCTCTTCCAGGTAACTTCGGAACTGACACAAAAAACCTCAATATTGAATTATAGTTATGACGGTAACCATGATCTCTACAGACTTTTTGTATACCTTTATGGTGAAACATGACCGGATTGTCCTTAGCCTAAGAACTATATCACGCATGTTTTTACAAAATAAATATCTTATCTTATCTTATCTTATTGACGATGTTAAGAGGTGTGTTTTGTAATCGTAGAGCCACAGCAAATTTGGATTCTCTATTTTTTTAAAAGGCATAATGAAAAAAATGCAGTATGACTGTGTCATGGACACGGCAGTGTGTTGTTTATGTGAATACGTTATATGTACTAAAATTATCTCAAAATGGCAGCGCTTCCCCCTACCCCGCATGCGGTGCTCCATAGTCCTTGGCGTGATCAATTCTTTGATCCTTCATCTATCTATCCAGTGGTGTGGCTGAATTTTGAATATAGACCATAGATTCGAAACTGTGACGCCAAACGGTATCCCCCGATTTTATTATCATTAGATTTTTGGATTGCCCCAGTATGGTAGCAAATTTAAAGAATTCACGTCCAAAAAGGGTTTGGACTAGTTAAGGAAATGCCTTATTTTCCTGTACCTAGATTACATGAAGGTTTAACCTCTTCCTTGCATGCTAGTTGGTGAAGTTTCTAACCATACAACTTGGTACGCATTGAGTCGCATCAAATATAAAACCGGATATATTGTGGGGGACGGAATTTCCTGATTTATTGAGGCAAGTGGTAATCATTTCATTTAATACACCTAGTAAAATCGTAGACATGCAATTTGTTTGAACTATCTTATCTAACAATTGCATTCCGGTTAGGGATGGCGTCGGAAGTGTCAAAAAGTATCGATATATTTCACATCGATGTTTTTAAAATATGATTAATCGAAATGTAAATATTCATATATCGTTGAAGTTATATAATAAATTTGTTTTTTGTGTTTTACTATATTGTGTTTTTCATTATATTGTATTTAATGTTTTTGTATTGAATTGGTGTAAATTAGGTTTGATAGATAGATAAACAGATAGAATATGCTTTATTTGCATAACACAAATTTAAAGTAAAGTGAATCAATAAATTATTATAGACTTTGTATAAATATATGCCTACAAGGTTTGATTAATAATGATTTCTATTAGGTACGTTTATATTAACTCCGAATGCCGTTATTTTTACGACTCAATACCAACGGATTTTATCAGTTCAGTGGAGGCAGTGCCATTGTTCTTTTATGAAAATTGAAAAAAAAAACATCGATTTAGATTTCGATATTGTATAGGTATCGAAATGTCGATCTAAAAATATCGATATATATTCCATCGACGTTTTTAGCAACCCTAGTTCCGGTTTATTTTGCTGTTGTTCTTATAATCTTTTTTTATACAGCAAAAAATATTACACTAGTCTAACAATGTAGATTTGTCTTACAGATCTCTTCCACCACTTTGCTAGAACCTCTGAAATGTTTAGCTAGAATGTTTTTTAGTAAAACAGTTGTATGTAGTAACTACGATGTTAGAACGAAAGCCAACTCCGCTCATTCGCTGGCAACTGGCGTAAGTGGTGTAAATGACTCGCCATTATCATTGAAGCCAAAGTCGGCCTCACCTGCCCTGCTGGCACGTGGAAGAGGCTTTGACGAAAGTGGTAGGGTACAGCGTATTTGTAAGCTGCCTAATTTAGGGACCTCCACCTCATAGAATACCACAGCCAAATAACAATTTTCTTGAAGTCTGTTGTAGGTATACCTCGTTGTATCACCAGAAAGAATGGAAGGAGTATAGATTGGGAACGGATCGTTGACCCCTTGGTGTTGCTGGTCTCCATGGGTAGTGGTGATTGCTTTCCATCAGGTGACCCACATGCTCGTTTTCCCCTGTTATATAAAAAAAATACAATACAAAACGGATATAAAAAAAATATAAATTATCTAACTAAACTGCTACAGAAAATAAGTCAATATTTTGAAACCATAGCCTAGATTTTATTAGTCTAGTGAAGAACGCGCTATATCATATTAGGGTAACGATAATGTGAATAGATATATCAAAGAAATGAAATGGAAATTGTAACAAATCGCATCTTACGTCTGTAGTGAGTGGATTTTGAACTAGTTCTGTACATCTAAACATATGTGTTACTAGCTGTGCCCGTGACATCGTCCGCGCGGAATAGTTATAGTATTTTTTATTATTTATTTATATTAACAAAAATAAATAAAATTTCTAAAATAAAAGTAGCCTAAGTTACTTCTTATTATATCAGCTATCTGCCAGTGAAAGTCTCGTGAAAATCGGTATAGCCGTTTCAGAGATTTCAGGAACAAATAGACATACAAAAATAGTAAAAAATGTTATTTTGGTATATGTACCGTGTATTTTAATGTTACAAACAGACACTCCAATTTTATTTATCTGTATAGATTCCAAGTTACACTATTTGATGTATGTTATGTTTAACAAACTTACGAAGTGATTACGTTACTGGATTTTATAACATGTTGTTAAAATTAATAGCAAGTAATTTTAAATTTTTGTACTGTTGTGGAATACAGATTGAATCATCTGCTACAAATTTTAATAGTAGGTACAGTTAAGAGCATGTAAAGCTGATATTTTGAATTTTGAACAAGTTTTATACAGGGCCCTTCGAGAAGTTTGATACGTACAAATGCCGTGACCCGCTCCAGGATATATCAATATATGAAAAATATTGAGACAAAAAAAAAAAAAACGAGTGGTGTCGTGGGACACCAGATAGGAACGAAGTTCCTTATTATAATAATATTAATTTCATGTTCTAATAATTAAGATCAGAAGGTTCTACTTTTGACCACCAGATGGTGTAATTATCGAATGATATAATAATAATATCAAACTGCAATAATAACACAGATAATAATAACAGTCATCACCTAGACCATACATTAGACACTGTATAGCCATCATACATAGACTATACATAAAAATCTTACGGTTTTTAGGGTTCCGTACACAAAGGGTAAAAAGGAACCCTATTACTAATGCTCCGCTGTCCGTCCGTCCGTCCGTCCGTCTGTCACCAGGCTGTATCTCATGAACTCTGGTAGTTAGACAGTTGAAATTTTCACAGATGATGTATTTTTATTGCCGATATAACAACAAATACTAAAAAACAGAATAAAATTAATATTTCAGGGGGCTCCCATACAACAAACGTGATTTTTTTGCTCGTTTTTGCTCGCAATTGATAACGGTAATAGGTAGACGCTTGAAATACTCACATAATATTTAGTTTTATATTCACTTTATAAATAAATAATGAAATAAAAATAAAACAAATATTTTAATTTTAAAAAATAAATACTAAAAATTAAATTAACTAAAATGAAAAGTTTCATAACGTTAAAATTTAAATAAAACTTTTCAGAATTTATTTTGCATTTATAAATGCAAAATAAAAATGTGTATTCCAAACGTTTTAGTGTCAAGTCAATATGAAGGCGATGGCGTGGGCAATTAATTAGTTAGTAATAACCATATTCAGTCGCATAAGTATTTTGTAACGCATCATTAATAACGTTACGATATTATGTTCCATCAGCTGTAACCGATTTGGATTGCAAAACATGTGATTTAAATCGGATTATTGTCATATTCGAGTGATGTGCTTACTGAATACCGTGTACGCTAATTTGAAAGGTAACTGCCGCCTTCAATTTTAGAAAAATATGCGACTCATTCATTTCGTGATGGTTCTTGATATCTGTAGGCTGAAGGTGAGAGTTCACGGTATTATGTGATAGCAATAACAGTTACTGTATTGCGTAGATGGAAGACATACCTACACGATTATGCTCAATTGTGCGTTGCTATTTTTTTCATAAAATAGGATGTGGCTGTGTCTGGATAAGGCCATGTGTTGTACGTAGATACGTTATATGCACTAAAATTATCTCAAAATGGCAGCGCTTCCCCCTCCCCCGCACGTGATGTTCCATAGTCCTTACTTAGCATAATAAATTCTTTGGTCATTTAATCAGAAGTGTGATTGAATTTTGGATGTAAAGCATAGATTCAAAACTACAACGCCAAACTATTATAATATATTCTCCAGATTTTGTTATTATTTGATTTTTTGGATTGCCCCCGTATGGTAGCAAATTTAAAGACAATACGTCTTTAAATTGTTTTTTTTGATTGTTTGATTGATTGATCGTCAAAAGATGTGTACAAACCTTATGTACGCATCTGGATTGAGTGATCCATTAATCGTTTTTAACTAAATCAAATATTTAGTATAGTCAAAAATAGTCAACATTTTGTTAAAATTGTCAAATGTCAGAACCGAAATGCAAAAATTTTGTCACTCGTAAGTAATTGCAGATATTGCTCAATATGCGGATCACTCACTTTGGAAATAAGATGAAAATGAGCAAATGCGTACGCATTTTCTGAGGTTGCGTACGCATTAGTTGAGGTTCATCTTATCTATGGATAAAATGTTCATACCAAAAATTTGTCCCGAATTTGTCCCATAATTTTACAAAAGTCCAAGATTCTACAAGGTCTTCTTCTTCTTCGTCCTTATTCATCCCACTGATGGGATACGGGTCTCCCTTCAATCGAAGAGGTTCAGGGCATACTGCACCACGCTGCTCAACTGCGGGTTGGCGGAGTCTACAAGGTAAATCCCGCAATTAATGATAGTTTCATTGGATCATTCAATCATGATGCATTTATATTGAGTGATTCTAGAATACGGTATTAAGTTTACAAATATATATTTTTAAACATTTAGGTAAATTTTGAATATATTTGTACAAATTAAAATCACACTACAAATGTTTATAGTTAAAAAGTTAGGAACTAACAGCAATACAGCCTCCAAGTCTCTAAGTGCCTCTAAGTGGTAAGGGGGCAGATAGGACTTTATTCTCGTACGACTGAGTCGATATTGTCACATCACACACAGTCCATCGTGTCGCATAGTCAACATTAGCATAGATAGAACGCATCTATACGTAAAACATCTTAAGTTATACCCTGTACTTGCTAGGTGCAAGTAAAACCGCATGCGGTAAAGTTTTCTACATTATTTTTAGATGAATAAATATTCCTGGACAAATTACACACTGCCATCTAGTCCTAAACTAAGCAAATCGTGTCCTATGAGTGATAAGTAACTGATATACTTAAACATTTTTTTTTGCAAATACATACATATAATATATTTATGTTCATGCACACAAAATATATTAGTCTTATACGGGAATCGAACCCGCGACCTTGGAGTCAAAGTGGCCATTGCTAACCATTCGACCACCGACCTCGTCAATAAAGTTTAGATAAAAAATAAGGGGCAGTATTTTTTTTTCTTTTATTGGAGACAGGTAGAACGCATCTCTAAGTAAAAAAATCGTAAGTTATGTGTTGTTGCCAGGTGCAAGTAAAAACCGGCATGCGGTAAAGTTTTCTACATTATTCATAAGTTGATATTTTGAGCAGATAACACCTTCTTGTAGCAATTGAACGAAATAATTATCTGCAGAAAAAAGGTAACATCTTCATAACACATTTACTCATTTCGATCGAGTTAATGACGGATAACGCGGAAAGCAATTGATGCGATGTAATATCTTATATAACATACGTGTAATTAGGGCTGCCACCTGCTAAAGACCCTAGACCCGGAGCTTGAGTACCTACTAGCCATACTTCTTTTTACACTACGCCGGGTGGCAGACAAGCATGCGGCCCGCCTGATGTGAAGTGGTTACCGTAGTCATATTAACGCTTTCAACATGAAATATCTCTTTATGTAAACACCCTTACTCTTTGCCTCTATGTAATCGCTGTGTAATAGCTTACTAACAAATGACATGCGTAATTACGCGTTACACAAAATTAAAAAGTTCTTAAAAGTTTCAATGCGATTTTTTTTATACGACTAAAATGATAAACATGCATATGGCCTGCCTGATGGAAGCAATTACCGCAGCTTAGGAACGCCTGCAACTCCGGGGGCATCACACGAACATTGCCGACCCTGTACCTTTTTGTAGAACCCCATGGTGTAGTCTCCTGGGAAAACCTAGACAAGCAGCTTAACAGTATGCGGGAGAAAACTTCTCTGGAACCGCACAGTACGCGACCACCAATATGTGATAGGCGCCAATTGAGGGTGAATTCCCTGTCGATGGCGAGCGGTGCGACTGTAGGAGGCTGTGGGCATCATGTCAAACAACTCTGAACACACCACATTGTACAATCAGTAGAACACACAAATAATTAATTTCATCATTGTCATGTTGGCCCATTTCTGCCCACTGTTATGCAAACGTCTCACTAATTGACGAGGCTGGTGGTCGAATGGTTAGCAATATGCTATACACAAATGTAATAACATAAAAAAACACCCAGACCATGACAAACAGACATGTTCATGCACACATGTTTGTGTGTTATGCGTTCATTTTTTAGGATTCCGTACCCAAGGGGTAAAACGGGACCCTATTACTGAGGCTCCGCTGTCCGTCCGTCCGTCCGTCCGTCCGTCCGTCCGTCCGTCCGTCTGTCACCAGGCTGTATCTCATGAACCGTGATAGTTGGACAATTGAAATTTTCACAGATGATATATTTCTGTTGCCGCTATAAAAACAAATACTAAAAAACGGAATAAAATAAATATTTAAGGGGACTCCCATACAACAAACTTGATATTTTTGCTCGATATTGATAACGCCAACAGGTAGACGCTTGAAATATTCACAGAATATTTAGTTCTATGTTCACTTTAAAAATAAATTATTAAATTAAAATAAAACAAATATATAAGAGGGGCTCCCATACAACAACGGTGATTTTTTTGTCGTTTTTATAGATAATGGTACGGAACCCTTCGTGCGCGAGTCCGACTCGCACTTGGCCGGTTTTTATTTGTCAATGTACTTAAAAAAATGTATTAAGTGTTACATAAATGTTGCATGTACCGAAATTTAAAATTTGCATTTAGTTATAAGCTATAGCTTAAACTAAAAATAATGTATTAGTTACTTAAAAGTACAGAAACTAACAAACTAAATTAAATGCACCAACTCATAAAAGAGTGAGGCAAATTTCAACTGTACAGTGTGGTGTGTATTTCTGATAGGTACGGAACTTGTTTCATGTTATGAAAGTGGTTGTAATTATTGAATTTATTTATGATCAACTAACTGCTCGCCCCGGCTTCGTACTGGTAGAAAATGTTTTTTTTTTTTATTTTCCTCGCAATTTTTAAATCGTTTCTTTCCTTAAGAATCTTTCTTATATCTTAATGAAAATATGAAAACAAAAATTAGCAGAATTGGTCGAGCCGTTCTCGAGCTTTGCGATTAGCAACATTCATTTTTATTTATATTTATATAAGATAACTGCGATACAGTATAAGGACTTAAGGTAAGTTTGTACAAATATAGAATAGTCTATATTTAAAAAGACTCTACTATAGAGTAGAGTCTTTTTTTTCTTATTTCTCCTTGTTAAAGCTTTTTTAGTTACGCCTGTTCTGGTGTCTGCAATCAAATATTGCAAGTTAAATTGGATCCATTTCCCTGTGTCCAATTGAGTTAAAATTGGACACTGCACTTACTTAAATGCCGTCATTTTCAATTCATTATGGCGGCCGCCGCAAAATGAACATTTATGATTTTCCCTATGATATGGGTATCAAATGTTAGGGCTCACTCTCACTCCAGTGGTGGTTTGCCGCAGGCGTCTGTATCGAGTGCGCACTATTGGTGGTTGGTGTTGTTGTGTGAAGAGTCGACAGGTGACGCGCCAGCAACCTCATCCAGGCTGCTGCCGAGTAGCGTCACGGCGGAGGCGTGCGTTGGAAGTCCGGGGCGGCATCCGTAGCTGCAGGATGAGGTGCGGTCTTCGACAGTTTTTTTTGTGATATATTTTTAGTGATTGATACTTTGAACCCAATACTTGTAAAAAAATATTATTTTTACAAGAAGATAAAGAAATAATGCAAATATCCAGCTAATTATCTTACTGTCATGCGCTTTATGCATATGCCCAAATATAGTCATGAGTTTTCTCGTTCCTCAATTATTTCGGCGGGTAAGGTGTTCGCTATCATCTTTAGAGTCCAAGTCAACACCACTTGGTGCACCATGCTGATACACTAACGATGCCTTGGCACAAAAAGAAATAGGGCAGCGTAATTATAACCTTGCCGACTGGGGAAGTACCTCCAAGTGATCAAAAAGACGTTGAGCCGTAAAGCTATTTGTTAATAAAATACCTAAGTTCACCAGTGCAAGTCGTTCGGTTCAAATCATGATGATGATAATTACGTTTCTGTAACAACTGCGAGATGTGATTACAAAAATTAATTCGTAAAATATATCTAACGCTCTACTTAGCACATTCCACAGTCAGTATTTCGTGTTTATATCTGCATAAATGCAACCGATTGAGTAAATGCTTGAGCTGAATCCTCTAAATTGCAATCTCGGAAGCTTTAGATATGCATAGACCCATAAACGTGTTAGCTTTGCATTATTAGTCTAAATGTGCTTGCATAAAGAAGTCGACTCATCATTTCTTCATTTATCATTCATTTATTTGTGGAATAGATCCCTTCTGGGATGAGTCCTGGGATGAGCCTTTGTATATATTATCCGTATTTGAAGTTTTATTTATTTGTACAATAAAGTTTTACAAACAAACAAACAAACAAACATTTCAGTCAAAAATGCCCACTGCTGAACATTTTATTTATTTATTTAAGCTTTATTGTACACAAAACAGAGTTTGTATCAAAAGGCGAACTTAATGCAAAAGCTTTGTCTCTCAGTTAATGAGGGATGCAACTAGGGATGCCAACTCTCACAACGAACATTTAACGATATATGTAGCACATCTATCTAGATTAAATTACCATAAGTATATAATATTTCAAACTTCGACATACCGTTTTCGATGGTTGTGGGAGGTTGGGGGATATATGTTGGTTGGGGGAGGCCAGTGTTTGTGTGTGTTGTAAAAGCGACTGACTTGGCTTAACGACTGTCATCTAATTTCAACAGCCGCGACCAACGGCTTAACGTGCTCTCCGAAGCTCGGAGGAGATCGAGATACATAAATCCATAATAGAATGATACGCACAACGACGCGACGGTATCGAGATCCTCAGATTCAAAACGAAAAATAAAAGATAAAAACACTGATGACTGACAATACAAAAACTTGCTTTGACTCGCACGTTTACTCGAGCATACTATTATTTACCCTATACTATTTTAAACCCGAATAAGCCATTATTCGCTTTTATTCGATTGCAAAGGGTTAGGGTAGAGTACTTGTATTTTGTCAGTAAATCTTAATCATTCAGGCGACGACCTGATGTACTAACGTGGTAATTTGAAATTAACAATAGCGAATTAGTAGGATAATGAAATAAATATAAAAATCGGGAAAATTTGCGTCTCGCTAGTACTGTCGTCGGGACGCGGAACACAGGGCCCTGAAATCGGGACATCCCGATTAAATTAGGACAGCTGGCAACCCTAGGTGTAACATACAAATCATACAATGCGAGTACATGTGAATTTTACAAACCAAAATACTTTCATTTCTGAATACACATGTACATACATATGTATAAAAATACATACATACATAGATATTCATACATATACACATATATACATATACAGCCAATGTATACATAGGCCTCACCTTAGACTTTCATAATGATTGGTTTTGTGTCGTCATCTATCGGCTCCTTGTGATTTTATTTAAGGTGAAATATAATTTTCTTTTTTACACGAAAATATACATCTTTTCCTGTTGGGAAAAATAATGAAATAATGGAACTGTTCCATTATTTCATTATCCATACATGTGTTGAGTGGGCTAAATTTGAATGGAGCAGAAGATTTTTTTTTCCAAATTTTTTAGTGTTCTTCATAGTAAAAGTTGTTTGTTTTCGCGTACTGAACATAATTTTAAAGATTATGTAGTCAAATATTTTACAGCTTATGTAGCGTACATAGGTACATTCATGCTCTAATCATGTAATTCACGCTCTTTGTGACGTAATCAAAGCATATAAAAATTTGATGTATTTTATGGGAGACTAATAAAACTAAATTATACCCTCTTCATATCTTTTGTTTGCCTGCTCCCAAACATGGAATATTTGTATAGAAGCAAAATAAACGGAAAACCAATTATGAGATGGGTTGGGTAGTGTGAATGAAAAAGATCGAATGAATAGTGAATATGGATATGACAGGGAATTGAGAAGTGCTTATATGAATGGAGGATATTTTTTTAACATGGAATACTTGATAATGGCAAAAATTCTTTGACTGACGCGTGATTGCCAAAACGCAACAAAGAAAGCAGAACTAGTTAGTTTAGAAATAGATAAATTATTCTCATCGGTTATTCCAAAATGTAGCTCAGAATCTTAAGTCTATGGTTATATATCTCCTGATTAATCTGATATGGATAAAACAAAATATTTTGCTATCCTTTGATTCTTTACTGAATGCTAAATGAGAATATAACATCCCACGGCATCAGGTGTAGAGGGCATCCCACGGCTAAATCTAATGAAGAATATCTTTTAAATGTAGATAGCAAATGTTAATGAAAGAAACCTTCATATTATTTTAAAAGTATCTAAGTAAAACTCTACTCAAAGATTTCTTAAAATATCTCTTGTTAGGGGCCTTTATAGGGGCCGCGAATTGAATCGAAATAATTTCGAAAATAAACCACTGTACTCTTATTGACTTTTATTTTATTTCATCGGGCCACATATGGATCAAACATTTTAAGTAGTGGTAGTACATAAATAGAAGGATTAATAATAATCTATCATATTACCTACAGAATAAATATTTAATGATTTGTGACAGTGTCTTAAAAATAGAGGTTATTAATTAAATTGAGTTAAAGCAAAAACTCTGATAAAAGTTTACAGTAATATAGTAATATATCTAATATATAAAATTCTCGTGTCACAATGTTAGCTAACATACTCCTCCGAAACGGCTTGACCGATTTTTATGAAATTTTGTGTGCATATCGGGTAGGTCTGAGAATAGGTTGTCGAATCTATTTTTTATGGCAAAACAACGTTTGCCGGGTCAGCTAGTATATATATATATATGTATATGATCTAGGGTCTTTCCCTCAAAAATCTGTTTAATGAAATAACACTGGGCGTAGTACTTTCTATCCCTCCATAAGTAAGTATTAATTTGGAGACTAGGGGCCCTACCACATAATACATAGAGTAGCCCTATCGCCGCCGCTCTAGCCGATTTTCATCGAATATTTTGATTCGTTACAATAGGTCAATTCAATGGTTTAAGTTATTATGAAACATTTTAGCTTTATTTCAGGAGGATTTATTCAAGATTTCTACCAGCTACGTTCAACGCAATTACCAATAATCTAAGCTAGCTAAAGTTTAGTTTTTGCATTAAAAAAAACTGATGAGAATCAGCTTCGGCCTCGACGCCAGGATCCAATGGCCAACGTCCAGTTATAGTTTTATGGCGAGAAGAAGGTTAACCTTTATTTTCATGTCCTATACTCCTATCATCATCAGCCTGTGTCTATCCACTGCCAGATTTGGGCCTTCCCTAATGCTTTCCTCCGTTTTCCAAACCACCCACTACAGCCACTTTTATGAGGTCATCAGATGCCACCTTGGCCTGGAATAGCAGGGCTGCCGGCCACGAGGGGCCATATTATTGTTGTTGTAACTCATTAGAGAGTAATGCCCTTAAGTCGCCACGAAGGGCAGGCGGGTTGGCGGCAATCGTCAGAGCCTCGTTAGTTAGTAGGCAGGGTGCACCATGCGCAGGTGAATTCGACTTAAACTCTAAAGATATTGGTGTGTCCCTTACACCCTATAAAAAGAGCCTACACATATAAAGAGGAATTTACCTGGCCGACTAATAGATCAATGTAAAGCCTAATCCACTGGACGATCGGGTTGAAGTTTGGCATCCAGGATTTTATAAATTCTCACAAGATACCAGAACATGCTCGTACGAAGACGCGAGCAAAAGCTAGTCAAATAAAACTATTAACGGTAAGATGTGTCTTGTTCGCTACAACAAATTGGGACATCTAAAAAGTAGCTAGGGATCTATCCACGCCATACATCGTTTAAATAATGGACACCCAGAGACCTCTTTGCTATAATAAATACTTGGATGCTGGACCCTGCCGCTGTTATGTCATCAATTGGGTCCTATTTAGGGTGTTTTAACATCTACTATAGGAATACGTTTTGACGTGAATATGTCTTTACAATTGCTTCTATATGGAGGCAATTAAAAAAAACGAATTATAGCAAAATACAGGATACAGTTTGGTATTGCAGCTTCAAATCTATCATGTACAAAAATCTACATCCAAAATTCAATCACACCACTGGATAGATGAAGGATCAAATAATTTATTACGCTAAGGACTAATTTTATTATACACAACGCGTGCGGGGGAGGTGAAGCGCTGCCATTTTGAGATAATTTTAGTGCATATAACGTATTCACGTACATGTTGTACGTACGTGTGTTGCACGGCCGTGTCCATGACCCAGCTACACCATATTTTTTTTTGTACAAGCTTTTATTTAATTTCTCCGGTGTCTTTAATCTTTAAGCCAATATAGTGTACGATTAAGCTGAAATTTGGTAAACTCGTTTTGTTTTCTTGATTTTCTTGTATGTTTGTTCGCGCATCGCGTAAAAAAAAACTATTGCACAATAAAAGATAGGTCTAACTTAAAGACATAAAAATGGGGTTTTTAATGGGACGGAAACGTCGAGTGATGCCTCTGGTGTCGCAAGCGTCTGCTCATAATCAGGTAGGTTGTATGTTTGTTTTCGACCTCAGTGGTAAAAAAAAAATGTTGCAGATTTCATCTTGATATGCCGAGTAGAAGCAGAGATTTTTGGTAATTGTTTTAGTCCACACGGACGAAGTCGCGGGCGGCCGCTAGTGTTACAATAAAAAAAATAACACTTCGATACTCGTAAAATAATTTTATGACCGCCACTGACTGCATGAATTAGATTTTGTTTATTACATTTTTATAGATTATTATCGTAACTAATTATGTATATAAATTAAAACTGACTGATTAACTCGTGGATTAACTTTAGTACCTACAGCATAAACCACTGCATAAATTAAATACTCGGGATTATCAAGTAAATTCTTTTTTAACCTTCAAACTGCCAAATATTAATTATCTGTAATTTTTTTTTAATCTGTGAAAAATCTGCTTTCTCTACTCATCGACAATAGATCCATCAACAAGACAATTGCTTTTGACCGATTATGTACAGTCACATTACACAAGTGTCAACAAACCCTCTGCTTCCCGGTGTTCCCAGGACAACCCCACCACCACGTAGAAAGTGAACGTTGAGCCGTTGCGACTGCGATCAGCTGGACTGGCTGTTGTTGCGTTCGCGCACAACAACACACGCGGATTTGCGTTGACCGGCGACGAACGCAGCCGCGAATTTTCAATTTTCGAACGAACGTCCCGTACGAATTCTGTGCCAGTGTTACTAGCTGTAAAAATGAAACTTTTCATAATATTCGGTAAGTACGCATTTTTATTACGAATTTAAAAAATATAATTATGCACATTAATATTTTTACACATATTTTAAGAATTAGAAGTTACTTCATATTTATTTTACTATTATGATTATGGTGACATTATTAATTATAATATAAATTAAAATGGTTGTAAATATAATTATTAATCGGTATTTTGTTGTCAACTTAACTTATTACTTAATTGTTTTTAGTACATAATTCTGTTTCTTAAAACTAAATATATTACTCATAACATACAGATAAAGAGGGGTACCTATATTATAATATAGGAATATGAATACTTTTTTTTATACAATTTTAGTACTTTTCACTTACACATATACGTAAATAATACAATGAGTAGATTTTTTTTAGTATTTGGCTCAGAATAGTACTCTACAATTTAACTAAACCTACTATATAAAAAATTAATATGTCAAATCGTGCCACACTATTGAATGGCAATCAAGTTTGCAGTACTTACTGCTTTGTACTGCTCGTGCATGTCGATAGTCGTTACCGATGTAAACAAATGATAGGGTCTTACAACCAATTCCGCAAGCCATGATTAAAGCCGATTTCACAAACCCAGGCTAGTTGACCTAAGATTTATTTTCACCGTAAAGTCGGTCTCGGAATTTACACAGACTGACCCTTTTATTTATCATTGTGTGCTAACGGCCTAAGCGTTGGGTGAAATTGTTGTCCTCACTCGATGCGAACCGAGGGAAACTTTGTTCTGGTCGATGGAACCTCTATCTAATTAACACATTTCATTCCATTGTGTTTAGATAAGGAAGCTATTGAACGTCGAGTATTGTTGAGAGATTTTGCGTGTATGCTCATGTAGGTAATGTGAACGACAGTCACCCAGTAACCCGTCGTAAATATAGCAAAACGTGTGAAAATATAAAACGCAAGTTCCGAAATGTGGTCCAAATTTATTAAAAATTCGGTTATGTTGCAATGTTAATATGTGTCAATGACTTCACTTTGGCAATAAATTTTAATATTCAAATGATGCGAAAGTTCTGTCAAAATTTTTAAATTTGGATATATGACTTTTACGAAATGATTTGGTAATTTTAGAACATTGTTTGCTCTGACAATATTATAATAACCTCATATGTTTTTTAAATTTGAATTTTTATTTTATTTAAGAAGACAGATTTTAAGTTAAATAAATACTAGATAATACAGTTTATTATATTAAAATAAGTATCATTAAACTCAACTTTAAGTTATGCTAATTTTTTTTTTAATAATTAAAGTACCGTAAATAAACAGTGATTAATATTAATTATCCCTCTGATTAACATCGTGTAGGTAAGTTCTTTTTTTTATTTAAATTAATTATCTACACATCTTTTATATCCTGAAATATAATACATAGTATTTGTTTGTTTGTAATATCTTAATATAATCCTAATATATTGCACTAAATAAAACAATAATAATATAAATGTTTACATAGAATAAAAGCCGTACAAAGGCGGACTTATCCCTCTAAGGGATTTCTTCCTGTCAAACTTTAAATATTTGAGAGGATTCTGTAAATATGTATAACCCGAGTGTGGAATGAGACTACAAACGAAGAACAAATTAAATTAACATGTTAGGTAGGTACACTAAGTAATATTTATATTAAATATAGTTGATACTAGCCGTTCAAGGTTTTAGCATAGGATCTTTTTAAAGAATTTTAAAGAATTCCGATTTGAAAGAATCCATAGTACATAAGTAGATTAACTACGTAGTATATAATGTAGTACAGAATGTATAAAATTCCTAATTATTATATTTGCTTTTTATGTCTATAATAAAAAAAAAACGTACGTGATTCCGATTTGTACAATAAACCTTTCAAGCAAACAAATAAACTTTTACCATACCTACATCATGTGTTTTCTTCTGGAATATATTCTACATTGTTTAACGAAGCGTAAAATCTCTTACATACCATAACATCTTACATATTCATAAGTTTGTGTTGATGTGGATCATTGGGCAACCAACGTTTTGTCGATCTTATCACATTCGATTTTGTTGAATGTAATAATATACATTTAGCAACACTACTCATTGTGATGAAATTAGCTGCATCGATTTAAAATTTACATTAAAAAGAATACATTAATATTGCAATCAGATATTTTTAAATGCTAATCGAAACTTTTGTGGCTTCTCGTAAAGCCCGGTTGCATCAATATTTTGGCAACGATAAACTCTCGTTTAAATTCAAAGGTGCATAATATGAACAACTGTTATTTTTTTTAACAAATATTAATATTATTAATATTTGTTAAAAAAATAACAGTTGTTCATTTTGATATCATAGCTGTCTAAATTTATTTCATTATTCAGCTCATTAAAAGTACATAAAAATAAAGACAAATGTTAAGTATTGTTAATACTGAGCTAGAATTATGCTTTACAAGCGATACCTGCGACTTCATCCGCGTGCTCTTTTATTCTCTCCATATGACACCTAAGATTTTGAGTCCAAGAAGTGGTTTTTGCGTGACGAGTGTATAAATGAACAAACACAAACAGACATTTTATTTTTATTTTTGACTAGCGTTCGCCCGCGGCTTCGCTCGCGTGACATTCGGGGCAAATACATGTTTACTCATTAATCAATAGAAGTACTCGTGTAAAATTTAGGATAAAATAGTCCAACTAATCTCGTTTTCCCATATAAACCAACTAATCTCATTTTGGCATCGACACGCGTGTCAGTATAATCGGACAAGTTAAGCAACGTCGACTGTAGTCTGTCAGTTTTAATCAGACATATTATTTCTTCTGATTAAATTAATTGTGAGGCTTCATTGTTATACCGGCGACCACCGAATAAGGTAATAGCATATTGCCTTTATCGGTGGTCGCCGCCTTTAATTCTGGCTACACATGAGACACAGTGGTGTTAGGCCCTTCTCCTTAAAAAATATTTTGCATTGCATTCTTCAAAACAGTGAATAAGCTGTTGAAAAAGATGTAAGACAAAGATTTTTCCTTAAGCACTTACACAACTTAAATGAAGAAGTAAACCAAAAAAAAAAAAACTCTTGTCTACTGTTACAGCTAAGAAAAATATTATTAATTATGAAATAACATTACCTTAATTTATTCCATAAATGTTCTAATTTATTCAATAGATGTCTTCAAAGCATAATAATTCATGAGATCTATAATACCGATAATAGTGACCTTTCTCAACATCCGTAGCAATTATCGAGATGTATCTCGATTCTCGATACATTAGAGCATTCTAAAATCAATCAATATCAATTGGTGGTATTTTATTCCAAGGTTAACCTAAGATACATAATTATACGCAAAATTAATGATTATAGTACAAACGGACTGTATAGTTCTGAGGAGTAAATAGGTAATGAAGTTACGCATACTAGAAAGCCAATTGTAACAATTATTTTACGATCGCTGAACGAAAGTTGACCGAACCGAGAAAGAATTGTGAATTGACCAAAAATTATATACTTGATTTCATTAATTAATTAAAGTATCAATTCTCGTTGTTGGCAAAATAACATTCTTAATTTGTTATATTGACCACAAAATAAGACTACAAAACGAGAACTTAATGCTAGAGCATTCTTTACAAGTCAACCCTTGGGGAAAGCAGAATACACAAATGTGGCTTTCAAAATGGCACAAATTTACAATCTTATCTCCGTTTACGAACTGTTATTTCTTTTTCAATGGCGGCGTTAGTGCGCTGGTTAAACCCTATAAAGTTGATAGTATGGTGTACCCGGGCTTTCATACGTACACTAACATACCAAATGTTAGTATAATAGATAGGGTAAACACGGAGTTAAAGTGGATCGCAAATGGCTCAACGGGGTCTATGTAAATATTAAAGAACGCTTTTTGGCTTTTCATTTTATGCACACTGTGTGTTTAAAAATATTTAATGGCAATAATATTTAAAATATAACGGAATAGTTTTATTACCGCATGTACATCATGTAAGTAGAATTTACATATTTTCTTCCAATATATAATAATCCCGCCAACCCGCAGTTGAGCAGCGTGGTGGAGAATGCTTTAAACCCCTTAGATTGAGGGGAGACCCGTATCCCAGCAGTAGGATGAAAAAGGGTTGTCGACGATGTAATAATGGAATCATGAACTAAGAAAGATAATAAGTCCTAAAAACGAATAAAGTTTTTTTTAAATTTAATCATTCAGTCTCGACTAAATTCATTTTAAAGGGTGGTTCCATTAAACTGTTCTCTTGAATCCATTTTACTCATGTGTTTGCAACTAAAAATTGTAATAAAAAATTCATAATCGCTTACGGTGAACAAACATGAGAAGATTATTAAAAATACATACAGATCTATATAATTACAAATCGACTGTAAATACGACATAACTAAATAATAATGATATGGCTTATTTCGTAATTTTATTGATTTTGATATTTACCCAATTTTATATCGATTTAGGATTTTGTATAGATCTTTCATTCGAATCATGATATTAACACATACATACGAAACTGATTTATCAACATTTTAAAGTAAACAAAATGTTTACACTACTTCGAGTTATTTTGCCTAACAAAGGACTAAAAATTTATTTACAAAATTTGTAAAATATGTGTACTTAATAGTACTTACTAAGTGGAAAGTAGTTTTTTTTATTATTATATCAGATTATAGAAAAGAAAAACTATTAAATCAACTAAGATGTTGACTAAGCGACGCCCCATAGTTGTTATGATCTTGCAAATATTGCAAATCTGGTCCCAGTTTTATTGCATTTACAAAACGTGGGAAAATAATAAGTTATAATTATAAAATAAGGTTAGCTCATCGAGATGCGAGTATTTGACGAGATAAATGAACTACGCAACTACGAAGTTGTGATGTGAAAGATACCTTATTGTTTTCCCATGATAAAACTTGATAGTACAGCAGTTAATTATTACAAGTTCATTGTATGCTTTCATTCACTACGTTGATACTAGTGATTAGTGACGCGTGGTGATGGTTGATATAGTAAAACCTCTTGTACTTGATCCACTTAATAAAATTTATTTTTAGCTACCGGTTTTGCTTCTACAGCATTAGTTGTTGACAACTCCAGAGGGACAATTCTTGTATTTAAAAGTTGATTTAAAAAAAAATTGAAACCGACTTCACTTGGTGAGCGCAGCTTATTGGTGGAATACTCCGACAGACGCTGCTGCCCGTCTTGCGGGAGAAAAATTATCGCGTGACACAAGATTCCTTAGTCGCCTTGTACGACATCCGGCGCATAGCAATGGAGTGGCACAATTTTATTCTGCCGGCTACCATAGGGCAATCCCATCCCATCATCAGACCCTGACTTGGTGAATATGAAACCACCTCGCAATTACCCTTTCAAATAAAAAAAATGAATTTGACCATACGTGCTTATAAAATTTAAGGGGTTCCCTTGATTTCCTTGACATCCCATCATCAGATCCTGATTTGGTGAATATGGGACCACCTTGCAATCATACCCTTTCAAATAAAAAAAGGATTATGAAAATCAGTTCACAATTCGCAAAGATATCGAATAACATACATACAAAAAAAATATTCAGTCGAATTGAGAACCTCCTTCTTTTTTGAAGTCGGTTAAAAATTGAATCAAAATTCAGTTTCGATCCAGTCTCGATCTTAAAAACGTCACATTTGGTATTCTCGAGCCACAATATGAAACTTCAAAGTGTTATTAAAGTGTGATTAGATCGAAATACGATTTAAAATTAAACAAACTAAGATTGCTATGCCGGTCGCAATAAGAATTGATATAAATTCATGAAAGAAATCAATTTTGCAGTCAAAATAGATTTAATAAATGATTTTACTATATTTATTATGATTATATTATATATAAAACGTTTCATTCACTAAACTAGGAAATATGACTTGTAATAATTCATGTTGGTATAATTTTTTTAGGTTATTCGGATTGAAAACATGCCTTTACCAAGTCTGATGTAATGCTTTTCAAGTAGTTTTGTCAAGCAGGTTTTACCCTACAATTTGTTAATTTAAGCAAAATTTACTTTAGCAGTATGAATTGTGATCGACATATGGAATTATTACTTTTATTTTTTTTATTCTAGTGCAGATTCAAATTCCTCTTAATCCTCCTAAGCCGAGCCCGGTGTGGTTCCGAAAAGTTATTCCATATTTTTTTTCTAAAAAAGCGGCATGTCATACTGTTTGAAACTTTGCAAATAATATCAAAGTCGTTATCTTTGTCGACAAAAGAAATGCTACAGTTAAATTTTTCGTACTCAAAACAATCTTATTTCCTAAGTAATATTAGCAAAAAACTTCTCGAGATTGTGCAGCATGCGACGGGGAGAGTTTTTGCTTTGAGTTTCTTCTATTTGATTGCTCTGGTCGTGTAGGTACAGTCAAGGATAAAAAATGTAATACCATCAACCTTAACTTTAACAATGAATAAAATAAGTATTTATTATGATATAAAAAAAATCTTTAATATATACGATGGCATAAGGGCCAAACTTTTTACGTTTATTTTAGTATTATTTATTTAGGAATTTTAGTTTTACAGTTGTTATATTCTGTTCCATATTTACGTAACGTTTTTTTTAATAAAACAATTTAATTAAAAAACATAAAAAAATATTAAGTAGCGCTAATCATTCTGTGGAAATAAATTTAAGGAAAATATATATTTTAATAAATACATGTTTTCTACAAAATTGAAAATAAGGATGGTAGTACTGCCCTTGGCTATAATATCACCTTTGATTGTACTGGTATGAACACTTGCTATACATACATAGGACGTAGAATTAGAATTATCGACATAACTCTAAGGAACAGCAAGTTGAAGTGGTTTGCAGGCCACATTGCAAAAAGAACCGTCGGCCGTTGAGACAGAGATTTTGGAATGGCAACCAAGGTGGCGTCGTTTCGCGGGTCAGTCTAATATCGAACAACCATATTTGGCGGTGTAAGTGGTTTATCAACATCTTTGTACCAAAGCCAACTTCACCTGCACGTGGTGCACCCTGCTGACTGACAAACGAAGCTCTGGCGAAAAGAGAGGTAAGGAGCGTAATTGTAAGCTACCCGACTGGGGAATGTACCTCCACCTCATAGAATACCGCAGCCAAATAACAATTCCCTTGAGGATTGTTGTATTCCTGCGAGTGAGTGAGGTCACCAGAAAATAAGGAGATGCTGCGTTGGCAGCGGAGGTGGCGGCGCGCAAATGATATATTATGTTGCGAGCGTTAATATGGTTACGGTAACCGCTTCACATCAGGCGGGCCGTATGCTTGTCTGCCACCCGGCGCAGTATATAAAAAAAAAGTTAAGCAACGTCGACCGTAGCCTGTCCATGGATGGATTTATTTGGCTTATATACTGTCATCTAATAACCACCGCCGGGACCGACGGCTTGACTCTACGAAGCACGGAATAGAAATTATTATAGTGATAGATTTATATTCTACAAGAAATAATAAAAATAACATTTTTTAGAACTTTAAAACAAAAATAAATGGCCTTGTTAAAATTATCCAAAAGGCGTGAAATTGTAAAACTCGTGAGAATAAAATATAATTTGTGCACTTACCATATCGTAAATTTAATCATCTTGCAAACATTGTAATTTGTTAAAACACCTAAGATAATTTAATATGCAAATAATTTGCAATTAAATGTATTTCTTTTATTTTCCGATTTTATGCTATAATCCGATATTATGCTGATCGTGACTTTATTGCTGATGGTCACGGTCATGTTCCAAGAGTTCTATCTACCTAGATAGAATCAGCAAAGAAGATATTACTAGGAATATCAATTAGAATAATGTTTTATTATAGTGCTATGTGATGTTTTAGTTGTAAACGTTATTATTTTTTTAAGTGAAAGGGGGCAAACGAGCATGTGGGTCTCCTGATGGAAAGCAATCTCCACCGTGGAGATCAGCAACACTAAGGGGTCGCCGATCCGTTGCCACCCACCTTTTAAGTTTTGTTTTCTACAGTTCTCTTACAATGTTTTTGTGTTATATTGGACGATTTTGTAACGGCTATAACTATGTTGTTATATTTAGTATTAATGTCTAGGTGACCCGAATGGGGTGTAAAGGGCCCACAGACTTCACCTGCCGGTTAACTAACGAGGCTCTGGCGTCAGTCGCCAATCCTTTCTGTCTGCCTGCCTGCCCAGCGTGGGAATTTACGGGCATTTTCTCCTTTATGCAGAGAAACTTAATAGTACCCGGCAGTCCTGCTATCCCGGGCCAATGTGGCCTATATGAACCGATGATGTCAAGGGAGCAGCCGCTTCCGGCCGTTCCCTTGAGTGGAAAGCGACGGATCGCATATGGTGGAATAGAATAGAATAGAATACACTTTATTGCACCAATATCACAATACATACAAGAAACTTACAAAATTAGAAGTACAAAAGGCAGTCTTATCGCTAAAAGGTAAGTGGAAGGTATTAGGGAAAATCTATGGCCAGCAGTGGACCCAGCTTGTAATTGTAGTGGGATATTAATTAGGCAAATATTTTCCAGGTTTTCTTGAACCAAGTAACACGTGTACGTCTCTGGAACGCACTTTCAAATTATGTGATGAATTTCTTAATTCAGTTTAAGTTTCCTCAGAGGTGTTACTCTTTACATTCTCTACATCTGAAATCATAATACTTAACTACATTACTGGTTTTTATTTATGCAGCAGTATGTTCTAAAATTGTGGAATCGACTTCCCTCAGCGGTATTCCCAAATAAATATGACAATGGGAGAAGGGGACCGATATGGGAGCTTTCAAGAACAAAGTAATTTTTTAGAGTTAAAAATATACTTTCCAATATACCTTCCTTAAAAGAACACTTTCCATCAGGTGCTCCCTTGCACCCCAATCAAGTAAAAAAATATGTATTATTCTGTGTATTATTTTTGTGTTTGTAATAATAATTCTTCTAGAACTGTCGTACTCTAACACCGATTGGAATAGTTCCCTTACAAGCATTCTATAGTTGACATTCTATAGTGGAAGAGATCCCTGCTGGAATAAATCCGTAAAATACATCATAAACAATATTCTGTAAAATAATTTTAATTTATTTCTGAAGCATTTATCATTGTTTGACGAAAAATCTGATCCCCTTTTTGAAGTCCAACATTCTTCCCTTCTTCCCTATCAATTTTATTTAAAATGTTCCTTTAGAAGTTCGGACAACAAAAACAAATGAATAAGTACACAAATTGGAAAGGAATACGATTCTTGTTGCCGAGGCTTTTCCTTTGTGTATTGTTTTGTTTATTTGTGTTGGCCTAATTTTAAGTTAACAAGGGAGAAAATAATTACCTGTATCTTTAAACAATAAGGAAATAAAATATTAGGTTGGGGAAAAAGTCTTTTCGTATTTTATATGAAAATTCAAAACATTTTTTAATAAAGTTTATTTACATTTAACTAAAGTATGTAGGTGCCATTTTGTTCGATAACTTTTTGCCATCTCGTAGATAGAGACATGATCCCATTACGTTAGAAATTTTGGGACTTCTGTTCAAACAACCGCTACAAGTGGTTTTGGCAGTCTTCTCGTGATGTTAACCTGACATTGCCTAAAGAATTCTGAAGAGACCGAAACAGGTGGAAATCAGAAGGTACAAGATCAGGACTATACGGAGAATGCATTATCACCTCCCAGTCAAACTCTCTTAATTTTTGCTGAGTGGCTAAAGATGTGTGGGGTCTAGCGTTATCATGATGAAAAATCACACCCTTTCTGTTAATTAATTCCGGCCGCTTTTTCTCAACTTTTTGCTTTAATCTCATCAGTTGTTCAGAGTAGAGTTCAGAATCGATAGTCCTGCCTGGCGGTAACAGCTCATAATGAATAATGCCCTTCCAATCCCACCATACACACAGCATCACCTTGTTGCGGGTTAACCCAAGTTTCGCCAGAGTCTGTGAAGCCTGACCAGCCTTTGACCACGAACTTTTTCGCACGTTCTTGTCGTACGTGATCCACTTTTCATCACCAGTTATAAGCTTCTTCAAAAACGGTTCGCTTTCATTACGTCGTAGTAAAGAATCAAAAATGAGTACACGGTTCATTAGGTTTCTTTCAGTGAGCTCGTGAGGCACCCAAATATCGAGCTTTTTAGTGTACCCAGCTTTTTTCAAATGCGCCAAAACTGTTTTGTGGTTAATTCCTAGTTCTTCAGCTACGTCGTAACTGTTGATATGCCGATCTTGCTCCACTTTTTCAAAAATGGCATCCATTTTATCCGTAACAGGGCGACCAGAGCGACGTGCACGACTTTGACATCAAAATTTCCGGATTGAAAACGCTTAAACCAAATTTGTGCTACTCTCACAGACACTGCACTAGGTCCATAAACGTCACATTTTTTTTTCGCCGCTTGCGATGCATTTTTACCTTTTTTGTAGTAAAATTTTAAAATGTATCGAATTTCTTCATTAGATTCACTCATCTTGACAGTAAAAAAAACAAGTGAAAATCACACATTTAACTAATTTGAATTTGGAATTACCTTTTTTAAAATTTAAGCTTTTTAAAGATATCAAAACCTGCCAGATACAAATGGTATAACTAAAGATATTTTATTATAAGTTCATACATACTATAACGCGAAAAGACTTTTTCCCCTACCTATTAAATAAATAAATTTAATTTTAATTTAAATGAAATATCTAGTATAAAGCTAAACCTTGAGACTAGTATAAACTAGTATAAAGGAGCTCGATAGCGTGGTTACGCGTGACAGTCTAATCTACCACACGAATTAAGCAACATCAACCGTAGCCTGTCCATGGATGTGTTTATTTATCTCGAGTTCCTCCGTGCTGCGGAGGGCATGTTAAGCCGTCGGTCCCGGCTGCTGTCATATAATAGTCGTTGAGCGAAGTCTTTGGCTTTTAGGCGGCTTGAAAACACTGGTCTCCGCCAACCCGCAGTTGACCAGCGTGGTGGAGTATGCTCTAAACCCCTTCGATTGAGACTAGACCCATATCCCAACAGTGGGATGAATAAGGGTTGTCGACGACCTAGTATAAAATACTTTGTTAATGCTTGTAAATGGATGTTTGGGCGTGTCGATATTTGTTACTTTTCACTAGTAAATGATTGCCATAGGCAAGATTAATTTTTATTATATTTTGGCCAATGTCACAATAATTTAGACCACTGATTCCCAAACTGATATATAACGATTCCAACTGAAATAAAAAAATACATATTATGCGCAACGGGTCTAAAAGACAAAACAAAGTTTGATAGGCTCTGGTTTAGACTTTGCTTTGTTTTGACTTCGAAGGAGAGACACAAAATGTTGATCGAAAATTCTTGAAACTGGGTGAAACTAATTTACTTTGCTCTGTCGTTAGGTAACCACGAAATAACTTCTAGCTTTTAGATCTCACGCGACGTGTCTACTTGCTTAAAAATTTAAATATTATTATTTCAAAGTTGGGTTTACGTAATTGTTTATTTATAACTTATTTCATCATCATCATCATCAGGTCATTTTAGTCTCCACTACAGGAGCACGACCCTCTCTCATCCGTCTCAAACAGAAGGAGGATTTGGCCTGGCGCCCTTGGGGAGGCCAGCCCTCTTACCACCATCTCTTATTGCGATTAAATAACTTAATAGAATGCTTATTCATACCAATGAATAAGCGACTCTATTTCAAATGGAATAGAGTCGCTTATTCATGGTATGAATAAGCAATCTATTCAATTATTGAATCGCAATAAGAGATGGTGGTAAGGGGGCTGATCGATGTTTGATAATATATTTCCCTTAGTCGCTTTGTACGACATCCACGGGAAGAGACGGAGTGATTATATTCTAGTCTGCCGGAAACCACACGGCCAAAAACTTTATTTACCACAGTAAAAAGGTACAAAAATTCTTTACCAGTCAACCATTGGGAGTGTAGAGCAACACTACTCGTATTGCGGCTTGTAAATTGTTATAAGTATTAGCTGCACTAGATAAACTTACTTAAATTTCACCTATTTTTGGAAATCGAATTAGATCAAGTTGTCATTGTCATATTACATTGATTTTTCACATTTACATTGTTGCAACGTAGACAGTAGCCCGTATTTGAATAGGTTTATTTATCTCGAGTTTCGTTTTGTGCTTCGGAGGGTACATTAAGCCGTCGGTCCCGGCTGTTGTCATTAAATGAAAGTCATTAAGCCAATTCAGTGTCCTTGAGCAGCTTAAAAACACTGGCCACTAGATCTCTATTGAGGGGAGTAGCGAATCCCACCAGTGGAATGTGTATGGATTGATGCTAAATTGAAATTTGGCAAATGCATGTAATATCGATAAAAATACAATAGCAAGTTAAAATATAGCCGAGCTCTTGATCGAACAAGGAAGATAGACAGAACTCTTCAAAGTGTTGGGTTTAACAAGCATTTAAAAACTGACAAGCATACGGCCCACCTGATGTGAAGCGATTACCGTAGCTATATAAATAAATAATAAATAATAATAAAACCATTTATTTCAGACAACATTGCAATGCATACAAATTTACAAAACAATAAGTCCATAGAATAGATACCTTAATCTGCAAATATATATATATTTATTACTTAATTCTACTTAAAACTAGATTACACGTTGAGTCGGCGACGTGTATCTCATTATATTCGGCAACCGATCTCGGAACTTCCGAAATACGATGCCCTCCGGCCAAAAATCTTCCTTCAAAAATGTTGAAAGATGGTGGGTCGGTACTCTCACCACAAATGAGTTGAAATTCACATTATGGCGAGACTCCAACCGCTCAACTCTTAGAATGAACTTGGTCTTCATCCGCACGTATTCTACAACCTCTTCTACCTTTGTATATTAACGCTCACAACATAAAATATCGCTCGCGCGCCGCCACCCCCGCTGTAAACGCAGCATCTCCTTCCTTTTTGGTGACCTCACTCACTTGCAGGAACTCTCAAGGGAATTGTTATTTGGCTTATTTTGGGTTTGGGTATTTTGTGAGGTGGAGGTACATTCCTCAAACGGGTAGCTTACAATTACGCTGCCTACCTCTCTTTTCGCCAGAGCTTCGTTTGTCAGTCAGCAGGGTGCACTGCGTGCAGGTGAAGTTGGCTTTGGTTCAAAGATGTTGATGAACTACGTATACCCTAAAAATATTTAAGTATTGTGATCAGTTATATAGTAAGCTCACTACTTACTAGCTTTGATTAGTTTGATACTAGATGGTGCTGTGTAATTTGTTTATGTAAGCATATTAATTTAGTCCTCCTACTACATGGTCCGATGAAATTAAGAAAGCGGCTGGATACAGAGGATTGTAATTGGTGGAAGGGTTATATTATCCAGCAGTGGGTAGATACAGGCTGATGATGATGAAGCATATTTTAGTTATTTACCCTATGATTCAAACCATAGAGAAATTAAGTAGAATAAGGCTCATAAAAAGATTATAAAGATATTGATTTTATTCATCTATCATTTAAACTTCTGTTGTCGAATGACGAAGTCTATAATTATCGGATGTTTATTCGAGAACAATTCGATAGCCTCTGATATTCACTAAGTAAATACACAGTATTCTAATAAAGACGTAGACCTGAGTAGCTTTGATCCTTCCTGAAGGCTCTCAATTGTTCTTTTGTTTCCCTACAACAGTTTGAGAATAGTACCAATAAAACAATAATCAGATTTCCATCTGCGGTTCCCAGGATAGTCCTTCGCGGTATCGTCGATTGTTTGAGAGCTAATTATCTAGACATTGCCAGCGCATGTCTTTGTCCCAATATAGTATGTTTTTGTATTTTGTCTTCATATACTTGACAACAGTTTTACACAGTCAGCAATGGAGAGAAGTAATCAGAACCAGATAATATCAATTACAAAGCTTAACGCAGATATCAGGGGGAGGTGCTACTTTACCGGAAAAGGAATTTATGTCAATTTTAGGAAGATCAAGTGAGTTGTTTTTTGAACTTGTAGAATCGGAATTTATATTTGAAGCTGCGTCAAAATTCATACTTTTACCATAATTATTAATAACAGATTTTAATTCAGTCTTATAGTCAATGTAAATTTCCTCAGCCGTATCATAAATGTCATTTTTAAAGTAGTTACTCCTCTTTGAACAAAATTGTTCGACAAGAGTTCTATGAGTTGATATTTTTATATTTATATATATATTTTTTTTGCGTTTGCTCCCGGCAGAAATACAAAGCGGTAGCGTAGTGCTTGCCCCAGAGTACGTAGTCCAGAGGTTTAGACTGGTTATAAGTTTTGACTGTAACATATTTATTCATGTTGGTGCATTCGTAAGCTTATTTGGCATCCGGTGAGTACGAATACTATAGGCGTTCAGCAATACATCTTTTTAAACTGCAACCGATTGTTGGCAGAAGTTTTTGCGTGATGCGACAAAAATCTAAAAATAATTGTTTTAGTTTCTATTGCTCTTTTAAATAGCCTTCACGTTATTTATATCTCGAATATACCTACTCGTGTACTACTAGTGAAACGCGGCGCCGTGTGCCTATAACGACAACGTTGAAAATACAGGACAATGTATACGAAAACATATTATGATAATATTTCCATTTATAATAATATTTAGGTAAGTATTAATTTTTTTATTAAATTAGGACTAAAAACAAGGAGAGAGGGTGCTAAAAAATTGTTGAGATACTATGGATGCAATATTATGAACATCATTCGTGCAATAGCGACTCTTAAACTTTATGCTGTTATTGAAAAGTCTTATACTGTAGTCTCCTGGGTACATTATAGATATATTACTGTTTTACTATATCATCTAATATATAAAATTCTCGTGTCGCGGTGTATGTTACCAAACTCCTACGAAACGGCTGGACCGATTTTTATGAAATTTGGTGTGCATATCGGGTAGGTCCGAGAATCGGCCAACATCTATGTTTAAATGATAAGGGTATACCCCTAAATATTTTGTTTTTATTGACAATTTTTTTTATTTTTATTTCATTATGATTTAGAATAGATTTTTCTCCCTTCTACCATCAACCCCTAAATTTATATGGCAAAACAACCTTCGCCGGGTCAGCTAGTAAAGTATAAAAATGACCCCATTTCTAAAGTTTCGTTATCTGTAAGGGGGTCACTTGTACCATAACATACACATTAACTTAACAGCCTGTATAAAAATCTCCGTCACGACTTCTTCAAAGTTATTGTGAAATGTACACCATAGACCGCCGTAGGAACTCCATAAAATATTGATTGTCGTTGCATCATGTGATTTAACGTAGATCGTGAGTTATTGTCGAATTGATGTCTATTATATCTAGTTACCTATGTTGACACTAGAAACAATAACGGTATATGTATATATATATACTGTAGTCTCCTGGGTACATTATATATATATATATATATATATATATATATATATATATATATATATATATATATATATATATATATATATATATATATATATATATACATATATATATATACATATGTATATGTATATATATTATTTTTACTACGTTGGGCGTCTACGTGGGATACCCTCGACGACACACTGGATATCTCCATTATGTCGTTGGCGAGGTTTCTATGGGCAAGGGACAGGGATCCTCCCCCTGTCATCAGAATTTCGACATTCCTTGAATTTACAATGGTAAATTGAATTGCTGGATTTTTTTTGGATTGAACAGCTCCTCAAGAGGTGGAAGTAAAATTAAGGTCTATAAAAATGTTATAGACCTCATAATTTACTTCCAGCTCCCCCACATGCATATCGCGCTTCAAATTCCGGGTGTTGTATTTGCCAATAGTCAGTCATTTGCCCGGTCGACAGGCCACTACAATCAGCCAGATGGTGGTGACCTGTCCACCGGGGATTCTTAGCATCCCCCGCCCTGCCGAAATGAAACCGCCACCTTGGCCCGGGATAGCAGGGCTGCCGGTTACTGGGGATAGGTTTCTCTGCATGAAGGAGAAAAGGCCTGTAAGTCGCCACGCGGGTCAGGTGGATTGGCGAATGATGCCAGAGTGCCGGCAGAGTGTCCCACGTGCAGGTGAGGTTGACTTTAGCTCCCGAAATGTCTGTGGTCCACTTACATCACAATTATTGCAAACCATTGTTTTAATAAGCGTAAACACAGGTTTACATACACGTAAGTACGCGTGGGCATACCGTCTAGACAGCCAGACGCAGTGCCCAGGGTCTTTTTGGATAAGTTTCCATTTACAAGCAACAAAATTCCGAGCTATATTGACTAGAGAATCTAATTACACCAATGAAAAAAAAATATTGGTCTAGATTGACCCTTATTCGTTAAAATATTAAATGTTTGATTGTGCACGTCTTCATCTCTGGCAATTGTAATGTAAACAAAACAAGTCTATATAATATTTTTTTCTTTTTATACTATTTGGGGTGTAAGTGGTTCATCAACATCTTTGAACCAAAGTCAACTTCACCTGCACGCGGTGCACCCTGCTGACTGACAAACGAAGCTCTGGCGAAAAGAGAGGTAGGGAGCGTAATTGTAAGCTACCCGTCTGGGGAATGTACCTCCACCTCACAGAATACCAAACCGCAGCCAAATAACAATTCCCTTGAGGGTTGTTGTGTTCCTGCGAGTGAGTGAGGTCACCAGAAAGGAAGGAGATGCTGCGTTGGCAGCGGGGGTGGCGGCGCGCGAGCGATATTTTATGTTGCGAGCGTTAATATGACTACGGTAACCGCTTCACATCAGGCGGGCCGTATGCTTGTCTGCCACCCGACGTAGTATATAAAAAAAAAAAAAAAAAAAATACGACTGGTGGCAGACAAGCATACGGCCCACCTAATGTGAAGCGGTTACCGTAGCCATATTAATGCTCGCAACATGAAATATCGCTCGCGCGCTGCCACCCCCGCTGCCAACGCAGCAACTCCTTCCTTTCTGGTGACCTCACTCACTCGCAGGAACACTGTTGTGTTTCTCCGAGTTTTTGATTGAGGGTTGTTACCCTCAAGGGAATTGTTATTTGGCTGCGGTATTCTATGAGGTGGAGGTACTTCCCCAGTCGGGCAACTTAAAAAATATGCTAAGCCCTACCCCTCTTTTTGCCAGAGCCTCGTCTGTCAGTCAGCAGAGTGCACCACGTGCAGGTGAGGTTGACTTTGGTTCAAAGATGTTGATGAACCCCCAATAAATACTTTAAACTAAAAATATATATTTATACTCGTATAAGTGTTATCTTATCGATAATTAAATGACACCCTAATGCCCTATCATATTATAAGCTAATCTTGTTTGTACGTCGTATATACTAGAAATAAAAATAAATAAAGATTTATTCTACTGATTTCTTTAGACTTTTCTTCTTCACCAAATGTTATTATAAAAATTTGAATTCATTTCGGAGAGTGTATATACTGCACGATGCACTAATAAATTATATTAAGGTGTAGGTTAAGTAGTAATCAAAATGGAAACCGACGCTTCTGGAGAAACTTGGAGAAATGAAGGTACTCCTAGGGCACAGGTCGAGTGATACATCGCATAATAAACGTTGGTTTAACTAATGGTTATGTAGAAAGGGCCGGCAATTAACTGACATTACCGCTTTTAATAAACCGATAAAGTGAGACAGAATAATCGTATACATACAATACAATACAATTTTAAATAGATTCTTTTTTTTTTCTTTCTTGGTTTATACAGGAAGATAATTATGTTTTATTAATTTTATTTTTTGTATTATACCAAGTATTCTTATGTAAATAAAATTATGTAATTTAAATGCAATATTTTTTTTTTCACAAATGTATTTGTTAAATTAAATAATGAATTCTTTATTTGCTATGAATGAGGTTTTGCAAATATAACTACATATTTAGAGCCAAAAATAGCATGCAAATATACATAAAATGCATGTGTACACACATGACGTATACACACGTGTATAAACTAATAATATATTATTTTTATACTTCAATAAATTGACTGTTGAAATATATAATAATAAATAAATAAAAAATACAAAATTATAAAAAATAATACACTTCACAAGATACTTAACTATGCACCAAAATCGTTAGGTGTCCGTTTTACTTTTATTATAGGACACAATTTTGTATTTATTTATTACTTTAATTTCAATAGTCAATTTATTGAAGTATAAAATTGTATATTAACGTCAAGTACATACAAAGTGTAGTCGTTAAGTAAGGCCGAATTGTTTCTGTAATTACAAAACATAATAAAAAATTGATGTCGCGCTTACGTTAAAATTTTATGATATTTCTTATTATATATGGAATAATCACCCGGTCTGCACCTATCGATTACTTTATGTATAATGTAAAGGAACATGTTATATGATAGATATAAGAAGAAAACTCATAAAAACAAAAGTTACATCTAGCGGTATTAATATAGAAATTATTAATTATTTCCTCTAAATAGTCTTAACCGTTAGTTTTAATTAGTTGTCACAAACCTGTAAAACTTCTTAATGGTCTATTATAATTATGACATCTAAATATGGCTTTTTAATAACGGTAATATATATAATAATAATAAGCATGCTTCACAATAAATTTAATACTATGTTCATAATTCTAATAGATACTAGTTATATCTATTACATCATAAAATCTTAACGTATACTTAATTGAGAAATTGCCTTCCACGGATCTCATAATATTTTATACCTATACTATATGGTGTTATATACCAAACGCAAATATTTTAAGGAAAAGTACAGTTAAGTAAAGAAAGTAGATTTTAAGCATTTAGAAATAAAAAACATAGAAAACTTTCTATTGATTTCAAACAAAAACAGTATGTAATAGATTTTATGAACATACTATATAATGTAAGCTGGCAACTTCTTTGATGGAATTAATTTGACTTTTTCCTATTCGGTTTGACATTTAGTTCATGGTGTTCAACAAACAATGCACAAAATCATAGTTTTAATTTTTATTATTAATAAGATTTTTTTTACACGCTACTTTGCGAGATAAAATCGATTATTAAATGTAAGAAATCGTTATAATCGATTATTACATTAATGTTAAAATCGATTTTATCTAGTAGCTTGTAAAAAAAATTGTAAAATACTTTCTTATGAATTCTTCATTCATGCCTATTAATATTTGCACTTGATGTAAAATGCCCTTATATAATGGTATAGCCAACCCGAAGTCTAGGCGCTCGTAGGTTTGACTAATGCTTTCCGGCATACAAACGACACGCAACGGCGGCGAGCCGTACCTTAAGAAAACTACAGAAATGCTCCAGTTGGGTTAGATTATATCTCATTCGGTTTTTGATGCTAAAAAGCCAAAGCTAGGCTTTTTACCATCAAAATGCGAGTGAACGAAGTAAGCAAGGTTTAACTTGCTTTTGAAAAATGACTGGATACCCCACCTCCCTATCCAATAACAAGTTTTGGAAACACAAACATAACCTAACCAAACTATGTCTGAGTGGCAACTGTGGCAACCCTACTACATTAAGTCTATATTTGGCTACTAGTTTTGTTCCATTCAAGAGTTATGAACTTACTTACTACCTTCTATGTTTGTCTAAAATATGCCATTCAAAGACAGAAATTTGAATGAAATTTTGGCTTTGTCATAGTCAAACCTAGGAGTGGCTTCACTTCGAAGATATACAATAACATATAAAACCATCTGTATATTAGCCCAGTGTAGAGATACGTACGTACCAATATACTCTACTTATTATAAGTTAAGTTTCTGGGCGATCTACCTATTAAGTATTACCACAGCACAAGTAATAGTACTACGTAGTATTACATTACTAAACAAGGCTAACACCTTCGTACGTTACCTAAGTGGGATTAAGTGAATGTCAGGCAATTACCTTACTTTCTTCTTGCCATAATGGAGGCAGGTATAACGCATCTTATGTAAAATGGGTAAAAACACTTAAGGACAGTTCGGAAGTTAAAGTAGGAATTGCTGATTTTAAGACTTGGTACTCGTAAGTATCTATAGTATGTAGTAAGTAAGTAAGTAAGTAAAATAGTTATTGTATAAGAAATAATAATAAATTTTTCACTGAATTATTTTTCTTCGAAGTAAGTCTCGAGTGACGCCATGGAAAATCTAATTCTGTATAAACTTTTTGTAAAAACACGAATGAAGAAAACATTTGTTTGGAATAATTAAGAATAATAATTTTTTCGCTTAAAGAAAGCTTAAACTTTTTAAGTAAAGAAAAATAAAATGTATATTCGTGTTTTTTGGATATTTTCATGTATTTCATAAAGTTTAGAACGGAATAATTATTATTATGTCATTAGCGGTGACTGCGACTCTGTCCTCGTGGATTTTAGGTTAACACTTATTTGTTTGGGAACCGATTAGAACGAAACATCGTATAATGATACGAGAAGCTTGCCACAATACCTTAGTGTACTCACTCACTAAACTGTATTCAAATCCAATAATATGAATTGCAAATTGCTGAACAATTATTACTTTATGTACATGCTTCCGCTTGCGGCTCCAGGTGTAGCTCCAATAAAGTATATGTTATCTATCCATACCAAATTAGATTAAACGGTTGAACGGGTCAAAGATAAGCCAGAACAAACAAATAAACACATACACAAACAAAACTTTGAGTTGGTTCTTGTTTGGATAGTAATAGTAGTAGTAGTAAACTATTGAGATAACTATCTCAATAGTTTACTATTGAGTACTATTGAGAAACATTCCCATTTTATTTGTAATAGACTTAAGTATAGCTTTCGAGAACTAGCTACATAATTAGATAACCTAGTGCCGATTGCTTATTCATACAGTTTCTTATTTGCCTGGGTGAGAATATTATGCACCCTTTTTAATAATTGCGTAAGATTAGGTCTTACCTACTTACGTAAACGCATCTATAGTTCTATAAAAATATATTTTTATATTACGTCGGATTGGCTATTATTGTTTGATAACAGTGTCGTGCTGTGGCAGACGACTTAGCTAGCAGTTACCCTAGAGCTCTACCATAGTATAAATAGAGAAGTAAGATAACTTCATACAAACGCACCGAGCGCGGTTTGTATGTGAGCGCGCCCGTACGTATGGCCGTCGCACGCACACACTGACAACATTTATGAGTTTATATGGAGCGCCAGTCGGGGTCGATTCGCGCCTGGGCTGACGGTCGTTAATAATTTGAACATTTAGGTACCTACCTACGTCGTATATAACTACAAATTCGTTAAAGATGGCTACAAAGTCGACTAGCCATAAAAACATTGCAGTGTTCATGGATGTCTCAATTACAATTTGTACGGATACCCTAACTATTCGGCCACCGACACTCCTAATAATCACATGATATGTGTGTAAATGTTGTAAACGCAACAATGCTTGCATTGTTGTGTTTTGTGTTCCGGTTTGAAGGACAACGCACCTGCGATTCTGCAATTTTGTTGCCAACAGCTTGAATGCGTGAATCGTGGATGTTATGGGCGACAGTTATCGCTCACCATCAGGTGGGCTGTCTGCTCGTTTGTCACTGAGTAAGCATGCATTAAAATGTAGGTAATGAAAAAATTGCAGTCACTCCTGGTGTATGTACAAAAATAATTATTTTTATTCTTTTTAGATTTCCACACCCAAAGGGTAAAAACGGGACCCTATTACTAAGACTCCGGTGTCCGTCTGTCTGTCCGTCTGTCACCAAGGACTGTAGGTATCTCATGAACTGTGGGAGCTAGACAGTTAAAATTTTCACAAATGATGTATTTCTGTTGGCGCTATAACAACAAATAATAAAAACAGAATAAAATAAATATTTAAGGGGGGCTCCCATACAACAAACGTGATTGTATGTCGTTTTTGGTACGGAACCCTTCGTGACAGAGTCCGACTCGCACTTGGCCGGCTTTTTGTTACAGATCCCTAACACTTACCCTACTTAATTTTGTATTTTGTACCTTACTTAATTTTGTATAATAGAGATTGACTAAGTATTTTTGACGGTTGAATAAACTATTAAGCGACAGCCCTACGTGTTTAGGCTATTATCTCCCGCTCGGGGCTTGAGTTGTCCTACCTCTATTTTTATTATGGCTCTACCGATTGAGCTAAAGATATTTGTAATTAACTTTAGCCTAAAACCTATTTTAGGTATCGAAATATTCGATCAGGGACCCTACCGCCGAACGTGTAGCCGATTACTGTAAAATCAATGATTAGCTTAGATTAGCGATAATTGTGTTTAGCTTAGCTGATAGACACCATAGAGCTCTACCGATTAAGCTTAATATATTTGTCATTAACTTAAACCTAAGATTAATTTTAGCGATCAAAAAATACGATGACAATCGGCATCAGCTTCGGCGGTACGGCCCCTGATCATGTGAAAGCATTAATCCTAAGTACGTATTCTAAACTTATTATATATATTATTATGTAATAATAACCTGCAGAATACATATTATATATATTTAGATATCTGCATCTAAATAAATCTGTATTCTGAAGGTTATTGATATTAATTTATGTAAAACCATTTGTTATGGAAGAGTGGCTCCTTCTAACACAGGTGTCTCACACTTAAATGAAGGAACCCACCCCCCCACACTCGAATATGTAAATTGTGAAAGGAATAAATATTTTTTCATTTTTATTTTATTTATTGACAGTATTTATTACCATACTAATGTATGGTAATAAATACCGTCAATAAATAAAAAAAAGGTACTCATTCTGCCTAGTTAGATGTTTTATAATTTTAACAAAAAAACGACTCCAAACATTACTCTACATTTACGTATATAGTAGATACAGGCTGATGATGATGATGATGATGATGAAAAAATATGAAACCAATCTGGAAGTATACTCTTTCAGATAAAAAAAGATTTTTTCAAATGGGTTTCTAAATCACGGAGTAATTAAGTAACAAACAATAAAAAAAAATACAGCCGAATTGAGAACCTTCTCCTTTCTTGGAGTCAGTTAAAAATCTTCGTCATATTATTGAAGCACTCAGATATTATTTTAAGAATCCAACGCTGTTACGAAGTATGGAAATGAATATATTGATGAGCATCAAGTGAAGAGGTGTTTATAAGATCTTAATCTTTGTTGATATTAACGCGCTGTGAAGTTTTTCTGCTTCATAAATATACATTACAACATGCGTTGTCTTATCTCCAGTACACTAATATACAATAATGGCTACACAGGAGACACAGCGGTGGGAATGTATGGTGGGCCCCCGTTCCGTTAGGGTACGTAGTACTATTACTTATACTGTGGTTAGGGCGTTACATTGACACATCAAGTGTTTACAAGAGACAATACTCAATACGACTGGTGTATGGGTTTGATAAATTATACGGATCAAAAGACTTTTTGAAAATTATTTTATTTTATTTTATTTATATATATTTTTTTAAATTGAATTTCTATCTACATTTTACGTAGGTACTTCTCTTCTGTCTGAAGGCCTTACAGTAAAGCTTGTAAAGTAAAATTTGTATATTTGTGAGTCAAAAGCCAAATGGGTGAGTCAAAAGCTGCTTTTATAATTAAATCCTTTTGTATGAATATAAAATAAATGTATGTTTTTTTTATAAAAATATAACAAATAATAAAAATAATTTTGTAATATTTTGAGGACAAACGTTTTCCGGACAAAATTTGTTATGTTTATAAAAAAAAAACTTTTTTTATTTTTGTAATAAGTATTTTCCGTGTAATATTTTCTGGATAAACGGGTTACGACTAAACGGTTTAAATCGACTCTTAATTCGACGGTTAAAAGCTTATTATCGCCTAGGAATATCTATAGTTAGCCAACTTAGGCAATTGCTACATGTCTAGACTCAGGCAGGGCTACGGTAATACGTAATTTCCTGTCGATATCGCGATTATAACCTGGATTTACTCGCCGGATACTGCCAGTTAATGTCTTAGGTGTTTATATAAGTGTTAAGGTCCTTATAGGAAATTGCACGGAAATTACGTAAATTCATTATCGAAGGTGAAATTATTTCTTCGAATAAATTTATTTTTCCGTATCTAAATATTTTTCTATATTTATTCGAGTGGAACGGCGCGCGTAGGCCGCTAATGCCTCAAAATTTGACCTTCCATGTAGGTTTTTTTTTCTTCTTTTAAATAAATGTTCCTGGACAAATTACAAAGGGTCATGTAGTCGTAAACAATAGCTTGTAGAAGGGATACTAGATAACTAATAGCATAGATACATAAATACTTTGTTTTTGGAAATATATGTAGATATGACATGTTCATACATACAAATATTTGTCTTGTGCGAAGATCGAATCCGCGAGTATCTTGATGTCAAGATAGCTTTTGCTTAGTATTACTACCCGGCTTGTTGGCGATATTGAAGAAAGAAAATGGCGTCAATGAATTTTCGCTTCCTATTCAGAATTAACTTGACTTTAGAGCCGTGAAAATCATAAGAGGTTAACATATATGTGGTTCAGCTTATACTGGATAGCAGTCACAAAGCAATTTATGCACGTTTATATATTTTACGGTGTGGGAAAATTACATGATCCCTACGTCCTTAAAATATACAATACACTAGAGCGATAACTTCTTGCATCACTCATTTCGTTTGGTTTAGTGAGCACAAAGCAATGACCTACCACCTCCCATGGCTCCACCGACCTCGCGGTCATATGAGCCGAATCGCGAGAGATGCGCACAACACCGTTGCTCTAAGGCTCTTTTGTGCCGCGGGCAATTCTTGACTCTCTACAAATTATTTAATCTATTTCCTTAGTCCTATTTGTGCCCTATTTGTGTCCTCTCCCCCTACTGGGGCGGCGACGAATACACACACAGTGAGCACAAAGCAGTACAAAATGGAAAATATCTAACAAACGATATCTAGAGGCGGTTATCCTAAAATAAATAAATATTCCTGGACAAATTACACACGGCCGTCTAGTCCCAAACCACACCCAAACAGTACTATTACTTATACTGTGCCCAAACTAAGCAAAGCTTGTTACTATGGATACTAGATAGCTGACATTATACTTAAATACATTTTTTTAAAATACATATACGAGTATATATACATAGAAAACACCCACACAAAGACAAACAGACATGTTAATGCGCACAAGTATTTGTCTTGTGCGACGATCGAACCCACAACTTCCGAGTCAAAGTGGCCATTGCTAACCATTTGACCACCGAGCTCGACCTTTTGATCTTTGAATCATCACTACTACTACAGGACCACGGCGGATTTTTTATAATACTACCTGAGTAGTAATAATACAATATTGTTCAACCATATTCATATATAATATCATATCATCATCATCAGGTCATTTTAGTTTCCACTACAGGAGCACGAACCTCTCTCGTCTGTCCCAGACAGAAGGAGGATTTGGCCTACACTCCCCACGCTGGCCAGACGGGTTGGGGAGGCCTGATCTATGATTCTATTCTAGTCTGCCGGAAACCACACGGCCTATATTCATATATTGTGTGCAAATAGGTAGTAAATTTTATCAGCAGTCATCGTCAGCCCTTATTTATCCACTACGAGTCTCTTTTCAATCGAAGGGGTTTAGAGCATACTCCACCTAACTCCTCAACTGCGGGTTGGCGGACGTTTCTCGTTGTTAAGACAATATATAATTATTTATTCTTTCAAACTTCATAAATACAATTATTTCTAAGAAACTAAATTAAAAACTAAATTAAAAATAAAACTAAATATTATCTAAAAACAATTTAAGACAATTGTTCGTAATTACGTCGATTATACTGAAAAATTACAAACTGAAGCTATAATAACATATTGTATACTGTTATCCTCAGATTATCTTTTGCATCAATTTTAAAACAGGAAACGTGTAAAATGAATATAAAATTCGAATTGAAATGCGGCGCTCCCTGTGATTCTTGTAGAAGGTTCCGGGATGGCTTAAAAATTTGCGATCATGCATAAAGATTTTGCATAAATATTTATGCCACTGTTTCGGTTAGAAATTGGCATTTTCTATCTTCAAATATTATGATTTATGGGTACTATATTATAACGACACAAAATTTCCATTATAACAAAATACGCACTTATTAGTGTTGCTGATTTCTATCGGTGGTGAATGCTTACCATCAGATGACCTTTTATTTTTATACCACGGCAGACAAGTTACAGAATACCGCAGCCAAATAACTATTCAATTGAGAGTTGTTGTGTTCCTGGGAGTGAGTGAGGTCACCGGGATGGAAGGAATTGCTGTGTTGACTAATGTGGCGGCGCGCTGGCGATATTTCGTGTGGCGATTGTTCAAATAGCTACGGGAACACCTTCATATCAGGCTGACCGTATGCTCGTTTATCTATAGCATTAGAAAACTAAAACTAATACTTGCATAGAAAACTAAAAATTTATGTGGGTCACCATGGGGCAGTGTGAAAATTACCGGGCCATGGCAGAACACTGGTTGGGAAACACTGCTCTATACCCCTTCGTTTGAAGGGAGACCCGTATCCCAGCAGTGGGATGAATATAAGATGGGGTGTAAGTGGTTCATCCACATCTTTGAACCAAAGCCAACTTCACCTGCACGCGGCGCACCCTGCTGACTGACAAACGGAGCTCTGGCGAAAAGAGAGGTAGGGAGCGTTTGTAAGCTACCCGACTGGGGAATGTACCTCTACCTCACAGAATACCGCAGCCAAATAACAATTCCCTTGAGGGTTGTTGTGTTCCTGCGAGTGAGTGAGGTCACCAGAAATGAGATGCTGTGTTGGCAGCGGGGGTGGCGGCGCGCTAGCGATATTTTAAGTAGCGAGCGTTAATATGGCTACGGTAACCGCTTCACATCAGGCGGGCCGTATGCTTGTCTGCCACCCGACGTAGTATAAAAAAAAAAGAATACAACGACGATGTAGAAAACACCCAGACCAGATACGCAGACATGAAACGAAAGATAAACGATAAATTCTTATATTCACCTGACAGTTCAGACAAAGATGTATATGCAGATGGCGGTAAAATTGTATTGATAAAGTGCTGCCGTGTCTTATCTTTGAACATAGTCGCAGGTTCCATTAAACATCGTGCATGCTTGAAGATTTACACTTGAGTTAATATTCGCGCAAGAAATTAATTAATTATTTCCGCGCCATGATTACACTTAGATATTGCTTCTGTTGCGTTGTTCCGTATCGTTTGGAAAACTGAAGGAGTTACGTTAGTCACAAATAAATAATGTATGCTTTTTTGGCATCCAAGATTTATTAAAAAAATATTACTAGCTGACCCGAAATAGGTTAAATCCAATCTAATCAAATCAAATCAAAATATCTTTATTTTGAACTTTATAAAGCACTTAGAAACGTCATACAAATTAACTGACAGTTCTGTCAAACGACCTAAAGTTACGTCACACCCCGGCCACTCCATACAAATGTCGCGTCATGTACTACTACATAAACAATGACGTATGTGCAGAGCGCGAATGAGCGTGTAAGCGTGCGGCGCCATACAAACTGTTCCTGATTTGTCTCAGAGCGGAGGTGATATCGTCACATGAGAGCGGCAGGGAGTGGCTGTACGTAGTACTATTACTTATACTGTGGTTACGCTAGAAAACGTGATCGTTCAGTTTTCTTAAATTTTCAAATTTTTCACGCTATTTCTTATTTTTTTCTTTCATAAGAACCTTTTCCTGGTAATAACAAATACGATAAAAAAAATTGCGAAATCGGAGCAGCCGTTCACGCGTGATAGGATGACATAGGGAAATAGACATTCATTTTTATATATAGATTTAAACTCTTTATTGATCACAGTAAGACTAATGGTACAAAAGGCGGACTTAATGGTAAAAGCATTCTCTACCAGTCAACCAAGGGAAGTGCAGTGAATAACATGTATTGGGGTGTAGTGGCTCATCAATATCTTTGAACCAAGGCCAATCCCACCTGCATGTGGTACATCCTGATGACTGACAAACGAGGCTCTGGCAAAAGAGACGGCACAGCGTAATTTTTAGATGCTCGACTTGTGAAATACCTCAATACAGTCAATTAATAATTCCCTTCCCAGGAAGGAAGAAGTTGTTGCGCTGGCAGCGGGGCTGCCACTGTTTTGTACCAATAAAATAAATGCCTACATTTATTTTATTGGTACAAAACTTTTACAAAAACCATTGGAACAAATCAATTGAGGTCATAAAGTGTTCCATTTTTGTAATTTCAGTCCGAGATACAAAAGTAAATTGCGGATAAGTGTATATAATTTACAATAGATATTCATGATGTGAAATAGATTAGATCAATAGAGCCGGATATCGTTCACTATAATAATAGTGTTTTTAAATGCCAAGCGTGATCGCTTTGACCTTGGCGATATATTTGTTACAAGTATTGACTTACAAGAAATCAGAGTCACAGACATTGACAGTTTGCTATATGTTACGATAAATCAATGATGTCTGAAAGCCGAAGAAGGGGTATTTTTAACCGACTTCAAAAAAGGAGGAGGTTCTCAATTCGACTGAATGTTTTTTTTGTATGTATGTTCTTAAATATCTTCGCGAATAAGGAATCGATTTTCAAAATTCTTCTTGTATTTGAAAGGGTATGATTGCAAGGTGGTCCCATATTCACCAAGTCAGGATCTGATGATGGGATCCCAGAAAAATCGAGGGAAACCCTTAAATTTGCCGTGTGGTTGTCGGCAGAATAAAATTCCGCCACTCCATTGCTCTGCGTTGGTCGTACAAGGCGACTAAGGAATCTTGTGTGACGCAATAACTTTTCTCCCAGAAGGCGTCTCCCGGGGTATTCCAACAATAAGCTGCGCACGCCAACTGAGTCGGTCTTTTTTTAATCAGCTTTTTTTAAGTTGCCCGACTGGTAAAGTACCTCTACCTCACAGAATACCGCAGTCAAATAACAATTCTCTGGAGGGTTGTAGTTATCCTGCGAGTGAGTGAGGTCACCAGAAAGAAAGAAAGGAAGGAGTATAGGCTGCCAACGGATCGGTGACTTCTTGGTGTTGCTGATCTCCATGGGCGGTTTGCTTTCCATCAGGTGACCCACATGTTCGTTTGCCCCCCTCACATATAAAAAAAGGTTTTATATAGATTGTAGAGGCATAGTAGATGATCTCAATTATGAGTTAGCAAGCACAGTATTTCTTACTCAATGTCGCTTAAAATAAATTTGTATGAAGGGAAAGAGGAAGAAAGATTATTGTCAAGTGGCTACTTTCGAGTTAAAATGTTAACATTTTTATAAAATATATTAAAGAACATTATTTTAATATTATTATGTCGTTTGTTTCTGTTTTATACACATGGAATTAACATGTACTGTTGTACAGGTTTATATCTGTCTTTTTCTTTTTATAATAATGACATTTGTCGAAGTAACACTATATAATATGGATGGGGCAGAAAAGTTCTCCCGTGGAGGCCCCATTCATATTTGTGCACATGAACATATCTGTTTGTCTCGGTCTGGGTGTTTTCTATATATGTATGCATTTACAAAAAAAAATGTATTTAAGTATATCAGTTATACCCATAGCACAAGCTTTACTTAGTTTGGGACTAGACAGCAGTGTATAATTTGCCCAGGAATATTTATTTATTTATAATTGTGACTTAAACAAACTCTGCCACTAGACCATTAAAGTCAATTCTCATTGACACGTAGGTACGTCGTCTTGTTCATTATCTCACGAAAATACAATCATTAATAAAAAATAGATTTGTAGAGCAGTAGCCTTGAGGTCGTTGATGTGGGATTACAAACACAATGTGGCGGCGGCCTCGCTACAACTTAATTTACTCATTTTTGCAATTTCTTCACGACAATATTGTTAGTATGAGATATTTTATCAAAATACGCATTTTACCCACGAGACCGGTGTTTGGTAATTGATGCCTACTTGATAAATGAACTTGTTTTTGCTTATGGCAGGGATTCCCAATCTTTTTCAGTCCGTGGCGCAGTTACAAATTTATTATTTTGTCACAGCTAGCTAATTGTAAAAGATACAGTCGAAAGAAATAGGTACCTACAATAATAGTAGTTAGGTTATGTAGATTAGGTTAGTTAGGTAGAGAACAAAAATTAAAATATCTACCATATGAAATTGAGTTTTTTTTATTATAAAAGAATTGAACGCGAACCCGAATATTTGTGGTTTCGGATAATGATAGAGGATTGACTCACGGTGCCCCTCTATATTTTCTATGTCGGCGTGCCGCCGGGCGCCACGGCGCACACTTTGGGAACCCCTGGCTTAAGGTGTTGTCTCGTCATTGTTTGGAATAGCGAAGTATTTATAGCATAAATATGTACAATGTTCATCAGATCAATATCCAACTGCCTACATAAATTATTGTTTGTGGGACAATAAAACGACCAAAACATATTTCTCACGATATACATTTTTTAACCGAATCCAAAAAAGGAGGAGGTTCTCAATTTGGCTGTATTTTTAAAAAATATTTGTTACTAAATTACTCCGTGACTTATAAACCGATTTTAAAAAATCTTTTTTTTATTTGAAAGAGATTGGTCCCGTATTTTTTTCATCATCATCATTATCAGCCTATATCTACCCATTGTTAAGTTTGTTATTTCATTACTCCGTCATTTATGAACAGATTTCCGACAAGTGCTTTCAAGTTTCTCGTAAGCATTAGTCTTAATTCACTCGGATTAGCTTCAGCTATACGGGGAGAGAACGGATAGAAGTTAAAGTCGATTTTGACCGTTTCCTTCCAAGGACTTAATTTTTTAAATAATACATAAATTATTAGTCAAATTCCAAAAGTTTATTAATCCTACTAATTTCTTCTGATTAAATTCGTTGTGAGTTCTAAGTTTCCAAGGCAGCGGTAGTCTTACCCCCGGGTAGGGCATGCAATTCGAGTATTCGAGTATTCGTTTTATTCGAGTATTCGCCCTTGTTTAATATTCGAATACTATAAACTTAGTATTCGAGGTTTCTGAGTTTTTCGAATAGTATAAAATTGAATATTAAATAACTAGTAAAATGATAGCAACAAAATTTGCGATCGCAGCTTTTTGATCCGTGCGTGTATCCAATCGTTCTCGGGGGTAGACTTGCGCAAAACAGTTCACTGAACTGAAAAGAGAGATGCAGTTCTTTTGACACAAATGAACTATATCACTCATCTAGTTCATTTAGTTCAATGTATCTTTGATTCAATCGACTCAGTAGTTCTATTGACTGATTCCTTCTACATTCTTCTCAGTTCTATTGCATCATTTTGATGACATTGTATTTTTGTATTAAATAAGTATAACAAATTAAATCTATAAATATAAAATTCAAAGTCCTGATTGACTGATATATCAATGCACAGCCCAAACCGCTGGGTCTACCGATTTCAAATTTGGCACGTAGGTTCCTTATGACATCTAGGGGTACACTAAGAAAAGATTTTTCAAAATTCATCCCCTAAGGGGGTGAAACGGGGGTCCAAAGTTTGTATGGGGAAACGAGATTAGTTGGACTATTTTATTCGAAACTTTACACGAGTACTTCTATAGATAAATGAGTAAACATGTGTTTCAGGATTTTTCAATATTCAGGGTAATAGGGTGCAATAGGGTGAAAAATTCTGAAAATCGTCACGGGTATTGTTTTTATAGTTTATCGGGTCGCTGATTACGAAAATACTAACTATTTTCTAATCAAACGTAGCCGACGTGACATAAAATCCCCCTGTGGGGGTGCAATGGGCTTGAAATGTCATAATATCAACATTGGTGTTGATTCTTAGTTTGGTTTTCTGAGACATCAATTACAAAAATAGCATCGATTTGAAAATGTCAACCCCTAAAAGGGTAAAATGGGGTCAAAAAGTCTGAAAATCGTCATGGGTATTGTTTTTATGGTTTATTGGGTCACTGCCCCCTTACCACCATCTCTTATTGCGATTCAATAACTGGACAGAATGCGTATCCATACCAATGAATAAGCGACTCTATTTCAAATGGAATAGAGTCGCTTATTCATTGGTATAAATAAGCATTATATTCAGTTATTGAATCGCATTATGAGATGGTGGTAATAGGGCTGATTACGAAAACAACAACGATTTTAAAATTCAACGTGGCTAACGTGATCATCATCCTCTATAGAAGTGCGATGAGGTTGAAATGTCTTTATATCAATATATGTGTAGTTTTTACGGGTTTTTGGAACGCCAATTCATACTAAGTAATATTATAAATGCGACAGAATGTCTGTTACCTCTTCACGCTTAATTCGCTGGACCGATTTAGATGAAATTTGGTTGAGAGATACCTTGAGTCCTGGGAAAGGACATACCTAAGATAGTTTTTATCCCAGAAATTACCTATTATTGTTATTTATTGTACCCGTAGGGCGGTAATTTGACCATCATCCCCTATTGGGGTGCGATGGAGTTGAATTGTCAAAAATGAGGTGAAAAAGTCCGAAAATCGTCATAGGTTACGAAAAAACAACTATTTAACAATCCTACATATCCGACGTGACAACTCTGTAAGAGTGAAATGGGGTTGAAATGTCATAATATCATTATGGGTGTTGATTCTATGGTTTTCTGGGACGTTAATTACAACAGTGGCATCGACTTGAAAATGTAACGTGGTGGACATGAATTACTTAAAAAGATTTTTAAATTTTACCTCTAAGAGGGTGAAACGGAGGTTCAAAGTTTGTTTGGGAAAACGAGATTAGTTGGTTTATATGGGCAAATGTGATTGACTATTTTATCCTAAATTTTACACGAGTTCTTCTATTGATTAATGAGTAAACACGTGTTTGCCCCGCATATCACGCGAGCGAAGCCGCGGGCGAAAGCTATTTTATAAATTCCCTTACAAATATTGATTTTCCTTCAAACTTTTCACAGGCTTAGGACTGTCAACCTTGAGTAAAAAGAAATTATTTAGTGGTTAAAATAATAATTAATATAAAAATTGAGCCTTGTATCTTTACTACTATAGCATATTTTCGCTAACAGCTTATGGTTCTTATGTCCTTGGCCTTAGAGTTCTAATTCGGTCAGTCAATCACGCACGAAACTATCTGTTTCTTTTTATCTCGAACAATTTCAGAATCTTCCGTCCTTTTCGCTCTCTATCGCTAGCAATTTTGGCATATATTTACGCTTTATGTATTTCCGTTCTTTTTACTCTTTGTCACTCGATTAAACTAAATGATGCAGTGAACTATATGGGACAAGAAAGAGTGAGTGACAAGAACCGGCTTGTATGGTGAACTGGTACAATTGAACTACTCACTCAGGAACTACACAAGTCTACTCGGGGGTTTGCGCGCGCGGTGATAAATGACTGATGCCGTCATCCGCCATTTTAAACCAAATCCAACAATTAGAGACAAATCCCTCTGATACCAGATTATGATAATACTATACCATGGGGTAGAAAACCAGAGATCACACAGAGTCAGCCAACAATCCCAGCTCAAGTCAAACATTTGTGTGCATAAACATGTCTGTTGAGACAAACAGACAAGTTTATGCACAAAAATGTTTGATTTGAGCTGAGTCTGAGTTGAGGTCTGGGTGTTTTTTAAGTATTATGTATATGCATTTATGTACAAAAAAAATTTATTTAAGTACATTTATCACTTATCTAGTAGCTTTGCGCTTAATTTGGGACTAGACGGCGCTGTGTAAATTGTCCAGAATTATTTATTTATTTATTTATGTAATGCTGAAAACTGCATTGAAATCCGTTGCGTAGTTTAAAAGATCTAAGCGCACAGACAGCGGTTGCGACTTTATTTTATACTATGTAAAGAAGATATTCGAAAAACTCGTAAAACTCGAATAACTCGAATAGTATGAATCATGATATTCGTAAAACTCGAATACTAAAATCGGGCGAATATTGCATGCCGTACCCCCGGGACTGCAATGGATTTCACTGTTCATTGCCTTTTTTGGCGGTCGCCGCTGTGAATCATGGCTACACAGGAGACACAGTGCTGGGAATACATTATTTTTTAGTTCATTATCATATAGTATGACAGCTTTTAACTCATCGATGCTGGAATATTTCATGGAATGTCGAAGAAAAAAAAGGCCAATTTGAAATCGGTGATATTTTGACATTTTCTAGTAAAATAAACATATTTGTAAATGACTTGACTTTCTCAAACAGAATTATTTCGTTAGATAGTGTCCCCTTAACGTTAATTCTTTAATGTCAACAACTAATACCGATACGTGCATGAACTTTGCACTTTCCGAAGCATATAAACATAGTTACTTACGCTAATCTAAACAAACCTTTGAAATGTGTACCAACTTCCACGACTTATTGATTTAACATTAGAGTATTGCAGCTAGTTAGTTATTATGTACGTACCAAACTGACAAACGGTCTAGAACCTTTAAGTCTGAGAAGTGATTTTACGTTCCTTTTGTGTGTTCTACCGATTGAACAATGGGGTGTGTTCAGAGGAGTTGTTTGACATGATGCTTACGCCCCTCCTTCTACAGTCGCACCGCTCGCCATCGACGGGGAATTCATCCTCAAACATAGGAGCCTAAATGGACACGTACTGTGCGGTTTCAAAGTGCGAAAAAATTTCTCCCGCGTACTGTCTTTCAAAAGGGCGTGAAGAGGTTTTTACAGGGTCGGCATTGCGCGACTGATCCGCCTGGTGTTACAGGCGTTCATATGCTACGGTAACTTTTGCCACGTTAGTGGTATAAACAAAAATGTCTACCAATATTACTATCATACAAAGTATTCATTTATTCTTTAAAATTACGATATATTAATGATACGTTCACAGATCCTTGTCCAAATGATAAATGATTACAACTATTGCATAGTTTCGATGACTATGATCGTTGCGAAATTTGTGAATTCTCTGGCGCCGATGCTAATCTGAGCTATTGAAAATTAAGTGTAAGACCTAGTGGACTGGATTAGCCTCCAGTTATTAGTAATATCGATCTTGTTAATGTGGTAACACCTATGTCTCTTGTATTGTGGTTTGTATCTGACGTAACAATGCTAAATTGTGAAGGTATAAATCAATCATCATTAATACCCATGTAGCCTTGTATTATGTTTTGTTACAATATAAACATGGACGAAGTCAGTACTTACATTAATATTATAAATTTGCAGTGGCCGCGACTTCGTCCGCGGGGAATAGTTGTTTTTTATTATTATTTATTTATTTTAGTAAAAATAAATCAAATTTCATAATAAAAGTAGCCTAAGTTACTCCTTATTACATCAGCTATCTGCCAGTGTAAGTCCCGTCAAAATCGATCCCGTCGTTTCAGAGATGATGACTCTGTCTGTCTGTTTGTGCCGGCTACGGCACAAAAAATGTAAAAAAAATATTATTTTGGTATGTGTACCGTGTATACATCCATATGCATTTAGTAAAAAGCGGATTTTTTAATATTACAAACAGACACACCAATTTTATTTATCTATATAGATGTATAGATTTGAAAGGGTATTTGTTTGGTTGTCCTTCTTTGTTGTACGTTGAAAGGAACCATCGGATTCTTATTTAAAAAAAAAAGGTTTAATAAAACAATGACCACGCGAGCTAAGCCGTCGATACACAGATAGAAATAAAATAGGTAAAATCACTAAAAAAAAATTGGTATCCCTGTATGTATTGCAGGAGAGGTTGTCTTGGGTTCTCTAAAGAGGTTCCAATCCATAGAAAATTTTAATCCCACAATAAATTTAATCCATTTCAATTTTTTATTGCTTTATTAAAACTTACTTTATTAATACTACTTATTAATTATTTTTCACGAAAAAAGAATATTTTCTTATATTTATTTACAAACTCGAGTTGTTTAAAGAACAGACTATTTATTTTCTTTGAATGTAAACATGCTTGAATATTTTACAACACCTACGATGACTTCAAGAGAGATACTAATTTTCATTTTATTAGTGCACTGAATAAATAGAAGAGAAAAGTATAGCTTGGAATTAATTTTACTGTTCTACTGTTTTCCAGAAAATATTGACAGTTGAGAAAATAAACATGACCAGAATTAAATGCAATTTTATTATTATGTCGATATATTGTTACGTCTCAAACTATATATTAACTCATAAAAACTAAGTTAAGAATATATTATTTACTTAGTTTTTAGTACATAACTCAAGGTAAAGCTACATTTACTTTCTGACATTCGATTTGCGCTTAATTTGGGACTAGATGGCGCTGTGTAAATTGTCTAGAAATATTTATTTATTTATTCCCTGGAATAAATAATTTATCTCAAAACTCAAACAAGATATTCATTTTAAAATACTCATGAAGGCGAGTGCAACAGCCAAAGGAAAAGACATTGTATAAGACAGACAAAAATCTCATCTACTTCTTTCAAAATGATTTCGGGTGTAAGTGGCTCACCACGATCTTTAGAGCCAAAGCCAACTTCACCTGCACATGGTGCACCCTGTGGACTAGCGAAAGTGGCTCTAGCAAAAGAGTGGTAGGGTACAGCCACAAGAGCCAAAAGAGTGGTAGGTAGTATTTGTAAGCTGCTCGACTGGCGAAGTACCTACACCTCACAGAATACCGCCGCCGCCAAATAACAATCCCCTTGAGGGTTGTTGTGTTCCTGTGTGTGAGTGAGGTCACAAGGAAAAAAGGATGGAGTTGCTGCGCCAGCAGCGGGGCTGGCGGCGCGTCAGCAATATTTCCTATTGCGAGCGATAATCTAGTCCCAAACCGTTAGTACTATTACTTATACTGTGCCCAAACTAAGCAAAGCTTTTATACTTATATACTTATTTTTTGTAAAACCATACATATAGTACATAGAAAACACCGTTTACACATATATCGACATACATTATCATAACAAAACTTAAAAACCCTTTTTTTAAATTTTGTGGTGATTGTTTACCAACGGGTAAACAGTCGTATAATAATATATTACAATATACGTCTTTCTTAAAAAAAAACTACGCTGTTTCGACTACATAATATGTTTTCACTCCAAATAAAACTTCGTAAATAGTAAAAAAAAGTCATCTAGTGCTTGAATACTGAACCTTTTTCATTGTACTCAATCAAAAAGGTAAGTAAAAAACCATGGTAGTAAATCCTGGTGCTAAATTTGGACGCAGCAAACATCATTAGACGTAATTAATAGAGAGCTTAATCAAGACAAGCAATTTATTTGGTATGGCGGCGCCGGGTAGCTGATCAATTAGACGCACCCTCAGAATCTTTTTAGGTTTGTAGGCGAAAATAAGAGACATTTATACAGATCTTTATCGGCAATACAATTAATTAGCGGCTTACGAAGCCGTTTGTTTAACTGTGAACCATCGTCTCTAAAGACGAAGAAATAGTTAATTATTTGATTAGTAGGACAGTTTGCACAATCTGCTAATTAAATGTTTTCAAAATTGGAATTACATGCAATTATGCCGTTCAAGTTCAAAATTCCAGATTCTTCACTACTAGAGGCAAACACATAATTTGGGTGCACATGAGCACTACATACACACAGCTGTTCCAACTATACTCGTAGTATTGGCCATTCCATACCATTCCAGCACCTTGCTACCCCATCGACGGTCTGGTGCAGCGTGATATGTGCCCACTGCCACGTCACCCTGCTGATCTTCAGGGCTATGTCGGTATATAGATAACTTATAGAAAAAAAATAAAAATACCTAATTCTGTTAAGTTTAGAGAAGAAATTAAAAAGTTACACTTTTTCGAAGGAAGACGCATTTTACATAGTACAAAACATAAGTCTTCTTTAACCTAGAAAGATGTTATTTTTCGCAAAACGTTACAACGGGTCGTTGGACCTCGCCAAAGAATGTTATGAAACGAAAATATTAATATTATTTCTGTTCCGAGCCCCGAGCCTAATCTCAATCTGTGCTCGCAGCGTTACTTTGATTACGAATCACGAATTGTAAGGGTGTTATTCGCTAATGAGAAATTCAGATATAATTTTAACCTTTTGATATTCTGTGGTGTTTTGAATATTATCAACGTACTTATCCATTTCTCTGAATCTGAATTTTGTGTGAAAAGGTGAAACAATATAGTAATAGCTGTTAATATAATGAAGTATGTTCTTGGAAATACATATTACTGTCTTAGACATACAGATATATAACATTTTTATTTGCACACTGAAACACACAAAATACAGAAATTTAAAATTATTCTAATAATAAAACAGAACTTGGAACACAATTCCAGTCCAACCGCGAGCCATCATCTAATAATATAGGAGCTCACAAACAAACCGAAGCCCCATCCCCCGCTCCGTTGTTCAGCGTGTGATGCAGTTCCTTAGCTAACAAGACAATTTTATTGTACTAGTTCAGAATGTATGAAACATCATTTACTGTATGGCATAATTACAGTCACACGCCGAACACTCGTGTGAACAACACAATTATCCACAAATTGTTATTCTTAATTGTTCCTTTTATATGTATAGGGAAAGTTGTTCAAAAATGAATTAACACAGGGGTGCATACAAAAAGGAATGTGTTCTGTGCAGGGGTGTAAGTCGATATTTAGATCCGGGGGCCTACCGCCGAAGCTGAAGCAAAATATACCATCGAATATTTTGATTCGAAATATAGGCCTTACTTATTAACAAACATCTTCAGCTTAGTCGGTAGATCTCCAGGGCTTCTACCAGCTCAGCTAAACACAAGTACCATAAATCTAAACTGAAGTTTGATTATCGCCATCAAAAAATTCGGTGGGAATCGCCTTCAGCTTGGTCGGTAGGGCCCCCGGATTCCACCAATGACCATAGTTCAAAATGAACGAAGAGTTTTCATGTGGTGGCAAGGAGAGCAGTCGTAAACACATCTCCGGTAACGTGGAGGCTACTTGTGGAACGACGAAGCATTGGACACCCCATGACGATGGTCTGATGACCTCATAAAAAGCGATTGGATTTTTTTTTATATGCGAGAGGGACAATAACATCCAGCGGTACTTCCCCAGTCGGGCAGCTTAAAAAATACGCCCTACCTCTCTTTTCGCCAGAGCCTCATTTGTCAGTTAGCAAGGTGCACCGCGTGCAAGTGAGGTTGGCTTTGGTTCAAAGATGTTGATGAACTACTTATATCCCAATGGAAATGAAAATGGAACAAAAGGAAAAATGAAAATGGAAATGGCTAGGTGCAGAAAGCGGAGGATCGTATATGGCGAAAAGCATTGGGGAAGGCCGTTACCCAACAATGAGTAGATAAATTCTGATGGCGATGATTTGTTTTAAAGATAATTATGATAATAACATTTGTAATAACACGTCTTGAAAAACACGTCGGCACACAAATCCTCCGCTTACCAAGCTCATCTGCATGTGATGCATCCTGCTGACAAACCGAGATACATATACGTGCTATATGCCTACTATAAAAAAGAAAATATCTAATTCAAGTATTAGGAGTACTGCCATAACGCTTCTGAAGTTGCGATAAGACGGTGTCAAGTGAATGTGACATTTTAATGTCCACTGACAAGTTCCAAAGGTGTGCCATAAAGACAGCAAACGACTTAGAGTAGCTTTGACAGTTGGTGCGGAAGAATTACTAGATAAGAATGTTGCTGGACAGAAACCATTCATCCAAGACGCCAACACTTAAATTTTCCCCAAGACTAATAGGTGCTGTCGGATGAAATAGAACGTGAAAAATGAGAGTGAAGATATGTAGCAATGACAATGTATTGATCACTTGACTATATTTGACTTGATCACTTGATTAACTTGCGCCCGGGACTTTTTACGCGCGTATCCCGATATCCCGTGAGATTCAAAAACCCTTTCTTACCGGAACTCGATCACCTCGTTGCGCTATTTTTAACTGGGCATGGCAATTTTACCACATATATTTTGGGGTGTAAGTAGTTCATCAACATCTTTGAACCAAAGCCAACTTCACCTGCACGTGGTGCACCCTGCTGACTGACAAACGAAGATCTGGCGAAAAGAGAGATAGGGAGCGTAATTATAAGCTACCTGACTGGGGAATGTACCTCCGCCTCACAGAATACCGCAGCCAAATAACAATTCCCTTGAGGGTTGTTGTGTTAATGCGAGTGAGTGAGGTCACCAGAATGGAAGAAGATGCTGCGTTGGCAGCGGAGTGGCGGTGCGCGAGCGATAGTTTATGTTGCGAGCGTTAATATGGCTACGGTAACCACTTCACATCAGGCGGGCCGTATGCTTGTCTGCCACCCGACGTAGTATAAAAAAAAAAATGTAAAATAATGCTTTAAAACTCATAAAAAAGTGCTTCAAAATATCAAACACATAAAAAATAATGCGGAAGCATTAGACGAATACCTGACAATAGCTATGTGGTATTATTAAAACATAACAAGTGAAAATATTACAAAATACAAGTGACCGCACGTAATAACAGATTTAGATGGCACGATAAAACAAAACTAGTGAAAGTGTCACTGCGGTCAAGTGAAATTATGGCATCTGTTTATGTAAGGAAAGACAATAAAATTGTCGTAAGCAGGTATTATTTCGCTTAATAAATTTCTAATTGTAATATTTGAATTTTTAAAGGTTTAGGTGATAGTTTTTACTCGACTAACGAAGAAGGTTACGTTTTTCGAGTGTATTTAAGTTAATTGGCACAATCTATATGTAGCCTAAACCGCTTGATGGATTTCAAAATATCAGGTGTAATTGGATTCATCTCAGCTGTGAGAGTGACATAGGGTTTTATTTCAATATGGCATGCGTAAAAAATTAAGTATAATAACAAAAAAAAAAAATGAAATTTCTGGTGGTTTCTTTTTTAAATTTAATATTTTATTATGATACTAGCTAAACCAGCGAACTTCAATAATGTAAAAAAGTTGTTTCATTACTAAATAAATGATAATAAAAAAATAATTTTCCACATTTTTTTCTTGATAATTTTACCGATGAGTCATTCTGCTTTCATCAATTCGCTACCTCAACCGAATAAAGCTGTATTCGAAGAAATCCAATTTTTGGGGAAAAATTAAAAACTGTAAATTAGCACTTACTGGTTATACCATAAAAGTGATAAAGATAATTTTGGTATCAGCGGATGCGGAAAAAAATAATCAAGCTTTTGATGTGCATTGCAATATTAGAATACTATTGTACAGATACTTATTTCCAAAAAACCCTATTATGTGTTTATTCCTTTTTATATTATTCTGTACTTCAAAAACTAACTGCATCTTACGCCTTTATTCGTCAAAATTGTATTGATTTCTCTGCGCGTAATTTCAGATTACGGCTGTTTTTAACCAGATGGCATTTTATGCATTCTATTATTACTATACGTTTTGCCTTTTAAGAAGCAATTATTATTTTTTGCTATCGATAATACTGTTTTACAGTTATAAATCTATTGGTGCATAAGATAGAAATAAATGATTTTTTTCAGGAAAGCAATAAAAACGATATAATATTAGTATTATATATTTATTAACAATTTCTTATGAAGATAATTATGTATCCTCTATTAACAAAATTATAGTATTTAGTATGTATGAGATCAAAGTAACTTAAATGTACTCATTCTGATACCAATCAACTACCAATGCATAAATTGAAAATATTTTGAAAAAAAAAAATACAACTACAAATAAATTATTCTGTAGTAATTATTATTAAATATGCTGCTATTTAGTATTTATGAGTTCAGAGTAACATATATCTACTCTTAGTCTGATACCCATCAACTAAGTCTAATTGAAAATATTTTGAAAAAAAAAAAAAATCTTTACCACAAAAATATTATTCTGTTGTAGTTATTACTAAACATTCAGGTTTCTACTACAAAATAAGTATGCATCAGCATTTTGAATTAAAAATAAATTTAAAAAATAATTTTGGCCAATGCTCTTTAATCCATATGATCTTCTTCATCAGTGGTATCTTCATCTGAGGTACTTTCTGTTTCAATTTCTTTATGACTGTAATCACGGTCATAATGAAAATGAAACACAAAATACCAAATAAAGTACTTACTTTAGTACTTAAGTTATGTGCTTTGAGAATTTTGTAGAATGGATGGTATCTCGTTGGTATCACTCCTGAATTACATAAACTCGTCAAATCTTTACGAAGCAGCGGGGGTATATATAGGCAGTGGGCGCAAATAAGCTGGTTGCAATAATAATTCTTCATCAGCAACAGTCCCTTCTTTCGCCTGGAACTTACGATTCTGTTAATTTTAAGCTATTACTCTTAAAGTCTAGTCTAATCTTTACACTCTATTATTATAATTTTCATTTTCTTTTCTAAATCTTTTATTTTTCATCTTTTTCTTTTATACGATTTTATATTTTTCGTGCAATTGCAATTTTCTTTCTTCATTTGCATTTTTATATATGCTCAGACTAAGTCTTTTTTGGGCTTAAAAATGTCAAGTTAAGGGGTGTATTAAATATTAATTCGTACTGACTTTTAGTGCCCAATTTACAGTATTTATATTAATTTTTAGAAAAAACGAAGATGTATATAGTCTATACATCTTAGAAATATATAAACTTTCGTTCCAATATAATTAAGAAGATCTTTTTTCTGGTATAATGTGACTGAAACGATTTAATGTGTTCTATTAGCGGTGATTTCACCAATTTCATGTGGTCTATTTCCATGTTTTCCTCTATAATCGGCATTCTTCTTTTAAGTTTTTGTATACTACGTCGGGTGGCAGACAAGCATACGGCCCGCCTGGTGTAAAGCGGCTATCGTAACCATATTAACGCTCGCAACGTAAAATATTCGCCGCCGCCACCCCCGCTGCCAATTCATCTCCTTTCTGGTGACCTCACTAACTCGCAGGAACACAACAACCCTCATGAGAATTGTTATTTGGCTGCGGTATTCTGTGAGGTGGAGGTACATTCCCCAGTCGGGTAGCTTACAATTACACTCCCTACTATAATAAATCCCTACTATAGTAAATAACTTTTTCAGTGATTCTTAAAGTACACATTTTCTTGCATACAAGTTCTTCAATATCTCCTTTGGGCAATTTAAAAATAAGAGTTTGTATTCAGCTGTTCTTACGTTTCAGTTGCATTTTTAAAATTTTATTAGATGTGACATCTTAAAATGCACTCCCACTTTTCATGATCCCCGATTTCCCAATATGACTTGAAAATTATTATTTGTCTCGTGTTTTCATCTATTTCCTCAAAGCTATCAAACTAGCAAAACTATTAGGTGCTCCTTGTAAGAGGAAGTTCTTACAAGGAGCACCTAATAGTTTTGCTAGTTTGATTTTATTTTGTCCTAACACTTATGTAAGACTGACTAAAGTTCTTCAACTTTTTATGGGCAACATCTTTCTACTTGTCTTTACATAATTTTGGTTTTCTTGTAGCCTGCAAAGGCGAATTTAGTTCTTCTGAAGATACACGCCCACAACAATTATCGTGGACCATTTGAATCTTTCCCATATGCTCATTCCTCTATTTCCCATTCCTGTGACCTATAAATAACTTGCACGGCTTCATTTTCTCTTGCATTATCTTCGGTTTTATGTTTTATTTTATATTATCTAAATCAGATCGTTCGTTTCTAAAATAACAATTTGGTTACCTAGATCCACCGGTGAATTATTACTCAGAGATATTACTATTTGTTCTTCTAGTGGAATCAGCTCGGTATATTTTAAATTAATATTTTGATTTTGCAAATCATAAAAAATATTGTCGAAACTTTGAATCTCCAGTACTATTTCGTTATCTTCTATCTGATTGACTGTTTTAATGCTTTTGTCTTCATAAGTGGAATTTGATGGTATAGTTTGTACATGTATTACATTATGACTAAGTTGATGGGGTGAAAAATCTTGACTTCCGTGGTGCAAATTTTCAAAAAAATGTTCATGTTAGATATTTCTTTTTTACAAGTCTTGTAAACAAAGAAAGTCACTACGTTCACGCTTGAACCTAATGAGTGAGATAAATATACGGGCCTATGTCGATAAGAAAATTCTTTGTGTTGGGCCGAAACCATTTATGGAAATGAAGTTTATTATTGTATACACATGTTGTCTCTTTTGTTAATTATGAATGTATGAGTGTAGTTATTTTACCAAGTCTTAATGTGGAACAATTTGTTGTATTTGTAAGTTAAGAATATTGCGAAAATATGAAATAATTGTAACATGCTTGGCTCTTAGAATTATCAGTTTAGTTTGACGAATAAAGCGGTAATACTGTATTGCAAGTGTAAAAAGTTTGAAATAGTTGGCATTATAAAATGTGACGCCATTGTTCGTCTTATTTTCAAAATCAACTTTTGTAGTAACTATTACGTCTTTTTTCATTATTTCTTTTTCTATATGGAATAGAATATTTTAAAAAATAGGGGCGTCGTATTGGATGTTCCTGATTATAAAAATGCAAAAAAATTGATTTTCTTGTAACTGCACTTTACTGCTTTATTCGTTTGGGGTAGCGAATTATTGCCTTCAGCAATTATTTGTGAGGGTGGAAACAAAGCCAACATATCAAAAAAATCGGTCCATTCGTTCTTGAGTTGTAACCTGTGGTTGTAACTGACCTGAGATGACTTTGTTTTACATACTGGGCGGAGAACAGAAAGGGAGGAACAAAAAAAAAACGAAATTCTAACAACATAGCGAGAGGATATTAGGGGAAAGGGGGGACTGGGTGCTCCATGCTGACTGACAAACAAGGTTCTGACAAGAAGAAAGATAGTGCATAGCGTATTTATAAGCTGTCCAGCTGGGGAAGTACCTTCACCTCGTCGAATACCGCATCTCCCTAAAGAAATCAAGCTATCTTGCATATCTGCCATTTCAAGCCACTTTTTCGGTCAACTTTTTTTTTTTTTTATGTTAGTTTTCTCTTCTTTCTAAAACGTATTGAGTACATTTCGTAATTACCTTATAACTGTCAGGTAAAAAAAGGAAAATGAGAAATCGTATATTTTCACACTGCGGTTTTCCTTCCGTTATACCCACGTAACTCTAAAAGCGTAATCTATGAGCAAGTAGCATTGGACTACACGTTCGCACAAAAAGTAATTGATAGTAGCAGAATTGTTACGCGCATGACGGAGTTCGCGTGAGGCCGGCTTCGAAATCAAGAGCGAACAGTTCTCAGCCAGAGTTAATGCGTGAGGTAGCCAGTAATTTAAACGGCTTGGCAAATGGAAATCTTATGAGAAGCTTTGGCAATTTCGAGAGACTACAAACTATTCCCATCGAGCTACTTACCTGCTGATGAAGTTCAGACAGAATGGAGTATTATGTATACAAAAAAAATGTTTATAAGTACATATATCCGTTATCTAGTTTCCATAGTACAAGCTTTGCTTAGTTTGGGACTAGTGGGCGTGGTGTAATTTATCCAGGAATATTTATTAATTTAAGTTCAATGGTTATTAAATGTTACAACTTACGTTATAAAATCGGATTAATTTATCTTGGTTACCTCTTATTTTACAATGCTCACCGTTAACATTCTATCTCCATACCTTTTAATTAAGGAAGAAATTTTACTCACATTCACTAAATGCTATTCTCGTATCTATTCCTAATAATTACTGCGATAGCTGTTAACATTTTAGACAGATTATTAGCTCTGCATTCTCGTACGAGAGTGTTAATGGTGTTGGATTTAAAATGCCGCATCTGGCATCTTATTATTTTTATCGATGTATGTGCGTGTATAATAAATGTATTTATAACTAGCTTAAGATCTTCTGTATCTAGATACTGTTTAGGTGACTACTTGATAGTGATACTTTCGGCATCAACACATAATCATCCCATTGGGATACGAGTCTCCCCTCAGTCGAAGGAGTTTAGTGCCTACTCTACCACGCTGGTCAACTACGGATTGGCCTCACTACGGCAGTGTTTGAATACCTTCCTGATGAATCCGTGATAGTATGTGAAAGCTGGTAAAGCGCTAAGCACCAGGTCACGTTAGCATTGGATGGAGATACTGGCTGTCGACTGTCTAAGCTAAGACACCACCTTAGTATTGAGGGCACTTCACACTGGTATCAAATCACAACCAGACACAAACACAAACGACTATATATTTATAAACTCCAGTTACATCCATATACCTACGCAACTCATCATCTTTCACATCAATAAATATCTTAGGTTAATGCGCGGGCACAATTTGATCGAAATTTATTGCAACGCCATCGCCATATTATCGAAGTCGGCGCGACGACGGAAGATTTACATATTCAAAATTGAATAATTTCATAATGTTGTCTAGGTTATGAAAAAAAGCAAATGTCAATCTTCCGTGACACCTTTTTAAATTTTACAAATCTCGGCTCTGAATACATAAGACTTTCAACCACAACAAGACGCAGTTAACCAAATAATAAAGTCTTCGCTCGTGACTATCTGAGATAAAGGTTCAGACAACGTAACGAATGCCTCTCGTTTCTCACCGGCGAGTTTCAGAGGAAGGTCTAAGTGAATAACATTAATTGTACTCGTAAGGCCAGGTAATCCAACGAAACGAATCGCAAATGAAAATTATGATTTATCATCGAGTAAATTGGTTCCGACGTCCAACGGTTGATTTGTGTGATCTGGGGGTAATTCTCGTAATTAAAAAGTAGTCAAAATTCAGTTTCGATCTCACAAAATGTCAAATTTGGTATTCTCGTATCCCAATAAAAACTTTCAAAGTTTAATGTAAGTGGGATTATATCGAAATATGGCAGAAAATTAAAAAAACTAAAGACGTTATTTTGCCAACAATAAGAATTGAGATAACAATTAATTAATGAAATTAAGTATAAAACCTTCCTCACCATTTCAATATAAGTACATACAAATGAATGGTATAACATTTCATGTGTGCATGACTAGTGTAGTGTACTGGCATACCACATCTATGTTATACTTTGATATTATGAATTTCATAGACGGTTTACTAAAGCAAAAAGTTACGTTACTACACATTAATGTTATCTGGTATTCACTACAAGATTTCTAAGTACTTGAAATAATTGTAACCATTATGTTGGGTTCCTGTTTGTGGTTCATACAATAATAAAAAAAAAACTTTTAGTCATTTGACAATTCAATCTCGATTCGGTCAACTTTCATTCTTCATTATTATTATTAAAATAATTACGAAAATTCGCCTTGTGATATTCAAGTTTTCTTTTTTATTTTCTTAGATATTAGTGCATAAATACCTAATATAGGAAATCATAATAAAGAAAAACTAGATGAATAAGCAATAGACTATTCATGTAGCTTTTCCTTAGAAATCTTATTCTTGGACCTAGTTCGCCAAATTGCTAAAGTGTAACACATTTAATTGAATCCATAATTAAACATATTCAATTGGAACCGTAATTACGTACACTATATTTTTTTTTATTCCGAAATATTTTGGGATATATATTTTTTTAATAGTTTCCACATTAATCACAATGTAGGAATACTAATGAATGACGACGATTTCAATGATGACAAAAATTTGTAATAAATATTTTATTACCCTAATTAAAAATGAGGAAGATGGATGTTTAAACTTTGCAAAACACTCATTTACATCTTAATCATCTCTTAATATTAACATATATCTGCATATAAGTTGCCTAAAGTATTGAACGTAATGTTTCAAAAAGACTACCTGTTTATGTAACATTCTTTGTAAATTCGCACGCAAATCATCTCTTCCTGATCTGCCGCCCTTGACAGATGTATCTTTGAAATTCGCATAAATACAGATTTGACGGACCTTTATGTTTTAGCACTTATAAAGTCTAATCTGTATTAAGACTAACCTGATTCAAGCTGTATTTTCACTGGCTAGAAAAAAAACGCGATATAAGTAGGTAGTCACTTTTCAGTATGTCGGAGAGAAATTGTGTTTTGTAAATTTTATAAATAACTTGTAGATAAAACACAGGATAAAAAGAATAGTTCCATTTCACAGATTCATTCATCTTCATCCAGCCTAAATCCTTCGACCTAGAAAGCTGAAAATTTGCAAGTAGTTTTTATTCACGACGTAGGCACGTAATAAAGCCGGATTTATTGAAATTATCACGGGACACCAGGATACACCAGGGGTTTGAATTTGAAGACGAAAGGTATACGACAATTTCGGTTCATGTGTGAGAGTAAAATCCGCAAAAGTACACAATGAAAATATAATAAGGATAATAAGTCATCCTGATCCCAAGGTACAAGTCTAACCTAGTTTGGAGACCAACGATAATAATTAATAATTTTATTTATCTTTTCTCGTATATTATTAATTCTGGAAAAATATAAATTGTCATAATTTTGTCATTTTGTTAATAAACATTTACTATTGCTATATTTGAAATCATTCCCTCTTTTTTCAATGAAGATCAATTTAGAGAAATCCAAATATTCCAAAACTGTATTTCACTTAAGATTCACTTATAAACATTATAAAATCTTAGCCTGCAAAAATACAGCTTTAGGAAGACTAACCAGTTTTATAACTGCGAATAAATTACCTTACTAATACACATACATTAACATAATTATGTTGCAATATCACAATGTGAAAAAATATATGCATAAAACGACCTTGATAAGCGATGTCAGATTAATGTTCTAGACTTAATGATAGTCTGCAATATCTAGTTCTTTCCAAATGACATAATAACACTGAAATTTTAAATTAACCAACCTTGTTCTAAATGAAACTAGCAAATGATAAATGCACTCTTATTATGTCATAACGTCCATTTTGAATTTATTTCTTAGAATATATGTGAGTTAACAACTTTGTACAATGTCTTTACAAAATAGCAAACCTGATAGATGGTAGCGCCCTCTACAGGAATATGGAAAATGTTCTAGAGAGAGCCCTTCGATCTCGTTCCTCCTTCATTCTTCCTATAAAATAAGTAGTCACTGCTATAACATAAGAGGTCACATCAATGGTCGTCTGAGTATATTGATTCTGTGCTATGGGTAATTACACCAAGGAATTTATATAGGGTATTGGTTTTTTTTAATTAACGCATGAAAGTTTGTTTAAAAAAAAAGATGTTTTTGTTCTTGTTTTATTGTGTACTAGCTGATGCCCGCGACTTCGTTCGCGTGGACTTTATGATTCCGGCGTATTAATACAAATACGAACTAATGTAGATACATAAGAAAATATTTGTTATACGTTAAAAGTCATTTTTTTTTGTTTTACATTGTAACCATAGTTTAAAAAAAAATAAGGGAGTCTTTCCTTCGGGAGCTAATATGAACAGACCTGAAGCGTCACTAACTCTCGAGAAAGCCACGTAAAGTTGGCCATGCGAAAAACAACCAGTCCAAGCTTGTCACCAGCGAATTTTAGTCATTTTTTTTATTGTCATAGCAAAGCAAGTGGTCACAGACAACTGCGTACGTTTAAAATTAAAATGTATTTTTTTTTTGAGAAGAGTGGTATACGCGGAATAAATACAGTTTCACCGGCACCACTCCCATTGACTTTACTTCACTACTAAGGAGATCTTTCCCAAATTTTAATAATATTCTTGAAAACTCTTGGGCACGTAAAGTTCTACCTACAGCTTCTAGTGCATTACTGTTAGCCATTTCGCATTCATCTCAAACGATTAGACAGCAATCCTGAAACACCTTCGCTTTGTCACAGTTTCGTGTCACAGAACATGTCGGTGTTTCAATTCTGTTTAAATCGAGTAGGACATTGAACATTGTATTTGCGTCCTTCCGCCTAGTAGTAATTTGGCTGCAATACCTGGCGATGCTGCTGCGAGATCTTATTTTGGCGCCTGATTTCAGCGTGGATTGCTCTCGTCAGGTATGTTTTTCCAGTCCCTCCTGAAGCAGTTAAGAAAAACAGTTTCCCCACGTTGCTTAAAACACTTTCCACCACCAAATCAAATAAACTCTGATCTTGCTACATAGCGTCCCGCAAATGCACGTATTCTTCTGGTTTGTGCGAATATATACCAATCGTTCCATTTCAATTTTAGCGTACACGTCTATAATAAACTGACTAAATAGACCACGTTACCTTTGTAAATAAGATAAAACGATTGCGTCTAACTTGTAGCAGGTAAGAATAAAAGTAGCACCCCGCGGTTTTTTTTTTTACAATACATTCAATATTTTGTTAATCTATTTATTGTAATAAATAGATTTAAAAACGTAAAAAAACACGCTATAATAGCAAATAGATCTAAAAAAGTTACTTAAAAACTTTTTTAGTTCTATTGGCTTATTGTAGCGTGTTTTTTTACTTTTTTTTAAAACTATAATTTATTGTAAACACGTGTTTATGCAAATAAATTTAACTTTGTTCTGCATCAGGTGTTCCAAATCTTGGATTTTTATACCTCAACAAAAAATGCTGATCAGGCTGAACAACTTTTGCTAAGGAGTCATTTTTAAATTTCTTATAGTTTACCTGAACCATTATGGTTTTGCATCAGGTGTTCCAAATCTTGGATTTTTATACCTCAACAAAAAAGGGTCATCAGATTGAACAACGTTTGCTAAAGCGTCATTTTTATATTTCTTATAGTTTACCTGAACCATTATGGTTCTGCATCAGGTGTTCCAAATCTTGGATTTTCCAAATCTCAACAAAATATGCTCATCAGGTTGAACAACTTTTGCTAAGGCGTCATTTTTATATTTCTTATAGTTTACCTGAACAATTAAGGTTCTGCATCAGGTGTTCCAAATCTTGGATTTTTATACCTCAACAGAAAATGCTCATCAGGCTGCACAACTTTTGCTAAGGCGTCATTTTTATATTTCTTATAGTTTACCTGAACCATTATTGTTCTACATCAGGTGTTCCAAATCTTGGATTTTTATACCTCAACAGAAAATGTTCATCAAGCTGAATAACTTTTGCTAAGGTGTCATTTTTATATTTCTTATAATTTACCTGAACCATTATGATTCTGCATCAGGTGTTCCAAATCTTGGATTTTTATACCTTAACAAAAAATGCTCATCAGGTTGAACAACTTTTGCTAAGGCGTCATTTTTTTATTTCTTTTAGTTTACCTGAACCATTAAGGTTCTGCATCAGGTATTCCAAATCTTGGATTTTTATACCTCAACAGAAAATGCTCATCAGGCTGAACAACTTTTGCTATGGCGTCATTTTTATATTTCTTATAGTTTACCTGAACCATTATGGTGCTGCATCAGGTGTTCCACTTTCCAAAATCAATTATACCCTATATTTTGCCCAGGCTTAACAGCTATATAACAAAAAAAGTTTCATTCGAATCCGTCCAGTACTTCCAGAGATTAGCGTGTACAAACAGACATACAGACAAACAGACAGACATTTTTTTTTTAATTCTTACTCTATTACTATATCTCCATCGCCTCCAATTGTTTTTTTGTAAATATATTCAATGTACAGACACATTATTTTTACTGTTTTATTATATGTATAGATATATTATTATCATCATCATTATAATTAACAGTCTGTGTCTAAACACTGCTGGATGAGAATCTGATGCGATCCTCCACTTACCGCCATCCAACCGCTACCAGCCACTTTTTTGAGATTGTAGGTCCATCTAGAGAAGGGGCGCCCTACGTTTCGTCGCCCCATACGTGTCCTCCACTCTAGGACTTTCCTCTCCCATCTGCCATCGCTAACTTGGCAAATGTGGCCAGCCCACCGACACTTCAACTTACTGACTTTGAGAGTTATATCGATATATATGTTACAGTCAATATAATAAATTGGTCATTATTTATAATGGTAATAAATTGTCAATTATTAATAATTAAGTTTAGCTGGCACCACATCATTCATCATCTAGGTTGACGGAGGCCCTATTTCCGATGACAGGACACAAGAAAAAATTTTTTTATATTTTTTTTTACGTGGGGAAATCCGTTAAGGATACCACGCTGCCCAAGCGTGGTTATGTCGGACTCTGCTGCCATGACCAGTGGCAGCCATACCGACTAAAACCCCACGATCTCCTTCCCTCCGCCATCGGCGAGGCCACGGGAACTGCGTAAGCATGACATCCGCGACCCCGCTGACGGTTGTCCCTGAGGACCCTCCTCCTGGGGAACCCGAGTTTCTTCCCCTCCTCGATTAGTGGCGCACCAGGAGACATACGGCACGCCGACACCAAGGGTTATTTTTTAATGAGGTTTTCTTCCTCGACTGTTTGGGGCTGGTGAAACCGGCTCTCCGGGCGCCGTCAGACGCTCCCGGCCTCGGTTTCACCTCCCCCCCCTCCTCTGTAATTTTTTAACGAGGTTTTCTTCCTCGACAATTCGCAACCCAGTGTACCATCGCTACACTGGGGAGCGCTCCTCCACTGTGCGCCTCACCGTGACCTCTGCTAGCTCAGAGGGACGGGAGGCGCAGACGTCCAAAAGCGCAGTAGGAATACTGCGCTTTCCTCCACTGCCAGAACATTGGCCAACGGTCAGCAAAATCTCCGCGAAGAGAAGTTGCTGACCGTTGTTGCCCAGGGTGCACCAGGCTCAGGCTGTTGCTGACAAGTCGTTTTCGCCGGACGTATCCAGCAAGAAAAACGAGCCAACAACAGTCCCGAGCACACGAGGAGGTTTTCCGGCCTTAGCACCCCACACAAGAAAACCCTAACCTAACCACAAATCAACTCAAATCTAACCAAAACATGATTTATCACATTGACCAAGTATTGGTCAGTATGAATAATAACTAATTTATTACATTGACCATAACATATATATATGAATTGCACGTTCAATAATATAGGCTACTCATAATTAGTGTGCAAATGACATAAATCTCTCTAGTTAATTTTGGAGCACGTATAGCCAATTGCGTCGGAATTTGACGCACATATTAATTAGCTATAAGCTTTGATATAATTTCACAATACAAGTTACGCTATAGTAACTAACATAATAATATCGTATTGACGTATTGTTGTGTTGTTATAATCTGATAGTAGAGGCGGAAAGTCATCACTAGTAAATTACTAACCTCTTTGAATTTGATCCATACAATCCTGGTCTGGCGTCTGAAAGGCTACTAGGCTTTGCCTAGTTTAGACGTCAGTAATCATATGTAAGTGTAAAGGTAAACCATGAAACTACTGTATTTTGTGTCAGTGTATTGTGAATTATTTAAATTTGGAGAAAAAAAAATATATATTAAATTTCGCTTGTGAGTTTTAGTATCTAAAACTCACAAGCGGAATAGAACAATAATTATAACCAACTTTTTTCCGATTGTTATTTTAAGACGTCGCTAAATAAGTAATAAGTGAAAAAAATACTACGATAGCATAAAAACTTATCGAGATATAATAAATAACTTAAAAATCACGATATAGGACATTACTCAATTAGTAGAGCCTGATAGTAGACTCGGAAAAGTCATCACAACCACTTTGAGTTTGAGCAATTTTATGTTTAAATTTATTTATTCCTCGACAATTCCTCGACAAAAATTAATACACAAAGCTATGATCTGCGATGTCTAAAACATATTAAGTGGTATAAGAGGCGTGATGAGCTCGGTGGCATTGTCGCGCGCGTCAGTATCGAACACCCAAGTCAAGTCCATGGATGATTTATTTATCTCGAGTTCCTCTGTGCTTCGGAGAGCACGTTAAGCCGTCGATTACAGCTTTTTGTCATTCGATAACAGTCGTTAAGCCAAGTCAGTGGATTTTAGGCGGCTTTGAAAGAGTAACCTCGGTCAACCTGTAGTTGAGCTGCGTGGTGGAGTATGCGCTAAACTCCTTAAATTAAGGAGAGATCCATATCCCAGCAGTGGGTGAAGAAGGGTTGACGACGAGACTACATAAAATATTGTGACCAGCCTTTGGACAGCTAATACAATGGATACTACACTAATCCATAGACACTAGATGAGAATAGTACAAAGATCCAGGCATAAATTGTGGTTGTAATGTACTTAAACAGTTTTAATTGCTTTAGTTTATAATCCATTATTTATACATCCCATCTCTAGCTTTTCTGAATAGAACAGACTTTGACGAACTATCTGCCAACTCAGATCAGCGTAAAGGATAAAGGGCAAAGGGCAAGCTCGGTAATGTAGCCTTCATTATGCATTCGATCAGCGATTCGGCTGTTCCTTGAATAAACAAATGAATATTTATACCTCATCACTCACTCATCACAAAACAAAATTGAATGAAGTGAAGAAAGGAACTACAAATTCGCACATCCTTTGATGTGCAATTTGTGTTTTATAGAACTACATTTAATTTTGATCTAAATTTTCTCTACAAACTAAGTTAACTAAAAATAAACTAATCTTAAAATGAATATTATTAAATAAATAAAAAGAAAGAAAAAAAAAAATTAAAACCGCGTCAAAACATTCCTCCGCATCACTGTCAAATGGCATCGTGCCCAGAACGCTGGCAGCATTGCCACATTGAATGGCAATGCATATACAAAATTATTATTAAATTAATTAATTATATTATATTTATTATTTAATTAATTATGTATATAATTAATTATGAAATTAATTTTGATTAGATATTTAACATACGGATGACCGATGGGGTCGAAAGGTTCTCGAGTGGAGACCACGTACCGGCAAGCGCAGCGTAGGACGTCCACCCACAAGGTAGACAGACGACCTCATTAAGACCGTAGGATCGCGCTGGATGCAAGCCGCTTCCAACCGGTCTTATTGGAGATCTAGAGGGGAGGCCTATGTCCAGCAGTGGACTTTTAATGGCTGAGATGATGATGATGATGATGAGATATTTAAGTTAGAAACTCGATGGCGTCGTTGCGCGTGTCAGTCTTATCGAACACGCAAGTTACGCAACGTCGACCGCTGCCTGTCTATGGATGGGCTTATTTATCTCGAGCTCCTCTATGCTTAGAAGGACACGTTAGATGACAGTCGTTTAGCCAAGACTAATTTCTGTATCAACTCAGATGAAGAAACGCTGTTACTTGAGATACAGGTACTTAGCCTAGTTCATGTACATACGGATCCAATTATTATATTGTTTTAAGATTTATCTGAATAAAGATCTGGCCTGCCCCCTTACCTGTACCCTTACCACCATCTCTTATTACACAATGCTTATTCATACCAATTTCATTGGTATGAATAAGCATTCTATTCAGTTATTGAGTCGCAATAAGAGTTGGTGGTAAGGGGGCTGCACTTAAAAACAGGGCTGAGATCACTCTAGTGATATCAGCAATGATACCTGAGGGTGGGCCAAAATTTCAACATCACATCTTCTATTATATGTAACGTTGTATTTGTGTACCTTTACTTTGTTATGTGATGTTGAAATATATATATTTCTATTTATATACTGTTATTATTAGAGTAGGCAAAATATTTATCTAAATTACCTACTAATTTAAATCTCCATTTGTTATCATCATTATCGGCAATCCTTATTCACCCCACTGCTGGAGTACGGGTCTCCCCTCAATCGAATGGGTTATACTTCACCACGCTGTTCAATTGCGGGTTAGCGGAGTTATACATTTGTTATGCGAGTACACATACATTTATAGTCATTTTAAATAACTTTTGTGTGACCTATATTTATCATCTTCCTTATTTTTTCCATTATATAAAGCGACTTTTCATTTTTCAGCAGAGCGTACAAGGGTTCAAAGTACGAAAACGGTTCATAACTCGTGGTTAATGTGACGAAAAATGTTGGTGCCGACAAGTCATTAACCCGTTTAAATGGATGGCTACATAAAAATTAGGGTGTAATGATCTGTTGATGCTAATGAAGCCATAGGCAACGGCGGATCTTTTAGCTTTTGTGACTTTCAACATTTTAATTACCACAATAGGAATGTGTATATTCGTACAATACAATACAATACAATAACGCTTTATTGCACCAAATAAAAATACAGACACAAAATAAAACAAAAGATAATACAATAGGCGGTCTTATCGCTCTAAGCAATCTCTTCCAGACAACCTTAGGGCAGGAAAGTATAAATGCAAATTTGAACAGGTGGGTGGCGCAGTGAAAATAAAACAAAAATCATTAAATGTCTTCAGTAAAACATTATGAATAAATACACATACATTACATACAACTACACATATATATATATAAATATATACATACACACACACATACATATACATACATATATATAATACATATATACACACATACACATACATAAACATAAATACAAATAATATACATATAAACAGTTTTACAAAATGCCAGGAATTTACAGAACATCAAGTAATTGTGACAGGTAATGAGATTTCACATTAGTTTTAAAACATGTAAGTGTTTGAGCTTGCCGAATGCGGAGCGGTAAGGAATTCCAGAGCCGCACAGCCTCAATAGAGAAGGAGTCGGAATAAAACTTTGTGAAGTGAGAAGGAGTTTTAAGACGAAGAGAGACAGTGCTACGAAAGATGGAACTTTGGACTTCTTTGAGAAATGTAAAACGTTCTTTCAAGTAGAAAGGAGTGTTAGGGTTGAAAAGAACTGAATACAGTAGAGAAAGTATATGCAAATTCCGACGAAGCCGAATTGGGAGCCACTTGAGCTGAGATCGATAAAGAGAAATGTGGTCGTATTTACGTAGACCGAAAATAAAACGTATACAGATATTTTGAAGTCTATCTAGCTTATCAAGTTGTTCTTGATTGAGATCCAAATAACACGTGTCAGCATAGTCTAGGATAGGAAGGAGTAGAGACTGAGCCAGCGCAATCTTGGTGTCGATCGGCAAAAAATACTGGAGCCGTCTAAGGGAACCAACGGCAGCAAATAGTTTTCTACTCACTTCTGCCAACTGAGGAAACCACGACAAAGTTTTGTCCATATATATACCAAGGTTTTTCACCTTATCGCTAAGATGTATGTGAGACCCATTAAAAACGATAGGAGCGAGGTCCGGCCAGTTAATTCGCGATATAAATCTAGGACTGCCAATAATGATAGCCTGTGTTTTTGTAGGGTTTACGATAAGCCCATGAGCCTTACTCCATTCTGATATCTTTGACAAGTCATCATTAATTGTGTCTATGGCAGTAGAAATATCATCAATATGAGCTTGAGAGTATATCTGAAGATCGTCTGCATATAGGTGGTAGGAAGAACGAAGATTAGAAGCAATAGAGTTGATAAATAAGGCGAATAACAATGGGGATAGCACGCCACCCTGAGGCACACCAGCAGACGTATGGCACCAAGAAGAAAAAGTATCCTCGATGCGCACACGCTGCCGCCGTCCATACAGGTAAGAACGAAACCAGGCAATTGCTGTTGGAGATATGTTAAGAGAACCAAGTAAACTTAAAAGAATGTCGAAGTCGACCGTATTAAAGGCATTACTGAAATCTAATAGCGTCAGAACTGTTAACTGGGAGTTTTCCATGCCGAAGCGGATATCGTCAGTAATTTTAATGAGCGGCGGTCGTACTGTGGCCAGAATTCGTAGTGTTAGGGTTCCTTTTTTTTTTTTTTTTATACTACGTCGGGTGGCAGACAAGCATACGGCCCGCCTGATGTGAAGCGGTTACCGTAGCCATATTAACGCCTGCAACATAAAATATTGCTTGCGCGCCGCCACTCCCGCTGCCAACGCAGCATCTCCTTCCTTTCTTTCTGGTGACCTCTCTCGCACTCGACTCACTCGCAGGAACACAACAACCCTCAAGGGAATTGTTATTTGGCTGCGGTATTCTGTGAGGTGGAGGTACATTCCCCAGTCGGGTAGGTTACAATTACGCTCCCTACCTCTCTTTTCGCCTGAGCTTCGTTTGTCAGTCAGCAGGGTGCACCACGTGTAGGTGAAGTTGGCTTTGTTTCAAAGATCTTGATGAACCACTTACACCCCATCGTTAGTTTTAGTATCATTTTCTAACGTTTAATTTAAATTATTTGCAACTCATTCTTATAAGCTTTTGACTGCACCGGTCTGATTTTCGCGGTATTTTTTTTAATTACATATGACTGACTACTGGCGTCCAAACTAGGCAAAGCTTGTATTTCAGACGACAGGCTCTTCCAGTGACATTAAAGAAAGTAGTGTGTAATGCGTGATGGTCATTCACCGAAAAAAAATACCGCGAAAATCAGACCGAGATTTGGAGGAAAACCACTGGTTGAACATTCTTTCTTCGACGGTTGTACGTGGAGGCTGTTAGTAGAAAATAAAAGTTATACATCATTCTTCAGTCTTTTCTTCACAGCTAATATTAGTCTGCACCTAAAGTATACATGTAGTAACTATATTACATGGAAGATGGAATCAGTTCGTCCTGAAGTAGTTGAATTAGAGTTGGTGAATGAGTCACTAAGGGTAAGCAGGCTGATGGGGCATTAGCAGGTCACATAGCACGCAGATCCTATGGGTCGGGAAAGTTCTGGAATAGCGACCACGGAATGGAAAACGTAGGGTAGGACGACCTTGTGTGTACTACATGACGGATATATAATATTATAATAATTAAACGGCACGATCGATCGTTGTAAAAATTAAGTGCGTGGCCTATGTTCAACAGTAGACGTTCTTTTGCTGAAATGATTTGTTAATAATACAATACATGTCAATCTACGTTCCTAAATTACATTTGTGATGTAAGTACCTCGTCACAATCAAAATCTTTAGAACCAAGACCGGCGTCGACTCACAATATTTTAAAATTATCTTCGTCACTTAACTTTTGAATGAAGTTAATTTTGACTACATTTTCTTATTTCTGCGTATTAAATTCCTGAAAGTGGCTAGCTTAAAATAGATATCCGAAATAGATGAAAGGTTAACGACTCGTCTCCGTCCTACGCAAGACTTCCTCAATATATGAAGACATTGATTTATGTATGGTACCGAAACCAAAAGGCGATGTCTCCGTACGTCCCTTGTCATGGTGATTGCTAGCTCAATCACACATGTAATGGATAGACACATCTCAGCTACTTCATGTTCTCAACTATTACATGAACGAAGACGTCTGTCCAAGGTAGAATCAAAGGTATTCAACATATTAGGTATTATCACAGACCTAGAATTTCGCTGCGGTATTATGTTAAATCTCTTCGGAAAGAGAATGCTCGTGTGCACATGCGGTGTCGGAACAATTGTTCACGATTCGTCTCAGAGGGGAGATAACGTCGATGTGAAAGAACTGTAGGGAGTATCTGTCAGTACTGTATATATAATTTTACTTATTCTTACTTGCACCACAGTATAAGTAATAGTACTAACGTACTTGCACTGTGCTTTAAATTAATCTAAATATATTATGAAAAGTAATAGTGTCGCATTAACTGATGTAAGAACGTACAGCTCAAAACTAGTGGGCTGTTGACTTCCGAATGAAATTTAGCATCCATTTAGCTATACGTTCATTAATTCAAACTTCAGAAAAGTTCCAGTTGGAACCTCATAACCGATCCAGCTTGCTGGAAACCAACGCGGATATTGACGAGTTATCACACAGAATAACAGAGACACTACTCGTATGTAAAGTACTTTGGACAGTATAAGGCCCGAGAAGAAAAGCTCTCCAGCGACACGCTGTCTCTGATAAAGAGGCGACGAGAGGCGACTACAGCACTGCACCAGTCGTGGGAACCAGGAATTTGGTAAACTTGTTCTCACAAAAGGTGATAAAACCTTATTAAAAAACTACAGACCGATCTCGCTCCTGACCCACGGGTACTACCACGGGTAAGGTTATCACGAATCCTCTCGCTCTAAGGATGTTTGTATCAAGCTGCGACAATAAATTTCCGCGTCCAGGACCAGCAGATGGATATGCAGCTGCAGCGGTGAGTGCGTCAAGGCGATGTCATCTCCCCAAAACTATTCACCGCTGCACTGGAAGACGTATTTAAATCGCTGGACTGGAAGACGCAGGGCATTAACGTGAACGGCGAGTACATCGCACACCTTCGGTTTGCCAATGACCTGATCCTACTTAAGAATTTCGTAACATACACATTTTTAATATGAGACCAAAATAGACAAAACAATTTGAATTTCTTATAAAAAACTGATCAACCCATCAAGAAATTTGTATGAAGTTCCTTAAAATTATTATGAGTAGATCTACCCTCGTCTAAGTCCACAGCAGTTTGTGATTTTTTACCTGACTATGGCGTTGACAAAAGGGTTCTGATTTCAGCATTCTATGTGCGTACGATTGTTCACATAAGATTTCCGTAGGGCCTAAACTTGCCATCCGAGTTTTATGAAAGATGATTCATTATTTGGTCCAGATCCCGGGTAACATAGGCGACATTTCAACCTTCAACAATACAAAGAGTCGATTTTTATCTTTTACTGTTTTATCCGTAGTCAGGTTAGCTTTTTTTTAATTCTCCAATTTAATAACCTTTTCTAACATTGAACACATCAAATCAAACTTGGACAATTCAAAAATAAACATAACGCGCTTAGACTCTACCCAATTTAGTCGAAGTCCTCGTGAATATTGCACAAAATACACGAAATACAAATATCTAATGCTATCTTAATTGCATTCCCAGTCCGTGGAAATAGAAATTGTTTAGGTACTATTTAAGCGATATTATTTCAGAGCAAGTGCTCTAATGTTTCCAATTTTGGATGTGTTGTGTTTAAACATTGCTAGACTGCTGACGCTATTGCTAGAATATTTATACATTGTCGCTAGTAGCGAAATCACATTAGGGGCCAATTTGCACCGCCGAAGACTGGAATGGAAGCGATTTTTTGAGAAATTGTTCATAGTATACTGAACTTTAAAGTCAACTGTATAACATATAAACTCAAATACGAGCCAAAAAAGGTCGCGCGTCTTCTGGGGAATCCTCGCGCATTCTAGGGAATTCCCCTAGCTACTGATCGTATTTAATATCTGCTGCTGTGATACATGCGGCATACGGCATCAATCGAAGGGGCACACTCCACCACGCTGCTCAACTGCGGGTTGGCAGAGGCCAGTGTTTTCAAGCCGCCTAAAGGCCTCTGACTTGGCTTAACGACTGTCAAGTGTAATCTAATGACAACAGTTGGGAACGATGGCTAAAAGTGCCTTCCGAAGCACGGAGGGGCTCGAGATAATTAAACCAATTTCCATGGCTGTTAAGTCTGCCCATGCAGGCTACGGTCGACGTTGCTTAATTTACATGTTCAATTAGACTCCTTCGAGCTCTTCAAAAAAAAAGCTGTGTTACATGTCTCCCCTCAATTGAAGGTATAGTGCGTACTCCACTGCAGGTTAGTAAAGCACTGTGTTGTCGAATGGCCTAAAATTCACTGACTTGGCTTAACGACTATTATTTCAACAGAAGGAAATGCGACTTAACGTAGTCTCCGATACAAACCCATCTATAGACAGGCTACTGTCAACTTTACTTAACTTGGCTGATTGATTAAACTGACACGCGCAACGGGGGCGTCGAGCTCGTATTATGACATTCGATATATTATGTCATCAATTTTAAGATATGGGGTTATATTATTAATACTATGGGTATGGGTAATCCACTTGATTTCTCTAGAGCTTTCATACGCCAGAACAATTGTATACGAGCAATAAACAACGCGGAAACAACACATTCATCTCTATCATATTAATCTTCTATGATGATATCATGTTTATGTTCATCTTTGAACCAAAGGCAACCTCACCTGCACGTGGTGCATCCTGCTGACTGACAAACGAGGCTCTGGCGAAAAGAGAGGTACGGCATAGCGTATTTAAAGCTGCCCGACTGGAGAAGTACGTCTACCTCGCAGAATACCGCAGCCAAATTACAATTCCCTTGAGGGTTGTTGTGTTCTTGCGAGTGAGTAAGGTCACCAGAAAGATAGGAATCGAGGCTGGCAACGGATCGGCGGCCCTTGGTGTTGTACAAAAATTGTTCTGTTTATATTGATCTGCATGTTTTCTATACATTATATGAATGTATTTACAAAAGATAATGTTTGGGACTAGATGGCGCTGTGTAAATTTGTCTAGGAATTTAATATATGTACAATACAATAGTCAACAATGTTCAACGTGACAATCTCAATCATAATAGTTATGTGAGACTATTTATTAATAGGTGCTTAGGTATTAAAAAAAATATAGCATGACATTATTGTTAAGTATTATTGCTCAGTTATTAATAATCTATGAAATTAATTGTCTGTTTACATGTATCTAATAGCTCTTTCACAGAGAAGGTTCGAATTTACTGGATAGGTTTAACGATACGTCATTACCGCCTTAATGATGAACATTAATTCATACCTCAACGAGATGAGCTCGGTGGTCAAATGATTAGCAATAATAATAATATTTTTTTTTATTTCTTCACAAAAATATAAACAGAACATAACTTCATGCATCATTTAAATGACTACTGTTACTTCTGGTGAAGACTGGTGCTTGAAATAGATTGAGACAATCTGTAGTAGGTACAAGACACCAGGTCTCCACCTCCTGGACTAAGGACCAATTTTGATAGCTTTAATAATGTTATTTCTATAATTGAGTATGGCAATGGCTGAGTCCGAGGTCGCGGTGGTCGCGGATTCGATCCCCGCACAAGACAAATATTTGTGTGCATGAAGGTGGCTGTTTGTCTTGGTCTGGGTGTTTTGTACGTAAAACATGTATTTACAAATAAAAAAAAGGTATTTAAGTATTATATTAGTTACCCACCCATACCCATAGTACAAGCTTTGCTTAGTTTGGAACTAGAAGGCCGTGTAATAATGTAATATGTCCAAAAATATTTATTTATTTATTTATACCGCATTTACGGGACCGTTTTTTTTATAAATAAGTATCTAGAAATTTGTGTCTCTATAACTATAGAAAAGTTTGTGTTCGGTCGTGAGTACACGGCTTTAAACTGCGTAAAATAAGTAGAACATCGCATGTAACTGCAACATTTGTTTATTATTTTATTATATTCTTTATTACACATTTGGTAATAACCATATCACAGTTACATCATAACTAGAATGAATAATAAGAGTTTGTACGTAAAAAATGGAGACCTCTAAAAGAGGTTGCTTTCATCCGCCCTAAAAGTAGCATTAGAAAAAAAATAACGAGTGAGGATTGAGGAGTTGCTGCGTTGGCAGCGGGGGTGACGGCGCGCAAGCGCATTATTTCATGATGCGAGCATTAATTAACCGCTTCACATCAGGCGGACCGTATGTTTGTCTGCCACACGACTTATTATAAAACAAAATGTTGGATGGAAAACGTCCATGAATGAAAATAACAATTTATTTATTTTACATATTCATTATTAATGAACGTGTAGATGATGCATTAGAAAAACATATCCTAAACTAGCTTGCACCTGAAACTTCGTAGGCGCGTATCCCGATATCCCGTGGGTGGTGGTCATAATAGCTACCTGTATAGTAAATATCCCGTAAATATGTAATGGTAACGAAACCAATGGTTTCTGCAGTACATTTGTAAATCAGTCAGTAAAGATTGCTTATTATAAAATACAAAGCCTATTAAAAAAATGATTGCCAAATAAAAAAAGAAGATATGCACATTCAGTTTTGTTGTTAAAAAATAAATCTAATCTTTGATGGATAATTCATTGTTTGTGTGTAACAGAATAGTTTAATAACAAGTTGAGTAATAATGTTAAATGGGCTAAAACAATACTAAAATTAAAATTTAAACTTCTTGTAAAATAAAAACACTAACAAAAAAAATATTTGTGCCCATACTGACAAACAATCGTTTGTTCATAGTCCTGTTTCAACGCGAGTAAAATAACATGATTAATATAAATATAATAACAAATATATATATTTATTTCTAAGTCTTAATTAAAATAAATATAATCTGCGATTACAGCGGTATTCATATCACCGCCCATGGAGATCAGCAGCACCAAGGGGTCGTCGATTCGTTACCAGCCTATACTCCTACCATTCTTTCTGGAACACAACAACCCTCAAGGTAATTGTTATTTGGCTGCGGTGTTCTGTGAGATGGTTCCCTACCACTCTTTTCGCCAGAGCTTCGTTTGTCAGTCAGCATGGAACAACAAGTGAAGTTGGCTTTGGTTCAAAGATGTTGATGAATCATTTATATCCTATCACAATGCACAATTAATTTTAATTTTTACGACCAGTCGTCAGTTACCGTGGTAGAAGTACTGAAAACGCCATTCCATTTGTTACTTTACTGTGTACTGTTTTGCATCACAACATTCAGTAATTGATGTTTCCTAGTTAATTAAAGTGAAGTAAAATTTTTATTGTGCTCCTATTGCAACGCGTATTAAATAACAAGCAGATTATCTAGTGAAAACTATTGACCTTCCGTAACACTGACACAGTATACCAAATCTGTTCGCGTGACCGCCAACAGTATAATTGTCCATTGTGTGAGATACAACGTGATTAGGAAGTTTACTTTTACTGGCGGATCGCCGCACGCGATCACTTTCGAATCTGGCTATATCGTCGCAGCGATATCGCAACGCATATTTTTTATGAAAGATTCTTCAATTAACCATTTGTGTCAGGATTTATTGGTTAGACTATTTTTTTAATTGATTTAGCTGATTGAGATGCTAGCAATGGGCGTTTAGGGGTGGACATTAACTTTAAAGCCTAGATAAATAGATAATTAATATCGCGACACATTTAGATTTCTATAATAGAGTCAAAGTTGACGAGCACGGTAGTCGAATGATTAGCAATGGCCACTTTGACTCCGAGGTCGCGGGTCCGATCGCCGCACAAGGCTAATATTTAAGTGCATGAACATGTCTGTTTGTCTTTGTCTGGGTGTTTTCTATGTATTTATAAAAAAAATGTATTTATGAATAATATCAATTATATGGTACCCATAGTACAAGCTTTGCTTAGTTTGGGACTCGATGGCCGTGTGTAATTTTCAACTACGTTTTAACCGTCGTGGGTCTTTTCAAAATTTTTAATTTTGTTTTTATTAGAGACATTTTCATCTAGATTTTTTAATAAATGGACTGTTATTGAAAAGTCTATGAATTCAGATAAAAAAGTCTCTATAAATTAAAGTTGACTTGAGCATTTTCCTGCAACTAAATCTGTTAAGTTCCAAAATCCATTCTGTATATTATGTTGTACGTAGGAGAAGTAATATGGCGCATCTACATAATATTTCTACACATAAATTGCCAACCTGCATTTAGCAGCGTGATGGAGTACTCTCTAACCCTTTAGATTGAGAGGAGACCCGTATTCCTACAATGGCATAACTGTGGTTGAATGCTGATATAATGTAGACAAAAAAACAAGGATCTTCTTCTGGTAGAGCATTGTTTGATACATTGATACTTACAATTGTGTTCCTCGCGATAGCATTGCAATTATTTTAGACGATTTATCTAAGCACTAAATCATCATCGTCGACATCATCATCATCATCATCATCATCATCATCATCATCATCACTGTATTTGTGTATTTCTATGTATATGTATGTTTATTAAATATATAATTTTGCTGTGTATGTTTATTTTATTTTCTGCAGTAAATTATAAATCCTATTGTATTAGTTGGAGTAGGCATTATATTTTATTACTTACATCTGCTTTAGTTTTGCTTCTTTAGAACCACATTCGTGTTTTTCTGCTTGTCCCGAAGGTATGCCTTATATAATGTATGGTCAACAAAGTTTTTTCAAATACTAGGACAAGTTACACAGCGCTATCTAGTGCCAAACAAACAATACTTGTATTATAGGAACTAGATAATTCATGCAGCATTCATGAATTTCTGCTATTCCTAAAGGTTGACTGGTAGATAATGCTTTTAGCGTTTTAGTGCGAGAAGCGAACCCGCGATCTCGGAATCAAAATGGCTATTGCTAGCCGACCTATATTCGTCCACCGAGCTCTTCTAAAATACCGACGTTTTTTTTTAAAAAAAATAGGAAAATAATGACATGAGCCACAAAAATACTAAATGAGCCACAGAAATATTAGGTTACGTTAGGTTATATATCAATTTTAGTCGCCAAGTCAGTATAATAGTCGCCCAGTTTCACAATTTTAGATGATCGGTTTATCATCATCATCATCAGCCTGTATCTATCCACTGCTGGATATAAGCCTTCCCCAATGCTTTCTACCAAATACGATCCTCCGCCTTCCGCATCCAGCCCCTCCAGCCGCTTTCCTAAGGTCATCGGACCATCTAGAAGGAGGGCGTCCAACGCTTCGTCGTCCTACGCGAGTCGGCTTATTACTACCCAAATAAAAAGCATTGACAATGTTTGGACATAAAAATCCCTTAATTAAAATCCTGTACAAACTTTCCTTTTAACTTAACCAACAACATGCGGTGAAACCGCGAGCGTAATAATAGAAAAACACAATGAAAGTAAAAGTGGACAATACTAGATAATTCTGTAATGGATTCACCCGTTTTAACTCGACACCGCAAAACGTGTTCTCTTGTGAGATTAACGCTTAGAAAGAAGAAATTACTTTATCGTCATTATTCTGTATGATTCTGTTCCGCTTTTTGTTTTATAAGACGTTTGGTGGCAAATCAGGAAACTGGACCGCCTGATGTGAGCTCGCAACATAAAATATCGCTCGCCTGCTACCAGCAACAGCAACTTCTTCCTTTCTGGTGACCTGACTCACTCGCAGAAACACAACAACTTTCAAGTTAATTCTTATGTAGCGGTATTCGTGAGGTTGAGGTAATTCCCCCAATCGGGCAGCTTACAAAATACACTATGTCCTACTTCTCTGTTCGTCAGAGCTTCGTTTGTCACTCAGCAAGCTGCACCACGTACAGGTGCTCACTCGCAGGAACACAACAACCCTGAAGGAAGTGCTATTTGGCTGCGGTATTCTGTGAGATGGAGGTACATTCCCCAGTCGAGTAGCTTACAATCACGCTCCCTACCTTCTCGCCAGAGCTTCGTTTGTCAGTCAGCATGGTGCACCAGGTGAAGTTGGCTTTAGTCCAAAGATGTTCATGAATACCTACTCCAAAATATTTTACATTTCTATATCTTTACATATTATAATAAATGATGCTTCGGTAAAACCCTCTTGGCAAAGTTAGATGCTAATGTCATAAAGATATTAAAGTCATGGTTCGGACTGGCACATCCGGCTGATCCCTCGACTCTATTTAGGGATCACAATAGTTTTGGGCTGAAATTAAAGAAACCTTCTGAACTCTATAAACACCTGAGAGTTACAAAAACGCATGTTTTGCAAAAGTCGCAAGACGAATTAGTTAAATCTCTCCCAAAAGACAAAAATGCCACAGACCTAGAATCTAGACTTCAATTCCACAAACAATTTATGGTAGGTGCACAGGCAAATAGAGCTGGGTTGGGCGCGAGAAAGAAAAGGGAAGACCGAGACATAGTAAAAACCTTTCTACAACAAGACGAAAATGACAGTTACAAAGTGCACGCTATGAATTTAGAAATGCAAAGTGAGTGGTTAACCATAGGCGAGTTTTGCATCCCGTTAGCTCTGAAGTGGCGCACCTTGCTGTATGACTGGTCTCCTGCCTTATTAAAATTCTATCTTAATGCCTTTCAAATGACCCTCCCTGACCAGAGTAACTTAGTTAGGTGGGGAAAAGCCTCTGAAAAATGTTGCTATACCTGTGGAGAGGCGATATGTACAGCAAGGCACTTATTGGTGGGATGCAAGGTGCTCCTTGATAGGGGTCATTACTCACATCGCCATGACAGAGTACTTCAAATCATACGTGAAGCCATAAGCCTTTCAATAGCTAGAGCCCAAAAAGGATTAACGACAAACAAAAGACAAATTAACTTTATAAAAGGAGGCTCAACTTCAAACTCCAAGAACAAGCCTTACTCAATCCTCAGTGCAGCACCTGACTGGACTATTTTAATGGACACGTATGAAAAGCACTATAAAATCCCAGAGGATGTGGTTGTTTCGACATCCAGACCGGACATTTTCCTTTTCTCCAGAGCTACAAAACATATTAATTGATTTATCCAAAAGAAATTGTTTTAATTTTGTTTTAAAATTGACACTCTCTTTTACAGGGGCAGGTATTCGGTTGTAGATTTTAGAATATGTTTTTGTGAAATGTTGCGGTTTGTAGAGTACTTGTAGAGCTTACAGTACCGTGGGAAACTAACATACCCAAAGACCAGGCGATAAAACAAAACAAATATTATGACCTCCTAAACGAATTAACAAAAAGCGGCTATGTAGTTAATCTATACGCTGTAGAAGTAGGAGCGAGAGGTATACCAGCAAAATCTCTCTATAACCTGCTGAAAGACCTTGGCTTGTCCAGAAGTGCAGTAAGTTCTATACTAGAACGAGTATCTAAAGCTGCATTAGCAGGTTCATACCAGATTTGGCAGGGCAGGGAGAGAAACACAAGTAGTGAAGGTGAGTGTTGATGTACGTCGGAAAGGGGCCCCTTAAACCTACACCCGTGTCACAAGTCTCGGGATCTACTTGGGTTTCTCTCTCTGCCACACGATGGACCCGGCACCCGCACGGTGAATCCATGGAAGCTAAGAAGTTCGTCTCGTCTACAAGTGCTCTAAAAATATTGAACAATCTAACCAACCTCTACACTCGTATTACCTATAAAAAAACACGCTATCTAGCTCACCACCTCGTGGCAAAGTACCCATTATGCTAGTGGCATTGCCCCTCTGTGTGCCAATCGACAGCTCTTGGGGCATCCGAGGCGAGGAACAATAGCAAATAGATCCGAAATGATATAAATGGAAATATGTACCTTTATATTTACTTTTAATTTTGAATTTTAATTTTAATTTTAAATTTACTTTAATCATTATTTTTAAGCAAATGATAGATAGATAGATATAACATTAATTGGGTCGCTACGTTTTAAATAATACAAACATCTAATCCTAATCTAAAACAGTGACATAATATAATATGATAAGAAATGGAATCAAAGATTCACAAAATAAGAAGATATTAAAAAACGCGCATGTGCTCAAGCAACACAAATGGGTTTGGAGGCTCAGTGATAAAATTATTGTCCCTAGCGGCAAAGCAGTGGTTTTCAGCTCCCTTTCCCACCTTTAGAAAAATCACTGAATCGTCGAGAGAGCATAAAACAGCACGTTACGTTTGTTCTATTAATTTTTCTGTGACTAGGTGCAACAGGGTAATTTCTCGAGCTTTATATTCTTGTGAAAGAGGCGGGGTTGGCAAGGTAGAGTGATGTTTCTGGCGCAATTTGGAATAGCTCGTCTAGAAATATACCTTGGAAGTTAATGAGGTCATTAGTAAGTTCGCAAGGAAATCTTTAAGTCCACGAGTGACGTACAAGAGTGATACTTTTGTGAATATTATTTTAATGTGAAGTATATAGTAAACAAATTCAAATACAAAATACAATATTCGTTATTCATGAACATAGGTAAAAATGATGTTGTTACATCATTTTTACCTATGTTAATGAACGGGCACTAGTACACCTATGCCCTGCTGTTAAGCGTACAAATAATATTATTATCATTGTCATTTAATGTTCTCAGTAACTAATAAATAAACGAATAAATCAAAATCTCAGATATCTATAAGTTTTATCATTCAGAACACCTGTACATATTAATTGATTTATCCAAAAGAAATTGTTTTAATTTTGTTTTAAAATTGACACTCTCTTTTACAGGGGCAGGTATTCGGTTGTAGATTTTAGAATATGTTTTTGTGAAATGTTGCGGTTTTTATCGGAGTCACTTGTACCACTACTAAAACTTTTTAACAGATTCGATATCTCCAAAGCGGTAAAAATTGACTTCCCATGTAGACTAATCGATCGACTGAATGAATTGCATACGGGAAGCCCTATTAATCCGATTACAAACTTTAAACAATACATTGATATTTATTATGGGTCGTCGACGTCAATCCTTATTCATCCCACTGCTGGGATACGCGCCTTCCCTCAATCGAAGGGGTTTAGAGCATAATTCACCACGCTGATCAACTGCCGGTTGGCGGAGGTCAGTGTTTTCAAGCCGCCTAAAGGACACTGACTTGGCTTAACGACTGTCATCTAATGACAACAGTCAGGACCGACGGCCTAACAATGGCTTGACGAAGGCTTGACAAAGGCTTGACACACATAACGACGCCTTCGATCTCCTCAATATTCCTCAATTATTATGGGTGCTTTCTTCTAATTAAATTTGGACAGCGATTAAAACTTCAATCTGCACATACCTATGACTTATCATAATTATTAATCAAAAAATTACCTTTCTTGGTACATATTTATCAATAACAAATAAAAGGATTGATCAAGTCAAATTTATTCCCCTAATCGGGTTACGAAACCGGTGTATACTTAAGGAAATAGAACGAGCATTTTCAGTCCATTTAATCTCATTGGGCACAACATATTGGGTACAAAAGACCGTTAGGCTTATAAGGATTACGTTTCTACCTTTTTGTTATTCATAAGACCATTTTCCGATACAGGATCTCTTTTAGAATCCGCTCAAATTCAGTTTGTTGATTGCGAGCGAGCGGTAATTGAATGAGTGAATGAGGTGCAGGCTTATAATCTTATTATGTTTGCAGTCTGGTACATTTTAGCTGGAATTCTGTTGTAGTGTTGTCTTTTACCACAGTATAAGTAATAGTACTAACGTACTTTTACTGAAATACATTTTTACAATATTTTTCTTTTTTTTTTTAGAAGCTAGCATTAGTACGTTTGTTTGATTGATTGTATTATCTTTATTGTACATACAAAATATATATATATATTCATACACAATATAACTGAACGAGTTTTAAGAATATGTACAAAGGCGGGTTTATCTCTATAAGAGATTTTTACCAGCCAACCTTCAAGTGTAGGATAAGAGAATAAAGAGTAGCAAGGGCATCGAAAAGTCGAAAGCATTTGTGAGAGACAAAAGGAGAAAGTAATATAAATCTTTTGAAAAAGAAGATGAATAACGCGCGGACAGTCATTGTCGCAGCATTATATAGACATCTCAGCACTTCGATATAGCGTTGGTCTACTTGACATCGCTGTAAGGATTCCAGAACAGACCAAGTTTCGATGGAATCGAAGGCTTTCTCATAATCCACAAAAGCCATACACAACGGCAGATTGTACTCAGTAGTTTTCTGCACAATCTGCCGCAGTGTATGAATGTGGTCTACGGTGCTGTAGCCTTTACGAAACCCAGCCTGTTCCGGTGGCTGGTAGTCATCGAGCCTTCGAGCGAGACGATTTGTGATAACCCTTGAAAACAGCTTATACACGTGGGTCAGGAGCGAGATCGGCCTATAGTTCTTCAATAAGGTTTTGTCGCCTTTTTTGAAGAACAAAACCACCAAACTCCTGGTACACGCGGCTGGTGCGGTCCCATTGTGAATGACAGAATTAAACAGACGTTGTAGTTCCTTTAGAACAGCAGTTCCTCCAGCTTTCAACAGTTCTGTTGTAATTCCGTCCTCACCAGGAGCCTTACCATTTTTCAGCTAATCAAGGGCCATCTCAATCTCACCCATGCTGATGTCAGGGATGTCTTCGGTGTAGTGGCGAGTTAACGGAGCTCGGCGATCATCTACACGAGCAGGCGGTGTAGGGACAGGTGCATGTGCAGCATAAAGATTGCTATCTCTCGACTTCCGCTAATATTTCTGCCTTCGAAGAGACGACACGGCCATTCTCCAGCTTGAGCTTCGACAGTTGCGCCCTTCCTGTAGGCTGTGAAAAGACTTTTAGTCCTTTATTTTGCACTATCGCATTTTCAATGCAATTGGTATTGAAGATGCGATAGTCCCGGCGTATTAGCCTTCTAATCTGCCTGTTCAAAGTTCTATACTCTGTCGAAGCTCTTGCCGATGCCGTAACTTCTCGTCGCCTCTTCATAAGAGCAAGAGTCTCGCTTGAGATCTTAGCTTCTCTAGCTTTATGCTGCCGCCCGAAGTGTTTTTTGCCGACTTCGTGTCTCCGTTATTTGGTCTGCTGTCTCGTCCATGTCCGCAGTAGTTTCCAGCGAGCTGAATCGGTTTTGAAGTTCCATTTGGAACTTCTCCGAATTTTGGTTGATCTGGGGAAGAGTCGGACGCAGATTCGACCTCATCACACGGGCTCTCTCGAGTTTGAAGCTAATATTCAGGGTGCCTCGTATAAGTCGGTGATCACTACCGGTGCTAAATCTATTTATCACTGAGACGTCCCTGAATACTCGCCTCTTATCTGTTATGATGAAGTCGATCTCATTCCGAGTCACTTTATCGGGGCTTTGCCAGGTCCATCTCCTCTGGGGCTTCTTTTTGAAGAATGAATTCATCAAAAAGAGCCCCTCCTTATGGAGGAAATTTACCAGCATTTGTCCCCTTATTACGTATGGCCTTAGTAATATCCTCGTACATGGCCTCGACCTCTTCGTCCGGGTGTGTCGTCGTTGGAGCATACACCTGTACCACTTTCAGAGAGTATCTCTCTGTCAGCTTTAGTACAAGATATGCTACCCTCGGCGACACACTGGAGACCTCCACTACGTTGTTGACGAGGGCTTTATGGACGAGGAATCCGACACCGCCCTGGGAGAGCTGGTGTCCTTCGCGGTAGTAGAAGAGGTTGCCAGATTCAAGGATCACGGTATCCTCCCCCTGTCGTCGGATTTCCGACAGTCCCAGAATCTGACATTTAATGGACCTCAATTCTACTTCCAGCTCTCCCACATCCTCATCGCGCCGCAAGGTCCGGGTATTGAAAGTGTCTATGGTCAATTTGTTGTGGTGGCCTACCGACCGGGGATTCTTCGCACCCCCCGCCCTGCCGTTACCGAGACCGCCACCTTGGCCCGGGATAGCAGGGCTGCCGGGTACTGGGGGCCAAACATTATTGGTGTTACTCATGGAGAAGTGATGCCCTTAAGTCGCCACGCTGGGCAGGCGAGTTGGCGACTGTCGCCAGAGCCTCGTTTGTCAGTCAGCAGGGCGCACCACGTGCAGGTGAGGTTGGCTTTGGCTGAAGAATTGTAGTGAGCCACTTACACACCAAAACAAACAAATAAATTACCAAAAATACTTAAATCGGAACGCAAATACCACAATAATTAAAATTAGTCATCGTCGTCAACCCTTATTCATTCCACTGCTTGGATACGGGCCTCCCCTCAATCAAAGAAGTTTAGAGCATATTCCACCACGCTGCTCAACTGCGGGTTGGCAGAGGATGTATGTCGATGCAACGTTCATCTGTTTTCATTTTACTTTTAGACTAGTTTGCGCCCGTGGATACATATCCCAGGTCTTTTTTTACTTGTGGGAATTTTGAAAAATCCTTCCTTAGCGTAAGTCAATCCGTCCCCTGGTTTGACAGGTGCGTTGATAGATCAGTCATTAACGGTTGCCTTTTATAGATGCTCAGATTAGGCTGCAAGTATTTCCCTGTTATTTGAACAAAGATTACGTAGCACATGCCCTCTCTATCTAACTTACTTATTAATAAGAGATGAATGCCACAAGGTTACCAATATGTTACTAATATGGACAAATTTGCAAAGAAATCTTGGATAAAGATTTTGTTTTTAATATAAGAAGGGGAAAACGAGCATAATGGGTCACCTGATGTAAAGCAATCACCACCGCCCATGGAGATCAGCAACACCAAGGGGTCGCCGATGCATTGCCAGCCTATATTCTTTCCTTTCTCTCTGGTTTCCTCACTGGAATGGGTGCCACAGCCCTCAAGGGAATTGTTATTTGGCTGCGGTATTCTGTGAGGCGGAGGTACTTCCCCACCTCTGCCTCTGCTGTTCGGAGATATCGGATGAGTGTCATCTCATCCTAATGTTACGCCACAATACAACTAATAAATAAATCAATAATAATATTGAAATTATCATATTATTAATTGAAAAATTCAGTCAATCGAATAATATTGAAATCCTAACAAACATCGAAATTAGTTAAATGCTGTGAGAAAAATGCAAGGGATTCGTAATTGTTTGCCGTGGTTAGACACTACTTTAGTATGCACTCGGCGTTCCGTTTTACAAAGTTATGGGAACTAGGCCGTGTCAATGTTGTGTACGATGTGCAAAACAAATGATGTAAATTTATATGATGCTCTTACAAAATTCGTGAATACGTACATATTTAAATTCGTTACATTCTAGAATACGCGTAAGAATGAAACGATTGAACATAACGTGTATCACGAGCAGAATTGCGGAAAGAGTTGGTAAATATTTCTTTAAAAAAAATATTATTAAAATTTAACACTATGTTTTATTATATATTTAACATCATCATCATCATCATCATCGGGTCATTTTAGTCTCCACTACAGGAGCACGACCCTCTCTCGTCCGTCCTAGACGGAAGGAGGATTTGGCCTACACTCCCCCCGCTGGCCAAACGGGTTGGGGAGGCCTGATCGACATTTGATAATGTATTTCCCTTAGTCGCCTTGTACGACATCCACGGGAAGAAACGCAGTGATTCTATCCTAGTCTGCCGGTAACCACACGGCCAATAATATATATAACAAAATCTATAAAAAAAATATAAGCTGATCATTAAATATACAACACACACAATGTATATTTTCTGAGATTGTGTATGCTAACGTTACAATCGATGCAATCTTTGGCCTTGGTTTAGAGAGGACGCCGGACTCCAAACATTTCATTTATGTCCCAGACCGTTTCAATGTGGACATTTAGTTTGATGGGACATTATTACGAGCATTCCCTTTAACTGTTAATGTAAACCAATGTAACTTGCGTAAATTCCATAGCAAGTTTTTAAACGTTGTTGTTTAACGCGATTTGGGTACAAATTGCCTATTTAAAAGCTAAGCTTGATTAAATATTCTCAAAAATTGTAACAGTTATCAAGTTACAACTTTCCTTTTTTTATTATAACAATTTATTTCCGTTCCCTGTTAACAATAATTCACAGGAATGCAACAAGCCTAAATTCCTAATTATAATTATTTGGCTAATGGTATGCTGCATGCATACTTGGCTTTGGAATTTGGACTTACACCCTCTACTGTCTAGCTGGTAGTTAGAAATTATCTAAACTGTAATAAATACTGTGTTTACAGATCTTGGTCAATAGATTACAATTAATAACTCCAGTACAAAACTATAACAAGACATTTTGCTTTTCTCGTTTATGTTCGGTTTGAATACAACTGAAACTGATATATATAAATAAAATAAATATTTATGGACAATTACACAGCGCCATCTAGTTCTAAATTAAGCTCAAAGCTTGTACTATGGGTACTAGACAACTAATAAATGTACTTAAATACATTTTTTTTTGTAAATACATATGTATAGAAAACACCCGGACCAAGACAAACAGACTAGTTCATGCACACAAATGTTTGTCTTGTGCGGGAATCGAACCCGCGACCTCGGGGTCATAGTAGCCGTTGCTTGGCAATATATAATATGCAACATACTAATGATTTTAGATTTGATATCATGCTGTTTGTAGTATAACATTCCACAATTGGACCATGTTATGCAGAAGTAACAAAATGTCGGTTGTATCTAACAACCGACATTTTGTTACTTTTAAGTTAAAGCTATTTCAAGTTTAATAGGAATAAAAATATCACGCAGTATAAGTTTTGTGAAGCATATGCCATCAAACTGCTTGAATCTGTTGCGAATATATAAAACTCGATTAGAAGTTTCTCTTTCTTTTACAAGCATACCGTTTTAAAAAAAGCCCGCCTGATGTGAAACGGTTACCGTAGCCATATTAACGCTCGCAAAATAAAATATCGCCGCCACCCCTGCTGCCAACTCCTTCCTTTCTGGTGACCTCACTCACTAACTCTCTAGGGAATTGTTATTCGGCTACGGCATTCTGTGAGGTGGAGGTACATTTCCCAGTCGGGTACCTTACGCCAGCTTCTCTTTTCGCCAGAGCTTCGTTTGTTTGTCAGCAGGGTGCACCGCGTGCATGTGAAGTTGGCTTTGGTTCATAGATGTTGATGAACCACTTACACCCCCAAATTCTCGCTATGTATATCTCTCAATTTGGCATAGCCTGTCGGTTGGGTCTATTCTGTATAACACGGTCCAATTATCAAATAATCTGCAAACTGCGGGAACGAGACGTCATCAGTTTTTATGCAATGGGATTATGAAGGGTTGGAAAAGTGTACATCTAGCTCTGGCATTTTCGGTTGAGAATTCGTGTTCAGACAAACGTGATGGAGTAATATCTTTTTTTTCTCTTTCTCTTAATTAGAATTGTCATCATCATCATCATCTCAGCCATTGAAAGTCCACTGCTGGACATAGGCCTCCCCTCTAGATCTCCAATAAGACCGGTTGGAAGCGGCTTGCATCCAGCGCGATCCTACGGTCTTAATGAGGTCGTCTGTCCACCTTGTGGGTGGACAGACGACCTCATTAAATTAAATGACAATTACATATAGCAACACAACAATCCGCAAGGGAAATGTTATTTGGCAGTGGCATTCCGTGAGGTACTTCCCCAGTCGGGGAGCTTATACGTACACTATGCTTAGGCATGTGAACGAGACTCTGGCGAAAGAGAGGCTAACCTCTCTTTCGCCAGAGTCTCGTTAGTATATCAGCAGGGTGCACCACGTGCAGATGAACTTGACTGTGTTTATAAAGATAGTAGTGGGTGAGGTAAAATATTTTTTGGGGTATATATATAAGTATATGCCTCAAAAAATATTTGGGAACAATATTTTCTGTCACCTATAAGTGATCTTAGTTGTGGCACTAATCTTCAGTAGTAATAATAATATCCCCAAGAAATATATTAGTCATCATTTTAATCAAGACTGTCTCTAAATATAAATCATCGGCAAAATGTAAATATGTATCTTAAATTATAGTTTCATCATTTTTTTATCTAGCCTGAATATAAGATATGTCCCCTAAAAAGTAAGTCACGAGCAGCAATAATACATTTGTACCTACCTACAAATAGCAAATCTTTCACCTTATAAATCTAATCAACAAACTATTAGTATCATTTAATTCGTTTCATCATCAAAATAATAGATATGTCACCTAATAAATAGATCAGCTCCTTAATTTAATGAAAAAATGGCATAGGGGCGGAGTCAAATTGGCGTCATATTCACAGACGAGTCTTACCAATACTTGGTAGATTTAGGTTCATTTTTGGTTAGGTTAGGGAAATAGGAGCTATAGCCGTCAACATAAATGATGACTTAATTTTTAGGTAAACATTTTTATATTGTTTGGTATTTCTGTTTTAGTGACAATTAAATTTTTTGAAATCCCAATATAATTATTTGATGATTGATATTATTTCCAACTAATTATCAATTGATATTTAGGTAAGTGTTTTTATATTATTTGGTGACTAGCTTTCGCCCGCGGCTTCGCTCGCCTGAAATTCAGAGCAAACACGTGTTTACTCATCTATCTATAGAAGTACTCATGTTTAAAGTTTAAGATAAAATAGTCCAATTAATCTTCATTCCACAATCAAATTTTGGACCTCCGTTTCTCGTCCGTCCTCTTAAGGGTAAAATTTGAAAAATCTTTTTAAGTAATTTCGTATTCACTACCATTATATTTAAAATCGATACTATTTTTGTAATTGACGTCCCAGAAAACCATAACACTCATATTGATATCATGACATCGCACCCCCACAGGGGGGATTTTATGTCACGTTTGATTTAAAAATAGTTGTTATTTTCGTAATCAGCGAACCGATAAACCATAAAAACAATACCTATGACGATTTTCAGACTTTTTCACCCCATTTAAGACTTTTCCACGCCATCGCACCCCCACAGGGGCGACTTTTTGTCACGTCGGCTACGTTTGATTAGAAAATAGTTGTTATTTTCGTAATCAGTGACCCGATAAACCATAAAAACAATACCCATGACGATTTTCAGACTTTTTCATCCCAATTAAGACATTTCCACGCCATCGCACCCCCACAGGGGCGACTTTTTGTCACGTCTGCTATGTTTCATTAGAAAATAGTTGTTATTTTCGTAATCAGTGACCCGATAAACCATAAAAACAATACCCATGACGATTTTCAGACTTTTTCACCCCATTTAAGACATTTCCACGCCATCGCAGCCCCCACAGGGGCGACTTTTTGTCACGTCGGCTATGTTTGATTAGAAAATAGTTGTTATTTTCGTAATCAGCGACCCGATAACTTTAAAAACAATACCCATGACGATTTTCAGACTTTTGGGACCCATTTTACCCTTTTAGGGGTTGAATTTTGAAAAATCCTGAAACACGTGTTTAGTCAATTATCTGTAGAAGTACTCGTGTAAATTTTAGGATAAAATAGTCGAACTAAATTCGTTTCCCCATACAAACTTTGGACCTCTGTTTCACCCTCTTAGGGGTAAAATTTGAAAAATCCTTTTAAGTAATTTCTTGTCCACTATGTTATATTTTCAAATCGATGCCATTTTCGTAATTGACGTCCCAGAAAACCATAGAATCAACACCCATATTGATATTATGACGATTCAACCCCATCGCACCCCCACAGGGGGGATTTTATGTCACGCCGACTACGTTTGATAAGAAAATAGTTATTTTCGTAATCACCGACCCGATAAACCATATAAACAATACCTATGACGATTTTCACACTGTCACCCCATTTTAGACATTTCCAGCCCATCGCACACCCACAGGGGGAATTTTATGTCATGTCGGCTACGTTTGATTATAATATAGTTGTTATTTTCGTAATCAGCGACCCGATAACCTATAAAAACAATACCCATGACGATATTCTGTATTTTCACCCCATTTCACCCCTTTAGGGGTTGAATATTTGAAAAATCCTGAAATACGTGTTTATTCTTTTATCTATAGAAGTACTCGTGTAAAGTTTCGGATAAAATAGTCCAACTAATCTCGTTTCCCCATACAAACTTTGGACCCCCGTTTCACCCCCTTAGAGGATGAATTTTGAAAAATCCTTTCTTAGTGTACCCCTAGACGTCATAAGGAACCTACGTGCCAAATTTGGAATCTCTAGACCCAGCAGTTTGGGCTGTGCGTTGATATATCAGTCAGTCAGTCAGTCAGGACTTTGAATTTTATATATATAGATTAAATTTAGGTGACAGATCTACTGTTATAGGAACAAATATAATTTATTAGGTCACTGAAAATGCATTTATTAGGTAATTGATAAAATCATACCCAAAATATTTTACCGCCATTGTACTATTTAACGTGATATGAGAGTATCCTACTACAATGTTCCTCTTAAAATGTGAAAGTTGCATGGATATTTGTTACTCCTTCACGGGGATACGACTGAACGGATTTTGATTAGGTTGGTCATACACATAGAGCATGATCTGAATTTACACATAGACATGCTACATACACATGCTATATAAGATTACTACCGAATTTTATTTATATTGATTTCGTTCAATATGCCAAATGTCTTTTCTCTATCTAACTATATTTAAAAAAATAATCTCTATTTCCCTATGTCATGGCATCACGTGTGAACGGCTGGACCGATTTGGCTATTTCTTTTAATGTTTTATTTGTTATTGTCAGAAGAATCTCATAAGATAATGTATAATGTTTATGAGAGAAAAAAATAAGAAAGTTGCGTGAAAAAATGGAAAATCTAAGAAAATTGAACGACCATATTAACTTGTCTAATACAATTCGAATTCAATGTTCATTGTTAAGAAGACACGACAACGTCTATCGAGTTGGCTAATAAACAATAAATAACTGTTGCATTCCAAAACAAGATTTATCGAGAGAAACCTTCACCTATTATATTTATCTATATCCAACCAACCTAATGACAGCCAGGAAAATCCAGCCTCAATCCGTGTTTATTGGAGGAGATAATTGGAACGAAATTGATGAAATGGATCTTTTTTGACGACGAATCTGCTCCTTGAGTCGAAGATTTGTGAGCAGCTCGCGTTTTATATTAAGTTCTTTTTAGTTAAAACTCGTATCATAATAACATAACATGGGAAAAGATACTTCTGTATTTAATACTTCAAGGAATTAAAATTCTAGTAGTGAAACATTTATCAAAGGAAAATTACATGTTTTGGTAATATGTCAACGGTTTTTCTAGAAAAAGAAACAAATGTAAATTATTTTCTAGATAAGAAACACAAAATATGTAAAAAAGATAACTTATTTTTTGAAGAAGAATTGTTCGAAAACGATATGTCGAAATTCTAAATGCATTTTTTCTTTGAAATCTTTTTAATTGAGATTCGAACAAACAATTTTCGACAGTACGGTAAAACGTATGTATATATATTATTTTATGCAGTTTATATCTAGTATCAAGAACGTTAAACTTTGACATTTGTACCATTCTTAAGTCGCGTGCCATATGACATAGAATTGAACTACCTCTATAATGTTAAGATGTGTTAAATTATGTCATCATTAATTTTAACGATTTGCTGGCAAATGCCTCATAATCTGCTAGCGAAGCCTGAGGCAAAATTTCAAATCGGTAGATGTCGTTTTCATCACACAAATCCTCGTGTCATATAAAAACTTTGTGAATATATATAATGGTCAACGTCATTATAAGGTATCGTGGTAAATTTGTACTTATGCTAAACTTTCACATAAAACGCCTGACTAACTTGCACAAAATTTGTAATATTATCTAACTTAAAAAATGGATAAAGTTTAATAAAACTTACTAGCTTCTTATTTCAATAAGTTTGGTGTTATCATCGATAGACTGCTATGCCTTGTTTAGTAGATACTTAATATGTAGATGGCGCCACACTGCGACTTCACAGCAGTAAAATATAAAATGCAAAAATGCGCCACCATCACAAACCTTCCTATTAGCTCAGTTGGAAGAGCACTCGACCGGTAATCGGGAGGTCGTGGGTTCAAATCCCACTTAGGCGGTGAAGTGAATTTTTCCCATTATTCAATATTTATAATTTAAATAATAATTTCTAGCTTCTATCCACATATTTGCCCCGCGTGTACCATCCAGAATATCAATATGTACATATAAAACAAAATCGGGTTAGTTACACGATTTATAACTCAAGTACAGCTGGACCTATTGTTATGACATGATTTGTTGGATTTGTCTCCGTCCCGAATAGCAGAATAACTATTACATCAATACAATAATGAACGAAACAAAAATTATGAAGAAAAATCATTTTTCATACATATTGTTTAATTCTTTTTTGTTGAGTTTCATATTGTTAGGGTAAGGTTTGTATGGGAGACCTACAGCAATGAGAATAGGAACGGGAATATTGGCCCACAGAGAAGCGTGAACGGTCCTGTAGTATTCAATATGTATGGCAAATTTTATCCAAATCTCCTTAGTCGTTTACTCGTAAGAGATAACGAACATCCATATATCCATCCATCATCATCAGCTTGTATCTACCCACTGCTGGATATAAGCCTTCCCCAATGCTTTCTACCAGATACGATCCTCCGCCTTCCGCATCCAGGCGCTCCCAGCCGCTTTCTTAAGTCCTCGGACCATCTAGAAGGAGGGCGCCCAACACTTCATCATCCTACGCGCGGCCTCCACTCTAATACTTTCCTCCCCCATCTGCCATCACTTACTCGGCAGATGTGACCGGCCCATTGCCACTTCAGTTTGTAAACTCTGAAGGCTAAGCTATGTCGATATATCCATCCATAGATCCTGACAAATATTCACATTTATAATACTAGTGGGATAGGGTTGAAAGTAGGAAGTAGGACTATGGTTATAGAAAGACTTTTCGAAGAATAATTTTCTATTTCTAGCTAGAAATAATCTAATCTAATAGAAATTTTCGTACAGGAATTGCATGGCGTAAGATAAAAAAATGGAATTTGTTCTAATACTACAATATTATTCAGATTTATAGTTGATTCTTTGGTATGTTGTAACACAGTATAAGTAATATTACTACGTAGGTATATGTTGTACACATGTGGTTGAATACTCTAACCTCTACTTAAAGAGCCTATACACTACGTGGTATTCAGACTGTCTATGCGTCACATGCTATTGCAAAGTCGACCCTCGCGGAATCCCACATACTCTAGTAATCATATACCGACCTAGTGTGTGATCTTACATCATCATCATCAGGTCATTTTAGTCTCCACTACAGGAGCACGACCCTCTCTCGTCGAGGAATTGGCCTACACTCCCCACGCTGGCCAAACGGGTTGGGGAGGCCTGATCGGTGTTTGTTAATGTATTTCCCTTAGTCGCCTTGTACGACATCCACGGCTTCCACGGGAAGAGACGGAGTGATTCTATTCTAGTTTCCGGCAGGCTCAACAACAACGGGTGTGATCTTACATGGTCTTTCATTATTATAGTGGAGGGAATATTGGGAATAGAAGGTCTAGTTATCATTAATTATGACAACAAATGTTATGAAATCCAATTATTACTTTTTAGCAATGCTACGTGAAAAAAAATTTACATGCAATTTTAAGCGGACAAGAACCTGACTACCCATCATTATAACTAATGGTCATTATGGATAACGTGTTATGAAATGTTATGAAAATCAATTTCATAGGAAGTGTACATTATGGGATTAGGGTGGCGTCATCTCTAATTACGAGTATGTTCAAAGCAAAAAATGATTTGCTGACAAAGTCTTGCGCGGAAGTATACTTACGCAAGTTTGCTAGCAGTTTCAATACTTTACACAACATGTATTTTGAAACGAATATATCTTTAAATTTGCTACTATGCGGGGGCAATCCAAGAAATGTAATGATAACAAAATTGGGGATACAGTTTGGCGTTGTACTTTCGAATCTATGTTCTACATCCAAAATTCAATCTGTATAATCAAATGTATTACGATAAGTAAGGACTATTGATGATCGCGTGCTGGGGACAAGCGCTGCCATTTTGAGATAATAACTTTCGCATTGCATGATTTATGATATATAAGAACAGGAATTAACACGATCATGCATAAGAGTATTTACATATCTTTATTATGACTGGTGAAACCTGGTCAAACGTCAGGCAATAATAAAGGTATGTAAATACCCTTAAGCATGATCGCGTTAATTCCAGTTCTTATATTTTGAGATACTTAATTAGTTTTAGTGCATATACGTTTTCACGTACAATAGACGGCCATGTCAATGACACAGCTACATGCTACTTTTAACGTATACTTGCTTCAAGCTCAAGCACTCAGAAAGGATCTTTGGCTTCTGATATCAAAAGATGCCACCTGAGTCCTGCCGCCGCTGATTCCCGTCGGATGTTTTATTAGCAAAAAATCAAAATTCAACTTATATTTCCAGTGCTTGTCTTTAGCTTAACTGATAGTAACCCTGGAGCTATACCGACTAAGTTAAAGTTTATTATCGATAACTTGAACGTAAGACCTATTTCTCGAGTCAAAACATTCGATGGTAATCGGCTTTAGCTTCGGCGTTAGAACCCCTGTTTTACTCTTGTGCTACTTGAAGCTCTTTTCGCTTAACAAGGTGAAGTGGGGCCATTATGATGAGCTATTATGAAAAGAAAAAAATCAGAGATTCCACTTCAACCCATAATCATCCCACTGTTGGGATACGGGTCTCCCCTTAATCGAAGGGTTAGTTACACGGAGCATAATCCACCCACGCTGCTCAATGCGGGTTGGCGGAGGCCAGTGTTTTCAAGCCGCCCAAAGGCTTGGCTAAACAACTGTCGTCAAAACACAACAACACCGGGCTTAACGTGTGCCCTCCGAAGCACGGAGGAGGTTTTTTTTTTTTTTCTACTACGTCGGGTGGCAGACAAGCATACGGCCCGCCTGATGTGAAGCGGCTACCTCAGCCATACCAACGCTCGCAACATAAAATGTTGCTCGCGCGCCGCCACCCCCGCTGCCAACGCAGCATCTCCTTCCTTTCTTTCTGGTGACCTCACCCACTCGCAGGAACACAACAATCCTCAAGGGAATCGTCATTTGGCTGCGGTATTCTGTGAGGTGGAGGTACATTCCCCAGTCGGGTAGCTTACAATTACGCTCCCTACCTCTCTTTTCGCCAGAGCTTCGTTTGTCAGTCAGCAGGGTGCACCACGTGCAGGTGAAGTTGGCTTTGGTTCAAAGATGTTGATGAACCACTTACACCCCAAAAAGTTCGAGATAAATAAACCTATCCTTAGACAGGCTATGGTCTACGTGGCTTAACTTGCGTGATAGATTAGATTGACACGCGCAACGACGCCATCGAGCTCCTCCTCATAGATTCCTGGTCCCGAATTTTAGAGAGGACCTTTTGCTCTGCTATGAGATTTTTCTCTTGAAGAATTAATGCCCAAGTTTCACAATAGATTTACAGTAGTTTGTATCTAATGTTGATTAATGATTCATGGACTCGTGGAAAAAGCAAATCGGTGTTAATGTGCGTGCTCGGAAACAAATCGTATCGTGACAAATTGACTAATTCACAGCTGACATGATGATTGATATATTGTCTGTGGTCAAATTAGACTTTTTGTATTGTTAATTTAGTTTGCCAAATCTATCTGCTTTTTCTTTTTTTTTTTTGAGGAGCTCGGTGGCGTCGTTGCGCGTGTCAGTCTAATCGAACACGCAGGTTAAGCAACGTCGACCGTAGCCTGTCTATGGATGGGTTTATTTATCTCGAGCTTCTCCGTGCTTCGGAGGGCACGTTAAGCCGTCGGTCCCGGCTGTTATCATTAGATCGCAATCGTTAAGCCAAGTCAGTGGCCTTAGGGCGGCTTGAAAACACTGGCCTCCACCAACCCGCAGTTGAGCAGCGTGGTGGAGTATCCTCTAAACCCCTTCGATTGAGGGGAGAGCCGTATCCCAACAGTGGGATGATTATGGGTTGATGCCGATCTGCTTTTTTTATTTCAAGTGAATTTCGAGAATATGGATAATTAATAAATATTTCTGGACACATTGCATTTACGCATTGCAATCTAGTCCCAAATTAAGCGCAAAGCTTGTACTATTGGTACTAGACAACTGTTAAATGTACTTAAATACATTTTTTTTGTAAATGCATACTAATAATACATGGAAAACACTCATATCAAGTCAAACAGACATGTTCATGCAAACTAATGATTGTCTTGTGCGGGGATCGAACCCGTGACCTCGGATTCAAAATAGCCATTGCTTTCGACCGCCGGACTCGTCCTTTTCCGAGGATGTTGATTACATAATAATATGAAAAAAAAATTATCACTACATTATTATTACATTAGTATTGTATTGTATTGTATTGTATTGTATTATGAAAAAAATCTCTCGCCGCGTCTATTTGTAGGTACAACAATACAACTAAACAAATTTTCATACGGTTTTCTGGGGTCCTACTCCGAACTGAAAATACAAAGTTTCAGGCGAGACTCCGGAATTTATCATATAAGAAAATAATTCGATTTGGTCGATGGATGTTAACTTGTTTTTTTATACAACTGCAGGTAAACTAGCATACGACGCGCCTGATATAAAGCGGTTACCGTAGCCATATAATCGCTCTAAACATGAAATATTGCTTGCGCGCTGCCACCCCCGCTGCCATTAGACTGATCAGTTTATTATGTAGGCTTTTAATGCCATAATATTTTCCATATTGCTGCCTCACATTGATAAGAGGGGAAGTGAAATTCCAAAAGCTTCTTACTCCTAATAATTTCTTCTGATTAAATTCGTTGTGAGTTCCAATGCAGCCGTAGTTTTACCCGCGGGACTGCAATGGACTTCACTGTTCAATTCCTTTTTTGGCGGTTGCCGCTGTTAATCCTGGCTACACAGGAGACATTGTAGTGAAGATGTGTGGTGGATCGGTTTGAAATTTGGCATACAGGTATGATCTCGTAGATCCATTATGATAGGATTTTTGAAAATTCCACCGGGTTACTGGGATATACTCGTTGGAAATGACTAGCAATATAGTCTTATATTCATCAATATAGATCTTAATCTAACCTAGGATATTTTGTAAATTCACTCATAGAAACAAACTTTAATTTCCTTGACAGCCTTGAACAAATCAATTTAATTTCGCCTCATAATTCCAATTCCGTCAAAACACGATTTGCGATTTTATGCTCAGGGGACGCAGCTTCATCAATATTTAAAGTGATTCAGGGCCCCGATGAGAAATCTTTTAGACTGCTTGTACTGTTATTGCTAAAAGTGTAGATTGTATAAATTAATGAATAAATATAAAATAATGAATTCGACCCCGGTGGTCGAATCCCTAACTATGTCCACTTTGACTCCGGGGTCGCGGGTTCGATCCCCGCTCAAGACAAATATTTATGTGCATGAACATGGCTGTTTGTCTTGGTCTGGGTGTTTGCCATGTATTGTACGAGTATGTATGTATTTACAAAAATAATGTTTAAGTATAATATCAGGTATCTCGTACCCGTAGTCAAGCTTTGCTTAGTTTGGGACTAGATGGCAGTGTACAATTGGCTCGGGGGGGGGTTCATATAGTTGTGGTCAAGTCACTTTAAGTTATAATTTCATTTTTAAAATAATAGATACAGGTAAAAAGTAGGTATTTTATTCATGTAGGTATGTAGGTATTGTATATTGAAACAAAAAAGAAATAAGTTTAACAATTTTAATTAGTGGTTCATATAGGTCGTGGACCCAGCCCAAGCCCCCCCCCCCCTTGGGTGGGGTCATGACCCTCCCCCTGAATCCGCCCTTGAACTGATATACATTATATATGATATGATATGAATAAATATAAAAAAAATATTTGTTAAGTTTATTGGTGATACATAAACACTACACAGGACAATAACCGGGATCGACGCGACGGCTTAACGTGCTCTCCGAAGAACGTAGGAACTCTATATATTTATCTAGATTTAATAATCCATCCATGGACAGGCTAAGATTGCCGTTGCTTAACTTTGTTCGATTATACTGACAATCGCTACGACGCCATCGACCTCCACATTAAGATTAAGATTTCAGATTTAATATGTAGCAAATTTTAAAAGTCTCTTTTGTTGTTCCAGCTATCGCCCTGTGCGCATGCGCAGCAGAAGTAAAAGAGAAGGAAACCCCTGCAGAACCAGCAGACGCTGCACAGAACAAAGACAAAAGACAATCGCAGGAGGGTTACGTATCCGGGCAGCTACTTTATAGAGTAGCTAGGAAACAGGTAAATTTATTTTTATACTACGTCGGGCCGTAGACAAGCATACGGCCCGCCTGGTGTGAAGCGATTGTAGCCATATTAAAGCTCGCAACATGAAATATCGCTCGCGCGCCGCCACCCCCGCTGCAACGCAGCAATTCCTTCCTTTCTGATGGATGGATGTGCGCCACAGGGTACTTCGCCAGTCGGGAAGTTTACAAATATGCTGTACCCTACCTCTCTTTTGCTAGAGCCCCTTTCGCAAGTCGGCAGGGTGCAGCACGTGCAGGTGAGGTTGGCTTGTGCAACACTCCGGCCACTCCATAAAAATGTCGCTTCGTTTACTACTACATAAACAATGGCTTCTGTGCAGAGCGTGAATGAGCGTGTGTGCGTGCGGCGCCATACAAATTGTTCTAGATTCGTCTCAGAGGGGAGGTGAGGTCGATACGAAAGAGCGGCAGGGAGTGGCCATACTATACGTAGTACTATTACTTATACTGTGCTTTGGCTCTAAATATCGTGGTGAGCCGCTTACACTCCAAATATTTTAAAAAATCAAAATTGATATGTCAAATATGCAATTAGTTATTATTTTCTAGAATAAACATAGCTCGTGTAATTCATCAGGACTTCTGACATTCAGAAGCTATAAATACGTAAATAATGAATCAATCATAGTCATACAGTCAAGGTATTTCCACAAAATTGCACCTTAATTACATTTATAATACTGGTCATATTTGCATACACGATAGCCTGACATGCAACTTAAAGTTCAAGTATCTATAATGGTATATCTACGTATAGCTCCGTTACAAATTATAACGACACTAAGTTAAATCGGCCACTTTGCTCCAAACAGATAATGTCCAGAATAGCCCTTTCACTTTTGTGTCCTAGATTTCGTCACGACTGACTTTACCTACTTGATAGTATATTTAGTACCGATTTCAGATACATTTTTGGTTTGTGATTCGTACTAGCGCTACGCCACGGATTTGCACGTGTGCAAAAAAAATTATATGGCCTACTAAGTATCGCCCGCGGCTTCGCCCGCCTAAATACACATATCCCCCAAATGAATACTAATCATTAATAAATTTTGGGTTGTAAGTGGCTCATCAACATCTTTGAACCAAAGCCAACTTCACCTGCACGCGGTGCACCCTGCTGACTGACAAACGAAGCTCTGGCGAAAAAAGAGGTAGGAAGCGTCATTGTAAGCTACCCGTCTGTGGAATGTACCTCCACTTCATAGAATACCGCAGACAAATAATAATTACTTTGAGGGTTGTTGTGTTCTTGCAAGTGAGTGAGGTCACCAGAAAGGAAGGAGATCTGCTTTGGCAGCGGGGGTGGCGGCGCGAGCGATATTATATGTTGCGAGCGTTAATATGGCTACGGTAACCGCTTCACATGAGGCAGGCCGTATGCTTGTCTGCCAACCGACGTAGTATATAAAAAAAAGTCACAATAAGTGACCCCCAGCGAGGGTGGAAATGGCAATCACACACGGTGGAAAGCATTGCGGAGGCCTACATCCAGTGTACCCACTGGCTGATAATGATACATAGGGAAGAGAAATTGATCTAGTTAAGACTCAATTGTGGGAAAACTTATTTTCCCCTAAAAACGCCGAGCGACATTGGACATCCAATTACTTTCTATAATGCAAATGTATAACCAAATTCTTAGAAAGATATGTATAGTCAAGGTTCATAAGTGCAATACCACTTACCTTACCTTTCAATTTGAATTAATTTATTATATAAACACGCATTTATTACGATATTAAAAATTAAAATTACTTCAAAATAAAACTAATAACAAAGACGCTTAACTATGGTTCAAAAGTATCGGTACCATGCGGTAGGGAAGCAAGCATAAATAAAGCTATTATATTTTTGCAAAAAAAACACACCATTACGCCGATAACGTACTTAGCGACGGAAGGAGACAGCAAATAATAAAAAAAAGACTAAGGATAGCGATAGTCATAGATCTCCCAGGCAACGGGAACCGATTACTGACGCAATTTAATATGGGTATGCCATATCTATAGTATTTACAACTTCATTGTCTAACAGTCGAGGCCGGTGGTCGAATGGCTAGCAATGGCTAGTTTCACTCCGAGGTCGCGGGTTCGATTCCCGCACAATCCAAACATTTGTGTGCATGAACATGTCTGTTTGTCTTGGTCTGGGTGCTTTCTATGTATTATAAGTATGTATTTACAAAAACGACCCATAACACAAGCTTTAAAACTATATAAATTGTCCAGAAATATTTATACATATTTGGCTCGTTTTTAAAATAAATGTACGTCACGAAAGTGTCAGTAAATTGTTTTGTTAGGAAATGACGTTTTACCATGGTTGTATTAACCAACAATTTCCTAACATTAACATTGCCCTATTTTTACCATTTCCTAACAAAACAATTTACTGACACTTTCGTGACGTACATTTATTTTGAAAACGACCCATTTATATTTATTTATTCAAATTAATCAATGCTTATATGTCTGTCTATACATAACAAGCAGGTTCAAATCCCACGAACAACATAAAATTGGTAATAGGTAGCTTAAGTTTCGGTTTTATTGCTTGAGCATGATATGCCAGTCATTTACTGATGAAGAATTTCTTTCACACATTCATGGCGAGAGTTATGAAGTCCACAACAGAAAATGGCATCTCATCTTTACATAGTACGAAACAAAGTTACTTCCCGTGTCTGTCTGTTTATCCGATGTCTCCGTCTGAAGCACGTAACGGGATTTGAAGTGGGTTCCACTGTCATTCAGAGACGGATATCATATCTTTCGGAAGGTTTCTAATAGGCTATTTTCCAATGTTTAAAAATTGTATAAATTATTTAACAATATCGTAAAATGCACAAAACTATAAAGATCTGCAAACTTTCATTCTAATATCTTCAGTCAGACTTTATTTAGCGTCGATCAAAATTTGGCGGGAAAGTCCATTTTAAAAGTATGAAATTATTAAAAAATAATATTTCCATTGGAGAAGCAATAAAAAATGCTAAAACTTTTATTATGATACTAATCACATAAACGTAATATTTAACATAGCTGTCGTACAAATTTCTGATTTGATGCATACAAAATACAAACCTGTGACGTCATAATTCGGTAGTATTTTGTATGGAGCGTTTTGGGGCAGTCTAAAAATTGTGATTTTCAAATTACCATATCTCGAGAGATATTTGTGCTATCGAAGTAATTCTTTCACCTATGGTTATATTATGGAGACGTCCCTACATATCAAACCGAAAAAAATGTTAGTCAAATAGCCTATTATAATACCTAAACACAAGCGGTTACGCCTGCATGGACATTTTTTATTAAAACTTTTTTTTCTAAAAGGAGGACACACGCGTTTATTCTGCTGTAGGCCAGGGGTTGGCGCTCTTCGGGCGTCGGAAGTGAGTGTGCCTTTCAGCTCCGGTACCTGTCATGTCATGGACATCAGGTACCTAGCTATCTGGTGCCCAAGTGTGAGTACAATTATACTATGCCTACAGAGTGCGCCGGGAAGTGAGCGACCGACCTGACTTGGGGGAGCGCCACGTGCTACTAGACTAAAGAGTGCCCAAGTAGTCTGCTTCCAGGTGAAAAATCAATCTTGAGTGCCTGGTTGGTTTACTGAGCGTGATAGCGGCTCGGTAAAGGTTCTCTTGCCTGCTTGGTTTACTGGGCGAGAGACTCGCAGTCCTGTGATTTAACCGAAAGGTGGATGCACAAGGGAGCATTAGCTGTAGGCATAGGCTCGTTGACCATTTTTTTTTTTATAATAATAACCTAATTTCCTTGGTTAAATGTTGCATTGGGTAATCTGTAATTTGTTTGATATTTTGCTCGTATAATTTTTTATATAGTGGGTACTATATAATTTAAAAAAAACCGGACAAGTGCGAGTCGTACTCGCCCACCGAGGGTTCCGTAGGTACGTAGTATCATTATTAAATTTGATATTTTCCATTATAAATAAGAAATAATGCGTGGAAAAAAATAAATAAAATATATTTTGCAATGTGTACATCAAGCCCTTTCATAAGATACCTCATTTGAACTAGTAGTTTCAATTTGAAAGGAGACAATTTTTTTTTGTATGGAGCTTGGGCCCCTACCCAATATTAATGTATACGAATGAAACTTACGTCATTTTGTTCCTTAAACTTCATAGATTACAGTGGTATTCTTATCTTTAACTTATTTAACCGGATTTACGTGAAATACGAAATTAAAATATTTGAGGTTATGTACCTACCTAATCTAAATAAAAAATGACGAACTAAGTCTGTACTTTAATCCCATGGGAATGGGGTTCAAGTACTATTATTTTTATCTTCATTTTCAGTGCCAAAGCCAACGTAACTTGTGCGTGGTGCCTTACAAATAATCAAACGAGGCTTTGGCGAAGTAGACAGGTCATATCGAGCCATTCGAGAATCGAGCCCGACTGGGGAAAAACCTTCCTTCACATAATACCGCCCGCAGCCAAATAACAATACACTTGAGAATGGCTTGTTCCTGCACGTGAGGAAGATGCTGCATTAGCAGCGACAGTGCCAGCGCGCGGTCGATACTGCTTATATTGCACACTATGGGCTACGGTAATCGCTTTTCATCAAACGGGCCGTATACTTGCTTAGCACCCGACATAGTAAAAATATATAGGTGTAAACATGCTGCATTAGCAGCGGCAGTGCCAGCACGCGGGCGATACTGCATAAATTGCATGGTATGCTATGGGCTAGGGTAATCGCTTTTCATCAAACGGGCCGTATACTTGCTTAGCACTCAACATAGTGTACATATTCTTTGTTTGTGCGTTAGAATTATTAGCAAAATAAGAGGGGTAGATAAATACAGCTAAGAACTGATCAAGCCCGTTGATGTTTTTACCATTCTTATGCTACACATAGTAGGAACTATAGTTAAACTGCAGTGTCAAGCTTGATGAGGTCTTAGTGTACTATGCTGGAGATTAGGGCCAGGAAAAATACATGATTTATCATTTATATAAACATTTAATCCTCATCATTAACATCATCAAAATCGTCTCTTATTAATAAAACATCATCTAAAAAAGATGCAGGTGGTTCAACACTATCCTGATGCCGTGCCCAACTCAAAAATGTACACATCACATGTGCACAGCACCCAACAGTACATCTGTCTACTAAACAGTTGCAGCAGTATTCATCTAGAACCACAAGAGTATTGGCAACAGGTGGATCTGTATTAATTTTTACATAAGTATTTTTTCTACTTGTGTGCCGTGATTGTATCCTACCCCGAACGAGATAGTAATTTGGCTCAAGTTCAATAGGGTCTCGATATACTTCAATTTTGTATTCGCCACTGGAGGCGCTGGCATGGGAGGTGGTGGGGGGATGTTAATGATATTGTCAACAACTAATGGAGGCTCTTCCACATCTCTTCTATAATCTTGTTGTTCTTGTCTTTGTACCGTTCGGATAGCTTTCAACCAGCAAGCCATGCACACTCGTTCCAAATGTTGAACCTAAAATATACAAAAGTAATAAATTGTAATAAATAATAATGAAGTTTTCTTGCAGGATTACAAATATTAGAAACTAGTGACGCTCCTCGGCTTCCACCACCACATCATCCCATATTCATTCCACTGCCAGGATACGGGTCACCCTTTCAATCGAAGCGGTATAAGAGCATACCCCACCACACTGCTCAACTTCAGGTTGGCGGAGGCCAGTGTTTTCAAGCCACCCAAAGGCCACTGACTTGGCTTGACGACTGTCATCTAATAAAAACAGCCTGAACAGACGGCTTAACGTGCCCTCCAAAGCACGGAGAAACTCGAGACAAACAAACCCATCCAAAGACAGGCTACGGTCGACGTTACTTTACTAGAGTGACACGCACAGCGATGACATCAAGCTCCTCTAAAATATAGCCTTAAGTCACTGAGTGATAACGTAGCTTTTACTGATGAAAGAATTTTTTAAATCAAATTAATAATTTTCAAGATTACCTCCTATATCCAAACTCAAACATAATATTAGGTTAAAAGGTTTTTGTTACAAAAACAATCATTTAGTTATCTTTTGTCACATACATGGTCCAAATATAACTTATATTTTATTACCTGATGTGCCTGGTGTGAAGGTATCCACACCAAAATAATACTCCTTTCTGCAGTCATTTGGCACAGCATGTGTTTGACGAGCTCTTAATATTGAACAGCCACAAGGAATGCAAATATTTGTTATATCCAAATCTTCTAATTGAACGACCAGTTTGCTCACACTCTTGCAATATCAAATGACAATTTCCACAAATTGAATCTTGTGGAATCAACTGAAAAATAAAAAGTGAACATGTTAAGGTGCTATTACGACATTAATCGTGCATTCCTTTAGTTAGGTACCTACATAATTATTACATACATTGCGATATCTTATGCCAAAAAGGAAACACTCACCTCACAAGCTATCCATGAACTTGTAAGTTGACGAATATTCGCAGATATTTCAGACAACAATTGTTTTCGTATATTGCGTTGCAATCTTACTGCACAATTAACGCATCGGTTATGTGCATTCGCAGCAATCATTGCAGATGCCATATTTTGAGAATATTCAAAACTAAGTTCACTCTGCAAGAAATGTCCAGTAAAATATAACTTGACGATTACTCGATGTTGAAGTAATCTGAATGTGGAAAGAATACCAAAATCGTATCTCAACGCTACAGAAAAACCAAAAAACACTTTTACGGAAGAAGACACAGTTACAAACGCAACGGACTTATGTAATTATAGTGTGTACGTAGGGTACGATGACTACGATGCCATGACATCGGTATCAGTGTTACCAGAAGTGATTTTCACAATCGATTATCATTTATCGATTTATATTTCAAAATCAAGTGCATTGATATTTATGATGTAATTATGTTATACCACATATAAACATATTAATCACTTTTACATGTAGATAAATCATATAGCAAATGTACACCTTAGCTTTTATTTATTATTAAAACCCTACCGTGAAATATTTCATGGATAGTCTCGAGCCCATTTTGACATTACACGACGGCGCGTAAGTTAGTCATAGTTTGTCTCAGTGAATGTTCAATTAAAATTATAATGTTAATCAACGAAAATATCTGGACCTGTGCCGAAAACTTAGCTGATTGATGTCAATTTGACATTGACGAGCTCTTGTCATTAAGAATGTTGAGAATATTCACATCCGCATTCTCAATTGGGGAGCTTCCACATCGATTTGGATATCTGCATCCATATCCGCAATAATTAATGTCCATGTTCATGCGGATGTAGATGTAGCATAGGCAAGCCAAGTACATTCAAGTTTAAGTTTGGCCAAGTTGGACAAAGATGAGCCAAGTCGGTCTATTTTTATGCACATGCCTTGGAGAGAACGTGTCGAGTCAACTAGTAATCTAGTTATAATAGTAAACTCGTAATAGTAGTATTAAAAAATATATATTATTATTAGATATATTGTACTAGTAAAGTTACTTTAAAAAAAATCTTTAAATCCACATCTGCATCTGCGGATGTGAGCCTTCAAAAATCTTCATCCACAACAGCTTTCAATCTGACGTGGTCTGTTAAAACGCGCGTCAATGTCATATTCGCTTTAAACTATCCGGATCTTAAACTTCCCGCGTTCTACTGCAATCATCATATCTAGATGATTTTATTTCACATTCGGAACAACCCATAATAAGGTTATGTAAGTCTTTCTCCCATGATGGGATTATCCAAGCCAAGTAACACTTTCTGGCTATGGGATTTACTGTCAAATGGTTTGGATGTCAATTTGACATTTTGAACAATATGCCGTTAAATAATAATCACAACTTATCCCAGGATGGAACGAACACGACTATCTCACTTGGTGGTAGCCACCTTCGTTGGTTGATGCTGTACATAATTATTACTTCAATTTTCTTTTTTTGTCTTATAAACCAATTATCGATTATCGATTTTTAACATTATTCGATTAATGTTATTCGGTCCTAATCTGCATTGCGCGACATTAGTGAATGGCAACACTCTTCCAAGTTGCACCAAAGAATCTGCGTTCCATTTCACGGCCGGTGGTAAAGGTTTAATGTTTGCAGAATATATCAAAAGATTTTAATTGTAATCTCTGGTTAATTCTATAACAAGTAACTTCAAAAAAAGATCTTCTAAATTCCTTGCAACTGAGAAGGTGTAGCATAGGTGGTTTCATTTCAAAATAATAACAATATTCTAAGCTCGACGTTACACATCCTATTTACAAAAATGGAACGCGTAATAATGGTCGGATAAATCGGAAAACGAGATAAATCAAATCATTACTTTTTTAATAATTGAATAGAAATCGGTTAGACTTTATGTTTGTTAATCGTCTGTCTTCATAATAAAACGAATACTTTTTTTGTATATAATGCGATAGATATACGCTCGAATTTTGTGGGCCCAAAAAAAATTGTCTCCTTTCGATACCCTATAAAAAATATAGACCCCCTATTTTTTAAGATCTATTTACAAATGTATAGTTTTGAGATTTATTCCTGTACTTGTAGTCTATAACGATGTTACTTGCCAAATTTCATAGTTCTAGGTCAACGGGAAGTACCCTATAGGTTTTGATTCCCTTGAGTGTGTCGAAATATGCGTTTTTTGCTGAGTAAACGGCCGTAACTTTTTTCTACGTAAACTTAGCAGTTTGATTTTTTTTTTACCTCAAGGGACCGTAGACCTGAGTATACAGTTCAAATTTCAGCTTGATACCTCCACGCATTCTCGACATAGAAATGTTTGACAGACAGACAGACAGACAGACAGACAGACAGACAGACAGACAGACAGACAGACAGACAGACAGACAGACAGACAGACGGACAACAAAGTGATCTTATAAGGGTTCCGTTTTTCCTTTTGAGGTTCGGAACCCTAAAAAAGACTAGTACCTGGCAACGCCGGGTCGGGTCACTAGTTTCATATGAAATTTATTCAATATACTTTATTCTATCACTGTTTACTAGAGCTTAAGTGATAGATTGCCTCCATATGTTATTTATAGAGATCAGATTGGTTGAAGATGAGGTCGGAATAAAGTATTTAAGTAGATACAGTAGGTCATAACACGGATCTATAAAAAAATCTGACAAGAAAAGGTTTAACAATGGATTTCAATAATCTTTTCTTATAATACAACGTCAAGACCATACAAGCGTACGGCCTGCCTGATGAAAAACGGTAACCGGTCAAGATGTAAAGCGGTAAGCGGTCATATCGTCATTTCAGTTAAAGACGTCGACTGCTGAATATAGTCATATGCCGTATGCCATTTGCAATCATTGGTTCCCTGCTATCTTTATCAGATCGTCAGTCCAAGATGTTACGAACAGTATACTAAATGCTTACAAAAAGTCTCAAATCGACGCGCTTGTAAGCGATATGTATAAAATAGTATATAATGTAAAATAAGTAATATTAGTCAAAATGCATGATATATAGATTTTGCTCAGTTATATATAGAAGGTAAATAATGGTATATAAGAAAAATAAAGTCACAAAAGTTATTTATATAAATACTGTTCTATTTGTCTACTGTGATTAAAAGTTCAGTGACTTTATGCCATAATTATTGTGTAGTTACTTTTATAATGTCTGCGGTGAATATTTCATTACCATCACTATGTTCAGTGAGAAACCGATTCAAACTCAGTAGTAACTAATATAAACTACACACTAATTAATAGTTTTTACATTTGCTGACCCGCAAAAATCTTAACCAACGTATAATTTAACTTTCTCTTAATGTAATAAAATTATATTCTTATGACTTAATATGATGATCTTTAGTTAGAAACTAGATTTTAATATTATTTATGACCTTCAACTCAGATAAGATGACTGGCGAATAAGTAAACCTTATTGACTTTCATAATCAACTATGGTGACATTGCACTTCGTTTTGAATTTTTTTTGTATGTGTTTCGGAGCGCGAATATTGGACTATTTCTTTTATAATATTTCATTAATTCACTTTCTTGTCATTAGTTATATATTAAGTATATCGATGCTTGTATCAAACCTAGCAAGTCATTTTTCAAGGCATATGTTATAGTCAATACCCGAATCTAATCGCTCCTAGGTTTAACAAGTTAAACCAAAGGTACTTCACCTCCTTCCCTCCTTCTCCAAAAGCAAGTCGAGCCTCGCTCGCTTCGCTAGCTCGACTTTTACTGATCACAAGCAAACCCTAACTAAATTCATACGGACAAACAAAACGCATGCGTCTACGTTGACGATATTACATTGCATTGAAGCGTGCAAGAGGCGCACTTACAATTATAATAACGCATTAACACCACCGACGTCCCTTAGATAATGTATTTGAAACCGGGGCAAATACCCATTGCGGCAACTATCCGGCTTTTACCCTATAATATAACCCGCTTTTTTATTTTTCTATTATCTTTAGTATCTCATTACATAGGTAGTTCAGTATGTATTTTTAGGAAAATTCCATAATACCAGTAAAAATAATATGTCCCTGGAGTAGAGTTCAACATAAAAAAAATATCATTCTATATTTTTCTGGAACAAATTGAGAATTAACTTATAAAATAAAAGGGTACCGTCACTTGGGAATAATTCCGTGTAATGCTAGAACGGCTATTTTAATTATAATTATTATTTAATACTTTCTTATAGATCAGGACTTTTTATTAAGTATTTTGAGTACCTACTTATATTTTTAGAGAGGTTTTTTTTGGAATGTAAGTTGTTCATCATCATCTTTCAGCTATAGTAACGTCGACCTGTCGTCAAGCATACTCAATTTTTTTTATAAACCTTATTGTTATTTTCATATTTTTTTACTATGAAAGTTTTTTTTATTATGTATTGAGAACCAAGGATATTGAACTTATTAAAAGGACGCCGACAAAGCGACATATCTACTTATTATATAGGTATATGAAATGCTTTTTATATACTTGAAAACATTCCAGCTACTTTTAACTGTTTTGGTCACAATAACAACTAGTTTCAACACCCGTTATAATGAGCGAAATAGCAGTTTGACAAACGTTTCGTACTGATTGTCTGCAACCGTTAATAACAGCCGTCCGAGGAATGCTCTGTTATTTCGTAATTGTCACAGACATAGAAACTATGAATAGTAATGATAGTTGCGAAGTTTTTATTAACATTGACATTCTATGTATTATGTGCATTTATTTACAAAAAATAATGTACTAGATGACTGACATTATACTTAAGTACCTATAATATCAGTCATCTAATGCTCATAGCTATGCTTAGTTTGGGACTAGATGGCCTTGTGTAACTTGTCCAGGAATATTTATTTATTATTCACGGAAATTGTACATTTATTAATGATGTTACATTTATATAGATATGCCAATATGTGTCAAAAACGAACACCCGAAACGTGAGCCAGTTGTCTCATCTCGCAATTAGTTCGCACAAGCAAGCCGACAAGTCTGGCGTTTGTGACAATTGTTTGAAATGTGTAAAAATGCCGTCTTCTATATTTCCAAAATGCATAATTTATGTTATGAAAGTACAGAATAATAACTGATTTTAACAAATATTTTATTGAATTTCATATTTTTGCAAAAAGAATTGGCGCCATTTTCATTCTAGAGGAAAAGAGATAGCAATACTAAATCGCTGATATGACAAGGACAGCGATAATCTGTCCCAAACTACGAAACTAGTTACAGCTAACTACTAGCTAACACAGCAACAGTAGGAACCATTTTCTGACACAATTTAGTATGGGTATGCCTTATCTATAGAAGTATAACGTCATTCATATTTGTGTTATAAACATTTGCACATGTAGGTACAAACTATGAACTCATTTACCGAATTTATAATCCTGTTCTTTCATCTACTGTGTAGATCAAATTAATAATCCATTAATGATTTGACATTTAGGTGTTTCGTACATATTTATTTAGATTAAATGCTATATGTGTAATCCAAGAAGCTCGATGTCGTCGTTGCTGGTCTCAGTCTAATCCTGTCTAATTGATCACGGAAGTTAAGCAATTTCGACCGTAGTCTGTCTGTAGTATGGTTGTATTTATTTATTTTAGCTCTTGGTGCTTTGGAGTGTTCGTAAAAGTGTCTGTCCCGGCTGTTGTCATAGTAGTTAAGTCAATGGCTGTCTATAACATTACTAAGAGGTGAAGTAAAATTCCTTAAAGCTTCTTACTCCTACTAATTTCTTATGATTAAACTAGCTTTAGCCCGCGGCTTCGCTCGCGTGAAATTCGGGACAAACACGTGTTTACTCATTTATCTATAGAAGTACTCGTGTAAAGTTTCGGATAAAATAGTCCAACTAATCTTGTTGCCCCATACAAACTTTGGACCCCCGTTTCACCCCCATAGGGGATGAATTTAAAAAAAAAATTGATGGAAATGGCACCTAGGAAACCCATTGATTTAAAAGAAAAAACCATTAAATGTTCCTATTATTTGCATTACAGCTCACTCATTTTACGTGCAAAAGACTTTTAACAGTTTTAACAGTGTTCATTTTAAAGCTGCTCGCCGCTAGATGGCATTGAATACATTGATTAAATTTCAGACAAAATAAAAAACGGCTTTGATCTTCAATATCTAGCTTAATATTGCACTTAGAACACTCTATAATTCATTATAAAATTTACGTTAAAATGCATATTTTTGAAGATATTTGCAAAAAACCGATGAAAAACGTGAAGAAATTTCGAATTTTCAATTGCCAATAACTTGAAAAGTATTAGGTTTTTAGAAAAACTTTATAGACCATTTTTTTCTTAAAATTAGACCTTCTATCGTTATCCGAGGTTATTTTGAAAAAAAAAAAATTTTCACCACCGAGAAGGGGTGGCAACCACCCCCAGGGTGGGTGCGGAGTTCAGATCATTTTGACTTTCTTAGTATACCCCTAGACATCATAAGGAGCCTACGTGCTAAATTTTGAATCTCTAGACCCAGCGGTTTGGGCTGTGCGTTGATATATCAGTCAGTCAGTCAGTCAGAACTTTGAATTTTATATATATAGATAGATGCGTTGTGAAATCCAAGGCACCCGTAGTCTTACCCCTGGGACTGCAATAGGCTTCACTGTTCATTGTCTTTTTTTGGTGGTCGCCGTTGTTAATCCTGGCTACACATGAGACACAGTGGTTGGAATGCGTGATGGGCTCCCGTCCCGTTAAACCCGCCGTTCTGTAAAGCATCGTGGTCATCGTGGTTAAGTACGCTCTAACATCTTCGATTAAGGGGAGACCCGTGTCACAACAGTGGGATAACAATTCTTATTTTCTTCGGGGTGACTATGGTGGGGATAACTCGAAAAACATCCGAAATATTTAAAATACTTTATAGGTTTTTACCTACGTATCTAATAAAGTTGTTAGGAGACTCTCATTACCAGGATACAAATTGAACAATCCTGATTGATGCGTTTTACCTGCCTCCATTGTGACAAGAGGAAAGCAAGGTAATTGCCCAGCCTTCGTTCAGTCCCGCGCCAGTAACCATTGCGGCAAAATATCAGCGCTAATAAAAAACAATTATTAAAAAGTTGTAAAATCCACGATAAAATGCCTTGTTGTATGTTCACGTCTTCGGTTCACGTTCTTTTACTCTCTTTGCGTACTATATGTATAAATAGGTTAGTAAGCGTTTTGTAGACAATTTTTACAGCCGTGATGTTCACTTATGATCCGTAATGGCCGTCACAGCTCTTGAGTACTTTATTTAATCTTTTCTTAGATAATTCGACGAGATCGGTGGTCGAATGATTAGCAATGGCCACTTTGACTCCGAGGTAGTGGGTTCGATCCCCGCGCAAAAACAAATATTTGTGTGCATGAACATGTCAGTTTGTCTTAGTCTGGGTGTTTTCTATGTATTATATGTATGTATTTACAAACAAAATGTATTTAAGTATAATATCAGTTATCTAGTACCCATAGTACAAGCTTTGCTTAGTGTGTGACTAGATGGATGGATGGATAGTGTGTGTAATTTGTCCAGGAATATTTATTTATTATTTTATTATACGTTTATATCAATCGACTTGTCTCATTTTGGTTTTTTACGAACGTTTACCTTAATTCACTCGGAAAAGCCGAGTTCTGCACATTCGTTTCATAGTGTATTAGTAAATATAGACATTAGATAAACAAGTAATATGACACTTAATGACTTCTAGCTACACCGTCATGTCACAACCACATAATAGCCCAAGAGCTGGCGTCAAAAATCAGCAAGAGTCAATACTCTTAGTAAATATTATACTCATAATAGTAGTAATAACTACAATTAGTTATCCATAATTTGATATGATTTAGTATTGATTTAACATGAGATAGCACCCATTCGCAAGGTCAGGTAGTGAGTGCTGGTTGCGGCGCGCTTTGATTAGGTATAATTAGAATATGCTCTTCAAGAGCTTTCTTTGTATATATGTATTTCTTTGAAAATTGGCAGTTAACTAGTTTATACTACAAAAAAAAAGTGAGACAGTATTAAGACTGCTGTGAGGATGAGCATTGGTTGTTAAGTGAGAACACTAATGTTGGAAATAGACTGTGTGTATATTATTGTATACATTGTTATATATATATAATTAGAGTATACATTGAATACATGCGTTAAGTAGTCATATAATTTGTAGTCAATGAGGTGGCTATTATGTCTATGGATATGGTATATTGATATGGATTATGGATGATGGTGATATGGACTTATGAAAATTCCCACAGGTTATCGGAATAAGCGCGTACGAAGTCGCGGGCGCAAGCTAAATATGTATAATTTAAGAACAAAATAGTCACATTATAGATTAATGGAACGGAGCTAGTAGCGGGTAGTATCGGAGCCAAAATAGTTCCACTATCTGACCTTGTGAGTAGATGCTGAACTTTTAGCTCAATATGTACCAACAATACTAAATCATATTGAATTATGGGTCATTACAAAACTCTTACCGATATTTGTCGCCATCTCTCCGACTATAAGTTCCGTCTGTTAACGCTTCGACAACTCAGACTTCACTTGTGAAATGCTAACAAGAGTACCGACCTGCAATTACTTGCGTGAGGCTATTGCAACTAGCTTTGTTGCATCTCCGGTTGCTGAGACTTGCATTCCTTTATGTTGTCAGCCCATTATGTTGGAATTTAAATCCTTAGTGTAATTAATAATGTCTGGGTGACCGAGCTCCGTTTGGCGTTCTTTTAAGTAGAAAACGGATTTTACCGTGATGTAAGTGACTTGCAGTGCCATCTATTGTCAAGTTAACATTATCTATGTTACATACAATAGATGGCGCTTTTATATTCTGTAGTCCGGTTACAGCTTTTTATACTTATTCTTGTATCAGTCTATGATTATCAACTAAAGGATTTTTGAAAATTTACTCGGGATACCGGGATACACGCACACGAAGTAGCGGTCGAAAGCTTGTTTAATAAAAAGGAGTTTTTTTTATACCACTAAAGTGTATCCTATCATTTTATTCTATTGTAATTCAGAAATGTAAGTAGTTGTACATAAATACTGAAACGTCAATTTCACTCAGAGCCAAAATTCTGAATTACTGAAAATACGCACCGTCTAAACTTGATTAAACCGTCAATCAGCCTGCCAATTTTAGGAATAAAATGGAAGATTTCTTATTGACGCAGTATTCAATGTGGATTTGAGAGTACTTTCGAAGAAAAAGCTTTTGTAATAACTTTTTAAACAAAAATCAAGCGACTTCAATGAAAATGATATTGATCGGCAATTCAATGTCAATTGAATACGCATGCATTATTTTATCCATAAATAACTCAAAAACCAATTAAAGCCAATTCTCGTATTTATATACTATTGCATAATGATAGTTGACCGAATCGATATTGAATTCTGAATTGACTAAAAAATATATAGTTGATTTCATTAATTAATTAATATCAATTCCTATTGTTGCCAGAATAAAATCCTTAGTTTGCTCAATTTTCGGTCATATTTCGATATAATGCCACTTAAATTATACTTTGAAATTTCATATTGTGATACGAGAATGTCAAGTTTACATTTGTGAGAACGATACTCGATCTGAACTGAATTTTGACTACATTTTAATTAGGAGAATTGCTCCTTTTTGAATTGAGAAGGTGGTAATGCCTTACGTATCCGTCGATTCGGTCGATTAGTCCGCATCTGATGACGTCATCAACGCCGAATCTGTCAGATCATATTTTTAAAGGGTTTTTACCACCTTAGTACTAAAGTCGTAAAATAAAAAAAAAAGTCCTTTAGGAAAGAATGAAAGATCATTTTTCCAGTAGCGATACCTGAAATACATAAGCCAGCAGTTTATACATAAGTATTTTATATCGTGAGTAAAGTTTACAAAAAATCTTGCATTGAGTTACCTATATCAAACAAAAATGTCATTTGTTTTGGTAATGATACATGAAATATTTAATTTTTGATGTCTTGTATTTGTCAAACTTAATCACAGTATCACACCCCGACCACTCCGTACAAATGTCGCGTCGTTTACTATTACATAAACAATGACATCCGTACAGAGCAAAATGAGCGTGTTTGCGTGCGGCGCCATACAAACTGTTCCAGATCCGTCTCAGAGGGGAGGTGAGATCGATACGAGAGTGCGGCAGAGAGTGGCTATATTGTACGCAGTACTATTACTTATACTGTGAACTATGAAACTGTGATCTATGAAAACCAAACCTGACCACAGTATACTGTATACTGTATACTGTGGTCAGGTTTGGTTTTCATACAAGTTTTGAATAACTTAAGGCATTTTTAATTAGCTATCTGTTAAGGTTGACTGTTGACGAGCCCGGTGGTGGAATGGCTGGCAATGGCTACTTTGACTCCGAGGTCACGGGTTCGATCCCCGCGCAAGACAAACATTTGTATGCTTCATGCACATGTCTATTTGTCTTGGTCTGGTTGTTTTCTATGTAATATATGTATGTATTTACAAAAAAAATGTATTTAGCTATAATATTCATTATTTAGTACCCATAGTACAAACTTTGCACCCCTGTCCCTTAGTTTGGGACAAGACAGTGTGTAATTTGTCCAGGACTACTGCCAACTTTCCTCTTCCAACAACATATACTATATTGTAGGTAGCGGAAATGTTATCGAAAACATACAATATGTCCACGGAATCAAACTTTCTCTACCACACTTACTGTGATATCATAATTGGGTTGTTTCCAATGTTTAAAAATTGTACAAATAAATTAACAATATCGTAAAACACACAAAACTATAAAGATCTGCAAACTTTCATTCTAATATCTTCAGTCAGACTTTTTTTAGCGTCGATCAAAGTTTGGCGGGAAAGTCCATTTTAAAAGTATGAAATTATTAAAAAATTATATTTCCATTGGAGAAGCAATAAAAAATGCTATAACTTTTATTATGATACTAATCACATAAACGTAATATTTAACATAGCTGTCGTACAAATTTCTGATTTGATGCATACAAAATACAGATCTGTGACGTCATAATTCAGTAGTCTTTTGTATGGAGCGTTTTGGGGCAGTCTAAAAATTGTGATTTTCAAATTACCATATCTCGAGAGATTTTTGTGCTATCGAAGTAATTCTTTCACCTATGGTTATATTATGGAGACGTCCCTACATATCAAACAGAAAAAAATGTTAGTCAAATACCCAATTGCATAGCCACTATTATAGCACGCAGCGTTGACACGGCGTTCATTCGCCGAGGCCCGACCACTTCCAGCCATTGTTGGCATTTTTGTCGATTTCGTGGGAAAAGCAATATCTTTTTACACTTGGCCTTCCTTTTACTGACACTACACACAGTTTTTGGTGTCCTAGTAGATGAGGAAGTTTAATTCTCCATTGATACATGATTTGGGGTTTCATGTACTTACTGTTATAAATATTTTTTTTTAATGGAAAAATTCACCTAGGTAGGTGCCTAGGTGGGATTTGAACCCACGGCCTCTCGATGACCGGTTGAGTGCTCTTCCAACTGAGCTACCAGGAAAGTTTGTGTTGGTGACGAATTTTTGCATTTTATATTTTACTGAGTGAGTCACTGTGTGGCGCCATCTACCTATTAAGTAATTACACTACTCAACAAATCCTATCTAGAAGGGGGAGGTGAATTTTTCCATTTTTAAAAATATTTATAGTATTCTGGCAAGTTGGCCGAACCGAAAGAAACAACTATTTAAAATAATAATAATTCATTTGTTGTTGTTGTTATGATAATAAGATTACTTATCACACTAAATACTGACTAAAATGCTGGTCTCTACTTTACCCCAAAGGATTAGTGGTGCGATCCGGGACGAGGGTACGGGGCCGGCCTATATTGGGAACCTTGCCTACAGGTAGCGACTTATTAGCTTAGTATACTTAGTTTATATATAGATAACTTTATTTTATATGTGTAGTCAATAATATTATAATTTAAATAGTTGACTTTCGTCCAACTTGCCAGAATATTAATATTTAATTAAGAAAATGGAAAAATTTACCTTCCCCGTCTAGGTGGAATTCCAACCCATAACCGGTCTCTCAATTACCGGTCAAATGCTCTTTCCAACTGAGCTACCAGGAAGGTTTCTGATGGAAGCAATTTTTTGCATTTCATATTTAATGCTGCGAAGTCGCAACTCCGTATATATTAACTTCACTGATGTAATGCTCAAATCTATAACGTTACATTACACGCGAATGCTCCTAGTGAGGGAGCACCTTTAGTTTATTTAGGGAATATATATTTGTTATCAGTCAATGTGTTTGTAAATAACACCAAACATAATAATACTTTTATTTGGAAGACATTGGCACTTTGCCATTAATCTGAAAATCAATGGTCACTTAAAAATCCTGGCACGAAACCCAAGTAACTTTATTTTCTTAGATCCAAGAGGGTTTTTTTTTCTATGAATCATAAGTTGAATTCTGCGAGAATATGGATGAGATTGAGGAGCTCGATGGAGTCGTTCCGCGTGTCCGTCTAATCGAACACGCAAGTTAAACAACGTAGATTGTAGCCTGTCCATGGATGGGTTTATTTAACTCGAGTTCTAAGAGTTCGAAGGGAAGAAACTCATCTGTAGAGTGTGAACTTGAAAAAATTGAAAATTTCTCTTGTTGGTTTATGACAAATACTCATCATCTAGGCCATTATCTACGAAAAGTCACTTTCTAATTTATAGTCAGATTCATTCAGACACTGGATAATCTCACTTTCTTCTAAATCTGAAAGGTAGGGCACATAAACATCTATTATTATTAATATTTGGTAATGAGACCCAGCACAAAAAATGAATGCATTTATCTCTATACGAATCCACAAACCTAAGACGTACGTTCTCTCTGCGGTCAACCTCTACTGTCACTGACTCTTTTGCTATGTAGTTCGCACAGCTTGCAACTAATTGTTGCTTAAAAAAATATTTCTGGACAATTTACACAGCGCCATCTAGTCCCAAATTAAGCACAAAGCTTGTACTATGGGTACTAGACAACTGATAAATGTAGGTACTTAAATTCATTTTTTTTTTGTAAATACATACTTATAATACATAGAAAACACCCAGGCCAAAACAAACAGACATGTTCATGCACACAAATGTTTTTCTTGTGCGGGGATCGAACCAGCGACCTCGGAGTCAAAGTAGCCATTGCTAGCCATTCGACCACCGAGCTCGTCAAAAAAAAAAAAGACCAACTTTTAAATTCAAATTTCTAATAAAGTTACAAATTCGAATGTTTTTTAGACCTAGTTATTGTTGTCATTCGTTTTTATAATTTGCAATGCGAGTGTTTACGATGTTTCTGATGTTCATTACTTATTCTGAAATACTATAATCTGTGCTAATCTGGTGCTAATACGTCTAAATTACATGCTGCGTGACTATAATCAGCTATAATCCCTCATATAATCGGGGAAAAGCGTACATAGAGAAAACTATAGACAAATTTATAGTTTCCTTATAAATAGGTAAGATTGACTGGTAGAGAATGCTTGTATATGTTCTATAAATAAGATAGAATCTAGCTGCTAGGTCAATTGTTTTTAGCATTTAGCAATTCCGTACATTCATATTTTTTACTTTTTGGCTCTATTCTTATTCTGTGTTCTGGATACATGGTTACAAAAGTCGAGGTGGTTTGTCGCCACATAAAAAAGCCACATGTCCATGGCATAGTGATAGTACTGCGGTATCCAGGGGGCAGGGTTTCTTTGGTTGGTGGTTCACATACGTTCTCTTTCTAATTTCAGCAAGCCGCACCAGTTCAGGAACCGCAAGAAGATGAGAGCAGAAATAGCAGGTAATGTAAAAATATTAACTTATTCAATGTTTTTTTGTTAAATTTATATCTTAATCTTAAAATAGAGAGTTTTGGTAATTAGATTCTTAACTCTTACCACATTAGTAATGTTAGTTATTCTTTACTCTCCACAATACGTATGGACCGCATGATGGAAAAAGTTACAGCACAACACTGCCTAAGGACTGTAAAACACCTTTGTTTTGACACCCTAATACAATCAACTAGATCGTTTAATTGTCTTGTTCATCAGATGAAAAATCGCTGTACAGTGATTGCACAATAATTATTTAGATTAGTTGATCTTTACACAACTCTTATTTTTGTCTCTCATTTCCATCAATACTCGTATGACGGCTCGATTCAAAAAAGCTCACCTGTAATGTAATTTGCGCCTTAAGCGCAGGCCACTGGGAAATGAACTAATTTAGCTTCGCTCATGTGGTTACCGCGTCTTTACATACATCATGATGGTTGACATCGCGAAGTACAGAGCTTTAGCTCTGTAGTTCCATTACTACGCAAGTGATGTGAACTAGCGAGCTGCGAACCCGACGTTATCTCTCATCTGGGCGACAAGGATCATATTGATAATTGGCGATCTACTACAGTACGTTTCTTAAGACATTTTATACCACGAATGGTGAAACTGTGGAATACTCTTCCCTCAGCGGTATTTTCGAACAACTACGACATGGGAGCATTCAAGAACAAAGTCTTCATTTCCCATAAAAGGCTGGCAACAGATCGGCGACCCTTTGGTGTTGCTGATCTCCATGGGCGGTGGTGATTGCTTTCCACCAGGTGACCCACATGCTGGTTTGTCCCCCTCTCATATAAAAAAAGAACGAACCATAGCGAATCTAGTTTCGTTTCGTTTCGCTCTCAATGTGGCATGGGCTTTACTATCCCTGGTAAATAAACTACTATTTCTCTACTTTACAGAGCTGAGCCAGAGCAATACCGTCCAGGACAAGTTTTTTCTTTGAACTCCCAGGAACTATTAGAGCTCCAACAAGAAAGAAAAGCACCCCTCAGCAGCAACCAGCTTCTACAGCAACTGTACTCGCAACAGGAACAAAAGACCAGTCCGCAACAACAAATCTATTATGTTGAACCACAAACAGCACGACAGGTAAATGTTTGTACTATCTGAATCACTTCTTTCAATGGAATTGTTATTTGGTTGCAACAAAAGAAAGGTAGGACACAGTATATTTACGAATCTAGAGATTTTTGGGCATAAATAGGGAATTTATATGTACTTTTTGGGCATTTATCGTAAATGCCCGACATTTTGTCCATCTCTAGTTGTGTGTGAAAATACCTCCACCTCACAAATATTCTGTGAGGTGGAGGTATTTCCACAGTCATGCCGCTTATACTCGTAAATACGCTGTGCCCTGCCTCTCTTGTTGATATAATTTTACTAATCATTGGTATGTTTAATAACAGTCCAAGGGTTTTGACGTGATAACGTCTTATAAATCGATGAATGCCGACTGAACGCACGAGAAAGCATGACTCATTGTCACGTTCCGACTGAGCCGAGCGTGCAAGCGAAACCGCGGAACAAGCGATGGAGAGGCAAGATCGGCCTAAGCGTTCGGCTTGTGACGCATCTACATATCTCCACTACTTCGGCCGATGTTTTCTTAGGGCGTTAACACGTAAAATTATCTTCCGTAAACCGACTTTACAGACAAACTATTTTTGATACTCCTTATATTTATGGAACAAATGTCTGCTCACATACAACGATTACATCCTGTATATTTATTGCATAACATGAAACAACACATGCATGCAATACGTGCATGATATCTATTGAGGAAGGTACAAATTCGATATAATCTTAATTTTAATTATGGTACATCTAGCTAAGAGTAGATACGTTTCAAACTCAATTTTTTGTTCGTATGTAATAAGTTAATAACGTTCTGAATAGATATCGAAAACAATGAAATTGACTTTTAAGCTTTCACGTTGCATGATTTAAGAAAATAATAATGGGAATTAACGCAATCGTGCATAAGGGTATTTATATACCTTTATGACGTTTCGACCAGATTGACCAGGTTGAGTCAGCCTGTGACGAACGTCAGGCAATAATAACTCATCCTCCGCCAAACCGCAGTTGAGCAGCGTGGTGGAGTACGCTCTCAGCCCCTTCGATTGAAGGACGGCCAGTATCCCAACAGTAGTGAGAGCCCAGAGTGCAGAACATGCAAGGAGTCTTACGAGACCATGAAACACTTAATGTGTCAATGTGAGGCCCTAGCGGGCAAACGAATGGGAATCCTAGGAAAGGCATACCCGGACCTGGAGGACTACAGGCTCTTCCCTATAAGCGGCATACTGAAGTACATGGAACATGTCTCCAGACAGGCGGGGGAGAGTGACTAAAGGATTAGGGAGAACACAAAAGATCTATGAGGGTCGACGTGTCACCGGTGCTGCAGCACTGGACCCACTCTAAGATAAGATAAGATCCCAACAGTAGGTTAATCATCTGTCGATATATCAAGGTATATGTTGTGAAAAATACAGACGTACGAGTAGATAATCGAGTTGCCGATTCAAGAATTTCATTCGTCGAGTTCCATTTCTCGCTGAGTAAAGATAAGAGCGTGCCATCAACACAATGCATTGTACTCGTATATATCGAACTAGAAATCAAACCGTACGATTCTACGGCATTATTCTCTGGGAACCTTGTTCCGTCCCTATTGTACCTTTGTACGCTGACAAAAGGCGTGGACAAAGTTCCCCTTGCAGAAAATTATACAGCAAGATTTGTTGGAATGTGGCGCTATAAATTTAGTAATGTTGGTAATTTTGGACAAGGAACGAGTATATTTATGTGTTTCCATGCAAATCTAATTGTACTACTGATCGCCCAATGGTCGAAATTCGACCATAATTATATTATTCTATTCTCAATTTGGTCGTGTGGTTTCCGACAGACTAGAATATAATCACTTCGTCTCTTCCCGTGGATGTCGTACAAGGCGACTAAGGGAAATACATTACCAAACATCGATCAGGCCTCCCCAACCCGTCTGGCCAGCGTGGGGAGTGTAGGCCAAATCCTCCTTATGTCTGGGACGGACCAGAGAGGGTCGTGCTCCTGTAGTGGAGACTAAAATGACCTGATGATGATGATGATTCTCAATTTGACCACAGACGTTAATAATAAACAAAAGAGTATATGCGTGTGTGTGTCAAATACTTGGTAATTTATTGGTAATTTTTAATGTATTTTTTATGCATAATTAAAAAAAATAGCATTCTGCACTCCTTCTCTATAAACTGTAAGTGTGCGAAATTTCATACTCCTCATTCGGACATTTTTCGTAAAAAGGGGTACAAAGTTTTTGTTTCACGTATAACGCTATGGTTTATTGTAATATCAATATCAATATCATCAATACATATAATATAATCGTAACTGGCCGCTGTCTGTACATTGAAGATATTTAAGAAAAACTAATATAGGGGTGCTTTATGAACGCAATAGAACCCAAAACAATGATTTTTAGAATTTTTGTCTGTTTGTCTGTTTGTCTGTATGTCTGTTTGTCTGTTTGTCCGTACGTTTGTGCACGCTAATCTCAGAAACGGCTTAACCTATTTGAATGCGGTTTTCACTAATGCGTTAAGGTTTGCTCAACTTAACATTTAGTGTTTGTTTTATTTCAATCGGTTCATAAACAAAAAAGTTATATCAATCTAAAAAATCACATATAAAATGGTACAAAATAACTAATTCGTTGAATTGACTGAAACTTTTCAGTTGAATTGACTGAAACTTTATAAAGGTATTATGTTATCATCGTTAAAGTAAATAATACAATGATAGAGATGCTTAGAGATCGTAGCGCTAACGCAAGTTAAGCAACCCCTGTCGTGGTTCCAACTAGGATGGGTGCCCACAATTGGCGCAAAAAATATATCAAGTGGCTTAGTAATAAATCTGTGTGCAGAAATTGATCATCGCAAACCCCGACCTGGTTGTTACGCTTTCACGCCTTAGCTACTAAACAAATAATAATTAAATTTTGATATGTATACATTGTTTAATTTCATTCGATTCCATAAATAAAATTTGTTTTATCGATTTACAGAAACACGGAAAAAAATAATATAATTTATACAATAACTCTTCAGTTAAATTTTCTTAAAGAGACGTTAATTAAATTAATATATGTAGGTAGGTACTTTAGGATTTTTTCCAAACCTTATATCTCAACTTTAAAATTATGTTACATCAAGTAAATCCGTATATCAAAAGTTTTAACTCTATCCCACGAGGTCAAAATAACGACTACAAAGTTGTCATTAAGGCTGATAGACGTCCTGCAACAGAACATCGTGGATGGTATAATGCTCCTGTTGCAGTATAATACTCTGTATATGGAAACGCAATGCAAATAGCCAGCAACGAAAACTTCTGGTTATGCGAAAGAGTTTTTTTTAACTCCGCGTATTGATTAAGTGGCAGCAATAAATGCTGAAATTTTAAATTGTGTTTCGGGGGATAGTGTAGAGTGTGTTTCCATTAACAGGGTAATGGAAGACGCAGAATCTACGAACTATCCGGTAGAATTTTTAGAATCCCTTACTGCCCCAGGATTGCCGGCTCACAAGATAAATTTAAAAGTCGGGGTACCTATAATGCTGCTTAGAAATCTAAGTCCCCCAGAACTTTGCAATGATACCAGGTTAAAAGTTAATAATTAGCAGCCGTATGTCATAAAGGCAGAGGCTTTAACGGGATGTGGAGCTGGAGAGAGTGTTTTCATACCTCGAATTCCTTTAATACCCAATAATTGCCCATTTACTTTCAAACGGGTCCAATTTCCAGTAAACCTATGCTATGCCATGACCATTAACAAAGCTCAAGGACAAACGCAGAAAGCTGCGAGTGTGGATTTAATTGTTAGCTGTTTTTCGCACGGTCAGCTTTATGTGGCTTTATCGCGCGTGAGCGTTCCCAGAAACTTATATGCTTTGATCATCGACGGTAATATATTTAATGTCGTGTACAGAGAAGCGTTGTTGTAATTTTTATACATATCCACATCCGTGCCCACATCGATATTCACATCCACATTCTCACCCACAACCAAGCGGACAAAGTCGCGGGCACAGCTAGTCTATCATAAAAATGCAGTATTTTATATTTATTTTTAGTAAAAGAACAAGCAATATTTATAGTCGACCTGAAAAAAAAAAGAGTACTTAAGGAAGACTAAAGAACTATCGAACATAATATATTTTGTGTGTGTATGTGTCGAAGAGCTTGATGACGTCGATGCGCGTGTCAGTCTAATCGATCACGCAAGTTAAGCAATGCCGACTGTAGCCTGTCTATGGATGGGTTTATTTATCACGAGTTCCTCTGTGCTTCGGAGACCCGTATCCCAACAGTGGGACGATTATGGGTTGATACCGAGTGTATGTGTATTTTTGTTTTGTTTTTGCAAGACAATTATTAATACTTGTATATAAATTGTATTTAAGTAATTATTATTGTTGTTATTAACAATAGTGTTTAGTCAAAGTTTCCGAAAATTATGTCAGTAGAATTTTCGTTTTAAGTATCATAACAAAAAATACGTTATGTTAATTTTATTCATGTATCATTGGCTTGTCGTCTCTTTTGCTTTTCACCTTATCACCTGTTATAGTTACTTCTTACCCATATGGGGAAATGATATCATCTCTCACACAATCCAACCACCTCTTTTTTGGTCTTCCTCTCTCATTATATCCATTCACATTCAAATTCATCATTCTCTTTGTCACATGTATTTCATTCCTCCGCATAGCATAGCGTAGCACATCCCACGAAAGGCGATTTCATCTCATCATTTCAGTCACAGGTGCGTGCTGCTTCCAAACATTATTAATTTTATTACTTTCAGTCATTACTTGCCGCACCTTCGAGCGCGGGTATCTCCCGTATTTCGGTAGGTATCCCGAGGGGATTTCCAAAAAGTCTTTCTTATTTACACGTTAATAAAACATTTCTATCAAACTTACTCAAAGCAGCTTCAGACCGTACATTGATTTATGTACCTCCATCTCACAGAATACCGCAGCCAAATAACAATTCCCTTGAGAGTTGTTGTGTTCCTGCGAGTGAGTGAAGTCACCAGAAAAGAAGGAGATGCTGCGTTGGCAGCGGGGGTGGCGGCGCGCAAGTGATATATTATGTTGCGAGCGTTAATACGGTTACGTCAACCGCTTCACATCAGGCGGGCCGTATGCTTGTCTGCCACCCGAGGTAGTATTAAAAAAAAAAGTGTCATTCCGCCGTTCATTTCACTGCAGATATTCTGGTCTCCCCTCAATCGAAAGGGTTCAGTGTATACTCCACCACGCTGCTCGACTGCGGGTTGGCAGGGCGAAATTTTAATATGTAATATTTTAGGTTCAAGGACATAAGTCCTTGAAACTTAAAATACGAAAACGCGCGTTTTAACGACTGGTACACTCGCTAAAACGCGCGTATTGATGCTGCAGCGCGTTTACAATAATGGTCGCATCGAGAGTCCAAAAGTAGCTGCGATCTGCATTCAAACGTGTACGGGGTGTAGCATCCAGTCGTTGTGTTTAGCAATTCGATTGCCGTGATCGGTGTTTTTAAGTGTGCGGTGCGGAGCGTTCGGTCGCTGCAGCTAGCTTCCGGAAAACAGCTAAATCGGCGACCGCGGTTACTAAAACTCGGCAGATAGGAGACGACAATTCTAGAGAGGAGGCCACGTATGAGGCAACGAAACGTAGAGCTGTATGTGTCAATGTTGATTATCAAATATGATGTCTTGAAACAGATTCAATGCCTGATCAATCATGTTCATTATCTTATTAACACAGGTCTGATCTCCCTTACTTCTTCAGTGATAGATGTAGGAGTCTCTTGAATTAAATTCGTATCTAAAGTAACCTGTATCTCAGATACTATTCTTTTTTGGTCCATTTCGTTCTACATGGTCCGGCGACCTCAAAAAAGTGGCTTGAAGCAGTTGGATGCGAAAAGCGAAGGATCGCATACGGTGGAAAGCATTGGAGAAAAACTATCATGTCTGTTTGGGTCATTAAGTCTACGTTGCGATTTAACTATCACATAATATATTACATTGTTCCTACTGTTTACTGTTTCAGGTGGCTTACCAACCATCGCACGCAGTGATTGCACGACCTCACTACAGCTCTGATGGAGGAGAAGCTTCCGTAGGAGCAGCTCTATCAGTTAGCGACTCAGGAGCTAGTCCCAGTGTCTCCTTTGACCAGGAACTCTTGGCTTTACTCGGCCATCAAGTAAGAACTGAAGATCTGCGGGGACAAGGATATACTCAGCAAATTCAACAGACTTCATCTCAAAATGCACCTCAATATCAACAGGTAAAAATCCATTTACATTGTATTTATAGCCGATCTGGGAAAGAAATCTAGTATTTGTTTGTTACAAATCGTTGATCACTAAAGTTTCTCTACTAATAATTTTGAAATTTTAATACTATAAAACGCAGCAACTGCTTCTTTCCTGGTAACCTCATTCGCAAGAACACAACAACCCTTACGGGAATTGTTATTTGTATGTGGTATTTTGAGAGGTGGAAATCCCTATTCAAGCAGCTCATAAAACACGCTATGCGCTCTCTCGTTTAGCCAAAACCTCGTTTGTCAATCAGCAGCTTGTAATTCAATTCGTGCAACCTCGTGCCTGTTAGATTAGAGCCCTCGCTAACGCTCGGGCTCTAATCTAACAGGCACGAGGGCAACATAAATTACTTAAGGCGAGGTGCATAATCTGCTTTTCTTTCAACTAATACCTATAGGAATAGTAGATAAAAGAAACTCATATCAAATAGTTAAAATAGAAGTTTAATTATTCAAATTAAAAGTTATGTTTGAGCAATTATTAAACGTAAGGTTAAGAGTTTTGTTGGGCAAATTTATATTTCTATAACTCTGTCGGCTTCATTTAGAATGTTTTCCGGAGTTAATGTGTCGCTAGATGATTCCATTTTAATTCGAAGCCGAAGCACTGAAAATCAGATAGTATCACACTTTTATCGTTTCCAAAAATATTGTCAAGCAAAATTAACAAAGTTCCCGCCAAATCACTTTTTAAATTTCTTTCATTTTTAACTCAGAGTTAGCAGCAATCATTTTTTAAATTTGGAACAAGTAGGATAGAAACGAATAATACGTACGAAAAAAAAGTATTGATATCGGCTGGCTGAATAGAGCTAATCCATTGAGATTGGCACCTTTTGGTGCGATTAAAAAAAACTGTGCAATAATGAAATTTCATACATTTTTATTGCTCTAGAGCATTAAAGACTCGTTTTGTACTGAGTTTTTAGTGTGATTGTGATGAAATTAAAGCATAGTTGGAAGAAAAAAATTAAACATTTCAATCACGAAGGATTTAGATTTAGCTACTATAACATATTGTAATATTATCTTGATTTTCGTATGGTTTAATTTATGACTTCTTTTGCATAAATTCATTTTCTATCCAAATATTTCATTAATATGCATATATATATGCATATTTTCTAATCGTATTAATTTTATACAGATCCTGAATTCATTTTCAAATTTGTCATTTCAGGCTGATAGATACGTCACAAAACCCAGTAAGAAGCCAACGAAATTGCGACCCAAAGTTCAAGCCAGTCCTCCAACTCCACCTACTCCGGCACTTCTTCCAGCTGGGGCACCTCAACAATATCTAATTGAAACTACCAACGTTCAACAACAACAGCAACTGCAGCACCAATTGCAGCAGCAGCAACCGCAAATTCAATATCGTCCTGCTCCCCAACCCCAGCGACCCGCACAAGCTTTAAGATATGTAACCATTCCGGCCGCCCAGCCTGTGCAGCAAGTAGTGTATGAACGGCCTGAACAGCAAGGCCTAAAAATTGTACCAGCACCTAAATTACAACCGCAGCCTCAACGTCAACAAGTAACATACCGATTAATACCTCAATATCAGCAACCTGAAGCTTCTCCAAAGCAATACAGAATTCTCGACCCTCAGAGGCCGCAAGTTACAAGACCAGAACAAAGAATTCCATTAAGTGGCGCTGAGCGACCAATTACTTATTTGAAACGGTATCCAGAACCGGAAAAAATGCGGGCTGTTAAAATTTACGAGCCACTTATACAAGAAGCACCTACTGCGGAACAGTACTATCTACGGTCAATTTATCAACAAAATGAACAGCCTCAGCTACAAATACAAACGCAACAGCAACCACAACGTATTAGATTGCCTGCTAGGCCAGACGTAGATCCGCCACGCTCAGGAGAAACAGCAAAGGCTCCTCATTCCTCTATTTATGTCAGCAAAAATCTTGCACCGAAAAAACTTAGGCCACAACCTGTAAGACAAGAGCAAAGTATCAGAATTGAGCAACCATCAAGAGAGCAGTTCAGAGCAGAACAAGCGAGGGCAGAACAAATTAGAGTTGAGCAAGTTCAAAGAGAACAAGCTCAAAATGAGCAAATACACAGAGAGAAAGCGCAAAGAGAGCAAGCACAAAGAGAGCAAGCACAAAGAGAGCAAGCGCAAAGAGCACAAGAGCAAGAACAATTCTCCGGTTTAGAGCAAGTAAATTTAGAACAACATGGTCACAATCTAGATGATCCTAGAGTACAGTTGCCTCCGCCTAAAAACAACAAAGCTTACACTCCTGAAGAATTCGCCGCATTAGTAGCAGCTGGATATGCTGTCACCCCTGTTCCTGTTAGCACATTAAATTCTCAGTCAGCTGAGTCAAGGTCATCAGAGGAACTTGGGCCCGTACCTGTGCCACAGCTTAAACGTAGACCAGTTTTTAGAAGACCTCAGTACCTCCCTCTTAGAGGAGACGACGCGCCTTGAGTACCTAAACCATATTGTACATAATGCTAGCTATAATTTTGTAAATTAAAACTTAGAAGTATTCAATTGTGCTTTATTTAAATTTACAAAATTTTATTGATTTGAGGGTCCCAAATATTTACAGGCTAACACGATCTCCTCTTATTCCCCCTCTAGATGTACCGATGACTTCAAGAAGCGGGTGGATGCGGAAAACGGAGGATCGCATATGGTGAAAAACATTAGGGAAGGCCTATATCCAGCAGTGGATGGATACATGCTGATAATAATGATAGTTATGAAGCTAACACTCTGATGATGATGATGTCATTTAACCGCCTACAAAACATCAGGATGTTGCATAGAATAAAATCTGAATAGGAACATAATGACTTCACTTGACTGACTACTCTCTCTCTCTCTCTCTCTCTCTCGCGTGCCGCAGTCCAAATCAAATAGATCTTTATTTGCAGCGGGATTTTCATAGATATTACGACGGCTATTGGTAGCCTTATATCCTTAGTAATTTTGGTATAAGTTTGAGCAGGATCGGCATAGATTTGAGGGATCACCACCATTAGTCCCATGGCAATTAAGTATATTTTCTGCTGTACCAATATCGGGACCTCGACATGTGAAAGGTTAAGTATTTTTATTGTGTAATTCATCATTAATAATTCGTAACAGCAGTCAGTTTCTGACTATAATACCTACTCACAGGCTATAATTTTCCACAGCGTTTAATAAATAAAATTTTGCCAAGTTAGATAAGTCCCACAAATCGAATAACGTTTCCTAATAAACTAGACAACAGTGTTTATATTGCAATTCACTAGACGAGAAAACAGTATTTATCTCGCAATTTACTAATCCTAGAATTCATTTAGACAATCTCACGAATCTAATAAGTAATGGATCTTTTTATGTGCCCATTTCTGTTATTGGTACGGTTTGGATATTTTCCATCCCATTTCCGATACGTTGAATCACTCATGTGATGAATCTCACTCCTCCAGCGTCTAATCCTAATGTGTTTTATATTTACGTCGTGCGTGTGTAATCGACTTTCTTCACATGTAAGCACAATACATTAGAGCATTACTATAGCATATTTCCTGTGTGAACAGGCTAAAACTTACTACATCTATATCTATAACTCGAAACTCGTTAAGTTAAATTCCTTTTTAGCTCGAAAAAAGTTTGTTTGTTTGTAAAATTTTATTGTATATAAAATATAAGTTCACAATATACAAAAATCTATAAAATGTATACAATGGCGAGCTTACCCCAATAGGGATCTCTTCCAGTCTTTCTTATTTCCCTTTCTTTTGAAGCCTAAAAACCCATTACTAGAATTATTTAACCTCTGTTACTCGAAGCCAGAATTAAAATATTTCAGTAATTTTATGCCCTATATAACTAACAAAATGCATTTGAAAAATTACATCTCCACAATGTATTGTTTTATCACTAAAGTTGTAAATAAATAACCTCTGTAATTCGACAATTTAAGAGATTAGGAGCAGTTCATCCAGCACATGTTAGTCTTTTTAGGGTTCCGTACCCAAAGGGTAAAAAGGAACCTTAATACACTAAGGCTCCGCTGTCCGTCCGTCCGTCCGTCCGTCTGTCACCAGTGTGTGAATCGTGATAGATAGACAGTTGAAATTTTCACAGATGATGTATTTCTTTTGCCGCTATAACAACAAATACTAAAAATTAGAATAAAATAAATATTTAAGGGGGCTCCCATACAACAAACGTGATTTTTTTACTCGTTTTTGCTCGCAATTAATAACGGCAATAGGTAGACGCTTGAAATACTCACATAATATTCAGTTATATATTCACTTTAAAAATAAATAATTTATTAAAAATAAAACAAATATTTTAGGGGGGCTTCCATATAACAAACGTGATTTTTTTTTGCCGTTTTTATAGATAATGGTACGGAACCCTTCGTGCGCGAATCCGACTCGCACTTGGCCGGTTTTTTAAATCTGTCTCGAAACATTCACTCAATAATGAATATATCCATAGTAGAAATTAGCTGTGCCCGCGACTTCGTCCGCTTGGTGAAGGTGAGAATGTGGATGTGAATATCGATGTGGATACGGATGTGGATACGGATGTGGATACGTATAAATATTTCAACATTGCTTCTCTGTTCACGGCCAATTGTGGTATCCCACCCTAGTTGGAACCACGACAGGGGTTGCTTAACTTGCTATGACTTCTAAGCATCTCACTCATTGTATTATTTACTTTAACGTTGATAACATAATACCTTCATCCAGTATCAGTCAATTCAACTGAAAAGTTTCAGTCAATTCAACTGATCGGTTATTTTGTAGCATTTTATATGTGATTCTTTTGATAGAACTTTTTTATTTATGAATCGATTGGAATGAAACAAACACTAAATATTATGTGGAGCAAACCGTAACGCATTAGTGAAAACCGCATTCAAATAGGTTAAGCCGTTTCTGAGATTATGGTGCACAAACGTACAGACAAACAGACAAAAATTCTAAAAATCATTGTTTAGGGTTCTATTGCGTCATATAGCTATAATAGTTTTACTAATATATCTTCCATGTACAGACAGCGGCCAGTTACAATTTTATTATATGTATTGATATTGATAGAGTCATGAACATGATTTTAAGTACGAGCAGGCTGCAATGGGCAGGCCACATAGCACGCAGAACTGATGGCTGATGGGGCACGAAGGTTCTGGACCAAAAAACGCAGCTTAGGATGCCCTACCAAATGGACTGATGATCTGATAAGGTCGTATGGATCCGATGGATGTATACGACACAAAACCGAACATCCTTGAAGTCTATGGGAAAGGCCTATGTTTAACAGTGAATATGATTCCACATCGGCGGGATAAGATTTGTTTTATCATAATAGATTTTTAAATTTGTATTTGGCGTCTATTAGTGCTTATGCGTTTGCGGGCGACGCGGCGGGAACGGGACGAGTGTAATAGTTATCGAGAAAGTTCTTGCATCCATGTTTAGTACAATTAATGGTGCTATATGAAGGTGGTTGCGTTGCGTGTAAAACTTGGCTTGGGTAATCTAATGTGCCCGAATTTTACGCGAGAGGAGCCGCGGGCAACAGCTATATACATATAATTGAATGTCGCTAAGCGCAAAACTCGAGAACGGCTCGACCAATTCTGCAAATTTTTATTTTAATACTTGCTGCCCGCCCCAGCTTCGCACGAGTAGAAAGTGATGTTTTATTTTCCTCGCAAATTTTAAGTCTTTTCTCTCCATAAGAACCTTTATTATACCTTAACGAAAAGATCTAGATTTTTATTTTAATATTTTCGTTAAGGTATAATAAAGGTTCTTATGGAGAGAAAAGACGTAAAATTTGCGAGGAAAATAAAACATCACTTTCTACCCGTGCGAAGCTGGGGCGGGCAGCTAGTATTTTTATATATTTTGTTTGGCTATGAACAAAAATCGTGATTGAGATGTAACTTCATTTTGGTTGACATCTTATTTGTAATGAGATTCTGTAGCGCTGTTTCTAATTTCACAGTTGGCGAACTTATATTATTTGCTGTCACAGATCAGGATGTTATTTCCATAAGATGTTATTTTTATATATCATTATTATGACGACTTATAATAGCTTGAAGGCGTTAAAGAAAAGTGGCTTTAGCACAAAAGGATGATCTGCTGCAAGATCACTAGCCATTTAAGAGTTAAAATTAAAAAATCAAAATCAAAAATATGACATCAATATCACATGGCGATTTTACAAAGGAATGTAATGTTTTTTTTTATTACGTCGGGTGGCAGACAAGCCATATTAACGCTCAAAATATGAAATATCGCTTGCGCGCCGCCACCTCTGCTGCCAACGCAGTCACTCCTACCACTCTGGTGATCGCAGGAACACAATATCCCTCAAGAAAATTGTTATTTGGCGGTATACTGTGAGGTCGAGGTACTTCCCCAGTCGGGCAGCTTACAAATGCGTTGTAATCCATCTCTCTTTTACCAAAGCATCTTTCGGTGCACCACGTGCAGGTGAGGTTGGTAGTGGCTCTAAAGAGAGTGATGAGCCACTTACACCCCAAAAATGATCCTTCCTTTAATTCTAAAAACTTCTTATTGTTTAATTACGCTTTTTTCGTAAAAAAAAATAGATTATTCAGTAAAAGCACACCAAAGCGAAGGTCTCATGATTGTTTATGAAGCCAAGTATAAATCACAAGAATTGTTTTACCATCATGGGGACTGTATATCTAGATACTTGCAATGCGACACGTGTATAAAAGTCTATACCAGAATTAACTGTCCATAGCAAATACTGCAATTAAACGTCATGTTCATTCACAGTATAGTGCCACAAACTTATCTGACCCGGTGCCAAATTTAGAACTAAAGCCGCCATCTTGAAATGTTAGTATTGCCAGGTACAATTTATTTATTTACCACGTATACACATTCCATTGAGGTATATTTTTTTAAATATTTAAATATCTTTTTCTATATATACAATAAAAAAAATCGTCAACGAGTTGTTTCTGTGCAATATTATAATTCTAATATTATATAATAACTATGATCGCGACTTAACGTGGTGCATTTTTAAAACTAATCAACAAAAAAATAGAAATAAATTGATATTTAATTGAAACACCACACATCACAATTAATCAGTATATCAATGCTATTATTTTAACAATGCATATATTTCTTTGATTTTAATGTTTGCTCTAAAACGGGCGGCATTTCGTTTAATGGCAACACTTAAGTCGATCGTACCGCCCCCGCCACCGGGCCAGATAAGTTTGTCGCACTGTACTCACTTCTTCCCGTGAATGTTTCTAATTGTTTTTTTATTTTATTTGGAAACATTACAATCTATGGAATCCAGAGACAGTACTTTTTTCTATCCCTTTTTTTTATAATACGACATCAACCAATAATCATCTCACTGTTGGGATACGGGTCTCCCCTCAAACGAAGGGGCTTAGAGCATACTCCACCACGCTGAGGGTTGGCAGAGGCCAGTGTTTCCAATCCGGCCAAAGGCCACTGACTTGGCTTAATCATCTAATGACAACAGCCGGGACCGACGGCTTAACGAACAACGGCTCCGAAACACGGAGGAGCCCGAGATAAATAATCTTTATCACAGATTATTTATCTCGGTATCTGTAGACAGGCTACGGTCACCGTTGCTTAACTTACGACGTTTTTATAATACATTAATATTTATTTATAATTGTTAATCGATGTTTAGTTCATTACAGAACAAAAATTATAGTTTGCCGATAAGGTTATCATCACAGCAACCACCTACCCTAGAAGTTTTATAAGATGTAATCTATAATAAGTGTACGTACGTATTCCCTTTGGCTCGATTAGTTAGAAAATTCGAGCAAAATAGACCAATTCCTATGATCCAGTGTGGAAGGTAATAAATTTACTCCATCTCTAATGTTCACGTATACAAGAAAGCCCAGGAGGGCTATTTGTTTCCCTTTACTTTTCCGTTAATGATCCTTTCGAGACCAAGATGCGAGTACAGTTACCATCAAGCATTTTTCGTATATTTAATGTATTTTTTTTTATTTATAGGTGTATAAATAGTCTTACATTACATTACAACAAATATAACAATTTTCATTTAAGTAGTATAAATCGATACCTCCAAGAAACACTACGCCAACTAAAATTTCGATAGTTTTCTTTTTTTATCTAAATCGATTCATTACTTCAGTAACATTATGCTACCTGAATTCTATATAAAAAAGCCACACAGACACAACAAAATCGACAAATACAAACCGCTAAGTAAATATAAGACGAGCTCGGTGGCGTAGCGGTCAATGACGCGGCTTCAACTCCAACGCTTGTGGGTTCGATTCCCACACAGGACAAACATTTGTGTGCATGAACATGTCTGTTTGTCTTGGTCTGGGTGTTTTCTATGTATAATAAGTATGTATTTACAAAAAAACAATGAATTTACGTATGTTTATCAGTTGTCTAGTACCCATAACACAAGCTTCGCTTACTTTGGGGCTAGATGGCGCTGTGTAATTTGTCTGACAATATTTTTTTATATAACTCATATTAGCGGTGTGTATCTGGATGTGTATGTTTTGAGTTGGCGTAGTGTTCATTGGAGGTATCGAAATAATAGTACTATATACAGTATGGCCACTCCCTGCCGCTGTCTCGTGTCGTCCTCACCTCCCCTCTGAGACGGATCTGGAACAGTTTGTATGGCGCCGCACGCACACACGCTTATTTACTGTCTGCACAGATGACATTGTTTATGTAGTAGTTACCGACGCGACATTTGTATGGAGTGTCCGGGGTGCGGTAGTGCAGCGTCTAGTTGTAATACCAAAATTGAAGTAGGTACACACAGCATGACATACATACTCGTATTATGTGCGACGGGTTTACATAATCTACGTAAGTGAACTACAGTGATTTTTTTACAAATACGAACGCTGTACTGACATTTGTATAAACAAACATACACATATACTTATATGCATGTACCTATATATATATATATAATTGCTATATAAACAATCATCAATAAATTTTAGCCAAGTTCTATCTAAACGATTGCTTCTAAGATATAATGTATGTTATTATTGTTTAATATTTTTTTTTGTATTTAAGTATTATTTAATTATCTTGAATTGGCACCGGTGTTGTCACTTTTGGCCTTCACTGAAAAACAGGGCTGAGATCACACTGTGATCCCAGCAATGATACCTGAGGATGGGCCCAAAATTTCAACATCACATCTTTTATTATATGTAATGTTGTATTTGTGTACCTTTACTTTGTTATGTGATGTTGAAATAAATATATTTCTATTTCTATCCTGAAGATTGATACTTTTCTAATATAGGTACGAAATTCATCCTTATCTACAGAAGTTTATGGATAAACCCTCCAACGCATCAAGAAACCACCCACGGTTAAACCGATATTGGTCCCAATAGCGGGTGAGACTCTATTGGTCCGTGGTAGTTCTTGACGTTTCACAAATTATTTAACTCTAAATCTCTAATCTCTAATTTTTACAACTACAGCTAATGTATGCTGTAGGTTTAGGAGTCCTGCCTTTTCGTTCAGTAAATCAACTAGGCAAGAGGATTCCTCACTATCGCCTTCTTCATAGTAGCTCATGACGACTGGCGTTTAGGGTTTATGGACATGAATTCGATGCCTACAGCTAATGCGCCTCCGTGATGATCGGTGATTACGGTTATATCATAAGGTTGTGAGTCTCTAGCCAAGGACTTAGTTTTCGAACAATGAGTATATAGAAGCTTTTGCGTATGTAGGTATTAGATCAAGCCCAAATTTAAGGGATTCCAAACAGATACATTAAAAAAACCAAACAATAATACAAACGTTATACAACGCCCTCCTTCTATATGGTCCGATGGCCTTAAGAAAGCGGCTGGAAGTGGCTGGATGCGGAAGGCGGAGTATCGTATTTGGTGAAAAGCATTCGGGAAGGCTTATATCCATCAGTGGGTAGACATAGGGTGATGATGATGATGATGACAATAATAAGGATAAAATACACCACTACAAACGGCAAGGCCTTTAATTACACTTATCCTTGTCGAAAACCTGACCTCAGCATCAGCATTTCTCTACAAACCTGCCGAAACTTGAACATACCTGGGTAAAGCAACGTATTTTCGTAGATAATTGAGTACGCCCCAGGCTCGATACGGCCGTGGCAAGAGATTTTAAAATAGGAGGAGCAAATTGCAATTTAATATACCTCAAACGACTATAAATGACGAGGACAGAAACTATCGTTTAGAGCTATGTCAAAGGGTAGTCAAGAATCAATATGAAATCGCAAAAAAAAATGAAAATATATTTCATTGAGAATATTATATTCACATTCTACATAATTTCTCTCTGTGAATCTTTATTTACTCTCTGTGACTCCGTTTAAAAAACAAAAAAAAAAACAGAATTTTTTTTTCGACAAGACCTAATTTAAATTATAACATAATAATATTATAAACAAGTAGAAACAAAAAAAAATCAAATACGATCTCAAGATGTACTAATCAAGGAACAGCATTTAATTATTTTTGTTGATTATCGTTCGAGATTGGAGGAAACAAGAGAGGATATTATGGTAATATGTTATAAATGAACAGAGAGCACGCAATAAGCTTTAACCTGAAAAATTAATAAAAATGCTCCATACCACAGAAAACATCTGGTAATAGCGCGTCTCTTTTCTAATATCTCTAATGCCTATCCGTCCATCTTAAGATGTATTGCTGGCGGCGTTTGCGTAGCGATTTCACGTTGTATCGGTGAATCCCGTTTGGTTTGTCTGTGAAATTTACAATGAATCTATTTGTAACGGATTTTGTACCTGATATAAAATGGTTATGACGATCCTCGAGTTCATTTCCGTGTACCTATCTCATAACTTATCTGTATCTGCATATCAAATTTCAGCCCGATTCATCAAGTGTTTGCACTATTTAATACGTTGATTTATCACTCACTCAGAGTCAGTCACCTGTTTCTTTCATTTATTTACTTTCCCATCATATTCTGATATGGTAACAACAAGAAAGAATTACCAAAAACACAGACGATTTTGCAAATTGCATGTTTCTTTTTCAACCTGCATACAAGCAAATGCTTGAACAAAAACTAGCATTTCATGAAAAGGAAATAGTTTATTTTTACTAGAATCTTAAAAATCTTGCAATGTAGCTATCTAAACAAAAATATTCCCGGAACCGGTGGGCGGATAGATCCAAAAGGACATGTACAGTTTCTTCGAACGGGTTTTACGAAATGAATAATTTATGACTATGGCAAGCGCTCATTTTATGCCTATTGGGCTCTGTTACACACACCAACTCTAAAACGTTGAGAAATATTATAAATATATCAAAAAATGGAAAAATTCAATTTCAATTCCCTCGCCAAGGTGGGATTCGAAACAACGACCACTCGATTACCTTCGAGTCGAGTGCTCCTTCTAACTGTTTTTGTTTTGCATTGTATATTTACTGTTGTGAAGTCGCAGGGTGGCGCTATGGTGTTGAGAAATATTACGAATAAATGTATAATTTATTCCTATTAACCTTATGTTCGTTTCGTTTTTATTATCAACCCATATATATTCCTTCCACTGCTTTAATAGCTCTAACGCTCTCTATTAGTCTCCGCTGCGCTGCTACGATTCCGCCAACATACGTATAGAATACAGCAAAAACAACCCCAACTATTTAGGAGATTGTAGAAGATGCCTAGGCTACAATCACTATCTATATGTATATAATACAATGTGTGCGTTACAACGCTGTTGCCGTGTGGGTTGCTGTGAAACTGGTGAAACTGTTCCAGATTCGAATCAGGGGGAGGAAAGGAGATCGATACGAGAGAGCGGCCGGGAGTGTCCACACTATACGTAAGTACTAAACTGTATGGCTTTACTTTAAAACGTTTGCATACATTGTTAACAGCATTATCACACTCAGTGACATGTCCGCTCAATGGTAGTAAAACGTGAATCGTTTAGCAGTAAGTGCTGCATAAATCCGCAAACGGCGCAAAATAACGTCTGGAGTGTTTTATATTACATCAATAAAACGCTACTATCGGCCACGGATGTTAGTCGCCGCAATCTGAAATAAGGCTGAGTACAAATGGACAAATCTCGCGCTGCGGGAGGGCTATGCTCGGGGTTTCTCTTAGAACCAAAGTTGTCGACATAGCCTTCTGAGTTTGCAAGCTGGAGTGGCAATGGGCTGGTCACATCTGCCGAGTAAGTGATGGCATAAGAGGGAGGAAGGTATTAGAGTGAAGGCCGCGCATAGGACAACGAAGCGTTGGGCGCCCTCTTTCAAGATGAAACTCATTCAAGATGATTTAAGAAAACGACTTGAAGCGGCTGGATGCGGCAGGCAGAGGATCGTATTTGGTGGAAAGTAATGGGGAAGGCTTATATCCAGCAGTGGGTAGATCAAATGATGATGATGATAATGACAAATGGATAGTCAGTCAAACTGCTACTTGTGCACATATACAAGTGCTTCTGTTGAAACAAAACTCGTGGATATACCACATTCATCGCAGCACAAATTAAGCAGACACGATACATTTAAAGCGAGACATTGCTAGATGCCTGTAAGTACAACAGAGTGCTCCCATAGTACAATCTTTGCTTAATTTGGAACTAGATGGCCATGTGTGGTTTGTGGTTTGGTTTGTAAGAGACGGTGATTTAGCCTCTCGTGTCTCACATATAGCAGTGTCACGCTCTAAATATGTTGTATCTTTTTTTATCAGAACCCACTACACATTCCTACCACTGTGTCTTCTGTGTAGGCAGGATTAACAGCGGCGAGTACTAAAAAAGGCAATGAACAATGAAATCCACTGCAGTCCCGGGGGTGAAACTACAGCTGCATTGGAAATCACGACGAATTTGATCAGAAGAAATTAGTAAGAGTTAGAAGCTTTTGGAATTTGACTTCCCCTCTTGGCAATGTGTGTAAATCGCTTAACGGAGGTTAAATTTTTAAATCAGCCAAGAACCAATCACTAAGATTTCAAAATCAGGATGCTCGTCGGCCAAGTGGTCTACAGTCCCTCATTATTGACGTTCCTAAAAAAAGTCCAGTTGCTTCATGATATTGCAGATTATTCTAGCGTTACTAACGCCATAGAACAGTAAGGTTGTAGCCGGCCTAAAGCCACAGCAGGTCAAACAGAGGCGAGTTAACTATTACATATATACGTATAATGGCGGCGATATTACGGCTTCAGTTAAAAGGTTCCTGACGTTTATTGCTAAAGACCGCCATAGCCAACTCCGCCATACAGCCTGATGTTTCCCGACTATTATGTGTATTAAAACATCTTTTAGTTAGATAGATGTATAGATAGATATTTCTATTACTATATTTTTTTTATAAAAAGAAGAGTTAACTGATCTGTCAGCTCAAACCACTAGACTCACTGTGACTGGATGGATCTGGAGCTAGGGCTACCGCTTAAGCTGCCTAAGTAGCCTACTCGGCTAGTCGTATCGGCTTCAGCTTAAGCGGTAGGGCCTCTGGGCTCTCGCAGAAGCTGAAATCGATTAGCAAAAATCAAATTTCAGCTTAGGTTATTATTATGTTTAGCTATGTTTTTAGTTAGTTGATAGTTAAAAATTTTGATGAGAATCGTTTCAGTAAAAAAAACTCGATTAGAAACGGTTTCAGCATAATCTATAGAGCCCAGGGTACCGCCTAAGCTGAAACCGATTCCATCTAGATTCTTTGAAAGCAAAAATCTATCTTCAGCTTATCTTATTTGTAAGTATAAGTGTGTTTAGTTTAGCTGGTAACAACCCTAGAGCTACAACCATAAATATCTCTCATCAATTTAAACCTAAACCCTATTTTGGAATTCAAAATATTGGATCTGAATCGGCTTCAGCTTAAGCGGCAGGCCCTCTGGTTAGAATTTGAAAACAGGGGCCCTACCGCCGAAGCTGAAGCCAATAGGCTATTATCCCATTTTTTTTTATCGCAATTTTGGACTATCCCGAAAACGCTCCATACAAAAGGCTACCGCGTTATGACATCACACCGTGCTATTTTATATGCAATAAATCAGAAATTTGTACGACAGCTATGTTAAATATTGCGTTTCTGTAGCCAGTGCCATAACAGAAGTTATAGTATTTTTTATTGTTTCTACAATAGTAATATTTATTTTTTATAATTTCATACTTTTAAAATGGACTTTTCCACCAAACTTTGACCGAACATAAAACACGTCGGACATAAGTTATTAAAATTTTAAGATCGCAGATCGTTCTAGTTTTATATATTTTACGTTACTGATAGAGAGTTTTTATAATTTTGTAACATGGGCAACTAGCCTATTACCATTGCTTTTTTTATTTTAAAAATTGGTCTTAAGTTAAAGTTATTGACATATAATCTTTAACTTAGCCCGTAGAGCTCTAGGGTTTCTGCCAGCTGAGCTAAACATAATTATCAATAATAATCTTAGCAATAGTTTCATTTTCTCATTCAAAAATTCCGATGGTAATCGTCTTCAACTTCAGCGGTAGGCGCCCAGGTACTGCACGGGGAGACCTCATTCGTAACATGAGTTTAAATAAAATAGGTCCTCACAATCCGTACTATTTTATAAATGTGAAAGTATGTCTGTCTGTCGGCCTGTCTACCTGTTTGTTACCGTCACGACTAAACGGCTGAACCAATTTGAATGAATGAACCTATTTGGTATGGGTATAGATTATATCCCTACCTACCTTTTGGATCAATATAACTAAAATTCATACGGGTAAAGACTCGGGCACACCTAGTTTGGGATATAAGTAGTTCAACACTATTTTTAAACTAAAGCCATCCTCACCGGACAAATAACAATTCCTTTGAGGGTTGTTGTATTCCTGCGAGTGAGTGAGGGCACCAGGAAGGAAGGAGTTGCTCCGTTGGCATCGGAGGCGGCTGCATGCGAGCGATATTTCGTATTGTTAGCGTTTATATCGCTATGGTAACCGTTTCACATAAGACGGACCGCATGCTTGTCTGCCACCCGACGTAGTAGTATAAATATTAGGTTGGGGAAAAAGTCTTTTCGTATTTTATATGAAAATTCAAAACATTTTTTAATAAAGTTTATTTACATTTAACTAAAGTATGTAGGTGCCATTTTGTTCGATAACTTTTTGCCATCTTGTAGGTAGAGACATGATCCCATTACTATAGAAATTTTGGGCCTTCTGTTCAAAAAACCACGACAAGTGGTTTTGGCAGTCTTCTCGTGATGTTAACCTGACATTGCCTAAAGAATTCTGAAGAGACCGAAACAGGTGGAAATCAGAAGGTGCAAGGTCAGGACTATACGGCGGATGGATTAACACCTCCCAGTCAAACTCTCTTAATTTTTGCTGAGTGGCTAAAGATGTGTCAGGTCTAGCGTTATCACGATGAAAAATCACACCGCTTCTGTTAATTAATTCCGGCCGCTTTCTCTGAACTTTTTGCTTTAATCTCATCAGTTGTTCACAGTAGAGTTCAGAATCGATAGTCCTGCCTGGCGGTAACAGCTCATAATGAATAATGCCCTTTCAATCCCACCATACACACAGCATCACCTTGTTGCGGGTTAACCCGGGTTTTGCCAGAATCTCTGAAGCCTGACCGGCCTTTGACCACGACCTTTTTCGCACGTTCTTGTCGTACGTGATCCACTTTTCATCACCAGTTATAAGCTTCTTCAAAAACGGTTCGCTTTCATTACGTCGTAGTAAAGAATCGCAAATGAGTACACGGTTCATTAGGTTTCTTTCTGTGAGATCGTGAGGAACCCAAATATCGAGCTTTTTAGTGTACCCAGCTTTTTTCAAATGCGCCAAAACTGTTTTGTGGTCAATTCCTAATTCTTCAGCTACGTCGTAACTACTGATATGCCGATCTTGCTCCACTTTTTCAAAAATGGCATCCATTTTATCCATAACAGGGCGACCAGAGCGATGTGCATCTTTCACATCAAAATTTCCTGATTGAAAACGCTTAAACCAAATTTGTGCTACTCTCACAGACACTGCACTAGGTCCATAAACGTCACAAATTTTTTTCGCAGCTTGCGTTGCATTTTTACCTTTTTTGTAGTAAGAATTTAAAATGAATCGAATTTCTTCATTAGATTCACTCAACTAAACAGTAAAAAAAACAAATGAAAATCACACATTTACCTAATTTGAATTTGGAATTATCTTTTTTAAAATTTAAACTTTTTAAAGATATCAAAACCTGCCAGATACAAATGGTATAACCAAAGAGATTTTATTACAAGTTCATACATACTATAATGCGAAAAGACTTTTTCCCCTACCTATTATTTCATATTGGTTCACCCCAATGTTTGAGGCAAAGCCAACCCCACCTGAACGCGGTGCACCCTGCTGACTGACTAACGAGGAGAAATAAAGAGAGGTAGGGTAGAGGTAGTAGAGCGTAATTTTAAGTTGGCGACTGGGTAACTCAATCAAAGATATATATTTTTTAAACTACGTCGGATGCAAGACAAGCATACGGCCCGCCTGATGTGAAGTAGTTACCATAGCCATATTAACGCTCACAACATAAAATATTGCTCGCGCGCCGCCACCCCCGCTGCCAATGCAGCATCTCCTTCCTTTCTGGGGACCCCACTCACTCGCAGGAACACAACAATCCTCAAGGAAATTGTTATTTGGCTGCGCTTTTCTGTGAGGTACATTCCCTAGTCGGGTCGCTTACAATTACGCTCCCTACCTCTCTTTTCGCCAGAGCTTCGTTTATCAGTCAGCAGGGTCCACCGCATGCCGGTGAAGTTGGCTTTGGTTCAAAGATGTTGATGGACCACTTACACCCCAAAAGATTAGATTTTATATTAAAAAAAAGTCACGTCAGTTCATTACCTCTCTATTTATACAAAAATTCCACGAAATTAGTGTCTCAGTTAGACCCGCAAAAGGCTGGGTTCTAACAGAAAAAAAAATGTAATTTACACGTTCCATCGGCTTCCACCGGCGTCCAAAGTACCGCATTAGAATTCTAAGCGTGTGCATCACACATTTCTTTTTCCTCTGCTAAGCCTTACAGTAAGCCTAACTGATGTGTTCTTATATAACTCATAATCTATACATAGTCTATACTAGGCCGGATTCTAGCCCACGGGGCCGAAATGTTGCCGAAAGGTTGAGTGGAGCGGATTCACTGAGTGTATTTTTTCCATTGATTTCAATGAAAAATGTATTTGATGTTCATTCCTCAAGGACATGTTCGATCTCAATTTTTTCTCGACACAAACGTCAAACATGTCGCGGTATTTAATTGTGACAAGTGTCATCAAAATCGGTGCAGTGGTTTTGGAGCCTATTCAATTGCAAAAGTGACTTTTCGGCGTATATAAGCCTTTCGTTCGCTCTAGAATTTCAGGGGTGTAACATCGACGACAACCCTAATTCATCCCACTGCTATCCTTCTCCCGTGAATCGAAGGGGTTTAGAGCATATTTCACCAAGTTGCCCAACTGCGGGTTGGCGGAGGGCAACGTACCCTATACCTAACGGCTAATGCGCCCCGTGTGCCAACCTTCCGATTATATCACGGGATGCGAGTCTCTCGTCTAGTAAATCAACCATACGAGAGGACCTTTACCTGCTCCACCTTTGCGCTCAGTAAACCAACCCAGCACGCAAGCGGAACCGTAGCAGGTCTTATTCCGCTTTCACCTGCATGCAGGCTACTTACGTGCTCTTAAGTTGAGTAGCTCGTGGCGACCGACGCTCGGGGAATCTTTTAAACGTTAATTAACGTTAACGTTAATTAACGTTAAAAAGATAGACAGTTAGCGCCTCACCACGATCTTGAAGCCAAAGCACATGGAGAGTCACCCGACTAGCGAAAAAGGCTATGCAAAAAGAAAGGTAGGGTACAGCGTATTTGTTAGCTGCCCGACTGGAGAAGTACCGCACAGAATACCGCAGCCAAATAACAATAACCTTGAGGGTTGTTGTGTCCCTGCGAGTAAGTGAAGTCACCAGGAGTGAAAAAAGAGTTGCTGTGTTGGCAGCGAGGTTGGCGGCGCGCGAGCGATAATTTATGTTGCAAGCATTTAGGTGGCTAGGGTTACCGCTTCACCTAACCTATCCTCGGCTTGCTTTTGGAGATGAAGATGAGGTACCTTAGGTTTAACTAGTCAAACCTCCTCCTCCTCCTCCTCCTCCTCAGTCGTTCACTCTTGACAGAGTGGTCGTGGTTTCACGATGATGCGTCTTTAGATAACGCAGCTCTTGCGATACGCCCCCACTTGTTGCGGTCTTCAGCATTACGGGAAGATTGGACTATAGTATTTTGTGTGGCAGCCTTTATGCAGTCTGTCCAACGCGTAGGTGATCGACTTCAGCACCGCTTGCTCTCCACTTGCCCCTGGACAATGAGTCGTTCTATGGAGTTCTGGTTCCGAACAATGTGTCAGAAGTATTTGAGAATTCGTAGTTGCACAGTCGACGATAATCTATCCTTAATTTTAAGCTCTTCCAAGATTGAGATGTTGGTTCGAAACACAATCCAAGGGATTCGTAGCAGTCGTCGCCAGCACCACATTTCCAGTGCGTCGATTTTGAGTCGGTCTTTCAAGCGAACCGTCCACGTTTCTGCGCCATATAGAAATATGGGGAAGACTAATCTTCTCATCAGGCGGACTTTCGTAGCTTTGGTGATGTTGCGGTTGCTCCAGACTCTTTTTAGCTTATGCACGGCAGATCTTGTAATAGCACATCTCCTTCGAATCTCTTCCTCACATCCTCCAGTGTTCGTGATCGTGGAGCCGAGGTACACGTAACTTTGGACAACTTCACAGTTGCCAATCGTGGAAATGTCGGGTCGATTTAGTTCTGCTCGGTCCACGATCATCATCTTGGTTTTGTCTCTATTGATTTCGAGTCCGAAGGAGAGGCTTGTTAAACCTAGGAGCGCCTAGATTTCGGGTACTGGCTATAAATAAAATTAATATTTCTGGACAATTTACACAGCGCCACCTAGTCCCAAATTAAGCGCAAAGCTTGTGTTATGGTTACTAGACAACTGATAAATGTACTTAAAGACATTTTTTTTTTTTTGTAAATACATTTTTATAATACATAGAAAACACCCAGACCAAGATAAACAGGCATATTCATGCACACAAATGTTTGTCTTGTGCGGGAATCAAACCCGCAACCTCGGAGTCAAAGTGGCCCTTGCTAACCATTCTACCACCGAGCTCGTCGTATATATGTCGCAGCCAATTGGTAGAACCGCTACATTACAAAACGGCTAACTTTAGGCAGATTGTATTTAAATTATCTTTTGGTTAGGTTTGGATAGGTTTGTGCTCTGATTAGAAATAGCCAAGCTATTTGATTTTATTAGTATAGTATCCTTGGTGATGCACAATCAGGTAACAATTCGGTCTTGTAATCATAATTATGATAAATAGCCCTGCCGAGCGCGATGTCCAAAAAGCAAAAGGCGGGTTAAAATAATGGCTCCGCCATTTTGTAAAACAGCTAGACGTTTTGTAATGCGGCGGATTTTACGAATTGGCTACATTAGATCATTTTTTGGAATCTATACTAATTATATATATATATATATATATATATATATATATATATATATATATATATATATATATTAGATATTTTTTTTTGAATCGATACTAATATTATAAAGCTGAAAATTTTGTTTGTTTACTTGAACGCGCTAATCTCAGAAACTACTGGTTCGAATTGAAAATTATTTTTTTATCTTTAGTGTTGGTCAACCCATTTATCAAGGAAGGCTATGGGCTATATATCATCACGCTACGACCAATAGGACCGGAGCACCAATGAAAAATGTTGCGAAATCCGGGAAAAAATATTCCATTTGAGAACTTCCATTGCGTGCGCTGCGTAAACGGTTAAAGTTACGTAATGTATGTATAACGGACTTATTCCTCTTAAAAAGTTCTAAAAAAGTATGCGACAGTATATGTCTGTCTTTTAAGGTTAGCTCACTATAACCTTTTTAATGGTAATCCTACGCTTTACCAGGCTTTACTCTCTCACACGCAGACGAAGTTGCGCGAGTCTGCTAGTTACATTATATAGAAATCTCCACGCTATGTTCAACGTGAAGCTCAAGGCGACTGAGTATTTGCGCGTAACTTCTTTCCACTTTTCGTTTACTGTTGTTTCCGAGTCGCCCGTGTTCGTGTCTTTGCACGATGAAATGTTACACCAATTCGTTTGTAGATTCATTAAATCGGGTTGTAACAAAACGTAGAGCGGTTCGTTGTTCTGTTACAAGCAATACTCTTATACTATAATACTCAACTTTAAGCTCCTTAAATACTGGTTGTAACATTGGTAAAGTAGCATTACATTGACCACTGATGTGATTGTTATTGTTCTTTGCATGCTGGTATCTCGATGTTACTATGTTGCTCTCCTTGCGTACGTCAGCTATTATATGTAGAGAGATAACAGCAATGTACTTTTTATTTCCTTAGAGTTTTGGGATTTTTGGTTTTGGGATGTAAGTGGTCCACCAACATCTTTGAACCAAAGCCAACGTCAACTATACGTGGTGCACCCTGCTGACAGACAAACGAGGCTCTGCCGAAAAGAGTGGTAGGAAATAACGTATTTTTTTTAGCTGCCCAGCTGGGTAAGCACCTCCACCTCACATATTTCCGCAGCCAAATAGCAATTCTCTTGAGGGTTGTTGTGATCCTGTGAGTGAGTGAGGTCGCCAGAAAGGAAGGCTGGCAACAGATCGGCGACCCCTTCGTGTTACTGTTCCATCAGGTGGCCCACATACTCGATTGCCCCCCTCTCCTATAAAAATAGACTAGAAATCCATAGAGTAAATGAATGTAGGCTTACTTCATAGCTCCATCTATTAATGTAAAAAATTCACGCTTCTTGTTCCTTGGGGTCTAAAAGTCGTTAAAGTTTTTACCATACCGAAGTTTTCTCGTTAAATTGAAAACTTGGGGCTTCTTCAATTTAAGTAATAATTGAATTATAAGTGTTCGCCGAATTTTCTTTTCATTAATTTTATGGTGAATATTTTAATAATATAAATAATAAAGAGGATTAATTTTATTGAATATCGTGATTTTTTTATGACGGAAATTTATAAAGGAACAGGTAACTAAAAGAAGTTATTTTGATGTGAAATAATACTTATTGTGATATAATCTACATATGTATTACTACATCTACATTCGAAATCCCGAATTGAAATCGGAAAACCAAGGTCACTTTACATTACTTTACATTTTTGATGCTCTACACGAATCCGAAGTCAGAATTTCGAAATTTTGAGTATCATGGCAACGGACGGACAGACAGAACGACTTTTTTTCGGAAAACCAAGGTCACTTTACATCAGTATTATTTTTTGATGCTCTACACGAATCCGAAGTCAGAATTTCTAAATTTTGAGTTTCATGGCAACGGACAGACAGAATGACCGGACGATTTCATAAGCTCAATGAATTTCGCTGAAAATCTCATATTACGTGTGGTCGCACACATCCGAAATGGCTCGACAAATTTTTATGATTTCTTGACGTGATACGTCTTTAAAATTGCTTCCATGGGGAGGCAATTCAAAAAAACGAATGATAACAAAATCGGGGGATACAGTTTGGTGTTGCAGCTACAAATCTATCATCTCCATCCAAATTCAATCACACCTGGGTAAATGAAGGTTCAAAGAATTTATTACTATTTTGTATCTTACTTAATTCACGGGTCCAGCCTGGTCATTTGATAGGCGTGCGCGGGGATATGGATCCAACACGTAGAGGCCCCTTTGAGAATGTTGTACGCCCGCCGTGACCCGCTCCAGGATATATCAATGGAACGACGTACCCATGAGCAGGTCTCGGCAGGCGTTGAGACTATTGCGAATTGTGATGGAAAATAAATGGGCTATGGAGATGAGATCTGGGTTGTTATTAATACCGGGCTATTACAGAAGAGGGACGGACGCCTGCCATAACTGCTTTTATTGCTAGTTATTTGCGGCAGGCGATGACTTGCCACTCACTAGATGGGCCCCCAAAATGCCAGGAAAACGGCCGGGGGCAACACCGGTGTGAGTGACTCAGGGATGTCGAGAGGTGTGCTGCGCTTTCTCCGAAGTTACTCGCGGCGTGATGCCCTTTAACACTTCCACCCCTGGAGCATATTTATATTATATTACTATTTTTATTATTAAGGTCTATGGAACGTCGCGTGCGAAAGAGGGAAGCGCTGCCATTTTGAGATAATTTTAGTCCATAAAACATATTCACGTACAACACACGGCCATGTCCATGACACAGCCATACCCCATTTTTTTATGTAGATTTGGTTGGTATGTTTCATTAATTAATATTAATTTCATTAATTATTAATTAATATTAATGAAACATACCATTATTTTTGCTGCGAGCAACTAGCAAATTCAATAAACTAAACCGTAAACTAAATCTTGATATATTCAATACCAGTGTACCGGCGGTGAGAAGGCTGCTAAGTAGCGATTTTTTCATAAAATATACGTAAATAATATTAAGTAGCTAGTGACAAACTGTAATATAATCTTTAGGCTTCAACATAGTGTAAATCTTTTTATATAATTATAATCGCTATATGGAGAAACGGTTGATAGAACAATGTTATCATGTTATTATTTCTGTTCGTGTTATGTGTCTGTAATCTAAGTCTTATACGTGAAGACTTGTTATTGGCTTCCAATTGTTTAACCTTTTTAATGTAATAAGATTTAAAAGCTGTTAGTCTTCCAAATAATAAATAAATAAATATGGAGAACAACCGGATCTGCCATGTGATTAAATCCCTTGCACTTAGATTATCAATTAGTCTCCGCTCCGCTTCGACTAGTTGCCGCGGCGCACTTGTAAAATGCGGCAACAAATACTACGCCGACCTCGGCGTACCCTAGCCTGTTGCAATACAATTCTTCACGCACACTAGCATCTCTGCACATCTGTTGCAATACAATTCTTCACGCACACTAGCATCTCTGCACATTGTTTTACGCACACTACAATATTGATTTGCCGCATTCACGGAGCTGTTGTTTTAGATAGTGCGGCATCTAGTCGAAGCGGAGCGGCGGCGACCAATTGTTAATCTATGCACTTGTACCATCTAAATGCCTTGATAATTCTGAAAAAGCGAAATCGGTAGGTAAAAATAAATTTAATTAAGTAAAAAAGTATTTCATAGTCACAGCCTCACTGTCTGATAGTAAACAAGTATATAAAAGAAAATAGGCACATTTTATGTCATTATTTTGTTACCGAGAAATGGATTCTATTGCTATATTGTATGAATAAAATCGTGCGTAACCCGAGTTTCAGTCAGTGAACCCATTAATGTCACTTCAACAGTACATTACTCTTTATTATCGGATAAAATATAATGTAAGTTATTGATAACAAATAGAGCTGAAGATATAAAGAATAATATTACGTACAGGATATTATTTGTATTGTGAGTCATGTGAAAAGTAAGTCAATATTTTGGAGAAAATATAATGTTTGATTCCGAGGTCGTGGCTTCGATCCCCTCACAAGATAAATATTTCTGAGCATGAACATGTCTGTTTGTCTTAGTCTGGGTATTTTCTATGTATTAAAAACATGTATTTAAGTATTATCAGTTATCTAGTACACATAGTACAAGCTTTGCTTAGTTTGGGACTAGATGGCAGTGTGTAATTGTCCAGAAATATTTTTTTATTTATTATCTATCTAAATAAAGTAATATGTACTGACTGACTGATTCATCAACGCCGAGGGAGGCATGGCATCCCTCCGGATCAGTAGTACCATTGACTAGTACCATTGATGGTACAAGTGACACAACTTTGTATCTCTAGTACCATCAATGGTACTAGTGACACTAGCTGCTGAAGCTAGAAACGTGATAATAATATTTAGACAACATTTTTCCTAAAATTCGATCTCTTAAGGGGTAAAAAGGGATATTAAACTTTGTATGGGAAACCAAAATTAAATGGGCATTTCGGCTTGGATCGTAAATGTAGTTCTAAAAGAAAATAAGTAAACGCGTATTTCACGATTTTTGGATATTCATTGATTGTACACCTCTCCAACTCCGCAGAGATTTTTTTTAAATATATTTAAAAAATTATATTTCTGGACAATTTATACAGAGCCATCTAGTCCCAAATTAAGCGCAAAGCCTGTGTTATGGACACTAGACAACTGATAAATGTACTTCAATACATTTTTTTTTTTGTAAATACATGCTCATAATATATAGAAAACACCCAGACCAAGACAAACAGACATGTACACAAATGTTTATCTTGTGCGGGAATCGAACCCGCGACCTCGAAGTCAAAGTGGCCATTGCTAACCATTCGTCCACCGAGCTCGTTAAATAATAATGGCTCACTTAGCGTATTTTACCGCCTATATCATGGAGAGTGCTCTGAAGGACTGTTTTCCCTTATCCCTTCCTCCCCTTTCCATCACAAAACGTCACGTGCAGACTTGCGATATCACAAGTTCACCGTTGGGATCATTCCTTCGCGTACTAAAAAGTTTGGCAACTCCTATCTATGACGCACCATTAAAAATGGAAACGTTGCCGGCATATGTACAAGTATTTCCTCATTCATACAATATGGGATCCTTCAAGCGAAGCGTGAAATGAGCATCTTGTAGGCCAACATGGCAGGGTCAACTGACCAGACATCTCTTGTCCGTTGCCGATGCGATTGGGGCTCCTCTTTTCGCTTACCATCAGGCGAGGCGGAAACAATATGCTGAGCTAATATAAAAAAAAACCCTTAAGTGGGTGAATATGAATGAATTTTATACATCTACGCGTACGAAGTCACGGGTAAAAGCTAGTATCACATATATCAGCTAAAGAGTAATATCTCAAAAAGAAATTAATATTCCAGCGGTTCTCGCCATACATATCTGTGGGAAGCAAACAACCTGCCGAGAAAACGTTAGAATTATTCACGGATTTTCCAATCTAGATATTTAACTGAACAGAGATGGATTACCTGCTTTTGAACGCGTACGAATGTAGTTTTCTTTGAAAACTGTACATTCTAAGAATTTGAATTTGTAAGAAAGACATGAGAATCTACAGATCGCCTGTGGATGCCTCATGTCAGTCGCATGCATCTGTAACGGTAGTGAGTAGGCGCCGGCCGGCTGTAATTTACATGAACTAATTGGTGGCGGAAGCACGCAAAGTAGTGTAGATCTAATTGCCTGTAAATTTGACTTCCGCAAAATAACACCTGAATCAATTAACTAACATATGAGACAATTCTTTGGAGGCATTGCTCGTGTACTTTAAATCATCATCATCAGGTGATTTTAGTCTCCACTACAGGAGCACGACCCTCTCTCTTCCGTCTCAGAAAGACGGAGGATTTGGCCTACACTCCCCACGCTGGCCAGACACCCGTCTGAGGAAGAGAGAGGGTCGTGCTCCTGTAGTGGAGACTAAAATGGACCTGATGATGATGATTTATATATCTAGTGTGTTACCTTCACACCGACTGCTTGTCGCAACGCAAAGTCGACCACGACAGCCGGGCGGTGGTAGTTGCAGGTATCTTCTGTGAGAGGAGAGAGGAGGAAAGAGGACCGAGGTAGCTGGCGGAGAGACGACCAAAAGACTACTAATGGTAGTGGATGGATGCCGACAGCAATTTACATGAACTATCCGGTGTGGTGATGGCCGTGTGGTTTCCGGCAGACTAGAATAGAATCACTCCGTCTCTTCCCGTGCATGTCGTACAAGGCGACTAAGGGAAATACATTATAAAATATCGATCAGGCCTCCCCAACTCGTCTGGCCAGCGTGAGGAGTGTAGGCCAAATCCTCCTTCCGTCTAGGACGGATGAGAGAGGGTCGTGCTCTTGTAGTGGAGACTAAAATGGACCTGATGATGATGATTTATATATCTAGTGTGTTACCTTCACACCGGCTTGTCGCAAAGTCCACCACGACAGCCGGGCGGTGGTAGTTGCTGGTATCTTCTGTTTCAGAAGTAGAGAGAGGAGTAAAGAGGTGCGGTCCTCTTGAGTAGAGACTAGTAGAGACTGGTAGAGTAGACGACCAAAATACTACTAATGGCAGTAAGTGGATGCCAATAATAGTTTACATGAACTATTCGGTGTTCACATGACTCCATATCTGCATAGATTAGGTAATAATAGTACCATAGTATCAGTTCGAATACATTATTGTTGGACCACTGGTCCAACAATAATGTATTCGAACTGATACTACTCGATTTAAGCGACTCAATTTAAGTTCGCCGACTTTGCTGTACGCTGCGCGGAAAACTGCAATATGCAACTAATACAGTTCCTTGCTGCTCGAGCAGACAGGCTGGCATATTATGCAAATGGGTGTAATGGAATTAATGCGCTACCGACATTTTTCATACAGACGTAAATGTACCTTATACATATTATATAACACTGATTTAACTATACGTACTGCCGTTCTTACTATGACGAGCTCGGAGGTCGAATGGTGAGCAATGGTCACTTTGAGTCCGTGGTCGCGGGTTCGATTCTCGCACAAGACAAACTATTTGTGTGCATGAACATGTCTGTTTGTCTTGGTCTGGGTGTTTTCTATGTATTACAAGTACGTATTTACAAAAAAAAGGAATTAAGTACATATACCAGTTGTCTAGTACCTATAACACAAGCTTTTCGCTTAATTTATGACTAGATGGCGCTGTGTAAATTGTCCAGAAATATTTATTTATTATTTACGATGTGCTATTATTATACTATATACTATTTTAAGTCATTGTGAATTTCTTTGACGATTTGGTATGTACGAGTATGTGGCTCAATACTATCTGTACAGCCAAAGCCAACCTCACATGGACTTGGTCCTCCCTGCTGATGGACGAACGAGACAGGGCTCAGCGTATTTGTAACCCAACTGGGGGAGTACTTCCACGCCTCCACCTAACCGAATACCGCATTCAAATTACAATTCACTTATTGTGTTCCTGTGAGTGAGTCAGTTCGCCAGGAAGGAAAGAGTAGCTGCTGAAAAGCCTATGTTTAATAGTGAATGTCTTATTCTGTCCTGAATTGACTGAAATAACGATGATGAAGCCCCTATACAGTTAATTTAATTGAAGTTATATTGACGTACATTCAATATAACTTCAATTAAATTACGTTGGCCGTGTGGTTTCCTGCAGAGTAGAATAGAATCACTCCGTTTCTTCCCGTGGATATCGTACAAGGCGACTAAGGGAAATACATTATCAAATATCGATCAGGCCTCCCCAACACGTTTGGCCAGCGTGGGGAGTGTAGGCCAAATCCTCCTTCCGTCTAGGACGGACGAGAGAGGGTCGTGCTCCTGTAGTGGAGACTAAAATGGACCTGATGATGATGACGTACATCAAAAAACCGAATGATAACAAAATCGGGGGTCACAGTTAGGCATTGTAGTATCGAATCTATGCTCTACGTCCAAAATTCAATCACACCACTGCATAGATGAAGGATCAAAGAATTTTACGCTATGAACATCGCGTGCGGGGAAGGAGACAGCGCTGCCATTCTGAGATAATTTTAGTGCATATAACGTATTCACGTAGCGCACACAGCCGTTTCCATGACACACCCATACCCCATTATTTTTATTTAATAATAGTGCGCTCACTCGGACTAAGCCACGACGCATACAATTTCATTCAAAATTCTTTCAAAAAATCAAATGTACTTCAAACAAGATCAATAAATGTGTAATGTATTTACTTAAGCGAAATGAATTCAAACAAAATAACCAATCAAGTGCCATGGTTGGATCGGCAAAGCGTTGTACAAATAACACTGAATCTTTCCAATTATACTTTGAACGATCTCCCTGCAGCGGCAGCTTATGAAAAACATATTTAGATAAAGTATAAAATAATAAAATCGTACTTTTAATGTTTGTGCACGAATCACGCAATTACCCAAGTGTACCCAAGAGAATACAGCAATGGTTCTTCAAGAAGGCGTGAAGGGGTTTTTACAGGGTCGGCAACGCATGTGTGATACTTCTGGTGTTGCGGGCATCTATAGGTAACGATGACTGCTTCACCTTCAGGCAGGCTGTATGCTTATTTGTCATCCGACGTTGTATAACAAAAGGAGATTAGATTTATAGAGATTGGGAGCCCAGAAAACGATTGTATCATTTAAATGAAACTTAAATCTAAATCTGTACATGTAAATAAATTTGAAGAGTATGTCTTGTTTATACGGGTTATTAGGAAACTCGTCCAATAGGAGGAGTTTCCTAATCCGATTATAATAGCATTTTCACTGCATATTAATAGAATTTATAGTTACATATATGTAGGATACTTTTTATCCCTAAAATACTTATTTAGGCCTTTTGTAACTAATTATTAATAATTTACATTACACTTTAGCGGTATTAAATTATTGGGATTAGTATCAAGAAGATGAACGAATTAAAACGAGTGTATGTGTTTTATTTAAGTTTATAAAGTATATAAAGTGTTTTATTTAAATTTAATATTGCTATTTACCAAGCAAATTTTCTTGGCAAAATGCGAAAAACCAATATCGTAGAAATTTAACCTCGGGCACTATAAATTTTAACTCTCGACATCAAAGTCAGAATTTCTTTGCCGAGAAAAAATTTAGCCAAACGTCCTTCATTACATTTCACACAAGAGCTCAAGTAAGAATCGTTGATATATGATAACATCATTAAAACTTAGCTAACTTTGTGTGGGAGGTAAAGTTTTACTTATTTATCTTAGATGTGCGTAAGATAGCGGAAAGTTGACAAGGTCGTGACCCTGTTGCTTCCTGAATACAGAAAACGAGGGGGAATAACTTATTGTATGGCAATATTAGATATATTTGCTGTTTAAATATACAACTATAGTTGAGTGGAGTGGAAATCCGCCGTTGAGCATCGTGGTGGGTTACGCCACAGTATAAGTAATGTTACGCTCTAAACTCTTTAGATTCGTCATCATCATCATCACTATCAGTCTGTATCTACCCACTGCTGGATATAAGCCTTAGCCAATGCTTTCCACCATATGCGATCCTCGGCTTTCCGCATTCAGCCGCTTTCTTGAGGTCGTGGGTCCGTGTAGAGTGGGAGTGACCCAATCTTCGTCACCACCTCTCTAAATGGACCGACTCTAGAACCTTCCTCCCCCATCTGCAATTTCTGACATGGCAGTGGGCCGGCAGATGTAGACGGCCAACGGCATCTGGACCTCAATTTTACTTCAATACCCGGGTATTAAGAATGCCTATGGTCAGTTGGTTGTGGTGGCCTATCGACCGAGGATCCAGGACCAAGGATCCGTTGCCGAGTGTCGCCAGAGCCTTGTCTGTTAGACAGCAGGGTACGCCACGTGCAGGTGAGCATGGCTATGGCCGCAAAGCTGGTCTCGAGCCAATTATACCGCTTTGGATTGGATCTCCGTATCCCAGCAGCGCAATGAATAAAGGAAATACATAAAGAATTGCAAATTTTAATGGACATAGTGAAGTAAGAATCCTTATTGCAGCAGAAACATGTCAGAGACTGTCAGGGACCGACTGGAGAAGTACCTCTAGTCACAGAATACCGCAACCAAATAACAATTCCCTTGAGGGTTGTTATATTCCTGTGAGTGAGTGAGGTCACCAGAAAGAAAGGAAGGAGGCTGGCAACGAATCTACGACAACATGGTGTTGCTGATCTCCATGGCCGGTGGTGATTGCTTTTCATCTGATGATCCATATGCTCGTTTATTCACCTCTCATTTAAAAAAAAAAAACAAAAATAATAATAATATACTCGCAGACGATGTCATGGGCAACCGCTAGTAATTACAAAACACCTAATAATTAACGTGTTAAAAAAAGAAACTACACTTTATTAAATTGTTAAACCGTTTTAACGTAGGGGATGGAATCTACGTGCCTGCCGTATAAAAAAGGGAAACCTAGAGATCCACCCTAATGAACTACTGCCAATACTAGTAAACAATACAGTATTATATAAATAATATAAATAAATAAATATTCCTGGACAAATTACACACGGCCATCTAGTCCCAAACTAAGCAAAGCTTGTACTATGGGTACTAGATAATATTTTTTTTTATATACCACTAGATTGGCAAACAAGCATACGGCCCGCCTGATGGAAAGCAGTTACCGTAGCCTATGAACGCCTGTAACACCAGGGGCATCACACGCGCGTTGCCGACCCTGTAAAACCTCTTCATGCCCTTTTTGGAGAACCCCATGCTGTAGTCTCCTGAGAAAACCTCGACAGGCAGTTCATTCTACAGCTTGACTGTACGCGGGAGAAAACTTCTCTGGAACCGCACGGTACGCGACCATTTAGGCTCCAATGTACTTAAATACATTTTTTTTGTAAATACATATAATACATAGAAAATATCCACACCAAGACAAACAGACATATTCATGCACACAAATATTTGTCTTGTGCGGGGATCGAACTCGCAACCTCGGAGCCGAAGTGACCATTGCTAACCATTCGACCACCGAGCTCGTCAAATTATTATAATCAATAATTATATTCAAATTATTACAATAATATTACAATACTTTACGAAACATACATTTAGTTACTACAATACAAAATCACAGAATATAAGGTACGAATACCTATGTATTCAAAACGTGAAAATATTTGGAATACCACTGAAAGTTTGTTAATTCCCGACTTGTTCATTAAAGTTTCAGTTCATGTTTCAGACTTACAAACACATGCGCAATTTCACAGAAATTGAAATTATTGCGTTAATTACTTTCAGTTTCGTTGTATTTCATAATGATTGAGGTTTTGTGGCTTTAATTTGGAAGTAATTTACTTCATTTAAAAATGTTATTGCAAATTTCGAGGTCAAAATGTTACTTTGTATCAAACCACATTCATTCCACTGCTGGGACGGGTCTCCCCTCAATGGAAGGGGATTTCAAACGTACTTCACCACGTACTTCACCGTGCGTGACTGACGGCTTAACGTGCCCTCTGAAGCACGACACAGCTCGAGACAAATAAACCCATCCATAGCCTACAGTCGACGTTGATTTTTGTAGTTACGATATATTATACCTATACCTATTTGATACCTAAAAATTAAATATTGCTTGCGCGCTGCTACTCCCGCTACCGATGCAGCAACTTCTTCCTTCCCGGTGACCATTCACTCTCAGAACACCGCAGCGATATAACAATTCCCTTGATGGTTTTATGTACCATCAAGGGAATTGTTATTATCTTAAAAAAACCGGACAAGTGCGAGTCCGACTCGCCCACCGAGGGTTCCGTACGTAGGATCATTATAAATTTGATATTTTTCATTATAAATAAGAAACAATCCGTCGGAAAAAATAAATAAAATATATGTCGCAATGTGCACATCAAGCCCTTCAATTTGAAATTTCGACCCCCTATAAAAATATAGACCCCTTTTTTAAGATTTAATTACAAATGTATAATTTTTTGATGTTACTTGCCAAATTTCATAGTTCTAGGTCAACGGGAAGTACACTATGAGTTTTGATTCCCTTGAGAATGTGTCGAAATACGCGTTTTTTGCTGAATAAACGGCCGTATCTTTTTTTTACGTAAACTTAGCAGTTTGATTTTTATACAACTTCATGGGACCGTAGACCTGAGTATACAGTTCAAATTTCAGCTCTACGCATTCTCGAGATAAAGGGTCTAGACAGACAGACAGACGGACAACAAAGTGATCTTATAAGGGTCCCGTTTTTCCTTTTGAGGTACGGAGCCCTACAATGTACTTAATATTGACTGTTAAGGCGGTACGAAGTTCGCCGGGTCAGGTAGTTTTATATATAAAGTAATTTTATATGCGAATTGACTCTATAATTAAATTTCACGCCAAAAATGAACGCTCTCAAAATTTTAATAATGCGGGAAATTTCCCGGCCGTCTAATAAAGCATTGTCGAAAAATCCAATTATTTCGCGAGAAAATATACCCCCGTGTAGCTGATCCTATCAGCGTCAGGGCGGCATGACGATTATTATACCCTTTTTAAGTCCTCCGTTGAATCATTGTAAGTGTCATCATCATCATCAGCCTGTGTCTACCCACTGCTGAATATAGGCCTTCCCCAATGCTTTCCATCAAAAACCGGCCAAGTGCGAGTCGGACTCGCGCACGAAGGGTTCCTTCATTATCTATAAAAACGGCAAAAAAATCACGTTTGTTGTATGGTAGCCCCCTTTAAATATTTGTTTTATTTTTGTTTAACTATTAATTCTTAAAGTGAATATATAACTAAATATTATGTTAGTATTTCAAGCGTCTACCTATTGCCGTTATCAATTGTGAGCAAAAACGAGCAAAAACATCACGTTTGTTGTATGGGAGCCCCCTTAAATATATATTTTATTCTGTCTTTTATTTAGTATTTGTTGTTATAGCGGCAATAGAAATACATCTTCTGTGAAAATTTCAACTGTCTAACTATCACGGTTCATGAGATACAGCCTGGTGACAAACGGACGGACGGACGGACGGACAGCGGAGCCTTAGTAATCGGGTTCCTTTATACCCTTTGGGTACGGAATCCTAAAAACGATCCTCCGCCTTTCGAATCCAACCGCTTCCAGCCGCTTTCTTAAGGTCATCGGACCATCTAGAAGGAGGGCGTTCAATACTTCGGCGTTCAACACTAACAAAGCGCGTAGGAACGCGCTTTGTTAGTGTAAATATCTTGAAATTGGAAGAATTCGCCTTCGCTGCCTAGGTGGGATTTGAAACCACGAGCTTTCGATTACCGTTCGGTCTACTACGAAGTTTCTGACGATGACTGATGTAAATTCGTCCAATTCTATATACTGCTGTAAAGCCGCAGTGTGGTGCCATCTACCTATTAAGTATTACGTTATTAAAAAAAGTATAGCAAGTTTCCATAATAAAAAAAAAATTATATATAAATTTTAAAAATTATATTATTCCGACAAGTTGGCTGATATCAACTATTAAAATAATAATACATTATTAATAACAAATATCGTTTAGAAGTTGAAAACCAAATAAAAATAAAATTGGTTATTTTACACGTTACATTTATACATACATACTCGTACATATACTTCTGTATTAAACTTTAATATGTAAGAAAATGAGTGTCGTGTTTGTACGAGAAATAATAAATATTGACTCAGGTGGACTGTCCTATAGAGATTCTATCCAAAAGTTTTTGTCTGTCCCTGTCTAGTAAACCGTTTGTCTGTTGGTCTATCTGTTTGTCTGTCTGTTATACACGCGCCGTTCAACGAATTTTAAAGAAATTTTATGCAATTGGTCGTGACATATAGTTCAGTAGACTACTTTTTATTCCAGAGAATAAAGTTACTTCTATTTTTAACACAACGAATACATGATACTGAAATGAAACTTTTGGCGTTTTCTGGCCGTACATTTAAAATGACAATGCAATTCATACAAAGACACCTCATCGCATTTCTCAATCGAAAAGTTCACGCAACAACTCTTGCTTATTTTCGTCGCCACGTACAGTGTCCAAATTAAGTGCCTCTAATGATACTTCAGAGTATAAATAAATATTCCTGGACAAATTACACCCGGCTATCTAGTTCCAAATTAATCAAAGCTTGCTATGGGTACTAGATAACTGATATTATATTTAAAAACTTTTTTTTTATAAATGAAAAAGACGTGTTCATGGGCACAAACATAATTTGTCTTGTGCGAGGATCCAACACGCAACCTCGGAGTCAAAGTGGCCATTGTTAACAATTCGACCACCGAGCTTGCAAAAGAAATGTATCAGCATTGGCTGCCTCCCTCCATATCCTCCAAAAGATATCTTTCGAGCAGTGTAGTCTTCGAGAGATAGCAAACTTTTAAAAACATAAAAAAAAAAACATTTTTGCTACAAACGACGAATTTCAAACTTGTGCTAAAACAAAGGACGCGGGCTTGCCCGCCAAAAAATATTTTAACGAACGAAAGGGTTCGTTATGTTTCAAAAAGTATAACATTCGAAATTCAAATATTAACTTATGAGCGTCCAGTTGCGTAAAACTTTCACTGTGTATATTACGTTGCAAACCTTTGCAAACTATATAAACTCGTTTGTATTTACTTTATGAAGCTCAAATAAGACCTGAATCTGTTGCTTCTAAATAACAACGCATAGAACTACACATAACACCCACACGGCATTCACGTAACAGAAACTGACCGCCCACATTGCCCTCACATAGGGTTGCCAGATTGCAACCCTAGCTGGTTGTTAGCGTTTAGAGATCTAAACGGTAATAACCAGGGGCACCGCCGAAACTGAATCCGATTACCACCGGATTTTATGATTCCAGGGGCACTACCGCCTAAGCTCAAACCGATTGCCTTCGAATTTATATATAATATATAAATATTTCGATTCCAAAATTAGGTCATAGGTTTAAGTTAACGACAAATATCTTCAGCTTAGTTCTATCTGCCAGCTAACCCAATTGCAATTGACACTAAACTTAAAATTAAGTTTGATTTTCGTAATCAAAAATTGCGATGGTAATCGGCTACAGCCAAGGCGGTAGGACCCCAGAAATTGCTTTTAGCTTAAAGCTATTGACAAACAGCGCAGCTTAGTGGGTAGAGCTTTTGGGTTTCTACCCAGCTGGTAGAAACCCAAAAGCTCTACCCACTAAGATTATTCTAGGTGGGTATAATAATTATTGATGGTAATTATTATACCCACCTAGATATAATAATTACCATCAATCTAAACAGTTGTTTCATTTTCACATTAAAAAAACAGATGGTGATTAGCTTCAGCTTCGGCGATAGGGCGCCCCCGGACCAGAGGTGTGAAAACTCCGGGTTTTGAATCTTAAAACCCGGACATGTCATCAGTGTTTTTAGTACTAGTACTAGACGGTTATTCTCAGCATGGAGGAGGCGGTAGTTAACTTTTAACCCTGGACTACAAATAAAACCGTGTGGTTTCCGGCAGACTAGAATAGAATAACTCCGTTTCTTCCCGTGGATGTCGTACAAGGCGACTAAGGGAAATACATTATCAAATATCGATTAGGCCTCCCCAAACCGTTTGGCCAGCATGGGGAGTGTAGGCCAAATCCTCCTTTCGTCTAGGACGGACGAGAGAGGATCGTGCTCCTGTAGTGGAGACTAAAATGGACCTGACCTGGACAAATAAAACCCCGCCCGGACTCTCCCCGGACTTGGAGGGCTCCAAACTACAAACAAATCCGGGGAAGCCCGGACGATTGGCAACCCTACGCTCACATAACAGTGCGCATATCTAGGACTTGACATAAGTCTTTTGTCTAATTCACTCGCTTGCAAACCGATGCATTAGAAATGCCAGGCTTTATCGTTTCTCTGGCCACAAAACAAAGAAAAGATATTCTTTCTGCTTTCTACCATAGTTACGACACGAAGTTACTTAGCTTGCTTAGTACACAGTTTACACAGCGCCATCTAGTCTCAAATTAAGCGCAAAGCTTGACAGACAACTGATAAATGTACTTAATTACATACTTATAAATTTATACTTATAATACATACACCCAGACCAAGTAAAGCAGACATGTTCATGCACACAAATGTTTGTCCTGTACGGGGCGATCCCTGTCCTCGGATACAAAGTAGCCAATGCAAGTAAGTTGACGAGCCCAGTTTTACGTCTTAGTGTCTGTGTTCTCAGCTGATTATTTGGGATGTATGGCTTTAGTTCCTTTAGAGCCAAAGCCTACCACAACTTACACGTAGTACATACTTACGATAATAAACGAGACCCCACTGGGGTTGATCCACCACCGCTGAAAAATTGCAATCTATCTTCACACGCGTTTCAGAGCTATGTATATGGGGTGTAAATTTCTCACTACGATCTTTAGAGGCAAAGCTGAGGTTGGCTTTGGCTTTAAAGATCGTGAACGTGATCGTGCAAAAGATATAGACTATCTTTTATTAAAAATGCTTCAAGCTATCTAATATTTATATGCGGATATTTATGTTTTGGAAAGTAAGTGACTCTCCACGATCTTTAGAGCCAAAGCCAACCCCACCTGCACGTGGTGCACCCTGCCAACTGGCGAAAGACGTGAGAATTGTTGTGTTCTTGTGAGTGAGTGAGGTCATCAGAAAGGACAGAGTTGCTGATTTAGCAACTTGGGGAGGAGGGGGGGCTGTGCGAGAGCGACAGTTCATGTTGAGAGCGTTAATATGGCTACGTTAACTGGTTCACATCAGGCGAGCCGTATGCTTGCCTGCCACCCAATGTAGTGTAAAATAACCCTCCTTATGTCGCAGTCGGGTAAAAAAATACATTAACACCAGCAAAGTTCCTAGTTGGCATGATTTTTTTCATTGGTTGTTGTTATCATCATCATCATTGGTTGGTATCATCATCGTCAACCCTTATTCATCCCACTGCTGGGATACGGATCTTCCTCAATCGTCGGGGTTTAGAGCATACTCTACCACGGGCTGCTCAACTGCGGGTTGGCGGAGGTCAGTGTTTTCAAGCCGCCCAAAGGCCACTGACTTAGCTTAACTACTGTCATCTAATGACAACAACCGGGACCGACGGCTTAACGTGCCCCCCGAAGCACGGAGGAACTCGAGATAAATAAATCCATCCATGAACAGGCTACCTTCGTAGTTACTTAACTTGCATATTATCATCATCATATTTCAGCAAATTTACACAAAACCACAATTGTTTAATTATTTATCAAAACTTTCCACGTGAATATTCTGTGTACATTCTGCAAACCATATGAAAATCCGTTCAGTAGTTTTTTTCATTGCGTTCATACAGACACAGAGATGGCGGAGGGCTTTGTTACATATAAGAATAGCGGCCCGCACACGGTTCGATGTGGTTCAATCTTCCCGTTCCCATCTCATTTTAGTGTATGTTCCATACAAACCTTGTCCACAATAAGGACCACAACATTGAATTATACAATTTCATGCAGCCGTTCGAAAGTTATGCGCGTACATAGGTACATTTCTGAGATTATTATTTTTTTTATACTAGATCGGGCGGTAGACAAGCATACGGCCCGCTTGATGTGAAGCGGTTACCGTAGCCATATTAACGCTCACAACATAAAATATCGCACACGCGTCGCCACTCCCGCTGCCAACGCAGCATCTCCTTTCTTTCTGGTGACCTCACTCACTCGCAGGAACACAACAACCCTCAAGGGAATTGTTATTTGGCTGCGGTATTCTGTGAGGTGGAGGTACATTCCCCAGTCGGGTAGCTTACAATTACGCTCCCTACCTCTGAGAATTCCCGTTGTTATTTTAATAAATATTAGTTATTGTTCAAACATGTGCTTACGACAAATATTAATTATACCCGCCCAGGCGCGCGCATATAATTAGCAAGAAAAGCCAAGATGCACCTGCAAGAGAGAATGAGTTCTTATTATAAATTGCAATGCAAATGCAGCCTGCAAGCATATTTATTACGACAATAATTATATGTTATACTATGAGGTACTATAAAATTATTGCAAGCATATTTTTCACAATAATAATGATCACAACAAAATTATATTAGCAGGTCTACACTATATCACTATCTAGATAAAAATGTTAGGGGTGTAAGTGGTTCATCACCATCTTTGAACCAAAGCCAACTTCACCTGCACGTGGTGCACCCTGCTAACTGACAAATGAAGCTCTGTCAAAAAGAGAGGTAGGGAGCGTAATTGTAAGCTACCCGACTGGGGAATGTATCTCCACCTCACAGAATACCGCAGCCAAATAACAATTCCCTTGAGGGTTGTTGTGTTCCTACGAGTGAGTGAGGTCACCAGAAAGGAAGAAAATGCTGCGTTGGCAGCGGAGGTGGCGGCGCGCGAGCGATATTCGCGAGCGTTAATATGGCCGTACGCTTGTCTGCCACCCGACGTAGTATAAAAATGAAATAAAAAAAATAACGCGAACATACATAAGGGTAAATGGAGATTCATCGACATCAGTAACGGTGGCAGAGGCACAACGCTGAAACAGTGAGCCTGTGCTAATGCCGAAGCTCAATCCGATCACCATCGAAATTTTTGGATGCGAAAATGAACCTACTGCTTAGATTGTTGGTGATTATGTTCAGCTCAGCCGGAAGAAACCCAAGAGCTCTACCAACTAAGTTGAAAATGTTTGTCAATAACTCCAACGTAAGACCAATTTTGTGAATCAAAAAAATCGACGGTAATCGGCTTCAGCTTCGGCGCTAGGGCACCTGGTCGAAACGTCGCAAACGAAATTGATTCATCGTTCGGCATCCGTACGAATAGCACATACGTCAATCTGTCCTGTACATAGGTATCATCTACCCTCAACCAATATGCATAAGTGTGATAAGTGCAATAAAATTATCTCTAAAAGAGCTCCAGGAGTTGAGTGCAGCAAATGTGAAAAGCATGTGCATGTCGTCATGGAGTGCTCTGGACTTACTACCAAGCAACGTAATGCCCTACGCGCCAATAACAATCTGGACTGGTCTTGCGAAGAATGTCAGGAATTGTCTCCAAAACGCCGCTCAATATTCATCCCAGATGATGATGAGGAAGAAGAAGTCATCCAGAGTAATCCGGGAAGTTCCGCAGGCGACCAAAGGCTGCAGCTTGATACCAAGAAGTTGCTAAATGACATATACGTAGAGATAGAAAAGGCTCTGTCCAAAGAAATGAAACAAATCCATCAATCGCTACAATTTCACACGGATAAAGTGGACGAAATGATAGATAATATGGAAGCTTTCAAGCAGACTATACAAGATCTCCGGAAAAAAAACACTGAGCTGAGCAACAAAAATAACCACCTACAGACTCGTATTGGTACTTTAGAACAACGAGTACATGATTTGGAGCAAAAGGAGTTGAACAGAAATATCGAAATAGCGAATGTACCCCATAATGAAGATGAGTCTTTGATGGAGGTTGTAAAAAAGATAGCTCTTAAGTTGCAGGTGCCTTCTGAGGATGTGGAAGTAGTCAATCGTTCAGCAGGAAAAAAGGACCGACCTTCATTGATACATATCAAGTTTGCAAAAGTGACTACCCAGGAAAATTGGTTAGAAAAAGCAAAATCTAATAAGTTATTTCCCTCAGATATCTTGCCTGATATATCCAAGAACACAGAAGAATTGCCTATATATATACGTGAAGCATTAACCCCACATACCAAATCGTTACTATGGGAAGCGAAGCAGAAACTAAAAGATACCTACAGATACATTTGGTGCAAAAAAGGAATCATCAGAGTACGTAAAGAGGAAAAAGAGAATAGTATAATAATCAGGTCGGAAGGCGATATCAATAAGCTAATAGGGTAATTGCACTCACACATACTTTTTTATAGATGTACCTAACAATATTTTCGTAAATAAAAATGGCTACGTTACTCGATACTGATATCATAAATGAACTCACGAATTGTACAAACATAAATGATTTCCTAACATTTATACCTACTAAATTAATTAACCTTTTGTGCATGCATATAAATATCAGATCCATGATAAAAAACTTTTCCGCTCTCGAACATTACATTCACACGAGCAATGTCTGTGTAGATGTTATTGTAATAACTGAAGCTAACATCACCGAGTCGATAAGCTGCTTATATAATATAAATGGCTATCATATGTACACTAAATTACGAAAAAATCAAAAAGGCGGAGGTATAATAATATACATAAATAACAAACATAAAACTTCGCCAATAAATATAACATCACAGCACTTTGAATGTTTAATGCTAAACATTAACACATCTAAAAAGTACTCCGCAACTGTTTGTGGCATATACCGTCCGCCAAGTACTAGTAAGCACCTATTTATCGAGGAACTGAGCAATGTAATTAATAGTAAAATACAAACACAGCATGACTTAACGATACTCGGTGATGTTAACATAGATCTGAAGAAAGACTCCCCTGTAACACATAAATACCGCAGCATGTTATGTAATTACGGGCTTCTGTGCGGGATCTCGAATTACACTCGTATCGAAACTTGTGACAATAAAATAAGCAAAACTTGTATAGATCACATTTTTACGAGATCACGCACACAAGATCTGTACACAGCCGCGTTAGCTACAGTACTGGCCGACCACCGCGCAGTTGTTCTAGCAAGCATTGGTCCGCCGGTGCATACTATACAGGATGCGATCATTTATAAACATTATGACAATACAAAATTAAGTAAATTACTTGGTGAAGTGGACTGGCAGAGCGCGTGTAATAATACATGCCCTTTAGAAATATATAAGTATATATCCGATAATGTCAATGACTGTTATAAAAAATCTGAAATAATCAAAAAAATAAAAACAAATTTAAAAAACGATAAGAATAAATGGATTAATAAAAAAACTATGTACGCGTGCAATTATAGAGATAAATTGTTTAAAGAATGGTTACAAGATACTAGTAATTTAATAATAAAAACAAAATATAATAAAGCAAGAAATTACGCTAACAAATTAATACAGAAAACAAAAAATGAATACATTAAAAATGAAATTATAATCAATAAAAAAGACCCAAGGCACTTGTGGCAGTTATTGAACTCAATCACAGGGAGAATAAAACAGAGTGTAGATAATGTAATTATAAGTTCGTTCAGCAAACCGGGAATATCTAATACTGACATTGCGAATAGATTTGCAAATTCATTTAATAATAATGTGAAACACAGTACACAAAAGTGTCACAGCCGCTTACTAGATTGTAGTAGCTATAGCACCCCAGCTAATGTCACTATGCGGTTCCGGAGCGCATCGGCCTATAATTTAAATAAAATAATTAAAGAACTTAATCATAAGAAATCACCGGGCGTGGACAAAATAAGGACAATAGAAATTAAATATATATTTGATAGCATTGCTCCACTATTAGCAAAATTTATTAACTTGTGTATAAGTACAGGTAAATACCCAGACGACCTCAAAACTGGAATCGTTAGACCGGTGCATAAAAAAGGCTGTAAAAGTATTCATGAAAATTATAGACCAATTACTATCCTACCAACAATTAATAAAATAGTAGAAAAATATATTACTAGGCAGATACAACATTTCTATAAGGTGAATAATATACTAACCGACTCTCAGTATGGATTCCAACCTGGAAAAAACACTACACAGCTGTTGTCAAAATTTACCGATTCTATATTTCAACACCTTAATAATAAAATGCAGGTACTAGTCATATTTATTGATTATAGCAGAGCATTTGATACACTTTGTCATGATGTATTGCTAGATGGTTTGAACGAATGTGGAGTTCGAGGGAATGTATGGAAATGGTGCCAGGAGTATTTACACCGTAGATCGTATCGAGTCAAAGTGGGAGATACTCTGAGTGACCAAATTTTTGTCACTGAAGGTACAGCGCAGGGCTCGGTGATCGGTCCTCTACACTACCTCACCTACGTAAATACTCTTCCAAACGTAATACATCATGGCGAAATTTATCAATTTGCGGATGACACTTGCTTGCTAATAGCAGATAAGGATATAAGTTCAGCAGTGCAACGTCTCCAAGATGACTTTAATAATCTGCTAAAATGGTCGCATGACGCTGGCCTAAAAATCAATACAGATAAAACCAAACTGATGCACTTGAGCTCAAGTCAAAATAGACAATCTAACCAGCTTAATCTTATTGCTCATGATCACAAATGCTTTCACGATACTAAAAATGTATGTGACTGCTCCCCCATAGAACTAGTTAGCAAACATACCTATTTAGGCCTAATTATTGATGACAGAATGAAATGGACCGATCACATAAGCCATGTGTGTGCCAAACTAAGGTCAATATTAGCCAATTTTTCTATTATAAAATATAAAATTCCATATTACACTGCCTTATCCTTGTACAAAGCGTTAGGTGAGTCGATCATTTCATATGGGTTGAGTAGTTATGGTCGCACATTCAAATCACATCTGAATAGAATATACGAATTACAATTGAGAATTTTAAAATTGATAGTGCCATTCAAAATAAAACAAAAATTCAAAGATAATAATGAAGGTCTATTTTATCACTGCAAATTAATGCCTATATATGATAAAATTAAGTATACGCTTTTGGTTGAACAGTTTCACAATTTTCCAAAACCAGAACAAAAAAATACTGCCAAGAATATAATGACGAGAAACGCCTCAAACCCCAAACTATGTTTACCGCGATTTAATAATTTATATGGCAAAAATATGCTTTCATACAAAGTACCTTTTTTGATTAATCAATTACCGAATAGTCTAAAAAATGTAATTAACGAAAAAAACATTAAATTTAAATTAAAAAACTATTATATAAATAATCTGAATGAATAAATAATGTAAAAATGTATAAAAACTAACAACAGACCACAAACCAAACCGACCTACACCTAGTTTGCATTATTAACTACGCAAAATAAAGCAACACGCTGTACATGCAACCGTCATTATGCTTATCAACAGACCCCTCACACGCACACACACCAGTACTCTGTTCCTACCTGTAGTTTTACTCGCCTATGGAGAAAGATGTTTGCCTACCGACTTGATTGTTTGTATTTATATGGTTTACCTACATGTTAATATACTGATGTTACCTCAATTGTTGTATTGACCGGAGATGAAGACCAGTATAGGGAAAAACTTAATTTAAGTTTATATTATACTGGAAAAATGTATTGAGATGTTTATATTATAAAGATTGTAATAAATAAATAAAAATAAAAAAAATCGATGCATGACCTCGTTAAGTCCCGTATTCCCAAAATTGGCGTAAAGGGGTTCTTATAAGATAGACAACGCATGAGTGATACCGCTGATGACGAAACATCCATAGGTGCTATGACTGCTTAGGTGTGTACACTTGTATTTCAACCTAATCGTATAAAAAAATATCCAAAGATACCCTTAGACACTATTGAGTTCCTCAATAGGCTACTACTAATATTGTATAAATAATAAATAAATATTTTTATTTATTATTAAATTGATGATTGACGAGCTCGGTAGTCGAATGGTTAGCAATGGCCACTTTGACTGGCCGAGGTCGCGGGTTCGATTCCCGCACAAGACAAACAAATATTTGTGTGCATGAACATGTCTGTTTGTCTTGGTCTGGGTGTTTTCTATGTATTATAAGTATGTATTTACAAAAAAAAATGTTTTTGAGTACATTGCTTTGCGCTTAATTTGGGACTAGATAAAAGTAAAAGGCGCTGTGTAAATTGTCTTGAAATATTTATTTATTATTTATTTAATTAGCCGTGTGATTTCCGGCAGACTAGAATAGAATCACTCCGTCTCGATGTCGTACAAGGCGACTAAGGCAAATCATTACAAAACATCGATCAGACCTCCCCAACCCGTCTGGCCAGTGTGGGGAGTGTAGGCCAAATCCTCCTTCTGTCTGGGACGGACGAGAGAGAGTCGTGCTCCTGTAGGGAGACTAAAATGACCTGACGATGAAATATCCTGGACAAATAACACACTGCCATCTAATCCCAAACTAAGCAAATCTTGTACTATGGGTACTAGGTAGGTATATAGTAAATACTATGTATTTACACAAATATTTGTGTGTTTCTGTGTTTTATATGTATGACATATAATACACAGAAACACACAAATATTTGTCTTATCATCATCATCATCAGGTTCATTTTAATCTCCACTACAGGAGCACGACCCTCTCTCGTCCGTCCTAGACAGAAGGAGGATTTGGCCTACACTCCCCACGCTGGCCAGACGGGTTGGGGAGGCCTAATCGATATTTGATAATGTATATTTCCCTTAGTCGCCTTGTACGACATCCACGGGAAGAAACGGAGTGATTCTATTCTAGTCTGCCGGAAACCACACGGCCTTTGCAATATTTGTCTTATGCTGGAATCGAAATCGCGACCTCGGAGTCAAAGTGGCTAATCATTCGATCAACAAGGTCGTCTATATATTCACGAAAGTATAGATATAATTAGTTCTAACTAATAAGATTAAAACCGAACACATCGAACCCACATCACAATAAATTGGCTATTAAATAAAGGCTTATTGAACCCTATGTTAGACCCATACCATTTCATAGAACGCTTTTAGTCGAAAAACTTAAGAGGGTTCATGTAACACACTTTTCACTTCCTTGCTTTGTTCGCATGAATTTTGTTCAAATTATATGAATTTGCTTGTCCTTTCTATTTCCACATCGGCATCAACCCATAATCATTCCATATGGGTCTCCCCTCAATCGAAGGCGTTTAGAGCATACTCTACCACGTGACTCAACTGCGGGTTGGCGGAGGCCTTTGTTTTCAAGCCGCCCAAAGTCCACTGACTTTGGCGTAACGACTGTTATCTGGTGACAACAGCCGGGAACGACAGCTTAACGTGCACTCTGAAGCACGGAGGATCTCGAGATAAATAAACTCATCTATAAACAGGCTACGGTCGACTTTGCTTAACTTGCGTGATCGATTAAACTGTCACGTGCAACGACGCCAACGAGCTCTTCCATCTCATATACTACATTCTATATATTTTTTTCTCCTTCAAACTGTTTTCCTCTCTTTTATTTTAGAAGTAATTTTAGTAGTCATTGGAACTCTAACTTTTCATAGATTTGGTCTTCTACGCTAATAGTTTTTGCCCATCTACTTCTTTTCTCCAATAACCCCCTATACTCTTTGAATTTTGCGTTTTTTGCTTCGCCATTTTTTCCATTTCTCCTCTCTCCTCTTCACCGTCTTCCTTAAGTTTAAGCGTTTAATTTGCTGCTACCTTATATTTAAAATTGGCATTCAAAAACTTCAGGTTAATCATTATCTGTGCGTATATAAGAGACAACATAGTTAGATTAAAATATTATTTTATTTGATATAACAATTAACAAGCTATGAACCCCTATTTTATACTGTTAACTGATGAATTTTGATAATGCTTATGCGAGCGTATGACACATACCCTCTTAACTCTAGCCACAGAATAGGTTATATAGGCTATTAAGCAGAGATTTATTTTCGGAACGATACACGCTCAATGTCATGGTTCCAATGTAACAATAAGAGGATTTATAATATAATATATTAAGTATTAGAAAATAGCATGATTATTAGCATAATAGCGACGTGAAAATTATGAAATAAAAATAGAAGATGATAACAAAAGATGCAGACCCCGGAGTCCATAGATTGTAATTATTATCAAAAAATAAATATAGTTTAAAAACACTAGAAAAACACGCTTTTATTAATGCACCTGATCGTGTGCAAAGTCCATTGCGTGGCCTTTCTCACAAGTGCAAACACGACTATGATGTGATATTCCATCATAGAATGCCAGTGCCTATCTTCCGGCTTCATCATCAGACCTTGAAACCTAATCGTGGTCAAAGTTCGTTACAAGACATTTCTAAGAAATCCAAAAACAGCTATGACACGATGTTCCAAATTGAAGTTCCAGTTCATATCTTTCGGCTCCATCATCAGATCAGTTCGACAGTACCATATTATTGTATTGTCATCAGAACTACATACAACTGCCAATTGTCATTACGCTACGATCCTTGGAAGATGGTTAAATTAGTTACCTTAGATTCCATTACATAGTTACATACAGGTCGACCTAATAAAAGGGTGTTAAAAAATATGCCAAACCCAGAACGTTTTTAAAATGAACTTGAAATGTATACTACAATAGTTGTTTTTGAAACTGTTGCATAATAAGGGTTATTAAAATACGAGTGTGAGTTTATACCATGAGCCGAAGGCGAATGTTATAATAGACCACACGAGTATTTTAATACCTAATTATGTGCAGTTTCATACACTACTTTATCTAATCTCATGAAATATATGATAATAATATTATAAATACAACCAAGAAGTTAATTTAACAGCTATAATTCTTACTTATAAATCCATTTGCAGATCGAGCATGCGTAGTGCGCATGCGCGACGCGCCGCGCGGCGCCGCGTTCACAGATTAAGTAGAAAAATTGTGCAAAGTTGCAATGTATTTGCATTGCAACCTGTTTAAAATACCTGTATCCAGGGCTGAAGCTGTATCGAAATGGTAAAAAAGTTATTTTACGATACAGTTGTCCATAGAAGAGCTGTACCGAAAAATAACTTTTTAAATTTATTTTGATAGCTTGTGCGTAAAGACTCATTATGATATTGTGTTTAGTTTTTTAATGTGTAAATTTCAGTATGAGATTAGATAAAATTGTTTAGAAACTTTTTATTATACGTTATTTATTGCATAACGACAAATACAGAAATTAGTGAACAGACAAGTATACAAAGGTGAGACTATCTCTTCACGACATTTCTTTCAGCCAACCCTACTGTGCATAAAGAGGTTTGACAGGCTGGAAGTCAAGCAAGCTACGCATAACATTTTCGTATCTTCTTATCAATAAAGTACGGTAATTAAATAGAATTATGCATGTTACTACGTGACCTTTCGCTTTTTAAAGTGCCTATCTCACGAATTCATTGTTAGCGTAAGTAATACTTTTTGAAAATTTCCTAACTTTGTTAAATTCCAAATCATTTTCAACCCTACTCTCATGTTACTTTTGTCTACGTTTGGAAATACCACTGAGGGGAGTTAATTAATAACAAAAGAAATACTTGTGTAAACCCGCAATATAGGCTACTTTATTTGTTTGGGGTGTAAGTGGTTCATCAACATCTTTGAACCAAAGCCAACTTCACCTGCACGCGGTGCACCCTGCTGACTGACGAACGAAGCTCTGACGATAAGAGAGGTAGGGAGCGTAATTGTAAGCTACCCGACTGGGGAATGTACCTCCACCTCACACAATACCGCAGCCAAATAACAATTCCCTTGAGGGTTGTTGTGAGCGAGTGAGGTCATCAGAACGGAAGGAGATGCTGAGTTAGCAGCGGGGGTGGCGGCACGCGAGCGTTTGTTAATATGGCTACGGTAACCGCTTTACATCAGGCGGGCCGTATGCTTGTCTGCCACTTGACGTAATATATAAAAAAAAGGCTAACTGAAAACCAACCTTGGCGCTTCTGCAGCCTGTTAGACACTGGTCATCATACAACTGAGTCAATGCCTTTTTGCTACACAAACTTCAATGGATCTAATTAAGTGATTTATTTACTGTTATTGTATGTGTGTGTTTGGCAATAATTTTATTTCATTTCATTAATTCCACAATGTCACCATAATAGTAATACCGCAGTTTTGCGGCGCAATACAATGAATACGTGTAAAGAGCTTAACACGCAATATAGCTGATGGATTGCTGTTTGATCGAGCTTGTTTGCGTACGACCACGCTCCGATCGGCCGGCGGCGCTATTTTTAACGACTGTAGCTGAAATATTGTACAGAAACAATATTTTCACATAAAAGGATTACAAGCTATCGATATGGATACGGGTTGACATATTTTGTTAAGTTAAAACGCAAAAGTATAGAGGAAATTCGGACGTTAAAAGGTTTTATTAAATTTATTGTTGGTTTGGGGTGTGTGGGCAAAGATAATAGAAAACCAACGTTCGCAATATTTATGTTTGCTATTACATCATGTTATTAAATGTTTGTGTTTGTTTACTGACACACATAAATGTTTATGTTTGTGTATTCCTGGACAAATTACACACCGCCATCTAGTCCCAAACTAAGCAAAGCTTATACCGGTAGTCATCATCAGGTCCATTTTAGTCTCCACTACAGGAGCACGACCCTCTCTCGACCGTCCTAGACGGAAGGAGGATTTGGCCTACACTCCCCACGCTGGCCAGACGGGTTGGGGAGGCCTGATCGATATTTGATAATGTATTTCCCTTAGTCGCCTTGTACGACATCCGCGTTAAGAAACGGAGTGATTCTATTCTAGTCTGCCGGAAACCACACGGCCATAGATACCGTACCGGTAATAGATAACTGATATTATACTTAAATACATTTTTTTATAAATGCATACATATCCATGCACACAAATATTTGTTTTGTGCGGGGATCGAACCCGCGTCCTCGGAGTCAAAGTAACCATTGCTCCATTCCATCCATTCGACCACCGAGCTCGTCAAATATAATTATATTATTAAGCAACATTTATATTTGTTACTAGTGACCCAACAGACTTCCTGTCTTCGTAATAATGAATATTGAATTCGAATTGGTTTCGTGCAATCTGTCAAATGACTGACAATTCTGTCTAACGACATAAAGTTACATTAAAAAAAAAATATGGTCATAGACTGAACTTCTTAAATTTTAATTTTTTACGCGCAACATTCTTATTAAAAAAAAATAAAAAATAAAAATCTTCTTGTGTCAATAACAAACAGAACCAAAAAAAAGAATTATTGAAATCGGTCCAGCCGTTCACGCGTGATGCTGTGACTAAAATAAAAGAAATAGAGATTCATAATACACAGTGGAATCCGTTTCTAATGAAAGGAATTGACAAACACGTCATAAGCGGACGTCATACAAAGCGTGTTGTGAAAAAAAAACTTTTTTATGAAAATACTTATTTTTACCCACGACGGAACGGAGACGGTGACGGTATATGCGTTTGGGGTGTTAGGATGTTTGTGCAATTTTCTCCAAAACTACGAGTCCGATTTATCTCCAAAACTACGAGTCCGATTTTGATGCGGTTTTCAGTGATGGGTTCGGGTTTGATTGGTGCATGTTCTTAGATAGGTGTTACCGTGACAACTCACCAGGGGGCGTAGCAGTAAACATTTGTTAGTGCAACCAATGTTGCCATCTCCAAAAGTACATGCAGCCATATAAACGCTTACAAGTTACAACATGAAATATTGCCAGTATCTCGCTCGCGCTCCGCCATCCCCGCTGCCAGCTCAGCAACTCCTTCATTTCTGGTGACCTCAGGTTACTCGCAGAAAAACAACAACTCTCAAAGGGAATTGTTATTTGGCTGCGGTTTTCTGTGACGTGAAGGTACTTCCCCAGTCAGGCAATTACGCTCGCCCTACCTCTCTTTCTCAAGAGCCTCGCTAGTCTCTCAGCAGGGTGCACTAATACCGATAAGGTCGACTTTAGCTCAAAGGTGGCGGTGAACCATTGACACCCAAAAAATGAGGCAAATGTCAGTTGTAAAAAAATAAAATAAACTAATTATTTTATTTTTTTACAACATTCGCCTGTCTAGTGTGTTAGTAGCTTATATTATGACGTCACACTTGTTGCCGACACGCTGACGTCACAGCCGTATAACCTACTTAGTTGACCCTGCTACGGCTACCACCCACAGAATGTGATAAAAGTACATTGAGTTCTTCGCAGATTTTATTTATTACTTAAATATTTAAAAAAAGATAACTGTTGAATAAATACGTCCGCCACCAACAATTATAACAATTATTACTTAATCTTAAAAATCTTAAATTAACACTTAATCTAAATTCACTCGATTCCCGATGCGGGTTCACCGTAATCCAGACGGGCTCACGCAGACAGGAATAAGGGTTTAAGGACAGGAATATATATATAATAATAATAGGAATACGTTCACCAGTTGAACAGTTCAGTGTTCTGAGGTCGCCCAGCGATCAATCACTCATTGTTAACACTGTCCAAACTTTCGACGCGTCCCGGCGTCTATCCGCGGTCCAGCGCGGTTCCAGAAGTTATGACGCGAACTCCAGGCCGCGATAACTCCCGTATGTGCTGCGAGGCTTTTCCGGAAGCCGTCTTATTATTTCCAGATAACGTTTTCCAGAACGATTCGAGTCTATACAGCGGCTACGAGAGACTGCTGTGCGCGCGCCCCCTGACGGCGCGCACCGGCGAAACGAGTGTTGCCAACCAACAAGCTCGATTACGCCCTAACTAACAATCGATTAGTTTCCAGAGTCGATTTTAAATCCAACAATAACATTTATCTCTCCCGCCTAGGTGGGATTCAACGTAGGCGACGGAGGTGAATTTTCCATTATAAGATCGTGATGAACCACTTGCACCCAAAATTTCCATTGCTGTTCTTTTTTAAAATACCATCCTGTATATTACGTTGGTTATTATTATTCAGTTGGCGTACATCAGCAAGAGTTCATCGTAACTCTGATTGATTTGAGGCTCGTGATGTATCTTGTCGATGATCCTTAGTTCGGAATGGAAGCTTGGGGTGTAAGTAGTTTATCGACATCTTTGAACCAAAGCCTGTACCCTGCTGACTGACAAACAAGGCTGTGGCGAAAAGAGAGGTAGGGCATAGCGTATTTTTTAAGCTAAGCTGTGGCTGAAGTACTCTATCCGGCAATACGGTAATACGGCAGCCAAATACATAATTCCCTTGAGGGTTGTTGTGTTCATGCGAGTGAGTGAGGTCACCAGAAAAGAAGGAGTATAGGCTGGCAACGGATTGGCGACCCCTTGGTGTTGCTGATCTTCATGGGCGGTGGTGATTGCTTTCCATCAGATGACCGGCATGCTTGTTTGCCACCCTCTCATATAAAAAAAAATCCATTACATAAATAATATGTCTTATGTGCTACTCGTAAGGTAAAACTGATGCTCCCCGGGACTGTCATAGTCTTTTTTTTTTATACTACGTCGGGTGGCAGACAAGCATACGGCTCGCCTGATGTGAAGCGGTTACCGCAGCCATATTAACGCTTGCAACATAAAATATTGCTCGCGCGCCGCCACCTCCGCTGCCAACGCAGCATCTCCTTCTTTTCTGGTGACCTCACTCACTCACAGGAACACAACAACCTTAGCTTAGGCCTGTTAGGAAGCCATTGAGGAAGATACGTGTACGTGACTACATGAAGCACGTATGGAGGTAAAGGCATTATCGAAGCATGATTACATTCAGGAAATATTTGGAGAGCCGAAAGTTATACTCAAAGGTATTTATTATGTTCTACCTTTCATATACTATATGACGAGACCGGCAGCCTAATGGCTAACAATAGCTACCTTGCTATCAATGATCGCACGTTCAGACAATACAAAACATTTGTGAGCCGAAAACACGTGCAATTTAGCGTGGCATAGGTGTTTTTTTTTTATTAAATATCATTTGATCACACACCTTCTATCTAACACCGTCCTGCACCTACGCCGGATAGCCAAGTTACTACAGAGTTATCTGGATAACTACTACTTTTAGTATTACTAAACTACCAGCATCAGATGGAACTTGCGAAGAGACAACCACAACTGCTGGGATAGAGAAGTCCACAACATAGTATGTATCTACTATGTGTAGTGCCAGGAACTACATTTAGTAGATATATACTACTGTCTCGTCATTGCTACCATACTCGCTGTGGAAATCTCTATACCAGCAGTTGCGATCGTCTTTTCGCAAGTCCGCCATCTGATGCCGGTATGTAGAATGCATTTATATAATATGAAATAATAAAGAAAACACGGTATTTTTTACACATTAATTGTCTCATCATATTACACCCTTATATCATCATCATCATCATCATCTCAGCCATTGAAAGTCAACTGCTGGACATAGGCCTCCCCTCTAGATCTCCAATAAGACCCTTATATATATATAGACACCTCTGCATAATCACACTTTGAGATGTTACTCTTTATATTTCACTCTTTATTTGGCGCTGTTTTATGCCCTCTCGGCGATTCAGTGATTTTTCTAAAGGTGGGAGCTGAAAATCAGTGCTTTGCCTCTAGGGGCAATAATTAACACTGAGCCTCCAACCCATTGGTATTACTGGAGCACATGCGCACTTTTTAAACATGTTCATAATTTATCAATCTTTGTTTGCATTTATTTAAGCATTTGTGACTGTCTTAGATTAAGTAAAATGTGTAACAGCGCCACAATAAATGTTATACCCGTTCCAGACCCACGGCACTACTATTATGCTCAACACCTATCTGTCTATTTGAGGACGTCTACTCTTGAATATAGGGCTACCTATTAAATAACGAACGGTTCTGTGCCATTTGCATCCTTGGGTTCCGTGCGACCTTGAACAGATCTTCGGCCCAGTGTAGGGCCATCGTACTATGCGTTTTCCGGTCCAAGATCGCCACTTTAGAACATTGCTGTTTTATCAGCCGTCAGTTCTGCACGCTACGTAGCCATTGCAACTACAGCCTGCTGAATTTTAGAGCTATGTCGATCACCCTAGTTCTACTCAACTACGGATACTCTTTCGAGAATTTATCACGTAGAGATCCTAAAAGTGTAGTTCTCTCCATGGCACGCTGTACTGTTCGAATCAGGCATATAGCAAGGAACCGTGTCTCTGTGTCTTATGGCATACTAGCAACACACAATTGTGGTGTAAGTTGTAATATAACTTGGTGTAAGTGGTTTATCAGCATCTTTAAACCAAAGCCAACCTCACCTGCACTTGGTGCACCCTGCTGCTTGACAAACGAGGCTCTAGCGAAAAGAGAGGTAGGGAATAGCATATTTTTCAAGCTGCCAGACAGGGGAACTACTTCCACCTGGCACTGGAACAGAATACCGCAGCCAAACAATAACCCCTTGAAGATTGTTATGTTCCTGCGAGTGAGTCAGGTCACCCAAAAAAAAGAAAGAAGTATATATATATATATATATATAAATATATATATAAAGGAAGAAGGCTAGTAACGAATCGGCGCCCCTTGGTTAGCTGATCTCCATGGGTGGTGGTGATTGCTTTCCATCAGGTAGCCCACATGCTCGTTTGCCCCCCACTCATATAAAAAAATAAACATTCAGTGCACAATGGCATTAGCAAAGTCGTTTACTATTCACAGTTCATGATACAGCCAGGTCTTTCCATGTACAGAAAATAAACATATAAATCTAGCACTCAATTTGAGACAGCAGTTGTTCACACCTGCGATATCGCACCAATGTTTACGTCGCCCAAATATGTCAGACTTTATGATGTGTCCCCATAAAAAAGTTATATCGTGGGGATGTAAACAAAAATCGACGACATTACCTTTTAGCGATGAATTTAGAGGGAAATTCCACACCCTATATTTACATACTATAATACTATAATACGCTAAACAACAGGGGTTGCTTTAGCTGCTTGCAGGCAATAGTTTCCCGAATTTACTATTTACTAAATTGCCATACTATATTACTAGTTTTCAATTTTCAAACAATTTTATAGCCGGCTTAGTCAATACATATAATAAAACAGTAGGAACCGCGTGTCTGTACATTTGATAAAATTAACGAAAAATGAGTGTGGGCGATAAAAAAAGAGTAACAGAACACAAAAAAGATTTTTTTGATTTTTTTGTCTGTCTGTCTGTCTGTCTGTCTGTCTGTCTGTCTGTCTGTCTGTCTGTCTGTCTGTCTGTCTGTATGTACTCGCTAATCTTTAAAACTACTGAACAGATTTTTACGCGGTTTTCACAAAAAGATTAAGGTCATCCCTGAGCAACATATAGGCTTTGTTTCATCGAAATCTGATGTTAGATTAAAAAGTTATCGTCATTTAAAGTTTAAAGAAAATTTTTCTTTATAGAAAATCACTCATCACAAAATCTAAGAAACTACAAGTGCTAGGAGTCTCAAATTTTGTATGGGGGTTCCTTTCAGGACGTAGATGCTCACTAAGACGGGAATTTGGAAAATTCAACTCCTAAGGGGGTGAAATGGGGGTCCAAAGTTTGTATGGGGAACCAAGATTAGTTGGACTATTTTATACGAAACTTTACACAAGATCTTCTGTAGATAAATGAGTAAACACGTGTTTCAGGATTTTTCAAAATTCAACCCCTAATGAGGTGCAAACGTCTGAAAATCGAAATGGGTATTGTTTTTATGGTTTATCGGGTCGCTGATTCCGAAAACAACAGCTATTTTATAATCTAACATAATCGACGTGACACAAGAGCACTCCTGTGGGGGTGCGATGGGGTTGAAATGTTACAATATCAATATGGGTGTTGATTCTATGGTTTTCTAAAATGTCAATTACGAAAATGGCATCGATTTGAAAACGTGGACACGAAATTTCCATCTCGGTATAAAAATCCAAGATTTGGAACACCTGATGCAGAACCATAATGGTTCAGCTAAACTATAAGAAATATAAAAATGACGCCTTAGCAAAAGTTGTTCAGCCTGATGAGTATAAATAGTTTAACAAAATATTGATTATATTGTAAAAAAAATAACCACACGCAGTGCTACTTTTATTCTTACCTGCTACAAGTTAGACGCAATAGTCTTATTTATTTTATATATATTATATATATAAAATAATATATATATAAATATATGTATATATATATATACTATATATATATATATATATATATATATATATATATATATATATATATATATATATATACATATGTATATAGTATATATATATATATATATATATATATACTAGCGGCCGCCCGCGACTTCGTACGCGTGGAGTTAGTTATTTGCAAATAATTTTTAATTACATTAGAAAAAGCTAAATACCTAATGAAAGGAAAAAGTTAAAAACAATCAATATCTAGACGAATTTTTAGAATCAATGAAGTCGACGGATATTATTTTTTAAAACCTCTTTGTAAAACCTAAAGCACTTTTTATTGTTATAATAATACATCCCTCCTTATAATAGTAAGTATGTAGTTGTTTTCAATATTTTTTATACTTAAATATCATTTAAAATCCTTCTGCCATAATTACTTTAACTCCAATAACATTGGATTTTCATACAAATTTCCAACTCCCGTTTTAACTCCATAAGGGGGTTGATTTCTAAAGATACATTATTAGTACACCTCCATACCATCTATAGAGCATAGATTTTAAATTTCAAGTCTCTTACTTCAAAAACATAGGACTTTCATACAAACTTCCAACCCCCGTTTTAACACCAAAAATAGGTTGATTTCTAAAGATACATTATTAGTACACCTCCACACTATCTATACATTTTAAATTTCAAGTTTCTTACTTCAAAAATATAGAGCTTTCATACAAACTGTCAACCCCCATTTTAACCCCAAAAAGCGGTTGATATCTAAAGATACATTATTAGTACACCTCCACACCATCTATAGAGCATACATTTGAAATTTCAAGTCTCTTACATCAAAAACATAGAACTTTGATACAAATTTCCAACCCCCGTATTAACCCCAAAAAGGGGTTGATTTCTAAAGATAAATTATTAGTACACCTACACATCATCTATAGAGCATACATTTTAAATTTCAAGTTTCTTACTTTAAAAACATAGAACTTTCATACAAACTTCCAAACCCCGCTTTAACCCCAAAAAGGGGTTGATTTCTAAAGATACATTATTAGTACACCTCCACACCATCTACAGAGCATACATTTTAAATTTCAAGTCTCTTGCGTCAAAAACATAGAACTTTCATACAAACTTCCAACCCCCTTTTTAACCCCAAAAGGGGGTTGATTTCTAAAGATACATTATTAGTACACCTCCACACCATCTATAGAGCATGCATTTTAAATATCAAGTCTCTTACTTCAAAAACATATAACTTTCATATAAACTTCCAACCCCCGTTTTAACCCCAAAACGGGGTTGATTTCCAAAGACACATTATTAGTACACCTCCACACCATCTATAGAGCATACATTTTAAATTTCAAGTCTCTTACTTCAAAAACGTAGAACTTTCATACAAACTTCCAACCCCCGTTTTAACCCCAAAAAGGGGTTGATTTCCAAAGATACATTATTAGTACACCTCCACACCATCTATAGAGCATATATTTTAAATTTCAAGTCTCTTGCTTCAAAAACATAGGACTTTCATACAAACTTCCAACCCCCATTCTACCCCTTTAGGGGTAGAGTATCGTAAAATCCGTACCAACAATGTGGCTTTATCGAGGATTAGTAACGCTTGAGGTCTTTTCATATTAGCTCCCGAAGGAAAGACTCCCTTAATTTTTTTTTTATTTTTTTTTGAAACTATGATGACTATCTTAAATAAAAATAATAATTTGTTGACTTTTAACGTATAATACTGCCCCAAATATTTTCTTATGTATCTACTTTAGTTCGTATTTGTATTAATATGCCGGAATCATAAAGTCCACGCGAACGAAGTCGCGGGCATCAGCTAGTCATTAATAAATTCTCTATTGTTAAAGAATTCATGGTCACCACAGGACAGGCATTTCTGCCTAGTGTGGGACCACTGATAAATCAGAGGCTACATACCTTGGTTTAGAATATATCTTATATTATATTTAAGTAACTGTATCGTAGCATAATTTCCCTTTTATTTAAATAAAATATTTTTTTTTTTGTATTGCCACAGTATAAGTAATGGAGTAATAGTATTAAGTACAGTATGGCCAATCCCTGCCGCTCTCTCGTGTCTACCTCACCTCACCTTCGAGACAAATCTGGGACAGTTTGTATGGCGCCGCACGCACACTCGCTCATTCGCGCTCTTTTATCTTCAATATAGCCAATAGTTTTTACCCGATTGACGAAGACGGGAGGACTAGGTTTTTCGAGTATATGTACGTATGTTTTATTTATACTACATTGGATGGCAGACAAGCATACAGCCACCTGATGTGTAGCGGTTACCGTAGCCACATTAACGCTCGCGACATGAAATATCACTCGCGTGCCGCCAATCGCCGCTGTCAACGCAGCAATTCCTTCCTTTCTGATGACCTCACTCAGTCGCAGGAACATAACAACCACGTTGTTAATTTTTTTGACGAGCTCAGTGGTCGAATAGCTAGCAATGGCCACTTTGACTCCCAGGTCGCGGATTCGATTCCCGCACGAAACAAACATTTGTGAGCATGACCATATCTGTTTGACTTTGTTTAGCTGTTTTCTATGTATTCTATGTATGCATTTACAAAAATCAGTTATCTAGTTAGTACCCATAGTACAAGCTTTACTTAGTTTGGGACAAGATGGCAGGAATATTTATTTATTATTTATTTCAGGTATAATTGCTTGACGTTAGTTGTAATGCAGCTTAATTCTCTTGAGTATCTAATGTGGCTACTACCATACTTCTATGTATTATAAGTATGTATTTACAAAAAAAATGTATTTAAGTACATTTATCAGTTGTCTAGTACCCATAACACAAGCTTTGCGCTTAATTTGGGACTAGATGGCGCTGTGTAAATTGTCCGAAAATATTTATTATTTATTATTTATACTGTACTAGAATACTTTCTAGTGCGATATTATAATATACTAGCGGCCCGCCCCTGCTTTGCACAGGTATTTAACAAAAAAATCAAAAATTCTCTCCGACTTGTAAGACGATTTCATGACGATGTATTTTTGATGCGCTCACTTGGGATTTATTTCTAGAAAGTTGAGATCTTGATCTTTTGGCCATTTTAAAATGTTAAAATCTAATTTTTGTTCAAATAAAACAAAAAAAGAATAATGGGGAAAATTAGAGCAATGTTTACATCAAAAATTAACTGTTGTACAGGAATTACCTATATAAAATGTAATTGAAATATTATAATAACTACTAAGTCACTAAGCTAATAATTATAATCAGGTAGTACATACCTACTTACTGAATAAAATATAAATAAATGGGTTTAGTTCAGAAAAGAACTTTTAAAAAATCAATGCAAATATTTATTATCAGGTAGCGCCTACTTATTGAAAAAAATATAAATAAATGGGTTTAGTTTTGAAAAGAACTTGTAAAATTACGTACTAAACGAATTAAAGCGAATTCAAAATATTTCCAAGCGAAAATGCCGACTGCGCGACTGAGCCGCGCGGCACTATATTTCTTGACATTGACTCCCCCTCCCGTACCCCAGTGACGCCCCTACATCGCATTTAGTTTATAGCTAACCGAGCGAGGTTTTTTTTCTAATACTTACATTTTTAAACACATATGCCGTCGCGACACTTTTTGTAGATAATGATGTGTTCGGCCTCCCCAACCCGTCTGGCCATGCAGCGTGGGGAGTGTAGGCCAAATCCTCCTTCCGTCTAGGACGGACGAGAGAGGGTCGTGCTCCTATACTGGAGATTAAAATGACCTGATAATGATGATTATGATGATGTGTTCGGCAAAGTAGTAGTACATTATTTTGTTCTATCATCAATAGTTCTTGCAGCGCGCGCGGTGTAAGGAATTTTTTAGGTACTTTTTTTTACATTATTGGAGTTTTAGTAAGGATCCCTAATCTTTTCTAGCAATAAATATAGCCTATGTTACTCAGGATAAATGTAGCTTTCCAATGGTGAAAGATTTTTGAATCAGCACTGTAGTTTTTGAGTTTATTTACAAACATACACACACACACACAAATACAAATCTTTTCTCTTTATTAGTAGTGTAGATAAGCATACGTTTTCGGTGTAAGGGGTTCATTAACGTCTTTGAATCAAAGCCAACCTCACCTGCACGTGGTGCACCCTGCTAACTTACAAACGAGGCTCTGACGAAACGAAAAGTAACGTATTTTTTAATATGCCCGCATGGGGAAGTACCTCTATCTCACAGAATACTGCAGCCAAATAACAATTCTCTTAAGGATTGGTGTGTTCCTGCAAGTGAATGAGATCACCAGAGTAAAAGAAAGAAAGGAAGGAGTATAGGCTGGCAACGGATCGGCTTCTCCTTGGTGTTTATAATCTCCATGGGCAGTGGTGATTGCTTTCCATTGGGTGACCCACATGCTCGTTTGCCCTCTCTCATACATATAAAAAAAATATGGTTGACGTTTATAATGGTTTCATAAAAGCAGACATAAAATTGTGCATCTGCCTCAAGCCGTCCGTCCAATGTCAGTGTTAAGCTACTTATTGCAAATGCCAGCGGTATGACGATGTGGAATTCCTATTAGCCGCCCTCTGTAATGGCCACTTTCCTTATATTGCCGTGACCTCACCGCTCGCTACCGCTAGCTAGTACCATTTATGACTTGGATTATTACTATTTCTCGTAACAAAAGAATGATTCTGAACATACATTTCTACGACTAATCGTTTGGATTTATTTTATTCCACTAAGTTGGTAAATGAGAAAGCATTTACCGCAGCCTATGGACGCATGCAACACTAGCGGCATAACGCGCGTTACCGATTTTTTTTGAAGAACCCTCATGCTGTAAGTCTCCTGGGAAAACCCCGACATGTAGTTCATTCCACAGCTTGGTAGTAAGCGGGAAAACTCTACTCCAATGTGTGAGGATTTGCCTGTCGATGGCGAGCGGTGGATATCATGTCTAACCAGCAAAATATGATTGATACTGTTGATTGTTGGCACTTGGTGGAACATTATTATCATAATGTTATAAAGCACTTGTACTGTTCCACGTTATTATATTTAATATTACCGACCGGTTTCGCCGCTAAGGCATTATCAAGGTAAACACATGGAGTTTTTTTTTTTTTTTTAATGAAGCAAAATATGCCTTTACTTCTTACTTTTGCATCCGAACAATCCATGAACTCATTTTTCTAAAGGGAATTTAAGTGAAACGAGTGGCAACCGAACAAATGTCCAAATTTTGTACAAGTATCTTCAATGGTTCGGGTTTTTTTTTTCTACATACAACATTTTAACCCTTCTTTTGCAAAATCATGCGATGAATGTTCATTAAAGCAGAAATATGTGTTAATTTTTATTGAATGATCATTATATAATACAAACTCATGTTTATATTTATTATTTTAACCCATATTTACAATATGTCGTTAAAATTTTACTTTTTACTTAGGTGCAGCATCGGTTGCACGTGGACCCTTTTGAAGCTTTAGTGCAATCCCTGCTTTATTCACTCTCCCCTGACAGTCGGGAGACATGATCCATATACTTCAGTACGCCGCTTGGGAAATGTCTCCTGTGATCCTACCGAAGCTGAAGCCGATTTCCATAGAATATTTTGATAGCAAAATAAAAATTTAAAAATAGATAGTGGTAATTGTGTCTTAACTGGTGGAAACTCTGGAGCTGTACCAACTAAGCTGAAAATTTAAGACCTATTTATTTTAAAAATGAAAAAATTCACCTCCACCAACCCATGCCGACCCTTTTCGCCTTAAGGCATTATCAAGGTAAACAGATGGTGTTTGCGTTTCTACAAATAGCGCGTTTAGTAAAAACGCAACACCATCTGTTTGATGTTACGGGTCTCCCCTCAATCGAAGGGGGAAGAGCATACTCCACCACGCTGCTCTACTGCGGGTTCGAGGAGAAGTGGAACAGTAAATTACCTCGTTGTGATTATTATTTTAATAACTAAGGGTTGTACTCTTAGAATTTGATTTATTGCGTCGGCGAAATATTCGACTGTGAAAAATGATATGTTTACACACCAATTTCCTTGTCTTGAATGCGTGATGGATGTGAGTCTTGTGAGTGGTATGGTGTCGATAAATGGTTTTCGATGTAATCAATTTTGTAGTGTTTGTATCTTACAGGGTTATGGGATAGGGTTTGGCATTAGCTATGTAGTGATATATCGACGAGCTCGGTGGCGTAGCGGTCAATGACGCGGCTTCGACACCAACGCTCGTGGGTTCGATTCCCACACAGGACAAACATTTGTGTGCATGAACATGTCTGTTTGTCTTAGTCTGGGTGTTTTGTATGTATCATAAGTATGTATATACAAAAAAAAAATGTATTTACGTATGTTTATGAGTTGTCTAGTACCCATAACACAAGCTTCGCTTACTTTGGGGCTAGATGGCGCTGTGTAATTTATCTGACAATATTTATTATTTATTATTATTATATTTATATATATTAATAATAATTATTTGGCTTTCATTAAATAATTGTACAGTAACTATTATATAATTTACTTGAAATAATTTGTTTGATTTAATAATATTAGAATTTAATTAATTAAATAATTTAACAGTTCAATTACATAGTATAATTAGTAACTTATTTTTGTATGGACCCCCTTCGGGTAAAAGCCTACTCCAAGGTATACACCACTTGTTTCGATCTTTGGCTGTGTTTAGCCAGTCTTTGCTAGCTAATTCCTGCATAATAGCACCTGGCATGCGGGACCATATCAGATGAAATATATATTATTACTTCATTAGAATATATGTATGTTATATCATAAAACGTGTGAAAATTTAAACCACTTTGTAATCAAAAGCATCTCGAACACATTTATTTAAAAAAAAAACATTCTCGCTAAGAGTACATTATTTTATTCACTTAAGTATTTGAATAAAACAGTTAACTTTATAGTTCACGTCAGAGTACTACAAAAGTCGTAAAATGTCCATTCTCTAAATTACGTTCAAATCGAAATCGATACGAGTATCATAGAGCGTCTAAGTCGTTGAACCTCTTCTCTAAATCTTGAACCGTATCATGTTTGCAAATTTTTAAATGACTTTTTGTGAACTGTATAAATGAAGGAAATATGAAGAAAATGCTTAGTAAAAATGATAAAAGTTATAATTGGTGAGATCACTTTAGTTGTACGAGATAACACAAGAACTATTAAGCAAAGACAACAGCCCTTCTTCCACTTAGGTAAGTAAAATTTCATAACCAGTTACAAGAGAAGAATTATTTTTCGCTGTTTGATAACTAGTTGTCAGAGTAAAAATATTTTTCCACTTTCGTAGATCAAATCAATTTCATTTTTGTAACCAGAAATATTAGTTTATATGTATGATAAGGATTGTTTTGGGATGTGTTAAGGATGAGATATCAAAAACAGAACGTCATATATAAAAAACTAACTGACTCGCGCAACTTCGTCTGCGTGAAACAGAGCGTTTTGAGATTGTACGCTTCAACGCGTTTTGAGATTGAAGCGTAAGCTTACCATTTGAAAGGTTATAGTGAGACAATTTTAAAAGATTGACACATGCTATCACGGACTTTTTTTTAGGTCTTTTTAAGATGAATAATTCCGTCGTATAGAATTGTTGCGTAACTTGAACCGTTTACGCAGCGTACGCAACGGAAGCTCCCAAAGGAATATTTTTTCCCCATTTTTCCAATATTTTTCATTGGTGCTCCGCTCGTATTGGTGGTAGCGTGGTGTTATATAGCCTATAGCCTTCCTCGAAAAATAGGCTATCTAACACTGAAAGAAATTTTCAATTCGAATGAGTAGTTCCTGAGATTACCGCGTTCAACCAAACAAACAAACTCTTCAGCGTTAATTTGTTTGCAAATAATGCATTGCAAACAAATTTGATTAATTACCATAAAAAAAGGTTATAGTAAATTAATCTTAATAGATAGACATATGCTGTCGCGGACTTTTTTTAGAACTTTAAAAGAGGAACAATTGCATCATACATGATTTTTGTGTAACTTCAACCGTTTACGCGGCGCATGCAACGTAAGCCCAAAAAAGGTACATTTTTCCCCATTTATCATTAGTGCTCCGCTACTATTAGTGGTAGCGTGTTGTTATATAGCCTATAGCCTTCCTTGAAATATAGGCTATCTATCACTAAAAGGTTTTTTTTAAATTGGAACCAGTAGTTCCTGACATTAGCTCGTTCAAACAAACAAACGAAATCTGATTAGTAGTTTTTGAAATTGACTAGAGAAATTAATCGCGAGATCGCTGTTCGCAGCGAAGAAGAAGAACGATTATTATAGATATACATTGAAACCAGCCAGTCGCTAACAATCTAAGCTATAAACACTGTTTACCTAACACAAATGGCTGACTACAATAACTGTCTCACTTTATAGAATTATGGACTTTATAGAATTATGTCAACGATAAAGTATTTGCTATAAATTCCTAAGAAAAAATAAGTGTTCTTGGAAATCGTTAAAGAGAAAATCCAATTGAAATTTTATGAAGATAATTTTTCCTCGTAAGAAAATTTTAGTATGGCTTTTCCTCGGACAGATTTATTGGCCTAATAATTCTTAAATACATTGTTTTTCGACGAGATTAAATTAAGAGTCCAAACCACAAGATGAAATCGAAAATTATGTTTTATTTTCTTATCTTTTACGATAATAACATTGACATTTTTGACATAGCGAATTAATTTGTTTATACTTTAATATTATAACTACTATCTTATTATAATTTTTTGTTATTTATAAATGAAATACGTAGTTTTAAATTGCATTACGATACGTATCATCGACAATAATGTGACAATTAACATTTTGTTATTTATTATAAATTATTCATTAGTAATAATATTCTGTTCCTAATCAATATTTTACTTTATGCAAACAACATATAGATATATCAAAACCGAAAAGGAAGAGCACTCGACCGGTCATCGAGAGGTCGTGGGTTCAAATCCCACCTAGGGGGGGCAGGAAGCTGAAAAATGGAATTTTACCCTTTTTCAAAAAATATTTATCTGGCAAGTTGGCCAAGACAACTATCTAAATAAAAATAATATAGATATATCGTCGTTAAACCTCAATAGGCTTGTATCCCATTTTTTTTTCGATTTGTTATTTAAAGACGTCACAATAATATAAACATATGTGAAATAATTACTTCGATTGCATAAAAACTTCTCGAGATATGATAACTTGAAGATCACAATTTTGGACTATCCCGAAAACGCTCCATACAAAAGGCCACCACGTTATGACGTCACACCGTGCTATTTTATATGCATTAAATCAGAAATTTGTACGACAGCTATGTTAAATATTGCGTTTATATAGCCAGTGCCGTAACAAAAGTTATAGTATATTTTATTGTTTCTACAATGGTAATATTTATTTTTTATAATTTCATACCTTTAAAATGGACTTTCCCATCAAACTTTGACCGAACATAAAACACGTCGTACATAAGTTATTAAAATTTTAAGATCGCAGATCGTTCTAGTTTTATGTATTTTACGTTACTGATAGATAGTTTTTATAATTTTGTGACACGGGCAACAAGCCTATTGGAGGAGTGTAGAGCATTCTACGCTGCTCAACTGCGGGTAGCCGGAGGCCAGTGTTTTCAAGCCACCTAAAGGCCACTGACTTAGCTCAACGACTATCATCTCTATTGATAAGCGGCGGCTCAACATGCCCTCCGAAGCACAGAGAAGCTCAAAATAAATAAACTCAACTATGGACAGGCTACGGCAGACGTTGCTTAACTTGCGTGTTCGATTAGACTGACACACGCAACGACACCACCGACCTCCTCATGGCACCATCGAGCTGCTCGCTATATATATAACTATATCATGTAATAAGTCTCTAGTAATATAGACACGTAAAGATCATCTGTTTTCCTTGATGCCTTAAGCCTGTAAGGCGAAACCGGTTGGTAAATATAAATTTGAATACGTCGAACAATACAAGTGCTATAACAAAATGTTAATACTGTTCGACCAAGTGCCAACAATAAACAGCTTCAACAATGGTGACAAATTAACGTCGAAAATAGTGAAGCAAAGTGAACTTTTTGTGAACTTTTTATATAATTTTGTATTGCGATTTTACCGAAGATAAAGTAATAATTGGAAAACTTTGTTGATTCGTCCGCTGAGGAATAAATAATACTGGGATAGTAATTATAAGAAGTTGTAAATAAATTCAATTGTAAATGGATATCATGTTTTAAGGTGTAAGTAGCTCACCATCACGTTTGAGGCAAAGTCAACCTTGCCTGCACGAGTTGCACCAACTAACGAGTCTCTAACCAAGTAACCAAGTCGTATCTTGTTGTTGCGAGTGTTCATATGGTTTCACATCACGCGTGGCAATAGCTTCACATAAGGCGGGCCAGAGGTTGTATAAAAATGGGTCGAAGTAATTAAAACTGATACAGCAACAACACCATGCCAATACCCAATTTCTTTTCTTCACAATAGGCTATTTTCCTATGTTTAAAAATTGTATAAATTATTGAACAATATCGTAAAATACACAAAACTATAAAGATCTGCAAACTTTCATTCTAATATCTTCAGTCAGCGGGCAGAGCGGGCTGGACCGGTTCACGCGTGGTGCGATGATATAAGGAAATAGGGATTCATTTTAATATATATAGATTGGATTTGATGACGAACAAGCGCACGACCTGGCTTATTTGATAGCAAGCAGTCATCACAACCTATACATGCTTGCGGCACCAGAGGCATCACTCAGACGTTCCCGACCCTAAACAAACATTATAACTAATTCTAGTTGTAGTTTTATAGTCTTACCCTTGACAGCCCAATTACTTAAGTAACTAGATTTCTCCACTCCAACGAACATTACTAGGCATCGTAAAGTTTTCGAACCAACTGCAAGTTTGCTCGGTGGCGGCACAGCATAGTAATACAACCAGTACTTTAACTTCATACTAGCGCCCAAATCGGCGCACGCACACAGCGAGTTAATTGACAGCGAGCGCGAAACCAATTCAATATTCATATATAGTTAAGAAGATCGTCTGTCGGGTCAGCTATGGGACGGGGGCCAACCTTCTGTCATCTCATCACTGTGTCTCCTGTGTAGCCAAGATTAACAGCGGCGACCGCCAAAAAAGGCAATGAACAATGAAGTCCATTGCAGTCCCGGGGGTAAAACTACGGCTGCCTTGGAAATCACAACGAATTCAATCAGAAGAAATTAGTAGGAGTACGAAGCTTTTGGAATTTGACTTCCTCTCTTAGTAATGTGAGAGACAGCAATATGGCAAATAAGACATTAAAAGCCTAAAGAGATGGCTAGTTAAGTGAAGCTCGGGCCAGCTAGTGGGGAATAAAATATGGACTGTGTATCATAGGTTATTTATACTGCAAAAATATATTTTATACAAAGCTTACGGTAAATGGTGTTTACGTAAATTCAGAACAAATTCATTTTGCATTCCATTAATCCATTGTTCTCAAAGGTTGAAAGCCGAGCGTGGTTTTGACAGCACTAAATACACGAACTCTAATTATGTGGGATTTCGCACAAACTGTCCTTGTTAAAATAATTTATATTTTGGAATAATATTAGCCTCCTGGATTGAATTTGAAATTAATTATTTCGTTTTATGTCGTTAATCTATACTAATATTATAAAGCTGAAGAGTTTGTTTGTTTGTTTGAACGCGCTAATCTCAGGAACTACTGGTTCGAATTGAAAAATTCTTTTTGTGTTAGGTAGCCTATATTTCAAGGAAGGCTATAGGCTATATAGCATCACGCTACGACTCATAGGAGCGGAGCACCAGTGAAAAATAGGAAAAAAATATTCCTTTTGAGGGCTTACGTCGCGTGCGCTGCGTAAACGGTTGAAGTTACGCAAAAATCATGTATGACGAAATTGTTCCTCTTTAAAAGTTCTAAAAAAAAGTCCGCGACAGCATATGTCTATCTTTTAAGATTAACTCACTATAACCTTTTTTTACCTACTTTCTCCTATTGATTACCATGAAAAAACGTATAAAATACAACAAAAGAAAAATAGGTACAAAGTTTAATGATGATCGGCTACATAGAGCGTTAAGAAATAACAAACAAACGAATACTTACTTTAACACTTACAGTATTAGTATGGATCAAGACAAAAAAAAATTGTTCACCACGTAAATGATTGCACTCTGCGTGGATCGAATTATTTTTTCCGAGGGAATAAAATGTTATTTCCTGGATAAAAAGTAGCCTATGTTACTATCCAGATCGGAAACTATCCCCTGTTAAAAAAATCATGTCGGTACTTATGTTCCTTTCGACATGATAGAATGCCAAATGATTACAAAGTTTATTTTTTCCCATGGGATTAAGATGTTTTTGCGGGATAAAAGGTAGCCTATGTCACTTTCCAAACAGTAAACTATCCCCATTTCAAAAAGTCATGTCCGTACTCTACTACGTAACTATCCCGTTAAAAAAAAATCATGTGGGTAGTTAGGTTCCTTTCGACTTAAAAGAAGGACAAATGATTACAAAGTATGTATTTTCCCGTAGAAATAAGATGTTTTTCCTGGATAAAAAGTAGCCTATGCCACTCTCCATACCGTAAACGTACGTTATTAAAAAATAAAGTTCATTTGTCCTACTTTCACGTCAAAAGAAACCTAAGTACAGACATGAATTTTTAATAGGGTAATCTAGAGAGTGACATAAGCTACTTTTTATCCCGTAAAAACAATTTAATCCCATGGGAAAAAATAAACTTTGTAATCATTTGTCCTTCTATCACGTCGAAAGTAACGTAAGTACTGATGTGATGTTTTAACAGGGGATAGTTTCCGGTCTGGAGAGTGACATAGGTTACTTTTTATCCAGGAAAAATATTTTATTCGAAGGAAAAATAAAGAGGGCAAACATTTATGTGGTGAACAATTATTTTCTCTTGAGTGTGGGCGTTTCATCCATACAAATATTATAAGTGTTAAAGTAAATTCGTTTGTTTGTTATTTCTTCATGCCTTAACTATGCAGCCAATCATCAATAAAACTTGTACATACTGTTACTACTTTTTATTCCACGAAGTAAAAAAAAATACAACAAAAGAAAAATATACACAAATCAATGGCAGCAGGCTTCCCTGGACCACGCGGGCGAAGCCGCGGGTAACAGCTAGTGTAAAATAATTAGGAAAAAGATTGGTCGACGTAACTGGTGACTCAAGATCTGGCACATTCCTCGCCCAAAGGATCAGTTTAGCCATCCGAGCGTGGTAATGCTGCTAGCATCTTGGGAATGATGCCACATGGGCCAAGCCCTTTACATTTATTTTAGTTTTAGCTTAGTTTTATTTTAGTATTATTTGGTTTTAGGTAATTTAGTTTTACAGATTATATCTGTATTTAAAAACTATAAGTTTAAGAAATATTCTTTGTTTGTTTCATCTTTTCCCGAGACTGTGTCTGCTTCCTGTAGCTCTATAAGACAACCACTATTGAATGATTTAATTACGCTCGACTGATCTATCAACGCACAGCTCAAACAGATAGCAAGTATTTAAGAGCGAAGTTTTTTCGTTTTTATTGTCAATTCCCGCCATGTCAGCATTCACATAAAGAGTTTTTTTCAGAGATAATTGGCAAATAGCGAGGCGGAAGGAACAGAGCTTCTCTGAATTTTATAAACAATGTATTGGTACTATGTATATTGAACGTGTTAATGAATGACCCCAACAATGCATTAATTATTTACTTTAATTTAAATATTATTAATTTTAATTTAAATAAAATTTAATTTAAAAAATAAATATAATAATACATATATATGTATTATTTATTAGGTGTACGTGGTTCTTACTCAGAGAAAAAATTTGAAAAATCGCTGAAAAAGTCTAAAAACAACACTTTTCTATACTCCTAAATACAAATTATTCGTAATATTACTTAAAAGTCCATTTGAACTTTAATACCATACCATAAAGTTCAAGTCAATTTTATTGTGACGACGTTAGTGACGTTAGTGTCGTGTGAGTGACGTTAGTATCGTATAAATATTGATGTCAAACACAAAATGTCACTTGAAATGTAAACGTCTCTTTTATCTGCATCTATATATTATGATATTATTAAAGTCAACGCAAAATAAAAGGCCCGTTTTGACATTTGTTTTTACGACGTAACTATTTTAATTTAAATAAAATTTAATTTAAAAAATAAATATAATAATACATATATATGTATTATTTATTAGGTGTACGTGGTTCTTACTCAGAGAAAAAATTTGAAAAATCGCTGAAAAAGTCTAAAAACAACACTTTTCTATACTCCTAAATACAAATTATTCGTAATATTACTTAAAAGTCCATTTGAACTTTAATACCATACCATAAAGTTCAAGTCAATTTTATTGTGACGACGTTAGTGACGTTAGTGTCGTGTGAGTGACGTTAGTATCGTATAAATATTGATGTCAAACACAAAATGTCACTTGAAATGTAAACGTCTCTTTTATCTGCATCTATATATTATGATATTATTAAAGTCAACGCAAAATAAAAGGCCCGTTTTGACATTTGTTTTTACGACGTAACTAGTACTAATAAATATTAAAAAAACTACAAAATTAATGAATTGACTGTTAGGCGGTATGAAGTTCGCCGGGTCAGCTATTAATTTAAATAAAGATCCTGTGCAATTGTTTAGTAGATATACATTTTATATAAACTGCAAAAAGCAATAATAATATGTTTTTAAACATAATATTAAAGAAAAATAAATTGTACTTTATATACACATCCCGGCCACTCCATACAAATGTCGCGTCGATTACTATTACATAAACAATGATGTCTGTACAGAGCGGAAATGAGCGTGTGTGTGTCCGGCGCCATACAAACTGTTCCCCATTTGTCTTAGAGGGGAGGTGAGGTCAACTCGTGAGAGCGGCAGGGAGTGGCTATACTGTACGTAGTACTATTACTTATACTGTGATACTATGTACTTTTTTCTTACCTAGCATACTTCTTTTACCGAACATACTCCGCTACGTTGCTCATCGGCGGGTTGGCGGAGGCCAGTGTTTCCAAACCGCCTAAAGGCCACCGACTTGGCTTAACGACTGTAATCTAATGACAACAGCCGGGACCGACGGCTTAACGTGCCTTCCGAAGCACGGAAGAGCTCGAGATAAATAAACCCATCCATGGACAGGCTACGGGAGAGGTTGCTTAACTTGCGTGGTCGATTAGAGTCACACGCGTAACGCCGCCATCGAGGTCCCCACTTTTATTAGCTATTAATGTGTTCATACTAAATAAATATAAATAAATAAATATTTCTGGACAATTTACACATCGCCATCTAGTCCCAAATTAATTCTTTCTATGCTTGTAGTTCTACTTACTTACTAAGTAATTAAATTTAGTTTGCATATAAAGGAGCTTATTATGATCACGTAATTTAATAACGTGGATTTAAATCATGTATCTACTTTGTTCCGTATTTTGCCATTAGGCTAATACTGACCAGTATTTGAAACATAATTTTCCCCGTTTTTTCCTAGTCCTACTAACTTGTCCTATTAGTAGGACTTATCATAATGTTAGCTACAGAGGAAGTTGATTTTTTGATTGTACATATATGAGGACAGACAGAAATTGGTCTCCCTCGTGGTAGTACTAATAGGACAAATTAGTGGAACCACGAAAAAACGGGGTAAATTGCTCCGTATTACCCTATGTATGTATAGCATAAACTATCTCTTGCACTCGCCTGCGGGGTCTCATCGTCTAATGGAAACGGTTTCCGCATACGAGTAATTATGGCAAGCGTAAATAGAAAATCTCTCGCATGAAATGAAAAAACCAATGAAAAACAGCCTATAGTAATTCGCTATTAATGTGTCCATACTAAATTTATGAATTGTATATGCTTCTAGGACTTCCTAAGTAATTAAATTTAGTTGGCTTATGGTGGATCCACACATGCCGTCGACTTTGCCGCCGGTTTGCCGCCGGCTTGCAGACTGCCTTGGCGCTAGCTTTCCGCGCGGGGCGTGTAAAGCCACGAGTGACGGCGGCCGGTCGCCAACTTTACTGCCGCATGTACCGCCGGGTGTGTGTGGATACACCATTATGGAGGAGCTTAATATACTAATGCAGTTTAATAACGTGGTTTCTAAATCTGTACCTACTGATACCTGGCTGTCATGGTTGCAAGGTAAACAATAGGAGGATTTAGGTTAAGTAGTAATAGACTATTGTATATAACATAATATAACTATTAGCATAATAGCGACGTGCAATTTATTAATTGTAAGAATATTATAAGATTACAAAATAGAACATTGTTAATAAAAGGTACGGACCCCGGATCTGTAGACTGTAATAAATATCAATGAAAAAAAAATCTGTACCTACTTTTTTCCGTATTCAGCTATTAGGCTAATACTGGACATTATTTGAGGGGTTATTTTTCCGTATTGATTTCATTTTACGTATTGGGCATAAAAAACAACAAGTAAGTTACGCATATGTTTATTCATATGATTAAAATGATGATCTGACGCAAACACAGATTACATAACAACATACTTGAAACAATTATTATTTAAATAGTTTATTCCGGCCAAATTGCCAGAATATTATAAATATTTTAAAAATGGAAAAATTCGCCTCCCCCGCCTCGGTGGGATTTTGAACCCACGACTGAACGACTTGTTTAGTAGTGTGATACTTAATATGTAGATGGCGCCACACTGCGACTTGACAGCAGTAAAATATAAAATGCAAAAATTCGTCACCATCACAAACCTTCCTGGTAGCTCAGTTGGAGTTGGAAGAGCACTCGACCGGTGATCGAGAGGTCGTAGGTTTTGATCCCACCATGAATTGTGCCATTTTTAAAATATTTATAATACTTGACACATATTTATTAAATAATATTAAATTAATTCACAGCTCTAGTAAATTACTTGTACTTAACAGTAATATCACAATAAAACACGTAAGAGTGACACCGATAGAGATCTCTATAAACATCTTACTAATCTTCTATATAACTATGTAAAAGGCAAGGTTTTGAGTGACAGATCCACGTGGAGTAGTATCATTGGAACCCTTGTCCTAAACCCTGAAGGGTTCTAGTGGTTCTAACATCCTATTTTGTACCACTAGAATCCTTAAAATAGTAATAAATAAATAAATATTTCTGGACAAATTACACACGGCCATCTAGTCCCAAACTAAGCAAGGCTTGTGCTATGGGTAGTAAATACATACCCACATATAATACATAGAAAACACCCAGACCAAGACAAACAGATATGTTCATGCACACAAATATTTGTCCTGTGTAGGGATCGAACTCGCGACCTCGGAGTCGAAGTGGCCATTGCTAACCATTTGGTCACAGAGCTCACAGAGAATTTAACAACAATTTTTGAAGTAGGGATATATTAGAAAAATGTGTAATGTTTGCATTCATAGCTATGGATGGTACTTACTTGACGGTACGTGAATTACCATGTAATATTAGATAATATAATTTTATTTGGCATTAACGTTCATTTCCTATAATTTTACATCCATTGTAGGTTAGGTTAGGTTTGATTATTTTTTTAGTTCATTTCAAGCCAGCATGTATATAAAATTATAGGCAATGAAATTTCATTTATTAATATAATTATATTAACTGAATGAATGTAATAACACATACTACACTCCCGGTACTTCAGGGAACTACCAGTACAAAATAGGATATTCTAGTACCGCTAGAACCATAAAGGATTTAAAGCAAGGGTTCCAGTGATACTACTCCATCAACGCACGGCCGAATTCGTTGGTCCAAGAAATTTGGGATTTCGTAAGAATATTTCAATTAGGTAAGAAACGATATTTGGAAATTCCCTGCAGCGGTTCCTAAATTTTAGTACATAATACATAGTATACAATAAATAATAAAATTTACTGCATTGTAGATTGTAGACATAATTCGACTTATTATCAAAAACCGGCAAGTCTCAGCAGTGTTCATTCACCTCACCACGACGGTGGTCGCCGCTGTTAATCCTGGCTACACAGGAGACACAGTGGTGGATATGTGTGATGAGCCCCCGTGTTTAAAGGCTCGGCATACATTGTCAGTAACATAAATTCTAAATTTAATATCTATACTACATGTGTACAACGTTAATTTTAGATAGGCATTTTCCGTATAAACATAAAGGAACTATGAATTTCTACGAAAATATAAAAAGCAACCTGTTTTTTATATTTAGTTATTACATTTTAAAAAGTAACTATGGCGCTGATTAGAATTAATGAGAAAAGGTCAACCGAATATTGATGACAAAAGCAACCTACTAAGTCAACAGTTATTGATGTGAATAAAAAGCAGAAATCTGGAGAAAAGTCGGCATAGGTGTTTAGGCTACCTACGTAGATTTGAATTAGTTATTTTAAAAAGAATATAATTTCATGAACCTTAATTTTTCAGATGACAAAAAAAAATTTCAACAAAATACATAAAAAAATGTCCAAAAATTGTCAAAACCAAAATTTACGACTATTAAATTGTCCGTATAAATGTATGGATGTGTTGTTTTCCTGTAGAAGATATTAAAACGGCTTCGACTTTTTAAAAACATAATATTAATTCGTTTTGTGAAAATTTGAAGTATATATATTTATATATAATTTATATTTTGTAAGTATGTATAATTGGAAATCTCAGAATGTGATTGTATTTCCAATACAGAAAAACACAAACACATACATAATAAGAGACCTTACTTTAAATTGTGAATTTTTAAGTATATTAAATAAACATTTTTCAAATAAACCCACTGGTATACTATTTTCGCCACAATCTCCGGCGGCGTTTAAAGTTATACACGCAGACAAAACTCGTCAAAAATCATTCCATTTCAACCAGTTGTCCGATTTTATTTTTCATTAGCATACAACGTTATACGAACCATTCTGCAGTACCAAAACAAGAATCAGAATTTTATTTTTACGAATACAAAGCCTTAAGCTAAATTAATACTCTGTTTTAAATTAACAATTTGAATAAAATTCGAATCTTTTCACATTTTAATTAAAAGGGTACATACACCCCTTTTAAATTAAGCCTTTTCGTAGACCTAGGACTTTTTCAATTGTTTATAATTATACTCTGTAATTTCATAGTAACAAATAAATAACGTATAACTTCAACAAAATTTATGTTTTACTTTTAACTTGCGTATCATGCATATCAAATACAAATATTAATAATTGGAAAGGGTTTTAGTATATTATATTGATCTTTCTATGTCTGGAATGGATTTTGAGAAGGATTCTTTCACATATAACAATAATTACTAATTAACAGTATTATAATTGATTTTCATCAATAGACAAGTGAACATTTGAAGTATTTGTCGCCGTTTTTCTTCAATAACGTGTAAAGTCAGAAATACTGTTTTTTAAATAATAATTGGACTATGTTATGCAGAATAAATCCATCCGACATTTTGTTACTTTTAAGTTAAATATATTTAAAGTTTAAGGAATAAAATATCACGTAGTGTAAGTTTTGGGAAGCATACGAGTATGTTATCAAACTACTAGAATCTGTTGCGAATATACAAAACTCGATATGAAGTTTCTCGCTATGTATGTACTCGTATATCTCTCAATTTGGCAATAGTTTGTCGGGTGGATCCATTCTGCATAACATGTTCCAATTGATGTTATTTTCAACTATAAAAATATTACCTAATCTATGAGTCGAAGAGACAGCGTCACTGTATTACAAGGCGACAAAGACATTCAAAATTTATTACTAGCGATATGTTAAATCTCTGCATCGCTATATCTCCTACATATTTTGGTGAAAAATGATTTACCTGTAAAATTTTCATATTTCGAGATAACAGTTATTGAAGCAAAGAGGCGATATATAATATCAGACCGCATATCATATAACGTTTTAGGTATTACAATACTTGTGGACCAGGGGCTCTACCGCCGAGTCTGATGCCGATACCCATCGGATTTTTTGAATGTGAAAATGACACTACTGCTTAGATTGTTGCTAATTATGTTTAGCTTAGCTGGAAGAAACCCTAGAGCTCAATTGCCTAAGCTAGAAATGATTGTCAATAACTTTACCCTAAGACCAATATTTGCAATCAAAAAATCCGATGGTAAACGGCTTCAGCTTCAGCGGTAAGGCCCCTGGACTATTCGACACAACTGAAGACCACATTATATCTTTTCCGGTGAGTCGCCTGTGTTCGTGTCTTTCCTCGATCTGGGGGCACGGGAGTGCCCCCGCCAAGACGAGCCAAGCGGAGCGCAAGGGTCAAATGTTTCCAAAAACAATTCATAACATTTTTAAATTGCATTTTAGAGATATTAAGTACAAAATAGAGAGCTTCCCTCCTTTTTTGCAAGTAACAAATACGATATAAGATCAAGTAAATATATCAAGTTTCAAGTTCTTACCCAGTTTCAAACATGGACTCCTATGAGCGAACAGCACAAACTCTAAAACTCAATTAACGATATCTGATTACCAGAGTTTATGTTCAGAGTAAAATTAAATCAATAAATATGCGAATGAAACTCAACGATAACAAAATAAACATATAATATATGTTTCTAATATAAAACTCTAATATACTATCATTGTTCTTTAACAGGTTTATAACATATTCTGTATTATAATAACAACATGCTTTCATCATCACCATTATCAGCCTATATCTATATCCCACTGCTGGATATATCCCTTTCCCAATGCCTTCCACTACATGCGATCCTCTGCTTTCCGCATCCAACCCCTACCAGCCACTTTTTTGAGTCCATCTAGACAGGGGGCGCCCTATGCACGTACATGTTTTAGACCAAACCAATTAAATATTTACTTCATGTTATAGTGTACAATGAAAACTTAAGTCTATTTATTTTGACTGGTAAGTACAGCTCACTTAGTCCCAAAATTATGGTTAATTAAATAAATAATGGTCCTACGGTGCTGAGATTTGGACGGTGACCATCGGGTTGCTTCACAGGTTAAGGGTCGTATAGCAAGCGATGGAGAGGGCTATGCTTAGAGTTTCGACTTAAGTGGCGTATGGGGCGACGAACAGTGGAACGGCCCCTCTCTAGATGGAAGGACGAACTCAAGAAAGAGGCTGGATGCGGAAAGCACAGGTTCGCATATGGTGGAAAGCATTGGGGAAGGAATTATAGCAGCACTGGGTAGATATTCGTCCACTGCTGAACATAGAACCCCCCCCCCCCCCCCCCCCCTTGAGACCCACACGCCCGGTTCTTGGGCGACCTGCATCTATCGACTCCTTACAATTTACTTGAGGATGTCGCTCTATTGTATCTAGTGGGGGTCGCCACTCAAGAACCTTTATTCCCCAGCGTTTATCGGTTTTATGAGGTATGTGGCCGGCAGACGGCTACTTCAGCATTCTTATCCGTTGAGCTATGTCTGTTATTTTATTTCTGCTACCTGCAGCAAAACCATCATGATTTCTTCTTATCGCTCACTGAGCCACCTTGAGCTTTCCCATATGGCTCGCAGTGAAAGGCCATCATGTCTCAGTTCCGTATGTCATCACTGTCAACATACGCTGTTTTAGAGCCATACGAATCTCGTACAGGCTTGTGTCCGGGATATATTCGGTATAGTGGCGGATCAGTTTAGCTCACATTTCACTACTCACACCGTTGTGCGGATCGAATGCTCTAATGCAGTGGGTAGATACAGGCTGATAATGATGATGATAAAATAATGGTCCTACCAAAGACAGTAAAGATTGGGTGTTCACTGTGTGTCTATTTAATTATTATAACCACAACATAAGAAATAATTTCATAATACTGAATGGATAGGGAACATACATTTCTAATAGTATATTTTACTGTGCGCTATGCAATATCATAGACCTATAAATAATTTTATAAGAAACAAATCAAACCCTTCTTTAATTTTTATTGGAGTAAATGCATAAAATTATTAATCACTCTCGTAAACTCTATAAATAGGAAATAACTCTCAATTAGAATTTTGTTTCATAATTTTAACAAATAAAACATTAGCTTTTTTATACTTTGTCGGGTGAGAGACTAGCATACAGCCTGCCTGATGTCTATCGCTTACCGTAGCCATATTAACGCTCGCTACATGAAATATTGCTCGCGCTTCATAAGATTAGTAGAATCCACTAATAACAAGATGATTTTATAAATAAACATCGTCAAATCGATGATTTCAAAAAGCCGGCTATGTTGGGTGCAGAAGGCGGTGTATTGCATTTGATTGAAAGCATTGATAAATCAGGCCTGTGCTGTTTTGATGCGCAATTAACTATAATAAACAGTTCAATGATGCAAGTGTCGTTTTCCAACGAACTTTTCGAACAACGTCACATCGTATCGCACGTATGGCCGCCCTAAAACGTGGTTAAAATTATTTATATTTTCTCAAGTGTGCCTTTCCATAATATATACAACAGTTCGAAGAGGAAATTAAACCGGAGCAAAATTGTTGGGTTCGATTTTCGGAATTCGATCTAATTCATGTACAACCCAAATAATTGCATAAATTACAAACCTCGGAACTGCGAACTTAAGATTAGCAATGGTAAATACTGTGTAGGTAAGTTCCTATCTATTTCAATAGTTCTACATTTCACAGTGGTACAGGACACAGACAGTCTGATGTTTGCAGATTGCACGTAGCATCATGCAAACAATCTGACTAGAGCAGACGGCAAACAAACTTCAGATACAATCCGGTTATATTCAAACTGAATGAAACTGCTTTCATTTTTGTTAACCGGTTTAAAAAAGGAAAAGATCAGTTCGACTTAAATGCTGTTTCTAGGTTTTACTGCGCGAAATCAAATAAGTATATTTAATTTTGTCGAAAGCCGATTTCCGTTAAAATTTAGTTGCTGTATACATTTATTTATTAAGAATAATACAAACATTAAACAATATGAAGAAGACAATTTCACTGAAGTTGAAGCTAGGAAAGATTAGGACAATGTAACCTATAAAGATGACATCAGCGTCAATAAATTGATTCTTCAAGTTGCTTCAGTTTTGAAAATAAACTTCTAAAACAATGAAGGTATAGAAATGGTAATCGGAGAAACAATTTTGATATAGGTACTTACATTTACCAGTATTCTTAGAAGTAATATACCTATCATATATTAGGTATACGATGGATTAGAAAGGTACGGAAGTATAAAAGGTCTGTAAAAACACTACGGGGTCTAAGTGTATAATACAATAGTATTTACTTTATATTCACACAAAATGTCTCACTACAGCTTTCTGATTGTCGCTTTTGCGATTTTTTATTATACTATAATACATGAATATCAACCATAGTTAATATTGTGCTTACCTAAAATTCGGAGGGTACTTGGTCACCCACTATAGACTATAATATATTTAATTAACACATATTTTAGTAGATCTTTATATTTAATGACTAGATTAGAAAATAATCACTTATGTGCTTGGCACAATACACTGATAAATGACTTTAAATTTAAATCTACGAGTCCCTATATCCAATATTTATCTATTAGACCGGGCTGAGAAAAACAATTAAGCGTAAACTTTACTCTTTCATTCAGTCTTCAGTTTTCATACCCTTTGGTTTGATTACTTTGTTCGTCTCGTTGACCACACTGTTGTTAAATCTATTTACTACATCCCTGACTTTTCCCTTACTGATAACTAGTTCCTTGTCATAAGTAGGCGTAATCCGACTCTTCTCATTACCATTGCAAAGAGGTTTAGCGGGAATAATAGAAGCAAAATTAGCACTTTGTGATTTCCTGAATTCTCGTACAGCGTTGTCTATATTATTTATGAGATCTTTGGCAACAAATGTTGCAATTTCATGTTTAATTCGATCCCTTTCGCTAATTAGCTCTAGTGATCTAAGGTTAGAGGTCTCTTTTACTTCAGTACTACGTTCAGGGCTTTGGCTATGTGTGAGTGAATGTGATGCAGGGCTGTCAGGGCCTTGGAAAGTGATACTGGGGTTGTTGACAACAGTAGATTGACAATGATTTGATTGCCCATGAGATTGAGTTTCTGAATCTTTAGTTTTTTCTCCATTTAACCAGTATGTCGTCATCTTGCCTTTTCCCTATAAAAAAGGAACAGCTTTGTACTTAATGTAAATAAATTTTTTACACGTTGTTACAATGGTTATTCAACAAGTACATAATAAAAAAATAACACAATAAGTACATAATAAAAAAATATGAAAATGGTTACGTGAAATAATAATAGTCATTTATAAATACTTAACTTCAACAAAGTACTACGTAAATACACCCTTAATTATTTTTTTCCGGATTAGATTCACCCTCGTAGTACTTGGAAGCCCTTGGATTATTCTCAAAGCGGTTTTAGACATAAATCCACAGTAAAATGAAAAAGTTTTTACCTTCATTGTGATTTCACCTCTGCATTCGAGTTCAAAGCAATCGTAAATGTCAAGTATCTCTTTAGTTTTTGGGCTGACGTGAATCTTGAGAGCCTCTCCGTGGGATTCCATTCGCGAGGCAGTATTCACCGTATCACCGAAAAGGCAATATCGAGGCATTTTTAAACCCACCACTCCCGCTACACAAGGTCCTGTTAACAATAGATAAAATATGGAATATCGTTCGTCAAATGTCGTATCCATACTACTAATTGTTATAAATGTGAAAGTGTGTTTGTTTGTTGGTCCTTCTCTCACATCGAAATGACCAATAAATTGATGTGATTTTTTACTGGAATAGTTTAATGTCTGCAGAACGACAATGCCACTTTTTATCCCGGAAAAACATCTTATTCCCAGGGGAAAAAGTATCATTAAAAAATTAACACGCGGGCGTAGACGCGGATAATAGCTAGTATTTAATCATAATACTTAGTCAGACTTAAAACACATTTTCTCATTTAGGCTGGATCAAAAAGCCTTTTGAAGTAATAGTAAGCTGTCTATTAAAATGTTATTTGCTATTGAAATGATTTTAAATAGGTCTTATATTAAATTAATAAAAAATATTAATACCTGGTTATAGAATTATCTCAAAACAAAATAACTACATCTTGGAAGTATCTAACATAAAATAATGTAATTTCAATAAACATTCGTAGAACCACCGCATTACATAACGGCTAACTTTATATATTATTATTATTATCTTTCGGTTAGGTTAGGTTTGTCTTGTGATTACATCAAGTGACAAATCCCTAGAGCTTTAATAATTATAAGAGGGTCGTTTTTTGCTCTCCAATTTTTAAATGCAGCTAGCCAGTATGCGATGCGGAATCTAACCATTGGTTTTGACATAACTCTATAATGGAAAAATCATTTGTTTTTTTTTTTATTATGTATTAGGCACGCAAAACAAACATTTACTTTATTCAATAATAATTAACTTAAATAACGAATGTAGGACAATACTATTGATTGAAGTAAAACAAAAGCGCGTTTCCTTCCCTCATCATTTAAACGAACAAAATGTTTGTTAAAACAGAATTGTTAAGACATGATGCATGCGTCTTAATTAGAAGGTAACAATTTCCTCTCGCGAACGAAGGAAGGAGAAAATCGTTTTAACTTTCCTAATTACTCATTGTTCTTCTTAATTAAAATAAATATTTTACAGAAAATCTTAAAAGGAAAATAGAATTTATGATGGATATATTCCGAATAAATCAAATATATTATTACTGCTTGCAATGAAAAGAACTTGCATTGAGAAGCGAACTAAAATAGGTAAAAAAGTCTATAGTAATCCCTACTATAATATTGTAAATGTGAATGATAGTTTGGGGTGTAAGTGGTTCATCAACACCTTTGAACCAAAGCCAACTTCACCTGCACGCGGTGCACCCTGCTGACTGACAAATGAAGCTCTGGCGAAAAGAGAGGTAGGGAGCGTAATTGTAAGCTACCCGACTGGGGAATGTACCTCCACCTTACAGAATACCGCAGCCAAATAACAATTCCCTTGAGGGTTGTTGTGTTCCTGCGAGTGAGTGAGGTCACCAGAAAGGAAGGAGATGCTGCGTTGGCAGCGGGGGTGGCGGCGCGCGAGCGATATTTTATGTTGCGAGCGTTAATATGGCTACGGCAACCGCTTCACATCAGGCGGGCCGTATGCTTGTCTGCCACCCGTCGTAGTATAAAAAAAAAAAAAAAAAAGTTTGTTTGTTACGCTTTCACGCCGAAACTATTCAACCGATCATAATGAAACTTTGTACACATATTCTCAAAGGTATTAAGGAAGGACATAGTATACTATTTATTTAAAAAAAAGGTAAACGCGGGTGAAGCCACGGGTTATATAAAGTTATATTATAGATTTTTTGTTTGTAATGGATAAAAATCAAAACTTTTGAACCGAGTTTAGAAATTGTATCGCCTACAGAAAGCTACATGAGCAGCGAGTACATAATCTATATTTATTATATAAAATTGGTAGCAATAAATTTGTATGCTATGCTGTATTATGTCAAGTCCTTATGTTCAAATATAAACTTCATAAATCGAAGTACTTCTAAAGATGCCATTAATTTCAATGGAAAAAAAGTATACAGTACTAGAGATACAAAGCTGTGTCACTTGTACCATCAATGGTACTAGTCAATGGTACTACTGATCCGGAGGGGAGTATACATCCTCCAAGTCATCAATACACTAGCTGACTCGCGCAACTTCGTCTGCGTGTGACAGAGCGTTGAGAGTGAAGCGTAAGGTTACCATTTGAAAGGTTATAGTGAGCCAATCTTAAAAGATAGACTTTTTTTTAGAACTTTTTAAGATGAATAATTCCGTCGTATGTAATTGTTGCGTAACTTGATCCGTTTACGCAGCGTACGCAACGGAAGCTCTCAAAAGGATTTTTTTTTTTTCATTTTTGTAACATTTTTCATTGGTGCTCCGCTCCTATTATTATTATTATTTATATATATTATTGGAGGTAGCGTGATGTTATATAGCCTATATAGCCTTCCTCGAAAAATAGGCGATCTAACACTAAAATATTTTTTCAATTCGAATGAGTTGAAGAGTTCTCTGAAATTAGCGCGTTCAACCACACAAACTCTTCAGCTTTATAATATTAGTTTAGATTGTATACGCACCTGTATGCATGCCAATCCTTAAAAGCAATCTCTCCCCTGGTCTATGAGGAACGGTCTTCACTCTTACACCCCTAAGCAAAGCCAATGACATGCGTGCTATCTCCGCAGCGTGGCGATTCCCATTCCTCATCGGCAGACCAGATACAACCATATAAGCATCACCTATTGTCTCCACCTGTTGAGCATTCAATCCATTATCCATCATGCCCCCATTCAATTAAGCTTCAAAATACAATACACACATGATTGACCTAAATATGACGACGAAGGGTGGACGTTACAAGAGAAAACCATTTAGACTGGACATAAATAAGCTACGAACATTACGCTGTAATATCTTACCTACAAATACTTTTATATCTTAATCAAATATATTATTCGGTAGACTGATCACAATGTCCATTTATCAATAATCTCTGGGAGTGGCATAGGTTGAATGTAATAACTTACGCTACATATAACTTTTCACGTATCTGTTATTCCCATGCGGTAGACCCATCTGATAGAATTTATTTCCTTAGAAACTGTTTATTCGCGGTAACAGTTGGGTCAGAACAATTTACGGTTACGATTGGGTTCACAGGGTTATACAGAGTAAAATAGTAAAAAATGGACGTTTTATTTGCCTGTGATCTCTTATTTATTTATTTAAAATCTTTATTGATAGCAATTCCCTTGAGGGTTGTTGTGTTCCTGCGAGTGAGTGAGGTCACCAGAAAGGAAGGAGATGCTGCGTTGGCAGCGGGGGTGGCGGCGCGCGACTGATATTTTATGTTGCGAGCGTTATTATGACTACGGTAACCGCTTCACATCGGGCGGGTCGTGTGCTTGTCTACCACCTGTATAAAAAAATGTATAAAAAAAACGCATACTCTACCAGTCAACCTTCGGGAAATGCAGACATTCACGAATGCGGTTTAAAAATATTTATATTAACAAGAAACATAAAAAGTGACTAATATACTATACATAAACTATATTTAAACATAAGTAAGTATATATATTACATTTATACACGTATATTTTATCATTCATACATATCCTCTTTTCGACACGATATAAATTTTGTTTCACAGTTTCCTGCATGTCCTCGTTTTATCTGACAGCTTTGAAAATGGGTTTCGAAGCACACAATGCCAGTTTTTGTGTAAAATGTAAAAGATAATAGAGAAGCAAGATCTATTTGCAATAGAGCGCTATCTTTTCCTCAGTCCCATGGATCAATAAATAAATATTCCTAGACAAATTACACACCGCCATCTAGTCCCAAACTAAGCAAAGCGTGTACTAAGGGTTCTAGATATAATACTTAAATTCATTTTTTTTTAATTCATGCATACGAGTAATATATATAAAACACCCAAGTCAATACAAACAGACTTGTTGTGCATGAAGCACACAAATATTTGTCTTGTTCGAGGATCGAACCCGCGACCCCGGTCAAAGTGGCCATTGCTCATCATTCGACCACCGGCACCAGACTCATCTTGCCTAACACAGGATATTTTTGAAAGACCTTCAAAATTTTTAAAACCATACTCTCTCACACATAGGATACAACGTATGGCGTGAGAGCGAAAAATTAGGCTTATATACCAGCAGCCATATTCTGCTACCGCTGTACCGCGCATTTGGATACTAGAAAGTATCTCAAAGTTTTACAAACTCACCTTATAAACATCAAAACTCTCGATGATGGAGTCAAAACTGGTATACAAGTCATTCAGCAAATCGACGACTTCTAGAGGAGTGGATTCAGCTGAGAGCTGGGTAAAGCCGATGATGTCGCTAAAGTAAATGGTCACTTGATCGTAAGTCTCTGCCATGACCGGTTGTCCCATTATTAGTTGTGAAGCCACAGATCTGTACATTGAATAATAAACTTTAATAATTTTAACACATTATTTAAACAGTTTCACTGCCTACTTTTATGCAGATATTTAATGTAAAAGATCGCTAAACCTATGAAATATATGTAATACTAGAGACTCTCACATATTATGATGGATGTGTCTTAATGGCTATTTGACTAACATTTTTTTCGGTTTGATATGTAGGGACCTCTCCATAATATAACCATAGGTGAAAGAATTACTTCAATAGCACAAAAATCTCTCGAGATATGTTAATTTGAAAATCACAATTTTTAGACTGCCCCAAAACGCTACATACGAAAGACTACCGAATTATGACGTCACAGGTTTGTATTTTGTATGCATCAAATCAGAAATTTGTACGATAGCTATGTTAAATATTACGTTTATGTGATTAGTATCATAATAAAAGTTATAGCATTTTTTATTGCTTCTCCAATGGAAATATTATTTTTTAATAATTTCATACTTTTAAAATGGACTTTGCCGCCAAACTTTGATCGACGCTAAAAAGTCTTACTGAAGATATTAGAATGGAAGTTTGCAGATCTTTATAGTTTTGTGTATTTTACGATATTGTTAAATAATTTATACAATTTTTAAACAGTGGAAAATAGCTAATCCTATCCTACTTCAGAGTACTACTAATCCTACCCTATCCCTACTAATATTATAAATGTGAATGCGAGTTTGTTCCGCTTTCACGCCGAAACTACTGAACCGATCATTATGAAACTTTGTACAGATATTCTCAAAGGTATAGGAAAGACATAGGATTGTATTAAAAAAAGTAAACGCGGGCAAACCGCAGGTGGAAGCTAATATTATACATCCTAAAAACTTTCACATATATTTGTGAAAGTTTGTTAGGATGTATCGACGTTTGTTATTCTTTCACAGGCAAACAACTGAATGGATTTGTATAAAATTTGCCATACATATAGAATATGTTCTGTATTAACAAATAGATCATTTTTTATCTATGCGTTCAAACGGGGCGCGGCCGCGAGTAAAAGTAAAATGTACTTTTTTTTATATGGAATCAATATGAATTCCCACCACTGTGGAATTTTAGTAGATTTAAAAAGCTATCGAATTGTGTAATAACTATATTATTATATACAACTTCTATCAAGATATTTGGAAATCAATAATGACCTACCTAAAAAAGGTTCATTTCGACAAAAAGTTCGAACTTTTGTTTCAAATGAACTTGGATAAAGAGCAGCTGGTCCCAATGAAAAACTTTCAGCTACAAGTAGCGTTATTACACTTTTCTTGCTTATTTCTGCGTACAGAAAAGACTATCAACTTTAATAGGACTACGTTTTATGGTGGGTGAATCTGTAGGAAAATCGGCCCTGTAAAAGGTCGTGACACTGCGCTGATGATAAAGCTAGACTCTTTTTTGGGGGTCTAGTGGTTCATCTTCGAACAAAAGCTAACCTCATCTGCAAGCGGTGCACCCTGCTGACTGACAAACTAGACTCTGGCGAAATGAGAGGTAGGTGTATTTTTTAAGTTGCCTGACCGGCGAAGTACCTCCACCTCACAGAATACCGCAGCCAAATAACAATTCCCTTGAGGGTTGTTGTGTTCCTGCGAGTGAGTGAAGTCACCAGAAAGAAAGAAAGGGAGAAGTATAGGCTGGCAACGGATCGGTGACCCCTTTGTGTTGCTGATCTCCATGGGCGGTGGTGATTGCTTTCCATCAGGTGACCCACATGCTCGTATGCCTCCATCTCATATAAAAAAAAACTGGACTTGTTTAAAATAACTTTTTACCAAAGATTCGTTTGAATTAATCTTACGTCTTGAAAACCTAAGTCAAGTCTTGAACAGTGTGTTCGGTGCCGCACGCACACACGCTCACTCATTCACGCTCTGCTCAGACGTCATTGTTTATGTAATGCTGACGACGCGATATTTGTATAAAGTAGGCGGAATGTGTCTAGGTCGACATACATATTTTGTAAAACTTATTCCTCTGTGAGACCTGTGTCCAATGCATCTAAGAGGTGTACTCCGAAGTACAAATCCGAAGATGCGGGCGAAAATTTGGAATTTTTCGAAAACGAATTTCCTTCGACCTTTCCAGACGGTGGATCTGAACTTTTCATCCAGCAGGACCTAATTTATTATTTTAATATCAAATACTAACATTTATTTTCTCGAAAACATCACAAACTGTATTTTAAAAAATCCAAAGTTTTGTCCGAAACAATTTCGGAAATTCTCCGGATTTTCCTTTCGAAATTAGCCCCCATAGCCCGAAATCCGATCATACCATATTTAGTCTTTCAACAAGTAAACATAATCACTCACTTTGGCAGCAGCTGATAGAGTAGCTCCTCACATTTCCTTTTCTCTTCCAAATAATCCGAGGTTCGTTCTTCAACCAATGCTTCCAGATTGTTGGCGTACTGTTCTACTTGAGTTAGCAACATATCCAATCGAGTTGATGTTTCGCAATCCCTGATGGAAGAAATTCCTAATGTGACCATTAATAGAACTATGGTGTATTAATTAATCTTAACAAACCTCGCCGAAATGGATAATGTGGCGATTGAATTTGTATAGCGAGGTAATTAATGAAAATGTATGTAGTCATGTTCTTGAAAGGAAATGACACAGTAAAACAAAGACAGAAAATCCAAATATAAACAATAAAAACTATATTACGGATTAACGATAATCCACAGTCTATTATGCAACTAAAATAATTGATTGCATAACAAGAATTCATAGCGAAGACTAAAGTGGAAGTTGAGAAAATTCCGGAATTTGGAGTTAATTCCTATACTAGTATAATTAAATATTTAAATTACATTGACATAATATTACAAATGCTGCCCCTCCTTCTTTCGGTGTTACTACTAATTATACTATGATTCCATTGGACAATATTCTACTATTCTTTGTTTGTTCAGCATTGGTGATAGTACGCTGACTCGACTCACAATAAATTTGCCACTGAAATTTATTACAAGTCGGGGACCAGTTGTGGGAGATTCGAGTATCCTTTTGTTAGAATTGTTCTCGTATTTTTAGCGCAAAACTTTAAAGTTTCTGGTCCAATGTAGATGTTTTGCGACAACAAATTTCTTCTTATTGCTGTCTCATATATAAGTATTGATAATAACAATTTATTCAAATATTCTAATTATATATACCTATACAGCTTATGTCATATATATCAGCCGTGTGGTTTCCGGCAGACTAGAATAGAATCACTCCGTTTCTTCCCGTGGATGTCGTACAAGGCGACTAAGGGAAATACATTATAAAACATCGATCAGGACTCCCCAACCCGTCTGGCCAGCGTGGGGAGTGTAGGCCAAATCCTCCAGAGAGGGTCGTGCTCCTGTGGTGGAGACTATAATGACCTGATGATGATGATGATGATATTAGATACATCTTGAATGTATAGCATTCAAGATGTATCTAATCCAGGTAAAAGTATCTAAGATATAAGAAATTAAGGCACAAACATACAATAAATTCTGGCTACCATAATATCTCTAATATATAAAATTCTCATGTCGCGTGTTTGTTACCAAACTCCTCCAAAACGGCTGGATCGATTTTCATGAAATTTTGTGTGCATATCGGGTAATTCTGACAATCAGCCAACATCTATTTTTCCCTAAATAATAAGGGTGACCCCATCCCTAAATATTTTATTGACAGTTTTTTATTTTTTTTTTTATGTTTTAGCATTGAAAAATACATACAACTTCAAATTTTCACCCTTCTACCATCAACCCCTAAAGTAACCCTAAATTTATATGGTAAAACAACGTTTGCCGGGTCAGCTAGTATATAGGCATTATGCACGTTTAGATGGCAAATGCTGAAGCGATTGTGATATTTGGTAATGAAGTAAGTTTAACCCCAGAACAAGGAAGAAATTAGTTCTGTATTGTCAGTAATTTATTTAAATAAATATTCCTGGAAAATTACCCACCGCCATCTATTCCCAAACTACTAGATAACTGATACTTTAATACATTTTTTGTAAATATATGCATATAATACATAGGAAACAACCAGACCACGACAAACATACTTGTTCATGCACACAAATATTTGCCCCAGCTTTATATGGGGACAGTAATATCAGACAGTACAATTACGTATCCACCATCTGTCTGGTCCAAACTGGAAGGTTCAATCCAACCGATATACATAAATGGTTTCAGAATAGAACTATAAATATACGTCCAGACCATTTTGGTCTGAATTACACCGAACGTCGCTTAATTAACTTTATTAGTGTCGAAATAGTACGTAATAAAGATGTACAATATCTTAATTGCATGGACTTGGATACTATCTAGAATAGCAACAAGACTGTTTCTTATTTTGAGAATGTTATGATACACTTTTTAATTACGCGGTTGCTTTTCGCGGCAAACGCTGTGACAGACGCACGCGGAAAGAACAACCCAGGACCCTACCGCCGAAGCTGAAGCCGATCACCATTGGATTTTTTAATTGCCAAAATCCAACTTAAACTTAGATTTATGCTACTTATGTTTAGCTTAGCTGGTAGAAACGATGGAGCTCTACTGACTAAGCTGTAGTTGTTTGGCAATAACTTAAACGTAAGACCTATTTTTCGAATCAAGATATTCGGTGGTAATCGGCTCCAGCTTCGTTTGCCGCGTCAGCGTGTGGAAGAGACTACATTCTTTTTAACGTTCGTTATACTATTTTTGGCATTAAACCATATGGACCCAAATTGGTTTATCTTTATATATATATAAATGAATGTCTATTTCCCTATGTCATCGCAACATACGTGAACGGATGGAACAATTACACTAATTCTTTTTTTGTTGTATTTGTTATTGTCAGGAGAAGGTTCTTATGTAAGAAAAAAAAGAAAGTTGAGCGGAATATCAGAAAATTTAACAAAACTGAACGACCATATTTACTTGTCTAATGTAGGTAAATTTAAGTCGTTTGACCGAACTGTCAGTCATTTGACAGGTTGCGCGAAACCAATTTAAATTCAATATTCATTCTTAATGACAGGATAACGCCTGTCGTGTAAGCTAGTGTGTTATAAAACAGTGTGCGTCAATTACAATGCGCCTTTTGCAGCAACCGCGCGCTTTACAAGCTTTTATTTGCTTGCACCTGACCCGGTGTTTTTATTGATAATTATATTGTAAGTTAGATTTAGCCCACTATCTAATGTCCGATTAAATTGTATGGCACACTTGTTTGGTTCTTTTTTTTACTCGAAAAGTTTGTTAAAAATCTTATAATGTGTTTGAATGAGAGTTTGTTAAGTATTTATAGTCATCAATATTCCCGGGTATAAAACTACGACTGGATTGGAACTCGCAGCGAATTTAATCAAAAGAAATTAGTAGGAGTAGGTAGCTGTTGGACTTTGACTTTCCCTCGTGATGATGTGAGAGACTGCAACATAGAAATTAGGTATTAAAAGCCTAAAGAAGTGAAAGAGATGACAGCGTAATAACTGCAAGTAATTAATTTTATTCTACTGCTTCTTTTCTTTCCCCACCTGTTATAACCCATTATCGGCAATAGGCCTCTTCATAAGCTTTCCACTCCGATCTCATTTAATGATTAATTGTATTACTTACTTGTTAATTCTTTGTATATTTTCCTTCAGCGCTGAGAAATCGGGTCGATCGTCATCCGGCAGAGTCCAAGGCGGTTCGCCGGTAAGGCTTTGCCGCGGTGACGCAGACAGCGGGGAAGTGCCACGGTGACGCATTTCTGCGCTCCCTGATAAATATAGTTATGACGTATTATTATTCATTCATCATTCTTAATGTGTCATATCATACGTATTCATATTCATGTTCATTTATTATCTAGATACTAATATTTACTAAAACATAAATAATCAATGATTAATAATCTTTCCATGGTCGACGTCGACAACCCTTATATCCACTGCTGGAAAAAGGTTCTTCCCTCAATCAAAGAGGTTTAGAGCATACTCCACCACGCTGCTCAACTGCAGGTTGGCGGAAGCCAGTGTTTTCAACCCGCCTAAAGGCCATTGACTTGGCTTAACGACTATCATCTAATAACACCAACTGGGGCCGACGGCTTAACGTGCCCTCCGAAGTACGGAGGAACTCGCGATAAATAAACCCATCCATGGACAGGCTTCGGTCGACGTTGCTTAACTTGCGTGATCGATTACGAGTAGACTGACATGCGCTACGACGTCATCGAGCGCCTAACGTAATCTTTCCATATTAATAAGTTTACTACATCATCTGAAACTTAAACCAAAGTACTTTGCTTAAAGCAACGACCTATGGATAACCGATCGAGTGTTCTTGCAGCTGAGATAACAGGGGCCCTATATATACTTACCGCCGAAGCTGAAGCCGATTACCATCGAATATTTTTATTTGAAAAATAGAGGTCATCGTCATCATCTCAGCCATTTAAAGTCCACTGCTGGACATAGGCCTCCCCTCTAGATATCCAATAAGACCGGTTGGAAGCGGCTTGCATCCAGCGCGATCCTACGGTCTTAATGAGGTCGTCTGTCCCACCTGTCACCTTGTGGGTGGATGCCCTACGCTGCGCTTGCCGGTACGTGGTCTCCACTCGAAAACCTTTCGACCCCATCGGTCATCCGTCCTCCGGGCTATGTGCCCTGCCCACTGCCACTTCAACTTGCAAATCCGCTGGGCTATGTCGGTAACCTTGGTTCTTCTACGGATCTCCTCAATTCTGATTCGATCTCGCAGAGAGACTCCGAGCATAGCCCTCTCCATAGCTCGTTGAACAACTTTAAGCTTGTTCATAAGGCCCATAGTGAGGGACCACGTTTCGAATAGAGGTCTTACAATTTAGTTATTGACAAACATCTTGAGAGTAATCGGTAGAGCTCTAGGGTTTCTCCTAGCTAAGCTAAAAGTAGGTGTCTACCTAAGCTGAAGTTTGATATTTGCAATCAAAATTATTTGCCTGCCGCAAATAACTAGCAATAAAAGCAGTTATGGCAAGCGTCCGTCCGTCTTCTGTAATAGACCGGTATTTAGTTCACCCAGATCTCATCTTCACAACCCATTTATTTTCCATCGCAATTCGCAAAAGTCTCAACGCCTGCCGAGACCTGCTCATGGGTATGTCGTTCTATTGACATATCCTGGAGCGGGTCTCGGCGGGCTTACAACATTACATTAAACTTCTCAAAGGGGCCTCAACGCGTTGGATCCATATCATCATGATGAAATATTTATGATGTTTAAGCCGTGAGTGCAAAAGAAATACATAATAAATAATAATAAATATTGTCAGATAAATTATACAGCGCTATCTAGCCCCAAAGTAAGCGAAGCTTGTGTTATGGGTACTAGACAACTGATAAACATACGTAAATACATTTTTTTTGTTATACATACTTATGATACATAGAAAACACCCAGACTAAGACAAACAGACATATTCAGGCACACAAATGTTTGTCCTATGTGGGAATCGAACCCACGAGCATTGGTGTCGAAGCCGCGTCATTGACCGCTACGCCACCGATCTCCTGTAATCGGCTTCAGCTTCGGCGTTAAAGCCCCAGGACGGTTTGTAAAGGCGACTTAATTCTCCATTTCTATTTACTGCTGTAAAGTCAATGTTATCTGGATTTATTAGCAACTAGCTGACCCAGCGAACTTCGTACCGCTATACTCGAGGGAGCTATCGCGCGGATTTAATTTTGAGAATTATTAAACTTATGATAACTTTCAAATGGTAAGTCCGATTTAAATGATTCAAAAAGTAATTTACAGATACTGATATGGCCTTGAACACAAAGTAATTTATTTTGATAAGAATTAATACCGTAGTTATGTAAATAGCTATCCAATAAACGCTTTATGAATGCCAATTTTTAAAAGTAGATAAATGGATATAGTATATTAACCTTAAGAGATATACATATGCCACCGCGGACTTTTCTGTAGACCTATATAAGATACACAATTCCACAATACATTATTTTGTTATATCTCAAAGGATTTAGGCAGCGTTTTCGTTGAACGCTCCCAGACGGCTTATTTTTTTTCCCGACATCTTCAACAAATATCGTTAATGTACACAGAAATAAATACAAAAACTTAACAAATTATACTTTAAAACCTTCCTCGAGACTCACGCTATCGAGTGGTGAAACTCGCTTGAAAATTGGTGCAGTAGTTTTTGAGTTTATCGCGAACAGACAGACAGACGCGGCGGGGGACTTTGTTTTATAATATGTATTGATATTAGTTGTATTCTATACAAAACAATATCAGTTCAGCTTTTTGTTACAAAACGTCGGTTAAGGTCGGAGACTCTCTTTAAATTGGACACATTTCATGAAGTTTCCTCCAGGCTCTTTAATGACGCGTCTCGGATAGAGCCTTATTGATGGACGTAATTTATTGCGAACAACGACAGGTGTCTAAAATTGTGCAATTAGCGTGAAAATACGTACAAAAGAAAATGTACCTACTAAAAGACATTTTGAGGATGATAAACTCTCAAATTCAGTTTAATAACTTGACTTTTGACTTTTATTTATATAGAGTAAATTATTCTTATTTGCTCATGAAGCTCGGAAACTGTTTATTTTTAATTTATATCTTAATATAATTTTTCATCAGTAAAAAAATATTTTCAACGAACACTATCTCATTATACATTTTTTTGAGTAAGAAAAAGGTGAAACGCATATTTTATTCCCTTTAATTTAAATCCGAACGACGTGTTTTTGAAATAAATATTTCATTTTTAATCTATTGACTGCGAAGTCTTAATTTATTAAATTATCAGTGTGTTCGTCGCTATCTGATCGGTGATTAAAAAATACTTTTTTTTCGTTATTTTCTACTTATAATTTCACTTTCAACCTACATACATATTTAATTAAATGTTTACCATAAAGTATGGAATTTTAAATGTTTACAAAACGCGACTTTTGATTAACCATTATCATTTTTATTAGGTTTACGAAATGAGAAATTTCCAATCGGGATGTAGCCCGAAATTTTAACATAAGACATTACGAACTATAGGAAACAACAGTTCTTTCAAGTAATTAGGATGTAGAATAGGAGCAGTGGATAAAATACGAATAATCTAACAAATATTAGATGCATTAATGTTATTATTACTATCTGGGGGCCTAAGCTGAAGTAATTCCCATCGGATTTTTTGAAAGCAAATACCAAATAGCTTAGATTTATGATACATATGTTTAGCTTACCTGATAGAAACCCCGGAGCTCTACCGACTGAGCTGAAAATGTTTGAAAATAACTAAAACATAAGACCTATTCCTCGACTCAAAATATTCGATTGTAATCGGCTTCAGCTTCGGCGGTGGGGCCCCTGACCTGCCCCCTTACCACCAACTCTTATTGCGATTCAATAACTGAGTAGAATGCTTATTCATAACAATGAATAAGCGACTCTATTTCAAATTAGATAGAGACGCTTATTCATTGGTATGTATAAGCATTCTATTCAGTAATTGAATCGCAATAAGAGTTGGTGGTAAGGGGGCTGATAATATTATTATTACTTTTGGGTCATTCGTGTCATATCCTGGAGCAATGCCTGGGCCATTTCGGCATTTGTCTTGTCCGGGCAATTACTAAAATAATACCTGACCACTTTCATCAAAGGTCAAGTTAAAGAGTTATTAGCCTTGCCGACATTGTTTATCTCGGTAATCAGGTTTAGCCCATAAAACCCCACGAAAATCGATTTGTCTTTCCAGGGCACGCCATTACTTAGATTTATATGCTAAACTTCATTTGCATTATATTATACCTAGCGGTTACCCGTGACTTCGTCTGCGTGGATTTTCAAATAAAGTTTTATTTCTTATTTTAACTCCATAAGGGATGAATCAAACAAAACCTATCCTCTCTTTCAAGATTAAATTATACACTATGAGTACGTTATGTCAAAAATTCCATTAATTGTAAGTGACACGGGATTTTTACATATGAAATTTACAGTACGTATACTAATGAAGAACCTGTGCATCGTCCCCACCATGACCTGTAAAGACTTGGTCACTGGCTTTCGAACTGTCCACACGATAAAGGTCACACAGCGAGGGATTGAGAGAGATTAGCTCTGAGTTTCTATAAGGAATTCAGAGTTGTCTAAACTGATGTCTGATCTGAAGAAGTGAAGTGACACTAGCCCGGCGACATTTGCACTGACTCGTCTGTGCAAATGGGTAAAGAAAGTTCTAGAATCGAGGCTGCGTATGGTGTGAGGAAGTATTGGAAGTGGTTGGATATGGAAGGTGAATGTTTGCGTAGGGGAAGCTCTACATCTGTCTGGGTTTGAACACCGTTTGTGAGGTTGAATATATAGACGTTTCTTACTCTTTCACGCATGAACACCTGAATGGATATGAACTGGTTTGACACATACGATTATTTTCAATGACACGGGGTGAAGCCTCAGCGAGAAATCTTTAATATAAATAGAATTACACGTAATAACTTTAAACATACGTTTGAATTTGTCCTCCAATATGGCTGCGCAGTAGTCGCAAGCGAGCGTGCAATGTGGACGCCGCATTTCCAGAAGTGGGCTGACGGCTCGCCTAGGACTTGGCGAATCAGCGCCCCCCGGCGGTACCAGGGACATGGTTCTGTTGACAAAACATTATAGATCAAAGTTCATTTTCAACGGTTCTCCTGCGGACACACGGACCCTATATACTTAAGAGCGCCTCGGAAGGCCTGCTTGCAGGCGAAAGGGGAGTGAGACCTGCTACATACCAAACTGTTTGAGTTCCTGTTTGGTTTACTGGGCGCTGTAACGGGTCGTGTAAAGGTAGGGATGCCACTTTTTTTTACAAGAAATGAAGTATATTTAGGTCCGAGAAGAATATCAAACAGTATTTTGGAATAATGAACAGTATTTTATTTATTTAATGTTTTAAATACATATGTTTTATATATGTTTCCTCGCTCAACTTCTTAATTTACAATCTTTATTAAACCTCACGACAATTAAGTATAACTATAATTAAATCAGGAGCTCATTTTTTATTACAAATTAAAAAAAAATGAGGAAGCCTCTAAGTCTAACACTAGTGTTAAGTTATGTTAGTGTTTTGATGCTGAAAACAGTATTTTGTATACTTTATTTTTGCTCAACAGTAAAAAGTATAATGTAGTGAAAAATAGTATAATACTGTTTTTTACAGTATGGTTGGCAACCTTATGTAAGGTCCTCTTGCTCAGGTAGAGGGTTGGGTAAAGGTCGGCGCACGGCAACGCATTAGCTGTAGGCATTGGGTCCGTGGTCCTCCTATAGCAATATAATTGGAGATGTAAATGATTAACTTCTTCTTCTCGGTCGTTCGCTCTTGCTAGAGCGGTTGTGGTTATAGATTGGGTGTCACTACCTGCAGCAGCTGCCGCGATTCCTCTCCATCTCTGATTAATTAACTACGATAGAGCCAAAGCAACCTCTCTGCACATGGAGCACTCTGCCGATTTGCTAACGAAGCTCTAGCGAAGAAAAGGAAGAAGAAAGAAGGGAAAAGGATATTAAGCCAAATAACAAAACTCTTGAGGATTTTTGTGTTCCTGCTAGTGAGTGAGGTCTCTTTCAGACATCCTTCAGATGACACCTCCTTACTGCAGAAGTGCCTGCCTGTGTGCCTGCCTGTTTGCTTGCTTTCCATTCCAAGCATCTTTATTACATCAGTCGGGTCATATGCGTGTTTGGCACCCGACATGGTGTTTAAAAAATCTAGTAAAATCTTTTTCTTACCATTAATGTATTATTATAATACAGAGTTCGTACAGTAACTGTTATTTTTATTACATTTATGTTTGTCTTTCTGATGTAAGTCAAAGACCTATTAGTAATAGAGGTGGTACGTTAATTGAGTTTAGTAAGGTGCTGGAAATAAAAGGATGATAATTATACGCGGAAAAAGTATCCATTCATTTAATATCTAGTCGTAGAAAAAGAAGAAACTCATAATGATATAGTTCACCGAGAGAATTCGTTATACAACATTTCATATATATAATAAATAACTGACCCGGCGAACTTCGTACCGCCTCATAATCAAAATCAATCCGTTCTTGTAATATTATGAAAACAGGCGTTTCATACTATTTTTTTTATGAGGGCGGTCAAAATGTCTCCACCGTGCCCGATGAAAAGCACAAGTGAAGATTTAATGAAACAAAGCAGCGCTGGCGGTCCACCCTTTGATAACACGTGTATTTCTTCACGTTTCGTCTAAACTACCCCGGGTTTTTACAAAACGAGAAGAAATACTTACACGTGTTATCACTTAAATTTCATTCTGCGAGCTTCACACAATTCTTCATATTTGGCCGTATTCTTGTCTGCCACCCAACGTAGTACAAAAAAAATTGAAATATGAGTTGTACTATGACATACGAGTAGAGAGGCGAATTTCCCATAATGCCAACTCGGCCTGTGCTTATGGCGGCCAGATATTAGGAGCGGCTGGCCAATAGTGGCAAAAAATATACTTCCCAAACTTAAAAGGATGCCGGCGGCATCTTATTATTTAAATGCATCGTTTTATTAAGTAGCCACTTGTCCGAAGCTTATTGAACATAATATCTACGGGTGAGTAAAACAGTATAATGCATTCTGTTTTACGAATGCTTTCTTCATCTTTGTGTCCAACTGATTTCAATTCATTTTAGCAATAAAAGTTGATTTTTGGAAAAAAATACCCGACTTCAGTTGGCGAGCGCAGCTTATTGGTGGAATACCCCGGGACACGCTGCTGCACGTCTACCAGTAGAAAAGTTATTGCGTCACACAAGATTCCTTAGTCGCCTTGTACGACATCCAGCGCAGAGCAATGCCGAGGCGCAATTCTATTCCGCCGGCAACCACACGGCTAATTTAAGGGTTTCCCTCGACTTTTCTGGGATCCCATAATCAGACCCTGACTTGGCGAATATGGGTCCACCTCGCAATCGTACCCATTCAAATAAAAAAAAGAATTATGAAAATTGGTTCACAATTCGCGAAGATATCTAAGAACATACATACAAAAAAAATATTCAGTCGAATTGAGAACCTCCTCCTTTTTTGAAGTCGGTTAAAAATCCGGTATAGGGTGAATGATTGGCTGGGAGGCGGGCGGCCTAGGGCGACCATGGCTCTAAATCAGCCTCTGCTAGTTCTATCCTATGGTATAAGAATGATGTGGTATCATTCTTTATGGAACAAAAGAATTATTTTTTTTTTTTTTAGCGCCATTAGTCCCAAATTAAGCACAAAGCTTGTGTTATGGGTACTAGACAACTGATAAAAGTACTTAAATACTTTTTTTTTTGTAAATACTTATAATACATAGAAAACACGCAGACCAAGACAAACAGACATGTTCATGCACACAAATGTTTGCCTTGTGCGGAGAATAAATCAGATAAAGCACCCTAAGCAAAAAAGAACGAGTGATAGACTGGAAAACGCGAAACACTTAGACTGCACTTAACATAAAGCATTTTCATAACATCTATTGACATCCCTGGGATTTTTATTCAATCCGAGATACAATTTGGTTCAAAGGAATTCACGAATCGGGACATCAAAAGAAAAGCCGAGATCAATGCTATTTCCCACCTCTACATAGGTGTAACATCCCGACATATTTTAGGTTATGTATACAAAAATAGGCTTTTTTTGTTATGACACTAGAGAGACAAAAAGGTATACCACCTGCTTCATGATTAATTTATTGCAAATTGAAGTATTTCATTAACATCCGGGTTGATCACGATTGACAGACTCAAATCCATGCCAATATGAATGGTTTTTTTTAATGTGTTAAAAATTTCTTATAGTATCAACCTGTCTGAGAGTAAGCAGTCATCGCTTCATGTCTCCACCTCTGACAGAAATTACAGAGGAAGACCAAATGTGAAGACCGTCAGCACTGCAATTAGTGTGGCGTTGACCCCCTTTGATGACCCACATAAGTATTTCTTCACGCATAGTCTAAACAAGCCAGAATTAAAAGAAGAAGGAAACACGTATCATCATCATCATCGGTCTGTATCTACCCACTGCTGGATATAAGCCTTCCTCAATACTTTCCACCAAATACAATCTTCCGCCTTCCGCATCCATTCTTACGGTGTTACATCTAGAAGGGGGGCGTCCAACGCTTTGTCGTCATACGTGAGGCCTCCACTCTAATAACTTCCTCCCTCATCACTTACTCGGCAGATGTAACCGGCCCATTGCCACTTCAGCTTGCAAACCCTGCAGGCTATGTCGATGTTCTCCGTCGAATTTCTTCGTCCCGGATTCGATCCCTCAGTGAAACCCAAAGCATAGCTCTCCGTCGCCCGCTGCGCGACCTTTAGCCGCGTGACCTTTGAACACGTGTGCCAACAGCAAATTCAGCAACTTTATAGATCGGCAGAGAAACGAATTGCCAAACTTTTTGGTGAGTGTGAGTAACAACTCTGTCCAATCTATATAATAATAAAAGGCTTTGTCCTCACTGACTAGACTGACTGACTGACTAATCAACGCACAGCCCAAACCGCTGGGTCTAGAGATTCCAAATTTGGCAAGTAGGTTCCTTATGACGTCTAGGGGTGCACTAAGAAAGGATTTTTCAAAATTCATCCCCTAAGGGGGTGAAACGGGGGTCCAAAGTTTGTATGGGGAAACAAAATTAGTTGGACTATTTTATCCAAAACTTTACACGAGTACTTCTATAGATAAATGAAAAAACAAGTGTTCCAGGATTTTTCAAAATTCAACCCCTAAAGGGGTAAAATGGAGTGAAAAAGTCTGAAAATCGTCATGGGTATTGTTTTTATGGTTTATCGGGTCGCTGATTACGAAAACAACAACTATTTTATAATCCAACATAGCCGACGTGACATAAAATCCCCCCCCCCCCCCCTCATCATCATCATCCCCCTATGGGGGTACGATGTAGTTGAAATGTCATAATATCAATATGGGTGTTGATTCTATGGTTTTCTGGGACGTCAATTACGAAAATCGCATCGATTTGAAAATATAACACAGTGGACACGATATAACTTAAAAGGATTTTTCAAATTTTTCCCCTAAAAGGGTGAAACGGAGGTCCAAAGTTTGTGTAGAAGAGGTTAAAATAGGGGGTTGAAAAAAAAACCCTCTTGGAAACCATTCACCTACGATTTTGAGACTTGGTAGAATAGTTGTTTATAAAAAAAAGGGGATGTTTATGGGTAACTGATTAACTTTTGACCAGCGCCCAGCCAAGAAATGTCAAAAAATGTTATATTTATATTTGAATTAATTTATCACTAGATGGCGCTATACCTAGCATTTGTACAGCGCGCTATGGTTTCGTTATTAAGGAAAGGGTATATACTATATACGAGAGATTATTTCAAACCATGGGGTTATCCATGACGGTTTATCCATAAAGGTGTTTCGCTATGACCATTAACAAAGCTCAGGGGCAGTCTCTAAAGGTCGCTGGGGATGACTTGAGACAGGACTGCTTCTCTCATGATCAGTTTTATGTATTTTGCTCAGGAGTAAGATCTCCTGGAAGCATTGCAATTATTGCTCCTGGTGCGAATGCCAAAAATATTGTTTACCGGGACGTCTTAACCTAAATGGTGTATGTTTGTGATAATGGTCAATACGAAACAAAAATAGACGCAAATCAGGAGTGTTCCCGTAGCGAAGCACGGGTACTTTGATAGTAATCTATATCTAACAAATAAAATTCTCGTGTAGCGGTGTTTGTTGCCAAACTCCTCCGAAACGGCTGGACCGATATTTATGAAATTTTGTGTGCATATCGGGTAGGTCTGAGAATTGGCCGAAATCTATTTTTCATACCCCTAAATGATTAATGTACCTATGTGGCAAAACAAATTTTGCCGGGTCAGCTAGCATGTATATAAAAATGAATCCCTATTTCCCTCGGTTACAGCATCACGCGTGAACGGCTGGTCCGATTTCCCTATTTCTTTTTATGTTGTATTTGTTTAGTCAGGAGAAGGTTCTCATGAAAGAAAAAAATAAGAAAGTTGCGCGGAAAATTAGAAAATTTAACCTTATTACTTTTATAATGTAACTTTATGTCGTTTGTCAGGACTGTCAGTCATTTGACAGATTGCGCGAAATTGCACTAATTCGAATTCAATATTTAATGTTAAGAAGACAGAACGACGTATGTCAGCTAGTGCGGTACATTACAAACATTCCCGTTTGAAACCCGAGTGATTTCAAAATAACATTTACCATTAGAATCCCCAAGCTTTTTAGGACGATTTTGCACCCACAAGCACAGTAATACTCTTGACCGAATTATCCACCGATCCGAAAGCTTCGAATCCAAACCCATCAACGCGCCACGGCGTTCGAAGGATTTCCTCGCTTGCACCATCCAAGTGAATAAATAAACATACCTAAATGCATTTCTGCGTTATGCAAATAACATAGCTGAAACGAAAACTTTAAATTGCAAATTTCTTAGCTTAGAGTTAACGCATCAGCGCGATTTGTATAATCTTCTTCGTCTAGAAGATATTCTAATAAATTTTTTTACGAACGTATTCCGTGGAAGATTTCTATGTGTGAATAGTATTTGACGAGCTTGGTGGTCGAAAGGTTAGCAATGACCACTTTGTCTCCGAGGTCGCGGGTTCGATTCCCGCACAAGACAAACATTTGTGTGCATGAACATGTCTGTTTGTCTTGGTCTGGGTGTTTTCTATGTATTTTAAGTATGTATTTACAAAAAAAGAAGTATTTAAGTACATTTATCAGTTGTCTAGTACCCACAACACAAGCTTTGCGCTCAATTTGGGACTAGATGGCGCTGTGTAAATTGTCCAGAAATATTTATTTATTTATTTATTATTATTTACATACTTTTTTTATAGGAGAGGGAGTAAACGAGCATGTGGGACACCTGATGGAAAGCAATCACCGCCGCACATGGGGATCAGCAACACCAAGTCATCGCCGATTTTGGCACCTTCCTTTCTCTCTGGTGACCTAACTCACTCGCAGGAACACAGCAACCCTCAAGGGAATTGTTATTTGGCTGCGGTATTCTGTGAGGTGTGAGGTGGAGGTACTTCCCCAGCCGGGCAGTTTAAAAAATACGACATGTCCACTAAGAATAGTGTCTGATGGAAGGCGCACTCGTTTAGTTCTCGAGCCGATTATCTAAAACAATCATAATTTTTATTTCAATATTATTCCAATTTGTTCCAATATTATTCATTATTCCAATTTGCCGTAACTTTTAATCCAATATGTCGGCCGCCACAAAATGGCGTTTTTCAAATTTTCCCTTCAACCAACATGATATCAGTATAAAACTTAAGTAGATATCAAACGCAAGGGCTTTATGAGTAAAGTAAATAATCTTCTTAGTTCGGTTATATTAACAACTAACACATATATATACTTTTTTACATACATTTGATAAATACCTATGATACAGACCACACCCCGGACACTCCGTACAAACTTCGCGCCGTGAACAGTATGTTACTACATAAACAATGATGTCTGTGCCGAGCGTGAATAAGCGTGTGTACGTGCGGCGCCATACAAAACTGCCCCCTTACCACTAACTCTTATTGCGATTCAATAACTGAATAGAATGCTTATTCATACCAATGAATAAGCGACTCTATTCAATTTGAAACAGAGTCGCTTATTCATTGGTCTGAATAAGCATTCTATTCAGTTATTGAATCGCAATAAGAGGTGGTGGTAAGGGGGCTGTTCGGCAAAAGAGCGGCAGGAAGTGGCTATACCGTACGTAGTACTATTACTTCCAAACCAAGACAAACAGATATGTTAATGCCTATAAATGTTTGTTTACGCGTAATTTGGAAATCGAACCCGTGGAAATTAACTAAGGGTTTCACTGAGGGATCGAATCCGGGACGAAGAAATTCGACGGAGAACATCGACATAGCCTGCAGTGTTTGCAAGCTGAAGTGGCAATGGGCCGGTTACATCTGCCGAGTAAGTGATGAGGGAGGAAGTTATTAGAGTGGAGACCTCACGTATGACGACAAATAACATAGAAGTCAAAGAAGTTATTGCATTCATCCTCATCACATCTCGAGGAATATTGATAATGCTAGCATAGCATATTCTTTATATTATATGTTTACATATACTCTTCGCAACTTCGTCTGCGCGTGACAGAGCGTTGAGAGTAAAGCGTAAGATTATCATTTGAAAGATTATAGGGAGCCAATCTTAAATGATAGACATATGACATCGCGGACTTTTTTTAGAGCTTTTTAAGATGAATAATTCCGTCGTATATAATTGTGGCGTAACTTGAACCGTTTACGCAGGGCACGCAACGGAAGCTCTAAAAAGGAATATTTTATCCCATTTTTGCAACATTTTTTCATTGGCGCTCCGCTCCTATTGGTGGTATATTACATACATAAATAATAAATATGATCTAAGAAGTAAAATTAAATAGCTAAATTGTAATTCTTCTAGTTTCTTCTCGTTTACTCTGTTGTAAGTTACTACTACGTACTATAGAAATCGGGCAACTTGCGGCAAAATACTTATAATCAAATGTTTTAGTATTAGATACTACATCTACTATTAAACATGGTACAATATCACACATACCCTGTGATATTGTACCATTTTAACACTGACAGATGTGATCACGTGATTTGAACTTACCTACGTCATTAGTTATATTTTGTATGGAGCTCACGACGTACTCTTGGCATTAAATGCGGGAAGAGAATACCTTATTTTATTGCTTGCTACTAAAGAGCTAAATAACTTTATTCTACTTACAAAACATCTTTAGCTCTGTCGAAATTCAGTATGAGTTGAGAGTCTTCATGAAATTTCCGCTATGGAAATTCTATATCCTATTGTATAACTTTGTTTTTGGGCTGATGCCCATTCACGAAATTTCCGACACTGTCTGGGCCAGTGTTTCCTAACCTTTACCATACCCCAGTCACTCCATTCAAATGTTGCGTCGTTTGCTACTACATAAATAATGGCATATGTACAGAACGTGAACGAGCGCGTGTGCGTGCGGCACCATACAAACTGTTCCACATTCGTCTCAGAGGGGAGGTGAGGTCGATGCGAGAGCGCGGCAGGGAGTGACCATACTGTTCGTAGTACTATTACTTATACTATGCTTTTACAATGTTATTACTCCTATGAATGAATGTATACTTGTGATGAATAGATTATTTGCATTCTATTATTAATAAAACACCTGCATGTAATGGACGTGGTGTTTGTATTTCTCCTATAAACACAAACTGTGACCTTGATATGCCCGTAAGGCGAAACCGGTCGGTAAAAATAAATTTTATTGCGTGGAACAGTACAAGTGCTTTATTAATAATGTTTCTCTTTCATTTCCTTCAAGCCCTTGCCAAGTTTGCCAAAATTAATAAGAGAAACTTATTTTAGCCCCATCCCTAGATGGTATAATCTAAACTAATTCGTTATCGTTATATTACTCTACCGATTCACTACTATACCCCTGCCGGGTAAAATAGTGAATCTGTAGGGTAAAAAAATTACCCCCAGGTTTGGAATCACTGGTGTAGACAAACTACAAATAGTAAAGCGATCTCTATAGATTTACTGCTTTTTATTCCTCTGCGTTTATTTACGACCCTATTGAAGAGGACATTTCCTATTTAGCATTGGTATTGATTTGTCTAGAACGGTTGTGGCACAGGAGCAAACAGAGACTAAAGGGCTACATACGCACCACATCGTTTTATGATATAAATGGGCATATTTACACAACCAAGCTTACTTCAACTTCACGTGGTGTACGTTGCCGATGCTTTAAACAAACAAGGGATTTTCATTATTATAAAAGTTCCCCATTTCACAAAGGACTGCAATCAAATAGCATTTTCCTAGACGCCGAGGTATTTTCGTGTGTGATGTCACACTCTAGTACTGGACGGGGCCCACCACACATCCCCACCACTGTGTCTCCTGTATAGACAGGATTAACAGCGGCGACAACCATAAACGACTTCACTGGCAGGAACACAGAAACCCTCAATGGAATTAATTATGACGAGCTCGGTGGTCGAATGGTTAGCAATGCCCACTTTGACTCCGAGGTCGCGACAACCATTGTGTGCATGAACATGTCTGTTTGTCTTGGTCTGGGTATTTTCTATAAGTATGTATTTACAAAAAAAAGACATGTATGTAAGTACATTTATCAGTTGTCTAGTACCCATAACACAAGCTATGCGCTTAATTTGGGACTAGATGGCGCTGTGTAAATTGTTCAGAAATATTTATTTATTATTTATTTTATTATTTAGCTGCGGTATTCTGTGAGGCGAGGTACTTCTCCAGTCGGGCAGCTTACAAAATACGCTATGCTTTACCTCTTCTTTAACCAGGGAGTCGTTTGTCATTCAGCAGGGTGAACCAGGTGCAGGTGAGGTTAGCTTTGGCTCAAACATGTTGTTTAACTACTTACATCCCAAAATTAGTATGGATGTACACAATCATCGTGTCTAAATACACAAGAAACAAAATATTTAAATTTAATTTCCTTCCTGAAATCAATTGATTTTAAACTAAAATTTCTTGGAATTGAGTAGGTATTATCTAAATATAATTTTAATTAGAAAAAAATATACTGAAGTTCATCGAAGTAAAATAAGATGATAAAAATTTCTTTTAGATTGTCTTCAAAAAGCGTCTCTGAATTCCAAATATTCGATTCTCAAAGTAACTTTAGCCCTCAAGCAGAGATTTTTCTTATTAGAATAATTGCCGAAGATCATTCAATGTCTCTGAGAGCTCTTTGTAGATTATTGTATCAAATTGCGTTCAAAATCTTCGTATGAAATACTCCGTAATAAATTTCAGTGCTGTCTCTTGCACATAGACGATTGCTTATAGATCAGGCACTTTAATTAGCCATAATAAGTTCGACTGTAGTGGTGTGGTGTTCACTAATGTACATATGCGAGATACCATTATCCTGTGTGTGTTTTGCTCCCAAATATTGCCGAACGAATGCAGGAGAACATGCTCCCTTACCTTCGTATCATGTCTTCTTATAATAATTACTTCTCTGCAATAGATATATTCGCTTTGTCATCGTCAGAGTTTAAAAACGTGTAGCAAACAACAAAGTATCTCACTTACTGTGAGCAGGAAATGCAGGAATGCAGGAGAACATGCTCCCAAATGTAATATATATCTGTTATTACTATGTTATATTACTCACCGGGTTATACAACGTGTAACTCCAAGTACGCAAAACCTCAAACACCCAACTGAGTTTTATTATTATATACTCGATATATCTGAGTAATAATTTCTAAAAAAAAAATTTTTCGGATATATGAACACTTTTTTGTTTTCCTAATAATTCTAATAGTTTCTGAGTTCTGTGACGCTTTCTTATCAAAAAGAGATATCAAACTGTAACAAAATGGCTACGATAGGCAAATATTAATATTAAAGAGCGAGCATCGCGTTAATGACGCGTAAGCGCCGCTCTCTGCACGGCGCTTACGCGACATAGACTTTTTGGACGCGGAGGTATACGTGTCAAAAAGGATAACAATATTAATGAAGCGCGCGCATATGTCTTTCTTTATCGGTTTGATTCATTCATTATTATTAGTGAATATTAGTGATATTTACGTTTGTTTACCTACTTCACATTATCTCGCTTGATTGTCGAGCGCAATTTAATAATAGACGTTTATCACATCAGGGGACGTAAAAACCGAACCGCCAAAGCTGAAGCCGATTACCACCAGATTTTTTGATTTCAAAAATCTAAGTTTACCTTAGATTGCTGGTAATTGTGTTTAGCTTAGCTGGTAGAAACCCTAGAACTCTACCGAATAAGCTGAAGATGTTTGTCATTAACCTAAACCTAAGAGCTGTTTTGGCGATCAAAAAATCCGATTTTAATGGGCTTCAGCTTCTGCGGTAAGGCTCCAGATTAGCTAGGTCACTTTGTTAGCATAGCCCAATAAAGTAATTTCAGTGTATGTAGATCAAATTTTAACCTTTCTAATACAATTCAATCATTAACCTCTCGTAAAATTCAGTCAGCAAGAACTTGATGTCTATCTAGATTACAAATCAGATTCACATCGGCACGAGTGCTCTCAATCACCGCTGAAATGTGGCTGAAATCCGTATTTCTGCGGCTCTAAGCCGAACCGAGGTCGCATCTACGGTATTACAGATATGAAATTTGAATTATAACCTACATTACACGAAGGATATGAGCGACCTAAGTATATACCTGACTGAAAGGCTTAAGGTAACGTATTGATGGACGAAATATCCCATGTGATTTTACCAATTATTTCAAGCGAAAATCCGCGCTGCTCCTAGTTTTTTCCCTCGTAAAAAAATTTATAACCTATTGTAAAAAATTCAACTGACATTTTGAAGTGTATGCTTGAACTAATCTATATAGCACATTTAGAGGAATGCCTCTGTCTCGTATGCCGATAAAATATAAATCTCTGTCACACCCTGGACACTCCATACAAATGTCGCGTCGTTTACTACTACTACATAAACAAAAACGTCGGTGCAAAGGGTGAATGAGCGTGTGTGCTGGCGGCGCCACACAAACTGTTCCAGATTTGTCTCAGAGGTAAGGTGAGGTCGACATATAGTGTCGATGTAGCGGCTATACTGTACGTAGTACTATTACATAGATAGTGTTTAGAAAGGGGTTACTTTGCAATTTTTTTTCTGTTATAAAACTTAACATTTTGTTTAACAATAACTGAAAAAAAATAAACATGAAGTATCTGGCAGTCAAAAATTACATTCATAAGTTTTGCAATTGCCGAGAAAAATCTAGATCCCTGACTTCAAACTTGTCAAGGCGTCGTATTAAGTGAACAAATTGTGACGGTGTCGTAGTACTATTATTTATACTGTGGTGTCATGTAGATTAATTACATCAACTTAAATACGTCGAAAATATTCATTCCAATATAAATAATATAAAAGAGGAGATCGGTGGTCGAATGGTTAACAATAGCTACTTTGACTTTTATTTGGCAAATGTTTGTGTTCATGAACATGTCTTTTTGTCTTGGTCTGGGTTTTTTCTATGTATTATATGTAAATTACGAGCTCGGTGGTCGAATGGTTAGGAATGGCCACTTTGACTCCGAGGTTGCACGTTCGATTCCCGCACAAGACAAACATTTCTGTGCATGAACATGTCTGTTTGTCTTGGTCTGGGTGTTTACTATGTATTATAAGTACGTATTTACAAAAAAAAATGTATATAAGCACATTTATCAGTTGTCTAGTATAGTACCCATAACACAAGCATTGCGCTTAATTTGGGACTAGATGGCGCTGTGTAAATTGTCCAGAAATATTTTTTTTTATTATGTGACAGTCAATATAATAAATTGGTTATTATTTATAATGACTGGCCAATGTAATAAATTGTGAATTATTAATAATTAAGCTTACTTGACACCACATCATTCATCATCTATTTCCGACACAGACATTCAAAATTTAATGTCTGTGATTTCCCATGACAGGACACAAGAAAACCCTAACCTAACCAAAAATCAACTCAAATCTAACCAAAACATGGATTTATCACATTGACCAAGTATTGGTCAGTATGAATAATAACCTAGTTATTACATTGACCACAACATATATACTTACAAAAAAAATGTATTAAGTATAATAACAGTTATTATCTAGTACCCAATGTACAAGCTTTGCTTAATTTGGGCACACCCCGGACACTCCATACAAATGTCGCGTCGTTTACTACTACATAAACAATGGCGTCTGTGCAGAGCGCGAATGAGCGTGTGTGCGTGCGGCGCCATACAAACTGTTCCAGATTTGTCTCAGAGAGAAGGTGAGGTCGACACGAGAGAGCGGCAGGGAGTGGCCATACTGTACGTAGTACTATTACTTATACTGTGGTTTGGGACAAGATAGACGTGTGTTATTATTATTAATTCCTTCCTTTTAGCATTTTCGTTTTTTAGAGCTGAATAGTATGTAAAAGGTGTTACAACTCCCTGCTAATGGAGTAAACGGGCGTATCTCATATTTTTAACACTTTAGTAGAAACGTTTTCCCTATAACAAAACAATTTCGCACGTAATTTAATCATGGTGTAAACAGAGGTGTTAAAAAGCTTGATCCGCGTATATTTATATCCACTGTTTGTATCTTGTTGCGTGGCTAATAGACTCCATATCTACTCGTAGCTACGCTATGTACACAGAATAGAAAAGCGAGATGGTTCTTACCGGCAAAAATTTTAATGCGTTGACGGTTTCTGGTTTACATGTAATTTGATCTAGACTACGTACTCCCGTCACCAGTTCATCATCATCAGGTCATTTTAGTCTCCACTACAGGAGCACGACCCTCTCTCGTCCGTCCCTGTCCTGGAGGATTTGGCCTACACTCCCCACGCCGCCGGCCAGACGTGTTGGGGAGGCCTGATCGATGTTTTATAATGTATTTCCCTTAGTCGCATTGTACGCCGGCCAACCAGTTATTTCATGTTAATAGATGCATGTGACTGCCAAGGCTGCTTTGGTCGTATCTGTAACCCCGCTGCTGCGTTTGTCTCTGCACCACTTCAACATCTGAAACCGAAGATATATACGACTGCCGCCCAGGCTGCTATATTCATCTCTGCGTTACATACTGGTACTAACGTAGTATGAGTGAAGTACTGGTATTCTGGCTCAAACCTACTCAATGACCGAAGTAGTACAGATTAAGAATAAATACTATGGAATTAAGTACTACCACAATATAAGAGGAGCTCGAAGGCGTGCCAATATACGTTATCCCCCCCCCCCCCCCCCCCCCGCGCGCGCGCGAATGAGAGAAGACCCATATCGCAATGGGTTGACGACAATACATATAAGTAATAGACATACTTATTTTCGTTATTACTGCAGTACAGTAATAATAATAAATAAATAACAAACATTCCTGGACCAATTACACACGACCATTTATATTATCTATATTTTTGTAAATATTACAGAAGGTAAGTTTATTAATATTTACAAATGATAACAAAATGTACTATCAGTGGATTCAGATGAACAAACGTACAACATATTTATTTAGATCCAATCAAAATAAACACTTTTTTGCAATACAAACACAGGCTAATGATCAATTTTGCCAGCAAAATTATATTGCAATGCAGCGTAGAATCGTGAGAGCAATTTGAAAGCCAATCTCCGGCAATTCATGCGTCTAGTCTATGGAAATTCAAATCCATTCGTAATAACATTTAAAGTTTGTTATCTTTGCTATTAAAACGACTAATATAAATTTAGATTTAAGTAGCAAAATGTAGATACTAACTTACTTTCGATAGATAAAAAATAATTGGTCGTCTATAAAGTCGGTTTACGTTCGATAATTTTACGTGATAACATCATTAGAAAACATCGGCCGATGGAGTCGGACGGAGGAGTGGAACGAGGCCGATCGTGCCTCTCTATCGCTTGTTCCGTTGTTCCGCGCTGTCGCATGCTCGCTCAGCTCAGGCGGAATGTGACAATGAATCATGCTTTTTCGTGCCATCGTTCATCGATTTATAAGATGTTATCATGTCAAAAAATTTGGACGTAAGACACATTTATTTTTATTTACCTTAGGTACAAACATTTGTTAGCTCTTAAAGGAACAGAATAATTAAAAATCTGATTCAGTAGAGTATCCATCTCCTCATAGATGTTTTATTTACTATAGATCGATGAGAAGAGCATACCCATTCTAAATTGCGTCAGAAAACGGTTCCTGTCGCATATAGATAACTATACTTACTTACGCCTTGGACATAGATTATTTTCGCCATCCACAATATATCAGCGATTTAATACATTTGCTATCTCTTTTCCTCACTGAGCGCGTAATGGCGCGTATTTTCCTTGCAAAAATATGAAATTAAAATAACTGTTATGATAAAATATTATCTTCTGATATGTGATCCCTTGGGCTTTATTTACTATATCAGCTTAAATATTGTGCATTTTCGAAATACAGAGCAAGACTTATGTGACAATTAGTTCGTTTTCAAGTGTACAATTCGTCCACCTACCATATCTATAGTAGATGAGCTCGATTGCGTCGTTGCGCGTGGCACTCCAATCGAACACGTTAGTTAAGCAATGTTGACCGTAACCCGTCCATGGATGGGTTTATTTATCTCAAACTCCTCCGTGCTTCGGAGGGCACGTTAATCCGACGTTCCCGGCTCAGTCAGTGGTCTTTAGGCGGCTTCAAAACACTGGCCTTCCCCAACCCGCAGTTAAGCAGCATTGTGGAGTATGCTCTAAACCCCTTCGATTGAGAGGAGGCCCGTATCCCAGCAGTGGGATGAATAATGGTTGACGACGATGACCATATCTATAGTAGACTAGCTGGCCCGGCGAACTTCGTATCTCCTTTAAATATTTTTACGTAATTTTTTCCGATGAGTTATAAAGTATCCTATAAGTTGGATCAAACTGCACACAGTGTGCAAAATTTTATTAAAATCGGTTCAGTAGTTTAGGATTCCATCACGGACAAACAACGTGACACAAAATTTTTATATATTAGGAAAAAAGTTCCTTGAACAGAAGGAAATATTGTTATCTATATATATAAAACAAAGTCGGGTTTGTTCGAACACTTATAACTCGAGAACCGCAGAACCGATTTTCATGGTGTTTACGATAATTCAAACAAAATGTTTATGTAGGTAGTAACAAATGTTTCTCAATAGATGGCGCTGGTATAGAATTGCCTCGCACAATATTTGTTCTCTCAACTCTGCATATATAACTTTTTACATTAGTACAAATAAACCAGCTTAGATCAGAATACAGTTTTGGTTTTATTCTCAACCCTACTAGTATTCACATTCAGTTCAAAATACCAATGTGGTATTAATCATTGGTCCCACGAGACCGGATCGCAAGTACGTAGTACAGTTTTGAAGAAAGGTCGGATCCAGTTTGGATCGCAACCTACCAGTACTCGCAGTGGATCGCTGCGGCAAAGGTACGCGGTAGCAGCAGCAGCACCACCGTCTAGCAAGGGCGGTCAGCAGCAACAGTTCAGCGGTTTCGCCACCAGAGGTCGCCACCATCAACGTCACTCGAGAGCAACGAGATAGTCTATGGATGTGTATGTGTGAGTGAGGTGTAACCGTGAGTACATTTTAATATTAATCAAAAAGTGCATCAATTTTGAACTTTATTTGTATGAAGAGTTTAACTTTAGTAAATTTCGTATAGAAGAAAAATATCAAGATATTTTGAACTTTATTTATATGAACAGTTTCAACTTAGAAAATTTGTGAAGAATTTTGGACTTAGAAAAATTCAAGATAAATAATTTTAGACTTAGAAAATTTTGCATGATAGTTTTAAGGACTTAGAATAGTTTCGCAAAAAACGACGGAACGGGGAACCTATGCCCGAATTCCGCCCGATTGCCAAACACTTAGAAAATTTTCTACAAATTATATTTTGAAAAAGTATGTCTGTTCAACGAATTAGTTTTTGATTGTTGTCTAGTATAAGTACACTGTTAGCAAAACAAAACAAAACAAACTAATTTTTATTACAAATTTGTGTTTATTTACATTTTTATTTTTTCTAAAATTGTTGGCAAGTATAGTTACCAAAACAAAAAAAACTTAAATTTTCATTATTAAATTTGTGTTTATTTACATTTTTAATTTTTAAAGGTTGTTTGCAAGTACAGGCAACAGAACAGTATCTTTAATTATAGTAGGATTTTTTTTATATGTTTATATTTTTATTTATTATCTTTGGTACGACTTTTAACATGTAATAGTATAAGTACCTTCAACAAAATAAAAATAAAAACTCAATTTTTAATAACAAATTTTGATTTACTTACATTTTTGTTTTTTTCAAAGTAGTTTACAAATAGGTACAGTCAGCAAAACAATAAAATCTTAAATTTTTGTTGATTTTTTTGTGTTTATATTTTTATTTATTATCTTTGGTTTGACTTTTAACTTGTTTTATGAGGTTTTTACTCCGCGTTTAGCTCAGTTGTTTACAGATTTTATTTAATTACATTTTATTAATATATTTTATTCTTGCAAGATGGATAAAATAGTTAATGTTTTAAAAGATCTTCAAAATGTCATTCAGAAGGGTTATACTAATTTTAAAAAGACTCCAAAGGAGAGATTAATTGTAGAATATATTGAGACCAGACAGGAAATGTTAGAAAAGGATTGGGCAAAATTTAAAGAAACAAACACGAAACTTTATGAGAATTTTGAAATAATAGAACTAAAGAAAAAAGACGTTGAAAATATTTATGATGCTACTGAAGATGTATACATAACATATAAATGCTTAATGAAAACAACTCTCAATAAGATTCGTGTCGATAAAATAGAATCAGTACAACAAGGACCTAATTCGTCTGGTAAGGTGCTTAATCCATCTAGTCCTTTTGTAAAGCTTCCGAAGATATCGATTCCGGTCTTTACGGGTAGATATGGAGAATGGACTACCTTCAATGACCTATTTGTTTCTCTTGTACACAAAAATGAAACTTTAGATAACGTGCAAAAACTGCACTACCTAAAAAGTCATCTGTCTGGTGAAGCAGAGCAACTAATTAGGCACACTCCTATAACTGATGCAAACTATATGTTATGTTGGTCTCAATTAGAGAAAAGATATAGTAATAAAAAATACTTAGCTAATTGCATTTTGAAAAGATTGTTCGGTCAAAAACGCATGCATATAGAGTCAGCCAGCTCACTAAAAGACCTTTTAGATACAACTACCGATTGTTTAAGTGCACTTAGAAATTTGAATATCGATGTGAGTACATGGGATGTTATTATCATTCACATAGTAACTTTTAAATTAGACCCTGAGACACGTAAACAGTGGGAATTAAACGTAAGTACAAACGATTCGAGCAATGATTTGCCAACCTTTGAACAATTTAAGACTTTCATCGAAAATCGTTTTCGGGCGTTAGAATGTATAGAACCTAATAGGGCAGTGATTCATCAGGTCAAACATAGTTCACATAGCCATAATCCCAAAGCGATGTTGGCTATGAAGTCGTCAACCATGCGATGTGAGTATTGCTCGGAAACTCACAAACTCTGTTTCTGTAAGAAATTTTCCAAACAATCCATCGATAATAGGCGTGAGTTTGTGTTAAAAAATAAATTATGTTTCAACTGTTTGGGTAGTAACCACAACGTATACGACTGCAAAAAGCCCACCACTTGTAGAGTTTGTCAGAAACGCCATCATTCCTTGTTGCACCCTAACGAGTCATCTGAAATGAAAGAACAAAATAATACAATCAAATCTGCTATAGATGGCACTAGTGCCTCAACTAGTACTAATCAAATAGTATCTTGTTTTTCTACTGGCAAAATTCCCAATCCTAGACAGGTTTTATTAGCTACTGCGTTAATAAAAGCCAAGTCAAGATCAGGACAATTTCAGATGGTTCGTGCTTTGCTTGACCAGGGTTCTCAGGCTTGTTTTATCACGGAAGCAACAGTTCAATTGCTCAACCTGAAAAAGACATCGATTAGAGGATTCGTATCAGGATTGGGGGATAACAGATCTACTATTGCTCGTTATATGGTACATCTGACATTACAATCACGAGTAGATAGCGAGTTCAAACTTCAGATAGACGCTTATGTATTAAATAAAATAACCTCACACTTACCTGAACGAAATATTAATACTGCTACTATTGATTGGGTTGACGTGAACGATTTATGTCTAGCAGATCCAGAATTCAGCAAGTCCAACAAAATCGATATTCTGCTGGGTGCAGATACATACAGTAGCATAATAAAAGATGGTGTTAAGAAGAGTCCGTCTGGTTCCTTGATAGCCCAGAGCACTGCGTTTGGCTGGATCCTATCAGGCACTATAAATTCTGGAAATAAAGAAAGTTCAAACATTAGTACACAACCTATAAATGTAATGCATGCACATATAAAAGAAGACGAAATGCTAAAGAAATTCTGGGAAATAGAAGAGCAAACTAGTTCAATTAAAATACTTACCCCAGAAGAACAACGATGTGAAGAATTCTACAGAGCAACCACAAAGAGGAATGACGACGGTCGGTATATAGTACGATTACCATTTAGAGACGATAATCCTACCTGTAAGTCAGGACATTCGCGTGATATTGCTGAAACAAGATTTAAAGCATTAGAAAGAAGACTGGGAAGAGATACACAGTTGAAGAAAAGATATACTGAAGTTGTCAACGAATATCTGCAGCTTGGGCATATGAGACCTGTAAAAGAAAATGATAGTATGAAAGAAGAAGCTGTTTACTTACCACACCACGGAGTTATCAGGAACGACAAGACTACCACTCAAGTCCGGGTAGTGTTCAATGCTTCTCAGAAGAATAGTAAAGGGGTATCATTAAATGATACATTGATGATTGGCCCAACATTGCAGGCAGATTTAAGACACACAGTTTTGAAATGGAGACTTCATCCAATCGGACTTGTGGCAGACATAATAAAAATGTATCGCCAAGTGAGAATAGCTGATGAAGATGCTATGTTTCAACGAATACTTTGGCGAGACCATCCCGATGAAGAGATAAAAGATTACGAGTTGATAACGGTAACGTTCGGTACAGCATCGGCACCGTATCAAGCTGTCAGGACACTGCATCAAATTGCATATGACGAAGGTGAAAGTTACGCTCTTGCAAAGGACAAGGTACTACATAATTTCTATATGGACGACTTGATGACCGGGTGTGATAGCGTCGAAGAAGGTATAGAAATCTTTAAACAAATAACAGAATTACTAGGAAAGGGCGGATTCAAGATGCAAAAGTGGAATAGTAACAATGAAGAAATGTTGCAAATTATAAATTCAATTAAAGGACAAACAGGACAAATAAGGACACAGAAAATAGAGCAAACAAGGACACAAGAAATAGAACAACCTAGGACACAAGATGATAAAATTAGAGTTAAATCTGAAAAAGAGCTAGGAGATACTAATCAAAGGGTAATGGAGTTAGAAATGAGTAGAACAACTAATACAGATCAAAAGGACAATAAGGATGTTACTATAAAGTTAGACAGTACAATTAAAATACTAGGTCTTACCTGGAACCGTAACGATGATACCTTTAAGTACTCCGTGACTCTCCCACCACCGACGACTGCACCTGTAACTAAAAGATCAATTATTTCAGATATAGCTAGACTATTTGACCCACTAGGCTGGTTAGCTCCTAGTGTGGTTTTAGCGAAAATATTCATCCAAAAATTATGGCTTGCAGGTGTTAGTTGGGATGACGAGTTATCTACGGAATTGATAAAAGAGTGGAATACTTACCGAGAGGAATTATCACTACTTACCAATGTGGAGATACCTCGTTGGTTATGTACAAAATCAGGCGACGAAGTCGAGCTTCATGGTTTCTGTGACGCCTCCAAGGCTGCCTATTCTGCCGTTGTTTATTTGCGTCTAGTTGATGTTTCAGGAAAGGTCAAGGTATCGTTGTTAGTTGCAAAAACCAGAGTAGCACCCATCAAGCAAATAAGTATCCCTCGGTTGGAATTATGTGGGGCAGTATTACTGGCACAGTTATTAACTGATACGGCAACGGTGTTAAACGTTTCAAAGGACAATATCAGAGCATGGACTGATTCAACGGTGGTCTTAGGATGGCTAAACAGTCACCCTAGCAAGTGGAAAACCTTTGTAGCTAATAGAACATCAAATATCTTGACTACAGTAGGAGCACCTCAGTGGTTCCATGTGTCCTCAAAAGAAAACCCAGCAGATTGCGCCTCTCGAGGGTTATTACCTAGTTCATTTATTCGACATGAATTATGGTTTTATGGACCTTCATTTCTTAAGGATAAAACTATAAGCTACAAAAGACCAAAGGATCTAAATGTTGAGTTAGAAGTTTCACCAAAAACCCATTTGACAACTGTTCCCGAAAAACCTGAACATCCAATATTTGAAAGATTTTCATCACTGTCAAAATTACTTCGAGTGGTAGCATATTGTCGACGATTTTTGAGAACTAGTACAAACTATAAAAGGTATTTACAAAGAGTTGAAATTGAAACAGCTCTAGAGTGCTGCATAAAGAAAGTACAGACAGAAATATTTTCAATAGAGCACACACAATTACAAGAAAAAGGCTATATACAATTAAAATCAAGCAAGCTCAAATCTCTCTGTCCCTATATAGACAGCAAAGGCATTATGAGAGTTAGAGGCAGAATAGAAAAAGCACAGTTGGACGAAGAAACAAAGCATCCGATCCTTTTGCCAGGTATTGATCATTTGACTCACCTTATCGTAGCAGACGCACATCTTAAAACTCTGCACGGAGGTCCTTTGTTAATGACCAATTATCTTAGGATAATCGGAGCCAGAAACTTGATTAAAAAGCATGTTCGCCAATGTGTAATATGTGCCAGACAGAGAGCAAGCGTGAGGAATCAATTCATGGGCTCCCTTCCATCAATTCGTTGTTCTCCTACGCGACCATTTTTGCATAGTGGAGTCGATTACGCTGGCCCCATAAGCATTAGAACAACCAAAGGACGTGGGCATCAGGCATATAAGGGGTATCTGTGCTTATTTATATGCATGTCTACGAAAGCGCTCCATTTGGAAGTCGTAAGTGATATGACCACACAAGCTTTTCTGGCTGCCTTCCGACGGTTTGTGGCAAGGCGAGGTCACTGCTCTAAAATATGGAGCGACAACGGCACTACCTTTGTTGGTGCGTCCAGAGAGTTGAAACAGTTGGCATCCATTCAGCCAACAATAGCAGAACAACTTGAAGCCAACGGAACCGAATGGCATTTTATTCCCCCACACAGCCCTAATTTCGGCGGGCTTTGGGAAGCGGGAGTGAAATCTACAAAATTTCACCTTAAACGAGTGATTGGTGATGCCACTCTTACGTTTGAGGAAATGAGTACACTCCTTTATCAAGTGGAAGCATGCTTGAACTCGCGACCTATCAGTATAATTAATTCTGATGATCCAGGTGAACCACTGCCTTTGACTCCGGGTCATTTTTTAATTGGAGAGCCACTAGTAAACGTACCTGATTATAACTATGAAGGTTCAAATGTCAACTACCTGTCTCGGTGGCAGTTTGTTCAAAGGATGGTACAGTCGTTTTGGAAACGCTGGTCTCAAGAGTATCTGTCTAATCTCATGAACAGGTACAAATGGTCAACTCGGGTACCAGAACCAAAGATCGGAGACATTGTCTTGATTAAGGAAGACGATTTGCCGCCAAGTCGTTGGTTATTAGGTCGCGTCGAGCAAAAACATCCCGGTGATGATAATATCACTCGTGTAGTCACATTACGCACGGGGTCTACTACAGTTAAAAGGCCAACATCTAAATTATGTATATTACCCATTGCAGATCAATGAAATGTTTTTATTATTATACATTATATACAGTTAGTTCATAGTTTTACGCTTCTATTGAAGATATTTTTGTAAGTTCAAATTAGCAAATAGTCAATTATTTATTGTTAATATTTATGTTATTTTTACAAAAAAAAAAATATTTTCTATATTTTAGCATTTTTTACCAGAACAAATTTCATTTATTGTAAAATAGTACAAGGTTTGAATTTAAATGTTAATGTTTTACAAAGTGTTTTATGTTATAGAAGGACATTCCGTCACTGTATGTCCTTGGTGGGCGGTATGTTTACGATAATTCAAACAAAATGTTTATGTAGGTAGTAACAAATGTTTCTCAATAGATGGCGCTGGTATAGAATTGCCTCGCACAATATTTGTTCTCTCAACTCTGCATATATAACTTTTTACATTAGTACAAATAAACCAGCTTAGATCAGAATACAGTTTTGGTTTTATTCTCAACCCTACTGGTATTCACATTCAGTTCAAAATACCAATGTGGTATTAATCACGTGACAACGTCTTATAAATTGGTTAGCCGGGTGACACTTCAAGAAACTGGCTCACGTTATGCGCTTACAATGAGAGCGAGTGAAAGGCGCGTGCCTTTCACTCGCTCTCATTGTAAGAGCGTCCCTTCTAAGAGCGAGAGAGACAGACATAAAAAGTGAAAGGCATGCGTCCCTTCCACTCGAAAACATTTTACCACTCAAAGTCGTTGTCACGTAAAACTTTCGCCCGTATACCGACTTTACAGGCAACCAATTTTTTTGATTTATTGGATTTCTCTCCGTCCCGAATAGCAGAATACCTATGAAAAACATTGGAAAATTGACGAAATAATAAAATAAAAGGAAAAACATTTTCCCATACAAATGAAAGTGTCAGTTGAAAAAGGATTGCGATATTTATTGGTTGTCAAATATCAAAATGTCAAATCGATTGGCGTCATTTTTATGTCGCGAAAGTTGTCTGTGATTTGTTTTGAAAATTGAAAAATGTCAAATCGATTGGGGTGAAAACGCTTGGCCCATGGAGTCCGAGCGCAAGCAACAAATCAGAGTAAATATCAAAAGAAATGACAATTACAAATCACCAAAACGATTAAACCGATTTCAAAACCAAAAAATAAAACAAAACGTTTTTTTTTTAATTTTTTTTATCAAACAATAAGGAAATCTTTATTTTTATGAAATCTTCAGTTTTTATGGATACGGGTCTTCCCTCAACCGAAGGGGTTTTTTTTTTTTTTTTTTTTACAAAGCCAATCGCAATATGCGCACACTCAACGGCATTTGTACCGCTGAGTGTGACAACCGAAGGGGTTTAGAGCATACTCCAACACGCTGCTCAACTGCGGGTTGGCGGAGGCCAGTGTTTTCGAGCCGTCTGAAGGCCACTATCTTGGGTTAACGACTGTCATCTAATGATAACAACCGGGACCGACGGTTTAACGTGCCTTCCGAAGCACGGAGGAGCGCAAGATAATCTAATGATAACAACCGGCACCGACGACTTAACGTGTCTTTCGAAGCACGGAGGAGCTCGAGCTAATATAAACCCATCCGTGTACAGGCTACGGTCGACGTTGCTTAACTTGCGTGTTCAATTAGACTGACACGCGCAATTATGCCATCGAGCTTCTGTATTATTTTCTATTATTCATTGTTTTAATTCCATAAAATCTTAAATTTAGTTCAGCCAATATTACCACGACATTCATTGATTATTAGGCGGTACGAAGTTCGCCGGGACAGCTAGTTATCAAATCATCATCATCATCAGGTCCATTTTAGTCTCCACTACAGGAGCACAACCTTCTCTCGTGCGTCCTAGACGGAAGGAGGATTTGGCCTACACTCCCCACGCTGGCCAGACGGATTGGGGAGGCCTGATAGATATTTGATAATGTATTCCCTTAGTCGCCTTGTACGACATCCACGGGAAGAGACGGAGTGATTCTATTCTAGTCTGCCGGAAACCACACGGCCAATCCAAAATCAAGTTATCAAATAAACGCGCCATTTTATAACACAAATGTAATAATCAACTATACCCTACATAACTTTATAAGATTTCTTATACAGTGGCTAAGTTCAAGCTTCAGAATAAGCCAATATCTCCATTCGGTAAGCAATTAATAATAAGCCACCTGTGTGTGTTCGGTCTTAACTAGATTCGCGTGCTGATTGGATTCTGTTTGATTGCATTAGAATGCAAAGGAATACTAACTAACGTTATAATTAAAGTTAACCGACTACTTCCTATCTTACTAATATCACAGTATAAGTGTATCATCATCATCATCAGGTCATTTTAGTTCAGCCAATATGTACCATGACATTCATTGATTGTTAGGCGGTACGAAGTTCGCCGGGACAGCTAGTTATCAAATCATCATCATCATCAGGTCCATTTTAGTCTCCACTACAGGAGCACAACCCTCTCTCTTCCGTCCCAGACAGAAGGAGGATTTGGCCTACACTCCCCACGCTGGCCAGACGGGTTGGGGAGGCCTGATCGATGTTTTATAATGTATTTCCCTTAGTCGCCTTGTACGACATCCACGGGAAGAGACGGAGTGATTCCATTCTAGTCTGCCGTAAACCACACGGCATATATAAGAAGTACAGGTATAAGTGTATAGTATAGTAATACTTCTTACAATACTATTACTCACAGTATTAGCAATAGTACTACGTACAGTATGGCCGCTTCCTGCCGCTCTCTCGTGTAGACTTCACCTTCCCTCTGAGACAAATCTGGAACAGTTTGTATGGCGCTCATACGCACACACGCTCATTCACGCATGCACAGACTTTTTGTTTATGTAATAGTAAATGACACGACATTTGCAAGGAATGACCGGGGTGTGCTAATGTCACAAAAATAAACCAAAAACAAGCTTATATTAGTTGTTAATAAAAAAGAGAGAGTAAGAGGGATAAAGTTCGTCTTAGAGTATGTTTTTTGTGGCCATCTTTGAGCCAAAGCCAACCTCACCTGCACGTGGTGCACTCTGCTGACTGCCAAACGAGGCCCTGGCAAAAGAGACATATAGCGACTCAGCGGATTTAAAATCTGCCCGATTGGGGAAGTACCTCCACCTCACAGAATAACGCAGCCAAATAACAATTCCCTTGACGGTTGTTGTGTGAGTGTGTGTGGGAGTGGCGGCGCGCCAGCAAAATTGATGATGCGAACGCTTATATGGCTACGGTAACCGCTTCACATCAGGCGGGCTATATGCTTATTCTCCACTCACATTAAATATCACTCGCGTATGTTGCATTCCTGCGAGTGAATTAGGTAATCCAGAAAGAAAAGAGATGTTGGGTTGGCAGCGGGCGTGGCGGCGCGCGAGCGATATTTTATGCTGCGAGCGAGTATATATAGCTACGGTAACCGCTTCACATCAGGCGGGCCATATGCTTGTCTGCCACTCGACATAGTATAAAAAAAATAGAAATATCCTCTCTTTCGCCAGAGCATTGCTAACTTTGGCTTTAAAGACACATAAACCTTAACTAAACATCTTAGGAGAACGAAATGTTAATAAACCATTATTTTTAAAGTCTTCATAACAAAACATAGCGTCAAAGTAATTAACTTTAACTTTACGAAGGGACCGGGCACTGGTACGATTTATGACGTAATAAGTCATGCAGAACATGCAAAGTACTCATTAGTTAAAACACTCGAGTAAGCTCGCTACACGGCAATTGTGACAACTTTAACCCAATTAATTTAGTATTATGGCCAATTGTAATAAAGTTCACGTAATGTATAAACAAAGTATAAAATTGTCTGAATAAATATATGCCTTCTGTATGACTCAAAATTACCCTCGGGGCTCATTGTCACACAATTCGTTACACCAGTGTGACAACCAGGATTGATCCCCGCACAAGATAAATATTTGTGTGCATGAACATGTCTTTTTGATGACGAGCTCGGTGGCGTAGCAGTCAATGACGCGGTTTCGACACCAACGCTCGTGGGTTCGATTCCCACATAGGACAAACATTTGTGTGCATGAACATGTCTGTTTGTGTTAGCCTGGGTGTTTTCTATGTATCATAAGTATGTATTTATAAAAAAAAAATGTATTTACGTATGTTTATCAGTTGTCTAGTACCCATAACACAAGCTTCGCTTACTTTGGGGCTAGATGGCGCTGTGTAATTTGTCTGACAATATTTATTTAATTTATTTTTTTTGTCTTAGTCTGGGCGTTTTCTATGTATTTACAATAAAAAATGTGTTTAAGTATAATATATAAGTTATCTAGCACTCATAGTACAAGCTTTGCTTAGTTTGGAACTAGATGACAGGTGTAATTTGTCCAATATTTATATAATGAGAGGGACCGAAGACTACACCTTTGGTAACATGATCGTAATACACTCTTAAAAGCTGTGTTATATACATAACCCGTATATAATATCCTATGTATTTAATGATTCAACAAAAAAGAACAATATAAAGAATTTAAAAAAAATATATCTTATTCAAATATTTCAAATCTTGCGTTAATTTTGGGACATCCTATACTACATGCAAGACGTAAGTTTCTTCTTTGCTTTTTATACTACGGATAAGCACGCTGGGTGCTAAACAAGCACAAGCAACAACATAACATGTGCTTGTAATGTGAGTGACTTTACCAGACGCATCAATGATATTGTCAAATGGCTACGATCTTCTTTGAATTGGAGGTACTTCCCTAGTCGGGATCAACATACCCTAACCCGCTTTTGCCTAGGTAGGTAATCAGCAGGGTGCACCACGTATGGACAAGTTTAGTTTATGCCACAGTAGGTATAAGTAATAATACTTACGTACAGTATGAGCACTCCATGCTGAAGTGCTTTGAATCGACCTCACCTCCCTGAGAGACCTGGCTGTTCCAGGTCTCTTTGGAACACGCAGAACAGCTTGGAACACGCGCACATGCTCATTCATGCACTGCACGGACGTCATTTTTATGTAATAGTTAAAGACGCGACATTTTTACGGAGTGACCGAGGTACACTTACGCTCTAAAGATGACGGGGAACTACTTACGCCCCAAATGTATAGAACAAAGATAAAAATGTTTGATTTAACACACCCTTAATATAGACGAAACGCTTTCAGTAATACAATATTTACGTCACGATACGCGCACGGAACTTCTAACAAAAACAAATATTTGGCTGGCGGTGGTTGGCTGAGCATCCCCAAATACTATCTAAATGTATTAAGAAAATGGAATAACACGTTTTTCTTATTTAAGGCCTCTAGACACACTTTATTTGCAGTAAAGGAATATTTGTCATTTGTTTATTGTTCTATCAACATCTTCAAAGAAACACGTGTCGTAGAGACGATTAAGGAAGGCTTTTTCCATTTATCCACCCAAAAACCACCACACTAAAGTAGATATTCCGAAACGTATGTCTATCTATCCACCCTGAAAAGCAAGATATTATGTGGATTCCAATTATCAACCTCCTTCAATGACTAGAAAGTAAAAAAGGTCGTCCAATTGAAAAATATTATAGTCAGATATTTCTAGATTGTCATCTGTCTGTCTGAAAGTTTCGATTAGGTCTCGAAACTGCTCGAGATTTGAGCAAAAATTTTAAGGATTTAAACAGAGATAATAACTTATTTTTGTGTATGCATCATTTCCATATCTGACACGGTTTGGAAGCAATGTAAGCGAAGTATAATCAGTCACCAGCTATTATTTCATCATAATCATCAGCCTTGTATATGTCCACTGCTGGATAAACGCCAAAGCTTCTAACCCCTTCATGGGTACTAGAAACCTAAAAACAAACAGCCACTTCTGCGTGATGCAGTAGGCAGAAGACTAAATTTGGTGGAAAGCTATCCTAAGTTATACCTATACTAAGTTTGTTTGATTGTTTTGTTGAATGCTGTCATCTCAGGACATAGATCAGGAAATAGAGCACTAGTTCGAATTGAAAAAATATAATATTAGTGTTCGATAGCCCATTTATTAAGGAAAGCTAGGCTATAGACTATATATAACATCAAACTACGACCAATAGGAGCATCGATGAAAAATGTTACAAAAATGATGAAAATCCCACACAGAGGCTGTAACTGTATTGGGTGTAAGTTGTTCGTCAATATCTTTGATCCAAAGCCAACCTCACCTTTACGTGTTGCGTCCTGCTGACTGTCAAACGAGGCTCTGGCGAAAAGAGAGGTAGGGCATAGCGTATTTTTTAAGCTGCTTTACTGGGGAAGTACCTCCACCTCACAGAAAACCGTAGCCAAATAACATATCCTTTAAGGGTTGTTGTGTACCTGCAAGTAAGTGGGGACACCAAAAAGAAAGAAGAATATGCTGGCAACGGAACCGCAACCCATTGGTGTTGCCGATCTCCATGGGCGGTGGTGATCAGTGTCCATCAGGTGACCCACATGTTCGTTTGCTCCCGAGAGGGGAGCAAACGAACATGTGGGTCACCTGATTTTATTAAAAAAAAACTGGGGAAGCCAGTGCCATACCAGTGCACTGGGTTACTAGTTGTTTAATATATGGAAAATACACAGTGCAAAATTATACGTTACTCGGAAATCTGCATAGAGCTCTGCAGGCCTGCAATTTCCTAATATATAATTTATGTACATAATCCAACAAAGTAATGTGTGAATAATATTTAGTGTTTGTAGTTTTATGCTGCTTATGAGTTAAATAAGCACGAAGCTCGCTTATTAAGAGAAATTATACGCCGAAGTCACTCTTGGAAATAAATAGGCTCCAAAACCACTGGACCGATTTTAATGAAACTTGTCACAATTAAGGACCTCGACATGCTTGAGGTTTCGAAAAAAAATTGAGGTCGATTATGTCCTTGAGGAATGATCATCGAATACGTTTTCCATTGAAATCATATTACTATTTTATATTTTACATTCCATTTATTGGCTGAATGTTCAGGAACATTATATTAAATTGAAATCAAGACCACTTGTTGTACCACATTTAAAGCAAATAAATCATTCATTCAAATCATTCATTCATTCACTCATTCATTCATTCATTCGATGGAAAACATACACTCAGCGAATCTACTCGCTCCACTCAACCTCGATTTCAGCCCCGTGAATCCGGCCTAATTGTATAACGGTTGCAAAATACAGAATAAAAATTAGTAGGAGTAGGAAGCTCTGTAATTCTGACGAGCTCACTGGTCGAATGTCTAGCAATGGCCACTTTGACTACCAGGTCGCGGGTTCGATCCCCGCACAAAATTATTTGTGTGCATGAACATGTCTGTTTGACTTGGTCTGGGTGTTTTCTATGTATATGTACATATTATTTACAAAAAAAGGATTTTAAGTATTACATGAGTTATCTAGGACTTAGATGGCAGTGTGTAATTTGACCAGGAATATTTATTTGTTTGTTATTTGCCTTGGGGTGTTTATATTTTTTTTTTCGAGTTTCATGAGGTTATAAGTGGTCAATGACCTCGTTGTGCGAATCTGCTTAATCTGCACAAGCGATCACGCAAGTTAAGCAACGTCTACCGTAGCCTGTACATGGATGGGTTTATTTACCTCGAGCTCCTCCTTGGATCGGGGGGCACGTTAAGCCGTCGGCATCGGCTGTTGTTTTGGTGGCTTGAACACACTGGCCTCCGCCAATCCGCAGTTGAGCGGCGTGGCGATGCGAAGTATGCTCTAAACCCCTTCGATTGACAGGAGACCCGTATTCCAACAATGGGAGGATTATGGGTTAATGCCGATGCTTATATACATTTTTTTGTAAATAGATACATAGGTATAATACACAGAAAACAGCCAGACTAATTTTGAAAAAAATCTAAATTTGAGAAAGTTTTGATTCAAATTACCTCGTTATACAGACAAAAGATTTATCTAAGAAAAAGAAAAATAATTAACTATAAAAATTTCGCTAACGAGTCCCTGCGCCTTAATACAGCGGCTTTCCCCTGACTGGCACAAAATTCTCAGTTAATGAGGGTCTGTGTTTTATTTTATTTTTGCACGTCGTAATTCCTCGTAAAGCCGCTGCTGTACTAAGCCTAAAAAGGTCAAAAGTTTTGTTCGCAAATTTGATAAAAATCACAATTCAAATCACGTCATTTATATTAATACTGATAATATAAAAACTTGGTAACAGTAAAGTTAAAATTCAATCCGATCTGTCCAGAAGTTTGTGCAGCCCCCTTACCACCATCTCTTGTTCCGATTCAATAATTGAATAGATTGCTTATTCATACCAATGAATAAGCAATCTATTCCATTTGAAATAGAGTCGCTTATTCATTGGTATGAATAAGCATTCCATTCAGTTATTGAATCGCAATAAGAGATGGTGGTAAGGGGGCTGTGCGTTGATAGATCAGTAAAGGTTGCTTTACAAAAGCTATTGTAGTCGTCAATAAATATATTAAGAAATAAATTATGCACTATATGCTTCTAATAATCATAACCAGCCTGTATCTATCCACTGCTGGATATAAGCCTTCCCTAATGTCTTCCGCCATATGCGATCCTCGCTCTCGAGGTCATCGTTTTATCCAGAGTTGGGAGCTCGACCACTGCTACTTCAACTTACTAACTCTGAGAGCTGTGTCGTCAACTATGTTTCCCAGTCAAATTTCTTTGTTCCGGATTCAGTCCCGTAGAAAAATGCCGTGCATAGTTCTCTTCATCGCTCACTGCGCGATTTTCAATTTATGGACCAGCCCCCTTACCACCAACTCTTATTGCGATTCATTATACTTGTAAACCATTGCTTACCATCTGCAAATTATGAAGAAATTATGAAAAGAATTTTAAATTTCAAATTGAATAATTATGAAAATCTCATTATTTTAGTAGAAAACAGGGGTAATTTAAACAAAAAGGATTTAATAGATTTTTGTGATTATTTATTATCTCTAGACTTAAGTAGTATAATTTTGTTTACATTCCCCTACTCTAAGAGCTTGTCAGATGCAGAAAATAATCTTAGATATAAGTTGAACAGTGTACTACACACTATAAGTACATATAATGATTGTATTCATTTGATTGATACTAACAGTTTTGTTAGCAGAAATTTATATTATTTGACTAAAGGTAGATATTACCTTTCTGCTAGTTTTAAGCGACAGATAGCACTTTCGCTATCCTATTTTTTTTGACATTTCAGCCAAAAACTTGGCTACAAAATCCGCTTCTATTGAGCGGACTGTTGACATGGAATTTTCTAATAATGACATTTCTAATCATTTAAATTAACTCATAAGACAACAGAGGTAACAACCTCTAGCACTAATTTATTAAATTCACAATTAATTGATTTAGCAATACAATCAAACAGTAACTATAACATGTCACTATGCCCACAAAAATGTAATAATTACAACACAAATAATAATATTAACCTGGTACATCAAAATATATATTGTATGACTGAGGGCAAGCAACTAGAACTGGAATTATTCATGAACTCTGATAATATTAGTATTATGTGTATTACTGAGCATTGGTTAAAGGGGCATCAGCTCATGTTCAATTTCAGCAACCACCAGGTCGGTAGTTCATTCTGCAGGGTCAATACAGTACATGGCGGGTCGCTAATTTTGCTAAATAAAAAACTTAAATTTAAAGAACGGAAAGATATTGTGTCTCTCTCTGTAGAATGTTCCATAGAACTATCCTGTGTACAATTAGAGCAGTTCATTGTTATATGTGTATATAAACCTCCTTCCGCGGATCTTAATTTATTTTTAGAAATCATGGATGAAGCCCTATGCAAAGTTAGTAACGCAGGTAAAACTATTTTGGTCTGTGGAGATTTTAATATTAATATACTTACTAATACATCTGCATCAAGTAAAATTTTAAGTCTTTTTAAATCCCATAATTTAGTTAACTTATTTATGGAGCCTACTAGAATAAGTGCCACCACGGCTACCTGCTTAGATAATATATATACAGATATTAGTCCAACCCAAAAAAGTATTATTAATAAATTGGATTCTGATCATTCTGGGCAAATGATAAGTATTAAAATAAATAATAAAAATGTTGTCAAGACAAAAATTACTTTTGTGCCAGTAACAGTGAGTCGCTTAGAACGTATGAGAGTAAACCTAACTAGTAACTTACCGTTTTTAGATAATGACTTGGAACCTAACTTGATGTATAATTCATTTTTTAATGCATTTCTTCACGAATTTAAATCAACATTTACTTCCAAGGAAATTACTTTTACCAATAGCCTTGTCTTTGGTGACTGGGCAACCGTAGGTATTTATAAGAGTAGGCAAACTTTGTACATGTTATACTATGAAAGACAATTCAATAATAGTGAAGAATTTAAAGAAGATGTAAAATCATATTCGAAAATTTTCAAACGCGTTTGTCAAGTAGCAAAATCTATATTTATTAAATCAAAAATTAGACATAGTAGTAATAAAATTAAAGCCACTTGGACGGTTATCAATGAAGAGACTGGGAAGGGTAGGACAAAGGATTCAGAGTTTAAATTAAGTATCGATGGTCATGTTACCAAGTCAGATTTAGAAGTTGCCAATGCTTTTGAAAGATTTTTTTCTGCTTTCCCTGTCACTTTAACTAGTGCCTTGGGCTCTTCCACCTCCGTTGCAGAGTCATTAATTAAAGATAATGTGCTTGAATTTTATAACGATTTTCATTTCCGTCATGTTAATGGGTCTGATTTAAAAGTTGCATTTAAATCACTTAATATTAAGAAAACGGCTGATCTATGGGGCATTTCCGTACATATTATAAAATCTTTATTTGACATTGTTGCTCCCGCCTTAATTGTGATATTTAATAGATGTATTGATTGTGGTGTGTTTCCTGACTTGATGAAATTAAGCAAAATTATTCCTTTGTTTAAATCAGGTAGTACATTAGACCCCACAAACTTCAGACCAATATCAATACTACCTACATTTAGTAAGATTTTTGAAAAACTAATTCTCGCTCAGTTACTTAATTACTTTAATGAAAATAATCTGCTGCACACTAAACAATTCGGTTTCACTCATGGACGGTCAACATGTGATGCTGGGGTAAAATTACTAGAATGTATATATGAGGCTTGGGAGGAGTCACGGGACGCCTATGGGGTGTTTTGTGACTTATCTAAGGCTTTTGATTGTGTGCAGCATGAAACTCTAGTCAGAAAACTACACCACTATGGTATAAGAGGCATCGCTCTTGATCTTCTTACTTCTTATCTGAGTGATAGGGTTCAGAAAGTAGATGTTAATGGAAAGCGATCACATGGATCAACTGTAGCGATGGGGGTGCCACAAGGCTCTATTTTGGGCCCTTTCCTGTTTCTCGTGTACATTAATGATCTACCTCATCTTGTAAAGAATAATCACGAAATAGTATTGTTTGCAGATGACACTTCTTTAATTTTTAAGGTAAATAGACAACAATCAGAAATTGACGATGTAAACAATGCTCTTTCAAAAATAGTAAACTGGTTTAGTGCTAATAACCTACTTTTAAATGGTAGTAAAACCAAATATGTTAGATTTTTTACAAAAAATGTGAAACAAGTAAAAACCAGTGTGGTGATGGACAATGAGAGATTGGAATTGGTTAATAAGGTTGTCTTCCTTGGGATAACATTAGACTCTAAATTACAATGGGGCCCACATATAGAAACGTTATCAGGTAGACTCAGCTCAGCAGCTTACGCCGTAAGGAAAATACGTCAACTGACTGATGTTGACACTGCGCGTTTAGTTTATTTTAGCTATTTTCACAGCATTATGTCATATGGTTTATTACTTTGGGGTAGTGCTGCGGATGTAGACTCAATTTTTGTGCTCCAGAAGCGAGCTATCCGTGCTATTTATATGATGAGTCCCAGGGAGACACTGAGAAATAAATTTAAAGAGATAAATATTATGACATTACATTCTCAATATATTTATGAAAATCTTATTTACGTTCATAAAAATCAAACTAAATTTAGGAAAAACAGTGATCTCCATCAATTAAATTTAAGAAATAAAAACAATCTCGCTGTGCATATTACTAGGCTCCATAAAATCTCTAACTCGTTCCCAGGTCAATGTATACGCTTCTACAATAAACTTCCAAATAACGCGTTTCCATGGGTAAATTTAAAAGATTTATCAAAACTAGACTATGTCAAAAGGCTTACTATTGTATCTCAGATTACATAAATGATAAAAGTATTTGGAAATTAATTGCTCTTGTTATGTTATATTAATGATTGTATTTGTATTTAATGTAACGATATTGGCAATTAAAAGAGTCGGCCTTGAGTTTCTTGCCAGTTCTTCTCAAGAAGCCCCGTCGCCGGAACTGGCTCTTAAATTCACTTTCACATTCAAGATAGTGTGAATCTAATTGTGTGAAAGTGAATCTAAGCTCTGCGGATTTAGAGTAGTAATGATTTACACATGTTTCTTAAATTTAGTTTGTATGACGTTTCTAAGTGCTTTATAAAGTCCAAGGAATAAAGATATTTTGACTTTGACTTTGAATAACTGAATAGAATGCTTATTCATGCCCATGAATAAGCGACTCTATTCAATTTGAAATAGATTATTCATTGGTATGAATAAGCATTCTATTCAGTTATTGAATCGCAATAAGAGTTGGTGGTAAGGGGGCAGCCCAACGTTCTGAAATGTCTAGGTTTGCTTCAAGATAATTTTAAGATTTTCAAGAGATTTTTAATAATAATCACTTCATTATAATAATTTATTTTTATTTATAACTTATTCATTTATGACGATCTATCTGCTAGTTAAATTACTTAATATGCCTACATAATATGGCGATTTCTACGTTCCACATAAGAGTCATGCTCTCACGTATGCCTTGGGGAATGTCGAATTATGTCAAATACATGGACCATGCCCTTCGACATGTTGGTACTTCGTATATATACACAGAAGGTACAAAGCGACGAATTAGTTATTAAAAGCTCCCACGCAGTACTTGTTACAACTTTGAGAGAAATAACAAACGGATCTCGTTTGTTATATAACACAAAAATATTTGAATAATTGGGGAAAATTTTACAATTAGACGTGTGCCTCTCGCTGATCCCCCAATGCCGCTAAGAGTTTTTCGACGTCGCCTCCGATTTGCGTATCAGCGTAAAACCGGAGCGAGTTCTAAAGTTTTGGAACTTCAGTACGAGTGCTGTTGCACAGTTTTATAATAAAACTCACTCGGGTTTATGCAAATGCAATTATTCTGATAGTATAGGCATCAATGGTACCGGCCCGCAAAGCTTTGTGTTGATGCGATTTCTGCTGCATATCAAAGGCATGTCCATTGATGGCATTCATTGCTATGCGGACTACGATAGCAGCAACATTTATTGCCATAGGCCGTGCCAGAAATCAAGTGCACTCTATCTGAATATTTGACTGAAGGCGACAGAATTTCGCTTCGGTCAACGCTAAGAAAATTCCATTTGCTGTGGTTCTTCAATTTCAGAGCATATCCATTAAAAATGCTAAAAGTATTGGTATCCTTGGTATCAAGATTCAGTGACATCTTCCATCCAACCAGCGAAGTCAAATGGAGAAGAAGGTCAAGCTGGCGTAGAAGAAACTCGGTGTGCTTAAGTGCAACACTATAAACACGCTATAGAGCGAAGCAGTTCTTCAGCTCGCAGCAAAATTTATTGCTCTTTAAAGCACAAATTTAACCCCACATGGAGTACTGTTGTTAATATGAGCGGGAGTACCTGAATATTTTTTGGGGTGTAAGTGATTCATCAACATCTTTGAACCAAAGCCAACTTCATCTGCACGCGGTGCACTCTGCTGACTGACAGACGAAGCTCTGGCGAAAAGAGAGGTAGGGAGCGTTTAGTCGTAGACAGGGATTGAAAGCGGTAAAGGTATAAGGGTATGGTACTGGTATAAAATTACGATATCGTTTTGATTTAAAGGTAGAGCCAAAACGGTTGAGAATTGTGGTTACGATACCGGTAAAACAAGAAGAATACCTTTATTTTTTTACGGTACCATTATACCTTTATATTACCAGTACCTTAACCAAAACCATTTTGGTACCGAAAAAATGATGCGACAACGACGCGACTTAGGTATCGATCAAGTACTTACCTACCAATGCGGCCGACATTGTGGAAAGAAAACCTTTATTTTATAATTTAGATACCTAAAAAAATAACGATACCGGAATATTACAATACCGAAATTATTAAGATACCTTTACTTTAAGGTATCGAAATTTAAAACCTTTATTTTATAATTTAGATATCTAAAAAAATAACGATACCGGAATATTACATTACCGAAATTATTAAGATACCTTTACTTTAAGGTATCGAAATTTAAAGGTATGACGTCATACCTTTAACCGATATATCCAAATTTTTTCGGTTATTCAATCCCTGGTCGTAGAGCGTATTGCGTAATACTCGTAATTGCAAGCGGGTAGCTTGCAATTACGCTCTACGACTGGGGAATATACCTCCTTCTCACAGAATTCCGAAGCCAAATAACAATTCCCTCGAGGGTTGTTGTGTTTCTGCGAGTGAGTGAGGTCACCAGAAAGGAAGGAGATACTGCGTTGGCAGCGGGGGTGGCGACGCGCGATATTTTATTTTGCGAGCGTTGGCTACGATAACCGCTTCACATTAGGCGGGCCGTATGCTTGTCTGTCACCCATCGTAGTATAAAAAAATAAAAATATCGGCTAGCACTTTGCGACTCAGGTCACAATGGGCCTATGGGGATTACTGTCGCTGTCAAACTTACTGGCGGAATTAAACCCCTTTTAAGTCAGAAGAGAGACTTTGCCTGCCATCGTGTGTCCTACCGATTGTGAAATAGATTATGTTCAGAGAAATTGTACGATATGATGCAAAGTGCCAATGACCTTCTTATAAAATCACACAAACTAGGCTGCGGTAACTGTTTCTATCAAGCGAGCCGTGCGCTTGTTTGTCATCTTAGTAGATATTTCCTTGAATTGTTACTTATTCTTTAGCTTTTCGTTTTATTTTATTCGAAATAGAATTAATATAAATTTATATGGCAGACACAGATTATTTGTGACTTAGAAGATTGCTTGCCTTCGTATCACCTTCGTATCACCTACGCTTTTACTTAAACATTTTAAAATACAAAGAGGAGTGCCATAGACATACACGTTTGTGTATGCAAAAACAATGTTTTTGTTTTCACGGTGGATGTAAAAATGTGCGCAAACGAAGAGGAAAGAATCAGCTTTTTCCATTGTCAACGGCCTCACGTACCACGGACCTAACCTACTACTGTCCATCAAACATACAATCGCAGGATATAAGGACAGAATACAAGATAAGTATATATGAAAAACGAGGAGCTCGTTGGCGTCATTACGCTTGTCAGTTTAATCGAACACTTAAGTTAAGCAACCTCGACCGTAGCCTGTCCATGGATGGATTTATTTACATATTTCTAGCTCCTCCGTACTTCAGAGGGCACTTTAAGCCGTCGGTCCCGGCTATTGTCATTAGATGACAGTCGTTAAACCTTTGGGCTGCTTGAAAACACTGGCCTCCGCCAACCCGCAGTTGAGCAGCGTACTGGAATATGCTCTAAACCCCTTCATTCCAGACCATGTACCGGTGAGGCTCGTTATTGGCTAGAGTTGACGATGGCCCACTTACATCTATACTGTGCTATAGAAGTACCATATAATTTGCTTTCTAACAGAACCTAAAATGTAATTTCTACGTCGAAATGAAATAATGTCACACATCTCTTTCACCCTTACTTCGAAATCCATAGGTATTTTGCTCAGGACAAAATGCAATTGCCATTTACCTCTATTCACATGCACACGGAATGCATGTTGCCCGCACTGCATTCTAAACCGCAACGCTTTCCGCATATTTACCCAACAGAGAACATTTGGATAGTCATGTTTCCTGTGAATACTACCCGCTTTGTACTCGTATGCTATGCAAAGATATAAAACAGGGATAGGATAAAGTTTCTAGCCGTTTCTGAAACATTTACAGTTTAGAACCTTTGAGTATGAGACGAGATTTTGCGTCCCTTTGTGTGTTTCTGCCCATTGTACAATAGGATAAATTCAGAGGAGTTATTTGACATGATGCCCACGGCCTTCTTCTACAGTCACACCGCTCGTCATCGACAGGGAATTCATCCTCACACATTAGATCCGAAGTGGTCACGTACTGTGCGGTTCCAGAGACGCTTTCTTCTATGTACTATCAAGTTGTCGAATGAACTGCCAGTTGAGGTTTTCCCAGGAGACTACAGCATGAGGTTCTTCAAAAAGTGTTTGAAAGGTTTATACAGGGTTGGCAACGCGCATGTGGTGCCTTTGGTGTTACAGGCGTCCAAAGGCTATGGTAACTGCTTTCGATCAAGCGGGCCGTGCACTTATCTGCCACCCGACGTAGTATAAAAAAATTCTTAGGTAAGTGCGATATCATAACCATCTTAAATTAATATTTTAACTTAAAATTAACTATTACCTACTTATTATTTTTTTATTATAAATGCGTTAGTTTGTGAGAATGTTTGTCACTGTTTTTACCTATTTTAGGTGTAACTTGGCATAGTATAAAAGTTATGAAATAAATCATCCTTGTCCTTCCAAGCAACGACACAAAAACTAACTTCACATCGAATAATCTACAACAGATTGAAAACAAACCAATGTCAAAGGTCCCAATACCTCTCTAAATATATTATTCAGGCAGTAAGGCTCACTTCTGCGCGGCTTAAATTAATTTTAAGGTCCTCTTTGTGGCCGTCAGACTTTTGTGACGTCATTGGCAATTCAATTTTTCCGGGGCTGTTTACATGGCGAGCTCATTTACATCCGAATCCGGCCTTAAGAGGACACTCAAAGTTGTAAGGAACTGATTACAAAATTTTAGTGGTATTTATTTAGGACCATTTATATTAGGAACGAAGCGTGTAGGCCTGTAGGTGTGTAGCTGTGTACTGTTGAGTGACGTATGTTGAACAAGACGCCTACTCCGAAGTTTCAGGCGAAAGTTTGAAATTTTCAGGCACGGATTTAATCCGATTAGGTCGAGTGATATTGACATTCACATGAAACATTTATATTACCTTTCTTATGACGCTACAAAATGTATTAAGGCGACACTTGCTGCGAAAGTGAGGAGCTCTATGGCGTCGTTCGAAGCTTGTCTATGAATGGGGTTATTTATCTCGAGCTCCTCCGTGCTTCGAAGGGCACGTTAATCCGTCGGTCCCGGCTGTTGTCATTCCACAGTCGTTAAGCCAAGTCAGTGGCTAAGGCCACTGACTTGGCCTGGCTTGGGCGGCTTGAAAACATTGGCCTCCACCAACCCGCAGTTGAGAAGCGTGGGTAAGTATGCTCTAAACCCCTTCGATTGAGGGGAGACCCATATCCCAACAGTGGGATGATTACGGGTTGATGCCGATGCCGATATTGCAGCGATAGTGACTTGTGGCTGTGACTGCCTCCTCTTTGGACAAAACGATTTTTTGTTGATTTTTTGTGTTAGGAAGTCAAAAGCTTCCTACTCCTACTAATTTCTTCTGATTAAATTCGTTGTGAGTTCCAAGGCAGCCGTAGTTTTACCCCCGGGACTGCAATGGACTTCATTGGTCATTGCCTTTTTTGGCGGTCGCCGCTGTTAATCCTGGCTACACAGGAGTCACAGTGGTGGGAATGTGTGGTGGGCCCCCGTCCCAAATACATTTAGTTAACTTATTAACTAGTTGTTCAATTCCCGGAAAACGCAAATTCCATTATTAATTTCACAAAGGATTCCTTACATATCTATTTAGAATACGTTAATGGATCTCAAATTGATTTAAGATGTCGTCTGGAAGTGAACTATTACCACAGAATAAGAAATAGTACTAGCACACCCCGGCCGCTTCATACAAATGTCACGTCGTTCACTATTAATAAATGATGCCGAATGTACAGAGCGACAATGAGCGTGTGTGCGTGCGGCGCGCGGTATACAAACTGTTCCAGATTCGTGTCAGAGGGGAGGTGAAGTCCATACCAGAGAGCGGCAGGGAATGGACATACTGTACGTATTATACGAGTAATTACTTATACTGTGGTACTAGGTAGCACCAACGCTTAACCTATCGCGTGCCGCGAATTTCAGCGCTATACAAACGCAGCTTCCACCATGGGATCGCGGCACACGAAAGGTTAAGGCCCTAACGTTAAACGTTAAGGTTAAACGTTAGGCTAGTTAGGCTATATATATAGGCATTAGTTAATGCCACCACCACAGCATAGTGTTCTCTCAGTGTATTGTTTTGTGCCACCACTGACTAAAAACTCATACTCAAAAAAAGACTTTGTGAAGTTGGAGTGTTAGTGGCTCACCAAAAATAAATAAATAAAGCCAAACTTACCTGCACGTGGTGCACCCTACCGACTAGTGAAAGAGGCTGTGTTAAAAGAGAGATAGGGCACAGCGTATTTGTAAGCTGCCCGTCTGAAGAAGTACCTCCACCACCCAGAATACTATAGCCAAATAACAATTCCTTTGAGGGTTGTTGTGTTCTTGTGAGTGAATGAGGTCACCAGAAAGAAAGGAGTTGTTAATTGGCAGCGAAGGTGGCGGCGCGCAAGTAATATCTAATGTGTGCATAAATATCAAAACAAAAGTGAACATAAACACTCGTATCTGAATATTTAATTTAACAAAAGAAACGTTTTTTTTTTTAATTGAGAGGGGTCAAAAGAGCAAGCGGGTCACCTGATGGAAAGCAATCACCACCGCCCATGACGATCAGCAACACCAAGGGGTCGCCGATCCGTTGCCAGCCTATACTCCTTCCTTTCTTTCTGGTCACCTCACTCACTCACAGGAACACAATAACCCTGAAGGGAATTGTTATTTGGCTGCGGTATTCTGTGAGATGGAGGTACTTCCCCAGTCGGGCAGCTTAACAAATACGCTATGCCCTATCTCTCTTTTCACCAGAGCCTCGTTTGTACTGACAAACCTGCTGACTGCAGCAGGGTGCACCACGTGCAGGTGAGGCTTTAATTCAAAGATGATAATGAACCACTTACATACAAACACGTTTTCACAAGGCGACCAGTTTCAGGCGGACTCTGTCGAGTTGCACTTTCAGTTGCTTTCAATTCAAACTACAAATAAAAGTGCAACTTGACTTTTATCTTAAAGTTGTTTTAGTCAAAAGTTGTACGAATACTTTGGGAGGTTTGAACGCTTTAAAATTCTATGACCGTATTATTTATCATTCAAAACTGAACAAGTAACCTAAGATAAAACTTTATTCACACATATAGACATAGAATAGGTACGTACGTATTCTTCTTCTTCTTGCGGTGCCTCTCCACTACTGGAGGTTGGCTATCAGCTCCGCATATCTCTCCTTATCTCTTGCCAGATGAAACACTTCATCTAAACGTACGTAATAATAATTATATACTTGACAAATATTCCTACATTATGAATAATTAATTTATATAAAATAAATATTAAATATTCCTTGACAAATTAAACACTGATATCAAGTCTCAAATTAAGCAAAGCTTGTACTTTGGACACAAGATAACTGATATTTGTACATAAATACATTTTGTTTTGTAAATTAATGCATATAATACATAGAAAAGACCCAGATCATGACAAACAGAATATGTTCATGTACTCAAATGTTTGTCATGGGGATCGAACCCGCGACCTCGGTATCATAGTGGCCTTTCCACCACCGAGCTTGTTGAAATACTTTCATAGTATTTCATAACATTTACACGTGCTATATACGCGTAAACATAAAGAAGTGCTATTATTTTTTTGTAAAATAATTGACAACAAGCATGTCTCGGAATTTTACGTAAACATGTCTAATAATATTTTGAGAATAATTTGTTGTGAAGTCTTCAACTCAAATTCTCCGAATATTTGTTCCGAAAGGGATGAATAAATTGCGTTGTATCTTTACGTGAATTTACTTTGAATAAATCAAATAACGTTATACTGACAATGTTATAAATTTTACTAGATTGTAGGAGAATGTTGATTCGAAGTTGTATTACGTTCGTGAATACTTCGCAAAACCATGTCAATACCTTTAGACTATATAGGGCCCGAAATAATTAACTGCCTTCCGTTTGCATAAACAAGTTCAGTGCTTTAAATTCATTCATTCATCAAACCTGTCATTTTAGTTCGCTGACTCTGAGAGCTATGTCGACCACTTTAGTTCTCCGTCGAATTTCTTCCTTCCGGATTCGATCCCTTGGAGAAACTCCAAGCATTGCTCTCTCCATCGCTCGCTGTGCGACCATTAAAGCTGCCATACATTAGTCAACATGTTACCCGTGTCGGTCACGTTGCCTAACAATATATTTGTGTATGGACGTGTTGTCAATCATGTTCATGTTGTATCTATATGTACGGGCCCCTGCAAGGATCCGTACATAAAAAGATGTCAGGATGTCAATTAATGTCAAAAATGGTGTCAAAGTAAACCACGGGTGGTTGTGAACGCGTTTATTGCACGACTGATTTGATATATGAAATGAACGCGTTGCATACTGAGGGCAGACTGCAGCGTCAACCCTTTAGGGCCGAAACACATAACCGCGTCGCGGCGACGCGCCGCAAAGCAAAGCACCACCGAGCGTTGCGTTGCGGCGCCGCGAAACAAATCGTTGTGCTGTCATACTGTACGGCAAACATTTTTTTGTGATTTTTCAATGTTATTGAATGTATGTAAAAAAATAGCAAAAAATGTTACATTTCGTTAACGTTAAAGTTTGATACGATTATTTTATGTTACTTTTTGTACACTATGTGCAGCGCAGTGCACGCCGCAAAATTCTGCGTAGCGGCGGGCGGCACTGCCGATTTTGGCGGTGCGGTGCCGCAACGCGGTTGTGTTTCGGCCCTTACACGATTGTGCAAAATGTTCGTGATAGCTCGAACAGGCAGATATTTTAATTAACAATACGTCCATACACAGCTAAATTGTTAGACAACATGACCAACACGGCTAACATGTTGGTTAATATATGGCAGCTTTTAGGCATATTTCCCCACTACATTAGTCTTTGAACATTCAGTTTAAGATAAACAAACCCATCCATAGACAGGCTACGATCGAAGTTGCTTAACTTGCGTGTTTTTTTTTATGAGGTGAAAGCAATCACCACCGCCCATGAAGATCAGCAACACCAAAGGATCGCCGATCCGTTGCCAGTCTTTTAAGGGAATTAAATACTCTATTCTTGGCTCCCATGTCGTAATTGTTCGGAAATACCGCTGAGGGAAGTTGATTCCACAATTTAACCGTCCGTGGTATAAAATGTCTTAGGAAACGTACTGCAGTAGATCGCCAATTATCAAGATGATATGGGTGGAATTTTATTTCAATTTAATTCAATTAAAGTGGTTGGTTAGACTGACACGTGCTCATTACACGGCATTATCGAGCTCATTACATAACGCATCACATTAACGAGTCGATGGGCTAACAATGACTACTTTGACTCCGAGGTCGCGGGTTCGATCACCGCACAAGACAAACATTTGTGTACATGAACATGTCTGTTTATCTTATTCTGGTTGTTTCCTATGTATTATAAGTATGTATTTACAAAAAAATGTATTTAAGTACATTTATCAGTTATCTAGAACCCATAGTACACACAGCTTTGCTTAATTTGGGACTATATGGCGCTGTGATTAAAGTATACATTAGCTTGCTTATGTATACTCTAAGGCGCTGTATAAATTGTACAGAAATATTTATTTATTTACTAGCTGTCCCGGCGAACTTCGTACCGCCTAACAGTCAATGAATGTCGTGATGTACATATATATATGAACAAAATTTATGATTTCTTGAAATTAATACAATGAATAATAGAGAAGCACGATGGCGTGAGGCACGTGTCAGTCTAATTGTACACGCAAGTTAAGCAACCTCAACCGTAGCCTGTTCATGGATGAGTTTATGTTATCTCGAGCTCGTCCGTGCTTCGGAAGGCACGTTAAGCCGTCGGTCCTGGTGTTTATCATTAGATGGCAGTCCTTAAGCCAAGTTAGTGGCCCAACCCGTAGTTGAGCAGCGTGTTGGAGTATGCTCTAAACATCTTCGGTTGAGGGAAGACCCGTATCCCAGCAGTGGGTAAATAATAAGTTCAGTACTTTACAAAGTCACAAAAAAGTACCAATTGACAACAATAAATATTTCAATCCACAAAACAAATCACAGACAACATTCGCGACGTAAAAGTGAGACCAATCGATTTGACATTTACATAACAATCAATAAATATTCCAATCCTTTTTAACTGGCACTATTTGTATGGGAAAACGTTTTTTCTTTTATTTAATTCTTTCGTCAATTTTTCAATGTTTTTAATACTTTCCCGACCAAGACACGACATTATTTTATATATTATATATATTTATGGAGCTTGATTTAAATTTCTGAACGCACGCATAAATATTTTAGAACCAATAAATCAGCCTGGCGCAACTCAAAGTAAAAAAACGACTCTATGAATCGGAAGCGAATTTGGTACAAATTCTGATTGTTTTCGCTTCCATTTCATACATATTAGAATTACGCTATTTGTATGGCACATCCGTCTCTTAAAACGTAGTGGTTACATTCTCTTTGCAATAAATATTTAAATTAAAACAAAACTGTTTTCAAAACAAATCACAGCCAACTTTCAAGACGTAAAAATGAGACCAATAGAGTTAACATTTGTTTTTAATCTATGACATTTGTTCTATAATGAGCTTAATATACATTTCTGAACGCACGCATACATTTGGCGTACGCACGTACGACAACGTCACATTTGACAACCACGAACATTTTGTATGGGAAAATGTTTTTTCTTTTATTTTATTTTTTCGAGAATTTTCCAATGTTTTTAAGAGTTATTCTGCTATTCGGGACGGAAACAAATCCAACAAATCAAAAACCATGGCAATCGGTCCAGCCGTTCTCGAGTTATAAGTGTTGTAACAAACACGACTTTCTTTTATATATATAAGATTTATAAGATTTTTAAGATAGTATTTTCATTGACACTGAAGTTTGAAGAAAGGAAGGAGATGCTGCGTTGGTAGCGGGGATGGCGGCGCGCGAGCGATATTTTATGTTGCGAGCGTTAATATGGCTACAGTAACCGCTTCACATCAGGCGGGCCGTATGCTTGTCTGCCATCCAACGTAGTATAAAAAAAATGTTTGCTTACAATGTTTTTTTCTGATAGCGTTAACTACATTCCAGAAGTAAAGCTTCCAGAATGTAGTAGCCTTAAGGAATCGTTAAGCGTTGTTGAAAAAATAAAGATAAGAAAAATTACTTGTACGCAAAATGGCTTAGCTGTTTCATAAATATAATCAACATTCATTCATGAAGAATATAATCAACATTCATGAAAAAACATGGCCTTTGTACGACCTTCACGTCCATTACAGCAATTTATCATAAGCCCCGAAATCCAAAAGGATTTTCGCTTACAAATATATTACTTTTTATCTATGCTAAATTGTAACTAAACTGTACTTGTTCCCATTTTCTGTTATTTAGTCTTTCTTATATTGGCCGTGTGGTTTCCGGCAGACTAGAATAGAATCACTCCGTCTCTTCCCGTGGATGTCGTACAAAGCGACTAAGGGAAATACATTAATAAAACATCGATCAGGCCTCCCCAACCCGTCTGGCCAGCGTGGAGAGTGTAGGCCAAATCCACCTTCTGTCTGGGACGGATGAGAGCGGGTCGTGCTCCTGTAATGGAGACTAAAATGACCTGATGATGATGATGATATAATATATATGAAATTCTCATGTCACAATGTTAGTTAGGTACTATACTCCTCCGAAACGGCTAGACCGATTTTTTTAAAATTTTACATACATATTCAGTAGGTCTGAGAATCAGATACTATCTATTTTTCATACCCCTAAGTGATAAGAGTTGTCTACCCCTAACATTTTTTATTTAATTTTTTGGACAAAAATTTTTTTTATTTTTTTTTATAATGTAGCATTAAAAAATTCATACAAACCTAAATTTTCATCCTTCTATCATCAACCCCTATTTTTTAATAGCGATTTAGTAACAATACAAGGTTTGCCGGGTCAGCTAGTTTTAAATATTAAATAATAAATAAATAATAATAAGTATTCCTGGACAAATTACACGACGCCATCTAGTCCCAAACTAAGCAAAGCTTGTACTATGGTTACTAGACAATTGATATTATACTTAAATACATTTTTTTTTGTAAATAGATACGTGTAATACATAGAAAACACCCAGATCAAGACAAACAGACATGTTCATGCACACATATATTTGTCTTGTGTGGGAATCGAACCCGCAACCTCGAAGTCAAAGTGGCCATTGCTAACCATTGGACCAACGAGCTCATCAATCATCATCATCGTATTATTTGGTATGGATATTTTCTGTTAAGAATAATTAGGGTAGTAGATGAACTCAGTGAGATATGGTCGATAATAAAAAAAAAATACATTTATAAGTTATCTAGTATCCATAGTACCGGCTTAGATTTTTTTAGGACTAGCTGGCGCCGTGCAATTTATCTAGCAATATTTATTTTTATACCGCTTTCATCGATAAGCCAATGTCACCGTTTCTCATCAACATCATATCGCTACACATGCAGTATAAAAAATAATCGGTTGTCTGTAAAGTCGGTTTACTGACGATAGTTGAAAGTGACAACGTCATAAGAAAATACTGATGGAATGTTTGCATTTTTCAAAAGAAAATTTTAATGGAACGTCTCAGAGCGAGGTAACGCCGCATACGTCATGTTTTTTCGTGCGTGCAGCCGGCTCCATCGAATTATAAGACGTTGTCACGTCAAAAACTTGGTAGATATATAGACAGATATATCATTTATTGACATTTTTTGAACACGCACGCATACATAAATGTTACATAATAAAATGTCATACGGATCAGGGGCCCTACCGCCGAAGCAGAAACTGATTACTACAGGGTTTTTTGAGTCGAAAAATATGTCTTACGTTTTAGTTATTGACAAACATCTTCAGCTCAGTCTGTAGATCTCCAGGGTTTCTACTAGCTAAGCTAAACACCGGCCGTGTGGTTTCCGGCAGACTAAAATAGAATCACTCCGTTTCTCCCCGTGGATGTCGTACAAGGCGACTAAGAGAAATACATGATCAAATATCGATCAGGCCTCCCCAACCCGTTTAGCCAGCGTGGGGAGTGTAGGACAAATCCTCCTTCCGTCTAGGACGGATGAGAGAGGGTCGTGCTCCTGTAGTGGAGACTAAAATGGACCTGGTGATGAAGCTAAATACAATTACCACCAATCTAAGCTGAAGTTTGATATTTGCATTTAAAAAATCCGATGGTAATCGGCTTTAGCTTCGGCAGTGGAGCTCCAGTTGAAGACATTATAAATAGATTTGCGCACGTGCGCGCTGCTGTAACAGCAGCGCGCACGTTCAGATAGATCACGTGACATTTGTCAAAATGTTCGATTTTGACAAATGTCACGTGATCTATCTAACGTTCGTTACGCTACAAATTACACTTGGCTAGGGGGCTGGCCATAGCTCAGCGTGTACCTTCTCTCTATTTCTAAGTAAAGTATCAGAGAGATCGATTTAGTGTGGAATTTAAGATCGAGACTATTATAACGATTAATATTAAAACGATTGATGAAGTTATATATATTAAAATGAAATTGCTTTCGTGTTTCTTTGTTAAAAATCATCGATTATAATGGTCAGTGTAAATAATATCATTATTATGAGTATACTGGGATATGGATTCAGTAGATAACACGCCCAGAGTGCAGAATCTACTGAGCAACCATGAAGGATACCCAAATTCTGTTTTCATAATAGAAAGGATTTAAATTGTTTTTTGAATGAGTACTTAGATGTCACATGTCTCAGAGGGGGGAGGAATATTGTTCCAACATTTGGTCGCAAGGTGGCGAAAACAAAACTGCCTGTAAATGCTACGGTCCTATGTATGTATGTACACTGCTAGGGTGTGGCGTGTGGATCTCGTACCGTATCGACCATGAAATTTCAATGTTTTTAATTTGGAGAAAAGGTATACCGCTTTTTTTTTAATTTTTTTAGGTATTCCGTGTCTTATTTCTTTTCTATTTTTTTTTATTAAGGAATTACGATGTTTTTCATTTGAAAAAAATGTATTCTGTGTTTTTTAAATAGTGACATCGAATACTAGACTGGCAAGATGCAGGTGTCGTCGCAAAGACATATTTAAAACTGCCGCCTTGTTTAAATATGGTGATACAAATAATATAATCTGTGGTGCTACAAATAACATGGTGATACAAATAAATACGAAGCTCAGAGTTGTCAGATAAGATTGCGGTTGTCATATTATGTAATAACATTGTATAATAGAGGACGATATTATTCTGTTGAAAGGATTCTGTTCTCAGATCCGTAGGGAATGACACGGAATAATATATAATGTATATCTATAATTCGATCTATAGATAAATTACTGATAGAATTTGGAATATTATACTCTAAATTGCAAATTCTACCAACAATTTGAGTTTATGGACTCAGCTGCTAAAATAATATATTAATAATAAGATAAATAAATAATTCGTCCCTCTTCTGTAATAGCCCGGTAATTAGTTCACCCAGATCTCATCTCCATAGTCCATTTATTTTCCATCACACTTCGCAATAGTCTCAGCGCCTGCCGAGACCTGCTCGAGCGGGTCACGGCGGGCGTACAACATTACATCAAACTTCTCAAAGAGGCCTCTACGCGTTGGATCCATATCCCCGCGCACGTCTAACAAATGACCGGGTTTAAGCCCATGAATCCAAGAAAGATAAATCAACAAATGTTTTCACCTATAAGTGCGTTCTACCTGCCTCGATAGTAGTAAGAAGTAAGCAAGGTAATAGTAAGGTAAATAGATAAGGGGCTTCCCTCAATCAAAGGGGTTTAGAGCATACTCCACCACGCTGCTCAACTGCTTGGCGGGGCCACTGACTTGGCTTAACGACTATCGTCTAATGACAACAGCCGGGACGACTTAACGTGCCCTCAAAAGCACGCAGGAGCTCGAGATAATATAAACCCATCCATGGACAGACTACAGTCGCCCTTGCTTAACTTGCGTGTTCGATTAGGCTTACACGCGCAACGGAGCCGTGGAGCTCCTCAATTTTATGCTTAAATGTGTAAGTAAAATTACACGTCACTGTGAAATTACTTTGTAATTTGTGACGAAAGGGAATACTTTCCTGCTCGTTTACGTTGAATGACTCTCCACCCAATATCACACTTGTGTATTCACCGAGCGCAGGGAAAATACTTGCTGCAGCCGCCATACCAACCTCTCGAGCCAAATGATATCTGTATTTTTCTGACAAAATTGCAATTTATTGCGAGTAATTTTTTTTTTTATGAGAGGGGGCAAACGAGCACGTGGGTCATCTGATGGAACGCAATCACCACCGCCCATGGAGATCAGCAATACCAAGGTGTCGCCGATCCGTTGCCAGCCTTCTTCCTTTCTTTCTTTCTGGTGACTTCACTCACTCGCAGGAACACATCAACCCTCAAAGGGTATTGTTATTTGGCTGCGGTATTCTGTGAAGTGGAGGTACTTCCCCAGTCGGGCAGCTTAAAATATACGCTATGCCTACCTCTCTGTTCGCCAGAGCCTCGTTTGTTAGTCAGCAGGGTTCACCATGTGCAGGTGAGGTTGGCTTTGGTTCAAAGATTTGTTGAACCACTATACCCCAAAAATATTATTATTCTACAAGAGTTGAGATTCGGCTGACACGTTAAGCTTTCTATTCTTACTTTTATCATTAGATGTTAAAACCTCTGCAAATTAGGGCTTATTAGTAATCTTAGGATTTACCGCAGTTCGAGCTTTTACTGTAACATAGGTACTACCAACATAAAAATGGTTTTCTTATAGTTAATAAGCATGATACAGCCATAAACACCAAAAATTACATTTCTTTTTGTTTACTTTTGTAGTTGAGTCCATAGTAGAAAAACACCAGGTATGTTCTTCCCGTGACAGATAGGTATATTGCCAAGACTACGTCACGAGTTTGGTTCTCAAATTCCATACAAACTACAGCTGATGTAGGCAAGTTCAAATGACGTAACCACATCTGCCAGTAAAGAACACACCTAGTGGCTTTTGACCATGATGGAGTACTGACTCGACCATAGTAGATAATTATATAACATTTTAAAGTAGGTGCAGAATAAACTGGTGTTCACATTTAATTTAAGCAATTTTGACGTGATAACGTCTTAAAAATCGTTGAGCCGGCTCACGCACGTAAAAGTTTAACATGACTCATTGTCACGTTCGAACGAGCAATAGACAAGCACGATCGGCCTATGCGTTCGGCTTGTGACGCATTTATCTCTTTTCCTCTCCATCGGCCGATGTTTTCTTATGACGTTATAACGTAAAATTCTCGTCCGTAAACCGACTTTACATACAACCATTTTTTTTTTAATAATGATATTCCAAGAATTACTTCACACGTACTAATAAAATCATTTATTCCAATCAGGTACCGCCAAAGTGAAAATGTTTTTGGTGAAAATATTCCCCAGGTTTCATATTCGTTACTATGTAGCTTGTAATAAACTCTACACTACTCCATAAGAGGAATATAACATTATATAGTGAATTTGACCTACTCTGTACCACCGCAAATATGTATGAGCGAACACGGGAACTCGTAAAGACAGAATAACGACAGCCCTGTCATACACGTATACCACGGGTTAGGGTTTAATGAACTTAATCTTAAGAGATGAGTACTGAAATGGAAACCAAGGATGAAAAGCCAGTTGTAATTATCCTTCTGACACGCATGCTAGACGTTATTGTACGAACACCGGTATAGTACAATTTTTACAAATAAAAACCGACTCCAAACATTACTCTACAATTAAGTATGTAGATACAGGCTGCTGATGATGATGATTATGAAAAAAATATGGGACCAATCTGGAAGTATACACTTTCAAATAAAAAAAGTTTTTTCAAATCGGTTTATAAATGACGGAGTAATGAAATAACAAACCTAACAGTGGGAAAATACTGGCTGGTGATGATGAAAAAATATGGGACCAATCTGGAAGTTATTTCACATCGGAAGTTTTTTCAAATCGGTAAAAAAAAATACAGCCGAATTGAGAACTCCTCCTTTTTGGAGTCGGTTAAAAACGAGAAAAAGTTGTAGTCCCAAATTACCAATGTAATGGTAATAGTGGGACTGCCAGAAGCGAAGTTCTATGCGGTACTGTACAACAGTAAAAAAAAAGATTAATAAGTCTTACATAGTTTTGTTTTAATTAATTTTTTGTCGAACTTCTGGCTGCGTTCAAGCCATTGTGTGGATTTTGTAGTCTTATTTGAAACGATGTGATAGATAGATGGATGTTTCGAACTTTAATCTATACTTACTCAGGGAAAAATTTAAAAAATTGCCTGAAAAAGTCTAAAAGCAAAACTTTTCTATACTCCCATACAAACGATATGTAGGTAAGTGGTTCATCAACATCTTTGAACCAAAGCCAACTTCACCTACACGCGGTGCACCCTGCTGACTGACAAACGAAGCTCTGGCGAAAAGAGAGGTAGGGAGCGTAATTGTAAGCTACCCGACTGGGGAATGTACCTCCACCTCACAGAATACCGCCAAATAATGGTTCCCTTGAGGGCTGTTGTGTTGAATCTAACGACACCTCTTATGTTGAAATCTGTCAAACGATTTAGGTTGTAGAGCGTGCCAAATAATAAGACATACATATATACATACTCGTACATATGCTCGAAAAACATATCCCTCCTTCGACAGTCGGGTAAGACTACTTATTTCCAGCCTTATACGAGTAATAATTACTTGTAAACTTAATTTACATAGTGTTAAAAAAAGCACAAAAAGAATTATATGTGTACAGCAGTATCACAAAAGGGCTATGGCATGTTTTCTTATATTTTTTATTAGGAAAAAGGAGTACATTCTAATATGTACTTATTATGCAAAGAAATTCAATGTGCAGCACTCGAAACAAGGAGTTTTGATAAAAGAAATAAATTTCTGCAAAGTAAGTTATTTACAATATTATATTACTTGTATTATAATATTGAAGATTAGTTTATAAAAAAAATATTTGACTGCAGTAAGGTGTGAATTTGGGGTCACCTTTAAGTTGGCTTTGGAGTCAGAGTCAAGTTCACCTTCATGCGGTGTGGTCTGCCGATTAGCGATAGGCTCTGGCCAAATAGAAGTAGGTTATAGTCTAATTTTAAGCTGCCCGACTACGAAAGTTGGTGGTACTTTCGTATTCGAGCAGCTTAAAATTACACTATAATATTACACTATTACCTCACAGGATACTGCAGCCCAATAACATTTCTCTTAAGGGTTTATTTGTCACTCGTGACGCTGCTTTGACAACGGTGGTGGCGCATGGCGGCGTGCGAGCGACATATCATGTTGCGAGAGTTAATATGGCTACGATAACATCAGGCGGGCCGTGTGACGTATGAATAAACGAAGTGCCCACTTTCGTTCGTATGACATGGCAACACTGATTGCACGGCCGAGCCATGCGGACGCCGGTGATCACTCAAATACCAATCATTGCGTTTTATTAATATTATTCCTGTACCACAGGGAAACGCCACAGGCCGTATGTTTGTCTGCCACCTGACCTATTACAAAAAAAAACGGGTTGCACTCCGGGAGTGCCGGCAGAAGTGAAAATTTGAACATTAACGTTGTGCATTTTTGAATATTTTGGAACTTTATTTATCATTATAAAAGTACTATCATTTATGTGGTGAAATACAATATTAATTTAACACAAACATGACAATTTATATTACATTAAAAATGAACAGCATGAGCAGGCATACGTTTTCGCCTCGCGGTAGGAAGAGAGGGGATATTACTTCCTCTCCTAAGCTGCGCCGGCGCGGTCTGCTCTCCCTCCGTCTTACGAATTTCCAATCAGGTCAGGTGTCCTGACGCGAGTTCAACATTTTTTATCCATCCCAAAAAATGCACAACGCCGCTAAAGAAGTTATTACTCCAAAATATCTTCCCCAGGCCTAATAAAATTAGCCCTAATTTTCCAAACCCTCATTTGCTAGTACCTATTTCCAGCCCGAATATTATATTCCAAGCGCATAAAACTTGGACCTATACCTGCATATTTTATTCAATTTACCAAACGTGTTATAATCAATTATTCAGTTACCTGTACGTACATATTGATCGCTTGCATACTATTGTATTATTCACACAATTTTGGGAGTTGTTATCCTAATTAATTGGTATGCGATCTGTGTTACCACAGTGTAAGTAATAGTACTATTGCTGGTTATTTGCGGCAGGCGGTGACTTGCCACTCACTAGATGGGCCCCCGAAATGCCAAGAAAACGGCTGGGAGCAACACCGGTGTGAGTGACTCAGGGGTGTCGAGAGGTGTGCTGCACTTTCTCCGAAGTTACTCGCGGCGTGATGCCTTTTAACACTTCCACCCGAGGAGCATATAGTTCTAGCGGCTCCTCTCTGGACGGCAAGCCAGAGCTGAGAGTCCTGCGGGCCTTCTTATGTTTACACTCCGACCGATGTACTATTATAAATGTATGATCCTTTGAGCGAGGAATATGCAGTATACTGCACATTCCTCGACTGGAATCCCCTCGAGCACTGAGCGAGGAATGTGCAGTATACTGCACATTCCTCGCTCAAAGGATCAGTTTAGCCATCCAGCGAGATAATGCTGCTAGCATCTTGGGAACGATGCCATATGGGCCAAACTTTTTACATTTATTTTAGTTATAAGTTAGTTTTATTTTAGTGTTATTTAGTTTTAGGTAGGTACTTTAGTTTTATAGTTGTGTTTTATGTATTGTTTTGTTAATAAAAATAGAGTAGAAATTAATTTTTTTTTTTTTTTTTTTTTTTTTTTTTATAACAGAGGGTGGCAAGCGAGCATGTGGGTCACCTGATGGAAAGCAATCACCACCGCCCATAGAAATCAGCAACACCAAGGGGTCGCCGATCCGTTGCCAGCCTTTTAAGGGAAATATTGACTCTGTTCTTGAAGGCCCCCATGTCGTACTTATTTGGGAATACCGCTGAGGGAAGTTGATTCCACAACTTTACAGTACGTGGTAGAAAATGCCTTAAAAAGCGTACTGTAGTAGATCGCCAAATATCAAGGTGATGTGGATGGAACTTTAATTTTTGGCGAGTTGTACGATAGTGGAACTCAGCGGCAGGTATCAAATCAAATAGCTCATCCGAGCACTCCCCGTGGTACAATTTATATAGAACGCAAAGAGATGCAACATCTCTGCGTGTAGAGAGAGAATCCAGCCGATCAGAAATCATTGGGTCACCGACAATTCGAACAGCTCTTCGTTGTATGCGGTCGAATGGAGCGAGTAAGTACTGGGGCGCACCAGCCCAGAGATGTGAACAGTATTCCATATGAGGCCTAACTTGGGCTTTATACAGTTGAAGGCGATGCTGTGGTGTAAAATACCTTCTGGCTTTACAGATGATGCCAATTTTCCTAGAAGCCAATTTGGCCTTGCACTCCAAGTGACCACGGAACTGTACATCTCTGGATATGTCAACACCCAAGATACCAATGCTGGAGCTAATAGTAAGGGGAGTACCTTCCAATCTAGGAGCCACGACAAATGGGGACTTTTTTGCGGTAAACGCACATACTTGTGTCTTTGATGGATTCAGTTGGACTAAGTTCAGTCTACACCAATCAGAGACGTGTCCAAGGGACGTCTCAATCTCAGACACAAGTTTTTTCCGGCACTCATCGACGCAATCCCGAGAAACATTACATAGACCACTGTATCTTGCGTCTACGGTACTGTCATCGGCATAGCAATGAATGCCGCATACGTGCAGCAAGTCATTGATATGCAGAAGAAACAATGTAGGAGACAATACGCAGCCTTGTGGCACACCAGCGTTCAGGGGTAATGGATCCGAGCGTGCACCGTCAATCACAACTTTAATGATCCGCCCAGTGAGAAAGCTGGCAATCCATGTGCAGAGTTTCTCGGGTAACCCAAAAGAGGGAAGCTTGGATAGTAGCGCTTTATGCCACACCCGATCAAAGGCCTTTGCTATGTCCAGACTAACAGCCAAAGCCTCGCCCTTGCTTTCCACTGACTCTGCCCAACCATGAGTCAAATATACCAGAAGATCACCAGCCGAACGACCATGGCGAAAGCCATATTGGCGATCATTAATCAGCTGGTGATCCTCTAGGTATGTTATCAGCTGTTGGTTGATTTAAATGGAAATAACATTTTCCGCATCTCGTAACACTAGAGCACAGCCAAAATTTTGTACAACTAAGTCTCTATCTCGTGTCGACCTCACCTCCGCTCTGAAACAAATCTGGAACAGTGTGTATGGCGTCGCACCCATACACGCTCATTCACACTCTGCACAGACGTCGTTGTTTATGTAGTAGTTCAAGACGCGACATTTGTATGTAGTGGCCGAGGTGTTGTATGACTGAGGTTTAATTTATTTCTATTTCAGACAGAACGAGGCCACATTTTCATCCAATGTTAACATTATGTCACTGTCCGGGTGTTCGTCAATATCTTTGAACCAAAGCCAACCTCACCTGCTAATGGTGCACCCTGCTGGTGACTGACAAACGATGCTCTGGCGAAAAGAGAGTATGGAAAAGCATATTTTCAATAAACCATCGTGCAAGCGACATTTCATGTTGCAAGCGTTTATATGGCTACGGTAACCGATTTACATTAAGCGGGTCGTATGTTTGTTTGCCACCTGAGGTAGTATAAAAAAATGTTAAGCAGTAAATAAGTTATGCAAATAAGTCATTAAAATGCTCGCCTTCTCTGCAATTACATCTGCCCGACCTCAATTTACCTTAATACAAAACCGCCCTGAACTTTTACATTAACAAACTAATTTTATGCAAATTAAAATAGAAAATAATAAATCAAACTAGACTATAAAATTACGGACTCTTTGGTACGTAGGTACTACACCCACCAACGCTCAGTTGAGCAGCGTGGTGGAGTATGCTTTAAACACCTTCGATTGAGGGGAGACCTGTATCGCAACAGTGGGTTACGGGTTGATGCCAGGTAAGTACTAAGAAAATACTTTAAAAAAAATTCCTCATTGTGTGTAAAGTTGAGTGTTTTTATCAAATTCATAATTTTTTGTCAATTATTGCGTTGATTTTCATACAACAACGTTGTATGATCCACGCGGATGAAACCATAGACGACCGCTAGTTTTATTATATAAATTTTAATAAAACTCTTATTTAATCTGGGGGCACGGGAGTGCCCCCGCCAAGACGAGCCAAGTGGAGCGCAAGGGCAATACCTACCTTTTCTCGAAACGTTTCGTCGTTTTTTTGAACTCTCATAACTTTGGTTTGGATGATGCTAAATAGTTAAAAATTTCAAGATATAATGACACCAGTACAATCATTAAACATACAAAGTTTGAATGTCGTAGCTATTATACTTTAGATTTTATTAATGTCTAAAAACCCCCGATTTCGTCACTGATTCACTCACTCACTCACTGATCATCAAAATTCTTAAGGTACTTCCTGAAGTCCTAAAACGCTGAAATTTGGTATGTACGCTAATATTACTACAAAGACAACAAAAAAATACTTAACCCAACCTATCCCCTCGGAATAGGAGGTGGAAGTTTGTATGAGACTTGCACTACATTTGAACTAACTACATAATCATGCAGTAATAACTATTGAAAAGCTAGATATATGAAAAAAGAATACTTATAACAAATAAAAAAATATGAACATCATATATTTTTTGAAAATCACCCCTAACCCTTAAAATGGGGCAGTGGCTAGAGATTGCAAACCGGGCCCGGCCGGGCCCGGTGCCCTTTTAGACCTCCACCGGGCCCGGCCATTCATACCGGGCCCGGTGACCGGGCCCGGTAGGTACGAAAACTGCGGCACGGAAGCCCGCCCTAACTTGTAGAAAATTGGCATGGCAAGCGCCGCGAACCGCGATGTTGCCGCGCCAATGTTGAATATTGTTATTGCTCTTAAGAATTTGTTTTGTTTTTACTAAAGCTACCAAAGTTTATCAATCTAAGTTGATAAGACAAGTTTAGTACATTCGGCTGCGTTATTAGTTTCTTATTCTAATACCATAGTATTAGGTAATATTACTAATAGGCAATTTGATCTACACTACTTTGCGTGCTTCCGCCACCAATTAGTTCATGCAAACTACTACCGGCCGGCACCCACCCACTACCGTTAGTAGTTGCATGCGACTGCCGTGGCTGCTTTGGTCGTCTCTGCTCCAGCTGCTGTGGTCGTCTCGGCGAATCTCCAACATCTGAAACAGAAGATACATGCGACCGCCACTGCCCCGACTGCCGTGGTCAATTTTGTAGGTTGTTGTTCTAACCGTCAACATCTACAGATCGCCTGAGGATGCCTCGCGTAGAGGCGAAACACGTGTCGCAGAGACGACCACGGCAGTCGGGGCAGTGGCGGTCGCATGTATCTTCTGTTTCAGATGTTGGAGATTCGCCGAGACGACCACAGCAGCTGGAGCAGAGACGACCAAAGCAGCCACGGCAGTCGCATGCAACTACTAACGGTAGTGGGTGGGTGCCGGCCGGCAGTAGTTTGCATGAACTAATTGGTGGCGGAAGCACGCAAAGTAGTGTAGATCAAATTGCCTGTAAATTTGACTTCCGCAAAATAACACCTGAATCAATTAACTAATATTACTAATAATTTTCAAATAGTTACATTAGTATTAGTAATTAACTTTAAGCAAGCAGGTCTTTCTCTTTACTCTGTATAGTATTAGTAATTAAATTGCGGGCGACTTCTTAAATAATCTGACTACTTTCCAAACTTTTTCTCGAAATCCTCTAAATCCAGGCATGTCATCAGCGCGTGGAAGATCATTTCTATCCTAAACTTAATTACTGATTAATAATGCTTGCTTAAACTTAATTATTAACACTAATGTTACTATTCCGTTCATAAGTGAAACTAACTAATTCTGTATTAAAAACTCGTGATTTTGAGACCGATTAAGACTGATAATTGTTGACTTTCTGGTTTGAAATAAATATTATTCCGTAACCTTGAATCATTGTATTTTTCCTCCATTTATTTAAAGCAAATTTTCATAAAATACTTTAAAGGTTTCATCCTAACCCAGCCGACACACCAACCCGGCCGGGCCCGGCGGGCCCGGCGGGCCCGGCCGGGTTGGCGGCGATTGTTACCGGGCCCGGCCGGGTTGAAAAACATACCGGGTTGCAATCTCTAGCAGTGGCATCAGCCGACGTCACTAGATGGCGCTGACTGTATTTTGAAATGCGCTATCGACTTATACATCTGTCAGCCTTATATAATATATAAAGAAGTGGTCACCGGTAGTTTTCAGTCGTATACGACATTTTTCTACTGCGAATGATGATCGATTGTTAGGAAATATTTGCATTTCATATTCGTAATTTCGTAGTCGTATCGTATCGTCGTAATAATTCTATAATCCGTTCGAATTATTTGTTACTTTAGTTACTGGTCCAAATTATTTTAAGTATTTCTTTTCTATTCTCTTAGATTTAATTTAATTAACAATTCATAAAACAACCGGCCGGTGAGTTCTGGTTGATTCATCAAAATTCCAGACGAAAAGTAAGGCGAAAGTAAAGGCCCGGGGTCACAATAGGTTATTTTTAAACCCAAAAAAGTCCATTATCCAACTTACAAAAATAAATGAAATCCCTCCAAAAACATTTTCATGTAAAAATGTTGCCAAGACGAGTCTACATAGGTTACCCCGTGAAAAAGTTATCAGATCTCATGTAGAGCCAAGATTCTTGATCTATGCGCACTTACTTTACCAGGCCTAACTTCACATACTCTACATTTTAGTCAAAACGTGATGCTTGGCCGTTTTTCTACCGTTACGAAGATTTCATAGGCATTCGTTCATCGTGTGTGAAATAAAGTGTGGGGGGTTGGTGCGTTGATTGGTGGAGCGCTGCCCTCGACGATGACGTAGTGGTAGCCAGTGGATCCACTTCTTCTATCTTTTCGGGCGCGTGGTCATCTAGTGCGCTTACCATGTGGTGGTAAAGTCAGTTTTTACCACCACATGGTAAGCGCCCGAAGAGATAGAAGAAGTGGATCCACCGGCTACCACTACGTCATCGTCGAGGGCAGCGCTCCACCAATCAACGCACCAACCTCCCACCACCCTTTCCAGTCGGGCGGCGCGCACATTGGCGCGCAGTGTCCGGCGCGAGAGACAAAGGATGGACGTGTCTGGACATTCGCCCTGATGAAGGTCTCCTTTGGATATCGAAACTAGTCTGCTTTCCCGACAAAAAGACGTGAGTGGCCCGTTTAATTTATTTAATTAATTTAGTATAATGTCTCACATGAGTTTTAATAATATTAAAACTCTTGTTTGTTCAAATATGCGGTAGGTATTTATTTGTATTCAGAAAAAATCCCTCAGCTTTATTCCAATACGACATGTGAACCTTCAATAACAGAGTCTATATTTCACAGAAAAGGCTGGAAACGAAGCGACTACTCAGGATTTCTATGGAAACGAAGCGACTACTCCGGTGGATTTCTATGGAAACGAAGCGACTACTCCGGTGGATTTCTATAGGCGATATTAATTACTTTTCATCAGAAGACCCACCTTATGGAACATCTCATTTGACCCTCTCTTATATAAACAAGAATAAACAAACATTTTTTTTATTCGAGCTTTTACTATTAGCTTGATGGCGTCGTTCCGCATGTCCGTCTACACGAACACGCAAGTTAAACAACGTCGAACGTAATCTATCCATGGACGGGTTTATTTACTCGAGCTTCTCCGTGCTTCGGAAGGCTCCGTGCTTTGATCCTTCATCTATCCAGTGATGTAATTGAATTTTGGATAGGGATGATAGATATGGAGCAGCAACACCAAACTGTATTTTTTTTTTTTTTTTTATATACTACGTCGGGTGGCAGACAAGCATACGGCCCGCCTGATGTGAAGCGGTTACCGTAGCCATATTAACGCTCGCAACATAAAATATCGCTCGCGCGCCGCCACCCCCGCTGCCATCGCAGCATCTCCTTCCTTTCTGGTGACCTCACTCACTCGCAGGAACACAACAGCCCTCAAGGGAACCGTTATTTGGCTGCGGTATTCTGTGAGGTGGAGGTACATTCCCCAGTCGGGTAGCTTACAATTACGCTCCCTACCTCTCTTTTCGCCAGAGCTTCGTTTGTCAGTCAGCAGGGTGCACCGCGTGCAGGTGAAGTTGGCTTTGGTTCAAAGATGTTGATGAACCACTTACACCCCAAAATTGTATCTCCCGATTTGGTCATCATTCGTTTTTTTTTAATTGCCTCCCCATGGAAGAAATTTTAAAAACGTATGCACGTCAAAAGATACAATATGTTTATCACCATATTAAAATTTTATATAGATATACATGTAAAGGATATGCAAAGGCCTTGTCCACGACAGGGGTGTGCGTTATGTACGAAGTAAGCCGATCTGCGCACACTCAGCCAGCGGCACTATACACCGCTGAGTGGGCGCATATTGCGATAGGCTTCTTTCATTTAAAAAAAAAAAGATACCATATGTCTTTGTATATACCAAGCACTATGAGTATACCATTTTTGGGGTGTAAGTGGTTCATCAACATCTTTGAACCAAAGCCAACTTCACCTGCACGCGGTGCACCCTGCTGACTGACAAACGAAGCTCTGGCGAAAAGAGAGGTAGAGAGCGTAATTGTAAGCTACCCGACTGGGGAATGTACCTCCACCTTACAGAATACCGCAGCCAAATAACAATTCCCTTGAGGGTTGTTGTGTTCCTGCGAGTGAGTGAGGTCACCGGAAGGGAGGGAGATGCTGCGTTGGCAGCGGGGGTGGCGGCGCGCGAGCGATATTTTATGTTGCGAGCGTTAATATGGCTACGGCAACCGCTTCACATCAGGCGGGCCGTATGCTTGTCTGCCACCCGACGTAGTATAAAAAAAAAAAAAAAATTTCAACATTTCTAATTTAACAAAACCAGTGAAAGCCCCGTACAACTGTACATAAACTATGAGTAAAGTCTGACAGTGTAATAAATTAATAGTAATTACTGGGGCCTAAGCATCCGGATCATTAGAGGTTTAACCAACCTCGGTGGGCGAAACAAGGAATATCTGGTTTACCTTTAAGCCTACGCAGTGATCTTATATATTATCTATGGACTTTAGAATAATTTAGTAAGAAAATTATCTTCTATTACAGCGGGTGATGATTATGATGATTAAATACACAAATATTTCTGGACAATGTACACAGCGCCATCTAGTCCGAATTTAAGCGAAAAGTTTAAATTCAGGCTAGATAACTTTTGGGTAATAAATAACTGATAAATGTACTTAAATACACTTTTTTTGTAAATACATACTTATAATACATAGAAAATACCCAAACCAAGACAAACAGACATGCACACAAATGTTTGTTTTGTGCAGTGATCGAACCCGCGACCTCGGAGTCAAAGTAGCCATTGCTTGCCATTTGATCACCGGGCTCGTCAAAGTTTAATAAAAAAATAATTAATAAATATCGGACGCGCAGCATGCGCCACCATAGCGAATTTTTTTCCGAAATCCCGTATTGATATCCGAAAACCAAGGTCACTTTACATTACTACTTTTTGATGCTCTACACGAATCCGAAGTCAGAATTTCGAAATTTTGAGTTTCATGGCAACGGACGGACAGACAGAACGACTTTTTTTCGGAAAACCAAGGTCACTTTACATTACTACTTTTTGATGCTCTACACGAATCCGAAGTAAGAATTTCTAAATTTTGAGTTTCATGGCAACGGACAGACAGGACAACGATTTCAAGTAAAAAAAAATATATTTTTTTTTTACACAAGATTCGTTATATAAATAGGATTAAAAATAATAATTTTGAACGATTGTAAACACAAAGAAACGGGATGTTTTAAAATGCTGTTACAAACTTCCAATATTGATGTTTATAATGTTGTTTCAGACTTTTAACAGCTTTCTGTTAGAAGTCTGAGGCTAAAAAAGAATTTTTTGTACAGAAAAATATTTGAATTCAGCAACAAACTTTTTCTATTAAAGTTATGAACTAAGTAAATACATTTCACTTAATCCACAACTTTGTAAACAACTCAGTTTTAAAAGAAACAATGGTAAGGAAGGTCACAGATGTTTTTTCATAACAATATTCGTTTGTAACTATATGAGTTACACGCGTAACTGAGTCAACCCATATTAATCCCACTGCTGGGATAGGTCTCCCCTCAATCGAAGGGCGGGGAGAGAGGGGGCATACTTCACCATGCTGCTCAACTACGGGTTGGTGGAAGTATTTTCAAGCTGTGCAAAGGCTTAACTGCCACTGCTTAGCTTAACGGCTATCATCTAATGACGACAGCCGGAACCGTGCCCTCCGAAGCACGGAGGAGCTTAAGATAAATAAATCCCATCAGACAGTCTACGGTCGACGTTGCTTGATTACGCGAGTATATCCTTACTATCCCTAATATAATTTATTATGAATGTGAATTGTTTGTTCCGCTTTCACGCCGAAACTACACAACCAAAAAAAAATTTAAACAGTCATTTCTCAAAAGTATTAAGAAGAAATTGGATACTTTTTATTAAAAGAAAAAGTAAACGCGGGCGACGGCGAAGACAGCGGGTGGAAGTTAGTTGTATATAAATTAAAAAAATATATACAAATCGCAGAAAACAAATATATTATATCGATAGCGAAAACTAGAGCTTTTAAAAAACAGATCGTAATCGTAAATAAAAAGTTGTGTTATATTCATGTAATAGTTTGCATAATTTTATTTTGCTTTACGAACAAAAAAAAGGCTTAAAAACATATTTCTATTTTTTATTTCAACACTAGTACACCATTACAACCAAATACGTTTCAGAACATTATTGAATCACCGCCGTTCAATGATAAAGGGACGTTCCTAAATTTAAACAGACCAAATTTAAAACGGTAAACGAAATTACACGTTCCATATGTGGGCGTCAGTAATAATACCATCATCAGATAATATACTGCTAATATACATATAAAATTTAATAATAAAAATATTTTTTGATGGGCACAATTCCACCACATACTTCCACCACTGTGTCAACTGTTTAGCTAGCTGTGACCAACAAAAAGGTTAGTTTTGGGGTGTAAGTGGTTCATCAACATCTTTGAACCAAAGCCAACTTCACCTGCAGGCGGTGCACCTGACTGACAAACGAAGCACTGGCGAAAAGAGAGGTAGGGAGCGTAATTGTAAGCTACCCGACTGGGGAATGTACCTCCACCACACAGAATATCGCAGCCAAATAACAATTCCCTTGAGGGTTGTTGTGTTCCTGCAAATGAGTGAGGTCACTAGAAAGGAAGGAGATGCTGCGATGGTAGCGGGGGTGGCGGCGCGCGAGCGATATTCTTTGTTGCGAGCGTTAATATGGCTACGGTAACCGCTTCACATCAGGCGGGTCGTATGCTTGTATGCCACCCGTCGTAGTATTAAAAAAAATAGTTTGAGGGTAAAACATCGGCTGCCTTGGAACCCCCAACGAGATTAATCAGTAGGTAGATTTGGCTTCCTCTCCTCGGCAATAAGACAATAATTATACTTACTTAGGGTGCGTTTTTACTTTGCACTACCGCATAAGCTGAAGCCAATTCCCATCGAAATTTTTGATTCCAGAAATAGGTCTTTAGTTAAAAATAACGAACGGAGGATATAAACTGAGTTTTCATACATATCACATCGTACGGTGAGTTGTGAAATGTACACATCGCATTTCCACCACTGTGTCAACTGTGTAGCCAGTGGTGACAAAAAGACTAGACCGAGGGTAAATCTTCGGCTGCCTTGGAACTCACGACTAGTTTAATCCTTGCTCCATTTATTATGTGACCTGTCAAAAGTGTAAAATAAAAGCCGAGTTTACTATAATAAACCTTATTACTTAAACAGTTTCAATTATTACTTTAAAAATTTCAACAAAATCTAACCGAACGGTTAGTTTTTATTGAATTTTTTTAAGTAGGAACGTGTCACGGAGAATACCTGAAATTAATAAGATTGCTGCTTCGAGAAAAGTAATTAAAATTTTGTTTTTTGGTCCAATGTTGGCAGCGTAACATCGGATCAATAAATTTTCTAGCTACACTAAATCACACTTTATGTATATTAACATATATTTCTAAAACTTATTGAAATTTTTGTTTTTTTTAAAAGTAATTGAAATTTTTGTTTTTTGGTCCAATGTTGGCAGCGTAACATCGGATCGATAAATTTTCTAGCAACACTAAATTACTCTTTATGTAATAGGTAGGGGAAAAAGTCTTTTCGCATTATAGAATGTATGAACTTGTAATAAAATCTCTTTGGTTATACCATTTGTGTCTGGCAGGTTTTGATATCTTTAAAAAGTTTATATTTTAAAAAAGATAATTCCAAATTAAAATTAGGTAAATGTGTGATTTTCATTTGTTTTTTTCACTGTCAAGATGACTGAATCTAATGAAGAAATTCGATTCATTTTAAAATTTTACTACAAAAAAGGTAAAAATGCAACGCAAGCTGCGAATAAAATTTGTGACGTTTATGGACCTAGTGCAGTGTCTGTGAGAGTAGCACAAATTTGGTTTAAGCGTTTTCAATCAGGAAATTTTGATGTGAAAGATGCACGTCGCTCTGGTCGCCCTGTTACGGATAAAATGGATGCCATTTTTGAAAAAGTGGAGCAAGAGCGGCATATCAGTAGTTACGACGTAGCTGAAGAATTAGGAATTGAGCACAAAACAGTTTTGGCGCAATTGAAAAAAGCTGGGTACACTAAAAAGCTCGATATTTGGGTGCCTCACGATCTCACTGAAAGAAACCTAATGAACCGTGTACTCATTTGCGATTCTTTACTACGACGTAATGAAAGCGAACAGTTTTTGAAGAAGCTTATAACTGGTGATGAAAAGTGGATCACGTACGACAAGAACGTGCGAAAAAGGTCGTGGTCAAAGGCCGGTCAGGCTTCACAAACTCTGGCAAAACCCGGGTTAACCCGCAACAAGGTGATGCTGTGTGTATGGTGGGATTGGAAGGGTATTATTCATTATGAGCTGTTACCGCCAGGCAGGACTATCGATTCTGAACTCTACTGTGAACAACTGATGAGATTAAAGCAAAAAGTTAAGAGAAAGCGGCCGGAATTAATTAACAGAAGGGGTGTGATTTTTCATCATGATAACGCTAGACCTCACACATCTTTAGCCACTCAGCAAAAATTAAGAGAGTTTGACTGGGAGGTGTTAATGCATCCGCCGTATAGTCCTGACCTTGCACCTTCTGATTTCCACCTGTGTCGGTCTCTTCAGAATTCTTTAGGCAATGTCAGGTTACCATCACGAGAAGACTGCCAAAACCACTTGTCGTGGTTTTTTGAACAGAAGTCCCAAAATTTCTATAGTAATGGGATCATGTCTCTACCTACAAGATGGCCAAAAGTTATCGAACAAAATGGCACCTACATACTTTAGTTAAATGTAAATAAACTTTATTAAAAAATGTTTTGAATTTTCATATAAAATACGAAAAGACTTTTTCCCCAACCTAATATATCAACATATATTTCTAAGACTTATTAGAAATTTTTTGACCTGTATTAATTTCCATATTGTATTAACTTGCGCCCGTGACTTCGTACTAGTATATTGGATGGGAATTTTAAAACTTGTTTCTTGCCGTATGTCTACGTCATAATAGCTACCTGTTTGCTAAATTAAAACCCGAGCCGTCCAGTGATTATAACTGTGCGTTAATAGATCAGTCAGTAACTGTTGTCTTTTTTTTTATACTACATCATATATATTTTATACAAGCATACGGCCCACCTGATGTGAAGCGGTTACCGTAGCCATATTAACGCTCGCAACATAAAATATCGCTCGCGCGCCGCCACCCCCGCTTCATATGCAACATCTCCATCCTTCTGGTGACCTCACTCACTCGCAGGAACACAACAATCCTCAAGGGAATTGTCTTTCGGCTGCGGTATTCTGTGAGGTGGAGGTACATTCCCCAGTCGGGTAGCTTACAATTACTCTCCCTACCTCTCTTTTCGCCAGAGCTTCGTTTGTCAGTCAGCAGGGTGCACCGCGTGCAGGTGAAGTTGGCTTTGATTCAAAGATGTTGATGAACCACTTACACCCCAAGTCTTTTATGGACACGTAATAAATTCATTTTCCGTATAATAATGTACATTTTCCTGACATTTTATTTGTCCGAAATATTTTTCAAACGTTGTTTTAAATCAGTACAGCTATAAATAAATTTTTAATATGAGCATAACCCTCGCTGAAAAACAAAGGATCATAAATCCATATTAAGTCTATGGCATCGCATGAAAACGCGAGTATACGAAAAAATAAAGCAGAAATTTACCGGGACCAGCTCTCGGTATGACAAAATAAGTGTATGACATAAAGTCCGATTTTTTTTTTTTATACTACGTCGGGTGGCAGACAAGCTTACGGCCCACCTGATGTGAAGCGGTTACCGTAGCCATATTAACGCTCGCAATATAAAATATCGCTCGCGCGCCGCCTCCCCGCTGCCAATGCAGCATTTCCCCTCCCTTTCTGGTGACCTCACTCACTCGCAGGAACACAACAACCCTCAAGGGAATTGTTATTTCGCGGCGGTATTCTGTGAGGTGGAGGTACATTCCCCAGTCGGGTAGCTTACAATTACGCTCCCCCTCTTTTCGCCAGAGATTCGTTTGTCAGTCAGCACGGTCCACCGCGTGCAGGTGAAGTTGACTTTAGTTCAAAGATGTTGATTGATCTCTTTCTCTTAATTCAAATGTATCGGCTACCAGTAAGCAGGTAATCGGGCTCTTAGTGTAAGCACCCTAAGGTCACTCTGCGTTTGTCGATGTCAACCCTTAGTCATCCCACTGTTGGGATACGGGTCTCCCCTCAATCGAAGGGGTTTAGAGCATACTCCATCACGCTGCTCAACTGAGGGTTGGCGGATGCCAGTGTTTTCAAACCTACTGCCACTGATTTGGCTTAACGACTTTTATACTAATGATAATAGCCGGGACCGACGGCTTAACGTGCCACAGCACAGAGAAGCTCAAGATAAATAAACCTATCCATTCACAAGCTACGGTCGACGTTGGTTATTATAAGTATTATTGATTTTAAATTATATTTTTTAAATCCTTTATAATACCGGCACAAACGAGCGTAGGTACTCCGCCTGCCCGAAGGCTTTTACTGTATCCTTATGGACTGAATTTATCTGTATTTTTCCTATGATACAAAGAAAAGGAGGCTTCTCAGCCGAATCAATTATAGAAAATACTGCTCTACTAAGCAGATCTAATGCGAACTAACCGGCAAATATCGAAACTGATTGAAGAATCGTAGTTTATTTAGGTTTAGTAATACATATCCTTTATATGCCCCAAAATTAACGCAAGATTTAAAATTAATAGGAAACAGAGTTTTTAGCCTTCAGTTTGTGATTTTTTTATTGAATCATAAAATACATAGGATAATATTTATGGAATAACACATCGGGCCAATGGTATGGTGGCTTTGCTGGCACACACTTCAATGTCAAATTTTCAATGACCATTTTACATAAATGTGGCTAAATTTCGTTGACCCAGCGTTTAATTTCCTCCTGTAATGCACGGGTGGTTGTGGGCTTGTTGACACAGACCTTTGACTTCAAATAACCCCATAAAAAGAAATCTAATGAAGCAATTTATGCTTCATTTAGTATTGTAATTTTAGACTAAAAATGTATGTAAGTGTAGAACAAATAAATCCTAAAATGTATAAAATCCTTGTCCACGACAGGGGTGTGCGCTATGTACGAAGTAAGCCGATCTGCGCACACTTAGCGGCACTTTACACCGCTGAGTGTGCGCATATTGCGATTGACTTCGTCAAAAAAAAAAAAAGAAATCTAATGATGTAAAATCACAAGATTTAGGCGGCAAATTATGACCACCGAAACGAGAGAGTACACGACTTGGAAATGTCTAATATGCAGTAATTGAATAGTTTCACTGGCTGTATGACATGTGGCACCATCTTGTTGGAAGTGGGTTCTTCAGACCCCAAATGTGACAATTTTGGCGATTAGCAAAGCCATCAAGATAAAAACGTGCTTCATCACTTAGGATGATTTTGCTTGAAAAATCAGTATCCACTTGTTGATGCTCAATAATCCATTAGCCGTGGAGGCCATTTGCCTGATGTGTTATTGGATAAATAACCCTATCTTATGTATTTTATGATTCAATAAAAAAATCACAAGGTGCAGACTAAAAACTGTGTTTTCTATTTAATTCAAATCTTGCGTTAATTTTGGGACACCCAATAGAAATATCCGTCCTGAAACAGAAGTTTCGTTAGTACTGATAAAACCTGGCGACGTTTCTCTATTATGCATTCATATTAACTGATTTGTATTTTACGGTTAAAAAAAAAACATTTCTAAAACAACTACAAAAACCGATAAAACCCGGTTTATTCACATGAAAATGAATTAAAAAGGTTTAACTTCAAATACATAATAACGATTTGAAATGTTTACTGGCACTTGAGCCCTGCTGAAGGAGGTCGAGGACGGAGGAATAAACCCTCCGAACAAAAGCTATTGTCCCATCCTACTGATAGGCTTAAGAACTGTCATGTGAATAATAATGTACGTATTAAGAAAATGCCGTAAGATGAGAATGTAGCTGACGATGGATACATTTCAGAAATTATTCTTACAGTACTTCAAAATTGCTCACTAAACCATTACGTATATTGCAGTTCTTAGGATATATTGCCCGAAAAGAAGACTAATGAGCATCTTATACTCCAACGCAGCATAGAGGGAAGAGACCCCGTAGTCGTTCTGCAACCAGATGGACAGACTTAATTTGACATTTGACGAGCTCGGTAGTCGAATGGTTAGCAATAGCCACTTTGACTCCGAGGTCGCGGATTCGATCCCCGCACAAGACAAACGTTTGTGTGCATGAACATGTCTGTTTGTCGCGGTCTGGGCGTTTTCTATGTATTATGTGCATGTATTTACAAAAAAAGATATTTAACTATTATATCAGTTATATAGTGCCCATAGTACCAGCTTAGCTTAGTTTGGGACTAGATAGACTTGTAATTTGTCAAGGAATATTAGAAATATTAGGAATTAAATCTATCACAAAATACTCCATATCTGGCTGCTTCCACAATACCTCCAACATAATCAAATGAAAGCATAATATCAAAAGCTTCGTGATGATCTGCCCATGATCACTACCACTCTGCCAAGAGTGTGCCACTGAGGAGAATAATTCAAAATTATTGGCATCGGCAAACATTGTGAAACAAAAATGATTGACAGAAAAAAAAACATTCGAAATTTCAACTTTGTCAGAAACGTGTAACCACAGTATAAGTAATTGGTACAACGTGTATATAAAACTGGTCTACTAACTGACATATGGTCGCGATTTCAAAGTTCGAATGCGAAACGTGACCAATGTTCTAAAGTTATAAAAACTCTCTATCAGTAAACGTAAAATACATAAAACTAGAACGATCTATCTTTAAATTTTAATAGCTTATGTGCGACGTGTTTTATGGTCGCTCAAATTTTGGTGCGGAAGACCATTTTAAAAGTATGAAATTATAAAAAATAAATATTACCATTGTAGACACAATAAAAAATACTATAACTTTTGTTACGGCACTAGCTACATAAATAAAGAAATATTTCTGACTATTTTACACAGCGCCATCTAGTCCCAAACTAATCGTAAAGCTTGTACTATGGGTACTAGACAACTGATAAATGTACTTAAATACATTTTTTTTGTAAATACATACTTATAATACACAGGAAATACCCAGACAAAGACAAACATACATGTTCATGCACACAAATGTTTGTCATGTGCGGGGATCGAACCCGCGACCTCGGAGTCAAAGTGGCCATTGCTAACCATTAGACCACCGAGCTCGTCAATCATAAACACAATATTTAACATAGCTGTCGTACAAATTTCTGATTTAATGCATATAAAATAACGTGGTGTGACGTCATAACATGGTAGCGGAGTCGATGTGGAATCTAAACTTTTTTACACTAGGGGACTATGAGATAGTCGCGTTATCGTAAGTAATAGTTGGTAAAGAAGATATATCAAGCCTATTAAGCATTCAAGAACTACCTACAACTAACTATAGCTTGTCATTTTGCTACATTAACAGCAACCCCGTACTGCGCAGACCAGTCCCTAATACGATCTAAATTACGATTGATGTTGGTTATAGGTACCGGAAGACCACTCAAGCATCAGCATTACAATAAAGCTGCAAGTCATCGGCATACAGATGAAACGAACACTGGAAATCAGAAACAAATTAGTTGATTAAAATGCAGTAGAGAAGAGGAGAAAGAATGCTGCCTTGTAGTACGCCAGCAGCAAGTAACGACCAACTAGACGAAGTCTCATCCAGCCGGACAGCGGCCACTTATTCCAGAACCAATGGCGAAACCTTAAGATGGGAGAGGATAGCAATCAGATGTCATGATCAACAGTATTAAAAGCATTTGAGAAATCTACCAGTGGCAACACAATAAGCCTTGAATCGCCCATGTTGACTCTAATATCTTGAGTCACTTCAAGAAGCTCCGTAACAGTACTATTGCCTAGTAGAAAACCAGCTTGAAATCTGCTGAGCAAGTTGTTGCTAAACACGAAGCGGAACAAATCTCTGTGAGCACAGGCTTCGAAGAGGAAGAGGAGTATTGATGTGGGTCGCTGATCCGTGGCCAATTTGGGGTGTAAGTGGTTCATCAACACCTTTGAACCAAAGCCAACTTCACCTGCACGCGGTGCACCCTGCTGACTGACAAACGAAGCTCTGGCGAAATGAGAGGTAGGGAGCGTAATTGTAAGCTACCCGACTGGGGAATGTACCTCCACCTTACAGAATACCGCAGCCAAATAACAATTCCCTTGAGGTTTGTTGTGTTCCTGCGAGTGAGTGAGGTCACCAGAAAGGAAGGAGATGCTGCGTTGGCAGCGGGGGTGGCGGCGCGCGAGCGATATTTTTTGTTGCGAGCGTTAATATGGCTACGGCAACCGCTTCACATCAGGCGGGCCGTATGCTTGTCTGCCACCCGATGTAGTATAAAAAAAAAAAAAAAAAAAAAACCTTCTTCCTTTCTTTCTGGTGACCTCAGTCACTCGCAGGAACACAACAACCCTGAAGGGAATTGTTATTTTTCTGCGGTAATCTGTAAGGTAGGTACTTCCCCAGTCGGGCAGCTTGAAAAATATGCTATGCCCTACCTCTCTTTTCGCCAGAGCCTCGTTTGTACCACGTACACCCCAAATATAACTAAGTACATAACTAAATAAAAATAGGATTTTTTTATATCATTAAAGTGGTAAACAAGCATACGGCCTGCCTGACGGAAAGCAGTTACCGTAGCCTATGAACGTCTGTAACACCAGAGGCATCACACGCGCGTTGCCGACCTTACGTAGGTATATTATCTTTTATTTTGTAATTGTTAACAACGCACCATCTCTATAAAAAGTGGAAGGGAGCATACGCTCCAAGCTCTCAATAAAAACACACACTTGTGTATATTATAGATTAGAATAACTTGTAAATAATATCTATAAACGATCAAGACCACTTACCATTAAATGGCATAGCTCGTTTGCAGACGCAATAAAATAAAAATTGCAACCAGCATACCTATCGAGCAATGTGTTCACTCGACCAGCAGAACGCCTGCAAGCAATGGCTTTATGAGACTATCGGAGCTTACTATGCATTTTTGCTAGCGCTATAAAATCGTGGTTTTTTTTTAACTGAAACTTTGTATTAGACATTTATTTTCATTGTTTAGACTACTATTTGTATTTATTCATTTAATCTTTATGTATAATCTGTATGTACAAAGGTGGACTTAATGCTATACAAGCATTCACTACTAGTCGACTTTAGGGTGATGCAGAGATAATACATGGTGGGTGCATAAGATGAATATTGATATTAAATTAATGATATATAGAATATGAATCAGTTACGGAAGCATTATAAATAAATACTAATTTACAGTATAAATACATACTATAATACATTGTACTTATATTTTAGTACAAATCTCATTACTTTTCGTATAAAATAAAATTCTTCACTATGGGGAATAATCGCTCACCACGATCTTTAAAGCCAAAGTCGCCCCCTCCGGTACGTGGTGCACCCTGCCGTCTAACGAATACGACCCAGGCAAAAGAGAGATAGGGTACAGCGTGTTTGTATTGTTTGTAACTGAGGAAGTACCTTCCAGAATACCGCAACCAAATAACAATTCCCTTAAGGGCTGTTGTGTTCCTGGTAGTGAGTGAGATCACCAGAAAGGACAAGTTGTTGTTGTTGTAACCCTTTTGTTTTTCTACTTAGTCCTCGGTTTCTTCGCATCGCTTTACTTAGATTTAAATATTATAGATAGATTATTCACTAATACGTCATCACAAAGAAAACGATACACTACAAAAGCACACGTAATTCATTACTAAGGCTTTAGAATCACAATTTATGCCTATAATTATTATAGCACTGAATCACCGCTGTACTGAATCCCGATAGTGAGCCGCTTCATTAGGCAGTTAATCAAATCAGACCCATATGGTTTCGAGCGAGCTACGCGTGTAATTACTATATAACTCACTCACTACAGTTACTAAGCTCTCGGAGAGCTTAGATAATTAAGATCAATACTGTGTTGTATAAACATTATTTCAGCGTACTTATTAATAATGTAATTTCGTCGAACTATATATAACTCTCTTGTAAAACCGCAATTTTTATATCTCATTGATATCTGGAGCTGTGCGTCCAAAACCAGTCTACAATATAAATAAGTAAATATTTTTGGACAATATACGTAGCTCCATCTACATAGTCCCAATTAAGTTACATTTTTTTGTAAACATATACTTACAATACATAGAAAACACCCAGATCAAAACAAACAGACATGTTCTTGCACACAAATGTTTGTTTTGTGTGTGTGTGACTCTAATAATTGTACAGATAAAGCCGGGTCAGCAGCGACGTGTTTTCGTGTTTGCACAGACAATAACATTGTTAGCTAACCGAATAGGGGCGTGGTCTACCAGTTATGTTAGAAAAAATACAATAATATGTTTGCCGAGACGAAAGGATAACATCCCCCGCGGTCGCCTGCGGGGAGGGGAAATATCGCATTTTGTGTTTGCGCGCTCTAGAGGAAGACGTCATTTTCGTAAATTTTGTACGAAGATTGTGTGTTAAATTGTGTGAAACAAAAACAATAACGATAGGCGCAGCGGACTGGCGGTTTTGCTAACGTGTTTTGCTAACTTGTTTTGATAACATGTTTTATTAGAAATTTGACGCTGGGGACCCGCCAGTGACGAGATCGGTGGTCGGATGGTTAGCAATGGCCACTGTAACTCCCAAGTCACGGGTTCGATTCCCGCACAAGACAAACATTTGTGTGCATGAACATGTCTGTTTGTCTTGGTCTGAGTGTTTTCTATGTATTATAAGTAGTTATTTACAAAAAAAAAAGTATTTAAGTACATTTATCAGTTGTCTAGTACCCATAACACAAGCTTTGCGCTTAATTTGAGACTAGATGGCACTGTGTAAATTTCCAGAAATATTTATTTATTTATTTAAGTCAAGGATTACAAAATGTATATTTATCTCATACTCATCTAAAAAGAAATTACATTTATTACTGTATTTGTTAGTTATTACTGTTTGCCGTGTTCAGTACTTGGATTCTATTTTGTATAACACAAAACACTTTGCTGGCTTTGGTATTTATTTTACTGCGACTTTGTACGACGACTTGCGTAGTTCGTTATCTATTACGGTATTGTGATATTTATGTATTTTGATTGTACGCACCGACCTACGAGTTTTCCCTACAGTTATAGCTTTCAGTTGTATAATATTTATTTTATGCCCGCTGTTAACGACTGGCTGGTTGCAATGTATATTTTTCCCTTTCTATATTTTTGTATTTGACGTTCTGTTTTTGATATCCTTTATTGTCTTTGATTCATGGTGCTTGTCCTCAAAGAGAATGTAACCACTACGTTTTAAGAGACGGATGTGCCATACAAATAGCGTAATTCTAATATGTATGAAATGGAAGCGAAAACAATCAGAATTTGTACCAAATTCGCTTCCGATTCATAGAGTCGTTTTTTTACATTGAGTTGCGCCAGGCTGCTTGTCCTCTCGTAATATACTAAAGTGATCTCAGTAATTACAATTTATATTATTTTACTAAGCGTTTTCCTTCATATTCTTACATCTATTCAGTCCACTAGCATCACATAATCTCTGGTAGTTATCACCCGCGATTTTAATTGAACTATAATTTATTTAATGATTATTTTTTAATTATTGTTCTGGGCACGTAGTACGAGTTGAAATAAAGCAATAACGATATAGATTTTAAGTTTTCTCACGTTAAGAAACTTTTTTTAAATACTACGTCAGGTGGCAGACAAGTATACCGCCCGCCTGATGTGAAGCGGTTACCGTAGCCATATTAACGCTCGCAATACTAAATATCGTTCGCGCGCCGCCACCCCCGCTACCAACGCAGCCACTCCTTCCTGGTGACCTCACTCACTCGCTGGAACACAAAAACCATCAAGGGATTGTTATTTGGCTGCGGAATTCTGTGAGGTGGAGAAACATATTGTCATAATGAGAAAATTAATAAAGATCCTTTGATCTGAAACACAGTGACAGCAGATATATATATTTTTTTTATATTTCGTCGGGTGGCAGACAAGCATACGACCCACCTGATGTGAAGCGGTTACCGTAGCCATATTAACGCTCGCAACATAAAATATCGCTCGCGCGCCGCCACCCTCGCTGCCAACGCAGCATCTCCTTCCTTTCTGGTGACCTCACTCACTCGCAGGAACACAACAACCCTCAAGGAATTGTTATTTGGCTGCGGTATTCTGTGAGGTGGAGGTACATTCTCCAGTCGGGTAACTTACAATTACGCTCCCTACCTCTCTTTTCGCCAGAGCTTCGTTTGTCAGTCAGCAGGGTGTACCGCGTGCAGGTGAAGTTGGCTTAGATTTAAAGATGTTGATGAACCGCTTACACCCCAAAATTTACTTGTTATTTATTATACTTGTTATTCCATATACTCATAGTTTTATTTATTTTATCTACATTTCCAGAAAATCCTAACAGAATATAAAATCTGCATCTGTATATGTACGAGTATATTGCAAAATGGAATTTAATAAAATAAACTTGCAAAAGGTAAAAGGTCCCACGGGAAATGGAAAAATAGTTTAAGACACTATGAAGGGTAACAGATCAGAACCAGTCGGTCAATGACCCAGACTTGGAAGGATGCCAGCGATCTTTGGTCTCTGAAACTAATGCATTATCCGATAGTGTATTAATTTGTATGGATTAAGATACTCCACATTTATTTATCTTAGTAGTTTAAGCACATAGAGTGCCTAGACCAAGTATTTATTGAACGAGCACACGTTCACAATACTTTTTCAGTCGATCGGAATAAAAAGCAAACTTTGTGGCCAGGCCAAATAAATCTTGTGCCTAGAGACAGATTATAAAAGAAATAGCTACTTTAATAAGCTTTCGTCGCAATATCTTGGTTATATGGAAGCATCCAGAGAAACGTCTAAGTTTTATTGTAACACTAAAAGATCGCTTATAATTTATTACACTTATTTTAATATTAAACGACTTTTATGAATATGAATCAGAATAGCTACATTGGCACATACTCACTACAGTCTTTGCTTTTTCCCGCCTTCCACTATTTGTCACCAATATCCTATATATATAGGTAAAATGCATTATGCATTGGCATTAAGTTCGCCTTTTGTACATGAAAATGTTCGCAATAAATTTTATTGTTAATAAATAAATTCTGTATAATAAGTCTCCATGTCTTATTTCCTTACGATATTTTTAATGAAAAACACATCCGATGTTGTCTCACTTATGCAATAAGACCTGACTTTTTCTGTGCGATATAATAGAAATATATTACAAATGTAAATCTTCCGGAGGCCATTGATTTAACGATCGTGATACCGAATAAATAAGCAGACACGGTAAGCGACTTTGTTTAATACTAAATAGTACATAGATATGTAGGTATAGATATTATAATTTCTTGTTTAAATTGTGCAAGTCATAGAAAAATTGCATACAACCAAAAAAAACTGGGGCTTCGATTGTAACGGTTAGAAATGAGCATTTTAGAGGAACTTTCAACGTAGAACATAACGCAGATAAATTCACAGAGAGCACGAACAAGTAACGAGGCGAAGCAATGACTATGCGGTACAACACTCAATCTTCATGATATTCGGAGGGGGAAAGTCTTTCCAGTTGTAATCACTTTTATGCTATAACAAAAGACTTGTAACGAGATTGTCTGAAAAAATTGCGCCAAAGTAATCAATTTGGGACTTTACCGCCTCGGCTGAAGCACATTCAGATGGATTTTTTTGACTGCGAAATTCAGGCTTGGGTTTCAGTTAGTGATCAACATTTTCAGCTCAATCGGTAGAGCCCTAGGTATAATAGGTATACCTAGGTCTATTAGTAGAATCCACCATCAAAAAATCCGATCTAGATCGACTTCAGCTTGGACGATAAGACCCCTTACTGTCACATGAAAACAAGAAAAGCAAAGAAAGACCCATATAGTGAAAAAAGGCAAAGAACAAAATAATTCTTGATATTGTTCTATTTATTTACGTGGATTACTGAACTATAACTAATTAAAATCGAATCAACACAAACAATACTTAATTTAACGTTAAAATATTTAAATTATTATTCATAGGTAGTACATTCGCTTTACTTGAGCTTTGACTCCGAGGTCGCGGGTTCGATCTCCGCACAAGACAAATATTTGTGTGCATGAACATGTCTGTTTATCTTATTCTGGGTGTTTCCTATGTATTGTAAGTATGTATTTACAAAAAAAAAGTATTTTAGTACATTTATCAGTTGTCTAATACCCATAGTACTAGCTTTGCGCTTAATTTGGGACTAGATGGAGCTGTGTAAATTGTCCAGAAATATTTATTTATTATTTATAAACGTGAAAGTGTGTTGTCTATCCTTCTTTCACGTTTCAGGAAAGGAACTAATAGATTGGTATGTTTTTTTTACGTGGACACTCCTCCATAGTACATTATAAGTTCTGGAGAGCGACATATGCTACTTTTTATTCCGGAAAAACATCTTATTTTCCCTTAAAAAAATGACCACATATGCAAAGCCACTAATACACACTATTCCATACCAAACAGCTGTAGGAAAAAGCATAAAACATTCTACGTTAATATTACTACGTTAATATTGAAGTCCATCACATCACGTCCCTCATACTGTAACATCAAGACCTTTAGTTAACACTATTCCAAATTAATTTAAATTTATGAGATTTAACTTTTATACACATTTACCGCTTTTAAAGTTCTATGAATTTCCAAGGAACTTAGTCGCTTATGAGCGTTGAATAAATTTATAATAGGGCTCGGCTCGGCTCGAGCCGCCGGATGCTGGGTAAACACTTCCCCTTATTGCATTTCCTTCTCAACTCAAACTAAAGGAAGTAACTTTTTATTAAATGCATGAATAAATAGAGTAGCCTATTAGCAATATTGGTCGACTCGATGACAAACATGACAAGACAAATATGTGAAAACTTTGAAACATATGTACACCAGTAAGAATTTTGCAGTCTTCAGCAGCTTCGACAGCGACTGTCCTTCAGCGAATTGAACTACTTTCAATAAAAAATAAAAGTGTTCACTTATGCATAGTAATTATACATAGTAACTTATACATAGCATAATACCTCGTGCCCGCGTGCCATACATACGACCCACCTGATGTGAAGCAGTTACCTAGAGGATTTAATTAATAGACACACAATTTGGTTGCGATCTTCGTGCAAAGAAGGTACTTCAATCGAATTCATTGTCTTTGGCCTAGTCTCCTTTGTTTATGGCAGGGTGAATCACTTGCAGGTTTGTTGGTAAGCCTCTCACGCCCCATATGTCAGACAATCACACTCAAGTAACCGGCCCATAAATCTCTGACCTGCATTATTAACAGAAGAACTATAACGTAGTTTATAAGAAACACTACTGGGGAATAGTGGAGCAACGTCGTAAACTTGAAATGCAATATAAAATCAATCACCCCTATACCACTGGAAGATAGATTATAAGTACCACATAGACTGGGAATGGATTGCTATTAAATGCTCTGGGTTTTCGATACAAAAGGTTATATTTAGTTGCGGTTTTGGATTGAATGTTATAATCCAATATGTATGCTAGATAATGTTTTCTAATACATCGAGTCGGGTTGTAAACCGCAACTATTACTCGATGTATTAGAAAGCATTTTGGGTTGAAAACATTTAATATGAATACATTGTGATACGTTGGGTGGGGTAAAAAAGTAGTTTACATCTCTCATATTCGGTAAGTAGGTCCTTATTACCCCCAAATGGGGCTTGTAGGTGACCAATTAGCGCTCTAGGGTAATAATGTAGCTATAAAAGGCTCTAGGGCGGTAAGTAATTAAAAAAAAAACACTTCACTCTTTCAAAAAGTTCGCGTACATCTAACCATCATACTGGCAATAGACATCATGCATTCAGCCCAATGACAAAAGGGGTCGCTTCGCTATTCAGCCTTGTTTTCGTATGAGTATAATAGTCATCAATTTAAATATCGAACGGCAAAGCTCAGTTTCCTTCTAGAAAAAAAAAAAAAAAAAAAAAAAAGAGATGAAAAAAGGCGCGAATAGAAACTTTTACTTTTATCATTGTTTGTTTTCGGGATTTTTTTATAATTACGTGCTAATTAGGAAAAAAAACATGAGTTCTGCAAGTGATGAAGATATAAGCTGCACTCCCGATTCAATGAAAATGGAAGCTGAAGCAGCAATTAACAATATTTTGCCTGAAAGTTCTAAAGAGAGATATTTGAAAACTTACGACGAATTCATGAAGTGGCGAAAAGAAAAACAAGTCTTTTATTCTTGTAGTCCCGGTTTTTTTCTACTTACCTCACAATCGAGATGTAAAGCAGAGTAGTTAGCTCGGGTGTAAGCATCAATTGCACCCTCGAACTATAGGCGCCCTCGCTGCGCTCGTGCGCCTAAATATCTCGGGCTGCAATTGATGCCTTACAGCCCTTGGCTACTAATCTACTATTATAAAATTATACATTTTTTACCACGAATGGTGAACTGTGAGTCTGTGGAATCAACTTCCCTCAGCGGTATTTCCGAATAATTACGACATGGGAGCCTTTAAAAATAGAGTCTTTTTTCCTTCAAAAGGCTGGCAACGGATCGGCGACCCCTTGGTGTTGTGGCTATTTTCTCAACTGAACTGTTTTGTCGACGGAAGCATCTGGGACTTAGTTACTCTTAATTTTCTCATTAAATCTTTTCACCAGTCCGATTTCGCAGATTGATTTAATCGATAATGTGCGCTCTTTAATACGCTGCAGTTTCTTTTACACTACATCAGGTGACCAACAAGCATTCAGCCCGCCTGTGTGGAGCGGTTATATATATAAACGCTCGCATCACGAAGTATCAATCACACACCGCCACTCCCACTCAACAAATCCTTCCTTCCAGGTAACCTCACTCTCTGGAATTACATGTAAAACTATTGAAATCAAAGTACACAGACGCACGAATGCATCTTTTATATATATTATACTATTATATAATATTTTACACAAAATACTTTTATAATATTTATTAACTTTTTATTATCAACATTTAAGATATATTTGTGTCATTTAAAATATTAATGATTAAAATAATTATGCTCAAATGTCGTACTGGAATTTTGTGCGTCCGTTTCAGAAATTTTCGATGTTACACAAGTGAATTACATAAATAATCCACCACCGCAGGGTCAACACAATAATGGTCATATAATAGTCCTCCCCGCGGGCGAGCGAGTTATTATAGAGTCAGTGTGGCGTGTCGAAGTGGCTGTCACTATATTTGTAAGAACTCGCATTTACTATCAAGATGTCCTTGAAGCCAAGACTGTAATTTCTGTCCGTCACGCGATATTAACAATTTATTAACCATTTCATTCAAAACTTAAATATAAAACACTAATATCTCGACGACATAGCCTTATTGATCTCACTGTTAGTATACGGATCTTTCCTCAACCGAAGGGGTTTAGAGCATACTCCACCGCGCTGCTCAACTGCGGGTTGGCGGAGGTCAGTGTGTGCAAGCCGCCTAAAGGCCACTGACTTGTCTTAACGACTACCATCTAACGACAACAGCCGGGATCGACGGCTTACAATGCCCTCCCAAGCACTGAGGAGCTCGAAATAAATAAACCCATCCATGGACAGGCTACGGCCGACGTTGCTTGACTTGCGTGATCGATTAGACTGCCACACGCAACGACGCCATCGAGCTCCTCAAAACACGTAATATACAGCGTGAGATTTTTACCACTATGTGTTTTATATTATTTTATTACATAATTCGGTATATACCCAGATTTAACTAAATATGTAATTAAACTAGCCGACCCGGCAAACGTTGTTTTGCCATAAAAATTAGATTACAACCTATTCTCAGACCTACCTGATATGCACACAAAATTTCATAAAAATCGGTCAAGCCGTTTCGGAGGAGTTTGGTAACTAACATTGTGACACGAGAATTGTATATATTAGACTATAATCTAAATAAAGAACGTGGACTTTAGTCCCCGAGAGTTATGTCAAAGACCTGGTTTTAGTTTCATCCCGAAAAATGTATATGTTATGGTCAATGTAATAAATTTGTTATTATTAATACTGACTAATACTTGGTCACTGAGATAAATCATGTTTTGGTTAGATTTGAGTCGATTTTTAGTTAGCTTAAGGTTGTTCTGTCACCGGAAATAGGAGCTCCGCGACCTAGATGATGAATTATGTGGTGCCAAGAAAGCTTAATTATTAATAATTAGCAATTTATTACTTTGGCTAGCCATTATAAATTATGACCAATTTATTACATTGATTGTTTATTACAATTTATTACATTGACATGTTTCGGGAGCAGTTAGAGTATAATTTATTAATTCTCAAAAAGTTTCATGCAAGCTACTCCTTAGTTAATACAGTTTATCGTAAAACACCTTCTTCATACATTGCAATTAAAGATAACAACTGTTCTTACTCTACCACCTACCTAACGTTTCATTTCAATTCACATTAATTAAGGTCCAGTAGGTTCGCAATTTTGGAATTTCAAACCAAGTTTATTCGACAACCGTATAGTTGTTATTATAATGTATATACATAATATTGTATCAGTTCTTAAATTTACAATAAGTAGGTGAGTAAGGTGAGCGAGAGTACAAGAACTCATAATAAACTCGTTTATTTTTAACTACATCGTAGTTTCTCCCTTTCTCTACAAAATATAATGCTAAAGACTGCTGGTAATTGATCGTCAAGATTTTCAAAGGCACACGCACTTCAATACGACCTTGACAAGGGTCGTCCAAGATTTCTGAGTCCGGGTAATTCTACCCCATCACGCGATGTCAGCTATATACGTAATGATATACATTAGAGCTGTTCGTATCTGACATTATCGCCGAAGTAGTTTTTCTCCAGCCATTAAATTAACGCGATATGCTTCTAAGTAACTCGGTATTCTTATAAAAGTTCCGATGAAACATTGCTTGGCATTTTGCGAAGGTTGTACAGTTTGTTACTGAAAAATATGATGGAGTATGTACTACGTGCTTGCAAAGTCGTGAAAAATACAACAAGGTACACGAAATGAGTTTTGATTTGAATACGTGTTTAAAATTACTTCCATAGGGAGGCAATTAAAAAAACGAATGATAACAAATCGGGGGATTCAGTTTGGTGTTGCATCTACAAATCTATCATTTTCATCCAAAATTAAATCACACCAATTGATAGATGAAGGATCAAAGAATTTATTACGCTAAGTAAGAACTATGGAACATCGCGTGCGGGAGAGGGGGAAACGCTGCCATTTTGAAATAATTTTAGTGCAGCTAACGTATTGTTTTTTTTTCCGTTCCCATTTTTTCTATAAATCTTGCAACTATCGTCGTCAACCCTTATTCTTCCACTGTCTGCTAGGATACGGGTTTTCGCTCAATCAAAGAGGTTTTGAGCATACTCCGCCACGCTGCTCAACTGCGGATTAACGGAGACCCGTGTTTTTCAAGCCGCCTAAAGGTCACTCGCTAACGAATGTCATCTATTGACAACAGCCGGGACTGACAGCTTAACATGCCCGCGGAAGCACGAAATCTTCGATGCTATTTCGATTGATTATTATTATTTCAATCGATATATGATATATTCAACTACGATATAGTCTACGATACAACTTGTAACGTACATAAATCAAACAAATGAAAAGAAGGTAGGTGTCATGAAATGATATTTTCGGTACACTTTACTTGTTCATTTTATTAAAGAAATAATTCTTCTAAGCTGGAAAAGTCAATTTTCCAGAATTTCATTTTTTTACTTGATAACGTCTTAAATCCACGGCACGAAAAAGCATGACTCATTGTCAAGTTCCACCTGTGCCGAGCGTGCAAGCGAGAGCGCGGAACAAGCGGCTTGTGAGTTGTGACGCATCTATCTCCCTTCCACTCCATCGGCCGATGTTTTCTTATGACGTAAAATTATCGTCCGTAAACCGACTTTACAGTCAACCAATTTTATTATCATCCAAGCTATAATCGTTCTAAAATATGGAACGAATGAAATAGAACAAAGAAAGCTAATGTTTAAAATAAACTATTTATTGAAGAAAATTATGGGTAAAATTAACTATTATTGAATATTAAGAAAACTGTGTTTATGAGCCGCATTCAAGCATAAACCAAGTTTCATCGTTCCATCGTCGGTCGTTTCCTTACATTGTTGTACAACTTAAGTGTTATTTTATAATTTTATGCGTAACTTTATATTGTTTTGTAAAATGTTGTTGTATCATAATAATTTTAGTGTTACGGTATTCGTTACGATACGTTGTGAATTTAACACATATAATACTTTTAAAATGTGCCATTTTAAAGTCATTTCTTTATTCAATAATCTAAGAGTAATAATATAAGAGTAGACTAATAAGACTACTGTCTGTGTTACTTTCTCTCTCTCTGTCTTTCTCCCTCCCTCTCTCTCCCTAGCTTGCACCGGGGATTTTGTACGCACTTATCCCGGTATCCCGTAAGATTTTCTTCCTTTACGTTTCGTTTACGCCGACCTTTTCCCTCAGGGCCTGCAAAATGACAAATACTCAAACAGATTTCTCCCCTAAGAAAATTTTAAAACATGACAAAACAGATCTAAATCTATTTTATCATGTAATCAATTTTGCTAATTTAATGTTTTGCGACTTCCAATAGTATTTACCGTTTCGTGTAAAACTATCAAGGTCGCCTGCAAAAGATCTCTCGTAGAGATAATTTAACTTTAGTATAAAGATGTTTTTACCTTTAGATGCGTTCTTATGACAAGAAGAAAGCAAGGTAATTGCCCGGCATTCACTCAGTCCCATGCCATTTATTATAGCGGCAAAACGTTAGTACTAATGATCAACAATTATTAAAAACATGGTTGTCTGTAAAGTCGGTTTATGGACGATAATTTTCTAATAATAACATTTCTCATGTACTTGTTTTCCATTCTGAACTTACAATAAATGTTATATTACATTTTTATTTTAAGTTATTTATATGTCATTTTAATTTTCTACCGTAATTCCGTACCCTACCGTAATATATCCTTACGTGTTTATGTAATTGTTTGTTAAATAAAATTATACATATTCAATTAATCGTTGCAATGTCAAGGATAATGCATACATTGTTTATTAATCGTTTTATGGCACTGGATAAAATGCTTTTAGAACCCGTTACAATGTATACTCAATTTGCCGGGTGGTTTCCGGCAGACTAGAATAGAATCACTTCGTCTCTTCCCGTGGATGTCTTTCAAGGCGACTAAGGGAAATACATTACCAAACATCGATCAAGCCTCCCCGTTTGGCCAGCGTGGGGAGTGTAGGCCAAATCCTCCTTCTGTCTGGGACGGACGAGAGAGGGTCGTGCTCCTGTAGTGGAGACTAAAATGACCTGATGATGATAATGTTGATACTCAATATCGCCTTTTTCTTAGTATATCTTATAGTAGTTTGCATTAGACGAAGTCAATAGGGGCATTGGCTTTAACAAACAACAGAAGCAGTAGTTTACATTTTACTATTGTTAATTTAATTTATTGTTCGTATAACACTATCTCGCTAAACTTAGGAACGTGAGTGAGTTACGAACTAGTAGTTAAGCAAAGTTTTGAAACTATGAAGACAATATTAGTTGTAAAGTCAGATATCCAACTAACAAATCCACACTCACTACTCGTTAATAATTAATTAACTTGAAATTGCCCCAAATTATTATTAAACCCAAAGTTCATTATGTTGTAAATTTAATAAATATACGACCGTAATTTATGACAAAATTAAACCGGATAGACACCGCAACACACTTAATTTTATATTAAAATGTTAATTATAACTTACTTTAAATTCGAGAAAAGTGGTTTTACTGCCACATTAGAGTAGCTAAGTTAACTTGCACGTGGCGCACCCAGCCGTCGATAGAGAAGTGAAAATTTAAAAAATTGTCGAGCGGAGAAAATTCACTTCATCATTCGGAAATCGCAGCTAACTCACATTCATTCAATCGCCTACTCTTTTTTTAATTTTCTCAATTCGGCTGTATTTTTTTTTATGTTTGTTACTTAATTACTCCGTGATTTATATCGATTTGAAAACCGTTTTTTATTTGAAAGGGTATGCTTCCAGATTGGTCCCATATTTTTTTCATCATTATCATCGTATCTGTATCTACCCACTGATAAGTTTGTTATTTCATTACACCGTCATTTCTAAACCGATTTGAAACAAACTTTTTTCTTTGAAAAAGTATACTTCCAGATTGGTCCCATATTTTTTTCATCATGACGATCATGATGAAAAAAATATGGGACCAATCTGGAAGTATACCCTTTCAAACATACATAAATGTAGAGTAATGTTTGAAGTCGGTTTTTTTTTGTTAAAATTATCTTTGAAATTGGTTGTCTGTAAAGTCTGTTTACGGACGATAATTTTACGTGATACCGTCGAGAAATCATCCAGATGGAGTGGAAGAGAGATAGCTTGTTCCGCGCTCTCGCTTGGACACTCGGCTCAGGCGGAACGTGATTTTTGATATCTTGATGAGCAAAACACTGTAAGTAAACTTTTTATTTCTTTTCCTTATTAATAATTAATTATTATGTTTGATCAGTTATATTGTATAATATTACAAATTTGTTACTAGGTATTTTCATATTTCCGTCGTCTTGCGAACCTTACCTACTTCATTTAATGTATGGATTGCCTTGAAATATTGTTTTTAACAATAAGGCCGCCTTGTTGCACATACATATTCTACAAGTGGATATTTTCTGTACGCTGACTGAATTGTTTCCATAGTCTGTATTGTACAAATAAAGCATATTCTATCTGTCTCATCTAATAGCTTGTTTAAAAAGTTAAAAATATATATTCTGATTGTTCGTTTTCTTGTGTGAATGCGATGGAAACTAACAATTTGTCTATAGTTTTATAGTTTTTCTCTGCCTACGTTGCAGGCACATAAAGTGAGTGAAGGGTACTTTGGAAGGAAGGGACCTCTTTATTCAAGAGCTTAAGGTGAAATGAGGACGCCATTTCTCAAGAAATTCAAGTTAAATTACGAATTAGATCTGACCTATATATGTGGTTTTTATTCCATTTTAAATAAATATATCATTCGCATATTTTAGTCTATCTGATAGTAGTGAATTCGAACATGTCAAAAGAACCAGGAAGAACGAAAAAGTAAGGAGGAAAATTTTACCTATTCTGTACACAGTCACAAAATAAGAAAGGGTTCCTTTCTTGCGTTACTATGCACCCCGCTCACTCCATACGAATGTCGCGTCGGTAACTACTACATAAACTATTACATCTGTGCAGAGCGTGAATGAGCGTGTGTGCGTACGGCGCCATATAAACTGTTTCAGATTCGTCTCAGAGGGGAGGTGAGGTCGACACGAGAGAGCGGTAGGAAGTGGTGATACTGCATTTACTGCATTACTATAATTTATACTGTGGTAGCCTAGTAAACAGACCATCTAAAATTACAAAACTGGACTATTATATTAACTACACTAAAAATTATATAAATGTACTAAACCTAACCTAAGCTAGTATTTTAGTCGCCTATTTAGTAATTTTTAGTGGCTTGCGTTATTTATTTTCCATTAAGAAATAGTACCCGCTGTAGGTATATTCAAACTTTTTACCATTACGGAGAGTCAATTAAAATTTATTTGCTGTTTAAACCAGTAAATTCTGAAGAAACCCATATTCAGCCCACTGCTGGGATACGGTTTATCCCTCAATAAAAGTTTACTGTATTTATTTCATTAAAATTCTGTGTAAATTTGCTGAAATATGATGATGATTCTTGAAGATACCGAAAAAGATGCCACTGGTGTAAGTCATGGTGAGTGGCTATTCTGTACTATCTATATATACACAAATATTGTAAAGTTCGAAGATTTGTATTTTTGTATGTAATTAATAAATTCAACAAGACAATTAAATTAAGTATTAAAAAGACACCCCCGAGGCCCCCGACCTTAAAAATATCTTCCTACTTTGATCAGCGAGTAAAATAGGGCGTTCTTCTTCTTTTTTTAGGGTTCCGTACCCAAAGGGTAAAAACCGAACCCTATTACTGAGGCTCTGCTGTCCGTCCGTCCGTCCGTCCGTCCGTCTGTCACTAGGCTGTATCTCATGAACCGTGATAGTTAGACAGTTGAAATTTTCACAGACGATGTATTTCTGTTGCCGCTATAACAACAAATACTAAAAAACAGAATAAAATTAATATTTAAAGGGGCTCTCATACAACAAACGTGTTTTTTTTGCTCGCAATTGATAACGGTAATAGGTAGACGCTTGAAATGTTCACAGAATATTTAGTTATATACTCACTTTAAAAATAAATAATTAAATAAAAATATTTAATTTCCCATACAACAATCGTGATGTTTTGCCGTTTTTATAGATAATGGTACGGAACCCTTCGTGCGCGAGTCCGACTCGCACTTGGCCAGTATTTTTTTTAATTGAAAGCTTAATTAGTCTGAATGATGTTCAATTATGTAGGATATTGTTAATTAGTTCAGTAGTACTCGAGATATTTTTGCTTTAATTAGGTACTAATGGCAAACCTCATTTTTGCCGCTGAGTGTAGACCAAAGTTCAATTGTGTATGATACTAGAAATCAGTTTAGAAGTACTCGAGATATAGATGCTCTGATTAGGTAATTTGACCGGTTTTTTCAGTCTATTGTCACCCGATGTCGCGTAAAGGCCTCTAGCATACCAGCTTAATAAGTATGAAAAGATGTATTATTGTATTTTCATTGAGCTACAATGATAACAGGAAAATATTAAATTGATCCACAAAAATAATCTGATTTGCTGAGTCTAATTAATCTGATCGCACATCAAATCCTGCAATTGATGTGTAATAAGTATTTTTTGATGTGCAAAATAGGTTAGGTCAGGTTAGCAATGTATTTGTCGCGGAGGTTATGCTAACGCAGCTCCCGTGATCTCGCCAATGGCGGAGAGAAGGAGTTCGTGGGGTTTTAGTCGGTATGGCTGCCACTGGTCATGGCAGCAGAGTCCGACATAACCACGCTTGGGCAGCGTAGTATCCTTAACGGATTTCCCCACGTAAAAAAAAAAGGTAGGCAATGTATTTATTTGATGTTACGTTAAATAGTATCCATGATAATATTGTCTCAGAGTAATCAATACTCCCCAGTATTGATTACTCTGAGTAATCAATACTCCCCAGTATTGATTACTCTGAGTACACATTGTTGTGGAACCACAACGTGTTGAGAGGGGTTTCCTACAGGGTTGATTCACTATCACCTGTTATCGACCTTTTGGGAACACACTATCTAAAATGTTATAAAAACTTCATCTTCTCATACTATAATATATTTCATCAAAATAAAACTCAAAAACGATAAAACCACAATCTACCACATCTTTTTCCTGATACTTCTTGACAACTTCTTTACAACTAAATTTTCTCAAACCAAACAAAATACATTCTCTTATTTGAATTCAAATTCCTACAATCTGTCACTATGTTTTTTCAGCCATCAATAAAACCATAAACAATAAAACTAATTCTCCAACACACATATTGAATTGTGTACATCAAATCATGATGGTACATATTGGAATTCAATATTTGGAGAGGTACAATAAAGAGTTATTATTGTATCTCTACTTTAAGCTTATTCAATAAAAATCTACTTCATGTCATTCTGTACTAATATTATAAATGTTAATTTTGTTTCAAAGTTACACTTCACGTCGCAACTACTCGACCGATCATGAAACTTTGTACACATATTCTCTAGGGTATTAGGAAGGACATAGGATATATTTTAATTTAAAAAAGGAAACGCGGGCAAAGCCGTGTGTGGTAGCTAGTTAAAATCTAAATCTTCATTAAGAAGCTATTCATTAGTAATTTATATGCCAATTTTTACATTATTAAAGTAATTTATTTATAAACTTCTATTAATAAAAATAATCGAATCGCTTTTTGGTACCGTTATTTTAATTATATTTTTTTTAGAAATATCCGTATAATTACCTAATTTCATCAAATTTAGCGACATAAACGTACATTACTACACTAGAGAGGATCTCGAAGACATCGCTGCGCGTGTCAGTCTAATCGAACCCGCAGGTTAAGCAACGTCGTCCGTAGCCTGTCCATTGGTGGATTTATTAATATAGAGCTCCTCCGTCGTCGGTCCCAGCTATTGCCATTGGATGAAAGTCGTTGAGCCAAGTCAGTGGCCTTTAGGCGGCTTGAAAACACTTGCCTCTGCCAACCTGCACTTGATCAGTGTGGTGAAGTATGCTCTAAACCCTTTCGATTGAGGGGAGACCTCAATCGAAAGGGTATCCATGATAATATTGTCTCAGAGTAATCAATACTCCCCAGTATTGATTACTCTGAGTACACATTGTTGTGGAACCACAACGTGTTGAGAGGGGTTTCCTACAGGGTTGATTCACTATCACCTGTTATCGACCTTTTGGGAACACACTATCTAAAGCCTGTCCATTGGTGGATTTATTAATATAAGTGGATTTATCCCACCAGCAGTGGGATGAGTAAGTGTTTAGGCATCACTAAACGTACATTATACAGACATAAGAAAACATGAAGACCTCGCTCATTTTGTCAATAAGTATGCTATATGGCTATGTTTGTTAAAAAGAAGTATTGTATTTGTTCAAAACCGACTTATGTAACACAAGGTATTTGGTCATCTGATGACATATATTGCCCTCCGGGCACTTAGTCCCGTCGACTTCGCTCTCATGGGAATAACGGATACTTTTCCCCACTTGAAACCCATGAGATCCTCGTATAATTTTTTCGACTCTTGACTGCCATGAGACCACAGATTTTTTTTTTACTCCTCAGTAGAGAGCAATTACGGTCGTAACTAGCTCACCCCATCTTTAGAGCCAAAGCCAATCTCATCTGCACGTGGTGCACCTGCCGACTAGCAAAAGAAATTCTCGCAAAAAAAGAGGTAGGGCAGAGCATATTTGTTAGCTGCCCGTTTGGGGAAGTACCTCCACCTCACAGAATACTTATTAATGTTCCTGCGAGTGAGTGAGGTCACCAGAAAGGTAGGAGTTGCTGCGTTGGCAGCGGAGGTGGTGGCGCGTGAGCGATATTTCATCTTGTGAGTTTTAATACGGCTACCGTATTAAAACTCACAATACCGCATCACAATATCACATCAGGTGGGCCGTATGCATGTCTGCCATCCGACGTTCTAAAAAAATATATAGAACTAAAAAGTACACAAATAATATTATAATTAAAAAAAATCTAACCCTATTTGTCAAACGAAAAAATCATTGTCGAATATTCTGTCTAATATGTAAAGACCTCGCTGTAAGCTGTTTGTGATTAATAATGAATTAAAACAGTTGAGATAATAGCGTAGCGCATTGTTTGTCTAAAATAAACTTTTCAAAAACAAAAACGCCACACTCTTTCATACTAAAATATATATAATTAATTATTTTTACTACCGCCTTTATACTGTTTAATTTATTTGTCTACTTTTATTTGTATCGTTTTGTGGTATAATAAAGAGATTACATACATACATATTAATCACAAACAGCTCTTACAATGACCTCATTGTAAGAGCTGTTTGTGTATAGTAATATATACCTAAACTAAACTATTATATATATTACTAAATATGTACCAAAACTAAAACTTGTTTCGATACATATTTAGTAATATGTACCTAAACACCTGTTCAGGTACATATTAGATAGAATATTAGACAATAATTCTTAATTTTTTAGTACCATGCTTCCATCCGCAGCTTCGCCCGCGTTTACTTTCTTTTTTAATAAAAAGTCCTATCCTATGTCCTTCCTAATACCTTTGAGAATATGTGTACAAAATTTAATGATGATCGGTTAAGTAGATTCGACTTATTAGGTATTCATCAACTTATATATAAAGTTGATGAATACCTAATAGCCGAACTTTACTACGAGTATATACAAAAATAAATTGCTGTTGAATCGACCCAGCTATTTGACTATGTCTGTGTAAGCAGTCACCCTTAAGATGAGGGCAACCGGAAATAACGTGCCTAATAGATCCGGTCGCGCTCGTTATGAGTGTGCCTTCATAATATATTTTGAGTAGTACCGTTTGCATAAATGTTTCGGTATTTATGTAACGCAACTACTACTGACTGATCTATCAAAGACACATTTACAAAAGACAGATCAAACCATCAGACGGATGGGCCTACATGCTGCTATTATGACGTAGGCAACCGCTAAAAAGGGATTTTTATTTTTATATGAGACGGGGCCAAACGAGCATGTGGGTCACCTGATGGAAAGCAATGACCACCGCCCATGAAGATCAGCAATACCAAGATGTCGCCGGCTCCTTCTTTTTTTTTGGTGACCTCACTCACTGGCAGGTACACAACAACGCTCAAAGGAATTGTTATTTGGCTGCGGTATTCTGTGATGTGGAAGTACTTCCCCGGTCGGGCAGCTTAAAAATACGCTATACCCTACCTTTCTTTTTGCCAGAGCCTCGTTTGTCAGTCAGCAGGGTGAGGTTGGCTTTGGTTCAAAGATGTTGATGGACCACTTACACTTCAATCCACGGGATACAAAAATACGCGCGTACGAATACGCGAGCACAAGTTAGTGATATATAATTCTACAGACAAAACCTTTGGTTTCCTTTAAAAGGTCTCTTGTACATAATTAATAGGGCAACTGTCGTGTCTATTTTTAATACCAACCCGTCCCACTGCCGAACATCACTTACTTATAAATACATAGAATTGTAAATAATAAATGTCGCAACAACTCCAAGCACCTCATACTGGCAAGTTCACTTTTCAATACATAACTTTTATTTAAACATGTAGCCATAAAGTATAATCTTACTTCACGTCTTTTAATTATGAATCCATAAATTTCTTAATTTATATTCGTCCGTCGCAAAAAGATAATTAGAAAAAGTTGAACCAGAGTTTATCTGTGAAGAAATAACAGTCATTATCTCATCGGGACCTTAGGCACGTACGAGATCAAATTACGCCAATCGAGAGACCGTTGACCTATTTTCAGAGCCTCCTGCAACTGTGTACCGCTTTAAAATTCTCTTCAGGTTCCCATCATACAAGTCTACTACAATCTACTAATCCGAAACATGAAAAAATATTGAAATATTTTATTATTATCTAATAAAGTGAATTTGTTAATTTAATGAAGCGGAAAATATATAAAATTATGTATCAGACGTTATTCTACATTATAAAATTATATATTAGACTTAATTATGTCACCTTTAGTACCTAAATACTTTACAGTAGTCGGTAATACAAAATTTTCTTCACTTTGTTTTACGCTTGTTTTATTATAAAATCATAATTTTTTTAACTGCAATTTCAGCTTTCACTTAGCAGATTTTTCTTTTCATAATATAACCTTAATTATCCAAATCCCATTCAATTTAATGTAATCCAAATTAATGAAATTAAGAAAAAGAAGTTAATCAACTCACAATTACAGTATAATTTTATAAGTTTTTTAAATGTACTTACGTTTTGTTCTCGTAAACCCTAAAAATTCACAATCACCACCGCCTTCAAGTCACTTTACGAAAAAATATTTCGTAGACACGCTACAGCTACGAGCGTAGCGCTCTACGGATATGACGCGACTGACTGCAGAGCTACGCGGACGTGAAACGACTGTGCCTACGAATGTCGTGCGGCTCGTAGCGGCCTACGAATGCTACGCTCATCACGTGATCGATGAAGCTTTACTTCAAACCTCTTTCAGGACAGTTCCTGCTGTTCTTAGGCCCCATAATATAAGTAATAGTTAACTGTTAATAGGTCACTGAAAAAAAAAATGAAATAAGGCTTAAATGTACCATACTTAAGATACTACAAAATATAAATCGAGGTATTGCGTTTCTCTATCATTTTACACTAATATTGGCTGGTATTGTTAATATTATATAATTTTTAAAGAAAAATATTATGTTAACACCAAATAGTTGTTTTATAGAATGAAATTTGTGTCTTGTACCGCGGATGCATATACTTGTGGCCCGAATAAATGGGATTATGATTTTTGTTCTTAACCAACCTATCACGATGCTGAGGGATCCGTCCAAGCCGTCAGCAATGGCCTCACCGAGGTGTTTGACAAAGGAGGACATGTGAGGTGCGGAGACTCCGTCAGCTGATGTGACAAGGGGGGTGAACGTATCACTCCTATATTTTTCCTTTGTACTTATACCATTTTAGGAATTTCTATTTTGATTTCAGATATACAGATAGACAGATTCAATGGAAAGGTTTAACACCGACTCCGAGATTTTTATGAAACAGTATTTTTTTGCAGTTTACCATAATACAAGTTGCATTGTATTGTAAATACTTCATTATAGTTACATAATTTTAATAAAAAGAACCGACTCCAAACATTTATGTATGTAGATACAAGCTGATGTTGATGATGATGATGAAAAGAATATGGGACTAATCTGGAAGTATATATACTCTTTCAAATAAAAAAAGTTTTTTTCAAATCGGTTTATAAATAACGGAGTAATGAAATAACAAACCTAACAGTGGGTAGATATAGGCTAATGACGATAATGACGAATATATGGGATCAATCTGGAAGTATACTCTATCAAATAAAAAAAGCTTTATCAAAACGGTTTATAAATAACGGAGTAATTAAGTAACAAACATAAAAAAAATACAGTCGAATTGAGAATTTCCTCCTTTTTTGGAGTCGGTTAAAAAGAAATACAAACTACATAAAACAAAAGATTATCTCTTCAACAAGTTCTTCGTATTGACGAGTACTATACCTTAACGACCAACACTCCCTGTGTTGTTCGTTTCGCTCTACCATGAATAATTTGTATATATTGCGAAATCTGTCTAAATTATGATAATATTCGTGGCCAGTAGTGGTATACATAATAGGCATCCACGTGAAGAATATTAAATCTGTATCTATAAAAAGCAACGGTTACTAACTGATCCGATCTGGGGCCCAACCGCCGAAGCTCAAGCCGATTACCATCGAATATTTTGATTCGAAAAATAGGTCTTATGACACACATCTTAAGCCAAATCGGTAGCTCCAGGGTTTCTACCAGCTAAGCTAAACACAGGTATCGTAAATCTAAGCTGAAGTTTGATATTCGCAATCAAAAAATCCGATAGTAATCGGCTTCAGCTTCGGCGGTAGGGCCCCAGATCTCGACTTAAGAGTGCCCAAGTAGCCTGCTTACAGCTGAAAGGAGAGTAGAACTGATACCTTTCTGTTTGAATGCCTGGTTGGTTTACAGGGCGCGATAGAGGGGCGGGTAAAAGTCCTATTGCCTGCCCCCCTAGCCAAGTGTAATTCGTGGCGTAACGAACGTTAGATAGATCACGTGACATTTGTCAATTCTCATAATAAAATGTTCGCTTTTGACAAATGTCACGTGATTTATCTAACGTTCGTTATTCTATGAATTACACTTGGCTAGGGGGGCTGGTTGGTTTACTGGACGAGAGACTCGCAATCCTGTGATATAACCGTAAGGCACAGGAGTGTATTAGAATAGGCAAAAGGTCGTTGATCCGATCTGATTTGACATCCACGAAAAAAAATAGAGGCATAATTAAAATTATTTTTCGTTTTTTTATTAGTATTTTCTAAAGCAGTCGGGTTTTTTGTTCCATTCGTTCTTGTTTATTTATCTGTAAAACTCTTAGTACAACCAGACCAAGACAAATAGACATGGCCATGCATACAAATGTTTGTCTTATGCAGGAGTTAGTGCTCTGTGATAAAGTAGCCATTTACATTGTAGTCAACGACGTGCCCGAAATTCATCAATTAGGTTTAAGATTTTGTTGCAGCTTTGATTAATTTATATAAATAAACTAGCTGGCCCGGCGAACATCGTATCGCCTTTAAATATTTTTACGTAAATTTTTCCGATGAGTTATAAACTATCCTATGTCTTAAATTGATCAAACGGCACACACTATGCATTTTTTTATTAAAATCGGTTCAGTACTTTAGAATTCCATCGCGGACAAACAACGTGACACGAAATTTTTATATATTAAGATATTCCTGGACAAATTACACGCTGTCATCTAATCCCAAACTAAGCAAAACTTGTACTATGGGTACTAGATAACTGATACTTAAACATAATATATATTATGCATTTACTTAAAATACATAGAAAACACCCAGACCAAGACAATCGTATATGTTCATGTATAAAAAATATTTGTCTTGTGCGGAAATCGAACCCGAGACCCCGGAGTCAAAGTGGACATTGCTAGCCATTCGACTACCAGGCTCGTCAAAAATTTAGAAATGATTGTGATGATTATATACCATTTTTTTAACAATAATTTCACTTAAGCTTATAAGAAATTATTATAAGACTAGAAATAACTAATTATGTCTGGGCATACAAATTAATGATTCATTAATTCATTGGATAAGTAACACGTTTATACTGATTCTTGTAAAACAGATTTTTTATAACGGTTAAATAAATATGAAGAACTTTACCCCACACCGTAGAGCCATTCGCCTGCTTTTATCATAAAACGCCATATTAGGCCATTTTATGTTTGATGCTCATCGTAAAGATATTCCTAAATAACTTATAAATCATTCATATGCTGTGCGGCACTCACTAACACATAGATATATATTAACCTAAGGCCACAGTATAAGTAATAGTACTAACGTACAGTATGGACACTCTCTGCCGCTCTCACTAGTCGACCTCACCTCCCCTATGGAACCGATTTGGAACCGTTCGCAATGGATGCAACGTCCTACAAATTGACGTCGCTCGTATTTTATTCTCCATTCAGTATAAAAGATGGAAGTTACTTGTGCAGTGGATGGATATCTCAACACATGGAAAATCAAAAAAATAAATTTATTCGATCCCTTTGGATGAAATAAAGTACAGATTTTTTTATAAATTACCTAAAAAGCATACGGCAGCCATAGTTTCATCATAACTAATTCATGTCTGTCAAAGTAGGATACAAGATACAATTAATACGAGATGAGAAAAGGATAGCATTATATGTCTCAAAGAGCAAGTGAGTGCGCAGACGCGGAAGTGACATTGCTGTCACTTGAGTTATGGTGGTTTATTGTTTACAATTTTCTTATTTACGAGTACATTTCAATGTTGTGCGTGATCTCATGTGTGGTATTAGTTTTAAATTACGTTTGTTCCATGTGAATATGAAAATGAATCAAATCATTGCGCATGCATTTATATGAATAGTAAAAAGCTACAATTAGTAAGAATGAAATGGTTTGACCATTACAATGAACCGGTGTTCGGAAGGCGAACGTTTGATTTAGTGGTGATTAGAAAATATAAAATTTTGGGTAAGTTAGCAATGGCAATTATACAAGGCGTTTTATAAATATTGGCTGAAGTCAGTGTAGTGTATTTACTATGTTTTTTTTTCTTCACTACGCCCACCTGATGTGAAGCGGTTACCGTAACCATATTAACGGTCGCAACATTAAATATCGCTCGCGCGCTGCCATCCTCGCTGCCAACGCAGCAACTCCATCGTCTCTGGTGACCTCACTCACTCGCAGGAACACAACATCCCTCAAGGAAATTGTTATTTGACTGCGGTATTCTGTGAGATGGTGGTACTTCGTCAGTCGGGTTGTTTAAAAAATACGCTATGTCCTACCTCTCTTTTCGTCAGAGCCTCGTCTGTCAGTCATCAGGGTGTACCCCGTGCAGGTAAGAATGACTTTGGTTCAAAGATGTTGATGAACCACTTACACCCCCTTACACCCCCTTACACCCCCTTACACCCCCTTACATGTCCGACTAATAATTGAATAATGTCAGCCCTAGAGAACGTCACTCAAACATAGGCACGTGTACAGACGTCATTTGGTTACTACATGCAAAAGTGCCATTTTTGTATGGAGTGGCCGGGGTTTGCTAAGGCCAAGGTTATACTTACTTACTACTGGCGGAAAATTAATAGAAATAGTTTCATTTTTTTTTTACAACTTGTCGGGTGCCATAACCATACGGCCGGACTAATATAAAAAGGTTGCCATAATAAACGTTTGCAATACAAAGAGTATTACACGCACGTTTGCACCTCTACTGCTAACACAGTATCTCCACACGCCTGAAAACCTCATGTGTATTCTTTATTCGTCATTATCAGGTCCATTTTAGTCTCCACTACAGGAACACGACCCTCTCTCGTCCGTCCTAGACGGAAGGAGGATTTGGCCTACACTCCCCACGCTGGCCAGACGGGTTGGGGAGGCCTGATCGTTATTTGATAATGTATTTCTCTTAGTCACCTTGTACGACATCCACGGGAAGAAACGGAGTGATTCTATTCTAGTCTGCAGGAAACCACACGGCCACGGTATTCTTTATTGCAGATACCTAATACACAGAATATAGTTATAGAATATCAGTAGTGTACAAAGTGAGCCTATCTCTACAAGAGAACTCTTCCAACCAACTCTACAGGTAGTAAACAAACAGTCATTAGACGGGAGACAATTATATGTAAGTGCAAACTAATCTATATACATATATGTTATAATCAATACCTGAAATCTAGGCGCTCCTAGGATTGACTAGTTAAACTTAAGGTACGCTGACCTGATCTTCCTCTCCAAAAGCAAGTCGAACCTCGCTCGCTTCGCTCGCTCGGCTTTTGTTGGTCACCAGCTTAACCTAACCTAACCTCGACTTGCTTTTGGAGGAGGAGGGGTTTAATTAGTCAAACCTAGGAGGACATAGATTTCGGATATTGACTATAACATATTTTTAGCAGTTCGTTATGAAAGTATTTTTTTTAAATAATGTTAACAGCAGTTTACAAACAACTGATTTAATTTTAATTATGACTATGACAAAACTAATATAACAATCGACAAGAGTTTCTACAAAAGTACTCGAAATGAAAATATGCCCTGATGTTGACGCTTCGACGACCAGCCAAGGAATGAGAGCCGACACGTGTTCGCGCCGGCTTTTATACTTTTCTGGCTGTCACTTCCAACAATATATATAAAACAAAATCGGTTTATTTACAGAAAAATCTGCTGAATCCGAATATCGCAATAACTTAAAATCGCCAAAACATGTCGCTTAAACGAATCAGCCTTTCACCCCTCGATATACATATATGCAACACCGTTTAAGTGTTACGTGTATGTATATCGAGTATGTAAGTACACAAAAAAATACATATGTTTTGCACTGTCTGAAACAAATTGTGTTTTTTGATTTTCTTTAAATGTTGGGACGGATGAACTGTCTCTTATTTGTGACCTTACCAAATAGCATGAACACTACAGTCGACAAATGTGCTTTATTCTATTTTGTTTTTACATACGAGTATTTACAGAAAATCCTGTAAAATGTTGTATATTATTCACGTACACACTGTGTTTTGTTTTATGAACAAAAATCAGTTTCCTTTATTGTTAGCATGGATAACAACACTGAAAAAGTTAGGCACCGCTGGTCTAACCTCATGTCTATAGAGAACGCAGAATGTTAACAATGACTGACTCATCTGAGAGCATTGTGACACTATCTTTATAAAGCAGGATTTATGGGTAAGCATCGCGAGGCGGCGACTTTCATAGTGTTGTCTCTGAGGACGACTGCATCCGATGATATGTGTCTAGACTGGTTGTTATAAAACGTACTTTCGCGGATTAAGTTAAAGTATTAACTCAGCGCATATTCAAGTGAATTCAGTAAAGAGTTAAGCATGAAAATATTGATACTGTTGATTGTTTTCACTTGGTGAAACATTATTATCATAATATTATAATAAAGCACTTGTACTATTCCACATAATTATATTTAATTTTACCGACCGGTGTCGCCGCTAAGGCATTATCAAGGTAAACAGATGCTGTTTCTAGAAACACAAACACCATCTGTTTGCTTTAGCGAAACCGGTCAATAAAATTAAATATAATTACGTGGAACAATACAAGTGCTTTATTATAACATTATGACAAGAAAATATTCACCAGTGAGACTTTGACGAGCTCGGTGGCGTAGCGGTCAATGACGCGGCTTCGATACCAAAGGTCGTGGGTTCGATTCCCACATAGGACAAACATTTGTGTGCATGAACATGTCTGTTTGTCTTAGTCTGGGTGTTTTCTATGTATCATAAGTATGTATTTACGTAAGTTTATCAGTTGTCTAGTACCCATAACACAAGCTTCGCTTACTTTGGGGCTAGATGGCGCTGTGTAATTTGTCTGACAATATTGTTTATTTATTTATTTATAGGTATGCTATAAACTAAACCTGTAGTTTTCTTGAAAACAATAAATATATTCACTAACAGAGTTAGTTCCAAATTATGATTTACGTTATTATATAACTTAGATATGTTTTTTTATTATGTGCTTATATAAATGTAAATCTACCTGGACAATTTACACAGCGCCATCTAGTCGCAAATTAAGCGCAGAGCTTGTAGTATAGGTACTAGACAACTGATAAATGTACTTAAATACATTTTTGATTTTTGTAAATTCATACATAAATTACATAGAAAACACCCAGACTTAGACAAACATACATGTTCATGCACACAAATATTTGTCTTGTGCGGGGATCGAACCCGCGAACTCGGCGTCAAAGTAGCCATTGCTAGCCAAGCCATTCGACCACCAGACTCGCAAAGTAATCAGTCATGTTTGTAAGATTTAATGACGCGACTTCTAAGAACTTTATTGGACGGCTTAAACATAAATATTTAAAATATATACATTTCGGTTCGTTTTATATCTTCACCTACTACCCAACTTGTCAATTGACCATTGTCTGTTTATTCTTTTCCAGTTTTATCAGTTTTATTCCTTGGTCGGTGGCCAGTTGCGAGCCTGCCAACTAAACAGTCCGCAACATTGTTAATATTTACACATTGCATTGTTTCTATAGGTAATACTATACTACGTAAGTACTATTATTTATTCTGTGGTAATACTAGCAAATGAACCCGGGTTTATCTGTATAGAGTATTTCCCAGGTCGGGTAGCTTACAATTACGGTCCCTACCTACCTCTCTTTTCGCCAGAGCTTCGTTTGTCAGTCAGGAGGGTGCACCGCATGCAGGTGAAGTTGGCTTTGGTTCAAGATGTTGATGAACCACTTACACTGCATTACATACAAGATTTTAATACACTGTATACGGTAGAAGATAATAAAATACTTCACAGACATCTAAAATTCTAAATAGTTTCGCACCCATCAACTCGAAGTGTTTACGCGGCTCTTACTTAGTAATTAATTCTGAAGGAATAATAATTAATCATGAAAATCCGAATACATGAATAATTATGGGGTGTTCAGTGGTTCATCAACATCTTTAAACCAAAGCCAACCTCACCTGCATGTGGTGCACCCTGCTGACTGACAAACTAAGCTCTGGCGAAAAGAGAGGTAGGGAACGAAATTGTAAGCTACCCGACCTGGAAATGTACCTCCATCTCACAGAATACCGCAGCCAAATAACAATTCTCTTGAGGGTTGTTGTGTTCCTGCGAGTGAGTGAGGTCACCCGAAAGAAAGGAAGGAAGGAGTATAGGCTGGCAACGGATCGGCGACCTCTTGGTGTTGCTGATCTCCATGGGCGGTGGTGATTGCATTCCATCAAGTGACCGACATGCTCATTTGCCACCCTTTCATATAAAAAAAGAATATGCAACTTGATATATCTCTGGCATACGTACATTTGAGATTGAGATTGAGGAGCTCGATGGCGTCGTTTCGCGTGTCAGACTAATCGATCACGCAAGGTAAGCAACGTCGACCGTAGCCTGTCTATGGATGGGTTTATTTATCTCGAGCTCCACCGTGCTTCGAAGGGCACTTTAAGCCGTCAGTCCCGGTTGTTGTCTTTAGATGTCAGTCATTAAGCCAAGGCCACTGCCTTTTGGCGGCTTGAAACCACCAACCTCCGCCGCAATTGAGAAGCGTGGTGACTCTACCACGCTACCACTATAAATATAATTTAATTACGTGAGATATTCAGCCTAGTTATTAGCCACGTTTGGACATTACTCTACAAACAAACCTAGGTATATACAGCCTAAATGTATGTACATAAAATAGGTAATAGTAGGTAACACTATCCGATACTTTTTGGAAAATCTTATTTGCAGCGCTATTACTATAATGTCATTAATAGGCATTTACAACTAAACGTGATAGCAGTGCATTTTACTAGCGTTCGTTTAAAAGACCACTATTTGCACAGTTTTCCTGACGAAAAAAAAAAAAGAAATAAAGAACTTGGCGGAAGAAAAACGATTCTTTTTCTATTTTTAATGACTTATTTACTACATAACTACGACAATAGGTCATAAAAATCATTGAGATCGGTAACAAAAAATTGTTTCAGTAACAAGTGGAGTTAAGAGTAAGAATTATCGCGAGACAAGTTCGAACGAATTTTGTTTATTATTCTAAATGTGCATAAGACAAAAAAGTAACTTAAATTAATCAAATATTATTCTGTAAATAAAACAGTGGAAAGAAATTGTGGAACTCAAAATACTCGTACAAATTGACATTTTTATTTCCATCTATGAATATTTAAAAATAAACGGTCTGCTCTGCTGAAAAGAACGTACAAATGTTTATATAACCCATCTCCCGACAGTAATTTCAGTTACGTTATGGTCCGCTATGGACATATCTCCATTTGTTATTCACTGTATCACTTTTTCATGTAAATTTCATGTGAAAAAGTGATACTTTCATGTAAATACGGCCTCGAATCGAAAATTGGGGGTCACTGTCAATATGAAAAATTCATAGTAAACTTATTGATACCCATGTATATTGGTTTAGATATTCCCAAAAAAATACTGAGTGTCTTAGTGTCCCAGCTTTATATATAGGGTGTTTTAGTATCCCATCAATCTATATAGGGTGTTTAAGTGTCCCAGCACTGTATATAAGGTTGTAGTGTCCCAGCACTGTATAGTATATATATATTGTTTTAGTATCCCAGCACTACTTAAACGTAACTAGCTTTGTTATTTTTTTATACGACGGCACACGACGAGTGACCTCAATCGCAGGAACACAACAGTCCTTAAGAGCATTGTCATTTGGCTGCAGTAATTCTGTGTGTTTTTTTTATACAAGAGGAGGGCAAACGAGCAGGTGATTCACCTGGTAGAAAGCGATCACCACCGCCCATAGAGATCAACAACACAAAGGGGTCGCCGATCCGTTGCCAGCCTTTTAAGGGAAATATAGACTCTGTTCTTGAAAGCTCCCATGTCGTAATTGTTCGGAAATACCACTGAGGGAAGTTGATTCCAATGTTTGACCGTTCGTGGTATAAAATATCTTAGGAAACGTACTGTAGTAGATCGCCAATTATCAAGATGATATGTAACAAAGTCTTGTTTGCCTCGTGTACACTACGTGCAGGTGAGGTAGACTTAGGCTCTAAAGATGGTAGTGAGCCAGTTACACATCTACCCTTAAGTGGTAAAATTCTAATACAAATCGCATGACAATCTATAACACAAGGCAACCTAGTTCATTTTCCAGTCTGTCACATAGACATCTCGCACACACCAGACGCCCACCACTCGCGCACCTCGCGGCCGCCTCAAGCCAACCCCGCGCCGTTCACCCCATATACATAGACTCTGCATCTGCGCCTTGGTTAATTAGGGACCATTAGTGCTAGATCTCTACACTAATAGTATAAGCGGGCGCAAGTCGTGTGCTTACTATCGCGGGTGCAAGGCGGGCACAACTGCGTGGTCGACTTGGATCATCTGAACACGCCCTTTTAGTCAGTTTATTGTTTGTTATCATTTCTGAAATAGAGAAATAAATATATTATCATTACTTGTCCAGTTACACTTTACTGAAAAAAAAATAAACCATTAGGGTAGTAAATGAACATACGGCTTGCCTGCTGGTAAGCAGTTACCTCATTGAAGTCTATATTATCATAGTATACCTGTAAAAATCCCTAGTCATTTTCAAAAAACCCAATGCCGTAAATTCCTCAGAAAATCACAAGGGGCAATTCATTCCACAACTTGTATGTGAGAGAGTAAACATTGGATCCGCAATGTACGCGACTATTTGGCTTCTAATGTGTGAGGATGAATTCCCTGGTGACATAATACCAACTAATTCTCTTTACCAACCAGTCACATAGAAGGATCTAATGGATTTAGATTTTTATGTGCAGCACGTAGATAAAAGTGGATGTAAATAAAAATATACAACCTCATATAACCTGCAGTTAAAATTCCCCTCGTGTATTCACATACATACAGATCTACGTTTGTGAAGGGAACCATTAGAATCTTATTAGAATAATATCCTGTGAATGCCGAGAGAACGTAACGCTAAAAACATAGATAAAATCAACTGATATCAAATAAAGAAAGGGAGATTAGTGATTCTTCAACATCTTTGAACCAAAGTTAACCTCACCTGCACGTGGTGCAGCATGCTGATTGACAAAACTCTCGCGGCAAAAGCCGCCAGTAACCATGGCTATGAGCTCCGAAAGGCTTCGTCGTCATCCCTCTGCTGGAATACGGGTCTCCCCTCAATCGAAGGGGTTTAAAGCAATCTCCACCACGCTGCTCATCTGCGGGGTGGCATAGGCCAGTGTTTTCAAGCCGCCTAAACGGCGCTGACTTCGCTTAACTTGCCCTAGGAAGCACGGAGGAACTCGAGATTAATAAATCCATCCATGGACGAGCTACGGCCGACGTTGCTTAACTTGCGTTTTACAATTAGATTGACACGCGCTTAAAGTTTAAGTTTAAGTTTTACTAATACGAACAGTTACGACGAAAATTTTATAAAAGGTACAACTGTGAAATGAAATGGGAAGTAAAAATGTAACATCAACTTGCTATTGACATTAATAAAAAAGTAAAATGCGAAGTACGAGTACAAATGAGTGCTAATAAAAAACTAAAAGTTTTATATTTTTACATCCGCCCGTGGAATAATAAAGTGTGCAGCCAGTGATGTTATAAACACTATAGATATGCCACGAGCGTCAGAATCGTACACAACCACAACAACACAATGCACTAACAGACACACGATAATTTCCAGGGTGGGAGGTCAGCAGAAGATCCAAAAGGGACGCCATATGCTCCGACACATCCGGCACCCGAGAGCCACCCGAAGTAGTATAAAAAAAACATATTTCAAAGGTTTTTTAATTTATTACCATTATATCTCGGACTCTTTGATTTTGCATAGAATTTTCTGAATTATGAACATCTATAAGAACTTACGATTTGATGGAAAAATCTATTAATTTAATAGTAAATCTGTTAAATAATAAATGCTTCTGGGTAGCAACATCATGACATTTTTGAAACTTTATGTATTGATTTCGTTTATTTTAGACAACCCAATATGGTGACAGGATTCTTTTAGAGATTCCTTTCGATATATACGAGTATGCCGAGATTCTGAGTGTTTCTTTTGACTAGTCTGGGCTTTTATTTTCTTAGATGGTACATATTATTATGATAAAATATATTTACGGTATAACAAGATACGGTGTCTACGCCACTAATAACATTTTCTTTGTTACTTAGAAATGCTATTCGGTTCTTCAAGCAACATTTTAGACGTTATGTATAACGCATACATAATGTCTAAAATCATTAGATTAGTTATCATTAGAGATAAAAAATATTGCCATTATTTTTAGATATTTGATATATTTGAAATAAGTGACTGATTAAATATTTTTATTTATTTATTTCAACTTTATTGACCACAAAATTACATGAGGGCACTAAACGCAGACTTAACCCTAAAAACATTCTCTCCCAGTCAACCTTTAGGAATAGCAAACATACACGAATGCAGCTCTAAAGCAGATAAAATAATTAAACAAATAAAACAGTGTCTAAAAAATAAATATATGTAATGACTATTCCACTGAGAGAAAGAAAAAAAAAACGATATTACTCATTCGAATAAAATAAACATACGTAGGAGTATATCACTATTATAAATGTATATACAAATAATATATAGATAGATAATATAGGAAGATGAAGATTCAGTTCTTCGTTAAACTATCCAAAAGATAAGCGTGGATTTTCTTTTTGAAATTGAATTTTTTTGAAATCCCTCTAAGTGATTTAGGCAGCGCGTTCCACAAACGTGAAACTTGCAGTATGAAGGATTCAGACATGAAGCCAGAATGGTAAAGGGGAATGGAAAGCTGACGAATATTGTCAGAACGAAGTGGAAGGCTGTGAGAGTCACAGACAAATTGAAATTTGCATTTTAAGTATTCCGGAGAGCGAGATCTAGTTAGAATAGTGTGAAGTACGCAAAGTACCCAACTAGCAAAAAGTGGTTTTTAAACTATCCCAGGAGGATCATTTCTCTAGGACTATATGAGAATTATATCCGCATATAAGTCCGGAAAAGGGCCCACTTTATAAGTCTACTTTTGCTTATAACGTATTTATAATAGACCGCTTAAATGCCGTTTACGCCTCTATAGCTCCTGTAATAGAATTACGTCAATGCAGTTATTCCTGCAAATCTCAATATAAGTAAGTTATAGTCAAAAGTGAGACTAATACGCGCCTCGCAATGCTTCTATAAACTCTTTGTAAACTGTCAAAGTGTATCTGCGTTGTGCTCTGTCAAGATTTTTTTAAACGTCCTGAATATGGGTAGAGTACTATTTATCTTAATCAGAATTTATTATTGTCAACCATAGTAGAAAATCAAAATCTTATTGTTGTTAGTCTTAACATTACATTGTTGTTATTCGTAGGGGAATGTGAATTTTCTGTGAAAGTTATCATTGTTTTAAATAAAATTTTAAAGCGCCTCTTCAAATTGACTTATTTACATTTCAAAATTTATTAATTTATCAAGAAAATACAACAAAGGGCTGCCATTTTTTCGGGGAGCATTTCCAAGTGTGACATAGTGCCATTATAAGTATAATTGGTTCTATATTGGCGAGTGTCAAAACCGAAGATTCGCCATATTGTTACCAATTAGGGTTACACATTGATATGTGGAAAAACGAAATCGATTGATGTTTCAAGTTGAAAACTAATAATCCATCAATATTTATGTTTAGAGAAATGTCATTTGGTAGACAGGAAACATTTTCAAAAATTATTTTCAAACATTTTGATCAGACTATTGTGCCAATAGTGCGCTGGGGATGAAATAGTAATGTGTCCGTTTTCTCTATTTGTTTCTAGTAGTGTTCGTGCATCTTTAGGCAAAACATCGTTTAGTCACATATTTATAATTTCAAGTAAGGAGTTTAATGCAGTAAAGCCCAGTTTTTTTATACAATAACGCAGTTCTAAATTTTAGTTGTAATCTGAAAGTTCTTCCCCATCATCACTTAATGATTTTTCATTATTGCTTTCGTAGTCCGGACCTCTTCTACCTAAAGTAGTACCTACTACAGATCTTGTCCGGAACCCTCAACAAAATTCGCTATGCGGTCTTTACCAATTAAATTTATGACAAATCCTATAATAGGATATGCAACACTGTATAAAGCGTGTTTTTGTCTATATTGGTCGTTTCAAGCAAAAATGACCTTTTAAGAGATTTAACCAGGATTGTTTGAGACTACTTATACAATAACACTACAGTGGAATGCCAATATAAATATGTCTAGGCTTATAATGGCATACGATAAATCTATGTAGAGAACATTTTATCCTACTGAGTGCTGTTATAATCTTAGTGATTTATCATTTTTGAAACGCGGATAAGAAATCTGCCTCCTTCCTTAATTTTAAGCTAATATAAAACCAGACAAGAAATATAAATACTATTTAGTAGTTTAACTGGACTTTACTTATATTAGCTATAAATTATTAGCTTATATCAGGTTATAAGTAAAAATAACTAGAGTGATTGGTTCTCAGTGTATCCTATCCTGGTTGATGCTCCTAGAGGAGTCTTAAGATTTAAATGTCTTTAAGATGTTATCTTATAGGCGCATATAAGCCTGGGTAACCGGAGTAATTACTCCTGAAAGCAATTACTCCTGTCCCATGCTTTTATAAGAGTCTTAATCTAGTAATAGCTACGAAATATGATCCTATATACCGATATAAGTCCAAATTATAGGATTAAACGTACTTAAGTAAAAACAGCACTTATTTATGCTGTTAAAAGCGCTGTAGCAAATACCAAAACTATCATGGGAGCTTTATAAGTCCATATAGCATTAAAAAATGCAGTCCAGGACGATTTTGCTAGTTGGGTAATCTCTGTTGCCTCCGTTGATGAATAAGAAGCCATTTAAGTTGAGACCGATATGAAGAGATATGATCAAATTTGCGTAGATAAAACGGATAGCGTTATTGATAAGTCGGTCCAATTAATTGAGAAGATCTACATTTAGATCTGGATAACAGATACAGCATAATCAATGAGAGGGAAAATAAGCAATGTAACAGCGGCTAGACTTACAAATTTTAACGGCTATTGAAATGCATATGTTGAGATAGATTTTTTTTGGGAGAGGGGGTAAAAGAACATGTGGTTCAACTGGTGGAAAGCAATCACCACCGCCCATATAGATCAGCAACACCAAAAGGTCGCCGATCCGTTGCTAACCTGTACTCCATCCTTTCTATTTAGAGACCTTACTCACTCGTATGAACAAAACAACCCTCAAGGGAATTGTTATTTCGCTGCGGTATTCTGTGATGTGGTACTTCCCGAGTCGGGCAGCTTAAAAAATATCTACGCTATGCCCTACCTCTCTTTTCGCCAGTGCCTCGTTTGTCAGTCAGCAGGGTGTAGCACGTGCAGGAGAGGTTGGCTTTGGTTCAAAGATGTTAATGAACCACTTGCACCCAAAAAATTGTGTTTTGTAATTGTAATATAAAATGTTTGAATGCACTAGTTCGCGGATACTTATGGATTGCTGCGGCTACAGTACCGTGATATGCCAATAATTATGGCCATAATTTCAACAACGCCTAGGTGTAACCACGATTTATGGCCATAATTTTACAATGCCAATCAATATGGCAAATGGCGGTAGACAATAGCTCCGGCGGCGGTCTTTTTTCGCACATCAAAGAGAATTACCGCAGTAAATAATGCGTTTGTGGCCACACTACTGTTTGTCCAGTGTGCAGCATGAACTCAACGGCGACGCACGTATCGATCGACATGGAATGGTCAAATGAAAATGCTTAAGTTTTGGAATTATTATAATGCGAACCGTACCTTTTTATTATGGGGTTTCGGTCGGGTATCCCCCGGTAAAAATCGCGGTGTACAATGATGGTTTGAAGAAGAAAAAAGACCGAAACCATCTAGATAAATATAACAGCTGTAGCTTCAACCTCCATCTTGAAAAATGATATTTTTACCGCTTCATTTATTGACATATCTAGGTAAACTCTAGTGTAACCACCCCACTTCACGCAGTAATTTAAACGGTAATTCAATGCCATAATTATTGCGGTAACAGCCCGGTAGACGGTAAGGTAGTGTAGCCGCAGCATTACGGACATTGTCATAGAATATCCGGATTTTTTTTTTTAACTGTAGAAATAAGAAGAATTGTATGTGTACACTAAATCGTTGCAATCTAATCTTTCAAACAGAAACCACTTCAAACTATATTTATATCTGATTGTGATATTTTTACACGATATTTTTCCTTGAACAACCTTTTTTACTTCCTGGTAGTGAATGGGACAAAGCGTTCGTGATAAAATCGTAGACGAAGTATAAAAACAAGCCGTATCTCTTTATATGGAGTCAATAAAATGTGTTACTGTGTTTTGAAAAGGAAGGAAGTTCGTTTTTATTCCTTTGATTGCTGATGATTGGGTCTCTTTCAAGCTTTTGTATATACTGAACTAGCTGACCCGACATATGTTGTCCTGTCTTCTTATAAAATAATATTGAATTCGAATAAAATGGGGTTGACAAGTTAAAGCTGATCTCAAATGGCGCCACCACTGTACGAACCTTTGTCATGTATCATTAAACGTTTCGGATTTGTTTGTTGCGTTGATTTCTTGACAATTTTACGATTTAAAACATGTTTTTCATTCGGAAAATATGCGAGTTAATAATTAAAATGGTTAATAATTATAAATAAAATGGTTAATAATATTTATCGCTTTGAGCCACAATTTTTTAAGTTTCTCATCTCGAGGAAACTGGTAGCCTCCAGTTTCTTTACAATTTGGTACACAACATCTAGGCATTTTCTCAATTATGGTCTCTATCTATGAATTCACTACTAATTTCATACAAAAACTGCTTTGTTATTGGTCTTTGCGCCACTCATTGGTTTCGCGCAATCTGTCAAATAACTGACAGTTCTGTCATACGACATAAAGTTACAATATAAAAGTAAACAACGTCGTTCAACCGTCTATTGTCGTCTATTGACGAGCTCGGTGGTCGAATGGTTAGCAATAGCCACTTTGACTCCGAGGTCGCGGGTTCGATTCCCGCACAAGACAAACATTTGTGTGCATGAACATGTCTGTTTGTATTGGTCTGGTTGCTTTCTATTATTCTAAGTATGAATTTACAAAAAAAAAATGTATTTAAGTACATTTATCAGTTGTCTAGTACCCATAACACAAGCTTTGCGCTTAATTTGGGGCTAGATGGCGCTGTGTAAATTTGTCCAGAAATATTTATTTATTTATCTTTAATTTTCAAATTTTCCACGAAACTTTTTTTTTTTTTCTTTCTTAATAACCTTTTCTTGATAATAACAAAGACAACATAAAAACAAACAGCGTTATCGGTCCAGCCGTTCAAGCATGATGCCGTAACCAAGAGAAATAGGGATTCATTTTTATATACATACATAGATTAGTTAACAAAATGGATAATTTTCTACTATATTAAAATAACTCCTGGCTATGGCTGTCATTTTACGGTTAGCTCAATAAATTGTTAGTAAAATATCATCAGACTTCGTGTAATGCTTGCATCATTCAACGCACTCTTTAATCTTTTCACCGTTAATTTCTGATATTCGTCGCCGTCGCAACAGCGTAAATTTGACGAAAGCGCCAAAGGACAAAAAAATAAAACGTACTGAAAAAGGTTTATTACAAAATCACTCAAAAATTACTAAATGTATTATTTATTTATTTTTTATACTGGAGTATCACTCTAGTCACCAAAAATATAAAATTTTCTAACTCTGCACATTTCAATTCGTCACTGCTAAGTTGCTACATTCGTACACTTCTTTTGCCAATTATTATACTAGATGTTATTGTTACCGGCAGCTTTGCCCGTGTGGCCATTATTTCAATATTTTTTCCCCTAAGTTTTTTCGGGATTACAACGTGTCAATCCATTGGTTCCTTTCGACGTCAAAGAAGGACAAACAAATAATTGTAACATAGTATGTAACTATATTTTTATATTATATTATAACTATCTTTACGCACGAAAAGGCCCAAAAATTTTACATTGCCGCTTTTGTTTCGCAGGCTTTATTTATAATCTGAACTGAACCGAAGCAAACATCTTTACTATTCTGACACCCTTATGGCATATGCTACTCTCCCGCTTTATTCCGCACCACTTACTTTTTAGTTTGATTTATTTTACAGATGAATTACGGTCGAATCTGAATTGTCCAACCGTTTTCATAATTACTATATATCGGATATATGTTAATAAATATATTAATTATTAAGTTTCTACACTTATAAATCCAGTTCGAATATAGCTGGATCCGCGCTGGATCCAGCTGGATTTCCTCTCATCCAGCAAAAATCCAGCTGGATTGAAAATGCCGCTGGATTGCAATCTCTATGCACGAGCATAGAGATTGCAATCCAGCGGCATTTTCAACAATTTTCATCGCCTCAGAAATGAAGCCTAAAGGATGGCTTCATTTCTGAACCGATGAATTGGACTATTGGAACCAAACACTGCCTGTGCGCTCCTGTAACCCTGTAAATAAAAAAGGTGGTTACAGTGGTACGAAGAAGTATACAGACGGACATTCGTCGAATTTAACAACGAGAGCTGTTCCGGAATTGGATTAGTTTCCTCTTGAGTATTCATTTAAACAGGAAAAAATTAACCGAAACTCGACTGGAAATTGAAACATTTTTTTTTTGTTATCTCCTAATTTTTTTTCGCGAAGGCCATGTTGCAATAATTCTATATGAGTCTCACAGCTGAGACTAATTGAATGACACATCATATGTAGAAATTTGTCAAACGGTTTAGTCTATAGAATGTGCCAAAGAAATATACTTACATACATGCACTCAAAAATCATAACACTCCCTTTTTCGTCAGTCGGGTAAAAGCGAATGAATCGTCTCGCGACTCCGAGGCACGCAAGTTTTTAACAAATTCAACAAAGTGACGATTAGCACCCTAACTTCTGCAGAAAATCTCCAACTTGGCAAGTCACAATGCCAAGCGTTTGATTGGATTTCCTTTGAAGAACTTTTTCCAATAAAACCTGGATTTGGTAATCTTTGGATGGACGAGAATTGTGTTTGGGCAATGTAACGAACCGAATGGCAAAGGATTGAAAAGAGCGTAATTGAAATACGGGACATGAAATGTCACATTTTCTATTTACAAAAGCTGGACATGAAAGCTCTTTAGTTCTACAAAGCAGACGGAATGTTATACATAACAATAAAATAGGTAGTAAAATACGTGGGTATTTTGTTTTGGGGTGTAAGAGGTTCATCAACATCTTTGAACCAAAGCCAACTTCACCTGCACGCGGTGCACTCTGCTGACTGACAAACGAAGCTCTGGCGAAAAGAGAAGTAGGGATCGTAATTGTAAGCTACCCGACTGGGGAATGTACCTCCACCTCACAGAATAACCACGCAGCCAAATAACGGTTCTCTTGATGGTTGTTGTGTTCCCGCGAGTGAGTGAGGTCACCAGAAAGGAAGGAGATGCTGCGATGGTAGCGGGGGCGGCGGCGCGCGAGCGATATTTTATGTTGCGAGCGTTAATATGGCTACGGTAACCGCTTCACATCAGGCTTGTCTGCCATCCGACGTAGTATAAAAAAAAATCTACTAATAAACCTTTTTCATGACCAAGTATTGCTCTAATTAAATTCATAAATTCTTTATTATGGTCGTCAGTAATCCTTATTCATCAGTGGGCTTATTTATTCCAATAAGGGTCAATCAAAGGGATTAGAGCATAATCCACCACGCTGCTCAAATTCGGTCGGTTGGCGGAGGTCAGTGTTTTCAAGCCGTCTAAAGGCCACTGACTTGGCTTAACGACTGTCATCTTACGGCAACAGCCAGGACCGATGGCTTAACATTACCCTCCGAAGCACAGAGGAACTCGACATAAGTAAAGCCATCCATGGACAGGCTACGGTTGACGTTGCTTGACTTGCGTGATCGATTAGGCTCCACGCACAACGACGCCATCAAACTCCTCAGTTATGTTATGCTGCTGAAATTTTATATTATTAAAAATAAGTTTAAAAAAAATACAATTTGTGGAAACTAAATATTCCCACAACTTCGTTCGCATCGTAATATAATTTTACTGTGCGGTTCTAAATTAAATTTTGTTATGAAGTATGCCTTCTATTCAAGGCGTCCCTCAACATAGGCTGCGATGACTGCTTTCCATCAGGCAGATCGTATGCTTGTTCTTCCATCTAGTTCTTCCATCGTAGTTGTATATAAAAATCTATTTAAAAAAATCACATACTTATATATTTAAGTGCAACTCGGCAACCTTAGGCACCATTACCATTACCTGTTTTGTTATTTTATATTCTGAGATGTTTTCCGTAAATATACATTCTTCTACTTCTCTTGTGCCAAGAAAGAAGCAAGTATACACTCAGTCCCGCTCTATGGAGGGGAGACCTGTATCCCAGCAGTGGGTTGAATAATGGTTGACGACAAGTACTTGTCTTCTATTAAAAGAAAAACAATGACCATGAAACTCCGAACAGATAATCAAGAAACGGAAGTAAAACGAATAGCCCAAATCCGTTTATTGGTTACGTCCATAAAATTAAATTAAAAGTAACTGCTATAAAAGTCAATGATTGGATAAGGAAGGGAATGGAATGTAATAAAAAGATATGGATTTACACTTTAGTGTCGAATTCGCACAATTTAGCATAATTCTGTACTTAAAAGGGGTAGTTGGCGGAAAGTTGAATTAGAATTAAAAAGTAACTTATTTAATTATAGCTTAGACAAACCCGGTGGTCGAATGGTTAGCAATGGCCACTTTGACTCCGAGTTTCTGGGTTCGATTCCAGCACAAGACAAATATTTGTGAACATGAATATGTCCGTTTGTCTTGTTCTGGGTGTTTTCTGTGTATTATATGTATGTAATTACAAAAAAATGTCATCAGCAGGTCCATTTTCCAAAAGTCTCCACTACAGGAGCACGGCCCTCTCTCGTCCGTCCTAGACGGAGGGAGGATTTGGCCTACACTCCCTACGCTGGCCAAACGGGTTGGGGAGGCCTGATCGATATTTGATAATGTATTTGCTTAGTCGCCTTGTACGACATCCACGGGAAGAAACGGAGTGTTTCTATTCTAGTCTGCCGGAAACCACACGGCCAAAAAATGTATTTAAGTATAATATCATTTATATAGTACCCATAGTACAAGCTTTGCTTAGTTTGGGACTAGATAGTCGTGTGTAATTTGTCCAGGAATATTTATTATTAGCTCGCAACGATATACAGAATCAAACGACGCCATAGAAGAGCTGGCTGACGTCGTTGCGTGTCAGTCTAATTGAACACGCAAGTAAGCAACGTCGACCGTAGCCTATCCATGGATGGGTTTATTTATCTCGAGTTCTTCCGTGCTTCGGAGGGCACGTTAAGCCGTCGGTCCTGGCTGTTGTCATTAGATGATAGTTGTTAAGCCAAATCAATGGCCTTTAGGCGGCTCGAAATCACCAAAAATCACGCCAACACGTAATTGAGCAGCGTGGTGGAGTATGCTTTAAACCCCTTCGATTGAGGGGAGAACCGTGTCCCAGCAGTGGGATGAATATTGGGTTGTCGATGATACACAGAATCACCGTGTCCAATATAATGGAGAATATGCACATTTTCTAAAAGCGCATAAATACATATATAATAATATCATAAGCTGGAACAATCTGTGCTATATTTTTTTGTAATATAATATTGTCAGACAAATTACACAGCGCCATCTAGCCCCAAAGTAAGCGATGCTTGTGTTATGGGTACTAGACAACTGATAAACATACGTAAATACATTTTTTTTTGTAAATACATACTTATCATACATAGAAAACACCCAGACAAAGACAAACAGACATGTTCATGCAACTAAATGTTTGTCCTATGTGGGAATCGAACCCACAAGCGTTGGTTTCGAAACAGCGTCATTGACCCCTACGCCACCGAGCTCGTCCATTTTAGTTTTATGACCGATTTGTTTTATGATCGATGAAAGTTTTGGTGGAAAACCTAGGTGTGACGTCATAACTGAGTAGCCTTTTGTACTGAGCTTTTTGGAATAGTCCAAAATTGTGATTTTAACGTTATCATAACTGTAGACGTTTTTATGCTCTCGAAATAATTCTTTCTTGCTGTCGTAAAAATTTCATGCATACAAAATAGGAATACGTGACGTCATAATTTGATATATAATTTTAAACTTTCACGGCTGTTTACTTCACTATTGTAAATATCCCAGTCCCCGGTCATCTCGAACCATGGCGCCTGTAACGTCGCCGAAATTTCGGGAAAATGTAAAAACCAATTGCGGTAAGTCCTGTATTTCCAATTGTGATAATTTGATATGATATCTATATACAGTGTGTTTGTTCCGGGGTAAAGTGTAACCCTAAAAGATTAATGTGAAATATACATAAAGTCCATAGTGAAAAATAAATAAAAAAAATATCGACAAAAAATGATATCTCTTTTTTTCATGAATGAAGATTTTTATTTTTCACAAAGGACTTTATGTATAGAAAATCGATTTCTTTCAAAGTAATCGATCAATTTTGTTGAAATAAACAAATAATATGTTAGTAAGCAATAAGAATACTACCAAATAGCCAGCAAAAAAGTGACTGTCATTACCTAAACTTGTTTTTAGTCATATTCTCAAAGTTATGGCCATATTACCTGAGATTGATATTACTTATAATAATTCCTTATTTTATTAGCTTTCAAACAAAAAGCAACTATGTTCTAACCCAAAAAATGCGGTAACTATGAACTATTAAAGTAAGCTATTAACAGTCAGATTTTAAGCAAACAAGTTCTTATTAATTTTTGGGTTAGAACATAGGTAAGTACTTAGGTTTTTGAAGTGAAAACTTCTTTAGCGGCGTTGTGCACTTTTGTGATGGGTAAAAATTGTTAAACTCGCGTCAGGACACGTGACCTGATCGAAAATTCGTAAGACGGAGGGAGAGTAGACCGCCGGCGCGGCGAGGCGTAGGAGAGGAAGTAATAGCCCCCTCTCTTTCTACCGCGCGGCGAAAATGTATGCCTGCTCCTGCTGTTTATTTTTAATGTAATATAAATTGTTATGTTTGTGTAGGATAGCGCAATAAATTAATAATGTGTTTTACCACATAAATGTAGTACTTTTATACTGTTAAATAAAGCAATTCGTGCGAAATTATTCCCTAACCATTCCAAAATATTCAAAAATGTTAATGTTCAAGTTAGCCGGCACTCCTGGAGTGCGAACCGTGTTTTTTTCTTCGGCGCACTGTATTTCACTAATATCGAAAGCAAAATAACTAACAAGTTAAAAAATTGTAACGTAAAACTACTAAATAACTAATTTCTAACTTGTGTCGTAAAAGCTAATCACATCATGAAAATAGAATATTCCAATTTCATTATTAATAAATGGAGGCGAAACTTTTGATAGCTATTCATTCCAACTTTAATATTAAAGATAATATGGCGAGGGAATGTATTGACTATATTTTATGATTGGGCACAACTTTCCAAAGTCAAAGTTTCGAGGTAAGCCTAATTTGGCTAAATAAATGTCTTCGAAGTTGTAAACGTAAGTTAAAGGTTTCGCTGAAGGATTTTTCGAACACCTGTTCTAAATTCAAAGCACATTACTATCAGGTGACTGCTGAATACTTACTTACTTACTTTTAATTACATATTATTATTCCTATTTGTTTCTATTCTATATTACCTATATATAGTCTATTAAATACCTTCTATTTCACCAGAGCCTCATAATCAATAATGTTTTTTTTTTTATATGAGAGAGGAGCAAACGAGCATGTGGGTCACCTGGTGGAAAGCAATCACCACCGCCAATGGAGATCAGCAACGCCAAAGGGTCGCCAATCAATTGCCAGCCTATGCCCCTCTCTTCCATTATGGTGACCACACATACTCGCAGGAACACAACGACCCTCAAGACAATTGCTATTTGGCTGCGGCATTCTGTGAGGTGGAGGTACTTCCCCAATTGGGCAGCTTAAAACATACGCTATTGCCTCTCTTTTCGCCAGAGCCACGTTTGTCAGTCAGCAGGGTACACCACGCGCATGTAAGGTTGCTTTGGTTCAAAGATATTGATGAATCAATTACGCCCCTATGTATCATCTAATAAACAAAGAACCAATCGTTTACTTTTTTCATTATACCCAATATGAGCGACAGGAGACAGGAATTGAATATCACGGAAATATTAAGATTGATTAAGGTGTTATGGGAGATACATCAATTTAGCATCCTGTCATTACACGCTGGCAAGGGATGAGCCAGTCTGCAACGTGGGAATCTTACGAAATGATTTATTGAGGTGAAAAATATATTTCAATATGATATATAAATATATATACTTGAATAAATATATATACTTGAATATTGATCACACTGTGATCTCAGCAATGATACCTGAGGGTGGGCCAAAATTTCAACATCACATCTTTTATTATATATTATGTAATGTTGCATTTGTGTACCTTTACTTTGTTATGTGATGTTGAAATAAATATATATTCTAAAGATATATATATATTTCTAAATAATAATATTCTACCCTTAATTTAAAAAAAGGCAATAAATAATATATCTAAGATACCAAACAAGCATACCACCTGCCTGTAAGCAGTCATCGTAGCCTATAAACAGTCGCAACATCATAGGCATATACCGCATTGCCGACTCTGTAAAAACCTATACTATTGTCTATTGGGAAACCCTTGGTAGGGAGCTCATTCCACAATTTAAGGATTCTCGGAAGAAAACCTCTTTGGAACCACACACTACGCAACCATTTTGACGCCAAATTGTGAAGATGAATTCCCTGCCGATGGCGAGCTGTGCGACTGTAGAATGAGGCATCATATCAAAAAACTCCTCCGAAGACAACCCTTTAGACTCCCTCCCTTCCTCTCCTTGTATGTAAGTAAGGGAAAATCTGGCCATCGGCCTTAAAAGCCAGTGCGCACTGGAAGTGACCACGACCCACGTCCACAGCCACGAACAGATGGGATGTTTAATGCGGCCAGCCGTCCGTTAGGCTGGCGACGCAGCTCGCATGGTTGCCAAATCGGCTCGCAGTTGATGATTTGACAATAGCGGCGATGGACGTCGAGGATATAGCAGTCATTGCTTACTTAGATTCCACTAAAGGAGGAAACACGTGTTTCAAACTGTATGCATTTTGTGTAAATATTGTTTTTTGATGTTTCCATTTTTAGGGTTCCGTACCCAAAGGGTAAAAAGGAACCCTATTACTAAGGCTCCGCTGTCCGTCCGTCCGTCCGTCCGTCCGTCCGTCTTTCACTAGGCTGTATCTCAGGAACCGTGATAGTTAGACAGTTGAAATTTTCACAGGTGATGTATTTTTTGCCGGTAAAACAACAAATACTAAAAAACAGAATAAAATAAATATTTAAGGAGGCTCCCATACAACATACGTGATTTTTTAGCTCGTTTTTGCTCGCAATTGACAACGGTAATAGGTAGACGCTTGAAATACTCACATAATATGTAGTTATATATTCACATTAAAAATAAATAATTAAATAAAAATAAAACTAATATTTAAGGGGGGCTCCCATACAACAAACATGATTTTTTTGGCCATTTTTATAGATATAGATACGGAACCCTTCGTGCGCGAGTCCGACTCGCACTTGGCCGGTATTTTTTATTGTAATCTTTGTCAACATGAAAAAAGTTTTTAATTTTCCTCGAATGTATATCAAAAGTTCTCCATCAGGATCCACTATAACTACCACTCTAGACACAATGGCCGCAGAGCGCGCTCGTTGTAATCCATAATAGATAGGTAAAGTAATTAAACCGGCATTGTCATCATGTTACCGACTTCGACGGTACCGTCTTAGAAAATTTACGAGATAAATAAACAATGTAGTAATTAGTGTCAATGGCTGTTATTGTTGTGGGGTGTTGTGTTGGGTCACATTATTACATTATACTTACCGTAGTTTAGCTATAGCGGCATCCGTCGTGTAGGTACATTTTGCAAAAAACCGTGATTTTTGGTTACCTTTTCTATTCTCGACCTCCTGGAAACATAAGCTATCCTGGTCACACCCTGGCCACTATCCTCTATTCTCCACTATATCCTATACACTTTCCCTTCACCTGCACACCTGCTATAACTCTTCTGTCTTAAAAAAAATATAGGTTCGGTTTTAAATTACTAACTGTTTCTGTTTATATCCTCTTTTCCTCCATCTTTGCCATGGGGTGTATCACCAACCACCACCACAGTATTGATTATTGATACCCTTTTGATGGAGCTCATGAATAGGGTTGCCAGGTGACCGGCTTTAGCCGGAAGCCGGATATGTTTGGCTTTTTACGGACATAAAAAACATGCACATAAAAAAAGGCCTACATTGGCAAGTTTATTTTAAAGCTTTTCTTCTTCGACAATAGTAAATTCCGAAATGCAGAAATATTTTAAAGGTACCAAAGGATAGATCCCCCCACAATCTGCTACCCCTTCCATTCTCGGGATCGAATGTCCGGTTTTTAGGGTAAGATGTTAAAATGTTCGGACAAATAATGAGTGGAATCCGGCTATTGTTTTTAAACCTGGCAACCCTACTCATGAAACACTTTCGTTTATATATACATTTTGTATCTTATTGTAGTGTATTTAATATTCTCAACTTTTCAATGCAGAAGTTCAGTTATTAAAGCACTTTGTCGCAAATACGGCGAGAACTCAAGTGCTCGAGGTCTCGCTGCCAGCATCAAAGTTGTAAGCTGATTTCGTATAAAATGAAGTAAACTGCTTTCAAGTTAATAGCAATTCAATTTAGTATATAACTATACGCATTGTCAATTTATACTAACTAATGCACGCGGTCACGCCCGAGTTATTTTCTTGTTTTCACCACGGAAAGCAAACATTTAAAAATAAAAATGCATCAAGGATTTACCCATCAGTCCCACAGTTATTTCTCAATTTCGTACTCATGTCAATCAATCATTTAGGAAAATTTATGCTGTCACATGTAAGTGGGAGCATCTCGATACGAGCACCCTGTGATTCTATTTAGATGAACTGAGGATTATTGACGACCCCAGGCTTTCAGACGATTGTAAGTACTTACAATGTATTATGTTTTATGCATATTTTAACGTTTGTACGTTGTTGGTTGTTAGATATGATGCTCGTGGTCTCCAGCTGCAATCACATCACTCACTATCGGCCGGGAACTTATTCTGAAATTGTTGATTGCTATTCATATATTTTTTCCACTCAAGTTACGAAAAGTATTCCTGTCGAGGTTATTCCATGAGACTATAGCACGGGGTTCTACAAAAGAGACTCATCAACAACGCGTAATGCCCGTGATGTAATTACTTTCCATCAGATGCCGTAACAACTTTCCACCAGATGGACGGCATGTTTGTTTGCTACCTAAATATAGGTGTAAACTTAAATTCTGTCATTGTACGTAAAGGTAATTTTGTTACTCAGTTACATATTTTAGCTGCGCGTGATCGTGCTATGTAGGTACGTGAATAGGTAAATAAATAGAAAACAAATTAATGTTTACTCTATTATTTATGTGTATCCACTCAACAAATATTTAATTTTGCCTAAAAAAAGAAGCCAAATATTTTTACATCCATTTTAAAATGGGTCAATCAATAATTTTGGGGCGTCGACAAATTTGTTCAGACGAGAAGTGTTGATAAGCAAATAGCTGCTCCTGTAAGTTAGGTGTAGATGGAATACAAGCGTGATGTAGTTTGAAATAATTTTGCATAATAATGATACGTGAACGGAGAATATGTAGGTACTATCCTTATTACATAGGTAGGTATTATATTATGTGAAAGTGAGATTGTTTGTTAGTTTCACAATAATAAATAAATAAATATTAAGATAGTATGGAAGTATGGTTAGAGTTTAAAAAATATAATAAAAGGTTTTGTAATAAGAAAGGGGTTCTTCTTCGTAGTATCTTTCGCCTATCTTTGTACCAAAGCATAGAAAAATCATACAGTATGATTTTATAATTTTATCTATGGCCAAAGACACGTGATGTTGATGAGATTACTTATTTATTATTATTTTAATTTTATGCGCGATGCAGCGATGCAGCAGCATAAATGGCATGAGTAGTAAACCGTGGTTTATTCAAATAGTGATGTACTCTCGGAAAGAATAGTCGCCTAAGATATTATTGAGAATAGGCTTGTGAACCATTTTTTTTTTCGGTTGTTAGGTATTTAAAGACGTCACAATAATATAACTTTAGATAAAATAATTACTTCTATATCATAAAAATTTCGCGAGATATGATAACTTGAAGATCACAATTTTGGGCTATCCCGAAAACGCTCCAAACAAAAGGCCACCACGTTATGACGTCACACCACGCTATATTATATGCATTAAATCAGAATATTGTCTAACAGAATGTTAAAACATTGCGTTTATGTTGCTAGTGCCGTAACAAAAGTTATAGTATTTTTTATTGGTTCTCCAATGGTAATATTTATTTTTTATAATTTCATACTTTTAAAATGGACTTTCCCACCAAACTTTGATCGACCATAAAACACGTCGGACATAGTTATTAAAATTTTAAGATCGCAGATCGTTCTAGTTTTATGTACCTATTTTACGTTACTGATAAGAGTTTTTTATAATTTTAGAACATTGGTCACATGGCTATTATGGGAAGTTAAAGAACATGTATTATGCTCTACAGCACGTGCAATTCTTTTCTATTTTTTTGCAAGTAAAGTCGTATACATATCGAGGGAAAGCTCAAATTACATCGCTCGTAGCCGTTTAGAATTCTCGTCTTCCAAATGCTCACTCGTGATGTAATTTGTACCTTACGCCCCTTGGTGTGTAAACTACTACTATGACATATAATTTTCAGTCTATATACTTCTGGAAAACCACACATAATATTACTAACGAAATCATAGTTACATCGTCACAGCTATCACTAATATGTTAGGTACTATAATTTATGAGGAACATTTCAGTAACGTAATGAGATATTAAAAGACAATAAGCTACTGAAATTATAAGCGGCGATAACAACGTGCTTGTTTGCGGATTCTTCGCTAATAAAAATAACTATTAACTAACTAAGTTTAGCCTGTTTGTGTCTAGGGTAATATTACTTATACCATAGTACGTTACTTTGCTTATACTGTGTGTTAGTGGTGAGCTATTGTCTTACTGCATATTATTTGTGAAACAAAGCTCTTAGATAGGTACACAGATATTACAATACAAACAACAATTACAATGAAAGCTGTGAAATAAATAAATACTAACAAGTAAAAAGTAAATAGCAAGAGCTTCTCTGAAACTAGGTAACCAAATTTAATTCTTATTAACTTCTAATATTAATTAAAATTATTTATTACTTAGACACTTTTGAACAGAACTTTATAATTACTAAATTTATTATGTACTACTTTATAATTGGATGATTTTTTATTCGACGCCAGTTACCAAACAAGCGCACGACCTGCCTGATGTAAATTGGTTATCATCGATGGTCACGAAACAAAAGGTGTTACTCACGTGCAGGCATCGTCGCTGCTAACGCATCTCCTTACCTCTGGGGACCTCCCTCACTCCAAAAACAACAATTTTCAAGGGCATTGTTATTTAGCAATGGTATTCTAGGAGGAGGGCGGGATCGACATGGCCCATTTCTCTTTCGCCAGAGCTTCGTTTGCTAACAACAGGGTGCACCAAATACAGGTTAGGTTAGCTTTGACTCTCAAGAGGATACCATCATTCGAGTGAGCCTCGTACACTCCAATTATTACACATTATTACTATTTGAAACGAGAAAGCGGCTGAATGCGAAAGGCGGTACTTACTTATATGGCTTGTTCTATACCATTTTCTCCTGTTCGACTACCGTAAAGCTGACCAGGGGCCCTACCGCCGAAGCTGAAGACGATTACCATCGATGTTTTTGATTCAATAAATTAGTCTTAGGTTGAAATTATTGACAAACATTTTCAGCTTAGTCGGTAGACCTCTAGGGTTTCTTCCAGCTGAACTAAACATAATTACCAATAATCTAAGCAGTAGGTTCATTTTCGCAACCAAAAATTCCGATGGTAATCGGCTTCAGCTTTGGCGGTAGGGCCCCAGCCGCCCCAGGTCTCCCAAAATGAACAGAACAGTCATGATAACTGGTAACCCCCATCGCATTCCTCCACGTAACTTTAGAAGAACTTTCTATAATTCTTAGCAACGGCCACTTGTTTTCGTGTTAAAGGACCGTGGTGTCATCTATTTAGCGACTTCTGTTTTGCTGTTTGGTCACGTAAGATACGGTTTATTTCCTCTAATATATAAAATTCTTGTTTCACAGTTTTAGTTACCATCCTCCGAAACGGCTTGACCGATTATGATGAAATTTTTATGTATATTCAGTAGGTATATTCAGTAAAAATAGATATTCTCCTATACCTATTCTATTCTTTTATTCTCAGGAGAATATAATAGGAGAATATCCATTTTTTATACCTCTAAATGGTAAGGGTGGTCCAACCCATTTTTTTTTTTTCATTTATTATGGTAAAACAACATTTGCAGGATCAGCTAATGTATTTATAAATGATAGATTTTATTATTGGACAGTCTTTAATGTTACTTTCCATACACATAGTTAGCTCAATAACAATACACATAGCATCAACTCAAATAACAACTACACGATTTAGGAATAACAGTTTTAGTATGAGACGAAAATTAATACGATCATGACAGATATTTGCTACATGGCGACCACACCCAACACGGAGATTAATAACTCAACACCAACTTATGTGCAAAAATCGATGGTGGTGCCTCTTTTATTATCAAATATATTGTCGGAAATATCAACTTTATATAGGTACTGTAATATTTAACACATTACAACTTTAAGAACAGTAATACACTAATCGTCAGCAAAGATGCATTCGACGCATTAGATTGATTCTCCTTGCATCATTCGGCATCAACCCATAATCATCCCACTGTTGGGATACGGGTCTCGCTTTCAATCTTTGGGGGTATTAGACACCACGCTGTTCAACTGCGGGTTTTCAAGGCCAGTGTTTTCAAGCCGCCTAAGGGTCTGTTCAAACAAACCGGCTCGGAGTGGAGAACAGATTTTGAATGCGTTTTAAATAGAGCTTTGTATCATTGGCATAAGATATACTTTAAAAATTCACATCGGCTCTCGTGCATTCTGATATACCTAACAAAAGAAGTGAATTAAAAAAATAAACCTTATACCAATGACCCAAAACTCTCCGAGCCGGTCTGTGCGAACGGACCCTAAAGGGTTAACGACTGTCATCTAATGACAACAGCAGAACCAACGGCTCAACGTGCCCTCCTAAGCATATAATGCTATCATAATTTGGCTTTCATATTCATTGACCGTACCAGAATACGTACAGTTAAGAGCAGATAATGCTTCACAGTTATAATGCGATTGTAACTCTTATTACGTACAGCATAGGAACGGTACGAAATCCAGGTACTTAGTGCGAGTTTTTTGTTCGCGTTCGATCATGTCAACGTAAACAAACCGACCAAAGAGAGAAGAACTCTCATGTTGTGAATTTATAAGACACGTCTTACATATCAAAATTATGTGGCTTGCTTGCTCACATTTTGAAGTGATTGAACCCGGCTAATTTGGATATGTAACACGCGTCTGGTAAATTCACAATATGAAACTTTTTCTCAATTTGGTCGGCTAGTCAACGTTAACACGTTCGCATGTGATCAAGAAACTTGCACTTAGCACACTGCAATCCAATTATAATTGCTTTGACCGTACAGTACAGATGGTACCGGACAGGAATTGACCGAAAAAATGTAGCAAAAATACAGTGGAACATAAAAAAGTAGAAAGGGAACTAAATTTATTAATAAATTTAAAATAAAATTGTGAAAAAAGACAATGTTGCTAAACATTGTCTTTTTTCACACAAAAGTGCTCAAGGGTCGCCATGTGCGAACTGTTCTTACGAAGATTGTGGCGCTTCTATTTTTGTCTACTTTTTTGTGTTGCACTGTACATGATCGTTTTAATTTTCTGTATTTATATGCAATATGAACTTCAGCGTTTTTTTTTCACATAACGACAGTATTTATATAGTTTGGTCTGATTTAGTCACAACAAAACATAATATTCTCATAATGTCAACAAATATTGTCATTTCAGGAATGTATATTACGTACATTTAGAAAAGTCATCTTAGAGCATATTTTGAGTTACCCTCAAAGAAATATACTCAATGTCAGGGAATATAAAAAAAAACAGAATCACTTCTTACTAACAATTATTCAATGAAAATAAAGGCACATTAATGATAAAAAATTGCAACAATGTAGATATAAAAATATTCCCTTATCAACTTAAGAGAATGTCCAGATAAAAAAATATTATATAAAAAAAGGGATTATTTTAATATCTGGATACTGTAATTCGCATTTATTCAACGTTTTAATTTCTATAAATTTATTAAATTACAATAAAATAAAATGTTATCGGTGAGTTGTATATAAAAAGCCTCTATAAATAATACAAAGAACGCAAGACAAATTAACTTATTACAAAATTCACAGCGTCTACGAATATCTTATTACATAACGTTTGTTCAATCAATACTTTTTAGAATTAACAATCAAGGTTTGTGACATGATAACGTCTTATAAATCTATGAACGCCGGATGCACGCACGAAAAAGCATGACTCATGTCACGTACCGCCTGAGCCGAGCGAGAGCACGGAACAAGCGATAGAGAGACGCGATCTACTACGATATACACGATCATACATCTCTCTTCCACTCCATCGGCTGATGTTTTCCTATGACGTTATCATGTAAAATTATCGTCCGTAACCGACGTTACAGACCAATTTTATTTAATCTAAATTTTGATTATTTCTTTGTTACATACTTCATAAGAAATTGATTTCAATATCAGTAAAATATGCATAAGTTTTCATTAAATATCATCTTAAGATGTGCGTCTATAATTATATATCTCGGGTGTATAATAACAATGGGGTGAGTAGCAACACATTTATAGGTCAGTCTGTTACTTTTGTCTTATATAAGCAATGGAGGAACAAGAAGATTCCTGGCGCTATTTTTCGGCATGTCCCTGAAGACGAAAAAAAGAAATAATACAAAGACGAAGAGGCCTCAAAAGAACATTGATTCTAGAGCCGTAAAGCTATTTGATAAAAAAAATCGAAATATGCCATATGAAAATTTTAAATTCATTCTAAAATTTACAGGTGCAGGTGAGGTTAGCTTAGGCTTAGGTCGTGATGAGCCACTTACACCCCAAAATTCTATTGAATGGAATGACAAATAAAAGCCAGTTTTGCTATTTAGAAAATATATCGTCCTTTAAAAAAATACTTTCATCATTAAATCAGGAAATGTAGGAATGATGTATGTGATATAAAACGTTCACAGCTCAGTTACCAACATTAACCATTAGTCGACTCCCTTAAATCTAGTTTAATACAAAGATATGACATTAAAAATAATATAAAAATACAAAAATAGTTCACACTGTGTCACAATCGGCATACCTCTAGAGAATGTTGTATATTTAAAACGGCACTGCAAATAAAATTATAAAAATAATAATTATAAATAAATCCCAACTAACCCCCAGTCCCAAACTAGGCAAAGCTTGTACTATGGGTACTAGTTAATTGATAATATACTTAAATACATTTTGTATATACATACATATAAAACATCCAGACCAACAATGTTCATGCACATAAATATTTGCCTTGTGCGGGGATCGAACCCGCGACCCCGGAGTCAAAGTGGATCATTGGACTCGTCAATATGGTAATATGAAATAAAACTGATTTTTAAGATTGATTCTGGTTACGTACTTCAATATTAATTATTTCTCTATAGATATACCGTCTATGCCTCATAACAATAAATCGGAAGAAAATTCCCGAAAGTAAATGAATGGACATAACATAAAATGGTAAAAACAAACAAAAATATAATTGTAATATATTTAGTTAAAAACATCAATAAAGATGGTGACACCTCCAAATGAGTGACTTTTTTGTCACCCACGTTGTCTTTCGTTGACTCAAATTTAAGATTAACTAGGTATATGACATACCTAGTTAATCTTAAATTTGATGAAATTATCATCAACAATAATGTCAATTTTGTAACTCATTTACTTTCAGAAATGACCCACCGAGCTCATAATTCATATCATTCATACATAAATAACAATTTTGACTCAACATGAGTCGCGTAAATGTTGAATAGGTTCAACAAAATATAGGAAATTCATGTAAATATCGCTATAGATTTGTTCTGTAAATAGTCTTGCAAAGGCACCTTACTTTGTACTGCTTATATTACCGGCGATATCAAAGATATGTATAAGAAAATTATAAAATATCTATTTACATCTTATAACCTATTTACATGGCACGTACTTGGCGTTATATAATATTCATTAAACAATTTACTATAAAAATTATTGTCGTCTATTACAAAGATTTATAATAAAAAAAAAATTATCACTAGGACGGTAATAGATTATTTTTACAATTTAGAATGGCACTGGGTTTTTGTCTAACTATTCATACACACAACTTTACAATCACATTTTTGTAAGTACATTCACCATTAGACTAAACTCACAGACAAGCTCCATTATAGACACCGTATGTTGGATATTTTGTGCTCACCGCTATGTCACCTAACCAATTGGAATGCGCGGACGGTGCGGAGAGCGACCCGTCTATTGTGATTGGTTATTCCAAGAACTTGAGTATTTTAATAAATCTCATCAACGTACACTCATGAGGTTGTGGATTTATCCAGTATAATTGGACCTTCATAGCCTAATTGAATGTGTAAAACACTTGAATATTTACGGATATAATGTTTGGTCGACAGTGAATACGTCGATCAGGACCCCAGGTTACATAATGAATACTTCATCACAACATACGCAATCTATTAGTGGTGATAATCTATGACTAAACCTCTCGGGACTTTCAATCGAATCTTATATACGAATTAAAATTAATGAAAATAATGCCTGATTTAAAAATAGAATAAAAATAAAGAACGTAACATAAATAGTATAAAAAGTGTGTGGTAAAACCACACAATAGAAGTGAAAACTTCATATTTCGTTCCCTCCCTGTCAACTTTACCCGAACGAGCATTACTTGGCCGAACATGGCGCTTACAGAGCTGAACGTGACATTTGCTATCCAATAAATAGTGTTCAGGGAGCCTAAAAAGGTTTTCGCTTCAAAAATCATCCAACAATCTAAAGAATCTAAGTTCGGTCACTCTCCCGTAACATACTGGAATAATTATTGAGATTCTACGAGTGTCTGTTGTAGGAAACTGAATTATCACATTAACAAACACGCGTTCCTCATATATATATTTATAAATTTTCAATTTGACACTATTCTTCTACTTTTAAAATTTACGTATTCTGGGCCCATTTGTGTTGTTAAAGTCGCTTTTTCGGTGAGATCATATTCGATAATGAGATCTTAGTAAACATAAAATTATTGCAATTTTAAATGATATATCTACGTCTTATATTAGTTTTTTATCGAAATTTAACTAGGAGGTATTTATTTTAAGTCTACAAATAATAACTGGGATTTTGTGCTAGGGAACGACGTTTGTATAATGGCTCCAAGATTCATACTGGCACACTTGCTTATCCATATAATTTTTCCATAAGAATTATAACAATTTGTAAATTACATAAAATACTTATGTTAGAAACGTTAATTATCATACATACTTCCATTGTACGAGATTATTTAAGATATACATAATGGGCGTTCGATATTCTTATGAAGTCCGGAAGAGCAGTCACTTCAATTACAAGCACTTATTCTTCTTAAAAGGAGTACCCAAATAATAATAAGGACAGTATGTTTTGAAAAAATATTTTTCATTTTCATTCGTGAATGATGAACCATCAAATAAAGATGAGTGAATTAATTAAATTAAACGAGTCACTCAGATATATTTGTCGGGAACCCGACTAGTTTCGATCTCAAATGGAGCCTTCATCAGGGCGAGCGTCCAGACGCGTTCACACTCTCTACTGACAAACACTGCGTGCTAATCCTCTCGCCACTCGAAGAAAGAGTGGTGGGATGAACATGAGTTTTAATAATATTGAAGACAAGTGACTTTAGAATAGGGAGTAGTTATAGCGACCAAAACCACAAATGATGCCTCAGATTACTTCCCTATAGCACTTTAACAAACCATTGCAAAAATCACCCACTAAAAATGTCAATAAAATTTATCTTCCTCTAAATCAAGATTACTTTTATTGTTCGGCTGATTGGAATGTCGTTTTAATGTACCCATAGAGTCGTATTCGTTCGCTATGGCTTTCGGGTATAGTTTGGGAGTCGTCATGGTGCTATTGTGATTGTTTGCGTTCGTTATGTTGTTGCTTTTCGATAGGATTACGCCACTCGAACCGCCAATGCCGGTGAATGACGGTTGACGTTTGGCTTTGCGGGGCTGAAAGATAAGTAGATAGAATTTTTAAATTCAATTAGCTGTTACTGTTAGCCGCGACTTCGGAATAAGATGTTTTTCCGGGATAAAAATTTGCCTATCGCTCCAGACCATAAAACTATCCCAGTAAAAAATCACGGCAATCCAATAAATCCTAAATTAAAAAAAAACACACAACCTATAAACCACCAAAGGTGAAACTGTGGAATGTTTCACACGACATGGGAGCCTTCAAGAATGGAGTCTTTATTTCCTTTAAAAGGCTGGCAACGGAACGGAACGGATCGACGGCCACATGGTGTTGCTTATCTCAATGGGCGGTGGTGATTGCTTTCCACCAGGTGACCCACAAGCCTATTGTCCCATACCCCCCCCCCCCCCCCCCCTCACATATCTCATATTAAAAACCCATTTTATAATATTACAACACATATTTATAATATTAGTGTAGATATAGACGAGAATCTCGATGGTGAACATGACCCATAAACCCCTGCCCCCCTTGATCCGCGCTTGATACCAGTTAATGATCAATTTGAAAGGTTTACTTAATCATAAATGCACAAGTTTGTTTGTTCCACTTTCACACCTTAACTACTAAACCGATTGCCATGAAATGTTGCATACATTATAGAAGTCTAGAATAAAAAAAAGAAAACCTTCTATCCCAAAAAAAAATAGCTGTTACAAAGTGATTTCCAAAAGTTTTGCGCGATAACCTATATTGTCGCGGGCGCAGAATGTCAGTGATAATATAATTCAATTAAAAAAACTTACCACCTCCTTCAAGGGTACCGCTACGTAACTGTTTGGTTTAGCTGTGATATAATGCGGGCTGGAAGGTACCCGCTGTTGACGCTTCCACGGCATCCTCGTGCCTCTGCGCTGGAGGAAGATCACGCCGGCCAGACATACTAGACAACCTGTTAAAGGACAAGATAAAGTTCAAAAAACTGGAAGCAAACTACAAAAAAAAAACTAAAAGGTAAATGAATAAATGTGAATAAATATCGACATGAAATAGGTTATAAAACTGGAAGCTACAAAAAAAACTAAAAGGTAAAATAATTAATGTGACTGTAGGTTATAGAATGATAATGATGATGGAACAACTAAAAAAATAAGCAATATTAACTACAACAGAGTACAAACTAAAGTAACTTTGGGGTGTAAGGGGTTCATCAACATCTTTGAACCAAAGCCATCCTCACCTGCACGTGGTGCACCCTGCTGGCTGACAAGCGAGGCTCTGGCGAAAAGAGAGGTAGGGCATAGCGTATTTTTTAAGCTGCCCGACTGGGGAAGTCCTCACAGAATACCGCAGCCAAATAACAATTCCCTTGAAGGTTGTTGTGTTCCTGCGAGTGAGTGAGGTCACCAGAAAGAAAGGAAGGGAGGAACATAGACTGAAGAAAATAAAAAAAACAGATATGCACTACCATTCTTAATGTCTTATTCACCAGACTGATTTGCTTATCGACAGGGTGCACCACGTGCAAGCAAGGTTGGCTTTGGCTCTAAAGTTTATGGTGACTCACTAACAAGCCTAAAATACTACAAAATTACACTAAAATACAAATATATTTTTTCAAATGAATATTTATTTTTTAAAGCAAAAAAATCAATTATTTTTTGTAATTTATAAATAAGTTTTAAATGAACATTGTTTTTACTAAAACCGTAGCTTCATTTTATTTTCAATGATCTTTATTTGTAAGGTACCTTTAATTTAATTTTATTAAAATATTTTTTATTATATATGTATATTATATAATATTAATTTACTTTCTATAAAAAAATACCCAAAAAAAATGTGGTCAAGTTGTGCCTTAACCAATTTTGTGTGTTCCATCCTTGTCAAGGGGAGTGCTAACCGTCTCTCCTTTCAATAGACACGATAATGTTGTAACAAAATTTCTCTTATATAGTAACTGTGCACAAAAATATCACTTGGGCGATCTAGAATTATTGTTAATTACATTTGTATTATTAACAATACTAAAAAATAATTACATCACAAACATCTTAAATTTAATAAGAATTCATAATTAGATAGGATAAAAAATAATAATTGGATAATTTGGGACAAATAAGCAAAAAAGTCTTATCATGATATTGTTTCGGCACACTAACGCCATCTGTTGACAAGGGATATCTGCGCTATAAAAATCTTATCGTGTTGTTGCTACCATAAAATATATACACAAGAAAGAGTCACTCGCGCCATCATTATGTAAGGAAATAAAGTAAATTGATACGATTTTTTATTTCACGTCATGTACCAGTTTTTTTTTATTTCGAAATATAAAATAAATAATTTTATGTAATGAAAGATAACTAATTTGACCAAAGTGCGCCTTAGTCAGAATGGTGCTCGGCTGCATACACATACACTGCATTATATTTTTTTGTAGCTTAGAAAATAAACCTAAAACTATTTTTAGGTATTGTATCCAGACAAGAAAAGATACTGTATACTTATTTATAACACACGTTTAAAGCAATAAAATGCAAAAATATAATTATAAAAGCATCTTTATTATGTTACCTAATATATAAGTAACTTCTACTCGTATATCTTACTTTATGCCCAAGTCAACATTGGCTATTTTGCTTGTTCAGTTCGACACTGACCGTTGGGCTGGTCCATAAATTGAAAATCGCGCAACGAGCGATGGAGAGAGCCATGCTGGGAATTTCTCTATGAGACCGAATCCGGAACGAACTAATATATAACTAACTTTTTCCCGTGCGAACGTTCGTGCCATATTTAGTTATTACGTAAGGGCATCTCATACCTAGCGATACAGATTTTTTTATAGGTGCCTAACTTTTGTCTGCAGTTTCATTCGTGTAAAAAAATAAACACAAAACACATTTATAATAAGATGTTACCTGTGACTATAAAAATTGGTATAATAATATAACAAATATTCCTAGACAAATTACACACGACCATCTAGTCCCAAACTAAGCAAAGCTATGTACCTACTATGGGTACTAGATAACTGATATTATATTGAAATACAATTTTTATAAATACATACATATAATAAATAGAAAACACCCAGACCAAGACAGACAGAGATGTTCATGCACACAAATATTTGTCTTGTGTTGGGATCGAACCCACGACCTCGGCAGTTAAAGTGGCCATTGCTAACCATTCGACCACCGAGCTCATCAAATATCGGTATAAAACGTCGGTCAACATCACGCAAACTTAGAATAAATAACCTAACAAGTTTACAGACCAACAGGCCATGTTAGTGGTATAAAAAATAAACAAACCAAAAGCAAACGCCGCCACCACGACGCCGACGAGGCTGGGTGTGCCGAGGGAATTCCCCTTGCCCGCCGTCACGAACGAAGCCATCTCTACGTTCTGGCTGTACGCTGGCATTGCGTATAATTCTGTCAACAACGGTTAGTATGTAAACTTAAGAAAAAACATTGTCCACAATGGGCATGTATAGTAAGACCAAAAAGAGCAGAAATGGAATACTTTTTTTTTTGGAAAAACTATATAGATTTTTTCCATACAAAAGTACCTATTCAAGGGTTACCATTTTAAAATTGTTCTTATGAAAAAAATGACAACAGTATTTTTGGCTATTCTTTTGTATCACACTGTAAGGTGAAGTAATATATGTTAAAACATAGATTGATTCAACTTTGATATGAGTAAAAGCGAAAATGACGGCAGTTTATAAATTTCTTATCTTATCTTACTTTTATTTTTCTTTATAGTTCGGGAAACATAAGTTGAACCAAAATGGCGGTCGTCTGCGCAGGTACAATTAAGAAGAAAAAGTGTTAGACGAATGCTCCGCGGTTTCCTGGGAAATAGTAATGTGAGTGGTCGTGTGAAAGTGATTTCGTTGTATTGTAATTATTTCTTTTATGAAGTGTAAAAATTGAGTGAAATCATATAATTAAACGCAAGTTAAACGGAAAACCAAATTTCATTAAAAAGAATCAATCAATTATGGGGTGTAAGTGGTTCATCAACATCTTTGAACCAAAGCCAACTTCACCTGCACGCGGTACACCCTGCTGACTGACAAACGAAGCTCTGGCGAAAAGAGAGGTAGGGAGCGTAATTGTAAGCTACCCGGCTGGGGAATGTACCTCCACCTCACAGAATACCGCAGCCAAATAACAATTCCCTTGAGGGTTGTTGTGTTCCTGCGAGTGAATGAGGTCACCTGAAAAGAAAGGAAGGAGATGCTGCGTTAGCAGCGGGGGTGGTGGCGCGCGTTACGATCGTTTATATGACTACGGTAACCGCTTCACATCAGGCGGGCCGTATGCTTGTCTGCCACCCGACGTAGTATAAAAAAAAAACAAATCTGGAGTGTCGGGTCGCTAGGTATTATTATTAAATATATCAGTTAAAGGATTAATAATAAAAATTTAATACCAAAAAATGTTTATGTACTACATGTACCATGTTTAATCATTGTCACTTATTGGCATGCACCTTTTATATAATTTGCGAGTGGTATGGCACCAGAACTTGGGCCAGGAGTTGCGTCTTTTCCATCTTCTATGTCAGTTAAGGAATCTAATTCAGTATCACTGCTGTCGGAATCTCCAACTCGTATTATAAATTCTTCCGTCATTTTATCCATGACGTGGTCGCTTTTAACGTAAGAATCTTCAATTGTCTTGACTTATTATGATCACACAATTCACAGGAATAGGAAATGTCAAACAACTGAAAATTTAGTGCGCGATTGTACTCTAGGGTCGCGCGGAGCGTGCGCGGGCGGCGGGGGGTAGAGTGCGGCTGCGTGGGGGTTAGCGTCACCGCGTTGCTATAGTTACGCTCGGCCCCCCGCGTCTCACCTCGTACCTCATTACGTTTGGGACCTGAAAATGTGTTCTGCGCATGGGTCAAGTTATGTTTCCCGTACTATACCTTGTCTTTATTTTTTCTTTCTTTCTTTTTATTAGCTTTTTTCAGTCTTTCACCAAACATTAAAATTGGATATATTTGATCTCCCTCTAAAATAATTCTCTTCGAACAATTTAAAGATTTTTTTAAACCATTATAGTAACAAACAAGCGTAAAGCGCAAGAAGTCATAGCAGCCTATGGACGCTTGTAACACATCACTGACGCGTTGCCGAACCTGCAAAACCTCTTAACGTTTTTCTTGAATCTCAATCTTTTGGAATTACGAGTGAAAGCAATGGAATAATGTTATAATTTAATCAGTACGAGAAAAAATTGTAAACATGTAAAAAGTATTTTCTTGTCTTTTGTTTTTATTTATTATTTTCACTGTCTCCTGTGTAGCCAGGATTAACAGAGACCACCACCAATAATCTAATGAACATCGAATTCTACTGCAGTCCCCGGGGGTAAGACTACAGCTGCCTTGGAACTCGCAACGAATTTACTAAGAAGAAATTAGTACGAGTGGGAATCTTTTGGAATTTGGCCTAAAAGGTATACGTACCATTATCAATTTCCCCATCGGTGGAGCAGCGCGCCACCTGTAGCTGCGGCCCGACGCAGGCGCCGCGAGTACACGACCGACGACGAACTTGTTCCCCCTCCACACACTCGGACCACTCGCCCCACTCCCCCCAGCCTTTGTCCGATGACTCTGTTGGGAAAAAAGAAAAATATTACAATAGTCTAGATGAAATTTTTCCTTTCTGAGCGCGATGTCTAAAACGCAAAATGCCTTATTAGGCATTTTGCGTTTTAGTTGGCATTTTTTGCACAATTCCTAAAATCAATGACTAAAAAGCTTTCTTTCATTTGAAAGTTTTTTTTTTCATTATATTTTTCATTTGAAAAAAATTATTTTCTTTCATTTGAAAGAATTACTTCGATAGCATAAAAACTTCTCGAGATATGATAACTTGAAAATCACAATTTTGAACTTTCCCAAAAACGCTCCATACAGAAGGCTCCATACATATGAGTGATGACGTCACACCTAGGTATTTTGTATGTAAATACACCTAGTGCCGTAACAAAAGTTATGGTTTTTTTTTTTGTGTTTTCAAAGTTTAATATATTTTTTTAATAATTTCATCCTTTTAAATTAGACTGTCCCACCAAACTTTGATCGACCATAAAACCAGTCGGACATAAGTTATTCAAATTTTAAGATCGCGGATCGTTCTAGTTTTGTATATTTTACGATACTGATAAATATTTTTTTATAATTTCAGATCATTGTCCTCTAACCTATTTCCCAATTTACTTGTCATTGGATTTAAGAGGTCTACTCCGACATGAGAGTATATCGCCAACGTCCTTGAAGCCGACGACTTAGGAGACGATCCCACCGAAATGAAACCACACGCCAAGTCAAAATAAACGTAATTTAATACGTTTTCCCTGGAGACTACACTATGGGGTTTTTCAAGAATGGCGTTAAGAGAATATGGTGGATTCCCAAGGAGGGAAAAATAAGGATAGAAATAGGGAAATATAGTGCACGGTAATGTTATAAAAAAGCACTTCTACTGTTCCACGTAATTACATTTATTCAGTCAAGGTAAACAGACGGTGATTGTGTTTCTAAAATTGAACAGTACAAGTGTTTTTTTATAACATTATGATAATAATGTTCCACCAAGTGAATGGATTCATAGGGGTGTAGTGGTGCCTCTTTCACCGCTTTATTTTCAATTAGGAATTTGGTTCATATTTAACATTACGTTACCCGGACGTGTAGGGAATAATTTTGATATGGAGAAGATTTGTCCTGGTCGTTGGAATTGTTAGGAATGTATTAGGTACTGTATGGATTAAGCAAACCAAATACCCGGACGTGTAGAGAATAATTTTGGTTAGGAAAAGATTGGTCCTGGTTGTTGGAATATTTTAGGAATGATCACTGGAAGAATTAGGCAAACAAGTCAGTACAAAGGACTTGCATTGCACTGTTGGACTTGTGCCAACAGTATAACTTTATAGTGCACGATGTCTCACCCGCACAGTTACTGACGCAGACGCGTCGCTCCAAGGCGGCGCCGGCGTCGGCACAGCCCTCGGGCGAGAGACACATGCGCGTGCGGTTGCGGTGACCCATCATCTTACTGTTCGAGCACCCGCCGCTGCACTCACTCCATTCGCTCCAACACGACCATTCGCCTGCAAGTGACCATGATGTTGTCTTTTTAGGGTTCTGTACCTCAAAAGGAAAAACGGAACCCTTAAAAGATCACTTTGTTGTCCGTCTGTATGTCAAGACCCTCTATGTCGAGAGTGCGTGGGGGTATCAAGCTGAAATTTGAATTGTCCCATGAAGTTGTAAAAAAATCAAATTAGATTACGATAGATACGGCCGTTTATTCAATAGGGGGTCTACCCCTATTTTTTATTTTTTATAGGGGGTCGAAATTTCAAATTGAAGCTACCAAATCAAATGGGGTATCATATGAAAGGGCTTCATGTGCACATTACAAAATATATTTTATTTATTTTTTCCGACATTATTTCTTATTTATAACGAAAAATATCAAATTTATAATGTTCCTACGTACGGAACCCTCAGTGGGCGAGTCCGACTCGCACTTGTCCGGTCTTTTTTTTTATTTCGTCGTCGACAACCCTTATTCATCTCACTACTGGGATATGGGTCTCCTCTCAATCGAAGGAGTTTATAGCATACTTCACCACACTGCTCAAACTGCAGGTTGGCGGAAGCCAGTGTTTTCAAGCCGCCTAAAGGCCACTGATTTGGCTTAACGACTATCATCTAATGACAACAGCCGGGACCGACGGGTTAACATGCCCTCCGATGCCTGCCTGCCAAACCTGGTACTAGGGAATAGCGTTCGGGGGACGAGGTCTAAGCGAGACCTCGTCCCCCGACCGCTACCTCAGGCCCCGCCGCCGCCCCGCGCGAGATCTCGCGAGAACGAGATTGCATTCCCTACCTGGTACTCAAAAAACAGTCATTGATTGTAGTAGAAGGGTTTGATGTTTTTTAAGACCGTAATGGTTTGGTTAATATTTTTCGGCATATCCCTAAACCTAAATAAAAATGAAGAAATTAAATACAAGAATAACGCTCTAAAGCAGTGTTTCTCAATTAGTGGTACGCTTGTAGGTACGCGAAGGAGTATCAAGGGGTACGTCAAGCAGTCTCTTGACTAAAGTACTTAAAGTACTGGGAAGAAATACGCAAATAACAATGTAATAAAGGTGTACGCGAGCTTCAGCTCTTTCTGGAAGTGGTACGTAGGAAAAACTAATTGACAACCGCTGCTCTAAAGGATCAACAGTGGAAAAATTTACAACAAACAAAAAAAGATTAATAATTTCCAGTGGTAACATGGTGCAATAAAACATGTTCTATTTGAACAATCAGTTGCATTTTGTATGGAAAATGTGAGATTTTGGCAAACAAACACGATGCTCCATTGAGAGTTGCCCACGTCACCAAACCTTAATTACAGACCCAGAGATGACATGATGGATACTTACCAGAGCATGCGTGCACGTTACAAGCCCGTAACATCTCAGCGGGTCCACTGCACGGCGGGCGTCGACATCGCCGAGCTCTTCTCTGTTGCCCGCCGCCGCACGGCTCTGAGCAGCTGCCCCAGGCTCCCCAAGGTTCCCAGCCTTCGTAATCTGGAGGGCTGGTACTGCAGGACCCAGGAGATGTACAGTAACGGATTTCTTCGCGAGCTACTGATAACTGAAAAGAAAATCGCGCAAATGAGTTGAATTCGTGTGGTAGAGATTCCATATGATGGATACATTTTGTTGGTGGTTCATTAGCATCGTTGAGCCAAAGCCAACCTCACCTGTACGTGGTAAATCCTGCTGACTGACGAATGAAGCTCTGGTCAAAGAGAGATAAGGAAGCGTATTAAACAGCTGCCCAACTAAGGTTGTACCACCTCACAGAATATCGCAACCAAATAACAATTTATTTGCGGGTTGCAGTTTTCTTGCAAATGAAGTAACCAGGAAAGAAATTGTTCTTTTTATACTACGTCCGGTGACAAACAAGCATACGGCCCGCCTGATGTGAACAGTTAACGTAGCCATATTAACGCTCGTAAAATTAAATACCGCTCGCGCGCCGTCACCCCCATCGCCAACGCAGAAACCGCTCCTTTCTGGTGACCTCACCCACTCGAAGGAACACTACATTCCTCAAGGGAATTGTTATTTGGCTGCGGTATTCCGTAAGGTGGAGTTATATCTATATTTCGATAATATAAGACGAGCTCGGTGGTCGAATGGTTAGCAATGGCCACTTTGACTCCGAGGTCGCGGGTTCGATTCCCGCACAAGACAAACATTTGTGTGCATGAACATATCTGTTTGTCTTGGTCTGGGTATTTTCTATGTATTATAAGTATGTATTTACAAAAAAAAATGTATTAGTACATTTATTTGTTGTCTAGTACCCATAACACAAGCTTTGCGCTTAATTTGGGACTAGATGGCGCTGTGTAAATTGTCCAGAAATATTTATTTATTTATTTAATTGAAGAAGAAAGTTTGGGAACCCCTAATATACGCTTTATGTTTGGAATAGATGGCCACATATTATTATCAACCCAATCAACATAAATGAAGATTAGCTAAATTACCTCTAATTGCTCTGCTGCTGAAGCCTTGCATAAGAATTTGAATCGTTTTTCAGTGTAACCGCCATCTGACAAGTTTGCTGTAAACAGAAAAAAATATTTACGTACATTATTTGACACAACACTAACATTATTTCGATACCTCCAATGAAAACTACCCCAACTCAAAACATACACATCCATATACACACCGCTAATATGAATTATACATTTACTTAGCGGTTTGTATTTGTCGATTTTGTTGTGTCTGTGCGTCTTTTATAAATAAAATTCAGGTAGCATAATGTTACTGAAGTAATGAATCGATTTAGATAAAAAAAAGAAAACTATCGAAATTTTTGTTGGCGTAGTGTTTCTTGGAGGTATCGATTTGGCACGTTAACGTGTCAGTCCCCGCATTAGACGACAGTAGTTAAGCCAAGTCAAGTGGCCTTTAGGCGGCTTAAAAACACAGGCCTCCGCCAACTGAGGAATAGAGTTCTACATTGAGGAGCTCGAAGGCGTCGTTGCGCGTATATGTCTAATCGAACACGCAAGTTAAGCAACATCGACTGTAGCCAGTCCATGAATGGGTTTATATTATCTCGAGCTCCTCCGTGCTTCGGAGGCACGTTAAGCTGTCGGTCTCGGCTGTTGTCATTAGATGACAGTCGTTCAGCCAAGTCAGTGGCCTTTAAGCGGCTTGAAAACACTGGCCTCCGCCAACCCGCAGTTGAACAGCGTGTTGTAGAATGCTCTAAGAAACCCTTTCGATTGAGGGGAGGGCCTTATTCCAGTAGTGGGATGAACTTATTCATTCCACTACTGGGATACGACAGACAAGGTTAACTTTGACCACAGTATAAGTAATAGTACTACGTACAGTATGGTCTCTGCCTGTCGCTCTCTCATGTCGACCTCACCTCCCCATTGAGACAAATCTGGAACAGTATGTATGGCGCCGCACGCACACACACTCATTCACGCTCTGCACAGACGTCATTGTTTATGTAGTTGTAAACGACGCGACATTTGTACGGAGTAGCCGAGGTGTGATTTGGCTATAAGAATGGTGATGAGCCACCTACACCCACACACATGTAGTGAAACTAAACAATAAATTTCTCACCAGGTATCTGCACCCAGGGTGACCAGGCCGTGGCTTTTCTCTGGTGGGAGCACGGACCCAAATCGCAGTGCTGATAATCCAGCTTGGTGCCTTCGCAGGCAGCTCCACCATGCCTTGGAGCTGGTTCAGTACAGCTCCGTCGTTTTTCTTTGTAGCCCGCTCCGCATCTCGGACTGCCTGGTCCGCCGATAGGCTTGCAGTCAGTCTCCGTCCAAGGTGACCAGCCACCGTCCACCGGCATTAGAGCTGGATCTGGGTTGTAGTTAAAATGGAATAATAAGTATATAGACGGAGCATATACAAGATGTTACTGCCAGCGTTTCCTTCAGTTCCTACTACATTCTACTGGTAGGAGCACGCGGACATATTGCTCCTACTTCTACTCTTCAGTAGGAGCACAAAAAACGTTCACTCTCATATAACTCATTACAAAGCCATGACATTTTATTTTTCCTACGTAGAACAATACTCGCTCGCCGGAGAGATTTCAGCGCAATGCCACACGTCGCTAAACATTTCATAGATGCGATATGGTACCAGGAGACTAAGACTCACCAGGGCACGGTGGTAGATTCTGGCAGTACATATGCTCGACATCGAGGCCGACGCAGACTCGTCCGTTGAATCGCGGCGCCGGCGCGGTACAAGCCCGCCGCCGGGACTTGAGCGCGATCCCGCACGTCGCTGAACATTCGGACCAGCCGGCCCACGGAGACCAACCGCCATGGACGGTGCAGTTGGTCACAGCTATGCTAACACCTGTACATACACATAATAATCAATGTTGGGTATAAGACTTAATTTACTCATAATTCAAATATGAAACGGTATGTTCGGGTGGCAGACAAGCATACAGCCCGAATGATGTGAAGCTATTATCGGAGCCATATTAACGCTTGCAACATGAAATATCACTCGCACGCTGCCACCTCCGATACAAAGCAAGCCATTTTTCTGGTGACCTCAGTCACTCGCAGGAACACGACAACTCACAAGGAATTGTTATATGGCTGCGGTATTCTGTGACGTGGAGGTACTTGCTCAGTCCGGCACTCTCAAAAGAATGTACGTCAATGGAATACTGGGTATTGAGTATTCCCGTTATATAAATACAAAATATTACAAATATTCCGGTTTTCTTAAATGAGCATCTTGTATGTCCTATACAAGATGAATATAAAGTATACGCAACATGTAATCAATAATGTTTATCCATTGATCGATTTTTGTAAATACTATGGGGAATTCGGAAAACTAAGGGGAATTGGAAAATAGTCTAGAAATGAAATATTATAGGTATAATGAATTGGAAACTAATGGCCTAAACTAATAAGAAAAAAAAACATAATAAACAAAAAAAAAACACTTGTTTAAAAGTATTTAATCTGTTTTTAAATTAAAAAAAACAGTCAAGCCTGGCCTAAAGTTATAAGTTTTTAATTATACATTTATGTGTCTTTGTGCAATAAATAGAATAGAAGCAAACCTTTGCATGGCTGGCCTCCGTTGGCGGGCGCAGGGTTGTCACAGCGTCGTGTGCGGCACATGCACATGTCCTCGGGCTTGTCGTCGCCGTACAGCGACCGGCTCGTGCCGTCCTGTACACACTGCTCCCACGACGACCACGACGACCAGCCGCCGTCCACTGGAATATTAATGGTCATATTCATATACCCTTGCCTATTTGAAAACCTAGTGAGACGAATACTAGGCCGAATTCTAGACCACGGGGCCGAAATCGAGGTTGAGTGGAGAGAGTAGATTCGCTGAGTATATGTTTTTTATGAAAATGTATTTTTTTTGTGACTTTAATTGTGACAAGTTTCATCAAAATCGGTTCAGTGGTTTTGGAGCCTGTTCATTTCCAAGAATGACTTTTCTGCGTATATACGTGTTCCGCTCGCTCCACTGAATAAAATCACGAGTAGCTCCAAAGATTTTTCATTTTGGCTGTTCCTGAAGAAAGTTACCTGACCTTAAAACTTTGTTAAATATCTTTTGTCACTGTGATACAAGCACTTGAGAATTATTTTTAAATGTGAAATTGGGGAAACATTGTTACAAAGCATTATTACTACATTTTAGTATCTTTAATTCACTTAACTACGCAGCGGAAGGTTCAACCATAGTGAATTGCGCAAATATCATACACACACCCGTGACAACAAAAGTGGGGTAAATCGCAGTACACTGTGCAAACCGCAGCATGTTGAAATAATCAGTAGCTGTGGTTTATTTCACGATGCTGCAGTCAATGCTAAAAGGCGCGAATATCATACATCTACAACATCGACGATGGGGCAAACCGCAGTGAACTGCGTAAACAGCAGCATTCCCTTCTAACAACGAATTAAGCGTAAATACCTAGAATATTATACGCTCACCTATAACAGCGACTGTGGGGCAAACCGCAGTAGATTGCGCAAACCGCGGCGTGTGCAAATAGTCCGCGGCTTGCACGCAGCGGTCCAGGGCGTGGTCCCAGCCGCAGTGCGGGTCGCCCGCGCCGACGCAGCCGCTGCGGCTACGGAAGCGGCCGCAGCGCTGGCTGCCCAGCCGCATCACACCGTTCTCACCACCGATGTACACTGACATCTGCAACAAGTCAGGAATTATACTCAATAATGCACATTTTTGGGAGGGTAATAATAAAGAGCGCGCCAATAATACGTACGGCGAGCGAACTACCGGTTATATCGACCCCCGACTTATTAATACCCTACCTTCCGATTTGTGAAATAGTATCACAAATAAAAACATCAAAGTCAAATTAAGAACATTATTTCATAGGTTTTATTAAAGTGTTTGACGCGGTTCGGGATTCGTATAGACATGACATATTTGTATGAGTCTTGACCTGTGTTAAACTTAAAACACATATATTTTTGAAAAGTGGTTAATTTTTAAGTGCGGTAACAAATTGTAAAATAACGGACTATAATAGCACAAGTTTAAACCTAAGTGGTTTTTTTAGTTTTACTATGTTTATTTTTTCTGTAAAAATGGTAAATAAATAAAAAAAGACGTGTGGCACTCGGGGACTGCCGCGGTAAAGCTATTGCATAGCATTTTGTATCAACTTATGCAATTATAATTTTATTTATTTATTTTATTCATGCAGTATTGCTTTTTGTTTGATATTAATTCAAGTTACACTTTTTGAGCGTGGTGACCGATAAGAAAACAAATTTTTCTATTATTAAATAAATAAAACGAGTTTCGTAGAGTCGTACAATACGTCTAATCGCACGCACACAACGCCGTGTCGAAGACTGCCGAACTGAAACGACGTTAGACGATGCACGGCCTTCAAGCCACACCTCCTTGCCCGTCGGAGCGGGGAGCGTGAGGTTTTTTCGTTACGGAATTTCTGGATTCGGTCCCCGCGCTCAAGGCCCGCGATAGAAGCTATGCAATAGCTTAATAAAAAAAATCGAACATGTAGAATATGGAAGTATAAATTACATAAATAAATAAGCAAACACGTAAGTACTGAAATTGCAAAAGGCGGTCTTATCGCTAAAGAAATCTCTTCAGCGATAGGCAGTTCTCATGGACTATGCCTCTGGTTTTGCAAGGGTCCACACGCTATGATAACTGCTGACCAACAGACAGATAGTATGCTTTTTTACCATGTAACTATTATAAAAAAAGAATGACTCTGACAGTGAAAAACAGCCAATTTAAGTACTTCTTTTGTGTGTTTCTTTTGGATTATGGGACCCTAAAAATATATTTAGATAAGGCCTCATTATAATTGTTTCCACAAGAGATATAAATAAAATACTCACAGTTTCTTTAACAAACTGCATAGCTTGCACGTCGAAACTGCCTTTATCATCCTTCAGCTTCCAAACTTCCACCAAACAGGCGCCATTGTACCTCGGCAAGATAGCCAGTTTCATCACATCCCCGCCTTGTGTAGACACGAATACTACCAACTGCCTCCCGGCATTCTTCGTATTAGTCACGTCTACTGTCACGTGGGTGAACCGCTCGTTGGTCATCTTGTACACTGGTTCGCCCGATATAGGTAAGATGGACTCGTTCATTAATTGATAGCGGTGGTATTCTATTGCTTCTAGAGACCTGGAGGAAAAAAAGCCTTTTAGATCGTGGGTAATTTTACCCCCGGTTGAATGTTTAGCCTCTTGGAAAAGGGTAGATTAAAATTGGTAGATTAGCGTTACATTGACAACTGGTTACATTGTTACCAATGATGTTATAAATAAATATTTCTGGGCAACTTTCAAACACTGCGCCATCTAGTCTCAAATTAAGCGCAAAGCTTGTGCTATGGGTAGATAACCGATAAATGTACTTATAATGGTCTGGGTGTTTTCTATAATACGTAGAAAACACCCAGACCAAGACAATGTTCATGCACACAAATGTTTGTCTTGTGCGGGGATCGAACCCGCGACCTCGGAGTCAAAGTAGCCATTGCTAGCCATTCGACCACCGGGCTCATCATTTATGTTATATTTCTATAGATATGGCATACCCATACTAAATTGCGATTCGACTGACGATTCCTACTGAGATCGGGATACTATTGCCGTCCTTATCATATCAGCGATTTATAATAATTGCTATCTCTTTCCCTCGCCAAGCGAAAATGACAGCAATATTCCTTGCAAAAATATGAAATTAACTGAAGTAGGTATGTCCGTATGATGTTTTGCGAATATCGTGTTTTACGAATGTGGTCTTTTGAGAATATGATATACAGCGACGGAGGGGTTAAAATTATTGCTTTCGTGTATTATGTAATCTCTTGTATTTTAATTATTTTATTAACATAAATTTTGCATTTTCGGAATACAAATATGGCGTGTCTATAGAAATATAATATCATTGATTGTTACTATTCTTAGTGTGCTGGTAGCTCCGCAATGTACTCCTATTCGACTAATTTTACTCTACCCGTGTACGACAGGCTTATTGGCTATATTATTACAAGCTATGCAAGCAGCTCCACTCAGCATCAACCCATAACCATCCCACTGTTGGGATACGGGTCTCCCCTCAATTGAAGGGGTTTAGAGCATACTACACCACGCTTCTCAACTGTGGGTTGGCGGAGCTCCACTCGCATACACTATTAAGGCTTTAACAGGTTCAGAACTCCTATTGATATGCAGGAGTGGGTCCTTTCAATATCAATTAAGGCCATATTACAAGTAGATTCATCGTCATCATCATAATCAGGTCATTTTAGTCTCCACTACAGGAGCACGACCCTCTCTCTTCCGTCCCATACAGAAGGAAGATTTGGCCTACACTCCCCACGCTGGCCAGACGGATTGGGGAGGCCTGACCGATGTTTGATAATGTATTTCCCTTAGTCGCCTTGTACGACATCCACGGGAAGAGACGGAGTGATTCTATTCTAGTCTGCCGGAAACCAGACTGCCAAGTAAGATTAAATTTCCACAATCCACTTACCTCAAATCAGATATGCATCTGAAATGATCCCTTGCCTGCGGCGAAGGTGCTCGAGGCTCCCATGTGGAAGATGGAGAGTCCTGAACCTTGAAGAGACCTTCGAAGGCGTCATTGATATCGTCCATACTATAGACACAAACTGCACTGCCCGGTATGCTATTCCTGGAGGAAATAAATCAAATCACTACCCTGTCGTGGTGTAAAGTAAAAGGGTTACCTTATTCCAGTATAGCCTTACGAATAGAGGAGATTGGTTGAGAATTTTAATTGCCAAAACTCACTGTGGTACTCCACAGCTATTCTTTAAAACAATGGTTCCAACAAAAACCACTTAGTGGTCCGCGAATAGAAATAACTTATTTATTTCTATTCGCGGACCACTAAGTGGTTTTTGTTGGGTGTAGGGTCCTCGGTGTTATATAAATCCATTATTCTATACCTCGAGATTTTAGCATTTTGTATAATAGTGTTCAATCTTTTTCGTTCTAAGTTTGTATCACGGACCATAATTTACCTCTCACGTACCACCGTTTGGGAACCTCTGCTTTAAAAGGAGTGAAAACTATAAACTACTGTTCGAGTACTACGGGAACACACTATTAGGTAAAAATCGATTCTATAAAAATTTAAATGATCCAGAATATATTCATTTGCCTTTGTGTTCTGTCCCTTTAGGTTCATAATATCAAAATCCCAAATTGTCTAGAGGGTGCAAAACGTCCATATCCCAGAATGTCCAGTCTTTAGTAGCGAGCTCAAATTGTGCTTGCACATCAGAATCGAAGGCATACAAACATACTCACGTAGGCGTAGAGAAGATTGCCACCAGTATCTTTTCCTGTGGTAGGTACTCGACGCTCTGAACCTCGTCATAGTGGAACGGAATATCCCCTTGGACGGCACACTTGAGCCGCGCCTTTAGGAACGTGCCCCAGTTGCTCTTGCGCATAAGATGCCCGCCAGAATCATTCTTGCACACTCTGGCTACACGCGAGTAAATTATCTGTGGAAGACATAGTAAAGCCCAAATATAGTCACGTACTGTTTTTTTAATACCACTAAAGTGGCAAACAAGCATACGGGCTGCCTGATGGAAAGCAGTTACCTCAGGCAATGGACCAGGGGCATCGCACGCGCGTTGCCGAACGTGTCAACCTTTTCATGCCCTTTTTAAAGATCCCCATGCTGTAGTCTCCTGGTAAAATATCGACAGACAGTTCATTCCATAGCTTAATAGTATGTGCGGGCCCAGAGAGGATTTCTCCCACGTCTGTTAAAACGAATGAACTGCAAGGCTACAGCATAAGATCCTTCTAAAGGGCACGAAGACGCTTTTGCAGAGTCAGCAACGCGCATGTGATGCCCCTGGTATTGCAGACATCCAGAGGCTGATATAACTGCCTTCCATGAGGCGGGCCGTATGCTTGTTTATCACCTTAGTAGTGTAAAAAATACAGTGCGAGAAAAAAGACTAAAAACGGAACTAAATTTAGTAATGGTAACATTAACTTTTTCCATACAAGAGTGGTCAAGGGTTGCCATGTGAAAACTGTTCTTATGAAGAAAGTGGCGCCTATATTTGTGTCTACTATTTATAGTCGCAGTGTAAGCTACAAAGGACATATTGGCGGGAGCTCGTAGAGAGAGTCTGTGCTTCTAAACAATTTTTTTTTATTCACATTTTTTTGATACTTGTAGCATCATACACTTTCAATAAAGTAATAATATAGTACTAATGTATTAAGCAAGCAAGTGATCATTATAGTCCATAAGTACAATCTTTGATTACAGCTGTATATTGCCGCTATAAAGTTGTTCCAAGAAGTCGTGCAAAACAGCAGTGAAATTACAGTATCGGTTTACTTTCAATTGGACGAGCCCGGTGAGGTTTGATCCCCGCACATATAGTGCGCCTAACTTATCTGTTCAGTAACTGGTGGTGCTAGTGGCGAAGAAACTGTAAATTGGAACTGTCCCTTTAGTAATAATTGATTTAGTTCTTATTTTGTCCAAATGAATAGATAAGTTGGGCGCACTATAACAAACATTTGTGTGCATGTCTGTTTGTCACGGTCTGGATGTTTTCTATGTATTATAAGTATGGATTTCCAATAAAAACTTATTTGAGTACATTTATCAGTTGTTTCAAACTTTGTACTATGGGTACTAAACCCATAGTACAAAGTTTGGCGCTTAATTTGGGGGTAGATGGCGCTGTGTAAATTGTCCAGAAATATTATTATTAATTATTTGGGGAGCGAAAAAACACATTTGTAAAGCGCGGATAAAGATGAAAAATTGATAAAAATGTTTAGACTCTATAGGACTCGTATCCATGGCCGTAAAATCTTAATAAAAAGATAAGTGCCTGACTTGTGTAGCCTGAGATTTCTCGAGATTATTTAACGCCTTAGCTGATATTTTTATAAAATTTATTCCAAGCGTGACAACACTGATTCATATAAACCAGGTAGTCCTGTCAGTAGTCGCGGATTTGCAGTTGCGGTTACAGTATGAAATTTTCCCATCTTTATTTTATAAATGGCCGTATAAAATTCTCACCTTCCCGCAGTTCATGAACTCGACAGCGATCTCCCTGAAGACGAAGTATACGTAATTGTCGTCCTCGAAGCTGCCTACGAACTGGGGCTCGTTCAGCCAGTTCGGGTCGTACTGCGTTGTCCGCAGAGTAGTAACATTGTACGGGCCTGCTCCGCGACTCCTGAAAATATACTTAAGTTAAAAAAAGCTTGCTTTGGCTCCTGTAAAGCCAGGATTATTAAACTTCACATCCTCCCATGGCCACAGCGAGCAACACATCCCTGAGTCCTAGGGGAAAAACTTCGATCGAAAGACGATCGTAACTCGTTATTATTATTACTTATCTCTCTTAATTCACGGGTCAAGCCCGGTCAAATGATAGGCGCGCTCGGAGACATAGATCCAACAAGTAGAGGACCCTTTGAGAAGTTTGATGTAATGTTGTATGCCCGCCGTGACCCGCTCCAGTATATATCAATCGAACGATATACCTACCCATGAGCCGGTCTCGGCAGGCGTTGAGATTATTACAAAGTGTGATGGAAAATAAATGGGCTATGGAGATGAGATGTGGGTGAACTTAACACCGGGCTATTACATTAGAGGGACGGACGCCTGCCATAACTGCGTTTATTGCTAGTTATTTGCGGCAGGCGGTGGCTTGCCACTCACTAGATGGGCCCCCGAAATGCCAGGAAATCGGCCGAGGGCAACACCGGTGAGAGGGACTCAAGAATGTCGAGAGGTGTGCTGCGCTTTCTCCGAAGTTACTCGCGGCGTGATGCCCTTTATCACTTCCAACCCTGGAGCATATGGAGCATATAGCTATAGCGGATCCTCTCCGGACGGTCAATGAAGGCAAGCCAGAGCTGAGAGTCCTGCGGGCCTTCTTGTGTTTACACTCCGACCGATGAAGACACATCGGAGGCCCTGACCGACTCTCTGGAGACTCGGATCCGTGGTGTCGCTTATGATTATTATTATTAAACTGTGGCTCGAGAGGCACTATGTATGTGAAGGCGTCTCGTTGACGCATTATTGCATAGAATTGTATCAGATGGATTGCTGTAAGAAACGAGTTAATACCTGCATATTGCAGTGTCAGAGCTGGTGAAGTCAGTGGGTGTTCCAGCGTAATACTCCCCTCCGGTGGCTATTATGGCCGTCACGTTGGAGTGAGGGTTGTAGGGGCAGCTCGCGACGCCGGTGGACCAATCAGAAGCGTTGCTAATAGACTCGATCTGGTAAAGAAAATTTTAAATAAATATAAATAATGTGTTAGTATTGGCCGTGTGGTTTCCGGCAGACTAGAATAGAATCACTCCGTCTCTTCCCGTAGATGTCGAACAAGGCGACTAAGGGAAATGCATTACCAAACATCGATCAGGCCTCCCCACCCCGTTTAGCCAGCGTGGGGATTGTAGGCCAAATCCTCCTTCTGTCTTGGACGGACGAGAGAGGGTCGTGCTCCTGTAGTGGAGACTAAAATGACCTGATGATGATGAAATAATGTGTACTATATGTATATGAATATGTATATAGTGTTATATAACGGTACTAATAATAGGCTATTTGACTAAGATTTTTTTCGGTTTGATATGTAGGGACGTCTCAATCAATAATATAACCATAGGTGAAAGAATTACTTCGATAGCACAGAAATCTCTCGAGATATGTTAATTTGAAAATCACAATATTGACTGTCCTAAAAAGCTTCATACAAAAGGCCACAGAGTTATGACGTTACAGGTTTGTATTTTATATGCATCAAGTCAGAAATTTGTACGACAGCTATGTTAAATATTACGTTTATGTATTAGTATCATAATAAAAGTTATAGTATTTTTTATTGCTTCTCCAATGGAAATATTTATTTTTAATAATTTCATAATTTTAAAATGAACTTTCCTGCCAAATTTTGATCGACCCTAAAATAAGTCGGACGGAAGATATCAGAATGAAAGTTTGCAGATCTTTATAGTTTTGTGTATTTTACGATATTGTTAAATAATTTATACAATTTTTGAACATTGTCAAATACCCTATTTCAGGCAATTCGTCTAAAAATATTTTATATACAACGTCGCGTGCAAAGCAAACTTAAAATACCATACGGCCGCCTGATTTTAAACGGTGACGGCAGCCATATAGACGCTTCCAAACTAGTAGTATTGCTTGCGTGCTGGCATCTACGCTGCTAACGCAGTATCTCCTTACATCTGATAAACGATTGTCTTTGTTGTTTGTTGTTGATTGTTGCGGTCTTCAACCTCTCTTTCTCAGAGGCGTTTTTGTTAGCCAGCAGTGCGCATCACGTGCAGGTGAGATTGGCTTTAAGAGGCTCTAAAGATGGTGGTGAGCCACTTGATTCATTGATATCGAAACAACGGTTCTAAAATTATCTATCACGTAAAATACAAACACAGAAACCAATTTGATCTGGAAAAGGGTTGCTATATCTCAAGATTAGTCCTGAGATCACAAGATTTTTTTCAGTTTGCGAAATCTCAGAATATTTCGAATATTTTGGAAATCTCAGAATTATTAGAATTTTCAAAAAAATACCTACAGTAGATTTTCCAGATCTTTTTATCACAAGTTTCCAAAAATAGAAACTAACCTTCTTTTGGCACAGGGCGTGGGAGGGGTGGATGGATGAAATCCGTTCCACAAAACCGATAATAATTTGACTTTTGCCGCCATAAAGTCTCAAGGCGGTGGCAGCGAGCGAGCGATGATTATATAACCGCTTCTCATCCGGTGAGCCGTATGTTGGTTTGTCACCCAACGTAGTGCAAAATAATTGAAACAAGAACTCGGTGATTTGCAATGGAAATCAGGCATTTCCTCGGGACTTTTAAACCTTCCATCTGGCAACCCTAATCTAGAGACCCCCGCTCGTTTCACTCGGTCAGTCAATATGAATAAGTAGATTATAATCACTTCATAATCCCAGTATTAATTATACCCATAAGATTTAATGCAAGTGATAATATCTCATACAATATGCAATAAACAATTTTACGATTACACATCAAGTGAGATCGCGGATCATAAATAAAGTTAATTTCCACTATAAACCATCCTAGAAACCTCAATTAACTGGCTATTGAGGGTACTAATATGGCGAAAGATAGCTAGATTACAGTGTTTGTAGGTTTGTACACAATTTAGCTGATAATTATGCAGGAACTGGGTCAAGTGTGGTTTAATGTTTGGATTATTTATCGGTAACGTTATCAATGAAGCAGGCGCGAATGCGGGATATAGTGCAGGGTAGGGCATTTTTTCGCAGGAATTTCTTGCTGTTACCGGAAGCGCGCTGAAATTATTTGACGTGATAACGTCTTATAACTCGATGAACACCGGCTGCACGCACGAAAAAGCATGACTCATTGTCACGTTCCGCCTGAGCTGAGCGCACAAGTGAGAGCGTGGAACAAGCGATAGAGAGGCACGATCGGTCCATGTTTCTTGTGACGTTATCACGTAAAATTATCGTCTGTAAATCGACTTTACAGACAACCAATTCCATAGCTTTTAGCTTGCACGCTTCCGGTACCGACAAGAGTAATTAGGTTTTTCAAAACTAGTTTGGTTAACCCCTTAAATGTATGATTTTATTTGCTATCAAAAAAGTAGGGCTTGCTATCAAATACGAACAGAACTCGAGCGTCTCACCGCGTATATGGAACTCTCAAAGAGACTCGAGTCCTCATAGAGCACTTAAGAACTTCTAACAACTTTATTTCAACAGCAATCGGGTCCTATTACACAACAAGACTCGAAGACTGAAAGACAATGGAGAACTAATATTGTTATTACCTACAATGAGTAGAGATCTAGTTGGTCAACCGAGTATATATAAATGAGCTTGGCGAGTCGAGTGCTTTGCCACCTTTAGTTCTAAAGTCTTTATCATTAATGAGTCGAGTCTTCCGAAACAACATAAAGGACTCAAAGCGACGAGATTTTACAACACTACTTACAACGAAGCCATACAAACTGTTCCAAATTAGTCTCAGAGGGCTTATACCGTTTATCCAACCACTGTTTACGAGTATCCAATCCACATTAAGGTGGATGTTTTAGGGTGGATCAACGGAATAAGTCTCTCTAAGAGGGAGGTGAGGTCGATACGAGAGCGTTAGGAGTACCCATACTGCACGTAATATTATTAGTTTGGTTATAGGTATAGGTACTGTAAACATACTAACCTCTCTCCAACTACATTCCGGGCTAAAGGCATTAGTGCCGCACACAAACAGCTTGTGTCCATACGACAACAGCACTTTGATGTAGTTGTGACAGTCCTCCTCGGTCTGGCCTTTTTCCTGGCACGACTTGACCTTTTGTGGGTCTGCAGGCCAGTCAGCGCGTTCCAGTGGTCTGAGACCGCGTAGTGACAGCCGGTATAGAGCATCTCTGAAATGAACAAAAACATTTTATAGGTATTTAGTAGATAATAACACCGACAAAAATTTTACATTTTGATCTTAGCACAGTAGAAGAACAATAGTAGTTCAAATAACATCGACTACATAATGCTCCTGCAGTCCTGCTACAATATTAAGCTTTTAGCTGCAGAAAATGCCTGTGTTGAATATTAGAAACAGATTTTTATGAGGTTGTATCTAAGTACAGCCAGTACTATCACTTTTATTATGGTAGAGTTAAATGGAGGTTAATTTTCAAAACAATGGCTGCGCGTTTTTGAATATTTTTTTCACCGCGTTGAAATTTTTATTCAAAATTCTCAAACCGAAATTGTCTCTATAGATAATTCAATTACTAATAATTGAATTAAATGTTCGATTATAAGTAACTCTTACCATAAACGCATCTAATGCCAGATATCCATTCATAGATAAAGAACGTATGTGTTAATACATACAGCAGCATATTATGCAATATCTTACAGTAGTCAATCTCATATATCACCGAAACATAATACTCGAGTATAAAATCAAATATCGAATATCAGTGCAAGTCCAATATGATATGATACATTACTGACTGCCAATACGATACGGAAACACGATACCCGTGATTTATAAGAGCACACGGTCACACGCCAATGAGCGTACTACCCACAGTAGTCATTTTGAGCAGTAGAAATAGTGTTTGTATTGTAGTTCAATTCTGACACTATAGAATGACACGTCCAAATTCGGACAGTTGGGTTTACTCGGCAGGCTATATGATTCTAATCGTCGGCAACCCTTACTCATCCCACTGCTGGGATATGGGTTTCCCCTTAATTGAAGGGGTTTAGAGCATACTCCACCACGCTGCTCAACTACGGATTGGCGGAAGCCTATATTTCCAAGCTGCTCAAATACCACCGACTTAGCTTAACGATTTTAACGACTGTCATCTAATGACGTTGCGCTCCGAAACACGGAGGAGGATCCTTGGACAGGCTATGGTCAATGCTTAACTTGCGTGTTTGATTAGCCTGACAAGCGCGACGACGCCATCAAGCTCCATATGATAATATGATTCTAATGCTTCATTTATACTTCAGCAGGAACAGAATGAAACGGAAGAAGCAATTTCGCCTCATTGCGCAAAAAGACATAAATTCGAAGGAATGCTTATGAAACACTGATGCCTTCAAAATGTACACATTATGTATAGTAGCCGCTAGATGTCGTTCTGCAACATCGCGCAACTTCTCGCACATTACCTAGGTTTCGCCGAAGATAGTTGGATTCTTCGGCAGAAATTTCAAAGCCGTACCTACCGACTATTTTTCGGGTCGTATGGGGCCATTCATTTATTACGTAAGACGATTTAGGGGGGGAGGGGGGTCGGCCATGTCTTATTTTTTCTTACAAGGGGGTGGGAGGGAGTCTTGATAGTTCTTACGTAAGATCACAAATGCGCAACGTTAAAATTATAGATGAATGATTAAAACCAAAGTTTATTACTACCAAAAAATAAAAATTATTAGCACCTTTGTAAGTACAAATAAACATTTCTAAAAATTGTTACTTAGAAAAATTGTTTTTTTTTTCCTTTCGATTCTTACGTAATAAATATTTAACAGGGGGGAGGGGGTCGGCCTATTCTTATTTTTTCTTATAATAGGGGGGGAAGGGGTCAAAAACTAGCGATAATAGTCTTACGTAATAAATGAATGGCCCCTATGTAATTTTAACGTTTCGCTTAAAGTTCATTATGATATATGTATAGACTTTGTGACACTACAATCTAAATTGAGCGATATCTTAGATAAATGTAGCGCATAACGAAACTCGCTTAGAATCGAGTAGCTTTGTGACTATCTAAGTCGATTTCGGTCATTTATATGAATATGATGTACTGTTTTATATTTCAACTACCTATGTATTATTATGCCGGACGAGATCAAAGGGCCTAGATATTGTTAAAGAACCAATTGAATCATAATGTCGATGTCTTTTGTACAAGTATCTGTACGAAGGTCACTTTTGTACAATCAGATTCCTTGTGGAAAGTACTTCACATACGTATTGGTTACATAGGAAATCATATACATAATATTTGTCACATAACTAGCGGCCGGCCACAACTTCGTCCGCGCGCCGTGATCGTTGTCTTTTTTTTTTCTACTACGTTGGGTGACAGACAAGCATACGGCCCGCCTGATATGAAGCGGTTACCGTAGCCATATTAACGCTCGCAACATAAATTATCGCTCGCGTGCCGCCACCCCCGCTGCTAACCCAGCATCTCCTTACTTTCTGGTGGTCAAGGGAATTGTTATGTGGCTACGGTATTCTGAGAGGTGTAGGTACATTCCCCAGTCGGGCAGTTTATAATTACGCTCCCTACCTCACTTTTCGCCAGAGCTTCGTTTGTCAGTCAGCAGGGTGCACCGCGTGCAGGTGAAATTGGCTTTGGTTCAAAGATGTAGATGAACCACTTACACTCCAAAATGTCTCTGTATTATATTACTCTTTGATTTAACTTATATCACTCCTATAAAGACTCCACAGGTTATTTTTTCTTAACTATCTCTTCTACGCTCTTAAATATGTACAGATACCGGTTTTCGTATGTCTGTTACGCACATCATGAAAAACCACTGCATAAATTGAATGCGATATTCGCGGTTGTATTGCTACATAATCTTTAAGTCAATTCTAAGTTCAAACCGTATTTTCCTATACTATTGTCTAACTTAAAATCTGTTGCATGTTTTATCCTGATTGACTGAGTAGAAGTTAAGTTGCAAAGTTTCTAATTTAACTCAGGCAATAAACAGTTCTCTTAATTTCTCTAATGCGCGTACAACCAAAACATGAACGTAATAAAATTGTTAATCGGCAATTATAATTACTAATCACCAATGATAACCAGGAGAAAGTGGCAAAAACACCTAAAACGAAACCATTAATACCACCTACCGAAAACCATTTGTACCAACACTTGTTTTAAGCGTAGGCCACACTGCGAGCGAATCGAGGTTCGCTTCGCTTCGCTAATGTCGCCCAACTTGATACGAGAAGGATAACGTCAGCCCCCCTAGCCAAGTGTAATTCGTATCGTAACGAACGTTAGATAGAACACGTGACATTTGTCAATTAGCATACTAAAATGTTGATTTTGACAAATGTAACGTGATCTATCTAACGTTCGTTACGCTACGAATTACACTTGGCTAGGTGGGCAGGTTCGCCAGCTCGCAACTTCGCATCGTTTTGGATAGGGGTGTAATTGGCTCATTACAATCTTTTGAGCCAAAGCCAATCTCAAGTGCATGCGGTTCACCCTGTCGACTAGCGGAAGTTGCTCTGACAAAAGGGTACAGCATATTAGTATTACTACTCTTTGAGGTTTGTTGTGCTCCGGCGAGTGGATGAGGTCACTGAAGGTGAGATGAAGGAAGGAGTTGCTGCGTTGGCAGCAGGGGTGGCGTCGCGCAAGCGATATTTCATGTTGCGAGCGTAAATATGGCTACGACAACCGCTTTACATCAGAGTATAAAAAAGGTTTAGTTCTGTTCTGTAGCTCTCTGAGCTTGCAAATCTGACGTTAGTACAAAATAGTATTTTTTTCATGCTCCGTCCATATCCGTCACTCAGAATCTTCATTTGCTAAAGCGAGAAAGAACGCGAGTGACTCGTATCGACAACACTACTGCGGGCGATGCACTGACGCTATCTTTCTTGCGAACGACATTCCTGCCCCCTAGCCTAGTGTAATTCGCAGCGTAACGAACGTTAAATAAATCACGTGACATTTGTCAAAATCGAACATTTTAGTATGAGAATTGACAAATGTCACGTGATCTATCTAACGTTCGTTACGCTACGAATTACACTTGGCTAGGGGGCTGGACGTTTGAAAAAGGCAGATCATGAAAAAATGCGATTCCGTGCGAACACATGTGGGCCAGACCTTACTCAGAAAATACATACACTACAGAAAGAAAGAAAGGAAGGAGTATAGGCTGGCAACGGATCGGCGACCCCTTGGTGTTGCTAATCTCCATGGGCGGTGGCGATTGCTTTCCCTCGGGTGACCAACACGCTCGTTTGTCCCCTCTCTAGACGTAGGTACGCCGCGCAATTGCGCTAACACAGTTCACTGCGCTGATGTGTTAACACACTTTTTCAAAAGGTGTTGGCGCACGGCGCAGTTTCAACGCAAGTGTCAAAGTCAACCATCCAACACATCCAGCGCACCACGCGCAAAGGCGTGCGGTGAGCGGCCGTCCGCCTCTCGGCTCAGTGCTGCGCACATAGGTACGCAACGCCGCGCCGCCGTGGCGCACGGCCGCGCGCCGCGCGCCAACCGGCTCAGTGCCGCGCACATATGTACACAACGCTGTGGCGCAGTGCGCTACGTAGCTCACTTAGCAGCCGGAAGCGCGTTCGAACTCATTGCGCCATGGCGCAATTTTGCGTTAACTCAGTGAGCCGGCGCAGTAAGCTGCGCTAGCGCTACTGGGTTAGCGCACGAAATTTTACTGAGTTACCCATGTCTACCCCTCTCATATAGAAAAAAACTCTCTCGTTCAAAGCTGGACGATATGAGCGAAGCGACGCGAATCTCGTTTCGCTTGCAGTGTGGCCTACGCTTTAATAGCTGGCTGGTTATTGACATAATATGGCAAACAGTTGCTCGCCTTTGAAGCGAGCCGCTCGTACGCTCCAAATACACTGTATTATCTGTACGAGTGTACAGGTGTATTTGTATCTGTCAATTTGTACCCGAAACTATGTGAAGATGGTATATTCGTAAGGCCACCCACCTTTGAATTTTTTTTACTATTAAAGTGAGTAACTAACATACGGACCGCCTGATGGTACCGCAGTATGCTAGTAGATAAAAAACAATATTATTAACAAAAATGATCGATACTCTAAGGTTGACTGCAAGAGATCCCTCTAAGGGATAAGTCCGCCTTTGTACTGATTTGTTTTGCAAATGATCTTTAATGTAGAATAAAGTTATAACAAACAAACAAACAAAAATCTTCAAGACCTGTCCAATTGCCCACAGGAGCCAATGGCAGGATAAATACTTTAATTTCAAACAGGCAGAGCCAACAAGTATGAGAAATAGCTGGGATGATGGAGTGAGTATATAATTAGTACTACCGCAAGGTATCAACTAACACTGAGAATAAAAATAAAACACAGATTCAAAGCCTTATAGTAGCATGTTCAATTCTCTACATCAAACTAGTCTAGCCGGTGCATCCGTTATCCAGTAGCCAATAACATAGTAAAAATATAGAAGTAGGGTAACTTCATACAAACGCACTGAGTGCGGTTTGTATGTGAGCGCGCCCGTACGTATGGCCGTCGCACGCACACACTGACAACATTTATACGAGTTTATATGGAGCGCCAGTCGGGGTTGCGCCGTACGTAAAACCGCCTGCTTCCACGCAATATTCGCGCCTGCGCTGACGTTCGTTAATAATTTGAACATATAGGTACCTACTAGTGATGTAACGAATGTCAATTTCTAGACATTCGCGAAAGCGAATGCGAATATCTGCTGTTGATATTCGCGGATGCGAATGCGAATACGAATATTGACTTTTGTATTTAGCGCCATTTGCTTTATTTTGACAGCTATGTTGGCGCGCGAGTTACACGCACACATTTGTAATTATTTGCATCTACTTCCGAGCATTGTCGAGCCGATCCGAAGAAGGCCGATTGCTGTTTGATTTTACGAGTGATGTTTATTGTTTAGTTAACAAAAAATCCTAACAGAAGATAAGGTTTTGAATTAAATATATAAGAAGTTAATACTTATTTGACGAGCTCGGTGGCGTAGCGGTCAATGACGCGGCTTCGACACCAACGCTCGTGGGTTCCATTCCCACATAGGACAAACATTTGTGTGCATGAGCATGTCTGTTGGTCTTAGTCTGGGTGTTTTCTATATATTATATATCAGAAATATGTATTTACAAAAAAAAATGTATTTACATATGTTTATCAGTTGTCTAGTACCCATGACACAACCTTCGCTTACTTTGGGGCTAGATGGCGCTGTGTGTAATTTGTCTGACAATATTTATTATTTATTATTATGACATTTATTTATTTTTAATCTCTTATTTGATACATTTTTAATATTCAATATAAAAAAAAGACATTAAAAAATATAAAAAACAGAATCCCCCCGATAGCGGGACCAAGGTCCAAACTATCGGTGGTCAAGGACACTGAGACAGAAACCTCCTCACAATGCGTGCCGTCCGAAAATCGTTCAAAGTCGACTAGCCATAAAAAACATTGCAGTGCTCATGGATGTCTCAATAACAATTTGTCAAATCCAGAATTATCTTTCTTCTTTTTTTTCACACCCAAAGGATAAAAAGGAACCTATTACTAGGACTCCGGTGTCCGTCTGTCTGTCCGTCTGTCACCAGGGGCTGTAGGTATTTCATGAACCGTGATAGCTAGACAGTTAAAATTTTCACAAATGATGTATTTCTGTTGGCGCTATAACAACAAACAGTAAAAACAGAATAAAATAAATATTTAAAGGGGGGCTCCCATACAACAAACATGATTGTTTGTTGTTTTTGGTACGGAACCCTTCGTAACCGAGTCCGACTCGCACTTGACCGGTTTTTTGTTACAGTACCCTAATACTTACCCTACTTAATTTTGTATTTTGTGCCTTAGTTAATTTTGTACAGAGAGATTGACTAAGTATTTTTGACGGTTGAATAAACTATTAAGCGACAGCCCTACGTGTTTAGGCTACTATCGCCCGCTCGGGGCTTGAGTTATCTTACTTCTCTATTTATATTATGCCAATAATGTGCCCATGCACATTCTCTCGCGCACAGCTTATCTCGGGTCAAGCACGGTAGGCTTGTGTAAAAAAATATCGATATACTAGCTGACACGACAGACGTTGTCCTTCTTTTTAACAATGAATGTTGAATTCTGAAGACGAGCTCGGTGGTCGAATGGTTAGCAATGGCCACTTTGACTCCGAGGTCGCGGGTTCGATCCCCGCACAAGACAAATATTTGTGTGCATGAACATGTCTGTTTGTCTTGGTCTGGGTATAAAAAAAATGTATTTAAGTATTATATCAGTTATCTAGTACCCATAGTACAAGCTTTGCTTAGTTTGGGACTTAGATTATCAATTGGTCAGCAGAGCGGCAACCAATTGTTAATCTATGGTTTGGGACTAGATGCCGTGTGTAATTTGTCCAGAAATATTTTTATTTTTTTTAATTTTTAATGGTTTCGCGCAATCTGTCAAATGACTGACAGTTCTGTCAAGTGACTGAAAGTTACATTAGAAAAGTTAATATGGTCGTTCAGTTTTCTTATATTTTATAATTTTCCGCGTCAACTTTCTTATTTATTTCTTTCTCAAAAACCGTCGCCTGACCACAACAAATACAACATAAAAAGAAATAGCCAAATCGGTCCAGCCGTTCACGCTTGATTTAATTTATATATATAGATTTCAGATATTATCGTCGATGTTTTTAGATACAATAGGTGGGAAATCATCATAAGCCAGCCTGATGTGAAGCTATTACCGTAGCCATATAAGCGCTCACAACATAAAATATTGTCGCGCGCCGCCGCCATCCTTATTATAACATCCCTACTACCAACGCAGCAGTTCCTTCCTTCTGTAATATAAAAAAAGCTCTGCTCATCGCATCACATGGAAACATTCAACACGACCTTGGCTTATCGATAGGATTTCGTTAGATTAAATTGTGCTTCTATTAAAATTTTCAAAATCTACCGTTTATTGATATTGTTTTTAAATTGCTTAAAGATAACTACGTAATGGCCAAAAATGTCGACAAATCTCAATAGCGATAATTTTTTACTCGATATTAATGAAAAATAACGATACAATAAAATATCGATATTTTTTTCATCCACCCATCCCTAGAGCACGGCTGTACACCTGTATTGCAACTAATATCTATATTTTTTCACTCGATATTGATGAAAATTACGATACAATAAAATATCGATATTTTTTTCATTCCCCCATCCCTAGAGCACAGCTATGCACCTGTATTGCAACTAATCTAGCCTGCTCAGGAAGTGTGCAGCGGACTTCTACAGACGGTTTCATTAAAGGTAATGACACTAATGACTATGATCGTTCATTCGGCTATGCGTGAGAAGAATTTGTTCAGTTTGATATGTGCGACCAATAAGAAAGATAAGACGGAAAAGATCAAATAGTAAATTAACATATTCAGAGGGGCAATTCTCGTAATTAAAATATAGTCAAAATTCAGTTTCGATGCAGTCTCGATCTCACAAATGTTTGATATACTCATAACACAATATGTAACTTCAAAATTAAATTTAAGCGGGATTATTTCGAAATATGAGTGAAAATTAAACAAACTAAGAATGTTACTTTGCCAACAACAAGAATTAATAATAATTATTTAATGAAATCAAGTAATATAATTTTAGTCAATTCACAATTCAATCTCGATTCGGTCAACTTTCAATCTGCGTTCGTAGAAAAATTACGAGAATTGGCCTTCTGGTTATATCTTCGTTAATAATATAGAACATTACTTCCCAAAGCTGGGTAGGCCTTGATCCGTCTTACAAAAAGATCCAGTCTTGGTTGTTTTAGAAAAATCAGCTATAAATATTAAGTAGTGCTTAGAGTCCTTAGTAACGATCAGTCGCATGTTACATTTCAGGGCCCACTCAATACTTATTCAATCGAGACTCATAGTTTGGGAACTACTGGGAGATTTGGGGTGTAAGTGGTTCATCAACATCTTTGAACCAAAGCCAACTTCACCTGCACGCGGTGCCTCCTGCTGACTGACAAACGAAAAAAGCTCCAGCGAAAAGAGAGGTAGGAAGCGTAATTGTAAGATACCCGACTGGGGAATGTACCTCCACCTCACAGAATACCGCAACCAAATAATAATACTCTTAAGGTTTGTTGTATTCCTGCGAGTGAGTGAGGTCACCAGAAAGGAAGGAGATGCTGCGTTGGCAGCGGGGGTGGCGGTGCGGGAGCAATATTTTATGTTGCGAGCGTTAATATGGCTACGGTAACCGCTTCACATCAGGCGGGCCGTATGCTTATCTGCCACCCGACGTAGTATAATAAAAAAGATTATAGTATGCCTGCAGTACATACCTACCTATACGAGAAGGTATATAACAAGTAACAGAATACGACACTTAGACTACTGTACTAATATTATTAAACCCAAAAAGACACACCGAAAGTCGGGATTAAACGCGCTGGGGAAAGGCAAGATACTTACTTTGTATGCGCGAAGCTGTGACATTTTATTTGCAGACGGGTCATAAGCGAACATCACGGCACTAAAAAGTAGGTATAGGATTTCGATCATTAATATAGATCGAAAGTACAGGAAGACAAAACGCTGACTCTAACCATATCTCTATATCTCTCACTGTAGCAGAATAACTAGTACACTGTCTAAATATCTATAATATTCCTTCCTATGAAGGCATTTTGTCTGCAACTTTTTTCACGCTAAACATCATGCCGTGACGGTAAATGGCGCGTCACGGCGTGAATGCTGAGCAATTACCTTGCTTTCTTCTTACCGCAATCACACCCAGGCAACTCCATACAAATGGCGCGTTGTTCAATATTACATAAATAATGACGTTTATACAGAACGAGAATGAGCGTGTGTGTGCGGCGCCATACAAACTCTCACAGCGATTCGTCTCCTCTGTGTGAGGTGAGGTCATCACTATAGAGCGGCAGGGAGTGGAAATACTATACAAGTGTACATATTACATATAATGTGCCACGATAGAGGCAGGTAGAACGCATCTAAAGTAAAAATATCTCAGGCTCAAAATCTCCATTTTCTTCCGGCTTCCTCCCGGACCTCGATTACGAGTAGACGTATTTGAGACGCTTACTAGTAATTTAATAATTATTTTACTATTATTTGTGCGAAATTTAATATCTTTTAAATATTCGGAGAACATAATATGCAAGTGGTGCAATAATTACACGAAGAACTTCACCTCAAGGAACACTGTGAGTGAAACGGTCATATTACCTTTTCCTATACGAAAAAGGAGATACAGCAACACGCTGCGCGCGTGAGCATTCGTTCAGCTGCGCAACGAGTGGGAAAGTGACAGCGAATAAAACAAGCAGTGGGTAGTGGCTGCGTGTGCACATTGTTGTATAGTGTGTATACGACTGTGTGTTGCGGCGAAACCTATAGCAAGTATACGCGAGTGTAACAGAGACAGCGCTGGCCATTCATATACAATTCTGTATCGGGAGCGTTACTACAAGAATAACATCTTTGTACTTATGAGGGCCTGGTACTTTGACGCAGCGATTTGGCGTATTTTGGCGATATTGATAACAGACAGAATTACGAATCTGTTTGAATAAGCAATTATAGCCTCTGATTGCTTCTGATTTCCTAGTGCTTGATACAAAGGTCTGTCATTTATTTCGAAGTTTTTTGGACATTTCTTGGGAGGTGGCCATCCATCGTTTCACTTCATCTCATTTATCAGTTCCTGGTCCTTTGAACGCCTCGATCGAAGCCTTTACCGTGAAAGTAGCAGCGACTAAATAACAGCAACTAGTTTCTTCACGTTTATGTGTGCTTAGTACTTTTATCCGTTACTTAGAGCGTGGTTGGTGGTGTGGTGGATTACTCCACAGAGACATATACTCTAATAATATAATCAGTACTCTTGTAAACTTCTCATAGCCTGGTAACTTGTTCGGTAACACCACCGCCTAAGAATAATCCGCCCATGGAGTACGGATCTGAGCCGGATATATCATCTATTTCTACGGATGACCTACAACCAATCACGCTGGAAACTCTGAAACGGAACATGTCACTCCCTCTGCGTCCGATCAAGCGTCCTAGAGATAACGATTACAGTGAATTGAAGAATTACTTTGCAGAGATGTTTTCGGCTTGGAAACAGGAGCAAAATGCTAAGTATGATGCAATGGTTAACACATTGAACGAGATCAAGGATCAAAACGTGGAGATGCGCATCTCTATGGACTTTATATCTACTAAATTCGATGAAATGTCGCAGAGAATAGCCTCATTAGAAGATGAGAAGAAAAAGGATCGCGACTACATATACTCTCTGGAATCCAAGATTGAGGACCTCGAGCGAAACCTAAAAAGTTCTTCCATAGAATTACGTAATGTTCCAATGCCAGAAAAGGAGACTAAAGAGGATCTGGTAGACATTGTCAAGAGGACGGGCAGAGCTCTAAATATCGATGTACAAACGTCTGACATAAGAGACACCTATAGGATGGGGGGAAAGCCGGGGACGCGCAAACCCGTTGTAGTGGAGCTAAATAGTGTCGTTTTGAAGAACGAATTTTTACGAGCTATTAAATCCTATAACAAGGACAATTCCGATAAATTTTCTTCTGCTAATCTGCGTTTGGATTGCCCACTTACACCTATATACCTGTCCGAGAGCCTTACTGCTAAGGCGAAGAAACTCTTCTACTTGGCAAGAGAATATGCTGCAGCAAATAAGTTTCGGTATTGTTGGACTAACTATGGGAGGGTTTTCCTTCGCAGAGTCGATGGAGGTCCTTTCACGCGAATTGACTCTGAAGAAGATATAAAAAAGATAGATCCTACCAAATGACTATGTTTGCCGGGTTCAGCACTATATCTAGATGATATTTGTGCTTATGGTTGTAATCACTACTTCTATATTTGTTTTGGCATTCTTCAATACAATTTATGTTATTTGTTTTTAGTACTGTACTATTTGAATTCTACGAATCTTCTGTTTACTTTGATCAAGTCGAAACCTTTATTTAACTCATTTATGTTATTTTGTTATATTTGCGAGCGCTTAGATTTAAATATGCTAAACCCTATTTTTATTGTCACATCAGACGACAGTATACTATACTTACCATCGTTAGCCACATCTGACTATGCCTCCTCACCCATATATTTTAAAATTCAATATTGTTAATGACGTTCTAAATAACATTGATAGTATTTCCGTCTCGGAATCAAGAGTCAGTAAACCTGAATGTATTCAAATTGAGCTTCCTAATCTTCATAATCAACTGACGATTTTGACTCAGAACATCAGAAGCATTTCTGCTAATTTTCCCCAGCTTCAAACCCTACTAACTAGAATAAGCATAGACATAGATTTTATTGTTCTCACGGAATGCTGGCTTAAAGGAACACCTAACATCCCTGCTCTCGATGGTTATTCCAACTATAGTAGTACAAACAATAGCAACCAAAATGAGGGGGTAGTGGTTTACGCGAAACAATGTTTAAAAAATGTCGTTGTAGAATTACCTCATTTTGTAGACGCGAATTGCGTATTAGTGAAGTTAGGAACTCACACGGCGATAATTGCTATCTATAGATCTCCCTCTTTCCGTAACATCTCCAATTTCTTACTAAGCCTAGATGCCATTATTTCTAAACTATCTAATTTTAAAAGCATTGTAGTTATAGGTGACATCAACATAAATATAGCCGCTAACGGCAACGATCTCCAAAGCTTGGATTATTTGGAGCTACTTGCGTTCTATGGGCTACTCCCTGCTCACATATTGCCTACACGTGGTGATGCCTGCTTGGACCACGTGGTACTAAAAACCGATATGCCGGCCGTTACAACCGTGATTGATACAGTTTTGACTGACCATCGACCAGTATTACTTGCCCTATCTACTACAACCAATCATATAAATCGAAGTAAAACAAAATCTGTGGTTGATTACACATCCTTAACTACAGATATGGAAAAGATTGATTTCTCACTTTGCTTAAATTCTGATGATCCTGAAGATGCAGCTACTTATTTAGTAGACTCCATTAGTAAATGTATTCAGTCCAACACTAAATTGGTTACCCTACCTCGACGTAAAAGTACCGTTAAGCCCTGGATTACGCCCGGCCTATTGCGCTGTATGCGCACTCGTGATAACTTACATAGACAGCTTAAAGATAATCCCAATAATGAAATCCTAATGAAAACCTATAAAAGATACCGTAATTTTTTAACAAAACTTTTGAAAAAGCTTAAACGCCAACACGACAAGCAAGAATTGACAAAGGCAGGAACAAATTCTAAAAAAATATGGGAATCTATTCGGAATATAACTAACATGCGCAAAACTAATACTGTTTCTGAGGATCTACTGAACATTAAACATACACCGATTAGTTCAGTGAATTACGTTAACGATGTTTTTTCTAGTATGGGTGAAACATTGGCGAAGAAGATGCCCCAAAACTTTAAATGTACCGCCAAGGTAAATCCTTCTAATGTGGCCGGTTCCTTAGTGTTGCTTGGTACGGACAAAGAAGAGGTCCTTAATTTAATTGATGCATTGAAAGGTGATACGGCGGTAGGATGGGACGGTATATCGTCCGCCTTTGTTAAGCGTTACAAGCAGATAATTGCCCCTCCTCTGGTGCATATTTGCAACTTGTGTTTAGAATATGGTGTTTTCCCTAGAGTTTTTAAAATTGCTCTGGTACATCCAATTTACAAATCCGGAAATAGAGACCGTGTTGACAACTATCGCCCTATCTCTGTCCTTCCATCGATATCCAAAATCCTAGAGCGTATCATTAATAAAAGATTAGTGGGCTATCTCGAGCGTAGTAAATGTTTATCTGACCATCAGTATGGTTTTCGGGTCGGAAGATCAACTGCGCAAGCGGTTGATGTTTTGACTAATCACATTGCAGATGCTCTGGATAAGAAATTAAAATGTTTGGTAGTATATTTGGATCTCGCGAAGGCTTTCGACACGGTTTCTATTCCAAAGTTGCTAGCTAAGTTGGAGACCCTGGGTGTTAGAGGCACACAACTTAAGTTGTTCCAAGACTACCTGTCAGATCGAATACAACGTGTGACTATTGGTTCATACGTAAGCTCTGACCAGGTGATTCGTTATGGAGTCCCACAGGGCAGTATTCTGGGTCCTAGTCTCTTTCTGGCATACATTAATGACCTCTGTAATTTGACTCTAAAAAATGGTAAAGTTATTTCCTTCGCTGACGACACCGCCCTTATATTCACTGGAAATAGTTGGTCGGAAACTTTTGACTCGGCGCAGATGGGATTTGATCTAGTCAGAGAATGGCTAGTGAACAACACACTTACCTTGAATGTCGAAAAGACCAGCTATATGATCTACACTATTAGAAACATCGGTTTGCCAGACCCTTATGTTTGTAAACTAATTGCTCATTCATGGACTAGTCAACTTTGTGATACCGGTTCGTGTGACTGCTCGAATTTAAAAATGACCAATGTCATAAAATATTTAGGTGTCACTATCGATTCCAACCTGAACTTTAAACCACACATACATCTGCTTACTGCACGCGTCAGAAAACTATTATTTATTTTTAAACAACTGCGCCATATCGCTGCACCTAAGATTCTGAAAATGACTTATATGGCACTGTGCCAATCAATCATCAGCTATTGTATAACTTCTTGGGGAGGTGCTGCTAAGTCCCATCTTATTAGTTTGGAAAGAGCGCAAAGAGCCATTCTCAAAGTGTGTACTTTTAAACCCTATCGGTACCCTACTGCTGATTTATATAAAAACTGTCAAGTACTCACAGTTCGTCAACTTTTTATCTTATCCTCAGTATTAAGACAGCACTCGGATCTGGTTTTCCAGTCGAATTTGAATTTCCGCAATTATAGAAAACAATTACTAATCTCCCACTATAATACTTCATTTGCGAGAAGGTTCTACACTTTTCTAGGACCTTACCTTTATAAAAATATCAACTCCAGATTAGCAATCCTTCCCTATACCAAATACACGTGTAAGAGGATAGTTACAAACTGGCTCCTTACACTTAGCTATAACGAGACCGAGTCCCTGCTACACCCAATTATGTAACACCTACCTTATTCAATTTTATTTAGCCAATGTAGTGATATAAACTATTGTGATATTGATACTGGCTTTCTTTCCGTACCTGGTGGTGATTTTATTCGCTTCAACCGATCCCAAGACTTGCTCGTAGGGCTAGGTACGGACTTAGATAGATGACATACCTGACACTTGACTATGGCTATTAACGATTTGTTACGATAAATGTTATGCTTGTAAAAAAAAATTGCCACAGGCATTATTCCGTTTAATGTTCTTTTATTAAGTAATGTTTCTTCACTTAAAACTGTATACTTAGTTATTATTACCTACTCGTTGTTATATATTTACTAATGTTTTTCAACCCGGGTGGGGACCTGGTGACCTGTGAAACAGGCTTCTTTGGAAGCCTAGTTCAGGCGCCAGTTCTCCACAGCTTACTTGTTTGTGAAGCGAAATTCCTAGCTCCAGAACATGATAATAATATTGAAGGCATTTTGTTAAATATTCTGACTGGCATGGAATTCCGTTCACCACCTCACTTATTACCATTCAAAATGTGTTGTTTTTGTAAAGCTTGTGGAGAAAGAATAAACATTATTATTATTATTATTATTATTATTATTATTTTCGCTATAAGCAATAAGCCCGTGACTATACCTTTACCCATATTAATTTTTAAAGTTACTTTTATACATAAGTAATATAAACACGTCAAAATTAAATTTCAACATTTTGCTCGGCCGCTTGATGTCCATATGTGCATACGATGCTATCTTCGGAGAAACGGCGCCGGCAGACAGAATTACATAAACTGGTTTTTATATATTTCCTCTTAACCTGTCTCGCTAAGTAACATCCGTGCAAAATCTTAAAAGAGTTGAAAGCTGTTAATTTGACAAGGGGCAATTTAATTCGGAATGTAGGCGTACGAAACGGGACGAGACCCGACATGCATTTAATTGTAGGTATAGGAATACTTTTGAAAATACACAACAGTATATGACGTCATCGGAAATATTTTCCAAAATTCAAATATTTCTATTCACCTTTATTTAATATATAATAATCGTACATATATATATAACACTAGAAATTATACTGACTACTTACTAACAATTAAAATAAAACTGTAGTGACTAACTATACATACAAACAAAACAGAAATAAATAATTAATAAATAAATATTTTGGGGTGTAAGTGGTTCATCAACATCTTTAAACCAAAGCCACCTTCACCTGCACGCGGTGCACCCTGCTGACTGACAAACGAAGCTCTGGCGAGAAGAGAGGTAGGGAGCGTAATTGTAAGCTACCCGACTGGGGAATGTACCTCCACCTCACAGAATACCGCAGCCAAATAACGGTTCCTTGAGGGCTGTTGTGTTCCTGCGAGTGAGTGAGGTCACCAGAAAGGAAGGAGATGCTGCGATGGTAGCGGGGGTGGCGGCGCGCGAGCGATATTTTATGTTGCGAGCGTTAATATGGCTACGGTAACCGCTTCACATCAGGCGGGCCGTATGCTTGTCTGCCACCCGACGTAGTATAAAAAAAAAAAAAAATATTGTCAGACAAATTACACAGCGCCATCAAGCCCCAAAGTAAGCGAAGCTTGTGTTATGGGTACTAGACAATTAATAAACATACGTAAATACATCTTTTTTTTTTGTAAATACATACTTATGATACATAGAAAACACCCAGACTAAGACAAACAGACATGTTCATGCACACAAATGTTTGTCCTATGTGGGAATCGAACACACGAGCGTTGGTGTCCTGTCATTGACCGCTACGCCACCGAGCTCGTCAAGAAAGAACGTCAAATTATATTTATTAAAAGCTTTCACCCGATGCAAAAATAGATGCTACCTATTTGTATTAAAATTAAAGGTATATTTATTTTTGTATATGTTACAAACTCGTATATACCTCTACACAATAATGGATGTATGTCGGTATGATGGAGATATTCGTGTCAAACCCGGCCGGTCGTTAACACAATAACATAGGTTCATGTGATAAATTAACTGTTGTAACGCGTGGACCCAAAACTTCTCGATCTCGGAACGAACGGCGAGTACCTGAATACCCCGCCCGCCACTCGTCTGGCTCGCCCCGCGGCCCGTCGACGCTCGCCACCAGTGACATATGGGACATCGCCGCGCGCTAAGCTTTTTTGACCACGCGAAACTGACCCGCGCTCGCTCGTTAACTAATGTAAAACGTTTTGATGTTTGTAAGCCCCATTTAAAGCTATAATAAAGTTTACGAACATTAAAGTGGTGCCCAACTTGCGGCTTCGAACCCTACTTGAGTGAGAATCTGTGTAATTCCCGCGTTGCGAACACACGCAACGGCCATATCTATTGCCTACGTGATAAAAAAGTGTGTGACATCGTGAGCATGCCGAAAGCTACGCGATCTACACGAGCCACTGGCGACCAGCGGCAACCAGTCGGTAACGAGGTTACAAGCGACGACGCGAGCGAACCGGAGAACTATGATCCAACGGCGAAGTCAAACGCCCCAGGCCGGGGCGCCGCCGCGGCCCCCGCACCCGCGCCCGTTGGCGCTAGCGCATCCACAGGCGTGGACGCCGAGAGATTCCTGGCAGGCGTCATGGAGTCATTCGCCAGAATGCAAGCGGAAACGAACAGAACCCTAGTGGAAACGCTGATGTCACTCCCTTACAGTGGGCCGCGGTGCCCGTCGAGTCCGACGTCAACGCCAAACACGCCTGCGCCCACCGTCAGCACCGGAGGTAACTTCTCCAAGTGCACCGCCAGGTTCGACGGGAGTTCACGCGACGCTGAAGTGTTAGAGGCGTTCATCGATGCGACGGAGGTGTTCAAGGAGTGCGCGGCCGTGAGTGACGAACACGCGCTGCGCGGCCTCCCCATGCTGCTGGAGGGCGACGCGGCCGTGTGGTGGCGCGGAGCCCGCGCCGGCGTCGCGACCTGGTCCGACGCTGTGGCGCGACTTCGTGCTATGTACGGGGTCCAACGACCGGCGTACAAGGTCCTACGCGAGATATTCGGAGCTGAACAAAAGGACGCGGAAAGAGCAGAAGTGTTTATATGTAAAGTACGATCGTTATTAGTGAAGTTGCCGTACGTAGTACCTATATGTATGCAAATCGACATAATTTACGGGTTGTTACACCGTCGTGTTAGAAAACGGTTACCGAGAAATGAAGTCGGTATTAGTTTAGATTCGTTTGTAGAGAGAGCGAGGGTCATTGAAGATGCAATTGCGGAAAATCAAGTCCCAAAAAATTCATTTGCATTCACGGTAGCGAGCCCGAGCGCCGCAATATCCGCGACGAGTCCCGACGATTCTCGAACATGCGAGCTACGGCTGCGCGAGCGACGCGATCCCGAACGTAGCGTTACTATGGGTCCGCGCGGTACTACTGGTGCGAAACTCGCGCCTAACTCGAACGAGACAGTGAAACGTGATAAGCGCGTTCGTTGTTCGTTTTGCAAGTTCTACGGTCATGTTGTTACGGATTGTCGCAATTTGCAAAATAAGGGCGTCAAATCAAATGATGCGGTTCCTAATAGTAACAATGTTAATATGGGGACTAATAATATACGTTGTTATGGATGCGGTCAGCCGGGGGTGGTTAGGTCGAAATGTGAGAACTGTCGGGGTAAGAGCGTACCTGCGCAGTCTTCAGACTTCAACATCCTCAGTGACAGCAGTGCTGTACGTGCACCGGGGGTGACGTTGCCATCGCACCCTACTATATCTATTGCCGTTGCGAATAGGGTGGGGGTCGCGATAGTAGACACGGGGGCTACATGCAGTGTGGCTAGCCCATTATTGCATTCTATCTTACAATCGGACGGGGTACAGTTTCGTGAGACGGAACGCACCATAGGGCTTGCGGACGGATCACGACGTACTAAAGTGGTATTAACCGCCGCGGTACCGGTTGTTTTAGAGGGTAAGCAAGTAATTACGGAGTTCGTGACGTTCCCGGGGGAAGATACTCGTACATTGTTAGGCCGCGATTTTATCGCTAAGGCTGGTGTCGTATTGGACTTGGCCCAGGAGTCGTGGTACTTTTCTGACAACCCCGACCAGGTATTTCCTTTCGTGCAATCTTTTATTTTAAATAGCACAGAGCTGATGCGAGCCGATATCTCCAACATTTCGCTGCGCGACGACGAAGGAACGAAGCTTCCACCAGAGCACAGAGATGCGCTCAATGCGTTTCTGCATAGCAGAGCAGACCAGTTTGCTGCCGAGGGACCTCCTACAGATTTCGCCACCCACAAGATTAAGGTAGGTGAAAATCAGGAACCCATCGCTTCACCTCCTTATAGGTTGTCCCCGTCGAAGAAGGAAGCTTTGGAGAGGGAGCTGCAAAAGTTGCTCAATGCGGATGTCATCGAGGAGTGCGAATCCCCGTGGGCTTCCAACGTCGTCTTGGTGAAGAAGAAGGATGGGAGCTACAGGCTGTGCGTCGACTACCGTAAGCTTAACGCAGTGACTGAGCCTGATCGCTACCCACTCCCCAGGATTGAAGACGTGCTCCACGCTGCGAAGACCTCCAAGTTTATGACTACGCTGGACCTCAGGTCTGGCTACTTCCAGGTGAGCGTAGATCCCGACCATAGGGACCTCACTTCCTTCACTACGCCATTGGGTACCTTTAGGTTCAAGCGCATGCCGATGGGGCTTCGCAATTCTGGGGCCACTTTCCAGAGGCTCATTGACCGGTTCAAGTCCAACCTACCTGGTATCACTCTGGTCGCGTATTTGGATGATTTGCTAGTGCTGTCTGAGGAGTCCTTTGAAAGGCACCTCGCAGATCTGGAAGCGGTGTTTAATCGCCTCGCTATGTTTAATCTGCGGGTGAATCGCGAAAAGAGCCACTTCGCGAGGGAGAGCGTCAAGTTCCTGGGCCATGTCATCGTACCAGGTGGTATTCATGTAGACCCGGACAAAACTTCCGCTATAGCCAACATGTCTCCTCCTCAGAACGTGAAGCACCTGAAGTGTTTTCTGCAAACCTCAAGCTGGTTCAGACGCTTCGTGCCAAATTACGCCGAAACCAGTGCGCCGTTGACTCGTTTGCTAAAAAAGGCAAGCACCTGGGAGTGGGGCCCTGAGCAGCAAAACGCCTTCGAGAAGATTAAGTCTCTCCTGGTTTCGGCTCCTATTCTTCGTCAGGCTGACGAGACGAAACCATTCGTCCTCAGGACTGACAGCAGCAGCTATGCTCTTGGGGCGGCTCTTTTCCAGGGGGAGGGGACCGACGAACGACCTGTCGAGTACGCTAGTCGTCTCCTCACGACAGCAGAGAGAAATTACAACACGACGGAGCGAGAGGCCCTCGCCGTCGTGTGGGCTGTATCTAAGTTCCGTGGATACATTGACGGTTCAGAGGTAACAATCAAGTCCGATCATCAGCCGCTAAGGTGGCTCATGAGTCTGAAATCGCCCAGTGGTCGTCTCGCTAGATGGGCGCTCAGTCTTCAGGAGTACAACCTAAAGATAGAGTACACACCTGGTAAGTCAAATGTGGTCGCGGACACGCTGTCGCGTCCCGCGTGCGCTGCAGACGCAGACTGTGACCTGTGCCTTGCCGTTGTGGATCTGCCGTCGCGCTGCCCCAAAGATGTTCGAGAGAGCCAAGCGAAGGACACCGAGGTACATAAGATCATCGAAGCATTGGAGTCCGACGATCCGTTTAGGGGGAGGACTTGGTCTGACAAAGGGTATGTTATAGCTGACGGTGTGTTATATCGTTATGGTCCCGAGAACGAAGACGATGATGACGCTTGTTTGGTGGTACCGGAACACGAGCGCAAGGACGTGTTGGCTGAGTACCACGACGCCCCTACCGCTGGACATTTCGGCGTAGAGAGAACGTTACAGCGCATCGTCGGTAAGTATTATTGGCCTGGTATGAGAGCTTACGTTGCTCAATACATTAAAAACTGCGTGGCGTGCCAGCGGTATAAGGCAGATACCCGGAAGCCTGCTGGGTTGCTTCAAGTGCCCGCTACATCACGCCGATTCGAAGTCCTCGCAGTGGACCTGTTTGGTCCGTTGCCAGAGACGCCCTCTGGTAACAAATGGATCCTCATAGTGGAGGATACTTGTACTAGGTGGGTAGAATTGTTCAGTCTCTCATCCGCCACTAGTGAAGAGTGTGCTAAGGTGTTAGTGAACGAGGTGTTTTTGCGCTACGGTGTCCCGAGAAGGCTCATAAGTGACAACGGCGTTCAATTCGTGTCCGAGGTGATGCAGCAAACCTGCCACGTCATGGGGATCAAACAGGCTCTAACGTCATATTACCACCCTGAGGCTAATCCCGTCGAGCGCAAGAACCGCGACCTCAAACCTCAACTGGCTATTTTGGTAGGTAATGATCACAACACTTGGGATGTCCATCTTGCGGCGATTCGTTTTGCCATGAACTCTGCGGTTACTGCAAGCACAAACCAGTCGCCTGCTTATTTAAATTTCGGGCGCGAGATGCGCGCGCCTGCTGATATATACTCTGATATGAGAACTATAGTCGAAAATGAGAATGTCGTTCTCTCTATCACGCCGTTCCTCAAGTCTTTGCCTGCAGTGTTGATCGATGCTCGAGACGTGCACGAAAAGGCCCAGGCAGTTCGAAAGAAGTACGCCGACGAGAATCGCCGCCCGGCGCCGGATTACAAGGTAGGGGATCTCGTATTGCTCAAGACTCAAGGCTCTAACGACACGAGCAGAGGACAGACACCAAAGTTCATACCTCGCCGTGATGGGCCGTATCGTGTGCAGGAGGTAGTTGGTGCTTCGACTTATGCCTTGGAGCGCATTAGCGATGGTACTTTGTTAGGTAGATACCACGTTTCGGTTTTGACTCCTTTTGTTGGGCGCGTCCAGGCTCCTGTACAGGAGAAACGTAAGAGGGGGAGACCTCGTAAGGCTAACCCGACTTCGGGGGCGCAACGTCTGGGTTAGAGGGGGAGGCTGTAACGCGTGGACCCAAAACTTCTCGATCTCGGAACGAACGGCGAGTACCTGAATACCCCGCCCGCCACTCGTCTGGCTCGCCCCGCGGCCCGTCGACGCTCGCCACCAGTGACATATGGGACATCGCCGCGCGCTAAGCTTTTTTGACCACGCGAAACTGACCCGCGCTCGCTCGTTAACTAATGTAAAACGTTTTGATGTTTGTAAGCCCCATTTAAAGCTATAATAAAGTTTACGAACATTATACTGTTCCGTTTAAAAACATCGCACTGGGAATAGAGGGACATTGTGTAACAAAGTATTGTTACAAAAACATGTCTGTGTTACAAATGAGTCAACAAAGTATAATTAAATAAATAATTATTGTCAGACAAATTACACAGCGCCATCTAGCCCCAAAGTAAGCGACGCTTGTGTTATGTGTACTAGACAACTGATAAACTTACGTAAATACATTTTTTTTTTGTAAATACATAGGTACTTATAATATATATAAAAAAAAAACACCCAGGCCAAGACAAACGGACATGTTCATGCACACAAATGTTTGTCCTATGTGGGAATCAAACCCACGAGCGCTGGTGTCGAAGCCGCGTCATTGACCGCTACGCCACCGAGCTCGTCAAATGAATTGATACAGCTGGAGCAGGTTTAGTCCACTCTTCCCTTATCACAATTCCCTTGAAGGTAGTTGTGTTCTTGCGAGTGAGTGAGGGCACCAAGAAGGAAGGAGTTACTGCATTGGCAGTGGGGGTAGCGGCGCGCGAGTGAGATATCATGTTGAGCTGCTTTACATCAGGCGGGCCGTATGGTTTTTTTTTTTATACCACGTCGTCTGGCAGACAAGCATACGGCCCACTTGATGTGAAGCGGTTACCATAGCCTAACCGCTTCACATGGAGGTACTTCCCCAATCGGGCAGCTTAAAAAATACGCTATGCCCATGTTAATGAACCACTTACACCCCTTGTTTGCCAACCGACGTAGTAAAAAAATCCGAAGAACAGTATGAAAATCCTTAACATTCCATTAAACCCCATACTAATACAAATGTCAATTTTATTGGTCAATTAAGTTACAGGAGATTCATTAGTGACATTCCGGTACCCGTTCCGCAGGACAACCGACACTATCTCGTATCACTGGGTGACAGGTGAATGACTCGAGTTGTTTGGTCAAGTTATTAGGACTAGGTGGGGTTAGGGTTGTCAAAAATATATGACAAGTATACCTGTAGATATTGCATATAGATAACATTGGTGGCACAGTTAAAAGTCGGCTAAAAAGTAACAATAGGAGAGTTTTCATATATTGCTGTCAAACATTTTATCGGTGCATAATAAATTAGTAACAATGTAAAACAAGAAAGTAAAATGTGCCATGTTTTAACTTTTTTTTAAAAGCCTTAAAGTGGTAGCATCCATGTAAATAGAATGACATTGTATCCAATGTTATCATAACGCCTAATGTCTAAAAAAATATTAAGAACTATTGACATTGCATAGAATTCAAGAGAGAATAGCAAGAGCTTTATTAGGGTTCAAGCAATCTTTATTTTATTTAACTTCAACAAATATGTGAAACATGTTAATTACAATGTTAGTTGGAAGACCGAATAAGTTATGTGGTCACAAAGTAATTCATAAATGGATAATGTAGAATAACTTTGCGGAATAATCATTGTAATATTAGGTAGGTACCCTATTAATTAGAAAAAAATATACTTAGGCATAAATATAAAAGGCATACCACAATTTTGAAGTGTGTCTACGAGAAATACTGTTGACAGAAGTTTTGAAATGAGATGTTTTTTTGAATTTCGTAGAATGATAGCCATATTTTCAAATTTTCATCATCTTTATAAATTTAGTTTAGATGTGTAAAGTATAAAAACATGTGTAGTAACAAATTAGTAAACATTAGGATAAAGTGAATAAATGTCGTAAACTCGTTTTCTACCTTCTGGTTGTGACAACCCTGATTCGGTTGGACTGTTATCGCCATTAAAATATTATTATGATTACATTAAAATGTTTTATTATGATATGAGCAATGATTTACGAACCGCGTGCGTATCGCGTGGCGTCCGTGTAAACATACGTGTGACTTTAATATACAAAAATATAGTATAACAATATGTGTGTAAACATGTCTACTAATTAGGGTTGTCTCTAAACGCTAGTAACCAGGACAAGAAGCGTGAAAACTCCGGATTTTGTATCTTAAATCCGGACCGGACCCGGACATGCTATTAGTGTTGTTTAGTACTACTTAGTACTATTTTTTGTTCTGTGACAAGACGGTTATTCGCAGCATGAAGCAGACGGTAGTGATTTAAAACTTTTAACCCTGGACTACAAATGAAACTCCGTCCGGACGCCCTCCAAACTAAGACAAATTAGAGAAACCCGGACTGATGGCAACCCTACTACTAAATGCATATATGTAAAACAAAAACCATTCATTCTTATTGCTTTATACATAAGGTCAAATATAGTTCTACATGAGGAGCATTACATTCATTGAGTTCGATGATGTCGTTGCGCGTGTCAGTCAAATCGATCACGCAAGTAAAGCAACGTCGACCGTAACCTGTCGATGGATACGTTTATTTATCTCAAGGTCCTCCGTGCTTCGGAGGGCAAGTTAAGCGGTCGGTACTGGTTGTCTTTAGATGACAGTCCTTAAGTGTAAGTCAGTGGCCTTTGGGCGGCTTGAAACTGGCTTTCCAACTCGCAGTTCAGCAGCGTGGACGCTCTAAACCCCTTCGACTGAGGGGATACCTGTATCCCAACAGTGAAATAATTATGGGTTAATGCCGTTATACATACAGTAATAATTAGTTCTACAGAAAATATAGATGCAAACTTGACGATCATAAACCATCCAGATGTTACACTTTGTTGACGGAACTGCAGTTAATGTAATATTTTTCATCACAAAGTTTTTAATGAGAACATAATTTTTAACAGATGCTATGTAACAATATAAGCTTGTTTGAAATATTTTTAGACCTTAGATATACATTGAATGTTGATTATAAAGTAAAATCTTTATAATAATCTGAGGGGCAATTCTCGTAATTAAAATGTAGCCAAAATTCAGTTCCGATCCAGTCTCAATCTCACAAATGTCAATTTGGTATTCTCGTATCACATTATGTAACTTCGAAGTTTGATTTAAGTGGGATTATATCGAAATATGACCGAAAATTAAGCAAATTAAGAATGATTCTTTGTTGACAATAAGAATTGCTCATAATGAATTAATGAGTGTATAATTTTAGTCAATTCACAATTCAATCTCGATTCGGTCAACTTTCAATCTGGGATCGTAGAAAAATTAGAAGAATTGGCCTTCTGGTCAAACTTTCAATTGTGAGGAGCTCGGTGTGTCTGTCTAATTGAACACGCAAGTTGAGCAACGTCGACTGTAGCCTGTCCTAGGATGGGTTTATTTATTTCGAACTCCTTCGTACTTCGGAGAATACGTTAGCCGTCGGTCCCAGCTGTTGTCAGTCGCCTTTAGGCGGCTTGAAAACATTAGCCTCCGCACAATCCGCAGTTGAGCAGCGTAGTCTGCAGTAAGCTCTAAATCCCTTCGATAGAGGGCAGACCCGTGACCCGTATCCCAGTGGGATGAATTTAGGGTTGCCGATATCTTCAATTGTCCCCAGGTAGTAAACAAAATAAGAACATACATTCAAATTGTTGAATTCCGGTTCTTTGCTGATGTCAGTAAAGCTCCCAGTTATGAGTTAATTTTTGCGACATCTTCCATAATAATATCATAACCTTTTTTATGAATGAACACTCCGTCCACTAATGAAACCGTATGAAATTTCTTAGTTTTCACATGAAACGTCTTTTAAATTACTTCCATAGGGAGGCAATTCAAAAAAACGAATGATAATAAAATCGGGGGATACAGTTTGGCGTTGTAGTTTCGAATCTATGCTCTACCTGTGGCTCTACATCCACAATTCAGTCACACCACTGAATAGATGAAGGACCAAATAATTTATTACGCTAAGTAAGGACTATGGAACATCGCGTGCGGGGAAGGCGGGAAGCGCTGCCATTCTGAGATAAAATTTATCTCAGTATTTGTATCTCAGAATCAAAAATCGTCCATCATAGAGCCACATAACCCCGTTTTTTTTTATTTAATCGCGGACACAGCGGGTTGGTTTAAAATATGTAGTGATATGAATACATAATATCATATGATCTATGCTTACATACACATAGATTATTTAACACCGTCCAAAACAGGCATTGGTATTTATGTAAATATGAAGGTGGAATAGGCAGGTAAGGCATATAAATAGTTAAGACACTCACCTTGCGCCCACGATCACCTGGTCCCTTGCCACATCGAACAGCAGTTGCGAGAATGATTTGCCGTCCTTATCTTCGAATATATCTGTGTCTGACGCCAACAGATCTGCGGAAACATGCTGCGAATTATTTTCTAAAGAATGTCAGTAAATACAGTCTGGTATAATATTCTACGATGGAAAGAAAAACGAATGAAACGCCATTTTAACCGAAATTTAGTTTTATTAACAAGCTGACCCGGCGAACTTCGTACCGCCTAACAGTCAATGAATGTCGCGTTACTTATTAGCTGAACTAAATTTATGATTTTATGGAAGTATGTATGATCGCATCTGCCGAGTCGGTGATGGCAGATGTGAGAGGAAAGTCCTAGACTGGAAATCTCTGGGCGAAAAACTTATAACTATCTACTTGTTTTCATAGTACAATAATAATAGGCGTCAATCAAAAATTAAATTACTGAGAAAACATACATATAATTAATGTGTTTTATAGTAAATATTCTTGAGTTTCACTAAAACATATTCAAAAGAAATATATGTATATATATTTTCCCTTCAGATAGAGATCAGATTTAGTAAAGTGGCAATTGCGACGCTCTTTAGTCACTATGTCTTTCCTCGTCCAAATATAATTTTAAGATTCTTCAATTGCAATAAAAATACTAATACTGACTTATTCTCTAGTACTAACAGCGAAACCATGCCACAAAACGAGTCTAAAATTATTACGTTATAAAATTTTAAAGCAAAATCAAACGTGAAATTGGATACGCTCGATTTCATGTAACGTTATTTCCCATAGAGCTATAAAAGCCTTGCCCACTTTCCATTATAAACGACATTCTAGACAAGACCCAGGTGACACACTGCATAAAAGGTTACAGTTACACAGCCAACGATGAAACAAAACATCTATACAGTAAAATGTATTATACAGTACAATATAATACAGTTTATTACAACAATACAAAAATTTATGAAAAAAAAATACATGTATAGAATTATAGTACAAAAGCCTTAAGGCGATGCGATTTCTTCCAGGCAACCAATTCATGTATGTATTATGTATGTCAGTAGTCTCCTAATTGCCCAAGAATAGTAATTTGTTCAATACTATATTATGAATTATGTATAAATATTTAGTCTTAGTGTAACTAATAAATATTAAATAGGTACTAATTAATATTCGGTCAATATATCGTCTAATGTATAATGGACTTAGAGATTATAACTATAATAAGGGGAAGACCGTGAATGTGGTGGAAGAAAAAATAAAAAACCGGTTAAATTTCCAAACCGGTTTTGAACTTTATAATTTCGGTTTCGCTGCATTTTCAGTGTAGGTCCAGGTGTTTTAAAATACCGATAAAGTACAATATACTAGTATTTATCGGTATTTTAAAATACCGGGAAATTCCAATAAATACCAGTATATTTATCAGTACTTTAAAATACAGTGACTTACACTGAAATGAAAATTCGAACTTCGAAATTTCGGAGAAAAGTTTGTTTTTTGTTCTTCAAACATACACTTTATAACATACTACGTGTATAAATATAATAAAACAAACGTCAATGTTTACCTGTGTTGCCATCTAGAGGTGGTTATAAAAAAAGAATCAACGAGCGTTTCCAGGATTTTCCGCAATAAAGCAATAAAACAGTTTTATAATCTTTACACGTTTTCGACTGGCCTTGCTCATTACCATAATTTCTGTGTAATTTAAATAACAACTTAAAAAAGTAATGGGTACACAGTAATTTTTAATGTTTATCTTCTTAAAAAGAAAGTTCCTCCTACGCTTGTGATTTTAGCAAAATTTCGCGGTCGTTTCATTTGGCCTGATGGCGGATTTACACGAATAGATTTAAAATTATGTATTTTCCACTGTATTGCCCAAAATAGTAAAAACAGTAGCTCGTATACAAAGTCGGGTTTGTGGGGTTCCGTACCTCCAAAAGTAAAAAAACGGAACCCTTAGGATCACTTCGTTGTCCGTCCGTCTGTCAAGATCATTTTTCTTAGAAACGCGTGGAGGTGTCAAGTTGAAATTAGTAACACATACTCGGGTCTGCAATCTCTTAAAGCAGTAAAAAAATCAAGCTTCTAAATCGACGCAATCAAAAGATACGGCCGTTCATGTTCCATTTATATCGCACATTTTGACTTTGGCATTCGCAAAAGGATTCAAAACCTATAGGATATCAAATCCCGTTGACCCAGAATTATGAAATTTGGCAAGAAGCAATATCATGTAGCACAAGTAAAGGAAACATTTCAAAAATCTCGACGCTCAGTTTGATATCCACGCCATTTTCACTGAGGACATTAAAAACTTTTGACCAACTGCAATACTACAAGTCGGTAGTGTATACCTGGCCTAAATCAGTCTTGTTTAGCAGACGGAACAGAACGTTAACGAGAAACCGACGGCCATGCAAAACAAACATCGTTTTAGTTGGTCAAACATTAAAATATGTTTAATGCCCATATACCAGCAAATATTTAATGCTTTTATGATTGTTAATTAATGCTTGACTGTACATAAAGCGGAGTGGGCTCATAAAAGTTAAACAAGGAGAATTGCAGATGGCTTGTTAAGATTTCTAGTTAGAAATACTGTACTCGAACATACCCTATAGATAGACTAACAAAGAAAATGTATAAAAAAAATAACAATAAATAAATATTTTTGGACAATTTACACAGCGCCATTAAGTCCCAAATTAAGCGCAAAGCTTGTATTATGGGTACTAGACAACTGATCAATATACATAAATACATTTTTTTTGTAAATACTTACATATAATACATAGACAACACTCAGACCAAGACAAACAAATATGTTCATACACACAAATGTTTGCGGGGATCGAACCCTCGACCTTGGAGTCAAAGTAGGCATTGGCTAGCCATTCGACAAGTTCATGAATTTTAATTTCATGATTCAATATAACAGTAACACCCTTGTTAATCTTTTTTTCATAAAATTAAAAACCGGCGAGCACACAGACGGCTCTTACTGTGCCTGATTTTTATTTTTTTGATTGTGTGTGAATAAATTTACATGAATAACCTTTGTTGATTCGAGTAAGTATCTTGAGAACTATATTGTACTTTTATAATTCCAGCCTATAAAATATAATATTGCAATGGTCAATTATAAAAGAAAATGTTACATCATGATCCGTCTTTTTCTGAACTACGCAGGTTCAGAAGAAATGCTCACAAAAAATATCTAATTGTATATTTTTGGTATCAAAATCTCTGGTTAATTCTTATTTTGACACCAATGATCTATTCTGTTCCACCAACTCTACCAACCTGCAGTTGAGCAGCATGGTGGAGTATGCTCCAATAAACCCCTTCGATTTAGATGAGACCTGTTAGGTTAGGAAGCCAAAAATAAAAGATTCGTTCAGTGCAAATTATAATAATTAAATTTATTTTATGCACTCTTAGAAAGGTGTGTTCTACTACAAAGGAGTCGTACGATACTAGACTGGAATATGATTTCTACTGAACCACAGAGCTTGGTTAGCTGACTAAGGCATACAGAGCATTTAACAATGCAGCCCTTTGTTTAAAGATATTATAAACAATATTGTGTGACTAAGACAGATGTCTATTAAACAGAGCGAGATAGATTTATTTTTGTATACTTATTCCAACACGCCCCCTCAAAAATAAATAATAATAAAAAAATCTATCACAAGCTATTTACAATATCAAACTTATGAACACCCTTTCTTTGTCTGGGGAAACAATCATCAATATCTTGGTCCAACATTCGTTGCGCAGGATTAGGGAAACCCCAGTAAAACCTAATCAGACCAAGTCAACTTAATTATGCTCTTATGTAATCTCATTTGCAGTATATATTTACACTACACACTTTTCATTAGACAGAACTTTAACATTAAATTATAATACACCGAGTTTTTCTCTCAGTGCCGAAAAACGAGCGGCTGGTAATGCCTTTGTAAACATATCTGCCAGTTGATTACCTGTGGACACATAAATCATTTTAATTACATTTTTCTCAACTTGTTCCCTAGAAAAATGATATTTTATGTCAATATGTTTTGACCGTTTATGACTTGTCGGATTACTTGCAATGCTTATGCATCCGTTATTATCCTCAAAAATAGGAATCGGATTTGAAATTTCTACATGAATACTAGTCACTAATGACTTTAACCACAGAGCTTCTCTCACGGCTTCAAACAAAGCCATATACTCTGCTTCAGTAGATGACGCTGCCACTGTTGACTGACGCTTTGTTTGCCAACAAATTGTGCATTGTTCAAACAATTTGAACAAGTATCCTGTTGTGCTTTTACGATCAACTTCATCACTTCCCCAATCGGAATCAACAAAGCCACTGAGAATGTTATTATAAACATTTGGATTCCGCTTATAAGTTAGTTTCAAGTCAGTAGTTCCCTTTAAATAACGTAACACTCGTTTTAAATGTAACCAAAGTGAGTTATTATTTCTGTTACCAAATCTACTTAGAATGTTTACAGCAAAGCTTAAATCGGGACGAGTACATAACATAACATACATCAAACACCCGATAAGATTTTTACATGGAGCTTTTGTTGTTTCAATTGCACTCAAAGCGTCAAAGTCTACTTTGTTTTCCAAAGGTGTACTCACAGAATTACAGTCATTCATGTTAAACTTTTCTAAGACCGTTTTTATGTACATTGCTTGGTCTAATGTAACTGTATCATGTGATCTTTCCACTTTAATTCCTAGGAAACATTTGATCTCCATCAAGTCTAACATTTTAAACTTTTTCATTAAATAAGTTTTGAAACTATTCATGGTATTTATATCAGCAGTCGAAATAACAAGATCATCGACATAAAGTACAACATAAATATTTTTTGAAATGTCACCGGCATCTAGGAAATAAATACAACGATCAGCTGATGAGTATTGAAAACCCTTTTCAATCAAAGTTTGTTCGAACATTTGAAACCAACAACGTGCAGATTGTTTTAAACCATATAAAGCTTTATTCAATCTACAAACTAAGTTGTTTGCGTTTGGAATTCCTTCAGGAATTTTCATGTAAATTTCCTCTTTTAGTTTGCCGTTCAAAAATGCCGTTTTGACGTCCATATGGTGAACGAGCAAATTGAATTGATTTGCAAATGCTAATATAAATCTAAAACTTGAAATTCTTGCAACTGGCGCAAAAGTTTCGTCATAGTCAATTAAATATTCTTGACTAAAACCACGAGCGACCAAACGCGCTTTATATTTCAAAGGTTTGCCAAACTCATCATTTTTAATATTAAATATCCATTTACAGTCAACAATATTTCTGTTTTCAGGTTTCGGAACAAGCGTCCAAGTGTCATTTTCAATAAGTGATTTAATTTCCTCATCAACAGCTTTTTGCCACAAAAGCCTATCATGCCTGGTTTGAATTTCGGTATACGATGTAGGAATTGTACATATTAAAGACTTTGCGTATAATAAATAGTTCACAGAAATATCATTACTGTTTTCATCATAAGACACTGTAGGCAAATTTTTAATTCGATCACTTCTTCTAATAACACTCGAACTACTAGAAGCTACTTCATTCCGAGATCCAGTCAATTTATCTTGAAATGAATCATAGCATGTATGCCCATCTGCACTGCGTACAGATTTATTAGGTGGTGGACCTAATGCGCAGGGTACACTGCCCGTTTGTTTCACATCATCTGATCTTATATTATCAGATGCGCACAACCTGCTACACATGTGCTCGTCAGAGTTATTGGTATTTTCAGATACAATACCTTCAGGCTTCACTGGCCTACTTGACAAGAAATTAATCTCATCAACAATTACATCTCTGACTCTTACAAACTTTTCTTCTACCACATTCCACACCTTATAACCATTCGGTTCATAACCAACCAATATCCCTTTCAAGGATTTCTCATCGAATTTTGCTTTTCTACTTTTGTTAAGAAAATACACAGTTGAACCGAAAACCTTTAAATACTTAAGTTGCGGCTTCTTATTATGCCACAATTCAAACGGTGTGTTATCTACTTTCAGTGCTTTTGTGGGGCTGACATTGATAAGATAAGTAGCAGTTAACACAGCCTCACCCCAGAACGACTTGTCTAACTTAGCACCTGCTATTAAAGTTCGACTTCGTTCTGTTAACGTTCTTATCATACGTTCGGCAATACCATTCAAAGCAGGGGTATGCGGCACTGTTAAATGGTAGGTTATACCTTTTTGCATACAGTATTCTTTCATTTCACTCGATAAATATTCGCCACCATTGTCACAATATAAATTGACAAGTCTCAAACTAAAATGAGCTTCGCACTTAGCAACATAATCTCGAAAAGCAGCAAAAACGTCTGATTTATGAGCTATTAAGTATGTCGCACAGTAGTGAGTGTATTCGTCTACAAATATCACAAAATAGTTTTTGCCGTCAAGTGTCGAAGGAGTGATCATACCACACACGTCGGAATGCACATTAAATAGAGGTCGTTTAATAATTTTAGATTTACTTTTATGAAATGACAGACTTGCTTGTTTTCCATATATGCAAGCTTCACATAAACTTTCACTGGGTGTAATATTATGTAATCGATCAATATCAGAAAACATTTGTTTGGTTTTAATTTGCAAGAACTTAGATTTGCCTATATGACCCAATCTTTGATGCCACAAATCATAGTTACTATTCATGACCCTATTTGATGAGCAATTCAAAGCACATTTATTAAGCATGAAATTAATACCAATTAAATTATTCAAAGACTCACCCTTTGTTACCATCTTACCCTCTTTGTTGAGTATTTGTACACCATTTTGACCAAAAATTATGGTCATTCCAGCCTGTTGCATTCTTTTGACCGATAACAAATTATATGGAATTTCTGAGCAGAAAAGAACATCCTGTAGCAATCCACTCATACCCGTATCAGTGGTAATAGATAGAGTGCCTCTTTTTGTCGCACTAATGAATGTTCCGTTTTTAGCTACAGAAATATTTACTGGAGACTGAAGTTCTATGAACCCACGTGTTAGATCTTCTCTGTTAATTAAATGATCTGAGGCACCAGAGTCTAATATGAATGTAATTTTATTGGTACTTTTGCCTTCTTCGGAATAGCATTCGTTTCCAACCATGAAAGCAAACCCTGAGATATTAGATTTTTCTCTGTCTGCAATATTTATAGATTGAAGCGTTCTTTGGTTTTCAGTTTGCTGTAGCGCTTTGCGGTTTTCATAATTTGGTTTCGCCCTCTTATAGAAGAAGCAATTAATTTTGATATGCCCTTTCCTTCCACAGTAGTGACATGTTCTATTTTTAACTTTATTGTTTCTTTGTTTATAATTATGAGTAAGTTGATTTGGCTTGCGTTTTAAAGAGAAATTCCATTGCTGGTTTTTGAAACCACTGGTTTCTGCTTGCAGGACTTTTAAACTATTGTCGCGCCTTTCGTTTAATAATTTAATTTCATGATCAAGAAGCCTTGTTTTTACGAAAGATAAGGTCAAGTTATCTTCAGCTAATGTCTCAATTGCTATGATGACACCATCATAAGAATTCGGTAAAGTCATAAATAGATGTGTGACTTTATCTACTTCTTCTAACTTTGCACCGGCACCCACTAACTCGATAATCAAATTTTCAAAATTTTGAAAATGTTTTATCAATGGAGTATCACGTTCTAATTTCAAATTCAATAACCTTTTTCTCAATGCCAATTGGGATGCGATACTTCTTCTTTCATACACTGCGTCGAGTTTTATGAAAATCTGTTTTGCTGTTTCTTCATTAGCAAACCCCAGCAAAGAATCTGATAAATATTCGATGATGGTATTTTTCGCTATCTTTTCTTTCTTCGTCCAATCACTGTTGATGCGTACAGGAGGCTCTTCGTCAATTACTTGCAGCACTTCAAGTTCGTTTAATAAACTGCGTATTCTAAGTTTCCATAAAGAATACTTTTCGCCGTCAAACAGTCTAATATTTCTTTTTACTTTTGAACCGTCCATCGTTACAGTTAGAAAATAACACAAAAAGTCACTTAGAATACGTAAATAGTTTCTCTACCAAAATTACAAAAACACAAGTCTTAAACGTTACCACATAAAGCGTTTTTTATCGTATTTAAAAAAGAGTCTGTTTCTTTCAATCACTTAAAAGTCCACTTTGTACTGTACACTGGGCCCATAACCTTTTAGGTTAGGAAGCCAAAAATAAAAGATTCGTTCAGTGCAAATTATAATAATTAAATTTATTTTATGCACTCTTAGAAAGGTGTGTTCTACTACAAAGGAGTCGTACGATACTAGACTGGAATATGATTTCTACTGAACCACAGAGCTTGGTTAGCTGACTAAGGCATACAGAGCATTTAACAATGCAGCCCTTTGTTTAAAGATATTATAAACAATATTGTGTGACTAAGACAGATGTCTATTAAACAGAGCGAGATAGATTTATTTTTGTATACTTATTCCAACAAGACCTGCCCCCTTACCACCATCTCTTATTGCGATTCAATAATTGAATAGATTGCTTATTCGTACCAATGAATAAGCGACTCTATGCCATTTGAAATAGAGTCGCTTATTCATTGGTATGAATAAGTATTCTATTCAGTAATTGAATCGCAATAAGAGGTGGTGGTAAGGTGGCTGTATCCCAGCAATGGGATGAATAATGGTTGACGACGGTTGATTCTGTGTCTAAAGTATAGATTTGAATACCGCCTACAATACTAGAACAAAACATGTTCAAAGTACGTTTACATATTAGGTTAGGTTATACTCTTACATATTAGGTTGAAATGAAAACTGTAATTTCACTCTGTATAAAATATGTTTCACGACAGTTTGGTTATCTGCGACAGTTATATGTGCTAGATAAATGTATAAAGTGTGTAAAATACGTTAGTACTATTACTTATACTGTGGTAAAATAGAGATTATTCCGTAGGCACTCGAATGGTAATTTTATTCTATGAACACAACTACAAGCACCTCTTTCTTTAGAACCTTGGTGATGAATCTGCGGATAATGTAGGGGTAATAACCCTGATAGCGATGGAGATTGCAATGCTTAGAGTTTAGGGATCGAATCCGTAACAAAGAAATTAGACGGAGAACCAAAGTGGTCGACATAGCTATCAGAGTCAGCCAGTTGAAGAGGCAGTGGGTTGGCCACATCTACCGAGTCAGCGATGGCAGATGGGGAGGAAAGTCCTGGAGTGGAGGTCATGTATGGGGCGACGAAGCACAGGGCGCCCCCTCTCTAGCTAGATGGACCGACAACCTCAAAAAAGTGGCTTGTAGCGGTTGGATGCGGAAAGCGGAGGATCGCATATGGTGGAAAGTATTAGGAAAGGCATCCAGCAGTGGGTAGATACAGGCTGATAATGTTGATAATGATAATTAACCCTGATAAAAGATAACAAGCTAGTTAGTTTGGGGCACCGACGGGCCATTGTGCCTGCCACAGACTTATCGATAGCCCAGAGTGCAGAACTTGCAAAGGACTCAATGAAACCATGAAACACTGGACGTGCCAATGTGACTCCTTAGCTGGCATACGAATGGAAATCCTAGGAAAAGCATATTCGGACTTGGAGGACTACAGGATCTAACCAAGAAGTGGCCTACTGAAGTATGAAACATGTCTGACTGTCAAGGGAGAATGAATAAAGTATCGTCAAGCGATGTGCTACCGGTGTTTTAGCCTAGGACTCATTCTAAGAAGCCACTCGGATAGTAATTTTATTAATATAAATATTTATATAATATATTCTTGGACAAATTACACAATGCCATCTAGTCCCAAACTAAGCAAAGCTTGTACTACGGGTATTATGGATATGAGTTACTAATATATACATATTCAATAAATATTTTTGAAAAATGGAAAACTTCACCGAATCAAATGACCGGGCTGGACCCGTGAATTAAGTGAGATACATAATAATATACATAATTCTCTTAAGATTTCGGCACAATATTTTAACGTAACGTTGGTTAAAGCGTATATGGCAAAAGATTGGGAATCTCTGATTTAAAGAGACACAGTGGACCGAAAGATTTTCAAACCACCGACATAGGGAAGTGAACCTGCACCGAGATAAGATAACCGAGATAAATCCGGATTTGGTTGAAACTATTGGTAGTACGACACTTCGCAAGGTTTAAGATAGATAGGCCGGAGATTACGTGCTTACGGATTATGTCATAACCAAGTTATATTACCATATTTTAAACCTTTAATCTTAAAATGTAGTGTTGACACGAAATAAGTTAAAACCGGATCTCCGCGTTGCTGTCACGCATGTAGAATCTATAGCAATTGAAGTACCTGATGTTGGCCACATATGTATATAATCGAGATCCTAGGTTTGTGGTGCTGTTATCTAGTATCAAGCTGGTAGTTCATATCAATAGCAGTGGAATACCTTAAGATATCACAGATACAATGATATTTCGATACATCCAATGAATACTACGCCAACTCAAAACATACACATTCAGATACACACCGCTAATATGAGTTAGACATTTACTTAGCGGTTTGTATTTGTCGATTTTGTTGTGTCTGTGTGTCTTTTATAAATAAAATTCAGGTAGCATAATGTCACTGAAGACAAGTAATGAATCGATTTAGATAAAAAAAGAAAACTATCGAAATTTTAGTTGGCGTAGTGTTCCTTGGAGGCATCGATTTGTCAGTAGACAAATAATAAGATGAGCTATCTACATGTACAAATATTTTTTTTTAAACCCGAGACATAATGTATACGGATGGAACCGATAAGTGATCTCATTAGATTATAGAACTATACTTAAGATATTGAAAAACTTAATACTGGTCCTGAAACTGATTCACGAGCTTTATCAATTTGGTATCACAGTGTGCCTACTTACATAGTTTGGGTCGAAAATTTGGATTTATCTTAAAACATTTTGACTACTAGAAAATAAATGCCAAATATTGGCATGTTTATGATGTTGTTTATATTAGTATTTGTAGTAGATAATAAACAAGGCATTGCTAGATAACAGTGCTCATCTACCCACAACCTCGAATAAAATCCGTATGTGAAAAACTCAGAACTTTCGCCCGAAACTTCCATCCTGGATCTATTCGAATCGATGTTTCCATCTCCCATCAAAAATTTCAGTATTCACGCTAGGGTTGGCTGGAAAGGTTAAGCGTTCCTTTGAACACCCTCCGAAACGAGGTGCAAATTCATGCTTGACACTGCAGATTAATTTTAGGGGGCGTCTATTAATTGCGTGAGGTAACGTAACTTTCACGCATTCTTACACCGTTTTCTGCTAAAAAAAAATACGTGATATTTGCCAAGACGGGGACAAATATCACATATTTTTTTTCTCTACCCCCAATCCCCCTCCCCATCACCTATTACGTGCGATATAAGACCTGTAGTAACGTCTGCCTTGAAACTTACAACGAATTTAATCAGAAGAAATTAGTAGGAATAGGAATTTTTTGGAATTTGACTTGCAAATATGGCTTGCAAATATTGGAATATTATTTGGATATTTTCAATCCTTAATTGCTAACGAAACGGATGATTATGTAAAACTTGTATGAGATTCATACCACACAAATACTACAAACTTCACATGACAGGTCTTACATCACACTCCATGTTGCGTATGCTATTACCATACATTATATTTATTATATTCACGTCTGTACGGGGCGCCGAAATAGGCAATTTTTGACACAACGAAAACGGAATAATAACATACCCAAACATGATAATAACTTTTCATTTCAATACACACGAATGGCAAAAAATACATTAGTCTACAAGTTTTGCGAATTCGTAAAAATAATTATTTTTCGTAAATATGGGTAAAATTGTATAGGCAACTTTCCATTCGGGCGTGTGACCTTACCTTGTCTGTTTATTATCCTGAAGTCATCCTCAGGCAGTTCTCCTTTGCTGATCGTGCTGAGCAGCACCAGGGCAGCGACTTTATATGTGTACCACAGCATGGCGTTGGTTCATTCTGGAACGAAATGAAGGTAGGTATAAAACCTCGGACAGGTATATAAAAGTATGACAATGAATAGTAGGTATAAATTGTACATATTATTATGTATATGTCAAGGATTTAAAGCTGTCTGGGGTCGAAACGCTTGGCTTATGAGTGCACGGCTCCATTTCAGGGAATTAGCAAAGCGTTTGATCGACACTTCCCGTGACCAGAGGGCTGGCTGGCTTTTATTCCGTACAATACATACGCATTACCATTCAGGACGGTAATGCTGCCAGCCTTCTGGGCACGATGCGATTTGACTCTCTGAAGATTCGGTACCCGTGATGTCGTTACTCACCATAGCTCGCTACAAGCTACCCAGCGAGCTTATTAATTATTATTAATATTAGAAGTAATAGCGTGGTAATAACGATAATTTTGGTTTTTTACGTAATTTTATACATACGTGATCCCGTGTGGGTTTCCAAAGCTTAGACTTCAAAATTTCAAACACCAATCATAGACTTTCGATATGTACTTTCTAAAGTATGAAAGTCATAACGCATTTTTAATTACAAAAAAGTTAAATAACACTCGCAAGCAGTTACCTAACATAAGCATAGCAAAAGCTGTGTTCATGGAAATATAATGATAAGTAAATATGACTAATCTGCAATTTCCTGCAATTACTCAAAAGTTGACAAATTAATTGCAATCAATTTATTGAATTACTTAATGGGTGCTGTTCTGAGAAGGCGTATGTTGGAGTGATAGTAAAGGTAATCTAAGTTCTAAATCATCATTATCATTTCCATCGATGGAAGTTAATTTTTCATGTTCCACACGAGCTCTCTCTCGTCTTTATCATGATTCGATCAAAAACTAAGCAAAATAATGTCATGACACAAATCTTACTTTTTTTTTACACTACGTAGGGTGGCAGAGAAGCTTACGGCCCGCCTGATGTGACGCGGTTACCGTAGCCATATTAACGCTCGCAACATAAGATATCACTCGCGCGCCGCCACCCGCTGCCAACGCAGCATTTCCTTCTTTTCTGGTGACCTCACTCACTCGCCAGAACACAACAATCCTCAAGGGATTTGTCATTTGGCTGCGGTATTCAGTGAGGTGGAGGTACATACCCCAGTCGGGTAGCTTACAATTACGCTCCCTACCTCTCTTTTCGCCGGAGCTTCGTTTATCAGTCAAAGTCAAGTTCAAAGATCTTGATGAACCCCTTACACCCCAAACTTACTTATTTATTTTATTTATTACTTATTTGCGCAATGGCACCAATTCCGTTTAGTAACACTTTCTCACATCTGGTAACCTCACTCACTCGCAGAAACACAAAATTCCTTAAAAGCCATATTACATATCGACTGTGATTTTTGCGTAAAATGGCCAATTTTGGCGTTCTTGATCTCGGAAACAAAAATACATTAACAATGTTGACTTATTGAATAGCACAGAATAAAGTAAATTTTGCTTACTTTTTAATTAAACCCAAAATTGCAGAGAAAGATTTTCATACAATGCGCATATTCACTTTTTTGAGCTCCTGGATTGTACTACTGTTCCAAACAAATGAAATAAAAAAAATGAATGTTATTTCTTATATAGTCGTACAGCGGCCTCAGAATTTTGAAATATTTAATATAGAAAAAAAACATTCTTTTAACCAAAAAAACTTCGAAAATCGCTTTAAGTAAACTGTTAATTTCTCGAATAAACGATAATATTATTGAGCAAAATTTATACGAGAATAATTGTTACTTCATGATGAATAAACTTTGTAGCATGAATATTATCTTATTTCAATAAAAACGATAAATATAACTTCAAAATTACTACAAAAAACGATGCACCGGCGGCCTTCGCGGGTTTAGTACTGCGCGAGAGCTCGTCAGCCTGCAAATGTAATAGGGCTCTTAAAGATATTGTTATTTAGCTGCGAACTTCTGTAAGGAGATACTTCTACAGTCGGGCTAGACCTCCTGTCCTGTCCTGCCTCACTTTCCCAGAGCCTTCAAAATAAATAAATATTTCTGGACAATTTACACAGCGCAATGCTTGTGTTATGGGTACTAGACAACTGATAAATGTACTTAAATACATTTTTTTTGTAAATACATACTTATAATACATAGTACACTCAGACCAAGACAAACAGACATGTTCATGCACACAAATGTTTGTCTTGTGCGGGAATCGAACCCGCGACCTCGGAGTTAAAGTGGCCATTCCTAACCATTCGACCACCGAGCTCGTCAAATTCGCTCGTCTTATTCGTTAGTCGGCAGGGGTGCAACACGTGCAAGTAAGGTAGACTTTTTGTTAGTAGAGTACTAAAAATAGTGAGTCCCTTACACCCCCAATCAACAGTCATCATCATCAGGTCATTTTAGTCTCCATTACAGGAGCACGACCCTCACTCGTCCGTCCCTGACAGAAGGAGGATTTGGCCTACCAATCAACAGTACGACAGGGCAAATTATATTTTTATATTCAGTCTCGAATTCTCACACTTTTATTTTTTATGGCGTCATTAGAATAATCTTGCAAAATCTGTCGACTGTAAATTATTAGGCTAGTTAATTAAGGCTGTTTATATAGGTAGAAACGTATCTACATTTTTTTTTAGTTCCATAAATTGGAGTAGCTCGATGAGAAGCTCCATGACGTCGGTGCGCGTGTCAGTCTAATCGAACACGCAAGTTAAGCAACATCGACCGTACCCTGCCCATGGATGAGTTTATTTATCTCGAACTCCTCCCTACTTCGGAGGGCATGTTAAGTCGTCAGTCACTGTGGTCGTTAGATGTCAGTAGTTAAGCAAAGACCAAGTGCCCTCCGCCAACCCGCAGTTGAGCAGCGTGGTGGAGTAAGCTCTAAATCCCTTCATTTGAGGGGAGACCATTATTCCAACAGTGGGATGAATATGGGTTGACGCCGAAATAGGAATAAATGAAAAAAAAATCACATTGGTGTACTGACATAAATAATCTTCAGCAGTTTATAAACAGGGCGTCGAAACAACGAAACGAGATTTACAAGATCTCGTTTCAAAATTTGTTGAAATAGTTTGGTCAAGTTATTAGTAAAATACAACATTCTAGTAAATGTTACACTGACAGGTACGGCCAGAGGCGCTAGAGCCCACGGAATCGCCCACGCAATGTAAACCATGCAGTTTACGTAACTTATTAAAACTGCTTTTGAGGGGATTAGCGATTTAAACTAACGTCACCACTTAATACAAAGTTAAAGTTTGCAAATGATTTTACGAAGTTAAGTTATAAAACATCAGTTTTAGGGTTCCGTACCCAAAGGGTAAAACGGACCATGTTGAGTCTCCGCTGTCCGTCTGTCACCAAGCTGTATCTCGTGAACCGTGATAGTTAGACAGTTGAAATTTTCATACATGATATATTTACGCTGGATGCAAGCCGCTTCCAACCGGTCTTATTGGAAATCTAGAGGGGAGGCCTATGTCCAATCCTATGGACTTTCAATGGCTGAGATGATGATGATATATTTCTGTTGCCGCTATAACAACAAAAACTAAAAAACAGAATAAAATAAATATTTAAGGGGGCTCCCATACAACAAACGTGATTTTTTGCCGTTTTTATAGATAATGGTACGAAACCCTAGTGCGCGAGTCAGACTCGAACTTGGCCGGTTTTTTTTTCTTGACGACGACTTCTTGAGACGAGCTCGGTGGTCGAATGGCAATGGCCACTTTGACTCCGAGGGTGCGTATTCGATTTCCGCACAAGACAAACATTTGTGTGCAAGAAGTTTTGTTTGATCTAGGTGTTTTCTTTGTATTGTATGAAATAATACATAGAAAACATCAAGAGCAATATATATTTACAAAAAAATGTATATAAGTGCATATATATTATCAGTTATCTAGTTCCAATAGTACAAGCTTTGCATAGTTTGGGACTAGATGCCGCTGTGCAATTTGTCCAAGGATACTTAGTTATTTATTTTTCATTTTTGATACAGCGCTGACGTTTTGCCGCGACGGTAAATGGCGCAGGAGTGAGTGATTGCCGGGTAATTACCTCGCTTTCTTCCTGCCACAAGAAAGGGGTGTAGAACGTATCTATAGGTAAAAATATCTCAGTATTTAATAAGTCTGTATTGACAGTGTGTGTTAAATAATTTGCTGATTATGTAGCATTACGAAATATTCGCTAGTTCTGAATGCTGATTGCGAATAATTGCCACCAACTAGGCTAAGCGCCAATTTGCACTAAAAGGAAGTTCGGATATATTAATAAATTAGCTTTTACTCGCAGTTTCACCACAAATAAACATAGTACCTACCTGGATAAAAAAAAGTATCTTATGTCAATACAGAACGTATTCTATATGTATGCCAAATTTCAGTGAAATTCGTTCAGTCATTTACCTGTGAAAGAATAAGTAATAAATATTGCGTTTATGTAGCTAGTGCCATAACAAAAGTTATAATATTCATTAATTTTCTATCACACTTCGTAATAACACACTCAATGCCTGCCGAGACCTGCTCATGGGTATATCGTTCCATTGATATATACTGGAGTGGGTCAGGGCGGGCGTACAACATTACATCAAAATTCTCAAAGGGGCCTCTACGCGTTGGATCCATATCCTGCGCAAGCCTATCAAATGACCGGGCTTGACCCGTGATAAAAAAAAAGATACATAATAATAAGATACTATGTAGATGTAATTAATATACCGTAGGGTATGTAGTAGTACAAAATACGTCCACATAATTACTAACAACCCAAGATAAGTTAAAATATCATCTATCAGTAGGTACTCCTCTAAACTTCAATAATATTGTCAACCGTACAACATTCTTTACAAAGTTCTCATCTCAGAATTCTCATGAGTATTAAACTACCTCTTAATTTGCCCTTATAATATCGTAGTAATCCGAGATAAGTTACATATTAATTTTAAACTTAATATGCAGCTACTTGCAATAAAACATTGTGGTTGGATCGTAATCAGAACCTACTACTCATGGATGTGGTTTCGACAATGTGAGAAATCAGAGGACCGACCACAAAAAATGTAATAATAAGAAATAGTACATGCTCCAGGGGTGGAAGTGTTAAAGGGCATAACGACGCTAGTACATCTTTACAGATTGACTTGGCAATCGCACTAAACAATCTAATTTAATATAATATATATCACTGGTGAGATACATTGTGTACTCATGCGATGGCCAAGTCATTTCTGTTTATTTAAAACATAAAAGATTTTTAATATTGATATGGTCATTATAAAATGTTGTTAGGTTAGCTAATTACGTAATAACTTAAGACAAATGGTATGCACTGACTGAATAAGTTATCCGACTTGGTATTACCTACATCTTCTACCGTAAAAAATTGTGAGATCCACTCACAATTTTTTACGGTAGAAGAACGAGTTGCGAGACTTGGGTTTTTTACAGGTTATGTTTTTGTCGGCATTTTATACTTTCTTGTGATATGTGATCCCTTCAGCTTTATTTACTTTATAAACATAAATTGTGCATTTTCAGTAACACAGTACTATTACTTATACTGTGGTAACATAGAAGACAGCATTTTTACCTATTCAATCAATTGTCACAAACGTCAGATTCGTCGGCTTGCTTGTGCGAACTATTTGCGTAGGAACCATTGGCTCACTTTTCGGGCGTACGTTTTTGACTCTTGTGACATATCTATAGTAATTTTATAATATCATTGTTAAGAAGCCTTTTGCTATTGACTGTACAAGTTTTTGTTTTAGTTAATAATAGTGTATTGAGAGCTGAACGGAAATCGGGTGATGTTTCATTATGTTGAGCAAGTCAAACTGCTTTTGCGCTTGTCATCAACTAGCGAAATGGCGAGTTCCGGTCGGTAACAAGACGCGATCTAGAACCGGGCGTTTTATAAATTGTGGCAAAAACCGCTTCGCTTCTAAGAATGTGCACAAAAAATATAATCAATGAGTAACATAACACGTTGTGCAGTTACGTTTTTTATTTTATTAACTCGGTGGCGTGATTTAAATAAATGAATATACGAGGGGAGGTCAATAAGTTCGCGGAATGAGAGAGAAGGAGGTTGAAATTAAACACCAAATTATTTTTCCTTTTCAATATATTCTCCTTTAACCCTAATACATTTTTCGGATCTCTCAAATAGCTTGTTTATACCATCGAAAAAAAATGATTTGTCTTTGGTGTCAAAATAGGCCGAAATTGCCGACTTGACTTCATCATCGTCGTCAAATTTCTTTCCACGCAGCTCTTTCTTCATTTTTGGAAATAAATAATAGTCACTGGGGGCCAAGTCTGGACTGTATGGTGGGTGGTTTAATTGTTCAAAGCCGCATCGGTGAATGGCAGCCGTCGCAACATGGCACGTGTGGACGGGTGCATTGTCGTGCAAAAGGAGCACACCTTTTGACAGTTTTCCTCTTCTTTTTTTCTTAATGGCTTCTTTCAATCTTTCCAGTAAAGAAGCGTAGTACTGTCCCGTTATAGTCGCACCACTTTCTTTATAATCGATCAGTAAAATACCTTCTGTATCCCAAAAGATAGTCGCCATGATCTTTCCGGCCGATTGTGACACTTTGAACTTCTTTGGAGGAGGTGTGCCTTTTTTATGCCACTGCATCGACTCTTGCTTCGACTCAGGTTCATAGTGGTGAACCCAGGTTTCATCTCCAGTAACAATCCGGGCCATAACTTCTTCCTTTCTCTCTCCACAGAGCTCCAGAAACTGGTGAGAGCACTCGACACGCTCGCGTTTTTGAAGTGGCGTGAGCATTCTCGGAACCCATCTTGCACTGACTTTAGTCATCCCAAGATGATGATGTAGGATATTTAAAATACTTGATTCGGATACTCCAACCATTGCTGCAAGTTGCTTCTTCTTCAGTCGGGCATCTTCCAATACAAGTTTTTCTACTTTTTCGACGATTTCCGGTGTGGTGGCCTCAATTGGCCGTCCGGAGCGGGGGTCGTCTTCAATGGACTCCCTTCCTTGTTTGAAAAGACCATGCCACTTGTAAACCATGGTTTTACCAGGGGCAGAGTCCGCGTAAACCGCTAACAGCTCTTGAAAAATCGTCTGAGCGGATTTTCCTTGCTTGGTAAGAAACTTAATAACGGCACGGTGTTCAATTTTCTCCATACTGGCTGACTTCTTCCCGATTTAGTTGTTTGCAGGTCGATAACTCAAAAGTTAATGACACGATTAGGTTCAAACTTGGTATATATACTCTTAATGAGGTGCTTAACTAGTGCCTTCCTGGACGGGTAAATTTATCCCCATCAACCCCTCCATTCCGCGAACTTATTGGCCTCCCCTCGTAAAAAAACAGATAGATATATTTTAAGTTATTAATAACCGTATAACGGGGACGGGACGGGGAAGGTTCCCCGTCGGTTCACACTGAACCTGCGCACTGGTCTTTAGCACAGGTCGTTTTAGGAACTGGACTAAAAAATGGACGATTTAGGATTTTCATTTGGAAGTAAACCTTTTAGAAAATGGACGTTATAGGATGTAGACCAAATTAGGAAGTGGACGTTGTGAACCAGAAGGGTATTAAGGTAGGGAAATTACTTTCCTGTTCTTCACACTGGTGTGAATGTAGCACAAGCAATCTTTATGACAAGTGTGTGTGTTCCAAAAGGAAAATAATAAATTCAGCGACTGAAAATACTGAATGGGCGAATGGAATACTAGGTTAGGGTAGGTTTCGTATGTGTTTATCACCTTTAGTCGCTAAGTTAGTATAATTGTCGCCCAACTTTATAATTTTAAACTAATAATTTATTACTAGTACCACAGTATAAGTAATAGTACTACGTACAGTATGGCCTCTCCCTGCCGCTCTCTCGTGTCGACCTCACCTCCCCTCTGAGACGGATCTGGAACAGTTTGTATGGCGCCGCACGCACACATGCTCATTCACGCTCTGCACAGACGTCATTGTTTATGTAGTAGTAAACGACGAGACATTTGTATGGAGTGGCCGGGGTGTGCTAGTACGTAGAGCGCCCCCTCTCTAGATGGACCGACGAACTGAAAAAAGTTGCTGTTGAATGCGGAAAGCGGAGGATCTCATATAGTGAAAAGCATTAGGAAAGGCCTATATCCAGCAGCGGGTAGATACAGGCTGATAATGATGATGAATTTATTACAACCCGTTCCAAATGAAAATAAATATACCTACCTAAAGAGGGCCAGAGTGTAACCTCCACAAAAAATCTATTTATTACAATATTTTATTTACCTGCCTTGCAAATAACAACCTCAAAGCAAACCAAACGACCATGATCGAGAATGACTTACGACCATTGACGTGGCCGATGTCGCGAGGACATTTTAAATCATTATTAACATAATAATTTCTTGTTTACACGACCCCACACGGCGACCCTTTTGTACACTCATAGACATAAAACACTAAATTGAACATGATTTACTACCTATTCGCCGAGTGTACAAAGTGTACAAACAGTATATAAACATTTTTCTACATTTCCGCAGTGTAGTATATATATCATCATCATCAGGTCCATTTTAGTCTCCACTACAGGAGCACGACCCACTCTCGTCCGTCCTAGACGGAAGGAGGATTTGGCCTACACTCCCCACGCTGGCCAGACGGGTTGGGGAGGCCTGATCGATATTATGGCCCCTCTTCACAATGGCCCATGATGGACGATTACAGACAAGCACGATTGTGTAGAGGGCGTGATCGTGAGTGTTTGTCTGTGATCGGGCATCATCGCCGATAATCGGTAAGTTGTCGGTACATCAAAGGAATGCTGGCCCATGATTGTGTGCGCGTCCACACATCGCCGATTAGTCAGTACCTAGTTGTCTCGGGTACAGTGTAGACGTGTAGACGTCTCGGTAAAAAAATAAAGAGGGACATATTCTTAGTGTTCTGTACTTATGTATTTAGTTCTTTCTGTCGATTTACAAACACAATATGGTGACCTAAACGAATGAAAAACCTTTTCGGTTCATAGAACTATATCAAAATTTTGGGGTGTAAGTGGTTCATCAAGATCTTTGAACCAAAGCCAACTTCACCTGCACGCGGTGCACCCTGCTGACTGACAAACGAAGCTCTGGCGAAAAGAGAGGTAGGGAGCGTAATTGTAAGCTACCCGACTGGGGAACGTACCTCCAACTCACAGAATACCGCAGCCAAATAACGGTTCCTTGTGCCTTCAACACAATCACAGCCTTGAGGGCTGTTGTGTTCCTGCGAGTGAGTGAGGTCACCAGAAAGGAAGGAGATGCTGCGATGGCAGCGGGGGTGGCGGTGCGCGAGCGATATTTTATGTTGCGAGCGTTAATATGGCTACGGTAACAGCTTCAGATCAGGCGGGCCGTATGCTTGTCTGCTACCCGACGTAGTATAAAAAAAAATGAGAATTGCATTTTACAATTCACAAGTCTGTTTTCGCGCACATTAAGTAAATGATTATAAGAGCTAAGAAATATTGCCGCAGCCGCGATCACTTCGATAGACGTCTTATCATAACAGTAGACAGTCAGTAAATGAATAGACACGATTGTGTGGAGAGCTGCCCGATCATGGCGGCGACTATGGACGATCATTTGATGGGACATCATGTCCCATTGTGAAGAGGAGCCATTAGATAGTCTGCCAATAGCCAATATATATATATATATATATATATATATATATATATATATATATATATAATGCCTATATATATATATATATATATATATATATATATATATATATATATAGGCTTCCCCAACCCGTCTGGCCATATTATTAGGTAGTATTTCGTTGTCTTTGTTATTGCCAGGAGAAGGTTCTTATGGAGGAAAAAATCAAGAAAATTGCGCGGAAAATTACAAAATTTAAGAAAACTGAAGAGTACGGGGTGTAAGTTCATCAACATCTTCAAACCAAATCCAACTTCACCTGCACGCCGTGCACAATGCTGACTGACAAACAAAGCTCTGGCGGATAGAGAGGTAGGGAGCGTAATTGTAAGCTACCCGACTGGGAGATGTTCCTCCACCTCAAAGAATACCGCAGCCAAATAACAATTCCCTGGAGGTTTGTTGTGTTCCTGAGAGTGAGGTCACCAGAAAGGCTGACAGAAAGGTTGGCAGCGGGGGTGGCGGCGCGCGAGTGATATTTTATGTTGCGAGCGTTAATATGGCTACGGTAACCGCTTCACATCAGGCGGGCCTTGGCTTGTCTGCCACCCAACGTAGAAAAAAAAAACCGGACAAGTGCGAGTCGGACTCGCCCACCGAGGGTTCCGAAGTATCATTATTAAATTTGATATTTTTCATTATTAATAAGAAATAACGCGTCGAAAAAATTAAATAAAATATATTTTGCAATGTGTACATCAAGCCCTTTCATATGATACCCCATTTGAACTAGTAGTTTCAATTTGAAATTTCGACACCCTATATAAAATATAGACCCCCTATTTTTTAAGATCTATTTACAAATGTATAGTTTTTAGATTTATTCCTGTACTTGTAGTCTATAACGATGTTACTTGCCAAATTTCATAGTTCTAGGTCAACGGGAAGTACCCTATAGGTTTTGATTCCCTTGAGTGTGTCGAAATATGCGTTTTTTGCTGAATAAACGGCCGTAACTTTTTTCTACGTAAACTTAGCAGTTTGATTTTTTTTTAACTTCATGGGACCGTAGACCTGAGTATACAGTTCAAATTTCAGCTTGATACCTCCACGCATTCTCGACATAGAAATTCTTGACAGACAGACAGACAGACAGACAGACAGACAGACAGACAGACAGACAGACAGACAGACGGACAACAAAGTGATCTTATAAGGGTTCCGTTTTTCCTTTTGAGGTTCGGAACCCTAAAAACATTTATGTACATAATAAATAAAATTTTACTTACCTACATAAATTAAGTGCGGGCCACACCGGTAATGATGCAAAACGAAGATAAGTTCGTTTAACTCAAGTCTCTTTCGCGACTTATTACTCGTATCTAGAGGGTTTAAATCCCACCTGGGCGGGGAAGTGAATTTTTCCATTTAAAATATATATATATTTATAATTATTATTATTACTCGTATTCGGACTAAACTTGGCCTCATGTAAAACTAAAACTCTGATTCTGATCCTGGGATACTACCGCCGAAGCTCAAACCGATTATCATCGAATTTTTGGAATGCGACAATGACACTACTTTGACGAGATTAGATTAGATTTTTGGTAATTATGTTCTCTTTTAACTAAGCTGAAAATGTTTGTCAATAAGTACAGTCTAAGACAAATTTTCGGAATCAAAAAATCCGATGGTAATCGGCTTCAGCTTCGGCGGTAGAACCCCTGACTGACACCGCGAACTACAGTGCTGAGTGTACCGAAGTATGATTACCCAAGTACCTACTATTATTTATTCTGTAGTTTTTTTTTTAATACTACGTCGGGTGGCAGACAAGCATACGGCCGGCCTGATGTGAAGCGGTTACCGTAGCCATATTAACACTAGCAACATAAAATATCGCTCGCGCGCCGCCACCCCCGCTGCCATCGCAGCACCTTCTTCCTTTCTGGTGACCTCATTCACTCGCAGGAACACAACAGCCCTCAAGGGAACCGTTATTTGGCTGCGGTATTCTGTGAGGTGGAGGTACATTCCCCAGTCAGTACAGGGTAGCTTACAATTACGCTCCCTACCTCTCTTTTCGCCAGAGCTTCGTTTGTCAGTCAGCAGGGTGCACCGCGTGCAGGTGAAGTTGGCTTTAGTTCAAAGATGTTGATGAATCACTTACACCCCAAAGTATGATAATACTCATCTATGGCGTACGCGCGCGCCAGCGTTTGCAGTCTTTTTAGACTCATGCGTTTAACGCACCGTGTGCGTATTTGTCATAGTAAAAAAAACCCATGCGGGTAATTTATTATGACAGATCCCGCATACGGGTTCAAAAACGCATGACTTTAAAAAGGCCCTTATACAGGTCGAACCAGCCCGCAGCAACTCCAGCCAGAATATTGACTACTAACCGGCAGAGCATACCACGTGCAAGTTACACTAACTTTGACTCTAAAATATTGGTGAACTACTTACATCTTAGATAATTGCTAGCACAACAAACACACTCGTGTTTACAAAGTCACTTAGCGTTTGAAAATAACTCAAGTAGGCTCAAGTAGTTTCGACCTACATACAAGTCAAGTGTTTGTAATTTCATACTGAAATAAGTTTCATTTTGATATCTCTAAGTACAGGTGCGGGGATAAATAAATTTCCACAGTAAACAAATTTAATGATAAGGAATATTCAGCGACCGTTTTGTTGATAAACATTACGATAAAGTCGATTACTATGTAAACATGTGTACTTGTGTGATAGATAATTAATACCACCGAATAATATCAATTTTTAGGGTCGGCAACGTGACGCCTCTGGTGTCATATACTTTCATAGGCTGCAATGACTGCATTTATTATTTTAATAGTTCATTGAGTATTGCTGTTACTTTAAAAAAGATAATAATAGTTGTGATCGGTCTTCTTCCCTGACCACAATTCTGATCGATTCCAAATTGGCCAAATCAAACAAACTTAAACATTGATATGATGCTGCAGCATCACTAAGAAGCTGTCTTGCATAATTCAACAACATACAGCAGAGATAAATGGTGATCAGGGTCTAATGATGGAGAACGAAAGAGCTTTTTTTTTTGGTCGGTGTTCCATTCAGCAATGAACGAATACGGGCTGATATGATGATGATGATGATGATGAAGTGTAATTATTATTTTATTATATACACTATTTGCGATGTGGCTTGAACTATGAGTTTTAACAAATATACGAGTTTTGATTTTGATGCGTCATATTTCTGACAACGTCAAATTTTGCTAGAATACCATTTTCGTTCGGATTCGTTCACCTTCGAAATTTTTTACCATCAAGTCTGACAACTAGCAGTATAATTTTACTGTCAAAATTGTGTAGGATTTTCACAGAATAGACTATGTACAGTGCTACAAACTTATCTGACCCGGTGGCCAAATTTAGAACTAAAGCCGCCATCTTGAAATGTAGTATTGCCAGGTACAATTAATTTACTTACCGCGTATGCACATTCCATTAAAGTGTATTTTTTTAAATACATATTATCTTTTTCTACACATATTTCATTTCTTACAATAAAAAAATCGTCAACGAGTTGTTTCTGTGCAATATTATAACTCTAATATTATATAATAGCTATGATCGCGACTTAACGTGGTGCATTTTTAAAACTAATCAAGAAAAAATAGAAGGCAATTGATATTTAATTGAAACACCACACAACACAATTAATAAGTATATCAATGCTATTATTTTAACCGTGTATATATTTCTTTGATTTTTATGTTTCCTCTAAAACGGGCGGCATTTCGTTTAATGGCAACCCTTAAGTCGATCGCACCGCCCCCGACACCGGGCCAGATAAGTTTGTGGCACTATATACAAAATTGCTATTTTCGTGTAGATAAATAGAGTCATAGTCACGCACAAAGTGCCTCAAATACTTAAAAACATATTTCAAAAATAGAAAAACTCACCTCCCTCGCCTAAGTGGGTAAATATTTGTTGTGAATGGTTAAAAAAAATTATGTATATGTAAGAATAATGACGAAAAAGAGTGAAGTGACAGCATTAACATGTACGAGTGAGTATATTTGTAACTAGAGATGGGCTCAATGACAGACATTTAAGTAAGTGCCCAGTAAGTACCTGTAAATGCCCAATAAATGCCTAGTTTTGGGCATAAATCGAGAGAGAGAAAGTATAAATCGAGACGAGCTCGGTGGTCGAATGGTTAGCAATGGCCACTTTGACTCCGAGGTCGCGGGTTCAATTCCCGCACAAGACAAACATTTGTGTGCATGAACATGTCTGTTTGTCTTGGTCTGGGTGTTTTCTATGTATTATATGTATGTATTTACAAAAAAAAATGTATTTAAATACATTTATCAGTTGTTTATTTATCAGTTACCCATAACACAAGCTTTGCGTTTAATTTGGGACCAGATGGCGCTGTGTAAATTGTCCAGAAATATTTATTTATTTATTATAATTTATAAGTACTTTTTGGGCATTTCTTGTAAATGCCCGGCATTTCGTCCATCTCTATTTGTGACACACATATGTTGTGCAGTGTTTCAGTAATTATTAACACCTGAATATATATGTTTAAATAGCTGTGCCCGCGGCTTCGCCCTATATTACTTCTACAAAATTTTACGGCAGTCTAAACTTCTTATAGACTTGAACCAACCAAGGACTGCCAGTTTGAAGAATAGACAAAAAATATCGCTTGCCTAGTTAACAAAAACATAAAAATAGCTCAACGCGTCCATTTTTTTAACTGCTAAGTACATGCAAGTTCGTTGATGAAACACTTTGGTTGTTTTTAACTATATGATAATTCTAACAAAGCACAATACGCACACATACTGACATCAACACCTCCATATATGTACTTAATATAATAAAAGTGAAAGTGCATTTGTTTGTTTATCCTTATTTCACGTAGAAAGGAAAGGAACCAATGAACAGTATAAGGTCTGGAGAGTGACATCTATAGGCCACTTTTTAGCCCGGAAAAACATTTTTTTTATACTACGACGGGTGGCAGATATGCCTGCTGTGAACACCCCGGTCACTCGATACAAAACAGTGACGTCCGTGCAGAGAGTAAATGAGCGCGTGTGCGTGCGGCGCCATACAAACTGTTCCAGATTCGCCTCAGAGGGGAGGTGAGGTCGATACGAGAGAGCGGCAGGGAGTGACCATAGTGTATGTAGTACTATTATTTATACTTACTGTAGCAATTGCGTCGTTTTTCTTGCAAAAATACGAGTTCTTTTTTTGGAATACAGTAGGCGGCATTTTTATCTATTTCAATCAATAGGCTTATGAACCTTTTTCATCGATTTGTTTATTAAAGTCGTCACAAAAACGTTACTATACGTGAAAGAATTACTTCGATAGCTTAAAAACTTCTCGAGATATGATAACTTGAAGATCACAATTTTGGACTATCCCCAAAACGCTCCATACAAAAGGCTACCATGTTATGACGTCACACCACACTATTTTAAATGCATTAAATCAGAAATTTGTACGACAGCTATGTTAAATTATGCGTTTATGCGCCGTAACAAAAGTTGTGGTATTTTTTATAATTTCATACTTTTAAAATGGACTTTCCCACCAAACTTTGATCGACCATAAAACACGTCGGACATAAGTTATTAAAATTTTAAGATCGCAGATCGTTCTAGTTTTATGTATTTTACGTTACTGATGGAGTTTTTATAATTTTAGAACATTGGTCACATGCCTATTGTCACCAACGTCAGATTCGTCGACTTGCTTTTGTTTATATAAAGAAATCTGACAAGTAAAATTTGACCCACTTCCCAGTGTTTAATTGAGCTAAAATTTTAAATACTCATTTAATTCCCGTGACAGTGAACAATCACCTAAATGCCGCAATTTGTAATATACACTTTTAATTTCAGCTATTGAGACTGTTTCAGTTAAACTGTTATATTTGTTTTTAAACCAAATCTTTGATTCTGAGTGTACTTTGTTCTGTGTTGATAATCTTTATATACACATTATATCTGGTTCAATAAATACGGGCATTAATATCAAATCCGCATATTATTATGTTTGTTCAGTTATTTATCGAACTCTTATCAGCTACTACCAGTTTCTTGAAACCAGTTTCTTATCGGTTTTTTGAAACTAATACAGAAATGGAACGGTTTTCGATCAAAGAAAATTAATTGCAAGCTTTTCGATTTTTATGTACAGTTAAGAGTCCGTATTATATTATAGATTTAGATTGGATGAAACTTGGTATACATATAGAATATGATGTGGATTGACACATAGTAGGTATATAACTGTTATCCCGGTACCACAGTATAAGTAATAGCACTACGTGCAATATAGCCATTCTCTGCCGCTGTCTCGTATCGACCTCACCTCCCCTATGAGACAAATCTGGAACAGTTTGTATGGCGCTGCAAACATACAACTCTTTCACGCTCTACACAGACTTCATTATTTATGTACTCGTAGTAGTTACGACGCGACTTTTCGTCTCTGATCTTCCTAAATGCCCTATCCAACATTTTTGGCGAAAATGACATATAAATTGTGGGTAATCCACTTTGGAAGACGTATCGATCGGTCTGTTCGTCGTATCTGTATCTTGTTGCATTAAAGCGATATCGCATTTTGGCAGTTAGACGTTACAAGGCAACAAACAGAGCGCTCAACCGAAATAAGCTTGTCCTGTAAAATCATGCTACTGCTACTTAGGGCAGTTAAAAAGATCAGCGATTTGTATGGAGTGGCCGAGGTGTGCCAGTACTGAATATAATAAAACCACGTGCAGAAGCTAATCATACATAAATTACTTATATCAAAATGATTGTAACTGTAACACCAGCAGGCCGATGCGTTAATTATAGCTAATTAAAATAGATTTGAATCGTATACGACATATTTTATCACGATTATATACACAGATAAGCTATACTTAGTAACTTCAAGTCCTACGTGCCTACATGCATGTCGTCCACATCGACTCTCACACGTTATTTGAAAACATAACTATTAGTATAACGTAAACGTCGGAACAATGGCCACTTGTAGTTTATGGAGGTAACAACAAAGCTACTGTTTCTGAGAATAGGTAACCAATGAACCCACTGAGCGGCCACGACTGGTTCTGATCACGCAAGCCGAGCGATATGGGACTCCACATACTCGTATATCAAAGTGTACGAGATTTATAAAAACTGTATGTATGTAATGTACGCAATCACGACACAGCCATGAACTAACCTTAAATTTAAGATTTCAAAGACATAGTCTTTGCAATCCTTTTGTTGTTGATGAAAATGTTTTTTTTTTTCACTGAATTTTCCAATATATGTATATGTATATGACGAGCTCGGTGGTCGAATGGTTAGGAATGGCCACTTTGACTCCGAGGTCGCGGGTTCGATTCCCGCACAAGACACACATTTGTGTGCATGGACATGACTGTTTGTATTGGTCTGGGTGGTTACTATGTATTATAAGTATATATTTACAAAAAAAAATATGTATTTAAGTACATTTATCAGTTGTCTAGATTCCATAACACAAGCATTGCGCGTAATTTGGGACTAGATGGCGCTGTGTAAATTGTCCAGAAATATTTATTTATTATTTATTTATATAAGATTCCTTAGCGAAAAATAAAAATCTTAATTTTCCTTAAAAGACTGGCAACGGATCGGCGACCCCTTGGTGTTGCTGATCTCCATGGGCGGTGGTGATTGCTTTCCACCAGGTGACCCACATGCTCATTTGCCCCCCTCTCATATAAAAAAAAAATAATGAAAAGAAAAATAGAAATTATGTTTTTTTTTTGTCGATAATTTTTGGCCTATTTTCACCCCCTTTTAGGTTTATACTTTATCCCGGGACATACTGTATATAAATAAATAAAATAAATAAATATTTCTGGTCAATTTACACAGCGCCATCTAGTCCCAAAGTAAGCGCAAAGCTTGTGTTATGGGTACTAGACAACTATATATCAATGCACATTATCTTTCAACAAGATTAGGTCGAAATTATATTGACATCAATTTATAATTTTGGGTGTGCTGTTCACGCCCCATATGCGATAAACAACAACTAGATACCACCTTATATAATATAGATAACGACAAAATTAATCATGTTGTTTTCGTATTGACCGAAATTGGAAATTAAACTCTTGTAGGGCGATCTCGGTCTCCTTGCCCATAAGTACAATAAAGCACTTAACCAGATGACTAATTCTCGTAATTATTTTACGATTGCAGAACAGAAGTTAACCGAATCGAGATTGAAATGTGAATTGACTAAAAATTATATACTTGAATTATTGGCAAAAGGCTATTTGACCAATATTTTTTTTTGGTTTGATATGTAGGGACGTCTCAATAATATAACCATAAGTCAAAGAATTTTCACAGTTAATTTCAAAATCACAATTTTGGAACTGACCGAAAACGCTTCATACAAAAGACTACTGAGTTATTGCGTCACAGGTTTGTATTTTGTATGCACCAAATCAGAAATTTGTTCGACAGCTATAATAAATATTACGTTTATGTAATTAGTATCATAATAAAACTTGTAGTATTTTTATTGCTTCTCCAATGGAATATTTTTTTTTTATTTCATACTTTTGAAATGAACTTTCCCGCCAAACTTTGATCGACCCTAAAATAAGTCGGAAGGAAGATATTAGAGTGAAAGTTTGCAGATCTTTATAGTTTTGTGTATTTTACGACATTGTTAAATAATTTATACAATTTTTGAACATTGTCAAATCATCATCATCATCATCTCAGCCATTGAAAGTCCACTGCTGGACATAGGCCTCCCCTCTAGATCTCCAATAAGACCGGTTGGAAGCGGCTTGCATCCAGCGCGATCCTACGGTCTTAATGAGGTCGTCTGTCCACCTTGTGGGTGGACGTCCTACGCTGCGCTTGCCGGTACGTGGTCTCCACTCGAGAACCTTTCGACCCCATCGGTCATCCGTCCTCCGTGCTATGTGCCCTGCCCACTGCCACTTCAACTTGCTAATCCGCTGGGCTATGTCGGTAACCTTGGTTCTTCTACGGATCTCCTCATTTCTGATTCGATCTCGCAGAGAGACTCCGAGCATAGCCCTCTCGTAAGGCCCATAGTGAGGGACCACGTTTCAGTGCCGTAAGTCATCACTGGTAACACACACTGGTCGAAGACTTTCGACTTGAGGCACTGCGGTATGTCGGACGAGAAGACATCACGCAATTTTCCGAACGCTGCCCAGCCGAGTTGGATTCGGCGACTGACCTCTTTCTTGAAGTTGGACCTACCTAACTGGACTACTTGTCCTAGGTAGACGTACGAGTCAACAACTTCAAGAACCGAGCTCTCAACAGATATTGGAGTGGGTACAACATGGGCATTACACATTACCTTCGTCATGTCCATGTTCATTTTAAGACCCACTTGTTGAGAAACTTGATTGAGGCCTTCGAGCATCGTGCTGAGATCTTCCATCGAATTTGCCATGACTACGATATCGTCGGCAAACCGAAGGTGAGTGATGTATTCGCCGTTAACATTGATGCCGAATCCTTTCCATTCCAGGAGCTTGAAGGCGTTCTCCAAAGTGGCCGTAAACAGTTTCGGAGATATCACATCTCCCTGTCTTACGCCTCTTTTCAAAGGGATCGCCTTCGAGCTCTGTTCCTGTACTCGGACCGACATAGTGGCGTTATTATACAAACACTTCAACACTTCGATGTACCGATAGTCAATACGGCATCGCTGGAGAGATTCAAGCACAGCCCATGTCTCGACCGAATCAAAGGCTTTCTCATAGTCCACAAACGCTAAGCAAAGTGGCAAGTTATACTCTTCGGTCTTCTGTATAACCTGCCGCAGCGTGTGGATGTGGTCTATGGTACTGAAGCCTCTTCGGAAACCGGCTTGTTCGGAAGGCTGGAAGTCATCAAGCCTGCGCTCGAGACGGTTCGTAATGAAATTGTCAAATAGCCTATTCTAATTGTTTGCAAAATAACATTCTTAGCTTGTGTAATTTTCGATTAAATTTCGATATAATCACACTTAAATTAAACTTTGAAGTGGTATATTGTGATAAGATAATACCAAATTTAACATTTGGGAGACCGAGACTGAATCGGGTCTGAATTTTGATTACATTCTAACGAGAATCGCCACTGGTCTTTTCAGCGAAATTTATTGAGCTACAGTTACACGAATCCGAAGTCAGAATTTCGAAATTTTGAGTTTCATGGCAACGGATTTTATACCGTTGCCATGAAACTCAAAATTTCGAAATTCTGACTTCGGATTCGTGTAACTGTAGAGCATCAAAAAGTAGTAATGTAAAGTGACCTTGGTTTTCCGATATAAATTCGGGAAAGTGGCCAAAATAAATAAATAAATAAATTTCGCTATGGTGGCGCATGCTGCGCGTCCGATGTTTTTATCACGCTTTCATTAGCTTCACCTGTATATTTGCTTGTTTGTCAGTTTGTAACCGACTTCTTTGAACTTGATGTTGACCCACTTTCAACAGTGAGATTTAATTTAAGCTTTGTTTTTATCAAGGACCGATGACCATACAATAATTTGGTAAGGATCACCAGGATTAATTAATTTCCTCACATAACACATCGAACTAAAAAGCGGAGTAGATAAATGAAATAAATAAACTGTAAAAAAAACACTTTTTAAAACAAGCTTTTATTTAAGTGACCTAAAAAGATGAAAATAAACTTTTAATTAAATCAAACTAATCAATTTAGTACTATGTACCTATAACACAATTAAAATTTTATAAAAGCTTGTCGATTAATTAAAGCGTGTTTTTTAGTTTTTTTTATATATTTATTTGTATCGTAATTAATAAGCTCACATCTCCGACCCTCAGTTTGAGAAACAATGACTTAAATCGATATAAGTTGTTAGTGATTGAGATTTGAAATCAGTGTTGCCAGATTAGTTTAGTTCAAAACGGGATTTTTAACTTTCGAAAGCAACAAAAGGGGGGCATTAAATATAATAAAAAAGTACACAGTTTTATTTAACAAAATGCAATCGAAATAAGTTACTTTCACGTGTACACAAATTCAAAACATAAATTGTTTATATTATTTTTCCAACAATCTTTTTTGGGGTGTAAGTGACTTACTACGATCTTTAGAGCCAAAGCCAACCTCACCTGCACGTGGTGCACCATGCCGACTAGCGAAAGAGGCGAAAGAAAGAAGGGTACAGCGTATTTGTAAGATGCCCGACTGGGGAAGTACGTCCACCTCACAGAATACAGCAGCCGAATAACAATTCCCAGGAGGGTTATTGTGTTAGTGCGAATGAGTAAGGTCACCAGAAATGGGTGGCGGCGCGCGAGCGATACTTCATGCTCCGAGCGTTTACATGGCTACGGTAACAGCTTCACATCAGGCGGGCAGTATGCTTGTCTGCCACCAGACGTGGTATAAAAAAAATCTGACGTTATTGTATGTTCGCCTAGATGCCCATCCTGTTCCAAGCATACTGAAAATCAGGATGTTTGGAAACCCTGTTTGAAATACGTCATTACATATTACAGACAACATTAACGAAAAAATATTAATAAATAGTAATATAAATAAATATTGCTGAACAAATTACACACCGCCATCTAGTCCCAAACTAAGCAAAGCTTGTACCAACTATGGGCATTAGTTATCTGATTAACACTTAAACACATTTTTTTTTGTAAATACATACAATACATAGAAAACACTCAGGCCAAGACAAACAGACATGTTCATGCAAACATTTTTATCTTGTCCAGGGATCGAACCCGCGACCTCGGAGTCAAAGTGGCTATTACTACCCATTCGACCACCGAGCTCGTCAAGATTACTTGATAATAAACAACCTTACATTTATGCAATACATTAAAACATAAATATTTTACAATTATGTAACTTTTTTAACGTACAACTTCATTAGTGGATTTTTTGGCACATACAAGGTCTACATGTAAGAGACCGATATTGACAACTTACTTAAATTACCAGTATGATTGACTGGCATGAACAAACAAACCCGTCAAGAGGGAGGGGTTTTTATTCGAAAAATATTTATTTTAGTGCTTCTATAGAAGCAATTTCAATAGAATATTGCTTTATTGCTTCTATAGAAGCAATAGACACTAAAATAAATATTTTTACTTATAAATCAGCATCATCCCGTAATCATCCCACTGTTGGGATACGGGTCTCCCATCAATCGAAGGGTTTTAGAGCGTACTCCACCATGCTGCTCAATTGCGGGTTGGCGGAGGCCAGTGTTTTCAAGCCGCCCAAAGACCACTGACTTGGCTGAACGACTATATTTACAGCGGCGGACAAGACAGCTCCGAAGCACGGCGGAGCTAGAGATAAATAAACCCATCCATTGGCAGGCTACGGTCGACGTTGCTTAACCTACGTGTTCGATTAGACTGACACGCGCAACGACGCCATTGAGCTCCTCATTTTATTGTCTGCTGCTCCTATATAAAGACTCCTAATATTATTTTTCACATCGTCCAGTCACATATGAGAGGGCGGCAAACGAGCATGTGTAATCACCTAAATGGAATGTAATCACCGCCACCACCATGGAGATCATTAACACGAAGAGTCGCCGAATCGTCACCAGTCTATAGTCCTTCCTTTCTTTCCGGTGACGGTGTGTTTTTGCAAATGTGTGAGTCATTTACAAAAACACAACAATCCTCAAGAGAATTGTTAATTGGCTGTGGTATTCTGTGAGATTAGGCTTGCCAGGTGTCCGGCTTTAGCCGGACATGTTTGGCTTTTTAAGGTCGCGTCCGGCCAAATATGAACGTGTTTGGCCTGTCCGGCTTTTGTCAGGCTTTTTGTCAGAGTGGCGATTCGTACGACGATGGGCGGACGAGCGTCCGAGCGGACAAGAGAGCAAACTGTTGGCGCGCGCGGCGCAAGTGCCAAATATAACTACTAGTTATTGTTATTTTTTAAAGATTTTAAATTGTTCTTACTTCAATTTAAACCTATATAAAGTAAATTCTTACCTAGCCGTAAAATTAATATTATCATTTTGTTACTTTCCAGAAGAATGGTTATTTTTATTTGTTTAATTATAGTTTTTAGTTTATAGTATTAACAATGCCAAAAGAGAGCTATATTCGTTTGTTTTTAGGGTTCCGTACCTCAAAAGGAAAACCGGAACCCATAGAAAATCACTTTGTTGTCCGTCTGTCTGTCTGTCTGTCTGTCTGTCTGTCTGTCTGTCTGTCTGTCTGTCTGTCTGTCTGTCTGTCTGTCAAGAATTTCTATGTCGAGAATACGTGGAGGTATCAAGCTGTAATTTGAACTGTATACTCAGGTCTACGGTCCCATGAAGTTGTAAAAAAATCAAACTTCTAAGTTTACGTAGAAAAAAGTTACGGCCGTTTATTCAGCAAAAAACGCATATTACGACACACTCATGGGAATCAAAACCTATAGGGTACTTACGGGTACCCGTTGACCTAGAACTATGAAATTTGGCAAGTAACATCGTTATAGACTACAAGTACAGGAATAAATCTCAAAACTATACATTTGTAAATAGATCTTAAAAAATAGGGGGTCTATATTTTTTATAGGGTGTCGAAATTTCAAATTGAAACTACTAGTTCAAATGGGGTATTTGAACTTCCGCTTTCAACGCGTGAGGTATCCTATATGGCTTTGAGTAAACAGGGCTACTATCTTTTAATGTAATAGAATGTTCCATCAAATTAGTAACTGATAGCCGATCCCCTGGTAAATGAAAAACATCAGCATATTTGGCACAAATTTGCTCAATATTTAGACGTTCATCATTATTTAAATAATTTAATTCTAACAAGGTGAATAAACTTTTCACCCGGTTCGCTGATATCTGTTCTTTACTAAAACTACAGATGTTAAAATGATTTAAGTCAAAAATTTTTAAATTCGAAAAATCAATTTCTACATCGTCTTCAGTAGTGTTCAGTACTTTAATTGGGATAAGTCCGTTGTTGGGACTAGCCACTGATCCCGCAAGAAAAACTCCTTTTTGCAACTCCGTCGCTAACGTTACGCAATCTTCGACACCTTTATGAGATATATATTTAATTACTCTACAACGAGCGGGGATCACGTGTTTATAAATATTTGTACTATGATTTATGGGTATACAGACTGTTGAACAATCATGAGTTAACTCTAAAGTGTTGGACTTGTAATTTATCACAGCATTATATTTCGTAAGAAAATTCTCTCCTATTATGCCGTTAGAAGTACAGGACATACCCTTGAAAACATAAAACTTTTCAGTAAAGGTTACACCCGCAAAGTGCAAATTTAATAAAATATATCCTTCCGACGCAAGTTTTCCACTGACACCGTTTATTAACAGCTTATCATAAATCATTTTATCTAATAATTTTTTGCAATATTTATTTAACCATTCATACTTAATTACGCATAAACTTGCACCGCTATCGACTAATAAATGTAAATAATTACCATCTCCTAAACTAAATGTTACATTATTACATGTATTACAACTAAAAATAAAATTACTATCTTTATTAGTCGCGAAAAAACTGAGTGTCATTAGGTGTATTAGTAATAGCTGAATCGTAATTTTGTTCTAAATCGGCGGCGGCGGCGTGTTCTGCTTGTGGCGCGTCCGCCTGTTGAACGTGCGAAACTTGAGCGCTGCCACCGTAAGCGGCACGCGCCCCACGTGTATGGTTACGGTAACTTTGATGACCGCGCCACGACCTACTTATACCGGACACTACTGTGTTTCTATTTTGAAATTCGTTATTTCCATAATTCCTTTGAAAATTATTATTAGAACGAAATCGCCCATCACCACGACTACGATTTGCATAGTCATTTCGACCCCGATAGGAATGCCATTGCCCACGATGATTAAACTTCATCACATCATGTTCTGGGGTGGCAAGAGCCTGCTCATCGGTGGCAGCTCTGATTGCCGCGGGTAGCGTTTCAAAATGTCTAGACGCAATGATAGTACTTAAGCGCTCGTTTGATAAACCGTCCGCAAAACGTTTAATGGCCAGTTTTTCGTTTATGGGATGAAGAACTTTGTATTTGTTATCGTCTCCATCAGCCTGGGCTAAAGTTAAATTTACAAACAACTCTTCCAATCCCGTACCGAAGTTTTCTATTGACCTGTTACCTTGTTTAAAGCGAAGAAGTTGTGTCTGCAGCGAGACAGCAGATTTTTTTTGTATAAGCAATGACTTCATGTCGCGAATTAAGTTCTCAACTGAGTCATAAGAGGACTGAAGGCGAAGTTTGGCGCTGGGTGACAACCTAGTCTTTAGAACAAACTCAATAAGTGCAGGCTTCAAAGAGTCGCTAATCATTTTACTATACAACATAATTGCGTCGATAAGTTGTAATGTTATTTGCTCTTGCCCCGTCATAACGGGTAGCAAGGCTATCGCTGTCTTTATATCAAACGTTGAAGACATCGTAGATTCCGAAATAAACTCTTGATACTCTGAGCTCGAATCAGAGACAGTAAGCTGCTTTTCTGAAGGAACTAACTCCTTAATACTGTTAAATACTAAATGAATATCGCCTACAATTTTATCTACTAATACTAAATCGGAGGTGGCTATCTCAGAATCGTCAATCTGTTCCTTAACCCGAGACAAAATATCCTGCAACCTTCCGTAATATGATTGTGCTTCAATTAATTTATTATACGCTAAATTCGAAGCGCGACGCTCTGGTCCTAACTTAATTAAGTATTCCTTTAAATATACTAACTTTTTAAGCAACTCGTTTAATTCCTTAGACATCTCATATTATGAGGGTTGCAGAAAAAGAAAACATAAAAGTATAGTTTGCAATGTACTATCAAAATATTTATACTAGGTCTATTTGAAAATGAAAGAGAAAAAAAAACATGTCAAAAATTAAATTGAAATTAAGTAAAACTATTTCTATTTTTATTACTTTGAAAATTAAGTAAAAATTAAACACTTACTATTATAATGCTAATTGGGTCACGCCATTCGAGTAGGTACACGTGTCGAATCGCAGCTCGATGACGTTTTTATTACGTAGGCTCGGGTACCACTTTTTTCGTGCTGCTCACGGAGATAATTTCGCTGTGCGATGATGCAACGACAATCCTGGATTGGGCCGGGAATACCCTGGACACCGGTCTCCAACTGCTTAGCGCCGTCCAATTTATTCTTTCTTCATACGTTTGCTTGGGGTTGCGAAAGTTCAAAAGAGGAATTGGTAAGATTCCCTCTGTTTATTTCTCGACGTAAGACGTTCACTATATTATTTTGGCACTTCTTCAGAATGTAACATACGGCGGCAATGAACACAAAACTGAGGAGTACAATGAGCATTATGTCCGTACGGCCGATGCTGTCAGAGTGTCTGGAAGTTGCTTGAGCATCACCACTGGCGGTTTGTGCAATTATCACGTCTTCTTTGGTGTTCGAAGTGCCCATCGTTATTGAGACGAAAAATTTTTTATATGTATCACGTATAGAAAAACTATACCAAAAAATATAGTTAGCGTCGATATAGCAATTATTAATCTCCGATATTCCATTCTTCTTTATTCTTATTTATTCTAGTCTTCTCTCTTGATAATCTTCTTTCTTGATAGTCTTCTTTCTTGATAAATTTCCTTCTTGATAGTCTTCTTTCTTCAAACGCCAATTAAATATCATTTCTTCATTATATTCATTCTTCACAATATCGGTTCAAAGGCAGGGTCGCCATGAAATATGTTGAAATTGAATAAAAGAATAGGCTCCCAAAAAGATGTTTATTCTATAGCCATCACAAGTAGAATAATCTATCGATATTAAAATTACGTACAAAGTAAGTAGCGGTGACGAAACTCCTTCCAATCTGCAGACGTTGCAGTTTCATGTTGTAGTAAAACATTTAATTATTATGTTACCGTACAACTACAAATAACGTGTATATTACAAAAGGCTTGATGTACACATTGCAAAATATATTTTATTTATTATTTTCGACGCATTTTTTTCTTATTTATAATGAAAAATATCAAATTTAATAATGATTCTACGTACCTACGGAACTCTCGGTGGGCGAGTCCGACTCGCACTTGTCCGGTTTTTTTAGTTTTAATAATACTTAATAATCTACAAAAGACTGATGATTCATTTGTAAGTAAAACTGTAATAGTGTAACTTAATAAACATTTCAAATTCGTAAACGAGCTATTTTATTATAAATATCGAATATGCATATATCTGGCACACACTCCATCTTCGATCTCATTCTCACTTTACATCACGTATAAATACTTTTTTCAACAGCCCAGCTGTAAAAACATTATGTTTGGCAATAAAAAAAATATGTCCGGCTTTTAGGGCAAAATGTCAGGCCTTATATAGTGCGCAGTCCGGCCTTTGCATTTTATGGCCTGGCAACCCTATGTGAGATGGAGGTACTATCCCAGTCGGGCAGCTTAGAAAATACGCTATCCCCTACCTCTCTTTTCGCCAGAGCCTCGTTTATCAGTCAGCAGGGTGCACTAAATGCAGGTGATGTTGGCTTTGGTACAAATATGTATGATCAATTTGAAATACTTGAGGTGTACCTCAATAATTTCTTATACTGTAACGTAGGCGAACGAAGTTGCGGCAACTAGTAAGGAGACAAATAAAGACAATTTTTACATCCATACGAACATCATTGGCCGTAATCAGTGTGCCATATCAATGATTAGTTTGGCCTCATCTAAATATCATTGCACCACGATCTCATCGCTCGGCATTGTATTCAATGTGCAAGCAATTTGCATTGATTCCAGACATTATTTAAATTTTACAATGACAACATACAATTAACATTTTGTATTCTTTTGTTAATGAAGTGGTTAAGGCAATTTCTTTGTAAGGGAGAAACTTTTATTATCTCTATTTATTTGTTGATGTTGTCATTAGATGACAGTCTTTAAGTCAAGTCAGTGGCCTTTGGGCGGCTTGAAAACACTGGCCTCCGCCAATCTGCAGTTGAGTAGAGTGGTGGAGTATGCTCTGAACCCTTTTGATTGAGGGGAAGCCCGTATCCCAGCAGTGGGTTGAATAAGGGTTGACGACGATTATTTGTTTATTGTGGAAGTAGTGTTTGGGATAATATTCAATTCAAATTCGTCAATTTGGACAAGTGTCCAAATATATTGTGTCCGAATGACACTGAGACTAATATTCAACCAATTTAATAGTTGTAATCAATAAAGTCAGGACTTTTTTGATGATAATCTTAATTTCGGATCGGCGATCCCTTGATGTTGCTGATCTCCATGGGCGGTGGTGACTTTCCATCAGGTGACCCACTAGCTCGTTTGCCCCCTCTCATATCTCAAAAATAAAAAAAAACAATACCATGAAAGAATTAAGTATGTGCATCCCGCAAGGATAAACATCAATTATTCAGTGTGAATGACTCGCAACTATGTTAAGAGCCAAAGCACAGCTCACCTGCATGTGGTGTATCCTACTGTCTCGCAATCAGGGCTCTGGCGTAAGAGATAGCACACAGGTCGAGTCTGTTGGAGATATACCACGAATTACAAATTTTAAGAGTTCAAATTAATTAATCTGAACTCTTAAATTCGTGGTATATCTCCAACGATAATAATAAACAAAAACCGGCCAAGTGCGAGTCGGACTCGCGCACGAAGGGTTCCGTACTATCTATAATTAGGTCGTGAGCGATATGTACCATTTCAACTTCATTGTTTTCGGACCTTATCTCTGCGTCGTAAGGTTCAATAGCGAACGGCGTGTTTCAGTACGAGCGCCATCTAGCCTCTGGTAATGTACTACACAATTCTATTCGTCTTGCAATACATTTTATAAGTTCGTCGGCTGTTACTCAGTAATTTGTAAAGTCTAGTTAGCCGTGATAGTTTTCCATTTAAATTCACTATATGGACTACTTCCATGTTTTTTTTTCACATTTGTAAATATAACAGTTTCGTTGATACAGGGGGGAACACTTGCGTCTAACAAAAATTTGCACGTTAAAAGTAAATAATTCGCAAACAGATTACTATATCGAAAAATGTTCTTCCCACACTCCCAATGTTTTTACGTGTAGGGGAGGTACCCCGAAAAAAAATATTATTCAAAATCTTATTCTACCACTTTGTCAGCATAGTTAATATGTGTCTACATGCCAAACTACAGCTTTCTAGTATCAAGCGTCTCTGAGCTAGGCCGCGGACGGACGGACGGACGGACAGACGGACGGACAGACGGACATGGCGAAACTATAAGGGTTCCTTGTTTACTACGGAACAATAAAAAATAGCCGGATGCACCACATGCAGGTGTACTTTGCCTCGAATAATTGATGACTAACCTAGCATTCATAATAAGCAAAGCCCTGAGTTTAACTAAACTCCGGACATTTTTAGTGATGATCTTTATTTTAGATGAAAGAACAATGTGTTTGCTGGGATAGACATCAATTATTCGAGGCAAAGTACACCTGCATATGGTGCATCCTGCTATTTTTTGTAGTCAGGATTCTGGTGAAAGAGATAGCGACCATGTGGAGTCTGCTGGGGATGTACTGCCTCACGCCCCGCGGTCTGCCACTGGCTGGCAGACCGCGGGGGCTTTAGAGTTTAAATCTTCAGAAAGTGGAGAGTTAAACAATATTATGAGTAGGGACCAGATTATATGCATTTGCATATTTGCATATGGATTTGCATATTTAAGCCATTTTCAGCGGTAATAGCATATTTTATCTAAGATCTAGTTATGATGCATATTAAAAAAGTCAATAGCTGTTTATTCAGTCTAAGGAATCATTTAACGATTCTATAATAAAAAAAAACAAAGCCTTTAAACACTTAGATAGCATTAAAAACATAGATTTGCACTCATTTTTCCTACATACCTGAAAGTATTAAAAAGCTTGAAACTTGCGGTTTAGCATTCAATGAATCTATCCAAACAATGAATAAAATCCGCCAAATGAATTCCATGCTGCCAATGGCATTGCCGCATATACTTAAAGAAAAATTTGAAAACATATTGAACAATAATCCAGGTTTTGAAAGTTTGTGTCAAATTGATAGTTTCATTAATGGAACGGCAGATTTTTTTCCAGAAACTATAAGCCTAATGTCCAGTTACCTCAGTGAATGTGGAGCGAACCTTTTCCACTTACAAAAATATTCTAAATGATCAAGAAACAATTTTACCACTGAACATTTGGAACAAACAATACTTGAAAATATTAAACAATTTTAATGTCAAGTAATGTTACTGTACTTATTATTATTGTCTATCAAAGGGTAATTTACTCGTACTAATTGTATGCTAATTTTTAGGGTTCCGAACCTCAAAAGGAAAAACGGAACCCTTATAAGATCACTTTGTTGTCCGTCTGTCTGTCTGTCAAGAATTTCTATTTCGAGAATGCGTGGAGGTATCAAGCTGAAATTTGAACTGTATACTCAGGTCTACGGTCCCATGAAGTTAAAAAAAAAATCAAACTGCTAAGTTTACATAGAAAAAAGTTACGGCCGTTTATTCAGCAAAAAACGCATATTTCGACACACTCAAGGGAATCAAAACCTATAGGGTACTTCCCGTTGACCTAGAACTATGAAATTTGGCAAGTAACATCGTAATAGACTACAAGTACAGGAATAAATCTCAAATCTATACATTTGTAAATAGATCTTAAAAAATAGGGGGTCTATATTTTTTATAGGGTGTCGAAATTTCAAATTGAAACTACTAGTTCAAATGGGGTATCATATGAAAGGGCTTGATGTACACATTGCAAAATATATTTTATTTATTTTTTTCGACGCATTCTTTCTTATTTATAATGAAAAATAACAAATTTAATAATGATACTACGTACCTACGGAACCCTCGGTGGACGAGTCCGACTCGCACTTGTCCGGTTTTTTATTAATTAAAGAGATAAGAAATAAAGTAACTTTAAAAACTTTAAGGTTTAAAAACTTATTTTACTTTTCTTTTTTCTTTTTGGGTTTCTAAAATTTATCATTTAATTTGGCATATTCTGCCAATTTTCGAGCATATAACAAGCCTTTTATGTTGCATTTAATCCGGTCTCTAATTATGAGTATATGCAGGATAATCTTCGATTATTATAAGAGAACATGATGCATGAACATGCAAACTATTTGGGACAATGTTGTCGTTAAAAAGGGAAACCAAAGAAACTTATAAGTTTGTTATGTACCAATAAACAATCACTCAATCTTGATAGGGAGCAAACCAACTTGACACTTTCATCTAATTATACAGTAATTCTCTTATTACTAAACAAACTAATTGGAGTCAAACTTCAACTATTGAAGAGGAAGAGAGTAAAATAAACCCCTAAATTTGTTTCCCAACAATGCATAACTGACTCAATAAGTAACTCCATAGGATACAACTAAATGAAACTATGTGAGAGATTGAAATCTATTACTAATCCATAGTTCATATCATACCATACTAAATTTGCGAGTGTTTGTTTGTTACCTAGTCATAACTAAATGGCTGACCCGATTTTAATGAAATTTGACATGGACATAGATTTTATTCTCAGGAAGAACATAGGCTACCTTTTAGCACTATATATGGGTCAATCAACTTTTTTACCTCCGATGAGGTCCGCACGCTGTCCCTGTTCGATAACTTAATTTATAATAATAATGACGTATTTTATTTGTATACGTTGTTTTTCTATTATTATTTAGAAACCAATCCCTATAAAACATTTTATATTTTTTTGCAATTTATCCGTATTTCAATGGTTGTCCAAAAGACAAAAGTTCGTTTTCAGTACTATCGGAGAATGTCCCTAAGTATTATATCACCACAAAACTTTGCAGCCTGAAAAAAATCACTATTATAAAATTAATACCAATTACACAAATACATTTAAAACGATATGTATAGTGAAGAAAACGTGTCTGTTGCATATTTCACTTTAAATAATTTAAGATTTTTTCTTTTTACTTTTGTCCCCATAATCATCATATAAGACGTCGGTCTTTCGGACAACCATAAATTAATTGTGTAATCAAAGTATAGATGGCGTTGTAAGAAAGTAGATATCAAATGTAAATTTCTAGTAAACAGATAGGCGTAACCGCGATTTTGAATTCACAAAAACCGCCGCGTCAGTCGGCCGCGTTCTGCTTGTAAGAGTGGGTGGCTTTATTGTCCGTCCATCGGATCACCGGAAAAAATACGTAAGTACTTAATATATTACAACAAATTCTAGTGCACCAAATGCTATTTCATATGTATGTTTCTGTAAATGTCAAACTAAACAAAAAAAGACATTTGTATTTATTTGACAGCTCAATATTTCAGAAATGTCCTATGGATAACCAGTCACTTGGACAACGAAGTGGTTGTCCCTAGGACAATTTTGGTTGTCCCTAGGACAACAATATTGCAATTTGCAATTTTGAAACAGATTTAAATCATAACTTCACCCCAGGCGCTACCCCTTGGGGTCAAGATGCGAAGTTTTGATTTAAACCTGAGAAACTAAATAACACTGCTTAGCACAATCTTACAAATATGACCTACAAGTGCTGTATTCCATGAGTCATTATTTTAATCCTATTTTTTTAGTAGCATCTGTTGCTTAATTTACATTTAGCTCTTGAAATTGCATTTCAGCCTTATATTTTTAGCCTTCCATCTTCAATTTGAATAAATTTTCCGACATTCCCAAGCCCAACAAATATACCTTTCTTCATTTCGTCCCTTCATATTATTCTTAATAAAAGCATGTAATGACCCACTACAGGATCCAAACCCAAGTAATGAAAGAATACATTAGTGGGGGCTTAGGTCCTGCAGTGGATCTGCAGTTCTGCGACAATCACCACAAACACTTTTACTCAATTGTTGCACCCAGCTCATGGCTTTTCATCTTTCAAATCATCTTATAGCTTTACACACTTCCATGCATTCACAGTATCGAATGCAGTATATTCAATACTTTCTGTTTTTATTTTTAGAATGGAATTATAGGAAAAAGAAGAAAAATATATCAGGACGCTATAGAGAAAGACTTAAATAAAAAAGAGAGAAAGCTATCACAAAAATAAAAAGTTGATTTCAAGTATACAGCGAGAGGAACAAAAACACTGCAGAGCTATTTAGAAATTACGTAAACAGGAACAAAGAAGACGAATAAAAGCGGTTCATAATATGCTTAACGCCACACCTCCAAGTTCTCCGACGTTTTGCAGGAAATCAATATACCTCAAGATCAACATGAAATTATTCCACCTGCTTCATCTATAGTAGCTGGATATAAAATAAGAGGAAAAAAAATTGAGCGAGGTCAGGATGTGGAAGAAAAAATATGAAAAATATAAGAAGAGAGCTATCGCAAGGAAAAATCGATTCTTCTTCATTCGTCTTAAGTATTTCACTTAAGACGAATGAAGAAGAATCGAAGACAGAAAGTAAATTCCACATTAAAAACAAAAGTTTTAGCAATGCTGTAAAAGAAAATTACTACAAAATAAAGGCTCGATACGGAAAAAACATGTTGAAAAATATATTTGAGAACATAGACGCATCCCAAAAGAAAGAAATCATCAAGGATAGTTTAGATATAAAAGGAAGAATCAGTGCAAGAATAAGTTCCCACTGTGGTGATACAGAGCTTACAAAAAATATATTTTTCTTAAGAGACGATGAGGTTATTCTTGACACATCATCTCTTAACAAAATATTCTTATTTCAATTTTACCAAACATGGTATCGACCAGGTTTGGACTTTTACATTCTCAAACCAACAGTAGATGGAAGAGATATGTATCTGTGTAAAATAGATACAAATGCTGAAGATAAGATAGAAGAAGAAGGCTTTATTCTTAATGCGATGGATATAAGTTTATTGATTCTGGAAACAGTCTGTGATACTAATAAAATGGATTGTATGTTTGGGGCTTGTGTCCAATGTCAGGATGAAGAAATCTAAATTAAGAGAGACCAATCATACGTAAAATACAATGGTTTGAATGCGTAAGAGAAGAGGAAATCTATCTGAAAGAAGGAAAGAAAATGAAAGAAGGAAAGAAAATAAAGAATGTAAAAAAACTGAAAGAAGATACAGTACAAAACATGACTGAGAATTTTAAACGAGAACTGAGAATGTTGACAACTATTGACAATTGTTTTTGGCATGCAAAGCCTTTAAAATATACATTCTGAAACTTTCTTATTCATATTTTTTATTCGGTACTCTATTTAGATGTAAAAGTAAAACTATACACAAAATAATGTAATAACTTTAACGTTCTAGTACTTCCTATGGACAACCATAATGTCCACTGTACAACTAAATTGTCCCCAGATTAAGAAACGTACAAGGATAAATATTTCTTTTTAAATTTAATTTAAATTCATAAAAAAATATAAGATCAGTAATACAATACAAAAGAAAATTTTCACGAGGTTTTTTTTTATTGTAATTACAATATTTTCCATAATTATGAACAGTTTAGGTTGTGTGAAGTTACAATCGTTGTCCATAGGACAGCATTAGTGCATATATTTCTGAAATTATAAGAAATTTCATGGAATCAAAGACGAGGAATTAAAATGTCTGCATTAATTAATTCAGCAAAGATTTATTTTTTATTATAATTAAAATTGGTACTACTTAAAAATCGTACAGAGTTTAGTCGTCCAGGGGACAGATATACCTTTGGTTGTCAGAGGTTTCGTATAAAATTTAGTCAATTGCATAAGAAAACAGTTCTGCTCTCTCTGGAATCACAAAAAATAGATAATTGTCTTTTAAATAAAATATTTAAAAGTGAACATTGAAACAACAAAATAAAAATCTAAATATTCATGATTGGGATATTTAAAAATTGATTGACCCATATAAGCCACATTCATGCGGCCGAAGCCGCGAACAGAAGCTAGCACTAATATGTAAATGAAAAATTATGTCTGTCTGTTTATTACCTCTTCAGAACTAGTCGCCTAAACCGATTTTAATTAAATTTGGCTTGCACATAGATTATATACTGAGTAAGAACATAGGCTACCGTTTGCGAGATAACCGACATTTATACGAACCAAGATGCGAGCGAAAGCTAATGATTTCTTAAATGCTTGTAGGATATCGATAAACACTAACATAACACTAGCTTCTAAACACAAAATTTAAGTTCAGAATCTGAGACCAACACTATTGTTTGAATGTTAAAAACAAAATTTGATACCATACCATAAAAAAGTAAAGTTTATAATCATATTTATCCCAGCTTAATAAAAAATACCTGAATACGCGCCAAAAAAGTACAACGTTACGAAACAATAAACTTGAAACTTTTTACTTACCATAAATGTTATGTGGGTGAAGTCGCAACAAAATTCAAGTTACGACAATGAACGAAGCCCATTCTCCTTCCAGATTTCCAATTTAGAGATGTGCATAATTCATCACTGAACTTTTTGTTTACAACTCCAAGTAACTTGTCCCAAACCCCCCGATCATTCACTGTTTATTATTATTTGTTGACACAAAACGAGGTTATTGCCGCTTGCACTAACATCTGGAATTCTGGACCCTAGTTGACAGAGATTTCACTTTGCACTTTAGTTCAACTTTTTGTATTACAAACACGTATTTATGAGAGAAAGGTTACAGGAAACATAAGTCTAAAAAAGTTAAAACACTTGCAAGTAACCAGTGGTTAAGAAAACAAGTGGCTGGCAGAAGCCAGGCCGAAAAAAACAAAAGTTTTAACCACGCTAAACTACAAACCAACACAACACACAACCTCCATCCATAAACATCACAGCGGTGTGCGTGAACGAAACGATATGATAGAACAAGACAACAGATATTATATTACAGAGAGCAAGACGCACGCGCGGTCGCTGCTGCGTTTACAAAAATATTGCCAGTACTATCTCACAAACTTCCATTGTATTCTTTATCATTCTACTCTATAATATTAAATTAAACGAAACAAGTCTTGTGTATAATTAAATATGTATATATTCGTATTCGATTAAATTTACAATTTAAGTTCACGAAAATGTAAAATGAATATAACAAGATCTCAATTTTGAGACAATTCGTTTTCCTCCCAAATACCAGAGGGGCAATTCTCGTAATTAAAGTGTAGTCTAAATTCAGTTCCGATCTAAAAATCTAAATTCAGTCTCTATCTCACAAATGTCAAATTTAATATTCTTGTATCACAATATGAATCTTCACAATGTAATTCAAGTGGGATAATCAGTCAATAATACATTATCGGAATATGACCGAAAATTTAACAAACTAAGAAAGATATTTTCACAACAATGCGAATAAGAAATTATTGATGTTAATACTTGTAGGTACATATTAACGTCAAATATATACTTACGTTTTTTAGAATTTTGAAAATTTTATAGTTTTTAAAATAAATATTACGTTTTTTAGTAAACTGCTGGTCCAAGTTTGATGCAATTTGGTAATTAAGTAGGTCATGTACATACGATTTATAATATTATGTTCATGTGGCATTGTAATAGGTTTAATAGTTTTCAAGAAAACCAATCGCAAGGATTCGGTTCGCGGCAAAGGATTAAATATTACAACTTATTTTTGTTTACATTATAACCAACGACAAATGATTAAATATTACAACTTATTTTTGTATAAATTATTATAAGGTAACTTTAATAAATACAATCTTCAATTAATTCCATAAAGTTCGTAAAATTTCTTACCATGGCAACACTACAACTCTTATGTCATTCGCCGGTGGCACTGGCTGACAGAAGTATACGTACACGCAAGCACACGCACACATTGAATACTCCGAACTTATTGGCCAAAAAGTCGTTTGGTTGAAGGCAGCGTCCACCCGCGCACCAACGTCCTTGCGGCCACAGGCCACCGACCGCTGAATATACCTGCTTGCTTATAAAAGTTTGCCTTACCGTCATGGGGAGCACTATAGTAAAAGAACCTTTTGTAACATACAAAAAGTACGTCGCATTGAAGCTATTCTGTGGTGTGATAGAACACTTTATCCATTGTGATAATACTGTGGGTAGAAATTTATTATTCATGTGCAGCACATTATTAAATATAACACAAAAAGAAAGTGTTTCACCCTAATAGACAATAAGAAAAGTCCAAAAAATAATGTCCATTTATTCTTAGACTATAATATGTATTTAGAAGTTTATGTTAAAGTTAAATTACTTATTAGTCCGTAAGCTAGATCGTAATATTTTAAAGCATCACGCTTTATAGAAAAAAAATGTGCAACACACGCAACATAGAGCCAACAGTAGCCTATGTACCGAACAACATTTAAAATTATTTACTACCTAGGCTACCTGATATGAAGCCGATACTAACTTTTTTATCACGAGAAAAATAAGCGTACGACCTGCAACATCCTATGCTTGCTGCTGCATCGCAACCTGCAGATGCTTCTGATACCATAGGCATCGCTCATGCGTTGCCGGCCCTATGAATACCCTTTTACACATTTCTTGAGAAACAACATATTGTAGTCTGGGAAAACCTTGGCAGGGAATTCATTCCATAACAGCAGCATAATAATGATAATAAACACTTGCAACTAAGAAAGTACCACTCTCGTGATGCCATACGCCAACTTAATTATATTTGGGGAAAGCGACGCGGGTCGCCTGCGCAATACAACTTATTCAGGCGACTCGCGACTTTTCCAAAAAAAATAAAATGTCTCATCGTTCGTAAATTTTAGAGAATTAAAAAAATGGAATGATAATTGTTGTTCTATCATATAAGTATTCCAGAACTTAAAATAAGTTTTTTTTTTATTAATCTGCGCCACAAGCTGCAACATCCGATGTTAAAATGATCAACAGTTTCTAAGTACATGAAATTAGATAAAAGATAAATTATTTTATACTTTTTTTTATTATATGTATTTGAGAAGGGGGCAAACGAGCATGTGGGTCACTTGGTGGAAAGCAATCACCACCGCCCATGGAAATCAACAACACTAAGGGTTCGCCGATCCCCTGGAGTTACCGCTCTTGAAGCCTGGGTGGCTTCACTCAGTGTCATTATTGTTCGCATAAACTGCTGAGGGAAGTTGATTGCGCTTGGACTTCATAATTCATAGGTAAGCAGTTCCGCATGCAATTGCGCAGCTGCTTAAAAATTAGTCCTACGCATACATACTTGCTTACAAATATTATGTAAATTGTCATTTACTACGTCTACTATGGCCTCCAGCATTTTATTGACTTACGGCATATTTTAATCATAAGTAGGTGGATATAATTTATAATCATGTTTCTATAGCTGATATAATCCATACGGATATGTCCATTATCACAAATATGTATTTTATAGTATACATTGACCTGGGAACGAGTTAGAGATTTTATGGAGCCTAGTAATATGCATAGCGAGTTTGTTTTTATTTCTTAAATTTAATTGATGGAGATCACTGTTTTTCCTAAATTTAGTTTGATTTTTATGAACGTAAATAAGATTTTCATAAATATATTGAGAATGTAATGTCATAATATTTATCTCTTTAAATTTATTTCTCAGTGTCTCCCTGGGACTCATCATATAAATAGCACGGATAGCTCGCTTCTGGAGCACAAAAATTGAGTCTACATCCGCAGCACTACCCCAAAGCAATAAACCATATGACATAATGCTGTGAAAATAGCTAAAATAAACTAAACGCGCAGTGTCAACATCAGTCAGTTGACGTATTTTCCTTACGGCGTAAGCTGCTGAGCTGAGTCTACCTGATAACGTTTCTATATGTGGGCCCCATTGTAATTTAGAGTCTAATGTTATCCCAAGGAAGACAACCTTATTGACCAATTCCAATCTCTCATTGTCCATCACCACACTGGTTTTTACTTGTTTCACATTTTTTGTAAAAAATCTAACATATTTGGTTTTACTACCATTTAAAAGTTATTAGCACTAAACCAGTTTACTATTTTTGAAAGAGCATTATTTACATCGTCAATTTCTGATTGTTGTCTATTGTTCTATAAAAATTGGTTACCGCATCACGCGTGAACGGCTGGACCGATTTCGCTATTTCTTTTTATTTGTATTCGTCCGGAGAAGGTTCTTAGGAAAGAAAAAAACCAAGAAAGTTGTGCGAAAAACCTATAAAATTAAGGAAAACTGAACGACCCCAAGGGCGTCGCCAAAGGGGGGCAGGGAGGGGCAGCTGAAGAGATTCTATTTATTTATAAGTTTTATTTATTGTACAGTCAAGAGCTCGTGAAGCTTTACACGTTGGACTCTGTACCGTTATTATTACAATCGCTGTAGATGTAAGGCTCATACTACAAGTGATAAACTTCATGAGCCCTCGACTTTACCTACAATTCATATTTTTCTCGTTCTCCATATCAACTTGGACCTTGAACGACCATAATATTGACTTTTTAATGTAACTCTAAGTCGTTTGACACAACTGTCAGTCATTTGACAGATTGCGCGAAACCAATTCGAACAGGGACGACGTCTGTGGGTCAGCTAGTATATAAGAAATCGATGCCTCCAATGAACACTACGCCAACTCAAAACATATACATGTATGTTTTGAGTTGTTATATATCCAGATACATTCCAGATCCAGATTTATATAATTATGTGTATATATTTGTAGGTATGTATATTTGTATATAACTATGTATGTTTAAGTATGTATATTAATTTTATACTATTTATCTTTTAAGTATTATTTATCTTTTATCTTTTAAGTTACATATATTACTGTGTTTACAGTAGGTATTAAGTTATTTGTTTGGGATAGCCGCAATCGTGTTGCTCTGCACTCCCAAAGGTTGACTGGTAGAGAATGCAATAGCATTAAGTCCGCCTTTTGTACCCTTTTACTGTGGTCAATAAAGTTTTAAATAAATAAATAAATAAATACACACCGCTAATAGTGGCAAAAATTTTTTTTTTTCCAAACTTAAAAGGCCATCTTGCGCCATCTTCACTACATAGTAAACAAAGTCGCTTTCTCTGTCCCTATGTCCCTTTGTATGCTTAAATCTTTGAAACTACGCAACGGATTATGATGCGGTTTTTTTTAATAGATAGAGTGATTCAACTGGAAAGTTTATATGTATAATATATGCATAACATAGTAGAAAAACACTGATAATTTAGAGGTTTCTAATGTGAAGTCGTAAATAAACACATTTTTTTGCTCTTTCATTGCAAACGCTGGCTGAACCCAACGAGATAGATCAAAATAATGTAGTACAGTATTGTTCACCTTAAAATGGTCTACAAAAAAGTTCGCGATGGTATATGTCTATCTCTTAGTGGTAACACACAATAACCGTTATTTTATCCTTTGCTTTTTACAAGAAATAATGCCTTATTTACGAAGCGATTTTAAGCAATACAGAATTAATCCTTATCCAATTAAGTACCTTAAATACATTGCGCATTTAATATAGATCAATATGGCCCTTCACAGCATGTAATTTAAATGAATAGTTTAGAAGATATTACACATTTAAAGTGCAGGGACATAACGGCTGTGGCGGTACCGGCCGCGGAGCCGGCGGCGTGTGCCTATAACTGGGGAAGGACTGGATAGGACAAAGCGCAAAGACCTTCTGTAGTACATTTAGTATCAGCATTGCACCCGTGCGAAGCCGGGGCGGGTCGCTAGTATTATTTAAATGCCTCGTTAATAGTAACCACTTGTCCGAAGCTTATTGAACATGTATCTACGGGTGAGTAAAACAGTATACTGTTTTACGATTGTTTCCTTAGCGTCCAACTGATTTCGTTGCATTTGAACAAAAATAGCGTAAATGATTGGTTGAGAGGGGGGCGGCTGATATCATAGGGCCTAGGGCGACCATGGCCCTAAGTCAGCCTCTGCGTACTAATATCGGTTAGGATAGTACTAGTAGCACAATAGGCTGTCTACAGTGCTAGTAGTCCGGTATGTTGTTAACACCTTGAGTATTTTTTTCAATAGCACTGTACACTGTACGATGTATGAGTAATATAATTTTTTTGCGTACTAATATTATATTTACGTATATTATAGTATGGCGAGAGATTAATATAGTATTATGCTACTTATTATAGTACTATAATATATATTTTTTTTATACTACGTCGGGTGGCAGCAAGCATACGGCCCGCCTGATGTGAAGCGGTTACCGTAGCCATATTAACGCTCGCAACATAAACGCTCGCGCGCCGCCACCCCCGCTGCTATCGCAGCATCTCCTTCCCTTCTCTTCTAGTGACCTCACTCACTCGCAGGAACACAACAATCTTCAAGGGAATTGTTATTTGGCTGCGGTATTCTGTGAGGTGGAGGTACATTCCCCAGTCGGGTAGCTTACATTACGCTGCCTACCTCTCTTTTCACCAGAGCTTCGTTTGTCAGTTAGCAGGGTGCACCGCGTGCAGGTGAAGTTGGCTTTGGTTCAAAGATGTTGATGAACTACTTACACCCCAATAAATAAATATCATTGTACTATTATAGATGTGTCCGATGATCGAATGTCTAGTAACTTTATTCCGAGGTCGAGGGTTGGATTCCCGCACTATACAAATCGACGGCCCCTACGTCCTACGTATAAAGCGACATGTCATTTCAGTCATGTCTGCCTATACTACGATATAGTAATTAAAGAGTATTATTATTGGACAAATGAGTTAATTTCTTACTTTTTGATTATAATATAATCAATAAAATAAAAAAGAAAATGTTTTTTACGGGCAATGTATAGCAATTTATGCAATAAAAAAAATTTGCCATTTTTGACATCTCGCTTTATACGTAGGGACCGTCGAAATATTTGTGTGCATGAACATGTCTGCTTTGTCTTGGTCTGGGTGTTTTCAATGTATTGTATATATTTACAAAAATGTATTTAAATATAATATCAGTTATCTAGTGCCCATAGAACAAGCTTTAGATACTTAGTTTGGGACTAAATAACAGGACTAGACAGGACCGAATATTGTCCAGAAATATTTATTATTTTATTTAGATTTCAGTTTGAGATCGAATCGAGACAACGGAATCACACGGAAGTAGGGATGCCAACTTTTTTTCCAAGAAATAAAGTATATTTAGGTCTGAGAAGAATATTAAACAGTATTTTAGAAAAATTAACAGTATTTTATTTATTTAATATTTTAAATACATATTTTTTTAGAGCTTCTCATACTACTTTTTAATTTACAGTCTTTTTTTAAATATTACATACGCCTCACCACAATTATAACTAAAATGAAATCAGGAGCTCATTTTTTATTAAATTAATAGTCATATATTATTAATGACTAAATTTAAAAAAAAAATGTGCTAGAGTCTAAATCTAACACTAGTGTTAAGCATTTTGATGCTGAAAACAGTATTTGGTATACTTTATTTTTGTTCAACAGAAAAAAGTATAATGTAGTGAAATTCAGTATAATACTGTTTTAAACAGTATAGTTGGCAACCCTACACGGAAGGGAGTACACATACTGTACATATGTACTTAGGTTTAGTAGATATAAATTGTTTTGACCACCCTGATGGCTGCAAATATCTCAAAAAATATATAAAACGAAGCTAATCATTTTAACAGTCAATGAACATATCATTAGTGATGTTTGTATTGTGTAGATGTAGGCAACTAGGTCAAAAGTGTTTTTAAGATCAAGGATGGGTTATCAACTAAGTAATTATATTATTAATTCTTGTATGTTAATATGTTGTACTGTACCTACAGTTTATATACATTATAGTTGATAATGTTTTTACATAGTAGTACGTACTTATCGGAAGAGGTACGTAAAAGTACACAGAAGGTACCATATAACAATAATAAATTTATGCCAATCTGAGAAATACATGAATAAAATACGGGAAGACATCGTACTTACGATATGTGGTAGTACCATAGTATAAGTAATTATATAGGTACATATATAAAAGACATACTGCGCCGACCTCCTACAATACATATATATAAACATATGCAAAATCCATTCTAATTTGAAATAACTAACTTTATGATAATCAATAAATGACGCAGATGCAATAAAACGCAAAAGAAATATATCTCTATTCAATGTTATGTGTTCTACTAACAGATTAGATTACCACAGTCGCAAGGTTGTTCATAAACAAACATGCAACGGGCGTAATTTTATCTAATCATTACATACAATCATCTGATGGCATTGAAAAATCCTTCGAACAGACAGTATGGCGCTATTTGGTAACAGTAGGTACCTCAACTATCTCAGTTTAGAATACAAGTTGCAATTAGCAACTTTAAATAGCTTTATAGTATAAATTGAACTTCAAATTCGACAGATGTGGCCAGCCCACTACTTCAGCTTGCTGACTCTGAGAGCTATGTCGATCACTTTGTTTCTTCGTCGAATTTTTTCGTTCCGGATTAAATCCCTTATAGAAACCCCAAGCATTGCTCTCTTCATCTTTCGCTGTGCGATTTTTAGTCTGTGAAAGCCCAACGATCAGCGTCCAAATCTTTGTACCGTAGGTCATAGCGGGGAGGATGCAATAATTTAACACTTTGGTCTTTAAGCATTGGCACAGAATAATATGCATTGGGTTATATCTGCGGTGATAATGTGCCGAGGTTTTCCAAAAGCTGCCCAGCCCAGTTGAATGAGTCTATCGATCTATTTGTTGAAATTACCCCGGCCCAGCTGCATGGCCTCTCCGAGGTAGGCGAAGTCATTAATCACTTCAATAGCTGCATTATCTTCGATAACCGGGCTAGGGATTATGGAGTCCTTGAACTTTCGTTTTATCAAAATTCATCCCCAACCCCACGGATCGAGAAGCAGCATTGAGGTCGTTTAGCAATCGACTGCGATCTTCCAGCGATTCAACCATTATGACTACGTCATCGGAATATCGCAAGTGTGAAATGTACTCGCTATTCATATTAATGCCCCGTGTCTTCCAGTCCAGCGTCTTGAATACATGTCCTAATGCAGCGGTAAATAGTTTCGGGAAGATGACATCCCCTTGCGGTACCCCTCGTTGAATAGAACTACACCACTGGTTCTAGACGCGCACAGTTATTGTTACAGCATTATACAGCACATCTCAGCACCTCGATATAGCGCTGGTCTTCTTGACATTCCTGTAAAGATTTCAGAACAGACCAAGTTTCGATTGAGTCCAAGTCCAACGCTTTCTCGTAATCCACAAAAGCCATACAGAACGGCAAATTGTATTCGGTAGTTTTCTGCACAATCTGCCGCAGTGTATGAATGTGGTCCACGGTACTGTAGCCTTTACGTTACTGTACTGTACTTTAGCTGGTAGTCATCAAGTCTTCGAGCGAGATGGTTTGTGATAACCCTTAATAGCTTATACATAATAGCGAATATATATAATAATTAATGCGAGAATGGACTATAGTTCTTCAATAAGGTTTTGTCACCTTTTTTGAAGAACAAAACCACCAATTGTGCGGTCCAATTGTGAATGACAGAATTAAACAAACGTTGCAGAAAGAAAATACCTGGTGTCTTTCAACAATACTCCTTAACAAATAGGTCGACGATCCGGGCAAAAAAGATGGCACGAAAGAGATGGGTGTAAACAGCACAAAACAAATGGAGCAGTGTTTGCTAATCATTTAAATATCCCTCTCCTAAATCTAAAGTAAAATCAGTTTCCTTTAGTGCTCATCACTAAAGGAATCTGGGGGCTTACCACCAACTCTTATTGCGATTAATTTTAATACCTAGACCGAATAGAATCGCTTAGTCATACCACAACATGATAGAAACGTCTCAGTTTCCGAGTGTTTTTTAACAGCGATGCAGCTGAAAGTTGGATCGCAGATGTTACTTTAGATAAGATCTTATTGGTTTGAAATAATTTATTATCTTTTATCAGCTTTCTTACTCCTACAGAATCCCTGTTTTACCTCTGCGGTGGCTGCTTACCTTTAAGCTCGGAATCTTTGAAATAGAGGTTCAATAGAGACTACTCAACTTTTTAATACGTATTTTTATAGGTAGTGGGTATGTGCTATAAATATGATCGCGGTTTGTAATCTCTCGATTCTATCATTTACAATTGCTGGCTTATTCCACACTCGAGGAGGAGGCACTCGGTAAATCCACCCTGATAATAATGATGTGAGTTTCGATCATTAACCCTGTTCAGGCTGGATAGATGGACACGCGTTTCCAAGTATAAATATATGTACATATATATACCTTTGCGTGTTTTATGATGGATAGACCGAACAAGCCTTCCTCAGTTTTATTACTTCTCGCGTATTTTTCGCTTACAGTGTTTTTTAACGTATTCTTTTTTTAATAGGTATATAAAATCATATTTTATCATATATAATATACGGATATCAACCTGTTTATCACCTTATCATCTAAGCTAAGTCCTATCATAATACTGTTAGTGAGACATCGGTACGTATCGCCGAAATCGATGGGTGCTTAGTCGTTGAGAGAGAACAATTATACAAAGACCTTGGACGTGAAATCGTTATTTATTTTGTTCCAAGACTTTTGTTCCAAAAGCCTGTAGTAACTTTCTATTTATTATATAAATTTTGACCAAGGTCGATAAGTACAAGACACCTACATGAACCTTATAACATCTACTGTAGTGTGATATAAGTACTGATATATAATATACTACAACAAATACTTCAATAATTTCTTCAAAACTGGTTGCCGTCTCTGGGGACAGGACGGCAACTACCTCTTTCTTTGCTCAAAAAGTCAGTATTGCGATGCAGCGAGGAGCCAGTGTTCTTGCCTCCTTACCGCAAGGGATCGATATTTTTGAGGCATAGTTAAGTATTTTTTTTGATTTTTTTTTTTTTAAAGTAATTTTTAGATTAGTTTATTTTTATTTACGTTAGTTTGTACTTTGTTATTATATAGTACCAAACATTTAGGTATAGGTTTATATGTATGTATATTTTCTAGAGCAGTAGCTCTACATTCTGTAATTTTTTTATCTAATATGTATTTTGGATTTTTTAAGCAGTAGCTTAATAAATCCAAAATACATATTAGATAAAAAAAACCGGACAAGTGCGAGTCGGACTCGCCCACCGAGGGTTCCGTAGGTACGTAGTATCATTATTAAATTTGATATTTTTCATTATTAATAAGAAATAATGCGTCGAAAAAAATAAATAAAATATATTTTGCAATGTGTACATCAAGCCCTTTCATATGATACCCCATTTGAACTAGTAGTTTCAATTTGAAATTTCGACACCCTATAAAAAATATAGACCCCCTATTTTTTTAGATCTATTTACAAATGTATAGTTTTGAGATTTATTCCTGTACTTGTAGTCTATAACGATGTTACTTGCCAAATTTCATAGTTCTAAGTCAACGGGAAGTACCCTATAGGTTTTGATTCCTTTGAGTGTGTCGAAATATGCGTTTTTTGCTGAATAAACGGCCGTAACTTTTTTCTACGTAAACTTAGCAGTTTGATTTTTTTTTAACTTCATGGGACCGTAGACCTGTGTATACAGTTCAAATTTCAGCTTGATACCTCCACGCATTCTCGACATAGAAATGTTTGACAGACAGACAGACAGACAGACAGACAGACAGACAGACAGACAGACAGACAGACAGACAGACAGACAGACAGACAGACAGACAGACGGACAACAAAGTGATCTTATAAGGGTTCCGTTTTTCCTTTTGAGGTTCGGAACCCTAAAAATGACAAAAAAATAAGATTACATTATATACAAGTGTAAGATTGCCATGAGCGTGTAAGTGCCCACAAAGGGCCAATGGCAGGATAAAGAATTTCATTTCATTTGAAATAGTTATTGTTCTTTGGAGCACAGATGAACAAATTTTTGCATTTTATATTTTACTGCGTGAGTCACAGTGTGTATAATAATAATCCAATGAATGAAATGGAGAATGAATGGAATAGTAATATTGGAGAACAATAAATTTAGAGAGGAAGAACAACCCGTGTGATATAAACTTAAATATCATCTCAATCATATTTACATACTTACTATATAACCACTATAACTATTGATTCTAAAAACCCGTGCATCGTTACACAAATTTCGCCTAAGACAGGTTTAGCGCGCTAGTCCCGATAACGGGACAGCGGTATTCACGTGGGCAGACCGAAGCCGTCAGCACGTCACTTATCGTTCACAATTTGTTCCACTTTTGTCACAACAGCCTTTTGTGGCTTATCGCAACGTGACAACAAGGACCAGTGCCTGGTGTGGTGTGGTCTGGCGATAAAACTCTACCTACGTAGCAACACTAACAACACTGTTGCAATCTTGTCAATTTTTTAGGATTCCGTAGATAGGTATTAATAAACCAGATTTAAGGACTCGGTTTTTATATATGCCATTAAGGTACGACCAAGCATACGACCCGACCTGATAGCACGTCCTGCCCATGCAAATGCATCATATACACAATGAATGCGTGCGAACCTGTTCCAAAAATATGCCAAAAAAGCAAATTCCAGAAATATGCCTAAATGGCAAATTTTTGGTCCATACATTATAAAAATTATGATCACATGGTCCTTCATTAACAAAACATTAAGAACTAGTGGTATATAAGATTGAAGAGCGCACAAGTCCTCAAATGAAACGACTACAGTTGATCACGTGCCTGTTGACCCAGAATGGCATTCAACGACAATTGTTTAAAGACGTCCTCATAGCAATGGGATATAGTCCAACCACTCATTCACACCGGTATATTCTGATACTCAGTAGACAATAACAACAACAGCAATCATCATGAAAGTGAGAAAAAATAAAGAACTAGCTAGTGCACGCGACTTCGCGCGAATGAACAGAGTACTTATCGGGATAAAATGTCAATCCAGATGACAAGCTATATTATGTATGTAGAATTTCATCCAAATACGTTTATGTGTCTTTCCAAGAAAAAACAAACATTAATATAATATATCCATCCAATCCTACATCCATACTCGAAAAGTGTCACATTGTAATAGTCGTATTGATGTCAAATATAATAAATACAAAACAATATTATATTACATACAAAATATAGAATACAAAACGAACGGATTTCGGAAGCTTTTCAAGTTCATTACCTTCCCCGTTCAATATTGTTACTGATCATTTCGCTATTCAACAATCATACCCAAGAAATGTCAAATTAATTACGTATTAAAACTACGGAACCTATAATCCACAATCCGTTTCTTCCTTGACCTATATGACCGGTACGTCTAAATAAGTTTTACGATTTTGTTTACATTGCAATATAATGTGCACGAGGATTGGAAATCGTGTTTGTTACCAGGACCGCACCAGCATAGATTTAGGAGTACGTATAGATACCGCTTCTTCATTAAATGATGGGAATATCATCATATAATTTTTCCTGGTTTTGATGACATCATGCATGACATATTTAACATTGTTTACACAACATAATCTATTTATCCACTAATCAGCGATGCGCTAATCAATTTTATGCTTTTAATGATATCACTGTCGCATTTGAATACAAATCCAAGTAGGACGGTTGTTTTTAATAGTACTGCGATACTGTAAAGGGTGTATACTGAGCGCTATGGGTTATATATGCATTAGGTTATAAAGTTCCATGTTTGAATATTTAAATATTTCTCCAAGTAAACAGAACAACAAGAGAGTCTAAATTAATAGAATATTTAGAGAGAACTTAGAGCACGGGTCCGAAGCGTACCTACTACTCTACTACATGACCAGAGGCCGATTTGTAGTCTTGGCCGCCCTAGGCCGTGTCTTGGTTCTTATTTATAAGCTTTACACCTATTTATATAATTCTTCTCCGCAAAATCGCTATGGCAGACTGTAATAATCTAAGAATTACACTTCGGTAATACCCTACTCCGGCCGCCCTTAGCATTTAGCTGTCCTAGACCCGGGCCTAGTTGGCCTTAAGGAAAATCCGCCATTGTACATGACCCTGTAATATTCAATAAAATGACAAAATTTATTTATAGTAGCCGGGAGTAGCATAAGCCTCGCCTCCTTCCTCTGCCCTGCACTCATGCCACTCAGCCACTTGAAGCTTGCGCTAATCATCTTCTACCCTGTCACTCTAACGATACCTTTGGCAACGGAACGGGCTACATCCACTCAGTCTGCGATGTTCTCCCATCCATGAAGATGGGCGCAAAAGAACTAACGCAACTGAACTAACGTGAAAATATTTTAAGTGGTCCAGTCAACTAAACTAACGAGAAGAAATGTTTCATTAGTTCAGTTAACAGAACTGTTCAACTGAACTAGTGGGAACAGAGGTATATTAGATGGCCACGCCATGGAAGTCTTTGGCCACACTAATGACTATTCATGCCCTTCACACGATCTTCTATTTCGATGTTGATTAGAATTATACAACTTCTATCTTCACACTGGACCAGGGCGACGGCGGCGCCTTAGTCCTGTGAAAATCTATCTTCCATAATATAAATGAATGAAAATAGATTAATAATATAAAAAACGTGCGATAAATTTGTTCTATAACGCAAATTTCGCAAGCGTTCGCATATTTTTGATTGCTGAAACTTCGTAGACATACCTACTAAGATTGCGATATCTAGTCTTCTCTGAATCTAGCCACTGACGAACTACTGCCAGTGCTAAATCTCAACTATTGTTCGGATAATTACGAATCAAAGGTCACAGTTAGATAAATCTAGTAAATTCCAATACCCGAGTGATAGACACAGACAGCTGTGTACATCTATCTTCTGATGAGGATTTGAAAATTGATGTATAGATTTCTCTAGTATTTTGAGGTCATGATCATCATCGCATATTCAACGGAAATTATAATACACAAGCTTTTGCTCGCGACTTGGTTCGCGTGAAGTTGAGTACAACAAAGCTTGATCAATAGGAAATACATCTTGTCTACATCTAGGTCTATTATACATATAATATTATGATGACGATTAGTTACTCAAAAAAGGAAAAAAAAAACAAACCAAACAAATCCTATACGGAGTAGTAGTCCAAGGAACCTAACAACAGCGCATCGGCAAGGAACTCATCCTCACACATTAGAACCAAAGTGGTCATGTACTGTCCAGAATGGTTTTCCAGAATGAACTGCCTGGAGGTGTTCTTAGTTAAATATAGCATGGGGTTCTTCAAAAAGGGCGCAAAGAGGTTTTTACAGAGTCAGCAACGCGCGTGTGATGCCTTTGCAGTAACTGCTTTACATGAAGCGAACGGCGAACCTTATGCTTGTTTACCACCTTAGTGTATAAAAAGCATAGGTTTCTTACTACTTAATATTAATGTTCCTCATAATGCCGCCCTGACAGCCCAGGTAGTCATGCTCATTAAAGTGTTCAAACTGGTGGTGGTGTCGTGTGGCGGGTCGCCGCATTCCCAATAAAATGGTTGAATGCGGAGATTGCTGCCCCATGCATCAACTCGTGAACTGATGGTGCCAGAGGGATTTTTCTGCCGAGGCTGTCATGATTGCAAGGTAAACAATAGGATGATTTAGGTTATGTAGTATTAGACCATAGTAAGATTATTAGCAGAATAGCGACGTGCAATTAATAAATTGCTAGAAAATTGTGTGATAAAAATAGTAAATTGTATATATTGTGTAAAATACAAAAGGTACGTACACCGGGGTCTGTAGATTACAGTGTTACCAACCCTACTGTTTTAACAGTAGATTTTTTTTTATTTTTTTTTATACTACGTCGGATGGCAGACAAGCATACGGCCCGCCTGATGTGAAGCGGTTACCGTAGCCATATTAACGATCGCAACATAAAATATCGCTTGCGCGCCGCCACCCCCGCTGCCATCGCAGCATCTCCTTCCTTTCTGGTGACCTCACTCACTCGCAGGAACACAACAGCCCTCAAGGGAACCGTTATTTGGCTGCGGTCTTCTGTGAGGTGGAGGTACGTTCCCCAGTCGGGTAGCTTACAATTACGCTCCCTACCTCTCTTTTCGCCAGAGCTTCCTTTGTCAGTCAGCAGGGTGCACCGCGTGCAGGTGAAGTTGGCTTTGATTCAAAGATGTTGATGAACCACTTACACCCCAAAGATTTGCTGTTTTCATATTTATGCCCCTGTTTTCTGTTTCGTTCCAAATTTTTACTGTTTTTCAATTAGCGTTCAGTGCCATCTATTACACTATGCAAATATTTTTTGATAACTGCAATGTAATAAAGAAAATGGAAAAGATTATTTTCAGCTATTATTATTATGAAAACCAAATCACGCAACAGAATATCGACTATAACTATTAAAGAGCATGAGCATTACCATTACGCACTAAATCCGAAATAATCGATTGCTACTCAGTTCAAGCTACAGCCCCCTTACCACCATCTCTTATTGCGAGTCAATAACTGAATAGAATAGAGGACTCTATTTCATTTGAAATAGAGTCGCTTATTTATTGGCATGAATAAGCATTCTATTCAGTTATTGAATCGCAATAAGAGATGGTGGTAAGGGGGCTACTTTTCTTAGTTACCAGGACTCACGTACATTATAATATTGATCACAACATAATAAAAAACAAAAAAAAAGTATAATTATTTTCCACTTTCATCCTCAATCAATAACATCATACATATTTTCGATAATTTTTTTCAAGTGCCTTTCCTGCCCCCTTACCACCATCTCTTATTGCGAGTCAATAACTGAATAGAATGCTTATTCATGCCAATAAATAAGCGACTCTATTTCAAATGAAATAGAGTCGCTTATTCATTGGTAATAAGTCCTGTCCTGGTAACTAAGAAAAGTAGGTAATTGTTTTAATATATGAGGAAAGTATGAAATCTGCCTTTTTTTTACTTATTTACTGTTTTCTCCTGTTTTTTTATTGGCGATCTGTTGTTTTTTAGTTTCTTGGAGTTGGCAACACTGGTAGATTATAACTTTTATCAATAAAAAAATATTTTTTTTTTTTTGTTTATATATTTCTGGCCAATTTACACAGCGCCATCTAGTCCCAAATTAAGCATAAAGCTTGTACTGTGGGTACTAGACAACTGATAAATGTACTTAAATTACATTTTTTTTGTAAATACATACTTAAAATATATAGAAAACACACAGGCCAAGACAAACAGACATTCATGCACACAAATGTTTGTCTTGAGCGAAGATCGAACCCGCGACCTCTTACTAGCCATTCGACCAACGGGCTCATCTATCATTATTAGTATTAATGTTCAAGCTATAGGAGATCTAGTAAGATTTATCGTAACAACAAACAATCTAATTACTCGAAGTAAAATGAACCACGAGGCCACACTACAGATAGCGGCGACTTGTTTAACTAATTAATCACGAATGCGTACATTATCTTTCAGTTATGGATGTCAACCCTGCAAAGAGCATTGTCCAAAATTGACCTTAAAGGGACTAATTTGATCCCCTTGGAAGGTGAATTTTTCTAAAATCCTAATTTCACATTTATCCAAGTGCTTTCATTGAGTGGAGCGATCGAAGCGAGCGAAACGCTTATATACGCCGAAAAGTCGTTCTTGGAAATGAACAGGCTCCAAAACCACTGAACCGATTTTGATGACTCTTGTCACAATTAAAGACCTCGACATGCTTGAGGTGTCAAAAAAATTTGAGATCGATCAGGTCCTTTAGGAATGATCATCAAATACATTTTCCATTGAAATCAATGGAATACATACACTCAGCAAATCTACTCGCTCCACTCAACCCCGATTTCGGCCCCGTGGGCTAGAATTCGGCCTAGTAATTTTGTCTGCGTGTAACAAGGACCCTATTCCTACAGCTATGCGCCCCCGTGCACCGACCATCAGCCCCCTTACCACCATCTCTTATTGCGATTCAATAACTGAATAGAATGCTTATTCATACCAATGAATAAGCGACTCTATTTTAAATGGAATAGAGTCGCTTATTCTTTGGTATGAATAAGCAATCCATTCAATTATTGAATCGCAGTAAGAGATGGTGGTAAGGGGGCAGGTCATATCACATTGCAAGTCTATCGCCCAGTGCTGAGTGCGAGTTTTTTATTCACGTTCGATCATGTCAACGTAAACAAACCGACCAAATAGAGAAGTACTCTCATGTTGTGAATTTACCAGACGCGTGTTACAAATCCAATTTAGCCGGGTTGCTCACTTCGAAATGTGAGCGGGTAAGCTATATAATTTTGAAATGTAACACGCGTCATATAAATTCACAACATGAGAGTACTTATACTATATACTATTTGGTCGGTTTGTTTACATTGACATTATCTAACGTGAATAAAAAACTCGCACTCTGTAAACCAACCGGGCAAGAGGACCTTTACCCGCCCCGTTATCGCGCATAAGAAACCAACCAGGCACTCAAGCAGTTTGGTAGCAGGGCTCTATCAGCTACTCCCCTTTGGCCTGCAAGCAGTCGTTAAATCGAGAGAGACGGACAGTTAGTTAAGTCGAGTAGTTCGTAGTGACCGACACTTGGTTTTCTAAGCATCGGAGCCCTAACATCACTCAATTCTTCTTCAATTTTATTTATTTATTTATTTATTTTTTTATACTACGTCGGGTAGCAGACAAGCATACGGCTCGCCTGATCTGAAGCGGTTACCGTAGCCATATTAACGCTCGCAACATAAAATATCGCTCGCGCGCCGCCACCCCCGCTGCCATCGCAGCATCTCCTTCCTTTCTGGTGACCTCACTCACTCGCAGGAACACAACAGCCCTCAAGGGAACCGTTATTTGGCTGCGGTATTCTGTGAGGTGGAGGTACGTTCCCCAGTCGGGTAGCTTACAATTACGCTCCCTACCTCTCTTACTATTTATATTCAAACGTTGTTCTGTCATATAGATTAATGAAATATATTTTATGACTTGTTCTCATACCTTATGAATAATTAATACATAATGAATTAGACGATGAGTTCAAAGATTTAAAGATGTATTCAGATCGGGGTTTTTAATATTTGATCGTCTTTGTTTATGGTTACAGACGTCTATATAGAAGTCGTCGTCGTCATCAGCCTTTTCTCATCCCACTGCTGGGAAACGGGTCTCCCCTCAATTGAAGGGGTTTACTCGACCGCGCTGCTCAACTGCTGGTTGGCGGAGGCCAGTGTTTTCAAGCTGCCTAAAAGACACTGACTTGGATTAACGACTGTCATCTAATGGCAACAGCCTCGAGCGACAGGTTAACGTGCCCTCCGAAGGACGGAGGAGCTCGAGATAATGTAAACCCATCCACTCATGGACAGGCTACAGTCCACTCATGGACAGGCTACAGTCGACGTTGCTTAACTTGCGTATTCGATTAGTACACGCGCAACGACGCCATCAAGCTCCTCAGTTATAGAACTCTATATAAAGAAAGAAAGGACGGAGATGCTGCGTTGGCAGCGGCGGTGGCGGCGCGCGAGCGATATTTTTTGTTGCGAGCGTTAATATGGCTACGGTAACCGCTTCACATCAGGCGGGTCACATCGTTTCACATCTATGTTTGTTGCCACCCGAGGTAATATAAAAAAAAAATAGAAGTAAGATACATTTAAAAAAAGTGACAACCCTGCTTTTGCACGATTACGCAAATATAAGCTCATACTAGGAACTGCAAAGTGCAAATACGAAGGCATAAACAATGACCTCACTATGCGTCTAGAACTTACAAGTTGGTTGTAATTTGTAGTAAATATTTAACTACTTCTTTTACCAAGAATTCAGTACTAAGGTCCCGCCAGATCGTAACGTTATGATTTTTTTTTAATAACTACCGTCTTCACACCACATTTTTCATGGAGATACCACTTCCTGCTTGATAATAAGCAGTCACCGCAGCCTATTGACACTTGACACTAGAGACATCACTCATCCGTTGCCGAGCCTGTAAAAATCTCTTTACTCATTTCTTAAAGAACCCCATACATTAATGTAGTCCCCTGGGAAAACCTTGGCATGGAGTTCATTTCACAACCTGAGAGGTCGAGGTAGAAATCTCCTCTGGAACCGCAATCTGGTTCCAATGAGCAAGGATGAATTCCTATGAGCGCAGGCTGTAGCTACTTTCCTATGGCGCATGGTGAGACCAGGTACTACCTAAGGGTGCGTCTCTCGTAAGAGGCTCAGCAAATTTGTCAGGTATCTCAAATGCTTAAGTGTCACTGAGTCGGCCACATCTACCGTATCAGTGATGGCAGATGAAGAAGGTCCTAGAGTATAGGCCGCGTGTAGGACGACGAAGAGTGGGAAGTCCACTCTCTAGATAGACTGACGACCTCATGAAAGCGGCTGGAAGCGGGTGGATGTGGATAGCGGAGGATCCCGTGTAGTGGAAGCGTTGAGGAAGGCCTATATCCATCAGTGGGTAGATATAGCCTGATAGTAATGATAATGATGATCTCAAATGCTCATCTGACCTCTTCTTTTACATAATAAAAATGGTGTGACACAACCATGTGTCATGGACAGGGCCGCGTGTTGCACGTGAATACGTTATATGCACTAAAATTATCTCTAAATGGCAGCGCTTCCCCCTCCCTCGCACGCGATGTTCCATAGTCCTTACTTAGCGTAATAAATTCTTTGATCCTTCATCTATCCAGTAGTGTGATTGTATTTGGATGTAGAGATTTAAAGAGAGGTAGGGAGCGTAATTGTAAGCTACCCGACTGGGGAATGTACCTCCACCTCACAGAATACCGCAGCCAAATAACAATTCCCTTGAGGGTCGTTGTGTTCCTGCGAGTGAGTGAGGTCACCAGAAAGGAAGGAGATGCTGCGTTGGCAGCGGAGGTGATATTTTATGTTGAGTGCGTTAATATGGCTACGGTAACCGCTTCACATCAGGCGGGCCGTATGCTTGTCTGCACCGGACGTAGTATAATATAAAAAAAAAGCATTGATTCGAAACTACAACGCCAAACTGTATCCCCGATCAAATGGAAATCAAATGATAACCATTTGATTTTTGGATTGCCTCCGTATGGTAGCAATTTTAAAGAGGTATTCAAGTCAAAAGGTAGATTAATTATTGAAAATCAACGTCTCAGGTCTATTTCTTCACGGGTGGTCTAAAAAAGCAATCTCTTTTAATATTTCGAAGGTGTCTGTCGTAAAATCATGCTAACGTAATATTATATACAAAATTGCGGTACAAATGCGATAATTTATGACAGTTTTGTGTTGCAATTCACGCCAGTATACATGAACAGTGTGACCATTTTTATATCGGACACCCACGCTGAAACACCGGTCGGAAAGGTTTGCATTTCCTTACACATAGTAACATAAATAATAAATAAATAAATTCTTTCCGCGCAAGACAAACATTTGTGTGCATGAACATGTGTTTGTCCTGTCTGGGTGTTGCCCTATGTATTACATATTATAAGTATGTATTTACAAAAAAAATGTATTTAAGTAGATTTATCAGTTGTCCTACCTATAGTACAAGCTTTGCGTTTAATTTGGGACTAGATGGCGCTGTGTAAATTGTCCAGAAATAAGAAATAAAAAAAAAAACATGTTATTAGTATTATAATATGTATAGGCAACTTATTTAACGTGAGGCGAGAGTACTTCACCAGCACCTTAAATATTCCAAATCCACATCTTATCATTTGTTAGGGCTCAAGGAGCTACTTTTAGCATCGACGATCGACAATTTAGCTGCTTTTCAGAATGCTTAGTGTGAGTTTTTGTTCGAGTTCGATCATGTGAACGTAAACAAAACGATCAAATTCAAAATTCGGAGGGAATAAAACTCAGTCACGTACTCAGTTATTATAATAAACATTTTGCGACAGAGCATCGTTTCAGTGCTTGAAGTCGCAACGAAGCAGTTCACAAGTTACCACCGCCGCTGCGGTCGTAGAACCTATTCGAAAGCACCCTGGGCTGATCGCAATCCTAAATCCGCAATTCGACTAAATACTTGTAATATCTGTATTACGAATGCTATCACTATGTAATTTAGAATTAGGTAAATATGCAGTATTTACAATTAGCCATAATAGGCTTGTATCCCAGTTTTTTTTTTTCATTTGTTATATAAAGACGTCACTATAATATAAATATAGGTGAAATAATTACTACGATTGCATAAAAACTTCTCGAGATATGATAACATGAAGATCACAATTTTGGACTATCCCGAAAACGCTCCATACAAAAGGCCACCACGTTATGACGTCACACCGTGCTATTTTATATGCATTAAATCAGAAATTTGTACGACAGCTATGTTAAAAATTGCGTTTATGTAGCCAGTGCCGTAACAAAAGTTATAGTATTTTTATTGTTTCTTCAATGGTAATATTTATTTTTTATAATTTCATACCTTTAAAATGGACTTTCCCACCAAACTTTGACCGAACATAAAACACGTCGGACATAAGTTATTAAAATTTTAAGATCGCAGATCGTTCTAGTTTTATGTATTTTACGTTACTAATAGAGAGATTTTTATAATTTTGTAACATGGGCAACAAGCCTATTGTTTAGGATCTGGGGCCCAACCATCGAAGCTGAAGGCGATTACCGACGAATAACTTGATTCGAAAAATAGGTTTAAGTTATTGCCAAACACCTTCAGCTTAGTCGGTAGAGCTCCATCGTTTCTACCAGCTAAACTAAACACAACATAGATCTAAGTTGAAGTTGGATTTTGGAAATAAAAAAATCCAATGCTAATCGGCTCCAGCTTCAGCGGTAGGGTGCAAAACACGTATGCTCTGTATGCCGGAGCATAACACGTCGTCTTTTTAAAACGAACGGATTTTCCCAGAATCATGTATGAAAAATTACATGTACCTGACAGTGCTATCAATTGTATAGTAAAATAATTGTTAACAGATATTATTCACAGATTGTTTTAGATCGAAAATCGGTCAGACTAGGAGAAAATAGATTTTCCTAGACTTTCAAAGCGAAGACCTAGCTAGATGACACCTATGTTCTGAATTTCATTGAAATCGTTAGATCCATTGGAGGAGCCCGATGGCGTCGTTGCGCGTGGCAGTCTAATCGATCACGCGAGTTAAGCAACGTCGACCGTAGCCTGTCCATAGATGGGTTTATTTGATTAAAACTGAGATCAACAAAGAATATTAATGATTTGAGAAATTATAAATTCATATCTGACTATTATAATACAATATTTAATTTATTAAGATGAAATAAATGAACACCGACACCCAATTTAACTAATATTGTGTCGTCCGCCCACGTCTCTAGTAATATGGTTATTAAATATGATATTTAATGGATTCACTGAGACGCCTCGCTCGATATGGTAAGCAAACTTTCTACAATACACAACACAGCCAGTATGTACTGGATCTGCGGCTAGAAAGGGAACTGTCAATTTACTTGAAAATTTCAATAGAAACGCCAAATAGAAAGGTCAAGTAAAACTGGTGAGTTTATTTAGTTTCACTCTGGCTACTGTTTGCCGGAGTCCCAGCTTTTTTTAATGGATGTTGATGTTTTTAACTGCAATTTGCATAGTGTTTTGTATGAAAGCTAACCAATGACGCTATGTACCAACAATTTTATGGCTTATAAATCATATCAGTCAATATGATTTATAAGCCATAAAATTGTTGGTAAACTATAGTTGTGTTTCTATGCAATAAAATATTTAATTCGTACTGTCTACACCAGTGTTTCCCAATTAGTGGTACGCGTACCCCCGGGGGTACGTGAGATTGCATCAAGGGGTACGCGCAGCAATCACAAATCCTTAAAAACAATAATGCAATAACAATTGCCAAAAAAATATTCAATTTAATTAAACGATCAGTAGGTAAGTCAAACGTATGCATCGAGGACTTTAGTGTGTCTTTAGAATGTCTTTTGATGATAATAAATATAAAATACACCTGATTTCATATTTTGTACGCAAGTTTGAAGTCTTTCTTGAAGTGGTACGTAGAAAAAACTAATTGGGAACCGCTGATCTACACCACGGGGAGCTCGATGGCTTCCTTGCGCGTGTCAGTATAATCGAAAATGCAAGTAAAGCAACGGTGGTCGTAACCTGACCATGTATGGGTGGGTATTATTTATCTCGAGCTCTTCCCTAAATAAACCCATCCATGTACAGGCTACGGCCGACATTGCTTAACTTGTGTGTTCGATTAGACTGACACGCGCAAGGAGGCCGTTGGGCTCCTCAGACCTTTAGGTTAGGCGCAGTTGATGAGTTGTCAACGAAATTACCAAGCGTCACCTAGTCCCAAACTAAGCCAAGCTTATATTATGGGAACTTAGATACTTGATAACAATACATAGATAGTTTTTTTTTGTAAATTTATACATACATAAAAAACATCCATAGAAAGACAAACAGATATGTTTCTGACCTACAAATGTTTGTCTTGTGCGGGGATCGAGCGCGCATGTCATCCACGACCTCGGTGCCAAAGTAGCATCGCTAGCCATTCGCACACCGAACTCGACACTAGAAGCTAAGTTACATATTATGTAATAATATATTAATAAATATTTCTGGACACACAGCGCTATCTAGTCCCAAATTAAGCACAAAGCTTGTACAACGGGTACTCGATAACTGATAAGTGTACTTAAATACATTTTTTTTTTATAAATAGATAGAAAATACCCAAACCAAGACAAACAGACATGTTCATGCACACAAATGTTTGTCTTATGCGGGGATCGAACCCACGACCTCGAAGTCAAAGTAGCCATTGCTGGCCATTCGACCACCGAGCTCGTCACTTAAAGCTAAGTTACATAATATTATTGGAAAAACAGCTATGTATTCTTTTTTGCATCAATTTTTTTATAACTGCAATTATTTTTTGCTTCTCGAAGAATGAAATAATCATAGGTGTTGTTACCCGACTAGGAAGTAAACGGTAATGTGTTCGGCCATGACGCGAACAGCAAATTACATATCCGCTCACTTTGTAAATTGATTTTTCAAAGTGGTTATTGTTTTGTTAAAACTATAATTGCTCTACTGTTAATGATTGTTACTAGTGATACCTCTTCAGGAGCTTCCTGGTGATCTCGTAGAATTACCAAGTGACCCGACGATTTTGCAATTCATATTATTGGAATCGATGTGTGTTAAGTAACAATTCAATGTTTTAGGTCCCCAATAGTGTTAGATACTTAAAATCCGTGGTGCACGGTAGTTGAGCTTCACTTGACTAGCCATCTCTTTAGGCTTTTAATGCGTTATTTGGGTCGTTTTCAAAATAAATGTACGTCACGAAAGTGTCAGTAAATTGTTTTGTTAGGAAATGACGTTTTACCATGGTTGTATTGACCAACAATTTCCTAACATTGATATTGCCTTATTTTTACCATTTCCTGACGGCACAATTTACAAAAATTTTCGGGACGTACATTTATTTTGAAAATAACTCATTTGCCATATTGCAGTCTCTCACATTCTCACAGGAGAATTCAAATGCCAAACGCTTCTTAGTCCTATTAATTTCTTCTGAATAAATTCGTTGTGAATTCTAAGGCAGCTGTAGTTTTACCTATGGGACTGCAATGGACTTCCACTGTTAATTGCCTTTTTGGCGGTCGCCGCAGTTAATTCTGGTTACACAGGAGACATAGTGGTGGGAATGTGTGGTAGGCCCCCGTCCCGATTTACTCGTAGAACACAAAACTCTCCATATAACTGTTAATTAACTGCAGTCTTTAAGATGAAGATACTTCGCCTGATGACCAGCTTTCATATAAAACCGGAGTGTCTTAAATCAGAAATCATAAAGAAAGAAATCGCTGCATTTGGTAGCGAGGGTGGCGGCGCTCAAGCGATATTTCATGTTGCGAGCGTTGATATGGATACGGTAATCGCTTCACATCAGGCGGGGCGCATGTTTGTCTGCCACTCGACGTAGTATAAAAAGAAGATAAGTTTACTTGTTAATACAGAAGTACACCACGTGCAAGGGAGGATGGGTTTGCGTCAATGATGAATTTCAAATATATCTCACCGTCGCGTCGCAGCATTGACTGCTTGTATTATATCACGAGTAATCTTTAGCGTTTCTATAGTTTACAATATTTTAATGGGTCTAACTCTAGTAACTAGATCCATTAAAATATTGTAACCAATAGAATTTTACCAACTAGACTATAGTTGGTAAAGTGTCGCAAAAACTAGCAGCCAAGTGATTGTAATTTTCCCAAATGGAATTCGGTTCATGAGTATGTGGATATCTATTCAATTATTGATTACAATAACATATTATTATATTAAACTGCATGCTAACCATACATTAACAAGTTAAACATGTATTTACATGGTAGAAACGTGTAACCATAATCATAATCACCACACAATAATAACAGAATGCGTAGGAAGGCTGTATTTGCATTACGTACACGAATAGCAGCACTGTAGAGTTTTAAGCCAAGATCAAAATTTTAATTATAAATATTTTTTTTGGAATATTACAAAAATTTTACTTTCTATTAAAAATTTGGGCCACTTATATAAGTGGCTCATCCTCAGCTTTGAGCCAAAATCTATCTCACCTGCGCGTGCTGCACTTTGGGATCAGCGGAGTGCATCACATTAGTTAATACTAACGAGGCGCTGCTGGCAAAAGATTGCTGCCCCCTTACCACCGTCTCTTATTGCGATTCAATAACTGAATATAATGCTTATTCATACCAATGAATAAGCGACTCTATTTCAAATAGAATAGAGTCACTTTTTCATTGGTATGAATAAGCAATGTACTCAATTATTGAATCGCAATAAGAGATGGTGGTAAGGGGGCTGGACGTAATAAAATTAGAAACTGCCCGACAGGGAAGTAGCCACGTAAACAGCGAAGTGACAACAATATATATATTTAATATAATAAAGCTTTCACCAGTTGTTAATAAAAAAGAGCTATAAAGTTTACTTATTGTGTTTTTTGCTCATCAAGTAATTTCATTTGATACCCACCATATCTTAAACCCATACCCTATAAGTTGTTGCCCTATTAAAATGTTTATTGGTTTTAATTAACAATTACCTACAGGTCAATTGGGCATGAATATTATGGAGATCCTATAATTTTAAAAAAGTATTGTATTAAAGTAAAATCAGCTTCGCAAATTGAATGCAAACCGATAAAACGTCTCAAAACCTACCTCATAAATTAACGAAAGAACTGCCTTAGATTCAATAATTTATGTGCTCAGGTGAGACGGCATATAAATCTCCAGATTACAACCGGCGGCGCCTTGCCGGCGCCAAATCCGTCCACAACAAGGAAAAATTTTATTTCGTGTCATTTCTACACCCACTGACCAATAAATCTTAAAACTAAATCAGTTATTAAACTATTTTCTAATAGGTAATATCTTTATTTAGTAACGGAAAATTTGCATAAATAAACTTTTATGGTATTGTGGCCTCTATCGTCTTCATAGTCAAAGAAGGATCGATATATCAAGATTAAATCGATACTGAATTTCGACTATATTTTCTAACCTGTCAGGCTAGACGACGATTTTTTCTTTCGATGTGTTATGCAAGGACGATATTATAATACAACTAAATAAAATAAGTAAAAGAATTACTTCGATTGCATAAAAACTTCTCGAGATATGATAACTTGAAAATCACAATTTTGGACTTTCCCGAAAACGCTCCATACAAAAGGCTACTGAATTATGACGTCACACTTAGGTATTTTCTATACGTTAAAACAGAAATTTGTACGACAGCTATGTTAAATACTGCGTTTATGTAGCTAGTGCCGTAACAAAAGTTATAGTATTTTTGATTGTTTTTCCAACGTTAATATTTTTTTTATATAATTTCATTCTTTTTAACTTTCCAACCAAACTTTGATCGACCATAAAACAAGTCGGACATAACTTATTAAAATTTCAAGATCGCAGATCGTTCTAGTTTTGTATATATTACGATACTGATAAATATTTTTCATAATTTTTGATCATTGTCGTCTAGCCTATTGCAATAATTCCCGCTCTGTTCACTTTTGACTTGAATACGTTTTAAAATTGCTTCCAATTCTAAAAAAATGAATGATAACAAAATCGGGGGATACAGTTTGGTGTTGCAGCTACAAATCTATCATCGCCATCCAAAATTCAATAACACCACTGGATAGATGAAAGTATAAAAGAAAGGATAAAGAAGTAAGGACTTTGGCACGTCGCGTGCTAGGGAGGGGGAAGCGCTGCCATTTTGAGATAATTTTAGTGCATATGACGTATTCAGGTACAACACACGGCCGTGTCCATGACACAGCCACACCCCATGTTTTTTTTTTAGTAAAGCTCGGTTACTGCTGATATTTTACTGAAGTTAAGACTTATATTTACTTATATTATACTTCGGGTAATTTGGCGTCACATCACAGAAAAATAATGCTGTTACGCTGCCTACAACGTAATCTATAGTTCACGAAAAGCAAGCAGACCATTATAAGTTCACAAATATTAATTAGATGAAGACATGAATCAGAGGAAGAGATGTTACTCCGTGAGGGCACAAGGCGAAAAGATGAATGAGAAAGTAAGATTTGACTCAAGTAATAGCCCTTGTGTCATTGTTCACTACCAAACTACAGTAATTTACAATAAATTACCCAGTAAACTGAAATTAGTAAGATAACTCAATCTTTTAAAGAAAGTTATTATTGGAGAAGTCATCATCATCATCATCAGGTCCATTTAAGTCTCCACTACAGGAGCACGACCCTCTCTCGTCCGTCCTGGACGGAAGGAGGATTTGGCCTACACTCCCCACGCTGGCCAGACGGGTTGGGGAGACCTGATCGATGTTTTATAATTTATTTCCCTTAGTCGCCGTGTACGACATCCACGGGAAGAAACGGAGTGATTCTATTCTAGTCTGCCGGAAACCACACGGCATATTAGATTGAAGAAGTGTTGTTACTCAATTGAAGACTTTTAAATTGGTTTATACTGTCAGGGTTACAGTAATGGATATAAATGGGTTACCTTTCATCCAGAAAAAGTGCTGTTCTGTGTGAGGAATAGCCTGAGCAATGCAGGGTATTGCAAATAGTAGCTAGTGTGGTGACTTTTATTGTAATTGTGACATTTTTAAACATTTTAAGTTTTAGATTATAAGCTATAATATTCGAATACAGTTGCAATATTGTTTAGTGAATAAATAAATGAAATATTTTTAGCAGGCTAACCAAAAATAATCTCACACGATTTTCTATTTGATGGACTTCACCGGACGACACGTTTAAAATTCATTAAAATGATCAAAACACTATTTTAATCTTTCGTATTACGAGTACCGAATTCGTAATTCGTAAGAAATATATCTAGGGTCAGCAACTGTATTTGTGTAATATATACTCTGTATACATATTATATTTATGTCTGTTATGCATTTTAACACAACAATCCATCTATTTGGAAGTTCATATATAAGACCATAAATAACGCATTCAAAAAATATTTATGACATTGTTAAAGTTAATTTTATTTCATTATATATTAGAAGATATTTTTTACAAAATATGCTATGAATATGCTATATACTAAACTTAATATTTACAAAGAAATAGACAAAAAGGAAGAAGAGAAAAAAATCAAAAATTATAAGTAAAAATTTCCCCCAAATCGTGGCCCGTCGGTAGCGTACCAAGAATGCTGGCAGCATTACCTCGCTCGCTGAATAGCAATGCTGAGCCTCTGAGCAAGGTCTCATGAAACTCTCAGCTCTCAGCCCTCTGGTCGCATGAAGCCTCGACATGATATGACATATCTTTCTAATAATATAATTTATATAGTGCGTCAGTATATTTAAAACGTCAAATAAATTCGCTTTATCACTATCACTACATAGTATAAAACAAAGTCGCTTTCTCTGTCCCTATGTCCCTTTGTATGCTTAAATCTTTGAAACTACGCAACGGATTATGATGCGGTTTTTTTTAATAGATAGAGTGATTCAACTGGAAAGTTTATATGTATAATATATGCATAACATAGTAGAAAAACACTGATAATTTAGAGGTTTCTAATGTGATGTCGTAAATAAACACATTTTTTTGCTCTTTCATTGCAAACGCTGGCTGAACCCAACGAGATAGATCAAAATAATGTAGTACAGTATTGTTCACCTTAAAATGGTCTACAAAAAAGTTCGCGATGGTATATGTCTATCTCTTAGTGGTAACACACAATAACCGTTATTTTATCCTTTGCTTTTTACAAGAAATAATGCCTTATTTACGAAGCGATTTTAAGCAATACAGAATTAATCCTTATCCAATTAAGTACCTTAAATACATTGCGCATTTAATATAGATCAATATGGCCCTTCACAGCATGTAATTTAAATTAATTGTTTAGAAGATATTACACATTTAAAATGCAGGGACATAACGGCTGTGGCGGTACCGGCCGCGGAGCCGGCGGCGTGTGCCTATAACTGGGGAAGGACTGGATAGGACAAAGCGCAAAGACCTTCTGTAGTACATTTAGTATCAGCATTGCACCCGTGCGAAGCCGGGGCGGGTCGCTAGTAAACCATAATTCTAGTTGAAGGTTGGTCGGTGTATGTCATAAATGTGCATGTGTAAATTGCTTATTATAGTGGATATCACCATAAACAAACGGGTGCACTATATATTTTACACATATGTTCATTTTAAAATATCTCCTTGAAATAATCATTCAGATACGGGGAACTACATGTCTAGCGTCGCTCCTCGTACCACCGGCACATTTCCTTTTATTTGGTAACTTCGAACCGGTACATAATATTCTATATGCTGCATTTATTGAAGCTTATCTTTGTGGCCCGACTGGAAAAGTACTTCCACCTCACAGAATACCGCAGCCAAATATCAATTCCCTTGAGGGTTGTTGTGTTCCTGCGAGTGAGTGAGGTCACCAGAAAGAAAGAAAGGAATGAGTATAGGCTGGTAACGGATCGGCGACCCCTTGGTGTTGCTGATCTCCATGGGCGCTGGTGATGGAAAGTATTCCATCAGGTGATCTACATGCTCGTTTGCCCCCCTCTCATATACAAAAAAAAGCGTATGTAGCGAGAAGTTTCATAATAATGTTGTTGTAAATATCTTTATTGTACAAAAACAGTAGCAGTAGACAGAATGGTAAAAATGTTGACATACAATTTGTACAAAGGCGGACTTATCCCATAAATGGATCTATTTCAGCCAACCTTTGAGTAATTTAAATGACACAGCAAAAATAGAGGAGTATCCATATGACCAGAACTGTGTAAGGATATATACGTAAGTAAGTACACATCCATGAAAAAGTAAACCTTCTACCTATGTAGAAGTGCCAATATTACAAAATCAATACCACATATGCACACTCGTACTACTAATTGTATAAATGTTAATTACAACCTCAACAAATTATAAGTTAATTAAAAAAAAACAAAAACCCGACTGCACCTACAACAGATTTATTATTAGGTATCATTTAAGCTATCACCAATTTGATTAGTTTTGTGTTTCTTAACTAATAGGGTTTGCCCGCAAAATAATAGATTTATCACCAAAATGTAGTGACCAAACAATATAAAATCGATTCCACAATCAATCACCTAAAATCATAGAGATATAGGGTCTAGTACCAAATAAATGTTTTTGTATGGATTATATTGTCAATTATTAATAATGAAGCTTACTTGGCACCACATCATTCATCATCTAGGTTGACGGAGCTCCGCTCCGCGGAGCTCCTATTTCCGATGGCAGGACACAAAAAAACCCTAACCTAACCAAAAATCAACTCAAATCTAACCAAAACATGATTTATTACATTGACCAAGTATTGGTAAGACTCGTCAGTGAATAATACGCCAATTTGACTTCGCCCCTATTAGCCATTTTTTCATTAAATTAAGGAGCTGATCTATTTATTTGGTGACAGATCTATTACTTTGATGATCAAACGAATTAAATGATAATAGTAGTTTGTTAAGCTGATGATTTATATTTAGAGACAGTTTTGATTAAAATGATGACTAATATATTTCTTGGGGATAGATATTATTATTAGGGTACTGCAGATTAGTGACACATCTAAAATTAGGTGACAGAAAATATTGTTCCTTTATTAATCACGCGTAACAATAATATAATTCCATACAAGCAAAGCCGCAGGCAAAAACTAATATATCAAATATATATTTGAAATCAGGTCATCAAGACCTTTATTTTGATACCCATATCGATATATTAAGAAGAAGAAAAAAATTACTGCAACGACACTTTTGCGGCTCACAGCCGCCATATTGATTTTTTTTATATTTGATGTAGCATATGTCACTCTCACAGCAAATACGAATCTAACGACACCTCTCAAGCTAAAATCCATCCAGCCGTTCAGGCTGCAGAGCGTGCCAAACAATTATACATACATACATACTCTCGAAAAACATAACCCTCCTTCTGTCGCAGTCGGGTAATTATGCAAAGTGACGAACTCGTTGCTTTTAGGGCCTGTCACAAGCGAACTTCTCCAGCGCCGACTTAATGGAATGGATTGAAGGAGCCTTTCTCAAGATATTAGGTAATGCGTTCCAGAGCTTTGCAGCCTTTGCTGTAAAAGAGTTGGTGAAAGTATTTGTATTGTGAAGAGGAATGTCCAATATCAAATCACCCGAAACCGAATGCTGGCGTACCACAAGGCTGTGTATTGTCCCCCACGCTGTTTCTTCTGCATATCAATGACTTGCTGCTTATACACAATGTTCATTGCTATGCGGATGACAGTACAGTGGACGTAAGATACACTGGCCAAGGTAATGTTTCTCGGGATTGCGTCGATGAGTACCGAACAAAACTTGTGTCTGAGATTGGGACGTCCCTTGGACACGTCTCGGATTGGGGTAGATTGAATTTGGTGCAGCTAAATCCCTCCAAGACACAGGTTTGTGCGTTTACCGCTAAAAAGTCCCCATTCGTCGTAGCTCCTAGTTTGGAAGGTACCCCCCTTAGTGTCAGAACTAGCATTGCCATCTTGGGTGTCGACATATCGAGTGATGTTCAGTTTCGCGGTCACTTGGAATGCATGGCCAACTGGCTTCCAGGAAGATTGGTGTCATTATTAAAGCCAGGCGGTATTTTACACCCCGACACCGCCTTCAACTATACAAAACCCAGGTTCGACCTCACATGGAGTACTGTTCGCATCTCTGGTGGTCTCTGGTGCGCCGGTGCGCCCCAGTACTTGCTTGCTCCATTTGACAGCATACAACGAAGAGCAGCTCTAATCGTCGGTGACCTCTCTCTCTCTACACGCAGAGATGTAGCGTCTCTTTGCGTTCTATACAAATTATATCACGGGGAGTGCTCGGATGAGCTGTTTGATTTGATACCTGCCGCTGAATTCCACTATCGTACATTTCGCCATAAATTAAAATTCCATCCATATCATCTTGAAATTTGGCGATCTACTACACTACGTTTCTTAATACATTTTATACCACGAACAGTGAAACTGTGGAATCAACTTCCCTCGGCGGTATTTCCGAACAACTACGACATGGGTGCCATCAAGAACAGAGTTTTCATTTTCCTTAAAAGGTCTCCATGGGCGGTGGTGATTGCTTTCCACCAGGTGACCCACATACTCGTTTGCCCCCCTCTCACATAAAAAAAAACCTTACAGCGCAGACGACTATCTCTCACTCGATACAGAAACCTATCACGTAGATATTGGGGCGCCGTTGGTTTAATAAAACGTTATCTAGGAGAGAGAGAATGTGGACATCCTACGGGATCTAATAGGCAGACAAACAAGTAGGAGGCGAAAATTCGAGACGTAGTCGTACTTGCGTAAATCGCAAATGAAGCGGATACACTGGTTTTGCAAGCGATCCAATTTGTCAACCAACTTATTATAAGAATATAAGTAACGTAATGTTTGGTAACCCTCATTTTAGTCGCCAGTGTTCATCCATAATTCTGATATCGTAATACGTACAGACACTACTTGTAGCATACTAATAGAATCATTACTCCTGAGCTGTGTTTGAATCAATGACTGCCCTAAAAAATCTTCAAGGTTTTACGATCAGTTAATAACCTACAGAAAGAATATACTTATAACAAAAGGTCATATCTCTGAATAGTGGTTATAAGAGAGGCCTACCTCTATAACATTATAAATATTATATCGACTACCTCCACCTCACAGAATACCGCAGCCAAATAACAATTCCCTTGAGGATTGCTGTGTTCCTGTGAGTAAGTGAGGCCACCAGAAAGGAAGGAGTTGCTGCGTTGGTAGGGGGATATTTAATGATGCGAGTGTATTAACACTCGCATCATGAAATATATATAATAAATACCTACGGTAACCGCTTCACATCAGGCAGGCAGTATGTTTGGTTGGATTTTTTTAATACTATACGTCGAGTGCCAAACAAGCATACTGAATATGACCATGGGAATACCAACAAAACTAGACCTATGTTGACAATATATTTAATTCCGAAATTTGATAGAATATCGGATCTACCTATATAATAGGTAGGGGAAAAAGTCTTTTCGCATTATAGTATGTATGAACTTGTAATAAAATCTCTTTGGTTATACCATTTGTATCTAGCAGGTTTTGATATCTATAAAAAGCTTAAATTTTAAAAAAGATAATTCCAAATTCAAATTAGGTAAATGTGTGATTTTCATTTGTTTTTTTTACTGTCAAGATGAGTGAATCTAATGAAGAAATTCGATACATTTTAAAATTTTACTACAAAAAAGGTAAAAATTCAACGCAAGCTGCGAAAAAAATTTGTGATTATTATGGACCTAGTGCAGTGTCTGTGAGAGTAGCACAAATTTGGTTTAAGCGTTTTCAATCCGGAAATTTTGATGTCAAAGATGCACGTCGCTCTGATCGCCCTGTTACGGATAAAATGGATGCCATTTCTGAAAAAGTGGAGCAAGATCGGCATATCAGTAGTTACGACGTAGCTGAAGAACTAGGAATTGACCACATAACAGTTTTGGCGCATAAAAAGGTCGTGGTCAAAGACCGGCCAGGCTTCAGCGACTCTGGCGAAACCCGGGTTAACCCGCAACAAGGTGATGCTGTGTGTATGGTGGGATTGGAAGGGAAGATATTCATTATGAGCTGTTACCGCCAGGCAGGACTATCGATTCTGAACTCTACTGTGAACAACTGATGAGATTAAAGCAAAAAGTTGAGAGAAAGCGGCCGGAATTAATTAATAGAAGGGGTGTGATTTTTCATCATGATAACGCTAAACCTCACACATCTTTAGCCACTCAGCAAAAATTAAGAGAGTTTGACTGGGAGGTGTTAATGCATCCGCCGTATAGTCCTGACCTTGCACCTTCTGATTTCCACCTGTTTCGGTCTCTTAAGAATTCTTTAGGCAATGTCAGGTTAACATCACGAGAAGACTGCCAAAACCACTTGTCGCGGTTTTTTGAACAGAAGTCCCAATATTTCTATAGTAATGGGATCATGTCTCTACCTACAAGATGACAAAAAGTTATCGAACATAATGGCACCTACATACTTTAGTTAAATGTAAATAAACTTTATTAAAAAATGTTTTGAATATTCATATAAAATACGAAAAGACTTTTTCCCCAACCTAATAGTTTTGCGTTATTTTGTAAGGTTCAATTGAAGGTGTTAGTGGCACTTAGAATTACGATTACTGCGTGGAAAGAGTACCGTGATTGCATTTATCTTTTAGTCGGTATTTATGCCTCTGATAACTATTGGAAAGTGGCAGCAACACCACGCCGTGAATTTACCACGTAATTATGCCATATCTGTGTTTCCGGAGAAAAATATTTCATACAGTATAATATACTTTTAGCTAATAACGTACTTACCGTATATACCGTTAGCCATATTGACGCTTGCAATACAAGGAGTATTGCTCGCGCGCAGGCATATCATAACGCAGCATCTACTCACGTCTGCTAACCTCACTCAATCGCAAATACAACAATCCTTAAAGATTATTTGGCTGTGTTCTTCTGTAAGGTGGAGATACTTCCCCAGTCGGGATCGGCGTGCGCTACCTCTCTTACGCCAGGGATTCGACAAGGCACCAAGTATATTTATTTGTTGTGTATATAAGTTTATTTATTTATTTATTTAGCGACGTTGTGGTGTCTTCATAGTGGCGTGACTGAAGTGGCCAGACACTACTTGTAGAGATGACGAGAGATGGAGCCAAAAGATTTTATTTAGATCACCAGCCAACCAAAGAGCCAACAAAAAGATGGTCAGACGACATAAAAAAGACGGCAGGGCCGACTTGGGATTCTGCCGACTAAGCTGAAGCCGAACCATCGGATATTTTGATTGCGAAAATCAAACTTCAACCTAGATTTTTGGTGCACGTGTTTAACCTCATCATCATCATCATCATCATCAGGTCATTTTAGTCTCCACTACAGGAGCACGACTCTCTCTCGTCCGTCCCAGACAGAAGGAGGATTTGGCCTACAGTCCCCACGCTGGCCAGACGGGTTGGGGAGGCCTGATCGATGTTTTATAATGTATTTCCCTTAGTCGCCTTGTACGACATCCACGGGAAGAGACGGAGTGATTCTATTCGAGTCTGCCAGAAACCACACGGCCAATGGTGTTTAGCTTAATTGGTAGAAACTCTGGAACTCTACCGACTAATTAAGGGAGCGTAATTGTAAGCTACCCGACTGGGGAATGTACCTACACCTCACAGAATACCGCTGATACCGCGGGCAAATAACAATTCCCTTGAGGGTTGTTGTGTTCCTGCGAGTGAGTGAGGTCACCAGAAAGGAAGGAGATGCTGCGTTGGCAGCGGGGGTTGCGGCACGCGAGCGATATTTTATGTTGCGGGCGTTAATATGCCTACGGTAACCGTTGAACATCAGGCGGGCAGTATGCTTGTCTGCTACCCGACGTAATATAAAAAAAAAGACTTGTTTGACATGTTTTTCTATATCCATCTCGACAAACTACACTCACGACACCCCTATTCTACGAATTAACCGACGCGACGCGTCCGTATCTGTTCGTACTTCTTATGCTGCGGCTACACTATGGTCGTGGTCACAACTCGGTCGATTCTTGTGTAACCGCTGTTCTTACGATCGCCGCCATGCAGGTCTGTCTAGCGCAACTAGTGCAATCATATTGGAGTGCGTCACAGATGTAACGAGATCTGGGGTTCTGTTCGTTACCCGACTGCAAACCAAAATGAAGTTGAAGATCTTATTGGAAATTGATAGAGAAGAAGAAAGTTTAAAAGTTATTAAATATGAGTAGCTTTTACTTTCTGAATCTAACTAACTCGGTTAATCGTCTCCATGTTTTGCTGTGCATTACTGTACGGAGAATACTATCTAGTTTCTAATCGATTCAAATACATTCACAGCTTCGGGCGAAAATGACAAGCTGACGGACTGGTCCTCTAATGATTTCCATGTTCCGTTTTGTGTCGGCACTAATATGTCCTAGACTGGTTTCCTTATGCATTAGCAAACCCATCCGCCGTTTGCTTGGTAATTGGAGCAAAAAATGGCAACCAAGCATTCATTGAATATCAAAGTTCCGTATAGGCGCTCGTGCCCGAAATGACGTGCTAACAATCACAATTATAACATAGCTTCTTTAGCTCTATCTATTATAAAAACCGGACAAGTGCGAGTCGGACTCGCCCACCGAGGGTTCCGTAGGTACGTAGTATCATTATTAAATTTGATATTTTTCATTATAAATAAGAAATAATGCGTCGAAAAAAATAAATAAAATATATTTTGCAATGTGTACATCAAGCCCTTTCATATGATACCCCATTTAAACTAGTAGTTTCAATTTGAAATTTCGACACCCTATAAAAATATAGACCCCCTATTTTTTAAGATCTATTTACAAATGTATAGTTTTGAGATTTATTCCTGTACTTGTAGTCTATAACGATGTTACTTGCCAAATTTCATAGTTCTAGGTCAACGGGAAGTACCCTATAGGTTTTGATTCCCTTGAGTGTGTCGAAATATGCGTTTTTTGCTGAATAAACGGCCGTAACTTTTTTCTACGTAAACTTAGCAGTTTGATTTTTTTTTAACTTCATGGGACCGTAGACCTGAGTATACAGTTCAAATTTCAGCTTGATACCTCCACGCATTCTCGACATAGAAATTCTTGACAGACAGACAGACAGACAGACGGACAACAAAGTGATCTTATAAGGGTTCCGTTTTTCCTTGAGGTTCGGAACCCTAAAAATGAATCCCTATTTCCCTTGATCACGGCATCATTTCGTTTCTATTCCTTTTAAAATTTTATTTCGTTTCTTTTCGTCTCGTTTCTACTCATTTTTTCTCATCTCGTCAAAATCAAAATACGTTTATAGGTTTGTTAACAGGATGTTATACAATAATAATAGTAACTCTATTCTGCCAACATGCCTACATCAGCATGCAAAATTTGTATTTAAGAACTCTTCGACTCTACGTCTAGTCTCGTTACAATATTTTTGGGCTCTCTCTCCGTTCTTCTTCTTCTTGAAGGCAACATAACCATCAAACTCACATCAAATATATATTTTTTTTAATGGGCAACAATATTTGTGTCATAAATCATTTGATCTGCTAAAATACAGTGATTTTTGAGGTAAATCAAATCAAATCAAAATATCTTTATTCCTTGGACTTTATAAAGCACTTAGAAACGTCATACAAATTAAATATAAGAACATGTATCTAAAACATTACTACTCTAAATCCGCTGAGCTTAGATTCACTTTCATCACACTATCTTGAATGTGATAGTGAATTTAAGTAACGTATAATGTATTAGGCCCGAAGGCTGATATGTAAATCTACTATACTATTTTCTCTAAGTATATAAAAAGGTGCCAATCCAGAACATTTTTCTTATATACTAATGTACATTTTTTTTATACAATTAAGATATCGTATGACAAAGTGTGTTTATCACATGACTCTAATAATATGGGCAATTGAAACGCCATTGAAAACTGCCGATCTGCAATTGACTTAAGCAGGTGAATTAAAAAACTGCCGCTTGGTGGTCGTATGTACATACATCCGCTGTCAGTGTTACTATACGCGGGCTAATTACCTGTCCTTGATGTTGGACGCCTTTGTATGTACAGTGAACAGCACGTCAAGCTTTGAACATTTTTCGACCTATTATTCTACTAATCTTGTGAATGTGGCAGTTTGCGAGTATGTATGAATGGATTTGGATGAAAGGCATACATAGAATACTAGCTATTACTATACTATTCCACCCGCGACTTCACCCGGATGATGGTGATCGCGCCAAAGGTTCATGCCAAATTTTATTCAAATCAGATCTTTCGTTTATCGAAAGTGTTGTTTATCATATGATAAACACACTTTGTCGTACGATACCTTGGTTGTATAATAAATGGTACCTTAGTTGTAATAAAAAAATGTTCTGGATTGGCACCATTTTAAGTGTTTTGTGATTGACACAGGATATTCTTTATCCAGAAAAAATAGTATTTTAAATTTTAATATCAGCGTCCAGGCTTAATACATTATACTACCTCCAAAATCACTGTATTTTAGCAGATAAAATGATTTATGATTATGCTACAATTCCAATAAATACACTAAAGTCTTTCAAAATGTTAAATTTTGTGAAGCCACGACACCAGTAAATCAATTTTACTACAATATACCCAGAATCCACCATGTTAATACTGACCTCGATATAAAACCTCATCAAAACTGATTCGACACCATTATTACGGTACTAGAAGTACATAGGGTACCGATATCAATATATTGATGTACCTATATAGTTCTTCATAATTATATAAACATACATATTTTTATATATATATATATATATATATATATATATATATATATATATATACATCATAGGACATTGCAGGGAGGATGACCAATGCTGCAGATACTTAGACACTGACCATCGGACTGGTCCACAGGCTCACAGGTCGCGCAGCGAATGATGGAGATCGGGGTATTGCTCGGGGTTTCTCTGAGGGATCGAATCAGAACACTTCGTTTTGATTCGATCCCTCAGAGATGCGATAGATATAATAACTGATATAATAACTAGATAAAAAACCTGTAAATACCTCTTCACCTCATGGAGTCGTCTCCTGAGAAAACCTCGACAGTCAAATCATTCCACAACTTGATAGCTCGAGGGAAAAGTCTCTCTGAAATCGAACAGTATTAATTCTATTCAGTCGTCGTTGTCATCCCTTACTCATCCCACTGCTGGGATATGGGTCTCCCCCCATTTGAAGGGGTTTAGAGCATACTCCACCACGCTGCTGAACTGCGGGTTGGCGGAGGCCAATATTTTCAAGCCACATATAATGGCAATCTATAATGGCAACAGCTGGGACCGACGGCTTAACGTGCCCTCCTAAGCCCGTGCTTAGGAGGGCACGTTAAGCTCCTCCGTAGGAGCTCGAAATAAATAAAGGGTATCATTTAAGCTATCGCCAATTTAATAGGGTTTGCCCGTAAAATAATAGATTTGTCACCAAAATGTAGTGACCAAACAATATAAAATCGATTCCACAATAAATCACCTAAAATCATGGGGGTCTAGTACCTAATAAATGTTTTCGTATGTATTATATTGTCAATTATGTATTAATAATTAAGTTTACTTGGCACCACATCATTCATCATCTAGGTTGACGGAGCTCCGCTTCGCGAACCTCCTATTTCCGTTAACAGGACGCAAGAAAACCCTAACCTAACCAAAAATCAACTCAAAACATGATTTATTACATTGACCAAGTATTGGTAAGACTCGTCAGTGAATATGACGCCAATTTGACTTCGCCCCTATTAGCCATTTTTTCATTAAATTAAGGAGCTGATCTATTTATTTGGTGACATATCTATTATTTTGATGATCAAACGAATTAAATGATACTAATAGTTTGTTAAGCTGATGATTTATATTTAGAGACAGTTTTGATTAAAATGATGACTAATATATTTCTTGGGGATAGATATTATTATAAGTGTACTGCAGATTAGTGACACATCTAAACTTAGGTGACAGAAAATATTGTTCCCATAAATAAATCCATCCCTGGACAGGCTACAGTTGACGTTGCTTAACTTGCGTGTTCGATTAGACTGACACACGCAACGACGCCACCGAGCTCCTCCATTCAGTAGGAGCCACAAACAGCACTCTTTTGTTTATATTTGTTTATGTTTTTTATGTAATAAAACTAATAAACCAACAAACAAGCAGACTATCCAGTTAGTTACTTAGTGGTAATGTTATCTAATCGTTGATCATTTGATGATAATGACGAGTTCGGTGATCGAATGGTTAGCAACGGCCACTTTGACTCCGAGGTTGCGGGTTCGATCCCCGCACAAGACAAATGTTTGTGTGCATGATCATGTCTATTTGACTTGTGTTATTGGTCTGGGTGTTTTCAATGTATTATATGTATGTATTTAAAAAAAAACTGCATATAAGTACATATATCTACTAGATGGCGCTGTGTAATTTGTTCAGGGATAATTATTAATATTTATTTATTTATTTGGTTTATTTGAAGCGTCTCGTCGTAAGCAAAGTCTAAATTCCTAACAGTTATCACGTTTAGTTATTTTATTAAGAGAAAGTTTAAAAGAGTTGCAGTTTTTTCTTTAACTTTCTGCTCTTATACAACTACTACAAAAAATGCCATTAGTGTATCAATATTCTCAAATCAAAAGTTTGTTGAACTTGTCTGTTTTTACTCCCATTCTAAATAAAAAAAACTAATCTTAACCAACTCGAGAAACAAGGCGTTTCTCAAGTCTACTGTATTTTTATATACTTACTACTAAGGTGGAAAACCAGGGGCCCTACTGCCGAAGCTGAAACCGATTACCGTCAAATGTTTTGATTCTAAAATGGGTGTCTTATGTTTTAGTTATTTTACAAACATCTTTAACTTAGTTCGTAGTGCTCCGGGGATTCAACTAGATGAGATAAACATGAGTACCATACAGAAGCTGAAGTTTGATATTCGAACGAGAACGCCTTCATCATAACGGATAATGGATCATAACGGACCTCATCATGCGAGCCCTCTCGAATTTGAAGCTAATATTTAGGGTACCTCGTTTATGTCGGTGCCCACTACCGGTACTAAATCTATTGGCCACTGAGACATTCCTAATCATCATAACCGATAAGAGGTGAATATAAATATTCACCTCTTTTACTTCCGAGTCTTCCCCAAAACATTTAATTGTGCAGGCAGTCGCTATATTTATATATATGTATATATTTCTTGATCATCAGATGTTCATCAAGAAAAATAACATTAATTAAGGATAATTTGTTCATACACATATCACAACTTCACAACCAGTCAGTTAGTAATTCAATTAGTAACAATTAATTCAGTCTTGACCCGAATGTAATAATTACGGCTCGCCTGGCGAGTGCGATAATGACCTCATCCCGTCTCCGGCCGTCCTGTGCTTCCATCTTCGGAGGAGTTATCTGGCGTAGCGGGATCTGATGGCATAGCTCCCATAGTTGGGCTTTCAAGATGGTGTAAGGCCGTGTGATTTTTGTAATATTTCTGAGAGATAACTGCTTATGAAGTTCTTATTTTTTTTCAAAGTACTTAATGTGTCCGTTTAACTGTTCTATTGATGTGAAGTTTGTTTGACATCTTTAAATTATGCCAAATTCTGTAAATCAGTGTTTTTCAAAGTATGAATCGCGACCTCATGAGGGGTCTCCAGGCTTCTATAAGAGGGTCGCGGTAGGCCGTGAAGTTGTAAAAAAACAACGTTCAAAAAGATATTTTTAGATACTTCCTTATATTTGTTTTATTTATTGTATTTAATTAACGATTTTTAATTATGAAAATAAATAAAAATGTACCGATTTGATATTTATAATATAATAAAATAATGTACAGGTTAGGAACTTGATATGTAAATAAAAATGTGTTTTTAAGTAGGTATGTAAAAATATTTTGTTCTATTAGAATTACTACTAACAGGTTGACGACGATAGTCCAAGACTAAGCATACATAGCTTGTACTATGGTAGGTACTAGAAAACTGTTATATATACCCATATATAACAGTAACCTACCATAGTACAAGCTATGTATGCTAAAGAATTATGTAGGCTGCTTAAAACTACACTATATAAATAACATAAAAGATACCTACGTAATGTAAGGAAATGTAAAGTAAGGAAGTAGTTGCATAATATAGCACTCTTTTTAGAGTGCTATATTATGTAATTATGTGATATTTGCCGCGCTCGAAGAGCGAATTCTTGCCTAATTAAACCTAAAACGGTTTTTATGGTAAGTAACTAGTTATTAGGAAAAAATGTAATTTTATGTCTAATAAACAATAAAAAAAAACTTAAATACATTTATGTACGTACAAACATATTAAAAAGAATGCACGGGACATATACACGCATTTTCGTTCAACACTGTTTCGAGACTACCTCTCTGAACAACTCTATGTACACGTGTAATCAACTTTAGACCTTTGATTTGAAATGCGCTGTGCGTTTTGTACGACTCTCCAATCTCCACACATTTAAGTGGTGTTGGTTGCCGTAATGACAGTTTCTCGGATGTACCTAATAGCTATTGCCGTAGGGCTGGCAACGACCCATTCTATTTAAATTTTAAGAGAGGTAGGGCATAGCGCTGCTCGTCGCGACTGGAGACGCACCTCACAGAGCAATCAGCCAGATAACAATTTTAGAGGGCTAGAAGATTCTATTTTTATATTACGTCAGGTGGCAAACAAGCATACGGCTCGCCTGATGTGAAGCGGTTACCGGGTCCATATTTGCGCTCGCAACATAAAATAGCGCTCGTGCCGCCACTAATTGTACAACACAACCGCTTGCGTATGAGAGACAGGGTTGAGAGTAAATAGACATGAAAGAAGTCAACGATAACTTTTTTTACAACTTTTTAAGAGGAACAATTCTGTCATACGTGATTGTTGCGTCACTTTTCTTTAACCGTTTACGCAGTGCACGCACCGTAAGGTCTCAAAAGGAAAAATATCCTTTTTTGGAACATTTTTCATCATTGTTCCGCTCCTAGAGATCGTAGCGTGATATATATAACCTTCCTCGATAAATCCAACACTAAAAGAATTTCTCAATTCGAATCAGTAGTTCCTGAGATTAGCAGAGCGTTCAACCAAACAAACTCTTGAACTTTATAATATTAGTATGGCTTAATGCAATACCAGTTTCAACTGGGCTCAGATTATCCTAAGTATATGTAAATACAGATCACATTCTATATGCATGCAAAATTTCATCAAAATTCTTTCAGCTATTTTCTCTTGAAAAAATAACAAACATCCATTCTCACAAACTTTCACAGTTATAATATTAGTAAAATTGAATGAACAGTATTTTGTTTATTTTTGTAATAGTCATGAAGATGGCCTTTGGTCTGCTTGAAAACACTGAGCTCCGCGTACCCACCGTTGAGCAGCGTGGTGCAGTATGCTCTAAACCCATGGTGCCCAATCGGTAGCTCGCGGGCACCTGGTAGCCCGCAGCTTGTTTTCTGGGCGCCCGCGAACAAAATCGGATAAGGAATACACAAACCAGACTTTAAGAAGCTTTCTGAAAATGTGAACAGCCAGTTATCGCATTAGCTTATTGCTGTTCCGGCCTATTCTGTTTTGAAGTGTAGTAAGTCTGTCATATTAACACAATTTGACGAGCTCGGTGGCGTAGCGGTCAATAACGCGGCTTCGACACCAACGCTCGTGGGTTCGATTCCCACATAGGACAAACATTTGTGTGCATGTTTGTTTGTCTTAGTCTGGGTGTTTTCTATGTATCATAAGTATGTATTTACAAAAAAAAATGTATTTACGTATGTTTATCAGTTGTCTAGTACCCATAACACAAGCTTCGCTTACTTTGGGGCTAGATGGCGCTGTGTAATTTGTCTGACAATATTTATTTATTATTTATTTATAATAAATAAGAATCACTTATGTTTTCTTATTAATTCGGCGGTGCCCGCGTGGCGTATCGGGATTATCAGAATAGCCCTTGGAGCAATACAAGTTGGGCACCACTCCCTTCTCGAAAGAGTTTAGAGTCTAAACCCCTTCGAGGATCCCGAGACCCGTATCCCAACAGTGAGATGATTATGGGTTGATACTATGTCATGAAGATATAATATTTTTCAAGCCAAGTTACGTTGATTAGTAGTGTCTTTGAGGCGGCAGCCCTACGGGTGCTCGGCAAGCGGGCACAGCGAGCACCCATCATTCTCAATGACGTGACCGCGCTCTCAATGACGTGCATCGGGCGTCATTACTGCTCTGGAAATAAATACGAGTAAATACTGTATATTTCTATATATTTTTACTTCGCTTGACTACTAATACAATTTCTGATTCTGTAGTTAAGCAGTGCTCTTTCAAAGTATATAACTTTTTTTTATACTACTTCGGGTGGCAGACAAGCATACGGCCCGAATGATGTGAAGCGGTTACCGTAGCCATATTAACGCTCGCAACATAAAATATCGCTCGCGCGCCGCCACCCCCGCTGCCAACGCATCTCCTTCCTTTCTGGTGACCTCACTCACTCGCAGGAACACAACAACCATCAGGGAATTGTTATTTGTCTGCGGTATTCTGTGAGGTGGAGGTACATTCCCCAGTCGGGTAGCTTACAATTACGCTCCCTACCTCTCTTTTCGCCAGAGCTTTGTTTGTCAGTCAGCAGGGTGCACCGCGTGCAGGTGAAGTTGGCTTTGGTTCAAAGATGTTGATGAACCACTTACACCCCTAAACTACGCAGAATAAAAAAAATGCTAGTAAATTGTTTATTTCTTCGGGTTCGATGATTCAGGTTCGGGTTCGATCCCCGCACAAGACAAAAATTTGTGTACATGAACATGTTTATTTGTATGGTCTGGGTGTCTTATATGTATTATATAAATGTATTTTTAAGTTATTTATTTAATATTTATATAAATATATTATAGTATTTTTAAGTTATATAAATGTATTTATATGTATTATATAAATTATATCAGTTATCTAGTACCCATAGTACAAGCTTTGCTTAGTTTGAGACTAGATGGCGATGTGTAATTTGACCAGGAATATTTATTTATTTATTTACCGTCTGTCAACAGAGATTTCTCTGCCCTCCCTTCTAATATTAAGCGGCTACCTTGGACTTGTACTACAGTCCAATATTAAATAAATTAAATATAACGCAACGCAATCAGTATTGGTAGAGCGTTGACTCGTCTTTGCAACGCAATAACTTCCAGGCGCTTCCTAGTGTGCTGATGAAAAGGATCCACCGAAGAAAAGAACTCGGCCAACTAGCAGTTTCCTAGTAACCTAGTAAAATAAACAGCATAAAAACTTTATTTACGTTCCAAAATTTGCCAAATAGAGCAAGTGACGAGCTCGGTGGTCGAATGGTTAGCGATGGCCACTTTGGACTCCGAGGTCGAGGGTTCGATTCCCGCACAAGACAAACATTTGTGTGTATGAATGAACATGTCTGTTTGTCTTGGTCTGGGCGTTTTCTATGTATTATGTATTAGTACCCGTAACACAAGCTTTGCGCTTAAATTGGGACTAGACGGCGATGTGTAAATGTCAAAAAAAAAAAAATAGGGCTTGCTTGATATAAAATTGGTTTTGCTGCTGCGCCACGTTTACAGTATAGGGAATCAGTAGTTTTTGAAACGCAAATGAGGAGGAACTCGATGACGTCGTTGCGCGTGTCAGTCTAATCGATCACGCAAGTTAAGCAACGTCGATTGCAGCCTGTCTATGGATGGGTTCATTTATCTTAAGCTCCTCCGTGTTTTGGAGGGCACGTTAAGCCGTCGGTCCCGGCTGTTGTCATTAGATGACAGTCGTAAAGCCAAGTCAGTGACCTTTGGGCGGTCTGATAACACTGGCTTCCACCAACCCGCAGTTGAGCAGCGCGGTGGAGTATGACCCGTAGTATCCCAACAGTGGGATGATTATTGGTTGATGTCGACGCGGCAACGCAAATAAAGGTTGTAAATATTTCGGTTGTATTGGAAACAGGATTATCAATCAGGGTATAGTGTTGTGAGCGCCTCTAGCAAAACTTAAAATTTCCGTCCTCAAGAGATATTATGGTACAATAATATTGTAAGGTGTGCAAAGTGCACTCGCATTAAGGTTGTGTTGTACCGCTGGCAATTTATTAATTAATTAATTTCTCTTTACTTACCCAACGATATCATAAAAGGCCTCAAGAATTCATATTCGGTACGATACCAAATTTAAGTGTTATAATACCGAAATTGATACCAGCTTCAGAATATTATAATTTAAAAAAATGGGGAGTGGTTGTGTCATGACACTTACGTGTGTTGTACGTGAATACGTTATATGCACTAAAAGCACAGTATAAGTAATAGTACTACGTACAGTATGGCCACTCCCTGCCGCTCTCTCGTGTCGACCTCACTCTGAAACAAATCTGGAACTGTTTGTATGGCGCCGCACGTACACACGCTCATTCGCGCTCTGCACAGACGGCATTGTTTATGTAGTAGTAAACGATGCGACATTTGTATGGAGTGTCCGGGGTGTGTTAAAAGTATCATTTTTAATTAAAATTATCTAATTTTCAGCGCAGCGCTCCCGCCTCCCTCTCACGCGATGTTGCATAGTCCTTACTTAGCATAATAACGTCTTTGATCCTTCATCTATCCAGTGGTGTAATAGGCATGTGAACAAAGTTCTAAAATTATAAAAACTCTATCAGTAACGTAAAATACATAAAACTAGAACGTTCTGCGATCTCAAAATTTTAATAACTTATGTCCGACGTGTTTTATTGTCGAGTAAAAGAGAGGTAGGTAGCGTAATTGTAAGCTACCCGACTGGGGAATGTACCTCCACCTCACAAAATACCACAGCCAAATAACATTTCCCTTGAGGGTTGTTGTTCCTGCGAGTGAGTGAGGTCACCAGAAAGGAAGGAGACGCTGCGTTGGCAGCGGGGGTGGCGGCGCGCGAGCGATATTTTATGTTGCGAGCGTTAATATGGCTACGGTAACCGCTTCACATCAGGCGGGCCGTATGCTTGTCTGCCATACGACGTAGTATAAAAAAAAAGTTAGAAACGGAAATCCTTTTCCACATCAACATATCAACAGTTGTCGCTTCTCATTACGTATTTGACAACTGTCACCGAACTTCCGTCTTAACGAAATAAAAAATGTTAAAACCAAAATGGCAACCGTGCAACATTAATCATCCATCAATGAGTATAGAAAGCTAACTCAACCGAGCTCGAAACGGAACGAACAATATTGACGCATACCAAGGAGAGACAAGTCTCCATGTATGGCAGGCGCCCTGGACGCAATAACAGTACACTGGCCACGCAAAAACGGCCTTTCTGATCCCTCTAATTGCTAGCAGGGAACAGCCGTATTCTGTACACCCACAAATGATAAACGAACGATCAAGTGAAAGAAGGCATCTATACTAATATTATGACGCTGAGGAGTTCGGTTGAACGAGATAATCTCAAGAACTACTGGGGCCCTCCCGCCGAAGCAGAAGCCAATTACCATCGAAGTTTTTGAATGCGAAAATGACACTTCTGCTTAGATTGTTGGTAATAGGCTATTTGACTAACATTTTTTTCGGTTTGATATGTAGGGACTTCTCCATAATATAACCATAGGTGAAAGAATTACTTCGATAGCACAAAAATCTCTCGAGATATGGTAATTTGAAAATCACAATTTTTAGACTGCCCCAAAACGCTCCAAACAAAAGACTACTCAATTATGGCGTCACAGGTTTGTATTTTGTATGCATCAAATCAGAAATTTGTACGAATGTGATTAGTATCATAATAAAAGTTATAGCATTTTTTATTGCTTCTCCAATGGAAATATTATTTTTTTATAATTTCATTCTTTTAAAATGGACTTTCCCGCCAAACTTTGATCGACCCTAAAATAAGTCGGTCGGAAGATATTAGAATGAAAGTTTGCAGATCTTTATAGTTTTGTGCATTTAACGATATTGTTAAATATTTTTTACAATTTTTAAACATTGGAAAATAGCCTTTATGTTTAGCTCAGCTGGAAGAAACCCTAGAGCTCTACTGACTAAGCTTGAGATGTTTGTCAATAACTTTAACCTAAGACCAATTTCGGGAATCAAATAATCCGATGGCAATCGACTTCAGCTTCGATAGGACCCCTGGTCCGAATTGAAAAATTGTTTTAGTGTTAGATAGCACATTTATCGAGGACGACTAACACTAACAGGAGCATCAAAGAAAAATGTTGCTAAAACTGGGAACATCCCACACGGGCGATGCAGGGGTGGGTTGTTAGTATTTAATAATGTTACAAGTTACAACTTGCAATGAAAACTTTCAAGAGGTATAAACGTTCTTGCCTCAAAAATAATGTTTGAAATTATTCTTAAACATATGGCGGACATAAATATAATTATAATTTACGAGTAACTTCTTTAGATTTGTGGAAATTAAGTAAATAAACTAGAATTAAAGTAATTTTGAAAACACTTTGGTAATTGCATCAATTACTAACATGAAACAGAGCTATAATGGGAATAATCATCAGAGTACAGATTTCATCAGAAGCTCTTAAAGAAAAATAATAAATCGAAAAATACTGAATGGGAGACCAAAATAATAAGTTAGGTTAGGTTTGGTATGTTTTATATTACCGTTGGTCGTATAATGTATAATAATCGCCCAGTTTTATAATTTTAGATGTACAGTTACTAACAGTTGTAAAATGTTACTTAAAATAATAAGAACTAGCTAACCGGTCAGACGTTGTCCTGCCGTCTTAACTATGAATATTGCATTGGTCGAGCCATATCTATCAAATGACTGACAGTTCTGTCAAACGCCATAAAGTTACATTAGAAAAGTTGATTTGGTCGTTCAGTGTTCTTAAATTTTCTAATTTTCCGACAACCTGCTCCTGATAATAACAAACACATCAATTAATAAAAAATGGGCTTGTTGCCCATGTTACAAAATTATAAAAACTCTCTATCAGTAACGTAAAATACATAAAAGTAGAACGATCTGCGGTCTTAAAATTGCAATAACTTATGTCCGATGTGCTTTATGTCCGGTCAATGTTTGGTGGAAAAGTCCATTTTAAAGGTATGAAATTATAAAAAAAAATATTACCATTGTGGAAACAATAAAAAATACTATAACTTTTGTTACGGCACTGGCTACATAACTTTGTTGTTATGTGGCACTGGCTACATAAACGCAATATTTAACATAGCTGTCGTACAAATTTCTGATTTAATGCATATAAAATAGCACGGTGTGACGTCATAACGTGGTGGCCTTTTGTATGGAGCGTTTTCGGGATAGTCCAAAATTGTGATCTTCAAGTTATCATATCTCGAGAAGTTTTTATGCAATCGAAGTAATTATTTCACCTTTAGTTATATTTTTGTGACGTCTTTAAATAACAAATCGAAAAAAAAATGGGATACAAGCCTATTGGTCCAGCTGTTCACGCGCGACGACATGACCAAGGGATTCATTTTTATATGTAAACAAGCTGACCCGGCAAACGTTGTTTTGCCATAAAAAATAGACAAGAACCTATTCTCAGACCTACTGAATATACATATAAAATTTCATCAAAATTTGTCAAGCCGTTTCGGAGGAGTATGGTAACTAACACTGTGACACGAAAATTTTATATATTAGAAGAAATACCTAATTTGCGAATCTACTGGCGAAAAATCCTAAGTCTATGGGATATACAGTTATACTTATTCAATAATTATATCCTAATCCATAGAACAATTATAATATTTTATGTTGTTTCATTACAACGTATTTTAAGTAAAGAGTTTCGTCTTTGATCGTGAAATTGATGCTCGGTAATATTTTAAATATGCCTGCTGTAAAAAAATATCAACCTAGTAATAAATGAAAACAATGCAGATACAATACAATACTATACTCTTCATTGCACCAAAAACAGTAAAGTTTTTACTCTACAACAATAATACTCTACTACAATAATCACTTAAAATATAAAGGCAGGCTTATCGCTCAGCGATCTCTTCAAAGTAACCTTTGGGTAGAAGAGACCCAAAATAAAGGTAAATGATTATTTAATAAGATAGGCAGCTGTTGCCTCTCTTTGAGCAAAACATCATTTCGATACGTTGCTTCGTTTTATCAAGATAAGCAGACACGTTCACTTTTAAACAATAATAACTTATATATAAGTGTAATTATAAAGAATAAATTATCACATTTTGGACAGCAACTACCGGTTGTAAGTTGTAACATCAAGTGACAGTTCCCAGTACAACTGTTCCCACAAATAACAAGTAACATGATATAGGTATATCGGTTCGATGTGCAATCACGATTAGCGGCGAATCGCTGCTCAAATCACTATTTTCGACACCTACTCATGTCACGCTTAACGATACACGTGTGAAAAAAAATAGCTTTCTACTCCAATAACGAGAACTATTTGAAATAAGTGGCATTTTAAATACTGTTATGTATTAGTAATGTTCTTTTTATCGCGTATCATTTTGAAGTACTACGTATACTATGTATACTTGTATCGGACTAATATGGCCACTCCCTGCCGCTCTCGTATCTTCCTCACCTCCCCTCTGAGACGAATCTGCTACAGTTTGTATGACGCTGCACGCACATACGCTCATTTACACTCTGCAGTAACTATTATGTAATCTGTGACTCTGCACCGATGTCATTGTTTATGTAATTGTTAACGACGATGTCGACGATACACTAAAATGACAAACATCTCAGCTTATGGGCACTTGTAAGTTAAGTTATCATTTATCGGAGAAGGGCATAGACCATCTAGAGAAAGGTCAAAGAGTTTAAATATGTACCCCTATGTTTGACAATCGAAGATTTAGTGAACCAATGCAATTGAATACGTTTACGTTTTGGGTAGTTAACGGGACGGGGGCCCACCACACATTGCCACCATTGTGTCTTCTGTGTAGCCAGGATTAACAGCGGCGACCGCCAAAAAAGGCAATGAACAGTGAAGTCCATTGCAGTCCCGGGATAAAACTACAGCTGACTTCCAAGGCGTTAAAAGCCTAAAAAGATGGCTCAAGTGAAGCTCAACTGCAGTGCACCACGGATTTTGGATTTTAACTATCTAACACTATTATGGACCTAAAACATTGAGTTGTTACCTAACACATCGATTCCAATAATATGAATTACAAAATCGTCTGAACGTTTGGTAATTCTCCCTTGTATTGGGTAGTTAGTAAAAAAACGCTTCACAGTCCAATTTCTAACGACAATTTATTTCAACAAAAAGGTCTCTCCTTTCACAAAACCTTAAGCAATTCGAAGAGGCACGTACACCTCATAAACGATAAATGGCGACGATTAAATTGATGGGCAAAAAAATGGCCGTCATTAAGCACATTGCTTTCGCGACCCTGGTGTGTTGTAAAGCTCTGTACATAATCATTTCGCATCCATATCTCAAATAAAAGGAGAACATACGAACCGTCATAGGTACCCAGGAGATTACAGTATAAGGCTCGTGACGATTTATTTACATAGTTGACCAATGCGCGTATGTTGCCTGTTGTTACAGGTAGCCATAAGCTGCTGAAACTGCAAGCTAAGAAAGTTTGGCATCCAATGTACGGTTAAAAAAATATATAAAGAGAGAGTACGCAATTAAAATTTTAATTCTTTGAATAGGACCTGAATTAACTATCATAATACGCCCGCCACACTACGGAACTGCAAAATGTGGCTGCGCAAGAGTTTTTCCGCGACGCGGCGACGTGATCGGCAAACCAATCGCTTTTAGAGACGGCAGCGTAGCGTCCATTCGGGAATTTAAAACATGAATGGGACATTCATGAATGGAAAAAGTCGATGGGTGAGTGCCCTTTAAATTGTTATGTGAATTGGGATGACAAGGTATCAATATGTTGAATTTTATATGACCTCAAAGAATGTGGTCATTCGTTTCGGCGGCCTCTCTAACATAAGGAGGATTCACTTCCATCATTAATACTAGTATTCATGATCAAAGAGGATTCTTCATTTTAGGCTTTCATACGACCGTACAAAAAACGAACAAAAGTCATAAAGAATCATTCGTGTGCCCGTCTGTCCATCTGTCACAGCACTCACAGCCACTGCCAATTTGCTCTCAATTTACTACCGATTAAATTGAAATATGAATTTCTATAACACAAACAATGAAAGGGGATAGGGTTCGTAGTATTATTTTTTCCCAGATTTACTGATCATCGGGCAACCCTATTCCAAAGAGATTTTTCCCATGTAGCTACAATAGTAATTACATTGAGAAACTCTCTTCCAGACTGAGAGATCCATGTAGCTTCCTCACTCCAGTCTTTTCGCCAGAGCCTCGTTTGTACTAATTTTTTTCATACTTCGGACGCTTACTGTTGACACGCTCGCCACGCTTATATCCCATGTCTACTATACTCTTATACTTGATCTGTGCAGTAATACCTGTAGATGTGGTCAAATATCTGTCATAGTTTAGAAGTTCAAGGGACTATAGACGATCAGTGATAACTGTAGTGACACTAATGAGCCTAATCATTAGGTAAACGGTACTTCTGATGGGTAAGACTTTTAAAACAGATACGTCAGATAGACCAAGAAAAAGAAATAACTAACATATAAAATTGAATCTTATTTAACTTCTAATCTAGATTTGAATTCTTTACTCAACGACCCCGGCGTCAAATGGCGAAACAAGTCCATTTAGACTCTGAGGTAGCAGGTTCGTTCCCCGCACAAGACAAATATTTGTGTGAATGAACATGTCTGTTTGTCTTTGTCTGGGTGTTTTCTATACTCACAACCAGTCAAGGTTATGAGTATTGACTGTAACATATCTACCAAATTCAATCCGTATCAATTTATCTAACACAGTTGTTCTCAAACTATGGTCTGCGGACCACTAGTGGTTCGTGAGAGTACCTCAAGTGGTCTCTGAACACCCTGATGCAATTTTATTCCTGCATGAAATTTCACCCGAAGACGCTATATAAATATCAAAATGATACAGAGAGCAGCCAATACACCACACATCCAAATGGTCCATCATACCAGGAATAAGCATAAAAACAAATTATAAAACTGAACAAAAATTATGCAGAGTAAATGCGCTATTTAGCCTTTTATTTTTCAGTAACTCAAACAGTAGGAATGCTCAGCGTTTTTAATCATTATGAGCCTCCTCCACTCCCTCTTCCAACAACCCCTCCCCCAATTTTATGGTCATGACAGTAAAAAAAAATGTTGCATGGTACAAAAGATAATATGCAAAAATCCGTCACCATCACAAATCTTGCTGGTTGGAAGAGCACTCGACCGGTCATCGAGAGGTCGTGTGTTCAAATCCCAATTTTTTTTTAAATACTACGTCGGATGGCAGACAAGCATACAGCCCGCCTGATGTGAAGCGGTTACAGTAGTCATATTGCTTGCAACATAAAATATCGCTCACGCGGCGCCACCCCCGCTGCCAATGCAGCATCTCCTCCCTTTCTGGTGACCTCACTCACTCGCAGGAACACAACAACCCTCAAGGGAATTGTTATTTGGCTGTGGTATTCTGGGAGGTGGAGGTACATTCCCCAGTCGGGTAGCTTATAATTACGCTCCCCTACCTCTCTTTTCGCCAGAGCTTCGTTTGTCAGTCAGCAGGGTGCACCGCGTGCATGTGAAGTTGGCTTTAGTTAAAAAATGTTGATGAACCGCTTACACCCCAAACCCCAACTAGGCGGGGGAGATGAATTTTTCCATATTTATAAGGTTAAGAACCACTGATCTAACACATTGTAAGCGAATGACGCATCTCTAAGTTAAAAGATCATTAGTTATAAGTACTTTAGTCCCCGCCAGTGGAACGCATATCGTGCTCGGCAAATGGGTTACTTAGCATGTGCATCGACTGGTGCAAGTTCCAAGTGATAATTGGCCCGATTTAACAACTTCCTAGTAAATACTGTAGTTCGCGCCACATTAATACCATATAAAGCTGCATGCCCTTTAAAGGATAAAATAAATGATAAATATATTTTTTTTATATGAGAGGGGGGCAAACAAGTATGTGGTCACCTGATGGAAAGCAATCACCACCGCCCATGGAAATCAGCAACACCAAGGGGTCGCCGATCCGTTGCCAGCCTATACTCCTTCCTTTCTTTCTTTCTGGTAACCTCACTCACTCGCAGGAACACAACAACCCTCAAGGGAATCGTTACTTGGCTGCGGTATTCTGTGAGGTACTTTCCCAGTCGGGCAGCTTAAAAAATACGCTATGCTCTACCTCTCTTTTCATCAGAGCCTCGCTTGTCAGTCAGCTGGGTGCACCACATGCAGGGGAGGTTGACTTTGGTTCAAAGATGTCGATGAACAATGATGATACAGCGCAATAAGAGATGGTGGTAAGGAGGCTGATGTTCGTAGACACTTGGTGGAACTATGTAGGCATTTATATTATGTAGTAAAGTTTTTTTTTTTTAATATTTATAAATAATAAATAATAACAACACAATTTACACAGCCGCCATCTAGTCTAGGGATGTTTTGGAGCTCCGTAACCGAAACCGAAACCGATCAATCAAAACCGATATAAAAGTTTCGGATAATTTCGGATAGAGGCAGAATCTAAATGAGACACGTTTTGATAGGTTTTCGCGGACCAAGACGACATACTATGTCGCTCGACGCTTGCATCGTATATCTACATAATAATTACATACTTGCCTATATCTGGCATCCATTCTTGTGAAATTAAATGTTGAAAGAAAAATTGAATGAAGGCCCATTCTATTATGGCAGATGATATCCACAGTGGTGGATTATATTTCTATTTTGGCAGATATCGGATGATATTTCAGTGTATTTATTCAGTGTTTATATGTACATATAACTTAAACCAAGTACTATAAATTGGAATCAAAATTTTGAATCTCAATCGAGTTCAGTTTAGGCAGTAGGGTCCAAGGTCAGGTACATTCCTACCTACCTTGATATATTATAGAATTGAATACATAACATAGACCTACCGGTCTATAATAATAGAATTGTCATCGTGTATATTCAGAGCACTTGTTAAAATCGTTACCAAACCGGTGGAATGACGAATCGTCGGTTGCATTTTATCATGGCGCGCGCAATCGTTCTAAATGTAGAAACACATCCTACGCATTCCCTTCACTGACTTATCAAATGACTCTGGGAAGGCTACGGTTGTAAACACTGTTAATAGACACTCCAAACAATAAATCTATTTGTGATTAGAAGCTCTGGTTATGATTTTCAGCAAAATTTATTGAGCTTATAAAATCGTCCGGTCGTTCTGTCTGTCCGTCCTGAAACTCAAAATTTCGAAATTCTGACTTCGGATTCGTGTAGACTAGTGTAGAGCATGAAAAAGTAGTAATGTAAAGTGACCTTGGTTTTCCGATATCAATTCGGGAAAGTGGCCAAAATAAATAAATAAATAAATTATGTCTGTCCGTCCGTTGGAAACTTAAATTTCGAAATTCTGACTTCGGATTCGTGTAGAGCATCAAAAAGTAGTATGTAAGTATATGTAAAGTAAACCTGGGTTTTCCGATATCAATTCGGGAAAGTGGCCAAAATAAATAAATAAATTTCGCTATGGTGGCGCACTGCGCGTCCGATGTTTTTAACTGTTTCTCTTACACCTTCGAAACGAAAGGTGTCTAATTGTTTTATACCAGCCGCTGAAGTCCACCATCGTATAGCTCGTCATAGCTTAGGATTCCATCCATAACACCATTACATAATGGGTCCTTCTATATACAGATAAGTGTAAAATATAAGGGCTCATCAAATTTTATATTAGTTATGCAATAAAGATATGTATATAAATTGAATGAAATTGAATTGAAGTGCAGTAAGTTCTATACTAGAACGAGTATCTAAAGCTGCATTAGCAGGTTCATACCAGATTTGGCTGGGCAGGGAGAGAAACACAGGTAGTGAAGGTGAGTGTTGATGTACGTCGGAAAGGGGCTCCTTAAACCTACACCCGCGTCACAAGTCTCGGAATCTGCATGGGATTTCTCTCTCTGCCACACGATGGACCCGGCACCCGCATGGTGAATCCATGGAAGCTAAGAAGTTCGTCTCGTCTCTAGTATAATAATATACATTTTTAAATATACAATAATTTTATCAACGTTCTTATAGTACTAATAATTGTGTCAGGCACACTTCTGAAGAGATATAAACAGTAAACTAGAAGGTACCTATATAATTTTAATATTTATTCAAAAACAAGCCTGCCATATAATTACCCATTATAAATATTAAGATAGCAAACACAGTGTTACCTACGAGTATAAACTATGGTGTTTATCGATCTACAATCGAATGTCAAGGAGAGACCGAGTCCTGCGCCGGCGCCGACGTTCTGCATAGCGAGTATTATAATGCGACCCAATATTGGTCGCCGCCGCCGTCGGTATGCACCTGCAATCTACCGTAGGTAGGTATTGCATCTAGTTGGTCACTGCCCTGCTTTCATATGACTTGACGAGCTCGGTGGTCGAATGGTTAGCAATGGCCACTTTGACTCCCGAGGTCGCGGGTTCGATTCCCGCACAAGACAAACATTTGTGTGCATGAACATGTCTGTTTGTCTTGGTCTGGGTGTTTTCTATGTATTATAAGTACATATTAAGTTATTTTTGGAATAGCCGCAATCGTGTGACTCTGCACTCCTAATGGTTGACTGGTAGAGAATGCAATAGCATTAAGTCCGCCTTTTGTATCATCTTATTGTGGTCAATAAAGTTTTAAATAAATAAATAAATAAATAAGTATGTATTTACAAAAAAAAAAATATTTAAGTACATTTATCAGCTGTCTAGTACCCATAACACAAGCTTTGTGCTTAATTTGGGACTAGATGGCGCTGTGTAAATTGTCCCGAAATATTTATTTATTTATATACAAAGTCAGTTTTAGCACTTTCAACAATTTTTTGATGTGATGAACGCTGGCTGCACGCACTAAACAGCTTGACTCATTGTCACGTTCCGCCTGAGTCGAGTGTGCAAGCGAGAATGCGGAATAAGCGATAGGAGGCACGATCGGCCTAAGCGTTCGACTTCTGACGAAGAAAGATAGATATCTTTCTTCCACTCCATGTTTTCTTGTGACTTTTCACGTAAAATTATCGTCCGTAAACCGACTTCACACTTGACAACCGATTTTTTACGAGCTTTTGTAAGCAAAGATAACTTTGATCGACTTCCCAGTATCCGATTGAACTGAAATTGGTCACACTCGTTCGGTTCTCGTGACAATACATGATTACCTAAATGCCGCCAATTTTAATCCAATATGGCGGCCGCCACAAAATAGCGATCGTTATTCTACTTTGACGTCTATGATATGAGTATCAAATAAAAAGGCTTGATGAGCGATAATAACACATTATGTAAACTTTAAAGTGCTTTTTTTATTGCAATCGATCGAACGATGGCGTCGTTGTGCGTGTCACTCTAATCGAACACGCAAGTTAAGCAACGTCGACCGTAGCCCGTCTGTGGATGGATTTATTTATTTCGAGCTCTACTGTCTGAACTCTTGTACGGTGAACTATCCCCGTACAAATCATCATCATCATCATCAGGTCCATGTCATCAAGTGATTCTATTCTAGTCTGCCGGAAACCACACGGCACCAGCATAGGCAGCGTTTACTTTTTTTTTAAATAAAAAGTATTCATGTCCTTCCTTAATCCATGACCTTTGAGAATATTGTGTACAAAGTTTCATGATGATCGGTTGAGTAGTTTCGGCGTGAATGCGTAACAAACTCACATTCACTTTTATAATATTACTAGCTGTGCCTGCGACTTCGTCCGCGCGGAATAATTATTTTTTATTGTTTATTTATACATATTAACAAAATTTCTAAAATAAAAATAGCCTAAGGTGCTCCTCATTACATCAGCTATCTACCAGTGAACGTCCCGTCAAAATCGGTCCAGCCGTTTCAAAGTATAGTCGGAACAAACAGACAGGCAAATGTATGCATTTAGCAAAAAGCGTATTTAGTAAAAAGCGGTTATTTTAATATTACAAACAGACACTCCAATTTTATTTATCTGTATAGATAAGTAGGGATAATATGGAACACTGTTTATTAGATCAATAAGATCGAATCTAGATCTAGTCTATCTAATGGAGGCTTTGATTTCTTTGAAATCTTTATAGTGCATGCGAATAATTTAACTGCTTTTATAATATGGATGCTTATAAAATTAGCTTCGCCAAATACTACCTAAGTATTACTACAATGTGTTTAAACAGTTACCTAGAGGAATGTATCGAACAATCGTCTCGGCTCGTCAAGGCTTTGACTGGCATCACGTTACACAGAAGTGCGACAGCCAAGTTATTTAAAAAATTTTAATCGCGTGACGATTCTAATTTATTAGAACTGAAATATTATAATAATATGAATATAAAAATGTATTTTTCTTTTCATGTTTTGAATATTTATTTATCGTTAAACCCACTGTGTAGTAAAACGGTCCTCTAAACCAGTGTTGCGCAAACTTTTTGTGTCTAAGTTACATCTAGGAATTCGAAATTTTTTGGAGTTTCTAGATGTAACTTAGACACAAAAAGTGATACTTACACAAATAAAAACTGATTTGTCATTTATGGTACACCATAAATGACAAATCGTTGTGCGTGTCACTCTAATCGAAGTTAAGCAACGTCGACCGTGTCCTGATTTGTCATTTATGGTACACCATAAATGACAAATCAGTTTTTATTTGTGAATAGATTATTATATAGTCAATTTGAGAATAGATTATTAAACTACAAAGTAACTCACGTAATACGCTGCGCCGTGTGGCAGCCCTTGCAATCGGTTCCACATTCAACTCAGAGAAGAGGTGAGGTCGTCTTGCGAGAGCGGCAGTAAGTTGCCATACTGCACGCAGTACTAATACTTATACTGCGTCATAATTTACTGATTTCATAATATGGGCCTGCAAAAACAAATAAATACTTTATCTATCTAATCTAAGAATCAAAGTATGATCGCCTACAAAAGGCAATATTTGCATAATTTGCCAATATTTTACACTTCAGCCTGAGGACATAGAATTTAATTTACAACTAATAAGACCATAAATAAAACGTTATTATTATAAAATATTCATTCAAGAATACAATTTACCTGATATTCGTGATAGATATTAGATAATTTCGGTACACTAACATTGAAAGGTTGGATCTAGGGACGTTTGTTAATCTTTCACGGGTAATGCGTGGTAATGCACTGAGCGGATTTAGTAGATTGTTGGCTAATCAAATGTACCACAAAATTAAGAAATCCATTGACAAAAATACATGCATTTATATCCCCTCGCGTGCCACGGTGCCATGTGGGTACAGTGTTGATCGGCGCCTGGCATAGCGCTCATATACAGACCTAGAATTTTTAGTTAGTCTTACCATAAACTTTATAAAAATATGTACAATATTTCTGCGACAATCGGAGAAGACGGAAGAGACGGAGTGATTCTATTTTAGTCTGCCGGGAACCACACGGCTGATATATATAATAAATTAAAAGTAACTTGCACCAAAATATTAAATAGTAATGTTCATATCATATTACATACATATGTTTTAAATTGTAATACCTACATGGGATATGCAGATGATGAACCAGTGGGAACTCAAGACACTGCAAAGAAAATTTTGCGTCAACTATGAACTTTGTCGACATAGTGTTACGTAGTGGGCATAATCTTGTGAAACAATCTATAAACTTTAATTATGAACACGCCTTAGAAATTAAACATTCCATTATAACATTTTAAACATTATTATAAACATAGTTTAGTCATGTAATATATGTTCATGGTCGTTGTTATACAAGCTATTGTAAGTTCTAATGTTGAGTCATCCTCATGTGGCAATATAACGAATCCTATAAACGAGCTATTCTTGCATATATGTTAAACCTGAAATCTAAGCATTCCTAGGTCATCATCAGGTCATTTTAGTCTCCACTACAGGAGCACGACCGTCTCTCGACTGTCCCAGACAGAAGGAGGATTTGGCCTACACTCCCCACGCTGGCCAAACGGGTTGGGAAGGCCTGATCGATGTTTGATAATGTATTTCCCTTAGTCGCCTTGTACGACATCCACGGGAAGAGATGGAGTGTTTCTATTCTAGTCTGCCGGAAACCACACAGCTAATTCCTAGGTATGACTAGTTAAATCTCGGGTACCTATCCCACCTCCAAACAGCGTTGCCAGACGTTCCGATTTTGACGGAACATCCCGCTTTTTTAGGCTAAAGTATAATGTCCCGCTTTTGGCGGTGAAAACCAAAAAATATTATTTCGTCAACTGAAATTAATGGACGGCATTTTAGGGGTATAAGTGATTCATCAACATCTTAGAATCAAAGTCAACTTCACCTGCACGTGGTGCACCTTGCTGACTGACAAACGAAGCTCTGGCGAAAAGAGAGGTATGGAGCGTAATTGTAAGCTACCCGACTGGGGAATGTACCTCCACCTCACGGAATATCGCAGCCTAATAACATTTCCCGGTTGTTGTGTTCCTGCGAGTGAGTAAGGTCACCAGAAAGGAAGGAAGAAGATACTGCGTCGGCTGCAAGAGTGGCGGCGCGCGAGCGATATTTTATGTTGCGAGCGTTAATATGACTACGGTAACCTCTACACATCAGGCGGGCGGGTATGCTTGTTTTTTTAGAATTTCGAATTTGAATCTTTCGAAAAAGATAAGTATTCATTCTAGAAAAACTATCTTACTCGGAAGTGTTCTTAGCTATGTTTGATGAAAATCGTTCCAAGATGGCCGCCGCTACAAAATGACAACCTCCTCAATGTGATCAAATCCTCAATATAAAACATATCAAATGAAAGGACTTGACTAGTAGAATACTATTTTTATGATAAATCCAAGATGGCCGCCACCATAAAATTGCGAACGAAATATATGTTTTTTACGACTCCTCAATATGGGTATCAAATGAACTCTCCTTTATAGATTAGCTCTCAAAAACAATTTCCAGTAGCCGACGCAATGGTTTATCAAATGGCTATTTACTAATAAACTAAATGTCATACAATGCAAGTATTATTTTATTGCAAATATTGCAAAACATTAAATGCGCGTGACTAAATGCTACTGATTTTATGTCCATTTTATTATATTAATTTAAATATATTATGTTCTTTATTGGACGTGAAATACTAGTGGTGTATTTATATAGTTTTCCAAAGGTTAGGTTACTGTCTAAAAGATTTCTTCCAACATTTGTGAATGATATATGAGCCAAGATTCGGTTCGCCCCACATGACACAGTTCATCTTTACTCCTGTTGCTGATGCTGAATTTCTTTTTGTTTGTACTACGTCAGGTGGCAGACAAGTATACGGCCCGCCTGATATGAAGCGGTTTCCGTAGCCATATTAACGCTCGCAACATAAAATCTCGCAGCATCTCCTTCCTTTCTGGTGACCTCACTCACTCGCAGGAACACAACAACCCTCAAGGGAATTGTTATTCGGCTGCCGTATTCTGTGAGGTGGAGGTACATTCCCCAGACGGGTAGCTTACAATTACGCTCCCTAACTCTCTTTTCGCCAGAGTCTTGTTTGTCAGCTAGCAGGGTGCACCGCGTGCAGGTGAAGTTGGCTTTGGTTCAAAGATGTTGATGAACTACTTACACCCCAAAAATGTATCATAATATGTTAATTTAGACCTTATTGTATACTTCGACATCGACCCATGATGATCCCACTGCTGGGATGCAGATCTCCCTTCAATCGAAGAGGTTTAAAGCGTACTCCACCAGGCTGCTCAACTGCGGGGTGGCGGAGACTATTCTAATGTATGTACGTATGCCAAATTTTCCTGTTTGTACTATTAGTAGAAAAATATACCAGTATATGATACTTTCAGGTGTAAGTGGCTCACCACGACCTTCAGAGTCAAAGCCAACCTGTCACCTGCACGTGGTACACCCTGCCTGCCTAGCGAAAGAAGCTTTGGTGAAAGAGAGGTAGGGTACAGCGTATTGTAATCTGCCCGACTGGGGAAGTATCTTAAAAAGTCCTAAAAAAACTCCGCGATTGCATATATCTAACTTTCAAAATTGTTCACTATAACGTTTTTAACACAGACCAAGATCAGCTAACAGCGGCGAACGATGAAGTCCACTGCAGTCCCTGGGGTAAAACTACAGCTGACTACGAATGTAATCAAAAGAAATTAGTAGGAGTAGGAAGCTTTAGGAATTTGACTTCCCCTCTTAGCAATGTGAGAGACATCAATATGGCATTAAAAGCCTAAAGAGATGGTTTGTCAATCAGTGCCGAGTCTGTTACAGATTTCGGTTTTTATGCTGACCTGGGACTCCTGGGACCATTTTGCGACATTGCACAGTACTTTAATTTTTTCTTATATTATTATCTATGTTTGTTAGACTTAGACAAGTCTAACAAACATCAATACATATAATAAAACAGTAGGAACCACGTGTCTGTACATTTGATAAAATTAACGAAAAATGAGTGTGGGCGATAAAAAAAGAGTAACAGAACACAAAAAAGATTTTTTTGATTTTTTTGTCTGTCTGTCTGTCTGTCTGTATGTACTCGCTAATCTTTAAAACTACTGAACAGATTTTTACGCGGTTTTCACTAAAAGATTAAGGTCATCCCTGAGCAACATATAGGCTTTGTTTCATCGAAATCTGATGTCAGATTAAAAAGTTATCGTCATTTAAAGTTTAAAGAAAATTTTTCTTTATAGAAAATCACTCATCACAAAATCTAAGAAACTACAAGTGCTAGGAGTCTCAAATTTTGTATGGGGGTTCCTTTCAGGACGTAGATGCTCACTAAGACGGGAATTTGGAAAATTCAACTCCTAAGGGGGTGAAATGGGGGTCCAAAGTTTGTATGGGGAACCAAGATTAGTTGGACTATTTTATACGAAACTTTACACGAGATCTTCTGTAGATAAATGAGTAAACACGTGTTTCAGGATTTTTCAAAATTCAACCCCTAAAGGGGTGGAATGAGGTGCAAACGTCTGAAAATCGACATGGGTATTGTTTTTATGGTTTATCGGGTCGCTGATTCCGAAAACAACAGCTATTTTATAATCTAACATAATCGACGTGACACAAGAGCACTCCTGTGGGGGTGCGATGGGGTTGAAATGTTACAATATCAATATGGGTGTTGATTCTATGGTTTTCTAAAATGTCAATTACGAAAATGGCATCGATTTGAAAACGTGGACACGAAATTTCCATCTCGGTATAAAAATCCAAGATTTGGAACACCTGATGCAGAACCATAATGGTTCAGCTAAATTATAAGAAATATAAAAATGACGCCTTATCAAAAGTTGTTCAGCCTGATGAGTATAAATAGTTTAACAAAATATTGATTGTATTGTAAAAAAAATAACCACACGCAGTGCTACTTTTATTCTTACCTGCTACAAGTTAGACGCAATAGTCTTATTTATTTTATATATATTATATACTAGCTGATGCCCGCGACTTCGTTCGCGTGGACTTTATGATTCCGGCATATTAATACAAATACGAACTAAAGTAGATACATAAGAAAATATTTGGGGCAGTATTATACGTTAAAAGTCAACAAATTATTATTTTTATTTAAGATAGTCACCATAGTTTCAATAAAAAATATAAAATAAATGAAGGGAGTCTTTCCTTCGGGAGCTAATATGAAAAGACCTCAAGCGTTACTAATCCTCGATAAAGCCACATTGTTGGCCATTTCGCATTCATCTGAAACGATTAGACAGCGATCCTGAAACATTTTCGCTTTGTCACAGTTTTGTGTCACAAAGCATGTCGGTGTTTCCGTTCTGTATAAATCGAGTAGAACATTGAACATTGTATTTGCGTCCTTCCGCCTAGAGGTAATATTATGGCTGCAATACCTGGCGATGCTGCTGTATGATATTATTTTGGCGCCTGATTTCAGCGAGGATTGCTCTCGTCAGGTATGTTTTTCCAGTCCCTCGTGAAGCATCTAAGAAAAACAGTTTCCCCTCGTTGTTTAAAAGACTTTGAGTCACAAAATCTTGCTACTTAGCGTCCGGCAAATGGCTGGTAGGTTCCTTAATGGGTGTAGACATCCGCTAAGAACGGATTTTACGATACTCTACCCCTAAGGGGGTAGAATGGGGGTTGGAAGTTTGTATGAAAGTTCTATGTTTTTGACGCAAGAGACTTGAAATTTAAAATGTATGCTCTGTAGATGGTGTGGAGGTGTACTAATAATGTATCTTTAGAAATCAACCCCTTTTTGGGGTTAAAACGGGGGTTGGAAGTTTGTATGAAAGTTCTATGTTTTTAAAGTAAGAAACTTGAAATTTAAAATGTATGCTCTATAGATGGTGTGGAGGTGTACTAATAATGTATCTTTAGAAATCAACCCCTTTTTGGGGTTAATACGGGGGTTGGAAATTTGTATCAAAGTTCTATGTTTTTGATGTAAGAGACTTGAAATTTAAAATGTATGCTCTATAGATGGTGTGGAGGTGTACTAATAATGTATCTTTAGATATCAACCCCTTTTTGGGGTTAAAATGGGGGTTGAAAGTTTGTATGAAAGCTCTATATTTTTGAAGTAAGAAACTTGAAATTTAAAATGTATAGATAGTGTGGAGGTGTACTAATAATGTACCTTTAGAAATCAACCTATTTTTGGTGTTAAAACGGGGGTTGGAAGTTTGTATGAAAGTCCTATGTTTTTGAAGTAAGAGACTTGAAATTTAAAATCTATGCTCTATAGATGGTATGGAGGTGTACTAATAATGTATCTTTAGAAATCAACCCCCTTATGGAGTTAAAACGGGGGTTGGAAATTTGTATGAAAATCCAATGTTATTGGAGTTAAAGTAATTATGGCAGATGGATTGAATGATGAAGAAATATTGAAGACAACTACATACTTACTATTATAAGGAGGGATGTATTATTATAACAATAAAAAGTACTTTAGGTTTTACAAAGAGGTTTTAAAAAATAATATCCGTCGACTTCATTAATTCTAAAAATTCGTCTAGATATTGATTGTTTTTAACTATTTCATCTTTTTCCTTTCATTAGGTATTTAGCTTTTTCGAATGTAATTAAAAATTATTTGCAATTAACTAACTCCACGTGTACGAAGTCGCGGGCGGCCGCTAGTATATATATATATATATATATATATACGATATATATGTATATATAATATTTTATATATATATAAAATAAATAAGACTATTGCGTCTAACTTGTAGCAGGTAAGAATAAAAGTAGCACTGCGTGTGGTTATTTTTTTTACAATACAATCAATATTTTGTTAATCTATTTATACTCATCAGGCTGAACAACTTTTGCTAAGGCGTCATTTTTATATTTCTTATAGTTTAGCTGAACCATTATGGTTCTGCATCAGGTGTTCCAAATCTTGGATTTTTATACCGAGATGGAAATTTCGTGTCCACGTTTTCAAATCGATGCCATTTTCGTAATTGACATTTTAGAAAACCATAGAATCAACACCCATATTGATATTGTAACATTTCAACCCCATCGCACCCCCACAGGAGTGCTCTTGTGTCACGTCGATTATGTTAGATTATAAAATAGCTGTTGTTTTCGGAATCAGCGACCCGATAAACCATAAAAACAATACCCATGTCGATTTTCAGACGTTTGCACCTCATTCCACCCCTTTAGGGGTTGAATTTTGAAAAATCCTGAAACACGTGTTTACTCATTTATCTACAGAAGATCTCGTGTAAAGTTTCGTATAAAATTGTCCAACTAATCTTGGTTCCCCATACAAACTTTGGACCCCCATTTCACCCCCTTAGGAGTTGAATTTTCCAAATTCCCGTCTTAGTGAGCATCTACGTCCTGAAAGGAACCCCCATACAAAATTTGAGACTCCTAGCACTTGTAGTTTCTTAGATTTTGTGATGAGTGATTTTCTATAAAGAAAAATTTTCTTTAAAATTTAAATGACGATAACTTTTTAATCTGACATCAGATTTCGATGAAACAAAGCCTATATGTTGCTCAGGGATGACCTTAATCTTTTAGTGAAAACCGCGTAAAAATCTGTTCAGTAGTTTTAAAGATTAGCGAGTACATACAGACAGACAGACAGACAGACAAAAAAATCAAAAAAATCTTTTTTGTGTTCTGTTACTCTTTTTTTATCGCCCACACTCATTTTTTGTTAATTTTATCAAATGTACAGACACGCGGTTCCTACTGTTTTATTATACGAGTATGTATCGATATAAAATAATATATATAAATATATATATATATATATATATATATATATATATATATATATGTATATATATATATATATATATATATATACTAGCGGCCGCCCGCGACTTCGTACGCGTGGAGTTAGTTATTTGCAAATAATTTTTAATTACATTCGAAAAAGCTAAATACCTAATGAAAGGAAAAAGATGAAAAAGTTAAAAACAATCAATATCTAGACGAATTTTTAGAATCAATGAAGTCGACGGATATTATTTTTTAAAACCTCTTTGTAAAACCTAAAGTACTTTTTATTGTTATAATAATACATCCCTCCTTATAATAGTAAGTATGTAGTTTTTTTCAATATTTTTTATACTTAAATATCATTTAAAATCCTTTTGCCATAATTACTTTAACTCCAATAACATTGGATTTTCATACAAATTTCCAACCCCCGTTTTAACTCCATAAGGGGGTTGATTTCTAAAGATACATTATTAGTACACCTCCATACCATCTATAGAGCATAGATTTTAAATTTCAAGTCTCTTACTTCAAAAACATAGGACTTTCATACAAACTTCCAACCCCCGTTTTAACACCAAAAATAGGTTGATTTCTAAAGATACATTATTAGTACACCTCCACACCATCTATAGAGCATACATTTTAAATTTCAAGTCTCTTACATCAAAAACATAGAACTTTGATACAAATTTCCAACCCCCGTATTAACCCCAAAAAGGGGTTGATTTCTAAAGATAAATTATTAGTACACCTCCACACCATCTATAGAGCATACATTTTAAATTTCAAGTTTCTTACTTTAAAAATATAGAACTTTCATACAAACTTCCAAACCCCGTTTTAACCCCAAAAAGGGGTTGATTTCTAAAGATACATTATTAGTACACCTCCACACCATCTACAGAGCATACATTTTAAATTTCAAGTCTCTTGCGTCAAAAACATAGTACTTTCATACAAACTTCCAACCCCCTTTTTAACCCCAAAAGGGGGTTGATTTCTAAAGATACATTATTAGTACACCTCCACACCATCTATAGAGCATGCATTTTAAATATCAAGTCTCTTACTTCAAAAACATAGAACTTTCATATAAACTTCCAACCCCCGTTTTAACCCCAAAATGGGGTTGATTTCCAAAGACACATTATTAGTACACCTCCACACCATCTATAGAGCATACATTTTAAATTTCAAGTCTCTTACTTCAAAAACGTAGAACTTTCATACAAACTTCCAACCCCCGTTTTATCCCCAAAAAGGGGTTGATTTCCAAAGATACATTATTAGTACACATCCACACCATCTATAGAGCATACATTTTAAATTTCAAGTCTCTTGCTTCAAAAACATAGGACTTTCATACAAACTTCCAACCCCCATTCTACCCCTTTAGGGGTAGAGTATCGTAAAATACGTACCAACAATGTGGCTTTATCGAGGATTAGTAACGCTTGAGGTCTTTTCATATTAGCTCCCGAAGGAAAGACTCCCTTCATTTATTTTTTTATTTTTTTTGAAACTATGGTGACTATCTTAAATAAAAATAATAATTTGTTGACTTTTAACGTATAATACTGCCCCAAATATTTTCTTATGTATCTACTTTAGTTCGTATTTGTATTAATATGCCGGAATCATAAAGTCCACGCGAACGAAGTCGCGGGCATCAGCTAGTAGATAATATTACTATTGTATAGACATACAATCAGTGCTGTGTAATGTGGAAATAAATGCTTTTCTTTCTTTTTAAATAGATAGATTATAATAACCGTTAAACCTGCCCATAATATTTGCTCGCAAAATGTTATCAGGCTTTACAAATATTATTAGATTCCATATTTTTTGTAGTTATTTTTTCGCTATCAGTGGGCATCCTGTGGATTATTCAATATCATTGTCGACACATCCGTCGCGGCCTAAATGTTTGAAATCCACTCATATAGCATTGTATGATCGATGAGAATGGAAATATAAATGTTACAATGCTTCTGTTAATATTCATTTTAACAATTCTCGGGGTGGAGATCCATGGAGATGCCAACCGTAAGTCATTTTATTTTTTAATTAGTAAACTTATTTTTTTACGAGCTCGCTGGTCGAATGGTTAGCAATGGCCACTTTGACTCCGAGGTAGCTGGTTCCATCCTCGCACATGACAATATTTGTATGCATGAACATGTCTGTTTGTCGTGGTCTGGGTGTTTCTATGTATTATATGTATTTATTTACAAAAAAAAGTATTTATGTACATATATCAGTTATGTAGTATCCATAGTACGTCAATAGTCATATGTCAAGGAATATTTATTTATTTATTAGTTCTTTTTTGTCTTAACGACTAATAAAAACTATTTGAAAAAGATTTTTTGTTTATTCTTATTTTGTTTTAAACTCAAATCAATTGCTGCATTCCATTTAAATCTAGTGTAGGTAATTGCGATATGGTCATATGCCAATTATGGTAACCTCGTCCGTCCATGCTTCGTGTTAAAGGTACGTTTATTATAGCAGATCGTAGTTGAAAAGTGTGTCTTGTTCAGGCTTATTAGGTTTTAATACCTAGCAATTTATTGCCATTAAGTAGCAATATTCACTTACAAATGGTTCCTTTAGTTTCAATCATTAATATATCTACAAGTTTTAAATTTAGAACTACTACGACGCGTTTTCTCTCTAACGGTGAAATCAACAGTCTTGCCATAATCAATCCGAAAATGTAAATTTGGTTGTGTGGTTTCCGGCAGATTAGAATAGAATCACTCCGTTTCTTCCCGTGGATGTCGTACAAGGCGACTAAGCAAGGGCGTCGCCAAGGGGGGGTAGTGAGGGGCGGCTGCCCCCCCCTAGAGATTCTATCAACAAGTGAAAAGCTTCATGAGCTCTAGACTTTACCTACAATTCATACTTTTCCATATCAACTTGCCCCCCCCCCCCCCCCCCTGGGCCATCGGCTGGCGACGACCTTGCGACTAAGGGAAATACATTATCAAATATCGATCAGGCCTCCCCAACCCGTTTGGCCAGCGTGGGGAGTGTAAGCCAAATCCTCCTTCCGTCTAGGACGGACGAGAGAGGGTCGTTCTCCTGTGGTGGAGACTGAAATGAACCTGATGATGAGGTAAAATAATAAAAAAATACATACACTAAATAAAAAAGTATACAATTTACATTTAGCCAGTATTGATAATATTGATAAGCTTTGCTTTATAACTTTTAAACTTTCGCGTTGTGTGATTAAAATTTTATTAACCACGGAAATTTGCGCGATCATGCTTGCAATGTATTTTTACATACCTTTATTATTGCCTGACGTTTCGATCAGATTGCACCGGCCGTGGTCACAGGCTGACTGTCTCAGCGGTGGCTAAACGTTGCTTAGTCTGGGACTAGATGGCGGTGTGTAATTCGTCCAAGAATATGTATTTATTTATTATGTATAGGTATTATAGAATTTGGCCAAGGCTAAAAAGTGGTTTATTCCACTATGTTCGCCTGGGATACAATATCTGTGTAAAGGAAAAGTATCTTTTTTCTTTTTAACCATTTATTTCCAAAATTCTTACATTTTATTGTTATTAATTTAGTGCCGTACTATGAAAACCTCATGGGGTTTATCTGGGTAGGTAAATCGCTGGGTAGACGAACGATGTTGCCTACTAGAAGACAGAACATTGTCTTCTGACAATCCTGTCCTGTCTAATCTGAATACAATTAAGTAAGGGTTGATTTACTAAGTATTCAAGCTCAAATCAATTAGTACTTTGTAAATAATATTTATTTAACTTATTTCTTTTCCTCTCCACTCCCTGTCGCGTCGTTTCGACCTCACCTCCCCTTTGAGACGAATCAGGAACAGTTTGTATGGCGCCTCCTCACTCACACACGTTTTATTCACGCTCTGCACAAACGTAATTGAAATATTTCCATACATTATTGTCATTTGACGAGCTCGGTAGCGTAGCGGTCAATGACGCGGCTTCGACACCAACGCTCGTGGGTTCGATTCCCACATAGGACAAACATTTGTGTGCATGAACATGTCTGTTTCTCTTGGTCTGGTTTGAACACATCCCAAAACCATCCTTAACACATCCCAAAACCATCCTTAATACATTCCAAAACAATACTTAACACATCCCAAAACAATACTTAACACATCCCAAAACAATCCTTAACATACATATAAACTAATATCTCTGGTTACAAAAATGGAATTCTTCTCTTGTAACTGGTTATGAAAGAAAACTTTTTTACTAGCTCCATTCGGATCTTTTTAACTATCAACTATTTCTATTTTAAATGTGACCACTGATAATAAGTGTGCTCAGTGGTTACACCAGTGTAACAAATCAGTGTAACCATGGGTCGGAAGCGGTAAATACATACTTATGATACATAGAAAACATTCTATGTATCATAAGTATGTATTTACAAAAAAAAAATGTATTTACGTATGTTTATCAGTTGTCTAGTACCCATAACACAAGCTTCGCGTACTTTGGGGCTAGGTGGCGATGTGTAATTTGTCTGACAATATTTATTTATATTTATTTATTTATTTATTCACCTTACAATTATGTCACCCAGAAGTAAACGAGCATGTGGGTCACCTAATGAAAAGCAATCACCATCGCCCATGGCGATCAGCAACACCAAGGGGTCGCCGATCCGTTATACTCCTTCCTTTCTTACTTTCTGGTGACCTCACTCACTCGCATGAACACAACAACTCTCCAGGGAATTGTTATTTGGCTGCGGTATTCTATGAGGTGGAGGTACTTTTCCAGTCGGGCAGCTTAAAAAATACGTTACGCCCTACCTCTCTTTTCCCCAAAGCCTCGTTTGTCAATCAGCAGGGTGCACCACGCGCACGGGAGGTTGGCTTTGGTTCAAAGATGTTGATGAACCACTTACACCCCAATATACTTTGAGAAAATAAATTTTACTGTACTTAAAATTTCACTTGGAATGTTTAGATTAATACGAAGGTTTAGATTCTCAAGGATTGATTATGAAATAGTAAATTACAGGAAATATATTAACTTCACAGCCGAGCTCGTGGACGTGGCCAGGAATGAGGTCGTCGAGACAAGTGGGTTGTACGTGGGCAGTGGGAGGATGAAGCGATATGTCCAACTCGACGAGAGCCAGGTGGGTACGATTAGCGTTTAGATACACAATTGATTAATAAATGGTAACTTGATTTTTTGAATAATAATATTAATAATTATTAAAAAAAAACTATAATAAATCAATGAAACCATGAGTTTTAATATGTTCAGTGACCAATTAATACGCAGGTAACTTAAAAAATAAGTTCGATTAAGTGTCATAGTCATAGCAGTATGTTGTCTGTTAAAGCTTGCAAGCTATAGTGGCAATGGGCCAACCAGAATTATTGGATCAGGGGATTTACCATCGAAGCTGAAGTAGATTACCATTGAATTTTTTGATTTCGAAATTTAAGTTTAGCTTAAATTGGCGGTAATTGTGTTTAGATCAACTGATAGAATCCCTAGAGCTCTAACGACTAAGCTAAAGATGTTTGCATTTAACTTAAAGTTAAGATCTATTTTGGCGATCAAAAAATCCTATAGTAATTGGGTTCAGCTTCGGCGGTAGGGAACCAGTTTGGAGTGGATGAAAGCAGCGAACATTTTGTATAATAATAAAGATTGTCTTTTTTGGCCCATCTGTGAGTGGCAAGCCACCGCCTGCCGCAAATAACTAGCAATAAAAGCAGTTATGGCAGGCGTCCATCCCTCTTCTGTAATAGCCCGGTATTTAGTTCACCCAGATCTCATCTCCATAACCTATTTATTTTCCATCACACTTCGCAATAGTCTGAACGCCTACCGAGACCTGCTCATGGGTATGTCGTTCCATTGACATATCCTGGAGCGGGTCACGGCGGGCGTACAACATTACATTAAACTTCTCAAAGGGGCCTCTACGCGTTGGATCTATATCCCCGCGCACGCCTATCAAATGACCGGGCTTGACCCGTGATAAAAAAAAAAGATTGTCTTTATTATTTTATTTTATTTTTAATTTTATTTATGACAACAAACAATTATACAAAGAGCTTAAGATTTACACGTACTAAAAATTTTTAATAAATGCACAACTAAAACCGTTTTCCGCTAAATAATAACAAACATGCACAGTACGAGCTGTACAAGTATAACATATTGACTTGAACTAAATACATATTAGAAAGTTATGTAATAGTAGTTCCACTTAGATCACTACTTGTGCTAACTAAGTCACAGAGTCGTAATTATACCACCAGGGGCCCGTGGCAAATTCATCAGATGAGTACTCAGAGGATGGGGCTTGCCAACTTCAAAATACGAATTTGCGGGAAATGTTGATTTCAAATGCGGGACAAGTGCGAGTACACTTTTACTCACACTTACTAAGTAAGTTGTGAGTAAAAGTGGCAGATGCCATCACTTACTCGGCAGATGTGACCGGCCCATTGTCACTTCAGCTTGCAAACTCTGAAGGCTATGTCGACAACTTTGGTCCTCCGGCGAATTTCTTCGTTCCGAATTTGATCCCGCAGAGAAACCCCGAGCATAGCCCTCTCCATTGCTCGTTGCGCGACCTTTAGCCTGTGGACCAGTCCGATGGTAAGTGTCCAAGACTCTCACCATATGTCATTGCAGGGAGGGCGCACTGGTTGAAGGACTTTAGTCTTCTAGCATTGAGGTATCCGTGCGGCGAAGACGTGCCGAAGCTTTCCAAAAGCTGCCCAGCCCAGCCCAGTCGAATGCTTCTATCGATCTCTTTGTTGAAATTACCCCGGCCAAGCTGTATGGAATGTCTGAGGTAGACATAGTCTTTAACCACAACAATAGCTGCTTTCTCTACGATAACCGGGCTAGGGATGACAAAATCGTTCTACATGACTTTCGTCTTGTCGAAATTTATCCCCAGCCGAAAACGTCGAAATGCAGCATTGAAATCGACCAACATACGACCGAGATTCTCCTGCGATTCAGCCATTATGGCCACGTCGTCGGCAAACCGAAAGTGTGAGATGTGCTCGCCATTCACCAGTTTTTTCCAGTCCAGCGTCTTAAATACGTCTTCCAGAACAGCGGTAAATAGTTTGGGGGAAATGACATCTTCTTGACGTACTCCCCGCTGTAGCTGAATAGGCTTAGATTGCTGGTCCTGGACGCAGACAGTCATTGTCGCAGAGCTATATACCCATCTCAGTACCTCGATATAGCGGTGGTCAACTTGGCACCGCTGTAAGGATTCCAGAACAGACCAAGTTTTGATGGAGTCAAAGGCTTTCTCGTAGTTCACAAAAGCCCCACAGAACGGCAAATTGTACTCTGTGGTTTTCTGCACAATCTACCGCAATGTATATATGTGGTTCACTGTACTGTAGCCTTTACAGAACCCAGCCTGTTCCGGTGGCTCGTAGTCATCAAGCCTTCGAGCGAGACGATTCGTTATAACCCTTGAAAACAGTTTATACACGTGGGTCAGGAGTGAGATCGGTCTATAATTCTTCAATAAGGTTTTGTCACCTTTTTTGAAGAACAAGACGACCAAACTCCCTGTCCACGCGACTGGTGCGGTCCCTTTGTGAATGACGGAAGCAAACTGACGTTGTAGTTCCTTTAGATCTGGAGTTCCTCTAGTTTACAACAGTTCTGTTTTAATTCCGTCCTCACCGGGAGCCTTACCATTTTTCAGCTGTTCAAGGGCTATCCTAATCTCACCCATGCTGATGTCTGGAGTATCCTTGGTTTCGGGTTAGCGGGGCTCGGCGATCACTTACACGAGTAGCTGATATAGGGACAGGTGCATAAAATCTCTCCACCTCTAGGAAGATCTCTGGCTTAAAAGACACGACTCGACCATCCTCTAGCTTGAGCTTCGACAGATAAGCCCTTTCAGAAGGCCCAGAAAAGACTTTCAGCACTTTGTTGCGCGCTATCACGTCTTCAACTTGTTTAGCAAATAATATGTTGTTACATTTAAATATAATATTTATAGTTGCAAAGCTACTTTATCATCAGTTCTTTAATGTGCATAGCAGGGCACATCCTGGTTCTACACGCACAATTTAGAAATGAGAGTTTTAGCGATGTCATGTACAAAGGTAAACTTATCTGTATAAAGCATCTCCTCTAGTTATTATTTTGACGGGCTCTGTAGATCAATGGTTTACATGTTAGGCTGCTGATCTCGGGTCGTGGGTTCGATTGCCACGGAAGACAAACATTTTATACTTTGTAGTTGTAAGTCAGAGTCCGAGGGGCCCCCAGAGCTTGTGGGCCCCGGGGCACTGCCCCGGCTTACGTACATTACGTTTACGGCTTACAAGCATACGGCCCGCCTGATGGAAAGCAGTTACCGTAGCCTATGAACGCCTGTAACACCAGAGGCATCACACGCGCGTTGCCGACCCTGTAAAAACCTCTTCACGCCCTTTTTGAAGAACCCCATGATTGAAACAAAGAAATGTTTAAACTTAAAAGAAGGTTTTGTATTCCCGAGTAATGTTTTTTTTGACGTGTATAAATCGATGAATGCCGGCTGCAGGCACGAAGTAAAAGCAGGACTCCTTGTCACGTTCCGCCTGAGCTGAGCGTCAGAGCGAATGCGAGGCTTGTGACGCATCTATCTCTCTTCCGCTCCATCGGCCTATATTTTCTTATAACGTTATCACGTAAAATTATCGTCGGTAAACCGATTTTACAGACACTATTTTTTTTTTCAAATCTTTTGCATTTTAGCTTATCCTTTCTTCTAACATAATATTTTCCTGTCTCATATAGTTTCGAAGTTCCCCACACGGACCTATATACCACCTGAATATTACCTACCTGTAAGCACAGTATAAGTAATAGTACTACTATAAGATATCTGTGGCGACTGTGCCAATGTTTTATTGGGTCCCGATGGTAGGTCGCTAGAGTTGGCTAATATGTAATTCAATTAGACAGAGCGCCGACGGCAGATACGAGCGATGGTAGGCGACTTCGTGGCGCCGACCCACTAGCAAACATTAGAATGTTTACGAACTAGCCGTCTTTGAATCTTAGTTAAATTCAAGCTTAGTTAACAAGTATAAATCATTAAACCCTCCGATTGTTTAGAGGAGAAGTCAGATTACAAAAGCTCGGTGGCGTAGCGGTCAATGATGCGGCTTCGACACCAACGCTCGTGGGTTCGATTTCCACATAGGACAAACATTTGTGTGCATGAACATGTCTGTTTGTCTTAGTCTGGGTGTTTTAGTATGTATTTACAAAAGAAAAATGTATTTACGTATGTTTAACAGTTGTCTAGTACCCATAACACAAGCTTCGCTTACTTTGGGGCTAAATGGCGCTGTGTAATTTGTCAAAAAAAAAAAAAAAGCCTCTTACTCCTACTAATTTCTTCTGATTAAATTCGTTGTGAGATCCAAGGTAGCGGTAGTCTTACCCCGGGACTGCAATGGTCTTCATTGTTCATTGCCTTTTTTGGTAGTTGCCATTGTTAATTCTTGTTAAACAGGAGACACAGCGGTGGGAATGTGTACACCTCGATTAAACCCCTTACTTTGGGTCTAGATGGCGCTGTGTAATTTGTCTGACAATATTTATTTATTGTATTAATTAATGCCTCTTGTTTCAGCCCATGGTTGAGTTCCAAGGATGTACACTGCCTGACGGCGCTGGAGGCCACTGCAAGCCCCTCCGGTACTGCATGAAGGACGAATTTAAACAAAACTACATTAAATTCACCGAACATCTATGCGTTTTAGATAAAATGTAAGTAGTGCAAGATACTGCCACAAATTGCACATCTGCATCTGCATCAAGCCATATTCATCCCACTGTTGGGATAAACGCCTAAACGGCCTTAATGAAATTAAAATAAAAACGGTAATTTAAAAAACTAAAAAACCCGACTGCTTTTACTGTGTAATTTGGAAATGAAAATCCCTAAAACAAGAAAACATGTAGCAGTCAGGACCCATTCTAGAAATTGAGGCTTAGTGAATTTAGAGCACATGTAGGGTCCCGACTGCTACATGTTTTCTTGGGTTTTTCATTTCCAAATTACACAGAAAAGCAGTCGGGTTTTTTAGTTTTTTAAATTACCGTTTTTATTTTATGTTTTTTAGTTTTATTTATTTTGATCTAAGCAATATCACTCTCACAGTAAATACATATCTAATGACACCCCTCAAGCTAAAATCCATCGAGCCGTTCAGACTGCGGCGTGCATTTGCATTTGAACTAGGCTCCAAAAATCCGCTATTTTGATTTTTTTTTTTATTTTGACGTACCCAGTGTCACTCTCACAGCAAATACGAATCTAACGACACCTCGCAAGCTTAAAATCCATCCAGCCGTTCAGGCTGCAGTGCGTGCCAAACAATTATACATACACACTCTCGAAAAACATAACCCTCCTTCAAAAACACCTGTAAAAAACACCTAGGGTAAACTGAGGTATAACTAGCCACTGTCAGTAACTGGCCATTGTTCACTTCAGTTCCTCAAAATAAGAGTACCATTAAAAGTACGCCATCTCTGTTTCTTTTATTATATTACTTAGTAAATTAGCTTTCATTGTAGTTCAGTTTTTTGCCGATAAAGAAAGTAGCGCTATTTTTATCGGTTATTTTTTAACAGTGGGAGTACAAGTTTCGACATGAGTGGTTGTTCTTTACGCTTATGTTAAGCGAATTGTTTTTGAAATTTTGATCGTTTTTAATATTGCAAGGTATTTCAGGTGCACTGATTATGTTTTTCGAGTTGTTTACAAGGTAAGTGATATGTATTTAATGCTTTGTGCAGTTAAAATCTGTTAAATACTCGGTTTGAGGGGGTGGCTAGTTATTGATTATTATTTTTATATATTTTTAGTAAGTAGCCACCTGTGCCAGTTACTACTAAATTTCATTAAATCAAAATTCGTTCAAAAATGGACTATATTTGAAATGTTCACAAGGTCTTGTATTTGTAAAAAAAATCTCATGCAAATTCTTCGCTTAAAATCAGAAACTGGCATAGGGTGGCCAGTTCGGTGGCCAGTTACTAATAAAGTATTTTTTATTTACAGGTGTGGGGCAAAAGTTTAATAAAATGGCTAAAAAACGACAATACGCGAAAGAAGCTATGGAAAATGCATTAAAATTTATACACAAAGAAAATGGTTCAATCCGAGAAGCCGCTAAGCGATTTGGTGTCCCAAGAAATAGCATCCAATTTACAATACGTAATCCTAACACAAAATTTAAGAAGATCCTATCCTTACCGAAGCTGAAGAGAACGACCTCTGTGATTTTATTATAAAGCTAGCAAAACTAAACTTAAAGTTGTATATCCTCCTTTTTTCTAGGAAAGCGCCAAACAGACAAGGTACCATTCGCATTAACGTCAAATAACTACTTAGACATAATGAAAGAAAAAATAATAAAAAAGGAACAAGAAGAGGTGGCAAAAGAAGAAAGAAAAAGACTGCGTGAAGAAAAAAAAAATACAAAAAGAATCTGCACAAAAGAAAAAACCAAAAAGTGTAATTGATTTGCCAATGAAAAGTAAAAAAAAAAAAACAAAATTAAAACCGATGAACCAAACAGCATGATACCAAATAAACCAAAACTCTCTTATTTTGTGATCACTGTCTGAATCCTATTGCAAGAAAAGTTAATGAATGTAGTCAATGTAAAAAGCATTTCCATTTTCATTGCATATATGCTACTCTGAGAGCAACACTGACTCGTCTGATACTGAAATTTGTCGTCATCTTCAGGGATGTGCAAACGATGATGCATTTTTCAGTATCAGACGAGTCAGTGTTACTGTAATAAATAACACTGACTCGTCTGATACTGAAATTTCTCGATATCTTCAGGGATGTGCAATCGAAGATGCATTTTTATGTCATATTTGCTACTCTGAGAGTAACACTGACTCGTCTGATACTGAAATTTCTCGATATCTTCAGGGATGTGCAATCGAAGATGCATTTTTGTGTCATATTTGCTACTCTGAGAGTAACACTGACTCGTCTTATACTGAATTACAGTATCAGAAGAATCGGTGTTACTCTCACGGTAGCAAATATGACACAAAAATGCATTATCGTCATCTTCAAGGATGTGCAATCGATAAGCCGATGGTATGCAATGAAAATGGAAATGCTTTTTCATTGACTAGGTACATTCAATCATTTCTTGTCTTGCTGATGTAATGTTTAGGCTTCTTCGCGAAGAAGCGGAAAAACGGGGATTTTAGATTATTTTTTGGCAAATGTGCAAGAAATACTGATCTCCTTAGATTTTAATGTTAATGATACATTATTTTTATTTGTTTATTTCTTTAAAGTTTATCTTATGAATGTTCCTTGTTATTGAGTTCCATTTTCTATAATTATAAACGTTTATAAGATGAGTATTTCGCGCGGCCACTAATTGAAATCATAAGGGCCAGTTTTTAAATTTCGTGGCCAGTTATTACTAAAAATGTATATTTTTTATATAAATTACATTTTTTTATCATAAACTTATTTTATTTTATACTAGCTGATGCCCGCGACTTCGTTCGCGTGGACTTTATGATTCCGGCATATTAATACAAATACAAACTAAAGTAGATACATAAGAAAATATTTGGGGCAGTATTATACGTTAAAAGTCAACAAATTATTATTTTTATTTAAGATAGTCACCATAGTTTAAAAAAAAAAAAAATATAAATGAAGGGAGTCTTTCCTTCGGGAGCTAATATGAAAAGACCTCAAGCGTTACTAATCCTCGATAAAGCCACATTGTTGGTACGGATTTTACGATACTCTACCCCTAAAGGGGTAGAATGGGGGTTGGAAGTTTGTATGAAAGTTCTATGTTTTTGACGCAAGAGACTTGAAATTTAAAATGTATGCTCTGTAGATGGTGTGGTGTACTAATAATGTATCTTTAGAAATCAACCCCTTTTTGGGGTTAAAACGGGGTTTGGAAGTTTGTATGAAAGTTCTATGTTTTTAAAGTAAGAAACTTGAAATTTAAAATGTATGCTCTATAGATGGTGTGGAGGTGTACTAATAATTTATCTTTAGAAATCAACCCCTTTTTGGGGTTAATACGGGGGTTGGAAATTTGTATCAAAGTTCTATGTTTTTGATGTAAGAGACTTGAAATTTAAAATGTATGCTCTATAGATGGTGTGGAGGTGTACTAATAATGTATCTTTAGATATCAACCCCTTTTTGGGGTTAAAATGGGGGTTGAAAGTTTGTATGAAAGCTCTATATTTTTGAAGTAAGAAACTTGAAATTTAAAATGTATAGATAGTGTGGAGGTGTACTAATAATGTATCTTTAGAAATCAACCTATTTTTGGTGTTAAAACGGGGGTTGGAAGTTTGTATGAAAGTCCTATGTTTTTGAAGTAAGAGACTTGAAATTTAAAATCTATGCTCTATAGATGGTATGGAGGTGTACTAATAATGTATCTTTAGAAATCAACCCCCTTATGGAGTTAAAACGGGGGTTGGAAATTTGTATGAAAATCCAATGTTATTGGAGTTAAAGTAATTATGGCAGAAGGATTTTAAATGATATTTAAGTATAAAAAATATTGAAAACAACTACATACTTACTATTATAAGGAGGGATGTATTATTATAACAATAAAAAGTACTTTAGGTTTTACAAAGAGGTTTTAAAAAATAATATCCGTCGACTTCATTGATTCTAAAAATTCGTCTAGATATTGATTGTTTTTAACTTTTTCATCTTTTTCCTTTCATTAGGTATTTAGCTTTTTCGAATGTAATTAAAAATTATTTGCAAATAACTAACTCCACGCGTACGAAGTCGCGGGCGGCCGCTAGTATATATATATATATACATATATATATATATATATATATATATATATATATATATATATATATATATATATATATATATATATATATATATATATATATATATATATATATATATATATATATAATATATAAAATAAATAAGACTATTGCGTCTAACTTGTAGCAGGTAAGAATAAAAGTAGCACTGCGTGTGGTTATTTTTTTTACAATACAATCAATATTTTGTTAAACTATTTATACTCATCAGGCTGAACAACTTTTGCTAAGGCGTCATTTTTATATTTCTTATAGTTTAGCTGAACCATTATGGTTCTGCATCAGGTGTTCCAAATCTTGGATTTTTATACCGAGATGGAAATTTCGTGTCCACGTTTTCAAATCGATGCCATTTTCGTAATTGACATTTTAGAAAACCATAGAATCAACACCCATATTGATATTGTAACATTTCACCCCCATCGCACCCCCACAGGAGTGCTCTTGTGTCACGTCGATTATGTTAGATTATAAAATAGCTGTTGTTTTCGGAATCAGCGACCCGATAAACCATAAAAACAATACCCATGTCGATTTTCAGACGTTTGCACCTCATTTCACCCCTTTAGGGGGTTGAATTTTGAAAAATCCTGAAACACGTGTTTACTCATTTATCTACAGAAGATCTCGTGTAAAGTTTCGTATAAAATAGTCCAACTAATCTTGGTTCCCCATACAAACTTTGGACCCCCATTTCACCCCCTTAGGAGTTGAATTTTCCAAATTCCCGTCTTAGTGAGCATCTACGTCCTGAAAGGAATTCCCATACAAAATTTGAGACTCCTAGCACTTGTAGTTTCTTAGATTTTGTGATGAGTGATTTTCTATAAAGAAAAATTTTCTTTAAACTTTAAATGACGATAACTTTTTAATCTGACATCAGATTTCGATGAAACAAAGCCTATATGTTGCTCAGGGATAACCTTAATCTTTTAGTGAAAACCGCGTAAAAATCTGTTCAGTAGTTTTAAAGATTAGCGAGTACATACAGACAGACAGACAGACAGACAGACAGACAAAAAAATCAAAAAAATCTTTTTTGTGTTCTGTTACTCTTTTTTTATCGCCCACACTCATTTTTCGTTAATTTTATCAAATGTACAGACACGCGGTTCCTACTGTTTTATTATATGTATTGATTTAATCAAAGGGAATTTGTAGTCTGGGAAATTCTCTATGCGAGTATATAAAGGAAATGTTAACTCTGTAAATATAGCACTACTTACCACTACGCAAAGTGGCAGAAGTCACAAAAAGGCCAGTTACTGGTGAGTTTACCCTATTTTGGTTTTCGAGTGGCTGTGGGACCTTTTTTAGGAGCTGAATTCGCTCCTGTAGCTAATGATAATAACCGGGACTTACGGCTTAACATGCCCTCCGTATCACGAATGAGTTCGAGATAAATAAATAAAGTATTCCATAGACAGCCTCCGATCGCGTTGCTTAACTTGCATGATGAGCAACGACACCATCTTGCTTCTTAAAGTAGATATCCAAAACCACAAAAATCTAACCTTATGGTCTCAAAATGAAGGGACCACGAGAGACCAACCGTTTAATAAAAAATGAAAATGTATTTATTGGCTTTCCATAAAATTTAAAACTTAAGATAAGATAAGATAAGATAAGATAAATTTATTTGCGAAAATAAGGTACAAAAGATGTTACAAATACATAGGTATCCAACTTATTCTACCCACGTAGGGGCGTGCAAATTTTTCTTTAGTCAATTTTATCTAAATCACATTCTTAAATTTCCATAATTACAATTACAATAAATTAATAAATACACTACAATAGTCAATAATTTCTAAATCTGTCATTCATGTATTCAGTTACAGTATAATATGACTTATTTAAGAGCCATTCGTGTAAGTTCTTCTTAAATAATGACATTCTTAATGTTTTTAATTTGTCCGGCAAATGATTAAAAATTTTTATTGCCATGCAATGCACGTTGTCGGAATATAATGCGAGTCTCTGCTTAGGTACAAGTAATCTATCTTTATGTCTACTTCTGGAAGTTATACAATCACCGTGCTTAATAAAAAGGTACTGATATTTCTGAACGAAAATACACATTTCGTAAATATATAAACACGGAAGAGGTAAAATATTAGATTTTTTGAACAGGGGCTTACAACTGTTCATTACATCAACATTGTGTATAACTCGAATACATTTTTTTTGACATATGAACACTTTTAATACATGGACTGAGTTACCCCATAAAATAACTCCATATCTTAGCAACGATGACACATAGCCATGGTAAGCCATGATGGCAGCTTTAATTGATGCTATACATCTCACTCTTCTTAGCACATATACAAACCTATCCAGTTTGCGACAAAGTAAATTTATGTGACTTTTCCAATTGCAAAGATTATCCAATGTTATGCCAAGAAAAACAGTTGATTCTATTTCTTCAATTTTTGCATTATTATATGTTATATTAATAGGCATCTTATGTACATTATTATTGGTTTTAAAGTTAATTAGTTTCGTTTTTGACATATTTATAGTTAAATTGTTTTGTTCAAGCCAATCAATTGTATTTTTAAGAGTAGTCTCAATGTCCGCTTTATAATCTACATTATCTTTTTTCTCAATTAGGAGTGTAGTGTCATCGGCAAATAATATACATTTGCTATCTATGGCGTCAGGAAAATCATTAATATAGATTAAAAACAATAATGGTCCTAAAATACTGCCTTGAGGTACACCAGAATTAATGAGACAGTTAAATTAGTTTAAAATTAGATGTTGATAAAAAGTTAGTTTAAAATTAGATGTTGGAGCCTCTTTTTAGGCAAAAATGTGCCTGAGCCAGGAAACTCCAAACTTCTTATCCATGTTTGTACATGTATATGACAAGCACGATGGTCGAATGGATAGCAATGTCCACTTTGACTCCGGAGTCGCGGGTTCGATCCCCGACAAGACATACATTTGTGTGCATGAACATGTCTGTTTGTCTTAGTTTCGGTGTTTTCTATGTATTATAAGAATGTATTTACGAAAAAAATGTATCTTAGTACATTTATCAGTTGTCTAGTTGTATAGTACAAGCTTTGCGCTTAATCTGGTACTAGATGGCGCTGTGTAGATTGTCCAGAAGTATTTATTTTTTATATGCTTAATATCCAGATAACCGTGTGCATGTGGCAACTGTATAGAATAATCATTGGCCTATAATTATACTAAGTACCAATATTCATAATCTTAATATATAGAAATTTCGTGTCTCGTTGTTTGTCCGCGATGGAATCCTAAACTACTGGACCGATTTTAATATAATTTTGGACAGTGTGTGCAGTTTGATCCAACTTGAGAGATAGGGTAGTTTATAACTCATCGGAAAAATTGACGTATAAATATTTAAAGGTGATACGAAGTTCGCCGGACCAGCTAGTAATTCTAGAAAGTTTTAAAATACTGACAGTAATGCTGATTCCTATTTCCTAGGTCTATAGGAATATGCTGTCGAGAAGAGGACGGAACGGTGGGGTTAGCCGGGGACCTGCCCGCCACTGCGCCCAGGGAAGAGAAGTTGGAAGCCATCAGGAAAATCCAGCGAGCTGAGAACAGAGGTACGATCGAGTATACTGGAATCTAAATTATTTCGTTTCTTAATCCGAAACACAGGTTATTATTATTATCTCATTTATTTATATTTCTCCAATTTTTTACATTTTTAAATCTAAATCATATATATAAAAAAAAATACATTTAAAAATATAAAAAAGGGGCACCCATCGATAGCGGGGCGAAGACCCAAGCTACCGGTGGTCAGGGCTCCAGAGTGAGGAATCTCCTCACAATGCGGGCCGTGTCCAGAAGAACCGCCTTCTGTATCCGGCTCTTGACCCAACCGCCAAGCGAGAGCCTCTCGAGGTGACGGTCGAGACTCTTCGCTATAAGACCGTTTACGGACACAACTATCGGAACAATTATCGTTGAGTCCACATGCCACATGGCGGTAACCTCGTGTGCCAAGTCCAAGTACTTAGAAAGTTTCTCTTTCTCGGCCTTAACGAGGTTCTCGTCATGGGGAATGGTAACATCAACGAGAATTGCACGCCTTCTCTCTCGGTCTATTACCACGATATCAGGTCTATTGGCAATAATAGTCCTGTCTGTGATAATAGACCGATCCCAGTAGAGCGTGACATTACCATTCTCAAGAACTGGTGCTGGTGCATACTTATAATATGGTACCTCGGAACTGACGAGGCCATATCTAAGAGCAAGTTGCTGGTGTACGATCCTAGCTACTTGATTGTGTCTGTGCAAGTACTCGCCGTTAGCAAGATGAGAACAACCGGAAACTATATGCCTGAGTGACTCACCGGGACGGTGGCATGCTCGACATATGTCGACCGTACCGTCCTTCAGGATATATTTCCGGTAGTTATTCGTCTTGATAACTTCGTCCATAATTGCACAGACAAAACCTTCGGTTTCCCCAAAAAGGTCACCGAAGCGTAGCCAGGTCACCGAAGCGAGCGAGTCTACATCAGGCCCGTTAAGAGCCCGGTAGAAACGCCCGTGTAGCTCCTTGCTCTTCCATATGTCCTCGCGGCTACGGGTAGTAAACACCACTGGTTTGCGCCAGTTCTCGTTCGCCAAAGACAACGGGGTAAGTCCTTTATCTACTGCTACGACGTCGCGATGCATCCCACTTTCACAGTGGAGGAAGTATTCCCTGAGACTGCACATCTCCCGGTTATGTAAGTTCTTGGCATTTAAGAAGCCTCGACCCCCACACTTCCGTGGGATGTACAGTCTCATTACTGATGATCGTGGGTGATGCATGCGATACATCGTGAGCAGCTTTCTGACCTTTATGTCCAGGGTATCCAATTCGGCCTGAGTCCACCTTAGTATGCCGAAGGTATAGATTAACAGGGGCATAACCCAACCGTTGAAAGCACGCACCTTGTTACCACCTGACAAAAGACTTTTCAGTACTTTTGTCAGTCGTCCAAAGAAACGTTCCGTCACCGATTGTTTCATGTCCCCGTTAGCCAGACCCAATGACTCCGCCATACCAAGATATTTGTATGTCTCGACTTCTGAGAGGGATCTGAGGGACACTGTCTCTGAGAGTTGTAAACTATCAGAGTCTACAACTCTTCCCTGCTTCACATGCATGACCGCACATTTGTCAACACCAAACTCCATACCAATGGCATTACTGAAATTTTCAGTCACTTTCAGTAATTCCACCAGGTCTGGTTTCTTTGGTGCGAACAATTTGAGGTCATCCATGTATAGCAGATGACAAATGATCTCACCCCCTCTGCGAAGTCGGACTCCTAGCCCTGAATCCCTCAGCAAAGTGCTGAGTGGATTCAGAGCCAGGCAGAACCATAATGGACTCAGGCTGTCACCCTGGAAGATACCGCGTTCTATCCTTATGGGGTCCGTCGATCCAAGAGTAACTCCACCTCCTGGTTGACAAAGGACTGTGGTCCACTGCCCCATACATGAACCAAGGAAGGCGCATAGAGTTGCATCTACTTTATACAACTCCAGCACCCGTCTCAGCCATGAATGAGGCACCGAATCATAGGCCTTTTTGTAGTCAATCCAAGTGGTGGAAGTGGAAGGCTCTTCTTGTTTCGACGAACTTGTTGGCAAATGGTCATGTCTATGAGGAGAAGCTCTTATTATTATTATTATTATTCCATTTATTTCTCTATTTTATTACATTTTTTAATATAAATATAAAAAAAAATACATTTAAAAATATAAAAAAACTTATTATTATTATTATTTATGTTTCTCTTAATTCACGGGTCAAGCCCGGTCATTTGATAGGCGTGCGCGGGGATATGGATCCAACGCGTAGAGGCCCCTTTGAGAAGTTGATGTAATGTTGTACGCCCGCCGTGACCCGCTCCACAGGATATGTCAATGGAACGACATATCCCTGAACAGGTCTCGGCAGGCGTTGAGATTATTGCAAAGTCTAATGGAAAATAAATGGGCTATGGAGATAAGATCTGGGTGAACTTAATACCGGGCTATTACAGAAGAGGGATGGACGCCTGCCATAACTGCTTTTATTGCTAGTTATTTGCGGCAGGCGGTGGCTTGCCACTTACTAGACGGGCCCCCGAAATGCCAGGACATCGGCCGGGGACAACACCTTATAAATGAATCAACATAAATTAACTCGAATATAAATTCGCCTCGTAACAAGTTCCATATATGATAATGAAAAGACATTTTAAAGTGATATGATAACATAACAAGAACAAATTGACCTGATTATGTTAGAGTACCACTGGAACAAGTTGGACATTTAATATATGTAGGTATTATAAATTATGACAAGTAAATTCCATAATATGACACGTAATACGGGAGCTCGATGGCGTCGTCGCGCGTGTCTCTCCAATCGAACACGCAAGTTAAGCAACGTGGACCGTAGCCTGTCCATGGATGGGTTTATTTATCTCGAGTTCCTCCGTGCTTCGGAGGGCATCAGCCGAATCAGCAAATAGGTAGCAGGTTATATAAATATATATTTTATCTTAAAATATGAACCATCACAGAAGCAAATTGGTTAAAATAATGCGCTTCATTATTACTATTATTCATTTATTCCTTTTCAATCTCCTATTTGTTAAATTTTTAAATGTAAAAAAATACATTATAATAATATAAAAAAGGCACCCATCGATAGCGGGGCGAAGACCCGAGCTACCGATGGTTAGGACTCCTGAGTGAGGAACCTTCTCACGATGCGGGCCGTTTCTAGAAGAACCGCCTTCTGCATCTGATTCTTGACAACTGCCGAGCGAGAGCTTCTCAAGGTGACGGTCGAGGCTCGAGGCTCTACGCTATAAGTCCGTTTACTGATATGACTATCGGAACGATAATCGTTGAGTCTTACTATGTATATTTTATGTTAATTAATTTGCTTATTATATCCGTATTTATGCAAAGTAATGTTGAGCTTGTTAGTGATATTATTTTGGATATATATACCTATTCGTACATACGTTACGCGTAAAAGAAATATATCATTACATTTATCCTTCAAGAGAAGCGTGAAGAAGCATCTTGTAGGCCAGCATGGCAGCGTCAACTGACAAGATATCAAGGTCTCTTGTCCGTTGCCGATGCGATTGGGGCTCCTCTTTTCGCTTACTATCAGGCGAAACGGAGCCAATATGCTGAGCTAATATAAAAATATATATACAGATTATTATTATGCGTGTTTTATGCCACACGTAGGAATAAATTTCTATTTTATAATATGCAATTGATTATGATCTAATATATTTTTTAATTGAGTAATTAAATACCTACATTAAATCAGCGACTATTATTAAACCACGCTTTGTCTGTAATAATAACACGTTACTCGTAATTACTAAAAGGTCCATCACTGACATTGATGATCACACGTTTATGAGTGATGATGATTAATTGATTTTATCTCGGCTCAGAAACTATACATACTTCGTCACAACAATCACGACTCACACGACACGAGAATTGTACAGATTTCGCAGACTATGGGGGTTTATTACTATTGTCAGTACATATTGCTATCACTCACATTGCTAAGAGGGGAAGTCAAATTCCAAAAGCTTCTTATTCCTACTAATTTCTTCTGATTCAAATTGTTGTAAGTTACAAAGCAGCCGTAGTCTTACACCCTGGACTTCACTGTTTATTGCCTTTTTCGGTGGTCCCAGCTGTTAATCCTGGTTACACAGGAGACACAGTGGTGAGAATGTGTTGTGGGTCCCCCGTCCCGTTACAATTGTCAGCCATGTACCACTCCCCCTTTTGGGTGAACACGTACTTCCGTCTATACTCGACAACCGACATACCTTTCAAAGCCTCTCAGAGTCAGCAAGAATGTTTAAGTGGCACTGGGCCTGCCCCTTCTTTCATAACTGACACATTTTCCGTGTCAGTGATGGAAGTCGAAGATGGGGAACGAAAGCCCAAGATTATACTGGTGGTGATCGTCCTAGCGTGAGTGAGCTGTTGATGACGATATTCCTTGTTAATTCTGGTTAGACAAAAGACACAGCGGTAGGAATGTATGGTGGGGCCTGTCTCATTACCTGAAGAGTTTATTTGTGATGCTGCAAGGCAATCCCCGGAACTACTGGTTCTAATTGAAAAATTCTTGTGTTATTGGATAGCCTATTTATTGAACTAACATTACACTACGACCAATAGGAACGGAGTACAATGAAAAACCAACACCACAAACAAAAACCGTATGAGTCCCGTCCCACACGAGCGAAGCCTAGTAGATAGATATTGTTTATTTGTATTAAAGACACACACAAACAGTCATACGAATAAATGACAGTGCATTATAATACGATAATAAATTATTGGTGTTGTATTATTAATTGCCGTACGGCTTGTTTTGTATGCAAAGTTCACAGAGAAGCTTTGTCTGTACTTGAACTTTACATTGATTACAAGGCGTTACGATGCATGATATGAAACGTTGAAACCAATTAAACAATATAGTAATGTGATACAAGTTCAAATTAAACATTTTGTATCCACCGTTCACACCTGTCACCGATATATATATTACATTACAATGTATCGAATCTCTTAAAGCTAAGTCGCTTTCTATTATTAAAATTGTATAATATCTACTCCTTTTCAAGGGCGGATCCACCGTGGTGCGCATCCCTTCAACCACAACCCTTCGGAAAAAAGAAAATAATCAAATTCAAAAGTCATTCATAAGTCATGATTGTTCATGAGCAAGTTCGTACTCCGACTCGTCCTTGGCCGATTTTCGGGTGACTGTAGAGACCACAACCTTTCTTGAGGGCTGAATTTTTTTAAGGGCTGAATCCGCGCCTGCGCCTTTTCGGCTTCAAAGTCCAGGCAGAGATATATCTGTTTTATCAATATTTCGCGCCTGCCTATTTCTTTATTAATTAAGTGTCCACCATAATTTCTTACCATCAGGCCGGTCGTACAGTTTTTTACCATCTTAGATATAAAAAATGTAAATCTTATCTTAGAGTAATTTAATATAATATAACTACCTACTTATTATTATTTATTATTATCTGCATTCGACGTTACCTGTAATTGTGGTGTGAAATTTTGTCTTATAGGTTGTGGCCTCAGCACCCGCGCACAGAGCTCCATGCCGAATAGGCCTCGGGCTGCCGACCCTCGAGACTGGCCCTGGATGGCCTCCATCACTCCTGAAGGCTTCTCACAGTATTGCGGAGGGGTGCTGATCACCGACCGACATGTTCTCACAGCTGCACACTGCACTAGAAGGCAGGCACCTATTACCTATCTTACTGTTACCTGTTACTTTGCGTGTGTGGGAATCAAATATATCCCACAGGAACGATACATTTTACCGGGACGGACCAAATATAGCCTATCTAATGTGCTATTCTACATTAAATCTCTCTTTGTGCTATAATCTCTCTTTGTGCCAAATTTCATCCGGATTAGTTTAGCCGTCTGGCTTGATTAAGTATCAAACAACTATCCATCCATCCAAAACTTTCGCACTTAATAAAGAAAAAATAGTAGCATCCCCCCGTGGCGTCGCCCGCATGATTGTTTATATGGATATATTTATGTCAAATTTAATTCAAATCTTTTAGTCCACTTTATTCTCCACTAGGCACGGTCTTCGGCACCCTTTGTTGTAAGACCATTTGCACGCATGTCACCTCGTACGACGTCAAGCCAACACTTCTTAGGCCTACCCCGGGGCCCGGAGGAGGCGGCATTGCAAGACATTTGTTTCCTATGTAACTTACCGGTTTCCGTAAAATGTGACCATACCAGCATAGGCGACCTTCCTCTAGTTTGTCTACAATATCACGGACATGAAGTGAAGGCTACCGCGGATGCAGGAATGGCAGGTGATGTGCTGCTTACACTTCAAAATTTGTTATTGTTGTGTATTTTTGTCTGAACCCTTCTTAACAGATCATGAAACAGCACAGAATAAGAAATACTACAAGGTACTGTAGCTTTACCTCGAATTTTGTATTACCTAGAATATTTGAGTTTAGCTCGAAGAGAATTTAAACGAGATAGTAAAAAAATCACATTGAAATCAAATTTAACATTCCAAACAGGTGGAAAGCGGACGAACTGCGCGTCCGCCTCGGCGAATATGACCTCCACCGTAGCAACGACTCCCGCACCTATAATTTCCTCGTGACGGAAATTAGACAGCACGCCAACTTCGAGGTAGCCACCTACCACAACGACATCGCCATCTTGAAGCTGAACCGACCAGCCGTGTTTAACTCCTACGTTTGGCCCATCTGCCTACCTCCTTTAGGGATCTCACTCACTAATGAGACTGGCGTTATTATTGGTAAGTGTCGAATACCTAATCTAGTTGGGCCCGGACTCCACCAAAGCGGAATGTGTTTCCATGTACTCAGTAGAATCTCTTCGCTTGTGTCCGCTTTGGTAGAGAGCGAGCCTTACACTCGACTCAAAATGGCGTAAGACAAAGTTTAACCATAAAGTCGGTGATTGTTAATGTTCTTAAGGTATTAATAAATTTGCCACAGCCGACTAGGATATCAATCAAAGATTGCTTCCGTGGTTGTCGGAGTTGAGATGAAATGAGTTTAGATAATATTTATGTAATTATTAATGGCATTGCCAACCTCTGTTTTTAGGGTTCCGTACCCGAAGGGTAAAAATGAACCCTATTACTAAGGCTCCGCTGTCACGGTTCATGAAATACAGCCTGGTGACAGACGGATGGACGGACGGACGGACCCGTCCGTCCATCCGTCTGTCACCAGGCTGTATTTCATGAACCGTGATAGATAGACAGTTGAAATTTTCACAGATGATGTATTTCTATTGCCGCTATAAAAACAAATACTAAAAAATAGAATAAAATAAATATTTAAGGGGGCTCCCATACAACAAACATGATTTTTTTTTTGCTTGTTTTTGCTCGCAATTGATAACGGCAATAGGTAGACGTTTGAAATACTCACATAACATTTAGTTGTGTATTTACTTTAAAAATAAATAATTAAATAAAAATAAAATAAATATTTAAGGTGGGCTCCCATACAACAAACGTGATTTTTTTGCCGTTTTTCTAGATAATGGTACGGAAGCCTTCGTGCGCGAGTTCGACTCGCACTTGGCCGGTTTTTTCGTTTATATTTTTGTCTCACGCCATTCTGAATGGAGTGTAGTAGTAATAAAACTAAGACAATACCAACACCCGTTGCTTTAGGGTCACCATGGCACTGCGCAAGCTGTCATGTGAATATAGATCGTAGACCCCGTGATATTTTCTAATTTCCGTAGACGCAGAGACGTAGAGGGGCGTCTAATAATATATAATTTTATAGGCCCCTTGCATGTTGAAATTGACCCCTAGGGATTGATATACACGATCCAACGGGCCGTAATGAAAATTGGCAAATAATTTATGTCTGATTGTTTGTACCCATAACGACAATGTTCCATTTAAATTTATTAAAATTAACAAAATCCTGTTTCGCTCTTCTTTTCATCTACGGTCTAAGTGAAGCGTGAACAAATACTTTATAGACCGTCAAGGAGGGTTCCACCAATGCAGCGCTAATCGCAGTGATGGCGGACTGCACATTTGGCGTTTTTTGACCTTTTCAACAGGCTATGTGGAGACAGTTTAGCGTACTACATTAAATAAAATGATGTACCCCTCTATCTCTTGCTATATAAGCCGTACATCTTGTGTTAGATAGAGTCCTGTAGAGTCTATATACAACAACTAGTCTTCGCTCGCACCTTCATACGCACATAAACCGGTAACCCGTTGGAAATTCCAAAAATCCTGTCTTACTTCACATCCACACACCTAGAAAAAAAATATTTGTTTTCTAATACCTTTTCAGGCTGGGGCACGAAATGGTACGGTGGACCTAACAGCAATGTGCTGATGGAAGTCTCTGTGCCGATATGGCAACAGCAGCGTTGCGTCGATGCATTTGTCGACTCTGTGTTCGAGGAGAGCCTGTGTGCCGGCGGGTACGAAGGCGGGAAGGATGCGTGTCAGGTTTGTCAATGGAGAATATGAAGTAACGATGTTGCAAATATTATGCTACTAATCTATATATATAAAAGAGAAAATCACTCACTCACTCATCACGAAATCTCAGAAACTATAATACCTACAAACTTGAAATTTGGGAGGTAGGTTCCTTATAGGGTGTAGACATCCGCTAAGAACGGATTTTACGATACTCCACCCCTAAGGGGGTAGATTGTCGGTTGGAAGTTTGTATGAAAGTCCTATGTTTTTGAAGCAAGAGACTTGAAATTTAAAATGTATGCTCTATATATGGTGTGGAGGGGTACTAATAATGTATCTTTGGAAATCAACCCCTTTTTGGGGTTAAAACGGGGGTTGGAAGTTTGTATGAAAGTTCTATGTTTTTGAAGTAAATGACTTGAAATTTTAAATACATGCTCTATAGATGATATGGAGGTGTACTAATAATGTATCTTTGGAAATCAACCCCTTTTTGGGGTTAAAACGGGGGTTGGAAGTTTGTATGAAAGTTCTACGTTTTTGAAGTAAGAGACTTGAAATTTAAAATGTATGCTCTATAGATGGTGTGGAGGTGTACTAATAATGTATCTTTAGAAATCAACCCCTTTTTCGGGTTAAAACAGAGGTTGGAAGTTTGTATGAAAGTTCTACGTTTTTGAAGTAAGAGCCTTGAAATTTAAAATGTATGCTCTATAGATGGTATGGAGGTGTACTTATTAGTATCTTTAGAAATCAACCCCTTTTTGGAGTTAAAACGGGGGTTGGAAATTTGTATGAAAATCCAATGTTATTGAAGTTAAAGTAATTATGGCAGAAGGATTTTAAATGATATTTAAGTATAAAAAATAATGAAATCAACTACATACCTACTATTATAAGGATGGATGTTTTATTATAACAATAAAAAGTACTTTAGGTTTTACAAAGAGGTTTTAAAAAATAATATCCGTCGACTTCATTGATTCTAAAAATTCGTCTAGATATTGATTGTTTTTAACTTTTTTAATTTTTTTCCTTTCATTAGTTATTTAGCTTTTTCGAATGTAATTAAAAATTATTTGCAAATAACTAACTCCACGCGTACGAAGTCGCGGGCGTCCGCTAGTAATATTATAAATTTGAAAGATTATGAGTATGAGATGTGTGTAGTAGGGGTGCCAACCGTCCTGTTTTCCCAGGATATGTACTGGTTTTTGTTCTCCCGGGTTTTTAAAGCGTCCTTCTTGATAAAAGTTGACATTTTGTACCTACCTTATCTTTGGTACTTTAATTATTAACGACAATCAAATTGCAACAAGTAGGTATATCTAAAGTCATTTTTTTATTCTTAGACCAAACTGACATTACCTTACCTGGGTGACCAATTTAATAGAAAAGTTTGATTACTTTATTATTTATTTGATTACCTAATCAAAAAAAGTAATAATAATAACTATTATTATATATTTAATTCTTACTTCTCTATTACTGCGTCCTGTTTTTAACTGAATTGTCCTGGTTATACCAACTTCAAATTCTCGTTTTTTTATTTTTGGTGGTAGCAACCCTTGTATAGTTAGCTGCACGACAATATAATAGGCCTTCCAGACTCACGCGAGAAGTCTCGCCGAGAAGTCTCACCGAGAAGTCTTGCCGAGAAATTGCGCGAGAACCGAGAAGACATCTACACTCATGCGACCTTCTCATTCGCATTCTTGATCGTTATCCGGAATGGACGACAGTGCAGCGGCTTTGGTTTTGTGTGCATTAGCATATTATAATCTTGTGAATACTAAAATTAGAAATTACAAATGTAATTAAATAATAGCTTGGCAATGGCGACCACAGACTACACGGTCGCACTGAGACCGAACCGAACAAGAATATGACTCCGTTCTCTTTTCTCGCCCGAGAAACCCTTTGAAGCGGGCAAAAACACCGACAACGTTCGGAGAACAGGCGAGCGCGAGAACGAGACGGCGAGAAAGCGATCACATTCACGCTTCTCGGGTGTTCTCGGGGGTTCTCGGCGTGAGTCTGGAAGGCGCTTATGGCATCACAATATCACTTTACTTACTTTAATCTGGAAATATCTGTTTCATCAAAAAACCGGTCATTCAGATACTTATTGATAAAAATGGTGATGAAGGACTGAAAATAGAGCTAGAAAGAGATTTTTTCATTTCATCCACGTGGTCCAACAGAGTAGTCAAACAATTTTTTTCTTTGTCAGCGCTGTACAATTTTTTTTTATCTAAGCGTATTGTATTAAATCCAAATATATCTTCTTCGGCCAGGGTGACAGCGGAGGTCCTCTGCTGTACCAGCTGGCAAGCGGCCGCTGGACGGTGGTGGGAGTGGTGTCGTGGGGCGTGCGGTGCGGCGAGCCCAACCACCCCGGCATCTACACCCGCGTCGACAAATACCTCTCGTGGATCGTACAGAATATCAGCTTTTAGAATACTAAAAAGAAAAAAAGCAGCGTACTGATTTCTTGTCAAAAGAACAAATGTATCTATAATATAATGAATAATAAAATGATTTTCTCAATTAGTCGTGATTTTTAATTATAAATTCCTTGGTGTTACTGTGTTGGTTTACTTGGTTTTCCTTGGTGTTGTTGTAATTGATTTCTATGGGCGGTGGCGACATCTTTCCTTCAGGTGACCAACATGCTCTTTATAATCCATGGAAAATCCTCTATGTATATAAAATAAAATATGCTGATAATAGGAAGGAGTTACGAAATAAAATGATGTAATTTAAAAATATCAGTTTTTAACGGTCATGTATTTACATTATTTGTCTAATAATAATATGTATATATATATTTAATATACAATATATGTATAAGCCATTATAATGATTCTTATTTTATAAAACAGATTATCATATTATTTTTACACATTTATTAATTAAACTAACTTATACAGAATACACCTGCCAAATCACTTTTAATAAATATAATGTAATTATTTATTTTATAAGAAGTAAATTGTCTTACAAAAATCTTTTGGAAATAAGAAAAAAAATCAGTCCCTAAATTTTCAGCCTCTAAAATCTGACGCTGCCTTAAATGGTAACTCCGACAATTAATCGGTTTTTCTATATAAATCAAACGTATTTTCTAAATCACTTTAGAGGCAATCAAGTTACCGCAATTTAGAGGCAATTAAGTTATACAGGGATTATTTATATCTCCGTGTTAAAGTTTGGCTAATAAAAGTAGTAAATGAAAAAGCGCGGCAAATTTAAAAAAGAGGCTAAGATAACCCAATATCAGGAGCTCGATGTCGTTGCGCGTGTCAGTCTAATCGAACAAGCAAGAACAAACCGTAGCCTGTCCATCAATGGGTTTATTTATCTCGAGCTCCTCCGTGCTTCGGAGGGCACGTTAAGCCGTCGGTCCTGGCTGTTGTCATTAGATGACAGTCGTTAAGCCAAGTCAGTGGCCTTTAGGCTGCTTGAAAACACTAGCCTCCGCCAACCCGCAGATGAGCAGCGTGGTAGAGTATGCTCTAAATCCTAGGCCCATGTCCCAGCAGTGAGATGAATAAGGGTTGACGACGAACCCAAAATCATAACGAAACTTGGACTAGCTTTTGCCTGTAGCTTCGTTCGTTCATCATCATCATCTCAGCCATTGAAAGTCTGGACATAGGCCTCCCATCTAGATCTCCAATAAGACCGGTTGGAAGCGGCTTGCATCCAGCGCGATCCTTCGGTCTTAATGAGGTCGTCTGTCCACCTTGTGCGTGAACGTCCTACGCTGCGCTTGCCGGTACGTAGTCTTCGTTCGTTCGGTTCATAAAAATTCCAAACAATTATTTTACCTACGCAGGTGTCTATTTTTTTAATTTTCCATGCTTTTTATTGCCTACTTTAAATAGCCAAACTCTATCACCATAATGCTAGGAAGTATCATATAAATTATCGTAGCATCGACAAGCTGACTTCTTCACCGCAGTTTTCAATGGCATCCAACATCTGTATCACATGGCTTTCGTCAATCATAGGATGGAATGTGAAGGCCATTCGGAAGAAGTTTTTGTGGTGACCCAATGGGGAGTATGCCACCATAAGACGTGAGCTCAGTGTCAACAACTCCTTGATCTTTGGTGTGATCTGCAAAACGCAACCACGAAACTTTGTAAGAGTTTTTATTATACTCTTTTTATTGCACATAACATAAACAAGAACACAATAGTGATATAGGACATATACAAAGCTGAGCTTATCTACAAGAGATCTCTTCCAGCTAACCTAGTAATAGTAATAGAAAATGTTGGATGGAATTTTTAAATAAAATATTCTACATAAATACATTTTTTTAAATACATACATATAATATATTATTATATTGGCCGTGTGATTTGCGGCAGACTAGAATAGAATCACTCCGTCTCTTCCCGTGGATGACGTACAAGGCGACTAAGGGAAATACATTATAAAACATCGATCAGGCCTCCCCAACCCGTCTGGCCAGCGTAGGGCAAATCCTCCTGTCTGGAACGGACGAGAGAGGGTAGTGCTCCTGTAGTGGAGACTAAAATGACCTGATGATGATGATATAATATATACATATAAAACACCTAAACCAAGACAAAAAGATATGTTCATGCACACAAATATTTGTCTTGTGCTGGGATGGAACCCGCGACGCCGGAGTTAAAGTGGACATTCCTAGCCATTCGAGCACCGGGCTTTAAAGACATAACTTTGTAAGAGAATATTTCGACGGTCCCTACGTATAAAGCGACATGTCATTTCAGACATATCTGCTTATACTATGATATAGTAATTAAAGAATATTATTATTGGACAAATGAGTTAATTTCTTACTTTTTAATCAATAAAAAAAAAGAATTTTTTTTTTTTACGGACAATTCTATAGCAATTTATGCAATAAAAAAATTGCCATTTTTGACATGTCGCTTTATACGTAGGGACCGTCGATTTATATAAATATATTTATATTCGAAATAAGAATCAGCTTTCAGAAATTCATCGATTTCGGAGCTACGACACCACCAGACAGATACATATATATATATATATATAACACCAACCAATACGATTGGGATTGGGATTTTGAGAGGCTCATCACTTCAGCCAAAGCCTACCTCACCTGTACGGCGTGCAGATGACAGACTAACGAAGCTCTGGCGAAGGTGCAGATAGCTGCAGTTATAAGCTGCCAGACTGGGGAAGTACCTCCACCTCACAAAATACCGCAGCCAAATAACAATTCCCTTGTAGTTTGTTGTGGTACTGCGAAAGAGTAAAGTCACCAGGAAGAAAGTAGTTGCTGTGTTATGATATTTCATGTTGCGAGGCGGGCTACATGCTTGTTTGCCACTCGGCGTTGTAAAAAAAAAAACAAAAAAGAAACGAACTATCAACCAAAATAATCTTATTAAATTACGTTTTTAATTTCGAGACAAAGGAACCCCAGAAATAAACAACAAGTTACCTTATGCATGACTTCCCACCACTGCTCTCCTTCATCCATATTCCTCATAAAGCTGGGTATGTACCAGAAACAGACGTTAGGACTTTGCAGTACTTTAGACACCAGCTTGAAGCCTGGTCTATTAGCGACTGTGTCCATACAAAACTGGGCAAGTTCCATAGTGCGATCGACCAACTGGGCAAGACCTGCGTCACCACGAGCCTTCCACATCGTCCATAGTTTGAAGGCGTCTATCTGAAAGGTTATATTTTCTTTCTGCATTTGTTTTCTTGGAAAAAATATTTCTTCAGCATTGGTAATGACATAGTTTTACATATAATCTATAATAACGACGGTCCCTACGTATAAAGCGACATGTCAAAAATGGCAATTTTTTTTTATTGCATAAATTGCTATAGATTGCCCGTAAAATACATTTTCTTTTTTATTTTATTGATTGTATATAATCAAAAAGTAAGAAATTAACTCATTTGTCCAATAATAATATTCTTTAATTACTATATCGTAGTATAAGCAGACATGTCTGAAATGACATGTCGCTTTATACGTAGGGACCGTCGATAATACTAGCTGCCCCGGCGAACTTCGTACCGCCTAACAATCAATGAATGTCGTGGTACATATTAGCTGAACTAAATTTATGATTTTATGGAATTAAAACAATGAATAGTAGAAAATAATAGAGAAGCTCGATGGCGTCATTGCGCGTGTCAGTCTAATTGAACACGCAAGTTAAGCAACGTCGACCGTAGCCTGTACACGGATGGGTTTATATTACCTCGAGCTCCTCCGTGATTCGAAAGACACGTTAAGCCGTCGGTCCCGGTTGTTATCATTAGCTCATCTTGAGCTCCTCCGTGCTTCGGAAGGCACGTTAAGCCATCGGTCCCGGTTATTATCATTAGCTCATCTTGAGCTCCTCCGTGCTTCGGAAGGCACGTTAAGCCGTCGGTCCCGGTTGTTATCATTAGCTCATCTTGAGCTCCTCCGTGCTTCGGAAGGCACGTTAAGCCGTCGGTCCCGGTTGTTATCATTAGCTCATCTTGAGCTCCTCCGTGCTTCGGAAGGCACGTTAAGCCGTCGGTCCCGGTTGTTATCATTAGCTCATCTTGAGCTCCTCCGTGCTTCGGAAGGCACGTTAAGCTGTCGGTCCCGGTTGTTATCATTTAATGACAGTCGTTAAGTTAAGTCAGTGGCCTTTAGGCGGTTCGAAAACACTGGCCTCCGCCAACCCGCAGTTGAGCAGCGTGTTGGAGTACGCTCTAAACCCCTTCGGTTGAGGGAAGACCCGTATCCATAAAAACTGAAGATTTCATAAAAATAAAGATTTCCTTATTGTTAATTTTTTTTTTAAAAACGTTTTGTTTTATTTTTTTTAGTTTTGAAATAGGTTTTATCATTTTAGTGATTTGTAATTGTCATTTCTTTTGATGTTTACTCTGATTTGATTCTTGCGCTCGAACACCATGGGAAAAGCGTTTTCACGCCTATCGATTTGACATTTTTAAATTTTCTTAACAAATCACAGACAACTTTCGCGACATAAAAGTGACACCAATCGATTTGACGTTTTGATATTTGACAACCAATAAATATCGTAATCCCTTTTTCAACTGACACTTTCATTTGTATGGGAAAATGTTTTTTCTTTTATTTTATTTTTTCGAGAATTTTCCAATGTTTTTAAGAGTTATTCTGCTATTCGGGACGGAAACAAATCCAACAAATCAAAAACCATGGCAATCGGTCCAGCCGTTCTCGAGTTATAAGTGTTGTAACAAACACGACTTTCTTTTATATATATAGATTATAATAATAAAGTGTAAATTAAAAAAAAATTTAAAGCCTCGGACCAAGAAAAATGTTTCTCTTCTGTTCCGTCACCAGGCCTGCCAAAAGAATGCCACTTGGCTGCCAACTTTTAAGTTCGTTTCGCTGAATCACGTGGTTTTTCGTTGGAAAACGTCATTCCCATATATTTATCATTAGATTCTATTAACGTTCACGTTATTAGAAAGTCACTTGTCTAGGCCCTCTGGTGCACTAGCGCCGAAGCTGAAGCCGATTACCACCAAATATTTTGATTCGAAAAATAAACAAATATTCCTGGACAAATTACATACTGTTTTCTAGTCCCAAACTAAGCAAAGCTATGGGTACTATATGACTGGTATAATACTTGAATACATTTTTTTAGTAAATACATACGTCATATAATACATAGAAAACACCCAGACCAAGACAAACAGACATGTTCATGTACACAAATATTTGTCTTGTGCGACAGGTGGGGTCTTGGTAAATATCATGCAATTTTTTTCAGTCAAATAATAATGTAAAAATATTGAAAACAATTATGTTTCAATGAATAATTCCAACACAATTAAGTATAATTTTGAGTACAAAATAAAATTTTTGAAAGATGAGATCTCACATGAGATTAGGGAAATTTCACCAGGACGAGAGGCGGAGTCAAAAAATCCTCAAAAACGATTCACTTAATTATTGGACGCCCACTTATACTGCGAAAATTTAGATTCCCAAAGATATGTGTTAGGTTTGAGTTATTGACAAATATTTTTAGCTTTATTGATAGAGCTTCGTGGTTTCTTCCAAGCTAAACACGATTGCTTAATGGCAATCGTGCCATTAAGCAATCGTGTTTAACTTATATTTTTTTTTTTTTGAAATCGCTATGTGCACACTCAGCGGTGTAGAGTGCCGTTGAGTGTGCGCAGATCGGCTTACTTCGTAGCTTAGTTAAAAGGAACCAAATTAGTATGTGAGGTGAAGTTTGATTTTCGCGTTCAAAAAATCCGGCGGTATTCGGCTTCAGCTTAGGCGGTAGGGCCCCTGGCTCATGACTGTGTAGGTGTGTATGCCAGATTCGTCTATGAAACGAGACACAAGATTCAAGCGGGTGTTTGAATGCTCCCGCCCAGAAATGACAACAGCCCCTTACCACCATCTCTTATTGCGATTCAATAACTGAGTAGAATGCCTGAAATAGAGTCGCTTATTCATTAGTATCACACCTGCGGAAGGCTGCGGTGGTCGCATGATATGGCTTACCTTTCTCCCGCACTGAATACTTTTGTCTCCAGTATCATAAGAGACGTCATAGAACTTGTCTTGCTGGAACAGGTACTCTGCGGCCGCGGAGTTCACCTCATGCAGCATACCCTGCTTCCGGATTAAGAACAGTGAGCACTGCAACGGAGCACCCGCCATTTTGTGGGGATTCCAAGATATTGAGTCGGCTCTGAAAAGACGTTAAAGACAAGAGTCATTTAAAATGCACACTTAATTTTTAACCGGCTCCAAAAAAGGAGGAGATTCTCAATTCGGTTGTATTTTTATTTTATGTTTGTTACTTAATTAGTCCGCGATTTATAAACCGATTTAAAAAAAAACTTTTTTATTTGAATGAGTATACTTCCAGATTCGTCCCATATGTTTTCATCATCAACATCATCAGCCTGTATCAACCCACTGTTAGGTTTGTTATTTCATTACTCCGTCATATATTTATAAACCCATTTTAAAAAAAAACTTTTTTATTTGAAAGAGTATACTTCCAGATTGGTCCCATATTTTTTTCATCATCATCATCAGCCTGTATCTACATACCTACATAAATCTAGAGTAATGTTTGGAATCGGTTTTTTTTTGTTAAAATTATTTCTCCCTTTTACACCGCTAAGTTGGCAAACCAACATAAATCCCGCTTATGGTACACAATTATAGTAGTTTTTGGACGCAACACCAAAAACATGACTCGGTCATTACGGACCCCTAAAAAAACATTTTACGCCTTCCTTGCAAACCTCACTTACTAAACATTAACGGAAGTAGAAACATATGTACTCTACCTTCAAGTGTACCTACACAGCAGGAATACAGCATAAGACAAATACAAAATTCATGTATCAATTAATAAAAAAAAATATAGTTCTTTTATACCACTAAAGTAGCAAACAAGCCTATGGCTTGTCTGATAGAAAGCAGTTACCGTAACCTATGAACGCCTGGAACACCAACGGCATCACGCGCGTTGCCGTTGCCTTTTTGAAGAACCCTATGCTATAGTCTCCTGAGAAAACCTCGACAGACAGTTCATTCTACAGCTTGACAGTACGCGGGAGAAAGCTTCTCTGGAACCGCACAGTACGCTGAATATACAGAATACCCTGTCGATGGCGAGCGGTGCGTAGAATGTATAGCAATAGTAAAAATAGATAGCTTTGACGAGCTCGGTGGTCGAATTGTTAGCAATAGCCACTTTGACTCCGAGATCGCGGGTTCGATCCCCGTACAAGACAAACATTTGTGTGCATGAACATGTCTGTTTGTCTTGGTCTGGGCGTTTTCTATGTATATTATATGTATGTATTTACAAAAAAAATGTATTTAAGTATTCTATCAGTTATGTAGTACTACGTTAGTACTATTACTTATACTGTGGTAGTACACATAGTACAAGCACAGTATAAGTAATAGTACTAACGTAGTACAAGCTTTGCTTAGTTTGTGACTAGATGGCCGTGTGTAATTTGTCCAGGAATATTTATTTATTATTTATTTATAGTGAAATCACAGTATAAATAATAGTAGAAATGTAGAACGTATAGTGCGACTTAGGTCAAATTACCTAATCAGAGTATCTATATCTCCAGTACTACTAAACTGATTTCTAGTATCATACACAATTGAACTTTGGTCCACACTCAGGGTCAAAAATGAGGTTTGCCATTAGTACCTAATTAAAGCAACAATATCTCGAGTACTACTGAACTAATTAACAATATCATACATAATTGAACATCATTCAGAAATTAAGCTTTCAATTAAAAAAAAACTGGCCAAGTGCGAGTCGGACTCGCGCACGAAATCTATAAAAACGTCAAAAAAAACGTTGTTGTATGGGAGCCCCCTTAAATATTTGTTTTATTTTAATTTTATTATTTATTTTTGAAGTGAATATATAACTAAATATTATGTGAGTATTTCAAGCATCTACATATTACCGTTATGAATTGCGAGCAAAAACGAGCAAATAAATCACGTTTGTTGTATGGAAGCCCCCTTAAATATTTATTTTATACGTCATCTGTGAAAATTTTAACTATCTAACTATCACGGTTCATGAGATACAGCCTGGTGACAGACGGACGGACGGACGGACAGCGGAGCCTTAGTAATAGAGTTCATTTTTACCCTTCGGGTACGGAACCCTAAAAAAGTAGTTGTATGGGAGCCCCCTTAAATATTTGAATTTAATTATTTATATTTAAAATGAATATGTAACTAAATATTATGTCATATTCTGTTGCCGTTATCAACATCGAGCAAAAACGAGCAAACAAATTACATTTGTTGTATGGGAGCCCCCTTTAATATTTATTTTATTATATTTTTTAGTATTTGTTGAGGCTCCTCCTGAGGCTTGCAGTAGTATATATACAACATAAGAATAAAAAGTCATTACACCTCCATCTGTTGAGTTTTAGTCGAAGTTTTGCAATAAGATCATTAGAGGAGATGTTGCTTTACTAAATTATGCGGCCATTTTTAACAACTTGTCATATTTTTTTGACATTAGGCTACTTGTTCCGAACGATAGCAGAACAACGGCGGCCACGTGGTGAGTAATCTTTAAATTTTATACAGAGCTATAACATTTACTTTATTTTTTTGGTGTGATACTATAATCCTAATAGTCTTCTTTGAAATCCAAACAATATTTTGCAGATTGCGATAGATAATTACGATATATTTGATTTAAATTACCTATGTTATATATTTACTACATCGGTTCTCAGTTCCGTACTTACATGTCCGAAGTCTGGATGTAGTACCTATACAACATTAAGAGATTTCATTTATTTTTGTCATTTTTAATTATTTATTTTTGGCAATTTTGACATGAAGCGCCGTCATAAATAAATTACAATTAAATCATTTGACATAATTAATTATTCAATCGTATTAATTATTATAAATTTTATATATGCATGACTTCGTAATATTTGCATGCCGATTGTTGGCGCAACACGCTTGTTCTATCGAATTAGGTATTATTAACCTATTATATCATGTCTACCGTGTTTGCCTGCAAATAAATATATTTCATTTCAGTTTTGAGAGATGCAGACATTACCGACGCACTCGAAGATTCGGATGTGTATATTTTATCAGATGACGATGACAATGAACAGTCAGAAGAGCTACCTCCTGTGAGAGAATTTAGTCCAAGTGACACTGATTCAGGTTCTCTTTCAGAATCAAGAAAGCCATGACAAGGGCAAGATTTTTCACAATCAGAACTTCTTTGAAGGTAGTATACGATGCCGATGTTTCTGAAGAAGAAAAAGAAAATAAAATATGGAAAGTTGCATCACTGTTCGATGCTGTTCTTCGCGGTTGTCGCGCTCAACCAAGAATGGATCATATCAGCATAGACGAAATGATTATACCTTTTAGTGGCCATTGTGATTATTTAACAATAAGTTCGAGATTGTGTTACTGAGTAGATACTAAAAAGTAAAAACAACAATAGCAAATCTGCTGGCTGTGATTACTAAACCATATACTACTATTGTTCTTAATATAAGTTTAATTAATAACGTCTAAAGATCTCAAAAATTGTTACGTTTTGATTAAATTCAGAATATTTTAGATACAAATGGGTTTATAATTCAATATTTCCGTAAATTTTGTAAAAAACTTAATAAGTGTAGTTGGATTCGAGTTTAGTCATTGGGAACCGATGTTGTTTATACACAACATTGAGAAAATCCTAGTTTTCCACCAAAGATTTTTTATTTTATTTTTCTTGGTATCTATTAAGTTATTGTAGCCCACTGATCTGATTTTTATTAAATTTTCGAACTTAAAAAGTTCTGGGTCTCAGGAGGTTAAAGCGGCAACGGAAATACAATAACTGTAAAAATTTCAGCTGTCTAACTATCACGGTTCATGAGATACAGCCTGGTGACAGACGGACGGACGGACGGACAGCGGAGTCTCAGTAATAGGGTCCGTTTTACCTTTTGGGTACGGAACCCTAAAAAACTGTTCAAGATAGGGTTCCGTAGATATGACCATACTAAATACTGAATAAATGGATTAACTGTAATACGTAACGTAGGCCTCTCTATCATTTTGTGTTTTTTTTTTTATATTTTTAAATTTAAATTATAATCTACTAGCTGCCCGCCCGGCTTCGCCGGTTTTATAAAGTTTTACCCGTGGTATAAAGTGATGTTTTATTTTTTTTGCAATTTTTACGTCTTTTCTCTCCATGAGAACCTTCCCTAAACCTTAACGTAAATATTAAAACAAAAATTTGCCGATTGTTTTGCCTTCCCGGAACTAACACTTGAACTTTGTGGTATGGGTATTAAAGTTCAAATTGACTTTTAAGTATTATTGCGAATCATTTGTATGGTAATATAGAAAAGTGTTGTTTTTAGGCTTTTTCAGGCAATTTTTAATTTTTTTCTCTGCGTAAGAACCAACCTCGTACTTCAAGTAATATTCTAAAAAAAAGAATTACCGAAATCGGTTCAGCTGTTCTCGAGATTTGCGCTTAGAAACACATTCAGCGATTCATTTTTATATTATAGATAGATATATATATATATATATATAAAAATTAATCCCAATTTCCCTTGTTCACGGCATCACGTGTGAATGGCACGTTTGACGAGCTCGGTGGTCGAATGGCTAGCAATGGCTACTTTGACTCCGAGGTCGCGGGTTCGATCCCCGCACAAGACAAACATTTGTGACCATGAATATGTCTGTTTGTCTTGGTCTGGGTGTTTTTAACCACTATACTAACTTTTTAATGTCACTTTATGGATGTGACAGTACTGTCACTGTCAGTCATTTGACAGCGTTCGCGAAACCAATTCGTAATCAATATTCATAGTTAGGAAGACATAGTTAGGGCACAGTATAAGTAACAGTGTTAGGGTCAGCTAGTTAAATATACATATTAATTAATGTAAATATGGATGCCTTATTTTTGCTAATTCTACTGCACTATACGGATTTAAGTTGACACTGTATGTAAGTTGTAACAGTATCTGTAGGTCCTTTCATCAATAACAACTAACCTTTCAATACCTTTCAGCTTACTCCTGTATTTGTCTGACAAGATCAAGCTACCACCCCAACAGGCCTGGAAAAGGATAAAAAAAATATTTTTAAAAATACCCTACTATAACTTTGGCGCCGTAGTCGGCTAATACAAGCGTTGACAGACGTCCGTCGTCGCGATTTTGGCGGGACGTTACGCTTTTTTAGGCTAAAACACACCCCGGCCACTCCATACAAATGACGCGTCGTACACTAATACATAAAAAATGACGTCGGTGCATAGCGTCAATGAGCGTGTGTGCGTGCGGCGCCATACAAACTGTTCCAGATTTGTCTCAGAGGGGAGGTGAGGTCGATAAGAGAGAGCGGCAGGGAGTGGCCATACTGTACGTAGTACTATTATTTATACTGTGGCTAAAGTATATTTTTTTGTGGCAGACAAGCATACGACCTGCCTGATGTAAAGCGGTTACCGTAGCTATATAAAATATAGCTCGCGCGCCGCCATCCCGCTGCCAACGCAGCATCTCCTTACTTTCTGGTGACCTCACCCACTCGAAGGAACACAACAACCCTCAAGGGATTTGTTATTTGGCTGCGGTATTCTGTGAGGTGGAGGTACATTCCCCAGTCGCGTAGCTTATAATTACGCTCCCTACCTCTCTTTTCGCCAGAGCTTCGTTTGTCAGTCAGCAGGGTGTACCACGTGCTGGTGAAATTGGCTTAGGTTCAAAGATGTTGATGAAACACACACCCCAACTTTGGAAAAATGTAAGCAATTTAAACTTTAACAAACTAAAATATTTTTGATTTTTGATTGTTTACCGAAAACTCTTACCCATTCATCCTCTATAACATCTATCTAAAGAAAATGTATTTTTCTAGTAGTCCCGCTTTTTTCAAACGTGTCCCGTTTTTTTACTTTCCTACTTTAAAAGTCTAAAATCCCGCTTTGGTCTAAAATAATTCTGGCAACACTGGTTCGCACGTAATCAAACATATTGATGGCAAATAATATGCTACATGCACATACTACGTATACAAATATTTGCAAGTCACACAAAATATTTCTCCTGAAAATCGAACCTGTGACCCGTGAATGGTTACGAGCAAGTAGTCGTCGTCAACCCTTATTCTACCACTCCTGGGACACGGCTCTCCCCTCAATCGAAGGGGTTTAGAGCATACTCCACGGGCTGCTCAAGTGCTGGTTGGCGGAGGTCAGTGTTTTCAAGCCGCCTAAAGGCCACTGACTTGTCTTTGGACAAAGTTTTTGCTTCACGAATTAATATAATGATTACAGAATATAATATTTAGTGTGTTTAGAGTTTAATGATTTTTTATACAAAAAGATACTTACATCAACGTGCATCCAAAGTCCATATTTCTTACAGATGTCCGCTGCAACTTCAAGATTATCTATGGCACCCAAGACAGTGGTTCCAGCTGTGGCATTCACCATGAACGGATGTCTGCCCATCTCTTTCTCCTTTTTTATCGCCGCTTCCAGTTGGACCATGTCCATTTGTCCAATATCGTTGGTCTTTATTAATCTCACTCCTTCGGTGCCAAAGCCAAGCCAATGACCTGCTTTTCTCAAGGAATAGTGACTCTGGAAATCATATTATAAATAAATAAGTAATAAATATTTCTGGACAATTTACATTTTTCACAGCGCCATCTAGTCCCAAATTAAGCACAAAGCTTTTACTATGGGTACCAGATTACTGATATTATACTTACTTAAATACATTTTTTTTTTGGAAATATAATACATAGAAAATACCCAGACCAAGACAAACAGACAGGTTCATGCACACAAATATTTGTCTTGTGCGGGGATCGAACCCGCGATCTTGGAGTCAAAGTGGCCATTGTTAACCATTCGACCACCGAGCTCGTCATTCTGTCAACCTCCACCACCACCACCACCGAGCTCGACTATTATATATTCGCAATAGTAATAGGCTTGTGAACCATTTTTTTTCGATTTGATATTTAAAGACGTCACAATAATATAACTATAGGTGAAAGAATTACTCCGATAGCATAAAAACTTCTCGAGATAAATAAATTGAAGATCACAATTTTGGACTTTTTTTTTTTTTTTTTTTTTTTTTATAACAGAGGGTGGCAAGCGAGCATGAGGGTCACCTGATGGAAAGCAATCACCACCGCCCATAGAAATCAGCAACACCAAGGGGTTGCCGATCCGTTGCCAGCCTTTTAAGGGAAATATTGACTCTGTTCTTGAAGGCCCCCATGTCGTACTTATTTGGGAATACCGCTGAGGGAAGTTGATTCCACAACTTTACAGTACGTGGTAGAAAATGCCTTAAAAAGCGTACTGTAGTAGATCGCCAAATATCAAGGTGATGTGGATGGAACTTTAATTTTTGGCGAGTTGTACGATAGTGGAACTCAGCGGCAGGTATCAAATCAAATAGCTCATCCGAGCACTCCCCGTGGTACAATTTATATAGAACGCAAAGAGATGCAACATCTCTGCGTGTAGAGAGAGAATCCAGCCGATCAGAAATCATTGGGTCACCGACAATTCGAACAGCTCTTCGTTGTATGCGGTCGAATGGAGCGAGTAAGTACTGGGGCGCACCAGCCCAGAGATGTGAACAGTATTCCATATGAGGTCTAACTTGGGCTTTATACAGTTGAAGGCGATGCTGTGGTGTAAAATACCTTCTGGCTTTACAGATGATGCCAATTTTCCTAGAAGCCAATTTGGCGTTGCACTCCAAGTGACCACGGAACTGTACATCTCTGGATATGTCAACACCCAAGATACCAATGCTGGAGCTAATAGTAAGGGGAGTACCTTCCAATCTAGGAGCCACGACAAATGGGGACTTTTTTGCGGTAAACGCACATACTTGTGTCTTTGATGGATTCAGTTGGACTAAGTTCAGTCTACACCAATCAGAGACGTGTCCAAGAGACGTCTCAATCTCAGACACAAGTTTTTTCCGGCACTCATCGACGCAATCCCGAGAAACATTACATAGACCACTGTATCTTGCGTCTACGGTACTGTCATCTGCATAGCAATGGATGCCGCATACGTGCAGCAAGTCATTGATATGCAGAAGAAACAATGTAGGAGACAATACGCAGCCTTGTGGCACACCAGCGTTCAGGGGTAATGGATCCGAGCGTGCACCGTCAATCACAACTTTAATGATCCGCCCAGTGAGAAAGCTGGCAATCCATGTGCAGAGTTTCTCGGGTAACCCAAAAGAGGGAAGCCTGGATAGTAGCGCTTTATGCCACACCCGATCAAAGGCCTTTGCTATGTCCAGACTAACAGCCAAAGCCTCGCCCTTGCTTTCCACTGACTCTGCCCAACAATGAGTCAAATATACCAGAAGATCACCAGCCGAACGACCATGGCGAAAGCCATATTGGCGATCATTAATCAGCTGGTGATCCTCTAGGTATGTTATCAGCTGTTGGTTGATAATATTTTCCATTATCTTGGAAAACAAGGAAGTTATAGCAATGGGCCTGTAGTTGGACGGATCTGAGCAAACACCTTTTTTAGGGATCGGGTGAACCAAAGCCTCCTTCCACGAGCTGGGGACCACGCCAAGCGAGTACGAGTACCGAAAAAGGCGGACTAGAACTGGGGCCAACTCCGCGGCACATATTTTCAAAACAACGGATGGAATGCCATCCGGCCCACTCGACTTATGGATGTCCAGGGAGCAAAGCGGCTCTTTGCGTGAACTTTACTTCTGGCATAGAGCTCTCACACCGAGGGATGGTAGGTGGTGTGGCTCCCTGGTCATCGAGAGTCGAGTTAGATGCAAAAAGAAACCCTAGGAGATCGGCTTTTTCTTTTGCAGTATGGGCCAGCGAGTCATCCATCCGTTGCAGTGGTGGAAACGACGACTGACAGAAGTTACCCTGTACGGCTTTGGCGAGCGACCAGAACGCACGAGACCCAGATGGCAAGCGCACTAGTCTCTCGCCAATTTCGCTTATAAATCTGGACTTTGCCTTCGCGATACAACCCTTCAACGATCTGGAATCAGCGTTGTATTTTTTTTTGAGTACGCCGGTATTTGGATCTCCAGTGGCCCGAGCATTGGACCAGGCACGGTAGGAATCTTGCTTCTGACGCAACGCGGCTCTGCAAGACCCACCGAACCATGGTCGAGATTTGCCGCCAATGGGCACCGCAGAATTAGGAACAAATAGTTCCATACCCTGCAGAACCACATCAGCGACAGCATTTGCACAGGCACTGGGATCATCCAGCGAGAAGCAAACTGGCCCCCAGGGGTAAGAAGCCAGGAAGTCACGCAGCCCATCCCAATCTGCTGACCTGAAATGCCACACACGACGGATACCTGCGGTACGCGGTCGCTTTTGGTGTATGAGTGGCACCACACATTCTATCAGGCAATGATCTGAGGATCCAAGAGGGGCGCCAACAGATACGCGATAGTTATCCGGGTGGGAGGTCAGCAGAAGATCCAAAAGGGATGGCACATGGTACTCCACATCCGGTACCCGTGTAGGTGAAGAGACCAGCTGCGTTAGACCATATGCCAAGGCAAAGTCATGAAAAGATCTTCCAGCATGGTCAGTTGAGCGTGACCCAAGCCATTCGATGTGGTGGGCATTAAAGTCACCCATAACCACAATCTCGGCAGAAGGCATTTGCTGGAGTAGACTGTCAGTCGTCGTTTGGATGTGCTCAACAAGGCACTCCGTTTCGGCGTTACCGCTGTGGGACCTGTAGAGGCACGCGTAGATACGAATGTGGTCGTCGAAGTCTGCGCGCAGCCACATAATTGACAGGCCCCGCTCTTCAAGACTGCCAAGACGTCGACAACAGATATCCTCCCTAACGTACGCGCACACACCGGCTCGTGGCACAAAATTGTGTTCCAGTTTGTACCCTGGGTAGCGCAGATACGAGATGTCAGATGGTGGGGATATCTGTGTCTCAGTTAAAAAAAGCAAGGCTGGCTTAGCCGTCTCAAGATGGTGGTGGACGGCATTCAGGTTGGAGTGAAGTCCCCTTATGTTACATAGCTCAATATAGAGCTCAGGGGAACGTGCCACCGTCCTTTTCCTACGCCTGCTCCTGGCAGAGATACAGAGTGGCATAGTGCCCGCCCCAGAATACGTCGGGCGGCCTGAGTAGTGAAACTCAGGAAGGGATTCTCCTTCACCAACGGTGACGGTACCCTCCTGGGGTATTCTTCTTCCTAATGCCACTGCCATATCCAGAGTTGAGGTTTTTGGATTGGGCTCCGGGTCTCAACACTCACCGCACGAAACGCAATAGCGAGCTACTACTTCACGCCGGTTTTCTGTGTGAGAGTGGTACTGCCCCGGACGAGCCGGCCCAATTACGAGCTGCAGTCACTCAATGTCCATAAGTTGATCGCGACCCTGTCATGGACATTAAATGATTCCAACTTAGCTCTACCACTTCAGAAAAAGCTACTCGATTAGCACCACCCAGGGGTCACGTGCAGGGAAACTAGGGTAAAGCCTGCGGACGTGAGTAGCATCAACCCCCAAAACTATCCCGAAAACGCTCCTTATAAAAGGCTACCGTGTTATAAACGTCACACCACGCTATTTTACATGCATTAAAATCAGAAAAATTATACGACAGCTATGTTAAATATTGCGTTTATGTAGCTAGTGCCGTAACAAAAGTTATAGTATATTTTATTGTTTCTACAATAGTATTATGACGTACGACGTCACAGGTTTGTATTTTGTATGCATCAAATCAGAAATTTGTACGACAGCTATGTTAAATATTACGTTTATGTAATTAGTATCACAATAAAAGTTATAGCTTTTTTATTGCTTCTCTAATGGAAATATTATTTTTTAATAATTTCATACTTTTAAAATGGACTTTCCCACCAAACTTTGATCGACCATAAAACACGTAGGACATAAGTTATCAAAATTTTAAGATAGCAGATCGTTCTAGTTTTATGTATTTTACGTTACTGATAGAGAATTTTTATAATTTTAGAACATTGGTCACATGATAAATATATAGTGAAGAGCTCGGTTAGTCGAATGGTAGTAATGGCTATATACTTTGAAGTACTTTGACTTCAAGGTCCCTGGGCTTTCTTTACTTTGTCAACATAAAATTATGCATTTTCAAACTCCAAAAAAGGAGGAGGTTCTCAATACGGCTGTATTTTTTTTAATGTTTGTTACTTAATTACTCCGTGATTTATAAACCAATTTGAAAAAATCTTTTTTTATTTGAAAGAGTATACTTCCAGATTGGTTCTGTATTATTTTCATCATCATCATCATCTGCCTGTATCAACCCACTGTTAGGTTTGTTATTTCATTACTCTGTCATTTATAAACCGATTTGAAAAAAAACTTTTTTTATTTGAAAGAGTATACTTCCAGATTGGTCCCATATTTTTTTCATCATCATCATCAGCCTGTATCTACATACATAAATGTAGAGTAATGTTTGGAGTCGGTTTTTTTTTTGTTAAAATTATTATCGTAATACAGGAGACGGCATTTTTACCTATTTCAATCAATTGTGACAAACGTCAGTTCTTCGGTTTGCTTGTGCAAACTAAAGGCGAGGTGAGACAATTGGCTCACTTTTTGGTGAACTTTTTCACGCTTAAACATATTCATAGTATTTATAACATTATTTCCTGAAAGTTTCCTAATTACCATAATGATTTGGAAACTTTCAGGTAAGTTTTCTCGATAAGCTCTTTTCTTACCGAAACTTTCCGTCATTCATCTCTAGATTCTTTAACTTTGGTCGTGGTTTTGATCCCCGCACAAGACAAATATTTATTTCTGTACATAAACATGACTGTTTGTATTTGTCTGGGTGTTCTCTATGTGTATGTATTTGCAAAAAAAAAATTGAATTTAAGTATTATATCAGTACCCATAGTACAAGCTTTGCATAATTTTGAAGCTAGGTGGCAGTGTGAGGCTATTTTCCAATGTTTAAAAATTGTATAAATTATTTAACAATATCGTAAAATACACAAAACTATAAAGATCTGCAATCTTTCATTCTAATATCTTCAGTCAGACTTTTTTTAGCGTCGATCAAAGTTTGGCGGGAAAGTCCATTTTAAAAGTATGAAATTATTAAAAAATAATATTTCCATTAGAGAAGCAATAAAAAAGCTATAACTTTTATTGTGATACTAATTACATAAACGTAATATTTAACATAGCTGTCGTACAAATTTCTGATTTGATGCATACAAAATACAAACCTGTGACGTCATACGTCGGTAGTCTTTTGTATGGAGCGTTTTCGTTCAGTCTAAAAATTGAGATTTTCAAATTACCATATCTCGAGAGATTTTTGTGCTATCGAAGTAATTCTTTCACCTATGGTTATATTATGGAGACGTCCCTACATATCAAACCGAAAAAAATGTTAGTCAAATAGCCTATTGTCGAGGAATTTTTGCTGAACCATCAGCGAAATTGAGTGTTGATCTCCGATACCAAAGAGCGTGTACGATACGCCAAATAAATAAAAATAAACTGGTTGCACTCCGGAAGTGCCGGCAGAAGTGAAACGCTTGGACATTAACGTTGTGCATTTTTGAATATTTTGGAATGATACTCACTTGTTCTGAAGTAAATATCACCAGTTCAGGTAAATTCCTCATGCCTTTAGCCTTCACCTCGGGAAAGGAATTGTACCTGGCCGCGACCACCCCGTACATAATGGAGAGGCTGCCTCCAGGGGTGAAGATGCCGTCACCGGCAGGTAGGCCGAATAAGGCGAGGATATGACGCAGCATTTTCAATTCGATAAGGGTGAATGCAGGGGCGACTTCAAAGGTGTACCTGAAAAATAAGGCAACTGGATTAGTATAAATACAGGATAACTTAATTATTTTTATACTACGTCGGGTGGCAGACCAGCAAACGGCCCGCCTGATGTGAAGCGGTTACCGTAGCCATATTAACGCTCGCAACATGAAACAATGCTCGAGCGCGGCCACTCGAGGGTGGTGTCCCTCTTCACTCACTCGCAGGAACACAACAACCCTCAAGGTAATTGTTATTCCTCGGTATTTTGTGAGGTGGAGGTACTTCCCCAATCGAGCAGATTACAACTACGCTGTACACTACCTCTCTTTTTAACCGACTCCAAAAAAGGAGGAGGTCCAATTCGGCTGTATTATTTTTTAATGTTTGTTATTTAATTACCCCGTCATTTATAAACCGATTTGAAAAAAACTTCTTTTATTTGAAAGAATATGCTTCCAGATTGGTCCCATATTTTTTCATCATCATCATCATCATTAGCCTGTATTTACTTCCATAAATGTAGAGTAATGTTTGGTGTCGGTTTTTTTTAATTATGCCAGAGCCTCTTTTGCTAGTCGGCAGGGTGCACCACGTGCAGACGAGGTTTGCTTTAGCTATAAAGATCGTGGTGAGCTACTTATACCCCAATACTTTTTTTATTGTACAATGGGTTGTGTTCAGAGGAGTTGTTTAACATAATGCTCACGGCTTTCTACAAACGCACCGCTCGCCATGGCAGGGGTTCATCCTCTCTTATTAGAACCGAGTTAGTCCGGTACTGATTTCAGAGAAGTATTCTTCCTCAAACTATCCTATGAAAGGTTGTGGAATCAATGGCCTGTCAAGGTTTTCCTAGGTGACTACAGTATGGGGTTCTTAAAAAAGGAGGTTTTAACACAGTAAGCAACGCGCGAGTGGTTGTTTGTTACTATTACATGCTATTACTATTATTGTGTGTTCTGAATTTCATTCACGCTCACGAATGTTTGTCCGGGGATGGAAACCACGACTCTCAAAGTCAAAGGATCTAGAGATGAAAGTAACGGAAAGTTTCGGTAAGAAAAGAGCTTCTCGAGAAAACTTTCCTGAAAGTTTCCAAATCATTAGAAAACTTTCAGGAAATAATGTTATAAATACTATGGATATGCTAAGCGTGAAAAAGTACACCAAAAACTGAGCCAACTGTCTCACCTCGCCTTTAGTTTGCACAAGCAAACCGGTCACAGGACCGGTTTGCTTGTGCCACCGCTCAAAAACCACAGGGTTTTCAAAAACCCAGTGGTTTTTGAGTCTATTCATTTCCAAATGTGACTTTTCGGCGTATTCGGCATTCCGCTAGCTCCGCTCAAAAATAATATTTATTATTTTTTTACATTTGATTTGATTTGATTTGACGAGCTCGGTGGTCGAATGGTTAACAATGGACACTTTGACTCCGAGGTCGCGGGTTCGATTCCCGCACTAAAGACAAACATTTGTGTGCATGAACATGTCTGGGTATTGTCTATGTATTATAAGTAGGTATGTATTTACAAAAGAAAAAGTATTTAAGTACATTAAAATTTATCAGTTGTCTAGTACCCATAACACAAGCTTTGCGCTTAATTTGGGACTAGGTGGCGCTGTATAAATTATCCAGAAATATTATTTATCCGGGAAAAACATTTTACTCAAAAAAAACTTCGACAATAAACTGTTACCAATAACTTTTTATCGTTTATTATATTATTATTTATCTACTTATATTTATTTACGGTCACCGCGTCACATCAGATGCTTATTTCATATGCTCGCTTACGATCAAACGTAGTATAAAAAATTATACAATTCATTTAAATACAGGTCCAATTTAACCTTGTCGTTTACTGACTCATCTCGTTAATACAAATAAAGTGTTACTAAAAATACTCGTTAATAAAACTAAATTTTCACTTCCTCACATAATTAATGTAACTACTGCAAACATGCATTATTTGTTAATACTAACTATTAAACATTATGTGCTAATATGAGAACATTTTGGAGGGAACACATAACATTTCATTTTGCCGTGTGGTTTCCGGCAGACTAGATTAGGGAAATACATTATCAAACATCGATCAGGCCTCCCCAACCCATCTGGCCAGCGTGGGGAGTGTAGGCCAAATCCTCCTTCTGTCTGGGACGGACGAAAAAGAGTCGTGCTCCTGTAGTGGAGATTATAAGGACCTGATGATGATGATGATGACATAACATTTCAGGGTGTAGTTAGTACAACGTCATACAACCATTAGCCAACGTCAATCATACATGTAACGCACCCTGCTGATTAACAGACGATATTGTAGCAAAAGAGCGATTGGGCTGGACTGGGGAAGCATCCACACTTAGTAGAAGACCGCAACAAAATAAATCTCCAAGAGGGACTAGAGCAAGGCTTACCAACCAGTAACGTAAGGTAGAGGTGGGCGTTAAAAGTCATAACAACAAAATTATTATGTTAATTAAATTAAACGTATAAAACTATTAAAACCTACGACACGATACTGTTATTTTTAACGTTGTGTTAATTTTACATTCATTATTGCCAATTTATCAAGGAAAGTTAATTGATTGTTATTTTATTCAACCTTACTGTTCATTGTAAAATAGCATTAATACGGTTAAAAGTAACTATTAAAGTTAATTTAGCTGTGTATGGACGTGTTGTCAATTAAAATATCTGCCAACACGATTGACAACACATACATGCACAGATATATTGTTAGGCAACGTGACCGACACGGGTAACATGTTGACTAATGTACGGCAGCTTTAACTTTAATTTACTTACTGGCTAGTATTAAACGCCTCAGATATCCATGCTCCAGCCAGTCCATAAGGATCGGTTGCGCCGTAGAGCTGGTTCCTGAACGTTGGCTTGTCTGTCTTGACGCTGTACTGCAGCACCTTCCGCACACACGCTTCCAGCTCCTCATCGTTGACAGGAGTTGCTAAATCTAGAGTAACGTCTAAAATTCGCTGAAATAGAATATATAAATAATAAATATTATTGTAATCCTAACTAATAACGAATATTTCGAATAAAACGCACTTTCGCATTTATAAAATACAAGCTGTTATTCACTTCGCGTAGTCATTATTTTAATACATCTTTTTTGGGAATAAGATGTTTTTCCGAGATAAAGTTAGCAATGTCACTATGTCTCCAGACAGCCAAGGGAGAGTGAATAAAGGATTAGGGGAGTATAAAAGATCCATGAGGGTCGGCCGGTCACCGATACTGCAGCACTGGACCCGCTCTAAGATAAGTCTTTGTCACTTTCCAGACCTGAAACTATTCCTATATTTCGACGTGAAAGAAGGACAAACAAACCAACATAGTTTCACATATATAATATTACAATAGAAGTATGCACAAACAAACAGTGTACGTTTTTTTCTACTACCTAAGACTTAATAGTTGTAAGTAATTGGATCTACGAATCGCCGCAAAGCAGGGCGAATAGTAATGTAAATATCAACTAAAAGAGATTTTTAGGGGTTACTACACAAAAGAAGCAAGAATAGACAACAAAAAATAATTTATTAAGTAGGTAGTTGTTAAATCAAGCCATTTCATACCCATATCATACGGGTTTAAGTGGATATTATTAATCATAATTTTGTGGCACCTCTGCTTAAAACTTGTGTCCCAGCTGTGAGACCGATATAGGTTGATGCCGATTCTATGAGTTTTATCTAGGTAAAAATATTTTAACCCCGATTAGTGTTTACGTATATCCATATTTCATATCATCAGCCTGTATCTACCCACTGCTGGATATAAGCCTTCCCCAATGCTTTCCATCAAATACGATATTCCTCCGCTCTTGCGCATCCAGCCGCTTCCAGTGCTTTCTTAAGGCCATCGGACCATCTAGAAGAAGGGCGTCCAACGTTTCGTCGTCCTACGCGCGGTCTTAACTCTGATACCTTCCTTCCCCATCTGCCATCACTTACTCACCAGATGCTCGGATATTGCATTTGGCCAAATGAAATGAACGAAGGTGACTTGTATGGCACCATGAGAACTGTGTCAGTTAGCGCACCACAGTGTGGCGAGAATTTAACACCCAAATATAAATGCATAGAGCCTATATTGGCTGCTCAATTATTTTTGGATGGGTGCAAAAATTTTGACTACTCTACTAATCCATCGGGCCATCTTCATAGGGCTAATGTTCCATGTCATATCGAAACGGCCTCCCGTGTGTCGAGAGACGTCAAATATAGTGCTGGCGGAGGCAGCGTTGCCAGAATGTTGCTTTTGTTACTTTTGATTTTTTGCACAACTTTTGACCCTCTCATGTTACTTCCATGTTACACCGAAAAAAAAAACATTGTTACACAAAAGTAACATTTTGCATCGTGTAACATGAAACATGACAGGGTCAAAAGTTGTGTAAAAAATAAAAAGTTACAAAAGTAACATTCTGGCAATGATGGTTGGATATTATTTGAATGCGTCCGGCAACCTACATTATTTGATATTTTGAAAGCTAAAACACTGATCGCCACCTTTAGAAATTAAGCAAATTTTATCCGTGGTGCGCCCTTCCGACTTTCTAACGAGATTCTAGGGAAAAACCTACATACCTCTACCTGACCTCTAATTGTAATAACTTATGTCTGAATTGTTTTATGGTCGATCGAAGTTTGATGGGAAAGCCCAATTTAAATAAATGAAATTATGATGATAACTTTTGTTACGGCTCTAGCTAGATAAATGCAATGTATATGATATCTGTCGTACAAATTTCTGATTTAAAGCGTATGACTCTTTCTTATTTTGTATAAAATAAGAAAGAGTGACGTCATAATATTCTGGCCTTTTCTATGGTGCGTTTTCGGCACAAATATCTAAACAACAATAATTATTTAGATTTCTGTAGTTTTCGAGAAAGTTCAAAATTTAGATTTTTTCAATGTTCAACCACATCAAACCCGTCCCGTATCGATCCCGTGATTTAGGAGTTAGCGGATAACCTGACAGACAGACGCCAAAACTTACTTTGTTTCATACTATGTAGAAAAAAGATAGAAAAGAAATGTTAAAAGTTAACCGGAAGAGAATGCTTCTACGTTAAATTGGCCTTTTAATGTAATTTTATTAAAGACTAGCTGTTACCCGCGGCTTTGCCCGCGTGGTCCAGGGAAGCCTGCTGCCATTAATTTGTGTATATTTTTCTTTTGTTGTATTTTTTTTTTACTTCGTGAGATACAAAGTAGTACCAGTATGTACAAATTTTAATGATGATTGGCTACATAGTTAAGGCATGAAGAAATAACAAACAAACGAAATTACTTTATCACTTATAATATTTGTATGGATGGAACGCCCACACTCAAGAGAAAATAATTGTTCACCACATAAATGTTTGCCCTCTTCATTTTTCCTTCGAATAAAATATTTTTCCTGGATAAAAAGTAACCTATGTCACTCTCCAAACCGGAAACTATCCCCTGTTAAATCATTTACGTTCCTTTCGACGTGATAGAAGGACAAATGATTACAAAGTTTATTTTTTCCCATGGGATTAAATTGTTTTTCCTTGATAAAAAGTAGCTTATGTCACTCTCTAGATTACCCTATTAAAAATTCATGTCTGTACTTAGGTTTCTTTTGACGTGAAAGAAGGACAAATGAACTTTATTTTTTAATAACGTACGTTTACGGTATGGAGAGTGGCATAGGCTACTTTTTATCCAGGAAAAACATCTTATTTCTACGGGAAAATACATACTTTGTAATCATTTGCCCTTCTTTCACTGCTATATAGCCTATAGCCTTCCTTGAAATATAGGCTACCTAACACAAAAATAATTTTTCAATTCGAACCAGTAGTTCCTGAGATTAGCGCGTTCAAACAAACAAACAAACAAACTCTTCAGCTTTATAATATTAGTATAGACTAGCTAACGGGATAGACGTTGTCCTGTCTTTTAACTATGAATACTAAAATAGTAACTGACAGATAGTTCTGCCAAACGCTCTATAGATATATTAAAAAAGTTAACATAGTCGTTGTTTTCTTTTATTTTTTATTTTGCACGCAATCTTCTCGTGACGATAACAAACAGAACAAAAAAAAAAGAATTAATGTTTAGTGTTTTGGGGTGTAAGCGGTTCATCAACATCTTTAAACCAAATCCAACTTCACCTGAACGCGGTACACCCTGCTGACTGACAAACGAAGCTCTGGCGAAAAGAGAGGTAGGGAGAACACCTCACAGAATACCGCAGCCAAATAACAATTCCCTTGAGGGTTGTTGTGTAGTAGTGCAGGAAGGACATGTTAATTGGCAGCGGGGGTGGCAGCGCGCGAGCGTTATTTTATGTTATGGCTACGGTAACCGCTTCACATCAGGCAGGCCGTATGCTTGTCTCCCACCCAAAGTAGTATAAAAAAAAATAGTGAAATCGGTGCAGTTATGCTTTATGCTGTGACCAAGGGAAATAGGGATTTATATAGGTATATACATATATAAATAGTATACAATAATAACATGTAAATAAAATATGATAATATATTACTCTATATAAGGACGTCAATTGATTATTAACGAACCCGACTATTGACAAAGTAATCACAGTGAGTCACGACATGACCAGACCTAAATAATTCCATATTGGCTTTCAACACACAAAGGATTATCTATCACAGTGCCTACTGGGGCTGACAGTTAACAATGGTTGCAAGACCAAAGAGCAGTAGGTATCATACGGGGACCAGACTTTGAAACGGAAAATAACTAAGGTTCGTCAATATGGAACATACTTATTCTTATTATATGTCAAATATGGATCAGGCCTCCCCAACCCGTTTGGCCAGCGTGGGCAGTGTAGGCCATATCCTCCTTCCATCTAGGACGAACGACAGAGGGTCGTGCTCCTGTAGTGGAGACTAAAATGGACCTGATGATGATTATTATTTGTATCTCTTTTTAATCACGGGTCAAACCCGGTCATTTGATAGGCGTGCGCGGGGATATGGATCCAACGCGTAGAGGCCCCTTTGAGAAGTTTAATGTAATGTTGTACGCCCGCCGTGACCCGCTCCAGGATATGTCAATGGAACGACATACCCATGAGCAGGTCTCGGCAGGCGTTGAGACGGAAAATAACTATGGTTCGTCAATAAGGTTGGTCAATATTATTATGTATCTCTCTTAATTCACGGGTCAAGCCCGGTCATTTGATAGGCATACGCGGGGATATAGATCCAACACGTAGAGGCCCCTTTGAGAAGTTTGATGTAATGTTGTAGGCCCGCCGTGACCCGCTCCAGGATATATCAATGGAACGATATACCCATGAGCAGGTCTCGGCAGGCGTTGAGACTATTGCGAAGTGTGATGGAAAATAAATGGGCTATGGAGATGAGATCTGGGTGAACATAATACCGGGCTATTACAGAAGAGGGACGGACGCCTGCCATAACTGCTTTTATTGCTAGTTATTTGCGGCAGGCGGTGGCTTGCCACTCACTAGATGGGCCTCCGAAATGCCAGGAAATCGGCCGGAGGCAACACCGGTGTGAGTGACTCAGGGGTGTCGAGAGGTGTGCTGCGCTTTCTCCGAAGTTACTCGCGGCGTGATGCCCTTTAACACTTCCACCCCTTATTATTATTATTTTTTATATCCCCTCTAATATAAAAAATAATGAAAATAAAGGAATCGAGCATATGGGTCACCTGAAGGAAAGCAATTCCACCGCCCATAGAAATCATCAACACCAACACCAAGGGGTCACTGCCAGCCTTTTAAGGGAAATATTGACTGTGTTCTTGAACAGAGTCAATATTTCCCATGTCGTATTTATTTGGGAATACCGCTGAAGGAGTTTGATTCCACAACTTCACAGTTCGTGGTAGAAAATGTCTTAAAAAGCGTACTGTAGTAGATCGACAATATCGAGATGATGTGGATGGAATTTTAACTTATGGCGAGTTGCACGATAGTGGAACTCAGCGGCAAGTATCAAAATTATTAGGGGACATATTCAAAGGCCAGAAGATTATGTCGTCACTCTTTCTTATTTTATACAAAATAAGAAAGAGTGACATCTGACATCATATTCCTGGACAAATTACACACGGCCACCTAGTCCCAAACCAAGCAAAGCTTGTACTATGGGTACTAGATAACTGATATAATACTTAAATACATTTTTTTAATATATGTACATATTATACATAGAAAACGTCCAGATCAAGACAAACGGACATGTTCATGCACACAAATGTTTGTCTTGTGCGGGGTCGAACCCGCGACCTCGGAGTCAAGGTGGCCATTGCTAACCATTTGACTACCGAGCTCGTCGAATACATTGCATTTATCTAACTAGAGCCGTAACAAAAGTTATCGTTGTAATATCATTGTTTTAAATTGGACTTTCCCATCAAACTTTGATCGACCATAAAACAATTCAGACATAAGTTATTACAATTAGAGGTCAGGCGGAGGTAGGTATAGATAGGCTTTTCCCTAGAATCTCGTTAGAAAGTCTGCAGGGCGCACCATGGATGACTTAATTTCCATATGGACGAGCCCGGTGGTCGAATGGTTAGCAATGACCACTTTGACTCCGAGGTCGCGGGTTCGATCCCCGCACAAGACAAATATTTGTGTGCATGAACATATGTTTGTCTTGGTCTGGATGTTTTCTATGTATTATAAATTTATAATTTATGTATTTACAAAAAAATATGTATTCGAGTATTATATCAGTTACCTAGTACCCATAATATAAGCTTTGATTAGTTTGGGACTATAATATGGCTGTGTGTAATTTGTCAGGAATATTTATTATTATTATTTATTGACATGCCTTATTTATCATAGCATGATTGCCTTACTTACGAACAAAAACACAGTAGTTTGAGCCAATGTCAAACTGCTCGCCTGCCATACTTGACTTTGATTCCCGACTTGGGAAGACCTTACAGAACCACCAGCTCACAGAAGACCGCAGCCATATATCAATACCCTTAAGTGAGGATTGTTGTGTTCCTGCGTGTGGTTGCGTGAGGAGATGCTGTTAAGCTACAGTAACCGTTTTACATAAGCGGGTCGTAGTTTGGCACCAGTGCTATAAAAAAATTCAAGTTTTTTGTTAGTTAGAAAACTTTCCCTCAATCTGACTTGACATCGTATAATTTAAAATGATGTCGGACTCGGCTTCCCGCTAGGTCGCCACACCAGTGGAATGGAAGTCCTTTCAGAGGACGGTTTTTCAGAGGATAGTCATAATAGTATGGCTTTCAGCCCGAACCATCCAGTGGTTCAGTAGCTCAGCGTTGCCAGATTTAGTTTTGATCAAAGCGGGACTTTAGACTTTGAAAGTATTTTTATTTTAGAAATTTTTGAAACGAAACTCGTTTGTAAAATTTCTAAAATAAAAGTACCCTAAGTTACTCCTTATTACAACAGCTATCTGCCAAACAGACGGACAAAAATTGTAAAAAATATTATTTTGGTATATGTACCGTTTTTTTAAGCATTTAGTAAAAAGCGGTTATTATAATATTTGAAACACTTCAATTTTATTTATCTGTATAGTGGAATGGGTAAATGTTTTTAGTATGAGTGTAAGTAATCAAAGATCAAAATATTTCAGTTTGTTAAAGTTTAAACTGCTTATATTTTTCCAAAGATTAAAATTTTGGTAATCAGTCCATTAATTTCAGTCAGTGTAATCATAATTTTTCGGGTTGTTCGAGCAATACATTGTTCGATAATACGCCAGCCAGATTACTCTTACAATATTGTCATAATCATTGCTATGTAGAGGTTTTCATATAGAAATAGTACCAAGATGTAGGAAAGTTTGAAAGATTGATGAGAAATTAAAAATAGCGCACTAATTAATTTGTTACTATACAGATATTGGACGTTTATGACTCTGAAACAATGCACCACACACGTCCTGAGAACATCTGGGATCTCTGTGATTTCCTAATCGTACTACTCGGGATTGTACGATAAATCTCACAATACATTCAAATGTAGAGTTAACTCTATGTATATATATATATATAAAAAATGTATATATGTATGTATTATATATATATATATATATATATATATATATGTATGTATAAAAATACATAGAATACATCTAAATGTAGAGTTAACTCTACATTTAGATGTATTATATGTATTTTATCAAAAAGAAATGTATATAAGTATATCAATTATCTAGTACCCATAGTACAAGTTTTGCTTAGTTTGGGATTAGATGGCCGTGTATAATTTGTCCAGGAATATTTATTTATTTTCTTTTGAACTTTATTCATGAATTAGTAGGGTGCACCACGCGCATGTCACTCATTGTAGGTCTTTATATCTTAAGCTGCATCAATAGTGGTCAACTACTTTTTTATGTAATTTTTTAAGAAAATTATTACTGAGTTCACATAAAATTTCACTGACTTACCGTTTAACGTTTTGCTAATTGTTCATTTTATTACATCGGCTAGTAATAAAATTAATCAATGTAGTCAAAGTCAATTTTATTATTTGACGGGCCGAGTAGTCGAATGGCTAGTAATAGCTACTTTGACTCTGAGGTCGCGGGTTCGAGCCTCGCACAAGACAAAGTTTGTGTGCGGGAACATGTCTGTTTGTCTTGGTCTGGGTGTTTTCTATGTATTAAAGTATTATTAAAAATCCAGAAATATTTATTAAAATATTTATTTATTGAATGTGCATAACTCAAAAACTACTAGTCAGATCTTAATAATTTTAAATAAGACCACATGATAATCTTCATATTTTTCAAATAAAAATCGGTTCAGAAATAAAAAACTTCAAACACATAAAAATACAGACGAATTGAGACCTTATTTAACCGACTCCAAAAAAGGAGGAGGTTCTCAATTCGGCTGTATTTTTTTTTAATGTTTGTTACTTAATAACTCCGTGATTTATAAACCGATTTGAAAAAACTTTTTTTATTTGAAAGAGTATAGATCCGGATTGGTCCCATATTTTTTTCATCATCATCATCAGCCTGTATCTACATACATAAATATAGAGTAATGTTTGGAGTTGTTTTTTTTGTTATTTAAATTATTTAAGTCTGCTATAAATACCTCCAGCTCCTTTGGATGCTCGAACTGTATCAATGGTTTATCCTCTCGACGTTCATCTATAACTATCTTTAACACTCTATCCATAAACGAATGACCGTTTAAATTCATGTCGATAGTAAACTATATAACAAACATACACCAAGTGAAGTGTTGTCAGCACGAAAGACCGTAATGCACTGAGTTAAGTTAAAAGTTACTACGCCTCGCCGCACTATGTGACAAATGACTCAATGAACTGTATGATTTTACAACGTGCTGGTAGATGTAGGGATTGTACAGTCACTGGCAATGTATTTGGCGTATCGGGAACAAAAGGCATGCATGCATGCAGGCAAGCACGGCCCTGTGGTTTCCGGCAGACTAGAATAGAATCACTCCGTCTCATCCCGTGGACGTCGTACAAGGCGACTAACGGAAATACATTATCAAACATCGATCAGGCCTCCCCAACCCGTCTGGCCAGCGTGGGGAGTGTAGGAAATAACAAACCTACCAATGGGTAAATACAGGCTGCTGGTGATGATGATGATGATGAAAAAAATTTGAGACCAATCTGGAAGTATAATCTTTCAAATAAAAAAAGTTTTTCCAAATCGGTTTATAAATCACGGAGTTATTAGGTAACAAACATTAAAAAAAATACAGCCGAATTGAGAACCTCCTCCTTTTTTCAAGTCGGTTAAAAAGAGGTCGTCGGTCCATCCAAAGATAGTTGCATGCTATGATATTACTTATTCTGTTGTTTTATCATACTTAAATAGCTATTTAATTATTCATAGTATGCAATATATTCTAACTTCATATATCATATAGGTTCACTCCAGCGTCTGTAGGCAAGTAATTACTTGCCTACAGACACTGGAGTGAACCTTTGTTATTTAATTAATAATTTAATTGTGTGATTATGAGTTTATTGCTTCCCTTATCAATTAGGAAGCTTATTTATTACTGTACTTTACACAGGACTTTATCAATAATTGCTTTGTTGATCGTCTTCGAGGTATTCAAGTCTTCACCAAAATCAAAACTATTGAAAAATATACAATTTTTTTATAAGAGAGGGGGGCAAACGAGCATCTGGTTCACCTGATGGAAAACAATCACCACCGCCCATAGAATTCAGTAATACCAAGCGGTTGCCGGTCCATTGCTACCTATACTCCTTCCTTTCTTTCTAATGACCTCACTCACTCGCAGGAACACAACAACCCTCAAGGGAATTGTTATTTGGCTGCAGTATTCTGTGAGGTGGAGGTATGCCTCCACCGGACAGAATACTGCACGGAATATATTCCCCAGTCGAGTAGCTTAAAAAAATCGGTTGTCTGTAAAGTCGGTTTACTGACGATAGTTGAACGTGACAACGTCATAAGAAAATACTGATGGAATGTTTGCATTTTTCAAAAGAAAATTTTAATGGAACACCTCAGAGCCGAGGTAACGCCGCATGAGTCATGTTTTATCGTGCGTGCGGCCTGCTCCATCGAATTATAAGACGTTGTCACGTCAAAAATATGGTATGCCATACCACTCTTTTCGCCAGAGCCTCGTTTGTCAGTCAGCAGGGCGCACCATATACAGGTGAGGTTGGGTTTGGTTCAAAAATGTTGATGAACCACTTACACCCCAATTATAATACTGCACCCAGCGTGCACTAGATTACTGCTTTTTGTAGAACACGCAATTGACTCGTATTCATAAGTACATAAGTACCACCGACACATAATTAAAAGGTGCCATTAATCGTGAAGTTATTCCAGAATGGTGACAGCATTTAGTGTTTTGTTTGTTTCTAAAACTTTATTTTTTAAGTAAATATAAAATTACAAGTACAGACAGACATAATATTATATACAACGGCGGACTTGTCCTACTTTATTCCATTAGGATCCTGATTTCCTGCATTTGATGTGCAATAAGTATTTTTATGATGTGCAAAATAGGTTAGGTTAGGTTTGCAATGTATTTATTTGATGTTACGTAAATATTATATCCAAATAATATATACAGAAAGCTATGTTCAGAATAGGTCAGCCTTCTTACCACCATCTCTTATTGCGATTCAATAACTGGATAGAATGCTTATTCATACCAATGAATAAGCGACTCTATTTCAAATTGAATAGAGTCTCTTATTCATTGCTATGAATAAGCATTCTATTCAGTTATTGAGTCGCAATAAGAGATGGTGGTAAGGGGGCGTTTCTTTACGTGATAAACCCAGGAATGAAATATAATAAATAAATAAATATTTCTGGACAATTTATACAGCGCCATCTAGTTCCAAATTTAAAGCAATGCTTGTACTATGGCTACTATACAACCGATAAATGTGCTTAAATACATTTTTTTTGTAAATACATACCTATGTGTGTGACACACAAATGTTTGTCTTGTACGGGGATCGAACCCGCGACCTCGGCGTCTAAGTAGCCATTGCTAACCATTCGACCACCGGGCTCGTCAAGGCTCGTCATATCCGTAGTAGTACCATAGTAAGAAGTAGTACTAAAGTTACCAACATAGCTTTATGAATAAGCAGGCTGAAGCACGTAAGACTGAAGGCCGATGGGACAGGAAAGTTCTGGAATTGTATGGCGACTGACAGTTCTGTCAAATGCCATAAAGTTACATTAGAATTTCAAAAATCTGTGAATGCTATGCAGTTCTACTTATTATTAATAAATTAATAGTTTAAAAATACTAGAAAAACACGCTTTTATAAATGCACCTGATCCTTTTTTAAAGTCCATTACATGGCCTTTCTCACAAATGCAAACACGACTATGATACGATGTTCCATCATGGAATGCCAGTGCCTATCTTCCGGCTTCATAATCAGACCTTGAAACCTAATCGTGATCAAAATTACAAGACTTTTTAAGAAATCCAAAAACATCTATGATACGATGTTCCATCATGAAGTTCCAGTTCATATCTTCCGGCTGCAACATCAGATCAGTTCGACAGTACCAAATTATTGTATTGTCATCAGAACTACATACAGCTGCCAATTTTCATTACGCTGCGATCTATTTCAGACTTGGATATTTTTCAGACTTGGAAGATGGTTAAATCAGTTGCCTTAGATTCCATTACATAGTTAGTTACATACAGGTCGACCTAATAAAAGCATATTAAAAATAAAATGATGTCTTCTTTCAGTAAAATATTTCATCATCATCATCATCAGGTCATTTTAGTCTCCACTACAGGAGCACGACCCTCTCTCATCCGTCCCAGACAGAAGGAGGATTTGGCTTACACTCCCCACGCTGGCCAGACGGGTTGGGGAGGACTGATCGATGTTTGATAATGTATTTCCCTTAGTCGCCTTGTACGACATCCACGGCAAGAGACGGAGTGATTCTATTCTAGTCTGCCGGAAACCACACGGCTAAAATTAAAATATTTCTATCTTCAATATTTAATATACTTTCCCTCCATGTGGCATGGCCGTGGGACGCCCTGTATAGATTCACATAACTCATTGTGTCAGCTGAGGTTATATTAGTTAGATATTTTTTAGACCGATAACCCACAGACAACCCCACGATACAGACCTAGCTTAGTGTGGAGGTCGTTGGAATTTTTGTTGGATTGATAGTTGTTGTTGTTAGTTAAATTAAAACAATAAAATAGTGTGAAAATAATTACATACTGTATATAAATATTATGTAACTAAATATTCCTGGACAAAACACACGGCCATCTAGTCCCAAACTAAGCAAAGCTTGTACTATGGGTACTAGACAAATGATTTTATACTTAAATACACTTTTTTTTTTGTAAATACACACATACATTTTTTGTAAATACATGACAATGTATAATTAATAAAAACCAGCCAAGTGCGAGTCGGATTCGCGCACGAAGGGTTCCGTACCATTATCTATAAACACGGCAAAAAAATCACGTTTGTTGTATGGGGGCCCTCCTTAAATATTTGTTTTACTAGCTTTCGCCCGCGGCTTCGCTCGCGTGAAATTTGGGGCAAACACGTGTTTACTCATTTATCTATAGAAGTACTCATGTAAAGTTTGAGATAAAATAGTCCAATTAATCTTCTTCCGTTTCACCCTCTTAGGGGTAAAATTTTAAAAATCTTTTTAAGTAATTTCGTGTTCACTACATTATATTTAAAATCGATACTATTTTCGTAATTGACGTCCCAGAAAACCATAGAATCAAGACCTATATTGAGTTTTTTCCGTAATCAGCGACCCGATAAACTATAAAACAATACCCATGACGATTTTCAGACTTTTTGACCCCATTTAACCCCACGCACCCCAATAGGAGATGATGGTCACGTTAGCTATGTTGAATTTTAAAATCGTCGTCGATAAACTATAAAAACCATACCCATGACGATTTTCAGACTATTTCACCCCATTTCACCCCTTCAGAGGTTGAATATTGAAAAATCCTGAAACACGTGTTTACTTATTTATCTATAGAAGTACTCGCGTAAAGTTTCGGATAAAATAGTCCAACTAATCTCGTTTCCCCATACAAACTTTGGACTCCCGTTTCACCCCCTTAGGGGATGAATTTTGAAAAATCCGTTCTTAGTGTACCCCTAGACGTCATAAGGAATCTACGTGCCAAATTTGGAATCTCTAGACCCAACGGTTTGGGCTGTGCGTTGATATATCAGTCAGTCAGGACTTTGAATTTTATATATATAGATACAACATTTTTTTCCCGCTAACTGTCGTTCCCATGGGAATTTTTCAAAATACAGCCATAACTAAAATTTATATTTACTAAGATAATATGTATGCATGCTAGATAAGGTATGCATGCATGCTAGATTGAAAACATCTATCTTACGTGATTTAGATTTTTACATACAAAAGTTTTTTCCCGCTAACTCCCGTTCCCGTGGGAATTTTGCAATATCCTGTTGCAACTAAGCTTTAAGTTTACTAAGGTACCTGCATGCCAAATTTCAAGCGTCTAACTTAAGCGGTTTAGATTTTTCATACAAAAGGATTTTCCCGCTAATTCCCGTTCCCGTGGGAATTTCGGGAATTCCTTTCTTAGTGCACCTCTACGGTACCTAAGCTACGTCCCTTCCAAATTTCAAGTGCCTACGTTTAGCCGTTTAGGCTGTGCGTTGATATGTCAGTCAGTCAGTTTCTCCTTTTATATATTTAGATTTTTATTTAATTATTTATTTTTAAAGTGAATATATAACTAAATATTATGTGAGTATTACAAGCGTCTACCTATTACCGTTATCCATTGCTAGCAAAAACGAGCAAAAAGTATCACGTTTGATGTATCAACGGTTCATGAGATACAGCCTGGTGACAGACGGACGGACGGACAGCGGAGCCTTAGTAATAGGGTTCCGTTGTACGCTTTGGGTACGGAACCCTAAAAAACACCCAGACCAAGACAAACACACGTGTTCATGCACACAAATGTTTGTCATGTGCGGGGATCGAATCCGCGATCCCGGACTCAAAGTGACCATTGCTAGCTATCGACCACCGAGCTCGTCAATCTATCGTTATATATTTTATATAACAACTTGTAAAACACAACTTTGGACTTTCCCGAAAACGCTTCGTACAAGAGGCCACAGCGTTGTGACGTCACACTTTCCTATTTTGTATGCTTAAACTCAGAAAATTGTACAACAGCTATGTTAAATATTGTATTTATGTGGCTGGTGCTATGAGAAAATTTATAGCATTTTTAGTTGTTTTTTTTTATATATAATTTGTATTTATTTTATTTTTTATTTTAATATTCGTTAGATTTAAAAATTGACTACCACAGGTAACGACAATTATTTTTAAGTATATATTTGCTATTTACACTGAATGTCTGTGGCTATTTAATAAAAGTAAAGACAAGTTTTTTTTTATTGTATCCGCTTGGATGAAGATAGAAGGAATCTCTTGAAGAGATAAGCTAACTTTTGTACAAATTTTCTATTTTTATTGATATTGTCTATGTATTCGCACATCGCACAGAGCTAGGACAGTACGTATCTTATTTGTTAATATTTTGGTGCACAGGGACGAGACGAAACTATGTTTTATTCTTCGATCAAAGTTTTATTCCTTTATATCCTTACTCATATGAGAAAGTATAACATAATTCAATGCTCTTTGTATAACGAACGATAGCTTTTAAATTCTTAGTGATTCCTCTGAGATTTCAACTCCTTTTTCAATTGAATGCAATCTGTCATTCAAGTCAAATACAATCACAGATTTGTGAAGTCAGGCATTAACGTTGTTTATTGGTACCTATTTTAAAATAATTGGGCCAAACTAATAAAATAATGTGAATAAATAGACATCCAAAACCTACTAGATTTATGAACATACGCTTAGGCTAAGTTTTAAACGTATCTATATTTATTCGGCCATACACCTAAATTCATGTAAATTCTGCACAAGTATATAACCAAAGTGTAAATGCATAAAAAAATCTGTCAACATGAATTTTCGGAAACCTCGTAGTCGGTCTAGGAAGAATTCTATGAACGTTGTGGTGAACTCGGAAAGATGGCGTCAGTATGGGAACAGGATATCTTGCAGAGAATCAATAGAAGAGAATGAGGACGATGAAAGCGAGTACCACGATATAAAAGACTGGGTTGAAGAGTTTTTTGATCGCAAAAGCGTGCATCAGGCCAAGTCCGATCAAGATATAGATGTACAATTGACAAAGAAACAAACTCTCATACTTTCCACGATGGTGCCCGATGAACTTCTTCTGATGAACAAGTAACCGTTTATTAGTAATACTTTTCCTTTCTTGTAATATTAATAGCAACAGAACTACACTGTCATCATCATTATTATCAGTCTGTATCTATCTACTGCTGGATATATGCCTTCCCTAACGCTTTCCTCTTTCCGGATTTTATCCTTAATAGAAAATCCAAGCATAGCTTTCTCTATGGCTCCCTGTGCGATCTTTAGCTTATGAACCAGAACGAGACCCAGTTGTGCACTGAATACTACTAATATAATAAAATTTTATTATTGTTCACAGATTTGAGTCCGCAATCCCGACTCGATTCGTAGGAGTACTTTTAATGGCTGATGTTTCTGGTTATACGGCATTATCTGAACGATATAACAACACAGGCAAAGGTGGCACGTACCGCTTGACGGTGACTCTTAACACTTACCTCGGTTCTTTGATTGAACTCATATATGGGCACGGCGGTGATATACTTAAGTTCGCTGGAGATGCCTTTTTAGCCCTTTGGAAGACAGACAAAAAAACGTTTTTATGTCATACCATCCATACAGTAATCGCTTGTGCTTTAGTCATACAACAATGTTACGGATCGTATGAAACTGATGTCAAAGTAAATCTAAAAGTAAAACTGGCTATATCAGCAGGAAATCTTCTTTTCTCCCCTATAGGTACAGGTATGGACATGAATTATGTTATTTTTGGACTTCCAGTAGTAGAAGCTAAAGTAGCAGAAAGTGTTTGTGCTTCTGGAGAAGTTAAATTAACGCCTACGGCTTGGGGTCATTGTTATTCTCGAAATTATGATTATGTACTCCATGAAGATGGGCACGTAACAATCAAAGCAATCCTCTATGATCCTCATGAGAAAGATGTAACAAAACCATTTACTGGCTTTGGAATACTAAGACAAATTAAAAGACCTTTTGTTGCAATTGAGACTCTTCCAGACTTTGTATGGGACTCTTCAAAAACGCAAACTGCTGTAAGTATACAAAAAAGAAACGAAGCGTTAAGTCTTCGTAAGACTATTTTAATAGCAGAAGGCAAGAATATTGGGCCCGAAATACGTAAATTCATGATTCGTCCTGTGCTCACTCAAATAGATGCTCATCAGCCACTAGAATATTTAACTGAAATGAGACAAGTGTCGGTGTTATTTATAACACTTAAACCCAGAGAATGCCCTTTTCTTCAACTAATAACGGTTGTCAACAATTCTTATCAAATCACATGTGAAATAGTGTACAAATCTATGGGTTGTGTCAACAAAATAATTCTATTTGATAAAGACGTTATGATTTTAGTAATATTCGGACTACGTGGATTCAAGCACGAGTCTGAAGCTCAAGCAGCTTTGAAGTGTGGTTATAGTATTAAGAAATCCGTTTCAGTCCTGGATGGAGTACTAGAAGTGTCTATTGGTATCACTACAGGGCAAGTTTATTGCGGAGTGGTTGGACACCCTCTACGGAGAGAATTTACTGTAATAGGAGCCGTTGTAAATAAAGCGGCTAGATTAATGTGCGCTTTCCGAAATAAAATTACTTGCGATGAAACTACATTTGTTAAAAGTAAAATGTCCACTAATGGATTTACTTTACAAAATAAAATTGATTTAAAAGGTATACGGCAGCCTGGCAAAATCTATGAATATACGGAAGAAATTAGAGTAAAAGAATTATATGATATACCCACAATACCGCCACTATTAAATCGTAGTGATGAGTTGAAATATTTTCATCATTGGATTATGGATTCGCATTTGTCATTTAGGGATTTTGACGCTTTGTTAGTGGTTGGTGAATCACGCTTTGGAAAAACAAGATTGTTGGAAGGGATGGCACGTCTGGCAAAAAATTGTGGATTTAAAGTATGCTACATAAGATTAACTTCTATACATTCTGCCACTTCTCATTTAGCTCTAAGTCAAATTATAACTCAAATATTGGGGTTCAAAGAACCGGTCAATGGATTCGAGAAAGAAGAAAAAATTATTGAATTGTTGAAAGTTTACGATGATGACCTTTGTTACTTAAATAATATAATCAAAGTTCGTTTTGCTTATCATGAAGGGATTTATTCACAAGACGAGACCCTGAGAAATGAGAAAACAAAACAAATATTTATAAAGCTAATAAAGGCTATAACCGAAGTCCACGTTATACTTTTAGACGATATACAAAATCTCGATTCGCCTTCTTGGGAATTTATATCCCTAATGTTTAATGTTACAAAAATATTCTTAGTTTTATCTATTACGCGAGGAAAATTTAGTTCAGTGCACAACTGGGTCTATAATATTTTCATTGACAACAACATACGAAAAATTGTTCTCGGACCTTTATCTTCGACGTGGATTCCCTCATTAGCTTGTCAGATCCTGGACGTTGAAGCTGTACCAAATGATTTATGCAATGCGCTTAAAATAAAATGTAGTGGTATGCCGGGCGTTGTTGAAAGTTTTCTTGTACATTTATTTTCAAGTGGTGCTCTAGAAATCAAAAAAGTTCAAGAAAATGAAATTGAAAACTGGAAAAGCGAAAATTTACAATTTCCCGATTCAACACTGTTACATCCACAGGCAATCGAAGCTAAAGACCAGGAGACTCTTGACCAACTTATAAAGAATAATGCCACTGGCGAAGTATCTATATGCATAGTAACAAAAAAAGAAGAATTAAATACGAACATAAACGTCCAAAATATAGATGCATTAATAATGATACAAATAGATTCTCTAACACCGTATCAACAACTCCTTCTTAAAATAGCTTCTGTTATAGGAAACGTGTTATCAAGAGATCTCCTAGAAAGCATCATGTATGAAAACAATAGCATAACAACGGCAAAAGCAGTAAAAAGGCTATTTGCTATGAGAATATTGTCCTGTGCAAATGTGCAAACAGCTAAGTTGAACAGTTCCTTTATTTCAGCTGTATCACTATCTTCTCATAACTCTTATGGCAACTCAAACTTGTTTTGTGATTGTCTATTTGACTATGACCCAGATAATAAAGAAAATCTTCCAAAATATGCCTTTTGCAAAATTATGAAATTTCGAAATAAAAATTCACGTAAAACATGTTATGAGCTATTGCCGATAAATCAGAAGAAAGAGTTTCACTGCCGAATAGTAAATTACTTGGAAAGTAATTTTCAGAAATGTCCTGCTTGTGGAGGTAAAGTGATGATAGTTAAAAATCCAGTTTATTTTCAACCAAATGAAAGATATAGTACAGACTCATCTAAAACAAGAGACGAAAACGGTCAGGACCGCGACGATATAAAACGTGAAGTTGTTAGTATCAGTATCGAACCACATATTTCGTTTGCAGAAACGAGCAATATGAAAAAAACAAAATCAGAATCTTTCAATAGCTTTAAGAAAATTGAAATTGTAAAATCTATAAGCGAAACTAAAACTAAATGTAATTCTACATTTAATCAGAATAATTCTGAGTTTGCTCCTATTTTAAAAACTAAAGATGACGATGTTGTGACTAGTCATAAATCCCCTAAAAGAGTTACAATGACTGATCTATCTTTCAAAAAAGTAAGTTCAACCGAATTAGATGGAAACAAAATATTTGACATGTTGCGAGCTGTAACAGAAGCTAGAGATTTATATGACTGGCAGGCTCTGGGCGTGACAGATAGCCAAGATGATATAAATCTTTACAAAAGAAATAGAGAATCAGTTTGCATACAAATTGAAAAAGGTGTATCACAAACAAATTTTAATGAATGCACTTGTGCAGACTTAAATATAACAATTTACGAACAACTAATACATCACGCTCAACAGGCTGACATGAAAATAAAGACAATAGAGTTCATGATTAAATTTAGCTACTTGAATGTTCTGAGCAATAATGTAGATGTTGCTCTTCCAAAACTTCAAGAAGCGGAGAAACTTTGTATAAATAAAGAACCTGTAGACAATGCCTTATTAAGTAAATTTGACAAATATCGATTTTTAGGCAAAATATATTCATTAAAAGCCGCTGTACATATGTTCAATGGCAAAATGAGTGATGCTAAGCTAGACTTAGAGCGTGCTACAAAAATATACCGTATCCACTTGGATAAAGTAACAGATTTTTTTAGATTCCGCAACATTCTTGGTAATATTCAATGGAAAGGTCGTCACTTTCGCATACACAAAATGATTATGAAAGCAGATTCGGTATTTTGCCTGAATATAGCAACTCTACTATATTCTACTTTAGGCGATGAAAAACTTTCAAGAATCTCCGCATTTCGTGCTCTGGACATAATAAAAGATGTAGAATGTAACGTCATAGATATGTGTGATGCATTTAGTAATGCAATACACCTAGAACTTGAACGAGATGCCCCAGAACTAACAGCAGAAATCGAACGTATGGCTAGCCAAGCGTTGAGAAAACTATCTCACCCATTGCAGGCTAGTGAACTTTGTGCAGTAGGAAAGCTTTTTATGTCGTCATTTCATGCGCGCTTAGCACGAGGTGAACTTACACCAGGGATTCGCGCCGGCTTTCGATCTATAGCAATAAGTCATTTTGTTCAAGCCAGCAATATCTCTATAGATATAATACCGGATTTGTTCTACGCATTATTAGCCCGATGTCGAATTGAAGAAGCTATAGACATTCTTAAGTTGGCACTTAGAATGGGTCAAAACCAAGCATCTCTCGAATGTGAAACGTGGTATTACGCTCTTTGTATAGATTTAGTATTAGATGCAGGGTTTCAATTGGAATCTTTACACGAAATTAGTCGTTTTGCCGAATATGCTTTAGTTAAGGGAAGATCAGCAGGCCCGAGCCGTAGACGTCTCGTCGTAGGATTATGGACATTCTGGTTACGTACAGACTTCGAGAAAAAAGCTCAACGATTCGAAACTGAAGCGCTAAGCTGGGCTGGACGTGATGAAGATGATGGGGCACTTACTACTCTCCTCAGTTCCTTAAGACTTGCCGAGGGCATGCTGGAAAGTCTGACTAGAAAAATGGGTGATTTGAAAAAGGCTAGTTCTTCATTTAATTTTGCTTGAATGATTTATTATACCGCAACAAGTTACTAGTACTACTAGAGTAGTTACTTACCTGTTTGTTTCAGTTAGTAGATTTGGTAGAATTACGATCCATTGCTGACAGAGAACTATCCAGACTGGAAAAGGACGCCCGTCTGGAGCACATTATATATCCTCGTTGGCTGTTATTAAAAGCCAACTCGTGCGGCGTGTCTGGTCGACGTCCCGCTGCTAACACCGCTTTAAATCAGGTAAGTCCCGTTACGAAAATAATTTATAACTGGTTATTTGTTAATACATATAAAGACAGAGGAAGTCCGAAAAAATGTGAATAGATTTGTGTAAAAGCTGATATGGGTATGAAAGGAATTACAGTAGAGATAACGACTGATAAAAAATAATAAAAGAAAAAGACATGCTGCGCCGACCACAAATAATGACAAAAGGAAAATATATAGTGCCTGGCTCACGCCGTGGTATACTGAGTGAAATCCTTTTAAATTAGGCATGTGGACACACCTGACAATGTTGATAGTTTTAGATAGACGTGTTTCTATATTACATAATTATGTGCAATGATTTTTGCCGCTGCCGCGGCACGCTCGCTTAGCTCGCTCGGCTCGCGCTCTGTTGGGGTCACAGTTCTAACCTAACCTAACCCACTATTCTTGCAGATCTAATCTAGCCTAAATTATTAATGAGACATGCTATTTGTTTTAGGCAAGTTCAAGCCCAGGGTTGTGTAAAAAATTACGTAACAGATAGATTTTTTTTTTTATATGAGAGGGGGGCAAGCGAGCATGTGGGTCACCTGATGGAAAGCAATCACCACCGCCCATAGAAATCAGCAACACCAAAGGGTCACCGATCCGTTGCCAGCCTTTTAAGGGAAATATTGACTCTGTTCTTGAAGGCCCCCATGTCGTATTTATTTGGGAATACCGCTGGAGGAAGTTGATTCCACAATTTCACAGTTCGTGGTAGAAAATGTCTTAAAAAGCGTACTGTAGTAGATCGCCAAATATCGAGATGACGAGGATGGAATTTTAATTTATGGCGAGTTGTACGATAGTGGAACTCAGCGCCAGGTATCAAATCAAATAGCTCATCCGAGCACTCCCCGTTATATAATTTATATAGAACGCAAAGAGATACAACATCTCTGCGTGTAGAGAGAGACTCCAGCCGATCAAAAATCATTGGGTCACCGACGATTCGAACAGCTCTTCGTTGTATGCGGTCAAATGGAGCAAGTAAGTACTGGGGCGCACCAGCCCAGAGATGTTGTTCACATCTCTGGGCTGGTGCGCCCCATATGTAATAGGTAGGGGAAAAAGTCTTTTCGCATTATAGTATGTATGAACTTGTAATAAAATCTCTTTGGTTATACCATTTGTATCTAGCAGGTTTTGATATCTATAAAAAGTTTAAATTTTAAAAAAGATAATTCCAAATTCAAATTAGGTAAATGTGTGATTTTCATTTGTTTTTTTTACTGTCAAGATGAGTGAATCTAATGAAGAAATTCGATACATTTTAAAATTTTACTACAAAAAAGGTAAAAATTCAACGCAAGCTGCGAAAAAAATTTGTGATTATTATGGACCTAATGCAGTGTCTGTGAGAGTAGCACAAATTTGGTTTAAGCGTTTTCAATCCGGAAATTTTGATGTCAAAGATGCACGTCGCTCTGGTCGCCCTGTTACGGATAAAATGGATGCCATTTCTGAAAAAGTGGAGCAAGATCGGCATATCAGTAGTTACGACGTAGCTGAAGAACTAGGAATTGACCACATAACAGTTTTGGCGCATAAAAAGGTCGTGGTCAAAGACCGGCCAGGCTTCAGAGACTCTGGCGAAACCCGGGTTAACCCGCAACAAGGTGATGCTGTGTGTATGGTGGGATTGGAAGGGAAGATATTCATTATGAGCTGTTACCGCCAGGCAGGACTATCGATTCTGAACTCTACTGTGAACAAGTGATGAGATTAAAGCAAAAAGTTGAGAGAAAGCGGCCGGAATTAATTAATAGAAGGGGTGTGATTTTTCATCATGATAACGCATCCGCCGTATAGTCCTGACCTTGCACCTTCTGATTTCCACCTGTTTCGGTCTCTTAAGAATTCTTTAGGCAATGTCAGGTTAACATCACGAGAAGACTGCCAAAACCACTTGTCGCGGTTTTTTGAACAGAAGTCCCAAAATTTCTATAGTAATGGGATCATGTCTCTACCTACAAGATGACAAAAAGTTATCGAACATAATGGCACCTACATACTTTAGTTAAATGTAAATAAACTTTATTAAAAAATGTTTTGAATTTTCATATAAAATACGAAAAGACTTTTTCCCCAACCTAATATTCCATATGAGGCCTAACTTGGGCTTTATACAGTTGAAAGCGATGCTGTGGTGTAAAATACCGTCTGGCTTTACAGATGATGCCAATTTTCCTAGAGGCCAATTTGGCCTTGCACTCCAAGTGACCACGGAACTGAACATCGCTCGATATGTCAACACCCAAGATACCAATGCTGGAGCTAATAGTAAGGGGAGTACCTTCCAAAAACGCACAAACTTGTGTCTTTGAGGGATTCAGTTGGACTAAGTTCAGTCTACACCAATCAGATGTCAAAGTCAATCAGTGTCCAAGAGACGTCTCCATCTCAGACACAAGTCTTGCTCGGTACTCATCGACGCTATCCCGAGAAACATTGCATAGACCACTGTATCTTGCGTCCAAGGTACTGTCATCTGCATAGCAATGGATGCTGCATACATGCAGCAAGTCATTGATATGCAGAAGAAACAATGTGGGGGACAATACGCAGCCTTGTGGCACACCAGCGTTCAGGGGTAATGGATCGGAACGTGCAGCGTCAATCACAACTTAAATGATCCGCCCAGTGAGAAAGCTGGCAATCCATGTGCAGAGTCTCTCAGGTAACTCAAAAGAAGGAAGCTTGGATAGTAGTCCCTTATGCCACACCCGATCAAAGGCTTTTGCGATATCCAGACTAGCAGCCAAAGCCTCGCCCTTGCTTTCTACTGTCTCCGCCCAACGGTGAGTCAAATATACCAGAAGATCACCAGCCGAACGACCTTGACGTAAGCCATATTGGCGATCATTAATCAACTGTTGGTTGATGATATTTTCCATTATTTTGGAAAACAAGGATGTTATAGCAATGGGCCTGTAGTTGGACGGATCTGAGCAAACACCTATTTTAGGGATCGGGTGAACCAAAGCCTCCTTCCACGAGCAGGGGACCACGTCAAGCGAGTACGAGTACCGAAATAGGCGGGTTAGTATTGGGGCTAACTCCGCGGCACACATTTTCAAAACAACGGATGGAATGCCATTCGGCTCACTCGACCTATATGTCCAGGGAGAAAAGCGCTCTACACCGAGGGATTGTAGGTGGTGTGGCTCCCCGATCATCCAGAGTCGAGTTAGATGCAAAAAGAAACCCTAGAAGATCGGCTTTTTCCTTTGCAGTATGGTCAAGTGAGTCATCCATACAACTTTAAATAAGCAAGTGAAATGTTGGTTAGCACTCAGCTGTTTGCACGAACTTATTTTTGGAATATATTTTTTTCATAATAAAAAATCATAATAAAAAATGTATACACGAATAATTATTTTCTTTATACCTCGAATAGAACTTGAAATTAATATTTTTATAATAAGGAACTTCGTTCCTATCTGGTGTCCCGCGACACCACTGGTTTTCACTACTTGTATACACCGATTTGATAAAACAATTCAACTGGTGTATGTATAATGCTATAAGTAAGTATTAAGACTCCGTGAATGCAAGTAGGTCATATAATGTTGTTAGTGCCTATAAAGGCAAGCTAGGCGTAGTTTTTATCTACGCAAGGACACGTTTATTGCTAGGCACAGTGGCTGTGGTAGGTAACAACATTTTTTATTATGTGCTATCAGGTGCTAGAAAGGTGTATTCCGTAGAAAATATAAAAAATCACGCTTTTACTATGATATTTTTAACCGACTCCAAAAGAAGAGGAGGTTTTCAATTCGGCTGCATTTTTTTTTATGTTTGTTACTTAATTGCTCCGTGATTTATGAACCGATTTGAAAAATCTTTTTTTATTTGAAAAAGTGTACTTCCAGATTGGTCCCATATTTTTTCATCATCGTCATCATCATCGGCCTGTATCTACATACATAAATGTAGAGTAACGTTTGGAGTCGCTATTTTTTTCTTAAAATTATACTATGATATTTTTGGCAGCAATTATCGTTTGTTGTGTTTAAATAAATATTTCTGGACAATTTACACAGCGCCATCTAGTCTCAAATTAAGCGCAAAGCTTGTACTATGGCTACTAGACAAACTGATAATTGTACTTAATTACATTTTTTTTTGTAAATACTTAATATACTTATGGTACATAGAAAACAGCCAGACCAAGACAAACAGACAAGTTCATGCCCACAAATATTTGTCTTGTGCGGGGATCGAACCCGCAACCTCGAAGACAAAGTGACCATTGCTATCCATTCGACCACCGGGCTTGTCCTATTTTACCTGCCAATTAATGTGTTTGCTGTGTTACCTGCCAAAGCTAACCACGCACTCAACTCTCCGCCAACCCACAGTTGAGCGTGGTGGAGTATGTTCTAATCTAAACCCTTTCGTATGCGGGGAGACCCATGTCGACCCAACTGTGGGATGAATTTGACGAGCTCGGTGCGCGGTGGTCGAATGCCAAGCAATGGCCATTTTGACTCCGAGTTTGCGGGTTCGATCCCCGCACAAGACAAATATTACTGTCAACTGAACAAGTCTGTTTGTCATGAATATGTATGTATTTAAAAAAAACTATTGTTATCAGTTATCTAGTACCACAAGATGTGCTTAGTTTGAAACTAGATGGCGCGGTTTGTAATTCGTCCATGTATGCATTATCAGTATCAATAATCGATTTTACAATACCTTGAATACTTTAGAAATAATCGCATGATATTACTTAGGGGCCGTCCATATATTACGTCATTCTAAATTAGGGGGGGGGGGGGGGGTTGGTCTGCGGATGACGGTAAATGATAGATGGGGGGGGGGGGGGGGGTGTTTCGAAATTGACGTCATTCTTATTTATTTATTTATAGTTTATTTTTCACGTACAAAAAGATTATTTCTAAAAAGAAATTTCTTCCAGCACACCTAGTAAAATACTAGCTGCCCGCCCCGGCTTCGCCCGTGGTACTTACATCTATTATACATATAAACCTTCTTTAAGAATCAGTCTATCTATTTAAAAAAACCGCATCAAAATCCGTCCAATTAAAAGAATGGGTGAAAACTCCGTGGGAGTTATCCAAAGAAAAGTAAAAAATAAGTAGTTATATTATATCAATGATTATTGCCAAAGTAAAAATAATAAAAGGTGATTCTATAACCAAGTGTTTTAATCATATAATACCCTATTTTTCTCAAATCTGCAATGTTTTATTTTGTCAAACTAGTAATGACGTCAATTTTGGGAGAAGGGGGGGGGGGGGGTCATTAAGAAATGACGATAGGATGATTATAGGGGGGGGGGGGGGGTTTAAAATCTGAAAAAATCGATGACGTAATTTATGGACGGCCCCTTATCGCTCCACCATGTATTACAGAAGATTTTCTTTCAGGCGTTAGAAGAGTCCCGGCGAATGAACAACAGACTAGAAGAGAGTTTAGTACGAGCAGCTACTTCCAACTCACCTATGTGGATCCAGAATGCGCGCGCTGGCAGCTTCGCGCAATGGCAAAACAGCCTAGAACAGGCGCGCACATCTTGGCACCAACTGCTATACAAAATGACTATAACCAGGCAATAATCTAGATTCCAACAAAATTATATGACAAGGTACGTATATCAGCTTTTTTTTTTTCAAAATGCGCGGCATGCATTCACATCATTGATAAGCACGGGGCCATGCCGCCGAAGCCGCTTACCATCGGTTTTTTGATTGCGAAAATACATCTTGCATGTATTTATGTATGCAAACTCTTTATTATACCACAAAACAATACAAAGTAGACAAATAAATTAAACAGTATAAAGGCGGGCTTATCTCTGAAAGAGATCTCTACCAGCCAACCGTAGAGTGCTTTTTTTATTGATATTTATTTATTACAGTCTTCAGACCCGGGGTCCGTACCTTTTATTAACAATGTTCTACTTTTATCTTATAATATTCTTACAATTAATAAATTGCACGTCGCTATTATGCTTACAGTTATATTATTGTCTATTATTTACTTTTATTAAGTTAAACAGTATAAAGATATCTCTGAAAGAGATCTCTTCCAGCAAACCCAAGAGTGCTTGAAAGGATTCATAATAGGCGTGGTTAAAACAAATAGATTAATATAGTCAAGAAGAAAATATATATTTATGATTTGATTCATCATCATCAGGTCATTTTTGTCTCCACTACAGGAGCACGACCCTCTCTCATCCGTCCCAGACAGAAGGAGGATTTGGCCTACTATACTACGTCGGGTGGCAGCAGACAAGCATACGGCCCGCCTGATGTAAAGCGGTTGCCGTAGCCATATTAACGCTCGCAACATAAAATATCGCTCGCGCGCCGCCACCCCCGCTGCCAACGCAGCATCTCCTTCTTGTCTGGTGACCTCACTCACTCGCAGGAACACAACAACCCTCAAGGGAATTGTTATTTGGCTGCGGTATTCTGTGAGGTGGAGGTACATTCCCCAGTCGGATAGCTTACAATTACGCTCCCTACCTCTCTTTTCGCCAGAGCTTCGTTTGTCACTAAGGGTGCACCGCGTACAGGTGAAGTTGGCTTTGGTTCCAAGATGTTAATGAACCACTTACACCCCACAAGCTTTACTTAAGCTGAAGATGTTTGTCGTTAACTTAAACCAAAGATCTATTTTCGCAATCAAAAAAATCGATGGTAAACGGTTTCATCTTCGGCTGTAGCGTCTGGTAGTAGAATGGCCAGAAATGTCTACTTTGAGTCTGAGGTCGCGAGTTACATCCCCGCACTAGACATTGCCTTTACAAATTTGATTCACCGGGTGGAAAGACACGAGCGACACAGCGAAAAAATACAGATTGTGCATACCTCCCAACATTTTTTTCCCCAAAGAAACTATGTAACTATATAAATAATGATAAATTAATTAGATAAATTAAACGGGTCACTCACGTCTTTTCACTGTCCGCCGGACGCTGTCCGGCGCGAGAGACAAAGGGTGGACGTGTCTGGACATTCGCCCTGAAGAAGGTCTCCTTTTGAGATCGAAACTAGTCGGCTTTCCCGACAAAAAGACGTGAGTGAGCCGTTTAATTTATCTAATTAATTTAGTATAATGTCTCACGTGAGTTTTAATAATATAAATAATGATATTATTATTAACAGTTTTCGAGATATAGCTTCTCAAACTTTAATACAGAAAAGTCAATGTTCATCCCCTGCTGATTGTGTATAATTTTGCATTGAGAGGCATCTCTACATAGACGTAGATGGTAAGGACACCCTACAAAGCCTGTTAAGAGCTAAGATAAAATACTTGTATACATGATAACAGGTACTTATGTTATTAAAATCAAAGAATGATACGATGTTTGATTTGTTCATCAATCGCGATACTAGGTATTAAATAACATAATCTATCAGTTTCTATATACTACTAATACTACAATATAAGATAAAGAAGTGACACCCAATAGATATCTACTTCGGAAATATTATTATATACTCTGTGACCGTGCACCAAGCAATACATTTGTGTTATGTACTTATTTCATTTAATTTCATGGTCATTTGTTGCATAGTATGGTATGTTTATAATTTAATGAAACGTACTTACGTACGCCATCTAGGAACAACATTGAGAAGCAATAACAATTTTATCGCCTGTCTTGCTGTATCACGTCACGTCACGCAAACAAGCAAGCCAAGCTGTGCATTGGTCCATCGCACAGAATGGTCTCTCTGTTTTTTTTTCAGGTCACGCATGAGAGGCTTTCGGCTTATCAGTCAGTTTGTGCCATAGAGTAAAATACTTTCGAGTGTGTAAAGCTAACCTAATAATCAAAATAACATAATATCCAGTGACTCTATTAAATGAATCTATTACGATATTGTAGTAAATAAATGATATAGTGATTTACGTGCAAAATGTTTAATAGTATTCGAGCGTGTAACAAAAATTAACATTCTAATCTCTAAAACATATGACCTATGAGTGACTCTACTACAATATCAATATTTATTATTCGATGTCAGTGTTGTGCTTGTTAGCAATAATAATTGTTATAAGTAGATCAGTTATAATACCACGTGACAATAACTATGTTACTCGCAATCACGATATTTACAATAGAGATTGTTTACAATAGATGTTCTCGTAACGGAAATATTCTTATTTACATATCTAGCTTCGACACTAAGAATTCAAATAATAAATAAGTTATTTACTAGGAATTCATATAAAAATAACAGTTATGTAGTGGAAGAAAACAAGTATTTGTTGCTATAAAAATGATTATTATTAAAACCTGGTGATATGTCTACTAGTAATAACAATAATTAAAATTGTTATTTATTAATAGTAAACATATCACTCACACTCGATGAATCTATAGAAGTCAGTTTTATCAGTGAAAGAATCTGATAAGAAACTGTCTTGCTAACTGACAAACGAGGCTCTGGCGAAAATAGAGATATTTTGTTAGCTGCCTGACTGAGGAAGTGCATCCACCTCACAGAATACTGCGGCCAGATAACAATTCCCTTGAAGGTCGTTGTGTTCCTGCGAGTGAGTGATGTCACCGGAAGGAAGAGTTGCTGATATACGCTTGATACAAGGACTTGACTCGACGCTCGCAGCCTATCTGCTAACATCTCCTTATCTTCAGTAACCTCACTCACTGGCAGGAGCACTATAATCCTCAATGGTATTGTTATTTGACTGTGGTTTACTGTAAGTTGAAAGTACTTTCCTATTTACTCTACATTGTCCACCTCTCTTTCACCTTTCTCGTTTGCTTGTCAGCAGACTGTACCTACCGTATGCAAGTGTGGCTGGTTTGACCTCTAAAGCTGGTGACGAGATTAGCTTCTCCTGCGGGTTCGTCCTTCGAAATAAAAAGATAATCCAAAGCATATTCTATGTGTGCCATAAATATGTTTAAATTATTCTTAAATTATATACCTACCTATATCATATTTGCCGACGTCAATTTAACTTTTATCGAAAAAAAAATATTTAAAAAATTGAGATGTTTATTTTATTTATTTTTTTTAAATATGATTAAAAGCACAGTTTAGGTAATGACAGTCACTTTTTTGCTGGCTATTTGGTATCGTATTCTCATTCCTTACTAATTGACAGGATTTTTTTTTTATTTCAACGAAATCGACCGATTACTTACTTAGAAAAAAATCGACATTTCACATATAGTTCGTAGTGAATAATAAAAATCATAATCCTTGAAAACAAAAATAGAAGACATATATTTTTATTTTTATTAATAGTTTTTTGTAGATATTTTTTATCTATTTTCACCCCCTTTCAGGGTTACACTTTATCCCGGGACACATTGTATAGACAGTAGGTAATCTAATATGGATATTTTTAAGGGGGATATAAAATATATCCAGATAATAGTGATTCATGTCACCCTTTTTAACGTGATATCTTTATAATATTAGTAAAGCGTATGAATTTATAGACAGTGATCTTAAGTATCTTTATGAGATATAAGTATGAATATATCGTGATAATAAGTGGTGACAGTAACACCCATTTTACGTGAGCTCTTCATGAGATGATATTATTTTATCTTGTTCTTCTTATGTCGGTAGATAAGGATGGAAAATTGGGCGTTGTTATTAAATTGAGATAAAACGATATCCGTAACCACTTGTACAACATTGATAGCTAGATATTTGTAGTTCGATCATGTCTGAACAAAATATTGTGTTTTTGGGATTATTCGCTTCGTCTAAGTCCCTGACTGATTTTTCCGTACGTAGCGGTTTCTTGGCTGTAGAACATGGGAAGGTATTTACAAGTCCAAACTGTTTATATATTTATATTACATTTTTGTATGTCTAAATGTTACGGTAAATGTAATAAAGATTTAAATTTTCCAGTTATTATTAATAATAACCACATCAATCGGTTAACTTAATAATTGCCAGCTATTAACTTCGGGATTAACGAACAGGCGTTCTAATTTCAAGACACAAGATAACCCTAAACTGATAGAAAAGCAACGCACACTTATTCAATTTACATTAACAAAATCATTACATTGTCCGTAATATGTAATATATTATTTGAATATACATAATTTTAGTTTCATAAGTATTACATATAGGTACTTACGCGCCCCGGTACACGAATGTACCCGATTGACGACTAGCAGGCAGAGGTGGCGACACGTCGTGAGGCGAGTCCTGTCTGCTGCCTCATCATGTTAAGCACGACCACTCTGGCAATAGTGAAGCGAATAAGAAGAAGAAGTATTACATAGAAATTATCGGGATTTTTTTCTTGTTTCAGATAACCAAAGAAGGTACATTAGACGAATATGAAACGTTGACAAATTCAGGAATATTTACCGGTTTCAAAACAATAAAGTTAGAAGATTGCCAGTTTCTCATGCCTGGGTTTGTGGATTGCCACACGCACGCGCCTCAATTTCCCAATCTTGGACTGGGGTTGGATCTACCGCTGTTAGACTGGCTGACAAAATACACCTTCCCATTAGAAATCCAATACAGCAATGTGGATTTCGCGGCCAACGTTTATGATAAAGTAGTTGTAAGTAAACGACTCGCCCAATTTTTCTCTAACCTACTGTACCTACGTCAAACTTTACTGACTTTTATAAGTAACACTTAACACAGATTGACAGAATGACGAGCTCGGCGGTCGAATGGTTAGCAATGGCCACTTTGACTCCGAGGTCGCGGGTTCGATTCCCGCACATGAGAAATATATGTGTGCATGAACATGTCTGTTTGTCTTGGACTGGCTGTTTTCTATGTATTTATTTACAAAAAAATGTATTTATATACGTATATCAGTAATCCAGTAACCTAGTACAAGCTTACTTAGTTGCTGTGTAAATTGTCCAGAAATATTTATTTTATTTATTGACTTTACAGTAAACAGTAGGTACCTGAACTCAATGCAACGCACAACCTTTTTTCAGCAAAGATTACTAACAAATGGCACCACTACGTCTTGTTACTTCGGCTCTCTACATTTCGATGGAACTCTGGAATTGGTGAAAAGTGTTGTGAAGCACGGCCAGAGGGCGCTAGTGGGCAAAGTGAGCATGAATGTAGCTAACGACGCGAGCTACTACAACGAGACTAAAAAAGAAATACAAGACGCAGACACGTTTGTTCAGCGAGTTTTAGAATACAAGGTATGTCTATTATCAAGGTATAAATCAAGTTCAATCAAATTATAAATCAAGGTATGTTCTAATGAACGACGCCTAATGGCGCGCTGAGTCGAGCCGAATCGAAATCGCACAAATTCGTCTCCTATACATTTTTTTTTATACTACGTCGGATGGCAAACATACATACTGTCCGCCTGATGTGAAGCGATTACCGCAGCAATATTCGCTCGCAACATAAAATATCACTCGCGCGCCGCCACTCCCGCTGCCAATGCAGCGTCTCCTTCTTTTCTGGTGACCTCACTCACTCTCAGAAATACAACAACCCTCAAGGGAATTGTTATTTGGCTGCGGTATTCTGTGAGGTGGAGGTACATTCCCCTGTCGGGTAGCTTACAATTACGCTCCCTACCTCTCTTTTCGCCAGAGCTACGTTTGATAGCCAGCAGAGTGCACCGCGTGCAGGTGAAGTTTGCTTTAGTTCAAAGATGTTGATGAACCACTTAAACTTTCCTATAAAAGTGCGTCCGTTAACGACGCGCCGAATGGAATCGCACTGGCGCTTACTCGTCAAGCGAATTTATTCCATTACGCGATTCGTGGCGTAGCGGAAGCGCTCCTATTCAAATATTTTTATTCCAAATATATTTATTTGAAAGAAAAAATATTTGTCCAACCACGTCTACTTTGACGTGGAGTTGCGATGAATAATAAATTCGATTCGATACGTCTCAGATGGACGCACAGTAAAAAATGCGATTGGGCACTATTTGATGCGTTTTTGCTGTACCTAGTTGACGCCAGGCTTAATGTGCCGCACGAGTGGTCATCATCCGTTCTGATTTCATTCCATTCATCATCATTCCATCTGATAATCAACCGTTTTCCCGTGAAAGACTAAACATCCATAAATTCTCGTAAATAAATAGGATTACATAAATATATTATTTCTTCCAGAATGATTTAGTAGAGCCCATTGTGACACCAAGGTTTGCAATCAGCTGCGACCGAGAACTGTTGACTGCGTTAGCTCAAATTGCACAAAAATATGGATGTAAAACACAGGTTTGAAACATTTTATCTTAGTTTTAGCTAAAAACAATAAATCGGGTAAATCATACCTAATTGCGAGTAAAAACTAAACTAAAACTAAAGTAAAAACCTATAAGATAAAAGTGAGGACTCATTAGTGCATTGCGCTTCATTGCGTCGGTCTATGTAAAAACATACATTATACCATAATTGGGGGGGGGGGGGCATGACCCCATGACCCTCCCCCTGGATCCGCCCTTGCTTTCGCTACGGTCGTTCGTCTGATGACCTTTTAGTCTATCTCGCACATTTCGATTCGATCGAGGGAAACCAATATACCAGCAGTGGGACAAAAGCGGGTTGCTGTACACTGCAGACATATTTTTTATCTATTCCGATCGGTCGACTGGTCCATCGGCCCAATAGGATTTCCATTTTCTTTTTAAACGCCAATTTCAAATGCCATTCTGTTACTTAAGTTAGTTAAGTAACATCTAACATGAACAACATGTGACTGCTGAGTTATTAGGGATCTAATCAATATTTCCTTCAATATATCGAAAATTTCTTATTACAGAGTCACTTATCGGAAAATCTTAGCGAAGTAAAATACGTTTTGGAGTTATTCCCCGATTGCAAAACGTATACGGAAGTTTATGAGAAGACAGGAATTTTAAATGACAAGGTAAGTAAGTACGTACATACATAACTTTTTAATCTAGAAATAAGGAATGACTCTACACATTGTATTTAAAAAATAAAATTTGATATGATATAATAATATTTGGCCATGTGGTTTCCGGCAGACTAGAATAGAATCATTCCGTCTCTTCCCGTGGATGTCGTACAAGGCGACTAAGGGAAATACTTTATCAAACATCGATCAGGCCTCTCCAACCCGTTTGGCCAGCGTGGGGAGTGTAGGCCAATTCCTCCTTCTGTCTGGGTCGGACGAGAGATGGTCGCGCTCCTGTAGTGGAGACTAAAATGACCTGATGATGATATAAATAATAATATTTGAATGTAATATTTGACGAACTCGGTGGTCGAATGGTTAGCAATGGCCACTGTGACTCCGAGGTCGCGGGTTCAATCCCCGCACGAGATAAATATTTATGTGTATGAACAAGTCTGTTTCATGCGCTTAGTAACATTATTTTTTATTTATTCCATAATTTGAGAGACAGATTATTAAGACTAAATTCTACGTCATCGCGTCAAGCACTGTTTCCAGTTTTTGAGAAAAAGTAAACATTGCTATAGTACGTTATAGAATACAATTTTAATGACGAGCTCGGTGGTCGAATGGTTAGCAATGCCACTTTGACTCCGAGTCCGATCCGGATTCGGTTCCCGCACAAGACAAACATTTGTGTGCATGACCATGTCTGTTTGTCTTGGTCTGGGTGTTTTATAAGTATGTATGTATTTACAAAAAAAAAGTATTTAAGTACATTTATCAGTTGTCTAGTACCCATAACACAAACTTTGCGCTTAATTTGGGACTAGATGGCGCTGTGTAAATTGTCCAGAAATATTTATTTATTTATTTATAAATATTTTGGCCGTGTGGTCTCCGGCATACTAGAATAGAATCACTCCGTCTCTTCCCGTGGATGTCGTACAAGGCGATTAAGGGAAATACATTATAAAACATCGATCAGACCTCCCTAACCCGTCTGGCCAGCGCGTAGCGTGGGGAGTGTAGGCCAAATCCTCCTGTCTATGACGGACGAGAGGGTCGTGCTCCTGTGGTGGAGACTTAAATGACCTAATGATGATGATTTATTTATTTATAATGTTTAAAAAAAAGACAAATTTTAGTGCATCATGGCCCACTCCATATATTTGTCGGACGAAGAAATAAAAATATTAGCGAAGAAGCAAGTATCCATAGCTCATTGTCCTGCATCGAACACGCGGTTGAAGTCAGGACTCTGCCCCGTGAGAAACTACATCAATAACAACATCACAGTTGGACTGGGCACAGGTAAGCCGTCGGTTATTGTATACTGCGTCACATAGCAAACTAGGACACAGCCAGTCTGATGGTTAGAGATTTGTTTCATACCACGTCGAGTGGCAGACCAGCCTATGGCACGCCTGATGTGAAGAGGTTAAAGTAGCCATAATAACACTCGCAATATGAAATATCGCTCGCGCGCTGCCAGCCCCGCTGCCAACACAGCAATTCCTTCCTTTCTGCAGACTTCACTCACTAAGTGGAACACATCATCCCTCATGGGAATTTATTTCGCTGCGGTATTCTGTGAGGTGGAGGTACTTCCCCAGTCGGGCAACTTACAAATATGCTGTACCCTACCTCTCTTTGGCCATGGCCTTTTTCATTAGTCGACAGGGTGCATCACGTGCAGGTGAGGTTGGATATGGCTCTAAAGATTGTTGTGAGTGAATTACACCCCAAATCTACTCAGATTTTGGTTCGCGTTCGATCATGTCAACATAAACAAACCGACCAAATAGAGTTCTCTATTTGGTCGGTTTGTTTATGTTCTCATGTTGTGAATTTATAAGACGCGTGTTTACATATCAAAATCATGGTATTACTTCCTCACATTTCGAAGTGAACATCTCGACTAATTTAGACACCCGTCTGGTAAATTTACAAAATGAAACTTTTTCTCAATTTGGACGGCATGTAAACAGTAACACGTTCGGAAGTTACCAAAAACTCGCATTAAGCACACAACAATTGAAATCGAGAAAAAGATGGACCCCATAAAAATTATAACCTATGTTGCGTTTATAAAATTTATAGACGTTGCTGGCGGCGATAATGCGTCAATCTTGGACGCAATGCGAAGAACCATGGACGTGTCCACTCATCTGGAATTTAACGCTCACGAGGGCTATTCTATCAACTGGAAAGAGGCTTTCTACCTTGCCACTCTGGGAGGTGCTAAGGGTAAACTAATTTCAATCAGTATTATCTACGAGCTGTATCAGCGCCTAAATCTTTTTAAATCTGCCTAAGTCATAGTACCTACTACATACAGTATGGCCTCTCTCTGCCGCTCTCTCGTGTTGACCTCACCTCCCCTCTGAGACAAATCTGGAACAGTTTGTATGGCGCCGCAAGCACACACGCCCGTTCACGCTCTGCACAGACGTCATAGTTTATGTAATAGTAAACGTACTCGACATTTGTATGGAGTGGCCGGGGTGTGGTCATAGACTAAAATGGGCGATTTTGATGGGTCTATGCTATCTTGAGGGTCAATTCTAAATTTTGGGGAAAGAAGTTTTGAAATTGGTTAAGTGAATTCCAAGTTATGTTTGGAATAGCTTAATCCACGATAATTATGCTCTATTCGACAATAATTTCGATAAAAACAAAGTTTATAGTTTATGTCCCAAATCTATGCTCTCCTTGTTCTCTAGTTAAACCTCGAGTATAGCACATCAGTACTATTGACTAAGGACGCTAATCAATACCACTTTTAACAGACTTATGCAGCCAAAAGTAATTTTCACCGAAAACGTTGCTTAGGTTATCATATACATTATTTCTGTACTTTGGATTTACAATCACATCAGAAAAAATTACATAAGCTAGTATATCACACTACTAATATAGAGTTATTAATAATATATAAAATAGTATAAAGGCTTTAGCCGATATAACCTCCGTATATTAAATACGTAACTCTGTTTTTTGCCAACACAGAACAACTGATATCAGTTTCTGTTGTGTATAGTTTTTGGGAAAAAGTAAATAATTATTATACCATTTGTATTTCTTTTCAGCTCTAGGACTCGATAAGAAAATTGGCAGTTTCGATATTGGTAAAGATTTTGACGCTCTCCTAGTAGACGTATACTCAAAAGGCAGTGGAATAGTTCACTACCATATGCCGGAAGAAGACTATGAGGTCAATCTAGTTCAGCGGTTCGTGTATCTCGGCGATGACCGAAACATAATGCAGGTGTACGTCAAAGGGCATCAAGTCAAGGATGTAACCATGTAACCCTATATTGCCGTGGCAAGAGTAACGAAAAGTTACATTATATTGTAGTTTTCTAAAACCAGTGATAACGCAATTATACTTTTTAAGACCAGTGGACACGCACTCAAGTCTCTAAAAGCCAAGAGCACTTGGGATTTTTAAAAATAAAACAATATTTAAATTGTTATACTTTTATTATTGTGTATTTGTTTATAATTTGTGTAGAAAAATGTGCAAATATTATGTGACAATAAAACCGAATTTATATAAGCGAATAGCGTAGTACAATAATACTTAAAGGAATTATATAAATTTTATCAATTCCAACATGAATAATTACAAACAAAACTTTATTATCTTCTTTTTAAAATGGAACAAATTTCGATAATGGAACCGTTCTGTTCCATAAGAAACCTCGTACGCTAACTAAATACAATAAAAAAATATCTAGAATCCAAATTAACAATTTTCTTTATAAAGTAACGCTGTTATAATTTTGTTAAAGCTCTGAGATCTATATTAACACTTGCGAAAAGAAAAATAATACTCAAATGCATCTGGTACCGTTAAATACTTAAGTCGGTGGAATGAATAAGTATGTAAATGTATTCGAGTTTTAGTAATAAATAATACATACGAACAGTCTTACAAAATTAAAAATATTCTATCTAAACATTAGAGCAACTTATGATTATTGTACAAAAAGTTATAGTCGTATTTAGTTAATATGAAAAGTCAAAAATGTTAATTTATTTATTTTTTAAATGGGACGCATTTGAATTAAGACAAATTATACATATAGGCTAATAAAGTTAAGTTATAGTTTATAAAAGTTCACCTTTGCTGCCGTTGTTATTCCACATCTAATCACCATACAATAAATCTTACTAACGTTTCGTTAATGATGGAAATAGCAGCAAATTTAACATACGTCCAAATATCTTACTACATATAACTACTACATTCGTTTAATAACCTATTGCTAACCAATGAACACAGGAACTCGGACTTACAAATCCAAGAAATGCAAGCCAGTTATCGTTTTACACTTCTAATATTAGTAAAGTATTTAATACATCAAAATATGTGTTCCGATAAAAAATACAACTTGTACCATCTCACGCACAAACACATCTCATTATACAGGTGTCAAAGGCTTTAACAACACATTGATAAATCATAACCCATCTCTCTTCGGCGCGCAAAACTCTTCATATATTAAAAAGAGACGTCACTACTTGACTTAAGAGTGTCACACGGTAAGCAGATACGATATATTTATAGGGTTGACATCTCTGAACGCTAGCAACCAGGACAAGATGCGTGAAAACTCCAGATATTGAATCTTAAAACCCGGACATGTTCATCAATGTTTTTTAGTACTAGTACCATTTTTTAATCTGTGACAAGATTATTCGCAGCAGGGTGCGGGCGGTGATTTAAAACTTTTAAGCCTGGACTATAAATGGAACCCCGCCCGGACGCTCCCCGGACACTCTCCAAATTAGGACGAATGCGGACAGATGACAACCCTGTATATTTAGAGCGAGACACTACTATAGGTGAGACAAGTGAGGCATATCACCTTTACAGACATATAGCAGCGTCTCACTCAAAATACATCATAACTGGCTTCATTTTAATATACTCGTAATAACCTCTGACACCTATACCTACATGAATATTGAACACAAAAAGTTTTCAAGAAAATGGTACATGTTATAATTAGACTACCATAAATTTGATTATTAAACATGTATTCCTGTTTGGCGTGCGGCCACATGGGAATAATTATTACTAATTCAGTATATTGATAGGTACCTCATATGGCCACAGAGGAGCCGTAAGGTTCAATTTCCACCGCCGCGGAATGGAATGGAAGCGACATTTTTCGTTGTAAAAAGTCTCTTCCATTCCATTCCGCAGCGGTGTATATTGAGCCAAATGCTGTTTCTAGCACTACAATACGATCAACAGTCACTATTGAGCTGCCGTCCTCGCACGTTACAATCTACTTTTAATTATAGCCACGTATTTATTGTGATTTTTCCGTAATAACCAAATATATGCCGCTTGACTTGCATTGAATTTAATAACCTAGAACAGTCTTAAACATACGATTATACATATAGGTATTATTGAAAACGATGTGCCAACCCAAGTGCATAGTACATCTTCACAAATATTATCTTCAATAGTATATTTACAGATAATTTCTGTAACAAAAGTAACCTCAACGGTTTTGTAAACGTAACATAAAACAATATTGCGATCTTCCTAATATAAATTTAATGGAATTAAAATAGAAAACAAAACATGTATGTCCAATATTCATAAGAGATTTCACAACTAGCACCTAATAAATAATATTACAGATCCAAACTATCTTAAATATGACAGTAGAACACATGTTATAGACATCTGTAACTCAATTTGTACTGTTTAATAGTAGACAATATTGTTTTTATTTTTTATTAAGTTTGTGACGGGAGAATGGGCTTTATGGTATACTCATCCAATTCAATGAATGAATGATATATCAAAAGTTACTTATCTATATTCAATTCTCGTACATACTCCCCCATTCTCCATACAGTTTATCCATCGTAGTGAAGTTTGCGAAGTGATATATTCTAGTGAAGTAAGTTACAACTTGAAAAAAAAAATACTCAAAAATATTTCAGTCTTATAATTCTGGCTAATTTTGGCGCGAATCTGTTAGTAATAGAAAAATTTTGTCCGATTTGGCGTAATTTATATAAGAATAAATAATGTCTTGTGATATGAATGATATTGATTAGAGTGAGGTAGAAGGAAATGCAAAGGAAAAAACATAACATGTTATCTGTCGTTCTATTCCATAAAAAGGATTGCGAACGATAATTTTCTAATATAACTAAAACTCTTTTACAATATAAATCTAAGCATTAATTCGTGCTAAAACACAATTAGACTAACTATATAATTATTTACAGGAATGTATTTCTTTAGTCGCATTAGTTGTACACTGGCGACAAGTTAGGCCTCCAATGATTGTTACAATTGAGCGTTATTTTAGTCACTCTTGGACTTAATTTTCAAGACATGAAATACTAAAATTCTTCGCGTTACGCTTTTGACAAAGCAGCACAATAAGACAACACCTTCATGGCACACATACGATTTCACATAAAGCCTCAAAACTTATTTTTAATAACCTCCTTTAAATGTACGAGGTATCATTTGAATACCTAGCAATACTACTTTATGAATACTCAGATGAAAATATAATAAAACTACTAATTTGCTCAAAATAAGGCGGAAAGGGAAAATATCAGCAAAATTTTTATTTTATTGTTTACTCTTTAAAATAAGTCGTTATTTAATAATAAAAAAATAGAGAGCATTTTGTTCAGTGAAAAATTAACATTAGCAAATCACTGGGGGTAAAAAGCTCTTGCATAAATTTTCAGCAAAATTATTATTCAAACCAGTCCCCTTACCACCATCTCTTATTGCGATTCAATAACTGAATAGAATGCTTATTCATACCAATGAATAAGCGACTCTATTTCAAATGGAATAGAGTCGCTTATTCATTGGTATGAATAAGCAATCTATTCATATATTGAATCGCAATAAGAGATGGTGGTAAGGGGACAGTAAGGAGTAGCTCGTGAATTTAATTAATTAATCACTAATCACATAAATCCAGTGGAGGCGAGTCCTTTTAGTGTGTATATATTAGGTATAATTTGTGCATTTTAAAAATCAATTCTTTGGAACTTTTAATTGCATTAGGCAACCCTTAACATACAAAATATATTTAGTATGCATGTCAATATTAAGTAATAAGAAAATTAACAAATAACATACAATAAATTTTATAATAACTGTAATATGAATAGTTGAATGTAAAAAAAAATAGTAGAATTGACATTATTGTGGACATATCTTTAATCTTTAAGATTTGACAATATTTGATGACAATGGTGTATTTTACAAATTTGTATTCTGGTCAAAGAGACCTATATATATTTTTATTATATTTTTTTTTAACTCTACCGAAATCTCGAGTCCTCAAATGTAAAATATTTTTCATTTTCCTATAGATGAAAGAATCAATTCAGAAAAACGTTTAAAGATTTGACCACTAAATTTATTTTTATTATTTCGTCGATTATTACTTTTTCGCATAAAGTAAAAAAAATATCTGCGAAATATTTGAATGAACAGTTGAAATTATTTCCTACTATACTAGTTTGTAGTTTATTTAAAATTATAGTAGGGATGATGATAATAATTTATTAGAGAAATTTTGTTCTGAGGACTTTGTAGTACTAGTTTTTTGATTCTGAAACGTATTGCTCTGAAATTTTCATAGTATTATGAAAAGTTGACTTAAAATGAATCGTTAAATTGATGTGGACAATCACGCTTATGTTATAATTTGGGAAGTGGTTTTGGTTTTAGGATATTTTGTATAGCAACTAGTAATGTTATTAATATAACAGTTTAGGAATATTTAAGCCTCTAATAGGGTATTTTCCCCGGTGATGTAGTCTATTAATAAATTCAATTTAACGTAATTTTAATGTATTAAAAGAGAATCATAATCACATTGTTTACTTATTAAGGAAACTCGCGGGCGCTATAAAGCTGGTTCATACGACGCCGTATCTCATACTTGTTACAACGGTGATTTAACACCATGTGGTATCATATTAATAGTCTGTCAGAGTAGTACATGGATAGGACGGTACCCCTTAATATACATAGGCTGGAAAGTAACGTATATGGTACATCGAGTTTATCGCGCGCTACGATATTCACATCGTGTCACTTAATCCACTTTATTCTATAACAAATCTATCAAAGCTCCACACCACGATATTATCGCGGCGATTTTTATAATGAATCGTAATGAATCGCATTAAATGGAACTGAGCTTCAAAAATATCGGTCATGACAACATGTTTAAAAATCAGTACATAATTACAAGGAGTTACATTTCTTGTCTATTATAATTCGTAGATTTTTTTCTTTTTATAGTAGTATTCGTAGACGCTACTAAGTCTGATTCCACGCGATGCAATATCCCCTAATCACCGCACATTACGGGCGATGCTACAACAATGCGCTGCGACGTCGCATTGCAAAAACGACATCACACCGCGCGCCGCGATGACGCAACGAATTATTCTGACGATGCGCTATGCGTTGTCATAGAATTTTCTGATACGACGTCGAAACACAATGCTCTGGCCTAGTTCTATGGAATAACTTCGTATTGCATCAGAGCCTAATCTAGGTTTAAAAGTATCCGATTACCGTGTGGTGGGGCAGTAGAGCGGTGCTGCGGGGCAGTCAGGTGCGCAGTGTCAAGCGGTCACTTTACGAGACTGGAGAGTGAGCGGGATTTCAGTGTCGGAGAGTGCGAGCGCGCGGCAGGCGCCTCCGCCGCACAGCCGCGAGCGTCGCGAACGCCGCCGCGAACTTCGCCCCGACCCACCTGCGAACCGCCGCGCGATAACAAACACTATATTTTTGCTACACAACACGGCTGCCATACGAGCACCAATATAGCTGTTATACACGGTCATCTCCACTGAACAGAGGCCTCGAGTGGGTGTATACACACAATGGAGATAACAGTAACGTAAACGTCAGTAAGAACTTCCATTTGTATTTTGGGAATAGCCAATAGGGACCAACTCATGTGTGCCAGGGCGCAATTGGAATTTTGCAAACGTCAAATACGCACACATCTATTCACTGTATACAAACTGTGTACAGACAATGCTTATATAATAATTATTTACATAAAAACGTGTAAATATTTATTATGTGTTCTAAAGTTGCGCAGTGCACAATACACCAACGCAAGTTCCAGTTTGTAAAAATACAAACCAAAACTTGCTACGCGTAGCATAATTAACGCAATTTACATAAGATGAAATTAAATACATGAAGCCAACTATTTTATAATTACAATAGGTTTCACAATGGAACCTATTGTAAACATACGAAAATTTGATCTATAGGAAATGTTCTTTACGCGCCTAGAAAATGGATCCCAGTCGGTTTCGGTCGAATATTGAATCTTGCACTCGAACTAGATTGCGTTAAATTATGTTACAAATTACACATAACATGATACAACGCGTAACATGGTTTTTAAGTTCAGTATTTATACATCCGTATTACTGACTCGAAAGAACCGTTCAGTAGATAATGATCGTGTGTAGCGGCTATTAAAAAAAGCAATTAAATTAGCAACGAGATGGTTTTTTTTATCTTTGAAAACTATGAATGATGAAATTTGAACTAAAATTAATTATTTTAATATTAAATTATCTCTGTAATAATTTAGAGAAATAATTTAATATTAAAATAATAAATTTTAGTTCAAATTTCTTATCATACAATTTTCGTCGTTTTAAAGAAATTATAATATAAGAATAAACCATCACATTTATTTTTCGCAACTTAAAGTATAAATATCAAAGATTTCCGTTATTACTTTATTTGCGTTAGTTATATATGTTTTGTATTGAAACATGAGCAATGCCGTTTGTATAACATCTAGATATTTAGATAGAATTTAATACTATTTACAACATTAAACGTAAACATAGTAGTAACGTTGACCTTTCTAAAAACTCTAATTTCATTTCATATTTACCTCTATTGGAGATATATTGATGTTTCATATACACACTTTTAAGTGTGGTATCTTTCAAGTTTACACTGTTTCATATTAGCAGCACACTCTTGCGACCATTTGTCGATTTAAAGTTATGACTTTATAACTTTAAATCGAATCAAAATAACCTTTATAACAAGAAGCTTTATTAAACTAAATCTGTTTGGATCGACAGTTCCGAATTATTCCAATTTGCTTGTTCAGTTCTTTTCATTCGATATGACCAAATTTATTATTATAATATACACCAAAAATATAAAATAATCATTGTCTTATTAAAGACAGAACAAAACATACTAAGTAAAATTCGGTTGTTCTAAGTATTAACTTATTTGAATTTTTAATGTCGACAAAAATGTGCTACTGTAGGTATATAGTAATGGGCATATAATTAAAAGACACCTAGTACTGCTAAATAAATTAAAAATAAAGCAATAATCAGAGACATAACTATTTACTACACCACCAGCTTTACATTTAAAATCAAAATAATATACCTAAATACCGATAGTGAACTTTAGTTAGTAATATAATTAAATGTAAACTTAACTTACTTAACTAAGAAAGTTAAATGCAATAAAATTAATTAATCTCTTAAGTAGTTTAGTTACATAGTAAATAAAAAAAAATTAACTATCGGCAAACAATAAAGAATGTTTTTCGAATGGGCAAATTCAAAAAATGCAATCACACTTTTATTTTACATAAAATGGAAAACAATGCTAAAGGCAAAAATACTTGTCAGTGCCTAATTATGCAAAAAAAAACTGTTAGTTACTTTACCTTCAATTTTTTTTTAAACAGTTACATCAGTAGAAGTCTAATTAGATTTTTTTAAAGAAAATGTATAAAGTATAGTCAACAACAAAAATTGGCGATCTTTTTCTGATTTCAAATTTAGTTAGTAAACTGGTTTCTAAATTAGATTTGAATATGATTGTACAATGGTGATGTAGCAAAGTCTTAATCTCAGTCGATTTGCTTGCACTTTAAATATTGTACAGGCCCACTATCGCCCGAACTGAAGCCGATTCACATCGACATTTTAGATTTTCAAAATCGAACTTCAGATTAAGTTAATGCCTGTCATTAACTTAAACCAAAGTCCGATAAATATTTAGTTTATTTGATAGAACTCCTGCCAGTTAATCTAAACACGATTACCAATAATGCAAGTTGATCTAAAAATCAATCTGAATCCGCCTCTGCTAAGGCGGTAGGGATTCAGGTCTTGCATTTATATGCCCACCGTTGATGAAGACTATGGCAACGTTCTGTTTCGAGTAGGCAACTTTTTACTATAAGCGTGCATGTCGTCAGGGGCATAAGCGACAGTGTATGTATGACGTTGCAGAATTAATTCATGTGTTGCTAATTTTAGTACATTATTAAAAGTTGAAAACATCGAAGCAGAACGTATTTCATGGAGTTATGTGCTTACAACGAAAACCAAAAAAACACCAGTACATACCAAAACCAATATAATTATGTCAAAATATGTCTACATCTATCTACTCTCTGCATTCTAGTATATACGAATGGTTCTAAAAACATTTTTGTGGTTTTCGAGTACGTGCACTATAAAATAAACAGGCATATCAATTCCACACAAAAATTCATAAAGCATTTTCAAATGCAGCAAATATCACAATAAAAAAAATTGTAAGTAATATTTATCACGTCAAGAAACGCCGGTTAGCAAACACAGTGGTCCAATGAAGCATCGTTCGCCGAAAGCACATGTTTATTGCTTTTTTTTTCATATCTTAAAATCTGTCAGATTTGGCATAATTTATAATTGCATTTGGATAATAGGTTATTACAAATATGAAACAAACGGTATTGAGTAAAAAATAAAGGGACTTCATTAGTGTAAAAACACTTAAGTGCATACGGAGAACACCTACGGAGATAAAAATATATTTTTAGAGCGTCTCGCTCTCGTTATAAGCGAGACACTACCATACAGGAGACACTGCTATACGGGACACACTGCTATACGCGAGACACTACCATACAGGAGACACTGATATACTGGAGACACTGCTTAAACGCGTGTAAAAGACGGAGATATTGCCTCTACTTTCTCGCGTAAAGCAGTGTATTGGTACTGTACTAAATATATGTATCGTTCACAGTATGTTTCTACTACAGTAACACATAATCGTTAATAGAACAAATAAATCAAAAACGATATTCGCTGAATTTTGAAAATGTGAAAAAAAAGCAAAATACATTGAATAGTATAAGATAAAAATAAAAATTTAGGCATAAAAATAAAAAAGTAATGCAAATTGATAACTGTATAGTAATATTATTGCCAATTTATACAAACCTGCAGTCGATTTCTTGCGTACTTGCGCACAATACAATATGAACGAGGCATATAGACAGCAATACATATTACGTTCTCAAACTAAACAGTATTTTCTAATAAATCATTAAAAGTCACCACATTGTCAATGTAGGTCTAGAGAAATGTCAAATTCTGTGTAAAATCTGTGTAAAAAAAATGTAGGATCCCTAACCTCTAACCGCTTTCATATGGCCAGAAAGAAAAAAAAGAAGATCTTTCCAGCGGCGTCCTCATCGTCAGGGGACTTCACTCAAACATAAATGCAGTTCACCAACATCTCGAAACTGCAAAGCCGACCCTACTTTTTTTAACGGAGACGCAAATATCTTGTCCGGCCGATACATCTTATTTATTATACCCCGGGTACAAACTTGAACATTCTTTTGTACGTAGAGCCGGGGTATGTATGTACGTCCGGGATGATATTTGCTGTCGACGTCTTCATGGCCTAGAAGACAGGGACCTGTCAGTGTTGTGGGTACGCGTGGATCAGGGCGGCCGCACCCGGATCTACGCGTGCCTCTACAGGTCTCATAGCGGTGATACGGACACAACTCGATTGATCGAGCACCTGCAATTGGCGACTGACAAAGTCATCGAGAGGTACCCCTCCGCGGAGTTAGTGATTTTGGGAGACTTCAATGCCCACCATGCCAAGTGGCTCAGCTCTCGGTCCACTGACTTCGCGGGGAGGTCTGTACATGATTTTGCTCTGGCCTATGGTTTCTCACAGCTGGTTCATTCTCCAACGAGAATACCAGATATTGAGGACCATACTAGCTCTCTACTGGACCTTCTGCTGACCACACACCCGGATGGGTATACAGTCTCGGTGGATGCGCCGCTTGGTTCATCGGACCACTGTCTCATCCGGACACAAGTGCCATGCGCTAGCCCTGTCACACCCCGGTCTACCGGTTGGCGTCGCATGTGGCACTATAAGTCAGCAGACTGGGATGGATTGCGTGAATTTTATGCATCGTACCCGTGGAGGCAGCTCTGTTTCGAGTCGGAACATGTGGACATCTGTGCATCTGCTGTAGCTGAAGCCATTTTAGCTGGGATGGAATTATTTATTCCAAACCGGCGGGTAGCTACTTCAGGTGCTAAGAAGCGGCCGTGGTTTAATCGGTCTTGTAGGGAAGCTAAACTCCGCAAGCAAGCTGCATACGAGGCTTGGACCACGGCACGTATTAACGGAGCTCATAATGTTTCTGACTTGAAACGCGAGTTTAATGCTGCCTCGAGGTTCTGTAAGAGAGTAATTGCCAGGGCTAAGTTCGAGTTCATCGGCAGGATTGGTGAGCGCCTAGCTAAGCACCCATCTGGGAGTCGTGCGTTTTGTTCGCTCGCTAAGGCTGCCGAGGGAAATTTTTGTCAGTCGTCCTTTCCACCACTTCGAAAACCGGATGGTAGTCTGGCCCACAGTGCTAAAGAGAAAGCCGATCTGTTGGGGAATCTCTTTGCCTCAAACTCTACTTTGAACGACGGGGGCGCCGCACCGCCCTCCATCCCGCGGTGTGGTGATTTCATGCCAGAAATCTCATTTTCTCAACGAGATGTTCGGCGGGCATTATTATCCCTCGACGTTCACAAGTCGAGCGGGCCAGATGGCATTCCGGCAGTGGTGCTAAAGCTGTGTGCTCCTGAGTTGTGTCCTGTACTTACGCGCCTTTTCGCGCTCTCCTATTCCACCAGGCAAGTTCCATCATCGTGGAAGACTGCGAACGTGCACCCTGTGCCCAAAAAGGGTGACAGATCAGACCCATCGAATTACAGGCCTATCGCTGTTACCTCCCTTCTCTCCAAGGTAATGGAGCGCGTCATTAATAATCGGCTCCTGAAATACCTAGAAGATCACGATTTAATCAGCGACCATCAATACGGCTTCCGTCATGGTCGCTCGACTGGTGATCTTCTAGTGTATCTTACACCTCGCTGGGCTTCAGCCGTGGAGAGTCAAGGTGAGGCATTGGCTGTCAGTCTAGATATGGCGAAGGCGTTCGATCGGGTCTGGCACCGTAGTCTTCTTTCGAAGTTGCCTGTATACGGTCTACCAGAGGGTTTATGCGAATGGGTCGCTAGCTTCTTGTCCAGCAGAAGCATTAGAGCCGTTGTTGATGGCAGTTGCTCCGATAGCATGGACATTAATGCTGGCGTCCCGCAAGGCTCTGTATTGTCCCCGACGCTGTTTTTGCTGCATATCAATGATATGTTATCTATTGACAGCATTCATTGCTATGCGGATGACAGCACCGGGGACACATTTTATACGGGCCGCGCTAACATTCCCCGCTCTCTGGTGGAGGAGAGCCGCGAACGACTTGTGTCGGAAATCGAAAGCACACTAAGTAAAGTGTCCGATTGGGGGCAACAGAACTTAGTGCGATTCAACCCCTCTAAGACACAAGTCTGCGCGTTCACCGCTAAGAAAACCCCTTTTGCTGTGGTTCCTCAATTCCAAAACACACCCCTTACCATCGCCAAAAACATTGGGATTCTCGGAGTTGAAATCTCCAGCGACGTCCAGTTTCGTTGTCACCTGGAGGGGAAGGTCAAGCTGGCGTCGAAGAAACTAGGTGTGCTCAATAGGGCCAAGCAGTACTTCAATCCGCGGCAAAGGCTTCTGCTCTACAAAGCTCAAGTACGGCCGCATATGGAGTACTGTTGCCATCTGTGGGCGGGAGCGCCTAGATACCAGCTTGCACCTTGTGACTCGATTCAGAGGCGTGCTGTGAGGATTGTTGACGATCCCAAACTGACAGACAGTTTAGAACCCTTAAGCCTGAGGAGAGATTTTGCGTCCCTTTGTGTGTTCTACCGTCTGTACAATGGGGTGTGTTCAGAGGAGTTGTTTGACATGATGCCCACGGCCTCCTTCTACAGTCGCACCGCTCGCCATCGACAGGGAATTCATCCTCACACATTGGAGCCTAAGTGGTCGCGTACCGTGCGGTTCCAGAGAAGTTTTCTCCCGCGTACGGTCAAGCTGTGGAATGAACTGCCTGTCGAGGTTTTCTCAGGAGACTACAGCATGGGGTTCTTCAAAAAGGGCGTGAAGAGGTTTTTACAGGGTCGGCAACGCGCGTGTGATGCCCCTGGTGTTACAGGCGTTCATAGGCTACGGTAACTGCTTTCCATCAGGTGGGCCGTATGCTTGTTTGCCACTTTAGTGGTACAAAAAAAAAAAAAAAAAAAAATACTCGCTAGTCCCCGCACCGCCGTCAATAGGCTATTTGACTAATATTTTTTTCTAAAATCTTAAATCTCTTCGTTTCTTCTATCGGTGCTACGAAGTAACATGTTACCCATGTTCAGCAGTGGAAGATGATGATGTCTCGTTTTATTTTATTTATTTATTTATATATTTAAATGTCATGCACAAAATTGTATACAGGCGGATTTAATGCTATACAAACATTCTCTACCAGTCAACCTTAGGGTTGTTACTATGAACACCGTTTTCGTTGCGATGAACACAATAAGGTTGACCTACATTTCTAGTGTTGTCCTCTTATGGGCCTTTTAAGTTTTAGCCCTCAAGTAAATTGGACATTGTATCTAAATCTTTAAAACATATAGCTGTCTATATTCAAACACAGAGATGAAATGAATTGCAGAATTGTGACCAAACACTGGACGAAAATGGACGGTGGTCGGTGATGTCTGATCGCTGCTTAACAACACAACATGCGGAAAATGGACGATCCTAAAGCATTTTCTTGGATAGAAATTTATACTTAACTATTTAAAATAAAACTTAACAAGACAAAACTTGGCGAACGGGTTGCTATTATGACGTAGGCATCCGCTAAGAAAAGATTTTTGAAGATTCCCATGAGATACCAGGTTACGCACGTACGAAGTTGCGTGCACAAGCTACTGTTCATACAAAATATTAAGATCTGTTTCCACGATCGCGTTATCGACAATCGATCCTATTAAAATTCTAATTTCTTCGAGGTCAACAACAACACCTATTATAAGATGAAATCTTATAGCTTCTTGTAACCCACGGTTCTATATACATTTGACACGTAATTTTATGGCAGGTAGATAACTCTACAAATTTTTATATTATATATAGAATTACTACTGCAAATAGTTTGGTAGTTTCACCTCTGATTAAACATATTTACAGTATAATACACGATCGATAATGGTTAAACAGAAAAGTAGAAGAAAGGTGACTACACATACGCAGGTATCTATTCTCATACAGGAAACACGCAGGATTTGGTTTCCAAAAAAAGCAAAATTCAAAAGTAAGGACCTGGTTCTGGGGAAAAGATCATTAATAGATGCAACATTCGAAGAAAATTCATACCTATATGTACGTTGAACGACACGTCGCTAATCACTTCATTACTTACATGGAGACCGGTTTGTAACCAAATAAATAGTATAGACCTATTTGCAACAGAATATGTTTTAAATCAAAAATGAAGCACATCCAAGTATTACATCCAAGTAGTTTTACCGTTGTACAGTTATAAACAATGTGTTAATGTATGTACAAACTAATATTAACAAATGGTACATGTTTACACGAGACGAGCGGACAGACAACCATGCGAATGGAAATGATGTGCGGTGAAGGATGTGTGCGTTCACATGCACGCACAAGCGAAAAGCTGCCCCCATAGCGTATACCGTGATGTCAGTAAGATTAGACGGCTTTATTTCTCCATAGCTGATAAAATCTAATACATATTCAGATAATTAATGATTTAAAGTTTATTTATAAACAAATCTCTAACAAAATTGCCATACAAATAAATAGGTATTACTTTATTTAATGTAGGACAAGTTAAGTATGAAAATCATTTTTTTTCGACTCAAGCGCACATATGCAAAGAATGAACTGAATTCATTCATTTCATTCGTTCTTTTTGTTAACATAATATATAAATATAGCTTTTCTGATGATCATACGAACAGTCATGTAAAAATATGTGTGGTTCGTATGTTAAGAAAATTACATTTGCCTTTTTTGTTTGTTCACTCATAGCTGCAATATGTCGGCTTAATATTTCTCTAGATGACTGTAATAATTGTTGCGGAGAAATAAAGCCACCTGGTCAGCGTTGTTTAGTCCTCTGCACCGAAGCGAACGAACACAGGAAACAGTACCGGTGCGAGGTCAAAACAAAAACTCTAGGCAGGCGACAAGCACGTAGAGAGCGGTGCTCTCGTCTCTCGGCGGCGGCTGGCAGCGGGCGGGGGGCGGGGTGGCGGCGGCGGCGGGGGCGGGAGCGGGGGCGAGAGGCGGCGTACCGGCGCGGGCGCGAGCGGCGTCCAGGGAGCCCGCCGGCTGCAGGAACCACTCGGAGCGCGTGCGCATCCGCGCCCGCTGCCGCTCGTGTACCTACGACCACCACCAACCGTCAGCCATACACGGCGCGGCGCCCCGCCGCGGTACGGCCGGCGCCACCGACCATAGCCCACTTGCTACCACTTCGCTGTGCACTCCTACCCCTTGCTGATATATTTACCCATAGTGATACATTGACCTTGACTTCTATTTCAAATATTTATCAGTCTGGATTCTTGACTTGAGGATAAGGACCGCCATGTCAACCATATTTCTAAACATGTATTACATCTGCCATAGACGGACCGGCAGTTAATGACAAAAATGTTCAAAATTTCAGTTCTGTGTCTTTTGTGGTTCTCCCTGATTTTATAAAATGTTAACCCAATATATAGGCGGTATGACAGTGCCGTCGTCGCCAGACCCTCGAACTCGCCTAGCTTAACACAAGTTCTAGTATCTTCGGTTATCGGAACAACTAACATTACATTTGTTAAAATTTTGACTATTAGTATTACATCGAAACTGGTTTAAGAAGGTAATTTACACCTATATATGACACATATATTAATAACTAACTGTCAACAGTCCCATATTATATTAACAAATAAACGCGTCAAACGAGTATTCACATGATCACAAGAAAACTAATGACGGTATTTGGTTAAACTAATCGAATTATGAACAAACGAACTAAATTCAATCATGAAAATGGAACTTCTAAAAGAGTAAGAATGCAATTTATTAGGAAAAACTTTAGTTAGAAGAATCATTAGTAATTTTATAACATTAGTATTAATACATGAAATTTAAAACTACCCATCCTTGTTATTGAAAACGAAAACAATTAACATGAAATACGAATGTAAGTTTCCATTAGTCGTCCACACATTACTTCTACTGCGGTTAGTAAATTGAACGATGGCGAACTGTTTATCAGCACCATAACCTTCACGTGTTAACGAACAAACTGTTAAAAGTATGATATCACAAGTAAATCATAACTCTATGGTATTTAATTAGTATTAAGTATCGATTGTTTCCGATGCACACATTGCATCTCTAGTGCGGCGGAAGCGTCGTGTCATCGTACACCAACTCGTGCTAACCGTCGTCAAGCTGTGTTCCACATTGAAGTAATCGCTTCCAGTATTTATAAGTGAGAAAATAACTAAATACAAAAACTAAGACAGCCACAAGTCGCCCTAAGAAAGGGGAAACAGACACTGGTCATGCATTCATAAGACACGGACCGCTACCCAATAAAACATATGTCATTCAAAACTAAACCTTACGGGGGCAAAATAAGACAGATCATAAAATAATATTTGCATTACATATTTCTACAAGGTGATGCGAAAATCATAAGTTTTGTTGTAGGAACATACGGTTTATTTTCCAGTGATCCGTGTTTGAGAGACAGTAAGGGAGACAGACTGCCGGACAAGAGATGTAGGCGCTAAAGGTAGATACTGAGCAAACTCTCGTCACCGTCACTTAAAGAAAACGTCCTCTTAGTGAGCGCTAGAAGTCAAACACACATTGTTTTATACATAACAATTAAATAACCCCTTGAATTTCAATTCAATATAAATAAATAAATATTCCTTTATAAATTACAAAACGCTATTTAGTACATAGTAGTAATATATATGCAAATTGAGAAAATAGTAAAATTGTTCGGTCATAATCACATAACCTCACAAACTGTTGATGTATTAGAGATATTTAATTCTACTACCATTCCGGTTCAAATACGTAAAAAACCATATCAATCGTAATTAAATATCAATGACAAAAATATATAAACGAGTCAGGATCCGAAACACAAACTGAACACGGAATGAGTCAGATATAGGAACAGTTCGTACCTGAGGGAGATAAGAGAGACTCTTGGTGCTCTCTGCATACTTGTTGATGGCTCGTAGCTCTTCGAGTGTCATGTGGGGGCTGGAGTTGCTGCGGGACGACTGCGAGGACGAACTGACCGACACCTGCAATACATGTCATAGTATAATTAATAAATACCCTGTGGCAGGTAAATTATGAACGTCAGATCTGTTCGGCAACTAATACGAATAATTTAGCATTTTAATAATCTGGTCAAATACTAAGAAATATATGAAAGAAAATATTTAATGTATTTATTAACTAGAATAGAACATACTATGCTCAAGAATTAATCAATTACTTATTGAGTATACTCCCAAAGTCATACATCACGCTTCTCGACTGTACATTGACTATCCTGTGATTTTATTAGAGCATCTAAGAGTAACAGTACCTTGAAGACGCTCTCCTCAAGTGAAATGGAGAGCCTGGTGCAGGAGTCGAGTAGGCTGTGTTCTGGAATGATGCCGAGCACACTGCCGGCCGTGCCGGCGGCCATGGCTCCCATCAGCGCGGGCATCGACTGACATTCCTCAGATTTTGTTAGACCTGAGTATTGCATAATAAAGGATACAAAATTCGTTCTTTTAACAGATAGATGACCGTATTTTTGACTGATTTTTGTTAAGTAGTTATTGCGTAATTCATACACCCACGTAACAGCAAAACTTGCCAGGTTTTTAGGCCCGTCAGCCTCTTTTTCTTTATTTAGACATAATTCCTGCTTTGAATAGTTCGCGTATATTGCTGGAGGAGGTCAGGGATTCAGCACGTCACACTACAGACAGTCCTGCTGGCTGCTGCCGAACATACTCATTCCACTTCTGGGATACCAGTCTCCTTTCAATACGCGTCTGTTGAATATATGGCCAACTCATAAGCTGATTTTATACCAGCCAAATAGCTGTGCATCAGTAAGAAACTATTACTGTGGGTATTTTACAGAAAGAAAGAATTGCATAAAACGGTATAATACAGTATTATACCAACATCGACTGTATAATATCTATAAAACATATTGCACACAAATTGCTATTTCAAATCGCATTTTTGACCTTGATTTGTCTAAGGTTAGATATTTTCTCTGAAAATGATGTATGTATCATGGAGATTACATCCATTCAATACTCAAAATACTATCAAAGATAGTACAATAACTTGAGTGTGAATTTACTTTTTTATGTCGTACAAATACAAAGTAGAGTCGCGCGCGTAAAAGTGGGTGGTGGGAAAAATCCGGGTCTTTTTCCATTTGGAAAAAATCCCCGGGGTGTTATCCCACATTTATAAGAGAAACCCCTCAATTATCGGGTTTCTCATTATTTCTTTTAAATATCATGCATTTTTAGGGTTGCGGTTTTAGAATCCATAAGAGTATAAGTATATTGCCATCTCCTCTGCACTATAATTTGTTGTGCTATTATTTTTTGGACATTTTATAATGTCAGTGATTTAAGCTGAAATCTAATTAATTTCACGCGAAATAATACATTATTTTAACTATTTCACTTCAAAAAATAAAATACAAATCAAAATACTGTATATTTCATTGTACGAGTATATATACCGGTATAATACATAGGGACTTGGTATTATGCAGTACATTTACAACCCTAATCACACCCCGAATGAGAGGCAAAGAACTGCTACGCTCATTTGCTCATTTTTATCACCTATGCTGTACGATTAAAATATGAAAGTAATACCACATCACTAGTATGAAGGTTGTCTACCATAAAGAATATACCTAATTAAATGAATGAGTCAAAGGTTAATATCGGAACGAACACAAATCAATAATATAAAACAAATTAATTACCCTTAGTGATGGAAGTAAATTATACATAAATATAATACCACCAAACAACATGTGACCAACGGAAACAGATACAATAGTAAATTTGCCCTGTACGACCGAGGGTGGTTAGTCGAAAATGAACTTAAATAATACCAGTATTAAGTTGTGATTTAACTACACATTACTGTGCTACCAAACCCCCATGACTGCTACGACACGTTTAGATGATGATACGATCAAATGTGAGTATTAATATCTCTATAAATATCTTGCGACTCACCAAAATATACATAATTTACTAATTAACTTGTATTTAATAACTTAAACGATTTTCATTGAGTGGACCTGTGGAAGAGTTGCCTTATGATTATGTTTTCCTAATGGATGATTAAGTAATTGGTATTAATGTGTATATAGTAAGTACATACCTTCTAAATTAAATTTGTTCCCCCAGCGGTCGCATTCACATTGCAGCCATGTTTTTTCTGCTTCTAAAGACAGCTGTCCTGTAATTGAGATAAAAACAACGTTAAATACATATTGCAGTCCTATTTTCTTTAGCGGTAACGTTTGCATTAAATTATGTTCTTAAGTAACCACTAAACTACTCACACTTCTACGTCACGTCTCATCCAAAAAATAAAGTGTTCGTTTTTTTAAAAAAGTCCTAAAACACTGTACGTCAACGACCAGCCGAAACTAAGTGTCCTGCGAGGTTACTAGAGTGCAGTGTTATGTACGATATATTATGAAATAATTTTGAATAAATGTAATGAAAATCACATTACACTACAGGTACGAGTACCTATGTGAGTTAGCGGTACCACAGTAAATAACTTTCAGAAAAATTATACATAATTATACATAGTATCTAATCTCTCCATGTCCATGGCTCATAGACCATTTTTTTTATTAATAGTTTTAGGGACCTTGGTACAAGTCTTTTAGTCCGACTTTAATTTCATCATCATTATCAACCAACCTGTACCTACCCATTGTTGGATATAGGCTTTCTCCATTTCCACCATATGCAATCCAACCTCTACCATACGCTTTTGTACCCTACGCTTCGTTACCCCATACGCGACCTCCACTCTAGACTTACTTTATCTATATAGAAAATATGTAAATAAACTAAGGAAATTTGAATGTAGTTCTTCAATTATCAATAATAATTCAACAGCAAAACCGATAGTACTATTTTAATGCTGTTTTGCACTCCATAGCGGCGATATATATATTTTTTTTATCAAAGATTGCTCTTTAATTATTACTTACAGCATAATACACTAACACTATTATGAAACAATGTGAAAATTGTATTATAAGGACAAGCTCATGTAACGAATTTCGGCCAAAATGTCTTACGGCCTAGATAATGCTAAAACTAAGAGAGATAAGTCAATTAATCCACTCAATTACTTAATATACGACCTTCACTGGTCACCCAGCGATGTCAAAAATGTTCATTGCACTCTGTGTTCAATGTTGTCAGTAATTAATCCGACGTCTCTCACAATTAAGGATAAGCATCGTCTCCGTTTCCAAACATAGCTTTATTAATATCCCCGATAGCGGTACACTGCAGCAACACAATACTTGTTATTGAATGACAGCTTCTCATAACAAAAGAACGTCATTTCCGCGTTTTTATACAAGACAGACAGGTTATTTCGTCTTTTCAAAACAATTTACATTACCGATTTTCTCATGTGAAGGCAATTTTTGTTAATGGTACACTGATGAGTCGTGAATTGCGATTAATTTTGCGACTGATAGTCTGATAACTATCGCTTTGCAAGGCGTCATTAATAAAAGGAATGAACTAGAGAATGAAAGTATTGGTGGAAGTATTATCATGGTTATTTGGTTGAGGATTCAGTGATGGCAGATGGTAGAAAGTTCTAGAGTAGATGGATGTATGGGGCGACGAAACGTTGGACGCTCTACTACTCTAGCTGGGCCTATGTCTTCAAAATAGCTGCTGGAAGAAGGCTGACTGTTGAGGGTGAAAGATTGCATATAATGGAAAGCATTGAGGAAGGACCACCAGTGTGTAGACAAGTCGATGATGACGCTTTTACCCCTCTAGCTGGACCTATGGCTTCAAAATAGCGGCTGGATGCGGTGAGCAAATATTGCATATGGTGGAAAGCATTGAGGAAGGACTATAACCAGCAGTGAGTAGATAAGTTGATGATGACAATTTTACCCCTCTAGCTATGACTTCAAAATAGCGACTGAATCCGGAGGGCGAAAGATTGCATATGGGTGAAAGCATTCAGGAAGGACTAACCAGCAGTGGGTAGATATTTTCATGATGAAATCTAAAATACTGTATCTGATATAACTTGGTGATAATCATCTAAAATACTTAATGGTTAAAGAAGTATGTGAAGACTTACTAGCATATGCCTCCTGATCCCTGTGATGTCTCGGCGGTGGCGGGTCCCTAAAAGAGCATATCCACTCGTCCTTCACCCGCAGGATGCGGCCCGTGACGCGAGCGTAGTACTCATAGTTGTCCCGGCCAAACAGATCACCAGCGCTGAACTGTTCGATCAGCTGCCTCATTATACGGGTCGCCACCTAACGCCAATAGCACAATGTAATCATGCTACATTACAGTTACAACTCGAGGTCAAAGTACTGAAAAGTGTCGACTTCAATTTTTTTTGCATTTAGTTGTACGTAAACGGTCCAACGTGAATCCTTCGCTTTGACTCATCGGGTATGGTGAATTTTGTATAAACAGTTTTTAATTATAAAAGTGTTTTATAGTCTGCGAAAAAAGAACTAAATATACACATCAAGTTACCTTTTATAAAACATTAGGTAACGCACGGATTTCATCATCACTATCATCGGAATTTTATTTTTCAAATTGGTTAATCCACATCCAATAATCCACATTAATGGTTCAATATCAGTTCATAGCAAAAAAAAAATAATTGGTCGTCTGTAAAGTCGGTTTACGGACGATAATTTTACGTGATAACGTCATAAGAAACATAGCCCGATCGATCGTGCCTCTCTATCGCTCGCGCTCTCGCTTGCACGCTCGGCTCAGGGGGAACGTGACAATGAGTCATGCTTTTTTGTGCGTGCACCCGGCGTTCATCGATTTATAAGAAACTAGATATTATCAACATTACTTTGATGATTTACGTAAATGGTGTCACTAATTGACTATAAAGCATAAACTTTAAGTCGAACTGCAGTAAAACCACGAAAGTAAAATGTACTGAACGAGAAGTTAAATCGACAGTAAACATATTTATTTATGTTAAAGACATGAAAAAGTTGTATACATTAATTGAATTGCAGGAAAATAACACTGAAATAAAAGCTGTCCGGTACTGCATAATATCTACAGGATTTACAATAGGGAAAAACTTAAAAGAAAATGATTTTGGTTAAATCAGTTATATTTGATATACAGATAGAGCAGATAGGTAACTTACATACATCCTTATAGACTGCATATGTATTATTTATGCTCAAAGTTTAAACAAATGTACTAAACTACGGTACTTCTCATCCACTCAAGTGAAGTATTTTTATTTTTCTTATTATCATAATGTTATATTATAGCACTTGTACTGTTCAGTAATTAAATAAATGTAATTACGTGGAACAGTAAAAGTGCTTTATTATAAAATTATGCTAATATTGTTATGTTAAGTTAAGTTAAGTTAAGCACTTAGTGGTCAACAGTATCAACTTTCTTGTTATATTTATTGATGAAAATTAATATCTTAATAATAGGCTATTTTCCAATGTTTAAAAATTGTGTAAATTATTTAACAATATCGTAAAATATACAAAACTATAAAGATCTGCAAACTTTCATTCTAATATCTTCAGTCAGACTTTTTTTAACGTCGATCAAAGTTTGGCGGGAAAGTCCATTTTAAAAGTATGAAATTATTAAAAAATAATATTTCCATTGGAGAAGCAATAAAAAATGCTATAACTTTTATTATGATACTAATAACATAAACGTAATATTTAACATAGCTGTCGTACAAATTTCTGATTTGATGCATACAAAATACAAACCTGTGACGTCATAATTCGGTAGTCTTTTGTATGGAGCGTTTTGGGGCAGTCTAAAAATTGTGATTTTCAAATTACTATATCTCGAGAGATTTTTGTGCTATCGAAGTAATTCTTTCACCTATGGTTATATTATGGAGACGTCCCTACATATCAAACAGAAAAAAATGTTAGTCAAATAACCTATTGTAACAATTCGACGAGGCATTTATCACGACATGATTTACTTTTGGTGAAACAAGCTACCTAACCGTCATCAACTCATAATGAAGGAATTAATGGAACTGCAATAGAGCAATGCAATGCAGCAAATGCAATAACACACGAAATTCGTTAAATTATACAATGGAGATTTGTTATCACGTATATTCAGAGACGGTATTAATATTCATGATTAATACACATAGGTATTTTTATTGATGCCCTAACAGATACGGAAAAATATATTTGGAAAAATATTAATATGATAATTCTTTTTGGTCATTATCAGAAATGGTGATTCAGATACTTAATATATCTAAATATTGATCAATACCATAAAATACCCAAAACCAGACCGATGTGCAATTTTTCACTTTCATAACTTTCGTCCGTCTTGTGTTATGGTCGATCAAAGGCTGGTGGGTAAGTCCATTTTAAAAGGATGAAATATTAAAACAAAAAACCATTGCAGAAACAATAACAAATACGATAACTTTTGTCACGGTACCGACTGTCAGTGTTATATTTGATATAGCTGTCGTGCTAATTTCTAATATGTATAGTATTTAATGCATACAAAATAGGAACCTGTGACGTCAGAATCAACTAGCATTTTGTATTGAATGTTTTCCAATGACAGTCCAAAATTGCGTTTAGTTATCATCGCATCATATTTTATGTTATCAAAGTAATTTTTTCGTCTATAGTTATGATATTGAGACATCCTAAATCGAAAAAAAATTACAAGTCGCCTATACGTAGTCTACATTTTAAACTACTTGATTGGAAACAAAAGCGGCACGCAACCCTAACTAATAAAACGAGCGTTAAACACCAATTCAAACAAGCCGTGATAAGTGCGGTGGTATTCGGCAAACAGGTTTGTAATTAAATTAACTGGATAACCGATGAGTCAGCGTAGGAAATGAGTAAGGTGATGTGAATCAAGCGTTATCAGAGTTGCTGTTTTGGGGTCGCATCGCTAAGCAAGCGAGTGCCGTATGATAAAAATCTGCGTAGTATCTTATGATTACTCCTTGCATGATTAAGTGTTTACATTAATATTTTTCTCCTTAATTCATCTATTGTAAAAACTGGTGCGGTATTGAGTCATCAAGCGGCACGATAAATTATACGCCTGAAGTAACAGACCGGTTTGACTCCCCCTTCGACCAAAATAATAAGTATAGACGAGCACTTTCTCCAAGCTCTGTGCTCACTTTGTCATAATCTGTTACTTTTTTGGCACTGATTTTTATAGCTCCCGTTTTCTAATATCCTGTTTTCTTAGTCCAGTTATTCCAATTGTAGATAGCAGGCTCGATCGTCTACTCGTATTATTTTGGTGCAAAAACTCATTATAGATTGTATTATGAGTGAATAAATAAACCTAAATTATATAGCATAAACAACCTATCCTAGGTCCAACCAATCCTAGGTCAACTATAGGTAAATTTTATATTACTTGGCTAAATGTGCATGGTTTTAGAAACTTATCTACATTTACTAACCATTATTTCATCAAATTAGAACCTTATCGCGAAGAAAATAAACATGGACCTGCAAGCAAGAGAGTCAAAGCACTAAACTACATGAAGAGTAGGAACCCTTTTACTACTATTACTCGGCCAAATGTGCGTACTTCTGAAATTATATTTAAATCTAATAAAGAGTTAAATTTAAAGGAACTACAATCTTATAGCGAAGGTATTAAGGCGAATAGACTCGCAAGCAATTGTGGCGTGAGCATCGAAGCACTAGTCTATAATAAAGCCGGTAGGGGAAGACTTCTTGAGAACCGTAGTTTTAATTAGTACTCACGCATACTTCAGCCTTCAGCCGCATGTTTAGACAACAATTAAGCTATATACAACGCCTTTACATGTCCTATTTAATTAATTTGTATACAGACAGCATAATCACCTGACATCAACATGACATATCATTATTATGGTAGTCAAAAATATAAGTCGATGTCAAAAATTTGTTTATGTACATTAGTACACACAGTACGTAGGTAAAGTAACGTAAAACGTAAGTAAGTGCATTATTACTAAAACATTTTACAAAATTTTAAGGGCTTAATGCCGAAATGCCAAACGGTTCTACAGTTATAAATTACCTTGGTAATATTGTAGTCAAACTATGTACCAAGATAGAAATGACATATATAATGATAGACAGAATATATTTGAAATAGAACCGCTGATGTAAGCATATTCGTCCATTCGACCTATGAGAACCACACACGTACATGATTATAGTATATTATTTTTACTAAGAAATATATTATCTACTTTCATAAAAATTACTTCTTTGTTTACGTCGCATATAACTATCCCCAAAAAATTTGGGTATAATAAGCTCGATTTTTTTTTATACTACGTCGGGCGGCAGACAAGCATACAACCCGTCTGATATGAAGCGGTTACCGTAGCATGAACGCTCGCAATAAGAAATATCGCTCGCGTGCATGCAGAAGATCTTAAAATACCATGGAACACTTAATGTGTCAATGTAGCCTAGTTTGCAAAAGCCTGGAAATCCTAGGAACGCCGTACCCAATACTGAAGGGTAGTCCTCCAGTATTGGGTACGGCGTTCCTAATAAGAGGCGTATAATAATACTCTTCCCAATAAGAGGCGTAGTGAAGTACTCGGAATGTCTCTGAACAGGCGAGGGAGAGTGCATAAATAAAGGATCAAGAAATATACAAAAGAACCAAGAGGTTCGATATGCCACCGGTGCTGCAGTACTAGACCCATTATAAGAAATAACCATTTGATTAACCCTTCGTGTGCCGCGGTCCCATGGTGGGTACTGGGTTGGTACGGCGCTTGGTGGAGCCACACCCCGACTATTCCAAACAAATTTAATGTCGCGTCAGTAACTACTAAACAAACAATGACGTCTGTGCAGAGCGTTAATGAGCGTGTGTGCGTGCGGCGCCATACAAACTGTTCCAGATTTGTCTCAGAAGCGATGTGAGGTCGTCACGAGAGAGCAACAGGGAATGGCCATACTGTACGTAGTAAGTACTATTACTTATATTGTGGTACAGAGCTAAAATCCGCGGCGTGCGAAAGGTTAAACAAAGTTGTAGTGTTCTCAACACAGCACAAACATGTATGTACATTTTGAATTTGATTATAATTTGTATAAGTCATAGGTATATATTACGCACGGCATTGTGAAATAAAGAACCATGCCTGAATCATTCGCAGCAGAGTATCATCTAAATTACATTTACCTTCGTTATCAGATAACAAAATGCTATTAACTGTGGACTACTGATAACGCGTTTATTGTCATTTGCAGTGAGATTAACAATTGTATTATAGTTTAGTATAGTAAAAACTTTATTGTAAAAATTCTTTGCAGCATACGAAGGTAACATAGGGTTGTACTTGGTTCACCACCTCGAAGACCAAAGCCAACCTCACCTGCACGTGATGCACCCAGCTGATTTACTAACAAAAGGTTCTGGCGAAAGAGAGGTAGGCCATAGCGTAATTTTAAGATTGGGGATATACCTACACCTCACAAAATACCGCAGCCAAATAACAATCCCCTTGAGGGTTGTCGTGTTCCTGTAACTTAATTAGGTCACCAAAAAGGAAGGAGTTGTTGCGTTCGTAGCGGGGGTGACGACGCGCGAGTGAAATTTTATGTTGCAAGCGTTAATATGGCTATGGTAACCACTTCACCTCTGGTCGGTCGTATGCTTGTTTGCCACCCAACGTAGTATAAAAAAGAACAGCTAGGTAGATGTGGACAGTATTATGTTTTCATTATCTGTTGAGCACAATTTTGGGACCGTGTGTGACTCATCTGTATTTTGTGACACCACGACGATTTAGAACCAAAGTTCACTTTGGTATCCGGCATTGCACACCATTTGCAGGTTATGACAACTTAACCTGATTACCTAACAATTTAGAATTTAAAAAAGTACATACAAATGTATGTCTATTGTCTTGCAATAGACATACAAATAGGTTTTCTGTCGGCGAAATAAATAAGCACTATTGATTAAGAACACATACTAACAATCTAAATGAACCAAAAGGTTAGTACTAATCCCTAAAAATAAAAACTATAATATGACACACAATTCACATTATTTGTATCGTATCACGTTACAATTTAATTGTCTTGCTTATCAATAGTGTTAGTTACTATCATATTATATAAACATAAACTAGAAATCAATAGTTTTTTACAACACATGCTCAGATCAGGTGATTACGCCGACGTCAAATTATAAACCATATTGGTGCAGAGTATCTATGTGTACGTTATTCTAAATACATAAAATCAATATGTACGTTTCCCACATTTCATCTTATAAGTTATAAGGTATCGAACAGACGATGTTCTTTTTAGCGAAGGTGAACGCATATATCACAATTTTGATTTAGTTTACGGACTTTGATGACGGCTAGCCGTCATGCACGTCACTATGCCAAATGCAAATACAATGTGGTTCTTTGTACCACATAAGGTGGAAAAGAACCACATAAATCGAATGATATGACGCATCACCGACACTTATAGACGCATATAACACAGATGTAAAACTTCGCAATGCAGCACGTTTTCGGTGCTGACTAATAACCCTCAAAAACTCATTAGAACACATCAACCCTCTAAGAAATGGTTATTTGGTTCCAACCTTCAGCAAGTTGAACATATTTCCGTATTCGAACTGCATCTAATGAAGTAACAAACATATTTTTGCGGCCTGAACAGACAGCAGACAGTGAGAGATTTTTATCAGCAAGACGTTATTACTGCTACATTAAAGTTAAAAGTTGACGAAAACCATAGGATACTTTCCGCAAACAAAAAGCAACTTTAGTGTCTCAGCAATAACGTGTCGCTGACAAAAACTCCGCTGTTGTCCCACGTCTGCGCGGACATTAAAATGATGCTAAACGTAAACCACCTACACAACAGCAGTTTACTGACGGGCATGTACATTAAGAGCGCGGGTTCTCGACATTTATAAAAAAAAAGTCGCATTCTACTTCGCTCAAAAACCACGTCGTATGTTCAAGACTTTATACCTCTATAAAAATAGCTTAACACTAATAGAGGAACCGCTGCTGGTTTTGCGCTAACCTCCATCATAGCGGACCTGACAGTTCACCTGCGTCGTCCATCAAGCTTTCAAGATATTTTAAACAAAAAGACATCACATCACAGCCCGAATTCCAGAGTAAATTTATTACATGTCTTATGTTATCTATCCATTAAACATTAAATCAATTATTATCTGTCAAATATAAGTTTATATTAATGATTGTCTATGTATCAATATACACCAATAATATTCATGTCATCGATCATAAAATATAGATTTACAAGAAATATGACAAAGCAAATCGTATTGATAAATTTATTCGATTATCCTACAATTAATGTTAATATCTCATATCATGTTATCAAAAACATTAATTTCTTTAGGGAAACACGCTTTCGAAAAATATTGATCTATTTATATTATTATATTAGGTATATTGTTTATATTATTAATCTATTATATTATTTATATTCTCCCCCATTCCCCTTCCTACGATCCAGAAATTGACGCGAATGATGCATGCAAGGTACATATTTTATTGCCCCATATTTTGAAGGCAAAATACGAATAATTTCAATGCAACGGCTGTTTTTTTTTTATCTTTGTAAACGAGTGTTGCAATCAAATATAGCCAAACACACGGCTCATTAAGCCATATGATAAACACAGATCAGATAATGGGGTCGACTGACCTTGAACCGCTGCACGTCCTCCATTGTAGCCGTTTTCCCGTCCGACACGCAAGAGTGGAAAAACGACGGTGCCACCGACACTCCCAGGGCTTCCGATGTCATACCTGTACCTGGAGGATGGAGAGTTTGATCACTGAGACATGGTCTTATAGAAATGAGTGCATTCATAATTGAATATATTATTAGCCATTATAAATACCTCGTGCATAGTTCTTTTTAAATCAATATTTACGCTTTTTTTTCTACGAATGTATAGGAACCTTTATAATAGAACTACTTTCCGAATATTTTGGGGTGTAAGTGGTTCATGAACATCTCTGAACCAAAGCCAACTTCACCTGCACGCGGTGCACCCTGCTGACTGACAAACGAAGCTCTGGTGAAAAGAGAAAAGTGAGTGAGGTCACCAGAAAGGAAGAAGCTGCGTTGGCAGCGGGGGTGGCGGCGCGCGAGCGATACATTATGTTGCTAGCGTTAATATGGCTACGGTAACCGCTTCACATCAAGCGGGCCGTATGCTTGTCTGCCACCCGACGTAGTATAAAAAAAAAAACTACAAGGACATCGGCATCAAAAAGGTACGTGGGATACGGGTCGAAGGGGTTTAGAGCATACTCTACAACTCTGCTCAACTTGTAAGAGATTTTGTATATTGTTTTATCACCATATTAAAATTTTATATAGATATACATGTAAAGGATATGCAAAGGCCTTGTCCACGACAGAGGTGTGCGTTATGTACGAAGTAAGCCGATCTGCGCACACTCAGCGGCACTCTACACCGCTGAGTGTGCGCATATTGCGATTGGCTTCTTAAAAATAAAAAATAAAAAACTCTGCTCAACTGCCGGTTGGCGGAGGCCAGTGTTTTCAAGCCGCCCTAACGCCAGTGACTTAGTTTAACGTCCGTCATCTAATGACAACAGCCGAGACTACTTAACGTGCCCTAAGAGCACGGAGGAGTTGGAGATAAATAAACCAATCCATAGACAAGGCTACAGTTGACGTTGCTTAACCTGCGTGTTCGATTAGACTGATAATATCGAGCTCCTCACAACCAATGATCAACATTACAAGTCACGTCTACAAATAATTTTCAAACTAAAATTCTAACATTTCAATAAGGAAACTTTGTATACTCAGAGATACATAATTAAAACAACAAACAATGTTTCAGGTGATTTAACAAACTAAATATTGAAAAACTTGCAATTTTTCAGCTGAAAATCGAACGTAATTGTTCATTAATTATATAGCATGACGTTTGAATTACTATGCAAGTTTGGTATGCGGTAATGGCGTGCGGCGGAGCATGGCATGCGCGTACGAAAGGTACCATATTCGTGACAAACAATTACTGTACATTTTTGTGCACGTCCACGTATTGTCTTAGACATAACTATCATAATTATGGTTTGCGATATTATCGGTAACACTGAGCCAGCAATTTATGGCAAGAACGACAAAGATGTAAGACGAGCCCGATGGTCGAATGGCTAGCTATAGCCACTTTGACTCCGAGGTCGCGGTTCGATCCCCGCTCAAGACAAATATTTGTGTGCATGAACATGTCTGTTTGTTTTGGTCTGGGTGTTTTCTATGTATTATATGTATGTATTTATAAAATAAAATGTATGTCAGTTATCTAGTACCCATAGTACAAGCTTTGCTTAACTGGCCGTGTGTAATTTGTCCTAGAATATATTTATTTATTATTCACTTAGTATATAATATGTTAGTTTAGTCAGCAGGATAAAACCAAGTACTCAGAGCTGAGTAGGATAATACAGCAACAGTGCCGATGCGATAAAAACAATTTCGTGGATCAAATCTGCCAAGAAATACAAGAACATGCGCACAAAGTACAAAGCTCTGATCTTTTCAAAAAAGTGAAACTGCTCTCAAAACAGCTCAAGCCGAGAACGTGGGTGATCGAGGATGAGGATGGTACAACACTCCATGACGTAGACGCAATAACAAATAGATGGCAAAACTATTGTGAGGAATATACCCACACGACGGACGACCACCACATGACGGAACTCTCTGGTGCGAATTAACGTTGGAACCTGACATTTTACGTTCAGAAATCACAGCTGCTATAGCCACGCTCAAGAATAAAAAAGCCCCCGGATCTGACCAATTGACAGCAGAGTTGCTGAAAGCATTGGGATCTGCAGGAATAGTCGCCATTCACAAAATCTGTAATACCATTTGGCGCACTGGAGATTGGCCGTAAGGAATGGTCATAACCTCGAACAACTTATGGCAACTGGCAAGGTTGACGGCAAACGACCAAGAGGCCGCAGCCCGATGAGATGGTCTGACCAGATCCGCACATCTCTGGACTCAAATCTCCACAGTGCCCTCCACGTTGCGAAAGATCGCAATAGTTGGAGAAAAATTGTTAGAAGGAAGATGTTTCTGCGTGGGAGTCACGACCCTCAGTAATGAGGTATACGACGCGAGGAGGAGGATATAATATGTTACAGTCAATGTAATAAATTGGTCATTATTTATAACGGTTGGCCAAAATAATAAATTGACAATTATTAATAATGAAGCTTACTTGGCACCACATTATTGATCATCTATATAGCCAGGTTGATGGAGAGCGGAGCTCCTATTTCTGATGATCTAACCAAAACACGTTTTATTACATTGACCAAGTATTGGTCAGTCTGAACAATAACTAATTTATTCAAAGTTAAAAGTTTGTATAGTCAATGTAGACTATACAAACTTTTAACTTTGAAAAAAAAACACAGCCAGCAATTTATGACATGAACGACAAAGATGTAAGTTTAATAATACAAGCAACAAATCCATATTTGATCATGTTGTACAAACAACCGCTAGTCGATAACAAGGCTTCGAGTAAAAAATGGTCCTGCATAACCAACAGAAACAGACATACGTAGCATTCGTAGCACAGACTCGTAGCACTACGCGGTACCCTCCTATACCGCCATGCTGTGCCGCCAGTGTTATGGCATACCACGGCCACTCCATACAAATGTCGCGTCGTTTACTATTTGGGGTGTAAGTGGTTCATCAACATCTTTGAACCTAAGCCAACTTCACCTGCACGCGGTACACCCTGCTGACTTACAAACGAAGCTCTGGCGAAAAGAGAGGTAGGCAGCGCAATTGTAAGCTACGCGACTGGGGAATATACCGCAGCCAAATAACAATTCCCTTGAGGGTTGTTGTGTTCCTGCGAGTGAGTAAGGTCACCAGAAAGGAAGGAGATGCTGCGTTGGCAGCGAAAGTGGCAGCGCGCGAGCGATATTTTATTCGCAACATAAAATCATCGCTCGCGCGCTAATATAGCTACGGTAACCGCTTCAAATCAGGTGGGCCGTATGATTGTCTACCACCCGACGTAGTATAAAAAAAAATATTACAAACAATGGCGTCTGTGCAGAGTGAGAATGAGCGTGTGTGCGTGCGGCGTCATACAAACTGTTCCAGATTTGTCTCAGAGGGTTTATACCAATAAAATTGTCAAAATACAGAATATAAATTTAAAATTCTGTACTTAAGCTGTTAATGAATAATATCATGTCATGTCGTATTCGTTCAGTACTTAATATACGACGCCTCACCCCTAGAAAACACGGCCCGATCCTGAGCGATCGGCATCCATCGACTGTCTACCACTTTCTTGAGGTCGTCGCTCTATCTACTTAGGCTCGTGCGGCTCGTTCCACACAATATATGATGCATTTTTTTTTTTATCTAAAGAGTAATTATACTCACTACCGCTGGGAATTTTAAAGTGACGCCGACGTGCGCTGCCATTAATTAAAAACATTAAAAATATATGTATATGTATCGCTAGTAAATCGAATTAATGTATATCTTTATCAATACAATACAATAACTCTTCATTGCACCAATAAAATTACAGAAACAAAAAGAAACCCAATTTAATGACAATTCATTATCGCTATGAGCAATCGATTCCAAACAATCTTAGGGCATAAGCGGACAAAATGTATATTTGACCTTTATTGTCTCTTAAGAAGAAAATAAATAATATTCCTGAACAAATTACACATGGCCATCTAGTCCCAAACTAAGCAAAGCTTGTACTATGGATAGGTACTAGATAACTTACTTAGTATTACTATAGTTTTTTGCTTTTGTAAATATATACATATAATACGTATAAAACACCCAGACCAAGACAAGCAGACATGTTCATGTTCACAAATCAGTGTCTTGGGCGGAGATTGAACCCGCGACCTCAGTCAAAGTGGCCATTGCTAACTTGCCTCTGCCGTCGTCACAATAAAGCATTTTTGTAGATGAGTTATACCGCGAATTATTGGTAAAAATGGGTGTTATTAACCACAACATACGATATAAGAAAATTTCAGTTAATAAATAATAAATAAATATTCCTGGACAAATTACACACGGCCATCTAGTTCCAAACTAAGCAAAGCTTGTACAATGGATACTATATAACTAATATATAATACTTAAATTCATACACATAATACATAGAAAACGCCCAGACCAAGACAAACAGACATGTTCATTCACACAAATGTTTGTCTTGTGCGGGGATCGAACCCGTGACCTCGGAATCAAAGTGGCCATTGCTAACCATTCAACCGCGGAGCTCGCCAATAGTTATATGAACTAATAATAGTATATAATCTGACCCTAGATGTGCATTTTTTGTAATATAGACACGACTGTACTACACAACCCGTCATAAAATTATTAAAATGTCAATTAGCTCAGTAGCACACCAAGCAATAAGTGAAGATGTGAGATTAAATAATCGCAGTAGTGGTCGCATAAAGTTGCATCACGCAGTGCGGCCGGCGGACGCCCACGCGCGGGCAATTGGCGTAATTAGAGCCATTAGTTGGATAATGCCGAATACTTGCTCCGTCTACCGTGATATTACCTCTTTACTATGTTCGCGCGTTGTTTTTGTACATGCGGACAGCACGCGTGGTATATGTTTTCTATGCAAATATATTAACAATTTCAATTGAAATTTAGAATAACTTGTCGTTTTGTTTTGTTGCTTTACTTTTATATTTTTAGACATATTGAAAAGAGGGGAAGTCAAATTCCAAAAGCTCCTCACTCCTACTAATTTCTTCTGATTAAATTCGTTGTGAGTTCCAAAGCAGCCGCAGTTTTACCCCCGGGACTGCAGTGGATTTCATTGTTCGCGCCGGTGATCGCCACCGTTAATCCTGGCTACAGGAGACACAGTGGTGGGATTATGTGTTTTTTTTTTTTGACGTGACAACGTCTTATAAATTGGTTAGCCGGGTGACACTTCAAGAAACTGGCTCACGTTATGCGCTTACAATGAGAGCGAGTGAAAGGCACGCGTCCCTTCTAAGAGCGAGAGAGACAGACATAAAAAGTGAAAGGCATGCGTCCCTTCCACTCGAAAACATTTTACCACTCAAAGTCGTTGACACGTAAAACTTTCGCCCGTATACCGACTTTACAGGCAACCAATTTTTTTTGTAAATACACGAGCATTTTGACGAGCTCGATGGTCGAATGCTTAGCAATGGCCACTTTGACTCCGAGGTCGCGGGTTCGATTTCCACACGAGACAAACATTTGTGTGCATGAACATGTCTGTTTGTCTTGGTCTGGGTGTTTTCTATGTATTATAAAGTATGTATTTACAAAAAATTGGTTGCCTGTAAAGTCGGTATACGGGCGAAAGTTTTACGTGACAACGACTTTGAGTGGTAAAATGTTTTCGAGTGGAAGGGACGCATGCCTTTCACTTTTTATGTCTGTCTCTCTCGCTCTTAGAAGGGACGCGTGCCTTTCACTCGCTCTCATTGTAAGCGCATAACGTGAGCCAGTTTCTTGAAGTGTCACCCGGCTAACCAATTTATAAGACGTTGTCACGTCAAAAAAAATTCAAGTACATTTATCAGTTGTCTAGTACCCATAACACAAGCTTTGCGCTTAATTTGGAACTAGATGGCGCTGCGTAAATTGTCCAGAAATATTTATTTATTTACTTACATTGCTAGTCCACTGGGATCGTCATTGTCATCATAATTCATTCATTCATTAGTCATCACTATATCCTTTATATATGAATATTTAATATTACATGTACTGTATACATAATGTCAGCCTTGACCGATTTATATAATTTTACTGTCACGCTCTACATACTACCCTAGATTCAACTCATTGCTTTATAAATACTATCGCCTGATTACAAAGAAATCAATGAATCGAACTTATTACAACCTGATAGAAAGAACAGATTATATATTGATTTGAAACTATTTTTACGGAAACACTATTAGTCCAGCATGTCGTTTGCTGCTCAAAAAGATTGCCGGGAGTTTTGAAAATTAGGGATTATATATAGCTTTCGGTACGCTCTTTCCAAATTTCTATGTTGTCACCTTGTATCTTTACCGCTCGCATCACCATATTGGAAAATATACCCATATCGACACCATTGTATGAAGTAAAAATTGAAATATAAGTCAGGCTCTAAAATAATAGTATCCAGAGCAACAAAATTATTGATAAAAAATGACTGGTCGCAGATTAGAAATAAAGTTTTCTGTAACTGCATAATAAGATTAGAGTCTTATTATGCAGTCAAATCTAGTATATTTGCACTACCTCGAGATGTGATGAGAGATAAGAACGTTAGCTACGCTATCTGCACAATTTGATATACACTTATGTGCACGTATGACTATACATAATAATAATTCTTATAGTATGTATATATGTATATGTATGTTGTATAAAAATAAGGCACTCTAAGGTAAACTGGTAGACAATGCTTTAGCATTAGGTTCGCCTTTTGTATATAATCATTTAATGGATTGTGTGTGATATATATATATATTATGTAAATTAAGTAGTAATTAGCCATAATTTGCTTTTAAAGTTTCAAGTTTAGTAATATATGAAATAATTTCAAATAAATATCTTTATTGACGTTTTTAAGGTCTATTATTCAAATATGTTAAGGAAGATCAATCTTGAGCTAATCTACTGGTTCAGTAGAAAAACCTCTCACCTGCTTTGTCAGCATTTGAGGCCATCACCCGAAACGTGCCAAAGAGAAGCACCAACAGTCTTTGCGTGCAGACCGGCAGCGACAGCAACAATCTGGAAAACATTACATTATTATTCTAGAGATAATTTCATTTTACTAAGTACTAAAACACTAGTGATAATGTCTTATAAATCGTTGAACGCCGGCTGCACTCACAAAAAAGCTTGACTCATTATCATGTTCCGCCTGAGCCGAGTGTGCAAGCCAGAGCGCGGAACAAGCGATAGAATATCTTTAGAAACATAGGTACGATCGGCTTACGTTTCTTATGACGTTATCACGTAAAATTTATCGTCCGTAAACCGACTTTACAGACAAGCAATTTTATTTTAATACTTTCAAGTCACATAACAAAAAATGTCGCTAATAAAAAAATATATAATAGTACAGTCATCTTTTGCTACATTGAAAAAACATTTTAATAATTAATACAAATGTTATTTAATTTAAAATTTTCTTCGTTCACTACATACGACTATGTTTTTTTACAATGATGTTGCAATACTATTTTCTATGCTATAAGCACAGAACAAGAAATAGTTCAACTTTAAGGTTCTTTAGTTGCAGATAGAGTAGGGGCATGAGTCAAAGAATTCATTATTGCTTCTTGGGCTTTGGGGCACTTAGACATGATTGGACCCTACCGTAAATATAAAATGCGACAAATTTTATAACATACTAGCTTCCATCTGCGGCTTCGCCCGCATTTACTTTTTTTTAATAAAAAGTATCCTATGTATCCTTCCTAATAATACCTTTGAGAATATGTGTACAAATTTTCATGATGATCTGTTAAGTAGTTTCGGCGTGAAAGCATAAAAAACAAACTCACATTCACATTTATAATATTAGTAGGGATTTGTAAATTAAATATAGGAAGAGTAATAAACTGAGTGTTTCTTTAGCATTAAAATAAATTCAAATAATCTTTACTCGTAACGCTTTACGACATACAACACAAAGCGTCAATCTAAACAATAGCTTTTATCGAAACGACCTAATTAAACAGGAAAATTATGAAGAAAACAGCAGTTTATTGCTCCCGCATTTCGTGGTAACTTCAACACCATGGGAACGCACAATATGAATCTACACACGGTCTAAGATCAATATCAATCAATCAATGGCGAGCGTTGTAGGCAACCCGGCACCCCGGCTGAATCGACCGAGATGTTCTTGATCTGCGGTTACGAGATGTGGTATCGACTTATAGAAAGTGCAGGAATAGTAGACATGCTGGAAATAAACTCATCCAAAATGTTGACGGCAGTATAATAATATTAAAAATATTCACATTTACAAATCGCTGGGGGACCATTAATTTTGCCATATTGCTGTTTCTCACATTGCTAAGAGGGGGAAGTCAAATTCCAAAAGCTTCTTACTCCTACTAATTTCTTCTGATTACATTCGTTGTGAGTTCCAAGGCAGCCGTAGTTGTACCCCCGGGACTGCAATGGACTTCATTGTTTATTGCCTTTTTGGCGGTCGCCGCTGTTAATTCTGGCTACACAGGAAACACAGTGGTGGGAATGTGTGGTGCGCCCCCGTCCCGTTGGGGGACCATTAAGGAGCATATACACCAAAATTTAGAAGCATTAGAAATGCGGTTTTACCATCGTGTACTACGAATAAGCCGGTAATAATCTCGACTAACTGATAGGCTGTGTGGTTTCCGGCAGACTAGAATAGAATTACTCCGTTTCTTTCCATGGATGTCGTACAAGGCGACTAAGGGAAATACATTATAAAACATTGATAAGGCCTCCCCAACCCGTCTGGCCAGCGTGGGGAGTGTAGGCCAAATCCTCCTTCTGTCTAGGATGGAAGAGAGAGGGTCGTGCTCGTGCTCCTGTAGTGGAGACTAAAATGACCTGATGATGAATCTCGACTGAAGAGGTACTCAGCGAAGTAAAAAAAATTGGTTGTCTGTAAAGTCGGTTTACGGACAATAATTTTAAATGATAACGTCATAAAACATTGTAGCTTTTTAAAATCGTTCTAGCAGTTTTTGTGTTTATCCATTCCAAATACATTGGTTGTCTGAAAGTCGGTTTACGGACAATAATTTTACGTGATAATGTCATAAAAAAACATCGGCCAATGGAGTGGAAGAGTGATTGATGAGTCACAAACCGAACGCTTAGGCTGATCGTGCCTCTCTATCGCTTGTTCAGCGCTCTCGCTTGTACGGTTGGCTCAGGCTTAACGTGACATCGAGTCATGCTTTTTCGAGCTTGTTCGTTTTTATAAGACGTTATCATGTCAAAAATCCTTAGAACTCATGAAGAAAATCAAGAGAAGAATGGTATCTGGGGAAGCATTTGGGCGGCGCTACAGATGTCTAGAACTGCGGGTGTGATGTATACATTACTGCTGTTTTGTAAATATATATCGTATCGTATAATATCTCTATAGTGTAATATGTTCAAAGTGTACTTTCACTGTTGTCATAATTAGTTTTATTTTATCATGAAGAATTCGTATAATCATTATTGTACCTAAGTTTTCGCCAAAATATGTTTTCCTTCTAACTACCTACTGAATGGTTGACTGGAAGAGATCCTTTATGGGATAAGTCTGTACATGTAACTCTTTTACTATCATGTTTATGTAATTTCTTTTGTACAATAAAAACTTTACAACAACAACAGGAGTATATCTTGGAGATATATTTAGAGATGAACGATATAATTTTCCCCAATTGTGAAATTGGATATAACGAATGATACAAAATAAAACTTTTATAACCAAGTCAAACTATTATTTTTCAACAAAGAGTTTCAGTCAAATAAAACAGAATTCACCCATGGGTGTATTATCCCATCAAGGCAAAACAGCTTGCGAATTTAGACAATACCAGACAAAGACATTATTCATTGAAACCGCATGATACACTGAGTGCAGATACGATACGTGTCAAAATATCCCTTTTTAGGGTTCCGTAGCTCCAAAGGGAAATAAACGGAACCCTTATAGGGTCACTTTGGTTGTCCGTCCCTCCATCCTCCAAGACCCGTCTTAGGAACGAGTGGAGGTATCAAGTAGAAATTAATATCATATACTACTACTACTAGGTCTGCAATCTCTTAAAGCAATGAAAAAATTAAGCTTCTAAATCGATGCAATTAAAAGATACGGCCGTTTATGTTCCATTTATATCGCATATTTCGCATTGACATTCGCAAAGGGAAACAAAACCTATTGGGTATTTTCCGTTGATCTAGAATCTTGAAATTTGGCAAGAAGCAATGTCATAAATAAAGGAAAAAATCCGAAAACCATAAAATTGTAGTTATTTCACAAAAATATATATATTTTTTTTTTGTAAATGTAGCTGCAAATTTTTTTGCCTAACTGCTTACACGGAACCCTTGTTGCGCAAGTCCGACCTGCACCTGGACCTGTTTTTATTTGGTATTATTAGACCAATTTATTAACTATGGTTGATTTCCCGTATCGAAATTCAAGCAGAACATTCCACTAAATAGTTATTGTTATCAAACGGTGTATTGTGGAAATGCAGTGTACAATCTCATGTTACCGTAAACAACAGTGCGCCGGTTGCCCAGGGCTCGTGTAGATAGGTATTTAGGATAGGAGAGGGCGCGGCTAGGGAGCGCCGCCCAGTAAACGGGATGGAACAGTACAATAGAGAAAACTATGCTTTAAAACGTATTACTTTTATTATTGTAAAGTTTAAATTGCTCTAAATAGGTAATTCTCGTCGTATGTAGTCCTTCTAAAGTAAAGTAGGGAAGCTAATAATAGGTAGCCCTCCGCCAACCTGCAATTGGGCAGTGTGGTGGAGTACAGTTTAAACTACTTCAATTGTGGGGATATCTGTATTCCAGCAGTGGGATGAATATGGGTGGATGTTGGAAATAGGTAATCGAGAAAAGCTAAAACGGCATCTAAGCTGTTATCCCTACTGTCCCTACTAATAATATAAATGTTTGTTTGTTACGCCTTCACGCCGAAACTACTCAACTGATCATCATGAAACTTTGTACACATATTCTCAAAGGTATTAGATGTTTTTTTATTAAAAAAAAAAAAAAAAGTTAATACAGGCGAGGCCGCGGGTGGAAGCTAGTAACAAATAAACCTAAGTACTTATATAAATAAAATCGGAGTGTCTGTCCGTAATATTAAACTGAGCAATACTAGTGTATATTATTCTGTGGCAATACTAAAAATAATGCTAAATTGCCACACTATTAGCCGTGCTGAAATATGAACAAAACCATTACAATGAATATCTTTAGAAATCACTGAACGGATTTAGATTTGATTTAGAAATAGCTGGAACAATGTGAATGGGCATGGATACAGCAAAATCTAAAACAGAAAAAATCCCTTTTTGTTCTACTGATTCTTAAGCCAAGACGAGAAAAGTTCAAGAGAGATTTTCTCCCACGTACTATGAAGCTGTGGAACGAACTGCCTGTCGAGGTTTTCCCAGGGTACTACAGCTTGGACATCTTCAAAAAGGGTGTGAAGAGGTTTTTACAGGGTCGGCAATACGCATAAGATACCCCTGGTGTTGCAGGCTTCCATATGGTAACTGCTTAGCATCAGGCGGGCTCTAAGCTTGTTTGACACCTTAGTGGTATAAAAAAGTACTGAGTGAATCTTTTTCACATTTATGAGTTATAACAACATTCCATTAAGGTATACCTTTGACACGTGTTTAGAAAGACAATACTCGGCGAACATGCTAATACATGCAAATTAATGATGTTTATTGAATACATTATCACACCAACACAACTTTTTGTGTATGTATGTTAATAGTACACCTACACTAATACTAAAAAAGCGGCCAAGTGCGAGTCGGACTCGCCCATGAAGGGTTCCGTAGCAGCAAGTAACATGAAAGGTAAATTGCGGTTTACGATTTATGACGTATAAAAAAAACTACTTATTAAATCTCGTTCAAACCAATTTTCGGTGGAAGTTGGCATGGTAATGTACATCATATATTTTTTTTAGTTTTATCATTCTCTTATTAGAAGTTACAGGGGGGGGGGGAGCACATTTTACCACTTTGGAAGTGTCTCTCGCGCAAACTATTCAGTTTAGAAAAAAAAAATTTAGAAACCTCAATCATTTTTGAAGACCTAAATTTTATTGTTTTTTTTTTTCTATTTTTGTGCGAAAATCTTAATGCGGTTCACAGAATACATCTACTTAGCAAGTTCCAACAGTATAGTTCTTAGTTTCGGAAAAAAAAGTGGCTGTGACATATGGACGGACGGACAGACAGACATGACGAATCCATAAGGGTTCCGTTTTTTGCCATTTGGCTGCGGAACCCTAAAACGTAACGTTTGTAAATTTGGTTAGAGAATTAATGTCTGAAAGTTCCTACCTGATATAAAAAAATATTTTTTTCATATCAATACGGGTGCCAAACAAGGGTATTACCTGCCTGATGTAAAGTATTTATTGTAACCTATAGATGGTACACTTTTGTAAACAAACGGTTGAAGAGCCCCCTTACCACCAACTCTTATTATAGAATAGAGTAGCTTATTCATTGGTATGAATAAGCACTCTATTCAGTTATTGAATCGCAATAAGAATTGGTGGTAAGGGGGCTGAACAGATTTGCCCCCCTCTCATAAAAATAGGTATCGGTTAAAAAAGGAATTTTGAAAATTGACATGGCATACACACTATGTATAAAATACTTAAATACATTTTTTTTTTATAAATTCATACATATAATACTTAGAAAACGCCCAGAAGACAAACAGACATGTTCATGCACACAAATGTTTGTCTTGTGCGGGGATCGAACCATCGTGACATCGGAGTCAAAGTGGCCATTGCTAACCATTCGCTAAAATGACCATACGTCCCGTTTTGAACGAGACTGTCCCTTTTCTCGGTCACCTGTCCCGTTGACCCCAAATAAAGCGCCGGAATGCAAAATAGTCCCGTTTTCCGAAACCGCATGAAAATTTAAAATTACGACTCGTGAAATTTTGTTTGATATAATTTAATAATTACTATCAGACGAACTTTGTTTTAATAAAGGACGTAGTCAACGAAGAGCACCCGTCGGAATAGCACCTGTGCGAATAGCACCTAGCCTAGTCCACGAAGGGCACCTATCAATATTTTTGGCAGGTGCTCTTCGTGGATTCAAATTTATTTTTACATTTTTGTCCACGAAGAGCACCTACGACTCAGCAGCCTAGTGCTGGGGTGTATGTTTTACAGGACGTTACTAAATGAAAAATATCGATAAAAATCGACGATTATCAAGGTAATCAGATTGTTTTTGCGTTTCTACAAAAACCATGTTAGTAAACGTGGTTATTAGGCAACAAGAAAAAATTACAAACTTATTTTTTCATTTTCTTCAAATATTTCTGACGCTGATAATATGACGTTCACAATTTCTTTTTGTTTTTCTACTTTAAAAAACGAAAATAGCTAGGTATAAATAATTAGGTATAAATAGTGTAATTACACACCAAAAAAATTATTCATTCAAAAATTTTGAACAAAAAGAACGATGTTAAGAGTTTGATCATTTAATTTCGCGCGATGTACATTTATATAGATCATATATACTTTGTCTGCGCGGTATAATATCATATATACTTTGTCTGCGCGGCATTAATGTGTATTACCTATACACAAAAAAGGGGCCGTCCATTAATCACGTGAGGCTCCAAAGAGAGGGGAGGGCTTCGGTAAAAATCACGAAATATCACAGGGAGGGGGGGGTGTAGTAAGATATCACGTGTATATATTTTTTGTGGTTGTTCAGTGGAGTTCTTTGACATAATGGCCTCCTTCTACTGTTGCACCGCTCGCCATCGAGCCTACTGTCACGTACTGTGCGGTTCCTTCCGGAGAATTTTACATAGAATTATATATTTTATACCTGCATTTAAAAATAATATTCCAAAAATTTTTTGATTATTTGTAGCTTCAAAAATTCACATGATTGGGGGGGGGGGGGCAGTAAATAGTACACCTGCTTGGTTTAATGGTTTCTATTATATACATAATGAAGAATGAATATACATACATATAAGAATTTAAAGTATATGTGTGTGTTTGTCGTACCATATACATACACGTCAAGCGAACGCTCGGGCGAGCTACATGGTAGGCGGAGTGGGGGGTGTTAGGTTTTACTTTTGTTACGGAATTTCTTGATTCGGTCGCCGCGCTCAAAGCCTGCGATAAAAGCTATGCAATAGCTTAAAAACAAGAAAATCAGTCGGAATCTGCCATCTATATTTTAAATTTCAACATATATATAATTTAAACATATAAATAAGTATACAAGTTCCTATAAAACTGCCAAACTAGTTCATTTAATGGCATTTCGGATAACGGATTTTCTTGGTTTTTAGGGTTCCGTCAGGCCTGTGTCACTCCGCCATTCGGCCGAGTTATTTACCTACACGTCCGACGCCCCCGAGAGCAATAATTAGTCGAGTGTCACGCGCGCTCTCTTACGCACGCGGTATGCGATGACCACCACGCCTACTAAATATCTCGGTATTTATGGTCGGTTATTTTGTTTAGCGCTTAAAATACATCTATTTTACAAATACTTTCCGTGTTAAAGATACAACCGAGTTATTATTGGGACAATGTGAATAGTAAACCTGATCTGTAAGTACATACAGTCATGATTCCTGTTAAAACTTACTCTAAAATTATACATTTTATCAGTGTCAACATTACGTAACATTATTGTTACTAAGTACCTACCTATGTACTTAATAATCACAGAGTATGATATAGTAATATAAGTAATTACAGCAGAGTAATAAACATACACATACGTAAACCTACTACATTTTTTGGTAGTTTAAGTATATGTATTTTATTGATCATTAATAAACAAGCGTATGTATTTATACCTATCTACGCGAGCGCTTCATGTTCTACACGTGGTTCGTTCAACCCTATGAGCGATACGCAGCCCGGTTACGTCAACGGCGAGACAAACCATTTTGCAAAAGCAGCGGCGGTCGCTCGTAACGCGTTACATATAGGGGTTACTTTCGATTGCCCCTGCCGCTGAAAGACTTAGGTACGAATACAGCTGCAGAATTATTTTGGACCGTATTTGCGCGTATTGAAGGTTGATATTTTATTAATTTTTATTCCAATCGTGTCGTAAGTGGATCTTCTGTTAGAGTATATTATTCTGTGGTTCCGTACCTCAAAAGTAAAAACGGAACCCTTATACCGTTGTTGTCCGTCTGTCTGTCTGTCTGTCAAGACCCTCTAAGTCGAGAATGCGTGAAGGTATCAAGCTGAAATTTGAACTGTATACTCAGGACTGCGGTCCCATGCAGTTGTAAAAAAATCAAATTGCTAAGTTTACGTAAAAAAAAGATACGGTCGTTTATTCAGCAAAAAACGCATATTTCGACACATTCTCAAGGGAATCAAAATTCATAGGGTACTTCCCGTTGACCTAGAACTATGAAATTTGGCAAGTAACATCGTTATAGACTACAAGTACCTACAAGAATAAATTTCATAACTGTACATTTGTAATTAAATCTTAAAAAAGGTGGTTTGATTCTTGAACTTTTATAATAATCCTACGTACGGAACCCTCGGTGGGCGAGTCCCCCTCGCACTAGTCCGGTATTTTTTATTAAATTCATAGCATAAGTTCTTTAAGTCGGGGGTTTCAAAATTACTTTATCCTTTTTCAACTACTTTTTAACCGTCGTGGATTTTTTCAATTTTTTTAATTTTGTTTTTATTTCAAACTATTTAGAGAGCAAGCATATGTATTACAAATCAAACCGCATCAGAATCAGACTAGTAGTTTTAGTTTTGCACAAACAAATGTTTACTGCAGCGCCCTCTGGTGAGTCCTTATTGTAACACCTATCTAAGAACAATCTCCAATCAAACCCGAACCCATCACTGAAAACCGCATCAAAATCGGACTCGTACTTTTGGAGATATATGGCAACATTGGTTGCACAAACAAATGTTTACTGCAGCGCCCCCTGATAAGTTATCACCGTAACACCTATCTAAGAACATGAACCAATCAAACCCGAACCCATCACTGAAAACCGCATCAAAATCGGACTCGTACTTTTGGAGATAAATGGCAACATTGATTGCACAAACAAATGTTTACTGCAGCGCCCCCTGGTGAGTTGGCGTTATCTAAGAACATGCACCAATCAAACCCGAACCCATCACTGAAAACCGCATCAAAATTGGACTCGTAGTTTTGGAGATAAATGGCAACATTGATTTGCACAAACATCCTAGTACCCCAAACGCATATACTCGTACCGTCTCCGTTCCGTCGTGGGTAAAAATGCTAAATAACCACGTTTCATAATATATTTTTTGTAGAAACGCAAACAAAATCTGTTTACCTTGATAATCGTCGATTTTTATCGATATTTTTCATTTAGTAACGTCCTGTAAAACATATACACCCCAGCACTAGGCTGCTGAGTCGTAGGTGCTCTTCGTGGACAAAAATGTAAAAATAAATTTGAATCCACGAAGAGCACCTGCCAAAAATATTGATAGGTGCCCTTCGTGGACTAGGCTAGGTGCTATTCGCACAGGTGCTATTCAGACGGGTGCTCTTCGTGGACTACGTCTAAAGCTGATAAACTGGTGATTGATTTTTATTTTTCACAACTTTAATAGTGAATACTAATTGCATTAGGTTACACTTTCTCTAAATAAAGAAAATTAAGAAGTTGTGTTTATTTTCAATGTTAACCTGCTAACTGGGATGTAAAAACTTATGTCTCGTTTTTTTCTTATTCCTAGTTAAAAAAGATGCAATCCTAACAGAGTTTGATGCAATATGAGTAGGGATGTCAACTCACCTGCGGATCTCATCAACCTGTTGCTCCTCTGGAAGTTCTACTGCTGAAAAAAGCTGCATTTCTCCATCCCGACCAAAGACACCTCCAGGTATTTTCCTAAAGAGACAGAAATCATTACACTCTTTTTTTATATACTACATCGGGTGGCAGTCAAGCATACGGCCCGCCTGATGTGAAGCGGTTACTGTAGCGATATTAACACAACTTGAAATATCACGTGTGGGCCGCCACCCCCGCTGCCAACGCAGCAACCTTCCGTTCTGGTGACCTCACTCACTCTGCAGGAACACAACAACCCTTGTTATTTGGCTGCAAATATGCTGTACCCTACCTCTATTTTGCAAGAGCCTCTTTTGCTAGTCGGCAAGGTACACCACGTGCAGATGAGGTTGGCTTTGGCTCTAAACATCATGGCGAGCCACTTACAACCCCATCCCTGGCTAATTATGGGACTTCTCTTCACCACTCTCCTATCCAGGGGATTTATAGCCTTATATGATTGCTATCACTGTTGCTGTTAATTTTATAACCTCATTATTGACTGCTTTTATTACATTATTATTTAATAGTTGATTTTGGACAATTTGCCTGAATGTACATATATAAATATTTTATTAGTCCATCTTTGTACCTTTTTTATTGTATATATGTACTTATTTCATTATGTAATTACAATAAATACAATAAGAAACAGAGTGATTCTATACTACACATTCTTTGACACACTTATTCCTACTAATTTCTTCTAATTAAATTCTGTATGAGTCCAAGGCAGCCATAGTTTTATCACCGGTACTGCAATAGACTTCACTGTTCATTGCCTTATTTGACAGTCACCGCTGTTAATCCAGGCTACACAGGAGGCACAGTGGAGGGAATGTGTATTGAGCCCCCATCCCTATCCACTTTAGAGACATTAAAAGCCTACTAACCTAAGCAATTGACAAAATAATAAGCTGGTGAATTAATAAGCTGTAGCAAGAGGCTTAAGCAGTAAGGGTGCTCCAGCAAATTTTATCAAAATACATAACATCAGTTTACTGAATATGCAATTACTACATATTTTAATGTTCTATTTGGATGTCAAAATATGGAATAATTCATATTTCTTTTAAAGAAATGTAAACAGGCTCTAGACTGACAATTCCCAATAGCCTATCAATCCGCAGAGGGTGATTTTCACTTGCAAAGAGCCAATGAAATTCATCTAACAATAGAACAAGGGGTTAACCGAAATCAGATAATAATAATTATTAGGTATTTAGGCAAGAGATTAAAAAATAAAAATCTTTAGAGTTTGCTCTAACACTACTACAATTGTTTTATCATTGTCAACCCTTATTCATCCCACTGCTGGGATACGAGTCTCCCCTCAATCGAAGGGGTTTAGAGCATACTCCACCATGCTGGTCAACTGCAGGTTGGTGGAGGCCAGTGTTTTCAAGCCGCCTAAAAGCCACTGGCTTGACTAAACAACTGTCATTTAAAACAACAGCTGGCACTAACAGCTTTATGTCTCGTCGGAAGCACAGAGGACCTCGAGATAAATAAACCCATCCATGGACAGGCTACAATCGAAGTTGCTTAACTTACGTTTTCAATTAGACTGTCATGCTCAGTATGTCATATAAATTCTATAGTCATATAACTAATAAAAAAATGTGCATCAGTTCCCTAACAAAAGCAATGAAATAAGATTTAGTATAAGAACTTGCTTATTATAAAACTATGGAATTATTATTTCTGTGTTAACTAATAAAATTATGATGAATACTTATGAATCATATAAAATATACCTTAGAAACTTCTTCAAAACACTTGCAATTGTATAAACGGAATAGTTGTCCACATTCACTAAACGGCCAGTTTGTAGGAAGTGGATAAGCTTCTTCATAGCACCCTGGTGACCAGGAGCCCGGAACACGTCTCGACGTAGAGGGGCCTCTTTATTTAACTTCAATATCAGCACCTGAACATCACCACAAACTTATACCACACAGTAATAACGCACAGAATGAATACACAACACATCACAAATACTAACAAGCAATGGCCCAGGTAGGTCCTCTTTACAAACTTCGTGCAATGGCGCACCGAATTTCACTTTTTCTAATCTCCTAGGATATGGCAGAGAATTAGGATGTCCACAAGAAGTGACCACATTGCTCAATGTAGCCGCTCGCCGGTGCATCCTCCTTGCCCAATTGCTCATTTTGAGTATTGCTCAAATGAAGCTTCAAAAGCATAACGCATAACCTAATTAAATTCTCGAAAATAATGGAGACAAATTTAGCAGTAACATTTTATAAAGGTCGTTGTTTAACAATTTATTATAATTAAATTGGTTTCTATTTACAACACTACTCGCGATTTTGTGAAATTCTTTTTTTCGGTAACGTAACTGACGTATTTATGGGACAGGGAGTGAAGCGACCCGGAGAGAGCGACCGACCGACCGAGAACACCGATAGTGATGCCAATAGACAGGCCACTATCGATAGTCTATATAGTCTAAACGATAATTCAAAGATCGCTACTACGACAATGTAGGAAATATCGATACGACAATATATAGAATCGATACTGTCGATGCTATCGATAGCAATGTCTAAGTCTGTAAGTAGTCCGTATTGATACGATTAATTTAAAAACTTTTAATACACTAATCCTCTTGACATTTCTTATTTATCTAACTAATTATTATATTAATTTATTAAGTTGAATAACTTTGAGAGAAATTTAAACTCAATTTATTTAAGCCCTGTTGACGAAAGTGAATCATATAATATAACTAGCGGCCGCCCACGGCTTCTTACGCGTGGAGTTAGTTATTTGCACATAATTTTTAATTATATTCTAAAAAGCTAAATATCGAATGAAAGGAAAAAATAAAAGAAAGATAAAAACAATCAATATCCAGACGAATTTTTAGAATCAATGAAGTCGATGGCTATTATTTTTTCAAAACCTCTCTGTAAAATCTAAAATACTTTTTAGTGTTACATAAAAAAAACATCCCTCATTATAATAGTAGTAGTTGTTTACAATAATTTTATACTTATATACCATTCACAATCGTTCGGCCTTAATTACTTTACCTTCAATAACATTGAACTTTCATACAAACTACCATCCCCCGTTTTAACCCCAAAAAGGGGTTGTTTTCTAAAGATACATTATCAGGACGCCTCCACACCATCTATCTAAATATACAAAAGAAGAAACTGACTGACTGACTGACTTATATATCAACACACAGCCCAAACCGCTGGGTTTAGAGATTCCAAATTTGGCAAGTAGGAACATTATGATGTCTAGGGGTGCACTAAGAAAGGATTTTTTAAAATACGTGCCCTAAGGGGGTGAAACGGGAGTCCAAAGTTTGTATGGGCAAACAATATTAGTTGGACTATTTTATCCGAACTTCTATAGCCCGCCGCCACACTATGCTCCTCGCGCTGCTCATCGCCTTGCTCCTCGCGCTGCCGCGATGTTTCCCTCTCTGCCCACACACTGCCCTACTCGCGCAATTATTCGCGACGCTCCGAACTTTAACATATGCCTTTGCTATACAATGGACGATGAAGCTGTGGCAGCGTGCGCGATAAGCATTTTCATTAGCGAAATGAAGCTTTTTTTATGGACTAACGATCTAAAAGACACCATCAAACACTTCTTTGTTGCTTTCAGCTCTTCTATAGAAATGTTCATGATGACAGACATGATTTTAAAAGAATGATTTAAAAAAATATGACGCGTGTTTCGCGTCTGAGCGCTCGATGAAAAATGAATCCGAGGCGATTGTGTGGCCGGCCACTCGCGCTCGCATTGCCGGTCCTTTGACTCGCGGCCAAAAAACCGACAAAACAGGGAATGTTGGGCAAGACGAGCGGCATGACGAGTAATGTGGCCACACTAAGTTCCTGCCTACTTCCCTCGCTACTTCCCTCGACACTCGATGAGTGTATGGCAGGGCTAATAGATAAACGAGTAAACGCGTATTTCGGCATTTTTCAAAATTCAACCCCTAAAAGGGTGAAATTGAAATAGAAGCAAATAGTCTGAAAATCGTCATAGGTGTTATTTTTATGGTTTATCGGGTCGCTGATAATGAATACAACAACGATTTTAAAATTCAACGTAGCTAATATGACCATCATCCCCTATTGGGGTGCGATGGGGTTGAAATGTCTATATATCAATATATGTGTCGTTTGTACGATTTTTTGGAATGCTAATCCATACTAATATTATAAATGCGACTGAGTGTCTGTCCGTTACCTCTTCAGGCTTCGCTAGACCGATTTAGATGAAATTTAGTTCTGAGATACCTTGAGTCTTGGGAAACAACATAAGATAGTTTTTGTCCCAGATATTACGTGTTATTGTTATTTATTGTTCCTGAAAAAAGAAAAAATACATACAGTCGAACATAGAAATGCCCTACAGTTCTATGTTCGACTGTATGTATTTTTTAAACGGTTTTATTTAGCTCACCCCGTTTGTTTTATTATTTATTCTTGGGTCAAATTTAGTAATTGAAATTTGACCCCCTTCCAGTTGACAGATTGATCTGAAATTTGGTACACACCTTTAGTTCTGGTGACAATACAATTAAATAAATTCTGTTTCATTGTAAATCCAAGATGGCCGCCGCTACAAAATGGCGGTTTACAAATTTTGTCACGACTACCTCAATATGGGTATCAAATGAAAGGGCTTGACTAGTAGAATACAGTTCACATGAAAAAAAAATGAAAATCCAAGATGGCTGCCGCTACAAAATGGCGGTATACAAATTTTGTCACGACTACCTCAATATGGGTATCAAATGAAAAGGCTTGACTAGAAGAATACAGTTCACATGAAAAAAAATGAAAATCCAAGATGGCCGCCTCTACAAAATGGCGGTTTACAAATTTTGTCACGACTACCTCAATATGGGTATCAAATGAAAGGGCTTAACTAGTAGAACACAGTTCACGATGAATATTATAAAATCCAAGATGGCCGTCAACAAAATGGCCGGTTGGCGCGGTTACATATCGTCTCAATTTTCAATATGGGTATCATTTGATACCCATTTTTTCAATATGGGTATTCATTTGAATACAAGACAAATTTAAAAGTAAAAAAAATAATGACAAAAGTCAAATCTAAACTTAATAGAACGAGAAGTACTATGTAATGAAATTAGAAACTAAAAACTTGAAAATAAAAATTATGTAAAAAAAACTTTTAATTTAAACGGTTTTATTGAAAATAGTGTACTAAAAGCTAAAAAATAATTCGGTAGGTCGGAGGTTTCAGTCATCACACCCCTCTCCCTCATCAGTCTAAGGCATTGACCAGACAAAATAATAAAATCGTTGGGCCCGTGTTTTCATCCAGTCAACTCAGTTTACGCTACGCCCAACGATTTTATTATTTTGTCTGATCAATGCCTTAGACTGATGAGGGAGAGGGGTGTGATGACTGAAACCTCCGACCTACCGAATTATTTTTTAGCTTTTAGTACACTATTTTCAATAAAACCGTTTAAATTAAAAGTTTTTTTTACATAATTTTTATTTAATATAGTTTCAATGATTTCTTCGTCAATTGTATTAATATTGCTTATTTGTTTGAAGGGTACACTCTTCAGTACTTGATGATGGCCTCCCTGGGAAATCGAGAGAAAAGGATGATATAATAATAATAATAATAATCTTTATTTAATAAATAAGCATGCATTACAAAATCAAGAATACATTGTGTGTGCATATAACTGTTGAAAATAGTTGACAACTAAATAACAATATTATTCTTAGTTCTTAGGTAGAACCGTTAGAGCGGCACAATAAGCATACAAATTTGGACGCTGATGCCATAACTAGGTTGGTACCTGTATTTATAGCACCAGTGCTCTCCAGTAATCATATATAAGTACAAATTAAGTGAGCATGAAGTGTTATTTTGACTGTCAAAGTGAAAGGGTGTGAAGGAGTATACGAAATGCTGCAATTGTAGTGTGCATTCCAAAATTTGTGGGAATTTAAGTGTGAGTGTTTTTGATCGAGTGAGAGAAAATGATGTTGAGATGTATATAATAAAATTTATAATTTATCCATTTTGTAGTGTGTATTGTACCTATGAACACTAAGACGCTCCACACAACCAAGCAAGGCATGTGTGTATCGAAAATCTTGGACACTTATTTGCTGTTCGCAAACAAGGCAAGCACAAATGCATGGCACTATCCGGTAAAATAGATATACTTAATTCCAACACAACACTCGTGCCATTAAAAATTCGTACAGATTAGATCGAAAATATGTCTTTTCATGGATCATAAATGCTGTGAAAAAAGGAATGTTTGTAACTGTTTGTAAATTAGTATATAAAATACTTAATTACAAGAATTTATATAATCCTAAATAAAACATTCACATGCAATAAATACCCTACGTCATAATTATATATTATAATACATACATACACATACATACATATATATACATATACACACATACATATCAAATATATATAAATAAATTTATATCGTGTAAAAATACCCACATAGAAAAGTTATTGCAAATACACTCATCTTACAATAGTTAACAATTCTTCTGTCTTGTCATATGTAAGGGTCAATAAATATAGAAAGATTGATTTTTTGCACTGATGGCTATTTAATGAAATTAACTTTGTGGTTTTATTTATCTTATTATAGAGAAAGTAGCCAATAAAGCAAAGAAATTTATTGATGAAATAAGTATTAAATAGAGGTGTGATAAATACTTTATCTTTGCGACGTCGCGAATCAGATACCTGCATACTGTTTGGCTTTGCGCTTTTATGGATCCTTAGAATTGCCCTTTGGATAAATAACTGTCTGACTGTCAACACCTCTGCATCCTGATACAGCAGTGAAGTGGAATACATAAAGGGACGGAAAAGGCTTACTTTTAAAATACTGCGCTGGGATCTCTCTAATGCGATTAAATGACTTTTAGCGGCTCCACCCCAAGCGTCAATACAATACAGGATCAGCGATTGGCACAATGCCAAATAAATAGTTCTCATAAGCCGAGGATCGGCAACATGACGGATGTTTTTGAAAATAGCCATTAGTCTACGAATCCGGGAAGATAATGCTTGTATGTGAGGAACAAAGGAAAGGTTGTTATCAATTATTACACCTAGGTATCGAATAGTGGTGGATCTTTCGATGATCGGACAAGGACAGGTGTCATTGTGAAACAAGGATTCCCTACATACTGGCGAATGGGCCCGAATGTTATATAGATTTGTCACCGGTTGGGATCTCCTCGAGATAGAGAACGTTAAGTACTTGGTTTTGCTGGTGTTAACGCTCAGAAGATTTTGCCGAAGCCAAATAGAAACATCATTAAAACCCCTTTGAGCAGTGCGAAATACGTGGTCCCAATTGTCTCCCCAGAATATACAGGCAGTATCATCGGCAAAAGAAATGATTTGCCCGTTCAAAATAGTCATATCGCATAATTGGTTTATATATACTAGGAAGAGAGTCGGCCCCAATATGCTGCCTTGCGGGACACCATAATTAACAGGGAGAGGATTACTTATATGTTCACCAATTTTTACAAGTTGTGTTCTATCCTGTAAGTAGCTCTCCAATAATTTAAGTTGGATCCCACGAATACCGCTGTTTTCCAGCTTTCGTAAAAGAAGTGGTACCGACACCGTGTCGAATGCTTTAGCTAAATCTAGAAAAACAGCCAAGCACTTCTGCCCTGCATCTAGCTTTTTCGCGACTGTATTAGTAAGTTCATACACGGCGTCAGCAGTGGATTTCTGTTTACGAAAACCGAATTGACCTTTCGATAGTAGTGATTTTGATTCCAAATATCTAATAAGATTTTTATTAATAATACGCTCAAGGATCTTCGAAAGAACTGGAAGGATAGAAATCGGCCGATAATTATTAACTACGTTTTTATCGCCGTTTTTATGTATAGGACTTATAAGGGACTGTTTAAAAACCTTCGGAAATTGACCAGTTCGTATTGCCAGATTACATACATGGGTTATAGATTGAATCAACCATTCCTTGTTCTGCTTTATGACCTTGGCAGAAATATTATCCCAGCCCACTGAACCAGTATCCTTAAGGGCGCATATCAAATTTGAAACTTCGTCTATATCCGTCTCCAGCAAAACAAATGATGTTAAAGGAATAGATGATGTATTGTTTTGAATTTGTGAATGCTTAGCTGTATTTATATTTGAAGTGGGTTGCTTAATTTTTTCTGCAAGTTCCTTACCAACATTTGCAAAAAAGTTATTGACCGCGTTCACAGAGGTGGAAGGTGACGAAGAGACTGAAAGAAGATCCTGAGTCACAATAACCTTAGGTTTAGCATTCGTAATAGAATTAATTACTTGCCACGTCTTTTTAATATTGGATTTAGCTTTTTCTAACTCCGTACGTTCATACTGCAATTTAAGTTTTTTAATGATATTAGTGCAATAGTTTCGATACCTACGATAAGTTATACTGAGGATTTCATTATCTGGAAGTTTTCTTAACTTCAGATGCATTCTGTCCCTATTTCTCAAACAGCGCAAAATTCCTGGGGTTATCCATGGTTTGATAGGAGTGGTGCGTCTTGGTAACATATGGTTAGTCGTATTTTTGTCTATTATATCTTTTAGGGTATGTATTAACTTTTCTGCAGCGAAATTTACATCTTTGGAATCTAAAATGTGTTGAAAATTTGTAGCTTTTATGTCAGTTGTTATGCCTGTATAGTTTATTTTATTAAACATTTGTTTGTGTCGTATGTTATATTTCGGCTGTTTGAGATCCAGGGACAGAATTACAGTATCGTGATCAGTAAGATTAGATTTGACTACCAGAGAGGTACACGGAAAAATTGTTTTAGCTAAGACGTGATCCAAGCAATTAAGTACCCGAGTCGGTAATGTATGAGCTGGGGTCATTCCATATGACGACGTTAAATTTAAATACTGTGATGCGTGTGGGTCAGAGCTATCCTGCTTAATGTCTATATTTATATCCCCTACTAGTAGTACATGCTTGTATTTATTAAGCGATTCTAATAATGTGTTCAGTGATTGTATAAAAATATCCGTATTCCGAAAAGATGGAGGTCTATAAATTGATATTAACGCTATTGAGTTATTAATTATGGACACTAAACAATTTGCATTTGAAAACTGTGGTTCATAGGTATTACAAAGAAGATCATTTTTAACATACAAAACAATACCGTCGTTTTGGTTGTATAAAGTTTGTGTGAATATTGCTTTATAGCCGTCGATTTGCGGTAGTATAAAATTATGTGAAAGCCAACACTCTGTAAATACAATGATATCAAAAATACAACCAATTCGAGCCAGCAATGTATGAAATTCGGAGATATTATGCGATATACTACGTATGTTTTGTGTAAAAACAGTTAAACTTTTATTTGACTGATCTAAATACGAACTGCAGTCTTCCGGTGCACAAGCAAATGATGAAAAAAGATCATTATAATCTAAGTTTCTAATCGTAGTGTAAATATCGTCATTCATGTTTAAATCTTATATAAAATAACATTGAACGTAAATTGATGTATCCATATTGACGGAATTGTTTATTGGGTTGCGTACGAGATTGGTATATTTTTTCATCATTATATTTGGTATAAATTAATGCTCGTTTAGAGCTCGCTTTACGTTTTAGATATAGTGAAGAAAACGAATGAATTAATTTTATCAATGGACTAGCATTATCAGTTATGGACATCCACTTATGAGTATGTATGTAGGTTATATATTTAATTAGCATTAAAACCAACAGTGCTCCCAAATTGTAAGTATTAGAAATAATATTTATGAAGAATGATGTAGCTAGGTACTGTAAATAAGTATGAGTAAATAATATAATAAAGTAATAATATATAATAAAATATGTAATACAATGCGAGTGTGTTTCAGTGCAACGTAGTTTAGAGTTGTTTGTAGGTGCAAAATAACTAATATAAATTAAGTAAAAACTTATAAAATAAAGAACTAATGGTAGTCATTTAGAGTTCGACTTCTTCCATTCCTCTAAATGGGATTCACTTTTTATAAGAATATAAGGCATTCCATCTTTCTTTCTCAGGTAAACATTGCCATTTACAGTCCAGCAGTACTCATATTCCAAGGCCTTGGCAGCCTCGCGCGTAAGATAGAATAGGCGCCGGGTTCTATATGTCACGTGTTCCGACACATAAATAGACTGCTGATCACCACTCATACCTAGGTGTGAGGTGTTAAGTTGACTCGAGGGGTTATCACGATTGAACTTTTTGACCATACTTAGGAATTGTATCTTCTGGAGCGTGTTTGCGAATTCCACGACAATTGTAGACTGTTTGTTTTCTGCTTTGCTTGGTATTCTATACACGTCACGTAAGTCGTTAAGTTGTGTTTGCGACTGAATGAATGTAGATAGCGATTGAATGTACTGATAAAGGGTAGTTTTTGATTCCTTGTTAATTTTTGGTACACTTCGAATCTCAATACACGATTTAATACTTCTTTTTTCTATTTCATCTATTTTGTCTTGCATTGCTGATAGGTGCAGTGACGCGTTTTTACGATCCCCTTCTAATTTATTTATTTTCGACTCAATCGAACCAATTTGGTCTGACATAAATTTTGTGGATTTTTCAATATCTTGGTTTGTGGACTGGATGGATAAATTAAGCGATTTTACCTCAATAAGATGATTCTCAAGAGAGGTTAGTCGCTCGTTCTGCGACGCTAATAATGTCTGCATCATGGCTAAAATTTCATTTTTAAACTCTGTAAATCTGTCGTCCAAAATTTCTTCCGAATTTCTCTTTCTTTTATTAACACGCTCTGCTTGTCCCGTCCCTTCCCTCTGGACGTTACTCGGAACGTCAGAGTCCGATCCCGCCGGTGTTACATTGGTGCTACTGCCAGGAGGCGTACGCGTCACTTTAGGCATAATTATTAATTATTGTAATAGGAAAATAAAGATTTATTCCCAATATTACTTGCGCAACGCCAAACCAATGCACAAGGTTCTAATTCGATATAATTAACCTCAAGTTTGCAACTTCTTCATGAATTGTATTCCTAGTAGATAGCTCGTATTCTCTTTTCTACACTATATGAACTAACAAAGTACCAAGACATCATATATCGACGATAGTGTACAGCAGTCAGCACAGCACTAGCTTAGTCGGGCAGAAACTATGACAATGCGCATGCGCACTCCAACCCATGAACACACCCGTATGAGAAGGTGAGAAGGCACACGATACGCGTCACAGAGGGCGGCGCTCGATGAACAGGGACAAAAGCTGTTTCGCTGGCGGTATGAATGAGTGAGACGCACACACGTAAAGTGATCCTTTCGTAGCTATGAGTTCCTAGTCCAACAAGTGTATAAATTCAAATTGTACCTTGTAATCAAAATTTTTCCCTCACTTCCTTCTTCGCTTCCGTATTCTTATTCTGTGGTAATTGCAGACAGCTATACACCAATTATGTCGTCCCACCTCCACTCACCCGAAGACGTTATATTTGTTTCAATTACTGCGCTTGGTTATGACTAACACGCTTAGAGGTGAGATGTATCTTTAGTTTATGTCTTCCTATTTTCTTATGAATTTAATTTTGCACAATTTACTTTAAATTAAGTATAATAAAAATAATATAGCATCTAATACACGACTGCTCACAACGGAGGTCCGAGGGGATATATATATATATATAGGCATGGATACAGTAATTGATGAATATTCTGATGTTACATAATGTGCATTTGGAAGTCATCATGTGACACTGCTGAGCTGAGGAACGGTTGATTGAGTGATGAGTTTTCTTAAGTAAGTTATTAATGTATTTTCCTCTAGAATGCACCAAATCACAACTACTTACCCATTATTACAATTAATAAAAAAAATGTTAACAAAAAATAAATAAACTTAAAAAAAAAAAGACGTGTGGCACTCGGGGACTGCCGCGGTAAAGCTATTGCATAGCATTTTGTATCAACTTATGCAATTATAATTTTATTTATTTATTTTATTCATGCAGTATTGCTTTTTCTTTGATATTAATTCAAGTTACACTTTTTGAGCGTGGTGACCGATAAGAAAACAAATTTTTCTATTATTAAATAAATAAAACGAGTTTCGTAGAATCGTACAATACGTCTAATCACACGCACACAACGCCGTGTCGAAGACTGTCGAACTGAAACGACGTTAGACGATGCACGGCCTTCAAGCCACACCTCCTTGCCCGTCGGAGTGGGGAGCGTGAAGTTTTTTCGTTACGGAATTTCTGGATTCGGTCCCCGCGCTCAAGGCCCGCGATAGAAGCTATGCAATAGCTTAAAAAGATTCGTTTTAAAGGTAATGATATGGCCTATGAACTAATACAGACATTTAAAGCAAAATTTGAACTAAAAAGCAAAAAATAAATTGAAGTATTAAAAATTTTCCATAAAATTATCTAAATTTACCAGTTTTTCAAAGTTTTTACAAAAACTAACCCTATTAATGTATTTGCTTTTTGTATTCTGAGAATACATTTTGAGATTATCTTCAAAACGGTATCAAAATTACTGCTATGGATGTCATACTTTAAGAGTTGTTGTTGTTTGAACAGGACCCTTGCGCGAGCGGTCAATGGTTATTTTGTAGATAAATAAATAAATTGATGTAATGAGCAGGATAGATAGACTTTCTATCCCACTCATTCACCTAACAACAATAGCAAAACTGTCCAATTATTTGATGCCACTGGCCACTAGATGGCACTAGTGGTATTTCTACATCGCGCTATGGTTGTGTGTATAGGATTAGTTAAACCTTAAGGTAATTATTAAGATTTTCTTTGTTACTCATATACCTGTTGTACGGATTTTTTTTGTTAGTAGTGGTATTGAGAAAATCCCACAGTCGTAAACCTACATGTGCAATTAAATATCGATGCCTTACGGCCGAAAAGGTATAAGCGACATATTTCAAACTTTACAGGAGAGTGATTTAAAGTTAAAATTTTATGAAAACACACCTCCTTGCCCGTCGGAGTGGGGAGGGTGAGGTTTTTTCGTTACGGAATTTCTGGATTCGGTCCCCGCGCTCAAGGCCCGCGATAGAAGCTATGCAATAGCTTAATAAATCAAAAGAAAAAATTTAACCTGAGATTTTCTAAAGTCGGTGTAATTTTTTAAAGTTTGATTTATTCTTTTTAAGCTGATGACGGGAAGTAGCTCCAGCTTACAGAAGATCGCAGCCAAATAATACTACTCTTGAGGATTGTTGTGTTCCAGCAAGTCAGTGAGGTTACCAGCTATAAAGAGATGGTGTGTTAGCAGCGGAGTGCCTGTTCGCAAGAAATCCTCTTTTTTGCAAGCATCTAACTTGGCTACGGTAATGCTTTACAACAGGCGGGCCGTATGATAAGTTGGCACCCGGCGTTGTATAAAAAATAGTGTAAAATGAAACCAAGCATCATCCGGGAGTAAAAGAATGACCAACACCGACGACAACTCACGTCCATCCGGAAGTTGAAAAAGAAAGATTGAAGAAAAGAAAAAGATGTTACACATGTTCACTAAAATTTCAGAAATAGTCTAGACACAAGTTTTTTGGATATAAAACATGTTTGTCTTCAGTGCGCAAAGAAAGTTTGTCCAGACTGTGTCGAATTTGTAAAGTTTGGTGCCCTGATATACGATATTGTCTATGTGTGGTCAGAGGGTCGCTTTAGTTTTGAAAAAATGTTTGTTTTATTTAAAATTTTAAATGTACTTATTTTAGATAGAAAATAATTAATGGAATAAAAAAAAATTGTGAATCGCAAACATTAAGATACCACTAACTAGCTAAAGCTGGATTGAAGAAGTTTTAACCTTTAGGTTAAACCTTCTTCAATATTATCCAAAAATGTACAGCTATCGATAGTCCAAACCTATTGGTAGTATCGATAGTATCAATAGCGCAACGGTTATCAAGGTAGATAGATAGATTGATAATATTTTTATTGGTTTGCTGTTACACTTTTTACTAAAACTAGAGAAAATACACATAATAGAACAAATGCAAACAAATATTGACAGTTAAGGAAATGTCTAAAGATGCGCATGTGCACCAGCAACACCAATTGGTTTGAGGCTCAGTGACAATTATTACCCCTAGAGGCAAACCACTGCTTTTCAGCTTCCACCTTTAGGAAAATCACTGAATCGCCGCGGAGCATAAAACAGCGCCAGACAAAGAGTGATACAAAGAGTAACAATGTTGAAAGTATAATTATGCAGTGGTGTCTTTAGGTATAAAGATTATGATTGAGTGTGATTATGCGATATGTATATATATCGCATAATCACACTCAATCATAATCTTATATATATATATATATATCCTAAGGTACTATCAATAGTATCGATACTATAAATTAGGATATCGATAGTTCTTATGATATCGGTTATTTTCGAGGTCAACTATCGATCACTGACATCACTACCGCCGACCGAGTTCAGCAGGGTTACCGTTCTTTGAAATTGAAAACGTACTAAAGTCTTTTTTTTTTTGTTATAATTAAGGTGCCAAACAAGCATTCGACCTGTCTGATGGTTATCAGTTATCGCAGTCTATGGTCGCTCGCAATACCAGAGGTATTACTCACGCGTTGCCGACCCTGTGAAAAACCTATTGATTTCAACAATCTTCCGGAAACTACCAGAAAAAAAAACTTATTCATTGTTATTATTTTTATACAATTTTGATGAAACTCGGCAGAAAAAAAGGTCATGTACCTAAAATTCACATGTTCGTAATTGTAATCGGGTTAAAAGTATATAAGACATCGAAAATGATTTGAAAAAAATATTGCGAGGTCTCACTCCGCGGCGCCGGCAAATAACTTGATTCAGAAGTTCAGAAACCCATACAAAAAACGACAACACGAACAGACCGCATCTATATACGTGCAAAACTGTGTGTATATAATACCTTAGGATTGACTACATAACGAAGTAGGTACCTACATATCTTGCGCTGTCCCGTAAGACGTTATACTTTAGATAATTTTCTAATAATAAATATCTCTTAACGTTTATTTTGAATGTTTGTGGTTTTGAGACTACGTTAAATCCAGTTACCTGGTACACTAAATATTTCACACGAGTTGCGATTGATTAATATATAACCCGGTTAATTAAAGAAAGGAATCTTAAATGGCGGCGCTCATCATGTTCTCTCGCTCGCACACTAAAAGCACTATTAATGCCGTCTATACTCACTCTCGCGCGTACTATCTGTCAACGCAAGTACAAGCCGCCATTTAAGATTCCTTTCCTTAATGCTTCGGCAATACAATATCAATACAACCTAATGTCGTGAATGTTGATATCTACATATTCCACATTTTCACTAGACAACCAGGTTGTCTATTGTCTATTAACTTCCAAATTTTCAAAAAGTTAAACTGTCAAATCAACTATTTTAATGATAAAATATATAAAATTCATGATTATAACTAGGAAAATAAATTGATTTCGTAATGAAAAAACGAACAGTTTAATCATAATGATTACATAATAAGAAATAAATCATTTTACCATTTAAAAGTTCAGTTGAGTAGAAATTATATACTAGGAACGAACGAACTTTTCCACATTTGACTCGTATAGAACGTGAGCGGCAGGGAGTGTACATAGTACTATACGGTACGTAGTACTGCTGCCTGCGTAATGATGCCATTTTTATGATTTGTCTCTTTGCGAACTTTATCAGATCAGATCATAGGCACAGAATATATACACTACAGAAAATTCACTTTCGACACAATTGGAATAAAATATCAACCTTCGATACGCGCTGATACGGTCCAAAATAATTTTGCAGCTGTACTCATACCTAAGTTTTTCAACGGCAGGGACAATCGAAAGTAACCCCTATATGTAACGCGTTAAGAGCGACCGCCGCTGCTTTTACAAAATCCCATCGACTCAATAATATAGCCACATGTGAAAGAATTATTCGGATAGCACAAAACCTTCTTGACAACTTGAAAATCACATTTCTTTTCCCGAAAACGCGCCATACAAAAGGCTACTGAGTTAGGACGTCACACGTTTGTATTTTGTATGCATCAAATAAGAAATTTGTACGACAGCTATGATAAATATTACGTTTAAGTAATTAGTATCATAATAAAAGTTATAGTATTTTTTATTGCTTCACCAATGGAAATATTATGCATATTTTAATAATTTCATACTTTTTAAATGGACTTTCCTCCCAAACTTTGATCGACCCTAAAATAAGTCGGACGAAATATACTAGACTGAAAATTTACAGATCTTTATAGTTTTGTATATTTTACGATATTATTAAATAATTTATACAATTTTTAAACACAAAATAGCTTACTATAAAAAGAACAATACGTGCAAAAAATTGCTGCGTCGCTTACCGCCTGCGTAAGAGTAGTAAGTATTATGAAATGCACTGTCTGATGAATGATGATTGGTAAATTCCAAACAATCTCTACTAATATTTTTGTAAATCTAGTCTATATAGACATTCGTATATACGTCATTATAAAAGTTGTCCTACTTAGTTTTTTTTTTATAATTAATAGGATTAGAATTTATCTTGTAATTTATTAGCATACAGACATAACACGCAACTCTGTAACGCATTGTAATGTTTTTAGTTTTAGTACACTTTAACGTAGTTGGCAATATTAATTTTCGCAATTTTTATCTTAAACTTTGGCGCGTTTGGCAGTTATTTCGGCAACACTCATGTAACATTGCAACACTGGGCTATTGATGTGTTTGTTCAGTTCATTCATGATATCAGTCAGATAGCTCATCTGTCCAGTCAGTTCACAATCCTTCTTTTGTCGTTGTTCTTCTGAGTGATCGTGGTATTTGTGAAACGTGAAAGTTTATGTACAGATAGTTTGGATAATTTAAAGTGAATCTTAGTAATTTTGTTAGGAAGCAGACTGGCGTACTGACTACTTCTTACTTGTGGTAAAACATCGAATAACTGTTTTGAAATGGGTGATTTCGATGATGAATGGTCGCAAAATGAAGTTCCTAGCGTTCAGCCGGCACCCAGGCCTTATAATACAAATTCTCGAATTTATCGGCCTAGTGCGGGGAGAGGAGGCAGAGGGCGTAGCAACGATGGCAACTGGCGCGCACGTGGTAATAACGAAAACGGCGATCACAACCGGCGAAACACTCAACCAAACGGTAACAGAAAGGTAATTTCAGTGCCTTCACAAAAAATAGGCCGCATCATCGGCAAAGGTGGGTCGAAAATACGCGACTTAGAATTCGAGTCTGAGGCAAAGATCAAAATCGGTGATTCAGGTGGCACAGAGACTGATGTGACATTGTTAGGTACTGATGCCGCAATATTAAAGGTGGAAGGACTGATACAAAGTCTTTTGGAGGATTACAGACCTCCCCAGAGGGAGAAAGAGAACCACAATAGTAGTGGCAGCAGCGCTACTTCCTCAGAATTCTTTAAAACAAATGATGCAGGTGTACAAGTTATTGATTGGGAAAAGCTCAACTCACATTATGATAAGCATCAAGAAGATCGCTGGAGCAAATTACCTCCTATTGTTAAAGACTTTTACAAGGAAGATCCAGAGGTAACTGCAATGTCTCCAGCCGATGTTAAATATTGGAGAAAAGAGAACCATGATATTCAAGTCAAAAGAACTTTTGATGATAAACCTGGATTAAGACCTGTGCCGAACCCGGTGTTAACATTTGAACAGGCATTTAAACACTACCCTGAAATCTTAAATGAAATATATAAGCAGGACTTTCAGAAGCCTTCTCCAATTCAGAGTCAAGCCTGGCCTATACTTCTAAGGGGTGAAGATTTGATTGGGATAGCTCAGACTGGTACAGGCAAAACGCTAGCCTTCTTACTACCTGCTCTCATTCACATTGAAGGGCAAACTATCCCCAGAGAGCAAAGGGAGGGTCCTACAGTACTGATCATGGCCCCCACCAGGGAACTTGCGCTACAAATTGATAAAGAGGTAAACAAATACCAATACAAGGGAATTAAATCAGTTTGTTTATATGGAGGAGGAGATAGAAGGGAGCAAATTAAAGTGGTTGCTAAAGGAGTAGATATTGTGATCGCTACTCCAGGAAGACTCAATGATCTTGTTGTTGCAGGGCATTTGAACATAATAAACTTCTCATATATTGTGTTAGATGAAGCAGATCGAATGTTAGACATGGGTTTCGAACCACAAATCAGAAAGAGTCTATTTGATGTGAGGCCGGATCGGCAAACTATAATGACTTCTGCTACATGGCCACCGGGAGTTCGTCGTCTTGCTGACTCATATATGAAAGATCCAATCCAGGTCAATGTGGGGTCACTAGACCTTGCTGCTGTGCATACTGTCACACAAAAGTTAATGTTTATGGAAGAAGATGACAAAGAGCCAGCTTTGTTTGAATTCATTATGAATATGGATCCAAATGATAAAGTGATAATTTTTTGTGGTAAAAAAGCGACTGCTACACACATATCAACTGAGTTGTGCATGAAAGGTATTGAATGCCAATCATTACACGGAGATAGAGATCAGATTGACCGTGAGGAAGCACTGGCAGACATGGTTGAGGGGACGGTCAATATTTTAGTAGCAACAGATGTCGCTTCTAGAGGTATAGATATCAAAGATTTGACACATGTTGTTAATTTAGATTTCCCACGGCATATTGAAGAATATGTGCATAGAGTAGGCAGGACTGGTCGTGCAGGGAAGACAGGTATAGCACTCTCCTTCATATCTAGACATGATTGGGCACATGCTAGAGAATTAATTAAAATTCTTGAGGAAGCGAATCAAGATATACCAGATGAGTTGGAACAGATGGCTCAGAGGTTTGAAGCAATGAAATTGAGGAGAGATCAACAGGGTGGCGGACGAGGTCGCGGTGGACGTGGTGGCGGTCAGGGCAGGCGAGACAGATGGTAGATGGACTATGGATATAGCTGACTTGACATTTATATTTTGCGGGATATGCTGTTTAATTTCTTTTACTTTTTAAGTACTTATATTTGTTTTATAGCCTGTATGATGTGACATATGTCATGTTTTTTTGATACATAGACTGCTCGTATCTGAATTTTGTTGAAATGCAACAAGTTAATGCTAGTTCTTAATAGAAAATTATGTATGGCAGTTGCAGGTCAACATGATTGATATTCCTATTTAGACAGACATCCCACCGAAAGTGAATGTGCATAGCATAATTATTACTTAGCATATAGCAGTAACTTTTATTTATTGGTATTAATTTCAGTGATCACAAGACTGTGATAAAGTAATAAATATACTAAGTAGTTTATCATTCCCTAGGTAAAGTAGAAAATTTATAAAAACACTAGCTGACCGGCAAGGTTGTTTTATACAAAAAATATTTAGGGGTGGGTCATCCATAACACTTAAAGATATGAAAAATAAATGTTGGCCAATTCTCAGACCTACTTACTACTACTACTAGATATGCACACAAAATTTCATAAAAATCGGTCCAGCCGTTTCGGAGGAGTTTGGCAACAAACACCGCAACACAAGAATTTTATATATTAAAAGATGTCAGTATATTTTTCAACCATGCATCGTAACTTCAAGTCCAAGAAATTCAGAATAATTTGAAACTTTAGGTAGTATGAATAAGTTAATTTTTTCGTTTCTGATATATTTTGATTGGTAAATCTCAAAAATTTTATTTATCAACCATTTCTATAGTTGTTTTTAAGTTGTTGTTTATTTTAATTTTATTATGGTCTAGTAAATGGGCATGGTTGAACAAAAAATGTAACTGTTATAGATTGTACAGTTTTCCCTACATACACTCCATTGTATGGCACATATTTTACTCTATTCTCTCTGTCTGGATCCGTTACACAAATTTGTTCAAAATAATGGATACTAGAATAATCAAAAGTTCACTTTGATGCTTTATATTTTTGATTTGGTTCTCTTTGCTTTGAACTTTTGATTCTCTTAGAATACATTAATTCAAATTTGCTGCAATCAATTCAGATAGACGAGACTATACATAATAATCAATGGAACTACTTATTAGCTATCCAATGGATGGAACCTTGACAATGGAAGGCATTTTCTCTTAATTGTTATGATAAATAATGTTTATACTATAAACTCGATGTTGTAAAACCAACTTTTGTGTACTAAAAGTGTTTAGACTAAAACTCTCTTTTTTGTGTAATAAAAGTGTTTAGAATAGAAATCTTCATGTTTCAATTCAGTTGCATATTCAGTCTCCTATTTTATACTCAATCCCAATGCAGGTTCCACTTCGGATGTCGCCGCAGAAAGTAGATATTCTTTTGTTGTGGAACATAACATTGAATGCGGGAGGCCTCAGGCAGAATCGTTGCTTCTTAGTAGTTTAACCATTCGCGTACCGCGGTCCTATAGTGGGTATAGCCTTGTTACAGTACTAAATTCGTGGCGCGCGAGGGGTTAAAGGCGCTGGATTTAATACTAGTGCACTACCTTCTTTTTTCGAGATATAACAATAGCAAGGAAACTGTCCTGTTACTCAAAACTTTGTATTTAAATAACAAATATGAGTAATAGAATATGCTGGACCCATAAAATAAAGTGCATTTTTTTTGTAATAGTTGATTCATGAATAATTGTGCAGAAAACACTAAACAATGCATGCAGTCTAAACGACCCTACTTTAGCTATTGTTATTGTTACTGCATTATCAGTTAAGCAAAACCATTCCATTTTATTGAAATGAAGGGTTTTACCCGTCCACTAAGAATTGAGCACATTTCGCTTGAGATAGTTAAGTAGGTCTACTGTTTGCTGGATGCTGATGATAAAATGATTTAACTCCCAAACACCTGTGTAGAGTTATGACCGGAACCACCGCCTCTGATCCTTTTTTACCAGATTTTCACACACTATTGCTATTGAAGATTCTCTCCTAACTCAAAGACAGAATGATTTGTCATAAAAGTCACAGCTTCTCAGAGTCAGTGATATGTAGTCTAGTCTCTGGTATGCTGTGTCTCAGACCTAATACACTCATGTCAACTGCTGAGTCTCGGAACTGATCCGAAGTTACTGTTGCTACTGTTACGCAAATATTATTTTTATTCCAAAGGGATAACGTGTTTTATTCCTTGTTTATTCCTAAGTAACTAATCTACCATAAACAATATTCATCCTTATATCTAAAACAGTCATTCGGGCAAAAAAAATTTTTCAAATTTCAGTGGGATAGTCTGTAGTTAAAAGAAGTTCAGTGGGAAAAAGTGCAAGTTCAAAGTGATAATTATATATCTACTACTTTTAGAAATTGGTAACTGTTATGTTCAATGGGTTGTCCATACATCTAACTATTGGAAATAATCAATAATAACATAATTGGTTCATCTAATTTATTGAAAATCGTTCATGTTCAGTAACAGGTAGAATTTTATTCGAATGTCTGTGTTCAAGGGCCTATGGTATATAACATAAACAGTATTTTATCATTTGAAAAAATGTATGATTCATAATGTATATAGCTTTTAGGAACACTAATCAGATTGGTGTGTGTTTAAATTTTTTTTGGAGAAATTATACCAGAGACTAGTGATCCTTGAAAGTTGTTATCCTATGAGTGAGGTTACCAGCCAGCCGTAAGATATGTCTTAGACTAGTATATAGTTATCTGTGAAGATATGTCAGCAGCGGCGGTACCACATGTACGATAGTTCTTGTTAGTTTAACAAGCGCCTACAAGCAACAGTGGCCGCTTTATATCAGGCGAGTAGATTGTTTGGCATCCAGCGTTGAATGAAAAAATAAATGCAGACATCTGCTCGACCTTTTGCGCAAACATGTACACTTTACGCAAGAATCGTTCGCGTTGACACCACCGCTGTCAATGCAGCATTTCGAGTCTGGTGACCTCATTTACTCGTAAGAACACAAGGTGAGGTGGAGGTACTTCAGTATGCCTCGATATACCCTGCCTGCCCGTGGTACACCCTGTTAATTAAACAAAACAATCGGCAGACTGTACCACGTGCAAGTGAGATTTTATTTTTAATTGAAGTGTCTTTGTACAATTAGAAACTTTATCTGCTTGAAACACACTACCTATTTTTTAATTATCTATCACAGAACTTCCCAACTAAGGAGGCACGCCCCTCCTTAGTTGGTAAGAAAGGCTTCTTATTTTTGTTATTGAAATTTAAGGGGGCATGAAGGTTTGGAAAGCCTGATCTCTCGCATAGCTCAGGCGATATGTGATGTGATGTAGGAGCACTAAAATCACAATACAACACAAAGCTTCGCCATTTTGTTCGTATTCTACAAGGGCTTGACGTTTGCTGACGTTGAATAAACGAATTTTAAAGTTGATCGTCCACTCTATGTGCTAACGGTATGCTACCGCTTGTCAAAAGTATCACTTGGCTAAGTTTTGTATGAAGTTTGTCGTGCGGATTTATGTCCGGTTCGAACGATTTAAAAAAATGCCATTTGTCTACCAATTTATAAGTTCATTTCGCTGAATCGCGTGACATTTGGTTGGATAACGTCAATCCCATATTTATCATTAGATTTTATTAGCATTCACGGTACTAAAAAGCCACTTGTAGGCCTGCAGGCAATTCGCTTTGGACACAACGCCAATTCACGGGACAATTCAGTTAGTCAAGTCAGGCAGTCTCTGGTCTTTCGCTTTATGAGCTGTGCAGTATGAAGGTCGCAGCAGACTAGAGCCGTGCGTGTGACAGCTTATACATTAGAAATAGGTGTGCCTTATTTCGGCACTGCCAAGGTCTCAGATCTTGATTTTAACTAGACAAAAAATTTGTCGTTAATTTGTCGCCCAAAGCAAAAAAATTGTCGGTCTCCCGTTAAAGAGTTATATCCACAACAAAGTTATAGGGGGTCGAAAAAGGCCTAAAGTGCTTCGAGAAAAGGATGGTACGGCCGTGCCGCTTTTTGCTTGACTTGGTGGGGGCACGGTTTTTTTTGTGGCAGTGCCGAAATAAGGTTTTTTTTGTGGCAGTGCCGAAATAAGCTTATTTCGGCACAGCCCACTCGGGATCTATTAAACTACAAAACATAGCGAAGATATGATTTTCCCCAAATTAGTCGTCAATTTGTCGAATTCAGACACCAAGTATCAGAATTAGTCGACCTCCCGTTAAAAAGTTATGAGTATTTTTTTGTGGCAGTGCCGAAATAAGCCTTATTTCGGCACTGCACAAAAAAACTACACCACCTAGCGAAAATCTGATTTCACCCATATGTTGCCTTGAATTTGTCAAATTTGTCGGATATAAAATACAACTGGTCGATGCGTAATTAAAAAGTTACACGCATTTTAATAATTCGACAAATTAACGACAATTTTTTTGTCTAGATAAAATCAAGATCTGAGACCTGGGCAGTGCCGAAATAAGGCACACTAGAAATAGCGCGTGTGCATCTCACAGCACGCATCCTGTCCGGTCTTAAGGAGTATAGGTCGCGTCACGTAAAAAGAACCCTGGAAGAAAGCGGATGGAGTGTGTTTGCGCATAGGCACCTTCGCGCACAAATGTACCAGATCTATTGTGTTATTTTTGAACATACCTTTTGCTAGCGGCTTCGTATATTAGTTAATGCTAGGTAATCGCACCTTATACCACCAAATAGACCGATAAATCGCCTAATACGCAGCTTGACCGCCAGCGTTCTTTTTACGTGACGCGACCTGTATAATAATAGACTAGTGTTAGTAATACACATGTATTTTCTTTAATTTTTTTTCAACCATACAACAGGCATAGGCAGAAAATCGAGAAGGATTTAAATATTTTTTTACATTAGCGAAGGATAATTTGTTTAACATATAAGTAATACTTATATTTAAATTTAGCCATCCACATTACCTACTACGAACCGTTATTAGTCCATTCTGTCTAAAAGCGCTGCGCTAACAATATCGTGCACTTACAATTTTAGTTACCGAAGAGATTTAATTTTTATAATATCTAATAATATAAATGGACATGGTTGAATAAAAAGTATAGTTGTTAAAAACTGCCTTTCTCTCAATGTCACATAGTTTCCTTGACTAAAATGTCTCAGAAATAACCATCGAAAATAAATAATACCAACATGTATAATTACTAGGACTATACATAGTAAACATATATTATGTCTTTAATAATGTTAATTTAATAAGCGTTTTAGACGATCTCTAGTCGTTTCATTTCTTTGAAGAGTTCCACGCCCATTTTGGCTGGCGAGCGAGTGACTATAACGTTGGCCCTCTCCAGAGCTTTGATTTTGTCCATAGCGCCGCCTTTGCCCCCCGAGATGATGGCTCCTGCGTGTCCCATCCTCCTGCCGGGCGGCGCCGTCAACCCGGCGATGAATGATACTACAGGCTTGGCTTTCTGACCCTGTAATTTTAAACCGAATTTGTAAAATAATGAAGTACAGTCACGCAAACAACTTTCCGATTTTTAGAATATTTAATTTTAAAACATATTGTCAGCAGTATTCCAAAATCAATTTTAAAACTCCGAAATTAAAGTGCCAATTCTCAAGTAATAAATTTTACATTATAACATACAATTTTGGATTATATTAATAATAGTGCTTATAGTGGTGATCGGTTAGAGCTACATAGTTCCTAGGTGCAGCGACTCGCTATGTGTAGAGTAATATGCGTGCTATAGCAGTTTGTCACATATGCGATTGGTCATATACGCAATTCGTCACACACGCGGTTCGCGAGGTTTGTTCCCCCGGAGGAGAGGAGAGCTGTAATTTTTAAACTTCCATGTATTTTGTCAAATTTTCCATCCATTGCAATCAAAAATGACTGGACTAAATTTGAATCTAAGTGCTTGGATTGATAACCGACACAGACATAAGATACTCTAATACCAATACACCCATTATTGGTATTACAGTCTTAACATAATGTAACCATTCCACATACACTATCGTTGTCAAGAAGGAAGACATTCTAGGCATAATAACATCACCGAAACTGCTTACATGCGTTCTAAAACGTACACACTTAAGCAATTAAGCACGCTATTCATCTGCATTGAACAGAGATAACGGGACGGGGGACACACCACCCATTCCCACCACTGTGTCTCCTGTGTAACCAGGATTAACAGCGGCGTCCTCCAAAAAAGACAATGAACAGTGAAGTCCATTGCAGGCCCGGGGGTAAAACTACGGCTGCCTTGGAACTCACGACGAATTTAATCAGAAGAAATTAGTAGGAGTAAGAAGCTTTTGGAATTTCACGTCCCCTCTATGCAATGTGAGAGACAGCAATATGGCAATATGAACAGAGATAATCATACCCGTCAAGTAATACGAGTATGTAAAGTAAGTTCGCACAACATATTTCAGACTTTTTGCAGAATAAAATATAAAAAACGCTTTCGTGTGTGCATTTTAGAAAGCTTATTGCAAGATGCCTTTAACAGATACTACACAATATATGAAGAAGGCAAAAAATAAGGAATGTCACACTTTTTAAGATCTAAATTGCAACTTATCTTTTATTATAATCGGAATTAAAAAAATACTTCTTTCAAAAAAGAACAAGCCAAAATAATAAAGACCTATACTTACCTGTCCTTTTTATGGAGCCATTTAGGCCAGATCCACACTATAGGGTCGATCACGGTTCGTTCGCGGTCCGATATCGCTCGGTCTGGTAAAAACTAAAATCTAATGGAAAATGGAACAAAAGTGCATTCATACTACCGATACATGTCGTGACAAGTTCGATCTCACACAAACAAATTTTTTTCAAGAGGGATCGGATCGGAACTTGACTGCTACGGATAGTATGAATACACACATTGTTTTTCATTTAATAATATTTTACCAGACCGAGATCGGACCGCGAATGATCCGTGCCGTGAGATCCGACCTTATAGTGTGGATCTAGCCTAAATGGTTCCATAAAAAGGACAGGTATAGGCCTTCAGTATTTTTTTAATTTTGGCTTGTTCTTTTTTGAAAGAATTCATTTTGAACTTTCCTCATTCTTTACCCTTAAAGTAATGCTTTCATCTCTGTGCGTTCATATACTCATTTCCAAAAACAGGTCAGTTTTGTTTCATCATAAAGAAAAAGAAAATACTGATGATCTTAATATAGTTTTGCTCTTAAATGGGTCGAAATTTTGCAATACGTTATTTGTGGACGATTCCTAAGGAAAATATGCATCCATACCAATAGTGTGTGCAATTCAGAATTATGATGGAAATGTATCGAGGTAAATAATTACTATAATACGAGGTGATATGACGAGCCTTATGACCCTGGATATTAGTCCTTTATAGGTGGTCGAATGGTTAGCAATGTCCACTACGACTCCGGGTCGCGTGTTCGATCCCAGCACATGACAAACATTTACGTGCATGAACGTTTGTCTTGGTCTGGGTGTTTACTATGTATTATATGTATGTATATAAAAATGCATTTAAGTATAATAGCAGTTATCTAGTACTCATAGTACAAGCTGTGCTTAGTTGGGGACTAGATGACAGTGGGTAATTTGGCCATGAATATTTATTTATAATATTCATGGTCAAATTACACCTGTATATACCACCCGTTTTATTTTGAAAAGGAGTATTGAAAACTTATATAATAATCATTAAATAATAATGTGCTCTTATACCTATCTAACAATATAACATTGGAAAATGACAATATATAAACTTATGGAGAAAATGAGAAACACAATCATATAATGACGTCATTCCATAACGATACACAATACACATGAAAGAACTAATGACAATTCATATATTCTACAATGCAATTATGGAATGTCATGTATAGCTATATCATCAAATGTATTCGACAAACATGCTATCGCCTTTACCAATAGTATTAATGATTATATATACTTAGGTATATGATTTTTATGGCGTACGTATAACAATATATTCTTTGAGCCTGCACGTCGTGAATTCCAGCAATCGCTAAATCAATGTGAGTGGATAAACACTGCAGCAGCAGAAAATTACAAAGGAAAATACGGCGATATGTACGTTTTTTTTAACTGCGAAAAATCTTTCGACTCGATCACTACTTAGTCTGCTCTATTTCTTACAGCGACGTCAAAGAGACCACCGCTATCGAGACGCTCCACCAACCGGAAGAAAAGCAGTATGATCTAAACCCTTTCGATTGAGAGGAGACCCATATCATAGTGGGATGCATAACGATTGATGACGAAGACAGCTGAGACAACTGACACTTGACACCGTCATACGTTATATCCATCAAGCCAAGCGGTTTAGGTTCCAGTTGAGACGGTATAGACCCGTATACCAGCAGTGGGATGAATAGGGTTGACGGCAACGATATCGAGACGCTGAGATGTCTGTGTTACGCTGCGATAGAGACCGTCGCATCCAAGATCAACCCCCTGACCACCAACTCATATTGCGATTCAATAACTGAATAGGATGCTTATTCATTGGTATGAATTTGGTCAGGGGTCTGCAGTCAAAACTATCCAGCTACCATGTGACGCGATGCGTCATAGGATAATACTAATCACCTATGGACCAACAAGCGCTAGCGAAAACTGTAGATACGATACGGGGTATCAATGTGAACCGCGACTTTATCTCACACCTTTAGGTTGCCAATGTCGTGGTCATTGTTTGAAATCTGGAGGATTTCAGTCGAATGCAAAATTATCTTAATCTTGAATCGTGAGCATGGGGATGAATTTTGACAAAATGAAAGTCATGTACATACGACCCTAGCCTGGTTATCGTAAAGATTGCAGCCATTGAAGTGGTTGAAGACTATGTCTACCTTGGACAGGTCATAAAATTGTACAGGTGTAATGTCTACAAATATGCTTCACTATCTACGGTAGCAACTTGGACTCTGATCGTCAGGCTGGTTTTGAATCAGCGGGTGATGAATAGTTCTACTCGAATTTCTCTACAGGATCGAATCTGAGCGAGGAAAATCGGCAGAAAATCAAACATATACGCTTACGATAGTACACGTTATAGCTTTCAAAATCAGCAAGCTGAAATCACAGTGGGTCAGTCACGTCTGCGAACTAGTAAAAGTAGACGGGGAAGAGTCCCAGTTTGCAATTTTTACGTAATTCTCAATTTATTATATATATTCAAACACGATATAACTAACAGAATTTTAAGAACATCTTCACAACACAAAGGCGGGTTTATCTCTATAAGAGATCTCTATCTTATATCTACTTATTTCTTATGGCGGCGACACTAGTGATGCTGACTAATGACTCATTAATTTTATAATCAATACTGATAACATGATTATCGCATTCCCACGATGATTTGTACATAATATTGGTTGATACGGCAATTGGATATGATTGCATACATGATAAATAAAGAAGGCATGACACAAGACAAGACTACATCAAGCTACTTATGATAAGATAAACAACAAACAAAATAAACCTCGGAGACTCTCAAGCGTTTACCTTTTTTGCCTGTACAGGAACAAAAACAAAAATATTTAAAAATAAAGAAAAATATTATAAGCTTGCAAAAGTTAGAAGACTTGTTAGGGACCTTCTTCACTACTTCATATTATAAGTATCTTATTGAAGCTATTAAAATGAGCACTGTATCACACGCTAGTCCTTGACGGTGGGTTAGGTATATTATTTCTACGAATAGTTTAGTATCTCTTTAACTAAGACAATAAAACAGCAAAGCACGATATACATATAAGAGCTCGATGGCGTCGGTGAGCGTATCAGTCTACTCGAACACGCAAGTAAAGCATCGACCGTAGCCTGTTCATAAATCGGTTTATTTATCTCGTGCTTCAGAGGGCACGTTGAGAGACGGTCAGTCTAACCGCACGTCTTTCTCACACCCGTGCATGCGAGGTTAAATTTCGCAGGGGTTGACGCCCCTGCAGTTTTGGGCCGGGTAAAGAGCGTCTAGCTCGAGGCCCGTACGCGCTTCGGAGCATGATCCCACTGACTGACTGAGCCGTCGCCGGTCCCGGCTGATGACAGTCGTTAAGACAAGTCAGTGGCCTATTGGCGGCTTTAAAATACTGGCCTCCGCCAATACGTAGTTTAGTAGAGTGGTGGAGTATGCTATAAACTTAAAATCGAAGGGATTTAGGGGAGACCCGTATCCCAACAGTGGGATTATCATGGGTTGATGCCAAACTGAAAACTATAATAAAGTTCTCCATTAGAATTCTATTTCATTAAATTGTAGTATTTCTATTCGTTCATTCCGTTTACGGCCCACATGTTTTCAAATTCTTGTTTTGTTGGTTTCAAATTCTTTCAGATATTTCAGTAGGTCAAGTGACTATAATGACATATAGATAATGTCTATTTTCATTTTTGTGGTTATATATCGCCGCATACAGATCGGCCACGGCACATTCTATAGTAATAAGGCAAATTCACACGCAGTCCAACCCGTGTTATAGGCAAGATATAGACATACGAGTAACTGATAAGCATTTCTAATTAAATTACACAAGATAATTACTCTTACTAAAGAGAGGAGCTAGGTCACACCGAGTGGGAAAACACCTCGACATCAAAATAAATTACAGCCAAATAACGATATCCTAGGAGACGGTTGTATTCATGCAAGTGTGAGGTTACCATGTGAGGTGCTACTGCGTTAATAACAGCGCTCTCTCTCTCAACAGTAAATTGTGCAAGTGTACAAGAGTGAGATTAGCAGATGTTAGGAGCTACTACTTTAGCAACAGAATGAGCTAGACTCCTTGTAAATATCTGTAGGTAATGGAAATGTCATCAAGCGAGCCGTATATTTTGTTTGACACTCAACGTAGTATTAAAAGCCAATCTATAAGTACTAGTGACACACAATAACTTTAAAAATTTTCGCGTTGCATGATTAAAATTATAATAACTACGGGAATTACGCCGATCATGCATGTAAGGTCAGGCAATAATAAAGGTATGTAAAAACAGCTTACATGCATGACCATTGACCGCGTTAATTCCCCTGGTTATTATAATTTTAGTAACACACAGTCAAAAACCAGTGCGACCTATATAATTGGAATGTATGCAAAGCCTTCTACAAAACGTCGTTATTGTAGATAGATGGAATACGTACAGTGTTGTATTGAGTGAGGTACTCTGACGCGAGTTCTTCCGCGTTGCCGCCGATCTCGCCGATGAGGATAATGCCCTTCGTATCTGGATCGTTGAGGAACACCTCCAGGCAGTCAATGAAGTCTGTTCCGTTGAACGGATCACCGCCAATACCAACACAGAGTGTCTGGCCGAGCCCAGTCTGAAATGATATTAATCAATGCAATTAAAATATCAGGTCCTGAAACATTTTTTATTATAGATGCGTGGATGATAGCCGCTGAATAGAATGCAACGGTAGCGTCAATTTCGGCTCATCACGCTAGAAGGCGCGCGGATTCGCTGGAATCCTCTAGTATTCTCGCGTATTCCACTGCAGTGACCGACCCAACCGACTCCCTGTTCTCGCCTTGTACTTCCCTCACTTCCCGCGGATTCCACACACGTCATTGACAGCTGGGTAATTCCTAAGAATGCGCGAGGATTTCACGGAAGACACACGACCTTTTTTGATTATATTTCAATTTATATGTTGTATACAATTGACATAATTTTCATTATGGTATGTATAATTCCGTTGCAAAAAGTCGCTTTCATTCCATTCCGCGGTGTAAATGGAGCCTATGTTATGTCATACATTCAAAGGGTTTAAGGCGCTGAAAAAAACTATTAACTAAAATAATATGTCTGAACGTCAGAAATGCAAAACGACAGATTAGTGAATTGTCATGCATTAGTATTTTGTTATAAATGAGCAGATTCTAATGAGGGAGATTTGAAGAACGCGAGGATAATATTATTGTGTGAGTTGAGCCACAGTACCGCCACACCCCGGTCACTCCATACAAATGTCGCGTCGCTAACTATTCCATAAACAATGACGTCTGTATAGTGTGAATGAGCGCGTGTGCGTGCGGCGCCATACTGTATGTACTATTACTTATACTGTGGTACCGCTTACAAAGAAAACATATTTTCATTGAACATTTTACGGATAAAACGTATTTTGTTATCGTATTTAATAATAAACATGATGTTTTTATTTTTTACAGAAGTCCGTTATGTATTTTGCAAATCAGTAACTGTTTTATGGATAAAAATATTTTTTTTAAATAGGGTTATCTTTTCTTATATGGGAGGGGGTACTAACGAGTTTATTTAAGTACGTTGCGAATCAGTAACTAAGTACGCGAATTCGTAATTTTTGCGCCAACATTATGATTTATCTGTTGTTTTGTGTTTCTGACGGTAATGTGCCTATAGTGTTGCAAATATTTACGGTACTACCTATTGTACGTTTGCATTCGCAACGATATTTTGTATTTATATACGTTGCGCCTCTGGCAGTACGTATCGGAAACTCGAGATTTCTACACATAGATATCGATGTAAATTCGAACGTAGTAGTAACGTAAATAAATATCTTTAAAACTCTTACTATAGGCTCTGGTGTGAAGGGATCGCCAGTAAAGTCTTTTTAATTCAGGTGATAGTGACAATTCGTTTAGTCACGACGTCAAACATATTCATTCATGTTATGATTAAAGTAAATACACGTCATGTGCGTTTTCATATTTGCATGTGAAAAATTGTTATTAGGGAATACCAAGAAACAGGTGGTTAGATTGTGTGAGAGGTAATATGGGCAAGAAAGGATTAACTGTGGATATGACGATTGATAGAAGTGAATGGAAGAAAAAGACATACTGAACATTGAGAAAAGGGCAAAGCCAGTGATGTTGATGACTGCTATAGGTGAGACAAGAGATGAATGAATAAATGAATGAATGAAACATTTATTTGTATCTCCAGCACACACATAATTAGTTCTTTCCAGTCTTATAACAATTACTTATAATTAAGTGGAATATTGTGTTAAAAAATCACAAAAATATTCATATATGCGCCGCAGTACAACAAAATGGCTATAGCTCAGCAACATGTTTTGTTCCCATGAACAAAACACTGATAATTCTGCTACAGCCAGTGATTAGCTGCAACACTAGTAAATATGAGCGAGTATAATTGGTGAATAATGTAGGTGAATACGAAGAAATATCTTGTGTACTATACTAAACTTGTTGCAAAGTATGTTTGCGTGAACACATAACAAAAACATATGAAATAAAACATATAAAATATAATATAATAATATGTTTCAATATTTTTATGTCCAAATAAAAAGTTATGCTCTTCCACGCATAAAACAGTGTCTTGCTCTAAATATATCAGACCTGCCCCCTTACCATCAACTCTTATTGCGATTCAATAACTGAGTAGAATGCTTATTAATACCAATGAATAAGCGACACTATTTCAAATGGAAAAGAGTCGCTTATTCATTGGTATGAATAAGCAATCTATTCAATTATTGAATCGAAATAAGAGATGGTGGTAAGGGGGCTGCTTATTATTATTACATCCGACGATAAGATAATATTAAATAAAATAACAATTTCTCAAACACAAACCTCAGTTGTCTGATGGCAGGCTTCATAAGTGAGTGTGCCAGATCTGGATACTACTCCAATGCATCCTTTTTTGTGCACCGCGGCGGGCATGATACCGATCTTGCACTTCTCTGGTGCAATGATTCCCGGACAGTTGGGCCCGACGAGGCGCGATTTGTTTTGCCTCAACAAGGCGTGTTTTACGCGGACCATGTCCTGTGGATTCCAATAATTAATGAAAATGCTGGAATACTGATGAACGACATTTATTTAGACATTAGGCGTTACTCGCCGCTTAGCGTCTATATAATAACTACTTATCAAAGAAAAGTTTTCATGATGTCTTGTAATTTCTCGACAACATTCCTTCGCATACTAAAAAGTTTTGCAACTCCTATCTACATATGTCGCACTATTATATAAAAAGTGGAACGCGTTGCCGGCATATGTATTTCCTCATTCATACAATATGGGATCCTTCAAGCGAAGCGTGAAGAAGCATCTTGTGGGCCAGCATGGCAGCGTCAACTGACAAGACATCAAGATCTCTTGTCCGTTGCCGATGCGATCGGGGCTCCGCTTACCATCAGGCGAAGCGGAGCCAATATGCTGAGCTAATATAAAAAAAAACAACATCATCAGCATCTACCCACTGCTGGATATAGGCTTTTCCCAATGTTTGCCACCAAAAGCGATCTTCCACATTCCTCATCCAGCCACTTCCAGCCGCTGTTTTGAGGTCTTCTGCCTGTCTAGAATTCTAGAGCCCACTCTAGATGGTACAACCCTTCGTCGTCTCATACATGGCTCTTCTCGAAATTATAATTATTAATAAAAAAAACTGTGCGCTTACGTGCTGTGGAACACCTTCTGTAATGCAGACGATAAGGGGTACTTCGGCTTCAACAGCTTCTAAAATAGCTGCTGCTGCTGCTGGAGGTGGTACGTAAATGACGCTAGCTTGTGCCCCCGTGGCTTCCTTCGCCTCCTTCACCGTAGCAAATACAGGATGACCAAGGTGCTGAGTGCCAGCCTTTTTTGGGGATACACCTCCAACAATTTTCGTACCATAGTCTAAGGCTTGCTGACTATGAAAGGTACCCTGTTTGCCCGTGAATCCTTGTACAATGACTTTAGTTTCATTTGTCAGTGCGAGATTCTTTCGTGTCTCTGCGTAGGGGGTACCTGATGAATATCTGACATGGTTCAGCCTGACGCAATCTAGAACAAAATTAATTATGGCGTCAAACTTTTATCTAATAAGATAGATATATAAGATAGTTTATTCGTGACATCTGCAGACACACTAAGCAGTTTCTACCTGCCTCCATTATGGCAAGAAGGAAGCGAGGTAATTGCCCGGCGTTCACTAAGGCACGAGCCATTTATCGTCGCACCAAGACGATAGCGCTAATCAAAACCAATTATTGTTAAGGTTGGTGGTTAAGGTGAATAATGTCGATACTGGTAATTGTTGGAACTTCGTACAAAAGACAGGTATCGTGCAATCAATGACAATATATGTCATTGTTTGCACGATACCTGAATGTTTCCATCTAAATACATCGAAAAGGCTGTAATAGCGAAACATTCTCGAAATAATTTTACAATTGCAGAATGAAAGTTGACCGAATCAAAATTGAATTGTGAATTGACTAAATTTCTTGCTTGATTTCATTCATCAATTTATTGTCGATTCTTATTGTTGGCACTATAAAATTCTTAGTTTGTTTAGTTTGTGGTCATATGTCGATATAATCCCGCTTAAATTTGACTTTCAAGTTTCATATTGTTATACGAGAATACCAAATTTGAAATTTGTGAGAGCGACTGGATCGGCACTGAATTTTGACTACATTTTAAGTGGAATAGTAACATGTACTATTCCACTTAATTATATTATATCAAAAATTAAGTAAGCACTTTGAACCAAACTTTTACTGCAGTGGTGATGTTCGCCTGTGACTCGTCAGCATACTCAATTGTAAGATACAATGATAGTACCTATATAAACAATCAGGCCGCATGATTTCGGACCATGAAGCTATGAATAGAGATGAGACGGTATTATCAGATTTTTCTCGATAACATGGCTAGCAATAGCAACTTTGACTCATAGGTCTCAGGTTCGATCTCCGCACATGACGAATTTTTGTGTGCATCTGAGTGTTTTATTATGTATTTAAAAAAATGTATTTAAGTATAATATCAGTTAGCGAGTAATCATAGTACAAGCTTTGCTTAGTTTGGGATTAAGAAGATGGCAGTGAGTAATTTGTCGAATATTTTTTTTTATATCTACACGGTCAATCTGTGGCTCAGTACTGAATAAAGTGGCCTATTGCAATGATGTCGGGGATTGTTTAGGATAAGTGCCTTGCGGCAGTCATGAGCAACGTTGCCCTGGATTTTTATAATACCAGATCAGGAGGAAAACATGCGTTCGACCCGCCTGATGTGAAGCGGTAACCGCAGTTTATAGACCCTTCCGACAAAAAAATATCGGTTGCGTACTGCCACCACCGCAGCCAACGCAGCAACTTCTGAATAAGTGTCACAAGCTAGCATAGCTAAAAATATATTCCTTGATATTTACAAAATTAAAAGGAAAATGTGTTTGCAACGTGTTGGTAAAGGCGTTCAAGATTGCCTATCTTGACTTAAGAATTAGTATTATCAAAAGTCTTACAAGTCAAGATAAGTGGTAAAGACAAACTAAATTGTGTTACAACGTTGTCCCGAATATAAAATAACCATTGCTTTGAGGCAAGTACCAGGAGATGGGCTTTGGCTCTAAAGGAGATCATGAGCAACTTACACCACATGCATTAAATGTGTACCGCGGTCATTAGTTGGCGTGCCTCGGAAATTTAAGGTTATCTCATAAAGCTATAAATTTTATTTGAAAGAAAGAAGAAAGGAAGAAAAATATTTATAATAATTTCAACAATCCACAACATATCAGTACATAATAGTAACAGGTGGTAAAAATGGTGTAATATACACATAAGTCGTAGATACCTATTAATTATTACAGCACTTAATCATATCACTATGCACCTTAATGCTGTGGAAGTGAAAAAGGATTCTGATTCAGTATAAGTTGCTGCCATACCAGCAACACTGATTTAAATTTAAAAAAATATATTTATTTTATTTTGGTACATACAGCCATGACACTACCATAATGCAGCCAATACCATAATGCAGCCACAATTAAACACTAATTTAAATACATTTCTGATATATAAACGATAATATTATTACAAGTATACATAATATTCATAACAATAAATGTTCATTGAATGAAATTTATATTAATAGTACATATGTTCATTGAGTATAAATTCACAAAGGTGTGCTCTAGTTGAGCACACCTTTTTGGTAATGGTTGATGGTGTGCTCTTTTCTTTTTATTTTATGATGCGATCATTTCTCTCTCTTTCCGTGTGATCTCACTCACTCGCAGGAACACATAAACATGTAAGTCTATAAGAAATTATTATTTATTATTATGTATCTCTCTTAATTCACGGGTCAAGCCCGGTCATTTGAAACGCGTGCGCGGGGACATGGATCAAGCGCGCAGAGGCCCCTTTGAGAAGTTTGATGTAATGTTGTACTATTATTATTATTTAACTGCAGTCTTCTATGAGGTGGAAACGCGAAGGTACACGACATTCGACGACGACAAAGACAGAGCAAAGTAGAGTTTTATAAATACAGATAAGATATTTAAAAACAGTACTTTATCAACAGCAATAAAACATGATTAAGTAATTTATGATTGAATTGTTTACAACGCCTAGAATACCAAAGTTCAACACTGATTACAAACTATTGTAATCTCAATGAATAAAGTCAAAGTGCGGTTGTAAACCTCTAAAACCTCATACCATTAATGTAGGAACGTTTAACAATGTTTATAAACGCTATATAATAACAAAGCACAAACTAAATAAGAATAGATTAAGAATAAACTAATGTTAAAATTAAAACTAAGGAAAAAAGAATTATAATAATAAAAATATAATAGAAAAATATTTAACAATAGTTTAAGTTGCAGTATGACCAAAACAAGAAACCTGAAGATAGAAATAATCTAACATTTTTTTTTTATTAGTATCCTCTTAATTTTATTTTCAGGATGCCATATTGAAATAATATACCCTACGGTAATCTCTCTGCTGTAATTATTTTATATCACAGAATGAAAGGTGACCGAATCGTGATTGACTTATGAATTGATTGAAAATAGTAAACTTTATTAGGTAATTAATAAAAATTCTTCTTGCAACCAGCATATCATTTAATGTTACATATTTAGTCATTCTTTTAATAAATCTTTGGATCTTGATATTGTGATACGAGAATATCAATAACAAATGAGACATTGTGAGTTTAAACCTGTACCAGAACTGAATTTTGACTAAATTTTAATTAAGGCAATTACCCCTCTATATGTCTTGTAGCTAAGTAAAATATTACATCAAGTACCTAGTTTATTAAAATTTGTTCAATGATTCTCAGTTGAACTAGAGTGAAGAGTTAAACTTGGGCTTTATAAAATTTTTAATTGACATTTGCAACAAAATATAACAGGTAACAGCTAATAATTATTTATTAAGAAGTAATTTACATTTTTTTTTTTTCAAAAATACTGATGAATGATAGTTAGAGCAATATATATTTGATATATAAGCAATTCCTTGCTATCCTTGAACCAAGACATGATTTTTTTATACTATATTGATTTACAGACAAACAACCCACATGACATACATAACAGCAATACAAATTTAAAGTAAATACAAATTTTGATCTAACTAGACACTCAAAGGTTGGCTGAAAGAGATCCATCTAAGGGTAAGACCGACCTTGTATATTTTTCTTTTATTTGTTTTATAATAATGATATTATACAAACATATAGATACAAACAAACAAACAGCATTTAGAGCATTGACTACATGAGGAACTGATAAGAGCTAAGACCAGGCAAGATGGTCATCATGATGAAATCTCAATTTGCTCTAGCTCTCTTTCACCAATAGTGAATGTAGCTGAGAAAAAACTCTCAATCCAGAGCAGCCCAACATTAAAATGTAACCTCACAGGTTGATATTCTCTATGTAAATTATTGAAGCATAATCTCAAAATTCCAAATAAAAATCCATACTTCGTCAATTAAGTAATGTAAGTAATTAGTAAGTAAACGTAAGTAATTTTTTGGCGGTTTTGACATTTTGATGCCACTCGGTCAAGAATCGAAAGACGCGTCGTTTAGCCCAATCAGAATGAAGATATGACCAATAAGAACCTTTAAAATTACGGAAAAGTAACAGCACGGAAGCCCATGTCTTTATCAAACTAATTGGTTTTGTCGATCCTGAAAAGATACTTAAAATGACTTATGTTATGTGGTGATAGAACTTAAACTACGATTTACATGTAAATGTGTATAACATAATCAATGGGTTTAGATGTATATTTCCTACAAAAATAATAATGTCATAACCTAACTTTGGGACGCAATATTGTAAAGTACCTAAAATGAGTAGTACCACGTGGAGTTGGGATCGGCCAATTTGAATTTAAGAAAATTTCAACTACATTTTATAATCAATACAAAATAAAACAATTACTCAAAATCCGCTCCATATTCCACATATTCAGCATTTCCTCTGTGTAGAGATGAATACGCTTTGGAGCACGCATGACCCACATAACTTGCTGTGTGGTCATTAGATGTAGAAGCAACTGCACTAGCACTTCCCAAAGAAATTTTGCAATTTTCAAGAATTTCTACTGTAAAAACTATGCATTTCCGGACTTTGAAATTTTAGTAAATAATACATCTTTAGCAAACCTATCTATAAAAAAAATATGGTCCTATTTGCAGGTGTTACTTAATCTAAAGTGCTTCCATAAACTATACTAACTGATAGGTAATCAACAAGCAGGCTGCATGGTTGTATGGTAGACGAGAAGAATCAATGAGCTTCAGAGCTGTAAGGTTCACTGTAGTGTAGTACGAAATATCATTGCTTCTCAAACTGTCCCTTGACCTTGTACAAAGTCTCTAAGATCAGCATTAAATAAAACGAAGTATTACAGTGTAACTACAAGACGATGTTTTATTTTTAGATGAAGGTCTCAGTACTTCATAAAAAAATAATCTTTGAACATGCGCAAAATAAATGTCATACAACTCAAATAAAAATAAAAACGAAAAAATATTTTATACGTTTATTTTTTAAGTCATGTAACAGGTACCAATCAAATTATGTACAAGGTTATCGTCGTAGGTTAACGAAAAATGGCAGTAAATGGTATGTCACCGAGTGAAAAAAAAAAATAAGATTTTAATAAACTGACATAAATATGGAGTAAATGAGTGCTATTTACCTTTAATACGAGACAAAATCCTCACAGAAACAGCCATTGTACATAAATTTGTATTAAGAAGGAAATGAAAAATGGTTTCTATGTGACACTGACAGATACCTAGCTGCAATTACATAATTTCAGCTGCAACTGTCAAAAGGCAATGACAGCCCCAGATGTCAACGTCGTGATAACCGCTACATCTTCTTTTAGTTGCTGGTAACCACTGCACTTGTCTAAAGCAAGTGTTTTTATCGAAACATTATGCATAACATCGAAACAAAGAGGCGTGGCTATACATTATAAGGTGTGGTAACGCCATTTTGTTTCGTTATTAGCGACTTGCCCAGGCCATATGTGCAAATGAAATGAAATGAAATTGTTTATTTGCGCATATACAGTCATTTACATAAATATCAGGCCAAGGTAGTAAATTGTTTGGCAACTGTACATTGCCTTAAAAATGTAGGCATGCAAAATATTGAAGTAGGTAGGTACATTAAAATATAGTAGGTACAATAAAATCTTAATAAAGAAATGTCAGTTTTTTTAAACATTCGAATTATCCATAAAATAAGTCTATTAATCTATCCATTCCGATCCCATAATAAAAGATTTGATAATAAAATAAATTCAATTAAATTATTGGTGATTGTTACATAATTTAATTATTAACTTTGAATGTCAAGTTTACATTTTTAATATTTTCTCTGGTCAGTTAAACTAGATATTATTACATAGAAACTAGATACCTACATACACAATTAAAATAAAAAATAATAATGATGATGATAATAAATGTCAGATTTTTTAAAAGTCAATTTTAACAACTACAACAGCGCAATCACCTTACGCATACAGCATTTTCACATATTGGAAAATTAATAACAAAAATCAATAAAATGTCATTCGATAAGGATGTTAATGTCAAGTTTTTTTTTTTATGTTCTTCTCTCGATATCAGATACTTTTAAAATTTATAATTCAGATAATCGTTTACACAATAAAAAGAATTATGAAGAAGCCATTCGGTCAGCTGTTTTTTAAACTTGTTTACTGGCAGCTCAGTAAACGCAGACGGCAGTTTATTGAAGAGTTTAGGCGCCATATATGAAACATTTTTCTGGAAAAGTCGGAGGTTACTTTTCGGCATAACAATTTTGTTCTTTCTTATTGACCGCACGTGTTCTTTTATTTGTGTACAGGAAACATACAATTCTGGATGTTGTTTAACGAACATACAAGCATCCAGAATATATAAACATGGTAGGGTTAGGATCCCAAGTTTTTTGAATAGAGGCTTACAAGATTGTCTACACCCTATATTACATATCGCTCTAATACATTTTTTTTGAGCTTTGAAAATTCTTTCAATTTCAGGCGAGTTGCCCCAGATTATTAAGCCATAGCGTAACATGGAAGAGACAAAGCCATAATAAGCATTCAGCGCTGTCTGAAGCGATGCAACTTGGCGGAGTCTATATAGTGCAAATACAAATTTATTTATTTTTTTGCATGTAATGTCAATGTGTTTCTTCCAATTTAGGTTTTCATCAATTGCGATTCCTAAGAATGTTGTAGAATTTGTTAAGTCTATTTTGTGGCCGCTACAGTTTATATTAATTTCAAGTCTAGGGCTTGGGTACGTTTTAAATTGAACAGCCTTGGTCTTTGTAAGGTTTGCCTGTAAATGATTTATATGAAGCCACTTCAGAACCCGTTCTAGTGTACAATTGACTTCATTTTCAAATGTATGAGTGTTGTTGCATTTGAAAATAAGTGTGCAATCATCCGCAAACAATATGCACTTTTGGTTAAGAGCCATATTACATTTTGACTGTGATTTTTGCGTAAAATGGCCAATTTTGGCGTTCTCGATCTCGGAAACAAAAATACATTAACAATGTTGACTTATTGAATAGTACAGAATAGCTATTGGCATAGTACATAGCGGCCTCGCTTTTTGTAAAATTTGCTTAACTTTTTAAATAACCCCAAAATTGCAGAGAAAGATTTTCATAAAATGCGCGCAATCACTTTTTTGAGCTCCTGGATTGTACTACTGTTCCAAACAAATGAAATAAAAAAAATAGAATGTTATTTCTTATATAGTCGTATAGTACATAGCGGCCTCGGAATTTTGAAATATCATTGATTTAATATAGAAAAAAAACATTCCTTTAACCCAAAAAACTTCGAAAATCGCTTTAGGTAAACTGTGAATTTATCGAATTCGTGATAAAATTATTGAGCAAAATTTATACCAGAATAATTGTTACTTCATGAGGAATAAACGATGTATAAATTTGGAGCATGAATTTATTATCTTATGTATATACAAACGATAAATATAACTTCAAAATTACTACAAAATGCGATGCACCGGCCGTTCAAATTTAGTACGGCGCGAGAGCTCGTCAGCGTGAGACCTATGTCGAATTTCTTCGCGCCAATATCGACCGGGCGTCAGAGTATAGTACAACTACCAAGTTTTGATCACGTAAGTACAATTCTTTCTAGTGTTTGTTTTCTATGGAATCTACATAGCTTAGCAACAACATATTGTTGAATTATTCTTAATATTCATTTCATTATTTTCAGCATGGGTCGAAAAGCTCGTAGGTATCAATGTGCATGAAAGTAAAGATGTACATAATGTGTATAAAATAAAGCAAGGTACTTCTTTCCTCAATCATCATCATCATCAGCCTGCATCAACCCACTGTTGGATATAGGCCTTTCCCAATACTTTCCACCATATTGTCTAAGTCTGGGTGTTTTCTATGTATCATAAGTATATATTTACAAAAAGAAAAAATGTATTTCCGTATGTATATCTGTTGCCTAGCACCCATAACACAAGCTTCGCTTGCTTTTTTTATACCACCAGCGTGGTAAACAAGCATAAGGCCCGCCTGATGGAAAGCAGTTACCGTAGCCTATGAACGCCTGTAACACCAGAGATAATATAAGAGGCATCACACGCAACGCGCGTGTGATGCTTCTTATATTATATTTAATATAAATTATATTGAATATAATATAAGATTATATAATAAATAAATATTGTCAGACAAATTACACAGCGCCATCTAGCCCCAAAGTAAGCGAAGCTTGTGTTATGGGTACTAGACAACTGATACATACGTAAATACAGTTTTGTCAAAATTCATCCTCAACCCCACGGATCGAGAAGCCGCATTGAGATCGTTTAACATTCGACTAAGATCCTCCAGCGATTCAGCCATTTTCTTTCCTCAATACACCTATTTAATATAATACTCATTTATATTTTTATTCGGCATTAATAACAATAATGGAACTGTTTCAGAATTAATAACTTCACTGCCAAGAAAACATTACGATGGATAAAGAAAATATTCCGACATCATCGATTGAGGTGCGGTATGATTTTCTTTTCTCTTACCATCTATCGACATGGGAATCGTTTTCGAGGTAATTTGGGGTGCAGATCACGAGAATGAGCTTAATTCGTTTCGGTAATGAGATGACAAGATTTTGAACACATCTGTTCATCTCATCATCATTTTCTACAATCAATAGTGGCTAATTCACACTACATAGTTCGAATAACATTCTGACTGATGAAAAAGCGTAAGGAACATTGTTTTCGTCGGGGATCCCACGACGAAAAACAGAATTTTTTTTTTTCTTTATATAGTTATCCTGGTTGCATCCCAGGCTTCGGCATTCGAGTCTGGGATTCACATATCTCATTGATTTGTGTGATTTAACTCCGGGGTGGGTTTTGATGTACGATTGCCACTTAACCTAATCTGATGTGCCACTTTTTTTTTTTTTTTTTTTTTTATACTACGTCGGGTGGCAGACTAGCATGCGGCCTGCCTGATGTGAAGCGGTTACCGTAGCCATATTAACGCTTGCAACATAAAATATTGCTCGCGCGCCGCCACCCCCGCTGCCAACGCAGCATCTCCTTCCTTTCTTTCTGGTGACCTCACTCACTCGCAGGAACACAACAATCCTCAAGGGAATTGTTATTTGGCTGCGGTATTCTGTGAGGTGGAGGTACATTCCCCAGTCGGGTAGCTTACAATTACGCTCCCTACCTCTCTTTTCGCCAGAGCTTCGTTTGTCACTCAGCAGGGTGCACCACGTGCAGGTGAAGTTGGCTTTGGTTCAAAGATGTTGATGAACCACTTACACCCCAAAACTTTTGCCGCAGCCTCATTAGCTTATTGGCAGGGTGCACCATGTGTAGTCGAGGCCAGTTTTAAATTTTGAAAAACCCTGAATCACGTTTTTTTTATTATTTTCATTTTTGACTTAACGTTATTTTTAATTATTTTAATTTAAGACTTTTTACTTACCTAGTTAATAAAAGATACTTTTTTTAGTTAATAGAAGATTTTATCATTCGAGGTTCTGAGGTTTCGACTCTACGATGATAAGTCAGTCAGCCAAACTCTCTCTTTATATGAAAGTATAGATATACTAGCTGTCAAATTCATAAATCACTGGTGAATTGGCGTGGTTTAACTTAGTTTATTTTTATTTTAGATACCTAAAGGCCACGACGTTCTTCTTTGTTTGAAAAATTTCATTAATATAGACGAAACGACCAATACCAGCACTTGAGGAGATAGATACGTGGACAATAGAAACAGAATCTGGGATTGTAAGTATGAACAAAATCATTTAGAAGCTGAAGCTGTTATATTCATTTCAGATTTTATTAATAATAATAATTGTTTCAGGTAACAGACTACGTAGTTCAAGAACGGAGAATAATTGATTTTCATTCTTTTTTAAACAGTTGTTTGATCATGGTGGAACATTTGGTGCTTTTTCACACCAAAACCATGGATTGATTTGATAGAAATTTGGCAAATAAGTAGTTCTGATTAAAGTTGTTTTACACTCCCATGTAAATTGTTACTAGTTTTATTCTTATCCATAATTTTAATCTAAAACCAAAAAGTACCTAGATAAATAAAGGATTAGGTAATAAAATAAATTTTATTTTTAATAAAAATCATCTGTCTCATTTATGGTACATATAATCTGTTTCTTCCCATACTAAATCCATGACACTCTAAAAATGTGTAGATACAACTATAACAAATTACTTCTTAAGTAGAAATACTAAAAAAATACGAAACTAGAGAGAAAGTATCAAAATCGCTTATTCGTAATTTCAACATAGAAATTATGAGGACTCGTGACCCACGTGACCGTCGGGACGCTTCAATACCGAATCTCGCATAGTGCAAATGTGTGATAGGGCTCTTAACGTAGCTGGGTAAATCATTAATGTATAGTAGAAATAGTATTGGACCCAAAATACTACCTTGCGGCACTCCACATCCATTATTTTTTAGCTGAGAACGAACGGTAATTTTCTCATTGTTTACAATTCTACTAAGTTCAGTACATTGTTTTCGTTCATCTAGGTAACTACTGAACCAGTCAAGTGCCATTCCTCGAATTCCATAGCCTTCCAATTTTTTTATTAGTATTTTATGATGGACTAAGTCAAAACCTTTGGACATGTCCAAAAATAGAGCCATGGTGGGTATATTATCATTAAGATATTCACTTACATTTTTGATTAATGAATAGCAAGCTAGAGTTGTCGATTTACCTTTTTGAAAACCGTATTGTTCTTTGCTAATTATGTTATGCTTCTCAAGAAAAATATTTAACTTCTTAGCCATAATTTTTTCAAATATTTTAGCAATGACCGGAATTAAGGTAATAGGTCTGTAATTGCCAATATCGGCTGAATCTCCTTTTTTAAATAAGGGTTTTACTAAAGATATTTTTAGTCTACTAGGGCATGTACCTTTTTCCATCGAGATATTTACTAAGTAGCATAAAGGTACTGCTAACTTGTGAGCGCATAACTTGAGAATTTTGGTATTAATATCGTCATAACCAGTTGAATTTGTATTGTTTAGTGTCATTATTGTGCGAAATATTTCCTCTTCTGTGACTGGTGTTAAAAATATACTATTGCATAAATTAAACTTATTAGTATTAACATAATTATATTGATTATCTTTATTAATTGTATTACCAATGTCAGTGAATTTATTATTAAATGTCTCAGCAATGTCGTATATGTCATTTATTATTTTCCCGTCATTTCTAATTTCCGATAACACACTTTTAGGAGTATTATTTGTGTCAATGTTTCTGCGAATGATTGTCCAAGATGCTTTGCACTTATTTTTTGCCATCATTAAATATTTACCATTATTAATTTTTTGTGCTCTATTTATACATTTTTGAAGCATTTTAGTATATTTGTTGTAAGTGTCCTTACGCGTACTTTTATTACTGGCTTTGGCATATATATATTTGTAATAGAGTTTCCGTTTTTTGTAACAACTTTTGCGAATGCCTGTTGTTATCCAGGGCATTGTTTTACTTTTACTGCTAATCCGCACTTTTATTTTTGGAAAACAAAGATTGAAGAAAAGTACCAAAAGATCATGAAATGTGTTATAGGCCTCATTGACATCAGAATTATTTAGTACTTCTGAAAAAGACAAGCTGTTTATACTATCATGGAATTTACGAAGGTTGTCATTGCTGAAGTCTCTTCTATATTCAAACCAAGTCTTTATTCTGTCGAGATTGTTAATCTTGAAAGACAAGAATTGACCTGTGTTGTGGTCTGAGAGAAAATATAATAAATATTAATCGAATGTGCAACAAAATATAATAAATATTAATCGATGATCATGTAGATTTTTAAAATCTTTTTAGCAGTTTTTGTGTTTATCCATTACAAATGAAAATGGTTATGAACCGATTTTCAATATTCTTTTTGTGTTTAAATTTCACTGGGATCTGATTATGGAATCTTTGAAACAAACTGGAACATTTGATTATAAACTTAAAATAATAGCTTACGCTTACGACAGTAGTAGCTTAGTAGAGGGAAGGCCGTGGAAGGGAACTTCTGTCATCTGATTTATTTTAGGGTAAGGTTACGAACTTACGAGACGCTCGCCTATCAAGCTCAAATATAGGAAGTGGAAGAAAGATGCCGCAAGAGCGAGACGAAGAGGTAACAGAGGAGGAGGAAATCAGAAGTATGCGGCTTCTACTAAATAACAAGATGCCGACCGCGATTTAAGGTTATCTCGTGATCCGGAAGCAGGAATTGGAGAGCGAAGCAGTACTCCATGGGATAGTGAGAAAGAAACTACGGTGTAGGAAACCGCTAAACTCCTGTCTTCTCGGTTAGGTTTAAGGTTTTGACACACGCAACAATGCCATCATGGTCAAATATAGAGTCAGGAGCAGGAAGGGGTCATGAATGGGAGCGTTTTATAATGGGAGCGTTTTATATAGATTAGTCCACTACAAATTAAAAAAATAATTTCTTTTGTGAAAAAATGTGTCCCATCAGTGTGAATATTCAAGTGAGTCTTTAACGTATCCTCTAGACTAAAATTATTTTTGCATATTCTACATTCATAAGGTTTCTCGCCAGTGTGAATATTTGAATGTTTTTGACGTGACAACGTCTTATAAATTGGTTAGCCGGGTGACACTTCAAGAAACTGGCTCACGTTATGCGCTTACAATGAGAGCGAGTGAAAGGCACGCGTCCCTTCTAAGAGCGAGAGGACAGACATAAAAAGTGAAAGGCATGCGTCCCTTCCACTCGAAAACATTTTACCACTCAAAGTCGTTGTCACGTAAAACTTTCGCCCGTATACCGACTTTACAGGCAACCAATTTTTTTTAGGGTACTTCCTTTTTTTTCCATAGCTTTACATGTGCCAAATTTATCAGGATTCTTATCAAAATGAATTCCTAAATGTTTATCTAAGTCACACGATTTAAGACATCTAAATTTACATATTTCACAATCATAAGGTTTTTCACCTATGTGAACATCTGTGTGAATTTTTACGTGTTTCGTTAAACAAATTTTCTGAGTAAATCTAAGCTTACACATTTTACATTCATAGGGCTTCTCGCCGCGCCACCAGTGAGAAGTTTTAATTGTTAATGTAAATAACCCTTTTCATTAAATCTAACCTTACATTCCTAACGTTTCTCGCCAGTCTGAACACTTAAACTGATGTATAAGGGTCCGTTCACACAGATCGGCTCGGAGAGGAGAGCAGATTTTGGTGGCGTTTAAAACAGAGTTTTAGCTCATTGCTATAAGGTTTATTTTTAAATTCACTTCTTTTGTTATATGAGAATGGTCGAGAGCCGATGCGGATTTTTGAAGTTATGCTAATGACACAAAACTCTATTTTAAACACGTCCAGAATCTCTCCTCTCCGAGTCGGTTTGGTTTGAACGGACCCTAAGTTACTCTTCTGACCAAATCTATTCTTATATATTTCACATTCGTAATTCGGTTTCTCACCTTTGTGAATTCTTATTACTGTGTGTATTAAGTGTTGCTTTAAATTAAACTTACAACAAAATCTAACTTAACATACCTCGCACACATAAGATTACTTAGCATATGTGTGCGAGATATGTTTCATTATTTGCCACTCTGACCAAACCGCTCACTAGAACTCAACTCTTACAATTAACTACTATTCTTACATATTTTTCTACTCTTACATATTTTAAGCCGAGGGGTACACCTGGACAGATGCGTCTGCATATCTCGACAGATGCCTCATCAGATGTATCACCTGCAGATCATTCAGTGTGTGTTAATTCTCGACAGACGCAACATGCATGCATGCAACATTAAAAAAATGGATGTTGAGACGATAGCTGCGCAACTATTTATTTATTCAGTACTTTTAACTAAAATAGTAGTTAAGAGTACTAAATAAATAAATAGCGTAGTAGCGAGTGTGCGTCGTAGTGGAGTGATTAAAAAATGGAAAAGAAAAAGGTGGTGGATGCTGGTTATACAGAGAAATAAATTAAGTAGATTACAGACTAAAGAATTTTTTGATTTAGTCTTTTAGATATTTTATAACTTATAACTAACGAAAAAAAATTTAAAGAAGCGCGCGTGCACTCTGATTCGTAACTCCGTACTGACTGATGCGTCGTCAGACGTGTGGACAGAAGCCGGGCACTCTCGCGCAGAATCCCTTTGATTCGTGCTAAAAAACCGACAACAAACGGACTGGTGGCAGACGCATCTGCCGACGTTAAATACCTACCACAGACGAGCACTCACCCCGTCTACATGTCGGCAGATGCATCCGCAGATGATATCTACAAACGCATCTGTCTACGTGTATTGTATACGGGGGCATTACATTCGTACGGTTTTTACGTGAATGAGTAAAAAGTAAATATGTAATTAGAGTAGATATACAATTAATCGCCTAGGTACATTCCTAAAGAGTAAAATTAAAAAGTACATCGCTGACTAACCATTACAGTACCTAGAAGTAAATTCTTATAAATACTAAAACGGAAAAAATTACATCTTATAAGTATTTATGTCAATAGATCACATATAGAACCAAATTTTTAGTGCATTCGTTTAACCACATGATACGGTCAATCGCAGGTACGCAGGACGTCTTCGATATTGTTCTACATGTAGAAACATGTGTGTTTCGAAATACCTGCCTTAAAATTAAGAAATAAAAAAATCTGTATCTAAAAATAACCGTATCCAGGGCCGTTGGGCCGTATACTATTATAAAAAAAAACACTTCAAAATGACGTGTGCTGATGAAATGAAATTCAATGAATTATTTGTTCCATTTGTTTGCTATTAATGCAGTTTTGTTATCAATAGATTAATTCAGTTTCAAAACGAGTGCTCCCGGCTGTAGTACTACTGTGCTGTAAATCAGTGCCACGTAATCCACGTATGAAGATACAGAATTTACTTATTTACTATTTTGTAATTTTTTGATTGCAAGATAAAAATGTGCGGTTCTGATAAGAAATTAGGAGAAATCCGAGCTCTTATACTCGTCGGAGGATATGGAACCCGTCTACGACCTCTAACTTTGAGTAGACCCAAACCGCTTGTGGAATTTGCTAACAAACCAATTTTACTTCATCAAATAGAAGCATTAGTTGATGCAGGTGTAACTCAGGTGATTTATATTCGTTTATTTTATTTAAAACTTTGGTATTGAAATACGTTTGGACATGCACAAATTTTTTGACTACATAAACTAGCTAACATTTATTTTGTAAAGTGTATTATACAATTATTTTCTAAAATTTCAGGTGATACTAGCTGTTTCATACAGAGCAGATGATATGGAGAAAGAATTGACAGAACAAGTATCGAAACTTGGAGTGTCATTGACATTCTCACATGAGACTGAGCCATTAGGTACAGCAGGCCCTATTGCTTTAGCCCGTGAACTACTCAGTGCCAGTCCAGAGCCTTTTTTTGTCCTTAATTCAGACGTTATATGTGACTTTCCATTTAAGGAACTTGCCAAATATCACAGAAGTCATGGAAAGGTAGGTGGAAATTGTATTAATAGAATTTTGTTACTTCAATGACACTATAAATACATAAATCAAAGCTTTAGCAGCTGTTTTTTTGCAACCATTTAATGATTTTGAATGGTTCTACTGACACATAGTCTTGTGGTTAACAAATCCTAAGTTTTTTGTTTTTTTAGGGTTCCGAACCTCAAAAGGAAAAACGGAACCCTTATAAGATCACTTTGTTGTCCGTCTGTCTGTCTGTCTGTCTGTCTGTCTGTCTGTCTGTCTGTCTGTCTGTCTGTCTGTCTGTCAAGAATTTCTATGTCGAGAATGCGTGGAGGTATCAAGCTGAAATTTGAACTGTATACTCAGGTCTACGGTCCCATGAAGTTAAAAAAAAATCAAACTGCTAATTTTACGTAGAAAGAAGTTACGGCCGTTTATTCAGCAAAAAACGCATATTTCGACACACTCAAGGGAATCAAAACCTATAGGGTACTTCCCGTTGACCTAGAACTATGAAATTTGGCAAGTAACATCGTTATAGACTACAAGTACAGGAATAAATCTCAAAACTATACAATTGTAAATAGATCTTAAAAAATAGGGGGTCTATATTTTTATAGGGTGTCGAAATTTCAAATTGAAACTACTAGTTCAAATGGGGTATCATATGAAAGGGCTTGATGTACACATTGCAAAATATATTTTATTTATTTTTTTCGACGCATTATTTCTTATTTATAATGAAAAATATCAAATTTAATAATGATACTACGTACTTACGGAACCCTCGGTGGGCGAGTCCGACTCGCACTTGTCCGGTTTTTTTTTTATATGACTAGCATGTGGGTCACCTGATGGAAAGCAATCAGCGTGGAGATCAGCAACACCAAGAGGTCGCCAATTCATTGCTAACCTATACTTTTTCCTTTCTTTCTGTCTGGTGACCTCTAACTCGGAGGAGCACAACAAACCTTGTTGTTTTGTAGTAAAATAAACTTGCATACATATAAGCTTTGCCTAAATTTAAAAATATTGTACAGACTACTGTGTATAATGAGAAGAAGACAGAACAACAGATTGATGCATCTAATGAACACTACGCCTACTCAAAACATATACATCCAGATACACAATGATAACATGAGTTATACATTTACTTAGCAGTTTGTATTTGTCGATTTTGTTGTGTCTGTGTGTCTTTTATAAATAAAATTGAGTTAGCACAATGTTACTGGAAGTAATGAATTGGTTTAGTTAAAAAAAGAAAAGTATTGAAATTTTGGTTAGCATAGTGTTCCTTGGAGGCATCAATATTGTTAGTCCATCACTGGCTCATAATAGGCTATTTGACTAACATTTTTTTCGGTTTGATATGTAGGGACGTCTCCATAATATAACCATAGGTGAAAGAATTACTTCGATAGCACAAAAATCTCTCGAGATATGGTAATTTGAAAATCATAATTTTTAGACTGCCCCAAAACGCTCCATACAAAAGACGTACCGAATTATGACGTCACAGGTTTGTATTTTGTATGCATCAAATCAGAAATTTGTACGATAGCTAAGTTAAATATTACGTTTGTGTGATTAGTATCATAATAAAAGTTATAACATTTTTTATTGCTCCTCCAATGGAAATATTATTTTTTAATAATTTCATACTTTTAAAATGGACTTTCCCGCCAAACTTTGATCGACGCTAAAAAAAGTCTGACTGAAGATATTAGAATGAAAGTTTGCAAATCTTTATAGTTTTGTGTATTTTACGATATTGTTAAATAATATAAACAATTTTTAAACATTGGAAAATAGCCTATTGTACAAAATTCCTTTCCTACAAAGCAAACAACTTTGCAGTTCTACTGATAATATAAAACTTGAAACCATTTGTATTTTATAGATAAACCTCATTGCCATAGTTTATATTATGTACATTTTTATTAGTTTTTTTGTTTTATTAAATTTTCTGAAGAAAAATCTCACAAAATATTAGCATACTTCGCACAAACACAAAATTACTTCAATATTACATACGAGATTTTTACTTTAATGCAACAAAATCTATTCAGTGTGCATACTGTAAAAATTCTAAGAGGTAATCTCACAAGTGGATCAAGCATACGCGTGATCCACTTGTGAGATTACTCAAACACCTAAATAATAAATTTATCTAAATATTTGTGTTCCATTTCCAACACATAGTTTTAATTGCAATTGCATACGTAATTGTATTTATTTTTTTGAGCATTAACTATAAAATGTAGATACAGGCGTGTCTTCCCAAAAGTAACTATTCCTTATCAAGATGAGTCATTTTAGTATCACCATTGTTATCAGGCATTACACTATTTCAGTCATTGCTTGTCTAGTGTTTGTTTTGATGTGTAATGCATTGTTAGAACTGCTTAGTACCTGATATAGCATGATTAAACAATAATGATAATCCAAGCAAAATTAATCAATGTTCATATTATAAATCCACTATGCCGGTTTCTAGCCCATGGGGCCGAAATCAAAGTTGAGTGGAGCAAGTAAATTCGCTGAGTGTATGTATTTCATTGATTTCATGGAAAGTGTATTTGATGATCATTCCTCAAGGACATGATCAATCTCAATTTTTTTTCGACACACACCTCAAGCATTTCGAGGTCTTTAATTTTGACAAGTTTCATCAAAATCAGTAATTTCCCCCATTGCAACATGATTGCAACCAAATTTCGCAACTAGTTGTTGCTCATTTGGTGGCCACTCACACTACAAGCAAACACAGCAACTCCTTTCTTATATGAGATGTCCCGACTTTTTGTATATCAATGGGTTTAACTCACTCTTGGGAACACATCAACACTCTATCTAGATCTCAAAAAAAAAGAAATGTTAATTGGACTTCAGAGATGTGCTCTATCTCTCTTTTGCCAGAGACTAGACAGTCAGGCATCAGGCTGCACCATGTGCAGATGAGGTTGGCTATAGCTTAAAGATGATTATGAGCCACATTCAATCCTAAACTGAAATTCTGTTGCTTTGAAAGCATCTGTGCTCTGTCTATAGACTTATGTTTTACCACTTTACCTATTAGACGGACACTATCGTGTTTTTTTACTTTTTTTTGTAATAGAAAAAAATATGAAATGGGCGCGAACAAAAAAAGACCTTACTCAAAGCGATAAAAAATCTACCATTAAGCAGGTAAGTAAGGGTTTGCCGATACTTAAAGTTAATTGTCGTTAACAGTTGCTAATCAAACATTAACTGACTCTGAGAGGAAGCTTTCTTAAATCTATACTAAGGAGTTGCATAAGTAATCATTAAACGACTCTGAGTGCGGCTGTTAGTGGTTTTGGAGCCTATTCGTTTCCAAGAGTGACTTTTCCACTCCACAAAATCATTACACCTGTCTCCCATTTGGATAAACAGACTGTGGAACACTAGTTGCATAAATTCCAAACATATTTCTTTCTCCAACAACTTCCATCCACTGCTTAATACTTGCATGTAGGTCCCAGGTGCCTTTTATCAGTACACTGCCTATCTGGTTATTGTATGTGCACCTAGCACTGATAATTCCACTTCTCCCTCTTCACGTTCGTCATAGTGTATTGTGATGAGAACCAAACGAGTATGCCAAATTTCAGCTCAATTAGACGTGTGTGAAGAGAGGATCGTAAGTTGGTCAAACTTAACTTGCATGACAGACATCACAGTGAAACTAAACTCGTAAAAATATTTTTATTTTCATAATAGGCTATTTGACAATATTCAAAAATTGTATAAATTATTTAACAATATTGTAAAATACACAAAACTATAAATATCTGCAAACTTTCATTCTAATATCTTCTGTCCAACTTATTTTAGGGTAGATCAAAGTTGGGCGGGAAAGTCCATATTAAAAGTATGAAATTATTAAAAAATTAATATTTCCATTGGACAAGCCATAAAAAATACTATAACTTTTATTATGATACTAATTACATAAACGTAATATTTAACATAATTGCTGTTGTACAAATTTCTGATGCATACAAAATACAAACCTGTGACGTCATAACTCAGTAGCCTTTTGTATGGAGCGTTTTCGGCAAAGTCCAAAATTGTGATTTTCAATTCAAATTTGGAAAGATTTTTGTGCTATTGAAGTAATTCTTTTACCTATGGTTACATTATTGAGACGTCCCTACATATCAAACGGAAAAAAATGTTGGTCAAATTGCCTATTATGCTCATTCTACAATCTCTGTTTCAGGAAGGTACAATAGTAGTTACAAAAGTGGAAGAGCCTTCGAAATATGGCGTTGTTGTATATAAAGATGATGGAGAGATCGAAAGCTTTGTGGAGAAACCACAGGAGTTTATCTCAAACAAAATTAATGCTGGTGAGTAACTGCAATAACTATTTTCTGTAGTAGAATATGGAGAGTCCCATACTGTAGTCTCCGACGAAAATATCTAGATTGTGTTATTAATACAATAAAATTGTTTCTTTTTTCAGGAATGTACATATTAAATCCCTCGGTTTTAAATAGAATTGAGCTTCGGCCTATGTCCATTGAGAAAGAAGTGTTCCCATTCATGGCGAAAGATGGTCAGTTACATGCTATGGAGCTGCAGGGCTTCTGGATGGACGTCGGACAACCTAAAGACTTCTTAACAGGTAAAATGTTTGATTATGTATGTCGTATGACACATTAGTTGTATAAATAAAATCCCATTTACAAGCATGTGGTTGCCATAGACTTGTAACACAAGGATTATCATATTGTGCATTGCTAACTTTATTGTATACTTTAAGACAGTGGTTTTTAAAGTCGACTCACTGCAACTCATAAAAACACCTTGTTGTATGAGGCTCACCCTATGCCACAGTGCCACATAAGTAATAGTACTATGTACAGTACTCTCTCGTACCGACCTCACCTCCCCTCTGAGAATCTGGAACTGTTTGCATGGCACCATCCGCACTCACGCTCATTTCTGCTCTTCACAAATGTCATTATTTATGTAGTAGCACAGTATAAGTAATAGTACTAACGTACAGTATGGACACTCTCTGCCGCTCTCACTAGTCGACCTCACCTCCCCTATGGAACCGATTTGGAACCGTTCGCAATGGATGCAACGTCCTACAAATTGACGTCGCTCGTATTTTTTTCTCCATTCAGTTTAAAAGATGGGATTTGCTTGTGCAGTGGATGGATGTCTCAACACATGGAAAGTCAAAAAAATAAATTTATTAGATTCCTTTGGATGAAATAAAGTACTGATTTTTTTATAAATTACCTAAAAAGCATGCGGCAGCCATAGTTTCATCATAACTAATTCATGTCTGTCAAAGTAGGATACAAGATACAATTAATACGATATGAGAAAAGGATAGCATTATATGTCTCAAAGAGCAAGTGAGTGCGCAGACGCGGAAGTGACATTGCTGTCACTTGAGTTATGGTGGTTTATTGTTTACAATTTTCTTATTTACGAGTACATTTCAATGTTTATTGTGCGTGATCTCATGTGTGGTATTAGTTTTAAATTACGTTTGTTCCATGTGAATATGAAAATGAATCAAATCATTGCGCATGCATTTATATGAATAGTAAAAAGCTACAATTAGTAAGAATGAAATGGTTTGACCATTACAATGAACCGGTGTTCGGAAGGCGAACGTTTGATTTAGTGGTGATTAGAAAATATAAAATTTTGGGTAAGTTAGCAATGGCAATTGGGTATTTGACTAACATTTTTTTCTGTTTGATATGTAGGGACGTCTCCATAATATAACCATAGGTGAAAGAATTACTTCGATAGCACAAAAATCTCTCGAGATATGGTAATTTGAAAATCACAATTTTTAGACTGCCCCAAAACGCTCCATACAAAAGACTACTGAATTATGACGTCACAGATCTGTATTTTGTATGCATCAAATCAGAAATTTGTACGACAGCTATGTTAAATATTACGTTTATGTGATTAGTATCATAATAAAAGTTATAGCATTTTTTATTGCTTCTCCAATGGAAATATTATTTTTTAATAATTTCATACTTTTAAAATGGACTTTCCCGCCAAACTTTGATCGACGCTAAAAAAAGTCTGACTGAAGATATTAGAATGAAAGTTTGCAGATCTTTATAGTTTTGTGTATTTTACGATATTGTTAATTTATTTGTACAATTTTTAAACATTGGAAACAACCCAATTATACAAGGCGTTTTATAAATATTGGCTGAAGTCAGTGTAGTGTATTTACTATGTTTTTTTTTTCTTCACTACGCCCACCTGATGTGAAGCGGTTACCGTAACCATATTAACGGTCGCAACATTAAATATCGCTCGCGCGCTGCCATCCTCGCTGCCAACGCAGCAACTCCATCGTCTCTGGTGACCTCACTCACTCGCAGGAACACAACATCCCTCAAGGAAATTGTTATTTGACTGCGGTATTCTGTGAGATGGTGGTACTTCGTCAGTCGGGTTGTAAAAAATACGCTATGTCCTACCTCTCTTTTCGTCAGAGCCTCGTCTGTCAGTCATCAGGGTGTACCCCGTGCAGGTAAGATTGACTTTGGTTCAAAGATGTTGATGAACCACTTACACCCCCTTACATGTCCGACTAATAATTGAATAATGTCAGCCCTAGAGAACGTCACTCAAACATAGGCACGTGTACAGACGTCATTTGGTTACTATATGCAAAAGTGCCATTTTTGTATGGAGTGGCCGGGGTTTGGTAGTAGTTAACGACGAGACAATAGTATGTAGTGGCGGGGGTGTGACCAACGAAGCTTTGGCATACGTAGCCGATTCAAAACGCGATTGTGAAGCGATCTGTACGGTGACATGCGAATTTAAAGTGACGCACGGCGGCTTTGTCCGACGTACGCGGTAATCGTCGTCACATTCACTCCACGTACATTAGGTCACGTAGGCCACTTCAATAGGTATCGACTGTCTGTTGTATTTGTGCTTAAGTAACCTGCTTGCAGGTGAAAGGGGAGTAAGACCTGCTACTAATCTGCTAGAGTCATCATGATCATCATCAGGTTCATTTTAGTCTCCACTACAGGAGCACGACCCTCTCTTGTCTGTCCTAGATGGAAGGAGGATTTGGCCTACACTCCCCAGTAGGTTGGGGAGGCCTGATCGATATTTGATAATGTATTTCCCTTAGTCGCCTTGTACGACATCCACGGGAAGAAACGGAGTGATTCTATTCTAGTCTGCCGGAAATCACACGGCCAATCTGCTTGAGTGCTTGGTTGGTTTACCAAGCGCGAGAGTGGTGCGGGTAAAGGTCCTCTTGCCTGGCTCGTTTATTGCGCGAGACACTCGCAATCCTGTCATATACCTGAAAGGTTGGGGCACAGGGGCGCATGAGCCTTAGGCATAGCTACGAAATCTCCTAAGTAATTAATAAGCAAGAAACTTAGGTCCGATTCCCGTAACAGAAAAACGCTACGTTGTCTTAGCGGCTTAGTTGTTGAAACCCTTTTCGTATTCACATCCTTCTATGTCCTTAGTCGCTCAATTGAAGTGTCGTTGATATGTCGTCGAGTTATAAAATTGTATTCCTTTGTGTGGACGTAAAGCCCTCCAAAATGTGATTCGACGTATTCTTCGGATAGCGGCGTCTAAACGTCAACTATCTCGTTTCAATCAAAATTTAACGTCAATCCTATCCAAGTCCTATTAAGTTGAAGAAGCGCGTTTAAGAGATACGAAAATACGAACTTTGGATAGGACTTCGAACGAACGACTTCTGAATATGAATGGTATTTGGATCCTCCCCGGGAAACCAAGCAGTTGTAGCTCAGTTGACATGATCAACGTAGGGAGTATGATGTGTTCTATTAAAATGTGACTGCATTTCAGGAATGTGCTTATACTTAACAAGTTTACGGCAAAAGAACTCGAACAAGTTATACGACGGCCCTGGCGTCGTTGGCAACGTACTGATCGACCCCACTGCCACTATTGGGAAAGGATGCAGAATAGGACCCAACGTCACCATTGGGCCTGATGTTGTTATTGAAGATGGTATATTAAATATTATTATTATTTAAACAATAATATAAAAAAACGGGTTGCACTCCCGGAGTGCCGGCAGAAGTGAAAACTTGAACATTAACGTTGTGAGTTTTTGAATATTTTGGAATGGTTAGGTAATAATTTCGCACGAATTGCTTTATTTATCAGTATAGAAGCACTATAATTTATGCGGTAAAATAATAGGTAGGGGAAAAAGTCTTTTCGCATTATAGTATGTATGAACTTGTAATAAAATCTCTTTGGTTATACCATTTGTATCTGGCAGGTTTTGATATCTATAAAAAGTTTAAATTTTAAAAAAGATAATTCCAAATTCAAATTAGGTAAATGTGTGATTTTCATTTGTTTTTTTTACTGTCAAGATGAGTGAATCTAATGAAGAAATTCGATTCATTTTAAAATTTTACTACAAAAAAGGTAAAAATGCAACGCAAGCTGCGAAAAAACTTTGTGACGTTTATGGACCTAGTGCAGTGTCTGTGAGAGTAGCACAAATTTGGTTTAAGCGTTTTCAATCAGGAAATTTTGATGTGAAAGATGCACGTCGCTCTGGTCGCCCTGTTACGGATAAAATGGATGCCATTTTTGAAAAAGTGGAGCAAGATCGGCATATCAGTAGTTACTACGTAGCTGAAGAATTAGGAATTGACCACAAAACAGTTTTAGCGCATTTGAAATAAGCTGGGTACGATAAAAAGCTCGATATTTGGGTGCCTCACGATCTCACTGAAAGAAACCTAATGAACCGTGTACTCATTTGCGATTCTTTATTACGACGTAATGAAAGCGAACCGTTTTTGAAGAAGCTTATAACTGGTGATGAAAAGTGGATCACGTACGACAAGAACGTGCGAAAAAGGTCGTGGTCAAAGGCCGGTCAGGCTTCACAGACTCTGGCAAAACCCGGGTTAACCCGCAACAAGGTGATGCTGTGTGTATGGTGGGATTGGAAGGGCATTATTCATTATGAGCTGTTACCGCCAGGCAGGACTATCGATTCTGAACTCTACTGTGAACAACTGATGAGATTAAAGCAAAAAGTTGAGAGAAAGCGGCCGGAATTAATTAACATAAGGGGTGTGATTTTTCATCATGATAACGCTAGACCTCACACATCTTTAGCCACTCAGCAAAAAGTAAGAGTTTGACTGGGAGGTGTTAATGCATCCGCCGTATAGTCCTGACCTTGCACCTTCTGATTTCCACCTGTTTCGGTCTCTTCAGAATCTTTAGGCAATGTCAGGTTAACATCACGAGAAGACTGCCAAAACCACTTGTCGTGGTTTTTTGAATAGAAGTCCCAAAATTTATATAGTAATGGGATCATGTCTCTACCTACAAGATGGCAACAAGTTATCGAACAAAATGGCACCTACATACTTTAGTTAAATGTAAATAAACTTTATTAAAAAATGTTTTGAATTTTCATATAAAATACGAAAAGACTTTTTCCCCAACCTAATACAATATTCATTTATTGCGCTATCGTACACAAACATGACAATTTATTATTATACATTAAAAATAAACAACAGGAGGAGTCATACATTTTCGCCGCACGGAGAGGAGGATGTTACTTCCTCTCCTACGCCGCGCCGGCGGTCTACTTTTCCTTCGTCTTACGAATTTTCGATCAGGTCACGTGTCCTGACGCGAGTTTAACATTTTTTACCCATCCCAAAAAGTGCACAACGCCGGCTAAAGAACTTTTCACTTCAATGAAAGTTAAAATATTTAGCTGCTTTTTTAGCAATAATGCGCGTAATCAGGCCTAAGACCTTGGTGATCTATTCCCATGCTCAGTTTATTTTTCACCTGAAGTGCAAATGTTTTCGTTTGAAACTTTTTGATGTGAACTTTTAAGTTTTGACGGATTCACAATTTATGATTATTTTCAATGGCGGCTTTAGTGTGCTGTGTGGCGTAATTTATATAGTTACTTATATAAATTCCGCCACACAGCACGCTAACGCTACCTTGTAAGTTTGCATATTAAACTTAATATGCAAACTTACAATAAAATTGTACTTGCAGGTGCATGTATAAAACGCAGTACGATCCTCCGCGGTGCCTGCGTTAGGCAGCACGCTTGGCTCGACGGCTGCATAGTGGGCTGGCGGTCACTGGTCGGGCGTTGGGTGAGAATGGAAAACACCACGGTGCTAGGCGAAGACGTCATAGTCAAAGACGAGCTGTACATCAACGGTGGACAGGTGTTGCCACATAAATCTATAGCTTTATCTGTACCCGAGCCACAAATTATTATGTAAATATTGTGTTAAAAACAGGTAGGTAAGTTTATGGTAGGATTGTATGTTTCTAAATCCACGTTGATACAGTAAATATCAAGTTAATAAGTGTGTTTTGATGACTATTCGCAATTTTTACCGTGGCAACACTCATCAAAACGCATTTAGATGTCGGTATCCAATCAAAGGAGACTGGGACCATTATTCAAGTTTATTAAACCTACGTGATAGTGTCGACGTGGCTTAAAGGAGTATAAATATGTGTGATGAGTGACCTGGAGTTGTAAGAATCTTGAATCTTCATAATTGGACTTGGCTGTTAAATACAAGAATCGTATATATTACATTTTTATCATGCATGTGAGATGAAAAATAGGAAGGAAAGAAGGGTGTGGGTGCATGCCTGATGTCTTTCATTAAAAGTTTTTATTAGCAGTAATCCAGTTTAACTTGAGCTCTATTACTCTTATTAAAGATATGAACCGCTTACGATGTTCACGGGTCTAATGTATGGTCGACACAGAATACACCACTTCGGGGCTCGAGCCGTCAGTTTGATGCAGGATGATATGAGGCTCAAGTTTATTTGTGGCCTCGAATCATTTTCAAATATGGGAAATAGAACCAAACATATGAATGTAATAAATAAATAATACAGTGCGCTGTTTTATCACATTATGCAAGTGAAAAAAAAAATGTGTCAATAAAGAACTAACCAGTGCATATTTTAACTAGTCTAAGTTTTATAGTGCCATTGAACCAAAGCAAGCTTATCTACCTGTTTTTAAACGTATGTTATTCAGAAAAATAAATATATTATTTTGTGGCCATAACTTGAGTATATAAACGAATAAAAAAAACAGTGACACAAACGGGAGAGCCGACAGAAGTGGAAATTTGAACAATTACGTGTGTATTTTTTGAACCGACAGGAAATATTTTGCACTAATGAAATCATTCCCATTTTGTAACTCGTACGTGTATTGCGGGAAACAATAGTACACAGGCAAGCATAAGGCGCCCCCCCCCCCCACCTAATATCGCACCAGATAAGACCAGTGTCAGTTACGGTAACAGTATCGCGAGTTCAATGGTTTTTTCCCATCTCAAAAAACGCCGCGTTGGGCGTTTTTTGAGAAACAAAGAATACAAAAGAAGTTTTCACTTCAAAATGTTTTGGGTATCACACAAAGATTGGAAGTGTTAGGAAACCATTGTATTAGAAATTATATTGTGTCAGTAAGGAACACATTGCCAGCGCTGTTCTCCTTCCTTCCTTAAGATCAATAGTTGCAGGATTAATTTTAAGGAAATCGGAGTTTCGAGAACATTCCACTAAAGGCTCAACTAAACTTTCCATATAGAACATCCTTGGACACACATAGTAGTAATCTTTGTAACATTCGCACTTACGTCAAATTGCTTTTTCTGTAGAATAACACTTTTATTCTAACTGCCTATAAACGAGTTGTTTTGACTGATTTTTATCAATAACTATATCAATATTTTTTTTAACCTTTAGCTACCAAATATTTATTTTTCTGAATAACTGTTCTATTGCAAATAAATTAATAATAAATTGTCCGATGCACAAATACAGACATAATATTTCATACATAAATTTGTTTTATGAATTTGCAGACTATACTTTCGTCTGTTTTTAAACGAAGTTAGATTTAAGGCAGAGTATTTATTTTTCTGAATATCTGTCTGTTGCAGAAGAGCTGTCTAATACATATATTTGTTTTATGTGTTTGTAGACTCTACTTTAGTCTTTTCCATATATCACCATTGAGAATCTGTGTATAGTTTCGTGTTTAGGCTCTAAGTATGCATGTGCGCCTGATTCTACGTTGTGTATTTGAAAATTAGAATTTCAAAATTAAAAAATATAATAACTTCAGACTGAATGCATTTTTTCTTCTAGAAAATTATTGTTTTGGGAAGCAACTGCATAGTCAACTGTCGGTTGTATTTACAGCTAAGCCAACCTAAGTGCATATCTTCAAAACTACATTTGGTTGACAAAATTGAAGGATTTTCCGTTAGTAATGAAAACTTTGAATATATTTGTTACTATAAGTACGTAAAATAATATTTTAGCCCATTTAAGAACACATCAAGCTTGCTCGATACTGTACTACGATTCAGGTGCGTCATGCTGGATGGCTATGTGGCTTCAAAAGGGGTTTGTCTCCCGCACTATTAAATTTTAGAATAAACTGACTATCGAAGTTTTCCCAGTGCAAGATTCCATTGGCTGAGCTAAACGTTTCTTACTTCACGTTTTCGTGTGGTTTCCCATCGTAGAATCCTAAGAAAAACAATTTTCTTGATAATTAGTTAGTAATAAATCAATGCGTAGTAATCTCGATATTTGTAACTTTCCTAATTTTGTCTAAACATGGACATAATAACACACTACATTATATAGACATCTCAGGCCTGCATGGCAAAAATGAGATTGAATATGTCAGATTTTATATAGCGCTCACACATAACCGTTTCACGCATTATTGCTTTCCATAGAAACAACCAGCACGTGACGCGAAACAAAAAATCGTGTCAATCTGTCTCGGTTCCTTATGTCATGATGGCCTACATTATTGTGCTTTCCATAGAAACAACCAGCACGTGACGCGAAACAAAAAATCGTGTCAATCTGTCTCGGTTCCTTATGTCATGATGGCCTAAGTTGCTCTTTTTCTAGGGTCGATGGAAGCTAACAATTTGTCTATAACTGGTAGCTATCTATTTATCAAGCCTGACTTGCTCTTAACTGGGACCTGCTACCAATCTGCTTGCGTGTTCGATTGATTTACCGAGCGCAAGAGCAGTGCGGGTAAAGGTCCTCTCGTCTGGTTGGTTTGAGACTCGGAATCCTGTGATATAACCGGAAGGTTGACACACAGGGGTGTATTAGCTGTAGGTATAAATAATTTATTCTTTTATTGTTTATATACATACGAGTAGTATAACGGGATTTATCTTATATTTTGTTCCATTATAGCAAAGAGGTTTATATTGATTTATAAAAAGAATTTGTTTTTGTTTAGAAAATTATATTTTTTAATGAATATTTATGTAATTTAATACATTCCTTTTAAAGTTTGTGTTAGTAACTTGCAAGTTGAATACAGATGTAGTTATTATGAAACTATGTAGTTTGTCAGTGACAATAAATTGATTATTTTTAATAATTTTAACTCCTAAATTATTCACAATAATAGAGATAATTTGAAGGGTACAGGCAAATAACAAGGATGTCAAAATTTTGATTTTTTTTCTATATTCTATTGGAATTAAATCTTTATATATGCTAGTTTAATATCCAATCCTTAACTTTTTTAATAAGATAACGGATGGCGCCAAAAAGGCAAAGTAAAAGTGAAAACTACATACGCTGATGTCAATGAAAATTGTAATACTTCAGAACTTTTAACTGTGCTTTTCTCGAAATCTATTCATCTGGACATTCCCTGGTTTTTGGCCTGTAAGTACCCTACTACATTTGGTTTAAGTTCCTTTTTTCATAAAATAATGATGGAATAAGGTTTCAAAAAGACTTATAGAAATAAACAAATTATAGCATTGTTTATGCAATCTTTAACTCCAAAACTATTATAAGTATTTTTATTGATGCCTTGTGCAGTAATAATAATGTACCACCATATTAAATATTCATTTATTAATTTAGAGAATAATATAATGTGTTAAAGTGGAAAGGTATTTGTTTTTATTCACCTAAATAATCTTACACTGCATTATCATAAGACAGATCAGCCAAATGACAGATTTCTGGAAGGCGCGTCTTGTGTTCCTACGAGTACAGTCACCGTCAGGAAGCTCTTGAAGTTCTTGAGGCAATGTAGAACAGATACGTCTACAGGCTACAGCAGTGATTTTCATACTGTGGGTCGCGACCCCCAGGGAGGTCGCCATGTTATATTCGGGGGGTCGCGAGTGAAAAACGCAAATGTTTGTAGGTCATACCCTACAATAACAAGTTATAAGTTAATTAAAAAAATCAAAAACTTTTATTAATCACGCGTAACAATAATATAATTCCATGCAAGCAAAGCCGCAGGCAAAAACTAATATATCAAATATATATATTTGAAATCAGGTCATCGAAACCTTTATTTTAATACCCATATCGATATATTTAGAAGAAAAAAAGAATTACTGCAACGACAATTTTGCGGCTCACAGCCGTCATATTGTTTTTTTTTTATATTTGATGTAGCCTATGTCACTCTCACAGCAAATACGAATCTAATAACACCTCTCAAGCTAAAATCCATCCAGCCGTTCAGGCTGCAGAGCGTGCCAAACAATTATACATACATACTTACTTACATACTTTCGAAAAACATAACCCTCCTTCTATCGCAGTCGGGTAAAAATACGTAAGCAGGCCTGATTATTGTTCAATAATTCATCAATTCAAATCCATTTATAAGAGAGGACAGAGTAATTCTAAACTGCCCGACTATGCAAGTACCTCCCACCTCACAGAATACCGCAGACAAATAACAATCCCCTTGAGGGTTGTTTGTTCCTGCGAGTGAGTGAGGTCACTAGAAAGGAAGGAGCACCTGCTGCGTTGGGAGTGGGGGTAGAGGCGTGCGAGCAATATTTTATGTTACAAGCGTTAATATGGCTACGGTAACCGCTTCACACCAGGCGGGCCGTATGCTAGTTTGCCATCCAACGTAATATAAAAAAGTAAGTGCAATCCAATTTGCCAATACTACAGATATTCTATCTCACGATGAGGGTTTGTCTTTAGTTGTAGTAGTGGCATGTACAGACAGGCGCGTTTGTGTGCGTAAACTGAAGGAGCGTTATCAAAGAAATCTGTAATCATTTTTAAATTGAGACTTAATTTTTTTATGCTATTTAAATAAACAATTAATATTTAGTCCTTGGACTTCTAGTTATATATATTTTTTAATAAAGGATGTAATTAAAATATTGAATATTTTTAATCGCTTTCAGAAACATAATTTTCGAGTTCTGATTCGCTATCATGGGAATCTAAACAGGAAACTAAACAGCACAGACATTCAATACAGGCATTTTCAATAAATCCATCCTTTCTTCCCGCGTGCACCAATATACTTCTAATAGATCGAGTACCTGTACTATTTTTTTTTTAAATGGTGTGCTTTCTTGTTTTTGTGCCCAGGTGTAGTTTCGCACGTGTGTTGAGTTGAAAGTACGTAACTTTCGTCGGTGTAGACAATTGGTCGGCCTTGAGAACGATATTCCGACATCTTTTTTAAATATTTTAGACGCCACATTTGTATATCATGACGTTCAGTCAAAATTTTCCGGTTATTTTCTGTTTTACGCCACTTGTATCCTAATTTTAGTAATAACTGACGAAGCGTTTCAAGACAACGGTTAAGTGCTACCGTAAGAGTTTCGGATTAACATTTTATTTCAAATTTAAGTACATATGTTATTGTCAATTCTATATCAGTTTGGGTTTTGTATGACTACTGAGAAGGTGTAAATGTTTTATTAAAAATACTGCATAAATAAATAAATAATTATAAGTTGATAAAAAATGCTATGCAATAGCTTTATCGCGGCAGTCCCCGAGTGCCACACGTATATTATATAAAAAAAAAAAAAAAAAAAAAAAAATATACATATACCACAAGCCTCAATAATGTACATCCGATCAATCGAAGGGATTTCATGTAAAGCGGTTTCGTAGCCATATAAACGCTCGCAACATGAAATATCCGCTTCAGACCCACCGTACCCCTGGCCGTACCTCTGGTGGTACGGTGGGTCTTTAAATATTAAACCATACTTGCGCACTGTCATTAGTGACCTCACTTACTCGCATGAACACAATAATCCTCCAGAGAATTGTTATTTGACTGCGGTATACTGTGAGGTCTATATCTGCACATGCACTTGTCCCTACATCAGCTGCTTGTGTAAGTGATTGCCGAGCCCCGCTAACCCGCCACGAGGATATTCCAGACATCAGGTGAGATTAGAATAGCCCTTGAACAGCTGAAAAATGGTAAGGCTCACCGGGAGGTGAGGAACGAATTACAACAGAACTGTTGAAAGCTGAAGGAACTCTGGTTCTAAAGGAACTACGACGTCTGTTTGATTCCGTCATTTACAATGGGACCGCACCAGTCGCGTGGACCACGAGTTTGGTCGTCTTGTTCTTCGAAGAAGGTGACAAAACCTTATTGAAGAATAGGCTATTTGACTAACATTTTTTTCGATTTGATATGTAGGGACGTCTCCATAATATAACCATAGGTGAAAGAATTACTTCGATAGCTCAAAAATCTCTCGAGATATGTTAATTTGAAAATCACACTTTTTAGACTGCCCCAAAACGCTCCATACAAAAGACTACCGAATTATGACGTCACAGGTTTGTATTTTGTATGCATCAAATCAGAAATTTGTACGATAGCTATGTTAAATATTACGTTTATGTAATTAGTATCATAATAAAAGTTATAGCATTTTTTATTGTTTCTCCGATGGAATTATTATTTTTTAATAATTTCATACTTTTAAAATGGACTTTCCCGCCAAACTTTGATCGACGCTAAAAAAAATCTGACTGAAGATATTAGAATGGAAGTTTGCAGATCTTTATAGTTTTGTGTATTTTACGATATTGTTAATTCATTTGTACAATTTTTAAACATTGGAAAATAGCCTATTGTAGACTAATCTCACTCGGCACTCCTGACCCACGTGTTGTTTTCAAGGGTTATCACGAATCGTCTCGCTCGAAGGCTTGACGACTATCAGCCACTGGAACAGGTTGGGTTTCGTAAAGGCTACAGCACCGTGGACCATATATATATATATATATTGCGGCAGATTGTGCAGAAAACCACAGAGTACAATTTGCCGTTCTGTGTGGCTTTTGTGAATTACGAGAAAGCCTTCAACTCCATCGAAACTTGGTCTGTTCTGGAAACCTTACAGCGATGCCAAGTCGACCACCGCTATATCGAGGTCCTGAGATGGCTATGTAGCGCTGCGACAATGTCCTGTCCGCGTCCAGGACCAGCAGTCTAGGCCTATCCAGCTGCAGCGGGGAGTACGTCAAAGAGATGTCATTTCCCCCAAACTATTTACCGCTGCTCTCGAAGACGTATTTAAGACGCTGGACTGGAAAATACGAGGCGTCACAACTTCGATTTGCCAACAACTTGGTCATAATAGCTGAATCGCTCGAGGATCTCGGTCGTATGTTGACTGATCTCAATGCTGCATCTGTGGCTGTGCTGGGGATGAATTTTGACAAGACGAAAGTCATGTACAACGATTTTGTCTTCCTTAGCACGGTTATCATAGAGAATATAGCTATTGAAGTGGTTTAAGACTATATCTCGGACATTCCATACGGCTTGGCCGGCGTAATTTCAACAAAGAGGTTGATAGACGCATTCGACTGGGATGGAAGATGCGCCGCACAGATACTCCAATGCTTGAAGACAAAGGCTTCAACCAGTGTGTCCTACCTGCAATGACATGTGGTGCATAGACTTGAACACTGACCATCGGAGTGGTCCACAGGCTAAAGGTCGCGATGCGATAGCGATGAAGAGGGCTATGCCCGGAACGAAGATATTCGATGGAGAACCAAAGTTGTCGACATAGCCTTTAGAGTTTGCAAGCTGTAGTGGCAATGGGCCGGTCACATCTGCCGAGTAAGTGATGGCAGATGGGGGAGGAAGGTATTAGAGTGGAGGCCGCGCGTAGGACCACGAAGCGTTGGGCGCCCTCCTTTTAGATGGACCAATGACCTGAAGAAAGCAGCTGGAAGCGGCTGGATGCGGAAGGCGGAGGATCGTATCTGGTGGAAAGCATTGGAGAAGACTTATATCCAGCAGTGGGTAGATACAGGTTGATGATAACTTTCCCAGTCAGGCCGTTTAAAATACGCTGCCCTACCTCTCTTTTGCCAGAGCCTCATGCTTTTTATACCGGGAACTAGAGCAGCGATGTGCTTCAAAACACATTTTTATAAAGTAGTGTAAATTAATAGTGCTTCAGAACAAAGATAGTGCAATATTGCGCAAGTAATCAATTATTTATGTAGTTAAAATATAAGTGCATAATATTGTTGTTATAAGAAGTTGTTCATAGCAATAAAATTGCACTATCGGTTTTGTTGTTGAGCAAGTAATTACGGAATGGAAAAATTTCTGAGGATATATTTCGGCATTGCCCTGAAGCCAGGAATAAGATACTTATTACTGAAGACTTGGCAGAATAGTTTGGAACCTTAGCCTCATCCGTAAAGGGCAAAATTCATAATAAAAAAAAGTATTGCATACAATGTGACAGTGACATTTGGTTGGTTTATTTGCGCCAAAAATTGGCGTATAACCTCACACTTAACATAAATTAAATTTTTAACTTTGAAATTTATTTGAAATTCTGAATTAAAGTAAATGTACAATGTCTAAACGTAACAGCGTGGGACCGTCAAACACACTTTTTAATTATTTTTCGAAGACTCCTCCGGCTAACAAGAAGCTTAAAACAACAGATGCGCCGGCGAACTTCGACTCGGTAAATAATGAAAAATTAAAAACTGAAAGTAAGTAATCATTTATTAATTTGAACCTATTAATGCAATCTTCTATTAAGGAAAGTCTGTCTATACATACAGTAGTAGTAGTCCTTAGTGCTTACTGCTGTGTTATTTATTTATTTATTTGTAATCAACTTATGTTATATACATTTTTTTTGTTATTCATATAATTTAAACATTATAAATAAAAATATGGACTCTCGTAGGGTATTGCAAATTTACAGTATACAACAACAAATAGTAATACTATTCTTTAGTGGACTAGATGGCAGTGTGTTGTTTGTCCAGGAATATTTATATTCATGTATTCTTTTTCTAATAACAATTCGTGTATTTCTTTTTTAAATAAGTGAATATTTTGTAATAAATAAAAATTACTTGATAGCATTGTGTGGTCTATTAACCCACTTGTTACTACCAATCCTAAAAATAACTCAAAACAAGTGTTTGAAGCTCTTGTCATTTATCAATCTTTATTGTTATAAAAACAAAGATTGTTTTATATTAGTGTAATTAAAATCCGTTCTTAACAATAGAAAATTGTGTTACATGCACCTAGAGAAATATGTTAATAATAAATGTAAAACATTTGCATAAATAAAAAGTTTCAGTAATGAGTGGGATAATAAACTAGAATCTATTAAATATCTTTGCATTCTCTAAATAATCCACAAATTTTAGGTAAGAAAAGAGAAAGGCAGCCAACAGCATCTCCTGAACTCCAAAATGAAAATAGTGATGATGAAATACCGATTGCGACAAAACGGAGGAAGAGAATCCGAATCAATCCGGTAGATTCTGATGATTCCGATACTGAAAACAAAGGTGAGATAAGGTTCCAATCATTACAAAGCAAATTATTTACAAAGATTATTTTATTTTATTTTTTCATAATATGTTTGTTTATTTGCAAAACTTTATCTACTATATAAAAATAAGTCGGGTTTTCCTTCCTGACGCTATAACTCCAGAACGCACGAACCGATTTCCACGGTTTTGCATTCGTTGGAAAGGTCTTAGGCTCCGTGAGGTTTATAGCAAAGAAAATTCTGGAAAAATTTGAAAAGAAAAGCGGGAAAATCTTTATTCACATACAGCGCCATCTCTAAGGAAATGGATGGAAACGAAAAGATTGAGCCACAGCGAAGCGTGGTCGGGCCGCTAGTTGTATATAAAACATCAGTACTTAGTATACAAAAATCATTACACTGTATCAAATGGCGGACTTTTCCCTGTAGGGATCTCATCCAGTCAACCATAGAATTTGGTTCAGACAAGCATCATGTTCAGTGGTAGACAAGCATACCGCCTGGCTGATTTAAAGAGGTGACCACAGCCTAAAAACCTGTGATTCTTAAAATGCAGTTCATGCCGAATTCCATACAACCTTAACAACATTAACAAAAATAAATTAAAGTGAACATGCACAGAATTTGAAAATAATATTAATTTTGTACGTAAAGCAAGACATTGTAGAATTATATGTAACAAATCTAATAGTTACTGTTGGTCTTACAATAAATGGCGCTTAATTGTCAATAGGTGTTTTTTAAAAAGAGAATTGATTTATTTTTTGGAAGACCTTGCATAAACCAGGAATGCACCCTCTCATGGCTCTCAACATCGTGTTTGTTAGTCCATAACAAAAAGTTTGACTACCAAACACTACAATAGACGCTTGCAACATAATATATTTTGAAGGAATTTTGTATTGTAAAATAAATAGAATACATATTGCGTGCGCAGTGTGCGCACCTCCACCACCATTGTAGTAACTTCTATCTGAAATTCTATGTTTATTAGCATAATTGAATAAAAACTGTGTTTAAATTTTCAGCAGATAATAAAATAGCAGCTTCAGAGGAGAAAGTCACTTTGGGGAAGAAGCTACATGACAGCTTTAAATATGAACCAAACCAGTCACCAAAAACTACTAAACCAGCAAAGGCTACAACAAGCAATGGGTATACCATATTCATTTTGTACCTCATTTTATCATTTATGTTTTTAATTTAAGTTATTTATCGTTACACACATTATTACACATAGAAATGAGTAGGCTCAAATATTATTATATGGTCGAAAAATTATATGTACATAATAAAAATTATGGTACAGGTTTCTGATCTAAAGACTTTTTTTAAGACTCCTTCAACATTTTAAGCTCTTGGGTCAAACGAAAGATTTAAAAATCTTTTGTAAGCTTTTGCAACCTTAGACTTGTTTTTATTTGAATTATAGATAATTGAGTAACTTTGAAATTTATTTAACTTGTGTGCAACAAAAATCCAATATCTATTCTAAAATTTAATGGTCATTTAAATAAAAAAGTAAAAACAAACTTGTGTATTCGTAACTTCAATTGATATGAAATAAAATTGTTTATTGGTTTCTGTTGTAAATTAGCTTGTCAGTCATATTAAGGCCTGCAAGCCTGGGATTGAGGACCCTTGCAATCAAGCACAACATTAACCTAAGTTAATCATAAATTTGATATTTCTGCATCCAAATTAACTATGATGCAACTAAAGTTTAAATTAATTGCGTAATTTATTAACTTTTTTATTACCTTATTTATATATCTTTATTTCATTTTGATTTTACATCATTTTTCAAAGAACTGCTACGCCGGCAAAGACTGAAGCTCAGGAGAAAGCTACAACTGTGGAGGAAGGAAACTGGATTCATTGCAAGCTAGACTTTCTGAAACCAGAGAATATTAAGGATGCTAAAAAAAGGAGGCCAGATCATCCAGATTACGACCCAACAACTTTATATATACCAGAACAATTTTATACTAAACAAACACCTGTAAGTTCTTTATTTTTTAGTGTACCACGATGGAATTTACATTGAGAACACTTACGGAATCGCCTTGGTCTACTCTTTATCTGTAACAACTTTTTCTCAATGGAAGAAACTGAAGAAAGTCAGGGCCGTGGAATCTTCTATCTACACGAACCCAATACGGCGGCGGGGCTCTTGTATTTCGGGGGCTCCGTATCAATGATACGGCTGATACGGTGGTAGCTACGCCCCTACTTGATGACTACCGTTACAAAAATGAATCACAAATGAGATAGTTACCTTAGGCTCGTCGCCCACTCGAAGGCGGCGGTACGACTGCTAAGGCGGCGCACCGTATATAGCTTTTCATAATAAATGTTTATCAGTGTGCTCACCAACCAACGTCACAGCGCGGTCGAATCATGTGCGGGGCGGGAGCGCTCCACCTACGAGTGATACGAACTGACAAAATGGTAGCGGTGTTGTGACGTGGTTCACAACACCGCTACAATTTTGTCAGTTCGTAGACGTATTATATTAATTCGTAATGAGGGATTTTGAAACCAACGTAAAATTGGGGTGTAAGTGGTTCATCAACATCTTTGAACCAAAGCCAACTTCGCCTGCACGCGGTGCACCCTGCTGACTGACAAACGAAGCTCCGGCGAAAAGAGAGGTAGGGTTCTACCAGACTGGGAAATGTACCACCTCACAGAATACCTCAGCCAAATAACAGTTCCCTTGAGGGCTGTTGTGTTCCTGCGAGTGAGTGAGGTCACCAGAAAGGAAGGAGATGCTGCGATGGCAGGCGGGTGGCGGCACGCGAGCGATATTTTATGTTGCGAGCGTTAATATGGCTACGGTAACCGCTTCACATCAGGCGAGCCGTATGCTTGTCTGCCACCCGACGTAGTATAAAAATATATATAATTATTAAGACATAAAGTCGACCGCACCGCGACTTCGATGCTACGCTGCCTCGACTTACCACTGAGCGATCCGTCTTAAAGTTCGCAAGAGTAGCAGTCAACTCGTTATCAAGCTTGGATTCCTGTTGACTTACTGAATGACCAAATTTTGAAATTGTTAAAGTATAATATATTTACTATTATCCAGTACGACTCTTTTGACTTTTTCTAAACAAATGTGCTGTTTCTATAAAAACAAGTGAACTATTTTTAAGGAGAAAGTGGCGCCCCCTATTCTACTTGTTTATTTATTTCCTAAAATAAAAAAATCCTATTAATTATAATATATTTCAGGCTCATCGTCAGTGGTGGGAAATGAAGTCATCGCACTATGATTGTGTGCTATTTTTTAAAGTTGGCAAATTTTATGAATTGTATCACATGGATGCTGCCGTAGGCGTAAATGAGCTCGGATTCTCATATATGAAGGTAAGGTTTTGTGGGTTCATTTTCTATATTAGTAAACTAGGTACTCATAAAGAATATATATATCAACATTCCTTGTTCACAAGAAAGGTTTATTTGTGTGGAGGACCTGTACCTAAGAATAGGCTAAAATAGTTGCCAATGTTCTAAAATTATCAAAACTATTTAACAGTATCGTAAAATACGCAAAACTACACTCGCGAGCAAAAGTTTGGAATCACCTACTATGAATCCTATAAAAGCGCAGGGCATCAGAATTTTCTTATCAGTCGGCTGTTACACGTTGACTGGTACACCCCTCCGTTGAATTTGACCCTGACATTGGACGATAATGGAGACCACGCCAACAGAAGCAGCCCAAATTGTTGCTCTACTACAACAAGGGCTAAGCCAGCGGGCTGTCGCACGTCAGCTCCACATAAGCCAGTCCTGTGTCTCGAAAGTTTATAAACGCTTTCTGGAGACTGGAGGCTTCATCCCGAGGCCAAGATCTGGACGGCGCCGGTGCACTTCGGAGAGAGATGACCGTTTTATCGTGTCAACTTCTCTTCGAAATCGTCACCTGACCGGTGTCGACGACCAGCAGGAGCTCAGGGAAGTTCGTGGGACAACTGCCAGTGAGTGGACAGTTCGGCGAAGACTCAAGCAGGCGAACTTGACTCCAAAAAGGCCTGCCACAGGCCCAAAACTGACGGCAGCTCACCGTCAAGCACGCCTTCAATTTGCTCGCGCCCATCTTAATTGGGAAATCGAGCAATGGAGGCAAGTTCTGTTCTCAGACGAGTGCAGAATATGCTTACACGGTAGCGACCGAAGGGGCCGGGTCTACAGGCGACCTGGAGAGCGATTTGCTCAGTGCTGTTTCGCTGAAACAGTAGCTTATGGAGGCGGTTCCTGCATGATGTGGGCCGGCATTTCATTCGACGCAAAAACGGAGCTTGTTTTCGTGCCTGGCGGGGGACGAGGGGGTGGTCTAACTTCGGACCGGTACATTACCGATATTCTGCTGGAACATATTGTTCCTTATGCGGGATATGTCGGCGATAACTTCGTCCTAATGCACGATAACGCCCGATGTCACACTTCACGTGCCACAATTGACTTCCTGGGTCAAGTTGGAATCGCCACATTAGACTGGCCAGCGCTCAGCCCTGACTTGAATCCCATTGAGCACTTGTGGGATGAGTTGAAAAGAAGGGTTCGATCCAGAAATCCAGCTCCCTCAAGTGTTCATGAGTTGAAATCGGCTTTGACAGAGGAGTGGGAAGGCATCCCACAAGATTCTGCCAAGAAGCTGATTAGGTCCATGAAGAATCGTCTTCGTGCTGTAATTAGGGCTAGGGGAGGTAACACTAAATATTGAACAAAAATGTTTTATCCCAAATAAAGATTTTCCTCTAAATTTTGTTTTTTTTTAATGGTTCCTGTTTCCTCATTCCTTCATTTTTCCTTACTCCTTCACTTAAACAAGGACAGCTCCTGAAATAGGGGTCCGATTGAAATGAAAATGGTATCAATTTAAAGTTTACAGAATAACCTTTAAAATGATACCATATTCATTAATCTTCATTAGTTATTTAGTTCTTAAAATCACTCGCAAGTAGGTGATTCCAAACTTTTGCTCGCGAGTGTAGTACGATCTGCAATTTTTCAATTTTAATAATTTATGTTCGATGTGTTTTATTTTATGGGCGATCAAAGTTTGGTGATAAGGTCCATTTTAAAAGGTAAAAAAAATAAAATTGGAAACAATAAAAAACATGGAAAAACAATAAAAAATACTATAACTTGTTACGGCACTAGCTACATAAACTCAATATTTAACGTAGTTGCTAGTTGTCATACAAATTTCTGAATTAATGCATATAAAAGTGGATGTGATGTCATACGTGGTGGCGTTTTGTATGCAGCGATTTCGGGATAGCCCAAAATTGAGATTTTCAAGTTACCTTGACAAGTTTTTATGCTATTGAAGTAATTCTTTCACCGATAGCTATATTATTGTGACATCCCCTTACATACTGTCGCGGTCCTGTCTCGAACGATCTAGAATGGAACCTTCTAGAATAGTCGCCGTATACTTCGCTGCAAGCAATAATGACCCGTATGTCTAGTGCCATAAGGTTCATAACACTATGACATGAAAATGTTCGAGATGTGTCTCGAGACATTACGATGACTTACCAAAGGGAGGTACATACGGGAATATTCGAGAACCCTTGCCGGCGAATATAAACAGCGACTGCCGCGGCGCATAGTGGAGTTCAGTTTGGACTTGGGAAGAGTAAACTTCGAGCGAAACTACCTGCGAGACAAGTGATAACCTACGACCTCAGCGATACTATTGGACTTCGATTTGACCTGCGATTTGGAATCTTCGTGTGGACTTCGTGTTGTGAAGACCTGCAGACCAGACCCTGCGTGAATAAATCCTTGCAAGTTGTCATTGGCGTTTTACATCCAAATCCAGAACCCTAGCTCGTAACATTTGGTGTCAGAAGTGGGATTTGGAGATGCCACTGACTCCGAGGCGAGGACAACCCAAGATGGTGCGAAGTCGCCCCTACTAGTGTTATCACCAAGGCATACTAGGCTCAATGGGACAGTTTTATTCTTCAGAACGGAATACTTTACCGTAAATGGGAGAAACCTGACGGCAGAGAGTTCCATCTTCAGATAGTTGTCCCAAGAGATGGGGTACAGGATGTCCTTCGTGAAGTGCATGATGGCGTGTGGGGTGGACGCTTGGGCGTGCGACAGACGTTGGCAAAGATTCGAGAAGGGTTTTACTGGCTTCATTGTCGTGAAGGATTGGTGCCGCAGGTGCGCTGCTTGCGCAGCGGTAGGGGGTCCATCATTTAGAAGCCAAGGAAACCTGCAACTTTGTAACGTTAGTGTACCATGGGAACGCGTTGCGGTTGATGTGGCTGGGCCATTCCCTGTGGCGGAGTCGGAGGATGGGTGCTTCATGGTAGTTGTGGATTGCTTCCCTGAGCGGCCAGAGGTATTCGCCATGCCTGGTCAAGAGGCCGCAACTGTTGCGTCCGGGTTGTTCGGGGAAGTGGTTTGCTGATTTGGTGTGCTTTCGGAGGGGCACTCCGACCAGGGTGAGAGCTTTGAGTCGCAGATATTTCAGGAGCTCTGCAAAATATTGGGTGTGCATGGGACTGGGACCGCCCCATATCATCCTCAGTCCGACGGCGTGGTGGAGAGATTTGGTCGGACACTTGAGAGACATTTGGCGAGGCTCGTTGGCGGCCACCAGAGAGATTGGGATAGATACATGCCGCCGTTTCTCCTGGCCTGCCGAACTGCTGAGCGTGGGGGCACAGGGGTGGCCCCGGCGCGTGTCGATTTTGGGCGAGAACTGGGAATACCAGTGGATCTGCTGACTGGAGGGCCTCCTGACGACCCACGTGCTCTACACGATTGCATTTCCGAGTTGCGTGGGAGAGTGCGAGGAGTTCATGCCGTAGTTCGGGGGGATGGGTTGCAGTCAAGTGAAAGGATGAAAGCTGGGTGCGACCGTCGAGCGAGTGCAGACGGCTTCGAAGAGGGAGCACTGGTCTGGCTTCGCTACGTGGCTCGACGAAAAGGAAAATCTCCGAAATTGCAGACAGGCTGGGAAGGGCCGTGCAAAGTGGTAGCTCGGTTGAATGACGTGACATATCGAATTCAACGGCAGCCGAGAGGTGCATAAAAAGTGCTTCACATTGACCGCTTAGCTTCTTATCACGGCAGTAATGAAGATGCTCGGGACGAGCATCTCTAAGAGGGGAGCAGTGTCGCGGTCCTGTCTCGAACGATCTAGAATGGAACCTTCTAGAATAGTCGCCGTATACTTCGCTGCAAGCAATAATGACCCGTATGTCTAGTGCCATAAGGTTCATAACACTATGACATGAAAATGTTCGAGATGTGTCTCGAGACATTACGATGACTTACCAAAGGGAGGTACATACGGGAATATTCGAGAACCCTTGCCGGCGAATATAAACAGCGACTGCCGCGGCGCATAGTGGAGTTCAGTTTGGACTTGGGAAGAGTAAACTTCGAGCGAAACTACCTGCGAGACAAGTGATAACCTACGACCTCAGCGATACTATTGGACTTCGATTTGACCTGCGATTTGGAATCTTCGTGTGGACTTCGTGTTGTGAAGACCTGCAGACCAGACCCTGCGTGAATAAATCCTTGCAAGTTGTCATTGGCGTTTTACATCCAAATCCAGAACCCTAGCTCGTAACAATACCAAATCGAAAAAAAAAAATATTTTTATGCAGGCATTGCTCGTTCATTATTATAGGTTAGGATATTACTTACTATAGGATAGGTTCATTATTATAGGATTTTGATATTTTAGGGCGAGTTTGCACATTCTGGTTTCCCAGAGAGTGCTTATGCGAGGATGGCATCCACTTTGGTCTCCAAGGGCTACAAGGTGGCGCGCGTCGAACAGACGGAGACGCCGGATATGATGCAAGAGAGGTGTAAAACAAGTAGGTTCCATACAAATAAATGGTATACTGCACTTGCTTTGTAATCTCCAATTACGACCCCAATAATAGAAGCAGAAATCCTTCATTATTCCCTCTTAAAATTTGCGGGGAGTGAAGTTGTATAAAAATAATAAAAATCCATTAAGTAAGAAGCTAGTGTTTTCAAGCCGTCTAAAGGCCACTGACTTGGCTTAACGACTTTCATCTAATGACAACAGCCGGGACCGATGGTTTAACGTGCCCTCCGAAGCACGGAGGAACTTGATATAAATCAACCCATCCATAGACTGGCTATGGTCGACGTTGCTTAACTTGCGTGTTCTATTAGATTGACACGCGCAACGACGCCATCGAGCGTCTCTTATTTTTAACCGACTCCAAAAAAAGGAGGAGGTTCTCAATTCAGTTGTATTTTTTTTCTTTTTTTTAATGTTTGTTACTTAGTTACTTCGTCGTTTATCCAGATGCCTTCCAAATTAGTACCAATCCGGGGAGACCAGCCCCCTTACCACCATCTCTTATTGCGGTTCAATAACTGAATAGATTGTTTATTCATACCAATGAATAAGCGACTCTATTCCATTTGAAATAGAGTCTCTTATTCATTGGTATGAATAAGCATTCTATTCAGTTATTGAATCACAATAAGCGATAGTGGTAAGGGGGCTGATGGTGTTTTTAACTTTTTAGTAGTGCGATTGTAGAGTAATTTTAGGAGTCGGTTTTTTTTTGTTAAAATTATCTAATAGTCTAATTTAAATAAATGTTTTATACAGCTGGTAAGAATACCAAATGGGACAAAGTGGTACGTCGGGAGATCTGCCAGGTGACTCTACGTGGTACTCAAGTGTGTGGCCTGCAAGACCCTGGGCCCGGCGAAGCCAGCTCCGCTTATATGATGGCCATTGCTGAAGAGGTATTCTTTTTTTGGGATTTTGCAGTCAAAACTACTTTTTTATAATAAAGTTTTTAATAATAATTTATATATCCTGGAACGGGTCACGGCGGGCGTACAGCATTACATCAAACTTTTCAAAGGGGCCTCTACGCGATGGTTTTATATCCCCGCGCACGCCTATCAAATGACCTTGGCTTGACCCGTGAATTAAGAGAGATACATAATAATAATAATCTTTAATTAGCGACAACTGTAGTCACGTGACTTCACTTGCCTATGATGACGTAGCTGTATTTTGTATAGAAAATGACAGATTTTGACAACCATAATTTGTGACATACTTATGGCAACATACGGGAGAACGTACCTTGTGTTTTTCTACTATGGTTTTTACAATTCCACTCTAATGCTCCCCTAGAATCCATGTAGGCTTTTTGTTTTCGAAACTAGTACAATATTATATTTGTGCACCACGTGCAGACGAGTTTGGGCTTTGGCTCGAAAGATTGTAGTGAGTCACTCATTAATAACTAATAAAATACTATTTATAATCATACATTTTCATATTAATTAACTTATTATTCGATTCGCGTGGATATTTTAATTTGAATTTGTATATCGATACCTTTGTGGTCGATGGATCCATATTGCTATTTTTTGCGTACCACAACCTTTCTGCACCCCTTTTGCCCATGTTAGTGGAATGTGCTCCAGTTTTGATAGTGCCGATAAGCGCAGACAAGGTGTCAAACCATTACCGAAATCGGTTCTACACGGTTAGAATCACCCATCTCTTTCTACCATACAGTCAGACTATTATACTCTATTCACCGAAACGAGTTAATAGAGAAAAAGTTGACCAGAATGTGAGTGGTCGAAGAATAACGCTTAGGCTGTGTATACAGCGCCAGTTTTTTTAGTTTGTTCGTGCGACTCGTACTGTTCAGACGTGCTCACTGTGCTCGTGCAAGTGTGTGTATCATCATCATCATCAGATCCATTTTAGTCTCCACTACAGGAGCACGACCCTCTCTCGTCCGTCCTAGACGGAAGGAGGATTTGGCCTACACTTCCCGCGCTGGCCAAACGGGTTGGGGAGGGAGTGTATAATTATAGTAAATTCTCACTCGCTCAGCTGTTCGTTTCTTTATACTGCTATGTCAACTTTATGTCTGAAAGTTCGGTTTTTCTAATAAAATTTCTTTCAATTTTGTTCCATTTTGTTTGTTATTGAGTTTGAAATATCCATTCTGTGGCTCTCAGCCCCTTTACCACCATCTCTTATTGCGATTCAATAATTGAATAGATTGCTTATTCATACCAATGAATAAGCGACTCTATTCCATTTGTAATAGAGTCGCTTATTCATTGGTATGAATAAGCAATCTATTCAATTATTAAATCTCAATAAGAGATGGTGGTAAGGGGGCTGTTTACCAAAGTTATTGGACTGATACAACAATTCGCCTTTATTTTTTAATGTATACCACAATATTTTGTAGGAAATATCTCTCACATTCGATTTAATATTTTTTTTTTCAGGAAAGCAACGGTTGTAGTACATATGGAGTATGTTTCGTGGACACCTCCATCGGACAGTTCCACCTGGGTCAATTCGCCGATGACAAGCATTCTTCCCGGTTGCTCACTACGATAGCTCATTATCCGCCTGTCTTGGTAAGCGTGTTTATTAAAATTCAGTAATTTTTTTTTAATGTTCTCTGTTTCGCTAATGAATGTTCACTATATTTTCAGAAATAATGTGTTTTTGAAGTAAAACTTCTTACCAAATCAAGCGTGCGTAAGCACGCTTGATTTGGTAAGTAAGCTGGTGAACGATTTATAAGTAACAGCTTTCAGTCGTGTGGTCTAAATCACACTCGTTTTTTTTTCATATTTCTTTCTTCTTTCTTACACTTCTTTTTAACACAGACTTGTGAACCAGCCCAACAGTCAGCGTCCAAAATTCTCCACCGTAGGTCATAGCGGGGAGGACGCACTGATTGAATACTTTGGTCTTCAAGCATTGGGGTAGCATACGGCCCGCCTGATGTGAAGCGGTTACCGTAGCCACATTATCGCTTGCAACATAAAATATTGCTCGCGCGCCGCCACCCCCGCTGCCAACGCAGCATCTCCTTCCTTTCTTTCTGGTGACCTCACTCACTCGCAGGAACACAACAACCCTCAAGGGAATTGTTATTTGGCTGCGGTATTCTGTGAGGTGGAGGTACATTCCCCAGTCGGGTAGCTTACAATTACGCTCCCTACCTCTCTTTTCGCCAGAGCTTCGTTTGTCAGTCAGCAGGGTGCACCACGTGCAGGTGAAGTTGGCTTTGGTTCAAAGATCTTGATGAACCACTTACACCCCAATAACAATAACCTATATAAAACAATATAAACCCTATATAAACCCAACCATGGACAGGCTACGGTCGACGTTGCTTAACTTGCGTATTCGATTAGACTAGCACACGCAACGATGCCACCGAGCTCCTCATTGATTTTTTACAGTAGACAAACTTAAGACTACAGAGGAGGGCATTTTTAAAATCAAAACATTGGACGCGCAGCATACGCCACCATAGCGAAATTTATTTATTTATTTTGGCCACTTTCCCGAATTGATGTCGGAAAACCAAGGTCACTTTACATTACTACTTTTTGATGCTGTACACGAATCTGAAGTCAGAATTTCGAAATTTTGAGTTTCAGGACGGACAGGACAGAACGACCGGACGATTTTATAAGCTCAATAAATTTCGCTGATAATATTATTTGTTACTGCAGTTAGTATATGACCGCAAGACCACAACTCCCCGTACGAGCAAACTTCTGACCACGCACTGCCACAGCGCCCGCAGAGAGCCACAGGCTCTATGGGCCCCGGACAAAACTCTCAAGACACTAGCGGAGAAGTACTATAGGACTAACGCAGACGGCGATTGGCCAGAAGGGATCAAGCCTTTTTTGTATGAAGGTACGTTTCTAAAGTTAAAAGAAAGCTTTCCATCAGGCGGTGTGTAAGTGCCTCACCACGTTCTTTAAAGTGTAAGCCAATCTCAACTGCACATGCTGCACCTTTCCTACAAGCGAAAGAAGCTCTGGCAAATGAGAGGTATAGCATAGTTGTAAGCTGCCCGATTGGGGAAGTACCTCAACCTCACAGATATCGCAGCCAAATAACAGTTTCCTTGAGAGTTATTGTGTGCCTGCGAGTGAGAAAGGAAGGACTAACTGCGTTGGCAGCAGGGGTGGCGGCGCGCGAGCGATATTACATGTTGCGAGCGTTGATATGTATTTGCTATATAATTATAATGTAGAGTTGTTGTAGCTATCTATTTATACGCAACTAGCGACCCGCCCCGGCTTCGCACGGGTGCAATGCTTATACTAAATATGCTACAGAAGGTCTTTGCGCATTGTCCTATCCAGTCGACAGTATCCAGTAGACAGCACGCGCCGCCGGCGGCGGCGTCCCGGCCGGTACCGCCACAACCGTTATGTCCCTACATTTTAAATCTGTAATATCTTCGAAAATATTCATTTAAATTATATGCTGTCAATGGCCATATTGATCTATATTAAATGCACAATGTATTTAAGGTACTTAATTGGATAAGGATTAATGCTGTATTGCTTAAAATCGTATCGTAAATAAGCCATTATTTCTCGTAAAAAGTAAAGGATAATAAACGGTTATTGGGGGTTATCCCTAAGAGATAGACATATCCCCCCCCCCCCCCTCCATCCCATGACCCCCGCTGCCAATAATAATAATAATAAATTTATTATTCTCTCCACTTCAATGCAGCAACTCCTTCCTTCCTGGTAACATCACTCACTCGCAGGACCACAAAAACCCTCAAGGGAATTGTTATTTGGCTGCGGAATGCTGTAAAGGTGGAGGTACTTCGTCAGTCGGGTAGCTTATTATTACGCTGCCCTACCTCTCTTTGTGCCAGTGTCCTCAGTGAATCAGCAGGGTGCACCATGTGCTCATCTGCACATGATTGGCTTAGGCTCTAGATGATGCTGATGAGCCACTTACACTCTAAATCAATCTATAGTTTAAAATATAATTGGTGCTATACAGGGTGTAATTTTATAGACTGGTCAAATTGATAGAGGCGATTGTGTAGCTGTTACTGATCACGAAAAAATAAAAAATATATACTTTAGAAACTTCAACATCAGTTGTTTTTGTAGTATCTGTCATTTTAGCGTATATTGATAACCGCTGAAAGCGGTCGCAACGGAAAGCGCGCAGAGGGCGCATGCGCGAGAACCCCGCGTGTCTCCTACCTACATAGTAAACTTGAATCTCAGAGATCAGAGAACAAGAAATCTTTCGATAGCAATACCACGTTTATGGTTGATAATTTTTTGGGTTTTCTTTTGTTATGTATTTATCACGGAGCTGGAGGAGGTACCATCAAACGCACTGGCTAGTTGCGCACTGATTTATTATAATAAGATGTCGGGATGACAGGCCCCGCACGCACACGTACATTTCACTCATACCTACATGCTTACAACATCTTTATTAATTCGTGATTAATACTAACAACATAATCGTCTCTTTGAAATTGACCAGCCTTTAAAAATACATCCTGTATATATATATATTTTTTTGTTACAGGTGATGCTCTAGGCCTAATGCCTGCTGCAAACTGTTCTCTAGCAATAAAAGCCCTAGGCGGCTGCGTCTCCTACCTAACAGACTGTCTACTAGACATACAGATTCTAGGCATGTCGCAGTTTGAGTCGTACTCCCCACCAGACGTTCTAAACAAGACCTTATCGCAGGAGGATAGAGTTGATAATCGCTGGGAAGGTGGCAATACGATGGTCTTGGATGCTATCACGCTAAGGAATTTGAGGATAGTGCAGGATGAAGGGTGTCTGTACGACAAGTTGAATTTCTGTTCGACGGCTATGGGGAAAAGGTATATTTTACGAGTACTCCTTTTTGTAATCACTCCTTATTATACTAATAATTAGAAGATAATCTACCGTACTATACATTTCCTAAGACATTTTATACCACGAACCGTGAAATTGTATAATCAACTTCCATCAACGGTCTTTTTTTTTTAAATGAGAGAGGGCAAATGAGTCTGTAGGTCCTGACCCGATAGAAAAAAGCAATCACCACCGCAAATGGAGATCAGCAACACCAAGGGGTCGCCAGTCCGTTGCCAGGCTATACTCCTTCCTTCCTTTCTTTCTGGTGACCTCACTCACTCGCAGGTATAGGTTGGCAGGTATTTCCGAACAATTACGACATGGGATCTAAGCTGCAGTTGTGGGTGTGTAACTGATCTTTACATGCAGCAGAAATCCAGTGTTTTGCTATAATAAATTTAAATTCCATCCACATCATCTTGATAATTAGCAATCTACCACAGTACATTTCCTAAGACATTTTATACCACGATCTGCGAAATTGTGGAATCAACTTCCCTCAACGGTATTTCCAAACAATTACAACCGGGAGCCTTCAAGAATATTTCCCGTAAAAGGATCAGTAACCCAAACGTAGTCAAAACAAACAAACGTAGTCACCAACTGTATATATCACTTTGGCAGTAAACATACATTACACGAGTGTTCCGCAAAGTGTGTGCCGCGGCACACTGGTGTACCGTTAGTTGGTGAGCCTCGGAAAAATATGGTTATCTCATAAAGCTAAATAGACGGACGGAAGAAAAATACTTCTTCAAATAAAAACTGGCTTTTCATTTATGGTGTACCGCCAAAAATTTTCGTTTTCCTAGTATGTATGTACCTTAAACGCAAAAAGTTTGCGGGACACTGCATTACATCACTCATGTGCTGTTTAGAGCACTCGACTTCACCTTCGCCTTTATGTCTTATTCTTCTTGGGAAATAAAGTATTAATGTTCTATTATAAATACTTGAAAAATGGAAAAATTCACCTCCCCGCCAAGGTGGCATTTGAACCCACGACCTCTCGATGACCGGTCGAATGCTCTTCCAATTGAGCTACCAGGAAGGTTTGTGATGGTGACGAATTTCTGCATTTTATATTGTACTGCTGTGGCGTCGCAGTGTGGTGCCATCTACCTATTAAATTAAGTATTGCACTACTAAACAAGGCATAGCAGTCCATCTTTTAATTAACATTTTTAAATGTTTTATAATATTCTGGCAAATCGCCGAAATCATCTATTTTTTTTAATATTAGCTCAGCATATTGGTTCCGCTACACCTGATGGTAAGCGAAAAGAGGAGCCCCAATCGCATCGGCAGTCTTGTCAGGTGATCGGTTGTCTTGTCAGTTGACGCCGTCATGCTGGCCTACAAGATGCTTCTTCATGCTTCGCTTCAAGGATCCCATATTGTATGAATGAGGAATGAATAATAATTATTAATGTTCTAACCGTAGATGGCTATACAACTGGGTGTGTGCGCCTAGCTGCAACATAGCAGTGATAAAAGAGAGACAGCGAGCTGTTAAGACCTTGTTTGAGAATCAGGAGCTCTGTCAAGACGCTAAAAATATTTTGTCTACACTGCCCGACTTGGAGAGACTTTTGGCCAAGTAAGTGACTTTATTTTTATTAATTTTAAAATATATATATTTAGTTTATAAATGCACAATGTTATAAATATGTGTGGCCGTGTGGTTTCCGTCAGACTAGAATAGAATCACTCCGTTTCTTCCCGTGGATGTCGTACAAAGCGACTAAGGGAAATACATTATCAAATATCGATCAGGCCTCCGTGCTCCTGTAGTGGAGACTAAAATGGACCTGATGATGATGATGATGATAAATATGTCTTTTATTCTGGAAAATATATATCCATTTCCACATTAAAATTTCGGCATCAACCCATCCACTATTAGGACACGGGTCTGTCCTCAATCGAAGTGGTTTAGAGCATACTCCACCACGCTGCTCAACTGCGGGTTGGCGTAACCCAGTGTTTTCAAGCCGCTCAAAGGCTTGACACTGACTTGCCATAACGACTCGTCTAAAAACAAAAATTGGGACCGACGGTTTAACGTGCCCATCGAAGTACGGAGGGAGCTCGAGATTTATAAACTCATAGAGTGGCTATGGTAGACGTAGCTTAACTTACGGGATCGATGAGACTGACCTAACTGAACATTAAAATATGGATTATTATATATACGATTCTATAGATAAATATATCATCATCATCAGGTCCATTTTAGTCTCCACTACAGGAGCACGACCCTCTCTCGTCCGTCCTAGACGGAAGGAGAATTTGGCCTACACTCCCCCACGCTGGCCAAACGGGTTAGGCGCCCATTACACGGTAGGTTTTGCTGTCAGTATTACCACAGTCACAGCTATGACTGACGGATAACCTATCGTCTAATGCAGTGACTGATGGTTGAATGAAGTTGATTGACGATTATCTGAATATTTTGATTTTTGCATCATTCAACCATCAGTCATGACTTTTGAGTGAACGTGTAATGGCAATTCGTCAGTATTTCGTCAGTCAGCGGGCGGACAGCGATGGAGTCGTACATACACGGAACGCGTTGAAGAGGCGGCGGAACGCGTTGGAGCTCTTTAGCAAATAATTTTACATTCCTAAAAAAAGGCACGGCTTCCCAAATAATTTCAAGTACTGACTATCATTACGATCAACCATCTGAAATACCTGCTTTAAATTCACATGAATCCATACTACACATTTGGAGTATTTGCGATACTCCTTTTTACCTTATTACAATTTTTTCCCTAAGATAAGTATTGCTAAAGTTAAAGTGTTAGATAAATAACTTGTAATATTGTTTTTGTAGTTCGTCGTAAACCCATAACCATCCCACTGTTGGTATACGGGTCTCCCTGTCTCAATAGAAGGGGTTTAGAACACACTCCACTAGGCCAGTGTTTTCAAGCCGCCCAAAGGTCACCGACCAGGCTTGCCAACAGCCGTGATTGACGGCTTAACGTGTGCTCCGAAGCACAGAGGAGCTCGAGATAAATAAACCCATCCATAGGCTGGCTTAGACGTTGCTTAACCTGCGTGATCGAATAGATTGACATGCGCAACGACGCCATCGAGCTCTCAGCTTTGTACTTAGTTTCATATAATCCTGTAAAACGTATATAGTGCCCGACATGTATTTATAATTGCTTAACAAATAGCAGCAGGTGACATAATTACTGAAAACTTAATGTCTTCAATATTTGTACTAGCAACAAGATATCGCAAAGTTGCTCCGAGCTTTTCTTCGAGAATTATAGCTTTATATATACAGGTTTTAGGTATGTTGTTACTAAGATCAACAGGTTATCAAAACACGCATCTTTTATGAGAAAATAAATTAAAAAAATTGCGATACAGCAGGCCATTTTTTTATGATTAAACATTTGTTCTTGCCTGAGCACGTGTATTCCCTGTGAAATTTTGGGTTTGACTGACGATCAGTCAGAGTGACCGTCTATTGTCGATATTAATTTCATCAGTCACCGTCGAGCAAATGCAATTCATGACTGATGGAATTGACTGACGTTTGAATGAGCGTCTAATGGACGCCTTAGGGAGGCCTGATCGATATTTGATAATGTATTTCCCTGAGTCGCCTTGTACGACATCCACGGGAAAAAACGGGAGTGATTCTATTCTAGGCTGCCGGAAACCACACGGCTAAACGGATAAATATATATTAGGCATATAATCCAGTTAGCCCTTCGTCATTTTGCTTGAAACATCAATTTTTTTTCGCTCTTCAGCAATGGGTCCCGTAGTCATTGTTATTTATTTCCGTATACTGAACTTACGCCTAGAGAATGCAGTAATTTATATACATCTTGTACATTTATAACATAAAATCTTGTACATTTATAACAAAATTTCAGGGTACACACCCTGGGTAATTTAAAACGGTCCAAACTTCATCCAGACGCCCGCGCCATCTTCTATGAAGAGAAGACATACTCAAAACGGAAAGTTCTAGATTTTATATCTGTGCTCAACGGATTTACGGCTGCGCTTAAATTGGTAGAGCTTTTCTCTGACGTCGACTCGGTACTATTGAAGAGGATCATGCAGTTCAGACCGGAGGGGAAATTCCCTGATTACAGGGAGACATTGAAGTTTTTTAAGGTAAAAATTGGCAATAAGTATAATTAAAATTATAATCATCATCATCATCATCGGCCCTACCGGCTAAGCTGAAGCCGATTCCGTCGGATTTTTTGTTTGCGAATATCAAACTTCAAACTGGGCATTGTATAAAATTAGTTTGAGAACTTTATAGTATGTGGTCACCACTTTCGTTGAAAAAAAATGCTTTATTTATGTACATTCTTGATGGTTACAGGAAGCATTTAATCAGAAGGAGGCAGAGAAAGAGGGCCGTATCCTCCCTGGCGAGGGTGTGGACCAGGAGTACGATAACACGCTGGCACTCATAAAGGACATCGAGGAAGAACTGAAAGACTATCTCGCTGAACAGGAGAAGTACTTCAAATGCCGGGTATGAATTTTTTTTTATACTACGTCGGGTGATAGACAAGCATACGGGCCGCCTGATGTGAAGCGGTTACCGTAACCACATTAACGCTCGCAACATAAAATATCGCTCGCGCGCTGCCGCCCCCGACTGCCGACACAGTATCATCTTTCTTTCTGGGTGACCTCACTCACTCGCAGGAACACAACAACCCTCAAGGAAATTGTTATTTGGCTGCGGTATTCAGTGAGGTGGAGGTACATTCCTCAGTCGGGTGGCTTACAATTACGCTTCCTACATCTCTTTTCGCCAGAGCTTTGTTTGTTAGTCAGCCGAGTGCACCGCGTGCAGGTGAAGTTGGCTTTGTTTCAAAGATGTTGATGAACCACTTACACCCCGTTATGAGTATTATAACTCTAGTAACAAACTTAATTTTATTTATTTACTAGCTGACCCGGCGAACTTCGTGCCGCCTAACAGTCAATGAATGTCTCGGTACATATTAGCTGAACTAAATTTATTATTTCATGGAATGAATACCTACAATTAATAATAGAAAATATTAGTTTCTATTATTAATTGTATTCATTGTATTATTAATTGAGAAGCTCAATGGCGTCATTTCGCGTGTCAGTCTAATGACCTCAAAAAGCGGTTCGACACCGATAGCATGATTTAGCTAATTTTTTTCCTTCAACCAGTTAATATCTTTATACTCAATTGTCCCTTTTCAGTTATCCTACGTGGGCAGTGATAAGAAACGTTATCAAATAGAGGTGCCCCAGAGTGCTGCTGGAAAGGCTGGTCCTGACTACCATATGGAAAGTGTTCGGAAAGGATACAAACGATTTTCTACCTCCGAGACAAAGGTAACATAATTTTGCTGCTTTTTCTAAATTTAGTATCATTTTAAACGAGAGTCGTAAAAATCGAGCTTTAAAAACATCAAACTATTATGTATATTAGGAATGCATGAAGAAAATATTACAAAGACGGGCTCTAAAAAACCTCGTTTCCAGAGCCGTAAAACTATTTAATAAAAAAATCTATGCCTTGTTTTTTTTCTTCAGGATTTACTAGCTCGTATGATATCTGCTGAGGAACAGAAAAGCAATGTCCTCAAAGACCTTAGCCGGCGAATATTCGAGAAGTTCTCGTCCACGTACAACCAGTGGGAGGCGGCTGTACAGTGTCTGGCAACACTGGACGTATTGCTGGCGTTCAGCGAGTTTGCCAGGCAACAGAGCGGTGACGTCTGTTTGCCTGAAGTCACTTTCGATAAGGAGAAACTGGTAAATGTATTTTATATTACTAACTGTCCCCCGCGATTTCACCTAATATAATAATATATACCTAATGAGTGTACCGTGATTAAATACCGTGTAACCTTCCTTAAACTACGTCGGGTGGCAGACAAACATACGGCCTGCCTGATGTGAAGCGGTTACGGTAGCCATATTAACGCTTGCAACATAAAACATCGCTCGCGTGCCACCACCCCCGCTGCCATCGCAGCATCTCCTTCCCTTCTGGTGACCTCACTCACTCGCAGGAAAACAACAACTCTCAAGGGAAGTGTTATTTGGCTGCGGTATTCTATGAGGTGGAGGTACATTCCCCAGTCGGGTAGCTTACAATTACGCTCCCTACCTCTCTTTTCGCCAGAGCTTCGTTTGTCAGTCAGCAGAGTGCACCACTTGCAGGTGAAGTTGGCTTTGGATCAAAGATGGATAAACCACTTAGAGCCCATAACATCTACAGCACTAAAAAGTTTAGTGACCTCTTTGATTCCTAGATCTATATTTATGTGGTAGTGTAATTCCACCCTAAAAAACTAGAGCTGCCAGAGTACAACATATAAAGTTGGTTCATATTTCTTAAAAAATAAATTGTTGATACTGATGATTGTTGGCACTTGGTGGACTTTAGTAGGCATTTTTATTAGTAAAATCACTTGTTCCACTTTATTAATTTATTTTACCGACCGGTTTCGCCTAATGGGATTATCAAGGTAACCAAACAGGTGTTATCGTTTTCTTAAAACAATGTTTTTAACTAAACACCTGTTTGTTTACCTTGACAAACAGGTGTTATCCTTGATAATGCCATAAGGCGAAACCGGTGGGTAAAATAAATTAAGTGGAACAGTACAAGTGTTTGTACTAATAAAGAATAAATACATTTTTTTTGCAGCCGTATATAAACATAACAGAAGGCCGCCACCCATGCATCCCAATAGTAAACGACTTCATACCAAACGACACTCAGCTCGGAATGGAGAAGGCAAGCTTGCTGCTGCTCACCGGACCAAACATGGGCGGTAAATCCACGCTGATGCGGCAAGTGGGCTTGCTCACTGTACTCGCACATTTGGTAAGTAACAAGTAGACTAAACGCAGCATCTACTGTTTGTTACTATATATATATATATATATTTATATATATATATATATTTATATATATATATATATATATATATATATATATATATATATATATATATATATATATATATATATATATATATATATATATATATATATATATATATATATATATATATATATATATATATATATATATATATATATATATATATATATATATTATATATATATATAAGAGAGTTATACGCAACCAACAGCTTCTTTACAGCAGCACTAATGATGCACTTAAAAAAAAAATTGGTTGCCTGTAAAGTCGGTATACGGGCGAAAGTTTTACGTGACAACGACTTTGAGTGGTAAAATGTTTTCGAGTGGAAGGGACGCATGCCTTTCACTTTTTATGTCTGTCTCTCTCGTTCTTAGAAGGGACACGCGTCCACGACACGCTTACAATGAGAGCGAGTGAAAGGCACGCGCCTTTCACTCGCTCTCATTGTAAGCGCATAACGTGACCCAGTTTCTTGAAGTGTCACCCGGCTAACCAATTTATAAGACGTTGTCACGTCAATAAATAAATATTCCTGGATAATTTTTTTTTGACGTATTACACAGTGCCATCTAGTCCCAAACTAAGCAAAGTTTGTACTATGGGTACTGGATAACTAATATTATACTTAAATATTTTTTTTTGTAAATGCATACATATTATACAAAGAAAACACACAGACCAAGACAAACCGACATGTTCGTTCATGCACACAAGTATTCGTCTTGTATTGAACCCGCGACCCCGGAGTCAAAAACATTGCTACCCTTTCGACCACCTTTAGGACTAGTATCCAGGGTCATTTCTATTAATTTATAAAATATAGTTTTTCAATACCAAAATATTTTTCTTTATATACGTTATTTCGTAGGTACAGATCGTACCTACGAAATAACGTATGTATATAAAGAAAAATATTATAATAGTAGTTTATGAAACTGTTGCATAATAAGGGTTATTAAAATACGAGTGTGAGTTTAAAACATGAGCCGAAGGCGAGTATTTTAATAGACCACACGAGTATTTTAATACCTAATTATGTGCAGTTTCATACTCTACTTTATCTAATCTCATGAAATATATGATAATAATATTTTAAATACAACCATGAAGTTAATTTAACAGCTATAATTCTTACCTATAAATCCATTTGCAGATCGAGCATGCGTAGTGCGCATGCGCGACGCGCCGCGCGGCGCCGCGTTCACAGATTATGTAGAAAAATTTTGCATAGTTGCAATGTATTTGCATTGCAACCTGTTTAAAATACCTGTATCCAGGGCTGAAGCTGTATCGAAATGGTAAAAAAGTTATTTTACGATACAGTTGTCCATAGAAGAGCTGTATCGAAAAATAACTTTTTAAATTTATTTTGATAGCTTGTGCGTAAAGACTGTCATTAAGATACTGTGTTCAGTTTTTTAATGTGTAAATTTCAGTATGAGATTAGATAAATAGTTTTATGGGATATTGAGGTCAATATTGATTATAATGGTTACGTTCCAGGGTAGTTACGTGCCAGCCCAAGAGTGTGATCTCAGCTTGGTGGACCGTATCTTCACGCGGCTAGGAGCGTCCGACGACATCCTGTCGGGACAGTCCACCTTCCTTGTCGAGATGAATGAAACGGCCGCCATCGTCAAACACGCTACCGTACACTCGCTTGTGTTGCTTGATGAATTAGGTAAGATTTGCTTATTAGTACAATTAAGACCTCAAACAACACAAAAAGAAAATAGTACAAATAAGATACCTCTGAGGATTAGAGATGCCATTCAACCGATTTAAGACTGAACTTCGGAATTGGTTTATAGTAATGCTTCTATTCAATGAGAGAATTTTCTTATTATTCTTTTTAATGTTTTCAATAATTTAAACATTGACAATTATATGCATATACTTTTGACATAAGTAATTCTTTATTTATTATAAATTTGACTAATTTCATTGTAATAATTGTAAAGACAAATTAATCTTGTAATTATTTATATTTACGTATTAATTAAAAAAAATGAAAATTTGCATACCCCTGTGATTGTGAACATTATGTAACCTAACTGTAACATGACATCTTCCTAAATAGTTGTATGTTCTAGCAAATAAATTATATTATATTCTTTTCTTTATTCGAAAACTGTACATACGCGACCAGTCAACATGCATTGAAAGTTAATTTTACCGCACTCGTGCTTTTATGTTTACGCTTACCGCACTTGAGCGGCTCCGCCAACCTGCAGTTGAGCAGCATGGTGGAGTGAGCTCTGAACCCTGTTGATTGAGGGGAGACCCATATCCGAACAGTGGCATGAATAAATGAATAAGGATAAACGATGACTTACCGCACTAGTGATTTTACTTATATTTTTTTAAATATTTTATCTCACAAATGTATTAAAATACCTCGTTACACGAGCGTAAAGGCGTTACACACTCGTGACCCTAGTAATCCCTCGCCTTCAGCTCGATCCCACAAACATCAGTCAGGTGTTTACCTGTTTACGGCCCTTGTACTATTTATCGCCACTTATTTCAATTTTGTATCGTTATTAGCCCATGGCTGGGATTCTATTATATTGCTATTGATAGCATTGCTATGCCGACGGCAGCGCCGGGGACACTTATTTATTACGCAGGCCGAGCTAATATCCTTCGCTCTCTGATGGAGGAGAGCCGCGAACAATTTTTGTCGGAGATCGAGAGCACATTGAATAGTGTCCGATTGGGGGCGACAGAACCTAGTCCAATTCAACCACACTAAGACGCAAGTCTGCCCAATAAAATTGTATTGATTGATACTATTAAAAAAGGCTAAAGTAGTGCCTCTCGCTCGACTCGTTTATATTTTTAGAAGCGTTCAGACCCCTTGGGTAATAATTCATGACATCCCCATTCTGTACTGTAGTGTAAATGTCGTGACAGGTCGCGGCACGTCCACTTACGACGGTACAGCGATAGCGTCTGGCGTGTGCGCAGAGCTAGCCACGCGCGGCTGTCGCGTCGTCTTCTCCACACACTACCATTCGCTCGTCCACCATCTGTCTTCGCATCCAGGAATCGTCCTCGGCCATATGGTGAGTCATTGTTCTTTTAGCATAACTTTTTTTTATACTACGACGGGTGGCGGACAAGCATACGGCCCGCCTGATGTGAAGCGGTTACCGTAGCCATATTAACGCTAGCACCATAAAATATCGCTCGCGCGTTGCTACCCCAGCTGCCAACGCAACTTCCTCCTTTCTGGTGACCTCGCTCACTGGCAGGAACACAACAATCTTCAAGGGAATTGTTATTTGTCCTTCCTTTCTTTCTTTCTGGTGACCTCACTCACTCGCAGGAACACAACAACCCTCAAGGGAATTGTTATTTGGCTGCGGTATTCTGTGAGGTGGAGGTACATTCCCCAGTCGGGCAGCTTAAAAAATACGCAAAGCCCTACCTCTCTTTTCGCCAGAGCCTCGTTTATCAGCCAGCAGGGTGCATCACGTGCAGCTGAGGATTGCTATGGTTCAAAGATATTGTTCATCAACGTACACCCCAACTATTAAGTTAAGCGTTCGCACGCTTACTGTTGACACGCTCGCCATACCATACATCCCATGTCTACTATATACTTGTTTTGTGTTATTTATTAACTAATATATTTCTAGGCATGCATGGTCGAGACCGACGAGTCCACCCCGGACAGCGAAGATGACATACCAGAAGAAACAATCACATTCTTATACAAGTTAACGCCCGGCGCCTGTCCGAAGTCCTACGGCTTCAATGCTGCTCGTCTCGCCGGCATACCCAAGGAGATCACCAGGAGAGCGCATGAGATATCCAAGAAAATAGAAAGAGAGGCTGACTGTGCTCGAGCGTTTAGAGATATTATGAAGATGGAGACAAGTGCTAAGGATATCAGGAGCTTACTCGCTGGCTTGACCATTTGAACTACTGGTGCGGTTACCGTTCATGTTGGGATGTATTACAGGTTGGTTAACCAGCTTTGTCTTTATACGATAGGGAATAGTCTAAACAATAATAATACTCAATTAAATAAAATAACTAGGGCGGATTCTAGCCCACGGGGCCGAAAACGAGGTTGATTGAAGCGAGTAGATTCGCTGAGTGTATGTTTTCCATTGATCTCAATGGAAAATGTATTTGATGATCTGAATGAATGAATCTGATTTTTTTTTCGACACAAACGACACGAGCATGTCAAGATTAATAGTGACAAGTTTCATCAAAATCGGTTCAATGGTTTTGGAGCCTATTCTATTCCAAGAATGACTTTTTTTTCGCTCTACTCAAATATTTCTGGACAATTTAGATAGCGCCTAGTACAACTTTGCGCTTAATTTGGGACTAGATCCCAAATTAAGCGCAAAGCTTGTACTATGGGTACTAGACAACTGATAAATGTAACAGATCAAGACAGATATGTTCATGCACACAAACGTTTGTCTTGTGCGGGGATCGAACCCGCGACCTCGGAGTCAAAGTAGCCATTCGACCACCGAGCTCGTCAAAAAAAAATTATGACAGGAATATTTTTATTGCTTTGCATATTACTTCGCTCTACCCCAGGGTTTCCCAACCAGGGGGGCGTAGAGGAATGTCAAGGGGGGCTTGAGACGTTTGTGTTATCAATATAAAAATAATTTCAATGCGTTAATGAAGTAAACACTGTAGGGAGAATGCAAGCTCAAGTATCTCACTAGTATTGTCACTACACTCCCTAGTACTCTTATAGATTGGTTGATAAAAACGTTTTAATTTAGTCAAAGTTCATTTTGTGATTCTTTTTGTACAAATTACATAAAAATAAATGTTGTTAAAATAATGCGATTTTTATTGTAGGTTACTTACTGAAAAAAAATTGGGGGGGGGGGGGGGGGGGGCATGAAAATATTATTTGTGATCCAGGGAAAAGTAAAAAAGGTTGGGAAACCCTGCTCTACCCAATGGTGTAGCTTTCGCAAGACGAGCCCTCTATCAAAATTTGGTGAGTGCCCTTCTACCCGAACACGTTAGGACCCCAGAAGCCCTATATCATTGATATGGCGGATACAGAGGTAGCTATGCCCCTGACTCTACCAGTGAACATAATGTTGCGGTCGTCAGAACGAATGCGTTTTTTTATTAGACGAGTTTAGTCTCTTACCGAAGGCAATATGTTATTTTCTGTTCCGTTTAGTCAATGATGTTGTAAATACTATAAATATGCAACAAGCATCAAAAACGTACACCCGCAAAAGTGAGCCAACTGTCTTACCTCGCAATTAGTTCGCACAAGCAAAACGACGAAACTGACGTTTGTGATTGAATGCAACCTTCTGTATTACGAAAATGCACAATTTATGTTGATAATATAGATAAAGCCCAAGATATCACATATAAAACTAAAGTACCTACCCAATAATATAAAAATTAAAAAAAAAAAACAAACGCCATTGCGCCGATTACATACTCAGCGGGAGAAAGAGATAGCAAGTATATTAAAACGCCAATATGATAAGGATAGCGATAGTGATAGATCTCTCATGCGACGGGAATCGTTTTCTGACACAATTTAGTATAAGTATATAGTGATTTACTATAAATATGTGCCATATAAAATATGGCATATATTTATAGTTTTTATAACTCACTTTGCCTTTACTAGTGTGTTTCAAACAAGTCACACGCGTATCCTATTTGCGTTATCCAGTTGTAAAGACCGTGCCAAGCTTAGTTAACCAACCCGTTATGTTACCGTTACTAGTAATTATTATTAACTAGATGAAAACCAGGCTTCACTCGGGTGAAATGCGTTTCGTTGTACACAGTCACATGAGTCATAGTTCTTTGTTATGGACACTTTGTTTTTAAATGAATTGCGCGATGTGCTGAGTGGCGAGGCGTAGCTGCGCTAGTATGAAAAGGAACGTTTATTAAGTACTCAAAATGTCGCCCGGTGTCAGTGACGTTTCGCTAGAGTGGCCAAGAGTCTACCTTACTCTTTGACGAAATCTTCTATTATATAAAAAAATATCGCCGAATGTGTTGCTAAGCGCAAAACTCGAGAACAGCTGAACCGATTTCGCTAATTCTTTTTTTATAATATTCCTTGAAGTACTAGGATGGTTCTTACGCAGAAAATTTTTAAAAATAAATCTCCACTTTTTACCCGTGCGAAGCCGGGGCGGGCAGCTAGTTATTAATATAGATATCTATAGTTGTAATATTGCCAGTTGATGTGATCAGAAAGAATCTTAATGAGTTAGTTTGGAAACCCGTTTTATTTCGTCGTAGTCGTATTCTCTAAGCAAGGTAATGGCCTGTGTGCGACCACTATCTGGCATAAAGAATACCTTTATAATAATTAATCTGTATGCGATTAAATGTTTATGTATTTTGTAATTCTTTTAATTGAGTCTCTTTAATTATAATAACATTTTTATGTCCCGCCTTATCTTTTTTGGGGAAATCCCCCGAAATGAAAATCAGTGTCAAGTAAAAAGACCGTACACAGCGACCGATACGAATGTAATGTAACTATAAAATTTGCGTCACAGTGTGTCTAAATAAATTTTCGCTTCTTAAATCATTCAGACCCTCAGTGAATGATTTTGGCAGCACTGTAGCGTAGGGTCCAATCATCTGTAAATTCATAGGATCTTGTCAAATGTCTTGTTGACGTTTTCTGTTGTCTTGTCGTCTTGAAGTTTCACTGTCAAAAAAATCTGTACAATTTGACAATCTGAACCCAACGCCTACCTAGCGACATCTGGTGTCAGAAAAAAAATCCAAGATCCCCGTTGATTTACTACTCTCTTGTACTACTTATACTCTTGTACTGTACGTACAAGCAATTTATTATTTAAATGGTTGATTTCTATATTTTGAAAAATGAATTTTATATTTTATAAATTAAAAAATTCACTTCCCCCCTCTAGGTGGGATTCGAACCCACAACCTCTCGATAACCGGTCGAGCGAGAGAGTAATATTCTAGCAAGTTGGCCGAAATTAACTATTTAAATAATAATTATTTAATTAGTTTGGTGTTAATTAATTTCATCTGCAACGATGGGCTGCTATGTCTTGTTTAGTAGTGTATTTGATAGATGGCACCACGCTGCGACTTCACAGCAGTAAATACAGAATGCAAAAAATCGCCAACATCTCAAGCCTGTTTGTTTGTTTAATTGTAAGGTTTCGCAGCTATGTTCAAAGTTATTGTTAAATAAGAGTACCGTACAATGTTTGCTCCATCTGTGATTATCTGTTATAGTCAATCATTGTTTATATTTAAGTGTCAACCCACCAAATTATTAATAAATAATAACTACTATAAAATGCTTTTTCTTTTACTTATTTCAAAAATAAGCTATAACCATACCTGTAACACTTATATCGGCATCAACCTATAATCACCCCACTGTTGGTATACGGTTCTCCTCTCAATTGATGGTATTTAGATCATACTCCACCACGCGGTTCAACTTCGGGTTGGCCAGTGTTATCTCAACCGCCCAGAGACCACTGACGCTTAACGACTATCATCTAATGACAACAGCCGAGATCGCCCGCTTTAAACATGCCCTCCAAAGCACGGAGGAGCCAGAGATAAATGAATCCGTGAGATGTCATCAGCATTCTTTAATCCTGTATGCCGACGCATATGTCATATGTTAACTAATTTCTGGGATGTAAGTGGTTCACCAACGACTTTGACACGAAGCTAACCTCACCTGCACGTGGTGCACTTCTTACTGACAAACGAGGCTCTAGCGAAAAGAGAGGAGGTAGGGAATAGCGTATTTTGTTTACGGCCCGATTGAGAAAGTACCTCCACCTCAAAGAATACCGTAGCCAAATAAAAATTCTCTTGAAGGTTGTTGTGTGCTTGCGAGTGAGGTCACCAGAAAAGAAGGAGATGCTGCATTGGCAGCGGGGGTGGCGGCGCGCGTGCGATATTATATGTTGCGAGCGTTAATATGGTTACGGTAACCGCTTCACATCAGGCGGACCGTATGCTTGTCTGCCACCCGACGTAGTATAAAAAAAAAATTGTTGTGTTCTTGCGAGTGAGTTAGGTAACCAGGAAGGAAGCAGTTGCTACGTCGTCAGCGCGCGAGCACGTTTTCATGTTGCGAGCGTTTATATGGCTACGGTAACGGTTTCAAATCAGGCTGGCCTATACTTGTTTACCACCCGACTTAGTATAAAATAAAAATGGCGATGGCCGACCCTGAGGCTGATGAAGTTATGAACATAATGTTTGGCGTCAGTTGCCCCTGTAGGATAATTAGGGGTAAAGAACCAGCATACATAAGTTACGTTTACCGTCGGTGCTTGGTCACATTCGTGTTAACGTTTACAATCCGATCAAATTGAGAAAAAGTTTCATATTGTGAATTTATCAGACGCGTGTTACATATCCAAATTAGCCGGGTTGCTCACTTCAAAATGTGCAAGTATACCACATAATTTTGACATGTAAGTAACACGCGTCTTATAAATTCACAACATGAGAGCTCTTCTCCGTTTGGTTCATTTGTTTACGTTGACATGATCGAAGGCGAACAAAAAACTAGCACTAAGCATTCAGACAGGCTGTATACTTAGCACGAGAGATGGAATTTGACAATAGCCGAAGTTCAGTAGTTTGAAATTCTATTGTCTTCAGCCCATAACCAGTAAGTAGATTGTGTGCCTTATTTCGGCACTGCCCGAGTCTCAGATCTTGATTTTAACTAGACAAAAAATTTGTCGTTAATTTGTCGAAATTTGTCGCCCAAAGCAAAAAATTTGTCGGTATCGGAAATAAAACGGTTACTGTTGCATTTTGTGCATGATATATTTTTGATGCAAGATCTCGGACTATACTTATGAGAATTATTAAAATGCGTGTAACTTTTTAATTACTTTTTAATCAGATTTTCGCTAGGTGGTGTAGTTTTTTTGGGCACTGCCACAAAAAAAATACTTATAACTTTTTAACGGGAGGTCGACTAATTCTGATACTTGGTGTCTGAATTCGACAAATTGACGACTAATTCTGGGGAAAATCATATCTTCGCTATGTTTTGTAGTTTAATAGATCCCGAGTGGGCTGTGCCGAAATAAGCTTATTTCGGCACTGCCATAAATAAACCTTATAACTCTTTAACGGGACAAATTTTTTGCTTTGAGCGACAAATTAACGACTATTTTTTTGTCTATTTAAAATCAAGATCTGAGACCTGGGCAGTGCCGAAATAAGGCACACAAGTAGATTTTGTAATAAACACAGGTACAGCAGAAATAAACAAAAAAAATTCAATTGATTCAATTTATTGTACAAATCATAAATTCATAGCTAAATTACAAAAACCATTGCACACTATGCCACTTCATTACATTGTACAATCTTATTACTGTAAAAATTTGAAATATTTACATTTAATACATACTAGGTGCAAAATTTCTCTGTATAAAAAAAAAAAAATGAGAACATGGAATGTCAAATAAATACCTTATACGCGCTTATTATAACGCGTAAGGTATAAATTTAATGCAACTTATATTATGTAAGTACCTGTAAATATTTGTTACCTATAAAATCTCTAGTGTTAAGTCACATTATTAACGAATATTTATATAGAAATATTTCTAATTCACAGTGCAGCTATCGCGGGCAATTCATAAAACTCTCCGCATTACATTACTACATTACGGCTAGCTGTTTTATAACATGGCAGGGCAATTATTTACAACAGCCGTGTAGAACCATTCATCATAATACTTTCACCCAAGTGAATTGTCACCAGAGTGCTTAGTGCGTGTGATTTGGTCACATTCTAACGTGTTACCGTTTACAAGCTTAGCAAATTGAGAAAAAGTTTCATATTGTGAATTTATCTGACGCGTATTACATATCCAAAATGTGAGCATTATAAATTCACAACATGAGAGTTCTTCTCTATTTGGTCGGTTTATATAAGTTGACATTATCGAACGCGAACAACAAACTCTCATGGAAACGCACTCTGATGGCGCATCATTCTAACTCTAATTGATCACAAAATAAACCTAACCTAGCCGAAGGAAATTTAAAGAGAACCCAAATATGATTAGCCGTTATGTTGCGGCTTTTCTACAAAATTCCTGCGCCACATACACCGTGAATTAGAAATATTTACATATAGAGGCGGCGGGCGTCATGTTGAAAATGGAAACGATATTTATAGTTCTGTTAACCCATCTCGGTCAACTTCTGAAGTGGTAAACAAGCATAAGAGATGCTTCTAATGAGCAAGTCACTTCGGATTGAAAATAAAAATTAGAAAGCCGATTGAACTAAATTACATCTATATTATTATTGTTAGTAGGTACATTAATTTGTTTGAATGTAAAACATTTTGACTGAAAGTTTGGATTTATCCTAATAAATAATAATGTATACTGATGAATAAATCTTCAGTCTTTAAATCAGTAAAATTAAGTTGAATAAATTCAGGAAAAATAAGATGTATGAAGAGTAAGTACATATACGTCCACTGCAAGATGTTTTAAAATATCAAGCACTCGAGACCACAATATTAATTACACTTATTAGATAAAATTTATGAGAGAATTAGGATTGGATGTAAGAATTACTGAGCAATGGTATATTCTAGCTAAGCTAAAGGCACTGGATTGGAGGCACAATGCTGACTGAATGCTGGTGTTGTTTGTCGACACGAGAGCATACTTTAGTCAAGTTCAGTGTGCCACTACTATTGAAATTTTCAGGCAACTTCTTTCTTAAATTTCTGCACGGCAAGCGAAGTAAAAGGCACTGGATTGGAGGCACAATGCTGAATGAATGCTGGTGTTGTTTGTCGACACGAGAGCATACTTTAGTCAAGTTCAGTGTGCCACTACTATTGAAATTTTCAGGCAACTTCTTTCTTAAATTTCTGCACGGCAAGCGAAGTAGAGAGGTAGATCGCTTGACTGAATACGACATATCGATTGAACTGGATTTCGCACCATCCATAGAGGTTGTACTATCTATCCCAACTGATATAATTTAATTTTTTCCACCCGTTTCAAATCATGTAGGGTCTCATATCTATTTTTTACTTTCATGAAAAAAAAAAAATATACGACATAAATAGTGATGTGAAATTAACATAAAAATAAAACATGTAAACAAAAGGTAGGTACGGACCCCGTATACTTTTATGTAGAAGATCGAATAATTCATTTAGTAGAGCTGGATAATCTATACTAATCTATATTAGAGACCCCAAAGCTTTTATGTTACGTACATGTTTTGTTTAACTATTTTTTTTAAGACGTGTCCTACAAATATATAAAAATGTAGGAAATTCATGTACTCTTTGCATAGTATAGAACATTTTGTGAATCACTGTTATGAAAAGTTAAGAATAGAAAAATTACAATATCTTATGTTTTTAAATGTCGCAGACGGCGCAGACTACGCGCGTTTCAGGAACGCGCGTCGTCTGCGCCTATTTTTGCGTTTGTACACATTCAAACATACGTAAAACGCGAAAAAAACGCGTGTATACGTAAGTACTGTTTAATAAAAACTTAAAATACCTGATTACATTATTATAATAACTTAAAATTTACTTTGATGTTTAGAAGTCAATTTAAAATACCAATGCTGTGGCGCAGTCGCCGAGGCTTTAAACTGGAATTACTACGGTAATACTGCCTCATTTTGTTTTATTGTAATAAAAATTACATGGGAATGTAGAGGTACCTACAGTCAGGAGTGTCCATACTAATGAAAAAAGGGCTCCTGAGTCTAGATACAAATCATTTTACATTTGTGCTAAGGGTGTTTTTTGAATCCAAAAACGTCTGTCTTCAGTTTAAGATATATCTTGAATTATTTCCGGTTTATAAACCGGAAATAAAATATTCAGAATATCGCACAAAAACTGGAAATCTATACATTTTCCACCTACGTAAGTAGCTTCTATATATATGTAATTTAAACATTAAATTAAATGGTTATGACTATGAGATCAAACATACATGAAAATTGCATTTTGGAATCAAATTACTTAAAAAAATATAAATTAAAAAAAAAATAACAATTATTAAAATTGCATTTTGGAACCATTTATTTACCAACTTACTTTATTTATTTGTATACTTTAATACTTTATAAAGATTTAATATTAAAGTATAAATAGTCTTTTTATGTTCATGTAGTATGTATTGATTGTCCTTACAATTTGTTTATAGAGCTACTTACCTAGTGGCAAATGAGCCGATTTTTTCATCTTGAATACTTTAATTCTTGTAGGGATGTCACGTAGTAGGAGCTTTTCGATTCAGCACGATAAAATTAGCTAAATAACACCTTTAACCCAAAAGTAATCGACTTGTTTTTGTTATATTCTGTTTATTATCCAAAATAATATTGAAAATAAAAGAATAACGTGTACAAAGGCGGATTTATCTCCATGGAGATCTCTTTCAGCCAAGCTTTTACTTGTTGATAGGAACTTTGCCGATAAGAGGTTTACGTAAAGCAAACTATTTGCTTCTAGAAGTTCCTTTTTTATTCTCGTCCAGTCTGTCTACTACGTATTATTCTATTTGTCATTACAATATCAAAAGCATATAAATTACAATTTCTCTATATTCACATCTACAAATTTTGTGATTTCTTTTGTGACAAATGTTAAATTAAATTTTATTTTTAACAATAAATACGTATCTATCAAATTTAAAAATAAATTACATCAAACGCATTATAGTAGGTATGCCATACAAAATCTTCATAATAATGATACCTATACCTCATTAAGGCAGTCTTATAAAAAGCACTTTTATTTACATGGCATTAATTATTACACTAATGCATCCTTTGCAACTTCAGATCATTGTGTACTATTTTAAAAAAAAAAAATTACACGATTTATGGAAAATTGACGATTGTCAAAAACACAAGTTTACAATTCATACAAGTTACAGTCAGCGTATTTACAAAGTATACAAGACCAAATTATTTCTAAAACTAACTCACAAATTCGCTTTTCGAGTGTAAACTTTCAGAGTCAAATTGAGCCTAGTACGGTACCCCGGCCACTCCATACAAATGACGCATCGGTAATTACTACATAAACAATAACGTCTGTGCAGAGCGTGAATAAACGTGTGTACAGGTACCTACTGCCCCCTTACCACCATCTCTTATTGCGATTCAATAACTGAATAGAATGCTTATTCATACCAATGAATAAGCAACTCTATTCCATTTGAAAAATCTATTTCAAATGGAATAGAGAATGCTAAATCATTGGTATGAATTAGCATTCTATTCAGTTATTGAATCACAATAAGAGATGATGGTAAGGGGGTTGGACACTTATTGTAAATGCCTGTTTGCTAATTCATACCAATGAATAAGCAACTCAATTCCATTTGAAATAGATTTTTCAAATGGAATAGAATTGCTTATTCATTGGTATGAATTAGCATTCTATTCAGTTATTGAATCGCAATAAGAGATGGTGGTAAGGGGGTTGGACACTTATTGTAAATGCCTGGCATTTTGCCCATCTCTAGGTAGAACACAAATGGAGGGACAATCTTCTCTACTAAATAAACTCATAATTACAACTTACTCTGAAAGTTTGCACAAGTATTATATAATTATTTAGCCACTAATAAGTAAAACTGACCACATACAGTTTAAAACGTATTTAATTAGCATTTGGGATTTCTAAGTAAATAAATACCTATACACAAATTTCACATACTAATCGCGTATAATTAGGAATTGGATTTGAATTCCGCTAATCATAAGATACATTCGTACATGCACATATTACATAAAACCGTCCTAGGTCTGTGTATACAACAATGCGCATTGTCAATATATGTATATGTATTAGAACAGGCTTGGGAACCATTTTTTTCAATGAATGTTATGGAAGAACGTCACAATTAAAGCTGCCATACATTACCAACATGTTAGCCGTGTTGGTCATGTTGTCTATCAATTTAGCTGTGTATGGACGTGTTGTCAATTAAAATATCTGCCAATATGATTGACAACACATCCCTACACAGATATATTGTTAGGCAACGTGACCGACACGATAGATGAAAAAATTACTTCGATAGCATAAAAACTTTTTGGACTATCCCGAGAACGCTCCATACAAATTGCCACCACGTTATGACGTCACACCTTTCTATTGTATATGCATTAAATAAGAAATTTTTATGGCAGCTATGTTAAATATTGCGTTTATGTAGATAATGCAAGTGTACTATTTTACAAAAGTTATTGTTATTTTGTTTCCAAAGGTAATATTGTTTTAAAATAATTTCCTTCATACCACAAAACACGTCAGACATAAGTAATTAAAATGTTAATATCGCAGATCATTCTAGTTTTGTGTATTTTACGATACTGATAAATAGTTTTCATAATTTTAAAGCATTGTTCACAAGCATATTTACGTTGTTCATTCTAAAATATACACGATTAGTCCACTCTTCGCGCCCTTGTATACTGGCTTTGTATATTTGCGAATATGCGAACAGTCAACAACAGAAGTATTTACATCATATTCCGATCATTAATACACACCATAATATTAAAATTAAACTACAATTGCAATGTTAAAAAAGCAGGCGTGTACATATTTTTGTTGCCCACAGTCGAAGGGGCACATTTGAGGATTGATGATCCCATCTCGAACACAGACGAAAACAAACAATCCATTGACTGGAGCAGCACCAATATACTAATATTTGTGTCCATCCATACACAACTAATGGCACTTGGAATACGTCAAAATACTTGCAGGCTTTCGCTATCACTATATTTATCAAAATTACAAACTTGAAAGTCACACAAACACAAATCGCCGAAACTGCTTCAGAGAGTTGCAAAGCGTATGTTGTTTAATTTTAAAATGTCTAGGCGATAGTATCAGCTAGAAATTTTTTGAAAGAGCCTGCACTGGAGTGTTGGTGGTAGAATTCACACTCATAGTTCGTCAAAGGAGGAGCTCTCTCGTTCGTCGAAGGGTCGAAGGGCGCGCTCACCCCAGCGTCTTTCAGAGCTCAGTAGAGATTCTGTGTCTTCATCCTGCAGAGGTAGTGGGTACACGAAGCCGTCTCCGCAGCTATTTCCGTGTTTCAAAGTCAGTTAGTTTCATTTTTGTTGTTACTTTATGGTTTTTATATTCGTCAGTGTAGTGTAGATGGTTTGCTATGATTTAATGTTGCATGCTACATTGAACAGAGCTCTAATTACGTCTAAAGAATTATGCTGAAAGGGGTGATGATATCCCATAGGGATTTATGCGCCGAGTTGTAAGTTGTAATATATATGCTCCAAGAAGTATATAGTTAAAAGTGGAGAAAGGGATATATTATGGAGTAATGAAATAATTTAATATTAATATTTAAAGTTTCGTCAATATAAGTCTGAAGTTGTTCTTTTAAAAAATAATGATACTTATATCCGAAAAACTAACTTCTTCCATCTTCCACTTTGCCAATATCGAAGTGCACGATCGTCATATTCATTCAAATGAAAATAATTATAACTCTCTCAAGCTATATTTTATTACCAATGATTACGTGTCATCAAATTATAAATAATTAAGATTATTTCAATACAAGAGTCGAGTCCCTACGAAAGATAACTGGCTTTAGCGCCTTGTATGTATCTTTTGGTTATGTATTAAAGAACGCAGCGCTCTAGTGATTAAGATCGCTTATTGTACTTCTTTCTTTTCTCTTCGCATGGAATATAATTTGAACATACCGTGTACTGATTTCTAACGTAACTCACCATATATGCATACCACTGTATATTCAGGAAAATAAATGATATATTATTATTATTCTTATCTTTATATAAAAATCTGAACTCCATTTTTAACTATAATCTTCTTGATTTGCTCTTGTTGTGTTTGACAAAATTATATGATGGGGGAAATCAGTAGAATTTCCGCACGTCACATTCGCCTTATCTCATGTACATATAATCAATTATGATGAATCAACCCATTACACTCACCCCCCAGCGATTAAATTTTTTGTCTACAGCTGTGTATCTAAACTATAGCGTGTGCAAATTAATCGCAACTAATTATCGTAAGTCTACTCTATTGTCTATGATATCTAAATAACTACGTCACTCCGGGCACTATTAGCCAGCGGCAAACATCTCAACTGCTAAATAAAATTAGCATGCAAAAGGACACTTCACCGTAAATAATCGAGAATAATTTTCTACGATAATAAAAAAGAAGTGAATGACGATAATTTTGAATAATTTGCTCCAATTAAAAAGGATGACGTCGCCGATGAATGAAAAAGCATGTTTTGTTGGACATGTTTTATTATATTGTAATAAAAATATAGTGAAATTGAAATAGAATTAATTAGAATTAAATGCGTTATTCTTATACTATTTGCGGTACGGTCCGCCCCTTTCGAGGGCAAAGTCTCCATCTCTCAGTCTCGTGCCCCGTCTCCGAGCTAAAATAAAACGCTCAATTTCTATTATCACCGTCTTTTTATACTTTAAAAGTAATAGATATATATGAATAAAAAATATGGATGCTACAAATTATCTATTTTTTATTTTGCTAATGATTTATAAATGAAAATTAATAGATATCGTTTCATCATCAAATCGATCGATATCGATATCATTTGCAAACTTGTAATTATGTTTTCCAAATTTAATTTTGTAACTTGGAGCACCCAAAACATGCATAGAAAAGACTGAGAGTGTAAGAAAAGGTTTTAATTCTGATATATATAATAGATGAAATATATATATTAATATACAGCACACAGACGTCAGAGTTGCCATTGTTTTCGTATCCATTTGCTTGCTAATCATGAAGCTCAGTTGCTTTACTACAGTTGGCGATTGAAAGCACAGTATCGTCTACTCAGACAGTATATATTTTCGTTACAGTTTACTAGTTACACTTATGCAGTGGCATTGTTCTATGGAGCTAGATACGAGTAACTATGTTTATATTAAAATGTGTATGCGCAAGCTTCGTGTAGAAAAAAAATAAAAAACCAAAATAAAGATTGAAATAGTTTATTGTGCACAAAACTTACAAAATATGAACATTATTTTCTCTAACTTTATCAGTCTTGTGTGTTGTATATAGCTCAGAAATAATAAATGCATTAAAAAGCAATTTGCAAATATATTATAACATTAATTTTCAATATGGGAATTAATTAATCAATATTATTGTAACATTTTTCATTAAATTTTAGACACGCTTCAGCCGAACTTTCTCACATAACTTGAGTATAGTATACAAAAAATACGAACTTCTGAATATGTATTAACAACAGATTGTAAAATTTAAGCATCACAAAATACCTCAATACTTATAGAAATTCTACCGTAAAGCGAATAAATCGGTAGGTATATTATGTCAAAAAGACTTCTGTATAATTACTATACATTTAATTATCTATATATTTTCGTATTTTTATACTAAAATAACAGTAATAATAACTTGAAACAATACCTTGTCATATTGGCATATTTTGGAAGACAATACAAATGTAATTAAATTTAATTAATCTAATGAACTTTGCAATTTTTAATTTGCACCTAGATTATATATAAAAAAATGTAATAGACGCATGAGTTCAAACACCGTTAAATCAAATCCGTGGTAATCTATACTTTTCATCAGATGAAAAAAACAACCCAAAGAGGATAACCACTACGTTTTAAATAACCACTAAGAAGCGACTTGTCACGGTTTTGCATTGGTATAAATTACATACTTAAAACTTCATTCATGAACGAGTCTGTCCTATTAAATTCGTGAAAACATGAATATCTCCACAACATTATATAACCTGAGAACGTACTTACATACAGACAAATACGCGGGATACTAATTTATAATAATGTAAATGGAACCACGTCATCTAAATCAGTTACACGTATTGTTCGTTACGATAAGGTTCGAGTATTAAATTCTCTAAGCGACTGATATGAATAAATTAAAGCCGCTTAATTAAATGACATGTCAAATTAAATACATAGATACAAAATTGGCGCGAAAGTCTCACTTGACTTTCAACAGATAATGAAACAGTTGTGGTCCTTGTTTTATGTATTCTATAATCAAGGTATGTGAGTGATATCGGCCGAGGGGCGTCCGTTTAGCTGGCCTGACCTTGACCTCGTGGTGCCCATGGACTCGTAACCATGGGTCTCCTGGGGAGTCGTGAACGTCTGAAGTTGGTGTTCGCGTCGCACCGGGAATTCGCATCCGTCCCCGAGGCTGACAAAATTACCACCATTTGAGAGGAATTTGAAATTGGAGAGGAAATTAAGAAATTATTTCTTATTAATCCTAGATTGAGTTTTGGCTATGTATATTGATATACAGAGTATAATAGACCGAAGATCATGCATAATGTATAAACATCACTAAGAAATTAATTTAAATATAATAATTATAGATCAATACCTGTGTCCAGGCTTTGGTATTCGGGGAATTCCTTTGAATCCATACAAATTATGAAATATTTAGTAAATATGTTAATTTTGTTGTATATTTTAAAATACAATAAATGTGATATTACTTTTAAGCTGTATATGTGAAGTGAAATAATATAAAAAATGAATTAGTGATTATTGTGATATTAGTCTAATTGGATGAAATGAATAATGAATGATTTCCACATAGTATTATATTGTTAGTATAATAAATATATACAGAATAATTTTGTAAAACTCGTACTATGTAACAAAAAATATTTTTTTTATTTTTTCGCATTGCTAACATCTAAACAGAAAACTACAATACAAATGACATGTATTCTAAAATATAGTTAACTGTTTGTCTCGTTATTATTATTAGACGAATATAACAACGGGACCCGTAGTCCCGTAGGACCCCGTAGTCCCGTACCCTGGCGTTTTCCCTCACGCGTAATGTTGCAAGCTCGCAAATTTTACCATTATTTGGGTTATATTGTTCACCACGCGTAAAACTTAGATGATAAAACTTCTTATAATATCAGTAATGACAGATATAACATTATTATGCATGATGCGTGTCACGTCAAATATTATCTGTATGCCATATTTCAGGCCGATCCGTTCAGTAATTTAAGCTGTGATCAGTCAGTTAATCAATCAGACCCTAGTTCTTATTATATATTTAGATTACCATTAAGGCTTTTGTTTGTATATCAAAAAATGGGGTGTAAGTGCTTCACCACGATCTTAAGAGCCAAAGGCAACCTCAACTGCACGTGGTGCACCCTGCCGAAAGAGGCTCTGGCAAAAGGGAGGTAGGGTAAAGCGTATATTTAAGCTGCCTGACTGGAGAAGTATCTTCACCTCACAGAATACCGCAGCCAAATAATAATTGCCTTGAGAGTTGTGTGTTCCTGCGAGTGAGTGAGATCACCAGAAAGGAAGCAGTTGCTGCGTTGGCAGCGGGGGGTAGCGGCGCGCGTGCTACATTTCAAGTTACATTTCGATTCCAGCCTTATTATGGCTGCGGTAACCGCTTCACATCAGGCGGGCTTGTCTGCCACCCGGCGTAATTTAAAAAAAAAAACGAAAAAGTTATACCAAAGCTATGTTTTGCCAACAACAACTTTCGTTGACCTTTACTGGCAATCAATAATTTCTTCAGCAAATGTATATTTTTGTTTGACATTATTCTTTACACCTACGACGTGCGATGGAAAGTAGTTACAACAGCCTATGGACGCATGCAACGTGATGCCCCTGGTGCACCTTAAAAACCCACATGGGCTGGGAGACAATTATACATAAATTATTAGATAAGATTAGTATAGGTATAGGTATAGGATAAGATGACAATTATGACATAACCGACAAAATCTGCTACACTAACAAATCGATGTTAATTTCAATGCTATTCTAAGCACACAATTCTTGTTATATTGGTCATTCACTTCTTTTTTTCATTCTTAATACATGCACACAGAAACAACTGTAGGACACACAAGAGCTATCCATATATATTAGTAGGATATCTATGTATTCTACATGCATATTATGTCTAAACATTGGGTCAGTACGTGAATTTGTACAATAATACGATTTCAATAATACAATTGCATGTGCACACTGCCCTTTAATATTTATGAATGTAATTTCAAGAAAACTTTTATTAGAAATAATATTAGTACTTGACGAATATTTTTTTTTTTTATAAAGTATACATAATTTAGTTCCTCAAAAGAAGAGATAATTTGTAATCCAAAGTTACTTTAATCATTTCATGTTACTATCAGTTATATATGTTTAAACATTTATTATTGGGTCAATAAGAAAATTTGTACAAAAATACGATTTCAATAAGTCAATTGCATCTCGTATCAGGTATATTGCAACAAAAAACAATTAATCTACACTGCCTCTTTATGTATGTAATTTCAAGAAAAATTAGAAATAATACTTGACGAATTTTTTTTGTTTTTTTTTTTATATATAGTTTTTCAAAAGAACAGATAACTCATAATACAAAGTTAATCACTTCATGTTACTATCAGTTATATCTAGGACACCTAGATTGCATTAGCTTAAAAATCTGTTACCCCTAAATAAAAAACTGTGTATCGACATAGAAGTTTGACCTTATAAAGGTCGCGGTTAGTCAAGTTTTTATAGCGTTCAGGACTCTTATACCTCGGATACAAGATGAGCCAAGAAAATTATAAAAACTCATTATGCGAGCTGCCTATTTTATTTCACATCACTAGCTTAAAAATACTGTAAAAATAGGCAAAATATAATTACCTTGTGAACACTGGAACCAACCATAGATTGGGACTATTCCCAAACACCTCTTTGAAATTGTTGTACGCTCCAATAGAGAAGCCGTTCTTATCGGCACCGCCTCGAAACATCGGTGCCCGGAACGCTTCTGAAAATTTATGATGCACATTTAAAATTGGATTCTCATTTTGAGTTTTAATTTCTAACTTTATAACTTGAAGTATTTTTTTATTTATTAAATGGCTTTACGGCTCTGGGAACAATGTCCTTTAAAGCCCGTGTTTGTATTATTTGTTTATCTTATTCCCGGCTTCGCTATATCATTATTTTTCCAAAGTGGCTTTTCAGTTTAGCCTAAACAGAACAGCCACTTTGGAAGCCTAAACTTTAGGCTATCATTTTTTCTGTATTCATAAGTTTCTTCGCTGAATTTAATGGCACAGTGTTTTCAATTGGACTTCCTGTAGTATTTTATTTATAAAGGAAAATTAGTTATGACCGATTCCATCAACCTAAACTCGATTTCATAAATTTACAAGATAAATATTCAATACATAAATTGACAACGAGAGACATAGTATAATATCTACAAATATTATACTGCTAAATATATATAAAACGTACGTTGACAAACTTAAATTACTTCTACGCTGTCTTTACAAGTGACTAAAAATACATCAAGGACACCTATTATCCTACGATGACCGACTTACTAATTTCTCGATCAAATCATGTCATCTAGATAGCTGGTAAGTCGTGCTATTAAAGTATTAAAAATACTACACAATCACCAAAACGTCGCACAAAAACCAACCAATGCGATGAGGTCAATAAATCTCCTAAGAAACAGCTGTCAAACCATAGATATTTTTTTTTTGTATATCGGTCGCCGTAAAGTCGTACCGCCTGGGGCAGGCAGAATGTGGAAATAAATTTATTTTGTGAATTATTAGCTTGGCTATTTATATAGTCCTGCGAGCATCTACAAGAGTACAATAAACGCTTATATATATAGTGTCATTATGTTTGTATTTCCAACAGTTATAAAAAAAATGCATAATTAGTCGTCGTTTTTTTTTAAATAAGACGGGGGCAAACGAGCATGTGCGTCACCTGGTGGAAAGCAAACCCCGCTCATGGAGATTAGCAACACAAAGGGTCGCCGATCGTGTTGCTGATCTGTTGCCAGGCTTTAAATTTTGAGTTTTATTGATTGGTTGATTTTTGTAAGCGATATATATAATTCATGTCGCTTAATATACGCCATAGTCGTTTATAACTACTTTTACACAGCGAAGTGACCGCATTACCATCGACCAATATTTTTAACACAGAGTTTATAATCTGTAGGGTTGGACTGCCCAACCGGCGGTATGAGACCAGCATATCTGAAACCAAATTTCAGTTTAATTCTGTGGTTTTTAATTTGTAATCTAATTACGAAACATGGCGGCATCAATGATCATCTAAAAGAGGTAATTATTGCACTATCAGTTTTTTTTTGAGGCAATGGAAAAAAAAACTGCGTATGGCATGAACAGTAACTATCGCTATAATATCATTCGGTGGCATAAAAATATAATTAACTAACTGCCCGCCCCGGCTTTGCAGGGGTAGAAAGTGGTGTTTTATTTTCCTCGCAATTTTTAAATCTTATCACTCCACAAGAACCTTCGTTATACCTTAAGGAAAATATGAAAACAAAAATTAGCAGAATTGGTCGAGCCATTCTCGAGTTTTGCCTCTGAGCAACATTTGTTTTTATTTATAACCATACAAGATTAGTACTCACGTACAATAAATTGGGTGTAAATTTACTTTTTTATGACGTACGAATGCGAAGACAAGTCCCGCGAGTAGAGATGGGCGGTGGGAAAAATACGATGGCCAAAATCCCGGAATAAAATGGGTATAATTGTCGGGTTATTATAATTATCTTTTATTTCTAAGGTCCCAGTTTTGAAATCCTTATGGGATAACTGCCCGTCCGCCAAAGTGTAGGTATATTACCGTCTACCCTGCATTATCATTTACTATGCTATTTTCTTTTAGCTTTTTATAATACCAAAGTGATTTAAGCCGAATTGTAAGAAATTTCGTGCGCAATAACACATCATCTTAATAAGTTCAAAAATTAAAATACAAACCACACAGTATTTTAGTATATATAAATATATATACCAGTACCTAACTACCGTATAATACCGAGACGCTATGTATAAGGTACATTCAGCTCTAATTCTAACCTCAACAATATAGATCTATTGATTATTGTGTTTTGATCGAATAAACTTTAATGCGGTCACTTCGCCTATTATAATAAAACATTTAGATAACTTGGTTATAGTAAGCGTGAGCACTGAGCATCCGGCGAGTTGATTCTCCTCAGGGTTAGGAAATAAAGATGGATAAAGCCGTCTAACAAAATAATCAAGAGACTCATTTTGATACCACAGCAATCAACAATTTTACTAGGTTTTTAACTTAGCGAATCACAGGGTTTTCGTTTATAAATTAGAGAGGCAATTAAAATGTACTCAAAATTCAATACCGATCCAGTCTCCATCTCACATTTGGTTAATATAACAATAATATAGTGTAATTTCAAATTTTAATTAACGTGGGATTATGTCGAAATATGACCGAAAATTAAACATACTAAGAAGATTTTTTGCCAGTAATAAGAATTGACGAATAAGAACTGATGAATGTAATCAAATACAACATTTTTAGTCAATCCACATTTAAATTCGGTCAACTTTATTCTACGATCGTAAAAAATTACGATTAAGTTAGGCTTGCGATACAAATATGGGTCGTAATTAGAAAAAAAAAAAAAAACTAACCATCGATACATATTGGTTTGGACGGTGGATTTTTAAGGAACTTTAATTTATAAACAAAAGTCCCTGGTATCTGCCGCCAAGATTTATCTGAATATTTCATCATAAGAACCTCTCACGATGAAACAATTTGTAATGAGTCTCATGCAAACCGCATAAATTTTAAAATTCCCGGTCTCACTTGTCAAAATTGCCCAACCATCCACATATTGTTTGGCTGTATGTACACGAAATTACGTTAATTTTTCCGATGAGTGATGAGATGAGAGAGATAAACTATCCAATCTCTCAAGTTGGATCAAACTGCATACACTGTGCAAAATTGTATTAAAATCGGTTTAGTAGTTTAGGATTCCATCGCGGACAAATAATGTGACACGAAATTTTTATATATTAAGAAGATTAATAAACACAACTTAAAAGGACTTACCCAGCGTAGTCCTGTTGTTAGAGACCAAGTAGCAATGGTAGCCGAATAGAGAGCCGAGCGATATCCCAAACATCAACGACACAAAGAATGCAAATACTATATGATATCGACCGACACTCGCTGCCGTTCCGAAGTCACCCTGTGGAAAAATTACATACTGTGAAAATATTATATATTATTTTGAAAATTTTTATGTTCCACATTGTTGCCTCAAGAAAAATATACGTGGCCTCCACTCCAGGACTTTCCTCGCCCATCTACAATCGCTGACTCGGCAAATGTGGCCAGCCCACCGCCACTTCAAATCGCTGACTTTGAGAGCTATGTCGACCACTTTGGTTCTCAGTCGAATTCCTTCGTTCCGGATTCGATCCCTTAGAGAAACTCCAAGCATTGCTCTCTCCATCGCTCGCTATGCGACTTGTAGTCCGTGAACCAGCCCAACGGTCAGCGTCCAAGTCTCTGCACCGTAGGTCATAGCGGGGAGGACGCACTGATTGAACACTTTCGTCTTCAAGCATTGGGGTATATCTGCGGTAAGGATGTGCCGAAGTTTTCCAAAAGCTGCCCAGCCACTCGAATGCGTCTATCGATCTCTTTGTTGAAATTACCTCGGCCCAGCTGTATGGTCTGTCCGAGGTAGACGTAGTCTTTAACCACTTCAATAACTGCATTCTCTACGACAACCGGGCTAGGGTTGATAAGATCGTTATAAAAAAAATTTAATATCAATATTAGCAGCAACCGGGGTCTCTACCGCCGAAGCTGAAGCCGATTACCAACGGAATTTTTGGATGTTAAAATGAGACTACTGCTTAGATTGTTGCAAATTATGTTTAACTCGGCTGGTAGAAACCCTAGAGCTCTACTGACTAAGCTGAATATGTTTGTCTATAACTTTAACTTAAGTCCAGTTTTGGGAATCAAAAAAACCGATGGTAATCGACTTCAGCTTCGGCGATAGAGCCCTGGGAGAGAGCCTGGAGATGTGTAACACGTGTTTTTAAACTTAGCACGGACTCCAGACTCTCACAAGGTCTTACCAGTGAAATGTCTATAATCTACCTACTGCTCAACTGTACATTATTATGACCAAAATTTTACGTAATAGTGTAACTAAGACTACTGAATACATGAATTAGGATGGAAGTTTCGTAGTTTAGTCAATACTTATTTTTCTTTTTTTTACAATTAATAATTTTAAAACAATTTTAACAACCATTTTGAATTTTTGACCTGTATATGACAGGCAATATCAAAGGTATATTATATCCACCGTACAAATATTAAATGTGAATGAATATTGGCAAAGCTTAAAAAAATGTGAGGGGACTTATAAGGTCGCATTTTACTTATTCTTATATTATTTGGATTATGGATCTCGGTGGTGTCGTTGCGTGTGTCAGTGTAATCGAACACGCAAGTTAAGCAATGTCGACCGTAGCCTGTCCGTGGATGGGTTTATATATCTCGAGCTCCTCCGTCCTTCGGAGGGTACGTTAAGCTGTCGGTCCCGGGTGTTGTCATTAGATGACAGTCAGTGGCTTTTAAAACACTGGCTTCCGCCGAGTCACAGTTGAGCAGCGTGTTGGAGTATGCTTTAAACCCTTCAATTGAAGGGAGACTCATATCCCAGCAGTGAGATGAATAAGGGTTGACGACCAAAATATTATTTCTAACTAAACAATTAACTTGCTCTGTTATCTACACAAAATTACAACAATTACTTATATCTTCTACTTAACATACTATAATTATTATTATGTTCCACATTGTTGCCTCAAGAAAAAAAAAAATATCACATCAAAATACAAGCGCGATACCGGAATAGACCTAGTTGTACAACGTGGAACATTTTTTACGCATCTAAACAGCTACAAATAAGGTCTAAAATGCTTTGTTTACAATAACGGAACTAAATATTCTCGATGTTTGTATCAAACGCTATTTGTGATAAACCGTAAGTGAAAATCGGTGACCCCTAACCTGATTGTAATGTTTGTAAACAGTCTGCTACGATTGCGTTGTTTGAAATTATGATTGAATTTGTTTGATTCTACAGAAAGAAATGGTTGCTGCGTTGGCAGCGGGGGTGAAGTAGGGAGCGTAATTGTAAGCTATCCGACTGGGGAATGTACCTACACCTCACAAAATACCGCAGCCAAATAACAATTCCCTTGAGAGTTGTTGTGTTCCTGCGAGTAAGTGAGGTCACCAGAAAAGAAGGAGATGCTGCGTTGACAGCGGCGGTGGCCGCGCGCGAGCGATATTTCATGTTGCGAGCATTAATATAGCTACGGTAACCGCTTCACATCAGGTGGGCCGTGGCTTGTCTGCCACCCGACGTAGTATAAAAAAAAATACAGGCCGACTAGACCTTGGTGGTTCTGCGTCACTGTCGTTGAATTCGTGCAGTGGTCTAGCAGGTTTTTTTTATACTGTTTTAATGTACACAAAATACATAGGAGTGACGTTATAAGTCAGCAGTATGGACCGTTTTCGGGAAAGTCCAAAATTGAGATTTTCAAATTATCATATTTCGCGATGTTTTAATGCCATCAAAGTAATTGTTTCACCTACAGTTATATTATAATGATGTCCTTACAAAACATATCAAAAGAAAAAAATTTCATCTAGCCTATTGAAATAAATTTATATGTAGTATCTAGATTATTGTTTTAAACAAAATGTGATAAAAGAATGATTATGGTATGACAGGAGGGTTTTTACTTCATACATCTACGCCATCTACGTACCAACATAATCGATGTAAGTAACTAACGTTGCCAACTATTATAACTTTTCACGGGTTGTCTGTATTTGAAGTATTTTTTCTTACTTTTTCTTTGTTATGTAAATCGTAAAAGAATTATGGCTTGCGCACTAATCATGCGATAAAATCTTTATGTTATGGATTTTCAATCACGGATCAAGTCCGGTCATTTGATAGGTGTGCGCGGGGATATGGATCCAACGCGTAGGGGCCCACTTGAGAATGTTAATGTAATGTTGTATTCAACACTACATTAATCTACTCCAGGATATATCAATGGAACGATATACCCATATATATAATATGCATTAAAAATTATATGAGCTATGGAGATGAGATCTGGGTGATCTAGGTAATGGAATTACAGAAGAAGTACGGACGCCTGCCATAACTACCGGTATCGATTGTTATGTGCAGCCGGCGGTGGCTCGCCACACTCGAAATCGGCCGAGGTGAGAGTGACTCAGGAGTGTCGAGAGGTGTGCTGCGCTGTCTCCGAAGTTACTCGTGGCGTTATGTCCTTTAACACTTCCACCCCTGGAGTATATAGCTCTAACGTCTCCTCTCTGGACGGCCAATTAAGGCAAGCCAGAGTTGAGAGTCCTGCGGACATCCTAGGGTTTCCTTCCGACCGACGGAAAGTCTTTATTATTATCTCTTTTTAATCACGGGTCAAGCCCGGTCATTTGATAGGCATGCGCGGGTATATGGATCCAACGCGTAGAGGCCCCTTTGAGAAGTTTGATGTAATGTTGTACGCCCGCCGTGACCCGCTCCAGGATATGTCAATAGAACGACATACCCATGAGCAGGTCTCGGCAGGCGTTGAGACTATTGCGAAGTGTGATAGAAAATAAATGGGCTATGGAGATGAGGTCTGGGTGAACTTAATACCGGGCTATTACAGAAGAGGGACGGACGCCTGCCATAACTGCTTTTATTGCTAGTTATTTGCGGCAAGCGGTGGCTTGCCACTCACTAGATGGGCCCCCGAAATGCCAATTATTATTATTATTATAAAAATATTTTATCACAATATGTATGTACTAGAATTATAATTTAACAAAAAGTAATTTTCTTTAATGAAAATATTTAGAATTAAAAATGCGAGGTTTACGACATTTGTTTACAAAATAAGACAAGTAAGAAAACATATATAAGTGTATTCCGTATAATTGCAGTCAATCGCGGACGTTGAGCAACGTTAGCTATAACCCACAAAAACAGTGCCGGATTAGCCCTAAAGCAAAATGGGCAATTGCTTAAAGCATCACGTCTTGGGGCACCAGAAACAGCGCATAAAAAATATTTCATCATCATCATCATCAGGTCATTTTAGTCTCCACTACAGGTAGGAGCACGACCCTCTCTCTTCCGTCCCAGACCGAAGGAGGATTTGGCCTCCCCACGCTGGCCAGACGGGTTGTTGGTAGCACATAAAAGGCAAGGCTGTTTGAAAATACTCGCGCTATCTTTTAACAAGAGCGTTGACGTTTTACGTCAAGTGGTGACCCCGGGGGAGAGAGTGAGGGAGCACGTTGACTTGTATTGCTAAGAGAGGGCATCAAGTAGTCTTAATCCGGCACTGTATATACAACCAACCAAACGAAATAGTTCTATTACATTGGCTAATTCGATGCAAATCTTAGAGAATGTTCCGTTTTCTATCAATCGTTCACAGTGGGCGAGCTTGTATTCCTGATACATCTGCAAATGGTTAGATATATTGTTTTACTAGAATTATAACAAAAAACAACTGTTCCAAAGTATTTCAAATTTTTGGTCAAAATGCAACAATGAAATTTTCCATATGACTGAAGAGGAAAAGATACCATTCTGATCCTGCTAATCAATAATTAGGAATGTTTACAGTAAAATCTATTAATATTTACAATTTGTACCTATTTTGTAAACAAACGATACGCGTAACAGAACAATGACCTTCCATCTAATCTGAACGTTTTAGTATTGATCGTACAGTTAACTTTATCTAATTGGCGTTTTGTTTTTTTTTTTTTTCAAATGGATGACCGACTTGCAGCCAAAGGTTTTAAAGGATAAAAGTAAATAACGACGAGAGTGAGGAGTATAACAAATGTTTTTTTTTTATTTATCTTCACAAATTACAAATTGGATATACAATTTGTGGGAGGTTCCAAATTAGGCCAAGACTATTAGACATTCGAGGCACCAGTTCATGAAGCAGTGAACATGACGAGGAAATCATGGGAAGACTGTACATTAACTAACTTTAAGAAATTAGTTGTTTACAAAATAGGACAAGTTACAAAAAAAACACCAATTAACCGCAGAAATCAACTTGGTACCTGAAAATGGTGGCGGCTCTGGTAGATCACACAAATCGTACACTAGTTTGCTAAGTTAAAGGTATAAATAATATAGTTTGCAAGTACCTAGCTGCTAAGGTGTTTGGTGCAGGTTGCACTCGTGGAAATCGCCATTGCAAGGACATTGTAGGGAACATGTAGAATGTAATAGATGTCTGTTATGACTATTTCTCATAGAAAATATCTGTCGTATCTTTTGATTTATATAAATTAATCTACTATGCATGCTGCATGCTGTCTAAAATGATATGTACCATTGACTAAATACAATAATTAGTATAAAGTTTGTAACAAATAAAATGTTATTTTCCATATTCAAGTAAATAAATATGAACTGGAAAATACTGAACGCATTTTAGCCCAAATTGAGTGTTGCGACACATCTGCGGAACGTACAGCGCTGATGGTTCAGCGGCTGAAGTTTCAGTCGTAATATTCCGTAGGTATGACAAACCAAACGCTAAGAACTTGTCAGAACGTCTTGTTCAGCGCGCTACGCGATAGAAAATTACGTGGCGTCGTCTTCAGTCGGTGTCGGCGCATGTGGTGTGCGGTTGTGACGTACACCAGCCACGGCAGGCACAGCGACAAGCGAAGAGCGACGTTGGAGCCGTGAGTTGTCATCGTGCCGCGAGAAGCACACACCGGACTTTCAACTACGTGCGCCGAACTATCGGTCGCGTAACGCGTAGCGTGATGTGTCGCTTGCTATGCAAAATATATTGAATGCGTTTTTGCTGAAATAAACGCCCGAAGGAAGGTTCTGCGCTACGCCGAACGCGACGTAATTTCATCTGATGTGTCTTATGGGACTTGAAAAACACTGCGAGCGTATTCAACCGAACGTTCGGCGCTGTATGTTCCGCAGATGTGTCGCGACACTAAGGGACTTCATATAAACAGCGCACAGGGCGCGCGCGCAGCGCACGAATGTGAATGGCGTGCGGAGGATTTTTGCATTACGTTACGTAAAAATATTTTAGATTTTATTTTCATTGAACTTATTATCAGTCGGTATTTAACTATATAAAATATAGACATCTAATTCTGTTTTCAATTGAATTGCCCAGGTTTTTCCAAATTCAAATCGTTGTTTTTGATATTTGTTGTAGGCAACCCTATGTAAAATGCACTTTTGCCATCAACGCCTCCCGAACGAGCCGTACGCTATCTATATTTATCAAGTTTCATAAAATAATAAAAAATTGAAATAGTAAATGTTAGAAATATAGTACGTATATACCTTCCAGAATCTAATGAAGAACGGCAGACACGTGCCCATGATGAACATGCAGTAGAGCAGCGCATAACCAAGGAAGAGCATGAAGAATTTGTAGTTGTGAAAGCAAACGCAGTTGTTGACCCAAGGACAGTGGTGGTCCATCTTGAGGACGCATCTGGCGCATATGCTGCAGTGGTGCGCGCGGTCCGGTTTGACCAGCACGCAGCGGTTGCAGTATCGAACCGACCCGGCCATTGTTCTGGAAAAATTGAATTGGTTATTAGAGATCGGTAACGATGGGATATGCAGACTACAGAACTATCTTTTTGAACAATATGACGCCAATGAATGTTCGTACGTGATATTGGCGTCATAAAGAATAACAAATATCTGTCCTGTCACATTCGCTCAAGCATGCTCTCGATGCCGCCCCGGGAAAGAAGTCGATTAAGGCCCGTACGTTCCTAGGTTGCATGATTTACTAACTGGAATAGTAGCAACTTTTACAGAGCCAACTATGAATAAAGCTTTTTTCGCAATTTCAAAGTAGGTCCCTAAGTAAAAATTGTCCAAATATCGATGCCAAAACTAACCTATTTTTGTTATTATTATTTGAGGTGGGTTTGCTCACTCACCACGTGCAGGTGAGTTTGCCTTTGAGCCAAAGGCAAACTCACCTGCACGTGATGCACCCTCATCATAAGCCTGTATCTACCCACTGTTGGGTATAGGCCTTTCCCATGCTTTCCACCATATGCGATCCTCCGCTTTCCGCATCCAACTGCTACCAGCCAGTTTTTTGAGATCGTCGGTCCATCTAGAGAGGGGGCGCCCTACGTTTCGTCTCCCCATACGTAGCCTCCACTCTAAGACTTTCCTCCCCCATCTGCCATCGCTGACTCGGCAGATGTGGCCAGCCCACCGCCACTTCAACTCGCTGACTTTGAGAGCTATGTCGACCACTTTGGTTCTCCATCGAATTTCTTCGTTCCGGATTCGATCCCTAATAGGCCCTCCAGACTCACGCGAGAAATCTCGCCGAGAAGTCTTGCCGAGAAATTGCGCGAAAACCGAGAAGACAGCTACACTCATGCGTTCTTCTCATTCGCATTCTCGATCGTTATCCGGAATGGACGACAGTGCAGCGGCTTTGGTTTTGTGTGCATATTATAATATTGTGAATACTAAAATTAGAAATTACAAATGTAATTAAATAATAGCTTGGCGATGGCGACCACAGACTACACAACAACCCACTATCAAATCAATGCCACGGTCGCACTGAGACCGAACCGAACAAGAATATGACTCCGTTCTCTTTTCTCGCCCGAGAAACCCTTTGAATCGGGTAAAAATACCGACAACGTTCGGAGAACAGGCGAGCGCGAGAACGAGACGGCGAGAAAGCGATCACATTCACGCTTCTCGGGTGTTCTCGGGGGTTCTAGGCGTGAGTCTGGAAGGCGCTTTAGAGAAACTCCAAGCATTGCTCTCTCCATCGCTCGCTGTGCTTTAATCCTGTGTTTTAGTCCGTGACCCAGCCCAACGGTCAGCGTCCAAGTCTCTGCACCGTAGAACGAAATTTAGGACCCCTCCCATCCCCTTGTCACACAATATCACACTTCGTCGACCCCCCTCCCGCCCCCTTAACGTGTGACGAAATTTATGGATGGCCCCTTGAGATCGTTTAACATTCGAATGAGATCCTCCAGCGATCCTCGTTTGTCAGTCAGCACCCTGCTGACTAACAAACGAGGCTCTGTGTGAAAGAGAGGTAAGGCGGTTCAGTGTATTTATAAGCTGCGACACTGGAGGAAGTATCTCAACAATTCCATTGAGGGTTGTTGTGTTCCTGCGAGTTAATGAGGTTATCAGGAAGCAGAGATATTTCATGTTGCGAGCGTTAATATGGCTGCGGAAATCGCTTTACATCAGGCGGACAGCAGGCTTGTATGCTACCCAACGTAGTATACAAAAAATATATATTATAATATGTATTACGAGTCATGATTGAAGCGTTTATAAATACATACTTAAAATATTAATTATTGTAAATAAATACATAGAAAACACTCAAGACCAAGACATACAGGCATGCATGTTCATGCACATAAATATTTGTCTTGTGCGAGGATCGAACCCGCAACCTCGGAGTCAAAGTCGTCATTGCTAACCATTCGACCGCCGAGCTCGTCAGAATGCAAATTATTACAAGTCATAATCATTAAAATGAATAATCACTTTCTTTTGTATACGTACGAATACGTGAACTATCTTATCTACACATAGTTATTTATTTCATTAATCATCAACTTCCTATTGTCCATTTATACTTAGTCACCTAGACATAGTGACATAAGATTTGTAACAAAAGTAGAATGATCAATGTAATGTCACTAAGTTATCGCTAAACCTGGGGTCTACTAAGAAATGAAAATCCAGAGTTACAAGCGAAAGTTCTGATTTTTTTAGATACGAACTTCATTATACTGGATTTTTCACGTAGGGCTTATTTTATTGTTTAAATAACACAATAAGTAATATAAAATATTGACATTTTGAAAACGTATTTTAAAAAATCCGAACTTATACTTCGGTATGGGCACCTGGAACCCTACCGCCGAAGCTGGAGCCGATTACCATTGGATTTTTTGATTGCGGAAAATAAAATTTCAACTTAGATTTATGCTACTTATGTTTAGCTTAGCTGGTAGAAACGATTCGGCATCAGTTTCGGCGGTAGGACCTCTGGTTCTCAATTAGTTTTGTTCACGAGCCCGGTGGTCGAATGGCTAGCAATGGCTACGTTGACTCCGACGTCGCGGGTTCGATTCACAAGACAAACATTTGTGTGCATGAATATGTCTGTTTGTCTTGGTCGGGGTGTTTTCTATGTATTATATGTATGTACAAGTACAAGCTTTGCGCTTAATTTGTAACTAGACGGCGCTGTGTAAATTGTCCAGAAGTATCAATACATATTATAAAACAAAGTCCCCCGCCGCGTCTGTCTGTTCGCGATAAACTCAAAAACTACTGCACCGATTTTCAAGTGGCTTTCACCACTCGATAGCGTGATTCTCGAGGAAGGTTTTAGTATATAATTTGTTAAGTTTTTGTATTTATTTCTGTGTACATTAACGATATTTGTTAAGATGTTAAGATGTCGGGAAAAAATAAGCTTTCAACGAAAACACTCCCTAAACACTTTGAGATGAGAAAAGTCCGCGGTGGCATATGTATATCTTAAGGTTAATATACTATATCCATTTTGCTTCTTTTTAAAAATTGCCATTCATGAAGCGTTTATTGGAAAGCTATTTACAAAATTACGGTATTAATTCTTATCAAAATAAATTACTTCGTGTTCAAGGCTATATCAGTATCTGTAAATTACTTTTTGAATAATTTAAATCAGACGTACCATTTGAAAGTTATCTTATGTAAATCCGCGCGATAGCTCCCGCGAATATAGCGGTACGAAGTTCGCCGGGTCAGCTAGTTTATTATATTATTAAATACTAGGCATACTTATACCAGAACTAATATGATGGCTAAATAAATAATGACGATATATACTGTACTTTTTCTCAATTCTAGCTACAAGTAAATAGGGCACAGAGCAGAACAAACCTCGTTAACACGGGTATCGAGTTACCAAAGTTTTCAATTATTTCCCTTGTCGCTTCCTTCTTAAAAAATCGCGTGCTGTACTTTCTTATTGCTAATTTGAGTCTAGAATTGAGAAAAAGGTTTACTGTAGACGTAGTAAAATAAATACAAATTAATTCTATGAGAAATTGTATGAAATCTCAATCTCGTAAATAGATCTCTTACGACTCTACTTATGAGAGCCAGGGGAGATGAGTCTGATGTCAATTATACCTTGGTGGTCAAGACCTACCCTAGATGTTTGAATAAGGTATTCCAGCTGTTCAAGACTCTAATTAAATCAAATTTAGCTTGGTGGTCGAGACCGGCTATAAACATGTGCATAAGGTATCCAGCTGTTCGATACTACTAACCCTGGCACTCCAGGGGAGATGAGAATCATAGATGTCAAATTTAACTTGGTGGTGCATCATGCACACATCGACCACCAAGTTAAATTTGACATCTGTGATTCTCATCTCCCCTGGCACTCGTAAGTAGAGTCTCGAACAAATTTAAATTTAAGTTAAATTTGTCACACAAAATTACAATCTCAGATGTCAAATTTAACTTGGTGGTCGATGTGTGCATGACGTGTTCCGGCTGTTCGAGACTCTACTTACGAGTACTTAAGGGAGATGAGAATCACAGATGTCAAATTTCGCTTGGTGGTCAATGTGTGCATGAAGTGTTCCGGCTGTTCGAGGCTCTACTAACGAGTGCCAGGGGAGATGAGAATCGCAGATGTCAAATTTCGTTTGGTGGTCAATGTGTGCATGAAGTATTCCGGCTGTTCGAGGCTCTACTAACGAGTGCCAGAGGAGATGAGAATCACAGATGTCAAATTTAACTTGGTGGTCGATGTGTGCATGAAGTGTTCCGGCTGTTCGAGACTCTACTTACGAGTGCCAGGGGAGATGAGAACCATAGATGTCAAATCTCGTTTGGTGGTCAATGTGTGCATGAAGTATTCCGGCTGTTCGAGGCTCTACTAACGAGTACCAGGGGAGATGAGAATCACAGATGTCAAATTTAACTTGGTGGTCGATGTGTGCATGAAGTCTACTTACGAGAGCCAGAGAAGTCGAGAGGCATTGATATTAAATATATCTTGGTAATCGAGACAGACCCTAAATGTATTCGGAAGGTATTCCAGCTGACAATCATTCAATCCAAATAGGATAATTAAAATAAATGATGCTTTAATGACTATTTTAAGGCTATAACTCTCTAGTCTTTTATCTATATTAGAGTTACTACCTGGTGGCAATGGGGAGATCTTTGGCAAAGTTTTCAAGAATGGACCTCTGTAAATCTTCCGTTTCTGCACTTAATAACTTTTCAAGCTCCGCTTCAGGTAACTTGTACTGAAATTAAAAAATATATTGTTATTTTTTTAGGGACTGAAGTTTTACAGTGAAATCAAAGTAAATAAAAATGGAAAATAATAACATGAGACACAAAAAATACTTAATGGGCGACAGAAATACACGTAGTATTTCTGTCGCCCATTATTTTTTGTGGTAGTGTGTAGATTAGTTTAGGTTTGGCATGTTTTATATCACCTTTAGTCGCCAAGTCAGTATAATAGTCGCCCAGTTTCACAATTTTAGATGCTCAGTTTATTACTACCCAAAAGAAAATTATTCATATGCACAGCGCTATGCAATTTAGGATAGCATTATATACTAACCATGGAAAAAGAACTGAAAAAAGGAATTGAATTTATAGTTATACAATTAAATTTTAATCCTAAAAGTTTTTTTATATCTGTTGGGCACAGTACATACTACATCCCCAAAGATATTATAAAATTTATTTCCGGTACACCTTTCAATTACCAGCTATGTGGTACTATTATCTGTTAGTCATATAAAAATGTCAATCTATAAACTTTATCATAATGATTCACGATAACATGCTGATAACCTGGCGTGCGATCCTGTTATAAAGTAATCAAATTTAATCACTATAGTTAAGACATCACACTCTCAATAGGAAATGATATTACTTATATTTTTAGCACAAGATGTTTTGGTGAAGTAGGTAAAAAATGCCTCAGTGTACAGCTGCATCAGTGACAAAAAAATTTGTCAATGGCCTATGTTATTTGACAGATTTTTTTTTTTTTTTGCGAATTTTATTCTTAATAACAAAGCAGAGGCATTACAATATTATATTTACGTGATATTGTTAATAATAAAGCAGAGGCATTATTATCAAGGAAAACTGTTTAATTTTGTTAATGCAGATTAGTGTTTTGTGGGAAATATTTTGACAATAGAATAGTGTTATGTAGTGTTGCACCTAAACACAAGGTAACTCCAGATTACATTATCTGTCATGTGCTTGTAGTCGATTATTGTAGTAGATGTCGAGCTCGATGGTATAATGGCTAGCAATGGCCAATTTGATCTGAAGTTACGGGTTTGATTCTGACACAAGACAAACATTTGTACGTATGAATATATCTGTTTGTCTTGGTTTGAGTGTTTTCTATGTGTTATATACATGCATTCACAAAAAATAAAAATGTATTTAAGCATTGCTTAGTTTGGGACTAGATGGCAGTGTGTAATTTGTACAGCTCCCTTACCACCATCTCTTATTGCGATTCAATAACTGAATAGAATGCTTATTCATAAAAATGAATAAGAGACTCTATTTCAAATGGAATAGAGTCGCTTATTCATTGGTATGAATAAGCAATCTATACAATTATTGAGTCGCAATAAGAGATGGTTGTAAGGGGGCAGGAATATTTATTATTTAATTACTTAACACAGGTTGTTTTTTTCATGCTTATTACAATTGCCCAAAAGTTGTTCAACAAGTTAGCAATCCTGAGAGTATTATTTCACATTTATTATAATTCCATTCTGTATTTAAATTAACTTTAATGTTTGACATGATATTAAACAGAAGTCAGTTGTATGCCAAAAATTTGCCATTAGTCATCATGACTCTCATAATGGCTTAATTGAGAGAGCACTTATAATTTAAAAACAATTGGGCTCATGAGAGTACAATTCGAAAATATGGCCAATTAAAAGAACAAGTTGACTCATCCTCAATGAGTAATATAATTCGGGAAAATCCTACATAAAATATCAATAAATGTGAAATATTATGATAGATATGGCGGTCTTATTAAATTAAAATAACTAGCTTAATTAGCCATTCAATTAACAGTATAGCCTTATTACTAAATAGCAACATTAAAATAGATGCCTGAATGATTTTCTGCTGCTGAATGATAAGCTGAGAGAGATATACAGATGTTTAAAACTTTGTCACATGTAAACAAATAGACAGATTTGGAAATTTTGGCATAAATGAAAATTGGATTGAAAAATAAGACATAACTTTATACAGCAAAAACAAAAAATATCAAAAATCATTGTGTTATCATCATTTATAATCATCATTTATAAATATTTTTTTGTATGCTTCATGAGGTTGTGATTATGTCATTGAAAATTATATGGAAATTATTTTGATATTGTAATAGGGGTACCCATGATATTTAGTTCATTAAAATTATAAATAGTTTAAGGTTCTAATAAATGTAGGACAAATATTAATAGACATGAAACACTGGTCAAAGATTTCTCTAACTAGACACTTGTGACCTGATTATGACCTAATTTATAGATGTGATAAACTATCAGCAGTTATCTCTAGGTAGGTATACCATTTGTTTAACCTTTTTATTATACGAAAGGTATTCAAATGGACTAATAATACACAACTTACCTTATCTGGAATTGGTTTTACATTTGCAAAAATTGTTCTCCAGTAGGACCAGGCAAACATTATCAATAATATATGATAAAGCACCAAGTAAACGCATTGCTGAGCTGTACTCTCAATTGTAACTGAAATTAGGTAAACATAATAATAAAATATAAATTCAAATGACATCAATATGATTACCTTGAACTGACTAGACACTAAAAAAAAAAAATTTGGGAATGTAAAGAAAGTTGACGTTATGGATAATAAAATATTTTGAATTTATATATTTAAAGAAATCTGTAATAGTCAAACAGTAATTCAGAAACAACAGCATCAAATACTAACAAATGCACAGCTGAATAACGTAGGCATAGTATGACCATGTCACAATCGACACTATCAACAACACTGGAAGCCATTTGAAGGCTCTCCAACACCACATATTACACACTCTATAACAAACACAGTATCCTGGAGGTGATACCCTATTATTTTGTACTGATGAAGCCATTATTTTTTATTTTACAAAAATATTCCCATAATCGTTCTCTTGCCTAATTCGGACACATAGAAAGAAAATAAACTGACAGACACTGCATTATGATTAAAATGAAATGAATGTCTGCTTCTTCTGACTGAGTTTGACAGCAAACTGACAGCATACGTCACAACGAATAATGTGGTGCGTTTACACACTAGAATTCAACGGGCACAAATACGGATACGAAAGTACAAGACTAGGACCAAGTCTTGGTCCTTGGTGCAAGGCCTACTGCGAAATTATCAATTCGAATGTTCAGATCTGATCAATGTTCATCCGAACCAAACTGTTTACCCTACTCCCTACTACGAGTACGAAACAACTTCGGATTCACTCGATTATACTGGAACCATAGACAATGCTTATGAAATTGAATGTCTGTGGTATTACCTTATTATGGCGCCCATTACACGATAGGTTTTGCTGTCAGTATTACCACAGTCACAGCTATGACTGACGGATTACCTATCGTCTAATGCAGTGACTGATGGTTGAATGAAGTTGATTGACGATTATCTGAATATTTTGATTTTTGCATCATTCAACCATCAGTCATGACTTTTGAGTGAACGTGTAATGGCAATTAATCAGTCAAGCGTCAGTCAGCGAGCGGACAGCGATGGAGTCGGACATGGAATGCATTGGAGTTACATCTTTATAAGAAGTACAAATAATTTTACATCTTTAGAAAGAGGCACGGCTTCCCAAATAATTTCAAGTATTAACTATCATTACGACCAACCATCTGAAAGACCTGCTTTAAATTCAAATGAATCCATACTACACATCCCAAATATTCCTACCCCATCACATTAACAAGATAATAATAATCATCTTGCATCACACATTTCTCAATTGATGCCTGAATTTTCAAATTATAAATACCCTACTTTTTATCTTATTACAATAATATCCCGAAATAAGTATTATTAAAATTGAAGTGTTAGATAAATAACTTGTAATGTTGTTTTTGTACTTCGGCATCAACCTATAATCATCCAAATGATGGGATACGAGTCTCGCATCAATAGAAGGGGTTTAGAACATACTCCACCACGCCGGCCGCTCAACTGCGTTCAACAACAACAGGTTGGCAGACGCCAGTGTTTTCAAGTCGCCCAAAGGCCACCGACCAGGCTTAACGACTGTCATTTAATTACAACAACCGGAATTGACGGCTTAACGTGCGCTCTGAAGCACAGAGGAGCTCGAAATAAATAAACCCATCCATAGACTGCTTCACAAATAGCAGCAGATGACATAATTAAATACTGAAAACTTCATGTCTTCAATATTTCTACTAGCAACAAGATATCGCAAAGTTGCTCCGAGCTTTTCGAGCTGATCAACAGGTTATCAAAACTGATGGAAGAACCCTCGTAGCATTAATGTTGAGTGCGCAGGTTCAGCCAGAGTATAATAGAAATAATAATAACAACAATAGGTAACAAGAAATATGAACACAAAGATTCTCAAAATATATACGATATATAATTTTTAGTTGTTTACAGTTTGACACCTAAAAATCTTCTCAATATAAAATACAATATGTCATGCTCTATGACACGTATTACCTACATGGATATAAATGAGATTACAATTAAATGTGATTAGCAACCTCTTTGCTTCAACACTCCTCCTTAATCTCATTCATACTTATCCCCATGCACACTCATATACATAAACCCATATGGCTCACACACCACTCAAACTTGCCTCTAGGCAAAGGCTTCGTCAGAGCATCAGCAACCATTCTCTCAGTTTCACGATACTCCAACCTTAAAACCTCTGACTCAACAGCATTACGTACAAAATGATATCTAACATCAACATGTTTCGTACGCTGGTGATGAACTGGGTTGTTGGCGATAGCAATTGCCGACTGGCTATCCGAAAACAAAGTTATGGCTTCTGGATCCTTTTGACCAGTCATCTCTGCAATAAACCGCCGAAGAAACACAGCTTCCTTGGCTGCTTCAGATAAAGAGACATACTCCGCCTCTGCAGTGCTTAACGCTACGGTGCGCTGTTTAGTGCTCTGCCACGAAACTGCTCCTCCTTGAATAAGAAACACTGAGCCCGAATAGGAGCGTCTATCACTGTCTCCTGCGAAATCAGCGTCAGCGTATCCTTCAATAATTTCTTGGCATGCCTCCCTTGAATATCTCAAACCAAGATTCTTGCTTCCCTTGAGATACCTCAGTACCCTTTTCGCAGCAATCCAATGTTGCTCCTCATAGCATTCATTGAATTGGCTCAAACTATTTACAACATGAGCTATATCTGGTCGCGTACAGACTGCTAAGTACATGAGAGAACCTATCAACTCTCGATAAGGAATCTTCTCATTGACCTTCTTGTCATGTGTAGGCTTCTCTAGCCTTTGACCTGGTGCAGCTGGAGTTACAACAGGTTTACAGTTCTCCATATTAAAAAGTTTCAAGATTTTCTCTACATACTTCTCTTGATGCAGTTTAATCCCGTCACCATCTTGAACTACATGAATTCCCAGCATAAGTTCCGCCTTACCTAAATCCTTCATCTCAAACCTAGATTTTAAGTCTTCTTTGACTTTAAGCATCTCCTGCTTGTTATTCCAAAAAATCAGAATGTCGTCTACGTACACAGCAATGATTATTAGTTTCCCATTTTGTGATCGAGTGTAGACACATGGCTCATTCTCCGATCTTTTGAACTTCAATTTCGTTAGTTCTGTATGCAGCTTTGTGTTCCACGCTCGTGGAGCCTGCTTTAAACCATACAAGGACTTTTGTAACAGACAGACATAATTCTCTTTGCCTTTCGTCTGGAATCCCTCCGGTTGTTTCATATAGACGACTTCGTCTAAATCTCCATTTAAGAACGCCGTCTTTACATCCAACTGCTCTATATGTAAACTCAGCCTGGCTGCTAATGCCATTAAAACTCTCAGTGAGCTATGTCTTACTACAGGAGAAAATGTCTCGAAATAGTCAACGCCTCTGCGTTGGCTAAATCCTCTTGCGACGAGTCGAGCTTTGTAACGGGTCCTTCCCCCCGCCTCTTCTTTGATTTTAAATAACCATTTATTATCAATGATGTTACTCGACCTCGGCGCCTTCACCAGAGTCCAGGTTTTATTTTTCTCTAGAGCATCTAGCTCCTCCTGAATGGCGATTCTCCATTTTTCCCTGTCCTCTCTTGACAGTGCCTCACGCACAGTCAATGGATCCTCTGATCCAGCAACAGCTTTGTAAGTTACACAATCAGGAAACGATTTCTGCTTTCTATCCCTCAATGGATATCGTCTCCCTAACAACTCATTGTTATTTTGTTGTTCCTCTTCAGCATCTGATGGCTCTCTTTCATCAGATGTTGCCCATAGATCATCATCAGCTTCAGCATCCTCGTCCTCCGACGCCACTTCATTGTTAAGTTCTGGATTCTCTTGAAACCCCTGGTCCAAAGCTGCTCCCTCCGGACTTGCTTCAGAAAACACTTCTGTTTCTATGACCGTCTTTGTCAATGGAACCCCATGCTGAAGTGGAGCATGTACTGATGGTGATTGAGTTGCTGTTTCTAAATCCCCAGTAATTGGAATTCTATTATTACCATATTTCTGGTTCTCAAAAAACACAACATCTCTTCCCTTATGCAGTTCACCTGTCGCAGGATTAACTAACCGGTAGCCTTTTGTTTCTTCGCAGTATCCAACATGAGCCAACTCTTTGCTTTTTGGATCCCACTTCTTACGCTTTTGATCTGGGACATGTAGATAAGCCTTACATCCGAAAACTCGAAGATGGCATAGATCAACCTTATTCCCAGTCCAAGCCTCTTCCGGCGTCTTATTCCTCACCGCTATAGTAGGTGACCTGTTCTTCAAATATACGGCTGTCAAAACCGCCTCTGCCCATAGTCGCTTGCTTAAACCAGCTTCCTCTAGCATAGTCCTCGCTTTCTCAACTATAGTTCTGTTTGCTCTCTCAGCAACACCATTTTGTTCAGGAGTGTATTCAACCGATAGCTGGTGTTGAATTCCCCTAGCTTTACAAAATGCATCCATTTGTTTATTGACAAACTCCTTGCCATTGTCGGATCTTAATATTTTTAGCTTCTTGCCCGTTTGACGTTCCACTAATTTTACAAATTCGACAAACTTCTGAAATACTTCGCCTTTACTTTTCAAACAGTAAACAAAAGTTTTCCTAGTGAGGTCATCGATGAACGTGAGAAAATATCTGTACCCTCTGTACGATGGATCACTCATTGGTCCACATACGTCACTGTGAACTAACTCTAAGACCTCAGTTGCCCTGCTGGCACTTGTTTTCTTAAATGGCTGCCTTGTTTGTTTCCCCAAGACACACGCTTCGCACTCTAGCTTAGTCGTCGTATCTGAAAAACTTACCCCTTACGCCATTTTATTTCTCAATAATGTAAGGTTCCGCATTCCAAGGTGTCCTAAACGCCTGTGCCACATTACCATCGCGTTAGAAACAGTTGAAGTTAGCGCCACTTCCTGTGAACAGCATTTAACCTTATATACACCTCTACTTACAGTACCTGAATGCAAAACTACACCATTTACCTTACATCCATCTGCTTTCATAATCTTAAATCCAGACTTGTCAAACACAACAACTAGGTTTCTACTTACGATTGTGCTGACACTCAATAGGTTGGATTCTAACCCAGGTACATACAATACTTCACTTACTGACATACCATCCTTTTGACTAACCACATCACCAATTGCCTCCGCATACATTGTTTCACCATTTGCACAAGCTATCTCTATTCGTTTATCTAACTTCTTGAAGTTCATTAACCAGTCTCTTCTGTTTGTCATGTGGTTGGACGCTCCTGAATCAAGAATCCACTCGGCGGGTTCTTGTCTTCCTGCAGTCCCCAAAGCCAATGACATCGAAGCATTCCTTGTTAGCTTTGGATTATTTGGACACTGTCTAGCTTTATGAGGTCCATCGCAAACAAAGCATTTTATCGAACAACTCTTATTCGTGCTTCTTCCTTGTGGTTTATGTCTCTGACTTCTATTCTTTGCTCGTAGTGCACATGTCTCTGTACTGGAACTAGCTTGGTATAAGTCTTCCATTTGAAACAACTTTGTCTTAACATAGTCTGTGGTTACTTCTATATTTGAATTCTCTACTGCTAGCCTCATAGGTTGGAAATTCTCCGTCAACCCCTGTAGCATTAATGTTGCAAGCAATTCATCGTCTACTTCTTTGCCAAGGTCTCGCAGCTGCTGAGCTGCCGTCATCAAGGCCGTCACGTATTCTCTTACGCTAGGGAATTGCTCCAGTTTCAGGCTCACCAACTTCGAAAGCAGTCTACATCGGTTGTTAAGGCCCTTATCCTCAAAGGCAACCTTAAGAGCATCCCATGCCTCTCTCGCTGTTTTCGCTTGGCGCACATGGATCAGACAATGTGGCATCACCATTAAGCAAATTTTTGCTCTCGCCTTCTGATCCTTCTTACAGCCTGATACATCACTTGCAACCGGTGTCATCATCGTATACTCCCACAACTCTTCCTTGATGAGATAAAGTTCCATCATGAACTTCCATGTGTTATAATTTGTGTTGCCGTCAAGCTTCTCCATAGACGGCAAACCCATATTTACATTACCTCCGTGGGACGTAGAATGCAATCTCTCATTCGCATTTTCAGCTGTGCTCACAGCATTCCCATCTGTATTGTCCGTCATCATTCTAACATTACTACTCTAATGCTCGTGTGCATAACCTGGGCCCATAACCTGATGGAAGAACCCTCGTAGCATTAATGTTGAGTGCGCAGGTTCAGCCAGAGTATAATAGAAATAATAATAACAACAATAGGTAACAAGAAATATGAACACAAAGATTCTCAAAATATATACGATATATAATTTTTAGTTGTTTACAGTTTGACACCTAAAAATCTTCTCAATATAAAATACAATATGTCATGCTCTATGACACGTATTACCTACATGGATATAAATGAGATTACAATTAAATGTGATTAGCAACCTCTTTGCTTCAACAAAAACACGCATCTTTCATACTAATATAAATAAATAAAAAATGCGTACATAGGGAATACATAAATATTATAGGAATAAATATTTGTTCTCGCCTGAATACGTGTATTCCCTGTGAAATTTTGGGTTTGACTGACGATCAGTCAGAGTGACCGTCTAATGTCGATAAAATTTCATCAGTCACCGTCGAGCAAACGCAATTCATGACTGATGGAATTGACTGACGTTTGAATGAGCGTCTAATGGGCGCCTATGAAACAACTTCGGATTCACTCAGTTGTGTCTACATAAATTTTATTTATAATTGTTTTATCGATGTTTTCATATGTTTAAATCAGGGGAACTATTGCAAAATGACAAATCCGAAGTTTTGTCCTAAATCACAGACGTTTCCTACTACGATGGTTTTTTAACCGACTTCAAAAAAGGAGGAGGTTCTCAACTGATTTTTTTTTGTATGTATGTTCTGATACTTCGGGAATTGTGAACCGATTTTCAACATTATTTTTTTATTTGAAAGGGTATGATTGCGAGGTGGTCCCATATTCACCAAATGAGGGTCTGATGATGGAATCCCAGAAAAATCGAGGAAAACCTTTAAATTTCGCCATGTGGTTGCCGGCAAAATAAAATTGCGCTGCGCTGGATGTCGTACGTACAAGGCAAATATGGAATATTGTGTGACGCAATAACTTTTCTCCCGAAAGACGGGCAGCAGCATCTCTCGGGGTAGTCCACCAATAAGCTGCGCTCGCCAATTGAAATCGGTTTTTTTATTTGTTGTTTGTCGTGTCATAAACCGAACAATTTATAAGCGTCCCATAATTTGAGTTTGCCTGGAGTTTAATTGTAATTTTACATGAAAATTCACGATATCAAAATAGACAGCTATTTTGTGGTAGGGGTTGAAACTAGAAGAAAGTAGTCTTAAGAGCCATATTACATTTTGACTGTGATTTTTGCGTAAAATGGCCAATTTTGGCGTTCTTGATCTCGGAAACAAAAATGCATTAACAATGTTGACTTATTGAATAGTACAGAATAGCTATTCGCATAGTACATAGCGGCCTCGCTTTTTGTAAATTTTGCTTAACTTTTTAAATAATTCCAAAATTGCAGAGAAAGATTTTCATAAAATGCGCGCATTCATTATTTTGAGCTCCTGGATTGTACTACTGTTCCAAACAAATGAAATAAAAAAAATAGAATGTTATTTGTTATATAGTCGTATAGTACATAGCGGCCTCGGAATTTTGAAATATCATTGATTTAATATAGAAAAAAAACATTCTTTTAACCAAAAAAACTTCGAAAATAGCTTTAAGTAAACTGTTAATTTCTCGAATAAACGATAATATTATTGAGCAAAATTTATACGAGAATAATTGTTACTTCATGATGAATAAACTTTGTAGCATGAATTTATTCTTATTTCAATAAAAACGATAAATATCACTTCAAAATTACTACAAAAAACGATGCACCGGCGGCCTTCGCGGGTTTAGTACTGCGCGAGAGCTCGTCAGCGTGCAAATGTATTATGACTCTTAATCAGATTATACTATGAATGCATGAGGATTCAGGGAGCTTCACTGAGATCTTATAAGAGATTTGCCGAAAGTGCATTAATTTAAATTTCCCACACAAAATAAAATAAAATAGTTCAATACGAAAACTGTGTGAAATGAAACTGCGCCATAGACAATTATACCATCTTTAGAAAATTATCTTTGGCATTCTCGACAAAATTACATGACCATTTTTTTGCCAAAGACGTTTATCGTCAGTTTTTTTTATAGTAATTTTCAGCGTTATTGTAGAAATATCGCACATTTCATATTTGTAATGTATCAATTATGGATGGGTATTAATTTACCTATGTATAAATTTAATGTTGTTGAATCAAATATTATTAAAATATAATACTTACCTAAATAAATGGTATCTATAAATCCTGTTTTTTTTATTATTGTTTTTTATCTACCGTTCTGTATTACAACCAGTTTATTTACCTGGATCAGATCTCTTGTAGAGATAAGCTCACTTTTGTACACTCATACAATACATATATATTGTAATATTATGTACTCAATTTACAATAATTATTGTGCATCAAAGAATAAAAAACCGGACAAGTGCGAGTCGGACTCGCCCACCGAGGGTTCCGTAGGTACGTAGTATCTTTATTAAATTTGATATTTTTCATTATAAATAAGAAATAATGCGTCGAAAAAAATAAATAAAATATATTTTGCAATGTGTACATCAAGCCCTTTCATATGATACCCCATTTGAACTAGTAGTTTCAATTTGAAATTTCGACACCCTATAAAAAATATAGACCCCCTATTTTAAGATCTATTTACAAATGTATAGTTTTGAGATTTATTCCTGTACTTGTAGTCTATAACGATGTTACTTGCCAAATTTCATAGTTCTAGGTCAACGGGAAATACCCTATAGGTTTTGATTCCCTTGAGTGTGTCGAAATATGCGTTTTTTGCTGAATAAACGGCCGTAACTTTTTTCTACGTAAACTTAGCAGTTTGATTTTTTTTTAACTTCATGGGACCGTAGACCTGAGTATACAGTTCAAATTTCAGCTTGATACCTCCACGCATTCTCGACATAGAAATTCTTGACAGACAGACAGACAGACAGACAGACAGACAGACGGACAACAAAGTGATCTTATAAGGGTTCCGTTTTTCCTTTTGAGGTTCGGAACCCTAAAAAACACTTTACCCTACTTGGTAGGTAGTAAGTGACCTGAAATCAATATTTTTTAACTGTTATTTAAAGATTATAAACAATACAACAACATTAAGATTCCTGATGATATATTTCGGCATGTCCCTGAACCTGGAAAAAAACTGAAAAAAATGAAGAAATAATAAAAAGCCGGGCTCAAAAGAACATTGATTCCAGAGCCGTAAAGCTATTTGATAATAAAAAAAAAGTGTTGTTTCCCTTGTGATTGTATGTGAGCGTTAAAAAATTTGTTGTTTTAATTGCAATAAATAATACATTCTTTTTGAAATCTAAGCAAAATTTGTTTAAAACCATGGAAGTGAAAGAATGCAATGATTTGTCAGAGGAGGTATGTATATTTTCTGGTTCTCTCGACCGTTGAAATTATTGATTCATACTTACCGTCATGACGTGTTTTATTTCAGAATCAATTCATTGTCGACGATGTAAGCAAAATTATTAAAGAAGCTATTGAAAATTCAATTGGTGGTACCGCTTATCAACACAATAAAGTAAACCAGTGGACATCCGCCGTGGTGGAATCTTGCTTGGGTCAATTGACGAAGCTTCAAAAGCCATACAAATACATAGGTACCTATTCCGTAGACTTTCTGAACAGATGGCGCGTGAACTTGTTATTTATGTGTATAAAGTAGCAATTGTGCGTGATGCCCATATACTAAATACGTGCGGCGTTAAATCGTTCACTGAGGTTTGTGAGTGGAGGAGGGGGAGGGGGTATGGCTTGTGATAAAGTAGCTTTTCAACAAAAAAAATAAGCATATTTGTAAAGTGGCTGCCGTAGTAGCTGGGTTCTCTGAACATCACATAAGCAGTTACATGTTACCTCCGCTGCTTATGGAGATCCACTTTAGGATATTTCTCTTACTTTAATTAACATTGCTAATGCCAGCAATGTTAAAAATGCAATTCATTAGGTAAAATGTATCTTGGTGTTTCTGTCTGAAGTACCATATTATGTTACTTGATTTCTTTTATATGTCCGCAGGTTTCATAAACTATTAAATTTACTGACTAACAAACAATATAAGTACATTCTTTCTTCATTCATCGATGAGCCCATTGGTTGAAGCATTGGTCACTTGGACTCACGAGGTTGCGGTTTTGATCCCCATACAACACAAATATTTGTGTGCATGAATATGTCTGTTTGTCTTGGTCTGGCTTTTTTCTATGTATTATATGTTTATATTAAAAAAACAAATGTATTTAAGTATAATATGACTCATTTATCCAGGAATATTTATTTATTCTCCTTTTAGAAAGTTTCTTTGTAATATAATAATTATAGTAAATATAAAAGTTAACGTTAGGTTTGTAAATGACATGACAAATGGTTGTAAATGACAGTTCGAACTTCTTGCACAGTATTGTCAGTACACTGTGCCTTTAGCCCATATACTTAAAATTTCTTGCCTTAAAAAAGCACAAGATGTGGAAAACAAACATAAAGTATATTCAATGTATTCAGTTTTAAGTGTTCTGAACCACTCACACAAACTTACAACTAAGTTGCTCCCAGGGTCGGACTGGGCCGGAAGGGCCCGGGTGGCTGAGAAGCCCGGGGCCCGAGATTAGATGATGGTAGATGGTATATTATCCTACGGTTGCCGCAAGCCCTGCAAGCCAGGCCCGTGGGGGGCCCGGCTGGCAAATGCCACCTCGTCTATATGGCCAGTCCGACGCTGGTTGCTCCAACCCATTATTATTTGTATTATATGATGATGACTTAAATTTCAGTGACTTGCACAATAATGCAGAAGAATGGCGCAGGACTACACACGGCATCATCTTGTTTCTGGGATAACAACACGGACGGATCTTGCACAGTGCGTTGGGAAAACAAGACAATGTATTGCATTGTCTCAGTCTTTGGGCTCGGCATCTAACACTGCTTTTTGCTGTTTAAGGAAACTATAATGACATTTTTGCGTATTTCATTTCAATGCAGCTCACAATGTGTTGAACTTAAATTTACGAAATCTCTTTCACTGTTAAAAAGTGACAGTAGGTTTTTAATTTTGATCTGTAGATACACAAATTAAAGTTTAAAATGTAGAAATTTTAAATTGATGCAAGTATTGTTATTAATAATTTCACTAGTATTCAAATTATAACTAGAATTTCTGGATGCTATTACATTTAATGTATGTCTTGTTTCTCATTGTGAGGGATTGTCTAAAAACCATGTGTTTCTGCTCTTGTTACCTACAAATGGCCTACAAATTGTAGGTGGAAGGCATGACGTAGCGGCAGACATGTGGCTTATAGATAATCCCTACGGACTTATTCAGACACTTAATTTTAAGTAAGTAGGATATATTTTCGTACTCAATAAATATTATGGAAATCATTTTTTTTTTCATTGTATTTTTGTATCGACATATATTGCTGGGTTATGTCATATTTGTATGTCGTTGGCAAACCTTATTCGTCCCGCTGCTGGGATACGGGTCTCCGGGGTCTCCTTTCAATCGAAAGGGTTTAGGCATACTCCACCACGCTGCCCAAATGCGGGTTGGTGTAGGTGTTGGATATTTGTATGTGGGATTCTTCAAGGTGTAAAGGGGTTATATTAAAGGGTCGATAACACGCAAGTATTGCCAGTGGTGTCGCGAGCATTCATAGGCTACGATGGCTTACGAGTCGTTCGCTTTTTGTCACCCTAGTGGTAGTAAATAATCTGAAAGTGCTGATTAGTAGAGGCAACAGCTATAACGTGGCGTGCGTGAGGTTCTTCAAAAGTGTGGGATCAGCCCCCCCTAGCCAAGTGTAATTCGTCGCGTAACGAACGTCAGATAGAACGTGACATTTGTCAATACGAACATTTTAGTATGAGCTCCACAGTTCAAATTAGCAATCGCTACGCTTTTCTACTTCGCAAACTGCCATTGAGCTAGCCCCCTAGGTTTGTACAGGGGTCTGCCACATGCTAATGATAATGATGCTCGTGGTCAATGCAACAGCATTCAGGGGAAGTAGTGTAGCCTATGGACGCTACAGTAACGCTACTTGACCTTGGTGGTATAAAAAAAGTTTATGTAAATCATATGGTCCATTTAACGAAATGGACCATATGATTTAATATGACCATATGATTGGAACGCCAATAAGTAGTATGTATATGTGTACACATTATAGTAAAAAATGAGAGCATAGGAATGTTCCTATGGTGTTATTTTTTTCTTCTACTGAGAGTCGTAGGACACCCCGGGCGCTCAATACAAATGTCGCATCGTTTACTACTACATAGACAATGGCGTTTCTGCAGAGCGTGTGTGCGTGCGGCGTCATACAAACTGTTCCAAATTCGTCTCTGAGGAGAGGTGAAGTCGAGACGAGAGAGCTGCAGGGAGTGGCCATACTGTACGCAGTACTATTACTTATACTGTGGTAGTAGAACAATCTGTATGCAAACAAAGGTATAGGTATCGTATTACTCTTGAACCTACTGCGTTTTTTTGAACAAAATAATTTTTAGATCATCTTCAAGGTCTATTTCATCTGGCTGAATTTAGTAAGTTTGTTTATTAATTTAATTTAATTAATATGTAGGGTAATTGCAGTAATGCTAGATTAATGGTGCATGCGAAGATACGATTTCTGCCCCCCCCCCCCCCCCCCCAATCCTCGCGTCCTAGGCTGCAGCCTAATTAGTGGTGTAAAGCGGTTACCGTAGCCATCTAAACGTACGGAATATGCAATATCGCTTTCGCGCCACCGCTGCTGATGCAGCAACTTCTTACTTCCTGTGACCTCACTCACTCGCAAAAACAACAACCCTCAAGATAATTGTTATTTGGCTGCGGTATTCTGTGAGGTGTAGGTAGTTCCCCAGTTAGGCAGCTTGTAAATACACTGCCCTACCTCTCCTATGACAGAGCCTCTAGCTAGGTGCACCACGTACACCCTGACGGCTTTAGCTCTAAAGTTCGTGGTAAAAACCGCCTCGCGTACATCCTGTACCTATGGCATAGGTATATATTCTTCAGGTTCGCCCAATGTTGAGGGTAGTCTTCTTGCATTGCATGCCATTCGCTTCGGTTTTGAACTTCTTGCATACTTTCTTCTCTTCTCCGCGATTTTAAGAAAATCGTCAGTCCATCGCACCGGGGTGGCCAGGTTGCCTGCCCACGTTCCAGCTGATTCTGCAACCAGTTCCAGTTGGTTATAAATTCGATTATTTCGAATGCTCCACTAATTGTCGTTTCTTTAGCATATATGCCCGCCTACTTCCATTTCCTTCGATCTCTCATGTTGGCTATCAAAGTACTCGTAAACTTTTACTGGGAGACTCGGAAGTATATTTTGGCGGCATCGACGCACTCGCGTAGGAAATAAAGTAGATAAAGCGAAATATGTGGACGGCCTACTGCCTCTTTGCTTGCTTACCTATCTATATTATATTTAATGAGCTATTTGGTTAATTATTAGTTCTACTGCGGATTTTTTTTATATCGGTCGGGCAACGTCGGGTGGCAGACAAGCATACGGCCCGCCTGATGTGAAGCGGTTACCGTAACCGTATTAACGCTCGCCACATAATATATCACTTGCGCGCCGCCACCCCCGCTGCCAACGCAGAATCTCCTTTTCTGGTGACCTCACTCACTCGCAGGAACACAACAACCCTCAAGGGAATTGTTATTTGGCTGCGGTATTCTGTGAGGTGGAGGTACATTCCCCAGTCGGGTAGCTTACAATTACGCTCCCTACCTCTCTTTTCGCCAGAGCTTCGTTTGTTAGTCAGCAGGGTGCACCACGAGTAGGTGAAGTTGGCTTTGGTTCAAAGATGTTTTTATACCACCTACACCCCAAATAGTAATTAGAGATTTTTAGGGTGCAAGTATCTCATCCCATCCTTAGAGACAAAGCCAAAATCGCCTGCATGTGGTGCACCCTGCTCAGTGGCGGACTAAGGCTAAATCGGCCCCAAGGCAACATTGTATTTCCGGGCCTACTAATGTAGTTTTCATTTTCAAAATAAAAAATTAAAACCTTACTTTCGGTCCCCAAAAATGACGTGCCCTAGGCACGTGCCTAGGTTGCCTAGGCTTTAATCCGCCCCTGTCCCTGCTAATTAACAAAGCCTTATTAAGGTGTAAAAAATAGGATCTGGTATTTAAGCACAATTGGCAGCGGAATGACTATATGCTAGCGATACTACTCCTGTCAGAAATTAATAAATGCTAGGCTAGGCTACGTCTAATGGTGGTCACTCCACTAAGGTGGCAAACAAACATACGGTCCCCCTGATTGAAAGCAGTTACCGTAGCGAATGGACGCCTAAAACACCAGAGGCATCAACAACGTGTTGCCGACCCTTTAATAAAAGAGCCCCATGCCATAGCTTGATAGTAACGTGGAAGAAAACTTCTCTGGAACCGCACAGTAAGTACGTGCCCGCTTTGGTTCTAATGTGTGAGGATGAATTCCCTTACGATGGCGATCGGTGCGACAGTAGAAGGAAGCCGTGGGCATCATGTCAAATAGCTCCTCTGACCTCGATTGTACCCCATTGTACAATCGGTAGAACACGCAAAGGGACGTAAAATCTTTTCTCAGACTCAAAGGTTCTAAACCGTCAGTCAATTTGGATTCGTCAACAATCCTCACATCGCGCCTCTGAATCGAGTTCTACGGTGTAAGCTGGTACTTATTTAGATGCTCCCGCCCATAGATGACAACAATAGAGAGGCTCGTGTTAGTGGTCGAGATAATAGGCGTAAGTACAACTACATTCTATGAACAAAAGTCTACTTTGGGTCCAGTTCAATTTTTAACTTGGTATAAAAATGGTTCACTGTGGAATTTAATTCAATTATAATAAGTGGGATGGGAAAAGTTCTGCATCATTAATGAAGGGCTGACTACCTTTCATTATTCACAGACAGAAGGAATATCTAATTATTTAGTTTTATGCGCTGTGCTATGGCACAATAAGGGCGCGGCTTTTATAAACTTTATTAGGATTGCATACATGTATCTTTTTATTAGCGAAAAACCATCTGTGATGAAAGCTAAACTAGGCACATGAAGCCACAGACTTATAACTATAAGATCCGCCAGGAGCCACTGTGCGCAAGACAAAATGTAAAATAAAAGTTAAATTTCGCGGTTGTTGAGGTAGCGGCGACATATTTGTGTCACGTGACCATCATCGATCCAATGGCTGAGCGCGTCTCGGGTCCATTCAACTCGGTCGCGGCTAGCGCCGGGGAGGGACACTTCATAACACCGATTCTATTCATACATAGGAAATATTTATATGTTTCTATCCCTCTCGCTCATATTGAGAAATAATTAAATGAATGGTGAAAGAGTGAAACGGGAATATGTTCGACTGGAAATTATTGAAAGCTGGGCCAGGCCAGTCGACATGTAGAATTTTTTGATGTGGGTGTTGTGTCTCGGGACGTCAAACGCTTCAATGATTATTATTTTCAAGTGGACGTTAATTTTTGTGTAAATCGTCATCTAATTGTACGTTTCGTGGTATTTCATAGTGGTAAACGGACATATTTCTTTGTGATCGTGAAACTATCTAATCTGGTGACGGCAGATAATAAATTGGAGGGGGGCTGCTAAAATACTACGACAGGATAGTAACAACGTTTTACAACTTGCAAGAGGTGCTCGGAACGCTCATAAAATTTCTCATCTCGGTGCGGGCGAATCGGACTTCCATTTTGTTTTATTATGTGGTTTGGCTGTTTACACGGTGCCTTGCCTTCGGAACAATGGAAAACGACGGTGAGTGTCCAATAGTAGTATAGAAAAAACGTCATGATGTCTGCGCATGTAGGGCGCATATGACAATAAACATGGAAGTGAATAAATAATGGTATTCGATTTTGTGCATCGTCGTGGCGCAGCGGTGTCAGTGGTAGATGAGATTAGTCATAGATAGGTGCACGCGCCGTGGTACGGTAGCACAGGTCCGAGAGGCCTATTAATTGATTCCGGTTATATCTGTAAGCATGCGCCGAGGTGCACGCAGGCCGCGATCCGCCTGCGGGGTGCCTGCGACATTTACAGCGCCCTTATCAGCTGATTACACGAATGCATTGGCCGTCGGCCGCCCCGTATACACAATATTTCTCAATCTACCACTACCATGCTTGGTTGAGACAATACATTTCAGAAGTATTTTGCCAACCATTAACCATGTCCCTTGCTGACCTAAACCTAATGTTGATAAGATCTAAATTTTGTTGTGAAGTCCTATATAGATTGTTGATTTCACAATGTAAACAATACTGTCATACCTATATGAATTCATAATTAGTGTTTGACTCACTAAAAACAAACTCTAACATTGAACATTTTTCAGATTGAAGTTTGATAAGTAGAATAATCACCATGCCACAAGCTTTTACAAATCTCATTTATGCAGCCAATTTTGTATTGATAATAATTGTTAAATATTGTTGCATCTATGATATTTTATTTGAACATTTGTGTATTGTCCTCGATACAATTTGTCTGGTATATTTACATTTTATGCAAAAACATTTGAAAACCTGTAGGTATAAAATAAATTGGTGCTCATTCCACACACACCACTGAGAAATAAGGATAATATACATTTTTGTAATAATATATTGGCCGTGTGGTTTCCGGCAGACTAGAATAGAATCACTCCGTTTCTTCCCGTGGATGTCGTTCAAGGCGACTAAGGGAAATACATTATCAAATATAGATCAGGCCTCCCCATCCCGTTTGACCAGTGTGGGGAGTGTAGGCCAAATCCTCCTTCTGTCTAGGACAGACGATAGAGGGTCATGCTCCTGTAGTGGAGACTAAAATGGACCTGATGATGATATTGGGCCGGCGAACTAGCCTACAGCCAATAATCAAACCACCTAAAAAAAAGATACTATAGTGATATTTCCAATCATCATTGCATGTTTAATATGTAATTTTAGATTGGAAATCTCACTCCACCAAGATGTAATTTTATTTTGATAAGTGGTAGAACATTAAAAAATAAATAACATAATTTTAAATATAAATAATATCTTGCCTGACCCAGGTATCTTACAGAATAAATTTACCTATAGTATTTTGGTGCTGGGTTTTGAGGACCCCATATACAGGTCTCTCTTCATAAAGGAGATATAAGACGATTTATAGTTTCCTAAAATCTACATAATGGTTATTACCCAACTTGGGAAAGCTCTAAATATGAACACTGTTGTTTTTTTATAACTTTAATTAACTATAGTGTCAGCACTGAGGGCCAAATTCTTAGAACAAACATGGCACCTAAACCCTTAATGAGGCACCTTGATCAGGTACATATTGGCATGATGTGCAACACTCATTTGATTACAGGAATAAAATAAAATGTGCATGCAAAATCAGTTTAATAGTTATCTTTAATATCCTTTGAACTTACATATTTATCATCTTTTAAACTTTCTTTTAAGCACAAAGTACTCTAGTCTCCTTTAACGCCTCTCGTGCTGCGATATGTCAATTGTGTACCGAGTGCTGCACCAATGCTATAACCACCATGGGACCGTGGCAGGCGAAAGATTAATACAAATTTCCAATATCAGTAATTTTGCTGGTACAATCCAGTCGTTATTGCACACGATAACGCTTTGGGTGCACAAAGTCTTTGTCTCCCTATTCTTTTTTCTCGGACATACAGGACATCTTTTGTATTAAATCAATCAACTGGCTCCAGAAGTCGAATCATAGGCCAAAGTTGAATCAATTGCCAACAAATTGCAAGTGTATATACAGTAGAAGTGTTTATTGATACCTCTTAGATAGCCATCTGAATCATCTTAAGTGGATCTGAACTATTGTGACTATGTAAGTAGATCAGTATCCTCTTTTTCTTCTGCTAATACGCCTGCAGTTTTGTTAATACACTTGAATTCACCTCCCTCTGAGACAAATCTGGAACAGTTTGTATGGCGCCTCATGCATACATGCTTATTGATGTTCTGCACATGCTATTGTTTATGTAATAGTGTGTTTTTACGAAGCTTCTAGAGCAAGTAGAATAGTAAATATCAATTTAAAAAAAAAAAACATTTAAACACAGACTGGGGTGTGTGGTACCCCACCTTACCAATTTAAGGGTTAAATGAAACTGACCATCCAAAACTACTTAGTAGAGTAGAATGAAAAAATATTATTAATGATTTATTTGATTTATTGATTTACTTTCCAGTGAAAATCCCATTCAAATTGGAATTAGTCATTATAATCATTATACTCGACAAAAAAAGCAGACTTAAATTTTATGTATAATCTATTTTAATAAACATGATCCAGAAATGGTTTTTTCTTTAGATTTATAATAAATCCATAAATGGCTGTATGGTCTTAATGACGATATTGCTGGCGCACTGGCATTACATGCGCTCACTCACTTGCAACATAACAATCCTCAAGTACCCTTGAAAATTTTGGCTGCATTCTTTATGGAGGTAGTATGCCCCAGTGAGGCATGACATGCCCTACCTCTTTTTCGCTAGTTGGACCAAAGCCAATTTCACCTTTAGGTGGTGCACCCTGCACCACCTAAAGGTGAAATTGGCTTTGGTTCTAAAAACGTTCATGGGTCACTTACAACCCATATTCTATTTTATTTAATCTTTATTTATTAAGGCGGACTTAGGTACTGCTAGATAGCATTCTCTACTGGTTGACTTTAAGGCATTGTTTTTAAGATTTGTAGAAAATCTTTAAAACTATGTGGAGATGCCGCTCCCTCAAAGTACCAGTTAAGAGTTAAAAAGATAAATAACTAAAGTTACAAATTTACATTGTTTTTCATGCTAAAACTAAAATTATAATATACATAACAGATAATGAAATTATTCTTTTTTTGTTATTTTTCTTGTCAAACTGGTACCACCAATGGAATGCGCCATGCAAGTAGATGAGCAAGTATTTGTTTAAATGTCGTTGAAATATTTTATAAGAATGTTATTAGTTTAGTTACTAGTATAGTATTGAATTATCTGTGGTTTAGTGCAAGCAAGGTTATTATGAAGGCAAGTAAAGAATTATTATTGTCCTTCTTTTTACTAATAAATAAAGGAAGCTATTTTGCAGAACTGCAGCCTGCAGCACACTTTAAGGTACATTAAAGTTACTAACTAGTCTAGTATTTCTCTGTGACCTAGGCAACTCATTGTCATAGTCAGACCTGATAATATAAAAATTACAGTTCAAGACAAAGCCTTTATTTTAATAAATTTTAAAGTCTTAATGCTATTGAGCTAATGCTCCCCTGTGCATCAACCTTACAGTTATATCACAGGATTGCGAGTCTTTCGCCCAGTAAACCAACCAGGCAATAGATTATATTTGTCATTGTTGTATTACTAAGTTAATTTTATATATTACTTAAATATATTTTCTTGTATACATGCTATATATACTATGATAACATACATACATTCTGAATCTATCACCAGGCACTAATCATTGTAATATAGTATACCTTCCACCCGCGGCTTGGCCCGCTTATTTTTTTTTTGAATAAAAAGTATCCAATGTCCTTATACCTTTGAGCATATATGTACAAAGTTTCATGATGATTGGTTGAGTAGTTTCGGCATGAAAGCGTCTCAAACTCACATTCACATTTATAATATTAAGTAGGGATGTTTACGAGATATCGAAAAAACATATGAAGGAGTTGCTTGCGTTGAACGTAGATGACGATACACAAGTAATTGTATAATCACAGAAGTCTAACGTGTTACTAGGCACTATAGGCTACAATCACAGTTTAGTATCCGTCTACTCTCTCTAAAACTATGTTTGCTTTAAAGTTAGGTCAGCTACACACTAAATAAACTGGGAAAAAGTTTCCTTTTCAGCTTTTGGTATTTTTTATTAAGAATAAAAAATACAAAATTCATCATATACTTAGTCGGATGCTGTAGAATTTTTCAAATATATGGAAGGAACCATTTGAAAAAGATCCAACACGTAAAAATGAATTGTTTGCTACGCAACCAAACAGCTTACCACTGTTGTAAGTGCACTCTATACATAAATTTACACCATTGGGTTTATTATAGTTATATGAGTTTTTACACCAATATGCGATTTATCACTAGTCAGTGAACATCTAACACGAATTCCATTAACCATTACCAATCGTAGATAATATTATCAGTTGTTCCTATACTGTTGGATGCATAATTGCATGTATATTTAATATTTTTGTCAGAAGAATTTTTTCTGAAGGAGTGTCCCGAAACGACTTCTCTCGAAAACTCTGTGTAGATACGAGGGGAGGTCAATAAGTTCGCGGAATGAGAGAGAAGGAGGTTGAAATTAAACACCAAATTATTTTTCCTTTTCAATATATTCTCCTTTAACCCTAATACATTTTTCGGATCTCTCAAATAGCTTGTTTATACCATCGAAAAAAAATGATTTGTCTTTGGTGTCAAAATAGGCCGAAATTGCCGACTTGACTTCATCATCGTCGTCAAATTTCTTTCCACGCAGCTCTTTCTTCATTTTTGGAAATAAATAATAGTCACTGGGGGCCAAGTCTGGACTGTATGGTGGGTGGTTTAATTGTTCAAAGCCGCATCGGTGAATGGCAGCCGTCGCAACATGGCACGTGTGGACGGGTGCATTGTCGTGCAAAAGGAGCACACCTTTTGACAGTTTTCCTCTTCTTTTTTTCTTAATGGCTTCTTTCAATCTTTCCAGTAAAGAAGCGTAGTACTGTCCCGTTATAGTCGCACCACGTTCTTTATAATCGATCAGTAAAATACCTTCTGTATCCCAAAAGATAGTCGCCATGATCTTTCCGGCCGATCGTGACACTTTGAACTTCTTTGGAGGAGGTGTGCCTTTTTTATGCCACTGCATCGACTCTTGCTTCGACTCAGGTTCATAGTGGTGAACCCAGGTTTCATCTCCAGTAACAATCCGGGCCATAACTTCTTCCTTTCTCTCTCCACAGAGCTCCAGAAACTGGTGAGAGCACTCGACACGCTCGCGTTTTTGAAGTGGCGTGAGCATTCTCGGAACCCATCTTGCACTGACTTTAGTCATCCCAAGATGATGATGTAGGATATTTAAAATACTTGATTCGGATACTCCAACCATTGCTGCAAGTTGCTTCTTCTTCAGTCGGGCATCTTCCAATACAAGTTTTTCTACTTTTTCGACGATTTCCGGTGTGGTGGCCTCAATTGGCCGTCCGGAGCGGGGGTCGTCTTCAATGGACTCCCTTCCTTGTTTGAAAAGACCATGCCACTTGTAAACCATGGTTTTACCAGGGGCAGAGTCCGCGTAAACCGCTAACAGCTCTTGAAAAATCGTCTGAGCGGATTTTCCTTGCTTGGTAAGAAACTTAATAACGGCACGGTGTTCAATTTTCTCCATACTGGCTGACTTCTTCCCGATTTAGTTGTTTGCAGGTCGATAACTCAAAAGTTAATGACACGATTAGGTTCAAACTTGGTATATATACTCTTAATGAGGTGCTTAACTAGTGCCTACCTGGACGGGTAAATTTATCCCCATCAACCCCTCCATTCCGCGAACTTATTGGCCTCCCCTCGTAGGTAGGTATTCGATTGGGAGCGACTAAATTTGGTTTAATTCAGCCCCACTAAGACCTATCTGTCCATTTATCGCTCATTAACCCTATTTGCAGTTGCACAATTCCAGGGCACATTTGTCACCATCGCCAAGAGCATTGCTTTTCTCGGTGTTGAGATCTCCAGTGATGTCCAGTTCCGATATCACATGGAAGAGGTCAGACTGGCGTCCAACAAACTCGTTGTGGGCAATGATACCAAGATCGGCAACTTTTTCTCTGTGACTGTACACACAGTCACAGAGAAAAAGTTGCCGATCTTGGTGCTGCTTGCTGTGTGTGTGTTTTGTTGTGTCTTCAGTGTTCAGTCAGAATAGATAATACATATAATACTTTATAGTTAGTTTTCAGTAGAATTATATATAGTTAGTAGATAGCCGGTTCGAAAGGAGGAAAATCTGTCCCGACGAAGCACGTCGTTCGTACTTTCGATCATGGTTGGCCATTCTGGTTCTATTTACAAGTGTCATAACACAACGCGTTGTTGACCAGTTATGCGCGTGTACCGAAGTGGTTCACCACTGCATATTTCTTGACCCAGAGCCAATCTCAGTTGCACTTTGTGCACTCTACCGACTAAATTCTATCTAATTGATGGTTTGAAAAAATCATCATGTTTCTTCTTCGCCAATGATTCATTCAGAAACGCTAGTGATAAAAAAAGACAAAAGAATAAGAATATGATTTATAAAAAAAAGTGTAACACTACACTGAATGACGAAAAAGAGTCATCAGTCGGATAAAAACTATTCTAGCGTTCATTATATACCAAACCAACTTTGTTATCCAGAATATGGTACAAAAGACGGAATTAATGCTAAAAGCATTCTCTACTTCTCTTAACTCTACCGTCAACCTCTGCGAAATGCAGAGATACACGAATGCGGATTATGAAACAATACTAAGAACTTAAGAAGTATGTTACAAATTAGATAAAGATACTGTGTATGTATTATAATACATAAACAGATAAACACCCTGATAATACCTATACAATCGGTTAAAAGAAAACTAGGGCGATGAAGATTATTGCATGGACAATTGTTCACCAGACTTGGTTGAACATTCTTTTTAAAAATGAACCTACCGGTGTATTGTGCTACTGGGGAACTCTCATGTATGAGTCACTATATCTCCAAAGACTAAAAATAGTTATGTAGGTAGCTATGCAGTTTCTAAAGCTGCGTCCACATGCTTGCCAAGCGGCGGCCAAGCAGCAAACACATGAAAAGCAACAAGCAACAAACACCCAAATCAAACACTGCTCGACGCGCTTGGTATTTGTCTCACTTTCTGTATAGCTTTTGTGGACTACGAAAAAGCTTTCGACTCATATAAATTACTAGATGTGCCCGCGACTTCGTCCGCGCGGAATAGTTATTTTTTATTATTTATTTGTATTAATAAAAATATTTTTTTTTAAATAAATAGTAGCCTGTGCTACTCCTTATTACATCAATTATGTGCCAGTGAAAGTCTCGTCAAAATTGGTCCAGAGCCGAACAAACAGACAGACAGACAAAAATTGTAAAAAATGTTATTTTGGTATGTGTACCGTGTATACATCCATATGCATTTATTAAAAAGCGGTTATTTTAATATTACAAACAGGCACTCCAAATTTATTTATCTGTATAGATTTGGATTGGTGAAACAGATACAACGAACAGCAAACAACAAACACTCATCCACACGCTGCTGGCAAGCGTGTAGACGGGCCATAATAGTAATCTATTCGTCGAATTTACACAAGGTTGTTATGCTTAACGTGTCTGAACTTGCTCAAGTTAACTGAACTAAGTCAGAATAATAATGGGTTACTTACTATTACTGTACCTACTTATACCTTCCTATAAATATATCGTATTGCTATTTATGGGAGTAGCTTACGATTATTTATGTAGCCAAACCTTCGATCAAGTATAATTACTTGATCGAAGAGCCAAACAAACTTAAATGCCGATTAACAAATGAGGCACTAGCGAAAGAGTGGTAGGGCCATGGTCACAGATACGCCATTGTATTGTGAAGGGTTTATGTCGAGCCCTAAGGACTGGAAAACACTTTACATAGTTTCATAATTATTTGAATATTTAAAACTTAATAGAAAAACAAGAGCGTCTAAAAAGAATTGAAGATTAACAGAGATCTCGGAGCGCGGGGCTCTGAGGCGCACGTCGTATTACCATATTATATTCGATAAAATGTAAAAATAATAAAAAAAGCAATAATATATATCAGTTGAATTAAATCTGCAATAGGCTATTTGACCAACATTTTTTTCGGTTTGATATGTAGGGACGTCTCAATAATATATCCATAGGTGAAAGAATTACTTCGATAGCACAAAAATCTCTCGAGATATGTTAATTTGAAAATCACAATTTTGGGCTTTCCCGTAATCGCTCCATACAAAATGTTACTGAGTTATGACGTCACAGGTTTGTATTTTGTGTGTCAAATCGGAAACTTGTACGACAGCTATGTTAAATATAACGTTTATGTAATTAGTATCATAATAAAAGTTATGGTATTTTTTATTGCTTCTCCAATGGGATTATTATTTTTTAATAATTTCATACTTTTAAAATGGACTTTCCCGCCAAACTTTGATGGACCCTAAAATAAGTGGGACGGAAGATATTAGAACGAAAGTTTGCAGATCTTTATAGCTTTGTGTATTTTACGATATTGTTAAATAATTTATACAATTTTTGAACAACGCTTTTATTTCTCGTTTTATTATAGATTTTTATTTATTTAATAAAATATCTGCACCTTGAAACTTTCAAGCTGTGGAATGAACTGCCTGTTGAGGTTTTCGCAGGAGACTACAGCATGGGTTTCTTCAAAAAGTGCGTGAAGAGGTTTTTACAGGGTCGGCAACGCGCATGTGAGATTGCCTTTGGTGTTACAGGCGTCCATAGGCTACGGTAACTGTTTCTCATCAGGTGGAATATGCTTGTTTGCACATTAGTGATATAAAAAAAAAACGACGCAGGCTGATAATGCCGTATACTCGAAAATTTTATGTCCGGCCGATATATTATTGTCTATCTGTTTCTTGATTAGGCAGTATGCATACATAAGTAATGTTTTGTCTCTTTCGGCTTTGTTTGTCTTTAAGCGAAAAATCCTAGGTCTGTGATGATGACGGTGAAGAGGCAATAAATATATTTTAATCATAAACTAAATCTATGTAAGTAACGAGAAATGGGGTGTGCTGTGTCATGGACAAGGCCAAGGGCGGATCCAGGGGGAGGGTCAAGGGGGTCATGGTCACCTATATGGACCACTAATAAAAATTGTTAAACTTAATGTTTTTAGTTAATGTTTATAGATTAAGTACAGTACTTACATACATTAATAAAATACCTACTTTTTACCTGTATCTCTTAATATCGAAATTAAATTATAACTTGAAGTGACTTGACCACAACTACGTGACCCCCCTGGCGCCGAAGCTGGATCCGCTCTTGGACAAGGCCCGTGTGTTTTACGTGAATACGTTATATGCACTAAAATTATCTCAAAATTGCAGTGCTTACCCCTCACCCGCACGCGATTTTCAATAGTCCTTCCTTAGCGTAATAAATTGTTAGATCCTTCATCTATCCAGTGGTGTGCTATTAAATTTTGGATGTAGAGCATAGATTCGAAATTACAACCCCAAACTGTATCGCCCGATTTTGTTATCATTAGATTTTTTGTATTGCCCTCGTATGGTAGCAATTTTTTTTATATACTATTTCGGTTGGCAGACAAGCATACGGTCCACCTGATGTGAAGCAGTTACCGTAGCCAAATTAACACTCACATATCGCTCGCGCGCCGCCACCCCCGCTACCAACGCAGCATCTCCTTTCTGGTGACCTCACTCACTCGCAGGAACACAACAACCCTCAAGGGAATTGTTATTTGGCTGCGGTATTCTGTGAGGAGTTACATTCCCCAGTCGGGTAGCTTACAATTACGCTCCCTACCTCTCTTTTCGCCAGAGCTTCGTTTGTCAGTCAGCAGGGTGCACCGCGTGCAGGTGACGTTGGCTTTGGTTCAAAGATGTTGATGAACCACTGACACATTAAATACGTATTCACGTCGAAATCACGCCAGCCTCACAACGTGTCACATTATGAAAGGGCTCCACCCACACTTAATGTGGGCAGAGACCTTTATCACTACGTGTTGTGATGAAAGTCATGTCGATTTTAGTAGCATGGATTGTGTGTAAGTTTTGATTAAACCGTAGAAGATGTCGTAAAAAAAATGGTGTGTGGCTGTGTTATGGACACGGCCGTGTTGTACGTGAATACGTTATATGCACTAACATTATCTCAAAATGCCCCCCCCCCCCCCCACGCGATGTTCCATAGTCCTTACTTAGCGTAATAAATTCTTTGATTATTCATCTATCCACCGGTGTGATTGAATTTTGCATGGAGATGATAGATTTGTAGATGCAACACCAAACTGTATCCCCCGATTTTGTTATCATTGTTTTTTTATTGCCTCTCCCTATTGGTAGCAATTTTCGAGACGTATTCATGTCAAAATCGATTGAGTGAATCTACTGTTTTATTTATATAATTCGTTTTTGCTCGTCTGCGTGAACCCTGTACTTAGGGATGCCTACTTTTTTATAATAATAATTCATAATTCTTTGTAGATCATAGGTAGAAATATAATATATAGATCATACAAATTAAAATTGCAGACCATGTTCTGCCATTTGCGGTGGCGTACAAAGATTATGTTACATTTATAGGCATTTAAAACGGATTCATAAAATATATAATCATCATCATATTATGTCATCATAAATTGTCATTTACAAGAAATAAAGTATATTTAGGGCTGTACGGATTTTAAACAGTATTTTAGAAAACCAAACAGTATCTTATTTATTTAATGTTTTGAATTTTTTTGGTTTTCTCACACTACTTATTAATTTACAGTCTATTTTATATATTACATACGCCGCTCTCACCACAATTATAACTAAAATTAAATCAGGAGCACATTTTTGTTAAATTAATATATAGTATATTATACTATTAATGACTAAATTAAAAAAATAATGTGTCAGCGTCTAAGTCTAACGCTAGTGTTTTGATGCTGAAAACAGAATTTTGTATACTTTATTTTAGTTCAACAGTAAAAAGTATAATGTAGCAAAAAACAGTATAATACTGTTTTTAACAGTGTAGTTGGCAACCCTACCTGTACTATGGTGAAATGTGGCTATATGTTTATCTAGAACATATTTTACCCCTTTTTCTTTAATCTGAGATTCTTGTGTGCAAAATGTTTTATCTCAATTCGTTTAACCATTTACGCATGTTGAGTCACACAAAAACTTCATTTAATTTTTCTTTATTTTATAATCATTAGTAATGGAATTGTAACATAAAATGTAATGGAATTGTAAATTCTCAAGTTATTATTTACTAGCGACCCGCCCCGGCTTCGCACGGGTGCAATGCTGATACTAAATGTACTACAGAAGGTCTTTGCGCTTTGTCCTATCCAGTCCTTCCCCAGTTATAGGCACACGCCGCCGGCTCCGCGGCCGGTACCGCCACAGCCGTTATGTCCCTGCATTTTAAATGTGTAATATCTTCTAAACTATTCATTTAAATTACATGCTGTGAAGGGCCATATTGATCTATATTAAATGCGCAATGTATTTAAGGTACTTAATTGGATAAGGATTAATTCTGTATTGCTTAAAATCGCTTCGTAAATAAGGCATTATTTCTTGTAAAAAGCAAAGGATAAAATAACGGTTATTGTGTGTTACCACTAAGAGATAGACATATACCATCGCGAACTTTTTTGTAGACCATTTTAAGGTGAACAATACTGTACTACATTATTTTGATCTATCTCGTTGGGTTCAGCCAGCGTTTGCAATGAAAGAGCAAAAAAATGTGTTTATTTACGACATCACATTAGAAACCTCTAAATTATCAGTGTTTTTCTACTATGTTATGCATATATTATACATATAAACTTTCCAGTTGAATCACTCTATCTATTAAAAAAAACCGCATCATAATCCGTTGCGTAGTTTCAAAGATTTAAGCATACAAAGGGACATAGGGACAGAGAAAGCGACTTTGTTTTATACTATGTAGTGATTATGTGTATACAGTTATGAGTATAAATATAGTCCTCTTAGGGGCCGTCCATTAATCACGTGAGGTTTATTTTTGCATTTTTAACACCCCCCCACCCCCTTGGTGATACTTGGTGAGGTGTGAGGCTAAACCCCCCCCCCCCCCCCCCCAAATCACGTGTATTTTTGTATTTACAAAGAATCTTAAAATTTTCTGAATATTAATAAGGATTTTTGTTACACCACTAAGGTGACAAACAAGCATACAGCCCGCCTGATGAAAAGCACTTAAAAAAATAAATACACGTGATATCTTACTACACCTCCCCTACCCCCTTGTGTTGTTTCGTGATTTTTGCCGAACCCCCTCCCCCCTCTTTCGAGCCTCATGTGATTAATGGACGGCCCCTTACTATATTTTGGGCCTACATTTAATGTTAAAATGCCCAACTTTACTAATATCACATAATTTTGGATGTTTGTAATTTAATCACGCAAAAACGGATGTGGATAAAAATTGCAAAGTACACGCGGGCTAAAGTTTGTAAATGGAAATCATATATTAAAATACCTATTGATTTGTTTGTTTGTTTGTTTGTAAAATCTTTATTGCATTAAATATTACATAACACAGATTGTAGTGATAAAACATAGTGTACAAGGGCGGACTTATCCCTATAAGGGATCTCTTCCAGTCAACCTTTGAGTTCCTGAAAGGAAGCTGTGAATTGGCGGCGAAGAAAACACAATTATATACTATAAGTACATAACATAAATAAGACAGAACATATTGTTAGGTTAGGAAGCCAAAAATAAAAGATTCGTTCAGTGCAAATTATAATAATTAAATTTATTTTATGCACTCTTAGAAAGGTGTGTTCTACTACAAAGGAGTCGTACGATACTGAACTGGAATATGATTTCTACTGAACCACAGAGCTTGGTTAGCTGACTAAGGCATACAGAGCATTTAACAATGCAGCCCTTTGTTTAAAGATATTATAAACAATATTGTGTGACTAAGACAGATGTCTATTAAACAGAGCGAGATAGATTTATTTTTGTATACTTATTCCAACACGCCCCCTCAAAAATAAATAATTATAAAAAAATCTATCACAAGCTATTTACAATATCAAACTTATGAACACCCTTTCTTTGTCTGGGGAAACAATCATCAATATCTTGGTCCAACATTCGTTGCGCAGGATTAGGGAAACCCCAGTAAAACCTAATCAGACCAAGTCAACTTAATTATACTCTTATGTAATCTCATTTGCAGTATATATTTACACTACACACTTTTCATTAGACAGAACTTTAACATTAAATTATAATACACCGAGTTTTTCTCTCAGTGCCGAAAAACGAGCGGCTGGTAATGCCTTTGTAAACATATCTGCCAGTTGATTACCTGTGGACACATAAATCATTTTAATTACATTTTTCTCAACTTGTTCCCTAGAAAAATGATATTTTATGTCAATATGTTTCGACCGTTTATGACTTGTCGGATTACTTGCAATGCTTATGCATCCGTTATTATCCTCAAAAATAGGAATCGGATTTGAAATTTCTACATGAATACTAGTCACTAATGACTTTAACCACAGAGCTTTTCTCACGGCTTCAAACAAAGCCATATACTCTGCTTCAGTAGATGACGCTGCCACTGTTGACTGACGCTTTGTTTGCCAACAAATTGTGCATTGTTCAAACAATTTGAACAAGTATCCTGTTGTGCTTTTACGATCAACTTCATCACTTCCCCAATCGGAATCAACAAAGCCACTGAGAATGTTATTATAAACATTTGGATTCCGCTTATAAGTTAGTTTCAAGTCAGTAGTTCCCTTTAAATAACGTAACACTCGTTTTAAATGTGACCAAAGTGAGTTATTATTTCTGTTACCAAATCTACTTAGAATGTTTACAGCAAAGCTTAAATCGGGACGAGTACATAACATAACATACATCAAACACCCGATAAGATTTTTACATGGAGCTTTTGTTGTTTCAATTGCACTCAAAGCGTTAAAGTCTACTTTGTTTTCCAAAGGTGTACTGACAGAATTACAGTCATTCATGTTAAACTTTTCTAAGACCGTTTTTATGTACATTGCTTGGTCTAATGTAACTGTATCATGAGATCTTTTCACTTTAATTCCTAAGAAACATTTGATCTCCATCAAGTCTAACATTTTAAACTTTTTCATTAAATAAGTTTTGAAACTATTCATGGTATTTATATCAGCAGTCGAAATAACAAGATCATCGACATAAAGTACAACATAAATATTTTTTGAAATGTCACCGGCATCTAGGAAATAAATACAACGATCAGCTGACGAGTATTGAAAACCCTTTTCAATCAAAGTTTGTTCGAACATTTGAAACCAACAACGTGCAGATTGTTTTAAACCATATAAAGCTTTATTCAATCTACAAACTAAGTTGTTTGCGTTTGGAATTCCTTCAGGAATTTTCATGTAAATTTCCTCTTTTAGTTTGCCGTTCAAAAATGCCGTTTTGACGTCCATATGGTGAACGAGCAAATTGAATTGATTTGCAAATGCTAATATAAATCTAAAACTTGAAATTCTTGCAACTGGCGCAAAAGTTTCGTCATAGTCAATTAAATATTCTTGACTAAAACCACGAGCGACCAAACGCGCTTTATATTTCAAAGGTTTGCCAAACTCATCATTTTTAATATTAAATATCCATTTACAGTCAACAATATTTCTGTTTTCGGGTTTCGGAACAAGCGTCCAAGTGTCATTTTCAATAAGTGATTTAATTTCCTCATCAACAGCTTTTTGCCACAAAAGCCTATCATGCCTGGTTTGAATTTCGGTATACGATGTAGGAATTGTACATATTAAAGACTTTGCGTATAATAAATAGTTCACAGAAATATCATTACTGTTTTCATCATAAGACACTGTAGGCAAATTTTTTAATTCGATCACTTCTTCTAATAACACTCGAACTACTAGAAGCTACTTCATTCCGAGATCCAGTCAATTTATCTTGAAATGAATCATAGCATGTATGCCCATCTGCACTGCGTACAGATTTATTAGGTGGTGGACCTAATGCGCAGGGTACACTGCCCGTTTGTTTCACATCATCTGATCTTATACTATCAGATGCGCACAACCTGCTACACATGTGCTCGTCAGAGTTATTGGTATTTTCAGATAGAATACCTTCAGGCTTCACTGGCCTACTTGACAAGAAATTATTCTCATCAACAATTACATCTCTGACTCTTACAAACTTTTCTTCTACCACATTCCACACCCATTCGGTTCATAACCAACCAATATCCCTTTCAAGGATTTCTCATCGAATTTTGCTTTTCTACTTTTGTTAAGAAAATACACAGTTGAACCGAAAACCTTTAAATACTTAAGTTGCGGCTTCTTATTATGCCACAATTCAAACGGTGTGTTATCTACTTTCAGTGCTTTTGTGGGGCTGACATTGATAAGATAAGTAGCAGTTAACACAGCCTCACCCCAGAACGACTTGTCTAACTTAGCACCTGCTATTAAAGTTCGACTTCGTTCTGTTAACGTTCTTATCATACGTTCGGCAATACCATTCAAAGCAGGGGTATGCGGCACTGTTAAATGGTAGGTTATACCTTTTTGCATACAGTATTCTTTCATTTCACTCGATAAATATTCGCCACCATTGTCACAATATAAATTGACAAGTCTCAAACTAAAATGAGCTTCGCACTTAGCAACATAATCTCGAAAAGCAGCAAAAACGTCTGATTTATGAGCTATTAAGTATGTCGCACAGTAGTGAGTGTATTCGTCTACAAATATCACAAAATAGTTTTTGCCGTCAAGTGTCGAAGGAGTGATCATACCACACACGTCGGAATGCACATTAAATAGAGGTCGTTTAATAATTTTAGATTTACTTTTATGAAATGACAGACTTGCTTGTTTTCCATATATGCAAGCTTCACATAAACTTTCACTGGGTGTAATATTATGTAATCGATCAATATCAGAAAACATTTGTTTGGTTTTAATTTGCAAGAACTTAGATTTGCCCATGTGACCCAATCTTTGATGCCACAAATCATAGTTACTATTCATGACCCTATTTGATGAGCAATTCAAAGCACATTTATTAAGCATGAAATTAATACCAATTAAATTATTCAAAGACTCACCCTTTGTTACCATCTTACCCTCTTTGTTGAGTATTTGTACACCATTTTGACCAAAAATTATGGTCATTCCAGCCTGTTGCATTCTTTTGACCGATAACAAATTATATGGAATTTCTGAGCAGAAAAGAACATCCTGTAGCAATCCACTCATACCCGTATCAGTGGTAATAGATAGAGTGCCTCTTTTTGTCGCACTAATGAATGTTCCGTTTTTAGCTACAGAAATATTTACTGGAGACTGAAGTTCTATGAACCCACGTGTTAGATCTTCTCTGTTAATTAAATGATCTGAGGCACCAGAGTCTAATATGAATGTAATTTTATTGGTACTTTTGCCTTCTTCGGAATAGCATTCGTTTCCAACCATGAAAGCAAACCCTGAGATATTAGATTTTTCTCTGTCTGCAATATTTATAGATTGAAGCGTTCTTTGGTTTTCAGTTTGCTGTAGCGCTTTGCGGTTTTCATAATTTGGTTTCGCCCTCTTATAGAAGAAGCAATTAATTTTGATATGCCCTTTCCTTCCACAGTAGTGACATGTTCTATTTTTAACTTTATTGTTTCTTTGTTTATAATTATGAGTAAGTTGATTTGGCTTGCGTTTTAAAGAGAAATTCCATTGCTGGTTTTTGAAACCACTGGTTTCTGCTTGCAGGACTTTTAAACTATTGTCGCGCCTTTCGTTTAATAATTTAATTTCATGATCAAGAAGCCTTGTTATTACGAAAGATAAGGTCAAGTTATCTTCAGCTAATGTCTCAATTGCTGTGATGACACCATCATAAGAATTCGGTAAAGTCATAAATAGATGTGTGACTTTATCTACTTCTTCTAACTTTGCACCGGCACCCACTAACTCGATAATCAAATTTTCAAAATTTTGAAAATGTTTTATCAATGGAGTATCACTTTCTAATTTCAAATTTAATAACCTTTTTCTCAATGCCAATTGGGATGCGATACTTCTTCTTTCATACACTGCGTCGAGTTTGATGAAAATCTGTTTTGCTGTTTCTTCATTAGCAAACCCCAGCAAAGAATCTGATAAATATTCGATGATGGTATTTTTCGCTATCTTTTCTTTCTTCGTCCAATCACTGTTGATGCGTACAGGAGGCTCTTCGTCAATTACTTGCAGCACTTCAAGTTCGTTTAATAAACTGCGTATTCTAAGTTTCCATAAAGAATACTTTTCGCCGTCAAACAGTCTAATATTTCTTTTTACTTTTGAACCGTCCATCGTTACAGTTAGAAAATAACACAAAAAGTCACTTAGAATACGTAAATAGTTTCTCTACCAAAATTACAAAAATCACAAGTCTTAAACGTTACCACTTAAAGCGTTTTTTATCGTATTTAAAAAAAAGTCTGTTTCTTTCAATCACTTAAAAGTCCACTTTGTACTGTACACTGGGCCCATAACCTGTTAGGTTAGGAAGCCAAAAATAAAAGATTCGTTCAGTGCAAATTATAATAATTAAATTTATTTTATGCACTCTTAGAAAGGTGTGTTCTACTACAAAGGAGTCGTACGATACTGAACTGGAATATGATTTCTACTGAACCACAGAGCTTGGTTAGCTGACTAAGGCATACAGAGCATTTAACAATGCAGCCCTTTGTTTAAAGATATTATAAACAATATTGTGTGACTAAGACAGATGTCTATTAAACAGAGCGAGATAGATTTATTTTTGTATACTTATTCCAACACATATTATATCTAAAACGCAAGAATACTTAATACAAAATACTATTATCGTTTGTACCTACGCGGATATTATGGTACAAGTAATTAAATAAATTATACATAGATCAACATTAAGAATATACTTGAGCTCATACTCATGTCGGATTTGCTGAGACAGTCGTGGGCGTGGAAAAGAATTTATTAAGTCGTGTCTTGAAGGAGTCGATAGATGGTGACAGTCGTAACTCTAGAGGTAGTGAGTTCCATAGCCGCGCAGCCAGGACCCCAAAAGAATCAAACAGGAAATTGGTGCTGCAGGTGGGTATAACTAGCAACGGCTCACCATGATTTTTGCCAGTACTATGCTAAGCTATGATATATATCGTAATACCTCAGTATAAGTAATACTACTACGTATAACCACTCCCTGCCGCTCTCTCGTATTGACCTCACCTCTCCTCTGAGACTAATTTGGAACAGTTTCAAGTTTGTATGGCGCCGCACTCACACGCTCGTTTACGCTGTGCACAGACGCCTTTGTTTATGTAGTAGTAAAGGACGCGATAATTGTATGCAGTGGCAGGGGTGTGTAATACACTCATTTTGGGGTGTAAGTGGTTCATTAACACCTTTGAACCAAAGCCAACTTCACCTGCACGCGGTGCACCCTGCTGACTGACAAACGAAGCTCTGGCGAAAAGAGAGCTAGGGAGCGTAATTGTAAGCTACCCGACTGGGGAATGTACCTCCACCTTACAGAATACCGCAGCCAAATAACAATTCCCTTGAGGGTTGTTGTGTTCCTGCGAGTGAGTAAGGTCACCAGAAAGGAAGGAGATGCTGCGTTGGCAGCGGGGGTGGCGGCGCGCGAGCGATATTTTATGTTGCGAGCGTTAATATGGCTACGGCAACCGCTTCACATCAGGCGGGCCGTATGCTTGTCTGCCACCCGAGGTAGTATAAAAAAAAAAAAAAAAAATGCAATGGTCTTATCTACACCGGACTTAGTCTATCACATTTCTACATATATATAAGTTATAAGCACTTATAAGTATGATCCCTTTAGATAAGTTTTGCACTATAGGCCTATAGGTAATATGTATGTATTTATCGTCCTCGTATAAAGTAGGCTAGAAGATATCGATCGTTCTTTGTGTTAACGCCTGATTACAAGAATTACTAATGTTATAGCGAAAAATCCGTTAGAGAAAAATATAACTTACTCATAGCAAGAATATTTATGTAGATCTATGTATCATCGTTAACCCTTATTTATTGTACTGCTGGGATACAGGCTTCCCCTCTATCGATAGGGTTTAGAGCATACTCCACCACTCTGCTCCACTGCGGGGCAAAGGCCAGTGTTTTCAAGCCGCCTAAAGGCCACTGACTGACTGGGCTTATAATAATAATAAATCTTTATTGTAGGCAAAACACCCATTAGTAATACAAAATATGAATAAATGTCAAAATAAAATAATATAAAAAATATTAACGACTGCCATCTAACGACAACACCCGGGACCGACGGCTTAACGTGTCGTCCGAACCACAGAAGGGCTCGAGATAAATAAACCCATCCAAGGACAGACTACGGCCGACGTTGTTTTACTTGCGTGTTCGATTAGACTGTCACGCGCAGCGACGCCATCCAGCTACATGTAGATAATGAAATATAATATAATTAAATATCGCGTATAGGCAGTCTAGTTTCGATGTACAAACAATCTTCATCAGGGAGAGTGTCCGGATGCGGCTGCCCACTCTCTGTCAGAGAGGGCGGTACCAATTATTACGTACGAACATTCTTATTTTTTACCGGACTGCCAATGGAAGTAATGTTTTTCAAGATTCTGTGTCTCTTTGGCACGCTGTACCAATTCCATCAATTTAATCCGTTTGACGAATTTCAACGTAATGGAGATGTCATTAGATTCAATTCGTCACAGATGTAGAAGTGATATACGTTTTGACGAGCTCGGTGGTCGAATGGTTAGCAATGGCCATTTTGACTTCGAGGTTGCGGCTTCGATCCCCGCACAAGACAAATATTTGTGTGCATGAACATGTCTGTTTGTCTTGGTCTGGGTGTATTCTATGTATTACATGTATATATTTACAAAATGATTTTAATTATAATATCAGTCATCTAGTACCCGGTACAAGCTTTACTTAGTTTGGTACTAGATGGCCGTGTGTAATTTGTCAAGGAATATTTATTTATTATTTGTCTATCTAAATTGTTAAAATAGCAAATCCATTGTACGGCTCGCTCTTTCATTGAACTGAGTGAGCCATTCAACCACATATCTAGTTTTATAGATGAATGATTATGGCATTTAAAACGTTCAGCATTACGGCTGACAGCCTTTCGCCAAAACGCTTAGATTGAATGGCGTTATTCAATCAAACAGCCTTTCGCCAAAACGCTTCGGTAGAATGGCGTTATTCAATCAAACAGCCTTTCGCCAAAACGCTTAGATTTAATGGCGTTATTTAATCAAAGGGCTAGCCATATAATGGAAATTCTATTTTAAAAAATACGCTGCAGCATATGTATCATCATAATAATAAAGGTAAACATGGCGTCGAGTGAGAAAAAACGAAAAATAGAGGAATAAAACACAATATATTTCTCTTTTATCATATTGTACCATTACCTACTAATATAGTCAAACATTTTATTTCGTTTATTTCTTATTCCTTTTCATATCGTTTCGAACTAGCGACCCGCCCAGGCATCGCACAAATAGAACTAAAAGTCGGCACTATTTTTTCCGTCATCTTCAACAATAATCGTCATACTTTACCCAGATAATACAAAACCATAATGAATTAATACCTTAACATTCCTCATGAATTAGACTTGTGTAGTTCCTGAGTGAGTAGTTCAATTGTACCAGTTCACCATACAAGCCGGTTCTTGTCACTCACTCTTTCTTGTCCCATGTAGTTCACTGCGTCATTTAGTTCAATGAGTGACAAAGAGTAAAAAGAACGGAAATACATAAAGCGTACGAGCTAGAATGAGAGAGATACGTTGTAATGCCAAAATTGCTGATAGAGAGCGAAAAGGACGGAAGATTCTGAAATTGTTCATGATAAAACGAGACAGATAGTTTCGTGCGTGGTTGACTGACTGAATTAGAACTCTAAGGCTAAGGACATAAGAACCATAAGCTGTTAGCGAAAATATGCTATAGTAGTAGTACAAGGCTCAATTTTTATATTAATTATTATTTTAACCACTAAATAATTTCTTTTTACTCAAGATTGACAGTCCTAAGCCTGTGAAAAGTTTGAAGGAAAATCAATATTTGGAAGGAAATTTATAAAATATTTAATTACTTACTTATTTAATACAAAAATACAATGTCATCAAAATGATGCAATAGAACATAGAAGAATGTAGAAGGAATCAGTCAACAGAACTACTGAGTCGATTGAATCAAAGATACATTGAACTAAACGAACTAAATGAGTCAAAAGAACTACAGAAGCAATTGAACTAAATGAACTAGATGAGTGATATAGTTCATTTGCGTCAAAAGAACTGCATCTCTCTTTTCAGTTCAGTGAACTGTTTTGCGCAAGTCTATCATGAATCACTCTGTCCATTGGTGAAAATTGTATGAAATCCGTTCAGTAGTTTTGAGTATATAGCTTACAAAGAGGCAAACGCGGGAAAGGGACATGGATTTATAATATACTAGCTGATCCGGCGAACTTCGTACCGCCTGACAGTCAATGAATTGATCCTTATCTATCCTGGGGGTCTAGCCAAATGGCAGTTTGCGAAGTAGAAAAGCGTAGCGATCGCTAATTAGAACTGAGGAGCTCATACTAAAATGTTCGAATTGACAAATGCCACGTGATCTATGTAACGTTCGTTACGCTACGAATTAACACTTGGCTAGGGGGGCTGTGGTGTGATTGAATTTTTGATGTAGAACATAGAATCGAAACTACAACGCCAAAATGTATCCCCCAATTTAGTTATCATTAGATTTTTTGAATTGCCCCCGTATGGAAGCGAATTTAAAGACTTATACACGTCAAAATACAAAAATCAACTATATCTTTAAAACACAACTTTCGTGACCTAAAAGTGAGACCATCAATTTGACAGTTTTTTTTTAATTAAGTCGTTAGAAGCTTGATATTAATTTCTGAACGAATGCATGCATGCAATGAATTGCGTTTTTCAACTATTTGTATGGGAAAATATTTTCCAATATTTTTAATACTTACTTTTCCCGACCGAGACAAATGCAAAAACACAAAAATCATAAAAATCGGTCTAGCGGTCTTGAGTTATAAATAGTGTAGGTAACTAACACGACTTTGTTTTATATCTATAGATGCCTAGTGATGGCATAAATTGCCTAAAAACTTAATCAAGTTATTCATATGAACCAAAGCGTGTGTTCAAACAGGAAAACTAGACTTTAAAACGAAACATTGGCTGCGGCTTGTGTGTGCGAGAGATATGTTTACATTGCTGAATTGAAGTGAGGAGTAACGCGACGTGCAGTGATTCATTCAGTATTTCATACACTGTCATTAGAGTCGAGAATGAAATGTACGATTCGAGGACACATCTGAGAAAGTATTGTATGTGATGTTTGTTCTGAATGCCATTCCGTATTTAGTAGCAGAATGATAACTCATTCTGCTACTAAATACGGAATGGCATTTACTAAATACGCAATTGCCTCTAGGCCCATAAAGGCATTTAGACAAGTCTTATAGGTACTGTTTACTCGACTACGGCGAAACCCAAAGGAAGGTTATGATTTTAGCAGTCTATCTATGTATGTATTTACGTATGTCTCCGTAGCGCTTACACTATTCAACTGATTTTGTTTATAAGGTGTCCAAACGATTCGTTATTATGGCCCGGATAACATAGGCTACATTTTAACCGACTTCAACAATAGGAGTCGGGGTTTAACCTTTTTTTTGTTTATAAATCACATTTCTATATTTTGTTTTATATGTAGTTTGTCATTGTATAGGTACCTATTCCCTAAAATTATCTATACCTATAATATTTGGCGGATCCTATGGTGATGGTTTTATCCACATAGCGTTTAAACGATGTAACAATAATTTGAAAACAAATTTTCAAATTATTGTTAAGTTTTTATTACAAAATTCTTCATTTCGTCGCTCTATTTAGAGAGGAAGATAGTAGCACACCCCGGCCACTCCATACAAATGTCGCGTCGTTTACTAGTACATAAATAAAGACGTCTGTACAGAGCGTCAATGAGCGTGTGTGCGTGCGGCGCCGCACAAACTGTTCCAGATTTGTCTCAGTAGGGAGGTGAGGTCGATACGACAGAGGTAGAGAATGCCCATATTGTACATAGTACTATTACTTATACTGTGGTGTTGCGATCATATCTTAACATCATCATCATCATCATCAGGTAATTTTAGTGTCCACTACAGGAGCATGACCCTCTCTCTTCCGTCCTAGACCGAAGGAGGATTTGGCCTACACTCCCCACGCTGGCCAGACGGGTTGGGGAGGCCTGATCGATGTTTGGTAATGTAATTCCCTTAGTCGCAGCTTAACATAGTAGTGGCAAAAATCAATAGGTATTTTAAATGTAGAATTTCCATTGGCAAGCTTCTGCCCGCGGCTTTGCCCGCGTGTACGTTACAGCACACACAGCTATTACCGGGCTATAATCTAGAATAGGTATGTTATAATTTGTAACGGTGGGTACGTAGTTACAGAAAGTACATACGAGTCACAGAAATTAAGTTATACCAAATAAACTGTGAGATAAAAATACAGTTGGATTGCGCAAAAAATAAAACAAAAGAGAGACCTCACAGCCCCGGTTATTGATCCGAGCTAAATCTAACTTTGAAATTAACTTAACTCAAAATAGTTTATACCGCCAACTCCATTGCATTTCGTATAAATTTTTATTATGTTACAGAGAAGTAGTTTTTTTATTTTAATTTATTTATCAATAGATTTACAAACGAAATTATTTAACTGTACTTTGAAAACCTCTACAGGTTTAAGTAAAGAAGCGTCCATTAATTACTTGAGGTTTTCAGTGTTCATGCCGGGGGGAATCTTGAGGAGGGGGAAGATTGAGTCGAATCTTACTAAATCTCAAGAGGGGGGAGGGGGGGTCTTGACAAATATCACTTATTTTTTTTATATGTTGGTTGTGACTATTGGAACCTGGAAGGATTGGAAATTGGAAGGATGTAAATAACAGAAATTAATAAAAAATAGTGAAAAACTTACCAATTATACTATAATTTCCATGAGTAATAGGTACACGTGGATTTTCAACTGACAGACTAACTGGTTACGATAGCCGAAAACTTCTTTTGTTTCTTGATTGTTGATTAGTTTATTATTATTATTAAAATGTACCAAAATAAAAGACTGATTATTGTGATTAAAAAAAGCATTAGGTGACTTCCATTCCTCCGATCTCCCCTAACACTTGAGCATACTGAATATCAGCCCTATGCAGTACAGTGTCCATTATATTGAGATGATGTAACTATGTTGTTCTTGTATGTTCTTTTTTCTAACAAAAAATATTCTATATTATATTGATCTGTAGGTATTACCACACCATTGCTCTGTCCAGCCCCCTTACCACCATCTCTTATTGCGATTCAATAATTGAATAGATTGCTTATTCCATTTGAAAGAAGAGTCGCTTATTCATTGGTATGAATAAGCAATCTATTCAGTTATTGAATCGCAATAAGAGATGGTGGTAAGGGGGCAGTTCACTTAAAAATATTGTGTGAATATAGGTAGATAGATAGATATTGACTCAAAAGTGAACTCGTTTGGTCAGTGCAGTGCTCCGCCGCGTATAGGATGATTCACATTTAGAGATGGGCAAACTGCCGGACATTTACGGTAAATGCCCAAAAAGTACTTATAAATTCCCTATTTATGCCCAAAACTAGGCATTTATTGGGCATTTACAGGTACCTACTGGGCACTTATCGTAAATGCCTGGCATTTTGGCCATCTCTATTCACATTTCTATTGCTTACTAAAAGCAAATAATGAAAATTTAATGACAAATTAAAGATAATGAAATAATTTATATAGAAAGAACGATGAAAAAGAAACATTTATTTGCAAATAAAGAAAATATTTTAAGACATAGCAATAAAATATATTATTCATAATGGAGACTGACAAAAGATTAGAAGAAAATCGATAATGACATATATATAAATATTGATGCAAAAATAAATTGAAGTGTCGGTTAGAATATGTAATGTCAAAATAACAGTCTTTTTTCTAAATGCATGTAGGTATATGTACGGTACTTTTAACAAAATTAAATTATGTTTAACTGTCTGTTTTTTTCTTCCAGCTAGTCTCCGAAACGGCTGGACTAATTTTGACGGGACTATCACTGACAGACAGCTGATGTTATAAACTTTTGGTTTCGCGCAAAACAATTAAAATCTTTGTAAACGCCGATGAAGTCTATGTGACAGACATCTACTAAATAATGAAATGGCAACACATATATTTAATCAATTTAGGGAATAGGAGAGAGCCTACTTTGAAATGAAAATTGGAAGAACGATTTTTTTATACTACGTCGGGTGGCAGACAAGCATACGGCCCGCTTGATGTGAAGCGGTTACCGAGGCCATATTAACGCTCGCAACATAAAATATCGCTCGCGCGCCGTCCTCCCCGCTACCAACGCAGCGTCGCTTTCCTTTCTGGTGACTTCACTCACTCGCAGGAACACAACAACCCTCAAGGGAATTGTTATTTGGCTGCGGTATTCTGTGAGGTGGAGGTACATGTCTTTTCGCCAGAGTTTCGTTTGTCAGTCAGTAGGGTGCACCGCGTGCAGGTGAAGTTGGCTTTGGAAGATGTTGAGGAACCACTTACACCCCAACCTTTTTAACAAGTTTTATTGAAAACAAATGTTTATTAATTGATTTGACATAAAAAAAAATTGATCGTGCCGAAAAAAAAATTGATCGTGCTCTCGTCTTCTCATGCAGTAAATTAATCTTATGACTATGAACATCAACATGTGTTGGTCTGTTTGTTACTGATGAAGCTACATAATATGACTCAGTTAAGTACACACACAATAATCACAGATATTTATAACTTCATAGACAAAACAAAACGAAAACGCTTAAAGGCCAGAGCACACTACTTGCGTATCTATGCCATATGCGTATCGAACAGTTTCATTGCGTCATGAATTCGTCATGTAAGGGATTCTCTGATCAGGGGCCGCCGAAGCTGAAGTCGATTACAATTGGATTTTTGGTTGCGAAAATCACACTTTGGTAGAAATCATCGAACTCTATCGTCTAAGCTGAAGATACAATTACTAAAATCTAAGCTCAAGTTTGAGTTTCGCAATCAAAAAATCTGGTGGTAATCCTTTTGAGCTTCAACGGTAAGGCCCCTGTTTTGATTCAGTTCCTTAGACTGACATAGACCATTTAAGGGGACGCCACTTACGAAATTAATTTTGTATTAGAAAGTAGTGATGAGTCTTGTGTGTAAATAGTATAACTGTCACATAATATTGTATAATTAATCTTAACTAATTATTTCATACAAATTCACTCTTGAACACAATTTTATTATTCCATAAAGTTCGTCAATAAAACATACTTTTATTTACAAATCGATGTCTAAATCATTGCTGCTAATTAGACCTATTTTTGTTTAATTCTTGTTTAGAATTTCAGGAATAATTCCAACTAGCTTCGATGAATCGATAGCTATACCTAAATTGATATAAAAAATCCAGATAAGCGCGAGTCAAATTCACGCTCTGAGGAGTCTCGTGTCATTACAATTTACAAGTTATAAAGACCATATCATTTTTATATTACTGAAATTGAATCCTAACTTCTATATGATGTGTAAATTCACAGAATATCCGAAATTGTATAAATTTCTGATATTTTCTTTTATTGCAGTGTGAAGCTTCTTGTCATATTTCATGATTCTAGGACCTAGAATAAAATAAATCTTATAAAATAAAAAATGCATTATAATCGTATCTTAATTAAAACTTATTTTAAATATCCACGACGAACGTAAATGTTGTATTCAAAAAGGATTAACAGATTAAAACAAAAGCGACTAAAAAAGTATGTAGCTAACGAAAGATAAAATTAATTAAAATTAAAAGCGTTTAACTCTTTCAGCCACACTTTCATACGGATGAATATATAAATAAAACATTTGATTATTTTGTTTAATATAAGTTTATATAGCAAGAAAACCAAATTAAAAAAAAATTACCTCTTCAGGCTTTTAAGGAAATCGGTGGTTAGTTCACTAACCACCGTGGCGGTTAGTACATAAATATTATTTATTTTTTATGAAATTCGATAAAACATGTTTTATCTTTGCGGATGCAGAGCGGGACTTTACAGGTGCTGCATTGCCATACAGTACGTGCGGGACTTTTTTTAGTGCTGCATTTTGCACATCTTCGTGAAGTAGACCGTTCCGGCTGATGCATATTTCCTTCTAGGCGCAATTCTAATGGGACTGATGGCTTATGGCATTTTATCTGAACAGGTAAAGGTGAAGATGTTGCAGAACTACGCTTAGAGCTTGGTTTGTCACTTTTTTTCGCTTGATATGGAGCTAGTATCCCTTGGTAAATAGTTCTACGAAAGTCCTTAGAATTCAATTTGTCAATTTCTGGGTGATGTTGTTTTTGGAGTTCTGTGTAAACTAAAAAAGAGTTTATAACTGCACAGTCGAGAAAATGGAATAAAATTCGATGCCACCATTTGTGAGACTTGCGGTCAATGGCATAGGTACTTTTCAGTTGATCAAATTTATCAACAAAGTTCATAAAACTGTTGTACTGTTTCACAGCATCGGGACTAGGTATTTCATTTCTGTCGCCGTTGCGTTCTCTTCGAGTGACAATACCTGTCTTAGTTGGATCTATATAATTCGTAAGAATATAGACAGATCTTTTGTCTTTCCACTTCAGAACTGCGACGTTTTTGTCACTAACCCTGTAATCATACTGTCCCCGACTAAGATCTTTGTCTTCTTTTAGTTTTGGTAGATATTTGCGATTTGAATTGACAGTGCCGCAGGCCAATATATTGTCTCTGTATAAATCCACTTGCAAGGAGTAACTATTGAAATAGTTATCGAAGAATACTCTATGATATTTAGATTTTAAGTTTGCACAAAATTGACGAACAACCTTTCCACCGAGATCAGTTTGTACGCTGTCACCTTCTTTTCCAGTATATATTTCGAAATCTAAACAATATCCAGAATCAGCGCATTTCATCCAAACCTTATAGCCACGTTTGATGGGCTTTTTTGGCATATACTGTTTTAGATAGTTTCGGCCCTTGAATTTTATCATACTTTCGTCAATAGCCACTTTTTCTGACGTGTAATAGTTTTTATCAAAATTTCGTTTTAGTATATTTAGCATAGGTCTAACTTTATATAGTTTATCATAGTCAGCATCACTTTTGTTTGGCATTAGGTTGTTATCATTCAAATGTAGGTTATTGAGAAGCCAGCCAAAGCGATTGAGTGACATAAAAGACGATATATAAGGATCATGCAAATCAGGGGAAGAAGACCAATGATCTTTATAGCTTGGCATTTTTTTTATTCCCATCACCAAATTCAGGGCAAGAAATACTTCAATTTCTTCAGGTGTGGTAGGTGTATAAGATGTTCCTTTTTGTGTAGCATATAAATTCGTTTGAAAGCAAAGTATTTCAACTAAATCGTCTGACCAAAACAAGCGGAATAACTGTGTAGGCGTAACATTCTCCAATTCAATTATATCATTTGGTATACCTCCACCTCCGGTATACTCACCCGGTTCATCCATCCGCAAGTTTTTCTTCCACTTTGGTTGCAGTACAGTAGTTTCAGTAGATAATGCTGAAGTACTCGTAGAAGGGATACAACTACCTGAACTTCTGGCAAAATTTAATAATGGAGTGTCATCATCAGAGTCAAATTCGTCTGCAAGTGCTGGCTGCAATACTGAGGGTATATCACCGAGTACCATTTGATTTTGCTGTTCATCACTTGATTCTTCATCTGATTCCTGAGTGCAGATACTGTCATTATCTGAAGGTATATCTTCAAGAAGGACGTCAAGTATGTCACGGTCACGGAGTACACGCGGCATTCTAAAAAAGTAACAAACAATTTTAGTTAGGAAAAACAACAAAATTTTACCTACAATAATCACAGTGGTTAGTAATCTAACCACATTTTTTTCTATGTAATTTAGAGAAATATATAAAAAAATATTAGTTCTATTATATTATACACTAATAAAACACATATTAAATAACACATTATCACTGAAATTATAACAATATACACAATCTTACCTTTATTATTGAATTTAAAAATGCGCCGTTACAATAATATCACTGCACCGATTTTTTTAATCAACATATCTGACCTACCTGTCAAGTCGTGGCGCCAAATTTTCTCAGCATACAGCCAACGATAATTTAAAAAAGCGTAATCGTTTAGAAAGTCGTCAATAGATGGCATGAAACTTAAAAAAAAAAAATCGAGAATAGGTGGTTAGATAACTGACCACCAAACCTGAAAGAGTTAAAAAGGGTTGATTTATCGCGAGGTGTGCGTGTGTCACAAATAATTAATCATGACCTTCCCTAATCCTCTCTACCTTTGTGTACGTACCTATTTGTTTGTCGTAGTCTTCGATCATAGAAATACATTAATTCAGCTACAGACGACCTAACCTACAAGTCTTGTAATGTTTACAAATTTCAAAGAAATTATTCTGTCAAGGACAACGCGATGCGAAGTAAGCAGGCGGCAGGGCAAGAGATGGGGACATGTCGATATTGGATATCGATAACTTGCCGTGAGATTAAAAAAAAACTGTTTCTTTTTTTTTAATGAAAAACTGATTCAAAGGGTGATTCAACTAATCAAAAAAGTGGTGACGTGTGAATTGAGTCACACGCCCGCCTAATGTGAAGCAATTACCGCAACATCAAGTATTTAGTACATTTTTAAGTGTTTAATCCCCTTACAGAATAAAATTGGCTTCGTTTTCTTAGCCTGGATTGTATATAATAAAAATCGGATTTTTTCGAACCCTGATATTGCTAAAACCCAAAAAATCGGATCTGCCGAATGATATAAAAATTCTAACAATATCTTGTATTTTGAAGTTATGATGGCATTTAGAAATTTGTTATCACATTTGAACGTGACGTTTTGTGATCATATACAGCTTAGGTACTCGTAACTTATGTCACTCAGGACCGGAATAAAATAAGGATCCTAATTATACCCATATGCTTCTAATTTTTTTATATGATTGTTATATGATTGGGCAAGCGAGAATGTGGGTCATTTGAGGGAAAGTGATCACAACTGCCCATAGAAATCAGCAACACCATGATGTCGCCGATCCGTTGCCATCCTTTTAAGGGAAAAATTTCCTCTGTTCTTGAAGGCTCCCATGTCGAATTTATTTGGGAATACTGCTGAGGAATAATTGGGAATGCTTCTAAATCGCCTAAAATAAACATGCAGAAGTTACAGTGGAATAATGAAATTCACAAACAAACATACAAGAATCCTGAAAACATAACACTTTTTTGGAGCGGTCGGTTGTAAGGCCATTGGAAATATTTATCTGTTGACGTTCCTCTAGAAAAATATCCGAAATTTTTAGTTTCCAAGTTCTAGACATTACTTAACCAACTCCCACGAACACTATAATTGTGAAAGTTTGTATGTTTAGATGTTTGTTACTCAATGAAGCAAAAACGTCTAAACGGATTTTGATGAAATTTGCTACACAGATAATTTATAACCTGTATATAATACAGAAGATACTTCTTTTTTATTTTATTTGGAAAACAACATTTAATACATTAATACCTGAAATTAGTTTCTGGTTAATAACAATAGATAATTTTCGTTTATCCTGGTAACATGTTCAATTGTTCACGCGGGCAAATACAAGATCGGAAGTACAGTGGTTTTTTATACTATATCGGGTGGCAGACAAGTAAGTATACGGCCTGCCTGATGTAAAAGCTGTTATGTAGTCATAATAACGCTTGCAACATTAGATATCGCTCGCGCGCCGCCAACCCCGCTGCCAGCGCCGCAACTTTTTGGTAACCTCACTCATTTGCAGGAACATAACAACTCTTCGCCAGTCCGGCAGCTTTGTAAATACGCTGTACCCTACGTCTCTTTCGCCAGAGCCTCTTTCGGCAGGGTGCAGCACGTGCAGGTGAGATCGGCTTTGGCACTGAAGATCGTGGTGAGCTACTTACACCCCAAGTGAACATGAAAGTAGCAAATAGCTAGAACTAACATCTATGACTCACAGAAGAAACGTAACTCGTATAAATAAATTATACAATAATTATATTACGTTTTATAGCATACGGATTACGTGTGTAATGCACACCATACCTACTCCGTTAAATATCGCCCGATGGCATTACTCATCACATCTGAAGTTTTTGTGACTTGTATAACAGGTTTTTTCACAGTTCCTTTGCTTTGTTTGAGGTTTGGTAAAAGTTTATTATAGCACGGATTCTAACCAATATGAAATTCATTCGTGTTTTTAACTTATGAAGAAAATTAAGCGTACTTACCGTAGGATTAGGGTTGCCATCTCTAAGCTAGCAACCAACCCCCCTGGCCAAGTGTAATTCGTAGCGTAACGAACGTTAGATAGATCACGTGACATTTGTCAAAATCGAACATTTTAGTATGAGAATTGACAAATGTCACGTGATCTATCTAACGTTCGTTACGCTACGAATTACACTTGGCTAGGGGGGCTGAACAAGAAGCGTGAAAACTCCCGATTTTGATTTATAAAACCCGGACATGTCGTCAGTGTTTATAGACATGGAGAGGGCGGTAGTGGTTTAAAACTTTAATCCCTGGACTACAGATGAAAGCCCCCTCGGACACTCCCCGGACGCCTTCCAAATTAGGACAAATCCGGGGCGACCAATGAACGACTCTATTTCATGAAATAGAGTCGCTTATTCATTGGTATGAATAAGCATTCTATTCAGTTATTGAATCGCAAAAAGAGATGGTGGTAAGGGGGCTGGACGGTTGCTTATTCATACCAATGAATAAGCGACTGTAATCCATTTGAAATAGAGTCGCTTATTAATTGGTATGAATAAGCATTCTATTCAGTTATTGAATCGCAATAAGAGATGGTGGTAAGGGGGCTGGACGGATGACAACCCTACGTAAAATTAAAGTCCGCCTCTGTGTTATGAGCATCAGCATAATTGATATTATGGATGGGTTATACATATTAAGGGATCGAATCCGGAACGAAGAAATTCGACGGAGAACCAAAGTGGTTGACATAGCTTTCACAAGCAACAAGTTGAAGGAGCAGTGGCCTGGCCACATCTGCCGAGTCAGCGATGGCAGAAGGGGGAGGATAGTTCCAGAGTGGAGGCTACGTATGGGGCGACGAAACGTTGGGCGCCTCCTCTAGATGGACCGACGACCTCAAAAAAGTGTTTTTTTTTGTAATATATATTAATTAGCTCAGCATATCCACCAAGGCGATCCATACCATCGGAAAGAGGAGCCCCAATCGCATCGATAACGGACAGTCAGTTGCCATGCTGGGCTACAAAATGCTTCTTCACGCTTCGCTTGAAGGATCCCATATTATATGAATGAGGAAATACATATGCCGGCAACACGTTCCACTTTTTAATGGTGCGACATAGATAGGAGTTGTCAAACTTTTTAGTACGCGAAGGAATGATCCTGGTAGTCTGGCAGGCTGGTAGCTTAAAAAATTAAAGGATAAATAATAAAAATAAGATAAAGTTAAAGGGGTCGTCATAGCAGAAACGTGTATTTGTACTAAGAACATTGTACGTAGATACGGAATTCTTCTATAATATTTTTTTTTACACATCTCAGGATTATTCCATAGTTGGAATACAGGGTCTCCTTTCAATCAAAGGGGTTTTTAGTTAGAGCGCCACCGTCCATCACATTAGCTTATATATTAGCACTGCGGGTCGGCAGAGAGCAGCGTTTGCAAGTTACTAAAACGCCGCTGCGGTCTCGGAATGTGCCTTCCGGAATACGGAGGAGCTCATAAATTATAGACAGGAGAAAAATGTCAGGATACGGTCGGTGTTATCTATTAGATTGGCACGCCGCACGCGCAATGACGGCATCGATGATCGACTCCTCTACTTCATAATGTGATGCAATATAAAGCCAATATTCGTTTTTTTACTTTAAAACTGTTTCTGCATCAATCCATATTCATCCCACTGTTAGGATACTGGCCTCCCCTCAATCGAAATGAGGTTAGAGCGTACTCCACCACGCTGTTCAACTTTTTGTTGGCGGAGACCAATTTTTTCAACACGCCCAGAGGCCCCTGGCTTAGCTTCTAACGACTGCCATCTAATGACAACAGCCAGTACCGACGGCTTGACGTGCTCTCCGAAGCAAGGAGGAGCTCGAGATTAATAAACCCATCCATAGACAGGCTACTGTCAACATTTTAGGGGGCGTTTCAAGTATTTATTGGGCCCCTAAACTAGCACATGTTTAGTTTTTCTTGTATGGCACCCGACCGCCACATAAAATAAAAAATATAGTCTCATAGTGTACGAAATGCAGTCATATAATCTAATGGCATAATTTTATCTTTGAAAGTGATAAATGGCGACCACTAGAGCAACATAAATAAGGCCACACTTCCGCACACATTTGATATGCGACGACTTTGTGTTTGTAAAACAATAAGAGGTAAATAACGTTGTTTTGTTATGAAGACATTTTCCACGAAATTTGACAGCGAAAATAGCTTAGTTGTTAGAAAGTACGTTTATAATCAAATTAAATGTCAAAAATAAAATAATAATATCAATTAATAAAATTAGGATAAAATAATACTTGGCTTATACCGTCCCCTTCATATATTTTTTTTCTTGCTTTTATTAGGTAATCAATTTTTGCCAATATAGGTATACCTACCAAGTAATTAGTACATAATTATTATATGTAATAAGGATTTGTCTATTGAAGGTCCTACTTCAAGGTTACTAGGCAAGTAAGTAATTATAATATACTAATACTTGGTACATATTGCAAAGATAACAAAATTTATACATAATTGTACTATATCTTTTTCTTTATAATAAAACAGTAATCTACACAATAATAAAGCAATAAATTAATAATATAGAATATTGAGGGGTGTAAGAAGTTTATCAACATCTTTGAACCTAAGCCAACTTCACCTGCACGCACTACACCCTGCTGACTGACAAACGAAGCTCTGGCGAAAAGAGAGATAAGGAACGTAATTGTAAGCTATCCGACTGGGGCATTACCTCCACCGCACACTCCTCACAGAATACCGCAGCCAAATAATAATTCCTATATAAGAAAGGAAGTAAGGCTGGCAACGGATCAGCGAGCCCTTGGTGTTGATGATTTCCATGGGCGGGGTGATGGCTTTTCATCAGGTGACCGTACTTGCTCGTTTGCCCCCCATATGAAACAAAATAAATAAATATATGCCATGACGATCTCACAAACGGCTTCGATTTCGATGAAATTTACAATATAGGAGTTTACAGGGACGAGAAAAAGATCCAGCTAGGTCTCAACGGTGAGAAAATTCGTTTTCGCTTAAAATAACGCCGAGTGAAGATCGGTCAGCCAGGTACTTATTGTTTAAATGAATACTTACAGATAAAATAGTCAAATATCTTAAAGATAACACCATGACGTTAAGATCCCACTCAAATAATCGAATGTAGTCATTCGCATACGTCATTGTAGATGTGTTTTGTATTTTTTTCCCTCCTACTATCAAGCCTTTCGTCGACTAACGCCCAAGAACGAGGAAGTTTCAACATCAACTTGAAAATGTTATTGTACTGTATGCGCAGGACATTTAGCGATCTATTGGAACACCTGAACCACAGACCGCTCGTGTACAGACCCCGGCATGTAGGCCTCGAAAAGTGTAATTTTAACCTGCCCCCTTACCACCAACTCTTATTGCGATTCAATAGCTGAAGATATCTATATAGAGTCGCTTATTCGTTGGCATGAATAAGCATTCTATTCAGTTATTGAATCGCAATAAGAGTTGGTGGTAAGGGGGCTGATCCGTAAAACGAGCCAACCTGCGCGCTAGCATATTGCCTCGTACCGCCAACACCCTGCGCTCCCTCTCTATTTCGGTATCGTCTTTAAAGTCGTCGGTATGCCCTAGGTATTTGAATTGGTAAACTCTTTATAGATTTGACTCGCTTAGGGTGATTGGACGTATGTGTACAGGACATTTACCGGCGGCCTTAAACACCATGTACAGCGAATACATGGTGTTTTCTTTGTATTGAAGACCATGCGCCACAGCGTAGGCCTCACACACTTTTAATAGCTCTCCGATAGCCCTCGCAGTCGGCCCCAGCAGCACCATATTTTCCGGCTAACTGATGCTATTAAAACGAACACCCACACATTGTAGGAAACACCCAGACCAAGATTAACATATATGTTCTCCACGAAAAACTGTTTTATTATTATGACGAGCTCGGTGGTCGAATGGTTAGCAATGGCCACTTTGACTCCGAGGTCGCGGGTTCGATTCCCGCACAAGGCAAACATTTGTCTGCATGAACATGTCTGCTTGTCTTGGTCTGGGTGTTTTCTATGTATTATATGTATGTATTTACAAAAAAAATGTATTTAAGTACATTTATCAGTTGTCTAGTACCCATAACACAAGCTTTGCGCTTAATTTGGAACTAGATGGCGCTGTGTAAATTGTTTAGAAATATTTATTATTATTATTTTTAAATTGTATTTTTTTTATTTGTGCGCAGGCAGCGGCGGCCGCCGGCATGAGTGATCAGTGGTAGCGGGTGGCGGTGATGCAGCGAGCTCAAGCGGGCGGCGCCCCGCTCCCGCAGGCCTCCGCCGCCGCCCCCGCACCGCTCCACACTCACTACCGCACGCACGGACTGTACGCCGACATTGATGACCAGGTAACGTTCATGAAATAGTTTACAAATAATCATATATATCATTCATTATCTCTTGTATTTTTTGTGAAAGTTGAAAACAAAATGTTCATCACGTCATGATCACATCGTACCTTTACACAGAGCGTCTAATTCGTACAACTGTTTACACAGAGCGTCTAATTCATACAACTGTTTTTATGTCATGTGGATATTTTCTAGCTGTATTGTTTTCTTGATTTTCTTTTAATGTTACAAGCTTTTGTATTTTGCTGCCTAGTAATATAATACAAAAGTTTCCTGACATTAAAATAATAAAAAAATAACTATGCACGCGTCTACAATTTTATTGTTCACATTAATTAATTGTGCTTTTGGTCCTTTGTCGTACTGATTGTAATTTGTACCTTTGTCCTATTGATTCTTCTTCATAATCATCAGTTTTATTTTCATAACCCTTACTTTATTTATTTTATTTATTTATTTACACAAAACAGATTACAGTTACATCTAGAATAAATATTGCTTTATTACATCTCAACTGTTATCCAATAAGTAACACGTGCACACAACATTAATAATTTTAGCGCTCTTATCTGTAATATAAAATTTTAAGTTTTTAATTCTTATTTTATTCATAATTTTCAATGTCCGCTTATAAGTCAGATTGTATGCTCGTTTGCCACCTTTTTGATATACATAAATGCATTTTAATTAATAACTATTTTCCACTTTAAAGAACACTTTAGACAAATGACAATTTTATACATTTGTTGTGTTTACTGTTAAAATTTTTACAACAGCTGGTTTTAAATAAATTTTCCTCAAATACTTTTAGATTAATATGCATTGAGTCATTTGACATTGAGTCTGAATAGTGTCGTTTGTTTTAGATTCCCGCCTCGGTGATTAGCAGCGTGGGAACAGTGAGCCTTTCACAGTCCACGAGCAACCCAACCCCGAGCATAACAATGGCCAATCCAACGAACCCAGGGAATGCGAGCAGCGGCAACGCTCCAGCCGCGCAGCAAACACCGACACAAGCGCCTGTCCGAAACTTACCCAAAAAACGCAAGTTCGACCCTTCGGAATTAGAAGAAATGGAACGCAACTGCATGAACAACGTTGCAGTGCCATTGCCTCTCCAAATAGATTACCAACAGCCGACTCAACTGTTGCAACAGTCATCAATAATACAACAGCCTTCACCGCCAACCGAAATGAGATCGTACATGCACTATCCAAATCTTGATCTATCAGAATGGCGGGACCATCGAGTCTTGGCTAAACAGCGCGGACTCTACATTCCTGGAGTGATCAGACAGGCTGAAGGTTGTAAAGTTATTGTGGAGTTAGACGGCCAAGAGAGTGACCCCGTGGAGTACAGTGATATCTTCGGCAAGAACAAGTTCGATGTGATCAGTGACGCGAGTCCTCAAATGGTACATCTCTTGGTGAAATCCTCGTGCGTGGTCAGGACTGCGGACCCCAGTCGGGAGAATGTGCAAAATGTGTTTGTGGAAGGACAAGTTGTTGAAGTGCTTAATTCGCCAATAAGGATACGTGTTAAGGTATGCTATTTTCTTATTTTTCTATGTGTGCTTACATGAATAAGTGTATGGAGTAAAATAGAGTTAGCTTCGTATTCACACGTAGCTGTTATTGTTGTAAGCAGGGATGTTATGGATATGAAATTTCGGATTCGGATACGGTTACGGATATGTAAATAATATTATCGGTTACGGTTACGGATATGAAATTATTTCGGATTATTCGATAGCTACGGATAGTTTCAGAATTGTAAAAGGAAAATTTTAATACAAGGTAAACTTTAAAAAAAATAGAAGCTGTACAAGTAAATACAAAATCAGCGTTGAGCAACGCAGTTTTAGTATGTCGTCTTGGCCGGCGACATCCTATCAAAACTTGTCTCATTTAGATTTCGCCTCTATTCGAAATTATCCGAAACTTTTATGTCGGTTACGGTTTCGGATATATTTTTATTTCGGATATCCGATACTTTCGGTTTCAGTTACGGAGCTCCAAAACATCCCTACTTGTAAGCAGGTAATCGGATTTTTATGTATGCACCCTACGACTTTATTAGTTTTTAATTATTTTTGTGTTCGTTTTGCAACATTTTACCCAGGCACTGGTACCTGAGCATTTACGATAAATGCCCAAAAAGTACTTATAATTTCCCTAATTATGCCGAAAACATAAATTCCCTATCTATGCCCAAAGCTAGGCATTTATTGGGCATTTATAGGTACGTACTGGGCACTTATTGTAAATGCCTGGCATTTTGCCCATCTCTACTCGTGGGTCTGTCTGTCTGTCTGCCACTGCCAATTTTTTGACTTCACTTTTAGTGCTTTTAGTTTACTTTGCCATGGTGGCAGTCGTTTTTAATTTTTTAAATTATTTTGTATTCTTGTTAAACATATTTATACCTAAGTATAGTCAACAAAAGAGAAGTAACTTAAGAGAATTAGAATATGATAAAGATATCGTATGCAATAATATTTGTACATATGAAATAATTTCGTTAACTATACAATACAAATGACAAAATAGCGATTTTTACCCCACTGTCTAAGAAGAGAGGGTAAAGTTTTTTAACCCTTAATTTGGCAGAAAGAATAAAGTTGCATATTGATATTGCTTTCACTATTTTATATTAGTGGGACATTGAGGGTCTGCGAAAAAGAAAATGGAGAAATAAATATTTTTCCCCAGTTTTTGTTAATATTCTCTAACTCGGTCGAGATTTTTTTTCATTTAATATTTTTGTTTTTTAAATTCGTATTATAGTCCATTCACCCAGTTTTTGAAAAACTTGATTTATATTTCGCGACCACTGACTGTACTTACACAGCTGATAATTATGGACAATGCAGGATCACATTGTCGCAGTTAGATTTAAAAACAAAAGCTGCAATGACAAAGACAAAAGATTTATTAAACAGCGTAATTTATTGCTTGACAGTAGTGTTGTAATATAATTTGCTATAGATTGTTATACATTAATTTGTACTTAGTTTTAATTGTCCTTGTAGTTCCATTCAGTAACACTGAAGTAGGCATAACTTCTAAGCGTGTGTGCTGTTGTTATAAAGGAGGTTTTACACTACACATTTCCCTTATTGAGAATTACTTAATAAGATCCGCCATTCAATTCATGTGTAATGTAATACGTTGAACTAATAGTAAATTTAAATCCATTTCGACCAGCTCGGTGGTCGAATGCCTATGGTTACTGTGACTCTTGAGGTCGCGGGTTCGATCCCCGCACAAGACAAATTTGTGTGTCTATAATCAAATCAAAATACCTATGTACATACATAAGTATGTACTTACAAAAAAGAGTGTATTAACTGCATTTATCAAGCTTTGCTTAGTTTGGGATTAGATGGTGCTGGCTGTGTAAATAGTCAAGAAATATTTATTTATTTGAGAATGAGTCATGCTACACCGAGCCGCAAACTAGTCGAGCGCAGTATAATTTAAAAAAAAATCTTTCAACAGATGACAACAATGAATAGATGGCACTGTGTAAAATAGTCCAGAAATATTTATTTATTTGAGGATGACTCACGCTAAACCGAGCCACGCACTAGTCGAGCGCAGTATAATAAAAAAAAAGTAGTCCTTTTAACAAATGACTGGACAATGAAACTGTCATGCACAGTCTAGGCTCGGAAGCAGCCTGGCCCGGCCACAAAGCCCGAAAACTAACAGAGCATTTTCTTATTTAGTTATTATCGTTTACATTAATTCGACTCACGAGTTCGAATTCTGTCGAAGCCGGCTCGGTTCGGTGTAGCGTGAGTCATCCTGTATATTAGCTGACATGAAGTTCAGTGTTACGCTCTACAAGCGGGTTGTATGTACAAAAGTTACATTAAAAAAATAGTCTTACTCAATGATCTACGCGCATTTCCATTTCAAATTTATGGTCAGCCCCCTTACCACCATCTCTTATTGCGATTCAATAACTGAATAGAATGCTTATTCATACTAATGAATAAGCGACTCTATTTCGAATCTCATAGAGTCCCTTATTCATTGGTATGAATAAGCATTCTGTACAGTTATTGAGCTGGTGGTAAGGGGGCTGTTATAGTAAGTCTACCTTTGCCCTTTTTTACATTGGCATATCTCCTAATTCTGAGCACATATTTTTTATTGTCGATTGACATCATTTTGTTTTGTCAATTAATCTAAATTTGTGTAATCTGTGTTGGTTCTAATGGCAATGGAAAATCTGTTAAGTTTATTTATGATCACGAGTAGGTCAACAAGCCATGCCATTTTAAAGTTTGTAAATATATTGTTTTGACAGAAACAGTTTATTTATTATCATCTTATCGACTTGTGTTAGCAGTTATCAATAATATAACAAGGTTTTTATTTTGGTTTGAAGTTTAGTTTATCAATATACCACCCAATATAAGGTAATAAAAAAAACTTTCGTACAAATCATTCAATGCCACTCGTAACCAAACACGATCAAATTTACGTTGTTGCCAAATGGGATTATTTTTATTAGAATTTCCCATTTGTCACCGATATTTACATTGCGCACGGGACTAGTGAGATTGACCATTTCTTTAGGTGGTTGAGTGTCATGCTAAATTTCTTCGAAATAAAATAAACACTGTTTCAAATTGTCGATAATTGATAACACAGGTTAATAAGATGATAATTCTATATTATTATCGTCTTATCAACCTGTGTTATCAGTTAATTATGGAAAATTTAAAACTGTGTTTATTTTATTTCAAAGAAATTTAGGATGTCACTCAACCACCAAAGAAATGGGATATTTTTAACAAAAAAATCCCATTTGTCACTGATGTGTAGCGACATAGCCGGCGGTGACTACTGGGAATGACTCGAGAAAATGCGATAATGAAAAATAGTTCGTACACAAGAATTAATTTGTCATGAAAATATTTATTTATATTATAAAAACAAAAAGTAATTTGTCATGAAAATATTTTAAAATCTAGATTTTTCCACTACTGCGTTTCCTCAGGTGGTGTCATTGATAATAATTTCTACGAATTGATAAAACACATAGTTTGTTGTTAGATAACACACGTTGATGAAATGATAATAAATAATCCCAACGTGTTAATAAATGTAATATCCTTGAACAACCTAATAAACATAGTAAAGAAATCAATTTTCTCTATTACGAAATTTTATACTATGATATGGACGTACGCTCGACGAAGCGCAATCGACCGCATTTTCGCTGCGAAAGATCTGATGGGCGACTTGGATATAGATTGATTTAATTAAATTATTATTATTGCTTGATAGCAGTACTATCAGATTTAAGGGGTAAGATATTTAAAGGGTTATTGAATCAATGTTTTCCAAGTGGCAATTTTCCATCGTCAATGGGTAGCGGTTCTGGCGACAGATTGGTGCAATGGTGTCATGGAGCACCTGGTTTTGTACTATTGTGTACCCTTCAACGGCCAAGTCACACAACATTAACTATAATAATAAAGAAATCGCAGTAAGGAACCTTAGACTTGGCACGACTTTGTCTAGATTTCATTACTTTTCAGAGATAAACAAGCAGCTCCATCGATACTTGGCTAGTTTTTTACAGAATGTTTTTGGTGGGATTTTATTATTATTGCTTGATAGCAGTACTATCAGATTTAAGGGGTAAGATATTTAAAGGGTAGCAGACGAAACATTACATACTTATTCCCTTCTTCTTTCAATTCACAGCCACTTCTACTGCCAATTCACAGTTTCCTTTCAGGGACTCAAAGGTTGACTGGAAGAGATCCCTTATAGGTACAAGTCCGCCCTTGTACACTATGTCTTATCACTACAATCTGTGTTATGTAAAATTTTAAACAAAAAAACAAACTTATAACGTGAATAAATTATTCGTTCGTAGTTTATTTTTAATTGCTGATAATAAATAATGTAATGATATACAGTTGATGTATGTGTTTCATTTATTAGATACTCTTTTACATTTATAAGTATTTTGACTTCGAGGTCGTGGGTTCGATCCCGACACAAGACAAACATTTGTGTGTTGTAACATGTCTATTTTTCAAGACAAATAGACATGTTCCTGCAAACTAATGTCTGCAAATAGACATCTAGATCTAGAAAATCTAGTTTTCTATGTATTTACAAAAAAAAAATGTATTTAAGTACATTATTTTATCAGTTGTCTAGTACCTACTCATAGTACAAGCTTTGTGCTTAATCTGGGACTAGATGGAGCTGTGTAAATTGTCCAGTATTATTTATTTTTGCACCAAATATCATCGTATATGTTAAAGATAAACAACATAGTTTTATACATATGAAGATCAGATAATAACTTTGAATTGTGACGTACACAGGTAGCAGATATAGACAACGAGACAGTGGAAGTGAAGCGTGCTGACATTCGGCTGCTGCAGCCACCCTGGGCCGATGAGCTAGAGGACGCGGGATCACACCACGCGCCTCTACATCAGCACGTACACGTGCAGCACATGGCTGTGCCGGTGGGTATATAATCTTTTTGTTAATGTAAATAAACCTATGCCATGGCCGTGTGGTTTCCGGCAGACTAGAATAGAATCACTCCGTCTCTTCCCGTGGATGTCGTACAAGGCCACTAAGGGAAATACATTATGAAACATCAACTCTATCCATAAAGTATGAGAATGGTAGTTAATACGTTCGCCCTTATATCCAGTCGTTCCAGATGAGCGACAACTTCTACACGTCGTCGCCGATGCCCGGCGCCGGGCAGGTGGTGACGGTCGGCGCCTCGTCCAACGGGTCCATGGACTACGGCGAGAGCGACGACGACCTGCGGCGGGAGGACATCATGTTCCCCAATGATTCGCAGATGGGTTAGTATTTTTGTCCTATTTTTTCTAGGGAACGTTAAGTCTTGATTGACTATTCATAACGACACAATATTGCTATATATCGCTCATTTGCTGCAATATGGTCACAGTGTACATTTATGTCGTTGTTGCACGTAGATCACTTTTATGATTATCCAACCAAATAAGACTTATTTAATTGGAACAATAATAAGATTAGAAAATAATTAGGCACTTCTAAAATGTTATAAACCTATTAAGAAGGAACAATCTGCAAGTAGAAACAGTACATCAAAATAAATACCAAAATAACGTTCGGAAAATGCACGTTGACTGTAATTATGACGTTGCAGCAGCCAATGAGCGATATATAGTCTCATTCTATAGTCGCACCGCTCGCCATCGGCAGGAAATTGATTCTCACGCATTGGAACCAATATGGTCGCGAACTGACAGGTTTTCTTTCACGGACTCTCAGGATGCGGAAAGAATTACCTACCGAGGTTTTCCCATGAGACTACAGCATGCGGTTTCTTGAAGAAAGCAGTGTAGAGGTTTTTACAGGGTCGGCAACGTGTTAGTGATACCTCTGGTCTAGCGAGCGTCCACAGGCTGCGATGACTGCGTACCATCAGGCTGTTCGTATGTTTTTTACCACCTTAGTTTAAAAAAAAGTAATGATATTTATTGTCATGGTAAAAGAAAATCGGCCAAAAAATGCAAAAAAAAAATTAAATTTTGAAGGCACATTAGTAGGGATCAGAGGGATGCCAAGAATGTAAGCAGTTTGACCTGGTACCTTTTTCGAGGTTCATAAAATTTGATATGTGTAATTAGGTTAGGTTATATAGGATAAAGCAGTGAATGTCAGTATGACGGGTTCGATTTTTGCTAGATTCTAGTATTTCGAAACATCTTTTTTTATATGCTACTGTTCGCCCAGTGGTCGAAATTCGACCATTATTAATTTAAATTATGACTAACAATAAACAAAAGAGTATACATATATGCGAGTATGTCAAATACAGGGCAGGGTAGTGTGTGTAATTTTTTTTTATTGTTTTAATGTATTTTTTATAACCTATAAGTATGAGAAATTTCATACTCCTCCGTCCGCGCATTTTTCGTACAATACAAGGGGTACAAAGTTTTTGCTTCACGTGATAATATATAGATAATGTAGTTTACAATAATATTTCTTATTAATGAGTATCATATTTTTTGTCAGATTGCAGCAATAGCAAACGCAGCAGCTTGCAGAGTCGTGGCAGCACGTCGAGTCTCATTGAGCGCAGTCTCACCCCTAGATCTCAACCCCCTACTCCTAGGTCAGTACCCTTGTAATATCTATTATTATACATTACAGGCAATTTGATCTACATTACTTGCGTCCTTGCACCAACAGTTAGTTCATGCAACTACTTACTCCCAACCGACACCTACACACTGCCGTTAGTAGATGCATGCGACTGCCGGTAGTAGTTTGCTTGAACTGGTGGCAAAATAACATCTGAATGACTTGAATATCTCTATATATATCTATAAATGTAATAAATTGTCTCTCACATTGCTAAGATGGGAAATCAAATTCCAACTCTTCAAAAGCTTCTTGCTCCTAATTTCTTCTGATTAAATTCGTTGTAAGTTCCAAAGCAATGGTCTTCACTGTTCATTGCCTTTTTTGGTGGTTGCCGCTCTTCATCCTGGTTACTCAGGAGACATAGTGGTGGGAATGAGTGGTGGGCCCCCGTCCTGATAAAAAAAATGTAATAAAATGGTTACTGATGTCTGTACACTAGGGATGGGCGTTGAATCAACGAACCGTTTTTTTAAACTGTTTTTTGTGCGTGAACGATTAAACTAGTTTACAGTTCACAGATAAACCAGTCGAAGGATAACTTCGACTGGTTGATGAGACCGTTGCGTCGCGTCGCGATCGTCTCGTTTCGTCTAATGACTTGACAAATTAGATTTTCGTTCGTTTACGTTTACCAATCGTTTAAGTGAACAAATAGTCTTATCGACGACGAAGTAAACTAGTCGAAAATTAGACTGTTTTTTAAGCTTTTGCATATCGCGAGCTTTGAGCGCGGCGACCGAATCAAGAAATTCCGTAACGAAAATAAAACCTAACACGATTTGACAACCAATGTCAAATATGACTTTCAAACGGCCAAACGGGCAATCGGCCAAACGGGCAATCGGCCAAACGGGCAAACGGCCAAATGGCCAAATGAGCAAACGGTCAAACGGCCAAACGAGCAAACGGCCACGAGCAAACAAACAAACAAACAAACAAACACACAAACAAACACACAAACAACAAACAAACACACAAACAAACACACAAACAAACGCACAAACAAACACACAAACAAACACACAAACAAACACACAAACAAACAAACAAACAAACACACAAACAAACACACAAACAAACACACAAACAAACAAACAAACAAACAAACAAACACACAAACAAACACACAAACAAACACACAAATAAACACACAAACAAACACACAAACAAACACACAAACAAACAAACAAACAAATAATTATAATTACATAAGTTGATAAATAATGCAATAGCTTTACCGCGGCAGTCCTCGAGTGCCACACGTTTTTTTTTTAAACTAGTTCATCGTCGACGGTAAACGGTCTCGTTGCGTCGACTGTAAAATCGTCGACGACCCACCCACCACTAGTCGACGACGTAAACTAGTCGAAAATTAGACTGTTTATTTTTAAACTGGTTCATCGTCGACGGTAAACGGTCTCGTTGCGTCGACTGTATAATCGTCGACGACCCATCCACTACTAGTCGACGACGTAAACCGGTCGAAAATTAGACTGTTTTATAAACTAGTTTAACGTTGTGGATAAACGGTCTCGTTTCGTTGACGGCAAACCCGTCGACGACACATCCCTACTGTACACACAGGAAACATATAGACCTAAATATTTATTTTCAAATGTATTTTTAAAACAGATCTCAAGCGGCAACCCCGCACAAATATAAGAAAGGTGATGTTGTTTCGACGCCGACGGGGATTCGGAAGAAATTCAACGGCAAGCAATGGCGTCGCCTCTGCTCTAAAGATGGGTGCACCAAAGAGAGTCAGCGTCGAGGCTATTGCTCTCGACATCTCTCTCTTCGTGGTGTAACTCGTTCCTCTAACACACCGCTAACGCAGCAACAACACACGCCGCATCACAGGTAAACATGTTGTTCTTAATGCAATGTATTAAGGTTCAAAATGTACCTAAAGGGAATCGTTGCCGTGGAATAGACGTAAATTTTGTGGCTATTCATTTCTGTGATTGTAAAATAGAGAGCGAGAAACAGAGAAAGAGAGAGACAGAGAGAGAGAGAGAGAGAGGTTTTATATTGCAAATGAGCATGTGGGTCACCTAATGGAAAGCAATCACCACTCCTCACGGGCGAATCGGCAACACCAAGGCGTCACCGATCCGTTGCCAGCCTTTTAGGGGATAACTGACTATAACTTTATTTTTTGATTACGTAATTATTATTCATTTTACGTAAGGTTTGCATGCACTGACACTTGTTCCAGAAGCAGCAGCAAGTCACTGTCATCAAGCGGTACCGGTGTGGAGGGAGACGAGACATCTCGCGAGTCAGACACCACGCCGCCCCACTACCGTGTCACGGGCCGGTTCGACCCCGACGAGACTGAGGCCGCTAACATGCTCGGTAATACTATTGTTGGAGACGAGACATCTCGCGAGTCAGAAACCACGCCGCCCCACTACCGCGTCACGGGCCGGTTCGACCCCGACGAGACTGAGGCCGCTAACATGCTCGGTAATACTATTGTTGGAGACGAGATATCTCGCGAGTCAGACACCACGCCGCCCCACTACCGCGACATGGGCCGGTTCGACCCAGACGAGACTGAGGCTGCTAACATGCTCGGTAATACTATTGTTGGAGACGAGATATCTCGCGAGTCAGACACCACGCCGCCCCACTACCGCGTCATGGGCCGGTTCGACCCCGACGAGACTGAGGCCGCCAACATGCTCGGTAATACTATTGTTGGAGACGAGACATCTCGCGAGTCAGACACCACGCCGCCCCACTACCGCGTCACGGGCCGGTTCGACCCTAATACTATTGTTGGAGACGACAATTATTTTGCTAAACTTTTATATTGAAAAATCATAGCAAATTAATTAATTAAATTAAACGGGTCACACACGTGTCTCTCTACCATTCAAAGCAAACACCTAGCACAGTTTAAAGTCGAACGGCGAGAACGTTAGCGCGCAGTGTTCGTCGCAATAGAGAGAGCGAGCCCGCATGTGAGCATTCGCTTCAATGAAGATTTCCGTTTAAGATCGAATCTAGGCGATTCTTCCAATAAAAATATGCGAGTGACCTGTTTAATTTAATTAATGAATTAGTAAGATGTTATTTAACGTACTCGCCTACCTGCAGATGAGAGACGAGATCCGTATTCCAACAACGGCATGAATGCGTGTCGTGGACGATGCGAGTGTAGTAATGCGTGTGTGTGTTGTGCACAGTGTCGCTGGGCAGCTCGCGGTCGGGCAGCCCGGGCGCGTCGCCGGTGGGCGGCGGGTCCCCCGGGCTGCGCAACAACGTGTTCGTGCCGATCTCGTCGCCGCAGCCGCCGCACCTGCCGCACCACGCGCCGCCGCACCACGCGCACGCGCACTCGCACTCGCACTCGCACCTCACGCTCAACCATCACCATCTCATCAGGTGAGACGACCACGACGTTTCAGATTTAGATCTTTCTCGTAATAAGCCCTAAAATGTTTCTGTATCAGAAGGAAATGTTACCAGAGGTAGGAGCCTTAAGACAGGCTACATACATACTGTTGCGGTCCTGTCGCGAATCATCTAGAATAGTCGCCGCATACTTCGCTGCATGCAATAATGACCCGTGTGTCTACTGTTATAAGGTTCATAACACTATAACATGAACATGTTGTAGACACATTACCATGTCTACTGAAGGGAAGTACATACATACATACATATGAGAACATTCGGGAACCCTTGCCGGCGGATATATAGTGACCGCCGCGGCGCATAGGCAGTTCAGTTTGGACTTCCGACCTCAGCGATACTATTGGACTTCGATTTGACCTGCGATTTGGAATCTTCGTGTGCACTTCGTGTTGTGAAGACCTGCAGAACAGACCATGCGTGAATAAATCCTTAGAAGTTGTCATTGGCGTTTTACATCCAAATCTAGAACTCGTAACAATACTTATATTAGAAGGGATACATTTCCATAACAACGTAGAAAGGGAATTACTTGGGTGTACGTCCAAAATTATGGTTGATATGGATTTGTCCCAACATAATCTAGGCTTGTTGCTTATTATCACAGTTAAAGAAAACATTAGTTTGGAAATTATAAGCCTCGAAAAAGTTGCTTAATTAGTTTATTTATTCGAAAGTTTGAGTAACTTTATTTTGCATAAATACATTGAGTAGTTCTTTTGTAATTTCAGTTCTCCCAAACGTCTATTCAATTTCCTTCCCTATCATTGTTTTTCAAATAACATAATTACAAAATACTTGTAATAGGACTCCGTGTAATTAGTTCGTGAACTAGCTAATAAATTGTTCATCATTAGAACTATCTATTTCACACATGGTGCTTAGTGAAGTAACCATACTAGAAATATCTAGCGACGAGTTGGTCCAAACATACTGTGTACTCTTAAGGCAGTCTATCGTGGTGCCGTCTCGCTACTAATAGTATGGTGTAAGCGAAACGACACTACGAAGACAGTCTCAGTACCTCGTCGTCTAATAGGCCTGCCCCCCTAGCCAAGTGTAATTCGTAGCGTAACGAACGTTATATAGATCACGTGACATTTGTCAAAATCGGACATTTTAGTACGAGAATTGACAAATGTCACGTGATCTATCTAACGTTCGTTACGCTACGAATTACACTTTGCTAGGGGGGCTGTTCAGACTGTCTTAATTTAGTATAGTAGGGCTTAGTAAATTTTCTACGGGATTAACTTTTCAAATTTCTTCACAATAGACTTTACAAAATGCTGGTACATTGAAAAAGAATAGTATAGTAATCTATTAGAAAAAGGAAAATAATAATATGAGTGAGTAAAAGTAATAAATAAGCTACTGGAATACTAGGTTAAGTTAGGTTTGGTATGATTTAATCATTTTTAGTCGCGAAGTTAGTAAAATAGTCGACCAGTTTTGTAATTTTTATAGGTTCGGTTTATTAGTTATCACCCCGCAATGCGTTCGGTGGACGACATCAGGCATCACGCAGGCAGCAACTGGATACAAGTGGCACGGGAGAGGCAAAAATGGAAAGATATGGAGGAGACCTATGTCCTACAAAGGATAAAATAAAGGCTGCTATGGATGGATGGATGGATTAGTATCCTTAGAAAAATACGAACCTTGGGGCAAACATCGATGTTGTTTAATAGTTATCTTAAATCCACAACGAATTTATGAGTACAGTGGGTTCTCACTAATCCGGCACTATTAAAAACCAGATAGTGCCGGATCATTGAAATGTTTGGATCACTGGATTGTATACAAAAAATCATAATAATTCAAATAAAGCATTTTATAAAGATAATACGATGTATTTGGGTTCCTGTTCTGTAAGTTTATATAACAGTAACATAGGTATCTCAAAATTAACTTGTAATGATATCATCATCATCAGGTCATTTTTAGTCTCACTACAGGAGCACGACCCTCTCTCTTCCGTCTCAGACAGAAGGAGGATTTGGCCTACACTCCCCACGCTGGCCAGACGGGTTGGGGAGGCATTGTAATGATATACATAGTTTTTAATCTTTGATTGAAGAGGGGCGGGGGACGTGCGCGCAGAGGGTGCCGGTTTATTGGACGTGTCGGTCTAATGAAGTGACGGATTATTGAGATTCTACTGTAATCTATATAAAATAGAATAAGCAGGAGTTATTTCATATATTTATCAAAACGTTATTTCCAGACCTGAACTGGTACGACCAAGCAGAATAAGTTCCCCAGTGAGTGGAGTCGCCACCAGCGTTATAAGAGTATCGCCGGCTCCATACCATCAGGTATTCTTGAACATATTTTTTTTTTCTCATTTCGATAAACAAGATATTAAAAGATGTTATCCAGCTGGAAATGTTCTTAGTCAGGTTAATATATCTTGATGTGGAATCTTCCCAATTTATTTCTGTTTGTGACAACTATACAGAAATAATTGTTTGTTTTCCTATGAGTGGTCGCTATAGATTCTCTGATGACTTTTGTTTTCTCACAGGCGTTCTAAAATAAGCGAATTGTAATTTGTCAATTGTTTTGTAGAAATAAGAGACAATTTCTAAGCAATCTCGCTAAAAAATTGTTATCTTTTACGTATAATGTTGTGTCTTGTGTAACCGTTCTTATATTTCTATACATAGGAGACTAGTTATTGGCTAATTGATGTTTACTAATTTAACTATTGAGCTGTAAGACTCCCAAATATAAGTAAATAAATTTGAATTTATTTATCGCTAGAACATAATAAATTAACCAGCAGGTATACTTGCAGTTTGAATTTGGCTCTAACTAACATCGCACCTGATGCGCTGGGGATTCCGTAGGCTATATTTATATTATTTGCAAACCAAGTACTATGTAAATAATATTTACCCCCTTCCAGCCGGAAAATCGCAATGGTCCCACAACTCTCCACAACACCAGCCAACCGAACGTGATCGGAGTCCAAACATCGAGTCTCAACATACAAAGTACCATCCAATCAGGGATCAGCGCGCCCTACACGACATCCCTACAACCCAACCTTACCCTGCCCTCGAGTATATCGCTCAGTCTAAACAATATCAACCCGAACATACAAACAAGCATCGCGAACACCATACGCAGTACCAACAACGAGATACCACACAACCTAATAGTGCATAGGACATCAGCCTCGAACGGTATCGATGTCGAATCGATGTATCGACAACCTCTACTCCGCAACGGGCTACACGAATTTCGCGACGTATCGCCCCCTTTAAACAACATGAACAATCACGAAAATTTTTTAAATAGGAGAGTCTCGGAATACGATGAGGAAATTCCTCGGGAGAATTTACACAGAAATGTGATAGAACACCGGCCGCCGGAACTTTCCGAGACTCGCGTTGTTGAAGATAAGAGAATCATAAAGCCGGCGCCATTGCAAGCGCGCTTCCTGTCCGTCGTGGACCCGGAGGCGAAGGACTCGATAAAGAGATTTTATGTCATACCGCAGAATTCTATTGAGAAGAAATTCGTGCTAATAAAAAACGAGCCAATGGAATCTCTTCACGTAAGTGTTTGTTAAAATAATTTTGTATATATACATATATTTTTTTATATACGATATTTCGTTCCCGAGATCAGGTACTTTCAGAGTATTAATCGTGATTAGGAGGTATATGGCAACTATAAATAAAATACTTATGGCATATGTAACTTACCATATATTTGCAACTGCACTGACAATAAGCAACTGACAACTAGAAAAACAAATTATATCAAAAATATAACATTAAAATATAAAAAGTAACTTCTATAAACAGGTCTAAAAGAAGAGGTCTGTCGCCAACACAGAGATTAGCGCGAACTCTTCAGTTTTATTATATTAGTATAGATTTATAATTACAGATATATGTTTAAATTTCAGATAGAAGAGAAGATGACTCAGCAAATGAATAATAATGAACCAGAACCGGACCACAGGGGATTGGACAATGGCGATCATGTAAGTGATTAATGTGTAGTGTATATGTTACGGCTAAAGGTGGGTGTGAACATAAACTTAAGATTAGCCGGCTAATGTGCACATTAACGGAAACGAAACGGCTAAAAATGTATTCGATGGACGCGCCGGGCCGGCGGAGGGCTTGAGGGGGCGGTGGGAAGACAATGCGCGCACATGTGGCAATGAAACTTCCGAATAGAATACTATTTTAATGAATTACGACGTAGGATGCAAGAGCGAGCGAAGGGCACCCCGAGGTTAGGTTTTGTTAGGTTACTTTAAACCCTTTACACAGAGCGGGGCTCCGTCGAAATAGCACCACAGTCTATGAAATATGAAATGTAATTTAGCCGGCTAAAGATAGAAGTAACTAACATTAACACCTCCTCGAAGTTAGACCTAAGTTTAGCCGGCTAATCTTAAGTTTATGTTCACACCCACCTTTAGCCGTAACATATATATTAGCACTGTAGATGGCAGTATAAGTGAAAGTGTCGATGACATTGCGCGAGTGTACTAGCCACTAGCCGGTGAATTGAAAAGCTAGTGCGATAATAACGATGATACATAATAATTAGACTAGGTTTACACAGTATTGTGCTGTTCCTTTTTTTTTGCAGGATGAATCTTGCTAAGAACTTGCTACTTTGCCAAGTAGTAGCGCATACCTTGAATATAGAACCATTCACACGTCGCTTGTACTGAAAAAGAAAAAACGTTCATAGCTAAATACGTTTATCAAATACTTATCAGACTTGTCAAGCGAACCAAATGAAGTTATAACGTAATCGATCTGCAATTGCGTATAGTATGACTTTTCTGCGTGCTTAGTAATATTGTATCCGCTTATTAATAGAATGGTCCCAAAATCTTATTTATTGTTATTTTGGTGGCGAATTTGCTGGCGTCTTCGATATCAATGTAAAAGCACAACGACGTGTGGAGCTACTTATGTGTCGTGTGAATAGTCCGCAGTTTGTACAGTTTAAATCGAATACTACTGAAAACATTTGGTGTAGTGTCGTGTGAATGTAGCCTTGCTACTCGATCAGATGCCTAGCAACTGGCTAGTTAGCTAGAGAACTGGCGAGTTCTCTAGCTATTCTTGCAGGTTATTTATTTATTTATTTAAACTTCATGCACAAAGTTGTACACAGGCGGACTTAATGCTATACAAGCATTCTCTACCAGTTAACCCATCAATAAAATAATATTTGTGACCGTTGATTGTTGCAGGTGAACAACGTCAACAGCAGTGCTGTCATAGTACACCCCAGCCAGTTGCTGCCTGTGTTGCCTCCGCCGACATCACACACGGCTATCATTGGTATGTACCTTTTAAATCGCACTAATTATATTTAGATAGCTTCCACGTCGGCGTGTATTGTCAACGACACCACAGTGGTGTCGTTTACAATTTTTTTTAGGTAACCACACCACTGCCGACTAGTGATGTGTAATGTGTGCTGCGCGGCTAAATGACGCAAACACGTGAGCGGATGAAAACAATTCGTTATGTTTTAATTTTTAATGATAATAAGTATTAGTTGCTGAAATTGAGCGAGTCCTCAAGGGATTCGTAAAACGTAATAATAATTGTCTTTACAACAAAATAAAATTAATCATAACAGAACTTCGTAACAAAATTAAATCAAAATATCTATACCTCATATTATACAAATTTTTTTCACCGTAACTTTTTTTAACCTCATTTGCTATCTATGAAAATTTGTCATCGATAAATTTTCGATCAGTCGTCAGACTTATTTTAGGGTCGATCAAAGTTTGGCGGGAAAGTCCATTTTAAAAGTATGAAATTATTAAAATATGTATAATATTTCCATTGGAGAAGCAATAAAAAATACTATAACTTTTATTATGATATTAATTACATAAACGTAATATTTAACACAGCTGTCGTACAAATTTCTTATTTGATGCATACAAAATACAAACGTGTGACGTCATAACTTAGTAGCCTTTTGTATGGAGCGTTTTCTGGAAAAAATGTGATTTTCAAGTTATCATATCTGGAGAAGGTTTTGTGCTATCGAAGTAATTCTTTTACATGTGGCTATATTATTGAGACGTCCCTACATATCAAACCGAAAAAAAATTTGGTCAAATAGCCTAATAGGTATTTGACCAACATTCTAATATTATTGTTACTAAGTACATACCTATATACTTACTTAATAATCACAGAGTATGATAATATAGTAACATAAGTAAATACAGCAGAGTATTAACATAGTTATACAATTTTTGGTGGTTTCTGTATATTATTATGTATTTATACCTATCGTAGTATTTTATTGATCATTAACAAACAAGCGTATGTGTTTATACCTATCTACGCGGCACGTTCGCGAGCGCTTCTTGTTCAACCACAATTCAACCCTATGAGCGACACGCAGCCGGGTTACAAGATTTTGTAAAAGCAGCGGCGATCGCTCGTAACGCGTTAGATATAGGGGTTACTTTCGATTGTCCGTGCCGCTGAAAGACTTGGTACGAGTACAGCTGCAGAATTATTTTGGACCGTATTTGCGAGTATCGAAGGTTGATATTTTATTCCAATTGTGTCGAAAGTGGATTTTCTATATGTATATTATTCTGTGACTCAATCTCGATTTCGGCTTCGCGGCCTAGGTATTTAGGTAATTTGTCAGAGTCGGGAATGTCTTTTTGTCTCTATGGAAGGCGACAATATTTCATCGCCGAATTCAAAATTACGTTTTAAGGTATAGTGGTCGAATTGTTGAATTCGTTTGTTTAGTGTCAACGAGCGGCATGTCCGGCGGCGTGTTCCCGTGGCAGTCGCTAGTGCCGCTCCTGGGCGGGTCGTCCCCGCCCGCCGCGCCGCCCTCCCCGCGCACGCCGCGCACGCCGCGCACGCCGCACACGCCGCACACGCCACACACGCCACACACGCCACACACGCCGCACGTCAAGACAGAGGACCAGATTAAGACTGAAGCAGGTACGTTTTACCCTGAACGAGATCAAACCAGACATAGAACATTAACTCAACTCCGCAGACAGCACTGACAGGCAGTGTTAATATGTAATGTGTAGCGAAGTGGCTTAGGATCGTGTAGTGGTGTGGGTCTGCTTGAGTGAACCCATTACGAATGTTTGATAGATTGGTTTATAAGTATTTTCTAGCGAGACAATCGCAAGGAAAGCACAGAACCGTTACGACTCCTTGTCACAAGCACAACAAAGGAGAAATTTACACTTTTGAACTTTATTTCGTTGGGGTAAGGTTCAAAAATGTAAAGCAAATAAAGGTCGATTTAAGTGTTGCATCAAACTCTTTATTATACAAAGGGGTTCAATTGACCAATATTAGAATTTCATCGAATGTTACATGTTCAGACTTGGATACGGAATGGTGTTTTAGTTTTCTCACAACTACCTACTATTATTAATTTCAATGTTTTACCGATTAATGGCGAAACAAAAAGAAGTTTTATGATTTTAGCAGTAATAGTCTTGTCTGTAAGTTGGTATAGTCATCTGTTCTTTGCGCTCGTCAATTACTAATGATATTTTGCAAACGTGTTGGATAGATATGTAAAACATCTTTTCTCACAACGCTAAAACATTTCTGGGAAACAGACCTATAGACCGCCTTATGGAAAACAGTTACTGTAGGATACGTAGTCCTCGATGAAGTCCATGCCTCTAGCTATAAAGACATCATGTATGACTCTAATCTTTCCAGACGGTAACTATAATATGCTGTGCAATGTTCCAGGAGATACAGTGCCCCCTATGTGTACAGAGGACGACGATGACGTTTTCGAACCTGAAGACACTGGAGGTGGCGGAGACGATTCAACAAAGCGTCGCTCACAGAGCTTGTCATCGCTCAACTCACCCGCTGCTACTCATGAGAAGGTAACGTTACTACACATTTCCTCCGTTAATTATCCTATAGGAACTTACTTCCATCAAGCCTGTCTCCCGTTGGATCGTCGGTTGGGTAGGCAGTCTACGGCACGCCAGATGCACCGATCCAAACATACCTCCTTTGCTTCTTCCACATTCATTAACCTCTTCATGCAGGCCCGTCGATTTCTTTTACTTTTAATTTGGCCCTTTATCAACACATTGCATATTTGGTCATTGTACGTACAAGCTACAGGAATGACCTAATTGTACATTTTTGAGTTCTTTTTAATTTGGAAAGATTATGTAACTCAATGTCCTCCTAAAACCTGCGACCACTATACAAACTTCCTCTCAAATGAGAAATTATGTAATACTTCCTTATTTGGGAGCTTATTTGTATATATTTTATGTTTTATATATTTCACGAATTTCAAAATAGAAATATTTATATGCCACATGGTCTACGTAAGGGCATTTATGTACTTTAAAATATGTTGTATCATAATGCTGCACTGGTACAAATGCTATATAAGTGACTTGTAGCGTCCGCATTTTTAGTGTTTTTTAGTAACTTGACTTACTCGCAAGAATACAATAAATTACCAACAGATTGTTTTGATTTGATTTTAAATTAAAAGTAACTTCTCGATATTTGTCAACAGTGGCGTAACTTTAGAGTGGCGGGGCAGGCAAAACGCCACGGGCCCCTGGACTAAGGAGGCCCCAGAGAGCCTATACCAAAATGAAAATTCGAAGACATTCTAGTGAACTACATTAAATAATAATAATTACGCTCAAAACGATGAGCGAGGGAAAGAGAAAATAAAATAGATCGATAACCAAAATGCACAAAATAGTTCTTATAGTGCTGGTAACTACATGTGATTGATTTATTGTAATGAAACTACGTCAAGGTTTTTATACGGGCAGAGCCCCCATCTGATGAATTAGCCACAAGCCCCAAGATCGTATAGTTACGCCGCTGTTGGTCAAGCAAAGCAAGGACGTTTCCAACGGCCCGTGTTACGTAACTGTTAGTGTGTGATTGCTCTTATATTTATATTATATTTGCAGAAGGAACGTCGCATCCGGCGGCCGATGAACGCCTTCATGATCTTCTCGAAGCGGCACCGGCAGATCGTGCACCAGATGCACCCCAACCAAGACAACCGCACCGTCAGCAAGATCCTCGGAGAGTGGTGGTACTCCCTCAAACCGGAGGAGAAGCAGAAGTACAATGAACTCGCCAGTGAAGTAAGTGGATGATCAGCACTAAACTCCATTTCGATTTGATTGCTTCAAACTATCAAGTAATTTTTATTAATAACTAGCTGCCCTCCCCGGCTTCGCACATGTTTAAAGTGATGTTTTATTTTCCTCCCAATTTTTACGTCTTTTCTCTCCTTAAGAACCTTCCTTACCATACCTTAACGAAAATATTAAAACAAAAATTTGCATAATGTTTTGCCTTACCGGAACTTACTGGAGAGGCCACTAACACTTGAACTTTATGGTATGGTATTAAAATTCAAATTGACTTAAGTATTATTACGAATCAAACGATTCGTGATAATACTTAAGTCAATTTGAATTTTAATACCTTACCTGGGAGTATAGAAAAGAGTAGTTTTTAGACTTTTTCAGTAATTTTTTTGAAATTTTCTCTATGCTTACATAGTCTTAAACCATCCTCGTACTTCAAGGAATATTCTAAAAAAAGAATTAGCGAAATCGGTTCAGCTGTTCTGGAGATTTGGGCTTAGCAACACATTCAGCCATTCATTTAAAAAATGGGAAGGCGCCAACACTGCTCAATACTCTTAATTTCGACAAATTCCATCTAAAAGGGCTCAATCGTAAAAAAAAAATCATATGGAAATCGAAATATCCCCGGTTTTCGCAATACTTTTTTATGGTTTTTGGGTTCTTCATCTCGTGCAATTGGTTACATATGATTTATTTTAAATAGTTGTTCAGGTCTAAGTCGATATTTTATTCATGATATTTCTCTGCGTTTCAGGTGAAAGAAGCTCACTTCAAGGCCCATCCCGAATGGAAATGGTGCAATAAAGATCGCAGGAAATCGTCAAGCAGTCGCGACCCTACGGGTTCTATGCCTCAGGTAATAAAATAATATTAAAGTGTTAGTTAATATTACCAATCTCACTACTTATTCAGATTCTACTATGTTATAATAACTTTTAAACCTTTGCGATGCATGATTTATGAAAAATAATCATACACCAGGTTGCCCGGTCGGTGCAACTTGGTCGAAACGTCAAGCAATAATAAAGTAATTAAAATAATAAATAAATAAATTATTCCTGGACAAAAAAGTATGTTAATACCCTTATGCATGATCGCGTTAAATCCCGTTGTTATTCTACTATGTTAGTTTGACAGGTTAAGGCTACACTGTCCGGGTACATTTCCATACAAACGTAGAAAGGGTATTACTTCGTTTTTTGATGGTGTATGTTCAAAATTGTAAATGATATGGATTTGTCACAACGCAATCTAGGCTTGTTATAAACCTGGAATAATATATTTATTGGCACCAGTTTTTACGAAACTTTGGACGTAAATCAAGTATAAAAACTAAAATTAAGCAACAGGCATAGAATATTTATTTGAAAGTTTGAATAACATTATTTTGCATAAATACGTCGTATAGTTTTTATGTAATTCCAGTTCTCCCAAACGATTATTCAATTTGCTCCCCTTTCCTTTTTTTAGATAACATAATAACAAAACACGGGGTTTGTGTAATATTAGTGTGAACTAGCTAATAAATTGTCTATCTTTGGAACTATCTCAACAAATACCGTATATCTAGCGACGAATTTGTCCAAGCATACTGCGTACTCTTAACGCAGTTCAATGTTTGATTAGTTATTCATCGATCTGCTATGACTGCTTGCCATATGGTTAATTGGGCATATTGTATGCTTTTACTGCATGTAGTCTGTACCTAAAGTTGCTAGACTTTCACGTTGGATCAAAACGAGGCCGTCGCGTTAATACTTTATTTTTATGAGTTTGGAATTTTATCTCTGTGAATGATGGGCAGAGTTCAACAATTTGTTATCTATTGAAAGTGTTGTGACAAGTGATAACGTTCAAGTGAAAGTTTGATATTGTTTATTAAGTCGGGTCTCCTACTACAAAAAATAATAAAACTAACAAAACACGTAAAGCAAAACATTGCGATCTCCTGCGACTTTTAAACATGAACAAACAAACTTCTACATCACTTCCTCAATCATACGCAGGCAACGATGAAATTAATGAAAAAATACCCTCCCACAGGCGACCGCGGGGATGATTTGCGTCCTTGGATAACATGTTTTGCTTGTTTTTGCTAACAAAATGCTACACCCATATTTAATTTGCCTGATGCATAGATGTAGGTAGGATAGTAAAGATTGGTAATCGTCCCAACAAAAGTGAGACCAAAAATGAAGCGCACTAGTGTATGTACACGTAAGCACACGTGTTTACTTTTAGCCGAAAATAGATCGAAATTTATGCAGAAATCAACGTATTTGTTATTAATGTGTGGAGCGAGCGGAACGCTTATATTCGCCGAAAAGTCACTCTTGGAAATGAATGCATATTCAACTCCAAAACCACTGAACCGATCTTGATAAAACTTGTCGCAATTAAAGGCCTCAACATGCTTGAGATTTGTGTCGAAAAAAAATTGAGATCGATCATGTCCTTGAGGAATGATCGTCAAATATATTTTATTTACCTTTGAAATCAATGGAAAACATACACTCAGCGAATATACTCCCTCCACTTAACCTCGATTACGGCCCGTGGGCTAGAATCCCGCTTATCCATAACAAAATGGGCTAGAATCCCGTTTTGTTATGGATTCGTGTGACTGATTACAGAGTATTCATTGTTTGTTTGTTTGTTTGTAATATCTTTATTGTACATAAAATAAATTTACAACACAGTAATTTAAAGGAAAAGTACAAAGGCGGACTTATCCCTCACAGGGATCTCTTCCAGTCAACCTTAGAGTATCTGAGAGGATACTCTAAGGTAAATTGTATTGAACGCAGTTAGTTTTCGCTTCAATCTATATATATAAAAATCAATGCCACTTTTCGTTGTAATTTTATAACTCAAGAACGGGCTCACCTATCCAAACCAAAAGTTTAGGATTTATTCGGACTATTTAGTAGATGGTTTATGTGAAGTTTGCACAAAGTCGGTAGAGCGGTTCTTCATTTATCACATTTTTTGTAACAAATCTATCTATATATATAAAAATCAATGCCACTTTTCGTTGTAATTTTATAACTCAAGAACAGGCTCACCTATCCAAACCAAATGTTTAGGGTTTATTCGGACTGTTAATGGGGATTTTGCTGTCAAATTGAAACTTTTTTCAGTGTTGACAGTACAAGCATGTTGTTATGTCATTCATGCGGTCATTTCATTTTGAACGTGCTTCGACTTTATGTTGCCTGTTCCAGAGTCGGTACCCCCAGCCGTTTGTTTATTTATGCTCAAAATGGAAAAACAAATAATATTGTTTATCCAAATGTTTTAGATTAAGTTTTAAGCTAGCAATTAATAAAATATTTTTTTGTTCGAATAAATGAATTTGGTGTTCCATTTTTTTTTTTATTATTTCACTTTATACGTAGCGAAGCACGTACCGGGCCGCTAGTTTATGTATAAAACTTTTGTGATAATTACGTAACATTGTGTAAAAACAACATGACAAGGAAATGTATTAAACTTAACCAAACCTACAATGTATATTAAATTACAGGAAGTGAGCGTATACCAATTGAAATGAAGTTATCTATTATTATAAGCTATATTTACCCACCGGTTCATGACAGAACCACACCCCGATTTTTTTCTTACAAAATGCGTCGGCAAGCCTCTGTGAGAATTTTGAGTAATCGATGATAAGTCTTACAATAAAATTTAAATTTTATTTTATTCCGCAGAGTCCTCGCACGCCCTCAGAAGCCAACAACAGTGTCCAGCCAGGTGGTTTGGAAGTGCCGGTCACTGTGGCGGCGTACGCACACGTCGGCTCGCCGCAACTGAGCGACGACGATCAAATGGTAAGGAATCATCGATAAGGTGCGCACAATTCGCCATCTGCAGGGCCTTCATCTTCACTCTTAGGAACCGTAATGGTTTGATAAAAATAACAAATGGTAGATGCGGTATGAAGTAACGAATAGCCCCATAATTAAGGCTAATTGGTCAAAATACATCAATTTCAGTTTAGACAATTTTTTTGATTTTAGGCACTATCGTGCAACTCGCCATAAATTAGAATTGCATTCATATCATATACATAACTGGCGATCTACCACAGTACGTTTCTTAAGACATTTTATACCACGAACAGGTAAATTGTGGAATCAAGTTTCCTCAGCAATATTTCCGAACAAAACATATCATGGGAGCTTTCAAGAACAGTGTTTATATTTCCTTTAAAAGGCTGGCAACGGATCGGTATTGTAATGCTGATTTTCATGGGTCGGTTATTGCTTTCCATCATACCCATCAATATCTACCCGAAAGCTCGTTTGCTTACCTGTCAAATAAAAAAAAAAACAAAAACTAAAAAGTCGGAATAAGGTACCACAATACGTTCAAACACCTTTATTAATTTGTACAAAACAGTAATAAAGAAGAACTATTAGGTATTACTTTTTTCTCGAAGATACATGAAAATTTTCAAGTTTTTATAAAATATGTCGCGATTTTACAGAACGAGATGACACTTAAATATATGGTTAAACTTCTGTAGTATGAGGAATGGGATTCTCTTTTAAATAATATTACAATGCCAATCATTTTGCAGTACAATCTATGTAAATTTTGCAGATGACACAAGCTCTTTGCGAGGAACCTCCACCGGCTGTTCAAAGCGTTGAAATCGATCTCAAGTGCGGCGAGAAGGTGTCGGACTCTGACTTGGAGTCGATGGAGAGTCGCGACTACTTGCCCCATCATGACCACACCAGGCGGCCTAAACCGATCAAAGCCAGGTCTGTAAAACTGGTTCATTTCTTTATACCATCTCTGCTGCCAAACAAGTACATGGCTCACATGAAGAAAACCGGTTACCGTAGCCTAAAGATGCTTACAATACTAGGAGAAAGTTTATTAGTTTATTGATTCAGGTGTTATTTTGCAAAAGTCAAATTTATAGGTAATTTGATCTACACTACTTTGCGTGCTTCCGCCACCAATCAGTTTATGCAAACTATTGTTGTTGGTTGTTGCTCTAACCATCAACATCTACAAATCGCCTGATGATGCCTCGCGTAGAAACGAAATACGTGTCGTAGAGATGACCAAAGCAGTGGTATGCATCTACTAACGATAGTGGGTGGGTGCCGGCCGGCATTAGTTTGCATGAACTAATTGATGGCAGAAGCACGCAAGGTAGTCTAGATCAAGTAGCCAGTTTGTTTATTGCTATGTCTGCCTCATGTCTGGTGACCTGACTCACTCACAGGATCTAAACAATCATCAAGAGTTAATTTGACTGCGGTTTTCTGTGAGCTGGAGATAATTCTTCAGTTGGGCTCTTTTGCATTATCTGATGCAGGCTGACTTTAGCTCTAAAGATGTTAATGAGCCTTAGCTCCACGTTAGGACACTTTGATATCAATAGTGACACTTTTGCTAATACTCTAGTATTTTAGACGAAATATAAATATGGTCTCAGTACTCTTTGCCTGCTAATGTTATGATCTGTGTAAACTTTGCTAGTGTTTTTTTAGTGGATGTATGTACCAAAATAAAATAAATAAAGGTAAAATCATCATCAACAGATCTAATTTAGTCTCCACTACAGGAGCACGACCCTCTCTCGTCCGTCCTAGACGGAAGGAGGATTTGGCCTACGCTCCCCACGCTGGCCAGACGGGTTGGGGAGGCCTGATCGATATTTGATAATCTATTTCCCTTAGTCGCTTTGTACGACATCCACGGGAAGAAACGGAGTGATTCTATTCTAGTCTGCCGGAAACCACACGGCCAAAGTTAAAATAAGGTAGTTCAAATTGAACAATGAATTGATTTGGTTCCAGGGCTGGCTCCTCGGACAATCTCCTCGGCGGTATAACGGCGTCAAGCCCCGGCGGGTCCAAAGTGTTCCAACCAACGGGAGGCGCATTCAAATCGACACATGCTGACACAGGTATTGTGACTAATATATTTTTTCTTTATACAACGTCAGGTGGCAACAAGCATAGAATCCGCCTGATGCAAAGTAGGTAGTTTTTTTATATGAGAGGCAAACGAGCATGTGGGGTCACCTGATGATAAGCAATCACCACCGCCCATAGAGATCAGCAACACCAAGGGATCGCCGATTCGGTGCCAACCTTTCTTTCGTTACCGTAGCCCTGTAAATGCTTGTAATAAATGCTCGTGCATTGCCACATCCAGGTGGGCAGCTTACAAATACGTACCCTACCTTTTGCCAAAGCCTCGTTTGTCAGTCAGCAGGGTGCACCTCGTGCAGGTGAGATTGACTTGCTCCAAAGATGATGATAGACCACTTACACTCCTCTTCACATTATCTCCATTACATGTTCTTTTGTGAGTTTGTACAGGCAGATATTACAGCTTTGAGTCAAAAGAGTCAAGACGCGGTTCTTGCTAAATTGCTAATGAATAGAAAAATATAACTCTATAGTAATATTTATCTATACATTTTATTCTACAGCGCAATCTACACTCGCGAGCAAAAGTTTGGAATCACCTACTTGCGATTTGCTACGAGCGATTTTAAGAACTAAATAACTAATGAAGATTAATGAATATGGTATCATTTTAAAGGTTATTCTGTAAACTTTAAATTGATACCATTTTCATTTCAATCGGACCCCTATTTCAGGAGCTGTCCTTGTTTAAGTGAAGGAGTAAGGAAAAATGAAGGAATGAGGAAACGGGAACCATTAAAAAAAAACATAATTTAGAGGAAAATCTTTATTTGGGATAAAACATTTTTGTTCAATATTTAGTGTTACCTCCCCTAGCCCTAATTACAGCACGAAGACGATTCTTCATGGACCTAATCAGCTTCTTGGCAGAATCTTGTGGGATGCCTTCCCACTCCTCTGTCAAAGCCGATTTCAACTCATGAACACTTGAGGGAGCTGGATTTCTGGATCGAACCCTTCTTTTCAACTCATCCCACAAGTGCTCAATGGGATTCAAGTCAGGGCTGAGCGCTGGCCAGTCTAATGTGGCGATTCCAACTTGACCCAGGAAGTCAATTGTGGCACGTGAAGTGTGACATCGGGCGTTATCGTGCATTAGGACGAAGTTATCGCCGACATATCCCGCATAAGGAACAACATGTTCCAGCAGAATATCGGTAATGTACCAGTCCGAAGTTAGACCACCCCCTCGTCCCCCGCCAGGCACGAAAACAAGCTCCGTTTTTGCGTCGAATGAAATGCCGGCCCACATCATGCAGGAACCGCCTCCATAAGCTACTGTTTCAGCGAAACAGCACTGAGCAAATCGCTCTCCAGGTCGCCTGTAGACCCGGCCCCTTCGGTCGCTACCGTGTAAGCACATTCTGCACTCGTCTGAGAACAGAACTTGCCTCCATTGCTCGATTTCCCAATTAAGATGGGCGCGAGCAAATTGAAGGCGTGCTTGACGTTGAGCTGCCGTCAGTTTTGGGCCTGTGGCAGGCCTTTTTGGAGTCAAGTTCGCCTGCTTGAGTCTTCGCCGAACTGTCCACTCACTGGCAGTTGTCCCACGAACTTCCCTGAGCTCCTGCTGGACGTCGACACCGGTCAGGTGACGACTTCGAAGAGAAGTTGACACGATAAAACGGTCATCTCTCTCCGAAGTGCACCGGCGCCGTCCAGATCTTGGCCTCGGGATGAAGCCTCCAGTCTCCAGAAAGCGTTTATAAACTTTCGAGACACAGGACTGGCTTATGTGGAGCTGACGTGCGACAGCCCGCTGGCTTAGCCCTTGTTGTAGTAGAGCAACAATTTGGGCTGCTTCTGTTGGCGTGGTCTCCATTATCGTCCAATGTCAGGGTCAAATTCAACGGAGGGGTGTACCAGTCAACGTGTAACAGCCGACTGATAAGAAAATTCCGATGCCCTGCGCTTTTATAGGATTCATAGGCGCGCAACTCGTAACGAATAAATTGAGACCTTTTCGTTACTCCTTGATTAAACCAGGATTGCTCCTAAAATACGGGTCCAATTGAAATGAATATGGTATCAATTTAAAGTTTACAGAATAACCTTTAAAATTATACCATATTTATTAATCTTCATTAGTTGTTTAGTTCTTAAAATCGCTCGTAGCAAATCGCAAGTAGGTGATTCCAAACTTTTGCTCGCGAGTGTAGTCCGAAACTATGAAAATATGTGTTATTTTTTTATACACGTATAAGTTGTATAACACTCACCAAGATTAAAATAAACATACATGTTTCTGTATACATTAGTCTTGTACGGGATCCAATTTGAGGCCCTTGATACAAACAGTCATTTGAACTGACTCTGATTGAATATAATGCGGTTATTTTTTTTAGCGAATTTTGGTAAGTTGGCTTATTGGTAATTTTTCTTTGAGTTTTTTCTTTTCTTAAGAAGAACCTGGATTTTCAGAAAAAACTTACATCTTTTACGACACCATAGATTTGTAATATCGGAATATTTATAATTATTATTAAAAACGATTTTAATAATTATTATAAATATTCCGGGACAAATTACACACTGCCATCCAGTCGCAAACTAAGCAAAGCTATGGGTACTAGATCACTGATGTTATACTTAAATACATTTTTTTTGGAAATACATACATATAAAACACCCAGAGCAAGACAAATAGACATGTTCGTGCACACAAGTGTTTGTCATGTGCGGGGATCGAACCCACGACCTCGGAGACAAAGTGGCCATTGCTAGCCATGATCTACCACCGAGCTCGTCAAATTTGAAAAATATCGAGCTTTGAAATATCAGTCAGTACATAAGAATAAATGCCTGAACACGCAGCATCATTCTTTTACCATATGAAATTACAGGTTTTTCCATACAAATGTATTTACATACATGTTCTAGTACATAATACTCAAAACATGTGATGTTACATCATGGTTACTATCTGCACGTGCACGCTGATTAGGGCATCGATCGTAAATCATACAGTGTACTTTATCGCGGCACGATGACGCTCGCCAAAACATAGTGTTGTGATAAACAATTATGTTTATTATTAGCTGTTATGGAGAGATCTATAGTTAAGGACGGTCATAGACATCGGTAATACAATGTTTATTGTGAATTTATGCCTTTGCGGGGTCTTAGCTCAGTAATTAGTGATAATAATATAATAAAATTAAACAAATATTCCTGGACAAATTATACACGGTCATCTAGTCCCAAACTAAACACAGCTTGTGCTATGGGTACTAAGATAACTGATGTTATACTTAAATACTTTTTTATTTCTAAATACATAGAAAACAACCAGACCAAGACTAACAGACATGTTCATGGACACAAATATTTGTCTTGTGCGGGGATGGAACACGCAACCTCGGAGTCAGATATGCAGTTGCTGGGCGTGTCGTGATACGAAAAGAGAATGTATTTTATTTACATATAGATTTATGTTTACATGAGGACTGAAATTGCAACTCACAAAGTTTCACGTGCCCCTTATATAAACTTTATTATGTACTAGCTGATGCCTGCGACTTCGTTCGCGTGGACTTAATTATTCCGGCGTATTAATAAAAATACGAACTAATGTAGATACATAAGAAAATACTTGTTATACGTTAAGTCATTTTTTTTTATTTAACGTTGTAAACATAGTTTAAAAAAATATATATAAAATAAATTAAGAGTCTTTACTTCGGAAGCTAATATAAAAAGACCTGAACTCTCGAGAAAGCCACGTAAAGTTGGCCATGCGAAAAACAACCAGTCCTAAGCGTGACCAGCGAATTTTAGTGACTTCTTTATTGTCATAGCAAAGCAAGTGGTGGTCACAGAGAACTGTGTACCTACGTTTAAAATTAAAATAGATTTTTTTTTGGAGAAGAGTGGTATACGCGGAATTAATACAGTTTCACCGGCACCACTCCCAGTGAGAATCTCAGCTTCAATTATATTTCGCTGCCAAGCATTGACTTTACTTCAGGAAGGAGATCTTCCCCAAATTTATTAATATTCTTGAAAACTCTTGGGTACGTAAAGTTCTAACTACAGCTTCTAGTGCCTTACTGTTGGCCATTTCGCATTCTTCTCAAACGATTAGACAACAATCCTGAAACACCTTCGCTTTGTCACAGTTTCGTGTCACAGAGCATGTCGGTGTTTCAATTCTGTTTAAATCGAGTAGGATATTGAACATTGTATTTGCGTCCTTCCGCCTAGTAGTAATGTGGCTGCAATACCTGGCGATGATGCTGCGAGATCTTATTTTGGCGCCAGATTTGAGGGTGGATTGCTCTCGTCAGATATGTTTTCCAGTCCCTCCTGGAGCATCTAAGAAAAACAGTTTCCCCTCGTTGCTTAAAACACTTTCCACCACCAAATCAAATAAACTCTGATCTTGCTACATAGCGTCCCGCAAATGCACGTATTCTTCTGGTTTGTGCGAATATATACCAATCGTTCCATTTCAATTTTAGCGTACACGTCTATAAATAAACTGACTAAATAGACCACGTTACCTTTGTAAATAAAATAAAACGATTGCGTCTAACTTGTAGCAGGTAAGAATAAAAGTAGCTCCCCGCCTTTTTTTTACAATACATTCAATATTTTGTTAATCTATTTATTGTTATTTTAAGTAACTTTTTTAGTTCTATTTGCTATTATAGCGTGTTTTTTACTTTTTTTAAAACTATAATTTATTGTAAACACGTGTTGTTTATGCAAATTAATTTAACTTTGTTCTGCATCAGGTGTTCCAAATCTTGGATTTTTATACCTCAACAAAAAATGCTCATCAGGCTGAACAACTTTTGCTAAGGAGTCATTTTTAAATTTCTTATAGTTTACGTGAACCATTATGGTTTTGCATCAGGTGTTCTAAATCATAGATTTTTATACCTCAACAAAAAATGGTCATCAGATTGAACAACTTTTGATAAGGCGTCATTTTTATATTTCTTATAGTTTACCTGAACCATTATAGTTCTGCATCAGGTGTTCCAAATCTTAGATTTTTATACCTCAACAAAAAATGCTCATCAGGTTGAACAACTTTTGCTAAGCCGTCATTTTTATATTCTTATAGTTTACCTGAACCATTATGGTTCTGCATCAGGTGTTCCAAATCTTGGATTTTTATACCTCAACAGAAAATGCTCATCAGGCTGAACAAGTTTTGCTAAGGTGTCATTTTTATATTTCTTATAGTTAAGCTGAACCTTTATGGTGCTGCATCAGGTGTTCCACTTTCCAAAATAAACTATACCCTGTATGTTGCCCAGGCTTAACAGCTATATAACAAAAAAAGTTTCATTCGAATCCGTCCAGTACTTCCAGAGATTAGCGTGTACAAACAGACATACATTTTTTTCGCCTCCAATTGTTTTTTTGTAAATATATTCAATGTACAGACACATTATTTTTTACTGTTTTATTATATGTACAGATTGTTGCTGCAATTTGAAGGTCTACTTGAGTCTTATGTAGGCTTATTTTGATTGTTAACGTAATTCTGTCTATTTCAATGCGATATTTAATAAAGCCAAGGATCGTCGGTTTTTAATTGATGAACGATAATTAGATCAAACAAGAACTTATTAACTGAAATTAAAAATGTGACTGCAAAATTGTAATAATTTTATTATCCTCTAATTATGTTTCAATACCCTATGTCACTACTATATATGCTATAGTTTGGCTTTGGTTTTATATTAAACACATTTTTTCTCCTACACTCTCAATTAGACTTGCGCAAAACAGTTCACTGAACTGAAAAGAGTGATGCAGTTCTTTTGACGCAAATGAACTATATCACTCATCTAGTTCATTTACTTCAATTACTTCTGTAGTTCTTTTGGCTCACTATTTTAGTTTAGTTAATGTATCTTTGATTCAATCGACTCATTAGTTCTGTTGACTGATTCCTTCTACATTCTTCTCAGTTCTATTGCATCTTTTTGATGACATTGTATTTTTGTATTAAATAAGTTTAACTTACAAATATTGATTTTTCTTCAAACTTTTCACAGGCTTAGGACTGTCAACCTTGAGTAAAAATAAATCATTTAGTGGTTAAAATAATAATACTTGGTTATTATTATTATTTTAACCACTAAATAATTCGTATTTCAAAATCAATTTGTATTTGTTTGTTTGTATGTATTGTGTTTTCAATAATAAAAAAGGTTCATTCTTTCAATGCATCCACACAGCGTTTAAATAAAATTGAGCCTTGTATCTTTACTCCTATAGCATATTTTCGCTTACAGCTTATAGTTCTTATGTCCTTAGCCTTCGAGTTCTAAGGTACTACGGTCAGTCAACCACGCACGAAACTGTCTGTTTCGTTTTATCTCGAACAATTTCAGAATCTTCCGTCCTTTTTGCTTTCTATTGCTAGCAATTTTGGCATTACGACGTATCTCTCTCATTCTACCTTGTACGCTTTATGTATATATTCCATTCTTTTTATTCTTTGTCACTCAAAGATAAATTGAACTAGATGACGCAGTGAACTATATCGGACAAGAAAGAGTGAGTGACAAGAACCGGCTTGTATGGTGAACTGGTACAATTGAACTATTCACTCAGGAACTACACAACTCTACTGTCAATAGTTTGTTGCATAAATTATTGAGTAGCAAACAACGATTTAACCAGAATAGCCAAAAAAAAAATTTTTAATCAAGCTTTTAATACTTGTTTATAAAAAAAAGGAACTAAAAAGTTTAATTACCGTTTCGCTCATCGATTCCTTTCATTTTATACTCATATCCACTTCAACCTGTATGAAGTGGAAATTATAAATTGCCAGTTTGTATATTTGATTTTAAATGGCGACATTTATGTAGTCGTGCATTGTCACGTAAACCAAATAGTTGGCCAAATTTCAGCTCAATTGGACACTGGGAAGTGGATCAAATTTAATATGCAAGATTTGATTCCAGACACCGCGGTGATACTAAAAAAACGGTTCTCTGATAAGGCGGTTTACGGACGATCATTTTACCTGATAATGTCATAAGTAAACATCGGCCCATGGAGTGGAAGAGTTTTATATGCGCCACAACGCTAACGTCGTGCCTAGCGCTTAGGCCGATCGTGTCTCTCTATCGCTTTTTGCACGCTCGGCTCGGGCGGAACGTGACAATGAGTCATACTTTTTCGTGCGTGCAGCTGGCGTTCATCGATTTATAAGACTTTATCACGTCAAAAAGCTTATAATAAATAAAAATATATTTGTAGGTGAAAACCATAGACAACCATTGAGTAACAAACAACTATTAATAAAAACGTATTTGTTACAGGCGACAACCACAGACAATGGACAGCGTTCACAACAGTAAACAAAACGTTACCAAACCAAGTTCCGAGTTCTCCTCACATATCGCAATCGATATCAACAAGTACTCAAAGCCTAACGAATAGTGTACAAGGGATATCACTCAGCACACCGAACTTAACAGCGCAGGCAGCTCTGGACAACGCGTTCGCATCGATAATCAATTTGCCTACATCGTCGAGTGGCGTCCAAGTGATATCGAGTGGTGTTTCTTTGCCGAGCCAAGCGAACATTCAGACGCCAACGTCGAATGCATTGAGTAATGCCTTGTTGAAGAGTGTTACGTTAGTGAAGAGGAATTTAGGGGACAATACGACAGGTAATTATTCTTTATTTAATGGTAGATGCAACGGCTGGAAACAGTAGAAAACATCTGCAGAATATGGCCATTTCTAGCCGTTTTTAGGAACCGCCCCCTTTGAGACGATTCTCGATTCTGGAACACATTGCAAGGGCTGCCTAATTACAGCGTGTTATATATTCGTTTTAAACTTAGTGTCTATATTCTGAGTAGTATCCAATAATACGTTCGTGATTTATTTCTTACTAGCGGCCCGCCCACGGTTTGCTGTGATGTAATCTTCCCGTTCCCATCTCGTATCTCATTCCTGTGTATTTCTCCTGTCATCCTGTTTCTGGTTATAGGTTTTTTTTATAAACGTAAGCCACTCGTATGTTTCTAATGTACTAGTATAAGTATAAGGTTATTGGAGAATTTTGATATGAAACCATGATGTCATCCCGTTTCGCGCGAAGCTAGTGCGGGTTGCTACTGAGAAATACGTTAATGGTTTATGTCGTATGAACCAGGTCCACTCACGTTATCGCTGGACGCATCAGGCAACCTGCTGATAAAGGCGAGCCAGGCGAGTGAGCCCCCGCCGCCTGCTTCCGAAGCGCAGCAGCAGCAAGCGCAGCAGCTGCATTACGTACAGCTGCAGCGGCTGTATGTGCCTTACAGCGCTGGTTAGTATTCATCTTGGACGGACCACCCACTGGTCATTATTATGCATAGCGAATCAAACGTTTTCGAAAATCATTGAATACTCTAGCATACGGCTGCGCGATTCGCAGTAACTACCAAATTTGTGATAAAGCAATAACAAAAACGGTGTGTACTTAAAGCCACTCGAAAGAAGTGATATCCGCTTCTATAGCTCCATTCCTGCCGAGATTACCCGAACGAACGTTACCTAACCGAGCGTAACGCTTACATACCCGAGCGTGACTGCTAAGTATAATTAGCTGCTCAGATTTTTACAGAGATTGACGAGCTCGGTGGTCGAATGGTTAGCAATGGCCACTTTGTCTCCGAGGTCGCGGGTTCGATTCCCGCACCAGACAAACATTTGTGTGCATGAACATGTCTGTTTGTCTCAGTCTGGGTGTTTTTTAAGTATTATAAGAATGTAAGAGGTAGGGGAAAAAGTCTTTTCGCATTATAGTATGTATGAACTTGTAATAAAATCTCTTTGGTTATACCATTTGTATCTAGCAGGTTTTGATATCTTTAAAAAGTTTAAATTTTAAAAAAGATAATTCCAAATTCAAATTAGGTAAATGTGTGATTTTCATTTGTTTTTTTTACTGTCAAGATGAGTGAATCTAATGACGAAATTCGATACATTTTAAAATTTAACTACAAAAAAGGTAAAAATTCAACGCAAGTTGCGAAAAAAATTTGTGACGTTTATGGACCTAGTGCAGTGTCTGTGAGAGTAGCACAAATTTGGTTTAAGCGTTTTCAATCCGGAAATTTTGATGTCAAAGATGCACGTCGCTCTGGTCGCCCTCTTACGGATAAAATGGATGCCATTTTTGAAAAAGTGGAGCAAGATCGGCATATCAGTAGTTACGACGTAGCTGAAGAACTAGGAATTGACCACATAACAGTTTTGGCGCATAAAAAGGTCGTGGTCAAAGGCCGGCCAGGCTTCAGAGACTCTGGCGAAACCCGGGTTAACCCGCAACAAGGTCAGGCTGTGTGTATGGTGGGATTGGAAGGGAAGATATTCATTATGAGCTGTTACCGCCAGGCAGGACTATCGATTCTGAACTCTACTGTGAACGACTGATGAGATTAAAGCAAAAAGTTGAGAGAAAGCGGCCGGAATTAATTAATAGAAGGGGTGTGATTTTTCATCATGATAACGCTAGACCTCACACATCTTTAGCCACTCAGCAAAAATTAAGAGAGTTTGACTGGGAGGTGTTAATGCATCCGCCGTGTAGTCCTGACCTTGCACCTTCTGATTTCCACCTGTTTCGGTCTCTTAAGAATTCTTTAGGCAATGTCAGGTTAACATCACGAGAAGACTGCCAAAACCACTTGTCGCGGTTTTTTGAACAGAAGTCCCAAAATTTCTATAGTAATGGGATCATGTCTCTACCTACAAGATGACAAAAAGTTATCGAACATAATGGCACCTACATACTTTAGTTAAATGTAAATAAACTTTATTAAAAAATGTTTTGAATTTTCATATAAAATACGAAAAGACTTTTTCCCCAACCTAATATTTACAAAAAAAAAAATGTATTTAAGTACATTTATCAGTTGTCTAGTACCCATAACACAAGCTTTACGCTTAATTTGGGACTAGATGGCGCTGTGTAAATTGTCCAGAAATATTTATATCTATATTTTATTTATTTATATCTTGGACGGACTCCTCACTGGTCACTGCATGGCGAATCAAACGTTTCCGAAAATCATTGGGTAGTCTAGGATACGGATAACTACCAAATTTGTGATGTTGTTTATAGGGTCTTTTGGCAACACTGTAGCATAGGGTCCAATCATCTGTCAATTCATAGCATCTTGTCAAATGTCTTGTTGACGTCTTGTGTTGTCTTGTCGTCTTGAACTTTCACTGTCCAAAAAATTCAGTACAATTTGACAATCTGGACCCAACGCCTACATAGCGACATCTGATGTCACAAAAAATATCAAACATCCCCATTCAACGACGTGTTTAAGCTGTTGTTCAAAGTAATAAATGTTGCTTGATATTTACTTTATTCTTAGGAGTACCTTAACTGTAATACTGACAGTATGAGATCGTTTATTTCACACACGTGTTGTCTGTACGAGCGCTCGATATCGAATGCCTGCTGATGCTGCTTCGCTTGAAATGAAGTTGACGCCTGCCTTCTGCACTACCACTCCCCCACTCTTCAAACTGGCGTGCTACATCGTGAATAGTGCGCTGGCACAAGGAATTACAAGCTTGGAGTCAAATCAAATCTTTTATACAATGTGAAAACATGACTTTGTGGCAATCATAAATACATACTAAATAATTATAAATTATGCTTTTAAATTTAATGATAGCTAACACGTGTGAATTTGGCCATAACACAGTATAGCCGTTGCCGTGTTGTTGTTACTTTGTATGTTTTACACCTAGTTATTTATTACAGAACTCGACACCAATAAGAGCGTGGTTACCAATCAAAACGTACAAAGCGGCCAATCTGTGATTGTATCTCAAAGCAACACCCACACCGTGCCCAAAACGACCACGTGAGTAATAAGTGCTAAAGTTTCTTTCGTATCTGCATCTCGTTTATTTGTAGTATTTTCCAATTTTATATGTATGATAGATTAATTTTTTTTTAATACTACGTCGGGTAGCCGACACGCATACGGCCCGCCTGATGTGATGCGGTTACCGTAGCCATATTAACGCTCGCAACATAAAATATCGCTCGTCCCCCCAAAACGCAGCACTCCTTTCTTTCTGGTGACCTAACTCACTCGCAGGAACACAACAACCATTAAGGGAATTGTTATTTGGCTGTGGCGTTGATGAACCACTTACACCCCATTATCATTTTCGATTTAAACGGGGTTTTACTAGTAGTACTGCTTATAGGATTCCGTACCTCAACAGAAAAAGAAGGAACCCTTATGGGATCACTTTGTCATCCGGCTTTTTGTCTGTCTATCAAGACCCTTTTATTCTTTTGCCTTACGAGTGGGTACCCAAAACAAACCGAACTTATTTTTTTTTAATTTATGTATTTAATTTTTAAACAAAAAATCTTCAATCCCCTTCGAATTACTCTCCGCCGGCACTAATACACTTGTCCAATCTTTTATTCCATTGCTCCAAACAATTTTTTTATTCGTCTTCTGAAATATCTTTATTTACACTAGTAGCTCCTTATAAAGTTTCTAGGATGCAATGCAGGTGAGATCTGCCTACCTAGGTACTATGTAATTTATTTAGTAAATTTTTGCCGAACAGTGCTGTGTCGACTATAAAAACGAAATTTTAGTCGCGCGTCGTGCCGCTGCCTCTCAAAGCCGCTTAGTAAGGTTTTACCTTTAAAGTCGGAGGTGTTCGGATGTCTGGGAGCTGTCAAGTACCAACGTTTTTACTCGCTGGCTCTTTTAGTAGTTGTCGGGCTTCCAAAGGTTAAAATGATATAATGTTATTTGAACGATTTGTTGCAGGCAATGGGAAACGCCAGTCGAGGAGACCCGTCCGTTCCCGTTGGCGCCCACCCCGGCGCAGCTTGGCCGAGCGCCGTTACAGAAAAGACTTAGCAGAGGTAATTTTTCTTTTAAAGGTTAATTGCTTGTACCGGCCGATCACACATCAAGTATTACATAAGAGTTTAAACCGCTTGTCACCGAAAGTAAGTAAAGCTCGAATCCCCCTCCCAAGGTAATAATAGTAGATTAGTAGCCAAGGGCTGTAAGGCATCAATTGCAGCCCGAGATATTTAGGCGCACGAGCGCAGCGAGGGCGCCTATAGTTCGAGGGTGCAATTGATGCTTACACCCGAGCTAACTATTCTGCTTTACATCTCGATTGTGAGGTAAGTAGAAAAAAACCGGGATTACAAGAATAAAACATTTTATTACTTAAAATTTATAGTGAAATGAGAACAATTTTCAAATTTTAGGGACAGGTGTTTTTTGGGTATGTTAATAGTTTGAGATTGTGATATTTGTTGGTCATGGACAAAATATGACGGGATTAAGCTTTCTTCAGCAGAAGTTGATGGTTGCGGATCATCTCTTGAGAAAGATGTTTCATTTTTTGAAAGCTAAATAGTTTTCGTTATTTGTTAATTGCTGCTTCAGCTTCCATTTTCATTGAATCGGGAGTGCAGCTTATATCTTCATCACTTGCAGAACTCATGTTTTTTTCATTATTAGCACGTAATTATAAAAATATCCCGAAAACAAACAATATTAAAAGTAAGTTTTTATTCCCGCCGTTTTTCATCTCTTTTTTTTATTTTATTTTTTTCTAGAAGGAATTTGAGCTTCGCCGTTCGATATTTAAAATTGATGACTATTATACTCATACGAAGACAAGGCTGAATAGCGAAGCGACCTCTTTTGTCATTGGGCTGAATGCATGATGTCTATTGCCAGTATAATAGTTAGATGTACGCGAACTTTTTGAAAGAGTGAAGTGTTTTTTTTTTTAATTACTTACCGCCCTAGGCCTTTTATAGCTACATCATTACCCTAGAGCGCTAATTGGTCACCTACAAGCCCCATTTGGGGGTAATAAGGACCTACTTACCGAATATGAGAGATGTAATGGTTATTTGCTCGTACTAGCTGATCACACATCAGGGGCCGTTTAAGTATCCCCCCCCCCACCCCTCTTGCAACATAAACATTAAATGTAATTTCTCCATAATTTTGAATGAAATACTAAAAGACACAAGAATAAATATTGCTTTCGTAATCTCTATTAAATAGTGACCACGCGAGCGAAGCAGTGGGTAACAGCTAGTTCCATATAAAATCAAGTTAAATTTGTCGGGACTGTCACATTCTTTTTTATACTATTGCGTTTGGCAAATAAGGATACGGTCCGCATGATGTGTAGCAGTTACTGTAGCTATATAAACGGTCGTAACATGAAACATCGCTCACGCCCAGCCACCCTGTCGACTCAGTAAGTCCTTCGTTCATGGTGACGTGACTCACTCGCTCACTCACTCAGGAACATCGACGGGGTCGACGGGCAGCAACGACCAGTCGGGCCAGCGGGCCGAGAGCGGGCCCACCACGCCGCTGGACGCCCCGGAGCCGCTGCACTCGCCGCACACAGACAACTTGCCCAGCCCTTCGCTCAAAAAGAGCCTGTTCAAGAAGGGCAACGAGGATGGCCGCGATAAGTATGAAATTTATTCAAGTGAATATTTTCTTGACTTAAAATTACTGAAGACTGAATCGGCCCCACTATTACAATTACTCATGGCAGTATGTCGTTTCTGGGACTACGCGTTATTCTCAAAATAGTCTTTTGGCTATTGTGCTAAGAATTGACGAATGGTTATGAAAAGCGTAGTGGTATTAGTAGGTAACGTATTCATAATATTACCATTAATGGCAATAGGCTACTTGATAATGTGTATGACTTAGTATCGTAAAATTCACAAAATTAGAGCAAATAGTAATCTTATGACCAATTTTGTTTTATTTTACAAAGTACATTTTAAAAGGATGAAATTATTAAAAAAAAAATGCTATCATTGGAAAACCATTAAAAATACTATTAATTTTGTTATGACACAAGTAGGGTTTGGGTCCCGAGACGTCTCGGGTCTCGAAGTCCCGGGACTTTTCGTAATTTTAGTTGTCTCGAGTCCCGGGACTTGAGACTCGAGACTCGAGACGAGACAAGATTATCGAAATTCATTTTTATTTTCAAATAATTGTAAGAGCATAGCGCCATCTGTAAGTTATTGAATAACTACGTGGTCTGCTAAGTAACTACCGGTTAACTAATAAGCCTTTTCATCACAATTTTCTTTTATGCGCATGCGTTAGCATCAGCAATCTTCTTCGTACTGTTTTTTGTAAACAACCAAACTAAAGTATAAAAATTTAAATATTAATTAAAACCTACCCGTATCAAATATTAAAATATTAATTAAAACCGATTTATTTTTTGGAAAAACTTAAAAAAAAAGGAATGTTAAGATAATTGATTTTTTGACTCTGCAATACATTTGAACTTTCATTGGGTGTGTTTAAGATATTTAGCCATTACCCCTTGTCAACTGTTTGGTCCACTGGCACATTATTCTTAATTGCATTTTTGACTGTAAATATCATAAATCTTTTATATATTATCTCATATTAAACATTTCCTTTATGATAAAAAGTACTAAACATATTCAATTCAGCATTTACATTAGTCCATATAGCTCCAAAATATTAATTACTTATTTTATAAATTATTTACTCCCATAAATAATACTCAAAATATATTTTCAATTCTTACAAATAAATTAACATTATTAATAAGAATAAAACTGTAAATATTAATTTCGTTTATAAGTTTTAAGCTAGTAAACAACTGTTGATGCCCAACTACTCAAACAGCTCACTTTTAACGGAATTCGTTTAATAACTTTAAGTAAACATTTAATTTTCTGTATAATAAATGTTGATTTTTTTACAAAGAATTGGCTTTTTTTAATAGGTACAATTTTAAACAAAAAACTAACTTAATTACAATTTTACGAAAGCCCCACTAAAAAAAACAAAAAGTCTCGAAGTCCCGGGAATTCCCGGGACTTTGACTGTAGGCTGTCTCGTGTCCCGGGACTTTGAACTTGTCGGGAATTCCCAAACCCTAGACACAAGGCTAAAGGTTACATAAACGCAATATTTAACATAGATGTTGTACAAATTTCGCATTCGTCGTCGTCAACCCTTACTCATCCCAATGCTTGGGATACGGGTCTCCCCTCAATTGAAGGGGTTTACAGCATATTCCACCACGTTGCAGCGCAGCTCAACTGCGGGCTGGCGCAGGTTTTCAAGTTGCCTAAAGGCCACTTGGCTTATCGACTGTCAGCTAATGACAACAGTTTGGACCGACGGCTTAATGTGCCCTCAGAAGCACGAATTTCTCATATAGAGCCGAAACACATACTCGCGTTGCGGCACCGCACCGCCAAAATCAGCAGTGCCGCCCGCCGCTACGCAGAATTTAGCGCCGCACTGCGCCGCACATAGTGTACAAAAAGTAACATAAATTAAGCGTTTAATCAAACTTTAACGTTAAGGAAATGTAACATTTTTGATTATTTTTCTTACATACATTCAACAATATTAAAAAAGCACAAAAAAATGGTTGCCATGTATGGCAACGCTTTGTTTCGCGGCGCCGCAACGCAACGCTCGGTGGAGCGTTTGCGGCGTGTTTCGGCCCTTAATGCTTACAAAGTAGAAAGGTGTGACGTTATAACTTGGTAACCTTTTGTATGTAGCGTTTTTGGGAAAGTCAAAAATTGAATTTTTCTTGATCCGCCCAATTTTTGTTTGCGAACCACCATTGGGCCGTGATTAGTCACAGTCCACACTTTGAGAGGTCCTGTATTAACGAATTATAGTTTATTGCACAGGGTGTTGGAGACGGTGAACTTCGAACAGAAGTTCAGCACGCTGCCACAGTTTAAACCTGAAGCGTGCAGCCCTAGCGCGATGGTCGTGCCGCGAAGTCCACAACTGTACTTACGGAAGAAACACAACAAGATCGGAATTGGTACGCACATTACACATACATTCTAATATAAAATACTTACTTGCTAAAGGCAATTTTATCTATACTACTTTACGTGCTTCCGCCACCAATTTTTTTAAGGCGGAAGCACGCAAATTAGTGTAGATCAAATTGCCTGTAAATTTGACTTCCGCAAAATAACTGAATGAATTAATTATTTACTAAAGTTGGGTTTTCAGTTAAATATTGAATTTCTTATTGATTTCCTGTTGTGACTCCGCAGATGAAGACGGCACTGTGATGACTCCACAACTCGAAGCGGAGGTGATGAATGGCAGCAGCATGCCTACGCCGATCTCGTACGGAACACCTCATACCACCACTAAGCTCGTAGGGAATACCTTCTTCGGGCCTGACTTCAACATCGAGAATTACAGAGGTAAGCTTAAAGATACGTTTATTTTTTTATGTTAGTTAGGTTTGTATGATGTTAGTTAGATTTGTATGATGTTAGTTAGGTTTGTATGATGTTAGTTAGGTTTGTATGATGTTAGTTAGGCTTAGTTAGGTCATGACAAGACTGACGGCTGAATGAATGAATGAATAAAAAGTTTATTACATTAAGCACACAGACACAGAAGTATACAACAACGGCTGGAGGTCATTCCAGTTGTCACCACTGGATATGTTCCCAGTGGTGAGAAATAGGAACTTTTATTTAACACATTACCATCTATCTAATTTTCACTGTTTCCAGAGATAAGATTTCTTTTGCCACTGAGTATAAATACGGTCGGGGTCAAATGGGAATATTTTTAACGGTGGTTTCCGGCAGACTAGAATAGAATCACTCCGTCTCTTCCCGTGGATGTCGTACAAGGCGACTAATACATTATAAAACATCGATCAGGCCTCCCCAACCCGTCTGGCCATCGTGGGGAGCGACGAGGGAGGGTCGTGTTCCTGTAGTGGAGACTAAAATGACCTGATGATGAATAATGTTCCACCGAGTGCCAACAATCAACAGTATCAATTTTTTAATATTGAATGATGATACAGCGGCGGAGTCGCTGGAGGAGTTATCCCCGCGCACGCCGTGCTCGGGGCAGAGCGCGGGCGGCGCGGGCAGCGCGGGCGGCGCGGGCGGCGCGGGCGCGCGCGAGGCGGGCCACCGCCGCGTGCTGGAGCAGCGGCGGCATCTCGTGCTCAAGCTGTTCAAGGACCACGGCATGTTCCCCTCCACGCAGGCCACCACGCACTTCCAGGTACCCGACACTAACACACTACACACTACTCTTTCTCGAGTCGGTTCCTCATATCTGAGGATCGTGGTCGGCATCAGGGTTACATCTGGAGCGAATGATCTGCTTCCACTGGTTATTCAAAAAAGTTTTTACAGGGTCGGCAATGCAGGAGTGATACTTGTAGTGTTGCGAGCGACCATAGCCCGCGATCACCGCATAGCATCAGGCAGGTCGTATGCTTGTTTGCTACTTTAGTTGAATAATAAAAAAAACTAACCTCCTTGCGACACTTGGTAACTTCTCATAGGTAACGTTGTGAGCAAGGTGTACAGGGAGGAAAGGTCGGAAAATACAGTACAGGGAGCAAAGTTCACTTATACTTTTTATTATGACAGTTGAGAAAAACTACATATGTAGTATTTTTGAAAAAGAATCTGAACTGATATCTTGAATTCGGACTGCGTGACTCGGATCAAAAAAAAGTGTATCAAAAATCAGTAAATTAGTCACCATACTTTAAAAGTTCAAGGGATAATATTTGTCGACCACTATTTAAAATATTAAAATTAAATATTCTGTAATTTTTATTAATTAAATTTTTATGTCTCTGTCAGAAGTATGAACAATGTGGATTAATCGATTTTGAAATTAAAAATATTAGTTTTGGTCATTACTACATTAGTATTGTGAGAATTATTTCTAAAACTTCAAATAATGGTCAATTGTTGTTATAATTGTCAATTTTATGTTCGGCAGGCGACCCACATGGAGATATTCCCTACGAAGATGTCATTGCAGCTGAAGATACGAGAAGTGCGGCAGAAGTTGATGGCGCAGTCGAACCTTACCCCACACTCGGAGGTCAACACGCCTACAAGTAAGTCATATCATATGCATCAAAATTGGGGTTAATTCGTCAAATGAGATATTACATTTTTATTTCATTTTTTTAATGACTGACACAGTGCCTAGTCCATTTTTGAGTTTTACAACAGATTTATCACAGGATTTATGCCAGAACTTAAGCTTATATACGCCGAAAAGTCGCTTTTGGAAATGAATAGGCTTCAAAACCACTGAACCGATTTTAATGAAACTTGTCATAATTAAAGACCTCGACATACTTGAGGTTTGTGTCGAAAAAAAAAGTTGAGATCGATCATGTCCTTGAGAAATGATCATCAAATACATTTTCCATTGAAATCAATGGAAAATATACTCGCTCTACACAACCTCGATTTCGGCCCCGCGGGCTAGAATTCGACCTAGTTTTACTACCGCTTTTGACGCTTGTGAAAGGGATTAGTTTGATCTTTGCTGATTGTTTTTGTTTTTTTATACCGTGTTATGGCGTGGGGCACACGAGCTTACGGTCTACTTGATGTGAAGCGGTTACTGTAACGGCTGCTAACACGACAACTCCATAGCGAAGCTCCATAAAGGCTTATTGATAGATAACCTTACTAGTTAGAACACAATAACCCTCCAGGAGTTAGGTTTATTTGGTTGCACTCTAATAATAATATTTTATTATAGTAACTCGGGACCCGGATCGGTGTATTTAGTGTGGACTAGACATGAACATCGGAAGCTGCTTAGACATGAAACAAAGACAACAGGCTTTACAAGTATTTTAAATGTAAATTTAAAGTATGGCCCTGAAATAACCAATCAGATCAGACTGGTCGCTCACCTCACCACCGAATTGAATTTGGTGACCGTGAAGCAGTTAAAAATATCCAACATGGCATCTATTGAGGGTTAAAGATACCGAATTATACAATGAGATTGCTGAGATTTATGCTTGCTTTTCAATAGTTATCTTTGACTTCCAGACGTGAACTCGCCCATTGTGACGTCTACGGCCAGTTAGCGATGCGGATACACCATCTCCATTGTGGTGCAAGAGTAGACGCTGTTTAGCTGTTGACATGGCAGACTTTCACGACATTACTCGCACAAACCGACAAATGGATACCGATTTAAATAATAAATTGGAAGCGTAACGGCATTTAAAAATGCACATACGACACACACACACACACACAAGCTTAAAACCGCCATACGCTCATTGGCCGACATTGGAAACAATCTTGATGAGACCAATGACAGTTGCGAATTTGCGACCTTTCGAGACTTTCCTTGTGTAAAGTTTGAGTATGTGTTGATAAAGGTTGAAGCACACTAGAGCGGACCGCACAGCGATGCAGTGTATCCCAAAATGTTTTCGTACATTTTATGTGAACCATCATACAGTAAAGGTCTATAATGAGCATTAGTTCTAAAGGTGCGGTACGTCTAGTGTGCTCTGGGCTTTACTGTCACTTTTAAAATCGGCATTGAGAGTTACGCTTCTTGTTCATTACTTATCGTGGATTCTAGCTAAAACGATTTTGGATTGTTGAAGCACTTGAATTTTATACAAAACCGTCAATTACATTGATATTTTTGTATAGAAGCGCGAAATATTTTCTTTTTTCTGTCAACGGCTAAATTTCAGGTTATTGATAACGTCTGCGTTCGGTAGAACCCAATGGAGCTGATAAGTGTTTGTATGTGCTAGGGTCGAGTTTCTTGAGGTTCAATTACATAAACAGTACCATTCGAACTTTTTTATATAAATAATTTCATTTTGTTTTACGGAATAGAACCCCAAATTGATTCTCGATCGCATTTAAAGGTACGTCGAATCAGTTATAAAAATTTAGTGATAATGGACTATCGTATTTTAATATCCAAATATAAAACAAAAATCTATAAAAATGATACGTCAGTGTTTGTGAGACGATCGATACGAGTGTAAGATTGTAAATGTGATGATTTTATCGATTATAGTTAAAATGGGTAATTTTTATTGAAAATTTATATGGATTTGAATGTCTATCAAGTAAAACCGCTTCATGGGCAGTCGAATTAGAATATTTTTTTTTTACGCAATTGAAAGACTATGAAATTACGACAATTCCAAATCGCTTGTCCTCGGTTATGCTTTCGCAGTTGTTATCTAACAAAAAGAATACCTGTTTTAGATTTAAACAAATATTCACTTTCAGTGTAATGTGCGTTATGGTTAACTTTCTCGTTCAATGTTCATTCCGTACTCAACTGCAAGCTCTTGCAAAGAACGTTAACATAGAACCACAGATAACAAAATCGGTGGCGCCATTTTTATTCATCCTTACGCACCTAACGGCAGAAAGGGGGTATTTTATTTTTTATTATATTTATTAAATTATTGTTGTTCGATACTTAAAACCCGTGGTGCGCGGCAGTTGAGATTCACTTGACTAGCCATCTCTTTAGTCTGTTAATGCCTTATTTGCTATATTGCTGTCTCTCACATCGCAAGTGGGGAAGTCAAATTCCAAAAGCTTCTTACTCCTTGCTAATTTCTTCTGATTAAATTCGTTATGAGTTCCAAGGCAGCCGTAGTCTTACCCCTGGGACTGCAATGTTCATTGCCTTTTTTGTGCCTTCGTGGCGCCGGCTTGGTTTAGCTTTGTGTAAGCTAGGTTATTGTTGCAGATATTTCAAGCAGGTAGTCGGTGCCCAGTCCACTAAGCCGAAATTGGATTCCACTACGGAAATTGATTAATTTGATTGATGGGCTTGGCTTATCTACTCCTAAGGTAGTGAATGAACATTGAACGATTGAGACTTTTCCTAACAATCGTGTTCCCTGTTATCTTTGGCGATGCACCATGCAAATATTGGTTCCAAATGAATAACTGTTGTAAAGTTGCGTTTCATTTGGAGCCAATGTTGGCCCAAATGGTATACACAGCGTGCGATTGGTACGTGAATCGTACCTAAGAACTATTACCAAAGATCTTGTTTCACATTCCCTCATAGCACGTGACCGATCCGTCTTGTACAATTTGATAACAAGAGAGTAAACATTAATTTGTTACTATAGCATCAATGTCTGAGCGAACAGCGTTTTACCGATACAGTTGTCCAGAAAAAAATATAAAAGAAAAATACAAAAAAATGAATCATCGTTAAAATGTTATAATTAAGAAATTCGTACATCTATAAGCGCTGTGTAGATTACTGTGTAGATGACGTGGGAAGGTTTTGGACTCGGAAATTTTGATTTTTCTTCTATACCCATATTGGGCCCAAATGTCTGAATCCATTTAGAGACAGATGGAAATATGTGTCAACAAGGTCTCAAGATTTTTTAACGGCGGCAGATGGGAATTCTTATTGTTCCCAAAATATAATCGCGTTCAGCTACACAAACAAGATATCAGTAAAATTATTGTTCTACATTGTCTGGTCTATAAAGGTCGTATATGATGTTTTACATTTATGCAATAGATAAAACTTTTAATTTCCTTGTGCCAGTTAAGTATCAGTTGACACATATTCCGGTCTGTTCCCAAATGGGGATCCAAGAGGGATGAGGGGTCAGATGGGAATAGAGGAGGAATTTTGTAAGTGTGTAGAGCGTGTGATCTTAGTGGTCTACTCCGAAGCGAAAATCCGAGTTTCAGGAGAAAGTGCGTAATTGTTCAGATATCAATAACAATAGGTTGGGTCGTCTGTGGTCATTAGTGTTGCCATGTTCGTTTTTTAAATATCGGGATTTAAACGTAAAAAAGAGGGATCGGGAAGAAAATATCGGGACGTAGAAACAAAACATAATTATATTTAGTTATAATCCATAAAACAGCGGGATTTTGGACGTCCCGTTCAGATGTCTGACGACACGCATCCTGAGAGGGTTTATAAACGGGACGTCCCGCCATCAAGCAACGCTAGTGGACATAGACTTCATCCACATAATTTATTGTCTAAATAACACAATTATGTATTGAAACATTGACATTATATAATGTATGTTATAAAATCCGAACTTTCCGCCGAAACTTCGGAGTAGGCCCCCTCAGCAGATACAACATTATATGTTATTTCTGCAGAATGTTTTATGTCCGTCATAGACTAATCACGCCGAGAACTTTTGAACTCGAGTCTTAGAACTGGAAATTATGATATAGTTGACTAAGCACAACCAGACCTTTCATTATCGCGACATGTTTCGAGTTTCTGGAAACCTGTATTTTCTATACACTGTCAGTCTCGTTCCTTTTATGCAACGAACATATAATATTCTACAGAAATAAAAAGTATGATTACCTCGAAAGTCTTGGCTAGCTTTAGAACATTTTAGAGAGCTGGGTTTGAAACCTTGTAAGCGCTTAATACACTCATCTGTATTTCTTAATATTCGTATATACTAATGAATCCGTCTTTATACAGGGTGGGCTCATAGGTTTTACAAATTCTCGAAATCCTTATTTATTACTTAGGGATAGGTTTTCATTTTTCGGAAATTTTGTTACTATGGAGTAGCATACAGGAGTGTAGTGCGATTTTTAGTTCCCGATAGTTACCGCCAGAGGCGTTATCCAAGTTTTCTTACAAATTATTTACTACAGACAATAGCGACTATCCTTTTAGTAAACTCGTAATAGAGGTACTTTGATTATGTTTATATGAGTTTGCGAGACACCCTGTTTACGTGTTATCGCAAAGAGTGGGCTACTGCGAAGAATTGTTGTAGACTCGATTGTTTCAAACATTTTTATCCATTTGCTTATCACATGTGCACTTGGGGCCTCACTTTGCTCGCTCGCACGTTAATAAAACGGCATAATTGTCCACCCTGTATAATAACACGAGACAGTAGTGTATTCACAGGATGTATACATATAAATACAGATGAGTAGTTAAACGTCCTAACTTTGAATGGTATGAGATTCAACTCACGTGCCCACGTACGTTTTCGTACAAGAGATTGTTTAGTTGCCAACACAGCGGTTATCAATGTGGGTAATTCGTTATAATGCATATAAATAATAATTATCATCATTATCGTATTTTGCGAGTCATCTTTACGAGTAGTAGAGCGATCTATTGACGCTTATCACGACAGTCATATTGGGTTACATCATTGTATATTAATTTCAGTTAGTTAGCACTACTCATTATGGGCACGATCTCAGTATGTTTATTTATATAATGTTATGTAAGTCCTTATTTGGTTGAAGTGTATGTAAGGTTGTATAATGTCGCAATATATACGTGTAATGTACGTCCATTTACGAAGGTAATATTTTATTTAATATATTCCACTGTTGCTTGCCTTAGTTGTTGTAACTGAAGGGGCGAGCGTATATTAATACTAACATTTTTTAAGCGAAAAAGGCACTAATGTAACGGTTTGTTTGACTATTCCTTTGAGAAATTCTGCATTTATAACTCTTAAACAACAACATACGTATTGAATTATATAAGGCGACCTTTATAAATGCAAAAAAGGCGCACAGTGGGCCCATTGCGTCCTTGTTTTTGTAGTGACTACAATTTAACCGTGTGAAGGAGATAATTTATATAAGGCAGTGTGAGTTGATAAAACTTTGGTGCGTACATTATTATTTAAGTCTTTTAATTATTTTGTATTGTTTCTATTTATGTTGTGATGTTGGTCTTCCACATATTTGAAAAGCTTTTCATTTTTATTAGATGAATATCTACTTATTTAATTATTTCTATGTACAGTGATTTACTTTAAGCGACGTTTTTTGGATGCCATGTTTGAACGAGTTAGATATCGAAAGATGCGAAATACAACAATCGTAACACATAATTTAATTAGTGTATCTTTGAAAATATAAACGTTAGTAGGTACATGTTTATGGTGTATCGATCATTTGAAACATGATAACGACAGTGGTTTACAAAAACAGCTCAAAACATTAACGACACTAGATAAATCAATATTTATACATTATAATAATCTCACTGTAAATATTAGATTTATTTTAATATAGCGTTAAGAGTTCCCGGCTCTCAAAGTAATTAAGGTTTTATTTAGATAATGCTATAAATAATGACGAAAAGAAAAAATATATAATTTATACTTGAAGATTTCGGCCAATACAAATGTTATGTATATCAAAATTGTATTTTTAAATGATCTCTTTGGCGTTAATAGTGTTTAGATAATTGCTTTAGGAGTCCGGAAGTGAAATGAATTTATTAAAAGTATAAATGTAAGAGATATTTTCGCACTGTTAAACGTATCTTATAGTCGCGTTGCGTTGCATGGCACCAAGTTCCGTTGCCGTATTTGTTTTGCCAAAATTGAGAGTACTGAAACACATTAGGTTAGATCTGTGGAAGAGAAACCGGCTGCAGGTCACAGCGGGGCCTGGTTTCATAGTTTCGTGGCGCCGGGACTGGGTGTCAACTCCGCGTAGTCAATTGGTCATAACGTCGTCATAATCATTGTTGTCATACGACTCATCCATAGAGCTGTTGTTACCAGTTAGTCATAATGTATGTAGTCATATTTCACACAATACAATAATCCCAGTCTGAACTATTTGTCACATTACTCCTTTATTCAGAATAACATAGAGCTGATTAACTTTCACAACCTTTGTACTTTTCTTGTAGAGGAGTGAATAAATTTGGACTATCATTGGAAAACAGGAATTTTTAAACAGTATTTGTGAAAACTTGTGAATCATAGTCGAATAATGTTACAGGCTGCTAATTCTAAAAGTTTAATTATTTTGATAATTGTTTTTTTAGCTAGATCGAATCGGGTGGCGCTTATGATCCCAGAGCGTCACCTAAAATTTAATAATCATAAGTTATTACATCAACCTGTATTTATCTTTATGGCATCAAATATTTTAATGTACCGAAATAACAATTCTCTTGAGGGTTGATGTGTTCCTGCGAGTGAGGTTGCCAGAGAGGAAGGAGTTGCTGCGGGGGTGGCGACCCGTGAGTTATACTTCATATTGCGAGCGCCAATATGGCTACGGTAACCGCTTCATATCAGGTGGACCGTATGTTGTCTGCCACCGGACGTATCAATTTATATTGTCTAGTTTTCACAAATATTGGTTGCACCATCGCTCAGCCATTTCAGAAATGTTTTTCCTGAACCTGTATTAGTCCAGAGAAGTCACGTTTTATAATAATAGTTATAACATTGACATTTCATATATTGCAGGCATGTATGTATATATATTTACATTATCCCCCCTCCCCCACAAACATAATGGCATATATTTATTTATAGCAAATAATGTTCATACATTTTTATATACCAATCTTAGAATATGTTATCAGGGATATGGCAATGAAGTATTGGACGATTAATATCAGTTGATTAGTTGTTGACACCAATCTATCAACAATTAATTTACATTTTAAATATTAACATCTTTTTAATTCCATTCGAGTTTAATTACCACATGCACCTAAAGTTTTTTTTACATTAAGATTTTGTTGCAATATCAACTAATTTAGGTTATAATTAACAGTTTGTTTGACGGTTTCGATTGAGATAGTTTGTACTGTATGTTTCAATTTGTTTCGATACTGTCCATTTCAGTTAGCCGCTTGTTGAGTTATTGCCTCGGAGATGTTGAGTTTTGAGTGAATGTCTTACAGAGTGTTATTATAATAACAAATATGAAACAATTTTAATGGAAATAATAAGCTGCGTATTACTTGTGCCTTATTGACTTTCAAACCTTAGTTTAGTCGTCATAATTAATACTTATTATCTTCATATGTGTTTAGTAGACTGATGTTCAACTTGGAATTTCATTTCTAGGCTTTGTCAGTCAATAAATAATAGATAATAGGCAGTTTGTTCATTAGACTGATACTATGTTGCATATAACAAGTTAAAAATTGTTATACATAATTTAAGAAATATTAGCAATTACTTCAAAAGGACATTTTAAATAAAGCATTTCATATTCGTTATTTATTTCTTCTACATAAGGCATTAGTCTAATTGTTTAGTCAAAATGGCGTAATTGTAAATATCTTGTTTAGAAGTTTTATTTAGATTTAAGTGTTCAATTTAATGTATATTAGATTGAATTAGACAAAAGAATCATCAGAGGAGAATATCTGAAACAGTGAACACATACCTAACATAAGCAAGTTTTTTAAAATGTTTTTGAATCCAACTAATGGACCAAACGAACGACACTTTAACTTAGACATTGTAATCAACAAACCGACAGACATTGTATGCAGGAACTAGTGAGCAACCATAGCATTGTGGACAGTTTGTTCAAGCATATTGGATCATTGTATGAACTTATGTTAAAACATAAAAACCTCGAAAACATTACGTATTTTATTTATAAACCATATATTTGTACACCTTTATATATGAAGGGTACAGGCAAAGAACAGATATGTCACAATTTTTATTTTTTCATTTTTTTTTGGAAGTAAATCTTTATCTATGGTAGTTTAATTTCCAATTCCTAACTTTTTCAAAAAGTGAACAGTTGGCGCTAAAAAGGCAAAGTAAAAGTACGCTGATTTCAATGTACTTCTGAACTTTTAACAGTGTTTTTCTCAAAATCACTTCATTAGGACATTCCCTGGTCTTTGCCTGAAGGCTTCATATGCATAAGCCTACGACTGGCTGTGATTGGACGTGGTATTTGTATTGGATATTTGTCTAGGGTAACAAACAAGCGTATGATCTGCCTGATGGTATATGATTTGCGCGTTGCAGCCCTGTAAAAACCCCTTTACACTCTTCTCAAAGAACCCCATACTATAGTCTACTGTGAAAACCTTGGTTCATTCTGCAACTTCAGAATTTGCGGTAGGAAACTCTTTTGGAACCATACAGTACGCATCCATTTAGCTTCCAATAAGTGAGAATGAATTCTCAGTATAGGTATATCAAGCGCGTAACAACTCAAAAAATAGCAATTATGGTAAAAAGGATGTGTTTTAGCCCAAATTTATAGACAGAGACATTTTACAACATATTTATGTTTTAAAGTGAAGTTGAGTTTCGTAACTTCACTAACGGAAAAGGCAATAATATGTTTTTTTCGGCTCCTGAAAAATTTTTTTTTTGAGTTGACTCGGTTTAGATATAGGTGTGCGACATATTACTGAGGGTGGCCACTTTATATACTTTGGTAAAGGTAAACAATTATCATTTTTTAAACAATGTTTAATTTATTAATTAACAAACTTAGGCTATTTTGTTTAGAATAAATTTAGTCACTACTATTTTCTTTTCTATTTTCAATTGTTTTTATTAACAGATTTGGTTTCTCTTCTTCTAACAAAGATATAGCAGCTTGCAGTTCCATATCTTCTCCAGGGTCAGATATTACTAAGTACTTTAACGCTTTCATTTTAACTAGAGCAAATACACAACCTACACATAGCTGACAACCACTGATGTCCAAGAATTCCAGTGTCCTGCCATTCTGACCTGCTAACCTGTCAATGCACCATACATCAACATGTTTATTGTTTTTGAGTGAAAGCCACTTGAGGAAGTTCAGGCCAGTGAGGTTTTGAATACCCTCGTAACGAATTCCATTGTGGTGGAAGTTAGTGCAGTCCACTGCTTCTACATAATAATTTTCTGCATACACGTTAGGTAAATCTAGATTTGTTGCGTCACCGGCCATCCACTCACTGGAGCCTTTCAGCCTGAAAATAATGATAGGTTAATGTTGCTTCATTTGATGTAACATTATCTATTGAATGATTAACTCTAAAATCCACACATACATATAATGTTGCTAAGCGCAAAACTCGAGAAGTCACTACCAATTCTGATAATTTTTGTTTTAATATTTTCATTAAGGTATAAGGAAGATTCTTATGGGGAGAAAAGGCGTAAAAATAGTGAGGAAAATAAAATACTACAAAGTCTACAAACTATGATAATATCAATGCAAATTGAGTAGTATTATAGTAGTTTATAAGAAATACTCAGTAACTTGTATTTTTGTACTACTAGCGTGAAAATCAACCTTATCACCTGCCTCATGGTAAGCAGTTATCGCAGCTTATGGACGCTTGCAACACCAGAGATTAAGCACAATTTCTTCACTCTACAAAATATTTTATATACTCGTACATAATCTGATAAATGCCAGTTTCTGTAATGCTTTTCTGGGGCCATTTTATTCTTAATTAAGGGTTAATACAACTTTATTTCTTGAGTAGCAATGAGGTGGCAACACCTGAGTGATACCTTTGTTGTTGTGCGTATCCAAAGGCTACGTACTATGATTGCTACCATCTACTTAGTATACTTGATGGCCACCGTAGTTGTATAAAAACATACTGACTTTATATTTTTACATGACCTGATGTACAATCTTATTGTTAGAGAAATTATTATTTATTTACGTTTTTACCTGACAGTGGCTCGTCGATATAAAAAGAAATGCATTGCAGCTAAATTTGGACCGAGTGTAGCGACTCTTTGAGGTAAATATTTCTGGTTCTCTATTTCTTGCAGCACTTTCATGTCCGCCCACCACTCCTTAATTTTGTGAAAATCTAATTCTGGCGCTTTAGATAGTGTATACATGATATCTGGGCTGGGGTTCTTTTCTGTGAACACTGCCAATTTGCTAGTCCATTCACCTTCTCTTTTTATCCAAGGTCTTCGCCATTGACCCCCATCACCGTGCATTTTAATATTTTTTGCAGCTTCCTCATGTTTTTCATAAATTGATTTATTTTCGCAATATCTTCGGGAGGTTATGTAAAGAGGCCGAATTAATTTATTTGGATTTAGAGATTTCATAATGGTAGGTAGTAAATTGTATGTACTGTAAATTCATTCAATCACACATTCTAAATTATAAATACATTATTTTAAATTATTTACTAAATTTAATTTGATTTCAAATTTTACACAATATTCCTTTGGCTAAAATTGAGTGACAGTGGCAATTTGTTTGACATTTAATAACTTGACGTTGACGTTCAGTGTGACCATCTGAATATCTTTAATCCTGCTTTAAAAACTGCTGAAGTCTAACTTAAAAACTGACAAAATATTGCTAACTACGTCTACATTAAAATATACTAAAAGCACAGACATTCAATTTAAATATGAATGTCTGTGACTAAAAGTAATAAATAAAATCACAGACCCAAGTTTTTTCTGAGAATAAAACATTGCAATTCGTATCAGGGTTTCGTGTCATCATCACTATCACTACATAGTATAAAACAAAGTCGCTTTCTCTGTCCCTATGTCCCCATGTATGCTTAAATCTTTGAAACTACGCAACGGATTATGATGCGGTTTTTTTTAATAGATAGAGTGATTCAACTGGAAAGTTTATATGTATAATATATGCATAACATAGTAGAAAAACACTGATAATTTAGAGGTTTCTAATGTGATGTCGTAAATAAACACATTTTTTTGCTCTTTCATTGCAAACGCTTGCTGAACCCAACGAGATAGATCAAAATAATGTAGTACAGTATTGTTCACCTTAAAATGGTCTACAAAAAAGTTCGCGATGGTATATGTCTATCTCTTAGTGGTAACACACAATAACCGTTATTTTATCCTTTGCTTTTTACAAGAAATAATGCCTTATTTACGAAGCGATTTTAAGCAATACAGAATTAATCCTTATCCAATTAAGTACCTTAAATACATTGCGCATTTAATATAGATCAATATGGCCCTTCACAGCATGTAATTTAAATGAATAGTTTAGAAGATATTACACATTTAAAATGCAGGGACATAACGGCTGTGGCGGTACCGGCCGCGGAGCCGGCGGCGTGTGCCTATAACTGGGGAAGGACTGGATAGGACAAAGCGCAAAGACCTTCTGTAGTACATTTAGTATCAGCATTGCACCCGTGCGAAGCCGGGGCGGGTCGCTAGTAAGCTAATAAAATACAAGAATATACCTACTTAAATTGATTCATAATAGGTAAAAAAAGGATAGTCTGTAAAGTCAGTTTACGGACGATATTTTACGTGATAATGTCATAAAAAAATATCTGCCGATGTAGTGGGACAGAGATAGATGCGTCACAAGACGCATTAGCCGGTTTAGGCGGAACGTGACAACGACTCATGCTTTTTTGGGCGTGCAGTCGGCGTTCATCGATCTAAAAGATGTTATCATGTCCAAAAACAAGCTAGGTAACTTTTATAATGTTTACACGAATGTAGTCACAGACAAAATATAAGAGGAGATCTTTTGGAATTTCCCCATCATCATTCATCAAGAAGTGCATATTATAGTATGCATATTAGGTACTTACATACTTATAGTAAGTACGATGTGGGTCTTAATTTTTTATCGGTTGTAATGTTAATCATTAAAAAAGTGTTATTTGTTGAATATGAATACTTTGTCATTTGAAATAAGAAATAATAGTGCTAAAAGTATCATTTTCATTAAAGAGAGCGAACAGGAAAACGCAAGGTAGAACAGCAACACAGCATTTTTTAAAACTAAATTAAAAACCCATTTGTTTGGTTAACACATTAAGTACCTCCACTCTATGCAGACCCGTGGCGTAGCTTATGCTAGGCGGGCCCCATGTCAAAATTTTGGTCGGGGCCCTTCTACCCATACGCATCAGGGTCTGTTCTGCCTGGGGGGACTAAACCGAATACTGGTGACCTCACTCACTTGCAGGTACACAACAACCGTCAAGGGACTTGGTTATTTGCGGTATCCTGTGAGGCAGGCGGAGGTACTTTCCCAGTCTTACAAATACCCTACCTCTCTTTACCCGACTGCGACAGAAGGAGGGTTATGTTTTTCGAGAGTATGTATGTATGTATAATTGTTTGGCACGCTCTGCAGCCCGAACGGCTGGATGGATTTAGCTTGAGAGCTGTCGTTAGATTCGTATTTGCTGTGAGAGTGACACTGGGTACGTCAAAATAAAAATAAAAAAACCGGACAAGTGCGAGTCGGACTCGCCCACCGAGGGTTCCGTATGTACGTAGTATCATTATTAAATTTGATATTTTTCATTATAAATAAGAAATAATGCGTCGAAAAAAATAAATAAAATATATTTTGCAATGTGTACATCAAGCCCTTTCATATGATACCCCATTTGAACTAGTAGTTTCAATTTGAAATTTCGACACCCTATAAAAAATATAGATATTTACAAATGTATAGTTTTGAGATTTATTCCTGTACTTGTAGTCTATAACGATGTTACTTGCCAAATTTCATAATTCTAGGTCAACGGGAAGTACCCTATAGGTTTTGATTCCCTTGAGTGTGTCGAAATATGCGTTTTTTGCTGAATAAACGGCCGTAACTTTTTTCTACGTAAACTTAGCAGTTTGATTTTTTTTTAACTTCATGGGACCGTAGACCTGAGTATACAGTTCAAATTTCAGTTTGATACCTCCACGCATTCTCGACATAGAAATTCTTGACAGACAGACAGACAGATAGACAGACAGACAGACAGACAGACAGACGGACAACAAAGTGATCTTATAAGGGTTCCGTTTTTCCTTTTGAGGTTCGGAACCCTAAAAATGGCGGATTTTTGGCGCCAAGTTTAAATGCAAATGCGCGCTGCAGTCTGGACGGTTCGCTGGATTTTAGCTTGAGCGGTGTCATGTGTACCTGTTACTTTTTAATTATGCATTATTTATCCCGACTTCAGCATAATTACATTACACACAATCAATTTTGGGATGTAAGCAGCTCACCACGATCTTTACACCCAAAGCCAACCTAGCTGCATGTGGTGCACCCTGCCGACTAGCGAAAAAGGCTGGAAAAAACGGTAATTTAAAAAACTAAAAAACCTGACTGCTTGTCTGTGTAATTTGGAAATGACCAACTAAAACAAGAAAACATGTAGCAGTCGGAACCCATTCTAGAAATGGAGGCTTAGTGAATTTCAAGCACATGTAGGATCCCGACTGCTACATGTTTTCTTGTTTTAGGGATTTTTCATTTCCAAATTACACAGAAAACAGTCGGGTTTTTTAGTTTTTTAAATTACCGTTTTTATTTTATATTTTTTAGTTTTATTTATTTTGATATATGCAATGTCGGTCTCACAGTAAATAGTTTTATTTATTTTGATATATGCAATGTCGGTCTCACAGTAAATAGATTTACTGTGAGACCGACATTGCATATATCAAAATAAATAAAACTAAAAAATATAAAATAAAAACGGTAATTTAAAAAACTAAAAAACTATAATACATATATATATTATATAATATATATACATATATATATTATATGCGAGGGGGGCAAGCGAGCATGTGGGCATGTGGGTCACCTGATGGAAAGCAATCACCACCGCCAATAGAAATCAGCAACACCAAGGGGTCGCCGATCCGTTGCCAGTAATACAGTCAAATTAGATGAAATTTTGACCAAACTTGTACATATAAAATTACTAAGCGGGACCTTTTGGAATATGTTCGGACACCTTCCAGGATGACGCTCACAAAAGTCCCAGGCTTTCCCTAGTGGGATAGCCGGGATATCCTGGAAAAACTGGAATTTTAAGAAAATTTCTGGAGCGGGCTTAAAATCGTTCCCCCTCGAACAGGTTCTCGCCTTGTCGTGGCGAGAGGGGGGGGGGGGGGGGGGTCAGTATGTTTGGATACCTTCTGGGATAACGCTCAAAAAAGTCCCAGGCCCTCCCTAGTGGGATAGCCGGAAAATCTTGGAAAAACTAGAATTTGAAAGAAATTCCTGGAGCGTGCCTAAAATCGTTTTAAATAACACTTTTTATTTTTTCTTTTGGTCAAATTTTTTACACACAAGACATCTGAAACTTTAAATTTATTATCCAGTATATTCCACTGTCTAAATAACTGGGGGGGAAAACCTAGGATTGGTTTAGAGCAATAGTAGGACGCCGTTTTTTTTAATACTAAACGAAAAATAGAAAGTCGTTTAGTATTAAAAAAACGGCGTCCTACTATTGCTCTAAACCAATCCTAGCTTTTTCCTCCCAGTTCCAGGAAAAAATCAGTTTTTCCAGGATTTTTGACACTGGAATGTATTGGATAATAAATTTTAAGTTTCAGATGTCTTGTGTGTAAAAAAAATGACCAAATGAAAAAATAAAAAGCGTTATTTATAACGATTTTAGGCACGCTCCAGGAATTTCTTTCAAACTCTAGTTTTTCCTAGATTTCCCGGCTATCCCACTAGGGAGGGCCTGGGACTTTTTTGAGCGTTATCCCAGAAGGTATCCAAATATATTCCAAAAGGTCCCGTTTAGTAATTTTAAATGTACAAGTTAAAACTTAATTTTACTGTACTACAGCCTTTTAAGGGAAATAATACAATAACTCGTAAGAGCCCGTAAATAGTTTCCTTTATTCATTTAAACTACTTTTTATTCCGTTGAAAACGCCGAGGGTAGATTTAATTATCTCAAACTAGTAGAACATAAAGCTTTTACGCCTGCACATTATTTTCAACTGAGATATTGCGATGCCTCCTCGTGATATTTCTCGGGAACTGCGTTTAATTTATGTACGAGGTTCAGCAAAGGTAGCAGCGAAATTACATAAACAAGTTCTGTTCAATTTATCTGAGTCTTAATATTGGCAGAGAGATTTTGTCTTATGAAATTCATCTAATTATTATTTAAATAGTTATTTTTCGTCCAATTTCCCAGAATATTATAATGGTGGCGAATTTTTGCATTTGCATCACAAACCTTCCTAGTAGCTCAGTTAGAAAGAGCACTCGGCCGGTAATCGAAAGGTCGTGGGTTCGAATCCCACCTAGGCATGGGACATTGGCGAACTAAGGCTAAAGCGGGCCCTAGGCAACATTGTATTCAGGGCTTACTAAAGAAGTTTTCACTTCAAAATTAAAAACCTAAAGGAGATTGACCACGGGCAGTACTCTTAGATAATTAGTTGTGTCTTAAGAAAAAGTTTACTGTCAAAGTTCTAAAATAAAAAATAGATTTTACAGTAGGTTTTCATACAACTTCTCTTCGGGGATAAGTTTATCAGAATAAAACCTAAAATCAAACGCATTTTATTTCTTAAATATTTCGGAACTCCGGCAACCAATGCCCTCCAAACTTTCTAGAATATATCTAGTGACGATTTAGAACTAAGTGAATGTTATTTAGTGATGACACAACAATTTTATTAACAGTACTTTTTTCCGTACCCGAATGGGCATTGTCCTTTCGGACCCCAAAAATTACGGGCCTTAGGCACGTGCCTAGGTAGGTTGCCTAGGCCTTAGTCCGCCCCTGGTGGGGGAGGTGAATTTTTCCATTTTTAACATATTATGAGATTCATCTACATAGAAAAATTAATGGCTGTAGTAATAAATATAAGGTTATGTTTAGACATAGTAGTAAGTAATACTACCGAAGTGAAAATTCAAAGAATCCAAATTACATATCCATCCAAAATACGACGATAACGAACTGAAGAAGCAGATAAGCCATCAACTATTATGTATTCTCTGTTTTAACCCATCTCGGGGCGTTCGTGCTTCGGGTTTAAACTGGCAAAATATTAGAAGCGTCTAATCGCTGAAAAAAAAATTGGTTGCCTGTAAAGTCGGTATACGGACGAAAGTTTTACGTGACAACGACTTTGAGTGGTAAAATGTTTTCGAGTGGAAGGGACGCATGCCTTTCACTTTTTATGTCTGTCTCTCTCGCTCTTAGAAGGGACACGCGTCCACGACACGCCTACAATGAGAGCGAGTGAAAGGCACGCGCCTTTCACTTGCTCTCATTGTAAGCGCATAACGTGACCCAGTTTCTTGAAGTGTCACCCGGCTAACCAATTTATAAGACGTTGTCACGTCAAAAGTTATTGACATGAACATGAAATGATATAATACATCATCATCATTATCAGTTGTAGGTATGATCAAACTTGAGTTGATTTCGGTAAAACTTGATAAAAGTAATGAAACCCATATGAGGACATTCCCGTGGGCTATACGACTGAAACATAGACGAACTTGCAGACAAGCAACAGATAAGTAATAAATTGATGGATAGCCGGATTGCTAAGACTTGTTCTAGAATAGTGAAGATAGATAAAATTAATCTATAGGCGCAGACTAGGTACTGGCCCACCTACTCGTATTCGTACAATTAATGGTTTGATAAGTCTTTGAGTAATAATGATTATATATTTCTATACAATAACATCGATTATAAAAAAATATTTTTTGAAACATGAATTTTTATCTAATCGCCGATCGATTTTTGGAAAATAAGCGTGATACTCGTCTCGTACCTACTATATCTTTGTCTATGGTTGCTGCCTTTTTCAATCAAAACTTTATCGCGGGGTACCTCAGGGCTCTATATTAGGACCTAATTGTCAGCGGCGACCTTACCCATTGCGAGGCTCCGGGCGGCAGGTCTTTGAGAGGCCCTTTGTCCTTCGTGAAAAGTATGTGACGCGAAAGTTGGTCTGGTTGTTTGGTCATTTTTGACGAGACATACTACAGTTATACAAATAAATAAAATTTGAGTTTTAAAATATTGAACATTGAAACATTTACAAAATTAACAAATACAGAGATGATAAATTTAGGTTTGCGGCTTCTCCTAAGACTAAAATCTTTAATATAGCACAATAATGTAAGAATGAGCTATGTCATTTTCGACTGAAAGAATAGCAAGGGCTGAAAGCCGATCTTGTGTCATCGAATTCCTCAAATATGTTTTAATAATGTTAAGCCTCGAAAAGCTCCTTTCAGCAGACGCAACTGTAACAGGAACTGGTGACAATAATTGTCAGGACTATTTCGATAGTGGGAAAAACTTCCGATTTTTTTTTCTATTTTGTATTTCAGCACCGAGATAATGTCGTTTCATATTCAAGCGGGCCGTATGCTGGTCTGCCACCCGACGTAGTATATAAAAAAAAGATGAGACCGTGTATGCCCGCAAAATAAAAATGATTTGATTTGATTTTGTTCTTCAATTTCAGCTGTATCAGTATTAAAAAATCTTATAATAATTGAAAGTTGCTCAACACGAGAAACGTTGCGAGTACAATCAAGAATAATGGATAATATTTTTTTTTAACAATTTAAGTCTTTATTTGACTTGCAATTAATTGTATGAGCTCATTTTGAATATTTTTTCCGATATAGTGGGCATTAGTCGTCTTATCTTTTACTTGTTTTAGGTGAAGTCTCAGCACGGGATCAAATCGGGCTATTAACTTTACTAAATCTATACAGTTGCCGCTTGTCTCACTCGAATCTGAGACAGATGTTAACTTCTCTCTACGGACCCTGGGGGCCAAATATCTCCAATATTGCCTTTCTTGTTCAATTTGTGACTGGGCCAAGGAGTCAATAGTCCAACAGCTTCTTAAGCCATTCATAGGTTGTTGCGCGAGGCCTCGGGCGATTGCCCTGTTCACCACCCCTTAAGGCCGCCGCTGCTAATTGTACAGATTCATTGAAAATTTGAAATTAAAGTTAGTACATTATATACTTATTATTACAGGCCCATTCAATATTACAATTATTGACTTCCCTGGAGCGACGAATATTAAGCGTTTCTAGTTAATTGCTGGAGGGCACAGTTATAATTGATTGCTATAGTAGAGTTTACCCGCGGGGGAGTGCTCTACGTGTCTCTGTGTCGAACGCTAATCGCCCATTAGCTGGAGTCGCAGTTGTTCACGTATTCAGAAACATTATGCTTGTTGCCGGCGACTTGATATTACGCGTTGGTGCTGCATTCACATCAATAATATAGTCCAGTGGATTTCGTAGATACTTTTTTAGAAAGTGTGAAACTTTTTTAGAAAATTTAGGTGGCAAGCGTTGGGTACTTTCCTTAACAATTCCTTTGAGGCCTGTTGTTTTCTTGCGAGTGAGTGAGGTTATCAGTGTTAATAAGGTTGCGAGTGTTAATATAGCTATGGTAACCGCTTCACATCAGGCAAGCTTGTTTGTCGCCCGAGGTATAAGTTGTGCTAAGGCACGGCGGCCTAAAGTCCTGTTTTTGTCAGAGGAGTCTTCTTTGAATACGTACCTAGACAATGTCTTCAACCCTTATTCATCCCACTCCTGGGATACGAGTCTCCTCCAGTCAAGTGGTTTAAAGAATACTCCACGACGCTCGCGGGTTGGCGAGTTATTTCAGGGTTGGGGTAGTTACTTCATATAAAGAACACTGACTTGGCTTAACGACTGTTATCTAATCAGATAACAGCTGGGACTGGCGCTTGATGTGCCCTGCGAAGCACGAAGAAACTCGAGATAAATAAAACCAAATAGATAGACATAGGTTACGTCGCTTAACTTGCGTGTTATCTACGAGTACTCCTCATTAGGAGTAGTCGTAGGTAAGTTGGTAGATAATCTATCAACTATCGACATGATGTGAACGCAGCACGGCTTAACGCACAAGCACTTAACGTATTTCCCTCGACGGCGGAGTGAGTCACTCCGGCAGTCCGACCTGATTGACGGGAGCCGATGAATCTCGCACCTGCAAGTAAATTTAGCATAGTAAACGAATGTCAGGAATAATGGACAATCTGACATTTGTGTGATTTTTTTATACAACTATTTTGGTAAACAAGCATACGATCATTACGACCCATGATAACAAGGACTAGCATATGGACGAATGTAATGCCAGAGGCATCACTCACGCGTTGTCAATTCCGTACAAGCCTCTTCCCCTCTGTCTTGAAGAAGCCCCTACTGAAATTTCCTGAAAAAACAGCAGGAAATTCATTTCGCAAATTTTCGCGGATAGAGCAGAGATAGAGTCAGGACAGAATCGAGTTTATCGAGAAAGGGCCTGTTATAGAGGCAATTTTTTTTGTAAATATGTCAAATTTCGCAACAAACTGGTTAGCTAATGTGATACGATCTAGATTGAATGCTATAATATATCATCTCAGCAAATAATATGTCATCACTTTATCTACTCTCATACTGAAATTTTGAGATTAAAAAACAAAACACAGAATTTTAATGTCAGTCTTTTTCGCGGAGCCGCGCGGCGCATGGCGCATGCACACCACGCATGCTCGATCTACAAATGGATTTATAAGCAAGAAATAAAGCTGTTAAATTAACTTCATGGTTTTATTTAAAATATTATTATCATCTATTTCATGAGGTTAGATAAAGTAGTGAATGAAACTGCACATTATCATAGGTATCAAAATACTCGTGTGATGCTAATATCACATTCGTCTTCGGCTCATATGATAAACTGTATTGAATCCTTATTATGCAACAGTTTCTAATAAACTACTATTTCCATTTAGGTTATTTATTATTTGCCATATCTTTCTAGTGTTTCTGTAATTATTACTGATGTCTTGTTTAATTTTGACATTTTTCAAATATTGGGTGTATTTATTCTTTTTGTTTCTATTATTGTCTCTATTATTCTATTATTGTTTGTATTATACATTTTTTTTGTTTTTTTCATCCTTGGATGCAGTACATTTGTTTATTATAGGTACGCGTAGTTTATGTTGATACTCGTATAGACTACGTAAGGTTTAATGATAACTGAATTACCAGCAATTGTCGAGAGATTCTCAGAATATTGTACAACGTTACATGGATTCAACCCAAACAAATGTTTATCCAGTCAACAAATCCAGTTTCATTCCAGTCAATAGAGTTAAGTCAAACATATGTACCGCTTTGCTATTTCTGTGGAGACTCTTGTTTTAGAAGCAGGATTTTCGACTGCGAATTACAAATTCCTTTGTTATAAGCTTTTATTTAGTTTCACCGGTGTCTGTAATCAAATCAAGTTAAATTTAACCTATTCCCACGAACTGAAATTTGGGACAGTCGTTTAGATCTCGTGACAATGTACGATTTAATGTACTTACATGCCGCCCCAATTTTCGTCAAATATGGCATCAAATGTATATTTTTGTTTATTTTTGTTTTAAAGAGTAAATAGGGTTGTAAGTCAATTGAAAAATTTTTAACAATTAATGGTAAAAATAGCAAAATTCTGAGGTTATGATAGATACAAAAAGAGTTTTTAAATACTCATAGCTCTAAGATTGACTAGATGGGTCCAATAATTTTGGTCACCAAAAAAACTTTGGTTAAAATAACTTAGGTTAGGTCATAAGGACTTGTTGACTTATCAAAGCGTTATGTGAATCTTGCCGATAATAATATTATTATTATTTTGTTACATTTTATTATATTTTTTCCCTTATTTACTGTATATTTATTTAATATAATCAAATTTAATATCAAATTTAATATAATAAATATATATTTCTTTTCTACTATATAAATCTATTTGATTTAACCACGCCTATTAGGAATACTATCAAGCACTCTTCGGTTTGCTGGAAGAGATCTCTTTCAGAGATATGCCCGTTTGTCTACTTTTCTTTGTATTGTTTTGTGGTATAATAAAGAGATTACATATATACATACAAGTATATCATATCTATGTCAAAATATTTTCATATTTTCCATGTCAACGAAAACAAACAAATGAAACGAAAACGAAAACAAATAGTTTGGGCCCCCCAAGCTATTTGTTTTCTTTTTATCGAGCATAAAATTATTAGTGGTGATGTATGGTTCTTCCACCGATCAGTCATTTAACACGAATCGTCTTTCGAGCCGAAACAGAGTCATCATCATCATCATCATCATCATCAGGTCCATTTTAGTCTCCACTACAGGAGCACGACCCTCTCTCATCCGTCCTAGACGGAAGGAGGATTTGGCCTACACTCCCCACGCTGGCCAAACGGGTTGGGGAGGCCTGATCGATATTTGATAATGTATTTCCCTTAGTCGCCTTGTACGACATCCACGGGAAGAAACGGAGTGATTATTATGAAATTAGTCTGCTGGAAACCACACGAAACAGAATGCCACAATGAATGTCAAACCACACTAAGCTTAAATTACGCGTGCTTAGGATTGGTATGTAAAAAAACGCAACGAAAATTTGGTCAAATGTCTCGATAATCATTGAAAAAGTATTGCAGGCGTAATGACACCGAACTTCGGTCGTGTATCTTCGGTATAGTGTGTTTAGACACTTAGTGTGAGTTTTTTGGTCACATTCCAACGTGTAGGTAAAAGCCGACCAACTTGAGAAAAAGTTTCATATTGTGAATTTACCAGACGCGTGTTACATATCCAAATTAGCCGGGTTGCTCACTTCAAAATGTGAGTATAAAAGCCACATAATTTTGATATGTAACACACGTCTTATAAATGCACATCATGAGAGTTCTTACCTATTTGGTCGGTTTGTTTACGTTAACATGATCGAATGCGAACAAAAAGCTCGCAAACTGGGTACTTACAAAAGCAATACTCGACTCAATCAATCAAAGAGGTTTTTTTTTTATACTACGTCGGGTGGCAGACAAGCATACGGCCCGCCTAATGTGAAGCGGTTACCATAGCCATATTAACGCTCGCAACATAAAATATCGCTCTTCCTTTCTGGTGACCTCACTCACTCGCAGGAACACAACAACCCTCAATGGAATTATTATTTGGCTGCGGTATTCTGTGAGGTGGAGGTACATTCCTCAGTCGGGTAGCTTACAATTACGCTCCCTACCTCTCTTTTCGCCAGAGCTTCGTTTGTCAGGCAGCAGGGAGCATCGCGTGCAGGTGAAGTTGGCTTTGGTTCAAAGATGTTGATGAACCTCTTACACTCCCAAATTTAGGCAATTTAGCTTTCAACATTACTTTGGTGACTTATTTGTACAAAATAGAATAATATTTTTAATAACTATTTTATAAAATGTCGAATGGCAAATAAGCAAACGGCTCACCTAATATGAAGTGGTTATAGTTGTTTGTAGTATCAATCCATATTCATCCCATTGCTGGGATAGGGGTCTCCCCTCAATAGGGCAGGCGGTTTGTGAGTATAGCTGCTTGAAACCCAAGATATATTTTTGATGAGTAGGTGCGCCTGCTAAAGCAACAACTCTAACAGCTTTCCGTTAACCGTACTCCACTACTCACTCGCAGAAATATACAACTTCTTGTCTAGGCAATTTTTATTTAACTGTGGGAAGGTGGATGTAACCTTCCATATTATTCGAGTCGTTATATCAAAGTGCCTAATTATGCCGGTGCTTTTCGTATTTTTCATAAACTATAATTAAATAAAGCAACAGAGAAAGAAATAATAAAATAATAAAAAAAGGGTTAAAGTATGTTTATTAACATCAAACAATTACCAGTTAAACCATAAACAGTTCCTGTACAGAAAACACATATTAAAACATATACTTTTTCAATGCTTATTACAATGCTTATACAATGCTATTATTATAGGACGAGCTCGGTGGCGTAGCGGTCAATGACGCGGCTTCGATACCAACGCTCGTGGGTTCGATTCCCACATAGGACAAACATTTGTGTGCATGAACATGTCTGTTTGTCTTAGTCTGGGTGTTTTCTATGTATCGTAAGTATGTATTTACAAAAAAAAAAATGTATTTACGTATGTTTATAATCAGTTGTCTAGTACACAAGCTTCGCTTACTTTAAGGCTAGATGGCACTTTGTATTTAAGTTTATATGATATACAATTGACATAAAGTTCATTATGCTATGTACAATTTCGTCGTAAAAAGTAGCTTCCATTCCATTCCGCTGCGGTGTAAATTGAGCCTTAGGCACATGGTCATAAATAAAAATGTTTTCCTTGTGTGGAAATCGCAAAAATGTCCTTTAGTGTTACGCAGTTACTCGGCACCGTCCCCGATTCTAGAATAAACGCCTCGTCCCTAGTTGTATATCCGCTATTTCATTATTTGCATTGCTCTACGAAACACAACATTTCTATTTAATCTATGCGCTATAAGATTTACTCTGTGCTGCCCTCATGTAAGTTTAATATCTGAACAGAATGCATTATTTGCAGGTGAACGAGGAAATGCATCACAGAATTGCATTTGAATTGAGCAGTACTTTCTTACAAAGCAATATTCCTTTTGAAAAGATGTTACTAACAATTTGCTGCAAATAGGTTTTTGCATTTTACTTATTTTAATAAGTACTAGTGATGTGAAGGATCGTTAAAAATGTATATCCGCGATCGCGATCGATTTGAATACGGATATTTGGTGTCAAGATCCGCGGATACGGATACAGATCTTAATTTTTTTTTGAATACGCTGCGGTAAATATTGCACATAGACTTTTGGAAAGAGACAACCTTGTATGGACAGAAGTTATTGACCTCTTTATGAGTTAACTCTCATAACAGATTGTCTCTTTCCAAAGATCGATGTGCATTATTTAGCGATGCGTACGTACAGTAGGTACGCGGCGGTAAATATTGCATTGTCAATCGATGTCGGAGCGTGCGTATAAGTGATCTTAATAACTTTCTATAATACTTAAATATTTCATTATTTTATTACGCTTAACACAAAGATTCTAATTATCCCAATTAATCGCATTATAAATATCTTAAATAATATTTTATAAAAACTTCCTTAAATGTTTAAATATATCATCATTTTAATAAGCTTACTACCAAGATTTGTGATTGATCTCATTATAAAAATTAGAAGAAGAGAAGAGTAGATGTAGTATCTTTGAGTTATTTACTATCGGTATTGTACTCACTACGATAAATGTTTGCAATACAAAAGTGCCAAATACTATTTTAAGAAATAAAAAAATAATCTGAATTCAATTGAAAATTAATAAGGTAAAAGATCCGCCAAAAACTAACGGATACGGATACGGATTTCTGGCACATCACTAGTTTATACAAAAACAAAGATTATGGAAATAGGAAGAGAGAAGAGAAACAAAGATATATAGGAAAAGGAAGCACATAAGCTACTAGTACTGTAACTAAGTACGTAAGCTTTAATAATCACGCGAAAAGAAATTAGTTAATAGAGTGAGGAAGGTTCCGGCCAATCAGCCGAACCACGACCAAGGTACACTACGTAAACCAGATAACACTAAGCAATCTTCTGAATTTAAATTCAGAAGATTGCTTAGTGTTATCTGGTTTACGTATAAATTCTAAAAAAAAGCAATTGATTTTAGTCCTGGCTTTTAGGGGCAAAAGTCCATTAGTGGTGGAGGATGTCCTAGGCATATAATTTGGCGCTGTAAAATACTATAGTACATATAACAAATAGTACTTACTATGTACGAGTATGTGTTGTAGTACCTCGCTTGCAGTGTACCTACGTAAACTCATTATCAGAGTACCATTTTTTCCATATATTTGCACTTAAAGGATTTAGATATAAATTCAACCTATGTCACTGAAAAATTATCTTTAGGGGCACTTAGTCTAGTACCTTCCAGAATAGAGCGGATAAATAAATTAAAAAGCAATTTAGTAGATCTAGCTTTGACGTTAGGTAATGAAGTCTGAATTTATGAAAGAATAAACGAGAATATGATAAGAATTGAGACTTTCCAAAGTAGATTTCTTGAACGTAAATCAAAATAATCTTCTGCTATAGATCAGAGATTCTCAATATTTTTTATGTTGCCAACGTTGTTATGTTTTTGAAATACCAGTCTAAAATAGGCATAAGTTTTTTGTGGGTGGTCGCAGCTATGTAACAAATAGTACTAAAGTTTGTTGTACACGGGTAGATTAAAATTAGGCGAGTAGCGTCACATTGACAACTGGTTTCATTGTTATTATCCTTAGCATACTGGTAGCTCCGCAATCTACTCGAACTCACCCGATTTTACTCTACCCGTTTAAGCGAGGCTTTACAAGCAGTATATATACTTCCTGTTGCTCTTTCGACCCAATCACATTTCCCACCCCCTTACCACCATCTCTTATTGCGATTCAATAACTGAATAGAACGCTTATTCATACCAATAAATAAGCGACTCTATTTCAAATGAAATAGAGTCGCTTATTCATTGGTATGAATAAGCAATCTACTCAATTATTGAATCGCAATAAGAGATGGTGGTAAGGGGGCTGTGTCGAATCTGGATGCATTTGTTCGATGCCGCAGCATGCAAGCACATGCATTCACACTTTGCACAGATGTCATTTGCTTGTAATAGTTAACAAATACCGGGTGTATTTGTATGACGTAACCTGTGTTGTGTAGTTGAAGCAGGCATTAAGCTATTTTTTATTTGATTTAGTTTTTATTTTATTTTCAGATAACAATGGATCTACCATTATTGGTTAGTAGACAGAAACTTAAAATTATGTTAGACAGTACAAATAAATTTGGAAACTGGAATTATTGTTGTTTCAAGTACCTGAGAGCTATTCTGTGAGGACTATAACAGCAGTTAGCAATGGCCACTTTGACTCCGAGGTCGCGGGTTCGGTTCCCGCACAAGACAAACATTTGTGTGCATGAACATGTCTGTTTGTCTTGGTCTGGGTGTTTTCTATGTATTATAAGTATATATAAAAAAAAAACAAAAAGTATTTAAGTACATTAATTTTATCAGTTGTCTACTACCCATAACACAAGCTTTGCGCTTAATCTGGGACTAGATGGCGCTGTGTAAATTGTCCAGAAATATTTATTATTATTTATGTATCTCTTTTTAATCACGGGTCAAGCCCGGTCATTTGATAGGCGTGCGCGGGGGGGATATGGATCCAACGCGTAAAGGCCCCTTTGAGAAGTTTGATGTAATGTTGTACGCCCGCCGTGACCCGCTCCAGGATATGTCAATGGAACGACATACCCATGTCGAGAGGTGTGCTGAGCTTTCTCCGAAGTTACTCGCGGCGTGATGCCCTTTAACACTTCCACCCCTGGAGCATATAGCTCTAGCGGCTCCTCTCTGGACGGCCAATGAAGGCAAGCCAGAGCTGAGAGTCCTGCGGGCCTTCTTGTGTTTACACTCCGACCGATGAAGACACGTCGGATACGAAGGCTCTCTGGAGACTCGGGTCCGTGGTGTCGCTACTCACACAACAGCTCGCCACACAAGCTGCCCTGCGGACTTATTATTATTATTATTATTTTATCATCGCCGTCAACCCCCATTCATCCCACTGCCGGCGTACGGGCCTCACCTCAATCGAAGAAGTTTAAAGCATACTCCAACGCTAAATATCTAATTATTGTCAATCCATCCACAGCTGTCCGCGGCAGGGTTTCTGCCGAGGACAGCTGTGGATGGATTGACAGTAATTAGATATTAAGTGTGACAAAGCCATCACCTCAAATTCGTCCATAAGAGTGTCATAACAAAAATGTATATTTATTTAGACAAATTTATGCTATAAGGTTATTGTTTCATGTGGAATTATGTTATATTTTAATTTGCTATAACTGCATCATTCTTTTTAATTATTGTAGGTATATAATATTATGACAATTTATTATGCTATTGCTTCATTTATTTATTGTATTTTTGGACTATCATCTATTGACAACAGTCGGGACCGACGGCTTAACGTGCCTTCCGAAGCACGGAGGAGCTCGAGATAAATAAATCCATCCATAGACAGGCTACGGTCTACTCGGGCAACGACACCATCGAGCTCCTTAAAATATAACAGTACATTCACTAAACTACAATCACGTACAAAAGTGCGTATAATCTCTCAACGCTGTCAGGATAGTATTGCGACGCCCTACGGCAGAGTACGACGCGGCGGCGGCGTCGCGTCGTCGTCGCGACCCATAGTTTGGGAACTTCTGTCATAGATAAATTCGTTTATAATTTATTTGAAAAAGGAATAGCAGAGTTGTATTTTCTAAAACAAATAATGCTGAGTGGGGTGGGTACTGGGTATGTATTTTCAGCGAAATTCATTGAGATTATGAAATCGTCCAGTCGTTCTGTCTGGCCGTTGCCATGAAACTCAAAAAATTCGCTATGGTGTCGCATGCTGCGCGTCCGATGTTTTTATACTGACGTAATATTTAATATATACAAAAAATATTTTGTTGAACCAAGAAAATTTTTTTAACAAGCTTTTTCAGTTGCTAACCATTTTGTGACAGCCGCCATGTAGGATCAAAAATGGCGGCATTTTGATAATAGAGTATTGTTACGAGAACCAAACTAGTGTGCCTAATTTCAAGTCAATCGTACACTAGGTATCGTACACTATTGTCAACCATTTGAAATTTATGTTCAGTATTATCTTTGTTACTCGGCAATACGCAGTGTATCTTTTCTTATAATATGAATGGGATCGGATGGCAGGCAAAAACACGGCCCGCCTGATGTAAAGCGGTGCCTGTAGCCTAGGTATAGATATAGCTTGCATGTTTCCAATATTATTAATAGTTTCGCTTGCGCACCATCCCCGCTGCCATAGTAACAACTCCTTCCTTCTTTTCGTCTAACAACCTTATCCATAAATAATTTTAACAACAAAAAATCTACTCCAAACATTAGTCTACATTTATGTATGTAGATATAGGCTGATGATGATGATAATATGCGACCAATCTGGAAGTATAGGTACTCTTTCAAATAAAAAAATATTTTTTCAAATCGGTTTATAAATGACGAAGTAATGAAATAACAAACCTAACAGTAGGTAGATACAGGCTGATGATGATGATGATGATGAAAAAAATATGGGACCAATCTGGAACTCTTTCAAATAAAAAATGTTTTTCAAATCCGTTTGTAAATCACGGAATAATTAAGTAACACAGATTAAAAAAAAACAGCCGAATTGAGAAGCTCCTCCTTTTTTAGAGTCGGTTAAAAATATTTTAAAACTCATTACATATTTCCGCCAAACCGATTTCACTACTGTACATACCAGTACATACTGTACGTACAGGACTCTCCTTCACAGACTTCCACAATGATCGGTTTTGTGCCACAATATAACCTGGCTTTATTATAACACATTCTTGCTTTTATCCTTCGTTGTACCTTTCTGATTCCGAGAAAATTAATTAAACAATTCGTAATTATCTACTTTTGTTTGTTTGTGATGTCAAACAAAAATAATATAAAAGGTTACATAGGATAAAAGCCGTACAAAGGCGGACTTATTGCTCTAAGGAATTTCTTCCAGTCACCCTTAAAGTTTAAATATTTGAGAGTATTCTGTAAATATGTATATCCTGAGGGTGGAATGAGACTACAAACGCAGAACAAATTAAATTAACATGTTAGGTACACTACTCGTAAGTAATATTTAAATATAATATAGTCGAGTCGGTACTAGCAGTTGAAGGTTTTATCAAAGGATCTTTTTAAAGCCGATTTGAAAGAACCCACAGAAGAGGACATCTTTACATCTTAGTAATACAAACTAAATTAACTAAAAATAAAATAATCTTAAAATACAAACTTAATTAACTAAAAATAAACTAATCTTAAAATGAATATTATTATGTAAACAAAAATAAAGAAAAAATAAATAACTAAACCGCGTCAAAACATCTTTACATCATAGACTATTACTTATACTGTGATCATAGTGAGAAGTTCCCAAGCTTAGCCGCAAAGATAGTAAAGGATTTGCCGTAAATGTCAATATTATAGAAAGGTATACTAAGAAGAGTCGTCCACATTCACATTCACGTCCCGAAAATTAAATCTCTCTCTCAAGTAACCTGTTGCTCAAGTACATTATACAAAAATGTAACTACATATGTGGAAATTTCGAATTCTAATTGGATACCTCACTAAGTCTAAGTTGCTCACGGAACAAGAAAGAAGATACAGTCGAATTTTTTCAGGTCTACGTATCATGTTCAATTCTTAATAATGGCGATCGTGATGTTCTCGCCAATGACATTGCTTTTTAGGGTTCCGTACCCAAAGGGTAAAACGGGACCCTATTACTGAGGAGACTACGCTGTCCGTCCGTCCGTCCGTCTGTCATCAGGCTGTGTCTCATGAACCGTGCTAGTTAGACAGTTGAAATTTTCACAGATGATGTATTTCTATTGCCGCTATAACAACAAATACTAAAAAACAGAATAAAATAAATATTGAAGGGGGCTCCCATACAACAAACGTGATTTTTTTTGCTCGATATTGATAACGGCAACAGGTAGACGCTTGTAATATTCACAGAATATTTAGTAATATATTCACTTTAAAAATAAATAATTAAATTAAAATAAAACAAATATTTAAGGGGGTTCCAATACAACAGACATGATATTTTTGCCGTTTTTATAGATAATAATCGTACGGAACCCTTAGTGCGCGAGTCCGACCCGCACTTGGCCGGTTTTTTATCTTTAGCATAGATTAGTATTTCTTACTTTCGCCTCTTTATCTGAAATCACTGACTCAGCACATAAGCGCGTTTTGTGACATAAGGTCGACCCATTGCCGCTTCAGCTTGCTAACACTCTGATATCTGATATCTATGTCGATAATTTTAGTTTTTTGACTTTGCTTTCCAATTTCATACACATCCAGATACACACCGCTAATATGAGTTGTACATTTACTTAGCGGTTTGTATTTGTCGATTTTGTTGTGTCTGTGTGTCTTTTATAAATAAAATTCAGGTAGCATAATGTTACTGAAGTATTGAATCGATTTAGATAAAAAAAGAAAACTATCGAAATTTTAGTTGGCGTAGTGTTCCTTGGAGGTATCGATTTGGTAAGACAGTTGAAAAAGTAGTAAAATGATTATTTTGTTTGTTTTACTAAATACATGGTTAGTTTAACCTATCTGAGTTTTACGTATGTCCATAGATCCAGCGGGACCCTTTGCCTGATCAAATTAAGATCTAGTTGGTCGAATTAGTATCGATTAGTACCTAGCGATTTGTATATGTTTAAATTTCTACCTCGGTAGGTTCATTGGTAAAATAAAGAAATATATAATTTTACAGTCAGCGGGGCCATTTTCCGATTAAAGGCCAGTTGATTATTTATATTTGTTTTTTAATAGCCTATTATTTCTACCTCCAGATTATTATACTATTATATTGCTGTCTAATCAGAATTTCCTAAATAACATCGAATTAATTCCTTTACATCCAGCGGGGCCCTTCTCGAATTATAAGTCTATTGATTAGTGAAATACATTTCCAAGGAGCCTTTTATTTCTACCTTTAAAATAATTGTTTTTTATAATTAAAAGCTTAACAGTTTTTGAAATATTTACGAAATTTGTTTGAACTAAAAATAATTGTAAATTTTTCGAAAACTATACTGCTCTTAATTATAAAAATATATTATTTGAAATGTAGAAATAAAAGGCTCCTTGTAAATGTATTTCATTGATCTATAGACTTTTAATTCGGGAAGGGCCCCGCTGGAAGTAAAGGAATTAATTGTCTGTTTTTTAGGGAATTCTGCTAAGACAGCAATATAATAGTAAACTAATCTGCAGGTAGAAATAATAGGCTTATAAAATAAATATAAACAATTTATTGGCCTTTAATCTGAAAAGGGCCCCGCTGACTAAAATTTTATTTTATTAATGAATCTATCGAGGTAGAAATTTAAACATATACAAATCGGTAGGTACTAATTAATGCTAATTCTACAAACTAGGTCTTAACTTGATCAGGCGAAGGGTCCCGCTGGGTCTACGGACATGTTTTACGTAGGTAAAAATGAATAACATTTGTACTTAATTACTACTGACCGAAATTGAATGTAAATGGTGGTCGCCATACCGTAAACAGCCGTGGAGCAATTTCAACATTAATGAACTGCGTGAATATTAATTAATTGATGTGGAGTCCAAATTAAATTTTAAATTGATCACATTTAATTTTACATGTAAAAGTGACCAATGTAACGCTTTCATTAAAAGCAATTGGCATAAAATTCATAATTAACATATACATTACTATTCGCATAATATTATTGTTAAAACAATGACTAATAAAATAAAATCAATTGACCATTGGCAATTGATTGCTTGCGGCGCGATTCCAACAGCCTGCAATTGAGTATTTGAAAAAAAGAAAGCTCTAAACCTATATATATATAGGGTTACCTATATATATATAGGGTTTTATCGGTTCGTCACAAAACTCTAATTACTACTGTTTTGTTGTAAGCAAAAAGAGCTTATTACTTGTAACGTCAAATTGATCGAACCCATTACCTCGGAGTCTTTACTCTATTTACACCGCCGCCGAATGGAATGGAAGCGACTTTTTGCAACGAAATTGTACATAGCATAATGAACTTTAAGTCAATTGTAAGTATAACACATAAACATAAATACGAGCCAAAAAAGGTCGCGCGTCTTCCGGGGAATCCTCGCGCATTCTCGAGTATTCCGCGGGAAGTGACGCGAAGTTGGTCATAGTAAGTGGCGGGTTGGTCCTATTAATGGAATACGCGAAAATACTCGAGCATTCCAGCGAATTCGCGCGCCTTCTCGCGTCATGAGGCGAAATTGACGTTTCCGTTCCATTCCATTCCATTCCATTCCATTCCGCGGTGGTATAAATTGAGCCAAAATAACCATTGTTAGTCATTCAACCATCTCGGTCTCGCCAACATTTACACCAAATTACAGACAAACACGTTGTCAATAATTGGTTCTTAATTAAAAAATCGGTATTGAATATAGATTGTAAAATCGGTAAATGTTATCTACTGAAAGTTTTAATATTGTCGGTGGCGAACGGCCCGCAAGTTCGGAGTTAAACCCGCAATCAGATTAATTGGACTTTCGATACCGTCGGTTGCCTTTCCAGCCGTCTGATACTATTCACCAATTTCACGATCACTTACGAATATTTAATTAATATTTATTATTATCCTGCGATTCTCATTTACATTCGATGTTATTCCATCGTTTATAAATGTGTTTTATTTGTTGTTTATTTATTTAATCCGCTCGCCGGGTAGCTTCACGTTGTGGAACGAACTCCCTGTCAAGGTTTTTAAGGGGTTAAAAGGTGTGAAGGGGTTTTTATAGAGCCCGCAACGCATGAATGATGTCTGTAGTTCCGCAAGCGTCCATAGGATGCATACGCTTGTTTGTCAAAAAATCGCACAACAAGAATATACAATACTGTATTGTATATTCTTTCAGCATTGCAGGCAATTTGATCTATCTACATACACTACTTTGCGTGCTTCCGCAGCACGCAAAGGTGCACCAGCAAGTGGAATCGCGCTCTCACGTAAGCTTGATCGCAAGCTTAACTTAACCTCGACTTGCTTTTGGAGAGGGAGCTGAGGTACCTTAGGTTCAACTAGTCAAGCCTAGGAGCGCCTAGATTTTGGATATTGACTACCTATAGCATATGGAATAAAGTACAGTTTGCTTTCAATTGAAGCCGGCTAATTCAGCTTTGAATCATGCTTTATGTCAGCATCATTAGCCAAACTTACCTGCACGTGGTGCACCCGGTTCACCTGGCCGAATATTTAACGAGGCTCTGGCTGGAAAGATAGGTAGAGCACATGACGAACCCGACTGGGGAAGTAAGTGCCTCACAAAAGATAGCTTGACGGTTGTCGTGGAACTGTGTGAGGTCCCCATACGTAAGAAGCTGCTGCGTTGGTAGTACTACTTGCATTGTAAGCGTATATAAGAACTGTAATCGCTTCACATCAGCAAGCCCAACCTAAAATAAACTAAACCACAACATTATTGTGTATATGTGAATAAGCGACCTAAAAAAGTTAATTTTCTATGGCAGCGGCAAAGGGTATACTAAAACGCTCTGTATCAAGACTTTGGTCTTCAGCGATTGTGTTAATTTGCGAGTCGAGTGTGCGTAGAGCCATTGGTAGAACCATTATCTAAAAGTAGGGTTGCCCCTTGCCACTAGTCCGGGTTTCCCCGAATTTGTCGTAGTTTGGAGGGTTAGGACTTTAGGAGTCCGGGGAGTGTCCGGGCGAGGTTTCATTTGTAGTCCAGGGTAAAAAGTTTTAAATCACTATCACCTGTTCCACGCTGCGAATAACCGTCTTGTCACAGAATAAAAAAATAGTACTAGTACTTAAAAATATTGATGACATGGTTTTATTTAAGATTCAAAATCCGGAATTTTCATGTATCTTGTCCAGGTTGCTAGCTTTTACAGATGGCAACCCTATCTCTACCTTCTAGGGTAGAGATAGACCCTAGAAGAGCTGTCTATACAATTTATATGGGGAAACTTCTTCAGCGGCGTTGTGCACTTTTTGGGATGGGTAAAAAATGTTAAACTCGCGTCAGGACACGTGACCTGATCGTAAATTCGTAAGACGGAGGGAGAATAGACTGCTGGCGCGGCGTAGGAGATGAAGTAATATCCCCCTCTCTTTCTACCGCGCGGCGAAAATGTATGCCTGCTCCTGCTGTTTATTTTTAATGTAATATAAATAGTCATGTTTGTGTACGATAGCGCAATAAATGAATATTGTATTTTACCACATAAATATATACTGATAAATAAAGCAATTCGTGCGAAATTATTCCCTAACCATTCCAAAATATTCAAAAATGCACAACGTTAATGTTCAGGTTTTCACTTCTGCCGGCACTCCCGCAGTGCAACCCGTGTTTTTTTTTACTATGATTCACAACGAAAACGTGTGCACAATTTCCTCATAAACTTTACAATTAGAACCGACGTTCTCAAATCCTAGCGCTAATATTTCCGCAGCAATACTTCTGAACAAATCCCTTTAGGACGCGTTCGGAAACTTTTAATTTTATTGGCGGCCGTCATGAGATAACGCCGGGTGCGCCGCTTGACTCGGATTACTTTTAATCTGCTCATAATTTATGGCGACAAGGAATCGAAGCTCGGATGATTGCACATTAGTCCGCGGGTTGGCCTTTTTATTAAAAGGTTGCCCTCTGATAAGAAGGTGTAATGAGTATTTACTGCGGTGTAAAACATTCCGGTGTTAATTTGGTCGGCATGAAGGGAAATATTGGCTGTGTTTTCTGGTTTAATTTTAAAATTAGGGCTGTTTATGAGGGCAATAAAAGTATGTACTTAACTTAGTGATTAGATAGACAGATAGATAATATAGTATTTATTTGTTTCTTCAGATAAATACACGATTTTCACAAAATAGCATACAAAAATAAAGTTCACGCAGCTTAGTGTAAAAAATGGCTAAAGTGACTTTTATCATCATCATCAGCTTGTATAGAATGTATCTACCCACTGCTGGATAGGCCCTCAATACTTCTCAAATACCAATTTTCTCATTCATTGCGATCCTCCGCCTTCCACATCCGGTTACAATTGCATACAAATGGGTAGCTTGCGCTTCGACAATAATTTACCTTGTGAACTTGAAGTGATATAACACTACACTAACATATATCTAGGATAAAAAATATTATTCCAGACTTTACATGGATCTATAATATGCGAGATCCCTGGAGCGAAACTGCTGTAACGGCTTCGTCGCCTCACATGCGGCCTCCTCTCTAGAATCTGCCTCGCCCATCTGCCATCATTAACTCGGCTGATGTGGCCGGCCCACGTCGACTACCTTGACTATGTCGACACCTTTGGTTCTCCATTAATCCATTTGAGACCCTAAAAACCCATCGATTTGAGAGCATTCACTTTTATTGAAATGGTTTAAATAAAATAATATAGCTTAACAAAAAACACAACTTATTCGATACGGACTTTACTATTACCTACACAAAGCGTTGTCTTTAATTAACACATGGAGAATCAGTCTCGGAGATTCATTCGTTCAAATTCACATGCACGTTCCACAGGAAACAGGAATGACCTCCCCGCTCTCTCCCCGTCTAGGTTTAATGGCGACACTAATTAACGCGTGGCCATCTACGTGGACAATCTAGCTAGAACATTCCATCCGCGTAAGCAATTAGCTATCTCGTATATGCACTGGTTCTTGTGTTACGTGCGAAAAATATTTTTGAAGTAAAACTTCTTTAGGCACGCTTGGTTTGGGAAGTAAGCTGGTGAATGCCTGACTAGAGCGTCACGGAAACGGCGAACGAAAGTTGAGATATTAGTTAACAGAGCTAAAGAAGTTTTACTTCAGTAGTGTGGTCTTAAGCAGTGTTCCGCAAACTTTTTGTGTCTAAGGTACATCTAGAAAAACGAAAATTTTTGGTGGAACACCATAAATGTTCCTCGTAAAAATGTTTTTAATTGTGCAAGTATTTTTCTTCTGTCTGATAATTTAGCTTTATGAGATAACCTAATTTTTCCGAGGCACACCAACTAATGCCCATGGTAAACCAGTGTGCCGCGGCCCATACTTTGCGGAACACTGGTCTAAAGCCTTCGGACTCCTGTCTCCCCTGACGGCTCCCCTCGGGGAGACATCACTTCTACAGTACTGGTGTCTCTCCAAGGCTGGGGAGACATCCGGCCTTGCTTTTAAAATAAGCATACTCGTTTTTTTATGCTTACTTACTGCTCGTATCACGCACAAGCCGCCATCCTCGCTGCCATCCGCAGCCACTCCTTCCTTTCTGAGGTGGACATACATCCCCTGTACAGTATGTTCCCTCGAATTAACATTAAAAATCCTTTCTGTATAATAGACGAAAGTTTCCGTTTGTAAGACATAGAAACGAGCGTTGGACGTTAAAAATTTTACTTACATATTTGGCTGTCCTTTTCATAAGATACAGAAGGGAATATTCAAGACCCAATACATAGATTTCTTTTTATATGATAGGGGGCAAACGAGTATGTGGATCATCTGATGGAAAGCAATCACCACCGCCCATGGAGATCAGCAACACTAGGGGTCGCCCATCCGTTGCCAGCCTATACTCCTTCCTTTCTTTCTGGTGACCTCATTCACTCGCAGGAACACACTCACTCTCAAGGGAATTGTTATTTGGCTGCGATATTCTGTGAGGTGGGGTTACTTCTCCAGTCGGACAGCTTAAGAAATACGTTATGCCGTACCTCTCTTTTAGCCAGAGCCTCGTTCGTCAGTCAACAGGTTGACTTTGGATCAAAGATGTTGATGAACTACTTACACCCCAAATGAATTGTGTCGACGCATTTAACTTCTTAGTTACTATTGATTACAGACTCCCTCTGAACTAATCCCGCAGCAAATAATAAAAGCAAGACAAGCAAAGGGCGCGAGTTCACCAAAGATTTGTTGGCACAAAACATTAGTTGGAGAATTGTGCGGGGAGTTAGCGAGACGCAACGGCAAAGTCAAACATACAATCAGTATTGTTTGTTCGTAAGACAACTGAGTGACCGCCGCGGGTTTCATTCACGTGGGTGAGGCTCCTCATCCATTAATCTATTTAGAGTTTTTTTTTATACTACGTCGGATATATAATAAGGCGGGTCGTAACAAGCATACGACCCGCCTGATGTGAAGTGGATACCGTAGCCATATAACGCTCACAACATAAAATATCGCTCGCACGCCACCACCTTCGCTGCCAACGCAGCATCTCCTTCCTTTCTGGTGACCTCATTTACTCGCAGGGACACAACAACCCTCAAGGGAATTGCTATTTGGCTGCGGTAATCTGTAAGGTGGAGACACAATCCCCAGTCGGGTAGCTTACAATTACGCTGCCTACCTCTCTTTTCGCCAGAGCCTCGTTTGTCAGTCAGCAGGGTGCACCGCGTGCAGGTGAAGTTGGCTTTGGTTCAAAGATGTTTATGAACCACTTACACCCCGTAGTATAGCCACACCCCGGTCGCTCCATAAAAATATCGCGTCGTTTACTACTCCATAAACGAAGACGTCTGTGCAAAGCGTGAATGAGCATGTGTGCGTGCAGCGCCCAACAAACTGTTCCAGATTTGTCTCAGAGGGAAGGTGAGGTCAACATAAGAGAGCGACAGGGAGGGGCCATACTGTACGTAGTACTATTACTTATACTGTGGTACAGCAAGTGTATAGATTGAGGAGCTTGATGGCGTCGATGCGAATGTCAGTCTAATCGAACACGCAAGTTAAGCAACTTCGACCATAGCCTGATCATGGATGGGTTTTTATTATATCGAGCTCTTCCGTGCTTCGAAGGCCGTTAAACCTGTTGTTGCCATTAGATGAGAGTCGTTAAGCCAAGTCACCACTGACTTTAAAGGCCACCCTTTAAGCGGCTTGAAAACACAGGCCTTCGATAAATCGCAGTAGAGCGGCGTGGTGGTGTATGATCTAAACCCCTTCGATTCAGGGGAGGATCGTATCCCAGCAGTGTGATGAATAAGGATTCACGACTGTTTTTCAATCTTTTTTGTTCGGCGACCACATGAGGTTTTTTTTGCTTGCAGTAACGTGGGGTCTCAGCACAGCAATAAACTGTCACCTAAAATAATTACAATTTAACTCGAGCTAATATTCGGTTTAGTACAGCCCCTTATCACCATCTCTTATTGCGATTCAATAACTGAATAGAATGCTTATTCATACCAATGAATAAGCGACTATATTCCATTTGAAATAGAGTCGCTTATTCATTGGTATGAATAATCATTCTATTCAGTTATTGAATCGCAATAAGAGATGGTGGTACGGGGGCTGCTTAATTTAATAATAATAATAATAATTTATTCAAAAATTAAATTTCTTTCATTTAAAGTTTGTAACGAGGGTTTGTATTTTAGTTCTTGTGGAACACAGTTTGGGAACCTGGTATAAATATATTAAACATGATGATGGTTGCTTTTCTGTCTATTTGTATTTATTATGGCCTCTACTTTGCACAAAGAATTAGTGTTGCAATTCAAGGAGGCAATGGGGCCAGCATATTGGGAACATAGGCAATGTTCCGGGCAGCGGTTTACTAGATTAGTTTTACTTTTATTTTATTTTAATTAGTTTTAATTTAGATGTATTTATTTAATATAATTATCATCACCCTCGTCAATGGTACTAATTGTAAACTATTCGTTTAAGGATCAGAAAGAACATTTTGATACTTCGTGATTAATTTTAGGATCGCCTAAGGACACAGAAAGGGATTTCGATAAAACTTTATTATGTGAATGTGAAAATGTGCCGCAGTGAGTGGAATGATATCGTGAATATTTCCTCTCGGCTCATAACGTCCTTTTCTTCAAATGTCCTTTCTCAAAAGGTTCTTTTTTCGAGATATCCTTTCTCAGAATGTTTTTTCTTAAAATGTCCTTTCCCAAAAGGTCCTTTCTCAGAACGTCCTTTCTCTAAATGCCCATTAATTAATATGTTCTTTTCTCAATATGTCCTGCCCCCTTACCACCATCTCTTATTGCGATTCAATAATTGCTTATTCATACCAATGAAGAAGCGATTAATTTGACTAATGGAATAATTTAGCTTTATATGAATTTATATAACTTTATGTTATTTTTCTTGCATAGAGCATTTCTGGCAATGCATAGAGGAAATTTTTTGTTCGCGGCTCCCTCGGAAATAATACAGGAGAGGACTATTTTAATACTAGTTAGAAAAGTCAATTTCCATGAAGCACTCAATCTTACTGGTGGAGTCCATCGGCTAAGTGATTTGCATCAATCGGTGCAGATTCGATCCCTCGTGAGACCGATATAGCAGTTCGTTTGGCGGCCACATCTGCTCCCGAACAGTTTCAATTGAAATTGCCGCTATTCGCTGATTTCACTCTGATTTCTATGTAGATTTGCACTTAGGAGAAATTCTGATAGAAATCTGATAATGAGTTTGCTGGATTATCAAGTCAGTATATCACTACGTCTTTGTTCTAACAAGCTCTGGCGAACTACTCATTATTAATGAGTTCCTACTGGAAGAGGCCAATATATTTTGGGAGTTTTTAGGGTTCCGTACCCAAAGGGTACAAAGGAACCCTATTACTAAGTCTCCACTGTCCGTCCGTCCGTCCGTCCGTCTGTCACCAGGCTGTATCTCATGAACCGTGAAGTTAGACAGTTGAAATTTTCACAGATGATGTATTTCTGTTGCCGCTATAATTACAAATACTAAAACACAGAATAAAATAAATATTTAAGGGGGCCCCCATACAACATGCGTGATTTTTTTTGCTTGTTTTTGCTCGCAATTGATAACGGCAATAGGTAGACGCTTGAAATACTCACATAATATTTAGTTATATATTCACTTTAAAAATAAATAGTTAAACAAAAATAAAATAAATATTTAAAGGGGGCTACCATACAACAAACGTGATTTTTTTGCCTTTTATAAAGATAATGGTACGGAACCCTTCGTGCGCGAGTCCGACTCGCACTTGGCCGGTTTTTTTTTTCAGTTACCTATACGATTATATTTATTTTAAGGTAAACATGATCTACTGGTCTTCTGGTAGATATAGCCCTCGCCCCAGAAGAGAGGCGTTTACCTTGGGACAAAGGATGTAGATCAGTAATTTGTAGGAAGTCTGTGTCCACGGCATAGAAGAGCCTTACAGCAACTTGCTGTGCACATCTCCCAAGATTCGGCTCATAAGGTCGGTGGAGCCATGGGTGGTTGAAGGGTTCCTTGGGTTTTATAAGCTCTACACGTCAGAGCCGCCGACACCTCAGAACGCCCACATCGCCACCACCCCCACTGCCAACGCAGAAATACCTTTCTTACTCACGCGCGCTGGAATACAACAATCCCTTAAAGGAATCGTTTACTTTGGTTTTGGTTGAGGTATTTTGTGAGTTGGAGGCACTTTCCCAGTCGGGCAGCTTACAAATATGATAGCCTACCTCTCTTTTGCCAGAGTCTATTTCGCTAGTTAGCAGGGTGCACCACATGCAGATTTTGACTCTAAAGACCGTGGTGAGCCTCACACCCCAATTTCTCATACATTTTCATGTAAGGTTGAGCTCAAGATATATGGTTGTAGCTCAGTAACAACGGGAATGAAGTTGTGAAAATTTGCTAGTATTTGTATGACACTAAGGCTCAATTTACACCGCTGCGGAATGGAATGGAAGAGACCTTTTTCAACGAAATTGTTCATAGCATAATGTAGTTTATGTCAATTGTATAACTTATAAACTTAGATACGAGCCAAACTGTGAGATGTGACTGAAGAAACGATATATACTCGTATCTCCCTACATAAATCAATACTTCATCGTAAATGAAATATAAGAGCTATTTATAAATGCATTTCAATACAGATATGCAACGGAGTCCTCCTATAAATAAACCACCCGACAATCCAGAGCGAGATCCTCATTAAGGATTCCTGCATTGAAACAGCATCACAATAAATGGAAACTCAAATGATGCATATTTTTATATCCCGCCGACAATGAGTCTATTCGTGTCAATAGTGAATAGCAAAATGCATTTTTTCTGCAACTGTATTTGTGATGGCTTATTCCATTGGTAGTGGATTTATTATTGGTTTTTTTCATAATCAATCAGATATTGGATGAAAAATGTGATCTTCAATACATTCTTATTGCAAATGTTAAATTGTACCTATAATATTGAATTAACATTACCAAGTACTAAGACTTCTGTATATATATATATTTTTCAAAATTTTAGGCCATGTAGTTCCAGACATAAGGTAGGCAAGTTTCTTCTATTTGCTTAAATAACTTTAAAAAATTCCCAAAATAAAATATATATTCTAGACCTGGGGTTTTAAGGACTCCAATAGTGTTATGCCGTCTCTACATTAGTGCCGCGAAATTATGCCGTGAATTCGCGCCCAGATTTCACGGCAGAACTTGTTGTGCCCCTCTACATTCACGGGTCACACATTCGTGAGTGAATCCTGCCGCGAAATGGATGGATACAAAATAATAAAATAATAAGAAATCGTTGGAGAAGAAGAAGATGGTGGGTGACTGAAATTGTAATGACTTGTAATGGCGATTTTTTGAATTCCATAGTACATTTTGCTAATGCACGCGCCTATCCGTAGGCATCGGTAATCCGTGAATGTGGATGTGTACGCTTGAACACCGCGCGAACGAAACGCGATCCCTTTGTCGCGGGACAAAATACCGTCTCCGATCAGCGAACAGGCGAGAACGCCTGTGAACCTAGCGAAAACCATCTACATTCACGTTCACGCCTGTTCGCGGAGCTTCGCGGCACAAATGTAGAGCCCGCATTAGATACTTAAAATCCGTGCTGCTCGGCAGTTGAAGTTTACTTCACTAGCCATCTCTTTAGGCTTTTAATGCCTTGTTTGCCATATTGCTGTCTCTCACATTGCTAAGAGAGGAAGTCAAATTCCAAAGGCTTCTTACTCCGACTAATTTATTCTGATTAAATTCGTTGTGAGTTCCAAGGCAGCCGTATACTTACCCCCGATACTAATATGGACTTCATTGTTTATTTCCTTTTTTGGTGGTAGCCGCTGTTAATCCTGGCTATACAGGAGACACAGCGGTGCGAATGTGTGGTGGGCTTTCGTCCTGATAGACCAAGGGTCCGATCGCATGCGCTGAAACTGATTCTCATGGAGATTTTGAATGCAAAAATCAAACTTCAGCTTAGGTTAGCGGTAATTTTAACGAGCTCGGTGGTCGAATGGTTAGCAATGTCCACTTTGACTCCGAGGTCGCGGGTTCGATCCCCGCACAAGACAAACATTTGTGTGCATTAAACATGTCTGTTTGTGTTGGTCTGGGTGTTTTCTATGTATTATAAGTATGTTTTTACAAAAAAAATAATGTATTTAAGTACATTTATCAGTTGTCTAGTACCCATAACACAAGCTTTGCGCTTAATTTGGGACTAGATGGCGCTGTGTAAATTGTCAAGAAATATTTATTTATTTATTTTATTTTATTGTATTTAGATTAGCTGATAGAAACACTGAAGCTCTACCGACAAAGCTGAAGATGTTTGGTAATAACTTAAACCCAAGAGCTATTTTTGAAATCAAAATATTCGGTGGGAATCGGCTTCGGCTTAGACGGTAGGAGCCCAGACCCTCATATCAAAACTTTTCAGTTGATTCATCACATGCCCGGGACAGTTTGCTTAACTTTTTTGGATTTTTTAATTTGTGATTCAAAATATATACAGGGTCCTACGGGGTCACAGAAATTCATTATTTCAACTTTACCGGTTCTGTAGATCCGGAGAGACTTTTCCGTGAGTGTCCTTTTGAGAATATGTCGTCTTGAGAATCTGTCTTTTTGAGAATCTGTCCTTTTGAGAATCTGTCCTTATGCGAAAAAAGGAATGATTCTATGATGGTTTCTGAGTTCTTAATACGAGTTTTTTGTTCGCATTCGATAATGTCAACGTAAACAAACCGAACAAATAGAGAATAACTCTCATGTTGTGAATTTATAAGACGTTATCAAAAGTATGTGACTTACTTGCTCATTTTGAAGTGAGCAACCCGGCTAATTTGGATATGTAACACGCGTCTGGTAAATTCATAATATGAAACTTTCCTCAATTTGGTCGGCTTGTAAACGTTAACACGTGCGAGTGTGACCAAAATATCCAATAAGCACTTCGTTCGTTTTGTTTCCTTTCGGACGTACCAAATTAGCGTTATAATTATTTGTTACAACGAAAATAAAGCGTAATTTTGTACGTAACTTGGTCAACATATCGCTCATTTGCTGCAATATGGTCACAGCGTACATTTATGTCGTTGTTGCACGTAGATCACTTTTATGATTATCCAACCATATTTGGTTGGATAATCATAAAAGTGATAAGTGATAAAGACTTATTAATTGCAACAATAATAAGATAAGAAAATAATTAGGCACTTCTAAAATGTTATAAACCTATTAAGAAGAATCTGAAAGTAGAAACAAGTATATCAAAATAAATATCAAAATAACGTTCGGAAAATAGATGTTGTCTTCAATTATTATTAGACGTTGTTGCAGCCAATGAGTGATATTTTTTCCACATTGGTTCCACATAAGTAAAAAAAACTGCTGTTTCTAGTCCTTTCGCCTCGTTTAAATGTATGCAAGTTTAAACCATTATCACTGCTTTACTTACTTACATTCGAAATGAAAAGATGAGTATGCGACTTGATTATAAATCCCATTTTACTTTGGGAGACATTTTAAATTTGGAAGAAATGTAGAGAGTGAGTATGTAGAGTGAACAAGAGATCGATGAATGAGAGAATTAAGGATTTTTGAAAATTTATACACAAGACATGTGTACAGTCTCGGGCTGTAACTGCAAGTAGGAAATAATCTGTTCTATAATACAAAGGTGAGTTAAAAGTTTCTTAGCCTTTCGACAAATGTTGGTCTTACCACTATTACTGGTACTGTGATCTTACTAAATCAATACATATAATAAAACAGTAGGAACCGCGTGTCTGTACATTTGATAAAATTAACAAAAAATGAGTGTGGGCGATAAAAAAAGAGTAACAGAACACAAAAAAGATTTTTTTGATTTTTTTGTCTGTCTGTCTGTCTGTCTGTCTGTATGTACTCGCTAATCTTTAAAACTACTGAACAGATTTTTACGCGGTTTTCACTAAAAGATTAAGGTCATCCCTGAGCAACATATAGGCTTTGTTTCATCGAAATCTGATGTCAGATTAAAAAGTTATCGTCATTTAAAGTTTAATTTCTCTTTATAGAAAATCACTCATCACAAAATCTAAGAAACTACAAGTGCTAGGAGTCTCAAATTTTGTATGAGGGTTCCTTTCAGGACGTAGATGCTCACTAAGACGGGAATTTGGAAAATTCAACTCCTAAGGGGGTGAAATGGGGGTCCAAAGTTTGTATGGGGAACCAAGATTAGTTGGACTATTTTATACGAAACTTTACACGAGATCTTCTGTAGATAAATGAGTAAACACGTGCTTCAGGATTTTTCAAAATTCAACCCCTAAAGGGGTGGAATGAGGTGCAAACGTCTGAAAATCGACATGGGTATTGTTTTTATGGTTTATCGGGTCGCTGATTCCGAAAACAACAGCTATTTTATAATCTAACATAATCGACGTGACACAAGAGCGGAGTGCTCTTGTGTCACGTCGATTGTGGGGGTGCGATGGGGTTGAAATGTTACAATATCAATATGGGTGTTGATTCTATGGTTTTCTAAAATGTCAATTACGAAAATGGCATCGATTTGAAAACGTGGACACGAAATTTCCATCTCGGTATAAAAATCCAAGATTTGGAACATCTGATGCAGAACCATAATGGTTCAGCTAAACTATAAGAAATATAAAAATGACGCCTTAGCAAAAGTTGTTCAGCCTGATGAGTATAAATAGTTTAACAAAACATTGATTGTATTGTAAAAAAAATAACCACACGCAGTGCTACTTTTATTCTTACCTGCTACAAGTTAGACGCAATAGTTTTATTTATTTTATATATATATATATATATATATATATATATATATATATATATATATATATATATATATATATATATATATGTGTGTATATATATATATATATATATATGTATATATATATATATATATATATACTAGCGGCCGCCCGCGACTTCGTACGCGTGGAGTTAGTTATTTGCAAATAATTTTTAATTACATTCGAAAAAGCTAAATACCTAATGAAAGGAAAAAGATGAAAAAGTTAAAAACAATCAATATCTAGACGAATTTTTAGAATCAATGAAGTCGACGGATATTATTTATTAAAACCTCTTTGTAAAACCTAAAGTACTTTTTATTGTTATAATAATACATCCCTCCTTATAATAGTAAGTATGTAGTTGTTTTCAATATTTTTTATACTTAAATATCATTTAAAATCCTTCTGCCATAATTACTTTAACTCCAATAACATTGGATTTTCATACAAATTTCCAACCCATTATTAGTACATTATTAGTACCCAGATACATTATTAGTACAATTTCATACCATCTATAGAGCATAGATTTTAAATTTCAAGTCTCTTACTTCAAAAACATAGGACTTTCATACAACTTCCAACCCCCGTTTTTACACCAAAAATAGGTTAATTTCTAAAGATACATTATTAGTACACCTCCACACTATCTATACATTTTAAATTTCAAGTTTCTTACTTCAAAAATAGAGAGCTTTCATACAAACTTTCAACCCCCATTTTAACCCCAAAAAGTGGTTGATATCTAAAGATACATTATTAGTACACCTCCATACCATCTATAGAGCATACATTTTAAATTTCAAGTCTCTTACATCAAAATGATAGAACTTTGATACAAATTTCCAACCCCCGTATTAACCCCAAAAAGGGGTTGATTTCTAAAGATACATTATTAGTACACCTCCACACCATCTACAGAGCATACATTTTAAATTTCAAGTCTCTTGCGTCAAAAACATAGAACTTTCATACAAACTTCCAACCCCCTTTTTAACCCCAAAAAGGGGTTGCTTTCTAAAGATACATTATTAGTACACCTCCACACCATCTATAGAGCATGCATTTTAAATATCAAGTCTCTTACTTCAAAAACATAGAACTTTCATACAAACTTCCAATTGAAATGGAACGATTGGTATATATTCGCACAAACCAGAAGAATGCGTGCATCTGTTTTTCTTAGATGCGAGGGACTGGAAAAACATACCTGACGAGAGCAATCCTCGCTGAAATCAGGCGCCAAAATAATATCATACAGCAGCATCGCCAGGTATTGCAGTCATAATATTGCCTCTAGGCGGAAGGACGCAAATACAATGTTCAATATTCTACTCGATTTATACAGAACGGAAACACCGACATGCTTTGTGACACGAAACTGTGTCAAAGCGAAAATGTTTCAGGATTGCTGTCTAATCGTTTCAGATGAATGCGAAATGGCCAACAATGTGGCCTTATCGAGGATTAATAACGCTTGAGGTCTTTTCATATTAGCTCCCGAAGGAAAGACTCCCTTAATTTTTTTTTTTTTTTGAAACTATGGTGACTATCTTAAATAAAAAAAATAATTTGTTGACTTTAAACGTATAATACTGCCCCAAATATTTTCTTATGTATCTACTTTAGTTCGTATTTGTATTAATATGCCGGAATCATAAAGTCCACGCGAACGAAGTCGCGGGCATCAGCTAGTTTTAAATAAATAAGTAAAAACAGTCCATTTGTTTTTGGGCTATGACATGAAGGACATACTAATTGAGAGATTTTATAAAAAAAATATGTATGTAGGTATATGCCACTAACATTCTTTTTCGTTTTTATAAAGCATAAAAAATATTGCTCTACTTTATTTTCGTTTGACATTCGTTCATCCCAAAGTGATGGAATCCCACAGATTCCATAAAAATAAAATGTAAATTTTATCAAAGCAGTGCAGATACAAATCTTTTTTATTTTCCAAAATTATTGCCACACAAAATGTCCTGAAATACAATCGCACTGTGCCAATATTTGTGTTGCCAGTAAATCGGAACGTCGACAGAATAGGGACGCTGGCCGCAGCGAGCGGACTCGTCACCATTTTTGCGAACCATCTGATTTCCCCTGGGCGTTGATGGTTTAGATTTTAATGTTCATTTGCAAAATAAATAGCTTCCGTCTACAATCCGTGGACGGTTTTAATATCTTCCTTGCCACGAGTAGGCGTTTTTGTTATTTATTTTTCGACATTAAAAAAATGCCGAAAGGTCATATTTACTATTCTTAATGTTTTTATCTCGTACCAGAAAAAATCTGACTTCCATTTAATAAAATAAATGTTATGACGAAACAAGCTAGGATTATTATGAGATAACTTGTTGTTGCTGTTAATATACAGAGTTACATGAGAAGTCGATTTAGATTCTTTAGGGGATTGTACGTTCCGCCATTACTAACTGGACTATGAAACACCATACCCCAGACTTCAAAATTGTTTTTCTTTCTATGATCAAGGGACAAATTTGACCTATAAGCATCTTTATCTTTTATCTACCTGTAATCCTTTCATATATATTTTTTTCCTACGAATTCTGTAAATATCTTAGACTTATACCATGTTGGATAGCTGAATAAATGTAGATATTTTTATTGAATTAAGTATATCCACATGTTAACTGCTATAGATTTCTTTTTAATACTCTTAAAAAGAAAAACAATACTTTGTACATTTCTTTTTAACTGTCAATAAGCTACTTTTTTTTCGGTTTGATATGTAGGGACGTCTCAATAATATAACCATAGGTGAAAGAATTACTTCTATAGCACAAAAATCTCTCGAAATATGTTAATTTGAAAATCACAATTTTGGACTATCCTGAAAACGCTCCATACAAAAGGCTAGGTACTGACTTATAACGTCACCGGTTTGTATTTTGTATGCATCAAATCTGAAATTTGTACGACAGCTATGTTAAATATTACGTTTATGTAATTAGTATCATAATAAAAGTTATAGTACTTTTTATTGTTTCTTCAATGGAAATATTATTTTTTAATAATTTAATACATTTAAAATGGACTTTCCCGCCAAATTTAGATCGACCCTAAAATAAGTCGGACGGAAGATATTAGAATAAAAGTTTGCAGATCTTTATAGTTTTGTGTATTTTACGATATTGTTGAATAATTTCTACAATTTTTGAACATTGTCAAATAGCCTATTCTCTATCTCTACACTATCTATCGTACAATTTTCACGTTGAAAATGATAAAGCAACTTATTTAATACTAGCTGACCCGGCGAACTTCGTACCGCCTATGAATGAACAAAGGAAGGAGTTGCTGCTTTGGCAGCGGGGGTGGCGGCGCGCGAGCGATATTGTATGTTGTAACTTGTAAGCGTTAATATGACTACGATAACCGTTTCACATCAGACGGGCCGTATTCTTGTCTACCACCCAACCTAGTATTCAAAAAATGGTTTTGTTTACATAGTCCTTAGTTATATTATTTAGGTTCTTCTTATTTATAATTTAAAATGATATATAGCACCTCCTGCTGTGAGCTATCATGGCGTGCTCTGAAAGTAATGGGAACCGCACGAAGCCGAGGCAGGTCATTAGTTGTACGTGAAAATAACATCAATATAATAGAAAATAAAACTGTCAAAGCCGGACTTTCCGCTAGGAAGGGATACCTCTGAGTAGTGCCGTAAATACATAGTATTTTCTGCGCCCTGTGCGAGCTTCTATAACTGAGCCCTTGTTTTTGTTTTTAACACACTTTTATTAGGTCGACCTGTGTGTAACTAACTATGTAATGGAATCTAAGGTAACTAATTTAACCATCTTCCAAGGATCGTAGCGTAATGACAATCGGCAGCTGTATGTAGTTCTGATGACAATACAATAACATGGTACTGTCGAACTGATCTGATGATGGAGCCGAAAGATATGAACTGGAATTTCATGATGGAACATCGTAGCTGTTTTTGGATTTCTTAGAAAAGTCTTGTAATGAACTTTGACCACGATTAGGTTTCAAGGACTGATGATGAAGCGGGAAGACAGGCACTGGCATTCCATGATGGAATATCGTATCATAGTTGCACTTGTGAGAAAGGCCACGTGTAATGGACTTTGAACACGTTCAGGTGCATTTATAAAAGCGTGTTTTTCTAGTGTTTTTTAAACTATTAATTTATTTTAGATATTGTTTAATTGATTTTGATGATACTGACATGTAGGTACGTATGTGTTGGAATCGAGCACTAGGGGTGTAGCGGGAACTTATCAGGAGCAAACCGTGAAAATAGAAGTTCTGCCCTGGCCATTCTTGCGCCCCTCAGAGCGCTCTGTGCCTGAGGCACCGGTGGCACCGCCCTATTTACGGCACTGCCTCTGAGTCACCTTTATATGTATTGAAGAAAATCGTTATGTCATATGTGAGTGGCAAGGTGGTCCCTACAATATCATCACAGTATAAGTAATAGTACTACGTACAGTATGGCAACTCCCTGCCGCTCTCTCGTGTTGATCTCACCTCCCCTCTGAGACAAATCAGGGACAGTTTGTATGGCGCCGCACACACACACACGTTCATTTACGCTCTGCACACACATCATTGTTTATGTAGTAATAAACGACGCGACATTTGTATGGAGTGGCCGGGGTGTGATATCATCTAAAAACAAAGATCTTTTATGTTTATGTTTAGGAGGTTTTCTGTGACATCAAGACATACTTGTACGACATAAATGCAATGTTCAATTATATACACGACGAGTGGTAGTCGAGTGGCTAGCAATGGTTACTTTGATTCCATGGTCGCCGGTTCGATCCCCGCACAAGACAAATATCTGTATGTCTTGGTCTGGGTGTTTTCTATGTATTTTAAGTAGGTATGAATTTACAAAAAAAATATGTATTTAAGTACATTTATCAGTTGTCCAGTACCCATAGCACACGCCTTACGCTTAATTTGGGACTAGATGGAGCTGTGTTAATTGTCCAGAAATATTTATTATTTATACAAATGTTTTGAAAGGCATCCAAAGAGTACAATACATAATAAATAAATAAATAAATAAATATTGTCAGACAAATTACACAGCGCCATCTAGCCCCAAAGTAAGCGAAGCTTGTGTTATGGGTACTAGACAACTGATAAACATTCGTATTTTTTTTTTATTGTAATTACATACTTATGATACATAGAAAACACCCAGACCAAGACAAACAGACATGTTCATGCACACAAATGTTTGTCTTGTGTGGGAATCGAACCCACGAGCGTTGGTGTCGAAGCCGCGTCATTGACCGCTACGCCACCGAGCTCGTCAAAAACAGTGGTAGGGATCATTTTAAACTTGGCTATTTAACAATAATTTTTTATATATGTAAAGACAGGTCAACAATACTCATGGTAAGTATAGGTGAGAGAATTACGCACAAAAACTTCTCGAGATATGATAACTTGAAAAATTACAATTTTGAACGTTTTATTGAAAACGCTCCATACAAAAGGTTACTTACGTTAGGATGTCACATCTTACTATTTTGTATGCAGTAAATCAGAAATTTGTACCACAGTTATGTTAAATATTACGTTTAGATAGCTATATTATTGTTTCTCCAAAGGTAATATATTATATTTTTTTTAACAATTTCATCCTTCCAAAATTTACTTTTCCACTTAACTTTCATCGACCCTAAAACAAGTAAGTAAGTTGTTAAAATTAAAGATCGCAAATTATTCTACAATATTGTATTTTACGATATTGATAAATATTTGTTTTTTTTATTGATTATAATTTTTGAACATGACTAAGTAGCCAAAACTATTTTTGACACGGAAATTTAACATTTTTGAATGGTTTTGATTTTTGAAGATGCTGTTGATAGCCCTTTGCTATCAACAGCTGATCTTCAAAAATAAAATTCTTTATCTTTACCTTTTTTTACCTTTGATTCAACTTTTGATGCTTTAAGAAGTCTATTTAATATTTAAATGCTGGCTAAAAACGCGAATATTTAATAAAATATTTTATACATTTTGTATAGCGAAGTTATCGCAAAATGTATAAATATTTTTTAAGCACACATTGCAATTTTCAATGACAGCTGATTTATTTTCATGATTTGAAATTGGTTTTATGTAAATTTCGTTCACATGTCGGTACAAAAAATGTGATATTTTCAAACGTCACTGAAAAATTTTGCAATTTATTTTCATACTACTGTGACTGACCAACAGAAATTGTGTTTATTTTTATCGAAAGGGAAGCAATCTGACGAAGCCGCTACAAGTCCCTTGATTGACGATGTACAACATGTCTTGATGGAGTGTGTGAAGAATGAATGATGATTTTGGGATAAATGTCTGGGATGTAGGAGCTTTTCACGGCATTCTAGCCCACCCAACATCTTCTGGGGCTAAAGCTGTATACGATATGGTAGCACGTCGGTTATGAATTATGATGTATGTATGGATGCTTATGCCTATATGCATACGTCTATATGTATATGTGTGTTTTTATGTATGCGTGTAATGTAAATATGTGTATGAAATCTAAAGTGTAAAATAGGATAAGGTACGATGGGACTGACATGTCTTTTTAAGACCAAAGTCCCTAAATAAAATAAAGAAAAAAAAAAAGTCCCTTGATGCTTGTAATATGACGCAAACTCGTTCTGTGGCTACGCGTAGCCACATTTGTCGTTAAAGATCAAACTGGTATTCCCCATCAATGTCAAATTGAAGGATTTCGTTGTAACTATTGTTTTCGTAACATAATACATAAATTATTTCGTTTTATATTAATTAACTAGCTGATCCGGCGAATGTCGTTTTGCAATACACATTAATCGTTTAGTGGTATGAAAAATAGATGTTGGCCGATTCTCAGAACTATCGGGTAGGTCTGAGAATGCACACAAAATTTCATAAAAATCGGTCCAGTCGTTTCGGAAGTGTTTAGTAACAAACACAGCGACACGAAAATTTTATATATTAGATGAAAATGGGAAGGTTAATTTAAAAAATAAAATTTTACCTACATAATAATACCCTGAGAGTTATCTTGGCCATTTAGAATATTTCATATAAAATAAAAAATATAATCTCAAGTTAGATCTAATAAGCGCCAAAAGTTGTAACCACGCGATTTGTAAATTACTGATTTTTTTTATAGATGTATGCAAAAATTATCTAGGGATTCCCTAGATTCATTTTTCCTCATCATTCCATTTTTCCATTTTAATACAAAATACAAATACAAAATAATTTGTCTGCAATAAATAGGGTAACATTTAAACAGATGTTATTGTAAAATAAATCACCAGCTTATTATATTATCCATTATAATGCATTAGCATGCAAATTGAACTTAATTTTAACCTAATTAAAAATATTTGCTTCAAAACATTTAAAATTGATGAATTAACATTACGAGTATACTTGTCAGTAATCATACATCACTAGACTATTAATTAAATCATTGTATTTAATAAAATTTTGCAGATTAATAATTTGATTAATAATTTAATAATTTGAATAATTTGGTCCAACTTCAGACATACTATATTTTGTGTCTAATTCAATCTCTAAGCGGTTATAGCGGATGAAAGTCCATGCGGGTGAAGTCGCGGGCTTCTGATAGTATATTATAAATATAGGTCACGCCAAAACCAATTTTATTTCTATATTTAGCTTCCCCTGTTTACATAATCTCGTCCGTCATAAGAGAATTGAATCTGTTAGATGTAAATCTACTCTCGAGAATTTTGTGAAGTCTCGCAGCTCTAAATTGCATTTATGTAAACTTGTAGTGCACTCGAACAATGCACTAGTGATCTCTCTAGGGATGCAAGCTGAGGATAGGGATGCGAATTTTCCCGATTAGAATCGATTTTCAATGTCTCGAGTCGTCCCACTATCCCACTTCCCATTAATATTATAATTGTGTGTTTGTGAAGATTTTAGACTTAATTTTATTTTCTTGTGTGAAATAAAATGAAAGGTAATCGTTTTTTCTGTCATTTGGCTGTTAGGACTTAGACACGTCTTACACTTTAATATAAAACAAGCTGACCCGACATACGTTGTCCTGTCTTCCTAACCATGAATATTGAATTCGAATTGGTTTCGCGCACGCTGTCAAATGACTGAGAGTTCTGTCCGCGCTGTTCCGCGCTCTCTTATTTTTCGCTTTCATAAGAACTTTCTCCTGACAATAACAAAACAAATAAAGTATTAGCGAAATAATTCTAGCAGTTCACGCGTAATGCGATGACTAAGGGAAATAGAGATACATTTTTATATATATAGATAAGACAAAATCTCGAGTAGAGGTTTCTTGAATTTAGAAATCAATCTGTTTAGGTATCCTTATCTTATCATTTAGATAGTTATTTTAATTTACAAAAATCTTTATAGAACCATCTTTTACAGGAAAATTGGATACTCTTATTATTAAAAAAATACAGAATTGAATTGTAAATGAAATATTCCAGAGAAAATGGGAATTTTAATAGCAAAAGGCATAAAGGGAAACGTTCTAACAAAAGAACAATAGAAAATTGACACGTTACTAAGAACTTTGGTTTTCAGAAGTGTTTCGGTTCCTATAAAACCATCCTAACGAACCGAATTAGTGAGAAAACTAACGCTCAGCGTTTCATAGCTCAGAAACAGAGGCAAGTTTGGCGTAATGGTCTATTGTCTCATGATTGGAATAAATACTAATTCCCCTGCATGGAGATTGGAGAACTGAAACACCGATAACGGTGATGACATAATGCGATAGCCTGCCACACTATTACCTACCTCCCATAAAGCCAAAGCCAAAGTCATACTCGGCACATCTCTAATTATTAATGATTTTTGCAAAAAAAGGCTACTTTTCTTGCTCTCTGTATGCACTAAGTATTTTAAAACATCAATAGTGTATTACTAAAACAGTGGTCCTAATAACGGATAAGATGTACCATCCAGTATATTCAGTTATATAGTATCATTTTATTTAACATTATATAGTAGTATCCTTTATATTTAGTGTTTACGGTGTTATATACGATAATTGATCAATAAAAAAAAACAATCGATAAAAAGCATACCGAGTTCCACGGAAAACATTTCACAACTCTATTGAAAATGTAGTAAGCGAAGTGCATGCGGTCCGGAGTCGCTCGCAGGAAGCGCGGAAGTGTCGTGTTCATTGTTCCTTCCTCCGCCCTGCTGTGTGTTATTAACTTATTATGATATCCTGGTATCTCTGATGTTTGCTGTCCTATCAATATTATAAATACAATACAATACAATACAATATTCTTTATTGCACCAAATAAAAGATTTTACAGAGGTATTAAGATAATAAGAGTACAAAAGGCGGTCTTATCGCTAAGCGATCTCTTCCAGACAACCTTAAGGTAGAGGAAACGAGAATGATAGTAAGCAAGTAGGAGGCGCATAAACTACATAAACGTACCTACGAGTATATACACACATACATACATATACACGTATACCACATAAACAATACACATATATCATATAAACAATAACTATACTATATATAACTATAGTGTATAAAAAAATTACATAAAATAAATAACAAGCGACAGACCTGAGAATAAAGGAAAATAAGAAAAGTTACACAGGGACAAGTGAGAGATAGTGAGCTTTCACAAGATTTTTAAAAGCGGACAGAGTTTGTGCACTACGAATGGTTAATGGCAGAGCATTCCAGAGACGCACAGCCTGAACCGAAAAGGACTTAGTGTAATACTGGGAAGAGTGTGATGGCGTAATGAGGCGAAGAGATAGAGTATGACGCAAGGCACGACCCTGCACCCCAGTGTGAAATAAGAAGCGCTCTTTTAGATATTGAGGAGTTAAGGGATTAAATAAGATGGAATAAAGAAGGAATAGGATATGACTGTTACGGCGAAGTCTAATAGGAAGCCATCTGAGCTGACAACGAAATTGTGAGACGTGGTCATATTTGCGAAGTCCAAATATGAACCGGATGCAAAGATTTTGAAGGCGCTCAAGTTTATTCAATTGCTCCTCGGTGAGATCGAGGTAACAAGAGTCGGCGTAATCAAGAATAGGGAGAAGCAAGGACTGTGCAAGCGCAATTTTGGTGTCCAACGGCAGAAAGTACTGCAGTCTTCTAAGAGAACCAATGGACGCGAATATCTTTTTACTAACAGCGGCAAGTTGAGCAGTCCAAGTAAACGATTTGTCAAAAATGATACCAAGATTTCTCACGCTATCGCTGTAGCAAACAACAGTCCCATTAAAAATTACAGAAGGGAAATTAGGCCAGTCAATTTTGGATATCAACCGGGAACTACCTATGATGATGGCCTGTGTTTTTAATGGATTGACAACTAGACCGTGGGAATTACTCCATTCAGATATACGAGAAAGATCTTCATTAATAATGGAAATAGTACTTGATAGATCGTCAAAAGAAGCATGTGTGTAAATTTGTAAATCATCTGCATACAGGTGGTAAGAGGAGCGAAGTTTAGCAGTAATTGAATTAATAAATAGAGCGAATAAAAGTGGAGATAACACGCCACCCTGAGGTACGCCCGCAGCTATGGGACACCAAGAAGATAAAGAATCCTCGATACGCACTCGCTGCTGACGCCCATGCAGGTAAGAATGAAACCACTCAATTGCCGTTGGAGATATATTGAGAGAACGCAATTGGCCCAACAGTAAATCAAAATCAACTGTGTTGAATGCATTGCTGAAATCCAGCAGAGTCAAAACCGTCAGATGTGAATGATCCATAGCAACACGAATGTCATCGGAAATTTTCAATAGAGCAGTAGTCGTGCTATGACCGGGACGGAAACCGGATTGCAATGGATTGAGGATGTTATTATGGTTAAGAAACTTGTTTAACTGTTGATGAACAAGTCGCTCTAGGACTTTTGAAAGGAAAGGAAGAATGGAAATGGGACGATAGTCGGAAAAGGATGAAGGATGGGATTTTTTAGGTAAAGGGATGATAAACGCATTTTTCCAGGACGTAGGAAAGATACCTGTAGCAATAGAATTATTGAGGATTAAGGTGATGGTTGGAAGGATGATATCAAGGATTGGTAAGATCATTGCACGACTAATACTATCATCACCCACGGAATTTGACACAACTGAATGTATGTTCTTCTCAACATCACAATCGGTGAATTGAGTAAAGAAAAATGGGGGATAATCAGGAGTTGGAAGTGATGAAAGATAATCAAGAGTTTTAGTTTTTGTGCTGTCATCAAATGTAGCAGAAGAGGAAAAATGCCTATTTAGGTTATCGATATCAACATTATTAAAATGATTATTAAGTTTCTTCCCAACTCCTATCGACTTAAGAAATTTCCATACGTTTGCAGGATCACCGTTCTCAACCGATTTATGAATGTGGCGTCTTTGTGCGTCCCTACACATTCTGTTGCAGATGTTACGCGCGCGAACATAACTATCTCGATATCTGTCTGGATCCATTTTGTATTTACATTTGGCACGATTTTTCTTGGTAATGAAGCTCCGAATCTCATCTGTTAACCAAGGTGCCGGTAGGTGTTTCATTCGAACTGGATGTACAGGTGCGTGCTTGTCATAAAGATTCAGCAGCTTAGCATTAACACTACAGCGCACGCGCCCCCTTTTTTTACAAGTTTGCTCGCGTGCTCTACCAGAGTAGAAAAAGAAACTTACTTTTACTTTTGAACAGGAAGATTTTCAAATTAAAAAAGTGGATTAATTAATATATTGGTTTATTATAAGTACCATAATAAAGAAAAGTAACAATTTGAATACTTAAATACTACGTTAGGAACATTTTTAGGACAGTCTTTAAAAATCAACATTTTCGGCAAGTAATAATAGGCAACGTTATATATTAACAATGTATAAAATATTTAGAGATTTTTTCTAATCATCCTCACATTCAATACACGGGACAGCTTGGTGATCGGGGCAGATCCATCTGGCACAACGTTTGCACCAATTTTTTGTGGATGATTTCGGTCCACAAAAAAGTGGTGCTCTTCCCATTACGCCGACCAGAATATGACACTACTATCCTATATCCTATAGCTAATAACAGGCCAATCAACACTCTTATTTCTATCAAATCTGTCTGTTTCGCATCCCTTTCTCTTTGGAATCTATTCTTACTTTTATTGATGCAAATATTTGTACAAGAAACCACGGTATCCAGAAACTTTTCATCAAAAAATAACTCGAAGCAAGATGCAGGTGTTTCAGCATTTCTTGCGTTACCCTTTGGACCTGGAGATCGTAACCTAATATTTTGACGTCTTACCCGAGTTTCTGGAGGACATGTTTTACTTCACCTCGTTCCATTCGTAGACACACATTTCTGCTCTGATTATTTGATGGAAGTTCAGAAAGAGGTATGTCATCTTCGGAAGAATAATGTGAGTGATCAAATCCTACTTGTTCCATCGGCATGGGCGCTACTTCATGTTCTCCATCATCTGACTCACTCGGAAGAACATCGTCACCATCATCATCCTCTTCTTCAAGCCATCTCAAAACGGTTCTTTCCATAACTGAATCCATATTTTAGCAAGTTTTTACTGCATCAGAGCGACAAAAGTTACTAAATAATCAATAAAATATATTGTTAATATCTTACTGTATACACCTCAACCACAAAACTACAGTAACAATATGATATTATTATTATAAATTGCTAATTGGTTCGTTAAATAATTTATTTACTTACGTTAACTTTTGTTACACCGATACTCGCACGTACTACTATAGTAGAATGCTCATTTTGGTGGGTAATTATGGTCGTGTGCGCCCGCGCTATCACTAGGCGCGCTACTAACCTGTTGCATAATTTTGTTGTCGAGGCTTATCTAGGGGCGCGAGGGGAAACGTCAAGAAATGAAAGAGCGACACGCAGATGAGTAAGTACGATCTACCATAGTAGAGCGCGCGTGCACTCTAGTGTTAAACCGTTCAACTTGCTCATTAGCGTTCGAGGCCGACTCAATTTCCGACCAGTCAGTATTACGTGCATCATTACGCAGCTGGTCGATATTCATGCCACCAAAATTACGCTGCAAAAGGATTTTAGGTCTGGCTTTGGGAGTTCGGACTTTATAGGAAAGGAAAAGAAGGTCATGGAAAGAGAATGCTTCTGCAGAACATTGTCCATGCTTAGCGACATGATCAGGAGAAGAGACCAGGATAAGATCAAGAAGTGACGGCCTGCAACTGGGGAAGAAATGCGTTGCTTCTAGAGGGAGAATAGATAAGTTGCAGGCGTTAGTGAGCTCTTTAAGTGACTTCGAGCGGTGGTCATTTTTCAAGAGACAGGTATTGAAGTCACCTAACAGTATGGTGTGATCAGCAGAAGGCATAGTGTCTTCGAGAAGCTTTTCCAGGGTGGAGAAATAATTAACTGTGGAGGAGGGACTGTATAGAACCCCAAGAAGTACACGACAATGAGAAAGCGAGATCTCGACAAAAAGATGCTCAGCATTTTCACTGGGGGAATCAGATAGAGAGCTAGAGGAGGAAATTATCTTAAAAGGAATGTGCCCACGTAAATAAATGGCAACACCACCACCACCCCTCCCAACCCGACCATTCCGAATCAGCTGAAATCCGGGCAGAGAATATGATGTAGATGGAAGACACGGTTTAAGCCAGGACTCAGAGACGAGAATTGCATGTAGATCTTTAACATCAAACGATTCAAGAATGTCGACAAAGTGTGCCGGAATGCTCTGGGCATTAATATGCACTATGTTAAAATTTTTAGGTACATCAGAAAATTTATGGTGTAATGAGTCTTTCAAGGATAATTCTATGCCATGAAAACTGTCAGTGGAACAAGATGAAGATAATGAAAGATAATGGTCTCCAAGTAAATCGCCCATAATAACTAAATATTATGCAATAAATATAATAAATAAAAATAAAATAAACTAAACGAAAAAACAATAATAATAATAATTAAAAAAAAAACAAATAAGTAGAATAAGAATATAAGAATGTCTACCTGCCAGCAGAAAGAAAGAGACGACAAATATGAGAGAAAACGTACAAGATAACTATACATTTAACATTACAAACCAAAATCATAACAAAACTAACAATATAACTATATAACCTGATAGAGCAGTTTATATTATATAACATTTTCTAGTCACTTATTTAAAGGTAAAAAAAATCAGAAAACAGTAGGTACAGTTTGCTGTGCGATATAAAAAAAACGAAAAAAAAAATGAATTACTTCGAAGTGATTGCCAACAATAAAAGAAGAACAGTACTGTCAATCTGTCAGAACTCAAAAGTCAACTATCCAACACGAAATAAAAAATAATAAATGGTATTGTACGGTACACTGAAAGTGAAGCGAGGAATGTTTTTGCAAATTGTAAATTAATTTAGCTGTACCGCATAGTGTTCAATCAAAACAGAAATTTGTAAAAACTACCCATCGAAATAAGTAAATTGCAAAAATTTATCCAGTATTAGGTATATGCAATAATAAGTAAAAATAAAGTGTTACTTTTTATGGGTACGCTTCGGGCGCGAGAACTTTTCCACCTTTTCTTCCGTAGGAGTCATTGAAGGGGCAGCTGTTGAATTTGCTGGCATCGAGGCTGCAAGACGGTTGACGTCACCAACATTGAAGACGGTTGTCTTCGATCCATCCGTCCCGGAGATGATGATAACTTTACCACCGTTAGTCCAGCACTTAGTGACTCCGAAAAGCTTCCTAGCAGTCATAAAAGCGTCGTGTCTGACTTTTGTCAAGAATTCAGACAAAGTAATTCCAGAGTCCTTTAGACCCGTCTTAGCAAACCAAATCTTATCTCTAATACCAACGTCATGAAATTTGACTAAAATGGGTCTCGACTTGTCAGCGGATACGCGGCCCATTCTGTGACAACGGCGAATGCAGCTTTCTGAGAAATCTGGCATGTTGAGCTTTGTTGAGACAATCTTGACTATCTCACCTGGAACATCCTCACTCTTCTGCTCGCTAACGCCATGGACGAGGAGAATCTTGCGTCTGCCTTGCATCTCAACATTGTCCACCTGTTGAGCAATGATCTCAACTTGGCGCTGGAGGTTACTGAGAGTCTCAGTGAAGATATTCTTGAATGCCATGAAATCTGCTGATATTGAAGTCACCGTTGGATTCCCATTGGCCTTTTGGAGATCAGCTTGAAAGTCTGCCATTTTGGTGTTGAAATATTTTATCAAGTCAGATAAATTATCCGGGATATTTTCCATGTTATAGTGAAATAGTGAAAGGAAAACTACTGTACACAGGTGACTACACTTTTATGTAAGTCAGAACATTAATAATTTTGTAAAATATACTAAATAATAATTTTAATAAATTAATAAAGACAGAGCAGTTATTTGGAGTCTAGCCTCCACGACTACCCACATGTGTAAATAGGAAAGTTTATGGTGATAGGTTAAGCATAGTACAGAGTTTATGCAGACATGTTATGTTCTTGTAACGACATAGTCAGCAGTATGTGTTACTGACTATGACGTACATCGAACGCATGGCGACTACCGCTTCCGACCCGTGGTTACACTGATTTGTTACACCGGTGTAACCACTGAGCACACTTATGACCGATAATAATAATAATAATAATAATATATTTATTTATTTATCTCTTACACAAAGGACAATAATGCAATGTATTACACATAATTCTATACAAATATACCTTTGTGAGAGACTGGTATCTGCACTAGGTTGCCCTGTATTACGGATTACCAGGCTCTCACCCCGCGGACTTAATATGTAATGTGTGTAGACATTTACAAAATGATATTTTGTGAAAAGCTAAAATGCAGGAATCAGCTCAAGCTTGAATAAATGCGCACGCAGAAGCAAATGGAGTGTATGTAAGTGTAGCGAATGTGTGTGTGTGGATGTGTGGGGGGGGTGGGGGGGGTAAAATAACTACTACTATTGCCTAACAGCATATGCTCAAAAGATCTTCCGTTTCAGCGTAATTTAGTTTTTGCAGCCATGATATTAAGTATTTCTTACAAAGTGATCTGGTAAGTGGATAGATTATTTGAATTGTATTGACCTTGTTATATAAATATGCGCCAAGAAAACAGAAGAATCTTTGTGAAAAACTTGTTTTGAATGCTGGAATTATACATACTTTACCTTTGAGGCGTTTGTTTTGATTTCGCAAGGGATCATAAGTTAATGAAGCGTGTTTTTTTAATACAGTGTGCAAAATAAAAAGTTGTCGTACCGTTAGCACTTCACATTGTTTGTATAAGTCCGCTGTAGGATGGAGGTACGGAAGAGAGTAGCTAACTTTGAGAACAGCTCTCTGACCACGTTCCAAAATAATAATAAATGATTTGGCAGCACCGCCCCATGTTGTGATACAGTACGACAGGAGTGACTGGCATAATGATAGATAAGTTAGTTTTATAATCTTTTTATCCGCTACGTGGCGCAAATTTCTAAAAATGAAAATTAATTTTCGAATTCGAGTGGTAAGAAGTTTAATGTGCGATTGAAAGTTGAGATTCTTGTCAATTACTACTCCAAGGTAGGCTATTTCATTCACATGTTTAAGTTGCGGACAGGAACAGCAAGCCTTAAAGTTTTGGCACGAATGGGCAATTATCTGATTTGAAAGATTACTGTCATGGTTATAATTTTTTAAGGTAAAAGATATAAATTTTGTTTTATCAACATTAAGAGTTAGAAGGTTTTGTGTCAGCCAGTTCGTAATCAGATTAAATCCATCTTGAGCATGCCGGTAAACGTCATCCCACGTGTCCCCTTGAAAGAGTAGGGCAGTATCGTCCGCGAATGTTATTATTTTTCCATTTGGTAGTTGCAATTGACATAGGTCGTTGATATACGTTAGGAATAGCGTAGGTCCTAATATGCTACCCTGAGGGATACCAAATGTAATAGGGAGATCGTCACTGCGCTCCTGCTCAATCTTAACACATTGAGTTCGTTCGGAAAGGTAGCTAGCGAAGAAATTGAGCTGTGCACCACGCACTCCGAGACACTGTAACTTATCAAGCAGTAGTGGGACACTGACCGTGTCGAATGCCTTAGCCAGGTCCAAGAATATTGTGATAACTTTTTTCTTTTTATCTAAATTAGTTACAATGTACTCAGTAAGTTGATGCACAGCATCGTCTGTGGATCTATTTGCGCGAAAGCCATATTGAGAATTCGATAGCAAGTTTTTAGCTTCTAAAAAGTTAACTAGTCTCTTATTGACAACTTTTTCAAGAATCTTGGAGATGGCCGGAAGAATTGATATTGGTCGATAATTGTTTACACGGTCCCTGTCTCCACTTTTATATATGGGCAAGACTAGAGCTCGTTTGTATGCCGTGGGAAATATACCCGTCTCCATCGCCAAGTTGCAAATATGAACCAGTATTGGAATTAATATTGCTTTATATCTCTTGATGATAGTATTTGATATGTTATCAAGACCAACTGAGCATTTATTTTTCAAGCCACTAATTATTGTATCTACTTCTTTATCATCTGTAGGAAGGAGCACAAAGGAATCAACTTGTAATAAATTTTGTTGTTGGTGACACCTTCGCTGTATTCCGCTTTTGGCAATTATTTTTTCAGCTAGGTTTTTACCTATTCCTACGAAGAATTCGTTTACCAAATTTATTGACTGCTGAGAATTGTTGCTACTTATTAATTCAGTGGCCGGTTTTTTTTGTTTGCGAGTATTCGTTATCGTTTTAATAACATCCCATAACTTCTTACTATTATTTTGTGCGTTCCTGATTTCATTTTTTTCATATTCACGTTTGACTTTTTTTATTATTTCATTACAAAAGTTTCTGTATCGTATGTATGTGAATCTAAGAATATCATTACTAGGGTCACTTTTTGATTTCAAATGTAATTTATCTCGATTTTTCATACACCTCAATAATCCCGGCGTGATCCAAGGTTTTATAATGTGTTTGCGCCTCGGCGTCATACTAGTTTTAGTGCATGCCTCCACAGCCCTATTTAGGATATTAGTAAGCAAGTTAGCAGCCTCATTGACATCTTTCGTTGTTAAGATTGGGGAAAAATCTATTTTGGAAAGTGCAACATCAAGAGCTGCATAGTCAGTTTTATTAAACGTACCACTACTCCGACCAATACTGTTGCGCTGATCAAGACTAAATAAGACACAGTAGTGGTCAGTAATAGTAGTATGCGCAACAAAACATTTGGCTGGAGATTGTGTTTTTAACATAATATGATCGATACAGGTATATGTATGAGTTGGTATATTATGTGCTGGTAACATACTATGTGCAGCTAGCAAGTTCAAATAATTTTGAGCTTTAATATCTGTAGCAGAACTCGAAATATCTAAATTAATGTCACCAGTCAATATTATATTCTTATACGAGGCTATACTAATCAGGATATCATTGAGAGATTCTAAAAAATTGTTAATATTTTTTTCACCAGGTGGTCGATATATTGCAAGAATTACTGTATTGTTATTTATTTTTATCATTAGGCAATTACTATCGGACATACTAGGTTCCGTTACGTTACAGTTATATGAAGATTTGTAGTATACTACTACCCCTTCGTTTTGTGTTTTGGTATTATTAGTAAAGGAGTAGTTATATCCATCTAACGTTGGTATGTGTTTATTGTTATGCAACCAGCATTCCGTCAGTACAATGAAATCCCAGTCTACTTTTGAGCGGTGTGTCAGAGTTAAAAAGTTATGCATATTACACCTTATACTTCTTATGTTTTGTGATATTATTTTTAAAGATCGTTGATTGCTATGAAGTAAGTTTGCACAGTTGTCTATATCGCAAGTACTACTATCAGCTACAGAAATACTGTCTAAGTCATTATTTAGATTGTTTAAGTTAACGAATTTTTATTTTTAAATTATTACAATCGGAGCATTCTAATATTCTTGCAGTATATTTTAAGAGCGTGGCATATGCAAGGTGCTTTATACGATTTACTAATAGGCTATTCGTATGTATATATAATGCATTAGTAGCTTGTAGCGTAGTTATGTATATATTTATGTTAATATTTGGGAGAAGTGTTTTACATTTGTATGTACGGTGAATGATTTCCAGTTTATATACTTTGGTGATAGAGCATGTTGTGAGGAATAATTGAGCAATGTTATGTCCATGTTGTATGTATGTGTATGAATGTTTACTGTGTTCGGCTACAGAAAGATATAATATGTTTATTTTTATTAATGTAACTTTTTTAGCGATGTAAAGTCTAATATATGTAAAATGTAAGTATGTGTTCACAATAATCTGAGTAATATATCTAATTAAGAATAATTGCAACTGCGAGCTTTGAGCTGAATTACTAATATTAATCAGTTCTATAAAAAATAACTTCAGTCATTTAACTTCACTTAATTTATGAATATCCTGTTCACATGCAATACGGATTCCACGCTGTCCCTCTTTTTGTCGCAGGTAGACCTTACCATGGGCCGTCCAGCAGCCTGCAAAACCATTTGCCTTTGAGAATTGTCTTGCTAAGAAGAACAGCCGCCTCGCTTTTGATGTTAAGTTATCAGAAACGTAAATTGGTTTCGAGCATCCTTCTATATTCAAGTGTATCGTATTTAACTTCTGCCCTTTTTCCTTCTTCTTGTTAAAATTAGATACTGATTCAATAAAAGAATCTTTGCGTGAGGGGGTCATAAATTCAACGATAATTGGGCCCGGGTCAGTCTTCGTTTTGATTCGGAATATATCTCGTATCTCATTATCTAAGATCGGTTGATTTACAGCTATCCCCAAGTTAATAACATGGTCACGCAGATCTGCCTTAGTCTCGGATTGAATATATGGAATATTACATATTTCGGCAGTAGAAGCTTTTAGTCTATGCTCAAGTTGATCAATTTTATCCTCCAAAAGATTTACTCGATCTTTGTATATGTAATTTTCTTTTTCGATTTCACCAAATTTAATTAATAAGGTATCATATGATTCAGACAAAAATTCCATTGCTTTTTGATATTCTTTATTTTGCTCTTTAATCACTTCCATGTTTTGATTTAGGGTTGCAAATTCCATATCCTGCTTTTTTTGCATTTCACAGAGAAGTTCTTTCAGTTCAATTATAGCAGTATCTCCATATTTTCGTTTCAACTTTCTAGTAGTCTGTGGAGCATTTCCAGGATCTGATAGCACTTTTTCCGAGGCAGTATCTGAGTCTTGTGCAATTATATTTATAGTATGTACTTCATGAGTGGGTTTTTTAGTCGGAGAGTGTTGCACAGACATGATGGTTAAATGTATTTATTTATTTCAGTTCAAAATTATTTACACAAGCCGAAAGTAATGGCGCGCTCGGATATAGTATTATCTAGTGTTGCAATCAAGTTCAATCTGTAGCAAACAGTGTTCAATCCTCGTATAGACGGCACTCCACAGCGAGTAGTTCAGTCAACGGCGTCTTCGGAACCGTAGCGCAATAAAACAAAAACTCACAAAACTACAGTGCGGTGTAGTTGCGTGTAGCACTCGATGTTGGTTGCGTAGCGAGTTCGTAGCAAATCGTCGTAGCTGGCCGATAAACACGCCCACCGCACTCACTCAGACGCGACGAAGACACCGACTTCAAACCCAAGCACGGTCACAACACCACTTAATTTTAATATTTATTTTAATTTAATATTTAAATTTATTCAACAACTACAATAAACCCGACTGGCACGTCAAAGCCTGACAGCGGTCCGGGGGGGAGAGAGATAGTTACACTAATGTAACTATCGAGCATATCTATTACCGGTGGTTACACTCAAATATGGTGACAATACGGTGACCTGTCCTGTGACCAATTCCGCTCTAAAATTATCTTGGCCTGATAATACGATACATATCTCTGTACCCCGCCACGGATCGCACGTACCCTTAAAAAGTTACATGACCATTATATAAAAGTGTATCTTTATATTTAAAATAAAAGACAATTACATTTATTCCATGTTTAAATACTTATTCACACCAACACATCATCACTTCCCTTGTATATCCAGGGACAGAGACTATTTAACATTCTCATGCGACAATCCATATTTGTGACCATTCACGTGATTTAAACTGGTATAAGTCATCAGCTGTATATTGTATGAAGAATGACACATTTTGACAACCAAATTCGTGACGTAATCTTGGCAAAATACGGGAAGAACATACCTTGTATCTTTGTACAATGGGTGTTTAAATATTTGGATGTATAGTTGGTTACAATATGGGATCCTTCAAGCGAAGCGTGAAGAAGCATCTTGTAGGCCAGCATGCCAGCGTCAACTGACAAGACATCAAGGTCTCTTGTCTGTTGCCAATGCGATTGGGCCTCCTCTTTTCGCTTACCATCAGGCGAAGTGGACCCAATATGCGGAGCTAATATAAAAAAAAAACTCTCTCATGCGTAATCGCGCGAACCGGTTCCGTCGTCATATACGCTCACAACATGAAATATTGCTCGCGCGCCGCCACTTCCGCTGCCAGCGCAGCGATTCCTTCCTTTCTGGTAACCTCACTCGCAGGAACACATCAACATGTGGAACCCTAGATAAGCTGGTCTGGTAGGGATTTCTCTTGCCATCACTTTACTGATGCGTCGTTTTATTTCCTTGTACTATTGTTTTTTTTATATCATTCAGTTGGAAACGGAGAAAGAACGAAACAATAGACTCGACACTCTATTGTTCCTGTGGTGGGCACTAAGACAAATTGCATTTTACTTTTATTAATATCTGTCCGCGACTTCGTCTACATGAAAACTGTATGTTTTATAATATTACTGGAATAGACCGATTTTAATGCGTTTTTTTGTTTGGATACTGATATGATCGAGATAGTTTCCTACCCAAGTCAGTCTAATAGAACACTCAAGTTAAGCAACGTCAGCCGTAGCCTTACCATGGATGGGTTTATTTATTTTGAGCTCCTATTTTCCGGCAGATTAGAATAGAATCACTCCGTCTCTTCCCGTGGATGTCGTACAAGGCGACTAAGGGAAATACATTATCAAACATCGCTCAGGCCTCCCCAACCGGTCTGGCCTGCGTGGGGAGTATAGGCCAAATCCTCCTTCTGTCTCGGACGGACGAGAAAGGGTCGTGCTCCTGTAGTGGAGACTAAAATTACCTGATGATGATGACGTTAAGCCGTTAGTCCCGGCTGTTGTTCATTAGTAGGCAAGTCAGCCTTTAGGCGGTTTGTAAATACTGGCCTCCGCCATCCCGCAATTAAGGATCGTGGTGGAGTATGCCCTAAACCCCGTCTATTAATGTGGGACCCATATCCAGCAGTGGGATGAAAAGGGGTTAACGACGATGTCCATGCCCATGTCCATGCCAAATTTTATTTAAATCGGTTCAGCCGTTTACTTGTGTTAAGGTAACATTTCTAACAGACAGACAGATAAACACATTTTCGCATTTATATTATATTATGTGTTTGAATATATATACCACGGCGATCTCGATAACATCTCTAATTATTTCAATGTAATTTACAATATATGTATGCGTTTTATGGGGGGTGAGAAATCACCTAAGAAGTCCGTACTTCAGGGTAAATAATATTCCAAGAATATATCCCGAGGTCACAGTATAAATACTACGTACAGTATGGCCTTTTCATGCCTCTCTCACAAGGCAACGTCACCTCCCCTCTGAGTCAAATGTGAAACCAACCTCAAGGGCTGCCACGCACGTAATACAAAAGTTTGTTTGTAGTAGATTTTAGTAAGTATAATCTATTCACAAATTAACTTTTCAATCGTATAATGATTTATTTCTTATTGTGTAATTATTACCATTGTTTTTCATTAAAAAAACAATTTAGTTTTCTTTTACATATTGTATCGTCGAAATCGCTGAGTCGACAGTTCAGCATTTTAGTAAGTCGAATGTTGATATTTATTACACATATTTAATAGACGATCACGACATTACCGAGTGTAACAATTATTAAAGTACCACGGTAACGTAACTGGATTTTGTCCAGTCTCATAATCCCAATCATTCAGAATAAACGTTTAATACTTAGTATAATAGACGTATACTTACTTTGTTATGTAGTCAACCCTAAGTCATCTACACACACATTTGCACGTATACAGACGAGATCTGTTTATGTAGTTGTTTTTATATGAAGCGGCCAGGGTGTGCCGAGGTAAGACATAGGCATAATATGCCGCGGGCACAGCTAAACGAGCAAATGTTGTATACGTATATAAATACATATATTTGGGGTGTAAGGGGTTCATAAACATCTTTGAACCAAAGCCAGCCTCACCTGCACGTCACCACGTTGTTAGTCAGCAAAATGCACGTCATTTTGCTGACTAACAAACGAGGCTGTGGCGAAAAGAGAAGTAGGGCATAGCGTATTTTTAAGGCTTCCCGACTAGGGAAGTACCTCCACCTCATATAATACCGCAGCCAAAAAACAATTCCATTTAGGGATGTTGTGTTCCTGCGACTGAGTGAGGTCACCAGAAAGAAAGGAAGGAGTATAGGCTGGCAACGGATCGGTGACCCCTCGGTGTGGCTGATCTCCATGGGCGGTGGTGATTGCTTTCCATCAGGTGACCCAGATGATCATTTGCCCCCCTCTCATATAAAAAAAACATTTACAAGAGATACTAGTTTAAGTAGGATTTCCCTTGGATAATGGTTAGTCGACTTGTATAAGTCCATCCATTATATTATCCGGTTATCCGGTCCTTTATATTTTGCGATATGTTAGTATCAACTCAATAATAACAGATCAAGAGATACCTACTCGAATATCTACAAAGTGTCGAACGGAACAAATTGAAGTGTCCGAGCTATGGACCTGCAAGATTGCAGTAATCCCGCGGTCTGCTCCCGACTCAACAAACTGAATTTGAAATATTTTCCTCGACAGCTCCGAATTCTAAGGATCGAATCAAACTTGCGCAAGATTTCGTCTCTTGAGATGGTTTGCCATCGAGATTTATCTACAACAAATATATCGAACGAGAGATGGAACTTTCTTTCGACAACTAGCGAATGGCTGTTGAAAACACACACGATCTACGACTAGGAAATAAAATATATCAAGTCGCCTGTGCGATTGCAATCGGGGCTTATATATAATCTTAATACTAGGCCGGATTCTAGCCCACGGGGCTTAAATCGAGGTTGAGTGGAGAAAGTAAATTCGCTGAGTGTATGTTCTCCATTGATATCAATGGAAAATCTATTTGATGATCATTCCTTAAGGATCGATCTCAATTTTTTTTCAAGATGTCTTTAATTGTGACAAGTTTCATCAAAATCGGTTGAATAGATTGTGAGCCTATTCATTTTCCAGAATGACTTTTCGGCGTATATAAGTTCAGTTCCGTTCTGCTCACTCCGCCAGCTCCACTCAGTAAATCGCTTAATAACCAGTGGCCCTACCACAGAAGTTGAACTAATTCAGAGCGAATATTTTTATTCCAAAAATACGCTTTTACTTTTTACTTTTACTTTTTACTGCTCGGTAGAGTTTTTTAAACATCAAACTACACACTATTTCCATTAATCTAATGCTGATGTTTGATATTGGCATTCAAAACAAAAATTAGCCGTGTGGTTTCCGGCAGACTAGAATAGAATCACTCCGTCTCTTCCCGTGGATGTCGTACAAGACGACTAAGGGAAATACATTATAAAACATCGATCAGGCCTCCCCAACACGTCTGGCGAGCGTGGGGAGTGTAGGCCAAATCCTCCTTCTGTCTGGGACAGACGAGAGAGGGTCGAGCTCCTGTAGTGGAGACTAAAATAATCTGATGATGATGATGATGATTCAAAACAATCCCATGTGAATTAGCTTCACCTTAGGCGACCCTTCCCCCACGTTCACCTATTCCTTTTGTTTTTCTATAATTGTCAGTTCTATCAGACACTGGAAATGGGTCAAATTATATTTGCTAGGTTTGATTATAATCACCTCGGTGACATAGACGCGAGGTGAAACTAACTACAAGCTTGTAATGAACTTCATTATTAAGGCCAAGGCCAAAATAAAAATAATACAAACGTATTTGATTGTAAATGATGAAAAATGATACAAACGTATTTGATTGTAAATAAGGAAATTGTGTTTATTTTTATCGAATGCGGAATAAGGAAGTCAACTGTGTTGACTCTGACCCGCCGGAGTCTCGGGACTACGAAATATTGAATTCTGCAAAGTTAAGGTAAACTTTTGGTGCATTCCACTTATGGAATTGGATGTCGTTTCGAGCCAAGAAACTATCTGAGACATATTTTGTATAACTAATGAGAACATTGGTAGAATGTTTCTGAAAGTAATTTTGAATATGTACTCATTTTCCTGCGTATGTTATTAATATTGTTTTGGTTAGATAGAGTCAAATAAAGAACAAACTAATCGGCGGGATCTTTTCAAGTAGTTTTAACGGTCATATTATTATTAAGTTAATGCTTATAACATGGTTACATAAAATAACGTAAACAAGAAAGTGTACAAGGGCGAGCTTATCTCTTTAAGAGATTTCTTCCAGCCAACCTTAACAAATAATCTTAATAAATAATCTAGTCATCAACTAGTCCCAAACTAAGCTTGTACTATGATTACTAGATAACGGATAATATAGTTAAATACTTCTTCTTTTGTAAATAGATAAATTACACAGCGCCATCTAGCCCCAAAGTAAGGGAAGCTTGTGTTATGGGTACTGATAAACATACGTAAATACATTTTTTTTTGTAAATACATAATTATGATACATAGAAAACACCCAGACCAAGACAACAGACACGTTCAGGTACATAAATGTTTGTCCTGTGTGGGAATCGAACCCACGAACGTTGGTGTCGAAGCCGCGTCATTGACCGCTACGCCACCGGGCTCGTCAAATACAAAAAATATTTGTAAATACATATAGTACTTTTATAAATATATATATGTATATAGTTTGTTTTATAGGCATTATATATAATAGATCGCTAATACACTATCACATATTATAATATATATCACAGTGATTGGTGATACTGTCTCGTATTTCCACTGGTAAGAGTAGTGCTGCACGAACAGTAAATGAGTTAAAGAAAAAAGTTGTGTTAGATTGGAGATAATACAATGTTTTCGTAAGGCAGGGACGTTGGGAGCGGGTAGGAGGTGGTAAATGAGGAAAACGGGAACGAAAGATGTGAATCAGAATTTTTAATTAATTTGTAAAGGAAAGACAGGATGTGCACATTTCTGCGAAGCGGATAGGGAGCTATTTCAACTGGGTGCGAAATTCAGAGACATGATCATATTTGCGCAACCCAAAACTAAAACGAATAGCCAGATTCTGCAACCGTTCCAGTTTGTTCAGTTGCATCTAAATAGCAGACATATGCATAGTCCAGAATTGGGAGAAGGAAAGATTGAGCAAGCTTATTTTTAGTTTTAAAGAGAACGACGTTCTGGAGTCTCTTGAGTGAATAAAACGTGTAATGCATGCTAATAGGTGATTTATGTCGTCCCACAGTGGTCCGGATTTTGGATATGGTGGACTTAGAACCCAAGATCAGTATTTCTGGCTGAAAAAATTCATACGGACAATTAAGTGAACGCTCATCAACGTTTGTTCTAGCGGTTTTCATGAAATTGTTTAATTTAGCGAAAAAAAAATATTGAAAAAAAAATGTATGGAGCAAATCGGAAATTATTCTTTTTCTCAAAACGTTTAAAAGTGTTAGCAATGAAACCTATTGTAAACTATTGTATTACATTTATTTGTTAAATTTACAAAGAAATTTTTTGCTTGTACTTGCAGTCTTGGCGTTTATACAGGGTTTAACTTGAAATATTTAATTTAAAAAAATAACATGAAATATATATTGTTTTAGTCTGTTAAGTGGTTTCGGGAAAGTAAAATACTAAGAAAAAATTTATTATATGCACACAAACATCAATTTTGAAAAATACATATAACTTAATTTCATAATGATATTTTACTTCTTGGTTATTAGCGTTGTTACTAAAAGCGCAGTTAGTGACGGAATGACGCATTACCTGCTAATATTCCCCTCCCCCATTCCCAAATATTGCTATCTCTCTCTCTTTCAAATGCCAATGACCTCCACATTTTGAAATCCAAATTATACGAAATAAGTAAAAGACACTCCATGCTTCGAATCCACATATGAAGTGTTGATAATCCATATTGATATACATTTTCTCGTACAGGTCTTGAAAACATTTGTGAAAGATCATTCATCTCACTAGGTTTTGCAAGACAAACATTGCACGTAGCTGCAGATGGAGTATCTGTAACAATTGTAGTCACCTTTTTTTCATTTGTCATTGTCATGTGCAACTCATGAGTAACTTCCAAGTTTCCGCAACTTGAAATAGTCAAATTTCGTATTTCTTCCTCCATTTCCGCTTGTTCTTGCTTAACAAAGTCAGTCGTTTCTTCCGCAAACTGAAATTCAATAGGTCTGCAATAAGATGTTAAAGATGGGTTTGGATTACTCCAAATAACAACATTTCCACTCGCTAGCTTCAGAGGAACGAGGCTCGTCATGAACACAGTGGAGTCGTTGAATTCTGCCAGTTCACTTCTTTGCTTGTAGTTACTCTGAGCTGAAGATCCATCGAATCCCCATTTGGAGGTTCAAGTTTCCACTGCATATATTTACATCATTACCAACGACTTGCAGGATTCTTCGAGTTGTCACGTCTAAAAGTGCTTGTAGTTTCACTTTCACTGTATCTTCTGATATTTCCATATCTGTGGGATCTGGATAACACCTTTTCTTAGCCTCTAACAACTTGTGGTAAGACGGAAACTTCAATTTCTGTGATAATGCAGACCGTAAAGTGAGATACTTCCACTTTGACAGAGCCAATGAAGTAGTTAAGGCCAACGCTTGATCTTCTTGCATAGTCTTCTTCTTTTCGTCTGTTGATAAAAGTGATTCGACAGCTTCAATCTTTTCAGGTTTCTTCATGAGATGATCGATGATGCGAGCAAGACCTTCTTTCCCATTAGACTTTAACTTTGTGACAAAAGCAAAAGTCAGTTACTCTTCCGGATAGTCGAGTAATGTACCCGATCGCCTTTTCTTTTGCTTATTCCCTAAGTCCTCAAATGGCTTCCTTGATGCAATGTCTGTAGAAGTACTCACGTCACTAGTCGCCTTCGAAGTAGATGCAAAGGGTAGAACAGCTGCTTCTTCTTCTGTAGAACGAGGGTATAAAAAATTCTCGATCCCTTCAAAAACTTCGGTGAGATTTACAGATTCACATTCTGGCCACTTAATTCTTGTTTCTAACCAGTTCATATGCTTCTTCATGAATGTTTTTTGTATCCTATGTGCTTCGACCCATCGACGATTTAAGTTCACAGTGAAAGATCTTGCAAAATTCAATATTTTTTCAGAATCTTCTTGCGCAACTTCTTCAAGCATAACGCAATCCAAAATTGCTTGATGAAGTCGTTTGTAGTCCTTGAGATCCCCTTTTCGCAGAAACAAGTAAATGTCCAGGTTAGTACCAAATCCAGCCATGATTGAGTAGGTAAATTCTTCACTTTACAATTTTCAGGTATGTTGACTCTTCAAGGGTTGAATGTCTAATGACGCGTCAACATGAGCTCCCGTCTGTTTTGTTTGATTCATAAGCGCGCAACTAGCAAGGGATTAAAGGAGTGAAAGAGAGAGAGATAGCAATATTTGGGAATGGGGGAGGGGAATATTAGCAGGTAATGCGTCATTCCGTCACTAACTGCGCTTTTAGTAACAACGCTAATAACCAAGAAGTAAAATATCATTATGAAATTAAGTTATATGTATTTTTCAAAATTGATGTTTGTGTGCATATAATAAATTTTTTCTTAGTATTTTACTTTCCCGAAACCACTTAACAGACTAAAACAATATATATTTCATGTTATTTTTTTAAATTAAATATTTCAAGTTAAACCCTGTATAAACGCCAAGACTGCAAGTACAAGCAAAAAATTTCTTTGTAAATTTAACAAATAAATGTAATACAATAGTTTACAATAGGTTTCATTGCTAACACTTTTAAACGTTTTGAGAAAAAGAATAATTTCCGATTTGCTCCATACATTTTTTTTTCAATATTTTTTTTTCGCTAAATTAAACAATTTCATGAAAACCGCTAGAACAAACGTTGATGAGCGTTCACTTAATTGTCCGTATGAATTTTTTCAGCCAGAAATACTGATCTTGGGTTCTAAGTCCACCATATCCAAAATCCGGACCACTGTGGGACGACATAAATCACCTATTAGCATGCATTACACGTTTTATTCACTCAAGAGACTCCAGAACGTCGTTCTCTTTAAAACTAAAAATAAGCTTGCTCAATCTTTCCTTCTCCCAATTCTGGACTATGCATATGTCTGCTATTTAGATGCAACTGAACAAACTGGAACGGTTGCAGAATCTGGCTATTCGTTTTAGTTTTGGGTTGCGCAAATATGATCATGTCTCTGAATTTCGCACCCAGTTGAAATAGCTCCCTATCTGCTTCGCAGAAATGTGCACATCCTGTCTTTCCTTTACAAATTAATTAAAAATTCTGATTCACATCTTTCGTTCCCGTTTTCCTCATTTACCACCTCCTACCCGCTCCCAACGTCCCTGCCTTACGAAAACATTGTATTATCTCCAATCTAACACAACTTTTTTCTTTAACTCATTTACTGTTCGTGCAGCACTACTCTTACCAGTGGAAATACGAGACAGTATCACCAATCACTGTGATATATATTATAATATGTGATAGTGTATTAGCGATCTATTATATATAATGCCTATAAAACAAACTATATACATATATATATTTATAAAAGTACTATATGTATTTACAAATATTTTTTGTATTTGACGAGCCCGGTGGCGTAGCGGTCAATGACGCGGCTTCGACACCAACGTTCGTGGGTTCGATTCCCACACAGGACAAACATTTATGTACCTGAACGTGTCTGTTGTCTTGGTCTGGGTGTTTTCTATGTATCATAATTATGTATTTACAAAAAAAAATGTATTTACGTATGTTTATCAGTACCCATAACACAAGCTTCCCTTACTTTGGGGCTAGATGGCGCTGTGTAATTTATCTATTTACAAAAGAAGAAGTATTTAACTATATTATCCGTTATCTAGTAATCATAGTACAAGCTTAGTTTGGGACTAGTTGATGACTAGATTATTTATTAAGATTATTTGTTAAGGTTGGCTGGAAGAAATCTCTTAAAGAGATAAGCTCGCCCTTGTACACTTTCTTGTTTACGTTATTTTATGTAACCATGTTATAAGCATTAACTTAATAATAATATGACCGTTAAAACTACTTGAAAAGATCCCGCCGATTAGTTTGTTCTTTATTTGACTCTATCTAACCAAAACAATATTAATAACATACGCAGGAAAATGAGTACATATTCAAAATTACTTTCAGAAACATTCTACCAATGTTCTCATTAGTTATACAAAATATGTCTCAGATAGTTTCTTGGCTCGAAACGACATCCAATTCCATAAGTGGAATGCACCAAAAGTTTACCTTAACTTTGCAGAATTCAATATTTCGTAGTCCCGAGACTCCGGCGGGTCAGAGTCAACACAGTTGACTTCCTTATTCCGCATTCGATAAAAATAAACACAATTTCCTTATTTACAATCAAATACGTTTGTATCATTTTTCATCATTTACAATCAAATACGTTTGTATTATTTTTATTTTGGCCTTGGCCTTAATAATGAAGTTCATTACAAGCTTGTAGTTAGTTTCACCTCGCGTCTATGTCACCGAGGTGATTATAATCAAACCTAGCAAATATAATTTGACCCATTTCCAGTGTCTGATAGAACTGACAATTATAGAAAAACAAAAGGAATAGGTGAACGTGGGGGAAGGGTCGCCTAAGGTGAAGCTAATTCACATGGGATTGTTTTGAATCATCATCATCATCATCAGATTATTTTAGTCTCCACTACAGGAGCTCGACCCTCTCTCGTCTGTCCCAGACAGAAGGAGGATTTGGCCTACACTCCCCACGCTCGCCAGACGTGTTGGGGAGGCCTGATCGATGTTTTATAATGTATTTCCCTTAGTCGTCTTGTACGACATCCACGGGAAGAGACGGAGTGATTCTATTCTAGTCTGCCGGAAACCACACGGCTAATTTTTGTTTTGAATGCCAATATCAAACATCAGCATTAGATTAATGGAAATAGTGTGTAGTTTGATGTTTAAAAAACTCTACCGAGCAGTAAAAAGTAAAAGTAAAAAGTAAAAGCGTATTTTTGGAATAAAAATATTCGCTCTGAATTAGTTCAACTTCTGTGGTAGGGCCACTGGTTATTAAGCGATTTACTGAGTGGAGCTGGCGGAGTGAGCAGAACGGAACTGAACTTATATACGCCGAAAAGTCATTCTGGAAAATGAATAGGCTCACAATCTATTCAACCGATTTTGATGAAACTTGTCACAATTAAAGACATCTTGAAAAAAAATTGAGATCGATCCTTGAGGAATGATCATCAAATAGATTTTCCATTGATATCAATGGAGAACATACACTCAGCGAATTTACTTTCTCCACTCAACCTCGATTTAAGCCCCGTGGGCTAGAATCCGGCCTAGTATTAAGATTATATATAAGCCCCGATTGCAATCGCACAGGCGACTTGATATATTTTATTTCCTAGTCGTAGATCGTGTGTGTTTTCAACAGCCATTCGCTAGTTGTCGAAAGAAAGTTCCATCTCTCGTTCGATATATTTGTTGTAGATAAATCTCGATGGCAAACCATCTCAAGAGACGAAATCTTGCGCAAGTTTGATTCGATCCTTAGAATTCGGAGCTGTCGAGGAAAATATTTCAAATTCAGTTTGTTGAGTCGGGAGCAGACCGCGGGATTACTGCAATCTTGCAGGTCCATAGCTCGGACACTTCAATTTGTTCCGTTCGACACTTTGTAGATATTCGAGTAGGTATCTCTTGATCTGTTATTATTGAGTTGATACTAACATATCGCAAAATATAATGGACCGGATAACCGGATAATATAATGGATGGACTTATACAAGTCGACTAACCATTATCCAAGGGAAATCCTACTTAAACTAGTATCTCTTGTAAATGTTTTTTTTTATATGAGAGGGGGATTATGATAATAATCATACTATTGTCTAATTCTATTTTAATTTAGTACAATTTTGTGAACAAATATTTTGTGTTTGGAGTCTAGAGAAACTCCTCCATAACAATTAGGTGCTGGTTGGTAAGTACCTATTAAGTTTTTTATTTATATAAAACAAGTAAATAAATAAAGTTGCTCAATTATGTGTTATGTATGCATTCTATGTGGTGTATAACATAATACATACGAATTGTGTATTATATTGTATGATGTGCAAGAATTATGAAAGAATGTGAATAAAACTACCTATATGTATACATAAATAAATAGTGTTGACCAAAGAACATACCTACTTACTTGTATTTTATCAATGTATCCCGATCATCTACTTTCAGTAGCCGACGAGAAAGGTCAGGTACGTGAACCAGCATTGATGCCGATTTTCGGGCCGGTAATCCTGAATACTGAAAATGCAAAACAGTCTACTCATCATATCACATTATCGCGTTCCAAGCGAATAATTTACACTTACATTGAAAAGGGCAGTACTGCAGCGGTTTACGAGTAAGTTGACGCGCTGTATGCGCTTTTTCTTTTGTACTATTACATGACTACTCAACTTAAGAGTACCTGCAAGCAGGCTGCAGGTGAGAGGCGAGTAAGACCTGCTACGAATGAACTGCCAGTCGAGGTTTTCTCAGGAGACTACAGTGTGAAGAGGTTTTTACAGGGTCGGCAACGCGCGTTTGATGCCCCTAGTGTTACAGGCGTTCATAGGCTACGGTAACTGCTTTCCATCAGACGGGCCGGGCCGTATGCTTGTTTGCCACTTTAGTGGTATAAAAAAAACTGGCCAAGTGCAAGTCGGACTAGCGCAGTAAGGGTTCCGTACTATCTATAATAATAAAAGGCTTTGTCCTCTCTGACTGACTGACTGACTCACTAATCAACGCACAGCCCAAACTGCTGGGTCTAGAGATTCCAAATTTGGCAAGTAGGTTCCTTATGACGTCTAGGGGTGCACTAAGAAAGGATTTTTCAAAATTCATCCCCTAAGGGGGTGAAACGGGGGTCCAAAGTTTGTATGGGGATACAAAATTAGTTGGACTATTTTATCCGAAACTTTACACGAGTACTTCTATACATAAATGAATAAAGACGTGTTTCAGGATTTTTCAAAATTCAACCCCTAAAGGGGTCAAATGGAGTAAAAATGTCTGAAAATCGTCATGGGTATTGTTTTTATGGTTTATCGGATCGCTGATTACGAAAACAACAACTATTTTATAATCCAACATAGCCGACGCGACATAAAATCACCCCTATGGGGGTGCAATGGGTTTGAAATGTCATAATATCAATATGGGTGTTGATTCTATGGTTTTCTGGGACGTCAATTACGAAAATGGCATCGCTTTGAAAATATAACATAGCGGACACGAAATTACTTAAAAGGATTTTTCAAATTTTACCCCTAAGAGGGTGAAACGGAGGTCCAAAGTTTGTGTAGGGAAACAAGATTAGTTGGACTATTTTATCCTAAACTTTACACGAGTACTTCTATACATAAATGAGTAAACACGTGTTTCAGGATTTTTCAAAATTCAACCCAAAAAAAGGAGTAAAATGGGGTCCAAAGATCTGAAAATCGTCAAGGGTATTAGTGTTTTTATATTTTATCGGATCGCTGATTACGAAAACAACAACGATTTTAAACTTCAACGTGGCTAACGTGACCATCATCGTGTATTTTTTTTAAGCTTTGGTTTATCCTTTTTAAGCTGATGGAATAAGACTTCTGTGTTATCCTAATAAGTTTTTAAATTTGTATTTGGCCCCAATCAGTGTTTATACGATCGCGGGCGGCGCGGCGGGGGCGGGACGGGTGTAGTAGTTATGCGGCAGATCTTGCATTCGTATTTAGTACAATTAAAGGTGCTACATGGAGGTGGTTGCGTTGCGTGTTAGACTTGACTTAGATAATCTAAAATGCCCGAATTTCACGCGAGCGAAGCCGTGGGCAAAAGCTAGATAATATAAGGCTTTGTCCCCACTGACTGACTGACTGACTGACTCACTAATCAACGCACAGCCCAGACCACTGAAGCTAGAAACCTGAAACTAACTTTGGATATGTGTTCCCTATACAATGGCCTACATTGTATAGGGAACACATATAACTACTACTTCTATACATACTACTACTACGCGCACTAAGACGGGATTTTCCGAAATCCCTAAGAGGTTGAAAATAGGGGTTGAAAAAAACCCTCTTTTTAGAAATCGATTCACCTACGATTTTGAGACTTGGTGGAATGGTTGTTCATAAAAAAGGGGACGTTTATGGGTAACTGATTAACTTTTGACCAGCGCCCGCCAAGAAATGTCTAAAAATGTTATATTTATATTTTAATTAACTCATCACTAGATGACTGACCTAGCATTTGTACAGCGCGCTATGGTTTTGTTATTAAGGAAAGGGTATATACGAGAGATTATTTCAAACCATGGGGTTATCCATGAGGGTTCATCGCTCATCTCATCCTCGTAGTTACCCCGGAGGTTGTCCATCGCGCGCGTAGAGCGTAAAAAAAACTGTTTCCCTCAAATGAAGCTAAGTACCGACTTTATGGGGTATGCCTACTTAATATCAGAATTTCGGTATTTTTCAAACAATGACATCAATATTGGCTAAATTTATACTTGTGGAAGGTGTGATGATGCCCCATACCATTATAGCTGTGGAAGGTGATGGAGCTGGCCTGTTCCGCTCCATCTCCTACCACTTGCTTGGAACGGAGGTGTATCATCAGGAGGTTCGTGCCACCATTGTTCACGTATTAAACAACTGGAACGATGAGTTGTTGAGTGAGGACAGTAAGGGATGCGATGTTGAGGAATCTCTCTTTATACCCCGCATTCCCATTATTCCATCAGACCACCCCGTTCAATTTAAGAGACTTGAAATTCCCATAAAGGTGTTTTGCTATGACCATTAAAAAAGCTCAGGGGGCAGTCTCTAAAGGTCGCTGGGGTTGACTTGAGACAGGACTGCTTCTCTCATGATCAGTTGTATGTAGCTTGCTCAGGAATAAGTTCTCCTGGAAGCCTTGCAATTTTGGCTACTGGTGCGAATGCCAAAAATATTGTTTACCGGGACGTCTTAACCTAAATCCCTAAATGGTGTATGTTTGTAATAATGGTTAATACGAAACAGTCCTTTATGGGGAAAAATGAAATATCTGGAATCTTAACAAAAATAGACGCAAATCAGGAGTGTTCCCGTAGCGAAGCACGAGTACTTTGATAGTTATTTATAAAAAAATTGAAAAAAAAAAAAACACTTTTGTTGTATGGGAGCTCCCCTTAAATATTTGTTTTATTTTTATTTAATTATTTATTTTTAAAGTGAATATATAACTGAATATTATGTGAGTATTTCAAGCGTCTATCTATTACCGTTATCAATTGCGAGCAAAAACGAGCAAAAAAAATCACGTTTGTTGTATGGGAGCCCCCTTAAATATTTATTTTATTCTATTTTTTAGTATTTGTTGTTATAGCGGCAACAGAAATACATCATCTGTCAAAATTTCAACTTTCTAACTATCACGGTTCATGAGATACAGCCTGGTGACAGACGGACGGACGGACGGACGGACGGACAGCAGAGCCTTAGTAATAGGGTTCCTTTTTACCCTTTGGGTACGGAACCCTAAAAAAAGAATCTGCTTGAGTACTTGTTGGTTTACAGGGCCCCATAGCGGTGCGGGTAAAGATCCTCTCGCATGGTTGGTTCACTGGGGGAGAGACTCGCATCCATGTGATATATTTATAAATTTGAAGAGAAATAAATCTGAGAAATAAATTTAAAGAGATAAATATTATGACATTACATTCTCAATATATTTATGAAAATCTTATTTACGTTCATAAAAATCAAACAAAATTTAGGAAAAACAGTGATCAACATCAATTAAATTTAAGAAATAAAAACAAACTCGCTGTGCATATTACGAGGCTCCATAAAATCTCTAACTCGTTCCCAGGTCAATGTATACTCTTCTACAATAAACTTCCAAACGACGCGTTTAAATTGTCCATGGGTAAATCTAGGAAATATATCAAAACTAGACTATGTCAAAAGGCTTACTATTGTATCTCAGATTACATAAATGATAAAAGTATTTGGAAATGAATTGCTCTTGTTATGTTATGTTAATGATTGTATTTGTATTTAATGTAACGATATTGGCAATTAAAAGAGTCGGCCTTGAGTTTCTTGCCAGTTCTTCTCAAGAAGCCCCGTCGCCGGAACTGGCACTTAAATTCACTTTCACATTCAAGATAGTGTGATGAAAGTGAATCTAAGCTCTGCGGATTTAGAGTAGTAATGATTTATACATGTTCTTATATTTAATTTGTATGACGTTTCTAAGTGCTTTATAAAGTCCAAGGAATAAAGAATTTTTGATTTGATTTGATTTGAAAGGACAAATGAATATCAACCTAAAAGTGGTAGACCATTAATTTGGCCCACTGTCAGACACTAGCAGATAGAGGCCATAAAATATAAATATATACCTTAATTATTGCAAGGACTGGAAATTCTATATATTATTTACAAACTTCACAGCGCTTTAATGTATATTACATAGTTTACATGTGTTTGTATAGTCCATTACATGCGTTGCATTATGCAATGTAATGCATTCATAGAGTGAGCGGCGAAATCCTCGTTGATGGCCAAAGGTAGCGACTGTGGGATTAACGTTATATGTAATGGATTAACTATAACTAACTAAAATACGGGAAGGGGGCCCATTATGCATTCCCACCACAGTGTCTCCTGTACCAGGATTAACAGTCCGGGGGTGAAAGTACGGGTTCCTTTTCTCGAACTCACAACGAATTTAATCAGAAGAATTTAATAGGAGTAGGAAGCTTTTGGAATTTGAGTTCTTCTTTTGGCAATGTGATAGGCGGCAATATGGCAAATAATAAGGCTAAAGCCTGGACAGATGGCTAGTCTAGTGAAGCTCAACTGTCGTGTACGGATTTTAATAATATTTTTTTTTTCACTGTAATACTTACAAATATTATGGGCTTTGTGTCAAAAGTGTAAAATCCAGGCCTGATGTTATATTTCAGTTACTAGGTATGTTATTTTGAAATTTATATTATTCCAATCGATGTGTTAGTATTTTTTATTGTTATACATGTGTTTACAGTATCGTCACTTTTTTATATTATATTCAAAATTGACAGGGGAAGCATAAAGAAAGAAATAAATAAAAAGAAATCAAACAAGGAGTCTGGATCTTGAACAGTGTCGGTATTAGAATAATATATAATATTAATAATAAAGTTGATACTGTTGATTGTTGGCACTTGGTGGAACATTATTATCATAATGTTATAATAAAGCACTTGTACTATTCCACGTTATTATATTTAATATTACCGACCGGTTTCGCCGCTAAGGCATTATCAAGGTAAACAGATGGTGTTACCAAGGTAAATTATCAAGGTAAACAGATGTGTAACAGCATCTGTTTACCTTGATAATGCCTTAGCAGCGAAACCGGTCCGTAATATTAAATATAATAACGTGGAATAGTACAAGTGCTTTATTATAACATTATGAATATTAATTATGCTTGTGATATAGGATAGTATCACAAATTACGAGTAAGTACCTATACTTATAAAGCGACTGTATTGTGGACTCAGTATCAGTAAATGTTTATAAACGTGTTTCTACTCGTGATTTTAAAGAGAACATTTTCCGTTCCCGATGTTATTTGTAACCTGCAATTTCCTGAAAACTCATGGTCACGGGGAGAGTAAAATCGGTCACGGGTAGAGTAAAATTAGTACAGTAGCGTTACATTGATACTGGTTTCATTGTTACTATGCTTAGAGTGTCGGCAATGTACTCCTACTCGCCCAATTTTACTTTACCCGTGTACATCAGGGTTGACTGCTGATTTCATTGTTATTATATTATATATCTTCTTATTTACGCACTTTTTTAACATTTTTAGATATAAAATCACAAATCATACATTTATAAAAAAGGAGGCAGGTGCTCGTAGCGAAGCGGCGAACCAAGCTATTGGTGAATAGGGCTTGAACGAGAGGAATCTCCTCATAATGCGTGTCCAGAACAACTGCCATATGTATCTGGTTCTTGATCAAACTGCCTAGCGAGACTATCGAGGTAACGGTCGAGGCTCTTCGCTATTAGTCCGTTCACACTCGCATACAGGCTAACATGCCCTCCCATTGGCTTCTGTATTAATACGAATCGTATTTGAATTTGTACAACTGTAATTTTGGTTTAATTTTTGTTTTCTTTCTGTATGTTTTCTCTCTTCTCTAAGAAAATGTGATGCAGACATCAAGAGGGGTGAGCACTGGAGCACTCAGATACAGGCTCCGGCCTAGTTCAGGAGCTCCGGTCTCACACAGAATTCATATTTAAACATTCTGTAACTGAAAAATGTTAAGGTAAAAAAAATATTGTGATGAGGAAATAAATCATTATGTATCTCTCTTAATTCACGGGTCAAGCCCGGTCATTTGATAGGCATACGCGGGGATATAGATCCAACACGTAGAAGCCCCTTTGAGAAGTTTGATGTAATGTTGTACGCCCGCCGTGACCCGCTCCAGGATATACCCATGAGCAGGTCTCGGCAGGCGTTGAGACTATTGCGAAGTGTGATGGAAAATAAATGGGCTATGGAGATGAGATCTGGGTGAACTTAATACCGGGCTATTACAGAAGAGGGACGGACGCCTGCCATAACTGCTTTTATTGCTAGTTATTTGCGGCAGGCGGTGGCTTGCCACTCACTAGATGGGCCTCCGAAATGCCAGGAAATCGGCCGGAGGCAACACCGGTGTGAGTGACTCAGGGGTGTCGAGAGGTGTGCTGCGCTTTCTCCGAAGTTACTCGCGGCGTGATGCCCTTTAACACTTCCACCCCTGGAGCATATAGCTCTAGCGGCTCCTCTCTGGACGGCCAATGAAGGCAAGCCAGAGCTGAGAGTCCTGCGGGCCTCCTTGTGTTTACACTCCGACCGATGAAGACACCCCGGAGACGAAGGCCCTGACCGACTCTCTGGAGACTCGGGTCCGTGGTGTCGCTACTCACACAACAGCTCGCCACACAAGCTGCCCTGCGGACGAATGTCTATAATAATAATAATAATAATAATGAAATCATTATTATTATTATACACTCACGACTATCGGAACAATCATTGTTATTATTCTTAGTGTACTGCTAGTTCGGCAATGTAGGTAACTGTACTCGCCTGAATTTAGTCTACCCGTGGACGCTAAACTTTATGGTTTCACCGATTTTGTTACGAGACCTATCAGTCGATACGCTCACGGCACGTTGCTTTCAGGTTCTGCTGTGCCGTACCAATCCGAATGCCAAAGAACTTGTTTGTATGCGCTAATGTCTGAAATTACGAGGAAACAATCTATTTTCCTTTGCTAGATCGCATCTTGGGGAAGGTACGAGGTATTCTATGCTAAATATATATTTCGACGGTCCCTACGTATAAAGCGACATGTCATTTCAGACATGTCTGCTTATGCTACGATATGGTAATTAAAAGAATATTATTATTGGACAAATGAGTTAATTTCTTACTTTTTAATTATATACAATCAATAAAATAAAAAAGAAAATGTTTTTAGGGGCAATCTATAGCAATTTATGCAATAAAACAAATTGACATTTTTGACATGTCGCTTTATACGTAGGGACCGTCGATTTAGATATCACTATTTAGGGTTCCTACAGGTAGTTTGTTGCTACAGTTAGTTGTTTCCCAAAGTTATGTCGTTGTTTTTTTTTATATACAATACATTACTTTTTATTGCACCAAATACAGGTGACAAAGTAGTAACAATGATTATAAAGTACAACGGGCGGCCTTATCGCTATAAGCAATTTCTTCCAGGCAACCTTTGGGTATAGGAAAAAAAAGAATACATATTATATAAGAGGTAGGCGGCGCTGTAAACAAAGTAAAGACATAATGAAAAACGAAAAACATACACACATACACATATGTAGATATATAAACATTAAACTTTACAGATAACCTTAAAACAATAACATTAAAAATTAAATAAATTATGCATTATACATGGAAGGGAAACAAGGAAAAATACATAAATGCTATACTGAGACCATTGAAAGGTAATAATCTTTGACTTTCTTCTTAAAATTATCAATTGTTTGAGCTTGTCGTATAGCAAGCGGAAGAGAGTTCCATAGTTGGACTGTCTGAATACAAAAGGATTTGGGGAAGAATTGAGTGGAATGAGAGGGAGTTACAAGACGAAGTTGAAGAGCACTACGAAGATTAACGCCTCGGATGTCAGAGTGGTATGTGAAGGCATCTTTAAGATATAAAGGCGTGGAGGGATTACAAAGGATGGAATACAACAAGGCGAGAATATGCAATTTCCTGCGAAAACGAATTGGGAGCCACTTGAGCTGAGAACGAAAGTGAGAAACATGGTCATACTTACGAAGCCCATAAATGAAGCGAATGCAGAGATTTTGAAGACGCTCAAGTTTACAAAGTTGCTCCTCCGTGACGTCGATATAACATGAATCTACTTAATCAAGGATCGGGAGAATTATAGATTACTACGCCGGGTGGCAGACAAGCATACGTCCCGCCTGATGTGAAGCGATTACCGTAGCCATATTAACGCTAGCAACATGAAATATCGCTCGCGCGACATAACCCTCGCTGCCAACGCAGCATCTCCCTTGTAGTGTATGTCTAATATGTATTTATAGGTATAGCATTTAAGAGTATATACAAGATCGTCAATGTAACCTGAACGAATAATAATTCGTGCTGGAAAGGATTATTATTCGTTCGGGAACCTTTCTGGTGACCTCACTCACTCGCAGGAACACAACAACCCTCAATGGAATTATTATTTGGCTGCGGTATTCTGTGAGGTGGAGGTACATTCCCCAGTCGGGTAGCTTACAATTACGCTCCCTACCTCTCTTTTCGTCAGAGTTTCGTTTGTCAGGCAGCAGGGCACCGCGTGCAGGTGAAGTTGGCTTTGGTTCAAAGATGTTGATTAACCACTTATACCCGAAAATTTAGTAACCAGGACGTCATACACAAATTAGTTCCACAGTAATAAAATTCACAATCACAATAACTTGGTCTTTGAATTAAAACAAACTGACTTTACACATATATTCGAATACAGACAAAGCCACGCGAGCGAGCGTGTATGTATCTCGCAAAATATGTCAGTTGACTGCGCGGCTGGGACTTTCCGCCCGTTACTATGTTTACATAGCGACGTGTGCGGCTGCATGTATATATATACAATATAAGATTTTTGAAAATTCTCAAGGGATACCGGGATACGCGCGTGAGACGTTGCGGACACAAGTTAGTTAAAAATAAAATAAACTAAATAAAATAAACTTAAAAAAAAAAAACTTTTTAAAGCAAGCTTTTATTTAAGTGACCTAAAAAGATGAAAATAAACTTTTAATTAAATCAAACTAATCAATTTAGTACTATGTACCTATTACACAACAAAAATTTTATAAAAGCTTGTCGCGTTATTCATCTGCTTATTTTCTAAGATACATATTATTTCTTGTTATGTCAAGTCAATATTGTGTCATAACGAGTTAGATAAAGGCACATCTCGCGACAAGCTTTTATAAAATTTTAATTGTGTTATAGCTACATAGTACTAAATTGATTAGTTTGATTTAATTAAAAGTTTATTTTCATCTTTTTAGGTCACTTAAATAAAAGCTTGTTTTAAAAAGTTTTTTTTTACAGTTTATTTATTTTTTTGTTATTATTGGGCATATTTTTCATGTTCTACTTAGCAAGCCCTTATATTTGATACCCATATTGTGGTAGTGCAGAAAAAAATGCTAGTCCACCATCTTGGATAATTCGCCATATTGGATTTAGAATGACATCACATAGCTAACCATGCATTATCATCTAAACTAAGCGTGTATACAAAATTTCAGCTCAATCGGTTGAAGATAACTGGTTCAAAATTAAGTTGCAAGATTCCACCCAGACAAACATACATACATTGCAAGTTAAATAAAAGCTTGTAATAAAAAAGATGTGACGTTTTGAACAAGGAAAACCAATACTGACTATGCTATTTAGGATGACTATAAAAGCGGTGCGTTTGATTTTTTTCTATCTCAATGGTATAAAAAAGATACTTACGACATTTATTATGTTGAAAGCGTCTTTCTGTAAAGTATAATATACGTACAACGTACACCAGGTATAAACGTACACCAGGTATAAACGTACAACGTACACCAGGTATTTTCCCTAGAGCGGACATGTTATTTTACGACACAGCATTTTAATTTCCCCTCATTATAATCCTGTTTTCAATGTAATGCATACTGAATAAATTATGAAACTAAAGGCCTTTTTCCGTCGTTGTACTTGTGAGGTAGCATTTTGTATAAAGTTAAATTGATTTCTGTTTTTGCACGGGTTGTTTCACATTATCATTGTCATCTATCAATGAAGGAGGTTTTTTTTTGACGCCCGATGCGCGCAGTTGCATTCCCAGCTGTGCTGGAGGGAGGCGGAAAATCCTCTTTGACACCCCCTCAGCCTGGTTGCTACCAGACTGACCTTTAACGGGCGAATCAGGCTTTAACTAACTAAAAACCGCCTGCCTAACTACTTTTAGCCACGATGGCTTTAAAAGCGCGAACGGAACGCTAGAGGAGAAAGAGTGGAGAAGGTGTGTAGTCTGCGACGATTTGGCGAGGGTCCCCGAGAGGACCCTACCGCGAGGCGGTTTCCAGGTCGTCGCAGAGTATACATTGCGATCGAAATATGAAGGAGGTTGAGTAGGATCGTGATATATATGGGTCTTCTTGGTTCTTACATCTGTATCTGTAAAAGTGTAAAAGGCGGTTACTGAATAATTTGACGACTCGAATTATGACGGCTCGGTGGTTGAATGGCTAATTGGCTAGACTGCATGAACATGTCTGTTTGTCTTGATCTGGGTGTTTTATATGTATTACATAATTTTTATGTATGTGTATTTACAAAAAAAATATATATGCACATATATTATATATAGCACGTACATTAAGCAGTTGTCTAGTGCCCATAGTACAAGCTTAGCGCTTAATTTGGAAATAGATGGCGCTGTGTAAATTGTAGAGAAATATTTATTTATTTAATTTCGTTTGGAGTGCAAGTGGTTCATAAAAATCTTTAAACTAAAGCCAACCTCACTTACACGTGGTGCATCCTGCTGACGGACAAACGAGGCTTTGGCGAAAAGAGAGGTAGGGCGTAGGGTATGTTTTATGCTGCCCGACTGGAGCAGTACCTGTGGCAGTGCCTCCATCTCACAGAATACCGCAGCCAAATAACAATTCCCTTGAGGGTTGTTGTGTTCCTGCGAGTGAGTGAGGTCACCGGAAAGAAAGGAAGGAGGATTCTCTATAGGCTGCCAAAGGATCGGCGACCTCTGGCAGCCTATAGAGTTGCCATATTGTTGATCATGGAGATCAGCGGCGGGCGGTGGCGCTTGCTTTCTATCAGGTGACCCACGTGCTCGTTTGATCCCCTCAAATATCAATACATATAATAAAACAGTAGGAACCACGTGTCTGTACATTTGATAAAATTAACGAAAAATGAGTGTGGGCGATAAAAAAAGAGTAACAGAACACAAAAAAGATTTTTTTGATTTTTTTGTCTGTCTGTCTGTCTGTCTGTATGTACTCGCTAATCTTTAAAACTACTGAACAGATTTTTACGCGGTTTTCACTAAAAGATTAAGGTCATCCCTGAGCAACATATAGGCTTTGTTTCATCGAAATCTGATGTCAGATTAAAAAGTTATCGTCATTTAAAGTTTAAAGAAAATTTTTCTTTATAGAAAATCACTCATCACAAAATCTAAGAAACTACAAGTGCTAGGAGTCTCAAATTTTGTATGGGGGTTCCTTTCAGGACGTAGATGCTCACTAAGACGGGAATTTGGAAAATTCAACTCCTAAGGGGGTGAAATGGGGGTCCAAAGTTTGTATGGGGAACCAAGATTAGTTGGACTATTTTATACGAAACTTTACACGAGATCTTCTGTAGATAAATGAGTAAACACGTGTTTCAGGATTTTTCAAAATTCAACCCCTAAAGGGGTGGAATGAGGTGCAAACGTCTGAAAATCGACATGGGTATTGTTTTTATGGTTTATCGGGTCGCTGATTCCGAAAACAACAGCTATTTTATAATCTAACATAATCGACGTGACACAAGAGCACTCCTGTGGGGGTGCGATGGGGTTGAAATGTTACAATATCAATATGGGTGTTGATTCTATGGTTTTCTAAAATGTCAATTACGAAAATGGCATCGATTTGAAAACGTGGACACGAAATTTCCATCTCGGTATAAAAATCCAAGATTTGGAACACCTGATGCAGAACCATAATGGTTCAGCTAAATTATAAGAAATATAAAAATGACGCCTTATCAAAAGTTGTTCAGCCTGATGAGTATAAATAGTTTAACAAAATATTGATTGTATTGTAAAAAAAATAACCACACGCAGTGCTACTTTTATTCTTACCTGCTACAAGTTAGACGCAATAGTCTTATTTATTTTATATATATTATATATATAAAATAATATATATAAATATATGTATATATATATATATATATATATATATATATATGTATGTATATATATATATATATAGATATCCCTTTGGGCACTTTGTGGCTCAGACGTGCCGTATAGGTAGTAATTTGTTGATCAATTTTCACTTGTTGATCCGGGCCGCTTTTGTTGATCCAATTCAAATGGGCCAATCAGGGCGCAGCATTTGCCAAGGGCTTCCTCATTGGCAAGTTTGGGCTACTATATTACTGTCTACAGTAACTTATTATTGTCTAGCTAGTATTTCAAATTCCCTCAAAGTAGTAGAGAATCTTGTCTTAAAAAAAAACGTGTGGCATGAGTTGAGTGTTGAGTTGATTTGAGTGTAGTTGAGTGTTGAGTTGAGTACAGTTTTGAGTGGAGTTTTGAGTTGAGTTTTGAGTTGAGTTTTGAGTTGAGTTTTGAGTTGAGTTTTGAGTTGAGTTTTGAGTTGAGTTTTGAGTTGAGTTTTGAGTTGAGTTTTGAGTTGAGTTTTGAGTTGAGTTTTGAGTTGAGTTTTGGGTTGAGTTTTGAGTTGAGTTTTGAGTTGAGTTTTGAGTTGAGTTTTGAGTTGAGTTTTGAGTTGAGTTTTGAGTTGAGTTTTGAGTTGAGTTTTGAGTTGAGTTTTGAGTTGAGTTTTGAGTTGAGTTTTGAGCTGAGTTTGAGCTGACTTAGAGTTGAGTTTTGCGTTGAGTTTTGAGTTGATTCGAGTTTTTAGTTGAGTTATGACTTGATTTGAGTTTTGAGTTTTGAGGTGAGTTGGGTTTTAAGTTGAGTTTTGAGTTGATTCGAATTTTGAGTTGAGTTTTGAGCTGAGTTTAGAGTTGAGTTTTGAGTTGAGTTGTGAGGTGATGTGGGTTTTGAGTCGAGTTTTGAGTTAAGTTTTGATCTGAGTTTTGAGCTGATTTATGAGCTGAGTTTTGAGGTGAGTTTTGAGCTGAGTTTTGAGTTCAGTTATGAGTTGAGTTTTGAGGTGAATTGAGTTTTAAGTTGAGTTGAGTGTTGAGTTAAGTGTTGAGTAGAGTTGAGTGTTGAGTTGAGTGATGAGTGAAGTTGAGTGTTGAGTTGAGTTTTGAGTTCAGTTTCAAATTCAGTTTTCAGTTGTTTTGAGAGTTTTGAGGTGAATTGAGTTTTAAGTTGAGTTGAGTGTTGAGTTAAGTGTTGAGTAGAGTTGAGTGTTGAGTTGAGTGATGAGTGAAGTTGAGTGTTGAGTTGAGTTTTGAGTTCAGTTTCAAATTCTGTTTTCAGTTGTTTTGAGTTGAGTTTTGAGTTTAGTTTTGAGTTGAGTTTTGAGTTGTTTTGAGTTGAGTTTTGAGTTGTTTTGAGTTGAGTTTTGTGTTCAGATTTGAGTTGAGTTTTGAGTTCAGTTTTGAGTTGAGTTTTACACTATTTATACCTAATTATTTATACTTATTATTTATACCTAGCTCTTTACGTTCTATAGAGAAGAAAAACTAAAGAGCTAAAAAGAAAAAGAAATTATGAAAGTCAAAGGGCATATTATCAACGTCAGAAAGAATTGAAGAAAAATAAGTTGATAAAAAATGCTATGCAATAGCTTTACCGCGGCAGTCCCCGAGTGCCACACGTTTCTTTATTTAACTCGTTTTCTCGTCCATGCTCGTCCGTGCTCGCTCGTGCTGGTTCGTGCTTATTAACTCAACTCAACTCAACCACCAACTCAACTCAACTCAACCCCCAACTCGACCCCCAACTCGATCCCCAACTCGACCCCCAGCTCGACGCCCAACACGACCCCCAACTCGAAGCCCAACTCGACCCCAAATCGATCCCCAACTCGACCCCCAACTCAACCCCCACCTCGACATCCAACTCGATCCCCAATTCGACCCCCAACTTGACTCCCAACTCGATCGCCTACACGACCCCCAACTCAACCCCCAACTCGACCCCCAACTCGACCCCCAACTCGACCCCCAACTCGATTCCCAACTCGAATCCCAACTCGACCCCCAACTCGACTCACAATTCGATGCACAACTTGATCCCCAACACGACCCCCAACTCGACCCCCAACTCGACCCCCAACTCGACCCCCAACTCGATCCCTAACTCGACCGCCAATTTGACCCCCAACTCGACTCACAATTCGACCCCCAACTCGACCCCCAACTCGATCCCCAACTCAATCCCCAACTCGACCCCCAACTCGACCCCCAACTCGATCTCCAATTCGACCCCCAACTCGACTCACAATTCGACCGCCAACTCGACCCCCAACTCGATCCCCAACACGACCCCCAACTCGACCCCCAACTCGACCCCCAACTCGACCCCCAACTCGACCCCCAACTCGATCCCTAACTCGACCCCCAACTCGACTCACAATTCGACCCCCAACTCGACCTCCAACTCGGTCCCCAACACGACCCCCAACTCGACCCCCAACTCGACCCCAACTCGATCCCCAATTCGACACCCAACTCGACCCCCAACTCGACACCCAACACGACCCCCAACTCGTCCCCCAACTCGACCCCCACCTCGACATCCAACTCGAAGACTGTTCGACCCCCAACTCGACTCCCAACTCGACCCCCAACTCGACGCCCAACTCGACCCCCAACTCGACCCCCAACTCGACCCCCAACTCGACCGCCAACTCGACCCCCAATTTGACCCCCAACTCAACCCCGCTATTTGGAAAATATGTTAAACTCGCATCAGGACACGTAAATTGATGGAAAATTCGTAAGGCGGAGGGAGAGAAGACCACCGGCGCGGCGTAGGAAAGGAAGTAACATCTCTTTCTGCCGCGCGGTAAAAATGTATGCAGTCATCTCAGCCTATGAACTCAACGACAACAGAGGCATCACTCATACGTTGCAACTGTAAAAACTCCTTCACGCCTTTCTTGAAAAACCCCATACTCAATGTCCTGGGAAAACCAAAGGGCGCGAGGTTACACCCGAGGCGGATCTTTTTTTTTATACTACGTCGGGTGGCAGACAAGCATACGGCCCGCCTGATGTGAAGCGGTTACCGTAGCCATATTTCTGGTGACCTCACTCACTCGCAGGAACACAACAGCCCTCAAGGGAACCGTTATTTGGCTGCGGTATTCTGTGAGGTGGAGGTACATTCACCAGTCGGGTAGCTTACAATTACGCTCCCTACCTCTCTTTTCGCGAGAGCTTTGTTTGTCAGTCAGCAGGGTGCACCGCGTGCAGGTGAAGTTGGCTTTGGTTCAAAGATGTTGATGAACCACTTACACCCCTAAACTTACAATGTATGGAGCATTGCGAATATAAAATATCTAGATTAGGTATAATATATTCATAATTGATCGACCGTTACGGTATCGGTACCTATTCGGATCAAAACAAGTATTACTGGAAGTACGAGTATATAAGCCTCCCCAACCCGTCTGACCAGCGTGGGGAGTGTAGGCCAAATCCTCCTTCCGTTTAGGACGGACGAGAGAGGGTCGTGCTCCTGTAGTGGAGACTAAAATGGACCTGATGATGATGATGACGAGTATATATATTGATCAACACAAGTAATTGATTTTTGAAATATATACAGAGCCAAAAAGTCTTCGTGCATTTAAAAAATTTAGTCGTTACGGATCGACTATTGCATGAAATTGTTGAAAAATTATGTATGGAGTATAATGTACTATCGACGAATACATTTGGCAACAGCGCATAATAGAATGCGACGTTGCCATTTCGCCCGAGAAATACGCAACTGGATTCAAGTTATTCGGTGCAAAAGGTGGAGTCGGCAATGTACGGGGTCGTGGCGGGATCAACTTAGTGTGCAAAGAGGTGTTTATATATATATATATATATATATATATATATATATATAGATATCCCTTTGGGCACTTTGTGGCTCAGACGTGCCGTATAGGTAGTAATTTGTTGATCAATTTTCACTTGTTGATCCGGACCTCTTTTGTTGATCCAATGCCAGCTGACCATAAATATGTAGCTCCGTTCGGAGCCACAAGTGTCACGATGAGAAATAATAATAATTAAGGGATTTTTATACAAATCTACCTTTTTGGCGTATGAGCAGTTGTTGATCCAATTTAAATGGGCCAATCAGGGCGCAGCATTTGCCAAGGGCTTCCTCATTGGCACGTTTGGGCTACTATATTACTGTCTACAGTAACTTAATAATGTCTAGCTAGTATTTCAAATTCCCTCAAAGTAGTAGAGAATCTTGTCTTAAAAAAAACGTGTGGCATGAGTTGAGTGTTGAGTTGAGTTGAGTGTTGAGTTGATTTGAGTGTAGTTGAGTGTTGAGTTGAGTTCAGTTTTGAGTGGAGTTTTGAATTGAGTTTTGAGTTGAGTTTTGAGTTGAGTTTTGAATTGAGTTTTGAGTTGAGTTTTGAGTTGAGTTTTGAGTTCAGTTTTGAGTTAATTCGAGTTTTGAGTGCAATTTTGAACTGAGTTTTGAGCGGGGTTTTGAGCAGAGTTTAGTTTTGAGTTGAGTTTCGAGGTGAGTTGAGTTTTTAGCTGAGTTATGAGCAGAGTTTAGAGTTGTTTTGAGTAGAGTTTTGATTTGAGTTGAGTTTTGATTAGAAATGGGTTTTGAGTTGAGTTTTGATTTGATTCGAGTTTTGAGTTTAGTTTTGAGTTCAGTTTTGAGCTAAGTTTTGAGCTGAGTTTAGAGTTGAGTTTTGAGGTGAGTTTTGCGTTGAGTTTTGAGTTGAGTTTAGAGTGCAATTTTGAAGTGAGTTTTGAGCGGGGTTTTGAGCAGTTTAGTTTTGAGTTGAGTTTCGAGGTGAGTTGAGTTTTTAGCTGAGTTTTGATCTGAGTTTAGAGTTGTTTTGAGTTTTGAGTTGAGTTTTGAGTAGAGTTGGGTTTTGAGTTGATTCGAGTTTTGAGTTCAGTTTTGAGCTAAGTTTTGAGCTGATTTTAGAGTTGAGTTTTGAGGTGAGTTTTGCGTTGAGTTTTGAGTTGATTCGAGTTTTCAGTTGAGTTATGAGTTGATTCGCGTTTTCAGTTGAGTATTGAGTAGAGCTTTGCGTGAGTTTTGAGTTGATTCGAGTTTTGAGTGGAGTTTTGAGTTCAGTATTGAGCTGAGTTTAGAGTTGAGTTTTGAGTTGAGTTTTGAGTTGAGTTTTGAGGTGAGTTGGGTTTTGAGTTGAGTTTTGAGTTGATTCGAGTTTTGAGTTGAGTTTTGAGCTGAGTTTAGGGTTGAGTTTTGAGATGAGTTTTGAGGTGAGTTGGGTTTTGAGTTGAGTTTTGACTTGATTCGAGTTTTGAGTTAAGTTTTGAGCTGAGTTTTGAGGTGAGTTTTGAGGTGAGTTTTGAGGTGAGTTTTAAGCTGAGTTTTGAGCTGAGTTTAGAGTTCAGTTATGAGTTGAGTTTTGAGGTGAGTTGTTTTAAGTTGAGTTGAGTGTTGAGTGGAGTTGAGTGTTGAGTGAAGTTGAGTGTTTAGTTGAGTTTTGAGTTCAGTTTTGCGTCGAGATTTGAGTTCAGTTTTCAGTTGTTTTGAGTTGAGTTTTGAGTTTAGTGTTGAGTTGAGTTTTGAGTTCAGTTTTGAGTTGTTTTGAGTTGAGTTTTGAGTTTAGTTTTGAGTTGAGTTTTGAGTTGTTTTGAGTTGAGTTTTGTGTTCAGATTTGAGTTGAGTTTTGAGTTCAATTTTGAGTTGAGTTTTACACTATATATACATAATTATTTATACCTATTATATATACCTATCTCTTTACGTTTTATATAGAAGAAAAACTTAAAGAGCTAAAAAGAAATAGTAGTGAAACTGTTGCATAATAAGGGTTATTAAAATACGAGTGTGAGTTTATAACATGAGCCGAAGGCGAATGTTATAATAGACCACACGCGTGTTTTAATACCTAATTATGTGCAGTTTCATACACTACTTTATCTAATCTCATGAAATATATGATAATAATATTTTAAATACAACCATGAAGTTAATTTTAAACAGCTATAATTCTTACTTATAAATCCATTTGCAGATCGAGCATGCGTAGTGTGCATGCGCGACGCGCCGCGCGGCGCCGCGTTCACAGGTTATGTAGAAAAATTTTGCAAAGTTGCAATGTATTTGCATTGCAACCTGTTTAAAATACCTGTATCCAGGGCTGAAGCTGTATCGAAATTGTAAATAAGTTATTGTACGATACAGTTGTCCATACAATAGCTGTATCGAAAAATAACTTTTTAATTTTAATTTGATAGCTTGTGCGTATAGACTGTCATTATGATACTGTGTTTAGTTTTTTAATGTGTAAATTTCAGTATGAGATTAGATAAAAGAAATTATGAACGTCAAAGGGCATATTATCAACGTCAGTAGGATTTGAAGAAAAATGAAAAAATAAGTTGATAGAAAATGCTATGCAATAGCTTTACCGCGGCAGTCCCCGAGTGCCACACGTTTCTTTATTTAACTCGTTTGCTCGTCCATGCTCGTCCGTGCTCGTCCGTGCTCGCTCGTGCTGGTCCGTGCTCGTCCGTGCTTATTACGTAACTCAACTCAACTCAACCTCCAACTCAACCTCCAACTCAACTCAACTCAACCCCCCACTCGACCCCCAACTCGATCCCCAACTCGACCCCCAACTCGACCCCCAACTCGACTCCCAACTCGACCCCCAACTCGACCCCCAACTCGACCCCCAACTCGACACCCAACACGACTCCCAACTCGACCCCCAACTCGACTCCCAACTCGATCCCCAACTCGACCCCCAACTCGACCCCCAACTCGACCCCCAACTCAACCCCCAACTCGACTCAGAACTCGACATCCAACACGACCCCCAACGCGACCCCCAACTCGACCCCCACCTGGACATCCAACTCGAACCCCAATTCGACCCCCAACTCGATCCCCAACTCGACCCCCAGCACGACCCCCAACACGACCCCCAACTCGAAGTCCAACTCGACCCTCAACTCGACCACCAACTCGACCCCCACCTCGACATCCAACTCGATCCCCAATTCGACCCCCAACTCGATCCCCTACACGACACCCAACTCGATCCCTAACTCGTCCCCCAACTCGACCCCCACCTCGACATCCAACTCGACTCCCAACTCGATCCCCAACTCGAACCCCAACTCGACCCCCAACTCGACCCCCAACTCGACCCCCAACTCGACCCCCAACTCGACCGCCAACGCGACCCCCAACTCGACGCCCAACTCGACCCCCAACTCGACCCCCAACTCGACCGCCAACGCGACCCCCAACTCGACGCCCAACTCGACCCCCAACTCGACCCCCAACACGACCGCCAACTCGACCCCCAACTCGACCCCCAACTCAACCCCGCTATTTGGAAAATATGTTAAACTCGCATCAGGACACGTGAATTGATGGAAAATTCGTAAGGCGGAGGGAGAGATGACCACCGGCGTGGCGTAGGAAAGGAAGTAACATCTCTTTCTGCCGCGCGGCAAAAATGTATGCAGTCATCGCAGCATAAGAACTCAACGACAACAGAGGCATCACTCTTACGTTGCAACTGTAAAAACTCCTTCACGCCTTTCTTGAAAAACCCCATACTCAATGTCCTGGGAAAACCAAAGGGCGCGAGGTGCGGTGTAAGGTGCTACTACCGCGCCTCCACCGTTACACCCGAGGCGGATCTTTTTTTTTTATACTACGTCGGGTGGCAGACAAGCATACGGCCCGCCTGATGTGAAGCGGTTGCCGTAGCCATATTTCTGGTGACCTCACTCACTCGCAGGAACACAACAGCCCTCAAGGGAACCGTTATTTGGCTGCGGTATTCTGTGAGGTGGAGGTACATTCACCAGTCGGGTAGCTTACAATTACGCTCCTTATCTCTCTTTTCGCCAGAGCTTCGTTTGTCAGTCAGCAGGGTGCACCGCGTGCAGGTGAAGTTGGCTTTGGTTCAAAGATGTTGATGAACCACTTACACCCCTAAACTTACAATGTATGGAGCATTGCGAATATAAAATATCTAGATTAGGTATAATATATTCATAATTGATCGACCGTTACGGTATCGGTACGTATTCGGATCAAAACAAGTATTACTGGAAGTACGAGTATGTAAGCCTCCCCAACCCGTATGGCCAGCGTGGGGAGTGTAGGCCAAATCCTCCTTCCGTTTAGGACGGACGAGAGAGGGTCGTGCTCCTGTAGTGGAGACTAAAATGGACCTGATGATGATGATGACGAGTATATATATATTGATCAACACAAGTAATTGATTTTTGAAATATATACAGAGCCAAAAAGTCTTCGTGCATTTAAAAAATTTAGTCGTTACGGATCGACTATTGCATGAAATTGTTGAAAAAATATGTATGGAGTATAATGTACTATCGACGAATACATTTGGCAACAGCGCATAATAGAATGCGACGTTGCCATTTCGCCCGAGAAAGACGCAACTGGATTCAAGTTATTCGGTGCAGAAGGTGGAGTCGGCAATGTACGAGGTCGTGGCTGGATCAACTTAGTGTGCAAAGAGGTGTTTATATATATATATATATATATATATATATATATATATATATATATATATATATATATATATATATATATATATATATACGACCCCGTACATTGCCGACTCCACCTTTTGCACCGAATAACTTGAATCCAGTTGCGTATTTCTCGGGCGAAATGGCAACGTCGCATTCTATTATGCGCTGTTGCCAAATGTATTCGTCGATAGTACATTATACTCCATACATAATTTTTCAACAATTTCATGCAATAGTCGATCCGTAACGACTAAATTTTTTAAATGCACGAAGACTTTTTGGCTCTGTATATATTTCAAAAATCAATTACTTGTGTTGATCAATATATATACTCGTCATCATCATCATCAGGTCCATTTTAGTCTCCACTACAGGAGCACGACCCTCTCTCGTCCGTCCTAAACGGAAGGAGGATTTGGCCTACACTCCCCACGCTGGTCAGACGGGTTGGGGAGGCTTATATACTCGTACTTCCAGTAATACTTGTTTTGATCCGAATAGGTACCGATACCGTAACGGTCGATCAATTATGAATATATTATACCTAATCTAGATATTTTATATTCGCAATGCTCCATACATTGTAAGTTTAGGGGTGTAAGTGGTTCATCAACATCTTTGAACCAAAGCCAACTTCACCTGCACGCGGTGCACCCTGCTGACTGACAAACGAAGCTCTCGCGAAAAGAGAGGTAGGGAGCGTAATTGTAAGCTACCCGACTGGTGAATGTACCTCCACCTCACAGAATACCGCAGCCAAATAACGGTTCCCTTGAGGGCTGTTGTGTTCCTGCGAGTGAGTGAGGTCACCAGAAATATGGCTACGGTAACCGCTTCACATCAGGCGGGCCGTATGCTTGTCTGCCACCCGACGTAGTATAAAAAAAAAGATCCGCCTCGGGTGTACTCGTAACCTCGCGCCCTTTGGTTTTCCCAGGACATTGAGTATGGGGTTTTTCAAGAAAGGCGTGAAGGAGTTTTTACAGTTGCAACGTATGAGTGATGCCTCTGTTGTCGTTGAGTTCATAGGCTGAGATGACTGCATACATTTTTACCGCGCGGCAGAAAGAGATGTTACTTCCTTTCCTACGCCGCGCCGGTGGTCTTCTCTCCCTCCGCCCTACGAATTTTCCATCAATTTACGTGTCCTGATGCGAGTTTAACATATTTTCCAAATAGCGGGGTTGAGTTGCGGGTCAAATTGGGGGTCGAGTTGGCGGTCGAGTTGGGGGTCGAGTTGGGGGTCGAGTTGGGGGTCGAGTTGGGGGTCGAGTTGGGCGTCGAGTTGGGGGTCGAGTTGGGAGTCGAGTTGGGGGTCGAACAGTCTTCGAGTTGGATGTCGAGGTGGGGGTCGAGTTGGGGGACGAGTTGGGGGTCGTGTTGGGGACCGAGTTGGAGGTCGAGTTGGGGGTCGAATTGTGAGTCGAGTTGGGGGTCGAGTTAGGGATCGAGTTGGGGGTCGAGTTGGGGGTCGAGTTGGGGGTCGAGTTGGGGGTCGTGTTGGGGATCGAGTTGGGGGTCGAGTTGGCGGTCGAATTGTGAGTCGAGTTGGGGGTCGAATTGGAGATCGAGTTGGGGGTCGAGTTGGGGGTCGAGTTGGGGATTGAGTTGGGGATCGAGTTGGGGGTCGAATTGTGAGTCGAGTTGGGGGTCAAATTGGCGGTCGAGTTAGGGATCGAGTTGGGGGTCGAGTTGGGGGTCGAGTTGGGGGTCGTGTTGGGGATCAAGTTGGGGATCGAATTGTGAGTCGAGTTGGGGGTCGAGTTGGGATTCGAGTTGGGGATCGAGTTGGGGGTCGAGTTGGGGGTCGAGTTGGGGGTCGAGTTGGGGGTTGAGTTGGGGGTCGTGTAGGCGATCGAGTTGGGAGTCAAGTTGGGGATCGAGTTGGATGTCGAGGTGGGGGTTGAGTTGGGGGTCGAGTTGGGGATCGATTTGGGGTCGAGTTGGGCTTCGAGTTGGGGGTCGTGTTGGGCGTCGAGCTGGGGGTCGAGTTGGGGATCGAGTTGGGGGTCGAGTTGGGGGTTGAGTTGAGTTGAGTTGGTGGTTGAGTTGAGTTGAGTTAATAAGCACGAACCAGCACGAGCGAGCACGGACGAGCATGGACGAGAAAACGAGTTAAATAAAGAAACGTGTGGCACTCGGGGACTGCCGCGGTAAAGCTATTGCATAGCATTTTTTATCAACTTATTTTTCTTCAATTCTTTCTGACGTTGATAATATGCCCTTTGACGTTCATAATTTCTTTTTCTTTTTAGCTCTTTAGTTTTTCTTCTCTATAGAACGTAAAGAGCTAGGTATAAATAATAGGTATAAATAATTAGGTATAAATAGTGTAAAACTCAACTCAAAACTGAACTCAAAACTCAACTCAAATCTGAACACAAAACTCAACTCAAAACAACTCAAAACTCAACTCAAAACAACTCAAAACTCAACTCAAAACTCAACTCAAAACTCAACTCAAAACAACTGAAAACTGAATTTGAAACTGAACTCAAAACTCAACTCAACACTCAACTTCACTCATCACTCAACTCAACACTCAACTCTACTCAACACTTAACTCAACACTCAACTCAACTTAAAACTCAACTCACCTCAAAACTCAACTCATAACTGAACTCAAAACTCAGCTCAAAACTCACCTCAAAACTCAGCTCATAACTCAGCTCAAAACTCAGATCAAAACTTAACTCAAAACTCGAATCAAGTCAAAACTCGACTCAAAACCCACATCACCTCACAACTCAACTCTAAACTCAGCTGAAAACTCAACTCAAAATTCGAATCAACTCAAAACTCAACTTAAAACCCAACTCACCTCAAAACTCAAAACTCAAATCAACTCATAACTCAACTAAAAACTCGAATCAACTCAAAACTCAACGCAAAACTCAACTCTAAGTCAGCTCAAACTCAGCTCAAAACTTAGCTCAAAACTGAACTCAAAACTCAACTCAAAACTCTACTTAAAACTCAACTCAAAACTCAAATCAAAACTCTACTCAAAACAACTCTAAACTCAGCTCAAAGCTCAGCTAAAAACTCAACTCACCTCGAAACTCAACTCAAAACTTAACTCTGCTCAAAACCCCGCTCAAAACTCAGTTCAAAATTGAACTCAAAACTCAACTCAAAACTCGAATCAACCCAAAACTCAACTCGAAACTCAACTCAAAACTCAACTCAAAACTCAACCCAAAACTCAACTCAAAACTCAACTCAAAACTCAACTCAAAACTCAACTCAAAACTCAACTCAAAACTCAACTCAAAACTCAACTCAAAACTCAACTCAAAACTCAACTCAAAACTCAACTCAAAACTCAACTCAAAACTCAACTCAAAACTCAACTCAAAACTCAACTCAAAACTGTACTCAACTCAACACTCAACTACACTCAAATCAACTCAACACTCAACTCATGCCACACGTTTTTTTTTAAGACAAGATTCTCTACTACTTTGAGGGAATTTGAAATACTAGCTAGAAAATAATAAGTTACTGTAGACAGTAATATAGTAGCCCAAACTTGCCAATGAGGAAGCCCTTGGCAAATGCTGCGCCCTGATTGGCCCATTTGAATTGGATCAACAACTGCTCATACGCCAAAAAGGTAGATTTGTATAAAAATCCCTTAATTATTATTATTTCTCATCGTGACACTTGTGGCTCCGAACGGAAATACATATTTATGGTCAGCTGGCATTGGATCAACAAAAGCGGCCCGGATCAACAAGTGAAAATTGATCAACAAATTACTACCTATACGGCACGTCTGAGCCACAAAGTGCCCAAAGGGATATCTATATATATACATATATATATATATATATATATATATATATATATATATATATATATATATATATATATATATATATATATATATATATATATATATATATATATATATATATATATATATATATGTGTATATATATATATATACTAGCGGCCGCCCGCGACTTCGTACGCGTGGAGTTAGTTATTTGCAAATAATTTTTAATTACATTCGAAAAAGCTAAATACCTAATGAAAGGAAAAAGCTGAAAAAGTTAAAAACAATCAATATCTAGACGAATTTTTAGAATCAATGAAGTCGACGGATATTATTTTTTAAAACCTCTTTGTAAAACCTAAAGTACTTTTTATTGTTATAATAATACATCCCTCCTTATAATAGTAAGTATGTAGTTTTTTTCAATATTTTTTATACTTAAATATCATTTAAAATCCTTTTGCCATAATTACTTTAACTCCAATAACATTGGATTTTCATACAAATTTCCAACCCCCGTTTTAACTCCATAAGGGGGTTGATTTCTAAAGATACATTATTAGTACACCTCCATACCATCTATAGAGCATAGATTTTAAATTTCAAGTCTCTTACTTCAAAAACATAGGACTTTCATACAAACTTCCAACCCCCGTTTTCACACCAAAAATAGGTTGATTTCTAAAGATACATTATTAGTACACCTCCACACTATCTATACATTTTTAATTTCAAGTTTCTTACTTCAAAAATATAGAGCTTTCATACAAACTTTCAACCCCCATTTTAACCCCACAAAGGGGTTGATATCTAAAGATACATTATTAGTACACCTCCACACCATCTATAGAGCATACATTTTAAATTTCAAGTCTCTTACATCAAAAACATAGAACTTTGATACAAATTTCCAACCCCCGTATTAACCCCAAAAAGGGGTTGATTTCTAAAGATAAATTATTAGTACACCTCCACACCATCTATAGAGCATACATTTTAAATTTCAAGTTTCTTACTTTAAAAACATAGAACTTTCATACAAACTTCCAAACCCCGTTTTAACCCCAAAAAGGGGTTGATTTCTAAAGATACATTATTAGTACACCTCCACACCATCTACAGAGCATACATTTTAAATTTCAAGTCTCTTGCGTCAAAAACATAGAACTTTCATACAAACTTCCAACCCCCTTTTTAACCCCAAAAGGGGGTTGATTTCTAAAGATACATTATTAGTACACCTCCACACCATCTATAGAGCATGCATTTTAAATATCAAGTCTCTTACTTCAAAAACATAGAACTTTCATATAAACTTCCAACCCCCGTTTTAACCCCAAAATGGGGTTGATTTCCAAAGACACATTATTAGTACACCTCCACACCATCTATAGAGCATACATTTTAAATTTCAAGTCTCTTACTTCAAAAACGTAGAACTTTCATACAAACTTCCAACCCCCGTTTTATCCCCAAAAAGGGGTTGATTTCCAAAGATACATTATTAGTACACCTCCACACCATCTATAGAGCATACATTTTAAATTTCAAGTCTCTTGCTTCAAAAACATAGGACTTTCATACAAACTTCCAACCCCCATTCTACCCCTTTAGGGGTAGAGTATCGTAAAATACGTACCAACAATGTGGCTTTATCGAGGATTAGTAACGCTTGAGGTCTTTTCATATTAGCTCCCGAAGGAAAGACTCCCTTCATTTTTTTTTTTTGAAACTATGGTGACTATCTTAAATAAAAATAATAATTTGTTGACTTTTAACGTATAATACTGCCCCAAATATTTTCTTATGTATCTACTTTAGTTCGTATTTGTATTAATATGCCGGAATCATAAAGTCCACGCGAACGAAGTCGCGGGCATCAGCTAGTAAATAATAATAATAATTAAAAAATAATTAAAAACATTGGTAATGAATTAACTTATTTATTAAAAATGTTTATATTATAATTGAGATATAATTAATTAAATACAAACTAATTATAGAAAACTTAATTAAGTTACAAAAAATAAATATATAAATAAATACAAATTTACTTACAAATAAAAAATATCCCCAAGATCGTTGTCTTTCGGCAGTGTCCCCAGAACAATGTCGAATTAAATTAAAAGGTAATTAATTGAATTTATTAATCCAGGAAGCAAGTACTGAGATGTACTTTCGCTATAAGTATTGATATAATATTTTAGGTTCGGCAACGCGCATGTAATGCCTCTGGTTTTACAGGCGTCAATAGGCATATTGACGCCTGTAAAACCAGGCGGTAACTGCTTTCCATCAGGCGGACTGTATGCTTATTTGTCACCTTAGTAGTATAAAAAATAAAATAATGAGTAGCTTTTCCAATACTACATAAAACACATGATTAGGGAACTCACTCTATTGTACTGAATCATCGCGCGCTGTGCAAAACAAGCTTCTTTCTAGTATAATCCAAAACACAGGAGTAATAAAGTATTATCTTTAGAAAACTTACACCGACTTATGTCCAGCTTAGCTCATAAACACGGGGAAAGTCGGTGAGTAAACACTAACCATTATAAATTCCAGACGTCCGCTAAATTCAAACTTAAAACTAGAATTAACGTGTGTTAGTGTTACCTGTGCATACGGTTTTAGATGGTGGCGCCACTGTGCTCCATGACACAAATACACTTAAGGCCACCCCTGATGCAAAAGTAGCATCTTGAGTTAAGAAAAATATTATTCGCTAAATACAAAACGAATCAAGAAACTGTGTTACATTAGTTCATTAAGCCCCTACATAGGTTTTTTATACTAATCAGGTGGCACGGCCCGCCCGACGTGAAGCGGTTACCGCAGCCATATTAACGCTCGCAACATTAAATATCGCTAGTGCGCCGCCACCCCCGCTGCCAACGCAGCAGCAGCAGCATCCTTCCTTTCTGGTGACCCCACTCACTCGCAGGAACACAACAACCCTCAAGAGAATTGTTATTTGGCTGCGGTATTCTGTGAGGCGGATGTACATTCCTCAGTCGAGTAGCTTACAATTACGCTCCCTACTTCTCTTTCTGCCCGAGCTTCGTTTGTCAGTCAGTACGCGGTGCGTCCTACCGCGTGCGGGGTGCTAAGGCCGGAAAACCTCCTCGTGTGCTTGGGGCTGTTGTTGGCTCGTTTTTCTTACTGGATACGTCCGGTGAAAACGACTTGTCAGCAACATCCCGAGCCTGGTGCACCCTGGGCAACAACGGTCAGTAACTTCTCTTCGCTGAGATCTTGCTGACTGTTGGCCAATGTTTTGGCAGTAGAGGAAAACGCAGTATTTACTGCGCTTTTGGACGTCTGCGCCTCCCGTCCCTCTGAGCTAGCAGAGGTCACGGTGAGGCGCACAATGGAGGAGCGCTCCCCAGTGTAGCGATGGTACACTGGGTTGCGAATCGTCGAGGAAGAAAACCTCGTTAAAAAATCACAGATGAGGGGAGAGGTGAAACCGAGGCCGGGAGCGTCTGACGGCGCCCGGAGAGCCGGTTTCACCAGCCCCAAACCACCAGCTCGGGCAGGCGAATTTTTCCATTTTTCAACATATTTATATATAGCTTTGCTTAGTTTGGGGCTAGATGGCAGTGTGTAATTTGTCCAGGAATATTTCTTCTTATTCTTGTTAATAAATTTTTTCTCTTCTATTGGGCATTATAAGATAAAATCACCACCAAAAAGTATGTAAGTAATCTCGAAAAAATTTTCCCTCGAGCAAGAGAACCACAAAAATATATGTTTATTATTACGATGTAATAACAAATAAGTAATTTGTTTCATCATCATCATCATCAGCCTGTATAATACACTGCTGGATATAGGACTTCCCCTACGCTTTCCACCAAATACGATCTTCCGCCTTCCGCATCCAGCCGCTTTCCTAAGATCATCTCATGGGGCACCCATTGTTCTAAACTTTATAATGTGGGTGAGTTCAAGCCATGCCATGCCGCTAATTTCTTGGTAGTCTGATATTGTCATGTCAGATGACTCATCTGTCACCAACGTATTCCTTTCATCGGTATTTACCTTAAATGTAAACTCAACGTAATCAAGTCTAAATCAGGGGTAAAAACCCAAAGAGAGTATTTTTTTTAACACATGGCTGATGGCACAATAGGCGTGCCATCAACTTCTATGGCGTTTGGCACACCAGTGGTGTCATGAAATATTTGTTCACAGCCACAGTAAGAAGTTTTTTAAAATGGGCCCCGCAATGAATCGGTTAATGGTTGGTCTTCCTCGCGGTTTACGTTCCAAGTTGAAGTTTTGTTTTCACTACAAAAACGTATTACACGTATCCTCTCCAAACTCAGCATTGATATTGCGAGCTGTTTTTAAACGACTCCAAAAAAGGAGGTTCTTAATTCGCCTGTATTTTTTTTATGTTTGTTACTTAATTACTCCATGATTTATAAACCGATTTGAAAAAAACTTTTTTATATGAAAGAGTATATGTATGTACTTCTAGATTGGTCCCATATTTTTTTCATCATCATCATCAGCCTGTATCTACATACATAAATGTCGAGTAATGTTTGGAGTCGGTTTTTTTTTGTTAAAATGATTGCTGCGTTAGGTCCACGTCGCAACTCGTATTCAAACGTTACTCGAATTTACAATATGTATATCCATCTTTATTTTAAAAGTTGAATGAAAAAGCAATTTAACGTCATCAATCGAATATTGTACATTTTTCAAATTTAGAATGTTACGTTAATCGTGTGAAAAAAGTCTCACTCAAATGAGATTCCAAAATTTCATAATAAGGTTTTATTTTAATTTATAGTGGCCATATTATATTTAAACTAAGTAACTCATTATACCCAGTGTGTGCAAAGAAGGTCAACCAAGTTGATATGGCGTACGAAAATAAGCCACGACGAAACGACTACAGTTATAAAAAAGCCGGCCAAGTGCGAGTCGGACACGCACACGAAGGGTTCCGTACGTAAAACGGCAAAAAAAATCATCTCTGTTGTATGAGAGCCACCCTCAATATTTGTTTTATTTTAATTTAATTATTTATTTTTAATGTAAATATATAGCTAAATATTATGTGAGCATTTCAAGCGTCTACCTATTGACGTTATCAATTGCGAGTAAAAACGAGCAAAAAATCACGTTTGTTGTATGGGAGCCCCCTTAAATATTTATTTTATTCTATTTTTTAGTAATTGTTGTTATAGCGGCAAAAGAAATACATCATCTGTGAAAATTTCAACTGTCTAACTATTGCGGTTCATGAGATACAGCCTGTTGACAGACGGACGGACGGACGGACAGCGGAGTCTCAGTAACAGGGTCCGTTTTACCCTTTGTGCACGGAACCCTAATAAAACCGGATAATATTCGTTATTTGTGATGAGATCAATATTTTGGCGTAGATAAGGTTGGAAAATTCTTCGGATCATGATGTGTTTAAACTTTCTGCAAATAGATGGCGCTATCATTCTATTGAAACGCGCTATGGTTTCGTTCCGTCAGTTTATTGTGGAGTTGGCAATGTGATTTCAAAATTAACTTTGCGCAGAGGCAATATCGTAACCAATGAGGTTAATCCGAGGTGCGATTATTGCTAGTTGAAAACTTTACCAATACCCCGCCGTGTGGACGTGAAATACCGTCCGCTATGGCAATTTTTGAACGGCTGTAATGGCCTAAAATGTTAATTGTAAAATGTTATGAAACTGGACTGTAGTCTTGTGCTTAATCGGACACTCTTAGGTGCGCACTGTAATAGTACAGTCCGATTAATGTACTAGTACACCTTAATAGTACTATTAGTACTCAGAAATGTAGCCGACAATCTAGTCATGTGATCAATGTAAATTTGGTAATTACAAGCACTATACAGCGCTGTATAAGATTTTATATGAATAAAACACACGGCGCTGAAAGCGATTTATACCAGTGCAGTGCGCTTACCTCCTATCTCGCTTACTCTTGCAATAACATTGCGAGACGCTTTATTCTTTGTCTCTCGGACAGACCACAGACAGATAAGTGTTTCGGGCTTGGATAACCTAGTACACTGTACGAATAGTCCGAATAAGAGTTCGCGTTTGGTAACGTTTCTTTTAGTACAGTGTCAAGTACCGTCACCTATTAGTACATCGTACATGTACTACTCAAGACTACTGGACTGCAATGGATGGAATATTTCGTTCGGCCGGTATATATATAATATTATATAATTTATGGTTGTATAATATATGTGATTATATATTGTTTTCTTTCAACATTAGATTAGTAAAATACTTGATTAATGTTATAATATAAACCGAAGTGAAACGAAATTATTTTTTTAGAATTAGATTGCTTACGGATATTCCGAAACACTAAAAGAAAGAAATTATCTACTATAATATAACTATGAAGAAATGAAAAACAAAGAAAATTTCTTATTCCGTGCGTGACAAAGATCGGATTGTAAAGAAAAGTATCCAGGTTCGTAAAAACATTATTAAGAATTTTTCTCTGGATATGCTGGATGTTCTCGGGGATTTCGCAAATTTTCTATTAAAATTTCCTAATATTCAACATCACCGTGTCCTTTCACCAAAATCTCATTTGCTCACCCTTATTCATCCCACTGCTGGGGTATAAGGGCTCCCCTCAATTGAAGGGGTTTAGAGCATACTTCACCAACTCACTGCGGGTTGGCGGAGGCCAGTGTTTTCAAGCCAGAAAGGCCACTAACTTGGTTTAACGACTGTCATCTATAATGACAACAGCCGGCACCGACGGCTTAACGTGCCCTCCGAAGCACGGAGAAGCTCTCGGTAAATAAACCTATCCAAGGACAGGCTACGGATGACGTTGCTTAACTTGCGTGTTCGATTAAACTGACACACGCGACGACGCCACCGAGCTCAATATTACATATAAATAAATATTGTTTACATCCAAAAACGCAGTCAAATCGAATTACTTGTGTAAGAATAAAATTAAACTTGGTGCCGCTGCCAAGCTCTCAGGCGGAAATTTGAGATGGCTGCAACTGCAACTCTTTATTGTGTGTATGTGACGGTGCACCGCTCGAATATTTGGTTTACCTACACGAATCTGACGAATTTACCTTGCAGTTAAATTGTTGTTAGGTGTAAAAATGAAATTCTAATACATATTTTAGTCAAAATATCTTTGTGTTTTTTTTTCTTTTTTTTTTTTTTTACGCCCCACGCGCGCGATGGACAACCTTCCGGAGGAAACTACGGGAAGGAGGTGGTGAATCCTCATGGATACCAACAATTGCTTATGTCGGACTCTTACCGACTAAACACCACCTAGGGAGTGCTTTTAGCCTTGCGGGGCCTTAAAAGCTTCATCTAAGCGATCGCTCGTAGGGAACGAGCGACGCAGACGTGAAAATGACGCCCCATGAAGTGGGGTGAGCCATAAGAGTTGTGAGAGACTAGGGGTAGTCGACTGCGACTACCCGGACTTAAGGGGACGCGAGTGAACTACACTAACTAACTAAATGTGCTCATCGTTGAGGGTTGGGTCTACGGGTGCCTGTGCCTCCAGGAGGAGTGCCAGGTCGCGTGAGAGTTTGTCAGGTTCGTCAGTCAGTACGTTACGTGGTCTGCGAAACTTTTTGCGATTACCGATCGGAGGAGCCTCATAGGCCGCGGCTTCCCTAATCAAGGGGTTTGAGTGGCTCTCGGAAGTTTTGAAGAAACTTTCCGAGATTTTTTTGAGGTGTTGCTGGATAGTGGGGAGTGCCAAATCGCGGTGAAGGTCCGCGTTACGAACGCACCATTGTGCATTAGTTGCTCTACGGCAGAAAATCGATTGCACTACTTGCAATTTCTTAATTAGGGAGGGACTGATATGGGCGAATACGGGAGACGCGTAGGTCATAACAGGCCTTATGCAAACCTTGAAGAGAGTTCGCTTATTACGGAGGGACATTTTGCTGTGCCTCCCCAACATATTGTTGAGGCGGCCCAGGAAGAAACGGGCATTTCGCGTGACTCTATCGATGTGAGGTCTGAAAGTTAGCCTCGAATCTAGGGTCACTCCAAGGTACTTGGCCTTACGACACCAAGGAACCGAAGTTCCTTGCATCTTTAACGGACAATATCACAGTTTAATTAATAGTACTATGTACAGTATGGCTTCACCCTGCCGCTCTCTCGTATCAACCTCACCTCCCCTCTGAGACAAATCTGGAACGGTTTGTATAGCGCCGCACACAGACACTCATTTTCGCTCTGCATGGTCGACATTGTCTATGTAATAGTGAATGACGCGACATTTGTATGGAGTGGTCGGGTTCATATGTAACACGCGTCTGGATTCACAACATGAGAGTTCTTCTCTATTTGGTCGGTTTGTTTACGTTGATATGTTCTAACGCGAACAAAAATCTCACACTAAGCATTCAGAGGGGCGCAGTGAGGTCTATATAAGAGAGTGGCAGGGAGCGGCCATACTGTATGTAGTAAGTACTATTACTTAGACTGTGGTTAGATGTTCATTTTTTTATGTGAGAGGGGGGCAAACGAGCATGTGGGTCACCTGGTGGAAAGCAATCACCACCGCCCATGAAGACCAGCGACACCAAGGGGTCGCCGATCCGTTGCCAGCCTTTTAAGGGAAATGAAAACTCTGTTCTTGAAGGAACCATGTCGTACTTGTTCGGAAATACCGCTGAGGGAAGTTGATTCCACAGTTTCACTGTTCGCGGTATAAAATGTCTTAGGAAACGTACTGTAGTAGATCGCCAATTATCAAGATGATATGGATGGAATTTTAATTTATGGCGAGTTGTACGATAGTGGAATTCAGCGGAATAGCTTAATTTGTTACTTTAACTGTATGTATAATATAGATGAAGTCTTGAGAAGACAGTGTGTAATTCATTAGCAGTAGTGTAATAGACAATGGTGCCATCATTCAGGTTTAGAGCGGCGAGCAGTGGTGTCATAAATCACTGAATAATTTGGCAATTGTAAACGGCACGGGGTGACTATTACTCATTCGTGGATTAGTAATTTACAGTTACGAATGATAGTGTTTGTCGCCAAACGCGATATTGTTCGTCTTTGTCTTCATTGTTTTGTTTTATTTAATCGTCATCATCATCAGCCTGTATCTACCCACTGCTGGATATAAGCCTTCCCCAATGCGTTCCACCAGATACGACCCTCCGCCTTCCGCATCCAGCCGCTTTCTTAAGGTCATCGGACCATCTAGATTAGCGTTTCCTAACCTTTTCAATGATGTTACCCCTATGACCAATAAAGGAAACTAATTTTACCCCCCTCCTTAGATTAGATTTTATTGGCTTGTACTAATTTGTTATCTTTTATCAGCTTGATTACCCTTACAGAATTCCTAATTTACCCCTGAGGGGGTAATTACTCCTAGGTTCGGAACCAAGGATCTAGAAGGAGGGCGCCCAACACTTCGTCGACCTACGCGCGCCCTCCACTTTAATACCTTCCTCCCCCATCTGCCATCACTTACTCGGCAGATGTGACCGGCCCATTGCCACTTCAGCTTGCAAACTCTGAAGGCTATGTCGACAACTTTGGTTCTCCGTCGAATTTATTCGTTCCGGATTCGATCCTGCTGAGAAACCCCGAGCATAGCCCTCTCCATCGCTCGCTGCGCGACCTGTGGCCTGTGGTAATGTGGTGTGGTTTAGGGTTTGGTGGTTTTATTAATGAGAAATATATATTTTATCAAATAGGCAACATTTTTTATATAGCGTTGGGTGACAAATACCCGGCTAAAGCCTGAATTACTCGATGGCAGTAAACGGAGAGTATAATTGAAAAGAGTGAGCGGAGCAAGCGGAACCCTTATATACGCCGAAAAGTCACTCTTAGAAATGAATAGGCTCCAAAACCACTGAACCGATTTTGATAAAACTTGTCACAATTAAAGACGTCGACATCATGTTCTTGAAGAATGTCATCAATGTGCCAATCATCAAATTGATTTTCCATTGAAATCAATAGAAATCATACACTCAGCGAATCTACTCGCTCGACTCAAATTCGATTTCGGTCACGTGGGCTAGAATCTGACCTAGTAGTCAGTGCCGGATAAAGACTACTTGATGCCCTGAACAATGTACGTCTATGTGCTACTCCTCATGGGATCACTCTGTCCGCTCATCATCATCAGGTCCATTTTAGTCTCCACTACAGGAGCAAGACCCTCTCTCGTCCGTCCTAGATGGAAGGAGGATTTGGCCTACACTACCCACGCTGGCCAAACGGGTTGGGGAGGCCTGATCGATATTTGATAATGTATTTCCCATAGTCGCCTTGTACGACATCTACGGGAAGTAACGGAGTGATTCTATTCTACTCTGCCGGAAACCACACGGGCAATATCTGTCCGCTCGCCATTTTGTAATAAAAAAAACCATCGCCATCACCACCGGGAGCATTCGAATGCTGCTGCTGATGATGCACGAGCGAGTGAGCGAGCGAGCGGAGAACGGAGATATTTAAAACGCGCTAGGACATGAAGTACTAACAAATATCATTTTTGGGGCTGTTTCTGGTGCCCCCCAAGATGTGATGCCCTAAACAATAGCTTAATTTGCTTTAGGGCTAATCCGGCCCAGCGTTGACGTGCTACTTGTGTGGACACTTATCTTAACCCAGGGATGACTTCACATTCGCAAGTCAGTCTGGCTGATTAACCACCCGTTCCATTGCCCGAAAATGCCACAGTCATTTAAAGGCTGGCCCAACGGATCGGCGACCCCTTGGTGTTGCTGATCTCCGTGGGCGGTGGTGATTGATTTCCACCAGGGGACCCACATGCTCGTTTGCCCTCCTCTCATATAAAAAAAAGACTAGACATTTTTGACCCACTGGGTACATTTAAATAGTATCGGCAATAAGAAGAATTGCTTATTGCCGATACTATTTAAATGTACCCAGTGGGTCAAAAATGTCTAGTTACTGGATCCAGTCACTGTCATCGTGTAAACCAGGCATACCGCAGAGTAAACTTGCTCACTCAAAACCAATGACTCGTACAAGAATCCTCAACGGTTATTTGATTACGGTCTTCTATAAGGTGGGTATAGTTCTCCTGTCGAGCTCAATATGCAATAGTGAACCACATCCCAAAGTAAAGTGAAAAAAATCGCCAAAAATGACTCGTGAATCGTCGTGGAGGCTCTCTTAGTTCTAATCTATCTATACAAATAAAAATGAATATTACTAAGCGCGAAACTCGAGAACGGCTCGAAGTCTGCTAATTTTTGTTTTAATATTTTCTTTAAGGTTTAAGTAAGGTTCTTATGGAGAGAAAAGATGCGAGGAAAATAAAACATCATATCCCCGTGTAACAAATAAACCATCATAATATCCGTGCGAAGCCGGGGCGGGCAGCTAGTTAAAAATCTCTTATATTGGTCCCAAAGTGTAAAACGTCCAACTGTTACATTGTACAAAGAGTACTAATTCCATATTCCATTATGGATTCTAAAGTAAAATTCAAAAAATACTATTTATGCATATTTATACCAATAAAAGTTTAAATAGGTCTTTATTTAAAACAATGCAAACTAAAATCTTTTATTGCGTTCCAATTTTCCCAATATTATGTTTCATTTGCATAATTATCATTAATATACTACACTTTGTGTTTTTAGCTGTGTAATTATGTAAAATGTTGTATGTGGTCGATGGTAATAATTAATTAGGTGAAAAGTTTAATGAGGGGTAGTAATGAAATGTAAAATATATTCATGATTACTCATTAATTAAATCATTTGCGAGCCGCGCTTACATGGGACCTGGCAAAAGTATCCCTTTTTAGTAGAATCAATTGATTCACTGCTGATGTATTATTTTCTGTTGCCGCTATAACAACAAATACTAAAAAACAGAATAAAATATATATTTAAGGGGGCTCTCATACAACAAACGTGTTTTTTTTTTGCTTGTTGTTGCTCGATATTGATAACGGCAACCGGTAGACGCTTGAAATATTCACATAATATTTCGTTATTTAATCACATTAAAAATAAACAATTAAATTAAAATAAAACAAATATTTAAGGGGGCTCCAATACAACATACATGTTTTTTTGCCATTTTTATAAACAAATGGTACGGAAAACTTCGCACTTGGTCGGTTTTTAATTAATAAATATGCTTAGACAAATTACACAGCGCCATCTAGTCCCAAACTAAGCAAAGCTTGTACTATGGCAACTAGATAATTAATATATGCACTTATATATATATTTTTTGTAGATACATACATATGTTGTTATATACATTTTTTTTGTAAATACATACGTATAATACATAGAAAACACTTAGACCAACAGAAACAGACATGTTCATGTACACAAATGTTTGTCTTGTGTGACAATCTAACCCGCGACCTCGGAGTCAAAGTGACCATTGCTGACCATTAGACCACCGAGCTCGTCATTTATTGTTTTATATATTTTCATTGGACTACCATCCTACAGCACGGATTTCAACATAATGAAGCGTTTATTATGTTCGTCTTAGTTTTGGAAGTAGAATCAGCCCCCTTACTACCAACTCTTATTGCGATTCAATAACCAAATAGAATGCTTATTCATACCAATGAATAAGCGACTGTATTTAAAATAGAATAGAGTCGCGGTAAGAGTTGGTGGTAAGGGGGCTGGTGTCCGCGGCATAAAATTATAGACACAATTAAAAAAAAAAAATCTCATTTTAGTCAGTATTTTTAAAGCAATTAGTTTTTTGTACCATTCGATAATTTCTTGTTTATTTAACTAAAGTGGAAAACAAGCATACAAGCTGTCGTCATCGCAACTTGTGGCCGTTCGTAGATCGTAACCCTATAAAAAAAACCTCTATGCCTTTCTCCCCATGCTAGTCTCCAGGAAAAATCTCGGCGGTGAGTACATTGAAAGTTCGCAAAAGAAAACCCGTCTGGAACCGCATACTTAGTAGGCGGCCATTTTGTTTTCATTGTGGGAGGATGTTCGTTCTTTGAAATACTATGTCTATGATCGAAGGTGATTTCTTGATTGCGAAAATCTAATTTCAGTATAGATTGGTGGTAATTGTGTTTACCTTACCTGATACAGACCCTGAAACTATTTGATATTATAATTTATTATCCTTTTAACATCATCATTATACCTATATCAAAAATATAATTATACCTATACTGTCCTTTTTTTTATACTACGTCAAGTGGCAGACAAGCATACGGCCCGCCTGATGTGAAGCGGTTACCATAGCCATATTAACGCTCGCAACATAAAATATCGCTCGTGCGTTGCCAGCCCCGCTGCCATGCAGCATCTCCTTCCTTTCCGGTGCCCTCACTCACTCGCAGGAACACAACAACCCTCAAGGGAATTGTTATTTGACTGCGGTATTCTGTGAGGTCGTACATTCCCCAGTCGGGTAGCTTACAATTACGCTCCCTACCTCTCTTTTCGTCAGAGCTTCGTTTGTCAGTCAGCAGGGTGTACCGCGTGCAGGTGAAGTTGGCTTTGGTTCAAAGATGTTGATGAACCACTTACACCCCAAAGTAACTCGACATTTTCAGGTTTAACTTGTATTTTGATTTAGGAATCAAAACGTATGTTTTTTATCCGTAACTGTATATTTATAACCTTCGTATATCGTATGGCATACGACAAAGCTTGTTAAACTAACTCTCACATAACACTAACATGCATTGACCTAATTTAAAAAAAATTTTACAAGTTTCTCTATTCTCATTGTTATTGGCAATAACTTTGTTTGTGTAGAACCTGTAACTTAGTTTTCAGTCAGGTATGTCGCCGTAGTCAGGCGCCAGACTCTTGGCTCGGCCGGCGCTGGCAGACAGCAGAATAAAGTGGAGATAACTATCGTTTATGTTTGTCTCTTTGTCTTAACTACATATTATATGGTTTAGTTAATATTGACTACTAGCGGCCCGGTACGTGCTTCGCTACGTATAAAGTGAAGTAATAATAAAATTTCATTGGAACATCTAATTCATTTATTCAAACAAAAAAATATTTTATTAATTGCTAGCTATTTTAAAACTTAATCCAAAACATTTGGATAAACAATATTTTTTGTTTTTCCATTTTGAGCATGGATAAACAAACGGCTGAGGTACCGACTCTGGAACAGGCAACATAAAGTCGAAGTACGTCCAAAATGAAATGACCGCATGAATGACATAACAACATGCTTGCACTGTCAACACTGAAAAAAGATTCAATTTGACAGCACAATCCCCATCTGAAAAAAGTTTAAATTTGACAGCAAAATCCCCATTAACAAAATTAACCGCCATTTATTGAATTCATATGTTACAAAAAATGTGTTAAATGAAGAACCGCTCTACCGATTTTGTGCAAACTTCACATAAACCATCTACTAAATAGTCCGAACAAAGTCTATATATTTGGTTTGGATAGGTGAGCCCTTTCTTGAGTTATAAAATTACAACGAAAAGTGGCAATGATTTTTATGTATATAGATATCAGAGATACGAGTATTATAATATTACCAGCTGACCCGGCAAACGTTGTTTTGCTATATACATTTAGGGGTTGATGGTAGAAGGGTGAAAAATTGAATTTGTATGTATTTTTCAATGCTAAATCACAATAAAATAAAATAAATTGTAAATAAAAGAAAATAAAATATTTAGGGGTTATCATTTAAGGGTGTGTTTACCGGCAGACTAGAATAGAATCACTCAGTTTCTTCCCGTGGATGTCGTACAAGGCGACTAAGGGAAATACATTATTAAATATCGATCAGGCCTCCCCAACCCATTTGGTCAGCGTGAGGAGTGTAGGCCAAACCCTCAAATATATAAAAATGGATCCTTGTTTCCCTTGGTCACGGCATCACGCGTGAACGGCTGGACCAATTTCGTAATTTCTAATTCTTTTTATGTTGTATTTGTTATAGACAAGAGAAGCTTCTTATGAAAGAAAAAATAAGAAGTTGAGCGGAAAAATTGAAAATTTTAGAAAACTAAATAACCATATTAACTTTTCTAATGTAACTTTATGTCGTTTGACAGAACTGTCAGTCATTTGTCAGCATGCGCGAAACTAATTCGAATTCAATATTCATAGTTAGGAAGACAGGACAACGTCTGTAATAATATACTCGTTTAAGTATATAATGCTAGTTGAAATTATGGGATATCAATACCAGCCGCCAACACAATTTTTTATGGAGAAACTATTGCTATGTGTGGTGCCTGCGTAAATTGTAAAAAAAAAAAATCATAATAAGTATATTAAGTTTATTGCAAAAAAAAAAAACATTAATTGAAGATCGCCTGGTTTCATTAGAAACTTCATTCAATATTCTGAAAAATAGCATCGATGATTCAAAATATTAAAAAAATAAACATTCAAAATTACGTTTGCAGTATATTCTTTTTAAAACTTTTATTTCCATGATATGACCATAGAGTTTATGCTTTAGTTGTAGGAGACTGGGCGACCCCTTAAAACTTGGGTAACGACTACGGTTGCCACCCGTCCGGTTGTCCCCGGATTTGTCCTAATTTGGAGGGCGTCCGGGGAGCGTCCGGGCGGGGTTTCATTTGTAGTCCAGGTTAATAAGTTTTAAATCATTACTGCCCACTCCATGCTGCGAATAACCGTCTTGTCACAGATAAAAAAATAGTACTGTACTAAAAAATAATTATGACATGTCCGAGTTTTAAAATTCAAAATCCGGAGTTTTCACGCATCATGTCCTGCCACCCCTAGCCAAGTGTAATTCGTAGCGTAACGAACGTTAGATAGATCACGTGACATTTGTCAATTCTCACTCATACTAAAATGTTCGATTTTGACAAATGTCACGTGATCTATGTAACGTTCGTTACGCTACGAATTACACTTGGCTAGGGGGGCTGGTTGCTAGCGTTTAGGGATGGTAACCCTAGTAACGACGAATAACAGAATGTTTGAGTATTAGGCGATCGAAAAAATAACTAAGAACTCGTCGATGTTACTTTCAAAGAAAATGGAAATTGACTCGGACCAAGCAGACCGAGGACGGCGTCCCTGGCGTCAATTTAATTTTCATTCACTGTTAGAATGCTCCGACTTCGTTCTACATGTGCTATGCATACATAACCAACCTATTCTGACCCTTATCCTTTCCAAAACTGACACTTATGCATCTTAAATTACGGCGTTAAGGAAAAATCTGAGGGGCCTTCTTATTATGGTTTTTGCTTCCTGAATTGGGATGCACCGAGAATGGTTATTGCAACTGCATCGTTGTAAGTAAGTATAATGACTCGCACACAAACTCTTTAAATGTTAATCCTGATGGTGCATATTACAGAAATGTATTATTTTTAGGAATTTTTCATTCGTCCTTTTTTGTCTTTGTCCTTTCTGCCTGTTTTGTGTGATTACCTATTTAAAAAAAAATACCTATTTTCAACACTCACCATCGCCAAGAGCACGACTGTCAGAGATCTCGACGCCGAGAATACTAATAATCTCTGACGACGTTCAGTTCCGAAGTTACTTGGACACACACACACACATTACACAGCGCCATCTAGTCTCAAATTAAACAAAGCTAATACTATAAAATAAATATTTCTGGACAATTTACACAGCGCCATCTAGACCCAAATCAACCGCAAAGCTTGTACTGTGGGTACTAGATAACGTATATAAATACATTTTTTTTGTAAATAAATACGTATAATTCATAGAAAACACCCAGACCGAGACAAACAGATATGTTCATGAACGTAAATGTTTGTCATGTGTGAGGATCGAACCCGCGACCTCGGAGTCAAAGTGGCCTTTGTCAGCCATTCGATCACCGGGGACGTCATCGGGGTCACCGGCCACTGGGGTCGCTATCGATTCTGTACTCTCGTCTCTCACAATATCTTATAGATTCGGTATTTTCTCGTTAAAGTTTATCAGATTTTATTTTGCAGCAGTATCGTTTATATGAAACTGAGCCTTCATTTTAACCTCGCTGGGGGCCTTACTACTTGGCGGATTCAGTTTCGGGTATATGCGCAGCAAGACGTTGTAACGACCTCGGGGAAATCTACAGCAGAAATTGTTTTGAAATGGCACGCTTTAAACTTCGGCGCAGCCAATTGCTCTTTGATGGAACAGGTGAATGATACTCGTATGAGAATTATATGAAAGTGCAAATAAAGTATATATTCTTAGGCTTTCAAAATTGTTCAAACTTCAAGAAATTTTTGGATCAAATAAAAAACTGACTGTGTTAGGAAATCTTTACATCGTACTATGTATAATAAAAGTATAAGTGGGCGACATCTCTACATATATATATTTAAAGCAAAGTCGGGTTGGATTTGGAGCCTAAGGCGTCGCTTACGGTACGATTCCAGAGAAGTTTTCTAACGCGTATTGTCAAGCTGTAGAATGAACTGACGTGAAAATTCTTTTTATAGGGTCGGCAACGTGCGTGTGATGCCCCTGGTGTTGGAGGCGTTCATAGGCAACGGTAACTGCTTTCCATCAGGCGGGCCGTAAGATTGTTTGCCAATTTTGTTTTTTTTTTTAAATTACACCATTTATAATTCAAGACGGATTTGGATTTGATTCAAATCATTAGAAAATATACGAAAAACAAAAATAGGAAGAAAAATCTTTTTTTCGTATATATCGCGAATCACTTCGCTTGATTTTTTAAATTTTGTTTGAACTTATTCGGGCAAGGTTTGTATCGGAAACCCACAGGAATGAAAATGGGAACGGAAAGATTGAGCAATCGCTCGGTGTCCTCTTGTTAAGCAGGCAAGTACCCGAGCTACGCTGCCGGCTTGGTGAAGCCAGCCGCGCTAAGGCCACTCTGAGCTCTGTGCGCAACCACTGCGGCGGCCACGGGTCGCCTGATTCCGGACCCATGACTGGCAAATTATAGCTTGTCAGCCCGTTCTCGAGGTACCTTGATACAAACAGCAGGATCCGTAGTTTCAGCTGCGAAACTCCCCGCGGCCGTCGGGGAGTAAGTCAGTATAGAAACAGTAAGGTTTATTTTTCAGATTTTCCCTTACATTATTTTTTAGATATAGGGTTGAATGGTTTATAAATTGCAACTTATAAACTAGGTATGTGAATTTATCGCTGCTGCATCGATGCATAATGCGGTATGCATACTCTGCATTTTGTTGCCGCGTGATCTAAAGTTGCTGGCGGGCCGATAGCGCACTTATCACAACTTTAATGCACTTTCCATATACTTTGCTATGCGCACAGAATATTAAGCTGTTGAAAATAGTTGTTTTTCATATCTGAATATATATATATATATATATATATATATATATATATATATATATATATATATATATATATATATATATATTTATTTATTTATTTGGTTGCTTCAGACACATGTAAGTCTTTATTTGGTTGCTTCAGACACATGTAAGAAATAGCGAAAGAATAAGCATTGCTATCCAGCCTGGCAATGCTGCTAGCCTTCTGGCCACGTTGCCCTTTGATGGCGATGCGGAAGAATTATTTGATGCTATTTAGATATTATATTTTATTAATTTTAATTATTTTTTGTTATTTTCGTTTTTTTTTTGTTTGTTTATATATAATTTTATTAAAATGTAAGAAATGGATTAAAGCAAAAGCAAATAGGGTGGTAATAAACCGAGCATCTAAAATTATAAAACTGGTCGACTATTAAACTAACTTGGTCACTAAAGTTGAAATAATCATACGAAACCTAACCTAATCTAGTATTTCAGTGGCCCAAATAGTAATTTTATAGCTTACTTTATTATTTCCCAAGTAGACATACTTGGAGTGTAAGCGGTTCATCAACATCTTTAAACCAAAGCCAACCTCACCCGCACGTAGTACATCCTGCTGACGGACAAACGCGGCTCTGGCGAAAAGAGAGGCAGTTAAGCAAGGTCACACCCCGGCCACTCCATACAAATGCAGCGTCATTTACTAGTACATAAACAATGACGTCTGTGTAGGGCGTGAATGAGGGTATTGGGTGCGGCGCCGTTGAAACTGTTCCAGACTGGTCTCAGCGGGGAGGTGAGGTCGTTACGACAGAGCGGCAGGGACCGGCCATACTGTACGCAGTATTATTACTTATACCGTGGAAAGGTCGTATATTCCTTTTCACCAGATGAGGTATATATGTCGCAGTCAATTCGTAGAATCCGCCGCATTACATAACGGCTAACTTACAAAAAAGGACGAATGAAAAATTCCTAAAAATAATACATTTCTGTAATATGCACCATCAGGATTAACATTTAAAGAGTTTGTGTGCGAGTCATTATACTTATACAGTTTTATAATTTTAGATGCTCGGTTTATTACCACCCTATTTGCTTTTGCTTTAATCCATTTCTTACATTTTAATAAAATTATATATAAACAAACAAAAAAAAAAACGAAAATAACAAAAAATAATTAAAATTAATAAAATATAATATCTAAATAGCATCAAATAATTCTTCCGCATCGCCATCAAAGGGCAACGTGGCCAGAAGGCTAGCAGCATTGCCAGGCTGGATAGCAATGCTTATTCTTTCGCTATTTCTTACATGTGTCTGAAGCAACCAAATAAATAAATAAATAAATATATATATATATATATATATATATATATATATATATATATATATATATATATCTAACATACCAATAAAAAAACGATGCCACTTTGCCTTACTATTGCCCGCCATAAAATAAATATCGTATCCGTATCTGTCACCTATAAATCATAAAATACGACTGCAACTCGCAGCTTCGAGGCTCCCTGCGGTGAAACTAGTACCACTCATAACAAATATTGTGTAATTTCTTTTATACCAAACAAGGTTACGGCCCGCCTGAGCCAATAGACTGTTGCAATACAAAGAGCATTGTTAAAGCGCTGGCATCTTCACTGGTGACGCAGCATCTCTATGTATAGCTCGGCGAGGCTCAGCGGCTCGACGAGCTCGGTGGTCGAAAGGTTAGCAATGGCCTCTTTGCCTCCGAGGTCGCGGGTTCGATTCCCGCACAAGACATACATTTGTGTGCATGAACATGTCTGTTTGTCTTGTGTGTTTTCTATGTATTATACGAATGTATTTAGAAAAAAAAAATATCTAAGTACATTTATCAGTTGTCTAGACCCAACACAAGCTTTGCGCTTAATTTGGGACTAGATGACGCTGTGTAAATTGTCCAGAAATATTTATTTATTATTATTATAATAGACTGTTGCAATACAAAGAGCATTGCTCAAGCGCTGGCATTGTCACTGCTGATGCAACATCTCTATGCGTAGCGTGTCTATGGATGGGTTTATTTATATCGAACTACCCTGTTCTTCGGTTGTTAGACCATTCATCCCGGTTGATGTTGTAATACACTCGCGAGCAAAAGTTTGGAATCACCTTCTTGCGATTTGCTACGAGCGATTTTAAGAACTAAACAACTAATGAAGATTAATAAATATGGTATAATTTTAAAGGTTATTCTGTAAACTTTAAATTGATACCATATTCATTTCAATTGGACCCGTATTTTAGGAGCAATCCTGGTTAAATCAAGGAGTAACGAAAAGGTCTCAATTTATTCGTTACGAGTTGCGCGCCTATGAATCATATAAAAGCGCAGGGCATCGGAATTTTCTTATCAGTCGGCTGTTACACGTTGACTGGTACACCCCTCCGTTGAATTTGACCCTGACATTGGACGATAATGGAGACCACGCCAACAGAAGCAGCCCAAATTGTTGCTCTACTACAACAAGGGCTAAGCCAGCGGGCTGTCGCACGTCAGCTCCACATAAGCCAGTCCTGTGTCTCGAAAGTTTATAAACGCTTTCTGGAGACTGGAGGCTTCATCCCGAGGCCAAGATCTGGACGGCGCCGGTGCACTTCGGAGAGAGATGACCGTTTTATCGTGTCAACTTCTCTTCGAAATCGTCACCTGACCGGTGTCGACGTCCAGCAGGAGCTCAGGGAAGTTCGTGGGACAACTGCCAGTGAGTGGATAGTTCGGCGAAGACTCAAGCAGGCGAACTTGACTCCAAAAAGGCCTGCCACAGGCACAAAACTGGCGGCAGCTCACCGTCAAGCACGCCTTCAATTTGCTCGCGCCCATCTTAATTGGGAAATCGAGCAATGGAGGCAAGTTCTGTTCTCAGACGAGTGCAGAATGTGCTTACATGGTAGCGACCGAAGGGGCCGGGCCTACAGGCGACCTGGAGAGCGATTTGCTCAGTGCTGTTTCGCTGAAACAGTAGCTTATGGAGGCGGTTCCTGCATGATGTGGGCCGGCATTTCATTCGACGCAAAAACGGAGCTTGTTTTCGTGCCTGGCGGGGGACGAGGGGGTGGTCTAACTTCGGACCGGTTCATTACCGATATTCTGCTGGAACATATTGTTCCTTATGCGGGATATGTCGGCGATAACTTCGTCCTAATGCACGATAACGCCCGATGTCACACTTCACGTGCCACAATTGACTTCCTGGGTCAAGTTGGAATCACCACATTAGACTGGCCAGCGCTCAGCCCTGACTTGAATCCCATTGAGCACTTGTGGGATGAGTTGAAAAGAAGGGTTCGATCCAGAAATCCAGCTCCCTCAAGTGTTCATGAGTTGAAATCGGCTTTGACAGAGGAGTGGGAAGGCATCCCACAAGATTCTGCCAAGAAGCTGATTAGGTCCATGAAGAATCGTCTTTGTGCTGTAATTAGGGCTAGGGGAGGTAACACTAAATATTGAACAAAAATGTTTTATCCCAAATAAAGATTTTCCTCTAAATTTTGTTTTTTTTTAATGGTTCCCGTTTCCTCATTCCTTCATTTTTCCTTACTCCTAGACCCATAACACAAGCTTTGCGCTTAATTTGGGACTAGATGACGCTGTGTAAATTGTCCAGAAATATTTATTTATTATTATTATAATAGACTGTTGCAATACAAAGAGCATTGCTCAAGCGCTGGCATTGTCACTGCTGATGCAACATCTCTATGCGTAGCGTGTCTATGGATGGGTTTATTTATATCGAACTACCCTGTTCTTCGGTTGTTAGACCATTCATCCCGGTTGATGTTGTAATACATAGTAGTTTATAAAACTGTTGCATAATAAGGGTTCTTAAAACACGAGTATTTTAAGACCTAATTATGTGCAGTTTCATACACTACTTTATCTAATCTCATGAAATAGATGACAATAATATTTTAAATAAAACCATGAAGTTAATTTAACAGCTTCATTTCTTACTTATAAATCCATTTGCAGATGGAGCATGCGTGGTGTGCATGCGCGACGCGCCGCGCGGCGCCGCGTTCACAAATTATATAGAAAAAACTTGCACCGTTGCAATGCATTTGCATTGCAACCTGTTTAAAGTACCTGTATCCAGGGCTGAAGCTGTACCGAAATGGAGAAAAAGTTATTTTTCGATACAGTTGTCCATAGAAGAGCTGTATCGAAAAGTAACTTTTTAAATTTATTTTGATGTCTTGTGCGTAAAAGACTGACATTAAGAATCTCTAAATTTCAGAATGAGATTAGATCTTTATTGTACAATATAGGTGCAGTATACAGAATGATATAAATGTTCACATACAATTTATACAAAGGCGGCCTTATCCCATAAAGGGATGTCTTCCAGCCAACCTTTGAGCATTTTCAATGACACAGCAAAAATAACAGGAGTATCCATATGATCAGGACTGTATAATGAGATATACGTAAGTATGAAAAGTATAGGTATAATTATGTAAAGTGTAAGTAAATTCTACCTATGTAGAAGTACCAATATCACCAAATCAATAACACACCATATGCACACTCGTACAATTGGAAGATAATAATTATATAAATGTTGATTACAATCTCAATTATGCAAAGTGATGAACAGAATTCGCTTGTGACAGGTCCTAAAAGCACTTAGGACCGATCACAAGCGAACTTCTGTTGTTATTAGACGACAGTCGTTAAGGTAAAGGCTAGTTTACACGAGGCTATCGCTGGCTGCCAGTCTTACTGGCAGCCAGCAATGGCTTGGTATTTGCCTTGTGTAAACAGTTTTTCAAGCCAAGCCAGCGCTGGCTGCCAACGCTGGCGAGAATAGAGCGCCCGTCTATTTTACAAGCTTGTGACCTCCGCCCGCATACCCCTCGACCCCCGTGCCAGCGTTGCGGACACGTGTAGACGCATCACGCCACGTAGAAAAATCCGTGGCTGAATGGCCTCGTCGAAAACAACAGGGGCCAGGCCAACGCTGGCTTGTCTGCAGGACTGGCGCCATCATTACTAGCTTCGTATAAACTCTGCTTAAGTCAATGTCTTTTGATTGGCTTGGAAACACTGGCCTCCACTAACCCGCAGTCAAACGTGATGGAGTACACTATATCGTCTTCGATTGAGGGAAACCGTGGGGTGAATGTGGATTGACGCAGCAGCATTATTTACCACTAGCTGACCCAACAGACGTTATCCTGTTTTCTTAACAATGAATATTGAATTCGAATTGGTTTCACGCAATCTGTCGAAATGACTGACAGTTCTGTCGAAGGACATAAAGTTACATTAGAAAAGTTAATATGGTCGTTCAGTTTTCTTAAATTTTCTAATTTTCCACGCAACTTTCTTATGTTTTTCTTTCATAAGATTTTTCTCCTGACAATAACAGATACAATATAAAAAGAAATAGCGAAATCGGTTCAGCCGTTCTCGAGTGATTCCGTGACCGAATAGAATAGAATAGAATATCATTTATTTGCTTGAACATACAGCTATTTAGTAGATAAGATGTCATGTTACAATCAGGTTACAGTATGTTCACTATATACAGAGGCATGCAAATTTTCCATTTTAAGCAATTGCGTAAATATAGATAATTTAAATATTCATTTGCGTCTTTTCAATTATTACAATTAAATTCAAATTAATATGTCCAACGTGTATGCATATAATTGTCAATGTTAAAATTTATGAAATTGTGAAGAATAATAACAATTAAATGGAGTCAAATTTAATATAAATAAAGAATTAGTTACTTATGTCAAAAATATATGCATATAATTGTCAATGTTTAAGCTTTATAAGGGGGCCCACCACACATTCCCACCACTGTATCTCCTGTGTAGCCAGGATTAACAGCGGCGACCGCCAAAAAGGCAATGAACAATGAAGTCCATTGCAGTCCCAGGGGTAAAAACTAGGGCTGCCTTGGAACTTACAACGAATTTAATCAGAAGAAATTAGTAGGAGTAGGAAGCTTTTGGAATTTGACTTCCCCTCTTAGCAATGTGAGAGACAGCAATATGGCAAATAAGGCATTAAAAGCCTAAAGAGATGACTAGTCAAGTGAAGCTCAACTGCCGTGCACCACGGATTTTAAGTTTCTAACACTATTGGGGACCTAAAACATTGAGTTGTTACCTAAGACATCGATTCCAATAATATGAATTGCAAAATCGTCTGAACGCTTGGTAATTCTCCCTTGTTGCTACCCAATCTGAATAGTATACTACCCCGGATGCAACTTGCAATGAATTCAACATGTCATCACGCTCCCGCCGCCAAAGATCACACTCCTAGAGAACATGGTGTGCTGTTTGATCGAATTCAGAATTAGCAGTAGAACATTCGCATAAGGGCGACGGCACTAATTTAAAATTGCCATGTCCAGTTAAAAATTGCGCAACGGGGTGGTCGACTTCTAACCCCTTTTTCTTTAATCTATCTCTTACCGATTGAAAGAACAGATACAAGTGGCGTCCTTTGGTAGAAGTTTCCCACCTTTCCTGCCAATGTTTAAGCTTTATGAATAATAACAAAATTAATACCCAAATTCTCTCATTGAATAGAAGCATTTTACTATAAGCCATTTCCGAAGTTCGGTCTTAAATCGGTTGAATGGCATCTCTCTAATCCCCTGAGGTATCTTATTATAGGTCCTGATTGTACTAAATAAGCAGTTTCGGTGTAATAGACTGCTATGACATACTGGCATTCGTAATTTCAAGGGATCCCGCTGTGTATATTTACTGTTATCACAGTTTTTTTTTAATAGTTCAGGGTGTTTTTTTACAAATATGCCTACTTCTATTATATATAGGGCTGGGACTGTCAATATATTAAGTTTTTTTTAAAAATGGCCTGCAGGATTCTAGAGATCCTATCCCACAGATTGCTCGTATACATTTTTTTTGTGCAATAAGTGCTTTCTCAATATGTTTCGAGTTGCCCCAGGAACGAAATAGGGATACATTTTTAATATCTATAGATTACGTTTCACCAAAGTTAACAATCATAAACTATAACATTAACGCTAAATAAACGATTTGTATGACATCATTGAATTTATGATTAATGTCTTCATAGCCAGGGATACATTGTTCAATGCTGGCTTGTGTCCAACTCCGGGAACAATAACCCAGTCAGCGAAATATGTTGGTCGAAGACGCAATAATGTATCCTTAATCATGTTGGTGAGCTAAGTTAAGGCGGAATGGACATGTCATCTTCTTGATTAAATTATGCTAATAAAAATAAGGTTATGTGAATAATATAATACTTATACTTTGACGACCCCGATGGTCGAATGGCTAACCATGATCACTTTGACGCCGGGGTCGTAGGTTCGATTCCGGCACAAGACAAATATTTGTGTGCATGAACATATCTGTTTGACTTGGTCTGGTATTTTTTTTTTCTATGTATTTTTTTTTTAAATACATACATATATGTATGTACATATATGTATAAATACATACATATATGTATGTACATATATGTATAAATACATACATATATGTATGTATTTACAAAAAAAAAAATATTAAGTATAATATCAGTACCCATCCCATAGTACAAGCTATGCATAGTTTGGGACTAGATGGTAGTGTGTGATTTGTCCAGGAATATTTATTTATTTATACTTCTGGGCAAATTACATAGCGTCTTTTGTATACTACGTTGGGTGGCAGACAAGCATACAGCCCGCCTGATGTGAAGCGGTTACCGTAGTCATATTAACGCTCGCAACATAAAAAATCGCTCGCGCGCCGTCACGCCCGCTGCCAACGCTGCATCTCCTTCCTTTCTGGTGACCTCACTCACTCGCAGGAACATAACAATCCTCAATGGAAATGTTATTTGGCTGCGTTATTCTGTGAGGTGGAGGTACATTCCCCAGTCGGGTAGCTTACAATTACGTGCCCTACCTCTCTTTTCGCCAGAGCTTCCTTTGTAAGTCAGCAGAGTGCACCGCGTGCAGGTGAAGTTTGCTTTGGTTCAAAGATGTTGATGAACCACTTACACCCCGCCTTCTTTTTAAGTGCTTTTTTGTTAAAACTTTACTGTATTTTTGGTGCAATACAGAGTATTGTATTGTGTATTGTACCCCGCCTTCTAGTCAATTCAAACTGCTAATCAAAACTGCGGCTAATCACTGGCTGTAGCAGAATTATCTGCGTTTTGTTCGCTAGAACAAAGCATGTAGCTGAGCTATAGCCATTTTGTGTTACTGCGGCAGACATATGATTATTTTTGTGTTTTTGTAACACTATATTTCACTTAAGTGTATAAGTAATAATTATAAGACTGGAAAGAACTAATTGTGTGTGTGCTGGAGATACAAATAAATGTTTCATTCATTCTTCCATTCATTCGTCCATTTTTGACGAGCTCGGTGGCGTAGCGGTCAATGACGCGGCTTCGACACCAACGCTCGTGGGTACGATTCCCACACAGGACAAACATTTGTGTGCTTGAACATGTCTGTCTTGGTCTGGGTGTTTTATATGTATCATAAGTATGTATTTACAAAAAAAATGTATTTACGTATGTTTATCAGTTAGTCTAGAACCCATAACACAAGCTTCGCTTACTTTGGGGCTAGATGGCGCTGTGTAATTTGTCTGACAATATTATTAAAAAATTAAATTCGAACCGAAGCAACTATGAATATTGTTGCCATCACTAGGTGGGGGCATCCGTATACCGGCTTGCAACTGTCTGGAAATAGTTACATAATATAGCACTCTTTTTAGAGTGCTATATTATGTAATTATGTGATATTTGCCGCGCTCGAAGAGCGAATTCTTGCCTAGCTGAACCTAAAACGGTTTTTATGGTAAGTAACTAGATATTAGAAAAAATGTAATTTTATGTATATTAAACAATAAAAAATAAAAAATAAACTTATATGACTCGGTTCAGAGACAGTTCTGAAGATTGCAGACGATTTCAAGGATGCGGAAGGTATTTAGTCATTACCTTTCGCCTGCCGCGAATTTTAGCGTTGTACCAAGCGCCGTATTCTGTGCCCACCATGGGACCGTGGCACGCGAGGATCCGAAGAGTGACTTTGCCTCTCTGCGTATTCTACTGTTTGTATTATGGGTTGTAATTAGAAGAGTCGTTTGATATCCACAGCCTCTTTCTATAGTCGCACCGCTAACCACAGGCAGGCAAAAGTAAAAACTCTTACAATTGCGAATTGAACTCGCTCAGAGAGGGTTCCACACAATAAATATATACGAGGAATAAAAGTGTCAGTCCTAGTTAGGCCCAACGTATAGTAGCAAAATTATCTTCTACTATACGTTGATCGTAAAAACTGTCATACTTTCCAACTGCAAATATTATAAGTCCGTACGCGCAGTATTGAAAGATCTACCATGTTCTTTTAAGACCATAATTATGCTTCTCATAAGTTCTAATAAGTTTTACCCTGACGCTGACCGCTCCAAACCTAACCTAACCAAACTAAGCAACATAGATGAATCTAAAACATAAAAAAAAAAAAAAAATACTTTAAAATATTGCGTTTAGGATACGACCGTTAACGATGTCTGCCGTCGCAGCGGTCCCCCAACGCGACGTATTTTTTTTAGATTTATTAATACATACTTAGGTACTTTAAGATTGAATATCTTTTATTATTTTTTACTTTTTAAAGGGAACTTGGTTATTGTGTCGGGGGGTTTTTTTTTATTTTAAATTTAATATTTTATTATAACAATTCTTTTGAATTTCCTATTATTTGTAGAAACACCAACATGGATTTAGGAGTTCGACGTAGTATCCTTTAGAAAATATAACAGTTTTTTGAAGTAAAACTTCTTTACGCACCATCATCATTGACTTGGGAAGTAAGCTGGTGAATGCACGACGAGAGCGTTACGGAAACGGCAAACGGAAGTTGAGAGGGAGATATAAGTTAGTAGAGCTAAAGAAGTTTCACTTCAGTCGTGTGGTCTAAACCACACTCGTTTTTTTTAAACTTAAATATGTCAGATATGTAGACTCTCAACGTATTAAAAATAACGACTAAAAATGGAATTTTAAAAAGAATGCAACGCTAATTAGTATGTACTTTCTGTAGCTTTCCGCGACGATACTCTACGTACATAATCTTTACATTTCGTACTATTATACTGTGGGAACAAATGTTGCTGCGACCAGGGCCCGATTAACCCTTAGGCTAATTAGGCTGAAGCCTAGGGCGGGAGGATCGGAGGGTGCGCGCAGAAATCGATTCTTCGCATGCACTATTAATCTAGCATTATTGCAACTACCCTACATATTTCAACTAGACCGAAACAAAACACTAAAACTAAATGCGCTGTGAACTGAAAAAGCTTGGGAGCCCCTGATTTTAACAATAAATTTTAAAAAGCGCGCGTCGGTATCTCTTCCTCATAATTAGCCTAGGGCGGACAGCCCCCTTACCACCATCTCTTATTGCGATTCAATAACTGGATAGAATGCTTATTCATACCAATGAACAAGCGACTCTATTTCAAATGGAATAGAGTCGCTTATTCATTGGTATGAATCAGCAATTTTTTTTTTTTTTTTTTTTTTTATTCAAGATAGGCTTGCGTTTGACCACTATCTCGCCTGGTGTTAAGCGATGATGTGGTCTACGATGGAGCACGCTTGCCTAGAAGATACCTATTCAAAATCTATTCAGTTATTGAATCGCAATAAGAGATGGTGGTAAGGGGGCTGAACTCTTGATCAGTCGCTGGCTGCGACATGCTACCCCCGTTGTTGTCGACAATTATTTTTCGACGCACGGCTGAATTTACTCGTCGCGAACTAACCGACTTGCTATTATACGATCAAGCAAACAAGCATACCTCATGGGACGTTATCACCGAAGTATATGGACGTTTGCAACAACATAAAGCATCGATATAGCATAATTTTTTAATTTGTATTTGTATTTAATTTGTATATATAGTATTAGATGATTGATGATGATGATGATGGAGAGATGGACCCGGCGACCTGCCCCCTTACCACCATCTCTTATTGCGATTCAATAACTGGATAGAATGCTTATTCATACCAATGAATAAGCGACTCTATTCCATTTGAAATAGAGTCGCTTATTCGAAAAAAGGGAATAACATTCTATCCAGTTATTGAATCGCAATAAGAGATGGTGGTAAGGGGGCTGGGAACCTCATCAAGCGCCAAGCCTCTTACAGGACATGACCCTTATAGTTTTAAATACAACTTTCAATTCAAAAAGATAGAGAAGAAATAAAGCAATTATTATTATAAAATATGTTTGTTTGCATTAGTTAGCAGTTAAAAAAGCATTAGGCTTATTTCGACAGTGTGATTAATTAGGTAAACAACGCGACCGTAGCATGTCCATGGATGGGTTTATTTATCTCGAGCTCCTCCGTGCTTCGGAGATCATTGGTTGTTGTCATTAGATGACAGTCGTTAATCTATGTCAGTGGCCTTTAGGCGGCTTCAGAACATGGCCTCCGCCAGTCAGCAGTTGCGCAGCGTAGTGGAGTATGCTCTAAACCCCTTCGATTGAGGGGGGCTCGTATCCCAGCAGTGTTAGTTAGGTACCAAGGTTGAGGCTTATGTTCAGAGAGAGAATAAATAACAGTTAATTGATTCAGGTGTTTTTTTACGGAAGTTAAATTTACAAGCAATTTCAGTTTCAGTTTCATGTTGGAAAATCACAGAGATGACTGTAGCAACTACAACTTAATTTGGGACTAGATGGCGCTGTGTAAATTGTCCACAAATATTTATATTTATTATTTAAAATTGTTACGTATAACTTCATTTACCATCAGTCGGATCATGTATCTTTATTCTACTGTTCACTGAACCGAAACAAAACATCGCCATTATTTAAGTCAATAACAACATCGCCAAATAGCTCGTGAAACATTATCCAAATCTTGACGATTAATGCCAAATAGGCAATTCATTTGTACAATATCATTGAATTATAATTAATAGCTTAGGGATCGTTCATTGTTGGCTAGCTTCCAACTCTAGCGAAAAATATTCCGGCGACTGAAATATGTTGGTCGAAGACGCAATAATGTTCTCTTAATCACGCCCCGGCTTCTGAATTGAAGCGGAGAGAAATATGATGTCTTCGGACTAAGTTATGCAAATAGATCTTCGACGGAGATAATAGTTGTGTAGTCCATCAATAAGATTGTAATTGGGTTTGTGCGGCTCCTGGCCCAGGCATAGTGAGAGCGTGTACATACACAGATGCACGTACACGTAGATATATAATACCGTGAAGAAAAACATGTTTACGGCCCGAACTGAAACAACGGTATTATAAAATATCAATACCTTTAAATGATAATACCTGAGGTGGGCGTTAAAAGTCACAACAACAAAATTATTATGTTAATTAACTTTAAGAGCCATATTACATTTTGACTGTGATTTTTGCGTAAAATGGCCAATTTCGGCGTTCTTGATCTCGGAAACAAAAATACATTAACAATGTTGACTTATTGAATAGTACAGAATAGCTATTGGCATAGTACATAGCGGCCTCGCTTTTTGTAAATTTTGTTTAACTTTTTAAATAAACCCAAAATTGCAGAGAAAGATTTTCATAAAATGCGCGCATTCACTATTTTGAGCTCCTGGATTGTACTACTGTTCCAAACAAATGAAATAAAAAAAAATAGAATGTTATTTGTTATATAGTCGTATAGTACATAGCGGCCTCGGAATTTTGAAATATCATTGATTTAATATAGAAAAAAAAACATTCTTTTAACCAAAAAAACTTCGAAAATCGCTTTAAGTAAACTGTTAATTTCTCGAATAAACGATAATATTATTGAGCAAAATTTATACGAGAATAATTGTTACTTCATGATGAATAAACTTTGTAGCATGAATTTATTATCTTATTTCAATAAAAACGATAAATATAACTTCAAAATTACTACAAAAAACCATGCACCGGCGGCCTTCGCGGGTTTAGTACTGCGCGAGAGCTCGTCAGCGTGCAAATGTAATAGGGCTCTTAACGTATAACACTGTTAAAACATACGACACGATACTGTTCTAATGTTCTGTTAATTTTACATTAATTACTGCCATCAACTCAAGTATTAAGGAAAGTTCATTGATTGTTATATATCCTCACGATTTGTTTATTTTAACATGCCGTTAATTATGTATATATCATACCGTTAATGGAATTTTCCAATCAAATTTAAGAAATTAAATTAAAAACTAAATTAATAATAAAAATAAATACCGTTAATTATATATTTAACGGTTAAAATTAACTGTTTTGGATGGAAAGTTAATAGACAACACATCGAAATTAAGTTAGTCGGGTAAAAGACCTCCATTCGGGCGAAAACGCGGGCGACCACTATGTATAAAAAGTGTGTATTAAAGTACTTATTATCCATAATCTGTTTGAAGTGCTCAGGGTCATTCGGGAAAATATGACCTAGTAAAGTATGACCCATATAAAAATGCTCTTTTCCGATTAGTGTATCACTTCACTCATTACCCAAGTAAAAATAAATATTTTATGAAAATAATAAAGGGAATTAAAGCAATCATGCATAAGGGTATTTGCTTACCTTTATATTCGATCCGGGGCCCTACCGCCGAAGCTGAAGTCGATTACCATGAGAATTTTTGAATGCGGAAATAAAACTACCGCTTAGATTGTTGCTAATGATGTTTAGCTCAGCTGACAGAAACCTTAGAGCTCTATCGACTAAGCTGAAGATGTTTGTCAATTTTTGAACCTTGTTGTCAATTTTTGAATTGTTGACAAATTTTGGAATCAAAAAGACCGATGGTAAACGTCTTCAGCTTCGGCGGTAGGGCCCGAGGTCGAAACGTCAGACAATAATAAGGGTATGTGTCAGCCTGTAACCACGGCCGGTGCGACCTGGGGGCCTACCGGGGAAATCAGTGAATTTTATTCAATTTCTTGGTATTTATGTCCATGCCCACCCATGGAATGCCATCCAATTGGTACCGGGGAAACGTTGGACAACTGGGTGGTAATCACTGGGTATCGCCATAGACAATATTCTAGACGTATTAGTGCGGACAGTTCATAAACGAATGATTTATCTAGTTTTAAGGCCGGCGTTTCGTAATAATGTTGTAGCTTGTCTAGAATTTGAGAAATACTTATAATATATTACCTACTTATAATATATGGGCCTACCGCCTAGGCTGAAGCCGATTCCCATTGAATTTTTTGATTGCGAAAATTGAACTTCTGTTTAAGTTTGTCATAAATATCTTTAGTTTAATTGGTAGATCGTCTCCGTCGCTACCGGGTAAGCTTTACTATTAGCACAAATTTAAGGTGCAGTAAGATATTCGCAATTAAAAAATCTGATGCTAACAGGCTTCAGTTTAAGCGGTAGGGCCCCTGGTCGAAACGTTAGGCAATAATAAAGATATGTAAATACTCTTATGCATGATCGCGTTAATTTCAGTAATTATTTTCATAAATCATGCAACGCGAAAGTTACAAAGTTATCAAAACATTGTATTCCAAGCATCATTGAAGTTTAATAGTCGATCGATTGAAGATACAATCCAAAATTGGTATTCTCGTGTAGTCCGGTATACGAGGATCGTAAAAGCCATAAACATTGTATGTAAGTAGTAACCACAGAGTTATATTTTATGTGCAATGTTTATATGTATGTGTGTTAAGCCGTGTTTGATGTGAATTGGTTGGGCAAAGTCTATGCGGCTATAAATCACGAGATAGAAGTTCAATTAGCACTTTATTAGTTCCTCATAATAAGTACACTAATATTAGCTAAGGCTACGTCCGTTTAGTTGCTGAACGACAGAGCGACTGGGTATTCTATTCGCCCAATGTGCAACGCAAAACTGCTGATGCTACAATTTGCGTGTACTGTGTCCCCACATATGTATTATTTATGTATATTTACAAGTACTTACTAAAGTACAGTACGAACTACGTAAGTACGAAGAAATTCGACGGAGAACCAAAGTTGTCGACATAGCCTTCAGAGTTTGCAAGCTGAAGTGGCAATGGGTCGGTCACATCTGCCGAGTAACTGATGGCAGATGGGGGAGGAAGGTATTAGAGTGGAGGCCGCGCATAGGACGACGAAGTGTTGGACACCCTCCTACTAGATGGTCCGATGACCATAAGAAAGCGGCTGGGAGCGGCTGGATGCGGAAGGCGGAGGATCGTATCTGGTGGAAAGCATTGGGGAAGGCTTATATCCAGCAGTGGGTAGATACAGGCTGATGATGATGATGATACTAAAGTACAGTGAGCAAGTGCTCACAATAGGCATGCGAACAAAGTTCTAAAATTATAAAATCTCTCATCAGTAACGTAAAATATATAAAACTAGAACAATCTGAGATCTCAAAATTTTAATAACTTATGGCCGACGTGTTTTATGGTCGATCAAAGTTTGGTGGGAAAGTCCATTTTAAAATATGAAATTATAAAAAATAAATATTACCATTGTAGAATAATAGAAAATACTATAACTTTTGTTACGGTACTAGCTACATAAACGCAATATAGAGAGCATAGCTGTCGTACAAATTTCTGATTTAATGCATATAAAATAGCGTATCGTGATATCAAAATACTGTAGCCTTTTATATGGAGCGTTCTCGGGACAGTCCAAAATTGTGATCTTCAAGTTATCACATCTGGAGAAGTTTTTATGTTATCGAAGTAATTCTTTCACCTGACGTCTTTAAATAACAAATCGAAAAAAAAATGGTTCAGATGCCTATAAACATTTTTTTATACTACGTGGGGTGGCAGACAAGAATACGGCTCAACTCCTTTTTTTCTGGTACGGCTCAACTCGCAGGAACGCAACAAACCTCAAGGGAATACTGGATGCGGTGTTCTGTGAGGTGGAGGTACTTCCCCAGTCGTGCAGCTTACAAATACGCTGTACCCTACCTATCTTTTTGCCAGAGATTCTCAATTTAATAAATCTTTGAAAAATCTATTTCATTAAATAATTCATTATTATTTCTTCGAAAGGTGAGTTGTGAAACGCTTGTAATTATCAAACATATATTAATTGTATCATTATTATTATTATTATTTTTTTTTATACTACGTCGGGTGGCAGACAAGCATACGGCCCGCCTGATGTGAAGCGGTTACCGTAGCCATATTAACGCTCGCAACATGAAATATCGCTCGCGCGCCGCCACCCCCGCTGCCATCGCAGCATCTCCTTCCTTTCTTCATTATATTAATTACCAGATATAAAGCTGCTGGAAATGGTTGTATGGGGAAAGCGGAAGATCTCGTTTGGAGGAAAGCATTCGGGAAAGCCTATATCTAGAAATGTGGGTACAGGCTGATGTTGAGGATTGTAGTTTTTTTATTTTTTATTTATTTATTACACCAGTTTACAAAAACATTAAACATAACAATATTAACGCATTTCATAAACCACTGAGGTTAATAATAATAGTATAATTTTATGGGTTGCTGTTACCGTACCTAACCCCGCCGCCACACTATGCTCCTCGCGCTGCTCATCGCCTTGCTCCTCGCGCTGCCGCGATGTTTCCCTCACTGCCCACACACTGCTCTACTCGCGCAATTATTCGCGACGCTCCGCACTTGGACATTCGCCTTTGCTATACAATGGACGTTGAAGCTGCGGCAGCGTCCGCGATATGCATTTTTATTATAGCGAAACGAAGCTTTTTTTTATGGACTAACGGTCTAAAAGATGCCATCAAACATTTCTTTTTTGCTACCAGCTCTTATAGGGAAATGTTCATGACAGACATGATTTTAAAAAAATGATTTAAAAAATAGGACGCGTGTTACGCGCCCGAGCGCTCGATGCGGAATGCGTCCGAGGCGATTGTGTAGCCGCGCTCACTTGCCGGCCCTTTGACTCGCGCCCGCTTACTCATACGCATACTCGCTTAATCGCCTCGGACGCATTCCGCATCGAGCGCTCGGGCGCGTAACACGCGTCATATTTTTTAAATCATTTTTTTAAAATCATGTCTGTCATGAACATTTCCATATAAGAGTTGGCAGCAAAAAAGAAATGTTTGATGGCATCTTTTAGACCGTTAGTCCATAAAAAAAAGCTTCGTTTCGCTATAATAAAAATGCATATCGCGGACGCTGCCACAGCTTCAACGTCCATTGTATAGCAAAGGCGAATGTCCATGTGCGGAGCGTCGCGAATAATTGCGCGAGTAGAGCAGTGTGTGGGCAGTGAGGGAAACATCGCGGCAGCGCGAGGAGCAAGGCGATGAGCAGCGCGAGGAGCATAGTGTGGCGGCGGGGTAATATTTAAATAAAGATCGAAACTGAACAAACATATTATGTCGTCATACCAAACACCGTGAGTGTAGTGTGTTAAGGTGCCTAACAATAAACGAAGAAGAAAGAGGGTAGACAGATATGTTGTCCTTACTATCATTTACTTGCAGTTCTCAGTCGTCCCGTTACCATGGCGTCTGTAACGTCACCGAATTCCGTTATCGGGAAAATACAAAAGCGGTAAGTCTCCAGGCGCGGATCCAGCCTTTAAAAAAGTTTGTGGTCACAGTCACCCGAAAATCAGCCAAGGACGAGTCGGAGTACGAACTTGTTCATGAACAATCATGACTTATGAATTTCATTATTTCCTTTTTTCCGCGCATAAGGACTTTCACGCGCTTTCACCTTAGGAATGGAAATAATCATTAGACAAAGTCAGACCCGATTTCGGTCAATTAAATAGTCAAACAATTTCGATTAAATTCTAAACCAATTTCAATCAATGTTTTTTTTTTTCTAGTAGCCAGTATCATTATCAGCCAATCGATCTCAATAGACCGTGCAAGTGAGAAGTTACAAGTATATTAGGGTTGTGGGCATGTCCACCGTGTCCAAAACGGTGGATCCGCCACGTGGCCCTACCGCCGAAGCTGAAGCCGATTTCCATGGGATTTTTTGATTGCGAAAATCAAACTTCAACTTAGTTTATGGTAGGTACTTATGTTTAGCTTAGCTGGTAGAAACGATGGAGCTCTACCGAATAAGTTGAAGGTGTTTGGCAATAACTTTAACTTAAGACCATTGAGATATAAGTACTTATATCTCAATGCTTAAGACCTATTTTTCGAATCAAGATATTCGGTGGTAATCGGCTTCAGCTTCGGCGGTAGCTTCTGGTAAGTTCCGTACATACAATAAAATTGTGAAAGAAGTTTCTTCATATATACATTACTAGCGACCCGCCCCGGCTTCGCACGGGTGCAATGCTGATACTAAATGTACTACAGAAGGTCTTTGCGCTTTGTCCTATCCAGTCCTTCCCCAGTTATAGGCACACGCCGCCGGCTCCGCGGCCGGTACCGCCACAGCCGTTATGTCCCTGCATTTTAAATGTGTAATATCTTCTAAACTATTCATTTAAATTACATGCTGTGAAGGGCCATATTGATCTATATTAAATGCGCAATGTATTTAAGGTACTTAATTGGATAAGGATTAATTCTGTATTGCTTAAAATCGCTTCGTAAATAAGGCATTATTTCTTGTAAAAAGCAAAGGATAAAATAACGGTTATTGTGTGTTACCACTAAGAGATAGACATATACCATCGCGAACTTTTTTGTAGACCATTTTAAGGTGAACAATACTGTACTACATTATTTTGATCTATCTCGTTGGGTTCAGCCAGCGTTTGCAATGAAAGAGCAAAAAAAAGTGTTTATTTACGACATCACATTAGAAACCTCTAAATTATCAGTGTTTTTCTACTATGTTATGTATATATTATACATATAAACTTTCCAGTTGAATCACTCTATCTATTAAAAAAAACCGCATCATAATCCGTTGCGTAGTTTCAAAGATTTAAGCATACAAAGGGACATAGGGACAGAGAAAGCGATTTTGTTTTATACTATGTAGTGATTATACATACATTATGTTGTCAACTATACAAGAAATAAAAATTTTGTGACATGTAATACCATGATGTATGAGATAGATCTCATTCTCAATTATCGTATTCTTTTCACGCGACGATGTCAAGGCATTCGATCGAAAGAAATACCTTTTTTTATAAGAATGCCTTCGAGCCAGCGATATGAAACGATTGAAGGACGATTCGATTCAACGCGCTTCGACGACATTCCAATCGAACGCTTTAAGTTCAAAGAAAAGGGGTTTAATGACTTTATATTTACATTATTTACTATGTTAACATAACTGTTTTTATTCGATTACGGTGAAAACCAAAAGGAGGGATATGTTTTTGCCCCGTATGCAAGTATGTATGCCCGTATGCCCGCCCTTCTGTTCCCTTGTTCTGTTGTGTTATACTGAACAGAAATGGCCGTTTTTGGCTGTTTTTCTTTTATTAAAAAAAAAAAATGTGTTCGGTATTATTGGTGTTTATAATCTAGCGAACTGTGATTTTTACCCGATTTACGAAGAAGAGGGTTATGTTTTTCGAGCGTATGTGGATTTCTTCACGGCATCATGGCACGCCCTACCTATAGCCTAAACTGCTTGATGGATTTCAATATTTGAGGTTGTATCAGTAGATTGGCCATAGCTGTGAGAGTGGCATAGGGTATATCGAAAAAAAAAATTATGGGGAACAAAAAGAAGTTGTTAGAATTTTTCAACCAGATTTATTTTGTTTAACAATTTCTTGTTTATTCAGTGGTTTTGTTATTAGTATTGTTTAAGAGGAGCTGCCAAGCCCCAGCTCGGTTGCTCTCAAAGATAACAATACTTTCAAAGATAGTAAAATAGGATGCCCTTACCTTTGTAATATATTTGTAGTTTGTATTTTATTGAATACATTGTATAGTACTTTATTGCATACAATAATTAAATATTTATATTATTATTAATAATATTTGTAAATATTTATTTTAAATGGAAAAATATCCTCCTCCGCCTAGGTGGGACTAAACCCACAACCTCTCGATTACCGGTCGAGCGCGTTTGTGATGGTGACGAATTTTCTCATTACTATTTATTGCTGTAAAGTCGCATTGTAGCGTCATCTACCCATTAAGTATTAAACTACTAAACTTAAAAAAAGAAATGTAATCTTCCGGCAATTTGGCCGAATTCAAAAATTAAAATAATGACATATATTAGTCTATTTATATAACATATAAAACAGTTTAAATATCGATCGTATGAAGCATACTATATAATTATTTAACGAACACAAATTGCGAATGAAATTCGCTTGTGATTGAACATTCGTTCAGGAGTCGCGGCACGTGCAGTCTTTTTGTGGGACGGACAAACATTCAAATTGATCGGCAAATTGCTAGATGCTGATTTACGAGCTCCGACAATTACCTGTCTGTTTGTTTATTCAACGTTTCTGAATACAAATTTGTTGGTAGTTGAGTAAAAATCGTTGAATTTTTTCTCACATTTTATGTATCTCACTAATGGCTAGTAGTACCTAAATGTTAGTTACCAATCACCCTTAGTTGATGAGATGTCGTTGCGCGTGTCAGTCGTATCCTGTCCATGAACGGGTTTATTTATCTCGAGCTCCTTCGTGCTTCGGAGGGCACGTTAAGCTGTCGGTCCCGGCTGTTGTAATTATAGGTGCGTTAAGCCAAGTCAGTGGCCTTTAGGTGACTTGAAAACACTGGCCTCCGCCAACCCGCAGTGGAGCAGCATAGTGGAGTATGCTCTAAACCCCTTCAATTTAAGGGCAGACCCATATCCCACGAGTGGGATGAATAAGACTACGACCATTAAACAGCTATGTCATGGTAGAAATATACCAGGTATGTTCTTCCTGTTACATATACCGATACATATGGGTATATTACCAAGACTACGTCACCAGTTTGGTTGTTAGAATTTCATACAAAATACTTACAGGCGATGCAATGTCATCGCGCTCCAAAGCACGTGATCCTATTTTTTAGTAAATTTCATACATGGCGTCTCCTGCTTTGCGCTAAACGAATTTGCTTGATATTTGGCATACGGTTAGAGTACGTTCCGAATTAAGTTACAGGACATGATATTAATGTACGTTACATTAAAAATACGTTATAGAATACGTATTATTTTTACACTTCCTACATCTTTTACATTTCCTACATCTCACTGTACGTAAATCTCTACGAGTTGAAATTAAACCCTATTTTGTTAGACAACAAAGTTGTCGTTCAGGACTCCGGAGACATTGTGTAACTCCTTTGTACCAAGACATAAACTTTGCTCCAGTCAGGTTGACACAAACTCATAATCACAATACGTGACGGCATCCAGTGAATTTGGGAATACGTCTGGGTCGTAACCTAGAAGATTTTATGCCGCAGCGTAGGTTTAAGATGATTTTTATTTTAAGGTTAGAGTTAAGTTTGAAAAATATATGTTCTGCAAGGCTTTTAAATTCTTTTAAAATTGCAGGTGACCTGTGAGTAAGGAACCGCCCGTCATTATTACATTTTTTTTATAAAGTTGTCTTAGAAGAATTCAAGACTTTTTAAGGATCTCTTTTAAGGATGGTGAGAACGAAAACAACCTTGAAACGCCCACTAATGATATCCCCACTATAAAATGAGCATATGAGCATATGAGCGTTTCAAGGTTTTTTATTATTTGTTTCTACTTCAGTCTATTATATCGTATGTTAGATGGTATTTAAGTAAATTTCAGACATTTTATAAGTTTTAACATGTAAGATATTAAAGATTTATTTTCAATGCTACCTAAATCGACCTCTAGAAGTTATATTTTAGTCACCGAAATGTCCATCCGTGCCAATTCTATTAAATCTATTTGGGCATGAATGCGAAATATGAAATAAAATCGGCAGGTGCAGCTATTTTGTTTTTTTAATATAACTAACTTCTACCTTCTGACTAGTATAAAATAATTAGCTTCCATTTACCTTCCATTAAAAACATTTGCTAAAACTCCAAATTACCTTAACATCACCCCAGTCAAATTAATTTCAAATATGGCGGGAATGAATTGTTAGAGCGCGTCACACGAGATTGTATTAAGAATCCCACGTTGTTACTGTTAGCAGAGGTTACCCTGCTTACCTCCTACAATCGAATTAGGTCACAAATTCTCAGTCCAATTTGTGTCTTAGTCTGGTGTTCCACATTGCAAGAACTCTGGAATAAGATTAACGACGAAGTGTCGCCGTCCGGCCCCATCACGGCCGTCAGATTTACTTAAGAACCGGTCCCGACTCCGGCTCAATGTCCTGGGATCCGATTAAAATGTAATCTCTCAGAGTGCTCGCTTAAAAATGCTTATGGAATAGTTTTTCATATGATGAATTATTCCAAACACCAGATTTGTCACGCCGTATTATGCCTCAGTCACAGATGCTACTTTCGACTGTCTAAACTTACCTCGAGGACGTTTAATATTTAACTTAAAGTTTTAAAGTTTAAGACAGAAGCGATGTGTTAAATATGCATGTGACTTTAAACGTCAAAAGCGGCCAGCCGTATAATGAGTTTAACAGTAATTTGTTTTCCATAATATTTATTTCAGCGAGACTATTAATTAAAAATCAAAGTTAATTATGATTAAACTTTTTATGTATTATGGTCATTCTTTATATCTTTATACCAATAATTTCATTTAATCGTTGATAATCATGCTTAATTGCTGGGCATGTTCATTGTTACGTCTCTATGATTAAAGTTAGCATGATTTATACCTTCAAAGAGGAATCGTTCAATCGGGAGTAATTAATCAATTCGCCAATAAACTGTTTCGCATTTTGGCGATAAGTAGGAAATGCAGTTGTTTATGCAGATTACGTGAAAAATATGCGACTTATCCGAAGAACAGAGTCCGATGTGATCATGGAACCAAAAAGTGTTAAGCTAGTTAGATTAGAAAAGGATATGAATTTATGTCTTTAAAATTTTCTTATCTCATTTGTCTTCCGATATTTAGAATCAAATAATGTTCAATCTGACATTAACTTACCATAGAAACGCACAAATGTGAACTTTTAACAATTATTGAATGATGATTGATTAAATGATATGATTAAAGTGACAAGGTCTCGTTCATACAAGTACCAGTTTCTATCTACCTATTATTTTGTATCCATTTTAAGTTAATTATTTTGTATTTACCTGATAGAATATTAAACAGCCTAACATCTTTCTTCCGAAATTATATGCTGTCTCAAAGAAAATTATATTTAATTTAAAATAAGTTTCTAAAGAGTTACAGATTTTAATTAACGTCGGAACGATCGCCCCTTTATCATCTGGAGCGGAAACAACTAAAATTCTCTTTTATATTTTAGGGGAAAAAATATTTATAGGACCCGACATCACACTGAGTCAATAGTTAATTTTTCAGCGTCGCTTACTCCAGCTTTGCAAGTTCGGGCAAGATAAATTGATATAGAATGACCAACTTATGTTGGTCTTATCACAGAGGGCAAAAAAGGAAGCCCTGGGGAACGCCTAAGGTCTCCTTTTGTTGGTCACTTTGCCAAAGAACGCTGATTTAGCGATATTAACAATCTAAACGCCAAAGCGTTAACTTTGATCATTTTGTTAAAATGTTTGAACAATTGCATTATATTGACATTTATTATATTTCTTTATAGGTTTCTTCCTATCGTATGTATTACGGGATTTTTATAATAAGACACTTATCCATATCCAGATGCATAATAATTGGATATCGATAAGTTTATTTTTATTATTTTACGTCGGGTGGCTAACTAGTAGCTATGCGACCCGCTTGATACAGCGTCTAGCATAGCTATAGACTCTTGCAACGCTTTGCTTTGCTATAGGCTCTTACAATTAAAGATTTGTTTGTTCACTGGCACCCCCGCTCTGTTAGCAGCATTGTCAGCATTTTCTTACGTCTGGCGACCTTTATCGCAAGAATACACCAATCATCAAGATTATTTTTATTTGGCTACGGTTTTGTGTAAGGCTGAGGTATTTCCTCATTAGGGCTCTACAAGCGTTCACTTTCGCCAAAGCGTAGTTTGCTAGTAGGCTGTACTTTCGTGGAGTTGAGGAAGGCATAGGCTCTTAGGATTCTGAGCCTCTCTTAACTCAAATTCTTATAATATAAATTAAAACCCTGCAGAAAATAACAACACCATTTTGTAAAAAGTGTTAGCAACTGAGCTCCTATAAAAATTACATAGCTTTGCAGTATTACAAACCGTCATGCATTGCGTTTAATCAGACTTATCTTGTTTTCCCATCTAGCGTTACTGTTGGCAGTATCTGTAATATTTCCACCTGTCGGCCTGTAAACAGCCTATCGTGTGCTGAAAGCCTGATTCCGTGTGATAAAGCGGCTCGATTGCAAAACGCCACCGGTAAAAAATAACGCACGCCTCACGTGTCAGCCTTAACGACTGACATTTGTATCCGATGTTGACCTATTCCGATGAATTATATACGATCTATTACTGTAAATATAAGCGTGTATGGTGATTCATTATCAGGATTTTTAACACATTTCCTGTGTTACTCAATGTAAAGATAGAAATTTTCCTAATACTAACACGATTCTTGCGTAGGCGAACCTGAAGCGAACGAGAAGTGGCGCGGCGAGGCGCAAAAACAATAATTAAATAAAAAAATATTTTTGGACATATTACACAGCGCCATCTAGTCCCAAACTAAGCAAACCTTTATGAGTACTAGATAACTGATATGATCTACGTACTTAAATACTTCTTTTTTGTAAATACATACGTAGTAATTAAGTGTAAATACATACAAAACACCCAGACCAAGACGAACAGACATGTTTATGCATATAAATATTTGTCTTGTGCGGGGATCAAATCTGCAACCTCGGAGACAAAGTGGCCGCTGTTAGCCATTCGACCACCCGGCTCGTAACATAGACAGTGGACATCAATTGAAGTATCATACCACATACGTGTCCAAACACAAACAAAACGCACTGCGTTTTTGGGGTGTAAGCGGTTCATCAACATCTTTGAACCAAAGCCATACATATTTTGTTTTCAATGAGAGCAGACATGTCTACATAATCATTTAGAGAATAATAATCACTCGCAAAATTCTCGACCTAGATATCGAGTAAGCAGTAAATGTGTTGTGTACTTGTATTGATTACTAATAAGTGAAATTATAATGTTTAGTGATTGATTTAAAAAATATATTTATAAGAAACATTATACGTTATAAGAAACATAGGCTGATCGTGATCGTGTGATCTCTATCACTTGTTCCGCGCTCTCGCTTGCACGCTTGGCTCAGGCGGAACGTGACAATGTTTTCATGTTTTTTCGTGCGTGCAGCCGGAGTTCATCGACTTATAAGACGTTATCGCATCAAAACTAAAACAAACCTAATCTATATGCAAAATTTAAATTGAGGGTCTTAGTCAATTCTTAGTCTACAAAGTTCTTAGTCTACAGAGTTCCGACTTTTGTTGTCTGTTCCAAGCTACGTTTCTTCAACTTTTGCCACTTGCCATGTTTTAGTTTAATTTCTTCCAGTCATCTAGTAATAAACCTGTTTTAATTCTCACTAGATTTAAATAATTCAAGTAGCTACCTGAGTGCCTTCAGATTAGGAGAGAAATGCCCTGCCTCGGACATAAGGCGCTTACCGAGAAAACACTAAGTCCACTTTAAAACTATCTGTCCCTGAACATGATAAATTATTTTTCTTTCACTTGCCATTAATCTCATATGTAATTTGTGGGTCGTAGAATAAGATTATATACCTGTATATAAAAGTATATATACCTAGGTATATAATTTTAATCTATATATAAAAGTGTATTTTACTTGTGATGTTATACTCAATACAGGCATAGTATAAATAGAGAAGTAAGGTAACTTCATACAAATGCACCAAACGCGGTTTGTATACAGCGCGCCCGTACGTATATGGCCGTCGCACGCACACACTGACAACATTTATAGGTGTTTATGGGGCGCCAGTCAGGAGTGCGCCGTACGGAAAACCGCCCGCTCCCAGGCAAGATTCGGGCTTGCGCTGACGTTCGTTAATAATTTGAACATATAGGTATCTACCTACGTCGTATATAACTACAAATACGTTAAAGATGGCTGATGGATGGATGATGGAGAAGAAAGACAAAGTCGACTAGCCATAAAACATTAAAACATTGCAGTGTTCATGGATGCCTCAATAACAATTTGTCAAATCCAGAATTTCTTTTTTTTTATTCTTTTTAGATTTCCACACCCAAAGGGTAAAAATGGGACCCTATTACTAAGACTCCGGTGTCCGTCTGTCTGGCCGTCTGTCACTAGAGGCTGTAGGTATCTTATGAACCGTGATAGCTAGACAGTTAAAATTTTCACAAAAATGATGTATTTCTGTTAGCGCTATAACAATAAATAGTAAAAACAGAATAAAATAAATATTTAAGGGGGCTCCCATACAACAAACATGATTGTTTGTCGTTTTTGGTACGAAACCCTTCGTGGCCGAGTCCGACTCGCACTTGGCCGGTTTTTTGTTACAGATCCTACTTCTTACTTAATTATGTATATATAGATTGACAAAGTACATATATTTGACGGTTGAATATTCTAAGTGCTTTATAAAGTCCAAGGAAAAAAGATATTTTGACTTTGACTTTGAATAAACTATTAAGCGACAGCCCTACGTGTTTAGGCTATTATCGCCCGCTTGGGGGGCTTGAGTCGTCTTACTTCTCTATTTTTACTATGATACAGGGCTGCAGGCCCCAGCCGGTTTCTATGAAATTTGATAAAATTTTAATATTATAGGGATTTTATATAAAAAAGTACTAGTTCTATTAACAACAAAAAAGTTCGTTCTTCAGGGCCCTACGCATAAGCCGAAGCCGGTTACGATCGGATTTTTTGATTGCGAAAATCTAACTTCACCTCAAATTAGTGCTACTCGTATTAGTAATAAGTTTAGTCGGGACAGAGGCGTTTTACCGATTTAACTAAAGACATTTATCACAAATTAAAATATAAGTCCGATTTTCGCAATCAAAAAAAATCGATAGGAATCGGCTCCAGCTTAGGCTGTAGGCCTCCAGGTCCACACTATGCAATATTTATGGCCACTGCCATATGCTGCGTGTAACAAACATTTTCGAAAGTCATTTGTTGCGGTGAACGCCAAACGTCAGTACCTACATTCATTCTCATATGTACAGGGTGTCCAGGATCACTCTAAAATAAAAAAATCGATTTTTTCTTAATATATATTGTAGCGTTTACGAGAAAATAAATGTCAAAAATTTCTATATATTTAATAAATAAATTAGGCCATGATCGATGAACAAGAATAGTCAAAGAGACAACCGTACATGATTATTACTTTTTCGTGTGCTGTATATTGAGAGCACACTTACTACGTTACAGCCAAAGTATTCGCAAATGACTTTATATTATGTACTTTAGCTACAACTGAGAAACTGCGTTTACGAAAGAAAGAAATGGACTTATGGCATTTGGATAAGGATGAACGTTAATACAATTAAGGAGAGAAAATTAAGGAGAGTAAATGTTGCAACAACAATTACGCAATATTTAACAGGAAAAGGTAACTGATTGAGTTACTGATTTACTTTAGCTAATAACACAGAGCTCAAACCATTAAATGAATTTGGCTGGGGTTTTCTATTATGGCGTATCATTTTCAACAGTTCTGTTCTTCCTTAAAGGGCAACTGTTGCTTTTTAACGGTTGGCAACCGTTAAAAAAGTTAACTTAAGAAAGAACTGTTGAAAATGATACTGGGATACGAGCGATACCGGAAATTTAATAAAAACATACATTGCAGTACACGTGTATACTTAAGATATTATAGATCAATAACAATATCCAAGTGTCATGAGGATAGATTTTAAATAATAAAATCTATATTTCTATTTGGTCGCCCTGTATAGTTTACTAAGGGTGCGAGGATGCGTCCACAATCACGCTGACCTCAGGACGAGGGTCGCGGGTTCCGACTTCCGCCTGCAAAATGTTCGATTAAAACTCGGTGTGGTCGCCAGCCATGATTAACGATTCATCTGCCATTTTCAGATGCATTATTTATTACTTTATAATTATTATACAATTGTAGCATTCAAATGAATATTTATTATTCATTTAATATTAATTTGTGTAAGCTGATTTGATATAGCAGGGATTGAAAACCGGTACAAATTTGGGTTCCGGTTCGGTTCCGGTTCCGAAGAACCGGTTCTGTATAAAGGTTCCAATATACCGGTTCCAAATTAAAGGTTCCTTAAAAAGAAGTGATACGTTCGACCGTGTCTGGCATATTTCTTATTTCTTGCAGCTGACAATTAGTACGCAGCTTGGAATAATGGAACGCAACTTTAATTTTCTACTACTGATTGTATTAATAACATTAACAATAATAATTCCCATACTTCCAAGTATGGGAATTTCCCATAATCCTAAGTATGGGAATTTCCTTTGATTTTTGATTAATTGCTCATAAATCATTATTCACGATCATTTGATTGTGAATTTTAGAATTTGTAACTAATTAACTATACCTACTTAAATTTAATACGTACGGCATTTATTATTAAATTTTTTAATAAAAAAGTGTCTGTAGCGCCTGAGTGGCCGGCAATGCGCCAAAATTATTACGTTACGACGGCATAACGCGCCGCGTGGACGCTCTGGACGTGGACTCTAAGTTTAATTCAAGTTCGGACAGGATTTAAAGAAGAACCTGTAAAATATAGGTTTCGGTCCAGGTTCCAGATTTAGGTTTCGTTTCCGGTACGGGTTCTAGTATCAGAACCTCTAAGTACCGGTATTTTACGAACCTTTTCGATCCCTGTGATATAGTACATGTTTTTGCCTTCCTGCTCTTTTTTTGATTCAAATATGTCGGTCCCATACGACCGACATTTTTGAATCAAAGTTTAAGCACACCCCTAGTACTCCATACAAATATGGCATCGTTCACTATTACATAAACAATGGCATCTGTGCAGAGCGTAAATGAGCGTGTGTGCGTGCGGCGCCATACAAGCTGTTCCAGATTTGTCTCAGAGGGGAGGTGAGGTCGCCATGAGAGAGCGGCAGGGAGTAGCCATACTGTAAGTAGTACTATTATTTAAAATTTAATGTACTGTGGTTTAAGTTACATTTTTTTTATTAGTTCTATTTTTAAGTAATTTTAAGATTAGTTTATTTTTAGTTACTTTGGTTTGTAATGTATTTTCATATGCTAATAATGTTTTCTTTTTTAGTAAATAATGTGTATAATAAACTATAATTATGTACTTTTATAATTTTAACTGCACATTAATAAAATATTTAATATCTTTTTAAATTGCTATTGAGAAAAGAAGAAATAACTCTTTTTTGTTATATCTTCGAGTGTGAAATTATCACAGTCGTCAACCAATCCACCAACAAATAAATATCTGAAATTATAAATTTGGACAACTACCTATTATACTACTCGTAACTTAGCGACTAAAGATTATAATTGAGATGATATAAAACATACCTACCAAACGTAACGTAACCAGTCGCCCAATTTTGTATTTTTAGTTGCTGTGCTTTTTATCTTTCTTCTTAATATATAAAAAATTTCGTGTCACATTGTTTGTCCGCGATGGAATCCTAAACTATTGAAGCGATTTTAATAAAATTTTGCACAGTGTGTGCAGTTTTATCCAACTTAAAAGATAGAATATTTTAAAAAATAACGTAAAAATATTTAAAATCGATACGAAGTTCGCCGGGCTTGCTAGTTTTTCATCAAAAAATCCGTATCACGGTGTTTGATTACCCGAGATAAACACCGAAACTGCTAGGGATTGACAGAAGAAATTCTATGAACTAAGTCGCAGATCGTTGTTAAGAAAATATATTAAAGTATATTTGGAAAGAATTTTACTGTGGATTTTACGTATCTTATAAACAAAATTATAAACGAGCTAATGCAAGGAGCATTGCAAGTGGCTAATACTGAGGCTATAACAACTGTTTTAAATCAAGCGGGCTGTTACTTTCTTTGGCATTCAATGTAGTAAAATAATGTAACCTACCTGGAGTAAATAAATCAATTTAAAAAAATACGATTATATTATAACAAAATAAGTCGATAACACTATATCATCAAGAGTATTTATAAGTATATGTGTATAATATGATATATATGTATATAATTTAAATACATATATGTATTTAGCTATGATTATATAGTCATTATTTATTTACATTGTGCAAAATATAACTGCCTCGCGAAACTTCGGCCTCCTTGGGGTATTCTGTGGTTGACTGGAAGAGATCCCTGATGGGATAAGTCCGCCATTGTACTAGTGGTTATTATAACTAGCTGTATATATGTATTACTGTTATAGTGCAATAAAGTGTTTACAAACAAACAAACAGTATTTAAGTCCTAAAATACTTATGAATATAAGAATTTAAGTAGAAATCCTCAAAGGTCTCGATCGTAATGGCTCAGAAGACGGATGGATGAGCCCTCGACGGTGGGCGGGCGGCGGCGGGCGTTCGCGGTGAAGCCGCTTAACTTGCAAATTAAATGTCGGCGTATTTACGACACGATTTGTTGACTGCCGCGACAGGACATAAATTGTATCCGTAGGTGCATGTCACTAAGCTGTTCTCGTTCCGGATAGTGACGGAAATCTCGTTGGTAGACACTTTTGTCATTTACAACTGAAGTATTTGAAGGAAAATTTCGTATAAATGATTTGTTATTGATCTAGACCAGGGTTCCGCAAAGTGTGTGCCGCGACATACCGGTGTACCGTGGTCATTAGCTGGTGTGCCTCGGAAAAATAAGATTATCTCATAAAGCTAAATAGACGGACAGAAGAAAAATACTTTTGACGAGCTCGGTGGCGTAGCGGTTAATGACGCGGCTTCGACACCAACGCTCGTGGGTTCAATTTCCACACAGGACAAACATTTGTGTGCATGAACATGTCTGTTTGTCTTGGTCTGGGTGTTTTCTATGTATCATGAGTATGTATTTACAAAAAATGAATGTTTTTACGTATGTTTATCAGTTGTCTAGTACCTATAACACAAGCTTGGAAAAACCGATTTTTCATTTATGGGTACCTAAATTAAAAAAAATCTAATTCCTAGATGTACCTTAGACACAAAAAGTTTGCGGAACACTGATCTAGATCACTTATTATCTATGACTATTTATGAGCTGTTTACCACATCGCACCACTGATTCTCTTAGATTTGGGTACGATGGGTTGAGCTTATCTGAAACAGATAGCCTCTCTAAAAAAGATTAAAAAAGAGTAGTTGCCCTATCTAAGTACTACATCTACTTCGCTAAACACTGTTTTGGTGAGGTTTCACTAACTCGCATAAAAAAACCTTCTAGGTCTACATGCAATTCGTATTTGACTGCTGTCTTCTGTGAGGCGGAGGTATTCTCACAGTCGGACAGTTTATACTCGTATATAATACCTGTGCCTGTGGAAATGTATGAAAACATGCGCTACCGCTCATATTAAACAGTTACTCTTCCATAACACTAGATGGCCCTGATCAATTTTAATGTGTTTATTGAATCTCATTTTGTTTATAGAGTGAGACTTTATCATAAGTGGAAAAATACGAATTCGCTTTGGTAACAGTGCTTTTATTTATAGAACCAACTACTCTTCTAGACTACACTACAACTAGTAGACCAGCCCCCCTAGCCAAGTGTAATTCGTAGCGTAACAAACGTTAGATAGATCACGTGACATTTGTCAAAATCGAACATTTTAGTATGAGAATTGACAAATGTTACCACCGAAGCTGAACCATCGAATTTTTTGATTGCGGAAATCAAACTTTAACTTAGATTTATGTTACATATGTGTAGCTTAGTTGGTAGAAACGATGGAGCTGTACCGACTAAGCTGAAGAGGTTTGTCAATAAAAAAATGATATAAAAGAGCTACCATTTAACAATTTTAAAAAAACATTTAGTAAATGGCTACTAGAAAAAACGTTTTATACGGTTGACGAATTCTTAAATTATTTCAAAAAATAAGATCTCGGGTTATGTCGATGCATGGAGTAAATCCTTAAAATTGTGACTATAAATATTTGCATGCTATTATATAATATGGCTAAATAGGTATAAGCAACTTTTAATTTAAGATCCAACCGCATTTATTGTACCCACCCTATTTATTGCAAATAAATCATTTGTATTTATTTGTATTTGTATCAAAATATTCGATGGTAATCGGCTTCAGCTTCGGCGGTAGGGACCCCGATCGGGCGGAGTAGTGTCCGAACACCTCCTACTTACCTACCTCCTTATAGACTATCAGAGCTTCTTTACGTAATCAGCAGGGTACACATAAAAAGACAATGACACGCTTTCTAGCGTTTTTACCCTCGCAGAGATCCCGCTAGTGCGGAAGCTAGAGCGTAGAAAAATGTACCTAATGATTAGTGTCTTGTAGAGATAATATCAAATAGCATCTAGATAAATTCATGTACAATTTAAGACAGTGTGTGTTGCCAGTGATGTCATACGACATAGATACTTGTTTCGAAAAGATTACACAGAGTATAGATAGGGTAGCGAGCGTTGGAGCGAGCTAAATATGTACGTCCGTACTACAACAACGGGTCTTCCTTCAATCAAAGGGGTTAAGAGCATACTCCATCACGCTGCCAATGATTTCAAGCTACCTAAAGACTACTGACTTTTTTTTTATACTACGTCAGGTGGCAGACAAGCATACGGCCCGCCTGATGTGAAGCGGTTACCGTAACCGTATTACGCTCGCAACATAATATATCACTTGCGCGCCTCCACCCCCGCTGCCAACGCAGCATCTCCTTCTTTTCTGGTGACCTCATTCACTCGCAGGAACACAACAACCCTCAAGTGAATTGTTATTTGGCTGCGGTATTCTGTGAGGTGGAGGTACATTCCCCAGTCGGGTAGCTTACAATTACGCTCCCTACCTCTTTTTTCGCCAGAGCTTCGTTTGTCAGTCAGCAGGGTGCACCAAGGGCAGGTGAAGTTGGCTTTGGTCCAAAGATGTTGATAAACCACTTACACCCCAAAACTTGGCTTAACGACTGTCATCTAATGATAACAGCCGTGTCCGACGGTTTGTTATTTGGTCGGTTTGTTTACTCTGAAATGACGACCGCGGACCGAAAAATGCGTAGGATGGCATCTCATTTGATGGACTGACGATCTGATAAAGATCTTATAGACTTGATGGATGCAAATGATACAAAGCCGATCATTATGAAAGTCTATGGAGAAGGCCTATATTCAGCACTAAATATGAATAAATATTTCTTTCTGCACAATTTACACAGCGCCATCTAGTCCCAAATTAAGTGCAAAGCTTATATTATAATGATAAATAAATAAATAAATATTGTCAGATAAATTACACAGCGCCATCTAGCCCCAAAGTTCGCGAAGCTTGTGTTATGGGTATTATACAACTGATAAACATACGTAAATACATTTTTTTTTTGTAAATACATACTTATGATACATAGAAAACACTCAGACCAAGACAAACAGACATGTTCATGCACACAAATGTTTGTCCTGTGTGGGAATCGAACCCACAAGCGTTGGTGTCGAAGCCGCGTCATTGACCGCTACGCCACCGAGCTCGTCAGTATTATGGGTGCTACACAACTGATAAATGTACTTAATAATATATTTTTTTCTACATAAATACTTATAATACATAGAAAACACCCAGACCAAGACAAACAGACATGTTTATGCACACACATGTTTGTTTTGTGTGGGGATGGGATCGAACTTGCGACCTCGGAGACGAAAGTAGCCATTGTTTAGCTGAAATGATGATGATGACTGTGAGTTACGAGTAATGATGCGGTTGTATTGATTTGCATGGCTCATTGTAGATGCGTGGCACGTCTCCCCAATCGCTTGAGTTGCCGCTAATAATATCAATCACACGGCTTCATGAGCAAACACTTCGATGTCACTCACACTTAATGTACCCAGAATTAACAAATGGATGTTCAGATGTCCCTTTTTTGTAATATTTTTGGGGTAAGTGATTGCGAAAACCGAATTTCTTGGGAGATATGGGCTATTAAGATCATGAGGGATGAGCCTCCGACACCTACGCAATATTAATATTCCAGGTTAATATTCCAGGACAAATTACACACGGCCATCTAGTCCCAAACTAAGCAAAATCTAATACATTTTTTTTTGTAAATACATTGAAAATACCCAGACCAAGACAAACAGACATGTTCATGCACACAAATATTTGTCTTGTGCGGGGATCGAACCCGCGACCTAGGAGTCAAAGTGGCCATTGCTAACCATTCGACCACCGGGATAAATATGTATATACTTATATACAGAGGTGTCGGTTACAGTAATAGTGTAGCGAGTTCAATGGTTTTCCCATCTCAAAAAATGCCCAAGGCGCCTAAAGAAGTTTTCACTTCAATAATGCTTTACTGTCATTTGACGACTCAATACAGTGATTTTTTATAAGATAACAAGTTGCATCGTGTGTGATATTAATCTTAGTTACTTACACCCCGGCCACTCAATACAAATGTCGCGTCGTTTACTACTACATAAACAATGACGTCTGTGCAGAGCGTAAATGAGCAAGTGTGCGTTCCAGACTTGTCTCGGAGGGGAGGTGAGGTCGACACGAGAGACTGAGAGAGTGGTTACATGGATATGATTTTCTGCCACCCGACGTAGTATAAAAAAAAAGTAAAAAAGATAATTGTTCCGAATAATACTTATTCTTAAAACAATACATGAACACGCTCAGGCAATTGTAGCAAACTAGTTACGCGCTAACTTTGCTTTTAGCAAGATTTATAGTATACTTTTCGAATAGTTTGAGAAAACATTTGTAAGTACGGTCTTTTGACGATAACACGTTTTTTCTTTTTTTTATACCACTAGTGGTAAACAAGCGTAGGTACCATCCAGCTGATGGAAAGCAGTCTACTCAGCGTAAGGACGATATGTCCATAGGCTGTCACATCATGTAACGCGTGAGTGCATCACTCACGAGTTACATGATGGCAATTCTTATTGCGAGCAGAATTATTAGTTTCTTTAACTTTCGGTATAATTTCGGTATAATCAGAGTAAAGTTAAACTTCGAAGATTCGTCGTGTTACGAGAACATTGAATTTTAAAGGCTGACAACGGATTGGTTACACCTTTGTGTTGCTAATCTCCATGATCGGTGGTGTTAGCTTTCCACCAGGTGGCTCACATGCTCGTTTGGCCCCCCATTTTTTTTGTTAGTGCTCTCTGAGTCATGCGGGCCGTATGTGCAAGCATTATCTCGCATAAGAACAAAATTATATTTAGACTTATAAAAGAATCTGACGTTTCTGTGAGCGGGATTCGTTCGAGAGTCGAAACCGAATTTTGACTATATTTTAATTATGAAATTTATGTCCAGTTTTTAGAATGATTCAATCCTAGCACGAATATTTGTATGCACAAGTAGCATTATAAATGAAAACTCGAAACTTGAAACATCGCAAAAAATATTTACACGCCAATAAAGGCAGGTATAATTTAAAATGTTCGGAAAATTCACACGAATGGCAATAAAGCGCCGTCGAATTGGTGAAAAACTACCGATGGAAATGAGACAAATATAAAACGACTTTTCAGATTTTCCCGTTGTTTTCCTACTTCGACCGTTGCCGGCAACGTCCGTACGTACAATTAGATAAGTGCAAGTCGTTCTTACACAATGTGGGGTCTGTATAATCAAGTATTTTGAATGCTATTCTGACTTCAACTGTACGAAAAGTTACCGCGGGAATACTGTGGTAACTTTTTTAAATTGGTTTTCGGTAATGGTTTGGACAAATTGAATAAGTTTTATGCTAAAGTTTTAAGCTCTCTAGTACACTGTTGATACGTTAAAAGTCAGCTAGTCATGCTGATTAATGAATTTAAGAATTCTGGCTCTATATTTGCCGCTTCCAGCCGTGTATTTACTTTAATATCTTTGTGTATATTTATTTACTATCATATTGAGTATGTTCTCCGTAGTAGTACGTAGTGTCGGTCTTACGAATAAGTGAGGTTACCAAGCAGACATCGGATGTGCCAGCGCACAAGCAATACTCTACTATGGCACAGTGTTCCGCAAAGTGTGTGCCGCGGCACACTGGTGTACCGTGCATTAATTGGTGTGCCTCGGAAAAAATAGGTTATCTCGGATAAAATAGCTAAATAGACGGACAAAAGAAAAATTCTTACACAAATAAAAAGTGTGCCTTATTTCGGCACTGCCCAGGTCTCAGATCTTGATTTTAACTAGACAAAAAATTAGTCGTTAATTTGTCGAAATTTGTCGCCCAAAGCAAAAAATTTGTCGGTCTCCCGTTAAAGAGTTATAAGGTTTTATTTGTGGCAGTGCCGAAATAAGCTTATTTCGGCACTGCCCACTCGGGATCTATTAAACTACAAAACATAGCGAAGATATGATTTTCTCCAGAATTAGTCGTCAATTTGTCGAATTCAGACACCAAGTATCAGAATTAGTCGACGTCCCGTTAAAAAGTTATAAGTACTTCTTTGTGGCAGTGCCGAAATAAGCCTTATTTCGGCACTGCCCAAAAAAACTACACCACCTAGCGAAAATCTGATTTCACCCAGATGTTGCCTTGAATTTGTCGAAATTTGTCGGATATAAAACACAACTAGTCGATGCGTAATTAAAAAGTTACACGCATATTAATAATTCACGTTGTAGTCAGAGAGCCTAACGTAGGCAGAGTAGAATAACACCACCCCATTCACATATGGCTATCGTAAAAAGCAACTAATGTAGTGCTAAAGAACACCTAAAGCATTCGTAGATCAGAAAACAGTATCATGCATTGACAAGCTTTGCCAGACTCTGAAAAAGGAAGGAAATAAAACGTTTACTGTTGCATTTTGTGCATGATATAATTTTGATGCAAGATCTCGGACTATACTTATTATGAGAATTATTAAAATGCGTGTAACTTTTTAATTACGCATCGACCAGTTGTGTTTTATATCCGACAAATTTCGACAAATTCAAGGCAACATCTGGGTGAAATCAGATTTTCGCTAGGTGGTGTAGTTTTTTTGGGCAGTGCCGAAATAAGGCTTATTTCGGCACTGCCACAAAGAAGTACTTATAACTTTTTAACGGGACGTCGACTAATTCTGATACTTGGTGTCTGAATTCGACAAATTGACGACTAATTCTGGAGAAAATCATATCTTCGCTATGTTTTGTAGTTTAATAGATCCCGAGTGGGCAGTGCCGAAATAAGCTTATTTCGGCACTGCCACAAATAAAACCTTATAACTCTTTAACGGGAGACCGACAAATTTTTTGCTTTGGGCGACAAATTTCGACAAATTAACGACTAATTTTTTGTCTAGTTAAAATCAAGATCTGAGACCTGGGCAGTGCCGAAATAAGGCACACAAATAAAAATAGATTTTTCATTTATGGTGTTCCTCTAAAATTTTCGTTTTCCTAGATGTACCTTCAACACAAAAAGTTTGCGGAACACTGGGCTACGTAACAGCTTTATATCAGGGATGCATGTTTGGCACCCGGGATAATTTAAAAACGTGACCGCGTCTACAGACTTGCTTCGGTAGCTGACTTAGTCCAGTTCTCTTTCTATGTAACAGGATTTGATTAGGTAACATTACAATAATTATTAATGAGCTTCCAGCTCAGTTGAGCTGAAGGAACTTATCGAATCGTGTAACAGCGAACCAATGAATGTTATGTATATATCCAACCTATCTACCCAACCTATCATTAGGCTTTCCGAGAGCTAAAATTGGGAAATTAGCAATGCTTACGGAATCCTAAAAAGCTAACCTTAAAAACAGTTTGCCTATCTATCATCCAAGCAAAGGGATAAACTACAAATTTATCGATATGCGAGCAATAACAATCGGTTACAGGAAATATGCTATATTACAAATTGGATATAAAGGGAAGGAACAAGCATTTCAACGTTCAATGCCAATGGCTTTGTTAGCATGAGTTATATGAATTTTGTTGGAAATAGTCGCAGTGCTATATTTATTGCGACATAAATCACGTACAGCGTGTAATGTATCGCAGTGCTGCCCGTGTAGCGGCGACACCAAGAGACCAAATACCCACAATTTATGATACATATTTTTACAACTACTTTATCCACTACTGATTTTACGGACGTTAATTTTACGTATTTAATTTATTACGTACAGGGGCCCTACCGCCGAAGCTGAAGCCGATTACCATCCAATTTTTTGAATGCGAAAATGTAACAAATACTTAAATTGTTAGTAATTATGTTTAACTCAGCTGATAGAAACCCTAGAGCTCTACCGACTAAGCTGAAGATGTTTGTCAATAACTTTAACCTAAGATCAATTTTTGGAATCAATCAACTTCGGCGGTAGGTCCCCTGGTTTCTACATGCGGGTTCGTCCTGCGCGAATACAATACATGAAATAAACTGACGGACACTTTTATTTCATGTATTGTATTCGCGCAGGACGAAGCCGCATGTAGAAACCAGGGGACCTAGCGCCGAAGTTGATTGATTCCAAAAATAAAATTAAAAATAGTGTCACGGTGTTTATTAGCAAGCTCCTCCGAAACGACTGGACCGATTTTTACGAAATTTTGTGTGTATATCGGGTAGGTCTGAGAATCGGAAAACATCTATTTTTCATATCCCTAAATGATATGATAATAAGGGTGACCCACCCCTAAATATTTTTTTATATTTTATCGTCAATTTTTTTTTAATTCGTGCGAAATTATTCCATAACCATTCCAAAATATTCAAAAATGCACAACGTTAATGTTCAAGATCTCACTTCTGCCGGCACTCCCGGAGTGCAATTCGTTTTTAGGGTTCCGAACCTCAAAAGGAAAAACGGAACCCTTATAAGATCACTTTGTTGTCCGTCTGTCTGTCTGTCTGTCTGTCTGTCTGTCTGTCTGTCTGTCAAGAATTTCTATGTCGAGAATACGTGGAGGTATCAAGCTGAAATTTGAACTGTATACTCAGGTCTACGGTCCCATGAAGTTAAAAAAAAATCAAACTGCTAAGTTTACGTAGAAAAAAGTTACGGCCGTTTATTCAGCAAAAAACGCATATTTCGACACACTCAAGGGAATCAAAACCTATAGGGTACTTCCCGTTGACCTAGAACTATGAAATTTGGCAAGTAACATCGTTATAGACTACAAGTACAGGAATAAATCTCAAAACTATACATTTGTAAATAGATCTTAAAAAATAGGGGGTCTATATTTTTATAGGGTGTCGAAATTTCAAATTGAAACTACTAGTTCAAATGGGGTATCATATGAAAGGGCTTGATGTACACATTGCAACATATATTTTTTTTTTTTTTTCGACGCATTATTTCTTATTTATAATAAAAATTTCAAATTTAATAATGATACTACGTACCTACGGAACCCTCGGTGGGCGAGTCCGACTCGCACTTGTCCGGTTTTTTTTTATCCTTCAACTATTTACTCCAATAAGTTAGTGATTTTTCGAACCGAGTTAATTATTTAGTGTTATTTATTAAGAAATATAAGATTTTGTTAAATTTTTGTTGTACTAAGTTCACTTATTTAGTTTCTTGCTTTCATAATTTGTCACAAACGTATAATCTTAAAATCACTAAGTTGTTTATATTAATTTTGGACCAAAAAATGTAAAAAATAACTTTTACTTATTTAAGTGTTCCGTTAACTTCGAAGTTCAATATAACCTGAAGTGTTTTCGCACTGATTAAAACAAAACTTAATTTGCATAACTTAGCGACATTAGAGACATTAAAATTTACAGTAAAAAAGGAGAATTTGATGGCGTTTATAGCTCATTTTGCTTCTACGCCGGCAAGTCAGTAAAGGGCCTAAATCAAGTGGTTTCAGTAACACATAACATGTCATCATCATCATCATCAGGTCATTTTAGTCTCCACTACAGGAGCACGACCCTCTCTCGTCCGTCACAGACAGGAGGATTTGGCCTACACTCCCCACGCTGGCCAGACGGGTTGGGGAGGCCTGATCGATGTTTTATAATGTATTTCCCTTAGTCGCCTTGTACGACATCGATAACATGTAAGTCATACTAATAGATTTTTTTTATTTTTTATTGTTTATTAACATAACATACATGTTTTACATAGTAATTATATGCCAAACTAAAAGATAGTTTATCGGCATTATTATCGAATGACGTGTCAGTGTTTTATACCTGCCAGGCGCCCCATGGCGGCTCAATTTCTTTATTCTGTTATTGGGCCCTTGTAGGCACTAGACACGTCTTACATTTTTTTCATAATCAATAATATTTTTATTTTTTGTATTTTTTTGTCTACTAACATTTTAGATGGTTAATGTAATAGGTAATATTAAGATGTCTTATTTATTTATTTTATTTAAAAATAGAATTACATCGTCTTTACAGGATTAACCCAATGCGACAACATAGTCAATTAATATTTTCATTAAAATCGTTAAACAGAAACTTTATCATGAAATCAAATTAACAGCTCTAAAAAATGTAAAATGCCTACTTATAGGTTACGACGTAATTTTAAGCAAGATAAATTGTTAATTTTATAAATAAAAAGTAAATGATATTGGTTTCACTTTCATTTATGAGCTAAAACAGATTTTATGTCCGTTTTTAATTTAAATTTTCTACGTAGCAGCATATCTGCGAGTGTTTCTGAGTTAATTACGGTGTAATTTGGTCTGGAATGAGACCCGGGAACACTCAGGCGGTCTAATCTAATTTGAGAACACTCCGTGTGCCGGCGGCGTGCCTACGGACCAAATGACGAGGTGTTGCCCACGGTTTTGGGGCTTCTTAATTCAATGTAGTACAAATTAATTCCACGTGTCTTTTTTATAACAATATAATAATAATAATAAATATAATAATTGGCGAAAACCTGTAGTTATGAGCATTCAAGATCGCATTACGATATGGAAGGGCAAGGATCTGCATGGTCGATTTTACCGGGCTCTCACTGACCCGGATGTTGACCATGCAGCTTCTGTACACTGGCTACGCTTCGGACACCTCTTTGGGGAAACCGAAGGTTTTGTCTATGCAATACAAGACGAGGTTATTAAGACGAACAATACTGAAATACATTCTTAAGGACGGTACGGTCGACATATGTCGGGCATGCCACCGTCCCGGTTACTCCGGAGAGTCACTCAGACATGTTATCTCCGGTTGTTCTATGCTTGCTAACTCCGAGTACTTGCACTGACACAACCAAGTAGCTAAGATAGTACACGAGTAGCTTTCTCCGAAATATGGTCTTGTCGAATCTGAGGTGCCGTACTACAGGTACAATCCACAGCCAGTTCTTAAGAACAGCCGTGTCAGACTCTACTGGGACCGATCTATTATTACAGAAGGACTATTCTGGCGAATAAACCTGATATTGTGATAGTAGATTGGTCGGCGCGACGTGCAATAATTGTTGACATCACCGTTCCACATGACGGTAATCTTGTTAAGGCCGAAAATGAAAAGTTGATGAAATATCGTGATTTGGCCTTTGAGATTGCCGACGTGTGGCGCGTGGATCAAGCGGTTATTGTGCCGGTGGTGATCTCCGTTCACGGGTTAATAACGAAGAGCTTCGATCGGCACCTGAAGAAGCTCTCGCTTGGCACCTGGCTTAAGAGTAAAATTCAGATGGCAGTCGTACTCGATACAGCTCGTATTGTGCGCTGGTTGCTTAGTCTGGAGTACTAGCCGACACAGGAATACTAGGTTTAGGCCTTTCCTGCTCGGTTTTGTATGCCCCTTTTTTATATTGTTATTTTTAACATTGTATTCTTATAAGTATATATAATTTTAATAATAACAATATAGATAACTTGTGATAAAATGAATAACGAATATAATAAATATTTCTGGACAATTTAAACAGCGACATCTAGCCCCAAATTAAGCGCAAAGCTTGTGTTATGGTAGACAACTAATAAATATACTTAAATACATTTTTTTGTAAATACATACTTAAAACATAGAAAACACCCTTATAATACATAGAAATATAATCTTAGAAAATTACGTTACGTTTTGACGAACTCAGTGGTCGAATGGTTAGCAACGGCCGCTTCGACTCCTAGGTTGCGGGTTCGATCCTCGCACAAGGCAAAAAATTGTGTGCATGAACATGTTTTTGTCTTGGTCTGGGTGTTTTCTATGTATTATATGTATATATTTACAAAAAAAATGTATTATATTAGTTATTTAGTACCCATAGTGCAAGCTTTGCTTAGTTTGGCCACAGAATAATATACTCTAGTTTGGCATTAGATGGCTCTGTGTAATATGTCAAGGAATATTTATTTATTTATTTAATTGATTGAGGTGTTATTTTGCAGAAGTCAAATTTACAGGAAATTTGATCTGCACTACTTTTCGCCACTACTTTCTACTTTCCGTTCATGTAAACTATTGCCAGCTGGCACCCACCCATTACCGTTAGTAGGTGCATGTGACTGTCGTGGCTGCTTTGGTCGTCTCTGCTCCAGCTGTTGCGGTCATCTCGGCGAACCTCCAACGTTTGAAACAGAAGAAACGTGCCACTGCTGCCGCCCCGACTGCCGTGGTCGTCTCTGCGACACGTGTTTCGTCTCTACGCGAGGCATTATCAGGCGATCTGTTGATGCTTATAATATAATCTTAAGTGACATACATCCACATGTTGATCGTCGGATTCTTTTATTGAATCCATATGTTAATCCTGCGACGCGGTATTGGTGACACGTTCGGTTAAAATAATCAACTGTAGTTGTTAGATGCTACCCTGGCAGCTATAAGTAGTGGTAAAAATCTTATCTCAATTTCAATGTCATATACCTAAATTTTTATTCAAATAAACAATACATACAATTCAACTATAAAACTAAAGTACCTAAAATTAAATAATATTAAAATAAAACTAACCTAAAACTAAAATAAATGTAAAAAGTTTGGCCCATGTGGCATCGTTCCCAAGATGCTAGCAGCATTACCTCGCTGGATGACTAAACTGATCCTTTGGGCGAGGAATGTGCCAGAACTGCCAGATCTTGGGTCAACAGTTACGTCGACCAATTTTTTATCTAATTCTTTTACAAGCCTTTTTGTGCTGGGACCCCATGGACCAAGGGTTTCGACCCCGAATGGGACAAATGTATATTAGGGGCCGATAACACTGTATTTATCACTGTTGATCCTAGGTCTATCAGCCGTCTCAGCCGCCGCGCCAGCCCATATACCTATATGACATTGTCACAGACAGCGCTATGTGATTGCAAAATTTAAATTAGCCACTCAAGAACAGATGTTATTATAAACTATTTTAAGTCATCTTACGAAGCCCGATTACCAGGTACTCGAAATATATTGACGAATATGGGTAAGGTAAACTATTAATGATAAATAATTGAATAATAAATAAAAATACATACACTGCATATTAAAAAATATATAATAAATAAATAAAATAACTAACTAAATAAATAAATATGAATAATATAAAATGTCAGTTTACTAAAGTTAAATAAAGAGCGAGGAAATGTGTAGCGATACATTATATTATCTAGTATTAATCATGAATCGCTATAATTAAAGTTACACTGTTTACAAAATCGTTGGTGTTTAGGTGTACTTAATGAAATACACAGTTCAATGCCATGGCAAGTGTTTATTACAACTCCTTTCAACGTAGGAACCGTCGTATGACAGGTCGGTAGAACGTTACTTGCAAGGATGTATTCAATTAGACAAAAAAAAGTGATTGTGAGAATAAAAGTGTAAATCGTCCTGTAATATTTTTTTATGTTATGATTCTTATCTGTTAATATTATAAAATGATCTTTCAGTCCAAAACAATCTTTTGTTTCACTTATTTCACAGTGAAAAACATAAAAGTTTAATTTATTTCACTTACACAACTTGTTACGTACTACGTCTACTTTCAGCCATTTTGTACTAGAGATGCGACTGATTAATCGAATCATTAACACTTTATGTTTCGAATATTCAGTCATAGTATTTTTAATCGTTCTACTTTTCTTAACGACTCGGAAAATTAAAGCATGCGAATGACAATTTATTATGATGATGAATTGACTTATGTGTATATAATGCAAGTCAATGTATATGTGTGGTGATAAAAAAAGACGTCGATTTTAGGTGATTAGCGCTAGCTTTAATTGTCATATTATTAGGTAACTACGTAATTCCTATTTACATATTATTTTTTTTGTATTTACCCGTAATGTACTTTTTTATATTTTGACTTATTTTTATTCGTTTAATCGATAGAACATACTAGGCATGCAGAATCGATAATCGAAATTACTCATTCAATTACAAGTTGTCTTGTTTCTAGTTATGTCAAAAGGAATGTCAAATTGAAGTGTCATACGACGGTTCCTATGTTGAAAGGAGTTGATCTAATCGGTCACTATGACAGCGACAGCTGTCAGTCAACTTGACAATTTATATTCTATTCACAATTTGGCATCTGACATTGACATTTATGACAATGATTTGCGTTACGCAAGTGTTAATTACCAATGTCATTGTTAATAAGTAATTATATTCTAGATTTATTTTAAGTCTAGTTTTCATTTGAATCACGTAGGTACACGTAGCAATCTGGGATTGTCATCGCACGTTGAAGGGTGGCTAATTAAATCTGGGGGCACGGCAGTGCCCCCACCAAGTCGAGCAAAAAGCGGCACGGCTGTACCATCCTTTTCTCGAAGCACTTCAGGCCTTTTTCGACCCCCTATAACTTTGTTGTGGATAAAACTAGGAGCCTGAATTTTTAGTAACCAAGCAGGTATTGTATACACACGGTATATTTAAAATTTCATTCAATTCGAACCAGTAGTTTTAGAATTATAACTAGTCAAAGTTCCTTAATTTTGTCACTCACTCACTGACTCACCGATCATCAAAATTCTAAGGCACTTCTAGCAGACATAGAAGCTTCAAATTTAGAATACAATTTGTGTTTACTGTATAAATCAAGGAAAAATTAAAATATTTTGCAATTTCCCTCCAGTTTTCTAGATACGCTAACTGCATAAATAACTTTGTAATCCCATATAAAAATATGGGATTACAAAGTTACATTTGCGGTAAAAGAATCAGTATACCTGTATTATCATTTTTTTAACGGAGATAGTTTATTTACGGTCTGGAGAGTGACATAAGCTGCTTTTTATCCTGGAAAAACATCTTATTTCCATGGGATAAAAAATAAACTTTGTAATCATTTGTCCTTCTATCACGTCGAAAGGAACCTAAGTACCGACATGATTTTTTTAACGGGGATAGTTTACGGTCTGGGGAGTGACATAAGCTACTTTTTATCCCGGAAAAACATCTTATTTCCATGGGATAAAAAATAAACTTTGTAATCATTTGTCCTTCTATAACGTCGAAAGGAACCTAAGTACCGACATGATTTTTTTAACGGGGTAGTTTACGGTCTGGAGAGTGACATAAGCTACTTTTTATCCCGGAAAAACATCTTATTTCCATGGGATAAAAAATAAACTTTGTAATCATTTGTCCTTCTATCACGTCAAAAGGAACCTAAGTACCGACATGATTTTTTTAACGGGGATAGTCTACGGTCTGGAGAGTGACATAAGTTACTTTTTATCTCGGAAAAACATCTTATTTCCATGGGATAAAAAATAAACTTTGTAATCATTTGTCCTTCTATCACGTCGAAAGGAACCTAAGTACCGACATGATTTTTTTAACGGGGATAGTTTACGGACTGGAGAGTGACATAAGCTATTTTTTATCCCGGAAAAACATCTTATTTCCCTGGGATAAAAAATAAGCTTTGTAATCATTTGTCCTTCTATCTCGTCGAAAGGAGTATATATATATATATATATATATATATATATATATATATACATATACACTATATATATAAAAACATATATAATTATAATATAATTATATATGTTTTTATATATATAGTGTATATGTATATATATATATATATAATTACATATATACATATATATATTTATATATAATATATATATATATATATTCGTCCGCAGACCTTGATGATTAAAATTTGTACATATTGTTACTACGTTTTATCCCACGAAGTAAAAAAATTGCAACAATGAAAAAATATACACAAATGTATGGCAGCGCCCCTGGAACACGCGGGCGAAACCGCGGGTAACAGCTAGTAAAATAATATACCCATGAGCAGGTCTCGGCAGGCATTAGAACTATTGCTAAGTATGTTAGAAAATAAATGGACTATGGACATGAGATCAGTCCATTACGTAATCCACCCAAATCTCATGTTTTGGGTGGATTACGTAATGGACTGACTATCGATCGTTATGTGCAGCAGGCGGTGGCTCGCCACTTACTAGATGGGCCCCCGAATTGCCAGGAAATCGGGTGTGAGTAACTCAGGGGTGTTCAATAGGTGTGCTGCGCTTTCTCCGAAGTTACTCGCGGCATTATGCCCTTTATCACTTCCACTCCTGGAGTATATAGCTCTAACGACTCCTCTCTGGACGGCCAATGAAGGCAAGCCAGAGCTGAGAGTCTTGCGGGGGCCTTCTTGTGTTTCCACTCCGACCAACGAAGACATGCCGGGGACGAAGGCCCTCTGGAGATTCGATACCCGTGGTGTTGTTACTCCCCAACAACTCGCTATAAGCTGCCTTGCGGGCTTGTAATATTGTATAGATATATTTACCATACACAAAAATATTATAATATATCTATAGATATACAGCGAGCGATGGAGAGGGATATGCTCGGGATTTCTCCGAAGGATCGAATCCGGAACGAAGAAATTCGACGAAGAACCAAAGTTGTTGACATAGCTTAAGTGGTAATGTAGAGTTTGCAAGCTGAAGTGGTAATGGGCCGGTCACATCTGCCGAGTAAGTGATGGCAGATGGCGGAGGAAGACATTAGGAGCCCGCGCGTAGGATAACGAAGCGTTGGCCCTCCTTCTAGATGATCCGATGTCCTTAAGAAAACGGATGGAAGCTGCTGAATGCGGAAGGCGGAAGATCGTATTTGGTGGAGAGAATTGGGGAAGGCTTATATCCAGCATTGGGTAGATACAGGCTGATGATGATGATGATAGATATACAAATACTAGTTAATAGTTTTTATTAATTATATACAATAGACTAGGAAGTATTTACTGTCCAAACTTGTCAAAAATTGTAACATCAAAGCCTCCGAGAAAAATCCCTAGAGACAGGAAGTGGGCTTTGAGAAAAACTATGGCTGAAGCTCAAGAACTAGTAGCGGATAGGAAAAAAGGAGGACTACTTATCTACAAAAAGCAATGAGATGCCATCAAAAACATAACTTGTAAAAAAAACCAAGTCTCGCAACTCAGTTCTTCTACCGTAAAAAGTTATGAGATCCATGTAATACCAAGTCGGTTAATTCATTCAGTCCCTAGTTAAGGGACCTTCCCTCTTAACTTATTACGTAATTAGCTAACCAAACAACATCTTATACTGACCATATCAATATTAAAAATCTTTTATGTTTTAAATAAACAGATCGACTTGGCCATCGCATGAAAACACAATGTATCTCATAAGTGATACATATTATATTAAATTAGATTGTTTAGTGCGATGGCCAAGTCAATCTGTTTATTTAAAACATAAAAGATTTTTAATATTGATATGGTCAGTATAAGATGTTGTTTGGTTAGCTAATTACGTAATAAGTTAAGAGGGAAGGTCCCTTAACTAGGGACTGAATGAATTAACCGACTTGGTATTACATGGATCTCACAACTTTTTACGGTAGAAGAACTGAGTTGCGAGACTTGGTTTTTTTTACAAGTTATGTTTTTGATGGCATTGTATGGTTACATTATACAGATAATCTATGGCTCCCTTTATAGATGATCATAGCTATGGTTTTCATGCATTGTTCTTAGTGACTGGCAACTTTGAAAACTGGGACTGACATATTAAACTTTGGACGTGGAAGGTGGAACGGAGGTCATCGGTAACAAAGAAAAAATATGGCTGAATTTGAGATGAAGAATTTCTGATCGAAGATCATCCCGGATCTGTCCAGGGGACAATGCCTGGCTCTGGACTGATGGAGTCGTGATTGCGGCCTACGAGTCGGGTGTGGAATTATTTCCACGCCGATGCCTACCGGAGCGATTGCGCCGGCGTCGGTTCTGGAAGACCTTATACTATTCCCGTAGGACAACTGGCGTATGGGGACCAGTTGCGTCGCGTGCAGCTCATGCATGCGGCGACACCAAGGGACCCCCTTTCCCCTCCAGGCCACGTTGGGGCGATTAAAGGACGGGGTGCTTCTGCGTCACGTAAGTGACACTATTTGATCGTCCGGTGCGCGTCCGGTGTCGAAATAACCGCGGTAAAGACTATGACGGACTTAGTTACTATGTAACAATAAACTTGTAATTTTTTATTTGCTTTATTTCATTAAATCCCTGAAGCAAATCCAGCAACCTTGAGCAGTCTACAAGGCACGGTCGTTGAACTAAAGGCTCGATGTCCTCTACGAGAGCCTATCCGCAAGGACTCTTTTCTCTATTCATATACATCTTGTTCGTATATAAATATCCCCCACTTCATGTCTAGGCTGGGAAAGCCATCTGACTCGACCTGGTCATCCCTAAATTAAATATACATACGACAAATGATTTACAATACGCCTTGGCATTCAATGTTGATCAGCAAAAGTTATCGAAAATAAATTTCAAATCTGCAACCTTATCGGTCAAGTCGGCCATTAATTTATCCAAAAGTTGGCTTGAAATGTTTCTCATAACTTCAAATTTACATTGAAGATTTTGGCTAAAACTTAGTATTGTTGAGGTCGGCCGAAAGCATTAGCATCTGTTAGCGGCATAAGCCACACACGATTAATATAATTAGCATCGTGTTAGGTTGCTTTTATATGCCCTTTTCACATCTACATGTATTACACGTCATTTTAATTATTCTAAAGATTTTGACACATTATTTATTTATTGTCCAACACATCTCAATTCATACATTAGCATACTTATATAAACAAACAAATACCTCGCAGTGTTTAACCCCTTTACTACATTCCACACTTAAGAGACTCCCCACAAAACTCAGGGTTTTGTTAAGCTTAAGTGCGAAATTTACAGTCATTTAGAATTTAAAAAATATAAGTAATAGGTAGGTAAAATTAGGTAATGGATACAAGCGGTACTAAATGCATCGTTGTGGTAATCTAAGTGCAGCAGTGGACATCCTTCGGCTGAAATGATGAAAATGATGATGATGAATAGGTAGGTCCTAATGTCTTACCTAATACATTAGGAATACTTAATTTGCAAAAAAATAAAAAGACACCAGATCTTGCGTTTTACGCTTTTTGCCTTCGAGTTGAACATTTATCAGTATCTATCCACTGCTGGTGATTTGCCTTCCCCAATGCTTTCTACCATATGCAATCCTCCGCTTTTCGCATTCAGCCGCATTTTTGAGGTTATCGGTCAATCCAGATTGGGGCTTTCAATGCTTCGACGCCCCATTCGGTCCCTCCACTGTACGACTTTTTTCTCCAGCCAGTCCAGTACCATTTCAGTTTGTTATTTTGAGAGTTATGACCACAACTTTGCTTCTTGGTTGAATTTCCTTGTTCCTTTGGAACCTCACGAGCATCTCTCGAGGCCCGTCAACATCGCTCGCTGCACCACTTTTAGCTTGTGACCCAGCACGGTTATTGTCCGAGACCCTGTAACGGGGAGGTTACATTGGATGAAGACCTTTGTTTACAAGCATTGGGGTATCTGTGCGGTGAGGGTGTACTTCAGTACACCATTTCAGCTCTTGAGTACTTCAGTTCAGCGGGGTTTTCTCCAGCCCCGCTGAACATGTAACAAAGTTAGTGTGAACACTCCTTCGTTATCACTAGGCGTTTAGATTCATAATGCACAAGTAACCGTGCTTTTGTTTGTTAATTTCGTGAACAATGCGAGTAAGCCTCGCATCCGAACCATGCGGCTAATAGCACGTCGTTTGTGGAGGATACGGGGTGAACTGCTGTCTTCTGTGTATTTAAATGTTAATCTTTTCGAGGATAGTTCTGAGACAGGCGAAATTTAGTTAGAGCGTTCGTTTTGAAACCAAATCTAATTCATTCATTCACTGAATATAATATATTACTGCATTATATTATAATTATATTTATTTATTTCATAAAAGCATACAATTTTGGACTATATCTACTTACACTAGTATTAAATATAAAGTAATCACTCACTAAGTTTTGTCGAGTCCATCACGCAAGTGTCTATACTAGGCCAAGCCTGTGTCATAGTATGACACCTTGGGCTCTACCGCCGAAGCTCAAGCCGATTACCATCGGATTTTTTGATTACGAAAATAAAACTTCAGCTTACATTGGCAGTAATAGGCTTGTATACCATTTTTTTTTTAGATTTGTTATTTAAAGAATTGCTTCGATAGGCTAAAAACTTCTCGAGATATGATAACTTGAAGATCACAATTTTGGACTATCCCGAAAACGCTCCATACAAAAGGCATACAGTATTATGACGTCACGATACGCTATTAAATCAGAAATTTGTACGACAGCTATGTTAAATATTGCGTTTATGTAGCTAGTGCCGTAACAAAAGTTATAGTATTTTTTATTGTTTCTACAATGGTAATATTTATTTTTTATTATTTCATACTTTTAAAATGGACTTTCCCACCAAACTTTGATCGACCATAAAATACGTCGGACATAAGTTATTAAAATTTTGAGATCGCAGATCGTTCTACTTTTATGTATTTTACGTTACTGATAGAGAGTTTTTATAGTTTTATAACATTGGTCACACGCCCATTGTGTTCAGCTTAGCTAGTAGAAACCATAGAGGTCTACCGATTAAGCTGAAGATGTTTGTCATTAACTTAAACCTAAGGGCTGTTTTCGCGATCAAAAAATCCAGTGGTAATCGGCTTCAGCTTCAGCGGTAAACCCTGCCTCCTTACCACCATCTCTTAATGCGATTCAATAACTGAATAGAATGCTTAATCATACCAATGAATAAGCGACTCTATTTCAAATAGAATAGAGAATAGAGGGACTGGTCTTTCCACTATTAACATTTACAATTTGACTACATTACATTACTTACTTTTACTTTTACTTACATTCACTTAAACATGCATCAAACATACAACTGCATAAAAATATACAAGGAGAAAGAAGTTCGAGATTAGTCAAAATGGAAATTTAGTTAAAACCTATAAAATATATTACCTATTAATAAAATTGATACAACTATATCACTATAATCGTGCGTGGTCCTACTTGACTACGCCGATTGATTAATTAGAAGATATGTAAATTTTAAAAAATCACAAATTACATTAGCGGACATGTAGAACAGAAAATATTCAGTCAAGAAATCTAATTACAGTAATTAATGTTTTCGAATCTGTAGAGGAGGAAAAAAACAACTTATTTACTAAATAGTAATTAGTCAACTAATTATACCATGACAAGTTAAGCTCACGGCCCGTTTGATGTGAAGCAGTTAGCGTAGTTTATTTTAACAGAATAATGAAATAGTTAGACGAAGGAGAATACGTAGTAGGATCTATATGGTGGATTTTTAGGGTTCCGTACCTCAAAAGGAAAAACTGAACCCTTATAAGATCACTTTGTTGTCCGTCTGTCTGTTTGTCTGTCAAGAATTTCTATGTCGAGAATGCGTGGAGGTATCAAGCTGAATTTTTTTTATACTACATTAGATGGCAGATATGAAACGTTACTTACGAGCGTCGCGCGAGTGATATTTGATGTTTCGAGAATTATCGAAACATCAAATATCGCTCGCTGCCACCGTAGCAAGTGCTTTCTTTCTGGTGACGTAACTCTCTCGCAGGAACACAACACTCATGGGAATTGTTATTTGGCTGCGGTTTTCTGTGAAGTGGAGGTACTTCCTCAGTGGGTCCGGTCAGTGCCAACCTTTATTTTGCCAGTCTCTTTCGCTAGTTGACAGGGTGCACCACGTGCAGGTGAGATTGGCTTTGGCTCTAAACATCGTGGTGAACCACTTACAACACAAAATGGATCCCTTATGGAATTATCATTTAACTGTAGTCTTTTATAGGATGAAGACGTTTCCGACACGAGTTTCTCGTTGTTTTTTTTATTATTAAGGCCAACATTCATATCTTAGTATAGAGTTTGTTACAAATACAAAAAAGTATTTTTTGTCATTACACCAGCACTCAAAATATTTAGTTTTAGGAGTAGTGGCGAAATTGCTAAAAACTTCTGAATCGAATACACGGGCTGATCCAACCTTCGGGTCCTATAGCAGTGCCTATAGTCGACAAACTTCTCGTGCGCTTCGCTCGCTCTATTGTGGCATGAATAAAGCAAGGTAATTGCCCAACATTAAACACATTTACGAACCGTATACCAAGGCGGCAAGACGTTAGCGCTAATCAAAAACAATTGAAAAGTTGTAGATAAAACGGCTTGCTATGTGTTTTTAAATAGTGTATTATATAACGTAGTGTACTAATTTACTGCTACAGTAAGAGATACAGGGATATAGTTTGAGTAAACGCTTTGTCGCTACTTTTTACTGCAGTGAACTTCGCCTATGGCATCTATATAATATGTATAATGTTATAGCTTTAAGGTTTAAAAATGGGACATGGCTATAAAATGAAGATAAACTTTAAACTAAATTTATGAAATAAATTTAAATGACAAAGCAAATTTATTTAAATTATGTTTATATAAAATACGTTTTAAACCATAATATGTTTAATATTAACGAGTAGCTGATTACTGTCCGTCCGGTTACAGCACGCCACTCAACTGTTGTTTATACTTAACTGACTACAATATATCTGTACGAAATTGAATTTTAGCTGTTTGACAATACGGGTGATAACCAAGAATATTAGCAAAATCAGCAGGATGTACCATGTGCAGATGAGGTTACACGACTTACACCCAAGATTAATAAGATGTATACATTGTGTATCTAATTTTATTAATAAATAGTCCAAGACCTATTTTTTAATCAAAATATATGTACATTACGAAATAGTAGCTCTTCGTTGCTAGAAAAATGCAGCCAAGAACTGCACGTCTTGCCAGCCAGCCACATAAAACAAAATCTGTAAAAAAAATGACAACGAAAAGCTAAAAACAATACAATAAATCATACCCATCTTTTCAAAACTATTAGTACTATAGCTAAAGGATGATTTATCACTATATTTCACAGAAAAAACGTATCAAAATATTAGATTTGAATCAGCTTCACTATAGACGGTAGGGTTTGTTCTGGTTGTTGTTTAATAAATTCGTAGGTTCCGTCCACGTACACACAAAACAAACAACGGATCGCAAAGCAAATCAAGCGATATCGTGACATGATGCGCAAACGTGAGGAATCTGTAATCCTTATGTCTTATACCTACTATTAAACGAGGAAGTATTGTATATAAACTTACGGCATAGTATAATATAAGTAATAGTACTACCACAGATTACATAATAGTTACTACGTACTACGTACAGTATGGCCGCTCCCTGCCGCTCCATGGTGCCGACCTGACCCCTCTGAGATGAACCTGGAACAGTTTGTTTGGCGCCACACGCACATACGCTCACACCCGTATTCACAAACATTACTATGAGGTCTCACAGTGCGCGCGGACGCACAGGTACCCAAAACCCTATTCATAGACAACACTTGAGTGGCGGTCGGCACTGTGCGTCCCTTAAAATGAACGCATAGCTAAGGGAGCCAGCTAGCTATATTATGCAACGCATAGTGTCATTTTGTGACTAGTTTACGTGAAAAAGATAGGGTTATGTTCATTTCTCATGTTTGGTTTTGCTTGATTGAGGTTGTTTTTGTTGCTTTAACAATGGATTATAGTAGCGAAGAAGAATTTGATAATTTATATCAATGAGCGAAGCAGAATAAACACTAGAAAAGTGATACGGAATTTCCAAGATCCCTTTTTTATTATTCAAACACAAATCGGCGCAACAATTACCGCAAAATCACCACAAAACACAAAACAAAAATAGTTCTCAGGCAGTATTTTATTTAAAATATTTAATATTTAAGATTTATATAATAATATTAAGTATTTCTGGACAATTTACACAGCGCCATCTAGTCACAAATTAAGCGCAAAGCTTGTGTTATGGGTACTAGACAACTGATAAATGTACTTAAATACATTTGTTTGTAAATACATACTTATAATTCATAGAAAACACCCAGGCCTAGACAAACCGACATGACATGGCACACAAATGTTTTTCTTGTGCGGGAATCGAACCCGCGACCTCTGAGTCAAAGTGGTAATTGCTAACCATTCGACCACCGAGCTCATCGAAATTTTATGAATAATGAATTGTCAGTCAACGAAGTGAACTGCGCAACACAAACTAACCAATCACGCGACTCTATTTAACGCAGTGCGTTTGCTTATTCAAGTGCCGTTTAAGTATTGTTTATGAATTGAAAGGCTCGCCATGTGCAACGCACTGATTAATGCCTTACTTCGCATAGTATTGTTAGTCTTCATAGACAAGTATTGTTTGTGAATACGGGTGTAAGTCTCGCTCTGCACAGACGTCGTTGTTTCTGTAATAGTTAAAGATGCGACATTTGTTTAAAGTGGCTTGCCTACGGTGTCCTGCAACTTCGTCTGGGATTAATTAGATAAAAACTTACACATATGGGCAAAATTTCAGTACGATAGGTAGTTTCGGAGTTTATCGCGAACAATCATCGTGACACGTGATTTCTGTATTTCGAGTGTATGTATATTATGTCCCAAATAAGCACACAAGCAATTTATGTAAGGATAAATGTTAAGAGGATACGTCTTTACGAACTGATTAGAATAATACAGTATGACCCTAAATTTTATAAATTATTGTAACCTCCAATTTGTTATTTTATTACAAGATTAAAATTGCCACGGAGAAGAGGGGACTCCTCTAATACAGGTTATTTCAACTGAACAGAGTAGATCCCAAAATCATCGTAAAATAACCTTGTAATTACTAATAGACTGAATTTGAATTTGAAGCGGTTTGTATCACTATTATATTACTCTATCGTCGTACAATAGTACTTTAAAGGAGATTGTATACTCATCAAGCGGTATAAAAGTGATTATAATATGTATTAAAGAACAATGTGGTATTTAAACCGCTCTTTAGCAGTGTCGCTAAATGGATTTAGAGATATAAATGAGTTAATAAATAAGAGATATAAATATACTTATAATAACACTATAAGATCTATAAGAGGAATTGAGTAGGTAAAAGTGCTTTAATAAAGTTATAAACATTGCATATAACACTCAAAGAGTTTCCAGGTAGTATTACTTAGTCTAAAGCTACTCAACACATCGGTAAATATCTTTTATCTACTCACATACAAAAATTTAGAGATTAAAAACTAAACACAGAATCTTAATGACAGTAGAAATCTTCGTTCTGGTTATAAAGATAAGTTACATAGGCCGGGAACAAAATTAACACTCGTAGCTAATAACACTTATATTATGTGTATCAAGATTTACAATAAATTACCTGAGCATTATAAGCAGTTTAACACTTCAAAATTTAAAGCTACTTTTAAAGAATGGTTGGCCAAAAAATGTTTTTACAGTATTCAAGAATATTTAGATTATAAGTAATGATATAATAAATTTTGCGTTATTCTTTAACTATATCTAACATATACTCGTATATAAATGTGTATACGCCTGAAAAGGTAGGATCAAGTGAAACTTTTTGTAATTAACAATAAGACCTGTTTTTTTGTTACCTTGTTTTCCATACACAATAAAGTACTTACTTACTTACTAGTCTTTTACGCACAAGCCATCAAAATAAATTTAAAAAGTTACTTTTCGATACAGCTCTATATGGACAGCTGTATCGAAAAATAACTTTTTTTCCATTTCGATACAGCAGCAAGCAGGTTGCAATACAAATGCATTGCAACTTTGCAAAAATTTTCTTTATAATCTGTGAACGCGGAGCCGCGCGGCGCGTCGCGCATGCGCACCACGCATGCTCAATCTGCAAATGGATTTATAAGTACCAAATGAAGCTGTTAAATTAACTTCATGGTTTTATTTAAAATATTATTATCATCTATTTCATGAGATTAAATAAAGTAGTGTATGAAACTGCACATAATTAGGTCTTAAAATACTCGTGTGACGCTATTATCACATTCGCCTTCGGCTTATGTGATAAACACACACTCGTATTTTAAGAACCCTTATTATGCAACAGTTTCATAAACTACTATTATACCACCGAATATATCCACCGAATAAATATCTTTTATACGACGATACCGCAAACGTTTCTCACGATTTCGATGCAATTTACAATATCGAGTTTTATGGGGGTGAAAAATCAGTGTAGCTACCCTCTCAATACGTGCATACTAGAGGGCACCTGTACTTGTTCTGTGGCAGCCATGCGTCAATTAATATTAGTCTGTGGCAGCAGCTACGAAATGGTACATCCCAGTAGCGACTAGGGGCCCTACCGCTTAAGCTGAAGCCGATTGCTATCGGATTTTGATTGCGATAATCAAACTTCATCAATTGGCCGTGTGGTTTCCGGCAGATTAGAATAGAATCACTGCGTCTCTTCCCGTGGATGTCGTACAAGGCGACTAAAGGAAATACATTATAAAACATCGATCAGGCTTTCCCAACCCGTCTTGGCCAGCGTGGGGAGTTTAGGCCAAATCCTCCTTCTGTCAGGGACGGATGAGAGAGGGTCGTGCTCCTGTAGTGGAGACTAAAATGACCTGATGATGAATCAAACTTCAGCTTAGATTAGTGGTAATTGTGTTTAGCTTAGTTGGTAAAAACTATGAAGCTCTGCCGACAAAGTTATATTTGTCAGTTACTCAAACCTAACAGCTATTTTTTGGCATCATAATATTCGGTAGGAATCGGTTTCAGGTTAGGCGTCAGATCCCCTGTTTTGTTGTTCACTAGTTTCGAGCGATCAAACTAAAGCGGTATTCCGTCTTAACGTTCCAGAGAAATCCCATTTCGGCTCCCCAGGGGCTATATCAAAAATAATAAACCGCCTGTCGAGCGGCGATTACCCAATTTTCAGTAAAAGGATTTTTTCCTCACTTCATGTAATGATTGTAACTGGGTGTGCAAAGAAGTGCCCGTCGGCTTTATTGCACGTTTTTAGTCCAAATGACGATAATTTCAACGCGAAGTGGTTTTTACGGCAGTCGCGAAAGAAATGTGCGAATACAACGCTTTGGAGACATTAGCGTGATGTATGCTATGCGCTTTATGCTCGTAATGCATATCCGTTTATAGCTCATTTGCAGTTCCATGGAATTTGTATTGTATGCGATTTTTTTTAATTACCAGTACAGTACAGTGCGACCGAGCTAAGCTAGGCTTGATTATATCTTTTTTTGGATAGTTGATTTTAAGTTAAGAAAAGTATTATTTAATAGATAAAGACTATATTCACTAAACAATCTAATTTAATTTAATATGTATCACTTGTGAGATACATTACATTGTGTTTTCATGCGATTGCCAAGTCATTCTGTTTATTTAAAACATAAAATATTTTTAATATTGATATGGTCGCTATAAGATGTTGCTAGGTTAGCTAATTGCGTAATACTTAAGACAATAGGTTCCTTAAATAGGGACTGAATAAATTAACTGACTTGGTATTACATGGATCTCATAACTTTTTCCGGTAGACGATCTGAGTTGCGAGACTTGGTTTTTTTACAAGTTATGTTTTTGATGGCATATAATTTTGTTAGTAACATTTTATGGACGAGAATGTCTGAAAATAAATTATTATTATTATTATCACTCTATTGATCATCGATCAAGCACAGTCATTTAATAGGCATGAGCGGTGCGATATGGATCCAACGCGTAGAGGCCTCATTGAAAAGTTCGATATAATGATGTACATTATTATTAAATTGTATCTCTTTTTAATCACGGGTCAAGCCCGGTCATTTGATAGGCGTGCGCGGGGATATGGATCCAACGAGTAGAGGCCCCTTTGAGAAGTTTAATGTAATGTTGTACGCCCGCCGTGACCCGCTCCAGGATATGTCAATGGAACGACATACCCATGAGCAGGTCTCGGCAGGCGGTGAGACTATTGCGAAGTGTGATGGAAAATAAATGGGCTATGGAGATGAGATCTGGGTGAACTCAATACCGGGCTATTATTAATTTTATTATTATTATTAAAAAAAATATAAGAGTATTGTTATAAACATAAATTCTATGGTTTTTTGTTTCAATTGATAATTTCTTGTTTTTCTTTCAGTTTACAATATAACTGTAGGCATTTTTAATACTGGTATGTAACACATACGTATATTTAACAACACTGTTTACCATGAAATGTTTCATACTCGCTCCATAATATATTTTTAAATATAAGGTATCTCGACACCTCGCCGGGTAATGCCGCATATTTCCATTAACGCCAACATAAATAGTTTAACAAATATTATAATCTGAAAATTCTCTGGTGGCGGTAAATAGGCTTATATATTTAATATATATGTTACATCATTTAAGCTACATATAAATTGCCTTGACAAAACAGATTTATTACTTTATTTTTTACTAGCTTCCCACCCTGGCTTCGCACGTGTAGAAAGTGGTATTTTATTTTCCTCGCAATTTTTAATTCTTTTCTCACCATCCTTAACGAAAATATTAAAATAAAAATTTGCAGAATTGGTCAAGCCGTAATGAGTTTTGCGCTTAGCAACAATTCATTTTTATTTATATAGATTATTTGCGATTTTTACCACCGATGCAAGCACATGGGGTATTATAACTTTAACTTAGGTTATAGGTTCTCTTTACAAATCTCTACCTTTTCTATTAAATCCGATGCCTTCTCTATTTAAATAATATCAATATAATTCACAGGCTGGGCTGACATCTGCCGAGTCAGCGATGGCAGATGAGGGAAAGTCCTCCAGTGAAGGCCACGTATGGGGCGACGATCTCTAGATGGACCGCCTACCTCAAAAAAGTGGTTGAATGCGAAAAGCGAAGGATCCGGGAGAATATGGTGGAAAGCATTGGGAAAGGTCTATATCCTGTAGTGGGTACTACAGGATGATAATAATGATGATGATGATATGAGAAATGACTAAATCAGAATTCCTTCGTGAGCAATATTAGACGAAAAAGAGCGATAAACAGTTCATCTGGTTCCTGCATAAGAGAAGAAATGGAGGTGAAAGTCAAAATTCTATATTATTTATTCGAGAGAAAGCTATATATATACTTCTCCCTCTCCTTTAAATCCTCGTCTCTCTTCTATTTAAATTAACTTTATTAGGTTCGTTTTTAAATCAATTCCTTACAATATCTTGTTATCTCTTCTTTTTCTACACATTTTTTGGACACATGGACGATATTGGAAACAATTGTGGAGAAAAAAAAAAAGTTTTTCCTTTTCCTTTTTTTTGTTTTCTTTGTCCACTCTTGCCTTTTCCTTCAACTTCAAGTTTAATCATTTCTTTGGTGTAAAAATTTCGTATTTCTAGCTGCTCTTTACTATTTTCGCTCATTTATCCTACTTCCTCTCGATTTCTCTGTGTTTTCTTCCACATCTACCCTTTTCTCTTTCTTTCCAAATTCTTACAATTTCGCCACACTTGACCCTACTACTCTATTTAATAATTTGTAATATAAACCGGTAAATAGATATCTCTTGCATAAAGCAGTACATTAGTTAAGGAAACCATCAATCAGTTATATCAGGACGCTCATATGCAGTAAATATCACAAATAATTAACGACGAATTAGCTAAATATGGAGCTAAGCCCGAATGTGTACAGTTTCTAATTAGCTAATCGAATGCATGCAGCATGGATAACCCGGCTAATGACAAAGCACACAGGCGCCCGGGTCACGTGACAGACGTAATCACGGCATTATCCGCCTGGCGTGACAGCGTGACGCCGACACTGACACGTGTCATATAATGCAGCACCGGGTGCTCTAATTTCGAAATGGTATTTGAGTTATAGTGTGATCGAAATATTACTATATCCTATACTAGCGGCCCGTCTCGGCTTCGCACGGGTATTTTAGAAAAAATTCAAAAATTCTCTCTGACTTGCAAGACGATTTTCAGTTTCTGATGAAGATTCTCCATGACGACGTATTTTTGATGCCCTCACTTGGGAACTATTTCTAGAAATTTGAGATCTTCATCTTTTGGGCATTTTAAAATGTTAAAAAAATATTTGCAAAAAATATCTAATTTTTGTTCAAATAAAAAAAAAACCGGACAAGTGCGAGTCGGACTCGCCCACCGAGGGTTCCGTAGGTACGTAGTATCATTATTAAATTTGATATTTTTCATTATAAATAAGAAATAATGCGTCGAAAAAAATAAATAAAATATATTTTGCAATGTGTACATCAAGCCCTTTCATATGATACCCCATTTGAACTAGTAGTTTCAATTTGAAATTTCGACACCCTATAAAAAATATAGACCCCTATTTTTTAAGATCTATTTACAAATGTATAGTTTTGAGATTTATTCCTGTACTTGTAGTCTATAACGATGTTACTTGCCAAATTTCATAGTTCTAGGTCAACGGGAAGTACCCTATAGGTTTTGATTCCCTTGAGTGTGTCGAAATATGCGTTTTTTGCTGAATAAACGGCCGTAACTTTTTTCTACGTAAACTTACCAGTTTGATTTTTTTTTAACTTCATGGGACCGTAGACCTGAGTATACAGTTCAAATTTTAGCTTGATACCTCCACGCATTCTCGACATAGAAATTCTTGACAGACAGACAGACAGACAGACAGACAGACAGACAGACAGACAGACGGACAACAAAGTGATCTTATAAGGGTTCCGTTTTTCCTTTTGAGGTTCGGAACCCTAAAAAGGAATAATGTCGAAAATTATAGCAATGTTTACATCAAAAATTAACTGTTGTACAGGAATTACCTATATAAAATTTTATTGAAATATTATAATAACTACTAAGTCACTAAGCTGTTTGGATAGATAATCAATATAAATAATTATTATCAGGCAGTACATACCTACTTACTGAATAAAATATAAATAAATGGGTTTAGTTCAGAAAAGAACTTTTAAATATACGTACTAAACGAATTCAAAATATTTCCAAGCGAAAACTATTCGATTCCGCGCACGACCGCTGCGTAGCGAGCCGACCGCGCGGCACGTTATTTCTTGACATTGACTCCCCCTCCCGTACCCCAGTGACGCCCCTACATCGCATTTAGTTTTTAGCTAACCGAACGGGTTTTTTTTTCTAATACTTACATTTTTAAACACGTGATATCTTTCGAATGGAATGTCAGAATTGTCAAATTCAAAAAGTTATATAAAGGTATTGAAGCAGTCTTGAATATGAAGTAATTTATTTTGTTATGGATTATACTTATTTGACAGGGGTGTGCGCTATTTACGAAGTAAGCCGATCTACGCACACTCAGCGGCATTTTACACCGCTGACTCTCTCACTTCGAAATTAGGCTTTTATATTCACTATTCTTCGATTATTACTCAAAACTATTAAAACTTATATTTTTTTAATTATATATTGTACGGAGTCAATGTTACTTATATATAAGTATTTCTGCGAGTGAGTGAGTCGCCAGATGTGAGAGATACGAGTAGTGTTCAGTGGGGTTACAGCGCGAGAATAATACTTGCAACACCAAGTTTGCAGAGGCACCACGGAGCTCCTATTTTTAATTAATCACAAAGTTTAATAAACCTAAAGCTAACCGACTTAATTCGCCGCCTTCATATTTAAAATAGCTAGCCGTATGCAATGCGACGGATTTTAAGAGTTGGCTACGAAATATAAAAGGGTATGCAAAAGCAATGTTATAAATAAATAAATATTTCTGGACAATTTACACAGCGTCGTCTAGTCCCAAATTAAGCGCAAAGCTTGTACTATGAATACTAGACAACTGATAAATGTACTTAAATATTTTTTTTTGTTACCTGCCGCTGAGTTCCACTATCGTACAACTCGCCATAAATTAAAATTCCATCCTCATCATCTCGATATTTGGCGATCTACTACAGTACGCTTTTTGAGACATTTTCTACCACGAACTGTGAAATTGTGGAATCAACTTCCTCCAGCGGTATTCCCAAATAAATACGACATGGGGGCCTTTAAGAACAGAGTCAATATTTCCCTTAAAAGGCTGGCAACGGATCGGTGACCCTTTGGTGTTGCTGATTTCTATGGGCGGTGGTGATTGCTTTCCGTCAGGTGACCCACATGCTCGCTTGCCCCCCTCTCATATATAAAAAAAAAAAAACATACATCTCGTCGTTATAAATAATTTAACAAAAAAAAAACCGACTCCAAACATTACTCTACATTTATGTATGTAGATACGGGCTGATGATGATGATGATGATGAAAACAATATGGGACCAATCTGGTAGTCCCAAATTAAGCGCAAAGCTTGTACTATGAATTTCTTTCAAATAAAAAGTTTTTTTTTCAAATCGGTTTATAAATCACGGAGTAATTAAGTAACAAACATTAAAAAAAACAGCCGAATTGAGAACCTCCTCCTTTTTTGGAATCGGAAGTTTAAAAAGAATAACTAAAGGTAGAAATATTGTGTTACTACGTACCAGCAAGGTATACGTCCCTCATTTAAGCTTTGTAAACTGAAAAATTAAGTGCGCTAAGTGCTGATTTGTCACTTAACCGCACGCTGCACGCACTCTAGTTAAAATGCAGTAAATAAATTTTAATTATAAAACACCTTGTTTATTAAATGTAATCTCGTGCCCCAACAGGAGGGCTCTCGCTGTCAAGAGCCGCGCTACGGGCAGAAATATAATGGGCATTTATGGACATGAGTTTTTGTATAGCCTTTAGAAATATTTGCCATTGTGGTACAAACTCGTGCATTTTACACGACTGACCAATAAATAAATAAATATTTCTGGACAATATTACACAGCGCCATCTAGTCCCAAATTAAGCAAAAAGCTTGTGTTATGGGTACTAGACAACTGATAAATGTACTTAATTTTTTTTTTGTAAATACATACTTATAATACATAAAAAACACCCAGACCAAGACAAACAGAAATGTTCATGCACGCACACAATTGTTTGTCTTGTGCGGGAATCGAACCCTCGACCTCGGAGTCAAAGTGGCCATTGCTAACGATTCGACCACCGAGCTCGTCATGTATGCAATAAAATGAGTATATAGAGAAAGTATTTAAGGATTATACAGGTGTAAGACAAGTGTCCTTGGGTGGTTCAATACAAAGACTTATGAAGAAACCGAGAATTTATTTTACTATCAAATAACACATATTTTGTTCACTTCATACACGATGATCACACAGACGTACGAACACACACGCTACTTCACACTCACAATAAATTGACATATACATTATTTTGTTTTTGTTTATTTATTTGATGGGGTGTAAGTGGTCCATCAACATCTTTGAAATGAAGTCAACCTCACCTGCACGTGGTGCACCCTGCTGACTGACAAACGAGGCTCTGGCGAAAAGAGAGATAGGACATACCGTATTTTTCAAGCTACCCAACTGGGGAAGTACCTCCACCTCACAGAATACCGCAGCCAAATAACAATTCCCTTGAGGGTTGTTGTGTTCCTGCGAGTGAGTGAGGTCATCAGAAAGACAGAAAGGAAGGAGTATAGGCTGGTAACGGATCGGCGACCCCTTGATGTTGCTGATCTCCATGGGCGGTGGTGATTGCTTTACATCAGGTGACTCACATGCTCATTTGCCCCCCTCTCATATAAAAATAAAACAATTTCGAAGTCAATGACATCCATATGCCATCCCGAGTGCCATACGTCAGCAGGGGAGTTTACATAATGCTCTAAACACTAACATACATACCTCACTAAATAGTTCATACATACCCTACCGCAGAGGTTCCCAATTTTTTTTGCCACGGAACCCTAATTGATTATACTTTTCCTAGCGGAACCCTAGCAGCTATAATTATTAATATTATAACTATAAATTTTTTTCTCTAACTAGTCATTTTTTTTCGATAAATGTTTTCTTAATTTTTGGACGGATCGCGGAACCCTTGTGGCCTTTCCACGGAACCCCTGGGTTCCGCGGACCACCTTTCGGAAAACACTGCCCTACCGCACTAAAGGACATTTCATCTCCTCTAAAGTATGTATGCAAAGATTCTTTAGTAAAACGAATAAACAACAGTCTCTCGCTCGAAAACAATTTTATTAGCAGTCGATTCTCTGTATTCCAACAAACTGAACGCGTTTTAACTCAAAGGGAACAATTTGCCACGAGAGCGCTGTTCATTGGGCTGACAGACTGCGGACCGCAAAGCCAAATGTACGATACGAGTACACACAAATGTACGTGTTGCTTGGATTGTGTTCTTTATTGTACTGAAAAAAAAAACCAGAGTATGAGAAAATTTATTTTCAATTCTCATAATCGTATCATACCAGTTTATACCAGGTAAAGCAGCTTTTTATACTTTTGTGAATAAAACTGTTTGCTTCTGAAACTAAAACAATAACGCCGTAAGCTGATTCAGATTTAAACTTCAGATTTGAATGAAACTTTTGGGGACTGAAGTATAAACACACCCCGGCTACTCCATATAAATGTCGAGTAATTTACTACTACATAAACAATGACGTCTGTTCTGAGCGTGAATGAGCGTGTGTGCGTTTGGCGCCATACAAACTGTTCCAGATTTGTCTCAGAGGGGAGGTGAGGTTGAGTCGAGCGCGAGCGATATTTCCTGTTGCTAGTGTTTATATGGCTATACATGTGGTGCACCCTTCTAGACGCTGGTTAATCAACGAGGCACTGTCAAAGGTTTGGCAGTGCGTAATGTTAAGTTACTCGAATAGGAAGTACCATGACGCACACCACCACATAAGTAACAAATTCCTAGTAACCTAGAGGGTTACGTTCCTTCTATGGAGGTGCTTCCTTCTAAGGATTTGCTTCTATGTAGAATACCTTCTATACAGAAAAAAAACGGCTTGCACTCCGGGAGTGCCGGCAGAAGTGAAAACTTAAACATTAACATTGTGCATTTTTGAATATTTTGGAATGGTTAAGGAATAATTTCGCACGAATTTATCAGTGTAAAGGTACTATCATTTATGTGGTAAAATACAATATTCATTTATTGCGCTATCGAACGCAAACATGACAATTTAAATAACATTAAAAATAAACAGCAGGAGCAGGCATACATTTTTGCCGCGCGGTATAGAGAGGGAGATATCACTTCCTCTCCTACATCGCTCCGGCGGCGGCGGTCTACGTCACCTCCGTCTTGCGAATTTTCGATCAGGCCACATGTTCTAACGCGAGTTTAACATTTTTTACCCATCCCAAAAAGTGCACAACGCCGTTACAGAAGTTTTCAGTTCAAAAATAGTTATAAAAGTTTAGCGAGATAACCGACATTCACGCGAGCGAAGCTGAAGGCCGAAGCTAGTTAATTCATTATTACCGATTATACACATACGATGACAGACATACAGCACAGTTTTACTGCTACGTAGGGAATGTCCTGGCGACGTGACGCGTGACGTCACTCACACGCGATGGCTCTGACACGTGACGTGACAGTTGCAATTGCCAAAGTTTTGAAATGTGTCTTGTTTGGAATTTGCATTCACAGCGTAAATTCTAATGGTCTTTTTGCATGGAGTATTGTAACGCAGATCTCCATCGTATAAACAATACATGTTTATACGATGGAGATCCTGTATCGACGAAGAAGAACAAAGGCGTTGACGAAGAAGAGCTACAGCATAGCGTAGTTATGAGCTGCCCGACTGGGGAAGTAACTCCACCTCACAGAATACCGCAGCCAAATAACAATTCCATTAAGGGTTGTTGTGTTCCTGCGAGTGAGTGAGGTCACAAGAAAGAAAGAAAGAAAGAAAGGAGTATAGGCTGGCAACGGATCGGCGATCCCTTGATGTAGCTGATCTCCATTGGCGGTGGTTATTGCTTTCCATCAGGTGACCCACATGCTCGTTTGCCCCCCTCATATAAAAAAAAATAAAACTTCATCCCTTCTCCTTCCTACCGACTTTACCAAAATGAGCGTTACAGAGGCGAACATGATGCGTTACATACCCGAGTGTGATGATACTAGCCACAAAATAAAGTGCACAGCTCGGCTAAAGAAGTTTTCACACACTTGTTTAGTTTGGAACTAGATCGCGCTATATTCAGAAATATTTTATTTCTAGTATCATCCCTACTTACCTACTTAATATTACAAATGTGTGAGTTTGTTTGTTACGCTTTCACGCCGAAACTACTCAACCGATAATCATAAAATTTTGTACACATATTCTCAAAGGTAATATGAAGGACATTAGAAGCTTTCTTATTAAAAAAAAAGAGAACGCGGGCAAAGCCGCGGGTGGAAGCATGTCTATAAACAAAATAAATTCGGGTTAATTACAACTTTTAATTACAACTCAAGAAAGATTTTTACTATGGATTTGTCTCCGCTCCGAATAGCGGAATAACTACTAAACCATCCGAATAAGTAACAAAAAAAAATCTTCTCATAGGTTTTGTATGGAACGGAACGACTTCATGATATCACGAGAACGGAATGACTGATACTGATGCGGTACGAAGTTCGCCGGGCCAGCTTATATTCGGCCCGCCTGTTGTGAAGCGGTTACCGTAGCTATATTAACACTCGCAACATAAAATATTGCTCGCGCGCCGTAACAACCCTCAAGGGAATTGTTATTTGGCTGCGGTATTCTGTGAGGTGGAGGTACATTCCCCAGTCGGATAGCTTACAATTGCGCTCCCTACCTCTCTTTTCGCCAGAGCTTCTTTTGTCAGTCAGCTGGGTGCACCGCGTGCAGGTGAAGTTGGCTTTGGTTCAAAGATGTTTATGAACCACTTACACCCCAAAAAAGTGATGAAAGTTGATGATAGCCAGCTCGTTGATGATAAAGTTTATTTATTCACCCGAATACATATTTGATTTAAACGTTCACTCTTATTTTCGCGGCAGACCTACATAGCTGGTAAACAATGGAGAGTCCACAAATGGCTATATTTTAACTTTGAGCGCCACTGTCAACAGCAGGCGAGCTCGCGAAGTGCCGAGATTACGGAAAATAAACAAAACAAAATGGGAACACCCACTATACGTATTATTCATTCAGTTGAGTTAGATTTTAGTACGCATATGTTTTCGTATACAATTTATTTGACGTGAATAACATCTTTAAAATTGCTTCTATAGGGAGGCAATTAAAAAAAAAACCGGACAAGTGCGAGTCGGACTCGCCCACCGAGGGTTCCGTACGTAGTATCATTATTAAATTTGATATTTTTCATTATAAATAAGAAATAATGCGTCGAAAAAAATAAATAAAATATATTTTGCAATGTGTACATCAAGCCCTTTCATATGATACCCCATTTGAACTAGTAGTTTCAATTTGAAATTTCGACACCCTATAAAAAATATAGACCCCCTATTTTTTAAGATCTATTTACAAATGTATAGTTTTGAGATTTATTCCTGTACTTGTAGTCTATAACGATGTTACTTGCCAAATTTCATAGTTCTAGGTCAACGGGAAGTACCCTATAGGTTTTGATTTGTTTGTTTGGTTTTGAGCGTGTCGAAATATGCGTTTTTTGCTGAATAAACGGCCGTAACTTTTTTCTACGTAAACTTAGCAGTTTCATTTTTTTTTAACTTCATGAGACAGTAGACCTGAGTATACAGTTCAAATTTCAGCTTGATACCTCCACGCATTCTCGACATAGAAATTCTTGACAGACAGACAGACAGACAGACAGACAGACAGACAGACAGACAGACAGACAGACAGACGGACAACAAAGTGATCTTATAAGGGTTCCGTTTTTCCTTTTGAGGTTCGGAACCCTAAAAAAACGAATGTTAATAAAATCGGGAGATACAGTTTGGTGTTGCAGCTACAAATCTATCATCTCCATCCAAAATTCAATCACATCACTGGATAGATGAAGGATCAATGAATTTATTACGCTAAGTAAGGACTATGGAACATCGCGTGCGGGGGACGGGGAAACGCTGCCATTTTGAGATAAATTTAGTGCATCTTGCATATACTCGTATGTGTGCAAGATCAATGAGTAGACTTGCAGGTTAACTTTGTGATTTCGACGTCTAAGCGGGCCGATTGAAATCTTGGGCAATCTTCGATTCTTATAAATTTCAAACGGTGTGATTTTGTGCCATACACACTCGCAGATTCTTAGGGGTGTAAGTGGTTCATCAACATCTTTGAACCAAAGCCAACTTAACCTGCACGCGGTGCACCCTGCTGACTGACAAACGAAGCTCTGGCGAAAAGAGAGGCAGGGAGCGTAATTGTAAGCTACCCGACTGGGGAAAGTACCTCCACCTCACAGAATACCGCAGCCAAATAACGGTTCCCTTAAGGGCTGTTGTGTTCCTGCGCGTGAGTGAGGTCACCAGAAAGGAAGGAGATGCTGCGATGGCAGCGGGGGTGGCGGCGCGCGAGCGATATTTTATGTTGCGAGCGTTAATATGACCACGGTAATCGCTTCACATCAGGCGGGCCGTATGCTTCTCTGCCACCCGACGTAGTATAAAAAACAAAAAGGTACATTAGGATAAGTATAATATAGTGTAAGTAGGTCTGTCATACCCCTAACAGCCGTCAAGATTTACACTTGGAGGGATGCCATCGTTGTCTTCCTAACAACTCTATACGCATTGTACGCGTCCGGGAAGAACGTCGTTGTGACAGATTCCATTCTTACCATATTCGTAGGTAAAAAGTGAACATAATTAGAGTTGTAATGCCCGGTTTATATTATTCCAGTCCAGTAACCCAGTAGCGCTGGACTGGAATTGCTCCATCAAAGCTGTCCAATCGTCAAGACTACATTGACAATGAGTTCGAGAAAGCGGTTGAATCTTTTATTAACACATACACATAAGTTAGTGTTACAAGAAGTTATTAATGAGGTTGATATGGAGCTAAAAAAAGGAACGGATTTGGGTCAGTTGGATCAACGAAAGAGATCAAAAAGGAGGGTCGGTCATGCTTTTGCAACAACTGAAGGCAGAAGATCAAATAATATATGTTACTTAACTTAAGTTAACTTTTTCATTTTTAATCCTTTCTTCGCAATCCAGGTAAAAATCCGCAGAACAAACAACACATGTTTCCTGTACAATTGTTCTGTCAGCACTGGAATGGCACTGGATTGGCCGTCTACATGATTCCAGTAGCGCTGGAATGGCCGTGCTTGATTCAAAAGTAGACTGCCATTCCAGTTACTGCACTGGATTGCTCACTGGATCCAGTGCATTCCAGTGCCGGTTTACATTATTCCAATAGTATTCCAGCGCTGGATTCGATCGCTGGTCTCGAATAATGTAAACCGGGCATAAGTGTTTATAACAACATAACAACTCTATAGTAATAAAATATAATTGATTACATTATAATATTGTCTTATACTCAATAGCTATTAATGTTAAATGTTAGTTGCGAGGCAGCGGAATCCCGAGGGCGTAGGTTGCGCCCTTTAAACTCATTATTGAGCGAAACATAATCTCTTTGAGCTCGAAGTCTCAGACGTTCAGCCTGTGTAAGTTATTGTCACAATATCCATAAACGCGAAGACATAGAAAGTTATTATATATTTTAATAGAGAAAGATCCCAGGGCCGTCAGACGTCACTTATTTCCTGATGAATAAAATATGCATGATTGAGTAAGTGTTAGGGTGTACTTACCTGTACCTACCTTGGCCAGACAGGCTTTCTCCAGGTATCAGGTAATCATTCATTCATTCATCATCAGGTCATTTTAGTCTCCACTATAGGAGCACGACTCTCTCTCGTCCGTCCCAGACACAAGGAAGATTTGGCCTACACTCACCACGCTAGCCAGACGGGTTGGGGAGGCCTGATCTATGTTTGATAATGTATTTCCCTTAGTCGCCTTGTACGACATCCACGGGAAGAGACAGAGAGATTCTATTTTAGTCTGCCGGAAACCACACGGCTAACAAAAGTCAGGTAATCAAGGTATGTAAAAACACTAAGCACCTCATTTCAATTCTGATAGCTGATTTCTACATGTATGTTATAACAATATCGTTAAAAATCAGTAATCAATACTCTCAGACACTTCCGGTCGGCAGTATTACCATTACCTTACAAACGCTTTTACGTTTCGCGTGCCGCGGGTCCATGGTGGGTACAGCGTCGGTACGGCGCGCTTGGTAAAGAATTGACAGGTATTATTAATTTTAACCAGAACTTTTGTTCATCATAAAACTAGCTGTCCCGGCGAACTTCGTACCGCCTAACAGTCAATGAATGTCGTGATGTACATATATATATGAACAAAATTTATGATTTCTTGAAATTAATACAATGAATAATAGAAAATAATAGAGAAGCACGATGGCGTGAGGCACGTGTCAGTCTAATTGTACACGCAAGTTAAGCAACGTCAACCGTAGCCTGTTCATGGATGAGTTTATGTTATCTCGAGCTCGTCCGTGCTTCGGAAGGCACGTTAAGCCGTCGGTCCTGGTGTTTATCATTAGATGGCAGTCCTTAAGCCAAGTTAGTGGCCCAACCCGTAGTTGAGCAGCGTGTTGGAGTATGCTCTAAACATCTTCGGTTGAGGGAAGACCCATACGGGTCTTCCCTCAACCGAAGATGTTTAGAGCATACTGGGATACCCCAGCAGTGGGTAAATAATAAGTTCAGTACTTTACAAAGTCACAAAAAAAGTACCAATTGACAACAATAAATATTTCAATCCACAAAACAAATCACAGACAACATTCGCAACGTAAAAGTGAGACCAATCGATTTGACATTTACATAACAATCAATAAATATTCCAATCCTTTTTAACTGGCACTATTTGTATGGGAAAACGTTTTTTCTGTTATTTAATTCTTTCGTCAATTTTTCAATGTTTTTAATACTTTCCCGACCAAGACACGACATTATTTTATATATTATATAGATTTATGGAGCTTGATTTAAATTTCTGAACGCACGCATAAATATTTTAGAAGCAGTAAATATTTAAATCCACAAAACTGTTTTCAAAACAAATCACAGCCAACTTTCAAGACGTAAAAATGAGACCAATAGAGTTAACATTTGTTTTTAATCTATGACATTTGTTCTATAATGAGCTTAATATACATTTCTGAACGCACGCATACATTTGGCGTACGCATGTACGACAACGTCACATTTGACAGCTACGACAACCAAAGAGAATGTAACCACTACGTTTTAAGAGACGGATGTGCCATACAAATAGCGTAAATTCTAAATGTATGAAATGGGAGCGAAAACAATCAGAATTTGTACCAAATTCGCTTCCGATTCATAGAGTCGTTTTTTTACCTTGAGTTGCGCCAGGCTGACGACAACCACAAACATTTTGTATGGGAAAATGTTTTTTCTTTTATTTTATTTTTTCGAGAATTTTCCAATGTTTTTAAGAGTTATTCTGCTATTCGGGACGGAAACAAATCCAACAAATCAAAAACCATGGCAATCGGTCCAGCCGTTCTCGAGTTATAAGTGTTGTAACAAACACGACTTTCTTTTATATATATAGAAGAAGAAGATAAGTAACGTCTGACGGCTCTGGAATCTTGGATTATTATATTTTACATTTAGTAGTACAAGTAGAGATTATTGAATAAAAATTGTATCGTTCCATAGAGGCTATATACATATGTACAAGTATTAATACACAGATTTATAATATACTTATTTCTTTCTGGTTTCAGGATCCTAATATTGAGCTTAACAAACTCTCTGTATATTGTGTATTATATATGTATATATATATATATAATTGAATAAGTATATGTATGCAAGTATATAGTACATATGTTTGTATGTAGTATATGTTTATACTTATCTAGACATTGTGCTTAATTTTATCTGCCTCGCTAAGCTTTCAGTTTCCTATAGGTAATCTATAGTTGACTCGAAGAGATCCCTGATGGGATAAGTCCGCTATTGCACAAAATTGTTATTAATATTATGTGTATTACTTTTATAGTACAATAAAGTCTTTACAAACACGAATAATACAATATTCAGTCGTAAATATTTTTTTATGGTTACAAGCGCGAGCCGAAGCGTGCCGAATGTCGGCATTTACGAAGTAGTGTCACCGTAAAGTATCTCATGGCACTAATGGTAGTGCCGCGTAGTAGTGCCTATGTGGAACAAGAGTCGTATGTAAGATATTCACGCGCGAGTATAATACAATGATACTCGAGCGTGAATATATTTATACAGTTTGTGTTTTTACAAAATATCGTTTTAAGAGTTACCAATTACACAATGGTTTGTTCAGACGAGTCGATATAATGCCCACGGTCTCATACCGCTCGCCATCAGCATCAAATTCAGAAATATTCGCGTATACTATGTGGTTGCAATTTTTTTCTGTGCGCTATCATATTGTGGAATGAACTGTCTGTTGATGCGCGGAGACAACATGGGTTCTTCAAAAAGGCATGAGAAACAATATTCAAAGTTATCATTGTTATATTTTTATTAAGTTGGGATGTCGACGACATCCCAATTTTTAACGGAGATGAGTTCGGTGGTCGAATGGTTAGCAATGGCCACTTTGAGTCCGAGGTCGCGGGTTCGATCCCCGCACAAGGCAAACATTTGTGTGCATGAACATGTCTGTTTGTCTTGATCTAGGCGTTTCTATGTATTTAAGTATGTATTTACAAAAAAATATGTATTTAAGTATGTACATTTATCAGTTGTCTAGTACCCATAACACAAGCTTTGCGCTTAATTTGGGACTAGATGGCGCTGTGTAAATTGTCCAGAAATATTTATATGATATATTTATATTTATGTAAGTAGTTCATCGTCATTCAAGCCAACATCACCTGCAAGTAAGGTTAAGTTAAGGCTTACTTACACGCTACTGACTGACAAACGAGTCTCTGGAATCAGAGAGGCCCTAACTCTCTTTCGGACAGCTATGTGTAAGCTTCCCGGCTGGGGAATTCCCTTCACCTCTGAGTCCCTTGAGGGTTGTTGTGTTCCAGTGAGTGAATGGGGTAACCAAAGGGCCTACCGCCGAAGCTGCAACCTTCGAATGTTTTGGTACGAAAATAGGTGTCACGTTATAGTTATTGACAGACATCTTCAGCTTAGTCGATAGAGCTCCATTGTTTCTACCAGCTAAACTAAACGCAAGTAGCATAAATCTAAGTTGAAGATTGATTTTTGCAATCACAAAATCGGTTTCAGCTTCTGCGGTATGGCCCGGGGACTGAAGGAATTATTGCATCGGCAGCGGTAATGGAGGCAAGTGATATTTTATGTTGTGAGCGTTTGCTATCGTAACTGCTCCACATAATATATATAAAAATAATATTTCTGGACAATTTACACAGCGCCATCTAGTCCCAAATTAAGCGCAAAGCTTGTACTATGGGTACTAGACAACTGAAAAATGTACTTAAATACATTTTTAATACATACATATAATAACATAGGAAACATCCAGACCAAGACAAACCGACATGTTCATGCACACAAATATTTGTCTTGTGCGGGAATCGAACCCACGATCCCGGAGTCAAAGTGGACATGGTTAGGCATTCGACCACCGGGGTCGTCGTTACATAAACAAATATTTTAAGAGTATTTAGATTTTCCAAATGCTATATTTGTTGCATGCGCATCGTCACGCCCCTCGTGGCTCGTGTCGTGACAGAGGCGTGAACACATAGCCCATATTTCAGCGCTAAGTGATTGTTTCATAACGACAGTTTAATGGCGTTTTGTCATGTACACAAATACAGTTAAATGAAATAACTGAAAGTTAAATGAAGTTTGGTCGTTAAAGTTTTGCTTTGTTTCTGACACAAATGGCTTGCTTAAAATCTACGTATGCGTTTTCATAATAGTACTTATTATAACGGGTCACTATATACTAGTATATTTTTATACTCCTGCCTAACCAACTGCCAACAAGGGAGAATTACCAAGCGTTCAGACGATTTTACAATTCTTATTATTGGAATCGATGTGTTCGGTAACAACTCAATGTTTTAGGTCCCCTATAGTGTTAGATACTTAAAATCCGTGGTGCACGGCAGTTGAGCTTCACCTGACTAGCCATCTCTTTAGGCTTTTAATGCCTTATTTGCCATATTGCTGTCTCTCCCATTGCTAAGAGGGGAAGTCAAATTCCAAAAGCTTCCTACTCCTACTAATTTCTTCTGATTAAATTCGTTGTGAGTTCCAAGGCAGCCGTAGTTGTACCCCCGGGACTGCAATGGACTTCACTGTTCATTGCCTTTTTTGGCGGTCCCCGCTGTTAATCCTGGCTACACAAGAGACACAGTGGTGGGAATGTGTGGTGGGCCCCCGTCCAAAAACTCCTGCCTAAAAAGGAGTGCTATGTTTGTCTATACAATCGCTTGTATTCAGTTAAGCATCGGCGAATGAAACCTGTCCATGGATGGTTTATTTTCTCAGGCTAATCCATACTTCGGAGGGCACATTAAGCCGTCGGTCCCGACTGTTGTCATTAGATGACATGTCGATGTCGTTAAGTTAAGCCAGTGGCCTGTAGGCGGCTTGAAAACACTAGCCTCCGCCAACCCGCAGTTAAGTAGCGTAGTGGGGTATGCTCTACACCCGTTCAATTGAGGAGAGCCCCGTATCCCACCAGTGAGATGAATATATAGGTTGATCACAGAGATATAATAGTTATTTGTTATGCAAGGCTGCAAAGTTAATTTTTGGCGCGAGTACCTTGTATTGAAACCTGAGCAAGCGAAGGATTCTAGGATTGAGCCACGAGCGAAGCGAGTGGTTCAAATATAGAATCCTGAGCGTAGCGAGGGTTTCAAAGGTACGAGACGCTAAATAACTTTGCTGCCGAGCGCAACACACAACTTTTCACCTCACTAAAGCGAGGAAAATGTTAGGTGCAAGAAAAACAGTTTTAATAAATAATCATCAATGGACTGGCTGCAAAGAATATAAACTATTACGAAACCAATGAGGTTCTATATATATGTAATTTATTGTACGAAACCTTTATTGAATAAAAATATTTGAATTTTAAAAACACTTTCCACGCTAGCGGATAAAGTGCGATTTTCCACGCAGATTTCGAATGATAAACAGAGCTTTTACGAGCTAGTGAGGTGAAAAATGTATTTATATCTGTAGGGTTAACAAAGAACCCCTTGTGGACCGTCAGTACTCCCAGTGTTAAGCGCAGACCACACCTCTTTTCATACTTTGGTTTACTAGTTCGCGATATGAACCGAAACGAAGTATAAAAAGATGCGGCAGTGATATGAGCGAAGCGAAATGAACTTTGCTTCGTTTCGTTTCGTTCCTGCCCCCCTAGCCAAGTGTAATTCGTAGCGTAACGAACGTTAGATAGATCTCGTGACATTTGTCAATTCTCATACTAAAATGTTCGATTTTGAGAAATGTCACGTGACCTATCTAACGTTCGTTACGCTACGAATTACACTTGGCTAGGGGGGCTGGTGTAACCTGCATTTAAGAACCCCGCGTACCGCTACGTACGACTGCTACGTACTCGTATATCATGGATACGCAGAACCATCTTATACTGGAATTGTTACTGTACATGCGGTCGTACGTTTGTACTTGTTATTCCACCATAACATCTAATATCAAATGAAATTATTTACTCTATATGTATATTATTTCAATATGCTAAAAATACAGGGATAATAAAAAAAAATAATTTTCGCTTTCTACTCAGTATTTTCTAACGCAATTATATTTATTTATTTCATTTAATACTCTCTTGGTTGTGAATGGGACGATATGATTTTTAAAGGGCAGAAATTCAGCCCTCCTTTAAAAATCATAACGTAATATATTCAGGCTGAATATAATTTAATTCACTTACTACGCTGGCTCAAGACCCGAACTTACTCTTAGCCTTCGCTATGAGAGAGAGCCATAGTCTTCTGTCCTGCCAGGGACGTAGAGGACAGGGGCCACATTTTGTGGACCTGCCCTAGATACGGGGATCTGCGCAGAGAACTCCTGGACATGGTCCAGTGCAGCGAGGGGTACCCGGGGGCAGTGTACTACCAGGATCTCGTTCAAGGCCTTACGTAGGTTCGCCCATGCGTGGCACGCGCGAACGAGCGAAGAGGAGAGGCAGGAGAAGCTTGGAGGTGGTGCGCCAACGGACGGCAGTGAAGCTGTTAGAGTGATCGTCGCCACCCCAGAAGGGGGAGAGGGCATATAAAAGGGACAAAGGAACTGAGTTAAACAATGTGTAGGGAGTGAAGACGTGCCGCGGCACCACGAAGCCAAAGGCAGAGTGCCGCGAGCATCTCCCGCGAATCGGCTCATATGACCGCGAGGTCGGTCGAGCAATGGGTGGTGGTGGGTTTGTCCTGACAGGGGTTAACTTTGAGCTCTTACAAGTCTGCTTCTACACCATGTTTCCATGAATATTTAAATCGTCCAACCAGTTGTCGACCAATTAAATGACACGAATAAAATTATCAGCAATTTTTTATTTGCATTTACAGTATATTTTGACGACTTCGGTGGTCGAATGGTTAACAATGGCCACTTTGACTCCGATGTCCCGTTAAATGGGTTAAATCGTTTTTACCCTGTACATAAACCAACGATATTATAAAAGAAATGAATGACTGATGAAGGTCTCCTTTTGAGATCGAAACTAGTCGGCTTTCCCGACAAAAAGACGTGAGTGACCCGTTGAATTTATTTAATTAATTTAGTATAATGTCTCACGTGAGTTTTAATAATATTATATGATATTATAAATATTATATATTTGGCATCATCATCATCAGGTAATTTTTAGTCTCCACTACAGGAGCATGGTCTCCACTACAGGAGCACGACCCTCTCTCGTCCGTCACAGACAGGAGGATTCGGCCTACACTCCCTACGCTGGCCAGACGGGTTGGGGAGGCCTGTTCGATGTTTGATAATGTATTTCTCTTAGTCGCCTTGTACGACATCCACGGGAAGAGGAGGAGTGATTCTATTCTAGTCTGCCGGAAACCACACGGCCATATATTTGGCATACTCGTACTAAATTGCGTTAGGTTAGGTTAGGTAACGATTCCCGTCATCGCATGACGCTATCGCTATCCTTATCATCTCGGAATTTATATATACTTGCGATCTCTTTCGCTCGCTGAGTACGTAGTCGTAAGCGTCTTTTTTGGTTGCAAAAATATTTAACTAACCTAAAATACGCATTAAGATCAGGGCTTTATTTACTTTATCAACATAAATTGTGCATTTTCGTAATAAAGAAGACAGTATTTTTACTTATTTCAATCAATTGTCACAAACGTCAGATTCGTCAGCTTGCTTGTGCTAATTGCGAGGTGAGACAATTGGGGCACTTTTCGGGTGTACGTTTTTGTGGCCTATCTACAGTAGGTATATATAACATCATTGACATAAAGAGATCATGTTATTTGGCCGTTGCAAACTATCCACACGAATCGTAGGAATCGAAGCTATAAAATGAGATGTTTTCCTAAAAGTTATACGGTTTATTATATTTACTCGCACAAATACTCCGTATGAAATCTCAAATGCTCTCAAACGAGCTCATTTTTCATCATCCATCAAGATATTAGACATTTTTTTTTTACAAAGTGATAAAGTTGCCAAATGGTCCGTTAAGTTAAATTGACTTCTTATAGAATTTATGACTAAGTTGTTTTGTAAATAACGTACGTTTTGTAGTAACTTACTAGGTAACGAAATAAACCTGGCATACTTTAAGAAAAAAATCAGGTAAACAAACGTTTACATGAAGAACACAATCTTGTGCCTCTTTTACGAATTAATTGAATGCGATGGTGGATGCTGGAGGCCTATCGCCCAAGCTGAAACCGATTCCCAATAGATTTTTTGTTGCATAAATTAAACTTCAGCGTATATTGGTGGTAACTGTGTTTAGATTAGCTGATACAAATCCTGAAGTTCTACCGACAAAGATAAAAATGTTTGTCAATAACTTAAACCTAGGATCTATTTCTGGGAATCTTAATATGCGATGGGAATCGGTTTCAGCGTCGGTGGTAAGGCCCCGGATCCGTATAAATTACCAAGGAATTAGCAGCATGGTTTGATGTTACTTTACTAACAATATTGACCTATTTTCAATTAATCTGTAAGTTAAAAAATTAGGAAGATATGCCCCATGATTTGACTGATCAGTAGAGCGCCCGTGGAAGCTTTTCTTATCTTGTTGAAAAGGTACAGAAATGAAGAAATTTTGGGACGAATTGTGACAAACGACGCGGTGGCAAAAAGTACAAATTGAAAAATATGGACAAAGAATACAAACAAACGGTTACGCGGATATTGAAGGACAAGTGCTATTATGACATTAAAGATTATATAGATGACAAAAAATTTTATAATAACTAAATTTTGAATAATTATGACATGAATATTAGCTTGACATGCATTACTGTAAATATTGTAGATTAATTTGTAACTTAAAACTATTACATTATTAATATTTGTATGTTCTTTTCAGAGCAAGAAGTGGTTTGTACCTGCTTCTACAAATAAATAATTTGATTTTGATTTTGATTTTCGGCTGACTCCAGGTCAAAAGCCGCAATAATGTCCTAAAGCGAAGCGTACAACCAAAAGGTACAAAAACACACAATTAATGTTGCGTTGTTGAGTTAACAGAGCTTTTGTCACGTTTTTTTTTCTTTTGATGACTTAATATAATAAAAAATAAGTTTTTTTATTAATAAAATTAGTCATCAAAATCGGATAAAAATCTTCCAATAAAATACTACTTTTTATTTGTGTCACATCACAGTATACCTTATAATTTCGACGTACATCGTGTCATAGATGTGTAAAATCGATTTAAAATATTGTCAAATTACAGCATATCGGAGAAGATTACGTCGAAATTGACTCATTTTGGACTAGCATTATGTCGCCGCACTCATATTGTTTCGTAGTTAAGTCATGTCGAAGAAAGGCTTTGTCGGAGTTCTGTAGCATGGTATTTCGAACTAACCTATTGTTAAAATTAAGCCGTATCGGCTTTAGATATTGTCGAAATAAAATCTTGTCGTGATACAGTTTGCCGAAATTCAGTTTTAGACTCGATTTCTATGAAATTTACAATTTACAGTGATGATATTTAACTAGTTCTCAACAATGGTAGAATCCTTTATTGCCCTTGGCACTACTGCTTGGCACTATCAGTAGTGTCACGGGAAATTTAGTATTTTCTTAAAAACGCTGAGCGTAGCTCTCTCATTCAGATATTTTAAAATAGTAGTTTATGAAACTGTTGCATAATAAGGGTTATTAAAATACGAGTGTGAGTTTATAACATGAGCCGAAGGCGAATGTTATAATAGACCACACGAGTATTTTAATACCTAATTATGTGCAGTTTCATACACTACTTTATCTAATCTCATGAAATATATGATAATAATATTTTAAATACCACCATGAAGTTAATTTAACAGCTATAATTCTTACTTATAAATCCATTTGCAGATCGAGCATGCGTAGTGCACATGCGCGACGCGCCGCACGGCGCCGCGTTCACAGATGTTATGTAGAAAAATTTTGCAAAGTTGCAATGTATTTGCATTGCAACCTGTTTAAAATACCTGTATCCAGGGCTGAAGCTGTATCGAAATGGTAAAAAAGTTATTTTACGATACAGTTGTCCTTAAAAGAGCTGTATCGAAAAATAACTTTTTAAATTTATTTTGATAGCTTGTGCGTAAAGACTGTCATTAAGATACTGTGTTTAGTTTTTTAATGTGTAAATTTCAGTATGAGATTAGATAAAAACAATTATATATGCCACGGCGATTTCGGAAATGGCTCTAACGATTTGGATAAAAATATTTATGGGGGTGTTGGCGACTGGCTGGTTGTGCGTAAACTCTTTGTATTTCATTTTCTTAGTTTTTTTTTTACTTTTGATTATTTGATTTATATTAAAAAAATTTAGTTGTCATTTTAAGCTCCATTACATGAAACGTTGTAAAACTAGTATTATAATTTATTATAGCATTTTTCTGATAATTTTTGATTTTAAATTGTCCACTCTTAGTCGTTCACAGGGAGCAAGAAATCGATCTAGTTAGGTTTCAATTCTGGAATAAATACATCGTCGTTGTCAACCCTTAACCATCCCGCTGCTGGGATACGGGTCTCCCCTCAATCGAAAGGACTTAAAGTATACTCAGTGGCGTAGCGTGCCTTGTCGGGGCCCCGTATAAAAAATTTTTTGGAGGCCCTTATATGGAGGTAAAGATTTTTCACAAAAGAAAAAAAATATTGTGAGAAGAAATATTTATTTATCACATAATTTACCCATTTTACAAATAAAAATCGAATTTTAAATATTCACTCTCCTTGCCTTTTTTTCGGCAAACTGATTTATTAAATCATTTATGGCTGATGATGATTTTATTTTTTCTAAAGTTTCTGCCTCTATGGACAATAGTGAGATGTCTGACAGCCGTTCTTGTCCCATCGAAGTTCTTAAGTAATTTTTTATTAGTTTTAATTTTGAAAAACTTCTTTCTGCCGTTGCGGTTGTAACTGGAAGGGTCAAGAATAAAAAGCATGCTGTGATTACCTCGGGAAAACTGGATGCAAGACTATTGAATTTTACTAGCAATAATTCAATGAGTTCTTTAATGGAATAATTTTTTTTAATTTCAGAATTTAAGCATGTTTTTAGAGCCTTTAATTGGTCACAAAGATTAAGTGAGATGTCTTTACTGTATTTAGCAGACAGTTTTCCGGAAGCGTTTAATATCTCTTCGCTTGAAGAAGATAGGAGTTTCTCCGGTTGTAATATTTCGAATATACTACTCAGGTTGCAAAGGCTCTGAAATCTTTCTTTAGTTTGAGATATTAATATATCTAAACAGCAATAGTATACATTGACTTTGAAATAGGATTCCGGGTCGGAAATTCTCTCATCTTGTGATAACTCATCAAAAAAACGCTTCGTTATCTTTCGCCTACTGTTTTTAAAAACAGTTGTTACCTCTTTTGCTAAATCTTTGGATTCATTTAGCAAACTATTAAATGAATTCTGATTTCTTAATTGGCACAGTCTATTTAAAAGATTACTTAATAAAATACTAGATTTCTGTAAGTCATTATTTTCATGCTGTAGTGCTTTAGAAACAGGATTAATAATTTCAAATAGTGAAGAAAAAAATGTAACGAGCACTAAGAAATCAAAACTCTCTAAAATGTTAATTATACTTTTACATTCTTCACGTTCATCTTTTTTATTTGAAATTAAATTTAGTTGGTACAAAGTTTTCATGATTAGTAAAAAATTTTTCTTTACTGCTAATAAAGCGTCGTTCCTAGAAGACCATCTGGTAGGACATACCTTTTTAAGGGTAATCAAATATTTTTCAGATGAATCGTCACTTAGCATAGCCCAGCGTTTTATACTATTGCCAAAAAAAGTATATATTTTTTCTAAATTATCGAAAAAAGTCGATACTTCACGAACATGTCTCGCAGCATCGTTCAAAACCAAGTTTAAAGCGTGCGCAGCACAATGAACATAATCGGCATTTGGAGCATGCTCTTTTATTAGGGTTTGTAATCCTCCATACACACCCGACATAACATTTGCTCCATCGTATCCCTGTCCTCTACATTTAGTCAAATCAATTCCATATTCTTTAGTCAAATTTAAAATGTCAGTTTTCAGACCTGCAGCACTGCAATCGGTTACTGCTATGAATCCTAAAAAGGACTCACAGATTTTTATTTCTTTAGGCACATTATCATCATTTTCTGTAACCGAGATATATCGAAAAACTACAGATAGTTGGTCAATTTTTGATAAGTCTTGTGTTGTATCCAGAATTATTGTCAGAAATGGAGCTTTTTTAATTTCTGAGATAATACTGTTCCTAACGTTAGTACCAAGCAAACTAATAATTTCGTTTTGAATCGTAGGGCTTAAATAATTTATTTCACTTTTCGGTTTTAGAAGAAGTTCTTTTAAAGTTGCATCATAGTTAGATAGCAGACGTGAAATTGCCATAAAATTGCCAGAATCAGAATCATGCCCCCTCAAAGGTAGATTACAAGATACTAAAGTAATTATAACATTAATTATACGATGCAGTACATCTCTCCAGAATGTAATTTTACTATCGATTTCACTTTTCAATAGAGTATCGATGGTATTTCCTTGCAACCAATTATTATAAGAGAGTGAGGCACTAATATGCTGCTGTGACTTTTCATGGTCAAGAATAGTTTGTGTGAAATTGCTTCTAACCGAAACACCGTTAACCCAAGCAGAGGAGTACGATTTGTTTTGACGATCTGCTAATAACCAACAGAAGTGACAGTACGGTTTGTTTAAAACGTTAGAATAACATAACCATGGTCTTATAATTTTTATGCCTGCCTGATTGAAATATGAATAATAATAAGCCGAAAAAGGTCGGTTATTTTCTGAAACTTTTGGAAATGGTCCTTGTGGTTTAAATGGACCCAATTTAAAAATTATTTTTCGTTCGCATTCAGTTAAATTGTCACCAAAATTTCCTCTATCTGATGAAATTATATTACAATCTGCATTATCTGCAGATATATCAGAATCGTTGACTTGGGGTTCCTCGATTTCTGGATGGACATCCGATAAAGTATGTGCTTGGCTTTCTTCTATTTCCGGATGGATATGTGACGAAGAACATGCTTCAGAAGAATCTAAAAATAAACGAGTAATTGTTAAAAAATAAATACGAATGCTTTGATACTAAACTAAAAAGAGTTATATATAAATAAATAACGTTACTAAGGGTCACAGTTAGAGAGTGTTCAGTTCAGACGCACACAGACTCTACGCAGATTGTGCTCGTACCTATTAGTAGATACAAAATCACCTGCAGCCCGTCCGTGCATTACTATACACCTGCGTGCTATTTAAACGCAGCGCGTAGTGTAGTGGCCATACAAAACGAGAACCCGAAAGCGAGTCTGCACATCTGAAGTTCTCAACACGCAATTAACGATACGATACGGACTGATAGACAAACAACAAAACAAATCGATCCTATAGATAAGTTAGAATTTTGTTTTTTTTTTAATCAAGGCACGGAACCCTAAAAACAGTATAATTGTGAAAATCGAGGGGGGAGACAACTTTTTGTGACGGACAGATGGACAGACCGAAATTAAAAGATTTCCTTGTTTATCACTACGGGCCCCTAATAAATGGGTTGGGTAGTAGTGTAGTACTTACCTTTCCAATCTAAATCACTCACAGTATCTTGTCTCTGAAAAAATGAAGAAATTTTGGGCACTTTTTTTATAACCTCGTCCCTTTTCTGTTTAATTTTTCTTTTCTCAGCGCCGCTGGGATAATCTCTTTTCCTTTCACTCATTTCTTTTACAAATCGCTACTAATACTGCTAAACCAGAAGAACAATATTGTTTGTACTGAATTACAATGTAATGCACATTTATATAAAGCGCGTAAATAAACAGTGCACTGCACTCCGTGGTTTAACATCCAATGCAAAGTACAACAACGTACACGTACATCGCGATATCGATGAAGGATTCCCGGGGATTCCCCGCTGAGTTGAAGATGAAGTAAGTAAAACGGGGAAGTCCCGCAGCCCGCCATAACGATGTAGTGTTGCCAACTTTTGAACGCACGCTTAAGGCGGGAAAAAAAAGGAATTGCTTTATAGAATTTTGTCATTTGTAAAATAAAATAAATTAGAAAGTTTTTATTCTTTTTCCTTACACACTTTGGGGGCCCCCGTGGCCCGGGGGCCCCGTATAATTGATACGGCAAATACGGCGGTAGCTACGCCCCTGAGTATACTCCATCACGCTGCTCAGCCGCAGTTGGCGGAGAGGGGTAATACGTCTACTCTTAAAAAGCGCCGAGCGAGCTCGGTCATCCAGACACTGAATTATAAAACGTCATGCAAATCGTAAATGGAGTTCAAATTTACCTACATCATATTACCTTCACTTACCTTTCACCCTTCACAAACAAAATGACTTTTTAAATCATGCTTTTCTATAAAATATAATAGGCTATGAAAACGCTTGACAATATTATGCTTTGTTAACATCGGATGGAGTATTCTTTGTGAGAGGGACAGGCAGATATAAAGGGAATACTGACGCCATTGTCCTGGCTTATAATAAACCCTAAGAAAAAATTCGATAAGACTCGTATACACAAAGGGACCTTTCGTTATTTACTCCATGCGGACAAAGTTCATTTCCCCGAAAAATTTGGACCTTTACAATGATATTACATTTTAAAGATATGTTATTAAACGTCCGATTTAGACACCTGCTAAATGATCCAATCGTCACTCGGTACCAGATTTATTATAGAAAACACTTTTGAAAATAAAACAGCGGGGCTATAAAAAATGCACTAGTCCGACATGAGTCAATTTCGACGTATTCTTCCCCGACATGCTTTTGTAAATGTGTGTGTAAATCGACAATATTTTAAATCTATTTGACACATATACATAGAGTTTTGTATAGATTATTCAATATATTCATTCTAAAATAAAGAGAAATATATATTCATTCTAAAAAAAATTCATAAAGATTATTCAATCTATTTATTGCATTTAAACATGTATCCATTCGGATACATGTTTAATTGCATTTAAACATGTATCCATTCGGATACATGTTTAAATGCAATAAATATAACGTATAAAAATATAAAACTTTTAAGTTGCTTTTATTTTTAACAGATCCAAATTCTGGGGGCAATGTTGAAATTTTCTCAGCATTTATAAAAAAATACGAATGTCAGTTTTGTTTCATGCAATGAGCTTCATTTTGACAGTTGCCGCACACGAATTTTTAAATTTCATAACAGAAATAAAATTCGCAAAGTGACCCCAACAGATATTTATGTTTTATACGCAAATGAATTCCTCTAAATTTCCTATATGTATTAGGTAATTTCAACACACACTTCAATATGATAATTGGATTTTTTTAAATAGGTAAGTTATAGATTTTTTTTGAGTAAAAAATCCAGGAGTAGCGCGTGTTTTTGTGTATCGAATAGGTATCGTTTCATCAGTATGGAAAATAATTGTTCATCTGAGCGTCACCTTAGGATGCCTCCTTAGGCAAGCCGACTAATGTGACATCTGAATGTGTTCCAGTCGATGCCCTAGAAGCGCAATTTCCAGTTCATTGTAGTTTCTTTTACGTGTTTTCTACATTGATTAGTGAAACATATGAATATACAATTTAATACAATGTTTTATTTATTTATTCACTAGCTGTCCCGGCGAACTTCGTACCTTAAAATCGTCAATGAATGTCGTGGTATGTACCACGACATTCATTGACTGTTAGGCGATACGTATTATATTATTACGTACGTACGTATTAGCTGAACAAAATTTATGATTTTATGGAATTAATACAATGAATAATAGAGAAGCTCGATAGCGTCATTGCGCGTGCCAGTCTAATTGAACACGCAAGTTAAGCAACGTCGACCGTAGCCTGTACACTGATGGGTTTATACCTCGAGCTCCTCCGTGCTTCGAAAGATACGATAAGCCGACGGTTCCAGTTGTTATCATTAGATTATCTTGAGCTCCTCCGACACTTTTCAATTTTCAAAACAAATCACAGACAACATTCGCGATATAAAAGTGACATCAATCGATTTGACATTTTGATTTGACAACCAATAAATATCGCAATCCTTTTACAACTGACACTTTCATTTGTATGGGAAAATATTTTTTCTTTTATTTAATTTTTTCGTCAATTTTCCAATGTTTTAATAGTTATTCTGTTACTCGGGACGGAGACAAATCCAACAAATCAAAAGCTTTGAAAATCGGTCCTGCGGTTCTCGAGTTATAAGTGTTCGAACAACCCCGACTTTGTTTTATATATATAGATTATTTATTTATTTATATATACTTTATTGCACCAAAAGATAAATACATCAGTAAAAACCAGTAAGTACTAGTACAAAGGCGGTCTCTTCCAGACAATCTTAGGGTTGAGGACAAATTAATCTGTAAGTAAGGTAGGTGGTGCTGCGCAAATATTAATACTATTAATTACTATGAGTCCCAACCCGTCTGGCCAGCGTGGGGAGTGTAGGCCAAATCCTCCTTCCGTCTAGGACGGACGAGAGAGGGTCGTGCTCCTGTAGTGGAGACTAAAATGACCTGATGATGATGATGATGAATTACTATGAGTAATAAATTACAAATACTTAATTAGAACCTTGTTAGAAATCTATCTATTTAATTACGTTCGAAAATGCATATAGAATTATCGAAAGAAATGGCTTATCACCTGTCAAGTCGTAACCAAAATTGTTTTAAACCTTACGTTGTTGCATTAAAGTTTATATTACTATTGACAGCTTACAATTGCGAGACTTTTAAACGTGAGTGTACAATTGGAATTATATTCTCGTGCAATTTATTACGAATTATCATATCTATAGTATAAAATATCATTGGACTTCTATTAACTACGATTTAATCTTTCTTCTTATCTTTAAGTACATGTATTGTATAGGTTGGCATAATCTGACTTAATGTTGGAGTAGACGGTCGGAAGGGTTTCAATTAACTATTTATTTAAATTTATTTATATGTAATTTAGTATAACTCGCTCACCACGATTTTTAGAGCCAAAACCAACCTCACCTGCACGTGGTGCACCCTGCTGAGTAGCGAAAGAGTAAAAAAGAGTGGCACGGTACAGCGTATTTGAAAGTACCTCTACACAGAATACCGCAGCCAAATAGCAATTCCCGTAAAGGTTGTTGTGTTCTTGCGAGTGAGAGAGGTCACCAGAACTGAAGGAGAGAAGATATTTATTGTTGCGAGCGTTAATATGGCTACGGTAACCGTTTCACATCAGGCTTCCTGTATGCTTGTCTGCAACCCCACCCGACGAAGTATAAAAAAAAATCCAACCAAAATGTTTTTTATTTAAACTTTTAAATTAAAACTCATAAATGCAACACTCCCTTAACAATACGTTTTCGATTCGATACTAAATCGACTAAAGTACGTCACTATTTTAATGTGTCATTGATACCCTCTTAAATTGTCTCTCTATATCTGTAAAGTTTGCTACGAAAATTGAAAGCAAATATAGAAAACTTATGTATCAAAATATTTTTATAGGTTCTATGAAAAAACATCTTTATAGAATAATATTAGAGCTTTAACGTAGACGTAAATTGAAAGGAAATATACTGAATTGTATTTCTATTAATAAAGGTTATCAACCCTAGGAAACCAGCTATTGACTCGACTAGGGTTGCCAGATCGCTAAACCTAATAGCCGGACAGACAGCAAGTTTGGCCGGACATTTGCGTAAAAAAGCCGGACATCGGACGGATTTTGTGTCTCAGTATTAATAGGTGTATATATGTTGTATATAAAAATTAACGTTCGACTCGCTCTGCGCTCGGCCACGTTCGACGCTCTCGCTCGTTTGCGTAATGTTAAATGCCTAACAAAAGCCGGACAAGCCGGGCACCGTTAATTTTGGCCGGACACGCAATCAAATAACCTAACTGTGCCCGGCTTTATCCGGACGCCTGGCAACCCTAGACTCAACGGAGCTTACCGACGTATGAAACTATTGAAAATGTTTATTCATCAAATTTCGATACCAAAGCGAGACTGCCAAAATCATATTCAATTTGGATTTATTGTTAACGGGTTTCATTTGGCACGTCGATTTCTATTAACGACGAAGTATATGCCTATGCTATTTGTAAACTTGATTTAATTTTATCCGATTTGGTCTTTCCAATTTTCCTATACGGAGCCGAGATATGGACGCTTGAAGATGCAGAACCATCGCAAGATTGACGCTATGGACATGTGGTGTTGGAGGCGCATGCTCAGAATCCCATGGACCACGCACCGAACCAACGTTTCCATCCTGAAAGAACTCTACATCAAAGAGAGATTATCTTGTTCTCAAGCTCTTTGGACACATCACCAGCAACGTGGACTCAATGGAACGATTGGTGGTGCAGGGGAAAGTAGAGAGCAAGAGATCACGTGGGCGCTCTCCAACACAATGAACAGATCTCATTAAATTTGTGACGTACTCTACTAGTTCCACTAGACATAGAACTGCATGGCGGCGAATCGCAAGAACACAAGAATCAACCGAGTTGTGACCACGACCACTCTGTAAAGAGTGCATGATTAAGAAGAAGATTTTGACTTCGGTGGTTGGTTTTGTATTGATATTTTCGAATTATTTTTAAACTTTCGCGTTGCATGATTAAAATGATCCACGGATATTAATGCCATCATGCATGTAAGGTATTTTTACATACCTTTATTATTTCCTGACGTTTCGCAGGGACGTCGTCAGTGTAGTGTGTCGCGGTACATGGATATTCAACAACACGGGGGTAGATGAAGATTCATCGACCTCGACAACGGAGACAGAGTGACACCGCTGAGACAGTCAACCTGTGACCGCGGCCGGTGCAACCTGGTCGAAACGTCAGGCAATATGAAAGGTATGTAAAAATACCTTACATGCATGATCACTTTAATTCCCGTGGTTACTATACCATTTTAATTTTAGAATTATGTTTTATTTTTAAACCTTTTTATGATACTTTGAAAAGCTCTACAGGTGTAAGGTACTCACATTCAATGTAATTACGAAGTAGTTACGGCTATAAAATACGAATGGATTGTTAAAAATTAACTAGTTCTGCGATAAAAGTTGTTGAGTATGTCCCTGTGTCGTCTCTGTTGTGGAGGTGACGTGGAAGTGATAAATGATATTCAACACTTAAGTAGTTAGAAGAGTTTATTAGAGTCTACATAAATAGTTACAATATACAAGTGAAATAGCGCACGAAATGTCTTAACTTTGTGATGGCACAGGGACTACTGCCTGTGCAGTAGTCGGCCACAACGCGAGCGCCTGACGCTGCAAAATGTAGTAGGTATGTGACGTCGTTACAGGGTGAAGGGTTTTTTACAGGATTCGCAACGCATGAGTGTCCACAGTCTACGATGGCTGCTTACCATCAGGTAGGTAGTAGTATTTGTTTGCCATCTTAGTTGTATAATAAAAGATGATTTATTACAACCAATCTTTTTCCCTAGCTTAAACTCTATTGATTTACGCGGCGCACTTAAGTAAGCTCACTCTTCAGTAACCGCTCTACATCAGGCTGCCTAAATGCCCGTTTGATACAAATCAAAGGAAACAAATACGATGGATCAATAGATACTATTCTAAAAATGTCTACAACCAATAGGGAAACTTTTACGAAATATTTTTCATTCGGCATTCAATGTGGTGAGTAATGTCACTTGGAATAAAGTTCTAGATTTTTAGGCAAACTCTTTTACTTTGAAAACAATCACTGCTGACAAAAACAGATTACACAAAGGAGATCGCTAGGTCTTTCCTTTTTTGTGGGCAAAAAAGCATTGCCTAAACTTGATGGATTAAAACACTAAATGTGGCTCAACATCCTGGCAACGAGCAATGAAAATTAGGACAAATTTCCTAGGGAATTGAGTTTATTCTGAAGTGAACTACATTTTACACAGTCAATCTTTGAGAAAATTAATTATTCTCGGAGAACCTTGGATTTTCGATGTCGCATAATGGCTTAGATTTATGTACATATGTTTTTTTATTTATTTTTTATTCTACGACGGGTGAGAGACAAGCCCGGCCCGCTTGATATAAAGCGATTACCGTAGCCATATTAACGCTCGCAACATAAAATATCGCTCGCGCGCTGCCACTCCCGCTGCCAACGCAGCATCTCCTTCCTTTGTGGTGACCTCACTCACTCGCAGGAACAAATTTAGCTGCGGTATTCTGTGAGGTGGAGGTACCTCCACCTCACAGAATACCGCACATACATTCCCCAGTCGGGTAGCTTACAATTACGTTCCCTACCTCTCTTTTCGCCAGAGCTTCGTTTGTCAGTCAGCAGGGTGCACCACGTGCAGGTAAAGTTGGCTTTGGTTCAAAGATGTTGATGAACCACTTACACCCCATATAACTTTATAAAAATTACATGACCCAACTTCATTGACTTACTGCCAAAACATATTATATAATACGAGGCAACGGGGCCAGCATATTGGGAACTTTGCCTACGGGCAGCTGTTTATTAGATTAGTTTTGCTTTTAATTTATTTATTAATATAATTATTTTTAATTTAGATGTATAAGTATTTAATTTTATCTATTTTAAGTGTATTCTATAACATATTATAGTTCTGGTTTCTTATATTAAAGAACAGCGTTTCCTTTTCAAATAAATTGTCTACCATCAATCTAAGGGGTTTAGATTAGGAGTATGATATATATGACGAGCTCGGTGGCGTAGCGGTCAATGACGCGGCTTCGACACCAACGCTCATAGGTTCGATTCCCACATAGGACAAACATTTGTGTGCATGAACATGTCTGTTTGTCTTAGTCTGGGTGTTTTCTATGTATCATAAGTATGTATTTACAAAAAAAATGTATTTACGTATGTTTATCAGTTGTCTAGTACCCATAACACAAGCTTTGCTTACTGTGGGGCTAGATGGCGCTGTGTAATTTGTCTGACAATATTATTATTTATTTATATTATTTATACTCCACCACGCTGCTCAACTGCGGGTTGGCCAGTGTTTTCAAGCCGCCTAAAGGTTACTAACTTGGCTTAGCAACTGTCATCTATAATGACAAATTATATCTGCCCCCTTACCAACTCTTATTGCGATTCAATATCTGAATAGAATGCTTATTCATACCAATGAATAAGCGACTCTATTTCAAATTGAATATTTAGGTTGGTGGTAAGGGGGCTGTAAAAGGTAAAATAAAATCTCAGTTTACTATTCTCCTTATCAACCCATCATCTCACTGTTGGGATACGGATCTCCCCTTAATCTAAGGGGTTTAGAGTATACCCCACCACGTTGTTCAACTGCGGGTTGGCAGAGGCCAGTGTTTTCAACCGCCTAAAGGCCACTGCCTTGGCTTAATGACTGTCATTTAACGACAACAACCGGGAACGACGGCTTAACGTGCCCTCACAAGAACGGAAATTCTCCCTTATTACTACCAAATTAGAATAGAATACTACTCCGGATGCGACATGCAAGAAATGTCGGCCCGCTCCTGCCGCTAAAATCACACTCCCAGAGAAGATGGCCTGCCGTTTGATCTATTTTAGATTCGCAGTAGAACATTCTTTTATTATAAATATCGGATTTTTGCGAACCCTGATTATAATATACAAGTGACGGTCTGTACGCTACTAAGCAAACGCACGCGCCTGGATTCCCATCTCTAGAATACGCTAACTATTTGAGTACATCACGCAAATTACCATACGTATAATTCGCAACACTGGCCGGTAATATTGAGCAATAAATAACAACTAACTAGCTCTCGGCGCTGCCACCGAAACGCTAAATTAGAACAAATAGGGATGGGCGCATTATACGCTCGTGCTACTGTTTCTGCTAATAGAATGATATTAAGTTATTAGTTGGGGCGTAGATGTCGCTATTGTTGGAATGAAATGTTGTTTATGTAATCTAACCTGGGGAAATAAATTTTCTCGCCAATTTACAAGCATACTTAGTGTGTACGTGACATTTTATATATAGATGGGTCATAGTCACGGTACTAAAAATAAATAAATATTTGTGGACAATTTACACAACGCTGTCTAGTACCAAATTAAGCGTAAATCTTGTACCATGGGTACTAGACAACTGATAAATGTACTTAAATACGTTTTTTTTGTAAGTACATACTTATAATACATAGAAAACACCCAGACCAATACAAACAAACATGTTCATGCACACAAATGTTTGTTTTGTGCGCGGGTCCAACCCGCGCACAAAACAAATTGCTAGCCTATGTATTTCATTTTTTTTAATACTACGTCGGGTGGTAGACAAGCATACGGCCTGCCTGTTGTGAAGCAGTTGCTGTAGTCATATTAACGCTCGCAACATGAAATATGGCTCGGGTGCTGCCACCCACGCTGCCAACGCAGTGACTTCTTCTTTTCTGGTCATCTCAGTCATTTGCTTTGGAATTGTTATTTGGCTACGATATTCTGTGAGGTGGAGGTACTTCCCCGGTCGGGCAGTTTAATAAATTCGCTATGCCATACTTCTCTTAAATCCTCAGAAGTCTTTTATTTAATTGATTGATTTCATTTAAAATTTATTTTATTAGAAAAAAAAATGGATGCGCCTGATTCCAGTTAAATGGATTAAAACCTTTGTTAGCTTGAAATCAGAATAGTACACCACCCCGAATGCTACGTGCGAGGAATTCAAGGTATCTCGCTTCCGACACCAAAGACCCCGCTCCCAGAGAACGTGATATGATATACTTGAATTCATGATTTGCCGTAAAGGAATGGAAACAGTAAGAAAACAAAAAAAAATATTTAGCGATAAGTGGAAAACCATTTTTGTTTTTGAAAATAATACAAGTTATCTTGTTTTATTTTATATTTCGCTCATTCGCTGCAATATAGTTACAGCGTACATTTATGTCGTTGTTGCACGTAGATCACTTCTGTGATTTCCCTACCAAATAACATTTATTAATTGCAACAATAATAAGATAAAGAAATAATTTGGTAATAAATATATATATAAAATAATCCCTCTTCTGTAATAGTCCGGTATTAAGTTTCCATCACATTTTGTAATAATCTCAACGCCTGCCGAGACCTGTTCATGGGTATATCGTTCCATTGATATATCCTGGAGCGGATCACGGCGGGCGTACAACATTACATCATACTTCTCAAAGGACCCTCTGCGCGTTGGATCTATATCCCCGCGCACGCCTATCAAATGACCGGGCTTGACACGTGATTTAAGAGAGATAAAGAAATAATTTGGTACATTTAAAAATGTTATAAACCTATTAAATAGAGTTTGAGTGAAATTGAGTGTGTTGAGTTGAATGGAATTAGTATGTATATGAAAATAAATACCAAAGGGACGTTCGAAAAATACATGTAGACTTTAATTATGACGTTGTTGCACTAAATGAGCGATTTATAGATCTACAGAATTGACATCGACATCAACCTATAATCATCCTACTGTTGGGGTACAAGTTTGGGGCCTCATTGGATCGTTTAAAGAGTTGAAAGTGTTGTTATGTATTAGAAAACAAATATTTATTAAAATAACGACTTGCGGGACAAGCAGTAGGTAGCAGCTGGGCCTTAATAGAAAATACTAAAAATAACTCTAAATACCACTAAATGCATTTGTAGCCATGTGATTTGTAAATCTATATGTTACAGCTAAAGATAGGTGGAGATAAACTTAACATTAGCCAGCTAAAAATGTTTGTTTTATATTCTAGCTCCACCCGGGACTTCGCCCGCGTTTATTTTTTTGTAATAAAAAAGTGTAGAATACTTTTTATTAAAAAAAAAGTAATGTCCTTCCTTTGACCTTTGAGAATATGTGTACAAAGTTTCATGATGATCTTGTTGAGTAATTTCGACGCGAAAGTGTAACAAACAAACTTATATTCACATTTGTAATGTTATTAGGGATAATAATTGAAATATTTAATGAACGGTTAATCGATATAGTTTGGTTAGGTTAGGTTACGCTTGTGATTACGAAACTTGACTTATTATTCGAAAATGAGAGGTGAGGTACCCAACCTACACCCTTTCCTCGCTCGCTTGGCTTTTGGTAATCACAAGCATAACCTAACTTAACCCAACTATGTGAATAAACTGTACATTATATTGCTTCTACATTTTTAGCCAACGGGCTGAGGCTAAACTTAAGACTAACCGGCTACTATATATCTTATGTACATATAAGCGAAAGGTTACTTACTGACTAAGCACAAAAATCAGAAAACTATTTGACTAGAAGATTTGACTATTTGACTAAATTTGGTAGAAGGTAGAAAGTTTATATTGGAAGGACTAAGGAGACGACAGCCAAGAACGGATATTGCTACAGGGCCGGATTAAGGGGGTCTTAAGCATCTTAAGGCTGTGTTAAGTTTATATGAAGGTCCTGGCAGGGACTTAAAGATGACTTATTCTGGTTTAAAATGGGAAAGAAATGGGAAATAGCTGCTTAGATAGTACGAAGAAAATATTTCTGAAAAAGGGGTATTTATTTCAGAAAAAGTTACCGTCGCTCTGCTCGCCATAAGCAGGGAATTCATCCTCACACATTGGAACCAAATTGGGCACGTGCAGTCCGGTTCCAGAGGAGTTTTCTCTATCTCACACTCTTAAGGTGAAATGAACTCCCTGCCAAGGTTTTCCCAGGAGACTTCAGTATGGGGTTCTTCAAGAAACGCGTAAAGGGGTTTTTAAAGGTGAAGTCGGCAACGTGGATGAGTTATGAAACACTGTATTACCGGCTTCGCCTATGTGAGGTACTATAAATGTATCTATACGTATACACTTTTCTTAACACTATGTAAGAATTTTTGAGATTTTGCATCCCTTTGTGTGTTCTACCGTCTGTACAATGGGGTGTGTTCAGAGGAGTTGTTTGATATGATGCCAACGGCCTCCTTCTACAGTCGCACCGCTCGCCATCGCCAGGAAATTCATCCTCACACATTGGAGCCTAAGTGGTCACGTACTGTGCGGTTCCAGAGAAGTTTTCTCCCGCGTACGGTCAAGCTGTGGAATGAACTGCCTGTCGAGGTTTTCTCAGGGGACTACAGCATGGGGTTCTTCAAAAAAGGCGTGAAGAGGTTTTTACAGGGTCGGCAACGCGCGTGTGATGCCTCTGGTGTTACAGGCGTTCATAGGCTACGGTAACTGCTTTCCATCAGGCGGGCCGTATGCTTGTTTGCCACACTGGTGGTATAAAAAAAAAAAAAAAAACTTTTTACAGTTTTCGCAGGTGACTAGCGATGGCGGGTCGATTAAAGAAATAGGCTCTGGCAAGAAAACAAGCGCTTGAGATTTTCCTTAATCTTCTCGGTGATTTATATTACTTCAAATATATTCATTAGGAACTCTATCAAGACTGGTTATACGCCCTCCTCATCATCTTCATTTCATTAACATGTATTTTTCGCTCTTCTACTCCATCACATTAATCACATCGGGAGATGTCCCGATGTGATCATCAGGTTGTGGAAATGAACTTGGAAAGAAGGTTTTCCTAGGAGTCTAGGTATGGGGATCTTGAAGAGAGGCTTGAAGATATTTTTACAGGGTTGGCAACTAGTGATGCTTTTGGTGTGGCAAGCGTCCATATGCTGCGATAACTGCCTAACGCTTGATTGTCACTTTAGTCGAATAAAATAAATCTCTAACTTCATTAAAAAGCCATTATCATCAGCCTGTATCTACCCACTGCTGGATATAAGCCTTCCCCAATGCTTTCCACCAAATACGATCCTTCGCCTTCCGCATCCAGCCGCTTTCTTAAGGTCTTTGGACCATACAGAAGAAGGGCGTCCCAACGCTTCGTCGTCTTACGCGCGGCTTCCACTCTAATACCTTCCACTCTCATCTGCCATCACTTACTCATGTGACCGGCCCATTGCCACTTCAGCTTGCAAACTCTGAAGGCTATGGCGAATAACTTTGGTTCTCCGTTAAATTTCTTTGTTTCGGATCAGGGATTGAATAACCGAAAAAATTTGGATGGTTAAAGGTCGTCATAATAAATTAAAGTAAAGGTATCTTAATAATTTCGGTATTGTAATATTCCGGTATCGTTATTTTTTTAGATATCTAAATTATAAAATAAAGGTTTTAAATTTCGATACCTTAAAGTAAAGGTATCTTAATAATTTCGGTATTGTAATATTCCGGTATCGTTATTTTTTTAGGTATCTAAATTATAAAATAAAGGTTTTCTTTCCACAATGTCGGCCGCATTGGTAGGTAAGTACTTGATCACACGCCAATGCTACCTACGTCGCGTCGTTGTCGCATCATTTTTTCGGTACCGAAATGGTTTTGGTTAAGGTACTGGTAATATAAAGGTATAATGGTACCGTAAAAAAATAAAGGTATTCTCCTTGTTTTACCGGTATCGTAACCACAATTCTCAACCGTTTTGGCTCTACCTTTAAATCAAAACGATATCGTAATTTTATACCAGTACCATACCCTTATACCTTTACCGCTTTCAATCCCTGTTTCGGATGCGATCCCTCAGAGAAACCCCGATCATAGCCCTCCATCGCTCGCTGCATGACTTTTAGCCTCTGGACCAGTTCGATGGTCAGTGTCCAAGTCTCTGCACCACAGGTCATTGCATTAAAAAGTAACTAAATAAATATGGAGTGAGGCTGTGTCATAGACATGGCCATGTGTTGTACGTGAATACGTTATATACACTAAAATTTTCTCATAATTGCAACGCTTCCCCCTCCCCCGCACACGAAGTTTCATACTGTCTTAGCGTAATCATCATCATCATCAGATCATTTTAGTCTCCACTACAGGAGCACGACCCTCTCTCGTCCGTCCCAGACGGAAGGAGGATTTGGCGTATACTCCCCACGCTGGCCAGACGGGTTGGGGAGGCGTGATCGATGTTTGATAATGTATTTCCCTTAGTCGCCTTGTACGAGATCCACAAGAAGAGACGGAGTGATTCTATTCTAGTCTGCCGGAAACCACACGGCCAATAAATTCCTTTAACCTTCATCTATCCAGTGGTGTAATTGAATTTGGGTTGTAGACCATAGATTTGAAACTACAACGCCAAACTGTATCCCCGGATTTTGTTATCATTACATTTTTTGGATTGCCCCCGTATGTTAGCAAATTTAAAAACGTTTCACGTCAAAAAATATGCAAATTAAAAAAGTTCACAACCCAAATTTGCAGCTTTCATTCTCAGTTGGAAAAATATCAACTAAACATCATGTACATACAACTTCACTCTCATACCCAGGCAAGTTTAATATGAAATGGAACTTCGCGTCGTTCGTTATAAAACGATAAATAACTAGGTAAACATTGAACTTTATATCGAATAAAAGTTGTCCAACAAAAAAATCAGGGCGATAAAACTTTTCCAATACTAATAAAAGTTTGAGAACAAGCTATACGATGGATGGGATCAGTTTTGTTTACATTAAACAACCGCTATACTTTGCTTTTAAGACTTCTCGCGGAGAGTTGCAAGTTGGGGAGATTTTTGTACCATATGTAGGGGTTGATACGCTCTTAGCGCTAATATGGCGGCGGCCATACTTTCTCGTCGAGAGTGGAGTAGTTTGCGAGTGTGTACAAATATTGTGGGAGATAAGGCTTAGTTGTGTATTTTTAGAAAGGTTATTTAAGGATATTAGCTTTAACTTGCAACATCGTACGCCGCATATGTTGTCACTAGCAAAGTACCCGTGCTTCGCTACGGGAACACTCCTGATTTGCGTCTATTTTTGTTAAGATTCCAGATATTTCATTTTTTCCATATAAAGTTCTGTTTCGCATTGACCATTATTACAAACATACACCATGTAGGTTAAGACATCCAACAACAATATTTTTGGCATTCGCACTGGAGCCAAAATTGCAAGACTTCCATGAGAACTTACTCGTGAGCAAGCTACATACAACTGATCAAGAGAGAAGCAGTCCTATCTCAAGTCAACCACCCCGGCGACCTTTAGTGACTTGTTTTTTAATGGTCATAGCGAAACGCCTTTATGGGAAATTGAAGTCTCTTAAATTGAACGGGGTGGTCTGATGGAATGATGGGAATGCGAGGTATAAAAAGAGATTCCTCAAGAGCGAATCCCTTACTGTCCTCACTCAACAACTGAAACTCATCGTTCCAGTTGAAGTTTAATACGTGAACAATGGTGGCACGAACCTCCTGATGATACACCTCCGTTCCATGCAAGTGGTAGGAGATGGAGCGGAACAGGCCAGCTCCATCACCTTCCACAGCTATAATGGTATGGGGCATCATCACACCTTCCACAAGTATAAATTTAGTCAATCTTGACCTAATTGTTTGAAAAATACCGAAATTCTGATATTAAGTAGGCATACACCATAAAGTCGGTGCTTAGAATGGATTTTTCAATTAGATTTCGGCACCAGATGTAGCTTCATTTGAAGGACGCAGTTCGGGGATAACTACGGGAATGAGGTGAGCGATGAACCCCTCAGCCTGGTTGCTACCAGACTGACCTTTCAGGGGCGAATCAGGCTTTAAACTGACTAAAAACCGCCTGCCTAACTACTTTTAGCCACGATGGCTTTAAAAGCGCAAACGGAACGCGATCCCCATAGTTTGAAATAATCGCTCATATATACCCTTTCCTTAATCACGAAACCATAGCGCGCTGTACAAATGCTAGGTATAGCGCCACCTAGTGGTGAGTTAATTAAAATATAAATATAATATTTTTACATTTCTTGACTGGGTGCTAGTCAAATTTCGTTCAATATTCTGGGTGGAATTTCGGAAAATCCCGTCTTAGTGCGCGCTTACATTGTATAGGGAACACATATCCAAAGGTTCAGGTTGCTAGCTTTAGTGGTCTGGGATGTGCGTTGATTAGTGAGTCAGTCAGTCAGTCGGTCATCAGTGAGGACAAAGCATTTTATTATCAAGCTTTTGCCCGCGGCTTCGCTCGCGTGAATTTCGGGCATTTTAGATTATCCAAGTCAAGTCTAACACGCAACGCAACCACCTTCATGTAGCACCTTTAATTGAACGTAAGTACTGATAGTTTCCGGTCTGGAGAGTGACATAGGTTACTTTTTATCCAGGAAAAATATTTTATTCGAAGGAAAAATAAAGAGGGCAAACATTTATGTGGTGAACAATTATTTTCTCTTGAGTGTGGGCGTTCCATCCATACAAATATTATAAGTGTTAAAGTAAATTCGTTTGTTTGTTATTTCTTCATGCCTTCACTATGCAGCCAATCATCATTAAAATTTGTACATACTGGTATACTTTTTATCCCACGAAGTAAAAAAAAATACAACAAAAGAAAAATATACACAAATCAATGGCAGCAGGCTTCCCTGGGCCACGCGGGCAAAGCCGCGGGTAACAGCTAGTTTTATATGTAAAATTAATCTATACTATCTAATTCTATACTAATATTATAAAGCTGAAGAGTGTGTTTGGTTGAACGCGCTAATCTCAGGAACTACTCTTGAAAAAATATTTTAGTGTTAGATACTTAGCCTATATTTCAAGGAAGGCTATATAGGCTATATAACATCACGCTACGACCAATAGGAGCGGAGCACCGGTGAAAAATAGGAAAAAAATATTCCTTTTGAGGGCTTATGTCGCGTGCGCTGCGTAAACGGTTGAAGTTACGCATAAATCATGTATGACGGAATTGTTCCTCTTTAAAAGTTCTAAAAAAAAGTCCGCGACAGTATATGTCTATCTTTTAAGATTGACACAATATAACGTTTTTTAATGGTAATCAATAGGAGAAAGTAGGTAAAAAAAGGTTATAGTGAGTTAATGTTAAAAGATAGACATATGCTGTCGCGGACTTTTTTTTAGAGCTTTTAAAGAGGAACAATTCCGTCATACATGATTTTTGCGTAACTTCAACCGTTTACGCAGCGCACGCGACGTAAGCCTCCAAAAGGAATATTTTTTTCCTATTTTTCACTGGTACTCCGCTCCTATGAGTCGTGGCGTGATGCTATATAGCCTATAGCCTTCCTTGAAATATAGGCTACCTAACACAAAAATAATTTTTCAATTCGAACCAGTAGTTCCTGAGATAAGTGCGTTCAAACAAACAAACAAACAAACAAACAAACAAACTCTTCAGCTTTATAATATTATAGTATAGATATATGCGGGACCGCCTAGATACCAGCTTGAACCTTGTGATTCAATTCAAAGGCGTGCTTTGCAGAAGGTTTAGAACTTTTAATTGAGAGAAGAGATTTTCCGTCCCTTTGTGTGTTCTACCGATTGTACAATGAGGTGTGTTCAGAGGAGTTATTTCACATGATGCCCACGGCCTCTTTCTACAATCGCACCGCTCGCCATCGACAGGGAATTCATCGTCACGCATTGGAGCCTAAGTGTTCGCGTACTGTGCGGTTCCAGAGAAGTTTTCTCCCGCGTACTGTCAAGCTGTAGAATGAACTGCCTAACGAGGTTTTTTCAGGAGACTACAGCATGGGTTTCTTCAAAAGGGCGTGAAGAGGTATTTACAGGTTCGGCAACGCGCGTGTCATACCCCTGGTGTTACATGCGTTCATAGACTACGGTAACTGCTTTCCATCAGGCGGGCCGTATGCTTGTTTCACACTTTAGTGGTATAAAAAGAAACCGTAACTGGGTATGCTGTGAAAATTTTCAAAATGCCTTTCTTAGCGGATTCCTACGTCATAATAGCTACCTGAATTGCAGTTCGTCCAGTAGTTTAAGCTATTTTTTGATTTATCAGTCAGCCAGTCGGTTTCATTTTTCGTGTATAGATCAGCTTCTGTCTTTTGGCTTCGTACCGCATAAAAACAGTAGTGAGATAAAAAGTATATTGTAACAGATACTATTCTGCATGTAAATCTCATCCAAATCCGTTTAGCCGTTTTTGAATGAGTAACCGCGCACCGCAGGACCATTTCGGATCCAGTGTGTGAGGATGGAAAGAGCTGGATGAGGAAAGCTCAAGATCGAAGCGAATGGCATGTGATACTAGAGGCCTATACATTGGGTGACAGCAGGCTGAAGAAGAAGAGAAGAAGTACAAGAAGTGTAAAAAGATGAATTAAATTATTAATTTGCGTAAACTGTCGGTATTATTATTTATTAATTTTTGTCCTTATATTTCTTAAAATCACGGGATAAATCCGGTCATTTGGTAGGCGAGGATAAGGATCCAACGCGTAGAGGCTCCTTTGAGAAATTTGATGTAATGTTGTATCTATTTATTATTAATAAAAAATAATTGTAGTTCGGAACGTCCATAGGCTGCGATATCTGCTTACCATCAGGCAAGTCGTATGCTTGTCTGCTTATTATTATTATTAAAGCTGTTCTGTCATGTGCTGCTAGATATAGCCCTTTCCTAATGATTATACCAAAAATAAGCGTACAAGACATGATTCTATGATACTATTGCCAAATATCCGGTTGACAATCCATAAGAATAACTCTCATTGTATGGCCATGAGTAGAGTGTTCAACAATTTACCGGAACAATTTAAACAATTAACTCTGAATAGTTTTAAAAACCAATTGCACATCTGGCTAATAGATAAATGTTTTTATTCTATTCAAGAGTATCTGGAAACCAAAAATAAATAGATTTTGACATTGTTTTATCAATTTAATGTCCATGTCTTTATTTTTTCTCTTATGTAACTTAATAATTGTATTATTTAATTGTATTGACATTGTATTGTATTATCTGTTTTGATTCTCAAAGATCTTAATGTTAACTGAAGTCTGATGTTGACATGACAATGTATTAATATCTTTGACTGTTGTTTTAAACTTATATTTGATATAATATTATTAACTTAATTATTTGTAATAGAACTTGCGTAAAATGAAATTGTTACATTTATAATATGACTGCGTTTACCTATATTGCACGCCCGCAATGGACAGAGTAAGAGAGACCAGATTTAATAACTTATTAGTACCTAAGACCTTGTACCTTACTTCTGCAAATAAAATATTATTATTATTATGTATCTCTCTTAAATCACGGGTCTAGCCCGTTCATTTGATAGGCGTGCTCGGGGTTATAGATCCAACGCGTAGAGGCCCCTTTGAGAAGTTTGATGTAATGTTGTACGCCCGCCGTGACCCGCTCCGGGGTATGTCAATGGAACGACATACCCATGAGCAGGTCTCGGCAGGCGTTGAGACTATTGCGAAGTGTGATGGAAAATAAATGGGTTATGGAGATGAGATCTGGGTGAACTAAATACCGGGCTATTATAGAAGAGGGACGGACGCCTGCCATGACTGCTTTTATTGCTAGTTATTTGCGGCAGGCGGTGGCTTGCCACTCACTAGATGGGCCCCCGAAATGCCAGGAAAACGGCCGGGAGCAACACCGGTGTGAGTGACTCAGGAATGTCGAGAGGTGTGCTGCGCTTTCTCCGAAGATACTCGCGGCGTGATGCCCTTTAACACTTCCACCTCTGGCGCATATAGCTCTAGCGGCTCCTCTCTGGACGGCCAATGAAGGCAACCCAGAGCTGAGAGTCCTGCGGGCCTTCTTGTGTTTACACTCCGACCGATGAAGACACGTCGGAGACGAAGGCCCTGACCGACTCTCTGGAGACTCGGGTCCGTGGTGTCGCTACTCACACAACAGCTCGCCACAAGCTGCCCTGCGGACTTATTATTATTGTTATATTATATAAACGTTATCCTTATAAACTTTAAAATAGTTTAAATTTTATGTTCACCAGAAATATTCACAATTTTTTATTTATTCACAAAAATCACATTGTTTGTCACAATCCTTCCAAATGCTATTTTGATACTCAATTTGCTTGATATATGATTTGCATTCGTATCATAATTGATGGGTAGTTGCTGCATTATGGATTAGGCTAAGCGCAAACTGCAGACTTGGTTGAAATAAAAATGATAGCGTTATACGTCGCGCAATTGTTTTTTAAAATTTAATTTTTCAACAAACGTTTGACGCGCCACTTTGATGCCACGATGTTCGCGCAAACGACTCTAACGATTCAATGAAATTTGTATATGAGGTTTACGGTGACGAAAAACTGATTTAGTCAGGTCTTGATTCTGGAAGAGTTGGTTTTCCTAATAACATCGAGAAAAGCTCGGCTGGTATTTCAATATAACGTTAAATGATTGTGATAGTAAATAGCTATGTTTGTTAACCACTGGACAATAGATGGCGCTACATGTTACTTAGTATGATGGCATCAAAAACACACCAAGCCAAACTCAGCCATCCAGATTCTTTATATTTAAACGTGTCTTGTTCGTTTAATAGTACAATTGGTATTGAAATGAAAAAAGTTTTTTTATATCACTAGCGTGACAAAAAAGCATACGATCTGCCTGATGGTAATCAGTCATCACAGTCTACGGAGTCTTGCGACAACAGAGCCGTCACTCACGTGTTGCTAACCCCGTACACTTTTTATGCCTTTTGGGAAGAACCCCATACTGTAGTCTCTTGGAAAAACATTCATTGAGAGTTCAAGCCACAACTTGAGAGTTACGTGACCATTTTGGCTCGAATGTGCGAGGACGAATTCCCTGACTATGGCGACCGATGCGACTATCGAAAGAGGCTGTGGGTATCATGTCAAACAACTTCTCTGAACACAATCCATTGTAGAGACGATAGAATAACTACGCAAAGAGACGCAAAGTCTTTTCACAGACTTAATGTGTCCGTGAGCCATTAAGCGTGAGGGAGTCATCTATAATCCTCAGAGTTTGTTTCTCAATGGAGTCACAAGTTACGTTGTGTTGGGATTTAGGTGCTCCCGTCCCGAGATGACAACAGTATTCCATGTAAGATCGCAATTGCGCTTTCTAGGCGTCAGTGTGTAGATACCCTAAGTTTTCGCCCGGTTTATTGCACTGATTATCTTAGTTTGTAGTGAAGTATGAACGTTGTTAATCTGTCAATTGGTTAGCACAATGGTTTTACGTATGACATGTTGTATTTACTGGTAAAGTTATTAATGTGGTGATTTCGATTGAGTTTGATTCATAACTATTGTCATATGACATCGTATGATTTCATTGATCATTTAATCCGATTATCGCCTTTTATATATTCTTAATTGCACATAAATACACAATATAAAAATTGTTAGAACTAATACAAATGCAGTTTGTAATTTTGCAAAGGCAAGCTTATCTCTTTAAGAGATCTCTTCCAGCCAACCTGTGTTGTGGGACGTTTTGTAACATATCATCATCATCATCATCGGGTCATTTTAATCTCCACTACAGGAGCACGACCCTCTCTCGTCTGTCCCAGACAGAAGGAGGATTTGGCCTACACTCCCCACGCTGGCCAGACGGGTTGGGGAGGCCTGATCGATGTTTTATAATGTATTTCCCTTAGTCGCCTTGTACGACATCCACGGGAAGAAACGGAGTGATTTGTAACATATCGGTAGCAAGATATTAATATATAAATATTTTTTTGAGAAACGATGACGTCGTTGTGCGTTTCTGTCTAATTGATCACGCAAGTTAAGTTAAGCAATGTCGACCGTAGCATGTCCGTGGTGGGTTTATTTATAAGCCTCGAGGCCTCCGAAGGGCACGTTAAGCCGACGGTCCCGACTGTTGTCATTATAGATGACAGCCGTTAAGCCAAGTCAGTGGCCTTTAGGTGGCTTGAAATCACTGGCCTCCGTCAACTCGCAGTTGAGCAGCGTGTTGGTGAATGCTCTAAACCCCTTCGATTTAGGAAAGACCCGTATCCCAGCAGGGGATGAATAAAGGTTGACAACGATTTAATTTTTGGATAAGAGCTATGCATTTTCATGACTCGTACTCTCTACAACCAGTATAAGTAATAGTACTACGTACAGTATAGCCACTCCCTGCCGCTCTCTCATGTCAACCTCACCTCCCCTCTGAGACAAATCGGGAACAGTTTGTATGGCACCACACGCACACACGCTCATTCGCGCTCTGCACAGACGTCATTGTTTATGTAGTAGTAAACGACGGGACATTTGTATGGAGTGGCCAGGGTGTGCTACAACTGAAAAGTAAAGTATACCTACCAACTCCAAACTCATTTTTCCAGTAGACCTGTAGATTCCTATCTACTTCTTAACACTTCATCACTTCATCGCAAGCATAATTTGCAAATGCAGAAGAGGTACGTGCTGGCAAGGCTATATCTCGTATTAATAATTAAAGTGCCTTTAGCTAGAAATGCTCTCGGGATTGCCGGTAACTCAGCCGCAATACTAGCCTCTCAGTGGGCGCTAAGCTTTATACCTGTAGTAAGTTTATAGGTGTCAGAGTATTGTTGTTATTCTGAACAGAAATTCTTCAAACAACCAACTGGGGTGTAAGCGGCTCACCATGATTTTTAGAGTCAAAGCCAAAGTCACCTGCACATGGACCCTGGCTGTCTGACAAACAAGACCGGCAAAAGAAAGGTAGGGCACAGCGTATGTGTACGAGTATATGTGGTATTCATAAGTTATTAATACCTGGAGGGAGGTGTTTCCTCTGTCGGGATAACCTCATAGACTACTGTAGTAAAATAACAATTCTCTTGAGGGTTGGTCACCAGGAAGAAAGGTATTATTACTTACGGTAATATCACATAGGTCGTCCAGTAAATCAACTAGATATTGAACCATCTCGTTGGTAGGTCTTTCCTCCCGTTTATTTTATTTTATTTAAACTTTATTGACCATAGAATAAGGGTACAAAAGGCGGACTTAATGCTAAGAGCATTCTCTACCAATCAACGTTAGGGAAAAGCAGATAAAACGCGAATACGGTTCACAGAATAATAGTAACAACATACACAGAATAAATATTTCATCCATCCCGATCTATCCATGTCATTAACATAGTCAAAATATATCTACCCACTGCTGGATATAGTCCTTTTTCAATATTTGTCACGAAATGCGATCTTCCGCCTTCCACTTCCAGCCACTTATCTGAAGTTACCGGACCATCTAGGAGAGGAGCGTCCAACGCTTTGCGACCTCCACTCTAAAACATTCCTTCATTTCTGTCAACGCTGACTTGACCGATATGGACGACCAACTGCCACTGTTAACTCCGAAGGCTATGTTGAATACTTTGGTTCTCGTACGATTTTATTCGTTAAGGATCGATTAATCTAGGGCTACGATTCGGATACAGTACGTTGTTAAATCTTGTTCAGTCAGCCGATACAGCTTATGGGCGGTTACGCTAGTATTAAAGCGCTGTGCACCGAGACTAAGATATCCAATTAATTTTGTCTTGATCGATTCCATAGCTATATTAGGCTAGTGGATTTAGGCTATAATCATAGTTATAACATAATAGTAGTTTATGAAACTGTTGCATAATAAGGGTTCTTAAAATACGAGTGTGATTTTATTGTACATTCGCCCTCGGCTCATGTGATAATAGCATCACACGAGTATTTTAAGACCTAATTATGTGCAGTTTCATACACTACGTTATCTAATCTCATGAAATAAATGATAATAATATTTTAAATAAAACCATGATTTGCAGATCGAGCATGCGTGGTGCGTATGCGCGACGCGCCACGCGGCGCCGCGTTCTGATTATTATTATGTAGAAAATTTTTACAAATTTGCAATGCATTTGCATTGCAACCTGCTTAATATAGCCTCTATTTTTACTATGATATAGCTGAACCCAGGGCTGAAGCTGTATCGAAATGGAAAAAAGTTATTTTTCGATACAGTTGTCCATAAAGAGCTGTATCGAAAAGTATTAAGTATTTTTTTTAATTTATTTTGATGGCTTGTGCGTAAAAGACTAACATTAAGATTCTGTGTTTAGTTTTTTCAATCTCTAAACTTCAGTATGAGAGTAGATAAAGAGTATTATTCTAATTCTGTGGTTCTGTACAAATAAATATTAGATCACTGACATGTACAGAGTGCAATAACTGTGGTGCAACGCGCTTCTGTGACACACTTTGTTTTTATTGATAATAATTACAATCTACAGATACCGTGGTCCGTACCTTTTGTTTTAACATTTTCTACCCATTCCAAAAAGTGCACAATGTCGCTAAAGAAGCTTTCACATCAAAAAAAGTGGACAGCATTCCGCTGATATATAACGAAACACATAGCATTCCGGCAATCGATTCTGTGAGCGGAAGCTAGTATATGGTGTTTTGTACAATTTTAATGACGTTCAAACTATTAGGTGTGTACAACATGTTTACGACGCGAGCTTGTGGCGAAATCGTTGCAAAATAACTATGCCCTGAGTCCGCTATTGCTCGTTTTATAGAGAACATTTTGTGATTTTATGTCCTCTGCCACATTTTATTACTAGGAGCTACTAAATACCACCAACTAAATATATTCGTGTTAAAATATATTGTAGCTAGAGTCGAGCGTTTTATGTCACTGCTCTATTTTCTTGGACCAGAAAGATATTTATTACCCGGTCACGGAGCCTTCGATATCTTGGCCGATAACCGATTTGTCAATTTTATGTAAAGATGGTATATGGGGCGTTCGACTTTACTCCGTATAAAGCAAATCTTAAATCTAAGAAGCTATTTATAGTGTTCATATCTGTTTAAAACTGTGTAATGTGGTGTAAATGACAATGGCTCGATGGAAATAGATTATACTTGTAGAGCTTTTTGTTTATACCACTATGGTAACTAATAAACACACGGCCTACCAACATTTGACCATCTTACCATGAGGTAAGCAGTTAACTAGGTAAACAGTTACATTGGCTCTAGATTAGATGTTTTTTAACGTAACGTTTTAAGATTACGGATGTATCAAACAAGTGTAACTGACCTTATGAACCTTTCCACGCGCTGTTGTACAAATATTTGATCGCAAAATTTTAATCCAATGCTATGTTCTGCTTTTTTGCTTACTTGCTTTGTATGGTTTATATTTATACTAGCTTCCACTCCCGTTTGCTTTTTTAAAATAAAAAGTATCCTATGTCATTCCTAATACCTTTGAGAATATGTGTACAAAGTTTCATGATGATCGGCTGAGTAGTTTCAGCGTGAAAGCGTAACAAACAAACTATAATATTAGTAGGGATGGTTAATCCGTACATGGTGTTTGCATACTATTATCACTTTGATATAGACTCTCTTAATGTCACTGTAAAAATGAGCAGTGTCAGTTAATAGTGGTTTTTATATTAATAATTTATTATCTGTTTTAAATACTTATATGAAGATATCATGTATATCCGCTAACAATAAATTTTCCACTAGGAATCTTTCTAGTGGATAATTTATTGTCTTAGTTCTTTTTCAATAATCCATGATCAGTGTTGTGGGATCCATTACATTATTATAAAAACATCAAAGACGTACACTAAATGTAGTATGTTATTGACGGACTACGTTATTATTGTAATTAAATTATTATTGTCTTAGTTAAAACAAATTTAAATATATATTTCATTTCATTAAAAAAGTCTTAGTTTATAGAACAGACGTTAAATTATATTTTTTAACTGTTAACAAACAGTTACAAAATATCAACATGGCGTATTTTATTTTATTTTATTACTATTATAAAATACGCCATCTTTATTCTACTATAGTAGAAAATTCTAGCCATTCTATATCTAATGTTGGCAGATGACGTTGACGTTGACGTTGACGTTGACGTTGACGTTGACGTTGACGTTGACGTTGACGATGACGACGACGACATAGCCGTATGTATGACTGTATGAAAACTACGACAAAAAATTACCTCTTTAAAATCACTCTTTTATTTTCTTCTTTAGAACACCTCGCATTTCAGGAATTGTGGCTCTAGAAAAAAAAAAGTTACGCGTAGTATTTTATCCCTATTATATATGGTATATATCATCATCATCATATCATCATCATAATCAGGTCATTTTAGTCTCCACTACAGGAGCACGACCCTCTCTCGTCCGCTGGCCAGACGGGTTGAGGAGGCCTGATCAATGTTTTTATAATGTATTTTATCTAATCTCATACTGAAATTTAGAGATTAAAAATCAAACTCAAAATCACGCACAATACATCAAAATAAATTTAAAAAGTAACTTTTCAATACAGCTTTTCTATGGACAACTGTATCGAAAAATAACTTTTTCTCCATTACGACACAGCTTCAGCCTTGGATACAGGTATTTTAAACAGGTTGCAATGCAAATCCATTGCAACGTTGCAAAATTTTTCTACATAATCTGTGAACGCGGCGCCGCGCGGCGCATCGCGCATTCTCACCACGCATGCTCCATCTGTAATTGGATTTACAAGTAAGAAATGAAGCTGTTAAATTAACTACATGGTTTTATTTAAAATATTATTGTCATCTATTTCATGAGATTAGACAAAGTAGTGTATGAAACTGCACATAATTATGTCTTAAAATACTCGTGTTGTCTATTATCACACTCGCCTTCTGCCCCCTTACCACCATCTCTTATTGCGATTCAATAATTGAGTAGATTGCTTATTCATACCAATGAATAAGCGACTCTATTCCATTTGAAATAGAGTCGCTTATTCATTGGTATGAATAAGCAATCTATTCAGTTATTGAGTCGCAATAAGAGATGGTGGTAAGGAGGCTGCTCATGTGATAAACTCACACTCGTATTTTAAGAACCCTTATTATGCAACAGTTTCATAAACTACTATTCCTTAGTCGCCTTGTACGACATCCACGGGAGACGGAGTAATTCTATTCTAGTCTGCCGGAAATCACACGGCAATATACTCTACTATATATATATATATATATGGTAGACTTACTTGAGAAATATCTTAAGAGCCCTATTACATTTGCACGCTGACGAGCTCTCGCATAGTACTAAACCCGCGAAGGCCGCCGGTGCATCGTTTTTTGTAGTAATTTTGAAGTTATATTTATCGTTTTTATTGAAATAAGATAATAAATTCATGCTACAAAGTTTATTCATCATGAAGTAACAATTATTCTCGTATAAATTTTGCTCAATAATATTATCGTTTATTCGAGAAATTAACAGTTTACTTAAAGCGATTTTCGAAGTTTTTTTGGTTAAAAGAATGTTTTTTTTCTATATTAAATCAATGATATTTCAAAATTCCGAGGCCGCTATGTACTATACGACTATATTACAAATAACATTCCAATTTTTTTATTTCATTTGTTTGGAACAGTAGTACAATCCAGGAGCTCAAAATAGTGAATGCGCGCATTTTATGAAAATCTTTCTCTGCAATTTTGGGTTTATTTAAAAAGTTAAGCAAAATTTACAAAAAGCGAGGCCGCTATGTACTATGCCAATAGCTATTCTGTACTATTCAATAAGTCAATATTGTTAATGTATTTTTGTTTCCGAGATCAAGAACGCCAAAATTGGCCATTTTACGCAAAAATCACAGTCAAAATGTAATATGGCTCTTAACCTTAAAGAAAACCGCGACCACATAACCGTCCCTGGTGATTTGTTGTTCCTGCTATGAATGACGTCACGGGCTCGACAGTTAGATGGTGACGCGCGTAGTAGTAGTGTCTTATGTTCGCTCATATCCGAGAAGAACAAAGAAAGAACTTTCAGATAAAAGAATACAAATTGTATTTACTGCATCATATACCCAATGTACATTTATCGTCCCTACTAGTATTATAAATGGGAAAGTGAGTTTGTTTGTTCCATTTTCACGCCTTATATTACTGAACCGATTTCCATGAATTTATGCATACATTATATTAGAAGTCTTAAAATAAATAATAGAATACCTTATATTCTGAAAAAAAGAATTGTTCCCGAGCAAACCGAAATTTACGCGGGCGAAGCCGCGGGCGCAAGCTACATAAAATACAATTGTAATTTTAGTTCACTAGATCCATACTACTTTTAATTTGTAAATACTTGCAGCATTCGTAGCTTGCTATAACAGCCGTGATCTCTCGATAAACTGTAGCTCGTAAAATGTCGTAGCATGCTACGCCGTAGCAGAAGATTACGAGTTACAAATTTGACAATAATATTGTCAATTTCATTATTATTGTCAATTGATACCTTGACACGTCAAAATAGGATCTTAAGAAAAGAATTAATATTGACTCTTAGGTGACTTAACTTGACCTAAGAATTATGTAGGACCTAATTTAGGTCATACATAAATCATTTTCATAACCTTGACCTAAGAATTATGTATGATAATGTATATTTAGGTCACACTAATTCTTTTTGAAACGAAAATAATTATCAACTACTGAAACGTCCATTAACGTAAAACATTCTACGCAAAAATATGTCTGAATAAAAGCAACAATTTTCGTTCATAATAATTTACATTCATAATTTTATATTTCTATGTAACACAACATGTAATCTCCTCGGCTGCATAAGAAATGAAGCACAATTTTCCTGATTAAACAACGCTGTTAAAGCGAGCTTTTTATAAAATTTAATTCATCGTCAAGTGACTGCGTGTAAAAAGCTGAGAGTCTGCGGCTAACCGCAGGCTGCGCAAAAACAAAGAGAGGTCTAACTTAATTAACTTCTTGGTACCGGCTACAGGAAATCTAAATTTCTTTAAGACGTCTTTTGTATACCATTAAGTATACGTATATTAATTAATTTGAGTGGGATTAATTAATATACGTATGAATACATATATAACATTTTCATCAGTAGAATTTTGTGTTGTAAGTGGAACTATATTAATTACAATAATAATTTCCACTTACTTTGTTATAAATACTATAGATACAACCACAACCGTCAAAAACGCATCCCCAAAAAGTGAGACAATTGTTAAGACAATTGCCTCACTTTTGTTCTATATATATATATAGACCAAATATATAATAGTATAAATTGTCTTAACAATTGTCTCACTTTTCTGGGGTACGTCAGGGGAAACGTCATCGGCTTCGTCGTCTTGGTTGTACGATCTAATTGCGAGTGAAGTCTAGCAATTACTTCGCACACGAAACTGACGTTCGTGACAATTGATTGCAATAGCTAAAAATGCTGTCTTCTTTATTACGAAAATACACAATCTATATTGATAAAGTAAATAAAGCACAGAGATCACCTATTACACAAAAGTACACAATAAATATTTGACATGAACGCGTATTTTACGTTAATTTCATATTTTTGAAAGAAAAAAAGGCGCTATTGCGCCGATGACGTACCTACACAGCGAGGGAAAGACATAGCAAGTATATTAAAACGCCGAGATGATAAGGATAGCGGTAGACATAGATTTCGCAGGCGAAGGGCGAAGGGAACCGTTTTCTGACTCGATTTAGTATTAGGGTATGCCATATCTATTGTATTTATAACATCATAAATTATATATATTAATTAGAACCACAACTGCGTTGGTGGGGATGCGTAGGCAATAAACGTAGTGTAGTAACAAAATAACATATGAATAAATGACCTACAACGATGTTTATCGACGTACTAAGCTTTACATTGCCGGAAAGGTCAGCGTATTTCATTCCAATTAACTTAAATTTTGGAACAAATATGCGTATGAGGAAACATTTACATTTATTCTTTGAAATATAAAAAAGTAACTATGATAAACGGGATTCTTTTGTTTGAGATAGTTTTGGGAGACCTCAACCACAGTATAAGTAATAGTGCTACGTACAGTATGGCCACTCGCTGCCGCTCTCTCGTGTCGACCTCACCTCCCCTCTGAGACAAATCTGGAACAGTTTGTATGGCGCCGCACGCACACACGCTCATTCACTCTCTGCACGGACGTCAATTTTTATGTTGTAGTAAACGACGCAACATTTGTATGGAGTGGCCGGGGTGTGACTCTACCCAACAAAGTGAATTTTATTTATTAAACGTCAACTCACGCTTGACTTGAGGAGTAAGCTGGTGAATGCGTGACGAGAACGTTGCGGAAACGGTGAACGGAAGTTGAGAGGGAGATATACGAGTAAGTTAGTAGAGCCAAAGAAGTTTTACTTCAGTCGTGTGGTCTAAAGCACAATCGTTTTATAAACTTGATGGCGTCGCAGGAGGTCGATAGCGTCGTCGTACGGTCACACGTCGACCGTAGCCAGTCCACGGATGGGTTTATTTATCTCGAGCTCCTCCGTGTTTCGGAGGACATGTTAAGCCGTCAGTCCATCCCAGCGTGTCAGTCTAATCGAACACGTTAAACAACGTCGACCTTAGCTTGTCCATGGATGGGATTGTTTATCTCGATCCTCCGTGCTCCGGTTAAGCAGTCTGTCCCGGCTATTGTCATCAGATAACAGTCGTTAAGCCAAGTCAGTGGCCTTTAGGAAGCTTGAAAATACTGGCTTCCGCCAACCCGCAGTTGAGCAAAGTGATGGATTATGCCCTCAATCCCTTCGATTCCCACCCACTGGAGTCCCACCCACTGGAATGAATGTGATGAATGAAAGATGAACAGTACGAAGAATGAAAATTGCAAAACAGCGAGAATTGGTATGAAAAGAAAATTAGCATGAAAAGGCTCCGATGATGTTGGAGGTAGATAGGCATTTATGAAGTAAGCCGATGCGCACACATCCAGGGACTACATGAACAGCGTGTCGAACCTGGATGTGAGCGAAATGAGATTGGCCTACTTTATTTTTTTTTTTAAAATCCTTCGATTGAGGGGAGGCCCGTATCCCAGAAGTGGGTTAAATAAAGGTTGTCGACGATGATATTCATGTAGGTACTGTATTCGCGCGGGGCGAAACTCAGACACTAGTGATAAAATTCATAACACATGTACGCTATTTATCATGTAAATTTCACGACAGGTAATATAATTCGTCGTAGTCATTGCCAGCGCCACCGTAAGCTCTCTAAAATACGATTTCCATAATCAATTTTAATCTCTTGGCTCACACAATACGCGATAATTAAAGCCTTATATATAGCTGTAGAGGGCGTATTTGTCCGGGATTATTAGCTATATGACACTTAATTAGTTTTGGAATAACTTTCAGCTGTTGAATTTGCTTTGACATCATTATCATCAGGTCATTTTAGTCTCCACTACAGGAGCACGACCTTCTCTCGTCCGTTACAGACAGGAGGATTTGGCCTACACTCCCCACGCTGGCCAGACGAGTTGAGGAGACCTGATCGATGTTTGATAATGTATTTCCCTTAGTCGCCTTGTACGACATCCACGGGAAGAGACGGAGTGATTCTATTCTAGTATGCCGGAAACCACACGGCCAACCATACGTGTGTGAACCATTACACAATACATTACATTAGTACTCTAAACAAACCTATGTATGTACTTATGTACATACTCGTACATATCAATCTGTTGGATTTAAAACCGACCTCTGGAAAGAGTTAGTTGTGAATGCTTAATTAACTCGACGCGATTCGATACCTGTAGGGTTAAACCTGTAAATCGACAGTTATCGATCATAATATCGATACGGTCATTCATTAGCTGACAACACTCTGCCCAGTCATTCGGAGGCCCGCGCAGGGCGCGGAAGGAATTATTGGATTAATTTTATAAAATATGGTATTTATAGTCTAAGTGGTGTTCTGAATTTGTTAATCCAGTTGGTTAATTAGTGAAATAGTGGGAATAAAGTGTTACCGCTCGGACATTTGGAGTCACGAGCGAGAGAGAAGTCAGGCGCTCTGGTAAGCGTGATTTATCCAAAATTCCTCGATCCAAACCTTATTTCCTTAAATCGCTGGCTGGTTAGAGCGCCCATCCATTGGCGTCGGGACACGTCAAGACACGGAAACCATAAGGCCCAGCACCCTCCACACATAGCACAATTATTAACACTATCTATGCTTGTTTAGAGTACTTTTATATTGTTACCATAGGAATATAGCTAATAGCGAGCTGACTCGTGCACACCTCGTTGGGCGGAAAACATTTTTACGAAAAAGTTTTTTAATTTGTCTGTGTAATATACTTATACCCTTTGACATGCACAAATAAGGTGGCTTTCAATTGATAAAATAATTTTCAAAATCGGTGCTGTAAGTAGATCAAGATATTACCCCCTACAACCTCACAAACTCTACCTTTTAATAATATTAGCATAGAAATATAATTATAATAAGTCTGTTATATAGATTGTCATAGGAAGAAGAAGAATAACAATATAACTGTAAAATCATTCTCCTCTCATCATCATCAGATAATTTTTGTCTCCACTACAGGAGCACGATCCTCTCTCGTCCATCCCAGACAGAAGGAGGATTTGGCCTACACTCCCCACGCTGGCCAGACGGGTTGGGGAGGCCTGATCGATGTTTCATAATGTATTTCCCTTAGTCGCCTTGTACGACATTCACGGGAAGAGACGAAGTGATTCTATTCTAGTCTGCCGGAAACCACACGGCCAATTCTCCTCTCAGATCGATTTAAATATTTAATCTTGAAATTTATGGTAATGACAAAATAAATTTTCGTCGAAAACTTCAGATGTTTAAATCAGAGAAGGCAAATTTAGCAGGGATCATACGGATACCATGACACACATACAGACTCGGCCGTGTGGGTTTCGGCAGACTAGAATAGAATCACTTCGTTTCTTCCCGTGGATGTCGTACAAGGCGACTAAGGGAAATACATTATCAAATATCGATCAGGCCTCCCCAACCCGTTTGGCCAGCGTGGGGAGTGTAGGCCAAATCTTCCTTCCGTCTAAGACGGACGAGAGAGGGTCGTGCTCCTGTAGTAGAGGTCTCCACTAAAATGGACCTGATGATGATACGGATACCAGCAATGTGCGTAGTCGACCAGCTTTCGGCCCTTTTTTTACACCTCGTCGAGTAGCAGGCAAGCATATTGCCCGCCTGATATGAAGCGGTTACCGTAGCCATATTAACGCTCGCATTAAGAAACATCGCTCGCGCGTCGCCACCGCCGTTTTCAACACAGCAACTCCTTCCTTTCTGGTGACCTTACTCACAGAGGAACACTACAACCTTCAAGGGCATTGTTATTTGCCTGCGGTATTCTGTGAGTTGGCCGTGTGGTTTCCGGCAGACTAGAATAGAATCACTCCGTCTCTTCTCGTGGATGGCCTACAAGGCGACTAAGGGACATAATAAAACATCGATCAGGCCTCCCCAACCAGTCTGGCCAGCGGGGGGAGAGTAGGCCAAATCCTCCTTCTGTCTGGGACAGACGAGAGAGGGTCGTGCTCCTGTAGTGGAGACTAAAATGACCTGATGATGATGATGATGATTCTGTGAGTTGGAGGTATTTTCCCAGTCGTGCAGCTGTATACCCCTCCTCTCTTTCGCCAGAGCCTTTTTCGCTAGTCGGTAGGGTACACCACGTGCAGGCGAGGTTGGCTTAGGTTCTACAGATCGCATTGAGCATCTTACAACCCAAAATTAATATAATGCAGGTGATGTTGAATGATGATGATGAATACCGCAGCCAAATAATAATTCCCTTGAGGGTTGTTGTGTTCCTGCGAGTGAGTGAGGTCACCAGAAAGGAAAGAGATGCTGCGTTGGCAGCGAGGGTGGCGGTGCGCGAGCGATATTTTATGTTGTGAGCGTTAATATGGCTACGGTAACCGCTTCACATCAGGCGGGCCGTCTGCTTGTCTGCCACCCGACGTAGTATAAAAAAAAGATGTATTTCGATTTTAAATTAATAATATACGGCATAGAAACGGAACAAAGATCAATAATTCATACTTCAAGTGCAACTAAGACTGACTTTAATTTTGTCTTTGAATGTAAGGATGCTAATGATGCTGCAAACCGTTTTGTTTTATTTTTACAGCAATTAATTGAAGCAAACACAATAGAATATATAGTACCAAATCGCAAAAGAACTTTGAAGCCCTGGATTTCTCCTGGAATTTTAAGATGTATAAAAAATCGAGATAAGTTATATAAAAAATAGAAACTAGATCCGAATAATAAAACTTTAAAGCAAACATATAATAGATATCGAAATTTCTTTAACGTATTAATCAGGAAAGCTAAAACTACTTACAATAAGGAACAAATAAAGAAGGCGGGCAAAGACAGTAAAAAAATGTGGGAAGTAGTGAGATGTCACACACACAAAAAATGATAAAACACCTTCGACAGAATTGCTTAACTGCTCAGTAAATCCGGGTGACGCAGTAAATCTGTTGAATAATTATTTTACCAGTGTAGGTAGACAATTGGCGGAAAATATCTCTAAAGATTGCCATGATAAAAATACGGAAACATTGAAACCACTACCGGCTTGTATATCGTCATTTCGTTATGTTAAATACTGACGTAGAGGAAGTTGAAGTTCTTATAATGAGTCTGAAAAATAATTGTGCGAATGGGTGGGATAACATACCTAATCAATTTATTAAAGACTTCAAGGAATTTATTGTCCCACCACTTACATACATTTATAACCTATGTCTTAATGATGGCAAGTTTCCAAAGGTTTTCAAACACTCCATTATTCATCCCGTACATAAATCAGGAGACAAAAACTGTGTCAGTAATTATCGTCCAATTTCAATTCTCCCGGCCTTTTCAAAAATTATTGAAAAAATTATAAATAAACGACTCGTGAACTACCTTGAAAGTAAGAACCTGCTTTCAGCAAATCAGTATGGTTTTCGACGAAGTAGATCTACTGATGGGGCTGTTCATGAGTTAACAGATTTTGTTGTAAAGAATTTAGATAAGTCCAAAAAAGTTATTGGTATATTTTTAGATCTAGCGAAAGCGTTTGATACGGTTTCTGTTCCAATTTTAATCAATAAACTGGAAGCTTATGGAATTAGGGGGAAGCAATTAACTCTTTTCGAAGATTATCTTTCAGATAGAACCAAAGCTCTAAAATTGGAAAATACACCAGTGATAAAGCACCAATCTGTTATGGTGTACCACAGGGCAGCATTCTGGGTCCTACTCTATTTCTTGTGTATATAAATGATCTCACTTCTCAGCAGCTAACCAAAGGTCATATAATTTCTTATGCCGACGATACTTGTCTTCTTTTTTCGGTAAATACCTGCACAGGATGCACAAAAGGGTTTCGATCATATTAATTGGCTAAAAAGTAATCTACTCACTCTAAATTCAGACAAGACTAAGTATATATGCTTTACTATGCGAAACCTATCTCAGGCCCAGTTAACTAAAAATAAAACCTGCAATGCAAATACCAATAGATCTACATGTCCATGCAAAAATATAGAGCTTGTTACTTCAATAAAGTATCTTGGCGTAATTATTGATAATAATCTCTCATTTAAATATCATAATGGAAGTATCGTGTTCTAGATTACGTAAATTGATATATACGTTCAAAAATTTGCGCAATGTTATGGATCGAAACGCTTTAAAACTTGTTTATTTTGCCCTAGGACAAAGTATTTTATCATATTGCATCACCTCTTGGGGTGGTGCACCGAAAACTAACTTAAAACCAATCGAAATTGCGCAAAGAGCTATATTAAAAGTAAGTGGCTTCCTTTCCTTTCGTTATCCTACAGAGCTTCTCTATCAGCACTGGCAGGTATTAACTGTCCGACAAATACTTATTCTTAACACCGTATTAAAACAATATACAATGGTAACATGTGATACTCAAAACCAGACTGTTGCAAGTAGACGCTTAAAGAAAGTTTTTGAACCATTCGACACAAATAAAACTTTTACAAGAAAATACTTCTGTTTCTTGGGAGGTTTCCTGTATAATGGAGTGAACAAAAATGTAGGTATCCGTTCCTGCAATAGGCATGACTGTAAGATCAAGGTTCAGAATTGGTTGCTTTCACTAAGCTACGAAAAGACGGAAATGCTTCTTGCTAGACACAAGTGACATATGGGCACCCTCACACTTTAGTATTTAGTTTATTATGCATTATGTGTATTTTGTTATTGTATTGTACATGTGCGAGTGTGTGTGTGTGTGTGTATGTGTGTGTGTGTGTGTGTATGTATGGGTATGTGTATGTATATGTATCTGTATGTGTTAATGTGTGCATATGTATGGGTATGTATTTATGTGTGTGTGTATATATATGTATAGGATGGTTCAGTTGTCGCGCGCCTCTTCGAGCGCTTTCTGTAATTGATAGGACCATTAAGAACTTAATTTAGTTAAGAACCTGGTGACCTGTAATACAGGCTTCCTAAAGCCTACTTCAGGCACCAGCTTCTCATTAAATAAGATAACAACACCGAGAAAATGTTTATGTATGTATAGGAAGTGTGATAATTGGTTTGTACTGTTTCTCTTTTTTTTAGTATCTTTAAAATTGTGTGAGAAGAAATAAATAAAAGTTATTATTATTATTAAAAAACAGAAGTTATGACGTTGTATGAGTGCGTTAAAATTTTACGCACTCATACAACGTCATAAACACAATAAAGCCACTTGGTCGTCGTAAAATGAAAGCCACGTATATAAACATTAATATAAACATTTTACAGGCATCAATCTAAACAAGGCGATATCTATACAGAGGTTTTAGCAATTAAAACGCAAACAAACGCAATCCTCTCGTTTACGAGTCGTCAGCTAATCTTGACATGTAAAAAGCGCTATCACCGGTTCAAGTTGCTGTAAAAATCTCGCGCTGAATTATTTCACTGGAAATATATTTATGAAGAATCTTCATGTTACTCGTACTTTATTTATGGATCATTGGGATCAAAGGTATGAAGTTTTATTAGAACAGCAGTAAGAACGGGAAGTGTCAAGGAATTAATAAATACATACCTATCCGATAACATGATACCTTAGAGAGAGCGGAACGATATATTGAATTGCATTTTGCATCTAGGGTAGTATCATCATCATCGTTATCAGCCTGTATCTACCCACTGCTGGATATAGGCCTTTCCCAATGCTTTCCACCATATGCGATCCTTCACTTTCACAACCGCTACCAGCCACTTCTTTGAGGCCATCGGTCCATCTAGAGAGGTGGCGCCCTACGCTTCATCGCCACATACGTGGCCTCCACTCTAAGACTTTCCGGCAGATGTGGCCAGCCCACCGCCACTTCAATTAGCTAACTCTGAGAGCTATGTCGTATATGCATCTGGGGTAGTACACTATTCTGATTTGGTAGCAACAATGGAGAATTCCCAAGCATTTAGACAATTTTGCAATTCATATTAATAAAATCGATGTGTTATGTAACTAACTCATTGTTTTAGGTCCCCAATAGTGTTAGACATTTAAAATCCGTAGTGCACGGCACTTGAGCTTCACTTGATTAGACATATCTTTAGGCTTTTAATGCCTTTTTTGCCATATAGCTGTCTCTCTCATTGCCAAGAGGGGAAATTAAATTCCAAACGCTTCCTACTTCTACCAATTTCTTCTGATTAAATTTGTTTGTGAGTTCCAAGGCAGCCGTAGTTTTACTCCCGGGACTGTAGTGAACTTCATTGTTCATTGCCTTTTTTGGTGGTCGCCGCTGTTGATCCTGGCTACACAGGAGACACAGTGGTAGGATTGTGTGGTGAACCACCCCGTCCCCAAAAAAATACATGAAACTTTTGGGGTATTAGTGGCTCAAAGCCAAAACTTCACATCAACGAGACGGCTTTGGGTATAAAGATCGTGTTGAGCAACTTACACTCCGGGTTAGTACATAGAATCAGAATTGCAAAAATTTGTGTCATAGAGTGCTAATTTTTATTATTCTGGCTGTGAACCTAATTTTAAAAAACCGGACAAGTGCGAGTCGGAATCGTCCACCGAGGGTACCGTACGTAGGATTTTTATAAATAGTTAGATATTTAGGTATTAGGTAATTATAATTATTCTAGATTTTTCGTTTCACAGACTTCGGAGACAAAGAGGGGAACGGTATTTTTTGATATTTTTCATTATAAATAAGAAATAATGCGTCGCAAAAAAATAAATAAAATATATTTTGCAATGTACACATCTAGCCCTTTCATATGATGCTCTATTTGAACTAGTAGCTTCAATTTAAAATTTCGACCCCCTATAAAAAAATATAGACTTCTATTTTTTAAGATTTAATTACAAATGTATAGTTTTGAGATTTATTCTTGTACTTGTAGTCTATAACGACGTTACTTGCCAAATTTCATTGTTCTAGGTCAACGGAAAGTACCCTATCAGTTTTGATTTGATAATGTGTCGAAATATTCATTTTTTGTATTTTTATTTTTATAAACGGCCGTATTTCTAGAACTAAACTTAGCCGTTTGATTTTTTTACAACTTCATGGTACCATAGACCTGAGTATACACTTCAAATTTCAGCGTGATACCTCCACGCATTCTCGACATACAGGGTCTTGACAGACAGACAGACAGACGGACAACAAATATTTTATAAGAGTTCCGTTTTTCCTTTTCAGGCACGGAACCCTAAAAAGCAATCCGACCCGTAGTCCAGAGACAATTTAATAAATAAAGAGAACCAACTGATCTAGCTCCTATGAAAATAATGAATGTCTTGAGAATGCCTTTGATCAGTTTAAAGAAAGAATTCGTTCATAATCTTGAGTCTGAAAATGTAAGGGTCGTTTACACAGCGAATGTTAAACATCTTGCCGTCTTAGAAGTTAATTCAGATTTTACTTTTTAATTTGAAAATTGGTTTGTTTTAGTTTAGTGGCAATTATATTCAGCGTAATAATAACAACTCTAGGATAGCTCAAGGATTTAATAATATCTTCGGCATCAACCATAATCATCCCACTGTTTAGATACGGGCATACGGGTCTCCCCTCAATCGAATGGGTTTAATTAGATAACAGTCATTGAGGCAAGTCACTGGCCTTTGAACGGCTTGAAAACAATGGCGGCCGCCGACCCGCAGTAGAGCAGCGTGGTAGAGTATGCTCTAAACCACTTAAAATGAGGAGAAACCCATATCACAGAAGTGCGATGAATAAGGGTTGTCGACGACAACGACTTAGCTTAATATGTATGCTGAAAAGATTCGAAATTGTCATATTATTTCATCTTCAACTCGGCAATGTTCACATATTTTACTAGCTTAACATAGTATGTATGTGATTGCCACGACTTAATCTAGAGAATTTCCATAAAAAGAGTCGTTCACTTAATCTAGGAGCTCGTTTCCATAAAAAAGTTTGACACGTAAAAGTGGGTCCATAATGAACTACGTTTTATTAGAGCCCGCGGTGAAAGAGTTTCAGGAAAAGGTGTTACTTTGACAACTTGTATGTAATTCCTATAATATTTTAAACTAGTTTAGGCCGCGAGTCCGTCCGCTTGGAATTAAATTTATTTATATAATTTATCTCTGGAACTGGAAATTTATTTATATAATTTATCTCTAGAACTCTGGGGCTCAGCAAGCCACACCAACATTGAAATATTGCAACGTTTCCAAAACAAAACATTGAAGATACTAAGCTGTGCCCCATGGTTTACCAAGAACACCGAAGTACATGAATACCTACAAATGCCAACAGTTAAGGAGGATATAGAGAAAGCCTGCAGTGGCTACAAGACTCCAGAGACACAAAAACCAAGTAGCTTCGACACTATTGAAGACTGACAAGTGTGTATTCAGACTGAAAAGGAAAAGAATAGCCCCAATTTCATTATAATGAGACCATTGTCTCACCTAATCAATACATAATTTAATTACGAGATGACGCATCACAGGATGCGAATAAACTCACAATTCATACTATGACAACAAACCTGATTATGGCCTCAGGGCCGATGGCAGGAGGAGGAGAAAAAAACGTTTATAAGTTATCTGATAGTAATAAATAAATAATAATCAATTTTTCTGGACAAATTACACACGACCATCTAGTCCCAAACTAAGCAAAGCTTGTACTATGTGTACTACATAACTGATAGAATACTTAAATATATATATTTTTTGTAAATGCATGCTTATTACAGACCAAGACAAACGGACATGTTCACACAAATATTTGTCTTGTGCGGGGATCGAACCGGCGACCTCGGAGTCAAAGTGGCCATTGCTAACCAATCGACCACCGAGCTCGTCAATACAAGCTTTGCTCAGTTTCAGACTAGACGGCACTGTGTTATTTGTCCAGGAATATTTATTTATTATTCATTTATTCAATTCGTAAATCATGAGTTTCTGATATAATGTGAGTACTGCACGTCGATCCATCAACGTGACAAATTGTTGACGAAATATTTCCACTCCCATTATTCCATTCTCCTCGCCCCACACATCAAAGGTAGTAATTGCAAAGTGCGAACTCCAAAAGCGAGATACACCGAGTTAACATTTTAAAATGGCCCCTTTTTCACAAAGCCATGTTTGAAACCTCGCTGTGTCCAATTAGCAACACATCAAACCTACCGTAATGTTTCATTTTAACGACAAATTTACTTTGTTATTGTTGAGAGTAGAACTGTATCTTTCCTGGACTCCTTTCCTGGGATAGTGCTTTGTATGTTTAAACTAGGCCGAATTCTAGCCCACGGGGCCAAAATCGAGGTTGAGTGGAGCGAGTGATTCGCTGAGTGTTTGTTTTCCATTGATTTCAATGGAAAATGAGCATTCCTCAAAGACATGATCGATCTCATTTTTTTTCGACACAAACCTAAAGCATGCCATATCATTTCCGAAATCATTTCATTTAGGAAAAACAGTGATCACCATCAATTAAATTTAAGAAATAAAAACAAACTCGCTGTGCATATTACTAGGCTCCATAAAATCTCCAACTCATTCCCAGGTCAATGTATACGCTTCTACAATAAACTTCCAAACGACGCGTTTAAATTATCCATGGGTAAATTTAAGAAATATATCAAAACTAGACTATGTCAAAAGGCTTACTATTGTATCTCAGATTACATAAATGATAAAAGTATTTGGAAATGAATTAATTACTCTTGTTATGTTACGTTAATGATTGTATTTGTATTTAATGTAACGATATTGGCAATTAAAAGCCTTGAGTTTCTTGCCAGTTCTTCTCAAGAAGCCCCGTCGCCGGAACTGGCACTTATATTCACTTTCACATTCAAGATAGTGTGATGAAAGTGAATCTAAGCTCTGCGGATTTAGAGTAGTAATGATTTATACATGTTCTTATATTTAATTTGTATGACGTTTCTAAGTTCTTTATAAAGTCTGATTGAGTTTGATTTTATCTTATATCGTATACATCTTTAATTGTGACAAGTTTCATCAAAATCGGTTCAGTGGTTTTGGAGCCTATTCATTCCCAAGAGTGACTTTTCGGCGTATATAGGCGATCTGCTCGCTCCACTCAATAAGCAGCTGATAGGACCGATTTCATCTTTATTGAAGGTTTTCCCAAACTCCGGTTGCTTAACCGGAGTTTGGTAAAATCACTTTAAAGGTCTCGGCATACTCGGACGGGACTGACCGGGCATGTCAAGTTGATAATGCCCTAATAAGGTGTTGTTGTGTATCTCAGTATATTTTATCACGACCAACGATTCTATCATCATCATCATCATCAGGTCATTTTAGTCTCCACTACAGGAGCACGACCCTCTCGTCCGTCCCAGACAGAAGGAGGATTTGGCCTATCTCCCCACGCTGGCCAGACGGGTTGGGGAGGCCTGATCGATGTTTTATAATGTATTTCCCTTAGTCGCCTTGCACGACATCCACGGGACGAGACGGAGTGATTCTATTCTAGTCTGCCGGAAACCACACGGCCAACGATTCTATGCCTATAGCTAATCTCTCCTGTGCACCAACCTTACAGTTATTTCACAGGATTGGGAGTCTCGAGCCCAGTAAACAAACCAGGCAAGAGTATCTTTACCCACCCCGCTATCGCTCCCAGTAAACCAACCAGGCAGTCAAGCGGGCTCCCCTTTCACCTTTCTTCTTGTTCTTCTTCTTTTCAGCATTATGTGTTCGTCTACTGATGGACATATGCCTCTTGAAGTGCTCTCCATTCCACTCTCAGTGCGGCAATTCTAGTCCAGGTCGGTCTTTTTTGTGTCATTCGACCATCTGACTGGTGGTCGGTCTGCATGGTGTTTCCCTATTCTTCTGTGATTTTATTCTGGGTTTCCAGAATAAAATCTTTTGTCTCCATCTTTCATCATCTCTACGACACTAGTACCTGTCCCTTTACCACTTCTTTCTCTTACGACAGTGTGCACCAGAAATGCCTCAAATCGGACGAGATGGCGTGATATTGTGAGGCGAGAAACTACAACCCCGAATCCTCCGTCATGACGACCACGACCGCTCTGTCAAGAGCGTAACGAAGAAGAACAATATTGCTAAATAAAAATTTTGTTTACAATAATTGTTACTTTTTAAGCAACTCATCTCACGGCAAGTTATCAGTATACAATATCGACATGTCCCCATCTCTTTCCTTGCCGCCCGCTTACGTCGCATCCCATTGCCCTTTACAGAATAATTTCTCTTTGAAATTTTTAAACATTACAAGCCTTGTAGATGAGGTGCTCTGTGGTTTTGAATGATACAGTTACGGTATATTACTCACTCCGACGTTATCTATTTATTTATAAACTTTAATGACCACAAATTATGTATACCTATAAGAGCACAAAAGGCGGACTTAACGCAGCAAGCATTCTCAACCAGTCAATGTTAATGTATACTAAGTTTGAAATATTTTGTGACATCGCTTAAGGGCACTGTATCTAGGACGAGTCGCCTAATTTTAGTCGCCTTATAGGTAGGGCCTAATAACAACATCATGTGGATCAGAGGACACAAGCCCCAGGTAATATTACATGGTCGAATATAAGGAAATATTATTATGGTTTATTTAAACGAAGGTCTGCTGTTTATAAAGGGACAGGGATTATATAATATACGGTAGCTAAAAAAATAATGAAAATAAGTGAGTGGAGCCGTTATTTTGATATGATGTAGAATGGTTAGCAATGACCACTTTGACTCCGAGGTTGCGGGTTCGATCCCCGTGAAAGACAAATATTTGTGTGCATAAATATATCTTTGCTTTGGTATAGGTGTTTTCTATGTAATATATATATGTATTTACAAAAAAAATGTATTTAAGTATATTATCAGTTATCTAGTACCCAAAGTACAAGCTTTGCTTAGTTTGGGACTAGATGGTCGTGTGTAATTTGTCTAGGAATATTTATTTATATTATTATTATTTATTACAGGCCTTGCCTAGTGTGGGTAATTATGATATATTTAAATGCTTGTAAAATATTTTTGGAAATAAATACTTTAATATTTGTTATGAAAGTACTCGTATATAACAATATAGGTAGTCAAAATTCTAACTTTATATGAGTGTTTAAAATGAAGTTTCGTCTCAAATAATAGAAAGCAAGAACGCATAACAACACCTTTTAAACATTTGAGTGTAGACTCCGTAGGGCACTAAAAGCCGTAAGCTGACGGTTTTATACATAAACTTCTTGGCATAAAGTGTACGCACTGAGATTTATATGAAAACTTAGTGAATACAGGGATTAGTAGATTATGCACAGGTAAGACGCCAGGAGGTTCCTTGATTAACCGCGCCCGCCGACTCTGAGGAAATTAAACATAACTCAACGCGGACTTTTTATATATACTCCGGGTGCGTTTACACTACAAGATCTTTCGACGGGAATACGTCTTTAAATTTGGTACCATACATGGACATGGGAGCAATCCAATCCAAAAATAAATCACACCACTGGGTAGATGAAGGATCATAGAATTTATTACGATAAGTAAGGACACACCCATATATTACCACCCACTATTACATAAATATTGACGTCTGTGCAGAGCGAGAACGAGCGTGTGCGTGCGGCGTCATACAAACTGTTCCAGATTCGTCTCAGAGGGGAGGTGAGGTCGCCACGAGAGAGCGGTGAGGGGGAGGGGGAAGCGCAGCCATTTTGAGATAATTTTAGTGCATATAACGTATTCACGTACAACCCACGGCCGTGTCCATGACACAGCCAGACCCTATTTTTTACAAGCTTTTCTGTAATCTTTATATTTGACCCACTTCTCAGTGTCCGATTGACCTGAAATACACTTGTTAGGTTCTCGTGACAACACAAATTTGCCTAGATACCGACTTTCTGGTCAAATTTAACTGCAAATGTTTGATTATAGACACCGCGGTGAAGATAAAATAATTAAAAGATGTAAAATCTGATGATTAATGTTTAACTAAAATATAAAAAAACATTGATAATGTAATTTAAATTTAAATTTTACTAATTTTAATAATATAAATAAAATCAATAATAATTATTATATTTTTTAATGTTCTTTTTTATATTATATATTAAAAATTTATTAAATACGATATTAAAAATAAATAAATGCTCGAGTGCTGCCACCCATGCTGTTAACACAGCATGTCTCTACGTCTGCTAATCTCACTCCCAGGAACACAACAATCCTCAAGGGCATTTAGCGACGGTATTCTGTGACGTGGAAGTACTTTCCCAGTGAGGCTTGACATGACCTACCTCTATTTCGCCAGAGCCTGGGGCCCTACCGCCGAAGCTGAAGCCGATTACCACCGAATATCTTGATTCGGAAAATAGGTATTACGTTTAAGTTATTGCCACACACCATCAGCTTAGTCGGTGGAGCTCCATCGTTTCTACCAACTAAGCTAAACACATGTAGCATAAATCTAAGTTGAAGTTTGATTTCCGCAATCAAAAAATCCGATGGTAATCGGCTTCAGCTCCGGTGGTAGGGACCCTGGTTTGCTTAACGGCAGGGTGCATCACGTGCGGGTGAACTCGGCTTTGGCTAAAGATGCTGGTGAGCCACTAACACCCTAAAATATAATAAAATTTGATTAAGGAATCCTGTTACATATCGAATTAATAGGTATGTACTTAGTAATTCCTTGCAATTTCCCATTCTTATTGCTGTTGGAATTAAAACGTACGTTTGATCTCAATGATCTATAGATAAAGTACGAGTAACATGAAGATTCTCCATAAATATATTTCCAGTGAAATAATTCAACGCGAGATTTTTACAGCAACTTGAACCGTGATAGCGCTGTTTACACTCCAAGATTAGCTAACGACTCGTAAACGAGACGATTGCGTTTGTTTGCGTTTTAATTGCTAAAACCGTTGTATAGATATCGCCTTGTTTAGATTGATGCCTGTAAAATATTTATATTAATGTTTATATACGTGGCTTTCATTTTACGACAAGCAAGTGGCTTTATTGTGTTTATGTAAAATTTAAGGCACTCCTACAATGACATAACTTCTGTTTTTTCAATGTTATTAAGTAGTACAGATAAAAGCATGTGAAATATGACTTATTGATCTTTGTTCCGTTTCTATGCCTAATATTATGGATATCATTCGATTGATCCAGCAATCGAACCGCATCATATGCATTATAATCATTTTGGCGTGTGAGTGAATCAATACGATCTGTAGAGCCAAAACCTTGCCTGCACGTAGTGCATGAAATGAAAAATAAAAAAGATAATACTCCTGACTTTACAATCACGTATATAATGATTTTTAATTCAACTAGTCGTCGCCCGTAACTCCGTCCGCATGGACTTATAAACTTTCACTTCCTATTTTAACCCTTTTAAGTTAGTAAATATATGTTACATAAATCATGCACATAAAAACTGAACCAAATTTTCAAATTGAACCAAATTTCACACAATATACAAAGTTTCATTACGATCGATAAGCTTCGAATTTGAGAACAAACATCACGTCATGGTGTTTCTATATAGTATAAGTTATTAATTTTAGGCGATAATCGTCGCTTTAAGTTTCGGTATACTGTACATACTAGAAGTTATTGTGATGGTGAAAATCCGTTGCATAGTTTAAAAGAACTAAATAGGTAGATTGTGTTGTACTAACGACTACAGCGAGTTCGTCCTTTACTGATTTATTACGAACCTAAGTAAATGTCAAATCTCGTGAGATGTTTTACGCATCACGATGTCGCTTTTAATCAATAATCGTATCGTATAAATTGTACTATGAGGAAATAAGTGAAGTAGTTGAGATAAAGCAAAAAGACATCTTACGCTGTAAACGCGCCTCATCCTACAATTTAATTTCATGTTTGCTCCCATTCTTATTTAAAGGAACTTGTTTACTTTTTAGCATTTTATTCAGTTGAGCTACAATTACTCTGTATTGCTGGTACAACTTTGTTGTTTTGCTCCTTCCTTTGCCACTAGCCGTAACAGCAATGCGCTATGAGTTAACTTAGTTATCAAGCGAAGGAAGTTACTGCTTCAACTTGGTACATATTTTTTTGAACTTCGCTCCTCTATGTGAAATTGCAATTTTTATCTTATTTAGTCAAATCATTTGCATATTCGCTTCATAACTCGTAGGAAATAAAAAAGGTAATTTTGTTTGCGAAAGTCGGTCATTTATAACTAAGGGTTAGCTCACACTGAGACGCGATGTGACGTGACGAAGTGGACACTTTTTCACGGGACGGGGGCTCACTATACATTCCCACCACTGTCATAATGATAATAAAACACTTGTACCATCTTGCTTACCTTGATAATGGTTTAGCGGCCAAACCGGTCGGTAAAATTAAATATAATTACGTGGAACAGTACAGAAGTGTTTTATTATAACATTATGATAATAATGTTCCACCAAGTGCCAACAATCAACAGTGTCAACTTTCCCACCGCTGTGTCTCCTGTGTAGCCGTTATTAACAGCGGCGACCGCCAAAAAAGGCAATGAACGGTGAAGTCCATTGCAGTCAAGGGGGTAAGACTCCGGCTGCCTTAAATTGAAGAAATGGGCACCTAAAGATGATAGATTAAATAAAGAATTTGACTCATTAAAACGTGTACACTGTACAGTTCAACGAGTACATAAAAACAGTAGTTATCTAGTACGCTGACCTACAGCCGCAGTAAGTTTTGCTGGTAGCCAAGCGTGCGACACCCCAAATATACGCTGCAAATAAATAAATTTACGTGACTTTACGATACGCCAAGCAACGCGAAATCACTGGCCACTTTGAACATCGCCGCTTTGTGTCTCGGTGTGAACTGAACTTTAGTTTTGACTCCCTAATTTGAAAATAAGGCTGCGATTCTACTATCATTTAATAATGATCATACATCTAGGTGTCAAATATATATGACATATCTATGTACGTGTAATAATAATACGTAATACGCTATTATATATTTTTTAATCCAGGACAAGTTACACACCGCCATCTAGTCCCAAACTAAGCAAAGCTTGTACTATGGGTACTGGATAACTGCTATCTGATATTATACTTAGATATTTTTTTTTCTAAATGCCTACATATTATACATACGGGGTGTAAGTGGTTCATCAACATCTTTGAACCAGTGCCAACCTCACCTGCACGTGGTGCACCCTGCTGACTGACAAACGATGCTCTGGCAAAAAGGGAGGTAGGGCATAGCGTATTTTTTAAGCTGCCCGACAGGGGAAGTATCTCCACCTCACAGAATACCGCAGCCAAGTAACAATTTGGCTGCGGTATTCTGTTTGTGTGTTGTGTGCAAACGAGGGTTCTTGTGTTATTGCGAGTGAATGAGGTCACCAGAAAGAAAGAAAGGAAGGAGAGTATACGCTGGCAACGGATCGGCGACCCATTGGTGTTGCTGATCTCCATGGCCGGTGGTGATTGTTTTCCATCAGTTCACTCACATAGTCGTTGCTCCTGTGTTGTCAAGTTGTTGCCTGTCAAGTTTTCAATGCATCGTGGAGCCCTCCCACAATGCATTGAAAACTTGAAAATTGTATGAGCAACTCTGCTCCATTTATTTATGAAATTCGAATTACGAGCGACAAATTCAAAAGCATTCTATTTCAACTAAAAAAAGAATGTAACAGAAAATCGTTCATTACCGCCGGCGCGGCGCTTACCTAATCGCCTAACATACGAGTGTGTAATAAAAAAAAACAGTAATTGAATCGAAATTGAAATCAAATTCGATTTCATCATCATCTTCATCTGGTGATTTTAGTCTCCACTACAGGAGCACGACCCTCTTTCTTCCGTCCCTGACAGAAGGAGGATTTGGCCTACACTCTCCACGCTAGCCAGACGGGTTGGCGAGGCCTGATCGATGTTTTATAATGTATTTCCCATAGTCGCCTTGTACGACATCCACGGGAAGAGACGGAGTGATTCTATTCTAGTCTGCCGGAAACCACACGGCCAAATTACGAGCGACAAATTCAAATTATTAAAATTCGAATTACGAGCGACAAATTCAAAAGCATTCTATTTCAATTAAAAAAGAACGTAACTGAAAAACGTTCATTACCGCCGGCGCTACGTAATCGCGTAACATACGAGTGTGTAATAAAAAAAAAACTGCAATTGAATCGAAAAGCCCTTTCTTTTTAGTTTTAAAAATGTTCTCCGTTTTATACTCACGCTTTTATTCACAGACATTTAAAACACTAACGCTACTTATCTTAAGCGTGAAACATTATAATTTTATTATAATATCAAATTGGTACTTTGTATTCGGAGATATGAATCATAGAACATTTAGGCGGTTTTACGACGGCTGTAAACTGTCGGAAGGAACTGCTATCTTGCTTAGTTCACGCACTCGTTCGCACCGCAGTAAAATATGAAGAAACCATACCATAATAACGATACTAGCGATATGGCAGTCAATGATGTTGTAAATACCATAGATATGCCACTAGAATTAAAAACGTACACCCAAAAAGTAAGCCTCGCAATTACTTCTCACAAGCAAGCCGACGAAATTGACGTTTGTGACAATAGGCTATTTGACCAACGTTTTTTTCGGTTTTATATGTAAGGTTCACAATAATAAAACCACATGTGAAAGAATTACTTTGATAGCACAAAAATCTCTCGAGATATGTTAATTTGAAAATTACAATTTTGGACTTTCCCGAAAACGCTCCATACAACAGGTTATAACGTCACAAGCAAGTATTTTGTATACAGCAAACCAGAAATTTTACGACAGCTATGTCACATATTACGCTTATGTAATTATATTATATTAATACTATAACTTTTATAGTTATAGTATTTTGTATTGTTTCTCCAATGGAAATATTATTTTTTGATAATTTCATACTTTTAAAATGGACTTTCCCGCTAAACTTTGATCGAACCTAAAATAAGTCTGACGGAAGATATTAGAAGTTTTGCATATCTTTATAGTTTTGTGTATTTTACTAGCCTATTGATTGATAGGGAAATAAGAAAATGCACAATTTATGTCGATAAAGTAAATAAAACCCAATGGATCACATATCACACTCAAGTACAAAATTATATTTGATTAAAAAAAAACAACATACCTATCTTCATTGAAAAAATTAAGTGATAAAAATATATTAACATAGAGCATAAAGTTAACGTAAATGAAATATTACCCCGAAATATTACTCCGTACCTCTCTTTTCGCCAGAGCTTCGTTTGTCAGTAAGCAGGGTGCACCGCGTGCAGGTGAAGTTGGCTTTGGTTCAAAGATGTTGATGAACCCCTCTCACCCCAAAGATGTTGATGAACCCCTTACACCCCACATGACACTTATTAATTCCTCTGTATCTTCATAGCATATATTTTGGAATAGTACCACAGTAGTAGTACGTCGTCGTCGTCAACCTTTATTTAACCCACTGCTGGGATACGGGTATTCCTCAAGGGTTTAGAACATACTCCACCACAATAATAACTTTTAAACTTTCGCGTTGCATGATTTATGAAATATAAGAACAGGAATTAACGTCAGCCTGTGACCACGGCCGGTGCAACCTGGTCGAAACGTCAGGCAATAATAAAGGTATGTAAATACCCTTATGCATGATCGCGTTAATTCCCGTTCTTATATTTCATATACTCTACCACGCTGCTCAACTGCGGGTTGGCGGAGGCCAGTGTTTTAACGCAGCTGAAGAACGGCCACTGATTTGTCTTAACGACTGTCATCTAAAGACAACAACTGGGACCGAAGCACCGAAGGCTCAACGTGCCCTCAATAAGCTTATCCACGGACAGGCTACGGTCGACCTTGCTTACCTTGCGTGTTCGATTAGACTGACGCGCGCTACGACGCCATCGAGCTCCTTCGGAGTTTTGGAGTAGTTCGTCATCATCATCATCATCATCAGGTAATTTTAGTCTCCACTACAGGAGTACGACCCTTTCTTGTTCGTCCCAGACAGAAGGAGGATTTGGCCTATGTACACTCCCCACGCTGGCCAGACGGGTTGGGGAGGCCTGATCGATGTTTTATAAATTTCCCTTAGTCGCCTTGTACGACAAGTACAAGTTGTTTTGAGTAGTTTCTGCTGATTTATTTTCCGGTTTCTATATGTAAGGGGATATATGTACCTATATACTTTGACGTATAATCTAATATAAAGAAGGGGTCCTAGGAAAAGCGCAATAGCTTCTTACTCCCACTGATTTCTTCTGATTAAATTCGTTGTGAGTTCCAAGGCAGCCGTAGTCTTACCCCGGGACTGCAATGGACTTCACTGTTCATTGCCTTTTTTGGTAGTCGCCACTGTTAATTCTGGCTACACAGGAGACACAGTCGTAGGATTGTGTGGTGGGCCCCCGTATTATTATCTGGCAGCATGTCGAGTACAAACAATATCTTTTCATCGTTTGTAAGTAATTGCAGTACAGTGTTGTAGGCGTTTTATTGCTATATGCATTACAAATAATTGTCCAACAGGTAATAAATCAAAAGACCGATAAAGTAGATATGTAGCGTAAAGAAAATGACGGAAAGTAGTCACGTTAAGAATAGCTCGCTTCGCTCTTAATTTTTTTATTAACATGGCCTCCGAAGCACGTAGGATCTCCGGATAAATAAACCCACCCATGGACAGGCTACGGTCGACTTTGCTTAACACACTGTTTGATTAAACTGACACATCGTCCAAAAAAGTATGTTACTACTTTTATTCGTTGCGAAATTTCGCAACCAAAATTAAATAAATTGTCGCCAAAAATTGTCGTATCATTTTACCACATCCCTATGACATATCATAAAACATAAAACTCGCCGATGATAACAGTATACCTGAGATATAAAAAATTTAGTCCCCAAGATATAAACTTTTATTTTGTTTACCCCATCTTGTTATGGCAGTTTTATATACCTGCATGTTTGTATGAATTTATCGTGTTCCCGATCTATCTAGGTTTATAAACCTAATAATATGCAGAAGAAGTATACTTCTTCTTCTACAAGAAGCAACTGACTGGCTGACTGATCCGGGGCCCTACCGCCGAAGCTGAAGCCGATTACCGTCGGATTTTTTGAATGCGAAAATGACACTACAGCTTAGATTTTTGGTTATTATATTTTGCTTAGCTGGAAGAAACTCTAGAGCTCACAGAGTAAGCTGAAGATTTTTGTCAATAACTTTAAGACCAATTATCGGAATCAAAAAATCCGATGGTAAGAGGCTTCAACTTCGGCGGCCCTGACTACACTGCAGAAACAGCAAGGATTACAAACAAAAACTTCTTTACAAAATTATCTTACCACCTTTATTTTGTTTACGATGATTTATATAAATATATAATAATAATATATAAAGGAACAGCTATTTACATGAATAATAATAATTATGCCTAATTATGTTCTATCATAGAAACTATATTGTGTGTTTATAGGTATGTATGCTGTAAAGAGTAAGCATACACACCTATACATAGTGTATAGCCCAAATGCATTTAACGTTGTACTAATAATGATCAGATGGTTCCACTTTTGACCACCAGATGGTGTAATTATCGATTGATATAATAATAATAGCAAACTGCAATAATAATAACAGTCATCACGTAGATTATACATTAGACACTGTATAGCCATCATACATAGACTATGCATAGAAAACTTACGGTTTTTTTTAACCTTACGGACGTTTTTTGCCGGCTAGGGGGTTTATGGGGCGTTGCGGAGGGGTACCCTCCGCAACGCCCCATAAGGAACATCGTTCCAAAAAAGCCAGAGCCTCGTTTGGCAGTCAACAGGGTGCACCACGTGCAGGTGAGCTTTGGCTTTGGTTCAAAGAGGTTGAAGAACAACTGACACCCTAATAACTATATTTTTTTGTTTGAGAATAATCGTGTCGCAATTCGGTAATTCGTACGCTACGTAATGTGTCCCTTTTTCCATGAACCTACGAGTTACCTTCAAGGGACCTAATAGCCTGGGCTCGTGATTTTAACTCTCTCTATTAGGACGAACTCAACTGGGCCGAGTTAAATTAATGACGAGTGATGAATTAAATTAGTGAAAGTGAGCTAATTTTGTGACAAGAGCCCAAGGATTATAAGTCTGAAACAACCCGACAAGTAGATAAAAAGAATAAGGTTGGCTTTACACAGCCGGAATTGGTCACGGAATTCAGAATCTTAATTCCGGACGCACGGAATTCCATAGAAATCACCATTCAATTCAATTTTTTCAGATCGCAGAGACAAAATAATAACGTGGAATCTGAATAGAACGCACGTCCTTCTATACTTTGGAGAAATTCACACTTACCGGAATTTAGATTCTTAAATTCAGTCCCTGAGTTCCGTGACGGATTCTGGGTTCCTACCGCCGAAGCTGAAGCCGATTACCATCAAATATTTTGATTCGAAAATTAGGTCTTACATTTTAGTCATTGACAAACATCTTTAGCTCAGTCGGTAGAGCTCCAGGATTTGTACCAGCTAATCGAAACACAAATACCATAAATCAAAATAGAAGTTTGATTTTTGCAATCAAAAAATCTGATGGAAATCGGTTTCAGCTTAGCCGGTTAGTTTTGTAAGGCCAGCCTAATCAGATACCTAGATTTCTAAAAAGGTTTTCAAGTATCCAGGAGGGACCAATTGCAGTGGAATCAGCGTTTCGTTTTAGAAATAAACCACTTAATATTCATAATTTTAAATCTTCATACATATACTTATGTAAGATTTAAAATTATGAATTAAAAGTATGGGTAGAAATTCTATGAAACATTACATGTGCGTAAATGTTTGTTATTTTGATGGTTTTTTTATTAAATTTGGAATAGAGATAGCTTAAATACTAAGGAAGGATTAAGACTTAAGGTACTCCTATCTTGTTTCCGAGTAGATTGTATTATGTTATCATTTAATTGTTTGATTATTTGTACTATGTATGTAACGATTATTCGTATTGTAGGGCGGGTTTAGAAAGACTTCATGGCATGCATGTCATGAAGACGCGCCATAAGCGCCGAATAAGAATTAATACTACTACTGAAGCGTTATTTAAATACAATCGTTAATAAATAACTACTCTAAACGCGACGCAATAAAGGGCTTCTTAATTCGAACAGCGCGGCGCGTCGATCTCGTTTGTCTACATGGACCCACCCATTCTACCTTTCCTTTTTGTTTGTAAAACTCTGTCCTTTTCTCGCTAAAATAGAGTTCGCCTGATTAATAGACCTAGCTAGCGGCTAGCTAGGTGACTTCGTCCTCGTGAAACTAAGTAAAAACATATATATATCTATATATACAAAGTATACCCTATATAACTCCTAAAATGTAAGCAAATCTCATATGTTAAAATTCGTCAAATAGTAAAATAGGTTTAGATCGTGCCAAAGAATACACATACATACTTACATGCAAACCATACACACAAAAACATTACCCTCCTTGTCATTACCGAGTTGGGATTACATTACCCGTGTTTATTCTCGATTTACGTTCTTATAATTATTTTGTAGATATTGACAAGTCTTTTAAACAAAAAAACGCGTTGCTCTTTGCATCTTGAATTTTCGATCAGGCCACGTGTCCTGACGCGGGTTAGTTAGAGATAATACCCATCTCAAAAATTGCACAACGCCGCTAAAGAAGTTTTCACTTCAAAAATCTGAAATAAATATAGATAAACTAAAAATTATTAACAGAAACAAAAAACCCGACGGCAAACATTCTGACAATTTCATCTCCTTTCGGAGCGATATGTGTAACGCTGGTATATTTTCAGCATTTCTCATTCCAAATTACTTGCAAATATTTTTGTAAGCCATTTTTAAAAATAATTTTAACACATACTAGTATTTTTACCGCCAAAAATCCTCCATATGTTATTTTTAATTTTGATATTTGTTGAAATCCTTGAATGGGTTTAGGCTGTAGAGCGTGCCAAATACATAACACTCGAAAAACATGACCCTCCCTTCTGTCTCAGTCGGGTAAAATAGTACTTATTATTTATCTGTACTTTTGATGAACTGAACTGATCCAATAAATAAGTTTCATGATTCTTTTTTTAACTTACTTTGAGTAGAAAACAAGTATATTATTATGATCCACCTGATGTGATGCGGTAACGGTACACACGCTTGCGACATAAAATAATGACTACGTGTTTCCACACTTATTCTAATGTAGAACTTCCATCCATTTACGTCTCCTTTCATTTTCCTCTAGGTCTCTACGAAATTATTATTTAGCTGCGGTTTTTTACGAGATGGAGGTACTTCCCAAATCGGGCATCTGTGCCCTTTCTCCCTTTTACTAAAGCCTTGTTGGTTAATTAACAGTATGCAACACGCGCAGTTGAGATTGACTTTGGCTTAAAGGTGATAGTAAGTCACTTACTCCCCAAAACTTTTTTCCCTATTTACGCAAAGCATGCGAAGCCGCTCTAAACATAACATTTTTTCTGTTTAGTTCATGATGTCATTATGACCACTAGAGGGCACCAAATTCAATGTAATGTGACGTTACATTAATAATAATCTGATACTGAATAAAGAATTTTGTATTTTGTATTTGTTACGTAGCCTTTAACCAGCGAACGCTTTCAACGATACCTAATTTGCCAAACTATGATAAGTAGTTTAGACGTTAAGAGCTCCTTTTTGCATCGCCATCGGCATCAACCCATAATCATCCCACTGTTGGGATAAGGGTCTCCCCTCAATCGAAAGGGGTTTAGAGCATACTCCACCACGCTGCTCAACTGCGGATTGGCGGAGGCTAGTGTTTTTAAGCCGCCCAAAAGCCACTGATTTGGCTAAACGACTGTCGTCTAATGGCATCAACCCGGGACCGACGGCTTGACGTGCCCTCCAAAACACGGAGGAGCTCGAGATAAATAAACCCATCCTTAAATAGGCTACGGTCGACGATGCTTAACTTGCATGATCGATTAGCCTGACATGCATAACGACGACATCGAGCTCCTCATGTTTCGCCGTAGTCGGGTAAAAACATTTTAAAGTTAAAGCAATTCGTCTACTAAGTTAAAGAAAGCCTCGAGGGAAATATAACTAGAACAATAAAACTAAACTAATTTTCGAGATACATTCTACGCACTAAGCTACAAAGTTGTTTAAAGATTCCTACTCTTGCAATATGTATGTCTTCTGTCTTCGAATGAAAATAAATTGAAACTTAGACCAAATCCCATATCTGGGCTGCTGCGCTCCTTGCTTGCTCCATTTGACCGCATACAACGAAGAGCAGTTGGAATCGTCGGTGATCCAATCGATCGACTCGACTGGACTCTCTGTCTACACGTAGAGATGTAGTGTCTCTTTGCGTTTTATACAAATTATATATCACGGGTTGTGGTCTGATGAGCTGTTTGATTTGATACCTGCCGCTGAGTTCCTCTATCGTACAACTCGCCAGAAATTAAAATTCCATCCATATCATCTTGATAATAAGCGATTAGCGATCTACCACAGTACGTTCTTTAATACCACAGCTAATACATTCTATACCGCGAACGGTGAACTGTGGAATCAACTTCCCTCGGCGGTGTTTTTGAACAATTGCCACATGGGAGCCTTCAAGAACAGAATCTTTATTTCCCTTGAGAGGCTAGCAACGGATCGGTGACCCCTAGGTATTGCTATACTCCATAAGCGGTGGTGATTTCTTACCACCAGGTGACCCACATGCTCGTTTGACCCTCTCTCATATGAAAAAAATAGTTGTTTAAAATTGTATTTAAAACTGTCATTTAGGTAGTAATTATGTACATTAGTAGAGGGTTTATTATGTCAAGACGGTTAAATGTAAAACAGTCGAGAATAAACGCTTGTAAGGAAGGATTGGCGACGATAAGATTAGTGATTGAGTCAGACACTTACTGCGCACATCCGATTGACCTTTCTAAATACGTGGCTGGATTGTCATTTTAAGTTAGTGTTAAGTAAAAGCCTTAATCAAAGACACGACCTTTAGTCTGGATTAAATCGACTTCTTGGAAGTTAGTAAGAGATCGTGGATGTGACAGCGGTGGGTTAATGAATAGAATCGTTTACATAGAAAACCGACGCCATTGAAGTCGACGTCAGTTTATATCGTTATTTATCTTCAAAAATAAAAATGTAATATATAATTTATGATGTAAGCTCAGTACTATCTTTAGAGCCAAAACCAATTTTTTAACACTAAAGCGCCAAATAAGCATGCATATGATGAAGCATGCAGACTGCATCACTAGAGTCATCACACGTGCGATGCTGCCTCTGTAAGAACATCTTCGCGCCCTTTTTGAGGAATCCCATGTTCTAAAGTCAAGTAAACCAGGTTCTGGCGAAAGTGAGGTAGTGAATGTCGAGATCGAAGAAGTACCACCTTACAGAATGCTAGCGCCAAATTCCAAATGACCAATGCTAGTAATTATTGTACGAAAAATTTACCGAATCGAGATTGAATATTCAGTCTATTCATAATAATCGACTTCATTCGTTAATTAATATCAATTCTTATTATACTTACATACGAGTATATATGCTACCAGGATACTATCAAATTTGTTTAACTTTATGCCAGATTTTGATATAATCACACTTTTAACAAAACTTTAAATCTTCATGTTGTGGTACGAGAATATCAAATCGAAACTGAAGTTAGACTATATTTTAATTACGAGAATTGCCTGTTGTGTTTCTGAGATAGATAGATATATAGATACATACCTTCCAATAAATCTCTATCTATGCGAAGATCTCTCTTTTCGAAGAGACGACGCTTAGACCTCAACCTTGAGGTCAAGGCTCAAATGTCGTCTGTAGTAGTAGGCTATACAACGTGTAACTTCAAGTACGCAAAACCTAAAAATAGTTTGTTCAGAATCATGAGTAGAATCAATTCCATAATTTTCATCCATTTTTAAAGTAACTGGTTTTGAAAAATAATAATTATTATTTTTAATTGCCGTGTCTATTATTAAATTGCGCTCGACAATCAAGAGAGAAAATGTGAAGTAGGTAAACAAACGTAATACCGCCGCGTCCAAAAAGTCTTAAGCGCCGTGCAAAGAGCGGCGCTTACGCGTCATTGACGCGATGCTTGCTCTTTAATATTAATATTTGCCTATCGTAGCCATTGGCGCGTCTATTTGATAAGAAAGCGCCACAGAGCTCAGAAACTATTAGAGTTATTAGGAAAACAAAAAAGTATTCATATCTCCGAGTTTTTTTTTTTCGAAATTATTACTTAAATATATCAATTTATAATAATAAAACTCAGTTGGGGTGTTTGAGGTTTTGCGTACTTACTGAGTTTCACGTTGTATATAGTCTCTAGCATCTCTACTCTAGGCTGAACTTCGACAAATACGTTTTTCCAGAAGGCCGATAAAAACCCTTTGATGCCATCACATCCTTAATGCATTTAATATTGAAGGTGCGATAGTCGCGCAGTATCAGCCTTCTGATTTGCTTGTTCAAAGCAGCATATTCTATCGAAGCTCTTGCAGATATAGTCGCTTCTCGACCCTTCTTCATCAGAGCCAGAGTATCGCCAGAGAGCTTTTCTTCTCGGGCTTTATGCTGCAGTCCAAAGTAATTTTAAAATGTCTCCGTTATTCTGTATGACAACTCGTCCATATCCACAGTCATTTCCTGCTAGCTGAATCGGTTATGAATTTCCAATTGGATTTTTTCCGAAGTTTGAATGATTTAGGGAAGTGTTGGACGTAGATTCGACCTCATCATACGGGCTCTTTCGAGCTTGTAGCCAATACCTCGTAAGGTGCCTATTTTTATTAGAAAACTCGGCATTATTTTATTGGTTTATATAACTTTATTAGAAAATTTATATACTTAAACCGAAATTTATTTCTTTTAAGCCTAAAAGAAGGCCTAACGGACGGTTCGTCTAAGAGCGTGTGGCGTCACAAATTTTATTTTTTATATACCTTATAATTTTACCTATGAAAAATGGACTTTACAGGCGTCGTAACTTTTGTTATAATGCATGTTTATGGTGAAACACACAGAGCAACAATTTCAGCGGGAATCATTTATTTGTAGCGTCACTGTCGGTTGTGGTTGCGGTTTTCAGCGCTCTTGTATTCACATTTCAACTGTCAAATATATTATTGTATTTGTATTGATTTGAAGGTACAGTTAACCGCACGCAGAATGCAATTGTGCATTTAGACATCTGGCAAGCAGACCGGCAAGCGTTTTGGAACGCAACATGACGCAGACTGAAATGAAATGAAATTGTTTATTTTCCTATTAGGCCCTTTTGGCACTTTAACACGTCTTTCATTTTTTTATAAAACAAAATATTATTTTACTATTCTTTTTTGTGTAGTATTTCAGGATATTTTATTATTGACCATGTGGATTCCGGTAGACTAGAATAGAATCACTCCGTCTCTTCCCGTGGATGTCATACAAGGCGACTAAGGGAAATACATTATCAAATATCGATTTGGGGGAGGCCCAACCCGTCTGACCAGCGTGGGGAGTGTAGGTCGAATCCTCCTTCTGTCTGGGACGGACGAGAGAGGTTCGTGCTCCTGTAGTGGAGACTAAAATGACCTGATGATGATGATGATGATTTCAGGATATTGTTGTCTCCCAGGCCTCCCAGCTAGTAAGCGGGGTCACCGACACAAAAAAAAACACCAACGAAAACAAATATTGTAAATAGTTTTATTTAAATGCTCTTTACATTTTAACATAAAAATAAATATAAAAGAGCCTTGTTTGTTAACGACAGAGGTGCGTTTAAAAAAAAACCCTTCGATTGCGGGGAGACCCGTATCTCAGCAGTGGGATGAATAAGGGTATCATATACTATACTAATAAACGAGCTGCCCCCTTACCACCATCTCTTATTGCGAATCATACTAATGAATAAGCGACTCAATTCCATTTAAAATAGAGTCGCTTATTCCTTGGTATAAATAAGCAATCCATTCAGTTATTGAATCGCAATAAGAGATGGCGGTAAGGGGGCTGTTCTTTTAAATATATATGAGGTCAGTTTACTTCAAGCGCAAATTAAAGGTAGGTATGCCTAATTTCTCTTTCGCTAATGCGAGGTATTATAATCGGCAGAAAGTAAGTAACACATAAAGCTTATCTTTGCCTTCAAGATTCATAAAAACACACGATGCTTTGCTAAACATGACGTTTATAAACAGAAGAGCGCGTGTATCCCGCAACCGCAGACAGCGGACGCCTGAAACAAATGGCTGTTTGAAATTTTGTGTACATACGAAATTTTCTTCCTCGGGCTGTTTTGTCCGACAGGCATAATCTCGCCTGATTTGAAATGGTTACCATACCCTAAAGAAGCTTTACAATACAAGAAGGTATCGAATTTGCGAGGAATTGCTCAATTAAACAATGGAACTGGGTTCAGTCATCATCATTATCAGCCTGTTACCCACTGCTGGATATAGACCTTTCCCAATTCTTTCTACCATATGCGATCCTCCGCTTTCCGCATCCAACCGCTACCAGCCACTTTTTTGACGTCGTTGGTCCATCTAGGGAGGGGCGCTCATCGCATCTTCGCCCAATACGTGGTCTTCACTCTAAGACTTTCCTCCCCCATCTACCATCGCTGATACGGCAGATGTGTCCAGCCCACTGCCACTTCAACTTGCTTACTTTGAGAGCTATGTCGAGCACTTTAGTTCTCCGTCGAATTTATTTGTTCTGGATTCGATCCCGAATAGAGAAACTCCAAGCATTGCTCTCTCCATCGCTCGCTGTGCGATTTTTAGTCTGTGAACCAGTCTATGGTTAGCGTCCAAGTCTCAGGTTCAGTGGGTATTCGATTATAATACAATACAATACAATATAATACGGTTTATTGCACCAAAAAGAAAAAATACAACAATAGTGAAAAACATTAACTACAAACAAAAGTGGACTTATCATATAGCGATCTCTTCCAGTCGATCACCTCACCAGAGGATGAGCCATCTGAAATTAAAGTACCGAGTTGGACATTATTACTATTTGTTCCAATGAATAATATTTTATACGACCCGTCTGATGATAAACAGTCATCGCAGCCTATGTACGCTCGCGACACCAATATATTACATACACCTAACCTACATGTTTGCCACATTCTATACATACATGTTGATAAATGCACATATCTGTGTGCTTGTGTGTGAGAGTGACATTTTATTATATTTGACATTTTGTGAGTGAGATTTTATATTTGACATTTTATGATTAAGATTTTATTTTTGACATTTTAATATTGACATTTAGTTTTATTACTATATTATTTTATTTTATTATTTATTTTTGAGAGCTGCCCAAAAAAACAATCAATAATAGAACAATTTAATATTTTAGCTCCAAACATCCAAATTGTATCCAAATTGTCATCCCTTCGTTTTTAGGGTCTCCCATATGTGATGTCAGGGGCCATCCATAAATTACGTCACACATTAAGGGGGTGGGAGGGGGTCGATAAAATGTGACATTGTGTGACAAGAGGTTTTGAAATTTACGTCACGAAATTTAGAACCCCTAATTTCGTGACGTAAATTTCAAAACCTATTTTTATCGAAGTGTTAAAAAACATGCACTTTGAACAGTTTGAACTATTAACGAAAAACTAAAAAACATTTGCAACTCTAGCTGTAAATTTGCAAAATATGTGACGTCACACTAGGGAGGGGGAGAGTCTCACAAATGTGTGCTCTCACAAAGCTGTGACAAGGACGGGGGGAGGGGGTCAAAAAATCATGAAATTCGTGTGACGTAATTTATGGATGGCCCCTGAGAGTTTTGCTCCTTCCGTTGAGCAAAAAATTCAAAATTTTGGTATTATTAAAGATCGACTTTAAAATATTAATACACATATTGCTTTCTATATCATTCGTTACTGTATTTTTGTTCCAAGTTTTACATATGAAGTTCTCATCTATGGAAACATCCCCATCTGCTTAGTAAACTTAATCTTGTAATAAAAGACACTCTTTCGGCTTTATTTTATATTGATTTTGGAGACAGAATTTGCAACCGGGCCACTCTTCCTATTAGGATGGGTGGTTTAGGTATTCGCAAAATTTCGAGTATTGCTTTACCAGCATTTCTGCCCTCTGTCCATAGCATTAGTGATTTGTGTAAAAAAAATATGTCTGACACTAGTCTCGAAATTAGCTATGCAACAGAAGCCAGAAATGCTTGGTCAAGGCTAAGTCAAAATTCAAAGTTTCCTTTTTCCATCTCTTCTCAGAGGCAGTGGGACGAGCCGCTTTGCAGAATCGTGTGGGATAATCTGATTCAAACGTCCGTAGGTTCTGCGGGGCGAGCTCGTCTTTTAGCCGTAACAGAGTGGGAATCGGGGCTCTGGCTGCAGGCTTTGCCTTCATCTAATGTAGATAATTTGCTAGACCTAATTTGTTAGGGGCTCCTTGTCTTGTCCCTCATCGTTGCCCGTGTGGTCACGCCGTCGACCAATTCGGGCACCATGGCCTTTCCTGTCCTAAAAGTCCAGGACGTTTAGCACGTCATGCCGGCCTTAACGATATAATTCGTCGGCCTCTTGTCAGTGTCTCCGCCCCTGCCGTTCTGGAACCGAACGGCTTGGCTCGGGACGATGGCAAGAGACCAAATGGAATGACTTTAGTGCCCTGGAGGTTGGGGCGTGCCTTAGTGTGGGATGCCACTTGTGTTGACACTCTGGCTCCCTCCCATCTCCCGGTCACTGAGTCTAAGGCGGGTATGGCTGCGGCATCAGCAGTGTCACTCAAACGGCGCAAATATGCTGGACTGACTAACACTTACATATTTGAGCCGTTTGGTGTAGAGACGTTAGGGCCGTGGGGTCCATCAGCCCGCAATCTTTTTAAAGAGATATGCGGGAGGTTGGTCGAGGCTTCATGTGACCAGAGGACTGGCCATTACCTTGCTCAGAGGATTAGCATTGCTATACAGCGAGGTAATACTGCCAGCATTCTTGGTACGTTACCAACGGGCAACGATTTGGGGGAAATTTTTTACTTATAATTTTGGTTTTATTTCTTTTCTTCCTTTTTTTCTACCTCTTTGTAAATATTTTATTTGTAAATATTGTGCTCGATTCCTTGTTTGTCATAACTTCCCTCGACTTAACTAAATACACGTTTTATTACTGACAAATTAGTTGTAATGTATGATTCTTGTAATTTATTTATTACTACAAATGACATAATAATATTGAATATTTGTAATAATAATCATATTGCTCCTATTTCCATATTTGATATTAGATATTTGACATATTTTATGACATTGTATTTTAATAATTTAATTAAAATAATGATACAATAGATCTACAGAGACTGCTAGCTTTTATTTGTGCAAACACAGAATCTGAATAAAAAGTATTTGTCAACCAAGATTCACCATTATATATTAGTCATAATATGCCAAATTTCACCCAAATTGAGTTGCTTACGCGTGATAGGTTTATTTTATAGACAACCATCCAGACTTTAGTAGGTTTAAATATGTCAGGGCAAATGAAGCAGTTATAAAGTCAGCTGAAGGTATCTTATCACGATCTTTAAAGCCAAAGCAACCTCACCTGCACGTGGTGCATCGTGCCGACTAGCGAAAGAGACTTTAACAATAGCACCATAAAATATCGTTCGCGCGCCGCCACTCCCGCTGCCAACGCAGCATCTCCTTCCTTTCTGGTGACCTCACTCACTGGCAGGAACACAACAACCCTCAAAGGTATTGCTATTTGTCTGCGGTATTCTGTGAGGTGGAGGTACATTCCTCAGTCGGGTAGCTTACAATTACGCTCCCTACCTCTCTTTTCGCCAGAGCTTCGTTTGTCAGTCGGCAGGGTGCACCACGTGCAGGTGAAGTTGGCTTTGGTTCAAAGATGATGGTGAACCACTTACAACCCAAAAGGACTGGACATTGTTGGTCATGATGACCACTGGGCATCTGTTAATATGGCTCGGGTAACCATTTCACATAAAGCGGGCCGCATGTGTATCTGCCGCCCGACATCTTTCTTCTTCATAGTCGGTACACTCTTGCCAGAGTGGTCGTGATGATAGCTATGTAGCTGCAACAACTATACTACTATACTACTAAACTATATCCCCATATTTTGTTATCATTCGTTTTTTTTAATAGCCTCGATGGACGCAATTTTAAAGACTTATTCATATCAAACAACTCAAATTCATTTATATCAACACTTAATTTAACTTACCTATAGCATTTTACTTCCATCTAGATAGCCCAGTACCGTTTCAATAGAACGTCGACCTCTTTTCACGGGCCCGTATTTACGACAAGGAGTTTAAAATAAAAGTTTATTAACCGTGTTTAAACGTAAAAAGTAAAGTAATTGACTTTTACTGTTACGTCGAGCTCGTCAGCTAGCATACCTAACAATAAAACGCAAATGCTATGTGTAGTAAAGAACCTTTTGAAGGAAAGACTTCAGTAATAAGCTCATACGCTTGTTATTTATAGAAAGTTGTTCAAATAAAAAGTTTTAATTCAGAATTTAGTATGACTTTTAATGTTGGCTTATTTTTTTGGTTATATATGAAAAGAATTGCTTGTGAACATGTTATTTTGTTTCAATAATTCAAAAATTATAATTCTATTAACAAATTTATTTATATATAGTAACTTCATCAGCACCGCAGATCAAGACATATTATTATAATAAAATAGTGTAACTAGGCGATGACTGCATATTAAAAGAAAACGGGTTGCACTCCAGGAGTGCCGGCTGAAGTGAAAACTTGAACATTAACGTTGTGCATTTTTTTATTTTTTCGAATGGTTAGGTTAATTTCGCACGAATTGCTTTATTTACCAGTATAAAAGTACTATCATTTATCATTTATGTGGTAAAATACAACATAAATTGATTGTGATATCGTACACAAATATGACAATTTATATTACATTAAAAATGAACAGCAGGAACAGGCATGCATTTTCGCCGCGCGGTAGAAGGAGAGGGGGATATTACTTCCTCTCCTACGCCGCGCCGGCGGTCTACTCTCCCTCCGTCTTACGAATTTTTGATCAGGCCACGTGTCCTGACGTGAGTTTAACATTTTTTACCCATCCCAAAAAGTGCACAACGCCGCTAAAGAAGTTTTCACTTCAAAAATATTATATGAGGGGACTTTACCTATAAGAGAAAATATAAGCACAATTATTTTTAGAATTTTTGACAGTTATGCGCGTAGGCGTATTATAAAAAAACGTAGTACAGAACCTGATATTCTGAGGAATATTGTGACTTGCCGGCCATTGCAACCCTCGTTCGACCCCGATTACTCAATACGTCTAATGTCACACCCGCATCGTTCACCTGAACCTTTCTGAACTGTTATGACGTCACGCTACGGAATAAGTTTACCTCGTTAAATTATTTTTAACTAGCGGCCCGCCCACGCTTCGCTGTGATTCAGTCTTCCCATGCCCATCTCATTCCAGTGAATTTCCCATACAAATCTTGTCCTGACAATTTGATCATATTTTTTTTATAACTTTTTCTGAATAGCTATTGTTGTTGTTATAATTTCTTTATTGTACAAACATAATTACACAAATATAGAGAGGAAAAAAATAACGACAATGTACAAAAGCGGACTTATCTGTACTAGAGATCTATTCCAGCCAAACTTTTATTGGTAAGAATTTACTTTCAAAACAATTTATACGGGTAAGAACCATCTGCTGCTATTGCTCTATCCCTATTCTGCTATTCGGGATTCAGACAAATCCAACAAATCAAAAATCTTTAAAATTGGTGCAGTTGTTATTGAGTTATAAATTGTGTAACTAACAGGGCATTGTTTTAGTAACTGTACGCATGCAGCGTGCATACGGCGCATTCGTAACGCGGCGCACAGAATTAGTGCTAACACCAAGATGTTTTATTCTTTTAGGGAATTGGTTTATATCTAGACGATTTTTAGGGTACGAAATTAGTGTATTCTTCAGGGAAAAATATTTGGATAGAATTTTAGTTATCAACTGCATTTTGAGTGATTTAAAGTTACAACTGATATAAAGTTAATTTAAGAAAAAGACTATCTAGAAGAATATGATTCAATTAACCGTGGTAGTTTTTCCATAGAGTAGGTATAAAGTCATTATATAGTAGTTAGATTGAATAGTTAGAGTCTACAATAATTGAATTAAGGTATTTTTTTTATTTAATGCTTAAGGGAAAACATTTCAGAGTATGGTAACACTGCACAGAAAGTACATGTTTATTTTAAAGCTTATACCAACCTACCTATTTGCACGTACGGTGTGCATACTCGTACACCTGATAAAAAATGACAACATTATTTTTCTTCTAGTTGCTTCGCAAATTCGTCTTTTTCGAATATCGCTCGGCGCTGGCAATTCCTATCCCTTCCCGTATGTTCTTCAGCCACGACTTTTGAATGGATTTTGAAAAAGCGGCTTGAGAGACCTTAATTTCTCGTTTTCACTTAGTCATCTGAACGTGCATTCGTTCGTTCGGGCGTAAATGCTTAACTTAACTTAACACTTAATAAGTTAACTTAGCTCAGAGCGCTTCACATTCGAACGTGTTAACGTTTACAAGTCGACCAAATTAAGAACAAGTTTCATATTGTGAATTTAGCACACGCGTGTTACATATCCAAATTAGCCGGGTTGCTCACTTCAAAATGTGGGCAAGTAAGCCAAATAATTTTGATATGTAAATTCTTATAAATTCACAACATGAGAGTTCTTCTATATTTGGTCGGTTTGTATACGTTCACATGATCGAACGCGAAAAAAATTCGCACTAAGTACTCAGAGCAAATGTTCTGACCGAATGCTCGTACATAACACCAAGTGAAAACGCGGCTTTACCCATGACTCTAACGTTTAACAACGGTTATTTATTATGTTCATCATCCCCGAGATATTCCACTGTACAATTTTTAATTGTTTGTATGATGCCGCAACCGCAGTAGTGATGTAGAATCAATTTAATTGTTTAGTTTACCTTAGATTGTATCAAATTATTTCATAAATCCATAATACACTGGGTTACAACAATAATATCTCAGTACTGCCAACCTACTTTGTTGACTTGAAGTATAGTTTAACTCAACAAAGTAAGTAGGTTTAATACGGCTGCTAACTTGCCAATCTACGAAATATCCTTTCATCACTCGAGCGACTTTAATTTCTTCTTGCAATCTTTGAATAGAACTTCGACATCTGCGTCCGACATTTATTATCCTCCATTTATGATGATGAATTTCTCTTTAGCATAGAACGTATAACTTTAAAACACCAAAGACAAACCAAAATCTACAAAAATTTCGAATGAACTTTAAAATAAGACATTTTTAGCGTAATATTTGTTCAATATGTAATAAAAGTAGACTTAGAGCTCCCCAGACATGTTCGCAGAGGCATATTGGCAGTGCCATATTTGAAGACCACTTGAGTGATATGAAAACGTACGGAATTGAAGGTAGAAACTACCAATATTGGGTGACGGGAATTTTATTCTGGAGGGAAGATATTGGGACTCGATTTGAAAGGTGCCACTTTTGTTTTTATATTGGTGGTAGTTTGAAAGGCGTACAAATTTCGCGTTGAAATTCTATTCGCTGTCATTTATAAATATTTTTTCTAATTTTCCCTGCACCTTTGCCCGTTGAAATACCAGTTGTTTAAAGCAGTGGTCGGCAACCTTTTGGCAAGCAAGGGCCACAAGGTGACTAAATAAACTAAAGACGAGACGACGGTCCGGCCCGGACCGCACTTGTGATATTAACTCTAGATCCTGATCTCTACGTATAATTGGTCATATCCCATAAAAAAAATATTTGATATTTATAACTTATTTACAAATCATTCACGGGCCGCAAGTAAGACGTCTGCGGGTCGCACTCGGCCCGCGGGCCGCATGTTGCCGACCACTGGTTTAAAGAACTAATCTGATATGATTATTTTGTAAACGGCATTTAATTCAAAAAGTAGATAAGTATACTCGAATTATGCTGGCTTTTTCCAAAAAAATACATGTAGGGAAAGTCAAATCAAATCATATATTTATAGAAGCAGATACATACGATAGGTTTTACAATTAATACATTAGAACAAACTACTTCTTGCTCTAAAAAGAGCATACAAATATGTATTAAATAATAGGTAAAGAACATTTACAAATAAATCTACAATATTTAAAATAATGCATGTCAAGTTGGTTTACACTCGTTAAAAACCGACAGTAATCGGTTTCAGCTTTGGCGGTAGAACCTCAGGAGCCCTACTGCCGATGCTCAAGCCGATACCGATCGAATATCCATCTAGTCCCAAATTAAGCGCAAAGCTTGTGTTATGGGTACTAGACAACTGATTAAAATATACTTAAATATATTTTTTTTGTAAATACATACTTAGAATACATAGAAAACACCCAGATCAAGACAAACAGACATGTTTGTCTTGTGCGGGAATCGAACCCGCGACCTCGGAGTCAAAGTGGCCATTGCTAACCATTCGCCCACCGAGCTCATCAATCGTTAATGTCACAATAGCACTTATTCAATATCTCCGTAACCGTTTGTTTGAATTTATTGCAGTCCATAATTTTCAATTTGTCAGGTAGTTTGTTATACTCCTACATGTATAAAGTCTTAGCCGTTTTAGGCTTCGCAAATGATACTCAGCGACAGACATTCTCAGTGCCCTTTGTAGTTACTAGTTTAAGGTTCATTTTAGACAAGAATAATAATTTAAATTCCAGTGTACACACGAGGATTTTACGAATACCTAGCATGCGTCACTAGCAAAACAAATGTCTTCCCTCTGTAATGGACTCTTAACCTGTTGGTCAATATAGTTTAGAACTTTAAACAAATACATATCAGCTAGCTAGTAGATATTTGTTTAGCCGTGTGGTTTCCGGCAGACTAGAATAGAATCACTCCGTTTCTTCCCGTGGATGTCGTACAAGGCGATTAAGGGAAATACATTATCAAATATCGATCAGGCCTCCCCAACCCGTTTGGCCAGCGGGGGGAGTGTAGGCCAAATCCTCCTTCCGTCTAGGACGGACGAGAGAGGGTCGTGCTCCTGTAGTGGAGACTAAAATGGACCTGATGATGATTATGATATCAGCTAGAAATGTTAGTCGGGCAGAGTCAAAATTGTTTAAGAATTTTCAAAAGTCAGATAAGTTCTAGACTAGTTCCAAAAAAGCTAGAGAAGAAACAGGAAATTTGATCTAGATACACTACAAAAAAAAAACGTTATAGGTATCTCTAGTATTGCTGGTCTGTGGAAGCCATGCCTTTTTCTTTTACGTACATCGCTTTGACGTCGAGGTTATTACCTTATTTTTAAATTATCAACAAAATCAGTGCTGGAAAAATATACGGATCTGCCAAATAATGAGAAACGAATGGCACCACTCTGTGTTGCCATGAATAATTTATATGTTACCAGCACTGCCAATTTCCTGTACAGGCGAAAGCTGTTATTTTTGATAATGACATATTGCATCTAATAATCATCTTGTGACACATTGTTATTGTTATTTTTTTATATATGTATATTCATCATCATCATCATCAGGTCATTTTAGTCTCCACTACAGGAGCACGTACCTCTCTCGCCCGTTCCAGACAGAATCCCAAAAAGATTTGGCCTACACTCCCCACGCTGGCCAAACGGGTTGGGGAGTCCTGATCGATGTTTGATAATGTATTTCCCTTAGTCGCCTTGTACGACATCCACGGGAAGAAATGGAGTGATTCTATTCTAGTCTGCCGGAAACCACACGGCCAAATATATATATATTACAAATATTTAAAAATGGAATAATTCACCTCTCCCGCTTTGTTTAGTAATGTAATACTTAGTAGGTAGATGGCGCCACACTGCGGTTTCACAGCAATAATATATAAATGCAAAAATCCTCCACTTTCAGAAACTTTTCTAGTAGCAGTAAGTTGGAAAGAGCATTCGCCCGTTAAACGAGAGGTCGTTGGTTCAAATTTCACCTGGGTGGGGGAGGTGAAATAGGTGATAATCGCAATTATTTGAGACCCAGCCATGTATAAATATTATTATACCCATACAGCCATAGATAAATATTCCTGGACAAATACACACTGCCATCTAGTGCGAAACTAAGCAAAACTTTACTATGAATACTACACCACGCTGCAAAATATATATGTGCATGAACATGTCTTTTTATCTTGGTCTGAATATTTCCTATGTATTATAAGTATGTATTTACAAAAAAAATGTTTAAGTTTACCCATAGTACAAGCTTTGCGCTTAATTTGGGACTAGATGGCGCTGTGTAAATTATCCAGAAATATTTATTTATTTACGTTTACGACATCCCGAATTTACCATGTGAGTGAGGGTCTGTACCAAGTGGTCGAAAAGATTGTCAACAAAAACCTAAAATAATACACATTCTAATAATCCCTAGATAATCCCAAGCTCTCTTTTAAAGTCACATTGTAAGGGTCACGAGTAAACAAAGCCACTTCACGAACACAATGTATTATGCCATTTGTGCCAAGTTTACCGCAACATGTACATATTTCGTTGTTGTTAATAAATTTCATTAAAAGTTGCCGCCGGCTTGACACATCGCTTCTTTGAGTTAATTAAAAACTAATGTACGATAGGTGGCGCTTGGAAACTCTAGTTGTACATGTCTCACTCGTACACGGTGCACGGGTAAGTTTACCGAGGTACAAAGATATACTAGGTATGTTCTTTAGTTAAAAATGTTGTCACGCCTATGTTTGAGGCCTAACCTATCAAAGGAGATTGACCACGGACAGTACTCTTAGATTATTAGTTGTGTCTTAGGAAAAAGTTTACTGTCAAAGTTCTAAAGTAAAACCTTGAATTTACAGTAGGGTTTCATTAAAGTTCTCTTCGGGGATAAGTTTGTCAGATTTTTTTAGTATTGATAGATCGTTGTCATGCTATATTTAAGTAATTCATCACACTTAATCTTCAACATTTCAACTTAACCATACAGTTACAGATCTAAGCATTTAAATGCACAGAGCATTAAGACTGCTAATTCGCTGGATGTATATTTACGTAGTAGGTACTATAGTACTTACACTGTAGTATGGTCATAGTAAAAATAGAGAAGTAAGACGACTTAAGCCCCGAGCGTGCGATAATAGCCTAAACACGTAGGGCTGTCGCTTAATAGTTTATTCAACCGTCAAAAATATTTAGTCAATCTCTATATACAAAATTAAGTAAGGTACAAAATACAAAATTAAGTAGGGTAAGTATTAGGGGTCTGTAACAAAAAACCGGCCAAGTGCGAGTCGGACTCGGTCACGAAGCGTTCTTTACCAAAAACGACAAACAATCATGTTTGTTGTATGGGAGCCCCCCTTAAATATTTATGTATTTTATTCTGTTTGTAGTATTTGTTGTTATAGCGCCAACAGAAATACATCATTCATTAAATTTAGTGATGACACGACAATTTTGTTATCAGTAATAGTTATCAGTATCCATACAATAATGGGCAATCTCCTTTATACGCCTTGCTGACTCCGACATAATACTTATACAACGTCCCATTTCTGACTGGAGTAAAAGTATGTTATATGTTAATATAATTCAGTCTATGTAAAAAGTTAGCATTTTCGATTGATAAATGTAAATAAAGTTTAAGCCAAAAATCTTGCAAGAAGCGCCTTCAAAACTCTTTCGGTTAAAATTTAAGTTGATATTAGAAAAGTTCAGTCGAGATTGATAAGTATCAGATACTTTGAACCATTTACCCACTAGCTAAAAATCGACAAAAAAGTAACTAAACAATAAGTAGGTTAACCTCATACAAGTGGCTGATTGAACACACCCTATTCTTACCTACACACTTTGTAGATCGTCTTCGGTCTATGTATTAGGGCTCTTAGTATTGCGGAAGTATCGCCACTATGGACAAAACATCGTATCGTAACGTACAAGATAAATATAATATTGTACAATAACTTGTAATTAGCTATAGTGGGTCAGTACTACAAATATAAAATTGTAGATATCCCACTAAGGCACCCACCAGATAGTCCACCCATCAGCAAGAAAAGTATCAACTATCGACTACTTTCTCGCTCAAGAACCTTGCAATAGATACAGATCGCTTGTGAATGAAACAGATGCATATATGGATAGTTGATCTTCATACTTATTAGTTGCTACGAGTAGCTCTACGACTACCCAAGTGGGGCTAAAAAAATTAAAGCAAATGATATAATAATGGAATCCCTGTAATTCTTTCCTCATAAATACTCAACGCGCCTTAACAATTTCAATCAGTTCTCGTGCATGTCACTGCGACTTTTCCGTTTCCTGCATATCTAAGAAATCAGCGTCGATTACCAGCAATGCTTTAGTTGAGCGTACAAGTCGGAATGTCATTATTAGTGGTTGTTCTGCAACGCCGTCGAGAGACGTGAATTCCACAATTTCTCCATACACAGCACAAAATGATTTAGGTACTGGTTCTAATATTTATTGGGTCCGAGATAAGAGCAAACGTTTTTGTGAATAAAAAACTTTATTACGAACCGTTTTTATGCTTCCGGTGTTGGAGTAAAAAAATATAAATGGCTCCGATCGATGAGCTATTGTTAACTTTTTGTAATTTAAATTCAGTGAGCATTGAATTTTGTAGACAAAATGAAATTAATATTAGAGAAAATTAAGTTAATGGAATGCTTATTCTTTATTGTTTAAGTTTTTCTAATATCATTCTACGAACTCCAGGGAAAAGGTACCTTTTGTTTACGTGTTTTTTATAAACAAAAATGTATTTCAATTTACTAATTTATTAACTGCACGTTCATTTATATGGTAATTGTTAAATTTCATTCTATTTAATCTACATCCATTTCTATTGTCTACTGTACAACTCTAACATACCTTGCAAACTCAGCTCCTGGGGGCTGACTTTTGAATTTGATTTGATTCTGATTTCGATTTTGATTTGAGTTCGATCTGATTTCAATTCGATTCAAGTTTTGTACTTTTGAACGGAATCGAAATCAAATCGAAATCGAATTTAGGATCGTATTAGCATCAAACGCTGACGTAACTTCCGGCATATGGGCAAAAGTTAGACTGTTTTCGTTGACAATTTCTTGTAAAATAATTTTATCGATTTACCGAAATTAATAATTATTAAATTGTATTAATACGTATTTCTCTAGACTCGAAGAAAATAAGTTCACTTATAGTGCATAAGTCACGTAAAAGCCTTTTATATTCGAAAAAAAAATGTACAACACACGGAAAATATGAATTAAAAACAAACAAATGTCATGTTACGAAATGTCAAAATAAAGTTTCTTTCCCGCGAAATTTTAATTTCTTGTTTGTTTAATGTTTGGTACAAGTGTATAGTGAGCTTTTGTAAAAAGGTAATTATTTAGTTATTGTAGTTATGATCTCCATTAAACTTTTAAATTGGGATATCTTCAATGTTAATATTTCAATAAAACATATGTTTTTTTGTAGAAAATGCAACCCACCCAGATACAAATGCAATCTTTGCTGGAATGCTTGGAAACAAATCCTGGAATTTCTAAAGGACATTTGCGCACCGCGATGGGAAAGTAAGAGGCAAAGAGGGAATGGCAGGAGTTCTCCAAGGTCTAGAATTCATTAGGATGTGCAGTGAAAAATGGGGCGAGGTGAGCTAAAGTAAGTTCATTTAGTAGACTATCATATTTCTCTCCATTCCAAATGGTAGACTAATACAGAATGCAATTACCATATCTTCGTCTATCGTACAGTTGGTTCCCTAAGATAACTGACTAGGATGGTGAAGTGGTCCGTTGTCTTAGGGAACCAACTGTATTAACTGACTTCGGTTAAAATAATCTGCAAGTTTAATGAAATCTATTAAAAGCTTTAAAAGTGTGCGAGGATGGATGAATCCACTAAAATGATTGAATGAAACTTGGCGCATAGAATGAATATACTCTGGATTAACATGAAGGATCCTTTTTATCCCAGTAGTGTCAAAAGATAGTTAATATATATTCATTTTTATTGAACATAATCCTAAGTTAAAGACCGCTTTCCTTTGCAGTTTTTGGACAGACAAAAATTATGCTGTAAACTGGCCGAGGAAAGGACTTTCTTCCCACTATAAGCCCAATCGAGGAGCGGATGTTAGCTTTGTTGTGTGGCAGTTGCTTTGCCACTACGTGATATGGGATTTTCTGTCCCTCTTGTTGTAAGTAACTCATACTTTTTCAGGTATAATATTTTTTTATGCTTTTCTCTTCTTTCTTTATCTTTTGATACATTTAAGTTTCTATTTATTAGAGCACCCAGATACAGAAGATATTATTCACCTGTAGTTCCTTTTGAGGATAACAAAGTGATGGAACTCTTGGAAGGCAGTTTTTTTTTATTTAATACAGTGGAAATAAAAATAAGCAATGTAGCCTGTCCATGGATGGGTATATTGATAGCGAACTCCTTCGTGCTTCGTAGGGCACATTAAGCTGTCAATCCCGGCTGTTCTTTTAATGATAGTCGTTTCCCCCAGTGTGTGAGTTACCAGGAAGCCTTCCTGGAAGAGGTAGCATGATTACGTTACATGTAAACTAGCATACTTACAACTTTATAGTAATAGTGGTACTATTAATTGATATTTATTTTGTTAACAGATTCTCAGCCCGGTAGTTCACAATGAACTGTCGACCTGTCTACCAAGACCTTTGGGTTCACCAATTCTTCCATTACTCAGCAACGCATCGACACCATCCCATCCTACAAATATTACTCGACGTCTTCAGCAGCCCAATAGAGCACAGAGACCTGCTACATAGTCAAGAGAAAGGGCCAGACAAGGGTGTGAGACTGGTAGACATTGTACATCAGTGGCCGCTCACATCTGCAAGATGAGTGGGATCGCCTAGTAGATATTGAGGCGAAAACAATAATCGCATGTGCTTAGTGTGTTATGCACTTTTGAGTGCATATATGATATAGTGCGACTACAAGGATAAGAAATAGTAATTTGTTTTTAGCATAGTAATTTTGTTAAATAGTATTGATTCTATCAACAACTAAGATGTATGATTGTTAATATGAAAATAAATAATGCTATTACAAAAAATATTGATTCTGTTAAAGGGTATATTAAATGAGTTAATAATAAAAACATAACAGTAGTTTGAATATTTATTTATGTATTAAACCGTTTGGTCTGCCATAACGGGTCCATGTATGTGCTCTAGCAAGATTGCCACTTCTTAACTCATCAGTTTATCTCTGCTGCTGACGCAAACCGCTTGCATGACATATTGTGTGCGACTCCTGTAATTCTTGCCTATGTACCTCTTTTTATGCAACACAGTGCAAGCATTAATAATTTTTTCCACTCGGTCTGGCTTATAATGCATTACGGTTGTTTCAATAGACATCACCGAGCATTAAGAAGATCGATGGTCCCCTTCACTCTATTACAAGCAGACAAGTAATGCTTTTGTGTGATGCGTTTGGGATCATCATAAACTCTCTTTGTGCATAACCAGAATCACCTGAAATGACGAAATTATTTTTGTTAGTCAAGTTAAATATTCATTGTAAACTTTCTAGTTTCAGTTGTAGGAATAAAATAAAATTTTATAATGAAGATTATTAAACAAAATACACATTTAATAAGAATTGACTGATAAAAAGTATATACATATAACACATAAACTCACCAAATAAACACACCATTTCCTCTTTGTCTTGTCTGTGACTGCAATAAACTTTTCACTTCATGGTTGATGGTAACTATGAATCATGCGTGACACCAGCTTGATATGTACCTATGCTGATTATATTTAAATCAAAATCACATCTGTAACAAGAAACAAGTTATTAATAAAAAAAAATTAAAACTGATGTTTAACAAATTCTAATCCAAAAGTAAATTCAAAGACAACTATGCGATTGCCATTTAAAACTCTTAATAGGTTTGTAAGATATTTTTCTTCGTGCTGCAATATAAATTTATTGAATTAAGTTTAAGGCTTAACTTTGTCCATGTAAACTGTTTCACATATCTTATTAGCCACACAGAAAAAATATACAATCAAATAACAGATGCAGTTAGATTTGTTTAATAAAATTTAGTGACTGTTAGTTCACAAGATAAATTTTATAGCCCAATAAGGGAGTTGAATACAAAAATAATTACTTACAATTTGAACATTTCGAGACTGGTAATGTTGTTTATTGAAATACCACTCATCATTTTCTGATGGCCGAACCATAGCTACTTGGATTCCATCAATACACCTAATAGTTTCTGGCAATTGGTATTTTTCATAGAACCTGAGGCATAAAGCAAAATAAGAAAAAAATAAATATAATTACTTAATATAAAGTGTAATTTTGCCAACTTCTTTAGAAAACATTATAATTACTTAGTAGACTGAAATCTAATATGTAATAAATCAAAAGGTGTAGAAAAAAATGTTCTTATAAATTAAAAAAAAAAATAGAAAAATTCACCTCCCCCGTCTAGGTGGGAATTTTCCATTTAAAAAAATATTTATAATATCCTGGCCAGTTGGCCGAAACAACTATATAAAATAATAATAAGAAAATGTTCTTACTTCAATTTAATTGCATTGTTTTCTCAAGTGCCAGGAACCTTAATAATTTTAATATATCAGAATGATTTAGTGCAACCGTAACTTCTCTTGTGCATTTTGAGACAGATTGCAGAGACATTGTAGTGCCATTGCTGCCTGCCTGTGGCTAAAATGATACCTGTAAATAAACAAGAAATATCATGAGAGGTTTTGACTAAATGCTGCTAGATTACATGAAGCTCAAAAATGAGACTATAATGTAAATTACTAGAAAGTTACAAAAACAGAGATTTAGCTATTCTATTCCTTGCTTAAAAGCATGCAAGTACAGATACTATTTTAATACGTATCCTATAGCAAAAGTGCTAAAACTTAACTTACTTTGTACATAATTGATAGATCAATTGATATTTTCGGTCATTGTAAATAAGGTGTCAAGTATCTCACTAGAGTCCAAAAGAGGCTTTTGTTTAATCTGTAATTCTTCACAAATTCACAGTCATCCATCCAGTCCAACACGCTCACATAGTGAGCTTTAATCATAGCCTTCCTGCGATGTCGTTTGTCGAGACGACAAGCTTCTTCAATCAAGATACATACTAGCAAATCTTGCCATTTTAATTTTTAACGCTATATAAATACACTTTACTCAATAAACAAGCGAAAACTTAATAAACTTTGAGAAAACTATGAGAAAACCACACAACACGATACCAAGCGCGGAATCGAAAATTTTGACAGATGAATTCGATCTCATTCTCGATTTTGGCGCGATCTCAAACTTCAAAAGTACCATTCAAAAGTGACATTTGAGTTCAAGTCGATTTCATTTCGATTTGATGGTGATTTCAATGTCAAGAGTACCATTTGACATCTATTCGATCTCATTTCGATTCGATTCTATTTCGATTGCGTCAAAAGTCACCCTGCTGTTCACTAGTTGATGCAAAAACCATGGCCGCACAACCCACCTCACGACACCACCACTTTGAACACTACTGAGTCAAACCTATAACTAAAAATATGGTCAATAGTACGTAGTAGTAAGTTTCTTTTTTTTTTTCAACACAATAAGACTTTGTAGTAGGTATTAGCTACGACGATGTATGTAGGGATTGAGTTTCGATTCTGAGAGAATACGTGTTCTCCTAAAAAACAAAGAGCAAAGCGCGATCAGCTCAGATCAGATCAGATCAGATCATTCCTGGATAAACAGCGCCATCGAGTCCTATTAAGTACTGCCCGAACAATAAACGAATTGAGAAAGAAAGAATGAAGGATTGTTTATTGATTTTGTAAAACGTTGAGAGTTGGTTCGAGATATTATTTAAATATTGCTTACATTCGGTAACGATTGTACGAATTTTTCTGTTTCAGTGCGGACCTACGCAGAGATGACCACAGTAGCGGCGACAGCGACAGCAAGGCGGTAGCAATGTAAGTACTAAAGAATGACTAAAAGTCAGTATTCGACGTTAGTTTGTACAGACAACATCACGTTGCCTGTAACGCGTCCAGTATAAGAGGGCCCCGCGTAGCGCTACGAATGCTACGTAGTAACGGTAGTGTCACCGTATACAGACTATAGAAGCACGCAAAGTAGGTAGATATGGAAGCAATAAAAAAGTTAAGTTTTTCATTTAAATTTCCACAAAACAACATCTGCATCTAACTTATTATACCCTTGGATTATTACTTTTTACATAATACTACGAGTATAATAGGCAATCGTTAACATATTTCAAAGGAAATATCTATCTCATTTCGAGTATTGCGGGGATCAAATGCACGACGAATTGAATTACGTGGTGTACTGTACACACATGAACACGGACGTAGCCATTTATTGGACTCAGTTTATGCGGTCGCTGGATGGCTATTGGGCTTAGGGATGTCAAGCGCTGTGGAAAAATAAACAACATGTGCGGACAATGTCTCTTAAACTATAACGTCATGGAAAATGCACCAGAGTAGTTTTAGGAGTGCCCTGCTTCCAGGCAAAAGAGGATAAGACTTGCCACAAGTCCGTTCAAGTGCCTGAGGCCCACCCGCGGTAGCTTAATCTAATTGGGTATTTGACTAACATTTTTTTCTGTTTGATATGTAGGGACGTCTCCATAATATAACCATAGGTGAAAGAATTACTTCGATAGCACAAAAATCTCTCGAGATATATTAATTTGAAAATCACAATTTTTAGACTGCCCCAAAACGCTCCATACAAAAGACTACCGAATTATGACGTCACAGTTTTGTATTTTATATGCATCAAATCAGAAATTTGTACGACAGCTATGTTAAATATTACGTTTATGTAATTATTATCATAATAAAAGTTATAGCATTTTTTATTGCTACTCCAATGGAAATATTATTTTTTAATAATTTCATACTTTTAAAATGGACTTTCCCGCCAAACTTTGATCGACGCTAAAAAAAGTCTGACTGAAGATATTAGAATGAAAGTTTGCAGATCTTTATAGTTTTGTGTATTTTACGATATTGTTAATTTATTTGTACAATTTTTAAACATTGGAAACAACCCAATTACCATCGGATTTTTTTTATTTCAAAAATTGGTCTTAGGTTAAAGTTCTTCATCTAAGTTAGTAGATCTCAAGGGTTTCTACCAGCTGAATTGAACATAAATACCAATCTAAGTAGTTTCAGTTTCGCATTTAAAAATTCCGATGGTAATCGCCTTCAGCTTCGGCGGTACTTTACTGCTCCCTTACTACCATCTCTTATTGCGATTCAATAATTGAATGGATTGCTTATTCATACCAATGAATAAGCATTCTATTCAGTTATTGAATCGCAATAAGAGATGGTAAGGGAGCTACTTTACTGGGCGACAACGCAACCATGTAATTATGATTGTAAGGAGTTTAAATATATTTTTGTCATCATCTTTTGAATGCCTTTATATTAATACAATATAACCGATTTCGATGAAAAAAAAAATCAGAAATTAAGAAAAGCGCATATTTTAGCAACTACGCAAATTCGTTTTCATTTTTTATTTTCACTATACACTCGCGCAATAAATACAAATGTCAAAACATTCATCACAATCAGTTCAGCCATCGAGCAGTTCCGAAGGAACATAGGAGCGGACGTACATATATACAGGTCAAAAACATTTCTATCCTAAAAAGGCAAAAGCCTATTCTGCTTCTTTATCGTCGTTATAAACTTACATGGAAATAGTCACACTGTGAAACTAATATACATCGACAAATGGTGCTTGTAAAATAACAAAATTTGCTTAATTTAATTCACCATTCCCTGAGCTTATTCTTCAAAATTAAATTTCACTACACATCCCCATCCCTAGTTAGTCCAAATATATACATGAGTGTCCATTTTAATTTCGCTTAATGTTGTGTTTCATTATGTTTTTGGGGTTTCTCTTGGCGTGGGGCCATTTCGCGTCATGTAAATATTGTGATACGGGATATAAATCTGTTTATGGTACATGTAACATGCGGGTTATCCAGATTCGGTTTCTATGTTTTTGGGTTATATAATGTTAGATGATATTTTATAATGTTTTTGTTAGGCGAGCGGCGTTTCGTTCGACGTAAAAACAAGGGGTAATGAAAATTCGAAGTTTCGGATATAGGATGTTGGACTTTTTGATTTCGAAAAACACATTTTCGCTTAGGTTGGTGAAGACTCACTTTATTATATGTAGTAAATAGGTATATACTATAGACGCACCAACATAAAGTGACGCAGGTGTGTCGCCATGACTATTTTATTACAAAGCCTGAAGTCTAAAAGACTTCAGGCTTTTTGATTGTTTTACTTCCTTTTGTCTTTACGTGTAAAATATTACTTAGTGTTAGGTTTAAGTGGTAAGTTTGTTAAAAGGTCCTTTCTCCGCCGGGGCAGTATTTTATTGTTACGAGACTTTACCGCTATTGATTTTATATTTTCTCGATATTGCGGCGACGTTGGTCGGCGACGACGCCATGGTAACGGGCTAACTGCTCAATGGCTTTAAATTTTGGGGTGTAAGTGGTTTCTACAACCAAAGCCAACTTCACCTGCACGCTGTGCACCCTGCTGACTAACAAAGGAAGCTCTGGCGAAAAGAGAGGTAGGGAGCGTAATTGTAAGCTGCCCGACTGGGGAATGTACCACCACCTCACAGAATACCGCAGCCAAATAACAATCCCCTTCAGGGTTGTTGTGTTCCTGCGAGTAAGTGAGATCATCAGAAAGGAAGGAGATGCTGCGTTGGCAGCGGGGGTGGCTGCGCGCGAGCGATACTTTATGTTGCGAGTGTTAATATGGCTACGGTAACCGCTTCACATCAGGCGGTCCGTATGCTTGTCTGCCACACGACGTAGTATAATAAAAAAAATCGCTTTAAAGCCGTATTTGCAATAGCTTCCCGTCAACCTTGATCTTCAAGTCAGTCGTGATGTTTGTTTGTTTGTATAATCTTTATTGCACTATAATAATAATATCCTATAATATAAAATAATAGCTGGTGTTGTCCCCGGCCGTTTTCCTGGTATTTCGGGCGCCCATCTAGTGAGTGGAAAGCCACTGCCTGCCGCAAATAACTAGCAATAAAAGCAGTTATGGCAGGCGTCCGTCCCTCTTCTGTAATAGCCCGGTATTTAGTTCACCCAGATCTCATCTCCATAACCCATTTATTTTCCATCACACTTCGCAATAGTCTCAACTCCTGCCGAGACCTGCTCATGGGTATGTCGTTCTATTGACATATCCTGGAGCGGGTCACGGCGGGCGTACAACATTACATTAAACTTCTCAAAGGGGCCTCTACGCGTTGGATCTATATCCCCGCGCACGCCTATCAAATGACCGGGCTTGACCCGTGATTAAAAAGGATACAAACAGTAATATTAACTACTAGTACAATGGCGGATTTATCCCATCAGGGATGTCTTCCAGTCAACCACAGAATACCCACAGGAGACAGGAGTTTAGCGAGGCAGTTGCGTTTAGTCATACCTATATACACATGCTTAAACTATACACACACATTTACATACATTAAACATAGATGGAATACACGGGAAAAATCTAATTGGGAACCACTGCCCTAGAGGAACCTTCACTAGGTCAGTGGTCCTCTAGGGCAGTGGTTCCCAATTAGATTCCATTTTATAAAGGATACAGTAATTTCTTTCATATAGGAGTGCCAAAAGTATGCGTAACGTTCAGCTTCGAGAGACACATAGCTGGCATAGAGACCACTGGTGGATATAAGCCTTCCCAATGCTTTCCACCGAATACGATCCTCCGTTTTCCGCATCCAGCCCCTTTCTCAAGGTCATCGGATCATCTAGAAGGAGGCCGAACAACGCTTCGTCGTCTCACGCGCGGCCTCCACTCTAATACTATATATATATATATATATATTTCTGGGTATATTTCTATCTATGCTGCTATCACTTACTCGGTATTATTGTGGGTATTTAGACTCGTCTTATAACTTTTTTAATAAATATCTTTCTTCTATTTTTTTGTCTACTAGCATTTCGGAATTGGCCATTGGCGTAGGTACTAGCAGCAGTATACAAAATACTTATTTAGACTCTTTGCCTTCTCCATAAGTAACATTTTTTGGCATTATACGGTATTCATCGATAGGATTGTCGGCGCAGTCGTATGTGTGCGCTGCCGGAGGCTCAATGTTTTGCAGTTTCCTTCCTGCTGATATGCTGATGTTGGTTCCGCAAATAAACTCACTTTGGATACCTTTCGAGACATCGGCGTTTGGAGTTAATGCAACGCTTTGGTGGAAACATTTAATATGTAAAGTATAGAACTCATATTATTGTAATCGATGTGTTAGGTAATAACTCAATGTTTTAGGTCCCCAATAGTGTTAGATACATAAAATCCGTGGTGCACGGCAGTTGAGCTACACTTGACTAGCCATCTCATTCAGATTTTATTGCCTTATTTGCGATATTGCTGTCTCTCATTGCTAAGAGGGGAAGTCAATTTCCAAAAGCTTCCTACTCCTACAAATTTCTTCTGATTAAATTCTTTGTGAGTTCCAAGGTAGCTGTAGTTTTACCCCCGGGACTGCAATGGACTTCACTGTTCATTGCCTTTTTTGGCGGCCGCCGCTGTTGATACTGGCTACACATGAGACACAGTGGTGGGAATGTGTGGTGGACCCCCGTCCTGTTTTAGCTATAGAACTCATATGTAAAGATATTTACAGACTCATATGTAAAGACATTTACATCATATGTAAGATATCTATTCTACTCTACGAAGAGCTCGGTGGTCGAATGGCTAGCAATGCCACTTTGACTCCGAGGTCGCGGGTTCGATCCCCGCACAAGACGAATATTTGTGTGTCTTTGTCTTAGTCTGGGTGTTTTCTATATATTATATGTATGTATTCTAAAAATGTATTTAAGTATAATATAATTTATATAATGCCCATAGTACAAGCTTTGCTTAGCGAAGAACAAAGCCAACACCTTTGCCCTGCGAATGTTCACGGACGGCAGTAAGATTGAGGGTCGGGTGGGTGCCGCTGTTTCAATTTGGAACAGCGATGCCGAAACCAGGGCCGTCAAGCTTACTTTGTCGTCCTACTGCACCGTCTACCAGGCCGAACTTCTCGCTCTCTGCACCAAAATACGCGTTGAGCTGTAATGGATCCAGCGTGGGCATCTTCAGCGACTCCATGGCAGCTCTCCAGGCGATAGGTAACGTTGATTCCCCTCACCCCCTTGCGGTACAGACGCGGGACGCTCTTAAACTGTGCAAAGCGCAGGGTAAGAGCGTCTTGATGTTCTGGATCAAGGCGCATGTGGGTCTTGAGGGGAATGAACGAGCCGATGAACTCGCTAAGAGTGCGGCCCTGAAGTCGAAGAAGAAGCCCGACTACGTCCGCTGCCCTGTCTCATTCGTCAAGGGTATGATCCGCAAGGCGACCATTGACGAGTGGGATAGGAGATACCGCTTGGGAACTACAGCTTCAACGACGAAGCTGTTTTTCCCGAGTGCGACCGCCGCGTACAGTATCGTGGGCAAAATGGTTCCGTCTGGCATCATCACGCAAGTTTTATCGGGACATGGTGGGTTTGCCGCGTACCTGTACAGGTTCAAGTGCGCGGACGATCCATCGTGTTTCTGTGAAGCTGGCGAGGGTCAGACAGTGCAGCACATTTTGTTTCAGTGTCCCGCATTCTCCAAACAAAGATGGGAGCTGGAGCAGCGTTTGGGAATGCGGGTCACTGAAGCGAACGTGTCCGAGGTGATGGCTGGAAAAAATAGAATTAAGTTCATTGACTACTGTGTCAATCTAGCCTCGGCTGTCATCAGGCGGAACAAGCAAAATGGCCCCACCTAGGACCAATGTTAGACTTGGGCGCCTATATTTTCCGATAGGCGCTTCAATCGCGGTGGCTGGGTGGGGTTATTGAGTTAAGTGTCTGCCGAGGACAGCTGTGGATGGATTGACAATAATTAGATATTTAGAGTAAACCAAGCCATCACCTCAAGTTCGTCGGCGTCCAAAGTGTGGATACAATGTTTTTTGTGATTATAGATATAGTGACAATTTTAAACAATTATTGTAAGCTATTGCTACATTATGTTAAGTATATAGTTAGTTTAATTCGCTATTGCGCCATTGATTTATATTGTTTTAAGTGTATATAGTATAAGAACGTTGTAAAATATATAGATTTTAATTATATAGTAAATAAGAGCCTTGTCCATGACAGGGGTGTGCGCTATTTACGAAGTAAGCCGATCTGCGCACACTCAGCGGCACTTTACACCGTCGAGTGTGCGCATATTGCGATTGGCTTCGTAAAAATCTTAAAAAAAAAAAAAAAAATAAGCTTTGCTTAGCTTGGGACTAGATGGCAATGTGTCATTTGTCCAGGAATATTGTGTTGTGATAACTACTTAGCCCTGAGAGCGGCACAAAAAGCCTGTCTTTGGAGGGGTTTACTTATCTCGAGCTCCTCCTTGCTTCGGAGGGCATGTTAAGCCGTCGGTTCCGGCTGTTGTCGTTAGATGACAGTCGTTAAGCCAAGTCAATGGTCTTTAGGCGGCTTGAAAACTCTGACCGCCAATCCGCAGTTGAGAACCGTGGTGAAGTATGCTCTAAACTCCTTAGATTCAGGAGAGACCCGTAGCAGTGGCATGAATAACGGTTGACGTGCTCTCCGAAGCACAGAGAAACTCGAGATAAATAAACCCATCCATGGACAGGCTACGGTCGACGTTGCTTTACTTGCGTGTTTGATTAGACTGACAAACACGAAAAATTTCGTGTTTGAGGATGCACTCCTCCGAAACGGCTTGACCGATTTTTATGAATTTTGTTATGTATATATTTGGTGGGTATATATTGGATCGTCTAATTTTTTGTTCTCCTAATGTTATAATACGAACTCTAAGCTTATTTAGCCTATTTTCAATTTACTAAATATTTTTTCGCCGAATTATAACTTCACAACAATTCATTATTACTAATATTTGCAATATTCGCTTTTCATCACCCTAAAGTGGCTTGTGAGGGGCTGCCCATCTAAACAGACGTAAGTACTATGAATATCATAGTCAACAAAACTAAGCGACCTAAATGGAAGGGATTTATATACCTAATAAAAAATCCCTTCCATTTAGATAAAAAAATTACATATTTTTTCCATTATGGCGTCTATGTAACTAATTAGTATCATAATAAAAGTTATAGTATTTTTTATTGCTTCTCCAATGGAGAGACGAACTTCTTAGCTTCCATGGATTCACCGTGCGGGTGCCGGGTCCATCGTGTGGCAGAGAGAGAAACCCAAGCAGATCCCGAGACTTGTGACACGGGTGTAGGTTTAAGGGGCCCCTTTCCGACGTACATCAACACTCACCTTCACTACTTGTGTTTCTCTCCCTGCCCTGCCAAATCTGGTATGAACCTGCTAATGCAGCTTTAGATACTCGTTCTAGTATAGAACTTACTGCACTTCTGGACAAGCCAAGGTCTTTCAGCAGGTTATAGAGAGATTTTGCTGGTATACCTCTCGCTCCTACTTCTACAGCGTATAGATTAACTACATAGCCGCTTTTTGTTAATTCGTTTAGGAGGTCATAATATTTGTTTTGTTTTATCGCGTGGTCTTTGGGTATGTTAGTTTCCCACGGTACGGTAAGCTCTACAAGTACTATACGTTTTGTAGCTCTGGAGAAAAGGAAAATGTCCGGTCTGGATGTCGAAACACACACATCTTCTGGGATTTTATAGTGCTTTTCATACGTGTCCATTAAAATAGTCCAGTCAGGTGCTGCACTGAGGATTGAGTAAGGCTTGTTCTTGGAGTTTGAAGTTGAGCCTCCTTTTATAAAGTTAATTTGTCTTTTGTTTGTCGTTAATCCTTTTTGGGCTCTAGCTATTGAAAGGCTTATGGCTTCACGTATGATTTGAAGTACTCTGTCATGGCGATGTGAGTAATGACCCCTATCTAGGAGCACCTTGCATCCCACCAATAGGTGCCTTGCTGTACATATCGCCTCTCCACAAGTATAGCAACATTTTTCAGAGGCTTTTCCCCACCTAACTAAGTTACTCTGGTCAGGGAGGGTCATTTGAAAGGCATTAAGATAGAATTTTAATAAGGCAGGAGACCAGTCATACAGCAAGGTGCGCCACTTCAGAGCTAACGGGATGCAAAACCCGCCTATGGTTAACCACTCACTTTGCATTTCTAAATTCATAGCGTGCACTTTGTAACTGTCATTTTCGTCTTGTTGTAGAAAGGTTTTTACTATGTCTCGGTCTTCCCTTTTCTTTCTCGCGCCCAACCCAGCTCTATTTGCCTGTGCACCTACCATAAATTGTTTGTGGAATTGAAGTCTAGATTCAAGGTCTGTGGCATTTTTTGTCTTTTGGTCAATTTACATCGCATAACATAACTAAATATATTAAAATATCAATATTACTAAATAAATGCAAGTATTTTCACCGCTACTGGAATTATTATTTTTTAGTAATTTCATACTTTTAAAATGGAATTTCCCGCGAAATTTTCATCGAGCCTAAAGTCGGACGGAAGGTTTTAGAATGAAAGTTTGCAGATCTTTATAATTTTATGTATTTTACGATATTTTTAAATAAATTTATACAATTTTTATAACATTGTCAAATAGCCTATTGTCTAATTTTTACACACTGACACATTAATTATTTAATTATTTTTAGGTAAGACCTAGACAAATCGTGATGTCCTCTGTGTGAAACGTACCTTGAGTTGAGAGCGACATATATCCACAGTAGCTCTACTTCGTACATACGTTCGATTTACACACTACCAAAAATAAATTTTTTTTTTTTTATGTGAAAGGGGGTCAAACAAGCATGTGGGACATCTGATGGAAGCAATTACCACTGCCCATGGAGATCAGAAACACCAAGGGGCCGCCGATCCGTTGCCAGCCTCCTTCCTTCCTTTCTTTCTTTCTGGTGACCTCACTTACTCGCAGGAACACAACAATGTTCAAGGGTTTCTATTGTTATTCGGCTGCGGTATTCTGTGAGGTGGAGGTACTTCCCAGTCGGGCAGTCTAAAAAATACGCTATGCCCTACCTCTCTTTTCGCCAGAGCCGTTTGTCAGTCAGCAGGGAGCACCACGTGCAGGTGAGGTTGGCTTTGGTGCAATGATGTTGATGAACCACTTACACCCCAAAACTGCAAAATTGCTCGCAAAGATATCTTAGAACAATAAATCAGTCTTTAAATTTGCTTTTGAAAATTCTATGAACGTCTTCGATGTCTTCCAGGCCATGGGCCTTGGCCTCCGAAGCACGGAGGAGCTGAAAATAAATAAACCCATCCATAGACAGGCTATGGTCGACGTTGCTTAACTTACGTGATCGATTAGAGTGACACGCGCAACGACATCATCGAGCTCCTCAATTTACATCGCATAACATAACTAAATATATTAAAATATCAATATTACTAAATAAATGCAAGTATTTTCACCGCTACTGGAATAAAACGTAACTTATAGCGAAAATTTTATAAGGTAACAAAACAAAGCAACGATCGTCGGAAGTATCAGTATGAAGTTACTGTTAATAAATATTTTATGAACCGCGCTATCCCAGGCATGCACCATAATGCTACAATTTGCCGAGTATGTAAACTACTGTAGTCGTCGGCACCGTACACTGTTTTGCATTGTAAATGCGTATACCGGTATAAAGGCTGAAAAACTCTATGAGCAGTAACAGCCATGCCAGCAGCAAAACCCCACTGTTTACTGGGAAATGGGTGAAATACCACACATTACTTGTATATTAAAGGGACGCGAAGAGAATTTTGTATGAGGAAGCCATTGAGTCGTCGTCGTTAACCCTTATTTATCCCACTGATGGGATATGGGTCTCTCCTGAACTGAAGAGGTTTATATTACATCGGGTGGCAGACATACGGCCCGCCTGATGTGAAGCGGTTACCGTAGCCATATTAACACTCGCAATATAAAATATCGCTCGCGCGCAGTCACCCCTGCTGCCAACGCAGCATCTCCTTTCTTTCTGGTGACCTCACTCACTCGCAGGAACACAACAACTTTCAAGGGAATTATTATTTGGCTGCGGTATTCTGTGAGGTGAAAGTACATTCGGCAGTCGGGTAGCTTACAATTATGCTCCCTACCTCTCTTTTCGCCACAGCTTCGTTTGTCAGTGAGCAAGGTGCACCGCGTGCCGGTGAAGTTGGCTTTGGTTCAAAGATGTTGATGAACCACTTACACCCCAAGGATTCACTTACTCGCCAGGATTCACTCTACTCGTGTATAAACAGCTTAAGAGTTTAGAGCTATGTCACACCCCGCCACCCCATACAAATGTCGCGTCGCGTCGTGAACTACTACATAAACAAAGACATCAGTGCATGCGTGAATAAGCATGTGTGCGTGCGACGTCTAACAAACTGTTCCAGATTCGTCTCAGGGGAGAGGTGAGGTCGACACGAGAGAGCGGCAGGGAGTGCTCATGACGCACGTAGTACGTCATGAGCACTCCCTGTCGCTCCCTGATGCACGTAGTGCTATTACTTATACCATAGTAAAAATAGAGAAGTAAGACGACTCAAGCCCCGAGCGGGCGTTAATAGCCTAAACACGTAGGGCTGTCGCTTAATAGTTTATTCAACCGTCAAGAATACTTAATCAATCTCTATATACAAAATTAAGTAAGGTAGGGTATTAGGGATCTAGTATCAAGGATCCTTGATACTAGATCCCAGGAAGTAAGTATAAAGGACCAGTACTATGCTGTTTGCGATATATCGCCCGCTTAATAATACCGTTCGCAAACCGAAATAAGTAAAAAAATGCAACTTTTGGGAATTCACTTATAAAGTTTTGAGACTCGATTTACTTTTAAATTTATTATTACATATTTTAGAGGGTAGATAAATTTCGTAAATTATTATTAAATATTTGAAAATTAGGTTTGCCATATTATGGCATGTTTACGATATTTCTGCACAAATACTTTCAATTTATTGTAGCCGAAAGCCAATACTAACAATTTTAACACATACAACATCAAATTATTAGCCTTTTTTTATTCATAAAAAGAAGTACAAGATACTATAAAGCCATTAAAAAGCAAATGAATTGCCAGTTTCATGAGACTGCAGAATATAAGTTACCTTCCATGTTGCATTTTTACTAAATATGGAAATAACTTACCGTCGCATGTAGTTACATATTTAGAAAGTTATTTCGCCTTTCCTTTGCCGGGAATTTATCACGAATTCGTAACATTTTAAATCGCGGTATTTCATATTGTTATTTCATAATTTCATTATGAATATCAAATGATTTTACGCCACATCTAACAATCAAAATATGGCGCAAAAAAGTCGTTTTTGGCAATTAGGCAAGTAACGTAAAAATAGTTTATCATCTTTGTGATAAATATACTCTGATATTTATCTTCATTTCATTATTTCATATTTGGATTTTTTTTATGACTCTCCTCCTGGGACTCCCGAGTTTCTCTCCCTTCTCGAGTACCGCACCAACAGACATACGGAACGCTTAACGCTAACTTAACAAATAGTAAAAAGTTTAAAAAATATTAACTGGTTTAGTGCTAATAACCTACGTTTAAATGGTAGTAAAACCAAATATGTTAGATTTTTTACAAAAAATGTTAAACATACTTGTTTAGTAAAACCAGTGTGGTGATGGACAATGAGAGATTGGAATTGGTCAATAAGGTTGTCTTCCTTGGTATAACATTAGACTCTAAATTGCAATGGGGCCCACATATAGAAACGTTATCGGGTAGACTTAGCTCAGCAGCTTACGCCGTAAGGAAAATACGTCAACTGACTGATGTTGACACTGCGCGTTTAGTTTATTTTAGCTATTTTCACAGCATTATGTCATATGGTTTATTGCTTTGGGGTAGTGCCGCGGATGTAGACTCAATTTTTGTGCTCCAGAAGCGAGCTATCCGTGCTATTTATATGATGAGTCCCAGGGAGACACTGAGAAATAAATTTAAAGAGATAAATATTATGATATTACATTCTCAATATATTTATGAAAATCTTATTTACGTTCATAAAAATCAAACAAAATTTAGGAAAAACAGTGATCTCCATCAATTAAATTTAAGAAATAAAAACAAGCTCGCTGTGCATATTACTAGGCTCCATAAAATCTCTAACTCGTTCCCAGGTCAATGTATACGCTTCTACAATAAACTTCCAAACGACGCGTTTAAATTATCCATGGGTAAATTTCAGAAATATATCAAAACTAGACTATGTCAAAAGGCTTACTATTGTATCTCAGATTACAAATGATAAAAGTATTTGGAAATGAATTGCTCTTGTTATGTTATGTTAATGATTGTATTTGTATTTAATGTAACGATATTGGCAATTAAAAGAGTCGGCCTTGAGTTTCTTGCCAGTTCTTCTCAAGAAGCCCCGTCGCCGGAACTGGCACTTAAATTCACTTTCACATTCAAGATAGTGTGATGAAAGTGAATCTAAGCTCTGCGGATTTAGAGTAGTAATGATTTATACATGTTCTCATATTTAATTTGTATGACTTTCTAAGTGCTTTATAAAGACCAAGGAATAAATTATTTTTTTTTTTTTTGAACGAGGTTTTCTATCTCAACTCTGGCCCGATTCCGCTTCTCCCTCATCGGTAAAGTATAATGTGATTTTCTTCTTCAATGATTCGCAGCCCTAATGCCACGCACCAGATACCCTGAGGAGCGCTCCTCCACTTTGCGTCTGTGATCTCTGACATCCGAAATCACGAATACCATCATTTCCTGCATCCAGATTTCCTTGAAGCAGCTGCAGAATCGAGCACACGAGGAGATTTTCCGGCTTTAGCACTCCACTGTCCATAGGGCCCAAGCTTCACTCTCTTCCCTTAAAGTCTGCCTCCCTTCAATAGTACACTCCACCACGCTACCAAAATGTCACTGAATTCACTTTAATACTATCTTCTAATGGCAACAGTCGGACCCGAGCTTAACTTGCTATCCGAAGGAAAGCAATAGATATGTATAAATATTTTTTTTTCAATTGTAGCATTGATAGAGAGTATACATGGAGTGAGTACGAATGAATATTTGCGTATAACCTATGTTATACGCAAAGATTTCCTATTTTCCTTAAATATCAGGGTCGAGGGCAAAGCCCCATTGTCCGCTCTGTATTGTCGTAGGTACTGTGGGAGACCACAACGCGTATCGTGAGAATATCTCGAAGTTTTCAACGAAACTGCGATTTAACCCCTTTAATGCCGTGCTTCATGAAAATTACTTATGAATAGAGTATCATATAATTTTACGCCACATCTAACAATCAAAATGTGCCGCAAAAAAGTAGTTTTTGGCACTTTTGCACTTATTAGTCAAGTAACATAAAAATAGTATATCGTTTTTGTGATAAATATTCCCTGGACTAATACACACTGCATCTAGTCCCAAACTAAGCAAAGCTTGTACTATGGGTACTTAGGTAACTGATATTATACTTAAATTGTCCTTTTTTAAAATACGTACATAGAAAACAGACGAAGACAAACAGATATGTTCATTCTCACAAATATTTGTCTTATGCGGGAAACGAACCCGTGTCCTCGGAGTCAAAGTGGCCAGTGACTATTCGACCACCGAGCTCGTCAAATATACTCAGCTTCATATTCAGCTTCGTACATGTATATTCCGTTATTAAACAAAAATGTCAAAAATCCTTTTTTAACGGATACCTAAATCATAATATTTACCTGTATACCATATTTCAGCCCGATCCATCCAGTTGTTTGAGGATCGATCAGCCAAAAACTCAGTTTACTTTTTTATATTTATTTAGGCATTTTCCAAAATTCTTACATATTTTTTATATGTATGAGAGGGGGCAAACAAGCATGTGGGTCACCTGATGGAAAGTAATCACCACCGCCCGTGGAGATCAAAAACAACTAAATATTATTTCATTATTTATTTTTAACATAATAAATCTTTATTGCAGGTAAACACACTTCATTAAAAAATTGAAATAATTTATAGTATTAAATTACATAATAATAAAAAAAAATGTTTAAAAGTAAATTAAATATTTCGATATAAAAGCTCTTCGCAATAAAATAAAGCTACTGGCATTTTCAAGCTGATTTCAATCATTGCCTTTTTTATCTCTGTAAAAATAAATCTATAAAAATGTTCAAAAAAGAAACGGCCGTTGAATTGGATGTTAGTTAGACAGCTCTAAAGTAAGTTCTGAAACCAAGGCACGTTCCTAAAAGGGAAAATTTACATCACACGTAACAATAGCGCACGTCATTGACTATTCCATCCAACGGAGAGTCGAAGCGAAAATAAACCGCCTAAAAATTCAGTGTTGAAATTCAATTCATAAATTTCTTTTGCAATTTTGCGAACAGTTATGGTTCAAACGCGAAACGTGGCAAGAGAACAAGATCCATGGATTTTTATCATTTCTGCACGAACAATGTAATAGTAGCTTCCCATTTTTATGTTTTTTTTTATACCACTAAAGTTGCAAACATGCATATTGCCCGCCTGATGGAAAGCAGTTACCTAATAGATATGCATTTTTATTATAGCGAAACGAAGCTTTTTTTATGGACTAACGGTCTAAAAGATGCCATCAAACATTTCTTTTTTGCTACCAGCTCTTATTAGGGAAATGTTCATGACAGACATGATTTTAAAAAAATGATTTAAAAAATATGACGCGTGTTACGCGCCCGAGCGCTCGATGCGGAATGCGTCCGAGGCGATTATGTGGCCGGCCACTCGCACTCACGTTGCCGGTCCTTTGACTCGCGCCCAAAAAACCGACAAAACGCGAGTCAAAGTACCGGCAATGCGACCGCGAGTGGCCGGCCACACAATCGCCTCGGACTCATTCTTCATCGAGCGCTCAGCCGCGAAACACGCGTCATATTTTTAAAATCATGTCTGTCATGAACATTTCCATAGAAGAGCTGAAAGCAACAAAGAAGTGTTTGATCTTTTAGACCGTTAGTCCATAAAAAAAGCTTCGTTTCGCTATAATAAAAATGCATATCGCGCACGCTGCCACAGCTTCATCGTCCAAAGGCATATGTCCAAGTGCGGAGCGTCGCGAATAATTGCGCGAGTAGGGCAGTGTGTGGGCAGAGAGGAAAACATCGCGGCAGCGCGAGGAGCAAGGCGATGAGCAGCGCGAGGAGCATAGTGTGGCGGCGGGGTACTCAACATATGGTGCGAATTACATCACAAGTATGCATTTGAATTTTGTTATTGTATGAGAGGGGGGCAAAGAAGCATATGGGTCACCTGGTGGAAAGCAATCATCACCGTCCATAGAGATCGGCAACACCAAGGGGTCGCCGATCCGTTGCCAGCATTTTAAGAAAAATAAAGACTCTGTTCTTGAAGGCTCCCATGTCGTAATTGTTCGGAAATACCGCTGAGTGAAGTTGACACACAGTTCCACAGTTTCAGTTATAAAATGTCTTAGGGAACGTACTGTAGTAGATCGCAAATTATAAAGATGATATGGATGGAATTGCCAGTCCTGGATACTACATTGCAATTATCAAAATTAAAAAATCAATGCTGTAATGAATTTCATACATTTTTACCTCCCTCATCTTCCGGTAAGCATTGAATTTCGAGAAGCTCGATGCCGTCGTTACGCATGTCAGTCTAACCGAACACGCTAGGTAAGCAACGTCTATCGTAGCCTGTCCATGGATGGGTGTATTTATCTCTAGCTCCTCAGTGCTTCGGAGGGCACGTTAAGCTGTCGGTCCCGGCTTGTCATTAGATGACAGTCGTCAAATCAAGTCAGAGGTCTTTAGGCGGCTTGAAAACACTAACCTCCGCCAACCCGAAGTTGAGCAACGTGGTGGTATGCTCTAAACCCCTTCGATTGAGCCATATGAGCTATCATATGGCTACGGTAACCGCTTCGCATCAGGCGAACCACAAGCATAAGCTTGTCTGTCACCCGACGTAGTATAAAAAAACCCTAAGTATTTCAAGACATCGCTACAAAACATGAAACTTTCAGGAAAAGCGGTTTATGCACTATTATTGTCTGTCATTATCTCTCTTTGAAGATATAGATTATTATAATTGACGAGCTCGGTGACGTGGCTTCGACACCAACGCTCGTGGGTTCGATTCCCACACAGGACAAACATTTGTGTGCATGAACATGTCTATTTGTCTTAGTCTGGGTGTTTTCTATGTATCATAAGTATGTATTTACAAAAAAAATGTATTTACGTATGTTTATCAGTTGTCTAGTACCCATAACACAAACTTCGCTTACTTTGGGGCTAGATGGCGCTGTGTAATTTGTCTGACAATATTGATTTTATATTTATAATAGATTGCAAAGTAATAAAGTAGAGTGGATAGATGATATCCTATGTATGTATAGATATCTATCCACTCTACCATTACTATATCAATCACGAACTATACTAATTACATTAGCAGTTAATATTGTGTGGTACTCAGCTTAGTAATCCGATGCATCATCACCTCCATCAAAGGACAGCACTTTAGATGCACTCCACTGTCTAGTTAATTAAAGGATTGAAAGGGGTGTTCACCTCTCCACGGTAAGTTGCCTTTAAATGCAACACAAGTCAAACTATTCGAGTCAACCGCAGAATAAAGACCGATCTCTATTTTTGATTGTTCATTTCGTGCATTTTTATGGGATGCTAATGTCAGATAGAACGTTATTCGATCCTATAAATCGGACGATATATAAGATACTAGCGACCCGCCCCGGCTTCGCACGGGTGCAATGCTGATACTAAATATCCTACAGAAGATCTTTGCGCATTGTCCTATACAGAGCTTCCACAGTTATAGGCACGCGCCGCCCCGTCCAATACCGCCTCACCGTTATGTCCCTGCATTTTGAATCTGTAATATCTTCGAAAATATTCGTTCAAATTACATGCAGTAAAGGGCCATTGATCTATATTAAATGAACAATGTTTTTAGAGAACTTAATTAGATGAGGATTAATGCTGTATTGCTTAAAATCGCTTCGTAAATAAGCCATTATTTCTCGTAAAAAATAGAGTATAATAAACGGTTACTGTGGGTTATCCCTAAGAGATAGACATATACCGTCGCGGACTTTTTTGTAGACCATTTTAAGATGAATAATATTGTACTACATTATTTTGATCTATCTCGTAGGGTTCAGCCAGCGTTTGCAATGTAAGTAAATATTTCGATATAAAAGCTCTTCGCAATAAAATAAAGCTACTGGCATTTTCAAGCTGATTTCAATCATTGCCTTTTTTATCTCTGTAAAAATAAATCTATAAAAATGTTCAAAAAAGAAACGGCCGTTGAATTGGATGTTAGTTAGACAGCTCTAAAGTAAGTTCTGAAACCAAGGCACGTTCCTAAAAGGGAAAATTTACATCACACGTAACAATAGCGCACGTCATTGACTATTCCATCCAACGGAGAGTCGAAGCGAAAATAAACCGCCTAAAAATTCAGTGTTGAAATTCAATTCATAAATTTCTTTTGCAATTTTGCGAACAGTTATGGTTCAAACGCGAAACGTGGCAAGAGAACAAGATCCATGGATTTTTATCATTTCTGCACGAACAATGTAATAGTAGCTTCCCATTTTTATGTTTTTTTTTATACCACTAAAGTTGCAAACATGCATATTGCCCGCCTGATGGAAAGCAGTTACCTAATAGATATGCATTTTTATTATAGCGAAACGAAGCTTTTTTTATGGACTAACGGTCTAAAAGATGCCATCAAACATTTCTTTTTTGCTACCAGCTCTTATTAGGGAAATGTTCATGACAGACATGATTTTAAAAAAATGATTTAAAAAATATGACGCGTGTTACGCGCCCGAGCGCTCGATGCGGAATGCGTCCGAGGCGATTATGTGGCCGGCCACTCGCACTCACGTTGCCGGTCCTTTGACTCGCGCCCAAAAAACCGACAAAACGCGAGTCAAAGTACCGGCAATGCGACCGCGAGTGGCCGGCCACACAATCGCCTCGGACTCATTCTTCATCGAGCGCTCAGCCGCGAAACACGCGTCATATTTTTAAAATCATGTCTGTCATGAACATTTCCATAGAAGAGCTGAAAGCAACAAAGAAGTGTTTGATCTTTTAGACCGTTAGTCCATAAAAAAAGCTTCGTTTCGCTATAATAAAAATGCATATCGCGCACGCTGCCACAGCTTCATCGTCCAAAGGCATATGTCCAAGTGCGGAGCGTCGCGAATAATTGCGCGAGTAGGGCAGTGTGTGGGCAGAGAGGAAAACATCGCGGCAGCGCGAGGAGCAAGGCGATGAGCAGCGCGAGGAGCATAGTGTGGCGGCGGGGTACTCAACATATGGTGCGAATTACATCACAAGTATGCATTTGGATTTTGTTATTGTATGAGAGGGGGGCAAAGAAGCATATGGGTCACCTGGTGGAAAGCAATCATCACCGTCCATAGAGATCGGCAACACCAAGGGGTCGCCGATCCGTTGCCAGCATTTTAAGAAAAATAAAGACTCTGTTCTTGAAGGCTCCCATGTCGTAATTGTTCGGAAATACCGCTGAGTGAAGTTGACACACAGTTCCACAGTTTCAGTTATAAAATGTCTTAGGGAACGTACTGTAGTAGATCGCAAATTATAAAGATGATATGGATGGAATTGCCAGTCCTGGATACTACATTGCAATTATCAAAATTAAAAAATCAATGCTGTAATGAATTTCATACATTTTTACCTCCCTCATCTTCCGGTAAGCATTGAATTTCGAGAAGCTCGATGCCGTCGTTACGCATGTCAGTCTAACCGAACACGCTAGGTAAGCAACGTCTATCGTAGCCTGTCCATGGATGGGTGTATTTATCTCTAGCTCCTCAGTGCTTCGGAGGGCACGTTAAGCTGTCGGTCCCGGCTTGTCATTAGATGACAGTCGTCAAATCAAGTCAGAGGTCTTTAGGCGGCTTGAAAACACTAACCTCCGCCAACCCGAAGTTGAGCAACGTGGTGGTATGCTCTAAACCCCTTCGATTGAGCCATATGAGCTATCATATGGCTACGGTAACCGCTTCGCATCAGGCGAACCACAAGCATAAGCTTGTCTGTCACCCGACGTAGTATAAAAAAACCCTAAGTATTTCAAGACATCGCTACAAAACATGAAACTTTCAGGAAAAGCGGTTTATGCACTATTATTGTCTGTCATTATCTCTCTTTGAAGATATAGATTATTATAATTGACGAGCTCGGTGACGTGGCTTCGACACCAACGCTCGTGGGTTCGATTCCCACACAGGACAAACATTTGTGTGCATGAACATGTCTATTTGTCTTAGTCTGGGTGTTTTCTATGTATCATAAGTATGTATTTACAAAAAAAATGTATTTACGTATGTTTATCAGTTGTCTAGTACCCATAACACAAACTTCGCTTACTTTGGGGCTAGATGGCGCTGTGTAATTTGTCTGACAATATTGATTTTATATTTATAATAGATTGCAAAGTAATAAAGTAGAGTGGATAGATGATATCCTATGTATGTATAGATATCTATCCACTCTACCATTACTATATCAATCACGAACTATACTAATTACATTAGCAGTTAATATTGTGTGGTACTCAGCTTAGTAATCCGATGCATCATCACCTCCATCAAAGGACAGCACTTTAGATGCACTCCACTGTCTAGTTAATTAAAGGATTGAAAGGGGTGTTCACCTCTCCACGGTAAGTTGCCTTTAAATGCAACACAAGTCAAACTATTCGAGTCAACCGCAGAATAAAGACCGATCTCTATTTTTGATTGTTCATTTCGTGCATTTTTATGGGATGCTAATGTCAGATAGAACGTTATTCGATCCTATAAATCGGACGATATATAAGATACTAGCGACCCGCCCCGGCTTCGCACGGGTGCAATGCTGATACTAAATATCCTACAGAAGATCTTTGCGCATTGTCCTATACAGAGCTTCCACAGTTATAGGCACGCGCCGCCCCGTCCAATACCGCCTCACCGTTATGTCCCTGCATTTTGAATCTGTAATATCTTCGAAAATATTCGTTCAAATTACATGCAGTAAAGGGCCATTGATCTATATTAAATGAACAATGTTTTTAGAGAACTTAATTAGATGAGGATTAATGCTGTATTGCTTAAAATCGCTTCGTAAATAAGCCATTATTTCTCGTAAAAAATAGAGTATAATAAACGGTTACTGTGGGTTATCCCTAAGAGATAGACATATACCGTCGCGGACTTTTTTGTAGACCATTTTAAGATGAATAATATTGTACTACATTATTTTGATCTATCTCGTAGGGTTCAGCCAGCGTTTGCAATGTAAGCGCAAAAAAATATGTTTATTTACGACATCACATTGGAAACCTCTAAAATTATCAGTGTTTCTCTACTAAATTATGTATGTTTTATAAATATAAACCTTTCATAATAAACTCTCTATCTATTAAAGAAAACTGCATCAAAATCCGTTTCGTAGTTTTAAAGAACTAAGCATACAAAGGGACATAGGGACAGAGAAAGCGACTTTGTTTTATACTATGTAGTGAAGAAGTGGCCTTTAGGCGGTATGAAAACAGATCTCCGGCAACCCGCAGTTGAACAGCGTGGTGGAGTATGGTCTTAACCCCTTTGATTGACCCGTATCCCAGCACTGGGATTAATAAGGGTTGCCAACTGACTCCACATAGTTAATTTTGTGAGTTTCCTAAAAACAACTATAAAAACCTCTCAGTTATTTACCTACCTTGTAATGAAATTATTTATTTGAATAAATTAAAAATTAAATAATTGAAATTCCTTACTATGTACAGCAAATAAAACAAATATTTATAAATTAATGAATATAAAAAAGAAAAGAAAATAAAAGAACCATATGTGCCGACAGCTGGAACCGATTGTTAGACTTCTTTATACATGTCCGTTTGTCATGATCTCTTTTCTATAGATTAAATGTATATATTTATAATTAAAAAAAATAGTATATTTATCAGCTATTTAGTACAAGCTTTGCTTAGTTTAGAGAAAGATGGCGCTGTATAATATGTCCACAAATATTTATTTATGTAACTGACAAATATCATTCGCTTTATGCAAACGTGATAATGAATGAAATTAAACTTTGCGATTGCATTGACGCTTTTGTACCGAAAGTACCATGTGTTAATCTATGACGAATTGACTATGTATACTAACTTAATGACGCGGCTTACTATTTAGAGCGCTCTTACTCAATGTTGCTTGTTTCAAATGTAGCTAGTAAATAAAATTAGTACAAGTAGACAGTTTTATTCTTTAGTAGTTTCATTAGGCACCTTTATTTGGGTTGTAAGTGGCTCACCACGATCTTTAGAGCCAAAGCCAACCTACAAGTGCACCCAGCGGACTAGCGGAAGAGGCTCTGTCAAAAGAGAGGTAGGGTACAGCATATTTGGAAGCTGCCCGTCTGGGGAAGTACCTCCACCTCACAGAATACCGCAGCCAAATAACAATTCCCTTGAGGGTTGTGTTCCTGAGTGAGGTCACCAGAAAGGAAGGAGTTGTTGCGGTGGCAGCGAGGGTGACGGCGCGCGAGCGATGTTTGTAAAGTTTTCGGCCAGTAGGCCAGGCAAGCAGCGCTTTCAGTGGCAACAGGATGTACGTTTTATATTTTTACAAAGTTTAATCACTATCCCTTTCAACAGGATAGTTTTAGTTGAATCTTGAACTCCAGATTTGTTCATAACGTAAAGTAATGATGCCTGTATTATATTATGTGTAAGTCGCAGCCAACTAGTTAAAATAGCCACAGCATCTCCTTCCCTTCTGGTGACCTCACTCACTCGCAGGAACACAACAACCCTCAAGGGAATTGTTATTTGGCTGCAATATTCTATGAGGTGGAGGTACATTCCCCAGTCGGGTAGCTTACAAATACGCTCCCTACTTCTCTCTTCGCCAGAACTTCGTTTGTCAGTCAGCAGGGTGCACCGCTTACAGATGAAGTTAGCTTTTGTTCAAAGATGTTGATAAACCACTTACATTCCAACATTCAATTGAATTGTTAGCTGTTTCTCTGAATAACGCCATTCAAGCACACGTCTAAGCTTCGTGACGTGTGCTTGAATCACAACATCCAATAGTACAGTTGAACGAAGCTCAGGTAACTGATTAAATGTCAATTTGCAAGATTTGGTTCCTAGATTAACATTTTACGTTGATATTATCTTTTGACCGCAACAACTCCATTATTTGTGACGACTAAATAATGCAGGGAACATTATTTTCACACTAAAACCACTTGTAACAATAAAAACACACTAAGTTACGCCATAAAATAAACAAAACGAAACTAGCGAAACCAAGAAACGTTCTTGTTGCCAATGTTACAAAATTATAAAAACAAATTACAAAATTAAAAAATCTATCAGTAACGTAAAATACATAAAACTAGAACGATCTGCGATCTTAAAATTTTAATAATTTATGTCCGACGTGTTTTATGTTCGATCAAAGTTTGGTGGGAAAGTCTATTTTAAAGGTATGAAATTATAAAAAAAAAAGTATTGCCATTGTAGAAACAATAAAAAATACTACAACTTTTGTTGCGGCACTGGCTACATAAACGCAATATTTAACATAGCTGTCGTACAAATTTTTGATTTAATGCATATAAAATAGCAAGGTGTGACAGTGACGTCATAACGTGGTGGCCTTTTGTATGGAGCGTTTTCGACGTAGTCCACGAAGAGCACCCGTCTGAATAGCACCTGTGCGAATAGCACCTAGCCTAGTCCACAAAGGGCACCTATCAATATTTTTGGCAGGTGCTCTTCGTGGATTCAAAATTATTTTTACATTTTTGTCCACGAAGAGCACCTACGACTCAGCAGCCTAGTGCTGGGGTGTATATGTTTTACAGGACTTTACTAAATGAAAAATATCGATAAAAATCGACGATTATCAAGGTAAACAGATTTTTTTTGCGTCTCTACAAAAAATATGTTATTAAACGTGGTTATTTAGCATTTTTACCCACGACGGAACGGAGACTGTACGAGTATATGCGTTTGGGGTACTAGGATGTTTGTGCAAATCAATGTTGCGATTTATCTCCAAAACTACGAGTCCGATTTTGATGCGGTTTTCAGTGATGGGTTTGATTGGTGCATGTTCTTAGATAGGTGGAACGGTGCCAACTCACCATGGGGCGCTGCAGTAAACATTTGCTTGTGTAATCAATGTTGCCATTTATCTCCAAAAGTAAGAGTCCGATTTTGATGCGGTTTTCAGTGATGGGTTCGGGTTTGATTGGTTCATGTTCTTAGATAGGTGTTACGGTGACAACTTATCATGGGGCGCTGCAGCAAACATTTGTTTGTGCAACAAATGTTGCCATTTATCTCCAAAAGTATTCGAGTTTGATTGGTGCATGTTCTTAGTTAGGTAGGTCATCAACGTCTGCAACTGGACTTAAAATCGCAAAAGTGAGGGAAATAGTGACTGAAAATCCTCATTCAACTTTGAGAGAGATAGCCGTCGAACTTTCTGTATCTCACGAATCGATCCGTACCATCTTAAATAATCACTTGGGTATGAGACATGTTGCCGCTCGGCTAGTCCCAAAAGAGCTGAATTTTCTCCAAAAATTCAGTCGCATAAGAATCGCTGAGGACATGCTAGAACGAGTCGATTCCGATCCAACATTCATGAAACGCATTGTTACTGGTGACGAGACGTGGGTATACGAGTTTGACATGCAAACTAGTCAACAAGCTTCAGAGTGGCACCTTCCAACTGAACCGAAACCGAAAAAACCACGCCAAAGTCGATCAAAAGTTAAAGTCATGTTGACTGTTTTCTTTGACTATCGCGATGTTGTGCACTCAGAGTTATTGCCGGAAGGTGAAATCTTGGATTTTGCACCACGATAATGCGCCTTCGCACAAGGCTATTATTGTGAACGAATTTCTGACCAAAAACTCCACAAATATCATCGAGCAACCACCTTATTCACCAGATATGGCTCCATGCGACTGTTTTCTTTTTCCTAAACTCAAATTACCACTTCGTGGTACCCGTTTCCATTCGATGGAAGACCCCCCCCCCCCCCAATCGTGTGAATTTTTGAAGCTACAAATAATAAAAAATTTTTTGGAATATTATTTTTAAATGCAGGTATAAAGTATATAATTCTATGTAAAATTCTCTGGAAGGAACCGCACAGTACGTGACAGTTAGGCTCGATGGCGAGCGGTGCAACAGTAGAATAGAAGGAGGCCATTATGTCAAATAACTCCACTGAACAACTACACCCCCCCCCCCCCCCTTTGTGATATTTCGTGATTTTTACCGAAGCCCTCCCCTTTGGAGCCTCACGTGATTAATGGACGGCCCCTTTTTTGTGTATAGGTAATACACATTAATGCCGCGCAGAGAAAGTATGTATGATATTATATCTATATAAATGTACATCGCGCGAAATTAGATGATCAAACTCTTAACATCGTTCTTTTTGTTCAAAATTTTGGTCAGTGGGTAGCTTTCGGGGCGGGTTTTTTTGAATGAATAATTTTTTTGGTGTGGAGTTACACTATTTATACTTAATTATTTATACCTAGCTATTTTCGTTTTATAGAGTAGAAAAACTTAAAGAGCTAAAAAGAAAAATAAATTGTGAACGTCATATTATCAGCGTCAGAAATATTTGAAGAAAATTAAAAAATAATAAATTTTTTTTTTTGTTGCCTAATAACCACGTTTACTAACATGGTTTTTGTAGAAACGTAAAAACAATCTGATTACCTTGATAATCGTCGATTTTTATCGATATTTTTCATTTAGTAACGTCCTGTAAAACATATACACCCCAGCACTAGGCTGCTGAGTCGTAGATGCTCTTCGTGGACAAAAATGTAAAAATAATTTTGAATCCACCAAAAATATTGATAGGTGCCCTTCGTGGACTAGGCTAGGTGCTATTCGCACAGGGTCCTTACCACAAACTCTAAACGCAGGAATAAAACTATGATGGTTGCATAGTAATCAATGAATTTCATTCATAAATTCGCAACCATGATGGTTCCATTCCTGCGTTTAGAGCTTGTGGTAAGGCCCCAGGTGCTATTCAGACGGGTGCTCTTCGTGGACTACGTCGCGTTTTCGGGATAGTCCAAAATTGTGATCTTCAAGTTATCATATCTCGAGAAGTTATTATGCAATCGAAGTAATTATTTCACCTATATTTATATTATTGTGAGTCTTTAAATAACAAATCGAAAAAAAAAACATCGGAAGCATGCGCCACCATAGCGAAATTTTTATTTATTCGAAATCCCGAATTGATATCGAAAAACCAAGGTCACTTTACATTACTACTTTTTGATGCTCTACACGAAACCGAAGTCAGAATTTCGAAATTTTGAGTTTCATGGCAACGGACGGACAGACAGAACTACTTTTTTTCGGAAAACCAAGGTCACTTTACATTACTACTTTTTAATGCTCTACACGAATCCGAAGTCAGAATTTCTAAATTTTGAGTTTCATGGCAACGGACAGACAGAAGTACAGAACGACCGGACGATTTCATAAGCTCAATGAATCTCGCTGAAAATGTGATACAAGCCTATTCAATGATACAGTAGTGTTTCAGTCGGCTGTCATGTTGAACGAATTAGTGACGCCATAATGTAAACAAAACAAAACTTGCGCAGCGGCCCGTGGCCCGTGACTAAGAAACGTACTAATTCAATGATACAACGTTGTTTCAGCTTGCTGTAATGTTGAACGTTTTAAATGCAATAATATTTAGTACAAAACTAGGTGTGTGGTTTAATGGTATTGTTCAATGAAACAGCTAGCCGTTCAATTCAATGGCTATTATAAGCAGTTAGCTGCGACATGTATACGGCCTTTAGCGTACGGCTGGTCACGTAATCGTAGCGTAGCGTACGCCTTTTATTTGTCGCAAGCAGTGCACCAGATCACAAATTACTCGTATTTTGGGACATATGCAACTCTCAACTGCCGCCTGACGCGCCGTGACGGACTGTGTGCGAAGAAGTTGCGAATTGTTTGCGGTCGGCACGCTCTCGTTGGTATTGCATACAGGAAGCAAAATATGTACGCAGTATACGCTACAATTACGCGACGATCCGTATGTTGAAGGCCTAAGGCAATCCTGCATCCGTCATACCATATTAAATTATTCTAAATAATTACCCCTAAAGTGATTAATCTTCCTCCTAAATTTGCAAAGAAAAATTAGAGCGAACAGTGTTGTGGGCATTGTTTTAAACATTTATTTATTTATTTATTTATTTGCAACATTTACAACTATTTTTACAGGTATCAAACCTAATGCAATAGTGTAACAACCTTTTTTTTATTTTTTTTTATATGTAACTTATTACAAACAGCGCTACGTTTGTGAATTCATTCAGAGAACACGAAAACAGATCAACCCTTTCCGCTATCTCGTTCAGAGTGCGCAGTGCACGCGTAAGCGGTGCTTTGCCGAGAAGATCGGTGCGGCCGCGAGGCACTGCCAGCAGCTGCGGCCGGCGGCGACGCCACACGTATCTGTCTGGGACACATAGACCGGTAACACTCAACAATTGAGTATTGCTCGTTTTACACCTAATTAATTTAAACATGTAAGATGCTAAATACAACTCCCTGCGTACCCGCAGCTCGTTATACCCCACCATACCCAGTACAAATAAATTAGGGTACATGAGGGGATAAAAAGAATATACCCCATACTTCCTTAAATATATATATCTAATGAATTTATTTTGAATACGCTCCAACATAAGGCTATATTTAGCTTCATGCGGAGCCCAAATGACTGCGTTGCATTCCAGTTTGCTTCTAACCAGCGCATTATACAAAGCGACGATCGCTCCAATATTTGCAAAACCATGTGCCCAACGAAGTATAAAGCCCAGATTTTTATAAGCTGTTTTACAAATACTGGTAACGTGATCTCGAAACTTCAGATTGGATGTGAATTTAACCCCCAAGTCTTTTACTTCTGTCACTCTTTTTAGTTTCGTTGAATTAACTTCATAATCATGATGAACAGGACTACGACATTTTTCCCCCCAAATCGAAAGTCGTAACTTCCGCATAATTGAAGCGACAAATCCCGTCTGTCGTGATACGAAATTAATTTCTTTTCGGGACAAAGAAAGTTCATTTCTATGAAACCTAATTACCGAGCTATTGTTGAAGTTTCCTTTTTGTTTCCGTTTCACGTTTTTCATTGACGTTTAATAATCATGTCGTGTTAATTTTTGTTAACTTTAGGTTGTTATAAATTTTGTAAAAGATACAGTGGCTCATTATTATATTTTTATTTGTATTAAGTCGACATTGTCACGGCACCAGCACAGCCTTTGTTGCGGACTCTTAACTCAACAGTCTCGTAACTGGCCACCGACAAAGAACTATATCAGAGTGCTTATTGCGAGTTATTGTTCGCATTCGGTCATGTCAACGTAAACAAACCGACCAAACAGAGAAGAACACTCATATTCCAAATTAATAAAACGCGTGTAACATATCATAATCATATGGCTTACTTGCTCATATTTTGAAGTGAGCAACCCGGTTAATTTGGATATGTAATAAGCGTCTAATAAATTTACAACATGAGAGTTCTTTTCTATTCGGTTGGTTTGTTTACATTGACATGATCTAACGCGAATAAAAACCTCGCACTAAGAATTCAGTCTTATAGTTCTTTCTCGGTGGCCAGTTGCGGAGCTGCCCACTAAAGACTGAAAAGTAAATGAAAAAGGATAACATACAATCGACGAATAGACTGGAAGGGTGAACGAACCTGATATATATATATATATATATATATTATTATTATGCCGCAAATAACTAGCAATAAAAGCAGTTATGGCAGGCGTCCGTCCCTCTTCTGTAATAGCCCGGTATTAAGTTCACCCAGATCTCATCTCCATAGCCCATTTATTTTCGATCACACTTCGCAATAGTCTCAACGCCTGCCGAGACCTGCTCATGTGTATGTCGTTCCATTGACATATCCTGGAGCGGGTCACGGCGGACGTACAACATTACATCAAACTTCTCAAAGGGGCCTCTACGCGTTGGATCCATATCCCCGCGCACGCCTATCCAATGACCGGGCTTGACCCGTGATTTAAGAGAGATACATAATAATAAGTCCGCAGGGCAGCTTGTGTGGCGAGCTGTTGTGTGAGTAGCGACACCACGGACCCGAGTCTCCAGAGAGTCGGTCAGGGCCTTCGTCTCCGTCGTGTCTTCATCGGTTGGAGTGTAAATACAAGAAGGCCCGCAGGACTCTCTGCTCTGGCTTGCCTTCATTGGCCGTCCAGAGAGGAGCCGCTAGAGCTATATGCTCCAGGGGTGGAAGTGTTAAAGGACATCACGCCGCGAGTAACTTCGGAGAAAGCGCAGCACACCTCTCGACATCCCTGAGTCACTCACACCGGTGTTGCCTCCGGCCGATTTCCTGGCATTTCGGGGGCCAATCTAGTGAGTGGCAAGCCACCGCCTGCCGCAAATAACTAGCAATAAAAGCAGTTATGGCAGGCGTACGTCCCTCTTCTGTAATAGCCCGGTATTAAGTTCACCCACATCTCATCTACATAGCCCATTTATTTTCTATCACACTTCGCAATAGTCTCAACGCCACCCGAGACCTGCTCATGGGTATGTCGTTCCATTGGCATATCCTGGAGCGAGTCACGGCGGGCGTACAACATTACATTAAACTTCTCAAAGGGGCCTCTACGCGTTGGATTCATATCCTCGCGCACGCCTATCAAATGACCGGGCTTGACCCGAGATAAAAAAGAGATACATAATAATAAATATTCCTGGACAAATTACACATTGCCATCTAGTCCCAAACCATCCCAAACTAAGCAAAGCTTGTACTAAGAGTACTAGATAACTGACATAATACTTAAATACATTTTTCTTTGTAAATACATACATTATGATACATAGAAAACACCCATACCAAGACAAACAGAGATGTTCATGCACACAAATATATATCTTGTGCGGAGATCAAACTCGCGACCTCGGAGTCAAAGTGGCCATTGCTGACCATTCGACCACCGAGCTCGTTATCGTAAATATATTTGAAAAATAATAAAGTCGTGAAATTAAGTTAGTTCGTATAACTTAACAAGTGTCTTTAAATCTTACAGCCTTGTTATATATAATTATAGGTTCGACTAACTTTGTTTCTAATTGAACTATGTACATTTTTTCATAAATATTTAATTTTTCTTCGAATCTAAGGCGAACCAAATTAGAAAAGCCTTACCTGAAAAATTAAATATTTAACAAAAAAATGTACATCATTTAAAAAAAAGTGTATAATATGCAAATTTTTTTTTCGATTTGTTATGTAAGAACGTGACATATAATAATAGATGATAGAATTACTTCGATAGCACAGAAACTCAAGGTATTATGATAACTTGAAAATCACAATTTTGGAATTTCCCGAAAACGCTCCATAAAAAGCCTGCTAGTTATGACGTGATATGTTCCTATTTTGTATATATTGTATAGTATAAATCAGAAATATGTACGACAACTATTTTAAACATTGCGTTTAGATAATTAGTGCCGTGAAAAACTGTAGTATTTTTTATTGTTTTTCCAATGACCAATGATTGATGAGTGACAAGCCTGGTGGTCGAATGACCTAGCGATGGCCACTGTGTCTCCGAAGTCACGGGTTCGATCCTCGTACAAGATAAATATTTTATTTATTTATTTATTTCAACCAATTTTAAACAATCATTACAGGTGCATTTATGTGCATGAACATGTCTGTTTGTGTTGGTCTGGATGTATGTATTTACAATTTACTCTCCCGGCATTAAGGCGGGGTGCTACCAGTGGTACTGCAAAATTCACAATTTAGAATTCCTCTTTGAATAAACAGACAATTAAAATCTAGGAAAATTATATTGATTTTGTTGAGGATATATACTAGGGGGAATATATCCGATGGAAACATGTTCTGATGAAGTTGACTCGATGAAATAAATTCACAAAGTTACCTCTTTTCGTGTAATTTTATCTTCTATTTTCGGTTTTATACTATAAACTATAAGTCGTGTACTAAAAAAAAGGTCATAAATAACTGGAGGTATTATACCCGATAGACTTTTTTTATTACATCTTTAAAAATTTGAATCGATTATTCAATAGATTTTCAGCTCGCCAGAGTCGCCAGTGTCTCGCGGAATAGGCTTGTTGCCCATGTCACAAAATTATAAAAACTCTCTATCAGTAACGTAAAATACATAAAACTAGAACGATCTGCGATCTTAAAATTTTAATAACTTATGTACGACGTGTTTTATGTTCGGTCAAAGTTTGGTGGGAAAGTCCATTTTAAAGGTATGAAATTATAAAAAATAAATATTACCATTGTAGAAACAATAAAAAATACTATAACTTTTGTTACGGCACTGGCTACATAAACGCAATATTTAACATAGCTGTCGTACAAATTTCTGATTTAATGCATATAAAAAAGCACGGTGTGACGTCATAACGTGGTGGCCTTTTGTATGGAGCGTTTTCGGGATAGTCCAAAATTGTGATCTTCAAGTTATCATATCTCGAGAAGTTTTTATGCAATCGAAGTAATTATTTCACCTATATTTATATTATTGTGACGTCTTTAAATAACAAATCGAAAACAAAAATGGGATACAAGCCTATTGTCATATTGGTTCTAGCGCTGGCTCACCTCGCCATAAGGTTGTCTGGAAGAGATTGCTATAGCGATACCACCGCCTATTGTACTTTTAGTCCATAATCCTTACGTGTTTGCTTACTTATAAATGTTTTTGGTGCAATAACGAGTATTCATTCATTCATCCACATTTATAATGGACTTTCCCACCAAACTTTGGTCCTTATAACAAGTCGGACGCAAGCAATTGTAATGTAAGATCGCAGATCTTGTTAGTTTTGCTAATAAAAAAAACATGATTTTGGAACATTATCGAGTAGTCCATTCGCGTTACTATATTTTCATACTTTTGAAAAGAAAAAAAATCAGAATCTTATTTTTTTATTAACATTTTTTTTTAATTTATTAACAATTTTTGTTAAAACTATACGGTGACGGACTGCTGCCGCATGTCAACAGGCTGGCAGTAACGCCAGTCACACCCTGCGCATGTCCTCAAACAAAATAACTCGACACGAGATCGTGTTATTGCCGTCCTGCCAACGGACGTGTGTCGGACTGCTATAGCACGAACTCCCATCGAGTATTTTATATCAAAATTAATTAATTAATAAATATACCAGGACAAATTACACACTGCCATCTAGTCCCAAACTAAGCAAAGCTTGTGCTATGGGCACTAGAGAACTTATATTATACTTATTTTTTTGTAGTTATATACATACAGTACATAGAAAACAACCACCAAGCCAAACAGTCAAATGCACACAAATACTTGTCTTGTACGGGAATCGAACCCGTGATCTCGGCGTCAAGATAGCCATTGCTAGCCATTCGACCACCGTGTTCTTCGCTATAGCGTACCGTTAGCCGTCCGTACGCAGCACGACTTCCGCCCTTCTATCGTGCAGCCTCAATCTGTCAGCAATCGTCTAACTACAAAGAGCCCTAAGTCATGGGTTGGCTACCCGTAAATTTTGTGATTTCATTTCAAAAAAATCTGAATATTACCGACCCACCGACTTTTGCTACCATACTCGTAGCTAACGGCTTGGTTGTATCCTGTTCTACTTTGAACTATCAACTCTTGTATCTGTATTTTTTTTTTGACTTGATAACGGCTTTTTAATCGATGAACGCCAAATGCACGCACGAAAAAGCATTACTCATTGTCGCGTTGCACTTGAGCCGAGCGTGTAAGCGAGAGCGTGGAACAAGCTAAAGAGAGGCACGATCTGCCTTTGTTTGTTATGATGTTATCACGTAAAATTATCGTCCGTAAACCGACTTTGCAGACAACCAATTTTTTTCTCAGTTCTATAGGTTGACGTTTAATTAATTTGAAACGCAATTTTTCATCCATGTTTGGTTTAGTAATAACTCGTGGTTTATCTCATATCAATTTTTCATAAAATGTAAACCAACTGAAATATGTTTTGTTTTATTTTAAAATGTGTGATGTAGATAATAAGTGTGTTTTACGTGATATCCCATGTGTAGTGTACTAGTTGATACTGTTGATTGTTGGCACTTGGTGGAACATTATTATCATAATATTATAAGTAAAAAACTTCTACTGTTCCACGTAATTACATTAATTTTTACTGACCGGTTTCGCCGCTAAGACATTATCTGTATTAGCGGCGAAAGCGGTCGGTAAAAAAAAAGAAATTACGTGAAACAGTACAAATTCTTTATTGTAACATTATGATCCTATGTAGTTTTGATCACAGCGATTATTGTACTTCGTTATTTCTTGCCTTCGATTTTATTGCTTCTGATTCTTTTAGATTGACTGGAAGAGAGATCTCTTAGGGGTAAATCCGCCTTTAGAGTACGGAGTATTTTCCAGCTGCCCGTCTGGAGAAGTACCTCCACCTCACAAAATACCGCACCCAAATAACAATTCCCTTGAGTATTACTGTGTTCTTGGGAATGAGTGAGGTCGCCAGTGCGTTGATTTGCGCCACCAATGACTGACGGCGCGCGAGCGATATTTCATTTTATGTTGCGAGCGTTAATATGGGTAGTAGTAAAAAAAAATGTAATACAGTTAACGACATATAATGTTGCAATAGTGTGCTTTTAAATGTCTGTAAAAAAAAAAATTCCAACGGAAACATTCAAGCACCGTTATTAAGAAAAGTGCGTAAAATTTATTCAGTGGATTATTTATAGTGAATTCATTGGGCTAATAAATGAAGGCTGTGCCGCGCTAACAAAGTGCCTACAGCTTATACTTTAAATTAAGGCATTAATTAATAATGAAGTAACACCGCCTCTGCCCTGAAAAACAGCTAACTTTCTAATTTTCAGCACGGCCGAATGGAACGTTTAATTAAGTCTGTTTTCGACCTTTTTTCTCTTTTAACAATAATTACAAGTTTTGCTTCTTTGATGTAATTTTTCATGTACTTTCATATAAGAGTGATTAGAGATAGATAGATAGATAGAATATGCTTTATTTGCATAATACAAATTAGAAGGACAGTGAATCAATAAATTATTACAGAGTTGTATATATGCAACAAGGCGGCCTTATTGCTGAGAGCAATCTTTTCAAGGCAACCTTAGGGTAACGAATTTGTGCATGGAGTGGGCAGGATTCGCAAATCAAAAAAATAATAATAATGAAAACTAGAAGTATCGTAATATTATGAGAATCATTATTATGTATATACGAAGATTTATCATGATAAATAATTGAATAATAAATAAAAATACATATAATATATATTATAAAATATATAATAAATAAATAAATAAATAAATAAATATGAATACATATAAAAATGTCGGTTTACTAAAGTTGGAATGGAATTACAAAGCAAGGAAATGATTTTTAACTTGTTTTTTGAAAATATCAATAGACTTTGCCGTTCTGATAGCTACAGGTAAGGTATTCCAAAGTCTGATTGCCTGAACATTAAAAGATTGATTGAAAAATTTGGAAGAATGAGGAGGTACCAAAAGAGTAAGGTTTTCAGTGGAACGTAGAGAGAGACCATGTGATGAAGAGGAGAAAACGAAGGAGTCTTTAAGATACGAAGGAGCTTTAGGATTGAAAAGTATAGTATATAGGAAGGATAGAATGTGCATATTTCTACGCTGGCGTATAGAAAGCCATTTAAGTTTTTGCCTATAGTGAGATACGTGGTCATACTTACGTAAGCCATAAATAAATCTGATGCACAAATTTTGAAGACGTTCTAGTTTGTTCATTAAATCGACGTTTAGATCCGGATAAGACACATCAGCATAGTCGAGGATAGGTAGGAGTAGGGATTGTGCAAGAGCAACTTTAGTGGCAGTGGGTAGAAAATTTCTGAGACGACGAAGAGACGACGAAGCCGCAAACATTCTCCTGCTTACCTCGGCCACGTGAGCCTTCCAGGACATAGTGGAGTCAAAAATAACTCCCAGGTTTTTGACTGACGTAGTGAAAGGAATGCAGATACCGTCAAACACAACCGAAGGAATTTGAGAAACATCAAGCCTGGAAATAAACGTCGGGCTGCCTATAATAATAGTATGCGACTTTGTTGGGTTTACTTTCAGTCCAAATCGTTTACTCCAAGATAAGATCAGTTCTAGGTCATTGTTGGTCTGTAAAATAGCTTGTGCAATATTATCAAACGTTGCCTGAGAATAAATCTGCAAATCATCTGCATAAAGGTGATAGGAAGAAGAGAGTGTGTAAGTTATTGAAGTAATAAATATAGCAAATAACAAAGGAGACAGCACACCACCCTGCGGCACGCCAGCAGTTGTGTCACACCAAGCGGAATTGGAGCTATCTATTTTGACACGTTGCCGACGCCCGTACAGGTAATTATGAAACCAATCAAACACTGCTGGAGATATGTTAAGAGAAGAGAGAACTCCTAAAAGAATGTCAAAATCAACGGCATTAAAAGCATTACTAAAATCAAGCAAAGTTAATACTGTGAGCTGATGATTCTCCATACCACATCTAATGTCGTCAGTAATCTTGATCAAAGCAGTAGCCGTACTATGACCGGGACGGAAACCGGATTGAAAGGGATTATGAAGGTTGTTGGAGGTGAGGAAGGAACTTAACTGCCAATGGACTAGCCTTTCTAGAACTTTTGAGAGGAAAGGGAGTATAGAGATAGGGCGATAGTCACTGAAGGCAGAAGGATGAATCTTTTTAGGTAATGGAATGATGTGTGCTTCTTTCCAGCACTCAGGAAAAGAACCAGTCAATATCGAAAAATTAAGGATATTTGTCAGGACAGGGACAAGGACATCAATTATAGGAATTATCATATTACGGCTAATGCAGTCACCCCCGACAGCATTAGATGTGATGGACAGTATACTTCTCTTAACATCACAATCAGTGAATGGTTTGAAAGCAAACGGTGAGTAGTCGGGAGGTGATATCGAAGAAAGTTGACGTAATGTATCAGTTTTGACTTTTTTGTCAAGAGAAGAGCATGATGAGAAATGATTATTTAATGAGTCTAAGTCAAGATCAGAAGAACAAGTATTGCGAGATTTGCCAACTCCCATAGTTCTGAGAAATTTCCAAACTTTCGCTTGGTCCTCATTTTCGACTGATTGATGAATATGGCGTCGCTGTGCATCCCTACACACCTTATTGCAGTGATTTCTTGCACTGTGATATTTATCGCGCATAGTTATGTTTGATGGATCTGCTTTATAACGAGCTTTAGCGCGATGTTTTTTTTTCGCGAAGCAACCTGATTTCTTCTGTTAGCCAGGGAGCAGGAAGATGTTTGAGCTTTACAGGACGAATAGGTGCATGGACATCATAGAGCTGTATGAGTAATTCATTAAAAAATTTTACTTTTTCGTCAATTGTGTCAGCTCTATCAATGCTAGACCAGTTTATTAATTTCGCGTCATTACGCAATTGGTCAAGATCTATACCACTAAAGCTACGCTGCATAAGGATCTTGGGTTTAGGCTTCGGGGGACGGATTTTATATGAAAGGTATATTAAATTATGATATGAAAAGGCATCTGCATTTAGCTGACCATGCTTCGCGACATGATCGAGTGAATTGACCATAATAAGATCGAGAAGGGAGGGAGTACAGTTAGGGAAAGAATGAGTAGCATCTAAAGGGAGTATACTCATGTTAACGGAATTGATCACAGTTTGAAGACGGCGAGCGCGGAAATCATCTTTTAAAAGACAAGTATTGAAATCACCCATGACAATAGAATGACTGTATGAAGAACTGAAGTCTTCGAGAAGGGTTTCGAAAGAGGAAAAGTAATTAATGGACAAATTTGGGCTGTAATAGACGCCAAGAAGTACTTTGATGCCAGAAAGAGATATTTCTAGAAAGAGATGCTCAGCCGTGTCTTTTGGAGGAGGTTGCGGAGACTTGCTAATAATAGTGAAAGGAATGTGACTGCGAAGATAGACGGCTACGCCACCATGGGCAGAAGAGGTACGATCATTGCGGATGAGTTGGAAACCTGGGAGGGAGTAGGTGGTAGAAGGTAAAGAAGGATGAAGGAAGGATTCGGATACTAGGATGGCGTGAATATTCCTGTTATTACCAAAAGTGAGCAGCATATCAGCGTAATGGGCGGGGATACTTTGCGCATTAATGTGTACGGTATTAAAATTTTTCGGGACGTCTGAGAAGGTATATTTAAGAGAGTCTGTAAGAGTAGTATAATCGAGACTTTGAAAACTATCATCACTTAATGACAAATATTCATTGCTAGTATTTTCATCATCAGAACCTGACATAAATTATATATGCGATAAATATATATAAAATAATAATAATATTTAAATATAAACTAAAATATATTTAAATAGACAAAATAAATAATAATAAAAGTTTACTCACGCTAATGCACCAATGTTACCCGCCAGCAGCATTAAAAATTACAACTAATAAGCTTAAAAATACTAAAACTCAGTTCTAGAGTGAACGAAACGAACAAATTACAATAAACTAACTGCGCATGATATGTCCGCAACGCAACATACAAAGTTAATAAAAATGTATCATTTTACTATGACCACACTAACACATGAATATAAAAGTCGTCAAGTTTTGGTTGATTGCCAACAAACAAAATATGATTCAAATATTTGACGTTTGACATATTTGACTTAAAGTGACATTTTAAAGATTAAATTTTATGAATTATGTATAACCTTCAACTTCAAGTAACTTGGAAAGTATCGAAAACTTTTAATTATTTTAATACCCTTTATCGTCATAATAAAAAAAGAAATATAGTGAAAGTGAATGAATGAGGGTGCATACATGTTTGAAACAAAATTTTGAAATTACTGCTAAAATGAACACTAATAAAATTATATGCGCGGACAAAACTATCTACAACAAAACCCAATACAGAAGAGAAATATGCAACACTACTTTTTACCGGCCGGAGCTGCTCGTCTTCTGGTCTGAATACTCTGGTGAACAGGGGGCTGCGCTGAAGGTTTCACTGGTGACTTCTCTGCATCTGCACCAGTTCCGCTCACTAGACTAGGGCCATCGAGGGCTTCCAAGTCAACAGGGGATGTTATGCGTTGCCTCTTACCACTTGCATCGATGCAATAAATGTCACCATTGCGAGTCCAGCACCGGGTTACGCCAAGTTTTGTACGCGCTGCCATAAACAGCTTATGGCGGGACGCCGTCAGAAACTCAGACAGAGTTACACCAGTATTTTTTAATTGCTTTTTAGATAACCAAACTCTGTCGCGCTCGACTACTCCACAGAACTTGATGAGCAAAGGACGATGTTTCTCACCATTAGTTCTCCCCATGCGGTGACATCTGCTTATATCACCTGGATTGATGTGGGAATCCTGTATGTGGTCCGCAAATACTGCCAATGCAGTTGTAACAGTATCTTCATCCTTTTGCTCAGGCACACCGTGGAGAAGCAAAATCTTCCGTCGGCTTCGCATTTCAAGTCTGTCAACATCTCGGACCAGAAGGGAAACTATTGTTTGAAGACTGGTCAGGATAGCAACGCTGTCAGACCTGAAGGACTTGAATTCAGCCGAGAGAGTATCCAAAGTGTGTTGATTACCTGGAGATGCACGGACTGCTTCTAACTCCATATCAAATTTTGCCATCCGACTGTTTAATTGTTCTGCAATGTCTTGGACTGTTTGCATAGTGGTATCCATTTTGAATGACAATGATTTTGAGTTAAGTTTGTTCCACTATTATAGTTGTTGTGTATGAAGTGATTTATTGAGGAAATAATGCTAGCTGGTAGGTAACTTTTACTATGTTTGCATACTATGTATATATTAAGTATTTACTTTTTTAAAATTAAATAATGATTAGAGCAAATGGGTAGTTAGAGGTAATGGGAGGGGAAATTATTTACTATATCCTGTTCACATGATACCCTAAACACTATTATTTAAATTATTGAGAACTTCAATATAAAAAAATGCCTAATTAGCTATTTAAAAAGGAGATGCAAATATATCATGGATACTTATAATTATCAATTAACTTGAGGAAAGTAATGCTCTGTTAATAACAATTCCTTTGAGGGTTTTTGTGTTCCTGCGAGTGAGTGTCACCGGAAAGGAAGGAAGGAATTACTGCGTTGGCGGCGGGAGCGTCGATAACGAACTATCGCGACATGAAATATCCGTAGCCATATTGACTATAATATGGCTACGGTAACCGCTTTACATCAGGCGGGCCGTATGCTTGTCTGCTACACTACGTAGTATAAAAAAATAGGTAAAAATCAAACCAAGATTTGGTATTTAATATTTTTTTTTGCAATACTACTTCAGTGATAAAAAGAAGCCGGTACAACCATTGTAAATAACAAAAAGCCCCAATCGCCTTTGTAACCCTACCACGTTATTTTCTTATTGGAAAGAAAACAGGTCTCCTGTTAATTTGAGAATGATTACAGAGGAAAAAATACCTTTGTTTCTTGCAATCTAAGTATAGTGGTCCCGGTCACTAATTTGTCCCCAATTAACACCTCTTTCCATCCTATCTCATTCTTCACAGACATTTTGGCATAAATGCTCGTAAAAAAAATATTAAAAGATATAGACAAACATTTGTGTGCATGAACATGTCTGTTTGTCTTGGTCTGGGTGTTTTCTATGATTATAAGTATGTATTTACAAAAAAAAATGTATTTAAGTATATTTATCAGTTGTCTAGTACCCATAACACAAGCTTTACGCTTAATTTGGGACTAGAAAGCGCTGTGTCACCTGCACGCGGTGCACCCTGCTGACTAACAAACGAAGCTCTGGCGAAAAGAGACGTAAGGAGCGTAATTGTAAGCTACCCGACTAGGGATACTTCCCCACCTCCTCCACCTCACGGAATACCGCAGCCAAATAACAAATCCCTTGAGGGTTGTTGTGTTCCTGCGAGTGAGTGAGGTCACCAGAAAGGAAGGAGATGCTGGGTTGGCAGCGGGGGCCGCGGCGCGCAAGCGATATTTTATGTTGCGAGCGTTAATATGGCTACGGTAACCGCTTCACATCACGCGGGCCGTATGCTTGTCTGCCACCCGACGTAGTATTAAAAAAAAAAGACGCCTCTAGAAAGATTGGCGTCATCAATAAAGCCAGAAGGTATTTTACAACTAGGTAAATAACAAGGTTGGCTGCTTGCAGCTCGGGTACTTGCCTGCTTAGCAAGAGGACGACGGGCGATCGCTTCCGTTGGCGCGGTCATCCTACCGTAGGCCAGGATTAAGCGTTCTCCATGCCTATAGAAGCGACCCTCTTTAGCGAGCGACCCTCTTTAGGGGACCGCTTTATAGCTCTGGTGCCCATCTTGGAGATTGGAAAGTGGTGGTAGGGCCCCGATGCTTGGGAAAGCGAGCGTCGGTCACCACGAGCTACTTGACTTAAGCAGTGGTGGACTAAGGCTAAAGCGGGCCTCAGGCAACATGGTATTTCCGGACCTACTAAAGAAGTTTTTGCTCCAAAAATAAAAATTAAAAACCTAATTTTCGGACCCCAAAAAATTACGGGCCCTAGGCACGTGCCTAGGTTGCCTAGGCTTTAGTCCGGCCCTGCTTAAGGGTGCCTAACTAGTATGCTTGCAGGCGAAAGGGGATTAATTTGATTGAAATGATGATTTAATTGTGACATTTCCATTGATTATGTATATTTTTAATTATTCTACTACGACATATTTGCATACCTGCATCCAATCAGGTTGAATACCTTAACCGAATTAACAATAATATTAACAACCTTGTACGTGTATTCTGGCAAATAAACAATTTGAATTTGAATTAAAATCAGCTACCGATTCGCTATATAAACGGTTTTGAAGAAGCCCTTAATTTTTTGTGCAGTGGAAGACAATGTAATTTTGTTTCAAATTCTCGCGAGCGAAGGCGCGAGGCATAAAGCTACTTACCAATCACCCTAACTATTATGTTTTCTGACAATGTATTGAAAATATTGATATGTCAACCCTCTGTACTTTTTATATCTTACTTTGTAAAATCAAGAAAAGAATGTGCCAACCCTACGCTAGTCACGTATTACATTGAAACAGTTCAAGAGACAAGAAACTGCATACAATAAGTTGCAAACAAATGCATTAGGTCAGCAAGGAATAAGAGCTGGAGCTCAATGGTCTAGTTGCGTAGTTTAATCGAACACGCAAGTACAAGCCTTTGTTTGTCTAACTGATAAACAGCGACAGGCTCATATTTATTCCACATTTTCAATAGACAACCACAACATAATTACAACCCGCGTGAAACATTTAGTGTAGCACCATAACGTAACCGGATTTAATGCCGACTCATAACCACAATCATTCAAAATAAACGTTTAAAGATATTTATTATTACAATATTACTCAACCTAAAACGTCTTACGTCACTAAAAGTGTGTTGCCGTTTTCTGTATGAAGTGTCCAGGGTGTGCTCCTATTACGTGGTACCTGCTGTTAAACAGTTATCGTAGTCTATGGACGCTCACAACACTAGAAGTATCACTCAAATGTGTCCTAATTTGCTGATTTTGAGAGCTATGTAACTATACCAATATGGGAATTTTATCCAAGATTTTGCTAGGTCATGGTTGGGAAGACGTGCTGGGTCAAGACTTAAGGGTTAATTTACACCACCGCGGAATGGAATAGAAGCGAATTTTTGCAATGAAATTGTTCATAGCATAATGAACTTTATGTCAATAGCTTAACATATAAACTTAAATACGATCTGTAGCTAGGAATGCGCTAGAAAATTGGTCGTCCTTTAGCTAAAATACTGATATTAATAACTCGAACATCCTCACCGCAGATGTACCCCAATGCTTGAAGATCAAAATATTCAATCAGTGCGTCCGCCCGGTTATGACCTACGGTGCAGAGACTTGGACGGTGACCATTGGTCTGGTTCACAGACTAAAAGTCGCACAGCGAGCGATGGAGAGAGCAATGCTTGAAGTTTCTCAGGGATCGAATCCAGAATTAATAAATTCGCCGGAGAACCAAAGTGGTCGACATAGCTCTCAGAAGTTGAAGTTGCAGTGGGACTGGCCACATCTGCCGAGTCAGCGATGACAGATGGGGGCGGAAAGTCCTAGAGTGAATGCGACGAAGCGTAGGGCGCCCTCTCTCTAGATGGATCGACGAAAAAGTAGCAGCGGTGAGGACGCATATGGTGAAAAGCATTAGGGACGGCCGATATCCAACAGTTGGTAGATACAGGCTGATAATTATGATGATAACGCCTGTCGGCCACGTAAGGTCCATTACCTTAAATGTGCCAATCTGTCTCATTGACAGATTGACACATTTTTTTTTCACGTCACGTTCTAGTTGTTTCTATGGAAGGCAAAGTATTGATGGAAAGCATTGGAAAAGGCCTATATCCAGCTGTGTTCGTGTTATTCATCATTACTGATAATGATGAACACTTTTGGGGTGTAAGTGGTTCATCAACCTCTTTGAACCAAAGACAACTTCACCTGCGCGCGGTGGACCATGCTGACTGACTGACAAACGAAGCTCTGGCGAAAAGATAGTTAGGGAGCGTAATTGTAAGCTGCCCGACTGGAGAATGTACTCCACCTCACAGAATACCGCAGCCAAACAACAATTCCCTTAAAGGTTGTTGTGTTCCTGCGAGTGAGTGAGGTAACCAGAAAGGAAGGAGCATTGACAGTGAGAGTGGCGGCGCGCGAGCGATATTTTATGTTGCGAGCGTTAATATTGCTACGGTAACCGCTTCACATCAGGCGGGCCTTATGCTTGTCGGCCACCCGACGTAGTATAAAAAAAAATTGGATGTCCTTTGACTAAAATAGTGATATTGATAACTCGAACACTAATCTCGCTCTTGGTAATTTCACAGTTTGACAAATATATAGCTCCATAGTCGATATTACTTCACAGCAGATTTCTGAACGTTGATAAACGTCTACTCTGAACAATTAGCAATTATACCGCAACTATCCTCGCTCCGGGCATTGTTACGCAGTTAGCGGCAATAATGTCGGGTACTTGGTTATCACACGCGGTTATCTCTCAAGTTTCAGTTCAAATATTGGGTTAAAGGCGTAGGTATTTATTATCTAGAAATACAGCCCGAGGCTATCGTTGGACTTCTGAAAGTGGGGCGTAAGCGGTTCATCAACATCTTTGAACCAAAGCCAACCTCACCTGCACGTGGTGCACTCTGCTGACTGTTAAACGAGGCTCTGGCGAAAAGAGAGGTCCCTATCTCACTTATATATTATCATATATACATAGCGGATTTTTAAGCTGCCCGACTGGGGAAGTATCTCTACCTCACAGAATATCGCAGCTAAATAACAATTCCCTTGAGGGTTGTTGTATTCCTGCGAGTGAGAGAAGTTACCAAAAAGAAAGGAAGTATAGGCTGGCAACGGATCGGCGGCCCTTTGGTGTTGCTGATCTCCATGGGCGGTGGTGATTGCTTTCCACCGGTAGACCCACATATCCGTTTGCCCCCCTCTCATATAAAAAAAAAGTTTGTGGTCAACCCTTATTCATCCCATTGCTGGGATACGGGTCTCCCCTCAACCAAAGGGGTTTAGAGCATTCTTCTGCACGCAGTTGAGCAGGGTCCTCTACGTTGCTCGAGTGTATTGGTTTAAGGCGTTTGAGCATACTACTTTCAGTATATTACAAAGCACTCTGTGGCATACTACTACCCACACTTGAGCAGCATGGTTGTCGCTGCTCAACTGCGGGTTGGCGGAATCCAGTGTTTTCAAGCCGCCTAAAAGTCACTGACTTGCCCGAAACACGGAAAAGCTTATGATAAATAAACCCATCCATAGACAGGCTACGGTCGACGTTGCTTAACTTGCGTATTCGATTAGACAGTCACGCGCAACGACGCCATCGAACTAATCATTACAATATAGTATTGAGTAGAGATAGGTTATCGAGAATTACAGTAACAGACTTGCTGATATTTTAAATTGCTCTCTCTCTTCTGGTGTTTTTCCTTCTCTGTGGAAGGATGCCCATGTATTTCCTCTTCCAAAAAAATCAAACCCCTCTTCCTTTTCAGACTATCGTCCCATTTCTATTCTACCTATTCTTTCAAAGGTTTTGGAGCACTTTGTGCACCAACGCTTATCCAAACATCTCCGTCAGCATAATCTTCTGAGTGAGCACCAGTCCGGATTTCGCGCTGGGCACAGTACTGTCTCTGCACTTGTTAAGGTTACCGATGATATTAGGCTTCATATTGACAACAAAAAGTTAACCGTCTTAGTCCTTCTAGATTTCACAAATGCGTTTAACACGGTAGACTTTGACATATTGCTTGGCATGCTGCGTTCAGTTAACCCATCTCCATCAGCTTTGTCTTGGTTTAATTCGTATCTCCTCAATCGTCGCCAATTGGTGAAGATTGACGAAACCAGATCTGACTGGTGCCAGCTCATCTCGGGAGTTCCCCAGGGAGGGGTACTTTCTCCTATTCTGTTTTCTATTTTTATTAATAGCATAACTTCATCACTGTCTTCTTCACATCATCTTTATGCTGATGATCTCCAAATATATGCGGCTGCTTCGCTTGATAATCTTGATGATGCCATTAACGTAATTAATAAAGACCTTTCCGCCATTGCTAAATGGTCTAATGACTTTGGTTTGAAGGTCAATCCCTCCAAATCTCAATCAATTATTATTGGTAGCCCTTACTATGTATCAAAATTGCAAAATTTGAATGTTGTTTGCCAAGACATTGTATTTAATAATAACATCATTCCTTACTCATCAACTGTTAAAAATCTGGGTATCATTCTTGATCAAACCTTATCTTGGGCCCCTCAAATAAGCGAAGTAAGCCGCAAGGTTTTTGCCTCACTCCACTCCCTGAAGCGACTTCAAGCTTTTCTTCCTGTCAACACCAAGGCTTTATTGGCACGTAGTCTTCTCCTTCCAATTATCGATTATGCAGATGTGGCTTATTTGGATCCAACGGAGGAATTACTTAATAAATTGGAACGCATTCAAAACTTGTGCATACGGTTCGTTTTTAGTTTGAGGAAATCTGATCATATTTCTGAATACCGTGCGCGTTTAGACATTTTACCAATGAGGGAACGAAGAATCCTCCACATCCTTTCCTTTCTCTTTCATGTGCTTTTCAATCCTTCGGCACCCTGTTATCTACGTGAAAGCTTCCAGTTTCGCACTATAGATGATCGTCTTCGATCTAGCAATCTTCCCTTATTAAATATCCCTGTCCCAAATTCCTATTCCTATACTAAATCTTTTACTGTGCAAGCAGCACGTCTTTGGAATTCACTACCAATTGATGTGATGAAGTCGCAAACTATGGCATCATTCAAGCTGCACCTGAGGAAACATCTGAGTGGTGCTACAGATGTCCATAGAATTGATTAAAACGGCGGCTGTAGTGTATATAATGTATGCATTGCGCTGCAGTAATATTTATATTTAGTGTAATATGTTTTATCTTTCATTGTTTCTAAGTGACTGTAAGATAGGATTAATTATGGCATAATTGTTCTTGTTTTATAGTTATTTTTATTTTATTCCCAATAATAATTTGTATATTCAGATTGTACACAAGTTTTCGCACAAATTTTATGTTATTTTAAATACTCATTGAATGGTTGACTGGAAGAGATCCCTTATGGGATAAGTCCGCCATTGTACATGTAACTCTTTTATTACAATGTTTATGTAATTTATTTTGTACAATAAAGATTTAACAACAACAACAACAACAACAACAGAATAATCACTAGCTGATCGAACTCATCTACGCGTATTTACACAAGTTTTCCCATAAGGTCAAGGGCCGATTCGTTTTATCGCACAATAACACTGCCCTACGTCGGAGTTCCTTGTACGATCTTTAATTAAATCCTTCCTACATCACAACTTAACGTGTACTGCCTTACATAGATAAGTAAGATATCGAATATATATTTTTCAGTCTAGTTTATGAATCGATGTGTTAGGTAACAACTCAATGTTTTAGGTCCCCAATAGTGTATCACGGCAGTTGAGCTTCACTTGACTTGCTATCTCTTTAGGCTTTTAATGTCTTATTTCCCACATTGCTAAGAGGGGAAGTCAGATACCAAAAGCTTCTTACTCCTACTAATTTCTTGTGATTAAATTCGTTGTGAGTTCCAAGGCAGGCGTAGTTTTACCCCGAGATTGCAATGGACTTCACTGTCATTGCCTTTTTTGTCGGCGCTGTTAATCCTGGCTACACAGGAGATACAGTGGTGGGACTGGGGTGAGCCGTCACTCTTGTTTATGTAACGCTTCTTCGGGTAAAGTCGGCAGGGAGGGAGCGATGATGAAGTTTTCACTTGTGTCGTTTCAGTATCATTAGTATAACGAAATCATGCACAGAAAAAATAATGACAAATCTTAGTAAAACGTTATTTTTTAAGTAGAACAGTAAAACAAAATGCTGTTAATTAACAAAAGATAACTCACTTATTTGAAAACAACAGAAAATATTAATTACAACTTTACCTCGCACCGTTTTCTTTGTGTTTCCGTAATATAATCCAATTAAATAACATTGTATTTACACTTTTAAGGCATTATTGTTGGTTATAAATGGCATAAAATAAATAAAACAACGTTTAATTTCCTTTTTTGAAATCAAGTTAATATTAAAATTATGAGGAGCTCGATGGCGCGTGTCAGCGTAATCAAACACGCAAGTTAAGCAACGTCCTTTAGGCGGCTTGAAAATACTGTCCTCCGCCAACACGCAGTTCAGCAGCGTGGTAGAGTATGGTCTAAACTCCTTCGATTGAGGGGAGACCCGTATCCCAACAGAGGAATAATTATGGGTTGATACCGATGACTCAACTTCAACATTTTGACTATTGACTAAATCGATACCTCCAAGGAACACTACGCTAACTAAAATTAGGATAGTTTTCTTTTTTTTTCTAAATCGATTCATTACTTCAATAACATTATGCTACCTGAATTTTATTTATAAAAGACACACAGACACAACAAAATCGACAAATACAAATCGCTAAGTAAATGTTTAACTCATATTATCGGTATGTATCTGGATGTGTATGTTTTGAGTTGGCGTAGTGTTCATTGGAGATATCGAAATGATATTAAAATGCTTTATTATCTTTTTGAGGGACGATGATGACCATTTTATCAATTTAAATCCATTTTAAAACAATTAAAAGCCGCCTACTACGGCCCGCTTGATGTGAAGGAGTGAGTGTAGACCTATAGACGTTTGCATTATAAAAGGATCGTTCCGCCACCCCTACTGCCATCGCGGCAACTACTGTCTCTAGGTCACTAGGAAATTGTTATTAGCCTGCAGTGTTCTGTGACGTGGAGTTACTTCCCCAGTCGGCTGCCTTACATCTACTACTCTTTTGCCAACAGTAACTTACTTTTTTTTTTCAACAGAGCCTTTGTCGAATAAAAAGAAAAGTTATATTAATATATTTTTCCAGATATTTTTTTTTATTCCACGTCAAGCGATAAACAAGCATACAACCCTCCTGACACAATAGACCTTTGTGCTCCTGATGTGAAACGGTTACCATAGCCATATTAACTCGCAACAAGAAATATTGCTGGCTTGCTGCCCGACCCCGCTGCCGACATAGCAACTCCTATGTTTCTGGTGATCTAACTCACTCGCAGGAACAGAACAACCCTCAAGAGAATTGTTATTCGGCTGCAGTTTTCTGTGATGTGAAATTACTTTCCCAGTCGGGCAGCTTACAAATACGCTGTACCCTACCTCTCTTGCAGGCGAAGTTAACTTTGGCTCTAAAGATCCACTTATTTGATTTGGCTCTAGAGAGCCACTTACACCTCAAAAATAAATCCTCTTAATCCACAGTCTTAAACATTATGTCTGCACTATTTCTGTTACTTTATAGAGCGTATCCATTTATGGAGACAATAAAACTTATTTCAAATTTTATTTCCAGAGTTTACGGTTTCAGTTACGCAAGATTTTATAGATTACGGTATTGGTTTAACTAATAACTGAGTTCCGTAACACCAACCGTTTTAAAGTTTACCAATAATTGGTGAAATGCGCGTTAAATTCTTAATACATTCTGATACATAGACAGAGAAAAGTATAGGCAAATTGATAGTTAAAACTAGATTCACTAAGTTTGTAAGGAAAGAACAATAATGTGTTGCTAGCGTCCACAGGCTGCGGTGATCGCTTCCCATCGCGTCTTAGCAATGTGAGAGACAGCAATATGGTATAATAAAAGCCTAAAGAGATGGCTAGTCAAGTGAAACTCAACTGCCAAGCACCACGCTATTGGAGACCAAAAACATTGAATTGTCACCTAACACATCGATTACAATAATATGAATTGCAAAATCGTCTGAACTCTTGGTAATTCTCCTTTGTTGCTACCAAATCAGAATAGTATACTACCCCGTATGCGACTTGCAACGAATTCAACACTTATTACCTCTTATCTTGCAAACAGCTAGGTGGATTGCAATAGTTTAAGGTATTGTTAGATACGTCTCAAAATCCCAAGTGTTCTTACTAGATGGGCCCCCGGAATGCCACGAAATCGGCCGGGGGCAACACCGATGTGAGTGACTTAGGGGTGTCCAGATGTTTGCTGCGCTTTCTCCGAAGTTACTCGCGGCGTTATGTCCCTTAACCACCCCTGGAGCATATGGCTATAAAAATAACTTTGCTGCTGTTTAACAGACCATATTATTATCACTATGCGCTGAATTGGTAGCTGGTGCCACCCATTAATTTTCTTTCGATTTGTAATTTGAAAATGGGCCACGATCTCACTTTTTTTTATCTCATCTAGTCCCAAACTAAGCAAAGCTTGTACTATGGGTACTAGATAACTGATATTATACTTAAATACATTTTCTTTTTTTTTTTGTAAATACATACATACAATATATAGAAAACACCCAGACCAAGACAAACAGACATGTTCATGCACACAAATATTTGTCTTGTGTGGGGATCGAACCCGCAAACTCGGAGTCAAAGTGGCCATTGCTAACCATTCGACCACCGAACGTCATTGGTAGCAGGCGATTTGGTAGCAGGCGCCACCTATTAGATAATTTTCTTACGATTTGTAATTTGAAAATCTCACTCGAAGAACATTTTCCATTATCACGTGTAGGTATTTTGATTATTTCTGTAGTTATACGAGTATGTACTTGAACTTACTATAGACTTAAGTCAAAGTACTCTGAAAAATACACTAGTGAAATTTTCTTCGAAGCTAATGGCTTTTAGAGTCAAATGAAAAGATAAAAGACAAGAAAGATCTTAAATTACAAGTATGAAAATTTTATCCTGAATTTGTGACGTGAATATAAATTTTATGTAATGAAACTAAATCTTATAATACACAGTAGGAATAAATCTGGACAGATTTCAAATGAAGACATGCTATAGGGTATAAGTGGTTCATCAACATCTTTGAACCAAAGCCAACTTCACCTGCACGCGGTGCACCCTGCTGACTGACAAACGAATCTCCGGCGAAAAGAGAGGTAGGGAGCGTAATTGTAAGCTACCCGACTGGGGAAGTACCTCCACCTCACGGAATACCGCAGCCAAATAACAAATCCCTTGAGGGTTGTTGTGTTCCTGCGAGTGAGTGAGGTCACCAGAAAGGAAGGAGATGCTAGGTTGGCAGCGAGGGTGGCGGCGCGCGAGCGATATTTTATGTTGCGAGCGTTAATATGGTTACGGTAACCGCTTCACATCAGGCGGGCCGTATGCTTGTCTGCCACCCGACGTAGTATAAAAAAAAAATGCTCAGGACTTTTTCTATCAAACAATCGTCCTCAAACCTTATTCATCCTACTGCTCGGATACGGGTCTCTCCTCAATCGAAGGAGTTTATAGCATAGGCGTGTGAACCATTTTTTTTTATTTGTTTATTAAAGACGTCACAATAATATAACTAAAGGTGAAAGAATTACTTCGATAGGCTGAAAACTTCTCGAGATATGATAACTTGAAGATCACAATTTTGGACTATCCCGAAAACGCTCCATACAAAAGGCATACAGTATTATGACGTCACGATACGCTATTTTATATGCATTAAATCAGAAATTTGTACGACAGCTATGTTAAATATTGCGTTTATGTAGCTAGTGCCGTAACAAAAGTTAAAGTATCTTTTATTGTTTCTACAATGGTAATATTTATTTTTTATAATTTCATACTTTTAAAATGGACTTTCCCACCAAACTTTGATCGACAATAAAACACGTCGGACATAAGTTATTAAAATTTTGAGATCGCAGATCGTTCTACTTTTATGTATTTTACGTTACTGATAGAGAGTTTTTATAATTTTAGAACATTGGTCACACGCCCATTGCGGGTCTTAGTTTTATGTAAGAGGGGGGCAAACGAGCATGTGGGTCATCTGGTGGAAAGCAATCACCACCGCTCATCTTGGAGATCAGCAACACCAAGGGGTCACTGATCCGTTCCCAGCTTTTTAAGGTAAATAAAGACTATGTTCTTGAAGGCCGCCATGTCGTAGCGTTGGTGTAGGTTATAGAAGGGTTGGTGGAGGTCAGTGTTTTCAAGCCGCCAAGACTTGGATTAACGACTGTCATCAAATGACAACAGCCGAGACCGACAGCTTAACGTGCCCTCCGAAGCACGGAATAGCTCGAGATAAGTTAACGCATCCATAGATAGGCTACGGTCAACGTTGCTTAACTTGCGTGTTCGATTAGACTGACACGCGCAACGAAGCTTCTCAAATCTATCGAACAAAGTAAAACGAATTATGTATCGACTTACAAATTTACATAAAATCTTATAATGACCTAACTGAACAATGTAACAGTTCGAAAACCTTTATATGGATATCTTTATATGAATGGTCGAAACAAACATTTTTTTTCTTATCCATGTTTCTTTCACAAATATCAAGTTGTAATTTGTAACATGAAGTTGAACAACTTCATGCTTCAAATTACAACTTGCAAAGGTTACTTAAAAGCCAAAGCGTCTGTATTCTTCGTTAATTTTATAATGAAGAAATAAACCGCCAAAGTTGAAGCCATCGAACCATCGGAATTTTTGAATACGAAAATGAAACTACTGCTTAGATTGTTGCTGGTTATGTTTAGCTCATCTGGTAGAAACCCTAGAGCTCTACCGACTAAGCTGAAGATGTTTGACAATAGCTTTAATTTAAGACCAATTTTTGGAATAAATAAAAACTAGTGTGATTTAGACCACACGACTGAAGTAAAACTTCTACTTATATCTCCCTCTCAACTTCCGTTCGCCTCGCCCGATCACAATTTCCGTAACGCTCTCGTTACGCATTCGCCAGCTTCCTCCCCAAATCAAGCGTGCGTAAAGAAGTTTTACTTCAACAATCCGATGGTAAACGGCTTCAGCTTCGGCGGTAGGGCTCCTGATTAAGGATTTACTACAGATTATATAACTAGGTTTGACCCACAATTTGTCTCGAGCAAGTTTATGAACCATTGGCGAAGGAGTAATGAAATGTAGCGGAACTTCGGTATTGATTAGTGACAGTATGGGCATAGGGGTGATGGTAAAACATGGGTAAAACCCTTTAGTGTAAGTGTATGTGTACGCGGATATCCTCGATCAATACAAATTTACTTTCATTAAAAGTTTGGAACTTTTTCGCCCAACCCAAGATACCTGGGTAAATTAAGGTTTTATGTAAAAGTTGTGTTCATACACAAGTTATCTTCAGACATTTCTTTCTTTCATTTATTTAACAAATATGTTTTACATTGTTTTCATGCAATGTATCATCACGTATCATAAAACGAATTATTTGGTTTGTGTTGATACATGAGTGTCGCTATTAATTTTCACCTACTACCACCTGCTGATCTATATATATAAAGTAACATGTCCTGACTCACTGATTCATCAACAACATCAACGCCGAGGCAAAACTACTGAAGAAGTGTAAGTACAAGGTACCTATTTATTAAAAGATTTATCCCAAAACGAAGAACATTCATATACTCGTATTATATGCTACGATGAAGATCTAGGGTGAATATTTTCGGTCTAGAATTCGATCTGTCCGCTCGAAAAATTCTTTTCAGAAAGATATTATTATTAATATATAAATAACTGCACCTTAATCTATTCAACTGATCATATTAACATCCCTAATAGTAACAGTTGTAAAAAATATTACTATTTTATTACATTCCCATCTCACGAGACTTATGCAATGCTATTAATTCTGTTGTTTACCTCACCGGGACATTTGTTAGGTCGAGCAGAGGTCGAGCTTAATAGCCTATTTTAGTAACGATTTGGAAAACAAGGAATAACTTAATACACTAGGTTAGTTTCGAATTGAGTTAGGTAATGGTGATATTTTATTTTATTTTAAATGCATGGATGGCATTTTTTTTCCTCGATTACCCGAAATCAGCTTAACAGATCTGGATAAAATTTAGCACTAAGGATAGATTTAGGACATTTAGCACATTATAACTCGGAAGCACATTGGTTTATAAACACCGACGCTAAAAAGCATGACTTATTGTCACGTTCGGCCTGAGCCTAGCGTGCAAGCGCGAGCGAGGAGGAGGAGCGACTTGTGACGCATCTATCTCTCTTCCACTCCATCGGCGGATTTTTTCTTATGACGTTATCATGTAAAATTATTGTCCGTAAACTCTACTGACAACCAATTTTTTAAATAAGCTTTTATATCCCAGTTTGAGATCAAAAATAGTCTGCTTTTCCGACAATAACACGTGATTGATGGGAGTTAAAAAAAAACTCGGAACCTGAAGACACGCATTAAAAAAGCGTTGAACGGACAGAAGGAATACGCCATAAGGTTCAAGAAGAAAACTAGTAACTAAATATGAACAAACATAATATATGTTTTCAGGCTGTTAGGTTGTATAGGTAATAAGTTGCCTAACATTTATAAACATATATCTAGTCATTTAGTTATGAAATCAAAATTACACAAATTATTAATTGACAGCCGTAGCCGAGGCCGTGTGGTTTCCGGCAGACTAGAATAGAATCACTCCGTCTCTTCCCGTGGATGTCGTACAAGGCGACTAATGGAAATACATTATCAAACATCAATCAGGCCAACCCAACCCGTCTGGCTAGCGTGGGGAGTGTGGGCCAAATCTTCCTGTCTGTGACGGACGAGAGAGGGTCGTGCTCCTGTAGTGGAGACTAAAATGACCTGATGATGATGATGATGATGATTAATGGACAAGGCATACTATTCTGTTGATGGACTTATGAAGGACGACTTATAATAACGGATAATGACATAATATAGAATTTCAGGCATAAATAGTAATCATAGTAATGCTATGGAATGACATAATATAATCATAATATAATATTGATTATAAATGAATAATGACGTATTGGTAATAATTATGTAAAACTAACGGCCCGACCACGCTTCGCTGTGGTTCAATCTTCCCGTTCCCATCTCATTTCAATGAGTTTACCATACAAACCTTGTCATAACAATAAGGAACACAACAAAAAAGAATTATCCAATTCCATGCAGCCGTTCGAAAGTTATGCGCGTACATTTCTGAGATTCATTTTTATATATGTAAATTATATTAGGTACATATCAAACTTGTTAATTCAATGTCATCTACATTGAATTAACAAGTTTTATATGTACCTAATATAATTTAGTATTAAAATATTGAGTACAACGTAAGAATAATAATTGTTAACTTACCTTTGCTTTAAAATAATTTTCATACACTATGTATATTTCTTAATGCATAAACTGAAACTAAATTAACTTTTAAACTTTCGGGTTGCATGATTTATGAAAATAATAACGGGAATCAATAACACAGGCCAACGAATATAATAATAATATTTATACATTTTGGGGTGTAGGTGGTTCATCAACATCTTTGAACCAAAGCCAACTTCACCTGCACGCGGTGCACCATGCTGACTGACAAACGAAGCTCTGGCGAAAAGAGAGGTAGAGTGCGTAATTGTAAGCTACCCGATTGGGGAATGTACCTCCACCTCACAGAATACCGCAGCCAAATAACGGTTCCCTTGAGGGCTGCTGTATTCCTGCGAGTGAGTGAGATCACCAGAAAGGAAGGAGATGCTGCGATGGCAGCGGGGGTGGCGGCGCGCGAGCGATATTTTATGTTTCGAGCGTTAATATGGCTAGGGTAACCGCTTCACATCAGGCGGGCCGTATGCTTGTCTGCCACCCGACGTAGTATATAAAAAAAAAATTGTTTAGAATATAATATTTTCACTAAATATTAAAATGTGAGAAATTGGTGGGTGATACGACTATTTATTTATTTTTTTCGAAATCAGTACACCAAATTACATAGAAATTAGTTAAAATTATTGAAAAAGTTTGTTCATAGTTGGCCTGTGTAATTAATAATTGCTTAAGCATTGGTCACAGGATGACCTATAACCACGGCCGGTGCAACCTTGTGGGAACGCCAGGCAATAATACAGGTATGCAAATACCCTTATGCATGACCGCGTTAATTCCCGTTATTACTTTCATGAAACTGTTCCCAATAGGCTATTTTCCAATGTTTAAAAATTGTATAAATTATTTAACAATATCGTAAAATACACAAAACTATAAAGATCTGCAAACTTTCATTCTAATATCTTCAGTCAGACTTTTTTTAGGGTCGATCAAAGTTTGGCGGGAAAGTCCATTTTAAAAATATGAAATTATTAAAAAATAATAATTCCATTGGAGAAGCAATTAAAATTGCTATAACTTTTATTATGATACTAATTACATAAACGTAATATTTAACATAGCTGTCGTACAAATTTCTGATTTGATGCATACAATATACAAATCTGTGACGTCACAATTTGGTAGCCTTTTGTATGGAGCGTTTTCGGGACAGTCTAAAAATTGAGATGTTCAAATTAACATATCTCGAGAGATTTTTGTGGTATCGAAGTAATTCTTTCACCTATGGTTATATCATGGAGACGTCCCTACATATCAAACCGAAAAAAATGTTAGTCAAATAGCCTATTGTATTACCAATATTACCATCTTTCCCAACAGGAACACTAAAAAATCAATGCGTTCTGGTCCTACCCTGTTCCACTCCCAGAAATGTTACTGAAACAGCTATGAATGCCGACATATTTTTCTTCGGACACACAGTAAAATATTTCATTGAGATATAAAATAAAATACCTTCCCTTATGAGTACTTCTGGCGATATATTAGCTGGCCCAGTTATACTGAACATCAAATAAATGGTGCCACAGGCGGAACCTAGAAATATTGTAAGTTTATGGTAGGAATAATTTTGTATGTATGTAGGTAAAGTTTTTTATTGGATGGTATAAAATATAGGAGCTGACAAAGATAAATGTTTATAAGTACATAAATTGTGTAATACTAGGGTTCTTTTCCGACTTCTCCTGAGTTGAACTATATATACCAGCTTCCACCCGCGGCTTCGTCCGCATGAATTTTGGTCATATCGCTCCAAAAATTAGCCCATGTCCTACCTAGGAATATAATCTACCGAATTTCATTAAAATCAGTTCGTTTATTTATGATAACAAAAAAACAGACAGACAGGCACGCTTTTACATTTTTAATATTAGTTAATATTAGTACGACTATTAGTGGTGGGTCGTCGACGATTTTACAGTCGACGCAACGAGACCGTTTACCGTCGACGATGAACTCGTTTAAAAAACACTCTAATTTTCGACTAGTGTACGTCGTCGTCGATAAGACTATTTCTTCACATAAGCGATTGGTAAACGTAAACCGTTTACGTCTAATTTTCGGCTAGTTTACGTAGACGACGACGTTTTTTAAACTAGTTCATCGTCGACGGTAAACGGTCTCGTTGCGTCGACTGGGTAAACGAACGAAAATCTCATTTGTCAAGTCACTAGACGAGACGAGACGATCGCGACGCGACGCAACGGACTCATCAACCAGTCGAAGAATAAACTAGTTTATCTGTGAACTGTAAACTAGCTTAATCGTTCACGCACAAAAAACAGTTTAAAAAAACGGTTTGTTCATTCAACGCCCACCTCTAATGGCTATATATAAATAATATATGTACTTTTAACCTATTATATAGCATAATAATCTATCCATTCAAGAATCAAATTATGTAAATTCATTCTATAAATTTAATCATCATTTGTCAATAACATCATTGCAAACATCAAATGACTTCAATCGATAACATTTAAAAACTTTTGTGCTACTTTTTTTATGCTACGTCGGGTGACAGACAAGCATACGACCCGCCTGAACAGAAGCGGTTACTGTAGTCATATTAACCCTCGCTATATGTAAATATCGCTCGCGCGCGGCCACCCCCGCTGCCAACGCAGCAACTCCTTCCGTTGCTTAGCTTAACCGAGACATTTTCTTATAACTTGCCTGGTAGATACATTAAACAGATTATGATTGGATGTTGATTTTTGGTTGATTAAAAGCAAAATCTTATAATCCTCATATTTTTCATGTTGACTGTACCTACTATAAACACGGAATGTAACTACCAATACGATAATAAAAGAAATTGATGAACTGTACTTATTTATTTTACCTTTTAGCAGTCCGTGAACAAAAACGTACTTTCCCGGCTTTGACTAGGGTTGTCCAATCCAAAAACAGAAATGTCGGGTATTTACCAGCTCGGTCGCGGTGGTAGAATCGCTAACAACGGCCACTTTGACTCCGAGGTCGCTTGTTTGATCCCCATACAAGACAAACATTTGTATGCATGAACATGTCTGTTTGTGTTCATGTAGGTGTTTTCGGTGTATTATGTATGTATGTATGTATTTATAAAAAAAGTATTCAAGTATATTTATCAGTTATCTTAGATAACAGATAAATATACTTACTTAACTTATACTTAAATACTTATAATATTATACTTAAATACTTGTTTGTTAAAAGTTTGTACCATAGTACTAGATAACTTTTTATTGGGACGGGGGCCCACCACACATTCCCACCACTGTATCTCCTGTGTAGCCAGGATTAACAGCGGCGACCGCCAAAAAAGGCAATGAACAATGAAGTCCATTGCAGTCCCAGGGGTAAAACTACGGCTGCCTTGGAACTAGTTACTAGATAACTTATTTAGTACCTATAATACAAGCTTTGCTTAGTTTGGGACTAGATGGCAGTGTGAGTACGGAATATTTATTACAATTATTTATTAACCGGACATTTACAAACAGTAAGGCTATCGATTAAAAATATTAAGAAATTAAATATTTGCTTATTAAATATTAATAATATACAAAAAAAATATGTAGGTAATAAAAAGAAAGACTTGAAAATGGTATTAACGCGAGTAATTGAAAAAGATTCTGATTTTGGTCCTTGAAAAGATATACTAATAATATAGTAATGAAAGTATGAGCCAAATTTTAAAGAGTGATCCAGAATCGAGAGATTAATAAATAAAATAAATAAATATTCCTGGACATCTAGTCCCAAACTAAGCAAAGCTTATACTATGGGGGTACTAGATAACTGATATAATACTTACATAATAGACTTGCGCAAAACAGTTCACTGAACTGAAAAGAGAGGTGCAGTTCTTTTGACGCAAATGAACTATATCACTCATCTAGTTCATTTAGTTCAATTACTTCAATTACTTCTGTAGTTCTTTTGACTCACTAGTTCAGTTTAGTTCAATGTATCTTTGATTCAATCGACTCAGTAGTTCTATTGTCTGATTCCTTCTACATTCTTCTCAGTTCTATTGCATCATTTTGATGACATTGTATTTTTGTATTAAATAAGTATAACTAATTAAATATTTTATAAATTCCCTTACAAATATTGATTTTCCTTCAAACTTTTCACATGCTTAGAACTGTCAACCTTGAGTAAAAAGAAATTATTTAGTGGTTAAAATAATAATTAATATAAAAATTGCCTTGTATCTTAACTACTATAGCATATTTTCGCTAACAGCTTATGGTTCTTATGTCCTTAGCCTTAGAGTTCTAATTCGGTCAGTCAACCACGCACGAAACTATCTGTCTCGTTTTATCTCGGACAATTTCAGAATCTTCCGTCCTTTTCGCTCTCTATCGTTAGCAATTTGGCATTACAACGTATCTCTCTCATTCTAACTCGTACGCTTTATGTATTTCCGTTCTTTTTACTCTTTGTCACTCGATTGAACTAAATGACGCAGTGAACTATATGGGACAAGAAAGAGTGAGTGACATGAACCGGCTTGTATGGTGAACTGGTACAATTGAACTACTCACTCAGGAACTACACAAGTCTATACATAAATTCATTTTTTTTTGTAAATACATACATATAATACATAGAAAACGCCCAGACCAAGAAGATAAACAGAGATGTTCATGTACACAAATGTTTGTCTTGTGCGGGAATCGAACCCGCAACCTCGGAGTCAAAGTGGCCATTGCTAACCATTCGACCACCGAGCTCGTCATTTCAATCAATTGTAATTTTGAGATTGTATTCTAGTTTTTTTTTTTTTATTTCTGTATACTAGAATTACTAGACTTGATCTTTGGAATGGCCGTTCTTTTTAACACCTGAATAATTTTTAACACCTGTATAAATTTGTTAACACCTGGATAGGTTTTTTTTCTTATACTCGTATCACAGTACCTCGGTATGTTTAAAGGTTCATCGCCATAAGTTACTTTACTTTAGTATAGCAGCCTAGCCTACGGCGAGACATAAACGTGGTGACTTGAAGTTGTTCACCAACCGCTTGCGATCTAAGCATGCGATTCACTAGCTTGTGCTATACGAAGCGATGCTATTATTGTGCCAATTGTACCATTTTATACTAACAAAAATACTAGATGGTTCGAGTATATGAGCTGGGAACCTACCGCCGAAACTGAAGCCTTGATTACGATCAAATATTTTGATTCGAAAAATACCACTTACATTTTACTTATTGACAAACCATCTTTTCTATTAAATTCTTTTGAGGTTCAGGCTGCGCGACTATGGAACTCATTACCTTTAGAGTTACGACTGTCACCATCTATCGACTCGTTCAAGACACGACTTACCAAATTATTTTCGACGCCCACAACTGCCCGAGCAAATCCGACATGAATATGAGATCGAGTAAATTCGTAGTGTTTGATCTATATATAATCTATATAATTATCCATATCGTAATATCCACGAATGTACAAATGATAATAATATTTTATACTATATCTCCTTGTGTTTCAGATGTAAGATAAAACATATTTATCTTTTTTTTTTATATTACGTAGGTACCTATATTGACTGTGAATTGGCGGCGACGATAATAAATAATTATATAAATTATTTATTATCGTCGCCGCCAATTCACAGTTTCCTCAAAGGTTGACTGGAAGAGATCCCTTATAGGAATAAGTCCGCCCTTGTACACTATGTCTTATCACTACAATCTATGTTATGTATTATTTAATGCAATAAAGATTTTATAAACAAAAACAAACATCTTTAGCTTATTCGGTAGCGCTCTAGGCTTTCTATCAGCTAAACTAAACATAAATACCATAATTCTAGGCTGTTTGATTTTCGCAATCAAAAAATCTGATGAGAATCGGCTTCAGCTTTGGCGGTAGAGCCCCTGGTCGAATGATATGGCGACACTATGCTATACTAGCTTCTCGATGTTCAGAAGATAAAAAAAAATGTCTAAAAAAATTTGCCGAGAAAGAAGTTGAACATGTCCGACTACCCGAACAAGTAGACAACCCTATACATGATGAAGAAAAATGTTATTATTTTTAACTCTTTAACAATATTACAGTGTACCTGGTTTGTTTAACAAGTCAGAGATTTTATACATGAATATACCTTCGTCCAATCACAAGTAAAATTCGTTAATTAAAATTTCAGTAAAATTTACTTGCATTGAGTAATATATTGTTAAAACTATATATGAGTGAGTGTTAATATGTATCAGAATCAGTGTTTTTTTATGCTTGTTTGAAAAATTACTCCAACAAAAAAAAACTGGTTGTGACTTTATAGCTATAGAAAGTCTGTTTATGGACGATAATTTTACGTAAAAACGTCATAAGAAAACATTGATGATTTCTTCGGCCGATCATGTCGCTCTATCACACTCGGCTCAGGCGGAACGTGACAATGAGTCATGCATTTTCGTGCGTGCAGCCGGCGATCATCGATTTATAAGACGTTGTCACGTCAAAAACCATATAATTTACGATTTTAGATTATAATTATAATATGAGGAAATAGATGACTAATCGAACACGCAAGTTAAGCAACGTCGAACGTAGCCGAACTATTAGCACACCCCGGCCACTCCATACAAATGTCGCATCGTTTACTACTACATAAACAATGACGTCTGTGCAGAACCTAAATGAGCGTGTGTGCGTGCGGCGCCATACAAACTGTTCCTGATTTGTGTCCTCGGACACACATCAGGAACATATAATTAATTACCTATATACGTTATATATTTATTTAATAATGAGAAGCGAATGTTAACAAATTACAAACTAAACTAAAGTAAATAAAAATAAACTAATCTTAAAATTACTTAAAAATAAAACTAATAAAAAAATAGTTAATATACCTTAGGTATATTATACGAGTATATTTAATACCTCATCATCAGGTCATTTTAGTCTCCACTACAGGAGCACCGCCCTCTCTCATACGTCCCAGACAGAAGGAGGATTTGGCCTACACTCCCCACGCTGGCCAGACGGGTTGGGGAGGCCTGATCGATGTTTGATAATGTATTTCACTTAGTACGCCTTGTACAACATCCACGGGAAGAGACGGAGTGATTTTATTCTAGTCTGCCGGAAACCACACGGTCATTTAATACCTAAGGTATTATATATTTAGAACAAATAAATAAATATCTCTGGACAATTTACCATCCATCCGCATACTCTCACAAACAATGATATTTATAATATTAGTAGAAAATAGGACAGTAGGTAGGGTGGTAAAAGAAGTTTTGTTACTAGTTAAGTAGAAAAGATATTTAAGTTTCCCACCTGCGTCAGATATCAGAAACATTTATAGATGTCATAGTTTTCAATTTTTATTTGAAACTGCAACCGGATACGAGCGAAGTTTCCTCTAACGGGTCAATTAAGAGGCGAATTGATGGCCGGATATTTGTTCTGCCGGTTATGTGAAGTATTTAAACTTTTGTAATTTGCGGTTATGTGAAAATATATATCGCACTGTATTAAGGAAATTAATTTTTGACGTGACAAACTCTTATAAATCGATGAACACCGGCTGCACGCACGAAAAAGCTTGACTCATTGTCACGTTCCGCCTGAGCCGAGTGTGCAAGCGAGATCGCGGAACAAGCGATAGAGTGACACGATCGCCCTAAGCGTTAGGCTTGTGACGCATCTATCTCTCTTCCACTCCATCAGCCAATGTTTAACGTCATAACGTTATCACGTAAAATTATCGTGCGTAAACCGACTTCACAGATAATCATTTTTTTTAACGGTTTGTAATAACTCTCAAAAGTAACTCATATATGCGGTTATCCGCCTGTAGTTCTTCAATAAGGCCTTGTTACCCTTCTTGAATTTCCTTGATGGTTGTTGTGTTTCTGCGAATGAGTGCGGTCACCAGAAAGGAAGGAATCACTGCGTTGGCAGCGGGGATGACGGTGCGCGAGCGATATTTCATGTTGCGGGCGTTAATATGGTTACAATACGCTGTACCCGACCTCTTTTTTCCCAGAGACTCTTTCACTAGTCGGCAGGAAAAAATTCGTTGTGAGTTCCAAGGTAGCCGTACTTTTACCCCCGGGACTGCAATGAACTTCACTGTTCATTGCCTATTTGGGCTCCTGGCTACACAGGAGACACAGTGGTGGGAATGTGTGGTGGGTTCCCGTCCCGCTATTAGTCGGCAGGGTGCACCACGTGCAGGCGAGGTTGACATTGGCTCTAAAGATCGTGGCAAGCCACTTAGACCCTGGTCGGTCAACTTTCATTCTGCGATCGTAATATAATTACAAGAATTGGCCTTCAGGTACCATGTAGATATTTCTGTAAAAACCTGAAATGCTAAAATATAAAAAAATAATGTATATTTAATTATGAAATATAGACACTTTTTAAAATTATAATAACCACGGGAATTAACGCTATCATGCATGTAGGTTATTTTACAACCTTTATTACTGCCTGACGTTTTGACCAGTGGCGTACCGGCCGTGGTCACAAGCTGACTGCAGTGGTTATTTCAATTTTAATTCAATTTATTTGTTCCAATAACAATACAATATCGTGTGGGAATCAAATTGTGATAATTAAGATTCAATTAAAAAAATTGGTTGCCTGTAAAGTCGGTATACGGGCGAAAGTTTTACGTGACAACGACTTTGAGTGGTAAAATGTTTTCGAGTGGAAGGGACGCATGCCTTTCACTTTTTATGTCTGTCTCTCTCGCTCTTAGAAGGGACACGCGTCCACGACACGCCTACAATGAGAGCGAGTGAAAGGCACGCGCCTTTCACTCGCTCTCATTGTAAGCGCATAACGTGACCCAGTTTCTTGAAGTGTCACCCGGCTAACCAATTTATAAGACGTTGTCACGTCAATAATTTCATGTCACTAACTAATAACAAAAGTTAAGTATTCAAAAATAAAATACATTGCAACCATCATAATTAATAACAAGACAATTTATTAATGTAATTTAACAATTTATTAAATAAACAAAATAATATAATGATGATTAATAAAAATACGTCATTTAATGAAAAAAATGAATTAGAGAAAATATCGGGTAAATATCGGATCTTCTGAGCAATTAATAATATATCAATTAAATATTTTTACTTTTTTTTTTTCTTAAATAGATGGAAATCATTTATAGTTTTTAAAATATGTCGGCAATTTGTTATAGAATTTCACCGCTTAAAATCTGGGACAGTGTTCCACTACTGTCAATTTCGTCAATATTATAATGGAGATTGACCAGGGAGACAATACTCTTAGGTTATTAGTTGTCTAGTCTTAGGAAAGAGTTTACTGTCAAAGTTCTAAAATAAAACATTGATTTTACAGTAGGTATACTGAAAAGTTCTCTTCGGGGATAAGTTTGTAAGAATTTTTGAGTGTTCGTATGTGTAAAGAGATAGCTTAATATTGTCTCAATCAGGCTGTTTTTAAGTAATTCGTCAGTCTTATTCTACATTCCAACTTAGCCATACAGTTCCAGATTTAAGCTAAAAAGGGTACACACTTTAAATGCACAGATCATTAATGACGAGCTCGGTGGTCGAATGGTTAGCAATGACCACTTTGACTCCGAGGTCGTGAGTTCGATTCCCGCACAAGACAAACATTTGTGTGCATGAACATGTCTTTTTATCTTGGTCTAGGTGTTTTCTATGTATTATAAGTATGTATTCACAAAAAAATGTATTTAAGTACATTTATCAGTTGTCTAGTATCCATAACACAAGCTTTGCGCTTAATTTGGGACTAGATGGCGCTGTGTAAATTGTCCAGAAACATTTATTTATTATATTAAGACTGCTAATTCGCTGGATGTATATTTACGTAGTTATAAGTACTTATACTTTGGTATAATCAAACATAACCTAAAATCAACCATGTTTTATTTCTTAAATATTTCTGAACTTCGGAAACAATATCCTCCAAACTTTCTAGAACGTATCTAGTCATGATATAGAAATAAGTGAAGGTTGTTTAGCGATGATACAACAATTTTCGTTATCAGTACTTTTATCCATACACGAATGGTCAATCTCCTTTAATCATGCAAGGCGAAAGTTTAAAAGTTATCACATAGGTACACGATTTTATGAATTTTATATAAATAAATAAATATTGTTATAAATATTGTCACACAAATTACACAGCGCCATCTAGCCCCAAAGTAAGCGAAGCTTGTGTTATGGGTACTAAACAACTAATAAACATACGTAAATACATTTTTTTTTTTTGTAAATACATACTTATTATACATAGAAAACACCCAAACTAAGACAAACAGACATGTTCATGCACACAAATGTTTGTCCTATGTGGGAATCGAACCCACGAGCATTGGTGTCGAAGCCACGTCATTGACCGCTACGCCACCGAGCTCGTCAATTTATATGACGTTTTATATGACCTAAAAAAAAGATTTACGATACTGCCGATCTTTATATGAGCAAGGCCGTATTCAGAAGCTAGTGATTAAATATACAAAATTTAAGTGAGAAAGTTTATATTTGGTTTTGTGAGAGTTGGAACCTCAGGAAATTGCAGTGTATTGCATACAATACCGATCCCCAGCACATGCTGGCTGGGTTGACATCAGATATAACGAGTTTCAGAAGTTTCGCTCGCCGGACCGACCAAGAATACCAGTTTAATATGCATAACTGTTAAAACTAGAACGAATTTAGAAGGGTTTATATTTGACTAGAACTAGATTCAATATAAATGTTGGTAATCGCGCCAAAGGTCGGTGTCCTGTCCTCCGATATAATTTATTTCTTAGATCTTAGATTGACGAGCTCGGTGGTCGAATGGCAATGGCCACTTTGACTCCAAGGTCGCGGGTTCGATTTCCGCACAAGACAAATTATTTTTTTGTTATATAGGCATACACACACTACTACTACATAGTTAGAAGGTTTACTTTTCCATGGATGTATACTTACTTACGTATATGTCCTTACACAGTTCTGGTCATATGTAACTCCTCCTATTATTTTTGTTGTGTCATCTAAATTACTCAAAGGTTGGCTGGAAGAGATCCCTTTATGGGATAAGTCCGCCTTTGTACAAATTGTATGTCAACATTTTTACCATTTTGTCTACTGTAACTGTTTTGTACAATAAAGATATTTACAACAACAACAACAACAAATATTTGTGTGCATGAACATGTTTGCTTGTCTTGGTCTGGGTGTTTTCTATGTATTATATGTATGTATTTACAAAAAAAAATGTATTTTATCAGCTATCTAATACCCATAGCACAAGCCTTGCTTAGTTTGGGGCTAGATGGCCGTGTGTAATTTGTCCTGGATTATTTATTTATTTATTAAGATGGCCAATTAGCAAAAGTCACGGTCGTAATGTCATGGGGTCGTAAAGTAATGAGGCCCACTTACACCCCTGTGGTAAGATCCATCCAAATATAATAATATTTATATGTTCGGCGTGGAATAGAGAAGCTCGATGGAGTCGTTGCGTATGTCAGTTTACACGAACACGCAGGTTAAGCAACGTTGACCGTAGCCTGTCATTTGTCATTAGATGAGATTCGTTAAGTCAAGCCTGTAGGCGGCTTGAAAACACTGACCTCCGCCAACCCGCAGTTGAGCAGCGTGGTGGAGCTCTAAACCTTTTCGAATGAGGGGAAACCCATATCCCAACAGTATCCCAACAGACCCATGCTGGTCACGCGCAAACTCAGGTATGACACTCCGCGCCTCAGCATGGGCGGGATGGGCATGTCTCGGCAGATGAAACTCCTCGGGTTGACCATCGACGCGGGTCTTACGTTCAATGCGCATGTGACCACCGTCTGTAAACGGACGGTGGACATATATAAGCGCCTTGCACGTACGGCCCGCGTCGGTTGGGGTCTTCATCCTGAGGTAGTGAAGATCATATATACAGCTGTAGTGGAGCCGACGATTGAGGGGACTTTCGAATGAGGGGAGACCCATATCCCAACAGTGGGATGTATAAGGGTCGACGACAAATGTAATGGTAATCTTAAATTGAAAAGTATTAACGAATAGCAATCACGTGGTAGCTTACTAATAAAGCCCTCAGTACAATCTTTTTTGGGGTGAAAGTGGCTCATTCATTATCATTTTTAAACAAATCCAGCTTCATCTGCACGTGGTGCACCTTGCTGACTGATAAACGAGGATCCGGCAAAAAGAAAGGTAGGGCATAGCCTATTTTTTAAGCTGCCCGATTGGGGAAGCACCTCCACCTCACATAATACCGCAGCCAAATAACAATTCCCTTGAGGGTCGTTGTGTTCTAGCTAGTCACCAGAAAAAAAGGAAGGAGTATAGGCTGGCAACGGATCGGCGACCTCTTGGTGTTGCTGGTCTTCATGGGCGGTGATGATTGCTTTCTATCAGGTGACCCACAAGCTCCTATGACACCCTCTTATATAAAACAAAATCATATAAATTGTATACTACTATACTATTGGCCGGGTGGTTTCCGGCAGACTAGAATAGAATCACTCCGTCTCTTCCCCCTGGATGTCGTATAAGGCGACTAAGGGAAACACATTATAAAACATCGATCAGGCCTCCCCAACCCGCCTGGCCAGCGTGGGGAGTGTAGGCCAAATCCTCCTTCTGTCTGTGACGGACGAGAGAGGGTCGTGCTCCTGTAGTGAAGACTAACATGACCTGATGATGATGACAGACCATATGAACGAAAGAACAATGATGATGTAATACCTAATTGAGTGTATGTAAATCTAAAGCGCCAAACAAAAGCAATATCCCGCAGAGCTCAATTTTACATACGGGCCACGAAACTAAATAAACATGAACGTATTTACGTCCAGGTACTTATGTGCTAATTAGCACATACTCGTAGCATCCGGGTGCTATCCGGATGAACCGTCATTAACATGCGGCGAAAAAACCGCAGCTGCGACTGTATGGACGGATCGACGCTGTATGTAAAGTAGGTGGGGATATGTGGGGTTATTGTTGGAACCAAGTTGGAACCTTAGGCACCTTAGACCTAGTTTTTTTCGCTACGCTAAAAGACTCGTCATGTACTTACCTATAAGATAAAGAAAAAGTATATTAGAGTTTGATAAAAAATTAAGCATTTTTTTTGGAAAGCAACAATGGTTATTTTTTTAATTCGGCCAGTAACCATCTTCTTCTTCGTTAACCCTTATTCATCCCACTGCTGGGATACAGGTCTCCCCTCCATCGAAGGGGTTCAGAGCATACTCTACAACGCCGCTTAAGTGCGTTTTGGCGGAAGCCAGTGTTTTCAAACTGCTTAAAGTCCACTGACTTGGCTTAACGACTGTCATCTAAGGACAACAGCCACGACGGACGGTTTAACGTGCCGTCCGAAGTATGGAGTAGCTCGAGATAAATAAACTCATCCACGGTCAGGCTACGGCCGAGTTGCTTGACTTGTGTGTTCGATTAGATTCACACATGCAACGACACCATCGAGCTACTCTAACAACAAATGGGTGGCAGCGCACGAGCGATATTTTATGCTGCGTGCGTTTTTTCGTAACGGTAACCGCTTCACAACAGGCAGGCAGTATGCTTGTGTACCACCCGAATTAGCAAAAACAATCCACCCTGAAAAAAAACCAGTGACCACAACTTCAATAAATTAGTCCGAATGTTTATTTCCCACTATCTGAACAGGGGGTCCACCGGCTAAACTGAAGCTGATTCCCACCGGTTGTTTTGATTCCAAAAAGTTTAGCTTATCGTAGTGTGTTTAGCTTAGCTGGTAGAAACCCTGAAGCTCTAGCGATTAAGCTGAAGATATTAAGAGAGGTAGGGCATAGCATATTTTTTAAGCTGCCCAACTGGGGAAGTACCTCCACCTCATAGAATACCGCAGTCAAATAACAATTCCCATAAGGGTTGTTGTGTTCCTGAGAGTGAGTGAGGTCACCAGCAAGAAGGAAAGGAAGGAGAATTAGGCTGGCAACGGATCGGCGACCGCTTGGTGTTGCTGAACTCCATGGGCGGTGGTGATTGCTTTCCATCAGGTGACCCACATGCTCGTTTGCCACCCTCTCATATAAAAAAAAATGTCGATAACTAAAATGTAAGACCTATTTTTTAAATCAAAACGGTAATCGACGGTAGGGCTCTACCGCCTGGCACTCTACCGCCGAAGCTGAAGCCGATTACCATTGGATTCTTTTGATTGCGAAAATCAAACTTCAATTTAGACTTCATCATCATCATCATCATCTCAGCCATTGCAAGTCCACTGCTGGACATAGGCCTCCCCTTTAGATCTCCAGTAAGACCGATTGGAAGCGGCTTGCATCCAGCGCGATCCTACGGTCTTAATGAGGTCGTCTGTCCACCTTGTGGGTGGACGTCCTACGCTGCGCTTGCCGGTACGTGGTTTTCACTCGAGAACCTTTCGACCCCATCGGTCATCCGTCCTACGTGCTATGTGCCCTGCCCACTGCCACTTCAACTTGCTAATCCGCTGGGCTATGTCGGTAACTTTCTTTCTTTTCGGTTCTTCTACGGATCTCCTCAATTCTGATTCGATCTCGCAGAGAGACTCCGAGCATAGCCCTTTCCATAGCTCGTTGGGCTACTTTGAGCTTGTTCTATCAATTTATGCTATGTACTTATGTTTAGCTGGTTGAAACGATGGAACTCTACGGACTAAGCTGAAGGTGTTTAGTAACAACTTAAACGTAAGACCTATTTTTAGAATTAAGATATTCGGTAGTAATCGGCTTCAGCTTCGGCGGTAGGGCTCCTGATCGATAGAGAAAGCAACACTGCCCCCTTACCACCATCTCTTATTGCGATTCAATAACTGAATAAAATGCTTATTCATACCAATGAATAAGCGACTCTATTTCAAATTGGATAGAGTCGCTTATTCATTGGTATGATTAAGCATTCTATTCAGTTATTGAATCGCAATAAGAGTTGGTGGTAAGCGGGCTGAGTTTCAAATTGAATCCACTATGCTTCCGCTTTATGCTTTGAGAACTTATTTTCAAGAACTGCATCAAAATGTACATGAAAATAGACTCTTCCGTACTGAAAATGCATTTATGTATGTGTGACGCTACTGTCCACATAAGCGCGTGCCACACTCTGATTCCTTTCATAAAATGATAAGTAAGTTCGTGAAATCTTTTGACTTTCATTACAAATATGAATACGGCTCAAAGGATGAAAAGGTCAACAGTAATGTAGTGCTGAATGTGCTCCTGCGAAGAAGTGACGTCACCAAACTTAATGAGGTTGGTTTTACATAGCTTTCGAGGTGATATAGGGTAAAATTTGCTCATGTCTACAAATTAATAATCGAATGGCAACTTTGACTCCGAGGGTCGTGCATACCGGAATATTGGTGAAAATATTTATTAAATCGGATAAATAGTTGGTAGTCGAAGAATTAATTACCATATAAACATGCAAGCTTTACAATTTTAATTCTTTGTAAATTACTGATTGATTTGTATTTTACAAAATTATAACAATATATAAATAATAGTGGCATGAATGGCATGGTATCAACCCATACTCTTTCAACTCTTGGGATACGGGTCTCCCCTCAATCGAAGGGGATTAGAGCATACTCCACCACGTTACTGATGTCTGATACCAGTGTTTTCAAGCCACCCAAAGGTCACTGACTTGGCTTAACGACTGTCTTCTTATGACAACAACCGCGATCGACAGCTTAACGTGCCCTCCGTAGCACCGAAGAGCTCGTGAAGTAAAACCCATCCATAGACAGGCTACGGTCGTCGTTGCTTTACTTGCGTGATCGATTAGACTGACACTTGAAATTTCAACTGTCTAACTATCACGGTTCATGAGATACTGCTTGTACAGACGGACGGACGGACGGACAGCGGAGTCTCAGTAATAGCACAATAGACTTATAATAGGGTCCGTTTTACCCTTTGGGTACGGAAACCTAAAAGAGCACCAAGACCGAGACAAACAGACACGTTCAACCCGCAAATGAGCAGCGTGGTCGAGTATGCTCTGGGAAACCCGTATCATACCCGTATCCCAGCAGTGGGATGACTAAGGGTTGACGACGATTCTTACCACAACGTAGGCAGGTGGAAAGCATATACATTTAGGTAAAAACATCATTTGTAGGTATGTAGAACGAATTCGGAAACAAAGCATCCTTGATTAATAAACCGGGCTGTATGCTCAGAGATTGTTATTGACTTTCGCCCCGGTATCCTTTGATCACATCCGCGTTAAAATTCCATCTGCTGCTTGCACTGAATTCAATAGCTCCAGCTCTCTTTGCGAAAATTATGCGAACTCTCGACCACATTTAGTTTCATGGAGACGACGTTATTTTGACTTTGAATACGTTCGCAGTTTCAGTATATTTCATATCATATTCTTGTGGAAATATTTGAAAGATACAAAGTAGTATTGTATAGTAGCTGTTACCCGCAACTTCAGGGGGGGGGGGGGGGTGCTAGTACGCATAACACAAGCTTTGCGCTTAATTTGGAACTAGGTGGCGCTGTGTAAATTGTCCGGAAATATTTATTTATTTATTTACGTACTTCGAGATTAAAGATAAATGCGTATGATGAGATAGCCCTCTCGATTGCACGCTGCACGAACTTGAGTTTTCGTGCGTAATTGTATCGTAACTCATCAACATCATTAGCATTATATTATTGCTCGAAAACTTTTTTCTTGAGAAGTACGCACGAAAACTCATGTTTGTGGTGAGTGCGATTGAAAGAACTATCTTATACGACTTTTACTAGAAAGCTGAAATAACAGTCCAATTATTTCGCCGAACCCATAGAAAAGTTGTTATTACCACGAACGGAGAAACTCATCGAACGCCTAAATTAAAACAATCAGCAATCAAAACTGACACAACAAAAACATATTGTATTTTCATCAGGCGCAAGAGAAATAGTCGACGTTCGATATCAATTTGGTTCCCTTTTTGTTGATTTCCTGAATAAAATTTTCATGTAACCACTGAAGCGGTAATGTTTATTTATTTTTGAATGCCGTATGAAATCATTTGGCAGCCTCGGCAAATGGGCGGCTGTTATTATTCATTTTTCATCAACGCGGAATGAAATAATATGGTATCGAGATAATTGTATGTAGGTATCATACGTGACTCAATTTCCATATTCTCTCTCAACTATTGACTTTGTTGATTATGGTAGGTTTGCAATTTAATCAACGTGAGTATTAAGGCCGTACCTGCTGGAAAACTAACACCACTCGTATGGAAAAACTATTCGTTAAATACACAACGAATCAAAAAACTGTATTCCCCATTCGGGTAGCTTACAATTACGCTCCCTACATCTTCAATCGCATCAATCAATCGCCAGAGCTTCGTTTGTCAGTCAGCTGGGTGCACCGTGCGCAGGTGAAGTTAGATTTGGTTCAAAGTGTAAGTGGTTCATCAACATCTTTAAATTTCATTTCATTCATAAACAAATAAATCTATGTATCGTATGTAATTTTATGTTTTTATAGGTATTTATTGTGTGTATGTTCATTAGTGTTATTTTATGCTTATCTGCTTAACCCAAAGGTTGACTGGTAGAGAATTCTTTTAGCATTAAGTCGGCCTTTTGAACCCTTGTTCTATGGTCAATAAAGTTTAAATAAATAAATTGCAGAAAACAAATTATTGGCCTGTTATCACGATAAAACCCAATTGTATTGCTACATGTTGTAACTCCATAAATACAAAATCGCGACATGTCACTTTCCCCACCAACTTCTTTAATATTAAAGAACATCATCGCCACGAAATATCGTAAATCCACAGTACTCTGACGGAACTATTTGTCTCTGCATGCATACTTGATGGCCCCAAACACAAATTGTAATGAAGTGATCGCGAATTGACGTCGCCCTTTTATGTCCCTCTTGGGACGAAGAAATTTTATATAGAGCTGATGATGGAAGTGACACAGAAGTTTATAAAAAAAAATGTATTCTGAAATGCGAATAAGACGCTAGTCTTTTGAACTCGAAACATGAATATAAAAGAAAATAAAATTAACAAGCTTTCATTAGTTGTTAGTAAAAAAAGAATTGTGTGTGTGAAACGTGAAAGCCCGCCTGATGGAAAACAGTTATCGCACCCTATGGGCCTACAGTGAGTCACTTACCATCCAAAACAAATTGTTTGCGATAATGTAGGAAGAATGCCTATGTGTGAATATACTCTAAACTGCAAATATCCACGGGCTACGACAGCCTGTTTACCAACTAACAGAGAGACTCAGTTAGACTCTTTATATATTTATATAGACGGGTCATAGGCGAACATGGGGTGTAAGTGGTTCATCAACATCTTTGAACCAAAGCCAACTTCACCTGCACGCGGTGCACCCTGCTGACTTACAAACGAAGCTCTGGCGAAAAGAGAGGTAGGGAGCGTAATTGTAAGCTACCCGACCTGGGTATGTACCTCCACCGCACAGAATACCGCAGCCAAATAACAACTCCCTTGAGGGTTGTTGTGTTCCTGCGAGTGAGTGAGGTCACCAGAAAGGAAGGAGATGCTGCGTTGGCAGCGGGGGTGACGGCGCGCGAGCGATATTTTATGTCGCGAGCGTTAATATAAGGTAACCGCTTCACATCAAGCGGGCCGTATGCTTGTCTGTCACCCGACGTAGTATAAAAATAAAAAGAACAACACGGCAGTAAAAATTGGGTACAAAGCTTACTCAATTCTTACACATTACATAGTATGCTGTATGCAGTACACAAAGAAAGAAAAATGAGGTGAATGCACAGAAAAAAAAAATATTTTCACTAATTATTTTTGATTAGTTCTAATGGCCTACAGATAACGACGCGGGACTGAGTGAATGCCGGGCAATTACCTTGCCTTCTTCTTGCCACACTGGAGGCTAGTAAATTATAAAATAAAATAAAATATTTGTGTATTTTGGCAACGAGCCCATTTATTAGTAACAATTTATCTTATACGCTAATATTAGTAAACATAATAATTATAATTTTGAAAATAGACTGCAAAAAAATATAGTTTTTGAAATTATGTTCCAGAGGTACCTATTACGAGTACAGCCAGCTAGTTACCTCTTGCCTCTGTCTAACAAACACCTAAAATATGGCCAGGAATTGCAACAACATTGAAGACATTTCCAGACAATTTATATTCGCGTGAATGACTGTATAGGTCTCACGTTTACACGTTTCATGAATAGTATATTGCCAATTTACATTAATAGAACCGAACATAGATTAGTTACAAATAAAGGCTTCTATATTATTCATCGTCCATTCTACATTGCTATTACAAAAATAAATATTAGGGATATTGCAAACACAGCACTTTTAGCATCGACGTTTAGCGATTTTGCAATTGCATCGATACTGCATCATATTTTGACGACGTGATGCATTTTGGGACGTTAGTAATACTTCAACATGTTTAAACCAACGCCAATCTGACCTGCACATGGTGAAAAAAAATCTCGTTTATAAGAAAATAATGATTTTTAAGAAAAAATAAAAACCGACTTCAGCTGTCAAGCGCAGCTTACTGGTGGAATACCCCGCGAGACGCTGCTGCCTGTCTTCCGGGAGAAAAGTTTTTGCGTCACACAAGATTCCTTTGTACGACATCCAGCCACAGATTACATAATTGCAATAGAGTGGCGCCATTCTATTCTGCCGGCAACCACAGGGCAAATTTAAGGGTTTCCATCGATTTTTCTGGGATCCCCTCACCAGACCCTGACTTGGTGAATATGGGACCACCTCGCAATCATACCCTTTCAAATAAAATAAAAAGAATTTGACCATACGTGCATATAAAATTTAAGAGTTTCCCTTGATTTCCCTGGGATCCCATCATCAGATCCTGACTTGGTGAATATGGGACCACCTTGCAGTCATACCCTTTCAAATAAAAAAAGAATTTTGAAAATCGGTTCACAATTCGCAAAGTATCAAATAACATACATACAAAAAAAAATTCAGTCGAATTAAGAACCTCCTCCTTTTTTGAAGTGGGTAAAAAAAACGGGTTGCACTCCGGGAGTGCCGGCAGAAGTGAAAACTTGAACATTAAAGTTTTGCATTTTTGAACATTTTGTGCAATTTTGAATGGTTAGGGAATAATTTCGCACGAATTGCTTCATTTATCAGTATAAAAGTACTATCATTTATGTGGTAAAACACAACAAACATGACAATTTATATTACATTAAAAATAAACAGCAGGAGCAGCCATACATTTTCGCCGCGCGGTAGAAAGTGAGAGGGATATTACTTCCTCTCCTACGCCGCGCCGGCGGTCTACTCTCCTTCCGTCTTACGAATTTTCGATCAGGTCACGTGTCCTGGCGCTAGTTTAACATTTTTTTACCCATCCCAAAAAGTGCACAACGCCGCTAAAGAAGTTTTCACTTCAAAAAATCGAACAGTTTTTTTTTTAAATCACATATGACATTATAATTTGGGGGTTGCAAGTGGCTCACCATGGTCTATTGGTTCTAAAGAACCAAAGCCAACCTCGACTGCTGCTCGGATGGGTACAGAGTGTTTGTAAGCTTCCCGACTGGGGAAGTACCTACCTCCACCTCACAGAATACCGCAGTCAAATAACAATTTCCCTGAGGCTTATTATCTTCCACTGCTAATGCGGCATCAATGAAATTTGAGTATGGTACTCTGTGAGGTGGAAGTACCTCCATAATCGGGTTCGATGTGTCCTACCTCTCTGTATCTTTTATTCATGTTCGTTGAAATTCATGTTTGGGTCAAATTCTTGTTTAGTCTTTCTTTATTATTATTAGTTCTTATTTGCTCATTTTCACAGCAACAATCTTACAAAAATTCGTCTTTAAATACCGGTTGCATATGTATTTATTTTTATTGCATATGTATGTATATATATATTTTTATTTATCTCGTCAGTAGGAAACAAAGAAAATAAATGCTTTCGTCGCAACTGGTTATGAAACATATTAATTACCAGTTGGGATATCTAGAAATGTAAATATTGACGAAATGCCAGGAAATCGGCCGGGGGAAACACCGGTGTGAGTGACTCAGGGGTGCCGAGAGGTGTGCTGCGCTTTCTCCGAAGGCACTTGCGGAGTAACTTTTGTGTAATCTGTGCTTGCGGCGTTATGCCATACCTATGCCATAGCTCTAACGACTCCTCTCTGAACGACCAATGATTATTATTGTTATTACGAGTATTGTAAGCTTTGTACATAGATTAAGGTTTGTTTTAGTTTTTAGAATAGTTAATAAATTATCATTTAATATATAAACAAATTATCGTTAATACAATAAAATTCTGTTGAGGCCGATATACCTAAGACATATGAAACTTAAATGAAATTTGGTTAGAAATTCTGAATCAGCATTACTCGACCGAGTTCATATGTATTTTATTTAGGACTGTTTCTCACTGTATTATAAGAATATTATTGAGTATTGAGAGTGGTTCTTCTTTAAGTAGGTACTATTACTTATTCTGTGGTAGAGGTACTTCCCCAATCTTGCTCTACCTCTCTATCGCCAGGCTACAACCCACAATTCTTCTGGGATCTACTTTTGAAGTTGCTAGTGAAGCAACTTCAAAAGTAGATCCCAGAGAAGCTAGTTTTTTTTTTCTCTTAATTTAATTTAGATACTTTGGTATTAAAAGGCATACGATGGGACTGGTGTCCCATCGTACGTTTATCACATATTTAACACTTTAGTTTTCATACACAAATTTATATTACACGAATACATACAAACACGCATATACATATAGATGTATCCACATAGGCATATGCATCCATACATGCATCTATAGAACCGATGTGCTAACATATACACAGCTTTAGTCCGAGAAGATGTTGGATGGGCTAGAATGCCGCGAAAAGCTCCTATATCCCAGACATAAGATTTGGTGATGTGGAAATAACCGGCCCGGCTCCATAACCTAAAACAATTGCATAAAAACACAAACAAAATGCCAAACCATTTCCTACTCTCGGCTAAAAGAATTATGTGGTTATATTTCTTGGAGTAAAGTCTGGCGCAGTTCCAACTGGAATGTCCACGGGTTATTTTGAGTACACCACGTTTAGTCTGCGGCGATAATCTAATCGATTCAAACGAATTCAATTTACACTGTCCTCTCGATAGTCGCATCGAGAATGTTTATCGATTGTTTCTAAATAGTGTTGTCTAGAACAAGATGATGTTTATGTGAGTTGTTTGTTTATTTCGTATTGTTTGCTTTCATAGTGTTGTACTAGTGTTGTTTGAATTATGTGAAATTGTAGTCAAGTGAAATGAAGTCTGGCAAAACGGAAGGCTAAAACCGTTTATATTAGTGGCCATAACTACTGAATATAGCATGTTAGAATTGGGTTGTTTCCAATGTTTAAAAATTGTACAAATAAATTAACAATAACGTAAAATACACAAAACTATAAAGATCTGCAAACTTTCATTCTAATATCTTCAGTCAGACTTTTTTTAGCGTCGATCAAAGTTTGGCGGGAAAGTCCATTTTAAAAGTATGAAATTATTAAAAAATAATATTTCCATTGGAGTAGCAATAAAAAATGCTATAACTTTTATTATGATAATAATTACATAAACGTAATATTTAACATAGCTGTCGTACAAATTTCTGATTTGATGCATATAAAATACAAAACTGTGACGTCATAATTCGGTAGTCTTTTGTATGGAGCGTTTTGGGGCAGTCTAAAAATTGTGATTTTCAAATTAATATATCTCGAGAGATTTTTGTGCTATCGAAGTAATTCTTTCACCTATGGTTATATTATGGAGACGTCCCTACATATCAAACAGAAAAAAATGTTAGTCAAATAGCCAATTGTTTGCTTCTGTGCTTAATATGCTCTTTTTAATAAATAAATAACTATTCCTGGATAAATTACACACTGCCATCTAGTCCCAAACTAAGCAAAGCTTGTACTATGGGTACTAGGTAACTAATATAATACTTAAATACACAATTTTTTTTGTAAATACATTCATGTAATACATAGAAAATACCCCGACCAGGACAAACAAACATATTCATGCACAGAAATATTTGTCTTATTTGGGGATCGATCCCGCGACCCCGGAGTCAAAAGTGGTCATTGCTATCGATTTTTCCGGGCTCGTCCTGAACGCGGGATCCCGGGACTTTTTCTTTTTGAACGTTTTATTAATCTGTACCTACCATGGTACCAAAATGCAAGGGATTTTCTTTAGCGACAAAAGTGGTCACATGATTAGAACTCGACTGCGTCATCAGCTGTACTTTGTATGGAAAATGACAGATTTTGACAACTAAATTCGTGACGTTGTCTTGGCAACATATGCGAATAAAATACCTCGTATCTTTCTACTACGGTAACCAAATAATTCGTATGTTATTGTTACTATAAAAGCCCCAACTGCAGTAAAGCGTATTGATCTAATCGATTTTTCAGTAAGACCAAAACTTATCTGTCTGCTAGTAAATCTTAGGAAGATTTACCGATGCCAATCCGAAAGATTTTGTGGTTACCTGTAGCATATGCCTGTAGTTACTAAAATGTAGGTACTTATTTACTATTACCACCAGGAGCTTGATAGCGTTGTTGCGCGTATCAGTCTAAGCGAACACACAAGTTGCCATGGATGAGTTTATTTATCTCGAGCTCCTCCGTGCTTCAGAGGGCACATTAAGCCGTCGGTCCCGGCTGTTATCGTTAGATGACCGTCGTTAACCCAGCAGTGGGATGAACGAGGATTGACGGCAACAACAGTTCTTTACTTGGGTTTTCTCTTTGTTGGGTTTGGATCTGCAGACATAACATAGTAAATGTTATAAAATAGCTTTTGAGTTGGGTCTCCGTTGTTTTTCGGATAGGTTAGGGTTTCCTCTTTAGATACATAATTTTATCTAAGTGAGTTTTATCCGAAGTCTAAGTGCCAGACAATTAATTAATTGTTATAAACTAGTTACTTTATTTTACAAAATATATATAATTTGTTGACTATAAACGCATTGATTGCCTTACGCGTACCGCGCTCCCATGGTGTGTACAGCGTTGACTCAGCGATTGGTACAGAAATGACAGATCGCGACACGGAAGGGGTTAAAAGACCTAGGTTTATATTGTAATTGTTGTAGGCATAATTTTATTTTATTTTGCAGTTATACAAAATACGTTATTTTGTTGTTGGTGTCTACATCATCTGTGGTGGTTGGCCAAACGGGAGGGAAATGTGACCAAACTCCTCGCCAAGCGTCTGTCCTGACGCCCAGTGAGACCAAAGATTTATTTAAATTGACTATTGAGAGTAACAAACAATACCTCACTTACATGCCAGATCAAACATATGTAGGTAAGTATTTAAATGATCCTGGGGCCCTACCGCCGAAGCTGAAGCCGATTCCCACCGGATTATTTGATTGCAAATATCAAACTCTACAATAGATTAGTGGCAATTGTGTTTAACTTAGCTGGCAGAAACCCTGTAGGTTTACCGATAAAGCTAAAAATATTTGTTAACAATTTAAACCCAACACCCATTTTTGAGAATCAAAATATTAGATGGGAATCGGCTTCAGCTTAGGCGGTAGGGCCCCTGGACAACGAACCCTATGACTACAGCTAATGCGCCCCTGTTCACTAACCTTCCGGTCATATCACAGGATTGGTGAGTCTCTCGTCTAGTAAATCAACCAAACAAGAGGACTTTTACCCGCACCGCTCTCGCGCTCGGTAAATCAACCAAGCACTCAAACAGATTGGTAGCAGTTCTTACTGCCCTTTCATTTGCAAGCAGGATACTTAGATACTTAGGATTGAACATAGAACAAATTATTTAATATTCATTTATTTCACCTCGCGCATTTCTGTGATCTGATTAATTGCTCAGGTTTTAACTTTATCACCTTTAAATAATAGCAAAATCTCCAAAATACTAGAGGTAAAATAACTGTGAACGGTCTGTACCTGCGTTTTTCATCGTTCCATAATTTTTCGCCGTCAAAAATATTTCGAGCAAGAAATAGTGAATGGTACGTTTTAAATATTGTTGCAGTGAAATATTGAGCAGGCGTTTACATGGAAAAATAAATTGCTTCTGATATTTAAATTAATGCTGTAAAGTAAATGGTGAAATGCAATGTGAACAATCACATACATTGTATTTTATGTAGTTTAAAATAATTTTATATTAATATATTGCTTAAAACGAATGAGAATACACTCAACGTTTATGGGGCCATCCATAAATTACGTCACACGTTAAGGGGGAAGGAAGGGGTCGACGAAGTGTCATAATTATCGCTCACGCGCCGCCACTCCCGCTGCCAAAGCATCATCTCCTTCCTTTCTGGATATGGAGTGCACCTACATGAACATTTTTATCCGGCTCCAAAAAAGGAGGAGGTTCTCAATTCGTATGAGAACTAACTATATTTTTTTTAGGTTTGTTACTTAATAATAATAATAACAAATTTATTTATTTCTTCACAAAAATATAAACAGAACATAACTTCATGCATCATTTAAGTGACTACTGTTACTTCTTGTGAAGACTGGTGCTTGAAATAGATTGAGACAATCTGTAGTACAAGACACCAGGTCTCCACCTCCTGGACTAAGGACCAGTTATGATAGCTTTAATAATCTTATTTCTATAGTAGTTATGTGTATTTATTACAATTTTATTGTACACAGTATACAAACTGTTACAGAAGCCGAATAGTTTAGATTAATAACATATTAGTATGGTATGTTGTTAATTGTACAAGATAAATGTTGTGAGATAAGTGTTTGTGTGTGTGTGTGTGTGTGTGTGTGTAATGCTGCGGCTACACTACCTTACCGTCTACCGGGCTGTTACCGCAATAATTATGGCATTGAATTACCGTTGAAATTACTGCGTGAAGTGGGGTGGTTACACTAGAGTTTACCTAGATATGTCAATAAATTAGGCGGTAAAAATATCATTTTTCAAGATGGAGGTTGAAGCTGCAGCTGTTGTATTTATTTAGATGGTTTTGGTCTTTTTTCTTCTTCAAACCATCATTGTACACCGCGATTTTTATCGGGGGATACCCGACCGAAAGCCCATAATAAAAAGATACGGTTCGCAGTAGAATAATTCCAAAACTTAAGCTTTTTTCATTTGACCACTGCATGTCGGTCGATACGTGCGTCGCCGTTGAGCTCATGCTGCACACTGGACAAACGGTAGTGTGGCCACAAACGCATTAATTACTGCGGTAATTCTCTTTGATGTGCGAAAAAAGACCGCCGCCGGAGCTATTGTCTACCGTCATTTGCCATATTGATTGGCATTGTAAAATTATGGCCATAAATCGTGGTTACACCTAGGCGTTGTTAAAATTATGGCAATAATTATTGGCATATCACGGTACTGTAGCCGCAGCATAAGTGTGTGTGTGTGTGTGTGTGAGGTTGTGTGTGTGTGTGTGGTGTTAGTGTGTGTGTTAGTGTGAGAAAGGTGAGTGCAAGTGTTGTGTAATGTAACATAACATCATAACTTAATAACTCCGTAATTTATAAACCGATTTGAAAAAATCTTTGTTTATTTGAAAGAGTTAAACTTCTAGATTGGTCCCAAATTTTTTTCATAATCATCAGCCTGTATCTACCCACTGTTAGGTTTGTTATTTCATTACTCCATCATATAAAAACCGATTTGAAAAAATCTTTTTTTAATTGAAAGAGTCCATTACTTCCAGATTGATCCCATATTTTTTTCATCATTATCATCCGCCTGTATCTACATACATAAATGTAGAGTAATGTTTGGAGTCGTTTTTTTTTTGTTAAAATTATTAAGACTGCTTTTTTTTCAGTAACTCTAATGTCACTGAACACCAGCCGCCCATTCCGTTGGTTCATGATCACAGCTGAAGACTCAAATGTAGATAATAGTAATTATGAAATTGGTCCCTTACCTGCTGACGTGGGGAGTTTGAAGACTTTGGACACGGAAATTGGAAGGAAGTCCAAATACAGCGCGAGGTGTCCGAGATCCGTAGAGAATACTGATAATTCGGACAAATATAGGATTGAGGTGAGAAAGAGTCTTTATGTAACTGGCTTGCGCCCGCAACTTCGTATGCTCGTATCCTGGTATGCCATGGGAATGTTCAAATACCTTTCTAAGCGTATGCCTACATCATAATATCGCTCATTTAATGCATCAACGACATAATTAACGTCATCGGCCATTTATCGAACGTTATTGTGGTATTATTTTAGTACGCTAATTCTGCTTTTTGATTCTTCTCAACAGACACAGGACATTTTAGAAGTATCAAATTATTTTTTTATAATATTATTATTGTAATTAATAAGTGTTATTTGGTTAGACAATCATAAAATTGATCTACGTACAACAACGACATAAGTATAAGTTGTGACCATATTGCAGATAATGAACGATATATACCTTTATGTCAAATTTTAAGCCGATTTGTCCTGTGGTTTGAGTCGTGCGTTGATAGATCAGAGACGTTAGTCGCCGAAAGGCTCAGTCATTACCCACCCATGTATCCGCCGTTTAGCAAAAGCCAGCAAATAGGATAATAACTTTTAAACTGTTGCGTTGCATGATTCGTGAAAATAACATAACATAATAAGAATAATAATAAATCCGCCGCAGGGCAGCTTGTGGCGAGCTGTTGTGTGAGTAGCGACAAAACGGACCCGAGTCTCCAGAGAGAGTCGGTCAGGGCCTACGTCTCCGACGTGTCTTCATCGGTCGGAATGTAAACACAAAAAGGCCCGCAGGATTCTCGGCTCTGGCTTGCCTTCATTGGCCGTCCAGAGAGGAGCCGCTAGAGCTATATGCTCCAGGTGTGGAAGTGTTAAAGGGCATCACGCCGCAAGTAACTTCGGGGAAAGCGCAGCACACCTCTCGACATCCCTGAGTCACTCACACCGGTGTTGCCCCCGGCCGTTTTCCTGGCATTTCGGGGGCCCATCTAATGAGTGGCAAGCCACCGCCTGCCGTAAACTAGCAATAAAAGCAGTTATGGCAGGCGTCCGTCCCTCTTCTGTAAAGGCCCGGTATTAAGTTCACCCAGATCTCATCTCCATAGCCCATTTATTTTCCATCACATGTTCGCAACTCAAGAGCCTGCCGAGACCTGCTCATGGGTATGACGTTCCATTGATATACATGGGGCACACTAAAAGTTTTGCACTTCTAGCTAATCGGAACTATTTTAATTTGGAATGTTATATTTTTTGAAACGACTTGGAACCTTCTTAGTAATAAAAAAAAAATTGGCGGGAAATCATTTGTCAATTGTTTTTTATCACTAATCAAAGTTCTACGTACGCAACGAAAATGGAATTAAGTCGAAAAGATTTTAGAACGATGATTTTTTATGATTTTAAAAGTTCTCTCTCTCCGCAAGACTGTGCCGCTCGTCTTCAAAATGCTTTTGGGAGAGAAGCACCTTGTTTAAGCACCGTGAGGCGATGGTTTGCTGAATTTGAGAGAGGTCGGGTTTCTTTACATGACGAATTTCGTGAAGGGCGGCCTTCAACTGCCGTCAACGAAAATAATGTGGCTACTGTTAAGCGGCTAATTGAAGCAAACCCGCAGATTACCTATGAGACAATTCAAGGACTATTGGGGATTGGTATGAGCCAAATTCAGAAAAAATTACACGAAGAATTAAAAGTTCGGAAACTTTGTTGTCGTTGGATCCCTCATGAACTGACAGCGGAGCAGAAGCGGGCTCGCGTGGAATGGTGCTCACAGATGCTACTGAAGTACGTCCACGGACATTCTAATGCTGTTTATGACATTGTCACAGGAGACGAAACGTGGATTTATTGTTTTGAACCCGAAAAAAAACAACAATCTTGTGAATGGGTGTTTGGAAATGAGAACAGGCCAACAAAAGTGAGGCAGGCGAGAAACGTTGGTACAAAAATGATCGCGATTTTTTTCTCAGCTACGGGTCCCATCTGCACAATTTCACTTGAAGATCAAAAGAGTGTTAATGCTGAGTGATATTCTACCATTAGTTTAACCAGGGTGCTAGAAAAAGTTCGCGAAAGACGACCAAAAAGCCGCGTTCTCCTAGATCATGACAACGCTTCTTCACACACGGCCAACAAAACAAAGTCATTTTTAGCTTCCGAAAAAGTACAACTGGTCACCCATTCTGCACATAGCCCCGACCTAGCACCTTGTGATTTCTGTATTTTCCCCAAAATCAAAGATTTGATGAGAGGTTTCACTTTTACCAACTCCGAAGAGGCAGTGATAGCGTTCAATCAGCACGTAGAAAACATGCCTTCAGATCTGTGGTCCTCCTGTTTAAAAAAATGGTTCGATCGCATGAAAAAATGTTTAAAATGTAATGGAGAGTATTTTGAAAAGCAATAAACATAATACTTTGGTTATAACATGTTGTTTTTCTAAGTTACGCAAAACTTTTAGTGTGACCTACGTATTATGCTGGAGCGGGTCACAGCGGGCGTACAACATTACATCAAACTTCTCAAAGGGGCCTCTACGTGTTGGATCCATATCTCCGTGCACGCCTATCAAATGACCGGGCATGACCCGTGATTAAAAAGAGATAATAATAATAACATAAAATATAAAAATAATAAGTCCATGACCGGTGCAACCTGGTCGAAACGTCGGGCAATAATAAAGGTATGTAAATACCCTTATGCACGATCGCGTTAATTCCAGTTGTTATTAGCAAATTGGAGCAGCCGGATTGGGGAAATTCGCAGAAGACCGCAGCGAATTTAAAATTTCGAGTTTTACGTTTCTATGAGTGAGTGAGGTGACAAAAAAGGTACATATCGTAGCAGATAATAAATAAATAAATATTTCTGGACAATTTACACAGCGCCATCTAGTCCCAAATTAAGCGCAAAGCTTGTGTTATGGGTACCAGACAACTGATAAATGTACTTAAATACATATTTTTTTTGTAAATACATACTTATACATAGAAAACACCCAGACCAAGACAAACAGACATGTTCATGCACACAAATGTTTGACTTGTGCGGGGATCGGACCCGCGAACTCGGAGTCAAAGTGGCCATTGCTAACCATTCGACCTTATTCCTCCTTATTCGATTCTTGTACCCTTATTCTATGGTCAAAGTTTAAATAAAATAAATAAATAAAATTTGTACGCATATTGTCAGAGGTATTACGAAGGACATATGATACTTTTTATTACAAAAAAAGTAAACGTGGGCGAAGCTGCGGGTGGAAGCTAGTGTTTATATTTTGGCTGGTGCATTGACATTTGTTCTGCAAGCTACGTGGCCTTTTTAGAATTGCAGCTTACTCATAAAGGAACAAAACCTAAATACATTTATTTACAGATTCACTGGATATCACCTAAGCACAGTGATGACGGACAAAAAGTGCGACTGCGTGCAATGGTAGCAGAAAACGAGGAGGTCTGGTACTCTGGAGACAACGACGAAAATTTGGTAGTTACGCTGACGAAAGACAGTAAACCACCTTTGGACAGTCCACCACTATTGCCAACTAAAACTTGTGCCCTTTGCAGCGAAGCAAGATACGAGGTAATTGGGTTTGGGACAGTACACTTAATAGAGGTTAGAAAGGCAATTGTTGCTCATTTCCTACAAAACCGATGTCTACATCCTAGACCCTAGTATTTTTACTACTACACATGCAAAGTAATAAGCAAAAGGCTTACACACACACGCGCGCGACTTCAAATCGACTACTAGGATTGGTCCGTGACTATTCATACCGACGCAATAATACTTTACGTATGTGCAGCGCAAAATCAATTACAATTGGCAATTACAAGCATTCGATATCCGTGCATACTTGTGAAACGTTTGCAAGCATACGTGTTCCATCTAGCCTCTCTAAGTGTTTTGTGGGTTTGGGACAAGGTTGAGACAAGGCAAGGCACGCATGTGAAAATGTGAACTAAATTAAACGTTTAAGTTTTTTGTTGTAAAACTAGCTGACCCGGCAAACGTTGTTTTACTATATAAATTTAGGGTATGATAGTAAAAGGGTGAAAATTTAGGGTTGTATGTAATTTTAATGCCACAATATAAAAAAAAAAAATATTAAATTTTTGTCCAAAAAATTACAAAAATGTTAGGGGTGGACAACTTTTATCACTTAGGGGATGAAAAATAGATAGTAGCCGATTCTCCGACCTACTGAATATGTATATAAAATTTCATAAATATCGGTCAAGTCAAGCCCTTTTGAAGGAGTATGGTAACTAACATTGTGACACGAGAATTTTATGTACATAATTAGATGTAATATTAACAATAATTATCGGAGTATCTTATAATCGTAACAGATAAGGTTAATTAGTAGAAAAATATATAGAACACGATTTTTTTCCAACCATTAGTTTTGTCAAATACATATAGTGAATTTTACAAGTTACTTTCTATTGACCTGACCCCTTACCACAATCTCTTATTGCGATTCAATAATTGAATGCTTATTCATACCATTGAATAAGCGACTCTATTCCCATTTGAAATAGAGTCGCTTATTCATTGGTATGAATAAGCATTTTATTCGGTTATTGAATCGCAATAAGAGATGGTGGTAAGGGGGCTGTCTCCCGCACCATGCTAAAACGCAAGGAGTAATTCAATTGCAGAAAAAAATCGTTTAAAAGGTGGCACTGCATAGTAGGCTTTACAAGTTAGTATAAAAGGTAGAGTAACGTTACCGGTAATATTCCACTAAAAGTTCAGCTAAGATTTTAGTAATGAAAAAAATAAGCTAATTGTATTTTTTCTTTATTGAACATGTCTAATTTTATAAAAGTTCTTCTCCAGGTTATCTTCGAAGGCTTATGGTCAAGATTACTTCATCCTCGACACTATCCAAGCAAGCCAGATGAGAATGGATACAGCCATATGATCGGTGCCTCCCATGCCTTTGATTACATATTATGGCAGCAAGGTTTACCAGCTGGCAGAGGACTTGCAGAATTAGCTGTGAATTCCGATATTAAAGTTTTGGAAACTGAAATTATTGCAAATGTAAGTATGTGGATGTAGTTATAAAAACTGTACTCTAATCGCATTTCTTGTCATTATTTTCAATTTTTGAAGAATTTATTCTGTCTGCCGCAAACGCCTCTTGTATGTAGGTAATTTTCGACAGCTATCCATCTGAACTTAGCCTTAGTGCATCTTCCGGCGATGGCGATGTAAACTGTCCCATTCAGATGATTTTTATTTTAGGGAATGCCTGATCAGAATTGTTAAAGTGGGTGACCCAAAACTGTGACCAATGTGGCGTCCAGGGAGCAGGGAGGGAGTTTAGCGGGCAACATTGATTACTAGGCCAATAAAATTTTGTTACTTTACCAATAATGGTCAAACAAATACCGTTACTTAATAAAAAAAATATTTAGTAACGAAATTTGTTATATTATTTTTTTGCTTTATCTTAAAGTCGTGATTAAATCTCTCATTAACCCTAACAAAATATAGTAGAATTTATAGTTACAGAATTAATGTGAAATTATTACTTTGTTATTATTCTTTTATTAATATTAAATCAATTGAAGAGCTATGATTCAATAATATAAAACATGGATTTGTTCATCGACACAGATAAAGTGAGTCCAGGGCACTCAGAAAGTTTTGCAAAAATATATTTTTTTTTTGTATGAGACCCTGACCGATTACTTTTAAATTAAAAAATGTTAATACATATTTAACAGGAAAAAAACCATTGTTCAAAGTTAGAATATCGTGTCTCATTGAAAAACGGACTTGCATCGGGTACATTTCCGTATGATGATTATTAACGTTTTCTAATGTGATCTAAAACCGGATAAGGTGTTTCATCAACTTAAAATTGTATTTATGAATGAAGGGCCTTCTGAAGAAATCATCTACCTTTGGCATAATGTATTAAGCGCTCTAACTTTGGCGGATGAAGAAAGAAATGGTCGACCTAATGCGACGGTAATCGCGACGTGATGGCACTTGGAAAAAACACATAAAAAATACCTCATTCATTACCATCCTTAGGTTGGACCACAGTATTACTATTTTTCATACAGTAGGGAATCGCCTTTGACGTGGCACGATGCCGCCGCCCGCGTAGGTATCCACGCGGTCGTTCGCCGATATGCAAGGGTTGTCACAAAATTCGAAATCAAATAATCTTTAATATTTTTATAATCATTTATCAACAACATATAATATACATATTTACACATGTTGCACTGCTAAATATTTACGTGAAGGTTTATTTTTAGATTTCAATTTTCTATCATTAAATTTAACAATATAATGAATTCGCATTCGGATAAACAATTTGATCATGAAAATATGGGGGAAACATAAGCATGGCTGTGATGTAAACTGTACTTGTTTTAATAATACCTACCTATAATTTATCTAAAAATATTCATATAATATTAATAATGTTCCACCAAGTGCCAACAATCAACAGTATCAACTAAAAATATTGTTTCCTACAGCACCTGGTTGGTGTTGGTATGTTAACTTATTATGGCGAAGACAAAAGTCCCTATGTTCATTCGTAACTAATAAACGGCTGAACCAATTTTGATTAGTTGTAAAATTCGTCTTTATTGCGCCAGTGTCACGGAGTATATCAAAATTAAAAAAAAAATAGCGGATTTCTGGTGCCAGCCAAGTTGATGTAGGTACCAAACAATTAACGATTTAAATTTGATTACGACTTTACTCACTTCATTTTCGCAAGATCACTACATAGTATAAAACAAAGTCGCTTTCTCTGTCCCTATGTCCCTTTGTATGCTTAAATCTTTGAAACTACGCAACGGATTATGATGCGGTTTTTTTTAATAGATAGAGTGATTCAACTGGAAAGTTTATATGTATAAAATATGCATAACATAGTAGAAAAACACTGATAATTTAGAGGTTTCTAATGTGATGTCGTAAATAAACACATTTTTTTGCTCTTTCATTGCAAACGCTGGCTGAACCCAACGAGATAGATCAAAATAATGTAGTACAGTATTGTTCACCTTAAAATGGTCTACAAAAAAGTTCGCGATGGTATATGTCTATCTCTTAGTGGTAACACACAATAACCGTTATTTTATCCTTTGCTTTTTACAAGAAATAATGCCTTATTTACGAAGCGATTTTAAGCAATACAGAATTAATCCTTATCCAATTAAGTACCTTAAATACATTGCGCATTTAATATAGATCAATATGGCCCTTCACAGCATGTAATTTAAATGAATAGTTTAGAAGATATTACACATTTAAAATGCAGGGACATAACGGCTGTGGCGGTACCGGCCGCGGAGCCGGCGGCGTGTGCCTATAACTGGGGAAGGACTGGATAGGACAAAGCGCAAAGACCTTCTGTAGTACATTTAGTATCAGCATTGCACCCGTGCGAAGCCGGGGCGGGTCGCTAGTACTTAATAATAGAAACTAGGAATATCAATACCCAAAATGCAATGACTGGATAGCAAAATTTACTGTATATATATAACTAAAATGTGTAAAATAAAAAAGTAAATAAAAATTATCAAAAAACGTATTTGCTTAAAAAAATTTAAAAAAAGAAACTAGCCCTGAAACAAAGATCTTAACTACTAGGTATGGATAGGCCATTCTAAGGAGATAATTTGTCACGAACCGATGAGTCATTTGGCTTTTCGACAGCGAAAATAATAAATATGAGAGTGTAAGTTAAAAATTGGTGTCCCATTTGTTTATAAAGTTTATAGTGTACATTTACGTAACATAAACATACACATAGGTTCGTCCCACACACAGCACGTGCATATAGTCGCAGAGACAAATTTTATGTTAGAAATGGCACAGCCATACGTAGTAATTAATATCTTTGCCCAGAAATCTTGAATATAGGTGAATATAGAACCTTGTCTTTATCTGTCGGTTTAAATAAAATCATAACAGTTGGATATTAGACAAATACCTACTCCTTCTGTGTCCGACATCCCAACTATTAAGAAGGTGTAAACATAATAATTACACTTTGGGCAAGAGCATGCGCCGTAAAGAATATATATACCTACATATTTACACTTGAAAACCCCGCTAGGTTGGAGTTCGAGTTACGAAGTACTTAACTATTTAGTCATCTGTCGTTGGAGCACAAGAATTCGGTTATATGTTGTATACTTATAGTTGGAGTACCTTGCACTTCACCAACAATATAGCTACATACATTTCAACAAAGACAAAGTAGGTAGGTTTTTACGAAATTATAGAAAAAACTTACCTTGCGTCACGGGGAAATCTATAAAATTTTAAATTCATGATGTGTTCCGACATCGAGTTACAACCGTATACAGAACAATTTGTATTCACCATCATAATAAATAGGAATCACTGAACGTAAATTAAAAAAAACGTTTAAAACACTCAGTACGCGCACGTGACTGCCTTTCACGGTGGCTCCCACAAACTACGCTTGTTTGTGGGACGCTGACCGCACCGCCCGCTTCTCCGCGGGTTCTCCTCCCTTGCTCTGCGCAAGTACCTTCGCTTCCCAACTGTATGCTTTTAAAACTGTGGGTTGGACGGGTAGGTGGGAAGCTTAGTATGGTCGTGTGGTTTCCGGCAGACTAGAATAGAATCACTCCGTCTCTTCCCGTGGATGTCGTACAAGGCGACTAAGGGAAATACGTTATAGAACATCGATCAGGCCTCCCCAACCCGTCTGGCCAGCGTGGGGAGTGTAGGCCAAATCCTCCTTCTGTCTGGAACGGACGAGAGAGGGTCGTGCTCCTGTAGTGGAGACTAAAATGACCTGATGATGATGATGATGATGAGGTTGGACGGGACGGGCCAGGTACGTCGAGTTGTTCGGCGATGTATCTGACCCGTCCCGTCCGAGGTCCCGTTATGTATGCTGGGGCCTTATGTTTGATGCTTACATTATTTCTGTTTTTGTGAGCGTCATGACACCATTTCTATTGACGTGATAACGTCTTATAAATCGATGACCGCTGGTTGCACGCACGTAAAAGCATGACCCATTGTCACGTTCCGCCTGAGCCGAGCGTGCGCGGAACAAGCGATAGAGAGGCACGATCGGCCTAAACACATTGCTTGTGACACATCTTTCTCTCTTCCACTCCATCGGCCGATGTTTTCTTAAGACGTTATCACGTAAACCGACTTTGCAGATAACCAATTTCTTTTCAGATGTCATTAAAGTATGGGACAAGAACATTAATCAAAGGTAAACGCCGTCACCATCCGTACATGTCGGAACCATCACATGCCCTGTTCAGAGTAGATAGAATCCATCACTTGTTCTCCATAGCTGTGGGAATGAGACCATCGCCAGACTGGTTTCTAGGGACTTCCCAGTTCGAGCTGTGCGATGAGACCGAATGGTTGGAACAAGTTAAAATACCTTTGTATCCGTGGGATGCTGGTGTTATGGACGGAGTGTCTTATGAGGTAAGCATTTTATACTAGTAAGATGCCAAATAAGCATACGACCTTCCCGATATTGCAGTAGACCGCGATATCAGGCAGATCGTATGTTTAGTACGCTCTAAAACCAAACTCGACTCCAAACCAAATCCAAACAGTGGAACGAATATGGTTTGACGCAAATGTTGCAAAACTCGTATTCCAACAGTGGGGGTTTGACGCGAATGTTGCAAAAAAAAAAGGTGACAGTAATAGGGCTCAGACACGCGGTCCCCGAGAACCTCTCCGTTTTAAACAACATATTATAATAACTGATTCATCCAGACGGAGACAAACAGACATGTTCATGTACACAAATATTCGTATTATGCAGGAATCGAACCAGCGACTTCGGAGTGAAAGTGCCCATTGGTAACCATTCGGTCACCGAGTACTTCATAGGTAGACCCAGAGATTACCCCCTACAACCTCATAAACTCACAAACTTTACCTCTTAATAATATTAGTACATATAGATTACAATCATCGTTCTTCAGACAATGTATTATTCATGGAATTTATTGTTATAGTCAGAAAAATCCATGACTCAACCCACGGATAGCATCAAAAGAGTTGAAGTGGGGTCTTTCAACGAGGATTCTCCGTTTTACCAAAAGAATTTGAAGGATTTGCAGCCGTTTGCCATGTTGACAGTGAGAAGGTTGAATGTATATCCAAATAGGCCAGAAGATTGTCAAGATGAAGAAGGTATGACTGAGATTTTTTTTTATATAACATAGGACAACAAACACGCATATGGCCCGCCTGATGCGAAGCCGTTACCGTAGTCATATAAACGCTCACAATATGAAAAATCACTTGCGCGTTGGCACTCCGTTGTCCATAGAATGACCTCACTCACTCGCAAGAACACAACAACCCTCAAAGGAATTGTTATTTGGCTGCGGTATTCTGTGAGGTGGAGGTACTTCTCCAATCGGGCAGCTTAAAATATGCTGTCCTACCGTTCTTTTTTCAACACGTGCAACCGAGGTTCGCTTTAACTCTAAAAATCATGTAGTAGTTAGACCCTAAAATCTGAAACTTAGATCGAACTAAAAATCATCGATATAACCAAATAACTAATTCCATTAATATATTAAACATAAAAAAAAACGTATTTATTTATATACATAATTTAAAAAATTTGGAAATGAAAAACCCCTATAATAAGAAAACATGTAGCAGTCGCGACCCATTCTAGAAATGGAGGCTTAGTGAATTTAGAGCACAGTAGCGTCCCGACTGCTACATGTTTTCTTGTTTTAGGCGTGTTTCATTTCCAAATTACACAGAAAACCAGTCGGGATTTTTAGTTTTTTAAATTACCGTTTTTATTTTATGTTTTTTAGTTTTATTTATTTTGATATATGCATGTCACTCTCACAGTAAATACATATCTAATAACACCCCTCAAGTTAACTAAAATCAGGCGGAAGGTATACTTGTTTGATAACCAGGATGTTATAAAATAATGCAACTTTGTATAGTGCACATGACATTATATTTTAGAGCTTCGATCATTCAGTTTTTCGGGATAAAAGTACCCTTAAACCGTAAAAAGACCGTAAACTAGCCCTGAAATTAATAATATTATTAAACTGTCACTGTCCAAAAATCATTTCAGTCTATTGGTTCCTTTCGACCTGAAAGAAGGGCAAACAAACAAACGTACTTTCACATTGAACATTATTAGTACATATATGTAAATATATTTGTTGTAGAGACATTTTGTTACTGAAGGTAGTTTCAAATTTTCAATTGTAGCCCAGTGGTATTACAACACCCGGCCATTCTATACAAATATCACGTCGTTTACTATTATCATCTATTATCGACCTCACCTCCCCTCTGAGACAAATCTGGAACAGTTTGTATAGCGCCGCCCGCACACACGCTCATTTTCGCTCTGTACAGACGTCATTGTTTATGTAGTAGTGAACGACGCGACTTTTGTATGGAGTGGCCGGGATGTGCTATTACCAACTATTACATAAAGAATGACATCTGTCAGAGCGCGAATGAGCGTGTGTGCGGCGTCATACGAACTGTTCCAGATTTGTCTCAGAGGGGAGGCGAGGTCGACACGAGAGAGCGGCAGCGAGTGGTCATACTGAACGTAGTACTCTTGTAAATGTAACGTGTGGAAAGGGACTTAGTAGTCTGTAATATTACAGGTGACGACGCGCAGGAAGAACAAACCGAGGGCGATGAGTAAGTATATTACATTAAAAAAAGAAATCTATACTGATTGATGACTACCCCTTCAATCCATAATCAATGATGGGATACGGGTGTCTCGCAAAGCGGAGACAAATGCCTTCATCTCGAAGATCGCTGACTGACTATTACCACTATTACTGTCTATTGACTATGGCTGGAACCGACGGCCCTCCGTAAAGCCGGGTCCGCTGCGACGTGTTTTCGTGTTTGCAACACAGACATTCAATGTGGTTTGCAAACACGATAACATTGTTAGCTAACCGAATAGGGGCCTAACAGTTATGTTAGAAAAAAAACAGATCTCGTGCTCTACACGACTTGAAAGGGCATTGAAAATGAATCCACCAAAAAAATTTTTAACATTGAAAATGTGTTTTCGTTCGCTCCAGTAGGCCCCCCTTTTCGCTGAAAGTGCGACTCGCCCGTGATACCCTGAGGTTTTAGGGCCACGAGGACATATGAGGGCTCAAAAGACGCGGAATTTGAAGGACTTTAAGCAGAAGTAAAAATTACTTCGGAAAAGTTAGTTTTGAAAAAAAATTCACAGATCTCGTGCTCTACATGACTTGAAAGGGCATTAAAAATGAATCTACCAAAAAAAATTATTCATTTTTAATGCCCTTTCAAGTCGTGTAGAGCACGAGATCTGTGATTTTTTTTTTCAAATTAACTTCGATACCTTAGCACAACCTATGATTAGTATCATTTTCATTAGTATCATTCGACGATCTAGGTGGTCGAATGGTTATTAATGGCTACTTTGACTCCGAGGTTGCGGGTTCGATCCCCGCACAAGACAAATATTTGTGTGCATGAACACGTCTGTTTGTCTAGGTCAGAGTGTTTTCTATGTTTATATGAATATATTTACAAAAATAAATGTACTTAAATATACAGTCTAGTACCCATAGTACAAGCATTGCTGAGTTTGGGGCTAGATGGCCGTGTTGAATTTGTTTAGGAATATTTATTAATTTATTGATTTGAATTGGATGTAAAACAATATTGCTCCCCTCCAACTCCATCAGAGTTGTGGGAGTAATTATATATATTATGTCGCAGCCAATTTGTAGAACCCACCGCATTACATAACGGCTACCACAAAAGTCACCAGATAGCTGGCCGCATATCTTGTGACAATTCACTAATATGATAAAACGGTTTGAAATAATGGCTTGGCCATATTATAAAACAGTTAGCCGTTATGTAATGCGGCGGGTTCTACGAATTGGCTGCGACATATATATATCAGTATTAATTTTCACGGTAACGCAATTGTCTAAAAAATACTGAACTAATTTCTTTGCCTAACGAACTTACAATTTTTTTATTAGTTACAAATTGTTTTAAGGACCTCAATGGCGTCGTTGCTCGGGTCAGTTTAATCGAACACGCAAGTTAAGCAACGTTGGCCGCAGCCTTTTTTCCCATTTTTTCCATGGATAGGTTTATTTATCTCGAGCTCTTCCGTGCTTCAGAGGGCACGTTAAGCCGTCGCCGTCGGTCCTGGTTGTTGTCGTTAGATAACAGTCGTTAAGGCAAGTCAGTGGCCTTTGCCCTTTAGGCCCATTGAAAACACTGGCCTCCCCCAACCCGCAGTTGAGCAGCGCGGTGGAGTATGGTCTAATCCCCTTCGATTGAGGGGTGACCCGTAGTGGGAGGAATAAGGGTTAGAAAAAACTAAGGGTTAAAAAAAAAAAGTTACGAATTTCACCATCTTCACCTGACTGATAATTCCTTCAAATTCTAGTCCAGGCGAAGAGGAACCTCATCTAATGGAGTCTCGATATTCTTCAACATGTGGCTTAAGCGAATGGAATGAGTGGTCAGAATGTGTGCCCAACGATGGAGTTTGCGGTAGAGGAGTCCAGACCAGGACCAGGAGGATCATGTCACCTCAGGTACCACAGCTTAGAAGCACTTCAGAAGCATCACTAATTATTTAATATTTCGCTCGCAATCTGTTAGTTAATTCTGTGGGTCTCGTCACTATCTTTAGAGGCCAAAGTCCAACTAACCGCTTTACATCAGGCGTACCGAATGCTTATGTAGCAACCGGCGTTGTATTAAAAAAAATTGAGCGGACAGATCCATTTCTAGACCGAAAATATTCACCCTAGATCTTTATCGTATTATTTAATATATAAATTTTCTTCGTTTATGGATAAATCTTTTAATAAATAGGTATGTACTTGTACGTACAATAAAGATATTCACAAACAAATGAAGCTTATAAATATTTTAAAAATGAAAAAAATCACCTCTCCCACGGCGTAGTAGGTGAATTTTTCCATTTTTTTAATATTTATAATATTTACTTATTTAAAATATTTATTTATATTCTGGCAAGTTGGCCGTAGCCGGAATCAACGATTTAAATAATGCTTTTCTTAGTTTGGAAAAATTATATTCATTTCTTTTTTTTTTCAGGAACGGGCCTACTTTGAACCTTCATTGGACTGCAATGAAAATAATCGTATAACAGAACACAAAAAATATTGTTTCATTGACTGTATTTGATAATAGATGAAATTAAATTATAGTAAAAGGATAATAGTAATCAAGATAAAATTTACTTTAAAGCCTAAAACATATTGATTATCAATAATTATAATTAAAATCTAAAACTGTTAGTAATATCACTTTAGTTAATTACCTACTCGATTATTTTTAATTCCTAGTAGGTACCTACCTAAAAGAAGTAATAGTAGTGTACATACATCTAAAAATGTTTTATCTTTATATAATCCATGCAGGCTCCATCTTGTAGATTTATTTTAAGCGTGGACTAGACACATTCACATACGTATTCAGGACAGGCGCGGCCGAGGAGAGCCTGTCTTCTTGTTTTTGCGCGAAAATAACCGGTTTGGTTGACTTCGAGTTGGCTAGATGCACGTACTTGCGAGGAAATGTGAAGTTTCGCGGGTTTTGCCGGCCGGCGGGGTGCGGAGGAAGCGGAACGTGCCCTGTCAACATTGTTCGCTAGTCAGGTATGAACATAGACACAAACGGCGCATGCTCCACCAAGCACCGCCTCGCGCGACCGCAACTTGTTGATTGTTCGCACACTTCACGTCAGTCTCTCGCGAACGATGCGCCGAGTGGTTGTGTGTCGCGTCGCGCTCGTCAGTAAAAACTTCGAAATATTTTTACGAAATTATGTGAAGTTTCCAAACACAAACTCGTACAGAACTACCGTGTCGGATGTACAGTATTACTTTTAGTTGACTCGCGAAGTTATTCATAAGTAGTTTTAAGTCGTTGAAACTTAATAGGCTTACTTCTTACTCGTTTTACCTGCATACGTCCCACGACTCAAAGCGGTTACCTTTACCGAAGAAACGAACATTTTTCAAATGGATGTGCGCTTGTATTTTGTGATAGTGTGCGTGTTTTGTGTGATTACGAGAATCGAAAGCCGGTGACAAGTTCAGTGTCGTGATAAAAATTTTGTATTAAAGTTTTGGTAAAGAAGAAAAATGATTCGGTGGGAATTGCTGATCACGGTGGCTTACTTCGTGCAAGCATCTGCATTATACTCAGAAGGTAAAATAAAAACTGCTTTTTCCGTGTGTACGCGCAGCTTTGTTCTAAATTCTTTTGTTCGGTTGGCTTGCCTGCCGGCACGTTTGAGGAATCCCAACTGTTGGCTGGGTAGGTCGATACCTGTACCTGTGTGACGTCATTTATTTCGGCACCTGAGTTAACACGTGGTATTTATAACGGTCACTGATGCATAGCTTTCATTTTGCCGAATCTACATTTTGAAAGATCTGACAATAAGGTTGTCTGGAAGGGATTGCTCTAAGGATAAGACAGCCTATTGTACTTTTAGTCCTTACTTACGTACACCTATTTGCTTATTTATCTATGTTTTTCGTACAATAAAGAGTATGAACTCATTCATTCAAAGATGTTTGTTTGAAAGAGGTGGTCGTAAACGAACATGTCAGTCAACCTGATACTAAATAATCACCACAGCCTACCTTATACCTACAATCAGCAACACCAAATGGTCACTGATCTATTGCGAGCCTTTTTAGCGAAACACTCTTGAAGGTTCCCAAATTGTATTGGCACAGAATGATGTATTGGTTCGGGAATTCCGATGCACATGTAATATACCTTCTCCGTACTACAGACGTCGTAGGTAGAAAATGCTTTAAAGACGCACCTACTTATACTGTTTAATACCTAATTCTGTAATACTATTCTAGATTGGCATTTATTACTGTGAAGTTGTGCTGATGTGTATCAATGGAATTATTGATAATTTTCCATTACTGAGTACTATGAGTATAGTACAGTTAGTCACTCGTTTTATATCTAAATGCATCGACTCGTTAGATACATACACCTACTTTATCAACATACCTTTGACATGAGCGGCGCACCTTATCAAACTTGATAACGCGCCCTTTATATACATACATGTAGAAACCTACCTATGGTAGGCGGTACAGTACAGTACCTAGAGTACCTAGTAAATTTATTGAACCCAACCGCCGAAGCTGAAGCCGATTACCATAAATAAATAAATATTGTCAGACAAATTACACAGCGCTATCTAGCCCCAAAGCAAGCGAAGCTTGTGTTATGGGTACTAGACAACTGATAAACATACCTACGTAAATACATTTTTTTTGTAAATACATACCTACTTATGATACATAGAAAACACCCTCGGACTTTTTGATTCTAAAAATTGGTCTTAGGATATAGTTAGAGTAAACGAGCTAAGTGGTCGAATGGTTAGCAAGGGCCTCTTTGACTCCGAGGTCGCGGGTTCGATTCCCGCACAAGACAAATATTTGTGTGCATGAACATGTCTGTTTATCTTGGTCTTGGTATATATATTATTATATATTTACAAAAAAATGTAGGTATTTAAGTATAATATCAGTTATTATTGTACGAGCTTTGCGCCTAATCTGGGACTACATGGCGCTGTGTAAATTGTCCAGAAATATTTAAATATTAAAAATAGTTATTGACAAACATCTTCAGCTTAGACAGTAGAACTCTAGCGTAGCTACTAGCTAAGCTACATATTCATCATCAGGACATTTTAGTCTCCACTACAGGAGCACGACCCTCTCTCATCCGTCCCCGACAGGAGAAGGATTTGGCCTACATTCCCCACGCTGGCCAGACGGGTTGGGGAGGCCTGATAGATGTTTGATAATGTATTTCCCTTAGTCGCTATGTACGGCATCCACGGGAAGAGACAGAGTGATTCTATTCTAATCTGCCGGAAACCACACGGCCAATTACCAACAACATAAGCAGTATAGCATTTTCACTATCAAAAAAAAACTGACGGTGATCGGCTTCATCTGCGGCGGTAGGACCCGGGGCCAGGGGATCTACCGCCGAAGCTAAAGCCTCTTAACCCTATTCCCTTCGGATTTTTTAGTAGCAATAATCTAACTTGAGCTTAGATTTAACTTTATTTATATTTAACGAACTCAAGTGGAATGGCTGATAATGGAAATGTCGGGACGGTTCAGAATTTATATATTTTGATAAAGTTAAATACCTAGTAAAAGTAAGATATTTATTTTGAAATAAGCTCAAACTGAAATAAAGCTCAAGCCGTGTGGTTTCCGGCAGACTAGAATAAAATCACTCCGTCTCTTCCCGTGGATGTCGTACAAGGCGACTAAGGGAAATGAATCTATTCTAGTCTGCTGGAAACCACACGTTTCCGGCAGACTAGAATAGAATCATTCCGTCTCTTCCCGTGGATGTCGTACAAGGCGACTAAGGGAAATACATTATCAAACATCGATCAGGCGTCCCCAACCCGTCTGGCCAGCGTGGGGAGTGTAGGCCAAATCCTCCTTCTGTCTGGGACGGACGAGAGAGGGTCGTGATCCTGTAGTGGAGACTAAAATGTCCTGATGATGAATATGTAGCTTAGCTAGTAGCTACGCTAGAGTTCTACTGTCTAAGCTGAAGATGTTTGTCAATAACTATTTTTAATATTTAAATATTTCTGGACAATTTACACAGCGCCATGTAGTCCCAGATTAGGCGCAAAGCTTGTACAATATAACTGATATTATACTTAAATACCTAAATTTTTTTGTAAATATATACATAGGTATAATACATAGAAAATACCAAGACCAAGACAAACAGACATGTTCATGCACACAAATATTTGTCTTGTGCGGGAATCGAACCCGCGACTAAAATGACCTGATGATGATTTGTGTTTAGCTTAGCTGATAGAGACTCTGTAGCTCTACCGACTAAGCTGAAGATGCTTGTCAATAACTAAAACGTAAGAGTTATTTTTCAACTCAAAATATTCGATTGTAATCGGCGGTAGGACCCCAGGATTTTACCATTTAATAAGTTTAAAATCTTTTTGAATAAAATCCGGACTTTAATAATCACTAAAACCTAAAACATAATTACTGTCAGTCGTTAACAAATTATCAGTCAAGACACACTACTGAGACACTACTGAGACACCATTGAGACACCACTGAGACACCACTGAGACACCACTGAGACACCACTGAGACACCACTGAGACACCACTGAGACACCACTGAGACACTACTGACACACTACTGAGCCGCCATTGTAGTTTTTGCAGAATACGGAATTTGTAACAATGGCAATATAATGTCTATAGTGTGTCGATAGAGTGTCAATGGCGTGTTGCTTAACTAAAAGTTACAGACTTGGGCCCCAGTAATTAAAATATCATTTTATAAATAGTTCCTACTCTATTATTTTTAGTTCATAGTAAAAGAAATAATAGTAAGTAGGAACTCCAATAATTTATGTGACAACAAAATTAAATGAAAAACCATCTTTAATAAACAATGTCGCTAACAGATTTTGATAAGTAAGCATACGGCCCGCCTGATGTGAAACGGTGACTAATATCTTGTACCTATTTAGTTGTACCTATAGAATAGACGCTTGGTCGCTTGCAACGTCAATCAACGCTCGCATCGTACGGTTTCGATCTGCCATGGCAGCAAATTCCTGCTAATCTCACTCGCAGGAACACAACAATTCCTCAGGGACTGTATTGTTAATTGGCTGCGATATTCTGTTAAGTGTAGGTACTTCACCAGTCGGACTTGACAGTATGCCTTACTGTTGGATTTAAATCGACTCTGGAAATCAATCGATTGTTAGTTAGGGCGTAATCGAGCTTTCTTTCGCCACAGCGTCGGTTGCTAAACGACATGGTGCACCACGTGCAGGCTTTGGCTCAAAGATGATGGTGAGTTGCTTACACCCCAAAGTCGAAAAGTTGTACTTTATAATCCGGACGCAAAATCCATACATATAGGTACATCATAATATTTACGCTTAGACTGTGATAAGCCATAAGGTCAACCCCCTTACCACCATCTCTTATTGCGATTCAATAATTGAATAGATTGCTTATTCATACCAATGAATACGCGACTCTATTGAAATAGAGTTTATTCAGTTATTGAATCGCAATAAGAGATGGTGGTAAGGGGGCAGGTCACCAAATCAAAGAGTCACCATATTTTGTATAATTTTTTTCGGTATAGGATAAAATGTTGACTATTGATACGTTGGAGGAGCTCGATAGCGTAGTTGCGGGTGTCAGTCTAAAGTTCTAAACGAACACTCAAGTTAAGCAACGTCTTCCGTAGCCTGCCCCCTTACCACCATCTCTTATTGCGACTCAATAATTGAGTAGATTGCTTATTTATACCAATGAATAAGCGACTCTATTCCATTTGAAATAGAGTCGCTTATTCATTGGTATGAATAAGCAATCTATTCAGTTATTGAGTCGCAATAAGAGATGGTGGTAAGGGGGCTGTCCATGAATGGGTTAATTTATTTCGAGCTCCGCTTCAAGATCTGCATTCACTACGATAACAAAACATTTTATCAAAATATTAATTATTATATTTTGTTAATCATTCAACACAAAACCATCTGTTTACCTTGAAAATGCTATAAGGTTAAACCGGTCGGTGAAAATAAACGTAATTAATTATACTATGCGAGAAACAAAATTATAAAAAGTCTGAGGAGAGACTTTGCCTCTCTTTGTGTATTCTACCGTCTGTTGTTGTCTGTATAAGGAGGGTTTGTTCGGAGGAATTGTTTGACATGATGTCCACGGCCTCTTTCTACAGTCGCACCGCTCACCATAGGCAGGGAATTCATACTCACACGTTGAAACCTAAATGGATGCTGTACGCTTCCAGAGATTTTTTTTTACCTCGAGCTGTCACATTGTGGAATGAACTCCCTGTCATGGTTTTCCCAGAAAACTACAGATAGAGTATATTATTCTGTGCTACAGTATAGGATTTTTCAAGAATGTCATTAAGAAGTTTTGCAGAGTCGGCAACGCGTGAGTGATGCCTCTGGTGTCGCAAGCGTCTATAGGCTACGTTGACTGCTTCCAAAAGGCGGGTCGTTCGTTTGTTAAAAATTTAGAAATTGGTCTGAAGAACAATCGTGACTCAGTTCGTGACGAATGATTTGTAAATGATGAACTATTTCATTTATTAAGTAGATATTTAAGACCTACTCGTATGTCTCGGTACATTGTTAGACATCCTATTAATTAATTGAACCTAAAGATAGGTGTTAAGAATTGCGCTGTGTGTGGAGGCGCGCTGAGCCCATGGTAAGATTAATAAACAACTTTTACTGACTGACTGGGGGAGTGATAGTGTTGTCAGCTAATGAATGACCGTATCGATATTAAGATCGATAAATGTCGAATCGCGTCGAGTTAGTGGAGCATTCACAACTAACTCTCTCCAGAAGTCCGTTTTAAATCCAACAATAGGTTTAATTAATAAATTATATTATATAATAGTGGGCTGGCCACATCTGCCAAGTCAGCAATGGTAGATTGGGGAGGAAATTTCTAGAGTGAAGGCTGTGTATAGGGCAACCAAGCGTAGGGCCACAGAATAATATACATTACTAGGGCGCCCCCTCTCTATATAAATAAATAAATATTCCAGGACAAATTACACACGGCCATCTAGTCCCAAACTAAGCAAAGCTAAAACCCATACATGGTATACATTTTTGTTTGTAAATACATTCATATAATACATAGAAAATACCCTAAGACAAACATACATGTTCATGCACACAAATATTTCGACGGTCCCTACGTATAAAGCGACATGTCAAAAATGGCAATTTTTTTTTTATTGCTTAAATTGCTATAGTTTGCCCGTAAAAAACATTTTCTTTTTTATTTTATTGATTGTATATAATTAAAAAGTAAGAAATTAACTCATTTGTCCAATAATAATATTATTTAATTCCTATAACGTAGTATAAACAGACATGTCTGAAATGACATGTTGCTGTATACGTAGGGACCGTCGATTTGTCTTGTGCGGGGATCGAACCCGCGACCTCGGAGTCAAAGTGGTCATTGCTAACCATTCGACCACCGAGCTCGTCAAATCATCATCGTCGATCGTCAGCAACACCAAGGGGTCGCCTCGATGTCGGATGTAGAGTGGAATTCAGCGGCAGGTATCAAATAGAACAGCTCATCCTAGCACTCCCCGTGATATAATTTGTATAGAACGCATAGAGACGCTACATCTCTGCGGTTAGAGAGAGAGAGAGTTGGACTCACGTTCGATCCGAGATCATTGGGTCACCGACGATTCGAACTGCTCTTCGTTGTATGCGGTCAAATGGAACAAGCAAGTACTGGGACATGGCAATGTACTAGAGTCGGTTCCCCTTTTTATTTTAAATATTTTATAATATATGTAGGCTATAATTCCTCCAGCTCCATTTCCGTAGCTAAAAATAAAAATACTTAAGTGATATTAAACCTTACAACCGTTCATTATGTGAAAATAACACGTTGTGACCCGATCGTGGATAAAGTTGTTTGTAAGTAATGCGCGGTCACCCATTGTTTGAATTATGATGTATTGAACAAGACTGTGAATAGGCATTGACCTCTTTTAAGACTTGAAGCTGTTATTTTATCAAAAATTTGCATCAGAAGTTTTGAGAAGACATTGTTACTAAGTACTGATCATCATCTTCCTATGTGTATGTATGTTTAATATTTTGATATAATACAATATGTATGTTTATTTTATTTGAACAATAGAATATTCTTTTAGATGAATACTTATTATCTGTATTTTCTTCATTTCTTGATCTTATTTTTTTATCATTTGCTTTAGAACCGCATTCATGAATTTCTACTATTACGTTGACTGGCAGAGAATGCTTTTAGCGTTAAGTCCGCCTTTTGTACCTTTATGTAATTTTGTGGTCAATAAAGTTTAAATAAATAAATAAATTGTTGAAAACCGATTTTATAGACAAGTAGGTTAAATACAATGATCTCAGGGTAATGATGTATTGATATTAGTAAAACATATAAATAGCGATGTATCGACGCCCAAAAATATCGATACTTAACGATATCGAAGTACGACCGACTCTCGATATCGAAAAATTTCAGACCCAAAAGCGATATTAAGGAAGTATCTCCCAGATTGGAAGGTACTCCCCTTACTATTAGCTCCAGCATTGGTATCTTGGGTGTTGACATATCGAGCGATGTTCAGTTCCGTGGTCACTTGGAGTGCAAGGCCAAATTGGCCTCTAGGAAAATTGGCATCATCTGTAAAGCCAGACGGTATTTTACACCACAGCATCGCCTTCAACTGTATAAAGCTCAAAGTTAGGCCTCATATGGAATACTGTTCACATCTCTGGGCTGGTGCGCCCCAGTACTTACTTGCTCCATTTGACCGCATACAACGAAGAGCTGTTCGAATCGTTGGTGACCCAATGATTTCTGATCGGCTGGAGTCTCTCTCTACACGTAGAGATGTTGCATCTCTTTGCGTTCTATATAAATTATATAACGGGGAGTGCTCGGATGAGCTATTTGATTTGATACCTGCCGCTGAGTTCCACTATCGTATAACTCGCCATAATTTAAAATTCCATCCTCATCATCTCGATATTTGGCGATCTACTACAGTACGCTTTTTGAGACATTTTCTACCACGAACTGTGAAATTGTGGAATCAACTTCCTCCAGCGGTATTCCCAAATAAATTCGACATGGGGGTCTTCAAGAACAGAGTCAATATTTCCCTTAAAAGGGTGGCAACGGATCGGTGACCCTTTGGAGTTGCTGATTTCTATGGGTGGTGGTGACTGCTTTCATCAGGTGACCCACATGCTCGCTTGCCCCCCTCTCATATAAAAAAAAAATCAATTAACAATTTTCTAGACTTTTGTCTATATTTCTTTCGATATTGACTTTAATGTATCGTTACTTACTTACTTAGCTATATCATATTAAACGACTCTTGGTTGGATTTTAGAGGTTTTTATTTAAGAAATTTTAATAAATATGGCCTAATTAAGTATAGTAAACAAAAATGCAACAAAGGTACCTATAAGTATGTATTTTTTTTAGTAGAAATCAGTTATAGGTCAATGTCAGTAAAATGATATACGTACATCTTCTTCGATCAATAAATATAGAATTAATGACCGAAGACGTCTACACATAAAAATTATGAATATAAAATTATCTTCTAACATGGCAACACAGCACGATGTTAATCTTAGTAACTTTGCAACCCTAGAGGTCTGTGTATAAAGTTCCTACAAACGATGACGTAGTTACAAAGAAAGCGGGAATTTCCTTGTAATAGTTCCTAATTTTAGAGCGCTCGATAAAGCGAGGGTTACTTCTTCGGCTCGAGTGAACTTGTTAGAGCCATTTGTTAAAGCTCGAGCTAATTTGAAGGCTTGAGAACAATACTGAGCCGCGAAACTCATGATTCAGCTTTGCTCTTAATGTAGGGTTGTCTACTTGCTTTTGTTTTCTATTTTAAACTTAAAATACTTTTTTTGTATGTTTATTTGTAATTGATCAACTCAAAACCCTACTCAACCGATTTTTTCAAATTATTTCAAATATAGAAAACTTCATTATCTCCAAAGATAGCGCTGCATTTTTTTTTCGGCAAAATCCGGTCCGGTCCGATGACCTTAACAAAGCGGATGGATGCGGAAGGCGGAGGATCGTATTTGGTGGAAAAGGTTGGGGAAAGCTTATATCTCGCAGTGGGTAGATACAGGCTGATGATGATATAGTGGGCCAGCCACATCTGCCGAGTCAGTGATGACAGATAGGCTAGAAAAATCCTAGAGTGGAGATCTCGTATGGGGCGAGAGAGCGTCAGGCGCCCCATCTAAAAAAAAAATCAAAATCAAAATATCTTTATTCCTTGCACTTTATAAAGCAGTTAGTAACGTCAAAGAAATTACACATAAGAACATGTATAAATCATTACTACTCTAATTCCGCAGAGCTTAGATCCACTTTCATCACACTATCTTGAATGTGAAAGTGAATTTAAGTGCCAGTTCCGGCGACGGGACATAAACTATCTAGATCTAGATGGACCGATAACCTCAAGGGAATGGAAGCAGCTAGATGCGGAAAACGGAGGATGGTATACGGTGGAAGCCATTAGGGAAGGCCTATATCCAGCAGATCCAGCAGTGGATAGATACAGGCTGATGATTGTACATTGTTATTTAGTTAGTATTTACCAGCAGTTGTCATTAGATAAATAGCCATTACAGTAAACAAACTTTCGTCCTCCTTCCTCTGCGAGGTGACCGCATTCAAAATGAATACTGTCAGACAGGGGCGCCGGCTTTTAGAAAACCTCATGGGTGCTCATGCTCATTTGATGACTCGAAAAAGTGTGAAACCCACAAACACCCAGACCCAACACAAATATCTGTTTCTTTGACAAACATTTGTGTTGGTGCGGGAATCGAACCCGCGACCCTTGCGTCTCAGCCGGCGTTCTAAACCACTGCGCTAAACGGGTTGTCGAATAATGAACAATGCCCATCCCTAAGAGGCGATTACTGATCTGTTTCTTGATGTCTATTCTTAGGGGTGCTCGGCACCCACTGTTTATTTCTCGTGGGTGCTCGAGCCCCCGAGCACCCACGGAGTCGGCGCCCCTGCTGTCAGATCTCATGGTCTCAAGTCACCCCGCGGTTTTCAAAATTAGTAAAAATGCAGTCATTATAAACGTTTCATTTGAACACCAAGCAAAGTAATATTACATAAGAACACATAGGTACCACTTGTCCCTCCAATAATAATTTCCTGTCGCGCACAATAGCTCATTCATTAGCCTTAATTTATGCTTCTTGCACTCACCTCAGCTAACAATTTAAAAAACATAACTCGTGTTTTCTTATTTTTCTGTCATCCATTGCTGTTTTTATTTGACCGGACTTATGCGACAGGCTTATTAAAAGGGCAATGTAAACCGTATGGTTTACGAGCATCGCGGTTGTTCATTCGTTGGTGCAAGTTTGTATGGCTTCTCTGACACGGGTGCACGGTGACGTCATCGGTGGGGTATCCAATGATTGTTGCCATACGAGTATTTAGGGTCAGCCTCTGTAATTTTAATTTCTTTTTGGAGCATTGTTGTTGAACGAGTCATATTTATTTTTGATTGACGAACCATATTTTTATAGTGATTTTATGACATTTTATTTTTTACAATGTATTAAATAAACTCTCAACATAACATGGCTACCATGTTATGTTGAGAGTTTATTTAAACTCTCAACATAACATGGCTAACATCATGGCTACCATGTTATGTTGAGAGTTTATTTAAACTCTCAACATAACATGGCTACCATGTTATGTTGAGAGTTTATTTAATACATTGTAAAAAATAAAATGGGGCGTGGCTGTGTCATGGATACGGCCGTGTATTTGTACGTGAATATGTCATGTGCACTAAAATTATCTCAAAATGGCAGCGCTTCCCACTTCCCCGCACGCGATGTTCCATAGTCCTTACTTAGCGTAATAAATTCTTTGATCCTTCATCTATCCAGTCACTGGATTGAAAAAGGATTCTTGATTGAATTCCAGTGGTGTGATTGAATTTTGTATGGATATGTTAGATGTAGCTGCAAAACCAAACTGTATCCCCCGATTTTATTATCATTAGTTTTTTTTTAACTACTCCGGATGGAAGCGATTTAAAGGACGTATTCAAGTCAAAATATTGAACATGTACCTATTTCGAAATTTGTGCTGTGAATATGTAACATTAAACTTAATATAAGTTTCATTTTAAGATATGATAATATTATGATATTTTTGAACACCAATGAAAAAATATCTAAATAGGTGTGGCCGTATGTAGCTAAAAATCTGAGATTATCAACATTGAGTAAGTTTCTTATCAAAGTTTATGATAACAAAATATAACTCGACTCTATAGCTCGGAGTAAAACAGGCTATAACACTGTCGAATTACGTGATTGCAGTCACGCGAGAAAGTTTCTTGATAGCGATGATTTTCAAAATTTCCCGGGTTAATTTAGCTGGTAATTATTAGGGTTTCGAGTTTGATTGTGCGGTTGGCATACGGTGGCCATTTTGGAGAATAGGAAAATAAGACTTTAATTCACGCGCCACGCGAACACAACAAATCAATTTTGCTGCAAAACAGTATTTATTATCTTAAAGTCATTGATAACAGGCCTGGATATTTATTTAGCTACAATGTCGGGTGAGAAGCGTATTGCCCGCCTTATGTGTTATCGTAGTTCCTCAGATAGAGAGAGGGGGTGTAAGTGGTTCATCAACCTCTTTGAACCAAAGCCAACCTCACCTGCACGTGGTGCACCCTGCTAACTGACTAATGAGGGTCTAACGAAAGAGAGGTGAGGCTAGCGTAATTGTAAGCTAATACCGCAACCAAATAACAATTCCCTTGAGGATTGTTATGTTACTGCGTGTGAGTGAGGTCACCAGAAAGAAATAAAGGAAGGAGTATAGGCTGGCAACGGGCCGGCGACCCCTTGGTGTCGCTGATCTCCATGTGCGGAGGTGATTGCTTTCCATCAGGCGACCCACATGCTCGTATGCCTCCCTCTCACATAAAAAAGAAAAACAATATCATTTTCCTCGAATCCCTAAATCACACGCGACGAATCCATATAATTCACATATCGACGTAGCAAAACTGCAACGAAAAATATTAGATGTATGTATACAAGCAGCTGTGTTCCATCTACTTAGAGAACATAGGATTTCCATTAGATGCCTACTTAACTTGACAGCGGCTGCCAGCGCCGGCATGATCGAATTACCTCCCGATACCTTGCCTTAGGTGAAGGGAGCTGCTGGAAATTCTGTTTACGTCACGGCTGTTTATAACTTGTGGGAAGTGGAGCATTGTAGGTATCTTAAAAGACTAAGTGTCTATACTAATAATCTCAGGAACAGGATCTGGGGTGTAAGTGGCTCAACACTTTGAGCCAAAGCCAACCTCGGATGCTGAATAATGAGGGTCTGGCGAAAGAGAGGTAAGGCTAGGGTAATTGTAATCTACCCGAATGGGGTCGTGCCTCCGCCTCACAGAAAATAACAATTGTCTTAAAGGTATTGAAATGAAATGAAATTATTTATTTTGCTATTAGGCCCTTGTACCCACAAGTGCCCATGGCTGAGGTAACAGAATGCTTCACATCAGGCGACGTGCTTGTTTCTTTGTCGTAGTATAAAAAAATAATCACAAAAGTTGTTAAATGTTATCGGTCCAAGTCATTTGTTGTTTGCAATGATGTTAAATTAGTTGGTAACTTTAGATGATGATTTAATTTATAGAATAAAATTGAATTTGATTCTCGAAAAAAAAATCAAAATAAAAAATCGCACATAGACCATCGTGTGCGATATCCAGAAATTAAATAAGGATTTAAAAATGTTATAAGTGTTTTTATAACGACTTTTTTTATTATGATGAATATTTGCTGAACTACAAAGTAAGTCGTTAACAAAGTGTCCTCGTCCAACTTTTCAACCGCGTCACTAAAAAGATCTAGCACAACGTAGACACTTTCAATTAAAATTAGTTTGAACAACTTCATAAGTTTTAGAAACAATGCTTTCCTAAACCGACCGCAAAAATAACTCTGTACTTCATAATAATTTTAACAAAAAAAACCGACTCCAAACATTTACATTTATGTATGTAGGTACAGGCTGATGATGATGATGATGAAAAAAAAAATTGGAACCAATCTGGAAGTATACTCTTTCAAATAAAAAAAGTTTTTTTCAAATCTGTTTATAAATCACAGAGTAAATAAGTCGCGAACATAAAAAAAAAATACAACTGATTTGAGACCTTCCTCCTTTTTGGAGTCTGTTAAAAATATAATGAAACACAAACTTATTTTGGCAATGAGTAAAGTAAGACCTATGGCTATATGAATAGTATTTAACAGTGGTCTCCAAACTATGGGTCGCGACCTACTGGTAGGTTGCGACTCGAGCGAATATTGCGACACTAAGGGTCCGTTCACACAGACCGGCTCGGAGAGGAGAGCAGATTTTGGTGGCGTCTAAAATTGAGTTTTGGCTCATTGGTATAAGGTTTATTTTTCAAATTCACTTCTTTTGTTATATGAGAATGCACGAGAGCCGATGTCAATTTTTAAAGTAAACCTTATATCAATGATACAAAGCTCTATTTTAAACGCATTCGAAAATCTGCTCTCTCCGAGCCGAGAGGAAACGAATCGAGAGGTTTGTTTGAACGGACCCTAAAATATGACTACATTATATAGGGAAACTGCGCTTTACCAATATGTAGATTTTAAAAATTTCCCATTTTTCTAAAACAACCAAGAGGTTGGTTCCAAGATTGGAATTTTTGTTAGATGGGTCGCAGGCGTCGCAGCCTACTCAAGTTTGGGAATTACTGGTATATACTCGTATATTCTTACAAAGCGCGTGATCCAACAAGCGCGTGACCGATTTATTTATTTCGTAGGTAGTTGTTGATCAAATATACCAGAATTCATTTTGATTTCATGTTCCGTTTTCCTTTTGTAGAGCAAATACTGGTCTGAAACTGGGATTTATTCCGATTTTGAGTTTACTGTGAGTCAGAAAATAAAGAAGGTTAGATTCTCCGAAGTGCTGTTATTTTTACTAAGTATGTACCTATATGTTGTGTTCCTGCGAGTGAGAGATCACCAGAAAGGAATGAATAATCATTTGGCAGCGGGGGTGGCAGCGCGAGCGATATTTTATGTTGTGAGCATTAATATTTAATAATTAAAATTTCTTCGACGACTTATGACGCTCGAAAACCACGTTGCAAAAATCAAGAAAAAAACACACTTATTGACATAAAAAACAAAAATTAAACAAAAGAACATAATAACAAAACAACACTATGTAATTATTTCATAATAATTATTTTTTAATTCTTTTGTTTTTAATTTTAATATTGAAAATTTTATTACCATGTGTAAGCTACCTATAATAACCACATTGTAATGGTTTATGACAGACTTTTTTAATATTGAACATGTTATCATGAATAAATTTTATTACCATGTGTGAAGCTACCTATAATAATAACCACATTGGAATGGTTTATGACAGACTAACAAAAACACCACGTTCTCTGTACGTATTTTGTTCGTAGGTATTTATTACATACGTAACCGCAAACCGTATGAACTGGATTACCAAACAATGACTTACGTATGATCTATGAATCATTACTATTTTATTTTTCAATAATTACCGCTCAGATTGACTAATACTACATAACATGTAATATCCCTGAAGACTATAGGAATTTATATACACACAACACCAGAGAATAAGTAATAGTACTACCACCAATTCTAATAAAAAACGACACAAAACCAGACCCAAGCATGGTCGCAAGTTCCAGTCTATTTCTCAAAATTAACTCCAAAACAAGAAAAGATGGTTAACAAAATTTATATTTAAATGAGAACTCAAAACTTCTTACTCCTACTAATTTCTTCTGATTGGGAGTTCCAAGGCAGCCGTAGTCTTACCCCCGGAACTGCAATGAAATTCATTGTTCTTTGACTTTTTTGTGGTCACCGCTGTTAATCCTGGCTACACAGGAGACACAGTGGTGGAAATATGTGGTGGACCCCGTCCCGTAAAAAAATGTGAACTCAGAGAGATCCAGCATACAGACTTTCAGCAAATTTAGGTTTAGTAGTAGATAGGTAGACAACAGGACAAATCGATGACTGCCTGAGGTTACAACAAATCAGATACACCCCGAAGTCAGTTATAAACAAATGAAGTACGTACAAAGTTGCCTATTTCAAACGAAACGATTACATAGAACGTCCAACTCTCCCTAAATGAAATTAAATCCTGCCGAAGTCTATTAGTTTATTAGATCCTACAACCTGGATTAACGAGACCCTAGCAATTGTGGAGCGAATCTTATTAAAATGATTATTGAGATCTAACTCAAAGGGGCTTACAGCTATCAACATCCGCTTTATTTACGCCTTTCATCTATTATTAATCGAGTCCCATTATCGGAAATTATTTCAATCCAGAACTTCATAAAGAGGAGCAATGACGAATTGATGAGTTTTATTTAATTGCCGGTAAAACAGGAAGGTTTCCATCACTAGTGTAATTATTGGTCCGACATTGGATGGAATATAAAATGTCGTCTCGCATTAACAACGTTTATTACGACGATCCGTCCGCAATATAGCACGAACAAGAGTAATTAAACCCGGCGGATACTACAATAGATCCCCATTACAGGTACATTGGCAGTATGTTCCCCGAGGGAGCGATATAGTGGGGTAATAACCCGATACAGCGTCAAATTGAAGGAAGCCCTTCTAACTGTCGCACTGAGAGAAGTAATTACTTCCCTACAAAGATTTATCTCTGGAAAACAAACGGAAAGTTCATTTAAGTATGTAAAGTGTCCAATATCTCCAGCGATTTGAACATTGTAAATTCTCTCAAGCTTTTTGTCATTTCAAATGTAACCCCCATTAAATATTACAATCTGTTTGCAAGTTTCGAAACAACCGTAATTAAATGGGACAGATACGAAGATCCGTATTAAAGGACCGGCATACTCCCCTGGGGTGCCGTTTACACAAAGCGTTACTGTTCGCTTAAAAATAAACACTCAAGCTGTTTTGGTTGTCCCCAATGACAAAATTCTAATTGATTTTCGTTTTGGTAGAACTTGTTAGCCACTTCGTAATGTGGTTTTACGGTTACTCCAAAATTAAGTAGTCGAACGCCTTAGTTAAATCTATTTCTGTTGAGAGGGTAATCGTGCCATAAGAATTTAGGGCAATTTCTGTGGAATTTTAAAGTCATATAGGGTTTTCGGAAATGAATTTCCATTCCTCAATCAATCTTATGTGAGTATTTCCATTCAATCTTGTCTTGGGATTTAAAGTTGAACAATTTGTCGAAATTCCTTAACTTGGAGTTTCGACGAAATGGCTGTAGATGATTTCCGATTGCTTTTTACTCTCACAATAGAAGCTTGATGCCAAAATTGCGTGGATGGGAGTCATAATACGCCTTGTATTCTGTTATAGTTATTAAATTTTGTTTATCTTTTTCTACGAAACAAAATATCAGTTATCATAGTTTTTTCTTTTTTTGTTATGTGGCACCTTTTACTATGTCTATTTTTACAACTACGTCGTTATTTTTTTCCATTATATATTATAATATTATGAATAATTGATTTATAAAATGGTATGGTCTTGGTATTAGATGATGATTCACTATCTAGGTAGACTGGGTTGTGTACTTGTGTCCGGTTCCAGTTTTTGATAATAGTATCACATATGTTTCTGTCTTTTGTTTCAGTATACAAATGAATCTATCTTAGAAGAATGACTTCATACTAATGTAAAATGAAGAGGCTACTAAAAAGTCAGCTAATTAATATTGACGTGTTTAAGCATTAACCATAGCAGTCTGACTCCCGTCATGATGAGAGTCATCATAACGAGTGTCGGGCGGAGTGGGCCACTCGTCAAGCACCATTAGCCCAGATGATTGCTTATTGTTGCTCGCCACAATGCCCAATCAATGCCCATTCGTTGTCCAAACCAAGATTTTGTTACTTTGAATTTGCCTAAAATGTTTTGTCGCGTCAATGTGCGTTCTATTAAGAATTTCTTCTTTCGATTCTTATTTGAGAATTAGGTTCCTAGCACATTGAAAATAAAATGCCTAGTATCTAAGGTCCTTATTCGTTGTTCTTCCATTTTCATTTCAATGACTTAGCAATTAATATTGCTCACAGTGCAGTAACATCAAACAAACTAATTAGGTCAATATCAAAGTTCCTCATTCATGAATAATATTGTTTTACCATCTTCAAAGACGCTCATCATAACGTACTATTTATAGCCTAGTTTCCCTTTGTTGTCTTACCATCGTTTTATATTGAAAACAAACGTACTTAATTCCGTTCACGAAGGTCACTATCCGAATTCCTGTCTCCCTTAATACGGATATTTTACCCCGTTCCCCATAAATGGTACCATTAAAAAGCTAAGCTTGGCACGGAAGCGGAGCTACTTAGGTATACCCGGCACGGCTGAGCAAATTGATATAAAATACTTCATCTTAAATATCTACTCCGATTTAGGCGCCGGGACACGAAAATATTTCAAACAGTTATATTTTCTTTCCAGTTCTAATGGAATAAAATGGTGTACAATGGGGTTTGTTAAAAGTTTTTGATGTGACGACAATTTTGTGAATGATTAAATTCATTGAAAAGTTCGGGAGGACGCTAAAACCATTTGGAATAAATTATTAGCTCGCGTGCGTGAGATATGTCATCAATTCCAGGGATATTATTTTAGAGTTGACAAAGTACCATCAAATTGCTTTTAGAGGATTGGGTTCTATTAGGTAAGTTGGGGCGAGTTCACGGATGGTCATTCTGGCAACGACTGAGCCGCTTCGTGACTGGAAAGGATAATGCGCTGGTCCTTCGAGCCGGGGAGATAATGCTTTTTTCTCATTGTGGATTTCGCTGTATAATATGAAATCATGAATTCTATTTGTGGGAATATTATAAGGATCATAGAATTAAAACTATTTCTATATACGGGTTTCGTAGACTCGTTTTTTATCATCTAAGAATGAAGTGTGTCGCTACCGTAGAGCTATGAAAAATTCCGAATAATATGTATTTATCAGAGTGGCAATTCCCATGATGTAGTCAAAAATCAGTTCCGATCCAATCTCGAACTCACAAATGTTAAATGTGGTATTCTTCTTTTCCATTCTATGGTATTATTCTGGACGAGCCCAGTGGTCGAATTACTACTTTGATTCCGAGGTCGCGGATTCGACCCCCGTACAAGACAAACATTTGTGTCTGTTTGTCTTGGTCTGGGTGTTTTCTATATATTTAAGTACATTTAGCAGGCGCTGAGTAAGTTGTCCAGAAGAAATATCTATTTATTTATTTCTTATATCTCAAAACTTCAAAGTTTAATTAAAATGGGATTATAACGAATTATGACTAAAATTTAAACAAACTAAAAATGGCATTTTGACAGCAATAAGAATAAATAATGTATGAAATCATGTACATAATTTTCATTCAATCTCGATTCGGTCAACTTTCATTCTGCGATCGCAAAATAATTACTAGAATTGGCCTTATTCAGTACATGATTGTAAAATATATAAATAAATATTTCTTGACAAATTACACACTGCCAAAGTCCCAAACTAAGCAAAGCTTGTATGGGTATTAGATAACTGATAACATACTTAAATACATTTTTTGGTAAATACATACTTAAAATACATAGAAAACACCCAGGCCAAGATAAATAGACATGTTCATGCATACAAATGTTTGTCTTCTGCGGGAATCGAACCCGCGACCTCGGAGTCAAAGTGGCCATTGCTAACCTCGTCCACCGAGCTCGTCAATATATTGTTGCTGCACAAATGTTTCTGTATGTTTTGCAATAAATGCCGAAGTTGAAAGTATGTATTATATATACATATAAGAAATATGATTGATCAGCATTTCTTTTAATTCGAAGATAAATCTTTATTATCTATACCGAGAGTTGCCCTCGATTGTCAATAAATTGTTTGGGAACGTTAAAAATGACAGGACAGTATTTTTGTACACCCGCCATTTCAGCGGCACAAAGCCAGGGTTATAATAAGTATTTGATTTTGCGGCTTTCCTCAAAAATCCCCAGGGATCAAGTGTCTATTACGCGTCGTACGGTAAAAAAAAAAAACCTGATATTGTGGTTTTAACTTTGTCTTTTTATTTGTTCCAGGTAAAAATTAACGAACTCAAGTGGAATGGCTGATAATGGAAATGTCGGGACTGTTCAGAATTTATATTATTTTGATAACGTTAAATATAAAGATACCTAGTAAAAGTAAGATATTTCTTTTGAAATAAGCTCAAACTGAAATAAAGCTCAAACTGTAGCCGTGTGGTTTCCGGCAGACTAGAATAGAATCACTCCGTCTCTTCCCGTGGACGTCGTACAAGGCGACTAAGGGAAATACATTGTCAAATATCGATCAGGCCTCCCCAACCCGTCTGGCCAGCGTGGGGAGTGTAGGCCAAATCCTCCTTCCGTCTAGGACGGACGAGAGAGGGTCGTGCTCCTGTAGTGGAGACTAAAATGGACCTGATGATGAAGCTCAATCCGGGTGATTAAAATGGTTTTATTGACGAACTTGTTGCCCGACTACGGTGGAACCAAAAATGTCCGCAATGTTGACGTGATAACGTCTTAATAAATCGATGAAAAAGCATGAGAGAGCATAGAGAGGCACGATCGGTCTAAGCGTTCGGCTTGTGACGCATTTATCTCTCTTCCACTCCATAGGCCGATGTTTTTTTGTGACGTTATGACGTAAAATTATCGTCCGTAACCCGACTTTACAAACAATATATTTTTTTTATATCACTAAAGTGGCAAATAAGTATACGGCCCGCCTGATGTAAAGCATTTACCGCAGTCTAAGCTTGCCTGCAACATCGTCACAGGCGTGTTAGCCGTTACCCATCCTATAAGTAAAACCCCAGCCTGTAGTCTCCTGGGAAAATCTCGACAGGCAGTTCATTCCACAGCTTGATACTAGTGCCGCCTGCTCCTTCTTCTCGTATGCTTGATATGATACAAGAAATCTGATTACGTAGTTAGAAACACGACTGTGAGAAAAAAAAATCTATAATTCAAAACTAATTTGTTTCCCAACTAGTAAGTAGTTAATAATGTACAACATATTATAATCGTAATTTTAATGAATGGATTTTTGAATGAGTGTATTTAAGTATTTGAAATAATCTTATCAAGAATTCAAGACCTATTTTGATAACCATGTTGACCCAATCAGAAAAATATTATGATTAGTACAAAATGTGACAAAATGGCGCCTCGCAACGGCCATATTCTTTTTAAAACGATTCATTCGGGTAATAAACCTAACCTTTTCATAAAATGAATGAATGAATGTCATTCCAATGTTTGTCTGGCCTTTCTTTTTATTTCCATTCATTCAGGTACAAAACCTAGCATTTATGAATGAATGTTCTAATTAATTTTAATGAATTTATTAAAATTTCAAGATTGCACATCGTTCTGTTTTGTATATTTTACGATACCGATAATTATTTGTTTATAATTTTAGGTCATTGTCGTCTAGCCCAAGGTTTCCCAAAAGGTGGTCCGTGGAACCCGTGGAAGGGCTCCGCGATGCGTCCAAAAAATAACAAAACATTCGTCGAAAATAAATTACTAGTTAGGCCCGATATAATAATTATAGCTGCTAGGGTTCCGCTAGGAAAAGTTTAATCGGGTTCCGTGGCAAAAAAAATTGGGAACCTCTGGTCTAGCCTATTCCTAACAAACAACGAGCCGACAAAACTATATATTAAACTTCCTAGGAAATTCCCGAAACTAGTGCAAAGAAAACATAAATTATTAAAGTTATCGTTGATTGATGAATTTGTCTTTGATTAATTACTAGGAATAATACTAAAAACATTAACGAAACATAGTATGTAATTAGTAAAATGACTCAAAAGGTCTGAGTTCAGTGGAATAACCTAAAAGCACTTGGTTTTATGAGGATTAATGATTTCAGCCTCATAACGAACTTAATTACTGTTGGAAAATTCAGAAAAATTACAGCATAGTCTTTATTTTACTTGATCATTCATTTTCATTGAAAGAAATTCGTTGACTTCATCTCAGTTAAGGAGATTACTTTGATATTGTGACAAAATGTTTAAATTATCGCAGAATCATCTTTTTTTATACTACGTCGGTTCGGTTGGGACACAAGCATACGGCCTGCCTGATGTGAAGCAGTTACCGTAGTTATATAAAATAAACAATGAACTATCGATCACGCGCGCTGCCACCCCCGCTGCCTACGCAGCCACTCCTTCTTTCCTTCCTGGTGATCTCATACACTCGCAGGAACACAAGAGTCCTCAAAGCAATTGTTATTTGGCTGCAGTATCTTGTGAGGCGGAGGAACTTCTTCAGTCGAGCAGTTTATGACGCTATACCCTACTACCTCTTTCGCCGGATCCTCGTTGGTTAATCAGCAATCAGCGATTACCATAGTTAATCTTCGGAACGGATATCCATTTCATGAAGATTTTGTGAGGAAGTTAAAATGGTTTAAAGGACTTTACATAGGATACTTTTTATCTACGAAATTTAGCGTTTCTGCATCAAATAAAAAAAAAAATGTTTTAGCAAAAGACAGTCATTTATTAAACAAAGTTTTACGAAATTGTGGATAAAGAAATAAGGATTTATATCCAACAATCACAGCTGCACATTTAAAACCTCATAAATTCATGCTCGTCACATCGATCTGCCCAATTAAACATGTGGTTAGTGTGTTCGAATGTTTTTTTCGTCGACACGTGTTTGGCCGCGCGTGACACATGTTCCTGAAACTGTGACATGAAAGCCCTCACCGTAGGGCCAGAATTCCCGCTGCGACGATTCGCGTTTCTGGTTTTGACAACCCTAATGCAATGTAGCTTTGTGTACTATTAAATTGTTCTAGGATTAAATGAATTTAATTATTATTCTATAATTATTATTATTGAGAATTTCATGTTAAATTTAATGTGAAGTTCTCAATAATAATTATTTCACATTAAATTAGTTTCCTTTCTTTTCTGGACTTTGTAACACCATAATGTATATATGTATGTGTAAAATAATAACTAATTGTGCGGATTTTTCATGACATATCGCCTATTTATATGTTGTACAAAAGACAGACCGAGACAGAGTTGAGTATTGCAACCAAAATAAATAAATAAATACTCCTGTACAAATTATACACCGCCATCTATATCATCATCATCATCAGGTCATTTTAGTCTCCACTGCAGGAGCACGACCCTGTCTCGTCCGTCCAAAAGACAGAAGGAGGTCTTGCCCTACACTCCCCGCGCTGGCCAGACGGGTTGGGGAGGATCTATATATTATACGCCATCTATATATTATAGTATAATATATTGTAGTAGAAAGCCTAACATTCCAATTGCTTAAAATTTCATTTAATAGTAAAACTATTTAAGTAGTAATATACTCGAGATAAATACCGTAGCTATATCATTTATCATGTATTGAGTAAACTGTTTGTCGCTGATAACTGATAAGCACCAAGGAGCGTTGAGGTAAAGATTATTGTAGTAGGTGTTATGTCCAGCGAATTACAATCAATGTATTGATAAATTACAATCAGTAGGTACATATGTATAATTCTACTGTCAATAGAATATCACGTGCCAATGGAATTAACAACCACAAACAAGCCACTAATATTTTTCTTTACATTCCTAAACCCCCTCCATCTATACCTACATGTTTTATCTAATTGCCAGTGATTATCGAGCTGTCAATTATAATTCTAAATTGATTATGTATGTACAATACTCTAATACAGTATTCTACTAACGTAGTTTTTCACTAGCAGAGAGTCACTTGAGATAGGGTGAGGATGGAATGTAAAGGAACTAAGAACTCGTCACTTCGGACCTCATCATCATCATCAGCCTGCATATAACTGCTGCCACTGCTTGATATAAGCCTCCCCAATGCTTTCCGTCAAATACGATCCTCTCCCTTCCGCATCCAGCCGCTTCTTAAGGACATTGGACCATCTAGAAGGAGGACGTCGCTTCGCCTTCCTACGCGCGGACTCCACTACCTTCCTCTCCCATCTGCCATCACTTACTCGGCAGATGTGACCGGCCCATTTCACTTCAGCATACAAACTCTGAAGGCTATGTCGACAACTTAGGTTCTCCATCGAATTTCTTCGTTCCGAATTCGATCCCTCCGAGAAACTCCGAGCACAGCCCTCTCCATCGCTAGCTGCGTGACCTTTAGCCTGTAGACCAGTCCGATGGTCAGTGTCCAAGTCTCTGCACCATAGGTCATTGCAGGGAGGACGCACGTCGTATCTAGCTGTTCCCATTGGATCGCGACGACATTTTATCGTTTCACGGCAGTCGCTTTGTCGTTTACACATCATTATCAAGCTACAAATCTACAGTCGATAGATACGATAGATTTGCCGTCACGATTTAGTCGTAACGATTTATATCGTTACGATCGTCGTAAAGTCGTAAAACGATATTTAGTCGTAACGATTTATATCGTTACGACTAAATATCGTTTTACGACTGTCGTGCTAGCCGTTCCCACTGTCATGACAATCTGTCGTCACCGCAAAAAATATCGTAGACGACAGTAAATCGTGTCGCTCTATATATGAACACCTCCATATAAATATATAAGCCACGTCACTTAAAACTACACGATTATTTATTTGTCGTCACGACAAAGTGGGAACGCGCCCTAACTAGAACCGCTACCTACTCTGATTGTGATAAAAATTGGTAAGTATGTAGGAATCATAAAGGTTAGGTACTAGTATTAAAGGTACCTTTATGATTATTACCTTATCCGGTTGGTGACGAATCAACTATGAAATTTGTAAGTTCGTTCGTAGGTGAGAAGTTTTTAACATTATTACACTAGTAGCAGGTAAGTAGATAAGAAACAATCGATACAGTTCGAGTCATATTTAAGTCAAACAATCGATTCGGTTAGAGAGAATCTATAATCATTTACCTGACAATGTGAAAGAGCTTAAATTTATCAATGTTTAAGAAGAAAATGCATGAGTTTTTATTAAATAATTGTTATTAAACAATTTGTCGAATATCTACGACATAAAATTGTGATTTAATGACATATTAATGATATATACTAAATAAACAATGTAATAATTGAACGGTATATTGGGTAGAATATGCGAAATTAAAAAATGTAACATGTGTATTTATTACCTTATTTTTGTGAATAAACGAATTTTATCTTATTTGGAGATTTCAAAACTTTTTTGGAAAATGAAATAGAAGTGAAATGAAATCAAATTTATTTGCTTAAAAAAATGTGGGTAAGTATTACAAAGGTAGAGAATTAGAGATCTAGATGGTCAGTCTAATCGAACACGCAAGTTAAGCGACGTCGGCCGTAGCCTGTCCATGGATGGATGGAGATACTCATATTACCACACCCTGGCAATTCCATACAAATGTCGCGGCGTTTGCTGTTACATAAACAATGACGTATGTGCAGAGCGTGAATGAGCGTGCGTGCGTGCGGCGCCATATAAAATGTTCTAGATTTGTCTCAGAGGGGAGGTGAAGTCGACACGAGAGAACGGCAGGGAGAGGCCATACTGTACGTAGTACTATTACTTATACTATGATATTACTCTATTTAATGAGGTGATTATTCACAGCTAACGACTAGTTTTTAAAACCCAAAAGTATTTTTATTAAATTTTTCATAGCCAAATCCTGTCAGTCAGTTCATTTTGCATAAAAAAAATGTAATAAATTGGTTTACAGTACGGCGTTTTATCTGACATTATATCTTTATTCCCAAAAAGTATTTAAAAAAGAACGTCCGTTAAATGGCCGGTTGTTGCCTGTCCACTGGAGTGTGTAGAGGAATTCTATTAAAGTCCTCCAGCTCAGGCATCTTAACAAGTTCCAAGGACTCTGCAGGCGTTTTATAAAGCGTACATCCTTACGACTTGGCTTCACTTCGATAAATCGCTAAAGTATTTGGCGAAAAACTAAAGAACAAAGACTTAATGAGATAGCATATTCCTTAAACAAAGACGTGGGGTGCTTTGAACCAAAGCAAACTTTACCTGTAAGAGGTGACTCACAAACCCAGCTGACTGACAAACGTGGCTCTGACGAAAAGAGGGGTAGAGCATGGATTATTAAGCTATTATCGCGGGGTTTGAGCGCGGCGACCAAATCAAGAAATTCCGTACCGAAAATAAAACCTAGCACCCCCCAATACATACTCGTATTTCGCCATTGACTATTATCTAATCAATGGCGCAGTTGTAAATGTGTGACCAATTTGAACTATAGTTTCTACGTTCGCACCTCGATGTGGTCATTACTCTTTTTGTAACTTTATTCGATGTTGGTAATTGACTAAAATTAAAAAAAAAAAAAAATCTCAAAAAGTGTAACTTGAATTAATATCAAAGGAAAAAACTTGAATTAATATCAAAGAAAAAAAAACTGTATAAATAAATAAATAATTATAATTGCACAAGTTGATCAAAAATGCTATGCAATAGCTTTACCGCGGCAGTCCCCGAGTGCCACACGAATTCTTTTTTTTTTAAGTTGCCCGTTTGAGGAAATAGCTTCACTTGAGGGTTCCCTCCTACTTGAGGGTTGTTGTGTTCCTGTGAGTGTGAATGACTTTTTGGCGCGAACTTGGTAAACGCGGTTGTGATTCTAAACAAATTTTCATATTTTAATGTATAATGATACTGATTCAGATAGTGCAATTTATGGTGCAAATAATCATTTGAGTACATAAAATTAGTAGAATCTTTAATTAAACGTGTTTAAATCCGAGTCATTCCAAGAAGTCATGCAAAACAGCAGAAAAATTGCATTATCGGTTTTACTGTTGACTTATTACAAGTAGGAACAAGAAGATTCCTGGCGATATTTTTCGGCATGTCCTTAAAGCCGGGAATAAGATAAAGAAATAATTCAACGACAGGCTCAAAAGGACAATGGTTCCAGAGCCGTAAAACTATTTGATAAAACATAAGTCGTACGCTACGTTACGCGAACGCAAGAGTCGCGTTCGCGTAACGTAGCGTACGAGTATCATGTATTGTAGTCCTTACTTGCCGTGCTTCAACCAGTGAACCACAGTAAATGTATAGAGTAATAAAATGACCATAAAATCAATTGACTGCTCATGCGAGTACGAGGGCAAACTCATCTGCCTAACACCTGCTGTTTGTGCCAAGTCGACTCTTTCAATCTGATTTCATCTGATTAACTCTCGAAAAAGTAAAAATAATGTGTTCAAAGTGCCTATAGTATGCTGTATAGAGCATATAATATGTACCTACATATTATTATATGTATTTATATTCTACAATACAGTATAGAAAACATATATTTTCAACTAGAGTAAAATACTATAGAATACCTATTGCATACCCATAGGTATAAATTGCGTCACAAAACTGTTTACATATTCCGTTTTCGGCCCATATGTTCATTTATTTCAACGTTCATTATTTCAACGTTGGAAGTAAAAAAAACCTGTGAATCGCTGACTGATGCGTATAACGTCATTAACAATATGAAACAAATACATGTTTTCGTAATATATTCGTAAAATGAACAAATTTATTATGGGGTCAATTCTCGTAATTAAAATGTAGTCAAAATTCAGTTCCGGTCCAGTATCGATCTCAGAAATGTCACATTTGGTATTCTCGTATCACAATATGAAACTTCGAAGTTTATTTAAGTGGGATTGTATCGAATTATGACCGAAAACTAAACACCTAGAATGTATAATTGATAATAAATTAATGAAAAAATCAAGTTTAAATTTTTAGTCAATTCATAATTTAATCTTGATTCGATCAATTTTCACTCTGCGATTGTAACATAATTATGAGAATTGCACTTCTCCTTGTGGCTGGTTGTACAATACAATCATCATAAAGAAGCTCGATGTTCATGCGACACAAAACATGGAACCGGTTCTTTCAAACCTCAATCCTGCTTGACATTTACCACGTCAGTTTTTATAAATGCAACTGGAACCTTATAGGCAATAAACATTCAAGCGGGCTCTGTTAGCATTATGTTGGTCGCGATATACCAATATTGGATCAAACGATTTTAAACTACATATTTTTTTTATTTTAAACAAATACATATTATAAGTTTGCTAGTCATCAATTGGTCATATTATTTAAACTTACACGAAACATTATAATAATTAAACTACCTAGGCCGAAATCGAGATTGAGTGGAGCGAGTAGATTCGCTGAGTGTATATTTGCAATTGATTTCAATGGAAAATGTATTTGATGATCATTCCTCAAGAACATATTGATCTCAATTTTTTTTCGACACAAACCTCAAGCATGTCTTGGTCTTTAATTGTGACAACTTTCATCCAAATCGGTTCACTGGTTTTGGAACCTATTCATTTCCAAAAGTGACTTTTTGCAGACCTACATCAGGGCGAGTGTCCAGACGCGTCCACAGATAGAAATATCTGTCCCGACGAACACTGTTATTGTATATTTCTCTAGTATATTTATGTTATATAGATATTGGTTACCAATTTCATCTCATTCACGTCATGACTCATGATCTTTGACCTGTTACTTCCATTTATGCTGTAGAAAATAAAATCTACGTTTACCAAGCATTTTTTTTATACCAGGTGGTCAACTATATGACTCGTCTGATGTAAAGCAGTTACGTATAAAACTCTAAATTTCATCAACACAAATTTTATTTACTTGTATATTAAAATTTTCCAAGTAATATAAAATATAAATAAATAAATACTTATTCCTGGACAAATTACACACGGCCATCAAGTCCGATCCGAAACTAAACAAAGCTTGTACTATGGGTACTAGATAACTCATACTATACTTAAATATATGTATATTTAATTAAATAATACATAGAAAACACCCAGACCAAGACAAACCGACATGTTCATGCACACAAATGTTTGTCTTGTGCGGGGATCGAACACGCAACCTCAGAGTCAAAGTGGCCATTGCTAACCATTCGACCACCGAGCTCGTCAAAATATTATATTATGTAATATCTTTACTATACACATATTTAACGATGACTATAAAAAACTTTAAGCTGTTTACTTAAATTTACTTAAATAATATTAGGTACTTACCTAGTATTATACTTTCGCATTATTCCTTTCATCAGCTTGACCAACCTTGGTTCAAATATTTCGCACAAAAAAGGTTGAATTTCGTGAGTCATGTTTCAAGATCGAAGTATCGACCGACCGAACTTTCAACTTTTATTACCGCCCGAGAAGCCTTTAAAAACAGCTCTCGGGAACATAATTTAAACATTCATCTTTGCGGAATAGCACCATAAAACAATGTCTTTGTATTACGAATACAATAACATTATGAATTAAATTTCTGAGATACAAGTCAGGAAAAGTTTCTAAGTGACTAAAGATTTAAGGAAATGTCCAATAAATACTTGGGTCTTAACAAAATTGCCTTTTAAATTTACCTTTTTAAGGTTCAGTATTAAATAGGAGCCCTATTTAAGTCTGGTTAAATATGCTTTATACACGCCGAAAAGTCGCATTTGGAAATAAATAGCCTCCAAAACCACTGAACCGATTTTGATGAAACTTGTCACAATTAAAGACCTCGAAATGCTTGAGGTTTGTGTAAAAAAAAATTGAAGATTTTAGGCAGGATCCACACTATAAGGTCGATCGCGGTTCGTTCGCGGTACGATCTCGGTCTAGTAAAATATTCATCATCATCATCCAAGCGTTAAGTCCCGGTTGCATCCTAAGCTTGCGCTTCGGAGACCAGGGTCCGCTTTCTTACTTTTTCTCCTCCACTTGCCCGGTCTTCGGCATCCTTTTGTGTGAGACCATTGCCCCACATGTCATCCACTACGACATCAAGCCAGCATTTCTTTGGCCTTCTCCTTCTACCGGGTCCCGGGTCTAGTAAAATATTATTAACTGAAAAACAATATGCGTATTCTTACTATAACCACTATAAATAACGTAACAATCCAAGTTCCGGTCGAATTCCATTCCAGTCGCGATCAGTCTTGAAGAAATTTTACCATACGGAGATCGGACCACGAATGATCGACCTTATAATGTGAATCCAGCCTTAATAGCACTGACAAGTCTGTCACGAACTCACGAGTATTTGATAAAAGCGAAAGCATTTGCCATTTAAACTTAACTTTAATAAAGGCGGTCCATTACGGCACCAACTTATGTTTTGAATGATGTTATAAATACTATAGATATGGCATACCCATATTAAATTGGGTCAGAAAACGGTTCCCGTACCCTAGGAGATCTATTCTATGGCAAATCGCTGTCCTTATCATCTCGGCACTCTACCTGCTATCTATTTTTCCCACACTGAGTGCGTAATGGCGCCTTTTTTTTTGCAAAAATATGAAATTCACCTAAAATACACGTGTTAACATCAAATATTATCGTGTATTTTCGTGTCAATGTGATATGTGATCCCTTGGGCTAAAAGTGCATTTTCGTAATACAGAAGACGGCATTTCTACCTATTTATTTCAATCAATTGTCACAAACGTCAGTTTCGTCGGCTTGCTTGTGCGGGTAAGACAATTAACTCACTTTTCCGGTGTACGTTTTTGACGCTTGTGGCATATCTAGTATTGGTTTGTGCAAACAGTCTGCGCATGCATAATTTGGTACCGTCTGGACTGGACAATGCCCTTAAGGGTTGTTGTGTTTCTACGAGTGAGTGAGGTCAATACTGGAAAGGAAGGAGTTGCTGCATTGGCAGCGGTGCTGGCGGCGCGCTTGCATTATTTTATATTGTGAGCTTCTATAATGCTACGGTAACCGTATTATCACGTGGACCGTATGCTTGACTGCCACTCGACGTAATATAAAAAAAACCTTAAAAGGCGTTAGATCATATTCTAAAAAGTCTAAATAATATTACATTTTATTTCCATTTACTATTATAGCTGTCTACGTTTTTCATTCAATAGCGGCGCTAGTACTCATCGTCTTTTAAAGAAATATTTCGTTCATTCATCGTTCAGTCTTTTACTCCTCGCATTATGATCGCCACAAATTGTTTTCGGGGGCACACACTTTATGGTTTAATTTAACTACGCTGGCATGTACAAGTTTGACAAATAAAGAACTAACTTAAACAAGCGTTAGGGTTACTACCAGGAGGTTTAGGAAAAATGAAAATATTTTAATTAGTGTATTGCAAAGATGAAAGATGTATTTTTTATGCACATTGAGGCTGGCTGGAAGAAGCATCTTGAAGAGATAAGCTTACATTTGTATACCTACTCGTTTGTACATATTTCTTAGGAATTTTTTTGTTATGCAATAAAGAATATAGAATTAAAAAAACAGAGACATTTCTATTCCTCTCATTTCTAGAATATCGTTGTGTCCATTTTCATCTTTGTACGTTTTATACTTTACTGGTATTCCATTCTGAAACTAACATTGAGTTTAGGGCATATTGTGGTATATGATATTTAGCTGGGACTATATACTAGTTCTAGGTTTTTTAGTACGACGCATGTAAGGCGGTTTATGTTTATTGTGTGCTAGCTTCCAGTCACAGCAAGGCGCATTAATAAAAAGTAGTAAGTAAGTCCTTCCTAATACCTTTGAGAATATGTGTACAAAGTTTCACGATGATCGGTTGAGTAGTATCGGCGTGAAAGCGTATCAAACAAACAAACTCACATTTACATTTATAATATTAGTGCAATAAGGTTTAACATATTTTTGTATGTTGCTACATATATGTATCATTATATTTTATGTACCTTTTATCTTTGTTATACATTACTATTTTTTTTTTATGAGCTCTCTCTCGAATATTATTTAACAAAGCATTGTTATCGGCTTGAAACGTTTCGGGGCGAGCGACAGCCCTATTTTTTCTTCACTTCCCTGACAGGTGGCGGTTCGCCGTTCCGATTGGTCGACGCTCAAGGCCGCAGACGACCCTAAACTTGCCGTGGAATAACTAATAATTACGAGCCCCGATAGTCTACACGTTAGTTTGTTTTTGTTCTAGACTAATTTGTAGTTATAGCAGTTGATTTTGAAGTTTTCAAAACTAGTTTTCATAATACAACTTTTAACTATACCTACCTACTGGAGAGCATTGCAATCGAGTCAATCGTACGACAATAACATTGTTAAAAAACTATTAGGTGACCTTAGGGTTGTCATGTGTGTTGTGCGTGAATACGTTATATGCACTAAAATTATCTCAAAATGGCAGCGCTTCCCCCTTCCTTGCATGCGATGTTCCATTGTCCTTACTTAGCGTAATAAATTCTTTGATCCTTCATCTATCCAGTGGTGTGATTGAATTTTGGAGAGATAATAGATTCGTAGCTGCAACACCAAACTGTATCCCCCGATTTTGTTATCATTAGTTTTTTTAATGGCCTCCCTATGGAAACAATTTTAAAGACGAATTCACGTCAATAAGCTTAACAAATAAATATGTTCCCATAATGTAAAAACTACACGTAAAAGTTTTAGCAATCAACGGTGAATTGCGCATTTGATTATTTAGTTAAACTGAAATTTACTTTCAAAGAAAAAAAAATACTAGCTTCGAATCTTATATTAGTGATTTATTATTTCATTTACTTTGATTACACTGCGCCACGTACCTTTTTTTTTTTGCTTTTTTTTCACCTTTCATCTACATGGTTGTCTGGAAGAAGTCGCATCGCGATAAGGCCTTCATTTGTACTCTAATTCTGTACATGTACCTATTTTTTTTTTTGCAATTTTTTGTATTTTTTGCAATAAGTGTGTCGTATTCGTAAGGCCTTCACCTCGCATGGTGTTTCGTCGGGTCAATTACGCAGTTATACAGAGTACAGACACAAACTAATAACATTCAGACAAACCGACTTTTAACTTATTTTAACAGCCGGACATGTCCTGCCAACCCTACACAACAAGGAACTATAGATTACGAAAATCAAAGGAAAATGTTCGAGATAAATCAGAGGTAAGTACGGAATCGTGACCATTCGATTCTCGGTTCGATTCTGATTCATGGGCATGACTCACTTTAGAACTTCTAGTTTCCGATAGTGAACGGATAGGTATTTCAATTGATAGTGACTTTTCTAATATATCCATACTTAATATTATCAATGCGTAAATGTTTCTTTGTGTTTTTATGCTTCTTTCATGTTTAAAGACACTGTTCGGGTCGGGGGCCCACTACACATTTCCACCACTGTGTCTCCTGTGTAGCCAGGATTAACCGCGGCGACAACCAAAAAGGCAATGAACAATGAAGTCCCGGTAGTAAAACTACAACTGCCTTGGAACTGACTAACGAATTTAATCCGAAGAAATTAGTAGGAGTAAGAAGCTTTTGGAATTTTACTTCCCCTCTTAGCTATGTGAGAGCCAGCAATATGGCAAACAAGGCATTTAAGACTAAAGAGATGGCTAGTCAAGTGAAGGTCGACTGCCGTCCACCTCGGCTTATAAGTATAAGTATAAATATAAATTATATTGACGAGCTCGGTGGTCGAATGGTTAACAATGGCCACTTTGACTCCGAGGACGCGGGTTCGATCCCCGCACATGACAAACATTTGTGTGCATGAACATGTCTGTTTGTCTTGGTCTGGGTATTTTCTATGTATTATAAGTATGTATTTACAAAAAAAATGTATTTAAGTACATTTATCAGTTGTCTAGTACACATAGTACAAGTTTACGCTTAATTTGGGACTAGATGGCGCTGTATAAAATTGTCCAGAAATATTTATTTATATTATTACTATTTGATGTCTCTAAAGCACTATAATTATATTAACTGCTAATAGTTTAACTGTTTAAGGTCTGTAGAGTGATATCTATAGGCTACTTTTTATCCCGGAAAGGCATCTAATTACTATGGGAAAAAAGCTTTATTAAAAAATTCACGGAAATGAGATCTAATGGAAATTTTGTGACTCAATACTACAAAACCAAATTCAATCAATTACAACACGAAGTTATTAGTAGTATACTCATATTGCTTGCATGTCGTTGTGTAAATTTGGCACGCTTGGCGTCATACAAATCTTTTATTTAAATTGCACACTAAATGTATGCAATAGTACAATATATTCCAAAGGGGCAATTCTCGTAATTAAAATACAGTCAAAATTCAGTTTCGATCCAGTCTCGATCTCACAAATGTCACATTTGGTATTCTCGTAAGTAATACAATATGTAACTTCAAAATTAAATTTAAGCGGGATTATATCGAAATATGAGTGAAAATTAAACAAACTAAGAATATTACTTTGCCAACAACAAGAATTGATAATAACTAATTAATGAAATCAAGTATATAATTTTAGTCAATGTGAATTGACTAAAATTATTCAATCTCGATTCGGTCAACTTTCAATCTGCAAATCAAAACTTCGTAGAAAAATTACGAGAATTGGCCTTCTAGAATTGGACTACGAGTAATTGCACACGGCCATCTAGTCCCAAACTAAGCAAAGCTTTGTACTATGATTACTAGATAACTGATGTTATACTTATTTTTTTTTGTAAATACATACATAGAAAACACCCAGACCAACAGACATGTTCATGCACACAAATATTTGCCTTATGCGGGGATCGAACCCGCGAACTCGGAGTCAAAATGGCCATTGCTGTCCATTCGACCACCGAGCTCGTCATATAATAATATCAGTTACCTAGTACCCATAGCACAATAGACTTATGTATAGTACTCATAGTACAAGATTTGCTTAGTTTGGAACTAGATGGCCGTGTGTAATTTGTCCGGGAATATTATTATCAATACAAATTACACATGCCCGGTTAAAACGTTATATGTTAAGGTTAAAGTTCAAACAATGTGTAGGTGTGCGACTTTAATAACATATTTGGGGCAATGTGATACATGTTGGTTTTAATTTTAATAAGTAATTAATATTAACACCGTCTCCCCAACCCGTCTGGCCAGCGTGGGGAATGTAGGTCAAATCCTCCTTCTGTCAGGGACGGACGAGAGAGGGTCGTGCTCCTGTAGTGGAGACTAAAATGACCTGATGATGATTAAAACCAATGTGTTTTGTAATATAACATAAAAATTAGTTGAAACTTATTACGTTTTTTTTTAGGAATATATTAAATTGATCCACAAAAAAAACTGATTTGCACATCTAATTGGCTATTTGACTAAAATTTTTTTCTGTTTGATATGTAGGGACGTCTCCATAATATAACCATAGGTGAAAGAATTACTTCGATAGCACAAAAATCTCTCGAGATATGGTAATTTGAAAATCACAATTTTTAGACTGCCCCAAAACGCTCCATACAAAAGACTACTGAATTATGACGTCACAGATCTGTATTTTGTATGCATCAAATCAGAAATTTGTACGACAGCTATGTTAAATATTACGTTTATGTGATTAGTATCATAATAAAAGTTATAGCATTTTTTATTGCTTCTCCAATGGAAATTTAATTTTTTAATAATTTCATACTTTTAAAATGGACTTTCCCGCCAAACTTTGATCGACGCTAAAAAAAGTCTGACTGAAGATATTAGAATGAAAGTTTGCAGATCTTTATAGTTTTGTGTGTTTTACGATATTGTTAAATAATTTATACAAATTTTAAACATTGGAAAATAGCCAATTAATTTGATCGCACATCAAATCCTGCATTTAATGTGCAATAAGTATTTTTTGATGTGCAAAATAGGTTAGGTTGGGTTTGCAATGTATTTATTTGATATTACGTTAAATAGTATCTTTTTTTTTTATTTTACGTCGGGTGGCGAGTCGCCTGATGAGAAGCGTAGCCATATTAACGCTCGCGTTAAAACCAATGTGTCTTGTAATATATTGAAAATTATTATATTGCTTAATTTTTTTTAACTGTATTCCATCAGGGGAACTGTAGACTTGTTTGCCACTTTAGTGGTATAAAAAAAAATAACGTAAATTACTTAAAAAAATATGATAAAAGTAATTTAATATCATATTAAAAATAATTATTACAAATAAAATATTTTATTTATTTATTACTTAACGGCACACATAAAAGACGAACTAAATGCGAAAGCGTTACTGATAAATAAAGCAATTCGTGCGAAATTATTCCCTAACCATTCCAAAATATGTATTCAAAAATGCACAACGTTAATGTTCAAGTTTTCACTTCTAGCGGCACTCCCGGAGTACAACCCGTTTTTTTTTATTGGGATACGGCATGTGACAATATCTCTATCAACCCGCTGTTGAGCAGCGTGGGATATATTCCAGCAGTGGGATGAATAAGTGTTGAAAACGATGTGACAATGCATGTAACATTGCTTGATGGGACCGCAGAACATGCTTCATGTCTCAAATGTCAATGTCGCTTCATGTTTTCATTGAAATGCTTTCATTAATTTACTTTTAATCAATGCCTAAAGTAAATTAACTAACTTACATAAACCTGATCATAATAGCTAATCTCTTACGCGATGCAGCTGCAAGTGCAACGTCAAAGAAAACAAACTTTTATTTACTTTAGCATTCGTTTCATTATACCTAAATAACAGAAGCAACAATATTGTACGTAATTTGTTTCATACATAGTAGGTAATGTTTTTATTTCGTAAGTTTTATGAATCGGCATTTCTATTATAATTAACACAAACGGTAAAAACTAGGTTAAAGAACATAGTATAATTTGTATTGAAATAAGTAGCAAGTAAGTAAACAAATAGCTTTGTAGTAATTTGTGTTGTAGAACTATCGATAGCATCGCCTCAGTATAAATAATACTACTACGTACAGTATGGCTCCTCCCTGCCGCTCTTCCAAGGCGCCCTCAGCTCCCCTCAGTCGAAATGTGGAACCGATCGCAAGGGCTGCCACGCGGCACCGAGTACGTATTTCGTAGTATATAATTTATTTTCAACTGAACATTTAAATGGTAAAGTAATTTATTTCTTATTATTTAAACATTACCATTAAACTATTTATTTTTTAATTACAAAATCACTTTATTTGTACGTGACTGTACAACGTACAAATATGTGTGTATACGTACAAACGTGGTCTGTTTGGTTTGCCGTTTTTTGTATGGAGTGGTCAGGGTATTGGTGTGTTATCGATATCATGTAATAATCAATATAATTGATAACACCAAGAAGCTGATAGGTTAAAGTGAGGGTCGCACATTAACAAATTTCAGAGAGGTTTTCTCTCTCAAACTATCAAGTTATGAATTGAAATGCCTGTCGATGTTTTCCTAGGATACTACGAAATGGGGTGCTTCAAAAAAGATGTGAAGAGATTTTTACTGGCTCGCCAACGCGCGATTGCAGTGACCGTACCACTTGTACCATGGTAACGTAACTGGATTTAATGTAGTCTCATAATCACAATAATTCAAAATAAACGTTTAAATATGTTTATTATTACAATATAACCTTAAGTATAACCTCTTACCTCACAGCGTAAGGTGCATACTTCGTTATATTGTCAGCCCTAAGGCTTCTTGCTACACACACATTTGCACGTATACAGACGTGGTCTTTTGGGTTGTCGTTTTTTGTATGGAGTGGCCGGGGTGTGCATTGGGATAGAGTAAGTATCTTTATACAATATCATGTTATTCATGCAAATCAATAGTTGACAGAATGTCAGCGTAATTTAGACCAATTTTGTGTTGAATACTGCATCCTTTGCGTGAGTTCCATGTTTTAAACGAAGAAAATTGTTGTCATCCGCTTACTGATTACTCTGTAGCCGTCTTAAAAGTGTTTATATAGAAAACATACTATTTTTGTATACTGTACTCTATATAAATAAATATATTGTCAGACAAATTACACAGCGCCATCTAGCCCAAAGTAAGCGAAGCTTGTGTTATGGGTACTAGACAACTGATAAACATACGTAATTTTTTTTTTGTTTAAATACATACATATGATACATGAGAAAGCACCCAGACCAAGACAAACAGACAGCACACAAATGTTTGTCCTGTGTGGGAATCGAACCCACGAGCGTTGGTGTCGAAGCGGCGTCATTGACCGCTACGCCACCGAGATCGTCAAATGTATACTCGGTCTTTTAGCTCAACCTCAGAAACTATTACTTCATGTCACATCCCTATTCAAATAAGGTTAATTAGAAATGACATCTAAAGAAAAAATATTTAACCTATGTACTCGTACTATAGAGGAGCTCGATGGCGTCGTTACGCGTTTCAGTATAATCGATCACGCACGTTAAGCAACGTCAACCGTAGCCTGTCTATGGATGGGTTTATTTATCTCGAGCTCCTCCGATTATATTGTTATTGTCTTTTGACTTCAGACATACCGAAATAAAATATAAAAAAATAATTCTAATAATGTTTTTGTTTGTTTCAGGTAAAAAATGCACACTAACTACGGTACATAATATGATACATACAACAAATAGAAGCCAGAGCGGTATGCTTATCATAAGGCAGGACGACGAAATCTGTAACTATAATACTTACATAAAATATGTTCATAGAAACTACTTTATGTCGACGATTTAAGTTAGAGCCCAGAATAAACAATGACCACACACATACAGAGAGCGTGTGTGCGTGCGGCGCCATGCAAATTGTTCCAGATTCGTCTCAGAGGGGGGATGAGGTCGAAACAAGAGAGCGGCAGAGAGTGGCCATACTGTTAGGACTATGATATTATATTTCTGGACACAGCGCCATCTAGTCCCAAATTAAGCGCAAAGCTTGTACTATGGGTACTAAACAATTAATAAATACTTAAATACATTTTTTTTAAATATATACATATAATACATAGTAAACATCCAGACCAAGATAAACAGACATATTCATGCACACAAATATTTGTCTTGTGCGGGAATCGGACCCACGACCCCGGAGTCAAAGTGGACATGGTTAGCCAGCCAGGTTAGGTTAATAATTTATAATCGTTAGTTTTAAGTTAGGTTCTATCCAAACAAATCTAGAACAGAAATCTACGGGAACTGCATAATTAACTTCGCAAATAGATTTCAGAAATCTTACAAACCTTACTCAAAGTAATATCGGATATTGCTCTCAAATCCAGTAGGAAGCCTCTTTGAAATAATCTCAAGACATATTCAGGAGGAGTGGGACCACAGTACACATAAAGAGTAGTACAGCATCATCGTACAAACGCTCAAAATTGACATGACACACTCGAACAAAAGCCATTGTTTGCTACATGCAGCTGGCGTGCGTAACAAATGGATTAGATCTCTGAGAGGGCATCAATTTCGGTGATTATTTCCAAAGTGCTCTATTCTTTTGTTGCAAAAAGTCACCTTTCTCGTTAATATTACTCCAAAGAACTGTCACAAAATTTACTTCAAAATAAAGCATATTTCATTGCATCCAACTCTAAAGATTTTTAAAGTAAAACTTCTTTTCGTACGCTTGACTTGGGGAGTAAGCTGGTGAATGCGTGACGCGAGCGTTACGAAAACTGTGATCGGGTGAGGCAAACGGAAGTCGAGAGGAGATACAAGTAAAAGTTTTACTTCAGTCGTGTGGTCTAATCTAAAGCACACTCGTTTTTTTTATTACAGTCAGGAATTTAATAATCACAGAGCAGAACAGTATTTAATTTGTAAATTATATTGATGATGATGGTTTTAATAGATGAATTAAATATTTCCGAGTATTATTACTCTTAGTCACAAAATTAAGGATACAAAAGGCTGGTTTAATGCTAAATGTTTTTTTGGAAAAACATACAAAATACAGCTCAAATGTGGTTCATAAAAAAACAAAAATTCTCAGTACCGTTAGATAAATTGCTTATTTTTGAGATAACCTGATTGATTGGATGGCTGTTGAAGTTAAAATACTGTTCTACACGTATACTGTGGCAGGATTGTAAGGCACTTTCTATGTAGGATTACAATAAATCTACTTGGTTTAATTAAGGATCAGCTTAGATTGCGACGGAATAAACCACTGAGTAATACCTGTTAACTTTGAAACATTGTATTGGGCTCATTTATTTTTAGTAGACTCTAGGGACGCGGCTTGGCTTGGTTCGTCACATTATTTTTTTATTTCACTCTAGTGGGTAGTAGGGTCTGCCAGATAAAATAAAGCTCTATATACAGTGATACCAAAGTGAGTAGAAACGAAACTAAAATTATTAGTAGTAGCATTATGATTTTTTCCATATGAAATTGCTCAAGGGTTACGGTATATAGTAGTACTATTACTTATATGTACTGTGGTTAAAATTGTTTTTACGAAGAAAGTGACAACCCTATTTTAGTATTTTTTTGTCTCTCTTCGCACATTCGTCTAGACAAGTGATAAATGTACTTAAATACTTTTTTTTTCTAAATACACACACATATATATATATATATATATAATACATAGGAAACATCCAGTCTGAGACAAACAGACATGTTTATACATCAACTAATTATACATCCAAAATTGTACATAAAACCATATTACTCTGGTTTTATAAAGAAAATAACAATAGGAAAACTACAAAATGTATACATATACTTATATAAATAAATTGAAGGTCTGTTTTGTTTGGTTGGGCTACCTTTGGAACGGATAATCCGATGATAATAGGATTTTCATTGGATTGTTAAGGAGTTTATCGAGTTATAAATAGGATATTTTTATCCCGGAAAATGTTTTGGTCACGTTTTACCCACTTTGGAAGTGTCTCCCGCGCAAACTAATCAGTTTAGAAAAAAATGATTTTAGAAACCTCAATATCATTTTTGAAGACCCTATCCATAGATACATGTATGGTTTTGATGAACAAATTTTTTTGAGTTTCAGTTCTAAGTATGGGAATCCCCAAAACGTATTGTTTTTTTTTTTTTTTTTTGTGTGAAAATTTTAATGCCGTTCACAGAATAACTTACCAAGTTTCAACAGTATAGTTCACATAGTTTCGGCAAAAAGTGGCTGTGACATACGGACGGAGCGACAGACAAACAGACATGACGATCCATAAGGGTTCCGTTTTTTGCCATTAGGCTACGGAACCCTAAAAATGCACAGACTTTGGTAAGAAAATTGAATTAAAAATTTATATATAGGTACGTTAGTACTATTACTAAGACTTATACTGTGATATAGGGGTGAACGTATATGGACAATAAGTTGTTATGCCTGTTTTTGTTCGATAGTCATACAAAAATATGTTAGTTTGCCAACCCTACAATGTTATCTTTAATGAGAGATTGATGAATTAAACTTACTGTAATAATTATAAAGTAAATCATCTTAATATTAAATTAATAAATATAAAACTCTACAGAAAGAAAGCTTATTTATTCTATAAAATTGTAAAAAAGAAATGTGTAATTCAGAGTTAATCAAATATATTAATTAAATAGACGATAACACATTTAAATAAATACAAATTTTCCACACATTACATTTTTCTTGATTGGACATATTAGATTTTGATATCCATCAGCCAGTTTATTGTACATAACTTTCACATTTTGGTTTTCATTATAATTCTTGATCCACGGCTTGAACCCTACATACTATGCGTTTCTATAAAAAGCGTGGCTCATGTTTATATGGTGATTTCGAAATAATCGCGTGAAGCCGCTGAACCTTTCTGCCAAATAAACTTAATAAAGTAAATGACTCAATAAGCGACTATTCTCGCCGAGTGACATCGAAATTAACTTATTTCAGCTGTCAAGATATTTCAGTCACCGCCAGTTGACTCATAATTTGTCGCGATTCTTGTAATTTACATTAGGGTCGATGTCCTATGAAAGGTTAAAAAACCGGCCAAGTGCGTGTTGAATATGCATTAACACAAAGTTTCGTACACAGAGCTAGTCCAGACAGAATTTGTGACAGACGTTGCATACTGTTTCTATAGGGAGGGAGTTTCTATTTATGTTTATGTCGCTATGTAAGAGCGATACAAAAAAAACCCCTATTGAATGAATGAATTATTTATGTGCATAGATATACATAGTTATATGAAATGAATGCGCAGTTCCCTTTATCTAACATTTATATATATTGTAAGAAATCTAAATATTTCAAATATTAGATTTCTTACAATATATATAAATGTTATTGTTATGATTTTGGAAAATTCCCACGGGATACTGGAATACCCATGTATGAAGTCGCAGGCACACGCTAATACATATAATTTCTCGTACGTATCCTAAATTCCCATAAAACTGAAAAGAAAGGAGTTACGTCAGAGGACTCAAGCCACGACAGAAGGCAGCATTTTTATGATGGAGGACAACATTAACGATGACTATGATTTGCCTGCGTGACGTGCTCTTAGAACGAGGTTTCCCCGGAAACTATATGTGGGGTTTTCGAATATGAAAGGGTTTTTTGTCGCCCGGCAAATCGTTAGTGATGTCTCTGGTGTTGTTGGCGCCCATAAGCTTAAATAGCTGCTTACCATCTGGAGGATCGCATGCATCTTTATCACCTCAGTGGCATAAAAAATTCTCCATAAAAAAAGCTCCTTAATTACAAACAATACCCTAAAAAAACGCTCATCAATGAGTAAAGTCACGTCACAACATTATAAACCACGATCTTGTAGATAACAAAAAATTCGTTAAATTATGAATAAAATTACGCATAAATTTTACTCAAATTTTCGGCGACAGATTTAAGCGAAAGCGGATGTTAATTAATTACGAAATAAATGTTGTGGAGAATTAACAGTGACGTGTTTCGTATTTTTAATTCGTAGCCAGTGCTCGCCTTAATAACAGAGTAAAAAATGTGTAAACAGTTTTGTTAACGCTAGTCTACGTAGCTGTCTAATAGTCTGCTAGTTTACGTCTAGCTTTTACGTAATGCTAAACAGACTGAGCAGATTTTACATTCTATTTTATCAAGACGAAGTATTTTTAGGTGAACGAACACATACAATTAATAATGCTATTCAGGGACTGAAATACAGGTATTTTAAAGTGTCTACCTAGAAGTATTGTAAAGAACACTGCCAACATGTCCACATACTGTTAAAGCTTATTAGCCAACATGTTTGACATGTTGATCACATTGCCAAACAATACAAGTGTGTAGGTATGTAACCAGTATGTGTAACATGTAAGCAGTATAATTGGTTACTGTGCCTAATATATCGTCTATGGACGTAGTGCCAACGAAAATATTTGCAAACATGATTAGATACATCCATATATTATTAAAGCTGCCATACATTAGCCAACATGTTAGCCATGTTAGTTAAGTGTAAGTATGGATCTGTTGTTAATCATGTCATGTTGGCAGATATTTTTATTGACGACACAATCTATACACAGTAAAATTGTAGGAAAACATGACCGACACACCTAACATGTTGGGTAGTTTATATATAGTAACGTATACTCTACCGCGTAAACGGCTGAACGTATTTGGATAAAATTTGGCATACATATAGAATACGATCTCGATTTTATATAGGTTACTTTTAATCCCGGTACTATATGGTACTAGTGTAGGTACGCCGTTCAATACTCATTGCCTTTTTGGTCGATTTGGTCGGCGATGTTAATCCTGGCTACATAAAAGACAGTTGTGGGAATGTGTGGTGTGGCCCCCGTCCCATAGTGTACCTACGCCGGGCAAAGCCGTGGCCAGAAACTAGTTGTACCTACCATAGTCTGTGTACATTGGTAGTAGTTCCATCTAAATATTAAAGTGATCAAATCGATAATTGACACAACTGTCATTACTTACTTTAATTATTCATTTGATAGTCGTCTTTCGTTTTATCAAATTGTGTCAAGGGGTCATCGCTGTGATCTCACTGGTCTTTCGACGATACCGTTACGACTCGACAAATATTACATTGATGTAGAGAGTCCAACGTATCAGTTTTACCTACTTGAGTGTACAAACACCGTTATAATGTGATGGTCATACAAAAAGACAGGGTATGTTCATTAGCGGCAAGTTTGGTCACGTGGTTTGAACTTGGCTAAGTACGTCATCAGCTGTATTTTGCATGGAAAATAAACAACCAAATACGTGACGTAGTCTTGGCAACATGCGGGAAGAACATGCCAGGCGTTTTACTACCATGGCGGGTACTGGGTGCTTAGTACGAGTTTTTTGGTCATATTCGAACGTGTTAACGTTTGCAAGCTGACCAAATTGAGAAAAAGTTTCATTTTGTGAATTTACCAGACTCGTGTTACATACATATTCAATTCGATACAATAATTTATTTGCATGAAACATAGTAGTATACTGCGAGATGCGTAAGTAAGTTCGACTCAGCCAAATCGGTTAAGTAGACGCAAGACGCGCTGACCCGCTAATCGACGCAACTCGGTTTATGCTCAAATCGGTTTGAATCGGTTTAAAAAGTCGAGTCGTTACATCGCTTTCGACTCGGCCAAATCGGTTTAAAAAGTCGAGTCGTTACATCGCTTTCGACTCGGCCAAATCGGTTTAGTAGACGCGCTAATCGACGCAACTCGGTTTATGCTCAAATCGGTTTGAATCGGTTAAAAAAGTCGAGTCGTTACATCGTTAGTAGTATAGGTGACAAGGTAGTTAATAGTAGTTAAGTACATCATGTTTCGCTTATTAGAATATGCAACGTAATTAACATATTAAAAATAAAATAACATTACGATTACTTTTGGCAAGTCTACTGTTGATGCTGCGCTCGCAGTGCGCAAAGTAGTTGAACACTCGGGGAGCAAGTATGTTGTAGCTATTTTCTTAGACATCTCAGGTGCCTTTGATAATGTTTGGTGGCTAATGTTGTTGCTGAAACTTAAGGTGAGAGGTTGCCCTAGCAATATCTACTCTCTTATTCGATCGTGCTTTTTGAATGGTACAACGAAATTATGGTATAACTTGGAGGTTGCTTCAAAGGTGCTCACGCAGGGCTGCCCTCAGGGTTCAATATTGGGACCGTATCTCTGGAATATCGTTTTTGAAGTTTTTTTTAGCCTACCCTTACCAGAAGGGTGCTGGTTAACTGGTTACGCTGACGATGGTATCTTATTAATCAATGCTAATTCAAGATCAAGTATAGAGAAACTAGCCAACGCTAGCCTATGCTTAATTTAAGACAGATTGACAGATTTGGTTATCATAATCGTAAAAATAACATTATCATTCAATTACATTACAAGAGAATACAAAGCACAATATTAAATTTGATTAAATTACAATACAATACATATCCCAATGCCGTGTTGCTTACATCAAATGTGAGCAAGTAAGCCACATGATTTTGATATGTAACACGCATCTTTCACAAGATTCTTATCTATTTGGTTGGTTTGGTTACATTGACATTGTGGGTTTCTCTCTCCGTATCAAAAATCAAAAGGTCCCACTTTATAATTCGTTACAAAGTTTCTTTATTTTCTTCCATAACATTTTCAAGTGCGCCGCACAAACAATTATTGAAACAATTCACAATCACAATCATAAATTGTTGCACAAGTTGGAAGACGCACATGTGTTGTTTTTTCTCTCTGGTGACATTGGGCAGTCTTGCCAACATGAAAAATATTGGCGTTCGGAAACGAACGCCACAACATGATCGAACGCGAACAAAAACTACTGTAACTAATCACTCTGTACGTTACCATATTTATATTTGAACACTCTGTGTAATAAACACTTCTCTTTAATCTATGATTTAGTGACTAATACATAGTTTTCATTCATACCGAGTTATTTTTGTAGAATTTCATCTGGGAATTGACATTGTTTATCTTTTTGCGGATGTATTAACGTTCATGCGAAATTACTTGTGCCGATCACACCATTGTGTGTAGTGAGAATAATATAGCTTGGTTTATAAAGGTCAATAATCTATAGCTTTGTGAGTTGTGATCATAGGCAATGATTAATACTACAGATGTGCCACAGGCCACAAGCGTCAAAAGTGTACACCCGAAAAGTGAGACAACTGTCTTACCTCGCAATAGGCTATTTGACAATGTTAAAAAATACACAAAACTATAAAGATCTGCAAACTTTCATTCTAATATCTTCCGTCTGACTTATTTTTGGGTCGATCAAAGTTTCCCGCGGAAAGTCCATTTTAAAAGTATGAAATTATTAAAAAATAGTATTTGCATTGGAGAAGCAATAAAAAATACTATAACTTTTATTATGATACTAATTACATAAACGTAATATTTTAACATAGCTGTCGTACAAATTTCCGATTTGATGCATACAACTCAGTAGCCTTTTGTATTGAGCGTTTTCGGTAGCCTTGTGTATGGAGCGTTTTCGGGAAAGTCCAAAATTGTGATTAAAATGAACATATCTCGAGAGATTGTTGTGGAAGTAATTCTTTCACCTATGGTTATATTATTGAAACGTGGGGTTATGGGGTGTAAGTGGTTCATCTACATCTTTGAACCAACTTCATCTGCACGCGGTACACCCTGCTGACTGACAAAAGAAGCTCTGGCGAAAAGAGAGGTAGGGAGCGTAATTGTAAAATGAGCGTGTTGCTACCCGACTGGGGAATGTACCTCCACCTCACAGAATACCGCAGCCAAATAATAAATCCCTTGAGGGTTGTTGTGTTCCTGCGAGTCGTCACCAGAAAGGAAGTAGATGCTGCATTGACAGCGGGGGTGGCGGCGCGCGAGCAATATTTTATGTTGCGAGCTTTAATATGGCTAAGGTACCCGCTTAAGATCAGGTGGGCCGTATGCTTGTCTGCCAACCGACGTAGTATAAAAAAAAAAAACAAAAAAAAAATGTTGGTAAATTAGCCTATTAAGGCTCAAAATGCCCTACCCTATTCGCCAGAGCCTTGTTTGCTAGACGACATGGTGAACTACGCGCAACTATGCTAGGGTTGCCATCCGTCCGGGTTTCCCCGGATTTGTCCTAGTTTGGAGGGCGTCCGGGGAGAGTCCGGGCGGGGTTTCATTTGTAGTCCAGGGTTAAAAGTTTTAAATCACTACCACCCGCTCCATGCTGCGAATAACCGTCTTGTCATAGAATAAAAAATAGTACAGTACTACGTAGTACTATTACTTATACTGTGACAGTAATTTTAATTTATGTAATAAAAACGTAAAAACGTTTAATTTATCTAATTAATTTAGTATAACGTGAGTTTTAATAATATTACTGTGACAGTACTAAAACCACTGATGACATTTCCGTTTAAGATTCAAAATCCGGAGTATTCACGCATCTTGTCCTGGTTGCTAGCGTTTAGAGATGGTAAGACTTTAGGCTCAGATAACGATGAGCCACTTCCACCTCAAAATTTATTCAATTATACCTACCTGATTGTTACCGCGTACCAAAATATTCTACTTAAAATTGCTGACCGTACAAGAAAGCACTCAAAGTAACAAAAAAAATATAAATTACTGTTCGTTTGCAAAATGGCTCCAACGAACAGGATTCTCGATCCCTTCCATAACTCATGCCTCAACAATGACAATCGATTACGGATTGTATGCTACCATTTTGTTACTACACAATACTGGTTTGATTATACATTTATTTATATAATAGCTGTTATGTTTTCTAGAAATTTCGATAAGGGTGTACCTCACTTTCGTCTTTGAGCCAAAGTCGTGTGTTGATTAACGAGGTTCTGACAAAAAAAGAGGTGTGGCTGTATCATGGACATGGCTTGGTGTTGACGTGAATACGTTATATGCACTAAAATTATCTCAAAATGACGACGCTTCCCCGTCCCCCGCACGCGTTATTCAATACTCCTTACTTAGCGTAATAAATTCTTTGATCCTTCATCTAACCAGTGGTGTGATTGAATTTTGGATCTAGAGCATAGATTCGAAACTACAACGCCAAGTTGTATCCCCCGATGTTGTTATCATTTGTTTTTTTGGATTGCACCCTTATGGTAGCAAATTTAAAGACTTATTCAAGTCAAAACAGATAGGGCACAGCATAAGTTATAATCTCCCAGACTAGGGAAGTACCACCTCATATACCACCATCATCACCTCATATACACCTCATATAAGACCCCGCTCAACGCGTTCCCGCTGCACGCTGCTATCATACTCGTAGCAACTCTTTCCTTCATAATAATCTTACTCACTCACAAGAATACAACAAGCCTCTTAGGATCATTATGTACAATAAAAAATACACTTTATCAAATACTACAATAAAATGTTTTTCTTCAGGATGTTCCATACATAAGTGATCAAATAGAATGATAAACAGAATTTTTATCTCGATTATTATCATCTTCTTTTTGTTAACAGTTTTACGGCCCTGGATATAAGTCCTCTAAAGCCCGATTTTTGTATTATTTCGTTATCTTTTCCCGTCTTCAGGGACATGCCGAAAAATATCCATCAGGAATCTTCTTGTTCTTAAAATTACATCATATAACTCAACAGTAAGTAAAGATTCGACTAATTTTATGCACTTTAATGATCAATTGCACTGTGCTATCTCTATACAAAAGCAATATCAGTAAACATTAAATTATTGAAATTTTTTTGAAGCACAGCACTTTCCCGCCAAAAAGTCCCCACATTATAATCGAGATAAATAAATAATGTAAAATTGGTCGATTCGAGAGAGATAGGTATATTCGATTATTTAGATCTTGCGATGGAAACTTACAGAATATTAATCCTAAAAGCATTTCACGGAGTGTCAATTATATTCCATTTAACTATACAGTAGTTATAACCACGGTACGGTAACGTGGCAACCGAAGTTGAGTGAAACCGGTTTGAAGCCGGAAAGTGGAGCGTTGCCCCCATTTCTGGCATCGTGTTTTGATTTCTTGTTCAGTTAACTTCAATAAATGGTTTATTGAAATACTGTTATGATTGAATCATTCAATTGAATGTGTTTTTATGTCACATGTTTTGATTGTGGTTAGGTAAGTATTGTATTGGACAAACAATGAAGCGAATAATAATGCTTACTAATAACGAATTCGATTATTTTGATTACTACATATTGTGCAAGTAAAACATGTGACGCATGAAAATTACTTAAATTTTGACGTGACGCATGAAAATTACTTGAATTTCCAGGATATACATACCTAAATTAAAAATTTGTTAAACTAATGTTGCCTTGAAAAGATTGCTGATGACGAACCCGCTGGTCGAATGGCTACTTCGACTTCAGAGTCAAATTAGGCACTGCTAGCCATTCGACCAGCGGGCTCGTCATCATCAGCGGGGTCGTGGGTTCGATCCCCGCAAAAGACAAATATTTGTGTGCATGAACGTGTCTGTTTGTTGATCTGGGCGTTTTCTGTGTATTATATGTACAAAACAGAATGTATTCAAGAACGGAGATTGGTTATCTAGTACCCATAGTACAAGATTTGTTTAGTTTGGGGCTAGTTGGCACTGTTGGCAGTGTGTAATTGGATCCTGTTATGCAGAATAGGTCCAACCGACAAACTATGCGAAATTGAGAGATAATAGCCAGAAACTTAAAATCGAGTTTTATATATTCGCAACAGATTTTTGAGAGCAATTTGATGACATATTCTTCTCAAACTTTATACTGCGTTATATTTCCTAAAGAATGGAATGGAACAAACTAGTAAGTTTAGCATGCTTTTTTCCCATACAAATCTAATAGAAGTGCTACTTCCATTTGATTTCATTTCCATGGTAGCATGTGTGCCATCAAGAGAGCGTTTATCTGGCATCTGACGTGGTATAAAAAAGTCTACTAATCTACATATTATTGAATAGCGCCTCAGTTCAATTATTCATAAGACAATGAAATTTTCTGTTGTGCACATTACGTATTCTGCTCATAATGCCTGCCAATTTTCCCAACATGACTATGTATATTTTCTTAACGTAACGCACACGAGGCTTTCTTGATTGAGGCTACAATATACACGTATCTGTGAATTATGTATTGTTATATGTTTGAAATTCAATCCTTTGTACTATATTTCTTGTGCATTTATGAGCACTTACATAGATCATGAGATTCAATAAGAATTGAAAATAAGGATAATCTCTGAGAGGCGTTGAAAATATATAGTTTTAACCTAAACCTACATTATCCAACACAACTCCGACTCAAATTGGAAATTGGCATGAAATTGCGTGTTGAACGTCAAATTCTCTATTACACCACAGCATATAAGCTCTATGAGACCGCAGCTCCCCTCTGAGACAAATCTGGAACACTATGTATGATGCCGCACGCACACACGTTCGTACGCGCTCTGCACAGACGTAATTGTTTAATGTAATACTAAACGTCGCGATATTTGTATGAAGTGGCCGGGGTGTTAGATTAGACTGTTCAATTTCATGACATTTTCCAAGTTGTGTCGCTGTTGTTGTGTGGTTGAGTTGGATAAATCTGCGACCCCGGTGTCAAAGTATCCATAGCCATTCTACCGCCGAACTGTCATCAAAAAGTACAATACTTGTCGATAATTACATCCATTATTATTAATTTCGTCCTAACAAAATATCATTTCAGAATCCCCACGTCATACTTGTTGCATCTTTACAATGGTATCATTTAAGTTCCTTCCAATTAAATATTAAAAAGCCTTTGAGGCCTTTGGGAAAGCCTCTGTAAGGGTTCAACAATGTAAGGGAAATTTGAATATCGCACTCGGGCTCCCATTATGAGAGCAAAAGTTTTATTTCCACCCTTATCATTGTGCGCAGGCATATGACGAGATTTAGGATATTATAAGCTAAGGGTTGGATGTAAACGGTTGGGTAATAATATTAAAATCAGATGGCGTACTTAGGACATCAACAAAATTAAATGAAAATTACGAAATCGAATTTACTACTGAATGTCTTTTAGAAATCCTGCTTATAGGTACATATTTAATATCACAAATAATATAAAAACTGTATATGGATAAAATGAAAAGAAAAACAATTTTTGTTGTGTACAAAAGTCTAGTCGTCATGGTTCGATTTTAATTACTACAATGTACTTAGCCATAATTACAAAAATAAGTCTTCAACCAGTGCGTCCTCCCTGCAATGACCTATGGTGCAGAGACTTGGACACTGACCATCGGACTGGTCCACAGGCTAAAGGTCGCGCAGCGAGCGATGGAGAGGGCTATGCTCGGGGTTTCTCTGAGGGATCGAATCCGGAACGAAGAAATTCGACGGAGTTTCAATTTAAAATTATACATTCATTGATTCGTGAGTGATATTCCGTGATGTAATCTGACGCACTGCGAATACTGCGATGCCGCTTCACACTTCGCCGTACGGAATTCAAACTCAAACAACCAGGTAAATACACCGACTACCACGCCATAGCTAGCGAATTAGCAAACTATTGGGCCACTAGACTGCTTACTTCGGATTTACACGCCTTATTACTCCCCTATTTTGACGAGAAAACGGCGTATTTTCTTCCATTATGAAAGGGAATTCAGAAAACGGATTGATAAAAAAATGGGGGGGGGGGGGGTATATTCTACATTCAAAATTTAATTGCACCACTAGGATTGCACAAAACAATATTCTTTACGGTGATAACAATCGCTGCCATTTTAAGGTCGTTTCGCTCCATCATATAACCTGTTAAATATGTTCACGTAAAAACACGATTGTGTTCATGACACAGCTACTAAGCTAATTTTTCTAATTTGAGGTTGACTTAAAACTTAAAACGAACTAAAAAACTTTTAAATCAGTAGTAAAACACCGCAAGAACTGGCAACAATACTTACCTGGTTTGATTCTTTTTTCAAATTAAATTAAGTTGTCCCAAGCATTCATCGGTTATATAATTTGTTTTACATATGTGTATCTAAGAAATACTAATGACAAATCGACGGCGAAGTGCCAATATCTTCTAACTAACACAGACAAAATTTCACAGAAAGTAATAAAAAATGTTGTTTCCTAAAAACTTTAAAAATAATAAATTCATTTGTATAGTAAATTTACAAATATGGAAAGCTAAAGTTTCAATGAAATATAAATATATTTGAAATATAAAATAGAAATTGATTTTAAAGTGAATGGCATAAAGAAAGTAAATTTCTCGAAAAATGTTACATAGGAGGTATTGGCACTTCGCCGTCGAAATGACTTAATATTATTTTTAAAAAAAACTAAATAAACTTAAATTACACATCAATTAACATGTACAACTTAAAAATAAAGTAAAAAATTGGTTGCCTGTAAAGTCGGTATACGGGCGAAAGTTTTACGTGACAACGACTTTGAGTGGTAAAATGTTTTCGAGTGGAAGGGACGCAGCCTTTCACTTTTTATGTCTGTCTCTCTCGCTCTTAGAAGGGACACGCGTCCACGACACGCTTACAATGAGAGCGAGTGAAAGGCACGCGCCTTTCACTCGCTCTCATTGTAAGCGCATAACGTGACCCAGTTTCTTGAAGTGTCACCCGGCTAACCAATTTATAAGACGTTGTCACGTCAAAAATAGTATATATAACTAAATTAAAAACTAAAAGTATAATAAAATACACAGAAAAAATAAATATCCGACAATTTTTGGGGATTGTGGACAAAAGGCTGGCCGCATTTCCACGCTGTATAGCGATGGAAATATTTTTCCCTAGATATTGGGAAGCCCTTTGGTCACCAAATATAAATTTGTTATCAAATTTTAATCGTAACCATACACATAGTTAAATTCATGGTGTATTTAATGAAAGATATGGAAGTAGGGTTGCCAGATGGTCGGGAATCGTCTGGCTTCTCCCGCCATTTCATGGCATGTTCAGACTCCCGACAAATAACAAAATCTCTCGACAAATATATACAGTGTTTAGTCTGCTAAATAATTTGTATTCTAAAGAAAGGAATCGTATGGGCTTTGATTTGATAAAAGCTGAGCTTCTGATACGACTGAATTTTGATGAAAATTGCTCAAGTTTTCTATCTTTGCTCGATACTCCAGAGGGATCCCAATTGGTGGACTCGGTAAAAAGCAATGCCAAATACTTGTGGCAAAGAAATCGTAAAAAAAAACTAATTTATTTTAAAAATATAGTTTTAAATTTTCATTTCTTCAGACAACCCAAAATTCCGACATTTTGAAATGTTGTCCAGACATTTAGATTTTGCGATCTGGCAACCCTACATGGAAGGGGGAGGGGGATTAAGTTCCGTGTTCTGAGGCAGCTTTCATGACACTCATGACTGTTAATTCGACCGCGTTATATGTAACTGGAATCGACCGTATGAAGCAACTGAAATACTGGTAACATTATACCAATGTTTTACCATGGTATAGTGATAACAGGGTTATCTTCAAATTTTATGGTGCATTGCGTCGTGGCGTGTCTCGGTCACACTTGCACGCTTTATACGAGTTTTGTTTGATTTTAATGATAATTATGTTTACTTACACCAGGTAACTTGGGCGTTATTTATGTAGACAAATAGATTATGCTAGTGCATAGATAACTTAAGTACTACTAGGATTGTAGGATAAATGATTATGGTTACCCGTTGAACGGGTTTCAGTTGTATAAAACAGGACTTTTGGCACGGTTCTAGAAGACCTCGCTATATCCAACCACAGTATAAGTAATAATACGTTACTCCCTGCCGCTCTCTCGTGTCGACTTCACCTTCCCTCTGAGACAAATCTGGAACAGTTTGTATGGCGCCGCACGCACACACTCATTCGCGCTCTGTACATACGTCATTGTCTATGTAGTAGAAAACGACGCGACACTTGTATGGAGTGGTCGGGGTGTGATCCAAGCGTCAATGGCGACCGCGGCCAGGAAAACGCAGCCTAGGACTGTCTCCCAGATGGACCGACGATTTGATAAAGATAGCAGGAAGCCGATGGGTGCAAACGGAATAAAAGCGATCATTGTGGAAGTCTAGAAAACACCCAGACCAAGACACATGTTCATGCACACAAATGTTTATCTCGACTACGACTAGCTCGGTGGCGTAGCGGTCAGTGACGCGGCTTCGACACCAACGCTCGTGGGTTCGATTCCCACACAGGACAAACATTTGTGTGCATGAACATGTCTGTTTGTCTTGGTCTGGGTGTTTTCTATGTATCATAAGTAGGTATGTATTTACAAAAAAAAAATGTATTTACGTATGTTTATCAGTTGTCTAGTACCCATAACACAAGCTTCGCTTACTTTGGGGCTAGATAGCGTGTAATTTGTCTGACAATATTTATCTACTATATAAAAATAAGTCGGGTTTTCCTTCCTGACGCTATAACTCCAGAACGCACGAACCGATTTCCACGGTTTTGCATTCGTTGGAAAGGTCTCGGGCTCCGTGAGGTTTATAGCAAAAAAAATTCTGGAAAAATTTGAAAAGAAAAGCGGAAAAATCTTTTTTCACATACAGCGCCATCTCTGATAGATAGCATGTACTACAAACCAATATTGGCGAAACGGGGTTCGCCGGGTTTGCTAGTTATTTATATTTATTTATTTATCTTGTTCGGGGACCCGCGACCTCGGAGTCAAAGTAAGTAACCATTGCTAGCCATTCGACCACCGAGCCCATCATATGAATATCCCTTTCGTCATCATATGAAATTCCATTTTTATTCCCAAGAACTAGCATTTATTGGGCTTTTATTTGTACTTATTGGGAATTTCTCGTAGATGCTCAAAATTTTGCCGTCTCTCGGCGGGCCGTAAGCATGCAGCCGGCGGCGTTCCTTCCACTTCACACCACCATATATACCACTTTATACCGTCAGTGGTTTATTCTCTATTCCTTTTGACACTATTATTGAGTGTGTGATTACTTTCAAGTTTTTGGCTAAGTTGGCTTTGGCTCAAAGATGTTGATGAACCACTTACACCCCGTAAGTGGTTCATCAACATCTTTGAGCCAAAGCCAACTTCACCTGCACGCGGTGCACCCTGCTGACTGACAAACGAAGCTCTGGGGAAAAGAGAGGTAGGGAGCGTAATTGTAAGCTACCCGACTGGGGAAAGTACCTCCACCTCAGAGTATACCGCAGTCAAATAACAATTTTTCCCTTGAGGGTGGTTGTGTTCCTGCGAGTGAGTGAGGTTACCAGAAAGGAAGGAAGGAGATGCTGCGTTGGCAGCGGGGGTGGCGACACGCGAGCGACATTTTATGTTGCGAGCGTTAATATGGCTACGGTAACTGCTTCACATCAGGCGGGCCGTATGCTTGTTCGCCACCCGACGTAGTATAAAAAAATAAAAAAAAGTTATGAACAACACATCACTAGGGTTGTGTCAAAAGAAATAGCGATTCCGTATGACACCACTAGTGTTCCTTGCACTTCACATTACCGAAATTACACAATTTCGGTGTATGAAGTAGTTGGAAAAGGTGGAAGGTGTTCTTTCATTTCACACCACCAAAATGGAAGTGTGGAAATGGAATGGTATGAAGTGGAAGGAACAACACTCATCAGTGATAAAAAAAGACCCGGTATTATAGAAAATATAACATTTAAGAAATACTTTGAGATTCGATGTATTTGTTAATATTTTCATTAGTAAGCTAACATATCTAGTGAGAGATAAATTATCACGATTTACGTAATTTTTATTTATAGAAGTGATAAGAATGTGACGTGTTTATCATGATTGAAATTATATCCGCACTAAAAGTAAATGCAAAACGAGAAATAATCCTGGAGATATTACACATCAACCCCCTATAGTGTAATTCGTAGCGTAACGAACGTTAGATAGATAACGTGACATTTGTCAATTCTCATACTAAAATGTTCGATTTTGACAAATGTCACATGATCTAACGTTCGTTACGCTACGAATTACACTTGGCTAGGGGGTAGGGTTGCCAACTATACTGTTAAAAACAGTATTATACTGTTTTAACTACATTATACTTTTTACTGTTGAACAAAAATAAAGTGTACAAAATACTGTTTCCATTAGTAAAAGGCTGGGGCCCTACCGCCGAAGCTGAAGCTGATAATTATCGGAATTTTCGAATGTGAAAATAAAACTACTGCTTAGATTGTTAGTCATTATGTTTAGCTCCATTGGTAGAAATAGAAACGCTAGAGCTCTGCCGACTAAGTTGAAGATGTTTGTCAATAATTTTAAACTAAGACCAACATTTGGAATAAAAATAGCTGATGGTATTCTTTTTTTTATATCACGAAGGTGACAAACAAGCATACGGCCCGCCTGATGGAAGGCAGTTACCGTAGCCTATGTACGCCTGTAACACCAGAAGCATCACATGTGCGTTGCCGACCCTGTAAAAACCTCTTTACGCCATTTTTGAAGAACTCCGTAGCTATACCTTACATGCTGTCGATGTCCTTGTCAAATAAACATCCGCAGGCGACCCAGCTTTATATCTGTTTGATAATAATTAGGTATAATAATAATTGTTGCTGTTTATTGATTTTGTTTCCAAACAAATACAATTATAACTTTATAACTTTTTCGTTTATGTTTTTCAATCGTCTAACTTCATATTGGTAATGTCAACAAGTAAATTAAATACCTATTAATGTGTTGCCTTATCAAGATATATTGATAAAAATATGTACATTTAACACGCAACAGTTTAAAACAGCAATTTCCGTGCAGATATATCAAAATAATTGAATATTACATTTATTCCATTACTATATTTATTTGTTTTACTCTTTTACAACATTGTGCTTGCAATTGAATAAAAATTATGTATTACGTTTGTTATTGAAACTGGGTTTTTCATGATCGTTACAAATGCTATTTTGTTACGGTTTTTGTAGTAACTGGGCTACAAAATACTGAAAGCTTTACATTTGAAAAAGTGAGGCACACAGGAGGAGTGGTCCTCAGTGCGCCTAGTCGTCGGGTACAGTGTACAGGAACCAGGAACAAAACCTCGTTAAAAAATTACTGAGGAGAGGGGAGGTGAAACCGAGGCCGGGAATGTCTGTGGACGCCTGGAGAGCCGGTTTCACCAGCCCCAAGCAGTCGAGGAAGAAAACCTCGTTAAAAAATTACTGAGGAGAGGGGAGGTGAAACCGAGGCCGGGAATGTCTGTGGACGCCTGGAGAGCCGGTTTCACCAGCCCCAAGCAGTCGGGGAAGAAAACCTCGTTAAAAAATTACTGAGGAAAGGGGAGGTGAAACCGAGGCCGGGAATGTCTGTGGACGCCTGGAGAGCCGGTTTCACCAGCCCCAAGCAGTCGAGGAAGAAAACCTCGTTAAAAAATTACTGAGGAGAGGGGAGGTGAAACCGAGGTCGGGAATGTCTGTGGACGCCAGGAGAGCCGGTTTCACCAGCCCCAAGCAGTCGAGGAAGAAAACCTCGTTAAAAAATTACTGAGGCGGGGGGAGCTGAAACCGAGGCCGGGAATGTCTGTGGACGCCTGGAGAGCCGGTTTCACCAGCCCCAAGCAGTCGAGGATGAAAACCTCGTTAAAAAATTACTGAGGAGGGGGGAGCTGAAACCGAGGCCGGGAATGTCTGTGGACGCCTGGACAGCCGGTTTCACCAGCCCCAAGCAGTCGAGTAAGAAAATCTCGTTAAAAAATTACTGAGGAGGGGATAGGTGAAACCGAGGCCGGGAATGTCTGTGGACGCCTGGTGAGCCGGTTTCACTCCCTCCGGCCTCGTTAAAAAAATAACCCTTGATGTCGGCGTGCCGTAGGTCTCCCGATACGCCACAGGTCGAGGAGGGGGAGAAACTCGGGTTCGCCAGGAGGAGGTTCCTCAGGGACAACCGTCGGCGGGGTCGCGGAGGTTATGCTATCGCAGTTCCCGTGGCCTCGCCAATTGGCGGAGAGAAGGAGATCTGTTATGGATTTTCATAGTCACATGCTTTTGCATCAATCCATGTTCACCTGGGCGCCTACCGCCTAAGCTGAACACGATTCCCATCGTACTACTTGCTGATCAGGGATCCTACCACGGAAGCTCAAACCGATTACCATCAGATTGTTTGTTTGCGAAAATTAAACTTCAGCAAACATTTACCACGTAATAGTTTAAAAGAGCAATTTCCGGGCAGAAATATCAAAATAATTGGAAGTTAGTTGGATTGGTGGTAATTGGGTTTAGCTTTTTTTTTTTTTATACTACGTCGGGAGGCAGACAAGCATACGGCCCGCCTGATGTGAAGCGGTTACCGTAGCCATATTAACGCTCGCAACATAAAATATCGCTCGCGCGCCACCCCCGCTGCCGACGCAGCATCTCCTTCATTTCTGGTAACCTCACTCACTTGCAGGAACACAACAACCCTCAAGGGAATTGTTATTTGGCTGCGGTATTCCGTGAGATGGAGGTACATTCCCCAGTCGTGTAGCTTACAATTACGCTCCCTACCTCTCTTTTCGCCAGAGCTTCGTTTGTCAGTCAGCAGGGTGCACCGCGTGCAAGTGAAGTTGGCTTTGGTTCAAAGATGTTGATGAACCACTTACACCCCAAAGCTTAGCTTAGTGGTATAAAAAAATATTAATATCAAAAAAGGTAATTATTTGTAAATGGCAATAAACACGTTATAAACTTACTATACGAAATTGACACATTTCAACGCTTGATACAGTATAATATATTAATTTATATAATTATTCTATCAAGCGTAGATACATACATATATTATATGTACTTGTAGTACATACAATTAATTTACAATTAATTAACGCGTAGTACCCTAATTGATGCAATTCATGAATATTCCCCATAGATATCGGAATTGATCATGTCCATGTACTCATGTAATGTATCGTATTGTAATTATAAGAAAAACTGCAAATAATTCAATTATCTGAATCGATGAGATGATCAGTATTAGTACGACCCAGTACTTACTTGCTCCATTAGACCGCATACAGCGAAGAGCAGTTCGAATCGTTGGTGATCCACTGATCTCTGAGTGGCTCCTAAACGTTAAAACGTTCAGAAGCCAACCAAATTGAGAAAATGTTTCATATTATGAATTTACCAGACGCGTGGTATATCCAAATTGCGCGGGTAGCCCACTTCAAAATGTGAGCAAGTAAGTCACATAATTTTTATATCTAACACGTGTCTTATAAATTCATAACATGAGAGTTCTTCTCTATTTGGTCGCTTTGTTTACATGAAGATGACCGAACTCGAATAAAAAACTTGCACTAAGCTGAACTGATCGGCTGGACTCGCTCTCTACACGTAGACATGTTATATCTCTTTGAGTTCTGTATAAATATACCACGGGGAGTGCTCGTATGAGCTATTCGATTTGATTCCTGGCGCTGAGTGAGTTTCACTATCGTACAACTCTCCATAAATTTAATTTCCATCCATATGATCTTGTTAATTGGCGATCTACCACAGTACATCTTTTAAGACATTTTTGTTTTATACCACTAAAGTGGAACACAAGCATACGGCCCGCCTGATGGAAAGCAGTTACCGTAGCCTATGAACGCCTGTAACACCAGAGGCATCACACGCGCGTTGCCGACCCTGTGAAAACATCTTCACGCCCTTTTTGAAGAACCCAATGCTATAGGCTATAGTCTCCTGGGAAAACCTCGACAGGCAGTTCATTCCACAGCTTGATCGTACGCGGGAGAAAACTTCTCTGGAACCGCACGGTACGCGACCACTTATGCTCCAATGTGTGAGGATGAATTCCCTGTCGATTGCGAGCGGTGCGACTGTAGCAGGAGGCCGTGAGCATCATCTAATTAATTTTAATAAAAAAAAGAATATTAAGAATAGGCTAACTAGCGTCACCATTAAATAATAAAAAAAAAAACAGTCCGAACAGGCCTCCCCAACCCGTTTGGCCAGCGTGGAGGGGGGGGGGGGGGGGGGGGGGAGTGTAGGCCAAATCCTCCTTCCTTCTAGGACGGACGAGAGAGGGTCGTGCTCCTGTAGTGGAGACTAAAATGGACCTGATGATGATGATTTTGTATTCTCACAAAAGACAGTGAAGTATTTATTACGTTACTTGTTCAACATTCAAAATGTAACAGTAAAATTTTTACGCCTAAAAAAAAATACAATATGGCGGTGCCTATCGTAGCTTGCTTAGCTTAGCCCCGCGTTCTGCTCACGATCTTTACTCCCTGCCTAGACAGATACAAAAGCGTCACGGCCAATAAGAAAGTGGTGATATAATTTAACAAGTGAACTTGCATACAAGTCGCGTGTATGTGTGACATTTGAAACGATAATAAAAATGTCAGAACATTTGTTACAGAACCATGTCACGTGACATTGGCCGAGACACCTAAAATAACGTGTGTAAATTTGCTTGGCATGAGGGACTGTCATTCTGAAATGTTAATGGGTTATTATTAGTATAAAATGCTACAAGCAAGCAGTAAAAAGTCATGCTTTATTAGGTCCTTGCTAATGTGTCCATCTTTTTCAAATTCTAAGTGCCTAAATCCGAATTGTTTCAACATAAAAATCTCACCGCGTCCATTACTTAACAGCGATGGAACAAGGGCGAAAACGTTAATGTTTCCCCTGTCAATTAGCCAAATTAAATATACCGAAGAGGGTTGGTCCGTGTAAATTAATATCACTTTTACACAGTCAATTTACCGCCGAATAAGCCACGAAATATTTTGGTTTGTTTACGAATGCAAGCTCCGAAACGCAAATCTTTGCTACTGTGACACGCGCATTGGCGCATCAGCCTTTAGTATCTAAACTAAATTATCTTTAAACTAAAGTTTAGTTTAAAGATAATCAGAACAGTCGACCGTGAATCAAATACAATGTCGCTACAATCTCATCCATTGTTTTCCAAAGTTTGCGGTTCCCACGGCAATTTATTACAAGAAATGTCACATGAAGCAAATTTGTGGAGTCAGTCAATCATCAGTCTCTAGTGCTATCGCGATGAAGCGTCCATAGTTTTTATAACTCCACGATTCTCACGATAATTTGTCACTAGATGTGTAACGAACACATGAGGCAAATTAGTTAGCGTGGCTATCTAGTATCTGGAGTAAGCTAGACCAGACCACTTTGTCAGTGTAGCCTGAGCCTATAACGAAGACATTTCCTTGGCACTAGAGCTAGACCGGGTTTATACAATCGATATAGCTTAATAATAAATTGTAAACTTTCGCTTTGCATGATTAAAATGATAATAATTAACATGATCATGCATGTAACGTATTTTAACATACCTCTATTATTGCCAATAAACCCAATAAGGGTATGTAAAATACCTTTCATGCATGATCGCGTTAATACCCGTGGTTATTATCATTTTAATCGATATTTAGTAGTATAATTTAGTACGTTACATGGTACATAGTGGCTTTACTGTATTATGGACCATCCCTTCCACTAGTTAGTACCTATACTACGTTGTCGATTGACTTTTGAAAAAATAATTACTTGTATTGATGAATAAACAGTTCCAAAATTTAAGGCTTTGTTCTGTTTTGATTCCAAATGTTTTAATGTTTTCAACGTATTTAAATTCAAGAACAAATTTTTAATTAGTTATTATATTGGTTTGGTACTATGACCTATCTAATGTAGATATGTCTAGTCCAATTAGAAGTACAATCTGACGGAACGAATTCGGAGTAAAGAAAATTTTAATAAGATTAAAATGTACATAGATAGAGTTTTACTGTTAATGAATGTTCACCACCTATTGTTATTTGGTTTTTAAATTGTTTATGGGCACAAAAAATAAAAAGTGTTGTGTAGGTTAAATTAAACTATTTTTTGTCCAATCACATAATAATTTTTATTTAATACTAGCGGCCCGCCCCGGCTTCGCACGGGTAGAATAACAAAACACAAAAGACGCTTTCCTCGAAATTTTTATGTTATTTCTCTCCATAAAAACCTTCCTTATGCCTTAACGAATATATGAAATAAATTATCTAAATTGGTCAAGCCGTTCTCGAGTATTGCGTTTAGCAACATATTTGGCGATTCATTTTTATATATATAGATTCTACAATTATTTTAAGGTATGTCCGTCGTCGACAATCCACACGACAGATTATATTATCCTTATTTATGAGATTATCTGTCACCGTTCCTATCTAATCTTTGTCTAACCATAAACAAACAACTCTCTAACAAAAAGTAATATTTTCTTTTCACATAGGTTATGCACTAAGTAATTGGACCCTGCCCCCTTACCACCATCTTTTATTGCGATTCAATAATTGAATAGATTGCTTATTCATACCAATGAATAAGCAACTCTATTTCAAATGGAATAATTATTGAATCGCAATAAGGGATGGTGGTACGGGGCTGTTATGCAGAATGGATCCAACCGACAAACATGCCAAATTGAGAGATATACATAGCGAGAAACTTATAAATCGAGTTTTAAATATTCGCAACAGATTCTAGCAGTATATTTTTATTCCTATTAAACTTTAAATAGCTTTAACTAATCCAGCCGACATTTTGTTACTTAAAAGTAACAAAATGTACTTAAAAGTAACAAAATGTCTGCTGGATCTGTTCTGCATAACTGGACCCAGTTATGCAGAACAGATCCAATTTTGAGTTTGTCTTCATAATAAGCTTTCTGCCTATAAGCAACTTACTATTTCATAACATGATCGCTGATAAATTCATCTTAACTAAACCTTAAACCATTTTACGATACCCCTTAAGAATTTAGGTTAAGGATAAATCACTGTCACTTATTAAAAGATGCTAAAAGCAACTCTGTGTAGTTGGATTAAAGTTCATAATGATCTTTAATTGTATTATCGGTTCTAATCATAAGATACTATGCGTTGTTGTTCTAGGTACTGAGTGAATCAGATTCAAATTCAACTGAAGTGTTTCAAGTACACTATTAGACAAACAGAACAGACATACGGTTTCATGTTTATTATTAAACTAGTTGTACCGGTGACTTCGTTCGTGTTAATTTTAAAAATTGTATATCTTGTTCCTCTGTGCCGATTAGGGGCCATCCATAAATTACGTCACACGTTAAGGGGGAGGGAGGGGGTCGATGAAGTGTGACATTGTGTGACAAGGGGGTGGGAGGAGTCCTAAATTTCGTGACGTGACATTTCAATATCTATTATAATCTAAGTGTTAACACGAACTTTGAACTATTAACGAAAAACTCGAAAACATTTGCAACTCTAGATGTAAATTTGCAAAATATGTGACGTCACACTAGGGAGTGTCACAAATGTGACCAGGCGTGACAAGAGCGGGGGGAGGGGTCAAAAATCATGAAATTCCTGTGACGTAATTTATGCATGGCCCCTTACGCCAATTTTGAAGAATTAAAATGATGAAGAGAGGTAGAGCATAGCATATTTTTTAAACTGCCCGACTGGGGAAGTACCTCCACCTCACAGAATACCGCAGCCAAACAACAGTTCCCTTGAAGGTTGTTGTGTTCCTGCTAGTGAGAGATGTCAGCAGAAAGGAAGGTGTTGCTACGTGGCAGCGGGAGTGGCAGCGCGCGAGCGATCATGTTGCGAGCGTTAATACCACTACGAGGTTTTTGTTGCGTGACGTGTCCCCAACTGTCATATAAATCCATTATTCTATAACTCGAGATTTGAGTATTTTGTATTAGTCTTCGATGACGATCGAAGATAATGGTGCTCAATCTCTTTCATTATAAGTTTGTATCACGGACCATAATTTACCTCTCACGGACCACTGGTGGTCCGCGGACCATCTGGGAACCTCTGGCTTACAACAACCCCTCCTAAAACGAAGCATATCTAAAAACCATAATTTACCATTAAACATGATGTTATTTACCATGAAAGATTGTTTTTCCGCAATCATTAATATCGCCAACGCCCCGACATAACCTCAATTTGTTCGAATCGGCTGTCATCGCACACCGCTAATGGCATTGGGAAAACACGGGATAATTAAGTCGTCGTGTTAATTTATAGCTTCTTCTTCTAACAGGAACAGCCATAATCGTAATAAATCGGAAACCAAGACACGCAAGGGAGCGAGGGATTACAACAAATTGGATTGGAAACGCTAGTTGATTGAGATTGTACTGATTAGTAGTTTGTATTTTGATATCGCGGAGTTTAATTAAGGAATGCGCCTCTAAAGTTATATCGTCATTGTTTAATTTTTTTTTAAGTTCATTAGCCTCGCAGTCTCATCTTGTTATTTAGTGAGTTTTGTACAAGGAAGGGGATGTTGCGCTGGCAGCGGGGGTGGCGACTCGCGTGCTATATTTCATGTTGCGAACATAGAACGTACGGTATAGCATATTTATAAGCTGCTTCACTGGGGAAGTACCTCCTCCACCTCACAGAATACCGCAGTCGAATAACAATTGCTTTGAGGATTGTTGTGTTCCTGCGAGTGTATGAGGTCACCAGGAAGGGGTTACTGAGTTGGCAGCGGGGGCGGTAGCGCACGCGACCGATAGTTCACGTTGCGAACGTTAATATGGCAACGGTGACCGCTTCACATCAGGCGCGCCGGATGCTTGTCTGCCACCCGAAGTGTTAAAAAAAATCATTTTTATGTTTTGGCACTTTTTCAGCACAGACAATAAAAAAGTTATCCAAAATACAACAGTCCAAAATTCCAAAAAGAAGTTTTTCTCCAAAACAGCTGAATAAAATACTTCTCTTAATTTCTCTTCTCCTTCATTGGGGGCCATCTATAAATTACGTCACACGAATTTCATGATTTTTTGCCCCCTCCCTCCGTCCTTGCCACAGCTGGTCACATTTGTGAGCCCCCCCCCCCCCCCCCCTAGTGTGACGTCGCATATTTTGCAAATTTACATCTAGAGTTGCAAATGTTTCTGAGTTTTTCGTTAATAGTTCAAAGTTCGTGTTAACACTTAGATTATAATAGATTGTGAAATGTGACGTCACGAAATTTAGGACCCCCTCCCACCCCCTTGTCACACTATGTCACACTTCATAGACCCCCTCCGTCTATGAAGTTCGTCAGTTTGAGAAACATCCTCTCAATAAAATATTTTTAGGCTTAGCCGCTTCACACTCAAAGGACGGCTCTGATGGTCGAAACTGAAAGGAATTTCAATCCTTTATCTGTTCTCATAAGAAGCGAATCCCTTAAAACAATTAGTGGAATGTCTATCATGTGAACTTATAATTGAAATTCCTCATACACTTGGTTACCAAATGGTGTAGTCTGTGATGGTCTTAATTCTTCCATTACGCCCGTTAAAAATTAATTACTCGCATTACGGTGTGAATTTCTGACTTTTTCAATATATTAGGCTCGTCTTGCAAGGTTTTGTTTCATAAAAAGCAATGGTCACTTTGTCTCCGAGGTCGCGGGTTCGATCCCCGACAAATACTTGTGTGTATGAATAAATCTGTTTGTCTTGGTCTGGATATTATATGTGTATATTTACCAAAAAAAAATGTATTTAAGTACATTTATCAGTTGTCTAATTGTCTAGTACCCATAACACAAGCTTTACGCTTAATTTAGGACTAGATGGCGCTGTGTAAATTGTCCAGAAACATTTATTTTGAAATAAATTATTGTTTTATAGTTTATATATAAATGACATAAGAACTAGTCTGAATTGTAAATCTTAAACCGAAAGCCTAAGGGCGAATTTATAATGCATATTATGGAGTTATAGTTTCTTTTAATATTGGTTATAAATAAGTAAGATTTATGTCATCTTCTGCCTACTGCAGACATTATTTTGCTTAGTTTTTGTACGTCATTGTGCATCTAGGTAGTTCTAGTATTAATGAAGAAGACATCTTCTTTGTAAAAATCCAATATATGTATAACAGTGTTTAGAAAAAGCTGTGAAGACACGATGATATCAATAGATAAAAATAAATAATTGCAAAAAAAAAAATAGTCACAATACACGCCAAGTATACAAATATTGTTTTTTTTTTTTTCAAAAAAACAATATTTCGAATATCTCAAAAACGGTTCACTTTAGGTTAGTGCACTCCATAGTCAAATTGATTGGAATTTACCTCTACTATACCCTCAAAGATCCGCCACTAATTTTCAATCACCTGTATATGCGTTCCGTAATATTTTATCTGAATAACAAGTAACGCGAACATCCCTATATCAAATTGCATTAACTAAACTGGCAGTATTTTACTAAGCTACTACGAAATTCCTTAGGCTTACCTTACATATAGATGGTATCTCACGCCGCATACTTCAGGAAGATAGACAAGCATTAACCATGCCATAGAGTAAAATCGTCAGATATTCTGTAGCAAAGATACGGGGTAAAGAAACGCACGTTTGCGTTTGTAATCCTTTGCTGCGATTTTTTTTTAGTCCATATATTTTTTTTGCCCTAAAGAAAGTAATTCAGTTTGTGTTTATTATTAAACTTCACATTTTTCGCTGCTAACCACGTGAATAGCAGTGACTATAGTAATTGTCATGGAGTGCAGTTTGATTATTAATAAAGTAGATTTTTTTTTATATTTGCATGTTAAAATAAAATTAGATACTAGTTAGCATTCAAATCAACAGACAAATGCATCTTACACTTTAAAATCTGCGGAAAAACTCATAATTTGTCTGCTCGATTTTATATGTTTTATTGTAACATCAAATCTGACTATTTTTAGGGTTCCGAACCTCAAAAGGAAAAACGGAACCCTTATAAGATCACTTTGTTGTCCGTCTGTCTGTCTGTCTGTCAAGAATTTCTATGTCGAGAATGCGTGGAGATATCAAGCTGAAATTTGAACTGTATACTCAGGTCTACGGTCCCATGAAGTTAAAAAAAAATCAAACTGCTAAGTTTACGTAGAAAAAAGTTATGGCCGTTTATTCAGCAAAAAACGCATATTTCGACACACTCAAGGGAATCAAAACCTATAGGGTACTTCCCGTTGACCTAGAACTATGAAATTTGGCAAGTAACATCGTTATAGACTACAAGTACAGGAATAAATCTCAAAACTATACATTTGTAAATAGATCTTAAAAAATAGGGGGTCTATATTTTTTATAGGGTGTCGAAATTTCAAATTGAAAGTACTAGTTCAAATGGGGTATCATATGAAAGGGCTTGATGTACACATTGCAAAATATATTTTATTTATTTTTTTCGACGCATTAATTCTTATTTATAATGAAAAATAACAAATTTAATAATGATACTACGTACCTACGGAACCCTCGGTGGGCGAGTACGACTCGCACTTGTCCGGTTTTTTTTTCAAACTCCACCATTTGGCACGGTCCTGTTCTTGTAGCATAAATTGTATTGATAGCCTGGCGGTACAGTAATATATTTATTTAGAAAAGTTTTGTTGTCAGTTTTTGTCATTAGTGCCTTTTCCTAAACTCTTTTAGTCTTTCCCAGCCGCTCGCCCGTCCTAATGAGTTTTCCTAATGAGTTGCACGGCATCGCATTATTGCCTTGTCTTGCCTAAAGTGTGCGCTTCACCATATAACAGCTGCAATATTATAATTTCAGAGTTCATCCACCATGCCTAGAGGCGGTTAAGTTACGGCTCAACTATCGATAATTTTAGACAGTCTTCCTGTTGAAGTTTGAATTTCAGAAATATGGTTTACCGACTTTAAACTAGATAGTGCGGAAGTTTTTTGAGGTTAGTTAAAAGTTATGCGTCTTGAATAGGTAGTGTTATTGTTAGTTAAATTTTGATAGCTCTTCCAATCGACAGATTGTTTGGTATTTATTTGTTAATGGAAGACGGAGGTTTGAAATTAGGTGAGCTTTGGTTTAGTGTGCGGTTCTACTGAAGCGGAGCTGGGCGGAGTCGAGCTGTTTTTATACGTTTAACACCTCAGGACTTAGCATGAACAATAATATATGTGAAATATGACATATTAAAATAAGAGAAACTATGTTTTGATGCCGAAAATAGTTTATGTAAATGTTAATTAACATAGTTAACATTTAAAAAATTCATTAGGGGGAAGATTTTGTCTTCTTGATTTAGATTTCCAGAAACATTACGTTTTCCTGCTTCTATAGGAATTCTGTAAGTGACTTAGCACGATCTTTAGAGCCAAAACCAACTTCACCTGTCGTGGTTCACTCTGCCGATTAGCTAAGGAGTCTCTAACAAAAGGGAGGGAGGGCATAGTGACCATAGTGTAATTGTACGCTACCCGACTGAGGAAGTACGTCCACCTAATCGAAATATCAATTCCCTTGAGGGTTGTTGTGAGTGAGACCATCAGAAAGGAAGAAATTGCTGCGGTGGCAACGCGCTAGCGATATTTCATATTTCAAGCGTTTATATATGGTTACGATAACCGCTTCATTCGTAGTACAAAAGTACATAGTTTTTACTAGTACATTTTTTGTAAAAAAAACTTTCTTGACTGCTAATGGCTCATATACGAGTAAATACATGTGACCCATTTGCAGTCAAGGAAGTTTATAAGGCTCACTTTGACACACGGGACTCTGGGGATTTGCTGACAAGGTAAACTGTTGCCTAAGCTATTAGTTTAATAGGCAGTTTGGCAGCAGTCTGTGGTGATCTTGTAGTGTATGTTGGCTGTTTATTGGATACTAGCGGCCGCCCGCGACTTTGTACGCGCGTATTTCGTGGGATATTTCAAAAACCCTTTCGCGACGGCATGATCTCTACTTGTATGGCAAATTTCAACGCGATCCGTCTAGTCACTAGACTCTAGTGGTTTGAGCTGTGTGTTGATAGATCAGTCAGCAACGGATGCATTTTAACCGACTCCAAAAAAGGAGGAGGTTCTCAATTCGGCAGAATTTTTTTTTTAACGTTTGGTCCTTATATTTCCTCCGTGATTTATAAACCGATTTGAAAAAAAGCTTTTTTATTTGAAAGAGTATACTTCCAGATTGGTCCCATATTTTTTTCATCATCGTCATCATCATCAGCCTGTATCTACATACATAAATGTAGAGTAATGTTTGGAGTCGGTTTTTTTTTTTGTTAAAATTATATAGTTAGTATACAGAAGACTAGCAGCCGCTCGAGACATCGTCTGTGTGGACTACGTAAACAATTTTTATTAGGTGGTGTAAATTATTATTAGGTGCCCGTAACTTAGTGTGGAATCCATTTTGTTACTAAAATTGGAATTTTATGTTATTATTTACACAATGGACCTTTTATTTTATATCTATAGGCTGCGGGACATACATAGGTAAGGGTCGGCCATATGTAGGTTTTATTGAAATCTTGTTTGTCTAGGTGTGATCTCATAAAATTAGGCGGTGCCATATGCTTGTTTGATACCAGACGTCGTATAAAGAAATGTTCAGAGAGCTGTCATATTTCTAAATGTGTGTAATAGTGAATCTGTTAAGACGGGTCCGCAGCGCCAATTTTCTAACAAAATATGTTATCAAAACAAGCTCCTATTGTTATTATTTCTGTTTCACACAATTCAACACACAATCTTCGAACGAAAATGAGGTCTTCCTCTCTGGTGCGCGCGAACACAAAATGCGTTCCTTCCCCTCCTCGCAGGCGAACGCGGGGAATTTTAAACATTCGTCTCGGCAAACATTTTATCGTGTTTTTGCTAACAAACCTGTTAGGCCACGCCCCTATTCGGTTAGCTAACAAAGTTATCGTGTTTGCAACACGACAACATAGCGCAGCGGACCCGGCTTTAGAGGAAAGTAGACCGGTAGACGTTTTTTTTGGATGATACATAATTGTAATTACTTTAATGTCCATTATATTCTAGCCAAAGTCTGCTATGTTATTTACAAGTACTATTCCCAGGCATAACTAATGAAAAAAGTCCATTTACATCTTCCGATTGTAACTTGTTGCTCGGAACTCGTAAGTAACGCGTCTCGCGACTTGCGTGAAATGGGCCATTGACACGCGAGATTTTATTGGCTGTTACCTTAATTAGCGTCGTACTTAAATACGATGGCACTTAATTACACTTCGAATTGTACTTAACACTTCAACAAAATGCAATGAAGTTTAGATTCCCATGTTTAATTGTTTAATCATTATTGTTTCTTCAAAATAAATAAACGTTAGTTTTATAAGCCGTGTAACATCAAAATAGCACATCGATCACATAAAATTCAATATTATGAACGATAACGACTCTTACAATAAATAGTCTATGTTTTTCTAATTGCACGTAATACTGTATCATAATTATGAAATAAATATCTTGTCATATAACACATTTACAATTGCTGACTCGACCGACAATCTCCTGTCTAAACTATGAATATTAAACCTGAATTGATTAAATTTTCCGCGCAACTGTCTTATTTTTTTCCCTGGCAATAACGAACACAAACATAAATTAGTGAAATCGGTCCAGTCGTTCACGGGTGATGCCGCATTATAAAATCTGGAAGACGTTTTGAATTTGTGCTTTTTTATATTACTAATAAACAAACGGGTTGCATGATGGAAAGCACTGCGTCAAAGTATCAAAGCCGTGTTAGTTTAAGTCAGCTCGCGACTTATAAACACAAAGCAAAATTGTTTACATCGTGTTTTCTCACTTACAAACCGCCCAACCTAACACTATATCATATAATAAGCAGTCCCATAGACTAAGAAGGGATTGTTGACGTTCGCGTTACGCGATCAACACCAGATTGGACCTTGTAAACTTAGGGATCGGGTATAAACCACGTAACGCTGTTTGGGAAGGTCTATTAAATTATATGCAAGCACACGGCACTGGGGTTTACACGCTGCGGGATAAAAAAGAATATAAATGATAATTTAAAATATTGATGTGGCTGAGCACGTCTGGTGAAATGGGGTCACAGTTCATTGACAATAGAAATATGTTTGTCCTGAATTTTTGTACTGAATTTCGAGGTGTCGTATGTTACTATATTTTCGTTTTAGCATAATTGCGTCCATTATAAACCATTGGCCCCTTTTTTCCTTTTCGAAACTGTTACACTTGCACGTCCGGACTCCTGGGAAGCGAAAACTAACCTAACGATGAGAGGGAGGTCAAGTGCCGAATGCGCACAACTCGCGTAAAGTGGCTCAATAAGTCCCCGGCGGCAGATTAGCAGGGCCCCTCGACAACGGGGATTCCAGCGCTCAAAAACAGCTTTGGTCTCCCCTGGAGATGTTCCACCGCAACCGGCCGCTTCTTTTCCGCTGGAGACAGTATGCGCGTCAGCGCAAACTGTCTCCAGCGGTTTTCTTTACACCGAAAAATTTCTTTACACCGTCATGAGTAAAGAAATTGACATGGCTCTACATTTAGTTATGGTCGGCACTGCCGTCTTTTTAATATAGTCCAACCATCTGCTGGTCTGCCTACGTACGTACACTTGGCCCTCCTATCCGAGGTCGCCAATATCGCCAGCCCTCCTATCCGAGGTCGCCAATACAGGATTCTCTAGCTCAATCTGACATCGTTTCTGCGTGAGATATGGCCGCCCCATCGCCCTTTCAAGCATGCAATGTTTCTATATATTTGGAGTCAAATCTAACCTCATACTCATATGATACATACAGCTTCTGGCAAAAGATCACTTTTCGAGGTGCCGTATATGACCAAATTTAAAATATTTCCAACAAAATATTGTTGTGAAATTTATGAATATAGTTACATATTATGAAAACCGACAGTGAATCACTATATACATAATATGAATACTAGCGGCTCGCCCGAGCTTCGCTGTGGCTCGATATTCCTGTTTCGATCTCATGCCAGTGGATTTCCCATACAAACCTTGTCCTGACAATTTCATGACAGATTTTTTTAGTAATTTTTTCTGATATATGAATAGCTGTTCTGCTGTTCGGGATGGAGACAAATTCAAGAAATCAAAGATCATAAATATCGTCCAGCTGTTCTTTAGTTATAAATGGTGTAACTACCCAGACTTTGTTTTATATATAGCTATAATAATTAAAATAAATAAACGTGCTATAATGATAAACATGCTAGGTACCTATATTATTTTACCCCATACCCTATTATTCATTTGTCGCTATTTAAAGCCTAGTTGCGTTTAATTAAATATAATACAATGTAATTCGAGATTCTTTTGAATACAACATAATTTTGTTTACGTGATTTCAAACATTAATAATGAGATAATGATGGTTTGAACGTATACACGTCACGTGACGTATAATTAAGAAAGTAAACCCGGGTTTTTTACCACAAAAATTCAATTTTCACTAACCTATTCGTCTTTAATTGGATCGCGCTCTGTTTTATGTAAATACGCTTTTAAAAGCACCTAGTGAACTGTGAGGTCACGCTACCACAGCATAAAAATGTTAACAGATTCTCCGCCTACAAAAAATAATTTTCAATTTTATACGCGTGTTGTTTTTCGCATAACAGTGAGTTTTCCTGTCCATTACAATAGGTCGGACTGTGTCACATAACAGTGAGTTTTCCTGTCCATTAGAATAGATCGGACTGTGCCAGGCAAATATTACTCGTATGTCTATATAAATAAAGCTTTTGTTTTTGTGTGTTATGCACGATGCACGCAGAAAACATTTTTTTTTTATTATACTCGTACTATTACTATGATTCTTTCAACCCAATTTTTCCTAATTAATTAAAATAGTGGGAAGTCTAATAATATACATATAATAAGTAGCGTCCCCTGCGTCTTCGTTCGCGTGATCCCCTTTTGATCCCTTTAGGGGGTGAATTTCGCTAAATACCTTCTTATAGGACCTATACGTCACAAAAGGAAGACACGATCCAAATATCACGTTATTAGCTTCAGTAGTTTTGCCTCGGCGTTGATGAATCAGTCAGGACATGTTACTTTATATAATCGATTGTTCCCAATAGTATCTGAATATTTATAGCTCCATGAAAAAAATTTAAAATTATAAAAAATATTTATCAGTATCGTAAAATACTCAAAATTAAAACGATCTTTCATATAACAACAATAAAACAATTTGTTATATGCAATATTTAACGTACCTGTCATACAAATTTCTGATTTACATACATAGGAACATGTGACGTTGTAAACTACTAGGCCTTTTGTTTGGAGCATTTTCGAAAAAATTTACAATTGTAATTTTCGTGTTATCTTTCGAAGTAATTCTTTTACCTATACTTACATTATTGTGACGTCGTTACATAGCATATCGAAAAAGTAATTGTCAAGTAGCCTATTACACATATAAAATAATCACATAAAGTGAAGCAACTACATACTTATTGTTATTTCAATAAAAAGTGGTCATTACACCGCTGTCAAAAGCGACTAGTAATAGCTGTAATTTTAGAAAGTACTGGCTATCAGAACAATCACGAAAGTATTATTTGCTTTTTTTACGTTACGTAACGTGTAAATAATCTTTTTTTAGTTTTTAAAATTATAGTGACGTGATGTATACGGTTTGTGGAGTTCGATGGCGTCGTTGCGCGTGTCAGTCTAATCGATCAAGTTAAGCAATGTCGAGTGTAGCCTGGTTATGGATGGGTTTATTTATCTTGAGTTCCTCTGTGTTTCGGAGGGTACGTTAAGCCGTCGATCCCGGCTGTTGTCATTAGATTACAGTGGTTAAACTAAGTCAGTGGCCTTTGGGCGGCTTGATAACACTGGCCTCCGCCAACCCGCAGTTGAGCAGTGTGGTGGACTAGGTATGCTCTAAACCCCTTGGATTGAGGGGAGACCCGTATCCCAACAGTGGGATGATTATGGGTTGATGCCGACTGATGTTTAAGGGTTGTTTAATTTTGTGTAGTTTCAATAAGATAAATTAATTCTGATATGACACAAAATTTCACTTTTATTTCGGTCACAAATATAAATGAATTTAGTCGTTTTGTCAGAAAAAGTAACTTATACTTTTCACCTCTTACGTTGCTCCGTATTGACGTGAACAGAAAAAAACACTCGCATATTTATCTTGATCTCATTATTATGTACAAACAAAGTAATAAGCTCGATTATACTGCAACATAATATTATAATATGCCTCGTAATAATAAAAACAGTGTTCATTTCCATCTAATAATATAATATAATTATTATTTAAATACATAGTTGATTTCGTCGCAGAATATGTGACTTCATATCCCAACTAGGCGGGAAGGTGAATTTTTCATTTTTAAAATATTTTTGATAATATAATTGCCCGGTGGTGGAATGGCTGGCGTTGGCTCCGAGGTCGCGGGTTCCATCCCCGCACAAGACAAACATTTGTGTGCATGAACATGTCTGTTTGTCTTGATCTGGGGGTTTTATATGTATTACATGTATGTATTTACAAAAAAAATGTATTTAAGTACATTTATCAGTTGTCTAGTATCCATAATATTATATACCCATAGCTTTACGCTTAATTTGGGACTAGATGACTCTGTGTAAATTGTCCAGATAATATGTATTTATTTATTTATAACTAGACGCATTTTTAAACAAGTTTTCATCTATATATATACTATTACTTATACTGTGTCGGTACATTACTGCACACTCTGAATATTACTGTAAATATTCTTTTCTATTCTATATTCGTTTGGAATATAGATAAAATTTGTTTAATATTACTTATTAAACAAATTTTATCTATATTCCAAACCCCTTCTAAAATCAGCGCCTTTCGTTCGAAAATAAGTCAAAAGTACATGTTTCACCCAGTTTCAAAGTTTTGGAGTTTTAGACACAGAATTTTATAGCCTTAGGTCAAGTTAGGGTTGAACAATGTGGCACGATAGCTCTCTGAAGTTACATCGCATGACATGCAATAGTTTTGCTACATATTTTATTTATTCCTACACTTTTAAACTCCTTATTTATAGTTTGGATAAAGTATTGCTAAACAATCGTTGTTGGCACGATACGTTCTTTTGGAATTTTGTTTTGGGGGTGTAAGTGGTTCATCAACACCTTTGAACCAAAGCCAACTTCACCTGCACACGCACCCTGCTGACTGACAAACTAAGCTCTGGCGAAAAGAGAGGTAGGGAGCGTAATTGTAAGCTACCCGACTGGGGAATGTACCTCCACCTTACAGAATACCGCAGCCAAATAACAATTCCCTTGAGGGTTGTTGTGTTCCTGCGAGTGAGTGAGGTCACCAGAAAGGAAGGAGATGCTGCGTTGGCAGCGGGGGTGGCGGCGCGCGAGTGATATTTTATGTTGCGAGCGTTAATATGGCTACGGCAACCGCTTCACATTAGGCGGGTCGTCTGCTTGTCTGCCACCCGACATAGTATAAAAAAAAAAAAAAAATTAAGCCATTATAAGACCAATGACTCTGAAAACAAAGGTCGAATTTCGAAGTCAGTAAAAACCACTGAGACTACAGAAAGTTTTTAACGCGTTTCGAATAAATTGAGCTATTTATCTTTATAACCTCTAGTGCCGTGCTCAATACCCTAATGAATACTACTGATGGGGCAAAGATTAATTTAGACTTAGATATGCAAATCGGCATAAAACAATTACAAATGTACGTTTAAATGATTACAACAATTCTGTAACTATTTTGTGCAGGTTATTTGTACTACGTCTTTTTTTATTTTCGCTGTTATTTCTTGGTTATCTTGGTCTTTTGAATTCATAGTACCATTTGTTTTTAATCCCATAAAGGCGTGTGCTTTAATGTATACTTACTATGTATGTATATATCAGTTCTAACTGTGAATGTTTTATTTAATCAAAAAGATGTTTCATTTTGTTTCAGGTAAACACAGGATACTTTAAAACTAAGAGCCTATTCGGAGCGTAAGAATAACAATATAAAATAAAGGCTGTGCAGGTGAGTAATTCTAATTACTAATTAGGAATAGATAAATTAAAATAAAATATTAAATAAAACAATACAATGAGATAACTAGTACCTACAGGCTTTAAAAGAAAATCTAGTAAGACAAAGTTAACAAAGACCTTCGGATAATTTTAGACTTTTAGTTACTACAGTTTTCTTGAAATAATTGTATGTAATCGCAATCTGGAATAAAACGAATTCCCGCATTATACAATATTACTTTAGTATTTAAAAATACAATTAGATTTTTATCAACATCAACGAAATTCGTCTACGTTTTGAAGAGTGCGTGGGACTTTTGATGAATAAGTAATGACCTACACCTACATTGTAATTGTGAGTCACTGTTTCAACATACACATTGTTGTTTGATGACGTTAAATCATTGTTATTTTGAAGATCATGGGAAAGACCGGTGAAATTGTAAGCATTTTGGAAAGTTAATTTTATGTTCCCGGGTTTTTACTTTTATGTGTGTTTTAAGGTTGTTTTTAAACAGTCATTGAGTTGATTTTTATTTTATTACATCATTGTTCAATAAACGAAATATTGGTTGCACGTGAATGTTTGGTTTCGCCATACGTGGCCTCCACTCCAGGACTTTCCTCCCAAATCTGTCATCGCTGACTCTGAAAAAAGGTGGAGACCAGTTCAGCGTCGTAAATACGTCTTCCAGTGCAGCAGTGAATTGTTTCGGAATGACGGATTACACGTCCATGATGTCATACTATACCGTAAAAAGATGACGATGGTGTATGTAATAAATTTTTGTTAAATAAATGTTTGTAATTTCGAAGTTTACGTAGTTAACTTTGAATGGACACTTCATGAAATTTGTATTAAATCCAGCGTCTAATTGGATGGGTCAATGCTTTTAAAGTTAAATACATTATTATTAACAGTTAAATTGTAGTCTTGTCAATATAACTGCGATTGCCTTGAAAGTTTTAACGTCACCTTTTTTATGTCAATTCTGTGAATAATTGTTCTATCTTTATCTATCTATCTATCGAATAATTGTTCTATGATCAAAAATTCCACTTTCCACGTCACGACCGCATTGAGGCGGTGACATTACCAATGCGGTGACGATTGCCTGTGGTTTTCATGGAGGATGTCACTCTTCATGTCGTGCGATCTATTCGAGTTTCAACTTTTTACATGCCTTGTATTTTAAATATCAAATAGGGAATTCACAGCTCTTCAACATTATTGTTATAACTGGCACTATGCTGCTGTTTTGTTGAAACTTAAGGGAGCAATGATTTCAATAATGAAACTTCAGAAAAAAGTCTCATCTTTAACAACTTAAAAACTTAGCTCAGCTTTCAGACGTTTTTTAATTTAAGTCCTTCTACAATACGGCATTTCCCTTTACTTTAACTTGGCCCTAAACAACGAGAACGATATAATTATTTTGAAACTTAAATCCTCTAAAGCTGGCCTTCTGCATGTTTTGACGTGACAACGTCTTATAAATCTGTGAACGCCGGGTGCATGCACGAAAAAGCATGACTCATTGTCACGTTCTGCCTGAGCCGAATGTGCAAGCGAGAGCGCGGAACAAGCGATAGAGAAGCACGATCAGCCTAAACTAAGCGTTCGGCTTGTGACGCATCTATCTCTCTTCCACTTCATCGGCCGATGTTTTCTTCTGACGCTATCACATAAAATTATCGTCCATAAACCGACTTTACAGACAACCAATTTTTTTTCTAAACATTTTGCACAAACATCGCAAACGCAAACAAATGTCCTCTGGTTTTGTCAAATATATTCGCATCTGAATCAGCCTGAATAGGTTCCCTTTCCTCTTCCTCCTGGAAATAGCACATCTTATACAAACCTATGTTCAAAGTTTGTCTTCACCCTACTGTGAAGACCCTAAACCACTATTCCTTCCTACTCCTTCAGACCCAAAACTTAGCGATTTTATACACCGTGACGTACCCTACTCAAGTTATTATCTTTACGAGGGGTTGAAAGCTCTCACTTTTTATTATTGCCTTTATATAGTTGGGGTACTTAACTTTTAAGCGAGGTCGAACCAAAGGGAATGTAATACAGCTATTAATTTATAATGTTACGACTTGGTGAAATTATTTAGAATTTTGAGAGGCTATAAAAGATGACTGTAGAAATTATAAAATAAGCGTAAGAAATAATTAATAATTTTAAAATTTTAAAGGTATTTTAAATCGTACTGGGGTCCGCCACCGCTTCACTTTGGCTCAATCTTCCCGTTCCCATCTCATTCCAGTGAATTTTCCTTTGTCCTAACAATTTCATCATAATTTTGTTTTTTCGTAAATTTTTCTGATCTAATGAATAGCTATTCTGGCTTGAAAACACTAGCCTCTGCCAACCCGCTGTTGAGCATCGTGGTGGAGTATGCTCTAAAACCTCTTATGTTGAGGCAAGACCTGCCCCCTTACCACCAACTCTTATTGCGATTCAATAACTGAATAGAATGTTTATTCATACCAATGAATAAGCGACTCTATTTCTACCAACCAACCTTACATACCAACTCTTATTGAATCGCAATTAAGAGTTGGTGGTAAGGGGACAGTAACCCACTAGTGGGATGAATAAGGGTTGTCGACGACGAATAACTAAATCTTTATGTTTAATTTACCGTTCGCATTATACCGCCTCGAATTTAATTATGAACGCGTTCTAAAAGTGGTTTGTGTGAAAGGTTTCAAGTAATCCATTCAAGTGTATTTAGTATATTTTTTGTATTAGTTTTTAATTGCTTCGAAAGCTAACAGTGCCAGCTACAATTTATGAACGCTAACAAAAACATTGAACAAAAAATTAAACGATTTCTTGTTGTGTAAAAGTTTATTACGATTGGATTTACGGGTAATTTGAAGAAGGATCTTTGTTTCCAATCTCATTTGAAATACAGTTTTAGAACCGTGGATATTTTGTAACAAAAATATATATAAATTAGATTTGCTTATAAATATGACGAGCTGGATGATCGAATGGTTAACAATGGCCACTTTGACTCCGAGGTTGCAGTTTCGATCCCCGCACAAGACACATATTTGTGTGCATGAACATGTCTGTTTGTCTTAGTCTGGGTGTTTTCTAAGTATTATAAGTATGTACCTATTTACAAAAATAAAAATGTTTTAAGTACTTTTAACAGTTGTCTAGTACCCATAACACAAGCTTTAGGACTAGATGGCGCTGTGTAAATTGTCCAGAAATATTTATTATTTATTTTTATTACGTAAAAAGTTTGCGACTGACTGAACGGTAAGCACAGCTACAAATTGAGTGCAAATTCAATGGCGAATATTCGGCCAATTGTAGCAAATAAGCAATGTTGACGTTAGTTGATCGTCTTCAACACTTTAAACAAAAATCTGCAAATGTTAGATTATATAACGTTGCAAAATCTAGAAAGAACCCAGTTTAACTGTTTCTAATTTCAAACAATACACTTTTAAATCCGCCAGACACGAAAGTCATAATGGCATTCTAAATTGGAACCGTAATTGAAAAGCACAATCGGTACCGTAACCCCACTAAAATCGAAAGTACTCGTTGTAAACTATAAACTAGAATAGGTTGTTTGACAATGGCCGACTCTCCTATTTCGCAATATTAACACGTGGCGTTGCGTGTCACCAGTGCTCCAGTTAGCAGTTAGGCTATTGTAAGGTTTCTGCTCCGAGTTATGACCGTGACTATTCTCATGTCATGACTCCTGTGACTAATAATACACTGCGCTAGAAAGTATTTTACAGAAAGATAATAATGGGTTGATCAGTATTGTAACTGTTACAATGATTTTTCAATGTTACAATTTGGGTCGGCAACGCGCGTGTGATGCCCATGGTGTTACAGGCTTTCATAGGCTACGGTAACTGCTTTCCATCAGGCGAGCCGTATGCTTGTTTACCACTTTAGTGGTATAAAAATATTTGTTATTCGTCAATCCTTATTATAAATAATGATAAATATTCCTGGTGAAATTACACGTGGCCTTCTAGTCCCAAACTAAGCAAAACTTGTACTATGAGTACTAGATAACTGATATAATACTTAAATACGTTTTTTTTTGTAAATACATACATACAAGTGGCATACATAGTGTAATCTTGTTTTGGCCTAAATTTGTAGATTATATAATATATTAAAAATGTATTTTGGTAGGCTGTTGATTACAAATAAATAAATAAATTATAATACATAGAAAACACCAAGATAGACATGTTCATTATAGCACACAATTATTTGTCTTGTGGATAGAATCTGGTCAACGTTGCTTAACTCGCGTGTTCGATTAGACTGACACGTGCAACGACGCCATCCATCTCCTCAATGATTAGTACGAATTAAAATGTTAAGAGGAAACTCGATAACAGTACATAGAGCAAAATAATAAAGTACATACCTACCTTGACATGTGGCGTAAATTGTTAGTCATTCCTACATGATGACGTAAATTAAATGAAAAATAATAGGATGTAGTAATGAGTCATCTTTAGTTATTTTTTATAAGTACATAACTGAATTTAATATACGAGTATATAACATGACTATATTGACGATATTTTAACGAACTTTCTTAGCGAATAAATACGACAGTACCATTTTTTAGGGTTCCGTACCCAAAGGGTAAAACGGGTAAGAACCCTATTACTAAGGCTCCGCTGTCTGTCCGTCCGTCCGTCTGTCACCAGGCTGTATCTCATGACCCGTGATAGTTATTATTGTTAAATTTCTGTTGCCGCTATAACAACAAATACTGAAAAACAGAATAAAATAAATATTTAAGGGGGCGGCTCCCATACAACAAACGTGATTTTTTTTTTCCGTTTTTATAGATAATGGTACGGAACCCTTCGTGCGCGAGTGCGACTCGCACTTGGCCGGATTTTTATTTAAATATGCCTACAATATTAAAGGTAAACTTATTCCTTGTTTTTTCTCAGTATAAACCTTATACAACCATATTTCCTAGTTTGTTGAATTTTGTCAGTGTCACTAGATTTTTTTTCCATGTTATATACCTACATATACTTATATCGTTAAGATTTTCACTATTTTTCTTTTATTAATTTTTTTTTTCATTTTGATTAAAATTATATTTTGTAAGCTTCCAAAATTCCTAAAAAAATATATATGACAAATTTTCCTAACAACAAAGGACCAAACCCAAAGGAGTGTTGTTTTCGAAGAAATTAGATGTACTACATGACCCTAAATTATCGCTAGTCCCATCCCAGACATACAAAACGAACGTCCTCTTAACCAGTCTTACCCACCAACATAGTCAACGCACGTGGGCTGCGTGATCTTTGACCTACAAGAACAGAAGGGAACGCAACTTGTATAACTAAAATTTACAATTCCTGAAAATAATGCCTTTGGGAGTTTAATGTTTGCCCTCGACGACATTTCTTTTGAGGAGCAAGTATCGAGTGACTCGACAAAAAAGTTATTTTTAAGTATTTTGTGTCTGTATTTTATCAAAATTAATGTTGCCAATCTTTTCCTCATTTTTGAAGAGAAAACTTCTTCAGGCGCGCAATGCAATTTTGTAGCTACTGAGTTTTTGTTCGCGTTCAATCATGTCAGCGTAAACAAACTGACCAAATAGAGAAGAACTTTCATATTGTGAATTTATAAGACGAGTGTTACATTTTTTTTTATACTACGTCGCGTGGCAGACAAGCATACGGCACGCCTGCTGTGAAGCGGTTACCGTAGCCATATTAACGCTCGCAACATAAAATATCGCTCGCGCGCCGCCACCCCCGCTGCCAACGCAGCATCTCCTTCCTTTCTGGTGACCTCACTCACTCGCAGGAACACAACAACCCTCAAGGGAATTGTTATTTGATTGAATAATATTTGAATTGTTATTGAAGATGTTGATGAATATAATTTGATTTAATATTTGAATTGTTATTGAAGATGTTGATGAACCACTTATACCCCAAAAATATCAAATTTATGTGGCTTACTTGCTCACATTTAGTTTATTCACGTTTCTCCGCCAACCCGCAGTTGAGCAGCGTGGTGAAGTATGTTCTAAACCTCTTCGATTGAGGGGAGACTCGTATCCTAACAGTGGGATGAACAAGGATTGTCGACGACTTGCTCACATTTGGAACTAATTAATGAGCAACCCGGCTGATTTGGAAATGCACGCGTCTAGTAAATGCAGAATATGAAACTTTTTCTCAATTTGGTCGGCTTGTAAACGTTAACCCGTTCGAATGTGACCAAAAAGCTCGCACTCTGAATGAGACAGCGGTAACGGGTTAAGTCGGCAGGAACGGAGCGAGAATTGAGAGAGATGAAGTTTTCCATAGTCCCGCAATAGGCCTGTGAACCATTTTTTTTTCGATTTGTTATTTAAAGACGTTACAATAATATAAAGGTGAAAGAATTACTTCGATAACATAAAAACTTCTCGAGATATGATAACTTGAAGATCACAATTTTGGACTATCCCGAAAACGCTCCATACAAAATGCATACAGTATTATGACGTCACGATACGCTATTTTATATGCATTAAATCAGAAATTTGTACGACAGCTATGTTAAATATTGCGTTTATGTAGCTAGTGCCGTAACAAAAGTTATAGTATTTTTTATTGTTTCTACAATGGTAATATTTATTTTTTATAATTTCATACTTTTAAAATGAACTTTTCCACCAAACTTTGATCGACCATAAAACACGTCGGACATAAGTTATTAAAATTTTGAGATCGCAGATCGTTCTAGTTTTATGTATTTTACGTTACTGATAGAGAGTTTTTATAATTTTAGAACTTTGTTCACAGGCCTATTGAGCAGCGTGGTGAATTATGCTATAAACCCCTTCCATTGAGCGGGAGATCCGTATCTCATCAGTGAGATGAATAAGGAGAGATATCTTAATGACGAGCTCCGTGGTCGAATGTTTAGCAATGGCCACTTTGACTCCGAGGTCGCGTGTTCGATTGCCGCACAAGACAAACATTTGTGTGCATGAACATGTCTGTTTGTCTTGGTCTGGGTGTTTTCTATGTACATATTATAAGTATGTATTTACAAAACAAAAATTGTATTTAAGTACATTTATCATTTGTCTAGTGTACCCATAACACAAGCTTTGCGCTTAATTTGGGACTAGATGGCGCTGTGTAAATTATCCAGAAATATTTATTTATTTATTATCTTAAGCATTTAAGTAACTTCGATGACGATGCCATGGAGAATTAAGTGGCGTAACAAGTCTATTGAAAAGACAAAAAGTCTGAGAACAAAAAAAAAACATTTTACTTCAAAAGTAAATTGTTATCCAAACATCAAAGTACGTAATGCATGCATTTTCCGCCGCCCACATTTTTCTTCAAATAAAAAAAGAAAAAGGGAAACATTTAGCGAAACTTCCTTTGTATTCCTCACTCCCTAGATGAGTAATTATACAATTAATTCAACAAGGCACCTAATATTGCGAAGTTTGTAAGAAATAAGAACAAGACTTGTTCTGTTTGTTTGTTCCGAATTACCGAGTTCCCTTTATAGCCCCTCATTTGTAAGACTTGCCGCTCTTATTACACGGTGAATGAGCTCACTTTTCAATAATAATTAAGTCTCAGAAATAGACTAGATTCTTTTTTTTTTTGTTAATTTTTGTACCATATAAATCACTCCCGGACAGCAGCGGCGTAACTATCAGGGGCCCGTGGCACATTCATTAGATGGGCCCTCAGATGGGGCCCTCTAATAAATCATCTAAATTGCTAATACTAAAGAAATTTTACATTTTTGGTTAATCTATAATATATATGTTACCGGCCAAACCCGATTTCAGGACAAACTAGTTTGGCCTAGGCTAAACTAGTTTGTCCTGAAATCGGGTTTGCCTAGGCAAAACTTGTTCTTCCTTTAAATAGGGAGAAGATGGCAAAAAAAAAATTACCTTAACCTACTGGGGAAAGTCCCCAGTAGGTTAAGGTAATTTTTTTTTCACATGAAGTACCTAGGTGGTCAAAAAAAATACCTTAACTTATCTGGAATCGCGTAATAGGAAGAATTAGTTTAGCCTAGGCCAAACTAGTTTGTCCTGAAATCGGGGTTTGACCGGTAACATATATAATTAATCTCTATTGTGTTTTAAATACTCTATATATATATCTAATATCCCTTGGTCACGGCATCACGCGTTTTGCTGTCCTTTTACGTTATATTTGTTATTATCAGGAAAAGGTTCTTATGAAAGAAAATAAAAAGAAAGTTGCTTAAAATATACTAAAAAAATTAAGAAAACTGAACTACTACATTACCTTTTCTGATGTAACTTTATGGCGTTTGACAGAACTGTTAGTCATTTGACAGCGTGCCCGAATCAATATTCATAGTTAGGAAGGAACACCCTTCCCGCTTTTTTTGAAGAACCCCATGATGTTAAATTAATTAATTTTTGCTGAAGAAAATCCAGATTCATGCCTCACTCATGATGCAAGAATCTGAGTATGATATATATATATATATATATATATATATATATATATATATATATATATATAGATATTAGATAGATATATATATATATATATAATACTATAATACTTCTAGTGTTGCGATGGTCCATAGGCTATATAACTATTTTCCATCAGGTAGGTCGGATGCTTGTTTGTCACCTTAGTTAAAAAGAAAATACAAAACATCCAAACGGATTGTATACTAATGTAAGTTTTGACTACTTCATATCCCACAGGCATATGGGATAGGAATTTCTCTAAATTTCCTATGTAAGTGTAAATAACATAAATAGTGTAAATACACTTACATAGGAAATTTAGAGGAATTCCTGTACCTACATACTCGTAGGTACCTACTTCAAAATGCAATTTTTAAAAAATAGGTTATAGAATTTTTTGAGGTAAAAAACAGGCGGTGCATGCGTTTTCGTTTGAAATATTAGGTATCATCAGTTTGGAATAAGTATAATATAGTATAATATAGTATAAGTATAGTATAGTAATAAGTATAATACAATAATAAGAGCTCGATGGCGTCGTTGCGCGTATCATTCTAATCGAACACGCAAGTTAAGCAACAGCGACCGTAGCCTGACTACGAATGGGTTTATTATTCTCGAGCTTCGGAGGGCACGTTACACCGTCGGTCCCGGCGGTTGTCTGATTTGGATGACAGTTGTCAAGCCAAATTAGTAGCCTTAAGGCGGCTTGAAAACACTGGCCTCCGCCAACCCGCAATTGAGCACCGTGGTGGAGTATGCTCTAAACCCCTGCGACTGATGGGAGACCCGTATCCCAATCGTGGGATGATTTTGGGAGGACTCCGAATATTAATTGTTCATCTATGCATACCTTAAGGACGCATTCTTCGACCATTAACCGATACTTCTAATGAACACTACGCCAACTCAAAACATACACATCCTAACACACCGCTAATATACTCGTAAGTTATACATTTAGTTAGCGGTTTGTATTTGTCGACTTTGTTGTGGCTGTGTGTCTTTTATAAATCAAATTCAGGTAGCATAATGTTACTGAAGTAATTAATCGATTTAGATAAAAAAAAGAAAACTATCGAAATTTTGGTTGGCGTAGTGTTCCTTGGAGGTATCGAAACACAAACACAACTACACCAAGATCGTATTACTACGCCAAGATCACCGCGTCAGCGAAATTCCGTACGATCAACGACCTATCGAGTGTTCGCTGAGTCGTCAATTTACACACACGATACTTGATTACGATATAAATATATTCTGACATTGCAAAGAATCATAGTAAGTTAGTATATTATGATTTTTTTTTGTAACTTGTGACAAGTTTATATGCCAATTTTCATGGTAATATTAAAGGTGTATTTGATTATTTTTCATATTAAACACACATACTCGTACTATGAACTACGTAGGTTGGCACTCTCAAAAATATAACAATAAAATGATAATTTTACGAACTTACAATTTAAATTTAAATATGACAAGCTCGGTGGTCGATGCACAAGTCAAATATTTTCAAATATTTCGTGTGTGGTGGGCCCCCGTGCAGTTGAGGAGGAGTACTTTCCCACTCGGGCAGAAGCTCCTCTCTTTAGCTAGAGCCTCATTAGGATTAGCATCTTATCCCTTAACTAGCTGACTCACGCAACTTCGTCTGCGTGAGACAAAGCGTTGACAGCGAAGCGCAAGCTTACCATTTGAAAGGTTATAGTGAGGTAATTTTAAAAGATAGTCATATGCTATCACGGACTTTCTTTTAGAACTTTTTAAGATATAATTTCATCGTATATAATTGTTACGTAACTTAAACCGTTTACGCAGCGCACGCAAAGGAAGCTCTTAAAAGAAATATTTTTTTCGCATTTTTGCAACATTGGTGGTGCGCTCCTATTGGTGGTAGCGTGATGTTATGTAGCCTATCTCGAAAAATAGGCTATCAAACAGTAAAATATTTTTTCAATTCGAATGAGTAGTTCCTGAGATTAGCGCGTTCAACCAAACAAACTCTTCAGCTTTATAATATTAAGTATAGATCAGCCACAGCCGACCTTACTTGCAAGTATTGCACGACGACGTGCAAGTAAGGTTGGCCATAGTTCATAGTTGTTGAAAAGCAACTTACACCCCACTTCGCCAATTACTCACAGTGTGATTCACAAGTGACTGCTTTTGACATTAAACAATCTATTATTTCTATAATAGTATATCTATCTCTCTCACTCCTATTGTTGTTTTGTTCTAATGTAGGCTTGCATAACTGCATTCTACTTCGCTAGAAGGTCAAATCAGACAAAAATGTCATCTGAACCGTAGACGATTTGGTTAGTTTATACGACAATTTATATTTAAACGGGATTGGGGTGTAAGTGGTTCATCAACACCTTTGAACCAAAGCCAATCTCACCTGCATGTGGCTCTGGTGAAAAGAGAGGTAAGGCACAGCGTATTTTTTAAGTTGCCCGACTGAGGAAGTACCTCCACCTCACAGAATACCGCAGGCAAGTAACAATTCCCTTGAGGGATGATGTGTTCCTGCGAGTGAGAGTGAACCACCATAAAGAAAGACTGGCTGGAAACGGATCGGCGATCCCTTGGTGTTGCTAATCTCCATATGGTGGTGATTACCGTGCTCTCTGAAGCACGGAAGAGATCGAGATAAATAAACCCATCCATAGATAGGCTACAGTCGGCGTTGCTTAACTTGCGTGATCGATTAGACTAACACGCGCAACGACGCCATCGAGCTCCTCATTAGTATTAGTATTTAGTCGCCACTTATTACATTCTATTTTCTTTTTTTCTCTTACAGAATCGCATTCGTGAATTTCTGTTTTCCGCAAACGTTGACTGGTGTTTGTTTTTGTAGCCTTACATAATTTGTAGTCAATAAATTTAAAATAAATACAATAAATATACCACTTTCTTGCTCGACAGTACTATTAAGTCGTGGTATCTAATACAATTCAATGTCTAGTGAACGTAGACTGACAAAAACTATTAGAATAGGTGACGCGAAAATCAATCAAACGTTGAAAAAACATTGGCTAAAATGTCCGTTTTTCATGTCTATATACAGTAAAGATCCTTCTACTCAGATACTGATTGTATTGGTGAAATAAATTGGTAAAGAAATACATTGCTGCTGTTTATATTCTACAAATCTAAACAAAAACATATAAAGAGGAAATTTGTATTGAAATCTTTGAAACTGAATTTTATTCATATTACTTTATAACAATACATTATTAGCATATAAACTTCCACTACAAACTAAATTAACTAAAAATAAACTAATCTTAAAATGATAAAAAAATCTACAAGTATATACAACACAATATACACATATACAAAAGGCGAACTTAATGCTAAAGCATATAAAGAACACGCCCCCGGCAAAGCCGCGGGTAGAAGATAGTTAAGTACAGCAAGCAGTGTATACGGTACTGTATTATATTATCAAATATTGTTGGGCCTGAAATGGGCGATAACGGTTTGAGGGAAGGTCTAGCTAGTGGGATTGAGTGGGACATAAAAAGGTGGAGCTGTTTTATATCGATCATTTTGCGTGTCTAGAAAAATATCACTGATATCATGCTACATTTTAGGCACGAAGCGAAAGTGTAGTACATACTTATGTTGACATGATGGAAGACTTTTTCTGTAGGTTTTTTCTTATTTTAAACCGATTTCAAAAAAGATCAAAAATTGACTGTATTTAATTGGCCGTTTGCTTGTCTGCTACCCGATGTAGTATAAAAATAAAGTTTTATGTTTAGAACACTAAAGTTATAGTAATACTATGTAGTTACAATAATATTAGTCAATGTAAATAAATAAATATTCCCTCACAAATTACACCGCGCCATCTAGTCCCAAGCTAAGCAAAGCTTTAGTTAGTTGTACTAGTACAACTAACTAAAAGTAAAGGATAAACATACTTAAATACTTTTTTTTGTAAATGCAGACATATAATACATAGAAAACACCCAGACCAAGCCAAACAAACATATACATGACATACAATACAGACAAATGTTTGTCTTCTGCGGGGATCGAACCCGCAGCCCCGGAGTCAAAATAGCCATTGCTAGCCATTCGACCAACGAGCTCGTCAATGTGGCCATACCACATTGAGACATATGTCCTAATATTGAAATATTCTACTAAAACAAAACACAATAACATAAAAATCCGCGCCATTGATACAAGCAAAGTACTACAATTTATCATAAACCTGGTCTTTCATCAGGTTTATTTTGTATGAGCATCGTTTGCTGGGGAATCTTCATGTTGTCCAGTAATCTGGTTAGCCTTTATACCGTAATAATGCTATTAGGTCCGTTACGACAATTTCTCCGGGGCTGACATATTGCTGTTAGGCTTGGTACAGACATACGCAGAGAAAGAGGAAAAAATATGAAACTATTTATCGTGATTTGCGATACCACCCAATATTTATTTCCTAAATGCAAATAGTGAAAATAAAATCTAAGCTAATCTAAGCCATGGTTTTACAATTAATTAATTTATTAAATAAACATAGAAGATTGTTAACAAAAGGTACGGACCCCGGGGGTCTGTAGATTGTAATTATTATCAATAAAAAAAACCAAGATTTTACTTAACGTTACTTAACGTATGTTTGCCAAATCCCTTCGAAATGGCTTCATAACCATTATGCGGAAGCTAGAGGCTCTGCCGCTTAAACTGAAACACCGCGCCATCTAGTCCCAAACTAAGCAAAACTGAAGCCGATATAAATCGGTTTTTGACTGCAAACGTCAAGCTTCTGCTAAGAATAGTGACAATATAATTGTGATTAGTTTAGCCGGTAGGCATTCTGGTGCTTTCCCGACTATAAGTTAAACATAACTTGTCAGTAACTTAAACCGAAATCTGATTTTCATAAAAAAAAAAAATCGATTTGGCTTCATCTTAACTGTAGACCGGCCCCAGGTTGTATGCGTTATTTTTGTCCCATGTTCGGTAAAAAAAATCGACAACAATACCGAACATTTTAAGTTCAATGTGTCTTTACGGACATTATTCCTCTGTAGCAAACCTCTTTCACAGGAAATGTTCCATAATTTTGAGCAATTTATCTGGTAACGCTACCTCTATTTCAGAAATATCGTCAGTTGCCATAAAAACTAGCTATTATATTACACGCCTGTGTACACCCCGCTTTATGCCATCGCATCTTCCCTCACAAACATATTTTTTCGTTTATGATACGCTTAGTCGACAACGCGGGTAATATTTTCATCAGATGCGGCAACTTAGCTACCGTCCCGGCTCTAACCAGATTTATCCGGTCTTAGAGCGAGATCGAACCGGTTATAGAGCTATTTAAACCGGTTTTATGAACCCTATTATTTAAAGAAATCTATGATGTATAATTATACTGATTGACAGGTCTAAATTTAATACCGAATTGCTAGTTTACAAATGTCAAAAAAATAACAATATTATTTATAAAAAGTCTAGGTACGTAATGTTTAAGCTCACAGGAGCCCAATGACAGATAAATAATTTCATTTCATTGTTATTGTTTGAGGTTTTCTGTAACGTGGAAGTGCCTTCTCATCCTATCGAGCTGCTCCAATTTGAGATATACTCGTTTATAATATATATAGATCGTATGTATTTGTTATTGTTAGGAGAAGGTTCTTATGAAAGAAGAAAATAAAAAGATTGCGCGTAAATTAGAAAATTTAAGAAAACTGTACGACCATTAACATTTCTAATGTATAACTTTATGTCATTTTACGGAACTCTCAGTCATTTGACAGATGTCGCGAAACCAATTCAAATTCAATATTCATTGTTAAAAAGACAGGATAACGTCTGTACCACCAACTCTTATTGCGATTCAATAACTGAATAGATTGCTTATTCATACCAATGAATAAGCGACTTAACCTCGAGGTCAGCTAGTTTTATATAAATCTAGTTTGTCTTTTACGCATAAATGCAACGCAAAATTCAATTATTAAATTAAACGCAAAATTAAATATAAAAATAAATAAACAAACACACAAAATCTTCACAAACTTTCACATATTGAATAATTAGTGTAATATGAATATCCAGTGTTTCTTAAGCCAGTTGACGTTCGACATAGTTTTTCGACAAAGTTAACTGTTATATGTACGAGCCGAACTAACAACTTATGATAACTACGGTATAATCAGCAAAGATCACACGACTAGCACAAATTCTGAATCACTTCATGATTCATATATTCGTGATTACCATTGTACCCATTTTCACAAGCAGATTTCTAAGAAAAACAGAACTACTCTAATTCGGTTCTGGATAATTTCATACCGATTTGTAATTAGGAGCAGCGCATATTCGACTGAAATAACGTCCGGTTAAAACGATTCTTAGAATACAATAGTTTATGATTTATTCTTTGAGCGTTAAACGGAAACACAAAAGTAAATAGTATTGAAGAACGTTTTCCGACTGCAGTATACGTTGCACCTACATCTTTTGTAATTCCAAATTTGAAATCTCTGACTTGAAGTCTGTCACTTTTTTAACTAATGCTATTTTAAGTAGGTTAGAAAAAGACAGTGTTTTGAGCAATGACTTGAGTCATGACCAGTCAGAGTTGAATCACGACGTTTTGCGGTCAGTGAGTCATTTTGAAAGATTGTCCGTTGGTTCATTGGCGCCGTTCTTGGTCAAGTCTTTCAATTCTTATTTTTCCCGCTTTCGAATGTTTGATTGTACAAGTGCTGCATATATATTTCGATCATAGATTGTCTAAACTATAAAGTAAGGAATACTATCATCCCTAAATGTGAATGTGAGTTTGTTTGTTGCGCTTTCGAAAGTACTCAACCGATCATCATGAAATTTTGCACACATATTCTCAAAGGTATTAGGAAGGACTTAGCAACTTGTTATTAAAAAAAAGTAAACTTGGGTGAAGCTGCAGGTGGATGTTAGTATACTATAAAATAAGGAAACCGACTTCATTGAAATCGACTTGTATTTGTGAAGAATATTAGTAAATTATTTCCTTGTTCGGAATAGCACGCTGTCAAATACAACCTCTTGCTCTTTGAATTAGGTTAATATTAAAAACATGACAGAAATCCATATCTACACTAATGTTATAAATGTGAAAATGTGTTTCTTTGGCGTTCTTTCACGTCGCGAAGATCCAATGGTTTGACATCATTTTTTTTTTACGTGGATACTTGTAGTGTAAGAAAGTGTCAGAAGAGAGATATAGGCTAAATTTTATCCCGGCAAACATTTTATTCCCACGGAAAAAGTTTTATTAAAATAATGAATACGCCGGTGAAGCCACGAGTACCAGCTAGTAACCTATTTCTATATAACAACAGGACCACAAATTAAAATAGATGTAAATTTATTAAAAAACTACAGTTGCTTCTTCGATAGGAAGGAAAATTCGAATAAAAATAAAAAAAATCCTATTTATATGAGAATGTATACATTCAAAGGCTGATTCACTTCCATTCATATTGTAGTGATGCAACATTATCACATGCTGCTTAAATCCGGTATAATTGAGGGCAACACTGTCCCGATAATTGAATTAAAGACTGCGTATTAACCAGTGATTGCTTCCGAGCTCATTTCGGGGATTATGGACGGTTTGCTGTATTTATTGGTTTCCGCTCTATATTGGTGAACATACTTCGAAGCAACCACAGGAGTATTATTTATAGTTTATGGGTATCTGCATGTTGTAAAAAATTGACTTATCGATAACCCGTTGCTTTTACCTATATTAATTTTCCTACTTTTTCTGGCGAGTTGTAACACTGGTGATTATTTAAGGGGAGAGACCTGGATGACGTTTTTTAATAGAAAATCGATTTTCCCAGAATAAACCCTGTATTGAATTTGTGAGACCCTACGTCTTAAACTAATTGTATTATCATCATAGTTTCTAATTTTATGAGGCATGTTTCGTTTTTTCAATTTCTATATAATAATACTCTACGACATTGCAAACAAACATATTACATATATGTGTTTTTTTATGAAACTTGTCATATTATTATCCTGAGTATTGTGACATAAAACTTGTAACTGATATTTTTTTAGGCTTCAGAGGCTCATAACTATCCATAAAAAGAATATAAAGAGACAAGGTTAATGTAGATATATATTACTGTTATGTGAAAGTAGCAAGATATGTTGTGCCGAAATTTAATGATATTACAATAGGAGAATAAGTATGTATGAGGAAAACGCCTACGTATTTCCTCATAATGATGAATGGACCTACATATATATATATATATATATTATAGTAATTATGATTTTTCGAAGGTTTCGTCTGAAAGGATTACTTTTCTTTGTCGAGAAGCTAATACCAATAAGACTAAGTACTTATCCTGTAGACTATATAGTAGACCAGTGTTTTTCAATCTTTTTGAATACGGGACTCCTTTACAAGTTAAAAATTTTCCATATGTCATGTCACATGTCTTTCATCATCAGACAATTTGATCTACACTAGGTACTTTGCGTGCCTTCGTTCATGCAAATCACTGCCGGCCGGCACCCACCCGGTCGTCTCTGCTCCAGTTAATAAGAGATGGTGGTAAGGGGGCTGAATCAATTAACTATCTTTCATCATCATCATAGGCATTACATGCCTATACCACGAAAGACGATGACGATCCTGTACTCATTTCCGTCACAGGTGCTACTTTCAAACTTCCTCTAATTTAATCATGACTTAGCTTATCCATTCTAGTCACGCCACACCTTCATCTCAGCATTCGCATGTCAACAACATGCATTCTTTCATCGTTCCTTTTTACGACCCAACATTGCGATAGCGATATAGAAGACAACAGAGGCGCAGTAGACTATTTGACAATGTTCAAAAATTGTATAAATTTAACAATATCGTAAAATATACAAAACCATACTACTTCGGGTGGCAGACAAGCATATGGCACGCCTGATATGGAGCGGTTATGTTAACCATAACCGTGGCCATATTAACGCTAGCAACAAAATATCGCTCACGCGCCGTCACCTCCGCCGCTATCGCAGCATCTCCTCAATCACTCGCAGGAACACAACAACCCTTAAGGGAATTGTTATTTGGCTGCGGTATTCTGTGAGGTGGAGATACATTCCCCAGTCGGGTAGCTTACAATTACGCTCCCTACCTCTCTTTTCGCCAGAGCTTCGTTTGTCACTCAGCAGGGTGCACCGCTTGCAGGTGAAGTTGGCTTTGGTTCAAAGATAAACCACTTACACCCCAAACCACTTACCCCCAAAAATTTAATAAACTATGAATGCTATGCTGGTCGCAATAAGAATTTATATTAATGAATGAATAAAACAAAAAGCTTATTATTTTCTGTCTATTCACAATAGGCTATTTGACTAACATTTTTTTCGGTTTGATATGTAGGGACGTCTCCATAATATAACTATAGGTGAAAGAATTACTTCGATAGCACAAAAATCTCTCGAGATATGGTAATTTGAAAATCACAATTTTTAGACTGTCGCGAAAACGCTCCATACAAAAGACTACCGAATTATGACGTCACAGGTTTGTATTTTGTATGCTTCAAATCAGAAATTTGTACGATAGCTATGTTAAATGTTGCGTTTATGTGATTAGTATCATAATAAAAGTTATAGCATTTTTATTGCTTCTCCAAAGGAAATATTATTTTTTAATAATTTCATACTTTTAAAATGGACTTTCCCGCCAAACTTTGATCGACGCTAAAAAAAGTCTGACTATTATGAAGATATTAGAATGAAAGTTTGCAGATCTTTATAGTTTTGTGTATTTTACGATATTGTTAATTAATTTATACAATTTTTAAACATAAGAAAATAGCATATTCAATCTCGATTCGGTGAACTTTCATTATGCGATAGTAAAATAATTAAGAGAATTGGCCTTCTAGCTTGATCATAGTTTTATATAGTGTATGTATTATAATAAATAATATAATGTAATAGATCCATAATATGGACCTATGTCTCCGAACGTACTGAAACTGTCTATAATGAAACTTTACCTCATTCTTCTTCTAGCTCTTTATTATCTCTAACCAAAGCATTTTTTTTTTGCAGGTAATATTGTCGAGAGTTCGAGATGTATGATATAATATAGGTATGTTTGTAGTACACATTGCTATTTCTGAACATGAAGCCAGAATAATATCATTTACCAGAAAAACGCCTACGTTGTTGGAGTATTTATATTTTTAGGGTTTCCAAATATAACTTATATGTATTCATCATTTCCATGTATGACTCGGATGGGTAGCATTGGAAAAGCTACGTCATATCTTCTCTTTTTTTATACCTCTAAAGTGGCAAACGAGCATACGGCGCGCCTGATGGAAAGCAGTTACCATAGCCTATGAACGCCTGTAACACCAGGGGCATCACACGCGCGTTGCCGACCCTGTCAAAACCTCTGCACACCCTTCTTGAAGAACCCCATGCTGTAGTCTCCTGAGTAAACCTCGACAGGCAGTTCATTCCACAGCTTGAAAGTACGCGGGAGAAAACTTCTCTGGAACCGCACCGCACTTAGGCACTAATGTGTGAGGATGAATTCCCTGTCGATGGCGAGCGGTGCGACTGCAGAAGGAGGCCGTAGGCGTCATGTCAAACAACTCCTCTGAACACACCCCATTCCCATCCCTTTGTGTGTTCTACCGAATGTATCGGTAAAACACACAAAGGGACGCAAAATCTCTTCTCAAACCTAAAGGTTCAAAACGCTCCAAATTTTATTCTCGTTCTCGACCAAATTATCACAGAGCCTAAAGACTAAAGTATTCAAGCAGTGTGTGTTGCCAGTGATGACGTATGGAACTGAGACATGGTCTTTCGCTGCGGGCCGTATGGGGAAACGCCAGGTCGCGATGGAGAGAGCTGTGCTCGGGGTCTCTGCGTGATAGTATCCGAAATGACGATATCAGCAGCAGAACTATAATATTAGACATAGCTCAACGGATAAGCAAGCTGAAGTGGCAGTCGGCCGGCTACATATCTCGTAGAACCGACAAACGCTGGGGAAATAAGGTTCTCGAGTGGCGAAAGGGGCCTGTAGACCAGTCCGACATTCAGTGGCCGGTCTTAGCAGCGAGGACTCACTAGTTGAAGACTTTAGTTTTCATGCACAGGGGCATCTGTGCGGTGATATTTGCCGAAGCTTTCCAAAACTTGCGCAGCGCAAACGAATGAAATCTCATCATGGAAATTACTCCGGTTAAGTTGTATGGTCTGCCCCCTTACCACCAACTCTTATTGCGATTCAAAAACTGAATAGCATGCTCATTCATACCAATGAATAAGCGACTCTATTCTATTTTTTATAGAGTCGCTTATTCATTGGTATGAATAAGCATTCTATTCAGTTATTGAATCGCAATAAGAGTTGGTGTTAAGGGGGCTGGCTGTACGTTGATAGAAGATGGGGTGCGGCTGAGTCACGGACACGGCCTTTTGTTGTAGTTGTACGTAAATACGTTATATTCACTAAAATTATCTCAAAATGGCAACGCTCCCCCCTCTCCCGCACGCGTTGTTCCATAATCCTTACCTAGCGTAATAAATTTGATTTGGTTTAGATTTGTAGCTGCAACACCAAACTGTATCCCCCGATTTTTTTTATATTCGCTTTTTTGAATTGCCTCCCTATGGAAGCAATTTTAAAGACGTTATCATGCCAAAAAGTATTGTATTTTACATTCACACTGGTACATGTATATTAATTTTACCCCCAGCCAAACCCTTTTCCGCCATTTTTAATAATAAGTCGATACTCAACGTTCGCAAGTGGTTAGGCCTTGGCACGTACTGTATAATGCGTGTGTGCATGTGTGCAAATGCGTGATACGCCATGATTTATCGTTGATATATGCCTGTTGTCTTCAAGTCGTAAAATACTTGTTTGAAATATACGAGTATATGTAAGGAATACGTTAAAATTCGATGATGTACATTGAAAAGGTCTCATGCAAAAACACAACAGAAATAAATGTTTTGGCATCTTTGAAAAGATACTGATTGTTCAATGGCGAGTTAATTCATGGTATTCCATTGAATATTTAATTTAAGTACTAAGCTTTGTCGTAACTTTGCCTCCACCTCACAGAGTGCCTGTGAGGTGGAGGCTCTCAATTGAGCATCATGATGGAGTATGGTTTAACCCATTCATTGCCGGATAAAGTTCTTAATAAGTAAGTATACTTATTAAGAACTTTATCCTCATGCCGCCATACATACTATTTAGCCTACACGTTGAATACATAAGCAAGACGCCGATGGGCGGCTTTGGCACTGAATGGGTTAAACCCCATCATTTTGGGGTGTAAGAGGTTCATCAACATCTTTGAACCAAAGCCAACTTCACCTGCACGCGGTGCACCCTGCTGAGTGACAAACGAAGTTCTGGCGAAAAGTGAGGTAGGGAGCGTAATTGTAAGCTACCCGACTGGGGAATGTACCTCCACCTCACAGAATACCGCAGCCAAATAACGGTTCCCTTGAGGGTTGTTGTGCTCCAGCGAGTGAGTGAGGTCACCAGAAAGGAAGAAGATGCTGCGTTGGAAGCAGGGGTGGCGGCGCGCGAGCGATATTTTATGTTGCGAGCGTTAATATGGCTACGGTAACCGCTTCACATCAGGTGGGCCGTACGTTTTTCGCCACCAGTAGTTGTATAAAAAAAAGACGCGTATCCTAGCAGTGGGATGTACTCGTATATGAGTTTTGAGACCGAATATACATTATAATTTACTCAACTCATATACGTCCCAGTGCTGGGATACGCTATATATAACTATACTAGCGACCCGCCCCGGCTTCGCACGGGTGCAATGCTGATACTAAATGTACTACAGAAGGTCTTTGCGCTTTGTCCTATCCAGTCCTTCCCCAGTTATAGGCACACGCCGCCGCCGGCTCCGCGGCCGGTACCGCCACAGCCGTTATGTCCCTGCATTTTAAATGTGTAATATCTTCTAAACTATTCATTTAAATTACATGCTGTGAAGGGCCATATTGATCTATATTAAATGCGCAATGTATTTAAGGTACTTAATTGGATAAGGATTAATTCTGTATTGCTTAAAATCGCTTCGTAAATAAGGCATTATTTCTTGTAAAAAGCAAAGGATAAAATAACGGTTATTGTGTGTTACCACTAAGAGATAGACATATACCATCGCGAACTTTTTTGTAGACCATTTTAAGGTGAACAATACTGTACTACATTATTTTGATCTATCTCGTTGGGTTCAGCCAGCGTTTGCAATGAAAGAGCAAAAAAATGTGTTTATTTACGACATCACATTAGAAACCTCTAAATTATCAGTGTTTTTCTACTATGTTATGCATATATTATACATATAAACTTTCCAGTTGAATCACTCTATCTATTAAAAAAAACCGCATCATAATCCGTTGCGTAGTTTCAAAGATTTAAGCATACATGGGGACATAGGGACAGAGAAAGCGACTTTGTTTTATACTATGTAGTGAAGTGATAACGACGAGCTCGGTGGCGTAGCGGTCAATTGGTCTGGGTGTTTTCTATGTATCATAAGTATGTATTTACAAAAAAAAAATGTATTTACGTATGTTTATCAGTTGTCTAGTACCCATAACACAAGCTTTGCTTACTTTGGGGCTAGATGGCGCTGTGTAATTTGTCTGACAATATTTATTTATTTACTATTTATAACGATTATGTTGGAGTAAAATCCAACATTATATTCCAACTCTAGCAACCATCCCATTGTTGATGAAATTAGCAAGGTCCACGAACTATAATCTCATATTTCCTTTAATATTGTTTCCCTACTATAAAAGGCAGTTTGCCACAAAGTGATTTCACTAGACAATAGCAGTTCGTGCGACGCGGACCACGACCAAAACCGGTTTCAAAGCTAGTACCCGTATTTTCCATAAGCAGATAAAGCCCACTTTCACGTGCACCCGACCTTATGAATAGTTTCAAAGTCTGTGCAATTATAAAATAGGGCTGTAAGCTAAAATGACACGTATTACGTTCGCAGTCATTTGTTAATGGAAGATTGTATATGACTTTATTCTGGTTAGGTTGGTAGCTAGTGTTGCCCTTATGGCAATGGCCACTTTCCATTAGTAAAGTTCAGTAATAAGTACTTCTGTCGATATGGTAGCACGTCGGATCTGATATTATAAATCTATTCTTTATGTATGTGTGTGTATTGATATACCTACCTATGTATGAATGCATATGCCTATGTGGATACATCTATAAGTATATGTGTATGTATTCGTGTAATGTAAATGTGTGTATGAAAACTAAAGTGTTAAATAGGTGATAAGGTACGATGGGACTGACATGTCTTTTTAAGACCAAAGTCCCTAATTTAAATAAAAAGAAAAAAAAGTACTTGTGTACCTGCATCCAGTGTCCATGTTTATATGTTATCTACCAAACAGATGTGTTATTGGCAATTTGATCTACACTACTTTGCGTGCTTCCGCCACTAAATAGTGCATGTAAATTACTGCCGGCCGGCACCCACCCACTAACGTTAGTAGATGCATGCGACTGCCGTGGCTGGTTTGGTCGTCTCTGCTCCAGCTGCTCGTCTCTGCTACACAACAGCAGTTAGAATAGGCATACGGCCCGCCTGACGGCAAGTAAAAACCTGCATGAAATTTAGTTAAAAAAACCTGAATCCGCCTGCTGTTCAAAAATTACTTGCGATGCCCAACAGTTCATATGTATTTCAGTATGTCAAAACTTTGTAAACTAACTTTGTAAAGATAAATCATGAAAAGCAATGAAGTATAGAGATCTATAACATAAGAAAAGTTATTTCAAAGTATTTCATAAAGTCGACGAACTCTCAGAATTACAGACAAGCAGTCAGACAGGTTTACGTAAATATTAAGATAAAAATGTAAATCTGCAAAAGATATTTTTATATGCAATAGTTTCCGAGACTAATAATAGTACACAAACTAACTTTCGCAAAGTTTATAATATTAACACAGAGCGAGGCTTCGTAATTGCTTCCTGTGGAAGTTTTAATTATTTTATAATTAACAAAGGATGTTAAATTTATTTAACCTACAATAGTTACGAAGGTTTTTCTTCTACATTAATTTTTCTACTAAATGTGCCATCTATCATATTTTTGAAGTGATAAAGTCTTATAAATCGATGTACGCCGGCTGCACGCATGAAAAAGCATTCATTGTCACGTTCCGCCTGAGCCGATCGTGCAAACGAGAGCGCGGAACAAGCGATAAAGAGGCACGATCGACCTAAGCGTTTGGCTTGTGACGCATCTATCTCTCTTACACTCCATCGGCCGATGTTTTATTATGACGTTACACGTAAAATTATCGTCCGTAAACCGGTTTTTACAGGCAACCAATTTTTTTTTGACTGAACCATATCGTAATTTTTTTTAACTTGCTCTCTGTAATCACTCACAGCGTTGGCAATTTACGAGTTATTTACTCATATGCAATATTTGACGAGCTCAGTTGTCGAATGGTTAGCAATGGCCACTTTGACTCCGAGGTCGCGGGGTCGATCCCTGCACAAGACAAATATTTGTACCCATGAACAAGTTTGTCTTGGTCTGGGTGTGTGTTTTCTATGTATTATTATGTATGTATTTTACATATATACCCTTCCTCCATTATGATCGTGCGTTGTAACCACGTGCGATCGAAAAGTTCGTTACAAATGAGTGTATGTAAATTATATTTTGTTAGACCATAAGGCCGGTATTACACTTGTCTTTTTTATTTTTTTTACCACTATAGTGGTAATCAAACATACGGCCCGACTGATGGAAAGCAGTTACCGCTGCCTATGAGCACAGTATAAATATTAGTACTATGTACAGTATGGCCACTCCCTGCTGCTCTCTCGTGTCGACCTTACCTCCCCTCTGAGACAAATCTGGAACAGTTCGTATGGCGCCGCACGCGCACACGCTCATTCACTCTCTGCACAGACGCCATTGTTTATGTAGTAGAAACATTTATATGGAGTGGAATTATGACGTCACAGGTTTGTATTTTGTATGCTTCAAATCAGAAATTTGTACGATAGCTATGTTAAATGTTGCGTTTATGTGATTAGTATCATAATAAAAGTTATAGCATTTTTATTGCTTCTCCAAAGGAAATATTATTTTTTAATAATTTCATACTTTTAAAATGGACTTTCCCGCCAAACTTTGATCGACGCTAAAAAAAGTCTGACTATTATGAAGATATTAGAATGAAAGTTTGCAGATCTTTATAGTTTTGTGTATTTTACGATATTGTTAATTAATTTATACAATTTTTAAACATAAGAAAATAGCATATTCAATCTCGATTCGGTGAACTTTCATTATGCGATAGTAAAATAATTAAGAGAATTGGCCTTCTAGCTTGATCATAGTTTTATATAGTGTATGTATTATAATAAATAATATAATGTAATAGATCCATAATATGGACCTATGTCTCCGAACGTACTGAAACTGTCTATAATGAAACTTTACCTCATTCTTCTTCTAGCTCTTTATTATCTCTAACCAAAGCATTTTTTTTTTGCAGGTAATATTGTCGAGAGTTCGAGATGTATGATATAATATAGGTATGTTTGTAGTACACATTGCTATTTCTGAACATGAAGCCAGAATAATATCATTTACCAGAAAAACGCCTACGTTGTTGGAGTATTTATATTTTTAGGGTTTCCAAATATAACTTATATGTATTCATCATTTCCATGTATGACTCGGATGGGTAGCATTGGAAAAGCTACGTCATATCTTCTCTTTTTTTATACCTCTAAAGTGGCAAACGAGCATACGGCGCGCCTGATGGAAAGCAGTTACCATAGCCTATGAACGCCTGTAACACCAGGGGCATCACACGCGCGTTGCCGACCCTGTCAAAACCTCTGCACACCCTTCTTGAAGAACCCCATGCTGTAGTCTCCTGAGTAAACCTCGACAGGCAGTTCATTCCACAGCTTGAAAGTACGCGGGAGAAAACTTCTCTGGAACCGCACCGCACTTAGGCACTAATGTGTGAGGATGAATTCCCTGTCGATGGCGAGCGGTGCGACTGCAGAAGGAGGCCGTAGGCGTCATGTCAAACAACTCCTCTGAACACACCCCATTCCCATCCCTTTGTGTGTTCTACCGAATGTATCGGTAAAACACACAAAGGGACGCAAAATCTCTTCTCAAACCTAAAGGTTCAAAACGCTCCAAATTTTATTCTCGTTCTCGACCAAATTATCACAGAGCCTAAAGACTAAAGTATTCAAGCAGTGTGTGTTGCCAGTGATGACGTATGGAACTGAGACATGGTCTTTCGCTGCGGGCCGTATGGGGAAACGCCAGGTCGCGATGGAGAGAGCTGTGCTCGGGGTCTCTGCGTGATAGTATCCGAAATGACGATATCAGCAGCAGAACTATAATATTAGACATAGCTCAACGGATAAGCAAGCTGAAGTGGCAGTCGGCCGGCTACATATCTCGTAGAACCGACAAACGCTGGGGAAATAAGGTTCTCGAGTGGCGAAAGGGGCCTGTAGACCAGTCCGACATTCAGTGGCCGGTCTTAGCAGCGAGGACTCACTAGTTGAAGACTTTAGTTTTCATTTTCATCTGTGCGGTGATATTTGCCGAAGCTTTCCAAAACTTGCGCAGCGCAAACGAATGAAATCTCATCATGGAAATTACTCCGGTTAAGTTGTATGGTCTGCCCCCTTACCACCAACTCTTATTGCGATTCAAAAACTGAATAGCATGCTCATTCATACCAATGAATAAGCGACTCTATTCTATTTTTTATAGAGTCGCTTATTCATTGGTATGAATAAGCATTCTATTCAGTTATTGAATCGCAATAAGAGTTGGTGTTAAGGGGGCTGGCTGTACGTTGATAGAAGATGGGGTGCGGCTGAGTCACGGACACGGCCTTTTGTTGTAGTTGTACGTAAATACGTTATATTCACTAAAATTATTTCAAAATGGCAACGCTCCCCCCTCTCCCGCACGCGTTGTTCCATAATCCTTACCTAGCGTAATAAATTTGATTTGGTTTAGATTTGTAGCTGCAACACCAAACTGTATCCCCCGATTTTTTTTATATTCGCTTTTTTGAATTGCCTCCCTATGGAAGCAATTTTAAAGACGTTATCATGCCAAAAAGTATTGTATTTTACATTCACACTGGTACATGTATATTAATTTTACCCCCAGCCAAACCCTTTTCCGCCATTTTTAATAATAAGTCGATACTCAACGTTCGCAAGTGGTTAGGCCTTGGCACGTACTGTATAATGCGTGTGTGCATGTGTGCAAATGCGTGATACGCCATGATTTATCGTTGATATATGCCTGTTGTCTTCAAGTCGTAAAATACTTGTTTGAAATATACGAGTATATGTAAGGAATACGTTAAAATTCGATGATGTACATTGAAAAGGTCTCATGCAAAAACACAACAGAAATAAATGTTTTGGCATCTTTGAAAAGATACTGATTGTTCAATGGCGAGTTAATTCATGGTATTCCATTGAATATTTAATTTAAGTACTAAGCTTTGTCGTAACTTTGCCTCCACCTCACAGAGTGCCTGTGAGGTGGAGGCTCTCAATTGAGCATCATGATGGAGTATGGTTTAACCCATTCATTGCCGGATAAAGTTCTTAATAAGTAAGTATACTTATTAAGAACTTTATCCTCATGCCGCCATACATACTATTTAGCCTACACGTTGAATACATAAGCAAGACGCCGATGGGCGGCTTTGGCACTGAATGGGTTAAACCCCATCATTTTGGGGTGTAAGAGGTTCATCAACATCTTTGAACCAAAGCCAACTTCACCTGCACGCGGTGCACCCTGCTGAGTGACAAACGAAGTTCTGGCGAAAAGTGAGGTAGGGAGCGTAATTGTAAGCTACCCGACTGGGGAATGTACCTCCACCTCACAGAATACCGCAGCCAAATAACGGTTCCCTTGAGGGTTGTTGTGCTCCAGCGAGTGAGTGAGGTCACCAGAAAGGAAGAAGATGCTGCGTTGGAAGCAGGGGTGGCGGCGCGCGAGCGATATTTTATGTTGCGAGCGTTAATATGGCTACGGTAACCGCTTCACATCAGGTGGGCCGTACGTTTTTCGCCACCAGTAGTTGTATAAAAAAAAGACGCGTATCCTAGCAGTGGGATGTACTCGTATATGAGTTTTGAGACCGAATATACATTATAATTTACTCAACTCATATACGTCCCAGTGCTGGGATACGCTATATATAACTATACTAGCGACCCGCCCCGGCTTCGCACGGGTGCAATGCTGATACTAAATGTACTACAGAAGGTCTTTGCGCTTTGTCCTATCCAGTCCTTCCCCAGTTATAGGCACACGCCGCCGCCGGCTCCGCGGCCGGTACCGCCACAGCCGTTATGTCCCTGCATTTTAAATGTGTAATATCTTCTAAACTATTCATTTAAATTACATGCTGTGAAGGGCCATATTGATCTATATTAAATGCGCAATGTATTTAAGGTACTTAATTGGATAAGGATTAATTCTGTATTGCTTAAAATCGCTTCGTAAATAAGGCATTATTTCTTGTAAAAAGCAAAGGATAAAATAACGGTTATTGTGTGTTACCACTAAGAGATAGACATATACCATCGCGAACTTTTTTGTAGACCATTTTAAGGTGAACAATACTGTACTACATTATTTTGATCTATCTCGTTGGGTTCAGCCAGCGTTTGCAATGAAAGAGCAAAAAAATGTGTTTATTTACGACATCACATTAGAAACCTCTAAATTATCAGTGTTTTTCTACTATGTTATGCATATATTATACATATAAACTTTCCAGTTGAATCACTCTATCTATTAAAAAAAACCGCATCATAATCCGTTGCGTAGTTTCAAAGATTTAAGCATACATGGGGACATAGGGACAGAGAAAGCGACTTTGTTTTATACTATGTAGTGAAGTGATAACGACGAGCTCGGTGGCGTAGCGGTCAATGACGCGGCTTCGACACCGCTCGTGGGTTCGATTCCCACATAGGACAAACATTTGTGTGCATGAACATGTCTGTTTGTCTTGGTCTGGGTGTTTTCTATGTATCATAAGTATGTATTTACAAAAAAAAAAATGTATTTACGTATGTTTATCAGTTGTCTAGTACCCATAACACAAGCTTTGCTTACTTTGGGGCTAGATGGCGCTGTGTAATTTGTCTGACAATATTTATTTATTTACTATTTATAACGATTATGTTGGAGTAAAATCCAACATTATATTCCAACTCTAGCAACCATCCCATTGTTGATGAAATTAGCAAGGTCCACGAACTATAATCTCATATTTCCTTTAATATTGTTTCCCTACTATAAAAGGCAGTTTGCCACAAAGTGATTTCACTAGACAATAGCAGTTCGTGCGACGCGGACCACGACCAAAACCGGTTTCAAAGCTAGTACCCGTATTTTCCATAAGCAGATAAAGCCCACTTTCACGTGCACCCGACCTTATGAATAGTTTCAAAGTCTGTGCAATTATAAAATAGGGCTGTAAGCTAAAATGACACGTATTACGTTCGCAGTCATTTGTTAATGGAAGATTGTATATGACTTTATTCTGGTTAGGTTGGTAGCTAGTGTTGCCCTTATGGCAATGGCCACTTTCCATTAGTAAAGTTCAGTAATAAGTACTTCTGTCGATATGGTAGCACGTCGGATCTGATATTATAAATCTATTCTTTATGTATGTGTGTGTATTGATATACCTACCTATGTATGAATGCATATGCCTATGTGGATACATCTATAAGTATATGTGTATGTATTCGTGTAATGTAAATGTGTGTATGAAAACTAAAGTGTTAAATAGGTGATAAGGTACGATGGGACTGACATGTCTTTTTAAGACCAAAGTCCCTAATTTAAATAAAAAGAAAAAAAAGTACTTGTGTACCTGCATCCAGTGTCCATGTTTATATGTTATCTACCAAACAGATGTGTTATTGGCAATTTGATCTACACTACTTTGCGTGCTTCCGCCACTAAATAGTGCATGTAAATTACTGCCGGCCGGCACCCACCCACTAACGTTAGTAGATGCATGCGACTGCCGTGGCTGGTTTGGTCGTCTCTGCTCCAGCTGCTCGTCTCTGCTACACAACAGCAGTTAGAATAGGCATACGGCCCGCCTGACGGCAAGTAAAAACCTGCATGAAATTTAGTTAAAAAAACCTGAATCCGCCTGCTGTTCAAAAATTACTTGCGATGCCCAACAGTTCATATGTATTTCAGTATGTCAAAACTTTGTAAACTAACTTTGTAAAGATAAATCATGAAAAGCAATGAAGTATAGAGATCTAAAACATATGAAAAGTTATTTCAAAGTATTTCATAAAGTCGACGGACTCTCAGAATTACAGACAAGCAGTCAGACAGGTTTACGTAAATATTAAGATAAAATGTAAATCTGCTAAAGATATTTTTATATGCAATAGTTTCCGAGACTAATAATAGTAAACAAACTAACTTTCGCAAAGTTTATAATATTAACACAGAGCGAGGCTTCGTAATTGCTTCCTGTTGAAGTTTTAATTATTTTATAATTAACAAAGGATGTTAAATTTATTTAACCTACAATAGTTACGAAGGTTTTTTCTTTTACATAATTTTTTCTACTAAATGTATGTAAGTTTTATAAATCGATGTACGCCGGCTGCACGCATGAAAAAGCATTCATTGTCACGTTCCGCCTGAGCCGATCGTGCAAACGAGAGCGTGGAACAAGCGATAGAGAGGCACGATCGGCCTAAGCTTTTGGCTTGTGACGCATCTATCTCTCTTCCACTCCATCGGCCGATGTTTTATTATGACGTTACACGTAAAATTATCGTCCGTAAACCGTTTTTATAGGCAACCAATTTTTTTTTGACTGAACCATATCGTAATTTTTTTTAACTTGCTCTCTGTAATCACTCACAGCGTTGGCAATTTACGAGTTATTTACTCATATGCAATATTTGACGAGCTCAGTTGTCGAATGGTTAGCAATGGCCACTTTGACTCCGAGGTCGCGGGGTCGATCCCTGCACAAGACAAATATTTGTATCCATGAACAAGTTTGTCTTGGTCTGGGTGTGTGTTTTCTATGTATTATTATGTATGTATTTTACATATATACCCTTCCTCCATTATGATCGTGCGTTGTAACCACGTGCGATCGAAAAGTTCGTTACAAATGAGTGTATGTAAATTATATTTTGTTAGACCATAAGGCCGGTATTACACTTGTCTTTTTTATTTTTTTTACCACTATAGTGGTAATCAAACATACGGCCCGACTGATGGAAAGCAGTTACCGCTGCCTATGAGCACAGTATAAATATTAGTACTATGTACAGTATGGCCACTCCCTGCTGCTCTCTCGTGTCGACCTTACCTCCCCTCTGAGACAAATCTGGAACAGTTCGTATGGCGCCGCACGCGCACACGCTCATTCACTCTCTGCACAGACGCCATTGTTTATGTAGTAGAAACATTTATATGGAGTGGCCGGGGTGTGCTATGGGCGTCTGTAACACTAGGGGCTGCACACGCTTCGTTGCCGATGCTTGTTAACACCTCTTCACAGCCATTTTGAAGAACCCCATGCTGTTGCATGCATTAAACTGATAATCGCCGTATTCGGCTTTCGTTTCCATGCTTCGGAGGGCACGTTATCACAGGACGACAAATTGATAAGCTTAGTCAGTTTTAGTTTTAAGAAGGATTATTATTGGATACAGCCGTGTGGTTTCCGGCAGACTAGAATATTTCACTCCGTCTCTTCCCGTAGATGTCGTACAAGGCGACTAAGGGAAATACATTATAAAACAGTGGTTCTTAACCTTTTGTTGATGGCGGACCATGTAACCAAATTTTTATAACATCACGGACCACCAAAAACTTGAGGGGTAATGAGCGGATTGAGGGAAGAGAACACGGAAACTGTTGCATCAGTTGAAATTTTCAGTCATGAACATGTACCCTGATGAAGTTAGGTGCTCATGGACCATTTGAGGTGCCCTCAGGGACCACTAATGGTCCGCGGACCATAGGTTAAGAACCACTGTTATAAAACATCGATCAGGCCTCCCCAACCCGTCTGGCCAGCGTGGGGAGTGTAGGCCAAATCCTACTTCTGTCTAGGACGGACGAGAGAGGGTCGTGCTCCTTCCTGTACTGGAGACTAAAATAACCTGATGATGATGATGATGATGATTATTATTGGACAGTTTTCTTTCACTAGTTACACTACGTTTAGTTGGCAATAGACTGGTTAAATTTTTAATCTTTTTAACCAATGCCATGTCAGACTATGCTACCAAATAAAGCGGAGGGCTAAGGCCCTCTGCTTTATTGATTTGAAGCTGAAGCCGATTCCTATCGAATATTATATGATGGTAATCAAACATACGACCCGTCTGATGGAAAGCAGTAACCGGCTTCAGCTTCGGCAGTAGGGTTCCAGGGGCCCCACCGCCGAAGCTGAAGCCGATTACCATCGGATTTTTGATCTCGAAAATAGATCTTAAGTTATAGTTAATGACAAACATCTTCAGCTTAGTTGGTAGAGCTCTATGGTTACAACCAGCTAAGCTAAACACAATTGGGTATTTGACTAACATTTTTTTCTGTTTGATATGTAGGGACGTCTCCATAATATAACCATAGGTGAAAGAATTACTTCGATAGCACAAAAATCTCTCGAGATATATTAATTTGAAAATCACAATTTTTAGACTGCCCCAAAACGCTCCATACAAAAGACTACCGAATTATGACGTCACAGTTTTGTATTTTATATGCATCAAATCAGAAATTTGTACGACAGCTATGTTAAATATTACGTTTATGTAATTATTATCATAATAAAAGTTATAGCATTTTTTATTGCTACTCCAATGGAAATATTATTTTTTAATAATTTCATACTTTTAAAATGGACTTTCCCGCCAAACTTTGATCGACGCTAAAAAAAGTCTGACTGAAGATATTAGAATGAAAGTTTGCAGATCTTTATAGTTTTGTGTATTTTACGATATTGTTAATTTATTTGTACAATTTTTAAACATTGGAAACAACCCAATTACCGCCAATCTAAGCCAAACTTTGATTTTCGCAATCAAAAAATTCAATGGTAATCGGCTTCAGCTTCGGCGGTAGGGTTAGAGGTCGGTCTGGCGTACAGTCGGCCAAATAAGTTATATTTACCAGACTGACGAAGAAGGGAGTGTTGTGATTTTTGAGGGTATGAATGTGAATTGCCTTTGCACGCTCACAGCCTATACCGCTTCAAAAATGAACATATGAGGGGTCATTAGATTCGTCTCAGGTGCGACATAAGGTCACAGACATTCAATTTCAATATTGAATGTCTGTGCATAAGGTATACTAATTCAAAATGGCGTCTACGAAAAAAAATGGAGGAGGAGAATTTTGCAGTCGGGGTTTTTTTGTTTCGTTTAATATTTTTCTATTAATAAGTAACTTTGTAATGTCCACTCAGTTACTCTAGGGTTGACTGGAAGAGATCCTCTTGTGATATAAATCCGCTTTTTTACCGCTTGATTTTTCATGTGTGCATGTACTAGCCATCTCTTTAGGATTTTAATGCCTTATTTGCCATATTGCTGTCTCTCACATTGCTAAGAGGGGAAGTCAAATACTTCTTACTCCTATTAATTTCTTCTGATTAAATTCGTTATGAGTTCCAAGGCAGCCGTAATTTTACCGCCGGGACAACAATGGACTTCACTGTTCATTGCCTTTTCTGGCGGCCGCCGCTGTTAATCCTGGCTACACAGGAGACACAGTGGTGGGAATGTGTGGTGGGCCACCGTCCCCGTACGTATGTATGTTGCTATTATAGTAATTCAAAACAATAAAGTTACAAACAAACTTTGTCACACTGATAGATATTATCTTGGTCGACCATACCTATATAAAATCTGAGGTCTGTGGTCTGACTGTGGCCATGTGATCTGAGGTGTGTACTTGGCCTAAAGCGCGAATATACGTTGCGCGGGCGTCGGTCAGCCGGAGTCAACGACCGGGGGCCGCTCGACAACCTTTGTAGTCGCAACGGGTTGCTGCTTGGCAACCATCTCCAATAACGCATAAGTTACGATATTTTTGACGTTTTCTTTTAGCGTTGTTATTGCAATTCTAGCTTCCGCTCGAGTTTTCAATGGCGCAATAAAATTCGCCGTCATGTAATTTCTTCAAATCTAAATGTTTTGTTTTTTAAATTTAATTTCATATAAAACATAGGTTCATATATTTAATGCATAAAAATAATTGTATAGCAGCGGACTTATACCAATAGGGATCTCTTTCATACAACCATAGAGTAGGATGCTTAATAACAGAAAAGTCTTTCTGGGGTAGGGACAGTATTTTGTAAATTTGTTTTTATCTAGCAACAATTACTTTACAGTATTTATCTTTTAACATATGTAGCATAAAAACCAATTATTCGGTATGTCTTGATACAAAACTATTTTGTTCACGATTTTAATATATGTCTTAATGTCTTGCTAAAAACATTGCAATATATATAATACATACTTAATAAATTGTTATGGTCTATTCTTCAAAGATATATCGGCAATAATAGGGGTAACCTATTGTAGCGACCGGCATAAAATCGGGCCACAGGTCTAGGTAATTGAATTCTATTGTTGCTGAACACTCTGTTTATTGATATTTTAATTATGAAATCTATAGCTTTGGAGCGGAGTGGCGTATTGTGATTTTTCGGATAGAATGTAATCTATAACAGAGAGGTGTTATTTTGGCGGCTAGGGTCTTCAACAAGCAATGTATAAAAAATATAATTTGCGAACGATTATAGGAACGAAAGTGATCAATTAATCCAATTATCACAAAAACAATGCAGTATTTTAATGTAATGCGATGACTGCTTCACATCAGGTGGGTCGTATGTTTGTTTACCATATTTTCGAAGAAAATTCAATCACTACTGGATAGATGGAAAATCAAAGGAGTTATTACGCTAAGTAAGGCCTATGGAACATCGCGTGCGGGGGAGGGGGAAGCGCTGCCATTTTGAGATAATTTTAGTGCATATAAGGTATTCACGTACAACACACGGCCGCATCCAAGACACGGCCACACCCCATTTTTAGTTATAAATTATGTAATTAGCGAGAAACTAATTTACTCGAGTGTGGAAGCGCCTTATCCGTCATTGAATTTCGCGGCTAAACTAGTTATTATAATGGAAACAGAGCCCGCATGTTGTCACGGTAATATGCGATTAACGCGGCCGGAATTTTATATTTCTCACAAAATATTATAGTTCCCATTTGTTATGCCGATGATATGTAAAATCAAGCAACATTATTTTGGACCATAAAGCTTTATCTATTTTCATGATTGGTTGCTTTATGAAGTATGTAATAACTTATATTGTGCTAACAAAGAAGTATGAGATAAATGAGAGAATAAAAAAAAAAACTAAACCAATTCTTATTCTATTGAATAGGAATTCGCAGTCAATATTGTTGGCTCAATTTCCAAAGGATTTATTATTTAACTCTTATATTCTGTGAGGTGGAGGTACTTCCCCAATCAAGCAGTTTACAAATACGTTGGGCCCTACCTGTCTTTTGCCAAAGCCCCTATCGCCATTCGGCTAACTGATAAATGTACTTAAATACATTTTTTTGTAAATACATACTATAATACATAGAAAACACCCAGCCCAAAACAAACAGACATGTTAATGCACACAAATATTTGTCTTGTGCGGGGATCGAACCCGCGACCTCGGAAGCAATGTGCCATTGCTAGCCATTCGTCAAAATAAATGAATAATTCTAATTAAATTGCTTCTTATCAATAACCGTAGAATAAAAATACAATTTCTAACCAATCTAAACCTCAACTAAGGTCGCGTCAATTTTCCCAAGACGGTGCTGTCCAACAACAATAATTACTTTGCCGCCAAAATGTCTCGAACAGCGTTCGAAGGAAATTAATTTCAAATTAGGAATGACAGTTTGTCAAGTATAGAGCAATAAAGAAACGGGGAGTGATAAAGCAGTTTGCATCATAAATTTTTATTTTTATTTTTCTTTGCACCATAGGTGTTAAGGAAAGCGTATATAATACGAGGGCTGCTCCAAAAGTTTTTAGTGAAATGAAAAATAGTTAAAATATTAAAAAAGTTTATTTACAGTTTTTCAAAATATTCTTCTCCAACCCCTATGCACTTATGCATTCGAGCAAACCAGTCCTCAAAACATTTGAAAAACGCATCTTGTTGGAGGTCGAAAAATAACCGACGAAATTCTTCGACGGCGTCGTTTGCGGTGTTAAATTTTTGTCCCCGAAGCATTTTTTTTACTGTGGGAAATAAAAAAAAATCGCACGGAGCTAAATCTCGGCCATAATCTGGGCTGTACGGAGGATGGGGTAACATTTGTACTCCCGCAGTTGACAAAAAGTCGATATTTCTAGCAGCTGTGTGAGCGGGCGCGTTATCTTGGTGAAAAAGAATGCCACGGGCGCCGCTCCTTGGGCGCTCACTTCTCAACTCTCCAAAAGCTTGATGTAGACAAACTTTGGAATACCGTTCACTAGTAACTGTTCTACGGTCTTCTAGCGGAATTACTGCTACTGGTCCACTACGTCGAAAAGAAACGGAAATCATTTTTTTAATACCGCTTCCACCGCGAACAAGTTTTGCGGGCAACTGGTCCTCCTCAAACACCCATTGTGTGGATTGCTGCTTTGTAAGAGGATCGTAGCTATAGATCCAAGATTCATCAGTTGTCATACGTTAGGATACGTTTTGTGAAATTCCTCCTTCGAACTTTTTCAGCATAAATTTGCACCAATCAACACGACGGTATTTTTGCTCTTCTGTGAGAGAATGAGGTATCCACCGCGAAGCAACCTTCCTGACTTTAAGGTGTTCATGTAGAATAGTGGAAACTGCCTGTGATCCAATCTTCAATTCATCCTGAATCTCCCTATGTGTAATATTTCTATTTTCCCGTACGTACGTAATAGCCACTCCACGCTGATGACGTTTTCATGAGTTACTGCAGTTGTTGGTCGGCCTGGTCAGCGGTCATCGTTTAGGTTCTCTCGACCACGTTTAAATTCACGAAACCAATAAGTGACTGTTGCTAACCCTGGAGCAGAGTACCCAAAATCAGCTTGTAAATTTTCATGGGATACCTTGAAGGTTAACTCGCGTTTATTATCATAGTAAATCATAACACGAAAAGCTTCCCGCGAGACGTCAATTACGACAAACAAGATTGAAACAACGAAGATTGTTGCAAACAAAACAAGTACGACAGATAATTTATAAAAATAATTAAAAAAAAAAACATTTATAGCCAGCCAATGATTTTCACCGAGGAGGTTTGTATTGAAAGGAGGTTTGCATTCAAAATGGTCTCATCGGATTGTTGCAGCTTGATGACAAATGCTTCACAAAACTTATACTGCGTGATATTTTTATTTCTATTAAACTTTAAATAGCTTTAAGTTAAAAGTAACAAAATGTTGCTTGGATCTATTCTGCAAAACAATGTCCAATTATATCAAGCAATAAACAATATATGAATGTACATCAATAAACGTATGATACGTAAATAGAAAGCGTATATGAGGGTAGAATATCGCACACAAGGTTTAATAGTGGGTAAGAGGCGAGATACAAATTAGAAGAATCAGAACTATTTGCCTCATATTAAAACTATGGGTGTAACCAGAGATCAATTCTAAGAGCTGTATTTGCCCTACTGCGCCACTTCTACGGCTTTTCAGCGCGTTTCTAGGCTTTCGTGTGAAGTAATGGAACATGATTGCAAACACCTACCTACATGCTCAACACCACGATATAATATCAATTATTTTAATAGAAGAAACTATAAAAATATAACGTCCTGTTGATACGTTATTTAAAGCAAATAAACATTCATTCTATCATTCATTCATAGAGAAATTTATAGCGGCAACCTATAATACCAATTAAAACCAGTTAATAGTATTTTACCACCACAAGCACGCTTCAGGCACAGTATAAGTAATAGTACTACGTAAATAGGACGGGGGCCTCACACACACATTCTCACCACTGTGTCTCCTGTGTAGCCAGAATTAAGCATCTCACATTGCTAAGAGGGGACTCTTAGCAATGTGAGAGACAGCAATACTACGTAAGTCCTACGTAAAGTGGGGACTGCTCGCATAAGCTATTTGATTTGATAAATGCCGCGTACGCGAGTTCCACTATCGTACAACTCGCCATAAATAAAAATTCCATCCATATCTTCTTCATATTTGGAGATCTACTACTGTACGCTTTTTAAGACATTTTCTACCACGAACTGCGAAGTTGTGGTATCAACTTCCCTCAGCAGTATTCCCAAATAAATACGCCTACGGGCCTTCAAGAACAGAATATTTCCCTTAAAAGGCTGGCAACGGATCGGCGATCTGCTGATTTCTATGGGCGGTGGTGAATGCTTTCCATCAGGTGACCCACATGCTCGCTTGCTCTCCTCTCATATGTAAAAAAAAAGTATGGCCACTCCCTGCCGCTGTCTGTCTTTATTGCTATATACATACAAAATTTGACCGCATTTTAATAAAAATATATTGTTTTTTAGTATTTTTTCTATGTAATAAATAAACAAGTAAGAAATAACTTTGTTAATTACTTTCTTAACATTTTTTTTATTAACACCTGGAAACATAATTCTAAGCCGACATTTAATAAAGGGTTAATATACAAAAAAGTTAGAGTTTATTAAGGCTCTCCTAACCAGTACTACAGAAGTTTATTGATGTAATGAACCCTTAAAGGAAGCGAATAACTCTCCGGAAATTTAATAGAGTTCTCTTTTAGGGTTGACACATGGAACTAAAAATCTGCAAGCATTTTTTTTATAATATTATGTTTATCATCATAATGAGATGAGAAAAAATGTATCATAAGAATAACTTCCCTCAGCGGTATTTCCAACAATTACGACATGGGAGCCTGAAGGACAGTCTTTCGTTCCCTTAAAAGGCTGGAAACGGATCTGTGACCTCCATGCTGATTACTCCATTGCTGATCTCCATGGGCGGTGGTGATTGCTTTCCGCCAGGTGACCCACATGCTCGTTTATCCCCCTCTCATGTAAAATAAATAAAACCTTTATTTATGTCTGTATGTAAAGCATAAGTATGTGCCTTAATACGTTTTGGCGAAATGACGGATTTTTTCTCGACGCAACAATCTTCGCTTTGCCTTTTTTGGAGTTTAGTGCCTGAGTGGAATAAATAACCTTTTAGAAAATTTTACCTTACAATGAAGTGATTACAATGAAATTTTTTAACTGATGTTCTGCTGTTTTAGTTCGAAGGTTTAGGGTCCTAGGATAAAGTTTTATATCAAACCAACCCAGAAAAATATATAATTAAATAACTAAATTTCCTTGCAAATGGGATCAATAGTTTACAAACACGCGAACATACATACACAATAATATTATTAAAACTCACGTGAGACATTATACTAAATTTATTAAATAAATTAAACGGGTCACTCACGTCTTTTTGTCTGGAAAGCCGACTAGTTTCGATCTCAAAAGGAGACTTTCATCAGGGCGAATTTCCCGACAAAAAGACGTGAGTGACCCGTTTAATTAATTTAATTAATTTAATACATACACAACATAAATACGGGTCAAAACCACAGACCCTCCATTTTTGAAGTCAGTTTGAACAACCTTTTTGATAGCCCTATACCCGTGGTATATAGCCGTAATTTTATGACTTACTTTTAGGGATCCTCGCCCACCGTTCTTTATTCCCCTATCGGCATTTTTTATGAGCCATCAACCACGTATTATCTGTGGCGTAATATAAACAAAATATAGACTTTTTGTTAGTTAGACCAGTATTGGAAAAATCACGGAACAAAATGTCTTCGTCACGGCGACGTTATTCGACATTTGTGTCCATTTGAGAACTGACTCAATTTCTCTTTGAACGTACATCCTCAGCATAGACCAAGTACCCTCATCCTTAGTCAGATTTTTCATATAGTTTTGGCCACAATCGTACGACCTGCCTAATGTTAACACGTTTTTAATACACATTTCAAATTCAAACTTTGTACACATAGCATATTTATGTTAGACAATGACAGTAGATATATTATATGTAGTTTTTTTTTACAATGGACACAGCGCCATCTAGCCCCAAATTAAGCGCAAAGCTTGTACTATGGGCACTAGACAACTGAGGTACTTAAATACATTTTTTTTTGTTTGTAAATACATACATATAATACACAGAAAAGACCCAGACCAAGACAAACAGACAAGTTCATGCACACAAATATTTGTTTTGTGCGGGATCGAACCCGCGACCTTGGAGTCAATGTGGACATTGTCCATTTTACCACCGAGCTGGTCATTACTTTGATTCAAAAGTTATAAATATATACTTTACTATTATTTCTACAGCAGACCAATTAAATAACAGTTAAAGTCACTTATATTTAAACAACGGAACCGAGAACACGAGGATTACCTTTAAAGGGAAATAATTGTGTTATCTGTGTTCCAGTTTCCTTTCACATCTCTATTCAATACTCCCTTTGTAGAGCGTCACACGAACGTATTTCTATTATATTTATTAGAATATCGCCGAGGAATATCGGCAATATTTTAATGTAATAACATGGTATTTGGGCGGTCAATAATTGATTCGTACTTGTCTTCTTTTGAACATAATATCAAGAACATTAAGAGGACAATGCATGACTGTGATATTGCCCATCTATAGATAGCTGAGCGGGGCTGTACTATGATTTTCATAAATCATTTATTTGCTAATACAGTTTCTTACAGGTTTTATTTTAATACTAGCTTTTTCCCGCGCCTTCGCTCGTGTGAAATTCGGGCATTTTAGATTATCCAAGCCAAGTCTAATAAACTAATATATAGTGTCTTGTATTACGAATTAATTGTTCATTCCCTGCAACACGTAAAAAAACTACAACTCAAGAGCTAAGCTATGACCACTCCCCGGCCACTCCATACAAATGTTGCGTCGTTTGCTGCTATGTAAACAATGACGTCTGTGCAGAGCGTGAATGAGCATGTGTGCATTCGGCGCCATACAAACTGTTCCAGATTTGTCTCAGAGGGGAGGTGAGGTCGACACGAGATAGCGGCAGGGAGTGGCCATTCCATACGTAGTACTATTACATATACTGTGCTATAACTTAAGACAATTTCTCTATGTTCGTATTATCTTTTATTTTCTTCCTTCAATGGAAAGAGTTTATAGTGCCACAAACTTATCTGACCCGGTGGCCAAATTTAGAACTAAACCCGCCATCTTGATATGTTAGTATTGCCAGGTACAATTTATTTATTTACCACGTATACACATTCCATTGAGGTATATTTTTTTAAATATTTAAATATCTTTTTCTATACATAAAATAAAAAAATCGTCAACGAGTTGTTCCTGTGCAATATTATAATTCTAATATTATATAATAGCTATGATCGCGACTTAACGTGGTGCATTTTTAAAACTAATCAACAAAAAATAGAAGGAAATTGATATTTAATTGAAACACCACACATCACAATTAATCAGTATATCAATGCTATTATTTTAACAGTGTATATATTTCTTTGATATTAATGTTTCCTCTAAAACGGGCGGCATTTCGTTAAATGGCATCACTTAAGTCGATCGTACCGCCCCGCCACCGGGCCAGAGTTTGTGGCACTGTAGCTGTCCACCATACCATACTGTCTAGTAGTAGTGACGTCTAGGGATGCCATGTCCACCATACTGATCAACCACGGGTTGACGGATGCTAATGTTTTCAAGCTACCCAAATACTTGGTAATTACGGAACACAAAAAATAAATCACATTTACGCTGTTTCTCCAAATTGAAAGCATACATTTTCTTCAGTCATGTAGTCGCTTATCGATGAATATTTTAAACTCTGAATTTAACGTTTTATTTTTCTTTTGGTTTACAGGTAAACCGCACTAGAATAACAATTATCGATGAATATTTTAAACTCTGAATTTAACGTTTTGTTTTTCTTTTGGTTTACAGGTAAACCGCACTAGAATAACAATTTAGGTTACAGACAGATTGGGTAAGGCCTTTGCGGTTCTGCGGGATTCGGTGAGCCTGGATCAATACCTTTTGTGAATAAATTTAACTTCTGGTTTTTATATAATATAGTTTATATTTTATTTGAGAGTTTTTAATGAAAGACAATTCTTGCTTCTGCAGTTCAGTTTAATAATAAATTCTATTGCAATGAGCATAGATGCAAACTCATAGGAACTTTCTGATATTAGTACATTATAATCTATTGTTTGTATTATTTTTCCTTTGCGTTTCCGTGTATAATTATGTATATGTGTATAATTATTTATTTATTTAAACTTCATGCACAAAATTGTACAAAGGCGGACTTAATACTATACAAGCATATCTCTACCAATCAACCACAGGGTGATGCAGAGATAAAACATGGCAGGTGCACAGGAAATGTATAATAGAAAATTAAAGTGTTAATTTAGGTATATTATAAATTTAAACGAATGCAAATACATATTAAATAAAATAATGTTACTTGTTAATAGTAATAATTATGTATATGTGAATGATTATGTATATGCGTATAAGTAGCATATGTCTAAGTATCGTACGTAATTTTATGTTTTCATTGGTTATTGTGTGTATGTTCATTACTGTTATTTTGTGAACCGCATTCGAGTTTTAACTACATTTACCAAAAGTTGACTGATATAGAATGCTGTTAGCTTTAAGTTCGCATTTTGTACCTTTATTATGTGGTCAATAAAGTTTAAATAAATAAAAATAAAAAATAATAATCTTTAGAAATAAAAAAAATATGTTGGTAAGCGTACTCGAGAACGACTCGACCAATTCGGGCAACTTTTTTTCATATATTTCTTAAGGCACATGGAAAGTTTTAATAAAGATAAAATATAAAAATTGCTTGGTCAATAGTAAAAAAAAACTTAGCTTTTGACAGAACGAAGTCTGTCCGAGCAGCTAGTAATATACTATTTATAGAAACATTTTCAATATAAATAACAGACATTGATGTTATAATTAAAGAGAAGAAGAGATATCGAAACGTGCAAAGCTTTTAATGTACATATTCACACTAAATTCTATTATTTGTATTTTTTTTACCAAACGGTTGCATTTAAAGATTGAAATGTTTTAAATCCGGATCGTTATCATTAGTAAAACGTTATGGCGATAGTATCAGTTCAAAAAGCTTTTAAAGCTGGCTAAATGCTTTTTATGGACTTCGACGTTCATTACAAACGGGCGTTCGGAACGCCCAGAAATCGATCCAAGTGAAATTTTATATACAGGGAAAAAAAAACGTTTAGTTCCCGTTATTTTTATATACTACGTTAAGCATACGGCCCGGCCCGCCTTTTGTGAAGCGGTTACCGTAGCCATATAACCGCTCGTAATTTAAAATATCGCTAGCGCGCTGCCACGCTCCGCTGCCAACGCAGCAACTCCTTCCATCCAGGTGACCTTACTTAGTCACAGGAAGACAACATTCACTATAAAGTGTTGGCCGTGTGGTTTCCGGCAGACTAGAATAGAATCACTCCGTCTCTTCCCGTGGATGTCGTACAAGGCGACTAAAGGAAAAAATATTATAAAACATCGATCAGGCCTTCTCAACCCGTCTGGCCAGCGTGGGGAGTGTAGGCCAAATCCTCCTTCTGTCCCGGACGGACAAGAGAGGCTCCTGTAGTGGAGACTAAAATGACCTGACGATGATGATGTTGATGAGTAATAAGTTTAGCCGGTAGGGACGTAAGCGGTCTACCGATTAAACAGAAGATGCTTATCACAAATGTAAACAGAAGTCCGATTTTCGCTATCAAAAAATCTGATGGGAATCGATTCAGCTTAGGCGGTAGCCCCCTGCTTGATAAGTAGTCATCCCAGCTTATGGATGCTTGCAACTCCAGAAGCATCCAGAAGCAGCCCGTGTTACCAATCCTGTAAATCTAGAACAGGCTTTCCCAACCTTTTTTTTTTGCCGAGCCTCCCCGAACTAAAAATAATATTTTCGTGCCCAAGGGGGGCAATAAAAATAAGAAACACGCATTTTTTTTGACAGAAGCGAGTAATTTGGAACAGTTAATTTACCTATTCGTTAAATGGATTTTTTTTCGGAAATGTAAACGTACGTATTACGCCCCCCTTGGTCTTTTTTATACTACGTGGGGTGGCAGAAAAGTATGCGGCCCGCCTGATGTAAAGTGGTTACCGTAGCCATATTAACGTTCGCAACATAAAACATCGCTCGCGCGCTGCTAACCCCGCTGCCAATGCAGCATCTCCTCACTTTCTGGTGACCTTACTCACTCGCAGGAACACAACAACCCTGGGTATTCTGTGAGGTGGAGGTACATTCCCCAGACGGGTAGCTTACAATACGCTCCCTACCTCTCTTTTCGCCAGAGCTTCGTTTGTCAGTTAGCAGGGTGCACCGCATGCAGGTGAATTAGGCTTTAGTTTAAATATCTTGATGAACCACTTACACCCCAAAAAAAAAGGTTGGGAAGTCGTGATCTAGAATAACGTAAGATAAGAAAATGTACCTGAAGAAATAATAAATAACACAATTTGTCTGTCTGTACAGACATCACGTGAATCATACTCCAAACGTGAAATGTTCTAGTTTGTGGAACAATATTGACTTTTATCATTTGCCGGGCCCACATCTTATATTTACTATTAGTAAATACAAACACAACGCGAAACTTACACATCCAACATACCTCGAACAAACTGGAGGCAATTTTGATAATGTTCTTCCATTTTCATAACTTAAAGTTGAAAGACTTTGTAAAGAATACTTTGGAAAATTGATACTGCCGAGTTGTTTATATTGACTAGTATGGGACTTATTTTAATTACTTCTAAGGTATTTCTTAGGGACTGTTCACAGAATAATATTGAATGTTTCTAAAGAAATTGTAGCGGCATTTGAATTTTATACTTCTATCGGAATTAGTGCTTTCACAAATGGTACCATAGTGACCAGATAACACGGTATAATATATTTTATATTCTTTATTGATAACAACAAATACAGATATTAGTGAACAGACAAGTATTAAAAGTGAGCTTATTTATTTAAGATATTTCTTTCAGCCAACATAAAGAAATTTTACATGACCGTCAAGCAAGCTATGCATAACATTTTAGTATCTTTTTAACAATAAAATATGAATTTAAACTTATCACTCGTCATGAGTAAGGTAGTGCGTAGTGCTCCGTTTGCTTCTTGTTATTAGTAGCGACAGCACAACTATCTCTAATATGCCCACTTGCCAGGCACTTGCCCAGGCAGTTTTTTCCAAAGCACGGACAGCAAATGACTGAAAGAAACTATATTTTTATAATGTACGTATTTTTTTTTTACCTTTTTTACCTATATTTGGCATTCATTACGAGTGCTTATAATACCAATGTCGAATTTTCCAGTAATTATCGAAAACTATCCATGAGAGGATGTGAGAAAATAAATCCGTACAAGCGTACAAAGATCCTCATTTTTTTTAAGACATTGCTTATACTAATTGCAAAACAGTTGACAAAATTGCTATATAGTTTTACACATAGAATTTTGATTGACAGAGTAAATTACCTGCAATGTAATGTAAATGGGTATAAGTGGTTCATCAGCATCTTTGAGTCTTCGCGCTCTCGCTTGCACGCGCGGCTCAGGCGGAATGTGACAATGAGTCATGAGTTTTCGTGCGTGCAGTCGGCGTTCATCGATTTATAAGACGTTATCACGTCAAAAGAAAATACTTTTCTGTTATTTTTTTTTATACTACGTCGGGTTGGCAGACAAGCATACGGCCCGCCTGATGTGAAGCGGTTCCCGTAGCCATATTAACGCTCGCAACATAAACAATCGCTCGCGCGCCGCCATCCCCGCTGCCAACGCAGCATCTCCTTCATTTCTGGTGAACTCACTCACTCGCAGGAACACAACAACACTCAAGGGAATTGTTATTTGGCTGCGGTATTCTGTGAGGTGAAGGTACATTCCCCAGTCGGGTAGCTTACAATTACGCTCCCTACCTCTCTTTTCGCCAGAGCTTCGTTTGTCAGTTAGCAGGGTGCACCGCGTGCAGGTGAAGTTGGCTTTGGTTCAAAGATGGTGATGAACGACTTACACCCCTAAACTTATAGTTTTAATTTTACACGCCAGTCTGTGAAATCAGTAAGCTGTGTAAGTGGTCTCACGGAAACTTGACGTTGTGGCCAGTACAAATGGGTAATATATAGTTTTATACTCGAACTCTCGATCCGTGACTTGCCTCTGATAGATTATAGAAACCTTGTAACTATTTAGAAATAGCCTTTATCTTTAAAATGTCGGCTGGACAAATATCGTTTAAGTGCTGTCGTGCATTTCTGAAGCAATTTTAAATCTAAATACAATTACTGTATTCATTTCTTTTAGAATTCTCGATATTACTTGCATAACAGTTCTTTTATTAGACACTAGCGACCCGCCCCGGCTTCGCACGGGTGCAATGCTGATACTAAATGTACTACAGAAGGTCTTTGCGCTTTGTCCTATCCAGTCCTTCCCCAGTTATAGGCACACGCCGCCGGCTCCGCGGCCGGTACCGCCACAGCCGTTATGCCCCTGCATTTTAAATGTGTAATATCTTCTAAACTATTCATTTAAATTACAGGCTGTGAAGGGCCATATTGATCTATATTAAATGCGCAATGTATTTAAGGTACTTAATTGGATAAGGATTAATTCTGTATTGCTTAAAATCGCTTCGTAAATAAGGCATTATTTCTTGTAAAAAGCAAAGGATAAAATAACGGTTATTGTGTGTTACCACTAAGAGATAGACATATACCATCGCGAACTTTTTTATAGACCATTTTAAGGTGAACAATACTGTACTACATTATTTTGATCTATCTCGTTGGGTTCAGCCAGCGTTTGCAATGAAAGAGCAAAAAAATGTGTTTATTTACGACATCACATTAGAAACCTCTAAATTATCAGTGTTTTTCTACTATGTTATGCATATATTATACATATAAACTTTCCAGTTGAATCACTCTATCTATTAAAAAAAACCGCATCATAATCCGTTGCGTAGTTTCAAAGATTTAAGCATACAAAGGGACATAGGGACAGAGAAAGCGACTTTGTTTTATACTATGTAGTGATATTGTATAATTACTAAATTGATATATATTTAAAACTCAATCATCGCCAAAATGACGCTTTTTAGGGTTCCGAACCTCAAAAGGAAAAACGGAACCCTTATAAGATCACTTTGTTGTCCGTCTGTCTGTCTGTCTGTCTGTCTGTCTGTCTGTCTGTCTGTCTGTCTGTCTGTCTGTCTGTCTGTCTGTCTGTCTGTCTGTCTGTCTGTCTGTCTGTCAAGAATTTCTATGTCGAGAATGCGTGGAGGTATCAAGCTGAAATTTGAACTGTATACTCAGGTCTACGGTCCCATGAAGTTAAAAAAAAATCAAACTGCTAAGTTTACGTAGAAAAAAGTTACGGCCGTTTATTCAGCACACACTCAAGGGAATCAAAACCTATAGGGTACTTCCCGTTGACCTAGAACTATGAAATTTGGCAAGTAACATCGTTATAGACTACAAGTACAGGAATAAATCTCAAAACTATACATTTGTCAATAGATCTTAAAAAATAGGGGGTCTATATTTTTATAGGGTGTCGAAATTTCAAATTGAAACTACTAGTTCAATTGGGGTATCATATGAAAGGGCTTGATGTACACATTGCAAAATATATTTTATTTATTTTTTTCGACGCAATATCAAATTTAATAATGATACTACGTACCTACGGAACCCTCGGTGGGCGAGTCCGACTCGCACTTGTCCGGTTTTTTATTTTTCATTCCCATCGTCGATATAAATCCCATTGATTACTTAGACTATACCATATATTTAATTTAAGACAATAGTTTGTAGAAACTAAATTCTAAACCTCAAAACACCCGACCGAACAAATCATTTGTACTAGATGATTTACTTCTAGTTAAGCCCTTGTTTGTACAAACTCGGAACTGAATTGTAAGTGGACCCTCACGAAACCATGACGTCGCAGTAGAATAATGAGTAATGTACCCAAACCGTGACTTGCAGCCTTTTGTGCTGCTTCATCTACAGAAGTACTCGTTTACAGGTAATATATTATGTTCATTTCCAGTTTGATAAGTCTTTAGTATTGTTAGGGGTTTGTTATGACCCGTATACGTTATTGTAACAATAGATTGAAGGGTAAAGGGGGGTTGAAGTATCGGAACGAATTAGAACATTAGTTGATGGCCCATTTCGCTTACACATAGGGAATTCACGGAAATAAAATGATTAATCATTGACAGCGGCTGATGTGTTTTAATGATAGAGTTTGAAGTTGATGTGAAGTAAAAGCAAGGTCAAAAAATTTGTCTGGAGAATGTACACCTCACAGAATACCGCAGCCATATAACAATTTCCTTGAGGGTTATTATGTTCCTGCGAGTGAGTGAGGTCAACAGAAAGGAAGGAGATGCTGCGTTGGCATCGAGGGTGGCGGCGCGCGAAAGATATTTTATGTTGCGAGCGTTAATATGGCTACGGTAACCGCTTCACATCAGGTGGGCCGCATGCTTGACTGCCACCCAACGTAAGTAGTATAAAAAAGAAATAATAGGAAAATACTGAATCTAACGAGAAGTTTAAAAAATACATCACTTCAGTCAATAAATCTACAAATTCTACATAATAGCACACCCCGGCCATTCCATAAAAATGTCGCGTCGTTTACTACTACATAAACAATCACGTCTGTGTAGAGCGTGAACTGAGAGATTCAAACTGTTCTAGATTTGTCTCAGAGGGGAGGTGAGGTCGACACGAGACAGCGGCATGGAGTGGCCTTACGTACAGTATGGACACTCTCTGCCGCTCTCACTAGTCGACCTCACCTCCCCTATGGAACCGATTTGGAACCGTTCGCAAGGAATGCCACAACGTACGAATTGACGTCGCTTGTATTTTATTCTCCATTCAGTTTAAAATAATATGCGAGTATGTAAAAGATGAGAGTTATTTGTGCAGTGGATGGTTGGATGGATTGATGGATGGATGGATGGATGGATGGATTGATGGATGGATGAATGGATGGGTGGATGGATGGGTGGATGGGTGGATGGATGGATGGATGGGTGGGTGGGTGGATGGATGGATGGGTGGATGGATGGATGAATGGGTGGATGGGTGGATGGATGGATGGGTGGTTGGATGGATGGATGGGTGGGTGGATGGGTGGATGGGTGGATGAATGGATGGATGGATGGATGGATGGATAGATGAATGGATGGTGGGTGGGTGGGTGGGTGGGTGGATGGATGGATGGGTGGATGGATGGATGGATGGATGGATAGATGGATGGGTGGATGGGTGGATGGATGGATGGATGGATGGGTGGATGGGTGGATGAATGGATGGATGGATGGATAGATGAATGGATATGGATGGATGGATGAACGAGAAAACGAGCATTAGTTGATAAAAAATGCTATGCAATAGCTTTACCGCGGTAGTCCCCGAGTGACACACGTTTTTTTTTTCTTCACTACGCCCACCTGATGTGAAGCGGTTACCGTAACCATATTAACGGTGGTAGTACTTCGTCAGTCAGGTTGCTTAAAAAATACGCTATGTCCTACCTCTCTTTTCGTCAGAGCCTCGTCTGTCAGTCAGCAGGGTGTACCCCGTGCAGGTAAGATTGACTTTGGTTCAAAGATGTTGATGAACCACTTACACCCCCTTACATGTCCGACTAATAATTGTATAATGTCAGCCCTAGAGAACGTCACTCAAACATAGGCACGTGTACAGACATCATTTGGTTACTACATGCAAAAGCGCCATTTTTGTATGGAGTGGCCGGGGTTTGCTTATACTGTGATAATAGTTAACAGAAAGCAAAGACCTTAATTCCAGAATCGCTCTGCAAAAAAACCTCGAACCTTTACTTCAATTTAAATAAAAAAAATCGCAGCAAAAACAACGGACACAAAAGAAATTCTCGCTCTCAAACATAAAGGCATAATGAAATTCATTCCCAAGTGTGTTGGGGGCTATTATTCAACCACACACAATATGTAGTGCGCGGGTAACAAATGCTACTGGGCCTCAGAACGAAATATAATATCAGGATTTACTGGAACAGACATTTTTTATGCCCTTTTTTATAGCACTGGCGTATATCATGGTAGGTTTTCTGTACTAGAATTTCCTGCGCTATATCCTTGAAATGGACACTGTTTTATGATTCTACAACGTGGAATTTAATGCATAGTAGTTATGTGAGGCGTTGATTTATTTTATGAGGTCGAATACGATCGTAAGGTATGAAAGAAACTTTTCGAATGCAACCCGGTAGTAAATTCTGGAGTACGTATTAATACTTCCACGACTAGATTACGATCGATAGATATTAAATCTCGCATGATCATGTCGCTGAGGCTTTTATCCTTAAACCCGAATTTACATTACGCATGTTTCAATTGTCGTGAAACCAATTTTAACGTAATTTTTTGGTAAAACTAATGCGTTTAATAAAGGCGACATGAAACTGATGTTGCGAAAGCAGCTGCATGTAGTGAATGTAATTATTTACGCGTTAAAAACTTATGAGGGGAGGGGGGGGGGGTAAATATTGTCCCTCGGTAAGACTTCGGCCACTTCCTAACTTGTTCATTTTCGAAGTTGTAAATATCCATTTTTATGCTTACACGAGAAATATTCGATCCGAGTTGAGGGTAAGCAAATCAACTACAATTTTGTGTAATTTTTCAACCACCCTAAAACGGTTACAATTTGTTACATATAAAGCTTTTCCAGGGAATCTACGTCAGGGTTGTGCCTCGCGATTTGTATAGAAATAATTCCGACGTTGTGTATGGTGCCATACTTCTTGCCAGGTATAATTTGCCTCGCCGCTTTACGGACAATTACGGTGGCTCATTGCGTCTCCATAAACACACGTGCTTTGAATAATGCTGCCTAGTGGTGGCTGTTATGTATCGATAGCCTTATTTAAATAACTATTGTTACTAATATAGGTTAGAATAAAATATTAATCAGGCTTAGTGTCCTCTCTAAGTATAGATTCATCAAAATCGTCATCATCAGCCTGTATCTATCCACTGCCTTGCCTTCCCCAATGCTTTCCACCAAATACGATCCTCCGCCTTCCGCATCCAGCCGTTTTCTTAAGGTCATCGGACCATCTAGAAGGAGGGCGTCCAACGCTTCGTCGTCCTACGCGCGGCCTCCACTCTAATACCTTCCTCCTCCATCTGCCATCACTTACTCGGCAGATGTGACCCGCCCATAGCCACTTTAGCTTGCAAACTCTGAAGGCAATGTCGACAACTTTAGTTCTTCGTGGAATTTCTTCGTTCCGGATTCGATCCCTTAGAGAAACCCCGAGCATTGCCCTCTCCATCGCTCGCTGCGCGACCTTTAGCCTGTGGAACAGTCCGATGGTCAGTGTCCAAGACTCTGCACCATAGGTTATTACGGGGAGGTCGCACTGGTTGAAGACTTTAGTCTTCAAGCATTGGGGTATCTGTGTGGTGAAGATGTGCCGAAGCTTTTCAAAAGCAAAGTATAGATTGTACTAACTTAATTTTTTTACTTTACGCAACAGATTCTAGCAGTTTGATGACATGTGCGTCCCAAAACTTATACTGCTTGATATTTTTATTCCTATTAAACTTTAAATAGCTTTAACTTAAAAGTAACAAAATGTCGATTGGATGTATTCTGCATAACAGGGTCCAGTTAGAATGAAAGTTAATGACATGATCGTGGTGAGAACCGTCCATAAAATTAAAGAGGATCGAGAGACGGATTCAGACGTTACGCACGTCCGCAAGCAGTAAGTGGAGAAAACTTTGAAAATCAGAACGGAATACCCCGAATGCGGACAAGAAATAATGTCAGGTATACTTTTGATCTGAGAAAAAAAATACTAGCTTCCACCCGCGGCTTCGCCCGCTTTAAATTTTTTTTAATGAAAAGTATCCTATGTCCTTTCTAATACCTTTGAGAATATGTGTACAAAGTTTCATGAGGATCGGTTGAGTAGTTTCGGCGTGAAAGCGTCACAAACTTACATTCACATTTATAATATTAGGAGGGATAAAAACTAATTGTTCTAGAATGTAAACACAGTGAGTAATAAAGTACCTGTCGCACATTCGACATGTATAACTATCCTATTCAAATCCGCATGTCTTAAAATGCTCTTTTGCAGTATGTGCAATTTCATTCTTATCCTTTCCTACTTTTATTGGAAGCTAGTAATAAATATATTTATAATATACTATCCATACCACAGGAAAATATATAATTTATTCTATCTTGAACCGCCTAGTCAGTTAATTAATTAAATGAACGGGTCACTCACGTAATTTTGCCGGGAAAACCGACTAGTGCCGATCTTATATGGAAATCTTTATCAGAGTGCTTAGTAATTTTTTGTTCGCGTTTGATCATGTCAACGTAAACAAACCGACTAAATAGAGAAGAACTCTCATGTTGTAAATTTATAAGACGCGTGTTACATATCAAAATTATGTGGCTTACTTGCTCATATTTTGAAGTGAGCAACCCGGCTAATTTGGATATGAAACACGCCTCTGGTAAATTCACAATATGAAACTTTTTCTCAATTTGGTTGGCTTGGAAATGTTAAAACGTTCGAATGTGACCAAAAAACTAACACTAAGCACTCGGGACGCGCAATCCGTTTCGCGTGAGCGTTCAGTGTTCGTCGCGATAGAGGGAGTGCGCGTCTGGACAAATGCCCTGATGAAGATTTCCGTATGAGATTTTTCACGTGAGTTTTGATATGAGTGTACCTAATTTTATTATCATTTGTAAACCGATTCGTATTCTAATATCGTATTTTATTATTACTGAACACATTAACTGCACCTGTATCAGTCTTAAGCCGTAAAGTTCTAACTTTTCTGCTTCATTGAATTTAGTTTGTAATTTCTTTTTGAACGGTAAAAAGTTTGCAAGTTTCGAAGATCGACTGCGAAAATATTAGTGCAAGTCATACTATCTAATATTGGTAGGCCATTGACGTTGTAGAATTTTTAAATTTTTACAAATCCATAAACAATTACGAGTATTATAATACACGGTGCAAATGTTATTAAACTTTTTTTTATATATTAGCTTAGCATAATGACTCCGCTTTGCCTGATGGTAAGCGAAAAGTGTCCGGACTCGCAAGTTTTTTGGAAGTAGTGAAGAAAGTAGTGACGAAATGAAGCTCGCGATGTAGACCCGTTGCTTAAGATTATAGCGAATATTCAGGCCATTTCGCATTTTGACGTACAGACAAGACTGACGCTTCTCTTCGATTTCTGTCCTACCAGCACCAGGCCGGCCGAAATATCACCCATGGACCATCCGCACAGTACAGTACCGTACTGTTATCCGCTCAGCAATGAATATGGCCAAGTGGCAGCATGTCATTAATATGAAGAAGAAAGAGGGTGGGTGATAGTACGGAGCCCTGTGGAACACTGGCATTCATTGCCATGAACCGCTTAGCGCATCCATCTAAAAGGGCGTGAAATCGACGCTAACGCAGGAAGCCAGAAAGTTGGATAGGCAGACCGTATGCCGAAAGCTTGAAGAGAAGTGTTTTATGCCAAATCCTATCAAACGCTTGGGCAATATCTAGACTGACTGCCTTAGATCCGCCATGTTTATCAATTGCCTCCTCCCAGGGATGCGTGCGATCTTCTAGCGTATGTGACGCTAGAAGATTACCCATTGATCGTTTCGGTTTAGAAAGTGATCTTCTAGGTAAAGGTTCAACTGCTTGTTCAGTACTTCGGAGGAACTCAACCGATCAAGTACGATTGACGATAGAGTTGCGTTAACACTGGAGACAACTCAGCTCCACATTTCTTGTTTTCTCCATCAATCGCGTGGTACTATCAAAACCATTTGCTTTCCGGACCTCAACCCGGCGCCCCCGGCGCTTCCGAACCCCAGTTCTGAAGGCCTGACCTCAACCCGGTAGTCACGTTGGTCAGCAGTAGATCTAGCAGAGAGGGGCGCCTGAGCAGCGATTTTCATGCAATATTGCGTTATAGTTACTGAAACTTTATATCTTGCTCGAGTTCACTCTTTAACAAGTCAAACAATTATCCACAGCCATTTCATGCTCAGATTGCTTCAAGTAGTTAAGACAAGTTTAAAACAAAGTTTACCCGATAGCTTATCAAGGTCTAAAACCGTACTGTTGTTGAAAAATTCTGTGACATTAACATTTACCTTATCACAAACTAATAGTCTAACTTTGGGGCGACTGCAAGTGATTTTCGGCTTTGTAAACGGTTCACCGTTGACCTATATCAGATAACTTGACATATCCTAAAATGTCGGTACTTTGGCAACTTTTGGAGTTCCGAAGGGGTGCCTTATCGGGACTGGATACACTTTAAAGTAATTTATGCTTTAGTATATTTTAGTTTATTCACTTTTGAGGTTTTTGTTGGTGTTTCTTTTTTTGCTATCTTTGAACCAGATGTCACTTCAACTATATCATCGCGATTTGTTAAGTCTGTTTTTTTTTCTTGGAGTTGCTTTTTGTTTTTCTTTTTTTAACGATTTCTTTCGGCATATGTTGTTAGGGATTTCTATATTTAGATGAATTTTGCTTTCGTTTTAACTTTATTTAATTAACTGTTTGAGAAGCAGTTTATTATACATTTTTAAGTTAACGTTTAAAATACATATTTATCCCTTGAGTTAGTTTCTTGGCACAAAGTCGGCCGCTAGTTCCTGGGAGATTAACAACGTAATTCTCCTTTAACTATACTTTAACGATGAACTAATTACTTTTCTGCTTTGGATAAGTTTCACTTACAGTTTATTTTCTGTTATAAAAATAGCTCTAACCTCAAATACTTTCTTTTATATTATCAAACCCCGGCCACTCCATACAAAAATGGCGCTTTTGCATGTAGTAACCAAATGACGTCTGTACACGCGCCTATGTTTGAGTGACGTTCTCTAGGGCTGACATTATTCAATTATTAGTCGGACATGTAAGGGGGTGTAAGTGGTTCATCAACATCTTTGAACCAAAGTCAATCTTACCTGCACGGGGTACACCCTGCTGACTGACAGACGAGGCTCTGACGAAAAGAGAGGTAGGACATAGCGAATTTTTTAAGCAGCCCGACTGAAGAAGTACCACCATCTCACAGAATACCGCAGTCAAATATAAATTTCCTTGAGGGTTGTTGTGTTCCTGCGAGTCAGTGAGGTCACCAGAGACAATGGAGTTGCTGCGTTGGCAGCGATATTTAATGTTGCGACCGTTAATATGGTTACGGTAACCGCTTCACATCAGGTGGGCGTAGTAAAGAAAAAAAAACATAGTAAATACACTACACTGACTTCATCCAATATTTACAAAACGCCTCGTATAATCGCCATTGCTAACTTACCCAAAATTTTATATTTTCTAATCACCACTAAATCAAACGTTCGCCTTCCGAACACCGGTTCATTGTAATGGTCAAACCATTTCATTCTTACTAATTGTAGCTTTTTACTATTCATATAAATGCATGCGCAATGATTTGATTCATTTTCATATTCACATGGAACAAACGTAATTTAAAACTAATACCACACATGAGATCACGCACAATAAACATTGAAATGTAAATAAGAAAATTGTAAACAATAACAATAAACCACCATAACTCAAGTGACAGCAATGTCACTTCCGCGTCTGCGCACTCACTTGCTCTTTAAGACATATAATGCTATCCTTTTCTCATCTCGTATTAATTGTATCTTGTATCCTACTTTGACAGACATGAATTAGTTATGATGAAACTATGGCTGCCGCATGCTTTTTAGATAATTTATAAAAAAATCAGTATTTTATTTCATCCAAAGGGATCGAATAAATTTCTTTTATTGATTTTCCATGTGTTGAGACATCCATCCACTGCACAAGTAACTCCCATCTTTTAAACTGAATGGAGAATAAAATACGAGCGACGTCAATTTGTAGGATGTTGCATCCATTGCGAACGGTTCCAAATCGGTCTCATAGGGGAGATGAGGTCGACTAGTGAGAGCGGCAGAGAGTGTCCATACTGTACGTTAGTACTATTACTTATACTGTGATATTATCATAATCATACATAATCACAACTTAATAATGCACAGTATAAATAATACTTATATTATTTATTTAATTGGAAGTGTTTAGAGTGAATTTAAGTGGAATTATGACTATAGGAGCTTTCCCATTTAAACCAGCGCGTTCAAATAAAAATCGCACTGTAATCGGTCCATATGGGAGCTGCAAACCAGACAAACAAAATCTTCACACTTACCTACTTATTTGTTCCATAAACCTCGACAGCAAACAACCCAAAGCATCCCCACACTAAAGTATGCACTGGGTCGGTATGTCAGCGATTTGTTGATAACAGCATTTCACCATGATTTGTGCGGAAAACGAGGCTGGCGCCCTCTAACGGCACCAGGTTATCTTTATTAAGTTCATTGAATTTTATGATACAATAATGCCAACGTTACGGAACCATTTTACTTCATAGACAAACGCCATCTCTATTTTGCTTGGAAGGGTTTGCTTTGGGGTTAGGGTCAATTTATAAGTTGTTTGAGCGCGCGTTTAAAATATCTCTGTTTCTTTGTAATTTTACATTTCTATAATTTTATTTTTATGTACCATAGATTGTGAGGTTTAGTTTTCTATTCGTTTATGCCACTCTAGTCTAAGTGGAAGTCGAATTCCAACGGATTTTTGTAGTCAAAAATGTTTGTCATTAACTTAAATCTAAGGCCTATTTTTGGAATCAAACTATTCGACATCAATCAGCTTCAGCTTAGGAAGCCCATCGCTCTCGGTCCCATATTATCTTCGCCGCCGAAAAAATTCCACCTTGCTCGATTTTTGGTGCAAAAGACGGACAGACAAATGCACTGTTACATTCCCAGTTGTCTATGGTAGAATACGACATAAAGATTAGTGCATATTGTTGGCGAGCTGAACCTACGACGTGGTGGTACGGGACGAGAGTAGCTACGAGTACTGAAATTTTAATGATACATATGAGGAATTTCACGTAGTGCTGTTCTGTTGATAGAGATGTTCGACACGGGACGGGCCCCATCCCGTGTCGCACATCGGGCTGGGTGGGAATAAAAAAACCGGACAAGTGCGAGACGGACTCGCCCACCGAGGGTTCCGTAGGTACGTAATATCATTATTAAATTTGATATTTTTCATTATAAATAAGAAATAATGCGTCGAAAAAAATAAATAAAATATATTTTGCAATGTGTACATCAAGCCCTTTCATATGATACTCCATTTGAACTAGTAGTTTCAATTTAAAATTTCGACACCCTATAAAAAAAATAGACCCCCTATTTTTTAAAATCTATTTACAAATGTATAGTTTTGAGATTTATTCCTGTACTTGTAGTCTATAACGATGTTACTTGCCAAATTTCATAGTTCTAGGTCAACGGGAAGTACCCTATAGGTTTTGATTCCCTTGAGTGTGTCGAAATATGCGTTTTTTGATGAATAAACGGCCGTAACTTTTTTCTACGTAAACTTAGCACTTTGATTTTTTTTTAACTTCATGGGACCGTAGACCTGAGTATACAGTTCAAATTTCAGCTTGATACCTCCACGCATTCTCGACATAGAAATTCTTGACAGACAGACAGACAGACAGACAGACAGACGGACAACAAAGTGATCTTATAAGGGTTCCGTTTTTCCTTTTGAGGTTCGGAACCCTAAAAATAACGCGACACGACACGATGGCAACGGGGCTATCACATTCGCTGTATATCTATTGGAATGTACGTCAACACAAATAACTAAATAAGTATATTATGTAGGTAAATTGGAAACGCTGACGTTCCATTTTCGGAATTCATCAACTGTGTGATCAAAGCGAGCAAGGAGTAATCAAAAATACATATAGGTTCGTTACTTTTTATTCAGACAACGGAATGACAAAAATATAATTAGATAATATATATAAATATAACATTTTTTTATGTCTCTGATAATTCAATTCATCAAGCGAGGACTTATCGTGTGTTCATTAAAAGTTTGCCGTAATAATTTGCAGCTCCAGCCGCGATGGAATTTTCAAGTATTTTGTACAGTTTGATGAATGGGCTCTCTTCTTGCCCACTTAGTTTAATTTATTTTCTTTAATAAGTTTTTAGTATAGTTGGAAAGAGGCCTTGACATAATTTTATAACATGTTTCTTGAAATAATAATGTACATATTTATATTATATTTGAAGTCTATAAATACTTCAACCGACAAGGTAATCCGTACTGCAGATTATTTCTTATTTCGTATTCCTTATTCCTTAAATGTGCTTCTACGAGGAAACAATAGCATTTATCTTTCTAATCTTATAATCAATATTTATAAAAGCTAAATAAGTGGTATTTAACTGATTAATCACGAAATCTCAAAAACTATAACACCTACAAACTTGAAATTTTGCAGGTAGGTTTCTTATAGGTAGGGGTAGACATCCGCTAAGAACGGATTTTACGAAACTCCACCCCTAAGAGCCTGTCCAGATACGGCGTCTTACGCGCGGTGTACTCGCGCGTTTCAATACTTTCAATTTATATTGCGTCCAGATATCGCGTTTTACGCGCGTTCCGACGCAGGGAGGGATTCAGTTATAAACATGAACTCGAATGCAACGGTTGTGTTGTGACTTGCATACCGAAGAGAATACCGAGAAAGTCGACGATTCACTAGCGCGTAACACGCCTCATCTGGACAGGCTCTTAGAGGGCAAAACGGGGGTTGGAAGTTTGTATGAAAGTCCTGTGTTTTTTGGGGTTAAAACAGGGGATAGTATTTAAGTATAAGAATTATTGAAAACAACTACTTATTATAAGGAGGGATGTTTTGTTATAACAATAGAAAGTATTTTAGGGTTTACAGAGAGGTTTTGAAAAAATAATATCCGTCCACTTCATTGATTCTAAAAATTCGTCTAGATATTGATTGTTTTTATCTTTCTTTTATTTCTTCCTATCATTAGGTATCTGGCTTTTTGGAATATTTTAATTAAAAATTATATGCAAATAACTAACTCCACTCGTACGAAGTCGCGGGCGGCCGCTAGTGACTTATATGACGAGCCCGGTGGTTGAATAGGCTAGCAATGGCAGGGTTCGATCCCCGCACAAGACAAACATTTGTGTGCATGAACATCTCCGTTTGTCTTGGTCTGAGTGTTTTCTATGTATTATAAGTATGGATTTACAAAAAAAAATACATTTAAGTACATTTATCTGTTGTCTAGTACCCATCATTGTACAAGCTTTGTGCTTAATTTGGGAGTAGATGCCGCTGTGTGAATTGTCCAGAAATATTTATTTATTTATTATAATCTTCTTTGTAATCTAAACAATAACATTTTCACGTAGAATATATTCTCGTCTATGATCAACAAAATAGGTACAGAATTTACTCTCAATTATAATTATTCACAGTTCACAACACAAACACAATTTAGTTTAGTGAATTGATGTAAAACATTATGTATCTGAACTGAAGAACCGCCGAAACGCACAACTTGGCTCATAATGTAAACCGACCCTTATACAGTTATACATAACCCTCGAAATGAACAGATACGACGGTGAAGTAACCAGGGAATGTACAAATGACTTGCAATTTGTTGCAAAATATTACAGGACAATTTGACCGCATGGGCGCGGCGTATGTTCTTAATGGTCATACGGAGATTCTGGGTTTGATTCCCACATGGAACATAAATGGTACACATTAGCCGTCATTTTCCGGTGGTCTGAGTGACTTGTTTATTTCTATATCTCTGACTCTATTTGGTATAGATGTGTTGCGGGTATAATATATTTCTGTCGCGGATTCCCCGCGACAGATGTGGCCAGAAAATATTCTTTTACTGATTTTTATTTAATGTCTAAATACGAAATATATTGTACATAAATGTAAAGGGGTCGGGTGGGTTCATATGGACTACATTGCAAATTGTATTTGATAGAAAATTATCTAGACTGTGAAATGGCGAAGTAGAACGTCCTGATTGCTATTGCCTTATTCTGATTAACATAATGACCTAGTAGCAAAACGACTTGATTGCACGAAGTTATGATGATCAAAATGCCAAAATGTGGTATAGGGAAGAGCTTTAGTGGTTATCCACTAAAGCTCTTCCCTCAGGGCAGTGTACCACAGTACATTCAAGCCTAATCCCGTGTCTGTCCTCCGCTAGTCTCATCCACTCCTGATATGACATGATTTCCACCTTTTCTTTCACTTCTTTAAAATAACTGTGCCGTGTGTGGGCTGCCTACTCCTCTCTTTCCTTCTATCTTACCATCATTTTTTTTATACTACGTCAGGTAGAAGACAAGCACACCGTCTGCCTGATGATTACTCTCACTCACTTATTAATTTCAATTTCACTCGTGCAACGCAGCAACTCCTTACTTTCTTTCCTGTTGACCTCACTCACTCGCAGGAATACAACAACCCTCAAGGGAATAGTTATTTGGCTGCGGTATTTTGTGAGGTGGAGGTACATTCCCCAGTCGTGCAGCTTACAATTACGCTCCCTACCACTCTTTTTGCTAAAGCCTCGTTTGTCAGTAAGCAGGGTGCACCACGTGCAAATGAGATTGACTTTGGTTTGAAGATGTTGACGAACCACTTACACCTCAACAACTATGAAACGTTTAACTATAAAACGTTTACTTTTTAAGGAGTTTGTAGCGTCTCGTGCGTGTCGATCACGAACTCTGAAGTCATGCAACGTCTCTGTAGCCTGTTTGTTTGTAAACTTTATAGTACACGAAAAGGTTTAAATTATACAAATATTATGAGCATATTAATAATGGAATAATTCCATAAAGTAATCTATTCCAGTCAACACTGTCAAGATGGAAAGAAAATATTGTCAGCGTGGTCTTGAACATTTATTTATCAAATAGCTTTACGGCTCTGGAATCAATGTTCTTTATAGCCCTTCTTTGTATTATTTCTTTATCTTATTCCCGGCTTCAGGGACATGCCGAAAAATATCGCCAGGAATCTTCTTGCTCCTCCATTATTTAAAATTAATTACTTGGGACAGTGCAGGGGCTTTATGCTAACAATACTTAATGTTCATTTTACAGGCTGGTTATGATAATTTTATTATCTTATTGAACTTCTTTTCGAGGTAACGATGGTCGAAGTACGTATAACACCTTTCCCGGTAAATTATACTATTAAACATATCTGCTTACCCTGGTAAACATATCGTTTCCAGTTCTCCAGTTCCGGTCCTCTTGGGTTTGCTAGCGTCTTTAAGTTATGATAACTGCTTACCATCAGACAGCTTTTATGCTTATTTACCACTTTGGTGATATAAAAAAAGAAAACATTGAAAATGATAATTCGATAGGTAATTTAAATCATTCATACGTACAGTTAAAAAAAAATAACAAAGGTGAGGCAAAACAAAACAATACATACACATTTCTTAAAATAATTACGCAAACGACGGAACCCTTTTAGCTAATCCGATAAAAGTTTGTACGCCCTACGGCTTAGAGGACTGCGTACACTGGTTACTAAATAGAATGTTATAGCAAAGTCAAACTGTTCGAAAAATTATTAAGAAAGCGACAAGAAAAATGGGTAGTAGGTACCATGTTAGCAAATAAATTTACTATACATCATTCAGAATCCCAGAGGCAACCCGTGATTGATTAGTACGTTGTTACAGCAACATAATATATAACATTTTATGTACCTATTTATATAATATGTATTTATATATTTTTGGACAATTTAGACACAGCGACATCTAGTCTCAAATTAACCAAAGTTTTTACTCTGGGTACTAATTGGTAAATGTACCCAAATACATTTTTCTTATTGTAAATACATACGTATAATACAAAGAAAACACCCAGATCAAGACAAACAGACATGTTCATGCACACAAATGTTTCTTTTCGACCACCGACTTCAAATAATAAATATAATATTCATTATATGTAATTAATGGTTGAGGAAAACATTTTTAGCATGTAAGTGCCATTCTCATCATCGCCGAGTCAAAGCCAACTTCTGAAAGCTTTGGCAAAAGAGGTAATACATAATAATAATTACCATTTATTTCAAACCAACGTGCTATATATACCTTAAAACTTAACATACGTACAATATAATATTAGAAGTAATTCCAGCGATTCAGAAGACTTCAACCATATAGCCATTCCTTGATACCTAGAGAATTGTTGTTCACTTTTATAATATTAGTAAATTAAGGGCTAAGCATCCATGCATATAACAACCATTAAATAAAAATGTTTATATAAAAACATAATGTAAGATTGACAATATTAAAAATAATATTAAAATACAGTAATGGAGAACACAGAATGCAGCAGTGTAACCGTACTAAAAGATCGTCCGGATCCCTTGGGACCATTTGACAAACACCAAGCTCGACTTGTCAAAGATTACGGAGTTTGCTAAATCAAGCTACTTTTCATTGGGTCTTACTTCGGTCACAGGTTAAATTTAATGGATACAAATTAATATGGCGCAAATTGAAGTACATCCATGATGTTATTTGTTTCTTGTCTTCATAAGTTAGAAACGAATTTGGAAAAGAATTGACTTCCTCTTTGACGGATGCGATCTGTATAACGTAATACAGCCAGTAAGTCGCGGTAAGACGCAGTGCTAACCACAAAGAAATTATATAAAGTTGTAGTTGAAATGTCCTCATGTGTTCACCTACTTTTCCTTTCTTTGCGTACTGAATGTATGCATAGGTTTTGAGTAAGCGATTTGTAATCCATTTTTACTGTCGTAATGTTCACTTATCGCTATTATAAAATGTTATAGGTCACATCACAATTTTGGCGTGATAACGTCTTATAAATCGATGAATGCCGGCTGCACGCACGAAAAAGCATGACTCATTATCACGTTCCGCCTGAGCCGAGCTTGCAAGCGAGAGCGCGGAACACGCGATAGAGAGGCTCGATCGGCCTAAGCGTTCGGCTTGTGACGCATCTATCTCTCTTCAACTCCATCGCACGATGTTTTCTTATGACGTTATCACGTAAAGTTATTGTCTCTAAACGGACTTTACAGACAACCAATTTTTTTTAATGCATCACTTCAGCCTCGAAGCAATCGCTACTTATATATCAAATACAGTGAGATAGCCGCGGGCTGTTCGCCAAACACCAAAGCCGACTTAACCAAGATTGTGAAGTTTACAAACTCAACAGTATTCGTCATTCGACACGCCAACTTGTTGGGTTGTTTGGTACAAATTCATTTTGCTAATTCTAACTTATTTACCGATTCGAAAGGGTTATTTTGAAGTTTGAACATATTCGAGTCGAAGGAATGTCATAACTAGCGGCGCCTTAAAAAAAGGTCGTAAATGAATAAATCAAGATTATTTGGCTGCGCTGTTCTGTACGCTCTCGACTTTTCTTAACTTACACGTCTTTAAAAATAAGAACTGCATATTATTATTGTAGAACGTAGAACTCTAATATGGTTTGGCGTAAATAAAGATTATTATTATTATTTTACTATTCATGAACAAAATACAAGTCTGATTTTAGATTTGAGGCGACGTAAGGTCGTAATTTCTAATTTTTAAACCAGGTTTATTCATAACCAAATGTACTGAACCATTGAAAGAAATATATGTTATCATTGAACAGTTGATCTATCTTGTTCTTCGATTCGTTACATGTTTAGCTTTACTTTGCTCGATGGTAAATAATCGCGAATATAGTCAAATTTCAAAACTTTTTCTCGTTTTTTCCCAGTTGTGTTTAATAAGCTCTTAATTTCTTTACATTATCATTCACAATTCCAAACACCGAAATAATCAAAGTTATAGACTGGATATATTGAAATACGGAAGCAAATAAATATTGGTTGACAACCAAAAAACAACGCGTTCACGATTGAAAAAAAGTCCCATTCGCGACACATGTAAAAGGAACACTTTAAAAAACTCCACCTGTTTTTTGTGAAACACATTTTGTGTTTTATTTTGACGCGACTATACACCTAGTATTTTCCGCGGCTCGACTATTTGATGCATGGAGTTTCTAAAAGAGCATGTTTTTATGTATTACCTCTGTTGAAATATGGGCTCCTGGTATATTTTATATGAACTGTTACATATCGAATTCAGTATACCTTAACTTAGAACTTAGCCTGTACTATTTAATTAGAATGAATACGTCGTGAAGTTTCTTATGGTTGAAACCCGTTCTACCTGCCTCCATTGCAGCAAGAAAGCAAGGTCATCGACTGTCATTCCCTCAGTCCCGCGGGCCGCGCCATTTATCGTCACGGCAAGATGTTAGCGCTAATCAAAATTAAAAATACAATTTACTGCAAAATTGTAGATATTTTTTTATATGAGAGGGGGGGCAAACGAGTATGTGGGTCACATGGAAAGTAATCACTACCGCCCATGGAGACCAGCAACACCAAGGGGTCGCCGATCCGGTGCCAGCCCTAATACTCTTTGTAATTTTTTTTTTTTTTTATAAGCCTTTCTTTCTAATAAAATGCGTTTCTGTGTTGCCTTCTTTTCTTTTTTTGTTTTTACTGTGTAGATAATACACAGTACATGCGTAGACATTGAAAAAGCGCTTTGAAGCCAAATTTTACAGTCATGATATGTAAAATGTTGTAGGTGGTTGTAGGTAGAACCACACTTAAATAAGGTTTCCTTCGAATGTTGTTGTGTTCCACGAGGGAATGAGTCATCAAGAAGCTCATAGTAGCTGCTGCAACGGCAGCGAGAATAGACACGCTAAGGCGTCCTTTTGCATTATATTTATTGCATAGCTGCCCAAAATTGTTTCTATCGACCTTTTCGGAAATATTTACACTAAGTATCAATTTTACATTAGATATTCATTTAAGCAACACTAGCAACTGTGATAAAATCCAACTAACCAACGATTTAAATGTATTACTCACTTCAAAAGTCCCAGCACGTATAATTCTGAACAAAATCAGGGCGTTTGAATTAGAGTTGCCATTCTGTGTACGTCGCATCGATTCCATTCGATTGCTCGATTTTCATTCGATTCTCGATTGCCTCTATTCGCGGGTGCCGCGATCGGATCCTGATGCACTCGCAGTAACTCAATATGCGACATGTTTGCATTCGAATGCGGTCGCGACAGGTTTAATGGTAATCTTCGAGTGGATTCGATTTCCACGCTATACAGTTGATTGAATGATATGGAGACGCTTGACATAGATCTTTTATTTGAGCTGTTGCTTTTCGATTATTTTATTTTACTTTTTAGTTACCTTTTTAATACCTATGGATCTTTTACATGGTTTTGGATCTGGGGCCTACCGCGTATGACGAAGAGGATTTAGGTTAGATTATTGTCTTGTAGCGATTCAACTCGATAGTTAGAGCTTCACGATCACTACCGGCTAAATTGAAGACCTCTTACTGCATAGTTAAACGCTTAGTTAGATTTTCTGAAAATGATATTCTTTACTTGATTTCGGGCTTCGTAGCAGCTGGGCCTTTAGATGGCACGTAAAAGCAACAAAAAAAAAATGATGACAGTTTCGCGGTTATTCGGCTTGCCCTACAAAAATGTAGTGAGACTAAAAATAGTAGAACCGAAATTAAACTTATTTAATTTCGGTTCTACTATTTTTACAACATTTTCTTTCCAAACAAAAGTGCTCAAATGTGAAACTCTTACAATGAAAGTTACGCCCCTTATTGTTTTTTTATTAAGGTATTTGCAGCAGTAATGAGTGTACCGTTAAATTTAATTAATTAATACATATTTTGTTTTTCTTTTGGTGAAATCATTAATTTACATAAATTATTTAAACAAAGGGCTGTTCCTTGGGAATTTATCTAGGCTGTCTGCTAACTTAAATGTTAGCATGTCAATTCCATGATTAACTTATACAAGTCACAATTATATTCCGAAAAAAAAAAATATATCTGAATCATTTTGGATTTAGGCGGTAGGCCCCTTGGTTGTAATTTCGACAATGGTCATTTTACGACTTCGACGTAACCGCTCTTTAGGGTGGATATTTCCTTAGCACAGTTACGTGTGGCGTCCACCCAAGGTGAATTTATGTATTTCTTTTTGTGAACCATATGATTTCGTAAGTTACAAAAACATCTATTATTAAAATCAGCCATAATGGCAACAAAAATAATCACGCACGTAAATGACGAATATAAATGGAAAATTATAGCAACCTTTGTAATAATGACCGTTACTGTAAATAATGTACTGGCAACCCTTTTTAAATCAAACCATCAAATAGCTGTCCCTAATCGTCATTATAATGACGGATTGTCTGGAAAGTTATTCGTAAAAACGTATAAATTAATTTATTTTGATTATTTAATTTTCTGAATTGATAGCTTAATAGCTTTTGAATTATACCATTCAGAGTATTCAGGGTTGCCACAAGTTAATATAAATAAAGTATTATAAAAGACATAGATGTGCTACGTCTGGTAGGGCAGACAAGCATATATAGGTACATACACCAGTTGGGCAGGTTACAAATACGCTGTACCCTACCCCTCTTTCGCATGAGTCTCTTTCGCTAATCGGCATGGTGCACCACGTGCAGGTGGGGTTGGCTTTGGCTCTAAGGATCATAGTGGCGACTTACACTCCAATATATGTTATGTATATCAGCAGTAGTTTGAACATATGTAGTTCAGCAGTAGTTTGAAGTTGTTATAAATTCAAAAGTCCCCCGCTGCATTTATTCGAGCTAAAATCTGAAACTACATTGCGAACTTTAATATGGTTTTGTATGTGTACTATTTTGTATTCAAGTCGTACGAGGGGAGGTCAATAAGTTCGCGGAATGAGAGAGAAGGAGGTTGAAATTAAACACCAAATTATTTTTCCTTTTCAATATATTCTCCTTTAACCCTAATACATTTTTCGGATCTCTCAAATAGCTTGTTTATACCATCGAAAAAAAATGATTTGTCTTTGGTGTCAAAATAGGCCGAAATTGCCGACTTGACTTCATCATCGTCGTCAAATTTCTTTCCACGCAGCTCTTTCTTCATTTTTGGAAATAAATAATAGTCACTGGGGGCCAAGTCTGGACTGTATGGTGGGTGGTTTAATTGTTCAAAGCCGCATCGGTGAATGGCAGCCGTCGCAACATGGCACGTGTGGACGGGTGCATTGTCGTGCAAAAGGAGCACACCTTTTGACAGTTTTCCTCTTCTTTTTTTCTTAATGGCTTCTTTCAATCTTTCCAGTAAAGAAGCGTAGTACTGTCCCGTTATAGTCGCACCACGTTCTTTATAATCGATCAGTAAAATACCTTCTGTATCCCAAAAGATAGTCGCCATGATCTTTCCGGCCGATTGTGACACTTTGAACTTCTTTGGAGGAGGTGTGCCTTTTTTATGCCACTGCATCGACTCTTGCTTCGACTCAGGTTCATAGTGGTGAACCCAGGTTTCATCTCCAGTAACAATCCGGGCCATAACTTCTTCCTTTCTCTCTCCACAGAGCTCCAGAAACTGGTGAGAGCACTCGACACGCTCGCGTTTTTGAAGTGGCGTGAGCATTCTCGGAACCCATCTTGCACTGACTTTAGTCATCCCAAGATGATGATGTAGGATATTTAAAATACTTGATTCGGATACTCCAACCATTGCTGCAAGTTGCTTCTTCTTCAGTCGGGCATCTTCCAATACAAGTTTTTCTACTTTTTCGACGATTTCCGGTGTGGTGGCCTCAATTGGCCGTCCGGAGCGGGGGTCGTCTTCAATGGACTCCCTTCCTTGTTTGAAAAGACCATGCCACTTGTAAACCATGGTTTTACCAGGGGCAGAGTCCGCGTAAACCGCTAACAGCTCTTGAAAAATCGTCTGAGCGGATTTTCCTTGCTTGGTAAGAAACTTAATAACGGCACGGTGTTCAATTTTCTCCATACTGGCTGACTTCTTCCCGATTTAGTTGTTTGCAGGTCGATAACTCAAAAGTTAATGACACGATTAGGTTCAAACTTGGTATATATACTCTTAATGAGGTGCTTAACTAGTGCCTACCTGGACGGGTAAATTTATCCCCATCAACCCCTCCATTCCGCGAACTTATTGGCCTCCCCTCGTATTATAATACTCTTTGATTCAAATTATATTTCGTTATTTTCAGGTACGTGGCATGGGTTTCATTATTTCCGACTCGCACTACTTGAATGAATAAATTTATGGTAAGATTATGAAATAAGTTCAATGTTTATTTTAAAAAAATATAAGTTAAATACTTGTCAAATTTTCCGAAATAGTCTCAATGCCAGTAAAAGGATTTACCTAAGGTTTCTCACAAAAAGTATTTTAGAGCGTTTTTGGTAACGTTTACTGAACAATTGGATCATTGATTTATGAAATGAATGCCATCATGCAAATTAAATTTTGGTTTATTGTAACACTAATGCTATTAGCACAGTATATGTAATGAGAGGGTTCCTGGGGTTCCTGACGATATTTTTCGAAATTCCCGTAAAACCGTGAAACAATAAGAAGAAAATAATACAACGTCTAAAGGACTCGTATCCAGGGCCGTTACAATTATTTAAAAAAAAATATGCTTCTTACCCTGAGTGTTTACTATTTTACCAATGAGGATATTTACGGAATTGTAGGTTAAAGTTTAATTCCAGTTCAAACTATCTAATGATATACTGCGCTCAATTATAACAATTTCTGCCATACAATAATAAGAATCTTATCATAGAATAATAACGCATTACTATTACCGAACTAATGGAATTTCACGATTAAATTCACACTCTGATTATGTTCAGTTAATTTGTTAAATTAATTACTAATTTTCTCGGGTAATATTACTATAGAGTTAATTAATTGATGACTGGGTGAACTTACAAGGACAATATAAAATCAATTAGGCAGCGATTTGTTTATATTAGAGAAGATTTTGCCAGCGGCTACGCCTTTCGTGAACACAGTACCGCCTGGGGGCGGCGGCGATACGCAATAATGTTATATTTCTTTAGATATGGCATACCCATAGTTAAAATTGCGTCAGAAAACTGTTCTTTGCTGTTGCATGGATAGCTAGCTATAGTTATAATGGTTACGCAGGTTGGGACTGACGATAGTCTGTGTATATAGTATAACCATCCTCGTCATATTAGCGATTTAATATATTTGCTATCTCTTTTCCTCACCGAGCTCGTAATGGCGCCAATTTTCCTTGCAACATTACGAAATTAACTAAAGCACACGATTTGTGATCTCTTGCTTGTAAGAACTAATTGCGAGTGAGAGTTGGCTTACTTTTCGGGTGTTCGTGTTTGATGCTTAGTGGCATATTTATTGAAATATAACATCATTTATAATACGTGACTTTGGTACTGTGCCGTGATTAAAAGTGTCCTATGCAAAACGTATCGCATGTGCGTATGTACGCTGTAATTGTCCTAGTACTCTGTATAAATTTACAAATTAAAAATTCTTTATCCATTGAAAACTAAACTTAATTTTACAAAATTTGTCCAAATGTTGTAATCCAATGTCTTGTCCTGGCTTGCACTTCGATACTTGGAGTAGCATCATGTAAAATAATACGGAAACCATAGGAAGACAGTGCAATGTGGCCGAAGGTAATGTGCACCGCGACGGCACCGCGCGCCATACGTCTGCGGAATTTTAAATGTCGATGCACATTTATTACATTTCGATTTCGACCGAATCAACATAATCGATATGTCTACTCGAATCAGAACCATCGATGTCGTTAAAGAATTGCGAGCACTGCTTACAAATTGTAATCTGGCAATTACATAGGTATGGTAACGTTAATTTGGAACACAAGGTAGGCAACTTCTCTTTTTTTTAAGTTTGACAATCCAATGCGAGATAAATTATGAATTTTTCATACGAAATTGAAATCTAAAATTACAAAGATCCAGTGAGACTTTTGTGAGTTTGTTTGTGACTTTGGCATCTTACAAACTCAACTGTCAGTTGGTGGAATATGCTCTAAACGTCTTTGATTGAGGGAAGACTCAATCAGAGATGTTTAGAGCATATTCCAGCAACTGAGAGTTGAGTTTTAAAGTGGCTCAAATGCCACTAACTTAGTTAGACTGTCATGTAAGGACAACGCCCGAGACCGAGGACGGTATCCCACAAGCACGAGATAAAAACCTTTCCATACATATTTTTTAAATTTAACCTTCGAGTATATAATATATTGTGATATTATTACATAGTACAGAAACACAGTATGAGCAAAGGTATAAGTGGTATAAGTAATAGTACTACGAACAGTATGGCCACTTCCTGCCCCTCTCTCGTATCGACCTCACCTTCCCTCTGAGACAAATCTGGAACAGTTTGTATGGTGCCGCTCGCATACTCATTTTTGCTCTGTACAGACGTCGTTGTTTATGTAATACTAAACAAAGGGTCATTTGTATGGATTGGGCCGGGTTGTGACAAAAATAGAAACTTGTTTTGTTTATTAGCTAAAGTAACTTTTGCTCTCTACTTACCATAGACGCAGTCGTTCATTCTGATGACTCAAGTTCTCGGCTTCCTTGCAACTAATGACCTCGGGTGGTCATTATCTTGTCTTATCTCTAATGCATTTGAAATGACGCTGTGTGTTATCTATTGAGCAAAGTATGTTCACACTAGATTAACGCTGTGTTTGAACAGGAGTTATAAAATGCAATGTTTATGTTATGGAATTAGGTTAGGTTATGTTAGGCTTTTTGTTAGATAACGAGAGATTATTCTTTGGATAACTGGGTACAAAATCTATAGATAGATTTCTAAATCTATCCAAAGAACTATCCTTATCCCAGCTATCCAAAGAATCATATCTATCTCTAGATAGATATGATTCTTTGGATAGCTGAAGAATCATCATATCTATCTCTAGATAGATATGATCTATCTCTAGATAGATATGATTCTTTGGATAGCTGGGTACAAAATGTCATACGAATATCGAGTTTGCGATCCAACTTTCAGCTGAATAGCTGTGAAATAATTTTAACAAAAAAAACCGACTCCAATAATTACTCTACAATCGTAAGCACCACTAAAAAGTTAAAAACACTATCAGAACTGAATATGATATGAAAAAAAAAATGGGACCAATCTGGTAGTTAACTCTTTCCAATAAAAAAAGTTTTTTTATTTCAAATCAGTTTATAAATGACGGAGTAATGAAGTAAAAAACATTAAAAAAAAAAATTGGTTGCCTGTAAAGTCGGTATACGGGCGAAAGTTTTACGTGACAACGACTTTGAGTGGTAAAATGTTTTCGAGTGGAAGGGACGCATGCCTTTCACTTTTTATGTCTGTCTCTCTCGCTCTTAGAAGGGACGCGTGCCTTTCACTCGCTCTCATTGTAAGCGCATAACGTGAGCCAGTTTCTTGAAGTGTCACCCGGCTAACCAATTTATAAGACGTTGTCACGTCAAAAATACAACCGTATTGACAACCTCCTCCTTTTTTGGAGTCTGTTAAAAAAGACTCTGAACCTGAGACGTTTTTATCATGTGGTGGTATTATGACTAAGCGATTTTATTCAGTTTAGGTCCTAAAATGAATCGTTATATGTGCTGGTGGTAAACCCACTGGTTCTTTTCTACATTATATTTTCTTAATTTTGACTCAACCCTAAGCATAAATCGATGAACATATATAGAATACTAGCTCACGCACCGCAACTTCGTACGCGCGTGTCCGGGACACGTGTACTGTAGGGATTTTTAAGAATCCTTTCTCAGCGGAAGTCATAATAGCTACCTACGATCCATCCAGTCGTTTTGAGCTGTACATTGATAGACCAATCAGTAACAGTTACCTTATTGACGGCTTGTCTCCCTTTGCGTGTTCTACCGATTGTAATTATTACAATGTGTTCTGAGGAGTTTTCGATATGATGCCAACATCTACAGTCGTGCTCACTACTGACTGAATACACTGGATTTAGCATTGTGGTGGGGTACGCTTTAAACCCCTTTCGAATCAGGAGAGACTCGTATCCCAGCAGTGGGATGAATATGGGTTAATGACGAAGATTATTTTGTAGGTATATCTATATATCGACGGTCCCTACGTATAAAGCGACATGTCAAAAATGGTTTTTTTTTTATTACATAAATTGCTATAGATTGCCCGTAAAAAACATTTTCTTTTTTATTTTATTGATTGTATATAATTAAAAAGTAAGAAATTAACTCATTTGTCCAATAATAATATTCTTTAATTACTATATCGTAGTATAAGCAGACATGTCTGAAATGACATGTCGCTTTATGACGTCGATATATTAAATTCAAAGACCTGACTGACTGACTGATATATCAACGCACAGCCCAAACCGCTGGGTCTAGATATTCCAAATTTGGCATGTAGGTTCCTTATTACGTCTAGGGGTACACTAAGAAAGGATTTTTCAAAATTCATCCCCTAAGGGGGTGAAACGGGGGTCCAAAGTTTGTATGGGGAAACGAGATTAGTTGGATTATTTTTTATCCGAAACTTTACTCGAGTACTTCTATAGATAAATGAGTAAACACGTGTTTCAGGATTTTTCAATATTAAACCCCTAAAGGGGTGAAATGGGGTGAAAAGTCTGAAAATCGTCATGGGTATTGTTTTTATAGTTTATCGGGTCGCTGATTACGAAAATAACAACTATTTTCTAATCAAACATAGCCGACGTGACAAAAAGTCGCCCCTGTGGGGGTGCGATGGGGTCGAAATGCCATAATACCAATATGGGTGTTGATTCTATGGTTTTCTGGGACGTCAATTAGGAAAATAGTATCGATTTTAATTATAATGTAGTGAACATGAAATTACTTAAAAATATTTTTCAAATTTTACCCCTAAGAGGGTGAAACGGTAGTCCAAAATTTGTTTGTGGAAAGAAGATTAATTGGACTATTTAATCCCAAACTTTACACGAGTACTTCTATAGACAAATGAGTAAACACGTGTTTGCCTCGAATTTTACGCGAGCGAAGCCGCGGGCGAAAGCTAGTTCTATATATACGTTTATTTATTTAGGAAATGTGTATGAACGCTGATAAGCAGACATGTCTGAAATGACATGTCGCTTTATGACGTCGATATATTAAATTCAAAGACCTGACTGACTGACTGATATATCAACGCACAGCCCAAACCGCTGGGTCTAGATATTCCAAATTTGGCATGTAGGTTCCTTATTACGTCTAGGGGTACACTAAGAAAGGATTTTTCAAAATTCATCCCCTAAGGGGGTGAAACGGGGGTCCAAAGTTTGTATGGGGAAACGAGATTAGTTGGATTATTTTTTATCCGAAACTTTACTCGAGTACTTCTATAGATAAATGAGTAAACACGTGTTTCAGGATTTTTCAATATTAAACCCCTAAAGGGGTGAAATGGGACGAAAAAGTCTGAAAATCGTCATGGGTATTGTTTTTATGGTTTATCGAGTCCCTGATTACGAAAACAACAACGATTTTAAAATTCAACGTGGCTAACATGACTATCATCTCCTATTGGGGTGCGATGGGGTAGAAATGTTTAAAATGCGGTCAAAAAGTCTGAAAATCGTCATGGGTATTGTTTTATAGTTTATCGGGCCGCTGATTACGGAAAAAACAACTTTTTTATAATCCAACATAGCCGACGTGACATAAAATCACCCCTGTGGGGGTGCGATGGGGTCGAAATGCCATAATACCAATATGGGTGTTGATTCTATGGTTTTCTGGGACGTCAATTAGGAAAATAGTATCGATTTTAATTATAACTAGCTGGCCCGGCGAACTTCGTACCGCCTAATTGTCAATGAATGTCGTGGTATACATATTAGTTGAACAAAATTTATGATATCTTGAAATTAATATAATGAATAATAGAAAATAATAGAGAAGCACGATGGCGTCATTGCACGTGTCAGTCTAATTGTACACGCAAGTTAAGCAACGTCAACCGTAGCCTGTCCATGGATGAGTTTATATTATCTCGAGCTCCTCCGTGCTTCGGAAGGTACGTTAATCCGTCGGTCCCGGTTGTAATCATTAGATTAACTCGAGGTCCTCCGTGCTTCGGAGGGCACGTTAATTCGTCGGTCCCGGTTGTTATCATTAGATTATCTCGAGCTCCTCCGTGCTTCGGAAGGCACGTAAGACGTCGGTCCCGGTTGTTATCATTAGATTATCTCGAGCTCCTCCGTGCTTCGGAAGGCACGTAAGACGTCGGTCCCGGTTGTTATCATTAGATTATCTCGAGCTCCTCCGTGCTTCGGAAGGCACGTAAGACGTCGGTCCCGGTTGTTATCATTAGATTATCTCGAGCTCCTCCGTGCTTCGGAAGGCACGTAAGACGTCGGTCATGGTTGTTATCATTAGATTATCTCGAGCTCCTCCGTGCTTCGGAAGGCACGTAAGACGTCGGTCCTGGTTGTTATCATTAGATTATCTCGAGCTCCTCCGTGCTTCGGAAGGCACGTAAGACGTCGGTCCCGGTTGTTATCATTAGATTATATCGAGCTCCTCCGTGCTTCGGAAGGCACGTAAGACGTCGGTCCCGGTTGTTATCATTAGATTATCTCGAGCTCCTCCGTGCTTCGGAAGGCACGTAAGACGTCGGTCCCGGTTGTTATCATTAGATTATCTCGAGCTCCTCCGTGCTTCGGAAGGCACGTAAGACGTCGGTCCCGGTTGTTATCATTAGATTATCTCGAGCTCCTCCGTGCTTCGGAAGGCACGTAAGACGTCTTTCCCGGTTGTTATCATTAGATTATCTCGAGCTCCTCCGTGCTTCGGAAGGCACGTAAGACGTCGGTCCCGGTTGTTATCATTAGATTATCTCGAGCTCCTCCGTGCTTAGGAAGGCACGTAAGACGTCGGTCCCGGTTGTTATCATTAGATTATCTCGAGCTCCTCCGTGCTTCGGAAGGCACGTAAGACGTCGGTCCCGGTTGTTATCATTAGATTATCTCGAGCTCCTCCGTGCTTCGGAAGGCACGTTAAGCCGTCGGTCCTGGTTGTTATCATTAGATGGCAGTCGTTAAGCCAAGTGGCCTTTAGGCGGCTTGAAATTACTGGCGTCCGCCAACTCGCAGTTGAGCAGCGTGGTGGAGTATGCTCGAAACATATTCAGTTGAAGGAAGACCCGTATTTAATATTACCCAGCAGTGGGTAAATATTACCCAGCAGTGGGTAAATATTAAGTTCAGTATTTTACTATGTCACAAAATAAAGTACCATGACACTTGACAACCAATTAATATTAATTTTCAAGCATTCATTCATAAACAATTTTCAAAACAACAACGGACAACTTTCGCGACGTAAAAGTTAGACCAATCGATTTGACATTTAATTGAAAATCAATAAATATCCCAATCCGTTTTCAAATTTAATTTTTCGACAATTTTGTCAATGTTTTAATACTTATTATCCTATACCCACATTTCTGAACGCACGCATACATTTGACGTACGCACGTTAACGTCACGTTTGACAGGTCCGACATCCACGAACATTTTGTATGGAAAAATGATTTTTCTTTTATTTTATTTTTTTCGTAAATTTTCCAATGTTTTTAATAGTTATTGTGCTATTCTGGACGGAGACAAATCCAACAAATCAAAAACCATGGCAATCGGTCCAGCCGTTCTCGAGTTATAAGTGTTGTAACAAACACGACTTTCTTTTATATATATATATATATATATATATATAGATATAGATATAGATATAGATATAGAAGATGTAGTGAACATGAAATTACTTAAAAATATTTTTCAAATTTTACCCCTAAGAGGGTGAAACGGTAGTCCAAAATTTGTTTGTGGAAAGAAGATTAATTGGACTATTTAATCCCAAACTTTACACGAGTACTTCTATAGACAAATGAGTAAACACGTGTTTGCCTCGAATTTTACGCGAGCGAAGCCGCGGGCGAAAGCTAGTTCTATATATACGTTTATTTATTTAGGAAATGTGTATGAACGCTGATAAAATAAATTATATTCCTCTAGAAGACATAGTTCTATCGATTTTTAGGTCATATTTAAAACGTATTTTGGACATACTTATTCTTGACTACTGACTGGGCTTTCATCACTTAGTACTAATTCTTATTCTGTGTCATCACCACACTTTGGAACAGGTTATTTCTTGTAAGTGTGAGGAGGTTTCTCCCCGGTATAAGTTGCAGAGTGACCCTGCCGAGATTTTCCCCGGAGACTATAGCATGAAGTTCTTCAAATAAGATGTGCATAGAGTTTGTACAGAGTATACAACGCGCGATTGATATCCTTGGTTGTTGTATGAGTCCATTGGTGATAATTGATTTCCCTCAGACCAACCCTGTGCTTGTTTATTGCCTTAATGGTATAAAAAAGAAATCAGTGTGTTTGGTCCCTTACTTTATTATTTACTTATTTATTCCTGTTACCCCGGAATACTATCGATTTTATTCAAATATGGCGTATTAATTAAAGGGCATAAATATGTTTCAGTTATTCATGGACAGTGCGTTTTGAAGGTATTAATTATTATGTATTTGTTACTCAAATTAAATGGCTAACACCTCACTGAGCGTTGAAATTTGGTTCAGCCATGGTTTACCCATCAGTTTTTGAACTGTCCTAGTGAAAGTTTTGCTTTTAAAATATGACTGTGTCGCCCATGCATACAGGCCTATTTAATATTAGGTGTGAATATAATCTATTTGTAGATTTTTATTCAACTGCACAAAAAACAATGTAAGATTTTCAGTGTGAATTTATGTAAGTAAATATGTGTGAGTATATATATATTAATATAGGGAATAAAGAACTTATTCCACTGTAACTTCTGAAGAAGCTTTAATCGATTTCTAAATAGTATTAGATTCGTTATCCCATCTCTAGCGTCATGGGCTACTTAAAACTTTTTTTATACTACGTTGCGGATGGCAGACTAGGATACGGCCCGCCTAATGTCAAATTAAAAATAAATTGTTTATTTATTTACTGTAATCCGAAAGAAATTATTATAAAAAATGGGGTCTGGCTGTGTTATGGCCGTGTGTTGTACTTGAGTACGTTATATGCATTAAAATTATCTCAAAATGGCAGCGCTTCCCATTCCCCCGCACGTGATTTTCATAGTCCTTATTTAGCGTAGTAAATTCTTTGATCTTTCATCTATCCAATGATGTGATTGAATTTTGAATGTAGAGCATAGATTCGAAATTACAACACCAAACTGTATCCCCCGATTTAGTTATCATTAGTTTTTTTTGGATTGCCCCCGTATGGTAGCAATATTAAAGACGTATTCAAGTCAAAAAACATTTAAAGAATACCAAATAAGAAATAACCTGTAGTACCTACGGATTACCGTATCGCAATAGAGCATAGATTCGAAACTACAACAACAAACTGTATCCCCCAATTTTGTTACCATTCGATTTTTGGATTGCCCCCGTATAGAGTGCGTTTCATCAAATAGTTCCTATGCCGTCAAGTTGGTACTAACCTTTATTGCTATGGTAATTGAGACGATTGATTTTGATTTTCATAGTAGTACCAACATGACAGCATAGGAACTATTTGATGAAACGCACTATAGTAGGAATTTTAAAGACGTTCACGTCAAAAACATGATGTCAAATTCGCTACGAATACGACGATAGTATTAGTCGCATTGCCCACGTCTCCAAACTAGATATACTTCCTTCGAGGTAATATCGTAATACAGTAACGTGTCACGCGGTGTTCACTCATGAATACTAACTGTAAACCTAGTTTACCTGCGTTGCTAATGTATTCATTGGAAACTTGCAAGACCTTGTACGGTAACAGATCATAACCCTTGTACGTTTATGGAAGGATATAGAGCTGGTGACACCTTAGCACAGTACAATTCATTTTATATATCATCATCATTCTTCTTCTTCTCAGCATACTCGTCCACTACTGAACATATGCCTCTAGCATGGATTTCCATATTTTCCTGTCTGCGGATTCTTCGCACCCCGTGCTGCACCGTTACCATGACCGCTGTCGTAGCCAGGAATAGTGCAGCCGCTGAGGATTAGGGGCCTTTAATGGAGCTTTGGGGTGTAAGTGGTTCATCAACATCTTTGAACCAAAGCCAACTTCACCTGCACGCGGTGCACCCTGCTGACTGACAAACGAAGCTCTGGCGAAAAGAGAGGTAGGGAGCGTAATTGTAAGCTACCCGACTGGGGAATGTACCTCCACCTCACAGAATACCGCAGCCAAATAACGGTTCCCTTGAGGGCTGTTGTGTTCCTGCGAGTGAGTGAGGTCACCAGAAAGGAAGGAGATGCTGCGATGGCAGCGGGGGTGGCGGCGCGCGAGCGATATTTTATGTTGCGAGCTTTAATATGGCTACGGTAACCGCTTCACATCAGGCGGGCCGTATGCTTGTCTGCCACCCGACGTAGTATAAAAAAAAAAAAAAAAAAAAAAAAAAGCTTTCCTTGAAGGTTAATTGTCGTGATTCCGCCGCGTTGGCAAGACGTCTTGGCGTATCAGACCTTTCTGAGGGTATTTAGTGCCTCAATGCTGCTGATACCTGTTTGTCAGGTTAGCTTACCGCCGCCCGATACTCGGCGTTGAATCATCATCATTATTAGCCTGTATCTGCCCACTGCTGGATATAAGCCTTCCCCAATGCCTTCCACCAAATACGATCCTCCGCCTTCTGCATTCAGCCGCTTTCTTAAGGTCATCGGACCATCTAGAAGGAGGGCGTCCAACGTTTCGTCGTACTACGCGCGGCCTGTTATATACGTACATGTAAATCGATATTAATAAAGAACTAAGAATGTATATACCTACCTTCCCTACTTTATTAATATTATAAATGTGAATATGAATTTGTTTGTTACGCTTTCACGCCGAAACCAGTCAACCGATCATCGTGAAACTTTGTACACACATTCACAAAGGTATTATTAGGAAGGACTTTTTATAAAAAACAAAACGCAGGCGAAGCCGGGGGTGGAAGCTAGTTCTTTCTAAATTATAAAGAAGAAGAACGAAAAGGCATATTTTCTTAGCATTGATTTATTATAGGATTCAACTCTAAATTTGATGAACCACTTACACCCTAATTTGTATTATTTTTATTATAAGTATGTCCCAATATTTTTCTATGGTTTCATTACTTTTAGCGATGCTGTAGTCTAAATAACTTCATATCGAAGACCTTCACTAATATCAAACCCCGGCCACTCCATACAAAAATGGCGCTTTTGCATGTAGTAACCAAATGACGTTTGTACACGTGCCTATGTTTGAGTGACGGTCTCTAGGGCTGACATTATTCAATTATTAGTCGGACATGTAAGGGGGTGTAAGTGGTTCATCAACATCTTTGAACCAAAGTCAATCTTACCTGCACAGGGTACACCCTGCTGACTGACAGACGAGGCTCTGACGAAAAGAGAGGTAGGACATAGCGTATTTTTTAAGCAGCCCGATTGACGAAGTACCACCACCTCACAGAATACCGCAGTCAAATATCAATTTCCTTGAGGGTTGTTGTGTTCCTGCGAGTGAGTGAGGTCACCAGAGAGGATGGAGTTGCTGCGTTGGCAGCGGGGATGGCAGCGCGCGAGCGATATTTGTTGTAATGTTGCGAGCGTTAATATGGTTACGGTAACCGCTTCACATCAGGTGGGCGTAGTGAAGAAAAAAAAACGTGTGACGCTCGGGGACTGCCGCGGTAAAGCTATTGCATTATGTTACAATAAATGTTTCTTCTTCTTCTTCTTCTTCTTCTTCATAGCATTTTTTATCAACTAATGCTCGTTTGCTCGTTCATCCATCCATATCCATTCATTTATCCATCCATCCATCCATCCATCCATCCATTCATCCACCCATCCACCCATCCATCCACCCATCCATCCATTCATCCATCCATTCATCCACCCATCCACCCATCCATCCATTCATCCATCCATCCATCCATCCATCCATCCACCCATCCATCCATCCATCCATCCATCCATCCATCCATCCATCCACCCACCCACCCATCCATCCATCCACCCACCCATCCATCCATCCACCCACCCATCCACCCATCCATCCACCCATCCACCCATCCATCCATCCACCCATCCATCCATCCACCCAGCCATCCATCCATCCATCCATCCGTCCATCCACCCATCCATCCACCCATCCATCCATCTATCCATCCATCCATCCATCCACCCATCCACCCACACACCCACCCATCCATCCATCCACCCACCCATCCACCCATCCACCCATCCACCCATCCACCCATCCATCCATCCACCCACCCATCCATCCATCCATCCACCCACCCATCCATCCATCCATCAATCCATCCATCCACCCATCCATCCACCCACCCATCCATCCATCCACCCACCCATCCACCCATCCATCCATCAATCCATCCACCCATGAATCATCCACCCATCCATCCATCCACCCATCCATCCATCCACCCATCCATCCATTCATTCATCCACCCATCCACCCATCCATCCATTCATCAATCCATCCACCCATCCATCCATCCATCCATCCACCAATCCACCCACCCACCCACCCACCCATCCATCCATCCACCCACCCACCCATCCATCCATCCACCCACCCATCCATCCATCCACCCACCCATCCACCCATCCACCCATCCATCCATTCACCCACCCATCCATCCATCCATCAATCCATCCATCCACCCATCCACACATCCATCCACCCACCCATCCATCCATCCGCCCACCCATCCACCCATCCATCCATCAATCCATCCATCCATTCATCCACCCATCCATCCATCCACCCATCCATCCATCCACCCAGCCATCCATCCATCCATCCATCCGTTCATCCACCCATCCATCCATCCATCCATCCATCCATCCATCCAACTCATCCATCCATCCATCCATCCACCCACCCACCCATCCATCCATCCATCTATCCACCCATCCATCAATCCATCCATCCATCATCCATCAATCCGTCCGTCCGTCCGTCCGTCCATCCATCCATCCATCCAAATTGTTTTTTTTTACTTTCCATGTGTTGAGACATCCATCCACTGCACAAATAACTCTCATCTTTTACATACTCGCATATTATTTTAAACTGAATGGAGAATAAAATACAAGCGACGTCAATTCGTACGTTGTGGCATTCCTTGCGAACGGTTCCAAATCGGTTCCATAGGGGAGGTGAGGTCGACTAGTGAGAGCGGCAGAGAGTGTCCATACTGTACGTTAGTACTATTACTTATACTGTGCTAATATTAAGTCGAGACACAGTCTACCTGACGCTGCTAATGAATTCACTGCAACTTGCACCGTGAAGCCTAGCAGCTGTAATTACTTAGGCTGTGGTACACTTTGATACACGTCAAGTTTGATACCAGCTATCCTTAATCAAACTATGTTTGAACAGTACGGTTTTAGATAACTTTAATTAGTTGTAAATGAGGAGCTTCATGGCGTCTGCGCGTTTCAGTGCCCGTTTTAGATCACTGTCATGTTTGAGCAAAAGACAGCCTCACGTGGTGTGTGCTGTTCAATTAAAAGCTGCCATACATTAACCAACATGTTAGCCATGTTGGTCATGTTGTCTTTTTTATATATGAGAGGGTGGCAAACGAGCATTTGGGTTACCTGGTGGAAAGCAACCACCGCCGCCCTTGAAGATCAGCAACACCAAGGGAGCAAGTAGAGCCGATCCGTTGTCAGCCTATACTCTTTACTTTTTTTCTGGTGACCGACCTCACTCACTCGCAGGAACACAACCCCTCAAGGGAATTGTTATTAAGCCTGCGGTATTCTGTGAGGTACGGCGAAGGGAAATACTTCCCCAGTAAGGCAGCTTACAAATACACTGTACCCTTCCTCTCTTTCGCTAGTTGGCAGGGTGCACCACGTGCCGGTGAGGTTGGCTTTGGCTCTAAAGATCGTGGTGAGCCACTTCCACCCCAATGTAACTCATTTTTGTTGTAATCCCATATGTAACGGTATATTTCTTTATAATATTTTGTTACCGATTTTCCTGAGTATATTTAAAATAAATCTCCCTAAATCACGTATATCCCGAAGAATATCCGATAATGAGTTGTAGGTATTTGCGTCACGTCGGCGCATCCACTCAACCGGAAGAAATCTCTCCGGATGTCGTTTACTTATCGCGGGAAAACCATCCGTATCTCATTCATATTCAACGTTTAATCTACCCTGTAAAAACATAAGCAAAGTATCAAATGAGGATCAGCTGCCAAATGAAAGTTCTAGTTCGGATAACGTTTAAATTGGCATTTTCTGGGGAACTTCGGGTGCAAAATTTGTTTAGGGTGTGGATCGACAATCCTTTTAGGGATAGCGATAGGAAAGTATTATTGATCGGATAATACTTTCCTATCGATGTATGTGACTTATTTCCATGGATGTAAACAGACGTATACGTAATAAACAATAATAGGAAACGTAATAATTAGATGATTTAAAAAAAAAATTGAAACCGACTTCAGTTGGCGAGCGCAGCTTATTGGTGGAATACCCCGGCTGCTGCTGCCCGTCCTCCGGCAGAAAAGTTCTTGCGTGACACAAGATTCCTTAGTAGCCTTGTACGACATCCAGCGCAGAGCAATGGAGTGGCGCAATTCTATTCTGCCGGCAACCACAGGGCAAATTTACGGGTTTCCCTTGGTTTTTCTGGGATCCCATCATCAGACCCTGACTTGGTGAATATGGGACCACCTCGCAATTACCCTTTCAAATAAAAAAATTGAATTTGACCATACGTGCTTATAAAATTTAAGGGTTTCCCTTGATTTCCCTGGCATTCCATCCAGAGGGAGACTCTTCTCCCTGCAGCCCTCTCACATTCTCTCTTGAGTCAAATTTGGAACTGTTCAACACCGCACATACACACGCTCATCCAAGTTCTGCACAATCCGACTAAGGCCGATAGTAGGCATCTCGCTACAAAATCATTGTTTATACAATATAATGTACTTTAATGTACCAAGAGAAAAGAAAAAATCATCAGGGAAAAACATTAAGTATTACTTCAAAGGCGGTCTTATTGTCAAGCGATCTCTTCCAGACATCCTTAGGGTATATATTATGTCAAAATATATAAAAAAAAAATGCACCAAAGATTACCCAGGATGAGTGAGATGATGAGGTGAGGAGGAGTTAGGGCCAACGTGAATCAAATTCATTCTTCATCGTTTCGCTGTTAATATAGCGGTCGTGGTCATCATGAGGGAGGTGTAGGCTGACGTTCCTGGCCTCACGATCTCTCGTCATCTTGCCCAATCAAGGCACTCCTGATACACTCATGCAATAGGCCACCCATACACAGCAAACCTTCAGCTTAGGCGATAGGGGCCCCTGGTCCATACAATTCGTGGGTGATCTTGTACCTTCGATTCTATGTATGTGTACAAGTGCTTTATGTAACTTATGCTTTAGGTAACATAATGTTTTATGAGTACATACATTGAAATTCATATTATGTTGTTCATTACCAGTGCATATATTAGATGCGAGATATCAGTTACGCCTATGACTTCATCAAAACAGATGTTCTTTAAACGGCACGTAATGTTTTCTTATAATGATTCACTGTTATAAGCACTCAAGTTCTCAGAACGTAGCGATAGGCGAAATGACAACGGTAATGTATCTTGTTACAGCTTAGTATATTTCCTGTAGTGATATTTTCTAGAGTCTAGACCAGTTATACTCAACCTGCGGCCCGCTAACCTTTTGTACGGGGCCCAAAGCTTAGTAGGTAGAGAATTTTGACGTGAATCTTCAAAATTGCTTCTATAGGAGCCTCCCTATGGAAGCAATTTTAAACAAACGAATTCAAAAAACCGAATGATAACAAAATCGGGGGATATAGTTTGGTATTGCAGCTACATATCTATCACGTCCATCCAAAATTCAATCACACCACTGGATAGATGAAGGATCAAAGAATTTATTACGCTAAGTCAGGACTATGAAACATCATGCGGGAGAGGGGGAATTGCTACTATTTTTTACATACATTCTTACTAAAAAAGGAGTTTTAATGGTTTACTGTCCGTATTAAAGGGTCCCATATAAAGCATTGAGTAGCTCGTTGGCGTCGTTGCTCGTGTCAGTCTAATCAAACACGCAAGTTAAGCAACGTCGACCGTAGCCTGTCCTTGGATGGGTTTATTTATCTCGAGCTCCTCTTGCTTCGGGGGGCAAGTTAAGCTATCGGTCTCGGCTGTTGTCATTAGATGACAGTCGTTTAGACAAGTCAGTGGCCTTTAGGCGGCATGAAAATGCCGGCCTGCTCCAACCCGGAGTTGAGCAGCGTGGTGAAATATGCTCTAAACCCTTTCGATTGACGGGAGGCCCGTATCCCAGCAGTGAGATGAATAACAGTTGACGACTATATAAAGCTAGGGTCAAGATTGTCTGGCTTCCGAAAGAACCCTGCGTACAAAGTCGTAGACCATTCGCTTGTACTTTAATGAAAATGTTAAAAGGCTATTTCTAAACACAATTTATATAAAAACCTCTTTCCGAAATAAGGAAATAAGGCACCAATTAATCACTGTGAGGGGTGATCACCTCGATTTTTCAATTTGGCAGCCTTTTGGGCGGCACCCGATTCCTGCGTAGTGTAAAGATTTAAAATTGATTTTCAAGTGAGTTATTTAGCCCTATTCAAAGCACTCAAAACCTTTTTATTGTACGTTGGGAAGGTATATTCCAATTTGATTTTATAGAAAACTTGCTTGTGGTTACGCTCGCATGAAATGTAAAGTGAGCCAACTGTCTTACCTAGCAATTAGTTCTTCCAAGCAAGTCGACGATGATAAATGAGTAGGATTAATACTAACTTCTGGCAGCAGCTTCGCCTGCATGAATGTCCCTAATATCGGGTCAAAAGGTAGCTGATATCCTCTCTCGGGAATGAAGTCTATGTTCATGCCCAATTTCATTCAAATGTGTTCAGCCATTTAGTCATGATGATGTAACAAATAAAGAGTTAAAACGATAGACACACTTTCGTATCTATAATATTATTATGGATGGATAGATCTAGTGAAGGAAATGATGACAGGAAAACGCATTTCGTGGTATGGGTATGGAAGGCAGAGGGATGAAAGACATTTTTTTATACTTCGTCGGGTGACAGACGTATACCGCCCGCTAACGGCCATATAAACGCTCGCGCGCCGCCACCCCCGCTGCCAACGCAGCATCTCCTTCCTTTCTGGTGACCTCACTCACTCGCAGGTACACAACAACCCTCAAGGTAATTGTTATTTGGTTGCAGTATTCTATGAGGTGGAAGTACTTTCCCCAGTCGGGCAGCTTAAAAAATACGCTATGCCCTACCTCTCTTTTCGCCAGAGCCTCGTTTGTCAGTCAGCAGGGTGCACCACGTGCAGGTGAGATCGGCGTTTTCCGGCACTAGGGAGTTTTTTTAATCAATTAAAATAAATACTAAACATCAAACCTCATTGCTTCTATAACCGGTTTTAACCCTCCCGCTGCGATGCACCTGTTCCCAATTGGCTCTCCATTCAAAATCGTTCTTCCGTCAGAGACCTTTTGCATTTTTTATTCATTACTATTCGAGGGATTGGATTTCGAATAACAACGAAATTAGGGTGGCCAAATAGCTAGTTGCCATACATGTAGGGTGGCCTTAGTTACCAATTCCATAGGGATAAAAAATATGTCGCTTCGTTTAATTCTTTGGTGGTTTAATGAACCATGATTGTACTTGCACCCTGCTAAATCGGATTTTGGATGTCATTGTATGTGCTAATTTATGACAAGTGGGTTAATTTTTTTTGACATTTGGTGAAGGGTACGCGTGACATAAAATTTTAGACTTGGTTATTTTTGAAGTTTTATTGTTATATTATTTTTAATATATGCAAAGTTACATTTTCATGCTATATTTTTTGTTGTAAAAATAAATTAAACATATACAAAATACTATTGTTTAATAGAAGCTAATTATTACAATATCTAAGTTCTAGTCGATAGTCCTTTCACAAGTTATGTGGCAATCGTACAGAACAGATTACGTAAATTATTATGTCATTATGTGTGATAGATAATGAAACAATAATTGTATAATCTATTGAGCAGACTGTGTGAAAATCTAATTCAAAATGGAAATTTAGACTCACCGCCTTAGGTTGGTTTTTAAACCAAGTTTGGTTTAAGCTCTAAAAACCAAGTTACTTATTCGGCAGAGTCGATCACGTGCAGGTTAGTTAACCTGCACGTGATCGACCCTGCCGAATAAGTAACGAGGCTCTGAAAGTAGAGTAATAAATTAGTGGGCGTATATAGGGCAGGTATATATATAGCAGAGTACTTCACTTCACAGAAGATAAACCTTTACGTAGCAAGAGGGGCCGCCCCGTATTTTTTTGCCGATCGTACGTAGTGTTACTCGTATCTATAAGGTGATTTAAATAGATAGTTAGATATAACGTTTATTTGCATTTTGAAACTCACAATTATAGTACATAAAAATTAACATTTTTATGTTAATTTTTATATTTTTCTGTGTAACCACAGATATAGACATATTGTAGTACAGTCTACAGATACAGAGATTTGTGCGTGTGTGCGCTGCTGTAATAATATCTAATAAATGAGAGGGGGCAAACGAGCATGTGGGTCACCTGTTGGAAAGCAATCACCACCGATCCATTGCCAGCCTTTTAAGGGAAATATTGACTCTGTTGTTGTTGTTGGCCGTGTGGTTTCCGGCAGACTAGAATAGAATCACTCCGTTTCTTCCCGTGGATGTCGTACAAGGCGACTAAGGGAAATACATTATCAAATATCGATCAGGCCTACCCAACCCGTTTGTCCAGCGTGGGGAGTATAGGCCAAATCCTCCTTCCGTCTAGGACGGACGAGAGAGGCTCGTGCTCCTGTAGTGGAGACTAAAATGGACCTGATGATGTCTGACTCTGTTCTTGAATACTCCCATTCATCCCAGTCGTTATTATTCGGAAATACCGCTGAGGAAAATTGATCTAAAGTTGAACTTGGTATACAAAAGGCTGTATGATAAATAAGGGATATCAATATTATCTTGCGACCAAAACAAACAAACTGCCTACAGATTAATCCGAGTGTAATGGGAAAGCAGTCATGCAAAAAAATAATTGGTTCTTCCACAAAGACCCAACTCTATTTCCGATGCGCGAAATTTTTAATTTTGTTGTTTTTATTATAATATCGGACATTAAAAGCTCTTTGTAACTTTTAAAATATTTTTAATTTTGAATGTTATACCTTGTAAATATTAGTCAGATTTTTAATGATAAAAATAAAACTTGTAGATAAATATTTTCTTAAAATCTGAATATAAATTAAAGTCTAGTAGTTATTTTTGTATGAAACATTACAAAAATGAAATCAATAAACAGGCTCATCAAGAGTTTTTATATAAACTTAAATTATTGCATTTGTACAAGAGATCAAACCTTGTTTGATCTCTCGTAAAAGGAACATTGTTTGGAAAATTACTAACAAAATTTTATAACTTTTAAAATATGCAATAACTCATTTATAGCTAGGTATTTATTTATATTTATTCGTACAATTTTAAAAGATAAATGTTAGATAGAAAGGTAAATTTATTCGTAAAATTGGGTTGGCAAAAATTTAAATATAAATAACATATAAAAAATAACATACGAATATTTCGTTACTACCGTCAAATTTAAACCTATTACCATGGAATATTTTGATTGAAAAATTAGTCTTACGTTTTAGTTATTGACATAATATCATAATGATACAGCATCAGCTTAGTCGGTAGAGCTCCAGGGTTTCTACCAGCTAACCTAAACAAAGGTACCATAAGTCTAAACTGGAGTTTGATATTCGCAGTCAAAAATCGGTTTCAGCTTAGCCGTTAGGACCCCTGATCCATAAGGTTTAACTATTTCTTACCAAACGGGCCGTATACAATATTTATGATCGAATATTGCAAATAAGTTGGCAACCCTGCATACAGTCATCTAGAGTTTTATGAGCAACTCTAAAGTCCAAAATGGAAGGGTTTGCGGACGTGGATGACTGTACGAATGTCTACCTTTTGGCGTTTTGTGCTATTAACTATGTCGTATGTATATAACGTCAATAGCACTTCATGAGTTTACGTAAATTTTACGCTACGCTCATAAAAACGCCACTTTTTCGGATTACAACTGCAAGGGTTTGTCTGATTAGTAGTAATCTGTGAGTTGGAGAGACTTCCCCAGTCGAGCAGCGTAAAAAAATTCAATATTCTTTTTAAATTCATCTAAAAGGTATTTAACATCAATAACCAATATTTAACCCTACAATTGCGAATACCACAATAACGTCGAATAAATTTATCCTGCGAAGGTGCATTATAATATTATAACAACACCCTTTTCTCATATATTCCGTATATCGTGAACGAATGGGATTCGCTATTCGCGGCGTATCGCGGCTACAACAGCCGCGGAATTGTTAGAACCGTACTGTACACTAACGGGAAAGCATAGCGGCATGGTAGAGAATCAAGATTTGCGGCATCTTGCTAGAAATCTTTTACTAGTAAGGCGTTTATACCATTTATTATAAAATATAAGTATACCTACATATTGAAATATACTCGTAATATTGATACTAGTAGATGTTTTTGCACTCTGCGGTGATTAAACTCTATAGTTTAAACTAACTCTTTGAGCTTATAATAAGGCCCTCAACTGCTGCTTCTCCTATGTAATGTTAGTATATTTGGACTGATTATGTTATATTTCATATAGACGTCTCAATTTCTTCTCTAACCATCTCATAGTTCAGCTTACCACACTGAAAGTTCGTCACGACATAACCCTGCTAGCGCTCGAGCTTTCTAGTATTCATTAAAAAAACAGTCAAGTAATATTGGCGTAAAAATCTTTTAAATAATTTGTCTGTTTACGCAGATCCTTTGCGGTTCCACCAGTTATTACCAGGCCTATCATTGTAACAAAACATCCCCGGAACGGCATAAGTGTACGTATGTATGAATGTTTGTTTACACCCACTTTGCATATAGATTGTTCCGGCCGCCATGAATTCTAATACGGATAAATGACTGGCTGTATCAAATTTCTACTTTCCTATATCGAATATGAGAAGACGTCAAACATCTTGTAGCATTTTCAATAAGCAACCCTCCTATCTCGTATTCCAGCACTATTTCCTAGTGTTGTAGTATGCTCTGATAGTTTGTATCGATAAAAAAATTACAAAGTTACACGACAAAATAATTGATAGAGAATACACGTTAGGCACGTTAAGCCGTCGGTCCCGGCGGTTGTCATTAGATTACAGTCGTTAAGCCAAGTCAGTGGCCTTTAGGCGGCTTGGAAACACTGGCCTCCTCCAACCCGCAGTACCCGACCCGTATCCCAGCATTGGGATGAATAAGACGACGACCATAAAAAATAAATGGTAGTAGCCTTGGAACGGTCACGCTGGTGATCAATTGAGTCGTCCTTTGTTCAACAGTGGACAGCAATAGGCTGAAATGATGATCATAACAAGATTCAACTTTTCTAGCTTCGAATTTTACTTACTCTTTTATTGTATGTTTACAGTAAGAAAATCTGCGCCGTCAACTTCTTCATATTATGGATTCCACGCTGGTTGTCACAAACGCTATTATATCCAATACGTTCATGTGAATCTTAGTGAAGATATAGAGAAGGCCACCTTTAGTTATCAAAATACTTGTAAAGGTTATAAGTCAACTTAATTGTACAATAAAGGTTATGCAAAGAAAGAAACAAAATTACTCTTATAGGTATATCTGATAAAATTTTTATTTCTGTCTCCAACTGATAAAAAATATTATTATATCATCTATCTTCGTATCAAACTATCTTATTTATTACATAGGAAAGTTAGTAATCATCGATAGATCATCATTAATATCGGCAAATTAATGTTCATTAGAATTGAGTAACTTTGAAATCAACTATCGATATCAAATATCTATATACATCTTTCGACAGTTCCAACCCTATCCATTTCACAGCATTATGCAGACGTCGATCCAAAATACCCATAGACGCACCCCACACCGAACTCTCGTTTACTTAGGTTTAAGCAAATACCGATTTGAATATTTACAACTACTGGTAAATTCCCGTAAAATTACCGCCTACGAATTATAATTAATGTAAAACATTTACAAATTGGATTATGTAAACTATGTGGGACTGTTCTAAATATTCCGTTGGTAATAAGTACGAACGTTTTCGCCCAAGAATATTTATTATGCGCAGAACTGACATAGCAAAATGTGCAGTGCATTTTTGTTTGCTAATTACGGCAGTGCACGCAGTGGCATCTGACTTAAATGATACTTTGTGTATAAAATTATGATATAACTTGTTAAAGTAAAGTAAAGATAAAAGAAAATGTGATAATGAAATGTATTGATTAGCGGCAGATACGTTTTCAATTTTTTTTTTATTGCATAGCCTCTCAACACTGTGTAATTTTTAGATTTAACAATTTTCGCTGTATAAATTCAAATGGAAAATACTGGGCCTTTACGTTTATCACTCTATTTGACAAATGATCATCAGGAGTAATATAGAAATATTGAATTTTTTTTTTATAACTACGATATCATCCGAACAGTCCGCCCATTCAAATGTTATTTTATGTATGTACGGCTTACCTTTGCGTATCTTATTAACTAACAAACAAACGAACATCACTACGATATAGATATCTTCTTTTCCTCATTACTATCATCTACTCATCGTCTCCATTCCATGACAGTGGCGTCTGCAATTTCACTGAAATTTCAGAAATGCAATTAGTCGCGGTAGGTACTATTTGTACAATTATTACTGTAGCAGCATCTGACTTTAAAACCAAATGGTATTTTTTTTGCTCACCTCCCCTCTTTCTATCATCTAAAAATAGATAGATATAATATACTTTATTTGCACGATAAAAAGTACAGAAGTACTAAAAGCTACACATTTATGTGCAAGAAGACGGCCCTAGTGCTGAAATCAATCTTTTCAAGGCTACCTTAAGGTCAATGAATACATGAAGTAGGTTTGCAAGAAAGAGAAATGTTAAAATCTATGAAATTTATGTAGGCTCTCGCCTGCAGAAGAAGTATTACTATATGTCTAGGGGGCGGATTAAAATGATTAGATAGATAGATAACTGATCTGTTTATTTTATCATCTTTGTTCAGAAACATTAAGTTTATACTATAACCTTAATTAGGATAACTCTCGACGCGACTTCTCGTAAACATGGAATTCTACATTATTACAATTAGTTTTAGAGGCTTTAAAGTTACAACTATTTTGCGTAACTGAGCTATCAGGAACTTTCAAGGATTTACGCGAGTCTAATGGCCTCAACTTTGTTCTCATGGGCATATCCTACGGAAAATACTAAGCTATATTTAGTTAGTGTAAAATCCAGTTAAATTCCAAAAGCTTCTTACTCCTAGTAATTTCTTCTGATTAAATTCTTTATGAGTTCCAAGGCAGCCGTAGTTTTACCCCCGGGACTGTAATGGACTTCACTGTTCATTGGCCATTTTTGGCCGTCGCCGCTGTTAATCCTGGCTACACAGGAGACACAGTGGTGGGAATGTGTGGTGGCCCCGGTCCCGTTAGTGTATAAATATTACAAATGTTTATGTTTGTAACATTAAAACTCTGGAATACTCTGAATTCAACAAGTCTTATAAATAATATTTTTTTTCACATATTTGCCATTTTCCAAAACCTATAAAATTTGACGAGCTCGGTGGTCGAATGGTTAGCAATGGCCACTTTGACTCCGAGGTCGCGGGTTCGATTCCCGCACAAGACAAACATGTGTGTGCATGAATATGTCTGTTTGTCTTGGTCTGGGCGTTTTCTATGTATTATAAGTATGTATTTAAAAAAAAATGTATTTAAGTACATTTATCAGTTGTCTAGTACCTATAACACAAGCTTTGCGCTTAATTTGGGACTAGATGGCGCTGTGTAAATTATCCAGAAATATTTATTTATAAAAGGCTGGCACAATAACAAATCAATAGCAATCTTCTAACAGTTTTCATCTAACATAAGTTTTTTGTTTCAACAGTTACTGCTCAAGTTACCACACGTACAAAAATAAAAAGGAGCACGATGGCGTCATTGCGCGTGTCAGTCTAATCCGACCGAGTTCGTCAGGTATAAAACCTATCGAGGGTCAAACTAGCATACCTACTTAAATAAACAGTATGTAACAGTGTTGGAGGAGCTCGAAGGCGTCGTTGAGCTCAGTCTAATAAAATACACAAGTAAAGCAACGTCGACCATGGCCCCTCCATGGATGGGTTTATTTATCTCGAGTTCTTCCATACTTCGGAGGGCACGTTAAGTGTCCCGGCTGTTGTTATTAGATGATAGTCGTTAAGCCAAGTCAGTGGCCTTATGTCGGTGAAAACACTGGCCTCCGCCAGCCCGTAATTGAACAGCGTGGTGGAATATGCTCTAAATCCCTTCGATTGAGGTGAGACCCGAACAGTACGATGAATTAGGGTTGTGGACTACGGCGACAAAAATAACAAAAAATCTTTGTTCGTCTTAATACGATTTATAGTTCATTTTCATTGTCTTCCATTTTATTAATATTTTGTGTATCTCGAAGGAAATGTTTCAAAAGATTTGTAGTCAAAAGGAACTTTGACGAAGTTATTGAGTCAAATTTACCCAAAACAAAATAATTCTATGTTTAGACAATGACCTATTTAAAGATAACAGAGGCGGATTCGGAGGCAAATTGTTGTAAGTCAAAAAGGTGGTTTCTCGCAGTGTTGGAATTTACATTTTGGGTCGACGGCACTGGCGTAAATCATTATAAATTTCATGTAACGCAGTCCCTTTTCATGATGAAGATTCGCCGGAGTTAGTATGAGGTTAAAATGCTTGGTCGTTGTTGTTTCAATGTTTTCAAGCCGCCTAATAAAGACTTGGCTTAACGACTGATCCAGTGACAACAGACGGGGCCAACGGCTTAACGTGCCCTCCGAAGCACGGAGGAGCTCGAGATAGGGCCCACCACACATTCCCACCACTGTATCTCCTGTGTAGCCAGGATTAACAGCGGCGACCGCCAAAAAAGGCAATGAACAATGAAGTCCATTGCAGTCCCAGGGGTAAAACTACGGCTGCCTTGGAACTCACAACGAATTTAATCAGAAGAAATTAGTAGGAGTAGGAAGCTTTTGGAATTTGACTTCCCCTCTTAGCAATGTGAGAGACAGCAATATGGCAAATAAGGCATTAAAAGCCTAAAGAGATGGCTAGTCAAGTGAAGCTCAACTGCCGTGCACCACGGATTTTAAGTTTCTAACACTATTGGCATTATTGGGGATCTAAAACATTGAGTTGTTACCTAACACATCGATTCCAATAATATGAATTGCAAAATCGTCTGAACGCTTGGTAATTCTCCCTTGTTGCTACCAAATCTGAATAGTATACTACCCCGGATGCAACTTGCAATGAATTCAACATGTCATCCCGCTCCCGCTGCCAAAGATCACACTCCCAGAGAACATGGTGTGCTGTTTGATCGAATTCAGAATTAGCAGTAGAACATTCGCATAAGGGCGACGGCACTAATTTAAACGAAAAGAGTTTAGCTTTAAAATTGCCATGTCCAGTTAAAAATTGCGCAACGGGGTGGTCGACTTCTAACCACTTTTTCTTTAATCTATCTCTTACCGATTGAAAGAACAGATACAAGTGGCGTCCTTTGGTAGAAGTTTCCCACCTTTCCTGCCATTCAGACAGCAATGTTTCAAATACTTCATTAATAGGTTTGAACAGTCTAACTATTTTTTCACGATCACGCGTTTTCAAGAAATCAGGGACCATATTTTTCGATGTATAGTACATTGAAGCGCGGCGTTGTACTTCTAAGTCTACCGGTAACACACCTGCTAGCACGGGTAGTGCCTCGGTGCTTACAGTTCTATACGACTTACATAAAAATATCAGAGCAAGGCGCTGGCTTTGAAGCAATTTACGACGTGCTGCACCTATAGTAGCCCTATCTGCCCACGCAGGTGAACCGTACGTAACACAACCCAAGTATGTGGCGGTATAAATAGTTTTTAACGTTTTGAAAGTTAATCCCCACGTAGAGGTAGAAATTCGTGTTAAGGCATAGAAATTCTTTTTTGCTTTTTCACCTACTTGCTTCATGTGCTCAATATAATTAAAATTTCTATCCAAAAGCAAACCTAAGTAACAAACCGAACTTCTATTAGCAACAGATACTCCATTAAAATGAAATCGCGGTGAAACCTGTAAATTTCCCTTAAGCAAGAGTTGATATGTTTTATGTGGCGCAAAATCGAGACGATTACGATAACCCCAATCTGAAATTAAGCCTAGGCTAGTGTTGGCTAGTTTCTCTATGCTAGATCTTGAATTAGCATTGATTAATAAGAGACCATCGTCAGCGTAACCAGTTAACGAGCACCCTTCCGGTAAGGGTAGGCTAAAAAAATCATCAAAACCGATATTCCAGAGATACGGTCCCAACACTGAACCCTGGGGGCAGCCCTGCGTGAGCACCTTTGAAGCAACATAATGGCCAAGTTTTAATTTAGTTGTACCATTCAAAAAGTACGATCGAATGAGAGAGTAGATATTGCTAGGGCAACCTCTCACCTTAAGTTTCAGCAACAACATTGGCCACCAAGCGTTATCAAAGGCACCTGAGATATCTAAGAAAATAGCTACAACATACTTGCTCTCCGAGAGTTCAACAACTTTGCGCACTGCGAGCGCAGCATCAACAGTAGACTTGCCAATGGTGAAGCCGTACTGATTTTTATGAAATTGCGGGCCACCGGGCAGCAACCGTGGCACAACCAAGCGCTCAAGCAGCTTACCCAACGACGGTAGCAGAGTAATAGGACGGTAGGACTTCGGATCGTCCGGTGGTTTATCACCGCCTTTTGGTATTATTTTTATAACACCACTTCGCAAAATGCCAGGGAAATGACCTTCTACAATACACCGAGTAAGTATTGTCAAGATAGGTTCAGCGGCTACTTTACAAGCTTCTTTAATCATTCTATTCGAAATCTTATCACCACCGGATGCTTTATTTGTAGGCAAAGCTTTAACAATAGACATAAATTCATCCATCGACGGTACATTTGATATTGGAGTGGAAGGGCACATATCCGCCGCGCTCCTAACCTCACGATGGTAGTCACTGTCACTATCGGCGGAATCATCAGGAATTAACGCATGCAGAATTGTCTCAGCGGTCTCTTCTACACCAAGGGTATGTGAATTATTAAATTTTATATTGGATACGTATGCCTGATCAATCCGCCTATTTGCTTTAAATTCGTTATATAGGGGAGACCACGGGCCCTCACTATTTAATCTTTCTACAATACGTTTTAATAAATTACCTTTGGATTTTTCAACAGCAGCGCGATAATGAGATCTAGCAATACGCAAGTCACTTAGAGCTGTTTGATAAATTTCTCCCTCGATGTTACGTTTCTTTAATTTTGAAATCTTACGTCTAGCGGCACGGAAATTCCTACGCAACCTAACAAGGGTATCATTCCACCAATCGCATCGTCTGTTATTAACTATAGGTTTTCGGCCTAATGCAACGTCAGCGCAATACACGAATGTGTCAGACATAATTTCAAGACTTTCTGTGACTGTAAGTTCACTACGAGTAAAATCTTTAGCGCGGGAAGCGAAAAGTGAAGCAAAGCTTGCCCAGTCGGCATTCTTAGTTTTATATTGAAAACCTATTAACTGTTGCCGATGTAAGCTTTCAACAACTGGGGAGAATTCACATACGATCAGACGGAGCTCGAGATAAATAAACCCATCCATGAAAAGGCTACGGTCGACGTTTCTTAACTTGCGTCTTCGACTAGACTGACGCGCACAACGACGCCATCGAGCCACTACTTTTTATTTTTGTGCTGATGGTAAATTGAGCAAAAACGTTTGGAAAAAAAAACTTATGTTAGAGGAAAACTGTTAGAAGATTGCTATTATTTTTTAATGCCACAGGCTTTTATAGATTTTGGAAAATGGTTATCATCATCATCATCATCAGCCTCTATCTGCCCACTGCTGGATATAAGCTTTCCCCAATACTTTCCACCCAATACGATCCTCCGCCCCCGGCATCCAGCTGCTTTCTATTTGCTTTTTGGAAAATGGTAAATATGTGCAAAAATATTACAACAATACAAGACAAAAGTTGTTTAATCCAGAGATTTAATGTAATCAATGATTTATTTATGTGACAAAAATATTGACTTATGATATAAAAATTAATCAATATAGTTGACGTTCAATATTAAATAAACTCTAGAATTATTTTATAGTAAAAGCAATAATTAAAGATGTTAGTTTCTTGAAACAACTGTTTGTGTACAATAATATAGCTGACCAATTAATAACAAAAATGTAATTATATTTGCGCGCCAACAGACAAAATGTAGAGGTAAACAATATTTTCCTGTATATGTACCTACATTTAGCAAATAAAATAATTTGATTTAAATAATTTTATAAAAATTTGTAATATTTTAAACGCTAACTAAATTTAGCTTAGTATGGTTGACGTTGCTTTACATGTGAGTTTTATTAGACTGAGGCGATCAACGCCGCCATATGCTCTTCTAACACTGTTACCAATTACATACTTATATACTGTGCTGTTACATACTTCTGTGTATTGAAGTGGGTATGCTAGTTTGATCCTTGATAGGTTTTATACCTGACGAGCTCGGTGGCATCCACCACCGAGCTAGCAATGGCCACATTCACTCCGAAGTCGCGGGCTCGATCCCCGAAAAAACAAATATTTGTGACCATGAACATGTCTGTTTATCTTGGCCTGAGTCTTTTTTTTATGTATCGTAAGTATGTATTTACAAAAAAAAAAAACATGTATTTAAGTATTATATCAGTTACCTAGTACAGTACAAGCTTCGCTTAGTTTGGGGCTAGATGGCAGTGTGTGATTTGTTCAGGAATATTTATTTATTTGTAAATAAAAGCCCGCGAAGTAGAGGGATTTCACTAGTATCGAAAATATTAAACGATTGGTTAAACCGACATTCGGAAACCGCAAGCATCTGTATGGTGAAATACCGAAATTTTAACGGTTAAAATTCCCCGGTGTTCCGTACAATGCGAGCCAAATAAAGATAAAAGTAAATGCATGTGTAGTTTCGCGGGTTCCTTTTACTGTACTACATTTTTATTTTCGGAAATGCGGCTTCTATCGGGTGTTGCATTACGGAATTTTTAAGAGGATTTCTAAAACTAAATATCATGAAAAATAAATTGGTTGTCTGTAAAGTCGGTTTACGGACGATAATTTTACGTGATAACGTCATAAGAAAACATCGGCCGATGGAGTGGAAGAGAGATAGATGCGTCACAAGCCGAACGCTTAGGCCGATCGTGCCTCTCTATCGCTTCTTCTGCGTTCTCGCTTGCTCGCTCGGCTTAGGCGGAACGTGGCGGAACGTGAGAATTAGTCATGCTTTTTGCGTACAGCCGGCTTCCATCGATTTATAAGACGTTATCACGTCAAAAATAATTTTAGAGCAAACTAGTCTACCTCACCTACACGTAGTTTATCCTATCGTCCTGAAAACGAGGCTGTGGCGAAATAGAAACAGGATGACCGGGGAAAAATTACAAAATAGCAATACTATTGTGTTCTCGCTAGTAAGTGAGGACACCAGCAGTGAAGAGATGCTGCATTTGCAGCATGAATGTCAACGTGGGAACAAGACTCCTTGTGTTGCAAGGCTACTGTGACCGCTTTACATCAGGCGGGTCGTATGCAAACCTGTGAATTTTTAGTTATTTTCAGTTAATAACATGATGTTAAATTAAGTACATATTTACTCTGTAGCACAAAACATAGAACCGAGACACTCATAAGATGAATAATAATATTGTAATGAAAAACATATCATCCATTTCACTTAGGGTTGTCACACGTACTTTATTAGAACAAAACATATGAATAAGAATAGTCTAATAACAAGACGACGTCCAAAAAATCAAAACAATATGATTAAAAGCGCAGATCAAAGTCTACAATACATAGTTATACCACAGTATAGGTATTAGTACGTACAGTATGGCCACTCCCTGCCGCTCTTTAGTATCGACCTCACCTCCCCTCTGAGACGAATCTGGAACAGTTTGCATCGCGCCGTACGCACATATGCTCATTCTGGCTGTATACAAACGAAAAAATATTTTTTATGTAATAGTGAACGATGCGACATTTGTATGAAGTGCCCGGGGTGTGTGACACTTAATACTTAATTCGCTTCCTCACATTTCTTCGACTAAATTGTAATTTACGAATTATGGTCAGACTATAATCGACCACTGGAGCGACTTTTGGACTTCAACAAAATCATTAATGCTTTGTTATAAAAAAAACTGTTTGTTTTTTTTTTCGTTTAAAACCAACCAAATATTCAACTTAATGTCCTTCCTACACGTAATTAGGTTGATAATAATCATTTTTACGAGCGCGGTGGTCAAATGAACATGTCTGTTTGTCTTGGCCTGGGTGTTTTCCATGTTATTATTATGTATTTATTTACAAAAAATCGTATTAAAGTATATGTAATATCAGCTACCTAGTACCCATAGTACAAGCTGTGTTTAGTTTGGGACTGGATGGCCGTGTGTAATTTGTCTAGGAATATAAAAAAAAACAATATTTTTTAAGTCAGCCCAAGTTAGCAGCCCTATGCATGTCAACCAATGACGGCGTTTAAGGCTTGGCAACACGGATAACGTTTATTATTATTTCTTCCAAGTGAATGCTGCTCATAAGGCGTTTATTGCAAATTGACGTTAAGGATTTTCCTCTAGCACCGTGTGTTTGCACGTTTTGATGTAAATTGCGTTTCCTTTATACACTACCAGCCTGGTGAAGTGGTGATATAAGAACGTAGCTTACTAGATGCAAAATGCATAAACATATATGAAATTACACCCACGTTACTCCATACAAAAGACTATTACATAGACAAATGACGTTTGTGCAAAGCGTGAACATGTGATTGTGTGTATACACACAATCACATGTTCACGCAGAATACTCTGCGGTTTCGAATAAAGTTTTGTGACTTTCGTCGCCAAACATATTATTATTTTCTAGGTCGGTTTGGCACAAAATATCAAGCGTACGTAGAATCTTATCAAAGCTGACACTGTTGCTGATATTATACGGGCAATTTGATCTACATTACTATGCTTATGCTTATGCAAGTAGTTCTTAAAAACTGCTGCCGGTTCTGGACCTCCCCACTACTGTTACGGGCGGACGGGCGGGCCTATTCCGAAATGAAAATCCAAAGATTCGGCCGAAAGTTAGGGTTTTTGCCAAAAAAGGTTTTTTTTTTATATACTACGTCCGGTGGCAGACAAGCATACGGCTCGCCTGATGTGAAGCGGTTACCGTAGCCATATTAACGCTCGCCACATAAAATATCGCTCGCGCGCCGCCACCCCCGCTGCCAACGCAGCATCTCCTTCCTTTCTGGTGACCTCACTCACTCGCAGGAACACAACAACCCTCAAGGGCGTTGTTATTTGATCTCAATTCTCAAGGTTCTCAATTCGGATGTATTTTTTTTTATGTTTGTTACTGATTTACTTCGTGATTTACAAACCGATTTGAAACTAACTTTTTTTAATTGAAAGAGAAGAGATATTTCAACATTGGCCCCATATTTTTTTCATCATCATCATCATCATCAGCCTGTATCTACAGACATAAATGTAGAGTAATGTTTGGAGTCTGTTTTATTTTTGTTAAAATAATTTCTAATACGCTTTATTGGCTCGCCGATATTTAATTTTTATTGTTACTAATATTATTGTAGACGAGCTCGGTGGCGCAGCGGTGAATGACGCGGCTTCGACACCAACGCTCGTAGGTTCGATTCCCACACAGGACAAACATTTGTGTGCATGAACATGTCTGTTTGTCTTGGTCTGGGTGTTTTCTATGTATCATAAGTATGTATTTACAAAAAAAAATGTATTTACGTATGTTTATCAGTTGTCTGTACCCATAACACAAGCTTCGCTTACTTTGGGGCTAGATGGCGCTGTGTAATTTGTCTGACAATATTTATTTATTTATTGTGTTAGTTATACAATAATTTAGGTCGTGTAGATTTGACAACCGCGTTCATCGAACAAATTTTATTGAAATTCGGATCTGAACTGATTCGGAGTTGGCCTTCTGGCTGCTTTGATCGTTCTGTTCTGTTTCTGTTCTCCAGTTGTCTCTGCGCCTCATCAGCATCTGATATACCTATCGCTAGTGACGGAAGCAAGCAAAATCTACCTTTATTCATCCCAATGCTGGGAAAGGGATCTCCCCACAATCGGAGGGGTTTTAAGCGTACTCTACCACGCTGTCAGTACCACGATGCTCAGCTGTGGGTTGGCGGAGGCGAGTATTTTCAAGGCGCCCGAAGGCGACTGACTTGACTTAACGACTGTCATCTAATGGCAATAGCCGGGTCGGACGGTTCAACCATAAGTTTATTGCTTCATGTAAAATTATGTATTATTTAAATCTGCTATTGCATCATTGTTTTAATTACTGTATATAATATTGTGACAACTAATTTTTTTATGCTATTGCTTCATTTATTTATGTATTTTACATAACCAAAATTATATATGGATGTAAAATAAATAAATTTTAACATGTATAAAATCCTTGTCCACGACAGGGGTGTGCGCTATGTACGAAGTAAGCCAATCTGCGCACACTCAGCGGCACTTTACACCGCTGAGTGTGCGCATATTGCGATGGGCTTCGTATATCTAAAAAAAAAAAAAAAAAAACCACGGAACGGCTCGAGATAAATTAACCCATCCATAGACAGGCTACGATCGACGTTACTTGAGTTTTCGATTAGACTGACACGCGCAACGACGCCATCGAACATGCCAAGTAGCATAACACAAATTACCAGTAAATTTAACTTAAAATCTCCCGAATCAATTAACTAGAAATTATACGCTTGAAGTCTCTTAGGAAGACATGAAACAATCAGGCAACGAACACGCCAATGGGTGTAACTTTGAAAACATGCTATCAATAAAGCCGGGCACCTTAGCCTCCTTTGTTGATACCTTGTTTTGACGCGGTCCCTTGAAGCTGGTGCACAATGTTTAATTTTGCGAAGGATCTAAGATGGCATTCATCTTTTGATGGAGTGCCGACTAAGGACGAAGTGAATTGTTTTTCTGAACTTTTGACTGAATGTAGATATTATTCGGAGTATCCTAAACATTCGTAATTCTATCGCCGTTTCGCCGTATATATATATAAACGAGTTTTTAGCGGCTCCCGATGTCAAGATTATTAATCGTAGAGCTGACATATATATGCCTGTGTATATAAACGACAATACACGCATGCATGTGCGTATGTGCGTATGTGTGTGCTTGGGTTTGAATTAACCCGTCTATAAAAACATGGCAATCTGCTACTCATCCTGACTGTACCTATCCCATTTGCTGTGTCATGTCATGTGGAATGATTAGCAATCTTTTTTTTTTTTTTTTTTTTTTTTCTATTTTAATCATGCGATCAGTCTTATTGACTATAAGCAGATGTATTGCAAGTTTGTGACATGGAGGATGCTACTCCCAATGGAGCCAGTCCTTGAATTTATGGAGTCATTCTGTGTGTCTGTTGTCTTCATCAAATATGTCACGTCGCTTCTTTAGACGACGTATAGTTTCTGGGATGGTGAGTTGCCCCGCAAGCTGATTTGGGTGCATTTCCAGTCTTTTTCGGTACTCGTAGTTGGATCCATGAGTATCTATTTCTTCTTTGACCATCGGTACATTAAGAATTTCATGGATTTCTGTTGTTCTGATAAACCATGGTGCGTTCGAGATGTGTTTCAAAATGTAATTTTGCGCCCTTTGAATTATCATTATGTTAGAAGCACTAGCAGAGCCCCACAGCTCTATGCCATATGTCCAAGTTGGTTTCAGAATCGTTTTATATACCAGTAGCTTGTTGTCAATAGCTAATTTTGAGTTTCGTCCCAGCAGCCAGTAAAGACCCTTGTACTTCAGGTTGATTTCATCGCGTTTAGTTTGAACGTGTTTACTCCATGTAAGCCTGCGGTCTAAGTGTATGCCTAGGTATTTTACCGTGTTTTTTTGTGGCAGGTGAGTCCCATTAAGATTAACCGGAGCGCAGTCTTCCTTCCGAAGGGTAAACGTTACGTGCACTGATTTTGAAACACTCGCAGCGATTCTCCACTTAGCTAGCCATTCCTCAATTTTATTAAGGCTGTTTTGTAATGTTCTGGAAGCTTGGATTGGACATTTGCTCGATGCAAGTATGGCAGTATCGTCGGGAAAAGTCGCTATTGTAACATCTGAGCTTTGTGGCAGGTCACAAGTATACAGTGTGTACAGGACGGGTCCAAGCACAGAACCCTGTGGTACCCCAGCAGATATATTATGGAAGCCTGATGTGTAGTCATCTTCTCGTACTTGAAATATTCTATTGGTTAGATAGGATTTTAATATTCCATAAAACGGGTGTGGAAGTAGAGACTTTATTTTAAATAACAGGCCTTTGTGCCAGACGCGGTCAAATGCCTGCTGTATGTCCAGGAAGGCTGAAGAACAATATTCTTTTTTTTCGAAGGATGTTCTAATAGTCCTACACACCCTGTGGACCTGTTCTATAGTGGCATGTTCCCTCCGAAAGCCGAATTGATGATCAGGAATAATAGACCTTTCTTTCATATCATTTAACATCCTGTGAAGCAGAGACTTCTCCATTAACTTTGACATTATCGGCAGGAGGCTGATTGGTCTGTATGAAGTGATCTCGTGAATAGGTTTTCCAGGTTTTTGTATCATTATAACTTGTGATACTTTCCACAAGTCCGGGAAATACCCAACTCTCAGAATGGCATTAAATAGCATTGTGAGGAACACGACAGCTTTTCGAGGTAATTCTTCGAGGACCTTTTTGTCAATTAAGTCGTAGCCCGGTGCTTTATTGTTTTTCAAAGATTTTATATTTGTATATACCTCTTTTGGAGTTACTAGTTTTAGAGGAGGGTCTAGTTGGAAATCCTGATTGAGAATTAGGTCGATGTCGGATTCATCAGGATCGTTGGGTTTGAATACTTGGCTGAGATGGCTTGCAAAGGCATTCGCTTTTTCTTGTCCAGTTTTGATCCACGCGTTTTGTACTCGAAGCGGTGGTTTGTGTTGTAATGGTCGATCAAAGTTTTTGCATGCTCTCCATAGTGAGTAATTTGTTTCTTTTGTTGCTGATAAGCCTTCCAAGTAGGTGTCTAGAGCAGTGTTATTAGCTTCGCATATGAGAGTTTTCAGTTCTTGGATAGATTTGTTGAATGCCGTTTTGTCACTTGGGTGTCTACTAGTGTGCCATACACGCCGTAGTTTCCGTTTTTCCCTAATTTTTCGTCTGATGATTTCCGAGTATGGTTTGCTCTGATGCGGACGCTCAGTAATTTCTGGTGTAGACATCCAGCAACTTTCTTGTATCACTGATGTTATTGAGAGTACTGCATCATCAATATCCGTCTCTGTTTTTAGCGCTATTTTTAGATCCAATCTCTTATGGATCAGTTCTCGAAAGCAGTCCCAGTCTGTGCGCCTGTTATATAGTTTGGGATTACCTTCTTTATTGAGGACCGTAGTGCCAATTGTGAGTATCACCGGGACGTGATTAGTGTTAGAGTCTAAGGAGGTATGAATCTGGTAAAAGGGTCTTGATAAGCCTTTAACAATAAAGAAGTCTATCACGTCAGGGAGTCGGTTGGGGTCAGTAGGCCAGTGAGTCGGATCCATCGTAGAGATTGCGGTGAGGTTATTTTTGTCTATGCTTTTCTTCAGCTCTCTTCCTCTTGTGCTGGTTAATCTAGAAGCCCAATGGACATGCTTAGCATTCCAATCACCTCCGGCTATAAAAAGAGAACCAAGGGTATGGAATAGCTCATCATATTGTTCCTGTTTTATGATGTGTTTGGGGGGACAGTATATAGCAGACACATTGAACATTCCGTTTCCGTCTTCTACTGCTATAGTGGCGGCTTGTATGTGAGCTTTCTGGAACTGCGGTTGTTCATAATGTTTAATATTGGACCTCACGATAATGGCCGCTCCGGCATGTGCACTTCCATCGGGGTGATTCGTTGCGTAGGTATTATAATTTCGTATCTTGATATTATTGTTTTTAGTTAAATGTGATTCAGACACTAATAATATGTCTATGTTATGTGTATGTAGTAAGACTTCTACCTCATCTACATTTGGAGATAGACCGTCTGGGTTCCAGGTAGCAATTTTGAATGTACCAATCATGGTATCTTGGCTACTAGTGTAGTTATGAGGTTAATTAGGGTACTCATTTGTTGAAGGATTTGATCGAATTTTTGTGCTTGTTGAAGTAACATCTCTTCTATATTTATGTTTGGTGTGTTGGTATCCGTCTTTTTGATGTTTTGGTTGGATTTTAGTATGTTCGCATAGCTCGTTTCCTTACTAGTGTCTGTGTTCGATCTGTCTTTGTTACTGAATGTGTGATGACTTTGTAATGGTGGCTGGGCCTTAGGATCATTAGCCAATTTTGGGTTTTGTGCCTGGTGAGTATCAGTTGTCCTGATGGCTTCTCTTTTTCGGAACTGTAAGTGTTTGATATTTTTTCTTGATATAATTTCTTTATACACCTCGCATCCTTTAAAGTTTGCTGGGTGTGCACCAAGGCACAAGGCACATTTCGCTGGGGAACTTCGATCAGTCTTAGGGCACTCTGCTGTTTTGTGTGATTGAGCACATTTTACGCTGCGGTAGGGCCTCATGCAGTAATTTTTGGAGTGGCCATATTGCTGGCATCTTTGACACTGTACGATGGAATTCCGCTTTCTTGGTTCTTCTATAGTGACTGATTGGTGGTTTATATATTTTATATTCTTAGCAGCTTTGTTGTTAGGACCCTGTTGTAGAGTTGCAAAGAAGGTTGATGTGGCTTTCTTTTCGGGTCCATACTTTGCATTAACTATTTCTCCAATTACTATGTTTCCTGTTTCTTCTAGAGCCTTTTTAATATCATCAATAGGCGTTGAGTGATGTAGGTTTTTTATTACAATTCTACAGGGTCTTTTGTCTTTTCTATTAAATGTATGACCGATTATACCCCTTTTTCTAATTACATCTATTATAATTTTGTAGGTCTCTACATTGGCGCAATTAATACGTAATTGATTCTTGTTTATGTTTATGTAGTTAAAATTTGTTTTGTTAGCAGCACATTCTAGGAGCTCTGTAAGTTTATTAAGGTCTTCAATACCATAAAGGATAATGGGTGGTGGTTTAGAGTCCTTTTTAGGAGGTTCACTGTTATCTTCCTCTTGGTCAACCGGAAGCCCGCTGAATTTATTGTTAATCGATATTCTTTCCGGGGATGGTGATGAGATTTTCTTCCTTTTGGCATTTCTCAGTTTTGGTGCTCTTTGCCAGGAAGGATTGGCATTTTCCTTCCCTATGTCTACACTCTGATGTTGGAGGTGACTGGTGTTGGAGTTTTGTGAAGTAGTCTGGCTTTGCATATTAGAATCTGCCACAGAGCTCAGTGATAAGCTTCTAGGTCTATTCAGGAATAGGCTAGGGTGGAAGGCCTGCTGAACTAGTTTTTTATTACTTGCAGTTTGACCAGTAGCATTCCCTGATGAGGGGGCCTGGGTACCCACCCTCTCACAGTCTTCGGTAATCAATTTCTCACTTACAGGCCCGGATACCTGTAAGCGCCGGGTGCTAGCCGGATCGCAGGGCAGAACATTCTCATTATTATCACTCATTTCATTACGATGGTTGGGAGAATAGTGTAGAACTTTCCCAAGGAACTACACATCATGATTTCGGGTTGACGCCCTAGCCTTTGACGATCCAACATCACTCTGCAAGGCAGCAGCTACAGTATGATTTCAGAGTCTGTATCTCCTAGACCAATTGCCACTCCAAGGCTCACGAGGTTGGTCTTCCCGAGTCCGAGCTTTGATTTAAGTGGCGGCTCATACTCGCCACTGTCGTCCACTGTCTTAAGGTTTAGTGCCATTTTATAGAGAAACCTCCGCTATGAGGATATCCCGGCACCCTTCGAGTTGGACCGCCCAATTGTCCGCGACTGCCTAAGCAGCTAGCCTCCATATCTGAAAACCGTTTCGCTATCCGCAACCTGCGACGCGGGGGGTGGCAGAGGGCACTGCCCCTGAGAATTTTCCTCAGAACCCCCTTCTGATTAGCAATCTATCTAAATGTACACATGGGCATACATGGATAGTGTATGCATATATGTGTGTATAATTAGATTTGAATTTAAAAGAATTGAGTTAAATTGAAACGAATGCCGACAAACTGCTATGAAGTTTATGTTGATAAACTAAATATAATATTTCCATCGCCATACAGCGTGGAAATGCGGCCAGCCTTTTGGCCACAATCCCCGAAAATTGTCGGGACAATAGGCTAGACGACAACTTTTTCTTTCGGTTTGTTATGTAAGGACGTCACAATAATATAACTATAGGTGAAAGAATCACTTCGATAGCATAAAAACTTCTCGAGATATGATAACTTGAAAATCACAATTTTGGACTTTCCTGAAAACGCTCCATACAAAAGGCTACATAAGTATGACGTCACACTTATGTATTTTGTATACGTTAAAACAGAAATTTGTACGACAGCTATGTGAAATACTACGTTTATGTAGCTAGTGCCATGACAAAAGTTATAGTATTTTTGATTGTTTTTCCAAAATTAATATTTTTTTTTATAATTTCATTCTTTTAAATTGGACTTTCCTACTACACTTTGATCGATCATAGAACAAGTCGGACATAAGTTATCAAAATTTCAAGATCACAGATCGTTCTAGTTTTGTATATTTTATGACACTGCTATGTACTTTTTATAATTTTTTATCATTGTCGTCTAGCCTATTAATATGGTAATGATATATTTTTTTTATTTTTTCTGTGTATTTTATTATAATTTTAGTTTTTAATGAACCCAGTTGTATTAAATTTATTATAAATTTAATTTTAAGATATTTATAAATAATTTTAGTTTTGTAATTTAATTAAGTTTTCTATAGTTAGATTGTATTTAATTAATTATATTATATTTTTAATTTTAATATTGAAATAGATAATAAAATATTAGATGCAACCTCATACTGATAAAGTAAATAAAGCCCAAGGGATCACAACGCAATAAAGTACACAATAATATTTAATGTTAACGCGTATTTTAGGTTAATTTCATATTTTTGTAAGAAGAAAAGACGCCATTGCGCCGATTATGTACTCAGCATGGGAAAGAGATAACAAGTATATCAAAGCGCCGAGAAGCCGAGATCACAACGATAGTCAATACATATATTAGATATTCTATATACTATATAGGTCAATATAATAGATTTCCCAGGCAACGGGAGCCGTTTTCGGACGCAATCATTGGACGCAGCTGAACTGATTTACAAAATTAAGTCAAATTATATGACGTATTTTTTTACCAATAGAATCTGCTTACTTGGTCAGTATCATATTGACGCCAAGTCAATGCTGACGAAGTCACTGGCCCAGGTGATATATAACATACATTTATGAATGGGTAAATAAGCATGTATTTTTTTTTTATCAGCCCAATAAATTAAGCCAAAGGTTCGTGGTTAATTTTGTTTCCCGACCCGTCTGTCTTCATCCAATCGTTTGATAGCTTCGCTTGTTCAATTAAAATCAAATTTACCTCCCCTTTTGTTTTACGGTGACAGCCCTTTATACTCACTTTATATAAGGTGCCTTTAGACTTGTTTAAATTACAAAACATTGTGCGACATTAGCGTTCAAGAGAATGATATGAAACTTGTCTACGTGCAAGATCAAAAGTCCCGTAAAATAATATTAATCAATTATCAAATTACGTAATCAAATACAAATTTTGTTAGTGGCTCATCGTCATCCGTAATTCCGTAGAACCAAAGCACAATGTAAGTAATAATACTACGTACAGTATACAGTACGGCCACTCCCTGCATCTCTCTTTTGACGACCTCACTTCCCAGTCGAATGTGGAACCGATCGCCAGGGCTGCCACACGTCGTCGCGTATTATGAAAGTTCGTTCGTAGTACATAATCTATTCTGAACTGAACTTTTAAATGGTAAAATGATTTATGTCTTATTATTTATACATTATCATTTTTTTGGAAATTGAATATTTGTTTATAACAATAATTTATTAAAGTGACAGTAGGCATAATTAGACATTTTTGTATTAGAGATGATATATACTAACGAATTAATTTGTACAGAAAGCTGCATCTTCTGTGATTATGAAATTTACTTGGGAGATATTATGCCACTTGAATGTAATATGGTGGTGTTCTTTCACAACACTTTTCTTCCAATACACGTTGCATGAATTCCTCATTCAATTAATATTTATTTATTATTATAAAGGTATGTCTGTGCATTCCACGTGTATTTTTTTAAATGTGTCGCAAAAAATTTATATCAAAAGTACCTATGTGAATTGCAAGTGAGTATGTTCCTTTATTTATTGCGACCGCTCTGACAAAAGTGACGTAATGGTAATTTTTGTTTATTGAGTTAAGACTTCATCATTAAATAATTTGCATGTTGTTATATTTTTGTGGGGGTCGTAAGCGTGATTTTAATTTATTATTACTCAATAAAATTCAATTGAAAAAGTTGGTTTATTATCATTTTTGCGTTGTAAATGCTGCAATCAGGGGAGCGTCAATCTGATGTCAATTTTATTTCTGAGAGTTCCTACAATATTCATAAAAGTGTCCTGTTTTGTTTTTTGTATCGTACATTATCAGCATTGTTCCAGTAAATAATTCCTAGGGCTTATGTTACATCAGTTAAAATATATTAAACTAGCTGGCCCGGCGAACTTCGTATCGCCTTTAAATATTTTTACGTTAATTTTTTCGATGAGTTATAAACTATCCCATTTTTAAAATCGATTCAGTAGTATAGGATTCCATCGCGGACAAACAACGTGACACGAATTTTTATATATTTAGATTTGTCATGGAACGAATCCTAAACAAGCAATTGATCCGTTACCTAGAAGATTACACTCTAATTAATAATCGTCAGTATGGTTTTAGATCAACAACCGTTCTTCATGATTCCAACGATCAACATCCATCTTCTGGCATATGTGATGCACCTCTATGACAACTCATGTTTTTTTTTTTTTTTTTTTTTTATATTACGTCGGGTGGCAGACAAGCATACGGCCCGTCTGATGTGACGCGGTTACCGTAGCCATATTAACGCTCGCAACATAAAATATCGCTCGCGCGCCGCCACCCCCGCTGCATATGCAACATCTCCTTCCTTCTGGTGACCTCACTCACTCGCAGGAACACAACAATCCTCAAGGGAATTGTTATTTGGCTGCGGTATTCTGTGAGGTGGTGGTACATTCCCCAGTCGGGTCGCTTACAATTACGCCCCCTACCTCTCTTTTCGCCAGAGCTTCGTTTGTCAGTCAGCAGGGTGCACCGCGTGCAGGTGAAGTTGGCTTTGGTTCAAAGATGTTGATGAACCACTTACACCCCAAACGGACTTTGCCTTACGGAAATTGCTAAACTTGGCGAATCTGTCTAAATATTTCCAAGGCATTTGATCGGGTCTGACACAAATAGGGTTCAAATATCGTCCGTCCGGGATTCCCCGGATTTGTCCTAGTTCGGAAGGCGTCCGGGCGGGGTGTCAATTGTAGTCCAGGGCTAAAAGTTTTAAATTACTACCGCGCCCGCTCCATGCTGCGAATAACCGTCTTGTCACAGAAAAAAAAATAGTACTAGTACTAAGATTCATAATCTGGAGTTGCCAGGCATCTTGTCCTCATCTTCCTAGCTTGTCTTTCGTTAGAGATAGCAACCCTAGGCACAAAGTACTTCTCTCCAAACTTCCGTCATGGCTCTAAAGATCTGTCAGCTCCGCAATCTCTAAAAGAGATCGCTACCGACTGTGTCGAGATATGATTTGTCTGGCAGTTGGCGAGCAACAAGAGGAGTAATGGCGACCATTCCTTTTATTGCCGAGCGAAGGCAGCTGTCAGCACAAAATAAATAGTAATACATGTACTGCCCGACTGAAGAAATGTTCCATTCTTCAAATTATTTGTAGCCATATAATAATTCGTAGTGATTGTTCGACTGTGGAATCTATCTAAATTTATAGTTATTTTCTTTTTCACACAGCGAAGTCTGGTCTTACTATGATCAGTCTGTATTGAGAAGTGACGGCAGCCAAATAATAATTCCTTGAAGCTTATAGGTTTCTCCTGTATCTGCGAGTAAGTGAGATTACCAGGAAGAAACGTTGCTAAGTTTGCAACTTGGGTGGCAGCATGTAAGCGATAATTTATTTCGAAAGCTTCTATAGGCTACGTTAATCTCTTCTCATCAGCTGGCTGTACTGATAAATTTTGCACACTGTGTAAAATTTGACAGCCGACTGAATAAGGGTTCAAATACACATGCGGCATGTTGCGAACGGTAGCCACCGACAGAGACAATTATCAACACGTCGACGGCAGTTATTTGAACCGTAAAAGCCTAAAGCGCTTATCACTATGTTCTATCCAACTCAACCCCGACTCAACTTGGAAATTCATTCAACACTCAACACACTATTACACTATTCAATTTCATGGCAATTTCCAATAGCATGTAGGCAATGTAGAAAAAGTCTTTGTTGGTCATGCTCCGACTGACCGAAACTCATACAGAACGAAACCTTTTATTCGACTGGTCGAACTATCGGAAATCGGCAACAAAGGGTCTTTGCGCTGTAAACTGCACCGATTGCTGTTTACATAAAAGTTTCGATAATAAAATAAAACAATATTCTGTGTGCAATTGATAATATTGATTTGATACCAGCTTGTGACATGACAATGTAGCGTCATGTACAATGTGCAGTTTTAAAAATATTATTTTTGTTCATTGCAGGTAAACAATGCGATTGGTCGACGGATGTGCGGCAAGCCGATATTGGATTTTGGTATTATAGTATTACATTTTATATTAAAGCTCGTGAAATGTTAAAGTGAAATCAAACATGTGGTTGCAACTTTAAATGTACTTTTAAATTATCCGAGTGAGAATGTAGATGTGTTTGGTTTTTAGTGAGGGTATGAATGAGCATTCTTGCATAAAATTTATATATTCAATACCAGCTGACCCGGCAAACCTCGTTTTGCCATATAAATTTAGGGGTTGATGGTAGAAGAGTGGTGAAGGGTGAATTTGAAGTTGTATGTATTTTTCAATGCTCATAATAAAATAAAAATATTTGTCAATAAAATAAAATAAAAAATTTTAGGCGTGGGTAACCCTTATCATTTAGGGGTATGAAAAATTGATGTTGGCCGATTCGCAGACCTACCCGATATGCACACAAAATTTTATAAAAATCGATCCAGCCGTTTCAGAAGAGTTTGGTAACAAACACCGCACTTACACTTTTATATATTAGAAGATTGCACATAAAATATTATAACATAGTTAAATCAAAAGTGTACAAAGGCGAGCTTATCTCTACAAGAGATCTCTTCCAGCTGACGGGTTATAGGCAGTAAGAGAAACAGTCACGGATAATTACAATGCGTACTTATTAATAAAGAAATATAGAAAGAATAAAAAAACAGCACAACGAAACGACATTTTGACTCTTTAAAGCAGTGGTTCCCAATCTTTTTTGTTCATGGACCACTACGAGCTTTTGTTACGTGTGCGAGATTTGAGTATTTTGTATAAGTGCTCAATCTCTGTCATTATGAGTTTGTAACACGGACCATAATTTACATGTCACGGACTACTGGTGGTCCGCGGACCACCGGTTGGGAACCCCTGATTTAAAGAGTAATAGCATATTATTATCATTTTATATTATTAGAGTAATATTTACATTTAATAGTATAGATGATGAAATGATTTGAAGAAGAGCATACAGGTGAGGAGATATAATGAATTTAAAAATGAGGATGAAGAGGCAGTAAGGAAGGTGATGTGAAATTCCGCAATTTTCTGTCGGTTAAATCGATAGTGCCCGTTTCTTTCTGCTGAAAAAAATCCTCTATATATTTACATAGAAATTTCAATCGTAAATGTTTTATTTAATCACAATTTAGACAATTTTATGTTTTGTAAGAGTTGCAGGCAATATCAGATTTAACCAAAAATTCTAAGATTTAAAACTAACAAATTTGCATTTGCTTGCTTGACGTGGTTTTTTTTTGTAATATTAAGTACTACTGTAAGATGATTCATGGTTTTTGACGTGATAACGTCTTATAAATCGATGAACGCCGGCAGCACGCACGAAAAAGCATGACTCATTGTCACGTTCCGCTTGAGCCAAGCGTGCAAGCGAGAGCGTGGAGAAGCGTTCGGCTTGTGACGCATCTCTCTCTCTTCCACTCCATCGGCCTATGTTTTCTTACGACGTTATCACGTAAAATTATCGTCCGTTAACTGACTTTACAGGCAATATTGTTATTTATATGCTTGTATGAAATACTGGTCATTTTAAAACAAATAAATGCTCCACCATACGGAGATACAGAAAGTTTGTACTGTGGCTCCACCATTTGTTCAAAACAGATATGGATAAATATTTTGCTTTTCAATTCGCTCTACGAAACACTCGTTCGGTTGCCATCTCTATTTATTCTGTCTGTTTGTTTGTTCGCGCAGTGGAGTTAAATTTATTTTATTTGATTTCTGTTATGCGTTGCGAGTGAGATACTACTCGGGTTTGAATATTTCATTGTTTGTATTAACAGCCGGTGGATTTTTTTAAATATCAGTACTGTCCAAACTGTAGATTATGATTGATTTGGATTAGTCGAAGCTATGTAATAATTTATTGGGAAAATCAGCGATGAAATAAATAAAACAAATCCCTGGACAAATTACACAGCGCCATCTAATACCAAATTAAGCAAAGTTTGTACTATGGAAACTAGATAACTGATATCGAACCCGCGACCTCGGAGTCAAAGTGGCCATTGCTGTCATTTATGATGAAAAATTATTTCTATGGGAAAGGTAAATTGATGTTTATTCTATGAGTTTATTTTGTCCACACCGGGCACGTGTTTCCGATGTTAGCCCACATTACGAATTTTAGGTAGACGGGATTCTATTATACATATTAGGTAGACACAATTTTGAAAATTTAAATAAAAATAAATACCTTTTGCAAAAGTGTAAGTTCTCAACTATTTTTTGCAGGTCGTTGCCAGCCTTATTTAAAAAAATATATTTACACGAGTAATTGAATATTACACTACGGCTGGTACCGACCTCAAAAACATAGTTTGCATAATATATACATACTTTTTATTTCTAATAAACTACATTTATAATAGAAGTAGGATGAAATAGGGAGGTGCTCTGCTGCTAGTATGATATCTGATAAATTAGGCTGTCGACACCCGACGATATCTGTTATTACATCTATACACCACTAGAAACGTCTCTAAAATATTACAGTAATATATCCAATTCCAGCACGTAGAACGGAAAATGCACTGAACGCAAGCTGACTCGCAATCCCTCAGGAGTATGGATGTAACTGCTTACTGCACGCGTTGGCACGTACTTAACAGTAAACTACAGTCTAAGGCATACTGCGCTGTATAGCAATAGGGTTAATGGTTATTTTTGTGTGAAAATATATCTGCTATATACAGAATATCCAAAGAATTCACAATCACCCATACATTCACGAATAAATAGAAGCCTTCAAATAGGAAATTTTGTTTTTTTTTTGTCTTTTTACATTAAAGCCATGTGGGTTATTAAAAAAAAAGAGATATGTTACGATCTAGCTCAGTGGTTTTCCAACCTTTTTGATACTGCGACGTCCTTTACAGGTTGTAACATTTTTGGGACGTCTGTTCTAAAAGGTGATACTTATAATAGCAATAAAATGATTGAAATACAATAAGAGTATTAGATAGATAGACACAACAAGAGGACAAGAAACAATTGAAATTATTTACTCAAACAAATGTACGTCTAAATACTGTACATACATAGTATAAGAACAGACATCAGACACGCTTAAATAACTCTTAATTCTGCCAAGCGTATCGCAGTGCCCCATATAAAAGGATGATCTTGTTTTTCTGAGGATAACCTCTCAAGGCTTAAAAGTTTTGTGCTCATTTAATATCCCGCGACACCTTTAGGATACAGCCGCAATGCACGCCCTATGCGTCGCGACGCGCCGTTTAAAAAGAACCGCTATAGAACAGAAAATATTCTCTCTGCTGTGATTCTGACTTTGTTAGTAGACATTTTAGTGTACCAGCACCCGACCGACAAACGTTGACCGATTATATTGTCGGTTAAAATGAAACGTATCAAATTCAATAATGAAACCCCCAATAACTACAAAAATTCCCAGATTTACTAAAACTAAAACGTGGCCAAATAAAAGTAGGACTTAAGTTGTATTATAAAACCAAAAGGTATCGGTGTCAATGCCGAATTCGTCAATTAAACAATTAGTCTATTTAAAACCAAAATAAAAATTATAAAATAAATATCTATTATGTTACTTTTACCAGCCCTGTTAATTAACAGTTCGATTAAGGCACGTTCACACTAAATTCGTTGTCGATTGATAGTCGGGATCGTGTGTCCACGGTCGTTGTTCGTATTTCAAATAAAATACGACACTGCTACGTGCTTCGCTCTATCGCGACAGTGCAAGCTGCATTTTTCAGCAAACAAAGCGCTTCACTGCTTGATTCTCAATTTAACGGCCAATAGCGTAGATTTAGAACAACTTGTCACTTGTAGATTACCCGTTTCAACTTTCGATTCGCTGCACTAAAGCAGATAAATGCTGTCGTTGCAAGAATTTCAACGTAATTTCTGTGTGTACAATAGTGTACATGCTCTATAAGTGTTGTTTTATTTTGATGTGTATTTTCATGCACATTGATTTAGTTTTCTTCACAGTGGTACAGCCCGGCCACTCCATAGAAATGTCGCCTCGTGAACTACTACATAAATAAAGTTGTCTGTGCAGAGCGTGAATGAGCGTGTGTGCTTGCGGCTCCATACAAATTGTTCTAGATTCGTCTCAGAGGGTAGGTGTGGTTAATACGAGAGAGCGTAGGGAGTGTATGTGGTACTATTACTTACTTTATGACAGTGGTCTATAATTCATTTTCAAGTCTGAAAAAAATATTCTAGTATGGCATAATATGTTTTTAATGGCAAATTTTGTTTCAAATATAAGGCCTAAGAAGTAACGAATAAATATGTATAATATGGTGTATGAATAATATGCCTTTATGATGCAAGCTTGCAAACGATACTTTGTATTGCAAGCGTCTAGCTACGGTCACCGCTTTACATCTGAGTGCTCGAGTTTTTTTAATCACATTTGAACGTGATAACGTTTACAAGCCTCCCAAATTGAGAAAAAGTTTCATATTGTGAATTTGCCAGACGCGTGTTACATATCCAAATTAGCCGGGTTGCTCCCTTCAAAATGTGACCAAGTAATGGCCACATAATTTTGATACGTAATACGCGTCTTATAAATTCACAACTGATGATCACATGAGAGTTCTTCTCTATTTGGTCGGTTTGTTTACGTTGGCATGATCGAACTCGAACTAAGTACTCAGACGGTCCGTATGCTTGTTTAGCATCCGGAGACTCCGGAGTTGTATAAAAATATACTATGAAGGATTTTTAGATGAACAATTTCTGGAAGATGATGCTGAGATACCGCTGATTTATTGCGCTCGTGCCGACATAAGATCCTAAGTAAAAGAGCTTTGCACACAAAAGAGACAAAAAATGCTCACGATACAATCATCTCTGTGGTATGATACATTTATATTCTTTAGTATTAGGGATATAAGGCGATTCGTTTTTGTTTCGACCGGTTACACTGGCCGTGCTCACAGGCTGACTTGAATCCTATCCTTTAGTTTTCGGACATTTTTTTAGAATTGACTGTCTATAATAATAAGACTGCCCACAAGACAGGCTTAGCCTAGTGTGGGAGTCTTTGGTACTACTGTTATTGCATGTGTTGTATTATATTATATATATTGTTATATTTTAACCATACTGTATGTAACTCAATATATGTAACACATGTAATCTATTTGGCAATAAACTTTACTTTACTTTACTTTACTTTTACTTTATAATAATTTTTATCTTTCACGGTTGTTTACAACACTATTGTGTGTACGGGACTTGCAGCGATAGATTTTTTCCGTAGATTGCTTCCATCGGGAAGCAATTAAAAAAAACGATTGATAACAAAATCGGGGATATATTTTGGTTTGGTGTTGCAGCTACATATCTATCATCTCCATCCAAAATTCAATCACACCACTGCAATGGATAGATGAAGAATCAAAGAATTTATTACGCTAAGTAAGGACTATGGAACATCGCGTACGGGGGGGAAAGCGCTGCCATTTTGAGATAATTTTAGTGCATATAATGTAGTCACGTACTACAACACACGTCCGTGTCCATGGCACAGGCAAACCCATTTTTTTTACTTTGCTAGAGTCTCGACCTTGTCCACTACCCGACGATGTGCATTTTTGCTTCTTATGATTGGTTAAGATGTTGGTGAGTTACTTATAACCTAAGATCCTGTTATAGTACATAGATGTGCACTCCCCTTAATATATTGGATATAACTATGTACTATACAGACGAACCGGTGCCGTTGACTCGGCGAGTCGTGACTCAGGTCCGTGTGTGCCCACCTTTAGTCGTAAATTAAAATGTTATAGCTACATTGTTTGTGTGCTATACAATCTATTGAAAACCTGAAAATATTCGTTTGTCGTTTTTATTGTTTTCGCTTCAATGCACCTTATGTTTATGCTGTTATTTTTGCCAAAGTTTCTTGGCGCTGTTTAGTAATAATGTAAAAAGTGTTAAATACGAGTTTAACGCCTTTTCCTTGTAGTAATGTAACAAATTGATCAACCGATTTCAAAATAGTGTTTTAGGGTTGCCAGCGGGATCTTATTACGAAGACTTCGCAGTCTGACCGTCCGACCGTCTTGTCTATCTTCAAATGGTCAATTGAAGGTGCTTAAAGCGTAATCCACCACGCTGCTCAAATCTAGATTCGCGCCATTGGATGACAGTCATAAAGCCAAGTGGCCGGAGCGGCTTGAAAACACCAGCCTCTGCCAACTGATGGAGTATGCTCTAAACCCCTTCGATCGAGGGGAGGCCTTTATCCCAGCAGTGAAATGAATAAGGGTTGACGACGATGCTACTATGATCCATCTCCTTAAACTCAGACAGGGTCAGGTGTAAAAGGTGTTATTGCATTTAGGCGACGCACATTACCATATATATAACATCCGTATTAAAATCGGCAATTTAATATGATGTACGGAAATGAATCTCAGTTAATGTCCCGAGATCAGTATCGACGTCATAAATCGCGGTCCTCTCAAATATGAGGCAATTAATTTTATATGTCGAGGTGAAGGGTTGTTTGTACCTATCTATAAAAGCAGGAAAGGGGTGCTGAGTTTGTGAACATCGAATGTTTTTTAAAAAAGAACTGTAAGTCTGTTTACGGACGTTAATTTTACGTGATAACGTCATAAGAAAACATCGACCGATGGAGTGGAAGAGAGATAGATGCGTCATAAACCGAACGCTTTGACCGACCGTGCCTCTCTATCGCTTGTTCCGCGCTCTGCTCATGCGGAACGTGACAATGAGTCATGCTTTTTCGTGTGTACAGCCGACGTTCGTCGATTTATAATACGTTATCACGTCAAAATTTAAAAATGAATCCATGAAATTCATTTTAACTAAATCATAATTTTTAGTTTCCATCTATAAAAACGGGACTTATGGTGTTCTGCGCGGGACACTACAATAAGGGGACTACACGACACTACACGAGGGGGATAAATCTTAAAAGATTAATTTCAATAAGAGGTGCAAAATTGCTTCTTATTTATTAAGATAAATTGAAATTCAATATTTTTTGAGTGCAAATCAAATGTTTTTATAAACTAAAATCCTTATATAAATTAATTCAATTATTAATATAAAATTAAATAATTTATCTTTTGATCAAATACCCCTATTTGTATGTTCAGTAAGTATTACCGCTCTTTTATTGCTTCTTTCGACTAAAAATGCGGGATGTCCCGTTTACAGCGGGATTGTCCGTTAAGACTAAGAGGTGTGGCAACGCTGATTATGGCGTCTCATCCAAATACACTTATGAATTTCGGCCAATGTTCCTTAATATATAACACCGTATAGATAAAAATCATTATGATAAACGGCTCTCTCAGATATTCAGCAATTAATTAAACAGTTAACAGAGATTACTTCAGTGTAATTAATTTTGCGAAACAACTTCCGAACGTGGGCTTATTTGCTTATTTCGCTGATTTATGTACGGGGGAGCCATTTTCGAGGAAAGTCTTGTAGGTGAGGTTCGTTTGTTTAACAAATCGTCATACAGATTGTTGAATTTGTTGGTTTCGTGTTTGGGAATCTCGTACAAGCTATGACATTTTATATATAGACGTGCCATTGGTAGGTTGCTATCCATCCGTGTTCCCCAGATTTGTCCAAGTTTGGACCGTCCGTGGAGAGTCCGGGCGGGGTTTCATTTGTAGTCCAGGGTTAAAACATCTGTTGGACTGTTTTACATCACTACCGGCCGCTCCATGCTGCGAATAACCTTCTTGTCATAGAATAAAAAATAGTACTAGTACTAAAAACACAAATGACATGTCCGAGTTTTAAGATTCAAAATCCAAAGTTTTCACACATCTTGTCCTAGTTGCTAGAGATGACATCCGTAGCCATAGGCTAACATCACGGCAGTAAAAATTTGTAACAAAGCGCTTATTAAATACGGTATACAACATGACATTAACATTAATATTATTAAAACTCACGTGAGACATTATACTAAATTAATTACCGGACAGAGTCCGGCGCGAGTGACAAAGGGTGGACGTGTCTGGACATTCGCCCTGATGAAGGTCTCCTTTTGAGATCGAAACTAGTCGGCTTTCCCGACAAAAAGACGTGTGACCCGTTTAATTTATTTAATTAATTTTGACATTAATATTCTCAAGGGGCCTGTACTTGTTGGATCCATTCTCCGCACACGCCTATCAAATGATCGGGCTTGACCCGTGATTAAAAACAAATACAAGTACTGTCATGCAAAGGAAATGTTCCATTCTTCCAATTATTATTTGTGACAATATAATATTTTTTACTTTGAGATGGAGAGACTTCACTCTAAAACTTCATAATATCGGCCGAAATCGACGTTGTGTAGAGTAGAGAAGTATGTAGGTATCATTGGAAAATATATACTCAGCGAATCTACACTACATTAGCTGAGTGTATATTTTCCATTGATTTCAATTGAAAATGTATGTGATGATCATTCCTCAAGGACATGATTGATCTCAATATTTTTTTTTCGACACAAACGTCAAGAGTGTCGAGGTTTTTAATTATGACAAGTTTCATTAAAATCGGCTCAGTGGTTTTGGAGCCTATTCATTTTTTTTTATACTACGTCGTCGAGTGGCAGACAAGCATACGGTCCGCCTGATTTGAAGCGGCTACCACCGTATTAACGCTCGCAACATAATATATCACTTGCGCGCCGCCACCCCCGCTGCCAACGCAGCATCTCCTTCTTTTATGGTGACCTCACTCACTCGCAGGAACACAACCACCCTCAAGGGAATTGTTATTTGGCTGCGGTATTCTGTGAGGTACATTCCCCAGTCGGGTAGGTTACAATTACGAACCCAGCTGACTGACAAACGAAGCTCTGGCGAAAAGAGGGGTACTCTTTTCGCCAGAGCTTCGTTTGTCAGTCAGCAGGGTGCACCACGTGCGGGTGAAGTTGGCTTTGGTTCAAAGATGTTGATAAAACACTTACTCCCCAAAATTCATTTCTAAAATTTATTCATTTCTAAAAGTGACTTTTCGGCGTATACATAAGCATTCAGCTCGCTTCATAACAAATCAAACAAAAATATCAATCTCATTAAGTTATCCTTAACTCAAATATGCTCGACACGGTATGTTAATAGCATGTCTTTTAACGCCCCGGTATATTCATCATTCGATGGTAATGAGGTCATTGACACCGTGACAGCTGGCCGCTCATTAAGGCTCACTCTTTTGTCCGTCGAGAGATTGGTAATTGACTGGTGGGTCAAGTCGTATAGAGATCGTACTTCCGTATGGATGAATGGTGTAGTAGGTATTTTGTGGGTTTAATGGTCTAAATTGCTTGTGCTAGCACAGAATCCTACTAATAACGAGCCCGGTGGTCGAATGGTTAGCAATGGCCACTTTGACTCCGAGCTCGCGGGTTCGATCCGCGCACAAGACAAACATTTGTGTGCATGAACATGTCTGTTTGTCTTTTCTGGGTGTTTTCTATGTATTATAAGTATGTATTTACAGAAAAAATGTAATGTATTATAAAATATATTATATAAACAGTTGTCTAGTACCCATAGTTCAAGCTTTGCGCTTAATTTCGGACTAGATGGCGCTGTGTAAATTGTCCAGTAATATTTATTTATTTAATCTTTAAATATGAAAGTTTGTGAAGTTGTAATCTAATTTATATGTTAAAATGGATAATATTTAAAATCATACAGTAAGTAGTGATATTTGACGAGCTCGGTGGTCGAATGGTTAGCAATGGCCACTTTCACTACGAAGTAGCGGGTTCGATCCCCGTACAAGACAAATATTTGTATGCATGAATATGTCTGTTTGTCTTCGTCTGGGTGTTTTCCATGTATTAAATTTTAATATTTACGAAAAAAAATATTTAAGTGTAATATCAGTTACCTAGTACCCATAGTACAAGCTTTGTTTAGTTTGGGACTAGATGGCAGTGTGTTATTTGTCCAGGAATGTTGATGAATGACTATATATATACAAAATAAGGACTTTAACAGGAATAACAAAGAATATGTTACAAGATATGTTACTTTACAACATGTCCAGTTTGTTTGTATCGTAATTTTCTGCATCAACCCATAATCATCCCACTGCCTGGATACTGGTCTCCTCTCAATCGAAGGGGGTTTAGAGCGTGCTAGAGTGGTTAGAGCTGCACCATGCTGCTGAACTAGGATTGGCATGCACGACCTCATAACAAACCAAAGGCCACCGGAAAAAACCATAGGCAGCACAGAACATGTTCTGTGATAGACAGGCTACGGTTTACGTTGTTTCATGGACGATCGGTTAAACTTGAACTTGAATGAAACGCCCAACGAGTATATTATTCTGTGGCCCAATGACGCCATCGCGGTTTCGTAAGTTTACAATTACTAAAAATACTTTCTGATATGTTACATACTTGCACTTGAAGCTGGACTGTGACAAGTATTATTATGTACTTGGATGTTTGGATGAACATATTTTAATTTCAGCTCAGAGTACTGGCACTGTAGAGGTTTCCTTAGATGATTGATTACGGAACTTCTTTGAAAGACGTCTAAGTTTATTCAAGCTTGTCCATGCCCGATTGATGCAAGTAATATTTCCAGCGACTATAGGCTAACTACTTTTGACGTGAACACGTCTTTAAAGTTGCTTCTCTATGGAGGCATTAAAAAAAAAACGAATGATAACAAAATCGGGGGATACAGTTTGGTGTTGCAGTTACAAATCTATCATCTTCATCCAAAATTCAATCACACCACTGGATAGATGAAGGAGCAAAGAATTTATTACGCTAATTAAGGACTATGGAACATCGCGTGCGAGAGAGGGGTAACGCTGCCTTTTTGAGATAATTTTAGTGCATATAACGTATTCACATACAACACACGGCCGTGTCCATGACACAGTCACACGTCATTTTTTTTCAATCCGACTTTTCGTTGGAACTATTTTATACAGAGCCTTGGGTTTGCGAGTCAAATTCACACTTAACCGATTATTTTTGTTAATGATGTCACACCTTCACAATTTATTACAAACATAGAAGTAGTAACAAGTTACTGGAATTGAACGCACAACTCGTTAGTGTGCGCGACATGAAACGGATAACATCATAACACGAATTGAGCAATAAGCCACCGCACGATAACGGTCTGGCAGTTTACACTAGATGCCTGAGTTTTTATTAAAAAAAAGCATTGCCTTTCTGTGCAATGATTCACCCATAGAGTTTTTTTTAACAAATAGCTTTACGGCTCAGGAATCAATGTCCTTTTGAGCCCGTCTATTATCTTATTTACGGCTTCAGGGACATGCCGAAAAATATTAAACACTTAATGATAGATTCTTAATAATTACTTGCACCTTAATATACTATCTCTATTATGAATCAATATCATTAGGTATACCTACATTGAATTATGAAAATTTGTTTAGAAACACAACCGCGCTCATGAAGTACTCGCCAATGGCCTAGATTAGATTCGAATTTCGAGTACTTTTGTATGACAAAAAAGGATTTCTTTTTTCAAAATATTCATATCATAAATATGATTTATATTTTTTTTTTTTCGATAAGTTTTCATTGTGAAGTTGTGTTAAAACAAAACGTACCTACGTTGAATTTAATTATTATAGTAGTCGCAATGATGATATTTAGTAATATGCATTTTTTACACTATTCTTATAATTAAAAAGAACAGAATGCAGAATATGTTTACGTCATTACAATTTTAAAAGAAAACGTAATCGTATTTTATAGTCTGTTAAAACGAACAAGGGTTGCGCTCGCGCGTTCCTAGATTCAAAGATAAGGGCATACACGCCCGAGTGATTCCGAACACGCCCGAAGAAACTCGAAGGACGAGGTCATTCAACGCTTTAATTGCTGTCCCTTATCGACTCACTTCGTTATCCCATCTAGTTGTCTCTTTTACTCTCATTTGAATATTTAAGGGCCAGTAGTTCAATTATTTAGAAAAGCAGTGAGAGTTATAGAGGGAGTGGCATAGATTGAATTAATTTGGTAATCAATTTGTTTAACGTAGTGCGCAGTGACTCATATCTTATATAAGTACCAGTTATATTAATTTAAACCATAAATCGTTAAAATAGGGAGGATAAGCAAGCAACTTTTGTTGAAATAATTTGGTGTGCAGTAGTATTAACTGATTGGGAATACTTTTTCAGTCAGTCTTAAAGGAGACTGCAGTAATCGACTGGGGAAGTATACCTCAATCTTACGTAAGACCACAGTATAAGCAATAGTAATACAATATGTACAGTTAGGCCAATCCCTGCCGCTCTCACAGGGTGACCTCACCTCCCCTCTGTTGTACTATGCCTCTGAGTTGCCACACAGGGGCGCACTAGCAGTTAGGTATAGGGTACGTGTCCCTTTTCTCGGTCGCCTGTCCCGTTGTCCCAAAACAAAGCACTGGGACGCAAAATAGTCCCGTTTTCCGAAACTGCGCGAAATTTTAAAATTACGAAGCTCGTGAGAAATATAAATACAATTAAAATAAATTGGTTTCATATACCTAATTTAATAATTACTGTCAGAAGAACATTGCTTTATTTCACAATTTGTTACAATAAAAATAATTAGAATTACATAATAAGAAGATAATAAGTAATCATCATCATCATCATCAGGTCCATTTTAGTCTCCACTACAGGAGCACGACCCTCTCTCGTCCGTCCTAGACGGAAGGAGGATTTGGCCTACACCCCCCACGCTGGCCAAACGGGTTGAATGAATGAATGAATGAAATCTTTATTTGCTCAGATAAAGGTACAAAGTGGTCTTATGAGATATATACATAGCTTCCTTCATCTGCTACTTGAATAGCATGCAAATATAATTAAATTACAAATTGTCTGAATATCGAATCTTAAATTATTTTTAATCAATTTACATATTATTATATAGTCATCATTTGTTAGATTATTAAATGTAAAGTTAATGTCAATTTGTTATAAGTATTTATTTAATTGAATCTTGCAGAAATTCATTTACTGAGTAATAGCTTTTCTCAAGAAGAAACTTACACAAGGCGTTATTTAATTTATTACTCGTTTAATTCTTAATTTCTTCAGGTAGCTTGTTGAAAATTTTAATTGACATTGCATAACAATTGTTTTGATATAATGAAGAGCGAGGAGTATGATTCAGTGCTAATCGATTTCCTTTTCTTGTATTGCGGGGATAAATATCAGATGCTCTTTGATACAAGTACATATGAGATTTTGTAAATTTTGCCATTTCTAATATGTATATGCATGGTAAAGGCAATATTTTTAGTTTCATAAATAATGGTTTGCAAGAATCATAAGGCGCAGCTCCACATATAGCCCTAACACATTTTTTTTGTGCAATAAAGGCTCTGTTTAAACCCACACCGTTCCCCCATATTATCAATCCATATCTAAGTACTGATTCCACATAACCGTAGTATGCAGAAAGAGCAGTTTTTTGGGTTGCAATTTTACGGAGTCTGTTCAAAACAAAGACGTATCTATTTAGTTTGACACAAATTTGATTGATATGATCAGCCCAATTTAATTTTCTGTTTATTACAATGCCGAGAAATGTCGTATTTTCTATTTTATTTATGTTTAGTCCATTATAATTAATATTAAATTTCATGTCTGTTAAATTATTATTAAAGTTAATATAATTCGTTTTCAAAAGGTTAATTTTTAAATTATTTTCGTCAAGCCATTTTATTATTATGTCCATTGTGTTATTTATTTCACGTTCATGATTTAAAGTCTCTTCATCTTTATTGCTATTGATTATTACTGAAATATCATCCGCAAACAGTATGGTTTTATGTTTTACTGTCTTTGGTAGGTCGTTTATGTACAGTAAGAATAACAGAGGTCCCAAGACGCTCCCCTGTGGTACACCAAATTTGTTGAATTTATATTCTGACCTATACCCTTCCAGAACATTTTTAGTATTAATTCTGTCAATTTCCACACATTGAGTCCTGTTTAGAAGATATGTTTTGAGCCAATCGTGTGCTCTTCCTCTGACACCGTAGCTTTCTATTTTATTCAGTAAAAGATCATGGTGGACCATATCAAATGCTCTGGTCATGTCGTAAAACAGTACTGTTGTCAAGTTTTTTTTTGTCAATGTTATAGGTAATGTCATGTATTAAGTTAAATGCCGCTAGCGTTGTCGATTTATTTTTTTGGAAGCCATATTGTTCTTCCCGTAGTATATTGTGCTTTATAAAAAATTTCATAAGACGTGTATGCATGCATTTTTCGAAAATCTTTGCGAATACCGATAATAATGTGATAGGGCGATAGTTCAATAAATTTGTTTTTTCACCTTTTTTATACCGTGGTTTAACAATAGACGCTTTTAATTTATCCGGAAAGAAACCCGTCTCAAAAGATAGGTTTACTAGGTGCGCTAGGACTTCACAAATTTCTTTCCTGCAGTCTTTTATGATCATTGTTGATATTTCATCGTGGCCTTCCGCTTTTGTGTTCTTGAGTGACATTATAATTGTGATTATGTCATTTGCATCAAACGGTTTAAGAAATATGGTGTTAGGCAGATTATTAACAGTTTGTTTTATGTTAAGTCTATCGTTTTATTTATTAGGTGTTTCGACAAAGTAATTGTTGAAATTATTTGCAATAGAGGATGGGTCATTTATTTCTTTAGAGACGAACTTCTTAGCTTCCATGGATTCACCGTGCGGGTGCCGGGTCCATCGTGTGGCAGAGAGAGAAACCCAAGCAGATCCCGAGACTTGTGACACGGGTGTAGGTTTAAGGGGCCCCTTTCCGACGTACATCAACACTCACCTTCACTACTTGTGTTTCTCTCCCTGCCCTGCCAAATCTGGTATGAACCTGCTAATGCAGCTTTAGATACTCGTTCTAGTATAGAACTTACTGCACTTCTGGACAAGCCAAGGTCTTTCAGCAGGTTATAGAGAGATTTTGCTGGTATACCTCTCGCTCCTACTTCTACAGCGTATAGATTAACTACATAGCCGCTTTTTGTTAATTCGTTTAGGAGGTCATAATATTTGTTTTGTTTTATCGCGTGGTCTTTGGGTATGTTAGTTTCCCACGGTACGGTAAGCTCTACAAGTACTATACGTTTTGTAGCTCTGGAGAAAAGGAAAATGTCCGGTCTGGATGTCGAAACAACCACATCTTCTGGGATTTTATAGTGCTTTTCATACGTGTCCATTAAAATAGTCCAGTCAGGTGCTGCACTGAGGATTGAGTAAGGCTTGTTCTTGGAGTTTGAAGTTGAGCCTCCTTTTATAAAGTTAATTTGTCTTTTGTTTGTCGTTAATCCTTTTTGGGCTCTAGCTATTGAAAGGCTTATGGCTTCACGTATGATTTGAAGTACTCTGTCATGGCGATGTGAGTAATGACCCCTATCAAGGAGCACCTTGCATCCCACCAATAGGTGCCTTGCTGTACATATCGCCTCTCCACAGGTATAGCAACATTTTTCAGAGGCTTTTCCCCACCTAACTAAGTTACTCTGGTCAGGGAGGGTCATTTGAAAGGCATTAAGATAGAATTTTAATAAGGCAGGAGACCAGTCATACAGCAAGGTGCGCCACTTCAGAGCTAACGGGATGCAAAACTCGCCTACGGTTAACCACTCACTTTGCATTTCTAAATTCATAGCGTGCACTTTGTAACTGTCATTTTCGTCTTGTTGTAGAAAGGTTTTTACTATGTCTCGGTCTTCCCTTTTCTTTCTCGCGCCCAACCCAGCTCTATTTGCCTGTGCACCTACCATAAATTGTTTGTGGAATTGAAGTCTAGATTCTAGGTCTGTGGCATTTTTGTCTTTTGGGAGAGATTTAACTAATTCGTCTTGCGACTTTTGCAAAACATGCGTTTTTGTAACTCTCAGGTGTTTATAGAGTTCAGAAGGTTTCTTTAATTTCAGCCCAAAACTATTGTGATCCCTAAATAGAGTCGAGGGATCAGCCGGATGTGCCAGTCCGAACCATGACTTTAATATCTTTATGACATTAGCATCTAACTTTGCCAAGAGGGTTTTACCGAAGTCATATACTAGGAAAGGCCAAGTGAGACGTGATGTGAGATAGTTGTCGTATATCCATGCTTTTTTAATATTACTGATAGGCTGTTGGTCTACCTTATTGAGGTCGTCTATGAAATTTTCGACAACTTCCCCCAATGATGGTGTGCGTCCTTTGTAATCTATCTTTCTACCAAGAAATTTAAAAGGCACTGTTTCTGCAATCGTAGCAACTTTTTGGCCGCTTATGGAGAGTTCCGGGTCGTAAGAAGTGTATTTGGTATTTCGTCTACCCAGACATAAACAATAACATTTACTTGGTTTCGCCCTCAATCCCTCCGTCCATGTACAGAACTCATCGACTTCATTTAACAACTCCTGACACTGTTTGGGATTACGTGTAAGTATTGCAAGGTCGTCAGCAAAGGCTAAGATTGACTCAGTGTACTTGTTGTTGATTTTAAAACGGTAGCCCCATTTCCTTTCATATGATGTCAATTTGTCTATTAAAATATTAATAACTATATTAAATACTATCGGTGATAAGCAGCACCCTTGGAATAGTCCCACACTGTATTGTAGTGGCTTTGTGTATTCCTTGTTTACTGCTATGATGAATTTTAAATGCGAGTAATAAGAGTTAATTATGTTAACAATTAAATCGGGAAAGTTATACCATTTTAGTGCAAATATCATAAGTTCATGCTGCACCGAACCAAATGCGTTTTCTAGGTCTATCCAGCAGACTGATATTTGCCTCTCATGTGTTCTGACATCTTTCAGACTTTCTGCTAGTAATGTATTGTGTTCCAGGCATCCAGAAATTCCAGGCAAGAAGCCTTTCTGGTGATTGGGCCTGAAATACCTATTGCTGATCATGAATTTTGTCATTTTTGATTGTAATACACTAAAAAAGATTTTTGAGATTGTATTGGTTAGGGCTATCGGTCTGGTGTCTTTTGGATGAGTTACTATATCCTTTTTAGGGATGAGGACAAAAACTGCCTTTCCAAATGCTACTGGGACTTGCTTTCTTGACCAGATCTTACTAAATATATTTAAAATATGTTTACGAACTGATGGACACTTTTTATACACTATGTAAGGAATGCCATCGGGGCCTGGCGCAGATTTAGAACTTTTCTTTTTAATATGGTAGTTTATTTCCTCTTCATTGGGTGGGTCACTTTGAAAACTAAATAGAGGATCATTAGGTCTTTGGATTTTTGGATCTACGTATGAGTTCCCGCGTTTAGGCACTTCGTATGTGTTTTTACAGTGATCGTAAATTTGCGCGTTGGTCAAGAGAAGCTTTCCCTTTTGTTCCCTGAAAATGTTTTTCGAGTATTGAAAAGGATTTTTATCGAAGTCTACTTCATGTTTAGCTCTGTTAAAATTATCGCGATTTTTTGTGGTTTGAAGTGATATACCTTGTATTAATTTGAGGATTGATCTTAGAGCCCTGGACAGTTGGTGACTTAGATGGTTATCGCCCATGGTTTTAGCTACACGAAGTTTCCTTATTAACTCTCTTTTCTTCCTCCGCAATTTCATTTTAAATGTGTTTTCTTTATTTTGAGCGCAATAAGTTTGTGGTGGATAATGCTCAGAGAAGTATGTATAGATAGTATCCTGTAGAGTTTCTACTTGGCTGTTTAGATCTTGTTTTGATCCAGGATGTTCTAAAAGGATCGCCAAGTTTTGGTCATGAACTTTCCAGGTGGAGTTTTTTAGACTGGGGATGCTAAGACGTGTCCTGATGTCAATGGACTCCTGGTAATTTTCACTTGATGATTCACCTTGGGATTTATGAGGGTCAACTCTATCCGTAGTGTTTGTCGAAGTACTTACCGACGGCTGTCGTGCTTCAACACCATCATGTGTCTTTAAGTGCTTGTTGTACCAGGCCCGTCTCTTGTATGTTTTCCCGCACGTAGGGCATCTCAAATCCGTATTCGCGCCAGGGTCGTCATTATTATCGACCGGTGGACAGATCTTCCGCCCCCCCTCTCGGACTGTCCCAGGGGTATTTTTCTTTTTCGGACTTTTAGCAATTGAAGTTTCCCGGGCTTGGCTCGCTAGGCCGTCACCCTCGACTGTCTTTCCAGCAGTCAGATGTCTTTCCATCCGTCAGATGTCTTTTCCACCAGCCATCTGTCTTTCCAGCGTCATCCCGTCTCTCCGGGCTGTCATTTTTTGTATGAGACGAACTTCTTAGCTTCCATGGATTCACCGTGCGGGTGCCGGGTCCATCGTGTGGCAGAGAGAGAAACCCAAGCAGATCCCGAGACTTGTGACACGGGTGTAGGTTTAAGGGGCCCCTTTCCGACGTACATCAACACTCACCTTCACTACTTGTGTTTCTCTCCCTGCCCTGCCAAATCTGGTATGAACCTGCTAATGCAGCTTTAGATACTCGTTCTAGTATAGAACTTACTGCACTTCTGGACAAGCCAAGGTCTTTCAGCAGGTTATAGAGAGATTTTGCTGGTATACCTCTCGCTCCTACTTCTACAGCGTATAGATTAACTACATAGCCGCTTTTTGTTAATTCGTTTAGGAGGTCATAATATTTGTTTTGTTTTATCGCGTGGTCTTTGGGTATGTTAGTTTTATATGTTAGTTTTAATTTTAAAGAATATTTTATTTATGAAATTTTGTCCCCTGATTTGTTCTGATTGATTTTTAATAATGGACCACGAGGTTTTACATATATTTTTACTTTTCGTGATAATTTTGTTATTGTTATTTTTTTGTGACGATATAATACATTTCTTTAACATTTTTGAATATCTTTTATATTTTAATTTATTCACTTCTGATTTCGTCGCATAAAACTTAGATCTTAACATATTTTTAGTTCTGCAACTTATTTTTAATCCTTTAGATATCGGTTGGGGAGGCCTAATCGATATTTGATAATGTATTTCCCTTGTCGCCTTGTACGACATCCACGGGAAGAAACGGAGTGATTCTATTCTATTCTGCCGGAAACCTCAGGCCATATATTTATTGTATTTATTTTAAATTTATTGACTACAAATTGCGTAAGGCTACAAAATAAGTAATAGTTAATACTAATTGCATTAAGTTGCACTTTTTTTCTAAATAAAGTAAATTAAGAAGGAGTCTTTACATATTTTCTTTGTTAAGCTGCTAACTGGGGTACAAAAACTTATGTCACGTTTTAAGTTAAAAAATAAATGGTCAGTTTGCTCATACATCAAGTCAACGTTATATAAACAACATCTGCTTTGACGTTATAACATTTATACCCGTTATAGTGTAGAAATTCCTGCCTGCCCCAGTTGCAAAATCCCAACTTTTCAATTTGTTATTATTAACAAACTGTATAGGTTTTCTTAAAGACCTACTTTGTTGTTGTTCCCAGTTGTTTTCCGATGAAACGACTCGATTTCTATTTATGTACGAGCAATAACTCCAAACTTTGTAATGCTTGTTCAAGTGTGTACGTAATGGTTTTCATATAATATAGCAAGATGTTTATTTGATATCACGTTTAGAAATATAATAAAATTAGAATACTAATATATATTTGTTTTTTATGTGAGAGGGGGGCAAACGAGCATGTGGGTCACCTGGTGGAAAGCAATCACCACCGTCCATGGAGACCAGCGACACCAAGGGGTCGCCGATCCGTTGCCAGCCTTTTAAGGAAAATCAAAACTCTGTACTAACAAAGTACTACTAAATACAAGGTAGACTCAATTACGCACGCAAGTTAAGCAACGTGGACCGTAAATTGTCCATGGATGGGTTTTTTATCTCGAGCTCCTCCGTGCTTGGACGTTAAGCCGTCGCGTCGGTCCCGGCGGTTGCTATTAGATGACAGTAGTTAAGCCAAGTCAGTGGCATTTAGGCGGCTTGACAACACTGGCCTCCGCCAACCCGCAGTTGAGCAGCGTGGTCGAATATGCTCTAAACCCATTTGGTTGAGAGGCGGTAAACAGCTGTTTTACCTTGATAATGCCTTAGCGGCGAAACCTGTCGTATAACTTGATAATGCCTTAGCAGCGAAAGCGGTCGTTTACCTTAATAATGCTTTAGCGACGAAAACGGTAGGCAAAATTAAATATAATAACGTGGAACAGTACAAGTGGTTTATTATAACATTATGATAATAATGTTCCACCAAGTGCCAACAATGAACAGCCCCCTTACCACCAACTCTTATTGCGATTCAATAACTGAATAGAACGCTTATTCATATCAATGAATAAGCGACTCTATTTCAAATGGGATAGAGTCGCTTATTCATTAGTATGAATAAGCATTCTATTCAGTTATTGAATCGCAATAAGAGCTGGTGGTAAGGGGGCAGTATTAACTTTTGATGATGTATAAAGTGAACAGTGATATAAAAAAAATCGGGTGGGGCTATGTCGTGTGTCGGTCTCTCCTCAATCGAAAGGATTTAGAGCATACTCAACTGCGCGTTGGCGGACTTAATAATTACGTGGAACAGTACAACTGCTTTATTATAACTTTATCACTATATCGCTTTGACTAAATAAATAAATATTGTCAGACAAATTACACAGCGCCATCTAGCCCCAAAGTAAGCGAAGCTTGTGTTATGGGTACTAGACAACTGATAAACATACGTAAATACATTTTTTTTTTGTAAATATACACTTATGATACATAGAAAACACCCAGACTAAGACAAACAGACATGTTCATGCACACAAATATTTGTCCTATGTGGGAATCGAACCCACGAGCGTTGGTGTCGAAGCTGCGTCATTGACGCCACCGGGCTCGTCCTAATAATATCAATAATAAAATCTTCTAAGTTGGTATCTTGCCAACTTAAGTTCTACTTATTATACGAGTATTATTAGCTTCGCCTCAAAGATTACTTAAGGTTTTATTTGGGTGCGTTGGCACGAAAACAAAGGCCGATGATGACCGTTAAACCGAAAACGGCTAAATACAAAGAGAAATAAAGTGACTTTTTGTCATGCCAGCCAACGCTCGGAGCATCTTAACGAAGGCCAGCGGGCAAAAAACTTAGTAAAAAGCTGACAACGTCCTGCGTTGCGCTAGCCGTGTGCCTGGACTACAAAAAGCAATGGATTTTATCAACCTCCTGTTGGAGGAGTTGGGAATATTTGTCCAAAAAATCACGTTGAATTATAAGGATTTTTTTATATGAGAAAGCAAACGAGCATGTGGATTACCTGATGTAAAACAATCACCACCGCCCATGGAGATCAGCAACACCAAGGGGTCGCCGATCCGTTGCCAGCCTATAATTCCTTTCTTTCTTTCTGGTTACCTCATTCACTCGCAGAAACACAATAATTCTCAAGGGATTGTTATTTGGCTGCGGTATTCTATGAGATGGAGGTACTGCCCCAGTCGGACAGCTTAAAAAAATACGCTATGTCCTATTTCTCTTTTCGCCAGAGCCTTGTTTGTCAGTCAACAGGGTGCACCGCGTGCAGGTGAAGTTGGCTTAGGTTCAAAGATGTTGATGAACCACTTACATCCGCTAAAAAATTAAGGAAATTTTTTTCATTCCACAATTTCGTGCCGTTCAAATCTCATTATTGTCATTTGCATCCATTTATCTGATTATGAACGATATATTTCATTCAAAATCTTCGTAGGTCTTATTGCAGTGAAGATTGCGTAAGATTTCACCAAAAATATTCATTTGGCAAAATTTTGCAACATTAATAATACAGTAAAAGAAACATTGATATAAACTAATATTAATATAATTATATTAATATTGATATAAACTAATAATAAATAAATATTTATGAACACATTACACAGCGCCATCTGATTCTAGTCTAACTAAGCATAGCTTGTACTATGGGTTTTAGATTGGGGTGTAAGTAGTTCATCAACATCTTTGAACCTAAGCCAACTTCACCTGCACGCGGTACACCTTGCTGACTGACAAACAAAGCTCTTGGGAAAAGAGAGAGGGAGCGCAATTGTAAGTTACCATACTGGGGAATGTTTACCTCCATTTCACAGAATACCGCATCCAAATAACAATTCCCTTGAGGGTTGTTGTTTTCCTGCGAGTGAGTGAGGTCACCAGAAAGGAAAGAGATGCTGCATTGGCAGCGAAGGTGGCGCCGCGCGACCGATATTTTATGTTGCGAGCATTAATGGCTACGGTCACCGCTTCACATCAGGCAGGCCGTATGCTTATTTGCCATCTGACGAAGTATAAAAAAAAACTAATATTCTACTTTTTTTGTTAATACATACATATAATACATAGAAAATATCCAGACCAAGACAAACAGACAAGTTCATGCACACAAATATTTGTCTTGTGCGGGTATCGAACCTGCGACCTCGGAATCAAAGTGGCCATTGATTGCAACCACCACCGACCACCGAGCTCGTCGATTATGATAATAAAATGCAACGTTAGTTCTATAGTTATATATATAACAATAAAGATGAAATAGAAAACAAATAGCTCGACATAAATCTAAATGAAATATAAACTGTGCATCCTCCGTCCGGGACACTGACCTCTGCATCATGGGATGCAAGTCAACGTTATCGTCCATCAATTATGGACTCAATTAATAGAATTTTAATAGCTCAGTTATAGTCTACCCGAATATCCTACTGCCAATTAATTTTCCAAAAGGTTTTTTAAGAATCCTACTGCTAAAGATTTGCTCCTGGACACATATAATCAAAGCTCCTATTTTTTTTTTGTAATTCACAAGATAAGTGGTCTCACTCAATTATTTTTAATTTATACAAGCTACTGAAGAACTGTTTACTGATTCTGAAATTGCATCGCCAGCTCTATCAAACCATATTAATGGTCTAAAGTTCAAAGTGTTTCGTGCTGTGTTGTGTTTTATATATACATATTTAAGTTTGTGTTATTATTTTTTTAACTATTTTAATTAGGTACGTAAGTATTTTTAATTGTTTTGTGGATGCAGCCCGGCTCTCTATCCGCAGACAGCACATCTTCATCAAATCACACATGTAGTAACTGTAGTAAATCATTTCATACTCTACGTGGCCTCCATATTCATTCTTCGAAAGTTCACAAAAGTGTAAACTCACTAAATACCTCCTCATCTGTACCACCACAATCGCAACCATCTGCCTCCAATCCAACACAATACAACATAGCCGCCTTTCATCTACACCTCAGCCACCTGAAAAATAATATTCCCGTTGTGAAACGTATTCCACGCGGTGCCAGGATTGCCGTAGCAACCAGATTATCCCACCTCATCAATAACTGCGTTGAGTACAATAGTTCACAATCATGGCAGCAACTACTAACTTTTTCTTTCTCAACTCTACATGCTCCATCAGACAATAGCCAAGTGTCTTTTTCCCAAAAAATTAAAAATAATTGTTCCATTCCCATCAGTCATGACCCACCCACCAACAGTAATACTCCCATTCAAAATAGAAAATCCAATTCCAAATATAATCTCAAGAAAAATGTAGAATTGAAAGTTAGCAACGGGGATTTAAAAGGCGCCGCCAGACTTCTTTTCACTAGTGATGTGCTGTCTCCGGACACACCAGAAACCCTCTCTGCTTTACAGACTAAACATCCACCAGCTCCAGCTATACCTTACTTCCTAGATCCGCCTACTACACCTGACGTCTGTCTCCGCATCCAAGATAAAGACACAGTGAATGCAATTAATTCATTCAAAACCGGTTCAGCTGCAGGTCTTGATGGAATTTCTCCTCAACACCTGAAAGACTTAACGTCACACTGTGTGGGCGATGCAGGTAAACTTTTGATCAGATCCTTAACAAAATTATTAAATGTCATGCTTTCAGGAAATGTCAACCCCGAAATTGTCCCTTTAATTTATGGCGCAAACCTGATCGCCCTGACAAAAAAGGACGGAGGAGTAAGGCCAATAGCAGTGGGTTCAACTTTTCGGCGTTTGGCTTCTAAAATTGCGGTACGTTACATATCATCCTCTCTTCAAAAACAATTTGAACCAATACAGGTAGGCTTTGGTACTAAAGGTGGTTGCGAAGCAGCGGTTCACGCCCTACGCACCTATTTACAAGATGACCAATGTGAGGTATTGCTCAAAATTGACATAAAAAACGCTTTTAATTCGGTTAACAGAGACACCCTGCTGAATGAAATTAGAAATAATATCCCGGAAATTTATAACTACTTACTTAATTGCTATGCCGAACCTACAAAATTAATATACAAAAATTACGAACTCTCGTCAGAAGTTGGTTGCCAGCAGGGTGATCCCCTCGGACCAGCCATTTTTAGCCTAGCCATTAATCCTATAATTCAAAATTTAAAATCAAAATTTAATGTATGGTACCTAGATGATGGGACCCTAGGGGGTGACGTCGATACCGTTTTATTGGACCTTTTAGAAATCAAAAATAAATTCAGCTCTATCGGTTTGGAACTAAATTATAACAAATGTGAACTTTACGTACACAATACAAATAGTCATAGTGACATAATTCAGCGATTCAACGCACTTACCTCAAACATAAAAATAGTAAATAAACAATCATTAAACCTTCTAGGGTCACCAGTTTTCGATGATGCCATACCCGACGTAATCACTCAAACAATCACAAAATTCAAAAACTGTTCAGACCGCTTATATGAAATCAATTCACATTCGGCAATTACCCTTTTAAAATTTTGTCTTTTCGTTCCAAAATCTACATATCTGCTCCGCTGTTGTCCTCTCTGGAAACATCAAAATTCCCTAATTCCGATTGACACCCTTATAAAATCCACCTTAGAATCTGTTTTGAACATCCAACTCAGCGAGCAATCTTGGACTCAAGCTTCTCTTCCCATCAGATATGGTGGGCTAGGGATTCGCAAAATTTCCAGTGTGGCTCTGCCGGCGTTCCTATCATCTGTCCATAGCACGGCCGATCTCGTAGGTAAAATTCTGAAGACCTGCTCTTCTAACTATGAGATGGCGGGCTTGAACGATGCTCGGAATGCCTGGCAAATGGCTTGTCCGGGTCAAAATTTACCCTTTCTGACAAAATCTCAAAGGAGCTGGGATGATTTTATCTGTAAAATTAAAAGTTCAGCGCTCTTAGACTCCAGCTCGGGTTCAGCTCGCGCCAGACTGTTGGCCGCAGGGAGAAAAGAATCCGGGTATTGGCTTCATGCCTATCCTTGTGCTAACAATGGTACCTTTCTGGAACCTGATACCTTGAGGCTGGCAGTCAGCCTGAGACTGGGAGTGCCGGTCTGTGCCTCACACAAATGCCCTTGTGGCAAGGATGTCGACCAGTTAGGACACCACGGACTTTCCTGTCAGCTAAGCGCAGGACGCTTTTCGAGGCACGCCGCCGTCAATGACATAATCCGCCGCTCTCTTGCCACCGTCAATGTACCTGCATTACTTGAACCAAACGGTATTTCAAGAGACGATGGTAAGAGACCGGACGGAATGACCCTGATTCCGTGGAGCATGGGACGGGCTTTGGTTTGGGACGCTACTTGCGCCGATACGTTGGCCCCGTCTCATCTCCAAGGAACTACACAGAAAGCAGGCGCTGCGGCGGAGGCGGCCGAGAAAAGAAAAATTTCGAAATATCGCGGTCTCGGTTCGGAATACACTTTTGTGCCGTTCGGAGTCGAGACCCTGGGTTCGTGGGGTCCTAATGCGCTTAAATTAATGAATGAGCTCTCCAAGCGCCTGGTCGAGACCACTGGTGACCGAAGAGCTGGCAGCTTTCTCGCACAACGCATTAGTATTGCCATACAACGAGGAAACGCTGCCAGCATCTTCGGTACAATGCCACGGGGGCCTTTTTTAGATAATATGTAGTTTTATTTTTATTTTCAATTTAGTTTTTAATTTAATTTCTTAGAAATAATTGTATTTAAGAAAATTGTAAACATTAACAATTATGGACTGCCATCGTCGTATATCATCTAACGTCAACTCAACTTGCGCTCAACCGTGCGTGGGGTTGAAAAAGTAGATAATCTGGGTAGTATTCAAGAATTTACAAACGCTACTGATTGGCTACCATGAAAAATAGAATATATAATTTCTAATTTTAACCGAGTCTTCGAATAGTATTAGATATTTATTTTTACGAAAACGATTGATAATAATATTTTCTTGTTTTTCACATAAATAGTCGTTAAACCGACATTTATTTTGACGTTTTTTTTTTGCCAAAAATGTCATCGTTTTTTCGAAAATTTGTCTGTTACCTATTTTTTTTTCTTACCAAATTTATATGAAACGAATAAAAACTTACTAGTTTATTCGGTTCAAGATTTTTTAAAACAATGTCTACTATTTTTTTTTTCGAAATATTTTCCTAACAATATCTATCAAATTTGAGAAAACTGATGTCAAATCGAGGTTGATTGTTTACTCAAGTATAACAGTATGTATTATGCAGTATACAGTAGTATGTATACGTTATGGAAAACGTCGGGAATAAGTTGACAATTTTTTACTATTTACAATTTCAGATACTGAATCTCAATTCTTCAAGCACAGAGAAAATTTGTTCCACTTCTAAGAAATTCGTAAATCTCTTGAAATCAAATAGAATTATCATTTTTGTAACCTTAGAGCTCGTTATTCCACTTGAACAAGTATTGTTGAATTACCTCAATTATAGGACCTAGTTATTGGTGTTCAAAATAACGAATTGGTTTCGGCCAACCATCTATTACGTTCATTGTTATTATAACGGTCGCATTTTCGCTTTGTTTCCTTGGATATATTTCGGTTAACAACGGGGGCTGGCCAATCAATTTTCGGCTTCCCTTATAAATCATCTTAGACGTCACTTGGAGCTCATGCCGTGTTTGAGGGGGAAGAAGGATGTTCGAATTACTTAAGAGCAAATAATTCCTTGCGAACGTTCACACGACGTTGTCATATTTAAATGGATAAACATTTGTTTACCATGAAAACCAAGATTTGTGATCAACATTCCCTGTTTTCTCGGCGAGACAGACAATCACCAATCAATTACCGTTTTCCGGCTCCATAAATCATCTGAGACGTTGCTCCGTACTTCGCCCCACTCAGATACCGTGTACTTATTCATCTATTTCGCCTGCATCTGAGTGATATTTTATCTTAACTTGCATATTTATCTGATTGACGATTAATCTCATCCTATTCAGAAAAAAGTAAAATTATATGTATAACATTTTTTTTGAATACGTCTTTAAATTTGCTACCAAACGGGGGCAATCCAAAAATTTTTTGATAACAGAATCAGGGATAGAGTTTAAGGTTGTAGTTTCGAATCTTTGCTCTACATCCAAAATTCAATTACACCAATAGATAGATGAAGGATCAAAAATTTTATTACACTAAGTAAGTACCATTGAACATTGCGTGCGGGGGAGTGGGAAGCGCTGCCATTTTGAGATAATTTTATTGCATATGACGGATACACGTACAACACACGACCTTGTCCATCACACAGCCACATCCAGTGACAACGGCTTGGCTGAAGTGAAGCGGTAACCGTAGCCATATAAATGCTTGCAACATGAAATATCGCTCGCGCGGTACCATCCCCCGCTGTCAAAGCAACAACGCCTTTCTTTCTGGTGACCTCAGACAGTCGCAGGAATACAACAATACTCAGGGAAATTGTTATTTGGTAGTCTTCTGTGAGGCGGTGGTACTTCCCCAGCTTGGTAGCTTACAATCACGCTATGTACCCTACCTCTCTTTTGCCAGAGCCTCGTTAGTCAGTTAGCAGGGTACTCTACGCAGGTAAGGTTGGCTTTGACTCAAAGGGGTTCCCAACCCTTCCGGATTCCCCGGGAGACTCCGGCACAATTATGCTGTGGCTCCAACAACAATTTCTCCGGTTTCTGGTTCTCCATTCTTTTTTCATTTTCCATGTAAAATCTTATATGGTTTTGTATATATTGGTGATGCTGTTCGAAAGCAGAATAAATATAAATTTAAAAATTAATTGAGATTTTCTTTCCACGTAAACAACAGTCTCCTGGGTTAGTCCTTTCAAGAGTTGGTAACCCGAATGCGATGCTGAACCATTTACATCCATCCCACTGTGGTTATTTATATTGCAATTTTTTATTATTTTGGTAACAACATAACAAATAAACGAAACGATAATATTGAAGGAATTTCAGCAAGACCAAGACCTGTCAAGACTTCCGCCACAATTGACACGAGTCCGCCACGACCCAGCGAATCCCTACGTACCCAATGTTCCAATATTAATTTCTTAATGTGCGACGGACAGTAACGCTGTCCTTCCTTCCATTTGCTTGATGAGAAGCGTTATTATTGATGAGGCTTTTATACTCTCACAAATACATTGGCAGAAATTTGTTCCTGTCCACAAAAAAGTGTCGGCCGTTTCATCATTAACCGACTGCAAAAAAGGATTCTCAAACCGCCTGTATTTTTTTTAATGTTTGTTACTTAATTGCTCCGTGTTTTATAAACCGATTTAAAAAAAACTTTTTTTATTTCAAAGAGTATACTTCCAGATTGGTCCCATATGTTGTTCATCATCATCATCATCGTCATCAGCCTGTATCTACCCACGGTTAGGTTTGTTATTTCATTACTCCGTCATTTATAAATCGATTTGAAAAAAAAAATGTAAGAGTATATATACTTCCAGATTGGTCCCATATTTTTTCATCATCATCATCATCAGACTGTATCTACATACACAAATAGAGTAATGTTTGGAGTCAGTTTTTTTTTGCTAAAATTATTTTGTTTTTGTGTTTTCTCTTAAGGTGAATATCGATGTACACTTTGGCGGTTGAATGGCATCCTACTCATATTCATATCGTGAATAAAATTGTATTGTTAGGAGTATCTTTAGGCCTCTTGTACACGCTAAGAAAAGTCGCCGGGCCTATGCAAGAATTCGTGTCGTTTCTACACACGAACTGTACACTGCTTCCGCGCTGCCCAAGAAAAAAGTCTTGTCTGCGCTAGACATAACGCGCGACGTTTTGCTGCGGTGCGGTGGTTTTCGGGCCTATCCGACAAAATTCTTGTTGTGTAGGTACATGATGAATTGGTCCTATCTGCAGTAGACACGGTGAAAATTCTTAGCGTGTACAAGAGGCTTTACCCGTGCCTATTCTAATGAGTTTCTTGTTTGCAAAAACATACTCTTTCCTTTGTTTATTTTCGTTTAACTTGTTTACGTTCTGGCAAATCCCCTTCGGTTGGATGCGTGTAGGTGGATTTGTAAGGTCCAGATAGGGATTTCATTGTCCTCGGGTCGGGACGGGAATGTTGAGAAAAAAACAACTTAAAGCTAAGAGTTTTTAGGCCTGCTTCTTGATAATGACAGCATTTGAACCGTGGAGGACTCGAGTGGGGTAGCTTTACCCGTTAAAGATGTTTTCGAATATGTTGTAGATTTTATTAGTAAGTTTATTGGATTAGTACTTTGAATGAGTATACTTTGAAGTGAAATGTTATTTCTTCTTTATTGTAAATATTTTCTTTGTAATTATAGTATTTTTGTTCTCGGAGTCTTTCACGGCATTTGTGTTAAAAACCTATGTCTCAATATGTCAGTAAAATGAATAAAAAAATTGTTGACTGGTTTTATTTTAAAGTGACGCTGACGGCTTGCGCCAGCACAAAGTATAATATGATTTTCCCTACTTTGCTTTAATCGTCTGGCATCGGTCGTAGTATTTATTTAGCATTAACAATGTAGAGTGTGTCGAATAAGCAGAAAAGTATTGTCTGTCACGACGATGTATAATTTGTTGAAAGGGTATCTTTTTGGCCTTTGGTTATTTTGATATAATTTATGTGATTTTTGTGTGTATGTTAAGTGCTAATTACATTATTTATTACCGGACTAAAGAATTCTTCAACCACAAGTTTGTAACGCCTCGAGTCGCGACACTGCTAGTTTATATGTAGTTTATATGTATGTCTATGAAATATCATCCGTAGTTAGCCAGACGAAGTTATCGAGTTCAAATTGCAGACGACACTGTGCACCACTGTGTACCACGACATATCGCTACGACATAACGCGGCGACACGTCTTCTGCTGCTGCGTGCAGTCGGCTACGAATACCTTTATTTCTTTCAAAAACCTACCGGCTAAGCTGGAGCCGATTCCCATCGGAGTTTTTAGTTGCGAAAATCAAACTTCAGAAACTATGGAGCTCTACCGGCTAAATTGAAGATGTTTGTCAATAACTAAAATGTAAGAGAGGTGTAAGTGGTTCATCAACATCTTTGAACCAAAGCCAACTTCACCGGCACGCGGTGCACCCTGCTGACTGACAAACGAAGCTATGGCGAAAAGAGAGGTAGGGAGCGTAATTGTAACTGGGGTAATTGTAAATTGTAACTGAGCGATTGGGGAATGTACCTCCACCTCACAGAATACCGCAGTCAAATAACAATTCCCCTGAGGATTGTTGTGTTGGTGCGGCTGAGTGAGGTCACCACAAAGGAAGCAGATGCTGCGTCGGCAGCGGGGGTGGCAACGCGCGAGCGATATTTTTTGTTGCGAGCGTTAATATGGCTACTGTAACCGCTTCACATCAGGCGGGCCGTGTAGTATAAAAAAAATACCCGTGGTAGTATAAAAAAAATACCTATTTTTGGAATCAAAATATTCGATGATAATCGGCTTCAGCTTCTGCGGTAGGTAGAGCCCCTGGCTTCCTCATTAATCTACAAATATTATTTTTGTTCGTCATTGTCAACATGCCTGGTCGTGTTTTCTATAGCTACGACAATCCCTGTACTGTCATTAACGTTTTTGTGTCGTTGATTACATTGCTTCTTCCCAACAATTTCTTCTAACATTATTATATTCTCACGTATGTTAGATACTTATATTAATCCAATTTGAAAGTAATTTGTGACTATACAAAATGTTGTTTTTCTTATGACGACCAGGCGATGGGTGATTTGTTTTAATATTTATTACTGACTCGTTTAAGGAAGGAGGAAGATGTTAGTTTGTAAGTTTTTTTATAATTTATTTTCTAGTAGAATATCTAATGTAGATACATTTTGAATGTGAATAGTAAACACTGTAACTAAGTTTTGTATAATATTAAGAATTTATGTAGAAGAATCGTTTTGTTGAAAGGCGTGCAGAGATTTTATAGGGTCGGTAACGTGTGAGTGATACCTCTGTTATAACGAGCGTCATAGGCAGCGATGACTGCCATCAGGCGGGTCGTATGCTTGTTTACCTCCTTAGATGTATAAAAAAGTACATATTCTTTATGGGCATTTAATTTACGATAAATTCCCTATTTATGGCTATATAATAGGCATTCATTGCGCATTTGTATGTTCTTGTTTAGGAATTTAACATAAATGCCTGACATTTATGTGATGGGATGGGATGTGATATTTCATGTCGCGAGTGTTAATTTGGCTACGGTAACCGCTTCACATCAGCCGGGCCTATTGCTTGTCTGCCACCCGACGTAGTATAAAAAAGAATATGCACATCTCTGACCACACACATTTGGCTTATCATAACATATGTGGAAGGTATTTTGTTTTCGACAATTCAAATGTAAGTAAATGGCTCCCTCTATTTACATAGTTTCAACTGCCATTTTATATTAGAGTAGTATAAATACTTACTCATTTGATATCCGACCTAAAAAGGTGAAATAACACAGTGCAACGTGTATAACAACTACGGTTTACGAGCTAAGTGGAAGGGAAGTGTCGAATAAACGGGACCGTCTGGCAGATGTCCGACTATATTGACGCCGGGTTTCCGTTGATAACCCAAATAAAAATTAGGAATGTTGGCATGAGTTTATTACACCAGTTTATATGCTTTTGAAATAGTGAAAATAGTTGACGAGCTTGGTGGTCGAATGGTTAGCAATGGCCACTTTGACTCCGAGGTCGCGGATTCGATTCCCGCACAAGACAAACATTTGTGTGCATGAACATGTCTGTTTGTCTTGGTCTGGGGGTTTTCTATGTATTATAAGTATGTATTTACAAAAAAAATGTATTTAAGTACATTTATCAGTTGTCTAGTACTCATAACACAAGCTTTGCGCTTAAATTGGGACTAGATGGCGCTGTGTAAATTGTCCACAAATATTTATTTATTTATTATTTTAGTGTGAAAATATTTGCGAAATATTTTTTCACAAGCGCTCAAATGATGGTATATTGATGAGAACAATTAGGGCGCTTGTTTGGACCTGGATTTTTTTTTTTCTATCTAAATACGCGTGTCCCGATAGCCCGTGGGAATTTCCAAAAACCCTTTTTAGTGTATAGACTTCATAAGTAGTATTACGTAACGCAATTTTTAGAGATTTTTGACCCTCCCTCCCCCCCATGTAACGCGCCGTACTTGAACGCCCCCTAGTCAGTCTCTCAGTCGGGTTCTTCTTATACGTAGTGTGTCTTTTAGTACAAAGTGTGTGGTGCCTTTCCCAAACACACTTTTACATATCTTCGTGTATGTAAAAGTGTGTTTGGGAAAGGCAACACACACACACTTTACACGTCGAAAAGAACCAATGGATGATGTTTAAGGTCTGGATAGTGATATAGGCTACTTTTTATCCTAATAATTACAGAATTAATCAGAATAAATGATACAGAAGGTGGTTCTTTTGGATTGTAATGAGCCCGCATTCTAAGGAGATGATTCCTCACTCTGGAGCCTTGATCGCCGGTAGCTTGGGCCCTCTCCACTGCTGACGGGTGTTCTTTTTTATACATATTTTTAAATGTATTTTTTTAAGTTGTATATTTAAAAATGTAAAAAAAATATGTCAATAAAATTTAATAAATGATAGCAATAATAATAATGCCCATTCCGGCGAAGCCGCGGGTTACTGCTGGCCCAGTAGGTATATATATAAACATGTATTGATAAAAAATACTTTTACTTTAATACTTCATTCCATAACGACAAATACAAACGGAAGATATATAAAAGGTGACCTTGGAGAAACCCTTTAGAAACGTACAGAAATTGTATTGTATATAGGTATAGATGGTTTATGAGATGTACAACCGGTAAAAGAAATATTGATAGACAATCAATATACACGTACCCTAATAACATTATTTTCCTGTCAGTCTTGTTTGACGTTTGGTGTCGCTTCTTATTATGACTACTTCTAGGACCATTTCTGGTTTTGACCACTTCTTATTATGATCACTTCTAAGTGTCTAAACACACTATACCAAAGATACGCGACCGACGTTCGACGTCATTACGCCTGCAGTACTTTTGCAATGACTGTGTTGAATGAATGTGTTGATCACATTTGACCAAAATTGCGTTGCGTTTTTTACATACTAATCTTAATCACGCGGAATTTCGGTGTGTTTCTTAGTACACTTAATATAACCATTTGTGGATTTGACCATTTCGTTTTGCGTCCACTCTCAGTACAGTGGGCAAATGAATATAAAAATTCAAATGTATGTAGGTACATATTTTTTATATGGAATAATATAAAATATTTCTATATGGTAATATATCTACTTAATTAAAACGTGAGACGTGTTCACAGGAATTCTTATAAATCAAGTGTATACTTATAAATATCAATAATAATTATCGTATTCATATCAAGTTCTCGGAATCAGATTGTAAATGATCTTAATTTGTCATAGTACTTGCCAATTATTAGAAATGTTTGGAAGTAAGTGATTGAAGTATTGTAACTTTTACAATTTGGGTCGTATACTTAGAAAAGTGACAAGGTAAATAAATATGTAAGCTCACTGGATGGCTTAGGTATTATTACAGGTTGTTATAGATAGTTTCTTGTGAAATTCAGTCCTACATTTTTATGTTATGGATGATAAAATATTTTGAGATATGTTTTTTCAATGGTTTATGGTTAATGGATAAATTTACTTATATCGATATCCTTCGTGCTTCTGAGGGCAGGTTAAACCGTCCGTTCCGTCTCTAATCATTTATTGACAGTCGTTAAACCAAATCATTAGCCTTTGGACGGCTTGAAAACACTGGGCTTCGCCAACCCGCAGTTAAGCAGCGTGGTGGAGTATGCTCTAAACCCTTTCGATTGAGGGGAGATCCGTATCCCAGTAGTAGCATGAATGAGGGTTGACGACGACGATATTTAATATTCCCGAGTCATTTCTAAGTCTCGATTGCTAAGAGAGGATGTCAAATTCCAAAAGCTCCTTCCTTAAGTCGTTCCCTCACTGATGCAGATCTCGACCACGATGAACGCCTTGCAGCAATTTCCGCCAATTACAGCGGTCTTCTGCCTGACGGAGAAAAAGCTCCTGCCTCCTACTAATTTCTTCTGATTAAATTCGTTTGTGAGTTCTAAGGCAGCCGTAGTTTTACCCCCAGGACTGCAATGAACTTCACTGTTCATAGCTTTTTGGCGGTCGCCGCTGTTAATCTTGGCTACACAGGAGACATAGTGGTGGAAATGTGTGGCGGGCCCCCAAAAAAATCCCTAGTCAGTTATGTTTGTCTGCGATAAACTCCGCACCTACTTAACCGTTTGCACATGTGTAATATGGTCAAACTTGATAGAACCTATTTTGTCATTTTAAAAGATGAATTACATACAAGCTAACTAGAGAGTTAGCTTGTATGTAATTGACAAAATAGGGGACAGAAGTTTATGGACAAAGTCGCTGGCGATCTCTACAACTTCATAATTTTAAGGCTCTGTTTTAAGGTCAGATGCCGCAAATAGAACCCCACAATACTGCAGTAATGTTTTACAAAATTTTTCAACCATAACCTCACACTTTGCCGTTGCATCTGAGCCAATAAAAACTACATATGCTGTAATAACAGGAATTCACGTTGTTTTATAGCTGTCTCCGTAGTGAATACAGAAGTGCAGAAACTGAAATATGTCGTGAAATCCTGGAGAATTGTGCTTTTGCCAAATTGCCCGGAAGGAAATGGAATGTTCGCCTGGCTAGAGCTTTGGCGGATTTTTTTTAATTGACATTTATTGCTGGCTCTGTTTTGTATTACGAATATGAATAAGTTGCTCACTGTCTCGGTTTACTTTGGAGGTGTGCGTGTGGTGCATCCTGCCGACTATAGTACGACGCTCTGGTGAAAGGTAGATTTGTTTGTTTGTAATATCTTTATTGTACATAAAATAAATTTACAACACAGTAAGTTAAAGGAAAAATACAACGGTGGACCTATCCCTCACAGGGATCTCTCCCAGCCAACCAAAAAGTCAATATGTGAGAGGATTTCATGAATAGGCAAATGGGGACCAAATGTTTATGGGATATAACGAAAAGCCTTTGTTAATTATAAGAAAAGGATTATATAGGTCATGTCGAGCCATGCTAGGTAGTAATATTTATTTTTTTATACCACTATGGTGGTAAACAAGCATACTACCAGCCAGAAGGACAGCGGTTACTGCAGCCTATGGATGCCTGCAAGAACCTCTTTGACGCCCTTTTTGAATAACCTCATTACTATCCTAAAAATACTTCGTTACTTTAAAATGCCACTGGTAATTTTCCATCTCTGAATATAACACGTCAAAAAGCTGAATTTTCATCACGGAATAGTTTATGACACGTTTTAGAAAGTGGGTTGAGTGTCATCACAACCCTCCCCTCGGCAATCGGGAGCGTGTGGGTGACTGGAGGGTTAACTCAGTGACGCATTGCTTTATCCTGCAGTAACCCTACAAACACCAAAGCTTTAGATTTAAAATCCACATGTAGGTACTAACCTACATCTGTAAATTGTAATTTGTTGTAAATATTTTTCTTTTATATTACGTCGGGTTACAGACAAGCTTACGGCCCGCCTGATGTAAAGCAGTTGCCTTAGCCACATTAACATTCGCAACAACAAATATTGTTCGCGTGTTGTTATCCCCGCTGCCAACGCAGCAACTCCTTCGTTTCTGGTGACCCCACTAACTCGCAGGAACACAACAACCCTCAAGAGAATTGTTAGTTGGCTGTGGTATTCTGTGAGGTGGAGGTACTTCCGCAGTCGGGCTTTAAGCTGTACTTCCGCAGTCGGGCAGCTTAAAAAATACGCTATGCCCTAACCTCTCTTTTCGACAGAGCCTCATTTGTCAGTCAGCAGGGTGCACCACGTGAGGCTGTTCAATTCTCGGTAACGGCTGAATTCGGCACACAAAATGTGTTTTTTTTCGGTACTGTGTACATGTTGGGAAAGCTGTGGATCTTTTTTTGACGTGACAACGTCTTATAATTCGATGGAGCCGGCTGCACGCACGAAAAAACATGACGTATGCGGCGTTACCTCGCTCTGAGGCGTTCCATTAAAAATTTCTTTTGAAAAATGCAAACATTCCATCAGTATTTTCTTATATCTTCAACTATCGTCAGTAAACCGACTTTACAGACAACCGATTTTTTTTATAAAAATACATTTACCTACTTTAAATCATATTATTAATTTGAAAGTACATAGTGGTAATAATCGGAATGGCCTGTGAAACAAACCAACGTAGAGCAACAAAATATTCAGGACTACACGTGAGTAAGGTTAACGGGGTTAACTCCGCAATCGGAGAGTGGCGATTTCCTATTGTTATTGTTCGATCCTTCTGACCCCGCGGCTATTCAATTTTGTAGAGCTTCCAAAGTTGGCAGTGTAAGGGTTAAGTTGTATTTCAAACTTGTGAAGACCATTTTATGCAGAGCCAACGATTTGTGAGAGTAGTATAGTCATACTAGATTCGTTCCCGGCTTCACTTGGCCACATCAATGAATGAATGAAAAGTTTATTTCATTATGCACACAGGTACTTACAGAAATATACCACACAATATACCTAAGAAATGTTGCCTTGAAAAGATTGCTTTTAGCAATAAGGCCGCCTTGTTAGACATACATACCTCTGGGGTATAAGTGATTCATGAACATCTTTGAACCAAAGCCAACTTCACCTGCACGCGGTGCACCATGCTGACTGACAAACGAAACTCTGGCGAAAAGATAGGTAGGGAGCGTAATTGTAAGCTACCCGAATGGGGAATATATTCCCCAGTCGGTTAGCTTACAATTACGGTGGAGGTATACCTCCACCTCACAGAATACCGCAGCCAAATAACAATTCCCTTGAGGGTTGTGTTCCTGCGAGTGAGTGAGGTCACCAGAAAGGAAGGAGATGCTGCGTTGGCAGCGGGGGTGCAGCGTTAATATGGCTACGGTAACCTAATCACATCAGGCGGGTCGTATGCTTGTCTGCCACCCGACGTAGTATAAAAAAAATAACTATTAGTGGATATTTGCTGTATGCTGACTAAATTGTTTCTGTAGCTTGTATAGTGTAAATAAAGCATAGTCCACCTATCTATCTATTTAATAAACCATTGTATATAGTATATAACCACGTCTATCTAAAACTTTCAACATTGTCAGGTGTGTCCACATGCCTAATTTAAAAAACCTTTTACTGGCTGGCTCACGCCGTGGTTTATACTGAGTGAGAATCCTCACTCAGTATAAACCACGGCGTGAGACAGGCACTGATTTTCATTGAAAGCCATCAGTGCCATAATGGGACACGGACGGTCAGAAACTAATTATGCACTTAATCTAATAATCATTTGATACTATAATAATGAGATATTAAAATACAAACCTTAAGTTTGAAATGAATGAAAAAATGATAGCTAATTTTTTTTTGTACTAGGTGGCAGACAGGCATACGGCCCGCCTGATGTGGAACGGTTACCGTAGTTATATTAATGCTCGCAATATAAAATATCGCTCGCGCGCCGCCACCCATGCTGCCAACGCAGCATCTCCTTCTTTTCTGGTGACCTCACTCACTCGCAGGAACACAACAACCCTCTAGGGAATTGTTATTCGGCTGCGGTATTCTTTGAGGTGGAGGTACATTCCCCAGTCTTACAATTACGCTCCCTACCTCTCTTTTCGCCAGAACTTCGTTTGTCAGTCAGCAGGGTGTACCGTGTGCAGGTGAAGTTGGCTTAGGTTCAAAGATGTTAATGAACCACCACACCACCACATTTTTTTTAATTGCCAAAATTTTAACTGAACTGACATGACTTCACATAAGAAAGTGGCACTGATTAATGCTTCGTCTTCACAAAGGTTTCTCTTCATAAAATTTAATTAGTATCAGTGCAAAGTTACAATGAATCAATAACTCAATCAGTTTTTAGCAAATACGCATATGGGTCAGTTTGTTTCTCTTGAATTGCGCCCAATTAGCACTGTACGTTCAGTGGAGCTTGTTTAAGCAAAGTTTTTAGCACTTCCGGCAACCTGATTAGAAGTTCAGTTTCATGAACTAACGGCGAACTATATTTTCGTTATAGAAACTTTTACTCTGATATAGTGTGGGCCAAATAAGTCGTTTACCATCTTTTGGTAATACAAAACCTGTAAAAATAAAATTTCCTACAAACGTAAATGTCGCTAAGGATGATCTTCTATTAATTTTGAGAACGAAAATAGACCTTAATTTGAAGAGTTCAACCAAATGTCAATCCTTCCTTCACCGAATGTCAAGTACCTACACAAAGAAGAAGATTATGTAGGTATACTTATGTTTTTTATAATAAATATTTTTACAATTGTATCTATAACATGCCTCCCCAACCCGTCTGGCCAGCGTGGGGAGTGTAGGCCAAATCCTCCTTCTGTCTGGGACGGACGAGAGAGGGTCGTGCTCCTGTAGTGGAGACAAAAAAAAAAAAATGACCTGATGATGATGATCTATAACATGCATACATGCATACTATAGTACTCACTTTTGTATTTACTTTACTTTGAAGTGGATATTTATATACTTATGTATCTAAATTGTATCCGGAGGAAAGCGTTGATATTTGGGACTCACCTTTATTCTACTGTAGATGTCATCGTTCAATGTTGAATTGTTTACAATAACTTTGTTCCAAGTACCTATTATATTTAGGTATTTATAAAAAAAGTGAACACGCATTTATCCGAACCGAACGCTCCGAACGAACGGAACGAATTTCATAATTCTATGTATGAAATCTTATGAAACAAAAATATTTCTTACTTACTTACATCACATTCAGTTTCGTACGATTTGACACGGATAAGTGTGCGAGAATATTTCATGTAAAGAATACGAAATTTCTTTCGTTCGATTTATTCGGTTCGGATAAATGTATGTTCACCTTAGATTGATATTCGGTTGTACCCTTCAAATTAATAAGGTCTGTTTTCGCTCTCAAAATTAATAGAAGATCTTCCAAAGCGACATTTACATTTGGTAGGAATTTTTGTCTTAACCCGTCATTCGCAATTCTACATTTCACAAATCTGTAAAACTTTTTTTGTGCGTTTGTTTTACCATTTTGTTTCAATTACTGACTCAACATTTACGACAGATGTGTTTATTTGTTAAATTCCGATTGGCAAATACCTCTCTCAATAAATATATCTGTATAGTGCTACTATAAATAAAACACACGCGTAAACATTTGTACTACAGGTGGGCGTTAAAAGTTACAACCACTAAATTATTATCTTAATTAAATTAAACGAATAACGCTATTAAAACATACGACACGATACTGTTATTTTTAATGTTCTGTTAAAAATAATTAATTTCACATTCATAACTGCTATCAACTCAATTATGAAGGAGAGTTCATTGATGGTTATTTTATCCAATATTATCACTATTTGTTTATTTTAATATAGCGTTAATATTGTTAAAATTTACATCCAAAGATGGAAAGTTTATTAACTTTACGATTAACTTTATAGACAACACAATGAAATTAAGAGTTAATTTGAACGTGCCTGAATAAATAACATGTTATGTTAATTAACAGTTTTCTTAACATGTTTTTTTAGACATTAACTTTTAACTTGTTAAAAATAAATCCACCTCTAATTTGTATCTTAGCTGAAAACACGAACTGCTACAGCAGCACGACTGGTTACGGTCGACGTTGCTTAACTTGCGTGTTTTTTTATATGAGAGGGTGGCAAACGAGCAATTGTGTCACCTGATGGAAAGCAATCACCACTGCCCATGGAGATCAGCAACACCGAGGGGTTGCCGATCCGTTGCCTATCCTTCTTTCGCGCGCCGCCACCCCCGCTGCCAACGCAGCATCTCCTTCCTTTCTGGTGACTTCACTCACTCGCAGGAACCCAACAACCCTCGAGGGAATTGTTATTTGGCTTCGGTATTCTCAGTGTGTTAATTGTTTATGAGTAAATATAATTATTTATGAGTTAGTAAATAGTTGGAATGTTATTTATTACAAATTAAAACAAAAATGTAATAAAAAACAAAATACATAATAATTTCGATACGCTAGTTACGTGACTTTTTACCCTGTTCCGTGTAGTAAAAGTGATTGTACCGTTGAACTATTTTTTTTATACATATATGAGAGAGGGGCAAACGAGCATATGGGTCACCTGGTGGAAAGCAATCACCACCGCCCATGGAGATTAGCAACACCAAGGGCTCGCCGATCCGTTGCCAGCCTTTTCAAGGGAAATAAAGACTCTGTTCTTGATGGCTCCCATGTCGTAATTGTTCAGAAATACCGCTAAGGGAAGTTGATTCCACAGTTTCACCGTTCGTGACATAAAATGTCATAGGAAACGTACTGACTAATAAGATTTTTTTGTCCCAGTAGTCCAACTTAGGCTTGATAGAAACGGCCTGACGTGTTCTTCCGCTTTGTTTTCGCTGATTTTCATTGTTTTCTCTGCATGTTTATGCAGAGAAAACAATGAAAATCAGTAAGATAAGAGGTAAAATTGTGAACATTGTTATATTGTTACGTTGTGTTCTGTCCTGTTTTATTAATTCATAATGAATGTTATTGTTACAATGGACTCATCGAAACCTCTCCAATGAGTACTTGATCACGTGAGAGGACAACTGAGTCAGAAATTATTATCTGCTGACGTTCGGAAATTACTCGAATGAAACTTGAATGTTGATGCTATCCTCCCACTTCGCGCACAAGGTTCCTATTGTCTTGCTTGTTGAAAAACAAATTTCATTTGTGTTCTAGGTTTTTATACATTTTCTATTAGCATTTCTATACGGACGTCGGTCCTGGCTGTTGTCATTAGATGACATTTGTTAAGTCACATCTGTGGCCTTTGGACGGCTTTAAAACACTGGCTTCCGTTAACTCGTGGTTGAGCAGCGTGGTGGAATATGTTTTAAACCCCTACGATTGAGAGGACACCCATATCCCCAGCAGTAGGATGATTATGGGTTAATGAAGGTTTTCTACCTCAAGTTGTATCAAGACGTATGTGCGGCAATTTCTTGACTAAGATACGTAATTAGGCATTTTTTTGTATAATTAGACATTTTTTCGTTTGTGATATTGCAGGCGTCCATAGGCTGCGGTTACTGCTTTCCATCAGACGGGCCTTATGTTTCTTTGCCGTATTAGTAATATAAAAAGTAATATGCAGAAAAAATAAACAAAGATGTGCTGACGATTCTGTCGTAAATTCGCTACTTTGACTATTTCATCAGGCAAGTAGTCTACTTGATTGTGAGCTGACAGAAAAAAATATTTCGAAAGTGTGTATTCGAAAGTGTGTATTTGTAGAGGTGGAAGCCAGAATTGACAATAGCCCCAAAACTAAATAGAATGCGTCGGAAATTGGCAACGGAATTCTATTCCAAGCCCTCAAGCCTCGCTGTTCCAAACGCTTGAGTTTCGTTTGTTCCGCGCTGATTGTGCTAACGGTACTATCTGAGACAATATGGCATTTATAAACAACTTCGCGGTAACAATTGTTTAACTGTTTAGAGGAAGGAAAGCCGCGATTAATTGTGGTTATATTCTTATATGTGTTAACCCGTTACGGTGCGCAGCAGTCCCGTGGTACAAAGAAACACAAAATAGGTAATAGCACACAAGTACCACAGCGTTTACCACCACTATTAACGTAGTTTTTAAAGGCCCATTATCAGCGAAATTAATTGAGCTTGAAATCGTCCGGTCGTTCTCTGTTTGTTGCCATGAAACTCGAAATTTAGAAATTCTGATTTCGGATTCGTGTAGAGCATCAAAAAGTAGTAATGTAAAGTGACCTTGGTTTTACGATATCAATTCGGGAAAGTGAAAAAAAAAAAAAAAAAAATTCGCTATGGTGGCGCATGCTGCGCGTCCGATGTTTTTTTTTATAGCCTCGATTAGGGGTTTCTTCAAAAAAACTTGCCTAATGTTTCAAACGTTAATATATAACAAACGGCAATAATAAAGGTATGTATATACCCATATGTATGATCGCGTTCATTCACGTTCTTATATTTCACAAACAGATGCAGGTGAATAATATTGATGGACATCCATAGAATCTAGAGACAGAAGAGGAGATAAATCTATCTGCCTCTTCGGCCATTAGTTTGTACTGATTATCTCACTTACATTCCAAAACAATCCTTAATCTCTGGTTACAAAAATGGAACTGATTTGATCTACGAAAGTGGAAAAATAATTCTTCTCTGACAACTATTTATCAAACAGCGTAAAATAATTCTTCTCTTGTAACTGGTTATGAAAGTTTAGTTACCTAAGTGGAAGAAGGGAAATATCGACAAGTCCACTTTTGTAGTCTCAACAGTTTGCAAACTTGTCAAATAACCTTCAAGAAAGTGCTATTTTAACATCCACTCCTTATCTCAAAAAGGTTGCAAGAATATCAACAAGTAGACGTGAAAATCGCATTTTGCAGGAGTGTATTTGTTGCAAGTTGGCCATAAAGTTGTGTTTACGTCGTAACCAACAGCTGTAGATACTAGTGGTCTAGAAAATAAACTTGTCTATACTGAGATTTTATCGCAAGTGTACGAGTACTTGTCTGATACTGCTGATTCTGTTCAAAATATACGGATATAGTATTGGGAAGGATTTTCTCACGGTCTCTGTTCGTGTATTGCCAACGACACCACAGTGGTGTCGTTAAAATTTTTTTTTAGGTAATGACACCACTGCCGGCTAGTGATGTGTAATATGTGCTGCTAAATGACGCAAGCACGTAAGTGGATAAAAACAATTCGTTATGTTTTAATTTATGATAATATTATTATTTAATGATGAGATGAAATTGGGTGAGTCCTCAAGGGATTCGTGAAACGTAATAATAATTGTCTTTATAACAAAAGAAAATTATTAATAACAGAACTTCGTATATATACCTCATATTATATTACTATTCATTTATTTCATCATAACTTTTTTTTAACCTCATTTGCTATCTGTGTTTTTGTGAAAAAGTTTGTTTAAAATATGTTTTTAAGTGTTTGTCCTCTCCAAAAAAATCATTTACAATCATAGCACCGAAGTGAGAGATCATGTATGTTATGTCGTGATCTTACGAATGGTAAATAATTGTCATCGATAAATGCATACATATGTCTTGTATTAGAACTACATTAAGGTGGTGTCGTTACAAAAAAAATAAATTGTAAACGACACCACAGTGGTGTGGTTCAGTGGTGTCGTTGACATGTCTCAGTTTATTAAGTAGTTTTGGATGTTTTATGAAGTGAAATTCAGAGTATGCATGCATTCTTAAACGAGGAGATAGTGATTGAAGTTCGCTCTGTATTATACATGTATTATTCTTTGGATGGATTGAAGGGGTACAGCCACAGACTTTTCGGTATTGAATGAGGCAATGCGACAACGGCAGAGACAAAGGACACCATCAGTCTACTTTCCTCATCGGTTCACTTTCATGTATTTCATTAAACCGTACCGTTTTCTCCTTATTTCCCAATACGTCTCATATTTCGGCAAAGAATACATTAACGTCGGTCTATTTTATTAAACCTGTAGCTAAAACTCTCGCTTTGTGCATGTAGTGTTGAAAACAAATGATTTCATTTTTTTATGCTTATGAACGTTTGTAACGCCAAGAAGTGATGCCCTTGCGAGTTACCGACAGAGAAACTCTTGAGGAACCCCATTTTTGTGATTTGCCGATAAGCCTGAGGGATACTGTAGAATGTAGACTTTTTAGACAAGTGATCCAATGGGGAAAGTAGACCGACGGTTTCGAGGGGACTTAGGGCGGTGGTAGAGATTACCAGTGACACTACCAGTAGAGCTACCATTAATATTGTATACACGATTCGTATTGTGATTCGGTTTTGGTGTTAGATTACAAAAATAAACTCGCAGATAAAAAGCAAAACAAAATTTATCAAAAAACAGTGTACACAGAACAGACATCACAATATCATTCATGTAAATTATATGAGAATCCAATGCCAAAATATATTGCTATAATGATTTATGGAGCACGTCGTGCTTATCGGCGACAGCGACGTCTACGGCGACGTCGACAACTGCGGCGACGTCGTCTGCGACTACAACTGCGGCGACGACGTCTGCAACTGCGGCGACGGCGACGTCTGCTGCTGCGGCGACGACGCCTGCACTTGCGGCGACGACGTCGGCACGCGCAGCGACGACGCCGGCAACCACACTTACAGCGACGACGACGACGCTGCAAATGATGTTCCTATTAGTCCTACACAGTCTGAATACCTCCCTGATTTCGAAATAAGATTTTTTAGGACTTAGATAGGTAGTTCTATTTTTAACGGTTATAACTCTACAAACTAATCTGTGTTCTAAAATGTAACGGGTAGTACCGGCTACCGCTATTTTTTTTAGAACAGGGAAAGTAAGAAAACCACACTACCGGTTACGTAACCGAAAGCTGAACATTTAATCGATAGTTGTATTTGAAATCGGCGGTGTGGCTAAAAATGATAATTAACAGCCCTAACACTCTGATGTCATCTTAATGCTTCAGTCGATTTCAACAGAGTCGACTGTTCATCTTACCATAACACGACCAGACCAACTCCTACAAATAATTTACTTGCTTGCGATGTCAACTTGTTGCTTGCTGTCAAGAAGTTGAATTCGGTTGGTTTTGGTTTGCCGAAGGTAGCATTTGACTCAGTCCAAATAGCGATACAAATGACCCACAAGGACCAAAACGTCACTGAGTAAGCGACAATCGATCACTACTAATAAAGTTATACATACACTACTTGAACGACGGCGGTATTTGCGTCTTTTGCCACAGCCGCATTTACATCGCATCTTTAACTTTGTGGTATCGCCGACTCTTCTGAAATCAAAGAATAACATAAATAACAAACACGACACTGGTTATAAAACTGTATATTCTATACCATTAAGATTATAAGCCTCGGCATTAAGTTAATTTTCATCATCATCATCAGGTCCATTTTCTCCACTACAGTAGCACGACCCTCTCTCCCTTCCGTCTGATTTGGTCTGAGAGGCTTAATGTACTGCTTAACATCTCGTCCGTCCTAGACGGAAGGAGGATTTGGCCTACACTCCCCACGCTGGCCAAACGGGTTGGGGAGGCCTGATCGATTTTGACAATGTCTTAGTCGCCTTGTACGACATCTACGGGAAGAAATGGAGTGATTCTACTCTAGTTTGCCGGAACCCACACGGCCAAATTAATTTTATGAAGAGTTAACAGAAGAAAAATCTCCGCACCAAAGTGTAAGGAGGCATTCAACGTAAAAAGACGTACCTATATGTAATGTATAAAAAATAAATAAATATCCTCGGACAAATTACACAGCGCCATCTAGCCCCGAACTAACCAAAGCTTGTACTGTGGGTACTAGATAACAGATAAATGTATTATAATTTAAACGTTTTATTTGTAAATACATACATATAATACCAACATTAATAATCACAAATGAAATAAAACTTAAGCGTCATCAACAGCCGTCAACATTAGTGTATTAGCGGGATGACAATGCCCCACTGCAAGGTTACGTGGCTTCCTTGGTCTTTGTTGCTCTCACAATATTCCAATGCTGGTTGGCGAATGCCAGCGACTATATTTTGACTTAAGGACTGTCATTACACTAATTTAATTCATCATCAGCTTGTATCGACCCACTGCTGGATATAAGACTTCATCAATGCTTTCCACCAGGTACGATCCTCCGCCTTCTGCATCCAGCCGCTTTCTTAAGGTCATCGGACCATTTAGGACAGCGTCCAACGCTTCGTAGTTCTACGCGTGGCCACAACTCTAATCCCCTAACTCTTCCTCCCCCATCTGCCATCACTTCTCGGTAGATATGACCGGCCCATTGCCACTTCAGTTTGCAAACTATGAACGCTACTAATTTAATTATTATAGTGTAAATAAATTAGAATGCAGACTTCTTGTAGTTATGAACATCCTCATCACCGTAGTCCTCTCTGAAAAGAAAATAAAAATATTTAGTCTAGAAATACGATGAGAGTGAGGTAGGCGGATAACTCGAGCTATTTGTGTGGATCTACTATGAAACCTAGGTATTGATATATGTATAAAATTATATAATAATACTGACCTGGCCATTCCACAGCACCTGCAAGTCGCATTACTTATATCGACCCTTAAAAACAAAAACTCTTATAAATATGGTAGAGTGGATATGAACTCCATACTTAGGATTGCACCGCCCGTGAAGGGTATGTTCAATACTTACGTCTTCCCAGCGGATCTATTTTGGATGTCTTTCATCTTTTTATGCGTGGAAGCCGAAGAAGATTCTCTTTGATGACCAGGATTGCGATTAGTCCGGCGCCTGGCAGCCGATGCGCGTGCGCGTCTATGAAAATAGAAATTGGGAATTGAAAAGGCTTTTGATAGAAATTGCAAATGTTTAATACGTAGTAGGGAACTATTATCGCTACTAATACTATAAATGTGAATGTGAGTTTGTTTGTTACCCTTTCACGCCGAAACTACTCAACAGATCATCATGAAACTTTGTACACATATTCTCAAATTTATTAGGACGGACTTAGCATACTTTTTGTTAAAAAAAAAGTTGACGCGAGCGAAGCTGCAGGTGGAAGCTAGTTAGTACATATATAAAATTTGTAGCATAGCTTGGAAAGAACTGTTGATGAAGAAAATGTTAACTTATATTAATACAAAGTTATTGCTTCGCCAAGCACTATTTAACGATTTCAATATCAAATTAGATTTCATTAAGTTTCTCGATGTTAAAAATTGGACCAGTTATCTACTCGTAAGTAGGGATGGTGGTGGACGGAAATGTTTAATTCAAGAGTTATGTTTTGCCAGAGCTTGTTTCGCTGATCAGCACGGTACACCACGATCAGGTGAGGTTCGCTTTGGCTCTAAAGATCTAGGTGCAGCTCTAAAGATGTAGATATACTTACTTAAAATACAGGTCTTCATGGACGCGCAGCTTGCTTAGATAGCGAGGAGTTGGTCGCCGCTCCAAGAACGCCACAACCTCATCGCTTAACTTTCTGTCTTGCATTCCTTTCTTTGGCTGCATAGCGTCGGCGCCGCTGTAGGCTATTGCTGAACTAAAATACATTATCATATCATTCACCTGTATACTTCTGCTCTCCTAGTATATTAGTAAGTGTTAATGGTTTACCACTAGCTTAAGAACAAAAGCCAACCTCAATTATATCTGATCCGTCGTCATCCCTATCACTGCTGAGATACGGATATCCCCTCAAACGAAAGGGTTTAGAGCATACTCCACCACGCTGCTCAATTGCGGGTTGTTGGAGGCCAGTGTTTCAAGAGTCTAATGGACACTGACTTAACGACTATCATCTAATGACAACAGCCGTGACCGACAGCATAATTTACCCTCCAAAGCACGGAGATAAGTAAAGCTGTACCTATTGTACTTCATTGTAAGCTTACAGAGCTTTCTCCTGTAGGATCCATGCTGAAGGTTGTTCTGTACCATAGCATATAGACCAGGGGCTTTTGTTCGCGAACTTTTTTGTCCGCGAATATAATAGGTAGGGGAAAAAGTCTTTTCGCATTATAGTATGTATGAACTTGTAATAAAATCTCTTTGGTTATACCATTTGTGTCTGGCAGGTTTTGATATCTTTAAAAAGTTTATATTTTAAAAAATATAATTCCAAATTCAAATTAGGTAAATGTGTGATTTTCATTTGTTTTTTTTACTGTCAAGATGAGTGAATCTAATGAAGAAATTCGATTCATTTTAAAATTTTACTACAAAAAAGGTAAAAATGCAACGCAAGCTGCGAATAAAATTTGTGACGTTTATGGACCTAGTGCAGTGTCTGTGAGAGTAGCACAAATTTGGTTTAAGCGTTTTCAATCAGGAAATTTTGATGTGAAAGATGCACGTCGCTCTGGTCGCCCTGTTACGGATAAAATGGATGCCATTTTTGAAAAAGTGGAGCAAGAGCGGCATATCAGTAGTTACGACGTAGCTGAACAATTAGGAATTGACCACAAAACAGTTTTGGCGCAATTGAAAAAAGCTGGGTACACTAAAAAGCTCGATATTTGGGTGCCTCACAATCTCACTGAAAGAAACCTAATGAACCGTGTACTCATTTGCGATTCTTTACTACGACGTAATGAAAGCGAACAGTTTTTGAAGAAGCTTATAACTGGTGATGAAAAGTGGATCACGTACGACAAGAACGTGCGAAAAAGGTCGTGGTCAAAGGCCGGTCAGGCTTCACAGACTCTGGCAAAACCCGGGTTAACCCGCAACAAGGTGATGCTGTGTGTATGGTGGGATTGGAAGGGTATTATTCATTATGAGCTGTTACCGCCAGGCAGGACTATCGATTCTGAACTCTACTGTGAACAATTGATGAGATTAAAGCAAAAAGTTGAGAGAAAGCGGCCGGAATTAATTAACAGAATGGGTGTGATTTTTCATCATGATAACGCTAGACCTCACACATCTTTAGCCACTCAGCAAAAATTAAGAGAGTTTGACTGGGAGGTGTTAATGCATCCGCCGTATAGTCCTGACCTTGCACCTTCTGATTTCCACCTGTTTCGGTCTCTTCAGAATTCTTTAGGCAATGTCAGGTTACCATCACGAGAAGACTGCCAAAACCACTTGTCGTGGTTTTTTGAACAGAAGTCCCAAAATTTCTATAGTAATGGGATCATGTCTCTACCTACAAGATGGCCAAAAGTTATCGAACAAAATGGCACCTACATACTTTAGTTAAATGTAAATAAACTTTATTAAAAAATGTTTTGAATTTTTATATAAAATACGAAAAGACTTTTTCCCCAACCTAATAGATCCCTTACATCTCACAACAAATCGATAGGTATATAATAAATTTTAAACTTTCGCGTTGCATGATAAAAATTATAATAACCACGGGAATTAACGCGATCATGGATGTAAGGAAGGTTAGTGATCACAGGCTGACTCAGCCTGTGACCACGGCCGGTGCAACCTGGTCGAAACATCAGGCAATAATAAAGGTATGTAAAAAACCCGCCTCGAAAGCCACCCACTGACCAAAACTACCTTACATGCATGATCGAGTTAATTCCCGTGTTTATTATAATTTAAATCGATATATATATGTTAAACATGTACGTGTACTTGGTGCACCGTGCCGACTAGCGAAAGAGGCTCTGGCAAAAGAGAGTTAAGGTATATAGGCGTATTTGTAAGCTGCAAGACTGGGGAAGACCCTCTACTTCACAGAATACCACATCCAAAAAAAGAAACAAATAATTTCTTTAGAATTTCATAAATATACTCGCCTAGATTTAAATACCTTAAAATGACTTACCATTTAATCTTGTAGGTATAATTTTGTTGCAGAACAGCATTGATTATTTTTATAAATAATCAAAGCAGGAAAATATTATCAACAAAAGTTCGCCATCGTTACAAAATGTCTGCTTTTTGGTGCTTGAAGGCACTCGATGTGATTATTCTCTTGTTTGTTGATATGTGACATTCTGATGAAATATGCATTGCCTGCCAGTATTTTCTTTCATTCTCCTTCTTTCATACTTCTTTGAAATTTATATACTTTTTGGATTGTTTCACTTTCTTGATTTACTTTCCAAAAACGCAGAGCTTGTACTATGACTAGACAACTGATATACGTACTTAAATACATTATTTTTGTAAATACATTCTTATAATACAGACCAAGACAAACAGATATGTTCATGTACACAAATGAGAAATCTTGTGCGTAGATCGAACCCACGACCTCGGAGTCCAAGTAGCCATTGCTAGCCATTCGACCACCGGGTTCGTCATAAATATCTCCATCAATTCATATTCACACCACTGTTGGGATACTTGTTTCCTTTCAACCGAAGAGCTTTAGAGAGTACATATTTGTGTCCCAAAAATAGTCGAAGCAGACTGTATAAAATACTTGACCGTTGAGTTTCATCTATCTGCTGAACTGCTGACTGACAAACGAGGCTCTGGGAAATGAGAGGTAGGACATAGCGTATTTTTGACTGGGGAAGATAAAATTCCCTTGAGGGTTGTTGTGTGTGAGTGAGTGAGGTCACCAGAAAGAAAGGAAGGAGTATAGCTGGCAACGGATCGGCGAACCTTTCGTGTTGCTGATCTCCATAGGCGGTGGTAATTGCTTTCCATCAGGTGACCCACCTCTCATATCAAAAAAAATCTAATATCTAGTACATAGTCATCTCTGTCACACTCTTATCCTGTTTCAACTTAAAGAAATTAACTGGCCAAGATCCAATTTTCAAAAAAGAAAATTAAAAACGGTTGCCAAAAAATGTTGCCAACTGTACATAAACTTCACAAGTAGAATTAAGAGAGATAACGTCTTTAAGACGAATTTATGAGTGATATGTTCCCGCAGGGGTGTTTCTTAACATATACGACACTAGCTGTGCCCGCGATTTCAACCGCGCGGAATAGTTATTTATTTAATAGTTTGTTTGTTATTTAGTAACCTAAGTTAGTCCTTATTAGATGCCAGTGAAAGTCCCGTCAAAATCGGCCCAGTCGTTTCAGAGATTATATGGAACAAACAGACAGACAGACAGACAAAAATTGTAAAAAAAATACAAAAAAAAAAACGGGGGATACAGATTGGCGTTGTATTTTCGAATCTATGCTCAACATCCCAAACTCAATCACACCACTGGATAAATGAAGGATTAAAGAATTTATTACGTTAAGTAAGCACTATTGGACATCGTGTGCGGGGGAAGAAATGCGCTGCCATTTTAAGATAATTTTAGCGCATATAACATATTCACATATAACACTCGACCGTGTCCATAACACAGCCGCACTCCATTTTTCTAACTGAGCTGTTATAAACGCGTGATGCCCTAACTCAGGAATATGTTCAACCGATACTTGATTCAGACAGTTATCAGGACAGACTACATCAATTAGTGTCTGACTATAGTCCGTGAAGTGTGTTGGTACAGTAACCGATTGAACAAGAGATGTGTAGTAAAGGAAATCTCTCAGTAGTGTAGTCTTGCTATCTGTAGGATCAAGCCAATTGATATTGAAGTCCCGCAGTAGCATAATAGTTCTTCCATTCTCACATCTCACACAATCCAACCACATATTTTTAAGTCTTCATCTCTCATTATATCCATTCGTATTTAAATTTATCGTTCTCTTTTTCACATGTCTTTCACATCCGATATCCGATAAGAGAGGAGATGCTGCGTTGGCAGCGGGGGTGGCGGCGCGCGAACTATATTTTATGTTGCGAGCGTTAATATGGCTACGGTAACTGCTTCACATCAGGCGGGCCGTATGCTTGTCCGCCAACCTACGTAGTATAAAAAAAAAAAAACTCCGCATTTCATCTCCATACCACGAAAGGCGATTTCCTCACATCATTTCCGTCGCAGGTAAACTATTAAAGGTACACTAATCTTCTTAATTTATTTGAAATTTTACTAGTGATTTGTGGTACAGTACAGACGTTTACGTGTTTAATTTAAAATTCATATGTTTAAATACAGTTTAGAGCATTTAGTTACTTTGATGTTGTAGGTGTAATGGCCCGTATCTGTTTTTCGTTAGCTGTCGGGGTCAACGACCTTGGCTGCTAAATTCTAACGTCGGTACAGTTAGTGTAGAAAAGTGTTTGTGTTTCGTATTAATTGTAATAACACGGGATTATGTAATTATGTATAGATACGACCGACTGACTCGGGTAATATGGTCAGGCGACTACCACTTCAGCGTTGCTGATCATGATATCTATTATTATGACCTTGTTAGGCCTGGTGAAACCAAAAGCCATACTGTTATCAATATTCATACGTTACCACGCGTATGCTGTTCAAAGTTCTGACTTACACCGGACGGCATTACAAAAACGCGTACAAAACGCAAATGCCGTCCGGTAAGTCAAAACTTTGGTATATAATAATGCACTGGTACTGTTCCACATAGTATATTACCGACCGGTTTCGCCGTTAAACAAGGTAAACATTGATAATGCGTTATAAATAATGTTCCTCAAGTGCCAACAATCAACAGTATCAATTTCAAATGGTACATGTTAGATCCGATTGGATTTATTTCTTCATCCTCTTCTTCTTTGTTTTTTTTTTCTTTTTTCGTCTTATTCTAATACTGTAGTAAAGGCAATTATTCGGCCACTTACTTAGTCGGTCTTGGACGCGTAACACAGCCTGTCCCGGAGGCTGACAATCATCACGTGTTCGAGCAAGACGATTCATGATAACCCTCGAAATCAGCTTGAACACGTGGGTCATGAGCGAGATCGGTTTTGTCACCTTTTTTAAAGCGTCAATAAAATGTATGAAGAAAGAATTATACATTTTCCATTATTAAATTTTAATTAAGCACTTTAATGAAAACAACAACAGTAGTGACCCTATTTTTTTACTCAAAAACACCGCTCAGATCCGTGCAAAAGCAAAAATTAAGAACCAATGCGAAGTAAACAAAACATTCCAACATGCCCGCTGGCGGCGATTGCGAGTTGCGTGCGAATCAGCTGTAAAAGAAGCATCACGGATATTGTCTAAAACCCCTGATACCTTCATCGGTTTTGGCCAATTAGTCGGCCACTTTACAACCGACTAATCGGCTAGTCGGCCAAAGCCGTAGTCGACATCCAGACATCTATTGTTTCTATTGAACGGAATTTTTGCTAAGTATGCAAGACAAACTACTTAGCAAATGTTATTGGGAGACCAACGTAACACTCATTTTTAATCCCCACGTAATTCTACTGTTGTAACGATGGCTATATACGTATATAGGAATCGGCTCTTAAGGAGAAAGAGTAAATTCCATTATAGTAGACATAACAATTTTGTTATCGCTTGTACTTATAAGAAGTTCGTGTACAATATTGACACTGTTTTTTTGTTTTTACAGGTAATGTGCGTCAAGGCCAACCTTGTTTATTTGCCGATTTAAGACCATTACACTCAACGTTTCAATATGTGAGTACAACAGCTATGATAATAAATGAACTATCAACATTTTTCAGCGGTTTCAGAGGTGCTACAAGGTTGTTTATTTAGTCCGTGCCGGAGTTTTCGTAAAAAACAGTGTTATTTGAATTATTAATGCCATCGTAAAAAGGTCTTCGAGTCCCTGTCAAAAATATCTGACGGTCCCGGATGGAAGGCACTCTACTTGTAGAAAAGTGCGAATACATTTTTTATTTTTCAAGGTACTCAGTAGACTTATAAATGTTACAGTCAAAATTCATAACCAGTCAAATTCACTTTTAACTGCCAAAGTCAGTCAAAAATAGTTTTAACAAAGGACGTTGGTCAAAACCACGTTTGGGGTGTTATTTATCGGCATCTTCGAACCAAAGAGAACGTCACCTGCAGGTGGTGATTCCTGCTGACTAACAAACTAGGATCTGGCGAAAAGAGAGGTAGGGCATAGCGTATTTTTTAAGCTGCCCGACTGGGGAAGTACGTCCACCTCACAGAATACCTCAGCCAAATAACAAGTCCCTTGACGATTGTTGGTTTCCTGCGAGTGAGTGAGGTCAGCAGAAAGAAAGAAAGGAACCACCTTGGTGTTGCTGATCTCCATGGGCAGTGGTGATTGCTTTCCATCAGGTGACCTACATGCTCGTTTTCCCCCCTCGTATAAAAAAAACAACTTATGCAGTCAAAAGTAGTTTGTTTTGATCAAGAACATTGATTAGGTTAGATTATGATTGTTATTAAAAAAAGCTGAGCGAGCGAGGCTCGACTTGCTTTTGGAGAGAAGGGTTACCTGAGGTTTAACTAGTCAAACCTAGGAGTGCCTAGATTTCAGGTATTGACTATAACATAACACATACAAAATTAACAATTGTGTGCATGAAAATGTCTGTTTGTGTAGGTCTGGGTGGTTTCTATGTATGTATTTATAAAAAAAATATATTTACGTGTTATATCTGTTAGGTATCCTCACCCATAGTAGCACAGTAAGTAGCACAAGCTTCGCTTATTTCATCATCATCATCGTCAGGTTCATTTTAGTCTCCATTACAGGAGCACGACCCTCTCTCGTCCGTCCTAGACGGAAGGAGGATTTGGCCTACAGTCCCCACGCTGGCCAAACGGGTTGGGGAGGCCTGATCGATATTTGATAATGTATTTCCCTTAGTCGCCTTGTACGACATCCACGGGAAGAAAAGTGATTCTATTCTATTCTGCCGGATACCACATGGCCAATGTGTGATTTGTCCAGGAATATTTATTTATATAAAGTCAGAACTTTAAATCAGACATGTCACGGAGATTTGTGGTCATATATTTGTGGTCTAGACTACTCTACAAGTTCAGTATTTTCAACGTTCGTATTGAGGCTACCTTTGTACAGTACGGATTTAACTATGGATGGATGTTGTTATTTTAGTTATTATTTAACACGTTATTTTAGTAATATCGTCATAGAGAAGACTACATTAATAATATGAATATAGACATAATTAGAAACGAATATGTGAGAGGAAGTTTCGGGGGGCTACCCCTATTGCGGAAAAATTAACAGAAAGCCGACTGTGATGGTACGGACATGTGATGCGGACAGACGATGACCATGTTGTTCGCAAGGCGTTAGAATAGCCTGAAAAAAGGCGCGGAATAGGACGCCCGCTGGCAACGTGGTGGACGAGTATGGCCCGAATTATGAACAAGGCACAATAGGCTATTTTCCAATGTTTAAAAATTGTATAAATAATTTAACAATATAGTAATGACGAGCTCGGTGGTCGAATGGTTAGCAATGGCCACTTTGACTCCGAGGTCGCGGGTTCGATCCCCGCACAAGACAAACATTTGTGTGCATGAACATGTCTGTTTGTCTTGGTCTGGGCGTTTTCTATGTATTATAAGTATGTATTTACAAAAAAAAATGTATTTAAGTACACTTATCAGTTGTGTAGTACCCATGACACAAGCTTTGCGCTTAATTTGGGACTAGATGGCGATGTGTAAATTGTCCAGAAATATTTATTTATTTATTATTTATTTAAATACACAAAACTATAAAGATCTGCAAACTTTCATTGTAATATCTTCAGTCAGACTTTTTTTAGCGTCGATCAAAGTTTGGCGGGAAAGTCCTTTTTAAAAGTATGAAATTATTAAAAAATAATATTTCCATTTGAGAAGCAATAAAAAATACTGTAACTTTTATTATGATACTAATTACATAATAGTAGTTTATGAAACTGTTGCATAATAAGGGTTATTAAAATACGAGTGTGAGTTTATAACATGAGCCGAAGGCGAGTGTTATAATATACCACACGAGTATTTTAATACCTAATTATGTGCAGTTTCATACATTACTTTATCTAATCTCATGAAATATATGATAATAATATTTTAAATACAACCATGAAGTTAATTTAACAGCTATAATTCTTACTTATAAATCCATTTGCAGATCGAGCATGCGTAGTGCGCATGCGCGACGCGCCGCGCGGCGCCGCGTTCACAGATTATGTAGAAAAAATTTGCATAGTTGCAATGTATTTGCATTGCAACCTGTTTAAAATACCTGTATCCAGGGCTGAAGCTGTATCGAAATGGTAAAAAAGTTATTTTACGATACAGTTGTCCATAGAAGAGCTGTATCGAAAAATAACTTTTTAAATTTATTTTGATAGCTTGTGCGTAAAGACTGTCATTAAGATACTGTGTTTAGTTTTTTAATGTGTAATTTTCAGTATGAGATTAGATAAACGTTATATTTAACATAGCTGTCGTACAAATTTCTGATTTGATGCATACAAAATACAAACATGTGACGTCATAATTCGGTAGTCTTTTGCATGGAGCGTTTTGCGGCAGTCTAAAAATTGTGATTTTCAAATTATCATATCTCGAGAGATTTTTGTGCTATCGAAGTAATTCTTTCACCTATGGTTATATTATGGAGACGTCCCTACATATCAAACCGAAAAAAATGTTAGTCAAATAGCCTATTGCACCCACAGACGACCCAGGACAGAACAACCTGGCGAAAAAGAATTAGGAGAGCCTACCCCATTTAAAGTGGGAAGGGGAAAAGAAGAAGAAGAGTCATAGAGAAGACTACAGGAAAACTATGAAGGAAAATTGGCTGCAACGGAGAGAAAAGTAATTGCGTTTAAAATTACATAGATATAAACTTAATTTGAACAGAATAACACACATACAACTACAAACGAAAAAAAAAAAACAGTAGGTAACAATTCAAAAATAATACAAACATCTCGAGCTTTACCTTGCTTCGAATGGCACGTTAAGTCGTCGGTTCTGGTTATTGTCGTTAGATTACAGTCGTTAAGCCAAGTCAGTGCCCTTTTAAGCGACTTGAAAACACAGGCCTCCGCCAACCCGCATTATGTTGAAGTACGCTCTAAACTCCTTCGAGAACTATATCCCAGCAGTGGATATAACATGTGGGACGACGAAGCGTTGGGCGCCCTCCTTCGGCGGGTTGCGTAAAGCGGAGGATCGTATTTGGTCGAAAGCATTGGGGAAGGCTTATATCCAGTGGGTAAATAGATACAGGTTGATGATGATGGGAATAATATAGGTTGAAACGGATGTACAATAAGTAGTTGTGGATCACAATAAGCCTAACAGAAACAACCAATCGGGCCATATGTTTCTTTATTATTATTGTGAATAAAAATATATTTCTCTCCTTTACACTCGATTTCCTAATAATCACTCAGGCGTTCATAGTTCCCCTATAATGTGAGTGTATAACGCCCTATTCTGTATTGAAAGACCGCCTCTGGGCATAATATTTGTAATAAAATGCAATTACCGAGTGAACGCTGCCAATTTGATATCGGCCTTTGTCGGATCCGATCCGGAGCGAATTAGCCTGATATTATTAGTATTATCGCTTCGCTTTTGTTGGGAATACCTATGGGATCGTGGAATGAGTTTATGTTTAGGTATAAAATACTGATTTCGTTTGAGGAAATACTTTTAAAGTAATTATTGACAGAGTATTGGCACTTTAGAGGTTTCCTTAGATGATTGATTACGGAACTTCTTTGGAAAACGTCTTTATTCAAGCTTGTCGATGCCCGATTGATGCAAGTAATATTTCCAGCGGCTATAGGCTAACTACTTTTGACGTGACTGCTTACATAGGGAGGCAATTCAAAAAAACGAATGATAACAAAATATACATACAATATACAGGGGGATACAGTTTGGTGTTGCAGCTAGATATCTATCATCTCCATCCAAAATTCAATCACACCACTGAATAGATTAAGGATCAACAATTACGTTAAGTAAGGACTATGGAACATCGCTTGTGGGGGAGAGGGAAGCGCTGCCATTTTGAGATAATTTTAGTGCATATAACGTTTTCACGTACAAGAAATCGACAGCATGCACCAAGTGCAGGTGAGGTTAGATTTGGCTCTTAAGATTGTGGTGAGTCACTTACACCCCAAAATTCTTCTATACGGTGGAGATACTTTCGCAGTCGCCGCGTCGATCACTTTTTAGCTGAATAAACCAACGGAGATGAAAATTAATAAAACGCGTATCAGAAGCAAACAAGCGTATCGTCAACGTAACAGATCATTCTGTGATCTCAGCAATGATCCCTGAGGGTGGGCCAAAATTTCAACATCATTCTTACATTTTATATCTTGCTGTATTTGTGTACCATTGTATGTGTGAAGTTGAAATAAATATATTTCTATTTCTATCGTACCCATCTTTTTCCCGGGAATGCAAGATTAGTGAGAGTAGCAAAAGTTGGGGAAAAACATATTTTTTCCATAAGTAATGCGATGTCCTCTAATCGCGAGGGGTCATGAAATCGGCGCATATGGCACCGTCACACCCTTTAATCGGACTCTTGGTTCGAATATAAATTATTGAAGGTCCCCCGTCGCTGTAAATTGGCAATTTATGCCTACAAAAGACATTTACCATGGTTTCTTTATGTTATGCTTGCTTCTGCCGGCATCTTACACATGAATGTCAGTTACATCACAAAAAAAGTAGCCTATGTCCTTCTTCCGAATATAATCTATGCCCATAACAAATTTAATTCAAATTGGTTTAGCCGAGGGATAACCCTTCGGCTAAACAATTTAATTTTAATCACCATCGTGAAAAGGTTACAAACAGACAGACAGATCGAAAGACACATTTTTGCATTTATATATAATATTAGTATGGACATGGATTATTTTAATAATAGCATGCTGTGAGTGTTAGTATGTATAGTCATTGTTATGAAATGCCTCACTTATGATCGGTGCTTTTACCACTTCTCCGATTGTCTTGCAAAAAAATAATGATTTTTCAAAAACTAAGAAATTAATTTTGAGGGCCACTGCATTGCCTGTTTAGTGGTTATTAATCCTGACTACACTGGATACACAGTGGTGGGAATGTGTCGTAGGTCCCGATAGAAAAAAAAACACCCTGCAGTCGTATTTCTATTAAGCTTATTTACAGCCTGTTAAAAATAAATAACAGTTTCTTTCTCGGTGTCTAATCAGACTAATCCTTAAAGCTATTGCCGATTGTGATGAAATTTAGGTAGGGATAGCTAGGTTGCTTGAACCCTAGGGAAACATATAGGCGTGTATCCTGACTTCCGCGCACAACCGTATTCGCACCTTCGCGGAACCGCGAAAAGTAGTTTAAAAATAATAAACACATACCTGGTGTTACAAGCGTCTATAGCCTACGGTAACTGCTTTCCATCAAGCGGACTGTATGCTTGTTTGGCACTTTAGTGGTATAAAAAAAAAACATAATTTACTGGTAGTGATTTTTTAATCCAGCATTTTGAATTACATTTGAAGTGAACTGTACACATGGAGTTGGTCAATTCGTATAGACAGAAATACTCATTTTACACAAAAAGCGACTAATTTTTTGCAATTTCCATAGAATTACAAATATCCAGAAATTCTAATCAAATAAATAACGCACGAAATATTGGAAACAGAACGGCTTATATTAAAATCCTAAAGGCTATAAAATGAGCATATTTCATTTATAACTCCCTGTAAATCCCATTTACAAAATGCATTTAGAGATCGCTCGAGGGTGGCTCCCCCCTACCCCTAATCAAATAGTTGATAAAGCTGCTTATTTGTTATATATTCAACCCCTGTTATATATTTATGAGGGTATTTGTTCATGTTTGATAAAATGTAATCCCACCAAAAACATTATGTAAAAAACTAGCCAAGTCTCGATGGAGCTGCTTGTTTATCTCTAAAAAGTAATGAAATCTAGACAAAGCCGTGCCAAGTCTAAGGTTCCTTACTGCGATTTCTTTATTATTATAGTTAATGTTGTGTGACTTGGCCGTTGAACATTCTTTATACGTTAGCGGGTACAAGTCAATTTTGTTTACACATTACGTGTAATAACATTTTATATCTATTGTAAGTTGTAACTACCTATGTTTGTTAAGCAAGATAATAGCCCATACTGGTATTGGTAATTGCACGCTAGTGTCTCATTTTAGGCTGTTGTTGATTGTGCAACACATGCATTGAGCATTGACAATGCTGACTTCTGCTCTCTTCTTTTTGGAGCGTCAAATCGACCACCGATCTAACATAAAATAGACGTACGGACTTCTATCAATGATTGGAAGTCCGTCTTTACTGGAAATAATTTTTTATACTGTTTTTTTCAGGCTCGGCTATACATAAGTATTATTGAAATACGCAGCTTTATCAAGCCTAAAATAAAATTGACTGGTTATTGAATCAACTTTTTCGAAGTGGCAATTTTCCATCGTCAATGGGTAGCGGTTCTGGCGACAGATTGGTGCAATGGTGTCATGGAGCACCTGGTTTTGTACCCTCGTGTACCCTTCAACGGCCAAGTCACACAACATTAACTATAATAATAAAGAAATCGCAGTAAGGAACCTTAGACTTGACACGAATTTGCCTAGATTTCATTACTTTTTTGAGATAAACAAGCAGCTCCATCGAGACTTGGCTAGTTTTTTACAGAATGTTTTTGGTGGGATTTCACTTCTTTTTGTAGAAACGTGGACATATTGATTTATTTTATTAGATTTTGTTATTTGACACATTTTTTTCTTTTTAGGAGTAGTTTTTTTATTATTACAAATCTTTCTTTTCTTTTTTTCCGGTTTTGATTCTTATACAGTAGCAACAGAAACGGCCCACCAAGTTGAATATTTTTTTGTAAAGGCGGTATGTCGATCTCTAATAGTTTGGTTGGGCTCTTGTGTTTTCTAATCAGGGTCACCAGGTACTCCAGATCTTCGATTATCCTAGTTTTTATAGTATTCCCTTTATGTGGCCATTAAACCCTAACTCTGTACCAAATTTCAGCTCTCTGAGTTTATGGGAAGTACTAGTTCTATTCTGATGATCATGAGTGAGTGAGTGAATGAGTGTCATAAATGCGAAACTTTGCTTTCGCTTAACTTAACTCAAATAGGGGCCTGAAAATGCGGCGAAATGGTTCCAGTAAAGGATGGTACGGCAGTGTTTGCTTCGCGCTCGACTTGGCGGGGGCACTGCCGTGCCCCCAGATTTTGTTATAGTTCTAGATTTTGATATTCAATTTGATTGTTTTTTATAGTTGTTTTTTATAATACATATATTTGGTGCAAAACTATGGTTTTGCTTGCTTCAAATCGCGTAAATGTTATGACATTTACGCGATTTAGATGTGTTGCAATTAAGTAAAGAGACTTCGCTAATTGGGCTGCTCCAATATGTGAGTGAAAACTTTTATATATTCCTATAAATAAATATTCCCGGACAAACTACACACCGTCATCTAGTCCCAAACTAAGCAAAATTTGTTCTATGGGTACATATTATACTTAAATACATTTTTTTTTGTAAATACATACAAGTAACACATAGGAAACACCCAGACCAAAACAAACAGACATATTCATGTACACAAATATTTGTATTATGCGGGGATTCAACCCGCGATCTCGGAGTCAAAGTGTCCATTGCCAGCCATTCGGCCACCGAGCATGTCTATAAAAAATATTTGAAATCTGTATTTCTTTGTATAAATTTCACATGCCACTAGCTTGGTTCAGTTTAAATGCTAAAGTATGTGTTGAATTTCTGTATATAATGTCTATTTCCTTTCTCCGCTTCAGTGAAATAATAATTCGTAGTATGGATCATACTCTTTCATTATTGGCATCATTTCATGTGAATCCAGACGTGTTGAGGAGAGTAAATAAAACACAAGAGGCACGTCTACTCAACTCAATGGGGAGTTGGCACCCTCCTGTCATCAATGAGCAGTCCCAATCGCAGATAACACTAATAAGAATTTTATAAGACGTAGACTTAAGAATTACATAGAACGCGGCAAAACCCAAAGAAACTTTAGGCGACTTATCTAAGTTACTTGCCTCACTTTGCAGGATTAGCGTGTGGCTAATGTACGGTATAAGTCGTAAGTTGCCTGTATTTTGGACTTTACTTTTAACGTGATAACGTCCTATAAAATCGATGAACGCCGGCTGCATGCACGAAAAAGCATGACTCATTGTCACGTTCCGCCTGAGCCGAGCGTGCAAGTGAGAGCGCGTAACAAGCGATAGAGACGCACGATCGGCTTATGATTCTTATGACGTTATCACGTAAAATTATCGTCCGTAAACCGACTTTACAGACAACCAATTTTTTTTTACCAATACTTTCAGGAACAGTATAAAAATCTGCACAGCAATATTCATATTACAAAAGGGACAAACCTACTCCATTATGTATATGTAATTCAAACCGCGTAAAGCTTTAATCTCGTGGGAAATGTCGAAAATTCTTTCTTAGTAGTTGCTTACTTGTACGAGGCATTTCTGTGTTACATTTTTTAGTTTCACCTTCTTTTTAGGGTTTCGTACCCAAAGGGTAAAACGGACCCTATTACTGAGACTCCGCTGTCCGTCCGTCCGTCCGTCACCAGGCTGTATCTCATGAACCGTGATATTTAGACAGTTGAAATTTTCACAGATGATATATTTCTGTTGCCGCTATAACAACAAATACTAAAAAACAGAATAAAATAAATATTTAAGGGGGCTCCCATGCAACAAACGTGATTTTTTTTTGTTCGTTTTTGTACGATATTGATAACGGCAACAGGTAGACGCATGAAATATTCACAGAATATTTAGTTATATATTCACTTTAAACATAAATAATGAAATTAAAATAATACAAATATTTAAGGGGGGCTACCATACAACAAACGTGACTTTTTATAGATAATGATACGGATCCCTTCGTGCGCGAGTCCGACTCGCACTTGGCCGGTTCTTTTTATACAATGTAGGTTGGCAGACAGGCATACAGCCATATATTATTCTGATACAGCCCGCCTGATGTGAAGCGGTTACCGTAGCCAAACTCTCGTTATATGAAATTTAACTCGGCGAATAAGGATCTTAGAACTCTACCGACTAACCTGAAGATGTCCTGTCACTGAAATAAACACCTAATGTGCAATCACCCTAATGTTCGATACTCGAATTACAGTATGTACGATTAATTAGGCGATCGTTTTAATCAAGGAGAAGCTCGATGGCGTCGTTGCTCGTGTCAGTCTAATCGAACTCGCAAGTTAAGCAACGTCGACCGCAGCCCGTCCAGGGATGGGTTTCTTTATCTCGAGTTCCTCCGTGCTTCGGAGGGCACGTTAAGCTGTCGGTCCTAGCTGTTGTCATTAGATGATAGTCGATAAGCCATATTAGTGGCAACATTTAGGAGGCTTGAAAACACTGACCCCCGCCAACCCGCAGTTGAGCAGCGTAGTGGAATATGCTCTAAAGCCCTTCGATTAAGGGGAGATCCGCATCTTAGCAGTGTGATGAATAAGGGTTGTCGATAACGACGACGATTTATTAAAATTTCGATAAAATTATCATTTAACTATACTCGTATGTGTGTTTGATCATTAGCTTCTAATTGATTCAACGAATGCCGATGTTTTAGTAATCGATATGGCATAGGACGCAACATATACACTAGTATCAACCCTAGTATCTGTGTAAAATTTGAAATTCAATATACTTACTCACAATTAAACCATACAACTTCTAAAAGTATCTCATGAGAGTATGTAAGTTTTATAGACCATGATAACTTACGTACCTACTAATTTTTAAGTATTTTGACCACAAACCACTTGAAAAATCATAAGTCTATGCGCTCATCATATTAACAACAAGAACGTATTTTTTTTTTTTTTTATATACTACACTACGTCGTTTGGCAGACAAGCATACGACCCGCCTGATGTGAAACGGTTACCGTAGCCATATATAACGCTCGCAACATAAAATATCGCTCGCGCGCCGCCACCCCCGCTGCCATCGCAGCATCTCCTTCCTTTCTGGTTACCTCACTCACTCGCAGCAGGAACACAACAGCCCTCAAGGGAACCGTTAATTGGCTGCGGTATTCTGTGAGGTGGAGGTACATTCCCCAATCGGGTAGCTTACAATTACGCTCCCTACCTCTCTTTTCGCCAGAGCTTCGTTTGTCAGTCAGCAGGGTGCACCGCGTGCAAGTGAAGTTGGCTTTGGTTCAAAGATGTTGATGAACTACTTACACCCCAAAAAAATATACTTTATCCACTACGTCACTAACTGAACGTTATCTTTAAACAATTTCTTAAAAACTTATAAACGTATATTGAATACTCTATTATAATCAATAACTTTAGAATTCGCTCTACCGTGGTCCAAGAATCAATGACTGTTTAAATGCAGTTCGTTAATCCAATATAGGAGTACAAGCACGTAGGTCCATAACGGCAGACGAGGCGTGAACCTAACTTCAAAACCACATCGTCTAGAACCCGAGATTGCTTCCACAATATGCGTTTTGAAATTCGAAAACGACGCGCACTCCACGTCCATTGACAGTAAATGCATTTTAAAAATATGATATTCGAAACTTAAATCGCCTGATCTAAATTCAATTTCACCTCTATACATTCATAGCTCTATGCCGGAACAGTAAACACGAAAAAGGTTCGTAATAAAATGGATAAGCAATAAATAGAAGGGCGAAATTTTGGGGTTCCGCGGTGTTTGGGCCCCCGTGGTTTTTATCCAGTCCGTCATTAATCAGGGGCAGCGGACGCCCACAATGCGTCAGGGTTGACGTATTGCGTAATTTTTATCATGCGCTCATACTTGTGGGGTCACGCGATCTTGTTGAGGTAGGCATGTTGTCTGATCAAGTGATGGTTTCCTTTGATCGAGGCTTTTGTGGCTTGATTTGGGGTCTGAAAGGGTTAACACATTATAAATTGTATTTTTATTGAACAGAAACAGCGTTGGAACTACTAGTATATTTAAAAAAAACAGAAGCAATAGTAAAAAAATGCATTAGGGGAATATTTATTTGAAAAGGTTACAAAAAACTCCCGAGTATCTACAAATTAATATTAAACACACATAAACGTTATACATATATATTATAAGTTGTAGTATTAGAATGTCTATACATGTGTTTAGTGGTCCGTAGTTTTTCAATGCTAATGCAGCATCTCCTTACGCCTGAAACAAAACAATCCTGAAGAGATAATTTGGTTGAGATTTTCTGTGAGGTAGAGTTACTTCCTCAGTAGGAATCAACATTCGCTACCTCCTTTTAAATACGGAATATATTCACTAAAATACATATTTTTTTATTCTACAAACAACTCTTACTTACTTATTCTGCCATCTCGCTGCCGACGCAGCAACTACATCCTTAATGCTAATCTCACTCATTCGCATTAACACAAAATCCTGCATTTGAATTGCTATTTTGCTACAGAATTCTGCGAGGTGGAGGTACTATCCCAATCGGTCAGGTTATAAATACGCTATGCCCTACCTCTCTTTTTGTCAGTCAGCAGGGTTCGCCATGTGCAAGTGAGGCTGGCTTTGATTTAAAAATGTTGATGAACTCTAACACTCCAAAAGCTATTCTCCAAAACACGGATAGCATACATAATCTCTAGAGTCCAGAACATAGCTCTCAGATATTATTATCTACATATAAACAGACTTTCGACTAAAAATTCATATTATCATTGCTGACAAGAGAGAAAATGCAGATCACCCTTCGAATCTCCGAAAAAAGAGTCACAAAAAACATCCCATAAGAAATTAAGGGTTGACGCCTCGCAATTATAATTTTGCTCCCCGACAGAACCCTAATGAGTCTCCTAATTGGGGTCCGGGGTTCTCGTGTCCGTTTCGAACATTCGCCGAATCCCAGCTCAAGTATCGGGTTGAAATGGCAGTTAATTTGACTGTACGTGTATGTCATTTTCTGGTTAAGTGTGTCATTTTAAGTTTCATGTTTCGTTTAATAGGGTTGTGACAATGTTAAAAGATATTTTTCCGTGGTTTTCGGACTGTACCAAATAACATTATTGTCTTAATTATTATTTATATAGTTGATTTCTGTCAACTTGCCGGAGTATTATAAATATTTTTAAAATGGATAAATTCACCTCCCCGCCGCCTAGGTGGGATTTGAACCCATGACCTCTCGATGACCGGCTGAGTGCTCTTCCAACTGAGCTACCAGGAAGGTTTGTGATGGTGACGAATTTTTGCATTTTGTATTTTACTGCTGTCAACTCGTAGTGTGTCGGTATCTGCCTATTAAGTATTACACTACTAAACAAGGCATAGCAGTACATCGTTGCAGATGAAATTCGGCTATTTTTACATACTTTTTTAAATGTCTTCGATAATTCCAAAATGTAAACTTTTGGTTCATTTGGAACCATTACAATCTAGGGACTTCGGGACCGTATATTCTGTTAACCATATTTATTAAATAATACATTAATTTCTATATTTATAATTACAAAATGTTTATTTAAAATTTGCTTTATCATTTCAAATGCAAATGAATAAGCAAATAAATTCTGTATATCTCGAACAAGGCCAAAATTATTCGCATAAAAGCAGAAACTGTGACAACTTTCGTATTCTGTAACATTATAACTTATGTTTCCGACCTTTATTATGTTGCTTGTCATATTTTATCACGTCACGTTGCTCGGGTACTCGTTGAAATGTTCAATGTATGAGGAATTTATATTGTACTCCATGTCAAAAAATATATAACGAATTTTTGAGCAGTTAAGTAAAAGTAACTGTGTGTAGGTACGTCTAAAGTAATTGTATAGGGTTTGTACGTGAATTTGTTTGTATTTACCAGTGCTTCTGCTCAAATGGATATACTTATGATAAAGAAGTTAGTAAGCAAGTAAATATTTAGCTTTTGAGTTTGAGGACAAAGGGGCAAATAAAGCATTGAAAAATTATAATAATTGCGTTTTTTAATTTAAAAAATCGCATTTTATGCTTAATCCTATATTAATACATATATACAATGAATTCTTAGAATTAAAATATAAGTGCCATCGCAAAAGTTACTACAAATTTCTTTGAAATTAAAAATATAGGTGCTTGCTTACAGGGTCATAAAATTGCTCTTGGTAGATTTCAATTCTAGGAAAAAAATTGTGAAGACAAAGAAAATCCATCATCATCGTCATTTCAGCCGATGGACGTCCATTGCTGAACATAGCCTTGCCTTCCACAATTTGTGTTGTTTGCAAAATAGTTCAAATTCAATGAATAATGCCACATGTGTTAGTACTTAGTAAATAGCTATGTTTGTTAGCCACTCGGCAATATTCTATAAGAGCCATTCGGCATGATGACACAAAAAGAACGCAGAGCAAAACTCAGTCACTAAAATACTGGCTTATAGCGACATCTGTTATTTAAAAATCTATACTAATTTTAAAAATGTACGTGATTACGCGATAGTGTTATTTTTTGATACGATCCCTGTTGAGCCGACTTAGAATTCTCCCTGTATACCGGACAAAGACCGAGTTAATACGACCGAAATTTTTGAAAATGTCGGACGTATGACAACCCTATCTGTAAACGAAGCACGTCAATACTTTAATTAATAAATTCGTAATTTGATCGACATGAAGAATAGGCATAGTATGGAAAAATCATAATTTCTCGACTCTCATTTTCTCATTATCAAATGTCAAAAACAGTAACTAGTTTCTCTGTAAGAATATAATTTAATATCGAGGGGCGATAAACACAGGGGGTTTCAAAAATATTATTGCACCGCGGCCCCCATATCTTGGGTCTGTAAATAAACACGTGCTTCGTCCCTTTCGCAAACATGTTGCAAAATAAACAGTAATTTATATTTTTCGGTATTAAAAACGGTTGGTATTAACAAAATAAATGACTATTTATGTTGGTATTAACAAACCAATAGACTATTTTCTTACTAGTCGTTCGAACTGAAACGTCGCCATTGTTTTCCTATGAATTACTGGAGTAAATTATGTGAACTGTATTAATTTGTATATTACTTATTTACACGCCAAATTTAACTAGTCCAGATTCTAGCCCACGGGGCCGAAATCAAGGTTGAGTGTTGAGTGGAGCGAGTAGATTCGATGAGTGTATGTTTTCCATTGATTTCAATGGAAAATGAATTTGATGATCATTCATCAAGGACATGATCGATATCAATTTTTTTCCTACACAAAGCTCCTTGAGGTTTTTAATTGTGGGGTGTAAGTGGTTCATCAACATCTTTGAACCAAAGCTAACTTCACCTGCACGCGGTGCACCCTGCTGACTGACAAACGAAGCTCTGGCGAAAAGAGAGGTAGGGTGCGTAACTGTAAGGTACCCGACTGGGGAATGTACCTCCACCTCACAGAATACCGCAGCCAAATAACGGTTCCCTTGAGGGCTGTTGTGTTCCTGCGAGTGAGTGAGGTCACCAGAAAAGAAGGAGATGCTGCGTTGGCAGCGGGGGTGGCGGCGCGCGAGCGATATTTTATGTTGCGAGCGTTAATATGGCTATGGTAACCGCTTCACATCAGGCGGGCCGTATGCTTGTCTGCCACCCGATGTAGTATGTAGTATAAAAAAAGGCAATTTTCATCAAAATCGGTTCAGTGGTTTTGGAGCCTATTCTTTTCCAATAGTGACTTTTCGGCGTTTCGTTCGCTCCACTCAAATATATTCGAAAATTCTATGTAATATTGCGCTCAGACATTACTGGACGAGCTCGGTGGCGTAACGGTCAATGACGTGGCTTCAACACCAACGCTCGTGGGTTCGATTCCCACATAGGACAAACATTTGTGTGCATGAACATGTCTGTTTGTCTCAGTCTGGGTGTTTTCTATGTATCATAAGTATGTATATACAAAAAAAAAAGTATTTACGTATGTTAATCAGTTGTCTAGTACACAATCTTTCGTTTAGGTTTGTCTTGTGATTAAATGGATGTGAGTGAAATAGGAGGTTCTACAAACTTGGTGGATACCCAAGTGGTGACAATTCACTAACATGATACTCGTAAAATGGCGGTTTGAAATAATGGCTTGGCCATTTTATAAAACAGTTAGCCGTTATGTAATATAAATTCATAAGCGTTAATGAAAATAAAAGAATATAAATAAAATAAAAAAAACATTTCAAAAAAAGAATTTGATACGATTCATCGAAGCAATAGGAACTGTGTAATGGGGCTTTATCTGTCCATCGCGTGAACTCAGGGCTGGCAAAAAGAACATAACACGCGACTCACGCAACCATTAATAGCGGATCGGGGTTGGTTTAACACCCTAATGCCAACCCTGCACACTTGTCCCTTCTACGGCTTAGATATTCCAATTAGATCTCAGACTAATTAACAAGCTTTGATCACCGAGTTTGTGTGTGTGAGTATTAATTAACTCTTAACCTTATTCCATAATTTTTATATACTTTTTGCGCTGTTAGGTAATACCACACCTTGGCCACTCCATACAAATGTCGCGTCGTTTACTACTACATAAACAATGACATCTGTGCAGAGCGCGAATGAGCGTGTATGCGTGCGGCGCCATACAAACTGTTCCCGATTTGAAGACCCGATATGTCGACCTCACCTCCCCTCAGAACAGGGGAGGTGAGGTCGACATGAGAGAGCGGCAGGGAGTGGCCATACTGTACGTAGTACTATTACTTATACTGTGGTAATACTCAATATTTTAGGTCCCCAATAGTGTTAGATACTAAAAATCCGTGGTGCACGGCAGTTGAGCTTCACTTGACTAGCCATCTCTTTACGCTTTGAATGCCTTATTTTCCATATTTCTTTTCTCACATTGCTAAGAGGGGAAGTTAAATTCCAAAAGCTTCCTATTCCTATTAATTTCTTCTGATTAAATTCGTTGTGAGTTCCAATGCAACCGTATTTTTACCCCCGGGACTGCAATGGACTTCACTGTCTATTGCCTTTTTTGGCGGTCGCCGCTGTTAATCCTGGCTACACAGGAGACACAGTGGTGGGAATGTGTGGTCGGCCCCCGTTCCATACTTTTTGCGCTGAGTGCCATACAAGCATACGCCGTATTATATAAAGCGGCACCTATAACTGATAGACACTTGCAATGCAAGGAGTATACCTCACGGAGGCCAAGATTGTCTGGGACGTTGAACCAGCGCGAAATAAGTAAGTAAGTGAATATAATTTAATATACGTTTTAAATAATAAACTTTACATAATTATGCGTAAAGTATATGTAAAGTTGATACTGTTGATTGTTGGCACTTGATTAGTTTTTGTTGGATGGTGTTTGTGTTGTAACACAAACCCCATCTGTTTACCTTGATAATGGTAACCTTGGGCTCACGATCTTTAGAGCCATGGCCAACCTCGCCTGCATGGTGCACCCTGCCGAACACTAAAGTGAGGAAAGGTACAGCCCGTACAACGTATTGTAAGCTGCCCGTGTAGCTAAATAACTCCGCCTCACAGAATACCGCAGCCAAATAACTATTCCCTTGAGGGTTATTGTGTTCCTGCGAGTGAGCGAGGTCACTAGAAAGGAGTTCCTGCGGGGATGGCAGCGCACGAGTGATAAGTACTTATGTTGCCAGCGTTAATATGACTACGGTAACCGCACGTTAGGTTGGCATGCTTGTCAGCCACCTGACGTAGTATAAAAAAAAACATTTGGGATAGCAATCCTAGCCCTATATAGCAAAAATTAAAAAAAAAATATTGGTGAAATTCTCATTTCGCATGGACCATGAATCAAGTGGATGGTTGCACGTGTCGTTTACACTTTCAACACGTTATTGCTCTACGTACATACGACGTAGGATGTGGGTATAAATAAAAAAAGAAATGTTATGCTACACACGAGATGGCTGAGCATACAACACATCGGTGAGAGTAACAAATGTATTAGTGATTTTTTTTTGGGTCCCTTAGCAAAAATGTTCTTTGTAGTTTCGCCATGCCGGTCTATACGTCCGCGGCTTAGCTCTGAGACTATTAGTACTAGTAACTTCAAATTTGGTATGGGTATATATATTTTGCGACAAAATGGTAAAATAAAATCTGGAAAAAAAATTTGGGTAGGTACCTCTACGTAATGTGGCGATGATTTTTTTCCTTGTCTATCCTATGGGTATCGTTGATAAAAAAATATCGTAATCGTAAGGTCTTTAAAAAATATTGAAGTGTGAGAACAACAGTGCTCAAAGGTAATAGACCGTTCATACAATCATAAAATTTTATAGGTATTGAAATATTCCTCATCAAAATAGGCGCTGGCAAATTGCTTGAATGATATCAACATTATACTGTGACCCTCAAACGATACTTAAACTCTTTTCGTTTAAGGTCTTCGACATGCTCGATACATGAATATCCTCGAAAACGTATCCACGAGCCATTGCGTCCGATCAGGAATATAAAAGTGCTAAATTCACTGGATTCAATGATAGATTCACAAGATCACCTTGAGTCTCTTGCGTCGCCTTCCTCTAATTTATTCATCATCCCCAACGACCGTATGTCTCAATATAGCAATCAATCGAATGGGAGTGCGCTTTCGCGTTAAGTGCTTGCTAAATGTACATTTCTACTTGTATTAATAGCCATAGGGTCTGTTTGGGTCTAACGACCCACGGTCCATTTGACCCGATACTTTTGGACGAAAAATAATTGCTATCGCTCTGTTGGAATCATGATCCACTCATTATTGGAAGGATAATGCGTTTAACTGTGGGCAAATACCCATTTCATTGACTTTTATGTGCGTAGTTTGTTTACAGGTTTGTTCACGACTTTCACAAAGGAGACAATGTTGTTTTTAGTATGATATAACTTTAAATATAGCTTGCAGAAGCTATGGCACAGACTAATAAACGCAATGTAGGATGGAAATAGGAAAATATAAATTAGGTTGATTTAGCGTTTGAGGATCACAGTGTAATAGTTGTTATCATTCAACCAATTTGCCAGCGCCTAGTTTGGTGATGAATATTTCATTATCATTAAATTTTATGTTTGTATGCGCGGTCTACAAAACTTGACTCGAACAAAAATCAGCGCTTTAAAGCAATGTTGTTTTCACACTTATAATATTTTTGAAAGACCTATTCAACTATACCCAACACCATAGGATAGCTTACTTAACTCAATAAATAAATATTTCAAACACTTTCCGATGGGTCAAGTAGACGCTGAGAAAAATTACACTTAAAACTGAATTATGTGGCAAATAATGTTCAACCTAACAAATTTTACTTGTAAAATTGATCTAGTACTTTTTATTATTTACTGTCTACGCTGTCTAATAAAGATCTAAAGAGCTAAGAACGTATCAGGCATGGAACGCGATTTGATACTCTCTACTATACCTACTGAAATGGATTGACGGCATTTAATGCCCGTATACATCCCGTATAGTGCCCATATGCAACACGTACGATGCCAGCATGATGCCCGTATGGAACTAGCTAGGACTTAATAAATAATAAATAATTAAATAACTATTCCTACACAAATTATACATAATAATACATGGAAAACTATACATATAAATTAAACATACGAGTATAATACATGGAATGCCAGCATGATGCCCGTATGGAACTAGCTAGGGCTTATTAAATAATAAATAATTAAATAAATATTCCTACACAAATTATACATAATTATAATACATGGAAAACTTCCAGGCCAAGAAAAACAGATTTATTCATGCACACAAATATTTGTCTTGTGCGTGGATCGAATCCGCGACCTCGCAGTCAAAGTATGCGTTGCTAGCCATTTGACCACCGGGCTCGTCAATAAACTTTTTTCTGTTCATAATCTTGTCATTGGCTTATCAAGCCCTTTGCAGATCTGTTTTAGGATTTTAGTGACAGCAGAGAACAGAAGGCCAATTCTCGTAATTTTTCTACGAACGTAGATTGAAAGTTGACCGAATCGAGATTGAATTGTGAATTGACTAAAATTATATACTTGATTTCATTAATTAATTATTATCAATTCTTGTTGTTGGCAAAGTAACATTCTTAGTTTGTTTAATTTTCACTCATATTTCGATATAATCCCGCTTAAATTTAATTTTGGAGTTACATATTGTACATTTTGAATACCAAATGTGACTTTTGTGAGATCGAGACTGGATCGAAACTGAATTTTGACTATATTTTAATTACGAGAATTGCCCCTCTGTTCCTCCAGTGAGAAAACTGTCTCATATTACATTAGAAACTTGGTGAACAAGATGCCGTATGTGTTGTCTTTTGAGCCTTCTGCAGTTCATTACACATACACATAGTGCTGTCGTTAGGGTGTTGATGGGGGCTTTTAAACGTTGTTTATAATGCTCCTGCTCTTGTTTTCTACTTCTTCCTTGACCATTTTCGTTTCTATGTGTTTATTAATAATTAAAAAATATTTTTGTTGGCGGAAAGATTTAGTAATTTAGTTTTTCAGGTCTAAAAAGGGTGATAAGCAGTACAATATCAGCTACATAATTAGTTTAATAACGTAGTACTCGCTAGGTATTTACGAACATGAACACTCGCTACCGGGTAATAAATACCACAGAGTTAAATTGCCGTTGTTTTTTAAAAGTTTCAATGTTTGATAATATATTTATGTTATTGGTAGGTACTATTGTCTATAATTAAAACTACTTGTTGGCGGAAATATTTTGCAATTTAGTTTTTCAAGTCTACAAGGGTGATAAGCAGTACAATATCAGCTACATAGTTAATTAATTTATTAATGATTATGCAGAGCCCATTACAAATTAACATTTTAACTTCAGAACGAAGTCGGAACATTTAATCTGCATACCGATTCAGGCAATGTCAGGACGGTCCTTAATTTGAGATTGCAATATCCATAACAGGAATTTTAATGTTAGGAAAATAATGCTCAAATTTTATACTTTAGAAGCTCTTATTCGTTTCGGCAAATTACCCTTGTACAGCTATTTGGATTAAATTTGGTTTTATTGTTTTAATAATACGACTACAATATGCTTGTTTATCAAGAAACCGCAACTTTAATAAAACATTTTATGATAATAGGATATGTGCACATTTTTTTCATTTTGTTAAATATCGACGTCATAATACTGGGATAAGTCCACCACACATTCCCACCGATGTGTCGCCTGTGTTCTGCGCCTAATTTGGTCAATTTGGTCGCAGTTGTTAATCCTGGTTACACAGGAGGAACAGTGGTGGGAATGTGTGTTGCGCCCCAGTCCGGTTATTAAATATACTAGTGGTCGCCCACCGGTCGAAGTTCAATCATGAAATAAATAAAAGAGTATATGTGTGTGTCTGTATCAAATCCGCGCAATTTTCGTAAGAAGATCTCTATTTACGAAAATTGCGCGGACGGAAAATTTCGTATGACATTACGAAACAAAGTTTTTGCTTTACGTATTAATATAATAATTATAATAGTCTAATGAAATACATTCTTGGCAAATAGATAAATTTATTTATTTTGTTATTATAAATGTTCATTTATGTACTGAACAGCTTGGACTGTGACTAACGTACAACATCAAAAGCAAATAAGGAACTTGAACTTGAGATGCGCTGATTTTCAACTGCCTTATCTCTGATATTTGATGTCAGCGCAGTAATATCCATAAATAAACCTTCGCATTTCTACAGCTCTCCTTTACTTATCCAAGTTGTTAAATTGCGTAAAGGCTGTCTGCCTGGCCTTATTTGGTTATCGGAAATCCTGAGGGAATGAAACAAGTTTCGTAGTACGTTTTCACTGCTCAATATTTTTATCGAGACAGATTCAGAACGGGCGGAGCTTTGGGAATCCCAGATGTTCTGAAATACATGAAACAGTAAAGAGGGCTGATTTCGTCGTCGTCAATCCTTATTCATCCCACTGCTGGGATACGGGAATCCCCTCAATCGAAGGGGTTTAGAGCATACTTCGCCACTCTGCTCAACTGCGGGTTGGCGGAGGCCAGTGTTTTCTGGCCGCCTAAAGGCCACTGACTTTACTTAACGACTGTTATCTAATGACAATAGCTGGGATCAACGATTTAACGTGCCCTCCAAGGCACAAAGGGCTGATTTATTGAATATTTTTTAAAATAGACATTGGGATCTGATTGTCATTTGCTCTCTACTCCTTATAGGAGTCAATAGACACCACGTTGTTTAGTTTTCTGGAAAGACTGCTATGACCTTAGATGTTTTAATTTAAGATACGTTCTACATGTTATTGTGGCAAGAAAAAAGCAAGGTAATTGTCCGGCATTCATTTAGTCAATTATTGAAAAGTTGTAGATAAAATGCCTTGCTGTGTAAATTAGACAGTGTACTAATTGCACTGCTACATGAAGAGATGAGAAAAATGTCTCGTTCCAGGTATGTAGATATAACGTGACGGGGAGGGGGGGGGGGGGGGGGGCACCATACATTCCTACCACTGTGTCTCCTATGTAGCCAGGACTAACAGCAGCGACAACCAGACAACCAAAAAAGGCAATGAACAACGAATGTACATTGCATTCCTGAGGGTAAGACTACGGCTGCCTATTAACTCACAACGAATTTAATAAAAGAAAAATAGTAGAAGTAAGAAGCTTATGGAATTTTACTTCCCCTCTTAGCAATATAAGTGATAGCAATATGGCAAATAAGGCATTAAAAACTTAAAGAGATGGCTCAACTGCTGTGCCCCACGGATTTTAAGTATCTAACACTATTGGGGACCTAAAACATTGAGTTGTTATCTATGTAGATATAGTTTAAACAAGCTCTTTGTTGATATTTTTAGTGCCGCGATGTTCACCTGTGACCCGTCTATTTATATAATGTCAGACTAACAGACGACATAAGTAAATGTACTATATTTTGTACTCTTACGGAACATCAAAAAGAGTATTCCCTATCAAAATATATAACCTTCACCTAAAAACCTCAATAATATCCGGTGTTATATGACTTGCATTGGCAACCTTTTCGGGACTTGCTCCAAAACGGCCATATTCTAAGCAGTTCACGAAAAAATAAACTGGATTTTTCTTCCATATCACTCATGAATAATATTATCCTCCTTTCGTAACCCGCTCTATTCGTGCATTGGGTCAATGTGTTTAGTTAGAACCCAAAAACTGTTACAATGTGTTTCCACTGGCTAGAATCCAAAGCGGAAAAATAAAAAATGTACATATATAAACACAGATTCATGCTATAACATTTCGAATTCTAAGCACAAACCACGTTTCGAAATATTCCGAACTACCAGGCGTTAGTGACTTTAATACGTAATGTAATGGATTAAATTACCTTTTTATCACATCTATTGGAAGAAACTAGGACGCTGACAATCGGGTTGGTTCACAGACTAAAGGTCATACAGCGAACGATTTAGAGGGCTATGCTTGGAGCTTCTCTAAGGGAACGAATCCGGAACGAAGAAATTCGACGGAGAACCAAGGTTGTTGACATAGCTCTCAGAGTCAGCAACCTTATTTGGCAGTGGGCCGGCCACATCTGCCGTGTCAGTGATGGCAGATGGGGTAAGGTCCTAGAGTGGAGGCCGCGTATAGGGCGATGAAGAGTGGGACGCCCACTCTCTCTATCTAGATGGACCGAAAACCTCGAGAAAGCGGGCGGAAAGCGGAGGTTTGCATATGGTGGAAAGCATCAGAAAAGAACATCTAGGTTGCAGAGATAGACGTACAGGTTCTAAGTTGTCTTTTCGACTTTATTTGTTCAAAAACCTTATAGCCAATACTAATTACCATAAAACAGCCATTTTTTTCACAAGTATTAAATGACTTTCAAACAAAATCGCATACAACAATTATTGTGTAAACTTTTAGAAAGAAGAGAAACATTTTATTATTTTTGGTGCTGAAGAACTGCCTGGTCAAAGAACGTCTAATTGCCGCCAGACTCATCAGAAAAATGTAAATTGGATTTTATACGAAGGTACCGTTTTTATTATGCATTAAATTATGAGTTAGCATGTACTGCAAGTTTAGGATAGGGGTAAAATATCAATATTCGCCTCTCCAAAGAAGAAAGCGAAAATTTATATTTTCGTCTTATCTCTCAGACCCTTGCGTTCGGAAACACAGTTTATTACGCACATACGGCCGACATGTTTGACTAGGGAACCCTAAAACGGTATTACGAAGATAGTTGCGATAAACTGTGAGATTTATCGCCGTATGCACGCTTTTCAAAATGTTTGCTTAAATATTTTATTTTTGAACGGGAAACTGTTATTTGTGCATGAAATATGGAACATTTTGTGGCATGTGTTCTATCTAGGTTTGTTATTAAAATCTAGATTTTAGATCGTGTCAGAATCTGTTTTGTTGCTCTCAGTAATATTAAATTACCTTAATCTTATTAATATTAAATATCGAATGGGCCAACTGTATCGATGAAAAAAATTATGAAGGAAGATTTGGGCATGTTATTAAACTGAAATGTTTTGTTCCTCAGTGCTTTGCTTTCAAACTTGAAATTTGCATATATTTTTTCAGACCACTAAGGTGGCAAACAAGCATATGGAAAGCAGTTGTCGCAGCCTTTGGAAACGTGCATCACCAGGGGTGTTATGCGCGCGTTGTCGACCCTGAATATTAATTAATGATAATCATATAATATTTAAGATTCTATAATTTATTTCAAAAGAAAAAGGTAATCCATATTGCGTTTTGTACATGATACTCCGAAGGGGTTCACTTGTCTGTCATCCAAAACCATTTTTAACCGACTTTAAAAATGGAGGAGGTTCTCAATTCGACTGATGTATTACTTTTTTTTGTATGTATGTTATTCGATATCTTCGCGAATTGTGAACCGATTTTCAAAATTCTTTTTTTATTTGAAAGGGTATGATTGCAAGGTGGTCCCTATTCACCTAGCCAGGAACTGATGATGGGATCCCAGGGAAATCAAGGGAAACCCTTAAATTTTCCCTGTGGTTACCGGCAGAATAGAATTGCGCCACTCTATTGCTCTGAGCTGGATGTCGTACAAGGCGACTAAGAAATCTTGTGTGACGCAATAACTTTTCTCCCGGAAGACGGACAGCAGCGTCTCCCGGGGCATTCCACCAATAAGCTGCGCTCGTCAATTTAAGTCGGTTTTTTTTTAAACAACTTTTATTCTTATTAATATTGTAAAATTGTTTGTACGAGTATAGGCAATAGGGACTGAATTCAGCGTATATTTCTAAAAAGTAGTTAAGTTCTAGTCATCGAGCTCCTCTTTATAGTAGTATAATGTAATAATATGTGTGTACAATACTGGCTGACCCGGCAAACGACAGTTCTGTCATATAAATTATTTTATCGGTATGAAATATACTTTACGACCTATTCTCATACCTACCATCTTATCTTGAAATGGGTCCAGTGCTACAGCACTGGTGGCACGTCGACCCTCTTCGATCTTTTGTGCACTCCCTGTTCTTTAGTAACTCTCCGCTGACTGCCCAACTGGTAGCTCGCGGGCAGCTGGTAGCCCGCAGACAAAATCGGATAAGGAATACACAAACCAGATTTTAAGAAGCTTTCTGAAAATATGAGTAATCCAAGCCAAATAAGTCGCATGTCGCATTAGTTTTTTTGTTGTTCCGGTCTATTCTGTTTTGGACTGTAGTAAGTGTGTCATATTAACATGTAATTGTATAATGTACTTTCCTTTATATCACTTATGTTTTTCTTTATTAACTCGGCGGTGCCCGCGTGGCGTATCAGCATTTTCAAAATAGCTCTTGGAGCAATACCAGTTGGGCACCACTGGTCTAGATGTTCCATGTACTTCAGTATGCCTTTAATTGGGAAAAGCCTGTATACCTCCAGGTCTGGGATTTCTAGGATTACCATTCGTTTGCCAGCGAGGGCATCACATTGACACATCAAGTGCTTCATGGTCTCGTAAGGTTCCTCCCTCGTACCTACGAAATAAATATACATAATAAATGGGGTGTGATGGGGTCATGGACACGGCCGTGTGTTCTACGTGAATACGTTATATGCACTAAAATTATCTCAAAATGGCAGCGCTTCCCCCTCCCCCGCTCGCGATGTTCCATATTCCTTACTTAGCGTAATAAATTCTTTGATCCTTTATCTATCCAGTGGCGTGATTGAATTTTGGATGGAGATGATAAATATGTACTCGTAGCTGCAACACCAAACTGTATCCCCCGATTTTCTTAACATTCTTTTTTTGAATATGTAAGCAATTTTAAGGAAGTTTTCACGTCAAAAAGATGCATTATAAAAAAAGTTGAAAACATGACTGAGTGCCCACAGGGGACATCCATAAATTACGTTACACGTTAAGGGGGAGGGAGGGGGTCGATGAAGTGTGACATTGTGTGACAAGGGGGTGGGAGGGGTTCTAAATTTCGTGACGTGACATTTCAAAATCTATTATAATCAAAGTATTAACACAAACTTTGAACTATTAACGAAAAACTCAAAAACATTTGCAACTCTAGATGTAAATTTGTGACGTCACACTAGGGAGGGGGGGAGTCTCACATATGTGATCAGCTGTGACAAGGACGGGGGGAGGGGTCAAAAAATCATGAAATTCGTGTGACGTAATTTATGGATGGCCCCTAATGATAGAATCTTAGATTATCAATTGGCGTCGACCAATTTTTAATCTATGGATAGAATGATATAATAAAGAATCGAACAATCGCGCAGAATCCAAAATCCAATTAATAAAATTACAGAAAGGAACGTCAGAAATTATCTGAATAACAAAAACATCCTATTTCCATTGTATAAAAACAGGGAAATCGATACCCACTCAGCGCCAGCAGTTTTCCGTCGTAGTGATCCATAGGTCCATTGTGGTCCACTATGGCGGTCCACATAATGGATTTACCTACTCCACGGCCGCGCAATCACTTTTGATAGCCGTCGTACTTATCTCGAGTATACCGGAGTGGGCATACCGCAATGCAATGGGATAAATTCCTTTTATTATACAACTAAGGTAAAAGGTTTGATATTGTACCTCGGAGTTAGAGTGAAATGGAGGTTTGGATAGGAACGGGATGAGAGTTTCTAGGGTTTTGTTATGGTCAGTTGACTTCAAAGAAAACTTGCGGTTGGTGAATTTTCTTGATTTTTTTGTTGTTGCTCGTGTGTTGCTGTTAAGGAAATGTGTGCAGAATATTATAGGGGATAAGATTCTTATTTACCTGTAATTTTTTGAAGATCACAGAAGCGGACAGGATTCCAAGAATATTTTAAGTGTCACACATAATATAAATGCGCAAAAGGATTTCATAATAAATGTAAACGCCAACGGGTGAGATTGAATAATTACGCGTCTAGAATAAAAAGTGGCGCGAATCGATGCTTTATGAAATTTCATTACATCACTTATACAATTAACGGTTTTTTTTATGCGTATTTTTTTTTATTGTATTGTTATTATAATATTGTGTCCATAAAGTTACTATATATTTGTTGTATGCCTCCCCAACCCGTCTGGCCAGCGTGGGGAGTGTAGGCCAAATCCTCCTTCTGTCTAGGACAGACGAGAGAGGGTCGTGCTCCTGTAGTGGAGACTAAAATGACCTGATGATGATGATTGTTAATATATTTTTTGCCGTATTCCTTCCGTCCGTCCGTCTGTCATCTGGCTCTATCTCATGAACCGTGATAGTTACACAGTTGAAATTTTCACAGATGATGTATTTCTGTTGCCGCTATAACAACAAATACTAAAAACAGAATAAAATAAATATTTAAGGGGCTCCCATACAACAAACGTGATTTTTTTGTTCGTGTTTGCTCGATATTGATAACGGCGACAGGTAAACGTTTGAAATATTCACAGAATATTTAGTTATAAGGCTCTTTAAAAATAAATAATGAAATTAAAATAAAACATACATTTAAGGGGGGCTCCCATACAACAAATGCGATTTTTTTGTCATTTTTATAGATAATGGTGCGGAACCCTTCGTGCGCGAGTCCGACTCGCACTTAGCCGGTTTTTTTATACTATGTCGAGTGGCAGACAAGCATATGGCCCGCCTGATGGGAAGCGGTTACCGTAGCGATATTAACGCTCGCAAATCGTAATATGAAATATTGCAAACATCGCTCGTTCGCCGCTGCCCCCGCTGCCAACGCACCTATTCCTTCTTCCCGGAGACCTCACTCATTCGCAGGAACACAACAACCCTCAAGGGAATTGTTATTTTGCTACAGTCTTCTTTGAGGTGGAGGTACTTCCCCGGTCTGGCAGCTTACAATTACGCTCGCCCTGCCACTCTTTCACCAGAGCTTCTTCGTTAGTTAGCTAGCAGTTTGGCTTTGGCTCAAAGATAGTGATGAGCATACACGAAATATCTTGGTTTCTTTAAAAAAATGTGAGAGCACTATAATAACTAACCTTTGATGCTCTTAGACCGCTGCAAAGTAACGCAGAATAATATCTAAGTACATACGAGACCCCTCTAACACACACTCACGTAACTTTCAGTAAGTCCGAATATTTACTACACCGGTTTTCACTCAGCCGGCGTATTTTTTGCTATTTAAAAAGGCCCTTAAACCTCGAATTGTCACACGAGCGCGTATAAAAGTGTCCGTGTGATTGATGGGCGCATGTCGTGTGTCTCGGGCTTTATATACCGACTGCTAAATGGATGGTGCGATGTGGTCGAGTGTTTCAGTTCTATACTTTTGTGGGTTTTTCTAATAGTTCTTTTTTGTAGTGCTCCACGAATTCATTGAAATATTTTATGCAATAGGGAACCTGACAATATTTTTTTTCGATTTGTTATGTAAGAACGTCTAATTAATATACCTACAGGTTATCTATTGGGTGCTCTCCCAGTAAATATAATTTAATTTAAATTTCATTTTCATTAAGAAGGTGCGCGCCCATAAATAAATGCTAAGTAAATGTATGTTTTTGATGTTTTTGTTTTATTTTGACCATTACAACTTCTCAAGATATGATAACTTGAAAATCACAATTTTGGATTTTCCGAAAACGCTACATTATAGATGGCTGATAAAATAGCTAGTTCTTTACGACGACACACATTATTTTGTAAATACAAGTCTGCTTCTGACGTTAGTTGTTATTATAATCTGTGAGTTTACCCCAAAATAGTCACAAAAACGTGATGTGTGTGTTTATAATGCATATAAAATTAAAATGCATTATTTATTACGCAATTAGTGCATCATAATATGCATTCATTAAAATAATTAAAGAATAGGGGTTGTGAGTCGAATCGATGTGAGGAGAATTAATTATAATTTTCAAATGACTTTTAATGGGCCAAAGTAATTGGATTATTTCTTAATGTTATTTAATTATGAATGATAGCTATTGGGGTGACTTTTTTTATTTTAGCTTCACAAAATATTTATAGATGTTCCAAGTACTGTTACGTAAAATTTTTATAGGTTTGGTTTCGACGAGCTCGGTGGCGTAGCGGTCAATAATAATAATAATATAATAATAATAATAATAATTGCCAATAGACCTGATATCGTGGTAATAGACCGAGAGAGAAGGCGTGCAATTCTCGTTGATGTTACCATTCCCCATGACGAGAACCTCGTTAAGGCCGAGAAAGAGAAACTTTCTAAGTACTTGGACTTGGCACACGAGGTTACCGCCATGTGGCATGTGGACTCAACGATAATTGTTCCGATAGTTGTGTCCGTAAACGGTCTTATAGCGAAGAGTCTCGACCGTCACCTCGAGAGGCTCTCGCTTGGCGGTTGGGTCAAGAGCCGGATACAGAAGGCGGTTCTTCTGGACACGGCCCGCATTGTGAGGAGATTCCTCACTCTGGAGCCCTAACCACCGGTAGCTTGGGTCTTCGCCCCGCTATCGATGGGTGCCCCTTTTTTATATTTTTAAATGTATTTTTTTTATATATGATTTAGATTTAAAAATGTAAAAAATTGGAGAAATATAAATAAATGAGATAATAATAATAATAATAATTGAAACTTCTATGGCAAGGACAACTAAAAAGTTTGAGGGAGTTCTTCTATATGAAAGCTTTGATTAGTGACACACATTCAGCTATTGTAGACCTAGACGAGAGTTATACGCCTTTATTTTTGAAAAATAAGTGTAAGACATTCAAATCAGAGGCAGAAATAGAAAAGGAAAAATTGGACAACTGGAAGAAAAAAGCATTACACGGAAGACATTACCATGACTTGGATCACACCAGTGTTGATATAGAGGCATCTAATAAATGGTTAAAGTTTGGCTCATTATTTCCCGAAACAGAAGGATTTTTATTGGCGATTCAAGATCAAGTAATAAAAACTAGAAATTATCAAAAATATATTATAAAAGATCCTAACATCCAAACCGACAAGTGCAGAAAATGTCATAGCCAATCAGAAACTATTCAGCATATTACAAGCGCATGCCCTAGTTTAGCACAAAATGACTACACATACCGCCACAATCAAATAGTCAATATTATACACCAGAAATTAGCTATCCAACACCAATTAATAACTGAAAGCCAAAAACCATATTACCAATATACACCGAAACCTGTACTAGAGAACAAAAATTATAAAATGTACTATGACAGAGCTATCTTAACTGATAAAACAATTCATTACAATAGACCTGACATTACGTTATTAAATAAATTAAATAAGACAGCTTACATAATAGACGTAGCCATACCCAATACACACAACATACAAAAAACCGTGACCGAGAAAATACAGAAATATACCGAGCTAAAGGAAGAAATAAAAAGGATCTGGAAATTACAAAATGTTTTAATTATCCCGCTGGTGCTCTCTGGTACAGGAGTAATACCTAAAATTTTACATCACTACATAAAACTACTTGATCTACCCGAATCTATATACATCACAGCACAAAAAGCGGCTATCCTTAACACTTGTCGCATAGTCCGCAAATTCCTACAAGACTAATTTAAAAAAATGAATGTTACTTGGTGGACAACCCGTAACTTTCTGATCACCAAAATATTCTTAAAATATTTTGAGAAAATCAAACAAAATAATAATAATAATAATCATTTATTTCAGACCATTTTGCAGTGTAAACACAACAAGTCCATATAACAAATACCTTAAACTAAAATATATATTTATATAAATCTATAATTAAACGCGCATAGTCGGCACTGTCACCTTACTCCGGACGATGTCCTGTAACCGACCACGAAAGCGTCGGAACAAAACACCTTTCGGCCAGAACTCCTCCTTTGTGAAGGTCGACAAATGTTCTGTTGGAACCCTCACCACGAAGGAATTGAAGTTCACTCGGTGGCGCGATTCCAACCTTTCGACTCTACAATTGAAGTTGGTCTTCACTCGGATGTACTCTACAATCTCCTCGTCCTTTGTAGAGTAATGCAGGCGGGACACATACAGCAACGTCGTCGGTACGGCCGGACGCAGCAGGTGTTTGGGTCCTGTCGGTGCGGTGCCGCACTTGTTGCGGCTGGTGGGCTTCTTTCTTCTTTCCACTTTTATGAAGCCCTCGGGGTCGCACTGGTCCTTTCGTGAGCCCTGGAGCGCATTTATACAGGGCTTGTGAGGACTTCGTTTCTCCCTTTGTGTTGTGAGCCGCTTAGATGGCTTAGCGGCGGCGGCGGCGTAAGCACGATCGGGAGTAGTCGTGCCGATTGGTGACCTTTCCGACGGCGGGGCCGAAGTACGGGGTGCGGGACGCGGTGTCACCGGCGAAGTGACGGCCGACGCAAAACTGCTGACAGCCGCAGGTTGCGCCTCGTGTCGTGCATCCACATCAGAGACCTCGTGTGACCTACTTTCCGAGCCAGCGCCGCGCAACGAAAATAATTCGGTACGTAGCTGGCTAATAGTAGATTCGGAGGCCTCTAATCTACCTTTCACCTCCTCCAGGCTCGTCTTCAGGGTCCTAATGTCCTTCAGCAACCTAGTGACGTCTACGTGTTCGAAGTCCACAGCTGGAAGTTTATTAAGCTGCTTCGCCACGAAGGTGGGCACGTCGTCCGGATCTGTCTCCTTGAAAAGAGTGATGATGTCTTGGACACTCCTCTCGGTTCCATCTCTCCTTCGAGACGGCATCTGCGCGGTCTTACCGAGCTCTTCAAATAGCAGCTTCTTGCCACTACTAATGTCCTCTTCGCTGAAGTTCGACTTGCAGATCTGCATAATGCTAACCTCATCGAATGTGTCGATAGCATATTGGATGTACGCCAATAACTCGTTAGCTATGAGTTTTTCGGAACTCATAGCCATTTTTTTAACGCGTCACGGCAATGCCGCGCGAGTCGCGACGACGCGCGAGTCAATGACGCGGCTTCGACACCAACGCTCGTGGGTTCGATTCCCACATAGGACAAACATTTGTGTGCATGAACATGTCTGTTTGTCTTAGTCTGGGTGTTTTCTATGTATCATAAGTATGTATTTACAAAAACAAATGTATTTACGTATTTTGTCAGTTGTCTAGTACCCATAACACAAGCTTCGCTTACTTTGGGGCTAGATGGCGCTGTGTAATTTGTCTGACAATATTTATTTATTTATTTATTATTGACTACTTACTCAAATAAATGAGAATAAACATTTAGACGTGAATACGTCTTGAAAATTGCTTCCATAAGGAGGCAATTAAAAAAAACGAATGATAACAAAATCGGGAGATACAGGTGTTGCAACTACAAATCTATCATCGCGTGCGGAGGGGGGAGGGGGGGGGGAGCGCTGCCATTTTGAGATAATTTTAGTGCTTATAACGTATTCACGTACAACACACGACCGTGTCCATGACACAACCATATTTTTAAGAAGTCTTTACTCGACGTTAATAAAAAAAACGTTTAAAAATAAAAAACCGGCCAAGTGCGAGTCTGACTCGCGCATGAAGGGTTCCGTACCATTATCTATAAAAACGGCAAAAAAATCACGTTTGTTGTATGGGAGCCCCCTGAAATATTTATTCTATTCTGTTTTTTAGTATTAGTTGTTATAGCGGCAATAGAAATACATCATCTGTGAAAATTTCAACTGTCTAACTATCAAGGTTCATGAGATACAGCCTGGTGATAGACGGACGGACGGACGGACGGACAGCGGAGCCTTAGTAATAGGGTTTATTTTTACCCTTTGGGTACGGAACCCTAAAAAAGAGCAAGACACAGTAAGTAAACTAAAAAGTTTACTTACTGTGTTTTGCTCATCAAGCTTGAGCCCTTTCATTTGATATTCACATCATAGGGGTTAAATTGAAAATGTAAATCACAAAGTCGTTGCGGCCACCATATTGGATTAAAAATGGCTGCATTTCGGTAATCGCTCATTGTCACGTGAACTAAACTATTGTGACAAATTTCAACTCAATCGCACATTGACAGACACTGGGAAATGAGTCAAACTTGCAAGATTTAAATACAGATACCGCTGTGAAGTTATATATAAATAAAAAATGGAAAATTCTAGTAAACCTTTCAACAGAATGAGTATTTATTGAAAAGTGACAAATTATTTATCCATTAACGATCCGACTATGCACTCTATCATTTTTAATCGTGTTTTTCGCATTAGCAAGCAATCCATTACTTACAATCAATTAAGGACACAGCACGTGTTGTCACAACACCGCCGATGGATTACAAAATAACAAATTTGACTCAACAGCAATACCGTTAAGTGCATCACTTGGTACTGCAGGCGTGACGTCACACACGTCATTCCCGCAAAACAATTTCAGTTATGCCATCGTGGTAAACTTTATGACAACGGCGTGAAGTTGAAATTGAGTTAACATAATTCTTGTAAAGCTACAATCTATCATTGGTGAAGTGTCGAGGCAAACAAATGGGAAATGTAATTAATTAGTATGTTGTCTAAGCAAATGAGGTTCTGTAAGTGATTCTTGTTTTGCTTTTTAGTTACTAATAGTTTGAGTACTCAGATGTAATGTTAATATCTAAAGATGCGGTCTACCTTCTTCCATTATGGCAAGAATGCAGGGTAATTGCCTGGCATGCAAATGTTAGCTGTAATCAAAAACTTTTTTTTTATTGATAATAATTACAATCTACAGACCCCGTGTCCGTACCTTTTATTAACAATCTTATATTTTTATCTTACAATATTCTTACAATTTATACAATATACAACTATTGTCAGACAAATTACACAGCACCATCTAGCCCCAAAGTAAGCGAAGCTTGTGTTATGGGTACTAGATAACTGATAAACATTCGTAAATACATTTTTTTTTGTAAATACATACTTATGATACATAGAAAACACCCAGACCAAGACAAACAGACATGTTCATGCACACAAATGTTTGTCCTGTGTGGGAATCGAACCCACGAGCGTTGGTGTCGAAGCCGCGTCATTAACCGCTACGCCACCGAGCTCGTCAATTTATTTATTAATTGTACGTCGCTATGATGCTAATAATTATATAATATTATATGTTTTTTGAATGCGAAAATGAAACAACTGCTTACATTGTTGGCAATTACGTTTAGCTTAGCTGACAGAAACCTTAGAGCTCTATCGACTAAGCTGAAGATGTTTGTCAATAATTTTAACCTAAACCCAATTTTTGGAATCAAATAACCCGGTGGTAACACCGACGAAGCTGAAGCCGATTCTCATCGGATTTATTTAATTGCAATATTCTAACTTTACATTAAATTACTTACGTTTAATACTAATAGTAAAGCTTATTACTATTAGTATTAAACGTAAGTTATTTAATGTAAAGTAACCGGTAGGGACCGAAGTGCTCTAACGATTATACCGAAAATGTTTGACAGAAATTTAAACAATAGTCGAATTTTCGCAATCAAATAATTCGGCGGGAATCGGCTTCAGTTATAGACTTTTCGGTGCCTTTTTTCTAGCATAGATGTTGTAAACAACCATGTAAGTAATTATGCCAGGATGACTTCTCATTTTCTCATAATATTTTGACCAAACGCACAGGACAATATAAAAGCTGAGAATAATAATTTTATTGACGTTATTAAGAATTAGCCGTCACAATTGCTGGACCTCGTATAAAACTGAAATTAATTAAATTTCAGGTTTATACGAGGTCCAGCACGCCATTGTTATTCAAATACACCATAAAAAACCATGGACTTCACGCACGCGTTTTTTGGTTCATTAACTGCGAATTTTAATGAATGTACACCTTAATGATGGTGGTAAACTTGTAATTAGCAGTAGCCTGACTGTGGAAGTACTCCACTCACCTACTTCCACCCACGTATACGGTATACCGCAATTAACGCAACTTAAGCTGCCCAACTGGGGAAGTACCTCCACCTCATTGGTATTCAATGAGGTGGAGGTACTTCCCCAGTTGGGCAGCAAGCAAATAACAATTCCTTGGGCTTATCGGGTTGGGTTGGGTTGTTGTGTTACTGCGAGTGAGTGAGGTCGTCAGAAAGAAAGAAAAGATAAGCTGCCAACGGATCGGCGACCCCATGGTGTTGATGATCTCCATGGGCGGTGGTGATTGCTTTCCATTATAATTATATTGTTCGGGATGGTAGTAGTACACACTAGTGTGAACACACTACCCCGCATTGTGTGTGTGTGGCTATAGTTAGCCACAGTTATTAGTAACATAGTAATACAACCAGTACTTTAACTTCATACTAGCGTGCGCCGCGCACCAAAACTTCCTTATCGGTCGTGTAAATGACGCTTGGCTGTGTGCGTGCGCCGATTTGGGCGCTAGTATGAAGTTAAAGTACTGGTTGTATTACTATGCTGTGCTATGGCCCAGCATTCGGTTAGAAAACCGAGTATGATCGCATGATAACGATTATTACCTTCATGCTCGTTTGCCCCCCCCCCCCCCCCCCCTCGAATTAAAAAAAAAACATACACTGTTTCCCGTGAAACCAGACTTAACAGCAACAATAATGATGAAGGTAATTCCAGTTGTAGTGGTACCACTGCCTTGGAACTTACTACTAATTTCATCAGACAAAACTCGTAGGCTTAGGATTAGGAACCTTTGCAATTTCAGACCTTCAAAACGTGAGTACTATATGAGACTGATAATGAAGTCAATATGAGATCCCAGTCAACAACTAAGGCCGTATTCAAAAAGAAAATATACAGCGTGCGCCGATCTACCAACACCAATCTGAACCGGTTTGCATGGGTAATCGGCGCAGGGAGTAGTGCCTAGTTTCTATACAATGTGCCTAGCCAACACCGACAAGCCCTGAATTTCGCAGACCGTCGTCTGCATCGGCCTAACTTTCTATTGTTATAATGTTGTACCGATCCTGGCAAATTTACCAAAATTGCCAGTAAAATTCGCAAAATCGACGATATTCCAAAATTCCCCATATAAAATATCCATCTCGAGCAATTCTCCGGCAACGGCACCAAGTTACTAGTAGAAATTTAACGCACATCTTGTGTTGCGTTAAATTTCTGTTTAAAAAAAATATATATATGAGTGGGGGCAAGCGAGCATGTGTGTCACCTGATGGAAAGCATTGATTGCTGATGAAATATTATGCGATCATATTCGAATTTCTACGGATGGGTCTATTTATCGCGTGCTCCTCCGTGCTTCGGAGGACGCGTTAAGCTTTCGGTCCCGGCTGTTGTCATTAGATAACAGTCGTTAAGCCAAGTCAATGGCCCTTGGGCGGCTCCGACAACCCGCAGTTGAGCAGCGTGGTGGAGTACGCTCTAAACCCCTTCGATTGAAAGGATACCCATATCCTAACAGATGCTTAATCATGGGTTGATGTCAACTCGATTTTCTAACCGAATGGTGGGAAGTAGTGTGTGTTAACACTAACATCAAACAATATAATTATAGGGCATTTGGAAATTCAGATGTTGATTATGCAGGACCTATACATTTACATTTACAAAAAGCAGCTAATTCCAATCGGCAATACACTCTAAACACTATGCAATAAAGTCTAATATTGTATACGTCTATTACATGTGTTTCAAGCACCAGCTTTGACCCTTCGCAACGCACTAAACAAAGTTTTTACGACCAAGTACTCGGCTTTCTTTACCATTGAAACAACTAATGGAATTTCACCTTTATGGCGTCAAATGCCCTTAGATATCGCTGACACTTCTACGAAATAATAACGAGGTTTATGAAAGTATATTTTTGGACGGTACCGTATACATTGCGGGTGTTTGTTATTATATTGTCACACCCTCACACCCTAGCTTTTTGGGGTGTAAGTGGTTCATCAACTTCTTTAAACCTAAGCCAACTTCACCTGCACGCGGTACACCCTGCTGACAGACAACGAAACGAAGCTATGGCCAAAAGAGAGCGTAATTGTAAACTACCCGACTGGGGAACATACTAATTCCCTTGAGGGTTGTTGTGTTCCTGCGAGTGAGTGAGGTCACCAGAGAGGAAGGAGATGCTGCGTCGGCAGCGGGGGTGGTGGCGTGCTAGCGATATTTAATGTTGCGAGCGTTTTAATATGGCTACGGTAACCGCTTCATATCAGACAGGCCGTGTGCTTGTCTGCCACTCGACGTATTATATAAATGAAGCTATTTCTTGCTACCGCTCCATTGTAAATACCTGTAACTAATTACCAATTGTTGTAATTAATTTACGATCTCAGAATGAAAGTTGACCGAATCGAGATTGAATTATAAATTGACTGAAAATTGTATAGTATTTCTTCCTCCTTCCTCGAATTTATATTATATTGCCACCGGCATAACAGTCACAACAAGAATGGATATAAATTCGAGAAAGAAATCAACAATACAATTCTCAGTCAATTCATAATTCAATTTTCATTTTTCGGTCAACTTTTATTCATGTGATCACACTTTGAAGTTTCATATTGTGATACAAGAATACCAAATGTGACGTTTGTGAGATCGAGACTGGATCGAAACTGAATTTTGATTCAATTTTAGTTACAAGAATAGCCCCTCTGTTCTACATAAACAGGGGCACTACTGCCGAAGATCAAGCCTTTTCTCAAGGATTTATTTTTTGCGACAATCAAACTTTAGCTTAGATCACCAATCTAAGCTAAAGTTTGATTGTTGTAAAAGTGTTAAGCTTGGTTGGTAGAAACTCTAGAGCTGGCCCCTTACCACCAAATCTTATTGCGATTCAATAACTGAATAGAATACTTATTCTAGAAAACTAGTACAATCATGTATTATATTTGTAAATTTTTGCATGCCCTAAGGTGTAACGGTAAATAAAAACCTAATTACTTAAGTTTTTTTTTAAATGTAGCTACATTTTAAGCAAAATAAATGATTCTGATTCATATCTCAAATCGTTCCTATTTTTGTGTATTTTAGGATACTGAGTTTTTATAACTTTAAATCATTGTCACAAGCCTATTGTATTAAAAGTTGGTATTGTATTAAAGCTCTTAATATATTTCCACTTGATATGAAATGACCTTTTATTTATTCCAACACATACAAGAAAAAAAAAGAAACTTAATAGTGTACTGTACAGTCACAAAAGAAATGGGTAGTACAGACGTATGTGTAGTCAGAATCTTGGCCTGCACTCAGGCTATAACATCAAGTAACACGTGACGTTTGTCCACGACACGACGAGAATATGTATGTGTGTGTTTGTGCCAGAGTAACGTTGAACAGCGGTCATAGATTGGTCGCCTTGAGAGCGGCCAACAGTAGACAATCGTATTACGGATTGCATTAACTTCCTGGACATGGTTGAAAGGGGAACAATTTTGTGTGAGGTATTTGAATAATTCTCCATTTCACTCGTAAATTCTCAATGGAATCCCCGGTTATTCGCAGAAAACTAGTAGAATCATGTATTACTCGTATATTTGTAAATTTTAATTGTACTAATGATTGATTGTTTTTTGTTACAGGTAATTTGAGCTAATATTGGAATACAATGCCTGAATGTGGATGAAATAAATGGATTTACATGGATTACGTATGTATAAAAATGTCTAAAGTGTCAAACGTTGCATTAAATTTTTCAGGAAATATATTGTCTCCGAATTAATAATAAGAAATGGGGAATATCTAAAATTGTGAAACTGGGCGACTATTATGCTGACTTGGCGACTTAAGTTGATATAAAACATACCAAACCTAACCTAACCTAGTATTACTGTGTTTCATTTAGTATTTTTTGTGGCTCATGTTATTATTTTCTATAACAAACTAGCTGTCCCGGCGAACTTCGTACCGCCTAACAATCAATGAATGTCGTGGTACATATTAGCTGAACTAAATTTATGATTTTATGGAATTAAAACAATGAATAGTAGAAAATAATAGAGAAGCTCGATGGCGTCATTGCGCGTGTCAGTCTAATTGAACACGCAAGTTAAGCAACGTCGACCGTAGCCTGTACACGGATGGGTTTATATTACCTCGAGCTCCTCCGTGCTTCGGAAGGCACGTTAAGCCGTCGGTCCCGGTTGTTATCATTAGCTCATCTTGAGCTCCTCCGTGCTTCGGAAGGCACGTTAAGCTGTCGGTCCCGGTTGTTATCATTTAATGACAGTCGTTAAGTTAAGTCAGTGGCCTTTAGGCGGTTCGAAAACACTGGCCTCCGCCAACCCGCAGTTGAGCAGCGTGTTGGAGTACGCTCTAAACCCCTTCGGTTGAGGGAAGACCCGTATCCATAAAAACTGAAGATTTCATAAAAATAAAGATTTCCTTATTGTTATTTTTTTTTTTTAAAAAACGTTTTGTTTTATTTTTTTTAGTTTTGAAATAGGTTTTATCATTTTGGTGATTTGTAATTGTCATTTCTTTTGATGTTTACTCTGATTTGATTCTTGCGCTCGAACCCCATGGGAAAAGCGTTTTCACCCCTATCGATTTGACATTTTTAAATTTTCATAACAAATCACAGACAACTTTCGCGACATAAAAGTGACACCAATCGATTTGACGTTTTGATATTTGACAACCAATAAATATCGTAATCCCTTTTTCAACTGACACTTTCATTTGTATGGGAAAATGTTTTTTCTTTTATTTTATTTTTTCGAGAATTTTCCAATGTTTTTAAGAGTTATTCTGCTATTCGGGACGGAAACAAATCCAACAAATCAAAAACCATGGCAATCGGTCCAGCCGTTCTCGAGTTATAAGTGTTGTAACAAACACGACTTTCTTTTATATATATAGATTACACGGCGCAATCTAGTCCTAAACTACACCCCGGCCACTCCATACAATTGACACGTTGCTAACTATTATATAAACAATGATATCTGTGCAAATCGTGTTCTAATCTTAGAAGAAATATGAGCATTACGTTATTGAGATAAGGTTACTTTACTAACGCTTCGATTCTGCACTAATATGAATTGACCCTAAACCTTCGAAATTATATACGACGTAAAAAAGCGGTTCTCGTTTATATAAGTATGCAATATTTTACTTCATATAATAGACGACCCCGGTGGTCGAATGGCTAACCATGTTCACTTTGACTCCGGGGTCGCGGGTTCGATCCCTGCACAAGGCAAATATTTGTGTGCATGAATAGTTTAATAATTATTACAAAATAATTCTACCTCGCAAGGCGTTTAACATCGACAAGTAAAAAAAATCAGGCTTCATAAAATATTATATTTGGCAACCCGGCGGTATTTTTTTCGTCATCAACCCATAATCATCCCACTGAAAGGACCCTGGTCTCTCCTCAATCCAAGAGGTTAAGAGCATACCACTACGCTGCTCAAATGCCGGTTGGCGGAGTTTTACAATTTGTCAACCCGATGCTGGAATAATATTCCACCACTTTATGATGAGTCTTAACATTACAATTAAAATCTTTCAAAAATATATCCACAGTTTTCTCTTAAATAAATAAACATTAGATATACCGCAAGGTTTCCCCCGTAGCGGATATTGCAAATAAAATTTTGTACGTAAGAAGTTTTACACAAATTTATCTTTCTAATTATTTTTCAACAATAAGACCTTCTCTCTTTCCTAGAATCGCTTAAAAATCGCTCAGTACGCTTCAATGGATGTCGAGTCAAATTTATTTATCACATTACAGTGGTACAGTCCCACGGGTAATGTTGCTTTTCTTATTGTTATACCCGTTAGCGATATATAGGTGTCGTAACGGCGGAATGTAACACTTCGTCAATTGTACGCCTTCGTAGAAAATGGTTATTGCCATATTGTGGTGTTGGACGGAAAACGATATTGGATTTGTTATTAATAATATTATTAATAACAAATCCAATATCATTTTCCGTTAATATTAACATTTTATCATTCCTTCCCCTCTACGCAACGTGAAAAAAATCTGAAATTCATAAAACGAGTCGTGTTGCGCTTGGGTGGGTATTTATTTGTGACGAAAATTTATTATTAGAAAAACGACGAGTTCTTTGGTAAAATTATATAATCTATATATATGTCCATATATGACGAGCTCGGTAGTCGAGTGGTTATAATGGCCACTTTACACAAAGGTTGGGGGTCGATCCCCGTACAAGTTAGATATTTGTGTGCAGGAACATGTCTGGGTGTTTTGCTATGTATTATATACAAAAAAAAAATGTATTTATAAATTATGTTACACGTAAGAACACTTGAAAATAGTCGAAAGTTTGGGATTGGAATACTCGTATTTCCATTTTACCCTATATTTTGTTTAACCTCTGTTCCAGCAACCTCTTTATTACAAACGCCGCTCGTTTATCGACCACAAGCGCCTGTTTTCGAAGTTGATATACATCCAGAAAGTCATTCCGTGCTGAAAGCACTCGAAGTCATAAAAAAGCTGTATAGCCGTTTTTCCTGGGACTATTCAACATGTCTACGCCAGTGTACGTAACAGGGGCCGTTGTTACTCTTTTTGCGTTGCACCCCCTGATAAATTACTTGGAAGCGGAAAATTAAAATTTTTATGTTGGCAGCAAAAACTATTCATTTATGGTAGCTTTTACGAGGAGAATATGAAGCGATATTATTTTTGTATGCTTAAGAATTTTCACATAAATTCAGACAAGTTATGAAGTTTCATTGGAGACTAAATTGTTTGCATTTAAAACAATGCTTTTTTTATACTACGTCGGGTGGCAGACAAACATACGGCCCGACTGATGTAAAGCGGTTACCGTAGCCATATTAACGCTCGCAACATAAAATATCGCTCGCACGCCGCCACCCCCGCCGCCAAATACAGCATCTCCTTCCTATCTGGTGACCTCACTCACTCGCAGGAACACAACCTTCAAGGGAATTGTTATTTGGCTGCGGTATTCTGTGAGGTGGAGGTCCATTCCCCAGTCGGGTATCGTCTAACAATTACGCTCCCTACCACTCTTTTCGTCAGAGCTTCGTTTGTCAGTCAGCAGAGTGCACCGCGTGCAGGTGAAGTTGGCCTTGGCTCAAAGATGAACCAACACCCCAAAATACTTGTTTGTTTTGCATTCCTGCATTGTGAAAGATGAGATTTCCTGAAAAATTCGTTGCTAGTTATTTTTATTCGGGTGAACGTAGGTACCTCTGAGAGTTTTTTGCTCACATTCGAACATGTTAACGTTTACAACCGACTAAATTGAGAAAATGTTTCATATAGTTAATTTACTAGACGCGTGTTACTACACACTCTGAAATAAAAATTCAAAGTTTTGGGAGACAGTTTGGAATTTTCAATGGGTCTCACTTCAATCGATGGGGTTTAGAGCATACTCCACGCTGTTCAACTGCGGGTTGGCGGAGGCCTGTTTTCAAGCCGCCCAAAGGCCACTGACTTGGCTTAACTATTGTCATCTAATGACAACAGCCGGGACCAACGGCTTAGCGTGCCCTCCGAAGCACGGAGGAGGTAAATAGACCCATCCGTAGATTGGCTACGGTCGATGTTGCTTAACCTGCATGATCGAGTAGACTATTAGACAGACATGCGCAACGACGCTATCGAGCACATAATTTCATTGCATGTACCAAATACCGAAAACATTGAGTTTGCATAAAAACGACTCGGAAAGAAGAGCCAAGGCGGAACACGTCGCCAACACGCGAACACGCTGTTGCTTTCTTAATTTTCAATTTCCCTATATACGTGTAATATCGCTGCCTTTATTAAATTTCCGCCCATACGCCACCTACTTATACCGCGACTAAATTGAAAACACTTTACTTACATCAGAAGCTTTGATACAATGTAAATATTGAATTTATTATGGTAACACCGCCGTGAACATTGATTTCTTGCAAAGGGAACTCGTTATTTGTCGATTTTCAAGTTCGATAAGTTACATAAACAAGCTAAAGTTACATTTTATTTTATACTACATCGGATGGTAAACAAGTATACTGGAGATGTAGTACCTGCTTCCTTCCTAGTGACCTGACCCACTCGCAGGAACACAACAACCCTCAAGGGAATTGTTATTTGGCTGCGGACTTAGATGTACGATACTTGTGTTAAGCTTAGCTACTAGTAACCCTGGAGCTTTACCGACTAAGCTGAAGATGTTTGTCAATTAACTTCACTTAATCCCATTTTTTAACAGACTCCATAAAAGGAGGAGGTTCTCAATTCGGCTGAATTTTTTTTTTAATGGTTATTACCTTCGATCAACAACAGTGTTGATCGAGGGTTGTTACATATTTACTCCATGATTTATAAACCGATTTGAAAAAAACTTTTTTTATTTGAAATAGTATATTTCCCAGGTTGGTCCCATATTTTTTTCATCATCATTATCATTCTGTATCTACCCACTGTTAAGTTTGTTATTTCATTACTCCGTCATTTATAAACCGATTTGAAAAAAACTTTTTTATTTTAAAGAGTATACTTCCAGATTGGTCCCATTTTTTTTTCATCATCATCAGCCTGTATTTATATCTGAATGTAGAATAATGTTTGTAGTCGGTTTTTTTTTGTTAAAATTATCGAATCAAAATATTCATTTGTAATCGGCTTCAGCTTCGGCGGTAGGGCCCCTGGCTTCAGCGATTTCAGCTATGCGTTGATAGATCACTTAGTTGTAGTTGTAGTAATGGTTGCCTTTTATATAAACAGAATACATATAGACCAGTAAAATGGGACCAAAATACGTCAGAAAATGCTAGCAATTTCGTATTCTAACGCCTATATCGTTTTTATTAAATTTCCGCCTCTATACTACTTATTCCACGACTAAATTGAAAACACCTTATTCACTTCGGAACTCTGAGAAAGCTTCGGCACAGCATAAAGATTGGGTTTATAGTCAGATCGAGCGCCGATGGCCAGGTCGAGCTAGATGAGACACACATAAATTCCTTTATTCGTCGTAAAAATACGCCCTTTACTATAAGGCTTGTCGTACGTGAAAATAAATCATTCAATCTTGAAGGCTTTCGCTTTTCTGTTTCTAAGATGATTGTATTTGAATATAAAAGCGTTTGCGAGGATATTTTTAAGGGTCTTTCGACTTAAAGGTTTGGGGAAATTGAAGTGTTCTCGGAAGCAGTGCGGAAGTGATTTTTAAAATTGAATAAGTAAGTGCACTTTGTGCAGGAACCCAGCAGTCTTGATTTTTTTTTATATTAGCTCAGCATATTGGCTCCGCTTTGCCTGATGGTAAGCAAAAGAGGAGCCCTAATCGCATCGGCAACGGACAAGAGACCTTGATGTCTTGTCAGTTGACCCTGCCATGCTTGCTTACAAGATGCTTCTTCACGCTTCGCTGATTTTCGATATTCTGTGTTTAACTTAGAAGGACAGAGTAGAGAGTACTTAGTCCGAATTTTGGTCACATTCGAACTACGAGCACTTAACCTAAGTGCTCGTAGCATTCGAACGTTTACAAGCCAACCAAATTGAGAAAAAGTTTCATATTGTGAATTTACCAGACGCGTCTTACATATCCAAATTATCCGGGTTGTTCACTTCAAAATGTGAGGAAGTAAGCCAAATAATTTTGATATGTAACACGCGTCTTATAAATTCACAACATGAGAGTTTTTCTCTATTTGGACAGTTTGTTTACAGTGACATGATCGAACGCGAAAAAGAAACTCACACTATGGACTCTGAGTGCTTAGTGCGTGTTTTTTGTTCATGTGTTGAACTTTGAATTCATTGAATTAATATAAATATTTCTGGATAACTTACACAGCGCTATCTAGTCCCAAATTAAGCGCAAAGCTTGTACTATGGGTACTAGATAACTGTTATTATAATTGAATATATATATATATATATATATATATATATATATATATATATATATATAATATATTAATACATAGAAAATACCCAGACCAAGACAAACAGACATGTTCATGCAGACAAATATTATCAAATATTTATATTTGTCTTGTGCGGGGATCGAACCCGCGACCTCGGAGTCAAAGTGGCCATTGCTAACCATTCGACCACCGAGCTCGTCATGCATATATGCATGCATTTGCATGCATATATGCATGACGAGTGTAATATAAAGTATATTTATACTGCATACTGTGCACAGAAGCCTAGCCTTATAGAAGCGCATCCGTTATTACAGTTTTGATTTGCATCTCATCTTCTGCCTACCTTTTTTTTTACTATTTATGCCTGCTTACTGCTTCTACTACTACAACTACAAAATTCTGTCGACGATGCGGCACGAATGCACAAAGCCTGCTATGCACAAAGCCTGCTATACGTCATATGCCGGGCTGCACGTGAAGCGGATTTGCACGTGTTTATTTTTAAGAAGTAGTTGAAAGGTCTATCTCATATAATGGCATGAAACCGTACGTTTGCAATATGCTTTAAATTAAATTTAGTACAATAGACCACATCATATTTTGAAGCGTTTATGAAGCTACGCCTTCGTGGATAATAAGGCATTAAGTATTTTTAGGGTTCCGTACCTCTAATGGAAAAGAAACGGCACCCTTATTGGAACACTTCGTTGTCCGTCCGTTTATTAAGACCCTTTTTCTTAGGAACGCGTGGAGGTATCAACAAACACAAAACCTTTGGTTCGTGTTTGTTTCATTTGTGAAAATTGTTATTCGTCGTCGGTATTCTGTGAGGTTCGGTATTCTCGGACACTTCGCCAGTTTTGTCAGTCTCTTTCGCTAGTCTACAAGGTGCATCACGTACAGATGAAGCCGGCTTTGTCTCTAAACTTCATGATGAGCCTCATACACCCCACAATATAGCCGACAAAATCTTATACTCTCACATTATAACAAAAAAAACTATTTGTACAAAAAAATATTACAGATTATGTAAACCTTTTCTCTGACTAAAACCAACAATGACCCATAATCCTTTGAGCTCAGGTGCGTATGTACATTCAGATTATCCTCATGAGATCCCCATAACATAACTAAAGTCACCATAGCTTATTTTCCTTACGGAGGCATGAATAAGCAAAATTTTCGGACCCTGAGATTATCTCCCGGAGCGTTTATACACTCCAAGAGAGGTCAAGGTAAGTAGGTGTTCAGAGACGAATATAGCCGGCATTTTTCTTGCGTCGTAATGTAAAACTCTGTACATTATGTAATAGGTAAAGCGCATTAATATACTATGACATGTTATATAGACATATTATAGTTATAGAGATTGACGAGCTCGGGTGTCGAATGGTTACTTTCGACTCCGAGGTCGCGGAGGTTTTGTGTGCATGAACATGTCTGTTTGTCTTGATCTGGGATCTGGGTTGATTTTGCTCGCGTATGGCGCCTTGAGGAGCTCGTTGGCGTCATTGCACGTGTCAATCGAACACGCAAGTTAAGGAGCGTCAACCGTAGCCTGTCTATGGATGGGTTTATTTATTTCGAGTTCCTCCGTGCTTCGGCACGTTTAGCCGTCAGTCCCGGCTGTTGTCACAAGATAACAGTCGTCAAGCCAAGCCAGTGGCCTCCGCCAACCCGCAGTTGAGCAGCGTGGGAGAGTGTACTCTAAACAACCAATAATATCACTTCCAAGCAATCTATCAATGAAGGGAAAAAGTTGAGCAAATTTTCACAAAATCGGCGCAATTTCAGATACGCCGTTTTAAGCATGCGATTTTTTGATAACAAATGCTTTTAATTCAGGACTTTCTAATACAGTACCTAGCTATGTTTTTTCAAAATAATATTTTGCCCGTTTTTGATTTCTAAAATATCTACCAACTACAAAGCCCTTTTTCTGTGATGTCCGGATGATTTATTCAGTACTCTTTAGAAGTAGGTACTTAAAATATTAAAATTGTTATTATTAAAGAAAAGAGCAATAAAAGTAAAAGTCAAATTAAATTAGCCACATAATTGAATCAGATTAAATATTCAGGTTTGGTAGCCTTGCCCGGCTTCACAAAGATAATTTATCTTCAGGAAAATATGGAATTTTTATGACGAAGATTTGCAAAGATGTCGCCATTTCATTTTGAAATTATTTAATTACGAAGCCTCACTTAGACATCTAAATATTTTTGATGGACTTAATATACTCGTATTATTTTTTTTATTAGGGTTCCGAACCTCAAGGAAAAACGGAACCCTTATAAGATCACTTTGTTGTCCGTCTGTCTGTCTGTCTGTCTGTCTGTCTGTCTGTCTGTCTGTCAAGAATTTCTATGTCGAGAATGCGTGGAGGTATCAAGCTGAAATTTGAACTGTATACTCAGGACTACGGTCCCATGAAGTCAAAAAAAAAATCAAACTGCTAAGTTTACGTAGAAAAAAGCTACGGTCGTTTATTCAGCAAAAAACGCATATTTCGACACACTCAAGGGAATCAAAACCTATAGGGTACTTCCCGTTGACCTAGAACTATGAAATTTGGCAAGTAACATCGTTATAGACTACAAGTACAGGAATAAATCTCAAAACTATAAATTTGTAAATAGATTTTAAAAAATAGGGGGTCTATATTTTTATAGGGTGTCGAAATTTCAAATTGAAACTACTAGTTCAAATGGGGTATCATATGAAAGGGCTTGATGTACACATTGCAAAATATATTTTATTTATTTTTTTTCGACGCATTATTTCTTATTTATAATGAAAAATATCAAATTTAATAATGATACTACGTACCTACGGAACCCTCGGTGGGCGAGTCCGACTCGCACTTGTCCGGTTTTTTTTAATGTTTGATTTGGTGCTTTGTTATTTACTTGCTTTTACCGTTCCACAGCTTGCTGTTACCAGTGCACAGCTTTTGGACAAAAATGGAGTGCCACACCCCATTTTTGTCCAGAAGCTGTGTGTGTCATGGACACAGACGTGTGTTGTACTTGAATACGTTATATGGACTTTTGTGTGTGTGTATGTTTGCAATGAATAAACTCAAAAACTACTGTGCCGATTTCAAAAAATCTTTCACCATTGGAAAGCTACATTCACCCTGAGTAACATAGGCTATATAAAAAAAAAAATATGTCCACCCGTGCGAAGCCTGGACGGGCCGCTAGTGTTATATAAACATGCTTTACAGTATATGTATAAGTGCAAATACAGCATTTGTTGTACCTGAGATGTTTTACCGATAGGTGCGTTCTAATTGCTTGCATTTAGTCGCGCCATTTACCGTCGCGGCAAGACAGCGCTATTCAAAAACAATTATTGAAAAGTTGTAGATAAAATGCCTATCTTTGTGTTCACGATCTTTTCCTTGCTTTGCGTGCTGCAATGTATGTAGAGGTATAGAGTAAACGATTTAAAGTCAATGTTTACTGCCGTGATGCCTGTCTTTATATATAATATCATAGATGTCATAAATCTAATTTGGGTACAAATTTGGGCAGACAGCGACTATAGAGCTACACAAACACAAACTCCAATCAAACAGCACACCGTTTTTCCGAGCAATAGAGTCGTTATCCCAGATTACACACCCAATTAAAAAAACTTACAAAATAAGGGTAAGTACCACCACACCCCGGTCACTTCATACAAATGTCGCATCGTTCACTATTACATAAACAACGACGTCTGTACACAGCGAGAATTAGCATGTGTGCGTGCTGCGACATACATAACTGTTCCAACTTCATCTCACAGGTGAAGTCGATACAAGATAGCGGCAGAGAGTGGCCGTACTTACGTAGTACTAACACTTATTCTACGGGACGGGGACCCACCACACATTCCCACCTCTTTGTCTCCTGTGTAGCCAGGATTAACAGCGGCGACCGCGAGAAAAGGCAATGAACAGTGAAGTCCATTGCAGTCCCGAGGGTAAAACTACGGCTGCCTTGGAACTCACAAGGAATTTAATCAGAAGAAATTAGTTGGAATAGCTTTTGGAATTTGACTTCCCTAACTTTACTAATACTTATACTGTGGTACTACAGAACAGATGGTATCTAATGCTACTTATTTATAAATCATCTTCACCAATAAATTTTGAAAGGCGCGAGCTAACTTCCGAATCTGTGTGACTTGATCACTCGTGCATCAACGCGGCATCATAAAATTTATATCCCAAGTAGTCTTGGAAGTGTCAGAGAATCTCGTGAATTATAGATTTGGAGACAAAAAGTTTGATTTACCGACCCTACCCCGATTTATGTTCTTGCTGCTTCGCGAATTGAATATATAATGCGAGTTTTCGCCACTTCTAATTCTTTATGATCGATGTTTTAATATATATAAAAAGCTTCGCAATTTTGGTTTTTCGGATTTTTTTAAATCTTTAAAATAAAAGTATATTGATTCGAAATTTCAGAATCAGAATAATTTATTTGTGGAATACAGTTGGTTACAGATCTACTTTTTTTCTTGTGTAGGTACAATATAGTTAGTCTGTTATCAGGCGTACAAATAAATATACCTATAAACAGTATATAGAATGAAGTTACTATTAACCCTTCGCGTGCCGCCACCTGTCAATTTTATACCAAGCGTTGTACCAACGCTACACCCACCGTGGGACCGCGGCACGCGGAAGGTTAAATTACAATTATCAATAGTCAATAAGAATGTTACAATGATATTGCATTGATGGATAAAAGGAAGGAGTATAGGCTGGCAACGGATCTGCAGCCCCTTAGTGTTGCTGATCCCTATGAGTGGTGGTGATTGCATTCCATCAGGTGACCCACATGCTCGTTTGCCCTTTCATATAAAAAAAGAATATTACAATGTCAAGATAATTAAAATTAAGTTTCATATGTCAATAATAATATTACATAAAATTTTGTATATACCTACTGTTGACAATCCATGTTGCATTTTTTTTTTATGAACAATATACAATCGTGTCAGAAATAATAATAATCATAATTAATATAATTACAAAATTATAATATTCCTTATACATACATCAAAATAAATAACATAATGAATACCTAGGTATATTAAATAATTTTACTTTAAATACAAGGCGACAACATTGATAATACATGCAATAACTTTATTTATCTACTCTTATATAGGGAGACTGAAAAAGTCCTCAATTTTGAACACATTCTTTTCTAGTAATGATGATTACAGACGCCATTGTTAAACTAAAAAATAGCTTGTAAATAGGGCAATATTTATTCATTAACCATGCCAAAACTTTACTTCCCAAATGTACGGTGTTCTCTGCGTTAGTTTGGTCTTCAAAAGATGATAAATCAAATATAAAACACACATAGTGGCATGTTGATCGGCTTTTACCTATTTTCCTCGAATTCGCCGATGATGTATAGCCCACTTTATTTTTTATCATACGGAATCTGACTACAAACAACTAAATGGTTGGAAGTGGTCAGCGGTCTAACATTGGTAATATGATAATATAAATATTTAAAACTTTATATGATGGTTTTAAGAACAATAAAAGTCAAACAATTAGCTGCTTGACAATAATAAATAATAATAAATATTCTTGGACAGCAAAGCGTGTACTATGGGTACTAGATAACTGATACTATACTTAAATATATAAATAAATAAAACTTTGAAATTTCTTATTGTGATACGAAAATACCAAATATGCCTGAATGTGAAATCCAGACTGGATCGGCACTAAATTCTGACTACATTTTAATTACGAGAATTGGTCCTCAAAATATGTAATTGTTTATTTTGTACAGTCCACTCGGGCAAAGGCGCGAGCAGCTGTTAGTGCATGGTGTGCAGAGAAATGTGGGCATATATCCCCACATTATGTATGTTTACATCATTGACCTCAGAATAATTATTTATTTTGGAAAGTCCACGCGGTCAAAGGCGCGGGCACCCGTTTGTGCATGGAGTGTAGTGTGGGGATATGTCCCCACATTTTTTTAATATATAGTCGTATATCGTTGAGTTCATTTCTTCACCAAAGAATACGGGTAAGAATTTACGGGTTAATCCTGTATTTCGCCCACGAACCGTCTTACGGCGATAAGGGTACTTGTAAACTAAGCGATTTAAGATTTATTTGATTTCATTTACTCGAGTCGATTCGCTCGTATATTATCCAAGTGCTGACACGAGTAAAGAGGGCTACAACTGTCCTTTTGTATTAATATTTCACCAAAAGTTTTCTTTTCTACGTTAGTGATTTTTCAACAGTCTCAGTTTCTTTTGTTTGTTATTTTAAACAATAAAAAGGATAAAATAAATGAGTAGCGTTCACGAGATACTCGTAATTGTTTTAATCTAAAGAAATAAAAAAAAATATTAGCTTTTATTTAGTTTCACCTATGTTTAAATCTTGCAACTTAAGTTTTACCCATTTCGTTGTATCCTGATGGAGCTAAAATTTGGCAGACTAGTTTGATTCTAGTGGCAATTCACGATTGCATATGGCGATATGGCGGTTGCCACAAAATAACAATTTAGGTTTTTCATTAATTACTATGTTATGGAATCAAGAAAAGGCTTGATGAGTGAAACACTAACGAAAATTTTTAAGTATTTTTCTATTCATAAGTAATAAAAGCTTACCTACCCTAGGTATTAATAGTTGTTTCTATCGAAATAAAAACCACTAAAAATAAATGTCTTACTATAAAACTGAAAAAGTAGAGCAAAACGCTTTGTTTAATCATTTGTGAGATCGAAACTCATAAAATAAAATGCTACCATTCCGAATTATGGTTCTGAGTACTAATTACTTTTATTCCGTTCACAGGGTTTCATGAATTAAGCTTGCAAAAAAAAAAAGTTATTTAAGCACTGTTTCGCTGTAAAAAAAAAACCACAGTAGAGTGTTCTGCTAACTGAGCTACCAGGAAGGTTTGTGATTCGTCGTTCGTAAAAGTTTAATGAAAAAATTGATCGTCAGTTTCATGTTATCGTGTGGTGTGTAGCTCGCCTAACAAAAAGTTATGGGAAATTTTTGAATGTGTGACTAAAGTGTTTTTGAGTTGTCGGTTTTTTTTTGTCGTCCTGTGTACTGTAATCGAGTATAGCGCATATAGCGTATATGTATCTGTGTACTGCTATATGTAGAGCTATAGCTCTCACCGGATCGGTTCAATGGTTGCGATTCCGTGGCAAAGAAAACAACAATTATTTGTCGAATATCCTTCATTTGATCAACCTTGCGATGTAAGTCTGTTTTCTATGAATATCCTTATATTGAACTAGATTTCGGGAGTCCAGTGAGATTTTTATTAAATTTCACGTAGGCGTCCTCTCGAGCTCGATGGCGTCGTTGCGCGTGTTTGTCTAATCGAACACGCAAGTTAAGCAACGTCGACCATAGATGGGTTTATATTCTCGAGCTCCTCCATGTTTCGGAGGGCACGTTAAGCCGTCGGTCCCGGCTGTTGCCATTAGCACTGAAAACACTGGCCTCTGCCAACCCGCAGTTGAGCAGCGTGGTGAAGTATGCTCTAAATCCCTTTAATTGAAGGGAGACCCGTATCCCAGCAGTGGGATGAGTATGATGATGGTTGATGACTTCATTCAATCCACCTTGCGATGTAAGTCTGTTTTCTATGAATACACTTATATTGATCTAGATTTCGGTAGTCTTTTTTATATAATAATATAAGTAAATATATAAGAACTGATTCTATATTTATATATATTTCCCTTAATGGGCTGGTAACGGATCGATTACCTCTTGGTGTTGCTGATCTCCATGGGGGGGTGGTGATTGCATTCCATCAGGTGAGCCACATGTTCATTTGCCCCCCTTTTATATAAAAAAAATATCTCGTCTGGCAAATTGTTATAAAGCGAGATACATAATAATATATTGAAAATATTAATAGAGTAGATATACTAATTCTATGTAAGTATAGATGCCCAGGTATTTTAATGAGGGGGCTCTCATATTTAAAAAAATATATAAAAAATATATGCTAATACGGGCGAATGCGTGGGCGAAAGCTAGTCTAATATTGCACAAATACAGTACAATTGCAATTCTTAGTAGTGTTGTTATAGCACTATTGCTAATTGAATGGCCTGATTTTTTAATGAAAGTGCACTTTGCGAGTATAATTACTTATAACATCACTAACAGACAACAGCTCAAGCACAGTACCTATAAGTATTAATGGCGTACATTTTTTGTTATACTACGCCGGGTGGCAGACAAGCATACGGCCCGCCTGATGTGAAGCGGTTACCGTAGCTATATTAAGATAAAATATCGCTCGCGCGCCGCCACCCCGGCTGCCAACGCTGCATCTTTTTCCTTTCTGGTGACCTCACTCACTCGCAGGAACACAACAACCCTCAAGGGAATTGTTATTTGGCTGCGGTATTCTGTGAGGTGGAGTTACATTCCCCAGTCGGGTAGCTTACAATTAAGCTCCCTATCTCTCTTTTCGCCAGGCCTTCGTTTATCAGCCAGCAGGGTGAACCGCGTGCAGGTGAAGGCAAAGTATGGATTGTATGCTGCTCTCTCGAATTATCCTCACACATTTTTGCCTATCTTAATATATAAAATTTTCGTGTCACGTTGTTTGTCCACGATGGACTCCGAAACTACTGAACCCAAATTTTGCACACGTGTGCAGTTTGATCCAACTTGAGATATGGGATAGTTTTTAACTCAATTATAAAACAAAAGCACTTATAATTCTCTTCAACATAAAGTTATTTTGGATTGAGTGTGGCTCGGGAGTATCTATAGAGCCAAAACCAACCTCACTTCTACATGATGCATCCCACCGGCTAGCAAAAGGGCTTTGGTGAAAGAGAAATAGGACATGTCGAGCCTATACTGGTGTAATCATAAAGATTTGATAATAATTGGTCTTTGATTTGTTAGATTTGTTTCCGCCCCGAATAGCAGAATAACTATTAAAACGTCGGAAAAATTAACGTAAAAATATTTAAAGGCGATACGAAGTTCGCCGGGCCAGCTAGTAGATTAATATATAAATATCTCTTTGTCGTGTAGTATGTAAGTCAGTGCCTTTTTTTATATGAGGGAGGACAAACGAGCATGTCACCTGATAGAACGCAATCACCACCGCCCATGGAGATCAACAAAAAGGGGTCGCAGATTCTACTGCTACCCTACTACTACCCTCAAGGGAATTGTTATTTGGCTGCGGTATTGTATGAGGTGGAGGTACTTCCCGGAGGACTGGCAGCTTAAAATTACTCTGTGCCCTACTTCTCTTGATGATGATACCACTCCAACAGGCTTCTTTGTATTTTGTTCAACCATTTGTTTATGAAGTTAACGTTCTGGCGCCGATCTCGAGTCGATAATGCGTGACGCGTGTTCGTAGACACGTTCAAATATCTTCTTACATTATATTTCAAGGGAATATGATCCTTATGGGCATATTTTAATAAGCGGAATTCGATGGCGTTGTTGCGCGTCTCAGTCTAATCGAACACGCAAATTAAGTGACGCTGGCTACGGCCAGCGTTGCTTAACTTGCGTGTGTGTACGTAGCCTGTTCATTGATGTTACACCGTCAGTTCCGACTGTTGTCATTAGATGACAGTGTTAAGCTAATCCGGTGGAAAATACTGGCCTCCGTCAACCCGCAGTTGAGCAACGTGGTGGAGTGTGCTCTAAACCCCTTCGCTTGAGGGGAGACCAGTATCTCAGCAATAAACAATATTCCTGGACAAATTACACAATGCCATCTAGTCCCAAACTAAGCAAAGTTTGTACTACGGGTGCTAGTTTACTTAAATACATTTTTTTTAAAAAATAAATATATATGATTCCTTAAAAGAAAGCGGCTGGAAGCGACTGGATGCCGAAGGCGGAGGATCGTATTTGGTGGAAAGCATTGGGGATGGCTATTATATTCAGCAGTGGTTAGATACAGTCTGATGATGATACATATAATACATAGTAAACACCCAGACCAAGACAAACAGACATGTTCATGCCCAAAAATATTGACCTTGTGCGGGGATCGATCCCGCGACCTCGGAGTCATAGTGGCCATGTCTAGCCATTCGACCACCGAGCTCGTCAACGCCTTTCTACGTGCGCACTGTCTATTAAAAATGTTCCCATACGCATAGACACTTCACTCACAAATAAATGATCTCATTATCAATCGAAACCAACAGCAAACAGGGCGCGAACGATAAGGTTCCAATAACCTTTAGACAGTATCGGGAATATTACTGATACTGTATTGGTGTTATGCAAATATGCAGTTGATAACGGAGTTATGTAGTGAAGGGATACATTCAATACGAACATACATAGGATGTAGGTATTCATTTGTGAGACATACCAGATGACCAATTCTCGTAATTATTTTACGATCGCAAAGCAAAAGTTGTTCGAATTGATATTGAATTGTGAGTTGACTAAAAATTATATATTTTTTTATACTAGGTACGTCGGGTGGCAGACAAGCATACGACCCGTCTGATGTGAAGCGGTGACCGTAGCCATATTAACGCTCGCAACATAAAAACATCGCTCGCGCGCCGCCACCTCCGCTGCCAACGCAGCATCTCCTTCTTTTCTGGTGACCTCACTCACTCGCAGGAACACAACAACCCTCAAGAGAATTGTTATTTGGCTGCGGTATTCTGTGAGGTGGAGGTACATTCCCCAGTCGGGTAGCTTACAATTACGCTTCCTACCTCTCTTTATTAATGAATTAATAATTGTCCATTCTAATTGTTAACAAAAGAACGTTCTTAGTTTGTGTAACTTTCGGTCATATTTTGATATAATAATAACACACAATATCAAATTTGATACTGGTTCAGAACTGAATTTTGACTACATTTTAATTACGAGAATTACCTCTCTGGTTTTATTTTTCGTTAAAATACTGGTCGGTATTATTAATATATTTTTAAACCACATTTTATGTGATTAATTACCCAAATTTAAGTTTAAGATGAGACTTGGCCTCCCTTTGTGTTTTACTGATTATACCATGGGAAGAGTTATTTGATGCCTACAGCATGCTACAACCCTACAGTCGCACCGCTCGCCATCAGGCTCGTCATCTTCACACGTTGGAGCCAAAATGATCGCGAACTGTGCGGTTTCAGAGATTTTAAGGCTCGGCAGGTAGAATGAATTACTTGCCGACGTTTTCTCAAGAGACTACAGTGTGGGTTCTTCAAGAAAGACGTAATGGGGTTTTTACAAGGTCGGCAACGCGTAAGTGATACTTCTGGAGTTGCGAGTGTTCATGGGTTCCGATGGCTGCATACCATCAAGCAGGTCATGTGCTTGTTTTCCATCTTAGCTGTAAAAAAAACCAGGACCAGACATGGGGCGACGAAGCAGTGGTGCTTTCCACCACCTAGATGGGCCGATCTGCCTGCCATCACTGACTCGGCAGTTGTGGCCGGCTTCCCACTCAGTCAGCTCAGCTTGCTGACTCTGGGAGCAATATCGACTACTTTGGTTCCCCGTTAATGTTCTTCGTTCCGGATTCGGTCCCTTAGAGAAAGGCCGAATAAAACTCCCTTGTACGAGTATAAGTGAAGGATTTTCCCGATTCGTATTTTTAAGAATACAGACTGAATACTGAACATGTAACCCACCTTCCAAGATTCTTTGTTTAAAACATTGTAAAATGATTTGAACCAGAACGTTCTATGTTTTCTGTGGTACATAATACCTATGCGCTATACGTCCAAGAAGCCAACTTTTTGCTTCACGTTCCATCTCGGTCAGGCAGCCAGGAATGCTGGTGTCGTGACACGAATACGACCAAGGATTTAAACATGTTTGCTACCGTACTACAATACTGCTTGTTATTTCTCACAGGGTAAATAGATCCAGTAAGGCAATTGTGATCGAGTTTGCAAAAACCTGCGAAGTCAGTGTGAAGTTGTACTGATATAACATTTTTGCTACTAGCGTTGTGGTGTTCATTGATGACTGATAAAACTATTTGATTCCTTAATAAGTAGGACATTATGCATAAGCAGAAGAAACAGTTTAGTTTAATTTTAGAAAATTAAGGCTGTCACAGACTTCCACGTCAGCGACTGTTTGGTAAATATTTCCTTAACTTAAGGTTAAATTACTTTTATTAAATATTTATTTACGCGATCGTTTATGACACATCACTGTCAGGTGTCTTTCTTCAAAACTACATGGAAATCCCATCAAGAAAAAACAACAGTGGATACATAAGAACACCGTTATTTACACATCGAAGTGTTCCATCTGTTTCGTCTCTACACTGTGACCGTTGCGCAGTGGCACTAACCCACTTCGCTAAGCAAACACTCGCCTTTTATTTACATACCGCCTTTACTCGTTACGGAATTTAATTGATATTGATATGGCGCGTGTAAATGGTGATCAGTCCAGTATCGGAACCTCTGGAATTTCTGATCACATTTAAGAGAATTGTCTTCTTTACTAAGCCAATTTTGCCACTTATTTTAATCGACTTTAAAATCGTAGTTCTCAACTACAATGTAAATTTTATTATGTATTTTTTGTGTTTTATAATATATTTAATATTAATAATATTATAATTAACACAATCCCCGAAAATTGTTGGTACAATTAATATAGTGCAGGAGTACGCTCTAAACCCCTTCAATTGAGGGGAAACCCATATCTTAGCAGTGGGATAAATAAGGCTCGACAACGACGACATTTTAGTCGTCCGAACTGATTTATAACTTATGACATTCTTTTATATTATAATGTTTATTTAAATTGCACATTTATATCTACGGCACTCCATGAGATGGACTGTACCCAAATTAGTAAGCGCTCGTGGTTGCCATAAAGTAAAACGTGTAAGTAACATTCAAATATGGAGTAGAAGCCATAGTCGTAAAGTTAAGGTCAGGTCATATTCATCGCAACCAGCATTATAAACATTTATTCGACGTCCGAAGAGCGACGTTCCACTGTCCATCTGACCTTTTTGTGCTTGAACGATGCATGACCGTAAAACGGGTCATAGGGTTGACACTTTTTAGCGAGTTTTTATATGGCAGCGCTAAATACGTTCTGAAATGGTTCACTTGTATTGTTTCACTTAATTTGTACTTACCTATCGGTTTCAAAATGTTATATTTCGCTCAACTTCTTTTGAGGATTGTTGTTTTCCTGCGAGTGAATGAAGTCAACAGGATGGAAGGAGTAGTAGCTTTGGCAGTGGTGGTAGCAGCGCGTGAGCGATATTTAATTTTTCAAGCGTTAATTATGGCTACGGTAATCGCTTCACATCAGGCGCGCCGCTTGTCTGCCACCTGACGTAGTATATAAAAATTTTTTTTTGAGGGCAACTCCTAAGTAATGATTTAATTGAAATAATATACTATCATGGGTATACATTATCATCAGGTCCATTTTCGTCTCCACTACAGGAGTACGACCCTCTCTCGTCCGTCCTTGACGGAAGGAGGCTTTGGCCTACACTCCCCACGTTGGCCAAACGGGTTGGGGAGGCCTGATCGATATTTGATAATGTATTTCCCTTAGTCTGCCTGAAACCACACGGCCAATGGATATACACAACATACAAATAAACACTATCATAGATCAGCGACCCAAATTATGTGTAGATTTCCGATATAACAGCGCGTCATTAGTTAAAAATGAAGGGAAGATTTTTATAAATTTTTGATGACGTTAGAGACATTGATGAAATATATCGTAAATAAAACAATTTTATTAATCTAAATAACAAATAATATCTCACATGTTGTGTCGTCGAGTATATATACGTCTATAAATGTAAAATAAACACGTAATAACGTAAAATTTTGTGCTATATTTGTCTTTGGCAATGTTTACGATTGTTCAGGTGTATAAAATTGTTGAAGTGTAATATTTTAATCGTAACTCTCGATATCTTACTCACAAAATCTTATTTCATACTAATAATTCACGTTATTTATTTCATAATATTTTCTAAGAAATAAAGATAATATTATGAAATAAATTAGAAGATTATTTTCATGTATGCCTAAGAACATGTTAAGCTTAACTCATTAACGTCTATACAGTTCTTATGTTGAAGTGAATAGAACCTAAAATCGAAGTACGGTTTTGCTTGATATGCAATTAGCTAATACGAACACTATATTGTAACTTTATTGTAAGACTATATTGTATATTGTAAGTTTAGTAGGCATAAGTAATAATGTTTAAAAATTAATCAAATGAACAACTACAAAACTATTCCTACTGGATTCTGGAGGACTAGATTCTAATATTCTTTTATGATTGATATTTTGAGGCAACCCTAACTTCAGATGTTATACCGCTGAGTCACAGTTTGACTTATAACCCTTGCATTAAATGTCTCGTAAAGGAAAGTAGCTTTTATTGCAACAAAATAAAGGCGTGCTCTGAATTTCTTCGTGACTCCTTGCATGCGTGATGATCGAATGATTTTTTTATCGATCTTCTTTGAAAATCAAGCATTGATAATGTCAAAATTTTATACGGTCTTAAACTGTGGAATTTGTGTCTGGCTTCGATGTTATTGTCGATATAAATTTAAATGTGGCTCAGTTGACTATTAGTTTCCTGGGGACTTTTATAGCTGATATAAGGTTTTACCGTTTAGCAGTGACTGAGTGAGATTTGCAAAGCATTCCTGCATGCTGCTCTCTCGCTCACCTTTTTAAGGAAAAAAAGTGGGCGAGAGAGACGTTTTTGGTCATATGCCTGTAGAGGCTTTCCCAGGAGGGTACATGGGGTTCTTCAAAAAGGACGTAACATTCATCTACAGGCTACGGTAACGGCTTTCCATCAGCCGGACCGTATGCTTGTTTGTCACCATAGTGGTATAAAAAAATGCATCATATTCTCATTATTTTCTCACTGACTTATACATCATCTCTCGCCATTTTTGTATACATACTTGCAAGTCGCCTCGGCTTTGCCACTGGGATTTTGGATACACGCAGAGGATGAAATTCGGCTTCTTACAATAGAATAAAACCTACTAACAGAAACTTCACTTAAATATGGTCATTAAATAAAACACCTCTCGACTCTAGACGCGTCGCAATTAAGAGCTTTTTAATAGGCATCTGAACAAAGTTCTAATATTATAAAAACTTTCTATCAGTAACGTAAAATACATAAAACAAGAACGATCTGCGATCTCAAAATTTTAATAACTTATGTCCGACGTGTTTTATGGTCGATCAAAGTTTGGTGGGAAAGTCCATTTTAAAAGTATGAAATTATAAAAAATAAATATCACCATTGTAGAAAAAATAAAAAATACTAAATATAACTTTTGTTATTTTTATTGTAATATAACTTTTGTTACGGCACTAGCTACATAAATTAAGGCATTTAAAATAGCGTGGTGTGACGTCATAACATGGTAGCCTTTTGTATGGAGCGTTTTTGGGATAGTCCAAAATTGTGATCTTCAAATTATCATATCTCGAGACTAAGTTTTTATGATATCGAAGTAATTCTTTCACCTATAGTTTATATTGTGACGTCTTTAAATATCAAATCGGAAAAGAAATGGTTCAGAGGCCTATTCGCATAGCGTGGTGCGACCAACTCGTTTGTCAACATGGCCCCACCCATTCTATTAAATTATTTGTAAAATCATCAACATCCACATAACAGTCTCAAGGCCAGGCGAGTCGTATGCTTATTTGCCAGCCTAGTGGTATAAAAAAATTTATCAAACGTATGACAATGTATCCAAGTTTTTGCAAATAAATTTGCTTATTCGCTACTTGTCACTGTATATCAGGAACCACTAATAACCATCTCAATTAAACCAACTTTAAATAAAATAGCCGCATTAAAATCACACCATCTGTTTGGGGTTTGATTCCATAGGCCCTCAAACTTATAATAATATGTATATACCACCATAACTGATCAAAGATCGCAAAAAGTACGAACCAAAAGGGGCTATTTGTGGCCATCTGCCGGCTCTTCAGATTTGGGATTGGATGACAGCACACCTGCCGCCCCCACTCCTGTTAAACAACGGTCGCCACCTGTTCTTTCTAGATTTGGAAATCAGTTGCTTATAAGGTTGCTGCATTGTTTTTTATTAAGTGGTTTAGGTATATCTGTGCAGCTTTTATATGAATTTGAAATTAAAATATATATAAAATATTACTTTCAAAAAATATTAAGTTAAAGTTAGTACCTACTAATTTAGCAGATATGACAACCTGTTTTTTATTTTGTGTTAATATTAAATGTTTGTTTGTATTATCTTTATTGTACATAATAAATACATAAAAACATAAATATATATATCCAAAAAAAAAACACTTAAAATATATATGTATAGTATGGACAAGGGCGGGACGGATCTCTACAAGAGATCTCTACCAGGCAACCTTTGAGTGTTGGGTGCAACCGAACCGTCCAACTACACTGACTTGAATCCACGACAGTCGCTATTGGCAAATACTAGAATTGACTCAACTGGCCCTTCGAAACACACTTAAAGTAATAAGTAATAATTTATATTCTCTTTGAATAGAGCCTCATATTTTATTTATTTCTTCAAATAATAAAGTCCTTGCTTTCTTATTAAGATAACTCAATAAAAGCTTCTTTGGGGCTTCTATTTAAATACTTCAGCAATTTTCCTTATCAGAATTTGCAGGCAATGATTAAATCGGACAAAATTGATGGCTGTCGAAACAAGAATACCCGTTAAAATGTTCGTATCGGAAAAGGTTTTTTTTTCAATGTATTCACAAATTTTAATGTTGATTTTTGGATCTATATTTTTACCCATCATAAATGTTTGGGGTGTAAGTGGTTCATCAACATATTTCAACCAAAGCCAACCTCATCTGCACGTGGTGCACCCTGCTGGCTGCCAATTGAGGCTCTGGCGAAAAAAGAAGTAGGGCATAGCTGCAAAGCTGCCCGACTGGGGAGTACCTCCACCTCACAGAATACTGCAGCTAAATAACAATTCCCTTGAGGGTTGTTGTGTTTCTGCGAGTTAATGAGGTCACCAGAAAGTAAGAAAGGGAGAATATATAAGAAAGGGAGATATGTATAGGCTGGCAACGGATTGGCGACATCATGGTGTTGCTGATTTCTATGGCGGTGGTGATTATTTTCCATCAGGTGACATGCTCGTTTGCCTCCCTCTCATTAAAAAAAAATAGATCGGTTGGTTTGTTGTCTTCAATTATTTATTGCCTATTAGCCAAATACATACTATGTGTTCAAATACATACTATGTGTTCAAATACATACTATGTGTTCAAATACATACTATGTGTTCAAACTATTGTCCGTCTCCATCCAACTTTTCATATTATTAGAGATACGAAAATAAATGTCAAATAGTATCAAGTTTTTTTGTTAATTAGAGTACGTATTTGTTGCTCGCAATAGCTTCAATTCATTGAATTCTTTTGTTAGTTTCAAAGAGAGGTATAGAAAATATAACCATTTAGAGAGAGTTTTTATTTTTTTTAAAAACCCTAAAAGTGAGGGTCGACGGCGCAGGTGACAAGGGTCTTTTAATTACTTCAACCTAATCTAATGAATATCACATGTTCTTTTTTTTTTAAATCTGAATGAGTGTCACGAGTATGTCCAGAGAATGTACATAATAGCAATTTTAATGAGACGGAATTTGAATAAAGTTGATTTGAGAGGCCAGTAATTTGTGCTTTTTTGTTAAACACATTTTTTATATGTGAGGGGGGGGGGGGGGGGGACAAACGAGTATGTGGGTCAACTGATGGGAACCAATCACCACCGCCCATGGAGATCGACAACATCAAGGGGACGCTGATCCGTTGCCAGTCTTTACTCCTTCCCTTCTCCTTCCCTTCTTTCTTTTCTTTTTCAAAGTTGAGTAATTTGGATATAAAGAATTGGTTAATTTCATTGAAAACGATACGAACTGATCTAATATTGCTCTCTGTATATCATAACCTCAAAATAAGTATATAAAGTTGAAAGTTGTAGCAACGTTGAACGCAATAGTGTTAGACGGTAACGATAACATAATAAATAGAGAAAATCCTAAATCATACATTATATAATACATCTTGTAATACCCAACAAGTTTCAAATCACTCTATCAGTGCAATATCGTCACAAGTTACATTTATGTCGTTGTTGCTTAGATTGTTGAGGCTTGTGAACCACTTTTTTTTCAATTTGTGATGTAAGCGCCTCAAAATAATGTAACTATAGGTGAAAGAATTATTTCGATAGCATAAAAACTTCTCGAGACATCATCACTTCATAATCACTATTGGTAATGATGATGATGATGATGTAATGATCCGTATACTAAATACCTATAACATCTTTATAACCGTACTACCGTACTACATATGAAGTTAGATTTTTTTTTATACTACGTCGGTTGGCAGGCAGGCATACGGCCCGCCTGATGTGAAGCGGTTACCGTAGCCATATTAACGCTCGCAACATAAAATATCGCTCGCACGCAGCCACCCCCGCTGCCAACGCAGCATCTCCTTTTCTGGTGACCTCACTATTATTTGGCTGCGGTATTCTGTGAGGTGAAGGTATTCCTCAGTCGGGTAGTACAATTACGTTCCCTACCTCTCTTTTCACCAGAGCTTCGTTTGTCAGTCAGCAGGGTGTATCGCATACAGGTGAAGTTAGCTTTGGTTCAAAGATGTTGTTGCGCCACTTACACCCCAAATGTGTAGCATACAGGCTGGTAATGATGATGTAATGATCCGCATACTGTATACCTATAACATCTTTATAACTGTGCTACATATGAACTTAGATATTGAATGGCGACATTGTTATATATGTATAATTCTTTTTCGCAGCACAATATCTAAAATACCGGCGAATTATATTAATTAAATTTAAATATTGGCACAAAGGGCAATGCTTTATAGAATTTGGAAATTGCTCCGCATTGAGGCCCCAAACTCCGATGACAGATTCCGTAAGAACAATATTGGTTTCAGGGCGAGTTCCTTCAAACCTTCCAAGTTCTTTGTCATAATGGTTATCATTAATTGAAATTATGCTAACGAGGGTGCTGATCCCTGAAACTTATGTCGGGACGCGCTCCTTCCCCCTTCATTTCAACAATGGTAAGAATTTGAATTGAAATTTCCGAGGACGTTTTTTCCTCTTTCAAAACCATTCACTATTTCCGGAGCTTTTTTAAGATCGCTTTGTTACTTACATTTAGGCGCTCTACGGGTAGAATAACGTTTCACTGACTACTGGGTACGTAGTAGGTACTTTTTGTTTTTAATGTGGTCGGTCAAAATGTCTCCACGTTGCCTGATGGAACGCACAAGTGAAGACTATAAGTGAGGACTGCCATCACTGCGATTAACGCAGCACTGGCGGTCCACCCCTTGACGACCCATGTAGGTATCTCTTCACGCTTCATCTAAACGACCCTGGGTGACTGGGGCCGACAGTGAATCCAACAACATTATGGTTCGGCAGAGAAATGAGTTGGCGAATTTTTTGGTGCGGAAAGGCAACTGTATTCTATGAGGATGGGATTTCAGACCAGACCCCCTAGCCAAGTGTAATTCGTAGCGTCAAAGTCGAACATTTTATTATGAGAATTGACAAATGTCACGTGATCTATCTAACGTTCGTTACGCTACGAATTACACTTGGCTAGGGTGGCAGTTCGAGTGGCTCTAAGGAGAAATGGAGGTGAAGGGACCAGATCAAAGAATACTGTTTAAGAATAATAATATTATTTATGGAGAAAGCTATTATTTATACTGTGCTACGGGTCTTTGTTTATTATTCAGCGCACTAGTAACTCCGCAAGGTACTCGCCCAATTTTACTCTACCTATGTACAACGCTTTAGGGTAGAATTTAGTTTTTTTTTTTATACTACTTTGGGTGGCAGAAAAGCATACGACCCGCTTGATGTGAAACTGTGACCGAAGCCATATTAAAGCTCGCGACATAAAATATCGCTCGCGCGCCGCCACCCCCGCTGATTAGCCTTCCTTTCTGGTGACCTCACTCACAGGTAGGAACACAACAACCCTCGAGGGGATTGTTATTTGGCTGCGGTAGTCTGTGAGGTGGAGGTACATTCCCTAGTCTGGTAGCTTACAACTACGCTCCCTACCTCTCTTTTCGCCAGAGCTTCGTTTGTCAGTCAGCAGGGTGCACCGCGTGCAGGTGAAGTTGGCTTTAGTTCAAAGATGTTGATGAACCACTTACACCCCAAAATTATCTTAATCGAAGTGGTTAAAGAGATACTTCACCTCGCTGTCGTGCTGGAGACAAAATTCAAAAAATTCAAAATTCAAAATATCTTTATTCCTTGGACTTTATAAAGCACTTAGAAACGTCATACAAATTAAATATAAGAATATGTATAAATCATCACTACTCTAAATCCGCAGAGCTTAGATTCACTTTCATCAAACTATCTTGAATGTGAAAGTGAATTTAAGTGCCAGTTCCGGCGACGGGGCTTCTTGAGAAGAACTGGCAAGAAACTCAAGGCCGACTCTTTTAATTGCCAATATCGTTACATTAAATACAAATACAATCATTAACATAACATAACAAGAGCAATTCATTTCCAAATACTTTTATCATTTATGTAATCCGAGATACAATAGTAAGCCTTTTGACATAGTCTAGTTTTGATATATTTCTTAAATTTACCCATGGATAATTTAAACGCGTCGTTTGGAAGTTTATTGTAGAAGCGTATACATTGACCTGGATTGACAAATAAACCAGTCCATGGCCAAGCTACGGTCGACATTGCTTAACTTGCGTGTGATATTAGAATGAATGTTTGAATTCCAAAAAGAGGACTTCAGTTTAAGATAGCCTTTAAGGGTTAAGTGGAAGCGCATTTCTACTTACATCAATCCAGGTTGAGCATTGCAATTCAGCGAGGAAACGCAGCCAGTGTTCTTGCCTCCCTTCCGCATGGGACCGATATTTTCGAGGAATAGATTAGTATTTTGTTTTTCTATTTATTCGTTTTATTTATATGTAGTTTTAAAATTAGATTTTTTTTTTACTATAAGTAGTTTAGTTTATGTTGTTGTTATATGTATATTTCTTATTTCAGAAGTAGCACTTGGCAAGATATCCGTCTTTAAGCATTCACTGGCAATCCTTGCTTATTTAGGTCACCTTCAAAACTCGTATTAACTCCTCATAACGCGTGCCCAGATTAAGGTGGGCTTTGTCTCTTAATAAGGGCCCTGTTAAGGGGACTACTTGTACGTTTGTCGACCCTCGTCCCGTATTTACGACCTGAGAGAATGAGAGGTTACGACACTTATTACAATTCACTACTAGCACACCTCGGCCACTCCATATAAATGTCGCGACGTTAACTAATACATAAACAACAACGTCTGTGCAAGGTTTGAATGAGCGTGTGTGCGTGCGGGGCCATGCAAATATTCCAGATTTGTCTCAGAGGGAAGGTGAGGTGAAAGAGCGGCAGGGAGTGACCATACTGTACGTAGTACTATTACTTATACTGTGCTACTAGTATTGAATAATTTCATCTGCCCCCTTACCACCAACTCTTATTGTGATTCAATAACTGAAAATAATGCTTATTCATGCCAGTGAATAAGCGACTCTATTTCTAATTGCATAGAGTCGCGTATTCGTTGGTATGAATGCTTATTCATACCAACGAATACGCGACTCTATTCAGTTATTGAATCGCAATAAGAGTTGGTGGTAAGGGGGCAGACTTCAAAAATGAATGGTTCAGTTTCATTTGTACGAGCAACATGAAATAACGCTCAACAATAAACATCAAATAATCCTCAAGGAAATTGTTATTTGGTTGCGGTATTCTGCGAGAAGGTATTTCTCCAGTCGGGTAGCTTAAAAAAATACGCAATGCCCTACCTATCTTTTCTCCAGAGCCTCGTTACTCTGTCAGCAGGGTGCACCACGTGCAGGTAAGGTTAACTGTGGCTTAAAATCATACAAGTCACAGAAGAACGCAGCCAAATAATAATTCCTTTGGGGTTGTTGTGTTCCTTGGAGTGAGTGAGGTCAGCAGAAAGAAAGGAAGGAGTTGCTATGTTGGCAGCAGGGAAGCAACCCTCAAGCGATACTTCATGTCGCGTTAATATGGCTATGGTAACCGCTTTACATCAGGCGGGCCAAATGCATGTCTGCCACCGGATTTAGTATTAAAAAATATATAGTAATGATCCACTTACACCGCAGTCTAACAAAGTAATCCTCCATTCCCGGCTCTCCATATCCTGTGAACATTCCTAAGACCTAAACTGGTTCGTAACTGGTATTAATGAGATATTCTTTGTTGCAGGTAATATGCGTCATCAGTGATGCATCGCGGTGGAATGCAGTTATGTCGCTAATGGACTAGCCGGTATTTCAATAGTAGCCTTTGTTCGGCTGAGTCTAGATTTCTTGAGTGCGGCGCCAGAAGGTATCAAAATTTTTCCTTGTTGCTAAGTATGGAGCTTGCCGTGGATGGTTTTAATGTTCTTTACCTTGGAAGTACTAGTTTAGAGGTAAAATAAAGAGAAATAAATACATTTCGACGGGCTCGGTGGTCGAATGGTTAGCAATGGCCACTTTGAGTCCGAGGTCGCGGGTTCGATTCCCGCACAAGACAAACATTTGTGTGCATGAACATGTCTGTTTGTCTTGGTCTGGGTGTTTCCTATGTATTATAAGTTTATCAGTTGTCTAGTACCCATAATACAAGCTTTGTGCTTAATTTGGGACTAGATGGCGCTGTGTAAATTGTCCAGAAATATTTATTATTATTTATTTGTAAGAAGTATGGTAACAGATACCTATATACGTTAAGCCTTACGTTTGTTACAGTTTTTCAAACTATTTCTTGTATTTTTTAAAATTAAATTAACAGATTATGTTTTGGGGTGTATGTGGCTTACCACTATCTTTGAGCCAAAGCCAACCTCGCCTGCACGTGGTGCATCTTGCTGACCGACTAACGAGGCTCTGGCGAAAGAGAGGTAGAGAGAGGCAGCTTACAATTAAGCTACCCGACCGGAGAAGTACTGTCACCTCACGGAAGACCGCAGTCAAATAACAATTCCCTTGAAGGTTGTTGTGTTCCTGCGAGTCAGTGAAGTCACCGGGTAGGAGGGGGATGCTTTGTTGGCGGTGCGCTAGCGTTGTTTGCAATATTTGTTGCGATTTGCGATCGTTAATACGGCTTCGGTAATCGCTTACCATCAGGCGGGCCATATGCTTGTCTTCCACCCGATGTAGTAAAAAATAAATATTTAAAGTTTGTCATTAAAATTGGATATTCAAAGAGTTAAATTAATTTTGAGCTTAAATAAACATTGTCGTTTGCAGTTCAAATGTTGTTTGTCGAACGTTTAGTTTTGCCATAAACTAAATTTAATTTAATCTATTTTAATTTAACTAGATTGCGCGCATTAGTTTAGTTTACTATCCATAAATTTTCAATTATCTGAGTAATTGATTAGGCAGTAATGTTTAATTTGTTAATTGATTTATACTCGTAGTTGCTTGATTCCCGCTCGCAGCTTCACTTGCCTATAATTTTATTATTTTTGAATTAAAATATAGGTGTATGTTAATTTTGGATAATGTAGCCTGACAACTAGAAGTGCACACGTACAAATCGATGAACGCCGGCTGCACGCACGAAAAAGCATAACTCATTGTAACGTTCCGCTTGAGCCGACCGTGCAAGCGAGAGCGCGGAACAAGCGATAGAACGGCACGATCGGCCTAAGCGTTCGGCTCGTAACGCATCTATATCTCTAACATTCCATCGGCCGATGTTTTCTTATGACGTTATCACGTAAAATTATCGTTCTAAAACCGACTTTACTGACAAACAATGTTTTTGCTTCTAAAACACACACGTACTTTAAGTGTATTAAAAATAAAATAAATAAATGGAATGGCATTCAGTACATCATCATCATCGTCGTCAGCCTGTATATAACCACTGCTGGACATTGGCCTTTCCTAATGCCTTCCACCATATGCGATCCTCCACTTGTCACATCCAGCCGATTCCGGGCGGTCCATTTAGAGAGCCTTCTAGATAGACCGACATTCAGTACTGTTCTTAATTCAGGCACATGTGTGCTGCAGCAGTTCAAATAGGTTATATCTCCGTGGGTTATGACGCCCGTAAGGAACGATCACTGATTTCAGCTATCACCCTTGATTTTCTCAATAACTGTTAATGATTCATATTATTGGATCCGATGTGTTAGGTAACAACTAAATATTTTAGGTCCCCAATAGTGTTAGATACTTAAAATCCGTGGTACACGGCAGTTGAGCTTCACTTGCCATATTGCTGTCTCTCACATTGCTAAGAGGGGAAGTCAAATTCCAAAAGCTTCTTACTCCTACTAATGTGAACTGATTAAATTCATTGTGAGTTTCAAGACAGCCGTTGTTTTACCCCCGGGACTGGAATGGACATCACTGTTCAATGCCTTTTTTGGTGGTCGCCGCCGTTCCTGGCTACACAGGAGACACAGTGGTGGAAATGTGTGGTGGGGCTCCGTCCTGTTTTAGCTGTTCATGATTTCAATGCGGCTTACAATATGCCGCGACACAACGGTTCAAAGCCTCTGGTCTAATGGTGGCTGTCCAACGGGCTATAGGCTTTCAACTTCCCGTTCGGTTAAACCCGACAGTATATCGTAAAGTGTTTGTTCTACCATATCGCCTGAACTAGAACCTTAAGCGCCGTCTTACTATTGTGTCAAATGCTGTAATCTGCTGAAACACGACTGAGCAGCTCCAAACAATGAGGACATATCCATATGCGGTGTAACCACGTATATATTGTCACTTAAAAGCGTATATTAGTTGTGTATAGAGTAGAAGGTCTGTTTACATGTACAGATTTTAAATGAGGTACTAGATTGAAAAGTGATTTCTTTTTCCAGTCTTTTGTTTGTTTGTTATACGTTTATTGTTCAGAATTAGATAATGAATAAGAACTTCAAAAATAAAGTGGTACAAATGTGGACTAATCCCACATATCTTCAAGTCAACCTTAGTACCAGCCGAGCCCAGCCAACTGAGTAACTGCGTGTTCATTACATATTGGCAAGTAGATAATCAAGTGATAAATGAAAAATGGAAAATTGCAAACCAATCAATCAATAAATAAAATACTTTATTTTTCTTGAACTGGTGCCCTACCGCCTACGCCATTCATTGGATTTATTGAATGCGATAATTAAACTTTATATTAGGTTAGCGCTAATTGTATTAGCTTAGCTCTACCCTGGAGCTCTACCGATAAAGCTGAAGACAAACATCAATAATTCAAACATGTGACCTATTTTTGTCATTGATATATTCGATAGGAACCGGCTTTTGTTTAGGCGGTAGGTCCTCTGGTCCTTTTACAAATTAACAATAGAATTTTCCATGTGTGCATTTCACAATCATTGGTATAGGCATAGATCATTCCCGGTAATAACATTCGCCGCTTACGAGCTAAGTAGAATTCCTTAATGATGCCTGATAAAGAAACTGTTGTAAATCTTTGCTACTTATGTCTGTAGGGGTAAACGATCCTAAATCTGCATACAGATGCGCTTGGTACTAAAGCGTTAGAATTCATACTAATGTAGTACCTGTTCATAGCGAAATGCTCGCATATCATTTTCTCCCGCATATCATCAAGTTTTGGAAGTAACTGGCTGTTGCGGTTTTGCTATAAGTCACTCTCCATGGAGTTTTTCAAATGTTTGTCCATGTGCGGGGACCGAACCTGCGACCTCGGAGTCAAAGTTGCCATTGCTAGCCATTCGACTACCGATCTCGTCATGTGACGTACATGCAAGTAATGACCTTCTAAGATGCTCCACAGCAAACAAACTGGGTTAGGTACTTAAAGTAGATAGAAGTTAGCTGTCTTTTAATTATCCGCCGCAATACATCGTCAAATGATTATTGAACTCAGTAAGAAAATCCGAAGAACCTAGCGGTCCGTATACAGCTGTTTCCGGGTTAACGAGTTGTTGTTATTAGGGTTGTTACTGTTTATTTTTATTTTTAGAGCAGCTTTTTTCTATGGGGAATATATGTTCATTGTACTGGTATAAGACTATGTACAATTTTAGGTACAGCATTTGCCTTCGCTTGTCTCGTTCTTCTGAACCTTGCAAGATATCAAAATTTAATATAGCTAAATTATAGTTCAAGTTCTTGTTTTAATGCCTAAAAGTTTCTTTGCAATTAGGTTCAAAGGATTGCAAAGAAAATTTTAGGCATTAAAACTTATATCGTTTATATTTTTATCGTTTATATTTTTTACCTGTTTTTGTCTGGAATAGTCCAGACAAAAACAGGTAAAAAATATAAACGATCGTTTGTTATTGGGCATTGAATTAATAGCAATTTTAATTTCATTTGAATTCGTGAAGTTGAGTGAGACAACCCTAGTATTTGTAATCAGTTACGACTGGTTTATTTACTTAGGTATACTTAATTTTTTTTAATTTTATCTACTCCTTCCTTAGTTTGAAATTCATACAACTTTTGTAACAGGCTTATCAGACAGGATTCATCTTAAATAACCATGTCAAAGACCTGTAACCAAAGCTATATACATATAAAGAAATAAGAGTATAAAATCAGTATAAATAAGTACATACAGCTTACAGGTGACTTTTGTACTGAAACTAAAAAAGTTTTGTAGACAACCCTATGTAAAAGTAGCGTTAATTAATCCGACGTCTCGATAGCGTATCGCATTCAGAGATTGATTTTGCGGCGTGTTGGTAAGCAAGTCGTCCTTATTCACAGATAAAACCAATAGGTAGCGTATGTTGGAAACCTGTAACACCTTTGTAACACCTCGAAATCCCAAGTCGAACCAAATTTAATGCGTTGGGAGTGCGGGGAGCGACTCGGCGAATATGATTGGCTGTAAACTAATAAATTAAACATTTTTGTAAAGTCTATCAACATGCCCTTGTTTGTGCTAGTATCCAGTGTAATTTGAGCTCTTATAGTTTATTGAACTGTATTAATCGCTTGCGATGTTCGCGGGTCTAATGTCTGGTCTATTAATCAATTTTCATTGATGTCTGGTGTGTGTGAGCTATTATTTAGGGAATTATCTGTGTCTTTTTTGTCGATGTTGTTATTTGGCTCAATTTTTTTATGAAATCAAAATACTTCCTCATTTGGACAGCGTACACGCTTTGTTTGCACTACCTCTCTTATGACAAAGTCTCGTTTGGCAAACAACACGGTATAAATGTGCAGGCGAGGTTGCTTTTGACTCAAAAATGAATATGTGCCTTTTTCACTTTAAAGTCTTCATTATTATATTACTCTTACGTAAATTTTAACATCTATATATAATTTCAGCAAAACAGAACAACCTCCGAGTCTCCGATGGGAAGGCAAATGTAAATTTTACCCATTTAGGCATTTTTATGTTGTGGGGGATACAGATACCCGATACTGGGTATAAAATGAAAATCTATTTTGCAAATGAAGCTCTTGCGAGAAATAGAAATATCGAATGGACGTTGCAAAATTGCGGGCGTCCGTTCTTTTTGACCATCGTCCTTTCAACTTTACAAGAATGCATGTTTGATAACAATTATTGTTTCCTAACCAAGAATTATTTTTTCTCTTTTTTATAAAAAAAATTGGTTGTCTGTAAAGTCGGTTTACGGACGATAATTTCACGTGATAACGTCATAAGAAAACATCGGCCGATGGAGTGGAAGAGAGATAGATGAGTCAAAAGTCGAACGCTTAGGCCAATCGTGCCTCTATCGCTTGTTCCGTGCTCTCGCTTGGACGCTCGGTTCAGGCGGAACGTGACAATGAGTCACGCTTTTTCGTGCGTGCAGCCGGCGTTCATCGACTTATAAGACGTTACCACGTCAAAAAAAATTGCATGAAATTAGTAAAATTTATAAATTTTATCCCGCAGTTTTGAAGTAAACTATGGATAGTATAAAGGCAGGGTTCATTATTATCAAATTCTTTAAATTATGGAATTGTGATAAAAAATATCAGTAGTTTCATCATAGAACTGTTAATGGTAGTTTCATACCCCGGCCATTCCATACAAATGTCGCGTCGTTCACTGTTCCATAAACAATACGTCTGTACAGAGCGAGAATGAGCGTGTATGCGTGCAATGCTGTTCAAAATATTCCTACCGCCTAAGCTAAGGCCGAATACCATTGGATTTTTTGACTGCGAAAATCCAACTTCGACTTAGATTACTGGCAATTGTGTTTAGCTTAGCTGAAGAAACCCTGAAGCCATATCAATAAAGCTAAAACTATTTGTCAATAATTTAAACCTGATACCTATTTTCGGGAATCAAAATGTTCGATGGGAATCGGTTTGGGTATTAAAAGCAATATTCAGCTTGGCCGGAAGGACCCCAGATTCGTCACAGAGGGGAAACGAGGGGCTACTATTACTTATACCGTGCTAGTGGCAATGAATGATTAATTTATTAATTACATAAAAGTACGGTAAGCATTACGTTCTAAAGGCTGTAAGCAATTTACTCCTTGAGTTAACGTCTTTACAATAACGTTAAAGATATTCCAGATATTCTGTAGATTCAAATAAAAGATAATTCAGGTTCGATCCCAACGGACATACGAAAAGGATCAAAAATTGAATTTCGGCGTATACGAAATCGGAGGCAACATAGTTGCTTTATCAATATAGGATTGAAAACATACTCTCTCTACATCTTCCTTCGATCCACTATACATGTGGATTATTGTTGATGATATTAATGTACAGGTATAGTGTAAACTTAACAATAGCTGACTTTCTATATATTGCTGTCAAACGCAACCTATATTCATTCCACTCCTCACGGTCTCCCCTCAATCGAATGAGTTTCTTGAAGTGAAAACTTCTATAGGCGCGTTGGGCATTTTTTGAGATGAAAAAAAAAAACCATTGAACTCGCCACACTGTTACCATAACCGACACCGTTCTATTTGGTGCGGTATGAGGTAGGGCGCCGTATGCTTGCCTGTGCGCTATTAGTTCGTCAGTCGATCTTTGATCTCCTCATTGGGTCCATGTACTATCGTTCCCGTGTATTTCGGGTACGAGAGTTGGAAGGAATACTTTCAGCAGTGCTAAATATTTCCATACGAGTCAAAAAATACACACGTAATTGTTCAATTTTTCACTTCCGTCGGCACTCTCGGAGTGCCACTGTTTTTTTATTAACTCCAACCGCATTATGCGCACACTCAGCGCTGTAAAATGCCACTGAGTTTGCGCAGATCGGCTTTCTTTATATATATGACGAGCGCACATCCCTGTCGTGGACAAGGTTTTTATACATCTTAAAAGTAAATTAAAACTATTAACAATTATTCATCTTGTTAGACAATCAAAGGAGTTTAGCGCGTCTACCACGCTGCTCAACTGTGTATGTATGTAGAATTAAACACTATACCGTATCATCAAACCTACCCCACAAAGCGTCTTTTATACTTACAAAATCACGTCTCAGATATATATGCCAGATGGCTATACTTTCAAGCCGGTGCATTTCTGTTTGGGACATCTGGTCTCGGGTCGTGGTTTATTTTGTTACGTATAGCCGGCATTAGCCGAGACTCACCTGTCCACGACATACTTGTGTAAGTTGTTTATTTTATTCTGAGATGTCTAAAAAGTCAATAAAGGTTTAGTTTATATTTAGCGTTGTGTTAAAAAAATAGGAACGTATAGCCAACGGATTGAAGTAAGAAGTATGAATGAGCGACAAATCGAATAATGATAACTTCGTGGCACAGTCTACTAATCTACACTCCTTTGACATAATACCTGAACCCCACCTGATTTATAGATTATTTATTTTTATTCCTCTTCCTTTACAGATTTCAATGCATTGTGTTATAAAAAAGCAGTTGTGAAGATAAATAATCTTGCATATAGCAATTTTGTCGATCAAATAGTAAGGTCTGGATCGAGCGAGAAACATCTCACAATAGGGTCTCAGGTATCCCACGGGATATAACCCTTTCCCGACCTTCGGTCTAGGGATCGAATGACATTCTTTTAAGATATCCATCAGTTCTGGCATAACATATTACTTTGGGTCACCGATAGCTTCTTTAACAATTTTCTTATCTGCGACGATGTTGAGATTTGAACCTTTTTTAGGGTCACATAGTCAATCTCGGTCGGTATTCAAGTTGTCAGTATCAGGTATGGGAATTTTAGATTCTGTTTAATTCTGGTAATGAAATTTAAACTGCGTCTTCATTACGCAGATATTAGGTGTTGCTATAACATCGTACAAAATTATATAATCAAAATTATAGTAATCGACGTTAAACACGAAAACGGTAATTATTTCGATATAAGATTTTAATACTAACAAAAGTTCAATAATGTGTCCAGCAATCTATATCGAAAACCGTTGTTGTTTTAAAGTTTTAAAATTATCTGTTGAATGTTTTTGATATAATGAAAATGATAATTAATTATGATTGTTTAGGGTTAATTTACTTAAATAAACGAACAAACACAGTCATTTCACAAAAAACACTTTTTTACTTATTTAGAAAACTTTTGAAGTGATGTTATCGGTCTAAATGTAACCCCATTTCGGCTTTACGGCTTGCTGACTGCGCCTGCAAATGACACCACATGAAAATATTTCAAAGGATTCACCTCTATTAGGTCCTTTCAGAACTTTTTAACAAGTGCAGTTTCTTGAAGTAGGTATGGCTATATTTTTTATTATTTCCACCACTCTGTTGTAAATAAGAATTTAAGGATGAGGGTATGTAAGTATACTGGTGCTTTCGTGGCTTTTTGTTTCGGGCAATTTTATGCTGTAAATTGTTCAGAAAACGAGAAGAAAAGAAAATTATCACATATTAAGAGACAGAGCTTTTTCAAATTATAAATCCCTAAATAGCGTGACGAAGTAACGATATTCCTTCTTCTTTTATACCTTTTTTTAGACAGAAGTTTAAGGCAGAAGTTTGAGATGAACAATTTTATTAATCGAGTAACTTTGTTTCATGTAAATAGGATCTTGATGATATGTGAAGTCTTTGGCTACACAATGCTTTCTTATTTCAAAGTATTATTCATTATACATCATCAACATAAATAAAATTGAAGTTACTGTTACACACATAATAAATACAAATACTTACGGTGCTTTATAACAAAAAGCAATTGTTCGTTTCTTTTGGTTAATCTTCGAAACGGTTGATCCGAAATTGACGGGAGATTAATAGACAAATAGTTTTATTTTAGAAATAGAATTTAGATACAGCTCAATTTTTTTTTATAAATTCCACGACGAGGAAGTTAATTTAGTCCAAAATCAAATTGCAGCATTTGAATATGTGCAATTTTATTGTACTCATGAAAGTAATTTCTTCTCCTACTGGTTACATGTATGTCGCACCCAGCCATATTCCCGAGACGATACCTAATAACTTTATCAGATCACGTCTATCAACAACATAACCTCTTCAGATAAACAAACTCATCGCGTTTAGCTCTCAACGGTGTATCGTCATGATCATGGCCCTTTAACAAAACACTCCTCACTCACTCGGTAAATAATCCGTGTTTATTTTTGTTACTCATCCTAAAATGGCGGTTGTATTGACGCGATCGGACGGTATAGGTGTGAATAAATGCGATTAATCGCAATTTGTGCTTGTCTTCGTTAATTGTTATTAATCAATTAATCTTGTTTGGGTTGAAAATGTTTTGACTTTTTAACGTATGTTAACATTTTCTACGGTTTTTTTTAAATACTTTTAAAACAATTGTTGTTTTTATAAATAAAATGCATGAAAATTTTGGGCTTTAAATTGTGTAAGTGGCTCATCACGATGTTTAGAGCTAAAGCTAACCTCACCTGCACGTGGTGCACCCAGCTGACTAGCGAAAGAGGCTCTGGTAAATACAGAGTTGACTACCTCTACCTCACATAATACCGTGAATCAAATAATAATTTCCTTGAGGGTGCTTGTGTTCTTGGGAGTTAATGCCGTCACCAGGAAGGAAGATAGGAGTTCCTGCGTTGGTGACGGCGAGTATATAAAACTATTGTTAATCACTCGACTTTAGAGGAAAATGGCTTTCGGTCGCTCCATTGCAACCGACCCTTAACTCATGATCTGTCAAAGAAGCGATTGTAACGCGTTCTACAACGGTGTGTGTGTCTCGGTAAATAAATTATTCATTGGTATCCTAAATATGGCTACGGATATTTACTCGAGCTCTGAAAGGGATAACGGTTAATCTTAAAACATGTTAATGTCTTTATGTAAAACAGTATTTTTGGTCGTTTACGACGCTACAAAACCAATAGAATTATGATTTCTTTTGAGTTTTAGGTTACTCAGTTTCTTTAAGCGACCTGCACGTAGCCCGTCTTGCTACTCAGAGAACAAATTCAACCGAAAGAGATTAGCAAGTTTTTTTAATAAATATAATATGAATTCTCTGGCAGAAAGGAAGGAGTTGCTGCGTTGGCGGCGCGTGAACGATATTTCATGTGAGCGTTAATATGGCTGCGATAACCGTTTCCGACGTAGTAAAAAAAAACAAAACCAGATTAGTAAAGGACACCGCATACTGTACATTAAAAGTATTTTTTTATACCAGCAGGGTGGCAAACAAGCGTATGATACGACCGCCTGATGACAAGCAGTCATCGTAGCCTATGGACGCTTGTGACACCAGAGGCATCAATCACGCGTAGCTGACCCTGCAATCTTGTAAAACCCCATCCTGCGAATAATTATAAAAAAAATTGTCATAAACGAGTGAAGGTTTTAATTTATATACATTTTAGCAAATATTCTTTTTACTCTGAGACATTTTTTTTTCAAATCAAAAGAAGAAAAATTACATTGTAACATCATTTGGAACTGCACAAAAATTCCCCATTGGGATTTCACTACTTGGCAAAGACTTACATATTATAATAAATAATAGGCATTAACTTCAGTAGATTTTTCAGTTTCTCGATGGTATTTGGGTGTAAGGGTTCATTAATACCTCTGTAACTCGCCTGCACGTAGTGCACCCTGCTGGCTGACAAACGAGGCTCTGGCGAGAAGAGAGGTAGGGCATAGCGTATTTTTTATGTTGCCCGACTGGGGTAAGTTACTCCACCTCACAGCCAATACCGCAGCCAAATAACAATTCCCTTGAGGGTTGTTGTGTTCCTGCGAGTGAGTGAGGTCACCAGAAAGAAAGAACGGAAGGAGTATAGGCTGGCAATTGATCGACGACCCCTTGGTGTTGCTGATCTCCATGGGCGGTGGTAATTGATTTCCATCAGGTGACCCACAGGGTCGTTTGTCCTATAAATATTAAGAATAACTAAGAATCATATAAATATTAAAAATAAAAATTAAGAAGAGTAAAAAAGTTAAAAAGCATCAGCACAAACAGTACTAACCCTACAGACTTAGGATTTTTCGCTACGCTTAAGATCTGTGGTACCACTACAATAAAATGTATGTACGAGTATAGTATATATTGATGTTCTATTACGACTAATATTTATAGACATTATTTTACAAAATCATTGTCTAATATCCTTTGCAAACCAAGAATTATTACTAAGCCTGTTGTTGATATCAGTACGGATTGCATAATAAAACAATGATTGACTTGCCACCGCGAGAAGAACGTGCCGCGAATTTTACGTTCAATTTTATATCCACGCATAAAAAATACAACGTGAAAGATTCATAATATGAACATGCTCGTTCATACATTCATACTACACTTTGTTACGACAGTGTGTAAAAATTCATAGAAAATTTCCCTTCGATGTCACAGTCGTGTAGTTGTTTGTATAGAAAGTATTTTAGGCTACGTCTTTAAATTTTATATACAGGGTGGGTCGTGGAGTGTTGTTGAATGTGCGTAGTTCGATGTTCATTTTATGCCCCATTATTTAGGTCGTGCTATGTCGCTGCGTCAGATATTTATATAGAAAGGCTGTGTTTGATATTCTTGGCGTGTCTGTCACGTATCTTATAGGAAATTGGGGTAAGGGTATTGTGTAATGGTTATCTTATTTAAAAATTCTGGGACTAATTTGCTTTTTATGATTTTTTGTATACTATAGCGTAAATACTAAAACCACTCTCAACGGAACTGTTATTTGGCTGCGGTATTCTGCAAGGTGGAGGTACTTCCCCACTCGGGCAGCTATAAAACTTGCAATGCCCTACCTCTCTTTTCGCCAGAGCCTCGGTTGTCAGTTTGCAGGGCGCACTACCAGATGAGGTTGGATTTAGTTCAAAGATGTTGATGAACCACTTACACCTCAAATTTAAATTTTTCGCTACGCTTAAACAACTCTTCAACTTGTGTAATTAACTCCGTTAAAGATTTTCCCAGTATCAAAGGAGACTACAGTCCATTCGGTTCGTCAAGAAAGGCCTGAACGAGTTTTTACATGGTCGTCAACGCGTGAATGATGCTGTAGTACGCATCCATAGGCTGCGATGAGTGCTTACCATCAGGCAAAAACTTAGTGTTTTGTATTAGTATATGGTTGCACAGGTGTTTTGATTCGACACGTTGTAGATGCTTTCTAAACTTTTTACCAATTGACGTGTCGACTTTTTTTATGAGACCACCCTTAAATACTTTGGCTTTTATATAAAACTAACCTTTTATAATACATCTTAACCTTTTAGTATCATTGAAAATAATAAATATCTAATCAGCTCTCAAATTCGCTTTCAAAGGCTCATTTTGTAAAGGAATTAATTTCTGATAGCAATTTCGACATTACTGCCGAAATTAACAGTCTGTTACATAGATAATCTGCTGGAATAATCGTTAAGCCCATTCCGCGGAGGCCTTCAGTAGTAAATTGTTAGGTATTTTACTGAAATTGAGTGTAAACTTCTGAGAAGGTAAACTTTAGAGTAGTTTTGTCTTAGGTTAGGATCGTAAGACTATTATAAAAATTAAATGACATAAACAGAGATTTAGTTTACTTTTTTGTAGCCGTTTCCTCCTTCTTTTTCACATATAAAGACTGCTTCGTCGTCTCCTCTTCTTCATATGGTCTATCTCTACGTTCCACCGAAAACCTTACTCTTTTGGATCCTCCTCATTCTTCCAAATTTTTTAATTAATCTTTTAATGTTCAAGCAAGCAAGCAATCAGTCTTTGGAATACCTTACCTGTAGCTATCAGAACTGCAAAGTCTATTGATATTTTCAAAAACCAAGTAAAATTCATTTACTTGCTCTTTAATTCCAGCTTCAGTAAACTGACATTTTATAGTATTATTATTTATTTATTACATATTTTATGATATGTAGTGTATGTGTTTTGTTTATTAATCAATTATTTATCAGTAATAGGTTATACATCTTCGTCAATACACTATAATGTTTCTTATGATATCACTATTCTTCTAATTATTTTTTTATTTACGTATCCTGCCCACTCCATGCATAAATTCGTTACCTTAAGGTTGCCTGAACTCTCAGCAAAAGGTCGCCTTGTTGCATATACGTATGCAAGTCTGTAATAATTTATTGATTCACTATACTTAACACTTGTATTATGCAAATAAAGCATATTCTATAAAAAATGTAAAATTGCCATCAATCAAAAATACATTTACCATACTTCTACGGCTAATAAGCTGAGTGGACAGCATTCTCCATTGCTATTTTGATGATTGCCGTTGTTGATATTCACGTGACAGGCAATTGCGTAAAATACAACTACACCTTAAGACCTTGAACGTCATTATACTTACCCGCTGTTATATCAGGCACCTAGTTACCAGAATTTAATTAAAACAGCGAATTGAAATTCTCGCGTTTCGGTATGCCGTTACTCTCGCTTTGTTTTCATTATCATTAACCACCCCTCGATTTATCTTCGTTAAGCGTAATTGTGGAAGTGGAACAGTGCAATGCGTATTTACAAATTGCTCTGCGATTTTCTTTGGTCCATGTCTTGAGGCTTGCGGATTGCCTTAGAGTTGGTTCATAATAACTATGGTTCTCTTAATTTAAAGATTTGCCTTTACAGAACAACTAATTGATTATGCGAGTGTCTGCTCCTTGACAGAGCATTTCTATAGCAGTGTGTTTAACGTTTTGTTTACGGAAGACCAATTGACTGATTTTTATATGGGAACAATATTTTCTGTCACCTAAGTTTAGATGTGTCACTAATCTGCAGTACCCTAATAATAATATCTATCCCCAAGAAATATATTAGTCATCATTTTAATCAAAACTGTCTCTAAATATTAATCATCAGCTTAACAAACTATTAGTATCATTTAATTCGTTTGATCATCAAAATAATAGATCTGTCACCTAATAAATAGATCAGCTCCTTAATTTAATGAAAACATGGCTAATAGGAGCGAAGTCAAATTGGCGTCATATTCACTGACGAGTTTTACCAATACTTGGTCAATGTAATAAATCATGTTTTGGTTAGATTTGAGTTGATTTTTGGTTAGGTTAGGGTTTTCTTGTGTCCTGTCATCGTAAATAGGAGCTTCGCTGCGGAGTTCCGTCAACCTAGATGATAAATGATGTGGTGCCAAGTAAGCTTAATTATTAATAATTGACAATATAATACATACAAAAACATTTATTTGGTACTAGAGCTTATATCTCCATGATTTTAGGTGATTTATTGTGGAATCGATTTTATATTGTTTGGTGACTACATTTTGGTGACAAATCTATTATTTTGCGGGTAAACCCTATTAGTTAAGAAACACAAAATTAATTAAATTGGCGATAGCTTAAATGATACCCATTTTATATCAAAGTACGAAAATATCAAGCCAACTGATCGCTTGTATTCGCGCCTCACCGCTCCCTGTCACGTTCGCGGGATCCTGTTCATCCAGGTAGTCTGAGGAGGTGGACGGTGATAAAAATGGGGCGTCAAGAGTGCCTTTGTCACATTACCAGTATAAGAAGGTATCCTAACGCTACGTGTCTTGTGGTAGTGGTGGTACAAAAACGAGATTATACACCTACATCCTACGTTAATATTCCGCGCTTCGGAGGGTACTAAGCCGTCGGTCCCGGCTGTTGCCATTAGATGACAGTCGTTAAGCCAAGTCAGTGGCTTTAGGCGGCTTAAAAACACTGGCTTCCGCCAACCTGCAGTTGAGTTAAACCCCGTAGGATCCTAGATGTAGGATGAGTAAGGGTTTACGACGAGATCCTACCTTAACATGCCTCCCATTATTATTCATGAGGCATTATCCAAAATCTAAACAAATTTGCTGTTTAGTTTTTAGGTTCAACTAGGTTATTTATCAAGGCATTTGTCACCACGTAGATGTAATTGCACTAATTACGCCATATTGTGCAGTCGATTGCCGATCGATGCTATGCATTGTTATGTCGTGCGAGAAAGTCCTTTATTACTGCCAACACAACTGAAATTTATAATATTATGTATATGTGCTGAGTAAATTTTTACAAAAAATGTACCTAGTTGGTATCTCAAAAAACTTTCTATATTTGGTAAATTGTAGGTTAGTTCAAAATTTATTTGACTTATTCGTAATATTTTTTAACTCTTGGCTTTTTAAAACATTTACGCTGCATACCATGAGGGTATCGGTGCTGAGCGGGGGCACGCTCTGGATTCCGTGCTGTGTGAATTATGCCATTGAGTATAATTGATTTTAGTTTAATACACTTCTATACACATTTCTTTTTATTCGGAGGCATAAAATGATACTGACTCAAATATTTATAATTAATTTTATATACTCTCATACTGAAATTTAGAGATTGAAAACCTAACACAGAATCTTAATGTCAATTTTTTACGCAAAAGCCATAATCAAAAAAAAAAAACAAAATAAATTTTAAAAGTTACTTTTCGATACAGCTTCAGCACTCGATTCAGCTATATTAAGCAGGTTGCAATGCAAAAGGTTGCAATGCAAATGGTTGCAATGCAAATGCATTGCAACCATGCACGATCTGCAAATGGAAGAAATAAAGAACGTAAGAAATAAAGCTGTTAAATTAACTTCATGGTCTTATTTAAAATATTATTATCATCTATTTCATGAGATTAGATAAAGTAGTTTATGAAACTGCACATAATTAGGTCTTAAAATATTCGTGTGATGCTATTACCACATTCGCCTTCGGTTCATGTGATAAACTCACACTCGTATTTTAAGAACCCTTATAAGCAACAGTTTCATAAACTACTATTAAAACTCAAAAAACATAAAATTATTTTTTTAAATATTAAAATGGATGTCGATGATTAATCACTTTATCAGCTTACCATCCAAACGTTCAGCCTCACCAATAGTAAATGCATAATTTAGTTAACCGTTTATTTACCAAAATAATATTAATCGTTTTTAAGGTCTCAATTCCCGACATGGTCGAATTAAGTGGTATTAAGTTTGAGTTTAATAAAACTAGTATTACGGGGCCGGGGATCAACTGGGTCCCGGTAATCCCGGGATGTTAATGGAATTCACTGGGGCAGTTAAATCTTTGTACGTCATAGATGTATATATACATAGATATACTTATGCACTGTATACAACCATAAAGTATACATACCTACTATCTCTAGCGAAGATAAAAATTATAATACCATGTCAATTGAAATCCTTCATTGTTTCATTATCTTGTAAAATACAAGATCACATAAATAAATAATGAAAAAATGAAGGATGATGATGAAACGAATCATAGGGATTTATCATTTAAAAATCTCTTATACATTATTATAATAATACTTTTCAGTCAAAAGATTTTTTTATATATTTTAAACGTGTTTATTGTATTTCTATTTTATATTGATCGAAAATATCTCTGTGATACAGAATGTGTATTGAGAATAGGGCGGTTAACGAATTTGTAATAAAATTATGAATATTACTTGGTCGATCGAGCTTTGCTCTAGGTTTTGTGAAGGAAAAAAGAAAACGAACTTTCTTATATTTGAGATCTACCGAGTTTTCGCTGCCTTTTATTGTAAATTTCATAGAAATCGCACCCATTATGCTTAAGAGCAGAGGAAATATTTTTTGAGATTTGAGAAATAAATGTTTTCTGAGGAAACTGCGTATAATACTATCACTTATAGCCTGTAGTATAGGGTATTAATAAACCGAGCATCTAAAATTGCAAAACTGGAACACTATTATACTAACTTAGCAAATAAGATGATATAAAAATACCAAACCTAGTCAATATCTCATTTAGGTTTTTTTATACTACGTCGGGTGCATTATACCGTAGTCATATTAACGCTCGCAAGATGAAATATCGCTCGCGCGCACTGACAACGTAGCAACTCCATCCTTTCTGGGGGGCTAGCCAAATGGCAGTTTGCGAAGTAGAAAAGCGTAGCGATCGCTAATTTGAACTATGGAGCTCATACTAAAATGTTCGAATTGACAAATGTCCCGTAATCTATCTAACGTTCATTACGCTACGAATTACACTTGGTTAGGGGGGCTGGTGACCTCACTCACTGTCTCAAAGAAATTGACATTTACAAATACGCTGTACCCAACCTCTCTTTTGTCAGAGCCTCTTTTGTTAGTCGGCAGGGTGCACCGCGTGCAGGCGATGTTGGCTTTGGCTCTAAAGTTCGTGATGAGCCAATCCAAAACTAGCAATTTAGTAGTTTTTAGTGACTCATGTTAATATTTTCTTTACTTACACTGTGGTCAAGCACCAGGCAACTTTAAAATAGATCTTTTAAAATCACCACTGACAAGCATGTAATATTAATGGCTCCATTTGTTAATGGCCCCGGAGGGCCATAACTTACACCTAATTATCTCAGTAGAGACGACCACATTAGTGTGCTATATAAATCATCTTGCTTTTGTGTCTGTTTGCTTGATTATTGTCATTATTATAATATATGGATGTCATATTGTTATGTTCGTTTAAACTATATAACCAGTTGAGTACTCAAGATGCAGTTTTGATAGCAAAATAAACCCTGTTATGCAGATTCTTTTTATTTATTTTTTTATATTAGCTCAGCATACTGGCTCCACTTTGCCTGATGGTAAGCAAAAAGAGGAGTCCCAATCGCATCTGCAACGAACAAGAGACCTTAATGTCTTGTCAGTTGACGCTGCCGTGCTGGCCTACAAGATGCTTCTTCACGCTTCGCTTGAAGGATCCCATATTGTATAATTGAGGAAATACACATCAACGCATAGCAACGCGTTCCACTTTTTAATAGGGCAACATAGATAGGAGTTGCCAAACTTTTTATTTAAGAATAGGTCCAACGGACATTTTGTACCTTTTATAGTTGTTTAAAGTTTAATAGAAATAAATAAAAATATCACGCAGTATAAGTTTTGGGAAGCATATGCCATCAAACTGGTAGAATCTGTTGCGAATATATGAAAATCGATTTGAAGTTTCTCGATAGTTGGCATAGTTTGTCGGTTGGATCTATTCTGCCTAACTTACGTAGTAACTATTATGTAATCTGTGGCACAACAGGGTCCAAATGAATGGGGTATAAGGACTCCTCACTCGGCCAGGTGCATAGTTTGTCGGTTGGATCTATTCTGCATAACTTACGTAGTAACTATTATGTAATCTGTGGCACAACAGGGTCCAAATGAATGGGGTATAAGGACTCCTCACTCGGCTAGGTGCATAGTTTGTCGGTTGGATCTTTTCTGCATAACTTACGTAGTAACTATTATGTAATCTGTGGCACAACAGGGTCCAAATGAATGGGGTATAAGGACTCCTCACTCGGCTAGGTGCATAGTTTGTCGGTTGGATCTATTCTGCATAACTTACGTAGTAACTATTATGTAATCTGTGGCACAACAGGGTCCAAATGAATGGGGTATAAGGACTCCTCACTCGGCTAGGTGCATAGTTTGTCGGTTGGATCTATTCTGCATAACTTACGTAGTAACTATTATGTAATCTGTGGCACAACAGGGTCCAAATGAATGGGGTATAAGGACTCCTCACTCGGTTAGGTGCATAGTTTGTCGGTTGGATCTATTCTGCATAACTTACGTAGTAACTATTATGTAATCTGTGGCACAACAGGGTCCAAATGAATGGGGTATAAGGACTCCTCACTCGGCTAGGTGCATAGTTTGTCGGTTGGATCTATTCTGCCTAACTTACGTAGTAACTATTATGTAATCTGTGGCACAACAGGGTCCAAATGAATGGGGTATAAGGACTCCTCACTCGGCTAGGTGCATAGTTTGTCGGTTGGATCTATTCTGCATAACTTACGTAGTAACTATTATGTAATCTGTGGCACAACAGGGTCCAAATGAATGGGGTATAAGAACTCCTCACTCGGCTAGGTGCACAGTTTGTCGGTTGGATCTATTCTGCATAACTTACGTAGTAACTATTATGTAATCTGTGGCACAACAGGGTCCAAATGAATGGGGTATAAGGACTCCTCACTCGGCTAGGTGCACAGTTTGTCGGTTGGATCTATTCTGCATAACTTACGTAGTAACTATTATGTAATCTGTGGCACAACAGGGTCCAAATGAATGGGGTATAAGGACTCCTCACTCGGCTAGGTGCACAGTTTGTCGGTTGGATCTATTCTGCATAACTTACGTAGTAACTATTATGTAATCTGTGGCACAACAGGGTCCAAATGAATGTGGTATAAGGACTCCTCACTCGGCTAGGTGCACGATGCCGACTTGCGAAAGAGAGGTAGGTCGTGTAGAGTCTGACTTTGAAAGTACCTTACAGAAGAATGAGCATTGTGTTTTATATGGTAGGGGGGCAAACGAGCATGTAGGTAGGTCACCTGATGGAATGTAATCACCACCGCCCATGGAGATCATCAACACCAAAGGGTCGCCGATCCGTTGCCAGCCTATACTTCTCCCTATCTGGTGACCCTACCAAGAACACAACAACCCTCAAGGGAATTGTTATTTGGCTGCGGTATTCTGTATAGTCGAGGTACTTTCCCCGTCAGGCAGCTTAAAAAATACGCTATGCCCTACCTCTCTTTCCGTCAGAGCCTTGTTTGTAAGTCACCAGGGCGCACCACTTGCAGGTGAGGTTGGCTTTGGTTCAAAGATATTGATGAACCACTTACACCCCAAGATTGTACTTATCGGTCAATAAGGCGTCACTGCACGGACTTTCGCTGGCCTACGAAAGTGTGCCCGGACCGTGACCCGCGCCCGACGGAGTGTATCGGACCGGAGCGCCCGTGGGAACCCTACCCTTTGCCTTACCACCTATACATACAATATTTGCATGTGATACAATAATTATATGTAGGAAACCATGTTTACTTAGTAGCAAGTCTGTTTTTTCTACCACACTGCGGCCCGACCGATTTGAAGCGGTTACTGTAGCCTACAGATGTTTACAAGTAGTATTACTGGCACCTTACCTTTCGTAGTATCACCAAGATCATTGTTTTTGGACTGTAGTTTTTTGTAAGCTGAAGCTTTTGAAGCTGTATTCGTATGTTTACTACAACAATATGAATGTTTATTTTATTAGAATAGAACAGAATATTCTTTTGTTTGTATAGTTATTATCGCTATTTTATAGATGTTATTTTTTTTTTCATTTGCTTTAGAGCCGCATTCGTGTATTTCTGCTATTCCCAAAAGTTGACTAGTAGAGAATGCTTTAAATAAATAAATAATAATAATAAATAAATAAATATTGTCACACAAATTACACAGCGCCATCTAGCCCCAAAGTAAGCGAAGCTTGTGTTATGGGTACTAGACAACTGATAAACATACGTAAATATATATTTTTTTTTGTAAATACATACTTATGATACATAGATTTTCTTTAATTCCACAGCCTATAAAATTTTTATATGTTTAGACTGAGAAAGTACGTAAATTTTTTGTTAAATAATTAGCAGTTGTTAATTTTCTTTGACACCGTAAGTATGAATAATAAAATAAGTACTCTGCATCGTCCATTAACCCGTGCACTGTCGCCTTTTCTACTCCGATTTTTAAAGAATAATAGTTTTTGCTGCGCATGTATTAAAATACAATTTTCTATATCACAATTTACACGTCTCATTTTACGTATCACACAGAAAAGTAGGTTTTCAAATTTTTGCGTTAAAGTGCAATTTTCTTTGACAAGTTTCTTACGTGTAATTTCACTTCGCACGTACGCAAAAACAATTCCCAAGGTAATTATTATGTTCTAGATATTCATATCAGGCTTTTAAATTGAGCCCTGTGCGAGCGAGATAGAGTTATACAAAGTCATTACCGTCTCTTTTTTTGAGTGCTGACACTTTGGTCGACAATACATGGCTTGAGAATTTTAGATTGGAAAAATGTTTATGAAGACTTACCACGTTTCCAACATGACTTTAGAATTTTCGCGTGTTAGTTGTTTATGTAGCCTTTAATTATATACTTTTATGGAACGGAATTATGCAAGTTTAGACATAAGTTTATGTAGATTTTTAATTAAAATATTAACACAAGTCTATGAATAAATGCACTTGTGTTTTTTGTAATTTGATTTTTTTTATTATACCAACTAAAACATACGTAATTACTTTCCCGCGTATCCTTTGAGAATTATCGAAAAGCATGTACACGCCTTCGATCATTAATACTAGAACATTAATGATCAAAAGGCCATTAAATAATCTCCAATAAAAAAAAAAATCGTACCCACTACCCACCAACAGTTTGGTCCGCGTTTTGATATGTTAGCCAGTTAGTTATTTTATGATTTAATAAATATTCATAGACAAATTACACACTAACATCTATTCCCAAACTAAGCAAAGCTTGAACTTGAATACTAGATAACTGATAATATACTTGAATACATTTTTTTTTGTAAATACGTATAATACATAGATGTTTTTTATGTATTATAATGTATTTACAAAAAAAATGTTACTAAACGATTGAGTTGATATTGTGATATGACACTAGAAAGTGGGTCACTTTCTAGTGTCATATCACAATATCAACTCAATCGTTTAGTAACATTTTTTTTGTACAAGTACATAGTACAAGCTTTGCGCTTATTTCCTATAAAAATAATAATAATTATTACCCAAAGTGACCCACTTTCTAGTGTCATATCACAATATCAACTCAATCGTTTAGTAACATTTGTGTAATAGTAATAATAATTATTATTTTTATAGGAAATAAGCGCAAAGCTTGTACTATGGGTACCAGACAACTAATAAATGGAATTCAATACATTTATTTTTAAATACATACTTATAATACATAGAAAACACCCAGACCAAGACAAACACACATGTTTATGCACACAAAAGTCTGCCATGTGCTAGAATCGCTCCTGCGATCTTGGAGTTAAAGTGGCCATTTCTAACCACTAGGATATAATAGAATAGTATGAATGAGACATTCATCTCATTAATCATGTTAATATAATATAGGAAAATGTTAAAACTTTGTATTAATTATTATGCTTCATCATCTCATCATCATCAGGTCATTTTAGTCTCCACTACAGGAGCACGACCTTCTCTCGTCCGTCCCAGACAGAAGGAGGATTTGGCCTACACTCCTCACGCTGGCCAGAAGGGTTGGGGAGGAATTATTATGCTTGCCCTGATGAAACTGGATATAAAATCATGTTTTAAATATTGAGGAACAAAGTGCTAATAAACGCAGCGGCCTTTGGCCAGCTGTATTAGATTCGAGCTAAACCGTAATCCGCTACATTACAAGAAGGCGCCATTTTGAAAAACGGCTAGCTTTAATCGGCTTACTCTGCAATCTTGCTGCGATGTATTTATTTTGTTATGTGCATATTTTTCTATAATAAATTACGCATTAACATATAAAGTTTTTTTAATATAAGAGAGAGCAAACGAGCATGTGGGTCACCTGATGGAAAGCAATCACCACCGCCCATGGAGATCAGCCAACACCAAGGAGTCGCCGGTCCGTTGCCAGTCTATACTTCTACCTTTCTTTCTGGTTACCTCACTCACTTGCGGGTACTCGACAACCCTCAAGGGAATTGTTATTTGGCTGCAGTATTCTGAGAGGTGGAGGTACTTACCCAGTCAGGCAGCTTAAAAAATACGTTATGCGCTACCTCTGTTTTCGCCCAAACCTCGTTTGGCAGTCGGCGGTACACCACGTGCAGTTGACTTTGGTTCAAAGATGTTGATGAACCGCTTACACCCCAAAAGTGTAGTCGGCAATGTATATCAGTATTCTAGTCCGCAGTAATCACAGAAATAGGAATAGGTAGAGCCATGCGCGCTAGAAATATGTACGAATGTTCATATTTAGGTCAGAGGGTGCGAATGTGCCACTTAAGGTTTGTGCACAATACTGCGACGCGACGCGATGTGGTGCGACGCGACACTGCCGTTTTGTCTTACTTGAGCGCGAATCGCTGCTCATCGTCGCCGCTGAAGAGGAAGAGAAACCAAGAAACTAAAGCCTCTTCAACTTCGTAAGGTCATTACCTCGCTAAAAGTTTATCTCCTATACTATGATGAGTGTTCTGAAGAACTGTTGTGAATTTGCATCGCAGTTTTGTGTACAAGCCCTAAATCGATCGCTTATTTCATCGTAGCATGTGTCGTGAAAATTTAAAATTTTATAACTGCCAAATTTCCATCCCTAGCAATCAAGCTTTGCCGTACACATCCCACACTATTGCAACATATATTTTCACAGAATTGGGCGGAAATAAAAATACGATATATTTTTCACGATGTCAGAGAAAAATTCTACTATATATACTACGGTATATTTCAACTGTTATCTTACAGTAGTGTTTTATTTATTATTTTACAATATTTTTTTGCCATGTTTAATTTATCATTGTTAAGTGCAACAATGTTGATACTGGTACATGTTGGCACATGATAGAACTTTATAAACATTTTGTCATTAATAATAAAATCATTTTAATTAAGTTTTCTTTGAAAAACATACTAAGAAGCGCAGACTGAACTATTTGAGAAAAGAAAATGTTTATTTTTTTGTTCATTCTAAATTATTTCTCAGCTTCATTACATAATACATAGTGTATAAAAATTAAGAAAAAAGAATAACTAAAATCATTTTATTGGACTTAATTTTACCTAATCTTATATTTAATAAAATTTTATAAGATCGATCAGGGAAAAGACGCTCGGTCAGGAAAAACGTGGTTATTCGGGCAAAAGAAGCCTTCATTTTGGAAAATTAAGTTATAAACGTAGATTGTTTTAAAGAATACATTAAGAAAGTGCTAACTTTTTCTGTAATTATATTCACATTTTAGAAAACAAAAGGAACTCTTAAATTTCTATTTAATTCACTCTTAAACTTTCTGCTGCTTTACTTTAAACATCAAAGAAAGCAGCCAACACAAGTACAAAACATGAAAAAAATATTAAAAAATAAACCAGGCTTTTAAACAGGCACCTTTTCACTGATACCATCTAAGACGTAAATACGACGTCATAACCTGTCTTTCACCGTTATCTTGTGTTGATAACAAACCTTTACGAGTAACTTTGATTCAAAAGAAACCTGTAAATGTTAGTGACGCGCTTGATTCATGGAAGTTTCTACCTACTCAAATAGTACAGTTTGTTCTTTTCTGAATAGTACAGTTGGGTCCTTTGTAAGTTTGGTTCTTTTATAATTTTGTTAGTTTGATTCTTTTCAAATAGTACAGTTTGGTCCTTTTTAAATAGTGCAGTTTGATCCTTTTTAATATTCGATCAATTGAGTCCTTGTCAAATAATACAGTTTGGTCATTTTAAATATTACAGTTTGATCCTTTTCAAATAGTGCCTACAATTGGTCCTTTTTAAATAATTCAGTTTGGTTCTTTTCAAATAGTACAGTTGGGTCCTTTTTAAATAGTGCATTTTGGTCCTTTTACAATTCGGTCAGTTGAGGTCTTTTTAAATAGTGTAGTTTGGTCCGTTTACAATTTGGTCAAATTGGTCCTTTTCAAATAGCACAGTTTTATCAAACCCCGGCCACTCCATACAAAAATGGCGCTTTTGCATGTAGTAACCAAATGACGTCTGTACACGTGCCTATGTTTGAGTGACGTTCTCTAGGGCTGACATTATACAATTATTAGTCGGACATGTAAGGGGGTGTAAGTGGTTCATCAACATCTTTGAACCAAAGTCAATCTCACCTGCACGGGGTACACCCTGCTGACTGACAGACGAGGCTCTGACGAAAAGAGAGGTAGGACATAGCGTATTTTTTAAGCAGCCCGACTGACTAAGTACCAACATCTCACAGAATACCGCAGTCAAATAACAATTTCTTTGAGGGTTGTTGTGTTCCTGCGAATGAGTGAGGTCACAGAGAGGATGGAGTTGCTGCGTTGGCAGCGCGCGATCGATATTTAATGTTGCGACCGTTAATATGGTTACGGTAACCGCTTCACATCAGGTGGGCGTAGTGAAGAAAAAAAACATAGTAAATACACTACACTGACTTCAGCCAATATTTACAAAACGCCTTGTATAATTGCCATTGCTAACTTACCCACAATTTTATATTTTCTAATCACCACTAAATCAAACGTTCGCCTTCCGAACACCAGTTCATTGTAATGATCAAACCATTTCATTCTCATTATTTGTAGCTTTTTACTATTCATATAAATGCATGCGCAATGATTTTATTCATTTTCATATTCACATGGAACAAACGTAATTTAAAACTACACACATGACATCACGCACAATAAACATTGAAATGGTAATAAGAAAATTGTAAACATTAACAATAAACCACCATAACTCAAGTGACAGCAATGTCAATTCCGCGTCTGCGCACTCACTTGCTCTTTGAGACATATATCATGCTATCCGTTTCTCATCTCGTATTAATTGTATCTTGTATCCTACTTTGACAGACATGAATTAGTTATGATAAAACTATGGCTGCCGCATGCTTTTTAGGTAATTTATAAAAAAATCAGTACTTTATTTCATCCAAAGGGATCGAATAAATTTATTTTTTTGACTTTCCATGTGTTGAGACATCCATCCACTGCACAAGTAACTCCCATCTTTTAAACTGAATGGAGAATAAAATACGAGCGACGTCAATTTGTAGGACGTTGCATCCATTGCGAACGGTTCCAAATCGGTTCCATAGGGGAGGTGAGGTCGACTAGTGAGAGCGGCAGAGAGTGTCCATACTGTACGTTAGTACTATTACTTATACTGTGGTTTTATTTTGAATTGAGTACTGATCGTGGATCAATTTTTAATAAGGAGATTTGCTCAATGATGCGACTGATAAAATTACGATTATGAATTGCCTCTGAATTAAATATTTTATGAAAATTTGTAATCAGAATGGATATAAACCAAAATACTGTAAAACTGTCTAATAAAGCGTCGGAAATAAGTGGCGTAGTTAAAAATATTACATAATAATGTTGATTAATGTTTTGAGTGCCAGAGTCCTTCTAATAGATCATACAAAATCTCTAACAAAGAACATAAGACATTTAGTTTTAGTTGCCAAACCCGTGTTTATTTACCGAAGGCCATATAAAAGAAAATTTTCATGTATGTATGTGAGATCGTCATTTTGTATATTCAAACGAAGCACATATCGTAACAGATACTTGAATATATATATCGTAACCTACACTTGAATATTTAAATTACTACCGATAATAGATATATTCAACCCTACTCTTCGATTGGCGGGTCCCTCGAGCCAGACGCAGCCCAACAAAGGCCGGTGAGAAAAAGCCAAATTCTTTGTTTGTTAAATTTTCTTCTTACTTGAATGCAGGAAAGAAATCACGGCATAACGAATAACGGCATATGCGCAGGTATAACCACATGTATATTATTTCTGATAAACTATTTTACAAATAGCGACATACTTTATCTATATTTGTTGTTGCAAAAATCAACGCTTGCAGACAATTATAACATCTGAAAATGCAACTCGTTTAGCTTTTTATTACGGATTTTAAATCAATGAAAAACAAAAAGGTACTACACAGGTGTACTAAAACACATAAACCAAGTTTAAGCACATTTATCTTAAACATTTCAACAACTGTCAGAAAAAAATATCATTTATTCTAATTAAAACAATCCTGTAGAAAGAAAATGTTGATGGACGTCTTTTTCACTGTATATGCTTTACTACACTTTCATATCACTAGCAGCAGTGCACCTTCGCAAGAAAAAAAATATGAATATTAAATTGTACTATTAAAACCACGGTATATCGATAACAGAACACTTGAATATTAAAATTAACACAATGGGACCGCTCAGCCCAACCCTTCATTGGCAGGCCGGACTCGTCCCTCGGGCCAAAAGGAAGCCCAACAAAGGTGCGCTGAGAAAAAAGCTAGGTTCCGGCGTCACTTGCACGCGATGCCCACCCGCTATTCTATGTAGGTCATACCTCGTTTTGCCGTGATTATTTTCCGTTGGGTGAAATTAATGCGAGTGTGAGAATGGTATTCTGTTCCGGCGTTCGCGGGTTGAAATTTGTTGTTAGACTTTAATTTGTTTCTAAAATTGTGTGTTAGTTAGTATATACTACATTAATAAGTTTTTTTTATACTTACAATATAACTTTTAATGTTTTTACATTCCTTTAACACTTTTGATGATAACTTGTCATTAGTATTACGCAAAATAAATTGTGATCTGTTTAGATTTTTCTTAGTATATAGGTGGCATCAGCGGGATTCTCTTATAGCAAAAATGTTACATCTTAATAACGGCATAACGGTCTGTCTTGTTGTGCTATTGTTTTCTTGTTCAATGACTTGAACAACGTCAGAATATGGCCCACCCTAACCAACCAGTAATTATCTGACCATTAAATTTGTACATAACACCTTTTTCTACCCATTCTTCTTGTACAAAGCTCTTTGTACTGCTGTCATAACAATTGATAAAGTACCAATGAGGATGACGTTGGCCGTGATTGATAGAAATATTAGGGGGATCGAACAGAACAGACTAATTGGGGGTCAATTTTTATCTCTAATTAATATAGTAACGCACGTTCCTCATGGTAGTTGAGAAATTTGACATTACGTTAACAACGTTATGTTAAAATTATGACGTTTTCGGACAGACTTAATATTTAATACTGAATCTTTTCCAAACTTAACCACCGACTCCGAACGGTACGTCTTTGTTAAAAATCTCATCATCACATCTTCTTTTTATCACGTCTTATAAAGCCCAGCCATATCTAGCTCTGAATTAAGATTTGAATCTAGATGGATTCTTCTGACCAGTACAAAGGCATTAAAAAGATCCATACCATCTGACTATACTACCAAGTCACAGCATTGCGCCGGTATTAAAATAGGCTCGATATTCTGTCAGATTTCATTACTTCCAATTAATCGACAGTGTGTCGTAGTCCTTAAATATCATACACGTAGTTGCAAAATAAAGCGATTGAAGCACCCGGCTCAATTTTAAGCTTACCCGAACCTTGATTGATGGGCTCGACCGATACAGTAAATTAGCGGACTGGCTAGGTTGTATATTTTTATTTTTTGTTACTTAACGCTTCGTATACTTTAAGCTAAGAGCAATTTATAGTCGTGAAACCATATAACATCGCCTGAAATATATTCTTTCGCCATTTCTTTTCCAATGTGGCCAATTTTCTTTTGTTTCCGAAATAGTGCTGGCTTATGGAGTAGTTTGACTAAAATAATATGATTGTTCACAAATTGCTTACAATTCAAGTCAAATACTTCTCATACTTGAACTTGGTTTACCTTACTTATTTGCCCAAGAACATGACGTACCCTAGAGTACTTCCATATTACACCACAGGCCATCGCTAGGATAGTCATCCTCACACATTAGAACCGAAATGGTCACGTATGTACAAAGGTGGCTCATGAAAATTTACCTTTTTATTCTGATTTTTGCTTAGTTCTTTACAAAGTTCACCACATACAGCAAAACAAATTTCTGTGCAAAATCATGATCGGTCGATGTCAAATATAGAGTAGGGAATCGCCGCACAGTGTTGTGCGGGTCGGACAAAAACCGAATTTGAAAAGTTGTCGGTAGATGAAAAATAGTTACTGCAATTTATAATTGAATAACTAAGCTATAAGATTTAAAAAAAATGGAGGGTACTTTTCTAATAAGAATGTCAAGATATCACTTGTTAAAGTACGTTGTCGACAACTACAGACATAGGACGCGAAAACTCAACGTAATTGAAATATACACTATTGTGTTATTAATTGTTTTTTGTGAAATCAACAACATGGATTCTGAAGCTAAAGGTATGTCTTTTAGGAATTATATTAAATTACCATAAATGTAAACATAAAAATATGTATAAAGACAGTTTCAATTAACCATTAAAAATATCACAAAAATTAAAATTCGTAAGGCAATTAGTAAGTGTTTTCCGCACGATTCCATAATCATTTATTAATATAAATAATCTTTAGACTATATGGCATTATATTGTAACAACAAACCTTGCTAATACATGCTACCCCGGTTGTTATTATCATTTTTTTCTTGTAGGACGCTTGGTTGAATTTAGTCGTCGCAGTCTTGCGGACTTACTTTTTGAAGATCCTATTAAGAATTGGAAAACAAAAGGTCAAAATTTACAAGAAATAATAATTTCAAAGACAAATTGCCCTCCCGACCGACAAAATTTAACAAGAAAACAGGTGATAGGAGTTTTTAAGAGTGTTATTTTTGAAAGTCATTATGTCATTTGAGGGTGAACATATGTAAATTACTCATCTTAATAATTTATCTCAAATTTAACATTATTTTAAATTGACGTATTTATTTGTTTGTTGCTGTATTTAAATATGGATAGACCTTCTTCACCAAGCTTGTTAAGCTATCCGATCCATGAAAAGAAAAGAAAGTTATCAACAGCATCTGAAGCAGATAACTCCGTTACTAAAAAATCATACAGTACCAAGGAAACTCAAGTCTTTTCAGAAGATTTGTTGGACGCAAATTTATATAAACGAAGTTTTTGTGAGAAAGACCAGTTACTGTGTGATCCGTCCAATTTGAAAGAAGTCAATTTTGATCAAGGTGAACCTAGTGATCCACGAAATAAAGAATTCGCTAAACTTATTGCCTACGAAATGGATCGTGTTCCCGCAGACAAGCGGTCAGTTACTTATGTTAATATACTTAATCTTATTAGAAAAGTCCGTCATCAGAAGAATTTGGACGATATCAGCTTACCTAGTTACGATGAATCGGATTGATTAATGGGCATAACTAGTCCTAAACATGTAAATAAATAATTACTCGTCTGAAATATAAGTACATTTTTTATTTATTATTTCGCATTTTTTTATAAATATAATATAAGTAGTATATAATAATCATAAAATATAACCTAAATAACCTAAAAATATTTTTTATTAAGTTTAAAGTAAGTAAAGTCGCGGGATACAGCTAATGCTTAGTAAATTATAGTTATTCTTTTAAAAACATGCCTTTCTCACACAATACTGATAATAGATAGCAAAATCATTTCATAAATAATATTGTCCGTGCCTTACTATGAGCCCGCAACACTGTGCGCCGTGCGCGCTCTACCTTAGGTAATATAAATTAATTTTTAGTAAAAATAAATTGAATTAACAATTAAGTTTATTTAAATTACATTAATTTAATAATGAAATAATTTAATTACCAATTAAATTAATGTCAGGTGAATAATAATTAACAATTTAATAAATTTTTTTAAAATTACTATTAAATTACAATTTTATTTGTTCAACAATAACAACAGTATTTATAAGTTATTGATACGAAATAACGTACGTAAAAACATAAAGGTTACACTTAATTTACATTTGTTTTATTTCTCTATTTTTTATTTTTTGATTCCCATTAGAACATCGCTTATTCTTCTCTAAAGATCAAGTTCAGACGAACAATTATGGTATAAATTGCAAAAGCACGCATTCAAAGGGTCTTTGATGTGAAAAGGTATCTCGAAGAATGTTCGAGATTAGGCCAAAGGTAGGGAAATAAGATTGTTAATCGTATTCATAGTATATGGTAATAAGGCTTTTACATAACCAGTAATATGACGTATTAGTGGGCTTTAAAAATTAGTGGACCAAAAATGTTATTGAAGGCCTGTATTTCTGTAAAACTGGTATATATTGTAAAATAGTAATTAAAACACGTAAGGAAATTGGGAATTTACTGTTGCACTACAGGAAAATCAGCAGATCAAACAAAATACAGCTATTTTTAGACAATATAAAAAAGTAAATTATTTCAAAGACAATATATAAAAATCTAAAAAGAGGTGCGTTGTACACGTCACTTAGATGGAAGATTTTGGTTTATGGTTATAGATGTATAACTTCTTCTATTTAGAGTATAATAAAATCGTTTCTGACCCGTTTCTGAGCGCTTAGTGAGAGTTTATTGGTCACATTCGTTAATGTTTATAATCCGACCAAATTGAGAAAAAGTTTCATATTGTGAATTTACCAGACGCGTGTTACATATCCAAATTAGCTGGGTTGTTCACTTCAAATGTGAGTAAGTAAGCCACGTAATTTTGATATGTAACACGCGTCTCATAAATTCACAACATGAGAGTTCTCTATTTGGTCGGTTTGTTTACGTTGACATGATCGAAAAACACGCACTAATCACTCTGTACATGAAATATATTTGAGAACTAATTCCTTATGGTAGGTAAAAGATGGTGTGAACTTTGTAATAACCGGATATGTATTATACCTGTAATTAATAATTGAAATACATAGAAATTACACGTTTTATTAATATTGAATTAATGTAAATACTATTACAAATTCTATTTTATTAGTCGTAGTATTATATTTTAGTACTTAAATCTGTTTTTTTTTTAATTTTGCTTCTTCAGAACCGCATTCGTGATTTTCTGCTTGTTCCATAGGTTGACTGGTAGAGAATGCTTTTAGCGTTAAGTCCGCCTTTTGTACCCTTATTTATAATTTGTGGTCAATAAAGTTTTTAAATAAATAAATAAATGTATTTTTGACATTTGTCTGTATTATAGTTATGACTGTGACACAGTATTTTCGACACCATTAAATCCGTAAATGTTAACCATCGCTCAAGCGTATCGAATCACGCAGTTAACCCTAAAATGCTATACAAAGTTCAGTACATGACCTCATAGGGCCATTTGCAAGGCCTTTGTGCTACGAAAGTGTAATTAATATGTGTATCTTATATATTTTTTTAAACGACGTCGAATGTCAGACGTGCACATGGCCCGCACGATGTGAAACGGTTACCGTAGCCATATTAACGCTTGCAACATGAAATATAAGCTCGCGCGCCGCCACTCCTGCTGCCAACGTCGCTACGCTGCCAACGCAGCCATTCCTTCCCTTCTGGTAACCTCACTCACATGCATGAACACAACAACATTTAAGAGAATTGTTATTTGGCTGCGGTACCTTTCTTACACCTTACACGGTACAGCTTACAAATCCGCTGTGCCCAGAACTTCAGGGTTTCTACCAGCTTAGCTAAACACATGTGCCATAAATCTAAGCAGAAGCAGAAGTATGACTTCGTAATCAAAAAATCCGATGGGACTCTGCTTCGGCTTAGTCGGTAGGGCCCCAGAACATCACAACTTGCTGTATTTACAATTTATATGGTAGAAACATAAATGTTTAGTTATCAAAATACTATAAACTAAAATAAACCCAATTGACAACATATATTATATACATTACTTATTCATCTTAGATCCGACTGAAATGCACAAATCCGCATGTATGTATGATTTCCTTTGTACCACGAAACCAGAATCAATCTTCAAAATGTAACATAGTCCAGGGACGTGATACAAAAGGATTACGCTTCGGGATTACGAGTAACAATGCGCCACATGATGCGGCGAAGATATTCGTACCTATTGGTCGGAACGTGAACAACTATGGCTACACAAAGCATGTTAGTGTTCGCATCGTACATATCTGAATGTCGACACGGTCGCTGCAATGGAGATTTTGACAGGATACTGCAGGTGTTAGTATCGTGACTATCTGTGGTGTTTGGCTCTTGCACTTTGGCTCGGATTTGAAACACTGGATAGATTCGATCAATAAAGCTATGTGAAATCTAGGCAAAGGGTAGCTTTTTGTATAGTACATCACGACGTAACTATACTCATTTGGCGCAGCGAACAAAAGTGAGTTAGGCCTCTTGTATAAAAAATCCTGTTATTTCTTATGAATATGTTAAGTTAATGTTAAGTGTATAACTCAGGTGTTGCCAACTTAGTTGGCGTAGTAAATAAGAGCTGATGGATAATCAGACTCAAAATAACATATCAAGTATTGGGAGCTGTTATTTGGCTGTCTTAGGTACAAGGCGGAGGTACTTCCCTGATTACTTATAGAAAAATTATCTCTATAAAGGCAGGAGACGAATTTAAGTGGAAGACAGTACATATTTGAACTTAAAAAATAGCCTAGCTCTTGGATTATTCGGACTATTTAGGATGCTTATTATTGAACTTTTTTTTTTATTTGATAAAATTGAAAACAAATTTCACAGCAGATTGAAAGAAAAACAAACAAATTTAACTACACCAGTATTCTCATGATTTGATTTCAAATAATAAGTACATCGATCTACGAACAATATTGTATAATAAACGGATTATATATTCTCAAAAGCCACTGAGTTAGTGAGACGAGTGATTGAAATCAATCAATTATCCAATCATTCGCGCTTAATCCATGGAAAATGCGCTTCATCACGATTATAACTCATTACAATGATCAATGAAACCGAGTAGAAGAGTAGATTTTTGTCGATGGTTTTGTTTTATTTTTAGGATTTTTTTACAATTCGAACCAGTAGTTCCTGAGATTAGCGCGATTTACCAAATAAACTCTTCGGCTTCATAATACTAGTATAGATAACAACATGTCTCGTGTCTCGACGATCTCAATATAACATAATTAACTCTAAAATGGCTTAGTTTCCTTGTCACTTGCATTTCCTTCAAATGAATTATGTAGAGAGATGCTATTAAGCCGTGTCCAGACGAGCGAATAAATGATGCTGTTTTCCGACTCAGAAGCGGTTGTTAACGTCTAGTTTTTATTGAATTGATCATTCAGATTTCTAAATCAAAGCGTGATGGGCTGTTTATGTTATTTTTCTTTTAAGTTTCGGGAGAATCATTTGGCATTAATCGCTTAAATAAATGTGTAATGTGACTTGTAAAATTTTCTATGAAGGCATTTTTCGTCGGTATTTTAATTAAAATACGTAATACGTACATATTATTTTTAAATAAAAATATTATTTATCTACAAAAAACCACCAGTGGTTTTTTTTTTTCAATAATAAAATTACATATATGTTTACTTTTTTAGTTACCAACTAAGGAAATCTTCAGGATGTTCGTAGAAAAGATAAAAAAAAACACTAAATTAAACATACACTATTAATTTTGTACTGCTTTGTTTTGCATGTTATTTGTTATTTTAATTCCATGTACAATAAAGTTATAACAAACAAACAAAAAAACTGTTTATCACAATGATGAACACCGAAATTTCCGCCCGGACTATTTCTGGTGGAATATTGCAAATTGATATGCATAGTGCGACTAAGAAGAATAGACAGAAAAGGAACTAAATTTGACTATTTATAATATTGAACACTTGTATTGCGCAAAAATATACCGCAGGGAAAGAACATCATACACATTTGCTCCGTTCGAAAATTCCGTGCGTAAATTTATTGCATATATAAGCTAAGCGCCTTGGCGCTTAGTTTCATTACGATTTTGCATATAAGTGCTTGTAAGTAGTTACATACTCATTTCATTATTAATATTAAATATCTTCCCTGTATTTACTCCCTCCTTAACGTTTCGGTGTATCGTTACAGTTAATTGGTATGTAAACGAGTATAATCTGAGATGACTGATAATTCAAGCTTCAGATAAGCCGGCTTAATGGCGCATAACTGCCGTGTTTGTTTTCCATTTAGCATTCTACGGAATGAATTATACTTAAAAGCGATCTTTCTACGTGTTGTGACATTTTGATAAAGCTATCATTAATATAAATGTTTGGTATGCGTTGCGACAATGTATTTACGCCTTCTTTTTTGAAGTCGGTTAAAATATTGCCATGTTTAAGTCATGAAACAGAACGTCCTCCTTTTTTGAAGTTTTCTTCTTTCCACATACACGCAGTACCGGGATAAAAGGATTTTGTCGTCAGCGCTTATTCAAGCCACTGCTGGCATACGGTATCCCCTCAATCGAACGGGTTTAGAGCGTACTCGACCACGCTGCTTAACTGAGAGTTGGCGGAGGCCAGTGTTTTCAAGCCGCACTTGGCTTTACTACTGTCATCTAACGACAACAACTGGGATCGACGGCTTAACGTGCTCTCCGAAACACGGAAGATCTCGAGATAAATAAACCTATCCATGGGCTGGCCACGTTCGACGTTATTAGCTTGCCTTTTTGATTAGACTGACATGCGCAACGACGTCATCGAGCTCTTCTGGGATAAAATCCTATGACAACCTATGAGAATCTAGATCACGTCTATATGTTAGCCTTTCATCCAAATCATTTATGCGTGAAAGAGATACGAACGTACATATATCCACTTTCGCCAACTTTCGCATTAATTTAGTGAGATTTTGTGGTGATAATTTCACAGCATATAAAATAATATACCTATCTAAGTAAGAACTTTTATTTATTGTTTGGTATTGTATTAGTGTAAGATTGATTTTTATGCCAATTATCTCACTTATTGAATTATTAATTGGTAAATTTGCACATTACAATGTATTTTTAGGGCGTGTTCATTGTTTATAAACCATTTTTGATAAATTTCCCAATCTATCTCTGTATTTCATTGCAAAAAATTATACAGAGTGGATTTTTTTATGCCACATGATAGGTGTCTGAAGTATATTTTAAAAAATCTTGGAATGCTTGTGTACAACTAAGATGACAAAAAGGCATATGACTTGCGTGTTAATACACGTTATGTATCCTTGGTGGTTTGTAAGGAGTCATCTTAGCCTATAGAAGCTTTGTTTCTTTTCAAATAAAGGAATGTTTCTTTTGAGTATAAATTGCTATTTCCATTATTTGGAGTACTTTCTCTCCAGGTGGCATTATAAAATTCCACCCTGTATAGTAAAGCCCTGTAACGAAGGAATACATAATGTCTTTACTTCACCTTCTAAAAATACTTCCTAAAAGATTTTACAAAAATAAACACAAATCTTTCTCACAGTAAACCTTTTAGAAGCGGAGCTGTACCTTACTTACCATTATTTTTTTCTTTTCAGAACGAGAATACACATATCCATCACATCATGTCACGAGACTTCGACATTCGAGACATTTGGAAGGATATACACCCATACATTCAGTTCCCGTGAGTAGAATACCGCGTCCATTATTCGTAAACATTCATACATCCATGACATCACGCCCTAAGAGCTTTACTCCTATAGATTTTAAATTACGTTTTTGCTTATTTATTTTTATATATTATAGAAGTGTTGCATGTATTTATTTTAAACGAATATTGCACTTCGAAGGATAATGTAAGTATTTGTATATAACGATATCACTGCTCATTTTATACGCTAACACTATTCATATAAAGGAGATAAGGTACATATTTATATATTTTTAAATGCTTCTCTGTGATGTATGATTAATTAAAGTATAAATCATAATTTCATATTTATTAAAAAGCACTTAATTAACAATATTTTTTTTAATTAATTGTTTATCTAATACTTTCATTGTGCGTTGACTATTTTTAAAAAGTTTATAATGAGTAATTATCTATGTTTTTGTGAGATGTCAACATGTAAAAACTTTTTTTGTGTTTTTAAAAATAGACTACATGCAATGTTTTTTTTTTTAATAAACTTTGTCCAAAATGTATGTCTTTATTTATATAATTTATACTCTTTTCGAATTTTAATCAAAACATTTTTCGCTACTGGACATAGGTAAACAGATAATAATCAAAAAATAAAACGAAACATTTCTTTTGAAATTAATCAAAGCTCTTATAATTTAATAAATACAGCAATTAAATTATCAAATATGCTGTTTATAGCGCAAGTCATTCAAATAATTTTATCGTCGTTTCATCTTTTACATTATTAATCTCTAATAAATTAAGTACCGGAAGAAAGATTTATTTATTTTATACAATATCAAGCAGAGCTTGGAATTTAAAAAGGACATAATTAATATTTGAAGGTTTGAGTTCCATTCAAATGTATCATTATTTGCATTAAAATTTAGATGTTAATTAAACATTTATCTCAATTTTCTAATTATCAACGAATAAAGAGAAATGTAATTATTAAAGGCTCTGAAATGAATAAACGGTTTGAAAATATAATATGCCTTATACACGATAAAGGAAAAAGAAATTAATTTGCTCTCTCAAATTATACTCGGTTAGGTATTTGGAGTAGTTTAATTAAGTATTAAGACTGACTTGCCGTTCTCTTTAAGAATTTAATTAAATTTTTGACGATTAGAGAAACTATTGTAATGATAGTAAAATAATGAAATTTATAATCTTAGAGCTATGATTAATTTAAGATTTAACTATTATTATATAAAGGAGTATAGGTATAGCTTTCTATTGATGTAGTGGCACAATGCGATGCAATTTCAGTACACAACGAAGCTGGCGGTGAAAGACAACCACAAACCACTCTTCACGCAGTGCCTCAACTACAGGCCCTCGGTGAAGGAGGAGCAGCCTGTCGGCACCTATGTATTTACGGTACGGAATGTTGATTATTTTGTTTTATTCTAGTACGATTGTTCTTTTCCGGACAATTCCTTTTGTTATTAATATCAAGCAGAGCTATCTAATTCTAGTTTATAAGCAAAGTTTATGTGGGAGCTTTTGTTTATTTTCTTGTTTAATACATGCTTATATGTAATAAATAGAAAATACGGACCACTTTCATACCAATTTGTTGTTACATTTGTTGTTACTTTTAACTATAAATATTGCCAGGCACGAGAACAATAATGCCGTCGTCCCATTCGTTGTTATTCGTTATTCGTTGCTACACAGTTGACGTGCTAATCAGATGAATAAATTACTGTAAAGCCTCTAGTACACGGGTAGAGTAAAATCGATAGATTGGCGTTACTTTGTCCACGGGTTTCATTGTTACCATTCTTAGTGACTTGGTAACTCCGCAATGTACTCATATTCTCCTGATTTTACTCTACCAGTGTGAATAAAGTGTGGCTGAATAATTGTCAAGGTCGGAATTTATCAGGTTCATATCATAAGATGACGAGAGTTTAGGAAGATTTGTTATTGGCAATATTGAAGATCTCACAGATCACAAGTACGATACGAAAAACTAACTCGCTCAGGAATCCTCATCGCATAAATTGTAACAACGTTACGTAGTACTATTACTAATTATAATGTGACAACTTAGTGAACCACTTAGTGAGTTAGTTCCTTAATTGTCATCAGGTGCTTTTTGCTGCCAACCACGGTCATGATGGTCATAACGCAATGGTAAATTGAATTAAATAAAGTTTAGACTTCACGTTTTGAAGTCCCAGCTTATAAAGGTCAAAGTTTGCTCATCAAGTACACTTGCTTTTTGGGATATGTATCTAAAATAAAATTGCAGCCAATGTGTATAATGACTTTACAATTGACAAGTCCAAAATAAAAGTCTAGATTGGATACTTTCTTCAGAGTCATTTCAAAAAATGGTCATTTTAAGTCATGCAACTTCGTAAGTCTGCGTGTTCTTGGGGATTAAACTCCATTGGTTTGTCGATTTGATCAGGAACACAATTCAGATTTTAAATGTTTTATATGTTGTAGTGAAATTGGAATGAAATAATTCTAGAATAGATACAATAATATTAATGTTTTTCAGGTGCATGCAGAAGACAGAGATCCACCCGAAATGGGTGGTACAGTCACATATAAGTTCGTCTCAACCCCTGGTGAAAAGGAAAGATTTAACGTCGATCCAGTTAGTGGGAAAATAACGACAGCAGATGTCAGTATTACTTCAAAATTTTATCCTCTAAGCACTTAAATTTAAATCGACCAAATTAATTTAATCACAATTTTCAATTGCAACAATTTAATCGTTAATTTTCACAAGCGTGAATTATTGAATATGTTCCTGAACATACAAGCAATTTTGTTTTTATAAATACAATGTCTATGCGCTGGACAGACTGCAAAGAATGATTTTATGTGTGCCTGATATCAGAATTCTAATATACACATTACACATATTTCCTTTTCGAGCCCTTGCCAAATATGACTGATAGGATTAGTTAAAATTTATACAGGTCTATAAGTAAACAGGATGCAAGGTAGGTTAAATTTTACAGAAAGTAACGTTAGATAAGGTTTTGATACAATAATTGAAAATGTTCAGATGTTCGACCACGATGAGCCTTCGAGAGAGAAAGAAACATATATAACAGTACGAGCGAGTGACAATGGTCAACCACCATTGGATGACGCGTGCACAATCAAAATCCTCATAGAAGACATCAATGACAACCCGCCAGTCTTCGACAAAGTCGTAAGTGTCCATTTCAACAATCCAGATCAGAATTTGACAGAAATCAGTAGTCAATCTGTAATAATATATGGAATTTAAACACATTCATCCAGTGTATATTAGATATTACAACATATTGGTGTGTTTTTTATAACAAATTTTAAGACTATACAGATTTCTGTCAAAATAAACAATTCTATAAATCTTTAGAACTTTTAAAAATGTACATACGATTAAAATGTATATAAATCTCATTCGTGCAAAGAAAGTTAACTATTATCGAATATTTTAGGCAACTAGTCTTCTAATTTTAGAGCATAATTCCAGCTTATTATTTTATTATCAGTATTTGTAATAATTACAAAACGCAATCTAATATTCTGTTTAATAATATTCTCAAGCTCTGTTACAAGGTCTCGCTTGGATGATAGAGAAATAACTTTCTGAATTTTATCTTTCATGTATTCGACACTGTCACTAATCACTGACTAGCCACAAACCGTGATGCAGACTCTATTAACACTTGCCTGTTTTCCAAAGGTCTTCCGTGGAGATGTTTGGAAGGTTTGTCTAAAGAACAGAGTTTCACAAAAAGAACATGAGAGTTGCGCACAAAAATGTTTATGAAATTTAACACAAATCTTGTACTTCCTCGATTGTTATCACCGTCTCTTTTATTAAAAATATTGCCAATTGTAAATATTCTGCTTTTTAAGAGCCGTGATAACAATCGATAAGTGAAAACTACTTGAAATATCTATTTTTCTACTTTGCATGTTGCTGCATGTGTTTAGGATCGTAAGCCGCCACTCAAGGCGTTATTGGTAATAATTTTATTGTGTTCTAGTGTGTAATTCACTTTCTTTGCACATTTGGTAGTTGGTGTGTTTTCTTTAGCTAGGCTGCTCTTTCCCCCTAGGCGCATTTTATCACGATGCACGATTATAATTATTTTGGAAAATTCTTTCTCTTAAGCTTCGGGCATGCTTCGCGTAGTGAGTGATTTTTTACAAAATCAGCCATTATGCCTTACGAGACAGTGAGAATAATGGATAGGATCTTTTTTTCTGGAAATAATTTCACAACATGAGTTATTCACCACTTTTCTTCTCGTACCATTATTTCTACATGGTTTGAGGTCATTTTATCATCATTTTCTACTACATAGTCAATATAAGTAATAGGGTTTAACTTAATGATGAATAATCGCTGCTAATTATCCAGTTTCTTTTCAGAAGTTATCATAATTAGGGATATTAATTTATTTTATCTATGTGCAGTCATACTCCGAGTCAGTGCCTCAAGACTTGGCGAGTGGACGTGAGGTCATGAGGATATCGGCCACAGATATTGACGACGGGAACAACTCTATAGTCCACTACAGTCTTGACTCGAATTCTCCGGACCAATCCTATTTCTACATTGACCCCGATAACGGAGTCATATTTTTAAACAAAACTATAGATGTAAGTTGTTTTAGATTATTTTTAGTCTAGTTTGGTGTATAATAAATCTTGTCTTACACACGTCCAATTTGATGCAGACATTTTTTTTACGATGGGTATAGAAATTGGACCTACTGGGCAGCCGGGCTAATTGGAGCAGTTGCTAGTTTATAATTATGATTGTTTATGTAGCTACTAGCAGTTGTTGGGTGCTATGTTTTTGGCACCAGGTTGTAGATAGTACCCATCGAAGAATGATATGTCTGTAAACATTTTTCAAGCTCTAGATATTCAGATTATTTCAACATATTTTTTTTATTGTCAAAGTTTTTCTATTGTATCTTAAGTACTAAAAAAATTTTCTCTCTTACAGAAATTACCTGGTTATAAGTTTAAATTAAACGCAATAGTGAAGGACATGGGCGATGAGCCGCAACAGAGTTCTATAATTTTAGACATCCAAGTAGTGGAGTCTAATAAGAAAAGTCCCTCTTTCATAGAGGTTCCAGATGAACCAATTAGGTTAAAAGAAAATTATGCAGATTTTAAAACACCTATTGCTACAGTCAGAGCTATGTAAGTGAACCTTATTTAACCTCTTCGTGCCACGGATCCATGGCCTACCATGGATCCGTACACCGTTTATACAGCGCAAGGTGCAGAATTGACGGGTCGCGGCACGCGAAAAGTTAAAATTAATTGACCTGGAGCAACAGCTAAGACAAATTTACCGCGTTAACTTTGAGTACGCTTTGCCCTACAAACTTGTTTTTTTTTTTCCACAAATACATTCTCATTCATGATCATCTCCAAAATAATAGATTTAACGTATAGAAGTGTATCTTTAGTAATATACATTTCTATAGACTATACCTTTATATGAGGAGGTTGATGGCATTTTGCGGGTGTCAGTCTAATTGATCACGCAAGTTAAGCGACGTCGACAGTAGCCTATCTATGGGATGGGTTTATTTATCTCGAGCTCCTCTGTGTTTCGGAGGGCGCGTTAAGGTAGTTAAGGTAGTAGCCGTCGGTCACGGCTGTTGTCATTAGAGGACAGTCTTAAGCCAAGTCAGTGGCCTTTAGGCGATTTGAAAACACTAGGGGGTGTAAGTGGTTCATCAACACCTTTGAACCAAAGCCAACTTCACCTGCACGCGGTGCACCCTGCTGACTGACAAACGAAGCTCTGGCGAAAAGAGAGGTAGGGAGCGTAATTTTAAGCTACCCGACTGGGGAATGTACCTCCACCTTACAGAATACCGCAGCCAAATAACAATTCCCTTGAGGGTTGTTGTGTTCCTGCGAGTGAGTGAGGTCACCAGAAAGGAAGGAGATGCTGCGTTGGCAGCGGGGGTGGTGGCGCGCGAGCGATATTTTAAGTTGCGAGCGTTAATATGGCTACGGCAGCCGCTTCACATCAGGCGGGCCGTATGCTTGTCTGCCACCCGACGTAGTATAAAAAAAAAAAAAAAAACTGACCTCCGCCAACCTGTAGTTGAGCAACTTGGTGGAGTACACTCTAAACCCCTTCGATTGAGGGCAGACCCGTATCTAAACAGCGAATGATTGCAGGTTGATGCCGATACCCATAAAGGTGTAAATGTTTTATTTAAAGATATAAATCTTTAATTTATTTAGTCATTAAAAACATAATTTCATTTGAAAAACAGGTCTAGTTGGAATTTCTAATTCATTTTAAAGAAAAGAATGCAATAGCTCCTTGTATTATTATATTATTCACAAAGAAGAGATTATAATCTAATAATGTTGTTTATGTTATTTAATTCTAGATCTAATATACCCGACGAAGAGAAACTGCAATTTGAATTAGTCATGGGTCAAACAGAACAAACGAACAAAAGGCATACATTTGTATTGGAGCCTGAGGCAAATACCGCTTATATTAAACTTGGAAACCATTTAGATTATGAGAAAATTACAGATTATACGCTCACTGTTAGAATACAGGTAATTATTCATGTTTCTTTTGTTCGCGATTGTATTTTGCTCTTGGGATTTAAGTCTTATGGATTTTATTGAAAATTCATTGTATTTTGTTTGTTTCGTGATTTTATGAAAGAGTCTAAACTCTCGCAATAACTCGTTGTGTAATATTTAGACTGCTTTTGTGAGTGTTTGGAATATATGTTACAGTCTACTCATAACCAGTCAAACCACTTTTGACTGAAATAAATTAGTCAAATAAAGTTTTGACTAAGGACGTTAATTAAACCACCGACGATGACGATGAGGATGGTGAGGTTAGGCTAAGCTTGTGACCAATAAGGCACAAATTGCTTTTGGAGAGGGACGTGATGTATTTTAACTATTCAAACTTAGGTGTACCTAGATTTCGGGTATAGACTATATATATAATGATAATCTGAACTGTAATTCATGATTGTTCCTTATCATGAGACTACATACGTTTTTATTGTACTTGTTTGTAGTATATGCTTTTTATAAATGTTTCCACAGAATAACTATAAATTGGCAGCAGAAACTATAATCCAAATAGAAGTAGAAGACGTTAATGACAATATACCTATATTTAGTGAAATTAGATCAGGAAGTGTATTGGAAAACGAGCCCCCAGGAACACAAGTGATGCAAGTTAGAGCATTTGACGCAGACGGCACGTCAGCTAACAACCAAATCACATATCAGTTGGGAGACCCATCTGACCCTTTTGCTATAGACAGTATCACTGGTAACATAACTACTCTAAAGATGTTCGATAGAGAAGAAAAGAGTTTCTACAATATCAAAATTATTGCGACCGATAATTCGGAATCTGCTCTAATTCCTGGTAAACATAATGCTGGTCAGCAGTCTTTCTTAATAGAAATAGCCGACAAGAATGATAATCCTCCACATTTCACGATGGATACTTACGTTGCTGAGTCTATTGCTGAGAATGCGAATATTAATGAGCTCGTAACACAAGTTACTGCTGTGGATATTGATACAGGTAAAAGTTTTTAGATAGATACTCGTAGATAGATATAACGTTTATTTACATTTTGGAACACACACTCACAGTACATAAAAATGTTACACAGACAATCATTAACATACAGGTACAGAGATATGAGCACATGTGCGCTGCAGTAATGCAAACCAGGCCGTGGCTCAGTGTGTACCTTCACTCATAGATGATATGAGTGAAACACTGGTATTCTGGCATTACCCAAGGACCAGGTTAGGTACTAGTCACCGAATCGAATGTTATAGTGCTTCATTCTATTAGAATTTAAATGTTTCTGTCCAATTTCGAGGACGCACATTAATGAATTGTTAACGGATTCAACATTTCGAAATCACATGCGTGTTATAAATATCACTTTAAAATTTATGTAATGTATATACTTTTTCTTTCTAGCATCCGTCGTGACTTATAGCATCGTTGCCGGCAATACATACGATGCCTTTGTCATTCGTAACTTCACTGGAGAAATTCGAGTCAACAATGTCTTAGATTACGAAAATATTACAAGCTATACTTTAGATGTCCGAGCTTTCGACGGTCTGTACGAAGACTATGCTAAAGTGAAGATTAACATCGAAAATTTGAACGACAATCCGCCTGTATTCTTGGATAATTATAACGAAACGATCGAAGAAGAGAGATTATATGAAGGATGTATTGTTAGAGTAAGTACAAAAATAGAACTAAGCATTAACAACAATTATTATTTGTACGCCGAAAGGGAAAGTGTAGGTGGGGCAACATGATCTTTATTATAACACCTTTTGTTTTAGTTTGAGTATATTATAACACTGAACCAAATTAAGAATGCCTCCTTCACCAATGTGTTAATGAAATTAAAATTGTAGTGCAAATAACACCCGAAAAAGACGTGATAGATCACGAGGATCAATTTTCCATAGTGCAAAAAGTTACCGAATAAAAATTGATTTATTGCTGCAATATTTTACTGATTCTGACGTTTACAGGTTGAAGCTTATGATCCGGATATAAAAGATCGGAATGCACCACAGCACATCGTCTACTCCTTAGTGAGAGCTGAACAGAAAGAGTTCCTACAGATTGACAACGACGGTTGTCTTAGACTAACTAAGCCTTTAGACCGCGATCCGCCTTCAGGGTTCCCTACAAGACAGATTCTCATCATGGCTGCTGATCACGGTGGCAAGTTGGGATCAGATAGTTTGAGGTCACCTACGGAGGTCATTCTTGTCCTTACCGATATCAATGATAACGCGCCGTTCCTGACTAATGTAAGTATTTATTGTTGCATGTTTCATTTGTTATAATGTAATTTCTGCTGCTGAACAAAATACCGTTTCATATTAGCCAAACAAATCATCATATATATATCATGTTTTGTATTTATATAAACGCACACGTCATCACATTAGCTACCTACGTTAATGAGACCGATAACACCAAAGATAAATATTTTCGTTTTACGCAAAAGAATTACTTATCGTTGTCGTCGATCCTTATTCATCCGAATGCTGGGATCCCCTCAACTGCGGGTTGCCGGAGGCCGGTATTCTCAAGACTCCTAAAGGCCACTGACTTGGCTTAACGACTGTCATCTAATGGCAACAACCGAGACCGACGGATTAACGTGCCTTCCAAAGCTCGAGATAAATAAACCCATCCATGGACAGGCTACGATGGACGTAGCTTAACTTGCGTATTCGATTAGTCTGACATGCGCAACGACGCCATCGAGAGCCTCATCACTTATAGACAGCAATAAATTCAAGGGGCTTCACTGATATAAATTAGAAGCAGGAACTTAATTGGAGAGACTTAGGAATGCGTAGAGACTACCCCCGGATTATTTATACTCGCCTCAATGGATCCGTGGGGAATTTTGGGTTTGGTCTATGAGTACAAATAATGGGTAATTTTAAATGATTGGTTTATTACTATACAAAAAAAAAACAATTATACTTTTGTGAAGCGATCCAAACTTATAAGTGGCAACCCTACACATACGGCATAAAATATTATAATGAAACGATGATACAAGAAAAAAATCCCTTTTGTTTATTTTATTCCGCATATCCGCAGAATACAAATTTTCTTGCTGCGATTATCTAAATCTCTTTATCATACGATTTTCAACCTTATGCTAATGTTACTGTGTACCTTTTTGATATACATCTTATGTAATCCTTGGCACATAATACGATGACTCCTGTGAGAGCTATTGACCTTGGACCCCTTTTCATAATATAACCTCTTTTTATCAGACCTTAGTAGAGGTATACTCGTAGAACAGTAACTCAATTCCAACGCTATGGCGATACACGAACACAACACGCCATCCTAATCGTAATTATATAAGTAACATAACCTCAGTAACTTAAATAGATTAACACATGTAATGTAGCTTTAATAAACATTAACTTAAATAAGCAACTACATAGTTATAAGTTGCTTGAAATAAGTTACCTATATTACATATTTAAGTTCAAATTAATTTCTTTAAGTAACGTAAACCTGAGAGCCTCATGTTCTAATACGCAGGGTGCATACGTTAACGTAAGGTTCGAATTGACATGATGGTGTATAAAATTACTTCGTGACTCAATCAGTCTATATAATGCCATATATAATTTTATATGGCATATATAATTATTTTACAATTTTGATGTTATAATATATCTTTTAATAATCAATGATAAAATTAATGAATAATTAAAAATTAGTAATTATTAATCACCGAATATCATAACTTTTTAGATTACGTTTGTAATCTATAATCTTGTTTGAAAATTACAACTATAATAGCTTTTACTACTAAAATGTCAAACAATCATACGATACTTTATGGTAATCAGTCATCGCATTTTATATCTCGTTACATTTTGCTCAAGTCCCGCATTAATGTCGATTTTGGACGTCTATATAGAGTTAGTATACTATTCTTATGTCTACTGTGTCAAAAATATGTTATAATGTATCAAGTTCAAGCCTCAGGCTTTATAGTAGCAATTTATAAGCGAAATATGTAGATGATTAACAACACGGTGTTTTCTCTAGGGATGACAATAGCGGTATTTTATAAAGGGTTTAATGATTAAACTGTATAGGTTCTATTAAAATATTCGATTTTAATAAGCTGAGCTTCTTGATTGAAAACTAAATATCAAGTATTTAGAATTCTATGGTCGAGAAATCATTATTATTTAAATATTAGATTTCGGCCACTTGGGAACTTGCCAGAATATTATAAATATTTTAAAAATGGCAAAATTCACCTCCCCGCGTTGTTGGGATTTGAACCCACGACCTCTCGATAACCGGTCGAATGCTCTTTCAACTCAGCTACCAGGAAGGTTTGTGTTGGTGACGAATTTTTGTATTTATATTCTAGTGCTGTGAAGTCGCAGTGTGGCGCCATCTAGGAATAAGTAATACACTACTAAACAAAATAATAGAACAAAAACAAAAAAAAAACCGGCCAAGTGCGAGTCGGACTCGCGCACGAAGGGTTCCGTACCATTATCTATAAAAACGGCAAAAAAATCACGTTTGTTGTACGGGAGCCCCCCTTAAATATTTGTTTTATTTTTATTTAATTATTTATTTTTAAAGTGATTATATAACTAAATTTATGAGAGTATTTCAAGCTAAGGTATGTCTACCTATCACCATTATCAATTGATAATGGTGATAGGTAGACACCTATCACCATTATCAATTGCGAACAAAAACGAGCAAAAAAATCACGTTTGTTGTATGGGAGCCCCCTTAAATATTTATTTTATTCTGTTTTTTAGTATTTGTTGTTATAGCGGCAACAGAAATACATCATCTGTGAAAATTTCAACTGTCTAACTATCACGGTTCATGAGATACAGCCTGGTGACCGACGGACGGACGGACGGACGGACAGCGGAGCCTTAGTAATAGGGTTCCTTTTTACCCTTTGGGTACGGAACCCTAAAAAGAATTCTAAATCCTTGATATTTAGATGTACCAAGGAATTAATAGCCAAAGTCGACAGGTCTAAATGTTTGGTTATAACACCGCCTGCAACAATGCCATTGAAGTACATACTTATAAATTAAAATATTTTGAAAATGTAAACAAAAAAAAAAAAACAACACTCAGTTGCACTCCGCGAGTGCGAGAAGTGAAAACATTTTGTGTCTTACTGAAACGACTTAAAAATTATAATAGAATGATGAAATACGTAGTGCCACCTGTTAGGGAATAGTAAAACCACGCAAAATTTTGTAGCACCTAGACATCTAGCGTTGAATGGCGAAACTATTTCAATTAATTAAAATATTCAAAGCAATCTCAATCGTATCGTCATTGCTTAAAGTTGAATTTTGTAGTCTCATCCTACGAATTTTCGATTAGGCCACGTGTTCGCGTCAGACGACGTGAGTTTAACATTTTTTACCCATCCCAAAAAGGGCACAACGCCTCTAAAGAAGTTTTCACTTCAACAAGGAAACTGATATATAACAATTGCAGCAGCTACGAGTAAATAACAATTGCCTTGAGGGTTGTTGTGTTTCTACGACTGAATGACGTTAACAGTTGCTGCGTTTCAGCAGGGGTGGCGGCGCGCGAGCGATATTTCAGACGTAATATAAATAAATATTCCTGGAGAAATTTACACACGGCCGTCTAGTTCCAAACTAAGCAAAGCTTGTACTATGTGAGCTAGATAACGGATATATACTCGTATATATATAAAATATTGGGAATGAATAAAATATATTGCCATAATATGCTCAATGGACGAACGAAACATTACTCGTTTTGTAACTAATTTAAAGTACTTTCTGAGTCTTTAAGGCATACGGTAGGTATATGATAGCATGCACTAAAACCGTCGGGTTCCATAGTAGGGCTTGCCGTGACTGCTTCATTGAAATTTATCGGTGGCAATTCTTTTGAAATGGTCTATAAACCTCTTTGAATGAGACTTAGGCCGAGTCTTGAGTGACGGCGGAGCGCGTACGCGGAATGTGCAGTACACGAAATAGACATGAGTAACCCAATTTGTTTGTCTTCTAATTCAAGCTCCTTGAAACAAATCAGTAACTATGGCGTAGCTTGCTGTGTTAATTCATTAACTTAAAATTGCGACATACTGTGTTCTGCGCAACGTATGGCTTCTGCACACCTCGTACATAGGCTTTAAGCACAAACAGAGCAGCGTACCGCACAGGAACTGCGTCAGCTTGTTGACTCAGTGAATGTGAGATAATTAATGAGAGTGAGAGGGATCGGTGTTGACTACTGTTGACAGTTGCGCTGTGCGTCAACACATTTAAAAACAAGCGAGTTAACACCTCAGCGCAATTAGCTGAGTTAGCGCAGCGCAGTGTTACTCATGTCTACTATGACATTGCATAATATACACGCTAGGTACAAGATTGATCTTTTATTACATACTCGTATGATAGTGGTAATAGACTTTCTGTATATGAAGAGTATAGACGAATGTCAGTCTATAGGTGGTAGACCACTTATTTTATTCTCTGTACTCTGGACAGATATTTGGAGTGTATAAGATTCATGGGCGGTTGGATTTTTTTTTATATAACGTCGGATGACAAACAAGCGTACTGCCCGCCTGATGTAAAGCGGTTACCGTAGCCATATAAACGCTTGCAACATGAAATATCGCTTGCGCGTTGCTACCCCCGTTGCTGATGCAGCAACTTCTTCCTTTGTGGTGACCTAACTCACACGCAGGAACATCCCTCAAGAACAACCTCTCAAGGGAATTGTTATTTGGTTGGCGTTATTTCCCCAGTCGAGCAGCTTGTAAATACGCTGTCTTACCTCTTTTTTGCCAGAGCCTCTTTCTCTAGTCGGCAGGGTGCACGACGTGCAGGTGAGGTTGGCTTTGGCTCTAAAGATCGTGGAGGGCTACTTGCTCCTCAAAAATTCCGCGTCCGCGAAGCGCTGTCAGTCACACCACGGCCTTACAGGGTAAAATTGCATGTTCTTTAACGAGAGGTGGAGATTGAACGCTGAATTAATGACTGTATCAATTGAAATAAAAATAAATAGAAAGTCAGTGGCTCGGAATTGATTTACAATGACTTTACGTTTCCTTCGGGTTATAGATTTTGTGGGGGTTTAATTAATTTACTTTTTATCCTTAATGGTACTACCGATGTTCTTTGGGTGTCATTGTAGGCTTTTATTTTCCCTTTGTGGCATATTGATGTAGGTACTTCTACTTTAAGATTGCTGGTTTTAGGATGACAGTCGTCTGTGACCCAGTGATCTCGGATCGACTGACTCACTCTCTACACGCAGAGATGTATTCTTGTAAAGCAAAATGAAACTACAAAGTCTAATTTAAATGGGAATATATAGTAATACGAGTATGACCGAAATTTTAATAAACTATGAATGTTAGAGACAACGAGAAGTGATAATAATTAATTAATGAATTCAAGTATATATTTTTTAGTTAATTCACAATTCATTCTCGATTCGGTCAACTTTCGTACAGTAATTACCGGAATTTGTCTACAGTTATTACACAAACAAAATGATATCTGTACAGAGCGTAAATAAGCGTGTGTGCGTGCGGTGCCATACAATCTGTTCCATATTCGTCTCAGAGGGAAGGTTGATACGAGAGACTGGCAGGTAGCTGCCATACTGTACGCAATACTACTATTTATTCTGTGGCTACGGTAACCGCTTTACATCACGCGGGCCATAAAAAGTGAATAGTTTTATTCATAAAGTCTAACCAATGAACCAGACAATATTCTAAACGCCACTAGAATACCATTAGCCCTGGGTTATCCGAACTTTTCTCAAGTTTCATGATTAAGATCGATCAAGGGCGCCGGGTGGGTCTGTCAATTTTTTTATGCAAATTCCCTCATCTGACGCCACTCGACTCGATACTTGGCTTTAAAAACATACAGAACTGGATTTTGTCGAACACAAGTACTGGTAGTGCTATGGCTGTGCATTTTTTTATTGAAGAACGTATAAACTTCAAACCCAGGTTACAACTAGGGTACATATGGTAATCCTAGGATAGCCTGGGTAAACCGATGGTAAAAAATATTAGAAGGACCGATGACTTAACGACACGGTCATGGGGAGGATAAAGGTGGCAAAAAGAGCAATGGAGAGGACGATGGTCCGAATATCACTACGAGTTAATATCCGGAATGAGGAAATCCGCGGAAAGACTGTTATCACCTATTTTCACACGAACAGAATTTCCAAACTCAAGTGGCAATGGGCAAGACATCTCATGCGTACCGATGAATGATAAGTCGAAGGTTGACAGAGTGAAGACCCAGAACCGTTGGCCGAAAACTGGGTCGACCGAAAGCACGCTGGTCTAATGACATTGGCACGGTTGCCGGGAAACAGTGGATGAGACAAAATGGGAGCAAAACTCAGTGGAAGCAATTGGGGGAGGTATATGTTCGATATTGGAGAGAAAGATGCTGCCCATTGCTGTCCATGATGATGATGTTGGTATGTAATAATGGTATGTGATAATGTCTGTGCTCGTCGCAATTCACACCACTGTGTGACTATGTAGCCAAAGTGAGGCCTTTTCCGTATAACCGACAAGCTTATTCCAAATTCGGGTATTCAGTCGAATGAACAGTATCAAATTAGGGTTGTCACGCTAGAAAAAAGGAGTCTCTTTTCACAAAGTACTCGTACATGTTTATATCATGCGAGATATTTTATTTTCCAAATAATAACTGAAATAATTCTCCAACGATGAATACGATAACAAGCTTTATACCAATTATGCCAATGAAGTTATACCAATTTGCCGTCTACGTTCTAGAATTATATTCAGTGAAAAAGAGAGATATTTTTATTGGGAAATGTATATCTATTCCTAGTTAATCGTAGGAGTATAACATTACTTATTCTCTTTTGATCGAGTTGCCATAAATTGCGAAATGCCAATGAAGACGTATTGCCTAAAATTTAAGCAGTCGTAGCTTCATTGGAGAGGACTGGATTGCGCTATGTTGTTATGTCGGGGAATTTTAGTTTCAGTTTTTTTAAACAGTTTTATATTTATACAACCAAGAGTAATTACTAACCGAAACAAAAAACCCGACTGCAAAATTCTAACAATTTTGCAGTCGGCAACAAGTTTCATCTCCTGAGTGATTGTGCGTAAAAAACTATTTTCAGCATTGCTCATTCCAAATCACATATAAGTTGCATATACTTGAAAAATATATAATGATAATCCAGGGAGGGTTATGTTTTTCAAGTATATGCAACTTTTTCTCTTAGTCAGTCGGGTAAAAACGTTATAACTTCTAAATAAAAATTACTAATATGACTAACGATAAACGTACTTCTTTTGATCCAATAATATTTAAAAGCTATTTTAAAAAGCTAGATACTTTAAATTATTTATTTAATATATTACTCTATTGGCGCTAGTGCTAGCTATAAAGTATCTGGCAATTTGACTTCCGCAAAATAACACCTGAATGTATCTGTCGATATACTTAAGAAATTATTTAAGATAAGACAAGATAAGATAAAATTTCTTTATGCACAGAAAGAAGGTGATACTGATGTCAGATTTATACCTACGCTGAGTTTCAATTTTTTGGGCGTTTAAATTATCATTATTATTAAAATTAATACAGTTTAGGTAGCCAGTATACATATCATTATTATTGAAATTAACTACAATTTATGTCGCAAGTATTCGCCAATAGAATAAAAACATTTATTTAATAGAATGTCATGCAATTGTTTCTTAAATGTCGATAATTTCAGCTCTTTAAGATATGTATCTATGAAATGGCTAACGAACAATAGAATACAATATTGCAAAATTATTTCCGATCGTGATAACCCTATAAATATACCTAAGGATTAAGATACTGTATCTCCTAAATACGAGCCCGGAAACATTTTGTTCCCCAAATCGATGCTTGAATGGATTTGTCAGCGTTTATTTAAAATGTCATTTACATTTTATGTTGTGGTAGCAGCCCTTAAGCGACTCTACGCCGAAGTTTTAAGTATATATTTTTTAGTTATTTATGAATTAGGATAGTCTTTTTGGAATATATTTGGTTTCTTATATACTCTAGAATTCCATCGTATTAAGTGTATACTAAAAAAAAAGCTACCATAACTGTACTATTTGGAACTAGTTTTATTTTATAAAATCGAGATTATTTCAGGTTTCTTATTGTATTTTCCGTATCAAATCGAACCCGATTTCAGAAAATTAAATATAATCTTGACAAGTCTGAAGATGTTTCTTTTTTTTTGTAAATAAAAAATATAGCGAGTTTCATATTTAATAAAAATGTATAACGATAGAGTATTCCGAGCAAAATAACAGGCGTTTCTTTCAGTTTATAGAGGACTAGCTGACCTGTACCCACTTCGTGGCTAAGTAAACATTTTACGAAAAAGCTTTACTTTTCATTTTTAATGAAATAGCTTATGACACTCACAAATGACGTGGCTTTATATTGGTAAAAGAATTTTCAAAATCGGTTCAGTAGATCCAGAGATTACCCCCTACACCTCACACCTCACTCTCACCTCACAAACTTTACCTCTTTATAATATTAGTACAGATTATAACTTTTACAACTTTATAAAGTATTACATAAAGTATATACTACTTTACGTAAACAGTAGTTAATAAGGAAAAAAATACCTAATACGTTTGTATGAAGAAAACGTAACATTTCCTCTAAATCGTGAGAAGAATTTGAAATGGTAATTTATGAAGAATATAAAAAGCTATGGTGAAGATATCTCAATAAATAAGCGATATAGGCCCAGAAAATCGGATGCGGGCGATGGTTTGAATGATTAAAATTGGAGCAGTCTGGTAAATGCCCCCATCATGATGAAGACTTCAGCGAAATAAACTATCCTAGGGTATGCGGTTTCCATTGGGTGGAACCCACTTTAAAAATAGATATACAGAGTTGATTTAGTGGGACAACGATTTTTTTTCTATGTCCCACTGCCAATGCTACATTTGAGAAGTAGAGTACAGCGTATTTGTAAGCTGCCCGACTGGGGAAGTATCTCCACCTAACAGAATACCGCAGCCAAATAAAAAAAATCCTTTAGGGTTGTTGTGTTTCTACGAGTGAGTGAGGTCATCAAATTCCAAGAATATTTATTTATTTTTAGATTATTTTATAGGAAATGTCATGAAACTATATTGGAATTGCAATCGATGAGTACTAATTTAGCTTTATTTCCTTGTCAAGAGACAACCCTAAATTCGGAATGAATACAAAAGTTATCTAGTTTCTTTTCACGAAATCATTTTGCCATTGGATCCTGGCGAATAGATCGGGAAGGTTCGACATCAATATTGATTCAAGTAGGTAATAAGGCCATTTCAATTCCCGTTCATTTCAGAAGTTGTCACATTCAATGCTTTCAATGCAATTAATTCATAGTGGTACGAGTATGATGTGTGATTCTGGCAAGGTTGTTAATGTCTTTTGAGTTGGTGGATGTTGTTGATTAACAAGTAAATATAATTTGGTGATTCGTTAATAAAATAAATCGTACTATCAAGCTGTAGAATGAATTGCCTGTCGAGGTTTCCGCAGGTGACAGCTTGGGCTTCATCAAAGAGCATGAAGAGGTATTTACTGGGTCGGCAACGCGCGTGTGTATCCCCTGGTATTGCAGGAAACTGCGAAAACTGTTTTCCATCAGGTCTTACGCCTGGAGGCTTGTTTGCTATATTTAATGGAATAAATAATCGGTCATTGGAAATCATCGAGTCAATAGCGGTTTTAACCCGTGTTCTACCAAATAAAATTGTAACCCTATATAAAATTGATTTTTCAGTGTAACTTCCTTCAAAATAATTAGGCAATAGGCATACATAGTTCATTTATTCAAAAGTTTGAATAAGTTTATGTGCGTAAATAAATTGAGTAATTTTTTTATAATTCAATTCCTCCCAAATTACTTTTAAATTTATGCTCCACTTTCTTTTTTCACCAACAAAACATAGGACTCGTGTAAAATGTATCACTACTCGTTGTATAAGTTTAGGAGGCAAATAATGAGTCACTTTAAAAATAGAATTTTTGTAGTAGATGTGCATTGTTTTCATTTTATTATTACTATTAATATAAAACTGAATGTAAATTATTATATCTCTAAAATGCATATTAATTCGATAACTCTTGCGAATTAAATTTTCATTTAAACTTACTAATTATGTAACCTTTCTATGCATACGTTCGCTTGGATTATAATCTAGATCAATACTGTAAAGAATTTTGGTTATAAATGATATCATGATTGTAATCTGTTATGTATGCTAATAAATAAATATGTGTGTGAACTAGCTAATAAATTGTTCATCATTAGAACTGCTGCTTTCTCATCACAAAAAAAAAATACGAAGGCCGCTCGCAATGGTTTCCCCATAAAAATACCCCTGATGGTTGACGTTCCCCTGTGATGTGATAATAGAGGAAGGTTAGATAACATTATACCTTTTACCACCGCATTTTCTTCTCAATCCTTATAAATATAGATCAATATAAACGCTATCTGAATAAACGCTGACAAATCCATCGGACTGTCTCGATCCGACGAACAAATGGGGGGAGATAACTGGTAATCCTCATTTATTCAGGGCTACCACGTACTCTGGATAAATGAATGCGATGAGGCATACATATCGCCACAGAATAAATACTCTTAGACCAATGGTCGGCAAATTTTTTTGATTGATGGTGAACACAGATGAATTGGAGTATCAAAGTAAAAAATATAATCTTATATCTATATATATATAATAGGTAGGGGAAAAAGTCTTTTCGTATTATAGTATGTATGAACTTGTAATAAAATCTCTTTGGTTATACCATTTGTATCTAGCAGGTTTTGATATCTTTAAAAAGTTTAAATTTTAAAAAAGATAATTCCAAATTCAAATTAGGTAAATGTGTGATTTTCATTTGTTTTTTTTACTGTCAAGATGAGTGAATCTAATGAAGAAATTCGTTACATTTTAAAATTTTACTACTAAAAAGGTAAAAATTCAACGCAAGCTGCGAAAAAAATTTGTGACGTTTATGGACCTAGTGCAGTGTCTGTGAGAGTGGCACAAATTTGGTTTAAGCGTTTTCAATCCGGAAATTTTGATGTGAGAGATGCACGTCGCTCTGGTCGCCCTGTTACGGATAAAATGGATGCCATTTCTGAAAAAGTGGAGCAAGATCGGCATATCAGTAGTTACGACGTAGCTGAAGAACTAGGAATTGACCACAAAACAGTTTTGGCGCATAAAAAGGTCGTGGTCAAAGGCCGGCCAGGCTTCACAGACTCTGGCGAAACCCGGGTTAACCTGGAACAAGGTGATGCTGTGTGTATGGTGGGATTGGAAGGGAAGATATTCATTATGAGCTGTTACCGCCAGGCAGGACTATCGATTCTGAACTCTACTGTGAACAACTGATGAGATTAAAGCAAAAAGTGGAGAGAAAGCGGTCGGAATTAATTAATAGAAGGGGTGTGATTTTTCACCATGATAACGCTAGACCTCACACATCTTTAGCCACTCAGCAAAAATTAAGAGAGTTTGACTGGAAGGTGTTAATGCATCCGCCGTATAGTCCTGACCTTGCAGCTTCTGATTTCCACCTGTTTCGGTCTCTTAAGAATTCTTTAGGCAATGTCAGGTTAACATCACGAGAACACTGCCAAAACCACTTGTCGCGGTTTTTTGAACAGAAGTCCCAAAATTTCTATAGTAATGGGATCATGTCTCTACCTACAAGATGGCAAAAAGTTATCGAACATAATGGCACCTACATACTTTAGTTAAATGTAAATAAACTTTATTAAAAAATGTTTTGAATTTTCATATAAAATACGAAAAGACTTTTTCCCCAACCTAATATATATGAATAAATAAATCCCTTTTTCCCTACGCCGCGGCATCACGCGTGAACGGCTGCACCGATTTCACTATTTCTTTTTATGTTGTATTTGTTATTGTCAGGAGAAGGTTCTTATGAAAGAAAAAAATAAGAAAGTTGCGCGGAAAATTAGGAAATTTATGAAACTGAACGACCATTTTAACTTTTCTATTGTAACTTTATGTAGTTTAATAAAACTATCAGTTATTAGTTATTAGACAGATAGCGCGTTAAGAAGACAGGACAATGTCTGTCGGTTCAGCTAGTATAATATAAACACTTCCGCAACCATCTGTCAAACGCCTCGCCGCGTCTGCCTGTCTCTTGTTATACCACTAAGACGGCATACAAGTATACGGCACGGCTGATGGATAGCTGTTACCGCAATTTATGGTCGCCTGCAACACCAGGGATATCACACGCGCGTTACCGGCTCTCTAAAAACCTTTTGTCGCCCTTTTTGAAGAACCCCGTGCTGGAGTCTCCTAGGAAAACCTCAACAGGCAGTTCATTCCACAGCTTGATAGTACGCGGGAGAAAACCTCTGAGGAACCGCGATATACTTAAAAACATCTACTGATCGGATTTTGAAATTTGGGGTGTAAGTTACTCACCACGATCTTTAGAGCCAAAGCTAACCTCACCTGCAAGTACTGCTCGCTGCCCTGGCAAAAGAGAAGTAGGGCCAGCGTATTTATAAGCTGGCCGACTGGGGAAGTACATCCTCCTCACAGAATATCGCGACCAAATAACAATTCCCTAGAGGATTGTTGTGTTTCTACGAGCAAGGTTACCAGGTAGCAAGGACGTTACGTTGGCAGATGGTTCATGTTATAAGCATTTACATGGTTACGGTAACTCCTTACAGACGTAGTATAAAAAAATAGTGTGGTCTAAACACGCGACAGAAGTGAAAACTTCACTTCTACCTCCATCTCGCTCCCTACCGACTTTAACCGAACGAGCCGTATTAGGCCGAGCGTGACGCGTTATATACTTGAGCGTGACCGTGTCATTTATTAGCCTTTAAATTTGTACATAACGCGCCTAAATAAGTTTCCACTTAAAAAAAGATATAATTGTTATACTTAAGAACATCTTTCTCTCAGCTAAGAAACAAAAGCCTATAAAAAGTAACTTGTATTTCTACAAAGCGTCACGTAATGTAACATCATGTGACAAGAAATGACACATACAAATATCATTGTCTGGAACAAGTGTTCCTTCGATTTTGTACCCTCGTCACAGGGATTTACATGACAGACAGACAAACACGTTGTGAAATGCTTTACATTTACATTCGAATATTATTGTGAATATGATTTATTTTAGTTGGAAACTTTGTGTATACATTTTATACTAAGCTAGACTTAGATCCCGCAGCTAGGTTCTATTGGTGTCTGTTTTTTACTGACTGACGAAAATCGGAAGGTTAGGTTTTTTTTTAATTCTTTGGCAGGCTCTACAGCCACAGTATAAGTATTACTAAAGTACTACAGCCGTTTGACGACCTATCAGAGATTCGTCTTCGTTTTTTTTTTATCAAATAGCTTTACGGCTCTGGAATCAATGTCCTTTAGAGCCCGTCCTTGTATTTTTTTTTCTTCTTATTCCCGGCTTCAGGGACATGGCGAAAAATATCGTCAGAAATCTTCTTGTTCCTCCATTACCTACTTGTTATATAAGTCAACAGTTAATCCGATAGTGCATTTTTTCTGATGTTTTGCGCGACTTCTTAGAATTACTCGGCAGCCCCGATTCAAACAATTTTAATTTAGTAGAATCGTTGATTTTTAATCAAAGATTGTAGTAAATTAAAAAATTTTCAGTTTCATCATTAGTTAGGTTAGGTTAGGTTATATTAGTCCTAAACTCCCCTTAACGTTTCATCATATCCCAAATTCCCGATGTTCACGTAATGCTGATTTTTATTCCACCAAAAGCACTGAAGATCCTTCCAATTTGTTATTCTAGTACGTTAGCATACATTTTAAACGAACCTTGCGTGAAGTTGGTATCGCCCTGGGTATACCAAATTGTCAATTTTTCATGCAAATCGCGTACTTAGAGGCATTCAATTTCTTATATTTAGAGGTATTTTCGCAACCGCCAGACCTCGGAAGGGCATCTAATTTCCATTAAGTTCTACTTGGCATTTTCGGGAATCTGTGGGTAAAGTTTGAGTTGTAAACATGTCGGTTTTACTGACAGTTTAAAAAAGTCTAAACTGTCATAACAATATCTGCCTTATGTTATGTAAATAATGTAATTTTCATTATGACCTTTTTTTGTAAATGGATCTACAATGAATGAAAATTAAAAGATTCGGGTGAAAGTTAAGAACGATTGGTTCTGTGGATGTATTTTATTATCTATGTAGTGGATGTAGACTCTCTATCCAAGAAGGCCTAATTTATTCTCTAAATGGCATGAAATACACACAGAGATATATCGACTCATACATACACCGAACAATAATGTGTTAAACTAACTAGACAGAGAATATGAATTCTTCAGATATAAATAATTAAAATTTTCTTATCTCAGTTATCTCCCGATATTTAGAATGAATTACTTAACGTTTAATCTGACATTAGCTCCCCATAACAACGCACTAAAGTGATATACAGATCGGTCTTTATTCTACGGATGAGTCCATATAAATAGTTTAATTATGTTTCTATCTCTGTATATTGTCATTTGTTTTCTCGTAGAAACTACAAATGTTTTAATATTTGGTGAAAACCACAGATTTAGATTCTTGCGTATTAGCGTATAACGCATTAATATTACTACTGTATATATCTATAAAAAATGAAACTGACTGACTGATTGACATATCAACACATAGTCCAAACCGTTCGTTTATGGATGCATTAAGAAAGGTTTTTTTTTTAATTCCTGCGGCATATCAGGATACCGGCGTACGAAAGTTTAAGATATAAGTATAGAAAAATAAAAATTTGCTCGACTGAAATTTATAGAACGAATCTTTCTGACATTAACCGCATATCACCGCAATATTCTAATGACGATCTGTCAAAATAATCGCTAAAGTATGAATATACCAAGTCCCTCTGTTGCAGAGCTTCTGAACGCAAACCCCCTGGTCCAGGACATTAGATTAAAACACTGGTGTCCTTAAGTTGCCTGCATGAGCATGATAAAGACTTTCCCGTCATAAGAGTCTATAGAACGCAGTGGTGTGAAGTGAAGTTTAGCATAAAGCCTTATGTATAGTCACGTCTTTTATTATCCAATTTGCAGCGAAATCTAATATTATCTGGGGATATTTTCTTGTAAAAAACACTTGCGTTTCTTTGAATAATAAGCCGCTGAAATTATGTTTTCTTAAAAAAAAGCTTATGTTAATTGAAAAATGACGATTTAAGTATGAAAATAAAGAAAGAGCTAAGTACGTACTTATGAAGAAAGAATAGTGATGAAAAAATTGAGAACTTAAGTATGATTTTTTCTTTGTTCAGCAGCAGAGATTAACTCGTGTCTTAAAGCTTACATTATTATGATTAGGAATATGAGGACTATTTATTACATATTTATAAAAAAAAAAAGAAGCAGGGTGTAAGTGTTCTAAATATTCATTTAGTGTCTACACTTCGTGTATGCTTCATTCTATTTTTATACCGTGCTGATGCCTTATTCTAACATTTTTTTTATTCTTCAGACGCAACCAGTTATTTGGTACGAAAATGAACCTCCAGGCCAAGTAGTGATCCTGACTGCAAAAGATTATGATTCAGAGAAGAATGGAGCTCCTTTCGAGTTTTCGCTCAATGAATCGGCTTCCTTGGAAATACGATCCAAATTCACGATACAAGGTAAGTCACACTTGTTGATTTTAGTGTAATTTTAAACTTTGAAGAACAGACTACTTCATTTTGAAGTAGTCTGTTCTTCAAAGTTAAAAATTTTCACGAAAGTGCAACTTAAGCTGTGTCTAACACATCTAACATGTTAGCAAAACATTGCAGTCATCAGCGACTTGTAAAAACAAACATACAAACTTTTATATTTCACGCTCTGTCTGAAAATACATCCCCGCGCAGGCCAACGCTTCCCGCGTTGTTTTCCGTCAAAAAGTTCGGCCACGTCTATATTTTGTGTTAGAAAACACATAACAAGTGTTGTTCAAGACCCAGTTACATTATTTTTTTAGTTGCATTCTCTAATGCAAAATATTTTTTACGTTATTTTCAAATTGTGTATAAAATCAGTACATTGTGTTAAAAGATTCTAATCTATAAGTATATACTAATCTCATAATTCGAGTGTTTGGGACTGTGAGCTAAAGGAACGACCTGACTATGAATGTGACTTTATGTAACTATCTTTGACGGACCTGACTATCTTTTATTCAGTACCGGCTAATGTTAGCAACTTTGTAATGGACCAACTAGTCATGAGCTCCGTTTTATATTAGACCTGATAGTACGGAGAGCTCAACTAATAACATTAATCTCCCTTGCTGTTGTATTAAACAACACACTGAAAACATGACATTTTACTAAAATCGGGAGGTTTAGTATCGCTATTTAAAGTTTTTAATACTTTTCTATTTAACTGCTGTTATAAAAAATAATGACTTGATTGTTTCTTAGTAATTGTTAAACTTTGAAACTACTGCATCGATTATAATGATTCTTTCATCATAAGGTAGCTATGTTGTCCAGAAGTAAAATAGGCATTGAAGACCAAGTATAAGCTACATAGTAGACATGGAATGTATGAGTGGCGAGCGTGTCAACAGTAAGCGTCCGAACGCTTAACTTGGTATGGATTTCTATCAGTAACATCGTAATAAATCATGTTAAATTGATTATATATTTATTATTAGCTTTAATTTGCTTTACTAGAGAAACCAATTTCAACACGAAGGTATTAGTAGTAGTATATACATATTATATGAGAGGGGGCAAACGAGCATGTGGGTCACCTGATGGAAAGTAATCACCACCGCCCATGGATATCATCAACACCAAGGGGTCGCCGATCCGTTGCCAGCCTATACTTCTTCTTTTCTTTCTATCTGGTGACGTCACTCAGTGGCGGGAACACAACAACCCTCAAGGGAATTGTTATTTGGCTGCGGTATTCGATGAGGTGGAGGTACTGCCCTAGTCTTATACCCTACCTCTCTTTTCGTCAGAGCCTCCTCTATTAGTTAGCAGTGTTCACTACGTGCAGGTGAGATTGGCTTTGGTTCAAAGATGTTGATCAACCACTTACACGCCACATTATTACTTATTACTTGCCTGGTGCCTATTGTATACCATTTCAATTTGATTTCATTTCCATAGGCTACATAATATTGCAGACGTGAATGATCACACACCGTTTTTTTTCTTGCTATGTATATAGATTGCTTACTATATTGGCAAAGACGATACCTAAATATAAAAAAAAACCTTGACTTGTTTAGGTTATTCTTCATAAAATGGATTTTAACGACGTAGTTTTTATGGAGGGCATCAAAAACAGGGTAGCTGCTCGTCGCTACCCTCTCCTAAATAAACGCTTACAAACAAAAATCTGCTTTATAAGGTTATTAATACAAATTACTTACAAACAGTCCATTTCTGACGAGCTCGGTGGTCGAATGGCTAGCAATGGCTGCTTGACTCCGAGATCGCGGGTTCGATCCTCGCACAAGACTAATATTTGTGTGCATGATCATGTCTGTTTGTCTTGGTCTGCTTGTTGTCTGTGTATTATAAGTATGCAAAAAAAAAAAGTATTTAAGTACATTTATCAGTTGTCTAATACCCATAGTACAAGCTTTGCGGTTAATTTGGGAAGGGTTAGATGGCGCTGTGTAAATTGTCCAGAAATATTTATTTATTTCGTACTACAGAAAACCATTCAGACTATTTTTCTATCATCACTGAACTGAAAATGTTATTACAAACTTTTATTTTTCACGTCGCGTCGGCGTCTATAACAAATCTTACAAGTTAAAATTGACTCACTTCATAGTCCCCGATTGAAACTGAAATTTGGCATACCTACTCGTTTGGTTCTTGCGACAATGCACAATTATCTGATTGGATTTGGAGGAAAGTTGACACCCAGAACATGGGCTGGATTAACACATAGAACTTTTGATTATCCAATCTTGCAAGTTAAAATTGACTCATTTCACAGTATCCGATTGAGCTGAAATTTGGCATACTCGTTTAGTTCTTGGGACACTGCACGATTATCTGATTAGATTTCGAGAAAAGTTGACACCTAGAATATGGTCTGCATTAACACATAGGACTTTTAATTCCGTTAATGTATTCACGCGGGCAAAGTTGCGGCCTGAAGCTAGTGTATAAGAGTTACGCTGCGTCTTTAATTCATAATAGTATAACCCCAGTTCCGAATCGTTATTCAAAGTCCTAATGCAATTTCTCCATGAAGATTTCTATCTATTATATAATTTCCAAAAGCTTTCAAACTGAATCTATTCAAGCCATTCAGAACTTGTTCCGACTTGAGGAATTCGTCCCAATTCGGCTGTGTGTACTCGCGACAATTCGGCGGAGCCCCTAAATCGAGTTTCGATCAATTAGTGTAGTTAACATGCAATAAATGGCGCCCAAGCCTAACTGTAACTTTGTTCCGAAGTGGCAATTCAATTTTAGTCCTTTCCCAGTTCCGTTTGATAATTCTCTACGTGTTCTGGGATGCCTTTATGACTTGAATAATCATTCTGGTCTTAATTATGTATATGTGTTACTAATAATGCATAATATCATCCTTTAGTTCCCTTTGTTTGTCCGTGACAATGTTCAGATTTGCTGTTTTGAATGTCCAAGTTCTGTCGTTGTTTTTTTTAAAATTTTATTTGGCTTGTTATATACTTATTGTTATTTAAATAATTGATAGCGGCCAACATGACAGAATATTTTAAAAATCGCTTCGCCCGCCTATTATTTAATAAGTTTGATGTTATCAAAAAATAGTCGAATTTTATCTGCAACGATGGACTGCTATGCCTTTTTTTTTTTTTTTTTTTTATACTACGACGGGTGGCAGACAAGCATACGGCCCGCCTGATGTGAAGCGGTTACAGTAGCCATATTAACGCATGCCTTGTTTAGTAGTGTAATACTTAATAGGTAGATGGCGCTAGATTGTGGCTTCACAGCAGCAAAATATAAAATGTGAAAATTCGCCACCGTCACAAACCTTCCTTTTTTATATACTCGTACTAGTTTCTTGGTGAGAACATTTGTATCTCATAGGACTGCTGTCTTTACCAATAGATAATTTACTTGAGTGTACTTTTTCTATTATTAACTTAATTATGAGCAGCTAATATATATTTTGAATTGATTGTTTCGAAGTAAGTTGATAATTTCTTTTAAGTCATTCAATCAATCATTGCCCATATCTGTTACGTTATGTGTGAACGTCATGAGTGTTCACGGAATTATTTATTTATTTTATATACTTACCTATTGTTTATTTAGTGATTGTTAAAAATGTCTTTCATTTTTTTTTCCTTCTTATGGCAATAGTGATGTCTTTCATTAGTCACTTCTGAACTGAACTGTGCTTAAAATAACAACTGACAATCACCTGATAAATTGTTCCTAATTGCTCGACGAATTTGACAAATGACATTTAAAACTTATTGGTTTTGAACATAAAATGTTACTGTCTTATGCAACGGGAAATCTAATGCGGTATTTATTTTCACAGGCAACATTCTATCAACACTAGTATCCTTCGACAGAGAAGAAAAGAAGAAATACGAGATACCAGTAGCCATCACAGACTCTGGGACTCCAAGATTGACAGGCGTGTCCATCCTAACTGTGGTCATCGGGGATAAAAACGACAATCCCATGGCTCCTGGGCATAGCAACATTTTTGTTTACAACTATAAGGTATTCCTCGATTTCTATTACAAAATTACTTACATATTTTTCGCTTTCGTCTTTTGTATGTTTTGTCGTAAATTCAATAATAGTCTCTTTTTCAATCTTAGGTCGTCCTTTTTATGAATCAGGTTTTATGATATATCTTATAAGTTAATTTGCTATGAAATCGTTATTATTTTCTACGTCTGCAACGACTTTACTATGTCAGACCACTGTAATAATTCGCTGTAAACTTTACCTCGGGATTTTAGTTTATCATAGACATAACTGAATAGTTAATTGCCGTTTTAGGCATGTTTTCAGTTTTATAATCCATTCAGATCCACAATTGAATTGGTAATTTGCTTATTTGAATCACTAATACTATCTAAGCTTGATTATGTTTTCAAATTACTAAACTATATTACCTTAAATTCAAAGTTATGAAACTCTTCTAATTGTCAATTGTGAATTTTTACAATTTGGAAATTTCAATTGTGAATTTATTTGAAATGTAAAAATAATTTATTCGTTCGTTATCATCATTTGGAACTTTAATTTCAAAGTTTAAAAAGTCCAACATTAATGTAAGTCTGAAATCTGAATATTGCTTGAGTTTTTGTTCGATGTCTCTTGAAGAAAAGACGTCATTACTAATATTTACTTGCATATTTTTTTTCTACCATACAACTATCTTCAACAAGATTTCTCTTTAATAATAATTGGCTGTTTGATTATAAATGTATATTAAATTGAAAACAAAATTAGATTTTATATTAGTTTTTATGCAAAGTAATTGTAAGTTCATTGTTTGACGATATAAGAGTTTTTCAATCACGTTAAATAACTTCGTCAGTTTAATTTTCTGTAAGATTCAGTTGACAAAAGGACAAAAGGATAATAGAGAAATTTCCCATACCTTTCATTAGTCATGAAAATTATTTATTATTAACCATTAACATCACTTGCTTTGGTTTAAGAGTTCTCATTTCGATCCCAAATTATCTATTAATTATTAAACTCAAATACCTGTTTTCTAAATTAACTGACCATCCAGTACAGTTAGTCAGAATGTGGTAATTGGTAAATTTTGGTTTCATTTTACAAAACAATTAACTTGTGTTAGTTTTTGTGGTTTAACCAATAATGTTATAAATACTATAGATATGGCATACCATACTTACATCAGAAAACGGTTCCCGTCGCTGAGATCTACGACTATAGCTATCCTTATCATCTCGGCCCTTCAATATACTTACTATTTCTTTCCCTAACTGAGTATGTCATCGACGCAATGGCGGGCTTTTTTACTTGCAAAAATATTAAATTAACTGAAAATATCCGTTAACATCAAATCTCATTGTGTACTTTAGTGTGATATTTCCTTTGATCCTTTACTTTATTTACTTTATCAACATAGGAGTTTTTACTTATTTGAATCAATTGTCACAAACGTCAGTTTCGTCGTCTTGCTTGTTCGAACTAATTATCAGGTAAGACAGTTGGCTTACTTTTCGTGTATACGTTTTTGACGCTTGTGGAATATCTATAGTATTTATAACATCATTGGGTTTACCGTTTCTATTTCGTAGTGCTTTTGTATAATTAAACCAAACAAATAAGCAGACAGTTCTCCTGATTGTCGGCACTAACTGAAGTAAATCCAAGAAAGACCCAGGTTGGTCTCGCATTCTATTTGATATAAATCGTGTTGGTTCTAATTAATTCATTGCATTGTTTGTATTTGAGCAGAAATTTCATTTAAATCCAATTTCACTATCAGTTGAAATGACGAATATAAAATTATAATATTTTTCTATTTCTGTATAAATTATTATGTATTTATTACCATGATTTTTAATGTAAATAATTGCTTCTTTTAATGCCATCAGACGGAAATGTACTTCAATGAATTATACAGTTGGCCGTACTATGTGAGTATTGCTCTTCTTCTAAATTGGCATTCATTCTAAAAAAAAAGAAATATCGTTAGATATGTCATTTCGAAATTTGTCCATAATGGAATGGCTCACTCTTTTTGAATCAGTTCTCTTTCGAAGTAACAATTATCGGTAATCATCAATTAAAGATAAACAAAAACACATGTTCAAAGAGAGAAAAGTCTCAAAATGTCGTCATGTGCATTTCAATAGTATAAATGATACTAAAAACCAAAAGTGGAACATTTCACTCGTATTTTAATTTAAGGCTAGTAATTAACCGAACAACTAAAATGTAAAACTGGGCGACTATTAAATTAACTTGGCGACTAAAGATGAAATATACCAAACCTACCCTAACCACCTAATATTTCAGTTGCCAATTTAATATTTTTCGATCGTTCTATTTATTATTTTCCTTAATTATTATTTGGACGAGATTAAATTATATATTTTCGTTGAATTTTATTTAAACTATAGCGAAAAGTACATTTTCAATTACAATAAAAGAGATGGTGCAATTGTCACCGTACAAAATTAAAAATAATGCCACATCTCTGGTGATGAATTTGGAATGAATTGCTCCCAAATGATCTATAGAAGTCAGATGGGAAATTTTTCGTCTCAACTCATAAACGGTGGTGGTGATCAGATGGTCCGGACGGCAGATTTTCTTTGCCATATCTAACGATTTAAATCTTTGTTTCCATTTGACAAAATTGAAATATTTCCTGTGTTTCATCTTTACTTATTTCGTTATCTTGTTTCGCTTTTTCCTTAATTATGTTTCCGGTCAAATTGTACTGGATGGTATAAGAACTTTGTAATTTATTTAGCAGATTTTGTTAAAACTCAACTGTTGTAATTAGATCACGGAGTTTCCTTTCCATTTGGGCGAATTTCGAAATGTTTTTCGAGCAATTGATTTTCATATCAGACAATTCGGTTACGTCGACATTAATTGAGTTGTCGTCAAATTGATGTCATTATGTGCTTAATTGGTGAAATTTTCTAGCGATTATGAAGTAGTAATTACCATTTTGGATTTGCATAAAGTTTTGTTAACAATGTGACGGACAGAGTTTTCATAATTTTACTCTTTGGTATATGATCTGAATACCGATTCTCGTATATTTTCTACCTACTTTCGTAGAACGAAAGTTGACCGAATCGAGTTTGAATTGCGAATTAACTAAAAATTATTTACTTGATTTTATTCATTAATTATCAATTCTTATTGTTGGTAAAATAAAATTTTTAGTTTGTTTAATTTTCGGATTTCGACCTTATCCCACTTAAGTTAGAATTTAATGTGTCATATTGCGATACGAGAATATCATATTTCATATTGGTGAGATCGAGACTGGATCGAAACTGAATTTTGAATTTTGAGTACATTTTTATTACGAGAATTGCCCCTCAGATCACAGATTATGTAATAATACTAATTTGATGTCTTACTTGTGTAATTGACTTCTTGATCTTTAGAACTAAAGCTAACCACAAGTACATGTAGTGTAGCACGCCGATTAGGTTACAGTTATTTTTCGCTAAACAAAAAATCGGTAATATTTTAGTAAGGTTAGGGATACAACTTCGAAACAGGTGTTGCATTAACAACGTGGGAGTATTACTAGTAAGCTCTTGAAGAGATGCTGCTTAAGCAGCAGAGTTGGCAAGCTAGATGTTACAGCTTTAATGTATGGTTAATCGTACGTAGAGGCTACACTAACCAGCAGAAAGTGGTCTTGCATAGCCATGAGATAGGTAGCAATACGCGGCCCGTTTATACTGGAAGAATCACGTTTCCCACAAAAAAAATCTCTTAAAAACATTTTTAAATTTTAATTAAACCTAGTGACTAAATATCTCGTTAAATTTATTCATTCATTGCTGAGAAGTTCTTCATGTCGCAATTTGTATTCAGCGTCGCGTTTAACATAGCATGAAATATGAAAATGTCCTCGCGAAACGGAATCATTGCTCTTTACAAAACACCGTAAACAATTTTACGGTTTTTCATTCTAGACGCTACATTATTACCGAATTAGACATTTTACAATCCCGAGTTACATCCCTGTTAACACTGCGTACATCGGCCAGTATATCTTGAACGCTTAAAGTATTTCTCATCAGTTTTTTTAGATATATTTTGATGAGAATTAAGATTTTGAGGTCTCTAGATATCATGGTCAGGAGTCAAATTTTAGGTTTTGGGTGGGTATCCCTCTATGAATAATGAAATACATCCCGATTCGATATAGCCTATAAAGGTTTACGATGATGCTCTGGTTTATTTATAATAATATATGGATATTAAAATGTTAATTTTGCGCTTTAATGAAAGTGGGTTTAGTGTTTGATGTATATAAAGGGGGATTAAGCTGGGAAGGCAGTTTTTACTACCTTGGCCTGATTCTGTGAGTTATGGCGAGTGGATGCGGTGTGTAGTTATTTGCCTAGGTTTATATTGCAACTTCTCATCTCATTGTGGGTTTATTGTGCTATTAGTCAGTTTATATCATATTTGTTTTTTTTTTATTACGTCAGGTCGCAGAAAAGCATACGGTTTGCCTGATGTGAAGCGGTTACCTTAGCCATATCATCATCATCATCATCATCTCAGTCATTGAAAGTCCACTGCTGGACATAGGTCTCCCCTCTCTTAGCCATATATACGTCCGCAATATGACATATCGTTCGCGTACTGCTACCCTCGCTACCAATGCAGCATCTTTTGTCTTCCTGGTGACCTCACTTACTCGCAAGAACACAACAACCGTCGAGGGATTTGCGATTTAGCGCCGTCTTTTGTAAATTTGAGGTGGTGATAGTAACTAAACTAAAGATTATGGTGAGCGACTTATCCCCAAAAAAAAAAAAAATATTAGGAGCTAACCGACATTCATATAGCATACCCCACCACGCTGCTCAACTGCGGGTTGGCGACGATTGTCATCTAATAACAACAGCTGGGACCGACTTCTTAACGTGCCCTCCGAAGCACGGAGGAGGTCGAGATAAATAAACCCATCCATGGACAGGCTACGGCCGATATTGCTTAACTTGCGTGTTCTATTAGATTGACACGCGCAACGACACCATCGATCTCCTCACACTAGTAACTTATAAATATATAAACATTTAAGAGAATAATTGAGTAAGCATCTTTCAATTCTTGTCTAGTATTTCTGCATTACCTCCTCTAATACATTTCTACTAACACAAAAGCTGGGGTAAATCTGGGGTGTAAGTAGTTTATCTTGATGTTCAACATCTTTGAACCAAAGCCAACTTCACCTGCACGCGGTGCACCCTGCTGACTGACAAACGAAGCTCTGGCGAAAAGAGAGGTAGGGAGCGTAATTGTAAGCTACCCAACTGGGGAATGTACCTCCACCTCACAGAATACCGCAGCCAAATAACAATTCCCTTAAGGGTTGTTGTGTTCCTGCGAGTGAGTGAGGTCATCAGAAAAGAAGATGCTGCGTTGGCAGCGGGGGTGGCGGCGCGCAAGTGATATATTATGTTGCGTGCGTTAATCTAACCGTGTGTTAAGTTAACCGCATCACATCAGGCGGGCCGTATGCTTGTCTGCCATCCGACGTAGTAAAAAAAAAAGCTCTAGAGAAATCATCTAAGTTGCTCCATAACGTAAATATGTCTTTAAATTTGCTACCAACGGGGCAGTCCAAAAAATGTAATGATAACAAAATCGGGGGATACAGTTTGTCGTTGTAGTTTCGAATCTATGCTCTACATCCAAAATTCAATCACACCACTGGATAGATGAAGAATCGAAGAATATATTACGCTAAGAAAGGACTATTTTCTTAGCGTAATATATTCTTCGATCCTACGCTAAGAAAATAGTCCTTTCTTAGCGTAATATATTCTTCGATCCTTCATCTATCCAGTGGTGTGATTGAATTTTATGTGATTGAATATCGCATGCGGGGGAGGGGGAAGCGCTGTCATTTTGAGATAATTTTAGTGCTTATTATACTTACTCAGGTACAACACATAGCCATGTCCATGACAGAGCCACACCACATTTTTTACCATCCATTATTTTCATTGCATTTTCACAAATTTAAATCCGTACAAATTCAAACTACAGTCGACTTTGCTTAACTTGATGACGCCCTATTAGAAACCTAAAGCTCTTAGAAACTATAATCTAGATTCTATAGCAGTGATTCTCAAACTGTGTGTCGCAATCCCCAAGATACATTCGGAGGGTCGCGGGGACAAAACGCAAATGTAAAAACAGGGTGTCAGCAGGGTGCACCACGTGCAGACGAGGTTGGCTTTAGTTCAACGATGATGATGAACTACTTACACTCCAATATTTGCAAGGATGATTTCAGCCCCTACGGCGATCTATGCGACTATAGAAAGAGTCCATGACTAGAATATCAAACGACTACTCATACGTTATTATATTGTTTGTTTGTAAACTTGATTGTACTAAAATATTTTTTTCTTTTTTTTTATACTACGTCGGGTGGCATGCAGGCATACGGCCCGCCTGATGTGAAGCGGTTACCGTAGCCATATTAACGCTCGCAAAACAGGCCTGATTATTGTTCAATAATTCATGAACTCAATCTTTTTCCAATTGAAGCTTATTTCTCGTCTTAATTTTATGTTCGCTATTAAAGACCTAATTAGTTCACCTAAGAACAAAATCGGTAGCAAGTGGCATTAACAATTTTAAAGCTTTCACAGCTTTTTGCCTTGGTATTCGACTAGTTTCTTATTTATTCTTCAGAAATCCCGGCTATATTGCAGGCAAGAATATAAATTTGAATTTGAAATAGACTGGCTGATTGTTACGTCACAGCATACCGCATACTCTAATAATTCGTAGCGGCGACTTGCTGTAACGCTTGCCTTAATGAAGCGGAGTCCACGTTACGATGTTGTGGAGCGTTTACATGGACGAGTAACTTGCTATTTATTTACTCACTTTAGTTATATTATACTAATTATTTTATACATACTCAGTAATAGGATGCTTCGTGATAATTAATTGATGCAAAAACTATCCGTTTTTGTATAAATACATTTTAATAGAATTGTAATTAACTAACTAGTTATTTTATTTAACCGCCAACTTAATATTATTTCAACTAAAATTATTTCAACATACCAACAGACGGTGGTAAATTAAATAAGAAAATAAATGTTTTGTATTTGTATAGAAAGATAACCTGGTTAGTTTAATGCTGTATAATTTGGTTGATGTAGACAAAACGTGGCGCGACAAATTCGGTCATTTTCTAAATACAGTTAGATTTAACATAATAACAAAATTTTATGTATAAGCCAAAAGAAAATACAATGCTGGTCATATGGCTGTTAGGTTTTCACAACTATAGGTCTATGCTGTTTGTATTCATCGCCCTCCCGCGGTAAAATCTTTATTGAAGTGTCTGCAATATAATGCGGGTACTAAAATCATTTTTAAAAGTCAAGTTGATCAGATCTATCCCTAGAAAGGGAGAGTACAAAAATATACACATGCCATACAAGTTAAGGGTTTATTATAAATATTTTTTGAAAATGAAAAATTCACCTCCCCTCCTGATCGAAACAACTACTTAAAATAATAATTACTTAAGGGTAACAAAGAGATCGATAGAAGTGTTTGACAAAGCAGGGATACTTTTGAAGAGTTTCGGTATATTCATTCGGCGACGAGCCCGACGCTCGAATAGTTAGCAATGTCCATTTTTAAATTACAAAAAATAAGAATAATTCATCTATATCCCCGCGCACGTCTATCAAATGACCGGGCTTGACCCGTGAATTAAGAGAGATACTAATGAAAATGTGGAAGACGTGTCTAAGTGCCCACAAGGACCCAATGACAGAATAAATAATTTCATTTCACTTCACTTCGGAGTCTATCTCTATCCCGTTACAACGCAGCACCGTCCTTTGTTACGAATTCGTTTTAACGACAGGCTTACCCGCGTTTGCTAAACCGGGCTCGTGTCCGAAACACAATACAAAGTTTCGAGCTGAAAGATTGAGTAACTCGGGACAATACCTCCGTTCCACCGCGCCTCGATTTGACGCCATTTTGATTTTATAATCTGTAGGTCGGAAATTTCATTTTAGAAGCAGGTACAGTTTGTGAAATTATGTTATAGATTGGTGCTTTATTTATTCGCTTGATGTTTGAGATTTTGTTATTAATAAAATCACTTTTAAGTTTGTTTTAGCGACTGATTCGCTCTTACTACGAAATCCAGTACGGTACTCAGATAATCAGATGGAAATCATGTTTGATTTTTTTAAATTAAATTAAATGCTATTGGCAGTTGAGCTTCACTTGACTAGCCATCTCTTTAAACTTTAATGTCTTATTTGCCATATTGCTGAGTCTCACATTGCCAAGAGAAGACGTCAAAGTTCAAAAGCTTTCTACTCCTACTAATTTCTTCTGATTAATTTCGTTGTGAGTTCCAAGGCAGCTGTAGTTTTACACCCGGGAGTGCAGTGGACTACATTGTTCATTGCCTTGTTTGGTGGACGCCGCTGTTAATCTAGCCACACAGGAGACACAGTGGTGGGAATGTGTGGTGGGCCCCCGCCCCGTTAAATAAAAAGTATATAAATGAATAAAACCAATTAAAAAAAGAAATGAATAAACCTTCTTTCAATTTGATTTAAGGAATTAAATCAAATTAAAGTAAACTAATAAGACCTTTTTTGGATTTAATTATGAATTCTTCAGCGAACTTTGACGTAAGTAAGGAAGCCTCTAAAATCTGGCAGTTTCCCGCGATGCACTTAGAGGAAAGGAAGATAGATCTTTTTTTATTGTAACAACCATATTTTGAAACGGAAAGTACACATCGTAAAATTACTTTGATTAAAAATGGTAAATCCTTTCGAGGTTTAATTTAATTAGGGTTAGCACTGTTGCATATTATTTATAGATCGTTAGAGACAAATATATAAAACCGTAGAAATATGTTATCTTATTAATGTGAATGTAGAATAAAAGTAATATTATGATTACATCTAATGTATTTCAGAGTAAAATTATGTTTATATTATATAAGGACAGGTTGCTTAATGTGAAAAATTTTTTTTTTTTTTTATATAAGTGGGGGGCAAACGAGCATGTGGGTCACCTTGTGGAAAGCAATCATCACCGCCCATGGAGATCAGCAACAACAAGGGGTCGCCATTGCCAGTATTTTAAGGGAAATAAAGATTCTGGTCTTGAAGGTTCCCATCCTGTAATTGTTCGGAAATACCGCTGAGGGAAATTGATTCCACAGTTTCTCTGTTCGTGGTATAAAATGTCTTAGAAAACGTACTGTAGTAGATCTCCAATTATTAAGATGTTATAGATTTAATTTTAGTTATTTATTATAATTATTTAGTATTTAACTTGAAACCTAATTCTTTTATTTATATAATACTTATGACATTCGTAGTTCCAACAAAATATATTACATATAAAGCAATCTCACGTTATTTTCAAATGTTTTTTTAGGGGCTTGTATCTGTTTTCGATATGCCAGCCCCATCGTACCTTAATCCAAGAGACTCAGTGATGAGTTGTGGTTATTATCTCGAAAAACATTCTTGCCCGTACTGATGTAGGCTTAGTCAATATACATTGAACCAATCCGACATCCTTGATGTTCAATTTTAATCTCACATTCTTTTTGATAAAATAACATGTATAAGAAGTTGCCATCCCTGTGTATGTCCCGAAATACGTTTAAATATTTCATTTAACGGGCAATTAGTGAATGAATTGTTAAATTAACACGCAATACAGTCGGGAGCCATAAAATTATTTCCATTATTCCCCTTAACATGTTAAGGTGAAGTCGTTATAAAGGTTTCACTGCTCATAAAACGTGATTGCCGATTTTGAACCTAGATATTGAGTTGTATGTTATGATTTTGGGTTATATATATTTTTATATGATGTTTGTTTATTTTTATTCGCCTTTGTTTTAGAACCATTTTACGAAACATAGTACTTGAAAATTATTTTTTATTGTTTATGTATTAGGGTGAGTATACATTAGAGCCTATAGAGTAGACCTCTTGTTAAAAGGGATTACTATATAATCGATGAATACTTAATAATAACGATGTATGCAATGAGTCTCTTTTTCACGTGTAGCAGGGAATTCAACAATCATTGATCATCACAAGCCATTGTTTTGTTGCAGTACTGTCGGCTGGTACTTGGCATATGAAAATAAGGTGAATCTTATTTTCATATGCCAAGTACCGGCCGGTGCTCGTGTCTTCGCTTAATGAAATGTTACATCAATTCTCTTGACAGTTTGTAACAAAGCTCGTTGTTCTGTTACACGCTAAAATGCTAGTCTATACTCACCTTTATCCTATTGTGCTGTATAACCCTAAAGATCACGACACACGGGCGTTGTGAAACTACGACATAATGCTCGGCGAAGCAAATCCAAGTTATTTCGTTTAATTATATGTTTTTAACTTATATTTTTTTATCAGGGTGAAGCACCAGATACGGAAATCGGACGTGTGTACGTGGATGATCCGGATGACTGGGACCTACCGGACAAGCGGTTCATGTGGCTGCCGTCTTACGAACTGAGGAGCCCATACTTCGATGTTCATAGCAAGAACGGCATGATTACCATGAAAACTGGAACACCTAATGGCACCTATACGCTGAGATTTAATGTACGTTTTGGAAATTTAATTTTTGGATACGGCTGGGATACGGGTCTCTTCTCAATTGACGGAGTTTAGCGTACTCCACCGCATTCCTCAACTGCGGATTGGCGAGGCTAGTGTTTTCAATCCGCCTAAAGGCCACTGACTTGACTTAACAACTGTTATTTGAACAGCAGGGACCGACTGCTTTACATGCCCTCCGAAGCACGTGCACATTAACTCCGCTAATCAATTAAATTATTTTAATTTTTTTTAATAGTTGCTTTCGACCAACTTGCCAGAATTAATATAAATAGTTTTTAATAAATCAAATGGAAACAAAATAATGTGGATATTTTTTTTGTACAATATCGGTACAATGCCATCGTGTTCTTCACTCTAAAACATAATATATGTAAATTATATGTGAGGAGCTTGATGGCGTCGATGCGCGTATCGTCTGATGGAAAACGCAAGTTAAGCAACGTCAACCGTAACCTGTCCACGGATGTGTTTATTTATCTCTAGCTCCTTCGTGTTTCGAAGGGCACGTTAAGTCGTCGGTCCCGGCTGTAGTCATTCGATGACAGTTGTTAAGCTAAGTCAGTGGCTTTAGGGCAACTTGAAAACATTGGCCTCCACCAACCCGCAGTAGAGCAGCGTGGTAGAGTATGCTCTAAACACATTCGATTGAGGGGAGACCCATATCCTAACAGTGGGATGATTGTAGGTGGATGCCGAAAATATGTGTTAATTATAAAATATCCTTAAATGTTTAGGTGACAGAAGAGAACGAGCCCAAGGTACCGTTCCATTGGGTGGTAGCCTCCGTCAATGTCACCATCAAGGAGATTCCCGAGGAAGCAGTGGACAAATCTGGCTCGATAAGATTCATCAATGTCACTGCTGAAGACTTCATTATTCCTGAACCCGATGTAAGTACTTACCTGTCTGTTTGTCACACTTCATCGACCCCCTCCCTCCCCCTTAACGTGTGACGTAATTTATGGATGGCCCCTTATACCGAAGCTAACTTTTTTGTATTACTTTTTAAGAGGTACAATTACCTCATACATGGTTGTTGCATAACTTTAACTCTAGACGCAGCGCACGCAACGGAAGCTCTCAAAAGGAATATTTTTTCCCCGTTTTGGCCATAACGTGATGTTATATAGCCTCCCTCAGTAAATAGGCTATCCAATACTAAAATAATTTTTCAATTCGAACCAGTACAAACTCTTCAACTTTATAATATTAGCATAGTAACAACTTAAAAATTTTTGTAGAACTTCTATTTTTTTGTATTTATTATGTACTTTATAAGGCCTCCAGAGCTCACAATGAGACCGAGAATTATTGTCTAGACAGTTTAATTAAATTTGTCTAGAAGTTGAAGTTTCATATGCAAGTAAAATAATTTACTGATGTGCTGAATAATTCAAATGCTGAGACACTCTTTTAGAGTTGAGAAAACGTAATTTATGTATACACATGGTGCATACATTTCAGAGGCATATTTTAAGTATTTATTTGTTTGATGACTTCACACTCATCGACGAATACAATGTCATACGAGTATATTCATGCTTCAGAGATATAGGGCGATTAATTCTCTATGAAACTTGTAATAGAGGGTTTAAGGTCTTATTGGAATGTGCATTTTTGACCTACAAAATGTACCCTTAAAGTTATATACGTATTATTTATTGCGTAACAACAAATACAGAAATTAGTGAATAAACAAGTATACAAAGGCGAGCTTAGGTACTCTTCAAGAGATTTCTTCCAGCCAACCCTAGTGCATAAAGTAATCATTGTACATGGCTGGGAGTCCATCAAATTATGCATAAAATTTTTGTAGAATCAGAATCAGAATCAATTTATTTTTTAAACATAGGTGAAATGTTTACAAGTGTAAGATGTTGTTTACAATAATGGTACCTCTATGTTTTGCCGTCAAGCATACAAATTTTTAGAAATAAATCGTATCATAATATAGCTAGACAATACATATACACATATATAGCTGGGCAGATATATAATATTATAGCAAAGTACAAATTTCATATTATATTACAGTATGTCAACTATGTATATTATATCTTTGTATTATGTCAATGTATATTATAGTCAAATTATAACAAAATTTTAATAAAATATAAATAAAAAGTATCCTTTTAACAATAAAATACTAATTTAAAAATACCACTCGTCATGTGTAAGGTATTGCTCCTTTAGCTTCTTTTTTAAAGTTAACGGAATTAAAAAAGAAACACGGTTATTCTATTATATTTTCATACTATGAGTACCTCGGGGTCAGACAAGCATACGGCCTACGCCTAGAGATGGGCAAAATGCCGGGCATTTACGATAAATGCCCAAAAAGTACTTATAAATTCCCTATTTATGCCCAAAAATAGGCATTTATTGGGCATTTACAGGTACTTACTGGGCACTTATTGTAAATGCCTGGCATTTTGCCCATCTCTGCCTACGCCTGATGTGAAGCGTAAACTATTTACAAATAATGACTATTTGCTAAATAATTTTACTGAACAATCCTATGGAGGCGGCCTTAACGCTGGCTATGTTGATCTTTTATAATATATCCTGCAAATATCGACATAAGGCAGGCATTTTGGCAGGCAATCAGGATTTTAATCATTATTCGCGATCGAGACTGACTGTGTGTAGACCGCCTAAGTGAAAATAGGGGTTGATAAAATCTAACATATTATATTCTTATCAGCATGATGTGCCGTAAGCTTGTTTGCTTATATAAAATAAAAATCTTACGAAACAATGCACATATAGATAGATCAATACGACTAAAATTATTAAAATAGGTTATGTATATAAATATAATACGAGACTTTTCCAAGTAAATAACCAGATAAACTATAGTAAAAGATATAGGTAACTCCTTCACTAACAGCTATAATACTACTAATGCGAAAATACGTTCTATATATCTTTATGTTAGCACGGCAAATACATTGGACCTATTTAGATTGTGACGAGAATACGTCTTTAAATTTGTTACCATACGGGGGGGGGGGGGGGGATCAGTCTTTGACGTTGTAGTTTCGAATCTATGCTCTACATCCAAAATTCAATCACGCCGCTGGATAGATGAAGTATCAAAGAATTTATTACTCTAAGGATCCTTCCTTACTGAACATCGCGTGCCTGAGAATAGGAATCGCTGCAATTTTGAGATAATTTTAGTGCATTTAACGTATTCACGTACAACACACGGCCGTGTGTTTAGACGAAAAAAACCCAATTTTTTCGTCTAAACGCGAACGTGCGGCCAGATAGTTTTGGCACTTGTAACTCAGCGTAAGTACCTTGATGGTGCCCTGTTCCCGACTATACTGCGGCTGCCACCTTGAAAACTTTGCTACAACGGTAATGTACAAAACATGCTGAAAGTTAGTGTGACATATTGCCATGGTCGCGGCCTTCAGGGAGCCGTAGTTTGAAGTTAGTTGGACAATGTTTCTGTCACATAAATACATTTGTTTCCGAGGGGCCCACATACGAGTTGTTATGATTTTGTAACGAATACGTAAATCAAATTTTGATACTTTTACATTTGTAGGTGCTAACTAGCTGACTGAATTAAACGTAAATTTCAGAACATTAATTATTTTCACAAGTATTTTTACATCACGTATTCGAAATTTAAAATGTAACAAAAAAAAAGTTATACAAATTATTGCCAGTTATACAAAATATTGCATAATCAAAATCTACACATATATAATTATATAAAACGCAGTCGGAATTGTTCGAACACTAATATATCGAAAACGGTTGCATCGATTTCGAAAAGAATAAAAAAAAAAACAAACAAAAGAAAAAAAAAACTAGAATCAGTCGAAAAAGGATTGAGATATTGATATTTTGTCAAATATTTATGCGTGCATTCAGAAATTTACATCAAGCTTAAAAAATATGGAACAAATGACAAATGCAATAAAGAGTAATTATATAGGAGATATATAATTTTTGCCAATTTTTACCAAATTTTGTTGACAATAACGATAAACGATAATTCACATATTTCCATCTCTATCCCTCAGGGCCTGAGCAAAAAGGACAAGCTACATCGACGTCTAGCCCAACTGTACAACACGTCTATGGACAACGTGGATGTATTCACCGTCTTCAGCAAAGTGACAGTGAAGGATGCTTTCTTGGACGTGCGGTTTTCAGCTCATGGGTCACCTTATTATCCTCCGGAGAAACTGGACAGTATGGTGGTTGCCATACAGGAAAAGGTGAGTAAAATCTTTTATCGTCAAAATATGAGTAATTTAGTACTTTGGATAGTGCTATAATAATCTTTTGAGTCCGTATGTCCGGGTGTTCAAAAGATTTTTAATTTAAAAAACGATAGGTAAAACTAATAAATATTTTTTTTTGTCAAAATTGTAATTGGTCAGATGAGTTGATGTAAAATTTATTTTACTCAAATTAAATACACAAAGTAGGTATTCCTTTTTATTTTGTGTATTTATTTTACAGGTACGTAGTTTTATTTTTCTTTTTAGATTAGCTAGTTATAATTTACATTTTTTACTCATTTATGCATAAAATTATTATTCATTTATAATAAACTAACAAGTAATTTAATAAATGCCCGTTCTTTGTATATTTGTTAGCTATTCTTGTTTGTAAATAAATATATTATTTTTATTTACATTTAAATTTTTTTCATGTAAATGACTTATTGTTATAATGAGAATAGTAATAAACATTCTTTTAACTGATTATAGAAAATATAGACAGATTATAGAAATCAAACATAAATTGCAAAAGAAATTTTATGAGATAAAATACGAGGTTTCATAATTATGATCTCTCTAACCTTAGGGCATTCATATTAAAATTCCAAATTTCATGGTTCTAGTGGGAGCATATGAGAACAAGCCACAGGGCGCGCATCGTACTCTGCGCCCTGTGTATATTTATGCCCCTGTTTTTAATTTTAAATGTTAAATTTTAAATTTTAAATGGGCGGTTTCTGTCGCGTACGCAATGCGTTTCGTCTGCCTATTTGTCATAGTAAGAAATCCGCACGCGGTACGCTACCGCGCTTATTTTACTATAGTGCTGTATATTCATCATCATCATCAGGTCATTTTAGTCTCCACTACAGGAGCACGACCCTCTCTCATCCGTCCCAGACAGAAGGAGGATTTGGCCTACACTCCCCACGCTGGCCAGACGGGTTGGGGAGGCCTGATCGATGTTTTATAATGTATTTCCCTTAGTCGCCTTGTACGACATCCACGGGAAGAGACGGAGTGATTCTATTCTAGTCTGCCGGAAACCACACGGCCGACGTTAACGGCTGTGTATTCGATAAGGTTTAATTTATTAATTTTTGCAGCTCGAAGACGAACTTGAGGCGCAAATCTACATGGTGCACATAGACGAATGTCTCATAGAAAAGGAGCAATGTGCCGATTCCTGTAGGAATGTGCTGATGAAGAACAACGTGCCTCTGTCTGTGTACACAAATACGACCAGTTTCGTCGGGGTGTCGGCGAGGGTCGAATCTGAATGTACTTGCGACGTGGTCGATACACTTATTTGCCTGAATGGAGGTAAGGGACTTCCCCGAGTATAACAAATCATCTAATATAATATATTAATTTACATCTAATATAATATTATATAACTTTATATTATAAAATTCTCGTGTCACAGTGTTAGTTACCGTACTCCTCCGAAACGGCTTGACCGATTTTGATGAAATTTTATATGTATATTCAGTAGGTCTGAGAATAGGTTCTTATTTTTTATGTCAAAACTTTTTATATTGTTATGGCAAAACAACGTTTGGCGGGTCAGCTAGTAATAGGTAAAATCTTCTTGATACCATATTGAAAAAAAATTGTAGCTTGCAAACAAAGTTAAGTTTGTAAATTTTTCTATCAATTGTGGTTTGCGTTGTCAACCACCTACTTATCTTAACCCACTGCTAGGATACGGCTGGAGACTAGTAAATATACTAATAATACTAGTAGTTCAATTGAAGGGATATAGAGCACACTCCATCAGGGGCGCCGGCTTTTAGAAAACCTCATGGGTGCTCATGCTCATATGATGACTCGAAAAAGTGGCGAAGTGTGAGACCCACAAACACCCAGATCCAACACAAATATCTCTTTCATCAACAAACATTTGTGTTGGCGACCCTTGCGTCTTAACCGGCGGTGGTTTAGAACCACTGTGCTAAACGGTTCGTCGGGTAATGAAAAAACGCCGATCCCTAAAAGGCGATTACTGATCTGTTTCTTGATATCTATTTATTCTTAGTGGGTGCTCGGCACCCACTGTTTTTTTTCATGGGTGCTCGAGCCCCCGAGCACCCACGGAGTCGGCGCCCCTGCACTCCATCACACTGTTTAACTGCAGGTTGGCAGAATCCAGTGTTTTCAAGCGGGGAAGGCCACTGACTTGGCTTAACGACTGTCATCTAATGGCAACAACCGAACCGACAACTTAACGTGCCCTTCGAAGCTCCGAAGCTCGATATAATATAAACCCATCCATGGACAGGCTACGGTCGACGTTGCTTAACTTGCGTTTTCAATTAAATTGACACGCGCAACGACGCCACCGAGCTTCTCGAGATATATGGCGTATTGTGACGAGCTCGGTGGCGTAGCGGTCAATGACGCGGCTTCGACACCAACGCACGTGGGTTCGATTCCCACATAGGACAAACATTTGTGTGCATGAATATGTCTGTTTGTCTTAGTCTGGGTGTTGTCTATGTATCATAAGTATGTATTTACAAAAAAAAATGTATTTACGTATGTTTATCAGTTGTCTGTGTTGCTGTGGAAGAAGAACATTTTTAAGTATCTATTGACTAAGTGACCTATAAATACTAAGTTCTAGGTAGGTTACAGAGAAAATAGACAATTAAATATTTTTTTATATATGAGGGGGGGGGGGGGGCTCTCATATATAAAAAAATAACAATCCACCACCGCTCATGGAGATTAGCAACACCAAAGGACACCGATCCGTTGCAAGCCGATACTCCATCCTTTCTTTCTGGTGACCTCACTCACTTGCAGGAACACAATAATCCTCAAGGGAATAGGCTTGTATCCCATTTTTTTTCGATTTGTTATTTAAAAGACGTCACAATAATATAAATATAGGTGAAATAATTACTTAGATTGCATAAAAACTTCTCGAGATATGACAACTTAAAGATCACAATTTTGGACTATCCCGAAAACGCTCCATACAAAAGGCCACCACGTTATGACGTCACACCGTGCTATTTTATATGCATTAAATCAGAAATTTGTACGACAGCTATGTTAAATATTGCGTTTATGTAACCAGTGCCGTAACAAAAGTTATAGTATTTTTTAATGTTTCTACAATGGTAATATTTATTTTTTATAATTTCATACGTTTAAAATGGACTTTCCCACCAAACTTTGATCGACGATAAAACACGTCGTACATAAGTTATTAAAATTTTAAGATCGCAGATCGTTCTAGTTTTATGTATTTTACGTTACTGATAGAGAGTTTTTATAATTTTGTAACATGGGCAACAAGCCTATTGTCATTTGAGGTTGAGGTACATTTCCCGGTCGGTTAGCTTACAATTAAGCTCCCTACCTCTCTTTTCGCCAGAGCTTCGTTTGTCAGTCAGCCAACTTCACCTGCACGCTGCTGTACACCCTGCACAGCAGCGTGCAGGTGAAGTTGGCTTTGGTTCAAAGATGTTGATGAACCACTTACACCCCAAAATATTTATTTACTTTTAAGTAAATTTCTGAGAACATCCATCAAGTTACAAGACGAATTAACTATACTAAGAATACTACTTAGAAGACTAAGTAAGTATATAACATAAAATAAAATATACAAGAACGCGTAATTCGGTCGTAAATCAAGATGTCCAAAATATGTATTATACTTTACAAACTTGTTAAAAGAAACATAAAGAAATAACAACCATTGTTTTTCCTAAACAATAAGCGGTAAAGCCCTGCAACATCAAACGAAGTTAGCCTCTACAAATGCTTTGTAAAGCTGTAACTAAACAAGAATAAATAAAGTATAAAAAAAAAAACGAAACAAGCTTTTCTTAGCTTTTATGTTCAATAGTGAAGAACAACCTTGAAAGATTAAGTGTCTAAACATACTATGCCGAAAATACGCGACCGAAGTTCGGCGTGACTACGCCTGCAAAGTATTTTAAATGACTGACGACACACCATGCCGAAATTACGTCGCGTTTTCTACATACCCGAACTTCGGTCGCGTATCTTCGGTCTAGTGTGTTTAGACACTAAAAATTATAAATTTTGTTAGTTATTTATTAATAAAAAAAGTATATAAACTATAAGTTTACTTACTCGTTTTCGCTGATGAAGCTCGTTCATTTGATACCCATGTCACGTCAGGTCAGGAGAATGAAATTTCAGCTCTTAATTCAAAACCTGTAAAAACATCTTCACGCCATTTTTGAAGAACTGTACTAAGCTATAGTCTCCTACGAAAACCTCGACAGACAGTTAATTCCACAGCTTCATAGTACGTGGGAGAAAACCTCTCTGGAAACACTAACGGATGAGGATGAATTCCCTGTCGATGACGAGCGGTCCGACCCTGTAAACGCCTCTCCGCGTCCTTTTTGAAGAACCCCATTCAAGGCAGTTCATTCCACAGCTTCACAGTACGCGGGAGAAAACTTCTCTGGAACCGCACAGTGCGCTACGAATGAATGCCCTGCCAATGGCGAGCGGTGCGACTGTAGAACGAGGATAGGCATCATGTCAAACAACTACTCTGAACATTTTCTCTCTCATTTAGGGTGTGAGTGGTTCATCAACATCTTTAAACCAAAGCCAACTTCATCTGCACGCGGTGCTCCCTGCTGACTGTCAAACGAAGCTCTTCAATCTCTCTCCTCTCATTACAGTTACCGAGCTGAAACTAAATACCAACTTGTAAAAAAAATACTTCCTAAAACTTCGCAAATGAATCGGTCAAATAATTAAATTAAAATAGATACTGAAAATCTGTAGCAACTTCTGAAAGCGCAATATCAAGAATGAGAGTTAAAATACAAAAGTGCTAGTTATTTCGCTGCAAAGTTGGGTCTTCCAGGGACTTACAAACTATCTTTGAGCAAAGTTGGTTTTGTAAATATAATGGCTGCTGTAATACGACTTTAGATAAGTTTTCGTTTATTTTACCTGAGGAGTAATTGTAACAGTTCACTATTGTTATAAAATTCGTGAAGAGTTGTTTAAAATTTTGCAATTTTGCAATAATCTCTATAAGCTAAGTGCAAGAATAGGCGGTTTAGTCCACAACACTCTTGTTCTACTAATATTATATATAACATCGTCGTCGTCAGCCCTTATTCATCCCACTGCTGGAATACGGGCCTCCCCTCAATTGAAGGAGTTTAGAGCATACTCCACCACGCTGCCCCCCAACTACAGGTTGGCAGAGGCCAGTGTTTTCATGCCGCCTAATGGCCACTGATTCGGCTTAACGACTGTCATCTAATGACAAGAGCCGGGACTGACGGATTAACCCGCTGTTGAGCAGCGTGGTAGAGTATGCTCTAAACGCTTTCGATTGAGTGGAAACCCGTATCACGACAGTGGGATGATTATGGGTTGATGCCGATAGGATGCCTACCCAATTGAAAAATTTTAAAAACACTCGTATATATACGTTATACGTTGTTTGACTTACGAACTTTTATTTAACTAGGCTATTACACACGGCTTCCCCCGTGTAGTCATTATTTCGATAAAACTTTTCTTCCCGAGGGAATAAGATGTTTTTGTCCCTCTTAAAGTAAAAAGTAAAGAAATATGTCAATCTTTTGATTCTTTTCAAAAGAAGGTCACACAAACAAATACATTTTCTCATTTAGAATATTAGTAAGGATAGTATAGACAGGTGGTCGCCTGAACTATTCAGGTACTTTTTTACGTATAATAATTTCTTTCTGCATTACCCAGAAACAAAACTAACAATTTATATTTTCATCAGGTACCCCAATTGCCAACCAGTGCGAGTGCCCCGAAGGTCTTACCGGCCCCCACTGCGAACAAACATCTATCGGTTTCCATGGGGACGGCTGGGCTATGTACCCCTCGCCCCCGGCCTGCCACGAAGGTCACATGACCTTGACAGTGACCTCGCATTCCGCAAACAGCCTCATATTCTTCCTCGGACCCTTGAAGTTCAACCCGCTCTTGGATGTACAAGGTAAGTTACATTTTTTAAGGATTAAGGAGTATTTGAATTTTTATAAAGAAAAAAATATGGAACCTAAAGCTTGAGAAAGAAAATACCGATAAGGAAAAGAAAATTTGCGGTCGCTGGATACCTGGCAGATGTGAAATATCGAAACTATTCTGTATAGAAAATATGTATGAAATGATGAATGCTTTATTAATAAACAGGACACAGTATAAAAATACGGGTTGCACTCTGGGAGTGCCGGCAGAAGTGAAAACTTGAACATTAACGTTGTGCATTTTTGAATATTTTGGAATGGCTAGGGAAATACACTGATAGCAAATACATAGATACAAAATTGCATCAGAAATCGATTCCTGCTGTTGCAATCTATGCAATATGCTGACGGTGATAGTCTATGTTACTATATCTATTTAAGCTATAGTAACATAGACTATCGCCGTCAGATTTTGGTCACATTTGAACGTTTTAAAGTTTACAAGCTGACTTAATTGAGAAAAAGTTTTATATTGTGAATTTAGCAGACGCGTTACATCATATCCAAATTAGCCGGGTTGCTCACTTCAAAAGCCACATAATTTTGATATATAACACGCGTCTTATAAATTGTCAACATGAGAGTTTTCTCTATATGGTCGGTTTGTTTACGTTGATATGATCGAACGCGAACAAAAAACTCGCACTAAACACTCTGCTATATAATAAACTTGCTACCTCCTTTTTTCATTGAGCCCAAAATGGCACCATTTTTTTTTGCAAATACATGACATTACATAATGTATTTGTTAAAATTTAAATATTATTGTGTACATGTCATCTCTTGGGCTTTATTTATTTTATCAATTATGTGTTTTTGAAATACAGAAGACGACATTTTTACCTATTTCAATTGTCACAAACGTTAGATTGGTTGGTAGGCTTGTGCGAACTAATTGCGAGGTAAGACAGTTGGCTCACTTTACGGGTGTTAGTTTTTAGTGCTCGACACTTAGTAGCACATCTATAGAAATATAACATCGTTGCATGGTAATAAATTAAACGACGAACAATTAATTTATTAAACTACCGACTATTATATTAATCTACTTACACACCCCGGCCACTCGAAATAAGTGCCGCATCATTAATACCTACGTACTTAAACTTTCAACCTGGAACTGTGCAACACACACGATATAGTAAAATATAAAATTATAAATGTTTTACCGTACTGTAGCTTGTAAATCTTGCAATGCAACATCTCCTCATTTTTAGGGTTCCGTACCTCAAGAGGGAAAACGGAACCCTTATAAGATCACTTTGTTGTCCGTCTGTCTGTCTGTCTGTCAAGACCATTTATCTCAAGAATGCGTGAAGGTATCAAGCTGAAATTTGAACTGTATAATCAGGTCTACAGTCCCATGAAGTTGTAAAAAAATCAAACTGCTAAGTTTACGTAAAAAAAAGTTACGACAGTTTATTCAGAAAAAAAGCAGATTTCTACACATTCTCAAGGGAATCAAAACCTATAGGGTACTTCCCGTTGACCTGGAATATAAAGAAATAAATCTCAAAACTATACATTTGTAATTAAATCTTTAAAAATAGGGGGCCTATATTTTTTTATAGGAGGTCAAAATTTCAAATTGAAGCTACTAGTTCAAATGGGGTATCATATGAAAGGGCTCGATGTGCACATTGCAAAATATATTTTATTTATTTTTTCCGACGCATTATTTCTTATTTATAATGAAAAATATCAAACTTATAATGATCCTACGTACGGAACCCTCGGTGGGCGAGTCCGACTCGCACTTGGCCGGTTTTATTTTAATAAATGTAGACAATGCATCAGTGTACGATAGTAATATTCTTTATATGATATATCTACTTTGCCAACTACTCCACCGTTATTTTCCAAACTACTCCACAGCACAGCCCCCTTACCACCAACTCTTATTGCGATTCAATAACTGAATAGAATGCTTATTCATATCAATGAATAAGCGACTCTATTTCAAATTGCATAGAGTCGCTTATTCATTGGTATGAATAAGCATTCTATTCAGTTATTGAATCGCAATAAGAGTTGGTGGTAAGGGGTCAGGTTAGCTGAAAGAGATCTCTTGAAGAGATTAGCTCGCCTTTACTGTACAATTTTTCAAACTGAAAAATTATAAGTAAAATAGCTGACTTGCTGGAAAATATTTTGGGCTCGACGAAATTTAGGAATTTGATAGGTTTTTGGAGAATTTATTTCTGGTAACCACATGTTTACTGTTTGTCTCAGAAAAAAAATCCTCGGGAACTTCTACTAACCCGCAAACACGGCTTTACCTCTAATAGGGTAAAATTATAAAAAGAAAATGTGAAGAAGTATGAAAGTCTATATGAATATTAAATGTGTTTTTTCATACTACGACTCAAGGCAAGTCACGGCATCACGAGTGAACGGCTGGACCGATTTTGCTATTTCTTTTTATGAAAGAAAAAAATAAGCAAGTTTCATAAATGAAATGTTTAATATGAGATAATATGTAAAAGATTTATAATATTTATAGAGTCAAAAATGCAATTAAGAATAATGTGCCAGTGGACCAAGCAGTTGACAAGGGAAATTGGCTAAATATTTTAAACTTTGTATTGCAGAGTCAAAAAATCAATTATCCTAACATTCCTTTTTTCACTTTTTTTCAAACAATAAATCGGCTCTAATTAATATTTTAATTTTTGATACAGGTAGCGAGCACTTTAGTATGGTTGTTTACAAAAAATAGTCCGAATAAGATGGCTGATGCTAACGCTTGCGCACAAAAATTTTTTTGTGATGAAAAGGCCTATTCGTATTCAATATTCATTGTTAAGTAGACAGGACAACGTCTGTTGGGTCAACTAGTATATAATAAAAACTTACATTGGTGGCTACATTATACTTATTTATACTAATTAATAAACATGGAATAAGTAATTGTTAATGATAACATAATGTATGGATGTATGTGTCTGATATTGCCTGATTGATTAATGTAGCAGATTAGTCTTAATTAATGATAGATGAACTATAATTTATTGTTCATACACATTAGCACAAAACAACATCATTATAAACGTAAACAAAAGTGAACGAAATAAATAATAAAGCAACATTTTTTGAGAGAGGGGGAACCAACCCGCGATTGACCAGCGTGGTGGAGTATGCTCTATACCTCCTTCGTCCTTCTGTTGAAGGATCTCCATTTAATCGAAGGGGATTTGGAGCATACTCCACCACGCTGCTGAGGGTTGTTTTTGGTTTTCAAGCCGCCTAAAGACTACTGACTTGTCTTAACGTCTGTCATTTACTGCCCGACGGCTTAACGTGCCCTCTAAAGCACGACGAATGTAATATATAAAATTTCGAATGTTCGATAAAGTCCAATTAACTCCAATGTCGAGCAGTCGCGAAATAGACAAATTAGTTTTCTTATGTAGGTAGTAGATTTTTTCAAGGAAAGCAATCCTTTCCTCGGGCCAAATTGGCAATCGCCCTAAGTGGAAAATACACATTAAATAACTTTAATGGGAAATTAGTCTTACATGTTTTCAGTATTGTGAAATATGCTTTCGTTGTTCAGTTTGTCCTTTTTCGTATTTTTCTACTACATTAGCCTATAGACTTGTGATTCTTCGCTACTAAGGATTAACCTTAATCTATACCCGATCACGGCGAAGCCAAAAGGGTTATGATTTTAGCAGATTTCACCACGATCTTTAGAGCTAAAGCAAATCTCAGCTGCACGTTGCACGCTGCCGACTAACGTAACAGGCCAGGATGAAAGAGAGGTAGGATACGGTACGAGGTATTTGTCAGCTGCCCGACGGGGGAAATCCTCTACCTCACAGAATACCGCAGCCAAATAACAATTACCTTGAGGGTTGTTCTGCTCCTGCGACTGAGTGTGGTTACCAGAAGTGTAGGGGTTGAAGCGATATTCCGAGTTGTGAGCGTTAATATGGCTACAGTAACCACTTCACATCAGGCGGGCCGTATGCTTGTCTACCACCCGACGTGGTATAAAAAAAGGAGCCTATGTATGTTTGTATTTACGAATGTTTTCCGTAGCGCCTAAACTATTTAGTATTTTTGTATATACTGATATGACTTCATAGCACCTAAAACTATTCATTCTATTTTGATGAATAAAACGTGATTAAAAATACGTTGTGCATTACCTCATTTTTACCACAGAGCCTTCTTTCGGTTCTCAGTCAGCAGGATGCACCACGTGCATGTCGGCTTAAAAATGATCATGAACGAGTTACATCCCAGATCTTAAAACATTTTTTATTAATATTTAAAAGCTTCTTTGCAACTTTGTACAATGCAAATGTCCCATAAGACCGGCGTCTTCGAAATGATCCTTCATCATAAAGTCTAGCCGTTGTTCAACTAAGCCCATTAACTGCCACTAACAAGGACGACTGTAATGTAACAATGTAGTTACAAATTGAAGTAAGCACTCCAATAATCGTGGAACGACTGATTTACATGCCAGCAACAAAAGAACATCTCTTTCACGAGCTTAGGGATAAACAGTTGTTTGACTTGATGCCCACGGTCTCCTTCTACAGTCGCACCGCTCGCCATTGACAGGGAATTTATCCTCACACATTGGAGCCTAATTTCGCCTTTAAGGGTTCTGATAGAAAATCAGTGTTGCTGGTATGGCAGCAACTTATACTGAATCAGAATCCTTTTTCACTTCCACAGTATTAAGGTGCATAGGTGATTTGATTATAGGTATTGTCATAATTAATATCTATGGCTTATGTGTATGATACACCATTCTTTCCATCTGTTACTATTATGTACTGATATGTTGTGGATCGTTGAAATAAATATGTTTTCTTTCTTTCTTTCTTACTGTGCGGTTCCAGAGAAGTTTTCTCCCGCGTACTATCAAGTTGTGGAACGAACTGCCTGTCGAGGTTTTCTCAGGAGACTATAGCATGAGGTTCTTCAAAAAGGGCGTGAAGAGGTTTTTACAGGGTCAGCAAGGCGCGTATGATGCGCTGGGGTTACGGGCGTTCATAAGCTACGGTAACTGCTTTTCATCAGGCGGGCCATATGCTTGTTTGCCACTTTAGTGATATTTGGAACACTCGTTTGGTTCTCGTATCAATACATATTTATGGCGATCTCTATAATATGTCGATTTATAATTTCCACATTAACCCCTAGCTATGAAAAGAGTATCAAAAAAAGTGTTTCTTTTGTTTTTTTATTTTTTTATTAACACCTAGTTAAAGCCAGTTTAAAATTATTGTTTCTTTGTTTATTCTTGTTATTTTGCCGCATCCAATGCGGCGGTCAGGGTATTGGCGTGGCGACGCGTCACCACGTGCTCGTACCTCCTCCATTCCATTTGGCTCAACACTATACTTGTATGTTTCTAGAGCGATAAAATAGTCGATAGCTGGTCGTTTTCTCGCCGCACGGCGGTTGAACAAAACCTGCCTTAAATTGCTAGGTTTCGATGAGAAAACAATCCGTATATAAATATTTATATTGTTTTTTATTTATTATGTGAGAGGGGGGCAAACGTTTTTCACCTGGTGGAAAGCAATCACCACCGCCCATGGAGATCAGCAACACCAAAAGATCGCCGATCCGTTGACAGCCTTTTAAGAGAATAGGCTTGTTACCCATGTTACAAAATTATAAAAACACTCTATCAGTAACGTAAAATACATAAAACTAGAACGATCTGCGATCTTAAAATTTTAATAACTTATGTCCGACGTGTTTTATGTGCGATCAAAGTTTGGTGGGAAAGTCCATTTTAAAGGTATGAAATTATAAAAAATAAATATTACCATTGTAGAAACGATAAAAATTACTATAACTTTTGTTACGGCACTGGCTACATAAACGCAATATTTAACATAGCTGTCGTACAAATTTCTGATTTAATGCATATAAAATAGCATGGTGTGACGTCATAACGTGGTGGCCTTTTGTATGGAGCGTTTTCGGGATAGTCCAAAATTGTGATCTTCAAGTTATCATATCTCGAGAAGTTTTTATGCAATCGAAGTAATTATTTCACCTATATTTATATTATTGTGACGTCTTTAAATAACAAATCGAAAAAAAAAATGGGATACAAGCCTATTAAATAGGTACTCTATTCTTGAAGGCTCCCATAACGTAATTATTAAGTTTTAGTCAGACATTTCCGTATCCAATTCCAAAATACGTACGTAGTCTTAATGATCTTAATCATTAACGGGTTTATATAAAGTGGATCGTTTGATTGTTACCGTTGAAGACCATACTTACTTCCGATATGCCTAAAGAACTCTATATAGCAATGTTACTATGGAGTCATTTGTTGCTCGTACAATTTCATCAGGGGATTATTAATTAGTGCGTAGGTATTTCCTTGTATCAGTAAATACCACACGACATTACTTAAATGAAATTAATGTCAAATAATCCATTTTCAAACACAACTAAGTTCATTAGCCGTACCTAACAAGAATACGAGTGAGGGTAACAATGTTTCAACAATGAGCATGTCGGAGCGATTGGCGTAACAACTTGAATAATGATTTCCTGGCCAAATCCACAATGGAGGAATGTCGTTCGTTATTTATGGTGAAGTGACGGAAGTAATGGGAGCAATCAAAACACCATTTCTGGTGCAGTCGGGTATTGTGATAAAAATATCTAGATTTTTTACCATTAGGGTGGCAAGTGTACGATGGTAAGGAGCCATCACAGCCTATAGATGCTTATTCGTCGCCGAATCTGTAAAACTCTCTTTAAGACTTTCTTGATGAAGACCATGCTGTAGCTTCCTGGGAAAACCTTGGCAGGGAGTTCATTCTACAACCTGAGAGTTCAAGAAGACTCCTCTGAAACCGCACTATGTCTACTGCCTATGGCGAGCGGTGCGACTATAGGAATAGGTCGTGGTTCAATACCGTCTGTGAGCTTGGAATTTTCTGCTATCCTCAGAGCTCGTCTCTGAATCGAACAACAAGGTGCTAACTGTTATTGTGGTGCTCCAGCCCAGTGATACACTGTGAGTAATAGTCAACAGCACTCCATGTGAGGTCATACTTGAAATTGTAAAAGCAAAAGTGCGTTGTTCTATTAATCTCATCCCATACAATTCATGTAAGTAATTTTTGACAATACCCTGAACATACTTATTGACATACGGGTCAAATATTAAATCAAAAATGAGAATATCATTTTTTGAAGTCGGTTAAAACGAAGAACCCTTGTACTAAAAGTTTATTGACTTTTAATGACGATAAACCATTTACTTTCCTAACCAGTATGCTGCATGAACCCCTAGGGAAGCCTTAACTATGTTTGAAATCGATTTAGTAGCTTTCGACTTACATCGATAAGATAGCTAACACCGAGAGCTATGTCAACGTGCCCTCGTTGAGGCGAGGTGCCTAGTTATATTGACCGAGTTGTAACGTATGAGCAAACCAGGTTTATCACGCGAGCGTTCCCTCAATAAATCATACCGCTACACGCCCGTCAGTCATTATGTGATCATTAAAACATCATTACAGGCGTAATATTTGAAAACGTAATAGTACAATGGTGACGGCTCGTACATGGCAACATTGGGTAACAGACAAGGGAATCCGGCACGCTATAATTTGGTATAAATGTGTAATGGTAACACTAAAGCATTCAATTTTAATTTTAACCTTTATTTCGACGAGCTCGGTGGTTGTATGGTTAGCAATGGCCACTCTGACTCCGAGGTCGCGGGTTTGATTCCCGCACAAGACAAATATTTGTGTGCATGAACATGTCTGTTTGTCTTGGTCTGGGTGTTTTCTATGTATTATATGCATGTATTTACAAAAAAAAAACGTATTTAAGTATAGTATCAGTTATCTAGTACCCATAGTACAAGCTTTGCGCTTAATTTGGGACTAGATGGCGCTGTATAAATTGTCCAGAAATATTTATATTTATTTATTTATTTATTTCACTCGACTGTTGAAGAAGGGAGGATAAGGTTTTTTGAGACTATGTATAGGTATGTTTTGTTCTATGGCACGCTTAAGACAGCAACTTTTTTTTATACCACTAATTTGGCAAATAAGCGTACAACCCGCCTGATGGAAAACAGTTACCGTAGCGCTTGTAACACCAGGAGCATGACACACGCGTTGCCGACCCTGTAAAAACCTTTCCACGTCATTTTTGAAGAACCCCAGGCTGTAGTCTCCCAAGAAAACGGCAGACAGTTCATTCCACAGCTTCACAGTACGCGGGAGAAAACTTATCTGGAACCGCACAGTACGCCACCACTAAGGCTGACCACTGTATGGGGATGAATTCCCTGTCGATGACGAGCGGTGCGACTTTAGAAAGAGGCCGTGGGCATTATTCCCATTCCCCATTGTATTGTACAATACTTAAACGGTAACTTGAAACTTATGCAAAGATTGACTTTGTGGACTTGAATAACTTTAACTAAAAATAACTAGACCATCGAATATAAATAAATAAATATTCCAGGACAAATTACACACGGCCATCTAGTCCCAAACTAAGCAAAGCTTGTACTATGGGTACTAGATAACTGATATAATACTTAAATACATTTTTTTTTCTAAATACATACATATAATACATAGAAAATACCCAGACCAAGACAAACTGACATGTTCATGCACACAAATATTTGTCTTGTGCGGGGATCGAACCCGCGACCTCTGAGTCAAAGTGGCCATTGCTAACCATTCGTCCACCGGGCTCGTCAAATCTCCTCCATATCCATGAGGGACGGCAAAGCGTTGGACCCTTCTAAATAGTGCGATATCATAAAAAGAGCGGCTGAAAGTGAATGAATACGGAAGGATCGTTGATACAAGCTGATGATAATGATGATGCCGTGGAATCCTTCAAATACACCTACCACTTAAAATTATTCCATAGTTTGTGTAACCTCGTTATTGGGTACGAAAACCTATTTTGTTTGTTTATAATTAATATTTGTTCCAAAGATAACACAGGTACTTGTCTATTTGCCAGTTTGAAGCAATCCTCGCTTTATTAAGCTCTTGTTTTTCTTTGAGAAACCTTGTTTCGGTTATAGAGATTAAATGGAGTTTGTTTTTTTTTTATTAAATAAAGCAGACTGAAAGTTTTGCTCCTGCAACTTCGTAAGTAAGTACAGTAGGTATTCCGGCATCGCGTCGAATAAGAAAGCCGGAAAATCGTGGAATTTTCAAAAATCATTTCTTTGCGGATGCCTAGGTAGGTACGTCATTTTTTAGGGTTCCGAACCTCAAAAGGAAAAACGGAACCCTTATAAGATCACTTTCTTGTCCGTCTGTCTGTCTGTCTGTCTGTCTGTCTGTCAAGAATTTCTATGTCGAGAATGCGTGGAGGTATCAAGCTGAAATTTGAACTGTATACTCAGGTCTACGGTCCCATGAAGTTAAAAAAAAATCAAACTGCTAAGTTTACGTAGAAAAAAGTTACGGCTGTTTATTCAGCAAAAAACGCATATTTCGACACACTCAAGGGAATCAAAACCTATAGGGTACTTCCCGTTGACCTAGAACTATGAAATTTGGCAAGTAACATCGTTATAGACTACAAGTACAGGAATAAATCTCAAAACTATACATTTGTAAATAGATCTTAAAAAATAGGGAGTCTATATTTTTTATAGGGTGTCGAAATTTCAAATTGAAACTACTAGTTCAAATGGGGTATCATATGAAAGAGCTTGATATACACATTGCAAAATATATTTTATTTATTTTTTTCGACGTATTATTTCTTATTTATAATGAAAAATATCAAATTTAATAATGATACTACGTACCTACGGAACCCTCGGTGGGCGAGTCCGACTCGCACTTGTCCGGTTTTTTTTTATACTATGTCGGATGGTGGCAGACCATGGCTACGGTAACCGCTTCCCATCGGCCGTATGCTTGTCTGTCACCCGACATTGTATGAAAAAAAAACAAGCATATGGCTCGCCTAATGTGAAGTGGTCCCCGAATTGCAATATGAATTATCATTGCCATCCCCGCTGCCAACGCGGCAACTCCTTCCTTCCTGGTGGAGTGAGGAACTCAAGGCAATTGTTATTTGGGTACGATATTCCGTGAGGTGGAGGTACTTTTTTAGTCGGGCAGCTTACAATTACGCTCCTCATATCTCTAAAGAGAGGAACTGACGAAAGCGTCAGGGTCTCGTTAGTCAGTCAGCAGGGTGCACCACATGCAATTGTGGTTAACTTTTGCTCAATGATGGTGGTGAGCTATTTACACCTCAAAAATGTGATATGCATTGTGCTCTGTAGTGTGATTTTTAAATAATACTCAAGCGAAATTTAATTATCTTCTGCATACAGAGGTTTTAATTTCATTAATGAGACACATAGTAATTTATAAGAATTAAATTGTATATTATAATGCTTTGTTTAAAAGCAACCCATTGTTCAAAAGCCAAATAAAATAATGTAGTTAAATTAATCTCCAAAGTCACTATAGAAAATTAATCTAAGTAAAACAACAAAGTATGTAGGGTACTTACTTAAAACTTAATCACTTTCTTAAGTTTTACATTAATACAATAAAACATTTTGATGTCAAATACAATTTAAATTTTAAATGTTTTAGTTAGTTATACTCGTAGTACAAGTTATAGTGAATATTTCGGTCTTACGATTTTTTTTTAATAAGAGAGGGGGATAAACGATTATTTGGGTCCACCACCGCCCATAGAAATCAATCAGCAACATATAGGGGTCGCCGATCTGTTGCCAGCCTAAACAATTCATCATCATCAGGTCATTTTAGTCTCAACTACAGGAGCACGACCCTCTCGCGTCCGTCCCTGACAGAAGGAGGATTTGGCCTACACTCCCCACGCTGGCCAGACGGGTTGAGGAGGCCTGGTCGATGTTTTACAATGTATTTCCCTTAGTCGCCTTGTACGACATCCACGGGAAGAGACAGAAGGAGGATTTGGCCTACACTCCCCACGCTGGCCAGACGAGTTGGAGAGGCCTGATCGATGTTTTATAATGTATTTCCCTTGTACGACATCCACGGGAAGAGACGTAGTGATTCTATTCTAGTCTGCCGGAAACCACACGTCACACAATTACGTTACGTTAAGAGGAATAAAAAAAGAAAAAAAGATATAATTGACCTATGACCTCAAAAAGTGGCTCACTACGTTGGGTGTAACGGTGCGGTGTTGGCTCACCGCGATCTTTAGAGCCAAAGCCAACCTCGGCTGCACGTGTTGCATTCCTCCGACTAGCGAAAGAGGCTCTGGTGAAAGAAAGGGACGGTACTGCGTATTTGAAAGCTGCCCGACTGGGGAAGTTCCTCCACCTTACAGAATACCGCAGCCAAACAACAATCTCTTTGAGGGCTAGAAAGGAATTGCCACGTTGGCAGCGGGGATGGCGGCGCACGAGCGATATTTCATGTGCGAGCTTTATTATGCCTACGGTAACTGCTTTACATCACGCGAGCGGCAAGCCTGTGTGACACCCAAACAGCTGGACAAAAAAAAACAGCTGGTAGGGAGTTGGATGGAAGAAAATGGAGGATCGCATGTGGTGGTAAGCATTGAAGAAAGCCTATATCCTGCAGTGGGTAGATACAGGCTGGTAATGATGATAATGATGTGAATCATGTAATGCGGCGGGTTAGCATGGTGACGCGTCGCCACGCACTCGTAACTGGTACTCTACACTTGACTTGGCGATAACTCCTGTCTCCGCGTGGAGCTCGTTTCGATGTTTACATCTGCTAGGGTACCGCGGCGGCTCGATTTTTTTAAATGTTGGCACTACATTAGGTTACATAAAGCCGTCTCCATACACATGGCAAATAACAGGCAAACAGCAAACATCAAAGACCATCGTGTTGCCTGTTTCTGTTTGGTAAACACAAGGCGTTCTGTGTTTGCGACAAACACCAATCGTGTGGAGCCGGCTTAAGAGACGAGGTTAGATTCAGACTGAAGATGATAAAGAGGCGTTGTAATCCTTAATTAACCTTTTTGTTCACAGACTTCATTTCACTGGAACTGGCTGACGGCTACCCAGTCCTCATGGTGAACTATGGATCAGGAACCACACGACTAAACAACAGCGTAGTCCAAGTGGCTGATGGGAAACCTCATTTGATAGAGATTGTTCTCATGAGGAGCTCCATAGAGATGTTTGTTGATAGGTGTAAGCTCTCTACGTGTATGAGCCTCACTGCCCCTACAGGACCTAAGGAAATTTTGAATGGTAAGCGCTTTTTTACCAGTTAGCTAATAGATATTTGATGTACAGTTGGTACAGTGCATGTCAAGCCTGCTTTTTTTATGCCACTAGAGTGGAAACAAGCATACGGCCCGCCTGATGGAAATCAGTTACCGTAGCCTATGAACGAAGTGCTTAATTATTTTGTACTGGGTTGTAAGTGGTTTATCAACATCTTTGAACCAAAGCCAACTTCACCTGCTTGTGGTGCACCCTGCTGACTGACAAACGAAGCTCTGACGAAAAGAGAGGTAGGGAGCGTAATTTTAAGCTACCCGACTGGGGAAGGTACCTCCGCCTCACAGAATACCGCAGCCAAATAACGGTTCCCTTGAGGGCTGTTGTGTTCCTGCGAGTGAGTGAGGTCACCAGAAAGGAAGGTGATGCTGCGATGGCAGCGGGGGTGGCGGCGCGCGAGCGATATTTTATGTTGCGAGTGTTAATATGGCTGCGGTAACCGCTTCACATCGGGCGGGCCGTGTGCTTGTCTGCTGCCCGACGTAGTATAAAAAAAAAAATGCGGGCCGTAATTTTCATTTCATTTTTTAATCATAATATTCTTATTTTTTGGTATTATTTTTATCTTCTAGCATTTCGGTATTGACCATTGACGAAGAAGAAATGCTTAAAGGAAACTTGCCTATAATGGCTTATTGATTTTTTTTTTTATAATCAGATAATACAAGAATTACAACTTAGTTTGTATATATGTCGCAGCCAATTCATAAAATCCGCCGCATTACATTACGTCTAGCTGTTTTAAAAAATGGCAGAGCCATTACTTCAACCCGCCTATTTATCATATGATTACACGACCGAATTGTACCCTGATGGTGCATCACCAAGGATACTATAATAATAAAATCAAAAAGCTTGGCTATTTCTAATCAGAACACAAACCTATCCAAACCTAACCAAAAGATAATTTAAATACAATCTGCCTAAAGTTCGCCGTTTTGTAATGTGCCGGTTCTACCAATTGGCTGCGACATATTACAATATTATTTATGTCAAATAATTAAATGTCATATTGTATATATGCACAATATGTATGTATGTTTATACTTAATTATAAGCTGTTTTGATTTTTAGAACAGAGGGGCAATTCTCGTAATTAAAATATAGTCAAAATTCAGTTTCGATCCAGTCTCGATCTCACAAATGTCATATTTGGTATTCTCGTAACACAATATGTAACTTCAAAATTAAATTTGAGCGGGATTATATCGAAATATGAGTGAAAATTAAACAAACTAAGAATGTTACTTTCCCAACAACAAGAATTGATAATAATTAATTAATGAAATCAAGTATATAATTTTAGTCAATTCACAATCTCGATTCGGTCAACTTTCAATCTGCGTTCGTAGAAAAATTACGAGAATTGGCCTTCAGAATAAAGTTAAAATAAAACTATTTATTTACTATTTATTTGTACAGTAAACGGACCACTCCAACTGGGCGGTTCCAGTATAGATCTTCAGAACTTGGCACGGACTTTCGGCTGGAAATTCGTGCCCACAAACCTACCCTTCGTTGGATGTATTAGCAATTTCACCTACAACGATTATGTAAGTATGCTATCATCATCAAGCCTTATTCATCCCACTGCTGGGATACTTGTCTCCCCTCATTCGAAGGGGTTTAGAGCATATTCTACCACTCTGTTCAACTGCGGGTTGGTGGAGGTCAGTATTTTCAGGCCGCTTAAAGGCCACTGACTTGGCTTAACGACTGCCATCTAACTATAACAACAGGGACCGACGTGCTGTCTGAAGCACGGAGGAGCTACATAAACCCATCGATGGACAGGCTGCGGTCGACGTTGCTTGACTTGCGTGATCGATTAGACGGCCATGCGCAACGACACCATCGAGCTCCTCACGACGTATGCTATATTTATTCCACCTTCTATTACCTACCTACCTTCGGATTGCCGACGACGTGGTCATAATAGCTGAATCTATGAATAAATGGTTGGGTTGTAAACGGTTCATAAACATCTTTGGACCAAAGCCTACCTCACATGCACGTGGTACACCCTGCTAACTGACAAACGAAGCTCTGGCGAAAAGACAGGTAGGACATAGCATATTTTTTAAGCTGCCCAACTGGGGAAGTACCTCCATATCATAGAGTACCGCAGCCAAATAACAATTCGCTTTAGGGTTGTTGTGTTCCTGCGAGTGAGTGAGGTCACTAGAAAGAAAGAAAGGAAGGAGTATAGGCTGGCAACGGATCGGTGAACCCTTGGTGTTGCTGATCTCCATGAGAGGTGGTGATTGCTTTCCATCAGGTAACCCACATGCTCGTTTGCCCCCCTCTCATAAAAAAAATCGCTGGAGGATCTCTAACATACTTGGTCTGTGGTCTCATTATCTTCAGCTAGGGTTGCCATTTCTGGACGCTCGCACCAGGATAAGATGCGTGGAAAATCCGTATTTTGAATGTTAAAACTTGGACATGTAATCAGTGTTTTTAGGGTTCCGAACCTCAAAAGGAAAAACGGAACCCTTATAAGATCACTTTGTTGTCCGTCTGTCTGTCTGTCTGTCTGTCTGTCTGTCTGTCTGTCTGTCTGTCAAGAATTTCTATGTCGAGAATGCGTGGAGGTATCAAGCTGAAATTTGAACTGTATACTCAGATCTACGGTCCCATAAAGTAGTAAAATAATCAAACTGCTAAGTTTACGTAAAAAAAAGTTACGGCCGTTTATTCAGCAAAAAACGCATATTTCGTCATTCTCAAGGGAATCAAAACCTATAGGGTACTTCCCGTTGACCTAGAACTATGAAATTTGGCAAGTAACATCGTTATAGACTACAAGTACAGGAATAAATCTCAAAACTATACATTTGTAAATAGATCTTAAAAAATAGGGGGTCTATATTTTTTATAGGGTGTCGAAATTTCAAATTGAAACTACTAGTTCAAATGGGGTATCATATGAAAGGGCTTGATGTACACATTGCAAAATATATTTTATTTATTTTTTTCGACGCATTATTTCTTATTTATAATGAAAAATATCAAATTTAATAATGATACTACGTACCTACGGAACCCTCGGTGGGCGAGTCCGACTCGCACTTGTCCGGTTTTTTTTTAATACTAGCACAATTTTCAGCGAAATTTATTGAGCTTATGAAATCGTCCGGTCATTCTGTCTGCCCCCGTTGCCATGAAACTAAAATGTAGAAATTTTGACTTCGGATTCGTGTAGAGCATCAAAAAGTAGTAATGTAAAGTGACCTTGGTTTTCCGAAAAAAAGTCGTTCTGTCTGTCCGTCGGTTGCCATGAAACTCAAAATTTTGAAATTCTGACTTCGGATTCGTGTATGTAGAGCATCAAAAAGTAGTAATGTAAAGTGACCTCGGTTTTCCGACATCAATTCGGGATTACGAAAAAAAAATTCGCATAGGTGGCGCATGCTGCGCGTCCGATGTTTATTCTGTGAATTGATTCGCAGCTTGGAGCGGGGGTAGTGATTTAAAACTTTTAACACCGGTCTATAAATGAAATCCCACCCGGACGCTCCCCGGACGCCCTCCAAACTGTGACAAACCCGGGAAAACTCGGACTGTAACCATATCTTCAACCACACTATAAGTAATAGTACTACATACAGTAAGGACTCTCCCTGCCGCTCTCTCGTATCAACCTCACCTGACACGAATTTGGAACAATTTGTAAGGCGCCGCTCGCACACACGCTCAGTTACGCTCTGCACAGACGCAGTTGTTTAAGTAGTAGTTAACGGTGCGACATTTGTATGTAGTGGCCGGGGTGTGCTTCAACGCTATTTTTTTTTGTTCAACAGGTGTACAATCTGGGAGAACCCTCTATGCACCGGAATGCAGACCCAAGTTGCCAACGCAGTATGTTCACCGCAGTCACATTCGGGATTGACACCAATTTCCTCGTCGCCATTTTAGTGTGCATCGCTATATTAGTCAGTGAGTATGATTTTTAAAATATTCGTTTAATAATATGTATTAATAAATTTATTTATAGTGTATTATTTGCCATATTGCTATCTCTGACATTGTTAAAAGGGAAAGCCATATTCCAAAAGGTTCTTTCTTCTACTAATTTCTTCTGATTAAATTAGTTGTGAGTTCCAAGGCAGTTGTAGTCTTACCTCTGGGACTGCAATGGACTTCATTGTTCATTGCCTTTTTAAGTGGTCGCCTAAACGCCTGGCTACACAGGAGACACAGTGCTGGGAATGTGTGGTGGGCCCCCGTCACGTTAAGACAAAAATACTTGTTTCTTGTTAACAATCTGAAGATATTTTCTTTTTGAAGTGCGATTGCGTCACAGACAAATAATGACGGGTCATTGCACGAAAGCGGTCGCCTCCGAACTTTAGTCGTATGAACGATAAGGGGTGAATTGAAACGATACAATAAATAAATAAATATTTCTGGACAAGTTACACACGGCCATCTAGTCCAAAACTAAGCAAACTACTAGATAACTGATATTATACTTTAATTTAATACATTTTTTTTTGTAAATACATACTTATAAATACATAGAAAAATACCCAGACCAAGACAAACAGACATGCTCACAAATATTTGTCTTGTGCGGGGATCGAACCCACGACCTCGGAGTGGCCATTGCTAACCATTCGACCACCGATCTCGTCAAACAATGAGAAAGAATATACCTTCTAATCAAATATTTCTTTGCAGTTCTCCTCCTAGCAGTGGTAGTACATCGAAGACGCGCTGACGCATGGGCTGAAAAAGAACTTGATGATATCAGAGAAAATATCATTGCTTACGAGGACGAGGGTGGCGGCGAAGGTGACGCGGGATATGATCTGCATGTGCTCAGGCAGATGTATGACGGACCCCCGCCCGATTCTGATCCAGCGTTTATGTATGCTGCAGGTAAGTGTTTCTTCATCTACACTGATGTGTTTAGAGTAATGCATATTGGAGCGAGTGGAGTCAAATTCCATAGCTTACTACTCTTATCTACTAGTTTAATTCGTTGTAAGTTTCGAGGTTCCGAGACAGTCGTATGAGCCGTACAGCTTCAGTGTTCATGTACATTGTGACGGAGAGCGTCACCCAAGTGAAAGTGGATCTATTAGCAGATCACTAGCTCTTCTTTGACTGTTACCTTCGATGAAAATACACTAATGATAGAAGACTAGTAGCAGTTTGACAGCATTTGGCATACGCTTTTGGGATTACATAAAAAACTACGCCCGTAATTATCTTCACAAGACGACATCTATTGGAAATATTTTTCCGAAATTTACGCTGCGGAAATTCCGCTGTGCGGAAGTGCCATTAATATAGCGTAACCTAAAGATTCTATCTAAACCTATCAAGGTAATCGATTAAAGTGTCAGTGATTGCTATTGTAAACTTTTTTACATGAACTCTTTTACACTCAGGTCTAAAAGGCGCAGCGCCAGATATATCCGGGTTCCTGGACGACAAGAAATCCGTGTTGGATCGGGATCCGGATATAAATCCGTACGATGACGTGCGGCACTACGCGTATGAAGGAGACGGCAATACCAGCGGATCGCTGTCTTCCCTTGCTAGTTGTGAGTATACCAAGTATTATAAATTTATTATTTTAAGAGATTCCCTCTTATCGGTGTAGCTGTCGTGTCTGTTGTACACTTTATCTTTTATCTCCTTCAATAACACGAATTTCAGTTTCTTTGTTTTGTAAAATACCAGCTGTCTCCCGCGGCGTTGCCCGCTTGGTTATTCTTTTATTAAAATCTTTTTCCGTGGAAACAAGATGTTTTTTCCGGGATAAAAAGTAACCTATGTCATTCTTCAGACCTTAAACTGTTAATGAAACGTGTTGTGCCGTGTGCACCGACACAGCCCCAAACGATTTTTGTAAAGACGTTGTGCCGCACATAGATGGCCCAATGTTTTTCGTAACTATTTGTAATTGTGGTCAACAAACATCTCGTTCCCTTGACTTAGACTATTTGTCGCGTTTGTTTTCTCAGTCCAGCTAATACTTTTCGCCCTTCACCAGCGTCGAGGCCCCTGACACTTGACTAGGGTCACAGCTTACAAAAAAATAACAATGTGGTTAAAATCACAAGCTTAACACTGACATTAGCTCGTCCTATTTCGTAAGGAATAATTGTCACAATTCTATAGCAAGTGTGATTGATGTGTTTTTGTATAAATTATATTGATATCAATTTTAGCACTGATTTCTACTGATCTTATAATTAATTAACAGTAATTCGTTAACAGTGTATAAATTAAATCCAATTGCGTATTTATGTAACACGCTTGAAGGAATTCTTACTCTTTAGTCGTCATTAATTTATTTCAAAATAAATTATTCAATTTTTAAGTTTTAGTCAGCTTTAATTTTAAGTCAGCTGCGTTAATCATATTCGATAGCAGTGTATAAATAAAATCCAATAATATAAGTAACACGCTCGAAGGACTTCTTACTTTTTAGTGGTCATTAATTTATTTCAAAATAAATTACTACATTTTTGAGTTTGAGTCAGCTTTAATTTTAAGTCAGCTGCATTAATCATTATTATTTTCCATTTCAAAAATGCAAATAAGGAGGTATTTTTCAGCATTAGGTACTGTATGTAATGACTAGTTTACACAAATTTTGATTTAAATAACACACTTTTTTATTTTAATATCTTGCAATAATATTTTGAAGCACTTGTATACAATTGAGTTGAAATTGGGGGTATTTATTTATTATTCATGACAGTACGATGGTACCATGGAGTAGATTTGATCATTATTTAACAATGATGTTCGAAGCACTGGATCTCTCTAGTCGATTTCCATGTCATGAGTACTTTTAAATTGCTTGTATATCACTTGTTTATTTTTCTTTAGTATCCAAAGGGTTAACGAAAGTAAAGGAACGTTAAAAGAGTAGATTTTATGACTACTTGTTCATTAAAAAAAAAACATGTTTTATATTTCCAGTTATTAAATTAAAATTTTCTTTATTAGAGTCTTTTTTCTTAATTATTATTTTTAATTTCCTAGGCACGGACGACGGTGACTTGAAATTCAACTACCTATCTACATTCGGTCCCCGGTTCCGCAAGCTAGCGGACATGTACGGAGACTCCGACGATGACAGACAGCCCCACGAGGAGTCCTGGTGCTAGCGCCACGCCTGGCTCGTGTAGCCACACAAAAACCACCCCTTTATGACTTTAGCATAAGGGCGAGAGCCCAGTGCCAGTGCTTGGAGCGACCAAGTATTGCGATGCCTTATCTTGTAGAGTTAAAGCCTCAGTGTTGAAAATTACTTTAACACGCGGAGCAGCGATGGATCCCACCGTCCTATGGATACGACATAACATCGTGTAAATTAATCATAATTATTGCCTGTGATAAGTGTAAGCGTTCGTTAATTTTATTATTTTGGTACCCCCTTTTCGGCCTAGTTCAATAGTTATAGAATAATAGATGGTCAAAGGCATGTTACTACAGCGTGGCCGCCGAAAGAATGTATTTTTGACAGCTGTCATGATTTACTGCCATCTTTTTCTGTACCACACGTTAAGTATCTTCTAACCAATTCGCTGATAGTTGTCCAAAACGCATTGTCTCGTTGAATACACTATCATTGCTAGCGCTTGTGGCCCCACCATTATGTCAAAATATGATTTTTTTATGTATTTGATCATCTGTTATTGATTTACTATTTGTTTTCGTCCTGTATTCAGGAATGCAAAGTTGCAGTCTATCTGTTTGGGATTCGGCTACGAATTTGTTATTTTTCGCTGGCCTAAGACTTTTTAATGGTAAATGTTATAAGTAGGTCTGTGACGTGTATAATATTTTGTGTGACTAAATAATTAGTCGAATATTAAATGATTGAATTTAGTCATATAAATGCACGGGATTCGAGTGAATGTTTGAGTGACTTTTTTTTATAATTGAAACGTATTTAGCCATACATTTAGTTCAAAATTCGACTATGGCTTGATGAGAATAATGAGAATTATCACATAATTTTAAGAAACTGACTGAGTCATAATATTTAAGCCGGTCAAAATGTCTATTCTGGATTGAGTATAAAAGTATTTTAATAGTATATTTTGTGCCTAATTTTTGTTGTGCCATTTATTCTCATTATTTATATTTGGGGTGTATTTTAATAATTTAAAACTTTTACCATTGTGTATTGTTTGATTTTATCGTATTAATTAAATCCGCCAGAAAAAAATATTGAGCAGAATTAAAAAAATAACAAAATAAAAAGTCTATTAACATCATAAAATTTAATGAAAAAAAAAAGAAGTTCATTCCTATTACATATATATTATTTTACTTCAAATTGATTACGTACGCAATGGTAGTAGTTTTGAAATATTAACATTTTTCAAAAAGGTTTCATTTCGCGAATTTTTTTATTTTTTTATAAATAATTATTTACACGAACTTTTGAGCCTAAATAAACACGGTTTTACAATGTGTCCTGTAAAATGTGGTCAAGTGATTAAAGACGATCGCTTGTATAGTTAATTTTTAATCCATAGTATATATGGAATAAGCGTGTACATTATGTATATACATATAGTTTACGAGGTTTGTAACGAAAAGATAGTTTTAATTTTTTTGTATTTAGACCGTAAGTACTTCAATTAGGCTAAAATACAAGGTGTCTTATAATTATGCATATCAACGAATGTATCACTATTACTTGGTATATAACTTGTAATATCTGGCTAAAATTGATGGAAAAAACAGCTAGTTGAAAAAAAAAAAACATTGACTTTCAATAACATTTTTCTACTACATAAATATATCCGAACCAAAGAAATATGGGGAAAATGGATATGGTATATTTAAATGTATAATTTTAAGTTCGTCAGTATATTTTTTCGCAACAGATTTTGATTTAAAATGTTCTGGTATCGCGTTAATAACTAGTGTTTAAATCTCGTAACTGAAACTAGTAATTAAACAGCTATTAAATACATAGTTCTAGTTACGAGATATAAAAATGTGATACAAATCGTTTATGTTCATAAAAACGTCGAATATGAATTGAATGAGAAAATCGCATTTGCAAATTATTTTGATTACGAATGTAACTTAAATCAACAAGAATTTAAAGTTTTTTTTTTCTCTTAATAAACATAACTCGAACTATCTTCTAAAAATCTTACGAATTTTACATAACATGCGGGTTAAAAACATGACAAGGTTAGTAAAAAAAAAAAAAATAGGTTGGGTATATAAATATAAATGACCAAATAAACCATCTGTTAAATAAATAACTTTATGAAAATTTATGAATACTAAACATTTCAGACTGAAAATAAATGCGGATTTTCTTTTGTTACAACATATGTTAATGTTTTCATTATATATCTTATATTTACTTACCTATAAAGAATACCGTATATATTTATACACGGTATTATTACGGTATATATTTATACACTGTATTATTACGTAAGTGTATAAATATACTCGGTATTATTAATATCTATAAAAAAAAAATACATTTCAAATATTTTCATAATTAATATCTGTATTTTCTTAGACTGTTGGGTATATGGTTGGAATAACTTCTACCTTTTTTTGTCTGAAATGAACATTTATAATATCAATTGTCTTTAACAAAAATGAAGATTTATAATGAATTGACATTAAAATCAACATAAAGGAGCAAAAATGTAAAAAAATATAGTGTAAGTATAACATAATTACCATCTTTACATTCCAATAATATTACATATAGTAATCGTTGTTGTCCCATGTATGAATAGTTATAAATTGATTGATCGATGTACTTATTTAATGGTACGTTTCTTGGGTAAGGGTAAGACGATAGATACAATATTCAACTCATAAGTATTTGCATTACTTTTTTTGACGGGATAACGTCTTATAAATCAATGAACGCCGGCTGCAGGTACGAATAAGCATGACTCATTGAGCCGAGCGTGCAAGCGAGAGCGCAGAACAAGCGATAGAGAGGCACGATCGGCCTATGTTTCTTATGACGTTATCACGTAAAATTATTGTCCGTAAATCGACTTTACAGAATACCAATTTTTTTTTTTTCATTACGTTGGAATATATCGGTATCCTATTTACAGAGTTTATTTTACGGTTTGAGGATTGGTGGAAAGAGCTGATGAATGCGTACTGTATAGGGCACAAGACCCGACGTTGAAGAAGTCTAAATACATTCAACAAACAAGTAAAATTCGTGTGAATATTTAAGTTAGTATTGAAGAAATAAACACAACAAAGAAGATTCTTTTTCCTTTATTTCGGTTAAAGTTTATCGGTAGTTTCATTTACCGATAAACTTTAACTGACTTCTTTATTTAAATTACTTACTTTCTACATTTTTATTAATCAATATTGTTTAGAGGATACGAAGAAAAAATATTAGGCACTGGTACTTATTTATATAATAGGTAGGGGAAAAAGTCTTTTCGCATTATAGTATGTATGAACTTGTAATAAAATCTCTTTGGTTATACCATTTGTATCTGAAAGGTTTTGATATCTTTAAAAAGTTTAAATTTTAAAAAAGATAATTCCAAATTCAAATTAGGTAAATGTGTGATTTTCATTTGTTTTTTTTACTGTCAAGATGAGTGAATCTAATGAAGAAATTCGATACATTTTAAAATTTTACTATAAAAAAGGTAAAAATTCAACGCAAGCTACGAAAAAAATTTGTGACTTTTATGGACCTAGTGCAGTGTCTGTGAGAGTAGCACAAATTTGGTTTAAGCGTTTTCAATCCGGAAATTTTGATGTCAAAGATGCACGTCGCTCTGGTCGCCCTGCTACGGATAAAATGGATGCCATTTCTGAAAAAGTGGAGCAAGATCGGCATATCAGTAGTTACGACGTAGCTGAAGAACTAGGAATTGACCACAAAACAGTTTTGGCGCATAAAATGGTCGTGGTCAAAGGCCGGCCAGGCTTCACAGACTCTGGCGAAACCCGGGTTAACCCGCAACAAGGTGATGCTGTGTGTATGGTGGGATTGGAAGGGAAGATATTCATTATGAGCTGTTACCGCCAGGCAGGACTATCGATTCTGAACTCTACTGTGAACAACTGATGAGATTAAAGCAAAAAGTTGAGAGAAAGCGGCCGGAATTAATTAATAGAAGGGGTGTGATTTTTCATCATGATAACGCTAGACCTCACACATCTTTAGCCACTCAGCAAAAATTAAGAGAGTTTGACTGGGAGGTGTTAATGCATCCGCCGTATAGTCCTGACCTTGCACCTTCTGATTTCCACCTGTTTCGGTCTCTTAAGAATACTTTAGGCAATGTCAGGTTAACATCACGAGAAGACTGCCAAAACCACTTGGCGCGGTTTTTTGAACAGAAGTCCCAAACTTTCTATAGTAATGGGATCATGTCTCTACCTACAAAATAGCAAAAGGTTATCGAACATAATGGCACCTACATACTTTAGTTAAATGTAAATAAACTTTATTAAAAAATGTTTTGAATTTTCATATAAAATACGAAAAGACTTTTTCCCCAACCTAATACATTATGCTCTAAACCCCTTCAATTTAGTTGAGACCCGTATCCCAACAGTGGGAGGAGTAAGGGTTGTTGACTTTTTATTTATTTGTCCATGATTTCTCAAAAAAATATTAAATCTACTTTTTCATTCACATAAGGTAACGTAATAAAATATATTTCAAGTTTTGAACATCAAAAAATTTGTTTTTTTTTTTTAAAAACAAAGGGCTATAAGATGCTATAGAACAGACAAGAAATTGTACTAAACTTTAAAATATAAGAGTGCAGTAACTGAACTACAGTGTAACGTGGGTAGATTTGCAGTACCATCATCATTATCAGCCTGTGTTTATCCACTGCTGGACAGAAGCCTTCCCCAATGCTTTCCACTAAATACGATCCTCCGCGTTCCGCATCCAGCCGCTCCCAGCAGCTTTCTTAGAGTCATCGGACCATCTAGAAGGGCCCTCCTTCTAGATGGTCCGATGACGCTCTCTTTACTTCTCCGCCATTCTAGAAGTAATATTAAAATATACGAGTACCTATCTTCTAGCTAACGAAAGCTACTTTGAACTCGACAGTAGTCATAGCTCGAATACATTCTTCTTTATCTACTTTGAGTCTAGTCTAGATTTATTTATTTCTCACGAAAACTTCATGTTCTTTAAAGTTATATAAACATCTTTATTTACTATTGTACACCGTCTAACTCTTATCTAAACACCATCAAAATATAAAAAACTACAAGTCACTGCCATAAATATAAAGGGTTTGTAGTAGACTTATGTATTAAATGTAGTATGTACGGCTTATAACATAAGTGACATGTGACAGCAAATAATGATTTTGTCGTATTTTTTTATTTAGTTTAGTATTATTGTATAATGTATTCAGTAAATCCAGTTATTAAGATGTATTTTTAACTTTATGACTAGCTAATAAAGGTAAGACGAAGTGTTAATATGTTCACTGATCGGATGACATATAGAGGTCGCTAGTTTCTATGTGGTGTGGGAAGGCATATTTGACCATTTCTTTTTAAAAATAGGTTTGGCTTCAGCTTGAGTGTGCAGAATCAATAATGCATTACTCCTTACAAGTAAAGCAATGTGTTGAATTTATATAAATCTGTGCAGGACATACTCTTAACCTAGATTTGATCAGGAACCTTACCGCCGAAACTCAAGCCCATTATCATCGAATATTTTGATTCGAAAAATATGTTTTTTCGTTGTTGACAAAATCCTCAGCTTAGTCGGTAGAGCTACCAGTTAAAGCTAAACACAAATACCATATATCTAAACTGAAGTTTGATTTTCGCAATCAAAAAATCTGTTGACGGTGGGGGCCTACCCCCTGATTTTATTGGTAATGTTTCAAAGATAATGTTTCAATATGGGTTCGTAAACTCAATCATGGATCGTGTTCTATACGTACAGCATTGGCTGTACCCAAATTACACAATTGGGTACTACCTAAGTGGTCTAAGTATATTTCTAACTACAATGCATAGTGGTTTTCAGTGGATATCGCTTCGTTTTTCTTTTATTATCTGACATATTCACGTTTTAATTTTTACTGTCAATAGGTTAAGTGTAGGACATTTTAATTTTTAATTATTTAATAGTTCTCTGAACTGATGGCACTAGTTTTTTTTTGATAATTTATGTTTTCTACTATTTTTTATACGTGAACACTTTTAAATTACTACATTATTTATATCTGTAGATATATTATTCGTTGTGATTTTTCAAAATTTTTCGTTTTTTTTTTATTCTTATAGAGAACAAGTTTTCTTTATTGTATTTTAATTAAAAACATTGTTGTTTTGTTGTTAAAAGTACTACAGATATTAATAATTGTATTAATTGGTGAAAAAATTAATGTAAATGTGACATTGTTGCAATGTATTGTATTAAACAATGGTATGAGCCTTTTGTATGAATGTTAGGTAATTATTTTTTCTATCGGTCAACCCTATACGAGATATAGGTGTGGCCAATGTGAACTAATGGTGAACTTCTTAACGTTGTGGGTAACTGATTGGTAGCTCTAAATTACACTTGCAACAAATTATTTACAGGCGGCTATTCACTACTAAAAACAGTTTTTTTTTGTAAGAATAAAAATTTATTGTTAAGTGTAATTTGTGAATATACCTGTAATTTTTTAATGTGTGGATAAGAAAATGTTATTTACGAAGGACTTGTTAGTTAGCAAAACAATTCATAAAGCTGAGGGCACACTTGTGCGTACTAATGTCTCGGTATTGCAGAAAATACTATGTACCTACAACTCGCGCAGCGAGAGATGAAGCGAACACAGTACTAACACAGATGTATTCCAATGTGCGTAATTGAGACGGAAAGCACTTTCGTTGTCTTTTATACACATTTAAATGCATCTGCGTGAGAACAAATGTTCCACTCAAGTCTTGTTGCGCGACCTGTACTATTAGTACACGCCCTAGTGTGGACTACGCTTAAAATTATTCTTGGTCTAAGTCTTAGCGTCGTCGACTGATATTAATTGTGAATAAACAATATTTTTAATAGTCCATAAGCCCAATGCGCATGCTACATGATAAGTAATTACAATAGAGTTTATATAGAAATAAAAATATTCAATTATGCCGTCGAATAAAACGATGGATTTGATGAAAACAGTGTTTTCTTTCTCTTCCTATATTCACCTACTTATATATCCAAGCAGTAGATACGAGGTACCTATATAGCTCTCAGGCTGAGAATGACAACTTCCTAAAATGAGTTTTAAATTTTGTTTTTTTACATACAATTCATACAAACAAAAACATTAATTCAAAGTTGCAACACAAACATCCAGTCAAATATTACTTGCTACTACGGAACCCTTCATGGTCAATTCTTCAGGTCATCGGCCATACCACCATACCAGTGGACAGCCCAAAAGTATCTTAAAACCAGTTCTCAGCTCGAGGAAAAAATGACATTTTCGAAAATTGTCATTTTCGGAAATTGTCATTTTATTTTATTTCTTTTATTTGCAATAGACGATTTAGGAAGTTGTCGTTCTCAACCCGAGGGCTAGATAGCAAGTCTACCAATGAATTTGTAGCTTCAGAAAAACAATTACATCCAAACACGGTGAATGTGAGCTATTTGAGTAATATAAACGCTTAAACTATGGACAAATGTTATTTCTATCCACAGAGGTGTACTTTTCTATCTTTAAATAACTAAATCCGATTAAAAATGTGAGATAAGAGGGGAGAAGCGATATTTTTTTTTAAATTAAGAAGATTGCACGCTGGATCTAAAGGCACTCGTGTTGCCTTGTTTAAGGCGACGAAAGTTTATAATTTCGGATTTTTAAATCAAGTTTATTCGATAACCATATGAAGTGTTATTATCATAATGACTTAGTCTACAAATTAACCTAAGCACTATAAAGATTAGATAAGATATCAGAACAACCAACCATGCAAAAAGTCTAGTAGTAATTAGAACCTACTAGTACTAGTAATTGACAAGGTAACAAAATGACTGGTTATTGATATATGAATATGATATAGTAATTGCGCACCTGAACTTTTAAAGTTAGGGCATTGCTGCCCGGCGGGGGCATCACCACCTCGCAGAATACCGCAGTCAAATAACAATTCCCCTGAGGGTTGTGTTCCTGCCAGTGAGTGAGGTGACCAGAAAAAAAGGAGTTTCTGCGTTACAGCGGGGGTGGCGACGCGCGAGCGATATTTCCTGTTGCGAGCGTGGCTACGATAACCACCTCACATAAGGCTGTCCTTGTGCTTGTGCTGCCAAACGACGTAGCAAAAAAATACGAAATAGTAAGTAAAACTAACTAAATAAGTTTACATTAAATTAAATTATGAAAAAAATATCCCTTTATATAAATTAATGAGTCAGTCTAATCGAACACGCAAGTTAAGCAATAAGCCGTAGACTGCCCATGGATGGATTTATTTGGTTCCTCCGTGCTCCGGAGGGCATTAAGCCATCGGTCCCGGCTGTTAGTATTATAGATGACAGTCGTTAAGCCAAGTTAGTTTCCTTTAGGCCAGTGTTTTCAAACCCTGGCCTCCACCAACCCGCAGTTGAGCAGCGTGGTGGAGTACGCTCTAAACTCCTTCAATTAAGGGGAAACCATCCCAGCAGTGGGATGAATAAGTCGATACTCTATTACACCTAAAATTTTACGGCGTGTAGATTACGATACTCTATTACACCTAAAATTTTACGGTGTGTAGTACCTTTGATAAAACGCACGTGACACGGCCCATATTAAGTCACATTCGTATGAAAATATAGAAAAAAACTCTCAAACAAACATACAAATCAAACCCTTTTCAAAAGGCCTTTGTTTCTTACGGAAATGAGGGTGCGGTGGGCGAGTGGCTACACAATTGTTTCTGATGTCAAAAGCTCTTGTGAAAGGATCAGGTAAACATTAAAATAAAATTAATAATGCCGCCCATACATTAATGTCGCAATCAGACAATAGACAATAATATGTTGCTATACTTACTGCTGGAGAAGCGACGAAGCGCAGTCAACACCAGGGCTGGTATCGCCGAAGCTGAAGCCGATTACCATCGAATATTATGCATAAAAAAATAGGTCTTACGTTTAAGTTATTGGCATACATCTTCAGCTTAGTTGGAAGAAGTACAGGCTTATCTTATTATAAGCTAAGCTTAACACAGGTACCATAAATCTAAGCTGAAGATATTCGCAATCAAAAATCCTGATGGGAAACGGCTTCATTAGCTTCGATCTGCTTCGATATTGTCGCTATGGCGTCTTTTCATATATTTTTTTTAAATACTACGTCGGGCGCAGACAAGCTGTATTAACGCTCGCAAAATGAAATACCACTCGCACGCCGCCACCTCCGCTGCCAACGCAACAACTTGTTCCGTTCTGGAGACCTAATTCACTTGCAGGAAAAATCCAAGGGAATTGTTATTTGGCTGTGGTGTTCTATGAGGTGGAGCTACTTCCCCATTCGGGCAAATCATAATTCGGTTCATATCGCGAACTTTAGAGCTGTGAAGTATGAAAAGACGCGGTAGCAATAAGGGCGTAAAAGAACTTGCCTTCGTTTCACTTCGTTTCCGGTGTTGCCTGCGCTTAACAACTGAATATTTTTTCGCTGAAGAAACTACATTTAAAAAAAAAAAACGTTTACAATAAATGTCTCAATAAAGAGATAAAGAGAGATATTAATAATTGATGGCTGACTGTTTTGTTATACGACTAGGGTCAAAAACAAGCGTACTACCTACCTGATGGTACGCACTATTCTCATCCTATGGACGCTTAGATACCTTGCTGCGCTTGTTTCTACTGTCTGTGAGGACTATCTCTCTATTCGTCACATATTTATCAAGGATAAATCGCTAAGAGTCCTATTGGCGGTCGCTGCGAGGCTTCTCGCTCAGTACATACTCGCTCGGTAAGTAATACCACCAAGTAACGAGTGCGAGTAATCCTCCCCACAGTCACTTAGCTTAGCGTCAAAACACTTCTTGCAGCTCGTCAGCTCGTTTAGAGTTCTACTCTTTAGTTGCTCAATTGGTGACGGTATGCAACAAGTGCTTTAGGGACAGCTCTGAATTTTACCATTCGAAGATTTACATATATTACAGTAAAGGAACTACAGTGTAACGTGTATGTAACGAGGGTAGATTTGCGGTACGAAATGATGATGATGAAAAAATACTGCTCTCGCCAGTTGCCTGTTTTTATATTCCAACAGAATTTGGGATGATCAACCGGTTGACTATTATAGCCGCCTTAACTACGCTCTTTTTACTTCTTCGCCATTCTAGAAGGAATATATAAATGTAGAGATTCCCTCCAAGGGAAGATTCTCTAGATTTTGATGGGAAAATCGGCAATTGGTGAAGGCCCGTGACAGTAATCTTTGGTAAAGTTCGAAGCCCGGTATTTATTAAGCTGGTTCATAATTAACCAGAACAAATGAACAATTTTTGGTATCTAGAAATCGAATCTGTCTAATCTCGAAATCGAATTTAGGTTTTGCAGGGGTCACACAGCTGATTCACGGAATTTTTGATCATAAAAATGGAAATTCGTTTTGGTATTATGGTAACCGATTTCCGCGTAGCCTTGCACTCTGACTGACTGACTCTAGAGCTGTAACAATTGCCACTTCTACCTTAACTGATTCGCAATTCCTCAAAAAATATGATCTGAATTGTTTTCAGGTTAAATTGTAAAGTCACATGATCTGAATTTGAATTATTATCTTTAGCTTGATAGATTCAAATACAAATTTCCTGACATTTAGTTTCCATGTTGAACATTGTATTCGGATCGGATCCGGGCAAAATTGTCCGAGGCGAAAATTTTGCATGGGGAATTTTTGGTATATTCCCGATCTTGGCAATAATCCTGGCATTTTTGGCAATATTGCATGGGGGTGGCAGTTCCCTAACTATATGGCTACGTTAGCCGATTTACTTCAGAAGAATACTTTGTATTGATAAAAAAAAACAACAAACATTTTTAACAGGCACACTTCTCTTTGATGTATTCCTTTCCTTCAATTCCTTCTCTTATAATTTTCTAAACAATCTAACAATATTGATAAAATAAAGAAGAAATCCTGTTTTTAGCGCAGGTAGTTGTCGTTTCAAGATTCAAGATTTTATTTTGCCACTAAGTAAGTACATCAGATCATAATAATAGCAAGAACAGTTACATCTTAGCATTTTTCAGATATTCCAAATGATGACAGCAGTTCTACTCTACGGATTATTTCATTCTATCACAAATTAAATGTAATGTCAAAATATTAAATCTTATTGCATTTAAATGTCAAATTTTGATTTAAGTATTCCTTCTCATTCATTATGTCTTTCACTTTATGCGTTGTCAATGTCAAGTATACTTTTGGGTACCTTGTTGTATAGTCTAGGTGCCATTATAAATACACTATTATTATACAATGCAGATTTTGAAGGAGGAATACAAAATTTATGGCAGTTACGAGAGCTTTTTAGATTTGTCAACAAATTAATATTAGTTCTTACAAATAAAATACAATTAATTATGTACGATGCCGATTGCATATTGATCTTACACATTTCTTTGAGTTTTATATACCTTTTCTGGTATTCTATTTGGTGTGTCTGCTTCAGACGCGTGTCCAGACCCCCCCCCCCCCCCCCCCTGGACCAATGCCAAAGATACAGGCGTGTGAAATGCCTGATTTTAAAATATGCCTAAAACGCAGGAATATCGAAAACTTTGCAAAATAAAATAAGATTTAGCCCAATAACATGCAGAGTCACGTCCTGTAGAGCCTAATGCCGCCGGTAAAGACTACTACAGCCTGTAATGAGACTACCTAAATATTATTACCTTAATGTTCTCTGGGAGTGTGATATTTAGCGACGGGAGTATATTATTATGTGCTCCTACCGCCGAAGATGAAGGCGATTTAGTAGCAATAAGGGAGATTACCAAGCATTCAGACGATGTAATTCATATTATTGGCACTGATGTATTAGGTAACATTACAAATCAACTAATTTTTTAAACTCAATAATGTTAGATATTTAAAATCCGTGGTGCACGGCATTTGAATTTCATTTGACTAGCCATGTTTTTGGACTTTTAATGCCTTATTTGACATATTGCTGTCTCTCACATTGCTAAAGGGGAAATCAAATTCTAAAAACTTTCTTCTGATTAAATTCGTTTTGAGTTTGGCAGCCATAGTTTTACTGCAGTGGACTTTTGGTGATCGCTACTGTAAATCCTGGCTACACAGGAGATACAGTAGGAATGTGTTATGGGCCACCGCACTGTAAATTTTTTTTTTGTGTGTGTATTGTATATGTATTTTCGAAATATTAGCTCATTTAATATATTTCAAATACATAAGAAATATTCTGTGTCAGTCTAAAGCTCATTGCCTGTGTCAGTCTAATCGAACACGAAAGTTAAGCAATGTCAGCCGTCGCCTGTCCATGGATGGGTTTATTTATCTCGAGCTTCTCCGTGTTTCGGAAGTCATTAAGCCGTCGGTCCCGGCTGTTGTCATTAAAGATGACAGTTTTTAAGCCGAGTGGCTTGAAAACAGTGACCTCCGCCAATCCGCAGTTGAGCAGCGTGGCGGAGTATGCTTTAAACCCCTTCAATGAATAAGGGTTGACGATACGAGCCCTTGATAAAAGAAAAATAAGACCAACACCGACATGGACTGTAAAGTGTATTAACTGAGTCGTATGGAAAAATCTGGAACGAGGAAATTGGACGGAAAACTAGTTGTCGAGAAAGCTCTCAAAGTCAGCAAACTGAAGTGGCAGTGGGCTGGCGACATCTGCCGAGTCAGTGATGGCAGATGGGGTGGAATGGCCTAGAGAGGAGGATGCGTGTGGGGCGACAACAAAAATAACAAAAATTCCTTTTACGATAATATACCTGTACATACACTGTAGATTGACTGCGTTGTTAGAATCAGATGATCTATCATTTGAGTTAATATAAACAAGAAATTATTAAGAAATTATCGAAACAGTACACACCACACTCCATTGAAAATACTAACAATTTTTTTTGTTATTATTCTGCAATTTTTTTCCGTTGTCGAATTCTTGTAATCATCTAATTATTTATTTTTACATATTATGTTGAGCCTTACAGATATATCCAATTCTGAGCGAATTGGATATATCTGTATTATTGCCAAAAGATTGATATCATTCAATATTACATAATAACATATCAATAAAATCTGCCGGCCGGCACACACCCACACGTGGGTGGGTGCATGTACTAATTGGTGGCGGAAGCACGCAAAGTAGTGTAGATCAAATTGCCTGTAAATTTGACTTCCGCAAAATAACACCTGAATCAATTAACAATAAAATATTACATACAATTATAATTAAAATATATTATTATGCATAAATTATGTATTATTTATATTAATACTTTTGACATATTCTACAGCCGCTCTGAGGACCTGTACCTTAATATAACCACACCCCGGCCACTCCATACAAATGTCGCATCGTTCGCATCTCAGAGCATGAATGAGCGTGAGTGCGGCCGGCGCCATAGAAACTGTCCCAGATTTGTTTCAGAGGGGAGGTCGACACGTGAGAGCGGCAGGGAATGGCCATACTGTACGTATTAATATTACTTATACTGTGGTACAACTAAACAAGTCGACCGCTGCATATTTTAATGCTAATGCTTGGAGCAGTCGCAGCGCCGCGCTCGATGGATCGGATCGCAAGCTGCAGCAGTCGTTCTGGTGCTTCGTGGAGAAAAAAGATAATATGCCCTAACATCGGAGGTAAATAGAATGACACTACATAAACCGTTTGACGGATGAGGAAATCCACATACATACACTTGGAAAACATAAGAGTCTTTTTCGTTAGTCGGATAAAAAAAACTTCTGATGTTTTAAAATTTACACGCGTAGGCAAAGTCGCTTTACGTACTTTGGTATGTAGTATTAAAATGTCACATTAGGAATTAGGGCGTGGGTTTCAGGCTGGGTGGGAAAAAGTAGCAAGTAAGCACAGTGTGTGATATTACAACATATATTTTTTTTTATACCACATTGGTTGTTTAACAAACATACAGTCGAGTAAAGCGCCTATAGCCTATATATATATATAGGTAGATGCAAATTTAATTAAAAGGAGCTCGCTCTCTGACACCACCAGTGCGAATGTATCATCTCCTCAAGCCTAGTGGTGGTGACCTTACTTACTCGTACGATCACAACAGTCTTTAATCTCTGTCAACGTGGACTTGTTTAATATCTTCCTAATGAGACTTCACTTCCGTTTAACAGAAGAACTCTCATGTTGTGAAGTTATAAGACGCGTGTTACATATCAAAATTCAAGATTATGTGGGTAACTTCCTCACATTTTGAAATGAGCAACCCTTTGGATATGTAACACGAGTCTGGTAAATTCACAATATGAAACTTTTTCTCAATTTGGTCGGTTTGTAAACGTTAACACATCGAATGTGATCAAAAAACTCGCACGAAGCAGATTCCCGCATATATAAAAAGAAAAAAATTTGTGTGCATGAACATAAATAAATAAATATTTCTGAACAATTTACACAGCGCCATCTAGTCCCAAATTAAGCGTAAAGCTTGTGTTATGGGTACTAGACAACTGATAAATGTACTTAAATACATTTTTTTTTTGTAAATATATACTTATAATACATAGAAAACACCCAGACCAAGACAAACAAACATGCACACAAATGTTTGACTTGTGCGGGAATCGAACCCACGACCTCGGAGTCAAAGTGGCCATTGCTAACCATTCGACCACCGAGCTCGTCCGAACATGTCTGTTTGTCTTCTTTGTGTTTTCTGTGTATTATATGTATGTATTTACAAAAAAAAATAAGTATAATATCAGTTTCCTAGTACCCTAGCTTTGCATAGTTTGGTACTAGATGGCAGTGCGGAATTTGTCCAGGAATATTTATTTACTTATTTTATTTACATTATTGTGATTTTCTCTTCACAGTCCAATAATACAGTTTACACAATACACGACGAAAATGTTTTCACGCGCGCTCGGCAATCTCACAAACAAACTGCCACAAACCACATAAAAGCAGCCAGCGAAACTCGATGTGCGGGATGATACTTAACGCAAATTATTTCGCTATACGAGTGACACATGCACTGGCAATTTATTCAATTGCTTAACAATCTTGGGGTGTAAGTAGTTCATCAACATCTTTGAACCAAAGCCAACCTCACCTGCATGTGGTGCACCCTGCTGACTGACAAACGAGTCTCTGGCGAAAAGTGAAGTAGGGCATAGCGTATTTTTTTAAGCTGCCCGACTGGGGAAGTACCTCCACGGCAACCAAATAATAAATCCCTTGAGGGTTGTTAGGTTCCTGCGAGTGAGTAAGGTCACCACAAAGAAATGAGTATAGGAATGCAAAAAATCGTCAACATACAAGCCTTCCTGGTAGCTCAGTAGCTCAATCAGGAAGAGCACTCGACCCGTCATCGGGAGATCATGGGATCAAATCCCACCAAGGCAGGGAGTTAAATTTTTTCGATTTTTAAAATATTTATAGTAAGCTGAAGATGTTTTTCAATAACTTAAACGTAAAAACGTAAAACCTATTTTTCGAATATATAAATATTCGATATATCACTACATAGTATAAAACAAAGTCGCTTTCTCTGTCCCTATGTCCCCATGTATGCTTAAATCTTTGAAACTACGCAACGGATTATGATGCGGTTTTTTTTAATAGATAGAGTGATTCAACTGGAAAGTTTATATGTATAATATATGCATAACATAGTAGAAAAACACTGATAATTTAGAGGTTTCTAATGTGATGTCGTAAATAAACACATTTTTTTGCTCTTTCATTGCAAACGCTGGCTGAACCCAACGAGATAGATCAAAATAATGTAGTACAGTATTGTTCACCTTAAAATGGTCTACAAAAAAGTTCGCGATGGTATATGTCTATCTCTTAGTGGTAACACACAATAAGCGTTATTTTATCCTTTGCTTTTTACAAGAAATAATGCCTTATTTACGAAGCGATTTTAAGCAATACAGAATTAATCCTTATCCAATTAAGTACCTTAAATACATTGCGCATTTAATATAGATCAATATGGCCCTTCACAGCATGTAATTTAAATGAATAGTTTAGAAGATATTACACATTTAAAATGCAGGGACATAACGGCTGTGGCGGTACCGGCCGCGGAGCCGGCGGCGTGTGCCTATAACTGGGGAAGGACTGGATAGGACAAAGCGCAAAGACCTTCTGTAGTACATTTAGTATCAGCATTGCACCCGTGCGAAGCCGGGGCGGGTAGCTAGTAAGATATATAAAATGGTAATCGGCTTCAGCTTCGGCAGTAGGGCCCCTGATACGATATAACGCGCAATTCACATCCTGGCTTTTATAACTAACGATAACCGTTATGAGACGGGATCGTAGGCTTATTTGCCACACGATAGCGGAACTATTTTGTAGTTAGATGTCCGAAGTAAATAGGATAACGAGTCATTCCACTAACGACTAAGTCGTCCCTCCCATGTGACCAATCACGAACTTAACACATTAAAGTTAGTAATATTTGCCAAATAGTAAGATACCGTCCTAATATCATGTAATTCCGCCGGGAAATCATGTATTTGAATGTAACTTTAATTTGTGAAGTGGTAATAGGTCTTACGCGTGTGTTTTGTTTATATAGACACTTTATACGAGATATTTTCATCATCATCAGGTCCATTTTTGTCTCCATTATAGGAGCACGGCCCTCTCTCGTCCGTCCTAGACGGAAGGAGGATTTGGCCTACACTCCCCACGCTGGCCTAACGGGTTGGGGAGGCCTGAGCGATATTTGATAATGTATTTCCCTTAGTCGCCTTGTACGACATCCACGGGAAGAAACGGAGTGATTCTATTCTAGTCTGCCGGAAACCACACGGTCAACATATAGTTTTATACTGACAAATTTGTATATAGTGTTATACCGAATTTTCCCAGAATCATGTAATAAAGTGACTTACACTAATATGACTGCTTACGATCAGGCTGGTCATGCTTGTTTGCCACTCTAATGGTATAAAACATGTCTTGTTTTTTTAGGGGAAAAATATATTCCCAAAATTTAGACAGCTTACTGTACCCTCCGAAACACGGAGGAGCATGAGATAAATAAACCCATCAATAGACAGGCTACGGTCGAAGTTGTTTAACTTGCGTGATCGATTAGACTGGCACGCGCATCGACGCCATCAAGCTTCTCATTGTGTCTGTATACTGTCCACTAATATGGCGTATTCATGGGCATGAATAAAATAACATTAATAAAAAATCGGATTGACTTAATATTTCTGAAAGAATGAATGACGACTTCATACAATAAGAAACAATATAGAAGTTGATTTTATATCTTAATTATATAAGATATTTCATAATTTTGGGGGTGTAAGTGGTTCATCAACATCTTTGAACCAAGGCCAACTTCACCTGCACGCGGTGCGCCCTGCTGACTGACAAACGGAGCTCTGGCGAAAAGAGAGGTAGGGGGCGTAATTGTAAGCTACCCGACTGGGGAATGTACCTCCACCTCACAGAATACCGCAGCCAAATAACAATTCCCTTGAGGTTTGTTGTGTTCCTGCGAGTAAGTGAGGTCACCAGAAAGGAAGGAGATGCTGCGTTAGCAGCGGGAGTGGCGGCACGCGAGCGATATTTTATGTTGCGAGCGTTAATATGGCTACGGTAATCGCTTCACATCAGGCGGGCCGTATGCTTGTCTGCCACCCGACGTAGTGTAAAAGAAAAAACGCACTAAGGCACGACGACCTATATATATAATATTCATTTTATATATTTTTTTTATGACTGAGTCTATTTTATTGCTTATGTTTAAAAGCTGTCCAATTGAGATAGCACCAAGTACCTATTTAGGCTTATAATGCCTTATTTGCCATATAGCTGGCTCTCACATTGCCAAGAGGAGAAGTCGAATTCCAAAAGTTTCCTATTCCTACTAATCTCTTCTGATTACATTCGTTGTGAGTTCCAACTAACACGCAAACTATCCGTAGTTTTGCCCAGGGACTGCAGTGGACTTCATTGTTCATTACCTTTTTGGTGGTCGCCGTTGTTAATCCTGGCTACACAGGAGATGCAGAGGTGGGAATATGTAGTGGGCTGCCGTCCCGTAAGAATATTTGTAAATATCCTAAATATCGACGAGCTCGGTGGCGTAGCGGTCGACACCAACGCTTGTGAGTTCGATTCCCACATAGGACAAACATTTGTCTGCATGAACATGTCTGTTTGTCTTGGTCTGGGTGTTTTCTATGTAATATAAGTATGTATTTACAAAAAAAAAATGTATTTAAGTACATTTATCAGTTGTCTAGTCCCCATAACACAAGCTTTGCGCTTAATTTGGGACTAGATGGCGCTGTGTAAATTATCCAGAAATATTTATTTATTTATTATTATCAGTGATCGGCGAATGTCTTGATATGGCGAAGGCGTTCGATCGGGTCTGGCACCGTGGTCTTCTTTCGAAGTTGCCTGCATACGGTCTACCAGAGGGTTTATGCGAATGGGTCGCTAGCTTCTTGTCCTGCAGAAGCATTAGAGCCGTTGTGGATGGCAGTTGCTCCGATAGCATGGACATTAATGCTGGCGTCCCGCAAGGCTCGGTATTGTCCCCGACGCTGTTTTCGCTGCATATCAATGATATGTTGTCCATTGACAGCATTCATTGCTATGCTGACGACAGCACCGGGGATGCTTATTATACGGGCCGCGCTAATATTCCCCGCTCTCTGGTGGAGGAGAGCCGCGAACAGCTTGTGTCGAAGATCGAGAGCACACTGAATAGTGTGTCCGATTGGGGGCGAAAGAACCTGGTCCATTTCAATCCCACTAAGACACAAGTCTGCGCGTTCACCGCTAAGAAAACCCCTTTTGCTGTGGCTCCTCAATTCCTAAACACACCCCTTACCATCGCCAAAAACATTGGGATTCTTGGAGTTGAAATCTCCAGCGACGTCCAGTTTCGTTGTCACCCGGAGGGGAAGGTCAAGCTGGCGTCGAAGAAACTAGGTGTGCTCAACAGGGCGAAGCAGTACTTCAATCCGCGGCAGAGACTTATGCTTTACAAAGCTCAAGTACGGCCGCATATGGAGTACTGTTGCCATCTATGGGCGGGAGTGCCTAGATACCAGCTTGCTCCTTGTGACTCGATTCAAAGGCGCGCTGTGAGGATTGTCGACAATCCCAAACTAACAGACGGTTTAGAACCTTTAAGTCTGAGAAGAGATTTTGCGTCCCTTTGTGTGTTCTACCGTCTGTACAATGGGGTGTGTTCAGAGGAGTTGTTTGATATGATGCCAACGGCCTCCTTCTACAGTCGCACCGCTCACCATCGACAGGGAATTCATCCTCACACATTGGAGCCTAAGTGGTCACGTACTGTGCGGTTCCAGAGAAGTTTTCTCCCGCGTACTGTCAAGCTGTGGAATGAACTGCCTGTCGAGGTTTTCTCAGGGGACTACAGCATGGGGTTCTTCAAAAAGGGCGTGAAGAGGTTTTTATAGGGTCGGCAACGCGCGTGTGATGCCTCTGGTGTTACAGGCGTTCATAGGCTACGGTAACTGCTTTCCATCAGGCGGGCCGTATGCTTGTTTGCCACACTAGTGGTATAAAAAAAAATGTAGTGTCATTTGGGGTCAATGGACTTGTATGTTGATGTTAATATGGATATGACCATGGGATTCCAGGACTACGTTTAGTCTACATTATATTTTTCTTTTGTTGCTGTATCATTAAGAGCAATACCAGAAAATTCGATTAGAAGGAAATTAGAAAAAAAAAATCTCTAGATAAACAGTTAAGAAAAATAATACAATGAAAGCTAATAAAAGCATGCTAAAACAATATAAATAAATACGTAAAATACAAATAATACTAAAATAATTCACAAAATTTACGAAATCGTTTAATGAAAATGCCGGGATTTGGGAGGCATATCCATATTAAGACAACGGTCACAAATCCCACGCAATGGCACTACCAACGCCGATCACTGATTATTATTTATTGCAGAATACAAATACAGGCAATGTATATCAAAATAAACAAATAATACAAAGATTTAATGCCCAGCGGAACGTTGAATATTTTTCAAAGACATTGTGTGCAATGGCCCGTGAAACATTTAGTGTACTTCCTAGGACTTTGTCCTGAATTGGCGGTCAGCCAATACTTCATATAATATAGCTACGCAATGTTGCGTAATACGAGGTAATGTATTCTAGTTCGTTGGATCTCTTACAAAAATTGTATTATACCTGGGCCTTAATATTTGCTACCGGTTGTTACCTACGACTTCACCTCTCTCGAAGTTATTATATTTTAAAAAAATATTCCTATCTTTGGATATGTTACTAGAAAAATGTATAATAATTCAGTCAATATCCCATGAGGAGCATGATGGTGTCAGTCTAATGATCTAATCCAGGGCTGTCCATAGCACGGCCCGCGGGCCGCATGCGGCTCTCGGCTTATATTTGTGCGGCCCGTGACGTGTTTTTCATTTAGCGGTTTTTATGCAGTTTGTTACGGTTTGTATAACGAATCTGACTGAAAATTATATATTTTTTGAAAAGTTAAAGTTTTATAACTAAGCTTAAACTTTCAAAGTAAGTAATAAATGTCAAGTAGGTATTTGTTTCTGCGGCCCGCTAATTTATTTAGTAATTTGTAATGGCTTGGTATCGTATATGGTTTGGACAGCCCTGATCTAATCGAACACGCAAGTTAAGCAAAGTAATCCACTGTATGCTGTCCATGGATGGGTTTATCCATGATGGACCCAGTCCTCTAAAAACCTCATCATGTCCTTTTTGAAAAACTATATGTATATAAGATAAGATATAAGGAGACTGCTCCTAGGAAAACCTCGGCAGGCAGTTTATTTCGCAGTTTGTACGTGCAGCATATTAAATGTCATATTAAATCTGTGGTGGATGGAAACATATAGCGAACCGCTCACACTATGCTATCGCTCAATCTTCCCTATCCTATCATTCCAGTGGATTTTCTATACATACATAGTTACATAGATTATTGCCATCCTTATCACAACAGCTGTTTAATAAACTGCTATCTTTTTTACTCATCGAGCGCAAAATTGCGCCAATTTTTCTTACAAAAACATAAAATTAAGTGTAAGTACGTGTTAAAATCAAATATTTTTGTGTGCCTTCGTGATATGTGATCTCTTGTGCTTTACTTATTTTATCAAATTAAAATATGCACTTTTCAAATACAAAACGCTGCAATTTTACATAATTAAATCAATTGTCATAAACGTCTGATTCGTCGGCTTACTTGTGCTACCTAATCGCGAGGTAAGACAATTGGCTCACTTTACGGGTGTTCGTTTTTAACGCTTGTAGCATATCTAGAGAAATATAACATCATTGCAATAAACATAACAAATAAACTGTGGTTTCACGTATAAAAATTCGTAGGTGCTAAATTCTACTATAAAAAGCACATTTTGTCCTAAAACTTACCAAACTAAAACCGTAACATTTTACATTGTACGGAAAATGTGAAACAAAGCGCCGCTTGGGGAGAACAGATAAAAAATATAGCCCGCTGTATGGAGTTTCCTTCGCCCGTTTCCTCAGCGAAAATAGAGCAGGAAAGAGGTTTTTTTTTTATTGTGGACAAGATAGTAATTATTTCACGTTGGATTGTGAAGTAGGTCAGAAATCTCTTTTCCATATTACAATGAAATCTTTGCTAGTTCATTTGTAGGGATTTCTAGAAAATTAGGGGAGGCGGCGCGCGAGCGATATATGTGGCGAGCATTATATGTCTACGGTAACCGCTTCACATCAAGCGAGGCGTATGCTAACAAACAGGTATGTTGTCGTCGTCGTCAACACATAAAGTCGTTAACAGTGGTGTTGGGATATGGATCTCCCCTCATTCGAAGGGGTATAGAGCGTGCTCTACCACGCTGCTTAATTGCGAGTGTACGGCGGCTAGCGTTTTCAATCCGCCTAAAGGCCACTGATTTGGTTTAGCCACTGTCATCTAATGACAACAGCCGGCACCGATGGCTTTACATGTCCTCCACAGTTCGGAGGAGCTAAATAAACCCATCCATGGATAGGCTACGGCGGACGTTGCTTAACTTGCGTGTTCGATTAGATTGATACGCGCAACGACGCCATCGAGCTCCTCAGCACATCTAGTCTTACAATAAAACCTACCGACTATTTTTAACAACAAAGCAACACGGTTGTACGTGGGCTTTTCAGTTTTTTCTTTTAGCAAAGTGTGTGGGCGCCTACAGTATCTCTTTTATTATATTAATTAGCGAAATATATATAAAATAAAATACAGCCGTCTAGTCCTAAACTAAGTAAAGCTTGTACTATGGGTAACTGATATTATACTTAAATACATTTTTATTTGTAAATACATACATAATAATATATAGGAAACAGCCAGACCAAGACAGACATGTTCAATGTACACAAATATTTGTCTTGTGCGGGAATCGAACCCGCGACCTCGGAGTCAAAGTGGCCAATGCTAAAACCATTCGACCACCGAGCTTGTCAATATAAAAAAGACTTAAACGTGTCTTATGGGATAAATAGAGTTTAATTCCCAGGGCCTGATTAACCCTTAGGCTAATTAGTTTTTTATTTCATTGTGCAGGGATTGAACCCGCGACCCCGGAGTCAAAGTGGACATGGTTAGCCATTCGACCATCGAGTTCGTCAAAATATACGTATAAATTGCATGTTAGGGAGTGTACGTTGCCGACGTCGGTCGTCGCGGCGGCCGCCACCTCCGATTGCCGAATTAGCTGCCAACAACTGACTGACTATCTCTAAGGGCCAACTCAAGGCTGAAACTTTAGCCACTACGGCAGAATCCAGAATGCCACACCATTTTAGCACGTTTTTAAGTTTCGATATCTTGTTTTCTCTTTACATGAACAGGTACACAAGAACCGATTAGTACGATAATGCCCTATTCCGGAAATGGACACAGAGTCCTAAAAGGACTCATTACTGGACTTAATCTCAAAACGACTTTAGCAAGCAAGAACAATCTTCATCGTCGTTCCAGCCGAGAGACGTCACTGTTGATTATGCTTCATCCTTAGGGCTTAGATACACGAGCGGTACGTTTCCAACGGCAGTGGTAACTGCGGCCGTTGCCAACCGTCGACGGCAGTCGACTGCTTGCGTTATCGCCAGACCTGTGGTTGTTGAAAATGCAGCAATTGAAGTGATTAAAGACTACGTCTACCTCGGACAGGTGATACAGCTTGGCCGGAGTAACTTCAACAAAGAGATCGATAGATGCGTTTACTGGGCTGGGTAGCATTCGGGAATCTTCGGAACATTTTCACAGCGCAATTACAGCAAACTTTGAAGACCAAAGTCTTCAACCGGTGTGTCCTCCCCGCTATGACCCACGGTGTGGAGACTTGGATCCTAACTTGTTGAGCAGTCCATAAATTGAAAGTAGCGCAGCGAGCGATGGAGAATGAAAGAGTGATGGAGCTCGGCATTTCTTAACGGGGCCGAATCTGGAACGAAGAAATTCGACGGAAAACCAAAGTTTACAACATAGCTCTCAGAGTCAGCAGGTTGAAGTAGCAGTGGGCCGGCCACATCTACTGAGCCAGTGATGGCAGACGTGGCAGGAAAGTCCTAGAGTGGAGACCTCGTATGAGGCGAGGAAGCGTCGGGCGGCCCCCCGCTACATGGACCTCAAGGGAACGGCTGGAAGCGGCTGGATGCGGCGTATATGGTGAAAAACGCTAGGGAAGATTGTTCTGCGGCCCATTAGTAAGACCATCTGTTGCCACATGTCGTGCCCCAATAAAAAAGTATAATTCGACTCATCCGTAGAACAGAGTTCGATGTGATCATAGAACAAAAACGTGTTAACCTAGCTAGACCAGATAAGGAATATAAATTTTTCAGACATACGTTTTTAGAACTTTCTTATCTCATTTACCATCCGATATATGGAATCAAATAACTTTCAATCTAACATAAGCTCATGGGGAAATTTCTGAAGAGCTCCTACCGAATCATAATGTTGTGGAATTCACTGCCGGCACCCGTAGTTCCCTCTTCCATATAACCCAGGGTCGTTTAGACGAAGCACAAAGAAATACTTACATGGGTCATCAAGGGGTGGACCACCAGCGCTACGCTAATCGCAGTGATGGTGGTCCTCACATTTAGTCTTAACTTGTGCTTTCCATAGGCAAAATGGAGATATTTTCACCGTCTACATTAAAATAAAAAAAGAACTACCAACAATACAGATTGGACTTTATTCTGCGGATGAGTAGAAATGCATATCGCTATTGCATATCTACCTATCACCACGTACATTTTTTTTGTTTATACTACGTCGGTGGCAGACAAGCATACGGCCCGCCTGATGTGAAGCGGTTACCGTAGCAATATTAACGCTTGCAACATAAAATATCACTCGCGCGCTACCACCCCCGCTGCCAATGCAACGTCTCCTTCCTTTCTGGTGACCTCACTCACTCGCAGGAACACAACTTGAAGGATTTTTTATTTGATTGCGGTATTCTGTGGGGTGGAGGTAATTCCCCAGTCGGATAGCTTACAATTACGCTCTCTACCTCTTCTTTTACCAGAACTTCGTTTGTCAGTCAGCAGGGTGCACCGCGTGCAGGTGAAGTTGGCTTTGGTACAAAGATGTTGATGAACTACTTACTCCCCTAAAACATATTCACAAGGTGAACATAACTTGTTCCAGTCGTTAACGCAGTTCAAATTATTACTGAAAATTCATTACTAGAAAAAAGTGCATCGACTATAAGTTGCATTCGGCAAAAAGAACTTTAATAGTGCAAATTAGAACTAGATGCACTTCGAGGCCTATTAGAAACTTGAAGAAACGCCTGATTTCTCGGAAGCGTTACCCGCGGTGTTGCCATATTAATCACTATTAATTTCGGTCGGCACGCGAACTGCAACTCGGGCTATTTTCAAATTGCCTAGTGTTTTGCATAAACATGTGGTTATGAACATTTTTGCATCGATTGTATGTTAATGTGTGTATGGTACAACGTTTGTATGTTTCTTTAGTATGTACTTTGATTACTTTATTTTTCATGTTTAGGAAATATTTTCACTTCCAATTTTTTTTAACAATGAAAGCACGAAAACACTCCAAAGGGATAGGTAAAGTACAAACAAAGTTATCGGGAGGGAGACCCACCACACATTCTCACTATGTCTCACACTGTCTCCTGTGTAGCCAGGATTAACAGCGGCGACCACCAAAATGGAAATTAACAATGAAGTCCACTGCAGTCTCAGGGGGTAAAACTACGGCTACCTTGAAACTCACAACGAATTTAATCAGAAGAAATTAGTAGGAGTAGGAAGGTTTTGGAATTTTACTTCCCCTCTGGGTAATGTTTATGGCAATACAGTAATATGGCTAATAAGACATAAAAATCCTAAAGAGACGGTTAGTCAAGCATAGGTACTATATATAATCAAAGTTACTACTGTGTTATTTGAATGGATGAGGCTCACAGGGCATTCCCACCACTGTCTCTCCTGTGTAGACAGGATTGCGGCAACCACTTAAAGGGCAATGCGATTCTCAGCAGATCCTAGGGCAGTGTTTTTGAAATATATTTTGATAAAAGTATTTGGAAATGAATTGCTCTTGTTATGTTATGTTAATGATTGTATTGGTATTTAATGTAACGATATTGGCAATTAAAAGAGTCGGCCTTGAGTTTCTTGCCAGTTCTTCTCAAGAAGCCCCGTCGCCGGAACTGGCACTTAAATTCACTTTCACATTCAAGATAGTGTGATGAAAGTGAATCTAAGCTCTGCGGATTTAGAGTAGTAATGATTTATACATATTCTTATATTTAATTTGTATGACGTTTCTAAGTGCTTTATAAAGTCCAAGGAACAAAGATATTTTGAATTTTTGAAAATTTGGGTCAATCCGCCGCCAAAATAGGGGGGTCGCCAGCAAAAAGAAAAAGTCAACACTACAATAATAACACAATTATAATATGCTTGTTGCCCATGTTACAAAATTATAAAAACTCTCTACCAGTAACGTAAAATACATAAAACTAGAACGATCTGCGTTAGTAAAATTTTAATAACTTATGTCCGACGTGTTTTATGTTCGGTCAAAGTTTGGTGGGAAAGTCCATTTTAAAGGTATGAAATTATAAAAAATAAATATTACCATTCTAGAAACAATAAAAAATACTGTAACTTTTGTTACGGCACTGGCTACATAAACGCAATATTTAACATAGCTGTCGTACAAATTTCTGATTTAAAGCATATAAAATAGCACGGTGTGACGTCATAACGTGGTGGCCTTTTGTATGGAGCGTTTTCGGGATAGTCCAAAATTGTGATCTTCAAGTTATCATATCTTGAGAAGTTTTTATGCAATCGCAGTAATTATTTCACCTATATTTATATTATTGAGACGTCTTCAAATAACAAATCGAAAAAAAAAATGGGATACAAGCCTATTATTCCTTTTTTTTTTTTTAAATTATTCCTTTGTCTGTCTATGGCACATGGGGGTCGCCAGAGTTTTTCAACCAGTAAAGGGGTTGCGAAATCAAAAAGATTGAAAAACACTGTCCTAGGGTAAAGCTATGGCTGCCTTGAAAGTCACAACCAATTTAGTCTGAAGAAATCAGTAGGCGCTTTAGAATTTAATTTCCCCTTTTGACAATGTACAGTGCGATATTTGTGACAGTGATAATACATTAGGAGCCCAAATAATGGTAAACAATTGAGGTTCAACCTACATGCATCACGGGTTATTAAGGTATCACATAATCGAGAACCTAAAACTGTAAGTTCTAACTTGACTTAACATATCTATTCCAATATTATTAATAATCTATATATTACCAGGCGTTTAGAGACCAACGAACGATGGATCGTTGCCACCAAATCAGAATAGTATACAAACCCCAAATGCGACGTGCCAGGAATTCAATACGTCATCCTGCTTCCGACGCCAAAGATTACACTCCCAGAGACAAGACTGCGCTGTATGTTTGAATTCATGATTTAGCGTAGAATATTCGAAAAAGAGCAAAGTAGAATATTCAAAAAAAAGCTGGAGCATATATCTCCAGCTATATACTTCTCTAACGACTCCTCTCTGGACGGCCAATGAAGGCAAGCCAGAGCTGAGAGTCCTGCGGGCCTTCTTGTGTTTACAATCTGACCGATGAAGACGCGCTGGAGACGAAGGCTCTGACCGACTCTCTGGAGACTCGGGTCCGTGGTGTCGTTACTCACCAATAGCTCGCCACAAGTTGTCCTGCGGGCAGATTATCATTATTATTATAAAAAAATCTATAAAGTACGTTGCTTATACAAATGTAAGTCAATAAATTAGTAGATAAAACTGTATCAGATTTGCTCATAAAATGCTGGAGTAATCTAAACTTCATCGGCACAATAATGAAATCCAAATGTCCGGCCGCCAACGGAATACTAGAGTAGGGTACTATTTTCATAGCAATCGACAATTTTCGGGATAATTTATGAGTATTTATTATGTTAACCCGAAAATTATTTTGTATTTGCTTTATAGAGCACTGGTATTTTCTAACACATTACTTCTAAACATATACAGTTTTGGCCGTGTGGTTTCCGGCAGACTAGAATAGAATCACTCCGTTTCTTCTCGTGGATGTCGTACAAGGCGACTAAGGGAATTACATAACCAAATATCGATCAGGCCTCCCCAACCCGTCGGCCAGCTGCAGCGTGGGGAGTGTAGGCCAAATCCTCCTTCCGTCTAGGACGGACAAGAGAGGGTCGTGCTCCTGTAGTGGAGACTAAAATGGACCTGATGATGATGATGATATACAGTCTAGATTATAATTATAAATATATTGACACTTAAATACAATTTAGTTTTTTTTTATACTACGAATTATTATACTGGAAGACAAGCATACATCTCCTTCCTTTCAGGTGACCTCACTCACTCGCAGGAACACAAACATCCTCATTGGAATTATTATTTGGCTGCGGTATCTGTATCTGTGGGAGTGGAGGCACAATCCCCAGTCAGGTAGGTTACAATTACGCTCCCTACCTACCTCTCTTTTCAATCTTTTCGCCAGAGCTTTGTTTGTCAGTCAGCAGAATGCACCGCGTGCAGGTGAAGTTGGCTTTGGTTCAAAAATGTTGAAGAACCACTTACACCCCAAACAGTATTACCGTAATGGAGTGGTAGAGCAATTATGAAATGGGCTTGCTCGACCGGGGAAGTACCACCCTCTCACAGAATATCGACGTGAAGCAGCAATGCGTTTCGTTCGGTGAGTGAGAGATCCGGAAGCCCAACTCCTTCCCTATCCCCTCCTTCCTTCCTTCCCTTCCTCCAACTCCTTAGTGGACAACGCATTGGTAGCGCCCGTTGTGTTGCTGATGTCTATAGGCGGCGGTGACCACTTTCCATCAGGTGGCCCGCTTGCATGTTTGTCTACTGTATGACATAAAAAAAATAAAAAAATAGTGTAATTATATTTAATGTATAGCCATTAATATTAGCCAGCAAAGAAATTTATGTACTATGTTTCTTATATTTCATTACTGTCACTACATTTATACTCAAAATGAAGTCCATATAGGAAACAAGTAGTGGCAAGTTGACCGATATCAACTATATAGATAATAATTAGTTTTTGGTTATCGCAGATGCTCATTAAATAAGCTTCGACCAAGGCTTGGACTTCGGTTAAGTTTCCGAGCTGTTGTCATGAATACATTATAATCCTAATATCAGCTTAATTCCTTGTGCACCAACAAATTAACCGGTGGTTTGTTTTTATTAAAGTTTTACTATGAAACTGCGTTTAACCATCAATTTGATCAGATGCAAGGGTGCATACTTTAATGGGCTATTAAATGATATGAGAAAAATAAATAACATATCAACATAAACTTAGATATTACTTAATCTATCTTCCAACTGGCTTGAAGAAGACTAGTTTTCTGAAAAGTAGGCATATGCATGCTTCTCTTTTTTTTTCTAAATACCAAGAAGCACGGCTGAATCTCTGAAACATCATACGGTAAGCCAAAAGGAAACAGCTAGAAGGGAAGCTCATTGCCATGGAGACTTTAATAATTAAGAGTTTTAAAAAAAGGATTGAACTCTGATCTGACGAGCTCAAAAGTGTAGGGCATCTATGCTTTAAACAATTGGTTATGCTAATGATCTGGCACTACTTGGAATGCGCGAGATGGAGGTGCAGAGCATGGTGGGGATATTAGAAGAAGAAGGCAGCAAGTTTGGTCTCAGGATTAATCGTGAGAAGACGGAGTACTTTCACATGAAAAATTACAAAAACAAATGTCTCTTTTGTTTTTGTAATTTTGATTATAATAATGAGGAAGATCTTAATATGAAATATACCATTTACAAAGTCGTATGAAATTTTAAGTGTACCTAAAGTGTAAGACACAACCAATGGGAAGATGACATTGATATCCGAGTGCACCCGGACCAAATGGTGGCCTGAAGGGCTGAAGGACCTGTGGAATCTCGGATGTAGCCATTAGCGAGAGCTGACCCAGGATCGATAGGTCATCTGATGTCGGAGCCAAGATCCACTTTGGGTCTTTGCGCCGCAGCAGTAAGTAAGTAGTAAGTGTCACTGATTTTTATCGAGTGATTCAAACATAAAATCTCTTGATATGAACATACAAAAGATACGACAAAATCACTTTACGTATTCGCCTGGCCGCGGTCCTATTTCACTTACATCCAAGTATAAATGTTTTGGATGAGTTAAATAGCTCATGTGTCTTAATAAAGATTTATTAAGACACATTTATTGGTCTTGTAAAGATGTGAAGGGATGTTTCAGCCAATATTGCTCGAGGCAAAAAAAATGTACGGGCAATTAATTTATATAGTATAAAGTATATATAAATTGTTATTATAAATAAATGATTTAAAAAAAAAAATGAAACCGACTTCAGTTGGCGAGCGCAGCTTATTGGTGGAATACCCCGGCAGACGCTGCTGCCCGTCTTCCGGGAGAAAAGTTATTGCGTGACACAAGATTCCTTAGCCGACTTGTACGACATCCAGCGCAGAGCAATGGAGTGGCACAATTCTATTCTGCCGGCTACCACAGGGCAAATTAAAGGGTTTCCCTCGATTTTTCTGGGATCCCATCATCAGACCCTGACTTGGTGAATATGGAACCACCTCGCAAATACCCTTTCAAATAAAAAAAAATGAATTTGACAATACGTGCTTATAAAATTTAAGGGTTTCCCTTGATTTCCCTGGCATCCCATCATCAGATCCTGACTTGGTGAATATGGGACCACCTTGCAATCATACCCTTTCAAATAAATAAAGAATTATGAAAATCGGTTCACAATTCGCAAAGATATCGAATAACATACATATAAAAAAATATATTCAGTCGAATTGAGAACCTCATCCTTTTTTGAAGTCGGTTAATTATTATTAAAGTCTATAAAAATACTTCAATCCCTCTCCTCCACTTCGATGACTTCGATGGCTCTATTGATAGATGTATGACAATTTTTTTCCTCTACTTGAACCCATCGTTGAAACCAAGGGATTTCAAAACAATTGCAAATGGATCCGCCAAAAAGCCGAATGGTGCATAAAATCTGCAGGGGATCCATGTGGACGAATGAGAAACTTGTTGTGACTTTCGTTAAGTGAACAGTACTATAAAGTAAAGAGAATGTTATCAACAACAATCCTTTTGGAGGATTAATTTCCAATCCTGAAGTGTTTTTGAAATTACCAACGATGGATTCAAACAAAGGCTAAAGCAGTCATAGATGCACCAATGCAGTCATGCAAGGAATTAAAGTGAATAAAGTTTTTAAATCTAATACCGTATCCAAAAATTATAACGTTGATGTTCGCAATCAGAATGTCCGACTAGCAAAGCCAAAAAGGGGATCCGGACATATCACATCCACTGATTTACCTAATTCCTTCTTTATTCTATGTATTCTATATGTATGGATATCTGACATTCTATGTTTAGTAACGAGATCATTATGAAGATTCGAAGTAAACTTTTGTGATATAGCTGTAGGGTTAGGTATATATTTTGTACTATAAGATTTTTTATTTTGTCAAATATGAATGATACAACGATTTTATACAATTTTAGAGAAGTTTGTTCCACATGTTTCGGTATGAACCCATAACCTTTCCACTTTGGGATACAGGTCTCTCTAGCGTAGGGGTTTACAGCGTACAAAAATGCTTATAGCTTATAGTAAGTGGACATCAATTAAAAATATTTCAACAATTCGAATGAAAATTCGGAATGCAGACCTAGAGGTCCAACATCTTCGATAGAAATCTTTTGAATGAATTTTTACTTTCTCTAAGCTATACGCATTTTTTTTTGTACTGGTTGGATATTTATATATAGAAACTAGTTAGCGCTGCCGCGCGTGCCAGTCTAATAGATCTTTCGATCATTAGTTCTCTATTAGTGATCGAAGAATAGATCACACAATTTAAGCAACATCCTGTCATCATTGTAATTGTCAGCATTTTAAACAGTGGCAAATGCCATCGATTCGCTTTAAGCCTTAAAGGCCAGCGTTTCCCAAAGGGGCTTGAAAACTGGCTCGTCCAATCAATGGTAGAGTACGCATTACGCATGGGCCAAATTAATGGTCTATCAACTTTAGATTGTCATTTGTTTGTACTTTTACAAACGAGAAGATCAACATTATTAACATTTTTAGCAAGTGCGTTTTTATGGAGTATTTTTTATGCTATTTGATTGACCACTTCCTTGTTTTACATACCCTTTTTTTTGTTTTGCCCTTATATTGACAATAATAAGAGCAAAACAAGTCGATACACATAAATTTAATTAATAATTTATTTCTTAAGGTATTTCTTAAAAAAAAATATGCTATCGTTTGAAACCTATGACAAGTTTGAAGCACAAATTCAAGTATTTTGAAAGTAGTCAAGTATTTTCTTTGTCTTCATAAAAAAAATATGCCAAAAACCCATTGTTATTTTAAATTAGAACTGTAGAGAACGGTACAGACACATTCAATGACGTCCCTCCACTCGTGAGGCTACAAATGAAGGTTCAATTGCACCGGGCAAACTAGCAAAGTGTTACAAATCAACAAAGCCCCTCTCGACGGCCAGCACATGGATTGTTAATCCTACGAGAAGTCAGCCTCGTGTTTTGAGCGCTCGTTAAAATGTTATGCTCTACTTCTCTTAAATATTGAACAAATAAACTATTTATTTGTATGGTTGATAGACACCTGAATGTGTATGTATGGTCATACTAGTTGTTGCTCGTTGTGATAAGTATTTTTTTTCGCGGAGCCTTAATTTTTTCTGCTTCTTAATCTGTTTCTAAATAAAAGTTGTCTAAATAGCTTTTTCTCCTATAGTAATATATTGGTTTCTAGTATAGTGGCCACCATACTAGGGAGCAAAGCTAAGCAGCGCAATATGTTTATACAAGATGAGACTTGTCACTTGTCAGAATGCAATTACGAGACCATGAACCACTTGATATGTCAATGTGATGCCTTAGCTGATGTGATCTAGGAAAGGCGTATCCAGACCTAGAGGACTACAGACTTTTCCTAACTAAATGTATACTGAAGTACATGGAATATGTCTCCAGACAGTCAGGGAGAATTACTATGAACAGGGAGTGCACAAAAGATCCAAGAGGGTCGACGTGCCACCGGTGCTGCAATAGTAGACTCATTTCAAGATAAGATCTTTTTCTCAGTCGGACACTCTTGGCAGTCTTGGGCAGGTCGTCTGTACCCTGAGTCTTAGTTACTCCATATAATAACAACTATCATATGACCAAGTTCCTTTAAAATTGGTGCAGCCATTTCGGAAATTAGCCCGAACAAACGGACAGAAATACGGACAGATTTTATGTCTAACGTCAATCTTACCAAATCTTATACCGCTGCCACACACTCGTCGAGTGGCGAGGAAAGTAGGCAGGAACGTAATGTGGCCACGTTACTCGTCATGCCGCTCGTCTTGCTCTTCGTCTTGCCCATCATTCCCTGTTTTGTCGGTTTTTTGGGCGCGAATCAAAGGACCGGCAACGTGAGCGCGAGGGGCCGGCCACACAATCGCCTCGGACGCATTCCGTATCGAGCTCTCAGGCGCTAAACACGCGTCATATTTTTTAAATCATTTTTTTTAAATCATGTCTGACATGAACATTTCCATACAAGAGCTGAAAGCAAAAAAGAAATGTTTGATGGCATCTTTTAGACCGTTAGTCTTAGTGTCGCTATAATAAAAATGCATATCGCGCACGCTGCCACCGCTTCAGCGTCCATTGTATAGCAAAGGGAAATGTCCAAGTGCGGAGCGTCGCGATTGATAACGCGAGTAGAGCAGTGTGTGGGCAGAGAGGGAAACATCGCGGCAGCGCGAGGAGCATAGTGTGGCGGCGGGGTTACAAACCGGAGCTTTTTTTTTTGTTGTTATAAGTATCGCAGATGTATTTAATAAATAATATACTTTAATATATTTAGTAAAAAAAAATTTATTTGATGTAAAATGTACATAACTTTTTAATTAATTTATTTTTAATTTTTTTTTTTAGCAGTACATAATTCTATTTTATTTATTGTTATAGATGTATAGAAGATATAGCTACTGAACGGTTATCGGCGATTTCAAAATTTTTTGCACCCCACAATTTTGGCATGTCCCACTTATCCCATTAATTTTTACGCAAACACTTAGAACTCTCCCAGTGAAAACTGTTTGTAGAAATAAATAAAGAAAAAGAAACTTTTGAAAGAAATAACAAGTTATATATTTTATATCCTTATTTAAAAAAAAATATTAAAATGTTTCATGTCCATTGAATTTCGCTTGTCCCACCATAATATCGGTAACAAAAATTTATGATTAAAGTCATGTTTTGGAATGTTACCAGTGTGATGGAATTGCAAATGTTTGATTTAATCTATAGAAATTAAAAAAACACTGGCATTGTTATTGTAAATCTGTAATTTCTATCAAAAAACATGTTTTCTAACTAAAGTCGATATTTGAGTCACCCTGACATGTCAAGTTTTGTTACTCATTTTCCGTAATTCTGTAAGTCATTAGGGCTGTTCTTAATTTATAAATGCCAACACAATGGCAACTACTTTGCAGCCGCCATAAAAAAAAATCTTATTAACAGTGTTTTGAGCGGTTATGTTCGTTGGCGCCAAGTGCCTAAAAAATTGTATCAAGGTATATTACTGTTATGAAATTAGATTTAAATAATTATTTCATATATGTTTTTTTAGGAACTTAAAGTGTATTAGAGGAAACTACATAAACAAATATTAAGTCGCTTAGTAATATGAATAATTTTTATAGACATTTTTTCATAATGTAAACAACAAAATGTTACGTCAGGTAACAAACCTGACCTGACTATACATGTGGTAACATTTCCTATGGTGCTACAAAATTTTGAAATCGCTCTTCTACGGAGTAAAGTAGTAGCTTAGGGAGCTAGTCAAAATTTCCGACTCCTCATGTACCTATATCATAACAGTCATAACACACTGAAATTCTCAAATGTGTTCGTAAAAAGCTAATAAATAAAACAGTTAAATGCATACAAACGTGTGTATTTTCAATATATGTAATTAGTAACATATATCCAATTTGTTCATGAGAATCAATTATTTAATTAGGTAGGTACCAAAACTTTGACATTCACGATCAAAACACTGCGGACGCCGCTAACATTTTACTAATTATTTTAACGTAATTATTCTAGTTAAAACCCGTAATTTACTTTGGCCACTAAATTAATTATCTATCCGCAAAACACACAAAACGACAAAATCGGATTACCACTCCTAAACCGAACCGGGAACCGTATAATCGGTTTCTAATAATTTATGCATGAGTATTTTGTGGAAAATTTGATACAATGGTCTCTGTGTGCTTACTGGGAGTTTTTTGTTCGCGTTCGATCATATCAACGTTAACAAACGGACCAAATAGAGAAATAAATAATATAATATAAATGATTCACAAACGTTGAGTTATAGAATACACATACTAAATCCATCTCAGTGCTTTGCCTTTAAATCAGTTAAACCCTATAGCCATGTATGAGAAAGAGAAAAGTTATATGAGATAATGATATTGTAATAACATGTACATTATCTCGCTCGATAGATAAAAGCTATATCAATTTTAGATTAACAAATAGGTTATTTTTTGTGCTGGTAGCACAGAAAGAACAATAGTGCTAACGTGGTGTTAACTCATCGAAGGAAGCTAGTTAAACAGATACATAGACACAAACTTTTGTTTTTTAATAAGTGTAATTTTATGTATAAAATAGTACAACTAGTGATTTTTTGCCATCATGTTCGAGTCACTCGGTTCATAATATACATATTGGCAGTCAATTTGGCGACGGATCGACAACTCTCCGGTGTAGCTGATCTCTATGGGCGGTGATAAGTATTTTGCATCAAAAGACGCATATCACATTGGTTACTATAAAGGTGATACTGTTGATTGTTGGAACTTGGTGGAACATTATTATCATAATGCTTTAACTTGTACTTGTACTGTTCCACGTAATAATTACGTGGAATAGTACAAATGTTCTATTAAATCATTATGACATTGGTTACTGTTTACAAACATACACACTGGATTGCGCTTCCCTTAGGTAAATAAAAAAATATATAAACGGGTTCATCGTTTTCTTTAAATAAAAATTTGAAAGTTTGGTCCGTCCTTCACAGGTCGCTGATCATCGAGTTAGTGGAGATATAATAATAAATTTTGAGTAAAACTAATCAAATAAAATACCGAAGCGTCCCGCCCGTCCTGCTCCAACGGTCCTAATGCGCGGCGAAAGTTTCCACAAAATTCTATTAAAATGAACATCACAAGTTTGACGATTCATTCACACTTTATAACGCTACAACTCAAACTATGATGCCTGCTTGCTATCGAACGGAAGTAAATGGAATAATTAAATATCCGAGAGTGACAGTAACTAGACTGAATTGATGAAAGTTACTTTGAAAAATGTCTATATACAAATTGAAAGAAACTTTACCCGGTTGATACGTTGACAGTACCTAATAATTATGAATGCATCTGAGTCAGAAAAGGCACATCAAACCAAATGGGTTAATACCATCTTAAAAACCTCAACTTAATATTGAATTGAGATTGCAGCCTTTTATTTGATTTCACTTGACTGAATCGAACTTGTTTTAAAGTAAGATAAGACCATCTTTTCCATTGTTTCATCCAATTTGGTGTTGACTACCACTATGGCTCACTATTTAGTGATTCCCATGTCTGCGGTTAACAGGGCAAATCTACCGGCAAAGCAGAAGCCGATTATTCCACAATTTTCTTTGCACAAATCAAACTTCAACTTAGATTTCAGTTTCTTGTGTTTAGTTTAGCTGGTAGTAGCTATGGAGCTCTACCGACTAACCTGAAGAATTTTCAATTTGTCAATAACTTAAAATTAAGACCTGTTTTACGAATCAAAATATTCGATTCCGATTATCAAATGGGCTTCAGCATTTGCGGTAGGTTTGCCCTGTTAACCGCAGACATGGGAATCACTAAATAGTGAGCCATAGTGGTAGTCAACACCAAATTGGATGGAACAATTTAATTTATTTATAGAATGCAACGACAACAAACGTGACAACAACAAAGTTGTCGAACTACAGCGGCTGGTCAGCGAAGTTCCTTTGGGATTAAACTTTTAATTAAGGGATTTTCTGTTCCATAATCATTGTCCTAAGCCGAGGATCCGGTGTAATGGTGTAAAAAGTCATTCACGAAATTAGTCATGAACCGAGATTTCAGTGGATTTTATTCCAAGAGCTGAATTTAAGTGACTTTATATGTCTGTTTTAGTGAGGGTCCCAAACTAACGGAGTCGTTTTTGTTGGCTCTTTGACTTGACTATTTTACAAGTGCCCAGAATAGAAATTGGGTTGTAGGGTCACCAAGAAGTAGGAATGTTGTTTCTTTATTATTTTTCTTTCCAACATCAAGGTTCAATGTTACGCCGATCTCTTTTCTGCCCTCTATAGGGTTCTCAACCTCTGTGGAGGTTGAAGCTTTGAGTTGTTAATGTTTATGAGTCATCGGCTGCCACTTGGTGAAACTTTGGTGGTAATAAAGAAAATAATTTACTGTGTTCCACTTAAGGAACTTTATTAATTCATTTTGTTAAAGATATACTTATCCATACTTCCATACTAATATTATAAATGTGTTGGTTTGTTATCCTTCTTTCATGTCGAAGGGAACTAATAGATTAACATGATTTTTTATGGTGATAGCACGCCCCGGCCACTCCATACAAATGTCACGTCATTTACTACTACCACAGTATAAGTAATAGTACTACGTACTACTACATAAACAATGACGTCTGTGCAGAGCGTGTATATGCGTGCAGCGCTATACAAACTGTTTCTGATTTGTCTCAGAGGGGAGGTGAGGTCGACACGAGAGAACGACTGGGAATGGCCATACTGTACGTAGTATACTGTGGTGATAGTTTAAGGTCTGAAAAGTATCATAGGCTGCTGTCTATCATGGGAAAACATCGTATTCCAACGGGGGAAAAAGTTTTATTAAAATAATGACATTAATGACTGAGGAATGAGGTGAACTGCTATTAACTCACACTGTTATTAAGTGGAATCGAATTTAGTCTACAACAATTAAGAGAATAGCTAATGACGAATTGTTACCGCTTATTGCTGGATAGCTCGATCGCGTCGTTGCACTTTTCCGTCTAATCGAACACATAATTTAAGCAACGTCGACCGCAGCTGTCTATGGATGGGTTTATTTATCTCGAACTCCTCCGTGCTTCGAAGGGCACGTTAAGCCGTCGGTCCTGGCTGTTGTCATTAGATGACAGTCGTTAAGTCACTGGCCTTCATGCGACTTTAAAATTAAGCAGCATGATGGAGTACGCTGTATACCCCTTCGATAGAGGGTAGACCTATACCTGAACCCTGAACAGTGGGATTAACGACTATAAGCCTTCGCTAACCCGCAGTTGAGAATAGAATAGAATAGAATAATTTTTATTGCAAACTGAGTACAAATTCTGATGTTAATGTAAAATTTATGATAGTTTCACAGTTAAACCCTATCGGGTATGCAACAATATGTCATATGGTACTATGATTATTTTATACAAATTTAATTATAAATTTCATAATAAATTCCGATTTCACAATAGATTACATAATAAATTCTTATTTAGTCAGTTATATTGTCAAAATATTCCTTTACATTATAAAAAACATTATGATGAAGCCAGGTTTTTAATTTATATTTGAATACGTGATGTTCATCTAAATGTTTAATCTCTTTTGGCAAATGATTAAATATTAATATACCTTGAACAAATGCACTTTACAGAAGTGCATTTGTTCAAACATATCACTGTTCACAGATGGAAGACACTGAGCACCACGCTGCTGAGCAGCCAACCCGCAGTTGAGCTCCACCACGCGGTGGAATATGCTTTTAAACTCCTTCAATTGAGCGGAGACCCGTTTCTCAGCAGTGCAGTGGGATGAATAAGGTTGGTGTGACAGTTACACCGGAATTTTAATCGTGACAACGAAGAAAAAATTCGTCGTTGTCACATTGATGTGACAAGCTGGTGTGACAGTTACACCGGAATTTTAATCGTGACAACGAAGAAAAGTTTCGTCGTTGTCACATTGATGTGACAAGCTGGTGTGACAGTTACACCGGAATTTTAATCGTGACAACGAAGAAAAAATTCGTCGTTGTCACAATGATGTGACAAGCTGGTGTGATAGTTACACCGGAATTTTAATCGTGACAACGAAGAAAAAATTCGTCGTTGCCACACTGGTGTGACAAGTTGGTCTGACAGTGACTCCGGAATTTTAATCGTGACAATGAAGAAAAGAATTCGTCGTTGCCACACTGGTGTGACAAGTTGGTCTGAGAGTGACCCCGGAATTTTAATCAATTTCTCAGTTGAAATTGTTATACCAAAAATTTTTATATACTCTGAGTACCTATCTGTTTCATACTTGAGTTGATCTAATCCGACCAATATCCATATCTGAATGCCTGTCAAACCTTGAGATTCTATAAATATTCATCAGAATTGAATCTGAGAAGTGGGCTTATCGATGTGGAATCTTTACCAACGCCACAATTAATATCGAATAGAATCTATAGAGGAGCTCGATGGCGTCGTTGCTGACGACTGACACGCAAGTTAAGCAATGTCGATTGTTCATGGATGGGTTTATATTATCTCTAGCTCCTCTGTGCTTCGGAGGGTACGTTAATCCGTCGGTTCCGGCTGTTGTCATTAGATGACAGGCCTTTAGCCATGTGTGGCAATGAAATATCGCTCGCGCGCCGTCACTCCCCTGCCAACGCATTTCTTCCTTTCTGGTGACCTCACTCACTCGCAGGAACACAACAACCCTTAAGGGCGTTGTTAGTTGGCTGTGGTGTTCTGTCAGATTGAGGTAATTCCCCAGTCGGGCAGCTTAAAAATACGCTGTAGCCTAGATCTCTTATGCCAGAGTCTCTTTCGCTAGTCGGCAGGTCTTTCGGTCGTCGAGCACCACGTACAGGTGAGGTTGGTTTTGACTCTAAAAATCGTGGTGAGCTACTTACACCCTAAACCATTCTGTCTTTGATTATTAAGCTGTTAATTAAAGGTTAACGTTTGGACAATTTTATTAAAGTTAAGAACCAATACTCACGGACATAATTATTGGCTACGCCTTATTATATTTTTATATCAATATCAGTAATACTAACAGGAACACAAAATATTAAAGGTATCATTAAGTAAAATAATGCTTCTATTTTCAGTTAGGACCCAAAATATTACATGGAAAATACATAGGAGGCTATACGACGGACGGAGACAAAGAAAATAGACGCCTTGGAAATAATTTGTTGGAGGACGATGCTCCGAGTTTCGTGGACTGAATTCCGCACAAACTCCTCCATCCTTGATGAACTTGGTGTTAAAGAGCGTCTATCCACCCTGGTGCAGAGTCGTATTTTGAGGTTCTTTGGACATGTTAGTCGGCGCGGAAACGACTCCATAGATAGACTTGTCGTGCAGGGAAAGGATGAAGGCACAAGACCACGGAACAGATCCCTGATCGGTCCAACGGGACCGATCAGGTGAAGGCGGCGGTGGACGCCTCAGTACACGAATGTTCTCGATTGACGACCAGCAGGCAGAGGTGGCGAGACGTCGTGAGGCGAGTTCTGTCTGCTTCCTCATCATGATAACCACGACCACTCTGACAAGAGTCAAGCGACAGAGAAGAAGAATTAAGAGGTGCAAAAAGTTCTCGTTGCTGCTTCTTGCGTACGCATTGATCTGCCTCTATGCGAAATTGGCGTGTAGATTTAATGGTATCAACAATGGTACTCTCGTCCCTTGGTACAATTATACCCGGTCTACCCTACTCCCAGTTTCAATATTTGCAGTATCTTTTCTCGCTGTCGATCAAACTTTAATATAATAGTGAGATGCTTCTCCATAATAAATATCTCTATGCAACTGCATCGCTGCAGCGTATTTGCATAGTGCATCGGATTTCGGCATAATAGCCGCCTCCGGCGTCGCTCGCTTAGCGGTTCGTTTCACTTAACTGTAGTGGTTTTGCTATTATCGTGCTCGAAATGTTTAAAATATTTACATAATCTGCTCGTTTGTAGTCACCTACATTATTAACAAAATTTATTAATGAACAAGAAAATTTCTTAATTCAGCACAGAAAATAAACAATTCTTTCTTTATAGGCGTCGTTATTCGTTACCAAATCAACACACTCCCATCTAGACCCCAAATAAGCAAAGCTTGTAGTATGGGTTCTGACAAGTGATATTAAATTCGAATACATTTTTTTTTTGTAAATACATACATAATAATATAATATCGTCGTTGTCACAATGATGTGACAAGCTGGTGTGATAGTTACACCGGAATTTTAATCGTGACAACGAAGAAAAAATTCGTCGTTGTCACAATGATGTAACAAGCTGGTGTGATAGTTACACCGGAATTTTAATCGTGACAACGAAGAAAAAATTCGTCGTTGTCACAATGATGTGACAAGCTGGTGTGATAGTTACACCGGAATTTTAATCGTGACAACGAAGAAAAAATTCGTCGTTGTCACAATGATGTAACAAGCTGGTGTGATAGTTACACCGGAATTTTAATCGTGACAACGAAGAAAAAATTCGTCGTTGTCACAATGATGTGACAAGCTGGTGTGATAGTTACACCGGAATTTTAATCGTGACAACGAAGAAAAAATTCGTCGTTGCCACACTGGTGTGACAAGTTGGTCTGACAGTGACTCCGGAATTTTAATCGTGACAATGAAGAAAAGAATTCGTCGTTGCCACACTGGTGTGACAAGTTGGTCTGAGAGTGACCCCGGAATTTTAATCAATTTCTCAGTTGAAATTGTTATACCAAAAATTTTTATATACTCTGAGTACCTATCTGTTTCATACTTGAGTTGATCTAATCCGACCAATATCCATATCTGAATGCCTGTCAAACCTTGAGATTCTATAAATATTCAGCAGAATTGAATCTGAGAAGTGGGCTTATCGATGTGGAATCTTTACCAACGCCACAATTAATATCGAATAGAATCTATAGAGGAGCTCGATGGCGTCGTTGCTGACGACTGACACGCAAGTTAAGCAATGTCGATTGTTCATGGATGGGTTTATATTATCTCTAGCTCCTCTGTGCTTCGGAGGGTACGTTAATCCGTCGGTTCCGGCTGTTGTCATTAGATGACAGGCCTTTAGCCATGTGTGGCAATGAAATATCGCTCGCGCGCCGTCACTCCCCTGCCAACGCATTTCTTCCTTTCTGGTGACCTCACTCACTCGCAGGAACACAACAACCCTTAAGGGCGTTGTTAGTTGGCTGTGGTGTTCTGTCAGATTGAGGTAATTCCCCAGTCGGGCAGCTTAAAAATACGCTGTAGCCTAGATCTCTTATGCCAGAGTCTCTTTCGCTAGTCGGCAGGTCTTTCGGTCGTCGAGCACCACGTACAGGTGAGGTTGGTTTTGACTCTAAAAATCGTGGTGAGCTACTTACACCCTAAACCATTCTGTCTTTGATTATTAAGCTGTTAATTAAAGGTTAACGTTTGGACAATTTTATTAAAGTTAAGAACCAATACTCACGGACATAATTATTGGCTACGCCTTATTATATTTTTATATCAATATCAGTAATACTAACAGGAACACAAAATATTAAAGGTATCATTAAGTAAAATAATGCTTCTATTTTCAGTTAGGACCCAAAATATTACATGGAAAATACATAGGAGGCTATACGACGGACGGAGACAAAGAAAATAGACGCCTTGGAAATAATTTGTTGGAGGACGATGCTCCGAGTTTCGTGGACTGAATTCCGCACAAACTCCTCCATCCTTGATGAACTTGGTGTTAAAGAGCGTCTATCCACCCTGGTGCAGAGTCGTATTTTGAGGTTCTTTGGACATGTTAGTCGGCGCGGAAACGACTCCATAGATAGACTTGTCGTGCAGGGAAAGGATGAAGGCACAAGACCACGGAACAGATCCCTGATCGGTCCAACGGGACCGATCAGGTGAAGGCGGCGGTGGACGCCTCAGTACACGAATGTTCTCGATTGACGACCAGCAGGCAGAGGTGGCGAGACGTCGTGAGGCGAGTTCTGTCTGCTTCCTCATCATGATAACCACGACCACTCTGACAAGAGTCAAGCGACAGAGAAGAAGAATTAAGAGGTGCAAAAAGTTCTCGTTGCTGCTTCTTGCGTACGCATTGATCTGCCTCTATGCGAAATTGGCGTGTAGATTTAATGGTATCAACAATGGTACTCTCGTCCCTTGGTACAATTATACCCGGTCTACCCTACTCCCAGTTTCAATATTTGCAGTATCTTTTCTCGCTGTCGATCAAACTTTAATATAATAGTGAGATGCTTCTCCATAATAAATATCTCTATGCAACTGCATCGCTGCAGCGTATTTGCATAGTGCATCGGATTTCGGCATAATAGCCGCCTCCGGCGTCGCTCGCTTAGCGGTTCGTTTCACTTAACTGTAGTGGTTTTGCTATTATCGTGCTCGAAATGTTTAAAATATTTACATAATCTGCTCGTTTGTAGTCACCTACATTATTAACAAAATTTATTAATGAACAAGAAAATTTCTTAATTCAGCACAGAAAATAAACAATTCTTTCTTTATAGGCGTCGTTATTCGTTACCAAATCAACACACTCCCATCTAGACCCCAAATAAGCAAAGCTTGTAGTATGGGTTCTGACAAGTGATATTAAATTCGAATACATTTTTTTTTTGTAAATACATACATAATAATATAATATGTATATAGAAAACATCCAAACCAGGACAAAGAGACATGTTCATGCATACAAATACATATTTGTTTTGTGCGGGGGTCGAACCCGCGACTTCAGAGTCAATGTGGCCATTGATAACCATTCAACCACTGAGCTCGTCAATAATCGATGTTCCATACATGATATTCATAGTTATTTTATTACAGTTATAATATGGATATTAGTTTGGTATTAAGATCTTTCATTGTGTTCATAATAATAAAGCTATAATTTATAAAAAAAAAAAAATGGCGGTTTTATCCCTGGAAGAAAATTACAGAAAAAGATAACGTATATCAAGTAGGTATATAGTACACATGGGAGGTATGAGTGGCGAGCGTGTCAACAGTAAGCGTTCAAACGCTTAATTTGGAATAGATTTCAATCAGTCGCATACGTAATAAATCGTGTAAATTGCTTTAATCTGCTTTTTTTTTTTTTTTTTTTATACTACGTCGATTGGCAGACAAGCATACGGCCCGCCTGATGTGAAGCGGTTACCGTAGCCATATTAACGCTCGCAACAGAAAATATCGCTCGCGCGCCGCCACCCCCGCTGCCAAAGCAGCATCTCCTTCCTTTCTGGTGACCTCACTCACTCGCAGGAACACAACAACCCTCAAGGGAATTGTTATTTGGCTGCGGTATTCTGTGAGGTGGAGGTACATTCCCCAGTCGGGTAGCTTACAATTACGCTCCCTACCTCTCTTTTCGCCAGAGCTTCGTTTGTCAGTCAGCAGGGTGCACCGCGTGCAGGTGAAGTTGGCTTTGGTTCAAAGATCATGATGAACTAGTTACACCCCAAATCATGATGAACTAGTTACACCCCGAAACTGCTTTATGCATTCATGACAGAATACGATACAACCAAATTCAATCAATAAAATAAATAAATATTCCTGGACAATTTACACAGCGCCATCTAGTCCCAAATTAAGCGCAAAGCTTGTGTTATGGGTACTAGACAACTGATAAATGTACGTAAATACATTTTTTTGTAAATACATACTTATAATAGAAAATACCCAGACCAAGACAAACAGACATGTTAATGCTCACGCTTGGTGCCGTACAAATCTGGGGCCCAACCGCCGAAGCTGAAGCCGATTACCATAGAATATTTTGATTAGAAAAATAGGTCTTAAGTTTTAGTTATTGACAAACATCTTCAGCTTATTATATTTTAAAAATGGAAAAATTCACCTCCCCCCCTAGGTGGGAATTTTTCCATTTTTAAAATATATTATTCTGGTAAGTTGGCCAAGACAACTATTTAAATAATGATAATCTTCAGCTTAGTCGTTAGAGCTCTAGAGTTTCTTCCAGCTAAGCTAAGCATTATTACCTACGTACAATCTAAGCTGTAGTGTCATTTTCGCATCCAAAAAATCCGATGGTAATCGGCTTCAGCTTCGGCGGTAGGGGGATTGCATACCATTTCCATTTGATTTCATATCTGAAAAAAAAAAACAATAGAAAAGAAAAAAATAATATATTCATAGCATGCAATTGATCTTCTTTACTATTCTTCATTCGCAATTAAATTTCAATTAACTAGAGCGATATATTTTATGTTGCGAGAAGTTATATGACTACAGTAACAGCTTCGCATCAGGTGGGCTGTATGCTGGTTTACCACATAACGTGGTATAAGATACATAAGTAACTGATGTTTTTATACTACGTTGTTTTTATACCCTAGTTAGAAGTAAATTACATAAGTACTTTTTTAAATTTGTCAAAAATCGCTCACGATGTCCAAATAATATTTGTTTATGAAATTACATATAAGTGATGATTACTGATAACTCTGATGATGAGTGATGCTCCTGGTGATGCACTTGTCCTTAGGGGGTAACTAATTTATTTCAGGTTGGCCGTATGCTTGTTTGTCACCTTAGTGGTAAAAAATATAAAGTTATTTATTGCTCTTACGCGTCGAATCAGTTTCCTTCTTTCTAGATGTCATAAAACGTTTAAGAGGTACGAAAATTTCAAAGCTTAGGAAAATTCTATTATGAAAAATGATTTATAAAATTTAATTACCTACTCGTGCCTTCTATTGCCACCCTTGAGTCTATTTGGTCAGTAATAAAGGTCTTGAGCAACTGAGACACGTCCCAGGTAACCATTATGTGGCCATTAAGATGGCTGTTTTATTGCCTTTTTTGTTATATTTTAGGTGTACAAAACAAAAAAAAAAATGTAAATAGGTATAATTCACATTACTAATATACGTAGACCACTTCGAGTAACGCAAGTACTCACGTACTATGTACTACTTATACTAGCGCTGCACGCATACATATTTACATTACAAACGTCGTTAGTTTATGGAATAGTAGTAGGCATTATTTACGCGACATTTGGATAGAGTGGCCATGGTAGTACTATTACCTATACTGTGATGTAACAGTGGCAGCTCGTGCTAATAGTAATTAAAGTCATTTGTCTTCGGCGTTTTATCGAATATCCAAGAAGGCCCGCGGGATCCTTAGTTCTGATTTGCCTTCATCAATGGCCGTTCAGAAAGGATTCATTAAACCTAAAAGCTGTACTGGTGGTATTGTAGCAGCCCTGTACCGGTTTCAGATTCGACTTAGATGTGAGGTGAGGTCGACTCGTGAGAGCGACTCGAGGAGTGGCCGAGCGGTTATGCTCGCAAAATGTTGGATTTTTGATAACCGCATTAATAAATTAATGCCAGATTAGCCAGATGTATTTTAAAAAGGACAAGATATAGCAGTGCTCATTTTTGTCATGTGTTTTTAAATGTTAACAAGTAATATTTTTTGTAACACAGGCTCATGCAAAATACTCGCTCGTGAGTATTCGCTCGTTTTATAGCCACAGCAGGAACGCGGGCAGCAGTGCATCCATTAGCACAGACGGTGCCAGTAATTTGCATTCAGGACTAGCACAATTCGGACCCGCGGGCGTACCCTCATTTGCAGCTGCTGTTAAATGCCGAGACATCTTAGGTTTGTCGAACACTGAAGACTTTTCCCAAAACTAATGTACGACTACTTGTTTCATGGTGTCTCGATTTAGAAAGTCTTTTACGAGCTTGTAGGGACACATTGTGCCGGATCAGCATTTATGTCATAGCGATTGGCGAGCAGGCATACAAGGCAGGCGTCCCCTGGAAACCGCGCTAAGTGGACACCTTGTATTGGGTAAAATAATGGTCAAACTTATTGTTTTTTTTTTATACTACGTCGGGTGGCAGACAATAGACAAATAGACAAGCATACGGCCCAGGTGGGCCGTATGCTTGTCTATTTGAAGCGGTTACCGTAGCCATATTAACGCTCGCAACATAAAATATCGCTCGCGCGCAGCCACCCCCGCTGCCAACGCAGCATCTCCTTCCTTTCTGGTGGCCTCACTCAATCGCAGGAACACGCAACTCGCAAATCTCAAGGGAATTGTTATTTGGGTGCGGTGTTCTGTGAGGTGGAGGTACATTCCCCAGTCGGGTACTTACAATTACGCTCCCTACCTCTCTTTTCGCCAGAGCTTCGTTTGTCAGTCAGCAGGGTGCACCACGTGCAGGTGAAGTTGGCTTTGGTTCAAAGATGTTGGTGAAGCACTTACACCCAAAAATTGGTTCTGATTATTGGTCTAATGTATTTTAAAATGTGGGAAATTGTAATTAAAGTGGTTGTGCAATAAACCAAGTGAATTTGGGAAAATAACTATTATCTATTTCACAAGCCATAGCACCTTCTATAGTTAGACTTTACAGTGATACCTTTTACAGTATACAGTAACAGCTTTTACAAGCAAGTTTCACTGCGGTGCATGTATTCATATCTTGTACGTTAAATTTGACACACTACCCAATATCCGATTGAGTTCAAATTTGGCACACTCGTTTGGTTCTCGACAATGCAGCATTATTTAAATGGCGACATTTTTAAACCAATATGCCGGGCGCTACAAAATGACTAACTATTTATAATTTTTACTTTAACATATACGTTTAAGTATGGGTATCAAATGAAGCTGTATTGGCCGTGTGGTTTCCGGCAGACTAGAATAGAATCACTCCGTCTCTTCCCGTGGATGTCGTACAAGGCGACTAAGGGAAATACATTGTAAAACATCGACTAGGCCTCCCCAACCCGTTTGGCCAGCGTGGGGTGTGTAGGCCAAATCCTCCTTCTGTCTAAGACGGAAGAGAGAGGGTCGTGCTCCTGTAGTTGAGACTAAAATCACTTGATGATAATTATCAAATGAATGGCTTGATGAGCGAAAAACAATCGGCATACTTTTTTTTATTTTTTATTGTTTAATAAAGAAACAGGGAAGATAAAACTGAGTAAATGATTTTATTGAATTCTTTAGGGAGCAGCAAACATTCATTCGAGATTTGTCTATTACATTGATCGGACTGATCCATGACGTTGATCAGTATACTAACTAGTTAATGTATGTATACGATCGATGATTATTAACCGATCGAAGACATTGATCTGACTGATCAATGACACTGATCATTATGCTAACTAGTTAATGATTTATTACAATTATTATGTGACTTTTACGCACGAATATATAAAGTAGTACGAATTTATATATTTCTACAAATTCTGTTGACTGAGCTCCTAGTCTAACATATCTTGTTGTCCTTGTCCCCTTGTCTTCGAATTCTAATATTAAACAATCTGCCGCTCATTTACCTGATATATCGCATCTATTTAACATATTTATCTTAGAATAATAATACAGTTCTAAAGATTCACCAAACCTATCGTATTGAGTATTTCCGTAAACAGTTTTGCATAATTAATTATCTCTGGAGAGAAAGGATTTCTTTTGTTTTATTTTCCATTCATTCCAGCTAAATAACATCGTCAGAAGTCCTTAATACCGCGTTTTTAGGGTTCCGAACCTCAAAAGGAAAAACGGAACCCTTATAAGATCACTTTGTTGTCCGTCTGTCTGTCTGTCTGTCTGTCTGTCTGTCTGTCAAGAATTTCTATGTCGAGAATGCGTGGAGGTACCAAGCTGAAATTTGAACTGTATACTCAGGTCTACGGTCCCATGAAGTTAAAAAAAAATCAAACTGCTAAGTTTACGTAGAAAAAAGTTACGGCCGTTTATTCAGCAAAAAACGCATATGTCGACACACTCAAGGGAATCAAAACCTATAGGGTACTTCCCGTTGACCTAGAACTATGAAATTTGACAAGTAACATCGTTATAGACTACAAGTACAGGAATAAATCTCAAAACTATACATTTGTAAATAGATCTTAAAAAATAGGGGGTCTATATTTTTTATAGGGTGTCGAAATTTCAAATTGAAACTACTAGTTCAAATGGGGTATCATATGAAAGGGCTTGATGTACACATTGCAAAATATATTTTATTTATTTTTTTCGACGCATTATTTCTTATTTATAATGAAAAATATCAAATTTAATAATGATACTACGTACCTACGGAACCCTCGGTGGGCGAGTCCGACTCGCACTTGTCCGGTTTTTTTTTAATTACGTGGAACAGTACAAGGGTTTTATTATAACACTAGCTGTTACCCGCGGCTTCGCCCGCGTGGTCCAGGGAAGCTGCAATTGATTTACGTATATTTTTATCTATTATTTATTATATAGTTTGATACATCACGTTTGACAAAAAAACAAACTATAGCGCGACTTCTGGTGCCATCTGTTGGCCGATAGCCCTTTGACAACATAAAACAACCATTGCGCGACTTGTGGCGCCATCTGTTGGCCGATAGCCCATCATACAACGCCTTCTATAGTAGAAAAAATACTTTTTACCCCCATTTCGGATTTCCAGGATAAAAACTATCCTATGTCCTTCCTCGGGTCTTAAACTATCTCCATACCAAATTTCATCAAAATCAGTTCATCGGTTTTAACGTGAAAAGGTAACAGACAGACAGACAGAGTTACTTTCGCATTTATAATATTAGTATGGATTATGATAATAATGTTCCACCAAGTGCCAACACTCAACAGTATCAACCTCGTTTTTGTTACTCAGATAAGCTTTGGCGCTTTGGCAAAGCATTATGAATTATAAATCATTCCAATTATAAATTTGAGAACATTCTTCAATTTTATGAATCGAAGAATTAATAGGCTCTTAGCCATAGGGTCTAATTCCGATATTACTTTGAATTTGTAAGTGCTGGAAAATTGTCAAATCCTATCGGTCGTATTTTTGTTATTAACACTGTGAGCACAGTCAATAAACTTTAAAAAAAAAGTTATTTCAGATCCACCATAGCTTGAATCTTCTTTACAGCCGCATTCGAGACCGGAAGAGGGGGCGTGATGACGACGACCCGAAGACCTCGTCGTTTGTTGCTCCTCGCTGCTGCTCATAGTCGATGACGTAGGTGTAATGGAAGGCATTTATTAGGTATTACTACTCCAAACTAGAGGCCTTCAAAGCACCAACTTTCTATATCTACTAAAAAAATCAAAGTTTCCAACGTTTCATCAGTAAACTAACTAGTTAATGTACGGAGCAGCAAACATTCATTCGAAATATATCCATTACAATGATCGGACTGATCCATGACGTTGATCAGTATACTAACTAGTTAATGTATGTATACGATGATTATTTACCGATCGAATACATTGATCGGTCTCATCCATGATGCTGATCATTAATCTAATTAATGTATGTACTCGTATATGTGATTTTACATTGAAATATTCGTCTTCCAATAAATGTACGAATTTATCAATCAAAGGTACCGAAAGTACCTTTTTCAGCCCGACTTTTAAAGTATTTTTCTACTAATTCTGCTGCTTGAGCTCCTAGTCAATTTCTAATTTCATTCCTTAAAAGAAAAATACGATATTATAACAAAAGCCAACCCACATATTCTTAGTAGGAATAAATAAGCATGTTCCGATATTGGAATTCAGTGAACGCGATGGCGCTAGTAAAATTTGGAGGAGGATACTGTATTTTCATGACGTGACAAATATGGAAGAAATAAAAATAAAACGGCACTGTTTGTATCGATAGAAATATAGAATTTTGTGGGGCGAGATGCAGGGCTAGTAAAATATTCAGCATGCGAGCGTACGAAATGTTTGTGCTGCTGAGTTGGTTTATAAGGAACGTCATGAAATTTCGTATTAAATTCTTGAAATTCAAAGAATAAAATCCGCGGCGAAGTGACAACCTTATCCAGGTGAAGTATGAGGCAGGAATTACATGTAGGAGAAAGGAAATGTGTTATGTTATGCGCAAAGAAGACTATCTTTTTAACTAGGGTTAACATAATTGCTTCCGTTTTAACCTATATTCGTCACACTTGAAATATAGATTTTCCGGGGAGATCCATACATACCATCCATACATACCGGCGGGTCTCTACCTTCAATCGAAGTGGTTTAAAGTTCAACTGTTGCTTACAGTAGCCATAACAACGCAGCTTCTGCTTCACTCGCAGAAACACAACAATTTCTAAAGAATAGAATGGAACGATGGTTGAAATGAAATTCTTTATTCTGACATTTTGCTCTTTTGGGCACTTAGACACGTCTTTACGTCACGACTCCAAAAAAGGAGGAGGTTCTCAATTCTGCTGTATTTTTTTTTATTTTTGTTACTCCGACATTTATAAACCTATTTGAAAAAGCTTTTTTTAGTTGAAAGAGTATACTTCCAGATTGGTCCCATATTTTTTTCATCATCATCATCATCTTCATCAGCCTGTATCTACCCACTGTTAGATATAAACCTTTCCAAATGCCTTCCATCAGATACGATCTTCCGGCTTCCGCATCCGCCGCTTCGTCGTCCTCCGCGTGGCCTCCACTCTAATACCTTCCTCCTCCATCTGCCATCACTTACTCGGCAGGCGTGACCGGCCTATTGCCACTTCAGCTTGCAAACTCTTGAAGGCTATGTCGACAACTTTGGTTCTCCGTCTAATTTCTTCGTTCCGGACTCGATCCCTCAGAGAAACCCCGAGCCTGTGGACCAGTCTGATGGTCAGTGTCCAAGTGTTTGCACCATATGTCATTGCAGGGAGGGCGCACTGGTTGAAGACTTTAGTCTTCAAGCAATGGAGTATTTTTTTGTCTCTACATTATGAAAAAGTACTTGATTTTTGGAGTCGGTTTTTTTTGTTATAATTATTATAAGTAATATTTTCTTCGACTTTTTTTATTTACTACCATTTTGAAGCGTAGCACTATGGAGTTTCATACAAATTTTAGCAGTGATTCCGTTCCGTTTCCGAGTTGATGTGATGTGCCTTAACCTTTATGTGTTAACTGTTAGCCCTCATGGCCTACGAAATATTCGTAATCTGTTACTCGACATTAGTCAGATATTCAAATGTTATGTACGCTAGAAAAAGAATTGAAGTTAAGAATTGAAGAGGCGTAAAGGTTAAAAGTAATTCCCAAAAAGAAGTTCAAAGGCAACAAGACTTCATGAAATTACGTTTAGTATAAAAATATTATTAGTTCTTTTTTCTACAGTGGTATCTACACTTTGACATTTCGTATTAAAATGTATTTTTCAAATCGTTTTCACTGAGCTACATAGAAAATTATTAAAAATAGAAGCCTGTAATTTTCAAACGAACGATAATTTTCCTTGTTTGGCTCCGATGTTGTAATTAATGGACAGACAATTTATGTTGTTACTAGCTTCCACCCGCGGCTTCGCCCGTTTACTTTTTTTTTTTTAAATAAAAGGTATCCTATGTCTTTCCTAATAACTTTGATCGGTTGAGTATTTTCGGCGTGAAAGCGTAACACATTTATATAGGTACATAACATAACAAACTCACATTCATATACTAAATATTGAAATTATGTAGGGATTGACTCGAACGAAACAAACGCAGTGACACCGAAGCTTTACCGCGCGGCGATTTTTAGTGGGGAATGGAAGGGGAGGGGGGGGGGGGTACAGCTAGAAGTAGTAGAAGTAACGAGCGACTTTTGGCGCCTTGAAGTTTTGTAAGAGACCTTGGCCAATTCGCAGTTATATCCCAGTCGCCAGACCTCAGTACAAGTAACGTATGGACACTCCCTGCCGCCGCTCTCTACGAGAGAGCGGCGGCAGGGAGTGTCCATACGTTACGAGTGTCCATATCGACCTCTCCACCAGTCTTAGAACCTGGAACACCGTCAGTATAGCGCCGCACGCACACACTCTCGTTCACACTTAATAAACAATGCCGTCTGTGCAGCCGTCTATTTTTGCCGAAGGAGGGTTATGTTTTTCGAGCGTATGTATGTACTCGTATGCATGTATGTACGTATGTCTTATTATTTGGCACGCTCTACAGCCTAAACCGTTTGACAGATTTCAACGCGAGTGACATAGGCTATATCAAATACAAAAAAAAAGTCAAAATTTGTAGTAATTTTTTTTTTCTTCTAAATATATCGATATGGGTAACAAAATAAAGGTCTCGATGACCTGATTTCAAATATACATATATTTGATATATTAGTTTTTGTCTGCGGCATTGCTTGAGTGGAATTATATCATTGTTGCGCCTGATTAATAAATCTGTTGTAGGTGCAGTTGGGTTTAAAAAAAAAAAAAAAAAATTAACTTAATTGTTTCTTTTGTTATTGACAGTATAATAACACACAGTACGTATACAGACAGCAGATTAACACACAGTAACAAAATACACAGTAACAAAATACACATATTTTGTTACTGTGTGTTATGTTAAATACACGAGATATGTTTGGAGTGGTGTGTGTGTGCCTAAACGCAACATTTATAAGTCTGCAACGCAGTAGTGTGCAGTAGACGTCGGCTTCAAGTACTTGCAAGTTTAATATTACGCTGTCAGTTATTTCAGTGGAAATATCGTTGAAGCTTGTTGTATGGAGATTTCCTGGTAAACCTTTTGAGCTGAGCAGAATATTATTAAACAGTTTTCACTGAATACTTACGTTTACTTTGTTATTTTTTCAAGTATACCCCTCCTTAGGAAAATCTGTTGCTTTTTTATATAAAAATAATAATGTTTATTTATTCACGTATTTTTTTGCTACTATCAATGTTTCAGGCAATTTGATTTACACTGCGTTGGGTGTTACCGCCATCAACCCTTATTTATTCCCACTGCTGGGATACGGGTCTCCCCTTAATCGAAGGGATATAGAGCATGCTTCACCACGCTGTTTAACTGCGGGTTGGTGGACGCCATTGTTTTCAGCCTTTCAACTTTGTCGGGGTATTTTTTTTACAAAGACATCGATAGACGCATTGGAATGGTCTGGGTATCTTTCGGAAAGCTTCGGTACATCTTCCCTGCATGGATACTACAATGCTTGAAGACTAAAGTCTTTGACCAGGGTGTCTTATCCTCCCGCTATGACCTACAGTGCAGAGACTTGGACACTGCTAGATTCACGCTGATAGATGATGATGAATGTTTTCAAGCAGCCTGAAGCCCACTAACTTGGCTTAACTACTGTCATCTAATGACAACAGCCGGAACCGACGGCTTAACATGCCTTCTGAAGTAGGGAGCCTCGATATAAATAAACCCATCTTAGGACTCACTACGGTCGCATGATCGCCATCGCGTTCCTCTGACATGCTACGTTTCCGCTACTATGTCCTTCGTCAACCCTTATTCATAAAACTGCTGAGATACGGGTCTCCCCTCCATCGAAAGGGTTTAGAGTATACTCCACCACGCTGCTCAATTGCTGGTTGGTGCTGCTGTGTACTTCATATAAACAACTGCCGGCCGGCTGCTACCCACTACCGTAAGTAGATGCACCAAACTGCCGCTGCTGGGGCTGTTGCGGTTGTCAAAACTATGTTTGGCGTGTAAGACGCTTATCTGACGACCTGGCATGGATTAACCTGAGGCCCCACCGTCTAAGTGCTTTCGTGTGATATGTGATCCCATGGACTCTATTTAACTTATCAAAATAAATTGTGCATTTTCGTAATACAGAAGACGGCATCTTTACCTATTTTAATCAATTGACACAGACGTGAAATTAGGCGGTTTGCGTATGTAAAGTGAAGACTTAGGATTCTTCACTACGTGAACTAATAGCGAGATGGGAGATCTGGGTCACTTTTCGGGTGTACCTATGCTTTTGACGCTTGTGGCATATCTATAGTAATTATGACATCATTGGCTGGCTTGTACTTCCCCAGTCAGGTTCTCATATTTAATTTCCTTAGCTTTTCGTGCGCAATCATTCATCATTATCATCATCTTTATGGAGTCTACGTGGCTCATAAACATTTTTGAACCAAGGCCCACTTCACCTGCACATGGGGCGTCCTGCTGACCGGCAAACGAGGGTCTGGCAAAAAGAGAGTATTGCGTATTTTGTAAGCTGCCCGACTGGGGAAGTACCTCTATCTCACAGAATACCGCAGCCAAATAACAATTCCCTTGAGGTTTGTTGTGTTCATGCGAGAAAGTGACGAAAGTACTCCTTATAATAAATAATAATAATAAAATACGTTTATTAACATCACAACATGAAACAATAAATTCACACAATACACAATAACAATAAACATTTTAAATAAACATGTACATAATTATGATTGGCCATCGCTCGGCATTACTGCTGTGTAATACACACAGCGCCGGTATTCTGCGACAGCCAACAGGTGCCGACACGAACCTTATCGGCCGAGGTATACCTTTTTTTATTTAAAAGAAAAACAAAAAATCAATCCTGGCATCCCTAACCGTCAGACTATCCAGCACGTATAATGGGGACAGTTCTCCACAACACACACCGAACAGACAGACGGCACCGGGAGGCCCAGTATTTAGCACAAACACGACAGACATTGTGCAATTAACAGCTTGACACATCCCCACCCCCATTACTTCACTGCTTCCCTTTAAAACTTACGCTATTTATGAACACTATTTTTATGTTAAAATAAATTGATAAAAGCGAATTAATTTTAAAGTGTAAAGTGATCGCCAACAAACAGAGACAGAGAAAGAAGCCGAGTAGTGTCAGTTGCACTGACACTGTCGTCTGACAGCCCGGCAAATATGGTAATGGAAGGAAGTGATGCGTCAAGTAAATCTTTGATCCCTGGTGACCCCCAGGGAGTAAGGAGGTGACCACCAGGGAGTAAGGAGTACTTGCGTTGACGGTGGGGATTTAATTTTGCGATTCACGTGTGTTTATAAGGCGACTATAACCGCTTTACGTCAGAGTTGCTAGTCTGCCACCCGACGTAGTATAAAAAAAAACGGGTAGCACTTCCGGAGTGCCGGCAGAAGTGAAAACTTGAACATTAACGTTGTGCATTTTTCAATATTTTTGAATGGTTAGGGAATAATTTCGCACGAATTGCTTTATTTATCAGCATAAAGTATGTGGTAAAATACAATATTAATTTATTGCGCTATCATACACAAATATGACATTGCAATTATGCATTAAAAATAAACAGCAGGAGCAGGCATACATTTTTGCCGCACGGTAGAAAGAGAGGGGTATATTACTTCCTCTCCTACGCCGCGCCGGTCCACGTCGCTCCGTCTTACGAATTTTCGATCAGGCCACTGATGCGAGTTTAACATTTTTTACCCATTCCAAAAAGTGCACAACGCTGCTAAAGAAGTTTCCACTTCAATACCAATTTTCTAGCTAGGCTAAAGCTGGGTTAATTTACTTAGATTACCTTAACCACCCGATAACTCCGCCAGCTCCATCTAAAACTCAGCTCAGACGTTCATTTCCTAACATTGTCTAAATGCAGCGATCAGTTCTCCAGTCACGTCGTGTCTCTTGTACTTGATTAATTCCTTTTGGCGGCATGTTCTCCGCTTTGTAGGATTACCTTGCTCGAAATGACCAGTCTTGAAATTCAAGGCATATTGGAATATTCGGTATTATTCTAGTTACAAGAGCTGCATCTTAGTTTAATTTGAACAAAGAGACTGTGCAAATGAGACGGTTTTCTGACAAGACAGTTTCACAAGAAAAGCGGAGGTATATGCACAATTGAGTGTAAATGGTTTACCATGATCTTTAGAGCAAAAACCAACCTGACCTGCACGTGGTACACCCTGCCGACTAGTGATAAAGGCTCTGGTAAAAGAAAGAACCGCTGCCGACACAACAACCCTCAAGGGAAATATTATTTGACTGCGGTATTCTGTACAGCGTATTTGTAAGTTGCCATACTCGGGAAGTATCTTCACCTCACAGAAGCTTCTTCTTGCGTGCCTTATTTAAAAAAAATGTAAGACTTCGTGCATCGAAATACTTTATTTTCATACTACGTCGGGTGGAAAACAATCATACATGCCGCATGATGTGAAGCGACTACCGTTGTCATATAAAAGCTCGCAACATTAAATATTGCTCGCGCACCTCCACCGCCGCTGCCGACACAACAACCCTCAAGGGAATCATTATTTGGCTGCGGTATTCTGTGAGGTGGAGGTAGGTACTTTCCGAGTCGGGCAGCTTAAAAATACGCTATGCCCTACAGCTCTTTTAGCCCTAGCCTCGTTTGTCAGTCAGCAGGGTGCACCACGTGCAGCTGAGGTTGACTTTGGTTCAAAGATGTTGAAGAAACACTTACTCTCCAAATTATAAGTAAATTAAATGAAAACTTGAACAACACGAAACTATTTAAAACTTCTGCTAAACTTTTGAGAGTTTGTAAATCACAGAGACAATGTTAAGTCCCAAAATAATTGATATATTTATGTGAACAGGTCCTTAAACTGTCTAAAAGTTCAGTACTGAATTGGTGCTTGATAAATGTAATGTGAAATCAATAAATTTTATTGAGTCCACCATATCTCTGGCTGCCAGTGGTCTGGACTGCGATGAAATATTAATGCCAGTTAGATTTATTTTAACGTCTTGGCGACAATTAGATCAGTGTTTTTCAATCTTTTGGAACATAGGACATGGGACTAAAAATTTCTAGCGGCCTTCCCTCCCGCTCTCTCTACATGAAGAAACTTCAATAATTTAGCGGGCTATGAAAGCATTTAAACTGTTACTGCCATTTTCTACCGATTTTGTTCTTAGGTGAACTAATTAGGTCTTAATGGTGAACATAAAATTAAAAAGATAAATGGACTTCAATTGGAAAAAAGATTTGGTTAAAGATTTGAGTTTATGAATGATTGAACAATAATCAAGCCTGCATACGTTTTTTTTTCTTGAAGCACATGACCTACAAACATTTCCGTTTTTCCCCCGCGACCCCTCGAATGTAACTTGGAAACCACCCTGGGGGTGCGCCCAGTTTCAAAATCACTGAATTTGATTCATAATCTCTTTATTATATTCGTATAGATCGTAAGTATTGAATTAATTTCTTGGAAAATATTCCTAAATAAACTGTTGTTTTGTTACGGACTGTCTAGGAAGGTTGTGCGTGGGCTTCCTTTTTGATATCACTTAACAAATAGGTAAATGCTATGATTCAGCAACCTACTACGTTTTATTTTCGTTATAAATGACAATTAAAGAAGAAAATAATATTGTAATTTGATAAGCTCTGTGGTCGAATGGGTAGTAATAGACATTGACTCCGAGATCGTGGGTTCGATCACCGCACAATATTTGTGTGCACGAAAATGTCTATTTGTTTTGGTTTGGGTGTTTTTTTTATGTATTATGTGTATGTATTCACAAAAAATGTATAATATCATGTATATGTAGATAAGTATAATATCAGTTATCAAGTAGGTACGTATAGCACAATCTTTGCTTAGTTTGGGTACAGTATAAGTAATAAGTACTACGGTTTGGGACTAGAGATAGTGTGTATTTTGTCCAGGAATATTAAAAAAAATACTTCATCATCATCATCATCAGGTCATTTTAGTCTCCACTGCAGGAGCACGACCCTCTCTCGTCTGTCCCAGACAGAAGGAGGATTTGGCCTATACTCTCCACGCTGGCCACACGGGTTGGGGAGGCCTGATCGATGTTTGATAATGTATTTCCCTTAGTCGCCTTGTACGACATCCACGGAAATAGTGATTCTATTCTAGTCTGCCGGAAACCACACGCCAAAAAAAAATACTTATAATGATAAAAATATGGGAACCACAAATACATAGATATTAATGGCTATAAAACACAATGTCCTGAAATTAATAAAACGGATATTTGTACACAAATATCCAGTTTAGACAGAATAACTAACACCTCGATTACTCCATACAAATGTCATGGATGTCGTTAACTATTACACAAGCAATAACATCTATGCGAAGTGTGAATGAGCTTCCGTGCATGCAGTGTTGAACAATTTGTTTCATATTTATGAAATATAAGAACGGGAATTAACGCGATCATGCATAAGGGTATTTACATACCTTTATTATTGTTAAGTTGTATAAATTATCTGCGACATGGAACCCAGTGATTAAGATCACTAAACCTCGTTTTGATTTGCAGTCGGGTAACGGACAGAATATGGACGCGTCGGTTAGCTCGCAGAATAGGGATGTCGTGAGTGTAGTATGTCGCGGTGCATGGATATCGAACCACACGGGGGTAGATGAAGATTCATCGACCTCGACAACGGAGACAGAGTAACACCGCTGAGACAGTCAGCCTGTGACCACGGCCGGTGCAACCTGGTCGAAACGTCAGGCAATAATAAAGGTATGTAAATACCCTTATGCATGATCGCGTTAATTCCCGTTCTTATATTTCATAAATCATGCAACGCGAAAGTTTAAAAGTTAATTTGTTTCATATTCGACTCAGAAAAGGTGAGGTCGATTTGAGAGAGTTACTCGAATAGTCCTCACCTCGCTCACTATGTCGCAGTCTACTCGTATTGTGGAAGAATACTCTCCCAATGTTTATATAACTATTCATATACTAAACCTCAAGAATATCCTATTTCCAAAAGAATAGTAAAGCGTGTCCTCTTGGCGCCTATTTCATTTTCATAGTTGGCTAACTTTTTTATTCAGCGCGGGTCTATCCAGCGGTGGGAGGGAAAGTGATCCGTGGAACGCACCTGCCGCCGCAACTACCCAATACAATTCGATGTCTTAAGTAAAGAGTGGTGCACACTGTTGTAAATCTTCGATATTTTGGAAGTACAAATGCGATGGCAAGCAACGTGATTGTATACGTAGGACTCTGTGGATATCATATAAAAAAGTATTTAATCTTCTTTGTCGCTTCACTCTTGCCAGAGTGGTCGTGGTTATCATGATGAGCAGACAGGACTCGCCTCACGACGTCTCGCCACTTCTGTCAGTAGGCAGACCTGCTGGTCGTCAATCAGGTACATTCGTGTACCGGGACACCCACCGTCACCTTCACCTGATCGGTCCAACGCATGGGGATATGGCCCGTGGTCTTGTGCCTTCAACCTTCTCCTGACAACAAGTATCTCTGTGGAGTCGTAAAAAGTATTTAAATGTTAAATATCGCTCGAATAGACAAAGAGAGATTTTTTAAGCATATTCGCATCAGAAACCGAAACTTGTACGACTATTAAAACTAACGGAATCAATGGCTCCCCTGTGCCATCCTGATCGTATCAGCGCGTTTTCATCTCTGTACCAAATCTGTCCAGATTCTTTATTCTTAATTAATTAGAGATAAGATACAGCGTATTTGGAAGCTGTATCCAACTGGGAAAGTACCCCACCTCACAGAATACCGCAGCCAAATAACAATTCCCTTAATGGTTGTTCTATACCTACTAGTGACTGAGGTCACCAGAAAGGAACGATTTACTGCGTTGGTAGCGGGCTTGGTGGAGCGCGAGGGATGTTGCGAGCGTTAATATGGCTACAGTGAACCGCCTCATTTCAGGCAATTTCAGTAAACTTGTCTGCCTCTCGACTTAGTATAAAAAAAAAGATTATCAAAGCGGTCCATAGTGGCATGTGTACCAAGGTTTGTCCCAAACATCCTACCTTACTTGAATTTACATAATTCGCCAGAACATTGTCCCGATGATGAAATTGCTCCTTCACTCTCTATTGCAATGGTATCTATCATTGAACTGTATTTGTTTTCCAAATTTCATTTGTCCGCTTTCTTTTCAATTTATTGGTTTAGTCCCAACCATTTCCATAGGTAAAGTAACCCATAAAATCGATAAGCATATCTTAGTAAATTGTTTTGAATATATGAGAAAGGTGGACCAAATTTATAAGGGTTGATTCTTGATCAACATCATCAACTTTTACGATGAGACCAAACAGAAAAAAATATTCAAATTGTTTGATAACATGAGCATTTAATATAAAGAAGTTGAATAGTTTTTTGCATTTTTGTTTTTTGTTGTTGGTCTAATAATAAATGTTCCTTATATTGTTATGATGAATATAATTTCGGCATGTTACAGTCTATCTGATACTCTTTATTACTATCTTATCTTCTATCTTGTATACCTTTTTTCGATAGGTATTTAATATTAAATTTCTTGAACTGTTCTCTTCTTAGTCGGTCATTCTTGCAGAGTCGTTATGGTAATGAAGGAGCACTCTCTGAGCTCTATTGTGCTCTCATGTTGGCGGCTTGGTGAGCACATTCGGTTACTGAGGACCTGATGACAGAATTAATCGTGTCGGTTCATCTGGTTAGATATCGATCGCGAGCTCTCGTACCCTTCACCCGACCTTGAATCACCAGCCGCTCCATAGAATCCTGTTTACGACTAACGTGTCCAAAGAATTTGAAGATTCATAATTGCACACGCAACGATAGTCTCTGTTCACGCCAAGTTCTTTGAGAATGGAGCTAGTACTTTGAGCAGTCCAGATGATCCCGAGTAGGTGTCTTCAACACCACATCTCTAAGGCATCGATTTTACGCCGGTCTTGCATCCGAAGCGTCCCGGTCTCTGCCGCATACAAGAAGATCGGAAACACAAGGCTATTATGTTACGTACTTTACTGTTTTTAGTAATTCGTCGTACCTTCCAAATCTTGTCGAGCCTTTGTACTTTGTGACGAGCTAAATATGATGCAATGTTTCTTCTTCGGCGACTCTGCTGTTGGTAGATTTATCTGTTAATCTTCAAATCTAAACACTTAAAACTTGTTTCTCACTCTAGTGGTATAAAAAAAAACTTTTTTTACACCACTAGGGTGAGACACAAGCAATCTACTAAGCAGTCATCACAGCCTATGGACGCTAGCGATACCAGAGGCATTACGCCTTACTTGAAGAACCCCATGCTGTAGTTTCCAGGGAAAACCTTGGCAATAATTGCAATTTTGTGGCGGCCGCTTTATAAAAATGAAGGAACTTAGGTTTACGTGCATTGTCACAAGATCCATACTAGTGAGCCAAAATTCAGCATAATCAGACACTGAACCACATAGGTGGATCAAATAAAAGGTTATAAAATAGAAGTCCTTGACATGAAAAAGGTTCGTTAATTATTATTGATATATATATTTATATAAAAAAAAACTAAATATATTACAATTCAAAGAGCGAATGACACCAGGTTACCGATGACGCAGAATTTTGAATGTAACTTATCAGATTTTGCATATTATTTGTTTTATAAAGAAAAACTAGGCTCATGCATTATCATATTCAAGTTAGTTAATCTTTCGTCAATGTAAATGGAGGTGTCATTCCACAACGCTTCTGCTTCAACGGCAGTTCTGATTGCTGTGTGACCTGCCGACTGCTACATTTACTAACTAACTAATATTAAAAGATAGTTATAACTCTAAGTTCTATTATATGCCTATACTTATTCCTGAGCTAATGACAGAGAGATACTTCAAGCCTAGGCCACTCTGTCACAATACGCAATATTAATATTCAGATTTTTGAAAAACCAAAACGCGGTGTGTATTTTTATTACCCTAATTTGGAAACCGAAGACATTCCAGACATCGGTGTGGGTGAGATTAGGATAACCTTGAACAGTTGAAAAATGCAGATCTGTTGAAAGCTGGAGGAACTACGGTTCTAAAGGAAACATCATCTGTATAATGCCGTCAATCACGATGAGACCGCGCCAGCCGCGTGGACTGAGAATTTGGTCGCCTTGTTCTTTAAAAGAGATGACAAAACCTTATTGAAGAATTATAGACCGATCTCACTCCTAACCCACGTGTTTAAGCTGTTTTCAAGGGTTACCACGAATCGTCTCGCTCGAAGACTTAATCACTACTAGCCACTGGAACGGACTGGGTTTCGTAAAGGCTTCAGTACCATGGACTACCTACATACATTGCGGCAGACCACAGAAAACCGTGACAACTGAGTACAATTTACTGTTCTGTATGGCGTTTGTGGATTACGAGTAAGCCTTAGATTCTATCGTAACTTGATCTGTTCTGGAATCCTTACGACGATGCCAAGTCGGCCACCAATATATCGAGGTGCTGATATGCTTATACATATTGCACTGCAACAATGACTGTCCGCGTCCATGACCAGCAGTGTAAGCCTATCCAGCTACAGCGAGAGCACATCAAGGCGATATCATTTCCCCAAAAATATTTACCGCTGCACTGGAAGACGTATTTAAAACGCTGGACTAGAAAAAACGGGGCACTAGTGTGAATGGCGAGTACATTTCAAACCTTCGGTTTGCCGACGACGTGGTTTTAATGGCTCAATCATGCAGGATCTCGGTCATATGTTGCTCGTCTGTATTCGTGTTGTATCTCGATCTGAATGCTTTTCTCGATCCGTGGTACTGGGGATGAATTTTGACAAGACGAATGTCACGTACAACGATTTTGTCATCCCTAGCCCGGTTATCGTAGAGAATGCAGCTATTGAAGTAGTTAAAGATTATGTCTACCACGGACATTCCATACAGCTTGGCCGGGGTAATTTCAACAAAGAGATCGATAGACGCATTTGATTGGGGTGGGCAGCTTTTGGAAAGCTTCGGCACATCTTCGCCGCACAGATACCTCAATGCTTGAAGACTAAAGTCGTCAACCTGTGCGTCTTCCCTTCAATGACCTATGCATGTGAAGAAACTCTGACTCTGACCATCGGATTGGTCCACAGGCTAAAGGTTGCGCAGCGAGCGATGAAGAGATATGCTCGGATTTTCTTTGTGGGATCTTACCGACAGAAGAAATCCGACGGAGAACCAACGTTTTCAAGCCTTCAGAGTTTGCAAGTAGAAGTGGCAATGGGCCGGTCATATCTGCCGAGTAAGTGATAGCAGATGGGGGAGGAAGTTATTATTAGAGTGGAGACAGCGCGTAGGACGACGAAGCGTTGGACGCCCTCCTTTTAGCTGGATCGATGGGCATAAGAAAACAACTGGAAGTGGCTGGATACGAAGGAGGAGAATCATATTTGGTGGAAAGCACTGAGGAAGATCTATATTCAGCAGTGGGTAGATACATGATGATGATGATGATGACAGGTAGACGTTTCTGGTTTCATCTTCCAAAATGCCAGAGAGTTCTTACACGCTAAATTGAAGTGTAATTTTAAGCGAACTTTAATTAAATCACCTTGCTAACGACCGTTATGTGACATTTACTCGAAATGGTCTCAGAAATAACTAACTTCTCAGGAAAATAAACTGAAATACTACATTACTGAGTATTATCCAATTGCGCGGATTTAATCGGGATGTTCTAATTGATCGCTTTATACAGCAAGTAATAGATCCAACTCATAAATTGTGTCAAACAATACTTATTTTATTTTGTAATTTATTCTTATTTACTTACATAAGCATTTTACGGGACTAAGCTAAAGCCAAGCATAAGAGGTAACATAGTGATAACAATCTCACTGTTTACAAAAAATAACGTAACGTCTGGACCAGATTGTGTATGGATGAATAACGTCGTTATACATATACATACATCTCTTGAAAATAAGTCATCTTCCCGAAAGTGGAAATTTTTGAAGTCTATAGGCGTGAGCAATTCTACTTCTTTTAATGTAATTCCAGATTTTGACGCTATAAACTACTACTTTTTCTGAATCTCATATCATTCTTGATGCTACTACTACCTATACGGTCATCTCCTCTAAACTCTATCTATCTAGTAGTTTCACACCTTTCGTTACGCTTCTCGTTTCTACAGAGCCATGTTTCTTAGTCAGCAGGGTCCACTACATCTAGGTGAGGATGGTTTTGGTTCATAGATATTAATGATCCACTTACACCCCAAATTTAAAATTATTCTGATATTATGCTCATAAATGAATTGACTTACGCGTCTACTTAAATATTCCACTTCTATTTTCCGATTTAAGTAGTGGTCTAAAGTTACCCCTAAAAACTGTGTGTGTGTCATTTCCTTTATTTTATCGACAGTAAGATTAAAATTGTGAGAATGAGGAGCTCCATGGCGTCGTGTTAGTCTAATCGAACACGCAAGTGAAGCAACATAGACCATGGCCTGTCCATGGATGGGTTTATTTATTTCGAGCTCCTCCGTGCTTCGGAGGGCACGGTTTGCCCCGGCTGTTGTCATTAAATGATAGTCGGTAAGCCAAGTCAGTGGCATTTGGGCGGTTTGAAAACATTGGCCTCCACCAACCCGCAGTTGAGCAGCGTGATAGAGTAACCTCTAAACCCCATCGATTGACGGGAGTCCCGTATCTCAGCAGTGGGTTAAATAAAGGTTGACGAAGTAATGGTAATATTGTGATTATTCGGCTAATAGTCCCGACAAGCAAAACAGACTCTTAAATTTGACATTAAAGTTTAAATAACAAGACAATAAATATTTTAAAAGAAGTTCACACTACTGTAAATTAACTCCCAAGTGCAATATCACGACAATCACAATATCATCACCGTTCCGCCACTATTATTACATTTTACACCGAGTTTTCTATCACAAAGTCCTCTAGTGTCCATTAATAACACATGGCGTCTCAAAGCGCTGATATTAAACTTCAGGACTGCAGTGAAAAATGAAGCGAAAATGTACGTTCAGTGTCGAGATTGCTCTATGTCTTTGTTTGCAACGAGATTACTCTCAGACACTGTAATGACTAACGACTATAGGGATGACAATCGCGGTTTATTTATCATCAACAAGTTTATTATTTTCACATTTTTTTTATATGAGACGATTCCTTCAGGTGACCCATATGCTCGTTTGCCCGCGCAAACGAGCATGTGGGTCACCTGAAGAAAAGCAATCACCACCACCCATAGAGATCAGCAACACCAAGGGGTCGCCGATCTGTTGCCAGCCTATACTCCTTCCTTCCATTCTTTCTATTTGATGGTAATTTGAAATGAATGTAAATATAACTATAAGTACGTAGTACTATTACTTATACTGTGCTATAAGTGTAACTAGTTGCCGCAAACTTAGACCTGTTTTTCAAATTAAAGCGAGTCACTTCAGACGTGAATTGTGCGTTGACAGATCATCGACCCTATGCCTGCAGCTAATGCTCTCATGTATATGAGGAGGTGTCAATCGTCCAGTAAACTAACCCGGCAAGAGGACCTTTACCCGCCGCCCAGTAAACCAACCAGGCACTCAAGCGGATTGATAGTACGTCATGCTCTCCTTTCACCTGCAAGCAGATTACTAAGACATTCTTAAGTTGACTAGCTCGTGACAACCAATGTTCGGTTTCCCAAGCATCGGGGTCCTACCGCCACTCCCTAATCTCCATGATGGGTACAGGAGCTGTAAGGCGCGCTTTCCTAAAGAGGGTCGTTCGTTCACTTCCCGACGCGCTCTGTAGGGTAGTTGTACGCGCTCTCTAGGGTAGTTGTACCCACACTTGGACGCCAGATAGCTGGCTACCTGATATCCATGACAGGTACCGGAGCTGTAATGCACGCTCACTTCCCGACGCCCGGAGAACGCCTACCCCTGGCCTACGGTAGGGTGACCGGGCCGACGGAAGCAATGTTGTCCTCTTGTTAAACAGGCAAGTACCCGAGCTGCTCAGCCGACTTGGGAAAGCCAGCCACGCTGAGGCCGCTCCGATCTCCGTGAGCAACTACTGTGGCGGCATACGTCAGTAGACTCGCTACTCGCGAGGTCGAGCGCCCGGCCGACAATTATGGCAAAGCAGACGAACATGCTCAACCTTTGTATCTAAACCATGTGGTTTAGCTGCAAGTGTAGGTGAGTGATGACACGTGCATAAAGCCACCTCGAATCCGTACCCATGACTGGCAAATTATGAGCTTGTCAGCCAGTGCCCGAGGTACTCTGATCAAAGAGAAGCCGGACCCGTAGTTCAGCTGCGAATCTCCCCACAGTCGGGTACTCTATGGGATGTACGTTGACTGATCAGGCAGTAACGGTCGCCTTTTGTAGACACGAAGAAGAAGACAATCACCAAATATTGTATTGCCAATTTTTATTCAGATCCTTTCAGCCATTTACCCGTGATAGAGTAATTCTTCTTCAAACTTTCACGTTCATAATGTTAGTAGAATATAAAAATGATGCAAGAATTGGAATTTCCTTTCAGCTTCAGCAATCGACTGAAAGTTTTAAATTAAAACTATTTAAAACGCTAGTTCCTCATTACAGACGTGTAAGACTAAGTTAACACGGGCGGTAATGAGATTTTCAGTTAACACGTTTTGGTGCGAACTTACTGAAATTCCTTTGTTTCGGTCACAGTGGAAAGTTATAAAGCATGCTGCCTTGGTATTTAATCTGTAAGTTTTAATTTAGTTGTGCAAGGATTGGTTTCACACTGTTATATAATTTTATTCTTGTGCAATGGCTAATTTCACTCCGAGGTCGCGCAAGACAAATATTTGTGTGTGTGTGTTTCCTACGTATTATGAATATATCATTACTAAAAATTATATTTATCAGTTGTCTAGTACCCATAGTACAAGCTTTGCGCTTAATTTGGGACTAGACGGCGCTATGTAAATTGTCCAGGAATATTTATTTATTTAATAAGCAGTTACTTTATTGTAAATCTTGTCTTCACAATGACAAACACAACAAAAAACTAAATCGCACTGAATGGATAGTATGTGTTATACATAATAAACATAAAAACTTATGTATCTCCTGCTTCAGCTCTGGCTTCGGCTTTTTTTTTTGGTTTTCGGATGTTTTAGCTAAACTTGAACAGTAATGAATATACAATGTGTCCCGGTATAAAGTGTAACCCTTAAAGGGGGCTGAAAATAGAACAAAAATTATCGACACAAAAAAATATTTAAAACAGAAATATACCAATGTTTTTTATTTCTTTTTTCATTAAATAAGATTTTTATTTTTCACTAAAGACTATGTGACGATATTTCACGAGATTTTTATTTTTCACTAAAGACTCAATATGACAATTACATATCTTTCAAAGTAATCCGTCGATTTCGTTGAAATAAAAAATAATAATCGTGTCAGTTAGTAAGCAATGAGAATACCAAAGTAACGCATAACGATACGAAAGTGAGGAGTACAGAAAGTCCCGAATACATATGGTATGGGTGCGATAAGTTTTTTTTAAGCGAAAACTTCTTTAGCGGCGTTGTGCACTTTTTTGGGATGGGTAAAAAATGTTGAACTCGCGCCAGGATCACGTGTCCTGATCGAAAATCTGTAAGATAAAGCTGCGAAACTACAAAATTCAACTTTAAGCAAAGACGATACGATTGAGAATTCTTTGAATATTTTAATGATTCGAAATAGTTTCGAAATGACAGTTTTATGACAAAGCTGCAAGACTACAAAATCCAAATTTAAGCAAAGACGATACGATTGAGATTGCTTTGAATAGTTTATGTTTGTGTGCGATAGCGCAATAAATGAATATTGTATTTTACCACATAAATGATAGTACTGTTATACTGATAAATAAAGCAATTCGTGCGAAATTATTTCCTAACCATTCCAAATATTCAAAAATACACAACGTTAATGTTCAAGTTTTCATTTCTGCCGGCACTCCCGGAGTGCAACCCGTTGTTTTTTTTTTATACTACGTCGGGTGGCAGACAAGCATACGGCACGTCTGATATGAAGCGGTTACCTTAGCCTTAACGCTCGCAATATAAAATATCGCTCGCGCGCCGCCGTCCCGCTACCAACGCAACATCTTCTTTCTTTTTGGTGACCTCACTCACTCGCAGGAACACAACAACCCTCAAGGGAATTGTTATTTGGCTGCGGTATTCTGTGAGGTGGAGGTACATTCCCCAGTCGAGTAGCTTACAATTACGCTCCCTGCCTCTCTTTTCGCCAGAGCTTCGTTTGTCAATCAGCAGGGCGCACCCCGTCCAGGTGAAGTTGGCTTTGGTTCAAAGATGTTGATGGACCACTTACACCCCTAACCTTGTAATAAAATGTAAAAGAGTGTTAAAATTAATGATCTAAAAATAAAATCTTACCCCCAATATACATAAGTATAACCTGACAGAGTTGAGTAGGCACCCCGCCCGGTGCAGGTGTAATAATGCGAGGGGGGTCACCATTACTGGCAACGTTTCTATACCCCGTCGTCTTCCTGTTGGACTAATTTACATTTTATCATAGATTACACAGTGAGATTTCAGAAATGACATTTTTGAAATGAAAACTCCAGCGCTGAGCGCATTATTATTACTGAGTACATTATTTTGAGGGTGTAAGTGGCTCACCACGGTCTTTAGAGCCAAAGCCAACCTCGCCGTTGAATAGTTAGCAATATCTAGTCTACTTTGACTTCGGGGTCGCGGGTTCGATCCTCGCACATGACAAACATTTGTCTGCTTGAATATATCTGTTTGTCATCGTCTGGATCTTTTCTATGTATTGTATGTGTTGACAAAAAAAAATGTATTTAAGTATAATATTAGTTATCTAGTTACACTCGGGTATGTAAACTCGTCACGTTCGGCTATAAAAAATAAAAATCATTTGACATATAAATCGTCACACAAGTTTTGCTTAGTTTGGGATTAGATGGCGCTGTGTGTAAGTCTTTGAGGAAAATAGGATTGTAGAATCAAATAGTAGATTTGATTAAAAGTAATTTAAAGATTTTGAGGAACATTCATTATTATTAATTTCAGACCTTATCAGATCTGAAATTAATAATAATGAATATTCCTCAAAAAATCACAGTACAAGTTTTGCTTAGTTTGAGACTAGATGGCACTGTGTAAATTTTTGAGAAATATTCATGGTCTGAAATTAATATTTTGTAGAACATTCAGTTCTACAAAATCTTCAAATTACTTTTAATCAAATTTACTACTTGATTCTACAATCCTATTATTACTCAACCAAGTGTTGCGAACTCTTTTGAAAACTTTTTTATATTCATAAACTAATGTCATTGTGAAAATTTTATCTTGTCAATTTTTATATTAATACAGTCCATTCAACTCATAGGTATTATTTTTCATTTAAGTTTGCTACATTTTCTTTGGCCACATCGTGCCGGATAAATAACAAATGATTTGTCAAGAATAACTAAATCTTCGAAAAAATATTGTGAGATTGCAAGATGCCGTCCATGTTTCGGTTATCTCTATGACGCAATCTTTCAATCTTAGTACATAGTGCAACCAACGACGACCGCTAGCTGCAGCGATACGGACCTAAGCAGCCGAGTGCCAGCGACGATCGCCGTCTATGAAGGTTCCACGACGTTTCCACGGACCCATTGGACCCCACATAGTTATTGGGCATAGCCATCGGGGCGAGTGACAAAAGACGATCGAGTTAGTTCTTTCCATACTTTTTCTATATTTTAATATCTTTTCATTTTTCATCCGATTTTCTTAGGTGATTTCGGATTCTAGAGTAATTTCAAAACATTTTTCATTCGTATTTTCATAATCACATTGATTCACAATGAGTTCCGATAAAACTGATGATAAAGTTATAATTACGGAACTTCGTAAAAAGCGAGGTAATTTCAAGGCTCGCATAACATATTTTCAAAAATATTTGCATAGTCTACCAGAAACTCTTTCCAAGCTTCAACGTATTGAATTGGACACGAGGCTCAAAGATGTCATTCTAGTAAAGCGTGACTTTGAAAGCGTGCAGGTTGCAGTAGAGCTAGCGTGTGACGATCTAGAACCTGAATATGAGTATCGTAATGGCTTTGATAGTGCGTATTATTCAGTAGTAAGTTTAGCGCGACAAATGCTTTGTACCGACAGCTCTGAAAGTGTCAAATCTGTTTTCAGGATATGCGATGATAATATTTGTGCGTCAAACTCGAATGTTTCTTTACATAAGCCAAAGCGACGTGTACCAGTCAAGCTTCCTACAATATCTTTGCCATGTTTTGACAGTTCCTATAGTAACTGGATAGAGTTTCGTGATATTTATGTTTCGTTGATTCATTCTAATGATGAATTAGATAACATTAGTAAGTTTTATTATCTAAAGACATCAATTCAAGGCGATGCAAGAAATATTATTGACTCCTTAAAGTTGACCGACTCAAATTACGACATAGCATGGCAACTCATCAAAGATCGATTTGACAATTCACGAATCTTAGTTAACAGTCATGTTAAGGCTCTTTTTGATGCACAGCCAATTCAAAGAGAATCACATGAACGTATACGTGAATTATCAGATACATTTACAAAGAATATACATGCATTACAAGCATTAGGTGAAAATACTAGTGGCTGGGATACTTTACTAATTCATGTGATTTCTACAAAGTTCGACAAAGTAACTCTCAAGGAATGGGAACAATATAAAAGTTCAATCGAAAGTTTTGATTACACAACAATAATTAATTTCATGAAAACACGTGCAGACTTATTAGAATCTGTATACGGTGCTAATACAAAGACGACACCATACAGCAATGTTCATCCTAGTCAAGGTTTGAGTAACAATCGCTCTAATAAACAAAAATTTGTTACTAATACTGTCACAGAGACTAATCAAACTTCATTTCAATGTCCTATGTGTAAATCTGATCATTTTATTTTCAACTGCGATGAATTTAAGAAACTTTCTGTTAGAGCTCGTAATGAGAAAGCAAAGAAATACAACGTTTGTTTAAACTGTCTCAAACCAGGTCATTCTATCAAAAATTGTTACCATGGTAGTTGTAGGAAATGCAACCAACGTCACAATACATTACTTCACTATGACAACAACGTCATAAACAACATTGTCAATGAAGAAATGCCACCATCGGACTCTCAAGTACCACCGCTCATTCAAACACCATCGAACTCTCAAGATTGTCCCGATGTTGTGAATGTTTCATGCAATGTTAACCAAGTGTTACTGTCGACAGCTGTCATTCAAGTTCGGGATGAGAAAGGCAAATTCTGCGATGCTAGGGTTTTGTTAGACAGCGGCAGTACATCTTGCTTCATCGTCGAGAGTCTCGCAAATAAATTATGTTTGTCCACTGAAAACATTGACAACTCAGTGACAGGCATAAATAATTCTATTTGTAACATATCAAAGAGGTGCAATGTCAATATTCATTCCAAGTACACTTCTTTCAATTCTACACTCTCATGTTTCATATTACCTACAATTACACACTACCTACCATCTCGTTTGATCCAAGTCAAAGACATGAATATTCCAAGCAACGTCACATTAGCTGATCCTACGTTCTATAAGCCAAGCGAAGTAGAAATGTTACTTGGAGGCGAAATATTTTGGACTCTTTTAGACAACGGACAAATAAAGTTACGTGAAAATCAACCTTTACTACAGAACACAAAGCTGGGTTGGATTATTGCAGGTCCAATCGGAAATACAAACTCTAAAATTAAAGTTCATTGCAATTTTGTACAAGATCTTCAGAAGGATCTTACACGGTTCTGGGAATTAGACAGTTTACCAGAAGTCAAGCCATGGACAGAAGAAGAGATACGAGCTGAAGAACATTTTGTTAAAACGATACGAAGACAAGAAGATGGAAGATTTGTGGTAACAATACCATTAAAACAACCCCCTGAATCATTAGGTGGCTCATACCACAAAGCAAAACAAAGACTTTTATCAATGGAAGGGAGATTAAACAAAGATGAGAAACTTAGAAATTTGTATCATGCATTTATGAAGGAATACGAAGATTTATCACATATGACAAAGATAGACAAGAGTAAAGATGATGCCAAGTATTCTTACTATCTTCCACATCATGGTGTATTAAAAGAGAATAGTATAACTACAAAACTAAGAGTTGTTTACAATGCATCTCAAAAAACATCAAATGGTATTTCGTTCAACGATATACAGATGATTGGACCGAAAGTACAAGATGATCTGCTATACATTTTATTACGCTTTCGTCTGTATCAGATTGCTATTTCAAGTGATATAGAGAAAATGTACAGGCAAGTATTGATTGAACCACAGCAACGTCCTTTACAAAGAATTGTATGGAGATATAACAATGACGATGAGCCTGTTATTTATAATCTCAACACAATAACCTATGGAACTGCTTCTGCTCCCTTCCTTGCTGTGCGCAGTCTTATGCAGGCAGGCTTGGAGTGTGAAAACAAACATGTGTCAAACGTTATAATTCATGATTTTTATGTAGACGATCTACTCACAGGTGCAGATACAGAAGACGCAGCAATCACTCTATGTGAAGTTCTCTACAAAGAACTATTGAAATCAGGTTTTCCCTTACGAAAATGGCGATCAAATTCACCAAAGGTACTACGAAATGTCGCAGATGCAGGCAGAGAAAATAATTGTGTTCTCGGTGAAGCAAAGACCCTAGGCATTACATGGAACTGTGAGAACGACATGATTACTGTAAAAGTAAACAACTTATCACATAATACTATGACCAGTGTTACCAAGCGGACTATTCTTTCAGCCGTCTCACAAATATTTGATCCTTTAGGACTAGTTTGTCCATGCGTCATTACAGGAAAGATTCTTCTTCAGAAATTGTGGTTACACAAACTTGACTGGAATGAGTCTGTACCCAAAGACATTGAGACAACTTGGTTTCTTTATACAAAACAATTGCCAATGCTAAACGACATCAGTATACCAAGATGCATTATGGTTTACCAATCAGTTTATATTGAACATCATATATTCTGTGATGCTTCTGAACAAGCTTACGGTGCGTGCTTGTATGTCAAATCTATTAATGAATTCAAAGAAGTAAGAGTTGAGCTATTGAGTGCCAAATCACGTGTTGCACCATTGAAATCCCTTACCATGCCCCGTTTAGAATTATGCGGTGCATTAACTGGTTCACGATTAGCTACAAAAGTTCAAGAGGCTTTAAGAAACAAACCGCCGAATAAACGTATATTTTGGTCTGACTCAACCATTGTCTTAGCTTGGTTACAATGTCAGCCGAATAAGTTAAAAACATTTATTCGCAATCGCGTTGCCGAAATTCAAGAAATTACAGCAGCAGACCAATGGTGCTATATACCAAGTGTTCAGAATCCAGCTGATATTCTTTCAAGGGGCTCTACGCCAGATAACTTGCGTGAAAACACTTTGTGGTGGCATGGACCGTCCTTTTTGCAAAATAATGAAGACTTTTGGCCACCACATCCATTACTTAATTCTCATGACGTGCCAGAACAATTAATTAATACGGCTCATGTAGTTGCTATAATTGAACCTGTTATAAATTTCAATAGATTTTCCAAATTTTCACGCTTACAACGAACATTCGCATACGTTTTACGGTTTATCAGTTGCTTGAAAACTAAAACAAAAAATGAACATCCTTTCTCAGTTGAGGAACTGGAAGCTTCTTTAACACATTTAGTTAAGATGGCACAATTGACTGATTTCAAAGATGAAATATCGACTTTGCAATTAAAACGTACACTTTCAAACAACAGCAAACTATTACGTTTATCGCCGTTCATTGATTCAAATGACTTATTGAGAGTAGGCGGTAGGCTAGCGTTTTCAGAATTTGATTATACCCAAAAGCACCCAATTTTGTTGCCCAAGGCGCATGCAATAACTAAATTAATTTTTGAACATTATCACATTAAAACAATGCATGCAGGCCCTCAATTGTTACTAAATACAGTTAGACAAAAGTTTTGGCCTATAAACGGTCGAAACATGGCAAAAAACGTTGTGCACCATTGTGTGATTTGTACACGTTTAGCCGCGCAAGTAATGAAAAATCCTATTATGGCTAACTTACCTCGTGAGCGGGTTCAGATCAATAATCCATTCTCAGTTGTCAGTATAGATTACGCTGGACCTATACAAATGGTAAATAAATCTGGCCGCGGTGCTAAAATTATCAAATGTTATTTTTGCGTTTTTGTGTGTTTTTCTACTAAAGCCATACATCTCGAATTGTGCTCTGATCTAACCACAGAGAAATTTATGCTATGTCTCAAGCGTTTTATATCACGTCGGGGTAAACCAACAGATGTTTACTGTGATAATGCAACAAATTTCGTAGGAGCTTGGAATGAGATTAAAGGTTCTATGTCGAATGAGGGAATACGTTTTCATTTTGCTCCTGCTTATTCACCTCATTTTGGTGGGCTTCATGAAGCTGGAGTTAAATCCGTAAAATATCATCTCCGTCGTGTCATAGGTTTAGCATGGCTAACCTATGAAGAACTTCTTACCACATTAGTCCAAATCGAAGCTATATTGAACTCACGACCCTTAAGTATTCTTTCATCATCTCCCAATGATCTTCTACCTCTCACTCCGGGTCATTTTCTAATCGGTCGATCTTTGAACGCTCTCCCTGAGACTGGCATATCAAATCGTTTGCCCCGTTATAATCGAGTTGAACAAATGAGACAACAATTTTGGAAGCGCTGGAGTATGGAATACATAAGCGAATTGCAAAGGAAATCTAAATGGTTCTCAAATGTTAAACCTTTGGAAAATGATGCAGTGGTCCTGCTCAAAGATGAAAATGCTCCACCATTAAGATGGAACTTGGCAGAATAGTGCAACAGCATCCAGGAAAAGATGGCATTGTTAGAGTCTACTCTGTCAAGGTCGGCAATCACGTTTTAAGAAGAGGAGTTGAAAAGCTGTGTCTGTTGCCCACATCAAGCTATTGAAACGCAAGCATTTCAAGGGCGCCGGCGCATGTTGCGAACTCTTTTGAAAACTTTTTTATATTCATAAACTAATGTCATTGTGAAAATTTTATCTTGTCAATTTTTATATTAATACAGTCCATTCAACTCATAGGTATTATTTTTCATTTAAGTTTCCTACACCAAGTTTAATTTTTTAAGTTAAAGTTTAAGTTCAATAATCATATTTAATCTGCTTGCTGCAAGCAGAGTAAATATGGTTATATAACGCTAGCTCGGGTAAAATCGACAGGCAGGGAGCGAGGGATGAAGTTTTCACTTCTGTAGTGATGTCTTATGCACGCACGGATTTTTTTTCAACACTCCAGAATTGATTAGAGAAAATAATCAGTTCGATATTCTAAAATGCATTGAAGTATTGGGCGATCTCTCTATGGAATCTAATGACCTCAAAAATTTTGGGATACAGAAACGCGTTGTGATTTTTTTTTTTTTTTTTATATACTACGTCGCGAGGCAGACAAGCATACGGCCCGCCTGATGTGAAGCGGTTACCGTAGCCATATTAACGCTCGCAACATAAAATATTGCTCGCGCGCCGCCACCCCCGCTGCCAACGCAGCGTCTCCTTCCTTCTGGTGACCTCACTCACTCGCAGGAACACAACAACCCTCAAGGGAATTGTTATTTGGCTGCGGTATTCTGTGAGGTGGAGGTACATTCCCCAGTCGGGTAGCTTACAAATTACGCTCCCTACCTCTCTTTTCGCCAGAGCTTCGTTTGTCAGTCAGCAGGGTGCACCGCGAGCAGGTGAAGTTGGCTTTGGTTCAAAGATGTTGATGAACCACTTACACCCCATAACATGAGATTGTTACATACATACACATACTGATATCTCTACACAGCAACTTTAACGGGACAGGCCCACCACACATTCCCACCACTGTGTCTCCTGTGTAGCCAGGATTAACAGCGGCGACCGCCAAAAAAGGCAATGAACAGTGAAGTCCATTGCAGTCCCGGGGGTACAACTACGGCTGCCTTGGAACTCACAACGAATTTAATCAGAAGAAATTAGAAGGAGTAGGAAGCTTTTGGAATTTGACTTCCCCTCTTAGCAATGTGAGAGACAGCAATATGGCAAATAAGGCAATAAAAGCCTAAAGAGATGGCTAGTCAAGTGAAGCTCAACTGCCGTGCACCACGGATTTTAAGTGTAGATACTTAAAATCCTAACACTATTGGGGACCTAAAACATTGAGTTGTTACCTAACACATCGATTCCAATAATAAGAATTGCAAAATCGTCGGAACGCTTGGTAATTCTCCCTTGTTGCTACCAAATCAGAATAGTATACTACCCCGGATGCGACCTGTAATGAATTCAACATGTCATCCCGTTCCCGCCGCCAAAGATCACACTCCCAGAGAACATGATGTGCTGTTTGATCGTATTCATAATTTGCAGTAGAACATTCACATAAGGGCGACGGCACTAATTTAAACGAAAAGAATTTAGCCTTATAATTGCCATGCCCAGTCAAAAATTGCGCAACGGGGTGATCCACTTCTAACCACTTTTTCTTTAGTCTATCTCTTACCGATTGAAAAAACAGATACAAGTGGCGTCCTTTGGTAGAAGTATCCCACCTTTCTTGCCATTCAGACATCAATGTTTCAAGTACCTCATTAATAGGTTTGAACAGAACTAAGTATTTTCTCGCGATCACGCATTTTCAGAAAATCAGGGACCATATTTTTAGATGTATAGTACATTGAAGCGCGGCGTTGTACTTCTAAGTCTACTGGTAACACACCTGCTAGCACGGGTAGTGCCTCGGTGCTTACAGTTCTATACGATTTACATAAAAATATCAGAGCAAGGCGCTGGCTTTGAAGCAATTTACGACGTGCTGCACCTATAGTAACCCTATCAGCCCATGCAGGTGAACCGTAGGTAACACAACCTAAAATACCATTATACATAAGTATGTGGCGGTATAAATAATTTTTAACGTTTTGAAAGTTAATCCCCACGTAGAGGTAGATATTCGTGTTAACGCATAGAAATTCTTTTTTGCTTTTTCACCTACTTGTTTCATGTGCTCGATATAGTTAAAATTTCTGTTCAAAAGCAAACCCAAGTAACTAACCGAACTTCTATTTGCAACTGATATTCCATTAAAATGAAATGGCGGTGGAACCTGTAAATTTCCCTTAAGCAAGAGTTGATATGTTTTATGTGGTGCAAAATCTAGACGATTACGATAACCCCAATCTGAAATTAAGCCTAGGCTAGCGTTGGCTAGGTTATCTATGCTAGATCTTGAATTAGCACTGATTAATAAAAGACCATCGTCAGCGTAACCAGTTAACGAGCACCCTTCCGGTAAGGGTAGGCTAAAAAAATCATCAAAACCGATATTCCAGAGATACGGTCCCAACACTGAACCCTGGGGGCAGCCCTGCGTGAGCACCTTTGAAGCAACGTAATGCTCTACACAGCAACTGTGGATAGATTATTATTATTATTATTATTTTATATGAGAGGGTGGCAAACGAACATGTGGGTCACCTGATGGAAAGCAATCACCACCGCCCATGGAGTTTAGCAACAACAAGGGGTCGCCTATCCGTTGCCAGCCTAATTCTCCTTCCTTTCCTTCTTTCTGGTGATCTCACTCACTCGCAGAAACACAACAACCCTCAAGGGAATTGTTATTTGGCTTGCTGGTTATGCCCTACCTCTCTTTTCGCCAGATCCTCGTTTGTCTATCAACAGGGTGCACCACGTGCAGGTGTGATGAACCCTTTACACCCCAAAAGTATGTATGAACGTTGGTGACCTGATCTCTGTCTCACGTTGCCATGAGGGTTCATTGTTCATTCAGGAGACACAGTAGTGGTGGGAATGTGTTGTGAGTCTGTGCTGATGGTGACCTGATAATGGTCACTTTATAGCGTGGTTGTATATTCCATGTAGTACTTACTCTATCACCTCTCTTTTACTCGATCATATCCATATAACTTTACTCTACTACGTTCCCATGTTGCTATCCAAATTCTGTATTATTTTCTTTCTGTCCATCTAGCTCCGCTAGTTTTCCTACACCCTCCTTTTTCTGCAACATAGTCACGTCAATTTTATTGTTATTCCACGAACAGTTTAATCTATTATGGATTTCCACCACGTCTGCACATTATTTCATATCTATTCTTTGACCACGTTGCCGCACTTAATTAGTTCTCACGAATAAGTGGCCACTTAATTCTATTAAATTGTGCGATTCAGTCTCGAGCTCGGTGCGGTAAAAGAATCATTCTTCTGATACGTGATATTGTTTTAAAATTAACGGGATTTTCGTAGTTTCGCTGTTTCTGTTTCTATAATTTTATTTAGGTTTCGGTTTTTTGGCTTGTTAAAAAAATATTTCAGACAAGTCTCAGTTTTAAATCTATGTTAATTAGTTTAATGAGATGATCCCTTTTTTGAAAATAGTTTTTAATGGTCTTTAGGTACATTTACTTTTCAATAAAGTTATCTATTAAATCATTTATATCCAGAATCGAAAATGGAGGTGGAATGTTTTGGGAACAAGAAAATATTTTTGCAAAAAAAGCGTGAGTGTTATCTTTTCTGTGGGATATTATAGAAATAGATTTCTCTACCTACATAATAAAGTTGAAAAGAATAATCATCCCCGTAAACAGGGCCAAGACTTTCATTTGCTATGAAATATTTGTGTCCTTCAGTTTATCTTCTTTTTGGAAGGGAACTGATAAAATCATGCTTTATTGGTCGACCCAAAATGAAATCAGTGCTAGTTCTTATGGACATGTTAACATTAAATGAGTAGCAAACAAAACACTACACAGTTATTTTAATGGCTTGTTTGAAGGTGTTACAACAACGCAATTTAACGATTTCGTTACAAGGCTCCCAGCGCTTGATTACAAGGGTCGACTGAAACTTTTAGTTTTATTTGTTGTAAAATTTCAACTAAAATCACCTTCGTAAAATGCTTTAGTGGTTTAATTAACACTAAACCGTTATTTTTTATAGGTGATTTTTATAAGTATCTGGGGTATAAGTGATTCATCTTGGAACCAAAGCCAACTTCACCTGCACCCTGCCGGCTGTCAAACGAGGTTCTGGCGAAAAGAGAGGTAAGGCATAGCGTGTTTTGTAAGCTACCCAACTAGGAAGTACCTCCACCTGACAGAATACCGCAGCCAATAACAATTCCATTGAGGGTTGTTGTGTTCCTGCTAGTGAGTAAGGTTACCAGAAAGGAAAGAGTGCGAGCTATATTTGATGTTGCGAGCCTTAATATGGCTACGGTAACGCGCTCCACACCAGCTGGGCCGTATGCTTGTCTGCCACCCAACGTAGTACATATAAAAAAGCCGTTTTTACCACTATGCCACTCACACACTTCGTAGATACGAAAGACATTTAGAGCGAGATACCGCTACAGGTGAGACAAGAGAGGATATATCACTATGGCAGTCTCGCTCAAAATATACTGTATCTGTTTAGTGTGTGATGCACTTTAACCTTTAATATTGGAATTGTTGGCGTCAAAACTTCCAGTGTCGTCCAGTTTCAAAGTTTTAAAGTAGAGCCGGTGTCGAAAAAACGAATTGAGCCCATTAGAGTGAACAAGTGCTTTCGATTTACAAAGCAAAAATTAGAACTTTCAACTTTCGATTCCATGGGACCTCACATGGAGTAGTCTTTTCTGATTAGGAACATCCAGATACTAGCACTTTATGGAAAGGAACTTTCCTGCTTATAATAAATTCTTGCAGTTGTATAATCGAAAGTCATACGTGTACATATCTATGGTTCTATTCGAATAAGCTTTCTTTATAACACGTCGAGACATGCATACGACTCGCCTGATTTCAAGCCGTAACCATAGCCTATGGACACTTGCGTGATAAAGTATAATACAACACTCTGGGCAACTAGGTAATATTATTAGGTTGCGGTCTTCTGTAAGGATATTATGTGTCAGTGTTCCCTCACTGAATGCACACGTAATGCCACAAATAAAGATAAAGAGAGAGATGGAGGCGTCTCGCAGAGGCCGCAACCAAATTGCCAGGCGATACATGACCACGACCGCTCCGCCAGGAGCGTACGACTTAGGGCCGATTTTTCAATCATCGAATAACTTAACAAATAACTAACTAGCGAATTAAAATATCCGACTGTTTAACGGACGGATAAAATTGGTTGAATTTTTCAATGGTAAGATAACGAGCTGATAGCTATCCAAGGTTTTTAGTGGCTATGTTCACTCTGATTCTGTACGAGCGAGAAGTACGCATACGTTATTACGTGTGTTAGAAGAAGACAAAAAAAGATTGACATTTGTTTATTTGACGTTTAATCATAACCTCTAATTTCTATGCATCAATCAAACTATTATGCACTTTTGCTCATTCGTTCGTGGTCGTGGTATTTTCTGTGGTGATTTTTACTTGGTGGGTTTGATTTTATCATTTATCAGAGAAAGTAAATATTTTACAGTTTCTTTTAAAAGCCTGAATCGGCGATGAAATTCTTTGGAATCCCACGTAGCAAGGTGATAGGGCCTTGGTCTAACAACTCGTTCTTTTCTTTCAGGATTTAAATATTCATAATATATAACCTCTTCTTCAATTGCCAGGTCGTCAATAGTATCGAATATATCAATAGTTTGGAGAAACAAGAAATAACCTCAAAATAAATGAAAGGAAGGTTGACTTGACGTATAAATACCTATCTAATGATAAGGTTACCTTACCGAACGAATAAATTTAAGAATTACGGGCCTGGATCAAGGTTTTTGGAGCCTATCTTTAGTTTTTCGTTTCTTATCTGGCCATCAAAGAGGCAAATAGATTTATTCCCCAGATAAGGGCGTTATTCGCCAAATAGAGCCTATCTGTATATACAATATTTTGTTCTGTCACATAAACACTATCTGTCTGTTTATCTGAGGATTGAAAAATCGGCCCTAAGAAGAAGAAGTAAGGAGATATTTCCACAATTTCTATTATAAGGTCGCTGGACCCTATCACTAAAGAGTGGTAAGATCCAGCGTCGTACCTGGAGCCTTTAAAGTTGTAAATTTGTTGACATGAAAGATTTTTATACCACTAAGATGACAAACGCGTACGGCCCGCCTGATGGAAAACAGTTACAGCAACCTATGGTAAAAGTTCCGCAGAGAGAGAAAGCGAGAGGGATCGAAAGATGAAGTTTCCACTTCTGTCGAGCCCGGTAGTCGAATAGCTAGCAATGGCTACTTTATCTCCGAGGTCGCGGATTCGGTCTCCGCACCTCCCGTACAACAGACATGTTCATGCACCCCGTGCATAAACATGTCTGTTTGTCTTGGTCCAGGGGTTTTAATTATGTATTACATGTATGTATTTCCAAAAAAAAAAATGTATGTATGTACATTTACCAGTAGTCATATAATACAAGTTTTACGCTTAATTGGGACTAGATGGCGCTGTGTAAGATGTCCAAAAATATTTATTGTTTATTTATCTTACAAGAGTGATCCAGAAGTTTGCTTAAGTGTTTATATGGAAGATTCCTTATAAAAATTGCTTCCGGAAGATGCATTAAAGATAAATGCGTGATCTATCTCGTCCATAACATAAATGAGCGTTGAAGACTTTTTGCTATCATTATTATAACATCCTGATACGAATATCATATTAGAAATACCCAGAGTCGTTAGTATTATATGTTTTCCTGTTTATTAGTTCATTCATTCTTCGTACATTGTTTGAGAACTTAAAACTATATATATAGTGTTAGGGCACTTGACAGAGTTTCTTTCGGCATTTCTTCTCGTCAATGGTCATTCCGAAATGCTGGTAGATAAAAAAAAATATACTTAATTGTAAAAGACGTGTCTAAGTGCCCGCGAGGACCCACAGAATAAAGAATTTTGACTTTGACTTTGACTTTGACTTGGCATCTGGATTTGCAAATAATGGAATACTAGCGACCCGCGTGTGGGATTTCCCCGTTTTTGCAGCAATTTTCATTGTTGCTCTGTTCATAACGATAGTAACGTGTTGTTATATAGCCTATACCGCACCCTGGCCACTCCACACAAATGTCTCGTCGTGACTACGACATAAACAATGACGTCTGTGGAGACCGTGAGCATGTATATGTGTGGCGCCATACAAACAGTTCCAGATTCGTCTTAGAGGCGAGGTGAGGTTGATACGAGAGAGCGGCAGGGAGCGGCCATGCTGGACTTAGTACCTTATACTGAGCCTATATATACCTATAAGCCTTCCTCGATAAATAACACTAAAATGACTTTTCAATTCCAACCAGTAGTTCCTGAAATTAGCGGTCCACACCTGTAGCAATGTTTTTCTTCGTTGTCACACCGTTGGTTTTGCTATACTTTTTGTATCATAACATTTTAGTGTATTATTGTGTATTATTACGTTAGTACTATTACTTATACTGTGGTATTATCAAGAAAGTATAATTAAGAAACGGTGTGTACTTGTCCTTATGACAGAAGTGAAAACTTAGTCTTTCGCCACGTCTCGCTCTCTCTCTGCTGAAGTTTTTAACTTTTAATAATCCCTATTTTTTCATATCTTTCCACTTTAAGTAATATCTATAATATATAATAATAGTAATAACAACCTATGAACCTTTTTGAATTTATGCTTATTGAAGCAGGAAGTCAAACATTGCCTACATGTTAAAATAATCTTGTAATAATAAAACAGCAGTACAAAGCCAGACTTAATCCTTAGAGAGGTCTCTTCCAGTCAATACAAAGTAGAAGGTCAAAAAGGTCCTTCGACTCCGTTTCAACTTGAGTAGAATAAATAAAACAAGGCTTTGTGTAGTCTGTCTCTGAAATAAAGATTTATTATTATTATTTTCTTCAAATAATTCAGAAATTCTAAAAGAAAATTGTATAATAATAAATCTAGACTTAAATCTTCGGCTTATAGGATCTGGGTGTCTTCATAACAGCGTGTTATCTCGACTAGAGTAATAAATGAATTTCAGTCTTCAGGGATCACCATTTCATTTTAAGTGAAACTTCACTTTTCAAGTAGTATATTTCGGAATTCTGAGATTTTTACTTTTTTAGACAAAAGCATGACTTATTACTGACTAGCGATTCATCTCAGCTTCGTTCGGGTAGGAATAAATGTCTGATAATTAAAAAGAGAAAACTACTAGACTTACTTCTACTCATCATTTCATTTCATCTCATCTTATTTCATCGCATCATATCTCATCTCGTCTCATCTCACCTCATCGCATGTCATCTCATCGTATATCATCTCATTTCATTTCTACTAGAATAGGGTTGCCAACCGTCCTGTTTTCCCAGGACATGTGCTAGTTTTTGTAGTGTCCTGGATAGTTTTTAAGCGGCATTCAGGTTTTTACAGCATTCTGATCAATCAGGACGATAAAAATTAATATATTTTACACCTTATTATTAACGATAACTGTGATGATAACTTCAATATAGAACTAGGAATGGCGACTGGGCAAGCCTTGCTACACTTTTGCGCTTCCCGTGCTAAAGATTTTACTTGTACTAAACTTACATACAGTCATCGAAAGTGTTCAAGTTATGATTAACACATTTGTATATCATCATCATCATCATCAGGTCATTTTTAGTCTCCACTTCGGGAGCACGACCCTCTCTCGTCCGTCACAGACAGGAGGATTTGGCCTACACTCCCCACGCTGGCCAGACGGGTTGGGGAGGCCTGATCGATGTTTTATAATGTATTTCCCTTAGTCGCCTTGTACGACATCCACGGGAAGAGATGGAGTGATTCTATTCTAGTCTGCCGGAAACCACAGGGCCAATATAATATAATAGTTTATATTATGCTGACGTTGTATTGGTTTGAAAACCTGTAGTCAAAAACAGAGGATGCTATTGGTGGAACGACCCTTGTTAGATTGCGGAGGCTATTTCGTAGTGCCAGACGTAAAATTTGAAAATTAAGGAAACGTAACATTGAAGGAGAAATTTATCAAACCGCTCTAAATAATTTACGTATTGCTACGTAGATGTCACTATAGTGCTGCTGTTGAAAAATCCAAAGGTAATTTACTAAAACGTATTGTAGAAAGATTAAATTGTGAGGGACCGCGATCTTCCTTATATCAGGTATTTAAAGCAAATAGCCGCGTTGTTCAAATCTATGTGTCCAATATAAAATTTAAGAATTTACATGCCCTTGACGTGAAAGAAACTGCATTTTTGCATGCACTGATTCCTGATGATTACATTTGCACGCAAACGAGCTCTCGCGCAGTACTAAACCCGCGAAGGCCGCCGGTACATCGTTTTTTGTAGTAATTTTGAAGTTATATTTATCGTTTTTATTGAAATAAGATAATAAATTCATGCTACAAAGTTTATTCATCATGAAGTAACAATTATTCTCGTATAAATTTTGGTCAATAATATTATCGTTTATTCTAGAAATTAACAGTTTATTTAAAGCGATTTTCGAAGTTTTTTTGGTTAAAAGAATGTTTTTTTTTCTATATTAAATCAATGATATTTCAAAATTCCGAGGCCGCTACGAACTATACGACTATATAAGAAATAACATTCTATTTTTTTTTATTTCATTTGTTTGGAACAGTAGTACAATCCAGGAGCTCAAAAAAGTAAATTTGCGCATTTTATGAAAATCTTTCTCTGTAATTTTGGGTTTAATTAAAAAGTTAAACAAAATTTACAAAAAGCGAGGCCGCTACGAACTAAGCCAATAGCTATTCTGTACTATTCAATAAGTCAATATTATTAACATATTTTTGTTTCCAAGATCGAGAACGCCAAAATTGGCCTTTTTACGCAAAAATCACAGTCGATATGTAATAATGGCTCTTAAAACTTTGCCTACAAATAATGCCTCCGTTGATGTTATCAAATAGAATGATTAAAGCCTGTAAAGTAGCCGCCGAACCTATCTTAACAGTACTTAATCGGATTATTACAGAAGGTTTTTCTTGGAATTTAGCGAAGTGGCTTTATAAGAACAATAACAAAAGTAACTGCTTTACATCAGGAAGGCCGTATGCTTGTCTGCCACCCGATGTAATATAAAAACACCTCATTCGGGTTTGGGGACTGAAAATGTGTTTATCTGACTAAGCTAACATTGAAGCTACTCAAATCTGTACTTCAACTTTATTGATTTCATAAACAACCGCCTACAGTGTCGTTCTCGCATAATGTTTCAGCACAGTTTCAGGATAAAGATTTATTTTCATTCCACGTACGAGCAGGGTACATTAGGGCTGGTTTTATACACTCGAATGGCTGTGAGACGTAATAATTTTTGCGTTATGAGTTGGACGGTTAGTTAAAAAAAATCGTTTAAACAAGATTTTTTTTTTAATGTTATAATAAAGCACTTGTACTGTTCCACGTAATTACATTTATTTTTATTATTACCTAACAAACATTTTTGTAGAAACACATACACCATCTGCTTACCTTGATAATGCCTTAGCGGCGACACCGGTCGTAAAAATAAAAATTAAAGTAATTACGTGGAACAGTACAAGTGCTTTATTATAACAATAAAAAAAAATCTTGTTTAAACGAATTTTTTTAACTAACCGTACAACTCATAACGCAAAAATTATTACGACTCACAGCCATTCGAGTGTATTATTAGTTGTTATTACTAGCGTAAAAAACGTTGTTTTGCTATAGAAATTTAGGGGTTGATCGTAGAGGAGTGAAATTTTGGGGTTGAATGTATTTTTATACGCTGTATCATAAAAAATTAAAACCAAAAAATATTGTCAAAAAAATAAAATTTTGGTGTGGTCCCACCACCAAATGTGTTAACATTTAGGGGGATGAAAAATAGATGATGTCCGATTCGCAGACCTAACCGATATGCACACAAAATTTCACAGAAATCGGCCAGGCCGTTTCGGAGGAGTTTAATTACAAAGACCGTGACACGAGAATTTTATATTATATTAGATGATAATAATGTTCCACCAAGTGCCAACAATCAACAGTATTAACCTTATAAGATTATTTTTATACTACGTCGGGTGGCAGAAAAACTTACGGCCCATCTGATGTGAAGTGGTTACCGTAGCCATATTAACGCTCGCAACATGAAATATCGACTGATTAGAAGCGGTTACTATAGCCATATTAACGCTAGCAAGGTGAACATACAACTGCTGCCAATGCAGCAAATTCTTCCTTTCTCACCAGAAATTTGAAATTTCTGAACCAGAATTTTGTTCTTACTAGTGACTGAGCAAGGTCACGACTTTGCTCAGTCACTCGTAAGAACAAAATCACCCTCAAGGAAATTGTTATTTACTGTGGTAGTGGAATGAGCAGAAGCTCATAGAATACCACAGTAAATAACAATCCACCTCAGTGGAGATACTTTTTCAGTCGGGCAGCGTACAAATACATTTTGACGAGCTCGGTGGCGTAGCGGTCAATGAAGCGGCTTCGACTCCAACGCTCGTGGGTTCGATTCCCACATAGGACAAACATTTGTGCCATACCCATAACACAAGCTTCGCTTACTTTGGGGCTAGATGGCGCTGTCTAATTTGTCTGACAATATTATACCCTACCTCATTTTTGCCAGAGCCGCGTTAGTTGCCAGGATGTATCACGTGCACGTGCAGGTGAGATTGACTTTGGTTCGTTGTGAGACATTCACCCCAAAAGCATTTATGCGATTTTACCTTTAACCTTTTATTTATTAATAACACAACAATCAACTAAATAACATAGTCTAAATTCTCTCTCAAAATTTCCAAACAATTTGCCAACTTGGTATTGCCTGAAATAGTATTATAGGAATTAATAAAGGCATATTATTAGGTAAATCTCTGTTTTCGCTTACCACCGCTGGATTATGGAGTCTGGAAGCATTCCAGGTGAGCCACACTGTAATAATGTTGCGTAATTATATGCTGAAATAAACCTAAATTCGCGAACATTTTCCAAAACTTGGAAGCGGTACTGCTTTGTGAGTTAAATTCTAATAGGCATTCTGTAACAAATTATGTTACATCAATGAGGTTTTTGTCCTAAATCAAATGAAAATAATTTTGTACCATAGTTAATTCATTCAGGTGTTATTTTGCGAAAGTCAAATTTACAGCCAATTAGATCTACACTACTTTACGTGCTTCCGCTACCAAATAGTTGGTGTGCTTAACTTGACAAAATCGACAAAAAATCGTATCAATTTGTCATATTTCCTTATATGGTGAAGGCACAATTTTTTTTTTCTTGCATGCGATGGAAACTATCAATTGGTCTAAATCAATGATGTTATATTTCTACAGATATGCTACAAGTGTCCAAAACGTACACCCGAAAAGTGAGCCAAATGTCTTATCTCGCAATTAGTTCGCATTAGCAAAGCTGACGAGTCTAACGTTTGTGACAATTCCAATGACTTATTTCAATAAATAGGTAAAAATACCGTCTTCTATAATTCGAAATTGCATAATCCCTACTAATATTATAAATGTGAATTGGAGTTTGTTTGTTACGTTTTCACGCCGAAACTACTCAATCGATCATCATCAAACTTTCTCCATATATTCTCAAAGGTATTATTATACAGGATATTTTTTATTAAAAGCTAGGAAGCTAGTTTATATTGATAAATTAATTAAAACCCAAGAGATCAGATATCACACGAAAGTTACATACTTTAAAATCATTTATTATTATATATAATAAATGATTTTAACATGTTCTACAGTTAAATTCATATTTTGCAACGAGTATTGGCGCCATTTTGCTCTTGGTGAGAAAAGAGAAATATATTAATCAATAACATAAGGATGGCGAAGGTTTATGCCCCAACCTACATAAATAGTTATAGCGAACTATCCATGCAACAGCAAGAATAGTTTTCTGACGCAATTTAGAATGGGTATACCATATCCACCAACCCGCAGTTGAGCAGCGTGGTGGAGTATGCTCTAAACCCGTTCGATAGAGGGCTGACCCGTATCCCAACAGTGGGGTGATTAAGGGTTAATACCGAAAAAATACCATATCCATAGAAATATTATATCACTGGATTAAGTATAGCTATTTCTACGTAGGAGTATGGATATATAGACTTATAATAATACACAATGTTATTTTACCAAAATTTAATCAAACTAATAACATTATTCTACTCATAATAAGAATTGACATTAAGTAATGAATGAAACATAGTATACAATTTTCAGCCAGTTCACTATTCAATTTCTATTAGATTAACTTTTTTCTGTGATGACAAATAATTACAAGAATTGCCTTTTGATATTACATAATAAAAGAAGAACACATTTCTTCTTTTATACATAATAAAAGAAGAAATGTGGATATAAGATTCTATATTGCATACATAGCATTGACTAAACGCAATTATACTCTCTAAAAGTCTTATCGAACGAGATCTGTCTTTCATCGTTAATTCAGACAAATGTTTTTTAAGCCCCATACAAATACTATACAATTTTAAACCTTACAACTTTATTTGGAACTACAAGGATTTATTTTTAAACCGTTAATTTGTTGTTAAGATTATATGATTAATTTACTGGAAAAAAATTATGACTGATTAACGCCATTTACCGGCTGTGTAGTATGTTCAGTGACGGTAATCACTTCTATGTCTATCTTCTCTACTTCATCAGTAGCTACGGGTTCCTTCTCAACTGTTGATGAATTTGAAATGGTTTTAACTGGATGTGCCGTAGCGATTAAGCATTCAATATATGGCGGTGGTTGTTCCAGTCTTCTTGCAGCTGCTTGGCGAGCCTTATCCTTTAACTCCCTCATATACGCATGGATAATGGCAAGAGAGCATATAGCTATAGCTGTGGTAGAAATGTTTCATTAGTATTTCTTTAAACAAACTAGTCCCTCTAGGTTGGATGCAGCTGGTGGCGACTATAGATATTTTTTTGCACCTGGGGGGTTACCGCCGAAGCTGAAGCCGGATTTTTTGATTGCCTAAATTACACTTCAACTTAGATTTATGCTACTTGTGTTTAGCTTAGCTGGTAGAAACGATGGAGAGCTCCATCGTCTAAGCTGAACGTGTGTGGCAATAACTTAAACGTAAGACCTATTTTTCGAATCAAAATGTTCGGTGGTAATCGGCTTCAGCTTCGGCGGTAGGGCCTCGGGTGAAGGGTTGATATTTTTTTGCTTAACACTATTGCATCTTAGTGTTATTGTATCATAAGGTATATAATAACTGCATGTCTCAAATCTCTGATTCATGATGGAATGATTCGGAGAATGTTTTCTTTTGGGAGGTCTGATTGAAACCCACGCAAGGACAGCCGTCGTGATGGTTCTAACTGACAACCAGCCCTGAGGTTACATATAGAAATATATGGAGAATAGAAAATAGATAGGATTTTTTATTATTATCACGGGATACCGGGATACGTTATGAAGTCGCGGACGCAAGCTAGTCCGTAATAACTCCCAACAAAGCAACCAAATTTTGGATAGGGGTTTTAATTGTCTTCAATCCATTTTCGTCCAATCAAAAGAGTTTAGAGCGTAATTTATGGTCTATGCTCGCTTCGTCGCTTCACGTTTTAATTCTCTTTGATTATCCATCGAAAATCTTCATTCCAGATTCGATCCTTTAGAGAAACCCCGTGCATAGCTCTCTCCACCACTCGCTGTTTGACATTTACGTTTAAACCAGCCCAATGGTCAAAATCAACGACCAAGTTGTCAGCCACTTAGAAGGGGTCCAGGATATTATACTCTTCAGCGTTACATATCAGGAAGTATGAACGGGGAAGTTAAAAATATAGTAACTTACATATATCAACAAGCTTGATGCTCCAGAAGGTTTGGGTCACTCCAAAGACATTTATGTCAGGTTGATAACCAAAGTATATTAATTGGAGTACAACTTTCACGATGGACACGATGAAGAATACATTCATTTTGTGATAGTCTTTCTGAAAAAAAATATATAAATCAAATAGATTAGCAATTCCTTGCGTGATATTTGGGTTTTGTTACAGAAATTGTAGTACTAGTAGTAGAAATTAGCTTTTATAAAGGTGGAAATACAGTTAGACTAGGATAAGGAAAACATTGGGGTGAAAGTGGTTCATCAACATCCTTGAACCACAGCCAACCTCACCTGCACACATGAACGTGGTGACTGTGACAAACGAGGGTCTAGCGAAAAGAGTGATCTTCATGGGCGGTGGTAAATTCTTTTTGCTTTCCATCATAATATAATATGCATAACGTGGTACTTTCCATCAGATGACCCACATGCTCGTTTGCCCTCCCCCCCCCCCCCTCCCATCATATAAAAAAGCAAGGTTTCAGATAAATCTAATTTATTTTATAACCTATTATTGATACCATTTGATAGACCTCGTGAGGCAGTTTCAGGATCAGTAATCAGTTTTTCAATATCTTGTATATTTTAGAAATAATCGAATGAAATTACTTATCGTCTCCATTCTATATACATAAGTTTGAAATAGGAAGAACATTCTGTAGCATTGACTTTAAGGTGTAACTGGTTCTCCACGATTATTAGAGCCAAAGCCAACCTCACCTGCACGTAGGCCACCCTACTGTGCAGACTAACGAAAGAGGCTTTGGCAAACGAGAGGTAGGGCACAGCGTATTTGTAAGCTGCCCCACTGTACCTTCACCTCACAGAATATCGCAGCCAAATAACAATTCTTTGTCTGCAATCTGACTTTGCATAAAAAACAAGATCAACATACGATGCGACCAGAAATAGTAGACAAAAATAGCCAGTTTCTTCGTAAAAATAATTTGTGCCTTTGGGCTTCTGTGGAAATATCCAATTCGCAACATTGACTTTTTACTATTAAAGAATTTGTTTGTGTTTACTCTTGCTATTACTGGCTTTTGACAATTTAATGCATAACATACTCGTGCATAAGATGTTTTTAATTGAAGACCCAAGCATAACTCAATGATGTATTTTTGAGCGAGAGTCGCGTGTTTGATCCCCGTACAAGACAAATATTTGTGTGCATGAATAGTTTGTTTGTCTTGGTCTGGGTGTTTTCTATGTATTATTATGTATGTATGTGTTAATTAAGTATTTTATCAGATAAGTAGTACCCATAGTACAAGCTTTGTTTAGTTTGGGACTAGATGGCTGTGTAACTTGTCCTGGAATATTTATTTATTTATGTATTATTATTTATCTAAGTTGTCCGAAGTTTTGTTGCCTGGTATGATTTAGTTCTAATGACAATGCCCAGGACTGGCAGCCTAACATGTCCATATTTAGTGGATAGGTCAATGTGTAAATCTAAAAATGCTACTGATTCTTGGTTATAGCTAGGTTTATCAGATACCAGAGATATCAAAATTTAACTTTCAGGTAGTATTTGATTAAATCCGTGGTGCACGGCAGTTGAGCTTCACTTGACTAGCCATCTCTTTAGGCTTTTAATGCCTTATTTGCCATATTGATGTCTCTCATAATGCTAAGAGGAGACGTCAAATTCGAAAAGCTTCTTACTCCTACTAATTTCTTCTAATTAAATTCATTGCGAGTTCTAAGGCAGCCATAGTCTTACCCTCGGGACTGCAATGGACTTCACTGTTATATATTTTTTGTTGCTTTATTTAAATTGCTATTAATCCTGGCTACACAGTCGACAAAGTGGTGGGAATGTGTGATCCCCCCGTCCAGTTTACGATTCAAGTATTGTAAATGTAATACATACAGTATTATTATTTATCAGTTGTCTAGTACCCATAACACACACATTTTGGGGTGTAAGTAGCTCATCAACATCTTTCGAGCTAAAGCCAACCTCACCTGCACGTGGTGCACCCTGCCGACCAGCTAACGAGGCGATGGCGAAAGAGAGGTAGGACGCAGTGAAGGATCACACTGTGCCTCTCTTTTACTTGTCAGATGGGGGAGGGGCATAGTGTGGTCTTTCGCTCCAGGCTTGGCCAGCATCCGACTGGGGAAGTACCTCCACCTGGCAAAAAACCGCAGCCATAATGGCTATGCCGTGTTCCTGCGAGTTAACTAGGTCACCAGGGCTGTTTTAGAGGAGTTGTTATGTTGACGGCAGAGGGACCAGCGGCTGTCGAACCGCCGCTAGCGGTGTAGGCGCGGCGTGTTGGCGCGGCGGTCAGGGAGACCCGGTGAAACGGCTGTCCGCTGGCCGCCCGCAGGTTAGTAGGGTTCCCGAACCCGGGGATCACCTAATCTCCGCCCCGGGAGGCTGAACCGCCAACTTGTGAAAAGTCCCTGTTGTAGTAGTCGTGCCGGAGGAGGAGACCGGAGTGGACCCGGCTGCTGCAGCAGGGGGGGACCGGGGGCCCTTCCGCCCGCCGCGCTAGCAAACCGCACTACCTGCACTGTGCTGCGGGGGTAGACACCGCGCTTTTCTTGTCCCTAGCGCCGTCAGTGAAATAACTTCTCTCAAAATCCTCTTACCCCCTTTTAATGGCCAGGAACAAAAAAAAGAAGGTTTTTTTCAGCGGCGTCCTCATCCACATTCGACGTGGACTTTTGTAACGTCAGAGGACTTCACACAAACATAAATGCAGTTCACCAGCACCTCGAAACTGCAAAGCCGACCCTCCTTTTTTTAACAGAGACGCAAATATCTTGCCCGGCCGATACTTCTTACTTATTATACCCCGGGTACAAACTTGAACATTCTTTTGTACGTCGAGCCGGGGTATGTATGTACGTCCGGGACGATATTTGCTGTCGACGTCTTCACGGCCTTGAAGACAGGGACCTGTCAGTGTTGTGGGTACGCGTGGATCAGGGCGGCCGCACCCGTATCTACGCGTGCCTTTACAGGTCTCATAGCGGTGATGCAGACACAACTCGGTTGATCGAGCACCTGCAATTGGCGACTGACAAAGTCATTGAGAAGTACCCCTCCGCGGAGTTAGTGATTTTGGGAGACTTCAATGCCCACCATGCCGAGTGGCTCAGCTCTCGGTCCACTGACTTCGCGGGGAGGTCTGTTCATGATTTTGCTCTGGCCTATGGTCTCTCACAGCTGGTGCATTCTCCAACGAGAATACCAGATATAGAGGACCATACTAGCTCTCTACTGGACCTTCTGCTGACCACACATCCGGATGGGTATACAGTCTCGGTGGATGCGCCTCTTGGCTCGTCGGACCACTGCCTCATCCGGACCCAAGTGCCATGTGCAAGCCCTGACCCACCCCGGTATACCGGATGGCGTCGTATGTGGCACTATAAGTCAGCAGACTGGGATGGACTGCGTGAATTTTACGCATCGTACCCGTGGAGGCGGCTTTGTTTCGGGTCGGAAAATATAGACACCTGTGCATCTGATGTAGCGGAGGCGGAGATTTATTCCAAACCGGCGGGTGGCTACTTCAGGTGCTAAGAAGCGGCCGTGGTTTAATCGGTCTTGCAAAGAAGCTAAATTTCGCAAGCAAGCTGCATATGAGGCTTGGACCACGGCTCGTATTAATGGAGATCCTGGTGTTTCCGACTTGAAACGGGAGTTCAATGCTGCCTCGAGGTTCAGTAAGAGAGTAATTGCCAGGGCAAAGTTTGAGTTCATCGGCAGGATTGGTGAGCGCCTAGCTAAGCACCCATCTGGGAGCCGTGCTTTTTGGTCGCTTGCTAAGGCTGCCGAGGGCAACTTTTGTCAGTCGTCCTTTCCACCACTCCGCAAACCGGATGGTAGTCTGGCCCACAGTGCAAAGGAGAAAGCCGATCTATTGGGGAATCTCTTTGCCTCAAACTCGACTTTGAACGACGGGGACGCCGCACCGCCTTCCATCCCGCGGTGTGGTAATTCCATGCCGGAAATCTCATTTACTCAACGAGATGTTCGGCGGGCATTGCTATCCCTTGACGTTCATAAGTCGAGTGGGCCAGATGGCATTCCGGCAGTGGTGTTAAAGCTGTGTGCACCTGAGTTGTGTCCTGTTCTTACGCGCCTTTTCGCGCTCTCTTATTCCACCGGGCAGGTACCGTCGTCGTGGAAGACTGCGAACGTGCACCCTGTGCCCAAAAAGGGTGACAGATCAGACCCATCGAATTACAGGCCTATCGCTGTTACCTCCCTTCTCTCCAAGGTAATGGAGCGCGTTATTAACAACCGGCTCCTGAAATACCTAGAAGAGCACGACTTAATCAGCGACCATCAATACGGCTTTCGCCATGGTCGCTCGACTGGTGATCTTCTAGTGTATCTTACACATCGCTGGGCTTCAGCCGTGGAGAGTCAAGGTGAGGCATTAGCTGTCAGTCTTGATATGGCGAAGGCGTTCGATCGGGTCTGGCACCGTGGTCTTCTTTCGAAGTTGCCTGCATACGGTTTACCAGAGGGTTTATGCGAATGGGTCGCTAGCTTCTTGTCCTGCAGAAGCATTAGAGCCGTTGTAGATGGCAGTTGCTCCGATAGCATGGACATTAATGCTGGCGTCCCGCAAGGCTCGGTATTGTCCCCGACGCTGTTTTTGCTGCATGTCAATGATATGTTGTCCATTGACAGCATTCATTGCTATGCTGACGACAGCACCGGGGATGCTTATTATACGGGCCGCGCTAATATTCCCCGCTCTCTGGTGGAGGAGAGCCGCGAACAGCTTGTGTCGAAGATCGAGAGCACACTGAATAGTGTGTCCGATTGGGGGCGAACGAACCTGGTTCATTTCAATCCCACTAAGACACAAGTCTGCGCGTTCACCGCTAAGAAAACCCCTTTTGCTGTGGCTCCTCAATTCCTTAACACACCCCTTACCATCGCCAAAAACATTGGGATTCTTGGAGTTGAAATCTCCAGCGATGTCCAGTTTCGTTGTCACCTGGAGGGGAAGGTCAAGCTGGCGTCGAAGAAACTAGGTGTGCTCAACAGGGCGAAGCAGTACTTCAATCCGCGGCAGAGACTTATGCTTTACAAAGCTCAAGTACGGCCGCATATGGAGTACTGTTGCCATCTATGGGCGGGAGCGCCTAGATACCAGCTTGCACCTTGTGACTCGATTCAAAGGCGCGCTGTGAGGATTGTCGATGATCCCAAACTAACAGACGGTTTAGAACCGTTAAGTCTGAGAAGAGATTTTGCGTCCCTTTGTGTGTTCTACCGTCTGTACAATGGGGTGTGTTCAGAGGAGTTGTTTGATATGATGCCAACGGCCTCCTTCTACAGTCGCACCGCTCGCCATCGACAGGGAATTCATCCTCACACATTGGAGCCTAAGTGGTCACGTACTGTGCGGTTCCAGAGAAGTTTTCTCCCGCGTACTGTCAAGCTGTGGAATGAACTGCCTGTCGAGGTTTTCTCAGGGGACTACAGCATGGGGTTCTTCAAAAAGGGCGTGAAGAGGTTTTTACAGGGTCGGCAACGCGCGTGTGATGCCTCTGGTGTTACAGGCGTTCATAGGCTACGGTAACTGCTTTCCATCAGGCGGGCCGTATGCTTGTTTGCCACACTGGTGGTATAAAAAAAAAAAAAAAAAAAAAAAAACACAAGCTTTTAGCTTAATTTGAGACTAGACGGCGCTGTGTAAATTGTCCAGAAATATTGATATCATTAACCTTAATATTCTTGTATATCTTACCTTATGTACCGCGACCACATAAGTTTTAACAAAGTTGAACCACATCATGTTGATCATGAAGTTCAGAATATCAACCAAGTAGACATGGAACATGCCAGGGTAGCATGTAGGTGTAGTAGCAAATGCTGGTCTCAGATATTCGAGGAATTGGTTTTTGTGACTGTGAGGGGCCAATGGGAATGGATAGAACCCGTGGGTACCCACGTTGATGAGTAGCAAGAGGTGTTCCAACCATGGCAATTCCACTTGGCGTAGCTGAAAATAAAGTGACTTTATAGTAAGGCACAAATAACTTTTGAGATGTAAAGCTGAGGCCTCACTAGTGCGTTGCATACGTTTACGAGCCCGGTGGTACCGAATGGCTAGCAATTTTCACTTTAGACTCCGAGGTTCGCGGGTTCGATTCCCGCACAAGACAAATATTTCGATACCTCCAAGGAACACTACGCCAACTAAAATTTCGATAGTTTTATTTTTTTATCTAAATCGATTCATTACTTCAGTAACATTATGCTACCTGAATTCTATCTAAAAAAGACACAAAGACACAACAAAACCGACAAATACAAACCGCTAAGTAAATATATAACTCATATTAGCGGTGTGTATCTGGATGTATATGTTTTAAGTTGGCGTAGTGTTCATTGGAGGTATCGATTTATGTGCAAAAACATGTATGTTTGTCTATGGGTGTTTTCTATTTATTATATGTATGTATATACAAAGAGGCTCAGGCAAAAGACAGATAGGGCATGTCCTCCTTGTATAACATAATTGTTATTGGTGTTATCTGGTCGCCATCAGCAGGGAACTCATCTTTGCTACCCAAATGGTTGTGTACAGTGCGCTTCCAGAAGGGATTTCTCCCACACACTATTAAGCTGTTAAGTTCCCTGTTAAGGTTATCCTAGGGGACTACAGCATGCACGAGACAACATGGAAGACAGCAGCAGAAGAGGCTTTTACAGAATCGGTAACGAGTGTTGATGAGGTGTAGGTACTTGTTGCACGCGTCCGTAGGCTGCTCAAAATGGCAGCGCTGCCCCCTCCCACTAACGCGATGTTCCATAGGCCTTTACTTAGCGTAATATATAGCACAATAATAATAAATTCCTTGATCTACCCAGTGGTGTAATCGAATTTTGGATGGAGATGATAGATTTGTAACTGTAACACCAAACTGTAAAGTTTAAAGTTAAAATGTCTTAGGAAATAGAAACTGTATTGACATGAATACTTCAATAAAATTGCTTCCATAGGGATCAAAAAACGAATGATAACAAAATCGGGGGACGATTTTGTTATCATTCGTTTTTTGAATTGCCTTGAATTGAATTCTATTTCCTAAGACATTTTAACTTTAAATCTCCCTCTGACTCTGAGTTACTTATTTCTTTTCCTTACTGCAGACATATTATTATTTATGATTTAACAACTTTATTTCCCCATTGTCCTAAATGGTCGTGACTCTAACATGATCTAAAATTACTCCAATTATTGAAACCGTACACAGTAATTACAACTCTATGTTCTGGTATCAGAATTCAGTTTTAAATGCAGGAATATACTTACGCTGCGTTCGTCAACATCGCATTGAAATCCTCTGGTGACAATGGCCACTACCATTACATGACAGACGATATCAACAATGACGGCGAGCTGTAAGACAAAAGGGCATTGATTAAAAAGCAATGTTTCTCAAAGTGGGAGACCAAGTCATCTTATATATTAACACGGGCGTCCAGAGTGCGGTACATGGTGTGTAAGTGGTTCAATAAACATCTTTGAATCAAAGCCAACCTCACCTGCACGTGGTGCACCCTGCTGACTGACAAACGAGTCTCTGGCTAAAAGTGAGATAGCGTATTTGTTAAGCTGGCCGACTGGGAAAGTACCTCCACCTCACAGAACACCGCAGCCAAATAACAATTCCCTTGAGGGTTGTTGTATTCTTGGGACTGAGTGAGGTCAGAAAGAAAGAGGGGAAGGAGTAGAGGCTGGCAACTGATCGGCGATCCCTTGGAGTTGCTGACCTCCACAGGCGGCGGTGATTCCATTAGGTGACTGACATGCTCGTTTACCCGCCTCTCACATAATTGAAAAAAAAAAATGAGTAGATACAAATTTATTTACAAAATTACACGTACATTTAGTATTGTATGTAAATCTTACCAAATTCCAATACGCTATTATAAAGCATTTCGCCCGTAGACAACAGAATCTGAATTTTAGAGCCATTTTGTATCTGTAACATAATACCGAAAACTGTAACTTATTATGTCAATATTTCAACCAGGGTTCGAAAAAATCTGATTTTTGTAATAAATATCAAAAATCCGATTTTTTTTATATAAATCCGATATATATCTAGGCAAAAAAAGAAGCGTATTTCATTCTGTGAGGGAATTAAACACATAATAGTAGTTTATGCAACTGTCATTTATGAAGGGGTATTAAAACACGAGAGTCGATAATAGGTTGACTCGAGTGTTTTAATACATAAGTTATATGCAGTTTCATACACTACTTTAGCTTCACTCATAGGAAAAATTGAAATTAAACAAAGTAGGTAGGTTCTTTTCTGGCAGGAGACTTTCAGTTAACGCCGATGCCGCGTCTAGAATATCTGGCGGAGTGAAAATCTCACCGTCACTTCTTTTTCTTCTCCAATCATATTTGAATCACTTACAGGATTTTAGTAAACTTTTTTGGAATCCCGAATACAAAAACAGGATCGGCATAAAAATGTATGGGAAGCGCGGGAAATTAAGTTCAAACTACTCATGCGTGCGCCATCTTTTTCACATTTCGAACTGCGCATGCGTGCGCCTTTTTTTTTTCATATTCAGCCTAAAACCATAGACTAGTTTAATGAATTAATAAAAAAAAGATAGCGGTACTATAATGAGTTTTATGATAAAGTTGGCGGTACTATAATGAGTTTTATTTTTAATTTTATGTATATGCGTTTATAAACTGCGTCTGTATAGAACCCTCTTCGAATTCGTAATTCGAATTTTTCGATTTGAGTATAGATAAAATTAATGAATGAATGAATATATTTATTTCAAGGAATTACTAGCTCGCTACCCACTGACCCATATTTTTAAGAACCTTAACAATGGTTAGTAATACAAACTTTATTATTAACCGTACTTTTAATTATAATATCCAAACCGCCGCTGCGTCACATCCGCTTCAACCCACTGGATATGGCACAGCAACGATTCGGATAAGAGCTGTCCAGCCTGCTCGCGAACATGCTCGTCAAAAAATGTGAAAGAAATTTGTAATTGTAATAGGTATAAGTGTCAAATAATCTTTATTAAAAATTAAAAGTAATCATTCAGGGTCAGGTCGGTCAGCAGGGTAGCGTGCTGGTATCTTAATTAAAGGGGATTTCCCCAACTTTAAATGAGGTTGCCATTTTAGGAAACAATCTAAATTATTCTGAATAGGCTATTTTCCAATGTTTAAAAATAGTATAAATTATTTAACAATATCGTAAAATACACAAAACAAAAGATCTGCAAACTTTCATTCTAATATCTTCCGTACGACTTGTTTTAGGGTCGATCAAAGTTTGGCGGGAAAGTCCATTTTAAAAGTATGAAATTATTAAAAAACCGGACAAGTGCGAGTCGGACTCGCCCACCGAGGGTTCCGTAGGTACGTAGTATCATTATTAAATTTGATATTTTTCATTATGAATATTCTTATTTATTTTGCAATGTGTACATCAAGCCCTTTCATATGATACCCCATTTGAACTAGTAGTTTCAATTTGAAATTTCGAAACCCTATAAAAATATAGACCCCCTATTTTTTAAGATCTATTTACAAATGTATAGTTTTGAGATTTATTCCTGTACTTGTAGTCTATAACGATGTTACTTGCCAAATTTCATAGTTGTAGGTCAACGGAAAGTACCCTATAGGTTTTGATTCCCTTGAGTGTGTCGAAATATGCGTTTTTTGTTGAATAAACGGCCGTAACTTTTTTCTACGTAAACTTAGCAGTTTGATTTTTTTACAACTTCATGGGACCGTAGACCTGAGTATACAGTTCAAATTTCAGCTTGATACCTCCACGCATTCTCGACATAGAAATTCTTGACAGACAGACAGACAGACAGACGGGCAACAAAGTGATCTTATAAGGGTTCCGTTTTTCCTTTTGAGGTACGGAACCCTAAAAACAATATTACCATTGAAGAAGCAATAAAAATACTATAACTTTTATTATGATACTAATTACATAAACGTAACAATAACTTACGTAATAATTCTACGAACAAAATATTTAACTTAGCTGTCTTCCAAATTTCTGATTTGATGCATACCAAAATACAAACCTGTGACGTCATAACTCGGTAGCCTTTTGTATGGAGCGTTTTCAGGAGTCTCAAATTGTGATTTTCAAATTAACATATATCTCGAGAAATTTTTGTGCTATCGAAGTAATTCTTTCACCTATGGCAGGGACATTTCTTTACTCTATGCCTATGGTTATATTATTGAGACGTCCCTACATATCAAACCGAAAAAAATGTTAGTCAAATAGCCTATTGTAGTTTTTCGCTTCGTGTTGCCAGGGTAAACATTAATCTCCAAAATTTTTAGTTCAGAAGATAGGAAAAAATCAATTGATATATATATCGTGATATATGTTATTATCATAATATATATCCGCTGATATATATCGGCGAAACCCTGATTTCAACACATCTTCAATTGTAACGTAAAATATAAGGGATTTATTACTCCTTTGCGAAATGATACTACGAAGGTTTTCTGAAGACCTCGTAGAGTTAATAAATAGCCATATGATGGCACAGGAGCTCGATGGCGTCGCGCGTGTCAGTCTAATTGAACACGCAAGTTAAGCAGCGTCGACCGCAGCCTATCAATGGATGGGTTTATTTTTTTCGAGTTCCTAGGTGATATTCGGAGGGCACGTTGAGCTGTCGGTCTCGGCTGTTGTTATTAGATGACAGTCGTTAATTCAAGTTAGTGGTCTTAGGGCGGCTTGAAAACACTGGCCAACCTACAATTGAGAAGCGTGGTGGAGTATGTCCTAACTAAACCCTTCGATAGAGTGAAGACCCGATCCCAACAGTGGGATGATTATGGATTCATGCCGATAGCACATATACGTCTATAGTATTACGTAATAATAGTTTGACTGGAGTCACAGTAAATATAGAAAAGCAAGGTGATGTAGAGTGGTCATGGTAACTTATTTACTTACAGTTGCATTAAAAGGAGTAAGGTACTATGCGTTGTCCTCTCCGCTGCCTAAACACATGTTGTGCATGGCTGCATATAATGTATGGGTGTAATGGGGTGTAAGTGGTTCATCAACATCTTTGAACCAAAGCCAACTTCACCTGCACGCGGTGCACCCTGCTGACTGACAAACGAAGCTCTGGCGAAAAGAGAGGTAGGGAGCGTAATTGTAAGCTACCCGACTGGGGAATGTACCTCCACCTCACAGAATACCGCAGCCAAATAACGGTTCCCTTGAGGGCTGTTGTGTTCCTGCGAGTGAGTGAGGTCACCAGAAAGGAAGGAGATGCTGCAATGGCAGCGAGGGTGGCGGCGCCCGAGCGATATATTATGTTGCGGCTTGTCTACCACACGACTTAGTATAAAAAAAATAATCATTATGGGCCTGTATCTACCCACTGCCAGATATAGGCCTTTACCAATACTTTTCACGTTTTCAAACAAAATGATATAACAGTTCGCAAACGATAAGAAAAATGTGGTATGACTGTGTGATGGACACGGCCGTGTGTACGTGAATATATTATATGCACTAAAATTATCTCAAAATGGCAGCGCTTCCCCCTCCCCCACACGCGATGTTCAATAGTCCTTACTTAGCGTAATATATTCTTTGATCCTTAATCTATCTAGTCTAGTGGTTTTATAGAATTTTGGATGGAAATGTTAGATATGTAGCTATAGATATATAGCTATATATATAGCTGCGACACCAAACTGTATCCCCCGATTTTGTTATCATTCGATTTTTGGAATTGCCTCCCTATGGAAGTAATTTTAAATTCACGTCAAAACGAAAGCGTGGGTTCATTTTATATTCATAAATAATTGTAAGCTACCCGACTGGGGAATGTACCTCCACCTCACAGAATACCGCAGCCAAATAACGGTTACCTTGAGGGCTGTTGTGTTCCTGCGAGTGATTGAGGTCACCAGAAAGGAAGGAGATGTTGCGATGGCAGCGAGCGTGGCGGCAACTGTAACCGTCTGGCCAGCGCGGGGAGTGTAGGCCAAATCCTCCTTCCGTCTGGGACGGACGAGAGAGGGTCGTGCTCCTGTAGTGGAGACCAAAATGACCTGATGATGATAATATATGATAATAAACAAAGGTTTTGTGAAAAATTAAGTGTGAATATTATGTCCTATATATTCACGCTGTATTATATTATCGTTGTTTTATTTATGTCTGATTCGTAATGCTTACAAGATGTGGTTGACGACCGTATGACTAATAAATGGAACAACATGAATCAATAATATACAATAAAATGGAGCACTATAGCATCGAACTGAAAGGGAAAATCTTGTTTAGGTATTTATATAAGGCAACCTCTTTGCCTCCCCAACCCGTCTGGCCAGAGCGGGGAGTGTAGGCCAAATCCTCCTTCCGTCTGGGACGGACGAAAGAGGGTCGTGCTCCTGTAGTGGAGACTAAAATGACATGATGATGTTAAGGCAACCGTTACTGACTGATGATCTATCAACGCACAGGACTACAGCAGCATTTCCTAATCAAAAAATCCTATGGCAATCGGCTTCAGCTTCGGCCCTGGAGGGTTCAAGAAACGAATAAAGAGTTTTTAACTTGGTCAGCAAGGCGTAAGTGATGCCTCTATTGGTGCAAGCGTCTATAGGCTTTTCTACATATTAATTACCTTTCGCTTTGTTACGTGTAGGAAGTATAATTATTTTGCTATCGTACAAATGTACATAGCATACTTTAGGAGTATGAAACATTATGTAAAATTAGATTTAATACAAAACTCCTGAATTAAGTTCAGATGTAACTCAATAACATAATGACATCAGCAAGTGCAACGAATGTCTTGACGAAACAAAGGTTTTGTGAAAAATTGAGTGTGAATATTATGTCCTTTATATTCACGCTCAATTTGAAACCAGGGGAAGTACCTGCAGAACAGCAAAAGAGCAAAGTCGCACTACAAGAAAATTTTATCGTTACTTGGATAACGTTATTTGCGCAATTTTTTTCTCATCAAATAACAATATTTTTACTCGTATTTTTTTACTTTTTTTAAGATGTTTTAAATATTAAAATTAATTATTATATTCGTATACTACGTCGGTTGGCAGATAAGCATACTCTTGTGGATATTCTTGTGTGGTGGAGGTACTTCCCCAGTCGTGCCGCTTGCAAATATGCTGTACCCTACCTCTCTTTCGCCAGAGCATCTTTCACTAGTCAGCAGGGCGCACCACGTGCAGGCAAGGTTTTGGTTCTAAACATCGTGGTGAGCCACTTACACCTCAAAAAATATATGTGTAACGTTATCTTTCACGATATTTCTTGGTATTTTTTTTACTTTAAAATATGTACCTGTCAAAATTGAAATACAGTCCCTGCCGCTGACCCAAATTTGTAACAAATAATAATAATTGGTCATTAATATAGAATTAATTACAAACTTGTAATCCATCCATCCAAAAATTTTATGTCAATTGAAAGATAAAATTAACCCATGCAACGTATTAATATTTATGTTTGAAATGTCATCTATGTCATAAAATAATCTGTCATGAAGCCATCTATGAAGTGAACTTTTGAACCTATGAAATGGCAGTATTTTAATATGATATGGTATTTTATTGTATAGTTTATTGATAACGTTCACGTTGTGCCTTTATTTAATAACTGATTTAGATATAAACTAATAGGGCACCGTGGAGATCAATCATTATTATAGGGGTATAATTGTAACCTCGATTTTATCATGACCCTTCAACATTACGACCTACAGAAGTGTACCGTACTACAAATACCATTTATTTCAATAGGTATGTATTGTACTAAGAAGTATTGAACCGAAACGGATATTTAAAACAGTCGATTTATATCCTTCATGCACAGCTCTTATAAAAACACAAATGCATGCACACTATCAGTAACACGTTTCACGGTAGTCAAAACAACGGCAAGTGAAATTATACTACTATTCTTAGATATGGCAACCTTGAAACAGTGACTCACCTCTGAAGTAAGATGTTTTAAACAGTAAAATAAATTATTGAACTAATAGAACAAGGAAAGCAACACAAAACTGTCTAAACACCGGCAAAAATTGTCTTGAACTGTTCAATAGCGCGCAATAACGTGCGCACACGCAGGCATCGTATGTGTGAGTGCTGGTATACATATAATGTATGTGAATATCGAAGAGCGCACACTTTAGACATTTAATTATTGATTTATATTTTCAGTCACTGTTGATTTTTTTATTGTTTACGAGATGTTACCCGTGACTTCGCATTCGTGGTCATTATTTTAATGAAACTTTTTTTTCCGCGTTTATGTTTTCTGGGATACTCTCGAGAATTTAGCTATCCGCGTATAAAAAAATGTTAATCAATTTCCATTGGTTCGTTTCAACGTGACAGAAGGACAAACAACAAATAAATATACTATCACATATCTAATATATGGATTAAAAATAACAAGCATGTTTTACAAAATAATTATATGTTATAGGTACTAACAAACAATTTATTGGCATTGTTCTCATCATCGTACTGTTATATTCGACATTTTGCGCATTATCATTTATAATTCTATTTGATTAAATAGATATATTCGTTATATAAGTAGAAACATAAGTCAAGCAGACATTCTGAGTCGCTATAACCACACATGTAGTTATAGCAACCTATATACATACTTGTGTTTTTATTGTGATGATTCCAAACTATCGTACGTACGCACGTAACGTATTCATGTCTTTCTGTTTTTGAAAATGAAGTACGAGTAGTGACAATAGGAGCTTAGTAAAAAAAATCTGTAAGCATAGAAAAAGAGTTTTTTTTTTACTAAGGTCCGATTGTCACTACACACTTTCCACAAGTAATTTTCAAGTTGGATCTTTATAAAATTTGCAAGGCAAGTAAAGTCACTAAAGTTCATTAAATGTATTCACTTTTAAAATTGGATTTTTAATTAATACTACTCTCACACAACCAGCTGAAGACACTTGCTTGAGTAATAATGAAAATATTCGGTATTCGTTTGTAACTGTGAATTGAATAATATATTCAAAACTCACGTGATAAATTATAGTCAATTAATTAATTAAATTAAATGGTTCACTCACGTATTTCCCGGCAAAATAAGTGAGTGGACCGTTTAATTTAATTAATTAATTGACTGTGAATTGAATGTCTGACATTTTTTCTACCTTTAGAATTAATTTTTATTTTCTGTTAATCTGGTCTAAAGTGTGAGTAAATATAAAAATGTAATTAAACGTATAAGGATGTAGTCAATATGACAGCGGGTTATTTGTCTTGTGTGTTTGATTAAATTTTCTTTTGTTGAAAAGTTAAACTGTAATTCAATATTGTTTCAAAATATATTATTTTATAATAACAAAAAGATAAAATATTGCCCGAAATCATTAGACTGAAACCGTTCAAAATGTAAACGTCGTTTTTGAGCTTCACGAATTTACTTTGACCGTCTTTTGTCGAGTCTTATTCTAAATAAAATGACCAATGCAATAACTAAATATATTGAATATTTTTTTTTTTACCAATTTGTTGTAAAAATGGTTCAATAAACTACTTTTGTGCTAAATTCTGGAAATGTGTGAAATATTTTTTTTACAAAACGTCGGGTACCGAATAATTATATGACCTGACCATAGAAATGTAAATAAAGGCACTTGCACTTGTGATTTAGTTTTCTGTGCCAATCAAAAAGTATTACTAGCGCGCTGGCAACCCCGCTGCTGAAAAGCTGACACAGCATCTCCTCACATTCGTGACCACATTATTGATACTTCTATACATACTTCAGTGTGGTGCGATCAATGATGTAGTAACGTAACATTTATTTGCGACACTTGCGACATAATACATTGTTTTTCTTTTCTTTATATATATTATATTATTATTTTTTATTACCTTGGGTGGCGAACAAGCCGGGCTCGTTTGATGATAAGCGGTGTCCATAGCCATACAAGCGCTTGATATCATAAGTTTAATTAAATAATAATAAATAAATAAATAATTCTGGACAATTTACGCAGCGCCATCTAGTCCCAAATTAAGTGCAAAGCTTGTATTATGGTTACTAGACAACTGATAAATGTTTTTAAATACATTTTTTTTAATATATATTACATATAAATATATACTTATAATACATAGAAAACACACAATCCAAAACAAACATATTCATTCACACAAATGTTTGTCTTGTGCGGGTATCGAACCCGCGACCTCGCAGTCAAAGTAGCCATTGCTAGATATTCGACTACCGGGGTCGTCAATTGAATAATACTTAGTCCTCTGAACATGTGTATCATACTCCACTGTACGTGTAGGTAATAACTCATGGTAATAACCAAACATTAACTCATATTATTAAAGCTGTAATAGGCCAGAGTCATAAATGCATTATAAAATAATGAAATTAACTCACAGTAATAGCATTACTTCCTACCTTGTGGACATATCAACAGCTCGCAGAAGACTGATTCAATAATGGCGGCCTGCCTTTTTTATGAAGGGTATTATCATATAAACATGATCTTAATTCATAATATCTAATAATATTATATTTATGCTTGTTAATGTTGTTCATGTGAAAGGGGACTGCTTGCAGGTGAAAGGGGAGTTAGACCAATCTGCTTGCCTGCTTGGTTGGTTTCCTAGCGCAAGAGCGGTGTGGGTAAAGGTCCTCTCGTCTGGTTACTTTACTAGACAAGAGTTTCGTAATCCTGTGATATAACCGGAAGGTTGGTGCACAGGGGCGCATTAGCTGTAGGCATAGGGTACGTTGGTCTTCATGTGAATGTTCTTTTCAATATATGGAATGGGTTCTAACTACTCACCTAGGGAATTATTCAAAGAATTTTTTTTTTACTATTGCATTCAAAAATATATTTATGAAAATTTTATGTACCTATGTATGTAAAAATATATCAAGCCACCCTAAATTAAGCCACTGTAGTGGTGGTATCAATTTGAGAAATAATCACAAATTGATGATATCAAAACATAGACTTGGTAAGGTTTACAATTCTTTCGTAATAAATTGTATATATGCTTTTATAATAAACTAGCTGACCCGGCGAACTTCGGTACGAAGTATAATATACTCTAGTCACATAATAATATACTCTAGTACCGCCTACGATAATAACGTCACTCAATTGTTTTGCCTTCCCAGAACCTCTCCACTAACACTTGAACTTTATGGTATAGTATTAAAGTTCAAATTTACTTTTAAGTATTATTACGAATCGTTTGTATGGGAGTAATTTAAAAAAAAATTCTCTGCGTTAGAATCATTCTCGTACTTCAAGGAATATTCTAAAAAAATAATGCGCGAAATCGGTTCAGCTTTTCTCGAGTTTGCGCTTAGCAACAGAATCAGCGATTCATTTTTATATTATAGATTGCCATTTATATTATAGATGATCATATCCTTGATAAAAAATACTTGAGAAAAGATATACATGGTGAAGCATTATTAAAAAAAAATACAATGCCTGAGGTGTCAAAGTGCCCAGTGCAAAGGCCGTTTTGAAAAATAAAGTCTAAAACAATATCTAAATCGAATACAAATACGTAACGAATAAATAAAATAAATTATAATCGTTGTATTATGTGATTATATATATATATATATATATATATGTATAAAATATAATGGCAAGTTTTTTTCAAGCATTTCTTCTTCGAGAATGGTCAATACCGAAATGCTAGTAGATAGAAAAAAAAGGATAAAATAAGAGTGTTATCACGGATCTCAAGTGTTATTAATAAAAATGTGTAAGAAGTGTCTAAGTGCCCACAAGGGCACAATGGCAGAATAAATAATTTCGTTTGGTTTCGTTTCTTTTTCCAGACTCACGTTTGTCAGTTAGCATGGTGCACCACGTGTTTGCGAAGTTGGCATTTGTTTAAAGGTGATGCTGAACCACTTACACCATACGTGGTATATATGTCGCAGCCAATTCGTAGAACCCGCCGCATTACATAACGGCTAACTTAAGGCGGATTGTATTTAAATAATCTTTTGGTTAGGTTTGTCTTGTGATTAATTAGAAATTCGAGGTTCAACAAACTTGGTGGATACCCAAGTGAATTGTCACCAGATAGCTGGCCGCATATCTGGTGACAATTCACTAATATGATAAATGGGCGGTTTGAAATAATGGCTTGGCCATTTTATAAAACAGTTAGCCGTTATGTAATGCGGCGGGTTCTACGAATTGGCTGCGACATATATACTTACATCCCCCCCCGTGTGTATATAAGAATTTTTTTGTTTCCATCATTTAGGATTATTATATAAAGTCAGTTAAAACATAGCCTTACGTGTGCGTGTGTTCTCGGAAAACCCAGAGTATTATGTTGCAGAGATAAAACAACAAATACGTTCATACAAGATTGTAATTACTTACATTGCTCATTTATAGGGAGCTCCTAACGAATGCGTTCGTTTTAACGCATTAATGTAACGTATATATTTGCAAAGTTTCTTTCTATAGCCGCCGGTTTTGATGCACTGGTTGGTTGGAAATATTGTCGATTAAAGTGCAATGTTTAGTGTTATAACGTGACTAATGGTTGGCACAACGCATGGGGATATATTTTGATAACTTGATTACTGTGTTGAACATAGTTTTTAAGTTCAAGTTCGACGTACCACTAATTGTATATGATTTACTATCGTCTGTGAGACTGCGACCATCTTGAAAAAAATAATGATCAAAATCGTCATCAGAGACGCTAAAAACTCGTCATCTGTCGTCAGGGGAATCCGACGACAGTTGGTGGTGACACCGTGATACTTGAATCTGACAACCTCTTTTACTACCGCGAAGGAGACCAGTCCTCCTAGAGCGGTGTCGGGTTCCTCGCGCATAAAGCCCTCGTCAACAACTAAGTGGAGGTCTCCAGTGTGTCGCCGAGAGTAGCATATCTTGTACTAAAACTGACTGAGAGATACTCTCTGAAAGTAGTATAGGCATATGCTCCAAAGACGACACCCGGATGATGAGGTCGAGGTCATGTACGAAGATATTACAAAGGCCATACGTAACACCACCAAGACTCACTTCACGGTTATTCTCGGGGACTTAAATGCCAAAGTAGGAGTACAAAAATGCGATGAATCGGCAATCGGCGGATTTTATTTGGGGTCGAGTAATCACAGGGGACAAATGCTGGTCAATTTAGCCCTAGAACAGCTGAAAAATGGTGGCTCCTGGTGAGGACGAAATTAAAACAGAACTGATGAATTCTGGAGGAACTACTGTTTTAAAGGAACACGTATATAAGCTGTTTTCAAGGGTTGACACGAATCGTCTCTCTCAAAGACTTGATGACAACCCCCGGAACAGGCTGGGTTTCGTAAAGGCTATAGTATCACATTCATACACTGCGGCAGATTGTGCAGAAAACCACAAAGTGCAATCCGTTCTGTATGTGAATTACGAGAAAGTCTTCAACTCCAGCGAAACTTGGTCTGTTCTGGATCCTTACATCGAGGTCACCTCTAAGTGACCTCTTCAAAGTTCTTCACGTTCATTTCGAAGAACCCCATGTTGTAGTTCCTGGGAAAATGTCGCTAAACAGTTGGCGTTTATGCAGTGAATCATAGATTACTTAAATCGATATTTCTGCCAGGTGGCCAGTCTGCATTGCATTATAAATTAGTAGATGCCACGATGTGTTGAATATTGTATGCGCAGGGCAAACGACCAGTCTTGCCACCTGGTCTTTGTAGAATGGAAGCAATCATAGAAGTTTAAATTGGACACTTTGATTTTATTATAGACGTTTTTATAAGTCAAGTCGAAGTAAATGCAAGCTCCGGTACTTGACAGTAAGTGGCATGGAAAGAATTCTTCTATCTACTTCGCCAAGTATTTTGTACCGCTGTAATAACTGTAAATAAGAGTACTAAGCCGGATTCTAGTCCACGGGGCCGAAATCGAGGTTGAATGGAGCGAGTAGATTCACTGAATGTATGTTTTCCATTGATTTCAACGGAAAATGTGTTTGATGATCATTCCTCAAGGACATGATCGATCTCAATTTTTTTTCGTTTTAGTGCGAGTTTTTGGTCACATTCGAACGTGTTAACGTTTACAAACCGACCACATTGAGAAAAAGTTTAATATTGTAAATTTACCAGACGCGTGTTACATATCCACAATGTGAGCAAATAAGCCACATAATTCTGATATGTAAAGGCCTCTACACACCAAACCCGCCGGCCCGCCGGCTTTTCCCGGTGGGTTACGCCGCCGGCCCTGTTTTGCGATAATCGTGCCGGCGGGTTGCGCCCGCGAGCGCTCCCCAGCGGGGTATGCCGGCACTTCATGTTCACTCGTTCAGTTGCTCGCCGGATTTCATACATAATGACGTGTAATGAAGTGTTGTGTTATTGCCAATCTGTCGGGTAGTGAAATTGATTTTCTATAGTTTGTATCTTGTTTCGATATTCTAGGTCCAACAAGAATAAGGAAATTTTCAAAATCAGTTCTGCGGAACGGTACAGGCCGCAGATAACGCGGCCTTCGTGCCGCCGGTAAATGTCGTTCCGGCTTAAAATGTTGTAATGCCGCCGGCCTTAACCCGCCGGTACCAACCCATCGGGCAAAGCCGGCGGACCGGCGGGTTTGGTGTGTAGAGGCCTTTACACGTGTCTTACAAATTCACAACATGAGTGTTCTTTATTTGGTCGGTTAGTTTACGTTGCCATGATCGAACGTAAATAAAAGTCTCGCACTAAGCACTCTGTACAGTTAGCATTTATTTAAAGTTTTACATATCTGGCTACAATCAGTTGCTTTTCGCCCAGTAAATCCCAAAGCATAAACTATAAAGTTAGAAATACTTCTTTAAACTTCTCAATCTAACACACTGGAACGTCGCTAACAAATTACATTTGTACATGTACCAATACGTGCTTTGAATCCTAGCATACAATTAGAGATAGGTCCATGGACTTAGAATAACGTAGATACAACAGATTGCAAATGTACAGGTCGCCTCTTTATACCTGACAGTAGAACAAAGACGCAGTTTTTAGTGGACACCGGTAAAATGACCTCTGTATTTTTCCTCGAAACTGTATAAAAGAACGCCGACCGATATCAACATTTCAATTATGCGCTGCTAACAGTAGCTCCATTGCTTTATATCGATGCCTTACAGCCGAAAAGGGATAAGCGCCATTTTTTGGAGAATGGACTTATATATATGGCCAGAATCGTCTTTTTTTTCTGCGTCGTTTGGTCTGGGTTACATGTTTCTAAGTGACACTTTATGTCGCTTAGGCGGTAGAAATAATAGGGTCATGAGCTAAATTTATTCGCTGTAAACGACAGAAATTTTGAAGTTTTTTTTTTTTTGGTTGTTGATCAAAGAATATTTGAAAACAAAATAACTTATGTTTTTTGGGCTCTCTGTAATATTCAATCATTAGCACGTTAACCTATTTTTGCTGGAAGCAAACATTCAGAAACATACGTTTATGATATTTTGCTTATAAATAATTATTTGTTAAATTCGGGTTAGTATTTTATGCCTGTTCCTTTATAAAATATATTGGTCGTTTATTGTAGTTAGGCCACATTTTTGAGACTTTATTTGGCGTTTAGTATATTTTTCCCGTTTCATAAATAGAAAGCAAAAAGGAGGTTATTACATGTAGCCCCTGTAAATATTTAGAATTAGTTTGTCGCTTATCCTTTTTTTTCCCTCCCAATAATTAAACGATTCCGGCGGTTAGATAAAAAGGTAGAACTAAACATTATCCTTATACCAGTCCATTCTCAACGTCTTTGTCGTTTACCTGTTCAATAATAATTTTCAAATGTCAGTTGTCGGTATCGTTCTATTGAAACTACGGGTCCAAGCGACAACAAGACGAACCTTCAATTATGATAATTCTATAAAAAATAAGTTATATTTTTGTTACACTCCTATAGTTGATACTTTAAAATATTTTATGAAAAAACAAAGACTTGAGACAAACAATTGTGATATTAACAGTGTACTAATCTTATGAATACTTGTATATACTGTTTTAAATGTTGTATTAAATGAACGTTGTAAACTTCAATTTCATAATTAACTAGCTTTCGCCCGCGACTTCGCTCGCGTGACATTCGGGGCAAACACATGTTTACTCATTAATCAATAGAAGTAATCGTGTAAAATTTAGGATAAAATAGTCCAACTAATCTCGTTTTCCCATACAAACTTTGGACCTCCGTTTCTCCCTCTTAGAGGTAAAATTAAAAAAATCTTTTTAAGTAATTCGTGTCCACTACGTTATATTTTCAAATCGATGCCATTGTCGTAAATCCCAGAAAACCATATAATCAACACCCATATTGATATTATAACATTTCAACCCCATTGCACCCCTAAAGAGTTGTCACGTCGAGTATGTTGAAATAGTTGTTTTTTTCGTAATCCATATACCATAAAAACAATACCTATGACGATTTTCAGACTTTTTCACCACATTTTAGACATTTCAACGCGATCGCACCCCAATAGGAGATAATAGTCACGTTACCGCCCTACGGTTACAATAAATAACAATAATAGGTAATTTCTGGGATAAAAACTATCTTAGGTATGTCCTTACCCGGGACTCCAGGTATCTCTCAACCAAATTTCATCTAAATTGGTCCAGAGATTTAAGCGTGAAGAGGTAACAGACATTCTATCGCATTTATAATATTAGTATGGATTGGCGTTCAAAAACCCGTAAATACTACACATATATTGATATATAGACATTTTAACCTCATCGCACCTCAATAGAAGATGATGGACACGTTAGCCACGTTGAATTTTAAAATCGTTGTTATTTTCGTAATCAGCGACCCGATAAACCATACAATACCCATGACAATTTTAAGACTTTTTGACCCCCATTTTACCCTTTTAGGGATTGATATTTTCAAATCGATGCCATTTTTGTAATCGACTTCCCAGAAAACCATAGAATCAATACCCATCAATATGGGTATACCTATATAATTATGACATTTTAACCCCACCGTACCCCCCCACAGGGGTGATTTTAAGTCATGTCGGCTATGTTGGATTATAAAATAGTTGTTGTTTTTGTAATCAGCGACCCGATAAACCATAAAAACAATACCCATGACGATTTTCAGACTTTTTCACCCTGTTTTACCGCTTTAGGAGTTGAATTTTGAAAAATCCTGAAACATGTGTTTACTAATTTATCTATAGAAGTACTCGTGTAAAGTTTCGGATAAAATAGTCCAACTAATCTTATTTCCCCATACAAACTTTGGACCCCCGTTTCACCCCCTTAGGGGATGAATTTTGAAAAATCTTTTCTTAGTGCACCCCTAGACATCATAAGGAACCTACGTGCCAAATTTGGAAGCTCTAGACGCAGCAGTTTGGGCTGTGCGTTGATATATATCATCAGTCACTCAGTTTCTTCTTTTACATATTTCAACCCCATCCCATCCCCACAGGGGTGATTTTATGTCACGTCGGCTATGTTACATCATAAAATAGTTGTTTTTTTCGTAATCAGCGACCCGATAAACCATAAAAACAATACCCATGATGTTTTTAGACTCATACAACCCTTTTTACCCTTTTAGGGGTTGAATTTTGAAAAATCCTGAAACACGTATTTACTCATTTCTCAATAGAAGTACTCATGTAAAGTTTCGGATAAAATATTCCAACTAATCTTGTTTCCCCATACAAGCTTTGGAACCTCGTTTCACCCCCTTAGGGGTAGAATTTTGAAAAATCCTTTCTTAGTACACCCCTAGACGTCATAAGGAACCTACTTGCCAAATTTGGAATCTCTAGACCCAGCGGTTTGGGCTGGGCGTTGATATATAAGTTAGTCAGTCAGTTGCTTCTTTTAATGTAATGAGAGGAATTTTATGTAATGCGAATTTGTCTCGTTACTACATGACACGATGATAGTATTATTTAAGGTACTATTGTTTTTTGTAATTACCAAATTACTGTACTAATATTGTTGTGGAGAAAAATAAACGATTATTATTATTATTATTATTTTATAGATTTAGATAGATAAATGAAAATTGATTTCGACTAGATATTTCAATTGTGATAATTCTAAGTTGATTTGATCTCGGGTACTTATGACCGTAATAAGAGAGTTTATTACAAACAATTGTTATTAAGTTACCTATTATATTACCTATTACATTTTAGTATGTGGCATTAATTTCTGTGTCAATTAAAGACTGATTTGATTCATTTTTTTTTTTTCATTTTTAGTACCCTTATGGCGAACCTGAAATCTTTTCTACTCGAAAAAATATTTTTAAGAAGAAACACATCGAAAGAGTATTCTAATAAGCAAATTATTCATATTAAAAAAATCTACTTATACAATTTTGCATTCAGTAAATTTTCATTTGATAGCTGGTTATACCATATTTCCTCAATTTTATTTTCAATAATCACACACTTGTGCTATTTTAGTTCAATTATAATGAAACATGAGTTGTAGTTATATCATTTTTGCTGGAAGCGAATAATTCTTGTATTTTCATTTACGACATTTTGCCTGTTTGTGAAATGAGATCATTTGAGGATTACCGACAGTAAATAGGGGTTGCAAGTTGAATTATAAAAAAATAACACTGTAATTCAATAGATAGTATGTTAAATACAACATAAACACATTTCCAGCCTTTCGGGAACTAAACTATAGTTTTTATGATTTTTTTTCATAAAATTTTAACTTTAAATCACTCTCCTGTAAAGTTTGAAATATGTCGCTTATCCCTTTTCGGCTGTAAGGCATCGATATGGTTATATTCAATTAAATTTAAATCTACGCTTGCGCCGCGGCTTTCCTTGGAGATTTATTGTAGCAGACGTAACAAAGGCGATAATAGATGTCGATTTTTTATCTTTTTACAATCTTGTCGATTACAGGAACCAATGATTAATAGATACAACAGCAAGACATCAGGTTATCACCCAGCGCGCAATGGTCTGGTAGAAACTTTTCACGGACAGCTGTTTGCCACTCGAATATCCACTGGGTTGAGTCTTTTCCCCTGGTCCTTCTTGGGTTACGAAGTGCGTTCAAAGAAGACATGCATGCTTTATCGGCTGAACTCGTTTATGGTAAGAATATTTAACAATTCCCTTGAGGGTTGTTGTGTTCCTGCGAGTGAGTGAGGTCATCAGAAAAGAAGGAGATGCTGCGTTGGCAGCGTGGGTGGCGGCGCGCAAGTGATATTATTATGTTGCGAGCGTTAATACGGTTACGGTAACCGCTTCACATCAGGCGGGCTTGTCTACCACCCGACGTAGTATAAAAAAAATATCAGATTACCAGGGTGAATTTTTTGATCCTAAAGAAGATACTATCACAGATCTTACAGATTATTTGTTTCGAATATGTGTATTTGCAAGGAGACTGCAGCTAACACCAGCTTCACGTCATGCCAAAAAAAAGGACCTGACTTCTGTAACCCACGTCTTTCTGCGAGACGATACTGTTAGCGGCCGCCTAACCTTCTTATTTGAGACCTTGGTTCAGCAATGCGACGACAAGCTATTTAAAATCCGTATCCACAATAGGGAGGAAATAGTATAGATAGATCGGGTTAAGCCAGCCTACATACTGGCATATGAAAATTAGCCACTCATGTACCACACCCATAACTTCCAGCTCATGATACTACGCCACCTAAATGCGACGGAAGAGATATCCTGAGAACTCGATCAGGTTGCACGGTGTGTTTTCCAAATTTTTATCGCCCCTGAGACGGTGTCTGGAGGCGGGTACGGAGGCAGCCCGAGTTCTCTTTGAAGTTGCCTAGCAACGGCAAAAAAATACGTCTGTCACATTATCTTTGATTTTCTTTGCTGTCATTTTTCTATTAAACAAATATATTTTTATTTTCTTTTAGTTAGCTATTTGGATTTCTACATATTTCTCGCTCTCACACCTTCGAACTTCTATACCTCCTAAATCCTCAATCCTCGTGCTCCCGTGTCGTTCGTACATATCTTTCGTTTGTTTTAAATGTAGATCTCGTTCCATTAAGCCTTAGGAACGAGGTTAAGGAAATGAAGTAATCCCATTGGTTGATTTTGAGCGACGCATCTTTCATATTTCATTGTCTCTCGTGGAAAAGCAGGCAATTACCTAAATTTTTAATTATTGACTCAGTCAGTCGTTTATGCAAGAATACATGCTGTTTCTATATGAGGTGGCCATGAATTCTATCATTAACATTGCTGTTATGGCGAGGTTATGGCTATTGATTTTGTAGGTCCATTATACCTACTGCTTCGATTCCAGATTTAAATGTCTAAAATTCTAATAGAGTTAAACGTCTTAAAATCATATTTGATAAGCCTGTTCCTATTTCTTATTGGCTTATCAAATGTTGTATTGTAATGAAATGATTGTAAGAAGAGCTATTCATAAATATAAATAATAGTTAGAATGTTCAAAGCTATAGTAATTGGCAGTAGACCACTACTTTGTATTATTACTTTCGTATATGTTCAAATTCCCCAATTGGTAACACTTGCGTCAATTGAAATTAAAAGGAAATTGCGATACTATTAAAAGAACTATGTTTATGTTGTGAAATCACCAAAAAGATGCACTTGACGTCATCAAACACAGAAAAAGAAATGACATGCTCAGTTTGGGAAAAAATGGCTAAATCTACAGAACTTCATACTTCTTCTATGTCACTTCTCTCTTGCCAGAGTGGTCGTGATTATCATAATTAGGAAGCAGACAGGACTCACCTCACGACGTCTCGCCACCTCTGCCTGCTGGTCGTCAATCGGGTACATTCGTGTACCGGGTCGCCCACCGACGCCTTCACCTGATCGGTCCAACGCATGGGGGATCAGGGGCAGTTTTCATACTAATTATGTTACAATTAACAAAGTGTATCTATCTAGTCTACTCTAGATCTATGGATAGTACGATGGATAATTTGTACAGTAAATAGATTTCGATTCAAGTCCATTGTGTTAGTCCGATACTAAGACTGGATTCTGAGTGCTCTGTTCTGTTAAGGTGTGCTTATATGGGCAATTAGGTGCAATTGCTGGCAATTCTCTTCGATTTTGAATGTCTTTATAACTACATAAAGACATTTTCGAATATGGTAACATGTAACAACTGTTCCTAAAGATATCTCAAAAACATATGCTAATGACAACTTAAATATCCAACTGAGGAAATATCTCTACCTTACAGAAGACTGTGGTTCAATAACAATTACCTAGGAATTTACATAGTTATTATGTTACGTACGAAGAAGTGATTGATTATATGATTGAGTGAGTGAGTCCCCAGGATTTTATTAAAAAGTGCGTTTATTATTACAGATTTAAAATATTTAAAATACCTATAATAAATCATAGACGCAATATCGCCGAAACAACTGACTCAGTTTATTGTTCCTGCTGGCTCCATTAATTGCACAATATCCATTACAGTTGCCGGGCAATTATTGCTCGAAACATACTCCGTGTAACCTCACCTTTAGAATTATGTCATGTGCGGAAATACAAGCCTTCTCCTATACTTTGCAGATTCTAAATTTCTCCATATATATCACCGATTTATTTATACTATATTGACCACAAGAGGCGCATTTTGTATGTACAACGTAGACTAAAACTTAATTTATCAGTTCAGTAGGTACCTAGCTATTTTATCCGCTCCATCAAACCATTATAAAGACGTCGTCACAAAATGTCTACTTAAAAAACAAATATATTCTCTACAATGCCTTACGTTCTTACTCTTATATCTTAAATAGTCCATCTCTCTCCCACAAAATAGCTTAAAAGGCTGATTTTACAGTTGCGGTTTCGGCCGCGAGAGAAAACGCGGCTTTTATATACGTAAAGGTTGCGTTACTTACTCCCCTGCATTGACCACGCAAATTCACGTGACAAATACTAAACAGGCAATTACTTCTACACAAGTTTTCGTACTTCCGTTACAGTTTCCGCTTCCAGTTAGTTAGTTTGTAAACTTTATTGTACAAAGACATAAAATTACAAGTACATAATATTATATGATATAATATAAACAATGGCGGACTTAGAAAGGATCTCTTCCAGTCTGCAACCATAGAATGCTTGAAAGTGAACTAATTAGGTCAGTCTTAGTACTCCTAACAGTAGTGGGTGGGTGCCGACAATAGTTCATACAAACTATCGTTAGTAGTAGATGCATGCAACTGCCATGGCTACTTTGGTGGTCTCAGGCTGAGACCACAGCTGGAGCTGAGACTCTCAGCTCCAGCTGCGGTCATATCCGCGCTTTTCCAACATTTGAAACAGAAGACACATGCAAAGTAACCGCCGCTGCCCTGGCTGCCGTGGTGACTATTGTCACCTTCTATGCTTCTACAACGGTAGTGGGTGGGTACCGGAAGTAGTTTTCTTGAACTAACTGGTGGCGGAAGCACGCAAATTAGCGTAGGTCCAATTGCCTGTAAATTTGACTTCCGCGAAATAACAACACCAGAATTAATTAACTATAACATTTGTCATTTTATAATGTATGTGAATTTGTAATTTAATTAGTATATATAAAAACCTAAGTGGAATAATAATTATGGTTATAATGTGCATACTTATAACTCTACACATGATGATAGGCCCATTTTACCCAGTGTTTTCCTGTTAGACACCTCAAATGTCTCGAAAACAGTATCTTGCTATGGGCCAGCGCATATAAATGCGTAGTTACAGTGCGTTTTATGCGGCGCGACATCGCATCAGAAAACTTGTTATTGTTCGATCGATTTATGATAATTTTTCTATGATTTTTCTGTACTGGATCGTAATAAGCTTAATGGTTTTGTCAAAAAGTATTACACCGCAAGAAAGGCAGCTGATTTAAGCGGCACCGTGTACTGCAACGCGTTTATGTGCCCTTTCAGATAAGACGTAGTGTTACTCGTTGCGCAGAACAAATATGGATGGATATCATATGTGATGGTATTGCAGCTTGTCGACTTCGCTAAAAATACAATTTTTCGAGACTTGTATTTACATTGGAGATTGGTGCACAAGCATAGTTGACACTTCGCTTATAGATCAGTTGATAGGAAGCGTGGATAACCACATCATCAATATCAATACATATACATATAATAAAACAGTAGGAACCGCGTGTCTGTACATTTGATAAAATTAACAAAAAATAGGTGTGGGCGATAAAAAAAGAGTAACAGAACACAAAAAAGATTTTTTTGATTTTTTTGTCTGTCTGTCTGTCTGTCTGTCTGTCTGTCTGTCTGTCTGTCTGTATGTATGTACTCGCTAATCTTTAAAACTACTGAACAGATTTTTACGCGGTTTTCACTAAAAGATTAAGCTAATCCCTGAGCAATATATAGGCTTTATTTCATCGAAATCTGATGTCAGATTAAAAAGTTATCGTCATTTAAAATTTAAAGAACATTTTTCTATAGAGAAAATCACTGACTCACTCATCACGAAATCTCAGAAACTACAAGTGCTAGAAGTCTCAAATTTTGTATGGAGGTTCCTTTCAGGACGTAGATGCCTGCTAAGACGGGAATTTGGAAAATTCAACCCTTATGGAGGTGAAGCGGGGGTCCAAAGTTTGTATGGGGAACCAAGATTAGTTAGACTATTTTATACGAAACTTTACACGAGCACTTCTGTAGATTAACGAGTAAACACGTGTTTCAGGATTTTTCAAAATTCAACCCCTAAAGGGGTGAAATGAGGTGCAAAGGTCTGAAAATCGTCATGGGTATTGTTTTTATGGTTTATCGGATCGCTGATTCCGAAAACAACAGCTATTTTATAATCTAACATAATCGACGTTACACAAGAGCGCTCCTGTGGGGGTGCGATGGGGTTGAAATGTCATAATATCAATATGGGTTTTGATTCTATGGTTTTCTGAGACGTCAATTACGAAAATGGCATCGATTTGAAAACGTGGAAACGAAATTTCCATCTCGGTATAAAAATCCAAGATTTGGAACACCTGATGCGGAACCATAATGGTTCCGGTAAACTATAGGAAATATAAAAATACCGCCCTAGCAAAAGCTGTTCAATCTGATGATCATTTTTTGTTGAGATATAAAAATCCAAGATTTAGAACACCTGATGCAAAACCATAATGGTTCAGCTAAACTATAAGAAATATAAAAATGACGCCTTAGCAAAAGTTGTTCAGCCTGATGAGCATTTTTTGTTGAGGTATAAAAATCCAAGATTTGGAACACCTGATGCAGAACCATAATGGTTCAGCTAAACTATAAGAAATATAAAAATGACGCCTTAGCAAAAGTTGTTCAGCCTGATGAGCATAAATAGTTTAACAAAATATTGATTGTATTGTAAAAAAAAACCGGACAAGTGCGAGTCGGACTCGCCCACCGAGGGTTCCGTAGGTACGTAGTATCATTATTAAATTTGATGTTTTTCATTATAAATAAGAAATAATGCGTCGAAAAAAATAAATAAAATATATTTTGCAATGTGTACATCAAGCCCCTTCATATGATACCCCATTTGAACTAGTAGTTTCAATTTGAAATTTCGACACCCTATAAAAAATATAGACCCCCTATTTTTTAAGATCTATTTACAAATGTATAGTTTTGAGATTTATTCCTGTACTTGTAGTCTATAACGATGTTACTTGCCAAATTTCATAGTTCTAGGTCAACGGGAAGTACCCTATAGGTTTTGATTCCCTTGAGTGTGTCGAAATATGCGTTTTTTGCTGAATAAACGGCCGTAACTTTTTTCTACGTAAACTTAGCAGTTTGATTTTTTTTTAACTTCATGGGACCGTAGACCTGAGTATATAGTTCAAATTTCAGCTTGATACCTCCACGCATTCTCGACATAGAAATTCTTGACAGACAGACAGACAGACAGACGGACAACAAAGTGATCTTATAAGGGTTCCGTTTTTCCTTTTGAGGTTCGGAACCCTAAAAATAACCGCGCAGAGCTACTTTTATTCTTCTTACCTGGTACAAGTTAGACGCAATAGTTTTATTTATTTACAAAGGTAACGTGGTCTATTTAGTCAGTTTAATATAGACTTGTACGTTAAAATTGAAATGGAACGATTGGTATATATTCGCACAAACCAGAAGAATGCGTGCATTTGCGGGACGCTATGTAGCAAGATTTTGTGATGCAAAGTCTTTTAAACATCGAGAGGAAACTGTTTTTCTTAGATGCTTCAGGAGGGACTGGAAAAACATACCTGACGAGAGCAATCCTCGCTGAAATCAGGCGCCAAAATAATATCTCACAGCAGCATCGCCAGGTATTGCATCCATATTATTTCTAGGCGGAAGGACGCAAATACAATGTTCAATATTCTACTCGATTTATACAGAACGGAAACACCGACATGCTTTGTGACACGAAACTATGACAAAGCGAAAATGTTTCAGGATTGCTGTCTAATCGTTTCAGATGAATGCGAAATGGCCAACAATGTGGCTTTATCGAGGATTAGTAACGCTTCAGGTATTTTCATATTAGCTCCCGAAGGAAAGACTCCCTTCATTTTTTTTTAAACTATGATTAATATCTTAAATAAAAATAATAATTTGTTGACTTTTAACGTATAATACTGCCCCAAATATTTTCTTATGTATCTACATAAGAAAATATTTGGGGCAGGGCATTTATTATACGTTAAAAGTAATGTAGATACATTAGTTCGTATTTGTATTAATACGCCGGAATCATAAAGTCCACGCGAACGAAGTCGCTGGCATCAGCTAGTGAGATAATAAAACGATACGGTATACGGTACGCATCACGGCAGCAAAACAGCAGGTATCTTTACTGAAAAATGTGGCCACGTATGTACGTACGTACATGGACATCCAGGCTCCTGATCAACGATGTTAATATTTATATAGATACCCATACTAAATAGCAATAGAGAACGGTGCCAACTGAGGTTGGGACATTGACTATCGCCATCCTTATCATATTAGCGATTTAATGTATTTGCTATCTACACCGAACAAAATTGGCGTCAATTTTTCGTGCAAAAATCTGAAATTAACTAAAGTACGTGTAAGTCAATTATTATTGTGTACTTTCGCGTGATATGTAATCTCTTTTATTAATTACTTTATCAACATAAATTTTGCATTTTTGAAATACAGAAGACGGCATTTTAACCTACTTCCATCAATTGGCAGGTAAGACAATTGTTCAGTTCCGGGTGTTCGTTTTTGCCGGTTAGTGGCATATCTATAAAATATGTAGTTATGTAGTCGTTCGTGATGTAGTCTTGGCGTATACCTATCTCTCACGGGAAAAACATACCTGCTGTTTTTCTACCATGGTTTAAATCCCAGCCGCTTATTGCACACGCGGCCACAAGCCTTACTCTAAAATGAGCCTAAAGCGGTTATATAAATCACCCGCGAAATAAGTGGCCCGTAGCCATATGGTAAGAAATTTGAATACATCGACCTTCCCATTTCTTTACCGTACCCACCCATATCTCCTATCTACACAAGCGCTATACATTGTGATGACGTATTACTAAATTTGGTGTTACCTTTTGTATTTGAATTTCTTAAGTCATGAACGTTAGCGATTTGTGATCAGCCCCCCTAGACAAGTGTAATTCGTAGCGTAACGAACGTTAGATAGATCACGTGACATTTGTCAATTCTCATACTAAAATGTTCGATTTTGATCGTGACAATTGTCACGTGATTTATCTAACGTTCGTTATGCTACGAATTACACTTGGCTAAGGGGGCAGAAATATTTCGAAAACGGTAATCGTTTCTATTATTAGAGTCGACGGTAAGCCCTATATGAAAATAAATCTTCTCGCTTTTGATTTTCTAGAGATTTTCTATACCTACATCTAAATTTAAAGGCAGGTAAGGTGGTATATTTAACAACAATTAAACATTTATGTCGCATATATACCAAATTTGCTCATTGGCGGAGCATATCACGTGTAGCTCTTAAAATGATAGTGGGCCACTTACAACGCAAAATTATTTGCTTAACGTCGTCGCCTAGGGCGTGCAATACACGTTTGTTTGTGTCACTGCGCTATGCAAATTCCAATATACTTATTTGCCATTGACCATTTGTCATTGCCATTGATTGAAACGTTATACATTTATATTTTTGAAACAATGACCTATCATGTATATCTTTCCCATTTTTAACTTTTAAGTAATTATAAATGTCACAATTATGAATGCAATGTCAAATAATTATATGTCATATTATATATTACACACAGTACTGCGCATGATACTAGAAATAAACATGAAGGTATTCATAAATACAATTCGACGCATATTATCAGTGTTTGATATCCTGCGCTGAAGTCTTGCCAAATAGTTTTATCATTCATGTAGTCGTCAGCTCTAAATAATTATCAGGTAAATTCCTGAATAGCACCACCGGCACATTACGATCACAGCTATACGACACACCGTATCATGACAGAGTAATTTTTAAGTGCCCGACTGGGGAAGTACTTCCACCTCACAGAATACCGCAGCCAAATAACAATTCCCTTGAGGGTTGTTGTTGTGTTGTGTGTGTATAGGCCGGCAACGGATCAGCGACCACTTAGTGTTGCTCAATGTGGTACTCGTATCTGTTTAGGGCACTGAGGGTACGCTGTATATAACTACTCTTGCTGCGCAAACTATACGATGTAAAAATATTTTTATCGCGTCCCGCCTGTGACTTACGTGTTGCTATAGACTTAAATTTTTGTAAAGAATATTCGACGATACGTAATAATACCATTATACAGGATGTAACCGAAAGCGTGTATATTGCCGATAGGGATGATTTCTCTCAACAATGCACAACTACTATAGAAATTGAAAAAAAAAATGAAGTCTGCTAAAAATTCTTTAATAGGTAATCACTTTTGTACACGAAAATCGAATTTATTTTCTAATCTCGTTATGAGCCTTACAGTAAAATAATACCTATATAGATATTGATAAGAATCACTGCTTTGATAATAAATAATATTTTTTTTATACTACGTCGGGTGGCAAACAAGCACACTACGCGAAACAGTTACCATACAACGTAGATATACACATAATGCACTTACCTTTTACCATTGAATATTTTGATTGGAAAAATAGGTCTTCCGTTTTAGTTAGCGACAAACATCTTTAGCTTAAGCGGTAGAGCTCCAGAGTTTCTACCGGGTAAGCTAAACACAGGTACCATAAATGTAAGTTGAAGTCTGATATTCGCAATCAAATAATCCGATGGTACTGGGTTTCAGCTTCGGCGGTACTCCTGGGCACCGATTCCCGTAATGTTCAGCCGCTGCGATATCGTAGCAACTTAAGTCCTTGAAGCCTTTTGAACACGTTCAGATGACGACGAGAATGCATCGCGGAGACACAAAACATGTATCGTAGAGAGAGATGACCACGGCAGCCAGTGTTCCAATTCAGACACACAGTCGTTGGCTGCGTTCACACACTACGCGACTATTTTTTTACGTATACTATATTCCCGTACACTATTTAAAGGACCATCTCATTATCATGACGAACCAGGTGGTCGAATGGCTAGCAATGTTTACTTTGACTCTGAGGTCATGTGTTTGGAACTCATTAAAAAAAAAAACATTTGCTTACATGAAAATTTGTTTTGGTTTGAGTGTACCTATAATACTAGCTTTTAGTTTGGGTCTTGATGGCACTGTGAATGTTGTCCAAGAATATTTATTTTTTAATATATCTCTAGACCACTTGGCGTATACCCCCTGTACGCTACATAACACTACTTATACTTTGCTAGAGGAAATGAGTTCCATAGCCGCAGTTACATCCTATAACATTGAAAGGTTTGATTAATTACATAGATTAACAGATTGTGTGCTGTAATCACCCGGGATTAGGGGTCCGTACGTTGCAAAGCTGTTGACAGCTTGTTGCGTTGTACGCATATTCAATCGAATATTGGGTAAGTTCATCATAATAATTAACTTCTATCCGTGGCTGCACCAATCTAGAATATATTCTATGTTTATGCTAAATTTCATCCAAATACGTTTTTTTATATGAGAGGAGGGAAAACGAGCATGTGGGTCACCTGATGGAAAGCAATCACCGCCCATGGAGATTAGCAACACCAAGGGGTTGCCGATCCGTTGCCAGCCTATACTCCTTCCTTTCTTTCTTTTTCGTCACATTGTATAATATTAGTAATACTCATTTTTCTATACTTTTTATTATTTTATTATTTTTCTATACGTCGGGTTGCAGACAAGCATGATCTGAAGCGGTTACCGCTTCTATTATATTAACGCTTCGGGCGCCGCCACCATCGCTGCTAGCGCAATAACTCATTCCTATCTGGTGACCTCACTCATTGGCAGGAACACAACAATCCTTAAGGGAATTGTGTTATTTGGCTGCGATATTCTGTGATGTGGAGGTACTTCCCCTGTCGGGCCGTTTAAAAAATATGCTATGATCTACCTCTCTTAATACGCTATGCCCTACCTCTCTTCTACACATGAGTCGATTTAATTCTTCAACCAAGTTACACTACTTACAAAGATTCCCGTCTACTTCAGCAATATATGTACTGTCATGTAACTGCAGTAGTAATTAAAGTCCTCTCTAGAATCTAAATGCAATCCAGTCGCTGTCCCACATACTAACATTGCATTAGACAATTTGCCGCAGAGCGATTCGACATCTTGAATTAAAAAGTGGACTTTAAAAGTGGATTACATATGAAGAATTTTAAAATAGTTCATTTATTTTATACCATACCATATAAAAAATAATGGAATGTAGCTGGTTTATGGAAACAAACACAAGCCACTGCTTGATATAGGCCTTCTCCAATGCTGGATATAGGTCTTTCCCAATGCTGGATATAGGCCTATCCCAATGCTTTCAATGTTTGCAAACAAAATGTTATAATAGTTCACAAATGATTAAAAAAAATGGGATGTGGCTGTGTCATAGACACGACCGTGTGTTACGTGAATACGGGATATGCACTAAAACTGTCTTAAAATGGCAGCGCTATCCCCTTCCCCGCACGCGATGTTCTATAAATAAATAAATATTTCTGGACAATTTACACAGCGCCATCTAGTCCCAAATTAAGCGCAAAGCTTGTGTTATGGGTACTAGACAACTGATAAATGTACTTAAATACATTTTTTTTTGTAAATACATACTTACTTATAATACATAGAAAACACCCAGACCAAGACAAACAGACATGTTCATGCACACAAATGTTTGTCTTGTGCGGGAATCGAACCCGCGACCTCGGAGTCAAAGTGGCCATTGCTAACCATTCGACCACCGAGCTCATCAGATCATATAGTTCTTACCGAGCGTAATAAATTCTTTGATCCTTCATCTACCCAGTGGTGTGATTGGATTTTGGATGGAGATGATGGATATGTTGCTGCTACTACTACTAACACTAAATTATATCCCTCGATTTTGTTATCATTCGCTTTTTTTACTTGCCTCCCTATTTAAGCAATTTTAAAGACATATTCACGTCAAAACATATATAACCAATTACATACAGTCGACCAGTCTACCTAGGGCTGCCAGCTTTTAAAAACAGCAGATCCGGAGATACACGGGGTAATCGCCATTTATGAACTGGGCATATTTGAAGCCAGGTTCATCCGGAGATATGCGACGTAGACCTGTAGTGCGATTATGCCTGTATTGACGAGCTCGGTGGCGTAGCCGTCAATGACGCGGGTTCGATTCCCACATAGGACAAACATTTGTGTTCATGAGCATGTCTGTTTGTCTTAGTCTGGGTGTTTTCTATGTATAATAAGTATGTATTTACAAAACAAAAAAAATGTATTTACGTATGTTTATCAGTTGTCTAGTATAACACAAGCTTCGCTTACTTTTGGGCTAGATGGCGCTGTGTAATTTGTCTGACAATATTTATTTAATATTTATTTATTTATGTGTCATAAAAATCCAGAAACTCCAGGTCAAACTGATATATAATACTGGTTCAAAAGGCAGGCGGAGCGTCGTTACAAACTACTTGTAGGTAGACCTATATAAATATACTACACAAACCCCGAGACGTGGCAGCCCTAGATCTGCTTGATGTAAATTTAGCTGTAGTAGCTGTTAGGCTTTCTCAATATGACCTGAAACATTTTTTTGCATGATGCTGGATGCTAAACAAGGCCACGGCGGTACGGCCTGCCTGCTGTATAACTGTTACCATATCCATATAGACACTAATACTGCCCCTGCTAGCGCATGATCTCTTCACTCTGTTAACCTCACTTACTCGCAGGAACACAACAACCCTCAAGGGAATTGTTGTATGGCTGATAGAAGTAGTGTTTTCAAGCGCCTAAAGCCCATTGACTTGGCTTAACGACTGTCATCTAACTTACAGCCGGGAGCTTAACGTGCCCTGCGAAGTACGGAAGAGGTCGATATAAATAAATCAAACCATGGACAGGCTACGGTCGTTGTTGCTTTACTTGCGTGTTCGATTATACTGACGCGCTCAATGACGCCATCGAGCTCATCAAGTATTTATTTAGTTTTTGACGTGACAACGTCTTATAAATTGGTTAGCCGGGTGACACTTCAAGAAACGCGCTCACGTTATGCGCTCACAATGAGAGCGAGTGAGAGGCACGCGTCCCTTCTAAGAGCGAGAGAGACAGACATAAAAAGTGAAAGGCATGCGTCCCTTCCACTCGAAAACATTTTACCACTCAAAGTCGTTGTCACGTAAAACTTTCGCCCGTATACCGACTTTACAGGCAACCAATTTTTTTTTTTTATGGCGACGGGTGGCAGACAAGCATACGCCCCGCCTGATGTGAAGCGGTTACCGTAGCCATATTAACGCTCGCAACATAAAATGTCGCTTGCGCGCGCCGCCACCACCGCTGACAACGCAGCATCTCCTTTCTGGTGACCTCACTCACTCGCAGGAACACAACAACCCTCAAGGGAATTGTTATTTGGCTGCGGTATTCTGTGAGGTGGAGGTACATTCCCCAGTTGGGTAGCTTACAATTACGCTCCCTACCTATCTTTTCGCCAGAGCTTCGTTTGTAAGTCAGCAGGGTGCACCGCGTGCAGGTGAAGTTGGCTTTGGTTCAAAGATGTTGATGAACCACTTACACCCCACAATGTTTAGTACATATATTTATGTAAGGTATACTGATATTCCAATAAAGAGACCTTATTATTTTAGTATTGAGCCATTAAGCCGGAGGAGATACTTTGTTTATTTATCAAATTATTTTAATACTCGTACAAGGAAGGATATTTCATTGTATATATTTCGAATGATTTCCTCATTAATTACTCATAATATTATTATGTTTATAACGGTAATATGATTAATTATTGTATGTATATTATGTAAATGGTAGTTCTTTGGCCACAAATTTTTGTCACGTGATTTGAAATCGCCTACGTTATAGGTGTATTTTGTATGGAAATGACTGATTTTGACAACCAAAGTCGTGACGTATTTTGGGCAGTTTTGGGCGTAGTTTTGGACATAATACAGGGAAGAACACCTTGTGTCTTTTTAAACATAAAATGCATAACAACTCATTTACATACTGGCGTGGTGCACTACTTGCATCTCGGAACAGTCTACACAATATAACGAACTCGATGGCGGCGTTGTGTATGTTATTCTAATCGAACACGTAAGTTAAGCAACGTGCACCGTTGCAGCAAATATATATGTATATTCGCTGTGTTATGGAAGTATAATTAATTCCATTCACAAAAAGTGTAAATACCCAAAGTTTTAACAAGCTGTAAAAATGAAAACCTACATTCCAATTTATTTTTGAATCACAAACATTGAAGTTGTTATTTATTCGACGTGAGATGATTCCACTATGATAATTATGTTCGAAAAAAAAAACAAACAAATTTGTACATCTGTGTCTTTGTTTTTAGAAATAATAATAATTATTATTTTTACTACGTCGGGAGGAAGACATGCATGCATTTGGGGTGTAATGTTTTCTTGGCTTCTAAGTACAAGTTATTACCTTGGGCAGAACAAAGTGGGTGAAAAAGTATTCTTATCATTATTTTATTATTTCTCTACGTCAAGATATTGTCCTATAGTATAATTTGAAGTATCATCATTATTATCAGCCTGTATCTGCTGAATATGGACCTTGCTTTGCCAATGCTTGGGGTATAAGTGGTTTTTCAACATCTTTGAACCAATGCCAACTTCACCTGTACGTGGTGCACCCTGCTGACTGACAAACGAAGCTATGGCTAAAAGAGAGGTAGGGAGCGTAATTGTACCCGACTGGGGAATGTACCTCCACCTCATAGAATACCGCAGCCAAATATCAATTCCCTTGAGGGTTGTTGTGTTCCTGCGAGTGAGTGAGGTCACCAGAAAAGGAGATGCTGCGTTGGCAGCGGGGGTGGCGGCGCGCAAGTGATATATTATGTTGCGAGCGTTAATACGGTTACGGTAACCGCTTCACATCAGGTGGGCCGTATGCTTGTCTGCCACCAGACGTATTATAAAAATATTGACGCTCGTAGCCATATTAACGCTCGCAATATAAAATTTCGCTCGCGGGACGCCACCGCCGCTGCCAACGCAGCATCTCCTTCCTGTTGTTTCTAGTGATCTCACTTACTCGCAGGAACACAACAACCCTCAAGGGAATAGTTATTTGGCTGCGGTATTCTGTGAGGTCTCCACCTTATACCTCCGTACATTCCCCAGTCGGGTAGCTTACAATTACGCTCCCTACCTCTCTTTTCGCCAGAGCTTCGTTTGTCAGTCAGCAGGGTGCACCGCGTGCAGGTGAAGTTGGATTTAGTTCAAAGATGTTGATGAACTTCTTACACCCCAAAAACTCTCCTGTGTAGCCAGGATTAACAGCGGCGACCACCAAAAATGGCAATGAACAATGAAGTCCATTGCAATCCCGGGGGTACTACGGCTGCCTTGGAACTCACAACGAATTTAATCAGAAGAAATTTGTAGGAGTAAGAAGCTTCTGGAATATCACTTCCCCACTTAGCAATGTGAGAAACAACTATATGGCAAATAAGGTGTGGGGACACAGTACATGCCTAAATGTAATGTCAGCACTTTTGCATTGCAGCGACGTGCGAATGGAAATTTCCCCAATCGCTCTGTCGCGCAGCAACTATACACACGTAAACTTAAGTTATTAGTGTACGCAATTCGGAACTAATAAAGTGAAAATAACTTCTACTTGATCTCGTGATTTAATCTCCCGACCAGTTCACAACCGAAACCAAATTCTACAAAGGCATTAAAAGCTTAAAAAGATCCAACGATTTACGGCCATAAATAGATTTTTTTTTTATATATCACCGAGTATCAACAAACGTCAGATATAAAGCGGCTCGTCTTCACCACTTATTAATCCTACTGCTGGGATACAGGCCTCCCCTCAATAGAGTTTGCAGCATACTCCACCATGATGCTCAACAGCGGATGGAGGAGGCTAGTGTTTGCAAGCTGCCCAAAGGCCACTGACTTGGCTTAAGAGCGCGCATAAAGCTAGAAAAATATCAGATTTCACCCGCGCGCTTCTTACGTCCCGCACACGTCCGTCGCTCGGAATGAAAAGGTCTCCCCGCACCGCCCTGCGTTTTTTTGCACAGTATACCTAAAATAATCAGATAAATACTGGCTAAGTGCGAGTCGGTTCATCTATTATGTACGATTTTTAGTGGAATTGATATGTGCCAAACTTTCATAGTCATTAGTTGCCGAAATATTCTTTAAATTAGAAGCTGATCTGAAAAAAAAATAACAATAAAATAATATAAGCACCTAATTTGACGAGCTCGGTGGTCGAATGGTTCGCAATGGCCACGTTGACTCCGAGGTCGCGGGTTCGATTCCCGCACAAATCAAGCATTTGTGTGAAGAACAAGAGTCTTGGTCTGGGTGTTTTCTACTTAAATACATATATTATAATATAATAATATATAATACAAATATTATAAGTATGTACTTACAAAAAAAATGTATTTAACCCTTTAATTCGCAATAGAAATTGTAGTAAAAATTGCTGTTGTTTTTTAACTATTCGATCTACGAATGTCATAAATTACTTAAAAAAAATAAAAATAAAAATCTGTAATTAATATTTTTTTGGAAACTGGATGTTAAAAATACATAACATTGCGAAGTAGCTAATATTTAAATATTAAAAAAATATGTTACGTATTCCTAACTTTGCGAAATGCGCAGGAAACGAAAAATAAAATTTTTGCGGTTGTTTTTAATACAAATTTTTATTAGTTAAAGAAAATTATAAAAGAAATTATTGCAAAAAGTACATACAATATTCATGAATCATTTATAAACATTTGCGCTTCCTAAATTCCAGAATTCGTCACGAGTAATATTTATAAACTTCAGTTTTTTTACACGGTGTACCTATAAATTCGTATTTTGAATAATCATATCAATAACATCTAAAAAAATCATAAAAGTAATCGGATGGCGACTTTCAATCAGAACCAAATTCAGTAAAAGTAATTTCTTTTAGTATTACACGATTTTAATATTTACCACTTTCTCATTTAAAATCCAACGGTTTCTAACAAACGGTTTATTTTTCTTTATCAACAATGTTGGTAAAGGATTAAATTTGTTTTTTTGAACGTGTTTTCTTGATAACACTAAAAACTACAGGACTTGATGGATCAGACAAAACAGAAGATATTGACTGGGTGGCAGGTAAATCTTGCGGTAAGATTTATTTACCGAGGACCTGACAAATAGATGGAGTGGGTGGTACCAGATCTTCAGGCAACATGGTATCATATATATCCGCCAAAAAGTTAAGTCATTTCAATGAAGAATCGAAAAATCGAAGTTCAAAGCTATAATCATTATCGTCATTTATCATCTCCATCTCCTGATATGCTACTATTGCTAGAAGAAGCATTAAGCGGAGGCGTAAGTGCCAGAATCTTCTTTACACGTTCTAATTGTAGGTTATGCTACAACAAAATCAAGCTTACAATCATGTAAACACCCTCCAACACCAAATTTACCGAAATAAAAAGCCATTATTTACATCCCTTATCATTTCGCAATGTTAGTTATTCTTTACATTCATAACCTCATCTCAATCACCGGTATCTTCGCAATGTTAACTATAGCTAACATTCAACTTTAACGGGCTTTAGCACATACAAACTTGCATTTTTAATAATACTGTAATTGGAGGGTATATGCCGATAGGCTTCGGGGACACCCTCTGGTGGGAATCTTTTGCGGCGGTATTTTCTTAAGAGGTTGTAAGGCTCTTTAATACCTATATTTTTTGTTAGTGGACTGTATTTTTTATTGTTGATAATTAATGTATCAAATATGACACGATGTAATAAATAAACATGTGTGACACTACCCTTATTACAAGTTATGTATGCAAGAAATATCGTTAAGTATATTCATTCAATAAATAATAGATGCGAACGCCCCTTTAGGAAAATGGAACACAGAAAATAAGTGATATTGGTATATGTATAGAAAACAAGGATATATGGAATATTCTGAGCAACTCACCGAGTGATGACACGTTCCTTTGTTCTTCGCGTGTTGGCGATCGAAGATGGCGGCGTGGTTGCACACGTTCACTTGCTAATAAATAGTTTCTAATCACACGTTATATGCATATATATATAGTTAAAAATGTCTTTACGCAAATATAGTTCGAAGTTGTATTATATATCACAATATTGAAGCGGTAATATAGCTAACACTACACTTCCGAGGCAACAGTAAAGTCGTTGCTCGCAACTCGATTTGACGCGACCTTGCTTGAAGTCGATCTATGGGCGTCTGGCGGCGGCCGGCGAGACGATGCGCCGGCACATTATATCTTCAAGTGAGGGTAGTCCGTCCAATATTGACGGTTGTAGTAAAAAGTTGCTCAGAGGAAGGTATGCGGAATTATTAAATATAATAGCGGGAAATATTTGTAAAGGAATAGGAACGTTCGCATTGAACAATTGGTATATAATGTAATATAATACCAAACATCCCCCCGCACTTGAAGGATTCCTTCAAAATAATAATAATAATGAGAGAAAAGAAACTAAATTAAATAGATTTCAAACAATGAAACCAAACCATACCGAAATACATGCTTGCATAGACGTAAACGACGACTATACTAAATATAAGATAAAGTATATGTAATGATAAATTATAACTTATTAAGTAGAATGGCAATTGCATAATTACTATAACCTATTGAGTGGGAAGTGGGCAGAGACGTATAATTGGACGCTCGTACTTTCCGCTACGAGTTTTGACCTCTGCGACGCGTACGATCCCATCTTTGCCCGGAAAAAGACGCGTTATTATTCCTAACGGCCATTGTAGGGGTGGAGCGTTTTCCACGTTTACTAAGACGATAGTTCCTACTGTAATAGGATTAGCAGGCGTATTCCACTTTTCCCGACTCTGTAGACTGTGAAGATATTCAGATTTGAAACGCTTCCAAAAGGATTGGACAAGCGAATCTAATAAAGAGTAACGTGTTAAAAGGTGTACACGTTCCTGGCTTAAATCTGCTGCGGGTAGACACTGCAAGGGTGCAGTGGCCAAAAAATGAGCGGGCGTTAACGCGGATGGTTCCGAAGGATCGGAACTTAAAACATACAGCGGTCGACTATTAAGTACAGCTTCGACTTGAGCAAGTACAGTAATAAATTCTTCATAGATTAGAATTTGTTGACCTATTACACGATGGAGATGCGTTTTTATACTTTTTATATTAGCTTCCCAAATACCTCCAAAATGTGGCGCATTCGGAGGGTTGTGTTGCCAATTAATGCGGTTTTTTATAAGTTCTTCTGAGAACATTTTGTAATAGTCTTCTGTCTGCAAGAATGAATGAAGTTCATTGAAGTAAGCCTTGGATGCGACAAAATTAGTACCGTTATCGCTATAAAGAACCTGACAAGTACCACGCCTAGAAATAAAACGCTTGAAAGCGTCCAGAAACGCGGCTGAACTCAATGACGAAGCCAACTCAATGTGCACTGCCTTCGTCACTAAGCAGATGAAAATACATAGCCAGGCCTTCTGGCTTCGTACGCCACGCCCCCTAGTAGTAGTTACATGAAAGGGGCCCGCGTAATCAGTACCTGTGTGTGTAAAAGCTTTACTCTGCTCTACACGACATTCTGGTAAATCTGCCATGGGAGGAAAAGTATTTTTTGGATTAGCGCGGAAACAAGCGTTACATTTGTGAATACGCTGTCGTATAATTTGTCTAGCAGACAGAATCCAAAATTTTTGATTTAAAATAGATAGCAAGAGCTGAGGGCCTGCGTGAAGATTTTCACGATGATAAAAATCGATTATAAGGTTAATTATATGCCCATGTTTAGACAATAATGCGGGATGTTTACTGGAAAATTCTAATGATGAGTTTCCAAGACGTCCACCAACGCGTAAGACGTCGTTAGAAATGAAGGGGAACAATCTGCGGATTTGAGGGGAGCAGATTCTACCCATTTTAATTTTATAGATGTCATCCGAAAATGAACTTTGCTGAACAGCCTGCACGATGGCCAACTCAGCTTTATTTAAATCTGCGGCTTGCACTTCGCCACGAAGCGGAAGCTTTTTGATAAATCTCAAAAAATAAACTGCAAATTTAAGAAATTTGTGCCACGAAGAAAACTTCATACTTAAAGTTAGAAGAGGATGCTCCCTGTCATTTGACGCAACATGAGAGACCGTCTTTTCCTCGGGCAATTTCGTAGCAGACGATACGAAATGTGATATGGGCCAATCAATAGTCGGCAATGATGCCCAAGCGGGACCATGGAACCAAAGCTCATGGTCCGTTAAGCTAGAAGGCAAGAGCCCTCGTGATAAACAATCAGCGGGATTTTGCGACCCAGGAACATGATAGAAATGTTCTGGGGGGAAATTATTTTGCACTTGTGCGATGCGGTTGGCTATGAAAGTCATAAATCGGTGGGGCGAGGAATGCACCCAGCATAAAGCGACCTCAGAATCTGAAAATGCGAATATATTGTCAATTGGGTGACGCTGAGAAAGAGTATCATATACGATACGTAACAGTTTGGACATCAGGACAATAGCGCAAAGTTCCAGTCTCGCAATTGTTTCTGTTTTGACTGGTGCAACCCTTGACTTTGAGCAAATAAGACGTACGGTTGGACTTTGATTTGTTTTTGATACATGTGCATAAATGACGCAACCATATGCCTTTTCGCTAGCGTCAGCAAATGCCAAAAGTGTCAATGTTGAGTCCTTCTCAACGCCTAAATGGCGCGGAAACTGAAGCCTGGAAATCAACGGAAGTTCGCTGACAAATTGATGCCATAAATTTAAAACATGCGGTGGCGGAGTATCATCCCAGTCCATTTTTAAAAGCCAAAGCTCCTTTATTAGTAGCTTAGCAAAAACTATAACGGGGCCTACGAGACCAAGCACGTCATATAAGCGGGCGGTGGCCGAGAGAATAGCTCGTTTAGTGCCAGTAAGTTGCGGGGGTGAGACTGAGAAGACAAAATCATCGGTATCAGGAAGCCACCGAAGACCAAGAATTTTGAGGGAGTCGCTGTTATCGAGCGATATGGACTCAGAATGGTGGTGAGAGTCAGGAATATGTTCCAGCAATTGCTCAGAATTACTAGTCCATTTGACCAAATCAAACCCACCGGCCTTTAACAGCTGAATAAGTTGGGTCGCTGTTTCAGCTGCTTCCTCTTGGGAAGGAGCAGAGGAAGCTAAATCGTCCATATAAACGTCTCTTTTGAGAACGATGGCAGCAAGAGGATACTTCTCTTGCTCATCACTCGCGAGCTGACGGAGTGTCCGAAGTGCGAGAAATGGGGATGACCGTAGACCAAACGTAACTCGGTTAAACTGATATGTGTCTAACGGAGCATCTGATGAAAAGCGATATAAAAATCGCTGGAAGGAGCGGTGCGATTTATGTACTTCAATGCATAAATACATCTGCCGAACGTCGGCAATAAAAGCGATGCGGAAAATGCGGACATTCAAAAGAATGTGAAATATGTCGGCTTGCAAGTTGCAGCCTATGTGAAGAATGTCATTAAGCGACAGACCACTATCGGTTTTAGCACTACCATCAAGGACGATACGGACCTTGGTAGTAGATTTGTCGTTGCGGATAACGGGATGATGCGGCAAATAAAACCCGGGAGTGCAATACTCTTCAGGTTTGACTAAAGAAATGATTCCTTTAGTTAAGTAATCGCGTATAATTTCATTATATTTAACCCGAAGATTCGGGGTTTTAGCGAGTTTGTTTTCGAGCAATAAAAATCTCTTTTTTGCGGTTATAAAGGAATTGCCTAAATTATCTGGACTTTCCTTGAATGGCAGATCGACAGCATATGAACCATCATTATTACCTACGTGTAGTCGTTGATGCGTATATTTGCTCACAGTCTTGTTCTTCTGGGCTTAAAATTTTGTTCGAGGGCACTTCCTCAATTTCCCAAAATTTTTCTATAAGTTGATTCAGAGGTTCACGCGTGAATGTGCAAAGAGCGCGGGAGGCACGCGGAGGTGATATCACAGTGACGTCACCCATAATTACATAACCCAAGGTGGTTTCTATAGCGATTGGCAGACCTTCATTACGAATTTTATTAAAGAGCAAAATTTCACAAAATACATTGACCCCCAGAAGCATATCAATAGCTCCAGGCTCATTAAAACTGTCGTCGGCTAAAGGCAGATTTTGGAAATACTCTAAACCTGACAAATCGAAGCGTGTGTCGGGAAGAGGCGAAGTGATTTGTTCCACAACGAGTGGTTGTATAGAATACATTTCACTATTTTCGAAACGAGAAGCAAATTTGATGTTAGCTGCTCCTATAATTTTTTGCGACATACCTCCAATACCTTGAACCTCAGTATAACGATTCTGTCTCAAAAGCGGAATAGATAAGCGTCTACAGCAAGAAATTGATATATAATCACTTTGAGAACCAGGGTCAATTAATGCTCTGACATAATGAATATTGCCCGAAATATCACGAAGTTTTAATTTTGCGGTACCCAGAAGTGTGGTCTTATTGACCGAGCCTTGTGAGCAATCTTGAGAATTATTTGATGATAAATGACTTAATGTGGAACTCGATTGTGGCGAGTTATCAATTTTAATTGTAGGTTCTTGTTGACAATTGCCTGACGATGAATCGTTATGGCTTGTATTTGATGGCGGATTAAAATGTAAAAGAGAATGATGACGAAATGAGCAAATTTTACATCTGCGCGTTGACGTACACACAGAAGTTTTGTGTGTGCGACTGAGACAATTATTACAACTAGAATTAGTTTTGACGTAATTAAATCTTTCATGCGGCGTTAATTTTAGGAATGCTTGACACTGATATAAATGTTTATGTTTATTATTACATAACGAACAAATAGCGTTGACGACTGGCTTATTGACAAACGTCTTTGTTGGAATTGGAATTGATTTGTTGATAGATTTTGCATTATTGTTATTTGTACGAGATACGTTTAGTTTGATATTTGATCGTGAAAGAGCTTTACTTTGCTCGTTAATAAATTCTATTAAGTTAGAGTATGATGGACATTTTTCCTTACGATAAAACATTTCAAATAAATTTATTGACTCGGAATCTAATTTCTGTAATCCGATATGCAAAAATAAGAAATCAGCTAAGTCTTGCAATTTTAACTGCTTCAACGCCTTAACTGACGCATCGAAATTGCATAGGAAAGATTCCAAAGCTGCAGCGGAATTAGTCATAATTGATTTAAAATCCAACAGCTGATTAACGTAACCGGCAGCAAGGGCGCGGACGTCATCATATTTGTCAGTAAGCGCTTGCCAAATTATAGGATAGTTTTCTGCGGTAGGCGGTAGTCCTGCACAAACAGACCTTGCCTTGTCAGTTAACTTACTGACTAAAAATTGAATGCGGTCGCTATCTGTTAAATGCGGATGATCATGAATGACACTCTTAAATTGCTGGTAAAATAAAGGCCAGCTACGTATGTCTCCGTTAAAGGAAATAATTTCAAGAGTTGGGATTCTGTGTTGAATACCCGATGAAGTGGACTGTTGTGGAGATTGTTGTCGAATGCTTTCTTTTAGTTCAGAATAGATTTGTTTACACTGACAATACAACTCTTCAAACGCGATCCATGGCTGATAATTCATAGCGACTTTGGGCTTAGACTTTATCAAAAGTGTATTATAGTTATCCATAACGCGCTCGAAATCAGTACGCAATTGATCTAAATTAACAGCATTTGCAACGAATGATTGTCTTTGAGTGTCATCCTCATGTGCTATAAGAGCCATAGCATGAATGTTTTGTAGCCTTTGAAAGTAGGCGCCGCGTTTGGCTTCCAAAACTCTAAGTTCGCCATCGTCAGAATCCGAATCGATAGCTTTCTTGTCTTTATTCATGGTGGAATATAAGATCAAGATATACGCGGATGAAAGAAAGTACAAAAACTGTATTATTCAAATTATTGACATATGCGGGTAGTTCTATATATTAGAACTGCGGAATCAAATTAATGCGGGTTTAAAAATAATATAATGCGGTAATAAAATAATGCGGATAAGCGAATCAAGTCAGGTGCGTGTGCTTAGCTATGCAAAATAAGTAAAAAACATATGCGGTATATAAAAAGTTGTGTGCGGAATAAATGGGATACTCCTACAATGCTAATGCGTCAAAGGTGAAAATGGTATAATGCTAATATGCGTTGCGGTTTAATAAAATATAATTATAAAAATAACTGCAATAGTTATAATTATATATGGATGCGGTATAATAAAAAGCGATTATAAAAATAACTGCAATAGTTATAATTATATTCGGATGCGGTACAATAAAAACGAAATTATAAAAATAACTGCAATAGTTATAGTATACTCGTATATGCGGATGCGGTATAATAAAATAAGATTATAAAAATAACTGCAATAGTTATAGTTATATTATGCAGATGCGGGTAAAGAAAAAATAATATTAATTATGATTATAGCAAGCATGTAGCAGGTTTGTAGATTTACGTTTCACTGTGATATATAATTGAATTTAAATTGAATGAAAATTGATAAAATATCCGGCTCGAAGGACCATTTGGAGGGTATATGCCGATAGGCTTCGGGGACACCCTCTGGTGGGAATCTTTTGCGGCGGTATTTTCTTAAGAGGTTGTAAGGCTCTTTAATACCTATATTTTTTGTTAGTGGACTGTATTTTTTATTGTTGATAATTAATGTATCAAATATGACACGATGTAATAAATAAACATGTGTGACACTACCCTTATTACAAGTTATGTATGCAAGAAATATCGTTAAGTATATTCATTCAATAAATAATAGATGCGAACGCCCCTTTAGGAAAATGGAACACAGAAAATAAGTGATATTGGTATATGTATAGAAAACAAGGATATATGGAATATTCTGAGCAACTCACCGAGTGATGACACGTTCCTTTGTTCTTCGCGTGTTGGCGATCGAAGATGGCGGCGTGGTTGCACACGTTCACTTGCTAATAAATAGTTTCTAATCACACGTTATATGCATATATATATAGTTAAAAATGTCTTTACGCAAATATAGTTCGAAGTTGTATTATATATCACAATATTGAAGCGGTAATATAGCTAACACTACACTTCCGAGGCAACAGTAAAGTCGTTGCTCGCAACTCGATTTGACGCGACCTTGCTTGAAGTCGATCTATGGGCGTCTGGCGGCGGCCGGCGAGACGATGCGCCGGCACATTATATCTTCAAGTGAGGGTAGTCCGTCCAATATTGACGGTTGTAGTAAAAAGTTGCTCAGAGGAAGGTATGCGGAATTATTAAATATAATAGCGGGAAATATTTGTAAAGGAATAGGAACGTTCGCATTGAACAATTGGTATATAATGTAATATAATACCAAACAGTAATTGTACAATTATACAATGCGAACACAAAAACATAAATAACATACAATATTAAGGCAAATCGAGCAACTTAAGTGAAAATATTGATATTTCTTAACTTAAGCGCGGGAGCAGCTCGAGGTTGGGTCGCCATTTTGCACTTTCATGTCAGAATTTACAATACAATGACTTTTTTTTATTTTTTTATGCGTACGTAGTAATGTTCTTTACTTATTATTAGAAAAAACCGTAAGATAATCGATGTTGTATTGTAAGTAAAATTTTAGTTATATATAAGTTAAGTATACCTAACGTTGCGAATTAAAGGGTTAAGTACATTTATCAGTTGTCTAGAACCCACAATCATTGCGCTTAATTTTGGTCTAGATGGCGCTGTGTAAATTGTCCAGAAATATTTATTTATTTACTAGCTGTTACCCGCGGCTTCGCCCGCGTGGTCTAGGGGGACTGCCATTGTGTGTATATTTTTTCTTGTTGTAATTTTTTTACTTCGTGGGATAAAAAGAAGTACCAATATGTACGAATTTTAATGATATTCGGCTGCATAGTTAAGGCGTGAAGAAATATCAAACAAACGAATTTACTTACTTTAACACTAATAATATTAGTATGGATAGAACGACCACACTCAAGACATAAAAATTGTTCACCACATAAATGTTTGCCCTCTGCGGGGATCAAACCCACGCCCTCTGACAACGAAGGATTTAAAATCAAACACAAAACATAGTAAGTATGTATGTATGTAAACGTGAAAGAAGGACAAATTATTATACACTATATTTTTTTCCGTGGGAATAAAATGTTTTTCCTGGATGAAAATTAGCCTACGTCACTCTCCACACCGTATACTATCCTCATTAAAAAAATCATATTCCGTACTTCGGTTCCTTTTGACGTGAAAGGACAAATTTTTATGTAAAAAAAATCCCATGGAAATAAGATGTTTTTCCAGGATAAATATTAGCTTATGTCACTCACCAGATCGTAAACTATCCCTGTTAAAAAAATCATATCGGCATTTAGGTTTCTTTCGACGTAAAAAAAGGACAAATGATTACCAAGTTTATTTTTTCCCACGGGAATAAGATATTTTTCCGGGATAAAAAGTAGCCTGTATTATTATCCTGACCGTAAGCTATCCCCATTTAAAAAAATCATGTCCGCACTTAAGTTTCTTTTGATGTGAAAGAATGACAAATATTTATAAAAAAAAAATTTTTTCACGTGGTGTTTTTCTGAGATAAAGAGTAGCTTATGTCACTCTCCAGGCCGTAACCTATCCCTGTTAAAAAAAATATGTAGGTACATGGGTTCCTTTCGACGTAATGGAAGGACAAATTATTATAAATTTTATTTTTTCCCGCGGAAATAAGATGTTTTTCCGGGATAAAGAGTAGCCTATGTCACTCTCCAGGTCACTATCTCAAAAAATAATCATGTCAATCCGTTTGTTACTTTCGACGTGAAAGAAGGACAAACAAACAAACACACTTTCACATTTATAATATTAGTTTGGATTTATTTATAATTACTGAAATTACTTCTATTATTTTATTTTTAAATCACGATATTCTTGAAGGTTTTTATTTACGTGTTGAAGAATTTATATGTAAACAACTGTTACTCTGAAAACGTCTCCTCAAGTCGCAACAGAGAGTGATCCGTTAATAACATATATGACTGTAAGAGTTCTATCGCTCCATTGGTCGTACGTAGCATTAACAGCGTCGTGCACTTATTGGGATTGGTAAAAAATATTAAACTTGCGTCAGGACACGTGACCTTATCGAAAATTCGTAAGACGAGGGGAGGGTAGGCCGCCGGCGCGGCGTAGGAGAAGAGGTAATATTGAGGTATTATAAAGCTGAAGAGTTTGTTTGTTTGTTTGAACGCGCTAATCTCAGGAACTACTTATTCGAATTGAAAAAATCTTTTAGCGTTAGATAGCCTATTTTTCGAAGAAAGGTGTGGGCTATAAGTCTATAACAGATAACATCACGCTATCACCAATAGGAGCGGAGCACCAATGAAAAATGTTGCAAAAATGGGAAAAAATATTCCTTTTGAGAGCTGCCGTTGCGTGCGCTGCGTAAACAGTTCAAGTTTCGCAACAATTATATCATCATCATCAGGTCCATTTTAGTCTCCACTACTGTCTAACAATTATATACGACGGAATTATTCACCTTAAAAAGATCTAAAAAAAAGTCCGTGATAGAATGTGTCCATCTTTTAAAATTAACTCACCATAACCTTTCAAGTGGTAAGCTTACGCTTCACTCTCAACGCACAGAGCGTTGAGAGACGCAGCTCAAGCAGACGAAGTTGCGCGAGTCAGCTAGTGTAATATAAATTGTCATGTTTGTGTACGATAGCGCAATAAATGAATATTGTGTTTTACCACATAAATGATAGTCCATACTTTTACACTGATAAATAAAGCAATTCGTGAGACATTCCGTAACCATTCCAAAATATTCAAAAATGCGCAACGTTAATATTTTCGCTTCTGCCTGTACTACCGGAGTGCAACCCGTTTTTCTTTTTTAAATTATGTACTGTATAAGTTACTGTAAAAATCGTGACTACATACGGGCACCAGCACTCGAGTGGTCAAAAGTATCGTTTTGTTTTGCATATACTACTCGTACCGACATTAGTCCACCGTTTGTGCATTGTATTGTGAGCTCTAAAGCGGACGCGCAAGGGTCGATATTTCAAGGTTAATCTTCTCATCAACGAAACAATAATCAATCTCACATTCAATATTAATTATTTGCAAGAATAATTATTTATTAGTTTACAATTTCTCTCAATATTTCAATTATTAGTTGGGGTGTTGGTAACCGCCTATGCTTACGCCGTATGCTTGTCTGCCACCCGAGGTAGTATAAAAAAATTTTTTTTTTGTTTGCCATATTTTCAACGAAGTATATTCTCGGTCCGGAGCACAGAAACACAGTCTTCTCGTCTCAACGGAGTGATCACAACTGATAGATGAAATAAAACATGCCTGTCGCCGTAGGTCGGGTGCGACAGACGTGAGCGTTCTGAGCCAAATAAGAACGTAGTAAGCGCCGAATTCGTTTTATTTTAATTGCGCGTAAAATATACATCTTTAAAAAAAATCGCCAGTAAAATCGCTTAGTAATATAATTTTATACTACGTATTAAAATATGGGCTCGCTAGTATGAACCATATTGATGAAAAGTTAGGTTTAGTTGAAAATTAGACGTAACTTCGTGATTTATTTCTATCGATAAAACATTCATATTTTATGTTTTCAGTCAGACCAATCCCTTTTAAGTATATTGTAATATCTGTATTTTTTTTTCGGGTAATTAATGGCCTATGTTTTACGGTATACATCTAATCAAAAATTGTCAATTTGCCTTTATACCCCCTCTTAACCACTGTCATCTAACGACCACAGCCGGTACCGACGGGTTGAGGAGGAGCTGGAGATAAATAAACCCATCTATGGATAGGCTACGGTCGACGTTGTTTAACTTGCGTGTTCGATTAGATTGACACGCTCAACGACTCCATCGAACTCCTCAATATGTAGATTAGTTACCGTGGCTATATAGACATTGCCGCTGCAAACGTAGTATCATGCTTGGTGGCTTCACGTACTGGCAGAATACAGCAATCTTAATGGCATTACGATCTATTTTTGAACACAATAGAAAAAACTGTTTTACAAAAAAAATCGATACTGACAAACAAATGACTCGAGCGAATTCAAACCAGTGCGGAACGCGTATCACATGTTCTCCTGCCGTCCCTTCAAGCCCAGCGCCTCAAGTGTTGCCAGATCGAACGCTACGTAGCCAGTCTCATTACTTAATTTACTGATCTCGTATTTGGCTGATGTATAGCAATCTTAAGGGCATTATTTGGCTGATATATTCTGTGATGCCGTTGTACTTTCTCAGTAGGCGCTGAACAGTTCAGTTCACTGTACATTCTATAGAGCCATAGTCAGTGGCTTGAAAACACTGGCCTCCGCGAACCCGCACTTTTGCAACGTGCTGGAGTAAGCTCTAAACTTGACGAGCTCGGTGACGTAGCGGTCAATGACGCAGCTTCGACACCAACGCTCGTGGGTTCGATTGCCACACAGGACAAACATTTGTGTGCATTAACATGTTTGTTTGTCTTGGTCTGGGAGTTTTCTTTAATACCCATAACACAAGCTTCGCTTACTTTGAGGCTAGATGGCGGTGTGTAAATAAAGAAAAAAAACTCCTTTGTTTGAGGGGAGACTCCTATCTCAACAGTGGGATGATTATGGGGCAATGACGATGTCGTAATATAAAAAATAATAGCAAACTCATACTAAGAACTACAACAGAAAAAAAGTCCTTGCAATGCGTATTGTTGTGTTTCGTTCTGGCATGCGCCGGGCTTGAAAAGGTTTTCACGAGATGTTAATAAAACAACACTCTACTCTCAATTGCATAAAGTGCAAATTCCAACAAAACAATAAACACACACTAGAAATAGTTATGAAACTGACAGGATAACTAATTAAAACTTGGCACTTCATAGACACATGTCAGTAGTATGAGTGGAATTGCTCAAGCTCCGAAGACATCACAGGGGAATAAACACAAATACTGGATACGTATATCTATATATACTCGTATATGTGTATGTTACTGAAAGGCGCGCCCATACAATGATTTTTGTTTTTGTGTGCGTTCGGGTGGTTTTGGATGGTTTAGGCACAAATGAAGCCCTAAGCATCTATGACATTTTATATATAGACGGGCTATAGGCGTACTTTACGGCAGTAAAAATGGTCTACATAGCGGTTACGCAATACCTACGCATGTAGTACCCAAAGAAAGGAAAAGAACGTGAGCACACAGGAAGGCATTCAATCTGCTACTCTTCAATAACTTTGTTTCATTAAAAAAAATTGGGCTGTAAGTGGTTTATCAACATCTTTGAACCAAAGCCAACCTGACCTGCACCTGGTGCACCCTGCTGACTGACAAACGAGGCTCTGGCTAAAAGAGAGGTAGCATAGCGTATTTTTAAGCTGCTAGACTGGGAAGTACCTCCACCTCACAGAATACCGCAGCCAAATAACAATTCCCTTCATTTCCTAATTCCTGAAAGGAAGAAGTTGCAGCGTTGGCAATAGGGGTGTCTGAGCGCGAGCGATATTTACGTCACGCGCGTTGATATGGCCACGATAAACGCGTCACATCAGGGAGGCCGTATGCTTGTCTTCCACCTTAGTATAAAAATAACATAATGTACATCAAATAGCCTGTAACTAACGTGTACCACTTAAAAATACTTTCTAAAGCATGTTTTAATAAATTACGATATTGTTACACTACTTATTCCATACAAGCACTGTTGGTACACAACTTCATGTATTTTTCTATCTTGAAGTTAACTTGTGGGAACTTGTGAGACTTGTAACATTGTTGTCGGAGCAGGGAACTTCATTCTATATGCAGTGTAAACGTAAGTACAAGTATGCTCGGTAACAAAAGTGATATCTGATATGCTCTTATTTTCGTGTTTTATTTATATAAAATTTGATAATTATAACTTTTGTTTTAGTACCTTATCTCTATCATTATTTCATAAAATCCATACTAATATTATAAATGTGTGTTTGTTTGTCCTTCTTTCACGTCGAAAGTAACAAACTGAATTGACATGTTTTTTTTTTGGAGATAGTTTAAGGTCTGGAGAGTGACATAGGTAGCCTATGTCTCCACTCTCTCACTCTCTTTATCCCGGAAAAACATCTTATTCCCACGGGAAAAAATAAAGTTTATAATAATTTGTCCTTCTTTCACGTCAAAAGGAACCTAAGTACGGACATGATTTTTTAATGGAGATAGGTTTCGATCTGGAGAGTGACATAGGCTACTTTTTATCCCGGAAAAACATCTTAATCCCATGGGAAAAATAAACTTTGAAATCATTTGTCCTTCTATCACGTCGGTAGGAACCTAAGTACCGACATGATTTTTTAACAGAGGATAGTTTCCGGTCTGTATAGTGACATAGGCTACTTTTTATTCAGGAAAAACATTTTATTCCCCACGACGAGACGTCCCTACATATTAAACCGAAAAAAATGCTAGTCAAATACCCTATTGCTAATGTTCATAGATAAAAAAAAATACATTTAATTTTAAATAATATTTTGCGGACGTGATATTATACGCCCAAAGGTTAAAAACAAATGTAATTTGTACATAAATCTTAACCTCAAAATGCAAATAAATCGCAATTGTTAGGAACGTTCGAATACAATTCGAAATGCAAAAGACAAACATCTCACTGAAGCTAATCGGGAACGCTTGGTTCGCATTTCTGTCGCCATTTTCCAGTGGACGCCCCGCGTCGCGTGTCATTAATCATGGACGATGTCATATGAGCACTCGAATGTGATATAAATGGATATTCACGTTATACGCTAAAATGCTCGCTGCAGAGTCATATATTCTGACATGCAATAATCGTAGCTCCAAATTCCTAGATCTATCTATTCCCTATTTTAATTCTCTTTCTATTTTGGTCCAGCTAAACTCTCAATAAAACTGCTTTATTTGTGACGCGTACTGATATATAATACTTAATTAAACTTTAAAGGAACGTCACACGTCAATCTTGAAATGAAGAGTTGAGTAGTAACCATTTCTTTTGTAAAATAATAGGTATAAATTATTTTATTTTTAATATTAATCTACAGCATACCAGATTGTGATCATCTAGGCCGTTTTTACGAATATTTCATAACGGGTCTAAAAAAAAAATTCAAAGACAAGTGTAATTAGCGCCAAAAAATAGTTGTAATCACACGATATGTAAATTACTGTACTTTTTAATATTGTAAGTTGAGGATAGATGTATTCAACAGTTATCTAGGATGCCATCTTTCCACTTTTTTAGTCATAAAAACTTACGAGTTATAAACTTATGAGATTTTTCTGGCAATTCACGTAGGTAACTCGCGTCGCTTTCCCATACAAAATAGGCTATTTTGCAATGTTTAAAAATTGTATAAATTATTTAACAATATCGTAAAATACACAAAACTATAAAGATCTGCAAACTTTCATTCTAATATCTTCAGTCAGACTTTTTTTAGCGTCGATCAAAGTTTGGCGGGAAAGTCCATTTTAAAAGTATGAAATTATTAAAATATAATATTTCCATTGGAGAAGCAATAAAAAATGCTATAACTTTTATTATAATACTAACCACATAAACGTAATATTTAACATAGCTATCATACAAATTTCTGATTTGATGCATACAAAATACAAACCTGTGACGTCATAATTCGGTAGTCTTTTGTATGGAGCGTTTTGGGGCAGTCTAAAAATTGTGATTTTCAAATTAACATATCTCGAGAGATTTTTGTGCTATCGAAGTAATTCTTTCACCTATGGTTATATTATGAAGACGTCCCTACATATTAAACCGAAAAAAATGTTAGTCAAATAGCCTATTGTGTTGGTGTATGGTGACCATTTTAAAAGTGTCGGTTTATTTTGGTTTACTTAGTACAAAACTTTATATAAGAAAGTTTAAATAATAACAATTTTTTGAGCTAATGTCCAGTACTGTACGGGATTTACCAGTAACTTGTAAGTAACGTTTCGTTTTAATATATTTTTTGTATACAGGTGTCAAATCTTTGAAGGGAATTTCTAGACTTTTTTTAGGGAACAATATTTTCTGTCCCCTAAGTTTAGATTTGAAACTAATCTGCAATACCCGTATAATAACAATTTCCACGAAATATATTATTCATTATAATAAACAAAACGATCTCTAAGTATGAATCATCACATTATTGTAAATATGTATCTTAAGTTATAGTTTGATCACTCTTTTTTTTCCTGAATATAAGATCTATTCTAAAAAAAAAAAATAATAAGTCACGAACAGCAATAATATTATTATATCTATAATAATAGATTTTTCACCTTCATCGTTATCAATCACTTTGCTGAATTTACTCCGCCTAAGCTGAAAGACCTGCTCGAGGTAGACATAGACTTTAACCACTTCAATAGCTGCAATTTTCTACGATAACTAGGCGAGGGATTTGTAAGAATGATTATATTACTGAATAATCAATCTATTAAAGAATTTCACTTTTATCAATGACAGTACTGAAAATTATATAGCACCTGCTAAAAGTTCTTGGCGTGAACAAAGTTGGGCTTATGTTTTCGTGTAAGAAAATGTGTCGCGGATAATTTTGAAGATCTCGTAAGGAGAATTTAGAAAGCTGTTATGTCATGAAAGTGCTTTATTATTTTTATTTATTTATTTATTATTTAAATACATCGTCATTACAGGATATAACCCAATGCGACAACATAGTCAACTTACACAGTTTAATACATTTACACTATAATCGTTAATATATTTAAATAATATATATAAAAAAATCATTGATAGCTAAATCACATTAACCCAAGTTCCAAAAACATGCAAATAAATTAAAACAGTGTTAAATAAAATAAAATCTAATACGAATAGTTATTAGGGTTAAAAATCACTCATAATCATTCCATTAGACGTGTTATGAATGACTCTCAAAATAGTTTCACACTGTCAAGGAATCTATAGGCTCCGTCAAGTAGACTCAATTGACTAACTGCAAAAAGGTGCTTTACAATGATTAGTGTCTATACTAGTCACTGAATAAAAAATCACAATTATCAAACGAACATTTAACTCTATCGACGTATATGAAATCATCCATCAATCAACATGGTTTAAGACAGGAAATTATCTGAAAGAAAAAAAAAACAGACTGCAAATTTCTGAATTTTTTTGTCGTTCTCCATTTTTAGGGTTCCGTACCTCAAAAGGAAAAACGGAACCCTTATAAGATTACTTTGTTGTCCGTCTGTATGTCTGTCTCTATGTCAAGAAGGACAGTTCAAATTTCAGCTTGATACCTCCACGCATTCTCGACATAGATAATAGATGCAGGTCTACACCTGAGTGTAAACTCACACTCAGGTGTAGACCTGTAGACTACGGTCCTATGAAGTTGTAAAAAAAAACAAACTGCTAAGTTTACGTACAAAAAAGTTACGGCCGTTTATTCAGCAAAAAACGCATATTTCGACACATTCTCAAGGCAATCAAAACCTATAGGGAACTTCACGTTGATCTAGAACTATGAAATTTGGCAAGTAACATCTTTATATACAAGTATAAGAATAAATCTCAAAGCTATATAATTGTAATTAAATCTTAAACAATAGGGGTCTATATTTTTTATAGGAGATCGAATTTTCAAATTGAAGCTACTAGTTCAAATGGGGTACCATATGTAAGGGCTTGATCTGCACATTGCAAAATATATTTTATTTATTTTTTCCGACGTATTATTTCTTATTTCTAATGAAAAACATCAAAGTTATAATGATCCTACTTACGCAAGGCTGTGACAAATCTTTGTTTAGGTTACTTTATTTTGATTAGGCGTCAAATAACAAATAAAAAGCTCTAGTTTCTAGGTAACGGCACAGATTACCAACGGCTTAACTCGAAGGAGCAGAATGAGGAGTTGGTGAGTAGACTGATTGATCTTTAGAAGCTCCGTGCTACTAATTAACGCAGCCTACCGCTCCAGTCGAGACGCAAGAGCATTGGCGCGCAGTGTACGGCGCCATAGAAGGGCGGCTGCATCGGAACCTTTAGTCTGATAAAGAACTAAATTTGATATCGAAAGTAGTCGCCTAGTAGACAGTAGTGTGTTGGTAGCTTAATACGATTGACCTGAGACGTATAAATTTGGGGCCTGAACTATTTAAGAAAAAAACGCTGGGAATCACAGTAGTTCCCGCGGGCACCAAGCTCGCGGTTATATGAAAATTCTCACTTAATGAAGATGACCCACTGTAATGCAGTGGATCAATCGTCACAAATAAACAATGCATTTGATAGGTTCCCATCGCAATATTCAGTATCGATCGTAGTCCATCTTTGGATCGCAACGTTTTCATCAATAATTTATCGTATGAACCACCTGGCCAATGGATCTGAGGGAATCTTCATACTGCATATGTTTATTAGAAATAGCTGTCTACGATATATCATTATATATTTTTTTATATAACGTCGGGTGCCAAATATATGGGCCGCCTGACATTACTGTAGTCATATAGACGCTAGCAATGCAAGGATCATTACTCGCACGTTGACACAACCCCGCTGCTAATGCATTTCTCACGTCTGGTAACCTCACTCCACCCCAGGAACACAACATTTTTTTGGCTATCTTTCGTGTTCAACATTTATGACCAATATTAAAAGAAACTAACTATAATCTATATATATATATATATATATGTATATATATATATATATATATATATATATATATATATACAATACAATAAAATACTCTTTATTGCACCAACAATATAGATATTACATTGGACAGTAGCATATTAAAGTACAACAGGCGGCCATATCGCTACGCAATCTCTTCCAGGCAACACATACATGATAATACAATAAAATAAGATTATTGAATGAATAATACATACCATACACAAATAAACACATACATATAGTTAAAATAAAATAAAACAATATATATATATATATATATAATTTCTTATGTATTCAATGTATATCAATTTAGCAGAATAAAGTGAGGCGATAAATGAATTTCACTAGTATGTGTGCAATGAACATCCATGTTTAAGTTTTAGTGCAGTCCATTCGTTTACTCAAATTATAATATCGATTTAATCGATGCAGATTTTTGTATAGGTACCTGCATCATGCATTATAAATAATGGAGAAAAATAAAACTACGAATAAATTCAATAATATTTTTAATTTATATGCGAGTAAACCATATAAATTTAAAAACGATACGAAACGAAGCGCCGCCATCGTTACATAGTATTTGTAACACATTACGACTTATGAGTGATTTGTGTTTCACGTCAAAAAAATCCGTTTTATATTTTTGAAAGTGATAAGATGTTTCTCCGTGTGGTTTCCGGCAGACTAAAATAGAATCTCTCCGTCTCTTCCCGTGGATGTCGTACAAGGCGACTAAGGGAAATACATTATAAAACATCGATCAGGCCTCCTCAACCCGTCTGGCCAGCGTGGGGTGTGTAGGCCAAATCCTCCTTCTGTCTGGGACGTACGAGAGAGGGTCGTGCTCCTGTAGTGGAGACTAAAATGACCTAATGATGATGATGATGATGATGTTTCTCAAGAACCACAAAAATGAGATAGATTATTATTCAGCTTTATTCTTTACAATATAATTTACTGATCATGACTGAAAACGAAATTTCAACGAAAATCGGTCGTCGTCAACATGTATTCATCCCACTGTTGGGATATGGATCTCCCCTCCAGCGAAGGGGTTTAGAGCATACTCCACAACGCTGCTCAACTGTGTATTGGTGGAGGCCAGTGCTTTCATGCCGCACAAAGGCTACTGAGTTAGCTGAACGACTGTCATCTAAGGACAGTAGCCGGGACCGACGACGGTTTATACCTGTACCCTCCATAGTTCACAGAGGCTATGGCTGGAACAAAAAATTTTCATACTAGAAAATTCCTACTTCCTTACTTGTTTTGGAAATGAGGAAGCGAGTACGACTTTTCTCCCATACAAATATGTGGGAGAAAAATATATGAAAATCTATTGTTAACTTCTTTTTACTTTTTTGACAGGATGAGTTTAATTAATGGTTTTACTTCCATGAATATGAGTCCTAGAGATTCGAGCCTAATATTTCTTCATAATTGTCCTGGCTTGAAAGACATGCCGAAAAATAACGTCAGGGATCCTATAGTTCTTCAACTTCTTTTAATAACACAACTGCAAAACCGATAGTACAATTTTAGTTCACTGCTGTTTTGCAGGATTTCTTGGAGCACCAAAAAGTCGTAGGTATTAAAATTTTATCACAAGCGCAACATATATAACTTGAAAAGCTCTTGTACGAAAAAATTAAAAATAAGTACTACTGAATACAATAATTGATAACACCAAGAACATTTTTTTACGATGAAGGTTCAAGAAAAACACGGCATCGGCACGGAGACTACAGCATGGGTTTCTTTAAGAAAGGCGTAAAGAAGTTTTTACAGGGTCGGCAACGCGTGAGTGATGCTTCTGGTGTCGCAAGCGTCCATAGGCTGCTATGACTGCTAATCAGGCGGGCCGTACGCTTGTTTGTATAAAAAAATCGAATATTACACCGTATTTGTATAAAATAATAAAAAACGAGTGTGTTTTAGTTAGACCACACAATTAAACTTCTTTAGCTCTACTAACTTATGTTTCCCTCTCAACTTCCGTTTGCCTCGCCCGATCACACTTTTCGTAACGTTCTCGTCACGCATTCACCAGCTTACTCCCCAAGTCAAGTATGCGTAAAGAAGTTTTACTTCAATAATAATATTACACCTCAACAAGGGTACTGAAATTAATTATATAAATTAGCGGTAAGTGAGAATAGACCCTCGTTCCGCGTGTCCATAATTAATTAATATCAGCTTGGCTTGTCATGCCGCACATCACAAATTGTGGAGCTCACTTCCTTATTACACGCAATGACGAGAATTAATGCCATTATGAATATAAGATATTTCTACTAATGTAATGTGTGCAACAGACAAATCCCTTTTGTATCATGATGTAATCATCAATGTGGGGAAATCTTATTGTAGGAATCTTATTTTTTTTTTAAATAGTAGATTCCTATCAACCTATCTACATCTGTATAAATCTATATACTTTAATTATTAATTATTTCTATAATGTTGTAAATCTGAGAGTTTGTGACATGAATGGATGTTTGTTACAAGATCAAGGGTAAATGACTTAACGGGTTTTGATGAAATTTGGCTTACATATATAATTATTAGATATTATATTAGAAAGGAGATGGAGATGCTGCGTTGGCAGCGGGGGTGGCGGCGCGCGAGCAATATTATATGTTGCAAGCGTTAATATGGCTACGGTAACCGCTTCACATCAGGCGGGCCGTATGCTTGTCTGCCACCCGACGTAGTATAAAAAAAAAAAAAAAAAAATATTTGTACTGGATTAACATATAGGATACTTTTTATGTATTTACTGTGTTCACGCGGATCGAAACTACAGGTTCCCCGTTCCGTCACCCGTATGATAAATTTCAACCCGACCCGTTCATTACCATCCAATAGTTTAAGCTGTGCTTTAATAGATCAGTCAGTAACAGATGCCTTTGATAGATATACAAGATTATTTTTAATGTAATCATTTTCCAATCAAATCAAGGTGAATTACGGATTTGTACAAACCAAATTCAATTTCCAAAGTTAAATGATAGCTACGCAAACTTGCCGTTTAATCAAACAAAATGAGACTGAAAAATCCGTAAAAATGACAACGTAATCTGTTTCAGCCACATTAATATAATGAAATGGGACCCGTAACTGGGTTTTAATCATGTTAAAATCATAAAATTATGTTTTACCCGTAAGCAGTGCTGGGTGAATGGAACCCGACAGCTGGGTATATATTTTCAGGGCTGAAATGTTTTTATATAGTAATCTTATTGTAATTATAATGTAAAATTTTGGGGTGTAAGTGGTTCATCAACATTTTTGAACCAAAAACAACCTCAACTGCACGTGGTGAACCCTGATGACAGTGATGACTGACAAGCGAGGCTCTGGCGAAAAGAGAGGTAGGACATAGTGTATTTTTTAACCTGCCCTACTGGAGAAGTACCTCCACCTCACAGAATACCGCAGCCAAATTACAATTCCCTTGAGGGTTGTTGTGTTCCTGCGAGTGAGTGAGGTCACCAGAAAGAAAGAAAGGAAGGAAGGAGTATAGGCTGGCAACGGATCGGCGACCCCTGGGTGTTGCTGATCTCCATGGGCGGTGGTGATTGCTTCCCATTAGGTGACCCACATGCTTGTTTGCCCTTCTCTCGTATAATAAAATATTTAATAATAACAATGGTCAATTTCGGAAGGGTGTTCAGTTCGCAGGAATTAGTTTGTGATTGTAATATTTTTACCTTAAGTTCAAAAATATTTAAGATAAATTGTAGTTACCCGTACCTGCATCTCACATATTGTAATTTTATTACCGTGTGACTATATCTAAATGTACTATCCGGAGGGAGCCTGGAGTTCTGTAATACAGGTCTAGGCCTAGTTCAGACTCCAGACTCTCACAAGGACGAGATCTATGCAAGTCTGTAATATGTTTGTACTACAACTATGTAAGACCTTGTGAGTAGTAAATAAACAATTATTATTATTATTATTTAATTTAAAAATACATGGAAGGAGAACGAGTATATAAATAATTTAAAAAAAAAGTGGTTACCGTAGCCGTATTAACGCTCACAATATGAAATATTGCTCACTTTCGCTTAGGCTTTCGACAGAGCCTCTTTGGTTAGTCGGCAGGGTGCACCACGTACATGTGACGTTGGCTTTGGCTCTAAAGGTTGTGGTAAGTCAAATGTAAATGCCGGGCAATTACCTTGCTTTCTTCTTGCCCCAATAGAGGAAGGTAGAACTCATCTACAGGTAAAAACATCTTAGGGCGAAATTAACAAAGCAAGCAAAATCACTGCCTTTAATTTCGCATAGATCTTTGTACGTAAATTATATTGTTTATTGTATCTAAATGAAAATGCGTAATTTGGATAATATTTTACATAACTTTATTTAAATATCTCTCAAATCCCTAACCGTTGATAATTTCAAAACAATTTAATAACAATAATGCCCAAAGCCGCTGTAGGCTCGCGAATGAAAAACAAAAGTATTTAGACGATAAAACTAAGCGGGGACTTTTAGGAATTTTAATTTAGACAATCTTATAAGAAGATTAAGGGCCAGAAAAAGCTCTCGGCTAATTAAAAAGTCAAATTAAAGAACACAACATAAACTGTTGTAACTGCAAGCGCCTTTTATATTGTCTTTAGCGAATTTTCCAACAGTTATCTTAGGAGGCCGTATGTTTAATTCATTTTGAGAAATCACAGTCTGTAGGTAAATATCCTTTTACCACTGGGTATTTTCATTTGTTTAATTTCGGTCTTAATTATTTTTAATTGGGGAACGACCTTTATGTAACGTTCGAATGACTCGATGGTTCAATGGCTAGCAATGGCTAATTTGACTTCGAGGTCGCGGGTTCTTTCGCCCCACAAGACATTCATTTGTGTGCATGAACATGTCTGTTTGTCTTAGTCTGGGTGTTTTCCATGTATTATACGTAAGTATTATAAAAAAATAAGTATGTATTTAAGTACATTTATCAGTTGTCTAGTACTCATAGTACATGCTTTGCGCTTAATTTAGGTCTTGATGGCATTGTGTAAATTGTCCAGAAATATTTATTTATTATATGTATCTTTTTTTTATCACGGGTCAAGCCTGGTTATTTGATAGGCCTTCGCGGGGATATGGATCCAACGCATAGAGGCCCCTTTGAGAAGTTTGATGTAATGTACGCCCGCCGTGACCCGTTCCGGGATGAAGAAGGACAAGGAAGGAAGACCAAAAATAGGTGAAATAATTGTGGGAGAGATGACATGGGTGTATAGGTGTAACTGTGATATGATAAGGATATAAATATGATAAGGGTTCCTACCATTCGTAGGAAAAGAAATACTGCGCCGACTCCAAATAATGGGTAAAGGACAAGCGAATGATGATGACCTTTTACGGGACAGGCGTTCATCACACATTCTCAATTTATATATTATATACAATATTATATCAGACGAGTTCGGTGGCGTAGCGGTCAATGACGCGGCTTCGTCACCAACGCTCGTGGGTTCGATTCCCACACAGGTTAAACATTTGTGTGCATGAACATCTCTGTTTGTCTTGGTCTGGGTGTTTTCTATAAAGATAAAGATAAAGATATATTTATTTGCTTTAAACATGTGATATAAAGAAAATACATGCAGGTGGTGTTACAAAAACTTTTGTCTCAACATGTTTGGCCAGAGTATGGCGTGCAAAATTCATTGATACAATAAAATTGTTGTGAATATATTATATGTCAGTATTTAAAACAATATTAATAATACAATAATAATATTCAAAAGTAATTTAAAATTATAAAAGGAAAATGATGTCATGTCAATATTAAATAATTAGAAGTCAATATTTATCATCCATAAAGTCAGAAATCGCATAATAACATTTATCTAATAACAATTTGGTTAACTTTTGTTTAAATATACTGATTGGCAATTGTCTCATTAATTTTGGCAGTTTGTTATATATTTTTGGTGCCATACAAAATATACTGCTGTGTAAAAGTTTCGTGTTAGATTTTTTAACGCAAATCTTATGATCATCACGTCTGTTGCGCTGAACCTTATCAGACGGTCGTGAAAACAAGTGAGGATTCTGTTTGACAAACATGGCTACTTCGAGTATGTATATAGAGGGCATTGTCAAAATATTATATTTTTTAAAATATGGTTGACAGCTGTCTGTCGATTTTAAATTAAACATAGCCCTTATGCATCTTTTTTGGGCTCTAAAGATGTGATCTTTATTCGTAGAGTTCCCCCAAAAAATAATACCGTATCTTAATTTTGATGCCGCAATACCGTGATAAGCCGTTAGTAACGCATGGGCATCCAAAACGGGTGTAAGTCTCGACAGTGCGTATGCTGTTTTGTGCAATTTCTTGGCAAGCTCATCTGTATGAGTTTTCCAGTTTAGCTGTTTGTCAATAACTAAGCCGAGAAATTTAGTGTTATTTATTTCTTTAATTACGTCATTTAAATAAGATACTTTGATGTCACTTTCTTTCCGAATTCTTTGATTATAATGCATAATATTGGTTTTATTGAGATTAATTTTTAAATTATTATTATTTAACCATTGAATTATGTTGTGAATAGCATCCTTAATGTCATTTTCATAATTGTCAATATTTTTGCATTCAATTGTAACGGTGCTGTCATCAGCAAAAAGGCACATAGGTTGATCAGTTGCCTCAGGCAAGTCGTTTATGTAGATAATGAACAACAACGGTCCAAGAACGCTTCCTTGCGGGACACCATACAAAGCTGTGCGTTCATTTGATGTAAAGCATTCTTCCATTTTTGTAGAGTGATTGATTTTTATGACTTTAGTAAATTGTTTCCTGCCCACAAGATACGATTTTATTAAGTTTAGTACATTGCCACGAATACCGTAAGCCTCGAGTTTCTGCTCCAATATGGTATGGTCTACATAATCAAATGCCTGCGTCATGTCACAGTAGATGGAGCATACAGGAGATCTTTTATCTATATCACTGAAAACTATGTTCAGAAAGTCATAAATTGCCATGTTAATATTTTTTTTTTGCCGAAAACCTTTTTGTTCTGTTGCTAGTATAGTATTTTTTTCAAAATAACAATTAAGCTGAGTAGAGATGTACTTTTCAAAAATTTTTGAAAATACAGATAGTAACGCTATCGGCCTGTAATTTTCCATTTGCTTTTTATCGCCTTTTTTAAATAATGGCTTTAATATTAATATTTTCAATTTTTCCGGATAAATACCTTTCAAAATGCATAAATTAATAATATGAGAAAGGTGAGTGCAGATAAATTCTGCTACAAATTTTATAACCTTTGTTGTTACGCCATCGTGTCCTACACTTGTTGTATTTTTCAAATTTTTTATTATGTCAAAAATATCACAGGGAAGGCTAGGGGCCAAAAACATTGAGGAATTCCTTTTTTTAATAAGCTTCGTGACTTTATTGCCTGCAGTAAGTAGAGGTGTAACTTTATCAACGAAAAAGTCATTGAAAGCATTTGAGATGGCCTGTGGACCTGTGAGGATTTCATTATCTTTAGTTATCACATGTATGTCATCTTTTGGTGTATTTTTTTCATTATTAATTATTTGCCAAGTTGTTTTCGACTTGTTTGTAGATATGCCAATTTTATAATTATTTTGAGCCCGTTGCGTAAGGTATACAATTTTCTTTAGTTTGCGCGAGTAATTCAGCAGATCAGTTTTATTTGAATTTGTTGGTTTACGTCGATATCGCCACAAGAGTTCTCGTTTCCTTTTCGAACAAATTTTGATACCACGGGATATCCACTTTGGTTTGTAGCGTAACTGTACGGTTATTGATTTATACGGGAAACACAGATCGTAAAATAAAATGAAGTAGTCAAAGAATATATTATATGCCTCATTTGGATCATCGGTTTCATAAATTTCGGAAAATTTAACAGATTTTATACAATTTTTAAATTTAATCATATTTTCAGTACAATAGTCGCGTCGTTTAATTTTCCATGATTTAATTTTATAATTTCTTTTGACTGGACAGCGCAGTAACTGTGACGTATGATCGGAGAGTCCCAATTCTAGGACTCTAGTCGTACATTTTTTACCAAAATTGTGTGCAAAATTGTCTATACAAGTTTTACTTTTCATTCTAGTTGGTTGCCGTAATTCGAGATCAAGATTGTAACTTAGTAATAGACATTCAAACTGTTTCGTGATATCATTCTCCTTTAAAACGTCAATATTGAAATCGCCAGTTATTACAATTCTCTTTCGTGAGTTAATAATTAAATTTAATAAACTTTCCAATTTATAAAAAAATATATTCAAATTACAGTATTTTGGAACTCTGTATATACAAACTATTACAATATCATGCATAAGCAACTCTATTGCGCAACATTCAAACACTCCAGGCACCGAAAGGTCTCCTATCTTAGATATTACTTTCCATTGTAGCCCTTTTTTTACTAAAATGCATGAGCCCCCTCTTTTGCAATTTTGTCTACTAAAACATGCCGCTAAATTATAATTAGGTACCGATAAGAACCCCTCGTAGCCAGACATAATAAAGTGTTCAGTTACACAAATAACGTCGACGTCAATATTTTGTTCCAACAGTTCTTGTAGACATATTGTTAAATTGTTGGATTTGTTAATTAGTCCAGCTATGTTTTGATGCAATATATAAATGTGGTTGTCAACGAAAAAAATTTTGCGATTGTGCATCTTCTACGGAACCGTGAGAGTAATGTTCATCGATCATATTTATACAATCATGACAATCACTGAAAATTTCTATGATAGACTATGTATCATAAGTATGTATTTACAAAAAAAAAATATGTATTTACGTATTTTTATCAGTTGTCTAGTACCCATAACACATGCTTCGCTTACTTTGGGGCTAGATGGCGCTGTGTAATTTTTCTGACAATATTTATTATTATTATATATAGCATTAATGAAATATTTTTTGTCACATGTTACATAAAAAACAAATGGATCTATAGGTGCCTATGTTTACATACATTCATTTTTCACAGTTAGAAACATTATGGGCGCCATGTTTAAACCGACGTCTGTCCTCTCATGGGAACTTTTTCCTGTCACACCATAATCAATCACCATGTTCGCATACTGCCTCGCGGCTATTGAGTGTGTGTGTTGCCAGTTTATATCAGGAATTTCTAATGTAAAAATGGTTTTCTTACTCCATTATGGAGAATATACGTAATATAATAATATTATATATAATATTATTGGGGGTACAACCCATCTTAAATATAGACGGTCTATAAGCAAACATCATGGCAGTAAAAATCGGATACAAAGCGCTTACTTAATACGTAAGTGTGTATGGTTAAATTGATCAACGATCTTTGGTCCATGTAATGAAACGTGTCGTGGTTAGATTTGAATTGAATTTTGGTTATGTTAGGGTTTTCTTGTCTTCTGGCACCGGAAATAGGAGCTGCTTCTTAATCTTCTTCTATAGTATAAAAATGAATCGCTGAATGTGTTGCTAAGCACAAATCTCGAGAACAGCTGAACCGATTTCGCTAATTCTTTTTTTAGAATATTCCTTGAAGTACGAGGATGGTTCTTACGCAGAGAAAAATTAAATAAATTGCGAGGAAAATAAAACACCACTTTTTACTCGTGCGAAGCCGGGGCGGGCAGCTAGTTATTAATAATTGTCAATTTATTACATTACCATAAATAATGTCCAAATTATTGCATTGGCCGAACATTTATATGCGGTACGCAAAGAACGTGACTACACAAACAGGCATGCTTTTATCTACCACTTTTTTTGAGTAGGGCTAATTTCCTACCGCTACAGTAAGTGGCAGGAGACTGAGTGAATACCGGGCGATGTCATTAGATGACAATCGATAAGCCTATAGGCGGTTTGAAAACACTGGCCTCCGCTAACCGCAGCTGCGCAGCGTGGTGGAGTATGGCCTGAACCCATTTGATTGAGCGAAGACCCATATGTCAGCAGTGGGATGTGTAGATAAATAAATAAACGTGTGTAAAACAAATTTAGTTAACCCTCATCATCAGCCTGTATCTATCCAGTGCTGGATATAAGCTAATTAACTAATGGTTTCCACCAAATGCGCTTTCCGCATCAAACCACTATCATACACTTTTTTTAGGAGGTCGGTCCATTTAGAGAGGGGATGTCCTACGCTTTCCTTACGCCCATACGCGGCCTAGACTCTAGGACCTTTCTCGCCTACCTGCTATCGCTGATTCAGCAGACGTGGCAGTTAAAACACAATTAAATAATAATAATAATAAGTTATGGCAGGCGTCCGTCCCTCTTCTGTAATAGCCCGATATTCAGTTCAACCAGATCTCATCTCCATAGCCCATTTATTTTCCATCACACTTCGCAATAGTCTCAACGCCTGCCGAGACCTGATCATGGGTATATCGTTCCATTGACATATCCTGGAGCGGGTCACGGCGGTAGTACAACATTACATCAAATTTCTCAAAGGGGCCTCTACGCGTTGGATCCATATCCCCACGCATGCCTATCAAATGACCGGGCTGGACCCGTGAATTAAGTGAGATACATAATAATAATAAATATTTCTTGACAGTTTACACAGCGCCATCTAGTCCCAAATTAAGCGCAAAGCTTGTGTTATGGGTACTAGACAACTGATGAATGTACTTAAATAGCTTTTTTTTTTTTGTAAATACGTACTTATAATACATAGAAAACACCCAGACCAGGACAAACAGACATGTTCATGTACACAAATGTTTATCTTGTACGGGAATCGAACCCGCGACCTCGGACTCAATGTGGCCATTGCTAACCATTCGACCACCGAGCTCGTCAAAAAATTCGCTGATTTGGAATATTATTCTTCAAAAATTCATTGCCCACTTTATACTAAAAGTGTGTTTTTTAGTATAAAATGTAAGTAGTTACTGCGAGTATATACGCTCAATGATTACTACTCTGATCGTCCTGTGTTGTTTATAAAATAGTCATGTCATGACTATTGTTGTAGTCCGTTATTTGTACCAAATAATAATCTAAAAAAGAAAACAATAAAAACACACAGACACAAGTCCAAAGACGGACTTATCTATGTAAGAGATCTCTTCTAAGTCAACCATAGAGTATTTGAAAGGAATCTTTGTAATAATTTTATATGATAATACAATATAACAACTCTTGTATACTTAGACAGAGAAAGTTATAGACAAGTTCTAAGTTCTAAGTTCTAAACTATCAATTTGTAAGGAAATGAGAGACAGATTGATACGATTTTTTGTTTCGTTTCCCGTGATGGTTTTTTCATAGGAAAGCACAATAATGTTCGTAAGATATGTATGACAATGCTATATAATCTCGACATTCTCTATCTCACGTTTGCCACGCCAACTGCGCGTCTATAAAACGTAGTGTATTAAGTCCATGGATGGTATTAAAACATAAAAGTTACGAACAAAAGAAGTAGCTATAAAACTAGTACTCTTATATTAGTACAAATAAATATGAATTTTATATGCCAAGGCAACACAAACTTATCGAAGATCTGTGATAACTACAAACAAAGTGGAAATACGCCACAAAGATAGAACTTCGTGAACGATTACAAAAGGGCATTTTTCTATAGAAATGTCGGAGGCATTCGTTTCTGTTTGATGTACTTATTTACTGGAATAATGTTTTCTTGGCTTCTAAGTACAAGTTATTACCTTGGGCAGAACAAAGTGGGTGAAAAAGTATTCTTATCATTATTTTATTATTTCTCTACGTCAAGATATTGTCCTATAGTATAATTTGGAGTATCATCATCATTATCAGCCTGTATCTGCTGAATATAGGCCTTGCTTTGCCAATGCTTGGGGTGTAAGTGGTTCATCAACACCTTTGAACCAAAGCCAACTTCACCTGCACGCGGTGCACCCTGCTGACTGACAAACGAAGCTCTGGCAAAAGAGAGGTAGGGAGCGTAATTGTAAGCTACCCGACTGGGTAATGTACCTCCACCTCACAGAATACCGCAGCCAAATAACAATTCCCTTGAGGGTTGTTGTGTTCCTGCGAGTGAGTGAGGGCACCAGAAAAGTAGGATATGCTGCGTTAGCAGCGGAGGTGGCGGCGCGCGAGCGATATTTTATGTTGCGAGCGTTAATATAATAATAATAATAATAAGTCCGCAGGGCAGCTTGTGTGGCGAGCTCTTGTGTGAGTAGCGACACCACAGACCCGAGTCTCCAGAGAGTCGGTCAGGGCCTTCGTCTCCGGCGTGTCTTCATCGGTCGGAGTGTAAACACAAGAAGGCCCGCAGGACTCTCAGCTCTGGCTTGCCTTCATTGGCCGTCCAGAGAGGAGCCGCTAGAGCTATATGCTCCAGGGGTGGAAGTGTTAAAGGGCATCACGCCGCGAGTAACTTCGGAGAAAGCGCAGCACACCTCTTGACATCCCTGAGTCACTCACACCGGTGTTGCCTCCGGCCGTTTTCCTGGCATTTCGGGGGCCCATCTAGTGAGGGGCAAGCCACCGCCTGCCGCAAATAACTAGCAATAAAAGCAGTTATGGCAGGCGTCCGTCCCTCTTCTGTAATAGCCCGGTATTAAGTTCACCCAGATCTCATCTCCATAGCCCATTTATTTTCCATCACACTTCGCAATAGTCTCAACGCCTGCCGAGACCTGCTCATGGGTATGTCGTTCCATTGACATATCCTGGAGCGGGTCACGGCGGGCGTACAACATTACATCAAACTTCTCAAAGGGGCCTCTACGCGTTGGATCTATATCCCCGCGCACTCCTATCAAATGACCGGGCTTGACCCGTGATTAAAAAGAGATACATAATAATAATAATATGTTTATTTCAGATTATTTGAATCCATATATTGTTAGTAACAAAGGTCTTAAAAACTAAAGTTAGTAGTTGTACAAATATCAAATATTTTTTTTGGTCCACTGCCTAATAATGTGACAGTCGACACATGAAGCAACTGTATTCAGGACACTGTTAGTGCTCCCTCTCGCTCTTTGCAATAATGAGGCTACAATTTACAATAATATGGCTACGGCAACCGCTTCACATCAGGCGGGCCGTATGCTTGTCTGCCACCCGACGTAGTATAAAAAAAAATGCTTTCCACCATATGCGATACTCCGCCTTCTGCATCCAACCGCTAACAGCCACTTTTTTGAGTTCGTCGATCATCGCCCCATATGTGGCCTTCACATCGCTGACACGGCAGATGTGGCCAGTACACTGCCACTTCAACTCGCTGACTCTGAGAACTTTATCGACCACTTTGGTTCTCCGTCAAATTTCTTCGTTTCGGATGCAATTCCTTAGAGAAATTCCAAGCATTGCTCCCTCCATCGCTCGCTGTGCAACTTTTAGCCTGTGAATCAGTCCAGCGTTCAAGTCTCTGCACCGTAGGTCATAGTAGTTTGGAGTATAATTTGGCCTATATGTCTCTCCATTGCTGAAAATTCTAGTTAAAAAGTCAGAGATTAAAGACACAGAGAGGAAGATTTATTATTGCTACTATATCACTTACTTACCCCACTGCGGCGGCCCAAAGGAGGGTGTTGTATTTGAAAGTATATATTGTTTAAATTCTATTGTGATATGTGTATGATATGTTATTTATGTACAATAAAGATACTACAAACAAACAATATACATAAGTATGTATGATACCTCTAAAATCATAGCCAAATAAATAAATTTTCAGGTTTAATAGAGCACAAGGCTTGTTGATACGAGTACCCTAACAGCAGCGTAATTCGTAACTTAATCCCTCCTCCCTCGTAATAAGTCTAGACTTTATGATGTCTTTATCTATATTAATCGCTTACCTAACAGAAAACAAAATACAGTTTCCATTGTTGCTTAATATCAAGCAAGATAGTGTTATAATCTAATTATAACCACCCTGAAGCTGCCATATTTGCAGAGTACCGTCGAGCACAGAGAGCTTTCCGCTGTTCCTCCCCAGGTCACCGTTATTTATTATGGTATAAAAGAAAGGAGTTAGCGAGTAACATAAAGATGCAATATTTTATTACACACTTTGAAAGTAAGTTTTTGGGGTGTAAGGGGTTTATCAACATCTTTGAACCAAACCCAACTTCACCTGCATGTGGTGCACCCTGGTGACTGACAAACGAAGCTCTGGCGAAAAGAGAGGTAGCGAGCGTAAATGTAAGCTACCCGACTGGATAAATGTACCGCCACCTCACAGAATACCGCAGCCAAATACAATTCCCTTGAGGGTTGTTGTGTTCCTGCGAGTGAGTGAAGTCGCCAGAAAAGAAGGAGATGCTGCGTTGGCAGCGGGGGTGGCGGCGCGCAAGTGATACATTATGTTGCGAGCGTTAATACTGTTACGGTAACTGCTTCACATCAGGCGGGCCGTATGCTTGTCTGCACCGGAAGTAGTATAAAAAAGGTCATTATTTCTACAATTAATTATTGGAATTGTATTCCAATAATGAATAACTCGTAATTATTTTATTAATTTGCTAACGTATATTATGTTATATATGTCGTGGTCCGATCGTTTAATTGGGCCGATCGCGATAAGCCTGGCCAGATCGACATGTGCCGCCATATTCTGATTTGACCAATTATTTCATGATGTACCCAATGTAAAGTTGGGCAGATCGACGAGAGCAGACTATTTGTCGATTTTCCCATTCAGTTACTTGGCCGCATCGAGATAAGGCTGGGCATATCGGGATATGCCTGGGCGCATCGTGATGTAGTTCCACTTTCTGACGCTTTGGCGCTGTTGCGCTCCTTCGTTCATGTGACTGTGTCAGCTGTGTGTTTACGTCTAGAAAAAATGGCGGCGTTACAAGAAACTGAAAATATTGCCAATACACTGAAAATATTGCATATATATAGGGTGATAATAGTGAGTTGGTGGACGATATGGAAAAATAAATAAATAAAATAATTTAGGCTAGATTAGAACTGCAGGAAAAGTGGGTTAGGTTAGGTTAGAACTGTGACCCCAACAGAGCGCGAGCCGAGCGAGCGTAGCGAGCGTGCCGCGGTAGCGGCCGGCGAAGCGCCGGAATTGATTTTATTTACTTTTTAAACGTCTTTTTATCGAGTGAAATACTTAAACTTGATTTTATTTGCTTGTAAGTATGATGGACACCCTACAAACTCGATTTGGCCAAGTATGGACGGCCAAATCGTCAAACGTTATGCTTTGAACGATATGGCGGTGATTAGGCAGCCAAATCAAAATATGGCGGCACATGTCGATCTGCCCAGGCTTATCGCGATCGGCCCAATTAAACGATCAGCCCACGACATATATACTATTTTATGTCGCTATTATGTTGCTAGTGATGTACGGGGGTGAAAAATCAATCTAGGTATGTTTTAATATACGTAGTCAAAATAAGATTCTCCTAAAAACATCAACACAACAACAACTTTATTCAGTTATCCAGGTAGTTAACAGACATCAGATTTCACTCATAGGAAGCATTCCTTTATTATATAGTTTATTGATTCTGGTGTTATTTCGCGGAAGTCAAATTTACAGGTAATTTTATCTACACTACTTTGCGCGCTTTTGCCACCAATTAGTTTATGCAAACTACTGCCGGCCGGCGCCCACCCACTACCATTAGCAGATGCATGCGACTGCCTTTATTTTTTAAAAGAAACAAAACTGTATTCATAGATTTTTAAAAATACGCTTCTCATACCAAGATATCGAACCGACTAAGATTCCAAAACGACATTCTGTACTTTTATGGTATCAATCGATATGGAAGGATCACATATGTTACGGAAAACTAAAAAAAAAAAAACATGATAAAGTACTTTACTCAAGAGTCCATCGGATTCCGTATATTAATTAGTAGCAGCCAATTTTTCATCGCTCAATTAAAATAAGTTCAGATTTCAAGGACATCCTTTAATATTTTTAATTTGAAGTTATTAAGGCAAAATTACATGTTTACTAATTGATGATCTGTAAAAGGTCCTTATTTTCAAGCTTATTTCAGCATGTTTTTCCCTATAAATACTTCCGAAATGCTTGTAAATAAAACAAGACAAAAGAATATGAATATGATTTATAAAAAAAAAATACGTGTCTAATTGCCTACAATAGCACAAGGAAAATTTTCATTTCGTTTCATTGCATTTTATCCGCTTTAACTTCTAACTTCTACCACTCCCCATTTTCTCAGTTAGTAGCAACAAGCGTCTGGATATGACGCTTTTTATAGTGCTCCTAGGCTAGAGCCTGCGGCGTAGATTGAGTGTGTGTGACTATGATAAGATGATCGCATTGAAGACGGCAGCCCGCATGACAGTGCGATTGTACTTCTGTAGTAAACTTAAGTATTCGAACTCAGATTTTATTTAAAAGGATTCGGCGTATCAAGATAAAACATAAATATAATATAAAACTCTGGATTTATTTATATATTTTATATACTACGTCGGGTGGAAGACAAGTATACGATTCGCCTGATGTGAATCGGTTACCGTAGCCATATTAACACTTGCAACATGAATTAGACCCTGTTATGCAGAATAAAGCCGTGTGGTTTCCGGCAGACTACAATAGAATCACTCCGTTTCTTCCCGTGGATGTCGTACAAGGCGACTAAGGGACATTATCAAATACCGACCAGGCCTCCCCAACCCGTTCGCCCAGCGTGGGGAGTGAAGGCCAAATCCTCCTTCCGTTTAGGACGGACGAGAGAGGGTCGTGCTCCTGTAGTGGAGACTAAAATGGACCTGATGATGATGATGATGATGCAGAATAAATCCAACCGACAAACTATGCCAAATTGAGAGATATACTCGTACATAGCGAGAAACTTCAAATCGAGTTCTATTCGTAACAGATTCTAGCAGTTTGATGACATATGCTTCCCAAAACTTATACTGCGTGATATTTTTATTTCTATTAAACTATAAGTAGCTTTAAAATAAAAGTAACAAAATTCTGCATAACGAGGTCCAAATATCGATCAAACTTAAAAGCACTTAAACAATAAGCGCAATAGTACAGTAATAATATCTGGAGTGGGGTCGTTTATGATTGCGTTGTCTAGCTATCTACAAATTTCAAGTGTTAACTTCAAAATTATTCCTGAATTGAGTGTACTGTACTTAATGCTTGTAATATAAGTGAAAGAGAATGTTATAGCTTTAACTTTTTCTTTTTTTTTTCTTTAACCAGATATTTAAATAGATCAGAGATTTGACATTACATTTTCAATACATTAACAATGTCTGCACTTTCATTCTAATAGTTGGCACAGATTTCTAATGACAAAAGTAACGAAAACTTTGGTACCTATCCGCACTAAAATTGTCAAAGTTTCGCTATAAGTACATTTTGGTGCCCCTAAAACGACTTTCTTGTTTAGTTTGGGCTACTGGTCTCTCTTTAGGATAACGCTAAAATGATGTAAGTATTATGTAGGTCGGTTTGACCCATTAGGGGCCATCCATAAATTACGTCACACGCATTTCATGATTTTTTGACCCCTCTCCCGTCCTTGTCACAGCTGGTCACATTTGTGAGACTCCCCCCTAGTGTGACGTCACATATTTTGCAATTTCACAACTAGAGTTGTTAACAGTTCAAAGTTCGTGTTTTAACACTTAGATTATAATTTTTTGAAATGTCATGTCACGAAATTTACGACCCCTCCCACCCCCTTGTCACAAAGTATCACACTTCGTCGTCCCCCTCCCACCCCTTTAGCTTAATCGATGATTGAATGTGTAAATATTTAAATGTAATTAAATTTATAGCTAAAAAGACGTTTCATTGATATGTCTGGGCAAACATGAACAAGATTTTAATTAAATTCCTTATAAATATGATTTTGCGTTAGTTATTTGAACAATTTAGTGACTTTGTAGAGGACAGTTCATACGTACCTCTCTTTTTAGCCAGAGCTTCGTTTGTCAGTCAGCAGGGTGCATCATGTGCAGGTAAAGTTGGCTTTGGTTCAAAGATCTTGATGAACCACTTACACCCCAAATTGACTTGGTATGAAAGCCTCAGCTCCTTCTGTTCGATTCGAGATCGTATTTGCTGTTAGATTGTGTTAGACAAATAAAGTCTGCTTCAAGCAAGCCACGGTCGGAAGTCACAATTCATTTCCGCCGGATGAGGCTACATACTGACACCGATTAATATATCGCACTTGTTCGGGACACCTATTTATTTTATATAATACAAGCCGCCGCCCGCAGCTTCACCCGCGTTTAACAAAAAATACTTTATTGTTCGGTTTAACATATAGCCCATGACACTCAAAATGACGTGAATGAAAAAATAAATAATAAATAAATAAATATTGTCAGACAAATTACACAGCGCCATCTAGCCCCAAAGTAAGCGAAGCTTGTGTACTAGACAACTGATAAACATACGTAAATACATTTTTTTTTTTGTAAATACATACCATGTATCATATGATACTTTTTCTATGTATCATATGATACATGGGTGTTTTCTATGTATCATATGATACATAGAAAACACCCAGACTACAAACAGACATGTTGATGCACACAAATGTTTGTCCTATATGGGAATCGAACCCACGAGCGTTGGTGTCGAAGCCGCGTCATTGACCGCTACGCCACCGAGCTCGTCAATTTATGCTATTTTTGGTATCAAAATCTATGGTAATTGGCTTCAACTTCGGCGGTAGGGCCCCTAAATAGACTGGGTTTATGCCCAAAAAAACTTCTATTATCATTCAAGGCAGTCAAGTCTGCGCTGAGCGAAAAATGACAACTTGGCAGATGACACCTTAGTCAAGTTAGTTACTTATTATAAGCTGTCAAAACAGCAATTTTGTATTAAATATTAAGCTATGACATCACTGTTTTAAGCTACTCATCATCATTATCATCATCATCATTATCATTTTAGTCTCCACTACAGGAGCACGACCCTCTCTCGTTCGTCCCAGACAGGAGGATTTGGCCTACACTCCCCACATTGGCCAGACGGGTTGGGGAGGCCTGATCGATGTTTTTTAATGTATTTCCCTTAGTCGCCTTGTACGACATCCACGGGAAGAGACGGAGTGATTCTATTCTAGTCTGCCGGAAACCACACGGCCAGCTTGCTAGCAGTAAGCTACTCAGGTGAGTGCTAATTTTACGTTTAGTCGCAGTATAAGTAATAGGACTACTTCAAGACCTCACCTCCCCTCTAAGACGGATTTGGAACAGTTTTTATGGCGCCGCACGCATACGCACTCATTCTCGCTCTGCACGGACGCCATTGTTTATGTTTACGACGCGACAATTGTATGGAGTGGCTGGTGTGTGGTTTAGATTAATTATTTTTTTCTAAGAGATTATTTGTTATATGGGGCCATCGATAAATTACGTCACACGTTAAGGGGGAGGGAGGGGGTCGACGAAGTGTGACATTGTGTGACAAGGGGGTGGGAAGGGTCCTAAATTTTGTAACGTAACATTTCAAAATCTATTATAATCCAATTGCTAAAACACGAACTTTGAACTATTAACGAAAAACTCAACTCTAGATGTAAAATTGCAAAATATGTGACGTCACACTAGGGAGGGGGGGGAGTCCCACAAATGTGACCAGCTGTGACAAGGACGGGAGGAGGGGTCAAAAAATCATGAAATTCGTGTGACGTAATTTATGGATGGCCCCTATTTTGTTTTATTGAATTAAACATTACTATTTTCTTATGATACAGTCTCCTTGCCAATTACAACGATATACTTCGATAATTGACAATAGTTTACCCTCCAATCTCTGAAACTGACCCTTCGGTCCCTCCGGGCTACCTTTCTCACGTCTCACCAATAAATACAAGGGTTGCAGCGTGCAAGCTCCCGCCGGAAATGACGAGCCACTTCCGGCGGATGTGGCTCCGTCTGACTACTACGAATACCTCAATACAAGGCGTTTCTCAATGTTTATAACAAACAACTGATGTTATGGGATTACATTTCCGTCATATTCGTACGTGAACTAGGTACAGTCAAGGGTCATGAATTTAGTACCCCTTACCTTTAACATTAAATAAAATATGTATATAAATACATATTTACATGGTAAGACACTACATACTAGCTACATTTTTTATATGGTAATAATACCATATAAAAAATGTAGCTAGTGTCGTTTAAATGTTATCTTAAATATCAAGTAAATTGTATTGTTCAGCTTTGGTAATCAAATAATAATATTAATTTTTCTAATCTACTTAGCATTCAAGGCATGGATGCTAAGCACTCACTCGATTATAGATGAATGCTTAAAAAAGAGAATTAAACATAGATCATCGGATAAATTTTGAAAACAATTGAGAAAGACGGCCTTTCGAGAGTTCGCAAACGCGGAGGAGTAAGTAGCTGAGGCAAGCTGCTGAGCTGAGTTTTGGTGAGTATATGGCAGAGCGATTTGCCAGTTCGGTCACTTAGAGAGTGTAGAAGAGGATGAAGCAGCCAAGACAGCATATGAGGTGATTGAAGACACCAGAAAGAAACGAAGTAGTTAGTAGGCTGGCAACGGATCGGCGACCCCTTGGTGTTGCTAATCTCCATGGGCGGTGGTGATTGCTTTCCATCAGTTAACCCACATGCTCGTTTGCCCCCTCTCGTATAAAAAAAATCGACTTGTCGAAATGCCTAAATATGGGCGACGTGTACAAGGATCTTAAAGCATAAGTAAATTTTCAATTGGCGTAAGTCTAATTATTGAGGGTTTCAGGGTCGTTGAACCAAAGTTTTCTATTATTGATCCGGAGCACTACAGCATACTGCGTGCAGTTTGTTGTAATATAGTTGACTTTGAATGTGACAACACCGTAAAAGTGCTAATGTACGTGCTTTGAAGGCCCAGCGTATGGATTTAGTCCAACACTGCAGCGCTGTTAAAGACTAATCCCAAAGCAAAGTGTCGCACAGCTAAAGCTGAGGTATTCTCCGTAAGGTTTACTCATTCGCTACTTTTCCGAAACATTTTGAAAAGTCTTACTAATATTATTAATTTACTAGTTTTTTTTAACAGATAATAAATATATCTGGACAATTTACATAGCGCTATCTAGTCCCAGATTAAGCGCAAAGCTTGCTATGGGTGCTAGACAAATGATAAATGTCCTTAAATATTTTATTTGTAAATACATACTTATAATGCATAGAAAACATCCAGCCAAGACAAACAGACATGTTCATGCACACAAATGTTTGTCTTGTGTTGTGAGCCCGGCCAGTCGAATGACTAGCAATGGCTGCTTTGACTCCGAGGTCGCGGGTTCGATCCCCGCACAAGACAAACATTTGTGTGCATGAACATGTCTGTTTGTTTTGGTCTGGGTATTTTCTATGTATTATATGTATTTCCAAAAAAAATGTGATTAAGTACATTTATCAGCTGTCTAGTTCCCATAGTAAAAGCTTTGCGCTCGATTTGGGACTAGATGACGCTGTGTCAATTGTCCAGAAATACTAATTTGTAAGAGTGAATTGTTTAAGGATAGAATATACTGTCCTTAATGCGAGCACGCAAAACTGTCATGATTTTATCTGATATCAGGCAGCAGACTATAAACGGCTTTAGTTAAGTCGTCTAACGTCTCCGACAATATCTCGGGACGTTTAGCATAATGGACTTTAAACTATTATTATTTTGGGGGTAATATTAATAGTGTTAAATTAAGCTGATACTTCAGTGAAGCGGGACGGATAAGCTGACAGTGTTTGACCAACGCTTGTCTTTCAAAAGTATAATAAAAATTATGTAATAAAAACTGCTATGTAATAAAAAAGCGGTAAGTAACTCGAATGGAGACCACGTACCGGCAAGCGCAGCGTAGGACGTCCACCCACAAGGTGGACAGACGACCTCATTAAGACCGTAGGATCGCGCTGGATGCAAGCCGCTTCCAATCGGTCTTATTGGAGATCTAGAGGGGAGGCCTATGTCCAGCAGTGGACTTTAAATGGCTGAGATGATGATGATGATGAATATTTTTTTTTAATTTAAACGGTTTTATTGAAAATAATGTACTAAAAGCTAAAAAATAATTCGGTAGATCCGAGGTTTCAGTCAGCACGCCCCTCTCCCTCATTGATCTAAGGCATTGATCAGACAAAAGGCGTAGCGTAAACTGACTTGACTGGATTGGAATGGAACAGGGGCCCAACGATTTTATTCTTTTGTCTGATCAATGCCTGAAAACAAAATTACAGAAGGGTAACAAAAGGCGGTCTTAACGCTAAAAGCATTCTCTACCAGTCAACCTTTAGGAATAGCAGAAATACACGAATGTGGTTCTAAAGCAGATATAAAAAAATATTACAGTCTCTAGAAGATAGATATATGTAATGACTATTCAACTACTTAAGAGAAAGAAAAAAGAATAAACGACGTTACTCATTCACTAAATATACGATATTACTATACACAATAAACGATATTACTTTACTTTGCACTAGACCCGTCGCGACGGCTAATACGTACGGTACGATGACGCGACGAACCGTGTGATAGCCTTAGCGCTGAAAGCATTCTCTACCAGTCAACCTAGAGCATCCTCTTCCGCCTCCGGCCGTAATTGCAACACATAACTTAATACTCCTATTTCTATCAAAACTAATATATTGTGGAATACTCTAAAATGTATAAAAGCTCTCCGTCAAAGCTTACCTTTCCCCCTCCCGTCGCGTCGTTTACTACTTCATAAACAATGGCGTCTGTGCGCCATAAAATAAATGTTCCAGATTGGTCTTAGAGGGGAGGTGAGATCGATATGTGAGAGCGTCAAGGAGTAGCCATACTATACGTATTACTATTACTTATATTGAGCCTTAAGACAGTGCTCGTTTTGGTCACTACCCCACGAGGAAATTAGGATATCTTCTAATTGTTTCGATTGCAATAAAGTGGAGACATAAACATGTCTATGACACAATATCGTAAACAACACTTGCACCGGGCCGAGCAATGACTCGGCGGCACATCGTATACAACACGTGCACCGAGGCCGAGCGATGACTCGGCGGCACATCGTAAACAACACGTGCACCGAGACCGAGCGGAAACGCACGACAGCTCCTCCCGTTCGGTATAAAAGTCATAGCGCACAAAGGAGAAGGGGCATTCTCTCCTCGGCTATGGCCCGATACATATGTTGTCATAGCGCTTTGCAGCTGCTAATTATTGTGCAGGAGTATTGCCTAATGAATTAAGGAATAATTAATCATTCGTGATTAATTACTAAGTAATTAAATCTACGTCAAAGAATTATTATATCTTTTCATTATTTCCGACCATCCTACATCTACATAAAAAACTAAATAAAACATAAGCCTAGAATTCCTCAGTACTTATGTACTATGAGGTCTAGAAAGACGAGAGCATAAAGTCGAGAACGTTGAGACAGTCTAAATACCATTGAGATTTAAATAGTTTAGGGATTGTCTTTGGTTTGTGAAGTCATTGATTATATCAATTCAGTAAGTGGTTTGATTCCCACGGGCCAAACTACAAAACGTTTGTCGTGCCATTGAACTATTAAACCATTTGTAGCATATAAAGACTTTGTATTGCATGTTGGTATTTGGTTTAAGTTTAATACACGAATTAGCGAGTTTGCAGTTATAAAATGCATACAAAAATTTTCTCTCTATAGTAATAACAGCAAATAGGCTATCGTTACTGTTTTCTGTCGTTACTGTGGCTAGTATGTTTTTGTATATATATTATAATAGGTAGGGGAAAAAGTCTTTTCGCATTTTAGTATGTTTGAACTTGTAATAAAATCTCTTTGGTTATACCATTTGTATCTTTCAGGTTTTGATATCTTTAAAAAGTTTAAATTTTAAAAAAGATAATTCCAAATTCAAATTAGGTAAATGTGTGATTTTCATTTGTTTTTTTTACTGTCAAGATGAGTGAATCTAATGAAGAAATTTGATTCATTTTAAAATTTTACTACAAAAAAAGTAAAAATGCAACGCAAGCTGCGAAAAAAATTTGTGACGTTTATGGATCTAGTGCAGTGTCTGTGAGAGTAGCACAAATTTGGTTTAAGCGTTTTCAATCAGGAAATTTTGATGTGAAAGATGCACGTCGCTCTGGTCGCCCTGTTACGGATAAAATGGATGCCATTTTTGAAAAAGTGGAGCAAGATCAGCATATCAGTAGTTACGACGTAGCTGAAGAATTAGGAATTGACCACAAAACAGTTTTGGCGCATTTGAAAAAAGCTGGGTACACTAAAAAGCTCGATATTTGGGTGCCTCACGATCTCACTGAAAGAAACTTAATGAACCGTGTACTCATTGGCGATCCTTTACTACGACGTAATGAAAGCGAACCGTTTTTGAAGAAGCTTATAACTGGTGATGAAAAGTGGATCACGTACGACAAGAACGTGCGAAAAAGGTCGTGGTCAAAGGCCGGTCAGGCTTCACAGACTCTGGCAAAACCCGGGTTAACCCGCAATAAGGTGATGCTGTGTGTATGGTGGGATTGGAAGGGCATTATTCATTATGAGCTGTTACCGCCAGGCAGGACTATCGATTCTGAACTCTACTGTGAACAACTGATGAGATTAAAGCAAAAAGTTGAGAGAAAGCGGCCGGAATTAATTAACAGAAGGGGTGTGATTTTTCATCATGATAACGCTAGACCTCACACATCTTTAGCCACTCAGCAAAAATTAAGAGAGTTTGACTGGAAGGAGTTAATGCATCCGCCGTATAGTCCTGACCTTGCACCTTCTGATTTCCACCTGTTTCGGTCTCGTCAGAATTCTTTAGGCAATGTCAGGTTAACATCACGAGAAGACTGCCAAAACCACTTGTCGTGGTTTTTTGAACAGAAGTCCCAAAATTTCTATAGTAATGGGATCATGTCTCTACCTACAAGATGGCAAAAAGTTATCGAACAAAATGGCACCTACATACTTTAGTTAAATGTAAATAAACTTTAGTAAAAAATGTTTTGAATTTTCATATAAAATACGAAAAGACTTTTTCCCCAACCTAATATTTATTACGTTATATATATTAGTTTATTTATACCAGATTTGGCTGGGCAGGGAGATAAACACAAGTAGTGAAGGTGAGTGTTGATGTACGTCGGAAAGGGGCCCCTTAAACCAACACCCGTGTCACAAGTCTCGGGATCTGCTTGGGATTTCTCCCTCTGCCACACGATGGACCCGGCACCCGCATGGTGAATCCATGGAAGCTAAGAAGTTCGTTTCTCTGGGCTGTCTTTGAAGATTAGAGCATGAAGAAATTTAAAACGCAACTGAATAAAATTTTCGGCACTCCTTCATTGAACTGAGCTTACATATTATTATTTGGAAAATAATAATATGAGCCACAAAAAGTACTGAGTAAGCCACAGAAATACTAGGTGAGGTTAGGTGTGGTATGTTTTATATCAACTTTAGTTGCCAAGTCACTATAATAGTCGCCCAGTTTCACAATTTTAGATGGTCGGTTAATTACCCTTATGGTAGTTGTAGTAATATTCATAATTTTATAAAGATTTATATATTCATATGTCATCATCATCATCATCATCATCAGGACCATTTTAGTCTCCACTACAGGAGCACGACCTTCTCTCGTCCGTTCTAGACGGAAGGAGGATTTGGCCTACACTCCCCACGCTGGCCAGACGGGTTGGGGAGGCCTCATCGATATTTGATAATGTATTTCCCTTAGTCGCCTTGTACGAGATCCACGGGAAGAAACGGAGTGATTCTATTCTAGTCTGCCGGAAACTACACGGCCAATTATTATCTATTCTGTATTTGTTTGTTACTAAATTCTTTTGTATCTAGATCAATCACGGATGTTATTTAATTATCACTTTGTTTTTTGTTTCTTTCTCTCTTCTCATGTTCTTACCGCCGTTCATGATGCCATTCAGTAACTCGAAGACAATGGTTGGCTGGAGAGATTCTTCAAAAGAATCCCGCGTTTATAAACCATGTATCACTGCTTCTATACATACGTAATATACGGGTCGCTGATTACGAAAACTACAACTATTTCGTAATCCAACATAGCCGACGTGACATAAATACACCCCTGTAGGTGTACGATGGGGTTGAAATGTCATAATATCAATATGGGTGTTGATTCTATGGTTTTATGGGAAGTCAATTACGAAAATGGCATCGATTTGAAAATATAACATAGTGGGCATGAAATTACTTAAAAGGATTTATCAAATTTTACCCCTAAGAAGGTGAAACGGAGGTCCAAAATTGTATGGGGAAACGAAATTAGTTGGACTATTTTATCCTAAACTTTACACGAGTACTACTGTATGTAGATAAATGAGTAAACACGTATTTGCCCCGAATTTCACGCGAGCGAAGCCGCGGGCGAAAGCTAGTATGCAAAAAATTATGCAAACAAAGAAACAAGTATTATCACCGTCGTCGTCGTCGTCAACCTTACTTCATCCCTCTGCTAGGATGTGGGTCTCCCCGCAATTGAAGGGGTTTAAAGCATACTCCGCTACGCTGCTCAATCGCGGCTTGGCGGAGGCCAGTGTTTTCAACCTGCCTAAAGGCAACTGGCTTGGCTTAATGACTGTCATCTATAATGTCGACAGCCGAGACCGACGACTTAACGTAAGCTTGAGATAAATAAACCCATCCATGAACAGACTACGGTCGACATTGCTTTACTTGCGTGTTCGATTAGACTGATACTCTCATTATCACCGACGACAGAATAAAAATAAATACTGCTCACGTCACATAATGCAAACTATCAGCTATCTACTTGAAATACCGTATGTTTAGATATACGTAGCATAAGTAAGCAGTAGAGTCTAGATTGAAAATAACAAAAGAAAAAAATTGATTGTTTGTCAAGTCCAGTATGGTAGCGTCAACAAGATATCAAGGTCTCTTGTCCGTCGCTGATGCGATTGGGGCTCCTCTTTTCGCTTACCATCAGGCGAGGCGGAGCCAATAATGCTGAGCAAATAAAAAAAAAACCAAGTCGGTTTACGTACGATAATTATTATAAGCGATACCGTCACAAGAAAACATCGGTCGATGGATTGGAAGAGAGATAGAAGCGTGACAAGCCCAACGCTTAGGCCGATCGTGCCTCTCCATCGCTTGTTCCGTGCTCTCGATTGCACGCGCGGCTCAGGCGGAACGTGATAATGAGTCATGCTTTTTCATGTCTGCAGCCAGCGTTTACCTATTTATAAGACGCTATCACGTCAAAATAAACAATTTGATTAAGATTTGATCAGTTAAAGCTAATTTAACGTGCAATCATGAAGTAATTTTCACAATTATGTCTACATCGATTTCTTGTACGCCTTATCACAAGTCATTATATCGATAAAATCGAGCAAATGCGCCTTCAACTTAATCAAACCACAACGTATTTGTTTGTAAACATAGGCATTAAATCTATAGACTCGCTAAGCGTTTGTTAATGTCAACGCAAAATAAAAAAATGTTTCGATATTATTATTTTGATTGGTATGGTTCTCTTTAATTTTTAACACATTAAATAAACCACAATTAACTATTCAATTTTGATTATATGTTTTTCATTGCATATTCGATTGCCGTTTATACAATAATCTATCAACTACAGTGACCAATATCCACAACGATTCAACAAAAAAATTAAAAACTCGGCCCGCCTTGTTGCACATACATACCTACTCTATAAATGGATATTTTCTGTGTGATGACTAAATTGTTTGTGTAGCTTGTATAGTGTAAATAAAGCATATTCTATCTATCTATCTACAGGAAAAAATATGAGATGAAATTGTATATTCCTAGTTAGATACAACTGTAAGATTAACTATTATAATTAATCTGATCGGATTGGTCTTATTTGTTTAGGTTATCGCTACTTGACTGCATATTTTTGTTGAAAAGTTTTAGTATTAATGAGGATATAAAACATTGTCCGAGATTATAATGAAGATACTGTTCATTTTTCTTATTAAATAATGTATATAGTGCGTTATTTTAATAAATGTTACTTTTACTTTATTTTTATTACTGAGGCAAATGAAATTTCGTCGATATAGTAAGTTGTCTATGGTCAAACACAAACAAAGCGTACGATTTATACCGTATTGCTTAAGGTTAGTATATCTCAATTAAACCGTCCCCGGAGGCTATAATCTGTTGTATAGAACCGTTACCGCCCTTGTATTAAGTTTCATTACCTTTTTTATTAGCATAACTAAGTGTAAATGGGGCTGTAAATATCCCTTAGAACCAAAGTCAACCTCAACTGCACGTGGTGCATAATAGCAAACAAGATTCAGGCTCATATTATTACTTATTATGTGGTTATACCAAAAAGAGTTAAGTATATCTAGCCCGACTGGAGAAGTACCTCCACCATTTTTCAGCTATTCAAGGACTATCCTAATCTCACCCACACTGACGTTTGGAATGTCATTTGTTTCGTGTCGAGTTAGCGGGCCTTGGCAATGACTTACACGAACAGCTAGTGCATGTGCAGCATAAAGTTTGCCATAGAATCTTTCCACCTCCGCGAAAATCTCTGACTTCAAAACACGATTCGACTGTCCTCTAACTTGATTTCAACAGATAACCCTTTTCAGAAGGCCGAGAAAAGACTTTTAGCCCTTTGTTACGCACTATCACGTTCTCAACATGTATAAATGTTATACATGTTGACGCGATAGTCCCGCCGTATCAGCCTTCTGATCTGCTTATTTAGAGCCGCATACTTTGTCGAAGCCCTAACAGATGCTGTCGCCTCTCGTCACTTCTGCATAAGAGCTAGAGTTTCGCTAGAGAGCGTAGCCTCTCGAGTTCTATGCTGCCGATCATCAATCCCTTTCATTTCATACCTCTACCATAGGGTTTAATGGGGAAATTTTAAATGATCATTTTGTGCATTAACATTAAAAGTGGTGGCATTTAAGTAATTAGTATTGTCACCGGAACCAAACGGTAATGCCACATTTCTGCTTAATCTGACATTGTGAAGTGAGTTAAATTTAACTTGCAAGATTTAAACTGTAGACATCGCGGTGAAAAAAGCAAAAGCTGTAAATAATAACTGTTATATTGGAAAAATGAGCTGTTTCTGAGAGATGGTCAAAACTTTGGCATTATCCGACATTCACACGGGCGAAGCTGCGGGTGAAAGCTAGTCTAATCATATTTGCACAACCTCCAATTTCGATCCACATCAATATGGTTACGAAAGAATAAGAAACTCACTTTGCAACTTTTTATAGAAAGAAGCGATTTCACGTAATTGCGATGTATGTGAACAGATCGAATCTAATGCCCCTGATGGAGTGTCAACAAAGCAGAGGGAGATGTTTATAAAAACAATTAGGTAGTTTTTTGTTATACTACGTCGGGCAGCATACGGCCCACCTGATGTGAAGCGGTTACCGTAGCCATATTAACACTCGCAACATGAAATATCGCTCGCTCGTCGCCACCCCCACTGCAAAAGCAGCAACTTCTTCCTTTCAGGTGACCTCACTCACTCGCAGGAACACAACAACCCTCAAGAAAATTGTTATTTGGTTGCGGTATTCTGTGAGGTGGAGGTACTTCCCCAGTCAGGCAGCTTAAAAATACGCTATGCCCTACCTCTCTTTTCGCCAGAACCTCGTCTGCCAGTCAGCATGGTGCACCACATGCATTTGAGGTTGACTTTAGTTCAAAGATGTTGATGAACCACTTACATGATGTGAACTGGTTGAATGTATAACTGACAGAAAAGCGGAAAATAATTTTGAATTGACGCTAACTTAATACAGATGGCAACATTTTTTTCCTGACGTTGCCCTTAACATATAATGTTAACTATACACGGTACATACTAAAGCCGTATGGCGCCGACTGTATCATAGTTCCGAGCACTATATCCGCATTATTTTCTCCTTCCATTAGCAAGGCAAGACTTTGCTATTTCGACAATGGGCCAGCATAATAGAAACCCACATAATGCTCCCGTACTATAACCCTTACAAAGATGGTTACTATAGAGCCCAAGACTTATAACATACTATACGCAATGGTTAGCCTAATTCTTACGTCTTGGGTAGAAGGATCAAACATTTTAATTATTATGGAAACATTTTTTTTCTATCTATAATAATAAAAGGCTTTGTCCTCACTGACTGACTGACTGACTGACTGACTGACTGACTCACTAATCAACGCACAGCCCAAACCGCTGGGTCTAGAGATTCCAAATTTGGCAAGTAGGTTCCTTATGACGTTTAGGGGTGCACTAAGATAGGATTTTTCAAAATTCATCCCATAAGGGGGTGAAACGGGGGTCCAAAGTTTGTATGGGGAAACAAAATTAGTAGGACTATTTTATCCGAAACTTTACACGAGTACTTCTATAGATAAATAAAAAAACACGTGTTCCAGGATTTTTCAAAATTCAACCCCTAAAGGGGTAAAATGGAGTGAAAAAGTCTGAAAATCGTCATGGGTATTGTTTATATGGTTTATCGGGTCGCTGATTACGAAAACAACAACTATTTTATAATCCAACATAGCCGACGTGACATAAAATCCCCCCCCCCCCCCCTCATCATCATCATCCCCCTATGGGGGTACGATGGAGTTGAAATGTCATAATATCAATATGGGTGTTGATTCTATGGTTTTCTGGGACGTCAATTACGAAAATCGCATCGATTTGAAAATATAACACAGTGGACACGATATAACTTAAAAGGATTTTTCAAATTTTTCCCCTAAAAGGGTGAAACGGAGGTCCAAAGTTTGTGTAGGGAAACGTGGCTAACGTGACCATCATCATGTAATTTTTTTAAACTTTGATTTAACCTTTTTAAGCTGATGAGAATGAGACGAATGAGACTTGTGTGTTGACTGAAGTGTTATCCTAATAGGTTTTTAAATTTGTATTTGGCGTAAATCAGTGCTTATACGATCGCGGGCGGCCGGCGCGGTGAGGACGGGACGGGTGTAGTAGTAGTTATCTGGAAAGTTCTTGCATCCGTATTTAGTACAATTAAAGGTGCTACATGAGGGTGGTTGCGTTGCGTGTTAGACTTGGATAATCTAAAAAGCGCGAACTTCACGCGAGCGAAGCCGCAGGCAAAAGCTAGATAGTAAAAGGCTTTGTCCTCACTGACTTGACTGACTGACGCACTAATCAACGTACAGCCCAGACCCCTGAAGCTAGAAACCTGAAACTTTGGATATGTGTTTTCATACAATGTTAGCGCGCACTAAGACGGGATTTTCCGAAATTTCACACCTAAGAGGTTAAAATAGGGGGTTGAAAAAAAAACCCTCTTGGAAACCGATTCACCTACGATTTTGAGACTTGGTAGAATAGTTGTATAGAAAAAAAAGGGGATGTTTATGGGTAACTGATTAACTTTTGACCAGCGTCCAGCCAAGAAATGTCAAAAAATGTTATATTTATATTTGAATTAACTTATCACTAGATGGCGCTATACCTAGCATTTGTACAGCGCGCTATGGTTTCGTTATTAGGGAAAGGGTATATACGAGAGATTATTTCAAAACATGGGGTTATCCATGACGGTTTATCGCTCACCTCATTCCAGTAGTTACCCCCAGAGGTAATCGATCGCGCGCGTAGGGCGTAAAAGAAACTGCGTCCTTCAAATGAAGCTACATCTGGTGTCGAAAACTAATTGAAAAACCTATTCTAAGTACCGACTTTCCCATAAATTCGGTACTTAGAATAGGTTTTTACCTAGGTACTTAATGAATTTCCGTATTTTTCAAACAATGAAGTCAAGATTCACTAAATTTATATTTGTGGAAGGTGTGATGATGCCCCATACCATTATAGCTTTGGAAGGTGATGGAGCTGGCCTGTTCCGCTCCATCTCCTACCACTTGCATGGAACGGAGGTGTATCATCAGGAGGTTCGTGCCACCATTGTTCACGTATTAAACAACTGGAACGATGAGTTGTTGAGTGAGGAACTGTCCTCACATCACACAGCGCATCCTTTACTGAAAGGATGCGCTGTTGAGGAATCTCTCTTGATAACCCGCATTCCCATTATTCCATAAGACCACCCAGTTCAATTTAAGAGACTTCACTTCAATTTCCCATAAAGGTGTTTCGCTATGATCATTAACAAAGCTCAGGGGCAGTCTCTAAAGGTCGCTGGGGTTGACTTGAGACAGGACTGCTTCTCTCATGATCAGTTTTATGTAGTTTGCTCAGGAGTAAGTTCTCCTGGAAGCATTGCAATTATTGCTCCTGGTGCGAATGCCAAAAATATTGTTCACCGGGACGTCTTAACCTAAATGGTGTATGTTTGTGATAATGGTCAATACGAAACAAAAATAGACGCAAATCAGGAGTGTTCCCGTAGCGAAGCACGGGTACTTTGCTAGTACTCTATATTTGTCGATACGTCCTGTCACTAGAAGAACTTGCTCAGAGAATTAGTATCGCAGTATTCTGGGTACACTGCACACAGGCATCTTGAGGATATTTTTTATTTGTAGGTAAATTTCTGTTTCTTTTTAGGGTTCCGTACCTCAAAAGGAAAAACGGAACCCTTATAAGATCACTTTGTTGTCCGTCTGTCTGTCAATACCCTCTAAGTCGCGAATGCGTGGAGGTATCAAGCTGAAATTTGTAATGTATACTCAGGTCTGCGGTCCCATGAAGTTGTAAAAAATCTAACTGCTAAGTTTACGTAAAAAAAAAGATACAGCCGTTGATTCAGCAAAAAACGGATATTTCGACACATTCTCAAGGGAATCAAAACTCATAGGGTACTTCCCGTTGACCTAGAACTATGAAATTTGGCAAGTAATATCGTTATAGACAACTACAAGAATAAATTTCAAAACTATACGTTTGTAATTAAATCTTAAGAAATAGGGGGTTAGATTCCTGAACTATTTATAATGATCCTACGTACGGAACCCTCGGTGGATGAACGAAGAAATTCGACGGAGAAACAAAGTGGGTAGATACAGGCTGATGATGATGATGAAGATGACGTTATTACATGCTTTTAGCGAGATTTTTTATCTTGACAACATTAATCTTCTTCTTCTATATCAATAAAAGAGAAAGTATATGTATGTTCCGTATAGACTCCGAAACGGCTGGACCGAATTTAACGAAATTTTCAGACAATCTTTAGATTGACCCAGCGGATAATCCTGCACCCCTGTACTACGCGGGCGAAGCCGCGGGTAACAGCTAGTGTAATATAAAATATTTAGTATTTTATTTATTTATTAATTTTCACCCACGTCGAAAGTGTTGGTAGCACCACTCCTTTTAAAGGGTGAATGAGCGTACGACGACATACAAACAGTTCCAGAATCTAGACCTATCTGGATGAATCTAAGATTCGTCTTAGAATAACTTCTATATATTTATAATGAGGTCGATACGAGGGAGCGGCAGTTATTGACCCTACATTACGTAGTACATTTTATTTATACTACTAACGTGACAAACAAACATATTGCCCGCCTGATGGAAAGCAGTTACCGTAGCCTGTAGACGCCTGTAACACTAGTGGCATCACACGTGCGTTGCCGTCCCTGCATATACCTCTTCTCACCCTTTTTGAGGAACCTATTTGCTTTTTAAAAACTATTTCTTATACTATGGTACCGCGATCATTCAATTTTTAAAGTTAAATTCCCATATTGCCCGCCTGATGGAAAGCAGTTACCGTAGCCTGTAGACGCCTGTAACACTATTGGCATCACACGTGCGTTGCCGTCCCTGCATATACCTCTTCTCACCCTTTTTGAGGAACCTATTTGCTTTTTAAAAACTATTTCTTATACTATGGTACCGCGATCATTCAATTTTTAAAGTTAAATTCCCATTTAAAGGAAGTAACCGTTTGAAAGTCTTAAAAAAACTTTAGAAACTTAAGAGCATCAAAGATCCAGTATTAAGGCCGCATTACACGGATGTTTCGTACGCGACTTTATAAAACTCATTTAAAATAACCCGACCGCGTCTAAAGTGCATAAGTTTACCTCATTTTGACTGGAAACTAGTTGCCACTCGGCTTCAGGTGTACTGATCGTTAAGGTAGAGACAGCTTTCAGGATTTACCAACTTTACATGCAATATAAAAATTCTGTATCGAGATATACTTGTTATTGAAAGATTGTGTATAAAAGGGACATTACATACAATTTTAACTTCTTTTTGTTTTCTATTATTTTAATACCACTAAAGTCCCAAACAAGCTTAAGTCCGCCTTTAATACCCTATTCTATGGTGAATAAAGTTTAAATAAATAAATGTTTTTTTTTTATACCAAGTCGGGTGTCAGACAATCATATGGGCTGCTTGATGTAAGACATTTGACGAGCTCAGTGGCGTAGCGGTCAATGACGCGGCTTCGACACCAACGCTCGTGGGTTCGATTCCCACATAGGACAAACATTTGTGTGCATGAACATGTCTGTTTGTCTTAGTCTGGGTGTTTTCTATGTATCATAAGTATGTATTTACAAAAAAAAAATGTATTTACGTATGTTTATCAGTTATCTAGTACCCATAACACAAGCTTCGCTTACTTTGGGGCTAGATGGCGCTGTGTAATTTGCCTGACAATATTTATTTATTATTTATTTATTTACTCCTATCTGCATCAAGCCATACATACATCCTACTGTTGGGATTCGGAGGCCCTACAGCCGAAGCCGAAGCCGATTACCATCGGATTTTGTGAATGCGAAAATCAAACAAATGCTTACATTGTTGGTAATTATGTTTCATCATCATCATCTCAGCCATTGAAAGTCCACTGCTGGACATAGGCCTCCCCTCTAGATCTCCAATAAGACCGGTTGGAAGCGGCTTGCATCCAGCGCGATCCTACGGTCTTAATGAGGTCGTCTGTCCACCTCGTTATGTTTAGCTCAACTAATAGAAACCCTAGAGCTCTACCGAATAAACTAAAGATGTTTGTAAATAACTCTAACCTGAGACCAATTTTTGGAATCAATAAACCTGGTGGTAATCGGCTTTAGCTTCGGCGGTAGGGCCCCGGGTCTCCCCTTAATCGAAGTGATTTTGAACGTCACCACGCTGTTCGGTGGACGGCCATCCGAAGTACGGAGCAGCTTGAGATAAATGAACCCATCTATGATGTATTTAGATGCTGGTAGTAAATGAGTATTGCTCACGTGCTGACACCACCGCTGCTAACTCAGCAACTCCTCCGTTTAGTGACCTTCTTCCCTCGCAGGAATATATCTATCCTCATCATCACCATCATCAGCCTGTATCTACCCACTGCTGGATATAAGCCTTCCCCAATGCTTTCCACCAGATCATCTTCCGCCTTTCGCATCCAGCCGCTCCCAGCCGCTTTCTTAAGGTCATCGGACCATCTAGAAGGAGGGCGCCCAACACTTCGTCGTCCTACGCGCGGCCTCCACTCTAATACCTTCCTCCCCCATCTGCCATCACTTATTCGGCACATGTGACCGGCCCATTGCCACTTCAGCTTGCAAACTCTGAAGGCTATGTCGACAACTTTGGTTCTCCGTCGAATTTCTTCGTTCCGGATTCGATCCCGCAGAGAAACCCCGAGCATAGCCCTCTCCATCGCTCGCTGTGCGACCTAAAGAATGTAGACAACTATCCTCACTTAATTGTAATTGTTCTTTGCTGCGGTCTCAGCGGCGTAGGCATTTCCCCAGGCGGGCTCAACATGCCATTACTCTCTTTTAGCCAACACCTCTTTTGTTTATTAGCAGGGTGCACCACGTGCAGGTGAAGTTGGCTTTGGCCCTAAGGATGGTAATGAACGATTTACATACCAATAACTTGTAAGATTTGATCTAGCAAATGGTAACTTATAGAGATAGTAGAATTGCAATGAAAGCATAGACATCCCGTAGAGCTCAATAAAGAGTAATTGTTGGGAACGGCCGGGATGACTATTGAAAGACCATTTGTGATAAACTCTGTTCTTGAAGGCTCCCATGTCGTAATTGTTCGAAAATACCGCTGAGGGAAATTGATTCCACAGTTTCACCGTTCGTGGTATAAAATGTGATATGAAACGTATTGTAGTAGATCAGTAGATCGCGAATTATCAAGATGATATGGATGGAATAATCCATATCATTTTTAATTTAGCGGCATGTACCACATCAAAGAACTCATCCGAGCACTCGCCGTGATATAATTTGTATAGAACGTAAAGAGACGCTACATTTCTATGGAGACTACATATCAAAATAGTGCCAAATTCTCTTGCATAAATATGAAATTAACTAAAGTCAACAAAAAATCAAGTTCTATTGTGTACTTTCGTGTAATCTTTTGGGTCTTTAATTACTTTACCAACATAAATTATGCCTTTTCGAAATACAGAAGACGACATTTTTACCTATTTTAATAAATTATCACAAACGTCAGATTAGTCGGTTTGCTTGTGCGAAATAATTGCGAGGTAAGTCAATTGGCTCACTTTTTGGGTGTTCGTTTTTTACGCTTAGTGAAAACGAACAGAAAGTTTATATAATCATTGTTTATCCATTTTTAAGTTACATACTTTTTTATATCGGTGACTGATTATTATGTGATCGGTGGTGATTCATCAGTTGTTAATAAAAACAGAACCTAAAGTTACCTTACCAAGACTCATCTCGCTCTTGATGAGCGATGACCTTCCATTTGATACTCGTATTATAATATGGAAATTATAAATTGCCATGTTGTGACGGCCGTCATATTGGCTTAAAAATGGCGGCATTTAATTAATTATGCATTATTACAAGAACGAAACCAGGGTGCCAAATTTAAGCCCAATTAGACACTGGGAAGTGGGCCAAATTTAACTTACAAGATTTAATTACAGACGCCGCGGTGAAACTAAATATAAGCTTCTAAAAATTCATGAATGTGTAGCTGATGCTACAAGCTACGCTGCTGTAGCAGATTATCGTAGGTAGGCATCGTAGGTGTGCTACGGCACCGTGAGCGTTCAGGGGCCTTTAGTCATAGGTATCAAAAAATAAGTAATTATAAGTGTAGTATTTATATTAAATTTTTAACTACCTAGTAAAAAAAATAATTAAAACTATATATTATCTAAAAATGGCTCCCATGGCATCGTACGTACCGAAGATGCCGGCAGCATTTCTCGCTGTATTGCGATATTGACACGTTGCGTTAGAAAGCTGCCAGCTCTTCGGTCATCTGTGGCGTCGACCAGGCGCTTGGAGAGTAAAGTGTAAAGTAGTAAATATGAAGTAGTATATATAGTTAGTTAGATGGCCCTTGATCAGCTGAAAAATGGTAAGGCTCCTGGTGAGGACGGAATTACAACAGAACTGTTGAAAGCTGGAGGAACTGCTGTTCTAAAGGAACTACAACATCTGTTTAATTCTGTCATTCACAATGGGACCGCACCAGCCGCGTGGACCAGGAGTTTGGTGGTTTTGTTCTTCAAAAAAGGCGACAAAACCTTATTGAAGAACTATAGGCCGATCTCGCTCCTGACCCACGTGTATAAGCTGTTTTCAAGGGTTATCACAAATCGTCTCGCTCGAAGGGTCGATGACTACCAGCCACCGGAACGGGCTGGGTTTCGTAAAGGCTACAGCACCGTAGACCACATTCATACACTGCGGCAGATTGTGCAGAAAACTACTGAGTACAATCTGCCGTTGTGTATGGCTTTTGTGGATTATGGGAAAGCCTTCGATTCCATCGAAACTTGGTCTGTTCTGGAATCCTTACAGCGATGTCAAGTAGACCAACGCTATATCGAAGTGCTGAGATGTCTATATAATGCTGCGACAATGACTGTCCGCGTCCAGAATCAGCAGTCTGATCCTATTCAACTGCAGCGGGGGGTACGTCAAGGCGATGTCATCTCCCCGAAACTATTCACCGCTGCACTAGAAGATGTATTTAAGACGCTTGAGTGGAAGACGCGGTTTATCAATGTGAACGGAGAGACATCTCACACTTACGATTTGCCGATGACGTGGTCATAATGGCTGAATCGCTGGAGGATCTCAGTCGAATGTTAAACGATCTCAATGCTGCTTCTCGATCCGTGGGGTTGGGGATGAATTTTGACAAAACGAAAGTTATGTACAACGATCTCATCATCCCTAGCCCGGTTGTCGTAGAGAATGCAGTAATTGAAGTGGTTAAAGACTACGTCTACCTCGGACAGGCCATACAGCTGAGCCGGGGTAATTTCAACAAAGAGATCGATAGACGCATTCGACTGGGCTGGGCAGCTTTTGGGAAGCTTCGGCACATCCTCACCGCAGATATACCCCAATGTTTGAAGACCAAAGTGTTCAATCAGTGCGTCCTCCCCGCTATGACCTACGGTGCAGAAACTTGGACGCTAACCGTTGGGCTGGTTCACAGACTAAAAGTCGCACAGCGAGCGATGGAGAGAGCAATGCTTGGAGTTTCTCTAAGGGATCGAATCCGGAACGAAGAAATTCGACGGAGAACCAAAGTGGTCGACATAGCTCTCAGCGTCAGCAAGTTGAAGTGGCGGTGGGCTGGCCACATCTGCCGAGTCAGCGATGGCAGATGGGGGAGGAAAGTCCTTGAGTTGAGGCCACGTATGGGACGACGAAGCATAGGGCGCGTCTCTAGATGGACCGACGATCTCAAAAAAGTGGCTGGTAGCGGTTGGATGCGGAAAGCGGAGGATCGCATATGGTGGAAAGCATTGGGAAAGGCCTATATCCAACAGTGGGTAGATACGGGTTGATAATGATGATGATGATATAGTTAGTATGAACAACGACAGAACAAAATGTAATAAAAAAATTAAATGTGCATGTGAGCACTCATGGTTACTTGAAGGAGCTGCTGCGTCAACAGCGGGAGTGGTGGCGCACGAGTGGTATTTCATATTGTAAACGCTTATATGGCTACGGTAAATGGTACAAAATCAGGCGGGCCATCACATCCTTTGTCTATATCTGTGTCAACTAAAATATTTAGCTACACCCTACTGTAGATATTTCTTCAGTCAAATTTCTCCGAAATTGACTAAGGAGACATGAAGGCATGTAAAGGACATGCCTTAACTCTGAACTTGGAACCTTCAGAGGTCGTCTGTTGAAATAATATTAGAAACCGCACAAACATTTGCCAAGCTAAGTTATTTGTATTTTTACAATATAAATATGTAAAGATACTTTTATGCGCATTTGAAAGTAAAATTCTTTTTCAAAATTATTATTATTTCACAAACTTTCGATGCAAAGGTGATAACGCCTAGGTACCACTTAACACTATGACATTACGATAGATAGAATAGATACGATATAGAGATAAAAGTTTGGCAATCGTCCGAATAAAGTGAGGCGAAAAATAAATTGCACTAGTGTTGTGCAATGAACACACATGTGTACGATTTGGGGTTTAGGTGGTTCATCAACATCTTTGAAAATAAGCCAACTTTACCTGCACGCGGTGCACCCTGCTGACTGACAAACGAAGCTCTGGCGAAAAGAGAGGTAGGGACCGTAATTTTAAGCTACCCGACTGGAGTAGTACCTCCACCTCATGGACTGGTACGAGTACCTCCACCTCACAGAATACCGCAGCCAAATAACAATTCCTTTGACGGTTGTTGTGTTCCTGTGAGTGAGTGAGGTCACAAGAAATGAAGGAGATGCTGCGTTGGCAGCGGGGGTGGCGGCGCGCGAGCGATATTTATGTAGCGAGCGTTAATATAGCTAAGATAACCGCTCCACATCAGGCGGGACGTATGCTTATCTGCCACCCGACGTAGTATAAAAAAAAATGTGCCGTCCATTCGTTTACTTAAGTTATAATATCGAATTAATCGATACATATTATTGTATACAGGGTACGTACCTACGTCATGCATTTAAATAATCGAGAAAAAAATACTACAAATAAATTTAATTACATTTTTAATATGTATGCGAGAAAACAATATAAATTTAAAAACAATTAAATTAGATACTAAACGACGCGTCACTACATAAAAAGCTATCTTTTAGCGTGAGTTATTTTAAAATAAGCGGGAGCTTTGCTATTACAAAGGCCATGGCTTGTCTAGGCACGTTGGCCGAGCCTTGCCGAGTGATGGCAAGCGCCAACATGTAGACAGCCCATTTGCTTTGCCTTGTCATCACTCGGTGTCGCTCGCCTAGTTGGCCGAGTGAAGGCAAGCGCCAACGTGTGTAGAGGTCATAAGAAGCCATGGCCTTTGTAATACTACTTTACAGGTTCTAATAGCATAAAAATATGGTCTCATCTGCTATCTTGCTCTAATATGCTCGTTTACTATTTCATTCTCTTTGACTTTGCCAATCTATTAAGAGTAGCGAAGAATCGTAAGACTATGGACATTACACATAGACGGGCCATAGGTGAACATCACGGCAGTAAAACTTGTATACTAAGCGCTTACTCCATATTTATGCATATATACATTGCATTACGCAAAAAAAAAAGAATGTGAACATAGAGTTACACATTTTATCTATAACTTTTCAATAATTGTTTTGAAGATTGAAAACGTCTTGCCGTGACGGTAAGTATAGTGTAACACTGAGTGAATTCCGGGCATTTACCATCCTTTTTTATGGCCATAATGGAAACAATAGAACACATGTACAGGTTAAAGCATTTTAGACTTAACTGGCATCCAGTAAATCGGCTTTTTACACATATCTACGACGTACGTAAATGCGAAAGGTCTTAGAATAATTTATACAACACTCCATCAATGTCATATTCGTACAGTACGTCATATAAGGTGAAGTGACACGCGAAGGTTAGCATCGAACACCGAAATGGTTTCATGGCTACAAGTATGAATTATTTCCTCTTTCAAGTTGGAAAGGAATTTTAGATCATATTTTCTGGCAAGTTAGCAGATATTATAGGAAATATATTTCTTTAAATTTAAATTCCTGACGTTCTTTTGTTAGAAAGGTTTTTTTAAGGCAAACAAGCTTACGCACCTAATATGAAGCGGAAACGCCTTCCTGGTAACCTCATTCATTCGCAAGAACAAAACAACACTTATGAGAATTGTTATTTGCCTCTAGGTGGACGTATTTCCCCAGTCGGGAAGCTTACTACTACGCTATGCCCTACCTATTTTTCGCTAAAGCATCATTAGTCTATCAGCAGAGTGCACCAGGTGCAGGTAAGGTTGGCTTCAAAAATGGTGGCAAGCCTCTTATACCCCATAAGATCTTCTTGAACTTTCTTGGCTCTTTCTGATCCATCATGTATTTTAAAATGAAAAATTCTTTATTTGCCGCTGGGCCTCAATGTGTCATTTTTTATCCACTAGCATTTCGGGTTGTTTTCCTTCAGGCAGGTCGTATGCTTGTTAGTCACTCTAGTGATATAAAAAATAATACAAAAGTACATCCATAAGAGACGAACTTCTTAGCTTCCATGGATTCACCGTGCGGGTGCCGGGTCCATCGTGTGGCAGAGAGAGAAACCCAAGCAGATCCCGAGACTTGTGACACGGGTGTAGGTTTAAGGGGCCCCTTTCCGACGTACATCAACACTCACCTTCACTACTTGTGTTTCTCTCCCTGCCCTGCCAAATCTGGTATGAACCTGCTAATGCAGCTTTAGATACTCGTTCTAGTATAGAACTTACTGCACTTCTGGACAAGCCAAGGTCTTTCAGCAGGTTATAGAGAGATTTTGCTGGTATACCTCTCGCTCCTACTTATACAGCGTATAGATTAACTACATAGCCGCTTTTTGTTAATTCGTTTAGGAGGTCATAATATTTGTTTTGTTTTATCGCGTGGTCTTTGGGTATGTTAGTTTCCCACGGTACGGCAAGCTCTACAAGTACTATACGTTTTCTAGCTCTGGAGAAAAGGAAAATGTCCGGTCTGGATGTCGAAACACACACATCTTCTGGGATTTTATAGTGCTTTTCATACGTGTCCATTAAAATAGTCCAGTCAGGTGCTGCACTGAGGATTGAGTAAGGCTTGTTCTTGGAACAAATGGAAAAAATAAATGAAATAAACAAATCGGAAATTAAACAAGAAATCTAACAATTTAACGGCGTCGTTCGTGGCTGAAACTACTTTCAGAATACAATTACATGGGGCGTCCAGGAAAGAGAAAATGGAAATTATAAAAATACTTTAATGGAACAGTTATTAGATTTTCTCAAATTGAAAATAGTTTCAAGATAAGTTTTACGGAATTTTACACGACTGCAAATGGTTTATGAAATTTACAGCTACTATTGGGTATTTATAAGTTTTAGTCCTTCAAAAGGATCGGTATCAACCCTTATTTATCCCACTGTTGAGATATTGGTTTCGCCTATTTCGAAGGGGTTTAGAGCGTAGGTACTCCACGCTGCTGCGGGTTGGCGGAGGCAGTGTTTTCAAGTCGCCTAAAGGCCACTGGCTTGGCTTAACGCCTGTCATCTAATGACGACAGTCGAGTTTTTTTATACCGGTAAGCAAACAAGCATACAGCCTGCTCGACTATAAATGGGTATGCACTGCAGTTGACGTAGAGATAAATCATTGGTTATACACGAGTATAATTACTGTTCTAGAGTTTTCACTAAATATCCACAAAATTACAAATCAAAACAAACGGAGCAAAAGGAAGCGACATTTTTTTTATAGGGTAATTAGTAAAATTCTGGTAAGCGTACTCTATATTCAATCATTTATCGCAATGTACATTGGTTGCATAAAACATAGAAGATAAAAGTAACAAAATTCTAATTCTAGGGCGAGCCATATTCTATGTCGTAAGGATCGTCTACCATTACCGCTTCACATCTAACGAGTATATATAAAACATCGATCAGGCCTCCCCAACCCGCCTGGCCAGCGTGGGGAGTGTAGGCCAAATCCTCCTTCTGTCTGGGACAGGAGAGAGAGGGTCGTGCTCCTGTAGTGGAGACTAAAATGACCTGATGATGATGATCCAACGGGTCGTTTAAGCATACGGCAGATAAGAGTCTGTCACCCGACGTTTCATAGGCATAAAAAAAATATGGAGCACTGCAATGGGTAAGAATCATCTGTCAGATGACATTAAAAATAAATTCACATAAAAACCATGATTAATTCCTGGAAAACGGCGATAAAGCAAGAGTAACCATGCGATGGCTTGTAAATAAATCATTCGGTTTAATTTGCACATATTTCGAATAGTCCTGTGATAAACGCCCCAGTCGTCAATGATTAAAATGGTAAAGCTCAATAAATATCTCATAAGATGGAAATATTATTATAGTTGTATGTAAAAGGAACCTGCCGCGTAACTTCACCTTGTCTTTAGCCAGTTGACTGATCTGGGTCCTATCTCGTAAGCTGGGATCTCGCTCCGAAGTGAAATTCCGAGATATCCTAGTGGGCGCATAGACATGTCTTGCGCTTTTTTTCTGCATATCGTGCATTTTAGGAATAATACAGTGTAAACACGGACATTTTAAACAGTGCTGACGTATAAAATCTCTTATGAGGTATAAAAAAAGGGTTGCACTCCGGGAGTGCGAGCAGAAGTGAAAACTTGAACATTAACGTTGTGCATTTTTGAATATTTTAGAATGGTTAGGGAATAATTTCACACTAATTGCTTTATTTATTAGTATAAAAGTACTATCATTTATGTGGTAAAATAATATATAGTAAACTATGACGAGCTCGGTGGTCGAATGGTTAGCAATGGCCACTTTGACTCCGAGATCGCGGGTTCGATTCCCGCACAAGACAATCATTTGTGTGCATGAACATGTCTGTTTGCCTTGGTCTGGGTGTTTTCTTTGTATTATAAGTATATATTTACAAATAGAAAATGTATTTAAGTACATTTTCAGTTGTCTAGTACCCATAACACAAGCTTTGCGCTTTTTTTTTTTTTTTTTTTTATACCACCAGTGTGGCAAACAAGCATACGGCCCGCCTGATGGAAAGCAGTTACCGTAGCCTATGAACGCCTGTAACACCAGAGGCATCACACGCGCGTTGCCGACCCTGTAAAAACCTCTTCACGCCCTTCTTGAAGAACCCCATGCTGTAGTCCCCTGAGAAAACCTCGACAGGCAGTTCATTCCACAGCTTGACAGTACGCGGGAGAAAACTTCTCTGGAACCGCACAGTACGTGACCACTTAGGCTCCAATGTGTGAGGATGAATTCCCTGTCGATGGCGAGCGGTGCGACTGTAGAAGGAGGCCGTTGGCATCATATCAAACAACTCCTCTGAACACACCCCATTGTACAGACGGTAGAACACACAAAGGGACGCAAAATCTCTTCTCAGACTTAACGGTTCTAAACCGTCTGTTAGTTTGGGATCATCGACAATCCTCACAGCGCGCCTTTGAATCGAGTCACAAGGTGCAAGCTGGTATCTAGGCGCTCCCGCCCATAGATGGCAACAGTACTCCATATGCGGCCGTACTTGAGCTTTATAAAGCATAAGTCTCTGCCGCGGATTGAAGTACTGCTTCGCCCTGTTGAGCACACCTAGTTTCTTCGACGCCAGCTTGACCTTCCCCTCCAGGTGACAACGAAACTGGATATCGCTGGAGATTTTAACTCCAAGAATCCCAATGTTTTTGGCGATGGTAAGGGGTGTGTTTAGGAATTGAGGAGCCACAGCAAAAGGGGTTTTCTTAGCGGTGAACGCGCAGACTTGTGTCTTAGTGGGATTGAAATGAACCAGGTTCGTTCGCCCCCAATCGGACACACTATTCAGTGTGCTCTCGATCTTCGACACAAGCTGTTCGCGGCTCTCCTCCACCAGAGAGCGGGGAATATTAGCGCGGCCCGTATAATAAGCATCCCCGGTGCTGTCGTCAGCATAGCAATGAATGCTGTCAATGGACAACATATCATTGATATGCAGCAAAAACAGCGTCGGGGACAATACCGAGCCTTGCGGGACGCCAGCATTAATGTCCATGCTATCGGAGCAACTGCCATCTACAACGGCTCTAATGCTTCTGCAGGACAAGAAGCTAGCGACCCATTCGCATAAACCCTCTGGTAAACCGTATGCAGGCAACTTCGAAAGAAGACCACGGTGCAAGACCCGATCGAACGCCTTCGCCATATCAAGACTGACAGCTAATGCCTCACCTTGACTCTCCACGGCTGAAGCCCAGCGATGTGTAAGATACACTAGAAGATCACCAGTCGAGCGACCATGGCGAAAGCCGTATTGATGGTCGCTGATTAAGTCGTGCTCTTCTAGGTATTTCAGGAGCCGGTTGTTAATAACGCGCTCCATTACCTTGGAGAGAAGGGAGGTAACAGCGATAGGCCTGTAATTCGATGGGTCTGATCTGTCACCCTTTTTGGGCACAGGGTGCACGTTCGCAGTCTTCCACGACGACGGTACCTGCCCGGTGGAATAAGAGAGCGCGAAAAGGCGCGTAAGAACAGGACACAACTCAGGTGCACACAGCTTTAACACCACTGCCGGAATGCCATCTGGCCCACTCGACTTATGAACGTCACGGCATAGCAATGCCCGCCGAACATCTCGTTGAGTAAATGAGATTTCCGGCATGGAATTACCACACCGCGGGATGGAAGGCGGTGCGGCGTCCCCGTCGTTCAAAGTCGAGTTTGAGGCAAAGAGATTCCCCAATAGATCGGCTTTCTCCTTTGCACTGTGGGCCAGACTACCATCCGGTTTTCGGAGTGGTGGAAAGGACGACTGACAAAAGTTGCCCTCGGCAGCCTTAGCAAGCGACCAAAAAGCACGGCTCCCAGATGGGTGCTTAGCTAGGCGCTCACCAATCCTGCCGATGAACTCAAACTTTGCCCTGGCAATTACTCTCTTACTGAACCTCGAGGCAGCATTGAACTCCCGTTTCAAGTCGGAAACACCAGGATCTCCATTAATACGAGCCGTGGTCCAAGCCTCATATGCAGCTTGCTTGCGAAATTTAGCTTCTCTGCAAGACCGATTAAACCACGGCCGCTTCTTAGCACCTGAAGTAGCCACCCGCCGGTTTCGAATAAATAATTCCATCCCAGCCAAAATCGTCTCCGCTACATCAGATGCACAGGTTTATATTTTCCGACCCGAAACAAAGCCGCCACCACGGGTACGATGCGTAAAATTCACGCAGTCCATCCCAGTCTGCTGACTTATAGTGCCACATACGACGCCATCCGGTATACCGGGGTGGGTCAGGGCTTGCACATGGCACTTGGGTCCGGATGAGGCAGTGGTCCGACGAGCCAAGAGGCGCATCCACCGAGACTGTATACCCATCCGGATGTGTGGTCAGCAGAAGGTCCAGTCCAGAGCTAGTATGGTCCTCTATATCTGGTATTCTCGTTGGAGAATGCACCAGCTGTGAGAGACCATAGGCCAGAGCAAAATCATGAACAGACCTCCCCGCGAAGTCAGTGGACCGAGAGCTGAGCCACTCGGCATGGTGGGCATTGAAGTCTCCCAAAATCACTAACTCCGCGGAGGGGTACTTCTCAATGACTTTGTCAGTCGCCAATTGCAGGTGCTCGATCAACCGAGTTGTGTCTGCATCACCGCTATGAGACCTGTAAAGGCACGCGTAGATACGGGTGCGGCCGCCCTGATCCACGCGTACCCACAACACTGACAGGTCCCTGTCTTCAAGGCCGTGAAGACGTCGACAGCAAATATCGTCCCGGACGTACATACATACCCCGGCTCGACGTACAAAAGAATGTTCAAGTTTGTACCCGGGGTATAATAAGTAAGAAGTATCGGCCGGGCAAGATATTTGCGTCTCCGTTAAAAAAAGGAGGGTCGGCTTTGCAGTTTCGAGGTGCTGGTGAACTGCATTTATGTTTGTGTGAAGTCCTCTGACGTTACAAAAGTCCACGTCGAATGTGGATGAGGACGCCGCTGAAAAAACCTTCTTTTTTTTGTTCCTGGCCATTAAAAGGGGGTAAGAGGATTTTGAGAGAAGTTATTTCACTGACGGCGCGAGGGACAAGAAAAGCGCGGTGTCTACCCCCGCAGCACAGTGCAGGTAGTGCGGTTTGCTAGCGCGGCGGGCGGAAGGGCCCCCGGTCCCCCCCTGCTGCAGCAGCCGGGTCCACTCCGGTCTCCTCCTCCGGCACGACTACTACAACAGGGACTTTTCACAAGTTGGCGGTTCAGCCTCCCGGGGCGGAGATTAGGTGATCCCCGGGTTCGGGAACCCTACTAACCTGCGGGCGGCCAGCGGACAGCCGTTTACGCCTACACCGCTAGCGGCGGTTCGACAGCCGCTGGTCCCTCTGCCGTCAGCATAACAACTCCTCTAAAACAGCCCTGGTGACCTAGTTAACTCGCAGGAACACGGCATAGCCATTATGGCTGCGGTTTTTTGCCAGGTGGAGGTACTTCCCCAGTCGGATGCTGGCCAAGCCTGGAGCGAAAGACCACACTATGCCCCTCCCCCATCTGACAAGTAAAAGAGAAGCACAGTGTGATCCTTCACTGCGTCCTACCTCTCTTTCGCCATCGCCTCGTTAGCTGGTCGGCAGGGTGCACCACGTGCAGGTGAGGTTGGCTTTAGCTCGAAAGATGTTGATGAGCTACTTACACCCCATAAATTTGGGACTAGATGGCACTGTGTAAATTGTCCAGAAATATTCATTTTTATTATTTGTTTATTTAAATGCAATATTAATTTATTGCGCTATCATACACAAGCATGACAATTTATATTACATTAAAAATAAACAGCAGGAGCAGGCATACATTTTCGCCGCGCGGTAGAAAGAGAGGGCGATATTAATTCCTCTCCTACACCTCGCCCGCGGTCTACTCTCCCTCCGTCTTACGAAGTTTCGATCAAATCACGTGTCCTGACGCGAGTTTAACATTTTTTACCCATCCTAAAAAATGCACAACGCCGCTAAAGAAGTTTTTACTTAAAAAAATATAGACATCTAATACGATATTAGATAACAGAAACGACAAAGTTTAAAAAGTATTAAGTGTCGTCAGGCAACAAAATTTTCAAATCTTCTTGACATTACTTCACATTAGACTTTCAGCACTTTGAAAACACGATTCGTTCAAAGTTCATACAAATTCCATGTAATTTATATAAATGGTACGCTTCATTCAACATTCAAGCGACGGGTTCCATATTAGCGAATGAGGCGCCCTCTGTCGGGTTAATTAGTTTATTTGTATAATTAATATTCGTCATCACGAACTGTCGTACGTATCAGGTTTTGACGGTTAAATGCTAATGATAATTGAATTAATTTAAATAGTTAACAAGAAAACTAATTTAAAATACCGCTGTTAAAATTGAACTGATCCTAAAATTATTTTGTAAGTAAATTAGTGAGATACATGCATATAAAATATTGTCACGTTTAATCCTTTTGTAACACGACATAAAACATACAATAAATTTTCAATTTAATTTTGTCGGCAACGTGCGTGTAATGCCCCTGGTGTTACAGGCGTCTATAGGCTACGGTAACTGCTTTCCATCAGGCGGGCCTATGTTTGCTACTTTAGTGGTATAAAATAAACAATTATTTTTGTAAAACAACGACAAGTTACATAATAACTCCACAGTTTCGCCAAAGAACAACTTATGTAAGTATTAATAATAAAGATGTTGATATGTATGCGTTTCATCGCGATATTTAGAGCCAAAGGCAACTTCACCTGGACGTGGTGCATCCTTCCGACTCGCAAAAGCGGCTCTGGCAAAAGAGACGTAGAGTACAGCGTATTTGTAAGCTCCTTTTTTATACTACGACGGGTGGTCGATAAGCATATGACCCGGATGATTTGAAGCGGTTTCAGTGGCCTCACACACTCGCAGGAACACAACAACCCTCATGGAAATTGTTATTTGGCTGCGGAATTTGTAAGCTACCCGACTGGAGAAGTTCAACTCACAGAATACTGTGAGTTGAACTTCTCTAGTCGGGTTCAACTCACAGAATACTGTGAGTTGAACTTCTCCAGTCGGGTAGCTTACAAATTACGCTATGCTCTACTTCTCTTTTCACCAGGGACTCGTTCGTCAATCAGCTGGGTGCACTACGTGCAGTTGAGGTTGGTTTTGGTTCAAAGATGTTGATGAATCACTTACACCCCATGTCTGATGATTTAGTCAAATTCTTTATATAAATCCTTTTCATTTCAGTATATACTAATATAAGTGGTCAACGTTGCAGCTATTACAATTACACAATTTGCTAATACTATATATATTTACTAGCGACCCGCCCCGGCTTCGCACGGGTGCAATGCTGATACTAAATATGCTACAGAAGGTCTTTGCGCATTGTCCTATCCAGTCGACAGTATCCAGTAGACAGCATGCGCCGCCGGCGCCGGCGGCGTCCCGGCCGGTACCGCACAGCCGTTATGTCCCTTCATTTTAAATCTATACTAATATTATAAAGCTGAAGAGTTTGTTTGTTTGTTTGTTTGTTTGTTTGTTTGAACGCGCTAATCTCAGGAACTACTGGTTCGAATTGAAAAATTCTTTTTGTGTTAGGTAGCCTATATTTCAAGGAAGGCTATAGGCTATATAGCATCACGCTACGACTCATAGAAGCGGAGCACCAGTGAAAAATAGGAAAAAAATATTCCTTTTGAGGGCTTATGTCGCGTGCGCTGCGTAAACGGTTGAAGTTACGCAAAAATAATGTATGACGGAATTGTTCCTCTTTAAAAGTTCTAAAAAAAAGTCCGCGACAGCATATGTCTATCTTTTAAGATTAACTCACTATACTATCTATACTAATATTATAAAGCTGAAGAGTTTGTTTGTTTGTTTGTTTGTTTGTTTGTTTGAACGCGCTAATCTCAGGAACTACTGGTTCGAATTGAAAAATTCTTTTTGTGTTAGGTAGCCTATATTTCAAGGAAGGCTATAGGCTATATAGCATCACGCTACGACTCATAGAAGCGGAGCACCAGTGAAAAATAGGAAAAAAATATTCCTTTTGAGGGCTTATGTCGCGTGCGCTGCGTAAACGGTTGAAGTTACGCAAAAATAATGTATGACGGAATTGTTCCTCTTTAAAAGTTCTAAAAAAAAGTCCGCGACAGCATATGTCTATCTTTTAAGATTAACTCACTATAACCTTTTTTACCTACTTTCTCCTATTGATTACCATGAAAAAACGTTATAGTGTGTCAACCTTAAAAGATAGACATATACTGTCGCGGACTTTTTTTTAGAACTTTTAATGAGGAACAATTCCGTCATACATGATTTTTGCGTAACTACAACCGTTTACGCAGCGCACGCGACATAAGCCCTCAAAAGGAATATTTTTTCCTATTTTTCACCGGTGCTCCGCTCCTATTGGTCGTAGCGTGATGTTATATAGCCTATAGCCTTCCTTGAAATATAGGCTAAGTATCTAACAATAAAATATTTTTTCAAGAGTAGTTCCTGAGATTAGCGCGTTCAACCAAACACACTCTTCAGCTTTATAATATGAGTATAGAATTAGATAGTATAGATTAATTTTATGCTGTTACCCGCGGCTTCGCCCGCGTGGTCCAGGGAAGCCTGCTGCCATTGATTTGTGTATATTTTTCTTTTGTTGTATTTTTTTTTACTTCGTGGGATAAAAAGTAGTACCAGTATGTACACATTTTAATGATGATTGGCTGCATAGTTAAGGCATGAAGAAATAACAAACAAACGAATTTACTTTAACACTTATAATATTTGTATGGATGGAACGCCCACACTCAAGAGAAAATAATTGTTCACCACATAAATGTTTGCCCTCTTTATTTTTCTTTGGAATAAAATATTTTTCCTGGATAAAAAGTAACCTATGTCACTCTCCAGACCGGAAACTATCCCCTGTTAAAACATCACGTCAGTACTTACGTTCCTTTTATCCCGCAAAATCATCTTAATCCCATGGGAAAAAATAAACTTTGTAATCATTTGGCATTCTATAATGTCGAAAGGAACGTGAGTACCGACATGATTTTTTTAACAGGGAATAGTTTCCGGTCTGGATAGTAACATAGGCTACTTTTTATCCAGGAAAAAACTTTTTATTCCCACGGAAAAAATAATTCGATCCTCGCAGAGGGCAATCTACGTGGTGAACATTTTTTTTTGTTTTGATCCATACTAATACTGTAAGTGTTAAAGTAAGTATTCGTTTGTTTGTTACTTCTTAACGCTCTATGTAGCCGATCATCATTAAACTTTGTACCTATTTTTCTTTTGTTGTATTTTTTTACTTCGTGAGATTTTACTATTTATATAATATTGATATACTATTTAAGGAACGTTTGTTATTACTATTTATATATTTTTCCTGGATAAAAAGTAGCCTATGTTACTATCCAGACCGGAAACTATCCCCTGTTAAAAAAATCATGTCGCTACTTACGTTCCTTTCGACATGATAGAATGCCAAATGATTACAAAGTACATTTTTTCCCATGGGATTAAGATGTTTTTGCGGGATAAAAGGTAGCCTATGTCAATTTCCAAACAGTAAACTATCCCCATTTTAAAAAGTCATGTCCGTACTCTACTACGTAACTTATCTTACGTAAATCATCTTAATCCCATGGGAAAAAATAAACTTTGTAATCATTTGGCATTCTATAATGTCGAAAGGAACGTGAGTACCGACATGATTTTTTTAACAGGGAATAGTTTCCGGTCTGGATAGTAACATAGGCTACTTTTTATCCAGGAAAAAACTTTTTATTCCCACGGAAAAAATAATTCGATCCTCGCAGAGGGCAATCTACGTGGTGAACATTTTTTTTTGTTTTGATCCATACTAATACTGTAAGTGTTAAAGTAAGTATTCGTTTGTTTGTTACTTCTTAACGCTCTATGTAGCCGATCATCATTAAACTTTGTACCTATTTTTCTTTTGTTGTATTTTTTTACTTCGTGAGATTTTACTATTTATATAATATTGATATACTATTTAAGGAACGTTTGTTATTACTATTTATATATTTTTCCTGGATAAAAAGTAGCCTATGTTACTATCCAGACCGGAAACTATCCCCTGTTAAAAAAATCATGTCGCTACTTACGTTCCTTTCGACATGATAGAATGCCAAATGATTACAAAGTACATTTTTTCCCATGGGATTAAGATGTTTTTGCGGGATAAAAGGTAGCCTATGTCAATTTCCAAACAGTAAACTATCCCCATTTTAAAAAGTCATGTCCGTACTCTACTACGTAACTATCCCGTTAAAAAAATACATGTCGGTACTTAGGTTCTTTTCGACTTAAAAGAAGGGCGAATGATTACAAAGTATGTATTTTCCCGTAGAAATAAGATGTTTTTCCTGGATAAAAAGTAGCCTATGCCACTCTGCATACCGTAAACGTACGTTATTAAAAAATAAAGTTCATTTGTCCATCTTTCACGTCAAAAGAAACCTAAGTACAGACATGAATTTTTAATAGGGTAATCTAGAGAGAGACATAAGCTACTTTTTATCCCGGAAAAACAATTTAATCCCATGGGAAAAAATAAACTTTGTAATCATTTGTACTTCAATCCAAAATATACACAAATCAATGGCAGCGGGCTTCCCTGGACCACGCGGGCGAAGCCGCGGGTAACAGCTAGTCTGTAATATGTTCGAAAATATTCATTTAAATTACATGCTGTAAACGGTCATATTGATCTATATTAAATGCACAATGTATTTAAGGTACTTAATTGGATAAGGATTATGTGTATTGCTTATCGCATATTAAATAAGCCATTATTTCTCGTAAAAAGTGAAGCGACTTTGTTTTATAATATGTAGTGATTTAAGAAATAAAGGAAGGACTATAGGTTAGCAACGGATCGGTGACCCCTTGGTGTTGCTGATATCCGTGGACAGTGGTGATTGCTTCCCATCAGGTGACTGACATGCTCGTTTGCCCCCCTCTCATATATATAAAAAAAATACAGTGTTAAAAAAAAACAAATATTTTGGGATAAAAGCGGTATATATTAATAAAAGTCTTGCATAACAAAGATTTCTCTTACTATTAACGACTATTGGTCATCCATTACTCAAATGGTGTGCACATCGGATATCGGCGGCGTGTGACAAAAACTATCAATTACTGTCACGCAATATTATTTATCATGTAAGAAAACAACGAAATACGAGGTGTATTCATATTAATATATTAGTTTATTTGTAATACTAGCTGCGTTCTGCGGTTTTATTCGTGGTTCCAGCTCGTAGTGATTGTACAGTGATGATAAATAGCCTGACCTTCATCTAAAATTGGGGCATGAAATGAATCAAAAATATCTAATCCATCTAGTAGTTAGTTAGATGCGACGTTCAAACTATCGTTCTTCATAGTACACTTGAATAGTTCATCAATTAAACTTTGACTTTTTATCGCAGTAGTTCAACCATGTATAAATCTTCTTTAAATCTTCTTATAAATTTAACTACTGTGACAAAATAGTTCAATTAACAGAAGCTGATTTAAAACGATTGAAAGTTGATAACAACGTATGGTAATAAATAGGTTATTTGACTAACATTTTTTTCGGTTTGATATGTAGGGACGTCTACATAATATAACCATAGGTGAAAGAATTACTTCGATAACATAAAAATCTCTCGAGATATGGTAATTTGAAAATCACAATTTTTAGACTGCCCCAAAACGCTCCATACAAAATACTACCGAATTATGACGTCACAGGTTTGTATTTTGTATGCATCAAATCAGAAATTTGTACGACAGCTATGTTAAATATTACGTTTATGTGATTAGTATCATAATAAAAGTTATAGCATTTTTATTGCTTCTCCAATGGAAATATTATTTTTTAATAATTTCATACTTTTAAAATGAACTTTCCCGCCAAACTTTGATCAACGCTAAAAAAAGTCTGACTGAAGATATTAGAATGAAAGTTTGCAGACCTTTATAGTTTTGTGTATTTTACGATATTGTTAAATAATTTATACAATTTTTAAACATTGGAAAATAGCCTATTCTATTAATTTCCAATAATAATCGACAAAATTATTGGAGAATTAAACTCAAAATAACTTGTTAATTTATAACTAGTATATATACCTTAAGATCTACAATATAAAAAGACAAAATATAATTAGTTGTAAGTAGTTACAAAGGAAATAATATAAATATTTTTTTTCTACTTTATCAAAGTGTGTCCAAAAAGCGACTTAGCGTCTTAGCGAAATATCACCGTTTTTTGATTGTAGCCTGATTTAATAAAATTCATCGTTGTGTTTGTCAGTACAACTGTTTTGTCACAATAGTTCATTTTTTTAAAAGATTTATACACATACATATACAGTTGAACGGCTTATTACCGCTCCGCTATGAAAAGAATAGAAATATGAATAGGTATAATTTTTGCATTATACCTTCTAGTAAGAATTATAATGGGGAATGGATAAGCCAATGATGGTGATGCACTCGGATAAGTTAAGTTAAATAAAAAAAAACAAAAAACTCGACTGCACCTACAACTGAATTATTAATCACGCGGAACAATAATATAATTTCACACAAGCAAAGCCGCAGGCAAAAACTAATATATCAAATATATATATGAAATCAGGTCATCGAGACCTTTATTTTGATACCCATATCAAATATTTAGAAGAAAAAAAAATTACTCCAACGACAATTTTGCGGCACATGTCGAAGATAAGACGAATCTAACGACACCTCTTCTGTTGAAATCTGTCAAACGATTTAAGTTGTAGAGATACATACATACGCTCGAAAAACATAACCCTCCTTCGGCAGTCGGATATAAAATGCCCTTACTAAAGGTTACTACAGAGAGGGGTGGTCTTATTTTAAAAGCGATAACATTGGTAGATAAACTGTGAATAAAATTAAAATTGTTCACAGTTTAATGGTGGGAATAGTAAGAACAACCTAGTTGAACTACTAGGTCAAAAAGACTCATAAGTACAGCGGTTAAACTAATCAGAGGCCCTACGGCCGAAGCTGTAGCCGATTACCATAGGATATTTTGATTGCGAAAATCAAACTTTAGCTTAGATTGACCGTAGTTGTGTTTAGCTTAGCCGATAAAATCCATAGAACTCGACCGACTAAGCTGAAGATGTTTGTCATTCACTTAAACCTAAGATCTATTTTGGCGATCAAAAAATTCGATGGTAATCGGCTTCAGCTTCGGCGGTAGGGCCCCACGTATACAAACCACATGGAACGAATGCGTTCACGGAAAAGAAAACACACTCAGCCCATTTTTATCAAGTATTTTCGAAGAGTGATAGATGATTTACAACTCGGCAATAGCTCTTGTAACTTTGGACCTGACTTTTCTCATAAAGGGTTATTCGATACCTACTTCCATACTCCATATTCTCGTAACGGAATCCCTTTACAGAATGTCCAATCAATCTCCATTTCGACAAATATGACCGTTTTGTATTACAACTGTTTTGTTCCGCCCTCATACGTAAATCCGATACTTTCGTCTGAGAAAAAGAGGCCATTTGTAAAACTGACAAGAGGAGTTTCGGAGAAATTTAATAAGATACCGTGTAATGTGTCACGTTGTAATTCCGTTAAGGGATTATAGATTAGGTACAAAATTAGAAAATTAGAAAACGTTGTAGCAGAAAAAAGTTGAGAAAAAAAATATATCTATATAAATGAATCCCTATTTCGCTTGGTCAAGGCATCAAACTTGAACGGCTGGACCGATTTCGCTATTTCTTTATATGTTGTATTTATTATTGTCAGGAGAATGTTCTTAAGAAAGAAAAAAATAAGAAAGTTGCGCGAAAAAATAGAATATTTAAGAAAACTGAACGACTATACTAACTTTTCTAATGTAACAGATTTGACAGTTTGCGCGAAACCAATTCAAAAACAATATTAATTGGTAGGAAGACGGGTCAGCTAGTTACGAGTAATTTATAAAAATTAAAAAGAAATGAAACGATTTCGCACGAGCACGAGTGCACACGACTGTTCATAAATATCAGGTTGAAATATGGGAACAAAAATAATTCAGATAATATATTCCCATCTTCCACCTTGCAATGGGTTGGAAGATGGGACAAACAATTCTCAACTTCCAACCCAGGGTGGAAGGTTAGGGTGGAACATGGGAATAAGTCATAATATGCGCCGCGGCGCGTACGCGCTCTTTACCCGGGCAAGACTTCGGGGGCTTCAACCCCCGTGTAACTAAACCACGCTATACGCGGGTGTGAAGAAAATACGGTGTGGTTGACAGATTGACTGATAGAGCCTCATAGAGGCGACAGTAAGTGGCAGACCTCACAACAAATACACACACACACAACATTTGTTGGACGATACGACGATGAGAATTTTGAACCAAGTTCTGCCGCGCGAAACGACATGTATCTATGAAAAGACTCTCCGAATACTTTCAGTACAGCTAGGAGCACGTCAAGCTTGCGTCATACCATTCTAATGCCGTACACAATACGGGTTATAATCACATAGGCGGATCACGTCGTCGCTTGCCCTTTACGACAATCTACGACGATACATTGCGGGCGCTGCCATTATCAATAATGCGCGATTGCTTCTCGGCACCGATTTCAAATTGTTTTTCTCCTTTTGTTTATGTGTTTGTTTTTTTTTTGTGTCTAAATGACGATTCTTATACATTATATTGTTTTTGTACTTTTATATCAATTCTAATAATAATAACGTTAAGGCCGTACGCTCCCCCTTTAGTTGCATCAATGACTTCAAAAATATAGATAACATTTTTATTTGTATACTGAAACACACAAAATACAGAGACTTACAATAATATTAATATTAAAACAGAACTTTGAACACAACTTCAGTCCAATTGCGAGCCATCATCTAATAATAATAGCAATTCATATATGCTCCAGGGGTGGAAGTGTTAAAGGGCATCACGCCGCGAGTAACTCCTGAGAAAGCGCAGCACACCTGTCGACACCCCTGAGTTAAACACCGGTGTTGCCCCCGGCCGATTTCCTGGCATTTCGGGGGCCTATCTAGTAAGTGGCAAGCTACCGCCTGCCGCGAATAACTAGCAATAGAAGCAGTTATGGCACGCGTCCGTCCCTCTTCTGCAATAGCCCGGTATTTAGTTCACCCAGATTTCATCTCCTACCTTTGTTTTCCACCACACTTTGAAATAATCTTTGAAATATCGTTCCAATGATATATCCTGGAGCAGATCACGGCGGGCGTACAACATTGCATCAAACTTCTCAAAGGGGCCTCTACGCGTTGAATCGATATCCACGCGCACGCCTATCAAATGTCCTGGCTTGACCCATGAATCAAGAGAGATAGCAGCTCACAAACAAACCGAAGCACCAACCCCCGCTATATTGTTTGGCGTGTGTTGCAGTGAAATAAACTGGCAACAAATCAGTGTTCGATTTGCTCAGAGAGGAAAACACTGATTTACAGTTATTGCCTTTGAGTAGGTGCTTGGCGCATCCAAACGCCACAGACGTATCAGCCAAGGCACTCAAGGTAAAAAAGCAGCTCAGCAGCCGAAAGTGGCTGCGTGTCTAAAATGTAGGATCGCCCAGACATGGTGGAAATTTGAAGAAGATCTTTATTCAGCAATGAATATAATTATATTAGCCATGTGGTTTCCGGCAGACTAGAATAGAATCACTCTGTTTCTTCCCGTGGATGTCGTACAAGGCGACTAAGGGAAATACATGATCAAATATCGATCAGGCCTCCCCAACCCGTTTGGCCAGCGTGGGGAGTGTAGGACAAATCCTCCTTCCGTCTAGGACGGACGAGAGAGGGTCGTGCTTCTGTAGTGGAGACTAAAATGAACCTGATTATGATGATGAATATATACAAGCTGATGATGATGCGAAATTCAACTGATATCCAACCCAGTACTCGTATAGGCAAACTCGAATAGGCTAGTATATAATAGTTAACAACGTAGTTATCTCTCACGTACTCAGTTATCGCATCACACATCTCTGAACGTGATCAATCCGAGCGCCGTTCATTACTACTGTGTTTATTGCTTCTACTAGTTTGTACATCAGAGAATTTGGGGTGTAAGTGGATCTTTGACTCAAAGCCAACTTTACTTGCATGTGGTGCACCATGCATAAATGACTTCGTATCATGCTCATTATTTAAGTATATCAAAAGACACTATCTATACTATTATTTCACACTCATTCAGACACTATCTATATATATATTTTTTTGCCACCTTAGTGGTAAAAAAATATATATTATGTAGTGGTAGATCTTTTTACGTGCTTCGGAAGGCACGTGAAGACGTCGTTCCCGGTTGTTGCCTTTAGAAGACAGTCGTTAAGCTAAGTCATTGGCCGTTGGGCGGCTTGATAACACTGGCATCCGCCAACCCGCAGTTGAGCAGCGTAGTGAAGAATACTTTAAGCCCCTTCGAAGGGGAGACCTGTATCCCAACAGTGGGATGATTATGGGTTATGCCCAGACCCTTTTCGTGAGGTTGACTCATCATCGTAGAAACAAAACATAAGCTGTCTGGCAGGGGAACTACCTACATCTGACAGAAAACTGCAGCTAAATTACAATTTCCTAGAAGCCTTTATCTGTATGAAAACTCATGTACATGCAAATTAACGTCTAGACGAATAAATTTTGATGGTCGTTGAATACAGGGTAATAAATTGAAAAGGGACAGCACATGCCTTTATCACAAAAGGACTTCTAGAATACTACTATTTAAGTTTTAAAATAAAATAAATAAATAAAATAATTATTTCTGGACAAATTACACACCGCCATCTAGTTCCAAACTAAGCAAAGCTTGTACTATAGGTACTAGGTAACTGATAATAATACCTAAGTATATTTTTTTAAATATATACATATAAAACATTCAATGCAAGACAAACAGACACGTTCATGCACAAAAATTTTTGTCTTGTGCGGGTATCGAACCCGCGACCTCGGAGTCAAAGTGGCCATTGCTAGACATTCGACCACCGGGCTCGTGTTTCGTGTATCACTCAAAAACCAGAACAAGAATATTACAGACGTCATTAAGAAAAATGACATAATTTGCTTATGAATGCCAATATAATAGGTAGGGGAAAAAGTCTTTTCGCATTATAGTATGTATGAACTTGTAATAAAATCTCTTTGGTTATACCATTTGTATCTGACAGGTTTTGATATCTTTAAAAAGTTTAAATTTTAAAAAAGATAATTCCAAATTCAAATTAGGTAAATGTGTGATTTTCATTTGTTTTTTTTACTGTCAAGATGAGTGAATCTAATGAAGAAATTCGATACATTTTAAAATTTTACTACAAAAAAGGTAAAAATTCAACGCAAGCTGCGAAAAAAAATTGTGACGTTTATGGACCTAGTGCAGTGTCTGTGAGAGTAGTACAAATTTGGTTTAAGAGTTTTCAATCCGGAAATTTTGATGTCAAAGATGCACGTCGCTCTGGTCGCCCTGTTACGGATAAAATGGATGCCATTTCTGAAAAAGTGGAGCAAGATCGGCATATCAGTAGTTACGACGTAGCTGAAGAACTAGGAATTGACCACAAAACAGTTTTGGCGCATAAAAAGGTCGTGGTCAAAGGCCGCCCAGGCTTCACAGACTCTGGCGAAACCCGGGTTAACCCGCAACAAGGTGATGCTGTGTGTATGGTGGGATTGGAAGGGAAGATATTCATTATGAGCTGTTACCGCCAGGCAGGACTATTGATTCTGAACTCTACTGTGAACAACTGATGAGATTAAAGCAAAAAGTTGAGAGAAAGCGGCCGGAATTAATTAATAGAAGGGGTGTGATTTTTCATCATGATAACGCTAGACCTCACACATCTTCAGCCACTCAGCAAAAATTAAGAGAGTTTGACTGGGAGGTGTTAATGCATCCGCCGTATAGTCCTGACCTTGCACCTTCTGATTTCCACCTGTTTCGGTCTCTTAAGAATTCTTTAGGCAATGGCAGGTTAACATCACGAGTAGACTGCCAAAACCACTTGTCGCGGTTTTTTGAACAGAAGTCCCAAAAATTCTATAGTAATGGGATCATGTCTCTACCTACAAGATGGCAAAAAGTTATCGAACAAAATGGCACCTACATACTTTAGTTAAATGTAAATAAACTTTATTAAAAAATGTTTTGAATTTTCATATAAAATACGAAAAGACTTTTTCCCCAACCTAATATGTATATACACAGTCCATACGCAAACATCACAACAGTAAAAAATGGCTACAAAGCTGTTATAATTTTTTTTTTTGTATTATGTTGAAATATGTTTTTGAAAGATTGTCTTCTAAAATTGTTCCCTGTATAACATAAATTTTCAGTGATTTTTTTACATATCTAATTCTCTAACGGAAGACTTTTAATGTCTGCTTACCATCAGGTAGTTCATGTGATTGTTTGTCACATCAGTTGTATAAAAAATTACGATACGATTGAAAAGTTACATTTGTGTTTTCAAAATCTGTGTGTGCCACTAAAATATATTAAAAAAACACAACTAATCTCCAATCTTCTAAATAATTATTCTGTTTCAACATATAACTCACTGTACGCTTACAATTTACCACCCCATACGCGAGTGAGGAACGAAACCTCATGTTTTTAACGATGTGTGATTATTTTATTAATTAAGCATTTGTAGGATTTTCCTTTTAATTATATAATAATAACTAGGCAGCGTATTTGTAAGCTGCCCTACTGTGGTAGTACCTATCTCTACCTCAGAGGATACAGCAGCAAAATAACAATTCCCATGAGGGTTGTTATTTTCTTGCGAGTGTGGTTCCAAAGAAAATAAGAGAAGCAGTTGCTGTGCTGGTTCCATGTTCTTCGTCGAATTTTTCGGCCACCTTGGTTCTCCGTCGAATTTCTTTATTCCGTATTCGATCCCTTAGAGAAACTCCCTAAGTGAACCAGCCCGACGGTCAGCGTCCAAGTCTTAGCACCGTAGGTCATAGCGGGGAGGACGCACTGATTGGAGATTTTAGTCTTCAAGCATTAAGGTATACTATTATCTGCGGTGAGGGTGTGCCAAATCCTTATAAAAGCTGCCCAGCCCGGTTAAATGCGTCTATCGATTTGTTTGTTAAAATCACCCCGACTCAGCTGTATGACCTGTATAAGGCAGACGTAGTCTTTAACAGTAGCTGCATTCCCTACGATAACCATGGTATGGATGACTAAAATACCTAATTAATATTAATATTGTCTATAAAGAAAACACGCCATCCAACTCACCATTCTGTTACATTGTGCCCAATATACTGACGGCATTGTTCCTCTGTATGGCATTAGACAGTCTTTGAGCTAAGTAACCGCCAGCTCTCTGGTCACTCGAGGCGAGGAGCAATCGCGTCAAAATGTCCTTCATAATGGTTCTGTATCGATATAAAAATTACAAATAGGTAGTATACTCGATTAATAGGTTAAATTATATTTCAATATAGTATTTATATTTGTCAGCTTCCTACTGACAAATATAAATACTTTTTGTAAATACATATTTTTACAGCAACAGAAAACATTCAGAACAAGATAGATATGTTTATGCCTGGGCATGGGATGAGATATATCGTAGGCCGTAGCACATCAATGCGTATGCAGCTACGAGGCGTAGTAATTTGAACAGTCTACGCAATGCTACGTAAGGACTACGCTCAAATGCTACGTAAGAGCTACGATCAGAATACCTCTGCTACTGTCTAGAACAGTGGTACTCAACCTTTTTTTAATACGGGCCACAGACACGTTTTAGCCATAATGTCGCGGGCCACAAACAAAAAATATTTAGGGGTAGGTAGGGTAAAAAAATAACATAATTCCAAATTAGCTATGTATATACTTTAATAATGTTAGCATCTTTGTTAACACATAATCGAAATGCTCATAATATGCTTTAATGAGATTTTTGATACTGTGAACCTTTTTTCAAAACTTTGTCAAGATCTGGCTTGTCGCTGCATGCTAACTTTATAACATCATCCAGGTGAGAATCAGTAAGTTACCAATCACCTATTCTTTTATTCGGCGCACGCACAGTTTCTCCGATGGGCGCGAAATTTAAAATGGTTCACAATATATTTCTAACTCTAGGCGGGTCAACCACAAAGGCCAGTCGGGCCGCACGCGGCTCGCGGGCCGCAGGTTGAGTATGACCAAACCCCGGCCACTCCATACAAAAATGGCGCTTTTGCATGTAGTAACCAAATGACGTCTGTACACGTGCCTATGTTTGAGTGACGTTCTCTAGGGCTGACATTATTCAATTATTAGTCGGACATGTACGGGGGTGTAAGTGGTTCATCTTTGAACCAAAGTCAATCTTACCTGCACGGGGTACACCCTGCTGACTGACAGACGAGGCTCTGAGGAAAAGAGAGGTCGGACATAGCGTATTTTTTAAGCAGCCCGACTGACGAAGTACCACCATCTCACAGAATACCACAGACAAATAACAATTTCCTTCAGGGTTGTTGTGTTCCTGCGAGTGAGTGAGGTCACCAGAGACGATGGAGTTGCTGCGTTGGCAGCGAGGATGGCAGCGCGCGAGCGATATTTAATGTTGCGACCGTTAATATGGTTACGGTAACCGCTTCACATCAGGTGGGCGTAGTGAAAAAAAAAACATAGTAAATACACTACACTGACTTCAGCCAATATTTACAAAACGCCTTGTATAATTTTATAATTTCTAATCACCATTAAAGCAAACGTTCGCCTTCCGAACACCGGTTCATTGTAATGGTCAAACCATTTCATTCTTACTAATTGTAGCTTTTTACTATTCATATAAATGCATGCGCAATGATTTGATTCATTTTCATATTCACATGGAACAAACGTAATTTAAAACTAATACGACACATAAGATCACGCACAATAAACATTGAAATGTAAACAATAAAATTGTAAACAATAACAATAAACCACCATAACTCAAGTGACAGCAATGTCACTTCCGCGTCTGCGCACTCACTTGCTCTTTGAGACATATAATGCTATCCTTTTCTCATCTCGTATTAATTGTATCTTGTATCCTACTTTGACAGACATGAATTAGTTATGATGAATCTATGGCTGCCGCATGCTTTTTAGGTAATTTATAAAAAAATCTGTACTTTATTTCATCCAAAGGGAACGAATAAATTTCTTTTTTTGATTTTCCATGTGTTGAGACATCCATCCACTGCACAAGTAACTGCCATCTTTTAACTGAATGGAGAATAAAATACGAGCGACGTCAATTTGTAGGACGTTGCATCCATTGCGAACGGTTCCAAATCGGTTCCATAGGGGAGGTGAGGTCGACTAGTGAGAGCGGCAGAGAGTGTCCATACTGTACGTTAGTACTATTACTTATACTGTGGTATGACTAGAACCATGTGATCTTTAAGACACAATTTATATGTTACGTCATTTGTTTTTATTGTATATATTTGTTAGATAAATTTACAATTTACTCGTATTGCGTCGCATAAATATCATTTTCGTTTACATTGGTAAACAAAAAAAACATTCGCTATTTTGAATATGTAGTTTGGAAGTTTACAATTTGTGCCATACTACTAATACGATAACAGTTTCTAACCAGCATCTTCGTACGCGCGTTTCCTAATATCTCGAGGGAATTTCATAAAACAATACCATTTAGTTGTTTTCCTAACAATGGTTTTAAGACAAAATTAATACTATAATAGAAATTTCTAATATGAACACATAAATGCTATCTTCCACTCTGCTAATTGATCATTAATATCTATATACTCGTAGGTCTAATACCAGAGCCTACACTGTCTTTCAAAATGGAAACATCAAAAATAATACCCTACAATAACAAAAGACAGTAACATCGAATAATAACCTCTCGGTTTGCAAACAAAGAATCAACTTTTAATTGGAGGTCCGAGCCAGAGATATTTTGTAATGAAAATCCTTTTGTTTCAATCCTTATAATTCTTGCCCACCTGGTTTCCTTTCTTAGAAGTTAGCTGATGATTTCTGAAGTTATTTTTGATTAAGAATTGTTTACGGGAAGCGAATGTATTTCTCGTGCAAATACTTCAGCGGTAATTTTTCATTTGAATATCTTTTTGAGTGTTCTTTGTCTGTATTGTATATTATAAATTCTTTCTTTTTTCAACAGCAGAGGAATTTCAAGAAGAAAAACATTGTGTTCGACGAAGTGCCATAACAATTCGTAATATTATTTATTATGGAGAAAAGCAAATCATTATGCAATTTCACTTTGAAGTTTTATTTAGAAAGGAATGTATTTATTAATTAATTATGCCTCTGTGAGGGTAGAATAAGTTTTATATACATGCAATTATGTAACATCTATTACACTTTATTTTCGCAAATAAATTGTCTTATCTTATGTTATTATATTATGTTTAATATATTATTGTGCATAATCACGGCCGTTGGTCGGTCGACCAAGAAAGTGGTGTAACAGTTTTGATAAAACGTTCTATCAAACGTGAATGTTGCTAAGGTTGATCTTCTATTATTTTTAGGAGCGAAAATAGACCTTTTTAATTTGTAAAGTACAAATGAATGTCAACCTAAAGGTAGACCACTTATTTAGCCCACTGTACTGGCTACGAGTGATTTTTTATATGCATTATTCAGGATATACCTACGTGTAAATAAAATAATTGAAGACAGTTCGAAATTGAACCTTACTTACTAATAAATACGGTAAAACTTTCAAAAATACAAACCATTTTGTAGATGAAAATAAAATCCCGGCTGACCAAATCGCTCGACTAAATAAACAAAACATTCGATTAGGTCAAATGAAACAAATATGGGCACTGGTTTCGGTCGCGCAGTGTTTGTGGGCAAATTAGTCACTACTCCCTAGTGAGCATACGTTATTCATAGAAATACAAAACCGCGTGCATAAAACTGCGATTTGTGACATAAGAGGCAGCGGTTTTTCTAAACATTAGATTCTCTTCCTGTGTCTCTTTTTAAATATATTAATATTTAAAAATCTGGATGACATGTCTTTGTAAGCCCTTGTATGCTATTTTGTGTTTAAAGTAGGTTTTTTTTATGATAGGGGGGCAAACGAGCACGTGGGGTCACCTGATGGAAAGCAATTAATGTAATATGAACTATGTATGCTTTAAACCCCTTCCATTGAGGGTAGAACGGTGTCCCAGCAGTGGGATGAACAAGAGTTGATGAGGAGATATACAAGGTGGAAACGATTAATGATCTATATACTTTCATACTGTGTAATACAAAATGAAATAGACAATGATATTCTGTGACTGCCAAAACAGCCAAAGAGCGCCGACATGATCGCCAATAAACACAAATTTTGTTGGTCAGTTCGGCTACTGTACTTGAATTATGTTTTGAATTCCTGCCAAAAGAATTTGGGCCAAAAACCATGTTGCCGCCCCGCCAATTGCGGTAATGTAGCTTTACTTTATGAACGGGGGTATATAAATTAAATTTACAATTGGACTCAGTTATGTAGAATAGACCCAACCGCCATTTTGTTACTTTTAAGTTAAAGCGTATAAGTATATTAGCTGAAGACCGCAACAAGTGGAGGCGCATCGCGAGGGCTGCGTTATCCGAGACGCATCGTCATGAAACCACGACCACTCTGTCAAGAGTGAACAACTGAAGAGCAAGAGGAGGAAGTTAAAGCTATTTAAAGTTTAATAGGAATAAAAATATCACGCAGTATAAGTTTTGGGAAGCATAGGTCATGAAACTGCTAGAATTTGTTGTGAATATATAAAACTCGATTTGAAGTCCTCGCTATGTATATCTTTCAAATTGACATAGTTTGTTTGTGGTGTAATATATAAATAAAATACAAGAATATGTTCGCGATTTTATCTTCTTCGCCTAATATTTAGTTCTCATTATAATTTCACAGAATCTGTACGTAGAAAACAAAGCCGCTTTCCGCTGTCTATACACTTAGAGTTTATAAACTACGCAACGGATTTTAATGCAGCTTTCATAAATAGACAGAATTATTCAAGAGGAAGGTTTATTATGTATCATAGATGCATATTGAGAGAGAGTGCACATATACAAAACCTTTATATATAAAAAAGGCTAAATGAGCACTATCTGACTCGCTTAATATTTTTATGTAGGATTATAAGTATTTATTGATGTAGCATATGTAGATATGTTGATGTTAATGTCTATAGATTTATTTGTCAATGTAGTATCTAGAAGTAGTAGAAGTTATGTATTTTGTCATGTGTTCAGTTTTATTTATTTTATATTTTGCATTTTTACGTTGTCTACCCTACCAACAATGTATTGTTTCGAGGATAACCATTATGGTTGGCTGGAAGAGATCTCTCGTAGAGCTCACCTTTGTATTCATCTATGTATTATGCAATAATTAATATATATTCTTTCATGATTGTTTAGTGTAAATGGAAGCTCGTTTGTCTCGCTTCGAAGAGACCATTCCGAAGAACGAGTATGACGAAAAACACAAAAGAATGCTCTAAACTACTATTCGCACGCTGTACCGCCGTTTACATTCTTAGAATCTTTGCGAAAGTAGACAAAAGTAATAATATGATATATATATGAGTATATATATAGTTGAGACACTGTAAGTTGTGAATTTTTGAAAAGTTTAGTTTATATAAATTACTAGCTGATACTGAGAGTTGCTGCAAGTATAATCGAATACACAAGTTAAGCAACATCGACCGTTTCCTATCCATGGATGGGTTTATTTAACTCGTGAAGCCGTCGGTCCCGGCTGTTGTCATTAGATGATAGTTGGTAAGTCAAGTTAGTGGCTATTTTTTTTATTTTTTTTTATTGATATTTATTACAGTCTACAGACCCAGGGTCCGTACCTTTTATTAACAATGTTCTGTTTTTTTTTATCTTATAATATTCTTACAATTAATAAATTGCACGTCGCTATTGTGCTAATAGTTATATTATTGTCTATTACTACTTAACCTAAATCCTCCTATTGTTTACCTTGCAACCATGACAGCCAGGGCAGACCAGTCCCCTCTGGCAGCACCCGTTCACGAGTTGATGCATGGGGCAGCCATCACCGCATTCAACCATTTTATTGGGAATGCGGCGACCCGCCACACGACACCACCACCAGTTTGAACACTTTAGTGAGCATGACTACCTGGGCTGTCAGGACTGCACAGCAAAACCTGTATTTATTTTCCTAAGGTCTTCCTCCTTCTCTCCCTCTCACCCACTAGATACTTACATTCTTTGTCCCAGCATATTCCGTCTGTCGTTGTCACTGATATTGCATGGGCGACCATCTCGATTCTGTGTCATCAGTTCCGTACGGAACTGAGTAGTCCTATTTTTTGTTTTCTTTCCTATTGCTTTGCCAATTCTTTCACGACGGGTGTATCCCGACTCCAGATCGCCATTTGCAAATTGTAGTCCCGAATTGCTTCCGTGGTTGCAGTTTCCGCACGTTTTATGAAGCTAGCAGTTGCGTCGAATAGCTCGCTGCAGTCTGTGTAATATATACAGCTACAGCTATGTCTCGAAACTGCCACCACTGCATGGGGGACGCTACTATGCAGTTGAAGGTTTTTCATCGATGTCCTGATGATTACCACTGACTCGTACGTCAGTCCCTGTGCTTCATGAATGGTCAAAGTACGAGACCCTTCGCCACTGCCGTAACCTTGACTGATCAGTTGCTCTTTCTCGGCCTGAGTATGTACCAGGTACAAGGTGTTGGCTGTGCTTGTGGGTATAAGTGACCCTGTGTACCTCATTAGCTTCAGGGACCGTGTGCGAGTGTTGGACGAGTATATTCCACTGTATACTTGAGTTAGTGGCTATTAGGCGGCTTGAAAACACAGGCCTCCGCCACCCAGCAGTTGATCAGCGTGGTGGAGTATGCTCTAAACCCCTTCGATTGAGTGAACACCCGTATGCCAACAGTGGGATGAATAAGGAAGAATATATAATAGAGAACAAATTCTTGTAAGTTAGTTATCATTTAACTATCTCAATCTCTACTCTATCTGCAAAGCTCTATCTGCGTCACATAAAATATATACTTTCGCGTTTTTGCAACATTCTCCATTGATACTCTGCTGCCGTTAGTCGTAGTGTGATGTAATATAGCCTATATATAATAATAATAATAATATCATTTATTTGCAGACCAAAGATCCATACAGATTGTTCATAAAAAATCCAACACAAAATTAAAATTAAAATACAACATACACAAAATCAATTAAATAATCAATGAAATACATAATCATATTAAATGTCACATAAAATAATATAATAAAACAATAGTATCAATTAATAAAATCAGAATAAAATAATAAATATTACAATGTGAAATAATTTTGAAAAATAAATTGTATATAACTATGTAATTAAAGTTGTCGTGCTCGCTCTCGAGGCACTGGCGCATGAAGTTGCAGCCAGTGCCTCAGGAACGGGCCGTCCGTCCGTGCTGCGATGACTTCCAGGAGGCCGTTAGAACTGTCCCGCATCCTGCGCATCATGGATGCCGCTCGTTTCCGCATTGTAGCGTAGAAGCAGTCAACTCTGACTTCGACGAACATCCCAGATGCGCTACAGAAGCGGGGCAGTCGAAACAAAGTCCTGAATGCATTATTATATTGAACACGGAGGGCGCTGTATGCCTTTTGCGAGTAGTGAACCCACAGGCTGCTGGTATAAAAAGAGGTGCAATAGGCTCGAAACAGTGTTAACTTTACTTCTCTGGAGCACCTAGCAAACCTGCGGGAAATCATATTCCTTAATCATAAACCTGCGGGAAATTATATATAGGCTATAGCCTTCCTCGATAAATGGGCTATCCAACTAAAATACTTTTTCAATTCGAACTTGACTCTAGCGCGTTCAACCAAACAAACTCTTTAACTTTATACTCGTAATATGTAAACACACATATGCCAATAAAAATCAATTCTATTCTCGAGTTCTTCCGTGCCTCGGAGGGCATATGAAGCTGTCGGTTATTACCGTTAGATATCAGCTGTTAAGCAAGTTATTAGCTTTGACTTGAGAACACTGGCCTCCATCAACACGCAGATGCATATTTTTTATACTACGTAGGGTGGCAGACAAGCATACTTCGCACAACCACTTCACATCAGGCTGCCCGTATGGTCGCCTGATGTGAAGTGGTTACCGTAGTCATATTAAATCTCGCAACATGAAATGCCGCCACCACCACTGCCAACGAAGCAACTCTTTCTTTCAGGTGACTGCACTCATAGGGACACAAAAACCCTCAAGTGAATTGTTATTTGGCTATGGTATTCCTTGAGGTGAAGGTAATTCTTCAGTCGGGCAGGATACAAATACGCTGTACGATATCTCTCTTTTGCCAGGGCCTTTTTCGAAAGAAGGCAGGGTGCATCACTTGCTGGTGACGTTGGCTTTGGCTCTAAAGATCGTGGTAAGCTATTTACAACCCAAATATATATAAGTAGTGTAGTAGACGGCCCTTGGATTGAGGGGGGATCCGTCCCGTACACTAATAACACATCCTGGCTACTCCATACAAATGTCGCATCGTTAACTACTACATAAACAATTACATCTGTGCAGGGCGTGACTGAGCGTGTGTGCGTGCGGCGCCATACAAACTGTTACAGATTTGTCTCAGGGGGGAGGTGAAGTCGACACGAGAGAACGGCAGGGAGTGGCCATACTGTATGTAGTACTATTACTTATACTGTGCTTATAGTAAAATGAATATTAGTTGACGCAGAGCTCATGAACTTATACCAAACCAGATATGTCAGTAATTTGACTGTCATTGGAGATAACTCGTGTACACATCAATTTGATTGCGAATAGTCAAACAGGCAAGGCAAAGTTTAAATGTTTGCTATTTCTAACACTATTTTGCTAGATAATTTACCATTTATTTTGTATTTCTTTTTTTTTATACTACGTCGGGTGGCAGACAAGCATACGGCCCCGCCTGATGTGAAGCGGTTACTATAGGCATATTAACGCTCGCAACATAAAATAACGCTCGCGCACTGCCACCCCCGCTGCCAACGCAGCATCTCCTTCCTATCTGGTGGCCTCACTCATTCGCAGGAACACAACAGCCCTCAAGGGAACCGTTATTTGGCTGCGGTATTTTGTGAGGTGGAGGTATATTCCCCAGTCGGATAGCTTACAATTAACTTTAAGGTATGAGCTATTTTTCGAATACAAATATTCTATGGTAATCGGTTTCGGCTTAGGTGGTACGGCTTCATTTTTTTATACTACGTCAGGTGGCAGATAAACATACGACCCGCCTGATGTAAAGCGGTTACCGTAGCCGTATTAACGCTCGAAACATAAAATAACGCTCGCGCACTGCCAACGCAGCATCTCCTTCCTATCTGGTGACCTCACTCATCCGCAGGAACACAACGACCTTCAAGGTAATTGTTATTTGGCTGCGGTATTCTGTGAGGTGGAGGTACACTCCTCAGTCGGGTAGCTTACAATTGTGCTCCCTACATCTCTTTTCGCCAGACCCCAAATTCTTTTATTGTAAGAGATCGCATGACGATAAGACCTCATCTTGTGCATCATGTGATGTTAATTTTCTTCACTTTAAATCTTATTTGTTGCTACAAAGAGATATGTGGATATGGTGGTACTATGAGGGGATATAAAAGAGGAAAGTACAGGGTGACTGATCTATCAATACACAACTCAAATAATTGGACGGATCACACTGAAATTTGGCATACAGATAGCTAATATGACGTAGGCGTAGATTATTTGATATTCAAATCACGGTATACCCTGATATTCGTGTATAATGAAGTGGGCGATGTCAGTTATTGTACAATTTGCAGCATTATGGAGTGGAAGTATGCTCTAAACTCCTTGACGGAAGACCCATAATCCAACAGTGGGATAAATATGGGTTCATGACGATGATATATAAAATAAATAATAAATATTTCTGGACAATTTACACAACGCCGTATAGTCCCGAATTAAGCGCAACACTTGTACTATGGGTACTAGACAACTGATAAATGTACTTAATTTTTTTTTTCTGTAAATACATACTTATAATGCATAGAAAATCTCCAGGCCAAGACAAACAGACATCGAACCCGCGACCTCAGAGCCCAAGTAGCCATTGATAGCTGACCACCGGCTCGTCAATATTTACATAATACATACATAAACAAGAATATATACATAAACAGTACATAAAACTAGCCCTGAAGAAAATTAAGCAATTGTTTAAGACATCACGTCTCGGAGGGTATCAGAAACAGCCCAAAAAATATTTGCAAGCACATGAAAGGCAATGCTATTGGAAAATACAAATATTTTTTTAACTAACTAACGACAACAGCCAGGATTTATTTATCTCAAGCTCCACCATGCTTCGGAGGGCACGTTAACCCGTCGGGGGTTAACGTGTTACGAAGCACGGAGGAGCTCGAGATAAATAAACCCATCCGAGGACAGGCTACGGTAGACGTTGCTTAACTTGAGTGTACGATTAAGCCGCCACGCGCCACGACGTCATCGAGCTGTGAAACAAATATGAAAGTGTGTTCTTGCTTTTTTTTCACGTCGAAAGGAATCATTGGATTGCCATGATTTAAAGACTGCTGGTAATTTCCTTATCGATAGGGGTCACATAGACGTGGTTGCATCAAGTAGGTAGTCAATCCCCATTGTGGAAAAAACCGTATCGAGGTAGGATGAATATGGATTGATGACGGTAGGATGAATATAGGTTGATGGCGATGATATACACAGTGGAAAACTTAGTAGTCTATAAAAATACTATCTTTTCAGTAACTGCAACTAACGTCTAAGAACTAATCTCAACAAATGGCAGTATAAACTCTATTCCATTACAGCTGTACGTGCTTCGTCCGCAATGAAGACGTATGGGTGATTTGGCGTTTGCATAACAAATACTGCGCCGGTTTGTTCCCTTAATTAAGACTAATTGCGATTGCTCTGGAGACTCCAAGAAAGGTTGCGAGAGCGGCATCCTAATAGGCTGTATGCGGGGAATTACTTATGTTTACTTGTTTAGTGGCGAGCTTATATGGTCTTTCCCCCTAGCCTTGTTTTGTCTTATTCTAGAACAGGGCTGTCCAAACCGTATACAATACCGGGCCATTACAAATTATTAAATAGATTAGCGAGCCACAGAAACAAATATCTACTTGTCAATTTTACTGCCTACTTTGAAAGTTTAAGCTTAGTTTATAAATAGTTACTTATAAAACTTTAACTTTTTAGAAATATATAATTTTCCGGTAAAACCAATAAATGAAAAACACGTCAAGGGCCGCACAAATATAAGGCGAGGGCCGCATGCGGCCCGCGGGCCATGCTTTGGACAGCCCTGTTCTAAAATATAGTTTCAGGGTAGTATCGAGCTTTTTTCCATGTGTATGTTCTTTTCATCCGCGATTTGTACATGTGTATTCGCTCACGTAAGAATTTACAATTATAATTTTGAGCTCGGTGGTCAAATAGCTAGTAATGGCCACTTTGACTCCTGGGTCGCGGGTTCATTCCTCGCACAAGACAATTGTGTGCATGAACATGTATTACATGCATATGTATTTACAAAAGATATATTTACGTATATTTATCAGTTACCTAGTATGCATAAGACAAGCTTTGTTTAGTTTCGGACTAGATGGCGCTGTGTAATTTTTTCAGGCATATTTATTTATTTAATACCCAATCAGCTCGATCGGTCTTATAGTTTGGATTATGATCAATCTTCGTCAAAGAAGCAAGTAAAAAGTTTTACCAAATTTCTCCAATGAGCCATATTTACGCCAGCCGTGAACAATATATTTGATTGCCGAAAGATGTTTTCTTGCTTGAAAAATCAGGAGTCTGTGAAGTGGAAGCTATCTATTTTAGGAAATATGTTATAATAAAGCACTTGTACTGTTCTACGTAATTACATTTATTTTTATTTTTATCGACCGGTCACTAAGGCATTATCGAGGTAAACAGATGGTATTTGTGTTTCTACAACAATATGTTTTGTAAACTACATTATTTTAACTTGGAAGATGGTTAAATTAGTTGCCTTAGATTCCATTATATAGTTAGTTACATACAGGTCGACCTAATAAAAGCGTATTAAAAATGCAAACGTAATCGTTTGCATTTTTATCATAGGTAAATAAACTTCTATGTAATCAGATGAAAGGGAATTTGCACACCTTACTTAGTTTGATGAATCATAAGTGATTTTAATGACTGTTTTGTCATTTCAAATGTTGTCTTTCATAATATGGGAACCATTATTCTAGAAACTAAAACCTCTAGCAATAATTGCTGCGATTAAACGGTGAGTTAGAATGCAAAATATATGGCATTCGTAGAAAATAACACTGTTCTAAGGGCATTTCGTCAAACTGTTAATTGCAAATAAAAAAAAAGGCTAAACTAAAACTAAAATACATGAAAACATGTTTCGCCTTTATAGGTAAACAAATACAAATATAATGTATTAACCAGACCAATGAGGTCCTTTAAATACATTATGTTAATGCATTTTAGTATTTAACTAGTATTGTCTGTATTTTGTGTTTATATTACATAGATGTACGAGTATAAAAAGAATTTGAGACAACAAATAAATAAATAAATATTGTCAGATAAATTACACAACACCATCTAGACCCAAAGTAAGCGAAGCTTGTGTTATGGGTACTAGCAACTGATAAACATACGTAAATACATTTTTTTTTGTAAATACATACTTATGATACATAGAAAACACCCAGACCAAGACAAACAGACATGTTCATGCACACAAATGTTTGGCCTATGTGGGAATCGAACCCACGAGCGTTGGTGTCGAAGCCGCGTCATTAACCGCTACGCCACCGCGCTCGTCAAATAGATATGTTAAATTATTTTTCGTCACCCCCATGGCATATTAGTTTTTTGTATACACAAAACTTTTGTGTATAAAATTAATAATAACATGCCATGGGGGTGAGGAAAAATAATATTATAACTTTTTCGGTCTAAAATTCCCCGACATCGAGTTTTGCTTTTGTTTAGTGCTTAACTCGTTACGTGGTGTTTTAAACTCGTTTTTTATTTAGGCTTCGGACATGACATGTTTTGATTGTGTGCGATTTTGTTTGTTCAACTTTTGATTGTGGTGAAATGTTTACATATATAGTACAAATGACAACGAAAGTACACGATCATTTGTAAAATAAACAGAGTGAATTTAAAAGCAGTTGTTTATTTTCTTTTTTATCACGTTCGATGTCAAATAAACATTCAAGTCGCGTGATATAAAGCTGTTCCGTAGCCTATTAGCCGCTTGTAATACAATGAGTAATACTGACGGGTTGGCAGCTCCGCTGCTAACGCAGTGTCTCCCCACGTTTGATTATAGGTATCTTATACATTCTTATTTTACTATGGTCTTGTGTGGTAGATATACTTCTCCAATCGGGCTAATAAAGGGAATAAACCCTGTATTATAATTGTAATAGTTGGGGTGTAAATGATTGATCAACATCATTGAACCAAAGACAACCACACCTGCAGGTGGTGCATCCTGCTGGCTGACAAACGAGGCTCTGGCGAAAAGAGAGGTAGGGCGTAGCGTGTTTTCTAAGCTGCTCGACTGGGGAAGTACCTCCACCTCACAAAATACCGCAACTAAATAACAGTTGTTGTGTTCCTGTAAGTGAGGTCACCGGAAAGAAAGGAGCACAGGCTGGCGACGGATCGGCGACTCCTTGGAGTTGCTAAAAATACAGTCGAATAATACGCCTGCCGAGACCTGCTCATGGGTCTATCGTTCCATTGATATATACTGGAGCGGGTCACGGCGGACGTACAACATTACAAGAATCTTCTCAAAAGGACCTCTACGCGTTGGATCCATATCCCCGCGCACGCCTATCAAATGACCGGGTTTAAACCCGTGAGTCCAAAAAATAATAATACAACATTACTACAACAAACTTCTCAAATGAGCCTCTAAGCGTTGGATCCATGTCCCCGCGTTACCTATTAAATGACCGGGCTTGACCCGTGAATCAAGAGAGATACATAATAACAATCGTTCATTTCTCACCATAAATCTGGATGACTACATATATATAAATAAATATTGTCAGACAAATTACACAGCGCCATCTAGCCCCAAAGTAAGCGAAGCTTGTGTTACGGGTACTAGACAACTGACAAACATACGTAAATACATTTTTTTGTAAATATACACTTATGATACATAGAAAACACCCAGACCAAGACAAACAGACATGTACATGCACACAAATGTTTGTCCTGTATGGGAATCGAACCCACGAGCGTTGGTGTCGAAGCCGCGTCATTGACCGCTACGCCACCGAGCTTGTCTCATCATCTCATTCAATCATATCTACATGGATTGTGATACAATATGGTACTATGGTGGGTTGGTACCTAAACTAGGATAATTCCTGTATGTCAACCCTCCACTCCACAGAATGGTTTTATAACTAGTATAAAGCACCATTTTAGTAAGTACAAAGTGAGTTTTAATTTTAAGTCCGTTTTTAGACTTAGTAAATAAACCAACATAATATAGATTAACTTACAAACTGTTTTATATAAAGTTGCAATATTTTTCGACTATAAAAATAAACACTTTCAATTTTCCGAAGTGGGTTCCACAAGGCACAATACTGGGCCCGCAAGGCGAGGCGTCGCGGTGAAGTCACGTAGCTATGAAATCGTATTTGTCCCTGGAACACGTCTCCGATAAACTGTTAACTTCGATACTATGTGACTGTTTGCGGGCTTCCGGTAAAACTTATTCGATACTAGCTTTCGCCCGCGGCTTCGCTCGCGTGAAATTTGGGGTAATACATGTTTATTCGTTTATCTATAGAAGTACTCGTGTAAAGTTTAGGATAAAATAGTCCAACTAATCTCGTTGCCCCATACAAACTTTTGACTTCCGTTTCACACTCTTAGAGGTAAAATTTGAAAAATCATTTGATGTAATTTCGTGTCCACTGTGTTATATTTTCAAATCGATGCTATTTTCGTAATTGACGTCCCAGGCAACCATAGAATCAACACCTATATTGATATTATGACATTTCAACCCCATCGCATCTCCACAGGGGTGATTTTATGTCACGTCGGCTATGTTGCATTATAAAATATTTGTTCTTTTTCGTAATTAACGACCCGATAAACTATAAAAACAATACCCATGACGATTTTCAGACTTTTTCACCCCATTTTAGACATGTCGACCCCATCGTACCCCAAAAGGGGATGATGGATACGTTAGCCACATTGCATTTTAAAATCGTTGTTGTTTTCGTAACCAGCGACCCGATAAACCATAAAAACTATACCCATGTCAATTTTCAGACTTTTTGGCCCCATTTTACCCTTTTTGAGGTTGAATTTTGGAAAAATACTAAAACACGTGTTTACTCATTTATCTATAGAAGTAATCGTGTAAATTTTTAGGTAAAATAGTCAAACTAATCTCGTTTCCCCATACAAACTTTGGACCTCCGTTTCACCCTCTTAGGAATAAAATTAATAAAAAAACCTTTAAAGCAATTTCGTGTACACTATGTTATATATTCAAATCGATGCCATTTTCAGAAATAACGTCCCAGAAAACCATGGCATTATCACCCATATTCATATCATGACGTTTTAACCCCATTGCACCCCCATAGGGGTGATTTTATGTCACGTCGGCTACGTTTGATTATAATTTAGTTGTTTTTTCGTAACCAGCGACCCAATAAACCATAAAAATAATACCCATCACGATATTCAGACTTTTTCATCCCATTTTAGAAATTTCAACCCCATCGCACCCCAGGGATGATTCTTGACAATCATCCCCTATTGAGGTAGTTACCCACATTGAATTTTAAAATCGTTGTTGTTTTCGTAATCAGCGACCCGATAAACTATAAAAACAATACCCATGACGATTTTTTGGCTTTATCACCCCACTTTACCCCTTTAGGGATTGAATATTGAAAAATCCTGAAACACGTATTTACTCATTTATCTATAGAAGTACTTTTGAAAAGTTTCGGATAAAATTGTCCAAGTAATCTTGTCTCCCCATACAAACTTTGAACCCCAGTTTCATCCCCTTAGGGAATGAATTTTGAATAATCATGTCTTAGTATACCCCTAGACGTCATAAGGAACCTACGTGCGTTGGAATCTCTAGACCCAGCGGTTTGGGCTGTGCGTTGATATATCAGTCAGTCAGTCAGTCAGGACTTTGAATTTTATGTATATAGATTCTTTCGATTGATAGAACTTTTTTATTTATGAACCGATTGAAATTAAACAAACACTAAATGTTATGTAGAGCAAACCGTAACGCATTAGTGAAAACTGCGTTCAAATAGGTTAAGACGTTTCTAAGATTAGCGTGCACAAACGTACAGACAAACAGACAAATAGACAAAAATTCTAAAAATCACTGTTTTGGGTTCTATTGCGTTCATAAAGCCCCCCTGTAATAGATTTTCTTATATATCTTCCATTTCTGCACACAAAATTATTACTAAGCCAATTGATATATTTTTTGTGCCAATTGTGGTCACCCATCCTAGTTGGAACCACGACAGGGGTTGCTTAACTTGCGTTAGCGCTACGACCTCTAAACATCTCTCTCATTGTTTTATTTACTTTAACGATGATAACATAATACCTTCAAAAAGTTTCAGTTAATTCAACTGAAAAGTTTCAGTCAATTCAATTGATTGGTTATTTTGTACCATTTTATATGTGACTTTTTAGATTGATATAACTTTTTTATTTATGAACCGATTGAAATGAAACAAACACTAAATGTTAAGTTGAGCAAACCTTAACGCATTAGTGAAAACCGTATTCAAATAGGTTAAGCCGTTTCTGAGATTAGCGTGCACAAACGTACGGACAAACAGACAAACAGACAAACCGACAAACAGACAAACAGACAAAAATTCTAAAAATCATTGTTTTGGGTTCTATTGCGTTCATAAAGCCCCCCTATATTAGTTTTTTTTATATATCTTCAATGTACAGACAGCGGCCAGTTACAATTTTATTATATGTATTGATAAGGTTTGACTGCAGTTGCTATTCCGGAATTATTATGAAATATTCAGCTAATGCTTCTTTTCCTTCCTTTCTATTCCCTATTTTTTATGCGACGCCTACCTCTCTTTCGAGATTATCGTTTGTTAGTCAGAAAGATGTACCACGTACAGATGGGGATGGCTTTGGCTCTAAGAATCATCAATTAGTACCGTCAGACCTGCCTCCATTGAAACAAAAAGAAAGCAAGGTAATTGCCTGATATTCACTCAGTCTCATGCCATTTACCGTCGCGGGAAGACGTGAGCGATAATCAAAAACAATTATTGAAAACTTTAGATAAATTGCATTCCTGTATGTTCACGTTCTTTCCTTTTCTTTGCGTACTTCATGTATATATAATACACGAAGGTATTGAGTAAGCGCTTTGTAGTCATTTTTTACTGGCGTAATGTTCGCATATGGCCCACCTATAATATAAAATGTTATACATGGGAACACGTACCGAGATTTCGTAAGCACATGTAGCTCTATAAAAAATCGGTAGGGCCAGTGTTGATGCACACGGCCGTTGGTTAATGAAACGTCTATATCAGCTAGTCGAATTTACGCAGTGTCCCGCCCTCGCCGCCCCGCCCGGCCCCGATGCAAACTTAAGGTCTTAGCAGCGAGCTGACTATACACGCTAAATAATGACATGCGATTTATGTTTCCATGACTTATAGTTTTCTAAATATTAGGGTAAGACGATATGACCAATTCGTTACATTTCAGCCCCCTTACCACCATCTATTATTGCGATTCAATAATTGAATAGAATTATTATTCATACCAATGAATAAGCGACTCTATTTCAAATTGAATAGAGTCGCTTATTCATTGCTATGAATAAGCGTTCTGAGATGGTGGTAAGGGGGCTGTCCTCTGACCCGGGGCCCTACCGCCGAAGCTAAAGTCGATTACCATCGAATATTTTGATTCGAAAAATAGGTCTTACATTTTAGTTATAGCTGGTTATAGACAAACATTATGATAGCTTAGACGGTAGACCTCCAGAATTTCTACCAGATAAGCTAAACACAAGTACCATAACGGTAAGCTGAAGTTTGATATTCGCAATCAAAAAGTAGAATGGTAATCAGCTTCAGTTTCGGCGGTATCATCCCTGGTACCCGAATAATAAATAAATATTGTCAGACAAATTACACAGCGCCATCTAGCCCCAAAGTAAGCGAAGCTTGTGTTATGGGTACTAGACAACTGATAAACATACGTAAATACATTTTTTTTTGTAAATACATACTTATGATACATAGAAAACACCCAGACCAAAACAAACAGACATGTTCATGCACACAAATGTTTGTCCTGTGTGGGAATCGAACCCACGAGCGTTGGTGTCGAAGCCGCGTCATTGACCGCTACGCCACCGAGCTCGTCAAAATGATTGTATTGGATTTATTTTAGAGACGTTTCAAGACAAAAAGATTTGTAATAACCAATTAAGCGATTAATTTTAAACTCTTACTATTAAAACTAATTTCCCAATTCACCTCGAATGATACCTGCGAATTTCAGCATCTTTAATTCACTCATTTCTCAAATTCGACTACATCGCCAAGTCCTATTGGCAGATAACTTTAAGCTGAAACTCCAAATAGTTTATATTGTTCTATTGCAATCGATGTATCGGTAATCGTGTCACGTTTCGATTCCATTACAATCGTATCGCTCCCGAACTCTCGGCGAACGATACCTAGTGATTCTGTTATGATTTATTCGATAAGGTCTCTGTGAGAAGTTTGTAATGTAATGAGTTATGTTGATTGTAATCTATTCTGTTACCTATTTTGAATTATTACATTAAACGTATAAATTAATAATAATAAATAAATATTTCTGGACAATTTATACAGCGCCATCTAGTTTAAGAGTAAAGCTTGTGTTATGGGTACGAGACAACTCATAAATTTACTTGAATACATTTTTTTTTTTGTAAATACATGCATATAATACATAGAAAACACCCAGACCAAGACAAACATACATATTCATGCACAAAAATATTTGTCTTGTGCGGGGATCGAACCCGCGAGCTCGGAGTCAAAGTGACCATTGTTAACCATTTGACCACCGGGCTCGTCCGTTTTACTCGTTCGTAAAAATATAATAATTCTCTCAATAGTGTCGTAGTACGTGTCAGGCCTAATCGAGCACGCAAGTTAAGCAACGTAGACCAGATGGCTACGTATATCAATGGCTCAAGCCCGTACTTTGGAAGACACGTAGCTGTCGGTTCCGACTGTCATAATGACAACAACCGGAACCGAGACAAGAGAGGCTATACCACTGTCTCTTACACGCATATAGCAGTGTCTCGCTCTAAATATATCATCATCATCATCAGCCTGTATCTACCCACTGCTGGATATAGGCCTTTCCCAATGCTTTCCACCATGTGCGTTCCTCCGCTTTCCGCATCCAAACACTACCAGCCGCTTTTCTGAGATCGTCGGTCCATCTAGAGAGGGGGCGCCCTACGCTTCGTCGCCCCATACGTGGTCTCCACTCTAGGACTTTCCTCCCCGATCTGCCATCGCTGACTCGGCAGGCCAACCCACCGCCACTTCAACTTGCTGACTCTGAGAGCTATGTCGACCACTTTGGTTCTCCATCGAAATTCTTCGTTCTGGATTCAATTCCTTAGAGAAACTCTAAGCATTGCTCTCTCCATCGCTCGCTGTGCGACCTTTGGTCTGTGAACCAGCCCAACGGTCAGCGTCGAAGATATTCGCTTCTGTTTAATGTGTGTTGAACTTAATACTCGCAGTGGTCAATTTTGTACGATGCGCTCAGTGACGCACACGTCAAATGTTGGTTGATTTTGAAGGTTTTTGTGTAACCTTGTGACGAACATTCCTTTGACTTAAAAATTTGCGTCGAGCCCTCGCACAGGTAATGACAATTACCTATATGAAAAAAAAAAACAGAATTAAAACGAAAAATACTTTCGAAAACAACCCATATTCGCGGCTTCTTTCTATCAAGCAAAGTATAGATTCTATCAAGCGAATGATGTGATTAGTTGAGGAATTAAGATAAATTGGATGCGCAATTATAACATATATTTTTTTCAATGCTTCATTAATTCGAAAAAACCTGGGGCTCTACTGGCTTTTTTTTTATACAACGTCGTTGAACATCTTTGAACCAAAACCAACTTCACCTGAGCGCGGTGCACCCTGATGAATGACAAACGAAGCTCTGGCGAAACGAGAAAAGAGGGAAGCGTAATAGGCTATTTGACTAACATTTTTTTCTGTTTGATATGAAGGGACGTCTCCATAATATAACCATAGGTGAAAGAATTACTTCGATAGCATAAAAATCTCTCGAGATATGGTAATTTGAAAATCACAATTTTTAGACTGCCCCAAAACTCCATACAAAAGACTACCGGATTATGACGTCATAGGTTTGTATTTTGTATGCATCAAATCAGAAATTTGTACGACAGCTATGTTAAATATTACGTTTATGTGATTAGTATCATAATAAAAGTTATAGCATTTTTTATTGCTTCTCCAATGGAAATATTATTTTTTAATAATTACATACTTTTAAAATGGAGTTTCCCGCCAAACTTTGATAGACGCTAAATAAAAGTCTGACTGAAGATATTAGAATGAAAGTTTGCAGATCTTTATAGTTTTGTGTATTTTACGATATTGTTAAATAATTTATACAATTTTTAAACATTGGAAAATAGCCTATTGTAAGCTACCCTACTGCGATATTTTATATTAGCGATATTTTATGTTGCGAGTGTTAATATGACAATTAACACTCGTAAAATATCGCTCGCATGACAATTAACACTCGCAACATATTAACACTCGCAACATAAAATATCGCTCGCACCCCGCTGCCATCGCAGCATCTCCTTCCTTCCTGGTGACCTCACTCACTCGCAGGAACACAACAACCCTCAATGGATTTGTTATTTGGCTGCAGTGTTCTGTGAGGTGGAGGTACATTCCCCAGTAGGGTAGCTTACAATTACGCTCCCTCTTTTCTCGTTTCGCCAGAGCTTCGTTTGTCATTCATCAGGGTGCACCGCGCTCAGGTGAAGTTGACTTTGGTTCAAAGATGTTGATGAACCACTTACACTCCAAACTGGCTAAGTTGAAGCCGATTCCCATCGGCTTTATTGATTTCAAAAATCAAATTTCAGCTTAGATATATGATACATGTGTTTAGGTTACTTGGCAGGAACCCTGAGGCTCTAGTGACTAAGCTGAAGATGTTTGTCAATAACTAAAATGTAAAGCCTACTTCTCAAATCAAAATATTCGATGGTAATCGGCTTCAGCAGCAGTACGCTTGGTCTCTACCGCCGAAGCTGAAGGCGATTGCCATCGCTATTTTTGAATGCTAAAATAAACCTACTGATTAGATAGCTGGTTATTATGTTTAGCCCAGCTGGTAGAACCCCTAGAGCTCTACCGACTACGATGAAGATATTTTTTGAAAAATGGAAAAATTCACCTGCCCCCCTAGGTGGGATTTGAACCCACGACCTCTCGATGACCGGTCGAGTGCTCTTCCAACTGAGCTACCAGGAAGAGCACTCGACCGGTCATCGAGAGGTCGTGGGTTCAAATCCCACCTAGGGGGGCAGGTGAATTTTTCCATTTTTCAAAAAAATATTTATCAGGCAAGTTGGCCAAGACAACTATTTAAATAATAATAATTACGATGAAGATGTTTGTCAATAACATTAACCTAGGACCAATTTTTGGAATCAAAAAAACCGGTGGTAATCGGCTTCATCTTCGGCGGTAGGCCCCTGATTTAGAAATCAGAAATAAGGAACGTACATCGCCTTAAAATCCAATTTGTGATGTTTTCTAAACATAGATTAAACTAGAACGAAATAAAAAATGAAGTTAACTAAACAATCGAGCAGCCAACATGCTCCATTAAATCCCGAATTTGTAACGAAAACTATACATATAGTATTTCACTACAGCACCACTAGAAAAAATACCTGTACACGCTTGACACGTATTCAGGGAGCTTGGCATTGTCGAAACGTAATAAAAAAAGAAAAAGCGTGACGTAAAAAATAATAGAGAATTGGCGAACTATATTGTATGCAGTTTCAGCCTATAGGCTTTCAGCTGTCAGCGTTTCAATCTTGCTTTGACCTAAAAAGAGAAGTGTAAACTTACACTACTAAATTGTCTGTCTGCCAATTTTCATGGCGTACACGTTAATATTATTAAAACTCACGTGAGACATTATACTAAATTAATTAAATAAATTAAACGGGTCACTCACGTCTTTTTTGTCGGGAGAGCCGACTAGTTTCGATCTCAAAAGGAGACCTTCATCAGGGCGAATGTCCAGACACGTCGTGACCCGTTTAATTTATTTAATTAATTTGGCGTACACGTTGTCACACCAACTCGTCAGTAGTATGATAACGAAAGAAAGGAAGAAATCATATTTATTTATTAATCAGCTAGACACAGAAAGCTATAGACAAATTGATATTTGCCATCGCGCGTGTTTTTTTTATACTACATCGGGTGGCAGACAAGCATACGGCCCGCCTGATGTGAAGCGGTTACCGTAGCCATATTAACGCTCGCAACTTAAAATATCGCTCGCGCGCCGCTACCCCCGCTGCCAACGCAGCATCTCCTTTCTTTCTGGTGACCTCACTCACTCGCAGGAACACAACAACCCTCAAGGGAATTGTTATTTGGCTGCGGTATTCTGTGAGGTGGAGGTACATTCCCCAGTCGGGCAGTTTACAATTACGCTTTCTACCTCTCTTTTCGCCAGAGCTACGTTTGTCAGTCAGCAGGGTGCACCGCGTGCAGGTGAAGTTGACTTTGGTTCAAAGATATTGATGAACCACTTGCAACCCAAATCTTTCTCTAGTGTGTGAATACACTAGAAAAAGAGTAACTTACGCGATCATCATCAGTAAGGAAATTAGACAGATTGATAGGATTTTTTTTACTTCGCGTCACATCATGTTTGTTTTTATCGAATGCTAAATTAATTTGCTAAACAGTTACATGACATATAAAATCTCTATGATATAAAATTTGTCATATTCTCTATCTCGTGTTTGCCGCGCGCAATCTATAAAATGTAGGGTATTATATATCTATGAATAATAATCAAACATATTTTTCGTGGGTTACCAGTGTGGTAAACTGCAAAAAATCGTCAAGCAACAAATATAATTCCAACAGCGCATAAAAAAAACATTGAATAATACGACCAACTCTCAGCTATGCACAATTTTTTTTTTTACTATGAATAGTTTGTTATTCAGAAACTATAAATATAACATGACAACACAAACACATGACAATAGTGAATTAATAGAAAACTTATTTTGATTATGGGTTAGGTAGAAATCAAAGAGTTGTTTCATAGAATAAAATTTGTGACTTGTACCAAGGTTGCACATACTTGTGGCCCGAATAATTGCGTTTATGATTTTTGATATTAACAAACCCATCATGGTGCTGAGGGATCTGTCCAAGCAGACCTCACCACGCCGAGGTGTTTGACAAAGGAGGACAAATGAGGTGCGAAGACTGCGTCAACAACAACAATCAAATTAATATAACATGTCACAGCGATGGTACTTGTTGCCGCTGGCATAGACGGCTGGCATGGTGCTCTACCTACAGACTTGGGTACCTCAGTGGCATACAGATATGGCAATGCTCTTCACTGGGGTTTGGCAAATGGAGCACTATCTAAATACTAGTACATCTGTAGGAATTTTTTTTCGTTGTCACACGAACTGTTTTACTATACCTTTTATATAACAGGATAGTGATGTACTTACCACCTTTTTAGTAATAATTGGAGCCTATTATAAATTGTTTTGGATTTTATTTATATGGATATATATCCATGCCCCAAAGTTTTTTATTTTGTTTCAATACTTATTTTAAATATTGTGTTATTTACCACCTATCCTCCAATGACATTCTATATACGAGCCTGGTGGTCGAATGGTTAGCAATGACCACTTTGATTCGGAGGTCGCGGGTTCGATCCCCGCACAAGACAAATATTTGTGTGCATGAACATCTCTGTTTGTCTTGGTCTGGGTATTTTCTATGTATTATATGTATATATTTACAAAAAAAATGTATTTAAGTATATTATCAGTTATCTAGTACCCACAATACAAGCTTTGCTTAGTTTGGGATGACACTTAGGCCATGTGTAATTTGTCTTGGAATATTTATTTATTTATTTATATACTACTACTAGCTTCCGCCGGCGGCTGTACTCTGGTGAATATCGGTTATCGCGCCAAACTTTTGGCCATCCCTCAGGAACAGCTCATTTTATCGAGATAAAAAGTATCCTATTATTTCTTCTGGACTTTTAATATTACGTATGCAAAATTTCATAGCAATCGCTTCAGTAGTTAAACTAATTTTCTTTTCCATTTATAATATTACTAGCATCCGCGGCTTCGCCCGCGCTAGTTTTCTTTGTTAATAAAAAGTATTCTATGTCCTTTCTAATACCTTTGAGAAGTTCTGTACAAAGTTTCATGATGATAGATTGAGTAGTTTCGGCGTGAAAGCGTAACAAACGAACTAACATTCACATTTATAGTAGGGATAAGGATGATCAAAGATCATGTCCGTGATGGTAAGATCGCGGTCGCCTGCGACTTCGTCTCCGTGTACTTTTATCCTATAGACCCCTTAAGAAACGAATTAGATAAAAACTATTTATTTATTCTCACAATTTGGATTAAATTATGTACTGTGTATATTCTTCATTGTCCATTGCCTTTTTGGTGGTCGCCGCTGTTAATCCTGGCTACACCGGAGACACAGTGGCGGAAATGTGTGGTGGGCCCCCGTCCAGGGGGCTTAGAGGGGCAGGGGGGAAACTGAAGCGATTACCATCGGATTTTTTGATTCCATAAATTGGTCTTAGCTTAAAGTTATTAATAAATATCTTCAGCTTGGTCGGTAGAGCTCCAGGGTTTCCACCAGCTGAGGTAAACACAATTAGCAACAATCTAAGCAGTGGTTCCCTATTCGCATTCAAAAATTCTTCGACGCTTCGACGGTAGGCCCCCAGTAAAAAAATATTATTTTGCCAAATTAAAATTTGCTTAAAACGGTTACCGATGTCAAATTTTGTGAAAAGCTTTTTTGTACTTACTGTCTTTCTTAAACAAACATTCTATCATCATATTATAATATATTAAATATACTATAAATAAATGTAATAATTGAACGATATATTCACACTCATATATGGATAGAATAATCGAAACTAAATAATGTAACATAAACGAATTTTATCTAGCAAGCAGCAAGTCTATATAAATAAATAAATTTAGTAGATTAAGTAGGTACTCCGTCTAAGCCGCTTTTCCTTATTTTAACCACGTATTTAATCAAGTAAAATGTAAGAAGCGACGGCGTTCAAACATGTTAAAGTACTTATAGAATTTAGTTTGTCATGCCGCGGTGCTAAGTTTGGCTTACCTTGTATAAACGCGGAAAGTTTAGCGTGTTTTACTAAGTAAATAAGTTTGGATTTCGTATATTGAAACATACTTAGAGATACATAATATTAAGTGCTGGTAGATAAAGGTGATTGCTTATAGATTGATTATAAGATTTTTGACGTGACAACTCGATGTTGTGATGATGTGTTATAAATCGATGACCGCAGGCTGCGCGCGCGAAAAAACATGACTCATTGCCACGTTTCGCCTGAACCGAGCGTGCAAGCGAGAGCGCGGTACAAGCGAGAGAGTGGCAAAATCGGCCTATGTTTCTTATGACGTTATCATGTGAAATTATGGTCCGTAAACCGAGATTACAGACAACCAATTGTTTCTAAATCCAGGGTGTAAGTAGCTCACCTTGATCTTTAGGGCCAAAGCCAACATCACCAGTATGTGGTGCGCCTTACCGACTAGCGACAGAGGCTCTGGCGAAAGAGAAGTTGGGTATAGCGAATTTGTTAGCTGCCCGACTGGGGAAATACCTCCACCTCACAGAATATCGCAGCCAAATAACAATTCCCTTGAGGATTGTTATGTTGTAAGTGAGGTCACCAGGAAGAAAGGAGTTGCTGCGTTGGCAGCGGGGTTGGCACAATATTTCATGTTGAGAGCGTTTATAAGGCTACGGTAAGCATTAAGCTTACCGTAGCCACACGTAGCCTTATAAATTAATGTTTGTCACCTGATGTAGTATAAAAAACCGGCCAAGTACGAGTCGGACTCGCGTACGAAGGGTTCCGTACCATTATCTATAAAAACGCAAAAAAAAAATACACGTTTGTTGTATGGGAGCCCCCTTTAAATATTTATTTTAGTTTTATTTAATTATTTATTTTTAAAGTAAATATACAACCCAATATTCTGTGAGTATTTCAAACGTCTACGTATTGCCATTATCAATTGCAAGCAAAAATGAACAAAAAAATCACGTTTGTTGTATGGGAGCCCCTTTAAATATTTATTTTATTCTAGTTTTTAGTATTTGTTGTTATAGCTGCAACAAAAATACATCTATGAAAATTTCAACTGTCTAACTATCACGGTTCATGAGATACAGCCTGGTGACAGACGGACGGACGGACGGACAGCGGAGCCTTAGTAATAGGGTTCCTTTTTACACTTCGGGTACGGAACCCTAAAAAGGAAAAAGTTGTAACTTTTTTAATGCAGTAATTTGGACTGGAAAAGTATGCTCGTTTGTCCCCCTTTCATAAAAAAAATGATGATCATTACCTAACAAGTAAGACAAGATAACATACCAATGCACATGAATAATGCCTTATGCGGAAATCAAACCCAAAATCCTTTTTGTTAAAGTCCTTGGTAACGACTCTATAAGTGCGTTCTTCATAAAAGTAAAAAAAACTTTATAAAAACGTGGCTACTACTGAAAAGCATTTCTAAGACGTCGCTTTCTTTACAGTGCAATCATTGTACAATCCGCTAAAAGGTTTCGCTGGCTGTTACAATAGCTATCCTGTTCACTGCTAGGCCTGCGAGAAACTATAATAGCTATTTTATCCTCAACTATTAGAAGAAACTGGAATGGTTCTTATTTCTTGAAGTAAATTCTATTTTCTACGTTCTATAGTTAAATGTTATTGAATCTTGTGAAACAAGAAACAGTAGGAATTATTTTCTTAACAGTTTTTAATGCTACATTGTAAGCTTCTTTGTGCCTTATTCATTCGTTTCTACGAAGAAGTAAGATACGAAATACTAAATAAAAATTCCATCTTCTTTTTCAGATAATTAACAGGACGTGGGCCCACCACACATTCTCACCACTGTGACACCTGTGCAGCCAGGATTAACTGTGGCGACCGCTAAAAAAGGCATTTTTTTCCAATCATCCAAGTCCAACCCATATTCATCCCAGAAGTGGGATGAGACTTGAGATCATCATCATCATCATCAGTATGAATCTACCCACTGCTGGATATAAGCCTTCTTCAATTCTTTCCACCAAATACGATCCTCCACCTTCCGCATCCAGCCGCTTCCAGCCGCTTTGTTTGCTTTGCTTGGTCATCGGACGGTCAAGAAGGAGGGCGCCCAAAGCTTCGTTATCCCACGCGCGGCCTCCACTCTAATACCTTCCTCCCCCATCTGCCATCACTTACTCGGCAGATGTGACCGGCCCATTGCCACTTCAGCTTGCAAACTCTGAAGGGCTATGTCGTCAACTTTGGTTCTCCGTCGAATTTCGTCGTTCCGGATTCGATCCCTCAGAGAGACTCCGAGCATAGCCCTCTCCATCGCTCGCTGCGCGACCTTTAGCTTGGGAGCCAGTCCGATGGTCCGTGTCCAAGTCACTGCACCATAGGTCGTTGAAACTTGAGATAGTAGATAGTAAATGCTAAAGTAGTATACATAAACTTGTCACTAAGCCTGTATAAGAAAAGAACGAGATATGAAACATCCAGCGTACATCTGCAGGCATTAGTTACGTCATAATTTCATGGTTCGTACACATGTCACGGGTTAAGGCGGGTGCGATACAAATAAAGTAGATTGCAGGCTTTCCTAGCTTGGGGTTGTAATGTTTACATTGATGATTACTATCCTAAAGGATGCGCCATACCATTGTTTCTACCCATTTTTGATGGGATTTGGGTTAAAGCAATGATAATTATTATAATACAATAGTATTTGTAACATCATTGGTAATATATAAGTATTACATATAGTATGACACCCCTTCCCTTGCGCCGATCTCTCGCATGGATCTCACCTCTCCTCTGGTACGAATCTTTCCAGATTCGTTTCAGTTCAGATTGTATGGCGCTGCACGCACTACGCTCATTTTCGCTCTGTACATACTTCATTGTTTATGTAATAGTGAAGGACGCGACATTTTTATGGAGTAAGTGGAGAAAAAAATCCCTTTTTGAATTTTAGAACTTCTGCTATAGATAATAGGCTTAGTCGATATGATTAATACCTACATTATATCCATCTTATTCAAATAACATTGCTCCACCTGTCTAAGTGAAACTGTAATAGATTATTGCAAATGCCGTGAACTTAAACGATTGATTGTTGAGAAGTTACAAGGCTGACCCGCACATCCAAGCCAATAAGTCGAGTCGAGTCCCGTCGGCTACTGTAGGTATATTATTATTCTTAAACAATAGTTTAAAGAGAGAGCAAAAATTGAGCCATCGTCACCGAATTATGAGACATCTAGCAGATACATATCAAAACATTTTTTTATATCACTAGAAGCGCACCACCTGTCTATTGGTAAGCAGTCTGTGGACGCTTGCGATACTAGAGATTAGAGCCCTATAAAAACCCCTTTTGCGCCTTTCTTGTAGAAGACCATACTGTAGTCTTCTGGGTAAACATTGGCAGAGAGTTCTTTCCCAAATTTGACAGCTGGAGGTAGAAAGTTCTGGACCCATTAAGTAGCTACGTGATGATTTCGGCTCCAATGGCTGAGGATGAATTCCCTGTATATACACATTTGTATAGAAAATATCATCTATTAGCAGTAATTCGGTTGACCGTACTAAGGCGACTTTTGAGTAGCAATAAATAAATATTCCTGGACAATTTAGCCATCTAGTCCCAAATTAAGCGAAAAGCTTGTACTATGTGTACTAGATAACTATATACATATAGATAGGTACAATACTCAAATACTTTTTTTTTTGTAAATATATACATATAATACATATAAAACGCCCAGACCAAGACTAACAGAAATGTTCATGCACACAGCAATAGTTGGGTTGATACAAATCGCCTTCTTCTTGTACCGGCCTTCTTTCCATTTTAGTTGGGGTCGGCTCTCAATAGTTTTTTCTCTCTCAATGTGAGTTCGGTCGTGTTGGAGGTTGTTCAAAGTAATGAAACTCTTGACGTTGCTTGGTATTCACTTTATTCCTAGGAGTAGCTTAACTGTAATACTGACATCGTTTATTTCACACACGTGTTTTCTGTACGAGCGTTCGGTATCGAATGACTGATGCTTGCTTCGCTTGGAATGAAGTTGACGCCCTGATCTCCACTTCCACCACTCTTGAAGAGTGGCGTGCTTCATCGTGATTGGTCGAAATGCTGGTGCAACGAATTACAAGCTTGGAATCAAATCAAATCTTTTATACAAAGTGAAATCATGACTGTGGCAATCATACGCATAAATACATACTAAATTATTATAAATTATTATTTTAAATTTAATGATAGCTAACAGTCGGAACTATTGAAACTCTAAAGTTGCAGTACTTCCCATAAAAATATTATTAAATTTAAAGGATAATAATACTGGTACTTCTTAAAAGTGTAAAAGGGCTTTTAAAAAAAAACTTGTTCGTATTTGTTATACCGAACGCTGTGAGTTATATCGTTTAGCGCGATATGAAAAATGTGGGTTTGTAGGAGTTTCACGCTTGTCACTCAGCCTTGTGACCCGACACGATAATGCCTGCTTATTTCAGTGTATCACTAGTATTTTGTAGTTTCTTAGGGGTATAAGGGGTTTGGGGTGCAAAGAAATTAGGGCGTAAAGGGTCTTCTACCATTCCAAGCCGCTTAGGAAAGTACCTTACAGAAAACCGGAGCCAAACAATAATATGTTTGAGGATTGTTTTGAGTGAGTGAGGAAAGTAAGAAGATTCATTTCTAATGGGTTTCACTGAAAATCAGTGCCTGACTCACGCCGTGGTTTATACTAAGTGAAATCCTTTTAAGTTAGGCATGTGGACACACCTGACAATGTTGATAGTTTTAGATAGACGTGATTCTATATTACATAATTATGTACAATGATTTTTGACGTGACAACGTCTTATAATTCGATGGAGCCGGCTGCACGCACGAAAAAACATGACGTATGCCGCGTTACCTCGCTCTGAGGCGTTCCATTAAAATTTTCTTTTGAAAAATGCAAACATTCCATCAGTATTTTCTTATGACGTTGTCACGTTCAACTATCGTCAGTAAACCGACTTTACAGACAACCGAATTGGGTGATTTTTTATGTTGTATATTTCTGTAAGTGTTTGTGTGCTTAATGTAATAAACTTTTCATTCATTCATTCATTCAAGATGCTGTTAGTAGCGGCACTCGAGCTAATCTTATACTTGAATTGTAGGTGTGTTTATTATGGTAACCGCTTTACATCAGGCATTTTATGGACACATCGCCTGTAAATTTATTGGAAAGAGAAAATTGGATGTGTCTTTGCATGCCAGTGATGGCTAGATGTAGGGGTTGCTTCATTCATTGATTTATTAATTCACTTGTTCGTTCGTTCATAGATTCATTGGTTCGTTCATTTGTTAATTCGGCCGCACATTCATTAATTTGTGCACATTATGGCCTAGCTTTAACACCTTATCATCATCATCAGGTCATTTTAGTCTCGACTACAGGAGCACTTACCCTCTCTCATCCGAAAATCAGAAGGAGGATTTGGCCTACACTCCCCACGCTGACCAGACGGTTTGGGGAAGCCTGATCAATGTTTTATAATGTATTTCCCTTAGTCGCCTTGTACGACATCCACGGGAAGAGACGGAGCGATTCTATATGCCGGAAATCACACAGCCACGCCCTATAGTTTTTAATAATTTATTTATCTTTTGAAAATTTACTACTTTATTTACAAATTTATCTCTCACATTGCTAAGAAGTGAAATTCCAAAAGCTTAGAAAGCTTTCTCCTATTAATTTCTTCTGATTAAATTCGTTGTGAGTTCCAAAGCAGTATTAGTCTTACCCTCGGGACTGCAATGGACTTCATTGTTCATTGCCTTGTTTGGCGGTCGCCGCTGTTAATCCTGGCTACACAGGAGACACAGTGGTGGGAATGTGTGGTGGGCCCCGTCCCGTCTAGTACCCATAATACAAACTTTGCTCTTAATTTAGGACTGGATCGCGCTTTATAAATTGTCCAGAAATATTTATTAGTTTATACAGAAACAGTAACTGTTCAGCTGTAATTATCTGTAATCCTTTAATATTAAACGAGACGTTTTTGGGTCGATGTAATTTTAGAACCATATTTGTAAGTTTCTACAATTCTCGGGATATAAGTGGCTCACTGCTAACTTAGAAACAAAGCCAACCTTGCATGCACATATAATAAGGTTTGCTTAGTTTGAGACTGTGTTCAATTCAGGGATTTCACCGGGAATATTTATAATTTATTCGTAAAAATTCTAAAGTGCTGAAGTGGCAATAGGCCGGCTACATCTACGGAGCCAGTGATGGCAGTTGGGGGAGGAAGGTATTATAAAGAGTCCACTCTAATAACGACCACCCGTTGAACGCCCTTCTAGATGATCCGATGACCTTTTGAATTTTAGTGAGGGTGTAAGTGGTTCATCAACATCTTTAAACCAAAGCCAACCTTACCTGCACGTGGGGTACCCTGCTGACTGACAAACGAGGCTCTGGCGAAAAGAGAGGTACGGCATAGAGTTTTTTTAAGCTGCCCGACGGGGAAGTACCTCCACCTCACAGAATACCGCAGCCAAATAACAATTCCCTTGAGGGTTGCTGTGTTCCTGCGAGTGAGTGAGGTCACCAGAAAGAAAGGAAAGGAGTATAGAACGGCTACGGATCGGCGACCCATTTGGTGTTGCTGATCTCCATGGGCGGTGGTGATTGCTTTCCATCAGGTGATGCTCGTTTGCCCCCGTCTCATATAAAAAAAAATACCTGAAAAAAGGCGGAAGAATCGTATTTGGTAGAAAGCACTAGAGTATACAAGCAGATGATGATTTATTTATAATGACAGCTATTATACCGCAGACATACACTACGAACCAATACATACGCACGTTAGTTCTATTATAATTATTAATTTAAAATGAAATATTGCAGTACGGTAATAGTTGAATAATAAATAGACAAAGCGAATGTTCAAAGCAAAACGTAGTCGAGATGCCAACAAATGTACCTTGAAATCGTTTGTAGTTGCCGAGTACTCCTTGGACGTCGGCCGCCTATCTTGTTCAGTCGTTATAGTTTTCAATCTCTATGGCAATATACAAGTTATAAATAGAGCTCTATAGATAATAAATAAAATAATAAATATTTCTAGACAATTTACACAGCGCTATCTAGTCCCAAATTAAGCGCAAAGCTTATTCTATGGGTACTAGACAACTGATAAATGTACTTAAATATATTTTTTTGTAGATACTATACTAATATATAATACATAGAAAATACCCAGGCAAGACAAACAGACATGTTCATGCTCACAAATGTTTGTCATGTGCGGGGATCGAACCCGCGACCTTGGGGTCAAAGTGGCCATTGCTAACCATTCGACCACCGAGCTCGCCAATGAATATATGAATGGGGTGTGTTGAGAGGAATTATTTGACATGATGCCCACGGCCTCCTTCTACAGTCGCCATCGACAGGGAATTCATCCTCACACATTAAAACCGAAGTGGTCACGTACTGTGCGGTTCCAGAGAAGTTTTCTTCCACGTGGAACACTATCAAGCTGTGGAATGAACTGCCTGTTGAGGTTTTCCCAGGAGAATACAGCATGGGGTTCTTCAAAAAGGGCGTAAAGAGGTTTTTACATGGTCGGCAACGCGTATGTGATGGCTCTGGTGTTACAAGAGTCCATAGGCTACGGTAACTGCTTTCCATCAGGCGGACCGTATGCTTGTTTGTCACCTTAGTGGTATAAAAAAATGTAGAATTTCCAAAAGTAACACGAATCTCGGGACCACAGAAATCTAAATAATAAGCCACTATAAGTCGTAAGCGCGCGTGCCTTGCAGCCACTTAGATGACTCTAATAGCCACCAAATTGACAAATGCGCTTTGTTGGCGATCAGACTGCAAGCGAGTTTTTTTGGGGTAACATTCGAAGCTGTTAACGTTTACAAGCCAACCAAATTTAGAAAAAAATCATATTGTGAATTTACCAGATGCGTGTTACATATCCAAATTAACCGGGTTGCTCACTTCAAAATGTGAGCAAGTAAGCCAGATAATTTTGAAACTTGAGCTTAGAGAGAAAAAAAACTTGAGCACCCTGAGTACTTAGTGCGAGTTTTCTTTTCGCGTTCGATCATGTCAACGTAAACAAACCGTCCAAATAGAGAAGAACTTTCATGTTGTCAATAAGACGCGTGTTAGGTACATATCAAAATTATATGGCTTACTTACTCACATTTTGAAGTGAGCAACCCGGCTAATTTGGGTATGTAACACGTGTCTGGTAAATTCACAATATGAAACTTTTTCTCAATTGGGTCGGTTGAGAATGTGACCAAAAAAGTCGCAATCAGATAAAAATACAAAATACAAAAATCTTTATTCAATTCTCACTTAACTTAATATACAAGTGATTGGGATCTCCTTTTAAGTATGACAATACCTGTGTTAGGAGATCCCACTCTTCTAAAACAAGTAATATCTGCCCTGTTAGTGAGACTGGGCATTTACAATGTTAATTTTATTACTAGTTCTCTCATACTCTATAGATACTCTCATAATGTGCGGTTTTAGATATGGTGTTTTGTAGCATTTTCCATTGCGGAAATTCTTCTACAAGTTGTAATTAAACTAATAAAGGCATGCAATTTCATTAGTAAGTATTTTTTTATTAAAAATAATGCTGCTTTTTTTAAATGTCAAAGTAGGTATCTATAATATAAAAGTAATACGATTGTCACAGGTGACCGTTCGCGTTATTACATTCAACTATACATTGTTCTCTTATGTTTGTCAATATCTGGAACCGAGTACTCAAGCTTTGGGATTTCTTTAGGACTAAAGCCAACCTCACTTGCACGTGGTACACCCTGCCGACTATCGAAAGAGGCTCTGGTAAAACATAGAGAAAGAGAAAGAGTTTCTGGTAGAAGGTAGAGAGAAAGGGTATGCCGAGCCCGACTGGATGTACCCTGATCTTACAGAAAATGGCATCTAAAAACAATACCCTTGCGACCATATTATTGTGTTCCTGCGAGTGAGTGAGGTTATCAAGAAGGAAGGAGTTTCGCTCTGCACAGACACTATTGTTTATGTAGTAGTAAATGAAGCGACATTTGTATGAAGTGGCCGGGGTGCAGGTGAGGTTAGATTTGGCTCCATATGGTGAACCTCTCAGAGGTTTTAAATATAAGATTAATGGTTCGGTATAAACTAACCTCCCATCAATGTATTAATCTTAGTAATAGGTGCAGTACAATCTAACTTGCAGTAACATACAATGTAGTGAAAAGTTATCGATTGAGCAGCCGCTCATAAACGACTAATAAAAAGAAAATGGCCATCGTTTAATGCTTTTACGAGGGAATGTAAAGGATTGTTAGCATCGAGCGCTGATTTTTAATTGGAACTAACTGAGACGACGAGTTGAAGTACGAATAGTTTTTAACCGACGAAAAAACGGAGGAGGTTAGATCTATTCTCAAGTCAAGGTTCTCAAGTCGACGCGTATATTTTTTTTTATGTATGACCACGCACAATTTTTTATAGAGTAGTCCGATTTTGATAATTCTTTTTTTATTGGAAATGGTATATCTCGAAGTTGGTCCTATATGAATTTGATAAAAAAAAAACAACTCTAAGGGTACGAAAACAGAGGATGATTGATTGTTCACTCACTGATTGTAATGACCACGCATAACTTGCGTAAACAATGCAATGTGAAATCTCCAGCGATAAACAATAATATTTTGCTTGTTTGGCGCAGATTCAAAATTACTTCATAATTATCTTCATAAGTGTACTTAAATTAGTTTAAGAACTTAGTTATTAAGGTCGATAAAAACAAAGTTTAATAAAAAAATTATTTTTTGCTTTTCTTTTTTTTTTCGGCGGTTTAATTTATTTGTAAAAAGTTTCTATGTAGCTTTGTAATCATTATAACATAAGAAGTTTGAGACATCCTAATTCATTATGTTTTTTTTTTATATATATTACCTCACCATATTGGCTCCGCCTCGCCTGATGGTAAGCGAAAAGAAGAGCCCCAATCGCGGCGGCAACGGACAGGAGAGCTTGATGTCCTGTCAGTTGACGCTGCCATGCTGGCCTACAAGATGCATTTTCACGCTTCGCTTGAAGGATCCCATATTGTATGATAGAGGAAATACATGAGCCGGCAACGCGTTCCACTTTTTAATGGTGCGACATAGATGTGTCCCTTACAGAGCAACCAATTACAGAAAAAAATAGTTCTTTGTCCGATCTGCAAACACTTTTAATAAATTGGTGATCCTGAACTGGGGTACCGCCGAAGCTGCAGCCGATTACCATTGGATTTTTGATTGCGATAAAGTTGATTATTAAAAAATATATATAAACCGACTTCAGTTGGCGAGCGCAACTTATTGGTGGAATACCCCGGGAGAAGAGTTATTGCGTCACACAAGATTCCTTAGTCGCCTTGTATGACATCCAGCGCAGAGCAATGGAGTGGCGCAATTTTATTATACCGGCAACCACACATCCTGATGATCCCATTATCAGACCCTGACTTGGTGAATATGGGACCACCTCGCAATCATACCCTTTCAAATAAAAAAAGAATTTTGAAAATCGGTTCATAATTCGCGAAGATATTGAATCAAATACATACAACAAAAATATCAGTCGAATTGAGAACCTCCTCCTTTTTTGAAATCGGTTAAAAATCAAACTTTAGCTTAGATTTACGGTACTTGTGTTTAGCTTAGCTGGTAGAAACCCTAGAGCTGTACCGACTAAGATATTTGTCAATAACTAAAACGTAAGACTTGTTTTTGGAATCAAATTCTTCGATGGTAATTGGCTTCAGCTGCGGCGGCAGAGCCCCAGGATCTTTTAAAAACATACCCGAAATTATTTAATCACAAATTGACTAGGCATTAGTTTAGTGTGGCTGTCATAACAAACTTGACAAATTTAATTAACTTGGACATTAATGTAATTCAAACAAACAAGCAAATATTTCGACCCGTATGCGGAGACATGTTAATTGTGTTACTTGTTACTTATATAGTTTTCTTTCAACCATGTTATTTCCACAGTAATGTTTTCCAAATAAAAATAAAAATAATATTATATAAGCCAACCTTACCTGCACATAGTGCGACCGACTAAAACGGGACGGGCCCACCACTGTGTCTCCTGTGTAGCCGTATTAACAGCGACCACCAAAAAAGGCAATGAACAATAAAGTCCATTGCAGTCCCGCGTCTAAAACTACAGCTGCCTTGGAACTCACAACGAATTTAATCAGAAGAAATTAGTAGGAGTAAGTAGGTTCTCCTTCTTAGTAATGTGAGATACAGCAATATAGCAAATAAGGTTCCTCACATATAAACTACCGTTAGATACAAACTTACTTTAATTTTAATGACTAGCGAACTAGCAAAAAAGGCTCAGGTAAAAGAGAGGTAGGATATAGCGTATTTATAAACTGCCCGACTGGGAAAGTGCATCCACAACACAGAATGCCGCAGCTAAATAACGATTCCCTTGAGAGTTTTTGAGTTCCTGTTTCTGAAGTCACCAGAAAGGAAGAGTTGCTGCTTTGGCAGCGGGAGTGGCAGCGCGAGAGCGATATTTCACGTTGCGAGCGTTAATATGGTTACGATAATCGTTTCACATCAGGCGGACCGTATCTTATCTATACAAAAAATACCATTATCAACGTTAGTCCACTTCAGTCTCACTCCGGCCACAATGACGTCTGTGCGAAGCGTGAATGCGTGTATAGTGGAACAAACTGCTGATTCGACTTAATGAGAAAAGTAGTTCGGCTTGAGCAGAAATCAAATATAATCAGCCAAACTATCGTCATCTGAAACTGATAAGTTTAAAAATGAAAGACTTGTATGAAGTCCATGAGGATGAATTAGAGAACAAAAGCCGTGTATTTGAGGTCATTAGACCTTAGGTTGATCACCAATGATTAATCTAAACCTATGTAATTGTTAAAACGTTCATAGGAACCGTCTCCCATACCTCTTCATTCATCTCGTAAACATGGCGTACCGAACTAAATATACCAAAATACTACCCGAAACAAATCTATAAATTACTTAATACGAAACCTAGATTTTCCGCGGCATTAATCAGAACAACAGTTAGTGGGGTAACTACACATAATGTCGACCACATTAGTTCTGCTCGCAAATTGAACTGAACACTTTTGGAAAGCAATTGAAAAGTAAATCTAAAACCGAACGCTCGTGGCCGCTCTGATCGGCGCGATAGTTGTGAACTTTATGTGGCGTCTGTATAAATTGCGGACACACGGTCAAACATAATAGCAAGTAAATTAGCGTGCATGTTCGAGACGAAATTTATTCTAAAATCACCTACTCACGCCCTCTGTTCGCTGCGGTAGTTTGAAATTTTGTCCTGTGTCACGTTTAAACTAAGAACATACTTTTGGGACTATTATTAGCGAATGAATTCAGTGAGTCACTTATTAAATTGAAGTGAATTTATAAACTTTAACCGGGTGTAAGTGGTTCATCAGCATCTTTGAACCAAAGCCAACCTCAACTGCACATAGCACACCCTGCTGACTTACAAACGAGACTGGCAAAAGAGAGGTAGGGCATTGCATTTTCATAAGCTGACCCGACTGAACATACAGGTTTCGTCCGACGCATGAAGTCGTGGAATGAAATCCCTCACAAAGTTTTCCCGGAAGAGTGCATGCTGGATCGGTAACGCGCAAAAAAACTAATGCACCTGGTATTGCTCCAAAGACACAACACAACGTATGACATACTAATAAAAAAGTTAGCACACATGCGTGTACCGCGTGTTCGCAGAACGGAAACCGTCCGCCGAGCCCCTAAACTGTGTGTACGCTTGAGTAAAAGCGTATGTATTTTAACAGTATTGTCCCTGTACAGTAGTCCAAATACCACATAATGAATAGAGTCATTCTATAATCTTTATTGCATAACAACAAATACAGAAATAAGTGAACAGACAAGTATACAACGGTGAGCTTATCTGTCCAAGAGATTTATTCCAGGTGATGCAAGTGGCTCACTACTATCTTTTCAGCCAAAGCCAACCTCACCTGCACGTGGTGCGCCCTGCTGACAGAATCCTACTGTGCATAAAGAAATTTTACATGGCTGGGAGTCAAGCAAGCTATGCATAACATTTGAGTATCTTTTTAACAATAAATGACTAATTTAAACTTACCACTCGTCATGAGTAAGTTAATGCTCCTTTAGCTTCTTTTTAAAAGTAGCATTATAGCAAGTATCATTGAATGCTTAGTGAACAATACGCCCGTGTGTAGACGGGACATAACTTCGGCACTAGCCGCCAACTGTTATTTTCACAGTCTGACTTTTGGACAATAAAGCAATTTGGTTTGCATTGGAGCTTTGGACTGTATGTTGGAAAATAAATCATATTGATACTATTTCCAATCTCTTTGAGATCATCTGGTATTGCTTTTTTTTCACGTGAAGTACAAATTATTGGAGCAAGTAAGTGCAACAGACCCTACGCATGCAACTAATGCGCCCCTGTGCACCAACCTTCCGGTTATATAACAGGATTGCGAGTCTCTCGTCTAGTAACCCAACAAGAAGAGAGGACCTTTCCCCACACCGCCTTCGCGCTCGGTAAATCAATCAAACACTCAAACAAATTGGTAGCAGGTCCTACTCCTCTTTCAACTGCAAGCAGGCTACTTGGGCACTCTTACTACAATTGACAAAAGCTGTAGTTAGGGTTTAAGTGCCTGACCGCGATCTTTATATTGCTCTTTATATTGATCTTTATATTGCTGCCTCGCTTCTACAGCGCGTCTGGGATGTTTGCAGAGGCGCGTATTGATGGCTTCCATGCCACTTTGCGCAAGAGGGCGGCCTCGATGGCGCTGCGGACGCGGGCCAGTGGCAGCAGCCTCCTGCGTGTCGTCGCTGACCGCATGGACGGTCCCTTTGTGGCCCACTGGCTTGAATTGCACGGACCAGTGTTTCACAACAGGTTTTAGATGTTTAAGTGTGTGGTCTGTTTTACTAACATAGGATAAGTATTTTGTACTAACAAATATGGACTGTAATAATTGTCTGAAATAAATAAATTATTATTATTATTATTTATAGCCAAAGCCAACCTCACCTGCACCTGGTGCACCCTGCCGACTAGCAAAACAGGCTCTAGCAAAAGCGAAGGAGGGTACAGCGTATTTGTTACCGGCCTGACTGGGGTAGTACCTCCACCTCGCGGAATATCGCAGCCAAATAACAATTCTCTTGAGGGTTGTAATGTGATGTGGTGATGAAAAAAATATGGGACCAATCTGGAAGTATTCTCTTTCAAATAAAAAAGTTTTTTTCAAATCGTTTTATAAATCACGGAGTAACATAAAAAAAATACAGCCGATTTGAGAACCTCCTCCTTTTTTGGAGTCGGTTAAAAATAACATTATCGTGTCGCATGTGTTAACAGTGCTATATGTTTAATTTATTTAATATAATAATTTTGTTGTTTTGACTTTTAACGTCCACCTTTACTGGATTTCACTCAGAGGGGAGGTGAGATCAATAAGAGAGAGGGCGAAAGAGTGTCCATGCTGTCTTAAGTACTTCATAGTACTGTGATCCTAAATAATAACTAGTCAAATAAATAGTCTTTTAAAGCAAGGTTTGTAATAACTAACAAATAGCTATGACCGAAACGGAAAAAAAATCTGATTATCTCTACCGTTTCATTTTGCTTATGGCAATTATTTGCCATAAGCAAAATGAAACGGTAGAGATAATCAGATTTTTTTTCCGTATAGTCAAATCTTTAAAATACATCGCTTAGAAAAGCGATGTATTTTAAAGATTTGACTATAATTTTCGTTGAAAAAGTTCGTGTACTGCATTTACTCCTGAAGTTAGTAGGTTTATTTTGTTACCTAATAATAATGATATTAGGAACTAAAAAATAAAGTAACTACAGTAAATTCTAACCCGCACATTTCCCAGTATAATAGTAAATCAACCCTAACCAAAACGAACAAACTATTCTAGTCAGTTGTTACATTTTAGTTAGTAAATTACAGGGGTTTTTACAGGGTCGGCAATGCGTGAGTAATGCCTCTGGTGTCACAAGAGTCCATAGGCTGCGATGACTGCTTACCATTAAGCGGGTAGTACGCTTGTTTGTAATCCTAGTCGTATATTTTTTTTTTTTAAATTCTTGTTAATGAATTATTTTGATGAATTTTACAAAGCTGCAATAACTTAAATGTCACTATTATTACTCATGTGCTAATATGATTGAAAGGAATTTATCAAGTAACATGTAATTCTGTGAAAAAAGGAGTTGTATTGACTAATCAGAATTGATGTAAGGAGCAACATGGGGACATTCGTCAGTCCGTTGTTGATTCTTGTTGTGAACACTACATTAAAACAATGGAAAAGTACACCCCCCTTAACACCAACTCTTATTGCGATTCAATAACTGAATAGAATACTTATTCATACCAATGAATAAGCAACTCTATTTCAAATTGAATAGAGTCGCTTATTGCGATATACTCTTATTGCGATTCAATAACTGAATAGATTACTTATTCATACCAATGAATAAGCAACTCTATTTCAAATTGAATAGAGTCGCTTATTCATTGGTATGAATAAGCATTCTATTCAGTTAATGAATCGCAATAAGAGTTGGTGGTAAGGGGGCTGTTCTGTTTCATTGAGGTAGAAGTCTACATTCTTTACATACTTTGTAAGCTATTTCACACATTTCAAAATTTATCCTGCTTTTAGGAATTCTAAATAATGTCGATATCTACACATTACCAGTGACATAAACATTGAAACTAAGAGTAAATACTAGGTCAATACCTATTATTCCTGTATTGCATCTAGAGGCATCTTCATTGATAACTTGCGGTTCTGAACACGTATAGCTACAGGGTGATTGTGTGTGTCGGGGCATGTAACGAGGTGCATTGTGCTAAGCCACCTGTTGTAAATGGACATCCTGTATCGCTGATGCGTGCAAGAGCAGGATTCATGGATATTACAGGCAGTAACTAAGTTTGATAGTATTTGTGATTAGAGGCAATTTGATCTACACTACTTTGCATGCTTCCGTAACCAATTAGTTCATGCAAACTTCTAACGGCCGGTCGCCACCCACTACCGTTAGTATATCCATGAGACTTCCGTGGTTGCTTTTGTCGTCTCTGCTCAGCTGCTGCGGTCATCTCTACGACTCTCCAATATCTGAAAGAAAAGAAACGTGCGACTGCCGCCGCCCCGAATGCCGTGTCGTAGAGTCACAAAGATCTTCTGTCCGTGATTTCTCTTCGAATGAACTCAGTCGATATCAACCCTTATCATCCCACAGTCGGGATACTGGTCTCTCATCAATGAAAGGAGTTTAGAGCATACTATCGAACTTAATTACTTCATCTAACAGCTGACTTAATGACTTCATCTAACAGCAGCCGGGGCCGACAACTTAACGTACCCTCCGAAACACGGAGGAATCTGTGATAGTAAAGTTATCCATAGACCGACAGGCTACCGGGAGTGTTGTGTTAACTTATGAAATCGATTGTGCATCGAGCTCCTGTATTCACACAAGCGCGAAGATTTGTTTTTATAATGATTTTTAGAAATATTTTTATTTAAGTGTACTTTATACTATAGACAATAGTAATTAGCTTTTGCTCTAGGTTTCACCTTCGTAAATGTCAGTTATCACGCCAAAAGGTAGCCCATGTCTTTCCTCGGGATATTTATTTTTCAAATGGCTCTACTACGGCTCTCGGGCCCTACCGCCAAAGCTGAACCATCAAATATTTGGTGCGAAATTTTGATTCGAAAAATAGGTCGTATGTTATAGTTATGTATATAAACATTTTTAGCTTAGTCGGTAGAGCTTTAGGCTTTCTACCAGCTAATCTAAACCCAGTTACCATAAATCTAAGGTGAAGTTAGATATTAGCAATCAAAAAATCCGATGGGCTTCAGCTTCGGCGGTAGGGCCCCTGGACTCTGTAAGTCTGTATGAATCAGTATGAATGATCCCCTGAAATTTACTCATATTTAATTCGTTAACAATCTGTATATATATTTTGCACTAGCAATACCATAAAAAAACAAAACTGACACCAAATTATTTTAGTGAAGGAAGGAACGCAATACTTACAAGTACTCAACTTGTACAATAATAAATAAATAAATAATAAATATTGTCAGACAAATTACACAGCGCCATCTAGCCCCAAAGTAAGCGAAGCTTGTGTTATGGGTACTAGACAACTGATAAACATACGTAAATACATTTTTTTTTGTAAATACATACTTATGATACATAGAAAACACCCAAACCAAGACAAACAGACATGTTCATGCACACAAATGTTTGCCCTGTGTGGGAATCGAACCCACGAGCGTTGGTGTCGAAGCCGCGTCATTGACCGCTACGCCACCGAGCTCGTCAAATGTAGGTATGATTTATCATCCAGTTATAGTAACTAGTTATTTTTGTATATATTCTATCTTAAAAAGTTAAGATTTGTAACTGGTGCAACAATAACAGTTTATTAGGCAATATGATCTACACTACTTTGCGCGCTTCTTCCATCAATTAGTTTATGCAAACTACTTCCGGCCGTCACCCACCCACTAACGTTAGTAGGTGCATGCGACTACTGTGGCTGCTTTGGTCGTCTCCGCTCCAGCTGCTGCGGTCGTTTCTGTGACTCTCCAACATCTGAAACAGAAGAAACATGCGACTGCCGCCGCCCCGACTGCCATGGGCGTCTCTGCGAAACGTGCTTCGCCTCTACGCAAGGTATCCTCAAGCAATCTGTAGATGTTGATGGTTACTGTTATTAAGTGGCACTGTTATTAGCCTCCTTTTTACTATTTTGTAAGTAAAGCTGTATATCTTCTAAGGGGCGTCCATTAATCACGTTAGGCTCCAAAGAGGGAGAGGGGTTCGGTAAAAATCACGAAATATCACAAGGGGGATGGAACGGGGGGGTCTACTGTCGCACCACTCGCCATCTACAGGAAATTCATCCTCCCACGTTGGAGCCTAACTGTGGTCACGTACTGTGCGGTTCCAGAGAAGTTTGCATAGAATTATACTTTACACCTGCATTTAAAAATAATATTCCAAAATATTTACCACCTCACCAAGTATCACCAATGGCAGGGAGGTGTTTAAAAATGCAAAAAAAAAAACATCACGTGATTAATGGACAGCCCCTAAAGATAAATAAATAAATAAAAAGTTTAAGATGTTAAGGCTAGGCCATAATGTGCACAAATGAATGAATGAACGAACGAACGAACTTACGAATGAATGAATCAACCTCTAAATCTATTCTACATCTAGCCATTACTGGCATGCAAAGACACGCCCAATTATCTCTTTCCAATAATTTTACAGGCGATGTGTCCATAAAATGTCAATGTATTTTTGCACAAAATTAAGAATGCCGAGTGCGTGCTCCGCGAATCGTAAAATAGGAGTTATTCGCGTACCGGGATGTGAAACACTAAAATTGTTTTGCATTTCGGTTTACGTGGTTTTCGGGCATCTTTTCGCCATAAATATTTTATGGGAATACGTCAAAAGTACTTGAGTACTGAGTTTATGGTTCAGCCCTTGGGTGTATGGAATTGTTTTCCACAAAATTATGTGATGATAAATGTTACACGCTTAGAACAGTTGACTGGAGACGCCATAAGTACCTTGTGTTATAAGAATTTACATTAATATTATGGCCATCGTTATCCTCGTCAGCGATTATTCTTTATTAACCCTTATTTGACGAGCTCGGTGGTCTTTGACTCCGAGGCTGCTGGTTCGATTCCTACACAAGACAAATATGTGTGCAAGAACATGTCTTTTTGTCCTGGTCTGGGTGTTTTCTGTGTATTATTTGTATGTATTTACAAAAAAAAATGTATTAATATCAGTTGTCTAGTACCCATAGTACAAGCTTTGCTTAGTTTGGGATTGAATGACGGTGTGTAATTTGTCCAGGAATATTTATTTATTTATTCATCCCACTGCTAGGATAATTGTCTCCCCTCGATTGAAGGGGTTTGGAGCATACCAAGCTGCTCACCTGCTTGTTGGTGGTGGAGAAATTTTATTATCACATATAATAAAATCCTCCGCCTCACAGAATACCGCAGCTAAATAACAATTCCTTGAAGGTTGTTGTGTTCCTGCAAGTGAGTGAGGTTACCAGAAAGGAAGTAGTTGCTGCGTAGGCAGCGGGGTAGCGGAGCGTGTTCGACATTTTATATTGAGAGCGTTAATATGGCTACGGTAACCGGTTCACATTAGGCGGGCTGTATATGCCCAGGGAGCCTACCACTTATTTCCATCGAATTTTATAAACCTTTTGAGACTGTTACCGTAACCGACACAGGTATATATGGTGCGGTATGAAGCAGGATGGCACCTCATGCTTACCTGCCCCCTTACCACCATCTCTTATTGTTATTCAATAACTGAATAGAATGCTTATTCATACCAATGAATAGGCGACTCTATTTCAAATGGAATAGAGTCGCTTATTCATTGGTATGAATAAAGAATCTATACAATTATTGAATCGCAATAAGAGATGGTGGTAAGGGGGCAGTTCGCTATTGGTTGTCAGTCGACCTTTGCCCTCCGCGTTGAGTCCACGCTACTCTCGTTTCCGAAATACACGTACGAGAGTTGGAAAAAGGGAATGCTTTCAGTAGTGTAAAATATTTCCTGGCGATTCAAAAAATACACACGTAATTGTTCAAGTTTTCACTTCTCTCGACATTCCTGGAGTGCCACTGTTTTTTTTTTTTTTTTTTTTATACCACCAGTGTGGCAAACAAGCATACGGCCCGCCTGATGGAAAGCAGTTACCGTAGCCTATGAACGCCTGTAACACCAGAGGCATCACACGCGCATTGCCGACCCTGTAAAAACCTCTTTACGCCCTTTTTGAAGAACCCCATGTTGTAGTCCCCTGAGAAAACCTCGACAGGCAGTTCATTCCACAGCTTGACAGTACGCGGGAGAAAACTTCTCTGAAACCGCACAGTACGTGACCACTTAGGCTCCAATGTGTGAGGATGAATTCCCTGTCGATGGCGAGCGGTGCGACTGTAGAAGGAGGCCGTTGGCATCATATCAAACAACTCCTCTGAACACACCCCATTGTACAGACGGTAGAACACACAAAGGGACGCAAAATCTCTTCTCAGACTTAAAGGTTTAGTTTGGGATCGTCGACAATCCTCACAGCGCGCCTTTGAATCGAGTCACAAGGTGCAAGCTGGTATCTAGGCGCTCCCGCCCATAGATGGCAACAGTACTCCATATGCGGCCGTACTTGAGCTTTGTAAAGCATAAGTCTCTGCCGCGGATTGAAGTACTGCTTCGCCCTGTTGAGCACACCTAGTTTCTTCGACGCCAGCTTGACCTTCCCCTCCAGGTGACAACGAAACTGGACGTCGCTGGAGATTTCAACTCCAAGAATCCCAATGTTTTTGGCGATGGTAAGGGGTGTGTTTAGGAATTGAGGAGCCAAAGCAAAAGGGGTTTTCTTAGCGGTGAACGCGCAGACTTGTGTCTTAGTGGGATTGAAATGAACCAGGTTTTTTCGCCCCCAATCGGACACACTATTCAGTGTGCTCTCGATCTTCGACACAAGCTGTTCGCGGCTCTCCTCCACCAGAGAGCGGGGAATATTAGCGCGGCCCGTATAATAAGCATCCCCGGTGCTGTCGTCAGCATAGCAATGAATGCTGTCAATGGACAACATATCATTGATATGCAGCAAAAACAGCTTCGGGGACAATACCGAGCCTTGCGGGACGCCAGCATTAATGTCCATGCTGTCGGAGCAACTGCCATCCACAACGGCTCTAATGCTTCTGCAGGACAAGAAGCTAGCGACCCATTCGCATAAACCCTCTGGTAGACCGTATGCAGGCAACTTCGAAAGAAGACCACGGTGCCAGACCCGATCGAACGCCTTCGCCATATCAAGACTGACAGCTAATGCCTCACCTTGACTCTCCACGGCTGAAGCCCAGCGATGTGTAAGATACACTAGAAGATCACCAGTCGAGCGACCATGGCGAAAGCCGTATTGATGGTCGCTGATTAAGTCGTGCTCTTCTAGGTATTTCAGGAGCCTGTTGTTAAGGACGCGCTCCATTACCTTGGAGAGAAGGGAGGTAACAGCGATAGGCCTGTAATTCGATGGGTCTGATCTGTCACCCTTTTTGGGCACAGGGTGCACGTTCGCAGTCTTCCACGACGACGGTACCTGCCCGGTGGAATAAGAGAGCGCGAAAAGGCGCGTAAGAACAGGACACAACTCAGGAGCACACAGCTTTAACACCACTGCCGGAATGCCATCTGGCCCACTCGACTTATGAACGTCAAGGGATAGCAATGCCCGCCGAATATCTCGTTGAGTAAATGAGATTTCCGGCATGGAATTACCACACCGCGGGATGGAAGGCGGTGCGGCGTCCCCGTCGTTCAAAGTCGAGTTTGAGGCAAAGAGATTCCCCAATAGATCGGCTTTCTCCTTTGCACTGTGGGCCAGACTACCATCCGGTTTTCGGAGTGGTGGAAAGGACGACTGACAAAAGTTGCCCTCGGCAGCCTTAGCAAGCGACCAAAAAGCACGGCTCCCAGACGGGTGCTTAGCTAGGCGCTCACCAATCCTGCCGATGAACTCAAACTTTGCCCTGGCAATTACTCTCTTACTGAACCTCGAGGCAGCATTGAACTCTCGTTTCAAGTCGGAAACACCAGGATCTCCATTAATACGAGCCGTGGTCCAAGCCTCATATGCAGCTTGCTTGCGAAGTTTAGCTTCTCTGCAAGACCGATTAAACCACGGCCGCTTCTTAGCACCTGAAGTAGCCACCCGCCGGTTTGGAATAAATAATTCCATCCCAGCCAAAATCGTCTCAGCTACAGCAGATGCACAGGTGTCTATATTTTCCGACCCGAAACAGAGCCGCCTCCACGGGTACGATGCGTAAAATTCACGCAGTCCATCCCAGTCTGCTGACTTATAGTGCCACATACGACGCCATCCGGTATACCGGGGTGGGTCAGGGCTTGCGCATGGCACTTGGGTCCGGATGAGGCAGTGATCCGACGAGCCAAGAGGCGCATCCACTGAGACTCTATACCCATCCGGATGTGTGGTCAACAGAAGGTCCAGTAGAGAGCTAGTATGGTCCTCTATATCTGGTATTCTCGTTGGAGAATGCACCAGCTGTGAGAGACCATAGGCCAGAGCAAAATCATGAACAGACCTCCCCGCGAAGTCAGTGGACCGAGAGCTGAGCCACTCGGCATGGTGGGCATTGAAGTCACCCAAAATCACTAACTCTGCGGAGGGGTACCTCTCAAAGACTTTGTCAGTCGCCAATTGCAGGTGCTCGATCAACCGAGTTGTGTCTGCATCACCGCTATGAGACCTGTAAAGGCACGCGTAGATACGGGTGCGGCCGCCCTGATCCACGCGTACCCACAACACTGACAGGTCCCTGTCTTCAAGGCCGTGAAGACGTCGACAGCAAATATCATCCCGGACGAACATACATACCCCGGCTCGACGTACAAAAGAATGTTCAAGTTTGTACCCGGGGTATAATAAGTAAGAAGTATCGGCCGGGCAAGATATTTGCGTCTCCGTTAAAAAAAGGAGGGTCGGCTTTGCAGTTTCGAGGTGCTGGAGAACTGCATTTATGTTTGTGTGAAGTCCTCTGACGTTACAAAAGTCCACGTCGAATGTGGATGAGGACGCCGCTGAAGAAACCTTCTTTTTTTTGTTCCTGGCCATTAAAAGGGGGTAAGAGGATTATGAGAGAAGTTGTTTCACTGACGGCGCGAGGGACAAGAAAAGCGCGGTGTCTACCCCCGCAGCACAGTGCAGGTAGTACGGTTTGCTAGCGCGGCGGGCGGAAGGGCCCCCGGTCCCCCCCTGCTGCAGCAGCCGGGTCCACTCCGGTCTCCTCCTCCGGCACGACTACTACAACAGGGACTTTTCACAAGTTGGCGGTTCAGCCTCCCGGGGCGGAGATTAGGTGATCCCCGGGTTCGGGAACCCTACTAACCTGCGGGCGGCCAGCGGACAGCCGTTTCACCGGGTCTCCCTGACCGCCGCGCCAACACGCCGCGCCTACACCGCTAGCGGCGGTTCGACAGCCGCTGGTCCCTCTGCCGTCAGCATAACAACTCCTCTAAAACAGCCCTGGTGACCTAGCTAACTCGCAGGAACACGGCATAGCCATTATGGCTGCGGTTTTTTGCCAGGTGGAGGTACTTCCCCAGTCGGATGCTGGCCAAGCCTGGAGCGAAAGATCACACAATGCCCCTCCCCCATCTGACAAGTAAAAGAGAAGCACAGTGTGATCCTTCACTGCGTCCTACCTCTCTTTCGCCATCGCCTCGTTAGCTGGTCGGCAGGGTGCACCACGTGCAGGTGAGGTTGGCTTTAGCTCGAAAGATGTTGATGAGCTACTTACACCCCTAAATATATACTCCTCAACACTTTAATGTACATAAGGTTATTGCGGCACGGCCTGAAGAGGTCTCTCCAGGCCGTGCCGCAGTGACCATATTATAATTCGGTTATTTCAATGAGAAATAAAGTCTCATTTCACATTGAAATAACCGAATTATTGCCCTGCCCTCCTTTCCAGAAAGCAGTTTGAATAGCGCGAAAGATTATATTATTATTTTGCAGCAAATACAAAATCTGATTCTAATTTCTAGAGCACTCATGCGAAGCTTTAGACGTTTACTCGATTATACTTTAACAGGTGAACGGATTTAGATGAATTTGGCGGTTAAATTGTTTATGAAGTGAATTCGAATTTAATGTTATTTGTTTGTCGGTAATGCGGCTACTAAGTAGAAGTGATATATTTTGATATTAGGCAACGACGGGTAGTAAACAGTAGGTAATTAAATCGATGCATAAATACTGTCTATGAAGATCACATACACATATTTTCATTTACTATTTAAAACATATTATACACTAAACTCCAACTCTTCCTCAAACCATGGAAACTTCGGAAAAGTTCCAACTGGAACTTCAAAACCGATTTAGTTCGTTGGAAACCACTGCGGACATGGACGAGGCGTCAAACAGAATCGGGAAAGCACTGCACGAAGGCGGCATCAAATACTTTGGACGGCAGCATAAAGCTCGAGAAGCCAGACTCTCTCGCGAAAGTCTGGCTCTTATGCAGAAGCGACGAGAGGCGACAGCATCTGTTAGAGCTTCGACAGAGTATGCAGCTTTAAATAAGCGGATCACAAGGCTGACACGGCGGGACTATCGCGTCTTCAATGCTAAATGAGTTGAGGACGTGATAGCATGCAACAAAGGTCTTTTCTCGGCCTTCTGAAAGGGCATATCTGTCGAAGCTCAAACTAGAGGATGGTCGAATCGTATCTTCTAAGCCAGAGATCTTCGCAAAGGTAGAGAGATTCTATATAGATGAGCTCAATATTTTTTTAATTATTGCCCCATACGCACTCAACATATATGACAATTACGTAAGTAAATCCATAGAGCCATATAGATAAAGATCAGTTAAAATGTGTGCAAATTTACAAAGTAAAAAAACCAAAACTTTACGTGAAATTTCGTAGCATATTCTAAGCGCAGACAATAATACTGGTACTCGTACATACCACTTATGAATAAAATATAAAACGGGCAATCTGGCGGCGTGACGCGAAGGCGATGAGACACGCAAAGTATAGGGACGCTTTGTCGAGCCCGTAGTGGAACGAAATCATTCTAAATGTCAACAATATAGGCGTAGTTTTTGAAGTAACACTTCTTTTATGCTGGTGGATGCGTGACGAGAGCGTTACGAAAAGTGTTATCGGACGAGGCGAACAGAAGTTGAGAGGGAGATATAAGTTAGTGCAGGTAGAACTCTTTCTATCTTCACTAACTTATATCTCCCTCTCTAGTCAATTACGTTTCGTATATTACTGTAGGAGCAAGAGAGAGAGGTGCGAACACACATTTTCTTTCTCTCTTTCTCTCATAGCCAGTTACGAGAAGTTTTACTTCAGTCGTGTGGTCTAAAGCACACTATTTTTTTTTCTATGATCGTAGACGTAAAAACCTCCCTGTTTCCAAATTCCAAAATAAGGTTTACCTCATCGTCATCATCAGGTCCATTTTAGTCTTCACTACAGGAGCACGACCCTCTCTCGTCCGTCCTAGACGGAAGGAGGATTTGGCCTACACTCCCCACGCTGACCAAACGGGTTGGGGAGGCCTGATCGATATTTGATAATGTATTTCCCTTAGTCGCCTTGTACGACATCCACGGGAAGAAACGGAGTGATTCTATTCTAGTCTGCCGGAAACCACACGGCCAAGGTTTACATAATGTATGTCATTATGTAAACCTTATTTTGGAATACATATAACTAAAATAATAATGAAAAAAATTGACATATACATAATAATACAATAGACAATAAAAACCCTTTACTTCGACATAACCGTAAGTCTGACGTACATCTGACTGTATTCGAAAAAGATGAGGAGGTAGAAAATAAAAAGAAAAAGCGTTGGAGAATCGGAAATGACACGCACCATTTTTTTTTTACCATGGCTCGTCGTTAACCCTTATTCATCTCACTGCTGGGATATAGACCTCCCCTCAAATTAAGGAGTTCAGAGCATACTCTACCGTGCTGCTCAACTGCGGGTTGGTGGAGGCCAGTATTTTTAAGCCGCCTAAAGGCCACTAACTTAGTTTAACTCCTGTCATCTAATGACAACAGCCGGGACCGACTTAACTTGCTCTCCGAACCACAGAGGAGCTCAAGATAAATAAACCCATCTATGGACAGGCTACGGTCGACATTGCTTAACTTGCGTGTACGATTAGACTGACACGCGCAACGACGCCATCGAGCTCCTCTCTTACCATCTCTTATCATCTTTTACTATGTTTAGAAAGGTTACACAAACAAAAAATAATCTATCGCATTTACGACATTAGGAAGTATGGATTATAACACAAAATCGCGTAATATTAGAGTGTACAATCTCAATAAACATAAAAGATAATAAGAGCACGACTGCATGGTCGTTGCAAATAATTGCATCCCTGAACAAACAGTGGCAATAATCCGAAACTTTATTAAACTCTACTCTAAAGATAGAAATTCTATTCTATAGATTATTTCCTATTTACAAGCTTTTATTTAGTTTCACCGCGGTATCTCTAATCAAATCTTACAAATTGACCCACTTCCCTGTATACGGTTGATTTTTGGTCAGTCCAATTGAACACGCAAGTTAAGCAACGTAGAACGTAGTATGTCCACAGATGGGTTTACTTATCTCACGCTCCTCCGTGCTTCGGAATCCGTCGGTCCCGGTTGTTGTCATTAGATGACAGTCGTTAAGCCCAGTCAGTGTTCTTTATGCGACCTGAAAACACTGGTGTCTGCCAACCCGCAGTTGAGCAGCGTGATGGTGAATGCTCTAAACCCCTTGGATTGAGGGGAGACCCGTATTCCAACAGTGAAGTGGATAAGGGTTGACGTCGACTCTTGTTTGGGCGTCGTCGCAATAGACGATTACCTAAATCATCATCATCATTTTAATTCAATATGGCGGCGACCACAAAATGTTGATTTATAATTATCACTTTAACTCCGACGATACCATTGATGAACGAAACATAGTAAGAAAACTTTTAGTACTTTTGTTTAATTAACAAATAAATGTATGACTCAAAAATAAAAAAACAACAGGTTGCACTTCGGGAGTGCCGGCAGAAGTGAAAACTTGAACATTAAAGTTGTGCATTATTGAATATTTTGGAATGGTTAGGAAATCATTTCGCACGAATTGCTTTTTTAAACGGTTTTATTTAGCTTGCCCTGTTTGTTTATTTATTTGTTTATATTTTTGGGCAAATCTAGTGATTTAAATTTGACCCCCTTGCTGTTGACAGATTGATATGAAATTTGGTACACACCTTTAGTTCTGGTGACAATACAATTAAATGAATTCTGTATCATTGCAAATCCATGATGGCCGGCGCTACAAAATGGCGGTTTACAAATTTTGTCACGACTACCTCAATATGGGCATCAAATGAAAGGGCTTGACTAGTAGAATATAGTTCACGATGAAAAATATTAAAATCCAAGATGGCCGTCAACAAAATCGCTGATTACATATTTTCTCCCAACCCAGTCAATATGGGGTATCAAATGAAAGGACTTGACTAGTAGAACACAGTTCAACATGAACATTGTAATAATATCTAAGATGGCCGTCAACAAAGTGGCCGGCTACATATTTTCTCAATTTTCAATACAAGACAAATTTAAAAGTAAGAAAAATAATAATAATACTGACAAAAGTCAAATCTAAACTTAATACAATGAGAAGTAGTAATAAAATTAGAAACTAAAAACTTGAAAATAAAAATTATGTAAAAAAAAATTAGTTTTTCTAGAATATAATGTATTTTGTACATTATTTTCAAGAAAACCTTAATTTTTTTTTTACTTAATTTTTATTTCATTAACAGATGCACTTTGTTCAATTTCCATATTTTAAACACTTTATGTACATGAATTTTACAGGTATACAGACGCTCAAGCCATCAATCACCATCCGTGGATGCGCGTAGCAGACCGTAGTACAAACACACACGCACAATCGCGCAAGCGTCCTGCGCCGTACTAAAATTTACTTTATGTGTTAAGCATTATGTTCTAATTTCTTTTAAACGCAAACATCGTTCTCGAACGAGATGACACTACGTATTTCATCATTCTATTATAATTCTTATCGTCTTTTCATAAAGTTGAATTTTGTAGTCTCGCAGTTTTGTCTTATTAATGTTAATGTCAAAACTATTTCGATTCAAAGCAATCTCAATCGTATCGTCTTTGCTTAAAGTTGAATTTTGTAGCTTTGTGTTACTATCAGGACACGTGATCCTGAGGTGAGTTTAACATTTTTTACCCATCCCAAAAAGTGCACAACGCCGTTAAAGAAGTTTTACTTCAAAAAAAAAAATGTTTTTTCCTTTTATAATATGGTATGGGCTCAGCCCTTTCCCAGCCAGAAATGAACACATTAATATTATGCATAAAGATTATGTTTCAAGCTGTTGTCATACCTAACTTCATTCAAATCGAGTGCTCGCAACGAAACTTTCGTACTACATGCAACATACTCGTACGAGTGGCGTACGCTACGAATATGCGACGAGCCGTGTACAATGAAATCTTTAATTAACAAGCCGTGAGACAAGTTCCAATTCTAACAAATTTAAGAGAGAACATGGTAATTAAAGGAACACTCGTACCTAACGCGTGACAAAAACGTATTTTAATTGTATACTGCTGAATCTGTGACTAAATGTACAACATTTATTTTAATGAGCTTTGTCACTACAAGGAACAAAGTTGTTTGTTGTCAATGATGTTATAAATACTATAGATATGGCATACCCATACTAAATTATGTCAGAAAACGGTTGGCGTCGCCTGGGAGATCTATGACTATCGTTATCCTTTTCATATAGACGCTTTAATATACTGCTATCTTTTTCCCTGACCGAATTCCTTTTTCTTGTCAAAAATATGAGCTACGCGTTAATATTAAATATTATTGTGTACTTTTGTGTAATATTTGATCCCTTGGGGCTTATTTACTTCTTCAATATAAATTATGCATTTTATTATTACAGGAAACGGCACTTTTGCCTATTTAAATCAATTGTCACAAGCGAACTAATTGCGAGGTGAGACAGATGGCTCACTTTTCGGGATTTTTTTCTGCGAATCGAAATTCTGTGAAATTTCTGTCTGCGAAACAAGGAAACATCGATTTAAAGACAATTCGCTTAAACGTTAAACCACCTTATTATAAAACAGAGCCATTTTAAAACAGCTAGCCCGTATGTACCTAATGTCGCGATTCTACAAATTGGCTGCGACATACAAGGGCTATTGAGTACTATGAATCGAATATGCCATCAAATTAAACAAAAGTTCGAAAATGTCAACAAAAAATAATATCAAGCACCGGATTTATTACAAAAATATCAAGTCCACTTGATGGTATATAAAAATAAACTGAGAGCTACTGTTATTGCATTTAAAACTGTTATAAATATTTCATTATGAGTCGCGAGGGAGTGAAACACAATACGAGCTAGTGCTGGGGAGAGCACGATAAAAGTTTTATATTACAGAGTGTTTTATATCAAATTGGTCATCGTTTTATTAACTAACATAGTCTTTTTTACCAGTACCAGTAAAGTCACAAGGTTTAGTACCTAGTTGAGTCAAGTCACAACGTACTAAACCTTGTGACATGACTCAGCGTCGAGCTCTTAGGTATTGTGGACGATTCCATACTCACCGAGGACATTGAGCTATTAATTGTAGAGTACATGCATGTCAAAACCAACGTCAATTTGAGAGCCGACAATTTGGAATCGCGCCACAGAGTGTACTTCAAATTTTCCATCCAACTCTCTAAGGGGCTACGTAGAGGCCCCCTATAGAAGTTTAAAGTAATGTAGGATATATCAATAGATTTTACCCCCAGGACTGCAATAGACTTAATTGTACATTGCATTTGACCTCCTGGCTACACAGGTGACACAGTGGTGGTAATACGTGGTGGATTCCGTCACGTGCCCCCTCTTACGTCGTTCATCACACACCATAGGCCGTAGACATCAACAGAAGGTCGATTTTTTTTATTATTTAAAAAGTGACATATCGGGGGTGTTCTTAGCTATGATTCAATAAAATCTGATGAGCTTTTTGAAAATCATCACCACTTTTCTAGTATCTGATATGAACAATTTCTATAGATATGGTCCATACAATATTCTATACACTTTTATAATAATGAAATTGTAAGATGATGGTATCCCTGACCTGAGGCTGATGCTGAAGCCGATTATCATCGAATATTTTGATTCGAAAAATATGTATATTCGCTCATCACGGTTGAAATAATTGGTAACTCGGTTTAACTGCACAATACTTTTATTACGAATAAAATAACCGGTGTCCGTTACACTGTTTTAATGCTTCGATAAGATTCTAACAAATAAGATGACAATTTGGTGTTACCACTTCAGCTGCTTTCATAAGAATAATGTCATAATGCTACCTTAAGTCTAACATCGCCTCGCTCCCTACTACACTTCTCCGAAGTCATGCTAACAACTCTTATACTGTAAGTTAATTTGATGAAGGAAATCGCAATGGCGAGCATGACTTCAAGAAAGTCATGCTAACAACTTTTATACTGTAAACTAATTTGAGAAAGGAAATCAAAATGGCGACATGATTTCACGAAAGTCATGTTAACAACTTTTACACTGTAAACTAATTTGAGAAAAGAAATCGTAATAGCGACCTAGATTCAAGGACATCATGCTAACAACTTTTATACTGTAAAGTAACTTGAGAAAGGAAATCGTAATGGCGGGCATGACTTCACGGAAGTCATGCTAACCAATTTATACTGTAATTAATATGATATGGAACCAGTAATGACTAATCAATGTGTTGTGAACATAATATTCTAGTTAATACAAAGTATACTGGAACGATATTTAACATGTATATCTTACGTTTTAGTTATTGACAAACATTATCAGCTTAGTCAGTAGAACTCCTGAGTTTCTACCAGCTAATTACCACTAATCTAAGGCCAAGTTTGCTTTTTGCTATCAAAAACTTCGATCGGCTTGAGCTTCGGCGGTACGGCCCCCGATCTACCAGCATCATTTTAAATTTACAGTATATTAGACAGCAAAGATATCAATTAACAACTTATAGATTGATAGTGATTAGATTTCGATAATGGAGTCTACAAGAGATTCAATTCATGTGTCATGAGATTTTTAAATTCCCAACTGTCGACAAATTCTAGACATTGGCGCTTCACTATTCTGAACTAATTGGGTAACAGGGTATCAAGCGCAACTGTTCGTCGAAGGGAAATATCCAGGAATATTGCTGCTTGTTCAGTTTAAATGCTCACCTGTTTATTGTACGTTGTACTTTTGTGCTTAAGGAATATGCTATTAATTTTATGTACTTATTTTACAGACTGAAGTTGGTAAAGTCTATTCTTTGAAGGCAGTAAAAGTTATTTGGCAAACACTTTATATGATTCTTTGTGTTTTTAGGGTTCTGTAGCCAAATGGCAAAAAACGGAACCCTTATGGATTCTTCATGTCTGTCTGTCACAACCACTTTTTTTACGAAACTATAAGAACCATATTGTTGAAACTTGGTAAGTAGATGTATTCTGTGAACCTCATTAAGATTTTCACACAATTTTTTCTATTTAGAAAAAAAAAACAATTAATTTTGGAGGTATAAATACTTAGAATTGGTTTGAACGGGATATAGTTAGTAGTTTATTTTAATACGTCATAAATTGTAACTTTTATATTATGTTACTCGCTGCCACGGAACCCTTCATGGGCGAGTCCGACTCGCACTTGGCCGCTTTTTATTTTAACATTATATTTCACTAATGTTTATAAGCAATTATTATAAGACTGGAAAGAACTGATTATGTGTGTGATGGAGAGACAAATAAATGTTTCATTCATTCATTTAATCATTCACTATTGGGAAAATAATTTAAAATGTAATCTCACCCAGAGTGGCTAATGAATATTCCAACTAGCACAATTTTGTTGTATATTGGACGGGAGAATGCTTTCCAAGTTTAAGTTGGTTTAAATTAAGAAACGTGAAAATGTTTACGTGGCTCAAAATGGCGGAAATTATGGGACTGCAATTCGTATAATTGTTGCGTTGAGAATAAATCGTTTGAATTATAATAACGAATACTTCTAATGGTTACAAAATGTTCATAGCGACTGGATTATGACCAGCCCCCTTACCACAATCTTTTATTGCGATTCAATTATTAAATAGATTGCTTATTCATACCAATGAATAAGCGACTCTATTCTATGAATAAGCATTTTATTCAGTTATTGATTCGCAATAAAAGATGGTGGTAAGGGAGTTGAAACCTACTAAAGCAACAAGATAAATCGCACTACATCAATGATCATAACGCCACCGCGATTCACTAGTCGCGTATGAGCTCTCTAACTAAGTAACTACTTAGTCTCTCAATTAGGGGCATTTCCTCTCTTATTCCACTAACCAAATATAAAAAGTTTTTTTTGTACTAACTAAGGTGGCAAACAAGTGTCTTTTTAGGGTTCCGTACCCAAAGGGTAAAAAAAGAACCCTATTACTAAGGCTCCGCTGTCCATCCGTCCGTCTGTCACCAGGCTGTATCTCATGAACTATGATAGTTAGAGAGTTGAGATTTTCACAGATGATGTATTTCTGTTGCCGCTATAACAACAAATACTAAAAAGCAGAATATAATAAATATTTAAGGGGGCTCTCATACAACAAACGTATTTGTTTTGCTCGTTTTCGCTTGCAATTGATAACGGCAATAGATAGACACTTGAAATACTCACATAATATTTAGTTATGTATTCACTTTAAAAATAAATAATTAAATAAAAATAAAACATATTTTTAGGGGGGGCTCCCATACAACAAACGTGATTATTTTTGCTGTTTTTATAGATAATGGTACGGAACCCTTCGTGCGCGAGTCCGACTCGCACCTGGTCGGTTTTTTATATGAGAGGGGGACAAACAAGCATAATTATGTCACCGGTTGAAAAGCAATTAATGCCCATAAGCCCATGGAGATCAAAAACACCAAAGAGGTCGCCGATCCGTTGCCAGCTTATACTCCTTCCTTTCTTTCTGACGACCTCACTCACTCGCAGGAATACAACAACCCTTAAGGGAATTGTTATTTCGCTACGGTATTCTGTAAAGTGGAGGTCTCCAGTCGGGTAGCTTAAAAAATACGCTATGTACTACCTCTCTAATTTTCACCTTTTTTTTCGTTTGTCAGTAAGCAGGATACACCACACAGGGTCAATCACAGGGTGCAGGTGAGGTTGGCTTTGGTACAAAGATGTCGATGAACAACTTACACCCCATACACTCCGCCCTTCAGAAAGCAGTTCCAGAATATCGTGTAGTATATCCCAATAAATCTCCGTAACCGTATAGAAGACGCTTACTTATGTACGTTCCCCATTCAGCATCCCTGTAAAACTGAAGCTATTGAATTTATCCAATCAGGTACCGTCAAAGTAAACCGTAATCGCCAGCGTCCGCGTTTAATCCAATTCCTTCCGGAGTTGGAAAAGTTTTCGATTAAGAGACAAACCGACGAATGAATAGACACGTAGCGTGTGAACCGTCGATTTTCTTTTTAATTAAATTTATGATTTGTACCCTGTTATGCAGAATGGACCCAACCGACAAACTATGCTAAATTGAGAGATATACATAGCGAGAAACTGCAAATATCTAGCTTATTATATATTCACAACAGTTTGATGACTTATGCTTCACAAAACTCATACTCCGCGATTATTTTATTCCTCTTTAAACTTAAAATAGGTTTACCTTAAAAGTAACAAAATGTTGGTTGGATCTATTCTGGATAAAAGGGTCCATTTGTTATTCCAAAAAAAATTTTGGGGCAAACTAAATAAATATTTTTTGTTATACAGCACACCATATGGGAGCGTAAGCTTTGCTGATGATGAGAGCGGGATGACATGTTAATAATAATAATAATAATAATCATTCTTTATTGTGGTACATAGGTATATAAATGTTGTCATTGATACACAATATTATGATCAGCTATGACCTGCCATTAGGCTTACAATATAAATACACGTAAATACGTTTATTAAGACTCTCAAATGTGTGAAACATACATTTAATTATATAATACATTAATTGAATCATGTCATGTATAAATGTCACTATATTAATATAAAATCTGTCAATTAATAATCTAATGTCAAAAATCTCTATCCTTCAAAAAATTATCAACACGATAGTAGACCTTGTCAATTAACATTGCTTTCAATCGTTTTTTAAATTTTATTAACGGTAGCTCCTTTATGTAATTTGGTATATGGTTATAAACAATTACCGACATTTGGAACACACTCTTGTTAAGAAGCGTTGTGTGCGATTGACCCAGACATAGCTTCATAGGATTCCTCAAACTACGAGCTTGTATTTGTGAAGATAGCGTATATAGGTTCAAATTAGTTTTTGCAAAGATCGCTACTTCATATATATACATACACGGAAGAGTAAGCAAATTAGAAGATTTAAAGTAAGGCTCACAGGAACTAGTCTTCCGCAATCCGAATATCGCTCTTACACATCGTTTTTGCGCCTTGAACACCATATTTATGTTGGTAGAATTACCCCAGAACATAATTCCATAGCGCAAAATAGATGCGATGTAACCGTTATAAGCAGTAATTGCTGTATCTACACTTGATATTTTAGGAAGGGTTTTAAGCGCATATGTATACTGACTTATTTTTTCACACAGAGCTATAGTATGTGATTTCCAATTAAGTGAGGTATCCAACGTAAGTCCCAGAAACTTAGTTTCATTTACCTGCGCGATTTCTGTGTTCATGTAATTCGCTTTAACCTGTATGGGCCTGTTTATTCTTTGTCTAAAATGCATTATTTTTGTTTTATTTAAATTGATTAATAAATTATTTGCGTCCAGCCATTGTATAATATCCTTAATAGAATTATTAATGTCAATTTCATATGTTAGAGGGTCATTAGCTTCAATAATTACTGTACTGTCATCTGCATACAATACCATGGGTTGTGCTACAGCTTTAGGTAAATCGTTAATATATATCAGAAACAGAAGCGGTCCCAATATTGAGCCCTGAGGCACACCACAGGGATTGTTTCTGAATTTAGAGCAATAACTTTGTTCACATTTAAGTTGTTTATTAAAATGATCGATTTGAGTACATTGCATTCTATTTTTAAGGTAAGATTTAAACAAATTTAGAGCTATTCCTCGAACCCCATAAGACTCAAGCTTCCTAAATAATATATTGTGATTTGTGTAATCAAATGCCCTTGACATGTCCATAAAGACAGCACATATGGCTGTTCTTTTGTCCATAGCATATGTAACCTTCTTCAAGAGATCATAAATTGCAAGATTTGTACTGCTATTTTTTCGAAATCCCTTCTGTTCGTCTGCTAGTAATTTGTTTTTTACAAGAAATTCATAAAGTCTGTCATATATTATTCTTTCGTAAATTTTCGCTGCAATTGGTAACAATGCTATGGGCCTATAGTTCATTTTATCATTTCGATCACCTTTTTTGTGTGCTGGTTTAATTATAGTAAATTTTAATGATTCGGGGAAAAAACCTGTGCTTAGTGTTAAATTTATGGTATGTACTAAAGGTGCTGCTATTTGTTTTGCATTTAGTTTTAGTACTAGCGTACAAATACCATCGTATCCAACACTCTTTGAATTTTTTAGACCTAAGATAACTTTTATCAATTCGTCTTCTGTAACAGGGGCCAAAAATAATGAATTGGTCATGTCAGATTTAGGTATAATGTTATTTGTCAATGTCATAGGTGTGTCAAGTATTTGGTCAATAAAATAATCATTAAATAAATTGGCAATTTTTATAGGGTCTGTTATTATTTCGTCATTTTCTTTAAGATGGTCTACAGATATTTTAGGACAGTTATTTTTTGTATTGTTAATTACCTTCCAAGTAGCTTTTGATTTATTTGGGGCATTTTTAATATAATGATTATTCTGTGACTTTTTTGTCAAATTAATAATTTGCTTAAACTTGCTCGTATATGTTTTCAATGTATTTTTATTTTTAGTTGTTGGTATTGTTCTGTATTTTCATAGTAGTTCTCTTTTCTTTTTACTGCATAATTTAATCCCTCGTGATATCCACTTTTGTGGCTTATTTTGTTTGACAGTTATATTTCTATACGGGAAGCACAAATCATAGAATAACATGAATAATTTAGCAAAGTTATTATAAGCTTCATTGGGATCATTAGTACTATATACCTCAGAAAAAGTCAAACTTTTTAGACAGTCATTAAACTTAAGTAGATTACTTTTGCTGTAATCACGTGTACGTGTTCTCCAAAACTTAAGCTGGCATCTCCGTGTTACTGGATGTTTTACAATTTGTGCAGAGTGACCCGATAAAGCAAGTTCTACAACCTCACTCTTACACCCTCTTACGTTAACCGCAATGTTGTCAAGACACGATCCACTAACGAGTCTCGTCGGCTGTGAAATGAGCATTTTCATATTGTATGTCAAAAGTATATTAATAAAAGTAAGTGATACATTATTCTTATTTAAAATATTAATATTAAAATCTCCGCATAGCATTACTTTTTTTTTCGGATTTGTACATACTGCTGTAAGGATTGAAGCCAACGTTTCAAAGAAAATATCATAATTGGTATTGGGAACTCTATACAAACATATGATAGTGATTTTGTAATCAACTAGTTCTACAGCACAACATTCAATTAAAGAATTTTTTGACATTTTCTTAATACTAGACACTTCTTTATATTGCATACCTTTACGAACCATTATACACGATCCTCCCCGTTTATTTTGTCTAGCATAAAAAGTTGCTAAGTTAAAATTTGGTATTCTAAGATTAACTTCACTTCCAATGTTCATAAAATGTTCGGTAATACATAGTACATCAATGGGTGATTCTTTTTGCGATAAGTCACTTATAGCTACAGAAAGCATATCCGCCTTACATAACAACCCGGCTATATTTTGATGCAATACTGTTAAATATTTTTTACTGTAGAGGTCAAAAGGAACTAGCTGCAGCAGAATGCAAGGTATTGTCCAGTTGAGATTTAGTGTGTTCATATTGAGAGTCCGTATTTCCATTTGCAAGAGAAATATCTCCAATCAAATATTTTAAATTTTGAAAAATATTCTTCATCCCGTTATTATTTATATTCCCGTATCGCATTGAAAACATTTCGTAGTTGTAGCATAATTTCAAGTTTGAATCCACTATGTGTGCATATTGGTGGGTTTGCACGTCACGGTAGAGTAGGTTATTAAAGGTTTCTACTCGCCAATTAAACAGAGATTGATAGTCACTGCATTTATAAGTCGGCACACAAATAATGATATTAGTGTGACATAATTCCTGTAAGGTATTTCTGATAAGCATTATTAGGTCACAATAATTTCGAGTTTTTAAAAAGTCTGCTTCACCGATCATTAATATGCAAATATCTTTTTTAGTGTATTGACATAGTTTTTGTTTGATGTTTCTAAGTAATATTTCAACGTTTCCATTTGTATATATGTGATGGCATATATTGAATTCACTACCAAAGCAGTCTTCAGCTTGCGATGTAATGTTATTAAGTTTATTACTGCTTATAATGCAAATATTATCCTTTGCAACTTGTGTAGACCTTACTTTGTCTTGGCTCATGTTGGTACTCACCAGGCCAGTACCTGGTGGTGATACCAATGTATGAGATTGAGACGAAATACCCGTTTGAATAGGATTTATAATACAACTTGTATCCAGGTCTAACTTTTGTTGCATCGATGCTTTTCTCTGAGTAGGTGTTTTCTTTGGTGTTGATTTAGTCAAGCTCTTTAGAAAAAATTTTTTGCTGTCATATTTGGCAATTTTTTCTTTTAAAACATAGTTCTCTGTCAATAAATTTTCAATTTCCTTATCCGCAATTTCTAATTTATTCTGTAGAATTCTAATTGTTTCTTTCATCTCTTTTATATTTATTTCATTTCGTACAGATGTTAAGTCAGGAATGCTTCTATTGAGCCGTTCAGTTGATATAAACGAAAGAGATTCCGAATCGTCTTTAACTGCCAAATATTCGAATGAGTTCTCTGTCGGTATGTTTACTCTAGGCATTCTGTGAGTGATGTTATTATTCTGTGATTTGTTCAATGAAATATTTCTGTTGTTGGTGTTCATTATTACTGTGATATATTACAACTGCGAATGCTTGTTAATTTATAGTTTTCAATTTAAGTATTCCAAATACAAAAACAATTTTGTATTCAAAAAGCCAGATGTACGACGTAGGTTTCGAACCCGAGTTTGTCGCACCTTAAGTCTCAAACTTAACCACTCGACCAAACTTGGATATTATTTACTCGACGAAATCACCGTTTGGTAGTAGTTTTCTGTGTATGTACTGATACGTTAAGTGTACAGAGTCCAAAGGTCAACTTTGTTTTAACGAACTATGGCGGTTACTGTATATTATTTATTTAAAAAATAATTATGTACTGTTTCACTAAGTCTGTTGTTTATTTGCACTTTTTTGTACACTTTTTGAACACTGTCAGTAGTTTATATCAAATAATTCATATATATATGACTAATCACTTAAAGAACATAATTTGAGTTTCGTGCAATGGAGTATTATTTGTTTTATTAAATTCTCACTTTATTGTTTATAATAGTCACTATAAACTTTACCGCAGCAAAATTTTGAAACAACTTATTTATTTGTATACGTTTTAGTAAATTTAAGCACTGTTTATATTTTTAATCAATTTTATATGCGGAGCTACTTGTTTACTACTCGCGCCATCTAGCGCATTTGTTGAATTCCTTACACATCGCAACTGGAGTATGCTATTGTTATTTGGTCGAAACAAGGGAGAATCGCCAGAGGTGTAGGCGATTCTGCAATTTATAGAATACCGCAGCCAAATAACAATTCCCTTAAGGGCTGTTGTGTTCCTGCGAGTGAGTGAGGTCGCCCAGAAAGGAAGGAGATGCTGAGTTGGCAGCGGGGGTGGCGGCGCGCGAGCAATATTTTATGTTGCGAGCGTTGATATCGCTACAGTAACCGCTTCACATCAGACGGACCGTATGCTATTCTGCCTCCTGACGTAGTATATAAAAAAAAACTAGGTATTTATAATCATACATTTTGATAATAATTAAGTTATTGTCAAATTTGATTCGCGTGAATATTTAATATGAGTATGAGTCTGTTGAATATATAATTTTCTTATGTGTTCACCATTGATTTGTTAATTAAGTCACTTCCTTTTAGCGGCCATAGACCATATTTTTGGTTCGCAAAATCGCCGCTGTAGGGCGCGCAACTAGTCGTCCGCCACCTCCGGTACATGCAAGAATATGTGCATGCAATAAAATTATAATTATTTACTTTCCTCGGTCCGTGACTCTTTTACATATGTCTGAAAACTATATGAGTGCCTTGTGTGTAGTGTTGGAACAACACTAGCTACAGGACTTGTCTGTTAGAAGAAATATCAACCCACCAACCGGCGCGGTGCCATCCACGTGTCAAGGTAAGTGGCTTGAGTTATCAAAGCGGGTGACACAGGAATTTTTACTTATTCAACCCCTTGACATCGCTCGTCCTTTGACTAAATTGTTTCGACTTAATTTAACCTACAGCAATACAGTCCACATTTAAAACTTTAAGCGGCAATACGCCACATTTACTGGTCCTTCTGAAGCCAAATCTCCTATTTAAATTATATACATACATAGTGCACATCGTGATAATTCGTAATTATTAACGATATTTCCATAATATACTAGTTTCGGGCATAAAAACTTAAAACAGTTGCACATAAAATAGACTCATCCATTTTGCCAACCGTCCATTTTACATTACTGTGTAGGCGTCGACATTTCGTTCGTAACGAAAATGATGGTACCGACACAAAACGCAGACGAAAGTGAATTCGTTTTGCGCCTGAGTAAATTAACGTTGCAAAAGGAATATTTATTTTCCAAATTACAAAAGGCTTACAATTTATCTAAATCAATTGCAACGGGATATAGTTAGTAGTTTTTTTTAATACGTCGTAAATTGTAACTTTTATATTATGTTACTCGCTGCCACGGAACCCTTCATGGACGAGTCCGACTCGCACTTGGCCGCTTTTTATTTTAACATTATATTTCACTAATGTTTATAAGCAATTATTATAAGACTGGAAAGAACTGATTATGTGTGTGATGGAGATACAAATAAATGTTTCATTCATTCATTTACTCATTCACTATTGGGAAAATAATTTAAAATGTAATCTCACCCAGAGTGGCTAATGAATATTCCAACTAGCACAATTTTGTTGTATATTGGACGGGAGAATGCTTTCCAAGTTTAAGTTGGTTTAAATTAAGAAACGTGAAAATGTTTACGTGGCTCAAAATGGCGGAAATTATGGGACTGCAATTCGTATAATTGTTGCGTTGAGAATAAATCGTTTGAATTATAATAACGAATACTTCTAATGGTTACAAAATGTTCATAGCGACTGGATTATGACCAGCCCCCTTACCACAATCTTTTATTGCGATTCAATTATTAAATAGATTGCTTATTCATACCAATGAATAAGCGACTCTATTCTATGAATAAGCATTTTATTCAGTTATTGATTCGCAATAAGAGAATGGTGGTAAGGGAGTTGAAACCTACTAAAGCAACAAGATAAATCGCACTACATCAATGATCATAACGCCACCGCGATTCACTAGTCGCGTATGAGCTCTCTAACTAAGTAACTACTTAGTCTCTCAATTAGAGACATTTCCTCTCTTATTCCACTAACCAAAAATAAAAAGTTTTTTTTGTACTAACTAAGGTGGCAAACAAGTATCTTTTTAGGGTTCCGTACCCAAAGGGTAAAAAAAGAACCCTATTACTAAGGCTCCGCTGTCCGTCCGTCCGTCTGTCACCAGGCTGTATCTCATGAACTATGATAGTTAGAGAGTTGAGATTTTCACAGATGATGTATTTCTGTTGCCGCTATAACAACAAATACTACTAACTAAAAAGCAGAATATAATAAATATTTAAGGGGGCTCTCATACAACAAACGTATTTGTTTTGCTCGTTTTCGCTTGCAATTGATAACGGCAATAGATAGACACTTGAAATACTCACATAATATTTAGTTATGTATTCACTTTAAAAATAAATAATTAAATAAAAATAAAACATATTTTTAGGGGGGGCTCCCATACAACAAACGTGATTATTTTTGCTGTTTTTATAGATAATGGTACGGAACCCTTCGTGCGCGAGTCCGACTCGCACCTGGCCAGTTTTTTTATATGAGAGGGGGACAAACAAGCATAATTATGTCACCGGTTGAAAAGCAATTAATGCCCATAAGCCCATGGAGATCAAAAACACCAAAGGGGTCGCCGATCCGTTGCCAGCTTATACTCCTTCCTTTCTTTCTGGCGACCTCACTCACTCGCAGGAATACAACAACCCTTAAGGGAATTGTTATTTCGCTACGGTATTCTGTAAAGTGGAGGTCCCCAGTCGGGTTGCTTAAAAAATACGCTATGCCCTCTCTAATTTTCACCTTTTTTTTTCGTTTGTCAGTCAGCAGGATAGACCACACAGGGTCAATCACAGGGTGCAGGTGAGGTTGGCTTTGGTACAAAGATGTCGATGAACAACTTACACCCCATACACTCCGCCCTTCAGAAAGCAGTTACCATGACCTACGGTAGTGTAGTGTTAGATTCCGATTCAGCAAAATGTTTCCAGAATATCGTGTAGTATATCCTCATAAATCTCCGTAACCGTATAGAAGACGCTTACTTATATACGTTCCCCATTCAGCATCCCTGTAAAACTGAAGCTATTGAATTTATCCAATCAGGTACCGTCAAAGTAAACCGTAATCGCCAGCGTCCGCGTTTAATCCAATTCCTTCCGGAGTTGGAAAAGTTTTCGATTAAGAGACAAACCGACGAATGAATAGACACGTAGCGTGTGAACCGTCGATTTTCTTTTTAATTAAATTTATGATTTGTACCCTGTTATGCAGAATGGACCCAACTGACAAATGCTAAATTATAGCTATGCTATGCTATGCTAAATTGAGAGTAGAAGAGAGAGAAACTGTAAATCTAGCTAATTATATATTCGCAACAGTTTGATGACATTTGCTTCACAAAACTCATACTCCGCGATTATTTTCTTAAAATAGGTTTACCTTAAAAGTAACAAAATGTTGGTTGGATCTATTCTGAATAACAGGGTCCATTTGTTATTCCATAAAAAATTGTTTGGGGCAAACTAAATAAATATTTTATGTTATACCACAGTATAAGTAACAACCAGTATGGCCACTCCCTGCCGCTCTCTCGTGTTGACCTCACCTCCCCTCTGAGACAAATCTGGAACCGTTTGTATGTAGCCGCACGCACACACGCATATTCACACTTTGCACAGACGTCATTGTTTATGTAGTAGTAAACGACGCCATATTTGTATGGAGTGGCCGGGGTGTGGTTATACAGCACACCACATGGGAGCGTAAGCTTTGCTGATGATGAGAGCGGGATGACATGTTGAATTCCTTACACATCGCAACTGGAGTATGCTATTGTTAATTGGTCGAAACAAGGGAGAACCGCCAGAGGTGTAGGCGATTCTGCAATGTATAGAATACCGCAGCCAAATAACAATTCCCTTGAGGGTTGTTGTGTTCCTGCGAGTGAGTGAGATCATCCAGAAAGGAAGGAGATGCTGCGTTGGCAGCGGGGGTGGCGGCGCGCGAGCGTTACTTTATGTTGCGAGCGTTATTATAGCTACGGTAACCGTTTCACATCAGGCGGGCCGTATGCTTATCTGCTTCCCGACGTAGTATAAAAAAAAAAATCTATTTATAATCATACATTTTCATAATAATCATTGTCAAATTTGATTCACGAGAATATTTAATATAGTATGAGTCTATGATACTTTTAAATTTTGTAAAATACTACGGTTTTATTTCTAATACATGGAAAGTTATGCGACGAAATTCTGAAAAAAGTACCTCTCCTAGGAAGAAGCCACATTATTAGGTATATATATTATAGTTTTTCGTATACATGTCGCAGTCTATTCGTAAAATCCGCCGTATTGCATACGGCTAGCGGCTTTACAAAATGGTAAGCCATTATTTATCACCCGTATGAATTCTCACCTGATGGCAAGTCTCCAGCTATATCTGATTAATCACAAAACAAACCGAATTATTTTAAAGACGCGAGCTAGATGCCATCAGAGAATCTTCCAGTAAGTTTATTTTCAGGAAGAATATTCAGGCTACTATCTACTCAACAAATTATCCAAGCAATAACAATCATTAACATAGTCACATAACTAATTTTATTACATTTATCTTTGTATACTTATGTATAGTATGTATATAAATCATTTAATATGGTTACCGACATAGTCCAGCGGATTAGCAAGTTGAAATGGCAGTTGGCAGGGCACATAGCACGGAGAACGGATGACCGATGGGGTCGAAAGCTTCTCGAGTGGAGACCACGTACCGGCAAGCGCAGCGTAGGACGTCCACCCATAAGGTGGACAAACGACCTCATTAAGACCGTAGGATCGCGCTGGACGCAAGCCGCTTCCAACAGGTCTTATTGGAGATCTAGAGGGAAGGCCTATGTCCAGCAGTGGACTTTCAATGGCTGAGAAGAAGAAGAAGAAGAATATGTATATAAATCATGCAAATGTATCGTATGTAATTATTGTGTATATTTATTACAGTTCAGAACAAGCAGACAAAATTCGAATGTAGAGAATTCCCTTAGCATTAAGTCCGCCTTTTTACCCGACTGCGACAGAAGGAGGGTTATGTTTTTCGAGAGTATATATGTATGTATAATTGTTTGGCACGCTCTGCAGCCCGAATGGCTGGATGTATTTTAGCTTGAGATATGTCGTTAGATTCGAATTTGCTGTGAGAGTGACACTGGGTACGTCAAAATAAAAAAAAATACAAAATGGCGGATTTTTGGCGCCAAGTTCAAATGCAAATGCGCGCCGCAGTCTGGACGGTTCGATGGATTTTAGCTCGAGGGGTGTCATTAGATATGTATTTACTGTGAGGGCGACATTGCATATATTGAAATAAATAAATCTAAAAAACATAAATTAAAAACGGTAATTTAAAAAAACAAAAAAAACCGACTGCTTTTCTGTGTAATTTGGAAATGAAAAACCCCTAAAACAAGAAAACATGTAGCAGTCGGGACCCTACATGTGCTCTAAATTCACTAAGCCTCCATTTCTAGAATGGGTCCCGACTGCTACATGTTTTCTTGTTTTAGGGGTTTTTCATTTCCAAATTACACAGAAAAGCAGTCGGGTTTTTTAATTTTTTAAATTACCGTTTCTATGTAGCCTTATTTTGTAGTCAATAAAGTCTAAATAAATAAATCCACGTAAACGTTAATCCACCGCATTATTAAGCTAACATTTGCATACGGCTAACTGTTTTTAAAATAGCCCCTATTTATATAGCCGTATGCAAAGCGGCGGATTTTACAAATTGGCAGCGACATACATAAAAGATCATATCAGGTTCTCCTTACCCCTAGTTTTCGCAGACGGTTTGTTTTCCTGCTAAACCCAACCCCTTCTGACCAGTCTGTTATTCTAATAAACACTATGAATGCAAATTCACCGCCTCTAGGGCATGCTACGACCGTTTGTTCTACTTACCGAGAAGTTATGAGTCAAAAATACCAGGGATAAGCCATATTGCGGTATTTTAGTCCAAAATATTTTGGTCTATTTCAGATTACAATATAATCATATCTTAGATAGATGTGGTAAGTTAATAGCGCACTCATCTGTAACAAATCTCTACTTAATATTATAAATATGAATGTGAGTTTGTTTGTTACGCTCTCACGCCGAAACTACTCAACTGATCATCATGAAACTTTGTACACTGTGTACATGTGTGTGTTGAGAATATCTCAAAAGTATTAGGAAGGATGTAGGTTACTTTTTATTTTTAAAAAAAGTAAACGAGGGCGAAGCCCGAAAAGGAAAACGAAAGAGAGGTAGGGAGCGTAATTGTAAGCTACCCGACTGGGGAATGTACCTCCACCTCACAGAATACCACAACCAAATAACAATTCCCTTGAGGGTTGTTGTGTTCCTGCGAGTGAGTGAGGTCACCAGAAAGGAAGGAGATGCTGCGGTTGGCAGTGGGAGTGGCGGCGGGGGTGGATGCGCGCGAGCGTTATTTTATGTTGCGAGCGTTAATATGGCTACGGTAACCGCTTCACATCAGGCGGGCCGTAGGCTTGTCTGCCACCCGACGTAGTATAAAGAAAAAAAAAGCCGCTGCTGGAAGCTAATGATGTTATATTTCTTTAAATACATGATACCCAAATTTGAAGTAAATGTAGGTTTCAATTTTAAATTTAAATTATTTTATAATAATAAAGTCAATATTTTATTTTAGTAATTATATTAGTAATAAATCATCCACACTACCGGAAGTAAACGTGACGTCTAAGTTATGTACGAATAGATGGTATGTTTTTTTATTTTATTTGTATTATCATGTTCTGTATGGTATTTATGGTGTATGAGGTACATCAACATCTTTGAACCAAAGCCAACCTCACCTGCAGGTGGTGCACCCTTCTAACAGACAAACGAGGTTCTGGCGAAATGAGAGGTAGCCCTATACCTAATAACGTATTTTTTAAGCTGCCCGGCTGGGGAAGTACCTCCACCTAGGAAGTACACCCACCACTGAATACCGCAGCCAAATAACAATTCTCTTGACGGTTGTTGTGTTCCTGCGAGTGAGTGAGGTCAACAGAAAAAAAGAAAGGACTACGATACTAAGGATAGGATAGGCTGGCAACGGATCGGCGACCCCTTAATGTTGCTGATCTCCATGGACGGTGGTGATTGCTTTCCATCATGCGACCCACATGCTCGATTGCCCTCCCCCCCTCCCCCCCCCCCCTCTGACATAAAAAAAATATCATGTAAATATATAAATTATACACTAAATCACTTTAAACTATAAAATTTTAGAAACAGCGAACACTATATCAAAACTTTTGTAAGTAAGAATTACGACGCTAACAAACTAAAAAATCAACAGTAATCCAAACAAGGCATTTATATCCACCAGAAATGAGATAGCAACTCAACTTTTATAATTTGCCACAAGTTATGGTCATCAAAAAAAATATACACCTTAACCTGTAAGTTATTACTTTGGGAGTTAAATCAAGCTTTAAAAGACCAAAGGCTTCAAGTTGCCGGTTGAAAAGTACACAACAAGCATAAATTCAGAGGAACTCCTGGTTAAGATTTTAATTTAACTTGTGCCATTCTTTTTAATTTGTTAGTGGAGTTTTAAGGCTCCGCTATCAGCAGCGGGGCGTCTGGGATGCCCATACTAACTGTCTGCAATAAATATTCAGTACGCTTTACAATGATAATACCAGTTACAAATAAAAATACTATGATGAGATTAGTTTAAGATAACCTGATATTGAGTCGTATTTGGCCGTGTGGTTTCCGGGAGACTAGCATAGAATCACTCCGTCTCTTCCCGTGGATGTCGTACAACCCGTTCGTCCCGTGGATGGCGACTAACGGAAATACATTATAAAACATCGACCCGCCTGGCCAGCGTGGGGAGTGTAGGCCAAATCCTCCTGTCTGGGACGGACGAGAGAGGGTCGTGCTCCTGTAGTGGAGACTAAAATGACCTGATGATGAGTCGTATTTATAATATACTACTATGGTACTCTTTTTAAGATATTTTCTACCAGGAACTGTAAAATTGTGGAATCGACTTCCCTTAGCAGTATTTCCAAATAAATACGACATGGGAGCCTTCAAGAACAGAGTCAATTTTTTCCTTAAAAGGCTGGCAACAGATCGGCGACGCCATGGTGTTGCTGATTTCTATGGGCAGTGGTGGTTACTTTCCATCAGGTAACCTCTCATATTAAAAAAAATATATTCTGCCGTATATAATTAGGTAGATATCAAAATATGATATTTAAGTTAGGTATTTTACGAATACTGCGGTGGCAGTAACGGTGGCGGCTCTCGAGCGACATTCGCAATATTTCATATTGTGATTTGCGAGCGTTTATATGGCTACGGTAACCGTTTTACATCAGACGGGCCGTATGCTTGTCTATCAGTTGAGCTAGTATAAAAAAAGTATACAAACAGAAGGATTTCCGTATTATTTTGCAAGTATTATATAATATTCTTGGACGAATTACATACTGGCATCTAGTCCCAAACTAAACAAAGCTTGTACTATGGATACTAGATAACTGATATTAAACTTAAATACATTTTTTTTAATACGTACATACAATCCATAGAAAATACCCAGACCATGACAAACAGATATGTTCGTTGATACACACAAATATTTGTCATGTGCGGCCATTGAACCTGCCACCCCGGAGTCAAAGTGGACATGGTTAGCCATTCGACCAGCGGTGTCGTCAAAGTCTAAGCATATTCCTTCTTCTTTTATGAATAGACCCATTGAAGCTTAATGTGGTAAAGGATTTTCTTGGTGGATTTTACATTGTAGTTAATATGAAAGATCAAATATAAATTTCTAAAGCAACATTTTAGTACTACTGTAAAAATATTTTATATACCATTTATTGTAGATATTTTACATTGTTTTCTTCAACGAACAAGTTGTGAACTGCGTGAGAAGTTTCCTTTTCAAGTAGTAATATTTGTTTATAGTTTCAATTCAACGAATGAAATCCTGTATTGTTGAAATGGAACCAATATTGTTGTTAATTTTGTAGAAATTTGAAAAATACCTTGTGATAAAAGACGTTGGTTTCTTTTTATATATTTTTCTTTTTTCTTACTTGGTTCCTATATATTTTTCTTTTTAGGGTTCCGTACCTCAAAAGGAAATACGGAACCCTTATAAGATCACTTTGTTGTCCGTCTGTCTGTCTGTCTGTCTGTCTGTCGTCTGTCTGTCAAGAATTTCTATGTCGAGAATGCGTGGAGGTATCAAGCTGAAATTTGAACTGTATACTCAGGTCTACGGTCCCATGAAGTTGTAAAAAAATCAAACTGCTAAGTTTACGTAGAAAAAAGTTACGGCCGTTTATTGAGCAAAAAACGCCTATTTCGACATATTCTCAAGGGAATCAAAACCTATAGGGTACTTCCCGTTGACCTAGAACTATGAAATTTGGCAAGTAACATCGTTATAGACTACAAGTACAGGAATAAATCTCAAAACTATACATTTGTAAATAGATCTTAAAAAATAGGGGGTCTATATTTTTTATAGGGTGTCGAAATTTCAAATTGAAACTACTAGTTCAAATGGGGTATCATATGAAAGGGCTTGATGTACACGTTGCAAAATATATTGTATTTATTTTTTTCGACGCATTATTTCTTATTTATAATGTAAAATATCAAATTTAATATTGATACTACGTACGGTACCCTCGGTGGGCGAGTCCGAGTCGCACTTGTCCGGTTTTTTTTTAGTACATTTTGTTACTCAGTTTGTACGCCTCATTAGGCAAAACACACTTTGTAACTGCTGGATATTTGTAAGACCTTAAATTGACTTCGATGGAAAGACATGTGTTTAAAAACCGGCCAAGTGCGAGTCGGACTCGCGCATGAAGGGTTCCGTACCATTATCTATAAAAACGGCAAAAAAAAAAACACGTTTGTTGTATGGGAGCCCCCCTTAAATATTTGTTTTATTTTAATTTAATTAATTATTTTTATAGTGACCATATAACTAAATATTCTGTGAATATTTCAAGCGTCTAGCTGTTGCCGTTATCAATATCGAGCAAAAACAAGCGAAAAATCACGTTTGTTGTATGGGAGCCCCCTTTAATATTTATTTTATTCTGTTTTTTAGTATTTGTTGCTATAGCGGCAACAGAAATACATCATCTGAGAAAATTTCAACTGCCTATCTATTACGGTTCATGAAATACAGCCTGGTGACAGATGGACGGACGAACGGACGGACGGATGGACGGACGGACGGACGGACAGCGGAGCCTCAGAAATAGGGTCCCGTTTTACCCTTTGGGTATTTGCGAGGAGCTTCATGGAGTCGTTGTGCGTGTCAATCTAATCGAACACGCAAGTTAAGCTACGTCGACCGTAGCCTTATTGAGTTTATTTATCTCGAGCTACTCCATTCTTTGGAAGGCATGTTGAGCTGTCGGCCCTGGCTGTTGTCGGTGTTGGCTGACAGTTGTTAAACCAAGGCAGTGGCCTTTAGGCGACTTGAAAATATCTGATCTGATAAACCGCAGTTGAGCAGCGGGATGAAGTATGCTCTCTAAACCATTTCGATTGAAGGGAGACCCGTATTCTAGCAGTGGGAGAAATAAGGGTTGAGGATGACGACGGTTACTTCACTTTTGTTAAACGAACATTTTTTTTTTTTTTGCAATATTTTTATATCTGGCCGTGTGGTTTCCGGAAGATTAGAATAAAATCACTCCGTTTCTTCCCGTGAATGTCGTACAAGGCGACTAAGGGAAATACATTATCAAATATCGATCAGGCCTCCCCAACCCGTCTAACCAGCGTGGGGAGTGTAGGCCAAATCCTCCTTCCGTCTAGGACGGACGAGAGAGGGTCGTGCTCCTATAGTACAGACTAAAATGGACCTGATGATGATGATGATGAACACGACCTTTCACAGTACATTTTGTTAATCTATTTAAATAAAAATGAATGTTGCTAGACGCAAACCTCGAGAACGGATCGACCAATTCTGCAAATTTTTGTTTTAATATTTTCGGCAACATAAAAAAAGACGTAGAAATTGCGATGAACATAAAACTCCACTTTCTACCCGTGCGAAGCCGGGGCGGGCTGCTATGTATAATAAAAATGTTACAAACAAACAACAGATTCAATTTGTGAATATGCAACAATATGGCAAATGAAAGTAATGTAAAATACATTAGTATTTTGAAACAAATATCACGAGGAAACAAAAACTTTCCTAGAAAATGGACTAGTTAATGTGAAGAAGTATTCTCGCAACTTGGTTGTACTTGCGTACGAGCTTGCCATTATAATGATATTTTGTACTCAACAGTGTAACAAAACTTAAATATTGTTTATGTTTAAGCTTGTGGTGTAAGTCGCTCACCATAATCCTTTAGAGCCAAAGCCAAACTCACCTGCATGTAGTGCTTCCTACCGCCTAGCGAAAGACGCTCTGGCAAAAGACAAGTAGAGTTCGACGTATTTGTAAGCTGCTCAACTGGAGAAGTGCCTCCAACCGGCTCTGGCAAAAGAGAGATAGGACTCAGCGTATTTGTAGGCTGGAGACTGGAGAAGTGCCTTCACCTCAAATAATACCGCAGCCAAATAACAATTCCCTCGAGAGTTGTTGTGTTCCAACGAGTGAGTGAGGTCACCAGAAAGGAAGGAGTTGCTGCGTTGGCAGCGGGGGTGGCGGCGCGCGAGCGATATTTATAGTATGGCTACGGTAACCGCTTCACATTAGGTGGGCCGTATGCTTGTCTGCCACCTGTGTTATATTCTGTGACTTCCCCAGTCAGGTACCTTACAAATATCCTACTCATCCTACTGTATTCTAACCTCTCTTTCGCCAGAGCCTCTTTCGCTGGTCCGCAGCGTGCACAACGTGCAGTTGAGGGTGACTTTGGGTCTAAAAATCGTGGTGAGCTATTTACACCCCAAAATATTTCATCCAAGAATATGTATTCATTTATTTTATTAAAAAAAAAACAATGTTATGTTATAGTTCGATGCATTCTCAAAGTTCCCGTATACACCAAAAATTACATGATCGTAAAACTCGAAAACTACTTTAGTGTATGTACCCCTTATGAAACATTAACTATAACTACACTTCTTTAAAACTAACAGCAAAATAGTTAATTATTAATGTTAAAAAAATCCTAGTTAACGGAGTTGTTAACTGCCAACGATGCTTGTTAACCCCAATTTGCGAAGTTAAAGAATTTAAATATGCAGGGTAAAGAAGCCGAGCCTGGAGCGAACTACGGCAAGTGCTAACTACTGAGTTGGCCACACCAACTCTCGAAAGTAGGCTTATGGCATAAGAGAATGGCGATTGAGACAGAACGGTGAAAAAGCCACGTAATCATCTATAAAAAAATAACAACGGAAATTAGCGCGATCATGCGTAAGGGAATTAAAATATAAATACCATTACGCATACCATATTATGTTATGTACATATACTTTTATTATTACCTGACGTTTCGACCAGGTTGCACCGGCCGTGGTCACATGCTGACAGTCTCAGCGAATTACCAGCCTGTATCTACCCACTGCTGGATATAAGCCTTCCCCAATGCTTTCCACCAAATACAATCCTCCGCCTTCCGCATCAAGGACATGCAATGTTTTGTGGTTCTACGCACGGCCTCTACTCATATATCTTCCTCCCCCATCTGTCACCACTTACTCGGCAGATGTGACCGCCCCATTGCCACATTAGCTTCCAAACTCTAAAGGCTATGTCGACAACTTTGGTTCTCCGTCGAATTTCTTCGTTCCGGATTCGATCCCTCAAAGAAACCCCGAGCCACCAGTCCGATGGTCAGTGTTCAAGTCTCTGTACCATAGATCGAAATTTGAGAAGTCTGAACGTGGTAACCACTTCAAAACCTACGGTCTCTATCATTTCAAATTGACACGACGACGGTTGGCCTGAATTTACAAAATCTTAGCGCTTAGGCCACGCAGTAACTTCCTTGCAGCGTTTTCTCACTCTATTTTGACTCAAGCATAATAATACAAGGACACATTTTGCATTTCTGTTTTAGACAACATTTGTTGTATCCAGTGGCTATTTTTGAAAATAACCACTGAATACGTCATCTGGTACAGAACTTGGTAATAGTGAACTAATGGTAATTAAGGTCATTGCTTGAACGGCGGCGCAAAGAGTTTCCAGCAAACAGTTCCCAAGAAGTAATGTTATTGATTGTTGGCACTAGGTGGAACATTATTGAGAATATCCCCAAGAAAGTTTGTCAATCATTCTGGTTCACTTTATTTTTAACAATAAAAAACGTGATAAGACAATTTTTGTACCATTTCAAAGAAAATATTATGGATACGACCAAACTATAATATATTCAAAATATATTTATTCACAAAACCGTTGAATTATTCAATATGTGCCTATACTATACATAATGAAATTAAAGAGTTTTTTTTTTAATGCAATAATATCCGAAAATACTAAATCAGCTCGAAAGGGAGAGTACTTGAAGAGGGTTCTCTTTTGTCCTACAAATTAACAAATTATTTCTTATGTCAGGAAGTAAAAAAAATAGGACATCAAAACCCTTTCGCTTTACTCTTAGACCTTTGCTTTCGCGCTGATCGCACGCTGCCCTCTGGAGTACAGTTTGTATAAAGAACAGCCTCTCCACGAGGTGTTAGGTAGCGCGCTTTAGCTAATAAGTAATACTTGTACGGCGGCGCAACTTCTCTGTTAGTGTTAAATGGTTCAGTTACGCTCAAAGATGCGGTCCTATGTTCTCACTTATGCATATTCTGTAACTTTAACTGTGCCATCCGGTGCCGTCGATCTGGGGCCTTACCGCCAAGGCGATTACCATCGGATTTTTTGATTCCGAAATTCAAACTTCATCTTAGATTTTTGCTACTTGTATTTAGCTTTACTGGTACTTTAGCTGGTAGAAACGATGGAGCTCTGCCGACTAAGTTTAAGATGTTAGGCAATAACTTAAACGTAAGACCTATTTTTCGATTCAAAATAATCAGTGGTAATCGGCTTCAGCTTCGGCGGGGCCCCTGTTCAGTATATACGTGCTAGATGGCGGCCCTGAATTTTTTGAAAGGTATATAACTCGTCCGACGATGTCCGTGTCAGCACCTGTTGACTGTCGCAGAATACCGGCGCTGTGTGTATTACACAGCATTAATGCCAAGCGATGGTCAAATTAACATCATGATAATGTACATTGTGTTTGAAATGTTATTGTGTATTGTTCCAATTATTGTCTCATATTGTGATACGGATGACCGATGGGGTCGAAAGGTTCTCGAGTGGAGACCACGTACCGGCAAGCGCAGCGAAGGACGTCCACCCACAAGGTGGACAGACGACCTCATTAAGACCGTAGGATCACGCTGGATGCAAGCCGCTTCCAACCGGTCTTATTGGAGATCTAGAGGGGAGGCCTATGTCCAGCAGTGGACTTTCAATGGCTGAGATGATGATGATGATTGTGATGTTAATAAACATATCTTCTTTATTGTATTGAGAGCCTATGGTCGCTTGCGACACCAGCGGTATCACTCACGCGTTGTCGATCCTGTTAAGTCGCCTTTATCTTCTGGAAAAGCTTTGTTATTATAACCTATTTAAAAGGTTTATTAATTTATTTAGATCAATATAAGTTGGTTTTAGCTATACGCCAACAATGAAGAGACTGTTGCTAGATTTAATACAACATGATACATGGAGAAGCTCGATGGCGTCGTTTCGCATGTCAGTGTTAATCGATCACGCAAACTAAGCAAAGTCGACAGTAGCCTTTCTAATTATCTCTAGCTTCTCCGTGCTTTAGAGGGCACGTTAAGCCATCAGTTCCGGCTGTTATCATTAGATCATAGTCGTTAAGCCAAGTCAGTGGCCTTTAGGCGGCTTGAAAGCCTCCGCCAACTAGCAGTGGAGCAGCTTAGTGATGTACGTTCTAAACTCCTCCGATTGAGGGGAGACTCGTATTCCAGATTTTCAAACAAATTTTCGCTCTAAATCATCGATTTCTTGAAATACTCAGTCAGTATTAAAATACAATCTATATATGTAGGTATATAAATAAATCGCTATTTTCCTTGGCATGAACGTATGAACGGCTGGACATTTTTTTTTAATTATATTTATTATTATCAGGAGAAGGTTCTTATGAAAGAAAAAAATAAGAAAGTTGCGCGGAAAACTAGAAAATTTAAGAAAACTGAATGACAATATTCACTTTTCTAATGTAACTTTAAGTCGTTTGACAGAACTATCAGTCATTTGACAGATTGCGTGAAACCAATTCGAATTCAATATTCATTGTTAAGAAGACAGGATAACGTCTGTCGGGTCAGCTAATATGATTAAAAATACCAATGGGAAACTGTGGAAAATGCATACATTACTTCTCTGTTTTTTCAATAACTATTGTCTATGTTGGCCGTGTGGTTTCCGGCAGACTAGAATAGAAGCACTCCGTCTCTTCCCGTGGATGTCGTACAAGGCGCTTAAGGGAAATACAAGTAAAACATCGATCAGGCCTCCCCAACCCGTCTGGCCAGCGTGGGGAGTGTAGGCCAAATCCTCCTTCTGTCTGAGACGGAAGAGAGAGGGTCGTGCTCCTGTAGTGGAGACTAAAATCACCTGATGATGATGATTGTCTATGTTGATTTTTTATATGTTGATAACAAAGTATGCTGACGGAAATTAATTACGAAATAAACCAATGTGGGAGATTTATGCGGAACTAATAAAGGCGGAGTGTTTACGCTTTAATTAAAGCAAGTTTATATGTTATCATAACTCGGGAGTCGGAATGGGCTTCACTTCCAGCCGTGAGTCGATAATACGTGTGCCGTGAAACCCGTAAATGGTTTACTCCTCGGCATTTACTAAAATTAGTTAACTTTTGATTATGATGAGCTCTGAATCGATTACGACGATAACTTCTGCACTGAAGTTAACGTTCATGTAGGGTTAGAGCCGTCGCCCTTATGCGAATGTTTCAGAAATCAAAAAATATTTATTGCGAAACTGGTACATCGGTTGTTTGAGCAGGTAATATGTAGAAACACACTTTTACCTATAATTAGGCGTACAATAACACACTTATAAAAAATCATAAATTAAATAGATAACATTATAAAAATAAATAAATATTGTCAAATATTGTAAATAAATATTGTCAGACAAATTACACAGCGCCATCTAAGCCCTAAAGTAAGCGAAGCTTGTGTTATGGGTACTAGACAACTGATTTTTTTTGTAAATACATACTTATGATACATAGAAAACACCCAGACCAAGACAAACAGACATGTTCATGCACACAAATGTTTGTCCTATGTGGGAATCGAACCCACGAACGTTGGTGTCGAAGCCGCGTCATTGACCGTTACGCCACCGAGCTCGTCAAAAATATTCATTTATCGTTTAAAAAAAATGTGTCTTTTCATGCCAAAAAATTTATTTAAATTATAAAATACATTGGTATTAACCATTTTTTTGAAAAATAGGTTTAATTTTAATATTATTATTTATATCCTTAATACATGTATCAACAGGAATCTTGTTGTAAATTCTAGCAAAAACAGCTTAATAAGTGTTTTGGTCGTATATTCTACAATTTATATTAACAGCACATTATGTTCTCTGGGAGTGTGATCTTTGGCGGCGGGAGCAGAACGACATGTTGAATTCGTTGCAAGTCGCATCTGGGGTAGTATACTATTCTAATTTGTTAGCAACAATGGAGAATTACCTAGCGTTAAGACGATTTTACAATTCATATTATTGGAATCGATGTGTTAGGTAACAACTCAAGGTTTTAGGTCCCCAATAGTGTTAGATACATAAAATCCGTGGTGCACGGCACTGAGCTTCACTTGTTAGGCTTTTAATGCCTTATTTGCCATATTGCTGTCTCTCACGTTGCTAAAAGAGGAAGTCAAATTCCAAAAGCTTCCTACTCCTACTAATTTCTTCTGATTAAATTCGTTGTGAGTTCCTAGACAGCCGTAGTTTTACCCCCGGGACTGCAATTGACTTCACTGTTCGTTGCCTCTTTTGGTGGTCGCCGCTGTTAATCCTGGCTACACAGGAGACACAGTGGTGGGCACCCGTCCCATTCATGTATCTTTCTATACCTAACACACTATAATATTTTTACCTATGCCTTCTACCTGCCTCCAAAAAGAAAGCAAGGTAAATTACCCAGCATCTACCGTCACGGTAAAACAATTATTAAAAAGTTTTTTAGCTTGTCTAGACGTCGGAGTTAAAGTAGCCATTCGGGCTTGTCATATTATGTATTAATATTGACTATAACATATAGATAATATGACTCAAGCCTCCCTAAATCCAACATTCAAATAAAGTCATAGATCACTCATCCTTTCCCAAAGTGACAAACTTTAATTTAAAATTAAAACCACCACGAACTTTAAACATCTAACTCTCTTCTTAACGACGTCACGCAGCTCACGCTCACCTGTTTCATACCATTTTTTATAGTAAATGTTTATTAAAAAGTTCCCTCCGCCATATTTCCTTCAACCCCTGGATCTGTAAAATGATTCAAATTTATTCGCGTCAGCGTTACAGGATGAATTTAAAGTGGACGAAAGATAAGCTTTGCATATTCATTGAAATAAACATTACATAAACGAGTAAAAATAGTGCAGTTTACGTGGTACAACATTATAGGTGCAAACTGGCCACCTCCATTGCATTTATCACAGCCTAGTACATTATTAGTATTTTTATGTATCTTATGTATTTATAGCTCCTGGGGCGCAAGATGGCGAATTGTTTTTTGGCTGCAGATAGCTTACAAATACGCTGTTTCCTACTTCTTTTTTCACCAGAACTTCGTTTAGCAGTCAGCAGGGTATACTATATACAGGTAAGGTTGGCTTTCGTTCCAAGATGTTCCCATTTTACACCCCAAAACCCCATATGATCTCTTTTATATAAAATGGAGCCATCTGAGTACTCCTGTCCTGTTAGACAAAGGAACACAGCCAAATTTTAAATTGAAAGAGAACACACGGTATAGAACCTACATTTATTCACGTGGTAGACGGAGGTGAGGAGCGTCAGTCTATCTAATCGAATAAGCAAGCAGCAAGTCCCGGCTGTTGTTATTAGTTGACAGTCGTCAGTCAGTAAATCAAGTCTGTGTGGTGTAGTGGCCTTTAGGCGGTTTGAATACACCGACCTCCGCCAACCATCAGTTGAGAAGCGTAATAGAGTATACTCTAAACCCTTTCAATTGAGGGGAGACCTGTATCTCAGCAGTGTGATGAATAATGGTTGACGACAACGACATAAAAAAACACAAATTAAAAGAAAATAGATTACATTTCTCATCAACAGCATTAAAATGAATGCGAGAAAATGAGTTTTAAAATAATAAAATATCCGTGAAGTATTTGCTTTAAATACGCAGCAGTGTTCCAGGGATATTCGGCTAATGGCGTGTTTAATTACGGACGGTAATGACGCGGGAAAATCGATGGAATCAAACGTTAATCACCCGGGATCAAAAAGGTCATTGACAACGTAATATTATGTACGGAAATCTACATTATATATTTATTTGTTTATTATTATACAAGACAGATAACAATCGACATAAATACCATTATAACAGCTTATAAGTAGAGATAGATTATAATCCAAAATTATGTATGCGTAGCAGCTTATATTTATTTTTTTATTTTTGTATTTATTTATTTCGCCACAATGAGTTACATTTTTCTTATTTCTATTTTTCGCCAAACTGCTAAACAGTTTATCGGCCAACTTTGACGCTCTATTTCACAATACTAGGTACATACAGTATGCTAACTACTTAACGTTCATCATGAATCATGATACATACTTTTGATATTAGTTATTTAACACAAAAAAAAGATCTAATTAATATTCATAGTATTCCATTTTGTTACAATTTATTTATAAAGTATTTTCTTAACTTCGTTTTCAAGGTAGGTTTACTAATTTTTTTAACATTTGTTAATATTGGAATATTATTACATAGTCTAGGAATTACATTTGGAATTAATAGCGTACGCTAGAACAGTATTCCGCAAATGGCAAAGGGTGTGCCGCGGCACACTGGTGTACCGTGGTCATTAGATGGTGTGCCTCGGAGAAATAAAGTTATCTATCTCATAAAGCTAAATTACACAAATAAAAACTGATTTTTCATTTATGGTGTACCTTCAAAAAGTTTCGTTTTCCAAATAGTTGTCTTGGCCAACTTGCCAGATAAATATGATGGGATTTGAACCCACGACCTCTCGATGACCGATGGAAGAGCACTCGATCGGTCATCGAGAGGTCGTGGGTTCAAATCCCACCTGGGGGGGGGGGGGGGGGGGGGAGGTGAATTTTTCCATTTTTAAAAAAATAATAAAAAATATTTTAAATAAAATTAAAATAAAAAGATGAATTTACGAAAAATAATGAAATAAATAATTAAATATTTCTGGACAATTTACACAGCGCTATCTAGTCCCAAAATAAGCGCAAAGCTTTTGTTATGGGTACTAGACAACTATAAATGTACTTAAATACATTTTTTTTATAAATACATACTTATAATACATAGAAACCCCAAGACCAAGACAAACAGACATGTTCATGCGCACAAATGTTTGCCTTGTGCGGGGATCGAACCCGCGAACTCGGAGTCAAAGTGGCCATTGTTAATCATTCGACCACCGAGCAATGAAAGAACCACCAATACTATCCTCTCTCGTCCGGTTGTAGCTGCATCCTCAGTTGCCTACGGAATTAAGACAGTGTTGAGTAGAAGATCATATGTTTGTGACCATTTTAATTATGTAAGAACCTTGTATTATAACAACATGAAATGCAATAAATAAATAAAGATATATCTCTGTTAGAGACAAGAATTTGTATGTAATATTGTCTTATTTTTTTCTCTGTCACTGCCAAGAGGGGAACAGGATGGGAACCCACCACACATTCCCACCACTGTGTCTCCTGTGTAGCCAGGATTAACAGCGGCGACCGCCAAAAATGGCAATGAACAGTGAAGTCCATTGCAGTGCCGGCTGCCTTGGAACTCACAACGAATTTAATCAAAAGAAATTAGTGGGATTAAGAAGCTTTTGGAATTTGACTTCCCCTATTATTAGCAATGTGAGAGACAGCAATATGGCAAATAAGGCATTAAAAAGCCAAGAGCCAAGACGGGACGTCAATTTAGAAAAACTTCCTACTGCTCCTGATTTCTTCTGATTAAATTCGTTGTGAGTTCCAAAGTTATCCAATGAGCATTATGTCTCTTAAATTCACGGGATTAAACCTGGTCCTTTACAAGGCGTGCGCAGGGTATAGATCCAACGCGTAGAGGTCCCTTAGAGTAGTTTAATTACCTGCTCCAGGATATATCAATGCAACAATATACCCATGAACAGGTCTCGGCAGGCATTGTGACTATTGCAAAGTGTGTTAAAGAATAAATAGGCTAAAAGCACAGTATAAGTACTACGTACAGTATGGCCACTCCCTGCCGGCCTCTCGTATCGACCTCACTTCCTTTCTGAGACGAATCTGGAATTCTTGGAATTCAGACCAGTGCTGCACAAACGCTATTATTTATGTAGTAGTAAAATACGTGACATTGGTATGGAGTGCCCAGGGTGTGCTATAAGGATGATTTGGGTGGACTTGATACTGGTGAACATTATTATTAACTAAGATCACTAATTAATTTACAATCTACCTCTATATACAATCCTTTATTTCTGCAATTTCAATATTTTTACAGCAATGTTAATTACTTACAGTCCGTTAACTCATTTCTCCAAGTTGAATCTCAAACTTTGTCTCGAGGCTACTATTTTGTGCTAAGTAATCTACAATTTTTTACAGAAGAGTTCTCTGTGGATCTTCAAAACATAAGAAAAATTATGTTTAAGGTTCGTCTAGTTGTAAATACAGTACTTGACCTTCAATATGTATTATCGCACGGAGCGAATAGGATAGACGGCGTCCATGTAGTAATACTAAATATGTCGTAGGTAAAAACATTGAATTTTCGGACAAATCTAGTTTATTTTATAAACTTTTATTAATACCATTCGATAGAGCCCGTGAAGGACTTTCGGGATCAGTAATCCATTTTTCAATATCTTTATAAATATATCATCATTATCATTGTCATCATCATGGCGGCCTTTGTAAAATCCAATTTTGGATATATGCCTCTTCCCTCTTCTTATATAGTTGAATAGTTTATCTATCGAGATCTAAATGTATGGTGGATGGAAACCTCAATTAGAAAAAATATGTTTATGATTCGTCGAGTTGTAAATACAGTACTTGACCTTCAATGTGTATTATCGCGTGGAGCGAATAGGATATAAGGGTAATTTCGCAATAGGCTTGTATCCCAATTTTTTTTTTTGATTTGTTATTTAAAGACGTCACAATAATATAAATATATGTGAAATAATTACTTCGATTGCATAAAAACTTCTCGAGATATGATAACTTGAAGATCACAATTTTGGACTATCCCGAAAACGCTCCATACAAAAGGCCACCACGTTATGACGTCACACCGTGCTATTTTATATGCATTAAATCAGAAATTTGTACGACAGCTATGTTAAATATTGCGTTTATGTAGCCAGTGCCGTAACAAAAGTTATAGTATTTTTTATTGTTTCTACAATGGTAATATTTATTTTTTATTATTTCATACCTTTAAAATGGACTTTCCCACCAAACTTTGACCTACATAAATTATTAAAATTTTAAGATCGCATATCGTTCTAGTTTTATGTATTTTACGTTACTGATACAGAGTTTTTATAATTTCGTGACATGGGCAACAAGCCTATTACACTTCAATAAGTCCATGTCGTAATACTTTTGTGTGGTAGATAAAAATATCGAGTTTCGGACAGATCTAATTTATTTTATGAATAATTATTGTACGGTTCTATCATATTAGAGCCAAGCGTATGGCAGCAATTTACGCAGCAGCATCAAATATATTAAATTAATTAAGAATTAAGTGCGTTCTTGTAAGTACACACTTAGTTCGCGTTCGTATAGCAAGTTTAACCACGCCTGCTCGCAGAACCAAAACCGTCATCTCATTAATATATAATCAGGAATTACTATCAACTCTTCATCATGTTATCAAGTTTTATTAAAATTTTTTTTTTGTGTTTCGAACCGTACATCCTTTTTGGTTCTTCGAACCGTACAATTTTAAAATACCATTCGGTAGAGCTCGTGAAGTAATTTCGGGATCAGTAATCCGTTTTTATCATCATCATGGTGGCCTTTAAGAAATACAATTTTGGATATAGACCTCTTTCCTTCTCTTGTATAGCTGTATAGTTTATCGATTGAGATCTAAATGTATGGTGGATAGAAACATCGACTAGAAAAAAATATGTTTATGGTTCGTCGAGTTATAAATACAGTCTTAATCTTAAATATGTATTCACGTGCGGAGCGAATAGGATAGAAGGATAATGGCGCATTTACACTTCAATGAGTCCATGTCGTAATACTAGAAATGTGGTAGATAAAAACTTGGAATTTTTGGACAGCTCCAGTTTTTAAACTGTTGTTGATACCATTTTGCTTGTGAAGCACTTTCAAGGCCTTAATACATAAATAGGACATAATTAAGTTTTCAATGTCTTGTATAGTTTGGAAAAAAACTATTGAGATGACTTATCGTGTCTACCCTGTATACATATACTAGCTTTCGCCCGCGGCTTCGCTCGCGTGACATTCGGGGCAAACACGTGTTTACTCATTAATCAATAGAAGTACTCGTGTAAAATTTAGGATAAAATAGTCCAACTAATCTTTTCCCATACAAACCAACTAATCTCGTTTTCCCATACAAACTTTGGATCTCCGTTTCATCCTCTTAGAGGTAAAATTTGAAAAATCTTTTTAAGTAATTCGTGTCCACTACGTTATATTTTCAAATCGATACCATTGTCGTAATTAACGTCCCAGAAAACCATAGAATCAACACGGGTATATTAATATTATGACATTTCAACCCCATTGCGCCCCTACAGAGTTATCACGTCGACTATGTTGGGTTATTAAATAGTTGTTTTTTTCATAATCAGCGACCCGATATACCATAAAAACAATACCTATGACGATTTTCAGACTTTTTCACTACATTTTAGACATTTCAACGCCATCGCACCTCAATAGGGGATGATGGTCACGTTACCGCTCTATGTGTACAATAAATAACAATAATAGGTAATTTCTGGGATAAAAACTATCTTAGGTTTATCCTTTCCCAGGACTCAAGTTATCTCTCAACCAAATTTCATCTAAATCGGTCCAGCGATTTAAGCGTGTAGAGGTATTCTGTCGCATTTATAATATTAGTATGGATTGGTGTTCCGAAAACCCGTAAAAACGATACATATGTATATTGATATATAGACATTTCAACCTCATCGCATCTCAATAGAGGATGATGGTCACGTTAGCCAAGTTGAATTTTAAAATTGTTGTTGTTTTCGTAATCAGAAACATGTGTTTACTCATTTATCTATAGAAGTACTCGTGTAAAGTTTCGGATAAAATAGCCCAAATAATCTTGTTTCCCCATACAAACTTTGGACCCCCGTTTCACCCCCTTAGGGGATGAATTTTCAAAAATTCTTTCTTAGTTCACCCCGAGACATCATAAGAAACCTACGTGCCAAATTTGGAATCTCTAGACCCAGCAGTTTGGGCTGTGCGTTGATAAATATCAGTCAGTCGCTCAGTTTCTTATTTTATATAATTCAACCCCATCGCACCCCCACACGGGTGATTTTATGTTACCGTCGGCTATGTTAGATCATAAAATAGTTGTTGTTTTCGTAATCAGCGACCCGATAAACCATAAAAACCATGCCCATGACGATTTTCAGACTTTTTCACCCCATTTTACCCTTTTAGGGGTTGAATTTTGAAAAATCCTGAAACACGTGTTTATTCATTTATCTATAGAAGTACTCGTGTAAAGTTTCAGATAAAACAGTCCAACTAATCTTGTTTCCCCATACAAACTTTGGACCCCCGTTTCACCCCCTTAGGGGATGAATTTTGAAAAATCCTTTCTTAGTGCACCCCTAAACGTCATAAGGAACCTATGTGCCAAATTTGGAATCTATAGACCCAGCGGTTTGGGCTGTGCGTTGATATGTCAGTCAGTCAGTTTGTTCTTTTATATATTTAGATAAAACTCACATAACCCATCTTTTGAGAATTGCCAAAGTATGTTTATACCACTATGGTGGCAAATAAGCATACAGTATGCTGTACTGCTGTAGTCGGGTCAAGAGGAAGAATATCAAAATTTATCTGATGAGTATCATTTTGTGTCTAGTAGTGTAATTCATTACAACCTCTGCGTTATATTCATTATAGAGGGTTAAGAGAAATATTCAAGTTAAATTGCCACTTTAGTAGTCGTTTGGGACCGTTGTGTAATATAAAATCTTAAAAAGCTTTGTATTTTTAAATAACTGCTGTAATAAACACTTAAAAGTTAATTTTTTAAATTGAGATTTGTTAATGGTTGAACATTGTTTCAGGATGATGTGAATGGCGTATTAGCCCGGAGTGTAAGGGACTCACTACGATCTTTAGAGCCAAAGTCACCTGCACGTTGTGATTAGCGTCTTAGCGAAAGAGACTAGCAAAAGTGAGGGTATTTTGTAACAGTGGATTTTTTTAGTAACAGTGTATTGTGTAAGCTACCCGACTGGGGAATTACCTCCACCTCACAGAATATTCAGACAAATAACAAATCTCTTGAGGGTTGTCGTGTTCCTGCAAGTGAGGGAGGTCACCAGAAAGGAAGGAGTTGCTACGCTGGCAGCAGAGGTGGCGGACGCGAGCGATATTTCATGTTGTGAGCGTTAATATGGCTACTGTAACCGCCTCACATCAAGCGGACCATATGCTTATCTGCCACCCGACGTAGTATTATATTCTAAACACCTTCGATAGAAGGAGACCTCTATCCCAGCAGTGGGATGACTAAGGGCTGACAACTTACGTAGCATAGTATAAGATTACAGGGAAAGGTGAATGTACTTCCCTAGTCATGTTGAGCCTGACTAAGGAAGTACATTCACCGCATAGAAAATACAGAAGACGGCAGTCAAATACAACACCCTAGAGTATTGTTGTGTTCCTGAGAGTAATTAGGATCACCACGCGTAAAGAGATGCTGCGTCAGCAGCGAAGGCACCAGAACGCAAGCAATACTTTTTATATTGATTAAAATATCTGAAGAAGTATATATGCCATCGAAGTAATTCTTTCAGTTATTATATTGCTGTAACGTCCTTATATAAGCCTTGGGGTCTATCCTCAGATATACCACAATGCTTGAAGAAGAAGAAAAGTGTCCAATCAGTGCGTTCTCCCTGCTATGACCTACGGTGGAGACTTGGACGCTCACCGTAGGGCTGGTTCAGAGACTAAAAGTTGCACAGCGAGCGATGGAGAGAGCACTGCTTGGAGTTTCTAATCTAATAAGGGATCTAATCCAGAACGAAGAAATTCGACAAAAAACCAAAGTGCTCGCTTATAGAGTACATAGCTCTCAGAGTACGCGAGTTGAAGTGGCAGTGTGCTGGTAGTATAATGATGATGTCCTTATATAACATGCAGAAAAACAAAAGTGTATATACCATAAGTATTAACCCTACATAAGGATAACTGTCCTGCGTCCCCTATTGTTCTATGGTTCATATTCCCTAAGGAGGCCACTGAAACTTCATAAAACCTTATGGGTCGACATGGTATTAAAACATTTTAGACTCCATAAAATGGTAATATTTTGTCGTAAATGGGATGCAAATATGTAAGTAGGACATACGTAATTTCTAGCTGACTTAAAGAAAGAAAGAAAGAAGAATAGTTTCCGAACATTTAGAAATGTTTTAAATGTTTGTACCTAGTTATTATGAGAACGGTAGATATTTTTCGGAATAAAACCTTTTCCTTTTTTTTTCTTCTTACTTGCTTGTGAGTAGGAGCTCGATGGCGTCATTATGCGTGTCAGTTTAATCGAACACGCAAGTTAAGCAACGTCAACCGTAGCCTGTCCATGGATAGGTTTATATATATTTTGAAAAACGAAAAAATTCACCTGCCTATTTAAAAAAAAGCTGAATTTCAAAAACCTTCCTGGTAGCTCAGTTGGAAGAGCACTCGACCGGTTATCGAGAGGTCGTGGGTTCAAATCCCATCTAGGGGGGGCAGGTGAACTTTTCCATTTTTCAAAATATATTTATCTGGCAAGTTGGCCAAGACAACTATTTAAATAATAATAAGGTTTATATTATCTCGAGTTCCTCCGTGCTACGGAGGGTACGTTAATCAGTCCGTCGTTCCCGGCTGTTGTCATTAGATGATAGTCATTAAGCCAAGTCAATGGCCTTTTGGTATTTTTCGGAATAAAACCTTTTCTTTTTTTGATTCTTCCTTCAGTTAGTACCAATGAGACTCGTGATTTCCACAGAAGAGCTATTATTTATTTATTTTAATTAGAGGGGGAAAATGAGCATGTTGGTCACCTAATTGAAAGCAATCCACCACTGCCCATCGAGATCAGCAACACCAAGGGGTCGCCGATCCGATGCTAGCTTTTGAATGGAAATAAAGACTCTGTTCTTGAAGGCTGCCATCCCGTAATTTGTTTGGAATAATCGTTGATTCCACAATTTTGATTGGCTTCAGCTTCGTCGATATGGCCCCTGATCGGGCCTTCTTTAATTGCTACAAAAAAGAAAAGATTTCTTCAGAACACACACACTTACATGTTATTTGGCACATAGTGCCAAGTGTGTGTATTTCTGTAAGGCACCCCCGCTACTAACGCAGCACCTCCTCACATCTGGAATATAGAATAAAGTTTGATGTGACCTTAACTACTATCTAAACAATGACATCTGTGCAGAGCATGTATGCGTGCCTGAGCGTGTGTGCGTGCAGCGCCTATCATAAAAATTCTTAGAGAAGAGGTGAAGTCGATATTTATACTGTAGCTACGATAACTTTGACGAGCTCGGTGGAGTAGCGGTCAATGACGCGACTTCGACACTAACGCTCGTCGGGTCGGGTTCGATTCCCACATGGGACAAACATTTGTGTGCATAAACATGTCTGTTTGTCTTAGTCTGGGTGTTTTCTATGTATCATAAGTATGTATTTACAAAAAAAAAATGTATTTATGTATGTTTATCAGTTGTCTAGTACCCATAACACAAGCTTCGCTTACTTTGGGGCTAGATAGCGCTGTGCAATTTTTCTGACAATATTTATTTATAACTGGTTCAAATCAGTTGGGCCTTACGCTTGTTTGCCATTCAACGACGTATAAAAAATACACTAAATTGAATTATGTTATAAGTATGAATAATGTTAAACCACATAGTTTCACCTAGTTCGTACTAGTTCGTAACAGTTTGCAACAAACTGCGCAGTGTTGCATCTTGTCGCTACTAACTCGACAAGCAACTCCTTTAAATATTAAAAGGCAATTAGTAAGCTTTATACACCTTTGTATTAAGTAGTTAAGCAAGGTGCGAACGAAGATTTTTTTTTTTTAAGAATTAATTGGTTCTTAAGCATTTTTAATTTGTGTATTAAAAATGCTTAAGAACCAGAACGAATCTATTTTAATATCTTTTTAATTAGATTTTCTAATTTCTTCCAAAAAGTTCTTCTTCGGGGTTAATTTTCTTTCACACTACGTCTCGAGGCAAACAAGAATACATGAAAGAAATAAAACTTTCATCTTATAAAAATATCAGAATTAAATATGACAACAATTTTTTTGAGGTGCCAGCCGTAGAGTCATAAATACAAAGTACTAGCGGTTGCCCGCGACTTCGTACGCGTGGAGTAAGTTATTTGCACATAATTTTTAATTATATTCGAGAAAGCAAAATCCCCCTTCTTATAAGTAAGTTGTTGTTTTCAATAACTCTTATAATCCTTTAAAATCCTTCTGTTACTTTAATACATAATTACCTACTTTAACTTCAATAACATTAGACTTTCATACAAACTTCCATGCCCCGTTTTAACCCCAAAAAGGGGTTGATTTCTAAAGATAAATTATTAGTTCACCTCCACACCATCTATATAGCATACATTTTAAATTTCAAGTCTCTTACTTCAAAAATATAGGACTTTCATACAAAATTCCAACCCCCGTTTTACCCCCTTAGGGGTGGAGTTTCGTAAAGTCCGTTCTTAGCGGTTTTCTACACTCTTTATATAAATATTTAGAAAAATGGAAAAATTCACCTCTTGCATTAAATTACTATTTTTAATGCAAAATTTTGTCTCATTATGTTTCAAATATCTTACTAAAATCTCAAAAAAGATATTTTCCGTACCCAAAGGGTAAAACGGACTCTATTACTAAGACTCCGCTGTCCATCCGTCCGTCCGTCTGTCACCAGGCTGTATCTCATGAACCGTGATAGTTAGACAATTGAAATTTTCACAGATGATGTATTTCTTTTGCCGCTATAACAACAATTACTAAAAAACAAAAGTGATTTTCTTTGCTCGTTTTTGCTCGATATTGATAACGGCAACAGGTGTCTGTCTGTTGCTTGAAATATTCACAGAAAATTTAGTTATATATTCACGTTAAAATAAATAATTAAATTAAAATAAAACAAATATTTAAGAGGTCCCATCCAACAAACGTGATTTTTTTTGCCGTTTTTATAGATATGGAATCCTTCGTGGGCGAGTCCGACTCGCACTTGGCCGGTGTTTTAATATACTTATCATAGCATTGGCCCAGAAGACGTAATAAGTATAATTGGTTCTGATCGACGACATAAAAAGTCCATAAAACGCAAATTAATAAAGTTAACGAAAACGTCGAACTTTGGCAAATCCAATTTTCATTACAAACACGTTTAATATGTCCTCTATAGCATTAAACCGTCGTAAAGTAGCGTCTATAAAAATACGTCGTTTTACGTCGGATAATTGAAAAACTGGGATATATCCGTCGTTAAAAGTCGGCGGAAAAATGGTACAAGTCGGGGTTCATTAATGACAAGGGCATTCCGTGTTATAGGGATGTAACTATATGGTAATTATGATCAACCTAACTAGAAATGATTTCTGACCTATGATGTTATAATTACTGTAGATATGGCATGCCCATACTAAATTGAAGAAGAAGAAAAATGATTATTTGCACATTACACAGCACTATGCAAACAAATGAAACACAATTATTATATAAGAAAATTGAAAGTACCGTCACAGTACCGTGCAATGTCGCAAAATCGTCACAACTCATTATTAAAACCGAAATCGCATCAGAAAACGGTTCCCGTCGCCTGGGAGATCTATGACTATCATTATCCTTATAATCTCGGCGCTTTTACTATACTTGCTATCTCTTTCCCTCGCTGAGTACATAATCGGCGTAAAGGCGCCTTTTTTCTTGCAAATAATATGAAATTAACCTAAAATACACATAAAATAAATAAACAAAAAAAACATTTTATTTCGGATTCACCATCTTAGTAAAAAATAGTGCAACATAAACTATGTTTGTAAGCTTATTTTAAAATGATCACATTTAATTTAACGCCCCTTCTTCCGGAGGCACTAGACACAGAAACATAAGTATGCACCCAGTGCCTCCAGATGCGGCAGTCAGGTTTATCTCTAACAACTTCCAGGACGCTAGTGGTACTCCCTCGAACTCTGCACATCAGAGGCGCCATCCTACCGCATAACACCGCATAAAAATCGTTTGTGTGCACTGTAGCGAACATAGTCGATGCGCTACAATATGGAGGAAGCCCCAACATCACCCTGAAAGCATAATCATCAAATATAATTGTGTACTTACTTACTTAGTGTAATATGTGATCCGTTGGATTTTATTTACTTTATCACTTCTTTGTCAACATAAATTGTGCAATTTCGTAATACAGACCACGACATTGGTCATTAACTAAATGGTAAATGGTCACTAACTTCATCTTTGTCGGTTGGTTTGTGCGAACTAAATGCGAGGTAAGACAGTTGGCTCATTTTTTGAGTGTATATTTTTGACGCATGTGGGTGCTTGTGGCATATCAATAGTAGGTATTGTTTCTAACTGTTTTCCACTTGCACATGTATGCGTTTGCGGCCGGGACATTGTACGCAGGTATCCCTTTAACGCGTTGTAGTTTTCAAAAAATCTTTCTTAACAGATGCCCGTATATTAGCTGCCCGTATACCATATTTCAACCCTGATACGTCAAGGGGTTTGAGCTTTGCGTTGAATTATAGAGCCTTACCGACTAAGCTGAAAAATTGTGCCAATAATTTAAACGTATGACCTATTTTTCGAATCAAAATATTCAATGGTAATCGGGTTCAGCTTCGGCGGTAGAGCCGCAGGTTTTAGTTCGATCTACCTTTTTCATTAATCTGAGGTTATAAATTACCAGTAAATAATCAAAACTGACAGTATATAAATTAAACCACAAAAAGAGACACTACAGTTTCAAAAGCATACATTTACTCCATATAATTCACGGAGTAATACCCACGGGTCATCGGTGCAATTAACACGGACCCGGCCCGACCCGAAAGTTGTTCAAATCTCCATCTCGACCGCGTGTAATAGCTGGATAGTTCTCTACGACCATTCCCAGTCGCTGCTCGCACACTCCACGCCCTAATTCTGACAAATGTCCTTGCTTGAATATTCAAATTGCGGTGATCGCAGCTTATTATAACTAGGTAGAGAGAATTAGATTGTTTGTTGTTCACTGGTGAAAATTATACTTGTGAATAATGAGGTGTAAGTTCATCAACATCTTTATACCAAAGCCAACCTCACCTGCACGTGTTGCACCCTGCTGACTGACAAACGAGGCTCTGGCAAAAAGACAGATAAGCGCATATACGCAGTTTGTAAGCTGTCCGACTGGAAGAGGACTTCCACCTAACAAAATATCGCAGCCAAATAACAATCATCTTGAGGGTTGTTGTCTTCCTGCGAGTGAGTGAGGTCACAAAGAAGGCAAGAATTGCCGTCGCCAACATATAACGACACATAGCTTATACATATATAGCAAGATATAGCGATAACTGCTTCACATAAGGCGGGTCACAAGCTTATGTACCACTGGACGTAGTATAAAAAAACTCGTTTTGACTGATAATTATAGATATAGTCAATAATGTAAATAATAAATTGATGTATGTTATCAACAGGTTTTGTCATTTTAATAAGTTTAGGGTCCCATTTCATATTTAGTTTTCAAAAGGTTACCTTAAAGTTTGAGCCACCACTGCTCTGTATCACACCTCGCGTGAGAAAGTACTAAAACATGACATTAGTTCCAGACCATTACCTGCTATGAAGGGTCTTATCGCACCTAACCTGTTTACTCAAACTATGCATATAAAGGGCGCATATATCGGCGAGGTGATATGTGAAAGGCCGTACAGATGTTGGGCACCCTTTATTATGACACAAACATTTTGCTTTTACGGAATAATTTTGGCAGAACCAGAGGATATTTATTTATTGCATTCATAAGGGTGCAGACAAAGAACAGGGAATGACACAGTTTTTATTTTGTTTATTGATTTTTTTTTTTTTTTTTTTATAACAGAGGGTGGCAAGCAAGCATGTGGGTCACCTGATGGAAAGCAATCACCACCGCCCATAGAAATCAGCAACACCAAGGGGTCGCCGATCCGTTGCCAGCCTTTTAAGGGAAATATTGACTCTGTTCTTGAAGGCCCCCATGTCGTACTTATTTGGGAATACCGCTGAGGGAAGTTGATTCCACAACTTTACAGTACGTGGTAGAAAATGCCTTAAAAAGCGTACTGTAGTAGATCGCCAAATATCAAGGTGATGTGGATGGAATTTTAATTTTTGGCGAGTTGTACGATAGTGGAACTCAGCGGCAGGTATCAAATCAAATAGCTCATCCGAGCACTCCCCGTGGTATAATTTATATAGAACGCAAAGAGATGCAACATCTCTGCGTGTAGAGAGAGACTCCAGCCGATCAGCAGTGACCACGGAACTGTACATCTCTGGATATGTCAACACCCAAGATACCAATGCTGGAGCTAATAGTAAGGGGAGTACCTTCCAATCTAGGAGCTATGACAAATGGGGACTTTTTTGCAGTAAACGCACATACTTGTGTCTTTGCTGGATTCAGCTGGACTAAGTTCAGTCTACACCAATCAGAGACGTGTCCAAGAGACGTCTCAATCTCAGACACAAGTTTTTCCCGGTACTCATCGACGCAATCCCGAGAAACACTACATAGACCACTGTATCTTGCGTCCACGGTACTGTCATCTGCATAGCAATGGATGCTGCATACATGCAGCAAGTCATTGATATGCAGAAGAAACAATGTAGGAGACAATACGCAGCCTTGTGGCACGCCAGCATTCAGGGGTAATGGATCCGAGCGTGCACCGTCAATCACAACTTTAATGATCCGCCCAGTGAGAAAGCTGGCAATCCATGTGCAGAGTCTCTCGGGTAACCCAAAAGAGGGAAGCTTGGATAGTAGCGCTTTATGCCACACCCGATCAAAGGCTTTTGCTATGTCCAGACTAATAGCGAAAGCCTCGCCCTTTCTTTCCACTGACTCTGTCCAACAATGAGTCAAATATACCAGAAGATCACCAGCCGAACGACCATGGCGAAAGCCATATTGGCGATCATTAATCAGCTGGTGATCCTCTAGGTATGTTATCAGCTGTTGGTTGATAATATTTTCCATTATCTTGGAAAACAAGGAAGTTATAGCAATAGGCCTGTAGTTGGACGGATCTGAGCAAACACCTTTCTTAGGGATCGGGTGAACCAAAGCCTCCTTCCACGAGCTGGGGACCACGCCAGGCGAGTACGAGTACCGAAAAAGGCGGACTAGAATTGGGGCTAACTCCGCGGCACATATTTTCAAAACAACGGACGGAATGCCATCCGGCCCACTCGACTTATGGATGTCCAGGGAGCAAAGCGCTCTACGCACGGCTCTTTGCGTGAACTTAACTTCTGGCATAGAGCTCTCACACCGAGGGATGGTAGGTGGTGTGGCTCCCTGGTCATTGAGAGTCGAGTTAGATGCAAAAAGAAACCCTAGGAGATCGGCTTTTTCTTTTGCAGTATGGGCCAGCGAGTCATCCATCCGTTGCAGTGGTGGAAACGACGACTGACAGAAGTTACCCTAAACAGCTTTGGCGAGCGACCAGAACGCACGAGACCCAGATGGCAAGCGCACTAGTCTCTCGCTAATTTCGCTTATAAATCTGGACTTTGCCTTCGCGATACAACCCTTAAACGATCTGGAATCAGCGTTGTATTTTTTTTTGAGTACGCCGGTATTTGGATCTCCAGTGGCCCGAGCATTGGACCAGGCACGGTAGGAATCTTGCTTCTGACGCGACGCGGCTCTGCAAGACCCACCGAACCATGGTCGAGATTTGCCGCCAATGGGCACCGCAGAATTAGGAACAAATAGTTCCATACCCTGCAGAACCACATCAGCGACAGCATTTGCACAGGCACTGGGATCATTCAGCGAGAAGCAAACTGGCCCCCAGGGGTAGGAAGCCAGGAAGTCACGCAGCCCATCCCAATCTGCTGACCTGAAATGCCACACACGACGGATACCTGCTGTACGCGGTTGCTTTTGGTGTATGAGTGGCACCACGCATTCTACCAGGCAATGATCTGAGGATCCAAGAGGGGCGCCAACAGACACGCGATAGTTGTCCGGGTGGGAGGTCAGCAGAAGATTCAAAAGGGATGGCACATGGTTCTCCACATCCGGTACCCGTGTAGGTGAAGAGACCAGCTGCGTTAGACCATATGCCAAGGCAAAGTCATGAAAAGATCTTCCAGCATGGTCAGTTGATCGTGACCCAAGCCATTCGATGTGGTGGGCATTAAAGTCACCCATAACCACAATCTCGGCAGAAGGCATTTGCTGGAGTAGACTGTCAGTCGTCGTTTGGATGTGCTCAACAAGGCACTCCGTTTCGGCGTTACCGCTGTGGGACCTGTAGAGGCACGCGTAGATACGAATGCGGTCGTCGAAGTCTGCGCGCAGCCACATAATTGACAGGCCCCGCTCTTCAAGACTGCCAAGACGTCGACAACAGATATCCTCCCTAACGTACGCGCACACACCGGCTCGTGGCACAAAATTGTGTTCCAGTTTGTACCCTGGGTAGCGCAGATACGAGATGTCAGATGGTGGGGATATCTGTGTCTCAGTCAAAAAAAGCAAGGCTGGCTTAGCCGTCTCAAGGTGCTGGTGGACGGCATTCTCAGGCTCGATATAGAGCTCAGGGGAACGTGCCACCGTCCTTTTCCTACGCCTGCTCCTGGCAGAGATACAGAGTGGCATAGTGCCCGCCCCAGAATACGTCGGGCGGCCTGAGTAGTGAAACTCAGGGAGGGATTCTCCTTCACCAACGGTGACGGTACCCTCCTGGGGTATTCTTCTTCCTAATGCCACTGCCATATCCAGAGTTGAGGTTTTTGGATTGGGCTCCGGGTCCCAACACTCACCGCACGAAACGCAATAGCGAGCTACTACTTCACGCCGGTTTTCTGTGTGAGAGTGGTACCTCCCCGGACGAGCCGGCCCAATTACGAGCTGCAGTCACTCAATGTCCATAAGTTGATCGCGACCCTGTCATGGACATTAAATGATTCCAACTTAGCTCTACCACTTCAGAAAAAGCTACTCGATTAGCACCACCCAGGGGTCACGTGCAGGGAAACTAGGGTAAAGCCTGCGGACGTGAGTAGCATCAACCCCCAAATGATGAAAGTAAATCTTTATCTATGGTAGTTTAATTTCCAATTCCTAACTTTTTTTTAAAGTAAACAGATGGCACCAATAAAGCAAAATAAAACTTACTACCTAGGCTGATTTCAATGTAAATATATAATACTTCTGACTGTACTTTTAACTGTGTTTTTCTCAACATCTATTCATTAGGACATTCCCTGAACTTAGATTGTACCCTTATATAATAATTACAGATGGTACAGGTAAATTCATAAATTCACAAATGAGCCTGGCAGGGCATTATTTTTTTTTGAGGCAGGCAGAATAATGTTCTTGTCGTTAAAGAATTTGTCTAATGTATAATAGCATTTCGACGAGCTCGGTGGTCGAATGGTTAGCAATGGCCACTTTGACTCCGAGGTCACGGGTTCAATTCCCGCACGAGACAAACATTTTTTTATTTTTTTTATTCATATATACTCTATAAATCTCTAGGGGACTTTCTTTTTAACCTTTTAAATCTAGAATCACTTTTCATTAGAGACGCAGCCAATATGTTGGGATGATTGTCAATTTATTCTCTTCCTGTATGATGTCATTGAGTGTTTAATCTCTTCCTGAACTGTTCTTATGTCAAGGTCGTGATGTAACTGGTTGTTTGTGACAAACCAAGGTGCGTCAGTGATTATTCTCAGCATTTTGGACTGAAATCTCTGAAGTATCTCTAGATTGGAGCTGGAGGCTGTTCCCCAGAGTTGAGTTCCATATGTCCAGATTGGTTTCAGGATGCATTTGTATACAAATATCTGTTATAACAGCAATTTGTTTTTAAGTGACAACTGTGATTTCCGACCAAGCAACCAGAACATTTTCCTCAGTTGGATCCCCAGTGCTTTACGTTTTGTGAATATATGTTTTTTCCAGGTGAGTCAGCGGTCCAAATAAAGCCCAAGATATCTGGTTTCGTTTGCTTGCGGTATCTGTACTCCGTTGAGTGATACAGGAGGGCATGTATCACGTCGCATTGTAAAGGTCTCCTGAACTGACTTTGTTTCGTTCGCTTTTATTCGCCAGGTAGCTAGCCATTCCGTAATGTTGTCCAGTGAGTGTTGAAGCATGTTGCTTGCTTGTGTCGGTTACTCATGGAGAGTTAATGCTGCTGTGTCATCTGCAAACGTTCCGATCACGACGCCATCCGTCATGGGCAGGTCTGAGGTGAAAATAAGATAGCAATGGCCACTTTGACTCCGAGGTCGCGGGTTAAATTTCCGCATAAGACAAACATTTGTGTGCATGAACATTTCTGTTTATCTTGGTCTGGGTGTTTTCTATGGATTATAAGTAATGTATTTAAAAAAAAATGTATTTAAGTATATTTATCAGTTGTCTTATCTATGAGAGGGGGCAAGCGAGCACGTGGGTCACCTGATGGAAAGCAATCACCACCGCTCATAGAAATCAGCAACACCAAGGGGTCGCCGATCCGTTGCTAGCCTTTTAAGGGAAACAAAGACTCTGTTCTTGAAGACTCCCCTGTCGTAATTTGTTTGGAATAATCGCTGAGGGAAGTTGATTCCACAATTTTGATTGGCACTTTTAAAACCCTGTGTCTAGTATCCATAACACAAGCTTTGCGCTTAATTTGAGACTAGATGGTGCTGTATAACTCTCCAGAAATATTTATTTTATTTATTTAATAATGAGCAATGTTTTTAGCAACTGTTCAAACATTCTGTCCGATTGTTTGATTTTTATGAGTTTTATTATAGACTTCGGGGATTTTATTAAAGACTTTTATGGCCATAACATTGGGACTAGTACCTGTGCTAGTACTGTGCAATTATAAAGTAGATTTAGCGAAACATAAATTATTTTTTAAATCCTACTAATATTATAAATGTGAAGATTTGTGAGCATGTCGTCATCATCATCATCATCATCAGCCTGTATCTATCCACGGCCGTATATAATACTTTCCATCGTATGCGATCCTCCGCTTTCCACAGCCACCCGCTTCCGGCTGCTCTTTTGAAGTCATCGGTCCATATAGGGGAGGGGCCCAACGCTTCGGGGATTCCACTCCAGGACTTTTTTTTTATGAGAGGGGGGACAAACGAGCATCTAGGTCACCTGATGGAAAGCACCGCCCATGGAGATCAACACCAAGGGGTCGCCGATCCGTTTCCAGCCTATACTCCTTTCTTCCTTTTTCTTTTTTCTTTCTGGTGACCTCACTCACTGGCAGGAATTCTGTGAGGTGGAGGTAGCTCTCTTTTCGCCAGAGCCTCGTTTGTCAGTCAGCAAGGTGCATAACGTGCAGGTGAGGTTGGCTTTAGTTCAAAGATGTTGATGAACCACTTACACCCCTATATCAATAATATGTAGTATACATTTATACAAGACTTCTCCATTTAGGGGTATACTATTAAACAACAAAATTGAACTAAAACAAATGACCATTAAGAAACAGAAAATAGTATTCATTTCTAAGTAGAACATCAAGAGCGATAAGCACAAAAGTTTGTTTACTTGTTTTTAAGAGGGTAATCTCCCAACTTTACGGGAATTCGAGGATTCTTTGAAAGCTTTTGTTTCGCCAAAAGGTATCATTAACTACAATGGTATCTGACTGTTGGCAATTCTAATGGTGGTACAGCTGCATTTGAGAAATCGCCTGGATTCATCTGAAGATAATGAAATGAGTCGCGTTTAAATATTGTGAAATCTCCAACTTAATACGACTCTTTTAGGGAACACTTTTAGGTTGGCAATTCTAATGGTGGTACACCTGCGTTTGAGATATATGAGCGTGTGATTGTGTTCATGCACACAAATATTTGTCCTGTGCAGGAATCGAACGCGCGACATGGCGCGACCCCGGAGTCAAAGTGGACATATATAAAAAAGTTCAAAGTAGTTCAGACTACTCGATTCAAATCAAATCCTTGTATTACAATAATGTAGTCATATTTAAGAAAATAGCTAAACTCACTCGTAACATTCTCAGGGAATAAGAAAATGTTCAACTTGTGACGGGCAATAAAACGGATAAAGTATTCCGTACGCTCCCATTTCTCTTGGCACATATATCATACGTAGTAGCGTTTTACAAACTTTCAAAGATTTTTGTGCCTCCCCAACCCGTCTGGCCAGCGTGGGGAGTGTAGGCCAAATCCTCCTGTCTCTGACGGACGAGAGAGGGTCGTGCTCCTGTAGTGGAGACTAAAATGACCTGATGATGATGATGATGAAAGATTTTTGTAACCTTAGGTCCTCACCACACGGCTCGTAGCGTAATCGTAGCCTTCGCTTTTTAACCGACTCCAAAAAAGGAAGAAGTTCTCAATTCGGCTGTATTTTTTTTTTTAATGTTTGTTACTTAATTAGTTACCCTGTGATTTATAAACCGATTTGAAAAAAACTTTTTTTTGATTTGAAAGAGTATACTTCCAGATTGATCCCATATTTTTTTCATCACAGGCAGGGGATCACGTCTACAGCTCCGGTACCCATCATGAAAATTGGACAGGGCCCTGATGCTAGGGAAACCGAGCATCGGTCGACACGAGCTACTCAATTTAAGAGTGCCAAAGTAGTCAGCCTGCAAGCGAAAGAGTAGTAAGACTTGCTACAAATTCGCTTGAGTACCCATTTGGTTTACTGAGCGCTATAGCAAGGCGAGTGAATGTCCTCCTGCCTGGTTAGTTTACTGGTTGAAAGACTCGCAATCCGTGATATAATCGTAAGTTTGGTGCACAGGGGAGCATTAGCTGTTGACAACGCCCCTATGGTCGTAGTCTCTATACAAGGCTAATCATGCCGCGCGCGAAGTCATGTGCAGAGCTGCTACATGCAGCAAATAAAAATGTGGTCCAGACGTCAGAATGTCTGACCACTTTCTTTTCATGTTTTTTCACTACTCGTCGAGGTACTAAAAAAGTTAATTTAGGTATCAATTAGTATCAAAAATGTATTAAATCTTGATAGTCTCCAAACATAAAATATCATACTTGGTCCAGAGGTTCTGACGCTTACAAATTAAAGGTGTACCTACGCTACGATTACGTAACGAGGTGACGTCTTATAAAAACTTTGCCACATTGCCACGGTGAATGGCAATGCTTATTCGCTCAGCCAGATAAAGGCCTGCCCTCTTGTGGGAAGAGTCGACCAAACGTTTGAAGATGTCTTTATATGAAATCCATAATAAGTATTGCGGTCCAAACCCATGGACCAAACGTTTCGTCCTAAGTCCCAAAATGGCTCATAGACTCGTCGTTAGAGGGTCTCCGCTGATGCAGCAGCAGCATTTACCTTACTACCATTTGCTACGAAACCAAAAACATTTGGCTGCAAACCAAATGATCTGGTACACTTGGTGGAAAGAGACCAACGTATAATTTATATATACCTAACTACTTTATTTAGGAAAACTCCGTAAACCCTGGCTGCGGAAAACGTCACATATGGTAGAAAGCATTGCGGAAGGCCAATTTATATTACTGGATCGATACAACCTGATGATAATGATGATGAACCACTGACTAACTGAACAGGGACCCCACCGCCGAAGCTGGACCCGATTCCTATCGGAATTTTGATTCAAACTTCAGCTTAGATTTATGGTACTTGTGTTTAACTTAGTTGGTAGAAACCCTGGAGCTCTACCGACTGAGCTGAAGATGTTTGTCAATAACTTAAACTTAAGACCTATTTTTCGAATCAAAATATACGACGGTAATCGGCTTCAACATCGGCGGTAGGTTCCTGAAGCTAGACGATAAAAATACATGAACAAATGCTTTCCCTATTTACCAAGAAGTTCAAGTATATTTTTTTTATACTACGTCGGGTGGCAGACAAGCATACGGCCCGCCTGATGTCAAGCGGTTACCGTAACCGTATTAATGCTCGCAACATAATATATCACTTGCGCGCCGCCACCCCCGCTGCCAACGCAGCATCTCCTTCTTTTCTGGTGACCTCACTCACTCGCAGGAACACAACAACCCTCAAGGGAATTGTTATTTGGTTGCGGTATTCTGTGACGTGGAGGTACATTCCCCAGTCGGGTAGCTTACAATTACGCTCCCTACCTCTCTTTTCGCCAGAGCTTCGTTTGTCAGTCAGCAGGGTGCACCAGGAGCAGGTGAAGTTGGCTTTGGTTCAAAGATGTTGATAAACCGCTTACACCCCAAAATTTACCAAAGAAATAACTCAAACCAATTTTCGCATTAACTAAACACAACTTTTCAAACAAAATATTACTGAAACATACTTGTTGTGTTATATTCCCCGACCCGTTTTTTATTGTTTGCTACCATGTTCATTCAATCGCCATAAAAAATTTATGCTCGCCCGAGGACCTTCGCTCACCTGATGTCAATCTTCGAATGATCCAAATCCCTATTTCCATTTGAAAGCTAAATATGGAAATGTAGGATGTAGCGAATGGTGAAAAGAAGTTTAGTTTGCTCTATTGGAATTCGACTGTATTTTCTTTTTACCCTAGCAAGGGGAAGACAAAGGAGGAAGGTTATTTGTTTCACCTATATACCCATAATAAATAGACACATTCTTATGTTAAAAATGACTCTCCAATATCTTTAGAGTAGGGATGTCAAATTTTTTGTACATGAAATAAATTATATGTAGGTATGAGAAAAAAATTAAACAGAATTTTAGAAAAATTAACCGTATTTTATTTATATAATGTTTTAGATACATATTTTTAGAGCTTCACGCTCAACTTTTTAATTTACAGTATTTTTTAAATATTACATACTCCACAATTATAACTAAAATTAAATTAGGAGCAAATTTTTTATAAAATTAATAGTTATATGCTATTTAGGAGTAAAATAAAAAAAAAAACTATGCCGATGTTTAACACTAGTGTTAGCTATTGTGATGCTGAAAACAGAATTTTATATACTTTATTTTTGTTCAACAGTAAAAAGTATAATGTAGTGAAAAACAGTATAATACTATTTTTAACAGTACAGTTGACAACCCTACTTTAGAGCCAAAGCCAACCTCACATGCATGTGGTACACCCTGCCGATTAGCGACAAAGACTTTGACAAAAGGGAGTTATGACAGTGTATTTATAGGCTACCCGACTGGGTAAGTGGGTTGTTGTGTTCCTGCGTGTGAGTGAAGTCACCAATAAGGAAGGAGTTGCAGCATTGGCAGCGGAGGTGTAAGCACGAGATCGATATTTCAAGTTGTAAGCGTTGATATGACTACGGTAACCGCTTCACATCAGGCGGGTTATAAGCTTGTTTCCCACCCGACGACCTCGTAGTATATAACAAAACAAACAATTGTCAGGTCTGCTTATAATACCTATCTTTATAAAGTACGCCAGAATACTTTCTGCAATTTTTCTGTAGAAGTTCGTTTCTTGCAAATTGAAAATTCATTTTTACTTGACTTCATAACTGAGGTTTTACTTTGGAATGCACCTGGGCGTAAACTTGGGAAAAGTTGGTTACTTTTCACTCCTAGAAGTATTTATTCAAGATGCTTGGTAGTTTTTAACAGGTTTATTTAAGTCTTATTTAAATTTTGAAATAATTTTACAAAAACTGTAATTATCTACTATAAACTTCGATTATAATATATTATAGATTCCTGTCCATCCCGTTTCCAATATCCATATCCAACCCGTTTGGCCAGCGTGGGGAGTGTAGGCCAAATCCTCCTTCCGTCTAGGACGGACGAGAGAGGGTTATCATTAATTCCGCCTTTTGTACCCTTATTTCGTGTCCATAAAGTTTTAATTTAGTTGGCCGTGTGGTTTCCGGCAGACTAGAATAGAATCACTCCGTCTCTTCCCGTGGATGTCGTACTAAGGGACATTATAAAACATCGATCAGGCCTCCCCAACCCGTCTGGCCAGCGTGGGGAGTGTAGGCCAAATCCTTCTTCTGTCTGGGACAGACAAAAGAGGGTCGTGCTCCTGTTGTGCAGACTAAAATGGACCTGATAATGATGATGATAGATTCCTGAGTAAGGCAGTAACACTATAATAGGAACACTGTTGTGTAGTCTTTAGTCAATTGCAGCTGCAATTTAGGCTGCTCTTTTCGTTTACCATAAGGTGAAGCGAAGTCAGTATGCTGAGCTAATGTAAAAAACATCCTGCTAATATTATAAAAGATTTAATTGACGAGCTCGGTGGTCGAATGGTTAGCAATGGCCACTTTGACTCCGAGGTTGCGGCTTCGATTCTCGCACAAGACAAACATTTGTGTGCATGAGCATGTCTGTTTGTTTTGGTCTGGGTGTTTTCTATATATTATATGTATGTATTTACAAAAAAAACCGGACAAGTGCGAGTCGGACTCGCCCACCGAGGGTGCCGTAGGTACGTAGTATCATTATTAAATTTGATATTTTTCATTATAAATAAGAAATAATGCGTCGAAAAAAATAAATAAAATATATTTTGCAATGTGTACATCAAGCCCTTTCATATGATACCCCATTTGAACTAGTAGTTTCAATTTGAAATTTCGACACCCTATAAAAAATATAGACCCCCTATTTTTTAAAATCTATTTACAAATGTATAGCTTTGAATTTATTCCTGTACTTGTAGTCTATAACGATGTTACTTGCCAAATTTCATAGTTCTAGGTCAACGGGAAGTACCCTATAGGTTTTGATTCCCTTGAGTGTGTCGAAATATGCGTTTTTTGCTGAATAAACGGCCGTAACTTTTTTCTACGTAAACTTAGCAGTTTGATTTTTTTAGTTTAAATTTCAGCTTGATACCTCCACGCATTCTCGACATAGAAATTCTTGACAGACAGACAGACAGACAGACGGACAACAAAGTGATCTTATAAGGGTTCCGTTTTTCCTTTTGAGGTGCGGAACCCTAAAAATAATATTTAAGTATAACGTCAGTTATCTAGTACCCATAGTACAAGCTTTGCTTAGTTTGTGACTAGATGGCCGTGTGTAATTTGTCCAGGAATATTTATTATTTTAAAGATGAAAGTTTGTGAGGATGTATCAAGAACGCAGATTTAAACGTTCTTGGGATGTATAGATGTTTGTTATATTAAAACTTTGATCATCAGGTCATTTTAGTCTCCACTACAGGAGCACGACCCTCTTTTGTCTGTCCCAGACAGAAGAAGGATTTGGCCTACACTCCCCACGCTGGCCAGACGGGTTGGGGAGGCCTGATCGATGTTTTATAATGTCCCTTAGTACGACATCCACGGGAAGAGACGGAGTGAATCTATTCTAGTCTGCCGGAAACCACACGGCCAACTAAATTAAAACTTTATTGACACGAAATAAGGGTACAAAAGGCGGACTTAATGATAAGAGCATTGTCTACAATTTTATTGTTGTTACTCTTTCACGGACTGAACTATTAGAGATGAAATGGCATACATATCATCACTATAAGCCTGTATCAATCCACTGCTGGATGCAACTATTTAATTCATAATGTTATAATAAAGCACTTCTACTGTTCCTCATTATATAATATATATTTTTTTTATACTACGTCGGGTGGTAGACAAGCATACCACCTGATATGAAGCGGTTACCGTAGCCATATTAACGCTCGCAACAGAACATATCGCTCACGCGATACCACCCCCGCTGCCATCGCAGCATCTCCTTTCTTTTTGGTGACCTCACTCACTCGCAGGAACACAAGAACCCTCAAGGGAATTGTTATTTGGCTGCGGTATTCTGTGAGGTGGAGGTACATTCCCCAGTCGGGTAGCTTATAATTACGCTCCCTACCTCTCTTTTCGCCAGAGCTTCGTTTGTCAGTCAGCAGGGTGCACCGCGTGCAGGTGAAGTTGGCTTTGGTTCAAAGATGTTGATGAAAGACTTACACCACAAAATAACGTAATTTTACTTCGTAATTATGTAAAAATGAAATTAAATAAATTATATTAAATATGTAAAAATTACGCGGAACAGTACAAGTGCTTTATTACTACATTATGATAATACTGTTCCACCAAGTGCCAACAATCAACCGTGTCAACTATTTAATTGTTTTTGATTAGCGCTAATGTCTTGCTGTACATGAATGTACCCGATTGACGACCAGCAGGCAGAGGTGGCGAGACGTCGTGAGGCGTGTCCTCTGCTGCCTCATTATGATAACCACGACCACTCTGGCAAGAGTGAAGCGACGAAGAATGTGTTGCTGATGCGACGATGATGAACAGCACCTGTCTTTCTTCTTTTCACAATAGAGACAGGTAGAACGCATCTATAAGTAAAAATATCTTAAGATAATGCATTAAATCTAATTAATCAAAATATATATACTAATCGAGAAAGTTGCACGGTACAGGTACAGACCTTAACAACATTCACCCAGTTTACACAACATAAACCAACAAAAGGAATAAAAGCCAATAATCAAGCAACTCTAGGTGGATCCATCCCAACTTTAGGGTCCAACTGGTAGAGCACGGAGCGAATGTCCCGACATGGTAATGAGTTACGAAAACAGCCGGTTATACCAACTTTATAACTGCCTAACAGGAATTAAAACCTGCAAATTTGATTTTGGTCCCTACTGCAGTTGGTTTCACTTTTTAACCGATTCCAAAAAAGGAGAAGGTTCTCAATTCGACTGTATTTTTTTTAATGTAACAAACACTTAATTACTCCGTGATTTATAAACCGATTGGAAAAAAACTTTTTTTATTTGAAAGAGTATACTTCCAGATTGGTCCCATATTTTTTTCATCATCATCATCATCAGCCTGTATCTACATACGTAAATGTAGAGTAATGTTTGGAGTCGGTTTTTATTGTTAAATTTATTACATGAAAGGTAATATGCGGATACTTCCAGTCATTTGGGGTGTAAGTGGTTCATCAATATCTTTGAACTAAAGTCAATCTTACCTGCACGTGGTGCACCCTGCTGACAATCGTTTGTCAGCAGGGTGCACCACGTGCAGGTGAGGTGAGTGACGAAGCTCTGGCGAAAAGAGAGGTAGGGAGCGTAATTGTATGCTACCCGATTAGGGAATGTACGTCCACCTCACAGAATACCGCAGCCAAATAACAATTTCCTTGAGGGTTATTGTGTTACTGCGAGTGAGTGAGGTCACCAGAAAGAAAGGAAGGAGTATCGCGTATATAATTATTTGAGTTATTTATAAGTAATGTAATGTGTGTTCAGTCAATCTAATGTTATTATTATTGTTACTGTGTATTGTTACTGTACATGTACTGTGGCTTGCTGTACATTTTGGGTCAAACTGTTAGTACAGCAAACAATTGAATGAATAAATAATTGGGGTGTCAGTGGTTCATCAACATCTTTGAACCAAAGCCAACTTCATCTGCACGCGGTGCACCCTGCTGACTGACAAACGAAGCTCTGGCGAAAAGAGAGGTAGAGAACGTAATTGTAAGCTACCCGACTGGGGAATGTACATCCACCTCACAGAATACCGCAGCCAAATAACAAATCCCTTGAGGGTTGTTGTGTTCCTGCGAGTGAGTGAGGTTACCAGAAAGAAAAGAAGGAGATGCTGCGTTGGCAGAGGATATGTTATGTTGCGACCGTTAATATGGCTACGGTAACCGCTTCACATCAGGCGGGCCGTATGCTTGTCTGCCACCCGTCGTAGTATAACAAAAAAAAGAATAAATAAATATATAAATAAGCGGGTACTATCCAACTCTTAGAAGTTCTATTCTCAATATTTATGATAGGACCGCAGCTATCCCACCTAACCGAATCGATATAAAAACTTTTTTCCTTCGAAATTGCCAAATTCTAACAGCAATATTGCACTACCAATTTATATTTACCTGCCCGCCACACTCCCAGGAGGGGAGTGGCGACTATCTAATTTGTAACAGTTGATTGCGCTCCTCAGGGGCACTGTATACTCGATTAATGGACTCCACTGTGTGACTAAATTTAATCTATCTGCATTAAATGCATTCCTGGGACGTAAACTACTGAAATGTAATCTATAAAGTGGCGAAATACCTTCGACTGATTATTCCCTGTAACTCCTATGTCGCCGTTATTCATCCCACTGCTGGGATATAGGACTCCCCTCAATCGAAGGGGTTTAGAGCATACTCCACCACGCTGCTGAACTGCGAGTTGGCGGAGGTAAGTGTTTTCAAGTCGCCTAAAAGCCACTGACTTAGCTTAAAAACTGTCACCTAATGACAACAACCGGGACCGACGGCTTAACGTGCAAAGTCAAAGTCAAAATATCTTTATTCCTTGGACTTTATAAAGCACTTATAAACGTCATACAAATTAAATATAAGAACATGTATCTAAATCATTACTAATGCCCTAAGTGCCCTCCGAAGCACGGAGGAGCTTGAGATAAATAACCCATTCATGGACAGGCTACGGTCGATATTGCTTGACTTGCGTGATCGATTAGACTACCACGCGTAACGACGCCATTGAACTCCGCAATTCTTGGATAAATAGTGCAAAATCTTGGCTCTTACTGTTTTACATACATGAAAATCTTACTTTTGATTTGGTAACAAAATGAAGTGTTGATCTAAAAGAGACCATTTTACGGAGTTATACAGCTAGTGTATAATAACATTTATTTATAAATTACAATCACGGGTGCACGGATTAACTGTTTGATTTGATACCTGTCGCTGAGTTCTACTATCGTACAACTCTTTTAAATCAATAATTCGCGATCTACTACTACTACAGTATGTTTCCAAAGACATTTTATACCTCGGAGCCGGAGCCTTCAAGACAGTCTTTATTTCCCTTAAAAGGCTGGCAACGGATCGGCACTCTTTTAGTGTTGCTGATCTCCATGGGCGGTGGTGATTGCTTTCCACCAGGTGACCCACATGCTCGTTTGCCCCGTCTCATATATAAAAATAAAAATATGTAGCTGCTTTTTGCTCGACTTGGCGGGGGCACTTCCGTGCCCCCAGATACTGATGGTTTTGCATGAAAATACGTTTATACCAAAAGAGCGAGTTCTATTCACAATTTATCAACTTTTTTAGTGTAAACAGAGGTTGAACGTTTTTTCGTTCTTTTGTCTACATTCGCAAAAATTCTAAGAAGGACATTCTTAGAATTTTTGCCCACCTGATCTCAAAGAAAAAAATAAATTTTATTATCTTCATTAACATTAGTCATATTAAATAAATTTGTTGTTGTTTTTTTTATGTTTTGATTTTATTTAATGACTGTGTTCTGTTAATTGACGAGCTCGGTGGCGTAGCGGTCAATGACGCGGCTTCGACACCAACGCTCGTGGGTTCGATTCCCACACAGGACAAACATTTGTGTGCATGAACATGTCTGTTTGTCTTGGTCCGGGTGTTTTCTATGTATCATAAGTATATATTTACAAAAAAAAATGTATTTACGTATGTTTATCAGTTGTCTAGTACCCATAACACAAGCTTCGCTTACTTTGGGGCTAGATTGCGCTGTGTCATTTGTCTGACAATATTTATTTATTATTTATTTAATTATGTGATTGAAATATAAGCACGGCATAATAATATAATGTACCTACATATATTTGGGGTAAGAAAGGTCCTCTTGCCTGATTGATTCACTAGGCGAGACACTCGCAATCCGGTGATATAACCGTAAGGTTGGTGCACAGGAGAGGGTTAGCTGTAGACATAGGCTCATTGTTTCAGATTCATCTCAGAGGTGAGCTCGATACGATACAGCGACAGGGACTGGTAATGTAAAGCAGTTACCTCTCTGCCCATAGACGCCTGTAACACCAAAGGCATCACATGTGCATTGCCGACCCTTTAAAAATAATTTCACGCCCTGAAGAATGCTATGCTGTCGGTTCTTGGGATAACCTCGAGAGGCAGTTCATTCATCACACACAGCTTGATAGTACGTCGAAGAAAACTTCTCTAGAATGGCACAGTACGTGACCACTTAAGCTCCAATGTGTGAGGATGAATTCCCTGTCGATGGCGAGCAGTGCGACAGTAGAAGGAGGCTGTGGGCATACTGTCAAACAACTCTTCTAAACACACCCCATTGTACAATCGGTAGAACACGCAAAGGGATGCAAAATCTCTTCTCAGACTTAAAGGTTCTAAAGCGTCTCTCAGTTTGAGATCGTCAACAATCCTCACAGCACGCCTTTGAATTGAGTCACAAGGTGCATGCTGATATCTAGGAGCTCCCGTAGATGGCAACAGTACTCATGTGTGAGGATGAATTGCCTGTCGATGGCGAGCGGTGCGCCTGTAGAAGGAAACTATGCTCATCATATCGCACACCTAGATAAAGACTCGCGCAACTCGAAATAATTCAAAAACGACTTATTATCATTACGGGAATCTGCGTTCAAAACTACATAATGTCCAAAGACACCTGTAAAATTATTTCCATAAATAAAATGAAGATGGCGCTATAAGTTAGTATTGCTGACTCGCTTGGCCCACACCCCAGCCAACAATACTATTACCAGTTGCGACATGGTGGGCAGAAAAGATGGGGCCTGTTAGTACACTTAAATATCGGATTATTTCGAGTTGGACATGTATTCGTGATTAATCGCGTTTGCATTTGTAAATTATTTTTAGTTAGACTGGTCTTCGTGGTTGAACATGTGATGAACTAAGGCCGACTCTTTGACTATTTTAACTTAGTGGAGTCTTTGTTTACAAATGTAAATATATTTTTTTTACTAACTGAAAATGGTTTATTATTGTTGAAATTATTTCATAATATTTGAGTTATTCTAGTATTGGTGGTTAAATGAAAATCGCCCGTATTATTGTGACTATAGCTGCTACGATTTGTTTGAATATACGAATATTTTGTATTGTAGTTGTATTTGTCCCAGTGATTAAAAAAAATGTTATTAAGAAGTGTCATTTTCGAGTTATGGGTGTTTTTGAGTTAGTGTAGTCTTCGTGGCTAAATCAATTTAATGATTTATTTTTCAGAAGATGAAGGGTCGTGGTCTAATATTGCTAAAAAAGGCTATGATAGTTCGTTCAAATGAATCTGAGTGCAATGATGTAGAATTGGAGCCTCAAAGGTGTACACTTTTGACACTCCAATTCTACATCATTGCACTCAGATTCATTGGAACGAACTACTATAGCCTATATTAGCAATAGTAGAATGATGTAGAATTGGAGCCTCAAAAGTGTGTGCACTTTTGAGGCTCCAATTCTACATCATTGCACTCTGATTAATTTGAAGGAACTACCATAGTCTTTTTAGCAATAGTAGACCACGACCCTTCATCGCCTTCAACGAGCACGCTATGCACGTTGCATAGCGTTCTTCAAAAACAAATAAAACGTTATAAGGCCCTATATAATGTCCACAACAATACGCTACCTTGATAAGGTCGGCTAAAAAGACTGGGAATTCTTATCATGTGGAAAAACTAACACACGACAAATTCTATCATCTGTAGGCCCTTCAAGAAGAGAGAAGAGGGGTAATAATTTCATTGTAAATGCAGACAGAGAACAAATCACATGGCACGACATCAACAACTCCGCGTTAAAACACAGCAGTCGATGTCATTTTTTTATAAGACCTCTTATGAAGAGCCGATTTTTAAGCAAGTGTTTGTAAGAAATCTAGGACGAGCACAAAAAACACGAATGTTTTCCTAATTCAAAAACAAGTGTTTAAAAAGCAGGACATTCAGGAATTAATTAATAAGAAAATTATTCCCCAGATGTACTTCGATTCTTATTACAAAATGCACTTGCTTAGAATAATGTTCCAGAACAGAGTATAAGTATTATCTCGAATTATTACATTGTGATTTATTAAGTACTCACTATTAGGTAATGGTAGGAACAAAATTTGATTATTTTATAAATATGTACTAGTAGAAGGTGTAAGTGTTATTGTTAATCGTATTCTGTGATTTATTATGTGTTATGATGAGAAATTTGGGATATCTTATAACGTTCAACATAAAAGCCTGATTATTTTCGTAGGTTTATGGGATTTTTCTAGAGATTTTTAAAAGTATTCTGTCTCGTTTTCTTTATTTCTTTGTGACAGTGATAAAGGTAATTTGTTTTTTAAGTTGTCTCTTTGTTTTATTATTATAATCGTACAGAAAGTAGATTAAATATAATGTAGATACACTACTATTTTTGGTTAATACTTGATAAATAAATTCAGATTAAGGCACTAATTAAAAAAAAGCCAGTAATATGAGCTCAATTCGATTTAGTAAAAATATTAAACTATGACTTTGTCATGAATACCAACGTAACTCAAAAAACTCAAATTATAAAGTGTTACTGTTATTTGATGGAAGACCATTATCACAATAAATATCTACGTAAAATTATGTACAAGAACATATAAGAATGTTTTTAATATACTAAATAGAAAAGAAGTAAAACGTTTTTTTCGATTACTGAAAAAAGTGATTTTTAGAGTTGAGCTAGTCTTTATCTAGGTGTGCGATCAAATAACTCCTATAAACACGCACACAACTAATACTTATGATGTGCCTATCCTATAATATATCTTACATAATTAACCATCAAACTGACGTACCTATTATAGATGGTATTTTATTTATCTACTTAACTACAGTAATGAACGGAACGTGATTAAATTATTTGCATCGACATAGCTTTGTGGTTAATAAAAATAATTTATCAATATATTGAAACCGAATTTATATGAATTGTTATTTATGAAAATTTAATGAGAAACCAATTATACGGTTCCCAAAATTTGTGGTTTCAGTAAAACGTCAATGCTAAATTAAAACGCTTTTATTTTTAATTATTGTAGGTACCTGTTTTAATAAACACGATTGGATTAACCTGAATGAATGCATGAAATAAGCAACACGTCGCCATTAAAAAACTTGTCTTGAGTTCGATATAAGTAAACCCATTTTTAGAGAGGCAACTGTTGACGTAGTAACTTGCGTGTTCCAAGAGAAGAGGTTTGCAGTCTCTGGAGCTGTGATACTGTTAGCGTGCATAGGTTGGAATATACCTATCTGATTCCCATACCGCGAGTTATACACTAAAATTGTTTCCTACCTTTATGATGTAAAGAAAAGCATTTTGTATACTGCGTCAGGTGGTAAAGAAGCGTACAGGCCGCCTTATGTGAAGCGATTACCATTGCCATGTAAACAATCGCAACACGAAATATCATTTGCGCTCCGCTACCCCCGCTACCAGCGCAGCAAATCTTTCATTCCTGGTGACCTCACTCACTCGCAGGAACTCTGAAGAGGAGATCGGACAGTTTGTAAATGCGCCCTAACTCTGCTTTGGCAAGAGCCTCGTTTGGCAGTCGGCTCAAAGATATTGATGTACCACTTACACCCATCGAGGGATAATAAAAAAAACTATAGTTAATTATTATTTAAATCAGGGCTGTCCAAGGCACGGCCCTCGGGCCGCTGCCTTGTGTGTGTGACGTGTTTTTCATTTAGCGTTTTTTATTCAGTTTTTTACCGCTACAGGTTTTGTACAACGAATCTGTCAGGAAATTATACATTTTTAGTAAAATTAAATTTTTTAACTGGTAATTTTTTAGCTAGGCATAAAGTTTCAAAGTAGATAGTAAGAATGTAAAGTAGGTATTTGTTTCTGCGGCCCGCTAATCTATTTAGTAATTTGTATTGGCCTCGTATTGTATATGGTTTGGACAGCCCTGATTTAAATAGTTCATCATCAGGTCCATTGTAGTCTCCACTACAGGAGCACGACCCTCTCTCGTCCGTCCTAGACGGAAGGAGGATTTGGCCTACACTCTCCACGCTGGACAGACGGGTTGGGGAGGCCTGATCGATATTTGATAATGTATTTATTTCCCTTAGTCGCCTTGTAGATGGAAGAGACGGAGTGATTCTATTCTAGTCTGCCGGAAATCACACAGATTTAAATAGTTGTTTTCGGCCAACTTGCCAGAATGTTAAACTTAAATATTTTAAAAATGGAATAAATTCACCTCCATCGCTTAGGTGGGATTTGAACCCACGACCTCTCGATGACCGGTCGAGTGCTCTTCCAACTGAGCTACCGGAAGATTTGTGATAATGGCAATTTTTTGCATTTTTTTTTTTTTTTTTTTTATACTACGTTGGGTGGCAGACAAGCATACGGCCCGCCTGATGTGAAGCGGTTACCGTAGCCATATTAACGCTCGCAACACAAAATATCGCTCGCGCGCCGCCACCCCCGCTGCCATCGCAGCATCTCCTTCCTTTCTGGTGACCTCACTCACTCGCAGGAACACAACAGCCCTCAAGGGAACCGTTATTTGGCTGCGGTATTCTGTGAGGTGGAGGCACATTCCCCAGTCGGGTAGCTTACAATTACGCTCCCTACCTCTCTTTTCGCCAGAGCTTCGTTTGTCAGTCAGCAGGGTGCACCGCGTGCAGGTGAAGTTGGCTTTGGTTCAAAGATGTTGATGAACCTCTTACACCCCAAAATTTTATATTTTAATGCTGTAAAGTCGCAGTGTGGCGCCATCTACGTATTAAGTATTACACTACTAAACAAGGCGGGACAGGTGAATTTTCCATTTTTCAAATATTTATAGTTATTTTTTAAAACAATCATTGTACGAACTAACACGAACGTCAGAACATGAACATCGAACATGAACATTTCATTTGTACTCATGGACATAAATTTGTTGTTACGTAACGTTTAATAAATAAATATTCCTAGACAAATTACACACGGTCATGTAAAACTAAGCAAAGCTTGTACTATGGGTACTAGATAACTGATATAATACTTAAATACATTTTTTTTTTGTAAATACATACATATAATACATAGAAAATGCCCAGACTAAGACAAACAGACATGTTCTTCCGCACAAATATTTGTCTTGTGCGGGGATCGAACCCGCAACTTCGTAGTCAAAGTGGCCATTGCTAACCATTCGACCACCAAGCTCGTCTTCACCACCGAGCTCGTCTCGACCACCGCTAGTCAAAGTTTATGTGTCAATCAATCAATCAGTTTATTTGTGTGATGTAGTGATCCAATTTCGAATGAATGAATGAGTTTATTTGCATTGAATATATTACCATAGATATTAGTATTACACGTGAGTGAGTCACATCATTCTCACCAGCCAGCTGGTGACAAGCAAATGTATTTCTATGACCAATATTTTCGTTCAAAGAAATACAAAATTGGATCACTGACGAAATTTATTGATGGCAACACAATAGTCTAAGTTCATCAGCGGTACGCAAAAACAAAGTCGTCGCGTACTATCATGAAACCTAACTGTTCGTACTATGGGCATATACAGCTTAACACAATCGGGTTTTTGTATCGTATAATAGGTTCTTGTTCACTAACTATCAAGGAATGTCTGCAAACGACATTGTTAACACGAAGAGAAATTGTCACATCAATTATGTAAATCGTCATTATACGTAATATGGTGTCTATCATAACGTGGTATGTTTTTCATTAATTCAGTCTGACGTTAATAATGTAGTAACTCATACTCAGGTGCGTCCGTCACGCACTTCAAATCAAATGTCAGTTAAATAGTTTGTTGTCGATAGAAAATATATGAAGAAATTAATGAATGAAACATTTATCAGTATCTCCAACACACACATAATTAGTTCTTTCCAGTCTTATAATAATTAGGTACGTATAAACTTAAGTGAAATATAGTGTTACAAAACACACAAAAAGAATCGTTTGTCTGCCGCTGAAACACAAAATGGCTATAACTCAGCTACATGTTTTGTTCTCACGAACAAAACGCTGATAATTCCCTTCATTGCCCTCTGCTACAGATCATAATAGCTATGATCGCGACTTAACGTGGTGCATTTTGAAAACTAATCAACAAAAAAATAGAAGGCAATTGATATTTAATTGAAACACCACACAACATAATTAATCAGTATATCAATGCTATTATTTTAACAGTGTATATATTTCTTTGATTTTAATGTTTCCTCTAAAACGGGCGGCATTTCGTTTAATGGCAACACTTAAGTCGATCGTACCGCCGCCGCCCCCGCCACCAGGCCAGATAAGTTTGTGGCACTGTACCTGTAATCTATGTAATAGTGTTGTATCATGTTACAATAAATGTTTCTTCTTCTTCTTCTTCTTTTTCTACAGCCAGTGATTAGCCGCAACAGTAGTACCACAGTATAAGTAATAGTACTGTAGTACCTGAATATGAGCGAGTAAAATTGGTGAATACTGCAGGTGAATACGAAAAAATATCTTATAAAATACTTGTTGCAAAGTGTGTTTAGGTATATAACTATATATATTTATGTATTTAATCTATTCGTCAACTATATTTTATATGCATGTAAATTGGTACAAAAAAATCGTCATTTTTTCCAAAGCAGATATAACCCCAAAAAGATATCCACTACGACAAAAAAATTAATCTATCTAAATCTATTTTGGCCGTGTGGTTTCCGGCAGACTAGAATCATTCCGTCTCTTCCTGGATGTCGTACAAGGCGACTAAGGAAATACATTATAAAACATCGAACAGGCCTCCCCAACCCAAGAGTTCGTATTCGGCTATCTACATAGCAGTATGACCACACAAAATTAATGACGATGTATCAAACAGACTAGTCGTGATTTAGCCTAGGTCTTCTTATAGACTACATCGCAAAAAATGTAGGTAGCAAATTGACTACATCACTTATTTGTCTCGTTTATGTTTTGTTTTATGATTGTACAGTCAATTGAAACTACATATTTTTTAAACAAATAAATTTATTAACTTAAGCATGCAGTACCAACTTAAAATAACATAAAATATCTTCTTAAAATTCCAACCCGTCTGGCCAGCGTGGGGGCCAAATCCTCCTTCTGTCTGGGACGGACGAGAGAGGGTCGTGCTCCTGTAGTGGAGACTAAAATGACCTGATGATGATGATGAAATCTATTTTAAATTTGCACAATAATAGTCCCAATGTTATGTCCATAAAAGTCTATAATAATATCCTCGATAACATAAAACCGAACAATCGGACAGAGTATTAGAACAGTTGCTAAAAACATTACTCATTAATAAATGTTAAAATACTCGTACATTAGACGACATTCTTCAACGCCGAGAACATCGTTCTGTCTGCTTTATAAAATTATTATGCCCTTTCAGCAACTTATGCGTTTACCTATACCATTTGTAATAATTACACATATGAATACAATAAATAAACAGTCGTCTTTGTCTCCACTCCCAGATTATTTTTTTCAATGCGCTAATCTCTGGAACTTTTAATCCCTAAAATCGCCAAAATATGTTTACTCCGTTTCAGGGATTTTCCCATAAAACGGAGTAAACACATTTTGGCGCAACGGCGACCTCAAATGAGCCACCTAACCAGTAAGGTAAAAGGTTCGTAACATAGTAGGTCCTACTCTGAAACGAAAATACGATGTCCGAGTCCGCCGATCGAATAATATGATATCGTATCTGAAAATTTTCGAACTTTCGACCGAAACTTCGAAATTTCACTTTGTGGCCCTAAGAAATAAAAACCATTTTGTAGCAGCAAATAAAATTATGTATTATAACTTTTTAATTATAAAAAAACATATTTATTTCAGACAAGTGAATCCATAATTTTGTCAGTAACAATTTTCTTAAGATTAAGTTAGTGCATACAAATTATTTTCATTGAGGTGTAAGCTCACCTAGTACTTGACAAAGAGACTGTCCAATCTATCCCTTATACCCTGACATACAAGAATAAACCCAACATTTCTCGTAGTCTTACCCATATTAAACTAGATATAAAAATGTATCACCGCGTTCCGAATACATATTTATAGTTATAATATTATGTATAAAATTAGAATACGAAATCCGGTTTTAACTAACACCGACGGATTTACGGCTTACCGAAACCGAAGACCGATTTTATCCGGCACTTTTTAATACGGATATCTCCCGCCAAACGTCCCAGCTTTATTTGTAATTCAAATGGGATCGAACGTAAAGTAATCAATGCGAATATACAAATATCTACATCTATACAGGCTGACTTTTTAGAAAGTTTTGGGGTGTAAGTGGTTCATCAACATCTTTGAACCAAAGCCAACTTCACCTGCACGCGGTGCACCCTGCTGACTGACAAACGAAGCTCTGGCGATAAAAGAGGTAGGGAGCGTAATTGTAAGCTACCCGACTGGGGAATGTACCTCCACCTCACAGAATACCGCAGTCAAATAACAAATCCCTTGAGGGTTGTTGTGTTCCTGCGAGTGAGTGCGGTCACCAGAAAGGAAGGAGATGCTGCGTTGGTAGCGGGGGTGGCGACGCGCGTGCGATATTTTATGTTGCGAGCGTTAATATGGCTACAGTAACCGCTTCACATCAGGCGGGCCGTATGCGTGTCTGCCACCCAACGTAGTATAAAAAAAGGGTGACATTAGATTTCCTGACGACAGTCGCTTTGGTATTGATATTAAGGACGTTTCTACACTACCAAATATACATTTCGTGTTTTTAATATCGTAATGGTGAGTATACACTTGCATTTATCGAACTTTACGATGTAATGTAACGTTAACGTTAAAATATTTATCTAATCTCATAGTGAAATTTAGAGATAAAAAAACTAAACACAGAATCTTAATGTCAGTCTTTTACGCACAAGACATCAAAATAAATTTAAAAAGTTACTTTATCTAATCTTATACCGAAATTTAGAGATTAAAAAACTAAACACAGTATCTCAATGTCAGTCTTTTACGCACAAGACATCAAAATAAATTTAAAAAGTTACTTTATCTAATCTTATACCGAAATTTAGAGATTAAAAAACTAAACACAGAATCTTTATGTCAGTCTTTTACGGACAAGACATCAAAGAAATTTAAAAAGTAACTTTTCGATACAGATCTTCTATGGACAACTGTATCGAAATAGTAGTTTATGCAACTGTCATATAAGAAGGGGTATTAAAACACGAGAGTCTGTTTATCGCATGAGGCGAAGCCGAATGCGATAATAGGTTGACTCGAGTGTTTTAATACCTAAGTTATATGCAGTTTCATACACTACTTTATCTTCACTCATAGGAAAAATTGAAATTAAACAAAGTAGGTAGGTTCTTTTCTGGCAGAAGACTTTCAGTTAACGCCGATGCCGGGTCTAGAATATCTGGCGGAGTGAAAATCTCGCCGTCACTACTTTCTTCTCCAATCATATTTTAATCACTTACCGGATTTTAGTAAACTTTTTTGGAATCCCGAATACAAAAACACGATCGGCAAAAAAATGTATGGGAAGTGCGGGAAATTAAGTTCAAACTACTCATGCGTGCGCCATTTTTTTCACAGTTCGAACTGCGCATGCGTGCGCCTTTTTTTCATATATCTACACTCAAATCGAAAAATTCGAATTACGAATTCAAAGACGGTTCTATAAAGACGCTGTTTTTAAACGCATATACATAAAATTAAAAATAAAACTCATTATAGTACCGCCAACTGTATCATAAAACTCATTAAAGTATCGCTATCTTTTTTTTTATTAATTCATTAAACTAGTCTATGGTTTTAGACTGAATGTGAAAAAAATGGCGCACGCATGAGTAGTTTGAACTTAATTTCCCGCGCTTCCCATACATTTTTCTGCCGATCGTGTTTTTGTATTCGGGATTACAAAAAAGTTTACTAAAATCCTGTAAGTGATTAAAATATGATTGGAGAAGATAGTAGTGACGGCGAGATTTTCACTCCGCCAGATATTCTAGACGCGGCATCGGCGGCGCTAACTGAAAGTCTCCTGCCAGAAAAGAACCTACCTACTTTGTTTAATTTAAAATGAGTGAAGATAAAGTAGTGTATGAAATTGCATATAACTTAGGTATTAAAACACTCGAGTCAACCTATTATCGCATTCGGTTTCGCCTCATGCGATAAACAGACTCTCGTGTTTTAATACCCCTTCTTATATGACAGTTGCATAAACTACTATTATGATACAGTTGGCGGTACTATGAGTTTTATTTTTAATTTTATGTATATGCGTTTATAAACTGCGTCTGTATAGAACCGTCTTTGAATTCGTAATTCGATTTTTTCTATTTGAGTGTAGATAAAATAACTTTGCAAATGCAAATGCAAATGCATTGCAACGTTGCAAAATTTTTCTACATAATCTGTGAACGCGGCGCCGCGCATGCGCACCACACATGCTCCATCTGCAAATGGATTTATAAATAAGAAATAAAGCTGTTAAATTAACTTCATGGTTTTATTTAAAGTATTATTATCATATATTTCATGAGATTAGATAAAGTAGTGTATGAAACTGCACATAATTAGGTCTTAAAATACTCGTGTGGTCTATTATCACATTCGTCTTCACTCGTATTTTAAGAACCCTTATTATGCAACAGTTTCATAAACTACTATTACAATCTTTTGGCAAGTTGACCGATATCAACTATTTAAAAATAATAATCATTTAATATTTTGGTATTATCAAAAAATTGCCGAATTTAATCTGCAACGATGCACTGGTTTGCCTTGTTTAGTAGTGTAATACTTAATCGGTAGATAGCGATACTGATAGCTCAGTTGGAAGAGCAGTCGACCGTTCATCGAGAGGTCGTGGGTTCAAATCCCACCTAGGCGGGGAAGGTATATCTTTACTTTTTTAAACTATTTATTGTAATCAGTAATTTAACGTGCTCTTAACTTAATGCTAATATCGCTTAATGCTAATTGCGCAAGGAAGTGAACAATTTGCGCGGTTCGTGGTCGAGTCACCAAACTCTTGTACACACGTAAATATAAAACGTGGAGCAAAGCTCGATGAATCCGTGTCGTCGAACTTTTTTTTTGTAAATGCATATATATAATACATAGAAAACACCCAGTACAAGATAAACAGACATGTTCCTACACACAAATATTTGTCTTGTGCGGGGATCAAACCCGTGAGCCCGGAGTCAAAGTGGACATTGCTAGCCATTCGACCACCGGGCGCGTCAATTATATTTCATGTTGCGAATTGCGAGCGTTTATATTATATGGCTACGGTAACCGCTTTACATCAGGCGGTCCATATGGATATCTGCCACTCGAAATAATGTTAAAAAAGAACTAGTCTTCAATTCTAGGAAAATTTGTTTTCTTTCTAAAAATAAACGCCGAAAAAAGCTCGTCTGATTATCTGCTAGCAAACATGTTAGTAAGTAAGCCGTGTGGTTTTCGGCAGACTAGAATAGAACCACTCCGTTTCTTCCCGTGGATGTCGTACAAGGCGACTAAGGTAAATACATTATCAAATATCGAACAGGCCTCCCCTACCCGTTTGGCCAGCGTGGGGAGTGTATGCCAAATCCTCCTTCGGTCTAGGACGGACGAGAGAGGGTCGTGCTCCTGTAGTGGAGACTAAAATGACCTGATGATGATGATGATGAAACATGTTAGTACTCGAAATTAGATAGCACTAAATTTCACTTTACTCACATGATTTTGGGAATATATATATATATTTTTAAAACATAGAGTTCAGTCGATTATCCGGTTACTTTAAAATTAAACAATCTACAAATGTAGGTCACAAATATTTGATACACACATGAATCCCAGCAAAATGTACAACATTATTGTGGCAAAGGATTTCTAGTGGCAAAGCAGCAATGGGACTTTTCCCAGGGGATTCAGGGCTTTTGCGGGGAGGAACTTTGATTCCATTTTTAAACCTGACGACTGGAGGTCGCGTCGGTGAGGAATATTGCAAATTCAATTCGAACGAATCACACAGAAAGGTATCGACAGAGATGTACAGAAAGAAGACTTTATTGTGAATTTATACTGGGGAATATATTTTTTTATCACCAACTAGTATTTTATTTTATTTATTCAGGATAATGAGCAATTGTACAATCAGGTTTACTTATTTTCTAGAATTTTTTTTTTATCATTGTACAATCAACCATATTATTATATTATACACAAACTATTATATTTTCTTAGAATAAGCCCACACATTGCAAACACATAGGCGTATAAAAATAAAAGTTTAAACATTACAGCACTAATCTAATATGATATCTGATAGCCTCTCAAGGAAGGAGATGCTGCGTTGGCAGCAGGGGTGGCAGAGCGCGAGCGATATTTTATGTTATGGCTACGGTAACGGCATCACATCAGGCGGGCCGTATGCTTGTCTGCCACCCGATGTAGTATAAAAGAAAACACCTTTTTTAAACACTGATGATGACAAAGCGAATATAATCTATTGCAGTGAAGTAACTACAACAAACAACGTTTTTATACTACGTCGAGTGGCAGACAAGCATACGGCGCGCCTGATGTGAAGAGGTTACCGTAGGCATATTAAGGCTCGCAATATGAAATATCAAGGTGGCGGAGAACATAGGATATATTATTTAAATATGGCCTCGGCTAAAGAAAAATGAAGCTGAATGGTTTCTTGTTTCGGTTAATTATTTGCTGTTGGTCTCTATTCCATGAAGACTGCTTAATATTTCGAAATAATTTTAACAAAAAAAAAACCGACTCATGTAAACATTACTCTACATTTATGTATGTACAGGCTGATGATGATGAAAAAAAAATCGGTTGTCTGTAAAGTCGGTTTACTGACGATAGTTGAACGTGACAACGTCATAAGAAAATACTGATGGAATGTTTGCATTTTTCAAAAGAAAATTTTAATGGAACGCCTCAGAGCGAGGTAACGCCGCATGAGTCATGTTTTTTCGTGCGTGCAGCCGGCTCCATCGAATTATAAGACGTTGTCACGCCAAATATGGGACCAATCTGGAAGTATTCTCTTTTTTGGAGTCTGTTAAAAAGTAGCAATTGCCTCTGGATACAAGCTCTGTATGTTGAAAATTTAAATAAATCGGTTTCGTCGTTTTTGTGTAATGCGTCGTCAAACAAGACGACAGACGGATGTTCAAGATTTTTTATACAACTAGGGTGACAAATAAGTGTACGACCTGCCTGATGGTAAGCAGTCATCGCTGCCTATGGACGGTTGCGGTGCGACACCAAAAGGCATACTTCACGCTTTGCGGAGCAGAATTTTAGCAATTATTAAAACCCATCAGTCCCCTTACCACCAATTCTTATTGCGATTCAATAACTGAATAGAATGTTCATTCATACCAATGAATAAGCGACTCTATTTAAGTTGAAATATAGTCGCTTATTCATTGGTATGAATAAGCATTCTATTCAGTTATTGAATCGCAATAGGAGTTGGTGGTAAAGGGGCAGCCCTTTGTTAGCGAAAGTAAGCAAAGCTCGTTTTCTCCCTCCCCGTAATGTAAGCATTGAATATAATTTATGCAAAAATTTGGAAACAAAAAAGAAACAGCAAAGCGAAGGCAATCGGTATTTCCCATTCGGATTTCACTTTCGAGACTCGGTATTTCACTTTCGAGACCGGGTATTTTGCTTATGATACCCGTTATCTTTAATTTGTATATCTTTAACTTCATTTTTAAGGCCCGGTATTTCACTTTCGAGGTCCGGTATTTCACTTTCGAAGCGCGGTATTTCCTTTTGAAGTTGATACTGTTGATTGTTGGCACTTGGTGGAACATTATTTATCATAATCTATATATATAAAAGAAAGTCGTGTTTGTTACAACACTTATAACTCGAGAACGGCTGGATAGATTTTCATGGTTTTTGATTTGTTGGATTTGTCTCCGTCCAGAATAGCAGAATAACTATTAAAAACATTGGAAAATTTACGAAAAAAATAAAATAAAAGAAAAATCATTTTTCCATACAAAATGTTCATGGATGTCGGACCTGTCAAACGTGACGTTAACGTGCGTACGTCAAATGTATGCGTGCGTTCAGAAATGTACATCAAGCTCATTTAATATCTAAATTTGTTCTAAATTTAGATTAAAAACAAAGGTCAACTCTATTGGTTTCATTTTTACGTCTTGATAGTTGTCTGTAATTTGTTTTGAAAACAGTTTTGTGGATTGAAATATTTATTGGTTGTCAGTTGGTACTTTTTTTGTGACGTATAATGTACTGAACTTAATATTTACCCACTGCTGGGTTACGGGTCTCCCCTCAACCGAAGAAGTTTAGAGAATGCTCCACCACGCTGCTCAACTGCGGGTTGGCGGAGGCCAGTGATTTCAAACCGCCTAAAGGCCGCTAACTTGACTTAATGACTGTCATCTAATGATAACAACCAGGATCGACGGCTTAAGGTGCCTTCTGAAGCACGGAGGAGCTCGAGACAATTTAATGATAACAACCGGGACCGACGGCTTAACGTACCTTACGAAGCACGGAGGAGCTCGAGATAATCTAATGATAACAACCCGGACCGACAGCTTAACGTGCTTTCCGAAGCACGGAGGAGCTCCAGATAAATATAAACTCACCCATGAACAGGCTACGGTTGACGTTGCTTAACTTGCGTGTACAATTATACTGACACGCGCAATGACGCCATCGTGCTTCTCTATTATTTTCTATTATTCATTGTATAAATTTCAAGAAATCATAATTTTTGTTTAGCTAATATTTATACCACAACATTCATTTACTATTAGGCGGTACGAAGTTCGCCGGGCCAGCTAGTGTTATATATAATATTGTACTGTTCCACGTAATTTTGTTTAATTTTACCAACCTGTTTCGCCGCTAGAGCATTATCAAGGTTTAATTTAATATAAAAACGTTTTGGGGTGTAAGTGGTTCATCAACATCTTTGAACCAAAGCCAACTGCACCTGCACGCGGTGCACCCTGCTGACTGACAAACGAAGCTCTGGCGAAAAGAGAGGTAGGGAGTGTTAATTGTAAGCTACCCGACTGGGAAAAATACCTCCACCTCACAGGATACCGCAGCCAAATAACAATTCCCTTGAGGGTTGTTGTGTTCCTGCGAGTGAGTGAGGTAACCAGAAAGGAAGGAGATGCTGCGTTGGCAGCGGGGGTGGTGACGCGTGAGTGATATTTTATGTTGCGATTATTAATATGGCAACGGTAACCGCTTCACATAAAAAAAAATATAAGGCCTTAATCATTAAGGCTTCCACTGTGGAACAGTACAAGTGCTTTATTTAGGAAATAATCTAAATATATAAAAGGAGAAACTGACTGACTGACATATCAACGCACAGCCCAAACCGCTGTGTCTATAGATTCCAAATTTGGCACATAGGTTCCTTATGACGTCTAGGGGTGCACTAAGAAAGGATTTTTCAAAATTCATCCCCTAAAGGGGTGAAACGGGGGTCCAAAGTTTGTATGGGGAAACAAGATTAGTTGGACTGTTTTATCTGAAACTTTACACGAGTACTTCTACAGATAAATGAATAAACACGTGTTTAAGGATGTTTCAAAATTCAACCCCTAAAAGGGTAAAATGGGGTGAAAAAGTCTGAAAATCGTCATGGGCATGGTTTTTATGGTTTATCGGGTCGCTGATTACGAAAACAACAACTATTTTATGATCTAACATAGCCGACGGTAACATAAAATCACCCCTGTGGGGATGCGATGGGGTTGAATTATATAAAATAAGAAACTGAGTGACTGACTGATATTTATCAACGCACAGCCCAAACTGCTGGGTCTAGAGATTCCAAATTTGGCACGTAGGTTTCTTATGATGTCTCGGGGTGCACTAAAAAATATTTTTTGAAAATTCATCCCCTAAGGGGGTGAAACGGGGGTCCAAAGTTTGTATGGGGAAACAAGATTATTTGGGCTATTTTATCCGAAACTTTACACGAGTACTTCTATAAATGAGTAAACACATGTTTCAGGATTTTCCAAATTCAACCCCAAAAGCGGTAAAACGGGGTGAAAAAGTCAAGTTCAAGTTAATGAGTAAACACGTGTTTGCCCCGAATGTCACGCGAGCGAAGCCGCGGGCGAAAGCTAGTGTTATACATTATTTCCTTTTTGAGGTTGAGGTCCGACGTCAGGTCGCCAACATTAAACAAATATAAATAATAACGCGAGTTTAACCTTTTTTTAGCCATCCCAAAAAGTGCACAATGCCGCTACAGAAGTTATCACTTCAAATACAGTCGAATTGAGAACCTCCTCCTTTTTAAATGTCGGTTAAAACTGTTTTCGGTGGACGCGCGATTTAAAAACTGTGTACGTTGTAACTGTGTAAAAACTGTGTGTGTTGTAATAAACCTAATTTCACGCGGGTGAAACCGCGGGCACAGTTAGTAAATAATAAATATTGGATTTCAAATGCCACGTCTAGTATAAGCGAAAAATATGTGTGTATCTTGGTATCCATTCGACTCGTTCTACATGGCAGTCGTTCGAGGTAACGATAATTTCTCCCTTCGACGAACAAAATGGCTTTGTGAATTATGTTGCTCGCTTTCAGAAAACGATGCCTGGAATGAGTTTCAAAATATGTGTGTAACGTTCATTATTGCGTAAATAAATTTTCAATGGAATGATTGTCATTACGATCCAATTTTTTACTGAAAATTTATTTAACACTGGAATGAAATATTTAAATATTCTTTTTTGTCATTGTACCTACATAATACATGTAATGATGAGCTCGTTGGTGCGTGATGTGCGTGTCAGTCCAATCGAACACGCAAGTTAAGCAACCTCGACAGTAGCCTGCCCATAGATGGGTTTATTTATCTTCAGCTTCTCCATGCTATGGAGGTCCCGGGTGTTGTTATTACATGAAAGTCGTTAAGCCAAGTCAGTGGGCTTTAGGTGGCTTGAAAACACTGACCTCCGCCAACGCGCATTTTATTTTTATTTTTATTTTGGAGTCTAAACTCTTTCGATTGAAGAGAGGCCCGTATCCCAGCAGTGAGATGAATAAGGATGATGACGACATAAAAAAAAATTGTCCTGCTGCCTAACTAACGAGGCCCTGGCGAAAGAAAGGTAGGGCGAGCGTAATTGTAAGCTGCCCGACTGGCGAAGTACCTCCACCTCATAGAACAGCGTTTCTTAACCTATGGTCCGCGGACCCCTGAGGGTCCGCAAGTATGTGTATGGGGGTCCGCCGTCTTATCTATGAACATTTGAATTAATAAATAATACTAGCAAGACACGACAGAGATAGACAAAAAACAGCACCAACCTTTACATTAATACAGTATTTTTATTTTTTATAAAAAAGTTTTTTTTTCAGTACTAAAATAAATTGTCCTAAATTTATTATTTATTTAATTGTCCTGTGTTTTTTATTAGTTTAATTGGTTTAAGTAGTATTAAGGGGGTCCTTGAAATTGTACTTGATTTTCTAAGGGACCGCGGACTGAAAAGGGTTAAGAAACATTGTCATAGAAGACTGTTGCCAAATGACCATTCTCTGTTTCTACGAGTGAGTGAGGTATCCAGGAACGAAGGAAGGAGTTGCTGCGGTGATGTCGAGCGATATTACCTATTGCGAGCATATACGGTAACCACTTCACATCAGGCGCGCCGTATGTATGTCTGCCATCCGACATAGTATAAAAAAAATTACATTAAAACGTCAAGGATCGTACATATGTTCCATTTAATAAAAATTTTATGAGCATGAATATGCCCGTTTTGTATTTTACTAGGCATTATAAATATTTATTTACAACTATTTACGACAAATGTTGTCTTCTTTGTGAATATAGAAATGGAAATGATTTCGCGCACTCTGTCGAATGACTTCTGTTCTGTCAGATGACATAAAGTTACATTAGAAAAGTTAATATAATCGTTCAGTTTTCTTAAATTTTCTAATTTTAACCTATTTGGCAAAGGGCTGATAGTTCTGTCAAACGCCATAAAGTTACATTAGAAAAATTAATATGGTCGTTCAGTTTTCTTATTTTCCTCGCAACTTTCTTATTATTTTCGTTCATAAGTACCTTCACCTGACAATAACAAATACAAACTTAAAAAGAATTAGCGAAATTGTATCATTCGCTCATGCGTGATGACCAAGAAAATAGAGATTATTTTTTATATATTATGTAGATAAGTATACAATTAGACCAGAAGGTCAATTCTCCTAATTAAAATTTCATAAAAAATCTGTTTCGATCCAGTCTCGATCCTAATAATGTTGTATTTGATGTTGTCGTATCGCATTATGAAGCTTCAAAATTTTATTAAAGTGTGATTATATCGAAATAGTGCTGAAAAGCAAACAAACTAAGAATGGTATGCTGGTCTCTATAAGAATTGATATTAATTATTTAATGCAATCGAGTTATCGAGTATACAATTACCAGCCAATTCACTAATCAATCTCGATTCAGACATAATTAATTCTGCAATCGTATTTTTTTTTATAATCGTCGACTGGCAGACAAGCATAAGGCCCGCCTGATGTGGAGCAGTTATCGTAGCCATATTAACGCTACAAATAAATTATTCGCTCGCACGCCGCCACCCCCGCTGCCAACGCAGCATCTCCTTCCTTTCTCGTGACCTCACTCACTCGCAGGAACACAACAATCCCAAAGGGTATTGTTATTTGGCTACGGTATTCTGTGAGGTGGAGGTACATTCCCCAGTGGGGTAGCTTATAAATACGCTCCCTACATCTCTTTTCGCCAGAGCTTCGTTTGTCAGTCAGCAGGGTGTACCGCGTGCAGGTGAAGTTGGCTTAAGTTCAAAGATGTTGATGAACCACTTACACCCCAAATAATTACGAGAATTAGCCTTCGACTCACACAAATGTTACTCCCCGCACTTACTACCCCGTCTTAAAATATCATCCTGTACACAAGTAATGGTTATTTGTTTTACTATTGTATTTAAATAGGACCTTTGTGCTTTGTTCATAGTACAAAATGTTGGCAAAACTTAGTCCGGTGCCTGTCGGGGTTTTCAAGTAAGATATTAATTTATTAGGTCGCCGAGGCAAAGTCACGTCGGCGCAGATGTTGGGATCTGTGACGTCCTTCCTGTGACGTCACTCGCATTTGCAAATTCTGTGCGGATTATTCGCTTTTGTAGAGATTGGATGGCGCTTTGCTAATGCAGCAGAGACGGTATGTTAAAATATTACTCAGTTGACCTACAGCAGAGTATCAGGTGGCCTAGTCCGAAGTGTAAATCCAAAGTTTGGGGCGAAAGTTCGTGAATTTTATTCGATTCTTTTGGCTATAAATAATAAATAAATATTCCTAGACAAAATACACACTGCCATCTAGTTCCAAACTAAGCAAAGCTTGTACTATGGGTACTAGATAACTTGAATATATTTTTTGTTAATATATATAATACATAGAAGTACCTGCCTGAATCGCTTAGAACAGTGTTTCCCAATTAGTGGTACGCGTACCCCCGGGGGTACGTGAGATTGCATCAAGGGGTACGCGCAGCAATCACTTAACTAAAATATGAAATCCTTAAAAACAATATGCAACAAAACAATTGCCAAAAAAATATTCAATTTAATTAAACGGTCAGTAGGTAAGTCAAACGTATGCATCGAGGGCTTTAGTGTGTCTTTAGAATGTCTTTTGATGATAATAAATATAAAATACACCTGATTTCATTTTTTATTTAACGTTCCGGCAATAAGGGGAACGCAAATTTGAGGTCTTTCTTGTGATACGTAGAAAAAACTAATTGGGAACCGCTGGCTTAAAAGGATTTCAAATAAATTTAATTTTAAAAAGAAAATCTATACTCACCTTTTAGATGGTTTAATAAAGTACTGATCATCATCTTCATAGGTCTATGTATGTTTATTATTTTGATATAATACAATATGTATGTTTATTTTATTTGCATACAATATTATATTCTTTTACTTGAATAGTTATCATTTCTATTTTCGCGATCTTATTTTCTTTCATTTGCTTTAGAACCGCATTATTAATTTCTGCTATTCCCGAAGGTTGCTGCTGGTAGAGAATGCTTTTAGCGTTAAGTCCGCCTTTTGTACCTTTATGCAATTTTGTGGTCAATAAAGTTTAATTAAATAAAAATAGGTACATATAATACATAGAAAACACCCAGACCAAGACAAACAAAAATGTTCATGAACACAAATATTTCTCTTGTCGGGGATTGGACCCGCGACCTCATCAAGTCAATAGTCATCAATAGTCAAAGTGGCCGTTGCTAACCATTCGACCACCGAGCTCGTCAAAATAAATACAAGGCACAGGAATATTCGAGACTGAATACGACATGTCTTACAACATAAAATGATAAATTGATATGAGCATAATGTGGGAACATTCAAATACGCCCTTCACGTGTCACTACAAGGCGCGTGTCACCTCTACAATAATGTATCTTATGTCTATTGTTGGGAACGATTGCGTTATTATATAGATTACTATATCTAGGTCGTCGTCAACGCTTATTCATCCCACTGTTGGAATATGGGTATAAACTCCACCACGCTGCTCAACTGCGGGTTGGCGGAGGGCAGTGTTTTCAAGCCGCGTAAATGTCACTGACTTGTCGACTCTCATCTAATGAAAACAGCCGTGTCTGACTTTTCCTCCCAATGCTTAGATGCGGGCTTCCTCTCAACTGAAGGGGTTTAGAGCGTACTCCATCAGGCTGGTCGACTGCGGGTTGGCGGAGGCCAGTATTTCCAAACCGGCAAAAGGCCACTGACTTGGCTTAACGACTGTCATCTGAAAACAGCCGGGACCGACGACTTAACGTACCCACCGAAGCACGAAAGAGCTCTAGATAAATAAACCCATCAACGGACAGGTTTCGGTCGACGTTGCTTAACTAACGGGTTCGATTAGACTGACACGCGCAATGACGCCATCTTGCTTCTCTATTATTTTCTATTATATTCATTGTTTTAATTTCACAGATTATTAATTTAGTATGCCGATAAACTATCTTTTAGTTTGGCATATAATTACTATGTAAAAAATGCTTGTTATGTTAATAAACAAAAAAAAAAAAAAGTACAGCTAATATATACCACGACATTAATTGACTGTTAGGCGTTACGAAGTTCGCCGGGTCAGCTACTAAAATATAGTTTATGTATTAAAAATAATAAAATTTATTTTTTTGTAATAAATTATTTCTAATTTTTCCCTTGGCCCTAGATTTTTTTTCACCTATATAACTCTATACCTATCTCCACATGCAATGAAGCAGAAATTAACACTATCAAACGTTCCATTAGATCTTCGGTGTCAGTTCACTCCAACTTGAATGATGCTAGCAAACTTGCTCTGAATCTCCGACTAAGTTCCGCAATTTACTACTATTGAAGACAAGCGCTTTGTGGATCAATTTTCAGAAGATCGCTAATACAATGTAAGCTGAAACATACTTTTTCATTATAAAACTTTATTTCTATTAAACACATTATAGAATTAAACCTTGTAATTCGTTAATAAGCAGTTCGGAGCTAAATCTTGATTTGTTTAACGTAGTACTTATACCTACTGTGGTTTAATTAAAGTGGCGACTCGGGAAGGCGGTTGTTGACGAGCCAGTTTGCTGCACTTTATGACAGACTAGCGGCCCGTCCCGGCTTCGCACGGGTGGACATAAGATTTTTTTTTATATTTTTACCTTTTATTTAGCAATAAATATAGCCTATGTTACTCAAGGTGAATGTAGCTTTCCAATGATAAAAGAAATTTTGAAATTGACACAGTAGTTTTTGAGTTTAATCACTACAAACATACACACACACAAAAATACAAATCTTTCCTCTTTATAATAGTAGTGTAGATAACATGTTATTGCAAGACTGAAAGAGAGAATCCGTCTAAGCTGTCAAAGGCACACATCTAGTTGAATTGAAACCGCTGCGCATTATTAATTCATAACAGCTTATAAATAACTTTAGATTCGTTATTGCAGTGCAATTAATAAAATATGAAACTAGAGATAAATAATTCCACAGTTAGTTGCTAAAAAAGTATTATAACAGTGATAGATAATATAAGTACATAATAATATTATTTTTTTAATTGTTGGAGTACCCGACCTACGACAACTCGCGCGGTCATCTCTGATGAATCATCGAAAAAAAAAGACGTTTCTGATGGCGGTTACTTGTAGTACTTATTTCTTTTGTAAACTTAATATCAGTAGTAACTTGTAACTGGTTTGTCTTTCTTTTTTTTTTCTAAATTCGGTATGTATGTAATAAATCTGAGTTATTTATTCAATTGTAACAGCTGTTGATATTCCAAATAAAATGAAATAAAATAAACAAATAAATATTAGGACAAAAATGCACACCGCCATCTGTCAAACTAAGCAAAGCTTCTCTACTATGGATACTAGGTACTTGAGTGATTTATTGTTTTGTAAATTTATACATATATAATACGTAGGAAATACCCAGACCAAGACAAACATAATACTCATGCACACAAGGGCGGATCTAGCTTTGGCGCCAGGGAAAAGGAGGCGTCACATAGTTGTGGTCATTCACTTCAAATTATAACTTAATTTCGATAATAATAGATACAGGTAAAAAGTAGGTATTTTATTAAAGTAAGTAGGTACTATACTTAATCTATATTGAGACAAAAAATATATAAAAACATTAAGTTTAACAATTTTAATTGGTGGTCCATATAGGTCGTGGAGTCATGAACCCCATGACCCTCCGCCTGGATCTGCCCTTGCATGACAAAATGTCGCAAGTTTCGCATCCATTACTAGCCATTCGACCAGCGGGCTTGTCTATGTACCAACGTCTAACTAACCATACTTTTAGTACATTTTCTGATTATTTTGTCCACATTGACAACATGATTGTTCATCCACAAAGCGTCTGTCTTCAATAGTAGTAAATTTAGCTTAGCTTGTAGTACCTCTGCAGCTCTACCGACTAAACTAAGTAAGATTCCCGCTAATCTATGCTCAAGTTTGATTTATGCAAAAAATTCGATGAGCATCGGCGCGTCAGCTTTGACAGTAAGGCTCCGAGATGCAATTTGGCATAATAAAGATAGGATTTTTGAAAATTTACAGAGGATGCCGAAATATGCTCATACGAAGTCCCGGGCGTAAGCTAATCATAACATAACACCTTATGTGTTTAAACAACACTACACAAGTTTATAATATAGTCTAAAATCTAGTATTTATCCCTATCTAGGCGATAGCGAGCAGGAACTACGCTAAACTTCTCTGCAACGCATTACTAAATAAAAGGATTATGCATCTGAGAGTCGCAACGGTGCCTTACATTACCCAGTTTAGAGGGTGTTAGCTTATTTCAGCATTACTGAATATTAGGATTAGTTAGGTTGTATAGTAACAATTTCCTGGTATTGTTTAATGTAGAATTAGCGCCTTATGGTTTAATGATAGTTCTTGATTTGTATATAATGTGGAGGGATGGAAGACACGTGACAAAAAGTACTATGAATTCAAATGTGAATGAGAGAGGAAGACCAAAAAAGAGGTGGTTGGAGAAAGATGATATGGACAAGAAAGGGATAATGTAGATATGACGGATGATAACGGTGAATGGAAGGAAACATAGACATACTGTATCGACCCCAAATAATGAGAAAAGGACCAGCCAATGATGATGATAGTTCTTGCTGAATAATGAAGTTCATGTCAAGACGAAGTTCTTTTTCTTTTTGGCTTTTTCTCTAAACTGTGCTTCGATTTCGGTAAATTCCTAAAGTCGTACGATCGAAGTCCTATCCAAAGTTTGGTATATTTTTTTGGTTTAATGATGATAGTTCTTGGTGTTCAGAAGACATAAGACACACCGACAGAAATGATGGGGTGTAAGTGGTTCATCAACATCCTTGAACCAAAGACAACTTCACCTTGACGCGGTACACCCTGCTGACTGACAAACGAAGCTCTGGCGAAAAGAGAGGTAGGGAGCGTAATTGTAAGCTACCCGACTGGGGAATGTACCTCCACCTCACAGAATACCGCAGCCAAATAACAATTCCCTTGAGGGTTGTTGTGTTCCTTCGAGTGAGTGAGGTCACCAGAAAAGAAGGAGATGCTGCGTTGGCAGCGGGGGTGGCGGCGCGCGAGCGATATTTTATGTTGCGAGCGTTAATATGGCTATGGTAACTGCTTCACATCAGGCGGGCCGTATGCTTGTCTGCCATCCGACGTAGTATAAAAAAAATAAAAAATAAAATTCTAGGCAGCATTCAAAAAACTCTAGAACCACATCTAGAACAAAAAAAAAAGACGTGTGGCACTCGGGGACTGCCGCGGTAAAGCTATTGCATAGCATTTTGTATCAACTTATGCAATTATAATTTTATTTATTTATTTTATTCATGCAGTATTGCTTTTTCTTTGATATTAATTCAAGTTACACTTTTTGAGCGTGGTGACCGATAAGAAAACAATTTTTTCTATTATTAAATAAATAAAACGAGTTTCGTAGAGTCGTACAATACGTCTAATCGCACGCACACAACGCCGTGTCGAAGACTGCCGAACTGAAACGACGTTAGACGATGCACGGCCTTCAAGCCACACCTCCTTGCCCGTCGGAGTGGTGAGCGTGAGGTTTTTTCGTTACGGAATTTCTGGATTCGGTCCCCGCGCTCAAAGCCCGCGATAGAAGCTATGCAATAGCTTAAAAATCGAGAGAAATTTATTGACATAGCACTCAGAGTCAGCAAGCTGAAGTGACGGTTGGCTGACCACATCTACCGAGTAGCAAATGAAAGAGAAAAATCGTAATGACCATTCATGAAGCGACGAAACGTTGACCGAACGATGGACCTTAACAATGGATAACATTATTCCATCCATAGTTCATCAAGCCACTTCAGCACTTCCTTAGGACACAGGCCTTCCACCATTATTTTATAGATTAGGAGATAGAGATAAAGACTGATGATGATAGCAAAAGAAACTCAAAGGAAAGAAAGGACATTTCTTCTCTTCAAGCAGATACTCTTGATCACAATAAATTTATAGACGTGACGTGACGTGAAATCTTTTCAATATTTTTTCTATCCATGTCACATGATAACAAATGTATTCTGTTTTTGATAAAATACATAAAACCTAATGCAAAACATAAAGAATCCTTTAAGTTGTAATATCCGCACCCTGAATATAACGCCTTGATTGATAATGTAACCTCATCTTAAGCCCATCAACGTATATACAGAGGAAATTTTTCTCCAAAATTATTGACTCGCGCAATCAACTCTGTACAAGGGTATCCAGACGAAGCGTTGCCGACATTCCACGTGATGGGAAGCATAGACTGGTTATTTTATAGACAACCCACAATATGAGATCACTCAAAAGGCGCCATTTTTTGTCAATATGTATTTCAAATACTTTGGAAATTATTCAGATTAATAAATAAAAGTGAATATATGTATATGAAGTATTGAAAGTACGGAAATCCGTAAATTGGTTCATTTAAGATAACTACAGCGATAGATGAAAGGGACATACCACATGTGCAGCAGAATAGACTAATCATAATAAACTTGCGATGCACGCCATTCATCATTAGCCGGTGATCTTTTCTGGTCTCTTTTGCTTCTGCCTGTTGTGACCAAGTGCTGACGAAGTGACGAAGACTTGAGTGTTGACGAAGAGATCTGAGGTTGAGCTCTAAGTCTAAAGGTACACGAACATATTTACACTCAACACTGGGCGATAACAGGCTGATGAACAAGAGACCAGAAAATTTCACAGAGAACTGAAGTATGCTAATGATATTAAACCAGTAGTTGTAAAATTCTGGAAAGGCGGTGCATGTCTTGTTCGCTTAAATTTATGTTGATGACTAAAATCTACAGCCAACGTAATTGACAACAAAGCCGGTTTCGAAAGTTTTTTTTATATTGGCGTTAACATGAAAATAATCTTTAGAAATATTACTCTCTAATCGTTTAAATACGTTATTCTTCTAAACTGTTAATCAAGAAGGAATAATGAAGGTTAAACATGAAGGAATAATCTCAGATATAACGTACATAGAAGAAAGAAAGAATATGTTTATTAACATCACAACATGAAACAATAAATTTATACAATACACAATAACATTATAACATTTCAAACAACATATACAATTATACTAAATTAATTAGATAAATTAAACGGGTCACTCACGTCTTTTTGTCGGGAAAGCCGACTAGTTTCGATCTCAAAAGGAGACCTTCTTCAGGGCGAATGTCCAGACACGTCCACCCTTTGTCTCTCGCGCCGGACACTGCGCGCCAATGCGCGCGCCGTACGACTGGAAAGGGTGGTGGGGGGTTGGTGCGTTGATTGGTGGAGCGCTGCCTTCGACGATGACGTAGTGGCAGCCGGTGGATCCAATTCTTCTATTTCTCCGGGCGCGTGATCGTCTAGTGCGCTTACCATGTGGTGGTAAAAACTGACAGTATCAGCATTGGCGACTGTATCGTGACTCTCTTTAGAATCACACTGGAGCACTGGGTTCCAGGCCGTTGGCAATGCCCATCCGGTATCACGGATGAAATTCGGACGTCGACTAATTTCAACCGTGATACCGGATGGGTATTGCCAACGGCCTGGAAACCAGTGCTCCAGTGTGATTCTAAAGAGAGTCACGATACAGTCGCCAGTGTCCGGCGCGAGAGACAAAGGGTGGACGTGTCTGGACATTCGCCCTGAAGAAGGTCTCCTTTTGGGATCGAAACTAGTCGGCTTTCCCGACAAAAAGACGTGAGTGACCCGTTTAATTTATCTAATTAATTTAGTATAATGTCTCACGTGAGTTTTAATAATATTATATACAATTATGATGTTAATTGGCCTCTCGGCATTAATGCACACAGCATTAATGCCGAACGATGGCCACATACATGCAACTCAAAGGAAATTCGAATAGCGTTGGAAATTTTACAGAATAACTGCTACTGTTATCTACAAATGTATGAATCGATATTCACAAAGCTACAACGTAACGTTGCTACAAACGTCAATTGGCTTGAGTACATTCAAATTGTTGACAAATCAAAATTAAAAAAAGACGATGTTAAATCTATTTGATATATATACATATACATTTAACTTTTATTTTAGGAGCTCGATGGCGTCATAACGCGTGTCAGTCTAAACGAACACACAAGGTAAGCAACGTCGACCATAACTTGTCCATAGATGGGTTTTTTATCTCGAGCTTCTCTGTGCTTCGGAGGACACGTTAAGCCATCAGTCCCGGCTGTTGTCATTAGAAAACAGTCGTTATGCCAAGCAGTGACCGGTTTGAAAACACTGGCCTCCGTCAACTCGCAGTTGAGCAGCGTGGTGGAGTATGCTCAAAACCCCTTCGATTGAGGAGAGGCTGGCAACCCAGCAGTGAGATGAATGAGGGTTCACAGCGACGACATTTTACTTTGCTACTTTAGGCGTATTAATCTCCATCAAATGGTTTCTAAACCAGTCTAGACAGTTTATTATCTATGACATATATTCCCCGAAAACGATTCCTACGATTTGACGCCGCCGCCGCAAAATTGCTACATTATAATATAACAACGTGGTTTCCAAGGGATGCCATTTATTGTGCACAGAACTAATTTCTAAATATATCGAGGTAATAGTTTAAGATGTAGGCATAGAGTATATTTAAATAGTAAATCTAGACATAGTTCCCTTTGTCTGAAGAATTTTCAAAGTTTATTTTGTGCAGAGATCGTCATGAGCTGGTATAAAACTATGTAAGTGATGTCTTTATTAAATCTACATCATTACCATATTATGTTTCATTTCTAGGATTTCGGTTTTGGAACTCTCATTGGATCACTTTGTCCGTCCGCCATTTTATGCAAACCATAAAAAAATCATATTTCCGAAGTTTACAAACCGAAAAATCTGAAATAATTACATGTGATGGAGGTAAACGTAAATGTTGCAGGAAAAATATAGCGATACCAGCAGTCCTAGACAAATGGTTTTTTAGTAACGTGCACACTAATACAATTTATTGATAAATGTATAGAATTGACGTTATCCAACGAAATGTCACGTGATTCAGCGAAACGAACTTCAGATTGATGAAAATGAGGTAAAATCTTAAAATTTGTTTTAAGATTTTACCTCATTTTCAATAAGTCTTGTTCGCGAGAAGTTCTTTTGTTCGCGAGAAGCGCCTCAAAAGTACCATATTGTTATAGCCTTCTCCAATCGGGGTACCAACTCCGGTATGCTGGTATGGGTGCATGTCAGCATAGCTAACGCAAGCCAAGCAACGTCGCCCCAGTTTACTTTCAGATCATTTCTTGGTCAGTTTTAGCTTTATAATAGCGCAAGTGAAACAACGTCGACCGTAGTCCAATTTCAGATTATTTCTTTTTTGGTTTTGCTGTTTTGTAATAACATAATAGTCTAGACGACAATGATAAAAAATATAAAAAATACTTATCAGTGTCATAAAATATACAAAACTAGAACGATCTGCGATCTTGAAATTTTAATAACTTATGTCCGACTTGTTCTATGATCGATCAAAGTGTAGTGGGAAAATCCAATTTAATAGAATGAAATTATAAAAAAAAATATTTTGGAAAAACAATCAAAAATACTATAACTTTTGTTATGGCACTAGCTACATAAACGCAGTATTTCACATAGCTGTCGTACAAATTTCTGTTTTGACGTATACAAAATACATAAGTGTGATGTCATAATTCAGTAGTTTTTTGTATGGAGCGTTTTCGGGAAAGTCCAAAATTGTGATTTTCAAGTTATCATATCTCGAGAAGTTTTTATGCTATCGAAGTAATTCTTTCACCTATAGTTATATTATTGTGACGACCTTACATAACAAATCGAAAGAAAAAATTGTCGTCTAGCCTATTATTAAGGTAAGCAACGTCGACCGAAATCTGATTTCAATTTTTTTTTAATTGGTTTTTATTTTTTTTAATCATTCTAGAATTTTAATTTCTACATTATACCCGTGCCTATGCTATTTAAGTTTATTATCAACAGCTATAGATGTCATTATGAATAACGATAGAGCTAAGATACATCTCTGGCGCAAACACGAAAATAAATGACCACATATAGATGTAATTCAATTTCGGTTTCATATGAACCCTCATATTTGTTCCTCTATTCTACTAGGTATATTAACTTTTATGTGACAGACCTACTTCAGATTGCTAACTCTGACAGCTATGTCGACAACTTTACTACGTATTTATTCCTTCAAAACTGGATTAAAAAAAAATATTTACTGATGAGAATTAAAGTTATCTAATATTTTCATTGCCTGTGTGCTATAGTTTTATAATTTAGTTATTTGTGTATTTCATTTATTCGCGAATTTCATTTATTACTCGATGTTCGCTCAGAATATCCACTCCATGTAGTTACTCTAAGGGTCATTGGAAGAGATCTCCATGTGGAATAAGTCGGCCTTTGTACCGCTTTATTTTTCATGTACTTATTCATTATGTATTTGGAGTGTATGTGGTTCGTCACCATCTTTGATCCAAAGCCAACCTCACCTGCAAGTGGAGCACCCTGCTGACTTACAAACGAGGTTCTGGCGATAAGAGAAGTAGGGCATAGCGTATATTTTAAGCTGCCCGACTGGGGAAGTACCTCCACCTCACAGAATACCGCAGCCAAATAACAATTACTTCGAGGGTTTTTGTGTTACTACAAGTGAGTGAAGACACAAGAAAGAAAGAAATAAAGGACGGAGTATAGGCTGGCAACGGACCAGCGACCCATTGGTGTTGCTGATCTCCATGGGCGGTGGTGGTTGCTTTCCATCAGGTGACCCACATGTTCGTTTGCCCCCCTCTCACATAAAAAATATAATAATAATTTGAACAATAAAATATACATAAACAAACTTTGGTTCTCCGTCGAATTTCTTATAATAAAAACAATTCACTTGGAGATAAATACATATAAGGGATACATACATACATAAGAAAAAAAATACATATATCTCAGACTGTAGGTGATAACATACATAAAACTTAGAGTAAGATGTTCGAAGCATGTTCCCGTGTCAAAGTTAGACAGAGCCGACACCGTGGCTTTAATGGAACACATTACGGGTCATCAATCTCTGCTTCTTGCTTTATATAACGTGAGACAGGTGTCAATGTACGCGACGTTGCGTGTCTCTGGATTTTACTGTAAACACATTACCATAAAATTGTTATAATACAGTTGGATACAACTGGGGATTTGGAGGTTTCGTCAGAAAAGAGGAGATAGTCTGTTCAAATATTAAGTTTCCATTTAAAATTAATAAATCTTGAAAAGACACCTGTAACGTTATAGAATCAGTGCAGTCAACAGAATTCGGAGTTTTTGGCGGGAGCTTTTGCATTGGGGTTGTGGTTGTGCTGTAGCAAAAAAATCCTAGTCTGTGGTTGTGCTTCTAAACAAATTTTCATAATTCATTGTATATTTGGCCGTGTGGTTTCCGGCAGACTAGAATAGAATCACTCCGATTCCTGCCGTGGATGTCGTACAAGGCGACTAAGGGATATACATTACCAAACATCGATCAGGCCTCCCCAACCCGTTTGCATGGAGCATGGAGAGTGTACGCCAAATCCTCCTTCTGTCTGAGACGGACGAGAGAGGGTCGTGCTCCTGTAGTGGAGACTAAAATGACCTGATGATGAGTGTATATTTATATTATTTCACAAGAATCCTTCATTGTGTGTGTTTATATCGCCGCCGTCGAGTTCTTCCTAGAAATCGTTCAAAACAGCAGTCAAATTGCACTATCGGTATTACCACAGTTAATGGTAATACTGTGGGTATTACTATTGAGCTGTATTACTGAGCTAACTGAGGAACGTGAAGATTCCTGAGGATGTCTTTCGACATGTCGCTGAAGCCGGGTTTAAGATTATTATTACTGAAGACTTGGCAGAATCGTCTCGGACCTTAGCCTCATCCGTAAAGTGCAGCAAATAAGTAGTAAGAAAACAAAACCCCCTACTCCAACCCGTCTGGCCAGCAGCGTATTTTAGTGTAGGTCAAAACCTCCTTCTGTCTTTTGGACGGACGTGACGTGTAGTTTGGTGGACCTGTAGTGGAGACTAAAATGACCTGATGATGATGGTGATGAAGAAGAAAACAAAAAACAAAATCAAAAGAATTCAGTTCCTCAGAATGACAGTATACATAGTAGCCTTAAAAGGATAGACCAACATCCTTTTAAGGCTACTATGTATACTGTCATTCTGAGGAACTGAATGGCGTCGTTACGCATGTCAGTCTAATCGAACACGCAAGTTAAGCAACGTCGACCACAGCCTGTCTATGGATGGGTTTATTTATGTCGAGCTCCTCCATGCTTCGGAAGACACGTTAAAACGTCGGTCCCGGCCCTCCATGCTTCGGAAGACACGTTAAAACGTCGGTCTCGGCTGTTGTCATTACATGACAGTCGTTAAGCCAAGTCAGTGGCCTTATGCCTTAAAAGCACACACACGACCCGCAGTTGAGCAGCGTGGTGGAATATACTCTAAAACCCTTTCGATTGTGGGGAGACTCGTATCCCAACAGTGGGATGATTATGGGTAGATAGCCGATTCTATATTAGAGCCGTATTCTAACGACTCGATAACGAGTACCTAATTATAGCATAAACTGTACTATCTTCCTACGTAGTGTTCTCATTATAATAAAAACCGGCCAAGTGCGAGTCGCGCACGAAGGGTTCCGTACCATTATCACTCAAAAAAACGGCAAAAAAACGTTTGTTATTATTTCTTTTTAAAGTGAATATAAAACAAAATTTTCTGTGAATATTTCAAGTGTCTACCTGTTGCCGTTATCAATATCGAGCAAAAACGAGTAAAAAAAAAATCACGTTTGTTGTATGGGAGCCCCCTTAAATATTTATTTTATTCTGTTTTTTTTAGTATTTGTTGCTATAGCGGCAACAGAAATACATCATCTGTGAAAATTTCAACTGTCTAATGACCACGGTCCATGAGATACAGCCTGGTGACAGACGGACGGACGGACAGCGGAGCTTTAGTAATAGGGTCCGTTTTACCCTTTGAGTACGGAACCCTAAAAACATGGTAAGCAAACTGTTGCTCTCTTGTAACGACCTCCCCTCCTATTTGGACTCGCCGCTGCACACATAAACACAAGTTCACGCTTTGCATTGATGTCTTTGTGTATGTAATAATAATTCAACGACGCGCCATTTGTATTGAGTGGTCGGTATCTGACAATTGCTTAAATATAACATACAAAACAGTTTATTCCCATCAAATAGCAGAAATTAACACAAGCTTGTTGTTTGGTACAAAATAAATAAATATTTCTGGACAATTTACACAGCGCCATCTAGTCCCAAATTAAGGGCAAATCTTGTACTATGGGTACTAGGCAACTGATAAATGTACTTAAATACTAAAATAAATAAATTTGTAAATACTTACTATAACATAGAAAACACCCAGACCAAGACAAACACACATGTTCATGCACAGAAATGTTTGTCTTGTGCGAGGATCGAACCCGCGACCACCGGGCTCGTCATTTACTTGTTGTTGTTCTCTCATTTATTTATCCATTAATTTCGTTATGTATTTGTTGGTTTATCTCAAAATTACTCGTTAGTATCTGAATGGAAATAATTAAGAAAAACATCGCACTGGGTTACATACTCATTGTGGATTCAAGTCAAACCTTTGGAATCTGGATAATGGAAATTTGGGTCAAGAGGTTCTTAAACTAGGATATAGGCGCAATTTGTGACCTCATAACGACGATGGAACCCAAGCCCGGGGCCAAAATGGGGCCAAAGCATACTTTGGGACAACAAAATGAAAAACTGTTTACTTTTCAACTTCAAGACCCTGCACAATTTGACTGGCTTTTACTTATCGGTTAGAAATTAATTAAACTTCTTAACAAGTTATAGATAAGTATTACTGATAACAAAGTTATAAAATCAAACTTCTGCAATTCAATCTACATAATGTACTTAAGAATTTTTTGTTACTTTTTCAAGTTGTTGATATTATTTTAACAAATATTTAAGTTATTTAAAGTTTCCAGACTTATATAACGTATTGTGGACAAGAATATATGAGTTTTCTTTCACGGCCTTTGCTTAAAGCCTACCGAAGGACACTTAAAAGTTGTTGTTAAGTTATAATGTGTAATATTGCTTAAAAAATCGGGTAGGACTGTGTCGGTGCGGTGCACACAGCACACGGCCGTTGGTTAATGTGAAACGTCTGTATTAGCGAGTCGAATCTACACAATGCCCCTGCCCCGCCGCCCCGCCCGACCCCGATGCAAACTTACGGTCTTAGCAGCGAGCTGACTATATACGCTAAATAATACTATGACTTATATATTCGTAATTATTAAGGTAAGACGATGTAGACCAATTCGTGACAGTCCAGTTTTCTGACCCGTATGTATATTTAAAGACGTTTCACGTCAACACGCGGCAGTATGTGTGAAGCAAAATAGTTACACGAGCAGTAAATTAAATCCACAACAAGTTTCGCAAACTTATACATTATTACATGAACTATTTTGGTACGGGCTAATCCAATCTTTTCTTTCTTATCTATAGTCTATTTAACCAAAGTTTTGCATGTCAAGTAAGACCCTCTTCTAATCTAATTATCAAATCCAAAATTTAAGTTACTAAGTAACGTCACTGAGTTTATTCATCAAAAGTGGTGACTACTTGTACGTAGTTCGCTGCACTGTTTGTGTTTATTTCTTCCTGTATTTTCTTTGTTCATCCTGTCGTACAACCTGCCCGATGATAAGCAGTACAGTAAATGGTAACAAATACAGATTACACCAATTCTAATTCAATATTCATAGTTAAGACAGGATAACGTTTGTCGGGCTAGCTAGTATAGGATATACTTCTCATCGTCTCAATTTAGCAAATAACAACAAACAACATGATGTACTCCTACATGAAGTAAAGTAGTAAATATGCTTTACGGATTTACTAACTTTGAATTTGACTGATGATTTCTATTCAAATTAATCCTTAAGGCATTCGTGTATTGTGACAATGACGAATGTGCTTTGCAGCGAACGCGTTCTATAATCTCCCCGAGACACGGCATGGCTTAAGGACTCTATACAACGTTCTACGCAGTGTGGATAGGGCCACGAAACGAGCTGCTTTAGAACAGCTTTGGTAAAAATAGTCTACCAGTACCTGAGTTCATATGTAACAGACAGTCTGAATGAATTGTCAGACGCGGGTGCAAAACTGCAAATACAATTAGCCTACGGTAGGTAGTATCTACCTACGATGAAAAACTAAACGTGTTAAGTGTACTTTAATTAGGCTTTTGTGCTATAGGTAAACACGTGATTGTGTTTTCTATTTAGCTCTAAAACATGTTTTTAATCATTGTTAGTCTACAGTATTGAGATATAGTTACACTATTGTATTGGTTACCTGTAATAAAAGTTGTAAGTGTGAAGATGAATAAATAAATATTAAAATAACAATATTAGCCCAACGTAGCCAGAGCAGACTATTTTTCAGTTCTATAAATGAATCCCTGTTTCTCTTGGTCACGCATGACGCGTAACCGGCTGACTGATTTCACAAATTATTTTTTATTCTGTTTGTTATTGTCACGAGAAGAAAGAAAAAAATACATAAGTTGTTTAATACAAATCTTTTCTTCTTTCAATCATCCCAACATATTGGCTGCGTCTCTAATGAAAAGTGATTCTAGATTTAAAAGGTTAAAAAGAAAGTCCCCTAGAGATTTATAGGGTACTAGCGGCCCGGTACGTGCTTCGCGACGTATAAAGTGAAATAATAAAAATAAAAAAAATTGGAACACCAAATTCATTTATTCAAACAAAAAAATATTTTATTAATTGCTAGCTATTTTAAAACTTAATCCAAAACATTTGGATAAACATAATTTTTTGTTTTTCCATTTTGAGCATGAATAAACTAACGGGGGTACCGACTCTGGAACAGGCAACATAAAGTCGAAGCACGTCCAAAATGAAATGACCGCATGAATGACATAACAACATGCCTGTACTGTCAACACTGAAAAAAGTTTCAATTTGACAGCACAATCCCCATCTGAAAAAAGTTTCAATTTGACTGCAAAATTCCCATTAACAAAATGATCCGCCATTTATTGAATTCAATTCACAAAAAATGTGATAACTGAAGAACCGCTCCACCGATTTTGTGCAAACTTCACCTAAACCATCTACTAAGTAGTCCGAATAAACCCTAAACATTTGGTTTGGATAGGTGAGCCCGTTCTTAAGTTATAAAATTACAACGAAAAGTAGCATTGATTTTTATATATATAGATATATGAATAAAGAGTGCAGTCACTGGACTGACAGCTCTCCAAGATAACTGACAAGTCCTTAACCCCATGCTGAATGTTCTCATGGAACAGATTGCATATATATACAAAAAAAAAAAATAAAAAAACTTTATGGCGTTTGACAGAACTGTCAGTCCTTTGGCAGATAACGTAAAACCAATTCAATATTCATAGTTAAGAAGACAAGACAACGTCTGTCGGGTCAGCTAGTCATCATCATCAGGTCCATTTTAGTCTCCACTACAGGAGCTCGACCCTCTCTCGTCCGTCCTAGACGGAAGGAGGATTTGGCCTACACTCCCCACGCTGGTCAGACGGGTTGGGGAGGCCTGCCCCCTTACCACCATCTCTTATTGCGATTCAATAACTGAATAGAACGCTTATTCATACCAATGAATAAGCGACTCTATTTCAAATGGAATAGAGTCGTTTATTCATTGGTATGAATAAGCATTCTATCCAAGCATTCATACCAATGAATAAGCGACTCTATTTCAAATGGAATAGAGTCGTTTATTCATTGGTATGAATAAGCATTCTATCCAGTTATTGAATCGCAATAAGAGATGGTGATAAGGCGGCTGATCGATATTTGATAATGTATTTCCCTTAGTCGCTTTGTACGACATCCACGGCAAGAGACGGAGTGGTTCTATTTCAGTCTACCGGAAACCAAACGGCGGGTCAGCTAGTGTCTTTATAAAATTCCTCTGTGCCTACGCTAATTTTATAGCCATCGTCTTAAGGGGCAGCATACACCTCTTTTATCATTCACTGGAATGAAATCGTGGAAATGTGCCGCTTTTAATTCTATCACACTTCGCTACAGCCGCCTTGCAGATTTTTCTAAAGGTTTTACCGTGGAATCATCCCGTTTATGATATACTGTAGCTTTATTACTGTTACATGTCGGAGAATAAATAAAAATGTGACGAATTATGAATAGACTTGTTTAAATTTATCTCTGTTTGCATAATCTGAAAATGTTTATTTTTTTTGTATGAGCGCTCTTATATCCGCAACGGACCCTATGCATACAGCTGACGCGGCCCTTGTGCATCAACCTTCCGGTTATATCACAGGATTGCCAGTCTCTCACCCAGTAAACCAACCAATCGAGAGGATCTTTATCCGCACCGTCAAGGCGCTCGGTAAATCAACCAAGCACTCAAGCAGATTGGTAGAAGGTCTTACTCTCCTTTCACCTGCAAGTAGGCTACTTGGGCACTCTTAAGTCGAGAAGAAGATGATAGGGGGCAAATGAGCATGTGGGTCACCTGGTGGAAAACAATCACAACCGCCCATGAAGATCAGTAAGACCAAGGGGTCGCCGATGCATTTGGTCGCCGATGCCAGAATTTTAATGGAAATACAGACCCTGTTCTTGAAGGTCTCATGTCGTAATTGTTCGAAAATATCGCTGAGGGAAGTTGATTCCACAGTTTCACCGTTCGTCGTATAAAATGTCTTAGGAAACGTACTGTAGTAGATCGCCAATTATGAAGATTACTTATTGTTTAAAATAATAAATGACATGCCAAATGCTCAATGGCGAATGAATATTTGGTTTTCAATCCAACGAATATTATAAATGTGGAAATTTGTCAGTATGTATGAATGCTTGTTACTCTTTCACGCGTAAACGGCTGAACGGATTTGAGTGAAATTTCCGGATCCTTCCGAAACCGCGGGTAACAGCTAGTTTTGAATAAATATGTGATTCAGTCACAGAATACTAAAAGTAATATCATCACCAGCTCATTTTAGTCTCCACTACAGGAGCACGACCCTCTCTCGTCAGTCCAAAAGACAGAAGGAGGTTTTGGCCTACACTCCCCACGCTGACCAGACAGGTTGGGGAGGCCTGATCGATGTTTGATTATGTATTTCTCTTAGTCTCCTTGTACGATATCCACGGGAAGAGACGGAGTGATTCTATTCTAGTCTGCCGGAAACCACACGGCCAAAAAAGTAATATGTCACCATAGAATTATAAAAAATTACACATAAAACACAAGCACTAATAAAATTTGAATTTTAAATCATATCAGCAATTTCCATGACAATAAATCAAGGTATTTGTATAAATCTCAGCTTAGACAGTTTACGAGATATTTTCATGTGACAATCATAAAAATAATAAAAAGTCTTTTGCAGACATCTCAGAACGTTCACATCTCTAAGGCGACTCCCCTACACAGCCAGCGAGCCCTACAAAGCCAGCGAGGTTTTTTTCTTCTATGGACAAATTGTGTGGATATACGTGTCCGTAAAATGTTGGCGATGAACAATAATAATGTATTCTTTAAAACTCATAAACTCCATTATAATATTTACTTTATACTCCAGTTTGAGCGAATGGTGAGAAATAAAGAAGTCAATAGAGAGTAAACCTCCGCCAGCAGAGGCTTCACTCGCGTAAAATGCCTGAATAAAAAAACGAATGCGCTTTACACCACACGACTGAAGTAAAACTTCTCTAACTCCATCTATACGAAACGTAACTGGCTATAAGAGAAAGAGAAAAAGAAATTGTGTGCTCGCACGTCTCTCTCCTGCCCCTACTACTGTAGGGGCAGGAGAGATATCAAAAGTATCCAGGGTATGAGTTATCTTCATTCCAAATTTCATCCAAATGCGTCGACTACTTCAACGTGAAAAGGTAAGAAAGACACAAGCTTTCGCATTTACAATATTACTACCTCTAGACGGCCTTATACTTTCTGCCAGCACTTTCATCACGTGAACATAGTACTGGAACGCCAATTCATGTTAATCCTGAAACAGTTGACAATGTTTGTAACAATTTTAATATTTAATCGAATCGGTCGAACCATGCAGACCCTTCACCTCCCATGGCTTCACCCACTTCGCGGTCATGTGAACCGAATCGCGGGAGATACGCGCGGTACTTTGCCCTTTCCTCTACCTCTTTAGTGTCACGGGAAATTCTTGATTCCTGCAAATTCTTTATCTCTATGTCCTCTTTCCGCGGTCTGAGACAGCTACAAGCACAACTACGCCTTCGCGTACCACCATATGCTCTGCGCTTCCTCTCTTTTGTTCCCTCTCTTCCGCGCTCCTACGCGCGTGGCAACCGTGAACGAACTATCGAACCATGCAGTCGTACAAAAAAAAACGGTGTGTATTTGGACGGGAGTGAAAGCTTCAGCATGCACACCAAAGAAGTGAAAACTACATCTCGCCCTGCTGACTTTATCCAAACAATTTATTACAGAGCGGAGCATGTTGGCTGAATCTCAGTCCCTAACCACAAAATAAAGTAGTTTTGATTTGGAAAATACATGAACATTCAAAAAGTCCAACAAAATACTCATGCAGATTTTCTACTAAGTTTCCGATTCCATCTCAGCTGAAACCACTAAAGTCAATAGCCCATAAAAGCTTGTATCAGTTGTAGAATATTAAAATAACAGTGATTTATATTCAAACGGCTTATGGCTCCGCCAGACAGGAACAAAATTGACATTCGGGACATTTGCTAGTAGTAAAATTGCAATATACAATATACTCGTGATGTATTTGACAATTTGGTTACAAATACTTTGTTCATAAAAGGAGAAAACTTCATGAAGTTGTGTGGAAAAACCTTATGTATACAGCTGATAAAATAATTATAACCCCGATTTTAGAGTGTGTTCTCTCTTATTCTTCACTCTCTTATTTTAAAAGCGTCAATAGGCTAAGGTAACCACTTTACATCAGGTGGACACGGCATTGTATAAAAAATAAAAAAATTGGGAAGTTACCATCCCCAAAGAGGTATAAATGGTGGAAAAGATTAGTGACCTCACTAGGTTACTTTCTAAATTATGAGACACATTGTAAAACCAATTCCTTGATTTTGACAGTGCCTCATGACGTCTATCAAATGTTATCAATAATAGTTTGTAAAATAAACTGGATTCATCTGAATATTTTATGTTCCATCTACCATACATTTAAATCTCACTCATTTAGTTCTAAACCATACAAGATCACATCTACAAGCATGCTCTAATGCATCTGTTGGACAAGAAACTAGCGACACAAACCTTCAGGTAATCCGTATGCTGATAACTTCGAATGAACTACGATGCCAGACCCGATCGAACGCCTTCCCTATGTCCAGAGTCCAGACTGACAGCCAATGCCTCAACTTGACTCTCCACGGCCAAAGCCCAACGGCGTGTAAAATACACTAGAAGATCACCAATCGAGCGACCATGGTGAAATCCGTATCGATGGTCGCTGATCAAATCGTGCTCCTCTTGGTATCTTAAGAACACGCGTAAATACGGGTGTGGCCGCCTTCATCCACGCGCACCCACTATACGGACAGGTCTTCGAGACCGTGAAGACGTCGACAACACAACAGATATTTTCACGGACATACATACATACCCCGGTACAACGTACCAAGGAATGCTCAAGTCTATATCCAGGGTACAGTAAGTAGGATATATCGGCCGTAAAAAGCAGGGTCAACTGTGCAGTGTCTAAGTAATGGTGAACTGCGTTCAAGTTTGAGTAAAGGCCCTTGATGTTACAGAAGTCCACGTTCATTGTGGGTGAGGACGCCACTAGAAAACCGTGCTTGACAAAAAGCGTCGAGGTCACATCCCAAAAGGTAAAAAAATATGAAAAACAAATTTATTATGATCAATAATTTCAGACCGCTCGTATAAAAGATTTACATTTTCGGAGCGAGTGTAACTCAATTTGGACGCACCTCGAATAATTCCCCCATCAAAGCGTTCTCTAAAATGTGTAGACAGATAATTTCGCCTTAAATTTAAGGCGAAGGTAATTCGACGTTGATGGTAAATTGATCAACTTGACGTGGTTTTTGGACATAGAGTACTTATATATAGACTCTGTATGAAGTGTTGGTGCCCTCCTATATGTACAATTATATTAAGAGCACGACACTCTTGAGGGCTTAGTTCTTATCTACACATGGTAGAAAAACTCCAGGTATGTCAAAATACTTTCATATACTTTGTGTATTTGTGCCACGTCTCTAGATACGCAGTAGAGTCGAAATCGGACTGCAAATGTCAAGCTGTTTCGAATGTACATATCTGAGGCTTAAGGGCTGCACATGCCTATCGGCATGTGCAGCCTCGCATTGATTCTCACGAGTATAGTGCGAGTGATATAATTTATCTATCACTATATGGTCACAGCATAGTAATACAACCAGTACTTTAACTTCATACTAGCGCCCAAATCGGCGCACGCACACAGCAAAGCGTCATTTACACGACCGCTCCGGAAGTTTTCGTGCGCGGCGCACCAAAATTTCATGAGTGGTCGTCTAAATGACGCTTGGCTGTGTGCGTGATATGCTGTGGTGGAGTATGCTCTAAATTCGTTTCGATTGTGGGAAGCCCAGCTGTGGGATGAATAAGGGTTGACTACGATATCTCGGGAAGTTTTTATGCTATCGTATTATTTTTTTCACCTACAGTTATATCATTTATTTAATATTTTTCTCCTTTTTTTACACTTTTAAATATAAATATGAGAAATAAAATACATTTAAAAATATAAAAAAACAGGGGGGTGCCGCTGCCGGTAGTGGAGCGAAGACCCAAACTACCAGTGGTCAGGGTTCCAGAGTGAGGAATCTTCTCACAATGCAGGCCGTGTCCAGGAGAACCGCCTTCTGTATCTGTTCTTGATCCAACTGCCTAGCGAGAGCCTCTATTATTGTTAAGTCTTTCCTTTATGTATACTGTTTAGTAAGTTATTTATGTCCGTTAATTTGAAGTATTGTTAAGTAATGACCATAGTTATTTTTAAGCTGACCATGTATACCACGGTCTTGTATCGCACTCTATTATAAAATCTTATCAAGGTCCTTTGTTAATTTTGAAGTTCAACGTTTCTCCACTCACATAGTATACCTTTTTTTTATTCTACGTCGGGTGGCAGACAAGCATACGACCCGCCTGATGTGAAGCGGTTACCATAGCCATATTAACGCTCGCAACATAACATTACGCTCACGCACCGCCACCCCCGCTGCCAACGCAGAATCTCCTTCCGTTCTGGTGACCTCACTCACTCGCAGAAACACAAGAACCCTCAAGGGAATTGTTATTTGGCTCCGGTATTCTGTGAGGTGGAGGTACATTTCCAGTCGCGTAGCTTGCAATTACGCTCTCTACCTCTCTTTTCGACAGAGCTTCGTTTGTCAGTCAGCATGGTGCACCGCGTACAGGTGAAGTTGGCTTTGGTTCAAAGATTTAGATGAACCACTTACACTCCTAAAATTAACCGAATTGGTCGAACCGTTCTCGAGTTTTGCGTTTAGCAACATTCATTTTTATTTATATAGTAGATAAGTTTGGATTCTGCAATGTCTGCATTTTGTAGAATACCATTTCAATACTTTATTTAATTGGTAAGTAGTTTTGACAGCCAGCCAAATGTCCCGATACATTATCATAAAGTGTTCAATTTTCAAATTATCTTCACTATTCAATAAATCCGTTCCAATAAGAAATTCTAGTGAATTCTATTTCAATAGTGTTTGCGGCGTTGGTTTTGACATTTTGTGGATGATTTATTAATCTCAGAATAAGTAAGAATCAGAGTGAAGAAGTTACAGTAAGCACTTAATATAAGAATAATATATTTTTTTATATACTACATCTGGTGGCAGACAAGCATACGGCCCGCCTACCGTTACCGTAGCCATATTAACGGTTGCAACATAAAATATCCCTCGCGCGCCGCGAACCCGCTGCCATCGCAGCATCTCCTTCCCTTCTGGTGACCTCACTCACACGCAGGAACACAACAACCCTGAAGGGAATTGTTTTATTATTTGGCTGCGGTATTCTGTGAGGTGGAGGTTCTGTCCCCAGTCGGGTAGCTTACAATTTACGCTCCCTACCTCTCTTTTCGCCAGAGCTTCATTTGTCAGTCAGCAGGGTGCATCGCTTGCAGGTGAAGTTGGCTTTGGGGCAAAGATGTTGATAAACCACTTACACCCCTATAGAGAATAGAGTAAGTTACTAGAATGAGTATTAATTTGTACAGTACAATTTACGTAATGTGTTTCAATACTTAATAATAAATTTTCCATGCTCACTATTGTATATTGAAAATATTACATAATTGTACTGTTAACACATATATGTGCTTAATTTTATAATTAATATATAACCCGATAGTCCGTTTTTCAGCTTCTTATGCATTTCTGAATAAACACTTTTTTCATTATATATTATATTTTTATTGAGCTGTTTCACTTTTATGAAAACAAGAACAGTACCTATCTTTATTTATTTTTTGTTCTTTATTTTTGGCCGTGTGGTTTCCGGCAGACTAGAATAGAATCACTCCGTTTCTTCCCGTGGATGTCGTACAAGGCGACTAAGGGAAATACATTATCAAATACGTTTGGCCAGTGTGGTGAGTGTAGGCCAAATCCTCCTTCCGACTAGGACGGACGAGAGATACATACAATTTCTCTAAATACTATTTCCCACAGGAACTTCTTCAGCAGTATTTCCGAACAACTACGAAATGGGAGCCTTCAAGAACAGAGTCTTTATTTCCCTTAAAAGGCAGGCAGTGGATCGGCGACCCCTTGGTGTTACTGATCTCCATCGGTGGTGATTGCTTTCCACTAAGTGACCCACATGCTCATTTGTCCCCCTCTCAAAAGAAAAAACAATATATTAACAAGTATTATGTATAGGTTTCTATTTAAGGCACCTGTATGAACGCACAGGTTAAACCACACTCCGGCCAGTCCATACAAATGTCACGTCGATAACTACTACATAAACAATGACGCCTGTGCAGAGCGTTATTGAGCGTGTGTGCGTGCGACGCCATATAAATTCTTCCAGATTTGTCTCAGAGGTGAGGTGAGTACAACACGAGAGCGGCAGGGAGTGGCCATATTGTACGTAGTACTATTACTTATACTGGGGGTCAAACCAAAAGTAGCTACCAAAAATGTTTTTTTTTATATGAGATGGGGGCAAACGACCTTATTGATCACCTGATGGAAAGCCGCCCATGGAGATCAGCAATGTCAAGGGGTCGCCGATCCCTTGCCAGCCTATACTCCTTCCTTTCTTTTTGCCACTTTACGCTACTACTTCTAAAACAAAACATTTCGAGTGCCAGTATAATGACGTAGACATACTTTATTATAATGACGTAAAAATAAAAATATTTAAATTGTCTTTCTTTTTATTATTGTACATCGGAATTTCTCTTATTCATCCTAAATGCTTAGATATATTTTATTCAAAGTGGCGCCACTTTGGCGGCTACAAGGGTCTTAACGCATTCGTCGCATCTCGAATGTTTTTGGCCCTTAAGGCCCTTGCCTTGCCAAAAACATTCGAAATGCGAGTTGGAAAATATTTTACTATGATTATCATAGCTCAAATGTTTTGAATGAGGACTTGAAATAATGTTTTTTATACCACGAAGGTGACAAACAATCATACCGCCCGCCTGATAGAAACCAGTTACCGTAGTCTATAGACACCAGAGGATCACATGCGCGCTGCCGACCCTGTAAAATCTTTTTCATGACCATTTTGAAAAAAAAACCCTAGACTGTAATCTCCTGGGAAAACCTCAACAGGCAGTTCATTCCACAGTGGCATCATGTCAAATATAAGGGCCATCACCGCCGCCCGTGGAGATCAGCAACACCCAGCGGTCGCCGATCCGTTGCCAGTCTATACTCCTTCCTTTCTTCCTAGTGAACTCACTAACTCGTAGGAACACAATGAACCCTTAAGGGATCGTGGGTTCAAATCCCACCTAGGGGGGAGGGAATCCGACCTAGGTGAGTTTTTCCATTTTTAAAAATATATATAATATTCTGGCAAGTTGGCCAAGACAACTATTTAAATAATAACCCATAAGGGAATTGTTATTTGTCTGCGGTATTCTGTGAGGTGGAGGTACTTCCCCAATCGGGCAGCTTAAAAAATGCGCTACCTCTCTTTTTGTTAGTGTGTATAATCAAACAAACGGTCACATAATAATATGGCGAAACTAAGAGAAGAATTATTTATTGACTACGGAACACTAAAAACGCCAGCACTGATTGAGTGTACGTCGGCGAAAAATTGCAATATACAAGATCAAACTCAATTTAACTACAAACCTCTGATGTGGCCTGCATTTGTTGCGGGAAATTACAATGTTCCCGCGACAATAAAACCCTCACAAGTAGGATAAAAATTGTACAATAAAGATTTTACAATACAATACAAAAACAGCTTCCTACTAATAGTTTTTAAACTATGTCGACACAGGCAGACTCATGACATGAACATGATGAGCTTAGTGGTCGAATATAATAGCTACTAGCAATAGCCACTTTGACCCCGAGGTCGCGGTTCGATCCCCGCACAAAACAAACCTTTGTGTGCATGGACATGTATATTTGGCTTGGTCTGGGTGTTATCTATGTATCACTACATAGTATAAAACAAAGTCGCTTTCTCTGTCCCTATGTCCCCATGTATGCTTAAATCTTTGAAACTACGCAACGGATTATGATGCGGTTTTTTTTAATAGATAGAGTGATTCAACTGGAAAGTTTATATGTATAATATATGCATAACATAGTAGAAAAACACTGATAATTTAGAGGTTTCTAATGTGATGTCGTAAATAAACACATTTTTTTGCTCTTTCATTGCAAACGCTGGCTGAACCCAACGAGATAGATCAAAATAATGTAGTACAGTATTGTTCACCTTAAAATGGTCTACAAAAAAGTTCGCGATGGTATATGTCTATCTCTTAGTGGTAACACACAATAACCGTTATTTTATCCTTTGCTTTTTACAAGAAATAATGCCTTATTTACGAAGCGATTTTAAGCAATACAGAATTAATCCTTATCCAATTAAGTACCTTAAATACATTGCGCATTTAATATAGATCAATATGGCCCTTCACAGCATGTAATTTAAATGAATAGTTTAGAAGATATTACACATTTAAAATGCAGGGACATAACGGCTGTGGCGGTACCGGCCGCGGAGCCGGCGGCGTGTGCCTATAACTGGGGAAGGACTGGATAGGACAAAGCGCAAAGACCTTCTGTAGTACATTTAGTATCAGCATTGCACCCGTGCGAAGCCGGGGCGGGTCGCTAGTTTATAAAAAAAATGTATTTAAGTATAGTATCAGTTGTCTAGTACCCGTACAAGCTTTGCATAGTTTGGGAAGAGTTATTTATTGACTACGGAACACTAAAACTGCCAGCACTGATTGAGTGTACGTCGGCGAAAAATTGCCATATACAAGATCAAACTCAATTTAACTACAAGCCTCTGATGTGGCCTGCATTTGTTGCGGGAAATTACAATGTTCCCGCGACAATAAAACGCTCACAAGCAGGATAAAAATTTAAAAGTTTGAACGGGTCGTGATTAAAATTCCGCTGTGTGCGAGCCTGATAAACTGTTTGATATTTGCGCATTTTCTGTGCCAACTACTATTAAATTTTATATCATGTTGGATTATGGATATGAGAATTAGCAATGAACATTCTCTTCCATTTTCTCCGTGAACGTAATTTTATTTTCGCTTTTAACATAAATTCGAATTGTGCTGAGTTGGTCTTGTTATTTTTAAAAGTAAATTCTGCTGACTATTTATTCAATGCTTAGGTATTTCAAATCTCTGATATATTACTGTCCCACCAACATTTAATTCGTTGCGAGTTGAGGCAGCCGTAGTTTTACCAACGGGACTGCAGTAGACTTTATTGCTACCTTTTTGGTAGACGCCGCTGTTAATCCTGGTTACACAGGAAACCTATCCCGAGTCAACCACTTATAGAGCGTATACAGTATACGAGTATGTAATACAGTACAGTTATACTGAACGTATAAGAAAGTGTATGGCTACGGTAACTGAATTACATCAGGCGGGCCGTATGCTTGTCTGCCATCCGACGTTGTATAAAAACCACAGTTTCGGTAGTTTATGTAGCTAATGCCGTAACAAAAGTTATGGTGTTTTTTATTGTTTTTCCAATTGTAATATTTTTTTTAAATAATCTCGTCCGTTTAAATAGGACTTTCCTACCAAACTTTGATCGACCATAAAACGCGTCGGACATAAGTTATTAAAATTTTAAGATCGCAGATCGTTCTAGTTTTATACATTTTACGATATTGATATATATATATATTATATATATTGGTAACTAGCCATTAGCTAGTTTTCAATTCAATCTACTCTTTTACAGTCGAAAGCCCAGTAATATGTAGTAAACTCCCATTGAAAATCTGCACATCTCACTCCGACATACCAATTCAAATTTAACTTGAAAGGGACAGACTATCAACGGCAGGAAGACCGACTGAAAAATAGCGACGCGAACCATGGTTGTATTTACAAGAATCCTGAAACAATTACAGATAACAGGATGAAGTGCAGCACGTTCCGAAATGCATTATACTCATAACAGTTCTGTTTATCAACCATACCCGTATTGTTGCATGGATATAAATTTACTGAATTGTACTGAAATTGTGAAAATACATTTTTTTATTATGTTGATCCAGCTTTATCGTCGTAGTTCTTTCCTGTTTGAGTGCTGAAGAAGGACTTACACTTGAAAAACATTACCCTAGTAATGTTTTTCAAGTGTATCTATGTTTACTAGTGACCGCCCAATGGTCGAAATTCGACCATAATTAATTTAAATTATGAGTTTAAAAATATCTTATGAGTATATATGCGTGTGTGTGTCGAATACATGGTAGTGGGTGTAATTTTTTTTATTGATTTAATGTAGTTTTTATGCCTAATTTTAAAAAAATATTACCATTCTACACTCCTTATCTACAATCTATAAGTGTGCGAAAATACTCTTCCGCCCGCTCAATTTTCGTAAAAAACGTGTACAAAGTTTTTGCTTCAAGTATTAATATATAGATTCATTTGTGATTATTATTGTAAATAAAGTGCAAGATTCGTCAAGTCAAGCCTAACACTTGATGGATTAGAGCAATTAGATGTCATACTTAGTTCGTCGATTTTTTCTACTATCAAAGGTTATATTTGACTTTAAAGGAGAGATTCCACCAGTGTGCTGAACTTTGCATCAAAGTGTAGCATTACACCACAAATGTCCTCATATGCTCGTTTCGGTAGACTCATTCAAACAAACAATATCAATTATTTCTCGTTTGTTTTGTTTGTAAAACTTTATTGTAAATAGAACATAAGTACATAAAATACAAGATTTGCGTCGATACGCACACTCTCGTGTACGTTCGTCTTGCTCTCTCGCTACCAAGGCGATAACATTTAAAAAGAGATTAAAAGAGTACCTACTCAAACATTAGAATTATATTATTATAATTATCTGGGTTATAAGTATGCATATTATGTATCATATAGTCAAACTGCTATGATTTGTGTCAAGTATCCATTTAATATTAGTTGCACTAGTTTGTTTAGTGTCCCACCCAATAACTTTTTCTATTACTATCTCTACAAGAGATCTCTTTCAGCTAACCTAGAGAGGTTAGCTGAAAGAGATCTCTTGTAGAGATAAACTCACCTTTGTATACATCCGATATTACTATGTTATGTAGTTGTTTATATTACGTGCAATAAAGAGTATTATTATAAATAAACATTTGTATGTTGCACATTGTTAAGTGCTATGTGATTACAAAAGTTACACGTAGCTTTGCCCGCGGAGTGAGAAGCTAAACGCTCTTACAGGCCTGTACATGAACTGCCGAAGTTTAACACAAAATGTTTGTAAACTAATGTGCTGCATACTATTTTGGTGGAATCATACCTTTGTATAACATCACATTTGCAAAATAAAAACCTTTTTACAGATACGACTGAATTACCTAAGAACGAAGTGAGAAACGTGTGAGAATGGTTGCGGAGTACCCAACTTTGTAAATTCCGCTCCGTTCTTGAACACAAAAATAGTTAACAGAATTAAACGCAGTAAGCGTGAGTGGAATTGTGACGAGTCTCTAATGAAGCGTCCGTTGGCGGGAATTTCACATTCGCAGCGAAAAATGAGGGTAGCTGCTAAAAAATAACCGTACCTAAGTAGATTTCATAAGTTTAGTTTTACAGCGACGTTATGTTAAAATATTTTTAACATATTCGTATGACGAAGAGGAAAAAATTGTGTTTGCTAGGGAAAACATAGTGAATATTTCCGAAATGTTGACCTAATATAAATTACGCATACTTAATTTAATACATTTTATACTTGTCACATTTTATATCGACAGCGTTTAAAACAATGACTTTGGCGAGCTCGGTGGTCGAATGGATAGCAATGGCCACTTTGACTCCGAGGTCGCGGGTTCGACGCCCGTACAAAACAAATATTTGTGTGCATGAATATGTGTATTTGTCTTCGTCTGGGTGTATTAAAATAAATATATATTTAAATATAATATCAGTTGTCTAGTACCCATAGTACAAGCTTTGCTTAGTTTGGGATTAGATTTTAATGTGTAATTTGTCCAGGAATACTTATTAAACGACTTAAAAAAAATACACTATTGTAACACATATGTATGATTATAACAATATTTTTGTGCAAGGCTTATGTCCTTATTTTTTCAATTGCGATAGTACTTATTACAAGCAGTTGTAAAAAGAAAATAAAAAAACCGTGTCCTATAGTTACATAAGATCCACACAAAAGGATTTTTCATAATTCCCACGGAATACCGGGATAGCACTCGTGCTAATTTTGCGTCGCTGACACAAACTGACTTCAATCTCAAATTTTTTCGTCTAGTATTTTTACATTGCCCGCGTTTGATACGGTCGGTCAAAGCGATAAATTTAAATGCACTCCCGTCGGAATTCCTGAATCTGTTTGTGCAATTTGGCATACTAAAAATTCGCATCCAACAATCACAGAAGTGCCATGTCAAAGGGTAATAGGAATTTTATGCGAAAAAGTACCTTTTCAAAGAGGCCTTTCTTTTTACATCATACATTCATATTTCTGGCATTCATATATCTACTGGTCTAAATTATAATTAAAAATCCACAAAAACCATGCTGACTAAATAAAATAAATAATTCTGGACAAATTACACAGCGCCATCTAGTCGCAAAGTTTGTACTATGGTTACTAACTGATGTAAATGTACTTAAATACTTTTTTTTTTTGTAAATACATACATGTAATGCATATAAAACACCCAGGCCAAGATAAACAGACATGTTCTTGCACACAAATGTTTGTCTTGTGCAGGGATTGAACCCGTGACCTCGGATTCGAAGTAGCCATTGCTAGCCAAACGGTTACTAAGTTTTAGCAAAGAAGCACACATCCTACGGCCATATAAACGCTAGCAACGGCAACATGAAACATGCTCGCGCATTGCTACCTCTGCTGCTCACGCACCAACTCCTTCTTTCCTGGTGACCTCACTGGTGACCTATAGTGCAGAGACTTGGACGCTAACCGTTGGGCTGGTTCACACAAGCCAAACACAGCGAGCGATGAAGAGAGCATGCTTGGAGTCTCTCTAAGGTCTAAGAGATAGAATCCGGAACGAAGAAATTCGACGTATAACCAAAGTGGTCGACATAGCTCTCAGAGTCAACAAGCTGAAATGGCAGTGGGCTTGCACATCAGCCGAGTCAGCGATGACAGATGGGGGGGGGGGGGGGGGTCATTGTTGGAAGCCACGTACAGGGCGTAGGACCCCATCTACCTATATATCCCTCAAAGAGTTCGTTGGTAGCGGTTGAATGCTGAAAGCGAATCGTATATGATGGAAAGCATTGTTAAAGGCCTATGCCTTTCTGATCCTTATATATAATATTATATCCAGCAGAGGGTAGATACCGGCTAATAATGATGATGATGAGATATCTCCTTGCCCGATCTATAAAAGTGCATAAAGAATGTTCCATTATTATAAAATATTGGTAAGTTGTTCGTGACATCGTGAGAAGTGGGGAAAACTGAATATAAAATGGACCGCATTAATGCAGTTTACTGGCGTTAGTAAAAAAAGGTAACATAATTTCTATACTTGCATTTTATGGCCGTGTTGCTATAAAATGCAACGGACTGTAATTAAAATTCTACAACTAGTTTATAGTCGTTTTATTTCACATTGTAAGTAAAAACAATTAGTTAGCACATACGAGTAATACAAGTTATGACATGGTTTCTTTTTTAATTATGTACGTATTAAGTAACTTTAGGCTTTGATTTAAGACGACTAATTAATGAACAAGTATATTCCATACTAAATAAATAAATATTCCTGGACAAATTACACACGGCCATCTAGTCCTAAACTAAGTAAAACTTTGTACCATGGGTAATAGATAACTGATATTATACTTAAATACTTGTTTTTTTTTTTTGTAAATATTATGTACTATACATAGAAAATATCCAGACCAAGACAAACAAACATGTTCATGCACACAAATATTTGTCTTGTGCGGGGATCGAACACGCGACCTCAGAGTCAAAGTGGCCATTGCTAACCATTCGACCACGGAGTTCATCTGATGATAAGATTATTTAATACGTACGGTAATTACAAATATACGGGTCTTCCTCAATCGAAGGGATTTAGAGCAAACTCTAACCGCGCCGCTCAACTGTGGGTCGGCGGAGGTGAGTAATTTTAAAGCCACCTAAAGGCAGGACTTGGCTTGACTTATGTCATCTAATAACAACAGCCCGGACAGGTGGCTTAATGTACCTTCTAAGCAAGATGAAAAGGTTTCCTTTTCAAACCTTTGAAATATGCGAACGATATCGAGGTATCATTGTTGGCGCTTATCGTTTTTACATTAGTTTCTCGAATACTCCTGAGCTCAAGCATGGGTTATACTGAAAAGTAGCCCTGTGTAGACGTCTGTCTATGCAATACAGTTCTGAGTACAATCCAATTGGCAAGAATGTCCTTTTATGTTGAGACGATGTAAATGTTGTTCTTGTATGTTCTTTTTTTTTCTGACAATAAATGCTTATTTTTATATTATTAAATTTTTTGACCATCGAGAGAAAATAATACCAAACGGTATTGATAAATTATGGTTTGTACATATTTCACCACTTTATTAAATAAAGTAGTTTAGATTTTATTTTTTATACTAATAATTATCGACTTTTTTATATATATTATCTCAGCATATTGTTTCCGCTTCGCCTGATGGTAAGCGAAAAGAAGAGCCCCAATCGATTCGGCGGTGATTGCTTCCCATCAGGTGATCCACATACTCGTTCCCAAGTGTTAAATGTGATCAAGCCTAGTACTTACTACTCTTAGAGACGAAGAGAATATTATATCGATTTACGTCTGACCATTCAAAGTAACGGTGACAGACTCCTGCTACAACAACCCTGAATTTTATTAAGAAAGCTGTCATATTTTATGACTCAAGTTGTTTCCATTCAGTCATGTATACATTTCTCTCTTTCTATCCGCAAAAAATATACATCTCCATCCTCGTCACACGCGCATAAAAACTCACACAAAACACACTGTTTATACTAATCATACTTAACCCTTATACTGCTGTAGTTTTATTTGTCGTAAAGATTTTTACAGTTTCCGATCACCTCTGACATCGTAGGTCCTATTGCGAATTGGCTATAAAACCTTGCTTCGACGAGGGTTTCAATGAAGACCGTCGTATTGGGTCTTAGGACAATATAACTAGGGATTTCTCATTTTGTGCCCGTCCATGGGCGAATCATCACCGTTTGATGAACGATCAACCGGTTAGGTATCGTCCGCAATTTGTCGGTTCGTACGTTCTGTGTAATAAAGTTTTATCGGTATTGTAAGTGCATTGTTTTGCTGATGCTTGCTTAATTTTAAGACTAAGTACATTGTTTGTCTTAACGTATTTACTGGGATTTTGTAGTTTGGCCCATCAGTAACCGCTCGGAGTGTCGAAGGAATTTTTGTAGGTTATTCTAGATGTGTGAAAGGATACAGGATTTGGTTACCTAAGGATAAGAAGTTTATTGTAGCTAGGAATGTAAGATTTCACGGTTCGTCAAATCAACAGGTGATTGAAAAAATGTCGACTATCTGTCTGTACTACTCACGTAGGTATATAAAATTATATTGTACAACCAAGTTTTATTTATCTTTATTCTCCACCTAACATTGCTGCCTTATCTCCAGCCTCAACAATATCTTGTACTAGTCAAATATATTATTGAATTGAATATTACATCTGAGGTGCTCGATGGCATCGTTGCGTATGTCCGTCTAATCGAACACGCAAGTTAAGCAACGTAGAGCGCAACGTTTATATAGATGGGTTTATTTATCTCGAGCTCCTCCGTACTTCGGAGGGCACGTTAAGGTATAGATTCTGATTGTTGTCATTAAATGACAGTCGTTAAGCCAAGTCAGTGGCCTTAGGGCGGCTTGAAAACACTGGCCTACGCCAACCCGCAGTTGAGCAGCGTGGTGGAGTAAGCTCTAAACCCCTTCAATTGAAGAGAGACCCATAAAGAAAGAAAGAAAGGAAGAAGTATAGGCTAGCAACGGATGGGCGATCCCTTGGTGTTGCTGATCTTCATGGGCCGTGGTGATCGCTTATATTACATATAAGTGTTTTGCGCGGATGGGTGCATCACCCATGTTGCGGACTCTTTAGTGGGCAGCCTCGCAACTGGCCACCGACAAAGAACTAAGCAGGACTGACAAGACTAAAAAAATGACTGGAAAAAAGGACAATCGAAGTCGGGACGGGACTAGGGAGCGAATCTAGTGTAGACAAATACATATTTTATAAATTACTAATACAGCCGTAAAATAAAATAAGTTAAGTGACGAGTGCTTTTAAATCCTACAACCCAGAACTACTAGCAATGATTCACCTGCAGGTGCCCGATGGGTATGCTGGAGTACGCCGCCAACCCGCTACATTGCGCCTTACGCATGCTAGAACGAATTTGCCCAAATTTGCCCCTTTTGCCACGATCTATTCGAATAATAAATTATATTACAAGTGGTAATGATATTTTCCACTCTAGCCTGCCAATCAATGGAAGTTACGCAAAAATATATAGAAATTTTATGAAGTGTATTTATTGTGACTATATATTGCATTTAATCTATTCAAATTTATTATTAATCTAATTCAAATGTATTATATGGCCGTGTGGTTTCCGGCAGACTAGAATAGAATCACTCCGTCTCTACCAGTGGATGTCGTACAAGGCGACTAAGGGAAATACATTATAAACATCGATCAGGCCTCCCCAACCCGTCTGGCCAGCGTGGGGAGTGTAGGCCAAATCCTCCTTCTGTCTGGGACGGACGAGAAAGCGTCGTGCTCCTGTATTGGAGACTAAAATGACCTGATGATGATGATGAGTGATTCATAATGTGGATACTGAATCTCCCGAGCTCGGGAATAAGGCTACTGGAAACAAAAACCTACCCGTGTGACCGCAAAGGAATTTGAAAGGTCAATCCCTCTAACTTCCCATAGCTCCAGCGATCTCGCAGTCATATGAGCCGTATCGCGGGAGATGCAAAAATTTAAGAGGTCAGTACGTGCCTCCTATATCGGAAGGGGGGTTGCACCTTTATAGTTTGTGAGACCTGGGTCAGATCTCCATCAGATTCCTCAACCATATCGCCAAAGATTAGGTTCATCGCTTAATCCGCACATACATTATTTTTAATCCATGTTTACAATAATAATGCTTATTATTGTGTGCGTTACGGAAACCCAATACATGGAAATCGCTGACCATGCAGCGTCGTTCGCCCGGTACATCATGCAATGATTGCGACACCCGGCGTGGTGCACCTGCGCTTGACTCACCGAGCCACCGCCCGCTATGACGCGATGTATGAAGACACTTTCGGTTCTCACATCGACCGTTTGACATCTTATTTAATTTTATATAGTTTGTAATTTTAAAGTATTAAAGTTAGTTATAAAATTTTTGGTTTTTTTTGCATCCTTCGACTGCAGACTTCATTTCTGGCGCAGTCGGTAGGATTGCAGTAGAGTCAGTGCTCAAGCAGAAGACCTGGCGAAGGCAATCGGAACCCGAAGCTGCAGAAGAAGGTTATCCGGACATAGATACCGCAGAGAAGCCAAAAATTATTATGTAAGTACTTTAGAATCGATCTAGAGTTGCTTTCCTATTTTTCCCTTAATTTATATGTCGGATCCTAAGATTTTCCATCCTAGGCGATCTGGGACACATAGTAAGAGTAGAGATAGGGAAATAGATCTTAATAGAAATTTAAGTTATACTAGTGACAGCGAAGACTCGGCATCTCCGCCGACTCCTAGCCCCGTTATTATAGAGTCTATAGTAAATAATTCTGTAGTAGTAAGTAGTATGGCAGACCAGTTAGATAACATATGGAAGGGCCTTCGATTGGTACCTGAATTTGACGGGAACCCCTACGTGCTAACGAGGTTCATAAGTTTATGTGACCATTTAGTGCAAAAGTATATAACGCAGGACGATCCCTTAGCAAATAGTGCATTAATCAATGGTATACTTAACAAAGTTACTGGACCGGCCGCCCGATTGATTAACTCAAGCGGCATACCCGATAGCTGGCAAGGCATCCGTCAGGCTTTGATTAATAATTTTGCAGACCAGAGGGACGAGACATCGCTCTATAATGACCTCGCTCTATTAACCCAGGGCTCATGCACCCCACAAGAGTTTTATGAGAAATGCCAAAACCTATATAGTACTATCATTACTTATATAAGCCTACATGAGACTATTCCCACAACTATACAGTCAAAACGTGAGTTGTATCAAAAACTCACTTTACAGTCATACTTACGCGGTTTAAAAGATCCCTTAGGATCACGCATAAGATGCATGAGGCCTGAAACTATAGAAAAAGCGCTCGAGTTTGTTCACGAGGAAATGAATACGCTGTACCTACAGCAGCGTAATGATAACATAACTGAAAGAAAAATCAATCCACAAATGTCTAGTAATAAGCCTAGTAGTAGTTTTAGCCTTATGTCACCACAGCAGCCTAAAGGCTTTGCTTTCAACATGCCTGGGCCTTCTCGCCCGTGGCAACAGCCTATGCAAATGGTACCACGCCCACATATGCTTTGGAAACCTAATATTGGCAGTCAGAATCCTAACAACCAATTCCGCGGTCCGTCGCGCACCCAGCAGATGTTTGCAGCTACCCCGGCTAACTACAACCCCCGCAGCAATGTTTTTGCGTTACCCCCGGGAGGTAATGCATTTTATCGTCCACCCCAGGGAGGCAATGTATTTTCGCGACCTTTACAAAGTAATTTTCAGAAACCTATGAGTGGAGTAAGCCACTTCATACCTAAGACACTACCCCCGACAGGACATGACTGGACAAAACATGGCAATCCGCCGCCAACTAACTATTTTAAATCCCGTGAAATGAATATGAATGAGTGCTATGAGCATCAATATGACCCCTATGGTGATGCTTATAATAACTACTATCAAACTGAATACATTGAGTATCCTGAAAATTACTACCCTGAAAATATCGAGGATGCTCACTTACCTTACTATGAGGCATATCAGCCAACTGACTTAATACCTATTGATAATGCCCAAGAGGATACTCACCAGCAGGATTTTCCCAAGGACGACAGATCAGACAAACAAAAATAGAAGTTAATCTGCACACGCAGAGACAACTTCCTTATATAAGGATATCTCATCCTCCCTTAAAGCTTTTAATTGATACAGGGGCCAATCAATCTTTTATTAACCCCGAAATAATAAAAACCTATTACCCGGATGTGCCATGGACATATGACCCATTTGAAGTTACAAACGTGCATGCTACTACTCGTAATGACTATTCCGTGACCTTACCATGCTTCCCCGAGTTCAAAGATGATGACGACATAACCCTATTTCTTTATAAGTTCCATGACTATTTTGACGGCTTAATTGGCCTGGACTTACTTACTAAATGGGAGGCTAATATTGACTTAAAGACTAAAAGCTTAAATACAAAAAGGTCAGTTAACCCCATTCACATGTACGACTCCCGTAACTGTAATTGGTATGAGGACATAATTCCCGCTAATACATCTAAATTAATTAAAGTGCCTATTAACACCCGCGACGGTGATGTACTTATACCTGAACAGATAATATCTAACTGTCAGATACACGAATGCGTTACTAGCGTGAATAAAAATCGTGGTATAATAGAGATAGTAAATCCAACTAGTAATGACTTAATATTCTCCATGGATAGGCCTATTAGTGCAGAAATATTCAATATCGAGTGTAACCACCTCGAGCAGTCTGAGTCGTCACGCACAAAGCAGGTACTATCTCGCTTGCGTACCGACCACCTCAACGATGAGGAACGCATCAATCTAGAAAATCTATGTACTCAGTATGCTGACGTATTCTATATCGATGGAGAACCCCTAACATTTACTAATAAAATAAAACACCATATTCGTACCACCGATGAAGTGCCTGTGTACACTAAAAGTTATAGGTACCCTTTCATACATAGGCAAGAGGTACAAGAGCAAATTGGTAAGATGTTAGAGCAGGGTATTATCCGCCCATCTGAGTCCGCGTGGAGCTCTCCGATTTGGGTGGTACCCAAAAAGGCAGATGCCTCCGGCAAAACAAAATGGCGTATAGTAGTAGATTTTAGAAAGGTCAATGAGAAAACTATAGATGACAAGTACCCCATACCAAACATAAATGATGTACTTGATAAACTAGGTAACTGTCATTATTTCACTACATTAGACCTAGCTAGTGGCTTCTATCAAGTCGAAATGTGCCCTGACGATATTCCTAAGACCGCGTTTAACGTAGAGCACGGCCATTTTGAATTTTTGCGTATGCCCATGGGCTTGAAAAATTCTCCGTCTACTTTTCAACGCGTCATGGATAACGTGCTCAGAGACCTCCAGAATACAGTGTGTCTCGTATATCTTGATGACATCATAGTATTTAGTACGTCACTACAAGAACATATAGTAAATCTGGAAAAGGTTTTTAAACGTCTGAGAGAATCTAACTTTAAAATCCAGATGGACAAATCTGAGTTTTTAAAGCTAGAAACTTCTTATCTAGGACACGTCATTAGTAAGGACGGCATAAAGCCCAATCCCGATAAGATTGCGGCTATCCAAAAATTCCCATTACCTAAGACAGCCACCGAAATCAAACGTTTCCTTGGGCTGCTTGGTTATTCCAGAAAATTTATTCCGGATTTCGCCAAAATTACTAAACCTATGACATGGTGTCTTAAAAAGGGCTCTAAAATTACTACTACTAACCCTGAGTACATAAACTGTTTCGAGCATTGTAAAACTCTTCTCACAAATGACCCAATTCTAAGTTACTCGGACTTTAGCAAGGAATTTGTACTCACTACGGACGCGTCTAATGTAGCTATAGCTGCTGTCCTCTCCCAGGGACCTATAGGCTCAGACAAGCCTATAGCATATGCCTCTAGGACGCTAAACACCAGCGAGTCAAACTATAGCACCATTGAAAAGGAGTTACTAGCGATCGTGTGGGCTACCAAGTATTTCCGCCCTTACTTATTTGGCAGGAAATTTAAAATAGTCACCGACCACAAGCCCCTTCAATGGGTTATGAGCTTAAAAGAACCTAGCTCAAGACTGATTAGATGGCGACTTAAACTTAGCGAGTATAACTTCACCGTTTTATATAAGCAGGGTAAAAGTAACTTAAATGCAGACGCCTTATCTCGGGTCGAGATTTTTAATGAGGAGACTAGTTCAGTAGCCGTTCAACCAACTGAAAGACCCCCATCCTTAGATAGCACCTCAACTGCCACAGCTCATACAAGCGTGGAACACCCTATTTTAGAAATTCCAATATCAGACGTGCCTCTCAATAGATTCAGTAGGCAGATTTGTCTATTAGTCGTAGGTGATATAAAGAAACGCCCAGTCGTTACCAAACCCTTTGAAACGCATGTGCGTACTACCATACAACTGTCAGAATCCAATCTCGAAGAAGATACTATCAATGCCATTAAAGAGTACGTCAATCCAAAGGTTAAAACAGGTATAATTATTAATCCACCCTTAGCTATGTATAAAATCATCCCCATAATACAAGATAAATTTAAGAGCTCCGCTATGGACCTCGTACTGACCAAAACTGAGGTTGAGAATGTCAAGGACTATCTTAGGCAGCAGGATATCATTCAAAAATATCACGATGGTAAGACTAACCACCGGGGTATCAACGAGTGTTACCTAGCACTATCACATAAATATTTCTGGCCTAAGATGCGAGAACATATTGCAAAATACATAAACGAGTGTACTATCTGTGGTATGGCTAAGTACGACCGCAATCCCATAAAGCAGAGACTTTCTATAGTACCGCCTCCTTCTAAGCCCTTTGAGGTTGTACATGTTGACCTCTTCACTCTTGAGAACGAAAAGTACTTAACTTTGGTTGACGCATTCTCTAAATACGCACAAGCCTACCACCTCCGAGATGGTACAGCTATAAGTGTAGTACAGGCTTTGCTTAACTATTTTACTCATCACGGTGTGCCTATAACTATAGTATCCGACCAAGGCCCCGAGTTCACGAACCAGGTTTTCCTTGAATTTACTAAACTACACAAAATTCAACACCATAAAACATTAGCACACAACCCTAATAGCAATGGAACGGTAGAACGACTCCATTCGACTTTCTTAGAGCATCTTAGAATCCTTAAATTAAAATACCCAAATGAATCCGCTATCAAAATCATCCCGTACGCTGTATTAGGATACAATAGTTCTATTCATAGTTTTACGCGTTGTAGACCTATCGAAGTTATCACCGGACACTTTGACCCACGTGATCCAGGGGACATTGATATGAATGAGCATATTCTCCAACAATATGTGCTAGATCATAAGCAACGAATGCTTAAGGTCTATGATATCCTAAATGAAACGTCACTCCATGAGCGCACCGAGCTTACGGAAGCTAGGAATAAGGATCGCGAGCCCGAAAAGGAATATGTGCCAGATCAGCAGGTTTTCATTCGTAACCCCATGGCTAGTAGGCAAAAATTAGCTCCGCGATATACCCAAGATGTAGTATTAGCGGACCTACCTATACATATATATACTAAAAAGAAGAGAGGTCCTATTGCTAAGGCACGCCTTAAACGAACCCCTAAAACTAACCCATTGTTACAGGATACTACTTCTGACGATCATACTCCAACTGACCAAGGCGCAAGACATAGCACTTAACAACCTCGACATTGGACCTGGCATCCTGCCCTTCAATCTTGGACCGACTCGACTTATAACTCATTACCATTCATTCTTATATGACATAGACCTAGACGACATATCCGCGACAGTAACTTCGGTTAGATTACAAGTAAATCATTTTAGAATAAGCCTTTCTAATAAAACTTTGTCTCTCTACGAGCCCCATATTATGCACCTTTATAGTAAACTAGATACCGTGCGTGAACAACTGCGAACCTTTCAACAGACTCGTAGTAAAAGAGGACTTATAGACGGCCTCGGTTCTATTATTAAGAGTATATCTGGTAATCTCGACTATACCGATGCTATAAAGTATGACGATGCCATAAAAGCTCTTCAGAATAATGAAAAATCATTACAGACTGAACTAAATGAACATGTAAGCCTAGGCAAAGAATGGATAGCTAAACATTCTATAATATTAGACAAAATAGTCGAAAATCAGAAAAGGTTAGCCAGTGCAGTCGACTTATTAATAAAGTCAGACGCAGACATAGAGAACGATTTGCTTCAATACGCACATCTATCTCAGTATCTATTGATCCTCACAGACAATTCTAGAGAACACGTTAGCTTTTATTCAGAGTAGGAGTACATCTCGTTATATGGTTAATATTAACTCTTTAAATAATACGTTAGTTAAGTTAAGACAGTTATATTCTAAGGGAGAAATTATAGACATAGACTTAAGGGAATATTTCGATATCATAAAATCGGGTTATTACTACGTAGGAAATAAGTTAGTTATAGTACTTATGGTACCGATCGCTTCTCCTATTACCTATACCCTATATAAATTATCTATCGTCCCCAACCGATACAATCAGGTATTTGTTCCTATCCAACCCTATGTAGCAATTCAGAGAACAGGTTCTATGTACATAGAGACTGAATGTCCGAAGGTAAGCGCATGGTACCTCTGCGAAGAAAATTTGCAGTACAAGATCCGAGATAGCGAAGATTGTATGCAGCACCTGATACTAGACCAGCGGATTAACCCTTCGTGTCAATTTACCTATGTCAACTTATCTAGCTCAGCACTCGAGAGGCTAGACGACCAGCATTACACCATCAGCCTGCCAACGCTAACTAAGGTACATATATCCTGCGAACAAGAACATTACAAGAATCTTCTAGGAAGTTATCTAGTATCTATTCCACCAAATTGTATGCTGAAAACGCCAGAATTCACCATCTCAAATACTCAGAACCGCATCAAAGGACATGCCGTGCAGATAGTACAGCTGCCTATCGACGAGCCTGTGACAACAAAGTCCCAGCCTATAGTAAGGTTAAACTCTATTAACCTTCAACATCTACACGAGACGAACGCAAAAATATCCCTTCAGCATCCTGTTCAACTGAAACAAGATAACGCAGACAGTGTCTATCACACTACGATTCCTGTCTACACAATTCTCAGTCTATTCCTATTGGGACTCACCCTAGTACTCTATTGGAGACGTCACAAGAAAGAATCTGTGACGAAGGCAGTACTAACTTTAGATCCCGTGTATCCTGAGGGAGCAGCTGAAACGAGGGACATTGAACCTAAGGATATCAAAGTTAATACCAGCAGCATCTCGGCAACCTTCTCAGCATAGCTAGCGAATAGTTACCGATCTACGGGGGGAGGCGTTACGGAAGCCCAATACATGGAAATCGCTGACCATGCAGCGTCGTTCGCCCGGTACATCATGCAATGATTGCGACACCCGGCGTGGTGCACCTGCGCTTGACTCACCGAGCCACCGCCCGCTATGACGCGATGTATGAAGACACTTTCGGTTCTCACATCGACCGTTTGACATCTTATTTAATTTTATATAGTTTGTAATTTTAAAGTATTAAAGTTAGTTATAAAATTTTTGGTTTTTTTTGCATCCTTCGATTGCAGACTTCATTTCTTGTGTTTTTTTTATTTTTATTTATTAAATGTGCCTTGCTGGCTTGACTGATATTGATCCTAGCTGTGATTCACGAAAGTTCCGTTGTTTGAAGACCATCAGCTCTTTTTTAGCTCAGGAAAAAATGTGAACATCTTTCAAAATTCTGGTGAATTAAAAAAATGGTATCCTTTTACTTCAATGACATTGAGAAAACATAGTAACTCCTTACCAACTTACTGCAGAGACATTGGGTTGGGCTCATTGAAAGTAGTATCAATGAATGGGTTACAATATATAACCTATTTAACGATCATGTAATTTTCTGTCCTCGTCGTCGTCAACAATTACTCATCCCTCTGCTGGGATACGGGACTCCGCATCAGAAGAAGGGGTTTAGAGAATACTCCACCACGCTGCCCAACTGCGGGTTAGCGGAGACTGCGGGTTGGTGGTTGGAATTTTCTACATGTGAAAGAAATTTTTCAAATGTATTATAGTTCCTTCTGACACAGGTATCTCACTTAAAAGAAGGAGCCCACCCTCCACATTCTTAAACGTAAATTGTGAAAGAAATAAACATTTTTCATTTTCATTTTCATTTATTAATGTCTTCGTTATTTCGATTCGAGTAACATATGATATTTGGTTCGGAGACAATGTCAATCTTAATTATTATGTCATTTATTTGGAACTTTTGCAATGTAATAAATCATCGTTTTGTTTTGGAAAAAAAAATCGATTCAGTAGATTTGAGTATACCCATCACAAACAAAAACGAGTGGTACACCAAATAGGAACGAAGTTCCTTAAAATAATATTAATTTGAAGTTCTATTCGAGGTATAAAGAAAATATTTTTTATTTAATATCTGATTATATGTCGTAGTAATAACAATGATCAGATGGTTCCACTTTTGACCACCAGATTGACCAGGGGGCCTACCGCCGAAGCTGAAGCCGATTACAATTGGATTTTTTTGATTGCGAAAATCAAAGTTTGGCTTAGATTGACGGTAATTGTATTTACCTTAGCTGATAGAAACCATAGAGCTCTATCAACTAAGCTAAAGATGTTTGTCATTAGCTTAAACCTAAGATCTATTTTCGCGGCTTTAGCTTCGGCGGTAGGGTAGATGATGTAATTATCGACTGATATAATAATAATAGCAAACTGTAAGAATAATAACAGTCATCACGTAGATTATACATTAGACACTGTATAGACACTGTATTATACATGGACTATATATAAAAATCTTACCGTTATTTTTAACGTCACGGACGTTTTTTGCCGCCCCATAAGGAACAACGCCCCATATTGCTACGGCCATACTACCGTGATTTGCCAATAATTATTGCCATAATTTCAACAACGCCTAAGTGTAACCACGATTTATGGCCATAATTTTACAATGCCAATCAATATGGCAAATGGCGGTAGACAATAGCTCCGGCGGCGGTCTTTTCTCGCACATCTAAGAGAATTACCGTAGTAATTCATGCGTTTGTGGCCACACTACCGTTTGTCCAGTGTGCAACATGAGCTCAACGGCCACGCACGACCGACATGGAGTGGTCAAATGAAAAACGCTCGATTTTTGGAATTATTCCAATGCGAACCGTCACTTTTTATGGGCTTTCTGTCGGGTATCCACCGATAAAACCTGCGGTGTACAATAGATGATTAGAAGAAGAAAAAATAATCCTCGATCAGTTATTATAGAAACCATCTAAATAAATATAACAGCTGTAGCTTCAACCTCCATTTTGAAAAATTACCGCCTAATTTATTGACATATCTAGGTAAACTCTAGTGTAACCACACCGCTTCACGCAGTAATTTAAACGGTAATTCAATGCCATAATTATTGCGGTAACAGCCCGGTAGACGGTAAGGTAGTGTAGCCGCAGCATAAGGAACTTCGTTCCAAAATGCAAACACACACAAATAAAAATTTAATATCTCTAGAATATTAGTATACATACGTATAACAAGTCAAAAAAAATCTGACGAAAAAAATAATTATCAAATCAGCAACCTAATATTTCCATTTCCAAGGACCTAATATTTCTGGTCCGATAAATATCTAATTACGAAATTACCGAAGCATACTAAGGGATAACATAACATCGTGGACGTAATTTCCTGGTGTAAACATGAGGGTCACGTGACAAATGGCCGTCGCGATTAGCCATCTATTTCTATAATAACAAGATTCGGAGCCATTACAGAAACTCAATAACACTTCACACCGTTACACAAGAAATAAACTTGTATGTAATTAGCTACTACCTACTTATTTCTTCGATAAAAGTCCTATGAGTAAATGCGAAAGCGTGTTTATTCGACTTTCACAGTAAAGTTTTGGGGTGTAAGCGGTTCATCAACATCTTTGAAGTCAAGCCAACGTCAGCCGCACGTGGTGCTGGTGAGAGAGGTAGGGCATAGCGTATTTTTTAAGCGGGCAGCTTAAAAAATACGCTAAGGCTGAGGCTGAGGATGTAGCTCCACCTCACAGAATACCGCAACCAAATAACAATTCCCTTGAGGGTTGTTGTGTTCCTGCGAGTGAGTGAGGTCACCAGAAAGAAATAAAGGAAGGAGTAAAGTTTTGCTGATCTCCGTGGGCGGTGGTGATTGCTTTCCATCAGTTGACCAACATGCTAGTTTGCCCCCGGTCTCATATAAAAAAAAATGAACAAAATATTTATATAACTGAGGAATTCGATGGCATCGTTGCGAGTGTCAGTTTAATCGAACATGCAAGTTAAGCAACGTCGACCGCAACCTGTCTATGGATGAGTTTATTTATCTCGACCTCCTCCGTGCTTCGGATGGCACGTTAAGCCGTCGGTCCCGGCCATTGTCATTATAGATAACAGTCGTTAAGCCAAGTCAGTGGCTTTAGGGCGGCTTGAAAACACTGGCCTCCGCCACGTCGCAGTTGAGTAGCGTGGTGGAGTATACTCTAAACCCCTATAATTGAGGGGTTCTCCCCTCAATTATAGGGGTTTAGAGTATATATCCCAGCAGTGGGATGAATAAAATAAATAAATACTCTTGGACAAAATGACACAATGCCATCCAGTCATATCCAGTCTTAAACTATGCAAGGCTTGTACTATGGGTACTAGATAACTGATATTATACTTAAATACCTACACATTTTTTTTTACAAATAATATACAGAAAACACTCATACCAAGACAAACAGACATGTTTATGCACACAAATATTTGTCTTGTATGGGGATCGAACCCTTGACCGCGGAGTCAAATTGCTATTGCTAGCCATTCGATCACCGAGCTCGTCGACTAAAAGTGGACGACAATTTTCATGAACATTGGTGTTTTCATGATTTTTTTTTTATACGTAAATAAAATTATCCATAAACAAAATATCTTAACATAACATATATACAACTGCCGTAAACAGCAAACTTTACGAAAAGCCAATCAAGGTAGCCAACTAAACAAAACTAATAGACTTGTCCAAATACATTAATTTAACGAGCAGTGAGCAACAAACAAGCGACGGAGCGCCGGCGATCGGAAAGACTCTCGGCTAATCAAAACTTGGGGCTGAACATCTCGGAGCATCCATGGATGTTTTCTGGTCGTTTGGCTGACTAACTAAAACTTACGATTAGTTCTTCTGTATTGTTCATGTACAATTGGTCAATTTGTGCTCCCCAAACTTTAACTTGATGATTCACTGTGTTTTTGTTTGACAAATTGTTTCGTTTGTTTTTGGGAAACTTTTAGTAAACACCTCCAATGGTCTTAGTCTCTATTTGACGTGTTAGCGTCTTATAAATCGATGAAAGCCGGCTGCACGCACGTAAAAGCATGACTCATTGTCACGTTCCGCCTGAGCCGAGCATGCGAGAGCGCTTTTCGCCAGAGCCTCGTTTGTCAGTCAGCAGGGTGCAACACGTGCAAGTGAGGTTGGCTTTGGCCCTAAATCGTAAAGACCTACTTACACCAAACCAGGCTTTACAGTTACCAATACGGGTGCTATTATTGTTGCACATTGTTAAACTATGTATGTAACTACTTTGGGGTGTATGTGGTTCATCAACATCTTTGAACCAAAGCCATCTTCACCTGCACGCGGTGCACCCTGCTGACTGACAAAGAAAGCTCTGGCGAAAAGAGAGGTAGGGAGCGTAATTGTAAGCTACCCGACTGGGGAATGTACCTCCACCTCACAGAATACCGCAGCCAAATAACAATTCCCTTGAGGGTTGTTGTGTTCCTGCGAGTGAGTGAGGTCACCAGAAAGGAAGGAGATGCTGCATTGGCAGCGGGGGTGGCGGCGCGCGAGCGATATTTTATGTTGCCAGCGTTAATATGGCTACGGTAACCGCTTCACATCAGGCGGGCCGTATACTTGTCTGCCACCCGACGTAGTATAAAAAAAAAAAAAAAAAAAAAATCTACTATTCCATTAAAACCTAGAGCTTTTGTGTTTTTAACATAAGAAACATTATAATTTTAAAGACCTTCATTTCTGTTAGTGGTCTCAGAAAAATGCTACTACTCTAATTTTGTATTGTAGCACACCCCGGACACTCCAAACAAATATAGCGTCATTGACTACTACATAGACGGTGATCAATGCGCGTGTATGAGCGTGTGTGCGTGCGGCGCTACACAAAACTGTTCCAGATTTGTCTCAGAGAGGAGGTGAGGTCGATACGAGAGAGCGGTAGGGAGTGACAGTACTGTACGTAGTACTTACACTGTGATTGTAGTCCGGTTTTTCATGTTACTAGTGTTATTAAGAAGAATATTATTAGCAAAAGTTCATATAAAAAATCATTAAATGTCTGTACGATTTCTGTTGGATCTGTTACATTATGTCCCTCTCTTAAATCACGGGTCAAGCCCGGTCATTTGATAGGCGTTCGTGGGGATATGGATCCAACGCGTAGAGGCCCCTTTGAGAAGTTTGATGTAATGTTGTACGCCCGCCGTGACCCGTTCCAGGATTATGGCAATGGAACGATATACCCGTAAGCAGGTCTCGGCAGGCGTTGAGACTATTGCGAAGTGTGATGGAAAATAAATGGGCTATGGAGATGAGATCTGGGTGAACTTAATACCGGGCTATTACAGAAGAGGGTTATGTCCCTTATTATTAATTGAGTTTATATCCTGTGGGTATAAATCTGTCGGATTTGTCTTTAATAATATCCCACGTAGCTCTACAGATATTATTGGCATTAGATATAGCCTTGGGGTTAAATTTTTTTCGCGATACATTGTTTCAGACTTTTACAATATTTTTGATAGGCCAAATTATTTTCTCTTGTATTCGCCTTGTAACATTTATATTTCAGTTTTCATTTGACCTTTTTATACCTGTCGTTATCCATTTCGGAGAATGTTGTTTTAAATTTACTTAATTTTTTTCTGGAGGGAAACAAAGGTTATAAAACAGACAAAATTGGTCATGAAATTTATCAAATGCTTTATTTCAATTTGTTTCTTCCATTACATTAGACCAAGTAAAAGCCGTAAAGCTCTCTAGGAATTTGTGGATATTACTTTTGGTGTAGTTTTTAACCTCTTTAGAGTAATATGGTCCCTATTAAAATTTTGTTTTACTTGAAAAGTTACCGTTTGACCCGTGTTATGATCAGACTTATTTTACATAATGAGTCTTGGATATTACTAATAATGTGACCAATGAAGTTTACTGTCGAGTGGACTCATTAACATGTAATTCAAGTTCATCATTTAATTAATCCTTTAGACGTTCTGTTTTGTGAGTTGTTTTAAGTGTAGGTCACCTGCTATAATAACTTTTTTGTTTACGTTAATTGTCAGTTTATTTAATAAGCATTTAAATTTGTCAAAAAATACATGAATGTCACTATTAGGGATTCTAATAAATACAATAATACGTTTTAGGGATGGAATGTCAATACTACAGCATTCAAATAATTTTTCAACAGATAAGTCTTTACAGATCGTCGAAATTTTATATTCGATGTTTTTTTTTATTTATGAATGAATTTTATTTGCGTGAAATGTGGTATACAAAGCTGTTAAAATTAAAATATTCAAAACAATACCCACCTCACCAGAAACTGGCGTGTAAAATATAATGTCCTTATTACTAATTTATTTGTATACAATAATCATGTCCGTGTTCTACTTTGCATTCCAAATTGATAGAGTGAGTCTATAAATATGATAATTAATTGAGTTATAGTCATAAGCTAATTACAATAATGTTAATTTAAATACTGAATAATAACTAAAACTTTTGGTCATAATATTTCTTTATCGAATAGGTAAAAGCAAAAGCACCTTTCAACTAGCCAATTGAATAAATTTCGTTTAAATGTTACAAGTTCTAGACATTTAATGCTATTTGGAAGCTTATTAATGCACACTCCTCCGCGTTTTTATTTTTTTCTTGAAAATGATGTGGCTAGTTGATAACCTTGTAAACGAATAATGCTTTCACTTCCTAACTTAACTAACGTTTCCGATAAACATGTAACGTAAATATATATATATAATGAAGTTCGTTTATACTTAGTTTTAAATGTCAAGTTTATTTACTAGTTGTGCTATATTTTGGTGAAATAATATCATAGTTATATTATTATTTCGGCTTTTTTTTTTCGATAAAACAGTTCTCTCTCTGGCATACGTTGGCTCTGATTTCGCTCTTTAAGTATAGGAACATGTAAAATAGTTGATTGTTTTGCTACTACATCTCATAAACGGTGTATAGGGGATTTTCGTGTCGTTAATCTCGAATATAGAATTAAAATTTCAGCCACGCGGCACATTTCATAACTGTCTACATTTGGGTTACCACCTCAGTGTTTCTAAGTAGAAATTTATCATGATAACACCAACACAACAGCTGCTAGTGGGCTGCTTGCAACCCGCGCACTCGCTCAATACCTTGTCTCTAGGTACATAAAGAAAAATACTAATTATATTTATCTATATAAAAATGAATCCCATTTTTCCTTGGTCACGGCATCACGCGTAAACGGTTAGACCGATTTCGCTATTTCGTTTTATATTGTATTTGTTATTGTCAGGACAAGGTTCTTATGAAATAAAAGATAAGAAAGTTGCATGAAAAATTTGAAGATTTAAGAAAACTGAACGACCATATTAACTTTACTAATGTAACTTTATGTCGTTTGACAGAACTGTCAATCATTTGACGGCGTGCGCGAATCCAATTCAAATTCAATATTCATAGTTAGAAAGACAGGACAATGTCTGTCGGGTCAGCTAGTAATTGTCAGGAAGTTCTTATGAAAGAAAAAAATGAGAAAGTTACAAAATTTAAGAAAACTGAACGACCATATTAACTTTTCTAATGTAACTTTATGTCGTTTGACAGAGTTGTCAGTTAGTTAGGAAGACAGGATAATGTCTGTCCAGGTGAACTAGTATAATATAATATAAATTGATTTGAATCAGCTAAATCTTTTAGATACCAATAAGTTATAAAAAAATAAGTCGCAGCATAGGTCAATTCAAGTAATAAATCCCGGGCTGATCTATTTCATTGCAATATAAAAATATGATTCAAAAGAATACCAAACATTTAATCATCATAAACCAAACAACTGCATTATTGCAAAATCCAGTTTCCTCTGTATTTCCTAGACTCATAAAAACTTAATAACAGAAGCACGAACATTTTAATCTAGCATTCGGAAAACTGGGATGTTCCTTGTTAAGCGTTGTTATTGCATTTAGGATTTCTATGAATATGAAACATAGCATGTCTGTGTTGGCCGGAGCATATCCTCACCTAATATATATTATGTTATATATACCAGTAAGTACACTATACACGATCTTAAAAAATACCAGCCTAATTTTAGGAGTTTTTCAAATCAAATCAAAATATCTTTATTCCTTGGACTTTATAAAGCACTTAGAAACGTCATACAAATTAAATATAAGAACATATCTAAATCATTACTACTCTAAATCCGCAGAGCTTAGATTCACTTTCTTCAACTATCTTGAATGTGAAAGGGAATTTAAGTGCCAGTTCCGGCGACGGGGCTTCTTGAGAAGAACTGTCAAGAAACTCAAGGCCGTTTAAAGGAATTCCTTTCTAGCGAACAGAAAAAAGTCCATTGTTCTAAGAATTTTAAAACATTTTGATTATGGGAGTTACTTTTGAGGGGCTAAGATTCTAGTAAAAAAATGTTGTAGTTACTTAATAGCTCAAACCCGACCACACCATGCAAATGTCGCGTCGTTTACTACTACATAAACAATGACGTCTGTGCAGAGCGGGAATGAGCGTGTGTGCGTGCCGCCCCATGTAAACTGTTCCAAATACGTCTCAGAGGGGAGGTGAGGTCGACACGAGACAGCGGCAGGGACTGGCCATACTGTACTATTATTTATACTGTGTTAATAGATAAAGTTGACCATTATAAAGAATTGTCATCATCATCAGGTCATTTTAGTCTCCACTACAGGAGCTCGACCCTCTCTCGTCCGTCCCAGACAGAAGGATGATTTGGCCTACACTCCCCACGCTGGCCAAACGGATTGGGGAGGCCTGATCTTTGATAATGTATGTCCCTTAGTCGCCTTGTACGACATCCACGGGAAGAAACGGAGTGATTCTATTCTAGTCTGCCGGAAACCAAACGGGCAAAAAAACTAATATAGTGTATAAAGAACTATACAAGGAGATAATGTCAAATTTTAAATTTATCATGCTTTAACTGAATCCGCAACTCATCGCAAGACAGCAACTTCCAAGTTTCTCAGCTAAAAAAACATAATTTCCATCTGCTTGTAAATAAAAACACAAGTTACGGGGATGACAAATGTCTCCACTAACTTTCGCTCATATTTCGCCGAAATGACTGCGACTTGAAAATAACACAAGGTAGCTAAAATAATTTACGAGAGTACAAGTCCCCGAAATGTCGTTCCCGTGTTGGTGTCCCGTAAATCTCTATATACCGCCGCTAATGTTGTTTGTCCGACTTTGTGTCAATGTTGATTATGTTGCGAATATAACGGAGGTGTGGTGTCCCACACGCGGGACCTGCTACTTGCTAAACTCGATACTTCAAGTACACTTCACGTCAAGTACACTTGACAATGGCCTGAAATTAGATTTTCTTTTCTTTTTTTTTTAACTACGACGGGTGGCAGACAAGCATACGGCCCGCTTAATGTGAAGCGGTTACCGTAGCCATATTAACGCTCGCAGCACAATACATTGCTCGCGCCGCGTCAGCGGGAGTTGACGGCGTAGTATCTCCTTCCTTTCTGGTGACCTCACTCACTCGCAGGAACACAACAAGCCTCAAGGTAATTCTTATTTGGCAGCAGTATTCTGTGAGGTGGAGGTACATATCCCAGTTCAGTTGGGTAGCTTACAATTAGGCTCCCTACCTCTCTTTTCGCCAGAGCTTCGTTTGTCAGTCAGCAGAGTGCACCACGTGCAGGTGAGGTTGGCTTTGATTCAAAGATGTTGATGAACCATTTATACCCCAAACTTTTTTTAATTATTTAGCATTGGAAAAGATTGTGACAGTGTCGATTTGCCTCAGAGTTCAGATAAATAGATAGTAAGACTAGAAGTTAGACAGAGGTCATACGCCAAAGCCTAATTCCATGTAGTAGTTACATAGAAATATTTTTATTTGAATTTTTATACATATACAGCACAATTTCGTATGCATTCTTAGGTTTCTATTTGAAATAATTGACTTAATTGTATATTTGAATTAATATTGTCTAAAATCAAATAAATTACTGGTCAAATCATTATTTTTTTTTACAAATACAAATTGTCTTTATTGTGAACAACAGGTTTTACAGATGTTACAAATTTATATCGATCCATTCTGTGTTCCACCACTTAGGCATACAATAATTATTAACTTTAACCAAACACTAATCATGCACTATACAGATTTCTGTCATTCTGATAATCACTAACGCTCTACTAGCATTTATCAACTAACAGAGCATGGAATTTCTTTTTAAAATCAGTAATTTCCTTAATGCCACGTATTTCTTCTGGTATCCTGTTGTAAATACGAGGCATATCAGAAAAGACGCTTTTACTTGTTTTACTTTTTACTTATAAGATTTCATCTTTGACATTTTGCCTAAAAGGAAAAATAAAGTGTATTTATTTTTATGTTAAATTTTATGCATCAATTTGTAATTAAAATCTGAAGTACGTATTGTCAAATCAGACCACTAAATTGTGAGTGTTTCAATTTCAATTCAATCTTTAGGGTACTACTATAAAGTTCAAAATTGCTTACACATATCTTGTGTACAGTCGGCTCGATCTTTTTATAGAGAGTACTTGTCAAGTTGAAAAGAAGCGATTCTTGATGTTAAAATCTTATGTGAAAATGTTTCTTGAATTTTTATAAAGGATTTAATGTACACTTTACTTAAAATATATTGTACACAGACTTTGTATAGATATACAAATATATTTAAAAACATTTTAACATGCATGTTAAAATGACACAAGCCTGCTGCAAAATGCTAAAATAAATTTTATTTTAGCATTATAAATTTATAAAAGAATCTGAACACTCTATCACATATCTATACTAATATTTTAAATGTGAAGTGTGTTTGTTCGTTTGTCCTTCTTTCACATCCCAAGGTACCAGTAATTTGGCAATAATTTTCAGGATTTTTTAAAGTCTCTACAGGCTACGGTAACTGCTTTATATTAAGCGGCTGTAGCTTATCTGGCGCTCGGCTTGGGATAAAGAAAAGGAAACTTGCCTCTTACGTTCAAACCGGCCATTCCCTTGAGGTCATCGGACCCTGGTCTCTCCGATATCTCGTGATGGTGGTGGGGGGTGGGGGGGGTCTGACACTTCGTCGCTCCATACTAGGTCTCCACGCTAGGACTTCCCCCCCTGACTCGGCAGATGTGGCCTGAACACTGCCACTTCAGCCTGCGGACTCTGCGAGGTATGTCGACAACTTTGATTCTCCGTCGAATTTCTTCGTTCCGAATTCGGTCCTTTATAGAAATGCCGAGCATAGCTTTCTCCGTAGCTCACTGCGCGACTTTCAATTTATCGACCAGACCAACGGTCACAGTGCAAGTTTCTGCACCGTAGGTCATGACGGGGAGAACAATGTGCTATCATAATTACTGTCGGCATCCCATCAACCCGATTCCCAACAGTGGGGTGAGTAAGGCTTGACGACAACGACGTCATCAACCCATCATCATCATCAATAATCATCCCACTGTTGGAATACGTGTGTCACCTCATTCGAAGGGCATCGTGAAAGCACACCCTGGCCACTCCATACAAATGTGGCAGAGTTTACTATACATATACAATGACGTCTGTGCAGAGCGTGAATGAGATTGTGTGCGTGCGGCGCCAAACAAACTGTTCCTGATTCATCTCAGAGGGGAGGTAAGGACACAAGAGAGCGGCAGGGAGTGGACATATTGTACGTAGTACTATTATTTTTATTGTTTTCAAGCCGCCCTAAGGCCACTGACTTGGCTTAACGACTATCTAATGACAACAACGTACCCTATACCTAACAGCTAGTGCGCCAACCTTCCGGTTATATCACGGGGATGCGAGTCTCTCGTCCAGTAAACCAACCAGACGAGAGGACCTTTACCTGCTCCGCCCTTGCGCTCGGTAAACCAACCGAGCACGCAAGCGGAACAGTAGCAGGTCTAATGACAACAGCCGGGTAGGCTTAACATGCCCTCCGAAGCACGATCATCATCAACATCATTAATGTAGAAAAGAAAAATTCTAATCCACTGACTCTTCAACCAGCCTTCACCGCCGAAACCGTATTTTTTGGTGGAAGAAAACCTTTTCGAACAATAACCTAATATACTTAATGAAATACGTGGCCTCCACTCTAAGATTTTCCTCTCTCTCTCTACGATCTCAAGAAAGTGGCTGGTAGCGTTTGGATGCGGCAAGCGGAGGATCGCATGTGGTGGAAAGCATTGGGAAAGGCCTTCCCATTATTACCAACATCCGAGACCAGACGTGTCAGGCATCGCATCCCGAGGGATGCCTGTGGTCGGATGCCATCCCAGGAGTCTGTCAAGTACTGTCGCAGCCGCTGAAATCCGCATCGACGCAGACTGTACCGGTGAGAAGGAGATGAGGATCTGACCCGACAGACCCCGAACTTCCACATCTCCGATTCCCCGAATCGGAGCTGAGGCAGACGCGCGCTCCAGTTGCAATCGCCTTGCCACCCGTGTGGATACCAGGCACCCCTGTGCTCCAGTGTCCAGGAGGGCTCGTATCCGGACGAAGTCCCCCCGAAGTCCCCAAACGCACACCTGCGCGGTGGGGATAATAGTATATCCAACAGTGGGTAGATACAGGCTGATACTGATGATGACTTAATGAAAAAAGGATTTTTAAACAGGACATGAAACATGAAATATATTTATTCCTTATATGTGGGTTGTTTCAATAGCTACTATTTGTGTTCCATAAAACAGCCATGACAGTTCAATTATGCTGCTTGACTTCACCAATTTTGCCCATCGAATGCTCCCATCGGAGGTGACAAAGCCACTTACCAAAAGTGGATTTGGGGGCTGTTCGTCGACAAACTGAAAAAAGGCTCGTGTATTGCGTTATTTACTAAAACAACGTGTTAACTAAAAACAAAGCCATTTTATACAACTCCATTTTTTTAACTTTATGAAATTCATATTTTATTTACCGTGTTGTTTAAGCTGTGATTCGGCGAATAATGTTTTTGTTTTAACTAATATAAAATGAGTGGTTAAAAATTGTTGAATTTGAATTATTTAAAGTTGATACTGTTGATTGTTGGCACTTGGTGGAACATTATTATCATAATGTTATAATAAAGCACTTGTACTATTCCACCTTATTATATTTAATACTAGCTGGCCCGGCGAACTTCGTACCGCCTAATAGGCTATTTTCCAATGTTTAAAAATTGTACAAATAAATTAACAATATCGTAAAATACACAAAACTATAAAGATCTGCAAACTTTCATTCTAATATCTTCAGACTTTTTTTAGCGTCGATCAAAGTTTGGCGGGAAAGTCCATTTTAAAAGTATGAAATTATTAAAAAATAATATTTCAATTGGAGAAGCAATAAAAAATGATATAACTTTTATTATGATACTAACATAAACGTAATATTTAACATAGCTGTCGTACAAATTTCTGATTTGATGCATACAGAATACAAACCTGTGACGTCATAATTCGGTAGTCTTTTGTATGGAGCGTTTTGGGGCAGTCTAAAAATTGTGATTTTCAAATTAACATATCTCGAGAGATTTTTGTGCTATCGAAGTAATTCTTTCACCTATGGTTATATTATGGAGACGTCCCTACATATCAAACCGAAAAAAATGTTAGTCAAATAGGCTATTGTCAATGAATGTCGTGGTATACATATTAGTTGAACAAAATTTATGATGTCTTGAAATTAATATAATGAATAATAGAAAATAATAGAGAAGCACAATGACGCCATCGTGCTGTCGTGACGCACGTGTCAGTCTAATTGTACACGCAAGTTAAGCAACGTCAACCGTAGCCTGTCCATGGATGAGTTTATATCATCTCGAGCTCCTCCGTGCTTCGGAAGGCACGTTAAGCCGTCAGTCCTGGTTGTTATCATTAGATGGCAGTCGTTAAGCCAAGTGGCCTTTAGGCGGCTTGAAATTACTGGCGTCCGCCAACTCGCAATTGAGCAGCGTGGTGGAGTATGCTCGAAACATAATATTCAGTTGAAGAAAGACCCGTATTTAATATTACCCAGCAGTGGGTAAATATTACCCAGCAGTGGGTACATATTAAGTTCAGTATGTCACAAAATAAAGTACCATGACACTTGACAACCAATTAATACTCATTTTCAAGCATTCATTCATAAACAATTTTCAAAACAACAACGGACAACTTTCGCGACGTAAAAGTTAGACCAATCGATTTGACATTTAATTGAAAATCAATAAATATCCCAATCCGTTTTCAAATTTAATTTTTCGACAATTTTGTAATTTGTTTTAATACTTATTATCCTATACCCACATTTCTGAACGCACGCACATTTGACGTACGCACGCTAACGTCACGTTTGACAGGTCCGACATCCACGAACATTTTGTATGGAAAAATGATTTTTCTTTTATTTTATTTTTTTCGTAAATTTTCCAATGTTTTTAACAGTTATTCTGCTATTCTGGACGGAGACAAATCCAACAAATCAAAAACCATGGCAATCGGTCCAGCCGTTCTCGAGTTATAAGTGTTGTAACAAACACGACTTTCTTTTATATATATATAGAAGATAAAGATATAGATAGATAGATTACCGACCGGTTTTGCCGCTAAGGCATTATCAAGGTAAACAGATGGTGTTTGTGTTTCTACAAAACATTTTTTGAAAACCGGTCGGTAATATTAAATATAATAACGTGGAATAGTACAAGTGCTTTATTATAACATATTGATTTATTTAGTTATGTTGCTAATGGACTTTGGTTTATTTCCATTTAACGTATACTACTATTAAACTAGGATGTCTGTCTGTATACAAATAAATATGTCACGAGCATGCACCTATCGGGCTTGGTTCTGTTGCGATGAATTTTACATTATAGGGGCTTATACGGACATCAAGTAGCCAGCTATCTGGCGCCCAAGTGTGGGCACAACTAAAAACTAGGCGTACAGAGTGAGAGAGTCGAGAGGTGAGCGAGCGACCCTCTTGAATAGGGTTACCAGATGACAGGAATTTACCTGACATGTCCGGAATTTTAGCCTTCTGTCAGGGACACAGGGAAAATATGAAATTGTCAGGAACTTTTAATAAAAAAAAAAATATGAGCTATTAAAATATTTTATAAGATTGGAAGCGCCGGTATTTACTTAAGTAGGTATATTTAGTTACCAGAAGTCAGGAAATTAAATGCAATGTCAGGGATTTTTTCAGGAAAACTCTTTTTCGGACCTGGTAACCCTACTCTTGAAGGGATCGCGCCTACAGCTCCGGTACCCATCATGGAGATTGGAGAGTGTTGGTAGGACCCCAATGCTTGGGAAACCGAGCGTCGGTCGCCACAAGCTACTCGACTTAAAAGTGCCCAAGTAGCCTGCTTGCAGGTGAAAGGGGTGTAAACAGATCTTACACCCCTTTCACCGGCTTGAGTGCCTGGATGGTTTACAGAGCGCGATAGCGGGGCGAATAAAGGTCCTCTTGCCTCCTTGGTGTACTGGGCGAGAGACTGCCAATCCTGGGATATAACCATAAGATTGGTGCACAGGGGAGCATTAGCTGTAGGCATAGAGTCGTTGTCGGTTTTATTCTTACCACATATATATATATATATGTATATCATCATCAGGTCCATTTTAGTCTCCACTACAGGAGCACGACCCTCTCTCGTCCGTCCTAGACGGAAGGAGGATTTGGCCTAACCTATATATATATACCACAGTATAAATAATAATACAGTATGGCCACTCTCTGCCGCTCTCTCACGTCAACCTCACTTCCCTTCTGAGACGAATCTGGAACATTTTGTATGGCGTCGCATACACACACGCTGATTCACGCTCTGCGCAGATGCAATTGTTATTGTAGAAGTAAACGACTTGAATTTTGTATGGAATAGCCGGGGTGTGCTTATACTTAGCGCGGCTGGCTTTCGGACGATCGGCGATCGCTTCACTCGGCATAAACTAAAATATACAAAACCTCTTCTGCTAGGTTACTCATCCATATTTTTTAGCAACTTTGCATTATACGGCGGACGTTTCATTAGAGACTCGTCACAATTCCACTCACGCTTACTGCGTTTAATTCTGTTAACTATTTTTGTGTTCAAGAACGGAGCGGAATTTACAAAGTTGGGTACTCTGCAACCATTCTCACACGTTTCTCACTTCGTTCTTAATTCACTCGTGTCTGTAGAAAGGTCTTTATTTCGCAAATGTGCTACAATGTTTAATTCAAAAGTATTTTGTTCGTTGTTTCGCTTGTTTTTGCGTGAAATTCCTTGTATAATGCATTCGCTGCAGCTGTTTTGGGTTAGCGGGCTTATGGGTCGATTCAGATGCAACTGCGCATATATAAGACATGGCACTATTATCGTAGAATATGAAAAGAGGTCATCCAATATAAATGGGTCTCAATATTTTTTTTGTACTACGTCACGTGGCAGACAAGCATACGGTTCGCCTAATGTAAAGAGGTGATTTCTCGTATAAGTGGGCTTATGCCCGGTTATTTTGTAAATAGATTATTATGTTGAGAAATTAAAATGAACTAAGCTGCATCTCTCTGTCTGTCTACGAACGCCATGTACTTAAAATCCTTAATGGCGAAATTTTCATAAGGAAATTTTAGGTAAATAATTCATTAATTATTTGTATCAATTGGGTGAAATATCACGATGATTGTTAAAGATAATAAATTATGGCGACTGGAATCGTTACTGGCATGCATTGCGTAAACTATTAAAATCTACACCTGCACAGCCGGATAAGGTCGAGCAGGGAGTAAATCATAAAATTATATTATTTTAAGAAATGTATATGACTATACTTACCCCTGGATGTCCTGGATGTGATGCCAGGATTTTATTCCCAGTAAGACAGAACTGCCACTGGCTAATTCTATGGAGTTCACTCACCAGGTTACTATCCAGGAGCTCTACCGACTAAGCTAAATATGTTTAGCTCAGTCGGTAGAGCTCCTGGGCATAGTAAAAATAAAGAAGTAAGACGACTCAAGCGCCGAGCGGGCGATAATAGCCTAAATACATAGGGCTGTCGCTTAATAGTTTATTCAACCGTCAAAAATACTTAGTCAATCTCTTTAGGGTCCGCATCGCGCATGTGATGCCTGTGGTGTTACAGGCGTCCATAGGCTACGGTAACTGCTTGCCATCAGGCAGATGCTTGTTAGTCACCTTAGTGGTATAAAATAAATAAAAAAAAGATAATGGTCTATTATGATTGTGAATGAACATACTATGGTGATGGAAAGTGATGGTAGATGAAGCACACGAGATTGGTTCGGTGATCGATCGTGTACTGATAAATATAGGAAAATAATAACATGAGCCACAAAAAAACACTAAATTAGCTACATATACATATACAATACAATATAAAACTTACCAAACCTAACCTAACCCAGTATTTCACTAGGATAGGTTAGGTTTGGTAAGTTTTATATCAACTTTAGTCGCCTAGTCAGTATAATAGTCGCCCACATGTCTTCAGACAGTCAGGGGAGAATTACTAAAGAATAGGGAATGCACAAAAGATCCAAGAGGGTCGACGTGCCACCCGTGCTGCGTCGCTGGATAATAGTCGCCCAGTTTCACTATTTTAGATGCTCGGTTTATTATTTATTTTATTAAATAAATAAATATTTCTGATTAATTTAAACAGCGCCATCTAGTCCCAAATTAAGCGCAATACATTTTTTTTGTAAATACATACTTAAAACACCCAGACCAAGACAAACAGACATGTTCATGCACACAAATGTTTGCCTTGTGCGGGGATCGAACCCGCGACCTCGGAGTCAAAGTAGCCATTGCCATTCGACCACCTGGCCCGTCATACTCCTCGCCTCTACTTGTTGCGGTCTTCAGCATTACGGGAACATATTAAATATATGTAAATCCATATATATAAAACAAAGCAGAGTTTGTTCGAACACTTATAACTTATAACCACAGGACCGATTTTCATGGTTTTTGATTTGTTGGATTTGTCTCCGTCCCGAATAGCAGAATAACTATTAAAAACATTTGAAAATTGACGAAAGAATAAAATAAAAGAAAAAACATTTTCCCATACAAATGAAAATGTCAGTTGAAACAGGATTGCGATATTTATCGGTTGTCAAATATCAAAATGTCAAATCGATTGGTGTCACTTTTATGTCGCGAAAGTTGTTTGTGATTTGTTTTGAAAATTGAAAAATGACAAATCGAATTGGGTGAAAACGCTTGGCCCATGGGGTCCGATCGCAAGAATCAAATCAGAGAAAACATCAAAAGAAATGACAATTACAAATGACCAATACGATGAAACCGATTTCAAAACTAAAACATAAAACAAAACGTTTTGTTTTAATTTTTTGATTAAACAAAAAGGAAATGTTTATTTTTATGAAATCTTCAGTTTTTATGGATACGGGTCTTCCCTCAACCGAAGGGGTTTAGAGCATACTCCACCACGCTGCTCAACTGCGGGTTGGCGAAGGCGAGTGTTTTCGAGCCGCCTAAAGGCCACTAACTTGGAACGACTGTCATCCCTTGTTTGCTGTGATCTGAGCTGTCATCTAATGATAACAACCGGGACCGACGGCTTAACGTGCCTTCCGAAGCACGGAGGAGCTCAAGATAATCTAATGATAACAACCAGGACCGACGACGTAACGTGTCTTTCGTAGCATGGAGGAGCTCGAAGTAATATAAACCCATCCGTGTACAGGCTACGGTCAACGTTGCTTAACTTGCGTGTCCAATTAGACTGACACGCGTAATGATGCCATCGAGCTTCTCTATTGTTTTCTATCATTCATTGTTTTAATTTCATAAAATCATAAATTTAGTTCAGTTATGTACCACGAAATTCATTGACTGTTAGGCGGTACGAAGTTCGCCGCTAGTAATATATAAATAATGTGTGAAAAAGATTGCTAAACCGCTAACGTATATATACGACTAATGTAACTCAATAAATGTAATAACACTCATGTAACTATTTGACACTAAACTTTACTTTACTTTACTTAAACCGCTAACAGCGCGGTAGCAATACGAGTATAGGTTTTTCTACCGTGCTAGACCGTACAAGGTAGGAATGGGCAATTCAATTTCAATGGTAGGGCCTCTGATCGCCGGACACTTCAAGTGATGGTATTGAGCCAAGTACAAGTAAATCTACTCCCGATTATGATTGATTTGACGAGCTCGGTGGTCGAATGGTTAGCAATGGCCACTTTGACTCCGAGGTCGCGGGTTCGATTCCCGCACAAGACAAACATTAGTGTGCATGAATATGTCTGTTTGTCTTGGTCTGGGTGTTTTTCTATATATAATAAGTATGTATTTACAAAAAAATATGTATTTAAGTACATTTATTAGTTGTCTAGTACCCATAACACAAGCATTGCGCTTAATTTGGGACTGGGTGGCGCTGTGTAAATTGTCCAGAAACATTTATTTATTTTATTTATTTGTTATAGCTGTATGCAACACCAAGACCGCCGACTTAGACTTATTATCGGTTTTCTAACTCTCCTCCCAATATAGATGCAAATCTAAACGTATTTACATAAAAACTACTACAAACTGGTTTTAATTCTATTTGTCGGTATTGACGTGCGTGTAACTGATACCCGTGGCGTCCAATCATTACGCTCCTAAATATGCTACGGCGAGAGAGAAAATCCCGTATTAATTAACGTACGCATAACATGAAATAAACCGTGTATAAAGTACACAATAATTACGATCCGTCGAAAATTTAAGGAAAGCATTTTTTTTTATAATACGTGGCAGACATGCATACGGCCCGCATGATATGAAGCGGTTACCGTAGCCATATTAACGCTCGCAACAAAAAATAACGCTCGCGCGCCGCCACTCCCGCTGCCAACGCAGCATCTCCTTCATTTCTGGTGACCTTACAAGCTAGCAGGAACACAACAACACTCAAGGGAATTGTTATTTGGCTGCGGTATTCTGTGAGGTGGAGGTAAATTCCCCAGTCGGGTATTACGCTCCCTACCTCTCTTTTCGCCAAAGCTTCGTTTGTTAGTCAACAGGTTGCACCGCGTGCAGATGAAGTTGGTTATAGTACAAGGATGTCGATAAATCACTTACACCCCAAAATTAAATCAAATTAAATTAAATGAAGTGAAATGTGGTTAGAAAGTACTATCACCATCATCAGTCTGTATCTGCCCACTGCTGGATATACGCCTGCCCCAATGCTTTCCACCACATGCTATCCTGCATCGTCCGTTAACAGCTATTTCCAGTCGATTCTTTAAGTTCATCTGGCCATCTCGAGAAGCAGCGCGCAACGCTTCTCCACTGTACACGCGACTAAGCTCAGCTTAGTCGCAGCAAGCCACATATGTCAAGTCGGTGCAAGCAGTTGGGAGAGGACAGTTTAAGAGGAGAGAAAATACTATATACTACTAACTTATGTTTATATGTATTATTTAGAATATAGCTATTGTAGTCGGCGAACCAGACACAAATTTCGACAACCATTTCCTCCCGAGCGAAAACTTGTGAATTGGATCGGAAAGTTCATTAAGCCTAAAAATTGTCAGCTGCGGCTCTGTGGATGGAGTTTTTTTTCTTTTCAGTCATTTTCTCTCTGTTGAAATACTCAACTACTACTCTTTACAAGTAGTATTGTGGATATACATATTTAGACTTTTATACAATATGTATATACACTCTATACTATGATTTTTTATATTTTTATTGTTTTATTTTTACTATTTTATTTTACTTTTAATTTTTAATTTTTTTCTCTTATTTTGGTTGAATAATATTTTTTTTTATTGTATCATGATAATATTGTATTACTAGCTGATGCCCGCGACTTCGTTCGCGTGGACTTTATGATTCCGGCATATTAATACAAATACAAACTAAAGTAGATACATAAGAAAATATTTGGGGCAGTATTATACGTTAAAAGTCAACAAATTATTATTTTTATTTAAGATAGTCACCATAGTTTCAAAAAAAAAAAAATATAAATGAAGGGAGTCTTTCCTTCGGGAGCTAATATGAAAAGACCTCAAGCGTTACTAATCCTCGATAAAGCCACATTGTTGGTACGGATTTTACGATACTCTACCCCTAAAGGGGTAGAATGGGGGTTGGAAGTTTGTATGAAAGTTCTATGTTTTTGACGCAAGAGACTTGAAATTTAAAATGTATGCTCTGTAGATGGTGTGGTGTACTAATAATGTATCTTTAGAAATCAACCCCTTTTTGGGGTTAAAACGGGGTTTGGAAGTTTGTATGAAAGTTCTATGTTTTTAAAGTAAGAAACTTGAAATTTAAAATGTATGCTCTATAGATGGTGTGGAGGTGTACTAATAATTTATCTTTAGAAATCAACCCCTTTTTGGGGTTAATACGGGGGTTGGAAATTTGTATCAAAGTTCTATGTTTTTGATGTAAGAGACTTGAAATTTAAAATGTATGCTCTATAGATGGTGTGGAGGTGTACTAATAATGTATCTTTAGATATCAACCCCTTTTTGGGGTTAAAATGGGGGTTGAAAGTTTGTATGAAAGCTCTATATTTTTGAAGTAAGAAACTTGAAATTTAAAATGTATAGATAGTGTGGAGGTGTACTAATAATGTATCTTTAGAAATCAACCTATTTTTGGTGTTAAAACGGGGGTTGGAAGTTTGTATGAAAGTCCTATGTTTTTGAAGTAAGAGACTTGAAATTTAAAATCTATGCTCTATAGATGGTATGGAGGTGTACTAATAATGTATCTTTAGAAATCAACCCCCTTATGGAGTTAAAACGGGGGTTGGAAATTTGTATGAAAATCCAATGTTATTGGAGTTAAAGTAATTATGGCAGAAGGATTTTAAATGATATTTAAGTATAAAAAATATTGAAAACAACTACATACTTACTATTATAAGGAGGGATGTATTATTATAACAATAAAAAGTACTTTAGGTTTTACAAAGAGGTTTTAAAAAATAATATCCGTCGACTTCATTGATTCTAAAAATTCGTCTAGATATTGATTGTTTTTAACTTTTTCATCTTTTTCCTTTCATTAGGTATTTAGCTTTTTCGAATGTAATTAAAAATTATTTGCAAATAACTAACTCCACGCGTACGAAGTCGCGGGCGGCCGCTAGTATATATATATATATATACATATATATATATATATATATATATATATATAATATATAAAATAAATAAGACTATTGCGTCTAACTTGTAGCAGGTAAGAATAAAAGTAGCACTGCGTGTGGTTATTTTTTTTACAATACAATCAATATTTTGTTAAACTATTTATACTCATCAGGCTGAACAACTTTTGCTAAGGCGTCATTTTTATATTTCTTATAGTTTAGCTGAACCATTATGGTTCTGCATCAGGTGTTCCAAATCTTGGATTTTTATACCGAGATGGAAATTTCGTGTCCACGTTTTCAAATCGATGCCATTTTCGTAATTGACATTTTAGAAAACCATAGAATCAACACCCATATTGATATTGTAACATTTCACCCCCATCGCACCCCCACAGGAGTGCTCTTGTGTCACGTCGATTATGTTAGATTATAAAATAGCTGTTGTTTTCGGAATCAGCGACCCGATAAACCATAAAAACAATACCCATGTCGATTTTCAGACGTTTGCACCTCATTTCACCCCTTTAGGGGGTTGAATTTTGAAAAATCCTGAAACACGTGTTTACTCATTTATCTACAGAAGATCTCGTGTAAAGTTTCGTATAAAATAGTCCAACTAATCTTGGTTCCCCATACAAACTTTGGACCCCCATTTCACCCCCTTAGGAGTTGAATTTTCCAAATTCCCGTCTTAGTGAGCATCTACGTCCTGAAAGGAATTCCCATACAAAATTTGAGACTCCTAGCACTTGTAGTTTCTTAGATTTTGTGATGAGTGATTTTCTATAAAGAAAAATTTTCTTTAAACTTTAAATGACGATAACTTTTTAATCTGACATCAGATTTCGATGAAACAAAGCCTATATGTTGCTCAGGGATAACCTTAATCTTTTAGTGAAAACCGCGTAAAAATCTGTTCAGTAGTTTTAAAGATTAGCGAGTACATACAGACAGACAGACAGACAGACAGACAGACAAAAAAATCAAAAAAATCTTTTTTGTGTTCTGTTACTCTTTTTTTATCGCCCACACTCATTTTTCGTTAATTTTATCAAATGTACAGACACGCGGTTCCTACTGTTTTATTATATGTATTGATGTATAATAATAATATTGTATGGCGATTTAAAAAAGACCTATATTGACAGAGTTTCTTTCGGCATTTCTTCTCGTCAATGGTCATTCCGAAATCCGAAAAAATAATATACCTAATTGTAAAAGACGTGGCTAAGGCCCGCGAGGGCTCACAGAATAAAGAATTTTGACTTTGACTTTGAATCAGTAGAGTGTTTATATGCTATTACTGAATAAAAAAAAATACGTCAGCTGCTGTAAGGTGAAGGGATATACGTCAGCTGGTCGACAGAACATGAAAAAAAAATAAGTTTAGTGATTTCCTCTTAGGTTTAACAGCATGCCAAAATTAAATATAATTTGTACGTACGTATAGAATTTCATGCTTGCTCATTGTACGCTACGACAAATACTGTCTGTGTAAAATAAAACCACCATTTGTTCATAAAAATCTTTTTTACAGCGCATCTATGTATTGTAAAGGAAAAAATCTATCTTAGCGAGTCTCGCCTCAGGTCTTTTTCAATTCATTGTAGTATTTGATGAATTTGTACTGGAATAAATATTTATAGGTTTCTTCAATCACATACATCTATAATTTTATTCTTAGACGCGTCTTATCAAAGAAAATGTATTACTATTGAAGTTGATAAATAGTTTAAATTATAGATTTGAAAATAATGTCCATTTAATCAACGTTTGTCCACGTTACGGCATTTGGTGGATATAATGAGCCTTGTTATATAAAAATGTGACTGGTATGGCTCATATTACTTTTAATAAATTACCAGATAGCTTTAAAGATTTAGATTTAGTGACATTTAAAATTAAATTGAAATTATTTTTAACTAATAAATGGAGCTCAATTGCCACTTCGACTCCGACGTCGCGGGTTCGATTCCCGCACAAGACAAATATTTGTGTGCATGAACATGTCTATTTGTCTTGGTCTGGGTGTTTTCTATATAATATATACATTTTTTTTGTAAATACATACATATAATATATAGTATATATTATATGTATGTATTTACAAAAAAAATGTATTTAAGTATAATATCAGTTATCTAGTACCTACCCATAGTACAAGCTTTGTGCTTAATTTGGGATTAGATGGCGCTGTGTAAATTGTCCAGAAATATTTATATTTATTTTTTATATGTATAATGTTAAAGATTATTTAGACGACAATTTGACAGAATTTTAATGGTAATCTGAACCATTTTTTATTATTTATATAAACATAGGTATTCAAATTATTGTATGTCCACAAGGACTGGGCATACTTGTTATAATAGGCTATTTGACCAAAATTTTTTTCGGTTTCATATGTACGGACGTCTCAATAATATATCTATAGGTGAAATAATTATTCCGTACGCACAAAAATCTCTCGAGATATGTTAATTTGAAAAACACAATTTTGGACTTTTCCGAAAACCCTCCATACCAAAGGCTACTGAGTTATGACATCATAGGTTTGTATTTTGTATGCATCATGTCAGAAATGTGTACGACAGCTATGTTAAATATTACATTTTTGTAATTAGTATCTTAATAAAAGTAATAGTAATTTTTATTGCTTCTCCAATGGAATCCAATGATTTTTTTTTATAATTTCATACTTTTAAAATAGGCTTTCCCGGCAAACTTTGATCGACCTTAAAATAAGTCGGACGGAAGATATTAGAATGAAAGTTTGCAGATCTTTATAGTTTTGTGTATTTTACGTTATTGTTAAATAATTTATACAATTTTTGAACATTGTCAAATAGCCTGTTCCAAAATACTACATTTTAATTTGATGTGATAAAATAACAATTTCTAAAATGGCACAGCGTGTACACAGTGTAGTAACAGACTGAGCTAGAAAGCGCACAATGTGATCGTGAAATCGGATTTTGTGTTAATCTAAACCCAGAAGTGTTATGGTGTCAAGCATTCGAGGCGAGGATGGTAACGTAAATTTGTGGCTTGTTACGAGTACGTGTGTCCAGATGGTTTGATATTATGCGGAAATTGTATTTTCATCTAGGAAGATTGGTTTAGAATTTAGATAAATATTTATTTCGAGCGTTTCAGATATGAAATTAAAACGTAGACCATACGCCGATCACTTTTTTGAATTTTAAACACTGGTACCACCTTATTAGCTACTTCTCCTCCTCCTCCTTATGATACCTCCATTATAACATCCAAACATTTTTTTTTTGAAGTGAAAACTTCTTTTGGGATGGGTAAAAATGTTAAACTCGCGCCAGGACACGTGGCCTGATCGAAAATTCGTAAGACAAAGTTGCGAGGCTACAAAATTCAACTTTAAGCAAAGACGATACCATTGAGATTGCTTTGAATATTTTAATTAATCGAAATATTTTCGCCATGAAGATTCGTAATACAAAGCTGCGAGACTACAAAATTCAACTTTAAGCAAAGACGATACGATTGACATTGCTATGAATATTTTAATTAATGGAAATAGTTTCGCCATGCAACGCTAGATGTCTAGGTGCTACAAAGTTTTGCGTGGTTTTACTATTCTCTAACAGGTGGCACTACGTATTTCATCATTCTATTATAATTCTTATGTTGTCATGTTTGTGTACGATAGCGCAATAAATGAATAAGTGCAATAATTGTATCACATAAATGATAGTACTTTTATACTGATAAATAAAGCAATTCGAGCGAAATTATTTCGTAACCATTCCAAAATATTTAAAAAATACACGTTAATTTTTAAGATTTCACTTCTACCAGTACTCCCGGAGTACAGCCCGTTGTTTTTTTTTTTGTACTGTAGTAAAATAATAGATTAGATATAAAGAAAACACATTGTCAACGTACACGTTAGACCATTGTGGTTGGTCTAATAAGATATCACATACAATTACGTTACTTAATAACATAAAATATTATATGGAACAAAAAAACCACTGCGTTAGAAAATACAAACTAAACAACGAATGGTTTTTAAAGTTCATTTAAATAACTAAATACTATGAAGAATACATAGAATTCTTATAAGACTCCTCATAATAATAATTATGTTGTAATACTGTTATTATTACAACATTACATCAAACTTCTCAAAGGGGCCTCTACGCGTTGGATCCATATCCCCGCGCGCCTGTCAAATGACCTGGCTTGACCTATAATAAAATAGACATAATTACACTGTAAACCATCAAACGATTTAGGCCATAGGACGTGCAAAATAATTAGACATACGGTACTTACATACGCCTTTCAGAACGTCCGTCCGTACGTCCGAAGAAAAAGAGTATCGTCCCCTTGAAGTCGGAAAATTGGGTGGCTGTTATGTACTTGTATTATTATTTCATCTCGCATGATCCTTACATGCGTAAACAACGTAATGGATTTGGCTGAAATTTAATATGAAGGTAGAATATGGGATTTCTCCAATTAGGTGGAGGTAAATTAATGCTCGATTTCGTAGTAAATTAATCCGAGATAACAAAACAAACCCGACGACTTTAATTGTAGTAAAAAATACCGCTTTTCCCAAACGAACTTATAATTTGGTGACCCTAGCCGACATATATTATTATCAATGATAGGCTATAAGTGGCTCATCATGATCTTTAGAGCCAAAGCTACTCTCACTTGCACGTGTGGCACCCTGCCAACTAGAGAAAGAGGGTCTGGCGAAAGGGAGGTGGGGTACAATGTATTTGTAAGCTTCCCGACTGGGGAAATACCTCCACCTAAAAGAATACCGCAACCAAATAACATTCCTTTGAATTGTTGTGTTCCTGCGAGTGAGTGGAGTCAGCTGAAAGGAAAGTTGCTGCGTTGTCAATGGGGGTGACGGCGCGCGAGCGATATTACATGTTGCGAACGTTGATACTACGGTGCTACGTACGTTGGCTACGGTGACTACATCACATCAGTTTGCCGTATGCTTAAGCTATCACCCGACGTAGTATAAAAAACCGGCCAAGTGCGAGTCGGACTCGCGCACGAAGGGTTCCGTACCATTATCTATAAAATCGGCAAAAAAAAATCACGTTTGTTGTATGGGAGCCCCCCTTAAATATTTGTTTTATTTTTATTTAATTATTTATTTATAAAGTTAATATAAAACTACATATTATGTGAGTATTTCAAGCGTCTACCTATTACCGTTATCAATTGCGAGCAAAAACGAGCAAAAAAAATCACGTTTGTTGTGTAGGAGCCCCCTTAAATATTAATTTATATTTGTTGTTATAGCGGCAATAGAAATACATCATCTGTGAAAATTTCAACTGTCTAACATTACGGTTCATGAGATACAGCCTGGTGACAGACGGACGGACGGACAGCGGAGCCTTAGTAATAGGGTTCCTTTGTACCATTTGGGTACGGAACCCTAAAAAAAGTTGTGATATTGTCATTATCAGTAATAATTCGTCGTCGTCAACTATTATTCATTACACTGCTGGAATACGAATCTCCCCTCAATCAAAACGGTTAAGACTTTTAGAGTATTCCACTGCGGGTCGCGGATAGGCGAAACACGTTACGTGCCAAAGACGACCACGGTTGCCAGGCCGGCAGCCAGCCATGAATCTTCTGTTTCAGATGTTGGAGAGACGCAGAGACGACTGCAGCAGATGGTGCAGAGACCAAAACTGCCATCCACACAAAATACAGATATTACTCATTAAATACGTGGAACAACGAAATTGAATTCAGCGGTATTTAGTGTCAGTGAACGTTTTTTTGGGGTGTAAGTGGTTCATCAACATCTTTGAACCAAAGCCAACTTCACCTGCACGCGGTGCACCCTGCTGACTGACAAACGAAGCTCTGGCGAAAGGAGAGGTAGGGAGCGTAATTGTAAGCTGCCCGACTGGGGGAGTGTACCTCCACCTCACAGAATGCCGCAGCCAAATAACGGTTCCCTTGAGGGCTGTTGTGTTCCTGCGAGTGAGGTCACCAGAAAGGAAGGAGATGCTGCGATGGCAGCGGGGGTGGCGGCGCGCGAGCGATGTTTTATGTTGCGAGCGTTAATATGGCTACGGTAACCGCTTCACATCAGGCGGGCCGTATGTTTGTCTGCCAACCGACGTAGTATAAAAAAAAAAAAAAAAAAACGTTGTGTATGTGTGCGTTCTTGAAGAGGGGTTTGTACGTACCTTTACTTCTGTACTCTCTATATTTTGTATCAAAGGGCAGGCATCTAGCTAACGGTAGTGGATGGGGTGGGTTAGGAGAAGTCGGCTGGCAGCAACTACTTTGCGTGCTTTTTGCCTGTAAATTTAACTTTATTTTTTTTTTATACTACGTCGGGTGGCAGACAAGCATACGGCCGCCTGATGTGAAGCGGTTACCGTAGCCATATTAACGCTCGCAACATAAAATATCGCTCGCGCGCTGCCACCCCCGCTGCCAACGCAGCATTTCCTTCCTTCCTGGTGACCTCACCGCAGACTTGCATGTGATTCAGCTAAAAGGATTTGCAGCGTAAAATTACTGTGAATTAAACACAAAAAAATTATACTTTGTTTATTTTTGTTTGTTGTTAAGATGGTAAATGTGAGGTAGCTTTGTTTATCGTGCAGAAATGTTATTTTTGCCTTAGAAATGTAAAAGTAGAATGCTTAACATTAATTATTCCAAAGTTCTAATTGTGTATCTTTTTTATTTTCTTAAACAAGACTAACTTTGGGCCCGCAGCTCACTTGTAACAACAAAATATTTTTTTTATTTGTCATTACATTTCTTTTTCTGTATTGTTATTACTACAATTAAATAAGCGGTTGGCTACGGTAGCCATATTAACGCTCGCCACCCCCGCTGCCATCACAGCATCTCCTTCCTTCCTGGTGACCTCACTCACTCCCAGGAACACAACAACCCTCAAGAGAATTGTTATTTGGCTGCGGTATTCTGTGAGGTGGAGGTACATTCCCCAGTCGGGTAGCTTACAATTACGCTCCCTACCTCTCTTTTCGCCAGAGCTTCGTTTGTCAGTCAGCAGGGTGCACCGCGTGCAGGTGAAGTTGGCTTTGCTTCAAAGATGTTGATGAACTACTTACACCCCAGAAAAATAATACCAAAATCAATATTTTTTTTTTAAATTATTGCTGACAAAAACATTTGTGCATGCTTAAATGATTATCAGAATTTTTCAAATATATAATTACTTTTCAAAAATACCAATAAAATAAAGTAAAAAAACATAAGTTAATCAAAATAAAATTTACCAAAATAAGGATAGACGTTAAATTAGTCTAGACGATATAGCTAATAATATAAAGGGCCAACTCTCCCGTGGTTCGTTATCCCCCACTGAGAGGCTATTAAGTATCTCTGAAACGAAAAGAAATGCTGAAAATTGACCTAATCTACACTCCGTGCGTGAAAGAATTCTCTGAGCTGAATTAAATAGAATAAAGCTTTCTGTAGATCGTTACTGTCTTTTAAATTGGCCCCCAAATTAGCTATTGGATTTTATGTCAGTCAGCATTATCGGGTTTAATAGATTTGAAATATATTTCGCTTATTTTTTATATTGTATTGGCAAACAAGCAGACCCAGCCTGCTTGATGTGAAACGAGTATGATGAAACTTATGAACTCGTGCACTACAATATAATAACCACTTATAGCAGTGTTTTTTAAACTTTTACATGGCGCGACCCCTTTTGTATGTATACAAATATTTTGCGACCCCCTACCCTCCAAAGTTCCTAACCTGTATGTATTTTATCGACCGATTTTTATGAGATTTTGTGTGCATATCGCGTGGGTCGGAGAATCGGCCATCTATTTTTATACCCCTAAATGATTAATGTATATGACAAAACAACGTTTGCCGGGTCAGCTAGTTACTTTCTTAATAAAATATCGTTAATTAAATACAATAAAAAATAAATATAATAAATTATCTAAAAATATCTTTTTGAACGTTGTTTTTTTATAACTTCGCGACCTTCCGCTTCCCCCTTATAGAGGCCCCATGAGGTCGCGACCCACACTTTGGAAAACACTGGTTTATAGGATCGATCAGACGTTGCCACTCCGTCTGCGAACACAGCAGCTCATCCGTCTAATAAAAAAAAACCTAAGTGGAATTGTTATTTGGTAGGGGTCTCCCTCCAGTGAGATGTAGTTTTTTTTTTGTTTTGATGGCACGCAAGCATGTGGGTCACCTGATGAAAAGTATTTACCACCGCCCATAGAAATCAGCAACACCATGGGGTCGCCGATCCGTTATCAGCCTTTTAAGGGAAAACTTTACTCTGTTCTTATAGTAACCGCTTGTCGGGCGGTAGCTGTGTGCTGTGCTCTTCCTTTTTTCCGTCAAAGAGTCGTTTACAAATTGACAGGATGCACTTCGTGCAGGTTATGTTACCAGTGGCCCTTGAGCTAGTAATGAACCAATTAGATCTATTATTTTATATTGTTATTCATGTTAATATTATTGATAAAATTGTGCATAAATAATGTCGAAAGACTTGGCCACTATTTGATAATAATTTAGGATGCAAAGACATTCACTAACCTTTTTAGTTGCAATAATAGTTTTTGTTCTATCCCAAAAACCAACCAGAGGTCATCAAAAAGGAAAAGATATTTAATGTTGCTAACGTTAATTTGGCTACAGTAACCGTTTTACTTCAGGCGGGTTGTATGCTTGTCTGCCACATGACGTAGTGTAAAAAAACATACTCTAGAGACCGGCACGATCGTCACATATAAAGTAATTTTTATATTTAGTATTATCATTAGGAAAGCATTCCAAATATCAATAAACTTATTTTTCATACTACGTCGGTTGACATACATAGGAAGCATACGGCCTAAAATAATTAAATAAAAATACTTTATTTCAGTTAATTTGAATCCATATAATAACCAATTCATAATTACATATTTTTTTAATATTACAATGAATTAAATTTAGTACTAAGATCAGTGCTAATTTAATCTATAAATTTTATATATGCGATGTTAAGTGTAACTACAATTATTCATGTCAAATACATTTAATTTTATTTAATTAAATATATAAATAAATATTCCTGAACAAATTACACTCAGTCATCTAGTTCCAAACTAATCAAAGATTGTACTATGACTACTCGATACCTGATCATCATCATCAGGTCCATTTTAGTCTCCACTACAGAAGCACGACCCTCTCTCGTCCGTCCTAGACGGAAGGAGGATTTGGCCTACACTCCCCACGCTGGCCAAACGGGTTGGGGAGGCCTGATCGATTTATCATGTATTTCCCTTAGTTACCTTGTACGACAGATACCTGATGTTATACTTAAATACATTTTTTTTTGTAAATACATACATATAATACATAGAAAACACCCAGACCAAGACAAACAGACATATTCATGCACACATATATTTGTCTTGGTCGATTTTGGTTGGTTTGGGATCGAACATGGAACCGCGGAGTCAAAGTGGCTATTGCTAACCATTCGACTAGCGAGCTCGAAATTAATGGTTTTAATTTCGAGCTCGCTAGTCGAATGGTTATCAACTTTTAAAAATATAGACAACTTCTGGATTTCCATCAGCCTGAATAATTCGTTCTTATTATCACAAAAGGTACTAATATCAAACTAACCACACAGTAATTTATATTAACTAACTGTTAAAACGACTGACACTGGATAGAAAATCTCCACAGAGGAATCCAATTAAGCGAGGAATGTGAAGTTTTGCCGAATAGTGTCGATTGCTTGCAATCGGAGGGAAAAGCCGGGATGTCATACAATGGACCCTTCGCCTCCCAAGGGACGGAATCCTTGTATTTATGGGAATCAAAAGATAGGATTGCGATTCTATAGTGTGTACATCGCTTTCTGATACACGAAAAGGGTTTTAAGGGAAAGTTTGGATAAATTGAATCGACAATTCTTTTAAGTGTAGGGATCGTTCGGACATCAGGTTTTGACGTAAATAACGCGCTTTTGTTATAATTTTTCGACCCTGAAAATAAGTATTTTTGACGTAAATACGTCTTTAAAATTGCTTCTTTAGGGAGGCAATTCAAAAAACGAATGAAAACAAAATCGAGGGATAGAGTTTGGTATTGCAGCTACAAATCTATCATCTCTATCCAAAAATAAATTGCACTACTGGATAGATGAAGGATCAAATAATTTATTACGCTAAGTAAGGAGCTTGGAACATCCCGTGCGGGGGAGGGGCAGGCGCTGCCATTTTGACAGGATTATAGTGTATACAACGTATTCATTCATGAACAACACACGGTCGTATCCATGATACAGCCACACCCCATCACTTTTTATACACGACAAGTATTAAGTAATAGGTCCCATTGACGCCCTATGCGCACGGTACCCTAAACATTAAAATGATAATATTTATATAGTAAAACCATTCCTTCGAAGACCATTCCGAAGCACATTGTTTCCGTAATAAAAGGAAGATCCTCAATAAATGTAGTGACGGCTAATAGTGGTAGCCTAGTGAATTAATTACGAACACCTGTCATCTATTGTTGCGTAATAAATGACAGCTAAGTAATTCTCCCGCCCTCTGTTGATCGGACGGCTGAATTAACACAGCAATCAACATTTACGATTACGTACACGACATGATTTAACTAGACATGTTCTTTGTTTCATAAATGAAAAGTACAATTTCAGTCCAGTTTATTTATTCATAACAATAATTATATTGCGTTGAATTTCATAGTATACAATAAAATAATCATAGAATAGAATAGTAACAAAATTCTTCAAAAACAGTTACTCAATAAATATTTAAAATATAGCTGCCTGGACAGACTTCGTTCTGTCACTTTCTTTCTCTTTCGTTTACACTTGTCCAAGCAATTTTTATTTTTTTCTCTATATTAAAACTTTCCGTGTGCCCTAAGGAAAATACGAAAAAAATTGCCGAATTGATCGATCGGCTCGCGAGTTTTGCGCTTAGCAACATTATCTTTATTTATTCAGATTGACATTTTAAATATTTATTCTTTTGATATTTTAAATTGTCATAGTCATAATAAAATCCTCACAACATGAGAGAACAATAATATAACAACAGTCAACACTATAACAACATTTTTCACAGCTAGATACAATTTTCAGATCATTAGATAGTCTATTAAAAAGCTTAATGGCCTGATACCTTGTACCGTGTTTGATTTGAATACTATGAGCACAGCTATGAGTCTACGAAGCACTTCAATAGTAATGTTCATTATTCCACTGACTTGGCTTAACTACTATCATCTGTAGTGACAACAGCCGGGACCGACGGCCTCGTTAGGCCGTCGGTCCCGGCGCCCTCCGAAGCACGGAGGAACTCGAGATAAATACACCCATCCATGAACAGGCTACGGTCTACTTTGCTTAACTTGCGTGTTCGATTAGATTATTACGCGCAAGGACGCCATCGAGCTCCTCTATGTGTCTGCCATCTATTATACTGTGCCCCTGCATTAAAATTTAAACCGTAATTGCTCAATCGATGGTTTTTTATAGAGAGATCAAAGGCATTACGCGTGTAATTTCCATACATTACACACGTAATCAACCAACGAGCCTCTCACGGGCAGCTCGTTAGGCCAAATGAACCCTGACTGAATACGTTTACTGGCATCCTTGATTTATCACTAACTACTAGCGATTAGTGTTCTTTTTTTTTTATACTACGTTGGGTGGCAGACAAGCATACGGCCCGCGTGATGTGAAGCGGTTACTGTAGCCATATTAACGCTCGCAATATAAAATATCGCTCACGTGCTGTCACCTCCGCTGCCAACGCAGCATCTCTTTCCTGTCTGGTGACCTCACTCACTCGCAGGAACACAACAACCCTCAAGGGAATTGTTATTTGGCTGCGGTATTCTGTGAGGTGGAGGTACATTCCCAGTCGGGTAGCTTACAATTACGCTCCCTACCTCTCTTTTCGCCAGAGCTTCGTTTATCAGTCAGCAGGGTGCACCACGTGCAGGTGAAGTTGGCTTTGGTTCAAAGATCTTGATGAACCACTGACACCCCAAAAACTTCTTTCTTTTTTTTAAACGTTCTTTTTTCACGTGAGATTTTAATCCATAGTTAATCTTTAAACATGATTTACAGTATGACAATCAAAGAAGGTATTTTTTTTCCTGCCATCACTGACACGGCAAATGTGGCTGTGAATAAATCAGTCACGTTATTGGAATTAGAAATTGGCCGTGTGGATTCCGGTAGACTAGAATAGAATCAGTCTCTTCCCGTGGATGTCGTACAAGGCGACTAACGGAAATACATTATAAAACATCGATCAGGCCTCCCCAACCCATCTGGCCAGCGTCGGGAGTGTAAGCCACATCCTCCTTCCGTCTGGGACGGACGAGAGAGGGTCGTGCTCCTGTAGTGGAGATTAAAATGACCTGATGATGATTGGAATTAGGCTACTTACGTCTTCAGCTATGTGTTGTTTGGAAGATGTCAATTTTTGTAACCAAACGAGTGACGTACGAGTTCCTACTGTTGGAAGTATGTGGAATGAGAATACCTTTTTTAGGGTTCCGTACCCAAAGGGTAAAAAGGAACCCTATTACTAAGGCTCCGTTGTCCGTCCGTCCGTCCGTCCGTCCGTCCGTCTGTCACCAGGCTGTATCTCATGACAGTTGAAATTTTCAACAAATACTAAAAAGTAGAATAAAATAAATATATAAGGGGGCTCCCATGTAACAAACGTGATTATTTTCTCATTTTTGCTCGCAATTGATAACGGCAATAGGTAGACGTTTGAAATACTCACATAATATTTAGTTATATATTCACTTTAAAAATAAATAATTAAATAAAAATTAAACAAATATTTAAAGGGGACTCCCATACAACAAACATGATTTTTTTTGCCGTTTTTATAGATAATGATACGGATCCCTTCGTGCGCGAGTCCGACTCGCACTTGGCCGGTTTTTTATTCGTACAGATAACCTCGTTTACACTGTACCACTTCCAGTATAAAAGGGACACGCGTAGAGCTACGAATGCTACGCACGTTTCTTAGCTACGCAGTACCTTGATAGTCTAGTCTTTTTGTTTTTCATATTGGTCTAAGTCATCTCCTACGTTTACAAGCATTTATTTAGTTCCAACGCGGCGTTTCTAATCAAAACTTGCAGGTTAAATTTGGCCACTTCTCAGTGTCCAGCTGAAATTTAACACTTTCGTTTGGTACCCGTGATGCACGATTACCTAAAATATCGCAACAGGTGGCCGCCACAAAACGGCGATTTATATTTTCCACATGAACTTCCATGATAGGGTATACAATCAAAGGACTAGTGAGCGAAAGACAGTAGGTAAGTAAATTTTTTAGTTCTTTATTTTATTAGCTTTTAGCGTGGTATAATTTTTTTATTTTTTTATTCTTGTTTTGTCATACTTGCCATCTAGCATACCGTCGTCATGGATACCAATCTTCAAGTTATCTACAAATACACTTAGAGCTCTGCCTCGCCAGGACATCATCTCGACGTCGCGTCGCCGGCGTATCCAAACAGTTAATTATTAAAATGTCCAAATTTTAGTTACGTTGCCCTCCGTCGCCAAGTGAGTTAGCCGTCATACATTTCAATATATAAATGGACATTTTCTTTTAATCCCTATATCTTCTACAGCAAAAAATAAAAGTGTCCAGGAACTCGTGTCTAGCTAAGTAGCAGGTCTAACGTCCAACCTTCAAAAGTTTAGCAGAGAAATAAACGATACTTTTCCAAATACTAAAAAATTAAAATTTGTTTTTAAAACTTTTATATTATAGCTTAGGAAAAAAATATTTCGGTCACCTCTCATATTTCCATACAGAGTACTTTTTTTTATTGAAATATGACCCCTTATTTTTGCGGCCAGTTTATATATACCATTATCATACATATAACCAAGAAATTCTAAATTTAAAATTCAAACTGTATGCAAGATTCTCGCACCAAGATAAAACCAAAGCGAAAGACGCAAAATCCAATAGCACCGTCATGCAACCTCTTGAAAGGCTAAATCAGTGCATTTTAAATTTGCGACATAATGTACCACGTGCACGTGGTCTAACCGCTGAGTAGGGCGGTGCGAAGAGAGCGTTTCGTTGTTCCACTACTCTAAAGAGAGATTTTTACGGTTTCCGGGGGGTAGGGTGTGTGGGGGGAGCATATATCCTTATTTGAGCTTATACGTGACCGCAGACTTGCATGTGATTCAGCTAAAAGGATTTGCAGCGTAAAATTACTGTGAATTAAACACAAAAAAATGATACTTTGTTTAGTTTTGTTTGTTGTAAAGATGGTAAATGTGAGGTAGCTTTGTTTATCGTGCAGAAATGTTATTTTTGCCTTAGAAATGCAAAAGTAAAATGCTTAACATTAATTATTGCAAAGTTCTAATTGTGTATTTTTTTTATTTTCTTAAACAAGACTAACTTTGGGCCCGCAGCTCACTTGTAACAACTAAATATTTTTTTTATTTGTCATTACATTTCTTTTTCTGTATTGTTATTATTACAATTAAATAAGCGGTTGGCTACGGTAGCCATATTAACGCTCGCCACCCCCGCTGCCATCACAGCATCTCCTTCCTTCCTGATGACCTCACTCACCCGCAGGAACATAACAACCCTCAATGGAATTGTTATTTGGCTGCGGTGTTCTGTGAGGTGGAGGTACATTCCCCAGTCGGGCAGCTTACAATTACGCTGCCTACCTCTCTTTTCGCTAGAGCTTTGTTTGTCAATCAGTCTGTATAATAATGTAATAGATCACTTAAGTTAAGCAACGTCGACGGTAGCCTGTCTATTGGTTTATTCACCTCGCGCTCATCCGTGTTTTAGACGGCACGTTATACCGTCGATTCCATCTGCTGTCATAAGATGACAGTCGTTAAGCCAAGTCGTTCGTGACCTTTGGGCGGCTTGAAATTACTGGTCTCCGCCAACCCGCAGTTAAGCAGCGTGGTGGAGTATGCTCTAAAACACTTCAATTGAGGAAAGATATGGATCTTTCAACCCATAACCATCCCCCTTTTGGGATATGGATCCCAAAAGGGGGATGGTTATGGGTTGATGCTATAATGATACTTGTACAAACAATATATCACTTAGTTATAAAGATAAATAAATATATAAATATTTCTGTACAATTTACACAGCGCCATCTAGTCCCAAATTAAGCTCAAAGCTTGTGTTATGGGTACTAGACAACTGATAAATGTACTTAATATATATATATATTTTGTAAATACATACTTATAATACATAGAAAATACTCAGACCAAGACAAACAGACATGTTCATGCACACAAAAATATTTGTCTTGTGCGGGAATCGAACCCGCGACCTCGGCGGCAAAGTGGCCATTGCTAACCATTCGACCACCGAGCTCGTCAAAAATATTATTAGCAGAGGTATACGTGCTGTTGTATATCCAGATAATCTAACATGTTATGATTTATTGTTATTTTAAATAGTTGTTTCGGCCAATTAACCAGAATATTAATATATATATTAATAATGGAAAATTTTCCATTTTTCAAAATATTCATAATATTCGGGCAAGTTGGCCGAAACAACTATTTAAAATAACAATAATTTAATAAGTTTAGAGTTATAAAAAAAAATGTTGTTATCAAAAAATTGGCCGTGTGGTCTCCGACAGACTAGAACAGAATCACTCCGTCTCTTCCCGTGGATGTCGTACAAGGCGACTAAGGGAAATACATTATAAAACATCGATCAGGCCTCCCCAACCCGTCTGGCCAGCGTGGGGAGTGTAGGCCAAATCATCCTGTCTATGACGGACGAGAGGGTCAATTTTGCAATTAATATTATTGGAATCTATGTGTTAGGTGACAAACTAATTTGTTTTAGGTCTCCAATAGTGTTAGATATTTAAAATCCGTGGTGCACGGCAGTTCAGCTTTACTTGACCAGCCATGTCTTTAGGCTTTTAATGCCTTATTTGTCATATAACTAACTCTCACATTACCAATAGGGGAAGTCAAATTCCAAAGGTTTCCTACTCCTACTAATTTCTTCTGATTAAACTCGTTGTGGATTCCAAGGCAGACGTAGTTTTACCCCCAGGACTGACGTTGACTTTATTGTTCATTGCCTTTTTTTATTAGTCACCACTATTAATCCTGGCAACACAGGAGACACAGTGGTGGAAATGTCTGGTGGGCCCCCGTTCTGGTTCCTCTTCGATTCACATAACGACCCTTAAACCTTTGCTCGACATTTTTTTTATGCTACGTCGGGTGGCAGACAAGCATACGACCCGCTTGATGTGAAGCGGTTACCGTAGCCATATTAACGCTCGCAACATTAAAATATCGCTCGCGCGCCGACACCCCCGCTGCCAACTTAGCATCTCCTACCTTTCTGGTGACCTAACTCACTCGCAGGAACACAACAACTCTCAAGGGAATTGTTATTTGGCTGCGGTATTCTGTGAGGTAGAGGTACATTACCCAGTCGGGTAGCTTACTTATTTTTCCGACGCATTATTTCATATTTAAAATGAAAAATATTAAATTTATAATGGTCATACGTACGGAACCCTCGGTTGGCGAGTCCGACTCGCACTTGTCCAGTTTCTTTTTATTTTAAGAGATGACGATTTTTAAAAGATTTGATCTTTTTCTATTTTGCTTATCTATTTTGCTAATAGATTTGATCATCTTCAGTTCGTGAATCACTGCTCTATGGTTCACATACCCCCGTATGTGAACCATAGATCAGTGAACTTAATAATATATACTCTGTCAGTCTTGTATTTTTAATGATACTAACAATAAAATAAGGTATTCCTGTTCGGCATCAACCCATAATTTCCCCACTGTTGGAATACGGGTATTCAATCGAAGGGGTTTAGAGCAGGAGTAGGTCAGTGTGTCAATGAGACAACAGCCGGGACGTGTTTAACGTGCCCTCCGAAGCACCGAGGAACTAGATAAATAAACCGATCCAAAGTAGGTAACTACAGTCGACGTTGCTTGACTTGCGTGATCGATTAGACAGCCTCGCGCAACGATGTCATCGAGCTCCTCATAGATATAATATGTACTTTCTCGCGCGTTACTTAACTAAATCCATCTGTTAAGTAAACTAATCTGTAAACCCTATTTTACATTGGTTTTAGAAATAAGCAAAAAATAAAGTATTTACTTTTTATTAAATAAAACTCAACAATAATTCCACAGATAACATAAAGTTTAAACAGAACAACGTATTTGTTACGATGTAATGGACCATACAACTTACTTTTAACAAAATGAGGAACCAATTAAGCACACAGTGATTCTGTATACATTGTTCTAAATTAATTAGATAATTAAACGGGTCACTCACGTCTTTTTGTCGGGAAAGCCGACTAGTTTCGATCTCAAAAGGAGACCTTCATCAGGGCGAATGTCCAGACACGTCCACCCTTTGTCTCTCGCGTCGGACACTGCGCGCCAATGCGCGCACCGCACGACTGGAAAGGGTGGTGGAGGGTTGGTGCGTTGATTGGTGGAGCGCTGCCTTCGACGATGACGTAGTGGCAGCCGGTGGATCCAATTCTTCTATCTCTCCGGGCGCGTGGTCATCAAAAAGACGTGAGTGACCCGTTTAATTTATCTAATTAATTTAGTATAATGCCTCACGTGAGTTTTAATAATAGTATACATTGTTATTTAAAAAGCCTAATAAATCTTAAAGGAAAGTTGTATCTACAAAACATAAATCGCTTTTAAACAAAAAAACGCAATGTTCAATAGTACAAGACATAACCCTGTTAATAATATAATACTAAAATTAAATAAGTTAAAAGTACTTAATTAGTACAAAATTTAAGCAGAAATGCATTTACAAGAAGTCAAAGATTATATCAATAGTAGACTAGCGACAATGGATGCCTCAAATGACTAGGTTAGCGAACAATTGAATAGAAATATCACATGTAGATACTATCAAAATGTAAGTTCTATTAATGCCTGATACTAAACAGTTAACAAATCTCACAAACACGCGTTTAGTACGTATGAAGAGGCCCGATTTAAACTGTACATTATAGAAGAAAACGAAAATTATATAGAATCACAAGTAAAAAGTAAAAAAACTAAGAGACGGCTAACTTAAAACTAAATTTACATATAATCGTTCTCGCTTTTATCGAATTAATGTACAACCTTACTTTCAAATATGCAGCTATTTGTTACAGTACTATTTTTCGCTTCATATAATCTCTTCGAATTCGGCTCAAGAATTTTAGGATCGTTATGAAGACATTCTTTTAAAAATAGGCTGCCGTTGCTGCGATCAAATTCCTATCTTAAATAAATGGACTTACGAGTAAAAATTAAAATTAAATTAGCTTTAGGAGATTTAATCTTCTGTTCCAGTTATCCACTGGAGGTATTTGAAGGATCTGGACTGGACGGGAGTACCGCGAGAATCCACACTCCACAGCCGCGGTTGTGATGCCGGTTGCTCTCTGAAAATTCCAACGATTCCATTAATTATATTTTACTAGCTGTCCCGGCGAACTTCGTACCGCCTAACAATCAATGAATGTCGTGGTACATATTAGCTGAACTAAATTTATGATTTTATGGGATTAAAACAATGAATAGTAGAAAATAATAGAGAAGCTCGATGGCGTCATTGCGCGTGTCAGTCTAATTGAACACGCAAGTTAAGCAACGCCGACCGTAGCCTGTACACGGATGGGTTTATATTACCTCGAGCTCCTCCGTGATTCAAAAGACACGATAAGCCGTCGGTCCCGGTTGTTATCATTAGCTCATCTTGAGCTCCTCCGTGCTTCGGAAGGCACGTTAAGCCGTCGGTCCCGGTTGTTATCATTAGCTCATCTTGAGCTCCTCCGTGCTTCGGAAGGCACGTTAAGCCATCGGTCCCGGTTGTTATCATTAGCTCATCTTGAGCTCCTCCGTGCTTCGGAAGGCACGTTAAGCCGTCGGTCCCGGTTGTTATCATTAGCTCATCTTGAGCTCCTCCGTGCTTCGGAAGGCACGTTAAGCCGTCGGTCCCGGTTGTTATCATTAGCTCATCTTGAGCTCGTCCGTGCTTCGGAAGGCACGTTAAGCCGTCGGTCCCGGTTGTTATCATTAGCTCATCTTGAGCTCCTCCGTGCTTCGGAAGGCACGTTAAGCTGTCGGTCCCGGTTGTTATCATTTAATGACAATCGTTAAGTTAAGTCAGTGGCCTTTAGGCGGTTGGAAAACACTGGCCTGCGTCAACCCGCAGTTGAGCAGCGTGTTGGAGTACGCTCTAAACCCCTTCGGTTGAGGGAAGACCCGTATCCATAAAAACTGAAGATTTCATAAAAATAAAGATTTCCTTATTGTTATTTTTTTTAAAAAAAAACGTTTTGTTTTATTTTTTTTAGTTTTGAAATAGGTTTTATCATTTTGGTGATTTGTAATTGTCATTTCTTTTGATGTTTACTCTGATTTGATTCTTGCGCTCGAACCCCATGGGAAAAGCGTTTTCACCCCTATCGATTTGACATTTTTAAATTTTCATAACAAATCACAGACAACTTTCGCGACATAAAAGTGACACCAATCAATTTGACGTTTTGATATTTGACAACCAATAAATATCGTAATCCCTTTTTCAACTGACACTTTCATTTGTATGGGAAAATGTTTTTTCTTTTATTTTATTTTTTCGAGAATTTTCCAATGTTTTTAAGAGTTATTCTGCTATTCGGGACGGAAACAAATCCAACAAATCAAAAACCATGGCAATCGGTCCAGCCGTTCTCGAGTTATAAGTGTTGTAACAAACACGACTTTCTTTTATATATATAGATTTAAAGATTTTTAGTTCCGTGTTTGAGAAACTATTATATATTTAATTTTTATTATACAACGTGGCAGATGGCAAACAAGCATATGGCCCGCAGATGTAAAGCGATTACCGTAGCATTATAAAAGTTTGCAACATGAGATATCTCCTCAAGAAATTCATTCTCCATTTCAATTTCTCTTTTGTAGTTATAAACATAATTAACTCCGGAACAAATTAAATACAAGAAACTTTCCCGTGCTATCATACCTTGTCAAATAATCAGTTATTAGTATGCATTTACGAGTATTATGGTATTCTAATTTCCTTAAACTTATAACCCTTGATTGTACATAGGTCAAATCTGTGCTCTCATTTATACAACTAACCATCAAGTATGTATGTATGTAGCATTTTGTATGGATCCACAATATAAGTAATAGTACTACGTAATGGAATTAAACATTTTTTCCGCAATTTGACAATAGGCTAGTTGCCAATTATCTAAAAAGTATTTATGTACGATCTGTGATCTTAAAATTCTAATAACTACGTCCGACGCCTTTTATGATCGATCAAAGTTTGGTGGTATAGTCCAATTAAAAAGGATGAACTTTTTTTACAAATATATTACTGTTAAAACAATTATAAATTCTATAACTTTTGCACTTGCTACAAAAACATATATTCTATCAGAAAATATAGATCCCTTTGCTTGTAAAGCTACTATTAAACTGTACTGTTACATTGTACGATTCCTCATAGCCAATAGCCAACCTCACCTGCGCGTGGTGCACACTGTCCATTAGTACATGAGGCTGCTACGACAGTCACTAACTTCTACCCAGCAGCGTCGAGATTTAAAGGCATTTTTCTCTCTCTGATATATTATTACATTATAGAATACAAAATTATGGCTTACCTAGGTTCAGCAGAGGCACGAGGGTGAGTGTGATAAGCTGGCACGTTGGGGTTATGGTAAGACTTCGCAGGGGGCGTTGGAGTCAGTGTATGTATCGGTACCGGACCATGTTCAGACATAAGCGGTGACTGGTAGTTGCTTGGGTTATACCTGTCTACTGATACACCTCTTGCCTTTTCAGGTATTGGCGCTTCACTTTTCCCGTAACTACTCAGTGGTCGACCTCTACCCAAAGTATTGGTCTTAGAAAATTCTTGAGATCCGACATATTCTGACTCGAAGCTCCTTTCGCGCCACGAGCGAGGCCGCAACGTCTGACTCCAAGTAGGAGTAGGCGTATACGCGGACGGAGTCTTTTCATACTTAGGCTCCTCTTCCCATGGCGGCAATACCGATGTTTGTTCAGTCGTGTGTTGTGTAGTTTGTGAAGTTGTCTTCTCAGTAAATTCCCGGAGCTCTTTACGCCATTCATGCTCTACTTTTTCTGATGGCTCGTTATTATCATAGTAGTATTGCGGGGACGGATCAGGTTGAGCCTGGAACTTAGTTTGTCCAGGTATGTAAGTAGATTCAGGTACAGTAATATAACGCCTTTCGTATTCACTGTAATATGTCTTTCGCCCAGGAATTTTAGGAGGCTCCACAACGTTTGTTGATTTGACAAATGATTGATTTGGTGCTGGTGGTATGTATGATGTTGGTGGAGGTTTCGAGAACTTTGGTTGTGGTGGTGCAGGCATCCAGCCTTGATTTGCACTTGGAGCATATGTAGTTGTCTGAGGCGGAGGCTGATAATAGTTCTGGTTAGAAGTATTTAGTACGTAATTTGAATCTTGTTCCCACGGTGGAGGAACGTAAGTGGAAGAGTATTGTTGTGTTGATTTTTGGTAGTTTTCTGTTGTGTCTTGACCCAAAAATGAATATTTATTAGTGTTAATGCTGGGTAAGTTGTCAACATTGCTGTTTACCCAGTTTGTAGGCTTAGGTATGTATGTTGGGTAAGTATTTTGTTGGTAAGTGTTTGATGTAGCAGATTTTTCTTGTGTTGTGTTTTCAGTGTAGGATGGCTGGTATTGTGGCTGAGTAGGTTGATACTGTGGTTGAGATGGCTGTGGAGCAGGCTGACTCCAAGGCTGACTTGTAGCACCTGCTGTGGGTGTAACATTATTGTAAATAATATTGTCTCTATTGGTTTGTTGGTACCACTGCTGATTGGTTATTTTGCTGGGCTTAACATTGCTTACATTAACTACTTCAGACTGAGGTTCCTGTGACCATTGTCTCTGTTGTTCATATGATTGGTTATTGTACTGATAAGTATTTTGATATATGTCTGAAGAAGGTACTTGACGCTCCGTACTTAACCTGTCCAAAAGTAAGCTATGACGCCTTTCTGTTGTTTGTTCTGGCGTATACACGGGTTGATAAGGTTTAGATGGTTGAGGTGATGTACCAACCCTTTCTCGGCTGGGAGCAAAATATGTTCTCAGAGTAGGAATACCAGCTTGAGTTATTTGATCGTAAGAATGATCAAGTGTTTTCGTAGTGCGGTTTACTGTTACAATATTTTCGACTCTATTGTACTCTGTTTGTGTACTTAAAGGTCCTGTTGGTTGTTGTGTTGAGCTTGTTATTATTTCAGTATTTTCTGTGTGTGATTTTGTAATTAGTCCACTATTTGGGCCAATAGGTTTAATTTCTACATCTTCGACCTTCTCGAGAGGAATAGATGGTTCTCGAAGTGGAACCTTCTGTGTAGATTGGGATGTAGGCTGAGGAGCAGGCTCAGGTACAGGAGCAGAAATAGGTTGTTCTTTCTTTTCCTCTCTAGGTTCTGGTTTTTCTGCCGGTTGCTCTGATATTTCTTCTTTAGGTTCTTCTTTTTTAGGTTCTTGTGGTTTAGTTTCAGTTTCTTTGACAGTTGGTTTTGCTGGCTCTTCTTTTTCCGATTCATATTCTTCCTCGGTATATTCCGATTCTTCTTCTTCCTGTTTTTTGGTTTCTTCGACTACTTCTTGTTTTTCCTCAACTTTTTCGATCTTATCCTTTGCTTCCTCATATTCTTCTTTAGCCTCTTCTTCCTTCTCTTCTTCTTGTTTTTTAATTGGTTCGGATTTAGGAGGTTCAATTTTTTGGACCACTTCTTCTGCTTCTAATTCTTCTTCTTCCTCGCTTTCTTCTTTTTCCTTTGCTAATTCTTTTGTTTGTGTTACTTTTTGAGATTCCTCAACTACTTCTTCACTAGTTTCTTCAACTTCTTTTTTTGGGGTCGATGACGTTGTAACGGTTTTCTTTATTACAACTACTGGCTCTTCTTCCTCCTCCTCTTCTTCTTCTTCAGATTCTTCTTTTTGTACGACTACTACTTTTTTCGTTGTCGATGTTTCTGATCTCTCTTCTTTTTTAATAATTGTCTCTTTTTGTCCATTTTCTACTGGTGTTTCTTTAGTTACTGTTTTCTTTATAACTACAACAGGTTCTTCAACTACTTCACTTTCTTCTTCAGCTTCTTGAACCTCAACTTGACTTTCTTCTTCTTGTTCCTCCTCTTCTTCCTCCTCTATTTCTTCAGTTTCCTCTTTAGGGATAATGGTCGTCTCCGTTTTAGTTTTAATTTCTGTTTTGCCGTCAATTGTTGTTCTTGTTGTAGTTGTTTTTACTTCTTCTACACTTCCATCAGGACGAACGGTTTTTTGTACTTCTACTTTAGTTTCAGTCTTAGCTGCCGACTTTTTTGTCGGCATTTTTATTGTTAAGTCCGCCTCTACGTTAGATTCCCCATTTTGTTCACCATTTTCAACTTTTTTTTCCTTCTTGACTTGCTTCTTTACAACTTTAACTTCCCTCTGAAACAGAAATGAAAAAAAAAAAATAAGGAAATGCTCTGAATCTCTAATAAAAATATTTACTACCATTACATTTTGAAAAATCATAGTAAATTTATGTTAAAAAATATATAAACTCACGCAGTTAAGTAATATAGAGGCAAATGTTCATTATGTTTCTGTAATGTTGTATAACAGATATATATAGCAGACAACGACAACAGACATATAAATGTAAATATAATAAATATACAGTAATTTTAAATGAACCTGTTCATTATCAGTTGCCGCTTCATCTTCATTCAACTTTGTTACTGCAATTTCTGTGGTTGGTGCAGGACTACGACTTAAGTTTAATATAGGTTCTATAATCAAATCATCACTTCGTGTTTCTTTACTTTCTTCTATTTTTTTAATCCTGCAATCTTCAGTCTCTAAAGGCCGACTAATCGTGCTAATATTTTCATTGTTGTTTAATGAATATACTTCGTCATTATTGTTGGGAAAGCCGTTGTTATTTTTTGGCATCGCTTGACAATATTCTGCTTCATAACTGATTTCCGGAAGTATGGGGGCCGTGGCAATGGTCGTGGATCCGTCACTTCCGTAATTTGTTCTCGGTAAACTATTACTATTACTTTGAATAGTATTATAATCATACATAGACATAGGTCTAGCCAGACTGGAATTTATGTTAGATGATTGTGATTGAAAAGATGTGCTAAAGTTTGTCTCATTTAGTTTCGCATTATTCCCAAAATGTGACGGCGGAGGTATTCTCTGTACCGGTGGATCTCGAGGATGATCAGGATTGCTTCTAGTTCTAAGCAAAGATTTAGGATTAGCCGGTAAATTCATTGTTGGAAAAACTTGAACAGGCATGCAATTAAAATTCGAAATGACCTTAGGATTCGATTGAGGTGGCGGTGATTGTATATTCTGAATCGGTACTTCTGGTACTCCTTGGTTCATAGCATTTCTCATCAATCGTTTTGCCATACGCTCAGACTTAATCTCCGAAAGGTCTAATCCGCCAGGAGTATAAGTAAATGGCTTCCTTTCTCGGTTCATAGCCCCGAACAACGCTGACGGTGGATTCATTTTGCTGAAATATATTTTTTCATATTATTTATCCAGTCAATTCATAGAAATATTAAGTTTTCCAATGCTTTGGAAACATCGAACGCAACTTGGCATTTTGACAAAACGGTAAAAAATAGATATGAGATACTCACGAGGGCCGATGTTAACAGCAAACAAAATAAATATATATATTTCCTGTGTTGCAATGAATTAGGGATATACGAGCGTGTTTATTCATTTAGTCCGCACATTTATAACTGACACTGGTTGTGACAACACTTGTAGATCAATTTTCACATCACTAGTGGACTGACGAGACGGTTCACTTATTTTTTTGGCGGAACATGCAGATATTAATCTGGACGCAGCGGTTAAATTTAGCGCGGTAGTAAATGAGCCGGTACATTTGAATCCGGGAGGTGTTGCGCGCGGTCGGCGCGTGCGCCGCCTGCCGCCTACTGCCGTCTGCGCTGCCGCCGCCATGTATTTTGGTCGCGACCCCAATATCAACGGGCGCCTCGTACACAATTTGTCTTGAGCAAATCGTCAAAACTACATGCACACACTTCCGACAGCTACGCGATTATTATTCTCCGCAATCGTGCATTTCTATCCATCCGATATATCTTCTTGTTATTAATATGTTCATATGGCTTGAGACTTATTTCAGAATGTGTGTCGTATGCACTAGACGCCGGGAAGGCATGTTGAAACTTCGCAATGCATTTGAACTAGATCCAACTTGATGATTTGTGGACGACGAATACTATTCATCGACGTGCAGGAATTGTCATTCTTCTTTAAAACATATATTGTACATATTGTAAAATATTTTAATACCACATTGCATTTATCCAAATTGACACAATCATAATAATCCCAACGGAAGACGTCGTTGACTGTCGAACTTAGGCCTCCCCTTAGTCATCACAACGCTCGATTTTGTGCCGTCTGCCATATGATCTTTCTCCGCTCTCTTTCCGGATCGAGGTCCTTTCAATAATAGAAGAATAGGCTTGTTGCCCAAGTTACAAAATTATAAAAACACTCTATCAGTAACGTAAAATACATAAAACTAGAACGATCTGCGATCTTAAAATTTTAATAACTTATGTCCGACATGTTTTATGTGCGGTCAAAGTTTGGTGGGAAAGTCCAGTTTAAAGTTCATACCTTTAAACTGGACTTTCCCTTATAATTATAAAAAATAAATATTACCATTGTAGAAACAATAAAAAATACAATAACTTTTGTTACGGCACTGGCTACATAAACGCAATATTTAACATAGCTGTCGTACAAATTTCTGATTTAATGCATATAAAATAGCACGGTGTGACGTCATAACGTGGTGGCCTTTTGTATGGAGCGTTTTCGGGATAGTCCAAAATTGTGATCTTCAAGTTATCATATCTCGAGAAGTTTTTATGCAATCGAAGTAATTATTTCACCTATATTTATATTATTGTGACGTCTTTAAATAACAAATCGAAAAAAAAAATGGGATACAAGCCTATTATGATAATCATTATTTTTTTTTCAGCATATCAAGAGATCATTCAACTACTCCGATATTTTTTGTTGTAAACAGTAGATAATTATTAAATTATAAATAAAATAGGAGCATAATATGCAGTGCAGTCAATTCCTTCAGAATTCTATTATTAATAATATTAAATTTTGAACTTACTTGGGCTAATATATTCAATAGTACCTACAGACATAATGAACATTTCTCTATAAATTTTCGCGATTTAATAAGTGCAGATTCGTAATTAATATAACTCATAATTGAATTTTATTAATTACGAATTTGCGATAATATTTTACTATGATGTCAGTGATGATTACATTGAGTTATTCATGAATAAATCAATAGTTCTCCTCGTCCAGCCAATGTCGTAAACTATACTTAGGTTCTATCTTGTTTTTTTTTTTTTTTTTTTGTTTTTAGTAGACAATTGAAAGTTCTTCTAAAAAGAAGACAATAATCTATTGAGATTATTATCTTCTTTTTAGAAGAAGATCTTTAGAGAGATAGATATTTTTAAAGAGATCTTGATCTCTTCTGGCCATTTTTTTAATAATATCGCAAATTTGTGCCTTATTATGTACTTCCAATTATTTTTTTATTTATTATACATATTCTTACTCATTATGTGCGTTGTATGTATTTAAGGTACTACGGGGAAACTGTAACCACCTCCACATAGCTAATACAGGGAACTTTTAAAAATGTGATTTTATTGTACTTATTGAGAGAGGCGATCCCACCGTACCCTTAACATTTTATACTTGTACTACAATAAATATCTCGATAGTATCGTTGGGTGTCTGTATAATCGAACAAGGAAGTTAAGTAACATTGACGATAGCCTGTCTGTAGACGGATTTATTTATTTTGAGCTCTTCCGTGCTTTAGATGATCCAGATATCTGTCGTTACATTGGAGACTTGAAAACACTGGCCTTCGCCAACTCGCAGAGTTACATATGTAAGTACAGAAGCAGTGACGATAATGTTAAATTTTGGGGTGTAACTGGCTCACTACGATGTTACTACGATCTTAGAGCCAAAGCTAACCTTGCCTGCACATGGTGCATCCTGCCGAAAGTGCTTCTAGCAAAAGAAATGTAGAGTACAACGTGTTTGTAACTCACAGATAACCGCAGCCAAATAATAATTCCCTTGAGAGTTGTTGTTTTCCTGCGAGTGAGTGAGGTCACCAGGAAGAAAGGAGTTGCTGCGTTGGCAACGGGAGTGGTGGCGCTCGAGCGATATTTCATATGACGAGCGCTAATTTGGCTACGGTAACCTTTTCGCACCAGGCGGGCCGTGCAAACCATGACTTCATATTATTATGATATAAACTACGTAAATTGAAATTAAATCAATACAAAGTCGTAAAACATTATTGGTTTACGACTTATGTTTTAGAACTTATGTTCTACGTATTATTTATTTAAAATTTTATTGACCACTCAATGCTACATTGTTAAATACATTCTCTATCTATGTTTTTGACTAAGAACGTTGGTTAAATCTACATTATAAATAAATAATAAAAATAAATATTGTCAGACAAATTACACAGCGCCATCTAGCCCCAAAGTAAGCGAAGCTTGTGTTATGGGTACTAGAGAACTGATAAACATACGTAAATACATTTTTTTTTGTAAATACATACTTATGATACATAGAAAACACCCAGACCAAGACAAACAGACAAGTTAATGCACACAAATGTTTGTCCTGTGTGGGAATCGAACCCACGAGCGTTGGTGTCGAAGCCGCGTCATTGACCGCTACGCCACCGAGCTCGTCATTTGACGTGAATACATCTTTAAAATTGCTTCCATAAGGAGGCATTTCAAAAAAACCGAATGATAACAAAATCGTGGGATACAGTTTGGTGTGGAAGCTACAATTCTATCATCGCCATTCAAAATGGCCGCTAACTAAGAACTATGGAAAATCGCGTGCGGGGGAGGGGGAAGCGCTGCCATTTTGAGATAATTTTAGTGCATATATAACGTATTCACGTACTACACACGGCATGTCCAAGACACAGTAATACCCAATTTTTTGCAGTCAGAAGTGATTTTGACCAGTTATGAATTTTGACTGTAACATATTTCAAATGTCTTTTAAGACTAAAACATCTCTTAATTTCACAATTAAACTACTACAATTAAACATAATCATTACAGAGTATAAACATTTGTTAGTGAAATATTTTGGTGTATCGCCAACAGTAACAGCGGTATGATATTTGGACGAGCCTCTGTAAATCCCGGCGAGGCGGCTCTGTAAATATTGTGTTTCAGAACAACGGGATCACTTCTGAACGTGGAATTAATTTCGGATCTTGTAGATATTATTGTAGTATCCATTTCAGAGTTTGGCTAGTAACTACTGTAATGAGTATGTTGGTTTATCAGTTATAACTAAGTAACCTAATAAATCAATAAAGCATTTCTTACACCTGATTACTACCTTATTTAAAAAATTGGCGATCTACCACAGGATGGTTTTTAGATATCTTTAATTTTTTTTGTGGAATCAAACGTTTTTTCGAATATTTACGACATGGGAGCCTTCAAAAACAAAGTATTTCCCTTAAAATGCTGTCAAGGGATCGGCGACCCCGTGGTAATTTCCTTTGGTGGTGGTGATTTGTTTTCCATCAGGTGATCAACATACTCTTTACCCCCCCCCCCCCCCTTTTATATAAAAAATAGGTATACATTACCTATTTTTTCCATTAAGCAGACCGTGTGTGTGTGGGTGGGCGTGTGTTCTCTAGCTAGTATTTACTGAATTATGTTACAATATTCATTCCACTGAAAGTGCTCTTAAAAACATGAAAACTTAGGCATATGTTTTGCCCTTTTAATTGATATGATCGTATGTTCTCATTTATGTTGATATTTATAAATGTTTGACTTTGTAAATTGATAAACATGTTGGTAATGTTCCACCGCGTCTCAAATTTCCCGGCATTCTTTAATTTATTTATAAGCACAGATCGGAAATTTGGATGCATCCAGGGTTGTACAGTCAACCGCTTCTAAGAGAGCGGACACTGTTATATTGGAGACGTGTTACGGTCATCGATTATAATTATCTCTTTACGTATATAGTTACATCATTGGTTACAGTAGGTGATTCACTGTACAACACTTATAAAAAACACAAGTAAAAGAAAACTAAGTTATCTCGTGCATTGATACTTCAATCCCAAGATGACAGTATTGGACTTCGTGCTGTCGCAGGCTGTATTACACCGAAAACGAAAGACAAAAAAAAATATCTAGCGGCGACATTTGAATAATAATAGATTGTTTACTAAGGGAGCAAAGGAATAATTTAAAGGCGAGAGCGTTTTTTGAATCCATATCGAAACCAAGGATTCAAAGTACGTCGCGTCGCTCGAGCTTTAAAATAGTGTTACTCCCGAGGACACTCTACTTTCTATCACCCTCTACGAGTAAATAATTAAATGCAACTATGAATATGTAAGAATAATACTTTAATTCTCACTACTTGAGAAAGACACAATAATTTTTATAAAACGTACGTTTACGTATTTTTTTCCGATGACTATCCTATATCTCAAGTTGGATCAAACGACACACACAGTGCACAATTTTATTACAATCGGTTCAGTAGTTTAGGAATCCATCGCGGACAAACAACGTGACACGAAATTCTTATATATTAAGAAGATAATATCCGAGTTTGGGTAAACAGTTATGAACGAAGGCGGAATGTATTTCGCGCGTATTTTTTTTTATTTATCACAAACTTTCTTTTTTTAATTTATCAAGCGCACGGTTAGTTTAATAGAACAGCCTGTGACTTATTCATACAATGTTCCTGATTATCTCTTTGGTGATTGGAACTTTTACTAACAACATCCACATTCCTAATTCAAATCACTTTTAACCCCTTGAGATTAAAACGCTATTTTGATCCCTGTTAACGTAGAACAAACTAGCTATTTTTAAATAGATGTAATAAAAATATTTTTACTTGTAATCTTAATACTCTTAGGTAACCAAAAAAAAATAGTTTGACATGTTCTAACAACATCACATCTATCATGCATGACTTATGCTTAATTATCAATTTTAGATATTTGATACTAAAAACGATCTCATTATGTAAAAAATTGATGATGGTATTAATTATGATCTTAGTAACTCAAAATAGATTTTAGGAATTTGCAACTTTCTTATACAAAAATATGTTTGAAGTGATGTGTGACAACCCTGACATTGCATTGAAATTTCCGATCTGTTTAGAAAGTATGTGTAATCCATGACTTTTTTCTATCACGGATATGGGGAATTGGTCGCCGATCCAGGCAGATGTCGCCGGGTCCAATTGTAGACCAACTGAATATGACTTTAATAATGTAAAAGCTAATTCCCGCTGGGCTACGGTATAGAATTATTTATTTATATATTTAATATCGCATCATGTAGGTTTTCCTGCTTACATTTCATTTCTTATTACATAAATACATAGCGTATGCGCATGGACCTTGCTTTTTGGGGTGTGACTGGTTCATCAACATCTTTGAACCAAAGCCAACCTCACCTGCACGAGGTGCACCTTGTTGACAGCCAAACGAGGCTCTGGCGAAAAGAAAGAGGTACGGCATAGTATATTTTTTAAGATGCCCGACTGGGGAATACCTACTGGGGTACCTCCACCTCACAGAATACAGCGGCCAAATAACAATTCCCTTGAGGGTTGTTGGTTTCCTGCGAGTGAATGAAGTCAACAGAAAGAAAGGATAGAAGGAGTATACAAACTGGGAAGGTCGTCTGAGATACAGTATTTTCAAAATACTAATTCAGATGGCACAATTTCTATAGTATAGGCTGACAACGGATCGGCGACCCCTTGGTATTGATCCCCCTGTTCTCCATGGGCGGTGGTGATTCCTTCCATCAGGTGACATGCTCGTTTCCCCCCTCTCATATATAAAAAAAATATTAATATATTGTTATCAAAGTTGCCTCTCTTGCGCAATTCCCATGATATTGTTGCAAAAATGAAAGTAATGTTGAAATAGAAACTACCAATAAAAACTGATTTCCTTATAAAGTGTAATGATGCAAAAAATTGCATCTTCACTGCACGCGAGTGTTCATTATATAGGTACGTTCTTATAACGTGCGTAAAAAAGTCATTTTATTCCTGGACAATTTACACAGCGCCATCTAGTCCCAAATTAAGCGCAAAGCTTGAACTATATTTGGGGTGTAAGTAGTTCATCAACATATTTGAACCAAAGCCAACTTCACCTGCACGCGGTTCACCCTGCTGACTGACAAACGAAGCTCTGTCGAAAAGAGAGGTAGGGAGCGTAAATGTAAGCTACCCGACTGGGGAATGTACCTCCACCTCACAGAATACCGCAGCCAAATAACAATTCCCTTAAGGGTTGTTGTGTTCCTGCGAGTGAGTGAGGTCACCAGACAGGAAAGAGATGCTGCGTTGGCAGCGGAGGTGAGCGATATTTTATGTTGCGAGCGTTAATATGGCTACAGTAACCGCTTCACATCAGGCGGGTCGTATGCTTGTCTGCCACCCGTCGTAGTATAAAAAAAAAGGAAAAAAAAACTATGTATCTAAGACTAGCTCGGTGGTCGAATGGTTAGCAATGGCCACTTTGACTCCCCAGGTTGCGGGTTCGATCCCCGCACAAGACAAATATTTGTGTGCGTGAAAATGTCTGTTGGTCTTGATCTGGGTGTTTTCTATTTATTATATGTATGTATTTACAAGAAAAAAATGTATTTAAGTATAATATCAGTTATCTAGTACCCATAGTACAGGTAAGCTTTGCTTTAAAGAAGAAGAAGAATATGTATGTAGCTTAGTACTATGCATACTAGACAACTGATAAATGTAGGTTACTTAAATACATTTTTTTTTTTTTTGTAAAACGTACTTATTACAAGAATACACCTAGAACAATACAAACAGACATGTTCATGCACACAAATATTTGTATTATGAGGGGTTCGAACTCGCGACCTCGGAGACAAAGTGGCCATTGCAACCCATTTGACTACCGATCTCGTCTATTTTTAAATACTTTTTTCATTTTAACTCGCGCGTCATCAACTCATCACCAAATAAGTAATGTACTGTCCGTCATGTAGGACGTGCTTTCCAAAATTAACCCCAGTAGTAATGAGTGAAAAACTGACTATATGAATCATTTGGAATGACAAATAGCGTGATTGTGAACGTGTCATTGACTTACACCTACTTTTTAACTTAAGAGTTTTACGTTCATTTCTCTAATGAGTTCACGTACCAATTGCGATTTAGAATTTTACGCAAAGTGTCTTATTCTTATATTTATCTTATATATATATAAACATGTCCTAATGCCAGTATTCGGAAGTACAGATTTCTTTTTTTTTTTTTATTAACTTATAAGTCGCATTCAAGTATGCGCATGTACCCTGCTTTTTGAGGTATAAGTGGTTTATCAACATCTTTGAACCAAAGCCAACTTCATCTGCACGTGGTGCACTGCACCCTGCTGACTGACAAACGAAGCTCTGGCGAAAAGAGAGGTAGGGAGCGTAATTGTAAGCTACCCGACTAGGGAATGTACCTCCACCTCACAGGATACCGCAGCCAAATAACAATTCCCTTGAGGGTTGTTGTGTTCCTGCGCGTGAGTGAGGTCACCAGAAAAGAAGGAGATGCTCAGTTGGCAGCGGGGGTGGCGGCGCGCAAGTGATATATTATGTTGCGAGCGTTAATACGGTTACGGTAACCGCTTCACATCAGGCGAGCATACGGCTTGTCTGCCACCCGACGTAGACAGGTTTGACAGGTAGTCTTACTTTTTTGTTGACTGGGAGACTTTCAACATAAGTGCATAAGTCCGCCTTTGGTATTCTTATGTTGTGATCAATAAAGTTTAAATAAATAAATATATAACTCGGGTGGCAAACAAGCAGCCTTGGATTTAGACATTGGAACGCAAGTATCGATGTACTTTATCAATCACGTAAGGTCATTAAAAATTACCAGTTTTAATATCATATCGTATGGAAAGGCTTACGGCAAAGATCTGTGAGAGGATGTATAAAGGCACAAACGAAATGTCAAGTACAACCGTGCTTATTATGAAATTTAATTCCGACCAATAAAGCCTTTAACTTACTTTTACTTCTGTCGTCGCAGATTCCCCTTTGGATGCCATTCTGTAAACAAAAATAAACCATTATAAATGACAATATTATTATTTAACAGTTGATTCTAGCGGAGAGCCGTATCATCATCTTCATCATCATCAGGTCCATTTTAGTCTCCACTGCAGGAGCACGACCCTCTCTCGTCCGTCCCAAACAGAAGGAGGATTTGGCCTACGCTCCCCACGCCAGACGGGTTGAGGAGGGAGAGATAATGTATTTCCCTTAGTCGCATTGTACGACATCCACGGGGAGAGTCGGAGTGATTCTATTCTAGTCTGCCGGAAACCACACGGCTTCACTTTAAATGTAGGTGTATATATATTTAGATATTCCTGGACAAATTACACTCGACCATCTAGTCCCAAACTAAGCAAAGCTTGTACTATGGGTACTAGATAACTGATATATAATAATACTTAGATACATTTTAGTAAATGGCTCTTTACATCTTGAGAGTCAATGGCAATCTCATCCACAAGTGGTGCATTTCATTTCGAGGAGGCGAAGTGGGGAAGGAAAGGGAAGGTACTCTTCCACCTCGCAGAAGACCGCAGCCAAATAATAATACCTTTAAGAGTGCTGTGTTCCTGCGCGTCTGTGAGGTTACCAGATGTGAGTAGATGCTGCGTTAGCAGCGGGGACTCCAGTGCGCGAGCAGTAATCCTTATACTGCAACCGTCTATATGGTTATGGTAACCGCTTTACATCAGGCGCGCGGTATGCTTTAGCAACCGGTGTTGTATAAGAAAAGAGAAAATGGGGCGTAGCTGTGTCATGGACACCGCCGTGTGTTGTACGTGAATACGTTATATGCACTAAAATTATCTCAAAATGGCAGCGCTTCCCCTTCACCCCCACGCGATATGCCATAGTCCTTACTTAGCGTAATAAATTCTTTGATTCTTCATCTATCCAGTGGTGTGATTGAATTTTGGATGGAGATGATAGATTTGTAGCTGCAATACCTAACTGTATCCCCCGATTTTGTTATCATTCGTTTTTAGGGTTCCGTACCTCGAAAGGAAAAACGGAACCCTTATATAAGATCACTTTGTTGTCCGTCTGTCTGTCTGACTGTCTGTCAAGACCCTCTATGTCGAGAATGCGTGGAGGTATCAAGCTGAAATTTGAACTGCATACGCAGGTCTACGGTCCCATGAAGTTGTAAAAAAACAAACTTCTAAGTTTACGTAAAAAAAAGTTACGGCCGTTTATTCAACAAAAAACGCATATTTCGACACATTCTCAAGGGAATCAAAACCTATAGGGTACTTCCCGTTGACCTAGAACTATGAAATTTGGCAAGTAACATCGTTATGGACTACAAGTACAGGAATAAATCTCACAACTATAGATTTGTAAATAGATCTTAAAAAATAGGGGTCTATATTATAGGGTATCGAAATTTCCAATTGAAGCTACTAGTTCAAATGGGGTATCATATGAAAGGGCTTGATGTACAAATTGCAAAATATATTTTATTTATTTTTTTCGGCGCATTATTTCTTATTTATAATGAAAAATATCAAATTTAATAATGATCCTACGTACGGAACCCTCGGTGGGCGAGTCCGTCTCGCACTTAGCCGGTTTTTTTGAATTGCCTCCCTGTGGAAGCAATTTTAAAGACGCATTCATGTCAATAGCATTTGTTAAAATATAAAGTAGAATCCTAAGATGATATATATAGATATCATGATCCGCCATTCAAATCCCCAAAGATACGTTTAATCTCCGTAATCTGTAACAAATACCAAATAATAATTTCCTACATCCGTATATCCCACCTAAATGACAAATATTCATCAGCACCGTTTATTTATTTGTAGCAGATGGTTAATGCGCTACTTGGGCAAAACTATCTCCTCGTTGGTATTTCCTTACAGCTGCGTTTTAATATAGTTTGGGATGGTTTGGGCGTGAACTGGAATTTAGAAAAAAACGATTGGGATGCTGTTAATGTGATGCAGTTTCAGACGGACTGTATCATGTATCTTCTATAGATATAATTAGAGATGAGTAAAATGCCGGTAATTTACTATAAATTCCCAATAAATACATATAAATTCCCTATTTTTGCCCAAAAATCAATTTATTTTATTTTACAAAAGGCATTTACTGGGCATGTATATGTACTTGTTTGTTTGTTTGTATTATCTTTATTGTTCAAATTACATATTGAATAAGTACAAGAAAATAAAGCGGTACAAAGGCGGACTTATCCCACATGGGGATCTCTTCCTGTCGTAAGGTTGACAGGAAGAGATCCCCATGTGGGATAAGTCCGCCTTTGTACCGCTTTGTACCGCATTATTGGGAATTTATCGTAAATGCCCGGCATTTCGCCCATCTCTAAATATGATAAAAAAATCCAGATTCGCGTGTCTGTACGTGGCATTTATATATATGTATAGTATACGAATAGGTTTGTTTGTTTGTTTATAAAACTTTATTGCAATAATAACAATATAAGTAAGCCTTACAGAAAATAATGTTTGCAAGGGCAAACTTATTCCGTGAAGGAATCTCTTCCAGTCAAGAGCAAGTAGGTTTATGATATTTCGGTGTAAGTGGCTCACCACGGTCTTTAGAGCCAAAGCCAACCTCACCTGCACGTGGTGCACTCTGTCGACTAGCGACATAGGTTCTGCAAAAAGAGAGGTAGGGCACAGCGTATTTGTAAGCTACCCGACTGGGGTAGTACCTCCACCTCATAGAATACCGCAGCCAAATGACAGGTTATTGTGTTTCTGCGTGTGAGTGAGATCTCCAGAAAGTTAAAAGCGATCTTTCAAATATACAATAGATGTCAGAAATAATTTATGAATTTTCTCCCGCGTACTATCAAGCTGTGAAATGAGGCAAGTACCGTGTTCATGGAGGCGAAACGCGGGTAGAGGTAGTATTATAAATGTGAAAGTTTGTGACAATGTATGTATGGAGGAATGTAACTGTTTCACGGTTAAACTGCAGAACATATCTGTATGAAATTTGCCGTCCTGGCGGCAGCCATTTTTGCAACATTTTTCATTAATGCTCCGTTTCTATTGACCATAGCGTGATATTATTTAGCCTATATACGAGTACCACTTCCTCGATAAATGGGCTATCCTAACACTAAAAGAATTTTTCAAATCGAACTAATAGTTTATAAGAATAGTGCGTTCAACGGACAAACAAGCAAACAAATTCTTCAGTTTTAAAATATTAGTGCAGATATTCTCGATTGACACATAGTATAATTTTTTTCGTAGTACTCTGTTGACGCTGTAGTACTCTGTTGAAGGACAGAAACTCTATATTGGTTCTCTAAAACTACGCCCTTTTGGCTCCAAGCCAAACCGAATTTAAGATGATTTTAAGTTATACCTATTTGTAAATTTGAGACAATGAAGTAGTAATTAATTAATGTACGTTCGCAAATAAAAATTACTAACTGTCTCCCACGGCTTTCCCCACAATTGTCATTAATATAATAAAACAACTTTTTTTCCCACAGGAATAAGATGAATTTCCGAGGTTAAAAGTAGCCTATGTCACTCTATTGACCTTATCTAAAAACTATCATCGTAAAAAAATAATTTCAACCCATCGGTTCCTTTCGATGTGAAAGAAAGATAGACAAACAAACAAACTTAGACTTTCATAATATTATAGGATATGGATGTAAATATATGAAACAACAATATTTCATGAGTTATTTATAGGTTAGTGAAACTTCAGTCTTTGAACTTACAAACTTACGTCTAGCTCGAGGCCGAAACTTGTTCCAAGATCATGCCTGTCATATTTGTTACTTGATACTATACTTATCGCGCACAAGCAGGTAAATGTACCAACAAAAAATGTATCAAAAAAATGTTTTGAAGTGGCAAGTTAGTATAAAAGAATTGTAATTGGACGCCCTCCTTCTAGATGGTCCATGACCGAAAGCGGCTGAATGCGGAAGGCGGAAGATCGTGTTTGGTGGAAAGCATTGGGGAAGCCTTATATCCAGAAGTGAGTAGATACAGGCTGATGATGATGAACTGTAATTTAAATTTTGGGGTATAGTGACTCAGCACTATCTTTAGAGCCAAAGCCAAACTCACCTGCACGTAGGGCATCCTATGGTTCCAAAATTTACATTCAAAACTGAAAATTATCTCTAACATCATATATTTTGTCGGCAATTGAAACAATCGGAATACTTCTACAGTAAACCGTCTTTCCCTTTCACTGCGGACCGTCCCATACGGTAAGCGCAAAGTGACTCAGAGAGCGATGTAGATGGAGAGAGTTATGCTCGGGGTCTCTCTGCGTGATAGGATCCGAAATGATGATATTATTTTAGCAGTAGAAACTGATTTCTACAGCTAAAATAACTGACATAGCTCAACGGATAAGCAAGCTGAAGTAGCAGTGGGCCGGCCACATAGCTCGTAGAACCGACAACTGCTAAGGAAAGAAGGTTCTCGAGTGGCGACACCGTGCTGACGGAGGCAGTGAGGGACGACCCCCCACTAGATGGAGCGACGATCTCAAAAAAGTTGTAGGGAGTCGATAGATGCACGTTCAATGCACGTAGATAGAGGTCGTTCAGGATCAGGGCGTGTGGCTCTCTAGGGGGAGGCCTATGTTCAGCAGTGAATGAATACGGGCTGATATGATGATGATAAAACCCTCTTTACAGATTTCCAATCAGTAATAATTGGTGTAAACCAATTGGTATAGTAAAAAAAAATGAGGTGTTACTGTGTCATGGACACGGCTGTGAGTTGTACGTGAATACGTTATATGCACTAAAATTATCACAAAATGGCAGCGAATCCCCCTGCTCCGCACGCGATGTTCCATAGTCCTTACTTAGCGTAATAAATTCTTTGATCCTTCATCTATCCAGTGGTGTGATTGAATTTTGGATGTCGATGATAGATATGTAGCTGCAACACAACAAACTGTATTCCCCGATTTAGTTATCATTCTTTTTTTTTAATTGCCTCAATATAAATGAATAAATAAATATTTCTGGACAATTTACACAGCGCCATCCAGTCCCAAATTAAGCGCAAAGCTTGTACTGTGGGTACTAGACAACTGATAAAAGTACTTAAATACATTTTTTTTTTTGTAAATTTAATACATATTTATAATACATAGAAAACACCCAGACCAAGACAAGCAGACATGTTCATGCACACAAATGTTTGTCTTGTAAGGGGATCGAACCCGCGACCTTGGAGTCAAACTGGCCATTGCTAGCCATTCGACCACCGAGCTCGTCAAATGCATGCAGTTCTTTCTATGTCTTTAAAACGCTATGGAAGCAATTTAAAGTCATACTCACGTCAAAACACCTGACACTCTCTCCAAATATCCAAGTCGGGTAAACTAATGAAGTAATTAAATGTGATCGTTTTATTTGACTATAAACTTGTACAATGTTAGTGCGTGTGGCAATCGCACTATCGCTGATTTATGGCTATAGTACGTAATATAACGCTTTTGCAGCCTAAATTAGAGTTTAATAGCACCCACAGTGATATTTAGAGCAGTACATCAACTCTCGCTATCATCATCATCAGGACCATTTTAGTCTCCACTACAGGAGCACGACCCTCTCTCGTTCGTCCTAGACGGAAGGAGGATTTGGCCTACACTCCCCACGCTGGCCAAACGGGTTGGGGAGGTCTGATCGATATTTTGATAATGTATTTCCCTTAGTCGCCTTGTACGACATCCACCGGAAGAAACGGAGTGATTCTATTCTAGTCTGCCGGAAACCACACGGCCATCTCCCTATACTAACATGTATTTATACGATTTTTTTAAATATTGGATGATTTTACAGGAAACTACCGCCTAAGTTCGGATCGATCGGTTTTTTTGATTGCGAAAGTCTAACTTCAAATATAATACGTGATAATAGTAATAAGCTTAGCCTGTAAAGTCAGAGGCGCTCTACAGATTAAACTGCAAATATTTATCACAAAAATTATCGCAATAAAAAAACCCGATGAGAATCGGATGGGAATCAGTTTAGGCGGTAGGCCCCCAGTATTCCAGTAGGACCAGGAGCCCTACCGACGAAGCTAAAGTCAATCGGCTTCAGCTTCCATGGTAATCGCCATTGGATTTTTTGACTTCGAAATTCAAACTTCAGCTTATATTTCGATACGTCCAATGAACACTACGCCAACTCAAAACATACACATCCAGATACACACCACCAATATGAGTTATACATTTAGTTAGCGGTTTGTATTTGTCGATTTTGTTGTGTCTGTGTGTCTTTTATAAATAGAATTCAGGTAGCATAATGTTACTGAAGTAATTAATCGATTTAGATAAAAAAGAAAACTATCGAAATTTTTGTTGGCGTAGTGTTCCTTGGAGGTATCGATTTATGGTATTTGTATTTACATTACTCGTAGATGTTAGAAACTGGAGATGTTTGTCAATAACTAAAACGTACGGCTTGTTTTTCAAACCAAAATATTCGTTGGTAATCGGTCAGTGGCGTAACTATACCATCAGAGGCCTGTGGCAAATTCATCAGATGGGCCCTCAAAAGGGGCTCATCAGAGGGGCTCTCTCCAATAAATGTTCTAAGTAACCAACACTAAAGAAGTATTTTGTACATTTTTGGTTATTAATCTATAATTATATTTTCAAGAACATGATTACCTACTTATTAAAATTTTGTATGTTGTATATTTATTATTCAATCTTTATTGCACATACAAGTTCACAACATAGTGATATAGGACATATACAAAGGTGAGCTTCCCCCTTACCACCAACTCTTATTGCGATTCAATAACTGAATAGAATGCTTATTCTTACCAATGAATAAGCGACTCTATTTCGAATTGAATACTTCGCTTATTCATTGGTATGAATAAGCATTCTATTCAGTTATTGAATCGCAATAAGAATTGGTAGTAAGGGGGCTTTTCTCTATAAGAGATCTCGTCCAGCTAACCTAGAGATAGTAATAGCAAAAGTTATTGGACGGGAGACTAAACAACCTAGTGCAACGAATATAAAATTTATAGCCCAATTTAAAAAAATACTATTTTTGTACTAAGCGCTCGAGCCTGGGGCCCCCTTGGTCCGGGGGCCAGTGGCATTTCGCCCGCGCTACCACCCTGTAGTTACGCCTCTGCTGGCGACCTACCACATTTGAAGCCAATTTAAGTCGAATTTTTGGATTACGAAAATCGGATTCGTGTTTACGTTATTAACAAACATATTCAGCTCGGTCAGTTGAGCTCTGGCGGTTTTACGGCGTATGATAAACATGATTCTCACTAACCTAAACGACAGTTTGGTTTCCGGAATCAAGAAATGCGATCTTGATAATTTTATGTAAATCATATAGGCTTGATGGCTTTTCAGCCGTCATTCGTAAGAAAACCACATCGCTGATCCGCAGACTTCGTGATGGTCGCAACAGCATCCTAGAAACGATAGCGGACAGATACACGTCGCCACTGTGGTGGACCTTGGTACGGTGGGTGATCATGGAAACTCACACGCTTTCATGATCATCATCAGTGCCTCGGCTCCTTTTATAATTTAACTAGCTTTTTCCCGCGGCTTCGCTCGCGTGAGATTCGGGGCAAACACGTTTTTACTTATTTATCTATACTTCTCTATATAAATAAATAAATTTCAAGTATTTTCAAGCCTCTAACTCGCTTCCCGTTCCCAGGGGAATTTTTAACTTTGCATTCACTAAGGTATATGCATGTCAAATTTCAAGCATCTAACTTATGCAGTTTAGATTTTTTCATACAACATTTTTTTCCCGCTAACTGTCGTTTCCATGGGAATTTTTCAAAATTCAGCCATAACTAAAATTTATATTTACTAAGGTATGCATGCATGCTAGATAAGGTATGCATGCATGCTAGATTGAAAACATCTATCTTAAGTGATTTAGATTTTTACATACAAAAGTTTTTTCCCGCTATCTCCCGTTCCCGTGGGAATTTTGCAATATCCTGTTGCAACTACGCTTTAAGTTTACTAAGGTACCTGCATGCCAAATTTCAAGCATCTAACTTAAGCGGTTTAGATTTTTCATACAAAAGGATTTTCCCGCTAATTCCCGTTCCCGTGGGAATTTCGGGAATTCCTTTCTTAGTGCACCTCTACGGTACCTAAGCTACGTCCCTTCCAAATTTCAAGTGCCTACGTTTAGCCGTTTAGGCTGTGCGTTGATATGTCAGTCAGTCAGTTTCTCCTTTTATATATTTAGATTTCACAATTCTTTTACAATATTAAACCACTTAATATCATATTTCTAAGTTTACTAACATTGATATGGATTCCTGTTGTCTGAAATAAACGAATTTTATTTTTTATTTTATTATATTTATTTATACGACTGTAAGCACCGAGGATATACCTGTGGCTGAAATGTATTACCGGGAGACATAAAATTACAACGCCGCGCTTCAATGTTAGCAACAAGGAAGAATTATCAGGCACAAGAGACACAGTGGTGGGAATATACGGCCCTCTCCAATTTTAATGAAAACTATAAGTGGAATTAACATAATTTAAATGATAAATTAACTAACATAGAATAAATGAACACCACACACATTTAGAACGTTTTATATTTATGATGAGCAAAATTTCCAATTTTTCTTTTTTGTCTTTGTTTTTTTTTTTGTTTTCGAATGCGTAGAATAATTTTGTAAAATGTTTACTAACCTACCTAGTTTTGTGTTGAAGTCTATTTACTCTTGACAATTATATACTCAAGTTCATTGACGTCTGCCTGGCATTGAGTTCAAATGCAAAGCAATTTTAATGGCATGACAGTCCATCAGTTCACACTTTCATCCACATCTCTCATCTACATGGACTTGAGCCAAGGGTTATATCAGCGTCATCAATTCGTATTAAACCAACTGCTGTTAGGGTCTCCCAAAAGGTGTTTAATAATCCCCATTTAACGCTATAGCAGATCCACAGAGTCTAGTGTGGAAGCTCAAGATCATGATTGGTTTGATTGCTTGCTTTCTTGAAAAACATTGCTTTCAGCAATAAGGCCGCCTTGTTGCATACATCATCATACTACTATAAGTAAGCAACGAGTCTAAGTATACAGGATTTTTTTTTCTAAAAAATCCATTCATTCTGAATTTTCTAAAATAAAAAAATGATATTTAAAAAATGCACCCATTAACTGGGTATATAATAAAATATTGAAGTTGAAAAAACAAAACATTAATTCAACAATCGTATAATTCATCAAAAAATTCTAATTCACAATGGGCTTATGAAATTTTTTTCGATTAAACTTTAGCCCCATTAATGGATAAGCCTCCGAAATTCGAAAATAAATATTATGTTACTTTAACTTTTTGGAGCAAAAATTGAGATAAAAAAATTGCATATCGAAATTAAAGTTTTTCGGTTACGACCCTTGTACTAGGGTATACAACTGATATTTTCAGAATCCTTATGATGTGCTCTTTCATAACGATATCCACAGTATACACATAGTACATTTGGTTAAAACCCATCCACCCATTCCAACGGTTTGAGAGAATAAAAGCCACGTTGTAAAGTCAAGAGCTGACCTCGTATCACTGTTGACCCTCCCTATCCGATTGAAGGAAAGAATGAATGATATTTTATTCCCAGAATGTATTTACTACAACACTATAGCAACTATCAAAAATTGCCTTGTGACTATTTATGTTTAGTTTTACATTTAGACTCATAAATGAATGCTGCATTTCGAATATAAAATCGTTCATTAAATAACAAAACAAAAGCAGAAAATGTTATCTTTCGCATCATAATAAAAAAAGCTTTAGTTTAAAAATATATTTCGTAATAAGCAGGTTCAGATAACAAAAATAGTAAGTTTCGACATCGCTTCATAAAACAAAGTCCCCCTTCGTGTTTGTTTGTTTCACTGTCTATCTGAATGCTTTGAACTCAGAAAGTACTGAACACATTTTCATAAATTTTCATCAATGGAAAGAGTCATATCATACATGAGGTTTAGGTTAGGTTTATAATTTCATTTTTATGAGTCATTCAGGTTTTGCGTCGATTGGTTGAAAATTACAATAAATGTTGAAAATGTGGAAAAAAATCATGCCGACTGGGAATGGACATGAGACTGCCGTACCTATGCGTTCCGCATGAACCAATAGAGTTATTCCCATGCGAAGTTAAGGCAACATAGGGTACCTACAGAGGTACTGAACACCCTATAAAGATTCCTCAAGTGTGGCAACTTATGATCACTATGCTATAAGGTAAATTCAGTAGGATAACGATAAGGTCCGAATCGGCTTATTCAATACCGACATTAGACCCATAACATCACAAGTGGTTCATGTATTTAATTAGACTATGAGGGCTCAAGTTGTACTTGATACAACCGCAAACAAAGGGGTGCCTGATATTATGGAACAACCAATTATGTAGCAAATATGTCCAGCAAATCATAATAGACCGGTCACTCTCCGCACCCCGCGCATTCCATTTGGTTTGTAGACTTCAAGTCACTGCAAAATATTTTGTATTCGCGGTATTTATTTCTTTATTTTAACTTTATTGACCACAAAGCAGAAGAAGTACAAAAGGCGGACTTAATGCTAAGAGCATTCTCTACCAGCCAATCTCTGGAAAAAGTAGACAAAACTCGAATGCGATTAACAAAAAACTGCAATAAATACACACCGTAAACACATGTATGAAAACATAACATTACATACATTTGCTATATCCATTGTCTATTTATTTAGATCTATTTACCTAGACGGGTATTTGCAAGTAATAAGTACATAATATAGAGATGCACGCACCAATAAAAAACAAATGTTTTATACATGCACATTATGTACCGCCTACATGCATGTAAAACTGCATGGCAGATATCCAACGTCGAAATTTTCTTTGCAATTGAATTATTAACTTTAACGCTCTATAACACATAAATCAAAACACATTAAGTTTTATATATCGCACGATATAGCGTTAGCAATAACGGTTAACGTAACAAGATCTCGTTTCCCGCGATCGTAACAGTTTGCTGGTAACGTTTACTACATTGTTAGTTTTATCTTTGTTTGTCCGATTTTCAATATACTATCGCATTTTTTGAAATAAGTTTTCTTTGCTCTGTGAACCTCATGTCACAGGGACTTCACTGGCCATTGAGCAGCTTGAAAACATTACTTTGCCAACCAAACACGCTTTGCGTAATTTAGACAATGTTGTTGTCTAAATACCTTTCTTAAATTTATGAATGGTATTGATATATATAGTGTACTAATGTTAATTTAAACTAATCTGTATTTTTTTTTATTATGTGTTTTTACACAACTTCTGCATTGTCTAATATAAGTGCAAGTTGTGCTAGCCTGTAAGTAATTGTTACACTTATTGTAAAAAAAGAACATGTATTAGCTTAAGTAATAGTGTAAACAATTGTTGGCAAGCCAAATAAATAAACAAATAAATAAATGCCAAAGGGATTTCCATATTAAATTATTAGTATGTTTTCTTATATTTTAAATTCCATTTCCATAAGAAAAAAGCTGACACCTCATCTCTAACGGCAGTGTAACTGTGACATTACAACCTATTTATCTCTAGAACCTAGAACCCATCTAAAAGGAGTGCATCAAACGGAATTTATCTTATCTTGAAATGGGTCCAGCGCCGCAGCACCGGTGGCACGTCGACCCTCTTGGATCTTTTGTGCACTAAACGGAATTTGGTAAAGGCAAATTAATTATTACTATTATTATAAATAACACAATTTATTATTGTAAATTAATTTATTATTTATTATTGCAAATTAATCATCCACAAGGTGGACAGACGACCTCATTAAGACCGTAGGATCGCGCTGGATGCAAGCCGCTTCCAACCGGTCTTATTGGAGATCTAGAGGGGAGGCCTATGTCCAGCAGTGGACTTTAAATGGCTGAGATGGTGATGATGATGATTATTATAAATGAGAAAGTCTGTTTGTTTGTTCTTCTTTCATGTCGAAATGAACTAAACAATTGTACTGTTTTTTTACGGGGCGAGTGACATACTATACTTTCATCCCGAATAACATGGGGAATAATCTTATTTCCATGGGGAAAAAAAAGTTTAATTAAAACAATGAACAAAGAAGTATTCACTTCAAAATAGTTTTTAACGGGACGGGAGCCGACAACAATTTCCTAACCCCCCTGGCCCCTACCACCAAAGCTAAAACCGATTACCACCGAATATTTTCATTTCAATAATAAGTTAATAACAAATATCTTTAGTTTTGTTGGTGGAGTGATCGGCTTCCTACTAGCTAAGTTATATACAATTACCATTAAATTAAACTTCAATACTTAAATTAAACTGAGATTTGATTTTCACGACCAAAAAATTCATCTTTAATTCAGCATTAGGCTACATCTTCGGTAATAGGCCCCCTACCACCGAAAATGAAGCCTGATGATTGAACCCTGGGGCCTCCCATGGTAACATCGAAGTTGAAGCTATTTTTTTGAATGCGATAATGAAACTACTGCTTAGATTGCTGGTAATTATGTTCAGTTCAGTTGGTGAAAACCCTAGAGCTCTGCCGATTAAGCTGAAGATGTTTGTCAATGACTTTAACTTAAGACCAATTTTCGGAATCAAAAATTCCTATGGTAATCGGCTAAAACTTCGGAGGGCCCCAGGATTCAATATGGTTTATAATGAAGAGAAAACAAATACTACTTGTCAAGAGAGCATTAGGCAAGAATCCAAAAGAATACGACTATTAACCCCATTAACAGCACGCGGCTTTCATATACTATGAATATAAATAGATGGATAATGAATCTCCAGCAGACACATCAATTTATTTATATGTATTTGTGGATCTATAAATTCTATTAAACTTGTGTGAAGTTGAATATAATGAAAGAAAATTTTGGTGTATTTTTGCAACAATGACGTCTTGCCAAGAAGTACTGGAATAGGACCTCAGATAGGTACTATGTTAGCAGTGTGGGTGCAGTGGGGTGTACGTGTTTTATCAGCATCTTTGAACCAAAGCCAACTTCACCTGCACGCAGTGCACCTTGCTGACTGATAAACGAAGCTCTGGCGATAAGAGAGGTAGGGAGCGTGATTGTAAGCTACCCGACTGGGGAATGTCCCTCCACCTCATAGAATACCGCAGCCAAATAACAATTCCCTTGAGAGTTGTTGTGTTCCTGAGAGTGAGTGAGGTCACCAGAAAGGAAAGAGATGCTGCGTTGGCAGCGGGGGTGGCGGCGCGCGAGCGATATTTCATATTGCTAGCGTTAATATGGCTACCGTAACCGCTTCACATCAGGCGGACCGTATGCTTTTCTGCCACCCGACGTAGTATAAAAAAAAATATGGAAATAGAACCCCAGACAGGTACTACGATAGCAGTGTGGAGACTAACTCGAGGGCAATACTTATACTTATTTGCTTACTCCTTGTATTTTAAGCGTCTATATAGGATACGGGACGTCACGTTAATGCCATTATCTCAAAAACTACTGAACTGATTTTACGTTAAAATCAGAATTGATATTTATCGCGTAGAAACATAAAAAGCTTTTCGCCACAATCCTAATCAAAGATTGCCTATTTTTCATCGACGACCCTTATTCATCCCACCACTGGGATACGGGTCTCCGCGAAATCAAAGGAGTTTAGAGCATACTCCATCCACCACGCTGCTCAACTGTGAGTCGGCGGAGGTCATTGTTTTCAAGCCGCGTAAAGAGCACTGACTTGGCTTAACGACAACGCTGTTGTCATTAGATGTGCTGACTATCATCTAATAAAGCGCTTTAGTGTGCCCTCCGAAGTACGGAGGAACTCGAGATAAATAACTCGAGATAATCCAGGCTACCGTCGTCGTTGCTCAACTTGCGTGTTCGATTAGAGTCTAATCGAACACGCAAGTTGAGCAACGTTACGCGTGTCACTCTAATCATTAGACGGACACGCGTAACGACGCCATTCAGCTTCTCATTTTTGTTTACTCATTACTAATTTATTAAGCACACATCATCATCATCAGGTCATTTTAGTCTCCACTACAGGAGCACGACCGTCTCGTCCGTCCCAGACAGAAGGAGGATTTGGCCTACACTCCCCACGCTGGCCAGATGGGTTGGGGACGCCTGATCGATGTTTGATAATGTAATTTCCCTTAGTCGCCTTGTACGACATCCACGGGAAGAGACTGAGTGATTCTATTCTAGTCTGCCGGAAACCACACGGCCACACATAGGTTATAGTAAACTATTTTCAAAATGTTCCAAATATAACGACCTATATATGTAAATCGATGTTTCGCTTCGGTCTGGCGCTGACTGTACTATTCAAGACCAGTCTATGTCATAATCTTCTTAATATATAAAAATTTCGTGTCACGTTGATTGTCCGCGATGGATGGATACACAATGTGTGCAGTCTGATCCAACTTGAGAGATAGGATAGTATAACTCATCGTAAAAAATAACATAAAAGTATTTAAAGGCGATACGAAGTGCGCCGGGCCAGCTAATCAATTATAAAATATCTATTGTAAAACTTGCAAAGGAAAGGAGTTAAATATTTATTTATTTTTCTATGTTAATATTTATTTTTCTGTGTTAATATTTATTTTTCTATGTTAATATTTATTTTTCTATGTTAATACATAGAAAAATAAATAAATATATAAAACAATTGTTTACACTATTACATGTACTTAAGCTATTATTACATGTTCTTTTTTTTACAATAAATTTGACAATGTTCAAAAAATTGTATAAATTATTTAACAATATCGTAAAATACATATGAAATTATTAAAAAATAATATTTCCATAATAAAAAATACTATAACTTTTATTTTGGTACTAATAAACAACATAAACGTAATATTTAACATAGCTGTCGACAAATTTCTGATTTGATGAATACAAAAGACAAATCTGTGACGTCATAACTCAGTAGCCTTTCGTATTGAGCGTTTTCGGGAAAGTGCAAAATTGTGTTTTTAATACAGTTATAGCGTTCGGGATGTGGGCTATTACATACTCGTGCTTTTTCTTTACCTTTTCCGAACTCGTGCATTCTCTTTCCCAACTGTCAAAATAATGTCTATTAAAAAAAAAGAAAAAACCAACCACGAAGTTTTTACTAAACAAAATTCATAGAAGTTTTTATGATTCATGCAAATATTTCTAAAAAGAAAGTACTAATTTGTTTCAATATCAGATTTAATGATTTGATTCAATGATTCATTGGTGTTTCATTTCATTTCTTCTCATTAAATTTCATTTTCATTTCATATCAATAACAAAAATCTACTGAAGACTTGGCTGTATGGGCATAGTTCCCTTTGCCTACCCAGAATGGGTGAAGAAAACAAAAAAAAAACTCTGCATTATTTTACGATTGGCGCCATTTTCCAAAAATTTTCTTTGCGATTAGTTAGTTGAGTAATTTGTGTTTTTATTATTTTATTAAATTACTTCATTTCTTCGCAACTGTATTAAAAATATTTGTTCAGTATACGTGCGGAACCGTTATTGCAACTTGTTCCGACTGTCAACCCTCACCTTCGGCTGCGCCTCGGCTTGGGTAGACATTTGTCGGTACTCTTTGCAATGAAAGGCTTTCCGCACTCGTAATGAAATATACTATTTTCAAATTAACATATCTCGAGATTGTGCTATAGAAGAAAAATGTTGATGAAAGAGCCTATTACTTACAGGCTAGCACCATTTGCTCTTAATACAATATTAGACAATGCAGAAGTGGTATAAAATCCGGAATTTCAATAACACAGATTAGTATAATACATCAATACCATTCATAAATAGGTTCACTACATTACCCAACCAGTGAAAAGTTATCAAGCACACCTATATAGATATGAAGCTAGATCGAAGAAAGTGAAGTAGATCCGTAGAGTAATGAATGACAGTTATTACAGAGATACTGAAACTTACATCACAAGTGTTCTGAAGAGACAGGATAAGAAATAATTGTTTACGTAAACAGTCATAATGATCTATGATATATTATTATAAACAAATAAAAATATTCCGGGACAGATTACACACCGCCGTCTAGTCCCAAACTAAGCAAACTTTGTACTATGAGTGTTTTTTTTATATACCACCAGTGTGGCAAACGAGGATACGGCCCGCCTAAAGGAAAGCAGTTACCGTAGCCTATGAACGCCCGTAACACTAGAGGCATCTCACGCGCGTTGCCAAAAATTGTTAGATAAGTAATAAATATACATAAATACATTGTTTTGTATATACAGTATACACATACATATAATACATTGAAAATACTTAGACAACTGGGCATATTCATGCACACAAATGTTTGTATTGTGCAAAAATGTGTAGTGAATAAGTAGTCTATTATAAACATATAAAAACTACGGTATCTTGCCATCAGGCGGGCCATTAGTTTACAATCGTAAAAGCATTAAAACTAAGTACTGAATAATAAATGCCTATTAGTAATGCAAAGTCCAAACTCGCTCTGGACTGAAAAAACAACATTGCAAATCTTTTTATAATGGGGCGCACAAATGTTAGCGATCTATCTTGAATGTTTAGATGCGATATTCTTATTTATATAACATGTTATTATTGTAATAACGTTTCAAGGAGACAGTTCAATGTAACACTCTTAAGATAAAAATACATTTGTAGCTTATTCAATAGACAATGTTCTGAAATTATAAAAAAGACTAGCCCATCCGACAGACGTTGTCCAGTCTTCTTAACAATAAATCTTAAATTCAAATTAATCATCAGGTCATTTAAGCCCCCACTACAGGAGCACTACCCTCTCGTCCGTCATGGACAAGAGGATTTGGCCTACACTCCCCACGCTGGCCAGACGGGTTGGGGAGGCCTGATCGATGTTTTATAATGTCCCTTAGTCGCCTTGTACGACATTCACGGGAAGAGACGGAGTGATTCTATCCTAGTCTGCCGGAGACCACACGGCCAAAATTCGAATTGGTTTCGCGCAATCTGTCAAATGACTGACAGTTCTGTCAGACGACATAAAGTTACACTAGAAAAGTTAATATGGCCGTTCAGTGTTTTAAATTTTCTAATTTCCCGCGCAACTTTCTTATTTATTTTACTTTATTTTTTTATAAAAGTAAAAAAAAATACTTATAAAATACTACCTTCTCCTGAAAATAACAAATACGACATAAAAAGAAATAGCGAAAACGGTCTAGCGGCTCACGCGTGTTGCATGCCGTGTGACCAAGGAAAATAGGGGTTACTTTTATATATATATATATATATTTATCAATATCGTAAAATACACAAAATTAGAATGATGATTTGATTAGTCGCAGGACCAAAGTATAGTGGGAAAGTCTATTTTAAAAGAATGAAAATTATTATAAAAAAAAACTGGGAACATACCTCCACCTCGCAGAACACCGGAGTCCAATAACAATTGCTTTGCGGATTGTTGTGTTCCTGCGAGTGAAGTCATCGGGAAGGGTTACTGCGACAGTAGCGGGGCACGCGAGTGATATTCTTGTTGTAAGTACGTATATGGCTACAGTAACCGCATTTTTTTAGATGAGAGGGGGGCATACGAGCATGTGGGTCTCCTAGTGGAACGCAACCACCGCAGCCCATGCTGATCAAGCAACATCTGCTTCACATCAGGCTGGCTGTATGCTTGTTCGTACGTAAAACGTAGAACAAAAAAACTTATGGTAGTATTTAAAACAGTAAAGCAATATTTTTAAAATCGCCACTATATTTTTAAAAGATCAGTCTTTATATATTGCACAACGCTGCAAGGAAATATCTTGCCAGTTTGTTGAGCAGAATCGCATAGCTTGGTCGTAACTTGTATAAAATAATGCTATGCCAGAAAATCCTAGCCGCGTGAAAGGCAAATTCTGTTCGTAGGGATAACTTCATCTGAAAAATAGCCGCGAGCTTTCTTGGAGAATTGAGTATTTAGAATGGAGAGACCGTCGCCGCATACGCGATACTGAAGCGTCGTGTTCAACATACAGATAACCTTTTTTGACTTGAAAAGTCGATGAAATCACACCGAAATTTAAAGTTCTCTCTTAAATACGGCTGTATAGCGCGGCAACAATCTCCGCGGCCAGGACCAATAGTCTAAGCCTATCCAGCTGCAGCGGGGTGTAAGGGAATGTTATTTCCCGGAAACTATTTACCACTGCTCTGGAAGACGTATTTAAAACACTGGACTGGAAAAAACGAGGTCTCAGTGATAATTAAACAATTACACAACAACTAGCTCTTTGTTTTTACTAGTTTCGATATTGAGGAGATAAGCGAGACTTGATCGCTAGGCAGTGTCACGCTGCGTCCGCCATATTTTCCGATGCCGCGGGATTTTTAAATAGTTTAGTGATTTTCAAATTTAAATTAAAAATTTGGTAGTAATATATGTGAAAGTGCATTTGTTTATGAATCTGATCCTGGTGAAATTGTGTTGCTTATTAAAAATGTTGTTATTCGCCTTAAGGTTGTCAGGAGTGAGAAAGGGATATATTTTGAAGAAGAAAACTTACAACGATATGTATGTTTGTAACTATTACAAATCTGTGTTTGTCTTGGTCAGGCTGTTTTCTATGCATATTTTCAAAAAGTATTTATGTATGTTTATCAGTTATGTAACTCCTATAGAACTCCTATAGTACAAGCTTTCCTTTCCGGGACTAGATCGCACTTTGAAGTATGTCCAGAAACATTAGTGTACAGATAGGAAATCCTGCTACAGAATGTCATTGGATTTTTTTTTTTATACCACTAAAGTGGAAAACAAGCATACGGCCCGCCTGATGGAAAGCAGTTACTGTAGTCTATGAACGCCTATACCACCAGGGGCATCACACGCGCGTTACCTATAATATAATACAACATTAGCTTAGGAGATACTACAACATTAATTTATTTATATTTTATAAAAAAAAACCCTTATCTTCTAAATCAAAGAGATTTAACATTGAATGTCTCTATTCTAAATACTCCAAGATTCTGAATACGATAGCAGTAACGTACGGGTTCCTCGGCTATAATAGCGCGGCACACGAGTAGCATTAAGTTTCTTTCTCGCGGTGAGCGCGAAATATGCGTGGGCTGTACTGTAAATATTTTGGTGTCCGTCAAATATGTTTTGCTTACGTTTATTGCGTATGTTTGGCGTATGTGATGAAACTTTTGCTTTGTATTTTATTACTTTTCCGTCGCCGTTATCAATAATTAAACGAATTATTCTTTAGCCACGCATCGTATTTTATTTTGCGGCTAGTGTATGAGTAACTTGGGTAGGTATGTAACGCGTTGCGTTAGGCTCTGTAACGCTTTTTCGGGTAAAATCGGCAGGCTGAACGAGACGGAGAGAGAGATAAAGTTTTCACATATGTAGTGTGACCAAGCACGAAAGTACAATAGACTTGTGTAGTTCCTGAGTGAGTAGTTCAATTGTACCAATTCACCATACAAGCCGGTTCTTGTCACTGACTCTTTCTTGTCCCATATAGTTCACTGCGTCATTTAGTTCAATCGAGTGACAAATAGTAAAAAGAACGGAAATACATAAAGCTAGAATGAGAGAGATACGTTGTAATGGCAAAATTGCTAGCGATAGAGAGCGAAAAGGACGGAAGATTCTGAAATTGTTCTTTAGTTCTGAAGTTTAGTGCATGGTTGACTGACCTAATTAGAACTCGAAGGCTAAGGACATAAGAACCATAAGCTGTTAGCGAAAATATGCTATAGTAGTAAAGATACAGGGCCGAATTTTTATATTAATTATTATTTTAACCACAAAATAATTTCTTTTTACTCAAGATTGACAGTCCTAAGCCTGTGAAAAGTTTGAAGGAAAATTAATATTTGCAAGGGAATTTATAAAATATTAAATTAGTTATACTTATTTAATACAAAAATACAATGTCATCAAAATGATGCAATAGAACTGAGAACAATGTAGAAGGAATCAGTCATTAGAACTACCGAGTCGAATGAATCAAAGATACATTGAACTAAACTGAAATAGTGTGTCAAAAGAGCTACAGAAGTAATTGAACTAAATAAATAAATATTGTCAGACAAATTACACAGCGCCATCTAGCCCCAAAGTAAGCGAAGCTTGTGTTATGGCTACTAGACAACTGATAAACATACGTAAATACATTTTTTTTTGTAAATACATACTTATGATACATTGAAAACACCCAGACCAAGACAAACAGACATGTTCATGCACACAAATGTTTGTCCTATGTGGGAATCGAACCCACGAGCGTTGGTGTCGAAGCCGCGTCATTGACCGCTACGCCATCGAGCTCGTCACTACTCGTTACTACAATGAACTAGATGAGTGATATAGTTCATTTGCGTCAAAAGAACTGCATCACTCTTTTCAGTTCAGTGAACTGTTTTGCGCAAGTCTAAAGTACAATACATCAAGCACACACAGTTTTGAAGAAAAACTTCTTTACGCACGCTTAACTTGGGGAGTAAGCTCGTGATTGCCTGACAAGAGCGTTACGAAAAGTGTGATCGGGCGAGGCAAACGGAAGTTGAGAGGGAGATATAAGTTAGTAGAGCTAAAGAAGTTTCACTTCAGTCATGTGGTCTAAAGCACACTCGTTTTTTTATGAATATAGGATTTATGTATGGGTGAAATCCATGGAATTAATAAGTACTAAAATCATATTGGTTTGCGTTGTCAACATGCGAATTTAACAGGAAGTTACTTGTCGGCAGTTCTCAATGACTGCCTATTTTTTTTTTGTTGGTCTTATTTTTACTCCTAATGTCATGTTGAAAAAGGACGATAATAAATATAAAAATAAAACGGAACTTGAAATTGTTGTTAATCTATATAGATAATATTTTTTGAAAATATAATTATTATACGTTGTACATGTACAGTCAAAGGCCATAAGGGGCCATCCATAAATTACATCATACAAATTTCATGATTTTTTGACCCGTCCTTGTCACAGCTGGTCACATTTATGAGACTCCCCCCCTCCCTAGTGTGACGTCAAATATGTTACAAATGGCATATGGTGGTAACATCGTGGGCCAAGTACTTCAAAAGACATTTGTGAGATCGAGACTGGATCGAAACTGAATTTTGACTATATTTTAATTACGAGAATTGCCCCTCAGGTCTATTTGCAACAATAGTCCTGTCAGTGATAATAGACCGGCCCCAGAATAACGTGACACTACCGTTCTCAAGAACTGACGCTTAATAACTTTAAGTTTACTTTGGTTTTAATAGGGTTGCCAACCGTCCGGGTTTCCCCGGATTTGTCCTAGTTTGGAGAGCGTTCGGGGAGCGTCCGGGCGGGGTTTCATTTGTAGTCCAGGGTTAAAAGTTTTAAATGGCTACCGCCCGCTCCATACTGCGAATAACTGTCTTGTCACAGAATAAAAAATAGTACTAGTACTAAAAACACTGATGACATGTCCGGGTATTAAGATTCAAAATCCGAAGTTTTCACTCATCTTGTCCTGGTTTCTAGCGTTTAGAGATGGCATCCCTAGTCAGCGAAATTTATTGAGCTTATAAAATCGTCCGGTCGTCCTGTCTGTGCGTCCTGAAACTCAAAATTTCGAAATCCTGACTTCGGATTCGTGTAGAACATCAAAAAGTAGTAATGTAAAGTGACCTTGGTTTTCCGATATCAATTCGGGAAAGTGGCCAAAATAAATAAATTTCGCTATGGTGGCGCATGCTAAGCGTCCGATGTTTTTTAATATTATTATTGAACCATGTAATAATATTCATTTCTACCGTCCGGTTTCGCTTTTTCTTTAAATAAAATCTAAGTCTAGCTATGTTTAAAAAACGTTGCAAGTTTCCAGTTTCAATAAATCAGTGGCATTTTAGGAAATTCACTCAAACTGTTCGACTTCGGAGCACGCTTCGTAAAATTTCTAAAGCAGTCACGATTTTCCTAGATTTCTAGTCGGTATTTTGTTGAAACAAAATCTAACTGCATTTATTTCTCTCAATTTGGCTGGGGATTTTTTTACGATGTTAGAAGTTTGTTTTAGTAGTTCTCCAGTGTCAGTCGAGTGTTGAGTAGGATTGTATGTTGTACTCAGTCATAGCCTCTAGGGTGAACTACTCTTAATTTGTAATGTTATATTTGCAACATTATAAAAAGACATGCAACAATATGTCCAAATTTGTGTAATTTTTATATGAAAATTTTAATTTGATTATTAGTCGTCGTTATTGTCGTTAACCCTTACTCATTGAGGACACTGGCTTGACTTAACGATTGTCATCTAATAACAACAGCGGGGCCGACAGCTTATCGCGCCCTCCGAAAGAGCTCGAGATAATAGAAACCCATCCATAGACAGGCTACGGTCATCGTTGCTTAACTTGCGTGATCGATTTATTTATATGTATTATTATCTTATGCGACCTCAATACAAATGTTACTCAATTTCATAGCAGTCGAAATCATAGCAATTATTTACAATACATTTGACATCGTTCCAAAGTATTGTGGTATTGTATATACTTACATTCTGACTACATAAACATGTAATATGCATGTACAGACGATTATAATGGACAGTCAATGTGTTATTGTACGTTTTAGAGTTTGGCGATGTGCCGACATTGAATGATATTTCGATATTAAGCACATGGTTTAGCTCTGTATAATCAACTAGAAAACTGTTAACACATCCTTGCCAAGAGTTAGGACATAAGAATAATTTTCATTATTTTTAGTATCATGAAAATAGATTCGAATTGTGTCAACATGAATGTTTACAGTTTATAAAATAACTAATGTTGAACTTCGAAAACGTTTTATATTTTATTTTTAAAGTATTTTTATTCATATTACGTTCTTGTTTGACTTTGACATATTTATGTCAACAAGTTCAACATCGCTTTGTTTCTAAAACTAACTAGTTGTCCGCCGCAATTTCGATATGTCGAAACCTACTGCACCACGCTACAGAACGCTCATAACTAATCATATCTGGCTTTTTTTCAATATATGAATCTAAGTAAATAAATAAATATAATAAACGTTGACCCGCAGTTTTGAATAATGCAAAATAGTTAATTATAATAATGAAAAAAATAGATTTGTAAAACGGCTATACGTCTATTTTCATGTACATCAAATTGAACATTGAATGTCTTTTTTTTACAAAAAAAAATGTATTTACATATGTTTATCAGTTGTCTAGTACCCATAACACAAACTTCGCTTACTTTGGGGCTAGATGGCGCTGTCTAATTTGTCTGAGATTATTTATTTATTAATGCCTATTTTATTAAATGAAACAAAAAATACATTAAATTAAATATCATAAATTACATCTCATTGCATAGCACGAATTTACGATATCGTATTTTTTATTTAAATATTCATCCACAGTATAAAAGCAGATATCGATATGCATTTTGTTCAAAGTACATTTAATATTTTTCATATTTTAATTTCGCCAGGAAAATTATTATAAATTAATATTATTGCATTATTACATATTCATACACTAGCTGTTGCTCGCGGCTTGCACGGCGTGGTCAATATTTTATTAAAACTTTTTTGCCATTGTTTTTCCCGTATGAGAAGTAGCCTATGTTACTCTCCAGATCTTAAACTATCCCCATAAAAACATGTCAATCCATATCCATTGGTTTCTTTTCACGTGAAAGAATAAAAAACACTATACGATATACATTAGTAGCACAAGGAGGTCGATACAATAGGTTCATGTGCTGGTTCTAATTGGTCTGAAGTTACCTACACCGCGTTTTTTGAAAAACTGAGGGTGAATGATAAAAAACATCTTTAATGTACATGCAAGGTAGCGGTAGCAGTAGGTTTTTTTTTTTAAATTATTTTTTGCATCTTAAGCGCTCTTTCTCACAATAAAAAATCCAAACTCCATACAGAGCTGACAGAACCATCATAAGCCGTTAACGCGATATTTATCGATTCTAATTGCCTTAGTTTATTTACGTGAATACAAAACGCCCAATCTTTTTACATGTTATGTCCAATGGTGTTTGTCAATATTCATGCCTACACATTTTACGCAATCAAATTGTTCCATTACTACATTATTGTTTATAGCTGTTATACGATTTTTTTTTTTTACAAATTACACAGCGCCATCTAGCCCCAAAGTAAGCGAAGCTTGTGTTATGGGTACTAGACAACTGATAAACATACGTAAATACATTTTTTTTTTTGTAAATTCATACTTATGATACATAGAAAACACCCAGACTAAGACAAACAGACATGTTCATGCACACAAATGTTTGTCCTATGTGTGAATCGAACTCACGAGCGTTGGTGTCGAAGCCGCGTTATTGACCGCTACGCCACCGAGCTCGTCTAAATTGATGATGATTGGATTGGATGAGGATGATGATGATTGGAAATAACCTGGATTAAATTGGTTCTACTTATATATTTATTTGAGGTATAAGAGGTTCAAAAACATCTTTGAACAAAAGCTGCACGTGGTGCGCTGCTGACTAATGAGGCTCTGGCGAAAAGAGGGGTAGGGCATAGCGTATTTTTTAAGCTGCCAGACTGGGGAAGTACGTCCACTTCACAGAATACCGCAGCCAAATAACAAGTCCCTTGAGGGTTGTTGTGTTCCTGCCTGCGAGTGAGGTCACCAGAAACAAAGGAAGGAGTATAGGCTTTTTTTTTTTTATATACTACGTCGGGTGGCAGACAAGCATACGGCCCGCCTGATGTAAAGCGGTTACTGTAGCCATATTTACGCTTGCAACATATAATATTGCTCGCGCGCCGCCACCCCCGCTGCGAACGCAGCATCTCCTATCTAGGCTGGCAACGAATCGGCAACCCTTTGCCAAATGCCCGTTTGCTCCCTTCTCATAAAAAAAAATCTTCACCAACTTGCAGCTGAAGAACGTGGTGTAATATAAATAAATAAATATAAATATTCCTGGACAAATTACACACGACCATCTAATCCCAAAGTAAACAGAGCTTGTACTATGGGTACTAGATAACTGATATTATACTTAAATAAGTTATATTTTGTAGATACATACATATAATACATAGTACACACCCAGACCAAGACAAACAGACATGTTCATGCACTCAAATATTTGTCTTATGCGGGAATCGAACCCGCGACCACGGAGTCAAAGTGGCCATTGCTAACCATTCAACCACCGAGCTCGTCTATGCTCTAAACCTCTTCGAATGTATAGCTCCAACCATTTAAGAAGATATTCAAATATAGACGAGTATTCTCATCCCCAAATTCACTTCTGAAAATCATTCAAAGATTCAAACCAATTATCTATTCCAACGTAAATAGTTTACGATTGCACGTTGAGTAGCTTCCAGATCAAATAGTTTGAATATCCACTACATACTATTAACTTCTGAACTAGACAAAGCTAACTAAGCGGAATCCGTTTAAATTGCAAACAATTTCAAACGGGCTAATAGTTCACAAGCTTACGTACGTATGTATATCATTATAATGGTGAACGCACATTTATCCGAGCCGAAAAAACCGGCTGAGCCGAACGAACCGACCGCGCTGAAAGGATTGTTTTTTGTTTGATTGTTTGTAATATCTTTATTGCACTAAATAATAATATAAAAGTTTATTCCATGTAGGAATAAAAGCTGTTTAAAGGCGGATTTACTCCTCTAAGGGATCTCTACCTGACTGGAAGAGATCCCTTAGATACAGATTCCCTTAGAGACCTTTAAATATTTGAGAGGATTCTGCAATTTTTTGTTTTTATTACCTTTACACTTCTCGCACTGTAACGACATGTTTTATGATAAGTAGACTGCCTCTCTCTGATTTGGACTTTCCTTAACTTCCTCACACATTGGAATCTAAATGGGTGCGTAGTACTGTACGGTTCAAAAGAAGTTTTTTACCTCGAGCTGTCAGGTTGTGGAATGGACTCCCTTGTCATGGTTTTGTCGTGAAACTACAGTATCTGATTTTTGTGCTTGAATGGTGAATGATCATAAAACTTGATCCCAATACTTTTTAACATATACGTATATTTTTTACGTCTACCAGATCCTTTTTTTATTTTGTCGGGTTTATTATGCACGAATGACAAAAAACGAGCGATATTAATAAAGCATCCCTCGTCTGTCTGTCTGTCGTCTGTAGTAAATTTTCTCGGAATCTACTAAACAAATTAAGTTAAAACATGCTACGCTTAAGCTTATTTAGGTTACCTAAATACCTACCGAACCTAAATACGGGCGTGCCAATACCAGTAAATACACTTCGAATATTTACAAAAAGAACCATTGGGCTTCTAACAAATGAATATTGGTAAATAGTAAAATACAAAAAAGAGACCAATACTAATAAATACTTAGGTTGTAAGCATAGATTTCAGTAACTACACGAATCTTATTTATGCGATATTTCGAAAAGATACAAAACTTTTTTACGACGCCAAATAAAATTTACACAATGTCAGAGACCTTTTGTTCGGTTGTAAATTTATTGCAAACACATTTGTTCGCGATGTTACCTAACCTCAAAATTCACATACTGCTGTTTTATGTGCTCATTGTGAGCGTTCCCTGCATTTGCTGCATCAACATAGTTTATGTACTTTTGTTAAATGTTAATTGCTACGCGCAAATAGGAATTATAGAATTGTTAAAGTCAAAGGAAGGAACCGCTCTTGTTGTAATTAATGTTTACTAGTACCACAGTATAAATAATAGTACTACGTACACGTACAAAGGCGGTCAATCTATAATATAATACACAGATGATAACCAACGTTGGCCCCAATGTTTACGAAAAAGTATTTCTATGGAAAACCAAAATTTTTTCTCAAACATTGGGGCCAACGTTTGGAGCCAGTCTTGCTATTTTAAAATTTACAAATACTTAAAAAAATACATAGAAATCTTTGGAAACTGAAAAGACAAACAGACATGTTCATCCACACTATTACTTGTTTTGTACGGGGAGCCGGGGATCGATCCGGCGACCTGGGGGTCAAAGTGGATTGCTTCTATTCTTTTTGATTAATACTGGCAACTCCCCTTGAGTTTTAAACTGATAAACCACAATGTGTATACATAAATCTTACAAATTGGTTTATAATAGCAAATTAATTAACTCATAAACGCACTTAAGCCCTCAACAAATCCTTTATACAACAAAGCCTATGCAGTGAAAACGTTTCACAAACGGATGAGTTGAGCTGCTGTCTCTACAAAGCGTGCACTCAAAAGCTGGCGGTACTTTCACGGTACAATAGTTTAACGATTAGATATACATCCCAATGGATTCTGGGGTGAAGTAGCTCACCATGATTTTTAAAGTCAAATCCAATGTCACCAGCACCACACCCAGGCATGTATGGGCAACGAGGTTTGGTGCTCCCCCTCTGTAGACAGACTAGATGGATCACAAAGCAGAGGATCACATATGGTCGAAAGCGTTCGGAAAGTCTCATAATATGGGACAAAGTCTACGCTTTCCACCATTTTTATATATATTAGGTTGGCGAAAAAGTCTTTTCGTATTTTATATGAAAATTCAAAACATTTTTTAATAAAGTTTATTTACATTTAACTAAAGTATGTAGGTGCCATTTTGTTCGATAACTTTTGGCCATCTTGTAGGTAGAGACATGATCCCATTACTATAGAAATTTTGGGACTTCTGTTCAAAAAACCACGACAAGTGGTTTTGGCAGTCTTCTCGTGATGGTAACCTGACATTGCCTAAAGAATTCTGAAGAGACCGAAACAGGTGGAAATCAGAAGGTGCAAGGTCAGGACTATACGGCGGATGCATTAACACCTCCCTGTCAAACTCTCTTAATTTTTGCTGAGTGGCTAAAGATGTGTGAGGTCTAGCGTTATCATGATGAAAAAACACACCCCTTCTGTTAATTAATTCCGGCCGCTTTCTCTCAACTTTTTGCTTTAATCTCATCAGTTGTTCACAGTAGAGTTCAGAATCGATAGTCCTGCCTGGCGGTAACAGCTCATAATGAATAATACCCTTCCAATCCCACCATACACACAGCATCACCTTGTTGCGGGTTAACTCGGGTTTTGCCAGAGTCTGTGAAGCCTGACCGGCCTTTGACCACGACCTTTTTCGCACGTTTTTGTCGTACGTGATCCACTTTTCATCACCAGTTATAAGCTTCTTCAAAAACTGTTCGCTTTCATTACGTCGTAGTAAAGAATCGCAAATGAGTACACGGTTCATTAGGTTTCTTTCAGTGAGATCGTGAGGCACCCAAATATCGAGCTTTTTAGTGTACCCAGCTTTTTTCAATTGCGCCAAAACTGTTTTGTGGTCAATTCCTAATTCTTCAGCTACGTCGCAACTACTGATATGCCGCTCTTGCTCCACTTTTTCAAAAATGGCATCCATTTTATCCGTAACAGGGCGACCAGAGCGACGTGCATCTTTCACATCAAAATTTCCTGATCGAAAACGCTTAAACCAAATTTGTGCTACTCTCACAGACACTGCACTAGGTCCATAAACGTCACAAATTTTATTCGCAGCTTGCGTTGCATTTTTACCTTTTTTGTAGTAAAATTTTAAAATGTATCGAATTTCTTCATTAGATTCACTCATCTTGACAGTAAAAAAAACAAATGAAAATCACACATTTACCTAATTTGAATTTGGAATTATCTTTTTTAAAATATAAACTTTTTAAAGATATCAAAACCTGCTAGACACAAATGGTATAACCAAAGAGATTTTAATACAAGTTCATACATACTATAATGCGAAAAGACTTTTTCCCCTACCTATTATATATATATATATAGCAGTGGGTAGATACGGACCGATAATTATTATGAAGGATTTAGAACTGATTTAGGTCCCCAATAGTGTAAATATTTAAAATTCACAGTTGGGCTTCACTTGACTAATCTCTTTAGGCTTATAATACTATTTGTCATATTGCTGTCTCTCGTTGCCAAGAGAGGAAGTGAAATTCAAATCATCATCATCATCAGGTCCATTTTAGTCTCCACTACAGAAGCACGACCCTCTCTCGTCCATCCTAGACGGAAGGAGGATTTGGCCTACACTCCCCACACTGGCCAAACGGGTTGGGGAGGCCTGATCGATATTTGATAATATATTTCTCTTAGTCGCCTTGTAGAAAAGAGAAGAAACGGAGTGATTCTATTCTAGTCTGCCGGAAACCATACAGCCAAATTCAAAGCTTCAAAAAAAGAAATTCAAAGCTTCCTACTAATTCCTTCTGGTTAAATTCATTCTGAGTTCAAAGGCAGCCGTAGTCTTACTCCTGCAGTGAACTACATTGTTCTTTTAGGTGGTCGCCGCAATTAATCCTAGCTACACAGGGACACACAGTGGTGGGAATGTACGGTGGACTTGTCCCGATTATGAATAATGATGAGCTAGAATCTAGGTTTAAGACTATCTAGTTGCTAGATAGTGTTAAATTAATTACTCAACACTCATAGCTACTAATTTCCTCAAAACCTTCAAAGGAAACTTCCCAGCCTAATGATTAATATCTAACCATTATGCGCCTACTACTACCTCGCAGTACATTTACCTAAGTTCATTAACACTTGGCAATCTGTATAGACACCACCTGTATCACCTTTCGACGTCATCTGGCACCCGGCCAAATACCTATGGGTTCATTCTCCACCGCCACGTGTGTTTGATATGGATAGTGATAAAGATTGGAACTGAATGAAATTATTTTAAGATTTAGTCGAACTTTGACCTGCCAGTTTATGGATGAACATAGACCAATATATAATAATAGCTATTGACCTAAAGTGGCTTCGAACTTTCTCTGTATAGAAATTATCTATGACGAGCCCGATGGTCAAATGGCTAGCAATATCCACTTAGACTCCGGGCTCGCAGGTTCGATCCCCACACTAGACAAATATTTGTGCGCATGAACATATCTGTTTGTCTTGGTCTGGGTGTTTTCTACTTAAAAACACTATTTTTTCTTGTAAATACATACATTATAATAATAATATATGTACATTATAATAATAATGTATGTATTTACAAGAAAAAAATGTGAATTTAAGTATTATATCAGTTACATAGTACCCATAGTACGAGAGTTGCTTAGTTTGGGACTAGATGGCCGTGTACATTGTCCTGGAATATATTTTATTTATTATCTATGTTAGTTTTGATTCGATCGTCGTCAATACATACCGCCAGGATATGGGTTTAGAGCGTACTCCAACTATGCTGTTCAACTGCGGATTGACGAAGACCAGCATTTTCAAGCCACCCAAAGGCCTTAGCTTAACAGCTGTTGTCTAATAACATACATGCAATTGATTATTTATCTCGAGGTCCTCCGTGGTTCGTAAGGCACGTTAAGCCCTTTGTCTTGGCTGTTACCATTATATAACAATGGTACACCTAACCCAGTGGCTTTCGGGCGGCTTGAAATTACTGGCATCCGCCAACCCGTAGTTGAACAGTGTGATGGAGTACGCTCTAACACCAGCAACGTAAAGGGAGAGCCGTATCCTAGTAGTAGGATGTATATGGTTTGATGCCAAAGCTAGGGCATAAGGTTAAGTATTTAATTTACTTTATTCAAATAAACTTAAAATATATAATATTTTTGGACTATTTACACAGCGCCATCTAGTCCCAAATTAAGCGCAAAGCTTGTGTTATGGGTACTAGACAACTGATAAATGTACTTAAATACTTTTTTTTTGTAAATACATAGAAAACACCCAGACCAAGACAAACAGACATGTTCATGCACACAAATGTTTGTCTTGTGCGGGAATCGAACCCGCGACCTCGGAGTCAAAGTGGCCATTGCTAACCATTCGACCACCGAGCTCGTCACATAAACAATACATACAATTCAAAAGGTTAAAAGGGCATAAGGTTACTTTAAAAGAAGTGAATATATATATGTTTGTTTATTTTTGGAAAAGCACTTGTTTACATAATACATTAGTATGTAAAGACATAAATACTGAACACAAGTGTAAGTCAAACTGTGCCAATACGTGCTTGGTATAGTAAACATTTACATCCCGGCACACCAGAGTGCTTTTCACATTCGAAGGTGACAACGTTTACAAGCCGACCAAATTGAGAAAATAGTTTCATATTATGAATTTACCAGACGCGTATTCATCATCAGGTAATTTTAGTCTCCACTACAGGAGCACAACCCTCTCTCGTCCGTCCCTGACAGAAGGAGGATTTGGCTTACACTCCCCACGCTGGCCAGACTGGTTGGGGAGACCATCGATGTTTTATAATGTATTTCCCTTAGTCTCCTTGTACGACTATGTAATACGTGTATGTAATACGCGTCTTCGTCTTGGCTGTGTGATTTTCGGCAGACTAGAATAGAATCACTCCATCTCTTAAGCCATACGATTTTGATATGTGACACGCCTCTTATAAATTCACAACGCGAGAGTTCTCCTCTATTTGATCGGTTTGTTTACGTTAACATTATCGAACGCGAACAAAAAACTAGCACTAAGCACTACTACGTAGTTAACGCCGCCCAGTAGTACTATACGGAATCAAAGTATGGACGTGTTTATGGTTGTAAAATATTCGATTGTAATATTCGATTGAAATTGTAACTATTCGAGAAAAAGGATTTCAATATATTAATATAAAACAGACACAGTTTCAAGTACGAGGAGGGATCAAAAAATAGTGAGAATGACATATATACTCTTTGGTAAGACAAAAAAAACTGGCAGGCAAGGCTCAGATATTTGTAATATTAATAAAGAAAAAAAACATTACATTCTCTTTTGTTTTTTTCTGAATGCAGTCATTTGTTTGCTTCGTGTCGAAAAGTGTTCTCGAAAATGGAGAAAAACGAAGTGCGAGCAGTTATTAAATACCTCTGTTTAAAAAAGTTAACGATGCAAGAAATTCACTGCGATTTAGAGGCAACATTAGAAGAGTCTGCTCCGCCGTATTCCATTGTCGCAAGGTGGGCTTCTCAATTTCGAGTTGGGAGAACGAGCACAGAAGACGAACATCGTTGCGGCCGTCCATCGACGTCAGTCATCCAAGAAAATGTTGTGAAAGTCGAGAAAATTGTATTTTTTAGAATAAGACAGATAGCGGACGAGACAACTGCTAGGCTCGTTTATTTTAGTTATTTCCATAGCATTATGTCATATGGCATATTGCTTTGGGGTAAAGCAGCTGACATTGATAAAATTTTTGTATTACAAAAGAGAGCCATTAGATCAATTTACAATTTGGGTTCTAGGGATTCACTCCGTGAGTTATTTAAGGAGATAAACATCCTCACTGTCGCTTCTCAATATATTTATGTAAATATTATGTACGTCCGTAAAAATATTTCGAATTTTACAAAAGTATGTGATATAACTAATGTCAACTTGCGGAACAAAAACAAATTGGTTATTCCAAAACATAGACTGGGGAAGGTCAATAATTCGTTTGTCGTAAACTGCATCCGCTACTACAATAAGTTGCCGGAATCGGTCCTGATCTTACCCGACACTAAATTCAAACAGCTTATTAAGACCACCTTATGTAAAAAGGCTTACTACAGGACCGACGATTACCTTAATGATAAAAATGTATGGCAAATTCTCGGCACAGGATGTGAAGCACAGGCGTCTTATCTTTACAAGTAGTATTGTGGATATACATATTTAGACTTTATACAATATGTATATACACTCTATACTATGATTTTTTATATTTTTATTTTTTTTACTATTTTATTTTACTTATTTTTTTATTTTTTATTTTCTCTCTTATTTTGGTTGACATACCATTTTTTTTATTGTACATTGACATTCTTTTTATTGTATTATGATAATATTGTATGGCTATTTAAAAAAAAAGACCTATATTGACAGAGTTTCTTTCGGCATTTCTTCTCGTCAATGGTCATTCCGAAATGCTGGTAGATAAAAAATATACCTAATTGTAAAAGACGTGTCTAAGTGCCCGCGAGGGCCCACAGAATAAAGAATTTTGACTTTGACTTTGAGCGATCGAAGAGTTACCATCCGTTACTTAGTACAACAAACGAGCATTTCATATGGAAGTATTCAATCCATATTGAAACAATCTTTGAATATGAGAAAAGTCTCCGCAAGATGGGTGCCGAGAATGTTAACCGCCAGTCAGAAACAAACTCGACTTGACATTTCGAAGACATTGTTGGACCAGTTTCAAGAAGATTCTGAAAACTTTTTGTCTCGTTTCGTAACAATGGATGAAACATGAGTCCATCATTTTGATCCCGAGACAAAACAACAATCTTCGCAATGGAAACGGCCATCATCACCGACCCCGAATAAGTTTCGTGCCGTGGCATCGGCTGGCAAGGTTATGGCCTCAATATTTTGGTACTCAGAAGGGATATTGCTGATTGATTACCTGGAGCGTGGAACCACTATTACAGGTCAATATTATGCAGCTTTAATTCCTAAGTTGAGGAATGTCATCAAAGAGAAAAGGAGAGGGAAACTTCGAAGGGGCGTGATGTTTCATCACGACAACGCACCCGCGCACAGCTCGGCAGTTGCGATGGCTGCCATTCAGCAAGCTGGCTTCGAATTGGTTTATTCACCAGATCTGGTGCCTAACGATTTTTATCTGCTCCCCAAATTGAAAGAATACTTGAGGGGAAACAGGTACGAAGACGATAACGAGGTGATGGATGCCGTGGAGAGTTTTTTGCAGGACCAAGACAAAACTTTTTTTTGAAAGAGATCGAAGCCTTGAAAAAGCGCTGGACTCGGTGTGTAGAGAGACTCGGAGACTATGTAGAAAAATAAATTATTAAGTTATCAATATTCATTATATTCTATCTCATTCTCACTACTTTTTGATCCCTCCTAGTACATGGCGAGCTCGGTTAGCAATGGCCACTTTGACGAGATCGCGGGTTCGATCCCAGCGGCGCCAAGACAAATATTTGTGTGCATGAACATGTCTGTTGGTCTTGACCTGGGTGGTTTCTATGTGTTATATTATACGAATATAATTATGTAAATGATATGTATGTAAAATAAAAAACCGGACAAGTGCGAGTCGGACTCGCCCACCGAGGGTTCCGTAGGTACGTAGTATCATTATTAAATTTGATATTTTTCATTATAAATAGGAAATAATGCGTCGAAAAAAATAAATAAAATATATTTTGCAATGTGTACATCAAGCCCTTTCATATGATACCCCATTCGAACTAGTAGTTTCAATTTGAAATTTCGACACTCTATAAAAAATATAGACCCCCTATTTTTTAAGATCTATTTACAAATGTATAGTTTTGAGATTTATTCCTGTACTTGTAGTCTATAACGATATTACTTGCCAAATTTCATAGTTCTAGGTCAACGGGAAGTACCCTATAGGTTTTGATTCCCTTGAGTGTGTCGAAATATGCGTTTTTTGCTGAATAAACGGCCGTAACTTTTTTCTACGTAAACTTAGCAGTTTGATTTTTTTTTAACTTCATGGGACCGTAGACCTGAGTATACAGTTCAAATTTCAGCTTGATACCTCCACGCATTCTCGACATAGAAATTCTTGACAGACAGACAGACAGACAGACAGACAGACGGACAACAAAGTGATCTTATAAGGGTTCCGTTTTTCCTTTTGAGGTTCGGAACCCTAAAAAATAAGTTAATTTTATCACTTATCTAGTACACATAGTACCTACAAGCTTTGCTCAGTATGTGGCTAGATTGCAGAGTATATTTTGTCCAGGAATATTTATTTATTTGTTTCTGAATAATTAATGGACATCGGCAAACGTCGTAATCATTAATGATTCATATTGTAAATTACACATACAACTGACTAATTCCATAATTATTCTGAATAGTTCCATATTATAAACATTCCAAATTTTCTATTTATCATAAGTACGTATTTACAAAAAAAAATGTATTTACGTATGTTTATCAGTTGTCTAGTCCCCATAACACAAACTTCGCTTACTTTAGGGCTAGATGGCGCTGTGTAATTTGTCTGGCCAAAAAAAAAAAGAAAAAAAAATTCAACTTTATCAGAAGTGAATAAAAGTCTATTGTCATTTTTAAGAACTGCAATTAGTTGCAAGCTGTGCGAGCTATGCAGAAAATGTGTCAGTGACGACAGAGGACTAAGTTGAGAAGATAACCTCCCATCACTTTTTACTTAGAAAAGTGTAGTGGAATGAACTTCATTATTATAATATATTATATAATAAAGGTCGATCATGTTCGAAAATACGAAATAAGTCTATTTCTATTATTTATTCTGAAGTATTGTACTTAGGTTACCAGACAGAGTTTCATTACCAATATTAAAATATTTACACAGTCAAATTCAGAGAAATTCAATATTATTTCTGTCTTTAACGAAACTTTAACATTGTTACCTATTAATATAAAAATTGATTGTTGCTGATAATAATTTAACGAATTACTTAGAATGTTGAAAAGGGTTATCTTAATTAACATCAAAATGAGAAGCTCCATGACGTCATTGCGCGTGTTAGCCTAATCGAACACGCAGATTAAGCAACATCGAACATAGCCACAGAACATTGTAAGAGAGGTAGGGGGCGTAATTGTAAGCTACCCGACTGGGGAATGTACCTCCACCTCACAGAATACCGCAGCCAAATAACGGTTCCCTTGAGGGTTGTTGTGTTCCTGCGAGTGAGTGAGGTCACCAGAAAGAAAGGAAGGAGATGCTGCGTCGGCAGCGGGGGTGGCGGCGCGCGAGCAATATTTTATGTTGCAAGCTTTAATATGGCTACGGTAACCGCTTCACATCAGGCGGGCCGTATGCTTGTCTACCACCCGACTAGTATAAAAAAAAAAATAGCCTGTCTAAAGAATAGTTTATTTAAGTTGGCAATAGGGCACATTAAGGTTTTTGTTCCTGCTGTTGTCATTAGATGACATTCATTAAGCCAAGTCGGTTTTAGACGAGCTCGGTGGCGTAGCGGTCAATGACGCGGCTTCGACACCAACGCTCGTGGGTTCGATTCCCACACAGGACAAACATTTGTGTGCATGAACATATCTGTTTGTCTTGGTCTGGGTGTTTTCTATGTATCATAAGTATGTATTTACAATAAAAAATGTACGTATGTTTATCAGTTGTCTAGTACCCATAACACAAGCTTCGCTTACTTTGGGGCTAGGTGGCGCTGTGTAATTTGCCTGACAATATTTATTTATTTATTTTAGACAAACTGGCTTCCTGGATTGAAAAAATATACAGCAGTATGGCGGAGTACGTCATAAACCTCCTTGATTCAGATGAGAACCACATCCCAGAAGTGGGATGAATATAGATTGATGCCGATACTACGTTGTTGACACCCAAACTGACTGACAGACTGACATGAGCAGGGAGCCTACCACCTAAGCTGAAGCCGATTCTCATAGAGAATTTTGATTGCAAAAATTGGGTTTATGTTTAAATTTGTGACATACTCGTACATCTTCAGTTTAATCGGTAGAACGCCTCCGTCCCTACTGGCTAAGCATATTATGATTAGCACAAATTTAAGGAGAAGTTAGATTTTCGTATTCAAAAAATCCGATGGAAATCAGCTTCAGCTTAGGGCCCCAGGTATACTTGCATCTCTGCTTGTATACAAGATCTCGAACAAGGATGCTCTATATTATAAGGATGCTCTATATTATTAAGGTCTCACAGAATACCAGCGCCTGGCTTAATCACCACGGCTAATACTGAGTGAGTTCCTTTTTAACCCCCGACGCAAAAAGAGGGGTGTTGAAGAAGCGATTTCAATTTAGTTTTTTTTTTTTTGTATTAAAGGTGACTTATGTGCGAGTGTTCTTAGACATGTTTGATGAAAATCGATTGAGCCGTTAATATATTACATTTATTACAAATAATTACATTTATTACAAATAGTCACTTTACAATATTAATGATATATTATTAATATTGTAAAGTGACTATTTGTAATTAAATTGTTAGGTTTGGAGCGGTCCCCCAACGCGACGTATTTTTTTTAGAATTATTAATACATACTTATGTACTTTAAGATTGAGTTTCTTTTATTATTTTTTACTTTTTAAAGGGAACTTTGGTTATTGTGTCGGGGGTTTATTTTTATTTTTAATTTAATATTTTATATATTGTGCACTGCGACGCGGTTGGCATTGATGGCTATTGTTAATATTCTGTATCACTGTATTTTCTCATACGTTGTATAATTGTGTATTTTTGTGTGCAAATTATGTCAAATGTATCTTGTTGTGTTGTAATGTGCTTTATAATAAATGTTCTATCTATCTATCTATCTATATCATCGAGATCAACTTTCGATTGATTAAACACTGCTTACGCAGATATGGGTATCGTCCGGCTAATCTTCTCATAAATAAGGTCGTTTTACATCAAGTGCAAATATTACTTGGGTAGGACAAAGAATTCATACGAATATATTTCACATAATTTTTTTAACACTCTATTTTACCAGATAAAATCAATTATTACATTAATAAGAAAAAATTGAATTAACATGCTGTACAAGAACATCACGAACACTGTGGAATTAAACGTCAAACTAAATAGGAAAATGTCAAAACATGCCATCAAAGAAGCCGCCAGCTTACACGTGTAGTATGTTCATTAAATCTATTACTCTTTTGTTTGAAATTAATAGAAATTTTTCTGATGTATATTTTCTTATTTCAGTCTCATAGAATAAAAAGCTTTGATACCTAAGCATTTCAAAATGAATAGGCAATAATGTTTTCTACTTTTATTCAGTAATGGATGTTGTAAAGGATCGAATCTGTAAAAGGGGAATTCTACGGAGAAACAAAATTCAATAGGGGCAATAGCCCGGCCACATCTGCCGAGTCAGTGATGGCAAATGTGATTCTAAAGATTTCAGTGAGTTTTTTTTACTTCTAAATGCTTAAATCATACTTTCCTTACGAGTACTAGTTACGAGTATTAGTTAACTAACTGTACTCGTGGTCATCGTTAACCTTTATTCATCCCACTGCTAAGATATGGGTATCTTATTGGGATACGGGTCTTCCCTCAATTGAAGGGGTTTAGAGCATACACCACCACTGGGCTCCACCAACCCAGCGTTTTCAAACCCCCTAAAGACCACTGACTTAGCTTAACGACTGTCATCTATAATGACAACAGCCGGGACCTAACATGCCCTCCGAAGCACGGAGGATCTCAAGATAAATAAACCCATCCATGAACAGGCTACGATCGACGTTGGTTAATATCCGTTAGATTGACACGCGTAATGACGCGATCGAGCGTATGTGTATTTAAATGTATTTAAATTTATTATTTGCGCTTGGTGTATAAATGACCTTATCTGTATATACTAACAGACGCGCTGAAATACCAATACGATAATGAAGCTCTAATTATATAGTTTAACAGACCGATTGATTGATTTCCAATTAATTTAACCAATTAACTGTTAAATGCTATCAGATATAATGACAGGCACAAAGTGTTTAATGACCATTCATTGCATATTATATTTTTGTCAGTACGTAAATGGATGCAGTCAGCCTTTACGTATATTTATCAGTTATCTAGTACCCATATTACTAGATAGCTATATGTAATTTGTCCTGGAATAGTAAATTATTACAAAGGCGAAGAAGCATCTTTTAGGCCAGCATGGCAGCGTCAACTGACAAGACATCAAGGTATCTTGTCCGTTACCGATGCGATTGGGGCTCCTCTTTTCGCTTACCATCCGGCGAGGCGGAACCAATATGCTGAGCTAATATAAAAAAAAGGCCGCTGAATAGCCAATTGCAAGTCGAGTTAGTGTTTGAAGGCTTAGCCGCACGCTTCAATGATACACAGGCAATTGTCATTACCTCCGAGGCATATTATAGTGGTTTTCTCAAAAAAATGCCTTTTTAATATACAGTGGTAAAGTATACTATTCTGATTTGGTAGCAACAAGAGGGAACTACCAAACGTTCAGACGATTTTACAATTCATATGTGTTAGGTAACAACTCAATGTTTTAGGTCCCCAATAGTGTTAGATACTTAAAATCCGTGGCACGCCAGTTGAACTTTACTTGACTAGCCATCTCTTTAGGTTTATAATGCCTTATTTTCCATATTGTTGTCTCTCATATTGCTAAGAGGGGAAGTCAAATTCCAAAAGCATCCTACTCCTACTAATTTAATCAGAAGTGATTAAATTCGTTGTGAGTTCCAAGGCAGCCGTAGTTTTACCCTCGGGATTGTAATGGACTTCACTGTTCGAGGAAAATCGTGTGGCTTCACTTCTAAAAGATCATAAGATATTTTCTTCGCGGCTGTAGCCTCCATCTTTCAAAGATGTTATTAATATTTTAAAAACAAATCTTTGTAATCGGATAGAATTTTAAATGGACAGGAAGGAAGGGAGTCATTGACATCGGGGGTGGCGGAATGCGAGTGATATATTATGATACAAGCGTGTAAAGACTACGGTCATCGTTTCACATCAGGCGGGCCGTATTCTGGTTTGCTACAAAATGTATTATAAAAAATATTTTCGCCATTTCAATCGACTTGACAGGAAGGTCTTGAACTTATTGAATAAATCAATAATTTTCTTGAGTTTCGCAAATGCATGGTTTCACCTGATCGATCCACCTTATTGGTGATTGACCACGCGGTCTTTTGTTTTCAGTATTCGGCACTATAAAACAGAGTTTATGTGTCCATAAAAAAGCTGGCTGTTGCCAGCCTTTTTAGCTATAATCGACTACCTCTTGGTGTTACTATGTATCTATGTGCGGTGGCACTTTTTTTTCCATACGATAAAGCACATGCTGATTTGTCCCCTCTTATATAAAGAAATAAAATTATAAATTTTGAGACATTGATATTGTAATCGAATTTGTAGATTAGAAACAGATGGAGTAGGCCTTACCTATGATGAAAGGGTTCGATCTTCAAAACGATTTTCAAAACAATATAATATTTCCATTTTTTTTATGAGAGGAGGTAAACGAGCATGTGGGTCACCTGATGGAAAGCAATCACCACCGCCCATAGAGATCAACAACACCTAGGAGTCGCCGATCCATTACCAGCCTATACTCCATCGTTTCTTTTTTTTTTGTGGTGACAACAACCCTCTATGGAATTGTTATATATTTTTTAATATAATTATTTCCACCAACCCACAGTTGAGCAGCGTGGTGGAGTATACTCTAAACCCCTTCGATCGGGTCTCCCACTCGTATCCCAGCAGTGGGATGAATAAGGGTTGTCGACGACGATAATATTTGCCACCAGATAAGTATCAAAGCTTCCATCTTTCTTGCTTTATTTTTGTGTGAACAATAAACAAGATGTGTCTAGACAAATAATTCCAAGCTGTAATTTACGCCTACTCCAGTGAAATGACGTGATCGCGATTTCCTGAATAGAATTAGAGCTAATTATACATTATCATCCACTACATCATCATTCATTATCACCTAGGTCTTGCATTGCTCATTGCAGACTTTTCCTGCAATTGAAAAGAATGTAGAACATATTTTCGCTACAAAATAATGATAGAGGTGTCTAAGTAATTTATTTACAATTAGGATGCGGAAAGCGGAATATTGCATTAATGAAAACCATTACAGAAGGCCACATCCACATATTAACATTGGACAGATACAGGCTGATAATGATGATGATGATGATTTACGTCAAGCTAATGAAGGCTTATTAAGATTAAGATTTTTTTATTTTACAATAGGATTAACTTCAAGACTGGATAAAAATTCGTCTTTACTACATCGGGTGGCAGACAAGCATACGGCCAGCCCGATGTGAAGCGGTTACCATAGCTATATTAACACTCGCAACATGAAATATCGCTCTCGCACCGCCACCGCTTCGCTCACTCGCAGGAACATAACATCCCTCAAGGGAATTGTTATTTGGCTGCGGTATTCTATAAGGTGGAGGTAATTCCCCAGTCGAACAGCTTACAAATACGCTTTACCCTACCTCTCTTTTGTCAGAGCCTCTTTCGCTAGTCTTCCGAGTGCACCACGTGCAGGCGAAGTTGGTTTTGGCTCTAAGATCGTGGGCCAGAAACACCCCACAAGACTACTTACTTAACTTTAACCAAATGATTTGGTATGTTAAAGTGCGGTTAAGAGATAAAATTTTAAAATGCTAGCTCGAGCATGTTTTCATTACCAAACAAGTCCAGTTTCAAGCAAGAATTGATAATTTGACTACTGAAATAGCGCTTCAAATCATGAAAGTAAAATCAGCCGGTCACCGCCCGAAATAGAACTAATATAGGGGAATCTCTCAAGGTTCAAAGTTACAAAATTCAGACGCCTACGCAATATTAAAAATATCATTAGAACGCAAACAAATTTCATAAATTAAGTTTTGATATCATTTTTATTACGGGACATCCTGTTTCAAATATTACGAATAAGTGTTAATTTGTCTATCAGTTATAAAGTGTATTAGCGATACAGATTTACATTCATACAATGCAAAAAAAAAACATAAAAATCTATATTTGTCAAAAATGCAAATATTAATAGGGACATTTATTCAAACGAATACAACGTATAATGAACAGAAAATATTATCTTTCCTCTTACAGGCTTATTAGTATTAATTCCTATGCAGAACTCGTGGAACCATTTTCCACTCATTTCCATACTTCTGGCTATAATTACTTCCCGAGACATTCGGTTCTAACATGAAATTAGATGTTTTTTGTTTTGCATGTGCCAAGCGAGTTCGCGCGCCGCGATGAATGAAGCTTATCTATGAGGAGAGTATTATAATAATAGTGATAATGACATTGCGTGAGGTGAGACAGGTAACCAACCTGGTAGCAGTCGGTTGTGGTGCCGCAGACGCACCGCACGCCTCCAGCGATCCAGATCCACACTACCTCGTTTCCCGCGACGGAGGCCGCCACAACGCTCGGGGGCTATTTTTAAACGAATCGCTTATAATTTTATTGTTTGGGCGAAAATGTAGCGAGCGACAAGTGCGCGCGCCGGTCGGAACACTTCTAATGCCAACACGTATGTTTCCAGATGCGAGATTTAGCGTCCTCAACCAACACCATCGGTGATAACGTAATTCCAGCGTCACGATAATTGGTGACATCGCTATAAGAGTAGGGATAGGTTGCAGTTTTCATATAAACATCATTCTTAAATTCCCAACAACCTTCACGTATGTCAAGGTCTATGTAATTAGCTATCGAGTGCGCAGAGAGATGTGTTGAGATGCCAACATCTGATTTAAAAAAAAAACATTTCATTGCCCGCTTGTTTTTGCTCAGAAAAAAATCGCACATCTAAGCTTTCTGTTATTGATATATTAGTATTTTATCAGAATACGTCTTCATTCAGGAAACTGTGTATTTTCACCAAATAAAGACATTAATGCGCGAAGGCCAGTGCGTTTTTTCCACTATGGCAGACCTACAATACAGACTTCCGCCTAGTTGATAGCCAATTTTACGACACATAACTCGAGACGGAACCAAAGGCCCTCAAAGCCAGCAAGCTGAAGTGGCAGAAGATCGGCCCTATTTGTCGAGTCAATAAGCAGTTGAAATCACAGAATGCCGCAAGTTCGCATTTCGTTCGACCAATATATCCGCACTCTACAGATGACCTCAAACGGGTGCCGAAAGTGGCTAGAAGTGGAAAGTGGAGGATCGCATAACATGGTGGAAGACATTGGAGGTCTATATATCTAACAGTGAGTAGATAAGTTAGAAAAGCAGCTAAGTTGACATTATGAGTGATCTATCATGTACTGATAACCGCTTGTAGAGACCGTGACATGTCCAACAAAAAGTGATTCGTAGACAAGAAACGTACGTAGAGTTAATAACATTATGCGGGATCCTCTTATACTGGAAATGTTACAGTGTTTAGGCGATTGTCTGTACTATCTGAATTTCACTACTGTAATCTTTACCAAGTATCACAAGTTTACTAGCTGTGCCTGTGTTAATTTATTTTAATGTACGTAATGTAGCTGAAATATAAAAGTACTCTGATAAACAATCTAATTACATACGTCCTCGTATATTAAAAAGTAACTTATAATGTTGTTTCAAGATGTACACTAGTTTTGTCTAAGTTAGCGAACTAGTTAACAGACAAATAGACCAATAGATACACAGAAATACACAGACGACGACAAAAACACAGAGAATGAAACCCAAATACCAAAAAAAATGTATTTAGATGTCAATGATTTTAAAGTAAAATCCCCAATGAGTATTTTCTCAAATATCAATGAATCCACAGATTTTGTCTGTTTATTTTTGTAGAAGAGAATAGAAGATACCTACTGTTATTTTTATTCTACACAACAAAATGTGTCCTCCCCGCCATGACCTATGGTGCAGAGAATTAGACGCTGTCCGTAGAGCTGGTTCAGAGGAAAAGTCGCACAGCGAGCGACGGAGACAGCTATGAGCTTACTCTACTAAAGGACCGAATTCGGAATGAAGAAATTTGGCATAAAATAAAGGTTGTTGACATAGCTCTTAAGGTCTGCAAGCTGAAGTATCAGTGGACCGGCTACAAAAAGCGAATGGATGCGGAAAGAGGAGTATCGCGTACGGTGGAAAGCATTGATGAAGGCCTATATCCAGCTGTGGGTAGATACAAGCTCATAAGGGGCCGTCCATTTATCACGTGAGGCTCAAAAGAGGGGGGAGGGGGTTCGGTAAAAATCACGAAATATCACAAGGGGGGAGGGGGGGTGTAGGAAAATATCACGTGTATTTATTTTTTTGTCAAACGCGCGATTTCTAAACCGAAAGCGGCGTGTTGAAGACCTTGATTCGCCGATGCTAGGCAACGAACGAAGTTGAAGACGATGACGGCCTACAACTCCCAGCGCATTCAGTATAATAATGGTTTCAGAGTATTGATGGAGCTGCCACGATTCTGTAGCGCGTTTGACATGTTCATGCTTGCGCGAACAGCCCCCTTACCACCAACTCTTATATTCAATTTGAAATGAGTCGCTTATTCATTAGTATGAATAAGCATTCTATTCAGTTATTGAATCGCAATAAGAGTTGGTGGTAAGAGGGCAGAACTTTTATGCAACGATAAGGGGTCATCCATAAATTACGTCAGACGTTAAGGGGGATGGGGGGTCGACGAAGTGTGATACTGTGTGACAAGGGGGTGGGAGGGGTCCTAAATTTCGTGACGTGACATTTCAAAATCTATTATAATCTAAGTGTTAAAACACGAACTTTGATCTACTAACGAAAAACTCAAATACATTTGCAACTCTAGATGTAAAATTGCAAAATATGTGACATCACACTAGAGAGAGAGGGGTGGGGGATCTCACAAATGTGACCAGCTGTGACAAGGACGGGGGAGGGTTCAAAAAATTATAAAATTCGTGTGACGTAAATTATGGATGGCCCCTAAGGAAAAAGACAGCATCCTTTTCTTCATGACTGTTGACGAACGGATGGTTTAGAACCTTTGAGTCTGAGAAAGGATTTTCCGTCCCTTTGTGTGTTCTGCCGATTGCCGTACTATCAAGCTGTGGAATGAACTGCCTATGGAGGTTTTCTCAGGAGACTACAACGTCAACGTGGGGTTCTTCACAAGGACGTGAAAACATTTTTACGCTCGTACGTATAGGGTCGGTAACACGCATGTGATGTTTCTGGTGTTACAGGCGTCCATAGGGTACAGTAACAGCTTTCCCTCAGGCGAACCGTATGCTTGTTTGTCACCTTAGTGATATAACAAACATCCTTATTAATATTCTAAAAGTTTTAAGATTCTTTGTAGCTACAAAAATACACGTGATTTGAGGGGAGGGGAGGGTTAGATTTCCAAGACCTCACCGAGTATCACCAAGGGGGAGAGGGGGTGCAAAATTGCAAAAAAAACCTCACGTGATTAATGGACGGCCCCTAATGAAGATGACAATAAAATATTTGCAAGCTGTACAAGCACTGATATCCTGAGTAGTATAGACACAAACAAAAGACACATTCCCAAGTACCAACATACAAAGTGCTTACAAAGTCTAGGACGAAATACAGAACTATTGCGTTTTATAATTTCCGTCGCCCTCGTAAATTGCAGACGCTACATTTTTCCGGCGAAATGTTTAAAACACAACTTATCACACAGTTATATTGCTCTTAGTGCCTTGCCTTACGCAGTCGTTGTCATAAACTTTTTAATTTCTAAGTATTAAGTTCTAGAAATGGCACAGTATATCTTATTTAAGTACTAGATTTACTACATACCTTAACATATCTTATTTAAGTACCTAGTAGTAAGTAGTACTAAACAGACATTCGATTACTTAGGCTGTGTCATGGACACGAACGTGTGTGGTACGTGAAAACGTTATATGCACTAAAATTATCTCACTCGCACGCGATGTTCCATAGTCCTTAATTAGCATAATAAATTCTTTGATCCTTCATCTTTTTCAGATCAGATTTTGGGGTGTAAGTGATTCTTCAACATCTTTGATCTAAAGCCAACTTCACCTGTACGCGGTGCACCCTGCTGACTAACAAATGAAGCTCTGGCGAAAACAGAGGTAGGGGGTGTAATTGTAAGCTATACCCGACTGGGGAATGTCCCTCCACCTCACAGAATACCGCAGCCAAATAACAATTCTCTTGAGGGTTATTGTGTTCCTGCAAGTGAATGAGATCATCAGAAAAGAAGGAGATGCTGCGTTAGCAGCGGGGGTGGGGGCGTGCGAGCGATATTTTATATTGCGAGCGTTAATATGGCTACGGTAACCGCTTCACATCAGGCGGGCCGTATGCTTGTCTGCCACCCGACGTTGTATAAAAAAAATCTGTCCAGTTGCAGTGGTGTGATTGAATTTTGGATGGAGATGATAGATTCGAAACTACAACGCGAAACAGTATCCCCCGATTTTGTTATCATTACATTTTTTGGATTGCCCCCATCATCATCATCAGGTCATTTTAGTCTCCACTACAGGAGCACCCTCTCTCGTCCGTCCCTGACAGAAGGAGGATTTGGCCTACACTCACCACGCTGGTCAGACAGGTTGGGGAGGCCTGATCGATGTTTTATAATGTATTTCGCTTAGTCGCCTTGTACGACATGCACGGGAAGAGACGGAGTGATTCTATTCTAGTCTGCCGGAAACCACACGGCCACACGGATTGCCCCCATATAGTGGCAAATTTAAAAACGTGTTCACGTCAAAGCTGGTAGTTAATATTTGCTTCTGTATCCACCCATATTGATACCACTGCTGGGATAGAGTTCTCCCATCAATCGAAGATGTTTAGACTCTAAAGCAGCATGGTGGAGTATACTCTAAACTTTAGAGCCATGGTGCCCAACCGGTAGCTCGCGGGCACCTGGTAGCCCGCAGCCTGTTTTCTGGGCGCCCGCGAACAAAATCGGATCCGGAATACACAAAAAAAACTTTAAGAAACTTTCAAAAATGTCAACAGCCAAGTATCGCTTCAGCTTTTTGCTGTTCCGGTCTATTCTGTATAGAAGTGTAGTAAGTGTGTCATATAGTAAAATATATAAATAGTGGTGTAGTTGTATAATGTAGTTTCCTTTACATTAACTTATGTTCTTTTTATTAAATCGGCGGTGCTCGCGTGGCGAATCGGGGTTTTCAAAATAGCTCTTAGAGCAATACCAGTTCGGCACCACTGCTTTAGAGTATACTTCAAACTCTAAACTAGAGTATACTCCACCACGCTGCTCAACTGCGAGTTGGCGGAGACCAGTGTTTTCAAGCAGTCTAAAGGCCACTGACTTAGGCTAACAACTGTCCTCTAATAACAACAGATAGGTACCTCTATACTTGTATGAAGTCATACGTTTTCCGTGCATTACGCTCAAAATATAATGGGCATAATGTTTTATACAATGACGTGACTGGCTAGCGATCGTAACGTCGACGTCTAAAATAGCCTGCAACTGTACCGTATCTAAACAACGAAAATCTTTCATTGACATGTGGCGCATAATTGGTCCATAAACAAGAATTTACGGGTAAATTCAAGTGTTATTATCATAGCTTTCGTCGTTTAAAGATTGCACACAAAATTATGCAAATATCGGGCACGTACATTGCGGTGAAAATTAATTTTAAATTTTACGAAAATAGACACTAGAAAATATTTATTTAAATTTTGATATAGTCATAAAAATAAAGAGAATTAATGCATATCGATCTGAAGGCGCAGATCTGAAGACAATCAAATTGGGTCGACAACTTCTTATCATCCTCTTGTGAACATTATTTAATAAAAGAGGAAGCACTATAACACAGCAGAGCATTTATTCACAATTAGGAAAATGATACTGGTCTAATCCATAAAAAATAATTAATACCTAATTTTAAAATCTGACGGTTCCATCCATAAAAGTGTTGCAGTATGTATTTTAGGTATGGAGAGACAAACGCGATTGTTGACTTAAATTCAAGCTAGTTCTTGTGTAGATGTCGCAGCCAATTCGTATAATCCGCCGCATTACATAACGTCTAGCTGTTTTAAAAAATGGCAGAGCCATTATTTCAACTCGCCTATTTATCATATGATTACAAGACTGAATTGTTACCCTATGGTGCATCACCAAGGATACTATAATAATGAAATCAAATAGCTTGGCTATTTCTAATCAGAACTCAAACCTATCCAAACCTAATCAAAAGATAATTTAAATACAATCTGCCTAAAGTTAGCCGTTTTGTAATGTGGTGGTTCTACCAATTGGCTGCAACACAGATACACTAGCACCGTCTCACCTCAGAGAATCTGTCAGGAGTCTGATTCTTTCTTCACCCAGAGTATAAGCGTTTCCGTTCAGCGAGGATATGCAGCCAGCGTTCTATCCGCCATGCCACACCGGCACGATTTTCTTTAGTTTTATTTTTTTTAGTTTTATAATAATGATTTTTCATGTTGTTTTAAGTTAAGTTTACTGTTATGTTTGTAGTTAGTGTATTGATTAGATAGATAAATAATTAAGTATTTATTTTTTTCTTTACCTAGAAGTAGATCTATTTTGTCATTTATTCAGTTTTATTTATTTTATGTAAAATTTTATGTTGTACATTTTTACGTTTTCTACCCTTACAATAATGTATTGTTTTAATGGCTGGAAGAGATCTCTCGTAGAGATAAGCTCACCTTTGTATTCATATACGTATCATCAAAATGTTTGTATTACTTATGCAATAAATATATTAAAATAAAATATATGTAAAAAATTCAAAAAAAAACTACTTAATGAACAGAAATGCAATGCAGCGGATGATTTTAATCCATGCTATGTGATATTTAATGATTTAAATAGCTGCCCAAGAAGTTTATGCGGCAATTAATTTTAAATTTACGACTGAATCTTAAAATCGTAAAAATAATGACGTAAGTTGATTGCTACCAGCGTTCAAAATAGCCTGGTAACACATTTAGTTTGACATTGTTAGAGTTAGTTATATTTCTTGTTAGTAAAATATATGTTATTACTTAATAGGTAGTAGAGAAGTAATACTTAATAGGTAGATGGCGCCATACTGCGACTTCACAGCAGTAAAATATAAAATGCAAAAATTCGTCACCATCGCTAACCTAGCTCAGTTGGAAGAGGACTCGACCTGCGATCGAGAAGTCATGGGTTTAAATTCTTTAAATCCCACCGACAAGCGCAATTTTTCCATTTTTTAAATATTTATTTCTATTATTTGACGAGTTCGGTGGTCGAATGGTTAGCAATGGCCACTTTGACTCCGAGGTCGCGGGTTCGATCCCCGCATAAGACAAAAAATTGTGTGCATGAACATGTCTGTTTGTCTTGGTCTGGGCGTTTTCTATGTATTATATGTATGTATTTACAAAAAAAATGTATTTAAGTATTATATCAGTTATTTAGTACCCATAGTACAAGCTTTGCTTAGTTTGGGCCGTGTGTAATTTGTACGGGAATATTTATTATGAAACCACACGGCCAATAAAATATTATGTAATAAAACTATTATGTGTTGGACCAATACACGCTTCACCAGCAATGTCACCACTACTAAATATAAAAATAAAATTGTAAGTAGAAAAGAATATAACAGTTTTTTTTTATACCACTAAAGTGGCAAACAAGCATACGGCCCGCCTGAAGAAAAGCAGTTACCGTAGCCTATGAACGCCTGTACCACCATCACACGCGCGTTGCCGACCCTAAACTTTTTTAAGTATCTGAAGAATGTTATTTTGAAGTATCTCAAAGAATGTTATTTTTAAGTATCTGAAACAATGTTATAAATGACGAGCATTTATGTAACTTTGATATCCAGTTTGATCACATTTCTTTTAGTAGCGAAATCTGTGGAATACTCAGTACGATTTTTTTTTTTAACGAACTTGGATTTCTACCTTTATTGATCTCAAGTAGTGTCCGACCGAAACTGGTTTTTACGACCGAAACCGAAACCGAAACCGAATTTCGGCAACGGTCTCAGTTTCGGCCGAAACCGAAACTTTTTCGAAACAATTATCTAACTGTATGTACTTTTCTTATAATTACGTTACGTTACGTTATAAATTGCTACTTGGTTTCGGCAGATTTGCCGCCGAAACCGAAACTCTTTTTTTTGCCGAAACTCGACCGAAACCGAAACCGGTTCGGTTCGGTTCGGTCGGACACTAATCTCAAGCTTACAGACTTTAAGATGATTTATTTTAAGCACGTAAAAATATCCTAATAACTTTCAAAAAATCTTAGAATATACATTTTTTTTAAATAAAATGTTAAATCCTCTTCACACCCTGAAAAATCTCATGCTGTAGTCTCCTAGGGAAAACCTCGACTGTTCTCGACTTCGACCTCTGGGAAAACCTCGACCTCGACCTCGGCTGTTCATCATACCAATTTATATAGTATGTTATTCAATCAAAATAATGTCAGAACAGATTTTAACCGCCGTTGCCAAAAATCTTGGCATCAGCCCATAATCATCCTACTGTTGGGATACGGGTCTCCCCTCAATCGAAGTGGTTTAGAGCATACTCCACCACGCTACTCAACTGCGGGTAGGCAGAGGCCAGTGTTTTCAAGCCGTCCTAAAGCCACTGACTTGGCTTAACGACTGTCATCTAACGACAACAGCCAGGACAGACGGCTTAACGTGCCCTCCAAAGCACGGAGGAGCTCGAGATAAATAAACCCATCCATAGACAGGCTGCGGTTGACCTTGCTTAACTTGCGTGTTCGATTAGACTGACACGCGCAACGTCACCATTGAGCTCTTCAAAATCAATCCATTATATTCTACCAATAATGTTATACTAAGAAGATATACACATAATTATTATGTATCTCTTTTAATTCACGGGTCAAGCCCGGTCATTTAATAAGCGTGCGCGGGGATATAGATCCTACACGTAGAGGCCCCTTTGTGAAGTTTGATGTAATGTTGTATAATTATTATATTCTTATGAGTCAAATAAATAAATATTTCTAGACAAATTACACACTGCCAAAGTCCCAAACTAAGCAAAGCTTGTATGGGTATTAGAACTATGGGTATTAGATAACTGATAACATACTTAAATACATTTTTTGGTAAATACATACATATAATATAACACCCAAATCAAAACATACAGAAATGTCCATGCACCCAAATGTATGTCTTGTCCGGGGATCGAACCCGCGACCTCGGAGTCAAAGTGCCATTGCTAGCAATTCGACCACCGAGCTCGTCGTAATAAACATACGACGTAGTAAATGGAATAAATGACCATTTTATTGAGCTCATCCAATCATTCATAAAAACACCACAATATATCCCACAAAATCCAGAACATGGCCACACTAATTAAAACCAAGTAGTCGCAAATAATAACATTATTTCATAACGTGGTAACCACCCAGCTAACGAGATGAAACAGGAACAGAAGATCCACTTGTATTTTTGATACCACCATGGACACAAACGGCAGCTTGATAAGTAAATAAATAAATATTTCTGGACAATTTACACAGCGCAATCTAATCCTAAATTAAGCGCAAAGCTTGTGCTATGGGTACTAGACAGCTGATAAATACTTAAATACATTTTTTTTAAATACATTTAAAACACCCAGACCAAGACAAACAGACATATTCATGCGTGTGTATGGGTACTAGATAACTGATATTACATAGTAAACATCCAGATCACAAATATTTGTCTTGTGCAGAGATCGATTTTATGACGAGCCCGGTAGTCGAATGGTTAGCAATGGCCACTTTGACTCCGAGGTCGCGGGTTGGATCCCCGCACAAGACAAATATTTGTGTGCATGAACATGTCTGTTTGTCTTAGTCTGGGTATTTTCTATGTATTATATGTATGTATTTACAAAATAAAATATTTAAGTATTATATCAGTTATCTAGTACCCATAGTACAAGCTTTGCTTAGTTTGGGACTAGATGGCCGTGTGTAATTTGTCCTGGAATATTTATTTATTATCGAACTCGCGACCTCGGATTCAAAGTAGCCAAACCGGGATAAGGATCATTAATTAAATAGAGAGTAAGTGGATCCTCACCACGTGCAGGTAGACTTGGGTACAAAATTTAACTTGTAAAATAGATTGTCGTGACTAATTTACCGACTGATCTATCAACGCACAGCTCAAATATTTTTGTTCAAGTTATTCTGTACATACTACATATAAAGATATATACCTACATAACTTAATAAGTACCACATCACCAGCACGTGGGGCAGCCTGCCAACTACTAACCGACACTCCGGCGAAAAAAGACGTAGGGCATAGCATATTTTATAAGCCACCCGACCAGGGAGTACCTGCACCTCACAAAATTTCAGCCGGCAGCAAAGTTCCTGCGGGTGAGTGACGTCACCAAGAAGGAAAAATAATGTTCAAAATTTGCAATGCAGTATTGAAAATAGTAAGTAAATTAGAATTTATTTATTCTTGGATTATATTGAACCTAAAGTTGCAGAGCCAGCTGCTAAATAGTGACTGGCAACAAAGTACAGATGATAACGAGCAGGCTTTAGTTCCAACGTAGAAATGCAGTTAGAAGAAATCTATTTAAACTACTTTCACAGCTTTATATCTTAAAGTATACCCGCTGTTGAGGAAAATGCCGCTGACATTGAAACTCTCTTGTATGTGACTCCAGAGTGTCAGCGCTCTACCTACCTCTCCTATTCTCTACCCCCGCTGCCAAAGCAGCAACTCCTTCCATCCTGGTGACCTCACTCACTCGTAGAAATGCAACCCTCAAGGGAATTTTTATTTAGCTGCGGAATTCTGTGGTGTGTTGGTATCGTCCCAATCGGGGAGCTTAACATTACGCTGTGCCCTACCTCTCTTTCGCCAGAGCATCGTTAGTCAATCAGCAGGGTGCACTATATGCAGGTGAGGTTGGCTTTGGTTAGAGCCACTTGCCAGAATGGCTTGACAAAATGCCAGGATTTGGCCTTTTTTAAATTAAAAAAATCGTCACCATCACAAATGTTATGTGATTATTATCGATTTGATGATGATGATGATGGCTTTTCTTAACAGTCGCCATTGATGTCTTCGATTAATGAAACTCAATTAACAGTCACCATTGATGTAATATTGGTACGTCAATGGCCGTCATCCTGTTTGTAGGATGCATACCATAGACTTACAATACACTACATTTTATAGACGGTTGGCATGGTAAATAGAGTCAGATGCGTAGATACGGTGCCCCTGGCTACTAGGGCTCCTAGCGTATTCAGATCGAGTAGATAGGTAGGTAGTAGACTAGGGCTCTATCTAGATAGGGGCCCTTTTACCTAAACACTTCAGGGCTAAGGCCCCCAGTGTATTCGATTCGAGTAGATAGGGGCTCTATCTAATTACCGAATACACCAAATTTTGATACAGGGTCCGTTTAACGTAAGCTACGCCACTGTTAAGAATGTCTAGATTTTATAAAGCGTGAGCCTCATATAACTGTTGCGCACAATATTGTGCTTTCGTTTGAAAAACCGGCACGTGACGCGGAAGCAAAAATCACATCTCATTTTCTTACATGATGATGGCGCAAGTTACTACTTTTTCTTCTGCGAATATGACAGAAACTATCAATTTGCCTACGACGCATACTCTATAACAGAATTTTACGTACTTAGGTATCGGCCACTATCACTGAAAACGAAAAGTACTATGAAATAGACCGTCTGTTTTTGCTGTCGTGTGCTAATGAGCAGTTTATCAACGCCAGAAAGACGCCTGTCGCCAGCTGCAATATAGTGGAATGTTTGTTTATTTTATTATTGTAAACTTGGGGGTCACATTCATTGGCTTTTAATATTCAGAATTGAAACTGTTAGTGTCTATTAATACCACCAAACCAAAATACGTTAATTTAAAAGAAAAAGATGGAACTGACATAGAATTTGCGATACTTAATGTATAAAATGACATAATAATTTGGATTGACTGATTTCACCCATTGACTCGTAAACGTATAAGACCTACCTTCTATAGACTGTCTGGTGCGGCCAACTTGAGATAAAGATTAAGTCAGATTTATGCAGCGCTGTAATATAACTGTTTTGCACATTATTATGTTTTCCATAGGAACAAAAATCGTGGCAAGCTGTTTCATTTCCTTGCATGATGATAGCGTAAGTTGCTCTTTTTCTTATATGAATGCGATGGAAACTATCAATAAAATTGTCTATACCTATTCTCTGTCTACGCAATGAGTCTAAATCTTTTGTATCCAAAATTATATTTTCCATACATCATTTCGAATAGATTATAATCTATTTCTCTCCAAAATAAGGTCTGTAATCTCTTGACTCACTAGATTCAATCCAAGGATATTAGCACAGTATAAGTAATAGTACTACATATTAGCAATAAGTATTAGTACAAAATCGTGAATCGTGGCATAACCTTGAAAGCATTGCTCATGTAATATCTAAACAATTTTGTCCATTTCTGAGAGTTCGGGTCCGAAACGTTCCCTGTACAAGAGACTTACATAAGTTTGATAGTTAAGGAAGTTAAGTTACACAACTTACATGAGTTACTCAATATCTTTTGCTTGCGGTTACTCAGGCAGTCCGCTTGAACTGTATAGTGGAGCGCCGTAAGGTTTATACCTCGGAATCCAGGGCCAGTCAATGAATCTTTATAAAAACTTTTGAAATGTGTATATAGAAAAATATTAAAAAAATATTTTTTTGATTTAAATATCAGCTCCAGGATATGTCAATGGAACGACATACCCATGAGCAGGTCTCGGCAGGCGTTAAGACTATTGCGAAGTGTGATGGAAAATAAATGGGCTATGGAGATGAGGTCAGGGTGAACTTAATACCGGGCTATTACAGAAGAGGGACGGACGCCTGCCATAACTGATTTTATTGCTAGTTATTTGCGGCAGGCAGTGGCTTGCCACGCACTAGATGGGCCCCCGAAATGCCAGGAAAACGGCCGGGGGCAACACCAGTGTGAGTGACTCAGGGGTGTCGAGAGGTGTGCTGCGCTTTCTCCGAAGTTACTCGCGGCGTGATGCCCTTTAACACTTCCACCCCTGGAGCATGTAGCTCTAGCGGCTCCTCTCTGGACGGCCAATGAAGGCAAGCCAGAGCTGAGAGTCCTGGTGGCTTCTTGTGTTTACACTCCGACCGATGAAGACACGTCGGAGACGAAGGCCCTGACCGACTCTCTGGAGACTCGGGTCCGTGGTGTGGCTACTCACACAACAGCTCGCCACAAGCTGCCCTGCGGACTTTTTATTATTATTATTGTGTCTCTTAAATTCACGGGCATCCGGTCATTTGATAGGCATATGCGGGATATGGATCCAACTAAAGATGCTCCGTAGAGAATTTTTATGTAATGTTGTACACCAGCCGTGACCCGCTCCAGGATATATCAATGGAACAATATACCCATGAGCATGTCTCAGCAGGCTTTAGAACTATTGCTATGTGTTTTAGAAAATAAATGGGTGGAATATGGAGATGAGATCTGGCTGGATTAGTTAGTACCCTATTATAGAAGAGGGACGGCCGCTTGCCAAAACTACCGGTATCGATCGTTATGTGCAGCTGCCGGTGCCTCACCACTCACTAGATGGGCCCCCGAAATGCCAGGAAATCGGCCGAGGGCACCGGTACGAGTGACTCAGAGTGTCGAGAGATGTGCTGCGCTTTCTCCGAAGTTACTCGCAGCGTTATGCCCTCTAACATTTCCATTATTTATTATAATTATTATGTATTTTGGTGTACCATTACCTTATCTGCAATATCGAAAAAAATAAATATCGATCACGTCTTTGAGGAATGATCATCAAATACATTTTCCATTGAAATCAATGGAAAACATACAGTCTGCGAATGTACTCGCTCCACTCAACCTCGATTTCGGCCCCGTGGGCTAGAATCCAGCCTAGTTTAATTGAATTTTGGAGTACAATATTCTATAGATTGTGTATGCATGCGGTTTTAATAATTTAGTCAGTGAAACAAAGTAGATGTCCAGTAGATTGCTGAAACCATTCAGTAGCTTGCAAAGACTAGGTACGGGTAAGTTGATACATGGTACACACACACACACACACGCTATATACACACTGATGTACCGTCGTCTTTTGTTGGTGTGCCTCGGAAAAATAAGGTTATCTCATAAATCATTTTGGGGTGCAAGTGGTTCATCAACATCTTTGAACAAAAGCCAACTTCACCTGCATGCGGTGCACCCTGCTGACTGACAAACGAAGCTCTGCTCCGAATAACGGTTCCCTTGAGGGCTGTTGTGTTCCTGCGAGTGAGTGAGGTCACCAGAAAGGAAGGAGATGCTGCGGTAGCCGCCACCCCCGGGCGGCGCGCGAGCGATATTTTATGTTGCGAGCGTTAATATGGCTACGGTAACCGCTTCACATCAGGCGGGCCGTATGCTTATCTGCCACTCGACGTAGTATAAAAAAAAAACAAAAAAAAATCAATAAGACGGACGGAAGAAAAATACTTCCACAAATAAAAAATGATTTTTCATTTATTATTTTTATCATTTATTTAACACTAGCTGATGCCTGCAACTTCGTTCGCGTGGACTTATTGATTCCGGCGTATTAATAAAAATACGAGCTAATGTAGACACATAAGAAAATACTTGTTATACGTTAAAAGTCATATTTTTATTTAACATTGTAACCATAGTTTAAAAAAAAAAATAAGGGAGTCTTTCCTTCGGGAGCTAATATAAACAGACCTGAAGCGTTACAACTCTCGAGAAAGCCACGTAAAGTTGGCCATGCGAAAAACAACCAGTCCTAAGCTTGACCAGCGAATTTTAGTGTCTTCTTTATTGTCATAGCAAAGCAAGTGGTCACAGACAACTGCGTATGTTTAAAATTAAAATGAATTTTTTTTTGGAGAAGAGTGGTATACGCGAAATTAATACAGTTTCACCGGCACCACTCCCAGTGAGAATCTCAGCTTCAATTATATTGCGCTGCCAAGCATTGACTTTACTTCAGGAAGGGGATCTTCCCCAAATTTATTAATATTCTTGAAAGCTCTTGGGCACGTAAAGTTCTATCTACAGCTTCTAGTGCCTTACTGTTGGCCATTTCGCATTCATCTCAAACGATTAGACAGCAATCCTGAAACACCTTCGCTTTGTCACAGTTTCGTGTCACAGAGCATGTCGGTGTTTCAATTCTGTTTAATCGAGTAGGATATTGAACATTGTATTTGTGTATATCTGGCGATGCTGCTGCGAGATCTTATTTTGGCGCCTGATTTCAGCGTGGATTGCTCTCGTCAGGTATGTTTTTCCAGTCCCTCCTGGAGCATCTAAGAAAAACAGTTTCCCCTCGTTGCTTAAAACACTTTCCACCACCAAATCAAATAAACTCTGATCTTGCTCTATAGCGTCCCGCAAATGCACGTATTCTTCTGGTTTGTGCGAATATATACCAATCGATCCATTTCAATTTTAGCGTACACGTCTATAATAAACTGACTAAATAGACCACGTTACCTTTGTAAGTAAAATAAAACGATTGCGTCTAACTTGTAGCAGGTAAGAATAAAAGTAGCACCCCGTGGTTTTTTTTTTTTACAATACATTAAATATTTTGTTAATCTATTTATTGTTATTTTAAATAACTTTTTTAGTTCAATTTGCTATTATTGTAAACACGTGTTGTTTATGCAAATAAATTTAACTTTGTTCTGCATCAGGTGTTCCAAATCTTGGATTTTTATACCTCAACAAAAAATGCTCATCAGGTTGAACAACTTTTGCTAAGGCATCATTTTTATATTTCTTATAGTTTTCCTGAACCATTAAGGTTCTGCATCAGGTGTTCCAAATCTTGGATTTTTATACCTCAACAAAAAATGCTCATCAGGCTGAACAACTTTTGCTAAGGTGTCATTTTTATATTTCTTATAGTTAAGCTGAACCATTATGGTGCTGCATCAGGTGTTCCACTTTTCAAAATAAATTATACCCTATATGTTGCCCAGGCTTAACAGCTATATAACAAAAAAAGTTTCATTCGATTCCGTCCAGTACTTCCAGAGATTAGCGTTACAAACAGACAAACAGACATACAAACATACAGAAAAACAGACAAACAGACAGACATTTTTTTATAAATTCTTACTCTATTACTATGTCTCCATCGCCTCCAATTGTTTTTTTGTAAATATATTCAATGTACAGACACATTATTTTTACTGTTTTATTATATGTATAGATATAGATTTATTTATTTATATGTAACCGTAAAGCACATCATCATCAGGTCTACAGGAGCACGACCCTTTCTCGTCCGTCCTAGGCGGAAGGAGGATTTGGTCTACACTCCCCACGCTGGCCAAACGGGTTGAAGAGGCCTGATCAATATTTGATAATGTATTTCCCTTAGTCGCCTTGTACGACATCCACGGGAAGAAACGGAGTGATAGATGTACCTTAAACACAAAAAGTAACCGTAAAGCACATCATCATCAGGTCTACAGGAGCACGACCCTCTCTCGTCCGTCCTAGGCGGAAGGAGGATTTGGCCTACACTCCCCACGCTGCTGCTGGCCAGACGGGTTGGGGAGGCCTGATCGATATTTGATAATGTATTTCCCTTAGTCGCCCTGTACGACATCCACGGGAAGAAACGGAGTGATTCTATTCTAGTCTGCCGGAAACTAAACGGCCAAACCGTAAAGCACACTCATTTTTTTTTTTGAGGTTGTCGGTTTGAATTGAAAAATAAATACCACAAATTGCGAGTTCTCGCCAACACAACAATGAACCCAATCAAACTCAACATTTGTGTGAAAGATGCGCCGGAAGGAGTTAACACGTAACAAACAACTTTCAAATTGGTAACAGGATTCTTTAATGTTTCCAAGTTGCGCCTTACTTGCGGTATATCGATTTACTCGCCGACTCCGTGTGCAGGAAACCTTATACCGTTCAGGAAGTCTGTCTTGTGTAATATTTTGAAAGAACTTTAAGGGTCTTGTTTTAAACTCCCCGCAACATACAGAGCATGTGAAAATACCTTTATATTTTATATACTTTTTCGTTATGTATAGACTAGTTGCGCCCGCGGATTTTCCCGCATAATGTCGTTTATATCGCGCCATAAAGTAGCCATAATCATTTCTCGGGATATAATCTATGTCCATACTGAATTTAATTCTAATCGGTTTAACCGTTTAGGCGTGAATAGGTAACAAACAGACATACAGACATCCTTTCATATATTAGTACGGACATAGACTAATAAATAGTATTAGTAGTATGGATGTTGCTTTTATTAAGTTCTTCACTCTTTTACAGTCTTTACATACTCGTATCTCCATATATTTCACAAAATACGGCGTGAATTTATTATTGTTAATTTACCTAACTTAGGAAAGGAGTTCAATAGCATCGGTCTAATCGAACACGTAAGTTAAGCAACGTCGTAACCTGTCCATGGATGGGTTTATTTATCTCTAACTCCTTCGCGCTTCGGAGGGCACATTAAGCCGTCAGTCTCGGCTGTCATTAGATGATATTGTCATTAGTGGCCTTTAGTTGGCTTGAAAATACCGGTAGTTGTGCAGCGTAATGGACTATGTTCTAATCTAAACCCCTCCGTATAATTTCATTTAATTTCAAGATTTACCAATACATATACCAATTTACCAATATATATACATAGCTGGGTAAGGTGAGGTTACGCTCGTATGAATTAATTCGGTTACTAAGAAGTATCTACAATATTATTCAGATTCAAATATAATACTAAACATCGGACGCGCAGCATGCGCCACCATAGCGAAATTTATTTATTTATTTATTTTGGCCACTTTCCCAAATTGATATCGGGAAAACCAAGGTCACTTTATTAACACATTACTACTTTTTGATGCTCTACACGAATCCGAAGTCAGAATTTCGAAATTTTGAGTTTCATGGCAACGGACGTACAGACAGAACGACCGGAAGATTTTATAAGCTCAATAAATTTCGCTGAAAATTAAGATATTTTTAAGTGAGAGAAAAGCATAGTCCTTCTAGTATAATGGAGAAAAGTACACTAAACGACTGCACAAACACAATACTCGTATTTTCACTGTGAATGCAGTTGCAGCGTCTTGCGGAATGTTTTGTGTCAACAAAACCAATTATGAAATATATATCTCTGATATTCTTTGTATTGCCGCAGGAATAGGTTCCTTCTGTAGTATTACTTTGTTACTTAGTTGATATTTATATGTAGTTAGTTTTCCGAAACGTATATACACTTTTCTTTCAGCTTTTCCATTTTACCCGATCGCACCTAAGGCTACAAAAAATATGCGTGTATATTGCTGAGTTTATTTGTTATACATACATGTACAATAGGCTATTTGACAATGTTCAAAAATTGTATAAATTATTTAACAATATCGTAAAATACACAAAACTATAAAGATCTGCAAAGGATATTGGTTAAGTTTGGGGCTTTTGAACCCCTAATTGTACATCTACGAAATAGTGCGTAAAATTCTTGAATTATTTTTTTACAAATGAGTACAAAACTAAAGCGTTTTTTGTACCCTAGAAAACATTAACACATAAAAAAGGAAATTATCGATTTCTTACTCAAATCCAAAAGTCGCCTATAACACTTCCGAGTTCCGTTCCGAAATTCAACAGTGTTTATGTTTAAAAACTTACAACTAAAAATAGGTATTGTAAAACTAATCAACAATTCAATTATATAACTCTATACTCTAATGAGTTGTGAATTTGTGATATTGATATAATTTATATGATGTGAGAATTGACTTCACCGTGTACCAATCTACCGACAAAAAACATCTATGACATAAAAATACTTCGTTTCGTATTATTTCTGAACGAAACGGCCGCTGCACTCGTCTGTTTGACGTTGACGTTTGTCTCATGCGTCTCCTCATGCGTCTGTGTTGTGTTCTTGCTACATAACCTATCCTACATTGTGCCAATCTGTCTGTGATCTGTGAATCATAAATCATAATATAACGCTCTAGCGTTGAATATTATTAAATTGACATCGAATTTCTTTCTGAAGCGTTGAGTTGAGCGAGCTATCGTTCCTCCGCAGTCACTCTTTAGTGAACTTTTGTGTTACGTGAGTCATGGCTGCACGTGAGCAATACCGGCGTCGTCGTTGCATTAACTGTTCACTGTTGTTGGCACACAACTTGAGAGCACATACGCTCCAAGAACCTGGCGCTGATAATATACTCAGCATTTTACGTTCGTGGATTTCGCCGACGGAGGTAAGTTTTTTTTTGTAAGTACCTACTTGATTCCGATACAATTCTTCAAATTATATTAAGCATTAAGAAACTGTATCCCTACATATACCTTGTCCTCTTCATCATTGCAAAAGCAGAAAGCAGTTCATTGTAAACAAAATATCGTACCTGTAGTTTAACATTTTTTTTTCTTCTCTTTTAGCTATCTCCTGAAGACATTTTGTGTCATGAATGTTTCACATTGCTTCAAACTGCTTCACACAGTCAAGTAATACCTATGCCTGCAATCGGACATCGTGAAGTATGCTATGCATGTGGGTATTCAATGATAAATATACGAAGAACTCACAGAGTGAGTGAGGATTGTCCCGAAAGGACTATAATACTAAGATGGACTCCTCTTCATCAGGTACGTTCAGTAATGTTATATTATATATTTATTGTTGTTTATAATTATTGTAAACTTGTGACTAGACGGTCATGTATGGTTTATTATTATTTTATGTGGTTACACTGTTCTATTTAATGCAAAAAAATCACTTTCCCTGCATAATGTAAAGAGGCAAGCAATCTTAGTCTAGACTTGTGACACAAAAACTAGGGTGTTCCAACTCTAGTTGCCTATGCAGTACCTCCTTAATTCTGGAAGGTTTCATATGTGTCACAGCAACTCACACACTATGAACATCAGTTCCGCACTGATATTTCATAAGCCACAATGTGTTTAAACATAAGCAACATACACACCAACAATAGGTCTAGTACTGTTTTAGGCTTTATCTGGAAATATCCTTGTGTCATTAGGCTCATTATCCACTACAGCAGTTTTCACACATTTCACACTTTGTTGAACTCCACATAAAGTAATGAGTGGCGTAAAATGTATGAAAACATATCTCTGCCCATCTCCGTTTCATTATGAGGCTTTCATATTTATTACTCATAATAAAGATTTTTTACATAAATTCTTTTTACAGGTGGCACGACTAAATAAAGTCTGTTATCCTTGTTGGATGGCAGCCACGAGAGAAATTGTAAGACAACGTTTATTAGACGCTAACAGAAATAATGGAGAACTGCTTCAGATGGCAGCAGGCCTGCAGGATGATGACGTGGCTATACCTATGCCACCTCCTTTACCCGAACCTGTTGAAGAAGTACCACCTAGACCACTCCACATATCACCACGAGTACATTCACAGACTTATAAATGTGCAGTGACAAGAAGAGGTTGTTTGTTCCCATTTTGTAACAACCCTGAAAGATTATTGGTGCCTGCAGCTTTAAAAGAGATGGCTCTCCTGTACCATAACCTATACATTCCTCTTCGAGCAAGAATATGTCGGTTTCATCTTGCGAATATTGATTGGAATGAAGTAGAAGGTGTATCTTATTTTACTGGGTTTCAAATGGATGACATGATGAGACTGATGAGAAATACATCTATTCGACAAATTGATTTTACCAAGATTCATGAGATGGAACCACATCTTTGCCGTTACTGGCTCGGCATGAATGCTGAGCAATTTGAACAACTTTTATCTCATATACCAACATTGCACCAAGAAGTTTCATCAGCAAGTGTAGCTTTAAGCATACTTATTGTCAAATTAAGAACTGGTGATAGTAATGAAAGGCTTTCTACATTATTTAAAATGTCTCGGACGACTCTAGAAAAGTATATGTCTAAGGCTAGAAAATGTCTTACTGAACAATTTGTGCCATTATATTTGGGTCTACAATGTATGACAATACAGGATGTAGCAGCTAGAAATAAAATTATTCCAGAGGGATTCTTTGGTAATGCTCAGATGCCAAGAGAAACCAAACCAGCCATTACAATTTGCGATGGAACATATATCTATGTTCAAAGCAGTAGCAATTATCTATACCAAAAACAAACATATAGTTTGCACAAACATAGTCATTTAGTTAAACCCTTTTTAATTGTATCATGTGATGGGTACATTATAGATTGTTTAGGACCATACAAGGCAACTGATAATGATGCTAGTATAATGTCAGGTTTGTTTCAAAATGAGGAGGGCCCAATGCGATCGTTTTTCAGGCCAGGAGATGTGTTTATCTTGGATAGAGGATTCAGGGATGTGATACCAATATTAGAAGCATATGGTTATAAAACACATATGCCAGAGTCTTTACTGGAAGGAGAGCACCAGCTTACAACCTTACAGGCCAACCGATCAAGATGGGTGACAATGTGCCGATGGGTTGTAGAAATTGTTAACGGTAGAATAAAAAGAGATTTCAAATTATTCAGACAGGAATATTTTAACCGGGCTTCGGCACACCTGATGGAAGACCTTAAGATAGCTTGTGCTCTTCTTAATAAATTCCACCCATTGATTGAAGATAATCCTGAAGCAACGGACTTCTTAGCAATTGCCAGAGATCGTATTAATTTAGAAAATTATGTCTCACAGTATGTCCAAAATGAACATTTAAATAGAAGATGGGCAATGTTTGAGCGTATTGATGCTAATAATGAACATTTAAATGATTTTCCTAAACTCACATTAAATCAATTAAGAACTTTTGCATTGGGCTCTTATCAGTTAAAACAGGCTGCTTCATATTATGGTGAACATGTGCGTAATACGGGTGAATACATAATTGAAGTAGCTGATGGTGTTATTGAGGATGACATGCCGCTGATTTTAGGTTTCGATAATAAATTGATTAGGGCACGAATAAAATCCAGACATGTTGCTTCTCGGACATACTATTGTTATTTGTTAATTACTAAAAATCGGAATATAGCCGATACATTAAATGCTATAACTGGCTACTATTGCAGTTGTCTAGTTGGTAACCGTACAGTTGGCTGTTGCGCACATATTATGACAATATTATGGTACTTAAGCTGGGGCCGTTATAATACGATAGGTGCCCCAGCCTCCTTTCTAAATGAAATATTTGTTGATGTTATATAATATAAAAAATTATTCAAATAAATAAAATGACAATATGATGTTTTTTTTCTTGTACTCCTTTCAGACATTAAATTATTTGAGTAAGTGGCTCACCAATTCACCGTCACTTATGAAGAGACTAAACCAACCTAGTCTACACGTGGTTGGCAAACAATGCGATAGAGAGATGTTGGTAGGGCACAGCGATTGAACAATTGGGGACGTATCTCTTACGAAGATCGCAGCCTAAAAGCAATTGCAACTCAGATTCATAATTCAAGTCACTAAAATGACGTTTAAATGTATAGCTGTCCGATGTGTCGAGGACAGCTATACATTTAAGTCATTTTAGTGGCATGAATTTTATTATGAATCCGAGTACTTACATACAATTTTTAAGAGACAAGTAAAAAATCATTTTCTTGGTCTTTGATTTCTTATTTATCGTAGCGCAGACATGAAATTATATTAAATATGTGTATTATGTATGTATGTGTGTGTATGTATGTATATATATATGTGTGTAAGTATATGTATGTATATATCATATTATAAGTATGTTATATGTGTATTAGTAAATACCATATCATGTTTATTAGTTATTGTATAATTTGTATTTTAATCTTTCCGTCTTGCGAACCTTACCTACTTCATTTAATGTATTCGTTACCTTAAGGTTGCCTTGAAAAGATTGCTTTTAGCAATAAGGCCGCCTTGTTGCACATATATACCTACTATGTAAGTGAATATTTTCTGTATGCTGACTGAATTGTTTCTGTAGTTTGTATAGTGTAAATAAAGCATATTCTATCTATCTATCTACAATTGTTTTTAGGCCAGTGACGAGTAACAATGGTATACAATACGAATCAGTTGGTTGTTTTATATGTCGGGTAACAAAGAAGCATATGACCCGCCTGATGGAAGTATCTGTTGTAGCCTTTGAATGCTTGCAACACAAAAAGTGTCAAGTGGCTTCGTTGGATAGTAAGGTCATCAGAAAACTCCTGAGATACGACGTGCGGCATGAGCCAAGCGTGAGCGACACTTTGTGTTGCAGGCATTCATAGACTATAATAACTACACATCAGGCGGGCCATATCAGGTCACCATACAAGTAAAAAAAGCGACTGATTTGTATAGTAATACCATCGTTACACTTCCGCAAGTGTAAGTGGTTCATTAAGATCTTAGAACCAAAGCCAACTTCACCTGTATGCGGTGCACCCTGCTGACTGACAAACGAAGCTCTGGCGAAAAGAGAGGTAGGGAGAGTAATTGTAAGCTGCCCGACTGGGGAATGTACCTCCACCTCACAGAATACCAATTCCCTTGAGGGTTGTTGTGTTCCTGCGAGTGAGTGACGTCACCAGAAAGTAAGAAGATGCGGGGCTGGTGGCGCGCGAGGGATATTTTATGTTGCGAGCGTTAATATGGCTACGGTAACCTCTTATCTGGCACCCGACGTAGTACAAAAAGAAATCTGTAGCAGGCAGGGGCGCCGACTCCGTGGGTGCTCGGGGGCTCGAGCACCCATGAAAAATAAGCAGTGGGTGCCGAGCACCCCTGCGAATAGACATCAACAAACAGATCAGTAATCGTCTTTTAGCGCCTTTAAATATTATAATATTTCTTGATAATAAAAACTAGTTTTATTTTTATATAATGGTTTCATTTCATATTTTTATCAAACATAATTAGTAATTAAGTACGCAGTATGTAAGTAGGACATTTATTTGTCGGTCGATCAGTGTGCATTTCTCATCTCACACTTCGCCACTTTTTCGAGTCATCAAATGAGCATGAGCACCCATGAGGTTTTCTAAAAGCTGGCGCTCCTGGTAGGTAGCAGGTTTTCGACGATAAGCACTGCTAACAAAGGTGAAGCTCGACACTTCGGCCATTATAAGCTGCGCAGCATGCAATAGAATGTTCCAGATCCAACTAGAAGACGCGTCAAGGTCGTGATAATATCCTTTTCAGTAATTATAAAATCAATAGACCTGTAGATTTTATAACCTCAAAATGTAGTCAAATCAGTTACTTTCACATTTTAATTTCTCGGCTCCTAGGGTACCGAATGGAATAATTCTTTTTTTAATCGAAAGGTAGTAAATTAGGCAACATAATTTCGTTTATTTGATCAATGTACAAAAATCTTGATTTCGTCCCAAACGTTCATACAAGCAAAAACAATATCCTTTCATTCCAATCAATATCTTCCGTCACACTTATTTTAGGGTCGATCAAAATTTGTCGGGAAAGTCCATTTTAAATGAGAGAGTGCTGGCCGGCAGTAGTTTGCATGAACTAATTGGTGGTGGAAGCACACAAAGTAGTATAGATCAAATTGCCTGTACATTTGACTTCCGCAAAATAACACCTGAATCATTTAATGACCCTTGAAAAGCTTGAAAGCATTTGTTACTGCCGCAGTTGAGCAGCATGATGAGTATATCCTAAATCCCTTGGATTGAGGGGGATACCTGTAACCCAAGAGTAAGAATAATATGAGTTGATGCCAAATATAAACATAAAAATAAAAATGCGAGTATGTACGGTATGATCGATTTGTAAATTTAAACAGACGCAGACCAGACTAACATCCATAAAATCGTGGCTTTTGACTCCACTCGACTCAAATAAAATTGTAATAAAACCTTTGAAACATTAGGAAACATCGTAAAACTAAAATTATTTCCATCCTAAATTTTTTTATACCGCACTATTTCTTTAGTGTTTTGTGAAGTCATAGAAGTATTTCATGTGACATTACCACAACAGAATTAATTTTGTGTGAAAAAATTTGGGGTGTGAGTGGTTCATCAACATCTTTGAACCAAAGTCAACTTCACCTGCACGCGGTGCACCCTGCTGACTGACAAACGAAGCTCTTGCGAAAAGAGAGGTAGGGAGCGTAATTGTAACTGGGGAATGTACCTCCACCTCACAGAATACCGCAGCCAAATAACAATTCTCTTGAGGGTTGTTGTGTTCCTGCGAGTGAGTGAGGTCACCAGAAATAAAGGAGATGCTGCGTTGGCAGCCGGGGTGGTGGTGCGTGAGCGATATTTCATGTTGCGAGCGTTAATATGGCTACGGTAACCGCTTTACATCGGGCGGGCCGTGTGCTTGTCTGCCGCCCGACGTGGTATAAAAAAAAAGACGTGTGGCACTCGGGGACTGCCGCGGTAAAGCTATTGCATAGCATTTTGTATCAACTTATGCAATTATAATTTTATTTATTTATTTTATTTATGCAGTATTGCTTTTTCTTTGATATTAATTCAAGTTACACTTTTTGAGCGTGGTGACCGATAAGAAAACAATTTTTTCTATTATTAAATAAATAAAACGAGTTTCGTAGAGTCGTACAATACGTCTAATCGCACGCACACAACGCCGTGTCGAAGACTGCCGAACTGAAACGACGTTAGACGATGCACGGCCTTCAAGCCACACCTCCTTGCCCGTCGGAGTGGGGAGCGTGAGGTTTTTTCGTTACGGAATTTCTGGATTCGGTCCCCGCGCTCAAGGCCCGCGATAGAAGCTATGCAATAGCTTAAAAACAATTAATATAAATAAATAAATATTCTTGGACGAATTACATTTCATCATCATCTAGTCCCAAGGTAACCAAAGCTTGTGCTATGGGTACTAGATAACTGATATACTTAAATACATTTTTTTTAAATACATACATATAATACATAGAAAACACCAATCAAGACAAACAGACATGTTCATGCAAACAATTATTTGTCTTGTGCGACATAATTATTTGTACATATATTTAAGTCGAATTCGCATAAAAGTCTTAGAGTATTTCTGTACTAAGTAGCATTGATTATATTATTATATAGTGTAAGTATTCCTATTTCTTTTTTTTTTTTTTTGCAACAGACCCACTGTCTCTCAAGCATGTGTCTTCTACAGCGACCTCCATGAAGGCAATGACAAATGAAGTGCACTACAGTCCCGAGGCTAAAACTACAACTTCCTCAGAACTCACGACGAACTTAATCAGAAGAAATTAGTAGGAGTAGGAAGGTTTGAAATTTGACTTTCCCCTTGTCAGTATGACAGAGAGAAGATGACCTAACCCTGTAGACGTGAGATGTAGGCATGGCGCATGTATCATAAGTAAGAATCCAAACTCGTAACCACGTTGATTTGCGTCAGTTGCATACTTAATAAATCGTAGTAACTTGTCTTGCGAGTATATGATTACTTGATTTTGGCATATGTATGGTACTGTTCTTGAATGCAGACTCAATAGTTAAAGTACCAACTTACTATTATTAGCTATGTTTTGTACGCTCACAAATTGGGTTTTATTGCAATTTTCTAATAAATTTTCTTTAAAACAACTATATTATACTTTTTAGCTACAGCGGTTTTTTTTAGTAAGTAAAACTATTTTTATTTTAATAAAATGATAGCAGCTGCTTGACGGCTGCTTCTGATTTTTATATTCTTCTTTCTAATAGCATTACGACACTTCGTGTTGTATTGTTGAATTTGGTAATATGTACTATATTATCGTTCGGTTCGTTTCTAATTCGAGTATTATTCTCATTAAAGTGGCAAACGATAACATTCTTCTCCTAATGGTGAGAAATAATCCGCATAATTCAAGCAGACACAAATTTACCATTGAATCTCTGCAAGTTATTCTACAACTCACAAGTTAATAACGGGACGGGGGCCCACCTCACAATCGCACCACTGTGTCTCCTGTGTAGCCAGGATTAACAGCGGCGACCACAAAAAATGGCAATGAACAATGAAGTCTATTGCAGTCCCGGGGGTAACTACAACTGCCTTGGAACTCACAACTAATTTAATCAGAAGATATTAGTAGGATACTATATTATATATTGCCAAAATCGTTGTTATATAACTCATCAAAATCGAATTTAATAGTAGTATACTCATATTGCTTGTCTGTTATTGTGTGAGTTTGAGACGCTCGGTTTTCACACAAATGTATACCATTTCCATATCATTTCATTTCCGCGGGGACAACAAACTTCCTGTAGCCATAAAAGGCAACCATTAGTGTCTGATCTATCACAGCTCAAACCATTAGACGGATCGTGATTGAAATTTGGCGTACAGGTAGCTATTATGACTATGCTAAAAAGGGATTTTGAAAATTCCCATAGGATACCGGTATATGCGCGTACAAAGTCGCGGGCGCAGGCTAGTACTACGTTTACACACTGAAGAAATAAATATATTAACGTCTTATTTAATTACAGTGGTAGAGAAAGATAATACGAAGCCGCGCGATCAATACGTGTCGTCACCAAGGTCGGTGCGCGGACGCTGCGGGATCTGTGCGTATTTTGGGCGGCGCGGTTGCGTAATGCGCGCCTGACTTCTTTTCTAATTTCCGAATATAAGGCTAGTGACACGAGAAGGGCTCTAAACAGGGAATTCCTAATAAATTGTCTAATAAAACATGACAGACAGGGTAACTTTATGTAGTAGGTAAATATGTCTATTAAAGTAATTATGTGTACATTTGCATGATTATGATTCCTGAATGCTTTAACCGATTTGAAGTGCCTTGTATTAATTTAATTTTAAGTCATTCCAATGTCCTAATAATTATGATCCTTATAGTAACAGCAAACGTGTTTTTTTTTATTATACTTACTGACATCGATGTGTAACGCGAGTAGCGCGAGTTAGTAATATCACAGACCAAGAAATGTGAAGTTGTTATGGCGTAACGTAAGTTATTATTAATAGTGTACGGGTCTATGGCTACGTTAGTCACTGGTCTACCAGACGGACGGTACAGACGTGATATAAAAAAAAAATAAAGAATAGTACTTAGTTTATGAAACTGTTGCATAATAAGGGTTCTTAAAATACAAAATATAAAAGGCTTAACGACTGTCATCTAATGACAAGAACCGACCTCGAAGGCACAAAAGATCTCAAACAAACCATTCCATCTACAGACTTTCGTCAACGTTGCTTAATTTGAGTAATCCACTAGTCTAACACGGGCAAAAATGGCATCGGGATTATCTCGCGTTTAAAAAGTACGCCATGTTTGTGCGCTTATGTTTGTAATAATCTTGCTAGATATATCTAGATCATGTACAAGACCACAAGATCGATAACGTGCCCTCACCTTTACACTCCCTTTGCTGAGGCCCGCTAATTAGCGCTCTCTTCCGCTTCCTTGTCACTCATTGACTCTAAGATTATGAGATGTGCACTCATTATGCATGTTTACGATGCTATTGTTAACCCATTCGTTAAACCAACGTTTGTTTTAGTAATAGCCTGGTCAATTTCACAGTAGTTTAGTAATCATCGACTTTAAAAACACTGTCTATAACATGGTGAACATATTATGTTGTTACTAGCGGCCGCCCGCGACTTCGTACGCGTGGAGTAGTTATTTGCAAATAATTTTTAATTACATTCGAAAAAGCTAAATACCTAATGAAAGGAAAAAAATAAAAAAAGTTAAAAACAATCAATATCTAGACGAATTTTTAGAATCAATGAAGTCGACGGATATTATTTTTTAAAACCTCTTTGTAAAACCAAAAGTACTTTTTATTGTTATAATAAAACATCCCTCCTTATAATAGTAAGTATGTAGTTGTTTTCATTATTTTTTATACTTAAATATCATTTAAAATCCTTCTGCCATAATTACTTTAACTTCAATAACATTGGATTTTCATACAAATTTCCAACCCCCGTTTTAACTCCAAAAAGGGGTTGATTTCTAAAGATACATTATTAGTACACCTCCATACCATCTATAGAGCATACATTTTAAATTTCAAGACTCTTACTTCAAAAACATAGGACTTTCATACAAACTTCCAACCCCCGTTTAACACCAAAAATGGGTTGATTTCTAAAGATACATTATTAGTACACCTCCACACTATCTATACATTTTAAATTTCAAGTTTCTTACTTCAAAAATATAGAACTTTCATACAAACTTCCAACCCTCGTTTTAACCCCATAAAGGTGTTTATTTCTAAAGATACATTATTAGTACACCTCCACACCATCTATAGAGCATACATTTTAAATTTCAAGTTTCTTATTTTAAAAACATAGAGCTTTCATACAAACTTCCAACCCCCATTTTAACCCCAAAAAGGGGTTGATATCTAAAGATACATTATTAGTACACCTACACACCATCTATAGAGCATACATTTTAAAATTCAAGTCTCTTACTTCAAAAACATAGAACTTTGATACAAATTTCCAACCCCCGTTTTAACCCCAAAAAGGGGTTGATTTCTAAAGATAAATTATTAGTACACCTCCACACCATCTATAGAGCATACATTTTAAATTTCAAGTCATTTACTTCAAAAACATAGAACTTTCATACAAACTTCCAACCCCCTTTTTACCCCAAAAAAGGGGTTGATTTCCAAAGATACATTATTAGTACCCCTCCACACCATCTATAGAGCATACATTTTAAATTTCAAGTCTCTTGCTTCAAAAACATAGGACTTTCATACAAAATTCAAACCCCAATTCTTCCCCCTTAGGGGTGGAGTATCGTAAAATCCGTTCTTAGCGGATGTCTACACCCTATAAGGAACCTACCTACCAAATTTCAAGTTTGTAGGTATTATAGTTTCTGAGATTTCGTGATGAGTGAGTGAGTGATTTTCTCTTTTATATATATAGATAATAAAGCACTTGTATTGTTCTGTACTGTTCCAAGTAATTATGTTTATTTTTACCGACCGGTTTCGCCGCTAAGGCATTATCAAGGTAAACAGATGGTGTTTGTGTTTCTACCCAATATTTAAACAACATTAGACATATTATGTGCTCATATATTCGAAAAATTACGCTACTAAAACATTCTCTTCTTGTTTAGAGGAAGTAGTAGCAGTTGAAAATGTTTATGGTCTTAAAATGTTATCACTTTCTTTAAGGTATGTATAAGGTATAGTGCCACAAACTTATCTGGCCCGGTGGCGGGGGCGGTGCGATCGACTTAAGTGCTGCCATTAAACGAAATGCCGCCAGTTTTAGAGAAAACATAAAAATCAAAGAAATATATATACACTGTTAAAATAATAGCATTGATATACTTATTAATTGTGTTGTGTGGTGTTTCAATTAAATATCAATTGCCTTCTATTTTTTGTTGATTAGTTTTAAAAATGCACCACGTTTAGTCGCGATCATAGCTATTATATAATATTAGAGAGTTATAATATTGCACAGAAATAACTCGTTGACGATTTTTTTATTGTAAGAAATGAAATATGTGTAGAAAAAGATAATATGTTTATAAAAAAATATACCCCAAAGAAATGTGCACACGCGGTAAGTAAATTAATTGTACCTAGCAATACTACATTTCAAGATGGCGGCTTTAGTTCTAAATTTGGCCACCGGGTCAGATAAGTTTGTAGCACTGTATCGCCAAATTTTTTGTACTCATAACTGTCATTGGCATACAAACTATAGGCCTAATTTATTTTCGAATAAAGTGAACTCGCATAGAATATGAAGCATTTTAATCTTATTCAACCATTACAGTATTTTATTTACATTCGTCGTCAAACCTTATTCTTCCCACTGCTGGGATAAGGGTCTCCCATCAATCAAAGGGGTTTTGAGCGTACCTACTTTTCACCACGCTGCTCAGCTGCGGCTTGGTAGAGTTTATTTACATAATCTTTTCTAATACACTACACATAATAAATGCATGCAAAAAGCACATAATATATGCAGGCACTCATCTCAGGAGGCCAGCTTCCACCGCTGCAGCTCGCTTGGTGCTTGTCCTTCATTACAGCAGGCGGGGATTGGTTTCCTGCCGCGCCTCCGGAGTTAGAATATCAATTCTAGTATTGGGCACACATCACTGCATGAACTCGGAGTCGTAATTTCTTTTGTTTAACCACCCAAACCATATCCCAACAGTGGAATGAATAAGCGTTGATGATGACTACCTGTCTTTTACCATCACCTCGTTAGTTAGTTCATCATCATCAGGTCATTTTAGTCTCCACTACAGGAGCTCGACCCTCTCTCGTCCGTCCTAGACAAAAGGAGGATTTGGCCTACACTCCCCACGCTGGCCAGACGGGTTGGGGAGGCCTGATCGATGTTTTATAATGTATTTCCCTTAGTCGCCTTGTACGACATCCACGGGAAGAGACGGAGTGATTCTATTCTAGTCTGCCGGAAACCACACGACCCTAACGGTTAGTTAGTCAAATTCCAAAAGCTTACTACTCCTACTAGTTTCTTTTGATTAAATTCGTTGTGAGTTCCAAGGCAGCCGTAGTACCCCCGGGATTGCAAGGGACTTCATTGTTCATTGCCTTTTTTGGCGGTCGCCGCTGTTAATCCTGACTATACAGGAGACACAGTGGTGGGAATGTGTGGTGGGCCCCCGTCCCGCTTATCACCTCGTTAGTTGAGTAGCAGGAAGCACTACGTACAGGTGAGGTAGGCTTTGGCTGCAAGATGTTCATGAGCTACACTCCAAAAATGTGTAAAAAGAGCTGACTTACTCTGTTTTTATTAAATTAACCGCCCAACAAACTTTCCCAACGTAATCGGTGAAAAAATAGCCACTATCACCACTCGACTACGCCGACTATTTGTCAAAGTGTGTGCGTCAACGCAAAGAGACGTAAGCCAGATGAGGATGACGGTAATGCGTTTTTTTAATCAACTAATAGCGTAACCAGCAAGTCGGTGAAACCAAGCAGTCTGTCTTAACCTTTAAGTATGGACGTCATTTTTTCTTAACACTAATGTGGACATGTAGTCTCACAGGCTCCTATATGCACACACATTTTTTTTTTAAATTTGATGTAAGATCGCTTTAAAACTGATTGAATATTAAAGTTATGAGATTTAGCAATAAAATAAGGTGCTTTTATAATTAACTTTTTTTTTTAAATTATAGTAATTTTAAAAATAAAAAATTTTGGCACTTTTCAGTTTAAATCTCCATAGGTTACATTTTTAGGTATTGAAAACAGCCAAACTTATTCCTATAACAAATATAGTCTTTTTTTCTCAAAATATAATATATAAGAAACCAAAAACACAAAACACCTACTTTAGGTAACAAATATAAAAAAATTTGACAACAGTCTAATAACGTAAATTTATTGGCAGTCAGTGCACAAAGGTCTAGAACATTGTAGACACACATTTTTGTTGCACCCAACACAAACATGGGTAGCCATCCTATGTATTTACGCGGGACAGATTCACTTTCATGATTTTGAATCAGTTCGGACTCCAATATAAAAAAAAAATTCAATATTCTCTTCAGATCAGATTGATCCGAAGCTAACAACAACTCACTCACTTCTTTTTCCAAAGATAGATCTCCTACACGCCAATATTTTCTCGCAGGGCCCTGAACAGAACTTGTATATGTTCGTTTTGATTTAGAACTAGCGGCTTTATTGTTTTTTGACATTTTGTACTACCAAATCTGAAATAAACATAATCGCCCTTACAAAATGTATCATTGGGCAACAATGGACGTGTAGCCTGACAGGCTCCGGTCAATATTTTGATGGTCATTACTTACGGGATATTCATCGGAAGACGGAACCTCCTCCCTCATTGGTAGTTTTACAACTAAAACAAAAGCTACTGAGCCACTCAGTCGCGGGGAGTGGGGGGAAGTAGGTGAAACTAAGAAAACGAAAACATCGAGTAGCCTGTGAGACTCCACGTCCATACTTAAAGGTTAATAATGTAGTCACATATCACTAACTCGTCAATTTGTCGTAGAACCCAATATTAGTTTGTAAATCGTAGTAGAAAAAAAAACATTTTCGTTTAGTTTTACCAAAACCCGGTCACTCCATACAAATGTCGCGTCGTGAATTATTACATAAACAACGACGTCTGTGCATAGCGCGAATGAGCGTGTGTGCGTGCGGCGCCATACAAACAGTTTCAGATTTGTCTCAGAGGGGAGGTGAGGTCGGCGCGAGAGAGCGGCAGGGAGCGGCCATACTGTACGTAGTACTATTACTTATACTGTGGTTTTACAGTCATTGGCATGGTAGAAATGATTGCTAGTCTGTAAAGTAGGTGTACGGACGATAATTTTAAGTGATAAAGTCATAAGAAAACATCGGCCGATGGAGTGGAAGAGAGATAGGTGCGTCACAAGCCGAACGCTTAGGCTATCGTGCCTCTCTATCGCTTGTTCCGCGCTCTCGCTTGCACGCTCGGCTCAGGCGGAACGTGACAATGAGTGATGCTTTTTCGTGCGTGTAGCCAGCATTCATTGATTTATATCACGTCAAAAACATTTTCGTTTAGTTTTATAGGTTGCCATTGCCATGGCAGAAAAACATAAGATATTTTATTTATTGAATAATGTCGTCGCGTGATTTGAACTTGCCTACGTCATCTGCTACATTTTGTATGGAATTTGACAGCCAAACTCGTGATGAAGTCTTGGGAATATCGGGCGCAACGTATAGTGTTTATCTACGATGACCATTGGTAGTGATCAAGTACCATTTGTTAATCGAAAATTATTTCGTCATATGCCTAGAAAGGGTATGAGGATGCCTAAATATGAAGAGCTCGATATAATCTAATGATAACAACCGGGACCGACGGCTTAACGTGCCTTCCGAAGCACAGAGGAGCTCGAGATAATATAAACTCATCAATGGACAAGCTACGGTTGACGTTGCTTAACTTGCGTGTACAATTTAGACTGACACGCACAATGACGACATCGTGCTTCTCTATTATTTTGTATTATTCTTTGTATTAATTTCAAGAAATTATAATTACACATATGACATAAATTTTGTTCAGCAAATATGTATACCACGACATTCATTGACTGTTAGGCGGTACGAAGTTCGCCGGGTCAGCTAGTTTTTAATAAAGCCTATTTTTTTTTGTAGAAACGCAAACATTATCTACTATCAATTAAGGAGCTCGATCGCCGACGCCATCGCGTCGTTGCGCATGTTAGTTTAATCGAACATGCAAGTTAAGCAACGTCGACCGCAGCCTGTCCATGGATGGATCTCGAACTCCTCCGTGCTTCGGAGGTCACGTTAAGTCGTCGATCTCTGCTGTTGTCATTAGATGACAATCGCTAAGTCAAGTCAGTGCCTTTAGGCGGCTTGAAAACAATGGCCTCCGTCAACCCGCAGTTGAGCAGCGTGGTGGAGTATGCTCTAAACCCCTTCGATTGAAGGGAGACCCAGCAGTGGGATTAATAAGGATTAATGGCGATGCCTAGAAAATTTTACAATATATTGCTGAATAATTATTTTGTATAGTAATTAAATGCAACACGTGTAAGCCAACACGTATAGACATGTTATTTCAACGCCAACAAGATACAAGTGGTGTTTATTGGCAACTGCTCGCAGATGCGTTTAATTGGTGAATAATATGAAGGGTTATTTGAAATATGTTAAATTTTTTAATAATGAAAGATGTTTAATAATAATGAAAGAAAAAACGACAATTTCTGTGCAAGACCTTGCATATGTGGGACAACGGCTAGCCGCTTGATACAGGGAATCCACTTTCCTCTCCCATCTCCCACCAGACTGCAGTGACTGATTCTGCAGATGTACCCACTTTAGCTTACTAACTCTGCTGAGAGCTATCCCCACAACATAGATTGTCCATTGGATTTCCCATTTCCGAAGAATTAAACAATACATACACATTTACTTACTTTTGTTCACCCTTGCTTTTTATTTATTGGCAAGTCGTGTAAAAATGAAAATTATTTTACTTTTAACATCTTATACTTATTTTAAGCCATGAAAATATGATATTAATACAGATTTGTATGTTGATTGCTTTGCTTCTACGTCCGGCCGCCAGAGTCGAACCATTATGTGATTTTTAACTTTTATATGATGTTCAAATTTTACTGGGTTTTTATTCTTTTGTTATATTTGTCTATTATAAATCTACAGTTGCTACTGACCCGACGTATCTCCCACACTAATAATCTCATATAGCACCATTTGTTATTAGCAAATTGGCTACTCAACAACAGATGTCACTACATACCGTTACTCTTATTCGTATCTCGAAAACGAAATACAAATAATTTTAATAAACATCAACGGACTTCAATGAAAATTTCAATGGCCGAAGTAAATTAAATACGGTATATTTTTTTATCTATTAATACTAAAAAACTACTCAATCAGTTTTAAATAGGAGCACTTGAGAGCGCCGGTTATCAAAAACGCGCGTGTGATGCCTCTAATGTTACAGGCGTTCATAGGCTACGGTAACTGCTTTCCATCAGGCGGGTCGTATGCTTGTTTGCCACACTGGTGGTATAAAAAAAATAAAACAGAATCATCATGATCGATTCACCTAAAAAAATGGACGGGACTGTGTCATGGACACGGGCGTATGTTGTACGTGGATACGTTCATCATCATCATCATCTCAGCCATTGAAAGTCCACTGCTGGACATAGGCCTCCCCTCTAGATCTCCAATAAGACCGGTTGGAAGCGGCTTGCATCCAGCGCGATCCTACGGTCTTAATGAGGTCGTCTGTCCACCTTGTGGGTGGACGTCCTACGCTGCGCTTGCCGGTACGTGGTCTCCACTCGAGAACCTTTCGACCCCATCGGTCATCCGTCCTCCGTGCTATGTGCCCTGCCCACTGCCACTTCAACTTGCTAATCCGCTGGGCTATGTCGGTACCTTGGTTCTTCTACGGATCTCCTCATTTCTGATTCGATCTCGCAGAGAGACTCCGAGCATAGCCCTCTCCATAGCTCGTTGGGCTACTTTGAGCTTGTTCATAAGGCCCATAGTGAGGGACCACGTTTCAGTGCCATAAGTCATCACTGGTAACACACACTGGTCGAAGACTTTCGACTTGAGGCACTGCGGTATGTCGGACGAGAAGACATCACGTAATTTTCCGAACGCTGTCCAGCCGAGTTGGATTCGGCGACTGACCTCTTTCTTGAAGTTGGACCTACCTAACTGGACTACTTGTCCTAGGTAGACGTACGAGTCAACAACTTCAAGAACCGAGCTCTCAACAGCTACATACATATAGTGGATACGTTATATGCACTAAATTGATCTCAAAATGGCAGCGCATCCCCCTCCCCCGCACGCGATGTTCCACAGTCCTTACTTAGCGTAATAAATTCTTTGATCTTTTATCTATCCAGTGGTGTGATTGAATTTTGGATGGAGATGATAGATATGTATGTAGCTGCAACACCAAACTGTATTCCCCGATTTTGTTATCATTAGTTCTTTTTAACGCCTCCCTGTGGAAGTAATTTGAAAGAAATATTCACGTCAAAAAAAATACAATCAAATTGAGAACTTTATTGAAGACGTTTAAAAAAATACGCATACGCAGTAATCAAAACTCGTAAGGAGAGATATCAAACAAGAACTCAAAACAAACTTTATATCTACAAAGATTTTGTGTGTTTAAGAAACCACAAGGTGATAAAAGTTGATGCAAATAATTTATGCAGCAAATGTTTGTAGAACGACGCAGCTATTCCAAACCTTTATATATAATACAAGGGTAAACTAGACAAACGACTCTAAATATAATCGTAAAGACTTTATCATGGACAGGTCATGTAATAAAGATGTTACATTAATGTCCTGAGCAGTAATTTAAATATTACATTAATGTTATACAGCACAGTGATTCATAGGCATAATATTTACAATGAGTATGAATAAATTATCTTTATTAAACCTTCTTCTTTTTTTATGAATGAAATGAATGAACGAAACATTTATTCGTATCTCCAGCACACAATTAGTTCTTTCCAGTTTTATAATTATTACATAAAAACTTTTATCTACTCTCATACCGAAATTTAGAGATTAAAAAACATAAAACAGAATTTTAATGTCAGTCTTTTACGCACAAGCAATCAAAATAAATTTAAAAAGTTACTTTTCGATACAGCTCTTTATGAACAACTGTATCGAAAAATAACTTTTTCCCTTTCGATAGCTTCAGCCCTGGGTTCAGCTATATTAAGCAGGTTACAAAGCAAATGCATTGCAACTTTGCAAAAAATTTCTACATAATCTGTGAACGCGGCGCCGCGCGGCGCGTCGCTCATGTACACCACGCATGCTCGATCTGCAAATGGATTTATAAGCAAGAAATAAAGCTGTTAAATTAACTTCATGGTTTTATTTAAAATATTATTATTATCTATGTCATGAGATTAGATAAAGTAGTATGAAACTGCACATAATTAGGTCTTAAAATACTCGTGTGATGCTATTATCACATTCGCCTTCGGCTCATGTGATAAACTCACACTCGTATTTTAAGAAACCTTATTAAGCAACAGTTCCATAAACTACTAAAGTGAAATCATCATCATCATCATCATCAGATCATTTTAGTCTCCACTACAGGAGCACGACCCTCTCTCTTCCGTCCCAGACAAAAGAGGATTTGGCCTACACTCCCCACGCTGGCCAGACGGGTTGGGGAGGCCTGATCGATGTTTTATAATGTATTTCCCTTAGTCGCCTCGTACGACATCCACGGGAAGAGACGGAGTGATTCTATTCTAGTCTGCCGGAAATCACACGGCCAAGTGAAATATAGTGTTAAAAAAAACACAAAAAGAATCATATGTGTGCCGCAGTATCATAAATGGCTATAGCTCAGCTACATGTTTTGTTCTCACGAACAAAATGCTGATAATTCTACTACAGCCAATTGAGCAAAGTGGGTGGACACTATTTAAAAGATAAAATAATTGCCTATTTAGGTAAATTTTGGGGTGTATGTGGCTCACCACAAGCTCTAGAGCCAAAGCCAACCTCACATGCACGTGCTGAACCCTACTGACAAGCGAAAGAGATTCTGGCAAAAGAGAAGAAGGATATAACGAATTTGTAAGTTGCCCGATTGGGGAAGTACCTTCACCTCATAAAATACCGCAACCAAATAAGAATTCCTTTCAGTGTTATGTTGTATTACTGTGAGTGAGTGAGGTCAATAGGAAGGAAGAATTTTATGTACAATAAAAATATTACAAACAAACAAAAAAAAATTGAGTTTTGCGGTCGGGTTTTGTGTTTATTACAAAATAAATAAATAAATATTGTCAGACAAATTACACAGCGCCATCTAGCCCCAAAGTAAGCGAAGCTTGTGTTATGGGTACTAGACAACTGATAAACATACGTAAATACATTTATTTTTTTATAAATACATACTTATGATACATAGAAAACACCCAGACTAAGACAAACAGACATGTTCATGCACACAAATGTGTGTCCTATGTGGGAATCGAACCCACGAGCGTTGGTGTCGAAGCCGCGTCATTGACCGCTACGCCACCGAGCTCGTCAATTATGGACCAAACTCACATGAACTAGAATTCAGAAATCCATGTCGGATCTATGTATAGCCAGCTTTAAACACCTAATCAACAACTCTATGTACTTTAAAGTCATCCAAAGCGTTGTTTTCTTTAAAGTATTTTTGATTTTAAATATTTTATAAACCGCCAACGGATTGTTATTGTTGGCAGCACATAGAAACAAATGTATCGTTGCAAGTCATTGATCTCGTATCACTATGCAAATTCGGGCTAATTTGCGCGATTTACAGAACATCATTTAAATCTTTCTAATTGGCAAGCTTCAAGCAATGTGACATTTTGTACATGCATCTGTTTATATACGTAGTGATAAATAAGCATTTGGCCCACATGATCGGCTACGGGATTTCATTCTGCGAAAGGATTATGGCCTTTTTTTGATTTATTTTTAATGTATTTTTTTATTTACATTTTTCTTAATTTCTAATAATAAAAAACATTCAATTATAAACTAAATATGCCTTTATATACAAACTAAAAACAAAAACTAATTAAATTTTTTTTTTTTTTTTGATAAATAATTGGTAGTCTAGGTAAATCTACAGGGCCCGGAGTCCGTACTTTTTATTAACAACCTTCAATATTTATCTCACAATTTTCTAACAATTTAGTAATTGCACGTTGCTATTATGCTAATATCTATTCTATTGTCTAATACTACTTAACCTAAATCCTCCTATGTTACATACCAAATTTCAGCGTTCTAGGACTTCAGGAAGTACCTTAAGAATTTTGATGATCAGTGAGTGAGTGAGTGAATCAGTGACGAAATCGGGGGTTTTTAGACATTAATAAAATCTAAAGTATAATAGCTACGACATTCAGACTTTGTATGTTTAACGATTGTACTGGTGTCATTATATCTTGAAATTTTTAACTATTTAGCATCATCCAAACCAAAGTTATGAGAGTTCAAAAAAACGACGAAACGTTTCGAGAAATGGTAGGTAGTGCCCTTGCGCTCCGCTTGGCTCGTCTTGGCGGGGGCACTCCCGTGCCATTCGATGGTACTCGGCTTCACCTTCGGCGGTAGAGCCCCTGATTGTGGCCTTTTGTCTATAGAGATATTTCTCTTCCTTATCGCAAATGCAATTTCTTCCAGAATACCTTAGCAAAAGGAAAAAAAAAGATAGACAAAGGTAGATGGCGCATCTACGTATCTTTAAGTTTAGTCAGAATAACTTTTTTTTTATACCACTAAAGTGGCAAACAAGCATACGGCCCGCCTGATGGAAAGCAGTCACCGTAGCCTATGAGCGCCTGTAACACCAGGGGCATCACACGCGCGTTGCCGACCCTGTAAAAACCTCTTCACACCCTTCTTGAAGAACCCCATGCTGAAAGTAATTAAAATTAATATTTTTTAACAACTTTGACCAAGTCTTCATCTTTCCTGCAATCTTCCCTTCAAGGGTTCATGAAATTTCACTTAAATTCAATTCAATTTTTCCAGGCAAGTTAACAAAAAAGTGCAAAATTCGTATAAATCCTATTAATAATAACCTTGCCGAGATCTGAAGTAGGACGTATTTAGAACGAAGTGCTACGTGGTCACTGTACAGCGTCGTGAAAAGCTCACTTCTCGAAAACAATATAAATCTATTGGATTTTGGCAAGCTTATAGGAATTTCTAGCTATAATAACCTATATTCATTAACATAGTGCTATAGTTAGGGGCGCTATTATACTCTGAATTATGTAGGAAAGAGTAACCTATGTCTGTTTGTTCGTGGTGTCACGGATTGGTCCCAGCTGAAAATCAGCGCTGGGGTCTAACATAGTCAGACCACAGCATAATGCTGAGCTGGGTCCAATTTGTGGCATCATGCAGCACTATAGTTTCGTCTTTTTGTATTACCTAACTTACCTGTAAACTATGTAATAGTGTTGTGTCATGTTACAATAAATGTTTCTTCTTCTTCTTCTATGTCTCGAGATCGATCATGTCCTTGAGGAATGATCACCCAAAACATTTTCTATTGAAATCAATGGAAAACATACACTCAGCGAATCTACTCGCTCCAGTCTAACACGATTTTGACCCCGTGGGCTAGAATCCGGCCTAGTTATATAGAGATATAATTAGATATATAATCCTGCTTGGTTCCTACAGCTTACCATAGTGTCTCCACCTCATAAAATACCGCAGTCAAATAACAATTCTTTTGAGGATTGTTGTATTCCTGTGAGTAAGTGAGGGCTCCAGAAAGGAAGGAATTCCGAAGCAGTAGAGGTGGCGATAATTCCCGCTGCCAACGCAGCAACCCCTTCCTTTCTGATAACCTCACTCACCCGCAGGTGCACAACAACCGTCAAAGTGAATAGTCATTTGGCTGCGGTATTCCGTGAGGTGGAGATACTTCCCCAGTCGGGCAGCTTACAACTACGCTGTTCCTACCTTTCTTAAGAGATGGCCTCTTTCACTAGTCGGCAAGGTGCACCATTGCATGGATTTAGAAGATTGATTTTTCACTGCTTTAAGAGATTGAAGACCTGAGTATGTGATATTAATTTCAACTTGACACCTCCACGCATTCCTAAGAAAAACGGTATTGACAGATGAACGGACGGACAACAAAGTGATCCGATAATGGTTCCGTTTTATCCTTTATAGGTACGGAACCCTAAAAATAAGATAGTGTGCAAATGCAACGACGTGTGGACAGATCGACAGATTCTTAATATTTCAGCGAGGAAATAAGAAGCTAATGTTTATTTTGTATATTGTTTATGTATGTATATATGTATACGTAGTAAATTTGGCAATTCCGAAGGCCAGCCTTCCCAGCGGCTAGGCGCCAACTGTGTTGTGATCTATATTTTTTGGAGAATCAAACAGTACTTCTATTTTAAGGTATGTTTAGATATATTTCATTTATAGTAGAACTCATGAATATTTCGATTGTAAACCTTTCAAGCGTTCAGTTACGGCCCTGCAAAATTATTGTTGTTCGTAAATAACGTTTGTGTTTGTGTAATTTTCTTATTTTTTTTATACTACTTTTATTTTTCAAATATAAGCTGAAGTTGCAATAAAAAAATACGATGGGAATAGACTTCAGTTTAGCCGGTAGGGCCACCGGTTGGGGTAGTACCTACACCTCATAGAAAACCGCAAGATTCGCTTTAAATTCTCCAGCATTTCATCTATTATGACTACATTACTGACAAAAATATGTTCTGAGATATATACTCGCCGACGACATGAATGCCCCATATTTTCAATATAAAATAATTTAATTTTCTCTCCAAACAAGTTACATTATTAAAATCAAACCGGTACAATTAAATAATGAAAAGAACTGGTGCCTTTAGATGTCTATGTACCCACCTATTACAAGTCACCAGTCCTCTTTTCCGCAAGAAAGACAAGTTATACGTTTGTAAAGATCTTTCAGACAAATATTCAGAGGAGACATTAGTTTATTACTAAGATTTATATTTTTGAATCAGAAGCGTCCTAAAAACATCTTGTGTACTTTTCCTCGTTATATTCAAGTTCAAACCTAAAAAATAAACTAATCTTTAACAAAAACGAAAACTAAATTATAAAAATGTATTCAGTAAATAAATTTTGACCTTCACTCCGCCTACTCTCTGTGGACTACATTTAAAAAAAATCGCAATACCGCGGTCGTATTTTGGGTCATGGTACGCGTAAATCCGTTTAATTATTACTTTATAACCCAATTTATTTATGTATTCGTATTTTTGGAACTGGCCTGAAAAAACAATGTTTTATTTGACGCAGAAACCGCACTAAGTTATGGTAATTTTTTTTTCACCTCACTAGCTCGTAAAAGCTCTGTTTATCATTCGAAATCTGCGTGGAAAATCGCACTTTATCCGCTAGCGTGGAAAGTGTTTTTAAAATTCGAATATTTTTATTCAATAAAGGTTTCGTACAATAAATTACATATATATAGAACCTCATTGGTTTCGTAATAGTTTATATTCTCTGCAGCCAGTCCATTGATGATTATTTATTAAAACTGTTTTTCTTGCACCTAACATTTTCCTCGCTTTAGTGAGGTGAAAAGTTGTGTGTTGCGCTCGGCAGCAAAGTTATTTAGCGTCTCGTACCTTTGAAACCCTCGCTACGCTCAGGATTCTATATTTGAACCACTCGCTTCGCTCGTGGCTCAATCCTAGAATCCTTCGCTTGCTCAGGTTTCAATACAAGGTACTCGCGCCAAAAATTAACTTTGCAGCCTTGCATAACAAATAACTATTAGTTATTATCTCTATTTGAAATTAGGATAGCAATAATGCCAATGGCCCGGTTAAAGTGAAGGTTACTGTAGTCTATAAAAACTTGCAATACAAAGATGGTCGCTCGTATGATTTCAACCAGCTGCCAACGCCGCATCTCCTCAGCATGATGTTTTCTTTCTTTGATTTCCCATTTTGTAGTCACGTTTAGCAAATCCGCATTTTCTCTTAGAAGTCTGGGTACGTGTTTATTATTACAACAGTCCAGCTTTATACAAATCGAGTAAAAGTCGAATGGGATACATTATTCAAACATACGGCGAGGAAGCCGCGCTGTGATAGGATCCGTAGCGAATCTGTAAAACGGTGTGACTCTTTGTAATAAACGTCTATCTATATTTCCACTAAAAGATATGTGTGAGTAAACCGAGCGATGACAGGATGCGCAGCGAATCTGTGAAACGGTATGACTTTTTCTACCAGAAATGAGTGAGGAAGGTGAGTGCTGCCAGAATGCATAGCGAATCTGTGAGACAGTGAGACTCTTTCCACCAGATATGCGCGAGAACGTTTAGCAGTACACGAAGCGGCAATCTTTGAAATGGTGCGTAGCAGAGCCGTACGAAAATACCTAGCGGACGCCTTTCTTTATTGACAGGTAGTCCAGCCCCACCCGCAGACGTTCCTTGGGAGAAAGATCTCCCATGCCTGTTATTCACGTCGTAGGCATTTGTACACCTCTTTCACTAAGCCCAGAGCTGAGAAAGACTATTTCCTGGCGCACCGTCCTGTCATCTCGCACATGTGAGGTGGCGAAACTAATCATTGAAACTTTTCCAGAAAAATTCGCAGTCGAATAGAGAAAACCTTATCCAAACCGTAGTCATACATCATACATCGGAGATAGTGAAACAGAGAAGGTACTCTGCAAACTGTAGGGGGTTCTCTGTTCAACTCGATAGATCTTTTCTCAGAGTCACGTTTCATCTTATTCAGTAACAAAATATACTGGCAAAGTATTAACGAAATCTATCTTCCGTATTTAAATACCTTTTATTAAATATTGCGATTTACCAGCATATCCTTGGTTACCTTATGAATATGAAGTCTATTGATATTTTCAAAAAACAAGTGAAAAATCATTTCCTTTTGTAATTCCATTCCAACTTTAGTAAACTGACATTTTTATATGTATTAATATTTATTTATTTAGTTATTTATTAATTATATATTTTATAATATATGTATATTGTATGTATTTTTATTTATTGTTCAATTATTTATCATGATAAATCTTCGTATATACATAATAATGATTCTCATAACATTACTATACTTCTAGTTTTCATTATTATTATTTTTTATTTGCGAATCCTGCCCACTCCATGCATAAATTCGTTACCCTAAGGTTGCCTTGAAAAGATTGCTGTCAGCAATAAGGCCGCCTTGTTGCATACATACAACTCTGTAATAATTTATTGATTCACTGTCCTTCTAATTTGTATTATGCCAATAAAGCATATTCTATCTATCTACGATTCATTAGACGAGGACCGTCACTAAAGTACTAGCAATTCGTATGGCGTGTGTGATTATCGGATAAATTTTGGCGGCTGCCAAGGCCAGCTGTTTAATAGAGCTTTAACGATGCTAGAAATACGATCAACCTTGCTTTGATAATGTAGGAATACAGCTGTCTGGCGCAGATGTAGGAAGGCGCTTTGTTTGTGTTCTATCGCTATCATTTTATTATAATTTACATAAATAAATATTTCTGTACTTTGTTTCGCTATGAGAGTCATAATATGCGTATAAGTATGATTATCAAGAGAGGTAGGGAGCGTAATTGGAAGCTACCCGACTGGGGAATGTACCTCCACCTCACAGAATACCGCAGCCAAATAACAATTCCCTTGAGGGTTGTTGTGTTCCTGCGAGTGAGTGAGGTTGCCAGAAAGGAAGGAAGGAGATGCTGCGTTGGCAGCGGAGGTGGGAGAGATGTTGCGAGCGTTAATATGGCTACGGTAACCGCTTCACATCAGGCGGGCCGTATGCTTGTCTGCCACCCGACGATGCATACTCATTGACATTTTTTTTATTCGTGTTTAAAAATAGTTTTTGTGGTTGCGCGTTTCATATGCATGTTGTCTGTAACAAATATAAGTATACATAGATAAATATACATAAGTAGAATCAAAGACATTCAATATAATTATATAGATAGATAAATAGAATATGCTTTAGGTACTTTGCTTTGGACGCTTTTGACATAATGGAACTGAAGAAAACAATGTGGTTAACCGACGTGCTCCAGATCCAGATTGGCCCGCGCGGATTCTGTTCTTGGCATGAAAATATTCAAAGGACTTCTTTGGTGAAATAAATTATACTGAAAGGTATCTATTCTACATAAAGTCTACCCCTTTATCGAAGAGGTTTTAGAGCATACTCCACCACGAAGCTCAACTGCGGGATGGCAGGAGCCAGTGTTTTCAAGTCGCCCAAAGGCCACTGACTTGCTTAACGATTGTTATCTAGTGTAAACAGCCGGGAACACGGAGGCGCTCGAGATAAATAAACCCATCCATAGACAGACTACCTACGTTCGACGATGCTTACCTTACGTGATTAGACTGAAACGCGCAACGACGCCATCAAGCTCCTCCAGTGTGCGTTAATTTTGTGTAAATATTAATTTCATCACTTCGCTTTACTTTCACTTCCACCTCACTCTTCTCTATAAGGCGTCTTCTTGATCCATAAACTCGACTCTTTCATTCCTTAATACCTACTGATGATCTGTAAATACCTACCTACTTCATGCATTGCTTATTTACCTTAAATAAAATATTTTGATTTGATTTGATAAGTTCGCTTACAGCAATAAGGCCGCCTTGTTGCACATAAACGTTTTGTTGATGATTTTAGTTTTTAGTCATACTATAAAATTTTACTTGGCGTAAGTAAATACATTTTTTTAAGTAATAAAATGCAGTAAATACTTAAAATAAACTTAAAATAGATAAAATTAAATAAATACATCTAAATTAAAAGCAAAACTAATCTAGTAAACCGCTGCCCGTAAGCCAAGTTCCCAATATGTTGGCCCGTTCCCTCGTTGATCGCAACACAATTTTTTTAAATTTTTAGTTGTATGTATGGTATTCTCTGTACTTTTTATATCTTGCAAATAAAGCATATTCTATCTATCTATTCTAAGGGTACAAAATACGGAATTAATGCTAAGAGCATTCTCAATCAATCAGCCATTGGAAAAACTGCATACATATATGAACGCGGCTGCTTGGCGAAGTTACGAACAACAAATCATTCCAAGGACAAACATTGTAGTCAAAAGTCATTTTTTTTTCACACATAATTACAACAATACATTCCAACTGTAAATTGTATATTTATGTGAACAATAATGAAAGATTTACCATGTTTATACGTACAATGTTGAAAGAGTTAACAAGAATTTCATTCGCAGAAAAGTGTAAGACTAAGGGCTAAGGCAGAGTATAAATATTAAATATATACCAACATACCAACACATAGGTACCAACTACTGTTATGCCCATGCCATTGATGTTTCGCGAAATGCCGCTGTCATTTAGTATACATCATAAAAACATAGTTGGATCAACATTTATATTAAATTAAATAAAATACATAAAAAACTCTTAGCGAAGTGTACCAAATACCATAGTACTCGAATAGATGGCGTAGACTGTATGGCTATTCGGTACGCGTCTGCTCCTTCCATCCATTTTACGGTTTTTCTTACGTATCTCTTACCCAAACAAATTCTATATACCTACACTAAAGAGAATTTTTTTTTGTTTGTAATGAAAGTGGATAAAGTCAAACTGAAACGATTTTATAACTTCTTTCGCCTATAGAAAACAACATAAGTGTGTATCTGGCTATATTTTATTGCACCCGTGCGAAGTCGGGGCTGGTTGCTATTTCATATACCTATATGAAACAATCATGCCAATTACGGTTATCAATAGTGAAAAACCGCCGGTTTCCCCTTATTTCAGTGATGTTCAATATTTTTGAATTCGGGAACCCCTTTATAAGTTAAAAATGTCTTGCTACCAACTTTGTTGTAAACATAAAAATTAAGACGAGATCATAGGCTTCAATTGTAAAAAGATTTGCTTAAATATTTTAGATAATGAATTATTGAACAATAATCAGGCCAGCTTACTTGTTTTATTGTAGTATATAACCTACAAATATTTGGATTTTTCCCCTGCAACGCACCGAATGAAACTTGACGACCCCGACCAACAGTTTGAAAATCACTGCTTTATTTTATTCATTTATATATGAGAAATTGCATTCGTTTTAATTTCAAATACAAAATAAACAATCGTTTTTGAATATAGATTTAATCTTACACAATGGAATACTATTAAGGCTTAAAATTTCAATTTACCGATCACCAATTAAAAGGCAATCGGGGAGGCCGACAAATCACACAGGAGTTCATACAAATTGAAGCGACGAACCCGCACAATCGGATCAATTTGATTGTCTCCCAACTTTGCCAAAGTCGGTTGCAAATTGTACCGAGTCTATTAACAGTCCAGTGGAAATTTGTGGTTATAACCAAATACCATTAAAGTTTGACTGCCGTAATATATCATTCGATTTTTAAGCTATAAAATCGTATTTCGCAATTAAATTGATTGTGTTCTGGTCAGCGAATTTCTGGGAGGAGCCTCGTGTAATTTACGACATTTTTCTTGTTCAGCACTATGTAATTCATCCAATTTAATTGTCTGCAATAAAATGAAGTCCTGTCTGCATCATACTTAGCTATGGCCACAGTATTGTCACATGTCAGAATAAAGGTTGACGATCGCATCATAGGCTTAACTATTTTAATCTTCCAGGCGATTGCCCTAACGAGGGACCTTGTACTCAGGCCGAACCAATTTCAAAGATTCTAAATCTTAGAGAGTCCTACCGCCGAAACTCAAACCGATTATCATCGGATTTTTTTATTACGAACATGAAATTTCAACTTAGATTTATGCTACTTATGTTTAGCTTAGCTGATAGAAACCTTAGAGCTCTACCAACTAAGCTGAAGATGTTTGTCAATAACTTTAACCTGAGACTTATTTTTGGAGTCAAAACTTTCAATGGGATTCGGCTTCAGATAAGGCCCATATCTCTACTATAAGTTCACCTTAGTACACTTCTGATGAAAGTATACCTTCCCAGGCTAGCTTACCTTAGGCTATATTAGAGGCAGAATCTAATTTAAAACATTTCCAATAAAGACACCTTGCATCGACTTACAAAACTGCTCGAGAGCTATATTATTATTTTGGAGTTGATTGAACAATGATTAGTTTGGAGTTTATCTTGTCATTTTATATGTATGACATGTCATTATTTATAAATTTATTCTTCTATAAATTTATTATTACTACTGATATTGCTATTATTATTATTTAATTATTTTTTCTCTCCTTTTCACTGGGTATTTATTTAATATAATCAAATCATAAATATATATTTCTTCTTTATATTATTAAAAATTCAAGCACTACGGTTGGCTGGAAGAGGTCTCTTTCAGAGAAGCCCGCCTTTATACTGTTTAATTTATTTGTCTATTTTTCTTTGTATTGTTTTGTGGTATAATAAAGAGATTACATACATACATACAAACACGTACATATTGTTTGATTGGAGATATATATGCGTTTGATCAAGGATGCAGATTGACGGCCTTTCCGAGATAGATATAATAGTTCACAGTGAATCAGTATCTCTATTCAGATACTGTCAATCAGGTTCTCAGGCACTGTCTAGATGTCTAGACTTTGACGATGCTTAGATTGTATTGTATTCATTAGGAAACAAGGAAGATGGCAGGGTATTGGATAGACACGCTGTTCGTATCTTAGATGTTAATTTAAACCAAGTTCGGATGGCACTGGCGAAATCTCTATCAAATGAGTACTCCATAGAGATGGGCAAAATGCCGGACATTTGCGATTTACATATAAATTCCCTGTTTATGCCTAAAACGAGGACATTTGTAAATAAATATTCCTGGACAAATTACACACTGCCATCTAGTCCGAAACTAAGCAAAGCTTGTATTGTGGGTTCTAAACAACTAATATTACTTAAATACTTTGTAAATACATACATATAATATATAAACAATAGCGACGAGTAAACATGTTCATGCACACAAATATTTGTATTGCGCGGGAATCTAACCCGCGACCTCGGAGTATAAAATGGCCAATGCTAGCCATTCGACCACCGAGCTCGTCGGTTTATATTTACTTATTGAGAATTTATCCCGGCATTTTACCCATCTCTAGTGCTTCGAGATGCTTTTAGAAAAGATTTGACAACTTCATAATGTATGTATCATGTTGTGAGCATTAATATGCCTACGGTAACCGCTTCACATCAAGCGGGCCGTATGCTTGTCTGCCAGCCGACGTACTATAAACAAAATCTAGATTTCCCTGCTACCAATGACGACTTCAAAATTTACCGGTGATATCTGTTGATGATTTATTAGGTACTAGTGCTCATCGATAGACACGTGCCCAGAGTGCTCAGCAGGAAAAACGAGTCTGCTGCCAACGTAGCATTACACCCCATCATCATCATCAGGTCATTTTTAGTCTCCACTACAGAAGCACGACCCTCTCTCGCCTGTCACAGACAGGAGGGTTTGGCCTACACTCCCCACGCTGTCCAGACGGGTTGGGGAGGCCTGATCGATGTTTTATAATGTATTTCCATTAGTCGCCTTGTACGACATCCACGGGAAGAGACGGAGTGATTCTATTCTAGTCTGCCGGAAAAAACACGGCCAGCCGATTACACCCCAAGTCCTATTAAATTCTAATAAAGATAATTCTATTAAGGTGTTATAACACCCTAAGATCAAGGAGCCATTGAAGTCAGCAGGAGTATGATGCTATCATATCGCTTGTTGTTTGTTAATTAACAATTTAATGTTCGGTCGCGCTCGGCGCAGCGCCGGATTACGACTCTGTTAGGATATTACCGCTCTGTTGATAACAAATATATTCCCAAACAATGTATATTCTCTTGATACAAACAGTGAATACCGATGTGTCGAATATTATTCAACTTTGTATGGATGTAAGTGGTTCACCAACATCTTTGAACCAAAGCCAACTTCACTTGCATGCGGTACACCCTGCTGACTGACAAACGAAGCCCTGGCGAAAAGAAAGGTAGGGAGCGTAATTGTAAGCTACCCGACTGGGGAATGTACCTCCACCTCACAGAATACCTCAGCCAAATAACAATTCCCTTGAGGGTTGTGTTACTGCGAGTGAGTGAGGTTACCAGAAAGGAAGGAGATGCTGTAGCGGGGGTGGCGGCGCGCGAGCTATATTTTTAGTTGCGAGCGTTAATGAGCGGCTACGGTAGCCGCTTCACATCAGGCGGGCCGTATGCTAGACTGCCACCCGACGTAGTATAAAAAAAAAACTACTAGCTGTCCCGACAGACGATGTCATTTCATTGGTATGAATAAGAATTCTATTCAGTTATTGAATCGCAATAAGAGTTGGTTTTAAGGAGGCTGTGTACCAATGAATAAGCGACTCTATTTAATTTTAATTTATGAAATATGCGAATGAATAAGCGACTCTATTTCAAATTAAATAGTGTCGCTTATTCATTGGTATGAATAAGCATTCTATTCAGTTATTGAATCGTAATAAGAGTTGGTGGTAAGGGGTCTGTCTTCTTAACATGCTCTATTGCCCCCATCTCATATATAAAAAGGTTAAACTATGATTTTCACTTATTTATTATCTCCTTACATACCACAGAAGTATAGCAATTATGTTGTAAATGTTATTTTTCCTAACAATAAAACTTAAATCTTTTAGGTCACTTAGGGATACACATTTTTTGTTGTTTTTTTATATATACTACGTCGGGTGGCAGTCAAGCATACGGCCCGCCTGATGCGAAGCGGTTATCGTAGCCATATTGACGCTCGCAACATAAAATATCGCTCGCGCGCCGCCACTTCCGCTGCCTACGCAGCATCTCCTTCTTTTCTGGTGACCTCACTCACACGCAGGAACACAGCAACCCTCAAGGGAATTGTTATTTGGCTGCGGTATTCTGTGACGTGGAGGTACATTACCCAGTCGGGTTGCTTACAATTACGCTCCCTAACTCTCTTTTCGCCAGAGCTTCGTTTGTCACAACGTGCACGTGAGGTTGACTTTAGTTCAAAGATGTTGATGACCCACTGACACCCCTTGTTCTTCTTCTTCGTCATATTCATCCCATTGCAAATTTTAGGATTTATAATGGAGATAATCCATCCATAGACAGACTAGGTTGACGCTGCTTAACTTTCTTGATAAATTAGACTGAAATTCGTAGCGCCATCGACCTCCTCAAACAGAACTAAATCTTACATTTAACGAATTTTCAGAATTTCAAGTACCAGAAATTACCTCTAACAAACTTTACTCCTTAACAATATTATTCTAAATATTTGCTACCAACTACGGTAATAGTCTATCGACGCACGGACCGGCACGCCCGTTCATTAAATCGTTAATTAAGTTGACAGCGTCCGAGTCTGATAGTGTTCCGATATGGCACTGATTATGATTTTAGGAACATCTAAACGCTTTTGACAAAATATAATCGATTTTGTACAATCACAGTGCATAAGGAGCACGATGACGTCGTTGCGCGCGACTGTGTAATCGAACACGCAAGTTAAGCTACGTTGGCCGTAGCCTGTCCATGGATGGGGTTATTTATCTCGAGCTCCTCCGTGCTCCGGAGTGCACGTTAAGCCGTCGGTCCCGGCTGTTGTCATTAGATGACAGTTGTTAACCCATGTCAGTGGCCTTAAGGAATATGTCTACAGAATGAGCAGTGTCATCGTCAATCCTTATTCATCCCACTCCTGGGATAAGGATCTCCCCTCAATCGAAGGGGTTTAGAGCATACTCCATCACGCTACTCAACTGCGGCTTGGTAGAGTTTATTTACATAATCTTTTCTAATATAACGAAAGTGTTTTCAAGTATGACGCTCGTACGCAACACAAGAAGTATTACTCGCGCGCTGCTAACAAAACATCCCTTTACGTCCTCATGGCACTCACTGGCAGGAACACAACAATCCGCATTGTTATTTGAATGCGGTCTTATGTGGGTGGGAGCGGGGGTAGTTCCCCATACTTTACCTCTCTTTAAACTCTTGACACATCCATCTAAAATTTATCAAGTTCGACACTACCTTTAATTTACAACCCTAATTGTGAATCGGGATAACAATGTAAAGGCTTGAAGAGACAAGGGACTTTTGTGAGCGGATTTTTTTGTCCGCCAAAATAGATCGCTTGCAACTGTATGGAATAAAACACACGAGGCGCCTCAGACTCGTGTATGTTATTAGAAGAAGTTGTTAAGCGATCTATCATGCCGGACAAAACAAAAAAAAATGGGTGTTTGTAAAGTCAGTTTACGGACGATAATTTTACGTGATAACGTCATGAGAAACGTAGACCGATCTTAACTGTCTATCGTTTAGTCCGCGCTCTCGCTTGCACGCTCAGCTCAGGGGGAACGTGACAACAGTCATGCTTTTTGTGCGTGCAGCCGGTGTTTATCGATTTATAACACGTATATATTTTTTGACGTGACAGTCAAAAAATCCGCGTACAAAACTCCCCCATCTGCGCAGCCCTTAAGGTGTATTAATTTCTGTCGTTCCGGGCAAATGAGCGAGCGACCGACGAGCAATTCGTTGCGTCCTAATCACGACCCACATAAATCAGAACCCCTATTGACAATCTGCTATTATGATAAAATCCCTATAAGCTGTGGAAAAAAAATTGTTGCTTTTGGTGTGCCGTACAGAAATTATTAAAGCCAAACACTTATGGAATCATTATGGAATCTTGTTCTGTTGGGGTGTAATTCTTCATCAACATCTCTGAACCAATGCCAAACTCACCTCCACGTGGTACACCCTGCTGACTGACAAACGAGGCTCTGGCGAAAAGATAGTAAGGACATAGCGTATTTTTTTAAGCTACTCGACTGGGGAAGTACCCAATGTGACAGAATACCGCAGCCAAATAACAATTCCCTTGAGGATTGTTGTATTGCTGTGAGTGTGTAAGGTCACCAGAAAGAAAGTAAGGAAGGAGTATACACCTTCCTAACGGACTAACGTCCGTTTATCCTTATTATTAGTCGCCGATCCGTTAGGCTGGCAACGGATCGGCGACCCCTTAGTGTTGCTGATCTCCATGGGCGATGATGATTGCTTTCTTTCAGACCCACATGCTAATTTGCCAACTCTCATATTTTTGACGAGCTCGTTGGCGGAGCGGCCAATGACGCGGCTTCGACACCAACGCTCGTGGTTTCGATTCCCACATAAGACAAAAATTTGTGTGCAAGAACATGTCTCTTTGTCTTAGTCTGGGTGTTTTCTATGTATCGTATGTATTTACAAAAAAAAATGTATTTATTTATGTTTATCAGTTGTCTAGTACCCATAACACAAGCTTCGCTTACTTTGGGGCTAGATGGCGCTGTGTAATTTGTCTGACAATATTTATTATTTATTTATTCTTATATTAAAAAAAACTTCTTACGTTGTTGTACTGCATCTGTATATCTAACTGTAAAATCATTAAGAATATAAATAATATATACTATGTAAGTATGTATAGATATACTTAACCTTACATAGCTAAACACTTGCACAGCTATGTCATGTGTATTTTTGTATTATTTTAAATATAACTTCTGTCTCCCGTACTTATGCGATTGTAAAAGAAGGTAGATGTCTTTCCCAGGTTTCAAATTCTTTACTTAATTGTAGAAAAGACATACACATAGAGATGGGACAAGTATTTTACTGGGGTTTGTTTACTTTTCTCACATTGTCTTTTGCAATCGTCTAAGAGGATTAGGAAGTCTTGCTTGGCTTGCAATCTTGTCAATGTAAAAAGTATTTATATTGCAAGTAACTATTGGCTATGGTACCCAATATCCATCAAGGTGGCCGTACCAATGTTTACAAGTTTGCAAACACCACTTCCTTGTTTGAAAGAATGTACGTATGAAAAAAACTGAGAAATTACAATTTGTAGAACCCCTCAGACCCTTGTTTTCCACTGAGGACTTTGGACACTTGTCCAGAGTCCGTGATGGATGGGCCCGCTAATTTCTGACATTTCACAAACCAATATTACCGATAAGCATTAATAGCAAAATGTACAATGTCTAATAAATAGATTTCTCAGTGCGGGTCAGGGAGAGGGAGGGTTGGTATCATCGTTAAGTGACCAGGGGCCCTACCGCCGACGCACGGTGGTTCACCCATAGGCCAAAACCCCCTAAAAGTCAATGTCAGATATTGACCATCCATATACCACGGCATAGTCACTAATACAGTATGTACCCGGGGGTATAAATATTTGTGTAGTTTATTTCAATTATCACTTATTAATCGACCTCGGAAGTGAAAGCATCTCATTGTTGTCGCTCGCTAATTATCGGTGTCAAATCCGCGCGGTGTTTATCTTTGGTGATTTATAAGTACTACTAATTGTTTTGTTATTTTTGTGCTATGCAATGCAAGAACAGGGTAAGTGTTATTATAATCATTTCATTTTATACATCCATATAATGTACTTTTTTTTATATGTCGGTGCTACGACACCTTAGTTATCTCACATTATTTTTCTGTTGGTCTGAGTTTATCAAGAGCTACTCAAATGATGCCGCTGATTGCCGCTGTTCTGACTTAATTTATAATGATGATACATCTGTCTATTATACGGGGTCAATATTTTTTTTTGCAGCAGGTTGCATGGGTTACCGTAATATGACTGTTACGTCTACGATGCGCGCTTGCTATCGTAGCAGTTCTACGAAACATTGTATTTATTTTATTTTTTTGTTTCAGGTACCAAAATCAAATGTTCCTTTTCAAGGAGGCATGTATTTGAGTTGTGGTCTTCGCAAGAATCTTCAAAGAGAAATAAACACGTTTTAGAGGTGATACTGATGTCTCTTTAAAGTGACCAAAATGTAGACATTTCGCCATTATCGATTTTATCAATTTTATGCAAAAGTCTTGACAGATTCTATGTTAAGTCATCACGTAAAAAAAAGGATCTCGGGTAATTATTCTAATTGGTTATATGAAATTGAATATGTAACGTTAACGAGAAATGTTGAAGATCATCCACAAGAACATCAGGAACAACCAGGGCTGTCTCGCGCCGCGGCCGTAGGCGGACGGCCGAGAAAACCCGTTACCGATCTTATTACGCGATCAAAACGTAGACAGAGTTATCTGACGTAGATTCCTCTGCTGTAAATACACTGCTTAACACTTCTGATCAGTCTAATACTTTAAATATTTTACCATCATACCATAGTATTTTAAAATCTTAAAAAGTATTTGATACATGGTTCTGATGTGACCGAATACACTCTTTTGTCTATCGGAGAACTTTCCGAGGAAGCAGCGGAATCGAACAATAAACATTTAAAACAATTCAGACGAGATTTCATCCGGAAAATGTCACGCGAAATTATAAATACTAACCTAATTAATAGACTTTTACTGAGTTCAGACCCTTGTATATCTGGTCTTTGGAAACTTCCCCGAAAGAAAAAAAGAGATATAAGAGAAACCTAAGGAAGTCCAAGAATTATTAAAATTTTAACTCGCATGTTAATTTTAATCTTTTTAGGGTTCCGAACCTCAAAAGGAAAAACGGAACCCTTATAAGATCACTTTGTTGTCCGTCTGTCTGTCTGTCTGTCTGTCTGTCTGTCTGTCTGTCTGTCTGTCTGTCTGTCTGTCTGTCTGTCAAACATTTCTATGTCGAGAATGCGTGGAGGTATCAAGCTGAAATTTGAACTGTATACACAGATCTACGGTCCCATGAAGTTAAAAAAAAATCAAACTGCTAAGTTTACGTAGAAAAAAGTTACGGCCGTTTATTCAGCAAAAAACGCATATTTCGACACACTCAAAGGAATCAAAACCTATAGGGTACTTCCCGTTGACCTAGAACTATGAAATTTGGCAAGTAACATCGTTATAGAGTACAAGTACAGGAATAAATCTCAAAACTATACATTTGTAAATAGATCTAAAAAAATAGGGGGTCTATATTTTTTATAGGGTGTCGAAATTTCAAATTGAAACTACTAGTTCAAATGGGGTATCATATGAAAGGGCTTGATGTACACATTGCAAAATATATTTTATTTATTTTTTTCGACGCATTATTTCTTATTTATAGTGAAAAATATCAAATTTAATAATGATACTACGTACCTACGGAACCCTCGATGGGCGAGTCCGACTCGCACTTGTCCGGTTTTTTTTTTTTAGTATGTAACTGTAAATATTTTTATTTGTTTTGATAATTGTAACACAATTTTATATTTAGTTATAAGATGTTAATAGTATTTTTTTATTAGGTATATGCATTCAAATGTAATAATTAACATTTTATTGTATGTATTAGCATAAATATCAATCAAATTATTATTACGAAACTGTTTACAATTTAAATTATTTTATTAAGTTTTTCTTTAGCTTGTATACCGTTCAATACAATATACATTTTGATAAATTTGTTTTTATTTAATCAAATTCGTCTCTTATAAATATTTTACATCATTTACAATAAGAAAATATCACTACAAACAGTTTTAGGAGGTTTTGACCGCACTCCTTTGGACGCTGAACCACCGTGCGACGCTGCCGTTTGCCATCGAATATTTTGATTCGAAAAATAGGTTTGACATTTTAGTTATTGACAAACATTTTCGGGGCCCTACCGCCGAAGCCGTTCACCATTGGAATTTTCGAATGAGAAAATGAAACTATTGCTTAGATTATTGCTAAACTATATTTATCTCAACTGGTAGAAACCCTAGAGCTCTATCCACTAATCTGAAGATGTATGTCGAACTAACTTAACCTAACCGACCGAACTTTAAATTAAGACCATATTTTGAAATCAAAAAATCCGATGGAAATCGGCTTCAGCTTCGGCGGGCCCCAGGTCAGTCGGCAGAGCTCCAGTGTTTCTACCAGCCAAGCTAAACACATGTACCATAAATCTGAGCTGAAGTTAGATATTCGCAATCAAAAAATCCAATGGGAATCGGCTTCAACTTAGCCGGTACCAATACGTTACCCACGACCCTGACAACCCCTCCCAAATACCAACTGCTGCAGCCAATACAACGAACATATTTTTTTCTTACAAAATATAAAAACTGTGAGTGATATCCACATAAACAACATCTAATGTACCAGTAATAGCTTATTATAAATGATGTATTTGAACATCGATATTTCAAACAGATTATAATGCAGTCCCGATCGAACGGCTATAGTGCATTATGAAGCGTCAATGCATTATCTAGTTTCATCGGTTATCACGCCGCACCAACTGTTAGACAACGTGGATTTGCGTCATGAACACGTTGGCGAGCCAACAGCAATTTATTTCATGAGACCAACATCTAGAGTTACTGGATACGGCTTTACGAAATTGTTCAACACACACTAAATGAGACTGCCAACGCGCGAGCACGTCGTAGCTCCCTGTATTTTTGGTTGAATCGTTTTGCCGCGCAATGCCGCGTTGCCTATGGCGGATTTTCCTTAAGCCCAACTAGGCCCGGGCATAGGGCGGCCAAATGTTAGGGGCGATCGGACCAGGGTATTATTGAAAGATAATTCTTACAAATTACAAACTGCCATGGCGATTTTGCGTATAAATATTATATAAATAGGTGTGAAGTTGAGAAATAAGAACCAAGATACTTCATAAATCGACCGCTACGCCACCGAGCTCGTCAAATATATATATATATATATATATATATATATATAATTATATATATTTTAAAACTATCCCTAAACAACAGATTGTTTTCCAACTAAAATATATAAAACAGTTTAGCAAGGATTAAAAATTAACTCATCCAGTGAAACCACATCTCAGCTCCGTTGCTGTAGAGGCGCGTATACAAGCTCTTAGCTGGAATTTACGAATTAAAAAAAATATTTCGTCATTGATATCGAGGCGTCACAGAAATTGTTCTAGAAATAAAATGTTTACGCAAACGTCTTCAAATTAAACATGAAATACATTGGTTTTTGGTTTATTGTCTTACATTATATTTAGAACAGTGTTGATTCAAACCACGGATTCGACTAATTTTGATTAAACATTATTTTGTTATTTTAATATCGTCGAGCATTACGATGGTAACCTAATATAGGTTACCACCATCATACGCTTTACCTTTACGGCAAATAAGGATGATATGTGAAACGAATCTAATTTTATACAGCACTGTTATTTAATCGTCGTCAACCCATATTCATCCCACTGCTGGGATATGGGTTTCCCCACAATCGAAGGTGTGTAGAGCATACCAACTATCGCAACCATAATTGAGCAGCGTGGAGGAGAAACTGCGGTGTGGCGGAAGCCAGTATTTTCAAGTGACTGTCGTCTCTAATAACAGCACCTGGGACCGACGGTTTAACATGCCCTCCGTCGGGCCGAAGCACGGCTTCTCCATCATCATCATCATCAGGTCATTTTAGTCTCCACTACAGGAGCACGACCCTCTCTCGTCCGTCCCAGACAGAAGGAGGATTTGGCCTTCACTCCCCACGCTGGCCAGACGGGTGGACTACTTCTCCATGCTACGAGATAAACCCATCCATGGAACGACTACGGTCGAGGATGCTTGACTTACGTGTTCGGTTTGACGGATACGCGCAACGCCATTGAGCTCTTCTGAACTGTTATTTATTACAATATGGATATTTAATAGAACCTCATGTTTACTTTCAAAAGAAAATTAAACATTGCCTGTATAGTATTTCTTTTTTTATAATACAATTAAGATGACAAACACGATCCGCCTGATGGTAAGTAGTCCTCGCAACCTAGGACGCTCGCTACTCCAGGAGCATCACTCACGTGTAGCCGATCCTGTAAAAACCTCTTCACGCCTTTCTTGAAGATCTCCATGCGTCTCCATCACATCCATAGTCTCTTGGGAAAACCTCGACAGGTAATTCACTTCTTTACAATTATCGCCAATAGTGATCGGCTAATTGCGAAATAGACATTGTTTTCATGTTAATTGTCCTCCCCAACCCGTTTGGCCAGCGTGGGGAGTGTAGGCCAAATCCTCCTTCCGTCTAGGACGGACGAGAGAGGGTCGTGCTCCTGTACTGGAGTCTAAAATGGACCTGATGATGATGATGATGATGCATATTTAATAATTCCGTTATGTCTTTCAGCACAAGTACCATAAATTTATTGTACTTTGTGTTGGAACTCAATAATTGCTGGAATCAATCGATACAGAAATTTTCTCCCTATCGCTACAAAGGTCACACTTGTTCGCTGCCTTATTTTCCTAGTATAAATTGTGGTGATATATGTTATCCTAAGCTAAACGTTTACGTGTTATCGTAAATAAAATTTTCTCAAAAAATTTCAGCGGCTCATCAACATTCGTTCAACTCGAACAGCGGATTACGAATTATGTTTTTTTTTCAAATGATAGTTTACATGCTGTATTGCATAATTATTATTATAATTGTAAAGAAAATCTCATAATACGTGAAGTATTTCCTAAGATATTCTAATTCCCATCCCTAAGGACCTACACCGGAGTGAAAACGCCAAGTTTCGAGCCAAAGATCGAAAATTTTCAATTCAATTCAATCATTTACTTGCATGAACTTGTAGTATAAGTAACTATATAGAAAATAGTAGTTAAGAACATCAAGTTACTCTTATGAGTATTAGGATAAGCATGCAAAGTAATTCATTGCGAGGCAATCAATAATTTCGTTCTCATTCTCAATCATTTCATTCATTCTCTTGGTAGACTCGGACTATTCATTTGGCAATTAAGTAAAAAAAAAATTTACTTAATCTCAATGACACACTAAATAGCAACATAGTTTATTCCAGTCAGCACTTTCATGATTTTGTGTAATATAAATTTTAATGAAATAAAAAAATACCATAAGTCAAATCGTTTTTCTCCTTTCACACAAAACTAAGAGTGTAGAAAATTATAAGTCTCGAAATATTTTACATAGATACGAAGATTTAGACGTACGAGTATACGTTTACTGGCCACCATAGTATTACCACATACTACTTGTAAATAAAAATGTAACGTATTGCGAACAAATTACATAAACATAAAAATATTTTGCCTGCATTTGTACTGCTTTAGTACAGTGCGGTATAGGTACTGTGAAATAGCTATTTCTCAACTCTTATTAATTAGGTATGTAAAAAATCGAAGTGTCTACGTACTTCAACATCTTGGTTAAATACAAAATGTCTTTTATCTAACTGCTTAAGTAAGTACTCAATTATGGTTACTGTATAGATATTTAACTTCTGGACTCCTTCCTTTATAAAAAATCTTACAAATTCTTGTTGCCGTAGTTACAAATAGTAATTACTGCCTTTAATACTGCATTAACAGTCCCCAGTCAAAGATAATATTAAAAATACTATATTAATATTCCATCTCAATTATTATATCTCAATAATTGCTATTAATTTACGAACCTGGAGACCCACGAAATTAAAATCTGAACATTCGGACGAACGTTATTATTGAAACGAAAAATCCGATGTGAAAACTTTCGGATCCATTTCGGAATTTTTAATTGAGAGCTCGCCCCCATTATGTATGATAGTAGATTCATTTTACATTTATAAGGTATTCCCGAAATAAAAATCCAATAAAACTTTCTACATTTTATTAAAAAATTAAAGTATACTTTTTATGCTAATAAAATAATATAATTTATTACGTAAAATACAATTTTCTATGTCATAATATGAATCGATTATAAAATACGAAAATACTTATATAGAAAAGATCACACTGACTAGATTGCCACACCCCTTGTCTGTTTTAATAATATTGATTATTTCTTATACTGACACATATTTTAGCAATATTTATGTTATCATTCTCAAATTACAATTTATTTCCTTATTCTGAGGTTTAATTTAATTCCATTTTCTTTTTTTGTAAGATGAATCACAAAATCAGCTGTCGGTATTTAAAACAAATGGAAAATTAATATTTTTTAATTCCACATTTAGAACAAAAATGGTAAGTAAATTACAAACTCATTATTTCGTAGTAATCGTTTACGGGCTTAATTTTTTTTAGATTTGATTTTCATTTATATATTTATTATTCTAAGTTTCCAGATTACTTTTAACATTTTCTTTTATATTTCAAATAGAATAAGGATTTATGAATACATAATATTTTATAATAGATGTCACCAGAAGAATAAAACCAAAAAGTTCATTAATTTTGTTAATCACAAATAAAAAACCACATTTTGGGAACATTTCAAATGCCTTCCTCGCCAGGAAAATAAAGTGTTGTTAGAAATGTTAATTACGTTTTATCAGATTTATTACTTTGTGCAAAATACATTTATATATTACAGGCAATGTGACTACTTATTAATTGCTATTTATTTTTAAGTACATGTTATTTTTATTAAGCTACAATAAATAAATATATAAATACTAATTTAGCTGATGAACCTGGGGAAAAGTTAGGTTGTTTACACACACAACCCGTTTTAATCGGTAACGTGTATTTATTTCCTTAGAAAGTTTTTACAATCCTTGCTTACTAATCGTCGGAAGGTCACAATCTTAAGCAAAAATACTTTGTAACTATGTAATTCATTAAACAAATATTGGACATTTACAAAGTCGCATTTAGGCATTGAATGCTTTATCTTCTGCTGTTTTTCGGAGTGATTACAAAAAAACAATTACAAAAAAAGTGGATTAAAGCAGAAATGTGTTCCAATTGCTATAATAAAACTATAATCATGTTTATATTATTTAATATACTATTAATTACCGGTAAAAATGTGCCAGAAATCTCCCAGTATTCATCAATCATATTTCTCAATTATAATAATTAATTAAACAAAATAAATAATCACATTGACTGTAACAAAAATAAATATACACCAAATAAATACACATACATTCGTACATGTGGACATTAATAAAACCAATCTAATTTCATAAATTCTCGTTATAAGGGATTATAAAAACAATACATGGGAACGATATGTAAATATATACCATAAAAGGCTATATTGTTATGGGCAAGTATACCCGTATTAAAGGCATAATATTGTAATGTTAGTTGAGGAGGAATAGATATTACAAATATCGGGGAATATTATATTATTTGCTTTGTATATTACACCATTACATATTGGTAACTTTTATACACACAAATTAATCTATCTAAACTTATATATTACGCTTAATATATATTTAATTAAACTCTACTTAATAACTAATAAATATATAAGTGAATTTAGACATTCAATTAGTAAAATTTAAGCATTTAAAAATTAATAATTAAATGTGTTTACCGTGTACTAATTCTTTGACGAGTAGTTGATTCTAATTTATTAATATTATAACTTAATAATTATCTAATTAGTATATTCTTTGGTAAGCTAGCCGTTTCCGTGAGCATTAGAACGATCACAAGCGTTTTTTCGACCTTTAATTATATTTCGTTTATGTACAATTTAGTTTATTTTACTAGCTACAACACATATTTGTTATTTATTAATAACTTAGTTATATATTCGAAAATAAATCGTATGTATTATTAATCGCACCATTGAAATTTTTTGCTTATTCTAATATATATTATTAATATACTTAGTATAAATAAAAATGACTCTTGCAACAACTTCTTATATATTCAACAGAATATTTTAAAAACGAATGCTGCACACATAAATGAATATAATAATTTATATCTACATAAATATTACGCGCATAAAAATAAATAACTGTCATACTTACGCATAATAAAATAATATATTAGGTACTTATTTGCACCTCTAATATTTAGATATTTAGAGGTTGTTGCAAGCAATTTAGTTTAAGTATTTATTTTTATTGTAATTATATTTGTAATACTATAAATCGGTGTAACCGTGGTTATTCTCTATATCTTGAATTTGATCCATGTCCTGAGTGCCAGTGATGATCTGCAAGACTTTGAAGGCCTTTGACTGTCGTGGCGGTCCCTCCTGGGTAATCTTGTGGTAGTATACTCTGGAACTGGTCAATAAAATTGTTACTTGAATATTGATAATAACAGTTTACAGCCCGTTTTTTACGTAGTTAGTATCCGTTTTTTTTTACACATGTGACTAATCTAATCTGTGCGCTAATGTTATGTAGGTAACTATTTCAGTTAAATTGAGGATTATCTAAATTTAAAACATGTAAATAAATTCTGTCAAGTCTAAAATCATAAACAACCTATATTTAATGTTCCCGCTAAACTACTATAAATAAATGCGTACAAAACATAACTCTTAGATCATATAGAAGAGATTATTATATAAGAGCCAATATTCTAATTTAATAGTAATTTATGTTTTTTTTAAATAGATGTGAATTAAACATACTAATTCGCAATGAAATATTACATAAACAAAAATAATGTCCATAACATGATTTTTCTTTATATTTCATGTACATAGGAAAATTGACCATAAAAATATTACAAAGTTTTCTCAGGAAACTACAGCATGCGGCTGTCCAAAAAGGACGTGAAGAGGTTTTTACAGGTTCAGCAAAGCGCGTTTGATGACCCTGTTATTAACAGCGTTCATCAGCTACGGTAGCTGATTTCCATCAGACGAGCGGTATACTTGTTTTCCACCTTGGAGGTATAAAAATTTACAAATTAATAGTATTATGTTCCACAAAACAATAAGTTTATTATTTGCCTAACGGGCACCATAAAAAGACCACTAAATCTTAATTAGTTATTTTAATAATAGTAGTAGTTACATTCTTAAAATAGTAAAAACATTTATACGACTACTCATTTATGTTATGACTTGATTAATGTATTATACGTATTGTTCTATCAACTCACAAAATAACATTTATATTTAATTTAAAACCACCACAAAGCCAAATTAAATATAAATTATTATACACCCAAAATAGTAAAAACATTTTTTACACGACTACTCATTTAATTTTATGTTATGACTTGATTAATGTATTATACGTATCCTCTATCAATTCATAAAATAACATTTATATTTAATTTAAAACCATCGCAAACCCAGATTAAATATGAATTATTACACACTCAAAATTGTAAAAACATTTACACTACTACTCATTTATGTTATGACTTGATTAATGTTTTATACGTATTGTCTATCAATTCACAAAATAACATTTATATTTAATTTAAAACCACCACAAAGCCAAATTAAATATAAATTATTATACACCCAAAATAGTAAAAACATTTTTTACACGACTACTTATTTATGTTATGACTTGATTAATGTATTATACGTATCCTCTATCAATTCATAAAATAACATTTATATTTAATTTAAAACCATCGCAAACCCAGATTAAATATAAATTATTATACACCCAAAATAGTAAAAACATCTACACGACTACTCATTTATGTTATGACTTGATTAATGTTTTATACGTATTGTCTATCAATTCGCAAAATAACATTTAAATTTAATTTAAAACCACCACAAAGCCAGATTAAATATAAATTATTTTATTATACACCCAAAATAGTAAAAACATTTACACAACTACTCATTCAAGCTATGACTTTATTAATATACTAGCTGGCCCGGCGAACTTCGTACCGCCTAATTGTCAATGAATGTCGTGGTATACATTAGTTGAACAAAATTTATGATGTCTTGAAATTAATATAATGAATAATAGAAAATAATAGAGAAGCACGATGGCGTCATTGCACGTGTCAGTCTAATTGTACACGCAAGTTAAGCAACGTCAACCGTAGCCTGTCCATGGATGAGTTTATATTATCTCGAGCTCCTCCGTGCTTCGGAAGGTACGTTAATCCGTCGGTCCCGGTTGTAATCATTAGATTAACTCGAGGTCCTCCGTGCTTCGGAGGGCACGTTAATCCGTCGGTCCCGGTTGTTATCATTAGATTATCTCGAGCTCCTCCGTGCTTCGGAAGGCACGTAAGACGTCGGTCCCGGTTGTTATCATTAGATTATCTCGAGCTCCACTGTGCTTCGGAAGGCACGTAAGACGTCGGTCCCGGTTGTTATCATTAGATTATCTCGAGCTCCTCCGTGCTTCGGAAGGCACGTTAAGCCGTCGGTCCTGGTTGTTATCATTAGATGGCAGTCGTTAAGCCAAGTGGCCTTTAGGCGGCTTGAAATTACTGGCGTCCGCCAACTCGCAGTTGAGCAGCGTGGTGGAGTATGCTCGAAACATATTCAGTTGAAGGAAGACCCGTATTTAATATTACCCAGCAGTGGGTAAATATTACCCAGCAGTGGGTAAATATTAAGTTCAGTATTTTACTATGTCACAAAATAAAGTACCATGACACTTGACAACCAATTAATATTCATTTTCAAGCATTCATTCATAAACAATTTTCAAAACAACAACGGACAACTTTCGCGACGTAAAAGTTAGACCAATCGATTTGACATTTAATTGAAAATCAATAAATATCCCAATCCGTTTTCAAATTTAATTTTTCGACAATTTTGTCAATGTTTTAATACTTATTATCTTATACCCACATTTCTGAACGCACGCATACATTTGACGTACGCACGTTAACGTCACGTTTGACAGGTCCGACATCCACGAACATTTTGTATGGAAAAATGATTTGAATGATTTTTCTTTTATTTTATTTTTTTCGTAAATTTTCCAATGTTTTTAATAGTTATTCTGCTATTCTGGACGGAGACAAATCCAACAAAACAAAAACCATGGCAATCGGTCCAGCCGTTCTCGAGTTATAAGTGTTGTAACAAACACGACTTTCTTTTATATATATAGATACCTAATGCGTATTGTCTATCAATTCATAAAATAATATTTAATTTTAATTTAAAACCATCACACCCACCGAGATTAAATATAAATTATTATACCCATTTATTAAACTCAAAGTTTTTCATACATGTAAATATTACTAAAGTGTATAAGTAAAGCAGAGTAAAATAGAAGTGATTAAAAAATGATTAATACAATTAGTAAAATGCCAATTAACGAATCACGTTTTCAATGTCAAAATGGTGAGAAATGTTTCGATTAGTGTAAACAACACTGCTTGCGAAGCGGAGTGCTGCTAATTTTAAAACAAGCGTAACCCAAGCTTAGCAGTAAAAAAACCATTTAAAAACGATGTTTACTTTGGACCAGTGCAAACCGCGCTCCCTTAGTAGCGTCCACCGAAGCTGAAATAATCACATGTATAAGTGAAATGCTTGTGCTAACAGAAACTTATATTGTTATACTTGTAATGATTGTTCGTTATAGCTCTTAAGAGGATAATTCCTTTGTCCATGGCGCTAGCGTGTATTCGAATAAAATTTGAATAATTGCATATTATATATTATTATTATACGAGAATATGAGACGGAGTTCCACCACACATTCCCACCGCTGTGTCACCTGTGTAGCCAGGATTAACAGCGGCGACCATGTAACTCGCAACGAATTTAATCAGAAGAAATTAGTAGGAGTAAGAAGCTTTTGGAATTTGACTTCCACTCTTAGCAATGTGAGAGACAGCACAATAACAAATAAGGCATTATAAGCCTAGAGATGCCTAGTCAAGTGAAGCTCAACTTCCGTGCACCACGGATTTTAAGTATTCTAAAAAGGATATTCATCATGTTGAACAAATATTCAACATTATTCGAATACTTGCATTAATATTGTATAATAAATAGTTAGATATCATTCAAATATTTGCAGTGGTTGCAAATATATTTTGACACTATTTTGAAGATTGCATAAGAAAAATCACAGAAGTTTGGAGACTGAACATACGACGTCTGCATGTAAGTAGCTCACTATCATCTATGAAGCCAATGTCAATCTCACCTGCACGTCAATTACTAAACGAGGCTCTGGTGAAAGGGAGGTAGGGATAAAAATAGCTTACTCTAATAGTTTCAAAATTAAAAACAGTTTTATAATTTTTAAGCTCAAGCAGTTTTTGTCACTATAAGACAAAACCGAGAACTGAAACGCCAGAGATATACATGAATGCAGTCTCCAAATATCATTGACATAAATAAGATATATCTGAGGATAAGTAATAGTTTTTCCAGACTTTAGATAAATAGTTTGTATGAACGATATGAACAAAGAATATTTGTATTTGTAAGACGCGCCAAAGGTAATATCCTCCTGAGACACGCTATGCTCCATTTTTGAAAACAAAACCATAGCTCGTAAACGGGGTATCTTAGACAATGAAATTAATGTCTAGATCACATAAACGGCACTTAAAATATTGGAAACGGGCAAATTTGGCAATGTATAAACTACAACATTTCATTAAGTTGAATAAATAACCCAGAATATTTTATTGTTTTCTAGACATTATTCACAACTCCGTTTACATGCTACATTTTTATGTTTTCGTTAGAGTTGCATAAATCCTCTCAGGACTTATGCACAATACAATACAACACTATTACAGTACCGTTGAGCCTTATAACTAGTTCATTATCTATTGTGTTGGCAAATGCTGTGACTACAACAAATTGTTATTTTCGGTGCTATAGTATGAAAGTACAAGTAATAAAATTATAAACCTAACCAAACTAGCTCCATATTAATTCCAATAAAGTCACTCATTAAAGCTACATAGGGTGTAAAGAAATTGTATTAAAAAAAACTGTGAAAGATAAAATAATGTAGAAGTACGAGTATAATCTTCACTGTGCTTTCTCTACTTATAGTCTGTATACTATACTGGGTGGATAAGATAAGTGATCTCACTAGGTTATTTTCATAACTACGTAAGGTACTAGCTTCGTAAAAGTATTTTCAAAATCGGTTCAGTACATCCAGAGATTTCCTCCTGAAATGTCACAAACTCAAAAACTTATCCTCTTTATAATATTAGTATAGAAGTATAGATTAAAAATTGATTCTGATGCTGAAAGAGTTTCACGAAATAGCTCGATGAATTAATACCACAAATAATTTATAAAATAAACAGGATCTCTCTGAAAATTCGATGTTTATACCATTTCATAGAACTCGTAAAACATTTTCAGGGCCAGGAATCAAGTTGTCAATATCTCGTATACTTTAGAAATAATCGATTTAAAACACTTATCATTTCCACTCTGTACATGATCAAGTGTATGATTTTTTTTAAATAATTACCTTTTGTTTTCCCCGCTATTGCCGCCTTCAATCTGTATTGGTATTATCCGCGTCTTTGGCTGATTCTGTAAATTGTTCTGCAAACTTCTATTTATTGAAGGAAGCTCTTGTTGCGTCGGTCCATCATCTAACCTCACCAACTGAGGAGACAAAACCCGCATGATACGCTGAGTTGGCTGCGAGAAAGATGCTTGTGTGTTGTTTTGGTTGAGAGCATTAGGATCCTGTGGCATATTAATCGTAACTCTCAACTGTGGTTGTTGGTTTCTTCCTTGATCCATGTTCCCTGACATTTCCATCTGTATAGGTATTATCCTCCCTTGCGTTGTAGGGGCATTCTCCCGAGGAATACTCTTACGATTTTCCGATGGTCGCGTCGACCATGTCGGCTGTGCCGCCTGTTGGTATTTGGGTGGGCTAATAACTTCACGTGCTCCTCTTTGCATATCGTTACTTTTCTTCACCCATTCAGGTTCTTGGTTGGCCTCTCTGGTCTCTCTCGGAGGAGTTACTAACTCTCTGGGTGCGCTCTTTCTCTCTAAAGGTCGCTGAGCCCATTCCGGAGGTGGTGTCTTTGTTTTTTCCTTTTGCGTTTTTACCCAGGGTGGCATTGTTTTAGGACTCTCTGGACAATAATACACTGGTTCTTGATTTACATATACTGCTTCTCTTTGTGGTGGTGTATTATTATATTCAGGTTGTGAATTTTGTTTCCTAGGTGTCACGGGAATAGACATAGTAGACTGGAATCGTGGCTCTTGTTGATTTCTTTGAGAGGGTGAAATTGTACTTTGTTCATTTTCCCGTGACTTCCCTGGTGGGGTGTAATTATCTTGCACTTTATTATTATTAGAGTCCTGTACCCATCGTGGGCTATATTGTTGATTATCTACTTGGTTTTCAGAATTTTTATTATCTTGCTTCCAAGGAGGAACGTTGTTATTATTTGATTCGTTTGTTTTCCATGGCGGGGAATACGTGGGCTGTTGATTTATATTCTTGCTGTTGTGATAAATCTCTTGCAAATTGTCTTGTTCACGCGGATTTCTGTTGAGTGTGTTCGTTCGCCAAGGGGTAGAATTCGAAGTGTTGACTTTTGGGCTCTCTTCCCTCGTATTATTATACATAACATTATTATTCTGCGCATTATTTCCATAATTATCCTGATTTCTTTGTCCAACTCTAGGTAAAGTGTGGAAAGCAGGACCTGTACTACTGGGCGGTGACTGATTTTGAGAACTTGGAGAGTATTGTGGAGTGACTGGCGAGCATTGTTGAGTATTTGGTGAGAACTGTTGAACATTTGGCGAGAATGAACCTCGGTTAGTTTGAGGAGGCTGTGGACTATAATTTTGAGCTGGAGAATCTCTCCTCTCTGGCTGTCTCCAATTATTGTTAGGAGATGGCGAATATGGTGTTCCATTACTAATTGGGGACTGACCCGCGTAAGGTTGAGGGCTTTTGTTAAATTGAGAGTCTTGCCTCTGCAGCATTTCTCTCGTTGGGGTACCATTCAGATTTGGCGATGATGACATTGGATTGCCATACTGTGCTGCAGGTCGATGTACAGGACTTTCTGGTGTATTTTGATTATATGGGTAATTTTGCCGTTGATTGTTTGGCATTTGTGGAGAATAAATCTGTGGTTGCTGTTGTGTGAAGCTTGACGGAGGCATTTTCACAGTTAACGGACTTGGAACCTTTTCGGTGAACTTCGGTACCGCGCCTATGCGCTGCAATTCAGCCTTTTCAGCTTCCCAGTGATAAGGACTATTAGTTTTCCTTAACATTCCTATTGGATTCTCAGGAATTACGATTTCAGGTCGTTCTCCTAGTGGCACTGGTTTTGGTGATTTTGATTCGGGAACCTGGATTACTATTGGAGGAGGGGGAGGTGGGGGTGCTGGCATTTGTGGAGGGGGTGGTGGCGGTGCTGGTCCACCTTGTGGTCTGTATTGGGGACTAGCATTTTGCTGTCCATATTGCTGCTCTTGTTCTTCCAAAGATCGTTGCCTTGCCAGTCTCCTTGCCATGCTAGGTGTCCGGATTTGAGATAAATCAAGCCCTCCAGGTGTGTATGTGAAGGGTTTTTTATCTTTTGTCATAAATGCGTTTTGGATGCATGCTGGTGGTTCTGATGTTCCCATAGGCTGTAATAATATAAAATGATAAATTAATTCTACTTTATCATAAATTAATTCTACTTTTTTTCTTTTAATTTTGATCGTGTAATAATAGGTGGTATACTAAGGATTATGTAAATCTAGTCTTACTTATATAAAGATTTCAATCTACCTACAGATTCAAACAAAAATTAGACTGATAGAAGTATTCTTATCTCTGTAGATATACTAATTTAGCTTATGAGTCATTGTAAAGAAGATCTATTTAAAACAAGTCAAAACCTAGCCAAGACAACAATATATGTAGATCATAATAATAGGCACAGATTATGACAGTGAATAACTGAAAATCTAAATAGGATTGGAGATTTTTTATAAATTCGACTACATTTCGCTTTTCGATTTTTTATAAATTCGACTACATTATAGCATGATATAGTAATAGACTATAGCGAAGATGATAATAATGGTTGAAAATACTTACATTAACCTGAGTTTTCCCGAAGTTAGGTATTCTGCCGACGTGTCCGCTGACGGGCGCGGGTCCATACCTGGAAGGCAGCCAATGCGCACGTTATTTTTACACTAGCTGACACCAAACTCGCGTCTCCACCGGCTGAGGGCGAGATGACCTAGTCCCCGGTACTTTGCATATTTAAAACATTCTTTATCTGAGATTTGTATCTCAATGTTTCGAGATTGAAGTCACTGATCGAATAATATGTACATCATCACTTTATTTTTAACAGACTGATGTATCCTGAATTAAATGTTAATTTGAGACGGGAATTAACGTGACAGTGATGAAAAAGATGTTATGTATCGTTAAGAGAACGTTTCGATAAATCAGTGAGTGAAAAGTATGTGAGCGCTATGCTTATTTCACAGTTACAAAAATAAATGAGTTGAGTACGGACTTTACGTAGTACTTATACCAAATTTAGAGTCTGAGGATAAAATGAAAAATAAATAAAGGTTTTTGTTGCATGCAGGGTCCCCAACTGTACAATTATATAATAAATACGTATAAGTTCATTATTCTATAACTCAAGATTTGAGTGTTTTGTATAATAGTGTTCAATCACTTTAATTACAAGTTTGTAACACGGACCATAATTTACCTCTCACGGACCACTGGTGGTCCGCGGACCACCGGTTGGGAACCTTTGATGTAGATGAATGAAAAAGGTACTATGGTATCAAATAGTAGAAATTCAATAGTATTAACTCCTCGCAGTTGAGCAGCGTGGTGGAGTATTCTCTAAACCCCTTCGATCGTGGTGGAGTATGATCGAAGGTCTCCTCTTGTATCACGTAAAAGGGGAGAACTGTTGACTATTGTCCTAACTGTTATCCTACCATTTTGACAGTAATTTGATAATTGAAATTTACAGTAAAAATAAAATACAAAATCTATCTCTATCGAGTGAATCATGAATCTTTCACCAACTGTTTTGCAGTTTGTGGAAATAGATTTTTTTTATATAACTAATGTTATAAATAAGCATATAACCCGCCTAGTGGTAGACAGTAGCCAATACACGCGCGCGTCACCAGAGGCATCACTCATGAGTTGACGTCCCTTTTAAAACCTTTTCACACCCCTTTTTAAGAAACCTCACGCTGTAGTCTCCTGATTTAAATAAATATTCCAGGGCAAATTACACACTGTCATCTAGTCCCAAACTAAGCAAAGGTTGTACCAGTTGTACTATGGGTATTATACTTAAATACATTTTTTTTTTAATTCTTACATAGAAAAAACCCAGACCAAGACAAACAGACATGTTCATGCTCACAAATATTTGTCTCATGCGGGGGTCAAACCCGCGATCTTGGAATCAAAATAGCCATTCGGCCACCGGGCTCGTCAATTACTATCTATAATAGGAATACATTACAAAATCTTACCCATTTTGAGCCATTTTTGTGCGGTTATTGGTTTTCAGTCAACAGTCCATACGAAGAGAGCTGTGCACGATTCAAACCGGCATCTGTAATGTAATGAGATCACGTTCAATAATGTAAACAGATGGTTTCAGGCGGTTTCAGGAATCTCGCGAGATGATTTACGTCCGACGCAAGGTCGGCTGAATAGAGAAAGGTTATTTTCAGCGGTTAAGTTGAGTTAACGTAATCTTCGTTTAGTTTAGGTCGTCAATGACGATGATTCGAGTTTCTTTTATACAGTATCGGGTGGCAAGGAAGCATATAGTACGCCTGATGTGAAGCGGTTACAGTAGCCGTAACGCTCGTAACATTAAATATCACTCACGCGCCGCCATCCCCGCTGCCAGTGCAACAACTCCATTCTTCCTGGTGACCTCACTCACTCGCAGGAAGACAACAACGCTCTAGGGAATTGTTATTTGGCTGTGGTATTCTGTGAGGCAAATATAAGCTGCCCGACTGGGGAAGTACCTCCACTTCCCCAGTCGGGCAGCGTAATTACGCTGCCCTGCTTCTCTTGTGAGATGAGATGATGTGAGATGAGCTTAGGCTCTAAAGATGGCGATCAGCACCTTACACCCCAAAGAGTTTCGTTATTTGTTATTTTAACATTTGTTTTTTTTTTTACCGATATCTAAAAGAAATTTAGGTGTGCAGTATACACAAAGTACTACAAACCCCGAAGAAATTTTTTCTTACCACTAAGATGGCAAACATCCCGGCTGTTTACATCATTATATTACATTAGTGTCATTAGATGACAGTTGTTATGCCAAGTCAGTGGCCTTAGGCGGCTTGAAAACACTGGCCTCCGCCAACCTGCAATTGAGCAGCGTAGTGGAGTACGCTCTAAACTTAACGATCGAGGGCAGACCCGTATCCCAGCAGTGGGATGAGTAAGGGTTGTCGACGACTACGACAGATTATAAAAAATACTGTATGAGTGCGGTTTTTAAAGTATAATTTTTTTTTTGCATCTCTTTGAGATTTTGTTTCTCTTAGAAACACTTTATAAGAAACTAGCTGACCCGGCGAACTTCGTACCGCCTAAAAGTCAATGAATGTCGTGGTACATATTAGCTAACTAAATTTATGATTTTATGAAATTAATGCAATGAATAATATAAAATAATAGAGAAGACACAAAAAAAAAGACGTGTGGCACTCGGGGACTGCCGCGGTAAAGCTATTGCATAGCATTTTGTATCAACTTATGCAATTATAATTTTATTTATTTATTTTATTCATGCAGTATTGCTTTTTCTTTGATATTAATTCAAGTTACACTTTTTGAGCGTGGTGACCGATAAGAAAACAAATTTTTCTATTATTAAATAAATAAAACGAGTTTCGTAGAGTCGTACAATACGTCTAATCATGTGTCATGTGTCATGTTCGGGGTACTGCTATAATGCCATATGACGCGGTACGATATGTCATGCCATATGGCATGTTTCAAAGTACTGTTTTGCGCATGTCTAGTCGAAGACTGCCGAACTGAAACGACGTTAGACGATGACGTGGGGAGCGTGAGGTTTTTTCGTTACGGAATTTCTGGATTCGGTCCCCGCGCTCAAGGCCCGCGATAGAAGCTATGCAATAGCTTAATATAAAAGTACAAATTGACAATCAATAATATTATATATACAAAATCATTATATGATAATATTACAATCTCAACCCCAATGATATTATATATACAAAATCATTGCTCAACCCACAAAATTATTTTCAAAAATCACAGACAACTTTCACGACGTAAAAGTGAGACCAATTGATTTGACATTTATTTGAAAATGATTTTTTCTTTTATTTTATTTTTTCGTCAATTTTCCAATGTTGTTAATACTTATTATCCTATTCCCGACCAAGACAAATCCAAAAACACAAAAATAATAAAAATCGGTTCAGTCGTTCTTGAGTTATAAATGGTGTAACTATCACGACTTTCTTTTCTCTAAATAGATATCTCAAATGATTCACACGTTTATTTCTACGACTGAAATAGTAATTGGTCACAAATATAAAATAACGCACATAAAACATACATGCCAGACATGGGATGTAATCGTTATAGAATTTTGGCACTCTCACGATAATTATAGTGCATGGCTATCCGCCAGGTCTATATTTAGGGGAAACTGCGCGTTCCCATCCTAGCTTGCAATAAACTACCTGCGTTTACAATGTACCTACGTATAGACAAGATAGTTTGATACATAATATACTGTGTGACCTAGGATAAAGTGTAACCATGAAAGGGGATGAAAATAGATGAAAAATTATCGGCAAAAAATATTAAATAAATATACATGTATTCTATTTTTTTTTTTTTTTGCTTTATTTTTTTTATGTATATTGAAAAGTTTTGAGAGAAAAAAACATTTTTGGAACGATGTTCCTTATGGGGCGTTGCGGAGGGGTACCCTAGCTGGCAAAAACCGTAAGATTTTTATGTACCTTTAGTCTATGTATGATGGCTATACAGTGTCTAATGTATAGTCTACGTGATGACTGTTATTATTATTATTGCAATTTGCTATTATTATTATATCATTCGATAATTACACCATCTGGTGGTCAAAAGTGGAACCATCTGATCATTATTATTATTATATATTTTTATAAATCATCGTAAACAAAATAAAGGTGTTAAGAAAATTTTGTAAAGTAGTTTTTTTATTTTTATTTTTATCGATAAAAAAAAATGTATACCCGAATAATTATTTTCTTTATACCTCGATAGAACTTGAAATTAATATTACAAATAAAAATCTTCATTTATGAAAAAAAAAATAGAAAACATAGGTTTATTTTTATTTTTCATCCCCTTTCAGGATCACTTTATCCCGGGACACACTGTAATAGAAGAGGATTCTGAGTGGCTGACTGATCGATCACCGAACAGCTCAAACCACTGCATGCATCGGGCTGAAATTCAGGTAGCTACTATGTGGTCGCATCCGCTAAGAAATACGTATATACGAGGGAGGTCGCGAGCCGCAGGCAGTAAAGTTACGTATGAACAAAGTTGCTTTTCATGATACTCTACAACTTAGATTGCCTACTCTACCACTAACGAACATAGAACATTGTAAATATTTTTGAAATGGAAAAGTTCTAGCCTAGCTCCAGATCAAGTGCTCTTTCCAACTGAGCTACCACGGGGTTCAAAGCCCACCAACGCATGCGAGGTGATTTTTTTTTTTTCATTTTAAATATATTAATATAACATTCCGGCAAGTTGGTCGAAATAGACTATTAAAATAATTATCGATCATTGTGTTCATTTAAAATGTTCGTTGACGATCCAACTTTGTACTTCTTTGAACGATATTTGATAAATGTTACGTAACAACATTAATACGTCCATACGTACAAACTAAATGTTCGTGTTCGTTGTTCGTAATGACAGTGTTCGTTCAAGCGTACACGGCTATACGTGATTCGATCCCGCCCCGAACCAAACGCCCTGTTCACGCGAGTAAAAGCCACGGTTAGAATCTAGTCTGTCATATATTTATTACTTCTGTATTTACTGTAGCTAGTGCTCGCTCAGTGACTGAAATTCCTGCGAACGTGCACCCTGTGCCCAATAAAGGTGACAGATCAGACCCTTCGAATTACAGGCCTATCGCTGTTACCTCCCTTCTCTCCAAGTTGATGGAGCGCATCATAAATAAGAAGAGCACGACTTGTTCAACGTCCATCAATACGGCTTACGACATGGTCGTTCTACTGGTGATCCTGTAGTATATCTTACACCCGCTGGGTTTTACCCGTGGAGAATCAAGGTGAGGCATTGGCTGTTAGCCTAGATATTATATCATAGTGTTAGTTCGATTTTAGTGGTATAAAAAACAACTATATATTGTTATTTAAGATAGGTACAGCAATAAAACCCCGGCTACAGTTACTACTAAGGTAGTAGAGCAAAGTTTTGTGCATACCTAATTGCCACGATTAATTCGCATAGATATTTGATTAAATTTCGATATTTAAATTAAAAACAATAATAGCGCGCGAATGGCGTTATTTTTTTATTTTTTTATACTACGTCGGGTGGCAGACAAGCATACGGCTCGCCTAATGTGAAGCGGTTACCGCAGCCATATTAACTCTTGCAACATAAAATATTGCTCGAGCGCCGCCACCCCCGCTGCTAATGCAGCATCTCCTTCTTTTCTTTCTGGTTACCTCACTCACTCGCAGGAACACAACAACCCTCAGGGGAATTGTTATTTGGCTGCGGTATTCTGTGAGGTGGAGGTACTTTCCCCAGTCGGGTAGCTTACAATTACGCTCCCTACCTCTCTTTTCGCCAGAGCTTCGTTTGTCAGTCAGCAGGGTGCACCACGTGCAGGTGAAGTTGGCTTTGGTTCAAAGATCTTGATGAACCACTTACACCCCAAAGTTAATTAAATTCTGATCATTACCTTCCCTCAAGATGACAAAAGGTATTTTCAGGTCACTCAATCAACGCTAAGTTGATCAATCATAACTTGCATCATTGTTAAAAATTGCACGACCTATGATTGCACTGAACAACAAGGTTTGGAGTGTTGACTACCTAAAAATAGACTTGTTGAAAGATAAATTCATAAGTTTGGATTGTTTATTTTTAAAACAATGAAATTCTATAGATTTTAGCCGAATGGAGAGAGTCAAGTGCGTGACGAAGATGCCAACAGGCTGCCTGACTCGCCGCAGTCGGTTGTCTCATATCAAGAAATAACCCTTGGTGCCGGAGTGCCGCATGCGTCACCGGTCCTGTGCGTCAGTGGCGGAGGAGGGAGACACTTGGATTTCCCAGGAGGGACGTCCTAGTGACAAGTGCCGGCGAGCCACTACCAAAACCAATTTCGATCTCTAACAACGTGTAAATTAGCCTTAACAAACCAAAGTTCATGAAGCTTCTGCTAGGGGCTTCTCCGCAATTAACCCGATCGGTGACATAGTAATGTCACATCCCGGTCACTCCGTACAAATGTAGTGTCCTAAACTACTTCATCAACAATGACGTCTGTGCAGAGCGTGAATGAGCGTGTGTGCGTGCGATGCCATGCAAACTGTTCCAAATTCTTCTTAGAGGGGAGGTGAGGTCAATAAGAGAGAGCGACAGGGAACACTGTACGTAGTATATATACCGTGGTAGTGTTTTAAAACTATAGGTATGTATATATATAGTATATTTATATGAGAGGGGGCAAACGTGCATGTGGATCACCTGGTGGAAAGCAATCACCACCGCCAATGGAGATCAGCTACACTAAGGGGTCGTCATTCCGTTGCCAGCCTTTTAAGGGAAATAAATACTCTGTTCCTGAAGGCTCCCATGTCTACTGAAGTTCATTCCACAGTTTCATCGTTCGTGGTGTTTGTTAGTTGGAGTATCCATGGTACAGGTCCATGATTTTGTAATACCAAATACCATACATTTCTCGTGTGTGTTCAGTGACGTTGATCTACTGCGCGTTCTTAAAATAATGTCTGAGATGATGTGTTTTCGCATTTTTCCTAAGTGTAGGCGTCTTGTTTTGTTTAGTTTGCCTACAAATAGCTTTTCAGATAAATTATTATTTCAATAGCGTCTCGGGTGATTTGTGTGAGTAATTTCGGGTGACCAAAGGGTTGGTCAATATCTGGCCAAAATATTTCCATCGCTATACAGCGTGGAAATGCGGATAGCCTTTTGGCCACAATCCCCGAAAATTGTCGGGACTAATTAGTATAGGTAATGATATTTTTTTATTTTTTCTGTGTATTTTATTATAATTTTAGTTTTTAATGTAGTTATATTAACTGTATTTTAAATTTAATTTGAAGATATTTATATGTAATTTTAGTTTTCTAATTTAATTAATTATATTTAAGTTTTGTACTCTAAAAGAATATGTTGCTTTTAAGGACAAATATTAGCGTCTTCATCATACCATATATACGTTTTTTTTTGTTGTGCACTTTATGGAATGAGTAAAAAATCGCGTCAGGACAAATGGTAGTACTTTTATACTGATAAATAAAGCAATCCGTGCGAAATTATTCCCTAACCATTCCAAAATATTCAAAAATGCACAACGTTAATCACTTCTTGTTCAAGTTCAAGTTTTCACTTCTGCCGGCACTCCCGGAGTGCAACCCGTTTTTTTTAATACTACGTCGGGTGGTAGACAATCATACCGATCGCCTGAAGAGAAGCGGTTATGTCACTTAAAGTTTTATAATAAAAGTTAGATGAAACTACCACAAATGTTCCAGATCCAGCTATGCTTGTTGCAATGGCACAATATAAAGCAGTTCTATTGTTAGCCAGGGCCGAGAAATTGGGACGCGTGCGCCGCCACAGGTGCGCCAGGGAATGTTAGATATACACGCAGATAAAATTATACTTTGCAACACAAAATAGCACGGATCAAACCTTTTTTTTGTCATCTTTGAGCAAAGAAATTTAACATATTATAAATATATAAAATAAATAAATATTTCTGCACAATTTACACAGCGCCATCTAGTCCCAAATTAAGCGCAAAGCTTGTGTTATGGGTACTAGACAACTGACATGTTTGACTTGTGCGGGGATCGAACCCGCGAACTCGGAGTCAAAGTGGCCATTGCTAACCATTCGACCACCGAGCTCGTCAAGAATTATTTAATTTATACAATATAATATAAAAATCCCGGAATATCCCTATCCCTACTAATATTATAAAATTTATAATATACATAGATGATATATTACATATAATGTGAATGTGAAAAAAATATATATAAATTATATAATATAATATAAATATTATATATTGAATGTCTGTCTTTCAGCCACTACTCTGAAATTAATAAGGTAACCTATGTGTTTGTTGTAATCACACTCATATAGCTTTTGAATAACTGGTCTCAAGTTTATACATATTTCTCAGCCACTTTAACGTGTTCCTATACGTCTTTAGCGTTATTTATGTAGTATATTAATTAATTAAATTAAACGAAGCACTCTCCTACATCAGGGCGATTGTACAGACGCAACCCCCCCCCCCCCCCTTGTTTATCGCAACTAATGATATTATATAAACAAAAGGATCCAGCTACTAAATACATACCGATCCAATGCTTCGAATCGCCGTCTTATATATTCATTAAACGCCCATGCTTCGTTGCCATACAAATTTTCTGGTCAAATACCACTGAACTGAATGGACTGTACCTTGTTTGATGATTAATTACTTTTTCACCTTGTTAAAAAAGACTTACGGCAGCTAAAACTGACTTCTTCGGCTCGGCATGTCGACGTTTGATTTACGCAATAAAAAAATAATCTAATTTGAGCTTAGATTTGTGGCAGTTGTATTTAGGTCAGCCTGTAGGAATCCTTGAGTTCTGCAGATAATTTGAAGATCTTCTTAATATAAACCGAAGTCTGATTTTCGGAATCAAAAAAACTGGATCTGAATCGGCTTAACCTTAAACTGCCCCTGGTATGTGATCTCATGTTTAATTTTTCCACGCAACTAAATATTTAAGTTGTCAAACACGCTCATAATCGCTGCCCGCTACTGATATCTATCGGTTCAAGTCAACATATTCGCTGTATTCTTGTACTCTACCCAAAATTATTTCAGGTAATGAGTACTGTGTCGTTGTATAGAGGAGATTGTTGTCTTTACTGTTATTATGTACCCCGTCTTCGAGTCCCTGTGATGCTTCGTACATCACTCCTTCACTTCCTTATTTAACGTGTACTATACGTTAAACGGGAATGGTCACAAGATACAGCCCTTGTAAACACCACGACAGATTGGGTTTTCTTCTGTGACATCATGCTGTTGTTGTTTGAGTCTCGTAAATCATTCTTGATTGTACTCACGTCTTTGTACATCCAGACATTGTTTCTATAGCTATTTTTTTTTCAGATTCCGTACTTAACTGACAATACGTGATGCCAAAAGTATAACACGCTTTGTCTTATAATGTACCATTTCGTATAATGCGCCTGCACAATATCAAAGTGTCAGAATGTCAAGTGTAGACGGTCAGAAATTGCTCTGTTATTATTATTTTATTATTCACAGGTGGTGCCCTACATTTAGGTAATCATTTACGATGATTCACAGTCAGGCAAAAATAGGTTACATTGAATACCACTAGTTCAATTTCTACATATATACCACGACTTTATTAGATATTTTGGTTATTAGTTGAATCAAAATGTACGAAGGCTAAAACTGCAACGTCGCACGCAATGTTGTTTTTTTATAATAACTTAGTAATAACTCCACGTCGGCTGATGTTAAGCGAAAAGAGGAGCCCAAATAACATCGGCAACGCACAAGAAACTTTAGTGTCCTATCAGTTGACACTGCCATGCTGGCCCGCAAGATGCTTCTTCACGACAAGCTTGAAGAATCCGATGTTATTAGAAAGAGGAAACATATTTGCCAGCAATGCGTTCCACTTTTTAATTGTACGATAAAGGTAGGAGCTGCCGAATTTTTTAGTACGCGAGGAAATGATCGCAACAGGGAAACTATGAGATCGCAACCCGGCACACCAGATTCTTTGACGAAAATGGATGGGTGGGATAAGAGGAAACATTTCTTCAAAGCACTCACCATGAAATAGGTGGCAAAATACATTAAGTGACCCAATGTCTCTACGCAGTTAAACAAGATTGAAAAGGGTATGTTATGGTGGTTTGGACATGTGGAAAAGATGGATGAAAAAAGAATCACGAAAGAGGTTCATAGAGCGAAAGTGAGTGGAAATGTCGGCAAGGGTCGCCCTAGGCGTACGTACAATGACCAAATACGCGATGTGTTGATAAAGGGCCAAATTAAAAGTATCCGAAATCGACGGGCCTGCATGAGGAGGTTAATGAATGTGGATTCATTCAGCCCTGGAAGCAAAGGAAGTATGTTTGAATCGGTGCACCTGGCGTTCCGTAATCTCTGCCTACCCCAACGGGAGACAGGCGTGATGAAAGGTAAGGTAAGATTTTTCACACACCACAAATCAGCCCCCGTGAAAAATAAAAATAGCATCATCACACCATTAACCATCGAATCTATTTAGACATATTTATGTCTAATAATTTGAGCTACATTCTGTATATGTTCGCTCTTTGGTTTCCCCCATACATTGGTGATTAATATCCATGTGTTCAACTACGCCTTCTTGTTTACTCCTGGGACTTTTCTAACAAATGTGCCAAACACCATTACACGCATTGCAATTATATAGTCGTACGGTTCCAGTGCTAGTCACATAAATGTCAGCAGATAATTAATGATTTTCTCCAGGTGTATAGTTGAAGCACAACATAGACAATGATGGATGGTCACATCTGTGCCAAGAGTTTGGCCTTCTTCTTCCACACACGTAAACACTATCGATGACACCTCCCGTTACTTATCTAATAGGAATTTTGTGCATTTCCAAATATTATAGTTAAACGAAGAACTGTGTTATAATTTTCAAACGAGTCCGCTTATTGACGTCGAAAACACCGTATACCTACCACGTCCCCGAATTTTTTTATTACGAAAAATCTAACGAAAACACGATACTTCGAAATTCATTGCAACGAAAATAATTTATCTAGAATCATGGAACAACAAACGTATGTTATACGTTAACATGAAATCATTCATGTTACGTCCTAATCACAGGACTATTGAATAATAAAGCTTGAATTTGGCTCTGATGACAGATAGACACTTAGCAAAGCCAAATTCAGGTTCAGATGTTGGTGAGACACAGACACTCCAAAAAGAAATCCCTTTTAAAATAATCCTTTCTCATCCCTTTTGTAAACAGTACGAGCTTGCGCCCGCGACTTCGTATGCGCGTATCCCGGTATCCCGTGCGAATTTTCCAAAATCCTTCCTTAGCGCAGTGTTCCGCAAAGTGTGTGCCGCGGCACACTGGTGTACCATGGTCATTAGTTGGTGAGCCTCGGAAAAATAAGGTTATCTCATAAAGCTAAATAGACGGACAGAAGAAAAATACTTACACAAATAAAAACTGATTTTTCACTTATGGTGTACCTCCAAAAATTTTCGTTTTCCTAGATGTACCTTAAACACAAAATGTTTGCGGAAACTGCCTTAACAGATACCTAAGTCGTAATAGCTATCAACCAAACCAAATTACAATCCAATTCGCCCAGTAGTTTGAGCTGTGCGTTGATAGATCAGTCATGTTGCTTCTATAGGTTATTATATAGTTTTCTTCTATAGTTTTAAAAGAACATTACATTCTCCCTCCTAACCTCGCATTGTGTTACAAATATACAAGAATATATTACCAAATCCCTTAGTAAGTACCCTAGATTGAGGTACAAAGTGGGTACAAATGATTTTGCATATAAATGAAAGGGGCGATTATCTCCTGTCGAAGACCCGGCAATACCTTGTCATGACATATACCAAACTGAACCTGAATTAATTGCTGCTATATACCGAACCTACATTACATACCCTTTCTCTCTAAAACAAATTCATATATGAAATAGGTGCATAAAATGGTATCCGGGGATCTATGTGTGGCAGGAACATATATAATAATTCATATTCGTTCTGGGGATATCTATTTAGGGCGATATGTATAGTATATTTTAAATAGTAATTTAGAATAAGAAGATAGAATTATATGTTTCGTAGACTAAATAGGCAACTAGATAGAACACTTACTCGTAGAATAAGAAATAGTCTATAAATGAGTGCCGTTTTGGACAGGGATGGTAACACCGACAAAATAAAAAGAAATAAAAAAAATGTAGAGTTAACGCGCATTATAATTAATTAGCGGCATGCCAATATGTGGCTTTCTTTTTCAATATTTTTTTCTCTTATAACCATAACCATAATGTGAGTTTGTTTCAATATTAATATGAGAGGTAGGTCTATATTAATATGAGTATAGCGTCTTTGTAAGCTACCCGACTGGGAAAGTACCTCCACCTCACAAAATACCGCAGCCAAATAACAATTCCCTTGAGGGTTGTTGTGTTCCTGCGAATCAGTGAGGTTATCAAAAAGGACGGTCTTGCTGCATTGTCAGCGGAGGTGGCGGCGCGCGAGCGATATTTCATGTAGTGAGCATTAATATGACTACGGTACCAGTTTCTAATCAAGTGGGAAGTATACTTGTCTGCCAACCGTCGTGACTTAAAAAAATACAAGAAAAAAGATTTTCATGTATTTTTTTAAGTCACGACAATGTCCATTTTCCATACATTTTCATGAATTTGGAAAGCAGATTGTGCCCTAAATAGTGACATAATACACATTTTCAAGACAACGACTTGTTACTTAAGAGCATATTCTCAGAACGTATGTTTGTTCGTGGCATCCGCAATAGCGCGTGCACATCTAAATCCGAACTTGATTCAGTAACTATTACTCAGTACTCGGTCATTACTGCGCTGCGCACGTACGCTCCGCTTTAAATATATGATGCTTCAAATACTGGATGAATAACACAAGTGACATAGTGTGCTATTAAAAATCTTATTTATTTGTTAGGGGTTAAAAAGAGTAGTTGATCATTGTTTTGTATACCTACAGGATTTTTTGTGGATGACACATCGAACGTATTAGTGATCTCTGGGAGAATTGTAATTGTAAATACGAAACTCCATGTCTTTGTTCTTCTTCTATGGAATATAATCAGACGAGCCTATACATATAGTCCATCGTAAACCCTTATTCCGCTGCTGGGATAGGTATCTGCCATGAATCGAAGGGATTTAGAGCATACTCTACCACGCTACTCAACAGCGGCTTGGCGAAGGCCAGTGTTTTAAGCCGCCTAAAGGCCATTGACTTGGCTTAACGACTATCATGTAATGACAACAACCGGGACCAACACATAGAGTAATACGATGCAAAAGTGCATATCCAGATACCTAAGTATTTACATAGAGCCAACTACATTCGCTGATTACACGCCATGATACACACATCTCCTCGACACGTAAGCTAGTTTGCATTATTGGTCGTACAAGTAACAGCACTGAAAAGATTAGGAACCGCTGATGTAGACCGTTGGACTGTAAGTATGTATGATACACACATCTCCTCGACACGTAAGCTAGTTTGCATTATTGGTCGTACAAGTAACAGCACTGAAAAGATTAGGAACCGCTGATGTAGACCGTTGGACTGTAAGTATGCCGTCAGAATAGTGTTCGACGACATTATAAGTATGAGCAAACTCATGCTCTTATTTATATTCATTCATTTTTTCTGCTGTAGCTGAGACGATTTCTGCTGTAGCTGAGACGATTTTGGCCGGGATGGAATTATTTATTCCAAACCGGCGGGTGGCTACTTCAGGTGCTAAGAAGCGGCCGTGGTTTAATCGGTCTTGCAGAGAAGCTAAACTTCGCAAGCAAACTGCATATGAGGCTTGGACCACGGCTCGTATTAATGGAGATCCTGGTGTTTCCGACTTGAAACGGGAGTTCAATGCTGCCTCGAGGTTCAGTAAGAGAGTAATTGCCAGGGCAAAGTTTGAGTTCATCGGCAGGATTGGTGAGCGCCTAGCTAAGCACCCATCTGGGAGCCGTGCTTTTTGGTCGCTTGCCAAGGCTGCCGAGGGCAACTTTTGTCAGTCGTCCTTTCCACCACTCCGAAAACCAGATGGTAGTCTGGCCCACAGTGCTAAAGAGAAAGCCGATCTATTGGGGAATCTCTTTGCCTCAAACTCGACTTTGAACGACGGGGACGCCGCACCGCCTTCCATCCCGCGGTGTGGTAATTCCATGCCGGAAATCTCATTTACTCAACGAGATGTTCGGCGGGCATTGCTATCCCTTGACGTTCATAAGTCGAGTGGGCCAGATGGCATTCCGGCAGTGGTGTTAAAGCTGTGTGCTCCTGAGTTGTGTCCTGTTCTTACGCGCCTTTTTGCGCTCTCTTATTCCACCGGGCAGGTACCGTCGTCGTGGAAGACTGCGAACGTGCACCCTGTGCCCAAAAAGGGTGACAGATCAGACCCATCGAATTACAGGCCTATCGCTGTTACCTCCCTTCTCTCCAAGGTAATGGAGCGCGTCATTAACATCCGGCTCCTGAAATACCTAGAAGAGCACGACTTAATCAGCGACCATCAATACGGCTTTCGCCATGGTCGCTCGACTGGTGATCTTCTAGTGTATCTTACACATCGCTGGGCTTCAGCCGTGGAGAGTCAAGGTGAGGCATTAGCTGTCAGTCTTGATATGGCGAAGGCGTTCGATCGGGTCTGGCACCGTGGTCTTCTTTCGAAGTTGCCTGCATACGGTCTACCAGAGGGTTTATGCGAATGGGTCGCTAGTTTCTTGTCCTGCAGAAGCATTAGAGCCGTTGTGGATGGCAGTTGCTCCGACAGCATGGACATTAATGCTGGCGTCCCGCAAGGCTCGGTGTTGTCCCCGACGCTGTTTTTGCTGCATATCAATGATATGTTGTCCATTGACAGCATTCATTGCTATGCTGACGACAGCACCGGGGATGCTTATTATACGGGCCGCGCTAATATTCCCCGCTCTCTGGTGGAGGAGAGCCGCGAACAGCTTGTGTCGAAGATCGAGAGCACACTGGATAGTGTGTCCGATTGGGGGCGAAAGAACCTGGTTCATTTCAATCCCACTAAGACACAAGTCTGCGCGTTCACCGCTAAGAAAACCCCTTTTGCTGTGGCTCCTCAATTCCTAAACACACCCCTTACCATCGCCAAAAACATTGGGATTCTTGGAGTTGAAATCTCCAGCGACGTCCAGTTTCGTTGTCACCTGGAGGGGAAGGTCAAGCTGGCGTCGAAGAAACTAGGTGTGCTCAACAGGGCGAAGCAGTACTTCACTCCGCGGCAGAGACTTATGCTTTACAAAGCTCAAGTACGGCCGCATATGGAGTACTGTTGCCATCTATGGGCGGGAGCGCCTAGATACCAGCTTGCACCTTGTGACTCGATTCAAAGGCGCGCTGTGAGGATTGTCGACGATCCCAAACTAACAGACGGTTTAGAACCTTTAAGTCTGAGAAGAGATTTTGCGTCCCTTTGTGTATTCTACCGTCTGTACAATGGGGTGTGTTCAGAGGAGTTGTTTGATATGATGCCAACGGCCTCCTTCTACAGTCGCACCGCTCGCCATCGACAGGGAATTCATCCTCACACATTGGAGCCTAAGTGGTCACGTACCGTGCGGTTCCAGAGAAGTTTTCTCCCGCGTACTGTCAAGCTGTGGAATGAACTGCCTGTCGAGGTTTTCTCAGGGGACTACAGCATGGGGTTCTTCAAAAAGGGCGTGAAGAGGTTTTTACAGGGTCGGCAACGCGCGTGTGATGCCTCTGGTGTTACAGGCGTTCATAGGCTACGGTAACTGCTTTCCATCAGGCGGGCCGTATGCTTGTTTGCCACACTAGTGGTATAAAAAAAAAAAAAAAAAAATGCTCAACCAAAGAACTTAACCCTTGAATACCAAAAACCAAACAAAGCTCTAATATATATGTACCATAGACCACCTGGTCGGTTAGGTGGTCTGTGACCCGAGTGCTTAGAGTGTTAACGTTTGCAAGCCGACCAAATTAAGAAAAAGTTTCATATTGTAAACTTACCAGACGCGTGTTACATATTCAAATTAGCCGGGTGCTCACTTCAAAATGTGAGCAAGTAAGCCGCATAATTTTGATGTATAACACACGTCTTATAAATTCACACAATGACAGTTCTTCTCTATTTGATCGGTTTGTTTACGTTAATATGATCGAACGCGAACAAAAAACTCTCACTAAGCACTCCATACAAACTCTACATAGGCTAAGCTGCGAGCAGAACTAATGATATCACGCTTCTTCACGATATACCGCGAATAAATAGTCCTTGTGCTTAAATCTAATTATTTGAAATGTTCCCAATATAATTTTAACGGTATTTGAACGACGTAGGTACGGATTGTTAGCGATGACGATGCAGTAAGAATGCAAGGCCAACTACCACAGTTATGCGGTAGGTACTTCGAAAAAAAACGGCTGAACGCCAGTTTTATTACGTTTTTACAAGGGTGTAAATAAACCTACGCGAAATATTTTTAGAACGCAACCTTATGTCGTATATTTAATACACTAGTATTATATACTTTAGTAAAATCTATATAAATAAAAATAAAGTAAGTAACATAGCCAGTTTCTTTAAATTTTGTAAATAGATCAAAATAACTCTCTGTCATAAATTATTGAAATAAAATTTTTAATTAGGTAAATTGAATGACAGGCAAAACTAAACTATAATAAAATTGTTGTTACAGAACAAAGCGATTCTTATTTATTAGTTAATTATCTCAGTTTACATTAAAGCATATTTCCAAAAATATATTCCTCTATAATGACAGTTAATTTTTTGGAATCAAAAGTTTTCTCTACATAGGTAATTATTAAACATGCGAGTAATTATTAAAAAAAAACCAAGTAACTCACCTAAAAAAATCGGCCAAAAAAATCCAAACTCAAATCACTGCACTAACAGCTTCCAAATTAAAAAAAAGATCCAAATTTTGTTTATTTCGAAAAGGGATAAATAGTAGAGGTGTGTTCGTAAACACGGGCGCGTGTGAATGGTGCGGTGCGGTGCGGGTGCGTTTCGTTCGTTCGGATGCGCTGCCGGGCGGGCGGGCTGTCAGCGAGCGCTGTGCGGCCGCGGGACGGGTTGGGAGATGCGGGACTAGTAGGGATGGGATGAGACTCGGACGTGGAACATCGATAGGTAAATGAGAAGTTTTTATGCTATCGTAATAAATCTTTCGCCTATAGTTATATTACAGTGACTTCCTTAAACAAAAAATGTCATCTAGCGTATTATCTTGATTAATAGTAATTAAACTGTATGCGCCATATGTCATCAGAACGATTCAGCAGACAGATTTAAAAGACTACAAGTAGACATAGCATTTGGGTTATGAATGAATAATGCATAATTCTAGAAGAGGCTTAATTGTAAATAAGAAGAAGTTAATCGAGGATTATAAAAAACAGCTTTTCCCTAGACTTTACACGCACATATGTCGGTGCCTCCCATAACAATATACAAAAGTGATTTCTCCTGGAATGCCAACATCATAATAGTAATAATAGTAATAAAAGAAATAAAACTGTATGCCAAATTTTAGTTGTATTCGTCTAGTGCATTACGCTGTACGTTGATAGATCAGTCAGTTAGTCACCTTTTCCTTTCATACCTAACCTATATTTATATTACCGAGCTGTGATATATTTAATATATTGTGGCTTGAGAAGTTTGGATTATTTTTGCACCATTGAGTGTTATTTATTAAACCATATTGACCAGCAACTCTTGTCATGTCCTTAATCACTGTTTTGAACTTTAACAAAACATACTAAGTAATGATGAACTTAATTTGGTTTCCGTTAATGGTCAGCTAGGTAAACACTAACAATAATGTGCTAATCGACATAATTACGATGATAATTACGAACATCACTACCTCCACTGACTAATAGTGTTATTTCGGCAGAAAGCCGAGAAGTCTTGCGGATTGTTTTTCTCGTAATAATTACTATATCTCATTTCTTAACCTCATCGACTTGTTATAAAAACGGAGGAGATGAAACAGCTGACACGATTTCGGAAAAAAATATATTTCTAACTGAATACCTATGTGTTGTTTAATATTTTTTAAGAAACGTCTTCAGGTGCCAAGTAATCATACAGATCGCATGATGTAAAGTTACCATAGTAAATTGCACACATAAAAAACCCTAATACACCATAAATTTTATGGTAAATAGGTTATGATGCCCACGGCCTCTTTCTACAGTCACACCGCTTGTCGTAGGCAGGGAATTCATTCTCTATTACTTTGATTACTTTGGAACCTAAATGAGAACGTACTGAGCCGCTCCAGAGAAGTATTTTACCTCGAGCTGTCAATCCCTCAGGCTGTCAAGCTGTCAAGCTCTAAACTCCCTGTCATTGTTTTTCAAAGAGACTACAGTAGGGGATTTACCAAGAAAGGCGATTGGAAGCTTTTGCAGTTGTGATGACAGTTAAACAACAGGTAGGTCGTACGCTTATTTTCCACCCTAGTGATATAAAAAAATACACAAATTACTTCAAGAATACGGTTACAATGGAATATGGGGGCTTCTTGGAGTGCTTTGTTGCAAGCACCCACGTGTTATGGAAACCGTATTCTAACGGGGTGTAAGTGGTTCATCAGCATCTTTGACCCAAAGCCTCACGTGCTTTTGCCTCTTTTGCCTCACGTGCATCACCTGCACCACGTATAGGTGAGGATTGATTTCTCAAACTACACCTGCACTTGTTTGGTTCGGTGTTTACAATTTATACGTCGAGGCTAAACAATTTTTTTTTATACTACGTCTGGTGGCAGGCAAGCATACGGCCCGCCTGTTGTGAAGCGGTTACCGTAGCCATATTAACGCTCGCAACATAAAATATCGCTCGCGCGCCGCTACCCCCGCTGCCAACGCAGCATCTCCTTCCCTTCTGGTGACCTCACTCACTCGCAGGAACACAACAACCCTCAAAGGAATTGTTATTTGGCTGCGGTATTCTGTGAGGTGGAGGTACATTCTCCAGTCGGATAGCTTACAATTACGCTCCCTACCTCTCTTTTCGCCAGAGCTTCGTTTGTCAGTCAGCAGGGTGCACCGAGTGCAGGTGAAGTTGGCTTTGGTTCAAAGATCATGATGACCACCACTTACACCCCTAAATTATCATTTGCTTTTACATAAATTAAAATGATGATGGTATATGTACATTGTACAAACAAATTAATTATAATCAAGTTCCATCATTAAGTAATAATTACCAAAAACATCCAACTATAATAATATTAAGTACAATAATAAAACCGACTCTATTTTGCGCTAGCCCAGTATTTAGTCCACCCACATCATCCATTCTCATCAGTCTCATAACCCATACGGTACTCGGCTTCAGCTTCGGCGGTAGGGCCCCTGCTCTTGGGTATATTGTTCCATTGCCGATTACCGTTGGATTTTTTGATTCCAAAAATAGGTCTTAGGTTATAGTTATTCACAAACATCTTCAGCTTAGTCGGCAGAGCTCTAGAGTTTCTACCAGCCGAGCTAAACATAACTAGCAACAATCTAAGCGGACTAATTCCTTTACTCTATGACAGAAGTCATTTTCGCTTTCAAAAATTCTAATGGTAATCGGCTTCAGCTCGACGGTAGGGAATCGGATGCGGTAAAAAGTATAAGAGTACCTAATTTAGGAAATAAAAATTCTTTTGAACATTAAAATTACTCTTAAACCTTTTGTTGCATCTGGTTGTCATTTTGGTACGTTTTAGCATATTGTCGGAACATTGCTACACTAATGCGTTCGTACTTAAATAGTAAATAATTTTCTCAAATTAAAATTACACCAGCCTTGCTGATATTAGGCTAGCGACTCATTAACTATTTGAAGTAAAAAATGTATGAACAGGCACCACATTGGATTCAAAATAGCTACATTTAAGTAATTGTGCATATTCACGAGAACCACACGAGTTCGGCAAATTTCAGCTCAATAGGAGACTGAGAAGCGGTTCTTTAATTTGCAAGATTTTATTACAGACACCGCGGTGACACTACAATAAAACATTAAAAGCTTGAAAATATGACCTGAAGGCCATTTCTCGTAATTTTTCTACGAACGCAGATTGAAAATCGACCGAATCGAGATTGAATTGTGAATTGACTAAAATTATATACTTGATTTCATTAATTAATTATTATTAATTCTTGTTGTTGGCAAAGTAACATTCTTAGTTTGTTTAATTTTCACTTGTATTTCGATATAATCCCGCTTAAATTTAATTTTGAAGTTACATATCGTGTTACGAGAATACAAATATGACATTTGTGAGATCAAGACTGGATCGAAACTGAATTTTGATTATATTTTAATTAAGAGAATTGCCCCTCTGGATTGTCACATAGGATATTTTTTTTATGCCGTACCTACTGTATATACTCGGAGAAGCCACAAACAGAAACTAATGACATTTCTGTGAGGTGGAACTACTTTCCCAGTCGGGCTCGACATGTCCTATCGCTCTCTTATCTTTTATAATTATTAGCGTAGTGTATAGGTATGTTATATAAGTATAATCAATATACAAAAAATAGGCGCTCCTAGGTTTAACTAGTTAAACCTCGGGCATCTTTTCGGGCAAAAATTAGTCAAAAATTGTTTTGACTAGGGACGTTCGTTAGGTTAAGATAAGCTCGTGAAGAAACAAATGCCGAGCGAGCAAAGCGAGCGCGTCTCGACTTGCCTTTGGAGAAAGAGGTAAGATACCGGAGGTTTAACTAGTCAAACCCAGGAATGCCTATGATTTCGGGTATCGACTATAACATATAGATTGTATAAAACTAATAGGTCTACGGTCTAGATGCAGATATGATGCAGATGAACGTCCCTGAAAGTAAATCTAGCAACGTTTATATTGGTACATGCGATAAGACACCTTGATCACAAAATATCTTAAGCAACGAGATTAATAACATTATTAGCCTCATTATAAGTATATCTCCGTGACGTATCGTCACAGAGCTTAGTGGAAAAAGCCAAGTTTCTTAACCCAACGGAATAATCACTGAATAAGTAAATTCATCGTTGGTCCAGTTCTCATCAGAAAGTCAAATAACATCGTAAAGTACGTCATACACACCTGGAACGGGCAACCAACAATTTAGGTCACATATATATGTCACTCAAAGAGAATAAGAAAACGGGGCGGGGGCCCTGTGCGATCACCAAAAAGGCAATGAACAATTAAAACCACTGCAATCCCGGAGGTAAAGCTACGGCTGCCTTGAAACTCACTACCAATTTAATCAGTAGAAATTAGTAAGAGTAGGAAGCTTTTGGAATTTGACTTCCCTTCTTGGCATATGTGAGAGACAGCAATATGGCAAATAAGTCATTAAAAGCCTAAAGAGATGGCTAGTCAGGTGAAGCTCAACTGCCGTACATCACGGATTTTTAATATCTATCGATATTAGGGACCTAAAATAGTGAGTAGAGACCTAACTAAGTGGTTCATCAACATTTTTGAACCAAAGCCAACTTCACCTGCATGCGGTACACCCTGCTGACTGACAAACGAATCTCTGGTGAAAAGAGAGGTAGGGAGCGTAATTATAAGCTGCCGGACTGGGGAAGTTCCTCCACCTCACAGAATACCGCAGCCAAATAACAATTCCCCTGAGGGTTGTTGTGTTCCTGCGAGTGAGTGAGGTCACCAGAAAGGAAGGAGATGCTTAGTTTTTTTTTTACGAAGTCAATCGCAATGTGCGCACACTCAGCGGTGTAAAATGCCGCAGAATGTTCGCAGATCGGCTTACTTCGTAAATAGCGCACACCCCTGTGATAGACAAGTTCTCTTATTTACTATATAATTAAAATCTACATATTTTACAAACGTACTTAAAACTATATAAATATAATCAATGACGCAATAGCGAATTAAAATAACAATGTAATAATCATAATGTAGCAATAGCTTACAATAATCGTTTAGATTTGTTAATCTTACTTATAATACTTAACCCAAAACACTTGAACATACAACATTGTGTCCACTTATACAATCTATCTATAGCTGTCCTCAGCAGATACTTAACCCAATAACTCCACCTAGCCACCGCGATCGAGACGCCTATCGGAAAATATAGACGCCCAAGTCACCATGGGTCTAGGCGGGGTCACTTTGCTTATTCCGCCTGATGACAGCCGTGGCTAGATTGACACAGTAGTCAATAAACTTTACTCTACATTTTCCAGCTATCACCTCGGACACATTCGCTTCAGTGACCCTCATTCCCAAAAGCTGCTCCAACTCCCATCTTTGTTTGGAGAATGCGGGACACTGAAACAAAATATGCTGCACTGTCTGTCCCTCGCCAGCTTAACAGAAACACGATGGCTTGTCTGCGCACTTGAACCTGTACAAGTACGCGGCAAATCCACCGTGTCCCGAAAAGACTTGCGTGGTGATGCCAGACTGAGTCATTTTGCCCACGATCCTGTACGCAGCGGCCGCACTCGGGAAAAACAACTTCGTCGTTGAAGCTGTAGTTCCCGAGCAATATCTCCTGTCCCATTCGTCAATGGTCGCCTTACCTTGCGCTTTGCACAGTTTAAGAGCATCCCGCGTCTGTACCGCAAGGGGGTGAGGGGAATGAACGTTACCTGTCGCCTGGAGCGCCGCCATGAAGTCGCTGAAGACACTGGATCCATTATAGCTCAACGCGTATTTTGCCGCGGTGCAGAGAGCGAAGAGTTCGGCCTGGTAGACGGTACAGTAGGCCCATCTGTACGCTGTTGAGCTGCTTTTGGATGCCTAGCTTGTTCACCGCTGGTGCCAATAAGACCGCGGCGAAAAGCATCGTCGGCTCCACTACAGCTGTATATATGATCTTCAATACCTCAGGATTAATACCCCAGCCGACGCGGGCCGTACGCGCAAGACGCTTATATATGTCCACCGCCCTTTTACAGACGATGGCCACATTGAAAGTAAGACCCGCGTCGATGGTCAACCCGAGGAGTTTGATCTGCCGAGACATCCCAATGCCCATCCCGCTCATGCTGAGGTGTGGAGTGTCTTACCTGAGTTTGCGCGTGATCAGCATGGCGCTGGTCTTTTGCGGCGCAAACTTTAATCGGTTTCTGACCCCCCACGCCCTCACGTGCTCGAGAGTGGCATTGGCACATTTCTCTATATCCAGGAGATGCTGGGTTGGCAGCGGGGGTGGCGGCACGCGAGCTACATTTTAAGTTGCGAGCGTTAATATGGCTACGGTAACCACTTCACATCAGGCGGGCCGAATGCTTGTCTGCCACCCGACGTAGTATAAAAAGTCGTCTCAACACTTGGTGATTGTCCATTGTTGTTACTACTTCAAATCAAAACTACCCCGGATGCGACACGCAAGGAATTCATGACATGACATTAGACATGTCGCCACACCGCCAAGTATCATACTCCCAGAGAACATGGTGTGATGTTTGATCGAATTCATGATTTGCTATAGAGAATAAGTAGAATGGAATATTTGGCTATGGGTGGCTAACACAGCACTTTTTTACCATTTCGGAAGCCAAATACAAAATGAATGCCGCAGCCTACAGTCACAAGTAGACGCCTGCAATACGTGCTTCGCACATGCGTTGGCAGGGCACGGCAGGGCAGGGTGTATTAATATTAAGATTAACAACCTAAGATAATCATCCTCGCTGCATCAATAGCAAATTGGGTATTTGACTAACATTTTTTTCTGTTTGATATGTAGGGACGTCTCCATAATATAACCATAGGTGAAAGAATTACTTCGATAGCACAAAAATCTCTCGAGATATGGTAATTTGAAAATCACAATTTTTAGACTGCCCCAAAACGCTCCATACAAAAGACTACTGAATTATGACGTCACAGATCTGTATTTTGTATGCATCAAATCAGAAATTTGTACGACAGCTATGTTAAATATTACGTTTATGTGATTAGTATCATAATAAAAGTTATAGCATTTTTTATTGCTTCTCCAATGGAAATATTATTTTTTAATAATTTCATACTTTTAAAATGGACTTTCCCGCCAAACTTTGATCGACGCTAAAAAAAGTCTGACTGAAGATATTAGAATGAAAGTTTGCAGATCTTTATAGTTTTGTGTATTTTACGATATTGTTAATTTATTTGTACAATTTTTAAACATTGGAAACAACCCAATTGGTCACTAAATTTCGGCCTCAAAATTAATCCCGCACAATTCTAGGCTATATTATTAGGAAGTCCTTATTTAAATTCTAAACTTGAAACCAGGACAATATGTAGTATTGTTTTCTCTGGTGCCATTATTCCTTTCTCCTCATCTGTGCGCAATCTAGGTATAAACCTTGTCATGGTCGCCTCAGACAGCGAAGTTAGTAGTAAATTATTTGCGTCGCTTCATTCTTTAAGACGCAAATAATGCAAGATTTCCTCCCATTCTCCCTTCTCCGTTCCTTATTGGATTATAGGGATATGGTATCCTATATTAAACAGAAGAGCTATTTGAAAATTGGAGCGTATACAGAACGTGTTTATTAGATACGTCTTCGGCTTACGTGAATATTGTGCGACATCTCACGTTGCCGTTTTTGCAAGCAGCTGGGTGTGCTTCCTATTAGACTTCGGAGAGACTTTAAACATACTCACTCAGCTTTTAATGTGTTGTTTAATCCATAGGCCCCTCTTTGTCATCCGAAACGGTTTCAGGTTCGTGAAATCGATAGTCGTATGTGTTGTTCGGGGCCTGGTATTTTGAACTTACCGACTTAAAATTAATACGGGATTAAGACTACTTAATACCCGCCCTAAATAACCCACGTCAATGTGCCCCCCAACATTATGAAATTATTACAGGTCCTAAAAAATAGACACTGACGTAAGATGAGTATGATGGTGAAACGAATCCGACTTTGTATTATATATCTATATATTTATTTGTGTATGTCATTTATTTATTAGTTTGCAAATTCCCATCTATCATACATTACTCGATGTTCTTTCTACTTCCCAATCTGTACTGTCCACGCAGTTGCTCTAAGGTTAACTGGAAGAGATCCCCATGTGGGATAAGTTTACTCTTGTACCGTGTTACAAGAAAAAATATGGTAGGTATTATAAAACTACATCGGAAATACCGATCGTCTCGGTTCTGTCGAGGGCAAGCCCATTCTATGATTCACTCAAACCTGTATAAATGAATATCGAAATCCTTACAACAAAAGGTCAAGCATGAATTATTAAATTCGTAGTACTTTGCCTAATTTAATAATAACACTAGTTTACAATGTTTTTGTCCTTTCAATGAAATGTTTTTTTTTTTTTCTTAACAATTGAAGTGCACTGAGTTTCACAAAAAATATAAAAAAAATCTAATACGTCATGTTAAAAATTATCAAAAATAATAAATATTCTGGAAGAATATTTATTATTTTTGATAATTTTTAACAAAAAAACAATGCTTACAAAAATATCAAACAAAAATTAAAAATGAATCGCCTTAACTTTTTTCTTGTATTCGTATCTGTGTCGCACAAAAAACGTGAGGAGCCCATGTTTTGTCCTTGTAGTAGATAGATCAGGGTGCACTTTACACAACCTTTTTGACATTTAAAAAACAAATATTTATTTAACTGAAGCATGATACACAGCATTAAAATTTTAGAATAAAATCGAAACCAACTTATGGGTAATTTGAAAATAAGATGTAGTAAGAACTTGATTTAAAGACGTGATAGAAAGAAAACAAATATATGTTTGCGTTTAGTTATTTCTACTAAATACAACGATATTAATTTGTAAACTAGTGTAATCGGTATGAAGTTATGATTATTTTTTTAATCGCTAGGCCCATTAAAATATAAATTCTTTTGAATTCTTCCGAAAATGTCACTTCCAAAATCAGTGTATGACTGAAAATATCACATTGTACCTACCCTAATGAAAAAAAATAAATCATCATCATCATCATCTCAGCCATTGAAAGTCCACTGCTGGACATAGGCTTCCCCTCTAGATCGCCAATAAGACCGGTTGAAAGCGGCTTGCATCCAGCGCGATCCTACGGTCTTAATGAGGTCGTCTGTCCACCTTGTGGGTGGACGTCCTACGCTGCGCTTGCCGGTACGTGGTCTCCACTCAAGAACCTTTCGACCCCATCGGTCATCCGTCCTCCGTGCTATGTGCCCTGCACACTGCCACTTCAACTTGCTAATCCGCTGCGCTATATGAAAAAAAATAAAAAGGGAACCATATTACCCCTACTCCCTAATCCCAACAGGTTGGATTTGGGAGTTTATAGAACTTTCTGCTCCTTATATCGCTACTAATCGGCACTGGTAGAGATAGTTGGATTTTTTCCATTTATAGCTAGCAGTACTGATGAGTTTTCGAGGGTTTCTTTTTATGATCTTCGTAACAATGAGTATTGAATTCGAATCGGTTTCGCGTAATCTCTCAAATGACTAACAGTTCTGTCAAACGATAAGAAGTTACATTAGAAAAATTTATATGGTAGTTTTCTTAAATTTCCTAATTTTCCGCGCATCTTTCTTTCATAAGAACCTTCTTCTGACTTTAACAAATACAACATAAAAAGAAATAACGAAATTGATCCAGCCGTTCACGCGTGATTCCGTGCCCAAGGGAAATACGGATTCATTTATTAGGTGTTTTGGAATTACTTGTGACAGCGAATCTCTTAATAAATGTGAAAAAATTATGAAGCTTCATTGACGCAGAAATAGATAGATAATAATTGTCTAATTTCAGGTACACCTGATTAATCATAAAGAAACCCTTCAAACTTATCCCTGCTGGTAGCGATAAATGAAATAAAAATCCAACTATTCCTACCAGTGCAAATCAATAGGGATATATGAAGCCGTAAACTTCACACATATCTCAACCGATAGCGATAATTGGAAAAAATCTCCAATATTCCAGTCAGATTTGCATATATGGAAAAAGGAAAAAACTACAGTACTTTCCTAAGTAGTGTGGAATAGTAGACTTATTGAACTGTGTATATTTTCCGTTATGTTTTCAACTACAGCTGGCATTGCGGCAGCGTCTTCCAACAGTAGTGGAAGTTATCACGCATCATGTACACTGTACAGTCAAGGTTCATCAGTGCTGTACTACCTACCTTACATTTAACATTGAATAAAATACTCATTTACTGTGATATTAAAATTTCTTTAATTTATTTTGTAGTGCCATTCATGCTCTACATTGAAAACATTTATAATTATTATATAAACAAAAGTGATTCAAATCGTGATTTATTTCTGTAAAAGAAGATAAAAATCTCTAGTGTTCTGACAGAGACAGCGACTTACTACTACTTTTAACTTTTCAAACTTCCCAAAAGCCCAATTATCGAATGGCTTATAAAGGAGTGTAGAGTGCACGAGTTGGTTACTAAGCGATTAACTGTACTAGTTAGTGAGTGATGAAATAAACCTTGGTTTATAACTAACCGCTGAATCTCTATGAGTAGAAAACCTTTGCGGTTTCGGCACAGTATAAGTTTGAGTAAGACTACGTAATAGGTTAGACGATGTTGGTTCTGTGGTCTTACCTAAAAAAAGAGAAGGATAAAGATTCATCATCAAATGATAAGTAATAAAAAAATATTTACAAATAAAATATTTTGGAAACGTTCAGACGTGGAAAACGCTCGTAAAGCCAGTCTTGTAAACAGCTCCGACCTCGCGCTATTAATACTCGCCTAATATTTCGTATTCTCGCGAGCAGCCCACCAATACTTTATAAATATTTAACGCTCTTTCACTGTTAACACATTTTTTTATTTTAATTATTTTTAAACTAGCTTTTCGCCGTGACTTTGTCGCGTGGATTTATTTCTGACCTCCAGCCTCCAGTCTTTCTTCCTTGTTGTCTTTAACGTTACCTTCATCATTGTCAACGTCGAAATAGCACTTGCTAGAAATTTATGTTTGTTAAAAACTCTAATGTTATATCTCGTACATTTTTTTATAAGAAATAAATCTTGACTACGGCTTTATTTAGTTTTTTTTTTATGTTCCGACCTATCCTAAGGTCGGTTGTCAATAATCGGAATTCCCAGATTTCAAAATCGGAATTTTTCTGAACACACAGAATGTATAATAAGCAATTACCTATTCTAAATAACGTCTGTTTTAAATACAGAATTTCACCCGTAATTCTGGGTGAAATTCCGAAATGATTGGCCAGCTTAAGGCGTCCGCCTTCATGATAATAATATGTTGAACCACAAGATGCGAACCCTGGATTAAAGACAAAAGAGAAGTGATGCAAACAATTGGGACAGTTACTGTACGAGCGAAGTACAAAATTTCTAAAATTATCTGAAGGAGACTACGTAACCTTCGAGCAAACTAAATTCAGTCTCCGACTTTTATAAATGTTCGAGATGATTCAACATTACTAATCAAATTATTCGAAAATGTTAATTTGTTTTTGGTATTCCATATAGTATTTGGTTGAATCGAAACAATGAAAACTTAACTGTTTAGGCCAAATTAATTTAGATGTGTTGATTCTGAAAACAGCAATGTTTAGCTTATTACAAGCTTTTATTTAGTTTCACCGCGGAGTCTGTAATCAAATCTTGCAGGTTAAATTTGACCCACTTCCCAGTTTCTGATTGAGCTGAAATTTGGCACGTTTGTTTGGTTTCCGTGTAAATGTGCGATTACCCAGATACCGTCATTTCAATCAAATATGGGGCCGCCTCAAAATGTTATTTTATAATTTCTACTTTAAGCTCAACAATATGGTACCGAAAGAAAGGACTTGATGAGCGAAACACAGTAGGTAAGTAAACTTTTAAATTCTTTTCTATTTAAAACTAACAAAAGCTTACTTAAAGAAAAAAAATGTTGTTTATTCTTATTAATATATTTTTTGGAATGAAGTTTGCCTTCAAAATAGGAGTAGAAATAAAACGAAATGTCAAAAGTAGCATTCACAAACTTTGATACCAATGTTTATAAATCATCGGTACCATTACTTAGGTACCATTGTTTGTTTGAATGTTTCAGTGATCTCATTCTATACCTAGGCTGGGGACTCATTGGTCATACATAGTACGAGTATAATATAGTTTGCAGCTGAGGGTTTGTGTCCCATTATATTATAATGTTATGTATCCTGTAATGAGCGATGGTCAACAGATTACTTTCTTATAATGTCACTGGGCTCTGAAATATAGGCTTTGCCTAGTTTAGACATCAGTTATTATATTTAAGTATAAACGAAACATGTAACCACCGTATATTGTTTCAGTGTATTATTATTAACGTGAATAAATTATTATGAATTGAAACACGGACCAAGCCTGGTCATTTGATAGGCGTACGCCGGGATATACACCTAACGCGCCGCTACATGTTTGATTCTTCTCAAAGGAGCCTCTGCCCCTTTGAAAATGTTAATTGTAATGTTGTACCCCTACTATTATTGTATCTCTTTTTAATCTCGGGCCAAGCCCGGTCATTTGATAGGCGTGCGCGAGGATATAGATCCAGCGCGTAGAGGCCCCTTTGAGAAGTTTAATGTAATGTTGTATATCAATGGAACGATATACCCATGAGCACGTCTCGGCAAGCGTTGACATTATTTCAAAGTGTGATGGAAAATAAATGGGCTATGGAGATGAGATCTACGTGAACTAAATACCGGGCTATTACAGAAGAGGGACGGATTACTGGGATTACTCTTACTGTTATTATTATATTAGATGGAGCGTTTATATTATGCATACAATTCCAAATAGCTTCTTACTTGTGAGTTCCAAGGCACATAATAGTTTTACCTTTGGGACAGCAATGAACTTCATAGTTCATTACCTTTAACCTGTGTCCTCTATGGGGTTTTTCAAAAATGACGGAAAGAGGTTTTTACAAGATTTACAGAATCGTCAATGCGCAACTTATGCCCCCGATGTGCAAAGGCTGCGGTATCTATCTTCCAGCAGGCGGGTCATACAAATCGCTTTTATCGTCATTAATGGCAGATTTGCTAGTTACCAAATTTGCTACGGTTGGCCGCTCTTCTGACGTCGCTGAACTAGAGTTTGCGTCCAATTCGCAGCTCAAGTCATCTATCCTACAGTTTAGGAGAAAATTATTTGCCTAGTGGGCCAGCAGCCTTACAGAATAGCAACGGTATGACGGTACGGCAAATACGACATGACCCAACGATAAAATTTTGCACTACAGTTGATAGCTCGTAAAGCACTTACGAAAATCGCTAACTTCGTAGCTTACGTTTGGAATGGTGCCGACGCATGTGAGTGAGTCGCAAAGTATTTATAGTGAGTGACGCCGACGCCGAAACATAGTGCAATAATAATATACTTACGTGTGGTTCAAGCGCTGAGAGTTGAGCGTATGTTCCCTAAGGATAACCTATTACGAAAATGGTTAGTTTTAATAGCCCTTAGAGACTTGTGAAATACGAAAATGGTTAGTCTTAATAGCACTGAGAGACTTGTGAAATCCTCATTAAGTAAACATACTAGGCCGGATTCTAGCCCACGGGGCCGATATCGAAGGTTGAGTGGAGCGAGTAGATTCGCTGAGTGTATGTTTACCATTGATTTCAATGGAAAATGTATTTGATGATCATTCCTCAAGGACATGATCGATCTTAATTTTTTTTCGACACAATCCTCAAGCATGTCGAGGTCTTCAATTCTGACAAGTTTCATCAAAATCGGTGCAGTGGTTTTGGAGCCTATTCATTTCCAAAAGTGACTTTTCGGCGTATATAAGAGCGTTCCGCTTGCTCTGTGGTATATATACGCAATATGAACTTATCACATTGATTCCGTCTTGGGGTGCTACCGCCGAAGCTGAAGTCGTAATTACCACCGAATATCTTGATTCGAAAAATTGGTCTTACGTTTAAGTTATTGCCAAACCCCTTCAGCTTAGTCGGTAGAGCTCCATAGTTTCTACTAGCTAAGTTAAACACAAGTAGCATACATCTAAGTTAAAGTTTGATTTTCGCAATCAAAAAATCCGATGGTAAACGGCTTCGGCTTCGGCGGTAGGGACCTATCGGGGGGCTATCGCTGAAACTGAAGCCGATTCAGGTCGAAGATTTTGATTCTAAAAATAGGTACTGTATTTAAGTGATTGGCAGTGTGGTTTCCGGCAGACTAGTATAGAATCACTCCGTCTCTTCCCGTACAAGGTAACTAAAGGAAATACATTATCAAACATCGATCAGGCCTCCCCAACCCGTCTGGCCAGCGTGGGAAGTGTAAGCCAAATCCTGTTCTGTCTGGGACGGAAGAGAGATGGTCGTGCTCCTGTAGTGGAGACTAAAATCACCTGATGATGATGATGATGATTTAAGTGATTGATCAACATCTTCAGCTTAATGAGTACAGCTTCAGGGCTTCTACGAGTATCAGCTAAGCTAAACATAGTTATCATAAATCTCAACCGAAGTGTCATTTTTGCAATCCAAAAATCCGATGGTAAGCGGCTCCCAACTTGGCCGGTAAAGCCCCTGGTGCGTATATGTACATACATACTTACTCGTCCAATTCATATTTATTGTCCGATATTTTAAACACAATATTAGGGAGTAATTAATTTTATTCGATTTATGGAGAGTAATTAATTTTATTCGATTTTCAGATTTCTTTATTGTATCTTTTTTTTATACATTTTAGATGGCAGACAAGCATGCGACCTGTATGATGGTAAGCAGTCATCGTAGCCTTCGGACGCTCACAACATCAGAGATCGACCCTGCACACGCATTAAAAACTCGCTATTGCTGGGAATAGCAAGTTTATTGTATTTGGGATAAAGCGGTTTATTTCAGTTATAATAATGTTTGTATCACTACCCAAATGCGAGAACAGAAGTGCTTATATTTAAGAGAACTATTCAGATCACTCGCTATAAATAAATAAGGGACATTGTCGCGCAGTAAGGAATCATGCGAGCAGTATAACATTTTATGTCGACGTTCTAAGTGTATTTTTGATCAAATGATGTTTCCAGAGAACTTTCTATTTCATTTAGATAATGTAGTGCCCGGATACCGAGTTTTAATAATAGAGCTAATTTTCCCAGTGTTCTGTCCTGGTTTTAGTTATTGACAAACATTGTTAAGATCTTCAGTTTGCATCGAGGTCGGGCGGGGAGGCGGGGGTTGGGCATTGCGTAGATTGCGTAGAATAACGGAAACCGGCGAGAGATATATATATATATACAAGAATATCTCGTTTAACAGTAGGTATAGACCTGGACACTTATATACAAAATGGCGCGTCGGTAACTACTTACTACACAAACAATGACGACTATGCAGAGCATGGATGAGCGTGTGTGCAAAAAACTGTTTCAGATTTGTCTCAGAGGGGAGGTGAGGTCGACATAAGAGAGCGGCAGGGAGGGGCCATACTGTACGTAGTACTATTACTTATACTGTGAACCTGTGGTATTGAATAGAATTCTATTGACAGCTCCAGCAGTAAACTCGTCGCAGTCTCTTGAAGTATCAACTCGCTTCAGTTTATGCGCCTACTGTACATTGTTCTCATAGACGCTATAATAATAATGGTTTAAAACAACCAGATCGCTCATGGATCAGCTTGCTATAGTTATTTAAAGATAGCTAACAATACGGCTTCGGTCATATGGATCAAGTGATTTTGTCAAACGCCTGTATGACTAAATAATATTTCTTGGCATGGACTTCCAAAACATAATGCGTGAATATGGAAACTCAAACCGCAGATGTTATCTAGCTAAAACAAAATTAATCTTTAAAAGTTGATTCCACCTACGATATCTAAAAGTATAATATGCAATTTTAGCAAGATAAAATAATCTTTGGATACCTAATGATTAGAGTAGACCACGTCCTCTTCGCCAGTGCCTTACCAAAACGCTCGTTCTTCCTACTGCGCGTACTATTTTCGTCTATAAATCTTTTTCTTATGGTGCTATGCAACAGTGTGTACGGTAGTCATATGTCTACTTTGCTATCCGTTATTTGATAAACTATTCCACAGCACCGGTTAACTGGAAGAGATCTATTTAAAAGATAAGCTCGTCTTTGCATAATATCATGTATACTACCTGTACTGTATAATTTATATGCAAAAAATGCATCCATACTAATATTATAAATGTGAAAGAGTGTTTGTTTGTTTTATCTTTCTTTCACGCCGAAAGTAAAGCCTGTAGAGTGACATAGGTCATAATAATCATGTCCTTTTTTCACGTCGAATGTAACTTAATTGCTAACATGATTTTTTTTAAACAACCAAGCAAACAAATGTTTTAGAGCCAAAGCCAGGCTCAGCTGCACGTGGTGCATCCTGCCGCGTAGCGAAATAGGCGAAAGAGTGGTAGGGTATAGCTTATTTGTAAACTGGCCGACTGGGAAAGTACCTCCACCTCACCGAATACAGCAGCAAGCAAGAAAAAAATATACACAAATCAATGGCAGCTCCCCTGGACCACGCAGGCTAAGCCGCGGGTAACAGCTAGTAAAGAATAAAGAAAGATTTTGGTATACCCAATTATGTTATAAATACTATAGATAGAAGCATCAAAAACTTACACCCGAAAACGGTGTCCCACCTCGCAAGTAATTAGTTAGTTCTAACCATAGACATTCAATATTGAATGTCTGTGGTTCTAACAAGCAAGCAGACGAAACTGACGTTTGTGAGAATTGATTGAAATAGGTAAAAATGCAATCTTCTGTATTACGAAAATGCACATTTTTTTTTATAAAGTAAATAAAGCCCATGAGATCACATACACTAAGGTACACAATAACATTTGATGTTAACGCGTATCTTAAGGTAATTTCATTCTTTGAATTCTTTAAAAAAAGACGCCATTGTACCGATTACGTACTTAGCGAGGGAAAAGGATAGCAAATATATTAAAGTGCAGAGATGATAAGGATTGCGATAGTTATATATATATGTAATATAGGTATATATGGGATCGTTTTCTGACGCAATTTAGACGAGTATGCCATATGGCATACTCATACTAAATGGACCCTGTTATGCAGAATAGATCCAAACGACATTTTATTACTGTTAAGTTAAAGCTATTTAACGTTTATTAGGAATAAAAATATCACGCAGTATAAGTTTTGTGACGCATAATGTCATCAAACTGCTGCTAATCTATTGCGAATATATAAAATTCGATTGATATTTCTCGCAATGTATATCTCTCAATATGGCATAGTTTGTCGGTTGGATCTATTCTGCATAACGTGACCCAAATGTATGTGATATGGAGATATCTCCAGGTGGAGCTCGATGGCGTCGTCACGCGTGTCAGTAATCGAACACCCAAGTTAAGCAACATCGCCTGTACCTGTCCATGGATGGGTTTATTTATCTCGATCTCCAAGCCAAGTCGGTGGCTTTTAGGCGGCTTAAAAACACTGGCCTCCGCCAACTCACAATTGAACAGCGTGGTGAAGTATGACTGCTTCTTCTGAGGGGAGCAGATGACTTCGACTGAGAGGAGGCCTATGGGTGTCCCCTCATCAATATGGGATCTGTCCCAGCAATAGAACGAATAAGGATTGGCGACGATGCAATATCTATAGTACTTAAAATATCTTTCTATCTTTTATCAAAAGCATAAAATTTTGTTAAAATATTAACAGTAGAATGAAAAGATATAAATAAATTGTACCATCCATCCATCCTGCCACCCATACCATCATGTCTCTCGGTGTACAAGCACGTTTAGCTGTCTAAAACTAACACACGAAAATTATAGCAATATCTCCTTAACCAACTTTGCATAAGCGTCTCGCTCGCAAATCTCTGATGGGTGAGGGTCAGTTTCCTAGGGTTCCTATTCGCATCCTCTACTATCGGTTACTTTCCCCAGCGTTATTTTATTACTGTCGGAAAACACTATTAGTAACCAATTGACAATTCTATGAATTCATATAATTATATGGGATTCAGCCCCTTCCCTCAACACAGGCGTTTATGCAGACCGTTGTCATGTTGAATGAAACTAGTTTTAGAGGAATAACCTTTATATTCATTTTTGTTCAATAGTTCCACTCTTAAACTATTCCTTAGGGCTAGTTACCGAGTGTTGTTAAGTTGTTATGTCCGGAACCAAGCTGTAAAATTTTAATAAACCGCATTTTAATCAAATAACTCTTTAGTTATATAATGTCAGTACCTAGTTTTGCAGTTATATGGAAACAGTTAAATTTCTCATTATCTAGTAGATCGTTTAGAAACTTCAATGAGAGCTTACCAGTACCTTGATGATAGCAAAGTAATGTTAAAGATAATTAATATTTAAAAAAGAAGCTTACAGGAAAAGCTTAGAGAAGTCTGAAGCCAACGTCAAATGCAGTTTTAACTTATTTTAATTTCTATAACGCTGGTTGTACATACATACTCAGGTATACACATTATTGGAGAATATGATTTATAAGTTTCAGTACCGTTATTAATTTCAGTTTTTTTTAATTTTTACAAAATATTTCTCCTTGTCGATCTGTGCAACATGCATACCCGAGATCGTATGTAAACCACGAAAAAAAATATAAACATGATTTCAAAGTTTTATTATTAATATATTAAAATAAATTGTGAATATATTGCAAAACTTCTATTTTCAATATTAGTTCAGTAAGTATCGTGAACTCGTTACTGTATTTATGGATACATGTCAAAAATATTGTATCAGTGTGTAAAACAAAAATAATAAAAATACAATTTCATCTTTATTCAGATGACAATAAGAATCAGATCGGATCGTAATATAAAAACGTGCGCTCCATCTACATTATTTTTATCAAACAGAGCTCACAACGCGAAGTATTTACACAAGCGAGTGTACTCATTGGAACAACAAACATTTCAACTTTGGATAACTTCGGTATATCTTCAAAAAGTGTAATTCAATGGCTTTTGCATAAAATTGTAAGAGAGAATATTCGAAACAGCTCGGCGAGTCAATAACTGTTTTATGTAGAATTTGACAAATATTACATTCAAAACTTCAACATCATTAAAAACTTACCACGTATATCTAGAAACCCTTTGAATCCTTTTGATCACTATAAAGAGGTATTTTTGATACATAATTTTTGTGAAAGCTTCCTATGAGAATTTTTAATGGATATAGTAATTTATAAATACCGACTTACAACGGTTTACAACAGTCGCTCGCGGCCACCTCTCGACGTCTTTTTAAAAATATTCATTTCCACAAATTGTACTATTTACAATACTCGCACATACCGAAACGTCGCGTCGTCATTGGTAACAATCAATTAAATTGTAATGACAATCATACATTATACATCCATAACAAAAATAAAACAAAATGTGATGTTCGTGTGACAACAATTCAAAAACACGCAGACGCAAAATAAAATGAAAATAACATAATAAAAAAAAACATATCTGCACACATAGTTCTTCATAATACACAATAGCTATTCTATCGTAGACAAAAATCCAATTTATTCCGTAATAATAAAATAAATCATAAAAAAATCGAGAACACTAACGTTCACTAACAGTAATAAAAAAAGTGTCAACGCAATGTAATATCGTATTCTGCAACTAATAATAATTAAAGCGAATCTTAAGCGAACTACTAAAATCTCAATAGAAAATGATGATGCGACCGTACAGCTCAGATCAATTCTAACTTGACACTTGGACCTTTAAACCGTGAAAATGTGACTGCGAATGTCAAGCTTATAGCCTTAGCTGTACATAACATCTCATAAAGTAATTACAAAATGTTTAGAGACTTATGGCGAGTTAAATCCAATCCCATTTGCTAGAAACATATTCGTAACATGTAAAATTAATAAAGTAGGAAATATTCACAACCACTGAATATATTTTTGGCAATAATGCATTTTGTCAGCATTATTACCTAAAGATAGATCGAGATAGAATATGCTTTATTGCATAATACAAATTTATAGCACAGATAATCAATAAATTATTACAGAGACTTGTGTATATGCAACAAGGCGGCCGTATTGCTGAGAGCAATCTTTTCAAGGCAATCTTAGGGTCCGTTCAAACCAAAACGGCTCGGAGAGGAGAGCAGATTTTGAATGCGTTTAAAATAGAGTTTTGTGTCATTGGCATAAGGTTTATTTTAAAAATCCACGTGGGCTCTCGACCATTCTCATATAACAAAATAAGTGATTATAATAAACCTTATGCCAATGTTCTAAAACTCTGTTTTTAAACGCCACCAAAATCTGTTCCTTGTCTCCCGAGTTGGTCTGTGAGAACGGACCGTTAGGGTAACGGCTATGTGCATGGACGTAGCCATATTAACGCTTGGAACATAAAATTTCGCTCGTAAATATATCACGTGCGCGCCGCCACCCCCGCTACCAACGCAGCATCTCCTTCCTTTCTGGTGACCTCATTCTCTCGCAGGAACACAACAACCCTCAAGGGAATTGTTATTTGGCTGCGGTATTCTGTGAGGTGGATGTACATTCCCCGTTCGGGTAGCTTACAATTACGCCCCCTACCTCTCTTTTCGCCAGAGCTTCGTTTGTCAGTCAGCAGGGTGCACCGCGTGCAGGTGAAGTTGGCTTTGGTTCAAAGATCTTGTGGAACCACTTACACCCCAAAATGGATATCGATATAATTAAGGGGCGTGAAGAAGAAGTGTAAAAAAAACGAGTGTGACAAGTACTAACTTATATCTCCCTATCAACTTCTGTTCGCAGTTTCCGTAACGCTCTCGTCACGCATCCACCAGCTTACTCGCCAACTTAAGCGTGCGTAAGTTTTACTTCAAAATAATGGAATTCTGCAACACAACAGCGGTAACAAACATGTGACAATATGTTTCCAGCATTTCTTTCAAAACGTCATCCCTTATAAATATACTTATTGTGAACCGTTTACGATTTCGTACACAAAATATGTCATTTTATTCTTAAATTTGCTAATTCTAAACATTCACCAAAAATTGTAGTGTACGCGAGTTACGTTTACAACAGTCAGGCGTTTTGCGCGCGTCCTTTATAAAACACTTTTGTTAGCACATCACAGATCATCTCTAAAACAATTTAGCTAAATTGCATGAACTATATGTTAATTTAAATGTCAGTAAGTGTGCAATTCATTTGTATATTGATTGTTAACTAATAAATTAATATTTCATGTGTCTCAGTCTGTTAGTAATCATACAAATCAATTTAGACCTTTCCCTTTCAACAGCTGAAATAAAAACAGGACTAAATCAAAATTAGACCATAATTAATTATCAAATTAAATAAAAAAAACAAATGCTAATCACATTAAAAATTAATTAAGTCAGAATTACTTCGATAAATACGTCTGTTAAAAATTATGTTAACGCTGTTAAAGAAGCCTCGACAAACTAAAATATGATATTAAAATTGTGTGAGTCGCCTAACAAATACGTTATATAAAATGAATGATTCATGCAATTCTGCTAATTAGGCACAACAAACTAACAAAATACAGCCTCGCCGGCGCAACGCCCGATCTCGCGACTTAATGCCGATCCACACGGCACCAGCTTATGCTTGCAGAAACTGTTGCAAAAACGAAGATTGACTGTACTGCAAACAGCTTGCGCAAGCATAAGTTGGTGCTGTGTGGACCGGGCACAACGCTGCCTTCGAAAACCAATCCAATATATGTCTTTAAAGAACACGACATGTGATAATTTTGCTCGGTTGTAGTTGCAGCTACAAAACAAAAGGACTGTAGAGGCTCAATTTCATTGGTCGATAACTCAGTCGATACATAACAAGCGGGCCTCCCCACAAGCGGGATAACCACTAGTGGTTGATATAGCATGCGGGTGTTACCCGAAAGAGTAAAATTGATTGCCCTATGGCATGCACAGAATAGAAAATCTCCCGCACTCCGCATGAGGGCTCTATCAACGGTTCCCTCATGCGGTCCATTACATACGTAAACAGAGAGACTCCCGCATGCCGCTTGCTTTATCAACCAATGAAACTTAACTTTTAATGAAAATCGTTCCCGCATGTGAGCACTATGGCATGGGTAACTGGAAAACATTCAATATCCCACTTGCGTGCACTATCAACCAATAAAATTAAGCCTACACCAACTTCAAAAAACTGTTATTAAAGAATAATCGTTAATAAAAGATTTTGGCTGTACATATTAAAGAATAATCTTGGGAGCTAGGAGAAAGCAAAAAGGAAATGTCAAAATCAATGTTACCATTTCTGTCATGGATTGATAAAAATAATGATAATAAATAATCACAAACTTTAATATAAAGATGCGATAATTACCTTACTTTAAAAATAATATTTATTATTCGGTCTGGTTTTCGATGGCGCACTGTATGAACCTAATATCATCATCATCGTCTGATGATGGACATTACATCAATCATAAATTACTGTATAACCGAACTATGTATCTTAATCTAACTATCTTAATCTTACCACTATGTCAAAAGCTAATTCCGATTTGGCTTCTTTCAAGTTGAACCATAATTATGTCTTGTGATATTTAATCTATGCTATTTTAGTACAAAAATGCCTTATTTTGGTATCGCCGTTACTAAAATTCGTATAACATTTGTTACAACGTTTGAGCAGATGTGCAAATCTGAACATTTGTTGCATTATACATATACTAATATCTTACATATTTAATTTGTTTAGGAGTCGTGATAAATATTTTAGTGAGATCCCTTAGTGCGTTCTTTAGTTTGTTCCACCTCAATACTGTTACACATCTATATAAAATCAAGTGGCACAGTCAGAGGAAATAATCCCTCCGTCGCTGAATATCGTATTCTCTAAAGACCACATTCGTAAGCCACCACATTCGCAAAACATCATATTCTCAAAATATCATGATCTTATAAGACCAAATTCTTAAAACACAACATTCTCCTCATTCAACATTATATTATCAAAAAAGGTAAAATAACACTGGGCTCATTTATTTTTGGTTAAGAATAAATTCATTTTATCTTTTGTTATTCTGTTTTTAATAAAATCAAAACACCAGTGACTGTATTTTGAATGTGGTATCACAAGAATGTTGTGTTTTGCATTCGCAATATATATAAATATTTATCTCAAAATATCATGACCTTATAAAATCATTATATTTTGAGAAGGTGAAGTTTTGGGAATATGGCGGTTTACGAATGTAGTCTTTAAAGAATATGATATTCAGCGACGGAGGGAATTAATCAGTTAACAGGCCTGTACTTAAATCACAACAGTCACATTGCTACATTACAAATTGTTAATCGATAATATAATTTTATGTTACTTAGAAAATAGTATTAAAATATAATGTGATAGAGCATTTTATCTTATAATATTCGACTCAAGACAATTGCTATTGACAATGCCACCTGCTATATTTAAACTAATTACATGTATCTACTTAGTATAAATAAATACAAGACATAAATTATCAGTTCACCTTTTTTTTAAATGCGAGCGATGCACTTACAACGTGCAATGTTTGTACCAACATACCAACACCAATCCAACATATAACTTTGAAAAAAAATAAGATTGCCAGAAGACAAAATAAATGAAACAATTTGGAAGACAAGACCGAAACTTTCAAAAAATAAAAATTATTTTAAGACAATAATAACAAATATATAAATGCTAATAATATGGCAACCGTTATAATTCAAATCACATTTCTTTTACAATGCGTCATACTTTCTATGTTAATTTCTTTGCAATACACAAAATACATTTTCTGTTTCATTTTGTAACAAATTTGTAATAGATATAGATAAATCTATAATAATCTGACAGATTAGTTAGAAAGACATACTCTTTACATACAAAAATAAATGTGTGTATTATTAGAAGTGGGACGCGGAGGGAGTCATTAGCCTTCTTCCCCCTCCTTCACCCCCAGTATGAGATAGCAAATCATGCCTTTCACCTAAACTGCTTTACCTACTGTATTGTCGGTAAAACAGCGTCGCCACTTCATGAGGGTATAAATACCACCATTATAACAAATACCACTATGGTTCTCCGATTTGTTTTTAAATTCTTTAATCTAAGAACTTGCCTTAATGCAGAATTGTACTTCGTCCTTATAATGCAAGTGGTAAATCGTCCTTAAATTTGTCTCAGTGCAAGTTTCTAGATTGTAAAGGGTGATTTTTCACTTGTGTGAGAAGGTTCATTCAGGATTTCACTTCACAGAATTTTCAACAAAGAAATAATTAATTGGTTTGCGGTTTGTTTACAATGTTTGGCATTAGTCAGTTAGTTAGCATTTGATTTATTTTTGCTGAGGTGCGGACCCTGGATCCAACGGTAGAAGTTTGTTAGTGTTCCGTTCATGAGTGAAACTAAGATTGGTATTCTTAAGCTTGTGGTTTACAAAAATTGTTTCTGGTTTTCTTGAATGTATTGGAATTTATTGAAGAGGAGCCGCAGCGTATTAATTGGGAAGTGGTTACAGTGCTTTTATTATTGAAGAAGATGAATTAGTTTTCCGTTCATAAATAGAAGTAATAATTTGATTTCTTAAAATTTGTTGTTTGCCAATATCGTTTGGAGGTTCCATAGGTGTGATGGGATCTTTTGAAAGTGGTCGCCACGTTTTTATTATTGAAGATGAAGAAGAACGATGCGCAATGACAAGCGTTGTCTTTGGTCGACAGGTGACGTCTGACATTTCGAGAGTGGCGTGTTCTATGTAACAGATTTTTTATTAATTGCTTTCGGGTACTTTTTTAGGAATTTTGCAAAGTCAGGCGTTCCGCGACCACGGAGGGGATTTGGCATCGGACCATATCTGGCGCCCATTTTAATTTCGTATTGTATTGCTATAGATGAGAGCGGAACCTGTATTTTCTTGAAAGAATTAACTCTGTCTGATAACTTTAAAATTTTATTTATTTCTACCTTCACTTTCTTGTTACTAAATCTTATGCTCAAAAGCAGAAGTGACTTCTAGAAACACCTATAACCTCGTCCTGCCCATTGTCATTTTTAAATAACAAATTATACTAAACGGGTCCTACCCAAGCTATAAATAATAAAGTTAAAATTTCTGCCCAGTGTCATTTATAAATCACATTTTCAAACTTCGGGTGTATAATTAGAATTTTCCTCTTATTTGCTATTTTACTGATTTTGTATGATTGGTTGGAACGTCACCAATGAGAGAGCAAGCATAAATTAAAGAATAAAAAAAAAACTATTGTCATTGACCACCCATGTGTTCAAAATGGCACCTCGTCGGAGAACAGGTATGTTAAAATCTATGTTTATCAATATAATCTTTGATTTTTTTTGAACGAAAATATATGAAATTTGCAGTTAAATAATCAGTGAGGAGGTATCAATCACAATTACTGTAGAACTATTAATAATTTATTTTTCATGAACTAAAAATAAAAAATGTTCTTCCAAAATCACATTGGGCATAATTTGTTTATAAGTCTTGTTACTTTAATAGATTTGAGAGACAAAGAAATTGAAGACGTATTGGGAGATTCCGATATCGGAGATTACGTGCCTTCTGATGAAGACTGCGGTGATCCTGAATTCATTCCACAACGTGTGAGAGAATCAGTAAGCGAGAGCAATACGTCAGAATCCTATGGGGAAACAGCCTGATGTGGACGACTTCAACGCCATAAGAGGAAGGGTTCCCGGGAGAAGGGGACGGGGTACTCGAGGGATCTCACAGATAGACAATCAGATGGACGTTCACGAGTACGAGGAAGCAGGAACTGCAGTACCAGATCTCCTAATGTACCATCAGCAGCAGTTAATGATTGGTCTGAACAAGAGTACCCTTCTAAAACACATCAGTTATCAGAGCCTTCCTACGTCCCTGTGAACACAGAAAATTTCTCCAAAATAGATCTTTTCAAAGTATGTGGGCCAAAACATAATTGAAAAATAAAGAATTATTTGACTGAAATTTAAAGTTTTACTCTAATGTACCCAACGTCTTCTAAAAAGGACAAATACTGAATTTACAAATTTTGAAAATCTGCCCAATGTTCTTTAAAAAGAACAAAATCAATTGACTTTATAACTTGCGTAAACTACTTAAATGAAGTCTTTTCATATCCTAAAAAATAATAAAAAAAATATATCTCACGTTTATGACACAAATTTCGTAGGTATTTGTTCTGGGCAGTAAGCACTTAAAATATTTTGTACTTCGTAAATGACAATGGGCACAAACAAGCAACTTCGAATTTTACACTTGGGCAGGACGAGGATAACTTTTCTTTTATAACTTCTTTCCCTTCTTGCAAGCAACTATAAATATAATAACCTTTAAAATTCTGTAACGTTTCTCTGTCAACCTTAACTTTAAATCTTAAAACGTTTCAATACATCTAGAAACTTGCCCTGAGACAATTTTGTTATAGAATGGTATCACGTAATCTTAAATCACTTTTCATAAATTGCCAAATTTACATACTTATTTATACAAATATGCACTTAGAAATACTGATGTCAATCTAACCAATCACTGTCAATAATAAACTATGTATGAATAATGTATATACCACTGTCCATTTGTTCACTGAATTTAACATACAAAGCACGTAACATGTGGATCATTCTGCACTTCACTATCGTCAAACACTGAACACTCGCGACAAAGTCGTCCACACTAGCCTGCGCTCGCTGGTACTCGCTCGAAGGCCTCAAAAGAAGCCGATCAACTCCTACTCAATGTTGTTCCGAGGGCCGTCGATGGGCATCGTGTGCAACACCTCGTCTAGAAGCTGCAGGGCTCTGTATTGATACAGTATAAATAAATATTTCTGGACAATTACACAGCGCCATCTAGTCCCAAATTAAGCGCAAAGCTTGTGTTATGGGTACTAGACAACTGATAAATGTATTTAAATACATTTTTTTTGTAAATACACACTTATAACACATAGAAAACTCCCAGACCAAGACAAATACACATGTCCATGCACACAAATGTATGTCTTGTGCGGGAATCGAACATACGACCTCGGAGTCAAAGTGGCCATTGCTAGCCATTCGACCACCGAGCTCGTCAAAATAGATATAAAATGGAGTTTGTGATTTTGCTTATACTATGGATACTAGATAACTGATATTACATATACTTAAGTACTTTTTAAATACATACATTTATTACATAGAAAACACCCAGATCAAGACAAACAGACATGTCCATGCACACAAATGTTTGTCTTGTGCCCCGAACAAGACAAATATGTGTGCAAATCCGTCGCAATTGAACCTGCAACCTCGGCGTCAAAGTAGTCATTGCGGCCCACTGGACCACCGGGCTCGTCGTACAATATAACATACCTGTGCAGGTGCACCTCGACCCAGCAGGGCGTCTCCTTGATGGACGTCCGCGGATAGTCGGGCCCCCAGCCCTTCACAAACGACAACCGCACTATGCACAGCCGCCGAAGGTCATCTACACCGATCCCGGCCGCTGCTGTTAGACCTATAAGCACCACCACAAATTATATTTAAAAATTGGTTGTCTGCAAAGTCGGTTTACGGACGATAATTTCGATCACGTCACAAGCCGAACGCTTGGGCCGATCGTGCCTCTTTATCGCTTGTTCCGCGTTCTTGCTTGCACGATCGGCTCAGGCGGAATGTGACAATGAGTCTGACTTTTTCGTTCATCGATTTATAAGACGTTATCACATCAAAAAGGCTCTATCTTGAGAAGTCAAGTACTGGGATGCTAGCGGCACCGAATATAAATTATCGTTCACAATTACATTAATGAAGTATAAACTCGGTATACGTATAAAGCTTGCTAGCTTTTTAGCATAATGTTCTATATAAATGTAATGTCAAATAAATAAATACATACATTTTTAGCATAATGTTCTATATAAATGTAATGTCAAATGAATAAGTACCTACATAGTTTATTCAACATTTAAAATATAACACAGGAAAAGTTTTACGCATAATTGACATACAGGGTAGTTTTTGTATTTCTTTTTACGATATTGTTAAATAGTTAATATGTACAATTTTTGAACATTGTCAAATAGCCTATTGTTGATGATGAACATTAATATAAGTACAATTGTTAATGATGAACATTCATATAAGTACAATTGTTGATGACGAACATTAATATAAGTGCAATAGTTGATGATGAACATTAATATAAGTACAATTGTTGACGATGAACATTAACACAAGTACACTTGGTGATGATGAACATCAGTATACGTACACTTGTTGATGCCGTGCTGCGGCTGTATGTGTCCGGCGACGGCGGCGGCCTGCGCGGCGGCGGCCGCCTGCGCCGTGGCCGCCTGCGACTGCATCTGCCGGTGGCACTGCCGCAGGTCGAACACCTGCATGTACCCATTACACTATATACCATCCACACTCCTGTACACTGTTTTGAGGTGAAACTAGCATACAATTTTATTAATCTGAGAACTAACGTGGACCTCATGTGTAGGTTACTCTTAAAACCAGATTCAATGACAATGATATCATAAACCAAAAATAATTTTGTGCTCGACAATTTGAACTGCAATATTATACGCATGTGTAGCGCTGTTTCTATGAATATATGAATTCCTATAGATCGCATTGAACGAATAGGCCAGCTTATCGGAGGGGTGGTGTACCCCGCCGCGCCGTAAGAATGCTAGGAGGAGAAATAAGACACAATGATAAATGAATTAAGAGTAAGCAGAGTGAAAGTACTTCCTTGGGATCAGCTACTTGACACAATGCCGGTTGAAGAAGTAAATTATTTCGAATTGTACACCATACAGCTACGTAAATTTGGAATTTGGCACGCTCGGCTACCGGTGAAACATAACGCAACGCTGGTGACGCTACATGTCGCGTCACCGGGCGGCGTCGCTGTACTAAACACAATTACGCGGTGTATACCTTTTATGTGAAGATTAATATATTTAAATTTATTTATCAAGATAAGTTCTATATAGTATTGCCACCTTAATAAAAAGTACGCGACGCGTCGCATCGTCTCGTATCGTTGGAAACTCTTTACAAGAAAACCACTGACAAGTAACAATAACCTATAGTATAGTTCTGTTTCGGCAGAGCGGCTATGATCCAGCGATATTCCTTATTCCACAAGCGTTTACAATATTACTTCACATTAAACAGTCCATAAACTTGTTTGCCATCTGACTTGGTATAAAAAGCAGATATATTTATCTTCTATAGCATGCGTAACACAACCATTTAACCTACCTTGATGCAGGCGGAGGGGTATATTTTGTGAACAGCATCGCCGGGAGCACGGCCCGCCTCCCGGTCCAGGTAATACGACTGGACAAACACGGAATGGTCTGACAGACAACGGAGCCAAACGTCGCCTTCCCCACGCAAGTCTAACTGGACGCCTTTCCCGATATGTAATCTGTAATAAGTTTATTTAAACACTTACTGGAAGCAGATATCCTACCCTACTTTATAACATTATTCAATTGTACGCAATGGACTCGATAACAGATATGAGAAATGTTCTTGCTTTACATGTCAAACTCTTTTAAACGCTGACAGGTCCTAGACACTATATGAATTCTTAACGAATTTTTAGAAACCGCTTTTCATCAATCTGATCTACGAATTCTAAAACAAAATATTAGAAAATATCCTAATATTTCCTATCGATATACACACATCCGAAACACACAAAAATGGGAATTGATTAGACCAACGTTGTCTATATATAAATGCGTTTATTTATCTAATTTCTTCGCATGAACCTAACAACACTCAATAAACAAACTCAGAATATTTTAGAAATAGCAATGTCTTGGAAATGTGTATTAACTATTTAATCTTACCTGGCACGCTCGCTCTGTTCCGTTCTGTGGACATTACTAAGAGCTCCGAGACAGAATCTGTTACCGCCAGAGGGATCCACATACCCATCCACCTGATATAAATAAAAATTAAACATGTTTCAATTATCCTTGACTAAATACGATGTATTTATTATTATTAATTTTTCTATTAAATTATATTTATTCTTCAAAATAAACCGTATAGTGCAGTCAACAAGTTCAAAAACATGTTAAATAGTGATGAAGCTCCAAAAATATGAACGATAGCTCATTCGGTTCGGAATGATGTCTAGAAAAAAGAATTATCAAAATCGGACTACTTTATCAATAGTTTTGCGTGATCATACATAAAAAAATATACGTGTCGACTTGAGAACCTCCTCCGTATTTTCGTTGGTTAAAAATGTATTGTTATTATTTTTAAAAGACAACAATCGAGCAAAAAGAAAACTTAAACTATTATTTTTTTTATAAACAATTTATAAATAAATAATGTAAAAAAATCTTGTGTTACTAGGGTGGCCGGGCGCCTCTGTGCGGTGGTAGTGCGTAGGTCTGCTCAGTGCTGCCGTTTTGCGTGTAATGTCGTCACTACGAACCGAATGAGCAATTGCTCATATTTTTAAGAGCTTTATCACTATTTAACATGTTTTTGAACTTGATGATTAGATTATTATTTATTAGAAGAAGATTATTAGAAGAATATTTATTTTATGGAAAAAGATTACCAAATATATTATAAAATATAGTGACCAGTATATTTGTACTAAATAATAACTACTACTCTACTGTATTGAGGCACTCAAAGGCGTCGTTGCGCGTGTCAGTCTAATCGAACACGCAAGTTAAGCAACGTGGATCGTACCCTGTCCATGGATGGATTTATTTATCTCGCGCTGCTCCGTGCTTCTAATAGCGCGTTAAGCCGTCGGTCCTGACTGGTATCATTAGAGTCGTTAGGTAAACGCAATGAAATTTAGGCAGCTTGAAAACACTGGCCTCCGCCAACCCGCAGTTGAGCAGCGTGGAGTTTGCTCACCCCTTCGACTGAGGGGAGACCCGTACCCCAGCTTTGCTAATATTAACATTTCTTAAACTCTCTAAATAATACGAACGTGTCCACAAACTGTAAACAATTTTAAACAAGATATCATAGACAAAAAAATATACTTTTTTTTGTTATTACAAAAATATATGTGAAATATACCGCAGAAAGATTTTTTATTTGCAACAAATACTATATAATATTTATTTCTAAACCTTACCGTAACATTAGGTCTACTCGATGGAACCTTAAAAGTCTCTCCAACTTGTGTATCCAACTCGAAGTATGCCACAGAACACCAATACTCAGGTGCTGGTTGACTTGACAGCAAACCACCAGGGTTGCCATTAACTACAAAAATAACGATTATGGTAAATGAATGTTTTAAACTATTAATATATCACTGATAACTTTTATTAAGATTTGTGCAAAATTTAGAATATTTTAGAAATAGGTAAATAAATAGAATGCAGATGAAAAGGGTGTCACTTGACTCGCCTAAAATGATTAGTCCCAGTTTTATTTCTAACGTATTATTTAAACTTATAACTTCTATCGTACGGTTATTATTTTGGGAATTGAAAACAGGCTAAATAAATTTAGGATAAGTGCAAATTGTGCGAAAATAAATTAGGCACATAGTTTGTACGTTAATGACAAGAAAAATTAAAGGAATATACGAAGTGAATCAAATGAATATGGGTACACGATGACCTTCGAAGATTCAATAGAGGCGCAGCGACACATAGATAAAATTAAAAAATACAACAATGCACGCTAATTAATTTGCTTTCAGCTGCTGCTTTTTTTCAACGATGGTGGTCATCATGACCCATCATGGCCGGCCGTATAGAGGCCCTAGAGTGTCATAAGGACGTGAGCCCGTTTGTCCACTACACGTCACGGATATTTGTATGGTCTGTTCACTCGATCCAACAAAAATCCAAAAGTCGGATATTGAAGGTTTGGAGAATCTTCGGTCCGTCAAAACGGCGTATCTGTGCCGGACAAGTGGACAAACGGGCTCGGTGTATATTCTCACAGTAGTGGTGGTGGTGCGCGGGCTGGTCGAGCGCGCCGGCGGCGGGCGGCGGCGCCAGGCTCTGTGTGTACGTCAGCGTGTTGTTGCCCGTCCACGTGCCTGCGGCGGAACAACCACGCCTCAATACACGGGACACTCTCTCACATCACACTTATACTACTATACTATAACTATACAGTGGAATCTCACTAATCCGGCACTATTAAAAACCCGAGGGTGGCGGATTATTGGAATGTTCGGATTACTGGATTGTATAGGAAATGTCATAATAAATAAAATAAAGCATTGCATAAAGAAAATACGATGTATTTAGATTTCTGGTCTACAAGTTTTTATAACAGTAACATCTCAAAATTAACTTGTAATTAATTGGGCTGGGGGAGGTGCGGGTGGAGGGTGCCAGATTACTGGACGCGTCGATCTATTGAAGTGCCGGATTAGTGAGATTCTACTGTATTTTGTACCAGCCGGTGCCTGTGTCCGTGTCATATGTCGACACTTTTTATTGACTTTTGCTATGCGTTTTTTAACAGGTGAATTTCAATTACTTTTTTCATCAAGATCTATAGATGATTCTTCGCTACATTCTACAGAAGACTGGATAAATAAAAAGAGAAAGAAACAGTATACACGTATATTAGAGTGAGATAGAGAATGAATCAACTTTTTTCGTCGTAAGAACCAACAGCTTTTGTCATTATTTAAAATTATTTGTAACTTATAAAACGGAATGTAAGCGCAAATTTGTGCATAAACAAAAGTAAAGTTCGAGATTCCTGCTGCTGCTATGGCTAGGTGTGATAAGGCAGTAAGCACTGCAGCACTAGACTGCTGGCAGAAGTGAACGCATTCTGCCGAGACGTCTCACCTAAACAACTGAACTCATACAAAACAACCCAGGTTAGTGTACTAGCTGACCCGAACAACTTCGTGTGCGAGTGATCTCTCACACGGTTACGTATTATAATAACTAAACCCATACAAAAACTAAACCCTTATAACTATTTTCGATATAACTACGGCCAAAAGACCTACTGTTTCGGGTTTAAAATATCTTTATTTCTTATTTAAAACACTTACAGTGTCACTTACATAAGAAACAATAAACAAATATAAATGTATGACATTTTGTAAATCTCATACATTGTTGAGATGTTATAACTAATGGACGAAATTCATACAGGATTCACCTACGGTTTATTCAACTACAATTAATTAACCTAAAGTTGATTGAAGTAACAAACGTTCAAGAAAAATATTGCCAACCACGACTTCACGTAGACTTGTCGGATCGATACTACAGTGTTTTTTGTAAGCCCGGAGGCGCTGAGGGAGTGCAGCCCCCGCCTGCCGTAACGAAGGGCAGGCACCATGCGAGCCGGAGATGCGAAGGCGAGCATGAGTGCCGTCCCTTCGTTACGCAAAGGCGAACGGGCTGCACTTCCCTCAGCGCCGGAGACGTCGCAGAGCTTGCTTATTAGGTAGGTACATGAAACGAAATTGTTACGACAAAGCTAAATGAATGAATAGTAAATTAAGAAAGTTAAGAAAACAATCGCGCGCAGTATTGATAACCCGTAGGCGAGTCGTTCATTAGGTATTTCATACATAGTTGTAACTTGTAACATTCAATATCTTAAAAAAACCATTATATTAATCGTTCGTTATTGCTATTAACTTTAGTTTAATCAAAATTAGGTAAGTTAAAGAGTAGTTCAGTCGACCAATATGCGTTATAAACATATGTGAATCGACCGTAGTTATATCGAAAATAGTTATAATGGGATTAGTTATTATAATACGTAACCCTCTCACACGCATACGAAATAGACAGTCTCTCTCTCAAGAGAAAGGGTTGAGAGTGAAGCGTGAGATTACCATTAAATAGGTCAGAGTGAGCCAATCTTAAAAGATAGATATATGTTATCGCGGACTTTTTTATAGAACTTTTTAAGACGAACAATTCCATCATACATGTTGTTGCATAACTTTAACCGTTTACGCAGCGCACCAACGGAAACTCAAAAGAGGAATTATTATTCCCCATTTTTCCGATATCTTTCATTGGTGCTCTGTTCCTATTGATCGTAGCGTGATATTATAAAGCCTATAGCTTTCCGCAATAAATGCTATCTATCGCTATATCCATCACTAAAATATTATTTCCTTTCCACCAGCAGTTCCTAAGATTAACGCGTTCCACCAAACAAACAAACTCTTCAGCTTTATAATATTAGTATAGGTTACAGCAGTAGTTTGTATATTGCTGCTGCCATTGAGTGCGTTGTAGCAGTAACTCGGTTTCGTTCGAGGCGTACCGACTTGGCAGTGACGTCTTACTGGTAACTATTAGTTCCACTAAACAAGTATAATGAATCATCATCATCAGGTCCATTTTAGTCTCCACTAACGCACTACCACTAGCGCACAACCCTTTCTCGTCCGTCCTAGACGGAAGGAAGATTTGGCCTGCACTCCTCACGCTGGCCAAACGGGTTGGGGAGGCCTGATCGATATTTGATAATGTATTTCCCTTAGTCGCCTTGTACAATATCCACGGGAGGAAACGGAGTGATTCTATTCTAGTCTGCCGGAAACCACACGAGCAGTATAATGAATACATTAGCCATTTATCAATATAGCCAGCAACAGCAGCATCAGGGCTAGGTACAGACTGCCCTGATGCTGCTGATGCTGGCTCCGATCAGAAGTAAACTTAGCTGCAGTTCGGGTCTAGTGGCAGAGCCGAAAACGTTCTCCTATGACGTATCAATAGTCACTAAGTTCCTACTAAAATAGTATAGTGCATTACAGCAGTAATGTACTGTAGCAGTAGTGTACCTTGCTGCTGCTGCTGCTGCTGTTGTGGAGTACGATGCGGCAGTGGACTCGGCTGTGGCGCGGGACTTGTGGCAGAGGCGAACCCGTTCTGTTGGGACGTCTCACCAGCGACTGGTGACACCGCAACAGTTCCCACTATATAAGGCAATAGATCAAATGAAGTCATTGTTTTTTTTTTTTATAAAAATAACTACATTATATCTTTAGGAGGTTTATGGGTTTGAAGGAGTGAGAGTAAGAAATAAACTGACTTCTAATAGCAAACTGTAATTAATGCCTAATGAGTTACAAATTAATAATAAATTTTCATAATATACAAGCACAGCGAAACAATACAAAGACAATCTGACGTGAATGTTTTTCTTCGTTACTAGGCAACATAAAAGATATGTAGGGCCGCCACAGGACCCCCCTCCAGAGACCGTCTCAAGGGCGATAATAATTGGGAAAACACACTGTGCGACCTGACCGAGTCCTCCGGATATCACCTCCGTCGGATTTAGGTGGCGTAGTATCATGAGATGGGAGTGATGGGTGTGTTGGATGTGGTGTATGAGTGGCGGTATATTCGTTAACTAGTATATAGGCTGGCTTGACCCGATCTATCGACACTGTTTCCTCCCTATCGTTGATGCGGATTTTAAACACTTTGTCGCCGCGTTGCAGAACCTCGTAAGGTCCCAAATAAGCAGGTTTTAGAGAGCCGCCAACAGTATCATCTCGCAGAAAGACGTGGGTTGCAGATGCCAGATCTTTGAAAATAAAAACTGTTTTCTTGGCATGACGTGAAGCTGGTGTTGGCTGCAGTCTCCTTGCAAATGCACGTATTCGCGACAAGTAATCTGTAAGATCTGTAGTAGTGTCTTCTTTATGATCGAAAAATTCACCAGGCAATCTGAGATTCTCACCGTAAACGAGTTCAGCCGACGAAGCACGCATGTCTTCTTTGAAAGCACTCCGTATCCCAAGAAGAACCAGGGGAAGAGACTCAACCCAGTTAATATTCGAGTGACAAACAATAGCAGCTTTTAGCTGCCTGTGAAATCGTTCTACTAAACCATTGCATGCTGGGTGATAAGCAGTTGTTCTCTTGTGATGAAATCCGATGAGGTCAGATAAACGTTTAAATAAAGTTGACTCAAACTGTCTACCGCGATCAGTGACAATTGTAGTAGGGCAACCAAATCGGGAGATCCATCCATAGAGTAGCGCTCTGGCCACTGACTCAGCAGTGATATCTTGGAGTGGGATTGCCTCAGGCCAACGCGTGAATCTATCGACGGCTGTGAGACAATACCTATATCCTTGTGACAGTGGCAGTGGACCAATAAGATCTATATGTATATGGGAAAATCTTGATTTAGGTAATTTAAAAGTGCTCAAGGGTGATGAGACATGGCGGGTGACCTTTGCACGCTGGCAAGCCAAACACGTACGTGTCCATTCCCGACAGTCTTTCCTAATCCCTGGCCAGACGTATCTCTCCGCGACTAGCTTGGCCGTGGTGTTTGCTCCGGGATGACTGAGACAGTGGAGCGTTTCGAAAACCTGCCGGCGATATTGTCTTGGAACATATGGTCGCGTAGTATTGCTTCTCTCATCGCAGTACAGTTCAGAATGCGTACCTGGCAGTTTAATCTTCTTCAGGCGTAACGAGGTGTTACCATTCAGTAATAGCTGCAGCTCTGGGTCAGAAAATTGGGACTTGGCCAACTGTTCCAAGTTAACCGGTTGAACGATTTCTTCGACTCGTGACAGGGTATCAGCTACTACGTTGTCCTTCCCAGAAATGTGCCTGATATCTGTTGTAAACTGCGAGATGTAATCTAGATGTCTGAACTGTCTTGGTGAGCAATTTTCTTTTCGTGAGTGAAACGCAAAACATAGGGGTTTATGATCTGTGTAGATGACAAAATCTCTTGCTTCTACCATATGTCTGAAGTATTTTATTGCTTCATATATCGCCAACAGCTCTCGATCGTAAGGAGAGTACTTCTGCTGAGCTGGACTTAACTTACGAGAGAAGAATGCTAATGGCTGCCAACCTTGTCCATCTTTGAACTGTTGCAGAGCTGCTCCGATTGCTGTGTCAGAAGCGTCCGTCACTATAGCTAGTTTCGCTTGGCAGTCCGGGTGAGCCAGCAGGGCAGCTCGACATAGTCCTTCTTTGCAGCTGTTGAACGCTTCTAGTTCCAACGAAGAAAACTTCACAGGGTGAGAACCTTTAACTGCGCCAGTTAGCAAAGCATTTAACGGTGCTTGATGTTGGGCGGCATCAGGAATGAACCTTCTATAAAAGTTGAGCATCCCTAAAAATCTTCGAAGCTCGCGTACTGTCTTCGGAACTGGAAAATTCACAATAGCCTCAACTTTGTCCGAAAGAGGTTTGGTGCCTTCGGCAGAGATACGATAGCCTAAAAATATAACCTCAGAGGCTCCAAATACACATTTAGAGGTGTTGATTACCATTCCGTATTCTTGCAATCTGGTAAATAATTGCCGAAGATGGTATTTGTGCTCGGCTTCATCTTTCGAGAAAATTAGGAAGTCATCTAAATACGCGTAAACGAAGTCTAATCCCCTCAGCATTTCATCAACAAAGCGCTGAAATGTCTGTCCGGCATTACGAAGTCCGAACGTCATATACGGAAATTCGTAAAGACCGAAAGGTGTCGTGATGGCAGTTTTGTGTACATCCTCAGCACTTACAGGGATCTGGTTGTACGCTTTAACTAAATCTGTAGTTGAAAAAATTTTGCAACCGGCCAGATTGTGTGAAAAGTCATGAATGTGACGAATGGGGTATTTATCAGGTATAGTTCTGCTGTTTAACATCCTAAAATCGCCGCACGGGCGCCAACCATTGTCCTTTTTAGGTACTAAATGAAGAGGTGACGACCATGCTGATTCGGAGGGTCTGGCTATACCACTCTGGAGCATAGAAGCAAACTCCTCCTTAGCTATCTTCAATTTATCAGGGGCCAGCCTACGTGGTGTACAAGAAACAGGCGGTCCCGGCGTAGTGCGTATATGATGTACGGTGTTATGTGTAGGTGTGCGATGTATACCATGGGGGCGAGTAATGTCGGGGTACTCCCTTAGTATGTCATGATACACAGACTCACCAATGATGCTTTTTATCGAAGATATGATATCGGAAGATCGGGCAGGCAAACCAGTGGTCGCGAGTGTTGTATTGCTATCTATTAATCGTTGGTTTCTGCAATCAACAGTAAGATTATCAAAAGATAGAAAATCTACACCTATTATCGCCTTTGTTACGTCTGCTACAATAAATCTCCAAGGAAAGTCGCGGCGCAAGCCTAGATTTAAATTTAATTCAATATAACCATTTGTAGCAATGGAGCTACCGTTAGCGGCGTACAATTGAAATTTTGATAACGGTCGGCGTTCTTTTATATTGCTTCGAGGAAAAACACAGAGGTCACTACCGGTGTCCACTAAAAACTGCGTCTTCGTCCTACTATCAGTTACGAACAGGCGACCTGTACATTTGCAATCGGTTGTCGCCATTATCGATTGCCCGTTGCGTTTCCCGCTGGCGTCGATACAAAATCACAGGGCTTAACACATTTGAGTGCCTTATCACCAAACTTATTGTGGTACCAGCAGTTCGGGTACTTTTTGTATATCGAATGCGATCTCGTTTGTGTGCGACTGCTGTTACTAGGCGATCTTTGTCGATTACGGGACATCCTGTCAACTTTACTAGATAATGCTGCGACTTGTTTTGATAGGTCTGCTATAAGATTGCTAGACGAACCATGTGATGATGTAGATGCTAGCTGATTCCCATATGGCGAGACGACATCGTGAACTCGATCAGCTAACTCGGCTAATTCCTCCAGCGTGGCCTTCGGTTGCGACGCAATAATTGATTGTGTACTGATAGGTAGGCGGCTTGTCCAAATAGTACGCAAGAAGTCATCCGGTATGCCGGGTCCTGCAAGATCACGCAAGTGGCGAACTAACTGCGACGGTTTTCTATCACCAAGCTCTACATTACCTAACAGCTGCATCACTTTTCGCTCCCGCGATGCCGAAAGACGTTTTATAAGCTCTTCCTTCAACTTCTCATATTTATTCGTAGCTGGTGGGGAAAGAATAATGTCTTCGACTTCGGTAGCATATTGCGGCTCCAGGTGTCCCGAGGCGTAATAAAATTTTGTACTATCTACCTTAATATTGTAGAGCTCAAATTGGCCCTCGAGCTGCGCGAACCACAACGCCGGCTTCTCTGCATAAAAGGGTGGAATTCTTATACCAACGCGGCATGTTTCGGCTTCGGAATTTTTGTTCTCACTCATACTCGTGTTTGTACGGGGTCACCAGTTTAAGAGGTTTATGGGTTTGAAGGAGTGAGAGTAAGAAATAAACTGACTTCTAATAGCAAACTGTAATTAATGCCTAATGAGTTACAAATTAATAATAAATTTTCATAATATACAAGCACAGCGAAACAATACAAAGACAATCTGACGTGAATGTTTTTCTTCGTTACTAGGCAACATAAAAGATATGTAGGGCCGCCACATATCTAATAACCTCAATTGCCTGGCTTTCAAACTGTACATTGTCATTGACGGAATATTATTATTTACGATACAGCAAATAGCCCCCATATTAATGATAGATTAAGGACTAATTCAATAGGTACGTATGCGCTATCTGTACTTACCTATGTCAGACTGAGTATAGTACTGCAAACAAAGTAAGTACATACAAAAAACGCGCCGCGGAGTGGTTTAAAATGCCAAATCCTTATTGGCTTAAATACTGTATTTTTGATACTGTTTAAACAATAAACCAACAACCGGTTAAGCTAAAACGGAGTCTAGATATTTTTATTGCGAAAATCTAATTTCCTTAGATTTGCTGTTGGAAAATTTTTGTCACTAAAATCGAAGTATACATTATATTCGCCACTAAAATCAAGATTTTTTTGGAATCAATAAGTTTGGCCCGAATCGACTTTAACTCAGGAGGTAGGGCCCCAGCCCCCTTACCACCAACGCTTATTGCGATTCAATAACTGAATATTATTATTTCCAACGGGGACGCCGGCTGTCGGGCGGGTGATCAGCCTTACCTGAGGCCATTTCACCCATTTCCCCTGGTCCTCCCTTTTGGGGGAGGATGTGGGTTTATCCGGCAATCACGGCGTTCCGTCGAACCTACCTGTTTCCTTGCAAAACCTTACAATCTGTTCCACCTTCAGGTCTTCCAGGTCTTCTTTGTCTAATTTGTCCACCCCCATGGTCTCCCATCTTATCCGTGAGTACATGGGGCACTCGGCAAGCAGGTGGAAGCTTGTTTCGTCGTCGTCCATGCACGCGATCCAATAAGCGACTCTATTCAATTTGAAATAGAGTCGCTTAATCATTGGTATGAATAAGCATACTATTCAGTTATTGAATCGCAACTAGAGTTGGTGGTAAGGGGGCTGGTCTGAGAATTTTTACACATATTATATTCACATATAATATAATATAATAATTGATCTGTACCTGGCAAAGTTTGTGTTAATTGTGTATCAGTTGTAGTTTGCTCAGTTGTGAAGAATGTTGTTGTGGTGCCGTCTATTAGAGGCGTGGTGCCGCCTGGGGACATGGTCACTGGCATGGCAGCTGAAAACAATAGAAACATCACATGTCCAGCTCTGTAACTTACTAGACTTAGAGATACTAATTGACTGATTATTAGGGCTGCAACACAACGACGCAACGCACGCAAAACGCAAGTCATTTTTATACTACTAAATTTCGACATATAAAAAAAAATACGAAACGAAATGGGCTCAGTGGCAAAGGTTTTATTTCATTGTTGATACTCGAGCAGTGCAGACTAGGATTTGGCGCCGTTTTATTATGTTACCATGATTATACTGAGGACAGTGTTTCAGTTAAAGCTATAATATTTAAAGCAAAATCATACTTGCATCTTCATAGCACCTTCTACACGGTCCATATTACCCTTCTTTATGTACATGAGACAATTAGAATCATTTGGGGACTATTTATACTGAAAGGTAGCAAAATAGGGGAGACTGTGTATAAAGTGCTTAATACAAAAAAAATGTAAATAAGTGTAAGTACTAAAAATAATAGTGCAAAATAAAATAATAAGCTTACAATGATTGATTCTTTTAGGCAGCCACATTGCTCTCGCGTCCATTGTATCAGGAGGTTCTAACTTAGGGGCTATTGCCCTCTGTTGACTCATCACCATTTGTTGGGGACTCTGTATTGGCATTCCCTGATTCATATTCTGCATTTGGGGAGTCCCAGGAGACATCTGAGTAGGTGCGGATGCCATTCTTGGGGAAGCCATCTGCGGCACATTTGTCCCCATTTGTGGAGTTCCCGGACCCATTTGTGGATTTCCCGGTCCCATTTGTGGATTTCCCGGTCCCATTTGTGGCGCACCAGGACCCATTTGTGGTGTTCCTGGACCCATTTGTGGCGTGCCTGGCCCCATTTGAGGTGTTCCCGGCCCCATTTGTGGTGTCCCGGGAGGTAACTGTGGCGATGACATCATTTGTTGTGTGGGCATCTGGTTGTTCGGATGGGTTGAGATCATTTGGGGAGGCGCTGGTGAGTGGCCCATTTGTGGAGGAGCACCGGGAGGTCGAATGGGCGGCCGCGGGCCGTGTGCCGGCGAGAACATGTTCGGAACGCCGTCTGGCGCTATCGAAACGCAAAATAAAATTATCATGCATTGCAAAATAAATTATAATAGACGAATACTTATAAAATCAATGATGAATGTTTGACATAGGTATTAAACTTTAAAAAGCTTTGAAGTAAATATTTATGCTATTAAATGTATTTTTTAATGGTATTCTTCTTTTTATATATTCATCATTAATTCCAACTAATCTGACATATAAAAATTATACATCTAAAGGCTGATTACAACAAAAAATTTACTTTTGTTCTTTTAAAAAAAATCATTTGTATAAATCAGTCTTAAAATGCCAACTTCACTTTTTTCAAGTTCTTTCTTATGATAAACCTAAATAGATTCCAAAGGCATCAATTTTAATCACATGCAATTTTAATTTTAAAAACATTACATCAATCAACATGAATATGTTTTTGTAGAAGTTTATTATTTATGGTCTTACTTTGTCCTTGATTTATAATAATGTTGGTAGTTTGAAACTGATGGTGCGGGATTGCAGTGTGATGGTGTCTTGGACTGGTGGCATGGTGCTGGATAGTCACTAGTTCTCCAGTGTCCATGTCCATTCCATTGCCGCTGAGACCTGCTGTGTATTCATCCTTGACTAACCTACTGGGACCAGACTGCAGAGTCAATCCAGAGAGATCTGAAATTTTTGCCCAATCAACTATATAAATAAAAAGAGAGATAAGGAGCAATCAACTATATAAATAAAAAGAGGTAGGGAGTGTAATTGTAAGCTACCCGATGGGAAATTTACCTCCACCTCACAGAATACCGCAGCCAAATAACAATTCCCTCGAGAGTCCCTTTGACGTCACCAGAAAGAAAGGAGATGCTGCGTTGGCAGCGGGGGTGGCCACGAGCGAGCGATATTTTATGTTGCGAGCGTCAATATGTAAACGCTTCACATCAGGTGGGCCGTATGATTGTCTGCCACCCGAGTTAGAAAACCAGCTGACTCAGCAAATGTCATGCCATATAAATTCATTTTTGTCAAATAAATTCTGGATAGGAAACCCACTATCCATGTCACAACAGTACGATACTCTCGTATATCCATATCATATACATATTATTATTCAGAACTAGGGTTGAACTGTTAGATTGTTAGAAATAACTTTCTCACACAAGAAACTTACCTAAATTCAATGTATGCTGTATAATTATAATTCTACTTATTTAATAATAACCTTTGGTTTTATAGAAAACATGCCTCAAAACTTACACGTTAAGTAATAAATAATGCAATGAGGTACAGTTCTATTGATATTATGAAAATTCAACCCTATTACCTTGTCGAGAGTGTCTATTGTGCAGGCATGAGGGAGACGAGGAATATGGCCAGACTAGCAGGTCGTGAATATTTATTTAGGAATCCACATTAATCACCCCTAAAGGTTAGGGTCTCACAGTATCACATATCCTCCATCCAACAAAATGACAAAAAGAACCTAAACTGAATCTTAACTGATTATTGCATTCAATTTCAACAGTTCCTTAAATTTTAAAAATGGGGTAGCAGCTGTCAGTTCCAGTTTTTCTAGATTCACACAATGAATAGATCACAGCTGTGCCTAGCCTAGTCTCAAACTTGTTAGTGGCACAATAGGTTGTCCGATACAGTATGAATGTGACTAACTTTTTACCATACTACGAAGTTATCATAATTGCAATCATCAATAAAAACAAGTCTAATGTTTCTCCATGTTTTCAGTAAAAGCATGAAAACAAACTTTTTGAAGTTCTCAGTTTAATCACCAGTTGTCGACAAAAGTCATAGTGGTCTACAGAAAATAAAGTTTGTGAAATACTAATTATCACTGATAGTGTTTATTGGAAATTTATTTATTAAGTCAAATAAAATTAATCAAAGTTAACTGAATAAAAATCAGTGACAAAACTATTTACTGTGTCCATTAATCTGTACAAATTTATTATCTGTGAAATGATATTAGTGTTTCAGCACTTCCTTAAATACTGAAAAAAAGAAAAAGGAAAAACAATGAAAAAATAATAAAAATAAATACCTTTTTTATAGTGATAAAACTCCTTCATATGAGTTCATACTATATCATACTAAATTATGTAACCAATTAACAATTTTCCAGATAAAAATATGCAAGTGTTGTGTGTAAACTAGTTAATTAATAATTAATTCCATATGAATGTTTCAGTGCATCAAAAACATTGTAGCAAACAAATTATACTAACCAATTCCAGGGGAGACTACCCTTTCGTAATGATATGGATTCACACAAACCGAATCACATTTTAGATCAAATGCAAACTGGCAGAATTTTACATGTTTCAATTCATTCTTGTGGAGATCTGGCCAGCGCCATATACGGGCGTATATCACATGTGGGAACCCTTTACGACCAGCCACCTGCAAATTAAAGATTTACAAAGTCACAATTCAAATTTTCACGGAAACTTAATATGTCACCAAATATAGCTAAAACTGTGGTCCTTCATGCAGGATTGTTCCTACATGCTCCCTGTAATGCTCCCAGCTTCCACAGAGAGCAATAAAACTTTAAGTCCCCTTATGGAGCAAATGGAACGCACAACTTTCAACTTTCATATGTTATCTATGGTAATAGCTATGCTAGTATGGGGCATGTGGGAACAAGCCGTGATTCCAATCAAGAATGTCCATAACAGTTAAAACATCTCTAAGCTGTACTTATTAGCATGGATTCTTTTTAACCCTATAACTGTAGATCAATTTTCACAAACATTCAAAAATCACAAAACTCTCACATTTTATTTCACACTGATACTTCGATAACTGCATCATTTTGCAGTTATCGAAGTCATTTATAATTGCAGCTGGTAAGATACTGATTGCCAAACTTTCTAAAAGTGAATATGATTTACTGTTTTTATTATCAAAACATCTACAAGTCACACAACTCATCTGATTATAGTCTGGCGACTGATTGCAGATATTACCAAAAAAAAAAAAAAAAAAAAAAAAAAAAATATCAAAACATAATTGTATTTTGTTTGATTAGTTAATACACCAATCTAGAAACTACATTAGATCTCTTATGCAACTAAATTTAAGAATTTATTTTAATAAACAAGCAAACACAATATAATTCTTTACATAAACTGCAAAAATATTACGCAAACATTTTATAATACTAATTAATAAACTCTAACAAACCTGAAGTCGGCCATCCAATGTTCTCTGAATCGTAACACATTTACTAGGATGTGCCCCGTTAGTAGTTATTGCGGTGATCAGCGAGTCTAATTCATCCCTCTTCTCTTTAAGTTTCTTTACAAGTGACTCAATGGCACGTTTTGAGAAACTCTCGCTCTCCCCACCCTGTCTGTGGCACATGAGAGAGTGCACGATACTCAGGCAGGCATCTGCCGATGTTGGGGCTGTGGTGTTCATGACTACAACATACACACAAACACATTTAATTCGATTACAGACATAATGTTAGATTTAGATAATGGGAAACAATAAATTAAAGAATTTAGCTGCCAATTCGGTTGTGAAGATGTGAATAAATACTGTATTTTTTTATATTCATGAACTTCAATGTACCTTCCAATTACATACATGAAGTAACCAAAATCACTTATGACATGAAATTCATTTTCACACATGAAATCTTAGACAGATATTAATAGACAAATATAGTCAATTAATATAATAGCGATGCTCATTGTCGCAAAAATTACAAAATAAGATGTAATAATCACCAGACAAAATCTACTCTAGGATAAGTTTAAGACTACCAAAAAAATTACCTGACGATTATTCGAATATCACTACCAACTTGTATCGATAAAAATGTTTACATTTAACTGCAATATCGTAAATAACTTAGGAAAATTGATTTCCTTTCATGCAAGATGATACCAAAACAGAATGCGACATTTTGGCGAAACATAGACAAAATATAGATTAAAAAAAAGTATAGAGAAATGTTGCCAAACCAAATCCTTCTATAAACTTACATTATCTTCCTCTTTATAAATTACAGTTATACTAATTATTATGTAAATACATACATACATACTGGACAAATTACACACTGCCATCTAGTCCCAATCTAAGACGGATATAACACTTAAATATATTTTTTATAAATACATATGTTGTACATGTCGGCATTAACACACCCCGGCCACTCCATACCACAGACATTCAATATAGTTGAAATTGAATGTCTGTGCTCCATACAAATGTCGCGTCGTGAGTCGTGATTCGTGAACTACTACATTAACAAAGACGTCTGTGCAGAGGGTAAATGAGCGTGTGTGGTGAGTGTAGCACCATACAAACTGTTCTACATTCGTCTCAGAGGGGAGGTGAGGTCGAAGACAAGAGAGCGGCAGTAAATACATACATATAATTTATCACTTCACACCTAAGTTTGTATGACGCAGCTTTCAAACAGAACTGTCGTTTTTATAATATAATGACTTTAGTGACTTTTTTGGAATGTAAAAATATCAAATTATAACTCGCTTATTTCAAACCCATTTTAATACCTTGTTTAAAATTATATATACAATACAGAAGTATGGGCTATAACAAACTTGTACCCAGGACCCTAAACCTATATACATATATAAAATACTCGATGACTGTCGTCGACAGACAACTAAAACTAAGTTTTTTACCCATGGTTTACTCTTTAAATTTGAAAAATGCTAGCCGATTTTTAGAATATTAGTAAATTTGGTAGTTGATTGGCAAACTTTGTAATTTTTTTTAAATATATAGTTAAAATTGGCATCACGTTTTATTTTGAATACTTAGATGTTGTCAAATCGCATAGGTATTATGTAATGTTATCGATGAACATTGGAGGAGGCAATTTGCTTATGGATTTTATACCGAAGGCTGCAACATCGCAGAAGAAGACAAGGACAATACATTCAATATCTTTGGACAATACTGTGTGCATCCTATTTTAAGTAAAATACTTTCTTTCTTCAAATCTGTTTGTCACTTTATATCCCAATCTGAGACTACATAAATATTTTTTTTAACTATTTCAAAATGTTGGTTGCATATTAAAACTAATTCTTTTAATATGCAACCAACCTTTAATTAAAAGATCTTCTTTTTAATATTTTATTTGAATAGTCCTTAGAACCTAATCACAGTATTCATTACTTAATTAGAAATTTCTTTTCGTGACAGAAAGTAAAATATACAGCCACTTACCTACCATTTCAACGCTGTGTTTCGCGTGTAAAATGGCGATGACAACCAAGGGCGAATACAGGGGTGAGTGAATCATGTATAAGATTATCCCTCGCTCGAGATAATTAAAATAGATTTTCATTGATTGCACGGCACCTGAATGTTTTTGTAGAAAAGAGAACCAATAAGATTTTTTTTTATACTACGCCGGGTGGCAGACAAGCATACGGCCCGTCTGATGTGAAGCGGTTACCGTAGCCATATTCACGCTCGCAACAAAAAATATCGCTCGCGCGCTGCCACCCCCGCTGCCATCGCAGCAACTCTTGCGTTTCTGGTGACCTCACTCACTCGCAGGAACACAACAACCCTCAAGGTAATTGTTATTAGGCTGCGGTATTCTGTGAGGTGGAATCCTTCCCCAGTCGGGCAGCTTACAAAATACGCTATGCCTTACCTCTTTTATCGCCAGAGCCTCGTTTTTCTGTTAGCAGGGTACACCACGCGCAAGTGAGATTGGTTTTGGTTCAAAGATGTTGATGAACCACTTACACCCCAAAGATTTGTTAAAACTACAACAAATCTCTGAAAATCTTAATGCAACTTATCAAACATTAATTTTGAGCTAATAAACCATAAAAAATATATTTCAGTTGAAAATTTATTGTCATTTTAATACATGGATTTTCACAACGATAATTCATTTTTGATGTTAGAATTAGGTAATTTATCGTATAGATTCGTCATTTTATATATGCCTCACAGACATTCAATGTATGCCTATATATTTGTGACTTGTCTGGATATTTTTACTAGATTACTGGGTTTTAGCACGGTAACACTGACTTTTGACTACTGTCGAGTTGGGGTGCTGACAGGAGGTTTTGACAAATTCTCATTTTTATTATTTTTCATTTCTGAAGTCAAAACGAGTTAAAAATAATTAGATCAACGTAAATAATTGTCTCCCTGACGTTAAAAATCGTGACGTGTTGCGTGTATGTGTTGTTGACATACTGTCGATAAGTGGGTGGATTCCTGTTTTATTTGTGTCATGCCCAATAAATTGGCGAACGCTGATGATGAAAAATGAAGGGGGTCGATAGCTCTCCAGCTGATCGCGAAGGAATGACAAATAAACCGATAGTAACATGTAAGTATCAATATACCAGCCATTCAATATGTAAGGTAAATTGTTTTACTTTTTAAATTGGTTTCTTGATGATAGGCGCCGGAGATTGGAATTTATTTTGCACGCTAGAGGCGCCTTTGGTGGCAGCGATACCCCAGGACTCTTGTGAATGGAGAAGATCCTACGGACGGCCTCCTAAGTCTGTCTACCTGGAGGCTTCCTTCATAAAATTCAATAAGGACAAAGTGCAGTCAGAATTTAACTTGTTGAAGCGTCCAATTTTTCATATTTATTGGACCGATTGTGTGGTAAGTAACTGAAAAATAAAATTTTTAATTGTAACATTAGTATTTTCGTTTCATATATTTCTTGGGACAAAACTTGTTTGTTTTACAAAGTTATACAATTTATTAAGTTTTTATTCTGTGGGTGCGCTGGTTAGGGTATGTAATCATGTTATTGAGTAGGTCAATAAATAAATGTATTTAAAGTATTTTTTTATTGATAGCAGATAGAATATGCTTTACTTGCAGGATAAAAAGTACAGTAAACAATTAAGAATTGATAACAAAATCTTTCATGTGCAACAAGGAGACCTTATTGTTGAAAGCAATCTTTTTGAGGCAACCAACAAAAGGGAGAAAACAACAACAACATTACATTATACCTTACCACTCTTTTGCCAGAGCCCTATTAGTTAATCACTAGAAGAATTTTATTTTGATAATTTAATAATATATTTAGAATATATTTGTAAATTATTATGTATATTTTTAAACATATTTAAGTTTAGTGAACCAAGCATTGTACTTGGCCTGTAATGCCTATTTAGAATTAGTAAATAAATATTTAATTATTAATGAAGACGTATGAAAGGAGAAGTATGAATTATATTAATATAAACATAAACATTTCTGCACAATTTACACAGCGCTATCTAGTCCCAAATTAAGCGCAAAGCTTGTGTTATGATGGGTACTAGACAACTGATAAATGTACTTAAATACATTTTTTTTATAAATACATACTTATAATACATAGAAAACACCCAGACCAAGACAAACAGACATGTTCATGCACACAAATGTTTGTCTGGTGCGGGAATCGAACCCGCGAATTCGGAGTCAAAGTGGCCATTGCTAACCATTTGACCACCGAGCTCGTCATATATAGATGAGTACTAGAGGTAAAATAAAATAATAAATGTATTATTTTATTTTAACTCTAGTACTCGTGTATAATCATACAGTACTAGTAGTCATCGATCATGTGTTGCTGACTTTACATTTTATTTGCGCAGTTATCATCAAAAGTAAATGTCTTTTCTGATTTTTAGATTGAAAATATAATAGAAACACATCTAAAAGCACATCTTGCTTACAAGTTTAGCAATTCTATTTCAAACTCTTATTTTGTATGACACAATAATGGTCCAAAGAAAGCTTGCCAAAATTGATGTGCTTTCTGCTGTTCATTAATTTTCCTGATGGCAATACTTGCTTAAATGATTGACTATTTGTACCTATTCATATAATAGCACAGTGAAATGAACTAACAAAAATATATTTACAGGATGTGGAATACTATAAAACTACATTGAGAGAAGAAATAGAAGTATGGATCAAACATTTGGAGAAAGTGGGCATCACCGATTGGATGATAGTTCTTGTAGAAACCTATGATATTCGAAAAGCTAATAAATTGCTACCAAGAACTACTGTTTTGGATAAAATAAAGGGAGATTTTGCTATTAAGCAAACTGAAGACAGATTTCTCTCTGTTATAAATCCTATAAAATCAGAAGCGAGGAGTGCAGAGTCATGGCGATCCTTGGTGGCAAAGATCAGGCATTTTATATTGGTAGCTTACAACAAGGCTCTGATAAAATTTGAGGAGTATATGAGAGAGCAGCGAGAGAAACGAAATGATCCGGAATGGGATTTTTGTAAATATTTTATTCTACAGGTAAGCGAATCTTTTTACACTGTAAAGTATTTGTAGCCTGATGATTATGCAGTGGATATAACCTCTAGATCCTTGCAAAACCGTATCGGTAGTGCCTCTCCAGCTGTGAAGGAATTTCCAGGTGACCCTCTTTTTTTTCTTTTTATTTTCTTTTTTTTTATACTACGTCGGGCGTCAGACAAGCATACGGCCCGCCTGATATGAAGCGGTTACCGTTGCCATTTTAATTCATAAATAATAAATCATTTATTTCTTGCCAAATATGGGTAACAATAATCTTATAATTATTTCTACAGTTGAACGAACCATATTTTACCTTTTGAATAGGCATCCAAGCAATTTTAAAGTTAATTATCTAAATACATATCACATTAAATAAGTCATTATCAATTAAATATTATTATTATTAATAATAAATTATGTCACCAATTATTAAAAGGTTTTACCCTTTAAAAATTCGTCAACAGAATAGTAAGTGATTCATTAACATCTTTGAACCAAAGCCAACTTCACCTGCACGTGGTTCGCCCTGCTGACTGACAAACGAAGCTCTGGCGAAAATGAGGTAGGAGGAGTAATTGTAAGCTACCCGACTGGCGAATGTACCTCCACCTCACAGAATACCGCAGCGAAATAACAGGACAACACAGATAAAGTGGGTAGCGCCGGAGAAACATTGACATTCTATAGAAACATCTGAACAACTAACTTTTTCTGCCATATAATAATTTTAGTCCTATGATCGAGTGGCTAGTAGACGTTTTATGCTAATGTCTGTCTTAATTAAACACCCTCATGTTATTTATTAAACCTTTAAAAGTATACAGTACATATATACTAAAAAAAAGTATGATTTACCAGCTAGTGCTTGTTATACATAAATACTAGCTAGCTGGTAACCCATATTTTTTTAGTTAGTACTAGATGTAATGTAGGTAATTTGTTCCGAAGTATATATAAAAACAATCATAAACAAAAAAATATTCTTTGAAATAAGTTATTTGAAACAAGTTAATAAAAAAATAATTAAAAAGTTTACTATGTACTGTATTTTACTCATTTGATACCCTTATCATAAGGGTAGCGCTCGCCATATTGGATTAAAAATCGCAGCATCGCAGCATTTGCATAATCGTGCATGGTCACGCGAACCGAATGTGTGCCAAATTACAGCTTAATCGGACACTGAAAAGTCGAATTTAACTTGCAACATTTGACCTACCGACCCTGCGGTGAAACTAAATAAAAACTTGTAAACAATTGTTTGACTTTACATTTTGAATCAGTTGCATCGCTCCACTCGCCGGTGTGAGCAGAGTCTAATCGAGGCATATTAAAGGAAGACACATTCAACTATGTTTATTGATTCATGACAACCTTGGCCTGATATATGATATTGATTTCAGAGCACTAGTACATTAATGTAATTGGCACTAGAGGGCAATCATTTACTTTAACACATTATAGTAACTTCTTAGATGACGACGCCATTAAAAATTATGAGGCGTTTAGGAATGAAATGAAATGACTTGTGGGCACTTACAAATACAATTATCTTTATTTTGCTAAAAATGTGGTACATAATATCGATATTAAAAATGTCAAGAATAGCAACTAATTTCACACATTTTACCTGTACACACTGACATGTAAAATTTATGCTTGCTGCAAAATAACTAATAAAATTATAACTTAGACATGTCTTATACATTTTTATTAATAATATTCTTATTTTTTGTCATTACTTTTATTTAATATCATTTCAGTATTGACCATTGACAAAGAAGAAATGCTTGAAAGAAACTTGCCAAAATGGGTTTTTTTTTTCTTAAAATAATCAGATAATACAATTAGAATTAATTTGTATATATATTACAATATTATGTATGTGAAATAAATAATGTCAAATAATTGCATGTCATATTGTATATGTACACAGCGTATTACAGGAGGGGAAGGGGTTGAGCCGAATCTCATCCATTCTCGCAATGGGAAGAGAGGAGGTTTCGGTGAACATTGCGTAATGGCTTCCCCGCAAGAAACACTGTAAAATTGTTGGGGAATATAATTTAATTAAATTATTTTAAGCGACATACTATCAAGCTGTGGATTTAACTGTCTATCGATGTTTTCCCAGGCGACTACAGTATAGGGTTCTTCAAAAACAGCGTGAAGAGGTTTTTTTTACAGTCCGCATAGCACGTGTGATGTTTCTGGTTTACAGGCGTACATAGGCTGCGGTAACCGCTTTCCATCAGACGAGCCGTGTTTTTTTATCACTTTAGACGAGCACTTTAGAGAGATGACGAGCTTGGTGGTCGAATGGCCACTTTGACTCCAAGGTCGCGGGTTCGATTCCCGCACAAGACAAACATTTGTGTGCATGAACATGTTTATCTTGATCTGGGTGTTTTCTATGTATTATAAGTATGCATTAAAAAAATAAATACATTTATCAGTTGTCTAGTACCCATAACACAATCTTTGCGCTTAATTTGGGACTAGATGGCGCTGTGTAAATTGTCCAGAAATATTTATTTATTATTATTTATTTAGTTGTAAGAAAAAAGACGTTTTGTCGATTGTATTCTACGCATAGTAATTTCACATAATCTAGAAATATGTAGTTGAAAAGTCTGTCAAATATTTTAATACAATTTTTTTTCCAGGAACAACTAGCATTTGTCCTAGAAATGCTAGGTTTGTACGAAGAAGCTCTAGTCCAGTATGATGAATTAGACGCCCTGTTCTCGCAGTTTGTACTCAATTCCAATGTGACAGAGAGTCCAAAATGGCTTGACACGTTCAAGCAACCAGTGACCTCATGGCAGGCTGTGAGATTGACTGCTCTGGTGCCTCAACATTTAAGGGAGCTCATTATAAAGAACAAAGCCTCTCTTTTAGACTTCAGAAGTTATCTCTTTCAACGTCAAAGTGCCATGTTATTACTTATGTTCAAACCTATTGAGGTAAGTTATATCTTTTTTTATACTACGTTGAGTGGCAAACAAGCATACGGCCCGCGTGATGTGAAGCGGTTACCGTGTCCATATTAATGCACGCAACAAGAATATCGCTCTTGCGTCGCCATCCCCGTTGCCAACGCGGCAACTTCTTCCTTTCTGGTGACCTCACTCACTGGTGAACACAACATCCCTCAAGGGAATTGTTATTTGGCTGCAGTATTCTCCGAGATGGAGCTACATCCCCAGTCGGGCAGCTTACAAATACGCTGTACCATACCTTTTTCGCCAGAACCTCTTTATCTAGTCGTCAGGGTGCAGCACGTGCAGCTGAGATTGCCTTTGGCTCTAAAGATCATGGTGAGCTACCTATACCAAAATATTTATTATTTCAATTCGTTTGTTTGTAATATCTTTATTGTACACCCAATAACAGATAGACAATCAAAAAGAAATAATAATGGTGAATTTTAAGAATGTACAAAGGCGGGCTTATCTCTGTAAGAGATCTCTACTAGCCAAGTTTCGAGTGTTGGATACTGTAATTACGAGTGGCAAGCGAGGGTATTGCAATAACAATATATTAGAAATATAAAATTAGATAGCATGAAGCAATGATGAAATAATTGTAAAACGAATAAAAATTGTTATGTCATACAAACATGATTATACTACTTATAGTAAATCATAACGACTAAACATACATACAAATATGACTACATATGTACGTAAATAAATATACATATATAAATACATATACATGCTATATACACATTCAAACATGATAACACCCATTGTTTCCATTGACTCAATACGAATGTTTAAGAGATTTGACAAGTCGAACTTTGTACGAATCTACTGAAGGCGCTTGCTTCACACCGGTAGGGAGCGAGTTCCAAAGCATTGCGGCCTTTACAGTGAACAAATTTGAATACGTTTTTGAGCTATAGAGAGGTATGTCTAGTCTACTCGCACATGATCGTAACCGTTCATCGATGTCCCGGAGTTGGAGCCTTTCGCGATAGTAATACGGAGCATTTGGACTAAATAGAACCTTGTATAGTAGCGTCAGTATATGAATGTATCCTGATCGGCGGCCATCCTAATTGCCGACGAAACTCCCAAATGTGATCAAATTTACGAAGACCATATTTAAAACGTATGCACACATTTTGGAGACGGTCCATTTTATCTAGTAACTGCTCTGAGAGACATCACCATAAACCATTACAGGAAGAAGGAGTGATCGAGCCTGCGTCACCTTTGTTGCCCTTTTAAGAAAATTTTGAAGCCGCTAAAGCACAATATAAGTAATAGTACTAACGCTAAAGGCAATGTAGAGACGCGTAAATCTTCTTACTTAGGTACTTCATTCACTTGTGGAGCCCAAAAGAGCGTTTCATCAATGGTGATGCCTAAATCAGAAACCTTAGAAGTAAAAGGAAGGATTTTACCATCATAGACCACTTTAGGGTGGTTGATGCTCTGAAGCTTTGCGATAAAATGTGGACTTCCCACAATAATTGCTTGATTTTAAACCCTTGGCATTGATTTGGTGAAAGAGAAATAGGACATGTCGAGCCTATACTGGTGTAATCATAAAGATTTGATAATAATTGATCTTTGATTTTTTGGATTTGTTTCCGCCCCGAATAGCAGAATAACTATTTAAAAAATCGGAAAAATTAACGTAAAAATATTTAAAGCTGATATGAAGTTCGCCGGGCCAGCTAGTTGATAAATAGAGAAAAGAGGGCTGGGGATAAAATTCCACCCTGAGGTACTCCTGCAAATGTCTAACACCAGTTAGAACAATTATCATCAACACTGATAACCGCGGGCCAGCATGGCCGTGTCTACTGATAGAACACTAGTGTCTAGTCTTTGGTCACTGGCCGCTGCAATTTGGGCTCCTCATTTCGTTTATCATCAGGCGAGGCATAGCCACTCTGCTGAGATAATTAATATACTTCTAATTCGTATTTTGGATCGAGGATAAAGTCTTAGCGAAGTCTACATAATGCCGGAGTAGAAATAGTCATATATCCAGGGCCTGAGGTTAATCAGTCAGGCAAATTAGAAAATACCTTTAACTAATGTGAGGTCAAAAATGTTTGAAGAAATAGGCTAGGGGTGTACAGGATAGAAACGCCACCTTCTTCGATATTATCACATGAATGCAGCAGAAGTACTGTATCACATTAATATGTGGTAATTCTATAATTGCATGCGGCTGAGCACATTGAACTGAAACCAACAATTTAGTAATTGTGTCCGCGCTTGCTTAATTGCTGACAATGAAAACACACGCTTCAATTAAGAATTTAATTCGAATGCCTTTTTGCATCTAATCGCGTTTTTAAATTTTTGCTGGCAAATACTTTGTAATTTGTCCGAAGAGACTCCAGTTTCGTCGTAGCATTACTCATTATCCTGTGTGAAATTTTCAACAAATTTTCATCCCTTAATTTTACCTATACGTAAAATATGAGATTTTTATAAAATATGAAATACAGCACTTTATGAACGTAAATTCCATATGTTTATTAATGTGACTTTAAAGATGACGGACTTTCATACAAACTTCGATCACCCCCTTGAGAATTGATGATTTTATGATATTTTTTTTGTTAGTGAATGCGTAAACCTGAGTCTATTAATAGTAGTTTATGAAACTGTTGCATAATAAGGGTTATTAAAATACGTGTGAGTTTAAAACATGAGCCGAAGGCGAGTGTTTTAATAGACCACACGAGTATTTTAATACCTAATTATGTGCAGTTTCATACACTACTTTATCTAATCTCATGAAATATATGATAATAATATTTTAAATACAACCATGAAGTTAATTTAACAGCTATAATTCTTACCTATAAATCCATTTGCAGATCGAGCATGCGTAGTGCGCATGCGCGACGCGCCGCGCGGCGCCGCGTTCACAGATTATGTAGAAAAATTTTGCATAGTTGCAATGTATTTGCACTGAAACCTGTTTAAAATACCTGTATCCAGGGCTGAAGCTGTATCGAAATGGTAAAAAAGTTATTTTACGATACAGTTGTCCATAGAAGAGCTGTATCGAAAAATAACATTTTAAATTTATTTTGATAGCTTGTGCGTAAAGACTGTCATTATGATACTGTGTTCAGTTTTTTAATGTGTAAATTTCAGTATGAGATTAGATAAATAATATTTTTTACTACCTTATTTTTCCCTACTGGGACGATATGGCATTGTTAAATACTATTATATTATTCCTTACTTTTGTCATATAAGGTTTAATAAATAGCGTTTTAAGAAGACAAAGCAAATTGCTTGGTGGGCGTTTTAATAAAGTATTTTATAACTTCAAAGCAGGTAAATATTACGCGTTGGAATACCACAAACACCTGCGGTGAATTTCAGCAAGCATAGTTGGGAAGTGCTCGCGTTAGCATATCAAATACATACTTAATACGACTTCAGTGCACATTGCTGTATTATCGCCTGACACTAGTGCAAGAGTTTTAGTTTCATAAAAACTAAATAATGTGATATCACATTCAAGGATGAATTTTAAAATTTTGTCTGTCCAAAGATCAGTCTAACAGTGCTCAGGATTATTTTGCTCAGCGACTTGGCGGGTATGATACATTCCTCTAATTTAGCATATGTCCTATTGAGCATCTTGTGTGCAGTAACACGTGCTTAGTCTGCAATAGGTGCTGTAAAATATACTAATATTAGTTTTATGAAGTCACTCTTTAAACCAACTGAATATCTTTTCTGTGTTTCATTCATTTAGAATTGCCAATAATAAAAAAAATGGACTAGTTACATTCACATTTAGTATGCTGTTTGTTTTCTTTTCGTATAGTCAATATCTTTAATGTACAGATGTTATCGACAGTATTGTGTTACAGAATATTGAGAAGCACAATCAATCAAGTGCATCTATATGATAGGGAAACTATCAGTAGTTTGGTTACAGTGTAATATGAAAACATCTCGTGTTGCATACATTAGTAAAGCCACTCCTGGTCTATTGTGTAGCAAAAATGACCTATTTATGTATTTTCATAAATCAATGTATGTTTCGTAATTTATAATTGAAGTATTGAAGGTACGTTTATAAAATGAAACTGAAATAGTAGTTTATGAAACTGTTGCATAATAAGGGTTCTTAAAATACGAGTGTGAGTTTATCACATGAGCCGAAGGCGAATGTGATAATAGACCACACGAGTATTTTAAGACCTAATTATGTGCAGTTTCTTACACTACTTTTCTAATCTCATGAAATAGATGATAATAATATTTTAAATAAATTCATTTCTTACTTATAAATCCATTTGCAGATAGAGCATGCGTGATGCGCATGCGCGACGTGCCGCGTTCACAGATTATGTAGAAAAATTTTGCATAGTTGCAATGTATTTGCATTGAAACCTGTTTAAAATACCTGTATCCAGGGCTGAAGCTGTATCGAAATGGTAAAAAAGTTATTTTACGATACAGTTGTCCATAGAAGAGCTGTATCGAAAAATAACATTTTAAATTTATTTTGATAGCTTGTGCGTAAAGACTGTCATTATGATACTGTGTTCAGTTTTTTAATGTGTAAATTTCAGTATGAGATTAGATAAATAATATTTTTTACTACCTTAATTTTCCCTACTGGGACGGGCCTGTAGGGAAAATCTTTTTATCATAATATGTATATCTCTTAGCAGTTTTCTGAAGTCCGTGTGGAATTCAGAAAATAAACAAAACTATTTCTTATTTATGATTTTATTTATTTCAAGTTAACTTCTCTTCTATTTAGCGTATCAAGATAAAATGTACGCCTGATTTTAAGTTAGACCCCAAATATTACAACTGAGAGAACTTCTTACAAATTAATGCCGTCCATAAATTCCGGCCGGAAATCCCAGTCTGTGTGCGTCAGCCAATATGGATTTTGGGGTTATATATGTATCGCCCTTAGGGCCGAAACACATAACCGCGTCGCGGCGACGCGCCGCAACGCAACGCTCGGTGGTGCGTTGCGTAAATAAAGCGTTATGCTGCAGTATGGCAGCATAACGCTTTATTTACAGTACGGCAACCATTTTTTTTTTGTGATTTTCAATGTTATTGAATGTATGTAAAAAATGTTACATTTCGTTAACGTTAAAGTTTGATTAAACGATTATTTTATTTTACTTTTTGTACACTATGTGCACACCGCAAGATCCTGCGTAGCGGCGGGCGGCACTGCCGATTTTGGCGATGCGGTGCCGCAACGCGGTTATGTGTTTCGGCCCTTAACCAAATAAAGAACAAATGCTGTGCCGCTTTTCGATATAATGTTTAAAACACGTGTTACGATTTCAATTGCGAACTCCGATTTTCTGTGTTTTTAACAGTTAGACCCTTTTTTATAATCTAATTCCAGTTAGTCTAGCTGTCGAATTCCTCCGTTTTGTGCTCTGAACCAAGCTAGACCTTTTACTTCTCGTATTTCTGGTCTATTTTCGTACCTTAAATATTGTTATTATGTAAAGAAAACTAGTCTCGACGAAACCTGGATAGTGTTGAATTATGGCTCGCCACGGGCAGCCATCTGTGAAGCATTGTTAGCAATTACAGACGCAGTTAGTCTGCGCTTCAGTTACTGTACGCAACGATTGTTTTTATTTATTTATGTCATAAATAATAAGCAGGTATTTAGTCATGGTATACACGCGCCAGTAAGCCAGTAATGTAGAGTTTTTACCACGTCGGCTTTCAATAAAGTCTTTAAGCTTCCACATATTACTTTTGGGTTATTTTACTGTAGACCTATTTGACGTCATTCGATGATAACCTGTGTGTCAAATAAGCAGACTGCCTACTCCGGTCTCTATAGCTTACTGCATCCATAAACGCTTACAACATAAGCTTAAATAATTGCTGCTGCCGTTGCCGCCGATGCCTTCGACGTTGTTAACGAAGCACCTCTTGAGGAGCTCCCTTACTCTTCTTATGGACTAAAAATCTTACGGAATTATTTGGCTACAGATGTTGATCTGTAGCCAAATAATTTTAAGAAAAAATACCGATTCCAAACATTACTCTACATTTCTATATGTAGATACAGGTGATGATGATGATGAAAAAAATATGGGACCAATCTGGAAGTATACTCTTTCAAATAAAAAAAGTTTTTTTCAAATCGGTTTATAAATCACGGAGTAATTAAGTAACAAACAACAAACATTAAAAAAAAATACAGCCGAATTGAGAACCTCCTCCTTTTTGGTGTCGGTTAATAATTCCGTAACTCTTTTAGTTCTTAAGAAGAAGCTCCTCAAGAGTAAAATAATTCAAAAGACAGAATTATTTGGCAACCCAAATAAATGCTCATGTGTTGTAAAGAATTTCTTTATTCAATATGCGAGCTACCTTCTTTTCGCCTGAACTATTTTAATCGGCGATCTAAGACGCCTTTTATACCTCAAAGCGAACGTAGTATAATAACTTTAGCTATAAAATACTTTGTTTTCTTACAGATTGCGTCACGCTGTATAAGTACCGTTCACAATACGCTGGTGGAACTGTCTCTTCTCGGGGCGAGTGCTGTGGAAGGTGCGGCAGCATGCTGGGCGCAGCTTGCATGCGCCGAAACGTTGCGAGCATGCGAGCGACTCGCAGCGTCTAACAATGCACTTGATATGTGCACACAGATGCAGGCGCCTCTCCTACATAACGCTAAGGATAAGGTAAGGTATATTTCATTTTAAAACGAAAGCTGTGGAAGTTTCAACAGCATGCTGCCGAACAGCTCGAATACCCTGAAATGTTGCGAGCAACTCGAAACGTGAAGCGTCTAACTCTTGATTTGAATACACAAATGTGTGCTTCTCTTATATAACGCTCCTAACATGGGCGCTCCTATCATGGGGGATGGGGGGTGTGTAACCCCCCCCCCCCCCATGCCCTAAAAACGGCTGTAGTAGCACCCCCTATGTAACATAACTATACTTGTAAAATAACTATTTGATAATGTATGAATTATAAATAGTATTTTATTAGTTCTTGTACACAATCTTGTATAACAAGAACTAATAAAATACTAGTAGTAGTAGTATATCAATACTTCCCTGAAAGTAATCCTGGGGGCGCCCATGGCTCCTAAGTAAGATCCAAATCTTTTTATCATAACGAAGCATGCTGGAAGCAACTCAAATGTATTGTATCTTTGCTAGCATATGAATGACTCGAAGCGTCTAACAACAATCAATATGTGCAAACAGTGTTTACACAGAAATTCTATTTAAGGTAAAGCATGCTGGGCGTAGCTCTCAAGGCGCTTACCCTCGTATCGTCTAATAATGGTAGGGGAGCCCTTGGTGCTAAATCGGGATTTACTCGAGCGTCATAGAGACCTATTGAATTGCGAAGCTTAGATGATAAGAAAAAATGACATATAATATATACCTTTTCATCGGTGGGGGGAGCGGCTATAGACTTTCAAAAATGTAAAAAAAAAACTGTTGCATGGACATACTCGAGCGCGTCAGATATTGATTCAACCGTCAAAAGTCAGAGATTGATTGAACCAATTTCAGTGCAATTTTGAAAGCCGGAGGAATTCGAGTCAGCAGTATAATGACAGGTTATTCTTTTCCACGAGTTCGGTGGTCAAATGGTCAACAATGGCCACTTTGACTCCAAGCCGCGGGTTCGATCCCCGCACAAGACAAATATTTGTGTGCATGAACATTTTTATTTATTTATTTATTTATTTATTGACTTCCTTTTGACAAGCATTACAGCAAGCCAATGCGCTTGACAAAGGCTACATAACATAAACAAAAAACATAACAGTATAAATAATCATAAGACATAATAAATCAATAAGACATAAATGAATTAAATTAAATAGCACAATAAAATAAAATAAAATTAAATCAAATTAAATTAAAACATATCAAATTAAATTAAAACATATCAAATTAAATTAAAACAAATCAAATGAAATAAAATTAAATCAAATTAAATTAAATCAAATTAAACTGAATAGGACATCATTATTATGTAATCGCGCTTTCTAAATATTCTGTTGTCACCCTGCGAAATTCTGCAGGCGAGCAAACAAACAAATCGAGCGAGCGTACAGACACAACGTCGTTGAGTAAGCGCAGTGCTAGAGGAAGCGGTGCATGGCTACCCATTTGCGTTCTACAAAGAGGCAGCGTGAATAATCTATGTGACCGGGACCGATAGTAATTATCAGCAACATGTCTGTTTGTCTTAGTCTGGGTGTTTTCTATGTAATATATGTATGTATATATTTACAAAAAAAAAAATGTATTCAAGTATTATATCAGTTATCTAGTAACCCATAGTACAAGCTTTGCTTAGTTTGGGACTAGATAGCCATGTGTAATTTATCCAGGAATATTTATTTATTATTTTCATTGCAGCTACACGAATTAGGAAAGCTCTGCGGTCTCCTCCCAGGTTCAGCAGACCCTTCATCAGAACAGCTGCACCTAGTAGTCATGTTATCAGCAGGGATGGGTGACAGTGAATCTAACAACCAACACGCGACCCCTACTGATAGGCTGAAAGAGGCGCTTTGCAGTAAAACGTGCTTTCAGCAGTACTACTTGGAGCTGGCTGAAATGGCTATGGGGACATACAAGCATATTGGAAGGTTAAGGTATGGATAAAGATTTTTTATGACTACTCGCGTAATATACTATAATTATATATTTATTTATTATTTGGGAGTCTAACAGCTTAATAAACATAATACATGATTAAATGTGCAGCCTTATTGCTAATTATACGACTCCACCATTGCTTGTGTATAAACAATACATTATATATGTATTGTTTATACACAATATGGTATATGTATAATACGTGTATGTAGGTATGTTTATGTAGTTTAGGTGCCTCCTACTTATTTTCTTTCCTCTACTAAAGGCAAAATTTCTTAATTTTGTCACTCACTCACTGACTGACCGATCATCAAAATTCTAAGGCACTTCTAGCAGACATAGAAGCTTCAAATTTAGTTTACAGTTAGTGTTTAGTGTACAAATCAAGGAAAAACTAAAATATTTAGCAAATTCGGCTGTTTTTCTAGATACACCAACTGCATTAATAACTTTGTAATCCCATATAAATGTATGGGATTAAGTTACATTTGCAGTAAATGAATCTGTACTGTGTTTAAATAAGTAAAAATAGTCTGTCCAGGATATTTTTAGCAAACCCATTTTTAATATATTTTCTAATATACTAAATTTGTTATAAAATATGTGTCATTCCATTATCAGCTCGGTGAAGATCGACTTCAGTTCGGATCTTCTACTATGAAGCTCAATTGCCGTGCACCACGGATTTTAAGTATCTAACCACCACGGATTTAAAGTTGTGCTTCAGAAACGAGCTATCCGTGCTATTTACATGATGAGTCCCAGGGAGACACTGAGAAATAAATTTAAAGAGATAAATATTATGACATTACATTCTCAATATATTTATGAAAATCTTATTTACGTTCATAAAAATCAAACAAAATTTAAGAAAAACAGTGATCTCCATCAATTAAATTTAAGAAATAAAAACAAACTCGCTGTGCATATTACGAGGCTCCATAAAATCTCTAACTCGTTCCCAGGTCAATGTATTAATACAATAAACTTCCAAACGACGCGTTTAAATTATCCATGGGTAAATTTAAGAAATATATCAAAACTAGACTATGTCAAAAGGCTTACTATTGTATCTCAGATTACATAAATGATAAAAATATTTGGAAATGAATTACTCTTGTTATGTTATATTAATGATTGTATTTGTATTTAATGTAACGATATTGGCAATTAAAAGAGTCGGCCTTGAGTTTCTTGCCAGTTCTTCTCAAGAAGCCCCGTCGCCGGAACTGGCACTTAAATTCACTTTCACATTCAAGATAGTGTGATGAAAGTGAATCTAAGCTCTGCGGATTTAGAGTAGTAATGATTTACACATGTTTCTTATATTTAATTTGTATGACGTTTCTAAGTGCTTTATAAAGTCCAAGGAATAAAGAATTTTTTGATTTTGATTTTTTTGATTTCTAACACTATTGTAGACCTAAAACATTGAGTTGTTACCTGACACATTGATTCCAATAATGATTCTTGTTCATACTTGTTTCATACCGGCATCAATCTATATTCATCTCGACGCTAAGATACGGGGTCCCTTTAAATCTAAGGGGAGGTTTAGAGCGTATACCTCCATGCTGCTCAACTATGGGTTAGATTAATTGCTGACCCGAGTGACATTGTCCTGTCTTCTTAACAATTAATATTGAATTCGAATTGGTTTCGCGCAATCTGTCAAATGACTGACAGTTCTGTCAAACGACATAAAGTTACATTAGAAAAGTTAATATGGTCGTTCAGTTTTCTTAAATTTTCTAATGTTCCGCTCAACTTTCTGTTAAAATACAACAAAAAAAGAATAAGCGAAATTGTTTCATCCGTTCACGCGTGATGTGATGACATAGGGAAATAAACATTATTTTAATATAAATAGATTTCATACCTACAATCTACAATCTCAAAGTCAAATTTACAGGTTTGCGCGTCTCATCGGTCGGGACTTGGCGGCGTTTTACTCGGAGTTAGGCGAGACTGGCAAAGCTGTCGTCTTCCTGATGGATGCCCTGCGGTCCTATGAGGAGCAGGGTTGGAAAGATCTGGCAGCCCAGACCAGGCTCGAGCTGGTTGCCGCTGCTAAGAAGATGAACGACGTAGATAGGTCTGTATTACCTTTATTTATTTAATACTACGTTAGATGGTAGACTAGCATCCGAACAAGCAGTAAACATCCATAGGCGACGATTGCTTACTATCAGCCAAATCGTATCATATATGATTACAGAATAACCTTCATGGGGTTGATATTTGTCAGCAGTATTGAAGAGGTGGAGGTACTTCCCCAGTCGAGCAGCTTACAAATTTACTGTGAGATTGACTTTGAGACTAGGGCATAACGAGCCCTTCTAGGGAAGCACCTCTATGTTACAGAAGACCACAGCCAAAAAACAATTCTCTCCATTGTTGTGTTACAGTATGACCCACATACACATATTTTAGGGAACTAGTACTAGGCCACGCGTACGGCGTGTTTGATCTGTAGCGTCATACAGGTCCCTGAGTATGCAAGATGTTGGTCATATTTTACTAATCACTATCTTCCTCTTTCAGATATACAAAGCTCTCTGCAACAATAGCATGTACTGCCGAATTAGAAATACTAGTCAGAAACTTCTACTTCGAAGAGATGATGAAGTCCATAAAAGAAAACTTAAAAGATAAGCCCGAAGCGGTCTTAACAGAGCTCAATGACTGCTTCAAGATAATCTCAGCCAACTTAGTGCCGTCCCACCGTGGTATCTACATCACTGATAATAAGGTCGAGTGTCGCTTGCACCTCGAGTGTTTGCTACCTAAAGATGTGGTTTGCTCTCGAATGGCGATAAGTATAGAGCCTTGCAAAGATGAGAGAGCGGAGAAAAGGACGCCGGTGAAGAGTTATAAGACTGATTTATGTATAAATGGTAGTGTAAGCACGCAGACGAATTCGCCGAGACGGTCGACTACTAGTGTAGTTGAGAATGAATCGTCTGTTCTAGTTAGTAGGTGAGTTATCTCAAGAGTTCATCATCAGCCTGTATCTACACACTGCTGCATATAAGTCTTCCCCAATGCTTTCCACTAAATACGATCTTCCGCCTTCCGCATCCAGCCGCTTTCTTCATCGGTCATCGGACCATCTAGAAGGAGGAGGGGGAGTCCAACGCTTAGTCGTCGTACGCGCGGCCTCCACTCTAATACCTCCCACCTTCATCTACATCACTTACTCGATAGCGTTAGAAAACTTAAATGGGAAAACTGTTTTAGAATTAGTGATATTTTATTCCAGAGACATTATCAGATTAAAAAAAAACCGTGTGCGCTTAACCACATGACAGAAGTGAAAACTTCATCTCTCGCTCTGTCTCGCTCCCTCCCTGCCGACTTTACCCGAACGAGTGTTACAGAGTCGAGTGTGCCGCGTTACATACTCGAGCGTAATGGCTTAGTCGCATTCCCTATCTACAAAATAAAGTACACAGCGCGCCCATATAAGTTTTATTTCCAAAAATATAGTACGTTCAAAACATACATCGTTGCGACGAACACTGCTTGCTTGCTAATGCCCTCGCCGCTCGGTTGCAAAGGGTGGAGGGGATTGGTGCGTTGATGTAAAAACTCGTTCCATATCAGATTTTAATCATGCTTAGCTTTTTCTAGCTTTTAGTTTGTATTCTCATAAAACTTGTAAAATATTTTAAGTTCTGTATGGAGAATTTTAAGAAAGTTATCAATTTTAGGAAAAATTTGCAATTTGTTTAACTACGTATCTATAATGCCAAGTGTCAATAAAGCTTGGCAGCCCAATGTGTTGCAATGTCTACTATCTAATATGTATCTATTTCTCTATTTCCAGTATAAGACTGGACGACCTGAAACCTAAAAATCCATTATTAAACCCATTACAATTCAATTCGCTACTTCACTACAAAGAAGACAAGACGTTACAGAAAGCCACAGTCGAATGTCAAAACCCAAAAGCAACTTTAAAACGTTCAGATAGCAACAAATATAGGAAACCTTCAGCTACCACGAGGAATAACTACTTAACCTCATTTGTGAAAGAAAATTTTGTACTAAAACCTGGTTTGAACGAGGTGGCTCTAGATTTTACAGCCAGTAAATGTGGTACGTTCAAGTTAGGACAAGTTTCTGTTCTGGTGGAAGAGAAATTGGAGTTTCTGTCGAATGTGCTAATTGGGAGAAGTGTTGGTTTCGATGTAGTAACACAGGGTGTTAACGTTTATTTGAATAAAGTTGAACCAAAGAAGGATTTGGTGGCTGGGTTGGAACATGCTATGGAGTTGGTTGTAACTAGCGGCAGCTCACATGTAGAAGAGGTAAGTTAAAGGTTATATAAATGTAGAGTTACCATCCGTCCAGGTTTTAGGTTTAGAACTAATAGTAATCACACACAAAAACAATGACATGTAAACCAACTATTGTAAAAAAAACCGTAACTCTAGCAGCAATGTCACATTAGCGCCTGCGCGCTCACGCGCTCTATGACACATATAAATCTGCTATAATGTTATCTTGTTCACATTTCGTATTAATTATATCTTGTATCCTACTCTGACAAACATGAATTAGTTACGAAGAAACTATGGCTGCTACATGCTTTTATGTAATTTATAAAATGTAACTGTACCTTATTTCATCCAAAAGGAACGAATAAAAAAATCTTTTTGACTTTTCATGTGTTGTGACATCCGTCCACTGCACAAGTAACTCCCATCTTTTATTTTAAACTGAATGGAGAATAAAATACGAGCGACGTCAATTCGTAAGTTGTGGTATCCCTTGTGTACTGTTCCACATCGGTCTCAGAGGGGAGGTGAGGTCGACTAGTGAGAACGGCAGAGAATGGCCATACAGTACGTTAGTACTATTACTTATACTGTGACGTAACGTAGCATACTTAGTTAGCTTAAACATTTCTAAACACTTTCAGAATGCCACGATCCTTCTAAAAACATCGACTGGATTGCTCATCCGGTTTGCCAACGAGGAATGCCAGATGGTACGCGAGCTCACCATACCCATACCTGCGTGCAAACCGTTCGAAACTACAAGTATACCTCTAAGACTCTTTGCTAGTCTGCAACCGCGTAGAGAAAAGAGTATAGAACATACGGTAAGGCATTATACTTTTATTCATACTAATATTATAAATGTGAAAGTGTTTGTTTGTTTGTTCTTTACGTCAAAAGGAACCAATGGATTGACATGAAGTTTACGGGGATAGTTGAAGGTCTGGAGATTGACATAGTGTCGTTGAGACCTTTTAAGTGTCTGATAAGATATAAGATAAAATTTCTATATTCACAAAAATAAGGTGATACAGATGTCAGATTTTAAAAGGTGAGTTTCACTTATTCTGCCCGGTTTTGGACGTGTGAACTAACATAATTATCATAATTATTAAAATTAATACAGTTTAAGTAGTGAATATACAAATCATTATTATTGAAATGAATTATAATTTATGTCGGAAACGTACATAGGCTGAGATGACTGCTTACCATCAGGCAGATCTTATGCTTACTTGTCATCCTAGTCGTCTCCTCCTTAAATAAAATAATAGAATGTAATGACGTCATATTTCCAGGTATGGTTAAACTGTCCGTGGTGGGACAATGCAACAGAAGTCCCCCTGCACTTCACACCCCCAATCATTGCGTCATGGCGGCTCTTGACTTCCAACACGAGGAAATTTGTCCATGTCACTCTGCGGTCGACTGTCGCCCATCTCATTCAGTTCACTCTCACTGATCCTAAGTTAGAATGTGACGGTAATACTACCATATCGGATTTGAACCCTAAGAATGTGGAAGAGATGGTAAGTGTCGTTCATTCGCTGATTTTGTAACACCTTATTATAGGCCACGGTAAACGGCTTTACATCAGGCATGTATGAGTAAGCTTGTTTGACGAGTAACATGATATAAAAAACCCTTCATAAAATATCAGCATGGCTGCATCGACAGTAAAAGTTAAAATACATAATGTATTCAATTTTAGATCTTACTGCTTTACCTTAAGAACCAAAACTTTTGTTACTCATCCTCCAGTATTTTTTCTAAGCTGGTTGAGTTAAATTATATTTTTTTTCTACTCTCATACTAAAATATAGAGATTAAAAAACTAATCACAGAATTTTAATGTCAGTCTTTTACGCACAAGCCATCAAAATAAATTTAAAAAGTTACTTTTCGATACAGCTCTCTACTGACAACTGTATCGAAAAATAACTTTTTTTTTTCATTTTGATGCAGCAGCAAGCAGGTTGCATTGCAAATGTTATACAACTTTGCAAAAATTTCCTACATAATGTGTGAACGCGGCGCCGCACGGCGCTTCGCGCATGCGCACCATGCATGCTCGATTTGCAAATGGATTTATAAGTAAGAAATGAAGCTGTTAAATTAACTTCATGGTTTTATTTAATATATTATTATCATCAATTTCATGAAATTAGATAAAGTAGTGTATGAAACTGCACATAATTAGGTCTTAAAATACTCGTGTGATACTATTATCACACTCGCCTTCAGCTCATGTAATAAACTCACACTCGTATTTTAAGAACCCTTATTATACAACAGTTTCATAAACTACTATTTCAACACACTTGCTCATAAAGTGGCTCTAATATCACTGCAATTAGGCACATAATGGCACCTATAATCAAACTGACTTTTTCATTGCTATTATTCACAAGTGAGTTATAAAGTTTTTTATTTTTATTATATTGATTGAGAGGCTTTGTTCTTAAAAAAGTTTCGATACAAAAAAGATCGTGTTCGATAGTACCAATTGCTTGCTCATTTCATGCAACTTCGTATTTAAATATATCTATATCTATAAATACGAAGTTGCCTGAAAATTTCAACTTGTATGTGTTTAATAAATAAAACTAAATATAACTTTTGTTTTCTCAATAAAGAAAACTTTAAATTCCCCATTTTGTATGCGGCTAATACGCTATCCGCGAAAAGCCAAAAAAAGAAACCTCATTCATTCTTTTAGGCATAGGAAAACCTGAGTACATACATAATTTTTTCCGCTATTGCAAAAAAAATTTCACAACTCGATTTATAGTTTTTTAGTATTATTTTCTTCACAAGTGTGTTGAAAAACATCGTATGATACACGTGTGTATTGATGATTACCGTCCTCGGCTCTCTTAAGCCCCTCGCCTAAAGGCTCGTTCTCAATAGCGCCTCAGCGTTAATCACCAACATTACACACTTGTACCATAATGTACTATTTCAACATACTTGCTCATAAAGTAGCTCTAATTTCACCGCAATTAGGCACATAATGATCACACTGTGACTTTTTCATTGCTATTATTCACGAGTAAGTTATAGTTTTTTTTTATTGGTTGAGTTGCTTTGTTCTTAAAAAAGTTTCGATACAAAAAAGATCGTGTTCAATAGTACAAATAAATTAAAGCCCTTAGTACTGCGACAGTGGCGCCTCTTTGGACAAAAAATGATATCGTACCCGGTACTGTAGAAGTTAAATATAAAAAAAAAACCTATGTTAATTTTGTAATATAGATATTAAAGTATTTTGCACGTCATTATACCAGTACTCAAAATGTTTAGTTTTAGAAGTGGTGAAAAATGCTGAAAAGGTAATAAACAGAGCATAGGTTTTTTGGATATTTATCTTCTACTATACGATTTTTTGTACAAAGAGGCGCCATTTTTACAGTACTATGGGCTTTAATTATAATTATATGTTTCAGACTGTAGCATCAGATGGAACAACAGCCTCGTTCATGTGGGAATTACTCAAAGATCCCTTAGTGAAAGCTGGTCCAATGAAAGCCACCTTCTCCGTACAATATCGTCCGGTGGACGCGAGTGAACCAGCCCGGACTTTCACGTGTCCATTCGACATCCAGGATTATACCACATTGTTTGTGATCCGGACTAAACTTGAACCGTGCAAAGGTTCTGACTTCTGCAGGGCTTCGCAAGTGTGCTGTTTGCAGCTTAATGTGCAAAGGGTTAGTTTGTGTGTGTAATTAATAATCCATTGTTAAAACATGTCACCTAATTAGCGATCTGCCAAAGTCCAAACACCAAAAACTGCAAACAGTGAAATTATGGGGGTCAATATCCGTCCAAGGAAGAAATTCGACGGAGAACCAAAGTGGTCGACATAGTTCTCAGAGACAACAAGTTGAAGTGGCAGTGGGCTGGCCACATCTGCTAAGTCAGCGATGGCAGATGGGGGAGGAAAGTCCTAGAGTGTAGGCCAGGTATGGGGCGACGAAGCGTAGGGCGCCCCCTCTCTAGACGGACCGACGACCTCAAAAAAGTGGTTGGTACCGGTTAGATGCGGAAAGCGGAGGATTGAATATGATGGACAGCATTGGTAAAGGCCTATATCCAACAGTGGGTAGATCCAGGCTGATGATGATCCATTTTCAATTTCCCTCGACAATCAACGGAACGAACAATCAAAACTTTCTATAACTAATTTCATCTGATTAAATTCGTTGTGAGTTCCAATGCAGCTGTAGTGTTACCCTCGGGACTTTTTTATTGCAACTGTTAATCCTGGCTACTCAGATACAGTGGTGGAATATGTGGTGGGCCCCCATTCCCTCAACGATTGTTCCGAATAAATACTATAATGTGTCTTCTTATGCTTAACTTATTTTCCTACTTATTGACTCACAATTCCTTAAACATAATGTGCTTAGTGATATTACAATGTAAATAAAATTGACCTGTGAAATCTTGTGAAATGAACGCGACTGGCAAAAGTCCGTGCAATTATAGCTTTTTTTATACTACTAAAGTGGAAAACAAGCATACGGCCCGCCTGATTACCGTAACCTATGAGCGGCTGTAACATCATCATACGTGCGTTGCCGACCCTGTAAAAACCTCTTCACGTCTAAATTGAAGAACCCCATGATGTAGTATATAATACGTCCAGCGAAAGCCCCTTTAATAGATTTACTTCAGATTTAATAATAGCATCGGCAAACATTCCAATTCGAAAACACTGTACGATTGTTTGACAAAAATAATCAGGTCCTAAAACTCTCCAAACTATCAGAAACAAATAAAAGTGTAGTTATTTTTAAGAATAATAATTAGTTTCAAGCAGTGCGAGCTACATGGCAAATGTAACAGATGTTTTTGGGTGTAATAATTTTGGGGTATAAGAGTCTCACCACGATCTTTAGAGCCAAAGCCAACCTCGCCTGCACCTGGTGCATCCTGCCGACTATCGAAAGAGGCTCTGGCGCAAGAAACGTAGGGTGCCACGTATATGTAAGCTGCCCGACTAGGCAAGTACCTCCACCTCACAGAATACCGCAACTAAGTAACAATTCCCTTGAGGGTTGTTGTGTTCTTGCGGGTGAGTGAGGCCACCAGAAAGGACTGCTTGGCAGAAAGGTGCTGCATTGGCAGCGTGGTAGCGGCGCGCGAGCTATACTTCATGTTGCAAGAGTATATAACATATAACAGTAGCTGTCCCATTTTATACTGTTTTATATATTTATCGTAAGATCAACTCCATAACATATTAATCATGTTATACAGTATATGATATGCAAAGTAAGCCACTGCCATTATTTATTCTGAAATAATTTACACTTTTAACTGAGCGACATAACAATATATTTCATTTTTTAACAGGTAAATGAAACTGAATATACGTCATTAATGTACGAGGTGTTAGCGGATCAGACCATGTGGGCAGTTCTCGGACGGACCGCAGGTAAGTTATTATTCATTATATATATAGTTTAAAAATCCAAAATTAATGTAAAATTTATTATACAGTGATTTTCAAATGTTTCCAAACTCAAGAGGTTAGGATAAGTAACCATTAAATAGTTCGACTACCTTACTCCAGGAGTCATCATCAGAGCTTCGTCACTAAATACATATAAGACTTGTTATAACAAACATAGTGGGCCCAAAGTAGAGACGTATGTATATGACGAGCTCGGTGGCGTAGCGGTCAATGACGCGGCTTCGACTCAAACGCTCGTGGGTTCGATTCCCACATAGGACAAACATTTGTGTGCATGAACATGTCTGTTTGTCTTAGTCTGGGTGTTTTCTATGTATCATAAGTATGTATTTACAAAAAAATGTATTTACGTATGTTTATCAGTTGTCTAGTACCCATAACACAAGCTTCGCTTACTTTGGGGCTAGATGGCGCTGTGTAATTTGTCTGACAATATTTATTTATTTATTATTTATTTATATTAGAAGTCATTGAACAATTCCACTACCAAACTTCTGGTTCCACTATCAGTTCAACTTGATGTATATTATATACTTAGCGGGAACACCTGTTCTTTGGTAATAAGGTCTTTACATGGAACGATCTATATAATTCAGGGCTATCGATGGTGAGACTACTGCAATTGGTTCCGTCTGATTTTCAGAACTATAGGCAGTTGAAAAGCATCATATAGCTAGCAGTAAACTATTTTACTATGAATGTGATCACGTTGAAATATAATTAGGATTATGCTTTAATTAAATAAGACAAAACAAACGGGTACATGCGTCAAAACCAAAATATCACGTTGCAAAAAAACCTCCAGTCAGCAGGAAACGTCATAAATATGTAACAAACCAAAATGTATGCTTATTTTGGTTAATCTTGCTTTCTTGATGCTGATTTTCGAAATGGAGATAATTAAATACAAAAATCAGGCTCTAAAGTACTGGCATCTCATCATCAGGTCCATTTTAGTCTCCACTACAGGAGTACGACCCTTTCTCGTCCGTCCTAGACGGAATGAGGATTTGGCCTACACTCCCTACGCTGGCCAAACGGGTTGGGGAGGCCTGATCGATATTTGACAATGTATTTCCCTTAGTCGCCTTGTACGACATCCACGGGAAGAAACGGAGTGATTCTATTCTAGTCTACCAGAAACCACACGGCCAAGGGTCGTAAAACTAATAATATTCCATGTAAAGACCGTTAAGTATAGACACACCAACTCGATGAAACAAAAAAATATTAAATTATCATCAACATTACGTACATTTCCAAATTTTCTTATATTTCTTTGCGAGACTTGAAACGTCAACTTACAAAATCTGTGTGTTTCACTTGACTAGGCTTTAATGCTTTAGGGTGAACTAAACGAACGACTTGTCGTTAAAGTTTCGACAGATTCTTTGCCTACCTATTTGAATCGACTTGGGTACCTTCTATTTTGTAGTCGGTTAAGAATGTATGATATTGTGCAGGTGTGATAACAATGGAAGCGAACAGCACCAGCCCGCAGTGCGTATCGCTGGAAGTGATGCCACTGGCCGGCGGCTACCTGCCCCTGCCGACCGTCCGTCTCTCCAAATACATCGCCGCTAACACCAAAGGTAAGCTTTTCCACATCTGCTTGACAACTCTCACTGTTACCACAATGTGGATGGATACCACTATTTTCAATAGCTTTACGGCATTTTTTTTATATCAAACGGGAATGCGAGTCACCTGATGGAAAGCAATCACCATCGACGAGCTCGGTGGTCGAATGGTTAGCAATAGCCACTTTGACTCCGAGGTCGCGGGTTCGATTCCCGCACAAGACAAACATTTGTGTGCATGAACATGTCTGTTTGTCTTGGTCTGGGTGTTTTCTATGTATTATAAGTATGTATTTACAAAAAAAAAAGTATTTAAGTACATTTATCAGTTGTCCAGTACCCATAACATAAGCTTTGAGCTTAATTTGGGACTAGATGGCGCTGTGTAAATTGTCCAGAAATATTTATTTATTTATCACCCATGGAGACCAGCAACATCAAGGGGTCGCCGATCCGTTGCCAGCCTATACTCCTTCTTTTCTTTCTGGTGACCTCACTCACTCGAAGCAACACGACAAGAGTTGTTTCCCTCAAGAGAATTGTTATTGGGCTGAGGTATTCTGTGACGTGAGGTACTTCCCCAGGCGATCAGCTTATAAAATATGCTAAGCCTCGTTAGTCAGCCAGCAGGGTGCAGCACGTGCAGGTGAAGTTGGCTTTGGTTCAAAGATGTTGATGTACCACTACACCCCAGATGCATTTTTAGAAATCCATCTCTTTAGGCTTTTAATGCCTTATTTCTGTCTCTCACATAGCTAAGAGGGGAAGTTCAATTCCAAAAGCTTCTTACTCTTAATAATTTCTTCTGATTAAATTCCTTGTGAATCCAAGGCAACCGTAGTCTTACCCCCGAGACTGCAATTGACTTCATTGTTCATTGCCTTTTTTTGGAGGTCGCCACTGTTACTCCTGGCTACACAGGAGACACAGTGGTGGGAATGTGTGGTGGGCCCCCGTTTAATAGGCTTGTTGTCCATGTTACAAAATTATAAAAACTCTCTATCAGTAACGTAAAATACATAAAACTAGAACGATCTGCGATCTTAAAATTTTAATAACTTATGTCCGACGTGTTTTATGTTCGGTCAAAGTTTGGTGGGAAAGTCCATTTTAAAGGTATGAAATTATAAAAAATAAATGTTACCATTGTAGAAACAATAAAAAATACTATAACTTTTGTTACGGCACTGGCTACATAAACGCAATATTTAACATAGCTGTCGTACAAATTTCTGATTTAATGCATATAAAATAGCACGGTGTGACGTCATAACGTGGTGGCCTTTTGTATGGAGCGTTTTCGGGATAGTCCAAAATTATGATCTTCAAAGTTATCATATCTCGAGAAGTTTTTATGCAATCGAAGTAATTATTTCACCTATATTTATATTATTGTGACGTCTTTTAATAACAAATCGAAAAAAAAAAATGGGATACAAGCCTATTACCGTATTATAATACATAGAACACATAGACTAAGACAAGACAAACATACAAACCTTAATGTTAAAGTAGCCATGATTACCACTCGACCAGCGGACTTTTGTATGAATTTGTGTTAATCGTTATATTTTCGCAAATTATTCACAGATCCAAAGAAGGACATCTCAGCGCATCCTCGACTGGAGCCCTTCAGTCCAGGCCAGGTGTACCACGCAGGGAAAGCGAAACAAGTCCACGTGCTGCCGCCCGTTCCTAAAGATCATCTCGATCCTAACGCTTGAACAATTTATCCAGTATGCGATGCGTTTAAAATCGGCTGATTTAAAAAACTTTTTTGTAATATTATGACTAACAGTGATTTGAGTGAATTTGGCCAAAAAACAATCCGGATATTCTTTCTCCATACAAAATTTTGAGCGTTACAAATTTGTATGGAAACGTTTGCAGCAGCGGTCTCTAGTGGAATTTCCACACGGTTATGTGCAAGGATTTGATGGATTACGTTTAGGTCGTTTGTACACGTAGGGCCCTACCGCCTAAGCCTAAACCGATTCTCATCGAATATTTTGATTCCCAAAAATTGGTATTAGGTTTGAGTTGTTGAGAAACGTTTTTGGCTTTGTCGATAGAGCTTCAGGGTTTCTATCAAAACATATTTGCCAGTAATCTAAGCTGAAGTTAGATTTTCAAAGATTTAGAAGTTCAAAAAATCCGGGGGGAAACGGCTTCAGCTTCGGCGGTCCTAGTCCGATGTTTTCTCGAATGACAAAAGCCGGTGTTTTGACGAAGACGCGATACGTTTATCCACTATATCCCTAGACAGAGAAATCTATACAAAAATGGATAGTTTTCATCGCATTTACACTAGAAAGAAAAACTTAGGCCATCATTTTGTAAGGAAATAATACAGATTGACACGATTGTCTGTTTCGCGACACATGCGCACGCAAGAGTATGCGCGCACAGCCAGTCGCAACAATCAGAACAAATGACGGTCCTATGAAAGACACTGTAGACACGCCCGTATATGTTTTGTATTATCTGCACAAGTCGCATAGCGAGAGTTGCGCGCGCACAGATGCATTTCACTGTGCGCAAGTAAGATGGAAAACACTTCTATCTCACTTGTTAGTGAGGTCTGATACATGCTCAATATAACCAAGAGTGTTAGAGTTGTCCCTATAATTAAAAAAAGCTTTATTTTTAAAAATGCTGTTATCAAAATCAGTCCTGACATAACACCTTAAATTTTTATGGGCCGTTTGACTGCATTCAGTAGAGATGCCACAAAGAAACCATCGGCGACTGCAGTGAATTGGTGCAAACATGTACAGAAATATGACAGGAAACGGATGCGTATCAATGCTTGGGAGTTGGGGCACTGACTGGGCATTATGCTAGCCATGCATGCCTATACAAGATGAGACTTGTCAATAGCTCAGAATACAGAACATGCAAGAACAGGGACGAGATCATGAAGCGCTTGATGTGTCAGTGCGATGCCCTAGCTGCCAAACAAATGAAAATCCTAGGAAACACGGTCCTGGAGGACGACAGGCTCTTCCCAATCAATGGAGTACTGACGTACATGGAACAAGTCACCAGGCAGTCAGGAGAGAGTTACTAAAAGACAGGAAGTGCCCAAAAAATCCAATAGGGTCGCCGTGCCATCGGTGCTGCAGCACGGGACCCATTTCAAGAGATGTATCACATTTGAAATACTTCGTCTCAGACAGGACGTAGAGGACATACGTATTCCGTCGCCATCTAAACACCGACTTCCGTTATCCGAGAAAACTCCGTTACGTGCATAAACGGCCTAACCACCATCTCTTACATGTTGGTTGTTATTCAACGCCAATAATATGTATCCACCACACTGATGTAAATTTGCTGCGAAAGTGATATGTAACATGTGGATCCTTCTCTATAGATCTTCTATAAATATCAATAATCAAATGCGAAGTTATTTATTCCTTGACCGCTAACAAAAAGCGATGTGTAATTAGGAATACCAGTTAATTACACCTCTGTTAGAGCAGTTATAGTGCAATCGTCATGAATAGAATATGTAAACCCAGTGATATTGTATTAAAAATGGGTAGATATCATGCTAGCGTAGTGAAAATGAGGCAATCTGAATAGTTTCATGCCTTTCTATGGCATTAGTTCCGTATTTTTGCAACGAAATTGTACATAGCATAATGAACTTTATGTTGATTGTATAACATATAAACGTAAATACGATCAGTAGCTAGGGGAATTTTCGAGAATGCGCGAGTATTTCCCGGAAGATGTGCGACCTTTTTTTGGCTCGTATTTAAATTTATATGTTATACTATTGACATAGAGTCCATTATGCTATGAACAATTTCGTTGCAAAAAGTCGCATCCATTCCATTCCGCGGCGGTGCAAATTGTGTCTAAAATCGCGAAATGTGAATGGATCGCTATCTACCTCTTTTCTTAATACAAGTATCATTGTGTATTTTAAAATGAATAATTTTTGTCAACATTAGCATTGCTAGCGGTAGCATTAAAGTAAGCGTAATAGATAAAAACATATTCAAATGAATTGAATCTGTTTTTGTGAATTTGGTCGTTTTATTCAATTTACCAGAAAAATAAGTCGGCAGTGTACACAACAAGTTCCGCAATATTATTTTACTGTATGTTTAGAACAATAGTATAACAATGTGAATTATTAAATTGAATAAATAATTCATGTTGAGTTAATGCATTAAAACGGATTTATCCAGCTCAATACTCCAGCCAGTACATTTAAGGAAATAAAATATTGTAGAGTTAGTGAGTGATTAAACACTTGAATTAAACAGATTTAGATGAATGCTTTTTGCTATATTTGAATTGTACTATCTCTCTTATACTAATAATAAATTAATACGGATGTAGGTATGAATACGCCATTTTAGGGTTCCGTGCACAACGGCATTCGTCAGACCAACGTGTTGCAATTTTCACGTATCCTTTTTTTATATAACAAATGCCATGATAATACTTTCCTGTGCATCTGTCACTATAAATAAAAATATATGAATAATATTTATTTTTATTATAATATACGTTTGAAAAGATACGTGACATAATTCTTGTTACAGGAATACCTATAAAAGTCCATCACAAATGACTGAAAATTTGATTATTTTCATAATAAAACAACTAACAATCAAAAAACACTAATTGTGACGCCATATTGTAAATAAAAAGAAAGTAGCGTCGAGGTGATCAAGTAATATGCAAATTCAACGATATTGCCATTTTTTTTTTTATTGTAAGTTGTTTTATTATGGAAATAATCTAATTAAGTTCTCGCCATGATCTTAAAATAACAAGTACATCTCACAATCTCAATTCAAGGAACATATTTATTCATCTAAAATGTTCCGTTTTTGGCATAATATTCACTCGTTCGACTTAATTAGACCAGGCATTGTACGGAACCCTTTTTACGCGAGTTCAACTCGCACTCCCTTGTCCGTTTTTTTTTTATTTCCAAAGGACTATGTCTAATTGACAAGCTTGGAGAGCAAACTTATATGACAAATTAATGTTTTCTATAATATGTTCAGACCTACAGTTTATGTCATTCAAGTATTTTTGTGTTCAAATCCTACATTAAATATTTCTAATTAAGTACGATACAATAATTCCTACGTTACAGATCTAAACTATATATTGATCTAGGCTACATCTATCTTTATACATATACAGATCTAAACTATGTGTTGATTGATTGATGAAATAAAACTTACGTCGAGTAGACTATCTAGTTATCTCAAGAATCAAAATACAATATAATGATTGCTTCATTTCTATTAAAGTAACAGAAAATGCCACTTTTATGACATGCAACAGGAGACTCAATAAGAGCGCATTTTTTAATTTTAGAATAAAAACACGTACTTTTGGATTGTAAGTAGACATGTTCTGAATAAGTAGGGACTTTATTCTTTGGTGTTTTGTTACATGTCGGGTTCCTGTGAATAAACCAGCACCAAATTCTTGAGCTGAAATCCGAGATCTCTGTGTAAAACTCATGGGAAACTTCATTAATTCCATACTTCATGTATATCTTCAGCCGGAACATATCTACTTTACAATCCAATAAAAATATCCCAACTCTCTAAAAAGGAATACATGTTTTTATTTTGAAATGAAGAAGTGCACTCTTATTGAGACCTCCTTTATTAGAAACGTTTCTTTTATAAATAATGAGGTCAGAACTTTATATAAGAAAGCATTGGACCATCAACTATTGTGATAAACAATTTTATTATGCTTTGTAAGATTGTACGTATTTATCCGAAAAGCTATATTTATCTAAATAAAATTTAAGCCCATTTTGTGACTCGTATTTAAATGAATACGTTTTAAATTCTATTCGAAATTATAAACGTAACGAAATATATATAAGTTCATATAAATAAAACTTGTATATAACCTGATGTCAGTGAGATAAGAAAAAAATAAATATACTACTATGCTGTATCGCTTTGCAGTTAAAACATTGTTGGCATAAGCAAATGTAGATTAAATCCTTGTTAAAAATAACCCTTAGATGACGATAAGACTTGGCTTTGTGCACTTCCATGCACTGCGATTTGGAATTAAATATTAAAAATGTTATGAGAAGACTAATTGAATCCTGTCACCATATTCTAACAATTATAACGTTTTCTCTGTTAAATATGCGATAATGAAAAAAATAATAGAATATGGGCGCCAGGGTACACACACATTGTAAAGAACTGACGTATATGGATGTTAATGTATAATGAGCTTTTTGCGTAAGAAATTATAGATATAGCTTAGAATTGTGCTATAATGTCGTCGGTATTTTTCCGTACAAATATAGTTTTGTCAACGTTATGTTCGCTATGATATTGCTTAAATTAATTTTATCTAATCTCATACTGAAATTTAAAGATTAAACTAAACACAGAATCTTAATGTCAGTCTTTTACGCACAAGACATCAAAATAAATTTAAAAAGTTAATTTTCGATACAGCTCTTTTATGGACAACTATCGAAAAATAACTTTTTCTCCATTACGATACAGCTTCAGCCCTGGATACAGGTATTTTAAACAGGTTGCAATGCAAATGTATTGCGACTTTGCAAAAAATTTCTACATAATCTGTGAACGCGGCACCGCGCGGCGCGTCGCGCATGCGCATCACGCATGCTCTATCTGCAAATGGATTTATAAGTAAGAAATGAATTTATTTAAAATATTATTATCATCTATTTCATGAGATTAGAAAAGTAGTGTATGAAACTGCACATAATTAGGTCTTAAAATAATAAAATAAATATTTTTTTTCAGACAAATTAGACAGCGCCATCCAGCCCCAAAGTAAGCGAAGCTTGTGTTATGGGCACTAGACAACTGATAAACATACGTAAATACATTTTTTTTTTTGTAAATACATACTTATAATACATAGAAAACACCCAGACCAAGACAAACAGACATGTTCATGCACACAAATGTTTGTCCTGTGTGGGAATCGAACCCACGAGCGTTGGTGTCGAAGCCGCGTCATTGACCGCTACGCCACCAAGCTCGTCCGTTACTCGTGTGGTCTATTATCACATTCGCCTTCGGCTCATGTGATAAACTCACACTCGTATTTTAAGAACCCTTATTATGCAACAGTTTCATAAACTACTATTTCAGTTTCATTTTATAAACGTACCTTCAATACTTCAATTATAAATTACGAAACAAACATTGATTTATGAAAATACATAAATAGTTCATTTTAGATGCACTTGATTGATTGTGCTTCTCAATATTCTGTAACACAATACTGTCGATAACATCTGTACATTAAAGATATTGACTATACGAAAAGAAAACAAACAGCATACTAAATGTGAATGTAACTAGTCCATTTTTTTTATTATTGGCAATTCTAAATGAATGAAACACAGAAAAGATATTCAGTTGGTTTAAAGAGTGACTTCATAAAACTAATATTAGTATAATTTACAGCACCTGTTGCAGACTAAGCATGTGTTACTGCACTCAAGATGCTCAATAGGACATATGCTAAATTAGAGGAACGTATCATACCCGCCAAGTCGCTGAGCAAAATAATCCTGAGCACTGTTAGACTGATCTTTGGACAGACAAAATTTTAAAATTCATCCTTGAATGTGATATCACATTATTTAGTTTTTATGAAACTAAAACTCTTGCACTAGTGTCAGGCGATAATACAGCAATGTGCACTGAAGTCGTATTAAGTATGTATTTGATATGCTAACGCGAGCACTTCCCAACTATGCTTGCTGAAATTCACCGCAGGTGTTTGTGGTATTCCAACGCGTAATATTTACCTGCTTTGAAGTTATAAAATACTTTATCAAAACGCCCACCAAGCAATTTGCTTTGTCTTCTTAAAACGCTATTTATTAAACCTTATATGACAAAAGTAAGGAATAATATAATAGTATTTAACAATGCCATATTATTTCGACGCCACAACGATTTCTCTACCTAGTCTTCGTCTTGTCTTTTCTAAGCCTTTAAGTTGTACATAATCGGTGCTAAACTCTCAAAGTTGACACCAAAATAGCAAAATCAGTATGTTGTTATTTAGATTTAGTTTTTTGTATATCTGGGATTTAGTTATCTTACAGTTTTAGGTTATTCGTAATCAGATGTGACTTTGATTTTATTTATTGATAATGTTATGTTTCTCATAGTTTAGTGAAGAAACAGACACTCATTAAGGATTATTTTTATATAGAGTCGCTGATTTTAATCATTGTTTGCAAGAAAATTGTGGGAAGTTAATCTTATTTAGTTATTTCAAATTATATAATAACTATAAAACGGTGCATGCATACGATTATTAATTTAAGGTTTGTCTTTTAGTTTATATTAATTAGAAGTTAAATTCAATACAAATATTTTCTGATAAAATCTCAAAGAACTTGGCTCGCTACAGCCGCACACTAAAATCCTATGTCATTCGTCAACATTTTGTTTAAATTACCCAAAGAATGTATACCATGCTTTAATAAAAATAAAGTTGTGAATATTTATCATTTTTGATATAATTATTTGCACCATATTTACAGTGCAATAAAATAAAGAAAATATTTTGTTGTATGCTTAGAATAGAAGTACACTTATTTAGTATCGGCGAAATCGAGTGAATAATCGCGTGAATTAAGTTTTGTAGTCAGAGCAATTCATCTCGTTAATAAAATCAGGATCAGGATCACGAAGCAGGTGCGAATCGGAAAATGTTATTTTTTTTTACCCACTGATTGTACGAACAAGCATTTCCGATTCCCGTAATATTCAATCGTTGCTTTGTCGTAGCGACTTGGTCATTGGCTCCGTTCACACTATGACTATTAGATTCGAATTTTTCATGTGTTCTATTTTCCAATATATTCAACGATCATTCCATAAGTTCCATCATGATTCCATAATCGTACGTCGTCGTCGCCTTTATTCGTCCCATTGCTTGGATACGGGTTTCCCTTCAATGGAAGGCGTTTAGAGAGCATACTCCACCACGCTGCTCATGTGCGAGTTGGTTTTCAAGCCGCTTATAGGCCACTGACTGGTTTTCACTGTAATCTAATGACAACAGCCGGGGCCGACGGCTTAACGACAGGCTACGGGTGACGTTTCTTAATGTTAGATTAGACTGACACTCGCAATGACGCCATCGATCTCAATACAATTCAATTTGATGGTTCTTGTGTGAATGAGATCGAGTATAAGGAGAAATGGTAAACGTGAAGAAATCTAATCGAGTTGTCGTCGTGTGAACGCATCCAAAGTGCTTCAGCTGCGATGCGTAGCGTAGCGGATATACATTTACGGGAATCAAAGCATTCAAAGCATTGGTGCACTTCATCGTAAGCACTCTGCGGTAACCATATCTATAGCATAAATATATAGATAAATTTTGACTTAAATCATATTTGACCTACTATCATCAGTAACTCTGGAATTTTTTTATAGCACTCTGATTGCTAACATGCGTATTTCTTTTACTAACATTTTCACTCGGCTTCATCGAGGATTTTAAAAAAAGTCGGTAGATTAAAGAGATTTTCGAAGTGGGTATACTCAACTAAGTGTAATAAGTATGTATAATTATTGTAAGAGGCTTAAGGTTTTGTTTGACTTATACTTTTGTATGTTAGAAGAGAATGTATAATGCTAGTGTAGTGTAACAACGAATATTATATTGAAAAAAATGAGCCCCTGTTTCTATAAAAATATATAATATGTTGTCCCGAACATAATATATCTTAAAAATAATTTAAGAATACATGCAACAGTGTGAATTTGCTTGATGTTTTTTTTTTTAATAAGAATCAATATTTTGTGTTCAAACATTTCTCGCTTTTACAGAAAACAATAATACTAGAGAAATACGTAAGTATTAATATTTGAAAAGTCTATGAACATAAAAAAAGATATTATAACAGTTTTTTAACTGTAAATCTTATATCAATAGACTTAGAACTAGAAAGTAAATGATACCGAGTTATGACGTGAAAAAAAACATATATATGTTCTTACCTATATCCTCGTCATTTTATTACTATATAAATAAAATCTCAAAGTAGGTATTTTTCTTTAAATTTTCTATAAATCGTGATCGATGCCATTTTCTTTCTACCTACGGCATGTCCGACTTGAAAATCAAAACGATAAATGAAGCTGACTGTGCATGCTATGTAAAGCAGAATTTAATTGATATCGAAACTAAACATACTTCAACATTCAGTAAGTTGTTTTTTTTACATTCAGGTATGTTTCCAAACAAAATAATTTGTATAGCATCATTGCAGCCGACCATGTAGCATCAAAATAAATATCTCTAAATTAAATAATATTTAAAATGAGGTGCAGCCGGGGGACAACCGACGGAAGCAAGGCTTCTTACACATTCTGTGTCTCTCACTCATAATCGGCAACAATATGCGTAGCCTGGGCAATAACGTACGCCGTATCGCACTCTCTGTTTCTTTCACAAAAAAAGTGAAATGTTGCCCGTGACATTTTACTTTTTGTGAAACCCTATCCCATAAGAAATTTCTCTTCAATATAATATGTACATAAAACACAGACATGTAATTGGAAACAGGGGTTCCAGTTGGCTCGTTGAAGTCGAATATTGTAAATAGACTTTATAATTGGAGATGTATTTATGTTTCATACTATGTATTATACTTAGAACTATCAATATAATGTTTATTGTTAATACATTGTTTTATTTTGTAGCAGCCAGGAAACTCCTTGTTATGCGAGTTTGATGGCGCCATTGTGTGTTTCAGTATAAGCAACGTCGACCGTAGCCTGCCTCCGGGTGGGTTTATTGATCTCGAGCTCATCCCTGCTTTCAACTGGCGTTATTATTAGATGAGTTGTAAATCCAAGTCAGTGGTCTTTGGGCGGCTTGAAAATTGGCAGCCACCAACCGGCAGGAGAGCAGCGTAGCGTAGTTCGCTCTAAACCCCTTCGATTAGGGAGATATTAGTATCTCGGCTAATCCTGCTATTGACCTCAGTTGGTCCAGGAACTTCCTTTGCGTTATTTCGCACATTTAACTACCAGATCGGACGATCATAGGGACGACACTGGTTTGTATGAACCACCATAGTCTCCGCCAACCCGTACTTGAACAGCGTGGTGGAGTATGCACTAAACCCCTTCAATTGAGGTGAGACCCGTATCCCACCAGTGCAATGAGCAAGCATTGACGACGACCATAGTATGGTATAAAGCTCACGCGCCAATAGATTCATAAATAATTAATGACATTCACATAAGTCATTAATTATTTATGAATTTATTTAAGGAACTCCCTTTTAGAGAAAAGTGGCTAAAAAAATCTCAAAAGGCTAAATCAAAAGTCTGTATAGGTCTGTATAGTAGATGGTTTCATATAGCCCTGCCATACACTCGTCGAGTGGCGAGGGAAGTAGCGAGGGAAGTAGGCAGGAACGTAGTGTGGCCACGTTACTCGTCATGCCGCTCGTCTTGCTCCTCGCCTTGCCCATCATTCCCTGTTTTGTCGGTTTTTTGGGCGCGAGTCAAAGGTCCGGCAATGTTAGCGCGAGTGGCCGGCTACACAATCGCCTCAGACGCATTCCGCATCGAGCGCTCGGGCGCGTAACACGCGTCATATTTTTTAAATTATTTTTTAAAACCATGTCTGTCATGAATATTTCCCTATAAGAGCTGGTAGCAAAAAAGAAATGTTTAATGGCATCTTTTAAGACCGTTAGTCCATAAAAAAAAGCTTCGTTTCGCTATAATAAAAATGCATATCGCGGACGCTGCCACAGCTTCAACGTCCATTGTATAGCAAAGGCGAATGTCCAAGTGCGGAGCGTCGCGAATAATTGCGCGAGTAGAGCAGTGTGTGGGCAGTGAGGGAAACATCGCGGCAGCGCGAGGAGCAAGGCGATGAGCAGCGCGAGGAGCATAGTGTGGCGGCGGGGATAGACTAAAAACGTAAGCGACCAATTTCTGTACTATTCGTTACAGCAATCACTTATATGTTTTGTAAATTTTACGAGTTTTAGATGAGTAGTAATAATGAAGAAGTGAAGTGAGTAATTTACAAGGCGGGAAGGAGTTGCTGTAATGAGAGCGGGAGTGACGGTGCTACAAGTTACAAAGTACTCTGTGGACGGTGCGCGAGCTATATTTCATGTTGTAAGCTTAAAGAGGTTACGGTAACAGGTTCGTAAACCATATGCTTGTTTGTTACCCGAAGTAGTATAAAAGGTAGAAAGAAAACTAACTTAACCACTTATATATGGCACATAGATTCAAAATATAACAACAAGTATGTAGAAAAAGTGAAGTTTTAGGAAAACACAGCCGTTGATTATTATATCCTGTTACATATATCTAGTATTATATGCCACGCATGTTCATGAATATGGCATGAACTCGAGACGTAATATTCACTTTATTGTTATATTCTCTTTGATTCTCACCAAAACTTACAATTAAATTATTCTATTACAAAAGTACATGTACTCTTATTAGTGATAGATTTAAAAATCTTTTCCCGCGCTTTACTACAGACTTATTTTTATTAATGGTTTTATGGCCCTAGATAGAAGCATTTTTTTAGTCACCTTGTGTACAATTTATTTTATTTCTGATTTTCTAGATAGATAATATTTATTTTTTAACATTGATTATTATTAACATTTTTATTATTATTAACATTGATATTGTTTACACTAATGTCTCCTTTGAATAACCCTCTGTATGGTCTTACAAACCTAAACTTGTCTTCCTTGCGAAAAAGGGGACTGGTGACTTGTAATACAGGTGGGTACACATCCACCTAGCTCAGGCACCAGTTCTGTCCATTATTTTAATTGTACCTGATTCAGTGTAATATATAAAATTTTTAAAATGTACATTTTGGAGAGAAAAATACATTATTATGTATTTGTATACTGAATCACACTCAATACAGAAACATACAATAATACTGAAATTGACACAGAACTTGGAACATGACTTCGGTTCAAACGTGAAACATCATCTAATAATAATAACAGCTCACAAACAAACCGAAGCGCCTGCCGAGCAAAACACTGATTTTCATATAATGCCTTTGAATAGATGCTGGGCGCATCCGTAAGTCACTACAGTGCCAGCCTAGTTACGACATATTTTATCTTTCAAATATGTCGTAACTAGTCATTATACTTAATATTTTAGACATGACATGTCGAAAAATATCCGTGTTGTGTCGGCTCTCTGTGATGGTAGCGAACATTCAAATTTCACGTTTGTTGTAATGTATAAACATTACTTACAATATACCTATGTACTGTTATCTTTAAACAGAATTTTTAGTATTAGAACACCCTTTGCCTAATAATTGTTAATAATAATAAACTCGTGGGTTCGATTCCCACATAGGACAAACATTTGTGTGCATGAACATGACTGTTTGTCTTAGTCTGGGCGTTTTCTATGTAACATAAGTATGTATTTATCAGTTGTCTAGTACCCATAACACAAGCTTCGCTTACTTTGGGGTTAGATGGCACTGTGTAATTTGTCTGACAATATTTATTTTATATAGTTTAATACATAAAAATTCTTCTTAAATAGTACCTACGCTGAAATTTTGCATAAAGTAGACTTGGGAAAAACCGCTATTTTTCAATAACCGTGACTATCATTCCAGTTCCAATAAAATAACAATGAAAAGTCACTATGATTTTGTCACTTCGATCACTATGGTCACATTAGATTAGACCATTCTTGAAGAGGCTTGATCACAGAGATCACGGTAAAAAACCACTGCGATTTTGTCACTTCAATCACTATGGTCACATTATTACAACTTACGTTAAATTATTCACTGTGGGCCATGTGATACGAAGTAAAAGGTCGCAAATTCAGTCGAAAGATAGAATTTTTTAAAATCGGATTTCATTCGATTTAGTCGGTCAATACGGACCCAATACAACAGATATCAAATTATAGTGTTTATTTTTTCGTAGACTCGGTAAAACGAAGCCGATAATTTCCAAATATTCGGCCGAAAATTCAGATTTTCCCCAGTATGTTACGTTCGTTCGTTTTCTATGTGGGCGCCGTGACTTGCGTGATCGCCGTGATTGGAACAGAGATAACTAATATTGAAACCATGGAAAGACTTAGATAATATTGTTATTTTGTAACGTTACAGTGTTACTATGGTAACGTTGATATTTCAATATATGTCAGTGTTATATTATAACTCTAGACTGCAGATCACAGTGATTTAATCATCGTTACGTTATTTTAGGCATAAGTCTAGTCTAGCATAAAGCGGCGCGATATGGAAGAGTTGCGATCGTGGCGTGCCAATTTATTAATCCATTTTATTAAAATTCGATTAGAAAGTGTCATTGAGAACAGACTTCTAGTAAGAGGTACCAATATTAAAATATTGACAGCCTGCTTGTGATTGGCGGATTGAAATAAATGTTGGCAGTTGCCTTGCGATTGTGATTGTGGATTGTCGAACGAAATTGATAAGTTTGTTTTGTCTCAAAAAATATGGTAATATTTTTATAAATTTCACATAGCCATGAGATAAATAATCCATAAAAAACATATGGTTGCGAAATAGAATGTGAATAACACGTAAACGCAATGGAAGTTGAGTGGATTGTGCTGTAAAAATGAGAAGTGTTACGTTTGGATCTCTATCTATCACACGGTTTTCAAGTGGTTTTTGAGGAGAATCATACAGTTTTCGCCGTGGAATCGTTACATGTACGCAGCGGGAATGACAATAATGGCAGTTTCTGTTGGAGAAATTTGCGAGAACACGAAGTTGGCGAGGGAAATGGCCCTGATGGGGAACTACGAATCTGCGCTAGTGTATTACGAGGGGACAGTTCAGATGATCCATAGGTTGCTGATCACGATAGCGGACCCCACACGGAAGTCCAAATGGCAATTGGTAAGTGGAATTCATGTTTTCCAAGATCTGTTTTCATTTTCCTTCATCTCCATGTGGGTTACCTTGAAACATGTCATGTCCTTTTATGATAAGACGTGGTAATTAAAACTGCCTTTGCAGGGCAGGCGGAAGGCCACCCACTGAGATGAATGAGGTTTTCAATGTGTCTCTGTTTGTTTATGACCATACTAATCATGTGTAACAGGTGGCTCATGACCAAATTTAACACTTTTATTACTTCATGATGACATATTGAGCCGAATTTGTCTCTTGTAGTATTTTCCATGTTTTATATTCTTATTTTATTTGTTGCCAACTTCTAATTACTACACACATCCACAGTCCGTACCATAGTAACCAGTCATACTGAACCCTGCTGTTAAATAATGTAATCATAAACTGTACTCCAAATCAGTTACCACATTGAGTTAAGAGCCAAAGAGAACATTTGTGATCTTTCTTTTTTCAAACATTATTACGGAGCCATATTAAAATATGTTATATATAACTATTATTTTTTTATATGAGTGGACTAGCATCTGGGTCACCCGGTGGAAAGCAATAACCACCGCCCATAGAGATCATGTCATGGGTGATTGCTTTCCACCAGGTGACCACCAGTACCAATACCAAGAGGTCGCTGAATGGGTAGTTTAAAAAGGGTGATAGGTGATAGTGAAGGGTGAAATAAACACTGTTCTTGAAGGCTCCAATGTCATAATTGCTTAGTTTGTGCTTTTTTAGATTGTTTTTGTGTGTGCCCGGAATAAACATTAGCCAAGGTTACATGCAGCCTCCTAACCAGAGGCCTTGTGTTTCTTTAAAGAAACATGTGGCACTCATTGTGTTAAATATTTGTCTACAGTGACCATAATAATCTCTACCACCACCACACAAACATGAGTTGAAATTAACCCATCACATGTTGCAAAGATAGGTGCCTCTTTGCATGAGTTTTGTATACAAAATGGCCTATAAATACGCTTATGGGTCTACAAGATCTATAAATTAATCTAGTTTGCCGGCTTATTACTAAAGTCAGAGGTCCACAAGTCCCCGCAAGCCCTAAAAAGAGAATAAGAGCCTGCAAGAGCTTAAAGGGTCCACCTATTTCTATAACAGTGGTACATTAGGGGCCATCCATAAAATTATGTCACACAAATTTCATGATTTTTTACTCCTCCCCCATCCTTGTCACAGCTGGTCACATTTGTGTGACTCTCGCCTCCTGTGTTGTCACATATTTTGCAATTTTACATGTAGAGTTTCAAATGTTTTTGAGTTTTGATAGTTCAAAGTTCGTGTTTTAACACTTAGATTATAATAGCTTTTGAAATGTCACATCACGAAATTTTGTGTCCCATGTCCTTGTCACACAATATCACACTTCATCGACCCCCTATAATAATAATAATAATAATAATAGTCCGCAGGGCAGCTTGTGTGGCGAGCTGTTGTGTGAGTAGCGACACCACGGACCCGAGTCTCCAGAGAGTCGGTCAGGGCCTTCGTCTCCGGCGTGTCTTCATCGGTCGGAGTGTAAACACAAGAAGGCCCGCAGGACTCTCAGCTCTGGCTTGCCTTCATTGGCCGTCCAGAGAGGAGCCGCTAGAGCTATATGCTCCAGGGGTGGAAGTGTTAAAGGGCATCACGCCGCGAGTAACTTCGGAGAAAGCGCAGCACACCTCTCGACATCCCTGAGTCACTCACACCGGTGTTGCCCCCGGCCGTTTTCCTGGCATTTCGGGGGCCCATCTAGTGAGTGGCAAGCCACCGCCTGCCGCAAATAACTAGCAATAAAAGCAGTTATGGCAGACGTCCGACCCTCTTCTGTAATAGCCCGGTATTAAGTTCACCCAGACCTCATCTCCATAGCCCATTTATTTTCCATCACACTTCGCAATAGTCTCAACGCCTGCCGAGACCTGCTCATGGGTATGTCGTTCCATTGACATATCCTGGAGCGGGTCACGGCGGGCGTACAACATTACATCAAACTTCTCAAAGGGGCCTCTACGCGTTGGATCCATATCCCCGCGCATGCCTATCAAATGACCGGGCTTGACCCGTGATTAAAAAGAGATACATAATAATAATAAGTCTGCAGGGCAGCTTGTGTGGCGAGCTGTTGTGTGAGTAGCGACACCACGGACCCGAGTCTCCAGAGAGTCGGTCAGGGCCTTCGTCTCCGACGTGTCTTCATCGGTCGGAGTGTAAACACAAGAAGGCCCGCAGGACTCTCAGCTCTGGCTTGCCTTCATTGGCCGTCCAGAGAGGAGCCGCTAGAGCTATATGCTCCAGGGGTGGAAGTGTTAAAGGGCATCACGCCGCGAGTAACTTCGGAGAAAGCGCAGCACACCTCTCGACATCCCTGAGTCACTCACACCGGTGTTGCCCCCGGCCGTTTTCCTGGCATTTCGGGGGCCCATCTAGTGAGTGGCAAGCCACCGCCTGCCGCAAATAACTAGCAATAAAAGCAGTTATGGCAGGCGTCCGTCCCTCTTCTGTAATAGCCCGGTATTAAGTTCACCCAGATCTCATCTCCATAGCCCATTTATTTTCCATCACACTTCGCAATAGTCTCAACGCCTGCCGAGACCTGCTCATGGGTATGTCGTTCCATTGACATATCCTGGAGCGGGTCACGGCGGGCGTACAACATTACATCAAACTTCTCAAAGGGGCCTCTACGCGTTGGATCCATATCCCCGCGTATGCCTATCAAATGACCGGGCTTGACCCGTGACTAAATAGAGATACATAATAATAATTTTTTATATTTTTAAATGTATATTTTCTTTTATATATTAATATTTAAAAATGTAATAAATAGGAGATATAAAAGGAATAAATGAATAATAATAATAATAATAAAGCCCTTTATTTCTGAAATTAGTACCTATTACATATAAATTAAAAAACTACATAATTAGTTAGAAACAAACAAACAAGTTACAATATGTCTCTAATTTCAGTGTGCCTTTTGGCATAGGCCTCCTCCAACGACTTCCACTGGCTTCTATCGTTTGCCACCCTTCTCCAGTTTGTACCCACAGTCAACTTTATATCGTGTTCCCATTTCATTTTTTGTCTTCCTCGCTTCCTTTTTCCATCTCTAGGATACCATTCTGTTACGGCCTTACTCCATTTTCCCCGTGTGTCTCGCATCATGTGGCCAGCCCATCGCCACTTTTGTTGGTCTATTTTTGTCAGGATATCAGTCAGTTTTGTTCTCGATCTAAGCTCAGTGTTCCTAACCCGGTCTTGTCTTCGTATGCCTGTCATGCTCCGCTCCATTGCTCTTTGGCAGGTGGCTAGTTTTGTTGCTAAAGATTTTGTTAAAGCCCAAGTTTCGCATCCATAAGTCAAACATGGAAGTATGCAGGTGTTAAAGGTCTTTCTTTTTATTCCTATTCCTAGGTCTTTTGATTTCATTATTTCTTTCAGAGCCCAATATTTTTTCCATCCCCTGGCTATTCTTAGATCGATTTCCTTTGCTGATTGTTCCTCTGTAGAGATAACCTGCCCCAGGTATATGTAGTCTTTAACATATTCAATGTTTTCATGTCCAACTTTGATATTTGCCTGTATGGAGTTAGTCATAAGTTTTGTTTTGCTGACGTTCATTTTTAATCCGACTTTCAGACTTTCGTTGTTTAGACCTTGGATCATCATTTCTAATTTTTTGGGGTTCTCCTCAAAAAGGACTAAGTCATCTGCGAATCTGAGATGGTTCAATTTGGATCCGTTAATATTTAGGCCGAAGTTTTCCCAGTTCAACTCCCGAAAAATATTCTCTAAAACTGCAGAGAATAGTTTGGGTGATAGAGGGTCCCCTTGCCTCACTCCTCTTTCTATATTGAATTCATTTCCCAATGATTCTAATTGAATTTTGGCCTTGCTATTTGAGTAGATAGTCTTTATGATATTAGTATAAACTGTTGGTATTCCTTGCCGCTTCAGAGTCTCCCATATGTATTCATGCTTTATACTATCAAAAGCCTTGGCATAGTCTATGAAGGCAATATATAGAACTTTATTGTATTCACTATATTTTTCTAGCACCTGTTTCACTGTATGAATGTGATCTATAGTTGAGAACCCTTTCCTGAAGCCGGCCTGTTCAATAGGTTGTTGCTCATCTAGCATTTGGGTGATTCTATTTAATATAATTTTTGCAAACACTTTGTATACATTAGACATTAAGCTTATCGGTCTATAGTTCTCGATGTCTTCTTTATCTCCTTTTTTGTACAGTAGAATTATATGGGACTCTGTCCACTGCTCAGGGATGTGGCCACTTGTTAAAATTTCATTAAAAATGTTTGTTAGTACTGGTACCAGCTCTTCCATTGTTCCTTTCATCAGTTCGTTGGTTATCTTGTCTGGACCTGGTGCTTTGCCCAGTTTTTGGCTCAATATGGCCTTCTCCACTTCATTCGGTAAAATAGTAGGGGGGGATTCTTCGACATCGGACACTCCTGCTGTATCTGCGTAGCTACAGGTGCTGCCGTTGTAGTCTTTTAGCCCTGTTGATTCCTGTTTTGCGTATAGTTGGCGATAGAAGTCTGTGGCTAAAACCTTAATGTTTTTCCGCTTCGAGATGGTCTTTGACCTCTTTTTCAGTTTTGGTATCCATTCTTTCCCTGTCTCTTTGAGTTCATTTAGTGCTTTTCTGACAGTTGCAGATATATGGAGTTCTAGAGTTTGTATTCTTTTTATTTTGCGGTCTTTTCTAATATTTTCTCTTATTTTCTTGCTTATTTCTGCTATAAATTTTATATTTTCTTTCCTTATTTGCTTGGATATTAATTCTTTTCTTTTGTTTATCAGTTCCAGAGTTTGGTCGCTAAGTTGATATTTGTTGTATTTTTGGTTTCTGTTTGTGGTTACATATTTTTGCAGTTCTTTTCCAAGAAAATTGTACTTTTCTCTCACATCACTTGTGTCGCTACTAATTTGTTTTTTCATGTCGTCCAGATGTTTTGTGTTGCAGTTGTTATAGTCGACCTTGAACTGTTCTGACAGATAAGTTTTAATGTGTTTCCGTGAGGTTTTCAACCCATCGACCCCCTCCCTCCCCCTTAATGTGTGACATAATTTATGGATGGTCCCTTAGCACAATGTTTAATATACAATTAAGTTGAAGATTCTAAAATGGTTTCTTGATCTATCATTTTATGATAAATGTCTTAATTAAGCTACATACAAGAGCTCAATATTCTTGGACCCTATTATGCAGAATAGATCCAACCGACAAACTATGCCAAATTGAGAGATATACATAGCGAGAAACTACAAATCGAGTTGTATATATTCTCAACAGATTCTAGCAATTTCATGACATACGCTTCCCAAAACGCATACTGCGTGATATTTTTATTCCTATTAAACTTTAAATAGCTTTAACTTTTGGGGTGTAAGTGGTTGATGTTCATCAATAACTTTGAACTAAAGCCAACTTCACCTGCACACGGTGCACCCGGCTGACTGACAAACGAAGCTCTGGCGAAAAGAGAGGTAGGGAGCGTAATTGTAAGCTACCCAGCTGGGGAATGTACCTCCACCTCACAGAATACCGCAGCCAAATAACAATTCCCTTGAGGGTTGTTGTGCTCCTGCGAGTGAGTGAGGTCACCAGAAGGGAAGAAGATGCTGCGCTGGCAGCGGGGGCGATATCTTATGTTGCGAGCGTTAATATGGCTACGGTAACCGCTTCACATCAGGCGGGCCGTATGCTTGTCTGCCATCCGACGTAGTATTAAAAAAAAAACTTAAAAGTAACAAAATGTCACTTGGATATATTCTGCATAACAGGGTCCACTTGAGAAAACACAAAGCTGCTATTGATGTTTAATTAATAGGAATGTTGAAATTTCCCATTGAGTTTATAAGAAAGCATAGTAACATAATGAATAGTCTAAATTCCCATGGGATGAATTGCTAGTTTTCTAGTTATTAGTATTCTTTGTGAATGTGCTAAGAGGTGAATGTTGATAAGTGGGAATCTTTTACTGCATTATCCATAAACCTAAACATATCTACTTAGTTTCTTTAAAATGTATTAGTTGAACAATATATGTAATAGCTAAAACCAAAGAAAACAAACCAAAAAAAACTAGTGTTATTTCTTTATGTAAGCCGCATTTGTGGATCTATCCTTTCCATACGATTACTGGTAGAGAATGTCCGCCTTATGTATCGTTGTTTATTGGGCTAAATAAAATGTTTTTATTGAAGGAAACATGGAGAAACGAAAGTATGCACACAAAATTCCTTATAGTATAAAAAACATATTGTTTTTCACAAAGTACATAATTGATATTTACTTCTTTATTCTGCCATTGGGCCCTTGTGGGTTGAATATTACAGATGCATGTCCGATGCATTGTAATGTGAACAAATTAATTGAAAAGCACTTTTCATCTCACTTGTACAAATTTTTCGTTACTTTTATATATTATTAATTACTTTCTGAAAAATACTCAGCCAGTGTGTAAAATATATGTGTATATTAAATCTCTAGTTGCATTGTTATTTTATTTAATGTTTATTTAAAGAGCTTAGGCACTTGTCTCATCTCATTTAGGAAATAATTAACTGCCTTTTTAATATTTTTTTATTTAACTGTTTTGGACTCTAATAATCACTAAAAAAAGACATACTCGGTTTTTTATGAATTGTACATTTACGTCCAATTATAACATTTCTCACCATTACGCTGATGAATGAGATTATAAAAAAAAGTTACACTTCTGCCTCATTTACACATACATACCTATTTGAATTTTAAGAAGATATAATTTACTGTTTTTTGAGGCATTGTTAAACATCCCATATATTCCTTATTTCTAATATTGGACAATAAATAAATAGTTGAAAGTATTCATTGACAAAATGCAAATAAATAAATTATCCTCTGAACAATTTTTTTTTACTATTTGTCAATGCTGTTTCCCGATCCGTGAGGTTGAGGATGAAGATTGGCAGTCTTCCATGAAAGCCGAACCAGCTTAGCAGAATATGAGATCGCGGAAATATGCGTCAATATAGGTCACAACTCGGGAGCACACTGCTTCAGCACCACTGCCGGTATGCCGTCTGTCCCACTCGACTTGTGAATATCGACGGAGAGTAATGCTCGCCGGAGATCTCGTTGTGTAATCGCTATCTCCGGCATGGAGTTACCGCACCACGGGATGGTAGGCGGCACGGCGTCTCCCTCATTCATAGTCGAGTTTGAGGCAAAGAAATTAACCAGTAATTGGCCTTCTCCTTGGTGTCATAGTTCAGACTACCGTCCTGTTTCCGCAAAAGTAGCATGGATGACCGGCAGAAGTTTCCTTCGGCAGCTTGAAAGCACGGCTCCTAGCAGAGTTGCGCGCCAGCCGCTGCAGCCGGTTCTGCCGATAAAGTCGAATTTTACTCTCGCAATCACTTTCTATGTATGTTTCTACATTTTATATGGAAATATGGGGTATGATCCGAATATTTCCGCGCTCGTATTGGTGTTAGGTAGGTACCTACTCGTATTATGAACTTTAATTGAGATATAGTTAATTAAGCATTAAAGACCAAGTTTGTAGTGCAGTTTCTGCGGAGTGTAAATATGGCTTTATTATAGTAAGGAATTTATAATTGGCCCACTTCCCTCGCCTGCCAACAACATGAAATTACGCGGTGTGTTCAGGTGTTGTACCTATACCGCGGCTTTGCTTACAATAAACTCATATTTAATTATAAAGTCGATACTGTTGATTGTTGGCACTTGGTGCAACATTATTATCATAATGTTTCTACTAACACCATCTGAGTAGAAACACAAACACCATCTGCTTACCTTGATAATGCCTTAGCGGCGAAACCGGTCGGTAAAAATAAATGTAATTACGTGGAACATTACAAGTGCTTTATTATTATCATATTACATTATTGACGTGACAACGTCTTATAAATTGGTTAGCCGGGTGACACTTCAAGAAACTGGCTCACGTTATGCGCCTACAATGAGAGCGAGTGAAAGGCACGCGTCCCTTCTAAGAGCGAGAGAGACAGACATAAAAAGAAACAGACGAAAACATTTTACCACTCAAAGTCGATGTCACGTAAAACTTTCGCCCGTATACCGACTTTACAGGCAACCAATTTTTATGTTGAATATTATTTGTATGTATTTCAATTTCCTTTTCACCCGTAACAATGACTAAGGGTGCTTACACAAAGCGACAGTTTAACGGTCTCAGCTCTCGTTATAACAAAATAAGTGTATGGAATATAGAAGTATAGTTTGCTTTGAATTTAAATTGAAATCGACGAGACCGGTGGTGCGCATGGCTAGCAATGGCTACACCGATGTCGCTGGTCGCGGGTTGGATCCCCGAACAAGACAAACATTTGTGTGCTTGCACATACCTATGTCTTTGTCTTGGTCTGAGTGTGGTCTATATATTATGTGTGTATATATTTACGAAAAAATAAAAGTATTTAATTATTGTTATCATCAGTTATCTAGTACACATAGTACAAGCTTTGCTTATTTTAGGGCTAGATGGCGGTGTGCAATTTGTCCAGGAATATTTATTTATTTAAATGTACCAGCTACCTATAAGCTGATCGAACTTTTTTATAAGCCACCTAAGAGGAAAGAATAGCATCAAAATCAATCAATCAAAAAACGTTTATTCATCTCCACAAATTACAGGATATTCAGTTCTTTGTTACAAATATAAAATATAAAAATTGATTTTTATAAAATATTGAAACCGACTTCAGTTGGCGAGCACAGCTTATTGGTGGTATACCCCGGCAGACGCAGCTGCCCGTCTTCCGGGAGAAAAGTTATTGCATGACACAAGCACAAGATTCCTTAGTCGCCTAGTACGACATCCAGCGCAGAGCAATGGAGTGGCGCAATTCTATTCTGCTGGCAATCACAGGGCAAATTTAAGGGTTTCTCTCGATTTTTCTGGGATCCCATCATCAGATCCTGTTTTGGTGAATATGGGACTATCTCGCAATTACCCTTTCAAATAAAAAAAATAAATTTGTCCATACGCGCTTATAAAATTTAAGGGTTTCCCTTGATTTCACTGGCATCCCATCATCAGATCCTGACTTGCTGAATATGGGACCACCTTGCAATCATACCCTTTCAAATAAAAAAAGAATTATGAAAATCGGTTCACAATTCGCGAAGATATCGAATAACATACATACAAAAAAATATTCAGTCGAATTGAGAACCTCCTCCTTTTTTGAAGTCGGTTAAAAATGCATGTGTTCGTACCACCATCACCACTTTACCTAAAAATATTATCAACTAGCTTTTACCTGCGGCTTTTCCCGCATGAACATGTTTGAACTTTTTAAGAATTTTGAATAAAATGCGAAAGTTTGTGACTATAATATATGCATGGATGTTTATTATTATTATCACGCGAATTGTGTATAAGAACTAGGTAGTATGTAGTTTGATATTTTTTTGGCGGAAAAACATTTCGTTCGTCGTTTCGCTGCTACGCGCGTTAGGTGGTCTGTGGCGCTATACTTCTGTAGAGTAGTTCTAGCTTACATTATTGGAAGTATTGAAACTATCGGAACGTTCTAGAAAAGAATCGTGTATCATCTCAATATTTAACAAAAAAACGTTCAAACGTGGTAGGTATATGTGTCATTTAATCATTTTCATACAAGCTGCTCCATTGAGTAATCGAGATTAATTTGCCTAAGGTCAATGAAACTCTCTGAATTACTCACACATGACACCTACACGCACTTATATTTAATTACTAGCTTTCGCCCGCGGCTTCGCTCGCGTGAAATTTGGGGTAATACATGTTTACTCATTTATCTGTAGAAGTACTCTTGTAAAGTTTAGGATAAAATAGTCCAACTAATCTCGTTGCCCCATACAAACTTTTGACCTCCGTTTCACCCTCTTAGAGGTAAAATTTGAAAAATCCTTTGAAGTAATTTCGTGTCCACTGTGTTATATTTTCAAATCGATGCTATTTTCGTAATTGACGTCCCAGGCAACCATAGAATCAACACCCATTTTGATATTATGACATTTCAACCCCATCGCATCCCTACTGGGATGATTTTATGTCACGTCGGCTATGTTGGATTATTAAATAGTTGTTTTTTTTCGTAATCAGCGACCCGATGAACCATAAAAACAATACCCATGACGGTTTTCAGACTTTTCGGCCCCATTTTACCCTTTTTTCAAAATTCAAGCCCTAAGGCTTGAATTTTGAAAAATCCTGAAATACGTGTTTACTCAGTCGTTTATGAAGTACTCGTGTAAAGTTTAGGGTAAAATAGTTCAACTAATTTCGTTTCCCCATACATTGCGGTCACCCATCCTAGTTGGAACCACGACAGGGGTTGCTTAACTTGCGTTAGCGCTCGACCTCTAAGCATCTCTCTCATTGTATTATTTACTTTAACGATGATAACATAATACCTTGATAAAGTTTCAGTCAATTCAACAGAAAAGTTTCAGTCAATTCAACTAATTGGTTATTTTGTACCATTTTATATGTGATTCTTTAGATTGATATAACTTTTTTATTTATGAACCGATTGAAATGAAACAAACACTAAATGTTAAGTTGAGCAAACCTTAACGCATTAGTGAAAACCGTATTCAAATAGGTTAAGCCGTTTCTGAGATTAGCGTGCACAAACGTACGGACAAACAGACAAACAGACAAAAATTCTAAAAACATTGTTTTGGGTTCTATTGCGTTCATAAAGCCTCCCTATATTAGTTTTTCTTATATATCTTCAATGTACAGACAGCGGCCAGTTACGATTTTATTATATGTATTGATGTAGATATATGTACCTACTGCATACATAGACATACATCATGTTCACACTAAATAAATAGTCATCATTCTTAATTTGTTATGCATAAAGTTAAAATTGCAATTTATTTTTTAACTTTACGTTGTGTCTTTTAATTGCGTGTTATTTTTTGCTCATTTGTTTTTTTCATTAGTTACAAATATCTTAATTACACAGTCATTAAATATTATTAAGAACTCGACAATTTTAAATAGTTATACGAATGTGTTTGAAATGGGAATAAATACGTGAAATTGTTGGTATAGGACTATATGTATGTTGTCCATAAATTGTGATGCACCCAGGAAAATGTCCATCCTTTTCAAACTGCCTACAAAGCCAAAAGATTGTAACTAAAAACGCAGAATGCTAAAAAGTTTAAAATCTAAAAAGAGTCGCAGGGCACGCCTGGCGAGGAACGAAAATACTCAAGTTGAGTAGTACAAAGTTTCATGATAGTCGAGTAACTCCACCGACCATCATGAAACTTTGTACACATATTCTCAAAGGTATTAGAAATGACATGGGTTACTATTTATTTAAAAAAAAAGCAAACGCAGGCGAAGTGGAAGCTAGTATAATTAAGATTATTACATACTCGGATACAACGAGTATATCGAGCTTATTACAATACAAATAATAAAAGTGTCCCTCAAAATATTGTTGACAGAATCACCACAAATACTTGCAGACTTCTCTGTCACTTGCTTATTGGGTTAAATATCCAATTATTTGACAAAGGAGACTCCGATTGATACATCAAGTGGGAGCCAGACTTTACACGAGGTCATTTGCAGTGTATAGGACCGTATTGTAAAATTGCTGGAAACTGCGTGTCTATGACCTTTTTGTTGTTCATACAACTTTTTCATTCGGATTCGTAATATTTTTGGTTTTTATTTTATGTTTGTGTCTATGGTTCTCCAATTCTACTATTATAGTAGTTAGATGTAAATTTTCTCAAATCTATGGAAAAAGAATAATCTGAAGAACATTTACATGGGTATCGTAAACTATCATAAAGATTCCCGAAATGCTAGTTAAAAAAATGAAAAAAAAAAAATAAGAATGTTATTTATAAAAAAAAGTGTCTATGTGCCGGCCACGAGGGCTCAATGGTAGAATAAAGAATTTCATTTAACACGTGACACCAATTTTTTTTTTAAACCACACTATCAAATAAAAATTAAGTTAGTGCTCGTTAGGATAGGTACTTAGCGTATATTTGCTTCCAATTCGAAAGGCAATAAACAATTTAGATTTGTTTTTTATATGAGAAGGGGCCAAACGAGCACGTGGGTCACCTGATGGAAAGCAATTACCACCGCCCATGAAGATCAGCAACATCCGCCGATCAGCCGATCCGTTGCCAGCCTTTTAAGGGAAATAAAGACTCTGTTCTTGAAGGCTCCCATGTCGTAATTTTTCGGAAATTCCGAGAGAAGTTGGTTCCACAGTTTCACCGTTTGTGGTATAAAATGTCTTACGAAACGTACTGTAGTAGATCGCCAATTCTCAAGATGATATGGATGGAATTTCGCGCACTGATAGTCTAATTCGAAGAATATTGAGCGTAAGCCAGCAAAGAAAGCAGTTTGAAATAAGCGACTAACCATTAGATTACACAGAAAAAAAAACAGTATCTGAGTAGAACATCTAGTCTAAAGAAGCCAGTATTCTTGAACTTGGACTTAATCCAGTTGTCCAGTACGCGTGTTTTTTTGGAATGTCAAAAACTATTACACGCTCTAATAGTTTTATATACGTGTTTTAGTTACTGCTCAGTGGTGTAGCATACGCAGGACGGGCCTTGTAATAAAATTTAGTGGGGTTCCTTCTACCCAAATGGGGAGTCTTCTACCTACCCGAACCACAGTATAAGTAATATTATTGTACAGCATGGCGACACCCTGCCGCTCTCTCGTGTCAACCTTACTTCCCCTCTGAGACAAATCTAGAACCGTTTGTATGGCGCCGCACGCAAACACGCTCATTCACGCTCTACACAGTCGTCATTATTTATGTAGTAATTGCCGCACATGACAGGGCCTTTGTAGTTTAGGGCCCCGTATCATTGATAGGGATATAACTACGCTCTTGTTAAATACTCCTGCTTTGGCAGCAAGCAGCGCAGCACTTCGATAGATACTTGACGGAACCTCACCAAAAAGTTGACTTCAAAGTCTCCGTTTTTAGACTACTGCGAAGCAAAAAGAAGGGTTATGTTTTTGAACGGTATATAATGTAAGTTTGTGGGTATTTAAGTATGTTCATCTATTTCCTCATAATTTTTAAACAACATAGGTATCATAATTTATTAATATGACAACTGAACCCTATGAATATTAATGGACCACTTGCGCCATGTCCTCGTTATCGAAAACCCAGTGAAAACCGGCAAATGTTTCACACTCGATCGCATTCACAAAGCTAAATGAGGTAACGCTTAATTCAACAACCTTCAGGCTAAAATCATTCCAACTTTTTGCTACAGAACCAATAAAAATCGTTCAATGAATAATGTAAAATACACATAAAAACGGGCTATTAACTAAAAAGGAACAACAAGAAAAATTTAAGTCGTGCAAATCTAAAAATAGTCATTAATTCGCGTAGCTAAATAGCTAGTTAGCTGTTAGGCTACTATTTGAACTCTGCCCCGATTCAGTTCACTCTAATTGAGTCATTTTGTTTTTTGTTCAATCAGGCATTAGGCGAACCGATTTTGTCTATACTAATATTATAAAGAGCAAAGATTTGTATTTTTGTTTTTAATTGATAAACTCAAGAATCGATTTCAAAAATTCTTTCGCTTAAAAAAAGCTACATGATCAGGGAGTAACATAGGCTGTATTTTATTGAAGTCGGGGAGGATCACTCGTATTATAATTATATTTATAATATTACCTGCAACTTCAACTTATCAGGTCAGAAATTCAGGATCTTTATAATACGAAAAAAGTGAAAAAAGTCATCATGCTTTTGTCTGTCGCGTAATCAAGATAACGACGTCATCGTCAATGCGTCGTATTCATCCCACTGCTGGGATACCGTTGTCCCCTCAATAGACGGGGTTCAGAGCATAACTCCATCACGCTGCTCAACTGCGTATTGGGGGAGGCCAGTGTTTTCAAGCCGCCTAAAGGCCACTAACTTGGCTTAACGACTGTCATCTAATGACAACAGCCGAGACCGACGGCTTTAGTGCCCTCCGAAGCACATTCATTGGTAGAGTTGAACATAAATAAACCCGTCCATGGACAGGTTACGGCCGACGTTGCTTAACTTGCGTTTTCGATTAGACTGCGCAACGACGCCATCGAGCTCCTAACGACCTTCTGAAAAAGAAATAAAAAATCAATGAAGTAGTTCCAGATTTGAAGATAATAAATTATAATTAATTGTTATAAAAAAGAACGAACATGTATATGTCTTTCCGTTCAATTGAAGTTCCAAGAAGCCGTTCAATTGACTGGCTATTTTAACCTGTTGTCGGCGATATATACATTGATTTTCGAATTTATAGCTTTTTCATTTTTTTATTGATTAATAAAGTTATTAAAATGAAATAAAAATTATAATTACTTTTTCAATGCATGTTATGCAATCTCGTAAACTTTCACCCTTGTCTATTCACTTTGAAACTTGTTTCTAAATATAATAAAACTAAACTTGTTTTCTGTCTTTTGCATAATTCGGTGCTTTTTTACAGTTTTAGTAAAAAAGACCTGTGTAGGTTTTTGTGACTGGAACTTGCTTCTAATGGCTGAATTGCGTAAGATAAATGCGATTATGGTGACGCATTGTTGAACGAAATATTCCATACTGATTATACCTATTACTTCATGCGGAAACGCGCTGCTTCTGGTTTTACCTCTGGTTACGCCAACTTGACCTTCTCTTATAGTTGTCTACGATACTGTCTGTCTCTGGAGATTCCGACTTCAATGACTCTTAGCAGTGATAAAGAGCGTGTTCAGCAGTATATCCGTTGAGTCAACATTATGTAGCTCGTCGTCAACCTTTATTCATCCCAATGCTGGGATACGGCTCTCCCCTCAATCGAAAGGGTTAAAAGCGTACTCAACCACGCTGTTCAACTGCGGAGGAACTCGAGATAAATAAAACCAACCATGGACATTGGACAGGCTACGGCCGACGTTGCTTAACTTGCGTTTTTCGATTAGACTAAAAGGCGCAACCACGTCATCGAGCTTCTCCATATGTATATGTATTCATTCGAGACTATGCGCGTGAAACAGTAACAAACATTCATACACCCATCCTTATACTTACAAGCTTTCACCTTTTTAATATTAGCTGGATATTATAAGAATATTCAATTTACGAGCCCCTGCTCAACATTGTCCACACAAAGCTGACGTTGCAACTGTGTATGAAATATTCGATGTTTAATCAACGGAACGATCTTGATTACCGACCACTCGATATGATTATATCGTTACACTTTTACGGGCAGCCTGCGTTCACCGTACGGGCTGGTAGAAGAGCCATGCATTTGCATATAGCGTAATTAGTTCGGACGATAAAAAGTGTCCGCGCGATTTAATCGATCGTTCGATTTTTAATTAATCGATGCTACATTGTGTCATGAAAAGTTTTTGCTATTTTTCACTAGTGTTGTTTTTTTGCTATATTGACTTTTCTTTGTCCACCAAGTTGGTAAGTATTGTTAAACCACTTTAAGTTGAGATAATTTTTAAAAGTAAGTTTTTTCTTCGATTTTGTTGTAATCGCTACAGTCTGAAGCTTACAGTAGACCTTAGAAGGGCAATTCTCGTAATTAAAGTGTAGTCAAAATTCAGTTTCGATCTAATCTCGATCTCACAAATGTCAAATTTGGTATTCTTGTTCAAACTAAACTGGGATTATATCGAAATATAAGCGAAAATTAAACATACATATAGAATGGTATTTTGCTAGCAATTAAAATTGATAATAATTAAATAAATCAAGTATATAATTTTTAGTCCATTCACAGTTCAATCTCGATTCGGTCAACTTACAAGTTTTTTTATAAGGGGAGGTGAGGTCGACACGAGAAAGCGGCAGGAAGTGGCCATACTGTACGTAGTATTATTACTTATACTGTGGTAATCAACATTAGAGTAACTATATTTTATTTATTTATTTAAACTTTATTGACCATAGAATAAGGGTACAAAAGGCGGACTTAAAGCTAAGAGCATTCTCTACCACTTACCAGTCAACCTTTGGGAAAATCAGATAAAACTCGAATGCGGTACACAAAATAACAGTAATGAACATACACAGAATAAATACCAATGAAAAGTAAAATTATATATGATACATAGACATATGCTAATTATACACAATCATACACATATACATAGTTGTCTATAGTAATTTTACAATTCATTATTCTTACAACTATTCTAGAAACTCAACGGAGACAACGACAAACAGTTAAGTTTAAAATAGCATAACGCCCTGCACTAAACGATTTAGTTAAAATTAAAATGGTAGAAAACATACAGACATTGAAAACAGAATAAAAACAGTGGATCACGATCGAGTCGACCAGTCTCGATTGTATTGTATTGTGTTCAACAAATGAACACATAGAGAACGTGATCTCTTGCCATTGTGTTGTACTCGTAATAAAAACACGGTCAAAAACTATTAATATACTAACTGTACCCGCGACTTTGTCCGCCCGGAACAGTATTTTTTTACTATTTATATATATTAATTAAAATAAATAAAATTTCTAAAATAGAAGTAGCCTAAGTTACTGCTTATTACATCAGCTATCTGCCAGTGAAAGTTCCGTCGAAATCGGTCCAGCTGTTTTAGAGATCAGTCGGAACAAACAGACAGACAAAAATTGTAAAAAATGTTATTTTGGTGTATGTACCGTGTATACATCCATATGCATTTAGAAAATGCAGTTACTTTAATATTACAAACAGACACTCCAATTTTAATTATCTGTATAGATAGACTCGGACTTGTATTATTTTTGTACCGGAAATCCGAAACGAAAATCTCGGTAGATCGAATAGATACAGAAGAGCACGCCTAATTTGACATTCAGGTTCTTATGACGCACAAAATAGGACCTAAAATTGAACTGCAGTATAATATTACTATTTCAGGACAGTGAACTCAATCTGAGAAGGGTCTTTGCATTATACGGGCAAATGAGCATGTGGGTCACCTGATGGAAAGTAATCACCACCGCTCATGGAGACCAGCAACACCAAGGGGTTGCCGATCCGTTGTCAGCCTATACTCCTTCCTTTCTTTCTGGTAACCTCACTCACTCGCAGGAACAGAACTATAGTATTTACATTATTTTATAGTTTACTAATTCGAGACTCGAAAGGTTCCTACTTCCACTAATTTATTTTAAATAAAGGCAACCGTAGTTTTACCCCTAGGACAACAATGCAAATCAATGTTCATTGCCTTTTGGCAGTTCCCGCTGTTAATCTTGGTTTCATAGGTGAACCTGTTCTATATACTCAATTCGAAGTGCAAATGACAAATTGCCTTATCCTTACATAATATTACACCTAAATAACATTTTTTTTTTTATGCTACGTCGGGTGGCAGACAAGCACACGGACCCACGGGTGAAGTGAAGCGGTTACCGTGGCCATATTAACGCTCGCAACATAAAATATCGCTCGCGCGCCGCCACTCCCGCTACCATCGCAGCATATCCTTCCTTTCTGGTGACCTCACTCACTCGCAGGAACACAACAGCCCTCAAGGGAACCGATTTGGCTGTGGTATTCTGTGAGGTGGAGGTACATTCCCCAGTCGGGTAGCTTACAATTACGCTCCCTACCTCTCTTTTCGCCAGAGCTTCGTTTGCCAATCAGCAGGGTGCACCGCGTGCAGGTGAAGTTGGCTTTGGTTTAAAGATGTTGATGAACCACTTACACCTCAAACATTCTCACACATTCTCCTATGGTTCTAGGTTTCCAGCAAAATACTGATCTGGTTACGTCCTGCTTCTGCAATCGCACTGCTTGCCATTGACCGGGAATTCTCCCACTTTGAAATCGAAATGTAGCGTTGAGGAATGAGTTCTTTGGCGAGGTTTTCCCCGTGAACTACAGCATGGTGTTCTTCAAAAAAGGCATGATGAAGAGGTTCCTACAAGGTCGGGGGTTGCGCGTGGCCGTAGCCTACGATGACTGCTCACCACCAAGCTTGCGAAAAAATAAAAGTAGAAATTGTTTAATATACATGCATAAAAAAGTTCACAAGCAAGCTTAAAATTTATGCGAAAAAGGGCGGCGTCCCTGATGCGCAGAGTCAGGTGTGCTTCCAACAGCATCCTGAAAGTCATTGCGGACAAAATAGACAGTCCGGCGTGGAGGCACTGTATTCAACTGCATGTCTCCACACATGTTAGATACTTTATAGAAAATAATAAATAATTTTAATGTTATAATAAAGCACTTGTACTATTCCACGTTATTATATTTAATATTACCGACCGGTTTCGCCGCTAAGGCATTATCTGAGAAACACAAACACCATCTGTTTACCTTGATAATGCCTTAGCGGCGAAACTGGTCGGTAATAATCACTACATAGTATAAAACAAAGTCGCTTTCTCTGTCCCTATGTCCCCATGTATGCTTAAATCTTTGAAACTACGCAACGGATTATGATGCGGTTTTTTTTAATAGATAGAGTGATTCAACTGGAAAGTTTATATGTATAATATATGCATAACATAGTAGAAAAACACTGATAATTTAGAGGTTTCTAATGTGATGTCGTAAATAAACACATTTTTTTGCTCTTTCATTGCAAACGCTGGCTGAACCCAACGAGATAGATCAAAATAATGTAGTACAGTATTGTTCACCTTAAAATGGTCTACAAAAAAGTTCGCGATGGTATATGTCTATCTCTTAGTGGTAACACACAATAACCGTTATTTTATCCTTTGCTTTTTACAAGAAATAATGCCTTATTTACGAAGCGATTTTAAGCAATACAGAATTAATCCTTATCCAATTAAGTACCTTAAATACATTGCGCATTTAATATAGATCAATATGGCCCTTCACAGCATGTAATTTAAATGAATAGTTTAGAAGATATTACACATTTAAAATGCAGGGACATAACGGCTGTGGCGGTACCGGCCGCGGAGCCGGCGGCGTGTGCCTATAACTGGGGAAGGACTGGATAGGACAAAGCGCAAAGACCTTCTGTAGTACATTTAGTATAGTTCGGGAAACATAAGTTGAACCAAAATGGCGGTCGTCTGCGCAGGTACAATTAAGGAGAAAAAGTGTTAGAAGAATGCTCCGCGGTTGCCTGGGAAATAGTAATGTGAGTTGTCGTGTGAAAGTGATTTCGTCGTATGGGGCCATTCATTTATTACGTAATACGATTTAGGGGGGGGGTCGGCCATGTCTTATTTTTTCTTACAAGGAGGTGGGAGGGAGTCTTGATAGTTCTTACGTAAGATCATCGGGGCTGATGTGGAATGGATGGATGTCGACGACGTCGACGACGTGTATAACCAACTAGAAGTAGTACCTATTATTAGAGATGTTCCAGTGGCAGATCCACTTTCCGAGTGGGTTTTGAGCCCCTGGACTGAAAATCTTATGTAGGTAAAGATTTTCAGATGTATGATTTTAAGATGAATGATTAAAACCAAAGTTTATTACTACCAAAAAATAAAAATTAACACCTTTGTGAGTACAAATAAACATTTCTAAAAATTTTTAGATTCTAAGAATCTAAAGGAAAAAAATCAATTTTTCTAAGTAATTTTGTAATCATATACCTAATTAAACGCAAGTTAAACGGAAAACCAAATTTCAGTAAAAAGAATCAAACAAAACTGGAGTGTCGGGTCGCTAGGTATTTTAATAAATATATCAGTTAAAGGATTAATAATAAAAATTTAATACCAAAAAAAGTTTATGTACTAGGTACATGTTTAATCATTGTCACTCATTGGCATGACACGTTATATATAATTTGCGAGTGGTATGGCACCAGAACTTGGGCCAGGAATTGCGTCTTTTCCATCTTTAAGGAATCTAATTCAGTATCACTGCTGTCGGAATCTCTAACTCGTATTATAAATTCTTCCGTCATTTTATCGATGACGTGGTCGCTTTTAACGTAAGCATCTTCAATTGTCTTGACTTATTATGATCACAATCACAATTCACAGGAATAGGAAATGTCAAACAACTGAAAATTTAGTGCGCGATTGTACTCTAGGGCCGCGCGGAGCTTGCGCGGGCGGCGGGGGGTAGAGTGCGACTGCGTGGGGGTTAGCGTCACCGCGTTGCTATAGTTACGGGCGGCCCCTCGCGTCGCACCTCGTACCTCATTACGTTTGGGACCTGAAAATGTGTTCTGCGCATGGGTCAAGTTATGTTTCCCGTACTATATCAGCATTGCACCCGTGCGAAGCCGGGGCGGGTCGCTAGTATTAAATATAATAACGTTGAATAGTACAAGTGCTTTATTATAACATTATGATAATAATGTTCCACCAAGGGCCAACAATCAACAGTATCAACTTTAATAAATAATTTGTATCATTACTAACATACGATTAAATTGCTTGTATACTAACACTATGGATCTCGGTCTGATAATAAATTATTTTATTAAAATTTTATAAGCATCCTCTTAAGAAGCAATGTCTGGTATTTTATAAACAAACAAAATTAATAAAGAACTAGGTAATACTCGTATATAAATACTAGGGTAGCGTGCATGTGAAACAGGGACAAGTAAGTCACATTTATGTAACGCAATAAAAAGGCTAGGCGACCGAGTCGATTGCCATATTGTATGTTAGTTTATGAACAATACAGATGCAAACTAGATTCAAGAACGCTCTGATACTGTCTACTACAAGGAAAGACCTGATAACTGCAATCCTGATTGATTGTAAATAACAAAGTGTTTAGTTTACATCGAAAAGGCTTAAGGCAACGTATTAAAGTACTTTTTGGCACGTTAATATTTTGTGTCACAATGCTCGAACACCTCAAAAGAACTTAAGAAAGGATAGTTAATTAATGAAAAAACATGCACATTGAACAAACTGAAGATTATGTCGAAAGACACGACACGAGGTAATGTCAATAACGAGTACATCTCACACCTGCGGTTTATTAATGATCGGTATGACATAATGGCGGAATCGGTGGAGAATCTCGATCCGTAGGTTTTGGATGATTTTGATTAAACGAAAGTTTCGTTGATAAAACTGCATTATCATTCAAGTTTACGTACAACAGACGCATACGACTGAATTGGGCAGATGTCGCTATCTCAGGAACGACTACGAGTATTTCAAATTGAAAAAATATTTTTGTCGTCGCGGAGTAACGCCCCCTCCCCCGCAGGAAAAAGTTTCGGCACATCTTCACTGCACAGATACCCCAATGCTGAAAGACAAAAATCTTCAACCAGTACGTTCTCACCAAGGCCGTCATAACCTTCGCTGTAGAAACTTGGACATTGACTGTCAAGTTGATTCACAGATTAAAAGTAGCACAGAAAGCGTCTGAGTAAAGTTATGCTCGTTCTTTATCTATTAATCGCCAAACCGAAATTCTCAGGGTCGACAAACTAACGGGGCAGGTTTTTTATTTTAATTTTATTAAAGGTAACCTTTGTATATAGCACATTTCCAAGTATGTACTAGAAAAAGGGCAAGAGGAGCTTTTTAAGAAGAAAGGAAGAAACGCACTGTCCATACTGCTATAAAAATTGTGCATAATTTCCAAATTGCAGATATGTATGTACCAAAATATTTCAAAAATGACTATTAAAAATTTGGTTCCGATACATTATTTCCAATAGTCCGCGTCTTTTCTTTCAGTAAAATACAAGTATTTAAAAAAAATGTTGTTACCAGGTTTTTCTAAACTGCGTTATCTATAAAGTATCAAGTTGTTGTTTGTTGAAAGTTCGCGAGTGTTATTTGGTCGATTAGTTTGAAACCTGTTTGCAGAGTTGCAGACATTTACCAAGAAAACTTTCTACCGTTGTCTCGACAATTTGGGCTCCTAAGTGAATCATAATTAGTAAAGATCACATCAACATAACATAAGTTAAGCAACATCGACCGTAGCCTGTCTATGGATGGCTTTATTTATCTCGAGCTCCTCAGTGCTTCTGAGGATGATAGATGAGAGTCGATAAGCCAAGTCAGTGGTCTTAGGGCGGCTTGAAACACTGGCCTTCACAACTCGTAGTTGAGCAGCGTGGTGGAGTATGCTATAAACCACTTAGATTGAGGGGAGACCCGTATCCCAACAGTGGGATGATTATGAGTTGATGACGATGCCGATAATATCAACATAATCAAGCTTGACACTTTGTTCTCTGTGTCGTTGTTGTACCATAGAATTTAAGTGTTAAAATCAAACCGCATCTGTCAAGATTCACATGTTATTAACTGTACTATAAGTCCCACCTACCAAGGCAGTGCACTCGTAAACGTGAGGTTTGTGAGAAAGGTGTTACATTTGCAGCGGGTGTGTTGAAACGCGAATAAAAGATAACGAATGCGGTCAATGGTAAATCAACTTCTTATTTTCTTTAACAAATAACCGTTAGGAAGTAATGTTACTTGTAATTTGTGAGAACAAACACATGTTTGTAAAACAATCGATAACTGTCCAAAAATATAGCTTAGTCATTAGTCAAATGATGGGAGGACGATGAACTAAACGTATTAGGGGACGGTAGAAGCCAATTGAGGAACTGGATGGCGTCGTTGCGCGTGCCAGACTAATCGATCACGCAAGTTAAGCTACGTCGACTGTAACCTGTCTATGGATGGGTTAATCTCGAGCTCCTCCGTGCTTTGGAGGGCGCGTTAAGTCGTCTATTTTAGGTACATTAAATGACAGTTGTTAAGCCAAGTCAGTGACCTTTGGGCGCCTTGAAATCACTTGCCTCCGCCAACCTGCCCCCTTACCGCCATCTCTTATTGCGATTCAATAACTGAATAGAATGCTTATTCATACCAATGAATAAGCGATTCATTGGTATGAATTCATTGAAGCAGTCTATTCCATTCCATTCATTCTATCCAGTTATTGAATCGCAATAAGAGATGGTGGTAAGGGGGCTGCAGTTGAGCGGCGTGGTGGAGAATGCAACTCCTTTGATTGAAGGCAGATCCATATCCCAACAGTGCGATGATTATTGCCTGATACGGAGATGTCGAGAAGCCAATGTCGATTTCAAGTGTAAAGTAATACGTAATTTGTTTTGTTTTTTTTTATATATAATATATGATATATTTACTATGAAAATAATTTCATAAGATTTCTATCAAAAAATAACCGCACTATTAAAAAACTAATTGGTTTTTTTAATATCATAAGATTATACGGAATAGATGTGTTGAATTATTCGGATATGGAGCGATCGAAAGATGTTTTTTTTAATCGTTCATAATTTACGCAGCTAAATTGGATATTATATAAAAAAATATAAAGTTCTGTATGTCAATACTCACGTAGCTTTTTTCTATACAAATTTGTCTGGTTATCTGGGGTCTCAAGGCATTAAGATCATATATCACCGAAGTTAGAGCTGCTGTTGAAAAAAAAAATTATATAGATAAATAAAGATAAAAATTAAATATAATAAATTAATGAAAGAAATTCATTAATTTTAATTAAATATAATTTAAAGTAAATATGTATAATAAATTAATGAAATTCATTAATTTATTATATTTATTTTTTATCGGTCACTAAGTCAATAAACTTTTTTAAGTCACATACATAGCCTGTAGTTCACTCATAATTAGTCATAATACAGAACGTACTTTCTTTGTTTGTTCTATATACTGAGTGATTCATCATCGGAGTACTTTGGTACGTCGAAAAGAAAAATTGAAAGAATAAATTGTTGCTGTTGAAAAAAAAAACGAATAAATATAACTAGTGGTCGCCCAGTGGTCGACATTCGACCATAATTAATTTAAATAATGTAGTTATTTATCTATATTAACATTAATTTATCTATATAATAAAATTATTTAGATAAATCAATGAATTTGGTCACAAAGTCAATAAACTTTTTGAGTCACTTAGCCTGTGGTTCACTCATAATGCAGAACCAACTTTCTTTGTTTGTTCTATATTCTGAGATGATTCATCATCAAAGTACTCTAGAAATATAAATTGTTCGTGTAATATGTTTAATTTTTACCCGACCGAGAAAGAAGGAAGGGTAATGATTTTCGAGTGTATGTATTTAGGTACCTATATGGATTCCTTTGTCACGCTCTACAGCCTGAACCGCTTACCGGATTTAAACTTATGAGATGTCATTTGATTCGTCTCAGCTGGGAGAGTGATATAGAGTAGGGTAATATTATTTCAATATGACAAACGCGAGAAATAAAATTGGAGAATAATAACAAAAAAAAAATATATATATAATTTTGCAAACAAAGCCCCGTCGACTTTGTTTTGGTTAATAATAATTGCTTGTTATTTTAGTTTTCTCGCTAATCCCTTAGGCAATAATAAATTTACAGTACCTTGCATTTAAATTGTTAGATTTATATCAAATCTTTAATATTGATAATTTCGTATCAATATCTGCGTATAATTAAATGTGTATAATGATAATTGGCTTTACGATAGTCCTCTTACTAATTTTATGTTTCTAAATCGACATTTTGTTCCATGACTTCATCCCTGTGAATTAGATATTGAACAACATTAGATTTTATTATTTAAGTAATAAAGTTTGATTGGCCATGTCAAATTTTATCGTCTGGGAAACATGGTGAAACACAGAGTATTAAACCGCAGTAAAAGCACAAAACTAACAGCAATGTAGAAATAAATAGCAGGTGACTGTAGAACACCTCTGTGAGTTAAAATATTTACTACTATCGTGCTTGCAACTCGCAACACAATTAAGTATGTATCTCGAAAATAATATGGGGTGTAAGTTGCTCTTCAGCATGTTCGACACACATCTAACCTTGCCTACACGTGGTACGTTCTGCTAACTGACTAACGAGGCTTTATACGAAAGAGAGATAGAGCATAGGTTGGGGAAGAAGGAAGTACCTGACAGAAGACCACAGCCAAATAACAAATCCTTTGAGGGTTGTTGTATTGAATGAGGTTACCAGGAAAGATAGAGTTGCTGCGTTGGCAGCGAGGGTAGCGGCACGCGAGCGATATTCCGTGTTGCAAGCGTTTGTATGATTACGGTAACCGCTTTACATCAAGCAAACCGTATGGTTGTCTGCCACACGAAGTAGTATAAAAGTTTTTTTTTAGATTTGTTAATTTTAATACCAAGGGCGTCGCCAAGGGGGAGCAGGGAAAAGCAGCTGCCTCCCCCTAGAGATTCTATTGATTATACCCCCCCCCCCCCCCCCCCCCCCCCCCGTGTCATCGGCTGGCGACGACCTTGCCACTTACTGCTCTTATTTCTACTACGATATGACAGGACAGACAATGCATAACGAAAGTGAATAATAGCTACTTGGACAACACGAGACAATACTAATTGGTCCGTCCACGGTATTATCAATCTTGGTTCTTGAACACAAATTAATTGTTTCAAATGTATCTGTCACTCTTTTTGAAAAGAGAAAACAGTCCTTCAAGGCAGAATATGAACTGACATCTTCCATTTAGGCGAGAGGTTTTTATTCTTTCATATATTTGATGTGACAAGCGAAATCCAAATCTATTGTTAATTCCTAGAATCTAGAAATTAACAATAGATTTGGATTTCACTAGAAGATAAAAGATCTAGAATCTAGATCTTTTATGTTCTAGAACTTACTTTCTAGTATTGCATTCAAAATACTCGACGCTGTAGAATACAAATCTATACTAAACCAAATAACAATTCTTTTGAGGGTTGTTGTATTTCTGCGAGTAAGACAGGTTACCAGAAAGGAAGGAGTTGCTGCGTTGGCAGCGGGGGTACCTGCGCGCGAGCGATATCTCATGTTGCGAGCGTTAATATGGTTACAGTAACCGCTTCACATCAGAGTGCTTAGTGCTAGTATTTTGTTCGAGCAGGTCAACATAAAAAACAGAACAGACTAGAACTAACAACTGCTCTTCGATTACGTTCAGGTCACATGCCATTGAACAGATTCGCACACCTAATGGGTAAAAATGACTCCCCTAACTGTACAGTTTGTGATAAGATAGAAGACGCTCATCAACTTCTAATGGAGTGTCTTCTAATGGAATGCCTTTGTTTTCTGTTCTTAGGGATAAAACTAAGACCAAAAATACAGACATTGGTTGGATTTTTGGTCTCGCCGCAGAGCCAGCTAGTGCCGAAGGTAGAATGCTGCTCCGGTTCATCGTTGACAGCATGAAAGAAAGACAATACGTCTTCATGCTGACAACGAAAATGATTAATGTTGTTATTTTCCAATGACCTTCTAAATCACAGTGTGTATTAAAGGGTCGTTGTGATTTATTTACTTTTATTATTGTATACATATTTTTTGTAATTATTCATATGCTATGATAGGGATGACATGCTCAAATATTGGGCCAAATCCCTTATTAAAAATAAATGAATAAAAAAAAAATAAACAAACTGACCAAATAGAGAAGAATTCTCATTTTGATCTGCTTAAAAACGTTAACACGTTCGAAAGTGACCAAAAAACTCACACTAAGCACTCTGGTGGGTTTTTCTGCCGTAGTATAAAATGTTAATTTCCTGGATCTTCTAACTTAATTTTCAAGTATTGTATTCAAAATACACGAACGCTTACTCTAAGGATCTAGCTTCCAGATAGGTCACAAACTAATTCTGGCTGGATGAACGCCAAGCATTCGTTCTATTGTCGACCGACGGTCGTTCAGTTCCATGTCGTATTGTTATTCACGTGCTAGTACCACACGGGTTGACGAGGCGGGTCGACGAACTCGACTCAATGGAATATCGGCCGTCTAATGACGCATATGGGGTGAATTGCGTCTATTACCTTAACCAAACTGTACGTAAAATTGTAAACTATATTTGCATAAAATATGTTTAAACAGATGGTGTTTAGTTATATAGGTGGTTCTAATTAACGACCTCCGGATTCGGTTATTAAGATCGGATTAGCGATTCCTTGCGAAACTCGGTCAAGGTGCGTACCAAAATTGGGTGAAAATTTGTGTCGCACGAAAAAGTTTGCTCGATGAATATTTGTGTGGGAAGCGGCGTAGTAAAACATTGTGTGGTAATCTTGTGACGTGAGAAATCAGTGATAATAATTTCGCTTTTGTGCCCACACGGGTTACTTAGGTGTTTAAAGACGTATTACCATTTTAGATGGAGTGTGACGGTTTTTCTATGGTTGTTTGTGTTCGTGCGTGAGGCTCTTTACTCGCTACGTTAGTTTCCCGTTTCATGACTGTTTTGGTGTCGTGTTAATTATTGGCTATGTGATCGTTGGATGGAACGACAACTGTTTTGACGTTATAAAATGTACTAAAAGTTGTATTTTCCGTTTTTTACATTGTACATTTTTAAGTAGAGTTGGCAATTTTTGTTTTGGATCTGTATCTTCGAGTCGTAAAATAGATAACGTAAAAATTTACGAATATATTTCAGAGACAATATTGTAGTATATTTCAAATTTCTCCAACGTAACAATCTTGTTAAATCTTGCCTTATTTAAGCAAAATGCAGATAAATGTTATTTTCTCATGAAAATTATAATTTAGATACGTAAAAATGATATTTGCTTCCATAGGGAGACAATTCAAAAAAACTAATGATAACAAAATCGGGTGATACAGTTCGGTATTGCCGCTACATCAAATCTATCATCTACATCCAAAATTCAATCTTAACACTGATTGATGAAGGATCAAAGAATTTATTACGTTAAGTAAGGTCTATGGAAATTCGCGTCCGGCGGAGGGGGCAAGCACTGACATTTTAAGAGAATTTTAGTGCATATAACGTATTAACGTAGAACACACGGCCGTGTCCATAACACAGCTTCACTCCACATTTTTTATCAGAAGCAGGAAGATATTATATAGTTAAGTGTTTATGATATTCCAGCTTATCACGACTAATCAAATCTAGGAATGTAATTTGAATCCAAATTCTAATTTAGATGGTAATTATGCAACTTCAGTGGTGGTGTTACAACTATTACTGTCTGTAGGCGGGCTAGTTTCATGACAAAAACCACGACGCCCTTCACTAACTGTGCTCTAGAATTATTAAACAACAAACCCGGCATTTTGTATCTCCTTCGTATTTATATTTTTACGAGTATAATTGACTACAGATATAAAAGTACTAAGTGACGTCAACGTTTGACGCATTTTTTTTCATATGACAAACGTGACAAAACTAGCAAAAAAACGTGATTACAAGCTTCCACGGTCATTATTTTCTCCTATGTTATGTCTATATTATCCTTATTTGCATATTTTTTTAGTTATTCTATAAAGTCGTTTTCTTTTTATTATAATAAGCAACTGTAGCCGCATTAATAAGCATAAATATTTCTATTAACTAACTAACCTTTAAAAACAAATAAAGTCTTACTCCTACAGTACTCCTTCATAATAAATGTCAATTAGCCTTTGCATTCTGGTGATAAATAATCATATGTTTTAATAGAATCCAAGGTCCTTTCACCAAGTCTTTTCATTTTCACCAAGTTCAAAACCAAGCAAATGAAATCACCGAAGTCCATAATTAAAAATATGCTATAGCGGTACCAAATAAGTTCCAACTGTACTAAGCTTGGCATGGCGTTCACTTCAAAAACGACGGATGTAAAATTTCTGGGGAACCCTCGGAAATTAAAAGCAGAATCTAAGGGCGTAGTAAAAAACCGAGCACCTAAAATTATAAAACTAGGCGATTTATTATATATTATATTAACTTGACGACCAATGATACAAACATACCAAAACCTTGTAAAACTGGGCGAGTATTATATTAACTTGACGACTAACGATATTAACATTCGAAAACCTAATAACTTAGTTTTCCAGTCGCCTTTTTAGCAATTTTTTGTGGCTCGTGTGATTATTTTCTGATATAAAGTGGAGTATCAAAAATTTGTGTAACAAATAGTGTTTCAAAAGGTTCGAGGCTCTTAGCTCCTCTTAGCTTATTTTTAATCCTTTTTTTATATGAGAGGGGGGAAACGAGCATGTTGGTCACCTGGTGGAAAGCAATCATCTCCGCCCATGGAGATCAACAACACCAAGGGGTCGAGTAAAGACTCTGTTATTGAAGGCTCCCATGTCGTAATTGTTCGGAAATACTGTCCTATAATGCTAGACTAAGTTTTTGGAACTTGTATAATGTTGGAACTTCTAAAGCCCCCTAAACTGTTGACAACTTTATAGTATTTTAGCTTCCTTTTAAACTGCCTAACTAGGCCGGATTCTAGCCCACGGGGCCGAAATCGAGGTTGAGTGGAGCGAGTAGATTCGCTGAGTGTATGTTTTCCATCGATTTCAATGGAAAATGTATTTGAGGATCATTCCTCAAGGACAGGATTAATCTCAATTTTTATTCGACTCAAACCTCAAGCTTGTCGAGGTCTTTAATTGTGACAAGTTTTATCAAAATCAGTTCAGTGATTTTGGAGCCTATTCATTACCAAGAATGACTTTTCGGCATTTATAAGTTCCGCTGACTCCACTCTATAACTACTTGATTTATATGACTAATAAATATATAATTTTTAGTCATCGATAAAGCAATACAAAATAATTTGATATTCTTTGTTAATTTACAACATTAATAATAAATCATAACAATTTATTTTCTGTAAAAATGTTTCTTATGTATGGCCGGTTATATCGCAAAAGGGTCTTTATTGTAGATCTCAGTCCCTGAACCTGTTTTAAGCCCTACTAATTCCTAATGAAGCTGCAATAGTATGATTGAAGTATAACATTATATTACTTTGTCCACAGGTCCAAAAACAAATGGCCCGGGAGTACGAACAGCTGAAGGCGACAGTGGCGACCCTGCGGATGTTCCAGCATGAGGGAGAGAAAGCCATCACGCCTATGACCGGCAGTGAGTACGCTGAACCAGCATATTTTTTTTAAGAATTCAACAACATCGGCGCGATTGTCGAATGGCTGAAACTGAGTTAGAAGTACTGTGATTGTATGCCAATCTCATGTTTTTCTACTACACCTAATGGGCATACGCTACGCTACACCAAATGTGCAACGCCTGGTGTAAAGTGATTAGTGTAGCATATCGAATTATAGTCTTTATGCTGAGCTGGGACCATTTTGCAACATTGCACAGTACTTTAATTTTATTTATCTGTATTATCTGTGTTTGTTAGACGTGTTTTATACGGATAGTGCTGTGTTATGACTGTGCTTTCTTTTAAATGCATTTTGGAATTGTTTGCGCGCTGGCACTCCCAACTCCATGCTAACGCAAGATTTGTTTATCTCTTGTGTCATCGCACACTCGCAAGAACACAACATTACTCAAAGGTTATTTGGCTGCGGCCATATGTAAGTTAAAGCTACCTATTTCCCCAACGAGCTCAGCACAACCTACCTCTCCCCACTGCCTAGTTTGTTAGTCTTCGGGGTGACCACATCAGGTGAGGTTGGTTTAACTCTAATGATGCATTAAGCTATACTTTTCTGTACTGTGCTATCTAATTATAATTAACATTAATGAATAAAAGGAGACAACAAACAAAACTGTTGCGTCGCATTTCGAATAAAGCACAATTGCTTTATTTGCAGCTAGTTTCCTTATTTGTTGATGTGATTATCGGTGATGTACGTGCGTCGAGATGTTAGCTTGTGTGTTAGTATAACTACTAACTGCTTACACATATATACAATACTAGCTGTGCCCGCGACGTTATCCGCTCAGAATATATTTTTTTATAAATAAAATTTCTAAAATAAATGTACCCTAAGTTACTCCTTATTACATCAGCTATCTGCCAGTGAAAGTCCCGTCAAAATCGGTCTAGCCCTTTCAGAGATTAACCGGAACAAACAAACAGACAGACAGACAAAAAATTTGTAAAATTTGTTATTTTACCGTGTATACCACAGAACATAAAGGTATACATCCATATGTATTTAGTAAAAAGCTGTTATTTTAATATTACAAACAGACTACAATTTTATTTATCTGTATATACTATAATACAATATGCACAGTGACGTACTTACTACCTGTAAATGACATATACCACATAGCTTCCAATCTGAAGCCAATGTAACCTTTGACCTTCAAAACCATGACCTTGTGTGCCTTTGAAAGGGAATTACAGAGTATGAATTAGAAATTAGTTAATAATTTGGCTGTAGAAATATTATCACCATTTTGTTCATAGAACAAAACATAGCTGGCGCCATAGCCATTTTGTGTTACTGCGACACACATATTATATTTGTGTTTTTTTTAACACTATATTTCACTTGAGTTTATAAGTAATTATATATGACTGGAAAGAACTATTTATGTGTGTTAATTGGAGATACAAAGAAATGTTTCATTCATTCATAGAAATTATAAAGTCGCGTTTGTTAAAGTTACGTCGCCGATTATTCCAAGACGTAAATCACTGAAGGCTTACTCTGATACCAAAATCCCCAGTAGCGATCGGAATGTCGGAATTCGACCTATTTGTACGGACGTTCTATTCAGCATAATTTAATTTTATCATATACAACAAATCTGAAATAATGAATGGTTTGTTTTGCCGTAAATACAAACGTAGTACGAAAAATCCGTATTTTCAGCTAGAACTTCGTATTTTAATTTCGGTCCCCAGATCTCATGCCATTCCCTTTGGTACGGTAACAAAAAAAAAATGCAAGCATTTTGTGTCACCCTCGTGACCTCCTTTTTTCACCTCAAATGAAATTCACCGCTTCAGCACCTTGGTGTGATATGGACCTTGTAAAAACCTCTTTACTCTCATGTTGTAGTCACCCTGAAAAGTATCACTTATTAATCCCAAGCTTTACACTCCACTTAATTAAATAACAATCCTGTTTGAGGAATGAAGAATTTGAGTTCACAGAATATTCAAAAGAAAATTAAATTTCTATTTAAGTAACATTTAATCGTGCCTTACAAAGAGATGTGTGTCACTCGACGGTGGGCGAGGCTGAGAGAGACTACTAGTGTAGTGATGCTTATTAGCGCCCGGCCGAATCTAATCCAAAAATGTCCTATAAACACATAAAATGGTGTCGATTGATTAATAAAAAAAATTGTTTGATTTAAACATCCAGGATTAGCATCTACTTTTACTCCTAAAGCTCAAGAATGAATTACATCTGTAGCCGTTACTATAATTCGAATTTGATTATTTATCGGTAAAATAATACGATTGTCGACATTGGTCGCCAATATTAGTTATAATATCAAAACGAATAATCGATAGGTACTATTGTGGGATGAATGTGAGTTGATGCAATGCCTGGGCTCATGCCTACTGCGATCAAGTCAAGGACTAGTTAATTAGTTTCGAGCAGAGAAAAAACATAAACAGTACTTAGCGGAACCGCACACTATTCGATCCGATCATTAAATCTACTTGTTTACTACTTAATCTATGGTTTTATGCTGATGAGTTCATCAAAGCACCTAACATCAACCGATACTAATCCACAATTAACGAAATGAATTTACTGATTAGCCTCAATGACAAGTTAATTGTCGTAAACTTCCGATGCGGCCATTGTCGGTGACATAATGTAACGTTCCGTGCCTTCAATGGCTGGCGAAGGCTCGTGATTGTTTTCAGTAAGGGAGTGTGACGTAAATAAAGTCGAAGTTGTACTGCGTCACTATTGTTAAGCCGATTGAAAGGAGGGAAATGAACTTGTAAGGTCGGGATGTGCCTACGCTGTTTCTATTTGCTCAAGTAATGAGATCTAGTAAGTATTACGTTTGGCAATCTTACAAATGCAAGTTATTTATTTAGTTGTGGTGTGAAATATTTTGCCAAACTCGTCGATATAACAACAATTGCATCATATTAAGTACATAAATTAAATACTTGGAATACTATGTGTTCGACTTCGAGATAGGTAATATGATTTGTACACATTTTTGTTTGTATGATACGTACATCGTTTTTACGTACCAGTCTGAATCATTCAGTTAACTAAAATATATTATTATCTCAATTTACAGTAATCATGACTAATATTTGCGTACGCGTTCTTTATGTGATCGAATTTTATGAACCTGAGGAATTAGCAAACGAGGAGGATAATTCTTGCAATGAAAATAGTTCTCTTTCTAGTCTACTTCACTAAACACTGTCATTATGACCCTAGGAATATTTCCACCTTCATCTTGATGGCGAGTTCTTCGTCATAATGGTTCATATATTCGGTAACCTCGGCTCCATCACTACAGCTAATCTAGCAAACAACAAGGAGATCTACGCTCTCATCAGCAAGGCAGCCACCACCTTCGGTAAACTTGAAACGCGTCTGCAGAAACAACGAACTTAACAAATCCCAAAAACATGCCAAAAAGGAGCGCCAGCTAAATGCAAACGAGCAGGTTCTGTCACGGACGCGCACCTACTGCATCACAGTAATCCTTAACAAAGAAGATTAAACTGGTTTGGTCATGTCCAACGCACGGACCAGAAAAGATTGGCACGTCAGATGACGTTAGGGGAAGTAGCGTATGGAAATAGCATGTGGGACGCGCCATGTTGAGGTTCAAGGACTCCTGTAGTTAAAAGTTTCAGGATTGAGTCTAGCAACTGGGAGAAATTGTCAGAAGAAACACGACTAAGTTTATGGTTGGACCATATGAGTTGCAAGAGATTTCGTTGACATAAGCAAGACACCTGAGGGGTAATTCTCGTAATTACAATATATTCAAAATTCAGTTTCGATCCAGTCTCGATCTCGCAAATGTCACTTTTGGTATTCTCGTAACACAATATGTAACTTCAAAGTTTAATTTAAGTGGGATTATATCGAAATATGATGGAAAATTAAACAAACTAAGAATGTTACTTTGCCAACAACAAGAATCGATAATAATTAATTAATTAAATCAAGTATATAGTTTTAGACAATTCACAATTCAATTTCGATTCGGTCAACTTTCTATCTGTGATCGTAGAAAAATTACGAGAATTGGCCTTCTGGAATCTGGACTCGCCTTTCATAAAGGTGACAAAGGTGGTGGTGCGGTGCTGCTATTCGCCTATACATTCACAAACGTAGATCTGGTATTCCAAAACCTACAAACTAATAAATAGCCACTGCAACTATCACATGACAAGATGTTATGGTCAAAGATGTTGATGACGACTTCTTTAAACAGCTATCTGGCTCTGAAGATAATCGACGTCGTAGCGCAGAACAAATTTAAGGATGACAGCTGTATGAACACCGGAAAAGGCAATATTAGGAGGATCTTGTAAAAAAAAAAAGACGATCTGTAATAATTCTAATTAAATCAGTAGGAATTAATAACTTGCAACAACTCAACATGTAGCTTCCAGAACCACGTACCAGAATGTGGAAGGCTTTCTGACTGTGGTTAATCATTTCCTAGGATATAGAAAGATGGGGCGTTAAGCCTTGTAAAGCATCACTAATGTAATGTACCTTGCACGTCTCACAAATGGAGCTATAACAGTATTTGAAATTTGTATACAATGTACTGTCATTATTTTCCTGTTGCCTTTGTTTGTTAACATTTTGCGTTGTATCTATTATGATGTTCCCATTCCTAATGTGTAGATAACGTTGGATCACTCACCAGTGATCTACTTTGCGTAGTCTGATTATCTTAAAAAGGCGTAGGTCCCCAATAAAAGTGGATTGCTAATAGACATTAGCAATCCACTTTTATTGGCGACCCAACCTACTCCGAATTAAAAATCCCAAGTTTCGCCCATTTTTTTCAAATACGGATGTCAATCGATGCTAGATAGGAATAACACAATACAATACAGTATTCTTTATTGCACCAAATAAAAGATTTTTCAAAGATTTTAAGATAATAAAAGAACAAAAGGCGGTCTTATTTCTAAGCGATCTCTTCCAGAAAACCTTAAGGTAGAAGAAACAAGACTGATAGATTAACTCGAACTTTTAGTCGAAACATAGGTAGTATTTTCATATCAGAATAGAACCTCTGAATTAATTCGTAAACCATACATAGTTCACTAAAAATATAATATTATATAGAAAATGTATGTAGGTTATCAAGTGAAACTAACGTGGAAATTCGAAATTAGTATCATATTACGCCTTAAACTATTAATACGAGTAAACTAGGAATTTCGAACTTCGGCGTTCAATACAGAAGCGGACGGTAAAACGTACATTCCTCACGATTAGATATCGTAAATCTCTTGCAAATAAACCCTTTATCTGTTTTAGATACAGGTATTTTTAATGTCTGTGTTTTCGAACGAGTTTCCTTATCGCATGTGTACATTTGCGAGTGACTTGACATGGCGAGTGAGAGCTAGGCCGAGAAAAGTATAAGTCAAAGGTCACACCGTCGGTAGCACGCGTTGCACAATGCTACCACCTTATGGCATTTTTTCCTAAATTTAGGGTATTTTTCATGTCCCGGACCATTTTTAGGGTATAATTTTTGTTTATATATTTTCGTTATCAACTGCATTTTGAATAACTTTTTACAAATGACAGTTATTACTTTGAGAAAATCTCCACAAGATTTTGGTTTATGTAACGATTGAAGATTTCCAGGTTATTTTATGTTATTAATTAGTAGTTATTGATTAGAGTTTAGGTCGATTTAATTTTTAAAAATTTTATTAATTTGATGCGGTGTTAAAAACGTCAAATTTTGTGAATTTTCAGTAGAAGCTGAGCAAATTCATATCTAGGGGTGGCGACTAGCGTTGAAAATGACATGTAAAATACAAAATACAAATCTTTCAAACGGCGCCTGTATTTTTCAATAATGATCTTCGGTTAATCTTTCGCAAGTTTATGTTTTTTACATGTATTTTACAGTGTATATTTCGCATTTTTCGCAAACTGGAGGTTTTTATTTTTAACCTTTAATTTAAATTATACCTCAAGTGAATTTTAGATCCAAAAACACTCGAAACTCATATATAACCTAAATTAATGCCATTGCTAAAATGTTGACTTTAAAATACTTTTATCTGTCTGCTTAGAAAAGTTTAATTAACATAACACGTATATACCGACATTAATTACAAAATAATAAATGATATTCAGTCATTATAATATTGATAAGCAAGATTTTTCCCTTTGATTGTTAAATATGAAAAATACACAGTATTAAACAAGTATTATACATGTATGACTGTATTTTTCAGACGAACCTCAAATTTGTTATTTTCTAAAATTACATGTATTTTACGGGAAAGATACAAAGTTTCTAAAGAAACAAAAAGTATCTTTGGCAATTTTCAACGCTTGTGGCGACACTGGTGTTTCGAGCTATACGTATGTGCTTCGATAATGTACATACACTGATTCAGCAATTCATACATCAATTTAGTAATTAAATAATATACACAAGGTAAAAAGGAAAACTATAACGATGGCGATTTGTGACTGGGCAAGTTATTCAACAAATGAACTTGAATACTTTTTTTTTAACATTGAACTTACTGGAGGACTCTCTTATGGACTCGGGTAACGCGTTCCAGAGACGTGAAGCTTGCAACATAAAAGGTTATATAAAAGCTAGAACGAAAAAATGGAGTAGAAAGTACTAGAGAATTCTTATATTTTATAAGCGATCAACTATCTTCTTGTTGCCACTAAGCGTGTCACCTGCTGTGTGGCCTTTACCTTAGATGTCGACCATCACTATACTTTTGCACGAAGTAATTGTTAAGTAATCTGTCTTTTTGCTGTAACGTATTATTCGTTGCAGCAAAAGTTAGATATACTGTTAATATATTTCATTGTGCCTGTTATTTATATTCATCTTCATTTTGATAGAAGACCATCCATATCCTCGTCATCTATATCTTTATTTAATTTGTTAATGTTCGAAATAGGTTCAAATTTTGAATTTGGGAAGTTCTCTGATATGAAATGAATATTCTTTATTCTGAGATTGGGCACTAGTAGGCACTACTACACTAGTTAGACACGTCACGTACATTATATATGTATTTATATTCCTTTTTTTTATCTACTAGCATTTCCGTACTCTATGAGAATACTCAAAATGTGCCGATTCCTTACACAACTTTTTTTTTTATCTGATTGCTGTACAAACAGATTGAACAAATACTAATTTTGAGTACATTATTATAGCAAAAAAAATGTTCCAGCCACGAAAGCTCTATATTTATTAAGCCCACGGCTTGGCTCGCGTGGAATTTGTTTCATAGACTATTTCAAGTCAATCACCGATCTTCAAACTATCTCTGTGAAACAAAACTCGTCGATTCCTTGTCAACTCGAATGCAAATGTACCAGTTTCTAATGCGATCGAAGAGTTTATAGTAGCACTTGGGTTTGAGGATTAGAAATGGATTAGAATAATACTATTTTGCAATATTTATTTCATTTACAATCCACTATTGAAAATTAAACGAAAATAGTTTATTTTCTATCATCGTAGGATGAGCATCATTAAAAGTAATATAATTTACAATGATTTACATATTAACAAACGGGTGCGACTGGAAACTGGAGCACAGTAAAGAATACCAAATAATATCATAGATATATTAATAGAAAGGTATAATGTACAATATAATAAAAGCACGTATGCCTGTTTGTCATCCTAGTCGTATTAATATAAGATAGAAAAGCTAGATTGGAGTCTAAACCAGAAAGCCAATTCTCATATTTTTTCTACGATCGCAAATTGAAAGTTGACCGAATAGAGATTGAATTGTGAATTGACTAAAATTATATACTTGATTTCATTAATTAATTATTATCAATTGCTGTTGTTGGCAAAATAATATTCTTAGCTTGTTAAATTTTCGTTAATATTTTTATATAATGCCACTTAAATTAAACTTTGAAGTTACATATTGTGATACGAGAATACCAAATGTGACATTTGTGAGATCGAAACTTGATCGGAGTTGAATTATAACTGCATTTTAATTACAAGAATTGCCCCTCAGGAAAGCCCTATGCCGCCCACGCCGCTTTTCTATGTGTAAGATTTAGAATTGATCGAAACAGAATGAAATGCATTTGAAATATTCTTCAATGATGTAAATATAATTCAATAATTGTTCTTCCACTATAAAATATAACAATCAGTGTTTAGATTCAATTAAATACATACCTGCTATTATTGTGAAAATGAAAACCACGAAGGCGCGGCGAACACTATGCCGTGAGAAATCAGCGTGTTTGTGGCTAGAGATAATAGTACCTTAATGTTATAAATGCGAAAGTTATTCTATGTAAACTGAGTTGGCAAATTTAATTATTGACACGTTTTTTTAAAAGTCACGCAAAGCATAACTCATTTAATTACGTCCCATATTTTTAGGCATCTAAACTTTGTAATAAACTAACTGTTACGCCGCCGTGGGCATTATTGTAATGAAACTTTTCTCCCTATGGAAATAAAGTGGTTTCCGGGATCAAAAGTAGCCTATGTCACTCTATATCCCCGAAATAAAAATCGTATCAACCCATTAGTTGCGATCGACGTGAAAGAAGCACAAGCAAACAAACACACTTTTGTATTTATAATAGTATATGGGTCTTGCATTGACGCAACGTTAGGGAATTCGTATTTATCTACAACTTCCCTTAGTATTTATCTACAAATGCACAATTTCGCAAAATGATCAAAACTAAGTACTTCTTCATTAATAAGCAAGTTTTTTATTATGTTTTATTTTTAATGTTTGTTTCGCTTTCAGTGTTTATTGTCTTTTGTTTTTATTAGTCTCGCTTCTTCGTCAAAAAGACGTTAGCGTAACCCTTTTTGAAATTTCGTAGCAAATCGAGACATGTTTGTAGTTTCGCCAAATATTTATTTCAACTGTTAAGATTACCAACTTATTAACAAAATGACTTCTATATATGCCGTTTTACCAAAGGAACGAGATTTTTGTTTCCTGTCAATACAAAATTTGACATCACCTTACAAAGCACAGCTTAAGACGTACCCTAGTTCCAATCACGTGACCTATCTGGAGAGACGAAAAGAACATACCTTGTTTTATTGTTTGTACCTTGGTATTCATTACCACCAAAAATCTGGTTAACACTGGCGATTTGGAACACCAAGACCTTTGTCCAACGCAGGTCAATATCGAGATCGAGTGACGTCACGGTAAATCATCACATCACCGACTCGACTCGTGTTTTCCATACGTTATCTCTGTATTTTACGTAAGCCGTAATTGGAGAGGTGGGTAATCTACCGAAACAGGGGCCCGATAGTGCCTCACTTTCCAATCTTAATTGAATTTACAGATTATGTCATTAATTTACGCGTAAAAGCACGTGTGTTCTTGCTAGCATACATTGTGGTTGTGGTTTTTACAACTAGTGACACGCCCCGGCTTCGCCGTGTGTTGTTTTGAGTAGTCGTTGTCGGGTGCGGTCACACTTCCCATGTAATTTACTTACTCGGCAAAAGTTAACGCCATAAGGAGCCACGGTATATACCGGACTTCTCATGGTGTTAACTTTTGCCGAGTAAGTAAATTTATGTACACATGTAAATGTTACATGTACATGTTAGATGAAAGAATATTCTTTCATCTAATTTCATTGAAGCCGTTAAAACCGTTTGCAAGATCGTCTTGGTATATTTCTGTAGGTACTGTAAGTAAGTTAGTTGACAAAAGGTCTGGGCTGGACCTGGAGCCGCCATATTTATTTTGGGTTATCTAAAGGCGCGCGGGCGCCACGAGGATAATAAAAAAAATCGTTTAATAGTGTAGAATATGCCTATGATCGTATGAAAAAATGTAACGTGCATGCAGTGATTGCAAAGTTTCATTACATAAAATATTGGCATCTATCATAGATGCCTTCAAGATTTTTCTTCGAAAACATTGATATATGAAAATAAATAGGTCTATGAGATAGTCACAAAAATGTAGAAACCTAATGTTTAAAAGATAATTTGGGATGGGGTATATCATTAAGTAAAACTCGAGTTGCCAGGCCAAAACTAACTATGTAATATTTATGTATCGCACTTTTTTTAGTTTTTTTATTACTTTTGTTTCCATTGTTAGTTTGTGAATTCGTATGAAATAATTAGCAAAATGTCCTAGATATTTTTCGACAAGTGACTTATTGCTTCGCCGTAGAAACCTCTACTATTATTCAGTCAAAAGCTGTGTCTAATGCGCCAGGCCTATCATCTGACATTCGCCATAGTATTTTACGTAAGCCACGCACAACGGGAGCTATTTAATCCACCGAATCGAGAGCCAGATATCATAGCACTTTCTAATCGTATTGTAGAATTTTTGATATGAATAATACGAATATTGTCTACACAAAAATATTATAAATATTTAAAAAAATAGAAAAATTTATAATGTTCTGGCAAGTTGGCCAAGACAACTATTTAAATAATAATAATATTATCTACCTAATATATATTTCTGTGTAACTTCAGGTCTTTGACTCAAAGAGTATTTTTCATTCGGTAATAAAAAGAACGCTTTTATGTTTTACAGCCAATCAATCTCTGCCTGCGTAAAGATATAATCTTTACTGACAACTTTATTTACAAAATATTCCATAAATATCGTATTTGGTGGAAAGCATTGGGGAAGGCTTATATCCAGCAAGTATATACAGGCTGATTATGATGATGATGATGATATGAACTATAAAACTAAAGTACCTAAAACTAAAATAAATGTAATAATATAATAGATTAGATATAGGTTACAATGCCGTTTTTCCTACTGTGGGCTATGTTATATTGCAGCTGCAGGTTGAACTCTTTGTACTATAAAGCTATGTGGCTTTATGCTGTATTAAATTATGTAAATACAGACATATAAAGAAGAAAAAAGTTGAAACACTGTAATCCTACTGCGGAACAAACAAAGGTAAAAATCGACTCTTATTGTTGCAGTCGGTTAAAATGTAGTTTATGTTACCCGGTTCATAATAACGAATCGACTGACACCTATTCATCATAATCGGACCAATAGTTTAATAGTTAGGCTCTATGAAGAACATACGTAAATACAAAACATACGAGTATATACGAGTACATCTATAGACAGCTAAAATTATAACCCTTTTTTTCGGCTTCTCTGTAGTCGGGTAAAAAGGAGTCATCATTATTGGCTGACCGTACAGAACTATTTACGAGAACTGAGTCGCAGATAATCCCATGTATTATTAAAATAAAGTATTATTTGACATAGATTACTATCATCAACGTCTAACATGATATAAAACGTCTCATATCTTTAATATCGTTTGTTTATTAACGTATCGTAATGTGTTATCTTCATCTGCATATTCTACAATGAAACTGCCGTTGTCGTTCATATCTCACTTTTAGCAGAAAAATAAACACATTGACTGTTGTTTAGTTCTAAATATTTTTTTTTAATGGAAATATCACCTCCCCCGCCAAGGTTGGATTTGAAAATTGTTTAAAAATATTTATAATATTCTGGCAGGTCGGCCGAAACAACTATTCAAAATATTAATAATTGTTATTTAGTTGCCGTCTGTGCTGGAACTATATTCCTCCACCAATAAGTTATACTACTTACTACCCAGCCAGAGTTATCTCTGTTTGATGTCTGTTCTACTGATACTTCAGTACTTCGAACACATAGAGCGCCGGGGTACAGATAACCTGGAGAAGTTTATATTAACTGGCAATGTGGATGGCAAGCAACCAAGAGCAGAAGACCCCAATAAATTGAAGGAACTTGTTTCAAGGCTTTCATACAATGAAAGCCTTGCAACAAGTTCCTTCAATCACTGAAGAAGAAGTTCTTCAGTCCCGATCCTCATCAGTGAGGGACCAAGAAGACTCAAGGAGGAGGAAGGGGAATGATGTTAACCTCAAATTGCGTAGTACTGGTGCCTGCGACATCGTCCGTGTCAAATTTCAACACTTTTAGTGATTTTTCATATGCATTTTTTAACAGAGAACTTTTAATTAGGTAGGTATTTAAATGACAAAAACTTTTTCCCTGATATCCAATTACAATATAAGAAATGCTATATGTTGCTCCTAGCTGAACAAAATCTATGTGTGAAAACCTCAAAAAATCTATTCAGAAGTTTTAGACATTAGCGTGTACATACAGACAGACAAAAAACAATCTTTTTTGTGTTCTGTTACTCATTGCTTATCACCCACACTCATTTTTTGACAAATTTAGTAAATGTAGAGACATACTTATATATGTATACGAGTATATAAGATGATTGTGGTGAATACCTTTCACATATTTCATAATTATTTATTACGTTGTCTTTGATACTTGTCACTTATATTTATTATCGTGATTGATTGTTGAATGATCTAAGCATACTTAAAATGCCGTTTTTTTTTATTCCTACACAACTAAGGTGAAAAACAAACATACGACCTTTCTGATGGTAAGCAGTTAGTCCCGCCTATGTACGCTCGCAACATTAGACTCACGCGTTGCCGACTCTGTAAAAACCCCTTTACTGTTTTCTTGAAGAATCCGACATTGTAGTCTCTTGGGAAAACCTCGGCAGGTAATTCTTTCCATAACCTGAGAGAACAACCTTGGAAAAAAAAAACAAAAACAAAAACCTCTAGATACAAATTATATGGACATAATTATTGCACTCGAGCTCAAATACATGTACAAGTGGTCGATGGCGTCGTCCGTCTAATCGAACACGCAAGTTAAGCAACGTCGATCGAAGCCTGCCCATGGCTGGGTTTATTTATCTCGAGCTCCTCCGTGCTTCGAAGGCCACGTTTAGTCGTCGGTCCCGGCCGTTGTCATTAAGCCAAGTCAGTGGCCTTTAGGCGGCTTGAAATCACTGGCATCCGCCAACCCGCAGTTGAGCAGCGTGATGGATTATCCTCTTTTCGCTGCCAGAGCATCAGAGTTATAGCTCATTTTTAGTCAGAATTTCAAACGATTTATTTGTACAAAACAGAGTAGACACAGGTCGGTCTCCAATTTCTCTGGTTTTGATATCATTGGTAAATAGACTTGTGATCCAAAAATTGTTATTAGTATTGCATAAAAACACATGAGCATGATAGTTAATTGATTCAGGTGTTATTTTGCGGAAGTCAAATTTACAGGCAATTTGATCTACACTACTTTGCGTGCTTCCGCCACCAATTAGTTCATGCAAACTACTGCCGGCCGGCACTCACCCACTACCGTTAGTAGTTGCATGCGACTGCCGTGGCTGCTTTGGTCGTTGCTGCTCCAGCTGCTGTGGTCGTCTCGGCGAATCTCCAACATGTGAAACAGAAGATACATGCGACCGCCGCTGCCCCGACTGCCGTGCATCAGCATGTTTTGTGCCTAAATAGTATCTTCATTGTTTTGTAAACATGCCCTTGTCGCAAATAAATGTTTTAGCTATCTATTTTATGTTTTGACTTGATAACGTCTTATAAGGCGATGAACGCCGGCTGCACGCACGAAAAAGCATGACTCATTGTCACGTTCCGCTTGAGCCGAGCGCGGAACAAGCGATAGAGAGGCACGATCGGCCTATGTTTCTTATTACGTTATCACGTAAAATTATCGTCCGTAAACCGACTTTACAGACATTTTTTTTCTCGTAAAAAGGTTTTAGTTAATATTCAGTTCAAAAGCAACAAAACAGTTCCACGGGCGTTCGTGTTTCTAGACCATTGACCTGTTCTACTTACACACGTTTAGTGTGGACTTGTTATCATCCGCCAACCCCAATATCTGGACCCTTTGTTTGCGGAACACAACCTCATTGTTAATTAAATGATGACTGAGTGTATTAAGACGTGTATTTTTATCTTATAACAGGTTCAGTGCGGGGAGCTCGATGGCGGCGTTGTGCGTATCAGTCTAATCAAACACGCAAGTTAAACAACGTCGACCGTAGTTTGTCAAATGATGGGTTTATTTATCTCGAGCTCCTTCGTGCTTCGGAGGGCACGTTAAGCTGTCGGACCCGGGGCTCTACCTGCGAAGCTGAAGGCGATTCCCATCGAAAATATTAACACCGATTGCTTTATTGACAAATAATTTTAGCTTTGACGGTAGAGCTTCATGGTTTCTACTAGCTAAGCTAAACAGAATTGCCACTAATCAAAGCTAAAAGTTTTCTCTCACTGTTGTTATTACATAATAGTCGTTTAGCTAAGTCAGTGGCCTTTAAGCGGCTTGAAAATATTGGCCTCCGCCAACCAGCAGCGTGGCCGAGTATGCTCCAAATCCAAACCCCTTTGATTGAGGGGAACCCTATAGGGTATCCTTGCAGTGGGATGACTATGGGTTGATGGGTGGCACGTTGACCTATATCTCCAATAGGATATCTTGTACACTCTCTAATCTTTTATCCACTCTCCCCTTTCTGCCTGTAGACATTGGAGTGCTAGTGCGGTGTATTTTGTCCGATATTTATTTATATCATCATTTTTAACATAAGGACATCTACTACTGAGTATAAGTACCTACTCTATGGTCTTAGATTACCACAACATTATGTGCTGCTTGCATCAGTTCCATGCGATTTTGACCAAATCATAGATTCATCACGTATATACTAATATCGAAGTTTAGATTCTCATATGGAACCCTTGGTAGCCCTTGGCCGTCTCCTGCTACTATATAAGGACTATAAATAGTATTAAGATTCACTATCTATAGGCAGATGAGTTTTGTTTAACAGAAAATTCAGGAAAAAAAAGGGGATGCTTTCAACGCTTCGTCGTTTCGCACGCGGTCTCCACTCTAGAGCCTTCCTCTCCCACCTAACGTTACTGAATATGTGGCTATCCCACTGCCATTTAAGTTTGCTAACTCTGAAAGCTACAATTTTCGGTCTCCGCTGAATTTCTTAGTTCCGGATTGGATCCTAATTGTGTATCAACAAATAAATGTATTTTGCTTTTCTCCATTTCAGACTACGAGGACCTACCGACCCGGGACCAGATGTGGGGGCCGGCACCGCACGAGATAGACCCGGACATATGGCCGCCACCCCCCGACAGAGACCCCAATGCCTGGCCGCCGCCCACCAGCGTAGAACACAAGTCAGTGTACCATTAGTTAACCTGAACATAGCTTTATGTTTTACTGATCAAAAAATATCAAAGCTCGTATACTACATTAGGAATAAAGCCTTATCACGAAGTCAATGTTTGATCTCCCAACTGGAACATCTGTTGATCTTCTGCGGGAAGAATTCTGGCATTTCTGGCTGTAAACAAATTACTATAACCTAAACAAATAACGTTTGTTCAAAGCGTGAGAGAGTGTGATGCGTGCGGTGTCGAATAAATGTTGATTGATCATCTCTCAGAGGAAAGTGAGATCGTTTCCAGAGAACAGGAAGTAACAAACTAACAGACGGTTTAGAACCTTTAAGTCTGAGAAGAGATTTTGCGTCGCTTTGTGTGTTCTACCGTCTGTACAATGGGGTGTGTTCAGAGGAGTTGTTTGACATGATGCCAACGGCCTCCTTCTACAGTCGCACCGCTCGCCATCGACAGGGAATTCATCCTCACACATTGGAGCCTAAGTGGTCACGTACTATGCGGTTCCAGAGAAGATTACTCCCGCGTACCTACTGTCAAGCTGTGGAATGAACTGCCTGTCGAGGTTTTCTCAGGGGACTATAGCATGGGGTTCTTCAAAAAAGGGCGTGAAGAGGTTTTTACAGGGTAGGCAACGCGCGTGTGATGCCTCTGGTGTTACAGGCGTTCATAGGCTACGGTAACTGCTTTCCATCGGGCGGGCCGTATGCTTGTATGCCACACTGGTTGCAAAAAAAAAAAAGCAATACTCTATAGAGTACTATTATTTCTACTGTGACGATACTAAGCGAACTTCACAATTGGCATTATAATAATAGCGATACCGTTTAGAATCAGGTAGCGTGTGACGTGCCTGTCTTAATGCGTTTATTTCAGATGTTAAAGTTTAGGTCTTGATGTTCAGTTAGTGATGTGTAATTATGTATGTGTGTTCCGCAGGGCTCCCCCAACTATGAGGTCAGCTCGCAATAACCCTAGGAACACACGCACCGATAATAAAAGGACACCAGCCACCGCCCGCAACGCTACAACCTCACAACGGAAAACTTCGGACGTTAGAAATCCCAAGCTCAACGCCAAGGCGCATAGTGGTACGTATTAACCATTTTCTACTAAAGTAGAGGCGTAGGTAAATTACCACAGTACGAACAGATACAGTACTTTTGAATAAGTATTAAGCATCGGCTTACTTCATATTTCCGAACATGGCCGAGCAATATATCATTTGAAGTTAGTGTTACCAACAATATGCGATGGGATGTTATAGAACTTCTTCGTATTCGAATCGACTTCCTGCTTCAACTCATTTACCAAGAGTGACAAAGCCCCCTCAAAATGATTAGTACAAAGTTTCAGAAAAGAAATAGTTTTTTTTACTGAAAGAAATATTGTAAATGTTTTTATTTGACAATACTACAAAATATTATAAGTAAGTACATAATTCTGTAGTATGTGAGATGTGAAAATGGCTGCAAGTCAACCTAGCTGCTTTTCCATCGAAAAATATTCATATCTACATATCATACATTGCAGATATGCATTATCCTATTATACGATAAGATAGTTATTCATATAATCCTTTATTGCATAACAAAAGATACATAAAAATCTAATAACAAAACATTGCTTATCTCTAGAAAAGATTTCTTCCAGTCAACACAAGTGTAAAACATTAATTTAATTTGACCGGGGGTCAAAATAAGTAATATACTATATATACGAGTACGTATTAGGTATTACTCGATACAAAGTAACAGTTCTTGTTTTGTGTTTATATCACTACTAGCGGCCGCTCGCGACTTCGTACGCGTGGAGTTAGTGTCTCTTACATCAAAAACATAGGACTTTCATACAAAATTCCAACCCCCGTTTTACCCCCAAAAAGGGGTTAATTTCTAAAGTTCTCCATTAGTTATTAGTACATCATCTATAGAGCATACATTTTAAATTTCAAGTCTCTTACTTCAACAACATAGGACTTTCATACAAACTTCCAATCCCTGTTTTATCCCCTTAGGGGTGGAGTTTCGTAAAAACCGTTCTTAACGGATGTCTACACCCTATAAGCAACCTACCTGCCAAATTTCAAGTTTGTAGGTGTTATAGTTTCTGAGATTTCGTGATTAATCAGTGAGTGGTATTTCGCTTTTATATATATAAATTACCATCAAGCATACGGGGCCTGCTTGATGGAAATTGTCTATCTAAAGTATTACGATACTAAGGTAATATTTTAGCCAAAAACCTTTCGTCTATGTTCTGTAACAAATGTATAAAAAAACGATGAATATTTTCCGTGTTTACTTTGACGTAATAATAGTTTTAACACTATCACCATAAAAAATATGGCCGTGAAATAAGCCTGAACCATTGATAACGTAAACATGGTCTTAAACTCGCTGTTTTTCCGTTTAGATAGTAAGTTCCACAAACAGATAATAGTTCACTGATAATAGAATATTACTGTTACCAGATATGTCATTCATTATGCAGATCTTCAGTTTTTAACCGACTCCAAAAAAGGAGGAGGTTCTCAATTCGGCTGTATTTTTTTAAATGTTTCTTACTTAATTACTCCGCGATTTATAAACCGATTTGAAAAAAATCTTTTTTTATTTGAAAGAGTATACTTCCAGATTCGTTTACTACTATACTTCCATATATTCCATATATACGTATACTTCCATATTTTTTTCATCATCATTATCGTCATCGTCAGCCTGTATCTACCCACTGTTAGGTTTGTTATTTCATTACTCCGTCATTTATAAACATACTTTTTTGAAAAAATACTTTTTTATTTGAAAGCGTATACTTCCAGATTGGTCCCATATTTATGTAGAGTAATGTTTGCAGTCGGTTTTTTTTTTGTTGTAATTATACGAAAAGCTTATGATGTCAATTGAACATACCCCATTGGATGTGTTCAGAGGAGTGTTTGGTATACAGGGTATTCATGCTCACATGTTAGAGCCGAAGTGGGCACGTACTGTGCGTATCAAGCTGTGGAATGAACTGGCTGTCGAGGTTTTCCCAAGACTACAGCATGGGGATTTCAAAAAGGGCGTGAAGAGGTTTTTATTGGGTCGGCAACGCGCGTGTAATGATATTGCAGGCGTTTATAGACTATAAATTACTTTCCACCAGGCGGACCGCATGCTTGTTTGTCACCTTAGTGGTATAAAAAAAGTCATGTACAATTTTATTTACTGTACCATAGACTAATAACGTAATACATATTTTTTTTGGTATATATTTTAAGGTTTTGCGTCATTGCACTTATCATTCTAATCGATCACGCAATTTAAGCACTATCGACTGCGACCTGTCCATGGATGGGTTTACTTATCTCGAATTCATCGGTGCTTCAGATGGCCCGTTAAGTCATCGGTCCTCGTAGTTATCATTAGATGTTAATCATTAAGCCGAGTGAGTGGCCTTTGAACAGCTTGAAAACACTGGCCTCCGCCAGTCCGCAGTTGATTAGTGTGGTGGAGAATGCTCTAAATGATACTTCGAACCCAGAAGTGGGATGAATGTGCAGAAATAACGGGCGCAGTGATATTTTCCATGACGACGTTCTTAATGAATAAATAATGACGGTGAGCGCAATGTGCTGCAATGTGGTATGAATAATTCACTATTTTAAATTAAATGAAGCTTGTAATTCACAGATTTGTAATTAGTGTTTGTTTTTATCGGGTGTCAAACAAGCTCGCATCGCAAATATGTATTATTATACCTTGTCCATTTTATTAATAGTTTTTTGACAGCTCGACGATTGACAAGTTAGTGATGTCCTAAAAATCCCGAATGTGATACAATTCCGATTGACTATTACCATTAATCGAATTAGGTACGTATAAGTAATAATCGATATCGATAAATGCACATTTTGATTTAATATTCTCTTAGTTTTTTTGTAAATAAATATAAATCTCATAATCGTATAAATTATATAAGGTCCTAACTAAATATACGACAATACCTCAATACTGAATTGAGGATGCGTATCTGCTTATATATACAACGTGTAACAAGTACACAAAACCTCAAACACCCAACTGAGTTTTATTATTATAAATTGATTATCTAAGTAATATTTCAAAATTTTGGAGATATGAACACTTTTTTGTTTTCCTAATAATTCTAATAGTTTCTGAGCTCTGTGGCGCTTTCTTATCAAAAAGACGCGCCAATGGCTACCGTAGGCAAAAGTAAATAGTAAGTGTAGGCAAAGAGTGAGCATCGCGTCAATGACGCGTAAGCGCCACTCTTTGTACGGCGGTTAAGACTTTTTGGACGCGGCGGTATTACGTTTGTTTACCTACTTCACATTTCCTCACTTGAATGTCGAGCGCAATTTAATAATAGACACGACAATTAAAAATAAAAGTTATTATTTTTCAAAACCAGTTAGGTACTTTAAAAATGGATGAAAATTATGGAATTGATTCTACTCATGATTATTTAGGTTTTGCGTACTTAAAGTTACACGTTGTATACATTGCATTATTAATGCAATTTCACGGCTAGCAGTTATTATTTTCTTTATTTTAAGAAAACAAATATTATCACTTTAATCAAATAAATATATGGTATTTATTTTGGTTATTTTATTTGTATGCCATAAACTAAGAAGAAAGTAAAATTTTATATAATGTTCATATTTTAAGTTATTGGTTTCAACCTTAAAATTTTGTTGTCTTTCTGTTTAAATTAAATGACATATTAAACGATATCAACATAATATTAATATTTTTTCTTATTCAGGTTTACCCATAGCATTTATATTCGATTGTAAATTGAAGCACTATTTTCATGCTAATAAAACGATCCATCACGTAACTGGATTTTATACGGAGATAGATTATTAGTTATCTTGTAAAACTGTTGCTTTTACGATATTATAATATCGTTCAAGTAATAAATTGAATAAGATTATTCAGCCAACATATTTGTATAACTACGCATAAAGAACTTAATACGTTATCTGAAACAGTTACGTACTGTGTATGCTGTTAAAATGACAATAATAAAACGGACAATGTAAGGTTAAATCTTTAAATTTTCCTTATTTTTAATTAAATTCTACCGATTACGATAATCTGTGGCACTATCGATGTAAACATTATGTTTGGCACATCACTAAGGGGCGGTACCCGTCCATGAAGTACAATATTATTTACGTATGAAATTTTAACGTAAACAAGACGAAACTTCATGGGGCTTGAGCTGTCAAAAAACTGTTAATAAAATGGACAAGGTACAAAATAATAAATTGTCTTAAAACATATTGCTAATTATAAGCAATATGTTTTAAGACAATTTATTATTTCCACCCTAATATGTTTTAGTAGCTTAAAAGATGTTCTTCATTCAACTGTATTTTTTTTCAGCAAAAGCAAAAGATGTAAGTACTAAGGACAACGGAGGCGGTAAAGACAAGCAAGACAGAGACAACAACAACGGAGACACAGATGACGAGAAACACAAGGAAGAGGAGCGCAGGTTCGAACCCGCCGCGCACGCTGACGGAGACCTAGTTGATATGCTCGGTTAGTACATATTTTACATACAAACAGCGGTCCACTACTCATACAACATATGACTGGCCCATTGGTCGAATGGCTAGCAATGGCCACTTTGACTCCGAAGTGGCGGGTTCGATCCCCGCACAAGACAAATATTTGTGTGCCTTAACATGTCTGTTTGTCTTGGTCTGGGTGTTTTCTATGTATTTACAAGAGAAACGTATTTATGTAGATCATATAAGTTCTCTCGTACCCATAGTACAAGCTTAGCTTAGGGATTAGGTGTCTCTGTGTAATTTATCTAAGAATATTTATTTATTTATACATACATCATTCATTCACACACGAGATCTATTGTATGTCTTTTGAGCGAGGAAATAGTCGATATAATTGGTGATTTTCTCGGCAATGGGACAAGTGCCTCGTCTGGAAGAGATCGCATACCGGCATGTCCGCCTGCTGTACTTTGAATTTACTGTTTCATATTATATTACATATTGATATAATATATATATATATATATATATATATATATATATATATATATATATATATATATATATATATATTGTGTGTGTAAGTTTTAGTTTAAAAAGCGTTATATAATATTTACAATTAAATTCATAACATCTTTTACCTTGTAAAATACCCATATATTTTGTACTCATAGATATTTCTGTCCAATTCCTGGACAAAATACACACCGCCATATAGCCCCAAACTAAGCAAAGGGTAAACTATGGGTACTAGGTAACTGATATAATACTTAAATACACTTTTTTTTGTAAATGCATACATAATTATAACACATAACACATAGACTACACCCAGATCAAGACAAACAGACATGTTCTTGTATACAAATATTTGTGTTGGACCCCGGTATCCAAGTGGACATTGTTAGCCATTCGACCACCGGGCTCGTCAAAGTTTGGTGCAATAATAGTTATTTCAAATAACTTATTTGTTATACAAGAGTGCACAGTTGCTTTTTAACCGCGTGCTCAATTTTGATGATCGAGCGAGCGAAGAATTCTAAAATTGAATCACGAGCGCAGCGAGTCATTCAAAAATTAGAATACTGAGCGTTTGCGAGGGAATCAAAAGAGCACGAGGTGAAAAATCTTTGCACTCGAGTGCAACACGTAACTTTTCATCCCACCTCAGCGAGAAAATGACTAAATGCAAAAAAACATTTGCGCATTTGCGCAGTTTCAGTCAATTCTTTTGTCGTCAAATAAACTTCTTCGTCGCTAGAATCACTCATTTTAAGTTTTTCATTTGTTTTAAGATTTCTTGTTTTTAACCTAAGGTTAAGGTAACGAGAAAAGAAAATTGCGAGCGCAATGCAAATTAAGAAAAAGTACACCAAGGAAGTTCCGAGCCTGAGTTTTTAACAAATTAAAAAAAGTTGTATGATAAATTCGGCACCAAAGAGGTAGAGTAAATAGGTTTAATGATGTTTTGAATTCACAAACTTAATGCAGACGATGTTCAAAATTCAAATTTACGTTATCATCTAGAGTCTAGAGGATAAAAACGACTTTTGCACTCAGATATCGAAGAGCAAAAATTGAAGGCAAAAATACTCTTTCCGAGATGAAAAGAATATTGTACTGTATCGTAATCTCATATAGAACATCTCGTTCTGGAGGGTAGAAGTTATAGCTATCACTTTACCCGATTCATAAGTGATTCATAACACGGCTGATGAAAAACTAGTTGGTACTTTGGGACGTGGTATATGTATAGCAGACTAAAGGATATGAGTAATATTATGATTCGTGGAAATGACATTCATGTATTTGTTTGATTTTACGCCGAGTATTAAACAAGCATTTGGCCCGCTTGACATAAAAGTTACCGTGGTATATAGACACTTGCAATAGAAGGAGTTATGTCTTGTGCACTGGCAACCTCGCTGCTACCGCAGCATCTCCGTACTTCTGGTGACGTCACTCACTCGCAGGAACATAACAATCTTTAAGTGTATTGTTACTTGGCTGCGGTCTTGTGTGGAGATACGAGTACTTCCTTCTTCGAGTCGGGCTCTATATTTTTTTTGACGTGACAACGTCTTATAATTCGATGGAGCCGGTTGCACGCACGAAAAAACATGACTCATGCGGCGTTACCTCGCTCTGAGGCGTTCCATTAAAATTTTCTTGTGAAAAATGCAAACATTCCATCAGTATTTTCTTATGACGTTGTCACGTTCAACTATCGTCAGTAAACCAACTTTACAGACAACCGATTTTTTTTATATGAAGGGGGGCAAACGAGCATATGGGTCACCTGGTGGAAAGCAATCACCACTGCCTATGGAGATCAGCAACACCAAGGGGTCGCCGATCCGTTGCCGGCCTTTTAAAGGAAATAACTATGGCTACCTTTCGCTTCCTAGTGCCTCGTTATACCGGTGGGCAAAGTGCAGGTGAGATTGTCTTAGGTTCTGAAAATGAAGGGGAGCCCCTAAAACCCTAAATGTATAGGGATATTAACCGTTATGCAGTTAGCTTATAAATACTTGTGTTATATAAAGCATTTTTAAAATTAAGGTTGTCCAAAAATTCATCATCATCATGTTAAACTTAATTGGCAGTCAATTGTATAATAAAAAGGTTAGCCCAAAATAACAGTTTTTTTTTTAATTTCCAGAAAGAGATATTGTACAAAAGAACCCCAACATCAGGTGGGACGACATCGCAGACCTCGCGGAAGCCAAGAGGCTACTCGAGGAGGCGGTCGTCTTGCCCATGTGGATGCCGGATTTTTTCAAAGTAAGTTAAAACTATTCGTATAACTTTTTCTGGTATGGGAAACTTTCATCTAGAAGAAATAAGAAGAACATTTATTTGTACATTACACAGCACTATACAAACAAGTTATACAGATACAATTATAACATAAGAAAATTTGAAGCACTGTGCAATGTCGCAAAATGCTCCCAACTCAGTATAAAAACCGAAATCTGTAGTAGACTCTCCACTGATGTCGTAAAAAGTCATAACAGTGTGTTCTCCCAGTGATAGTATGTCATCTATACCATGCAAACATGCCCAGGGAGTGATGGCGCAGTCATGTTGGATAATTCTCTGCGTTATAAAATCATGAGCATAGAAATCCGGAAAAGGTCAAAACTTGCCGATAAAGCTAATGTGATAGCTCGAAAAAAGTCGAAACGGGCGGGTCAGATAATAGGTGAAGTAAAGGTGTACTCGAGTGGAGACCGAGAACTGGTCGCAAAAACGTGGGCAAGTGATCGATGTGCTGGACTAATGACCTTATCAAATTCGCTGAAAAGGGCTGGAAGAAGTTCAAGACCGAAACGAATGCCATGCAATACAAGAGGTCTATACTCAGCATTAGGTGACAACAGACTGAAAAAGAACATTATATCTAAACAATTATTGTATCTAAATAATTCTGCATTTGCACATAACCAGTTTTTTTTTTTTATATTAATCCTTCAATGGTAATATTATAGCTAAACGTTGTATACGTAGCAATAATATGATTCGTTTGAAATATTTTTTTTTTTTGTCATAGGGCTCTTGTGGGGCCATAGACACTCTTACACATTTTTATTAGTAATATTCTTATTTTTTTTGTAATTATTTATATATAATATAGTAAATATCTCAATATTATGTATGTAAATTAAATAATGTCAAATAATTACATGTCATATTGTATATGTACATACAGTACATGCTACACAGTAATACACATAATTATATTACACATTGTGTATTATGTACTTGTATTTCTCATTTGGCCTCTTTTAGCCCATGACTAAAGTCATTTGTGTTTTTCTTGCTACACTCAATTAACCGATCAAATTGGAGAAACAATTAGTGGTCAATATACCCTCCTTTGTACCCATGGGTTGACGACCTCGTGTTAATCATATCATGTACTGAATTTTTAGGGGTCCATTGACAAGCAAAAAATAATTCGATATTTTTTTTTTAATTGATCTGTTCCGTTTGGCCTTGTCCATCAGTCCCTCTGTATGTTAAGTCAATGTCTATTGTGGCTATAAAAATAAAATTTATTACTTTTAAGTAGGAGCTATATAATAAATATTTTGAAAAACGATGTATGAAAAACACGGAAATTAAATCAAATGGAAATTAGTACGCAATTATATTTGTATGGCACCAATCGTGTTTTAATTTACACAACGACAGGCAAGCAATATCAGTATACTGCTAATACTTCGTAGTGTAATTGGTTGTATTTGGTTCTATTGTATAGTACACATAAAAACATAAAGCAGATTAAAGTATATAAAATCAAATTACTACGATTTATTACGTATGCGACTGAAAGAAATCAATAATAAACAATCAAATTACCTAAAACGAAATTTTATTACATTTCCGTTTATCTACTCAACTGGCATTTGATCGGTTTATTCAGGTTACTAAATCAGGTCTGATAATGGTGCACCGAGAGAGTTTGAGAGATTTTAAGATGGTGGATTTGTTAATTTGTAATGTATATTTGGCCGTGTGGTTTCCGGCAGACTAGAATCAGTGGCTGTACGAGGTGCGGTCCAAAAGTGTCCGGCTTAACAAAGAAAACATATTTTTCGATATAGTCCTCCTCTATTTCAATGCACTTTGCAGATCTCATAATAAGCATTTCTATCCCCTTAAAAAAATACTCTGGAGGTTTGTCCTCAAAATGGGCGAAAACCGCTTGAGCCACTTTATCATCCGAAGAAAATCGTCTTCCCCTTAAGTCTGCCTTAAGTTTCGAGAACAAATAGTCGCTTGGGGCCAGGTCGAGACTGTAAGGCGGGTGACGAATTTCCTCGAAGCCACATTTTGCTACAGCAGCTTTGGCAATTGCAGCAGTGTGAACGGGAGCATTGTCGTGGAGAAGCCGAACACCTCTACTGAGTTTTCCACGTCGCTTCTGCTTGATCGCCTCTCGTAACTGCTCAATAGGGGTGGCGTAGTAGGTGTCATTTACCGTGGTATTCCTTTCTTTTATGTCAATCATTAGTATTCCGTCACAATCCTAGAATACCGTTGCCATTATCTTTTTGGTGGATTGCGTTACCTTGGCCTTTCTAGGCGGCTTTTCACCAAGACGACGCCACTCCATCGATTCTTTTTTCGACAGAGGATCATAGCATAAAACCATGATTTCGTCTCCCGTAACAATCGACTCCAAAAAACTTTTTCCGTAACGCCTATACGCGTCTAAAACTTCTTGAGAATACACTTTTCGCTCAGTTCGCTGCAAGCTCGAAAGAAGTTTGGGTACCCACCTAGCACTAACTTTATTCATGTGAAGATGTTCATGTAGAATCCTAAGTACTGAAGTTTTCGAAAGCCCGGTTCTTGCCGCTATTTCTTTAGTCTTAAGTCTTCGATCACTCAGAACTTCCTCTTCCACTAATTTGACGCAGTTCTTGGTGAGTACTTCCACGTGAAGCGAGGTTCGTCGTCAATGGACTCCCACCTTAAACAAAACTGCTTACTCCATTCTTTTCCGGTGGAAAATATTTTTATTATATTTAATATAAATTATACAAACAATACCATCGGGTCTCAACCCGTCTGGCCAGCGTGGGGAGTGTAGGCTAAATCCTCCTCTGTCTGGGACAGACGAGAGAGGGTCGTGCTCCTGTAGTGGAGACAAAATGACCTGATGATGATGACCATCGGGTATTGTTTGTATAATTTTTTAATTTTAATAAAAATGTGATTGAACGTTTCGCTTCAGAAAAATGGAGTCGTATAGATAGATTTAATGTATAAAAACTAATAAAAAAAATAACATGTTTTATGTAAATTGTTATAGTGCCACAAACTTATCTGGCCCGGTGGCGGGGGCGGTACGATCGACTTAAGTGTTGCTATTAAACGAAATGCCGCCCGTTTTAGAGGAAACATAAAAATCCAAGAAATAAATACACTATTAAAATAATAGCATTGATATACCTATTAATTGTGTTGTGTGGTGTTTCAATTAAATATCAATTGCCTTCTATTTTTTGTTGATTAGTTTCAAAAATGCACCACGTTAAGTCGCGATCATAGCTATTATATAATATTAGTGTTATAATATTGCACAGAAACAACTCGTTGACGATTTGTTTATTGTAAGAAATGAAATATGTGTAGAAAAAGATAATATGTATTTTAAAAAATACACCTCAATGGAATGTGCATACGGGGTAAGTAAATTAATTGTACCTGTCAATACTACATTACAAGATGGCGGCTTTAGTTCTAAATTTCGCCACCGGGTCAGATAAGTTTGTAGCACTGTACAATTTTTAATCTTAATACTTATTAGTGAGCAAGTAAAGTGCACCACCAGCCGCCACTGACTAGAATAGAATCATTCCGTTTCTTCCCGTGGATGTCGTACAAGACGACTAAGGAAAACAAATACATTATCAAATATCGATCAGGCCTCCCAACCCGTTTGGCCAGCGCAGCGTGGGGAGTGTAGGCCAAATCCTCCTGTCTGTGACGGACGAGAGGGTCGTGCTCCTGTAGTGGAGACTAAAAATGACCTGATGATGATTTGTGACTTTCCAGGGTATCCGGCGGCCGTGGAAGGGCGTCCTGATGGTGGGTCCGCCGGGCACCGGCAAGACGATGCTGGCGAAGGCGGTGGCCACCGAGTGCGGGACCACCTTCTTCAACGTGTCCTCCTCCACGCTCACCTCCAAGTACCGCGGCGAGTCGGAGAAACTAGTCCGGTTGCTCTTTGAAATGGTACGAAAAGTTATTTTGTAATATGATTTTGTATAATGGGGTGTAAGAGTCAAAGCTAACTTCGCCTGCATGTGGTGCACCCTGCCGACTATCGAAAGAGGCTCTAACGAAAGAGAGGTAAGGTACAGCGTATTTATAAGTTGCCCTACTGGTTCCACAATGCCTCTACCTCACAGAATACCGCAGCCAAATAACAATTCCCTTGAGGGTTGTTGTGTTGCTGCGAATGAGTGAGGTCACCAGAAAGGAAGTAGTTGCTGTGATGGCAGCGGGGTGGCGGCGCGCGAGCGTTATTTCATATTACTAGCGTTAAATGGCTACGGTAACTGGTTCACATCAGGTGGGCCGTATGCTTGTCAGTCACCCGAATTATTGAAAATTAAGATCTTAGCAGCGAGCTGACTATATACGCTAAATAATGTCATGCGATTCATTTATCTATGATTTACAGTTTTGTAATTATTAAGGTCCAATTCCTTCCAGTCCAATTTTCTAACCTGGAACCCGTATGTATTGGGAGTAACTTTAAATACGTTTTACGTCAAAACATATGCACATGCTCTCCAAATATCTATAAAAGGTAAAACAGATTGTCAAAAATATTTGCAACTAAATGAAACTAGAAAAAAATATATGCACATGCCTCACAAACATTGAATGCTGACGAATGCAATAACCAATAATTTCTGACTCTTGTACATATGTATAACTCCTGTGTTGTATTGTCCACAGGCGCGGTTTTACGCGCCGAGCACAATATTCATAGATGAAATCGACTCCCTGTGTTCGCGGCGCGGGTCCGACAGCGAGCACGAAGCGTCGCGGCGGGTCAAGTCCGAGCTGTTGGTGCAGATGGACGGCCTGGGGTCAGCCACCGACGAACCAGCCAAGGTGATGACTAGTATATGATAATATTTAGACATCATAATATTGTTTTATTATTATTTAAATAGTTGTTTCGGCTAACTTGCCAGAATATTATAAATATTAAAAAAAAAATGGAAAAGTTCACCTCCCCGCCTCGTGGGATTTGAACCCACGATCTCTCGATGACCAGTCGAGTATTCTTGCAAACGAGCTACCAGGAACACAAACCTGTGTTGGTGACGAATTTTTGCATTTTTATATTTTACTGCGTGAGTCAGTCTGGCGCCATCTACCCATTAAGTAATTACACTACTAAACAATTATAATGTTTTGTTTTAGAAAGGCGCTGCGCTTGTTTGTGCCTAGCGTACACGGGAAAGAGTAAAATCGGGAGACTAACTTTACATTGTCTACTGGTTTCATTCATCTAAACAATTCTTAGCGTCTTAGTTTCACTACTCGCCCCATTTTACTTTACCCATGTAAGACAGTCTTTACATAAAAATAAAGTGTCAATACCACCATTATTACAGGTAGTAATGGTGTTAGCAGCAACAAATTTCCCGTGGGACATCGACGAGGCGCTCCGGCGGCGGCTCGAGAAACGCATTTACATCCCGCTGCCCACGCAGGAGGGCCGCGAAGCCTTGCTGCTCATTAACCTGCGCGAGGTCAAGGTAGACCCCGAAGTGGACCTCCGCACCATTGCCAAGAAATTAGACGGATACTCCGGCGCTGACATCACAAACGTTTGCAGGTTAGTATATACTATTAAGAATCGTCGTCAATCCATGTTCATGCCACTGCTGGGATACGGTTCTCCCCTCAACCGAAGGGGTTTAGAGCGTACTCCACATTGCTCAACTGCGGGTTAGCGGAGGCCAGTGTATTCAAGCCGCTCAAAAGCCGCTGACTTGGCTTATTGACTATCATTGAATGACAACAGCAGAGACCGACCGCTTAACGTGCCCTCTGAAGCACAGAATAGGTATACAGTAATGAATATACTTTGGGAATACGGGCTGCTTTTTCTTTGTACTCTTATTAGATATTAGTTGTAATTTTTATCCATTCTGTACTGGAAAAATTGAATACGGGCTGTAAATACATAATACAAATACTGATGCAATATTTTAGAAAATACACCAACAAACATGCTGTATTGGTCGTTTTTAATGTGCCTATGATTACGAAGTAAAAACTCGACCCAACGCGGAGAGCAAAGGTCGACTGACAAACCAATAGCGCAAAGGCAAGCATGCGGCGCGAGGTGACCAAATAGACCGGTGTCGGTTATGGTAACAGTGTCGCGAGTTCAATGGTTTTGTCTCATCTCAAAAAATGTCCAATGCGCCTAAAGAAGTTTTCACTTTAAAAAAAAATGTTTTTTTTTCCAGAGATGCATCAATGATGTCGATGCGTCGAAAAATCACCGGTCTCAAACCTGAACAGATCAAACAGCTTGCCAAGGAGGAACTCGACTTGCCAGTGACCAGACAAGACTTCATGGAGGCGCTCGCCAAGTGCAACAAGTCCGTCTCCAAGGGAGACATACAGAAATACCTCACGTGGATGGACGAATTCGGCTCCTCTTGATTGACGTAGAATAAAATTAATACTAACATCCATTTATAGGGCTGCCATTTAGACCGTTTAGAGCATTGGTTCATAATTGGTCTGTGTCGACCCCTAGGGGTCAGTTATGGGTCTATGAAATTCATATATTTGTAAGGCAATAGGTCTACGGAAATCAGGAAATTTATACGCAAGAAGTCTACGAATCAAAAATGTTTGGGCACTTAGGATCTAGACGAGAGTTTACGCACTGATGCTGCCTTTAAACAATGATAATTATAGATCGTAAACCGAGGTAATTAATAGTAATTTATGTTCTTTATCCCTCAAGAAAGAGATGATGAAGTTACTTATACTACTAAAAGTGGCGGTTTTCTAACAATATCGAACAATATAACTAGACAAGAACTTTCTCGTTCTTCATTCTAGAAAGATAATACAGAGCATAGTCCGTTAATGACGTCCCCATTAGATACAAAACAGAATGAAACTATAGTAGTTTTAAATGTAAATCTAAAATCTAAAAAATAACAAAATAACTTTATCAATTTTACGGATATTTAATTATAAACCTGGTGAACTGTGAAACAGACTTCCTTGGAAACCTAGTTCAGGCGCCAGTTCTCCACAGCTTACTTGTTTGTGCTACGAAATTCCAGGTTGCAGAACATGATGATAATATTAAAGGCTTGTTATTAAGTATTCTGTCTGGCATGGAATTCCATTCAGCACCTTACTTATGACCATACAAAATATGTAGTTTTGTAAAGCTTGTGGAGAAAGATTATAGAATATTACTATAAAGAAATCCAAAGACCGAGCGAAGTGGAGGAGAAAAAGTAAGAAAGCGGACCCTGGGCTCCGAAGCGCAAGCTTAGGATGCAACCGGGACTTAACGCTTGGATGATGATGATGATGATGAAATCCCTTATTGTAAAGTTACAAAACTATATTAGAACTTTGATTAACACAGGTGCTGGCGATGTTTTTTTATGGGGGCACATCTGGACTTAACTCTGTTTACGAACTATGATTTTTCTCTCCATGGCCATGCAGTGTGTTGCGTATACTCTTTTGAGACTCACTACATCGTATCATACCATGACCACGAATCTTCAGGCCGACATCATTTCGTTTGTCTTCATTACAGTACAAATTAAACTTCAAATATTCTGTCACAAGTTCCGTTTCAGAGGGATAGCGAGATCGTTTCAAACTACGGTGATAGTGTAATATATAATTTTTTTGTACAAAATACTCATAATGGCGAGTTCATGGCCGTAAAAGTATTAAAAATTATTCTATGAGAAAAGGGGAAGCTACTATTTACTTTACTATTGCTACTATTTATTCTATGGTCATTGTATGATACGAGGTTTTGAGCAAATAAATTTTAAAGGGTTTTTGTAGAAGGTGAGAAATAATCATTATAAAAGAAATTGGTAATTTTTGATAATTAACAACGGTAATTAACGCGATCATGCACAAGGGTATTTACATACCTTTATTGTTGCCTGACGTTTCGACCAGGTTGCACCGGCCGTGGTCACAGGCTGACTGTCTCAGCGGTGTCACACTGTCTCCTCTGTCGAGGTCGATGAATCTTCATCTACCCCCGTGTTGTTCGATATCCATGTACCGCGACATACTACACTCACGACATCCCTATTCTGCGAAATGTCAGGCAAAAATAATACCCTTATGCATGATCGCGTTAATTCCCGTTCTTTTTTTTTTTTAAATCATGCAATGTGAAAATTTAAAAATGGATAATTTATTTCTAAAACCTAGCTACAAAAACATAATATAAACTCTGTTGGTAAATCTTAGTAAGCAGCAGCAGGTGGCAGCCAGTTTCAAGTAAAATCGTGTTCAACAAAATAATTTCTGGTTGAGGGTGAAGCCAAATGAATATATTTTTTTGAGTTGTGAGTTGCGTAATTAACGTCGGTTCCAAATATATTTTTTCTATGCTACGTTGGCTGTCAAGCATACTCTCGCTCGCCAGATGTTAAACGGTTACCGCAGTCATATTAACGCTCGCAACATGAAATATCGCTCTCGAGTCACTATTCGTGCTAATGAAACAACTCCGTCCGTTCTGGGGACCTCGCTCGCTCGCAGGAACAAACACAACAACCCTGTGAATTGTTATTAGGCTGCGGTATACTGTGATGTGGAGGTACTTCCCCAGTCGGACAGCTTACAAATACGCTGCACCCTACTTCGCTTTTGTCGGAACCTCTCGCTATTCGGCTAGCTATTTAACTCTAAAAGTTCGTGTTGAGCCACTTATATGCCAAAAGGCAAACTTAGCCCGCAATTTGTAGGAAACCAACGTAAATTTCGTAGCTTACAACTCACAAAATTATGTTCGTTTGCTCTCACCCTAAATGTGATATATTCGGCTCATTCTACACAGATTGATAAAGATTGCCTTAATTATAGATTAAGTTATTGCGAATTTGGACTGTTTCAGTATTAATACTAGAATTATGAAATTGATAGTGGCATATCGAAATTTAATTAAGTGAGATACCTACCATAATACTAACTGAGAAAAAGCATTCCTTTCGGAAATATGTAAATAAAATTTGCTTCTTTTTAATCTGGTTGTTGTAAACTCTTTTGCAAAAAAATCGGGCGGGCTTTTAAAATAATATTAAAAAAAAAATTGATGGATATTATTGTATTTATTACTTTATTTAAATACGCAATATCTACATTTTATTTGTTATTACCATGCCATTTAATAATATTATGAACGAAAGTTTGTGATAGAAGTACAGATGTTCAGATGTTTGTTATTATTTTAAGAATTAGATAAAATTTGATACTTAAATATAATATTTTCTGGATTAACTTTTATTAAAATATACGTTAATCCAGAAAATATTATATTTAAGTAACATGAACATAAACAGCTTCGCCCGCGTTATTAAGCGAGCGAAGCTGTTTTTGTTCATGTTCGAGCATATTCAACCTAAGCAAACCTAAGATAGAAGAGAACTGTCATGTTGTGAATTTATAAGATGCGTGTTACATATCAAAATTATGGGGCTTACTTGTTCACATTTTGAAGTGAGCAACTCTGTTAATTTGGATATATAACACTCGCCTGGTAAATTTCACAATATGAAACTTTTTCTCAATTTGGTCGGCTTGTAAACGTTAACACGTTCGAAAGTGACCAAAAATCTAATCAGATGAAATAGTATATAATAGAAGCTATTCAGATGAAATTTCAATCAGATATTTTTAAAGACTACATATAAAATTTTTCTGGATTTACCAATATCTAAATTCATAACCTGTAAACATGTTTTATTTTATATATATGGCTGTTGGTTTCCTTAAATAAATAAAATTATGTCAGAGTCTAAAATACAAGCCTTGTCTAAAATACTTACTATCTAACTTATAGATAGTAAGTCAAATATATTATTATCATGTAATTCAACATTACTATAGATACTTATGGCAGACCACAGTGCTCATATTTTTTTGCAAATCAGTGTATAGAAACTAGTTGGCATTATCTTGAAAATAATATTTTTGCAAGCGATAACTTTAGCCCTGTATGCACAATATTAAATCGAATCTTGTAGATAATAGAATGACGAATGGTTGGTTGTAAGCTGTAAAGCAGAGTTCTCTGTATTCGAGTAGATCAGATCTGGCGCGCATCACATTTTGTAATGTTTTTGTTGAAGCAGTGATCTTTGTACTTAAATTAGGTTAAATTTGAGAAATACGATTTAGATATAATTTTATGCCATAACTAAGTTATATGTCCTTTTTATAGACTTTTTTTAAAATAAATATCTGCATTATGTTACGTTATTTTAAATGAAATATATATTTGGCATTTATTTGTTGACGTTCGCTCAATTAAAATTAATATAACGCATATATTTGGGTATTAACTAAATTAACAAGTTTTACGAATGACCATACAACAAATATGTAGATCTATATGTCAAAATAATTAATATGTTCATTGTGTGATAAATTGGAAATCAAAACATGTTATAATATAGTAAATAAATCTGGACTCTTCCTGTTGTAATCGACACTATCCGCGTCTTAACATCATTTCATGCGAAAATCATCAAGTCAACTTTCTATTTGGTAAAAAAATATTTTTGCAACCTCTTAACAATTCTTGTGTAACAACAATGATGAAAATAAAACAATTTTATGTAATAATCTTTGTATTTATTTAAATTGATTGTACCTTCGCCTTTCTGCCGTCGTCAGAGCGAAATTCCCACACGTCAGAGGGCAAATCCCACTGAATTGTAAAGTCACCGTCACCAGCCGCCTGCTCTAACTCGAACTACCCGTCACTCTTCGAAAAAGGCTGGTCTATGCCGTCGCCTCCCCATATATTACATATAGCATATGTGGCCTTTCGTCCAATATGTTCAAAGAAAGTAGAAATTCATGCGAATCATGCACTCACAAAGTCTTTGAAATTTGGTGTAGTCTTGCGCAATTTCTTTGCCAAATTTTCACAAAACACTGATGTGCACAAAATGTATTAATTCAACACATACGCAAAAAATTAAAATATCTAAGGTATCATTATGAAGATGTTCTGGTACATGCAAGGTTCTATATTCCCGACACGTTACAATATTTCCGCTGCATATCAATGTATGTTGTCCGTACCCCGCCGCCACACTATGCTCCTCGCGCTGCTCATCGCCTTGCTCCTCGCGCTGCCGCGATGTTTCCCCCTCACTGCTAGGGTTGCCAACCATACTGTTAAAAACAGTATTATACTGTTTTCTATGCTTTAATACTGTTGAAAAAAACTTAATTTGACCATAGCACTGTTTATTGTACTGCTCCGCATGCACTGGGCCTTAGTTTACTGTTTGTTTTACTACGCAGCTTTTAATATACTGTTTTTCTTGTAAAAAAAGTTGGCAACCCTACTCACTGCCCACACACTGCTCTACTCGCGCAATTATTCGCGACGCTCCGCACTTGGACATTCGCCTTTGCTATACAATGGACGTTGAAGCTGTGGCAGCGTCCGCGATATGCATTTTTATTATAGCGAAACGAAGCTTTTTTTATGGACTAACGGTCTAAAAGATGCCATCAAACATTTCTTTTTTGCTACCAGCTCGTATAGGGAAATGTTCATGACAGACATGATTTAAAAAAAATGATTTAAAAAATATGACGCGTGTTACGCGCCCGAGCGCTCGATGCGGAATGCGTCCGAGGCGATTATGTGGCCGGCCGCTCGCATTCACGTTGCCCCGGGCCTTTTAGCTCTGCCATACACTCGTCGAGTGGCGAGGGAAGTAGGCAGGAACGTAGTGTGGCCACGTTACTCGTCATGCCGCTCGTCTTGCTCTTCGTCTTGCCCATCATTCCCTGTTTTGTCGGTTTTTTGGGCGCGAATCAAAGGACCGGCAATGTGAATGCGAGCGGCCGGCCACATAATCGCCTCGGACGCATTCCGCATCGAGCGCTCAGGCGCGTAACACGCGTCATATTTGTAAATATTTTTTTTTTAAATCATGTCTGTCGTGAACATTTCCCTATAAGAGCTGGTAGCAAAAAAGAAATGTTTGATGGCATCTTTTAGACCGTTAGTCCATAAAAAAAAGCTTCGTTTCGCTATAATAAAAATGCATATCGCGGACGCTGCCACAGCTTCAACGTCCATTGTATAGCAAAGGCGAATGTCCAAGTGCGGAGCGTCGCGAATAATTGCGCGAGTAGAGCAGTGTGTGGGCAGTGAGGGAAACATCGCGGCAGCGCGAGGAGCAAGGCGATGAGCAGCGCGAGGAGCATAGTGTGGCGGCGGGGTTTGACTCGCGCCCAAAAAACCGACAAAACAGGGAATGATGGGCAAGACGAAGAGCAAGACGAGCGGCATGACGAGTAACGTGGCCACACTACGTTCCTGCCTACTTCCCTCGCTACTTCCCTCGCCACTCGACGAGTCTATGGCAGGGCTTTAACGACATTCGTTCATTGCTACACGCACGATCTTTGAGTATAAATCGACTGGAGATGCCATAACGAAACTCTTCAAACAAATTTTTTCACCATTTTTAGCGGGGGGCGAGGTAAACACGTACAGCATACCAGCAAAAGATGTAATTAACTCGCATTCACAAATTTTGATGTTGCGATAAACGCACACTACAAAAAAAATCAACACATCAAAAATTACCCGCCCACAGACACAGTTTTCATGTAACCATGCAGCACACATACGAAAAAGTTAGTGATGGGGCACATCTGAAGAATGAGTCAAATCAGTTTGATGAATGAACTGAATTGTCTTATACTATTTATTATAAAATTGTAAAAGTGAAAATACTGTTCATTAAAGATATTATTCAAAAAATATGTTTGTTTGTATGTATGTCTGTCTGTATTTATGTGTCTTTGTGTCATTAGCACTCTCGTGCAGCTAAACTGTGGTATGAACTGTCGCCCGCGGTTTTACCGGGCTGATACAACCACTGTCTTCTATTATACGAGTACGCTGGACTACGTACGTACTTGTAGTATAGAGGTCAGTGGAAACAACCTTCAAGAAAAGAGCGTACGCCCATCTAAAATCCCAGCTACGCACTTGTATCCCTTCATACAGTTGCTTAAATAATTTCTTATCCTTTATTTGATTTTATTGGACAAAACCCTGTTTGAGAACATGAAATATTGTCAATTGATTTTTTAACAGATATCCTTATTTAATATTTTAAATGTGAACATCCAAAGATCCAAACATCTTCGTTTGGATGTTTAGATCTTTGGTTGTTACTCAATCACGCAATAACGGCTAAACGGATTTAGATGAAATTTGGTATGGAGATAGTTTGAGTCCCGGGGAATAGCATAAGATACTTTTCTAACGCAGGTGAAGCCGCGGGACGTAGCTAGTATTATATAAAGTACATTGGTATTTGTAAGAACCTATGTATATGAAATTATATTATAATAAGTAAGGGTCATCTGTCCCCACATATAAAGTTATTTAAACATATGAATGAGCAAAGGGAAAGCAATAAAACAAATTGTTAATTTAATTAGAATGGCCACATATTTATTTAAATTAAATTCTCATGTAGGGATTTCTAAAACCCGATTAAGACGGTTTTCATTAATTAGTATTTTTATTGATTTTTAAAATGAATAAGTTTATACATTTTAAAATATTAAATGAATAAGTGTATACGTGACGAATACATTTCTTGGGGTATACTTTTTTTTTACAAATTTTGAAATGGATTTGTGGGGCAAAAATGGAGCAATATTTAAATTTTTATCCTTCATTTGATTTTATCGGAAAAATACCCGGGTTTAAAAATTAAATGTATACCTACTACATATATTGAAGTAGTCAAAGATTTAAGAAAAACAAAGAAATACTGACTCACCAAACAAGGACAGAGTCGCAAAGAAGGTATTGCACCTTCAATCAATGTCTTTCTGTTATTAGCATTTTTGTAGCTTTCCGGAGTAAAGTCATAATAAAAATAGAGAAGTAGTACAACTCAAGCCCCGAGCGGGAGATAATAGCCTAAACACGTTTGTTGTATGGGAGCCCCCCTTAAATATTAATTTTATTCTGTTTTTAGTATTTGTTATTATATTTTTAGTATTTGTTGTTATGTATAGTGCCAACAGAAATACATCATTTGTGAAAATTTTAACTGTCTAGCTACCACGTTTCATGAGATACTTACAGCCCTTGGTGACAGACGGACAGACAGACGGACACCGGAGTCTTAGTAATAGGGTCCCGTTTTTACCCTTTGGGTGTGGAAATCTAAAAAGAATAAAAATAATTATTTTTGTACATACACCAGGAGTGACTGGAATTTTTTCATTACCTACATTTTAATGCATGCTTACTCAGTGACAAACGAGCAGACAGCCCATCTGATGGCGATATTCACGCATTCAAGCTGTTGGCAACAAAAATGCAGAATCGCAGGTGCGTTGTCCTTCAAACCGGAACACAAAACACAACAATGCAAGCATTGTTGCTTGGCGGCAGTAATAGATAAGGCTGTTGTCCTCACCCAGGCGGACTCCTACCATCTGATAAAACCTACTTCATGTTATCTGTTTAGTGATTAGAAAAATTACGGTCTAAATAGGAATAGGATTAATTAAAACGTAGCTTTACTGAATCATAATATTTATTCAAATAATCTAAATTATTATGAAAATATATTTTTATTAAGTACCTATTATATATTATTTTTTACACTAAACTATTTTTATTACTTTTTAATTTACACACTTATAATGTGATTATTAGGAGTGTCGGTGGCCGAATGGTTAGGGTATCCGAGACATCCATGAACACTGCAATGTTTTTTTATGGCTAGTCGACTTTGTAGCCATCTTTAACGTATTTGTAGTTATATACGACGTAGGTAGGTACCTAAATGTTAAAATTATTAACGAACGTCAGCGCAGGCGCGAATCTTGCGTGGGAGCGGACGGTTTTGCGTACGACGCAGCCCTGACCCCGACTGGCGCTCCATATAAACTCCTACAAATGTTGTCAGTGTGTGCGTGCGACGGCCAATACGTACGGGCGCGCTCACATACAAACCGCGCTCGGTGCGTTTGTATGAAGTTACCTTACTTCTCTATTTTTATTATGGTAAAGTGCTCCGAACAGATAACACTTGTATGTGTAGGTTTCCAAGAATCATTTTCGTCATTACAAAATTTTCTCCATTTTTCTTTTATATAGGGATCTTTTGCAAATCTAAAAGGAAATACAATTATATTAAATAAAGCCTATGAATAATAGTATCTGTATAACGTATACACTCATAGTCCCACACTAAATGTAATGCTTTTACCTACTTTTTTTTAGCCAACAATTCTTTTCATTTTCAGACAAAATTTCAACATCGTATGTCCAGAGAAAGGTAATTTTTCTAATTCACCTTACAAGATTTAAATATAACATACATCTATACCTACTATTTAATACAATATCTAATAAAAATCTGACTATTATACGAACTGCAGTAATTGAATGAGTGAATGATTCATTCAAATGTTGAATCGCTTTTTTGACTTTGTCACATCCCTAAAGCCTGTACCACTGTATTCATGTTTACATTTCTCTGTCGTTTACGTATCGCAACGGTTTTTACTTTAAATGGAGATTGTACTTTAATACACATTTAATAGTTGGTAAAAATACTTACCTATGATAGAAAACGCGATCTTGTTGCGAATTTAAGCTATCAGATTTTTTTTTATCAGAGCTTTTGCACGATAATACTGCACAACTCACCATTTTTCGAGAGAAAAATCACGCGACACGGAGCGATGCAAAATGACGGTGAAGCGACTTTAAGTAGTTTTATATAACGTGTATGACCAGTTGACCAATGTACTTTGCCGGAGGGGATCGCCCGCGTATGGCATCTCCAGTCGATTTCTACTCAAAGACGCACGATAGTACTGGGAACCAGCGGCGAGGCGGTCAATCGTCCAGGGTCTCGCACAAAATCAAAACAAAAAATATCTATAAAAAGTCCCCCCTTTGCATGGCGTGAACAAGTATACAGCCCGCCTAATAGTAAGCATCGAGTTATTTTTTAAACCGCTGTGCTTGAGATACGTAAGTCTATAAAAGTGCTAACGAATTTTTACACTCCACCCACCACGCATTTTGTATACCTACTTAAGATGGTCCCTGGACTTTTTGGCGGGAACTCGTTGAATGAGATTGACCAAGTTGTGCTTCAGACTTTTTTTACAATTCTGTTTAATGATAACGCTTCTTAGAATAATATGCAAATAAAAAACGTAATTGACCTTTTTTTTCGCCGCCAGGTGCCAAGCGTGTTATCCACATGATGTAAATAAATAAATATTCCTAGACAAATTACACTGCCATCTAGTCCCTAAGAGTGCTTATGTGTCTGCTCTACTTGCAAGCGAAAGAGGAGTAAGACCTACTACCAAAACGTTGGTTTACCGGGCGCGGCGGGCGCGATAGTGGATGAAGGTCCTCTTGCATGGTTGGTTGACTGGACGAGAGACTCGTAAAGTGCACAGAGGAGCATTAGCTGTAGGATAGGGTTGTTGCCATCATGTCCCAAACTAAAAGCAAAGCTTGTACCACAGTTTATGTAATAGTACTAGCGTACTTGTATTATGTGTGTGAGTAAAACAATTGATAAATTTACAATTTTTTTTTGTAAATACATACATATAGGCCATAGACAACACCTGATAGCCTGCCAAATAGCATTTGGCTTCTGATATCTCCTCAAAATAAACGGAAGCCGCAACCGCGTGCAACCTGTGCATTGAATCCCGTACATCGCTAAAGCAGTTTGTATCGTTCACACGACAACTTCATTGGATTTCTTTGTTTATCATTTCTTCGTATACTCGATACTCATTTATACAAGGATCATTAAATTCAAATGTAACGTGTACAAATTATAACGGAATGGTCCACATGTGAATAAGCGTGGATTTAATGGAAAATAGGATTACATGAAAAATTCGAATTTAGTAGTTATTGTGTGAACGCAGCCAACTAAGTCAACGGCAACGCAACCATTGAACACCTTGAACCTAGGACCAAGTATCACATGTGTGATACTTGGTCCTAGTCCTAGCCTTGAACACTAACGAGAATCGGTGCAATGATCGGCGACGTAGTGATTATTTGCTCAGTGGATCGGCGGAGTTCACGAACAAAAGCACGAACGCTAATGTATTCTACATAATTAGCGTGCAATACACGTTATTTAGATTATGTTGCATTGAATGCGAGCATGTAAACGCACCACTAAGATCACCACAGAGCAACTAATACTTATCCACAAAGTATTGAACACATCTCACGAACCTATTTCCGGTGTGCGTTCTGGAAGATTAAAATTTGTTGTATTAAAAAAATATCTTTAAATGTAGGCACAGAGCTAAAAAAAAAGTTCATCTCTCCGTAAGTCAAGGATATTATAAAAGAAAGTCAAACTTTTACTGATCTCCACCAAAACTCTTTTTCTATCGAGTTAAAGCCTAAAGTAAGTACGTATTATAAAAACTGCTCCGAGCGAGCTAAACATAAGAGAACTCGTGTGTTTTTTGAGTTAATGAAAACCTTGTAAACAAGATTTATGAGGGAAATCGAGTGGTAGTTAGAAAGCTTGGTTGCGTCACCTTTTTTGTGAATCTAAATCACAACCGCATTTCTCCATGTTTCGAACAATTCTTGGATGAACAATGTTGCAATCTTTCCTAAGTGATGTTATCTTCATCTGAAGACATTCCCTCCTTCATAAGCTTATAGGAGCACGTTTTATGTCACATATGCTAATTTCTGGAAGATCCCTCTCTACAACTGTTTTCTGAATACCTTTGACCTTTTACGCTTTTATATTGGATATCTGTGTTCTCTACAGTCTCAAGACAGAGAAAACATAGAGTGATCCTATGTTTTCTCTATCTTGAGAATTTTCCAAAGTGATATCTTATTGTGTTAATCTGAATAATGCGTTAATCTGAAGATGCGAGACTAATTTGAAATGGTCAAAATTAATCTACGTTCTTCCGACAGTTTTGCAAGATCTGTAGAGATTGAATATATGGATGACCGATTTAGATTTACATCTTTAATAATACATGCTTTAATAATATCGCTAATTAGCTGATCGTTTATAGCATTCACATACAAGTGTCTTTCGCGGTTAGATTCAAAGAGAATGTAACCACTACGTTTTAAGAGACGGATGTGCCTTACAATAGCGTAAATTCTATTATGTATGAAATGGAAGCGAAAACAATCAGAATTTGTACCAAATTCGCTTCCGATTCATATAATCGTTTTTTTACTTTGAGTTGTGCCAGGCTGGTTAGATTTTCGATTAGCTTTTGTTGGTAGATTGCCCTCTGCATGCTTAAATATCTACCGTATTATTATAGAATCGTGGAATTGTTTCTACTATCCGCCTGCGGACCAGTTTTACATTAATGGCTAACCGCGATCGCAATATACGATGCTCACTTCCCGCTCTCATGTTATTAATGATATCTACATCTTGGAATATAATGATTGTTGGAGCTGAGGATGTATCTAGCTAGTCTATTTGGTTTTTTGTTCTACCATCTAGGCTTCTCCAAATCTACAGTTTTTGGTTTATTTTTTCTGAAAAAATATTAGTTTGTGCTGACAGTTATAATGCTTGGCCTCTCATGTTTCTCTCTCCCAACCCAAACCTGCCCACATACTTTTTGCTTTCCGCATTTCCCAACTTGGCATTGAAATCACCAATGACAGTGGTTTAAAAGCAAACATTCTCATTTAAAGCTCTATTGACATCATCGTAAAATTCCACCAATTCGTCGTCAGTGTACGAGTAATTACTCAGACTGGTACGAGTTGAAGCATAAACAGAATTTCGATTCTGTTCCTAGATATTTTTCGGCATATCGCGGAATCCAGGAACAAGATGAGATAATATAATGTTCGACTCTAAAAGAACTATGTTTCCAAAGCCGGAAAGCTATTTAATAAACAAAATAATTTGTTCATGTTGGCAATGAAAACCTCTGCATATTTATAATCTGTGCTACGTAAATTGTTTCAATCCAATTACTAACAAATATAAAAGATAGCATTTAATTGTGTTTTCATCTATTATTGCATACATTTAAGTTAGACAGAAATATGTATTTTCGTTACGGAGATAAATAGAGAATAGTAGCGGTGCATTATTTCATTTGTATTGCAATGAACATTGCCACAATTACTTGGCGCCACCGGAACTTGTCATAATTTTCTAGCGTTATGTTGGTTAACCTGTACTAACTACGTGGTAGTAATAGTACAAAAATGTAAACATGTACATATAATTTTCGAGTTATTTTTCCTTACACCGATGTTGGAAATAATAATTAATCGGTTTAAAAGTTATATGTCCAAAGAAAAGTAATATGATGATATTAATATAGCACCTGTATTTTACAATTTAAAACTTTTGTTTTTTATAACCGAAGTGAACATAGCCAAAAGCGTCGACAAGCGCCGTAGAATTTCAAGTCCGTTTAATGGCGGACGCTAATAATTTGGAAGTTTCGTGATTCTATTGTTCTGTTTTTGAGTATTTCATTAGTTTCTACGTTTAGGAATGAGTTTTTTTAATAGTGATAAAAGCCAAAGTGTTACAAACGTGAAAGTGATATGAAATGTTCTGTTTTAACGTGACAAAAGCGCCTGCTAGATATGTAACCTTTTCCCTAACCTCGTTTACGCCAATGGAGTAGATATGTGATCGATGTGTGTGCGTCGGTGAACGATATTTCGTCCGTTTCGCGTTACGATTTGTGCGTAGTTTGTCGTCTTATTAGTGATGGAAGTGACCGCGTCGCGATTCTGCAACCCGACGCCTGATTTCGATGTAACATAAGCGAGCCGGTCGATCGCTAAAGCAGGGACGGTCGCTACCAGCCGAACATGGCTGCGACGCAGGCTGAGTCTCAGCGTAGCGAAGTGAATGTAGAGCAGAGTCCATCGGAGCAGCTCAGTGAATCTCGAAACGCTCTATTACAAAACGGGACCGACAAGTCCATCGGGCGCGTTCCGCCCGATGGCGTCGTGAACACAAAGAGTAAATCGCCGATGTCGGCCGATTCGGGGCAGCCACGCGACGGCGGCGAGGCGCCCGGACACGACCGACCCGGAGAACGGCCAGTGACGGACCAATACGGCCAATATCGTTATCCGGAAGGCGCGGATCCTTATTACGCGCCTCGGCCCGGTTTTCCCGGCAAACCGCGGCCACCGCCGCAACAACCGCGATTCTTCCCGGGCCAGGCGGTGTCACAGGCACCCGGCCCGACACCCACCCTGAACTCGCTACTACAGTCGAGCGGTGCGCCGCCTCACCGGTACCCCAACAGCTACGAGCAGCCACCGGCAGGCTATGGACCAGCTCCAGGGTGGCCACCGCCGCGGCCTATGCCGCCGTATAATCCACAAGGGAGCCCATATAGAAATTCAACGGTTAGTCATTGTTTGCTATATCATAGAATTAAAGGCCATAAACCAGAACAGCTACAGCAAGCATTTGTTTGTATGTAGTCATACAAAAAAGCCATATAGCTCATACAGTCAGTAAACAAACATATAGCATTTGCTGTATGCTGCTTTGGTATATTGTCTAATATACAGGAACATTAAATATTTATTGTTCCTGTAATTACTTTGTTGAAAAATTTACTACTTCACATGAGGCATGTTTATGTACCTACCTACCTACTGAAATTTAAGTGAAATTTCTTGAAAGTTAGGAGCTTATCTGTAGTCTTAATAGATTTCATAATACTTGGAGGGATTATGAACTGTTATTGAATAATTATGACTTATATTTAGAGGTGGGCAAAATGCCAGACATTTATGATAAATGCCCAAAAAGTATTTATATAAATATTTTGGACATAAATAGGGAATTTATATTTACTTATTGGGCATTTCTCGTAAATGCCCGGCATTTTGCCCATCTCTACTTATATTATACTGTAAATCATACGTTGATTCGTTTTTGAAAGCTTTTTCTTCTGCGGTTAATATATGCTGCATTCAAATGGACAGATTAATAATAGGTGTGTCTGTTAAAATTAAAGCAAAACGTGATTGGGGCTAAACTCAAAAAATTTACAATTAAAGAATTGTAAATTTTTTGAGTTTAGATGATTTGGTTATAATTGATAATTTTTATGATAAAGATCATAAAAATTATCAATTATAACCAAATCATCTTTTGTAATCCTAGACACATGAAAGAGGGCAAGGCAAAAAGTTCTAAGTAGCGAAAGGTTTATAGCGACAAGTGGTATCATTATAATCTATAAAACTAGAGAAACAAATTGACTGAATCAACCTGTAGGGATACATTATGCCAGATCAGCATTTGTGTCATAGCCCGGCGCATAGGCATACTAACCAGTCTTCTTCTAGAAACCATGCTGCGTGTACAGATGGCTAGAGCATAAATGCTGATCCAGAATAATGTGTCCCTACAAGCCTAGCCATGATGGTAAAATGACTGTCTGCCTAGCCATAGTGTCATTATAACTTTTCATTTATTGTCACAGTTTCTGTCTATTGAAACACATAGTATCTGTTTTTATATGGCTATGCTTTCATATTATTTTACAGATTAGCTAATTTCATGAAACTAAATTATGGAAATAAATTCAAGAAATGATAAATTTTTGGAAAATAGTGGTAGCTGTATAAATTTCTGTGTTTTAACTTCAGAACTCATAGAAATTTAGGTATGTTTTTCTACTTATATTTTGTATACAACCAATGGAAGTTTTATGTATACAAAGGATGTAAATAAAGCGATCATATAATAGTGAGAAAAACATGTTGTTCAAGTCACCAAACTCCTCACAATACCACAAACTATTGGCTTCCATTTGTTGCTAATATTTCCCTTTCAAAGTATCTTCAACTAAGAGCCAATTTTTACCAATTTTTTTTTTTTTTTTTTTTGGTATGTTGACTAAAGTGTGACCATAATTGGAATATGAAAATCCTAGTTGACTTTTTGTCACCAAAACTTGTATTTGATAAAGATCCAAACCAAAATATGGTTGGAGTATACCCTTCGGGGCACTATGGAGCCAGGCACTTTTTTTTATTTTCATATTTTTATATGCGCACATTAAAGATCACATCAGATAGATCATTTCTTGTCATGTACAACTTTTTCGTACAACGCGCCGTTTTCGGGAAAAATAGACTTTAACAATGTATGAGTCTGAGGACTTAGCCAATTTTTAGAAGATATTTTTTTCTTTTTAAATCCCGCCCCGAAAGCTACCCACTGACCCAAAATACTACAGTGCAAAAGATCCCTAATACCAAAAAACCGGACAAGTGCGAGTCGGACTCGCCCACCGAGGGTTCCGTAGGTACGTAATATCATTATTAAATTTGATATTTTTCATTATAAATAAGAAATAATGCGTCGAAAAAAATAAATAAAATATATTTTGCAATGTGTACATCAAGCCCTTTCATATGATACCCCATTTGAACTAGTAGTTTCAATTTAAAATTTCGACACCCTATAAAAAAAATAGACCCCCTATTTTTTAAAATCTATTTACAAATGTATAGTTTTGAGATTTATTCCTGTACTTGTAGTCTACAACGATGTTACTTGCCAAATTTCATAGTTCTAGGTCAACGGGAAGTACCCTATAGGTTTTGATTCCCTTGAGTGTGTCGAAATATGCGTTTTTTGATGAATAAACGGCCGTAACTTTTTTCTATGTAAACTTAGCACTTTGATTTTTTTTTAACTTCATGGGACCATAGACCTGAGTATACAGTTCAAATTTCAGCTTGATACCTCCACGCATTCTCGACATAGAAATTCTTGACAGACAGACAGACAGACAGACGGACAACAAAGTGATCTTATAAGGGTTCCGTTTTTCCTTTTGAGGTTCGGAACCCTAAAAATGATTGAGATTGCTTATGGGACTTCAAAGGAATTTTGCACAAAGACCGTAAAGACATTATAAACAACAATACATGGTGATAATTTTGCAAGAAGACTATATGCAGTCCAGTAGTGGTCCATGAGAGTACCCCAACTGGTCCATAAGAAAGCCATCAAGAAACTACCTTTTTTCTAAAATGTGCATAGGGCCTATTCCATTAACAAACCCTGATAATCAACCATAATGACAACCTTCAACTGTGGTCAGTCACATCATCAAAAATCTCTTTAATGGTCCTCCATCAACAAAATGTTAAGAATCTCTGGTGATAGGCAAACTATTCTCCTGTACAAAGAAAAGTTTATGAAGGTGGTTTCATTATTTCAGCATATTAGTGTAGTGAATGATATATCCAACCATTATCAATGATATTATTCACTTCTGTGTTGGCACCAGAGTCATCCAAATTCCAAAGTTGTATTTTATTGATGACAATTGAAAACAAAGATAATCCTATAGTTATAGTGGCACAAAGAGAGAGATGGTGCTTCTAGGCTTGTAATTACCCAAAATAGTTTCTGTGGAAAAGTCATTGGGGCTTTTCAAAATAACTCTGGGTTTCTCATTTTATTTAAAAGACATTATACCTATAATTGTTTCATATGGGGTTTCATAAAATAAGCCTTGCTAAGTGTTCTGCTAACTTAAAACTTTGGAAACTCCTGTCATAGGCTATAAAATGTTTTAAACATTTCAGCCGAATAATACGTTTCATTAGGAGTCTAAAAAGAAGATCTATTCATATCAAGTTGTTATAATTCAAAAAGTAAATGACTTAAAAAAGATGTAATTGAAATTGTAAGGATCCGAAAAAGAATTGTTTAATGTTAATATTATGACATGATGGGTCACACCTCTCCACCTGCAAACAGTTTATTTCAGTGATCCGCAAAGTGTGTGCCGCGGCATACTTGTGTACTATGGTCATTACTTGGTGTGCCTCGGAAAAATAAGGTTATCTCATAAAGCTAAATAGACGAACAGAATAAAAATACTTACACAAATAAAAACTGACTTTAGCTCCAAAAATTTTCGATTTGCTAGATGTACACTGGTTTATTGGACTCTACATCTTTGCCTGGGCCAAACGTTTTATAAACATTCCCATTGCTGGGGTGCAATAAGAAATATTTCTGCAAGACGATGCTTCCTATCACAGTATTATGAAAGAACCTCAAGTTAAAGGTCTGTGCATCCAAACTGACATTTCATCCCAACTTATTTTCCTGTTTCGTCACACTCATGATTAAAGTCACTCAAGTGATGTCAAATTGCCTTTGCTTCTCGAAGTACAGACAGTAAAAACAATGAGCTGGCAATTTTGTTTTCTTTTATGCAATTTTTAAATGTTCAGTTAAGTTGATTTATATAAAAAGAACCTGGTGATTGTCTGTCTGTCTGTATGACTCCATTAATTTTGTGAACCACTAACCAGAGGTTTATTCATTTCACACCTCATATATTTGTTTGTTATTTTTCTGTTATAGCATGGGTCATTTCAGGTAAATTTTTGTCTCTTAAAAATATACTTCCACAAATTAAATTTTCGGCTAAAGAGCCAAATTTTAAGAGCCAAAGCCAAATTTATCTGTATGTGATGCACTATGCCAATTAACAAATGATGTGTGACATCTGCGCCACATCGCACTACCTACTTTTTGGTTTGATTTCTACTTCAGATACTTTCGGTCGAATGTGAGATTCAATGAATTCATGATTACCATAATAATAATCATCATCATCATCAGGTCCATTTTAGTCTCCACTACAGGAGCACGACCCTCTATTGTCCGTCCTAGATGGAAGGAGGATATGGCCTACACTCCCCACGCTGGCCAAATGGGTTGGGGAGACCTGATCGATATTTGATAATGTATTTCCCTTAGTCGCCTTGTACGACATACACGGGAAGAAACGGAGTGATTCTATTGTAATCTGCCGGAAATCACACGGCCAATATAATGGCCACACGGCCAATATAACCATAATAATGGATAGGTATTGTTAATAAATATCTTGGTTATTCAAGTCTCTACAGTTTATAAAAAAACATTGATAAGTGCTGGATCCAGCTGGATTTGCTATGATCCAGCAAACTTGAAGCTGGATTGAAAATGCCACTGGATTGCAATCCCTAAACAGAACCTCCACATCACAGATGACCACATTCAAATAACAGTAGTCTTTTGGGTGTTCCTGCAAATTAGTGGGCCACACTAAACTAACGGCCAAACGTGAGAAGATGCTGCTATACGAGTGGACATTAGCCATTCAATTGAACGGCTAACTGTTTCATTGAACAACATCATTCTACCACACACCTAGTTTTATAGTTGAATCAATAAAGTATTTAAAACATTCAACTTCACAATTGACTAGTTTCGTTATGTTTACACTATGGCGTCATTTTTAATTGATACAAGTTGTGTTATTGTTAAATATTTTTGAATATAATTTTTTTCTGAGTGAAAGGTGAGATCGCCAATGTCAGTGGGGAAAGAATCCCAGAGTTATGTGTGGCGACGCGTTACCACGCCAATTGCCGGCAACTTTTCATAGCTGCTAAGGATTGCAGATCTAAGTGTTTGATATTAATTTTAACTTGATACCTCCTCGCGGTCCTGAAAAAAAAAGGTCCTGAGAAAAAGGGTCTTGGCAGACGGACAGGTGGATGGATAACGAAGATGAAGTGAATGATCCCATAAGCCTTACGTATGTAAGGACCCTTTTTAGGTAAGGAACCCTGAAAAATAATACCTTTAGTGATTTTTCAGTTAATATATTATAAAAAAAAATACTAGGGATATTTTAATACATTAGAGAAGGGATTCCCAACCAGTGAGGCGCGCTCCACTTAAGAGGTGTAGAATGCCCGCGCGTGGGGCGCGGCGAACAGCTTCAGATTGAAACTGTATATAGGCATAGGCTGGAGTTGCGTAGTAACCTCTCCTTTAAACCTTATGAACAGTCTAATAGTCTTTTCTTTTTCCAATTTCGGCAGATAAGATATTGTTAACTTCAGCCTTTATCAATATAATTTTATCAAACACGATTATTTAAATCCTGCATATACATTTATAAATATTAAGAATTGACTACTTTGACAAGCGCAATAAGAGTGGGACGAAACAAAAATTTTGGACGAACATGTGGGCCGAAACAGGAACGGATCTCATTTTACATACATCTCTTATTACAGCCGCACAAATGTAGTTTAGAGTCTCGCTCGCTCGGTCAATTAATATACACACGATACTTTTATGTCGTATGGAAAATGTCTAAATTTCCAAAATTCGTTACTGTCTGTTTTTCATAGATTCGTCTCGGAGGGAAGGTGAGGTCAGCTAGTGAGAGTTACAGGGAATATACGTACTGTGTGATGTACTTAATTTAATGTCACTCTAAAAAACGGTTCTCAAACTTTTTCGCCGACGGAACCCTTAAACTTAATAAACGATGAAAACCTAAACAATAAGGAGAATAAAGATATGAATTGTTACAGTAAGCAAGAGATTTAAATTAACTTCATATTTGTTGCTACCGTAATTTGTTAGTTAAGAGGCATTAATTTATTTCCTTGTTGATAGTTTTTTATTGTAGGTAAGTTTATTATACTATTTGGTATATAAATCTATTTATTTACTTTATCATTAATGTGGGCAGAGCCCTCACAGAGGCCTTGCGGAGCCCAGGGCTCCATAGAGCACACTTAGAGTGACGCTGCTCTAGTAATCTTTGTCTATGGGAAAGGTTGAATTCCCTGCACGTCCCATGGCCATGTCCATATATCCTATTCAGATTTGATGACGACAAGGGTGAAGACCAGGCCTTTAGACGATTTGAAATTGCAGAATTTTTAATATTGGAATCGATTTCTTAGGTGATCAACTCGTGTTAAATTAATATTATTAATTTAATCGACGCGCAGCCACATAATAGCAGGCCCCTTTCCTGGTGATTAGTGAAGCGTCAACAACAGATATCTTTCCGGAAGTAAACACACCCATACACGAGGCACGAAGTTCTCTCCAGGTTGTCCTGGATATCATAGGTACGAGATGACACCCAATAGTATGATATTTAAAATCCATGGTACAGGCGGTAGTTGAGCTTCAGTAGAATATATTGGATTACAATATTTGACATTTTGTGGATATTAATAGGTAGGAAATAAACATGAACTTCTTATATTAGATTTTAAAAGAAGATGTTCAAATCGCTTAGTGTCGCCTAATCTCATAAATGTATTTTTTTTAACATTAGAGCAATATCTTCTTGTATAGCAGCAATATATCATCCGACAAGAAAAAAGCAGTAAAATAACAAAGCAGAACCAACGCTGTTAGCGTAGATATAAAAACGAAAGCGCACGGCGATAGTGAAAGTTTGATGTGTAGGCAAATATTCAGCTTCCAGGCGAGATTTGTGCGTCCGTAGCTGAGTTCCGAAAGGGGGTAACGGCAGTCGAAAAGCGGGCCTTCGCCGACGTTCCGCGCTCGTATTCCCTGCACATACATTATGTAGACGTATGTACCAGCGGCGGCGGGACGTGTGTTTGACGGAATCACCGTGAATGGAACTTGACATCTGACACGTGTATCTGCGTTCTCGTCAAGTTAAAAGAGTATTTCCACTATCGGCTCAGTACGCTTTGCATCACAGGGTTCCCAAATGGTCTGATTACTATAAGAATAATTCCAAGTCAAAGGCTAGTCTTCTGATGCAATATAAGAATATTTTTTTAATTAATTTAAGAATGGAGAGTCGGTTTTCGATATGACTAACGATTTGTAGTAAAATGTTATTGTGGCATTATGATCGTGAATGTTCCTTTTCGAATTAAATGATAAAAGATGTGTTTAGAAGTGTTAAAGTACAAAAAAATATATGTATATGTAAAAGGTCCCTATTTACTGACTGACTTATTAAATTTGTTTTTCGTAATACACACTACACAAGCTTTTCGACGGCTTTTGTGATTTGATGTTCTGGACTACTTTTTGTTAATGCCACGCCTAAGCAGGACCATGTTTGGATTTTACTGCTTCATATCCGCTCTTTGCATATCTAAAATCAATTAATTATAGTGCGTGCAAAACTCACATAATCTATTTCTATTTGTTATTAATTATATGTTTTTTTTTAACCATTCTGTATATTCGATAGAAACCTATGTTTGTGTGAATTTTATGAAAATTTAATTGGAGAGCAGCGCGTGAGGTCGTCTCCAGCGATTGGCGGAGAGTATTCATACTGAATTTATTTAGTATTCCTAATTATATATATACAGTACATATACTTTACTAGTTATTATACGTAAATATTTAAATATATTTATCAGTTATCTAGTAGGTTAGTACTATTACACTTACTGTGCTAGTAGCCAAGCTATTACAAGCTTTGCTTATTATAAATATTAAAAAAAAGTAAAAATGTACCTCTCCCGCCGGTTGGAACCCACGACCTCTCGATTACCGGTCGAGTGATTTTCCAACTGAGATACCAGGAAGGTTTGTTTTTGTTAGTGGCAAATTTTAGCATTTAATATTTTAAGTACTGCTGTGTAGTCGCTGTGTGGCGCCATCTACCTATTATGTATTACACTACTAAAGCATTGCTTATATTGTGACTAGATGGGACGGCGTATAATTTCGTAATTCGTCTTGAAATATATTCATATACTAAAAACAGTTATAATCTTCCCACTTATTGCCAAGACTACGTCACAAGCCGTGTTGTCAATATTTGACAACTTCCATGTCTTCCAAAGTTACGGGTTACAAATGATGACGTATGATGCATTGAGTCCTGAATAGTGCTATAGTTGTATTTTGACACAGCTGTAGTTGGTTCCGGTTTTCCGGCCGACTTGCTCCGATGAAAGCGAGACCCTTATTACCAGGATTAGTTTGGAGTATGAATTATGATTATGTAATAGCTTGTAAATTGACGCAAAACAGGTTTCTTCCACTTGCCTACATTGTATGCCGTGATGAGTTATTGTTCTCGTTTTTTCTAACAAATATTTGTATGGTATAATTACCATTCCTATTCCATACAAACTTATACTCATTGCAGATAGGAGAAAATCTTAATCTGTACTTTGTTACGGGACCAAAACATTGATACATTTCTTGAATTTACGTATTATGTTAGTCACTGAAATGAAATGGATTTATTTTTTAATTCCGGTATTGCGCCCTTGGACAATTCTTACACATTTTTATTTATAACATTCTTATTTCTTTTGTAATGTTTTTATTTACTAGCATTTCGGTATTGACTAGAGATGGGCCGACTATGACTTTGGTTGACTAGCCGATTAGTCGGTTGTAAAGAGGTCACTAGTCGGACGACTCGGCCAAGCGGATCATGGTTTCGGGCGAGAGAGGTAGGGAGCGTATTCGACAATTTCCGTGACGCTTCTTCAGCTGGTTCGCGCGCAAGTCGCAACTGCCGCCTGCGAATATGTCGGAATGTATTTTATTTATACCACTGAGGTGGCAAGCAAGCATAGGGCCCGCCTTATGGAAAGCAGTTACCGTAGTCTATGAACGCCTATCACCAAGGGCATCACACGCGCGTCATCAACCCCCTAAAAACCTCTTCACGCCCTATTTTATGAACCCCATGCTGTAGTCTCCTGAGAAAACCTAGACAGGCAGTTCATTCCACAGCTTAACAGTACGCGGGAGAAAACTTCTCTGGAACCGCACAGTACGCGACCACTTAGGCTCCAATGTGTGAGGATGAACCAGTAACCAATAAGTAAAGTTTAATTTACATTATGGGGTGTAAGTGGTTTATCAACATCTTTGAATCAAAGCCAACTTCACCTGCACGTGGTGCACCCTGCTGACTGACAAACGAAGCTCTGGCGAAAAGAGAGGTAGGGAGCGTAATTGTAAGCTACCCGACTGGGGAATGTATTAGCGGGCCATATTATCGTGATAGAAGATCTCCAGTAAAAAAAACAGTTTAAGTACAGTATAATTTAGTTATAGTAGCAGTAAGCTGCCCGACTGGGGAATGTACGTCCACCTCACAGAATACCGCAGCCAAATAACAATTCCCTTGAGGGTTGTTGTGTTCCTGCGAGTGAGTGAGGTCACCAGAAAAGAAGGAGATGCTGCGTTGGCAGCGGGGGTGGCGACGCGCAAGTGATATATTATGTTGCGAGCGTGCTCGAATTGTCGGCTGAATAATTGGCTATGCCTGTTATACGCGTATATATGCCTGTTTTATTCTTCAGTGTTCAAGTACAAGTAGTCTTCATTTACAGCAATACAACGGTAATTCGGCCCATAGGCTACGGGAGCGCTTCTATACGTGGTTTGGCAACGCGCTTCAACTTTCACTCGGACCACTTCCATGGCAATTTTCAGATTCTTATTCCTTTTTTTTTCTTCTTTTTTTATTGTACCGCTTTATTGTAAACTGGTGGCCCATAGGTGGTTCTTTTTCTTATATGCCAATGGATTCTGCTGGCCAGCGTGTCATTAATTACCTTATTCTCCTCTTACATTTTTTATTATATTTCTAAAACTTATCAATTTATACATTAAACTTTCAGCTCGATTCTAACATAGCATTAGAATTTACACAATTCTTAACAATTATTATCATGGTAGTATGCTGCATTTGCGAGTTAGTGGCAAAAACTTTTGGGGTATAAGTGGTTTATCAACATCTTTGAACCAAAGCCAACTTCACCTGCACGTGGTCCACCCTGCTGACTGACAAACGAAGCTCTGGCGAAAAGAGAGGTAGGGAGCGTAATTGTAAGCTACTCGACTGGGGAATGTACCTCCACCCCACAGAATACCGCAGCCAAATAACAATTCCCTTGAGGGTTGTTGTGTTCCTGCGAGTGAGTGAGGTCACCAGAAAAGAAGGAGATGCTGCGTTGGCAGCGGAGGTGGCGGCGCGCACGTGATCGTGGCATATTTATATGACACTGCCGCCCCTCCCGCTGGTACTTTATAAATACGACCGCCCGAAAGCGTTCTTCGGTAGTCAAAAAATGGTCGCGTTACCGTGCGTATCTGCCATAAAAATGTTCGATTACATGTATATTTACTATACCAATGCTTATTTTTTCTCCAAACATTATTTACATAAAAAAAATTAAATGGAAATTTTCTAACTTTTACCGACTTTAAACACCTACCTACGTGGCTTTTGCATATGGACAGATATTTACATGGCCATGTAAATATACCCTATCCACTATCTATTAGTGTAATAAAACGTAAGACAATCGTATTCTTTAATAGTATGTTAACACTTTGAAATTTCCAAATTCTTAAAACTATAAACTTACTTAACTATTAATCTAAAAGACCTACGATTTAAACCTATTGCTACCTATTGTAACATAATACATCGAAAGAATTATCAAAATCGAGCAATAAAAACACTTATCAGTTTTTATTGACTATCATTTAACCGACTTTGATACATACTGGGGGTTTCATGAGTTTACCCTATGTTTATTTATTCTATTAAATTACGTTATTTACATATTTTTTTTCATTCTGTCCTGCACACATCTATTCCAGACCAATTAATCATATTTCATCTAATTTCATAGCTAAGACGGATATTCCATGTGAACTCACCGATTTCACACACAAATGTGTGACTTTTAATTGAAATAGATTGTTTTCATCAATAAGGTTGCCTTTTTGCACATATTCTGTAAACGTTGTGTCTGTCAGTTTGTATGGTGCGAATAAAGCATATTCTATCTAAGACTGTGATATATTTTTTTTATACTTCGTCGGATGGCAGATAAGCATACGTCCCGCTTGCTAGTAATAATATGAAATATTGCTTATATCGCGCGCACGCCGTCACCCACGCTGCCACCGTAGCAAGTCCTTCTGTCCAGGTGACCTCACTCACTCGCAAGAACACAACAACCCTTAAGGGAATTGTTATTTGGAAGTGGTCGTCTGTAAAGTGAAGGTTCTTCCCCAGTCGGATTAGTTTAGATAGAAACTTAAAAAATTCTTGGTAGTATCATAGAATAATCTCTCGAGGAGGTACATCACCATCACATTACAAGTACTTGTAATGTGATGGTTACTTCACTATTGGCCATACTGTACGTACTATTGTACGTACAGTATGGCCACTCCCTGTCGCTCTTTCGTATCGAACTCGCCTCAGACAAATCTGGAATAGTTTGTATAGCGCCGCACGCCCACACGCTCAGTCACGCTCTGCACAGTCGTGTTTGTTTATGTAGTACCTAGTTCACGACGCGACATTTGTATGCACTGGCCGGGGTGTAGTAGTATTTTATTTCACGGCAGAAGTGATACCTACGAAATACACAAACAATATACAAATTCTAACTCACGATATCTACAGAGCGGGAAATACTTCAAACGTTCCCAAGGACAATAAATTTCTCGATAAGATTGGAACTTAACTCAATGTCGGGGAATTCGTAGAAAGTTCTTACTTGTTACTTAATACTTTCTCGTGGAGTTGATGAATTAGAATCCTTACTATTCTAAATATAGAACGGTCTTGTTATATTTATAGTCAAACCAGCTCTTTTCTCCCGTAACGGCGGTCCACTATAACTGGCTGCCATAAAACAATGCATCGAGCACGTGCCTGTTTACACTTTCGAGTTCACATCCAAGGTCGTACGCATTTGTAAGGATGTACCCGTGTAGGTTGGCCGGCGAACAAATACCGGTTACGTAACATTGTCCCACTTCCCACGTTGCTCTTCCGTCCGTCACGGGTTTCTGCAATATACTAGTGTTGTGTTTCGAATCCTACTTATATTATAAAAGCGAAGTACTGAGGATGCGATGCATGTATGGATGTAGGGTTGCCAGATACAGCCGTATCATATCCGGGACATTTGGGAATTGGGAGGGTTGATACATTACCGAATTAGGATTGATTTTTTCAATAAAGAACACATGGTTTTTCTATTCAACATTAAACAGTATCTCTTTAACAAAATATATTTTATAATGACTTTATAGTGTTGATGGCAATCTTAAAAGAATTTCAGTTGCAACTACAATTGAACGAAATCTAAAATGAAAATCATAAACAAAAATATGGTCAAATATCTCCACCTCCCGCCGTCGGCACTGGTCTGGCTTGGTTAGCCCTTCGTGGAATCAAACTTTTGTAGAATAAAAAAAAAACGAATTTGAAGAAATTCCGGCGCAGTGAAATGTAATTCCTGGTCATGGGACAAGACGAACAATCCGAGATAATCCTGGAAAAAGCCGGCTTTTGGCAAACCTCTATAAAAGTCTGTTACTCTTTAACGGCAGAAGGGATTTGGAGTAAAATGGGTACATTTATAGTGGATTAACATGTGTATCATTAGTTCTTCATATACATAATAAGTTTTTCTTGCAAAATACTACCTACTTCAAAAAAGAAAAGAGTTCAAATCCGCGGAGTCCTTATTGCATAGTTGATTGCGTATTTGTTTTTAGGGTTCCGTACCCAAAGGATAAAACGGGACCCTATTACTGAGGCTCCGCTGTCCGTCCGTCCGTCCGTCCGTCTGTCTGTCTGTCTGTCACCAGGCCATGATAGTTTATTCCTGTGTGTATCCCTTGATTAGATATACAAGATCCGCTAACTATCCAGTATCCGGCATATCCGGCCTTATTTTACTACCCATCTATTATCCGGTGTCCGGCCGTATACCGTATTTTAATAAAGAAAGCAAGGAAGGAATGTGGCAACGGCTCCGCGACCCCTTAGTGTTGCATGATCTCCATGGGCGGTGGTGATTGCTTTCCATCAGGTGACCCCACATGCTCGTTTGCCCGCCCTCTGACATAAAAAAATGCCACAAGAAATATTAATATTGCAAACAAACAAACTTTTTACAAACTAGAACTATCCTTATATATCATGAATTTGTGTCTGGTAAATATTTATTTAGTACATTTTGCATAAATATAGCTGTTTGTTCAAATATAGGTCATCGGTACAGCTATTTGGAGCGTTTATGAACACCTGTGTTATTATAACCTTTGAATTATATTTATTTCGTCTTTTATTTTTAGTAATGACTATTATTATTAGTAAAGACGATCAAGTCCACTTTAGTTAGCTTAATATTCCTTATGATTTCAAATGTGGACGAGCCTTATTTCATGTTTAAGGCCGCTTCGTTCGGTTACATTTTCATAGAAACGTAGAAATGAAATTACTACGCTCTTTGATGGAGTACGTCGAAAATTCTCGATGATATTGATTTGTCCCCATATAATCTAGGCTTGTTGTGGGCCCCATATAATAAGGCTCCAAAAAACTATTTTTTGTCACCAATTTTAACGCATTTTTGAACGTAAATAAATATCATTACGAGTATACAAAACTTCAAAATAAAAAAACAAAAGGCATAGTTTATTTATTCGAAAGTTAGAATAACTTTTTTTTTACGTAAATACATTGAGTTGTTGTTCTGTAATTCCAGTTTTTCCAAGCGACTGTTCAGTTTGTTGCTCTTGTCCTTTTTTATTAATAATAACATAATAATAAATCTCGGCTCGTGGAATTTGTGTGTGAATTAGCTTTATTAATGGTCCATCATTCGAACTATCTTCTCCTCATATCTTGACAAGCCCGGTGTTCGAATGACTAGCAATTGCTACTTTGACTCCGAGGTCGCGGGTTCGATCCCGGTACAAGATAAACTTTTGTGTGCATGAACATGTTTGTTTGTCTTAGGTGTTTTCTATGTATTATATGTACATTTATCAGTTGTCTATGGTACCCCATAGTACAAGCTTTGCGCTTAATTTGGGACTAGTTGGCCCTGTGTAAATTAAGTGTCTAGAAATATTTATTTATCATAGGGCCATACCTATGAGTCGGTCCAAGCGTACTGCGTATTCTTAAATATTCATTTATTTATACTTAGATTTCATACGTTTTAACAAATAGTTTGCTACTGAATCGTGAACTGACAAGGACTGTGCTTGCCGCGTTTTGTATAAACACTCCATCTAAAATAATTATGGGAGGCATAGATTCAGCCGCAAACTATTTGCCAATAAACGAGCAACTTCAATTTTTGTATGCTAGTTGTATTAAATGTCCTGACTGGTTGTACACAGTTGGTTGAGACAGGCTCTTTAACCGTTAATTGAATCTATTATTTTTGGAGACATTTTGATTTGCATTCAGCAATTAAAATCTACAGTAAACTTTCCATGTCCATCGATTCTGTTTCTTGTATGGATCAAAATAAGTATAAATCTCAAAAGTCGCAAAAGAAAAAACTCTGTGCATACATTTTGAAATAGGTATTCGATCTAACAATATTTTTAATTTAATCTTACAAATTAATTTTCAACCTCGAAATATATACTTGTGGAGCGTATTAAATTGTAACTCGTATCGAAATCGCCTGCTCGCATTGTCATCGAAATCGCTATGACGTTACGCTGATTATTTATGAATGGCTCAAATAGGCGAGCATTATGGAATTAGTCATTTATCTCGGCGTGTTGTTTACCCACAATCGTGTTAGATAGTTGTCGATAAGAAGACACGTGGTTGCGGGGTCGACGACCCGACGTACTCGTGTTCGCCGACAGCCAGTAATAATAATAAAATGTTTCCGTGCGACTGGTTCAAGGGCGAACCGCTGATATCGACGCCCGCTATATTTAGATTTAGCTGTGTGTGATGTGGGTATGTGTGTGTTTGCCTACCTACAATTGTCTTGCATCTGCCTATCCTCTGATGTAGTCCGATCGGACATATTCGAAAACATTAATCATTCTTTTTTTGAGTCTCATTTCTAAATTAAAGAGTAAGGGTGCGGTTCCATTGAAACGGAGCTGCGCGTAGAAGAGCTTTCATTTATTTCAATCCGCATGCGGTCAGTTCAGTACAGCGGTGTGAAATGTATGAAGCGAGAGCTCGTCTTTGTCTCTATGTGCTCCAAAGCGATTCTTGAGAAGTGTCAAGTGGCCAATAAAGACTTCACAGTTTTCAATTTCTTGAATTTTTCGCAATAGCTATAAGACAATAGACACATGTCAGACCAGAACTATCTCTTGTACGCTGGCACCAGTTAACTGGATAGGGTTACCTATCAGTTAACTTGTGCCAACGCAGCATCTCAAGAGCTCTGGTGACATTACTCAATCAAAGAAATGTAACTAACACTAGCATATGTTATTTGGCTATGGTCTTCTATCAGGTGAAAGGTCATTACGCTGGATCGCGGCCCTGCGTTGTTTCGCGGCCTTTTAGAGGACCAACCGCATAAATATTGCAATAATAAGAATTATATCTCACTCTTCCCAACGTGTTGTGGCACTTTAAAAAGTAGGTTAGTTATAGAATGTAATGCCTATTCAAATTGGTCGGTTATCCTAATCCATGTGCCGGAAATAAATCGTCCATTTTGCCAACCGCGCTGTCAGTGAACACACGTACGCAAAGTTGCGCAAAAAATTGCGTACAGGTCCCGCTTCAAAAGTTAGTACTTTCAAGATTACGATACTTATTACTTTTGTGATTGGTTTTGAGTGATCATAGTTGTTTAATTCACTTTATTTTACATTTATTTTGGGAGTAAATTACTTTAATACTAGTTTTATTTGGTGGCCGCCAACTAACACAATAAATTTTTAGTATAGTTGATATACGGCCGGGTGGCCGCGGCACTAACTTATTGAATGAAATAAGTTTGCTTCCTTTCCTATTATTAATGTAAATAAAGTTTCGTTTTGTGCAACATTTTTTTATTGTTGGGGTTGGTTTAAATGTTATGGTTAGTTCACGGCCGCCAAAATTTAGTTTTATACGGATTTATGGCTATAATGTGGCCGCAAACTAACACATGCTAACAAAACAAATCTGGTTCGCGGCCGTCTGCATATCATATGAAATGTAGCCGGCCGTTATCTGACTATTGAAAATAGAGGTGTCAGTTTACGGCCACTTCTTTCAGACAGATTATTTGGTTGGTGCTTAGATAAATTTTGTTATTACAGATGTCTACCAAAAAATCCAAAAAAAAAACTGTGACTTACACTCCTGAATCGCTACAGGAGGCATTAAAAGAAATTCGCGAAAAACAAATCCCAATCAGGGAAGCATCTCGCAAATTTGGAATTCCGAGATGTACAATTCAAGATCGATTAAGTGGCAAAAGGCCTGATGAACTAAAAAAACAGGGCCCCGAGCCAGTGCTGGGAGAACAAGGTGAAAAAAAAGTTGTAGAGTGGCTTATAAATATAGCAAAATGTGGTTTCCCAGTCAAGAAACAAGAACTGTTAAATACTGTGCAAAAAATTTTTAAAGATTTAAAAAAGCCGAACCCTTTTAAGGATGATCGTCCTGGTCAGACATGGTATATAAATTTTCTAAAAAGACACCCTGAAATATCAGTTAGATCTGCAGAAGGCATCAACAAAGCTCGGGCGAGGGTGACTGAAGAATCTATTCGACTGTGGTTCCGCGAACTGGAAATATTTTTAGCGCAAGAGGGACACTCCGACGTACTTAAAGAACCCAAAAGAATATTCAATGGCGATGAAAGTGGATTTTCACTTTGTCCGAAAACAGGAAAGGTTCTTGGGCCCAAAGGTTATCGCAATTTGTACCAAATTAAAGCTGGCAACGAAAAAGATAACCTGACAGTACTAGCGACATTTAACGCTTGTGGTGAGATGTGCCCGCCATTGATAGTTTTCCCATACATCAGACCACCAAAAAGTGTAACCGACAGCATGCCACAAGACTGGAGTCTTGGAAGAAGTGAATCAGGTTGGATGAATGGAGATGTATTTTTCGAATACGTCACTAATGATTTCAATAATTGGATCATAGAAAATAAAATCAAGAAGCCCGTTCTACTGCTAGTCGATGGACATAAGTCGCATATGTCTATGATGTTGAGCTCTATCTGTGAAGAGCTTAGTATTATTTTATATGCTCTTCCCCCGAACACTACGCACATGCTGCAGCCTGCCGATGTCAGCGTGTTTGCTCCTTTAAAAGCCCAGTGGAAGAGTCACGTCAGAAAATTCCTTGCAAAGCCAGAAAATTTGAACAAAGCTGTAACAAAAACAAATTTCTGTCTACTTTTTAAAGACATAATCGAAAATCCACAAATGAAAATAAATATCATTAATGGATTTAGGCGTTGTGGTCTTTTCCCGTATGATCCGAACGCAGTCGACTACACTAAATGTGTCCAAAACACATTGGAAAAATTTAGTCAACCGACTGGCTCGCGTGAGAACTCGGGCATAACGAATGAAGATCTCATCGCTACCCGCAAAGTGATTCGTCATTTGAGACCAGTCCTGAAACAGAAGAAGATTGACACCAAATTTATCCTAAAGGAAATCAAAAACCTGAGAAGGTCAGAACCCAGAGAACCTCAATATATTACCGGATCCGAAGACAATACAAACTCAACACTCGACGTGTCGAGTGTTCCCAGTGTTCCCAACCTTTTGTCAAATGTTTCGGCTCATACATCTGCGAATGCTTCCAATCTCACCCCGCTGCATGTTTCCGATCCAAACCCGCCGCATGTTTTCGATCCAAACCCGCCGCATGTTTCCGATGTTACCTTTGCAAATGTTACCAATCTCGGTCCATCGCATATTCATAATAGTGTCCCACTGACTCTTGCTATTGCTGCTGACGTTTCCGATCGTACCTCTGAGAGTGTTCCGAATCATGGCTTGTCGAATGTTATGCCTGATTTTAGCGGTCTTGAGCTGGGAACAGTGGTTTCACTAGACGATATTGTGGTCATACCGTTCCAAACCAGTACACCCAAGAACCGAAACCTAAGCCCCAAATCTCTAGTTCTTAATGAAATTTCACCATCTTCAAAACTGGACTCGAATAACATCCCTCTATGCACGGAACAGATTCACCAAATCCAGCTTACAGAACCTGGAAGTTTGGAAACTGGCACTGAACTAGTTCCACATAGTAGCCCAAAAGAGCAACTGGGATCTGAAAATCGTGACACCGACTCAGTAACATTATCTCAAGTGCCAACTTCTAAAGACAACTTGCCATTATGTACCGTTACTACCTCAGAAAACTTATCGGAAGACGAAAACAAAATTTTGAAATTTGGCGTCACTCGCGAGCAACCAGAAGGAAGGTCTCTTTTATCACTGGATGATGTTATAGTTATTCCAACTATATCAGAACATTCAGATTATCATGACGTTCTGTCAAAGAAAGCATCATCTTCCACAATTACATCCGCATCCGCCAAAAACAAAATTTCAATAGATCCAAACACAGTATTCGAGCAACATCTGTTTATACCCCAACCTCTAGAAAAGTCCAAACAAAACTTATCCAAAGCTCGTATTCCGTCAGCGATATCAGGGAAAAAATGGCGAGAGTACCATCTATTAAAAGAAAAAGCTAAACAAGAAAAGAATGAGGCGAAAGAAAAAGCTAAAGTAGCTAGAAAGCAAGCCGTGAAGCGTAAACAAGAGGAAGCAAAGAAAAAGAAAAATACACACAAAGCCAAGAAACTTAAAAGAACACTTAAACTTAAAAATTTGACATCAAAACAAAATTGTGGCCAATGCGCAAATTTATTAAACAGTGATACTGAGGACGATGAAAACAAAAATGTTGGCTGTGATTTTTGTAGTAAATGGTTTCATTTGAAGTGCACTGATTTTATAGGACTGACTTATGATGATGTTAAGGATAAACCGTTCAAGTGTAACATGTGCATTATTGATAAGGAATAGTTTATCCTTATAACTCGTAGTTTCAGGTGATTATTTTGATCTCGTACCAGCTAGGTACTTAATTAGACTGATTTATACTTTATCTATTTTTGATAAGTACAATATACATTATTACAGGTAGATATAGGTGTCTAGGTTACATAATCCCATTAGACACATATACTGATTACTCGTTATGGAAATTGTTGAAGACTGATTACTAATAGTTACTGTTAACAAGCTAATTATTACATATTATAAAGAAAATGTTGACTATTTAAAATACGCTCAAATTATGGAGTATCACTCAAGTTATTTTAAGAACGAAATGTTAATGTTAAACCAAGCATAATTTGTTGCAACATAAATTGATTAAAAACTATTGTTTGTTATGTTTTATTTTATTATTTGCAGAGATAGTAATTTAATGTGTTTAACGAAACGATAGTGTAGAATGTAATGTGTAGATGTGTTAGAAGTATGAAAGAAGAATAAATGTATTAGAAGTTAAGAGTTACGAGTAAGGAAAGAAAGGAATGAAAATAAAGTACAGGAAGAAAAGAAGAAAGGACGTAGGGAAGAATTGTTGCAGAAATTAAAGACGGAAGTGAGTTGGGAGGAGAAGGTAAAGTGCTGTAGAGATAATAGACGAGATTGTAGTGTGTGGCCTCGGATTAGAAGAAGAACAATTGCTGTGGAAATAAGAGATGTTAGAATAGTGTAAGGTTAGGTTAGGTTAGAGCACAAAAAATATTGAGGAGAAACGTGCTGTTTAAGAGTGAAGGCATTCGAGTGATAATCGCGATCATAATATGCCCAATGATATGAAAATTTATGATAGGACCGTATAATTATGGTGAAAAGTCTACGAAAACGTCAAAAAAGTACGAAATACTCGTAACTTCGAAAGTCAACATTGTATGTAAAACTGACGGCCGCAAACTGACTCTATTGTGGCCGCGAACCGAAAAATGTGGCCGTCAACTGGCATTTTGAGTAAGTTTCAGGTAATTATTTATTTAAAAAAAAACCGTAACAATATTCCTTCAATAATTATTTCGAAAAATAACTTGATTGCATCTGCTATGCCTACAGAGACAATCAGAACTTGAATTATGGACATATGATACTAATTTCGAGGAGCAAAGTTGGGAAGGCGACTAAAAGGCCGCCAACCGGCGCAATGACCCTATTTATTTCTCCATATGAGCACTGGGCTTGGAATTCGTCAGCTAATTGGCAGTCAGAAGATAGATGTCTGTTTCTAAAATGATGGAAATCCTTTATAGGGATCCGTGCCCAAAGGGGCAAGCGGGAACATTTTCTGTTCCGTCTGTTACTGGGCTTGTGTTATAGCATCGTAAAATGACTAAAATGTATACACTTGACATTTCAGATCAGCATGACGTATTATTAGGAAAATTCCCCAGATACATGATCTTTTGGTGGTACGGCACACTTCATATGCCAGTCGGACTCGCACTTGGCTGTTTTTTTATTCACTATGCCATATTATTACATTACTGAAAAGGAGGCGATTTTATTACATTTATACCATAACTTGACGCTAGCAATTGTTCGCACTCATACCACCGTCGGATGACAAACTAGCATACTTAGCTCTCCTACCAATAACTAACGCAACGCCTCTCTGGGGTTCAACAATCAACCTTAGGAACACAAACACAACAATCTTCCAGAGAATTGGTATTTCGCTGCGTTAATTCTATAAGGTTGAGGTGCCACATCCGACCGTAGATAGGCACGCTGCTACTTAACTAAAACTCGCTTTACTGTAAGCCTCTCGACAGAGCTTACTAATGGGATATTATGTGCATATTTTCTAAAATTGTATATATATATTTAACAATATAAAGTAAACTATACATATAAACCTGCGATATTTTTTAAATATATTAAGTCCCACTTTTTTCATGGTTCATTAAAGTTCTGGTGGGGAAAGTCCATTTTAAAATGATAATGTTATTCTAAACAAATATGTATTGTCATCGGAGAAAAAAATATGAAATACTATAACTTTTGTTAGACACTAGCACGTGCGCAATATTTATCGTAGCTGTCGTACAAATTGCTGGTTTGATGCATACAAAATATGTACGTGTGCCTTCTTAATCTAGTATGTATGTAGCCATTTGTATGGAGCAAATTGGAGCATTGTCGGGAAAGCAATATGAAAATCCAAAATTGTAATTTCTATGTTATATTATTGTATACGGATGTCCCTGTAATCGAAGGGGGTTAAGAGCGTACACCACCAACCACGCTGCTCAACAGAACTGCGGGTTGTCGTAGGCCAGTGTTTTCAAATCGCCTAAAGGCCACTGATTTGGTTTAACGACAGTTATCTAACGAGAACAAACGGGACTGACGGCTTAACGTGCCCTCCGAAGTACGGAGGCGCTCGAGATAAATAGAACCTTCATGTCCATGGCAGGTTTTATTTATCTCGAGCTTCGGTCCGGGCGAAGGTCGACGTTACTTAATTTGCGTGTTCGCGCAACGTCGTCATCGAGCTCTTCGGGGATGATAGTAAGCCATTTATATTATCCATCATTTATTTCATCCAAAGACTGCGCTAATGAAGTAGGTATTTATTTGTATTGAAAGTAGCTTACTATACCAATTTCCATTGCCCAGAAATTATCAACAAAAATCACGACAAGCCTTCGTGTCGTTTAGTTTTGATAGAAGCGTAGAAAAAAAGGAAGTGTTAAGTCTTTATACAGCGTACGTTTCCTGCAAACAAGAGCGGGTTATCCGTAATGTACGTAAAGTACTTCGATGACGCTTTCTTCGCTGTTAACCGAGTTAGCGAAGGGCTAAGGCTAGAGCTTGTCCCAAACTGTTCGAGACTTATTAGTGTCGTGGGTACTTACTTACATAGTCCAGTCATTCGCTGTGAACTGCGATTATATTTTCAAAATACATATTTTCGATATCTCAAAAACTACCAAACGGATTACAATGCCCTGCCATGTGAACCGTGTCTATATGAGACACGTCTCTACTTTATTATTTATTATTACACTTCATATTTTATCAAAACAGGACCTTGAGTTTGAAAGTTAATGCGACACAAACATACATATGTTTTTTCACAACAAATTTTTTACTAAATACTGAAATAAGTACTTACATGAAAACAGGCTAAGACAAGTCATATACAAATATTCGTCTTGTGCGGGAATCAAACCCATGAAAGTAGCCATTGCTACTGCTAGCTAATCAGCAGTACAATGTAATATTAGTTAAAGAGGAGGAGGAGAGTAGCGGAGTATGTCATGTCTCAGTCATGAGATTATCCTCAACTATATGCATAATTAACCCTGTACATCATGTTAACTATGTAACAGTTTGTTAGTGCATACATGTGTTATGAACAAGCCAGCTCAATAAACTTGTCAGTTAAGTGCACACCGATCAATTAGCCTCCCTGAGTTGGATATCTATTCTCTCTTCGTATTTAGGCCAATACGTGGTTGTGCGTAGTGCAAGCCCGAGTAAATTTCGCTCTCACTTTCGCATCGCAATAGCAGCGGTGTACATGAAAACGAGATGAATGGAGCCGACTGAGACCGTTCATTCTCAGTCCGTGATGTGGATTTCGTAAAATCAATGTGAGTGGAGCCGTCTCGGACCCGCGTGCCGCCCGATAATCGTGTCATTGTGCTATGCTTGTACAATGGACTCGGCCTCGATCTACCGTCTCGGGGTCACTCACCGCTTAACTGCCTTCTATTAAAATTTCACTCGGCAAGTGCCAATGCTGATCTAAACGCGCACTCGCCTTATTTAAATGAATTTGCAGGACGCTAATGAGTATTGATAGAAGTTGCCCAAACACTTCGCTTGTTGGTCTCGAGTAATTTCGTTTGTTGATAGCAAAGTTCAGATATTGTTTTGATGACTAAATTAAGATATATATTGAAGGAATTTCTATGTCACTGTCATTTTCCAAGGTTTAGAGAACATTCATTCATTCCACAAATTATGTGATTCCATTAAATGAAAGAAAAACACACAATCTATTCCCCTCGCTTCAGTTGAAATTCATAAAAAAATCGTCAAACAAAAATTCCACAATGAAAGGATAATAAAATCTACTTTCACATTTATAAGACTAACATTTATACGTCACAAACGCTCTGAAAACATATTTGTAAACACCCGCTGTATATCGATCACTGTTTTGTGTACATACGCAGATACTCCTATAAATACAGCGTCTACTCTTTGCTGTAAAATTAGCTTTTACCTACCTTTACATATCCAATCTGTGACAGAAACGGCTTAGCTCGAGAGAGCGTCGGACAGTATTCATTGTGCACACTGCTTGCACAAAGTAACATTAATTATACTAACTTAGTGTGCAGGTGAATTTAGTTTCAGTTCATAAGACGATGAAGACCTATCATCGTTGGTAGATGTTCGCTAAATCTACGCTTTATTCCAGAGCGAGCGAGCACGCTGAATACTGCCACACACAAATAGAACAGTATTTGTTTGTCTGTGGTAGCGCTAATTTAATAACTTAAGTATAGCCACAGAATAGTAATAGCTTAATCGGCAGAAGGTTAACTTCGGAAATAAATCGCAATGAAATAAATACTTTGTGTGCATTGCAATAAGTACAATAAAGTTTGAAGTGACGTTGCTTTGAGACTACGGATCCGTTCGGTAGAATTTACACCCGCTACACGATTCTAAATAACGCTACCGTTTCTCATTGCAAAACTCGCCTATAAGATCGTGAAGAATGTGTTGATGTCAAAAGTTGGTGCATTGAAGTATCAATGCACCAACTTCTGACATCAACACACAACGCAATGTAATGCAAATAGTAAAAATAGTAGTTTTTACTGTTATATGAGGCTGTAAGTTTATAACGAAGTGAGAAAAGTCATGTGATCGCCCATATACCGATTTTTATAGGCACGTTTAGACTATTTGCAGACGTCCATACATCCACGTTACGTCACGTACATTGTCTCTGCCCACCCGCAGTTGAGCAGAGTATGCTCTAAACCCCTTCGATTGTGAGGAGACCTTTATTCCAACAGTGGGACGAATAAAGGGTTCACGACGACAATGCATCCACATCCTATGTCTTACCATGGTGTAGGCAACATTATAAATCTGTGATTAACGCTACAGCACCATACAACTTGTATGCGATTACCTTGTTAATACGCAAGATGTTCCACGACCGTGCACCTTACATCACGGCGATCGTATTGGCAAACAAAATCGTCACTCGTCACGCGGCCTGCATTCATTCATACAATATGTTGAATGTTGTAATGGGGTCGTTAAACCGTGGTGACGTCACGTAATTGCCGGCTCCCTTCGCCGGTCGCCGGTTGAAATCAAAACGTCGGATTAATAACAAGGGAACACTGTGTAGGTCAAGCACGTTATCACTATATTTGTATGCATGTAATAATAATTACTTCACGTGTAGTTTAATAATTTAATTAACTTTTCAGTATTCCATTTTTCCTTGTTTTGATCTATTTTAGAAGCATAATATGGTCCTTTTAGTAAACAGCACACCCCGGACACTCCGTACAAATGGCGCGTCGCTTACTACTACATAAATCATGGCGTCTGTGCAGAGAGTGAATGAGCGTGTGTGCGTGCGGTGCCATACAAACTGTCCCTGATTTGTCTCGGGAGGGGAGGTGAGGTCGATACGAGAGAGCGGCTGGGAACGGCCATACTATTACTTATACTGTAGTAAACAACGAGTATCGAAGTATCTAGCGTGTACGTCAAGGCTGACACCGCAGAATGAACGAGTAACATATTTTCTTGGTCATTCATCATTTTTTGCCCACCATCATTAATGGTAGTCTGATCGTGGAACCTATGCCATAGAAAATCTAGCAAGGAGTTTCAGTCGCGCGTTGACTCTACCTCAGCAATAGAACTCTTAAGTGTTCTTTTCTTGTGTGTTACTCTATTCTTCGATCAATAATGACAACTCTATCTCATATAAATTTTTACTTAAGGTCCTGCTGTCGCGTCTTGCCTCTATCGCTGACTATGAAAATGATGTAAAGATTTTTACTTGGTCTTACCTCATTTTTACTCTCGGGCTAGCAAAATTGAGATGACTTTCGGCCTTGCCTCACAAATTACCTCTGCCGTATCATCAAAAGATCATTGATGTTCTTACTTGTAGGACAACAAAAGAAAATGTTATTTAACTGTGGTCTACAACTCCTAACTTCTAAGTCCGGCTGCAACGAATTGACTTTGGTCTACCTCGCTTCTCTAGTTGGTAAATTAGTATTACCTATAATAAAAATATGTTTACACATTTTATGCATCTACTAACCGTAGTGGGTGGGTGCCGGCCGGCAGTAGGTTACATGAACTGGCGGCGGTAGCACGCAAAGTAGTGTAGATTAAATTGCTTGTTAATTTGACTTCCACTTGAATCAATTAACTATTTTCAGTAATTGTTTTTAATTAGGGCGTTTGTTTTTAATTAATTAGGAATTTATAGACGTCTTGCGACGACTATAAATGATAACATATAACTATAGATACTAACGACGGTAAATAGCGTGCGACTGAGTGAAAACTGGCAAGTAATTTACTTGTCTTCTTCTTGCCACAATGGCGGCAAGTAAAACGCATCTACAGGTGAAAACATTTTAGCTTTAAGGCGAATCAAAAAATGACGTAGTTCAATACCAGGCGCTACCTGTTTCTGTGTAAAGACGATAGGGAACGACTTATACTCCGTGTCTTCTTTTTTTGACGAGCAAGAACGTAGGTCACCTGAGGGAATGTAATCATTAGTGTTGCAACGGAACTGGCATAACGGAAGCAGAAACAGAAACAGATGTCAAAAGTAAATCTTAACAGAAGCGGAAGCGGAAACGGAAACGGAAGCGTTAACACTATGAAAAAAAATCACAATTTTGCATTTTAATTTTTTTTATTAAATTTGTACTTTAATACTTAGTTTAATATTCAAAATTAAAAAGAATCGTGGACGAAATACGAATGTACTACATTCGTATTTCGTCCACGCGTGACCCCGCAACCGCCCCCGCGCGCCGTGCCGCCGTCGCGTCTGCTGCACCGCTCGTCATCGCTCTCTCCCCGCTTCCGTTTTGAGTTCTGTTATAAAGTTTGCGGAACCAGAAGCAGAAACGGAAGTGAAAAATCATGCGGAACTTCCGCAGTTGCGGAAACGGAAACAGAGTTCTGTTGCAACACTAGTAATCATCACCTCACATATAAATCAGCAACACCATTGGGTCGCCGCTCCGTTGCCAGCCTTAAAGAAGAAATTAATAAATAAGAAAAACATAAAAAAAGTCGTTCACATAAATCGCAATACAAACTCATCCTTCATGATGCAATGCAAACAATATGCGGTAATATGATGTAACATCGATAAAATGTGTTTATATTTACGTAGGTATATAAAAGGGGCCATTGCCAAGGATTCTCGGTCTGAGCGCAGACGGAAAGGTAAATGACTTTCATGCATATCCACATTTTATATGTCAATTCATTGATTTATGTTTATGCTATTTTAGACATAAATCATGAGATAAGACGTTCGCAGACGTACTAGTCTTTGATCTTCTATCTATGAGATAACATATCGGTGATGAGTTTTGTGGTAGAGGTTTGTTGAATACTTTTTTTTCTAGTCAATGAATAAAAACATATTTCAGTGGTATTTCCCAACAATTACCTTCAAGAACAGTTTTTATTTACCTTAAAAGGATGGTAACGGATCGGCAACCCGTTGGTGTTGCTAATCTATATGGGCGGAGGTGATTGCATTCATTGATTGGACAATGAGTAAGTGAGTGATATTGAAAATATATCAAGATATATCGAATCCACAAAAGCAAATATTTAGGATATGTTAATAATGCATAAGCTACGACAAACTTAGTTTAAAATAAAAAGCGGAGTTTAAAATATGGGACAGAGAATGGCGCCACATCCAAAGAGGGGTGAATATTTCTTTAATCCATGAGTTGTCAGTACCTACATAGCGGGGAGTGAGTGAGTCCTATACATTGAAGCCTGCATTAAAAGGTCACGACCGCCACTCCTATGTACTCGGGATAGCATGTACCTAAAGGGAGTTCTTTATTGAGCCGTCTTGGGCGGGAAAGGGGTCGCTTTAATAGGTCAGTAACACTTGTAATCTGTTTGTTTACACAAATAATGTTTTGTATGGTTTGATTTTATATGTATATTGACTCTCATCAATTTGTATGAACTTTGTAATCGAATCACTTTAACTCATTATTGTAAGAAATTACCGGAATTGCATTTTTTTTATATATTTCGTCGATACTCCGGCGATGTTACAGACACCATGGTCATGGGAAAGGGACAGTATTTTGTTTACGTTATGGGTATATAATGGTATTTGCATACCGTACAGATATTACTCGCCACTCTTTGGAGACCTTCTGCCCCTCTGACACGCATATAATATGACCTTTTATTCGATTCACAAAATATCATGCACGTCATTAGTAGTGCCCACTACTAATGACGTTTGTGAACAGCATGATATTTTGTACTAATATATGCATGATATTTGTACTAACGGCGGAACGCACAGAATTTGTACAACTTGACTGGAATGTGACTACGATTAGATGCTACTATGCTAGTCTGTCCAGGGAAATCATATCTGTCTACCCTCTTTCTAGGTCGTTTATCATCCACATTATCTCTGCATTCACAAGCTTTTTGTTTAAACTGACATAGTCGTATATGGGAAGCCAGGCGACTAGGTTCTTTAATTATTGATATGTTTTAATGTTCACTTGCCAGGTAAGATTCAGGGCACCAGGCACCTGTTGCTCAACCGCCAACACCTAGTTACCGCGCGCTTGACATTCGCGGGGGCTCGTGACGGCGCAGACCAAAATAACTTGCCGTAACCGACCGCATAACGAGACGTAATGCTCCTTCTATTTATAGAGACTTATAATTAAATACACAGACATTTGTATTTACATTCCACTAGTCTGCAAGATCGGTCGTGTGAAACGGAAACGCGCGCGTTACTAACCGCTCAGCGGATCAAAGGTTAGACTTGGATCAACTTCGTAGTTTGGAGCTGCAATAACTTGGAAACTGAACGTTTGTCATTTGTACTAAAGCGAGTCAAAACGGATCAAGTTGATCGTAGCTAATTTTTGAAATTCCCAGCTTCAAACCTCTTAGTACTTTGTAACTTGTATGTTTGCCGTTGTAATTAATTTGCTTTGTGCAGCTGCGACAAGTCGTAATGAAGGATTATTACGGGCAAATAAAATTTTATTACCAAAGCAGTGAACGCTGAATAGGTGCTTGAACGAACGACAGGTCCTTTGTAAAAGTACTGTTGTCCGTGGCACGTGTCGGAAGTCGAAACAGATGATTCGATGAATACGGTTAAACGGTTTTACGTCCCATTGTTGATACTCGAACTCGGTATAAAAAGTAAACCGGCCAGTGGAGCTTTTATCGTTTCACGCGGGAGCCATGAAATAAGTAATAATAGCAATAACAGCCGACTCATTCATTTTCTTTTTCTCGCAACAATATAGTTATGGTTCACTTTTTTTTGTAGATACGCAAAGGGATAGCCCGGCGGCGTTTTAATATGTAAAGGCAAGGTTACACGCACACTTGGCCGTGTCCGTGTGAGATGCGCCTGTAGTGGAGGGAATCCCCAACTTTTTACGAACACAATCAAAGTTATGTAACGTTTCTCCGTATCCGCCGGCGGTGAGCCGCCGAATGCCACTGTTTGTGAGATTGTCTTGGCTGCTACACATTACTCGTATTCTACATTAGTCATAACATAGGTCATTAGCGTGACTGTTATGTGTTTACTTTTTATATTCAATATTGTTTTATAATCGGTGACTACCGTTGTTTCTGTGTAATTATATTTTAATTCGCCATTTACAAGATGTGTCATTTGTTTTAATTAAAAACGTACTATTGTTGGTTAATATTTTTAATTTTTAAATGTTTACCTTAGTTGTTATTTCCTGTCATGGTTATTTTTATTACATTACTATTCATCATACCTTTGTTTATTTACGCTATCAATTACGTAACTTTTTATTGTCTTCTGTCAATGATTGATGAATAAATTAGAGATACTTCATACATCAAATTTTCAAGCATTTCTGAGCGAAATTATATATTATGTTAATACAAAATACTCAAAATAGTAGAAAAAACAATATCTTATTCAAAGTTTCGAAAAAGCAGATACCACAGAAAAAAAAAAACAGTGTGTGCTAAACCGATCTATTTTCAGTGGTACACACACAATAGAAGTGAAAACTTCATCTCTTGCTACGTGTTGCTCTCTCTATGCCGACTTTACCCGAACGAGCGTTACAGAGCCGAGCGTGACGGCTCAGTGTCATTCACTAGGCAAAGTAAAGTGCACGGATCGCAAAGAAATTGTCACTTCAAAAACATGCCCCGCCCCTACAAAATGTGACTCAGGTAAAAATGTGTTTGTGAAAGTATTTATTTATGGCCCAAGTGCAAACACATTCATTGTATAGTGCGGTCAAGCTAATTATGATTGAACAACAAGGTTCTTTTATTTATTTTTGTTTAATTTTAATTGACCACAAAACAAGAGTACAAAAGGTGGACCTAAAAGCATTCTTTACTAGTCAACTCTACAGGTGTTAGTATGTTGTAACTAGCTAATCATTATGTCTGCTATGGACAATTGGATATCAATACACGATGAGATTAGTCAATAGCCCAGAGTACAGAATATCCTAATGAGATTATAAAGCACTTAATGTGTCTATATGACACCTAACTGGCAAGTAATGCTGAAGTACATGGAACATGCCTCCAAACACAGAGGAGAGTGGCTAAAGGATCAAGGAGTGCACAAAAGATCCAGGAGAGTAGACGTGCCACCGGTGCTGCAGCATTGGACCCACTCTAAGATAACTGGCAAGCTAATGAGAATCTTAGACATATCTGTATCTGGAGGATTATACACTTTTCCCAACAAGCAACATGAAGTAAATAGAATATGTCTTCACATGGATTCACGGAGAGGGCTGTTAAAGGATACGGAATGTGCAAAGAAGATTCAGGAAGCACGTGTCACTGGTGCTACAGTACTAGTCCTAAGATAGTAAAAAGATAAACAAATGCTAGAACAATATATTGTATTAGCGGGCCATATTATCGTGATAGAAGATCTCCAGTAAAAAAAACAGTTTAAGTACAGTATAATTTAGTTATAGTAGCAGTAAGCTGCCCGACTGGGGAATGTACGTCCACCTTGCAGAATACCGCAGCTAAATAACAATTCTCATGAGGATTGTTGTGTTCCTGCTAGTGAGTGAGGTCACCAGAAAGAAAGAAAGTAAGGAGTATAGATTGGCAACGGATCGGCGACCCTTGGTGCTCCATGGGTGGTGGTGATAGCTTTTCATCAGGTGACCCACATGCTCGTTTGCCCCCCCTCTCATAAAAAAAATGTTTAAGCATTGCTGATATGTACTCGATCTAAACGATCATTTAATTAAAGCAAGTACCATATCTATATTTGTCGTGATCCACGTTACCGGTTGCGAGAATTATGCATTTATTATTAACGGGGTTAATGTTTAGGCCGTTGGTAATGACACCGTACGACGTAAGTAGGTGAGTGCAATGTTGTGCCGGATCGGAATCCGGTTGCATTACGAACGTGCACTTGCGGTGGGCGTTTGATGCAATTGCTATTACCTACTATCGCAATATTTGATAGTTGATATGTCATAGATTTATCTAAATCATTAGAAAGTATTTGGTTTGTGCACGTTGTTTGGTCCGGTTTCTTCCTCTGAGGATGCACTACACCAGTTTTCCGCAAACTTTTTGTGTTTAAGGTACATCTAGGAAAACAAAAAATTTTTGGAGGTACCTACATTATAAATGAAAAAAAAAAACAGTTTTTATTTGTCATGATAAATGAAAAATCAGTTTTTATTCGTGTAACAATTTTTCTATTTAGCTATACGAGATAACCTTATTTTTCCGAGGCACACCAACTAATGACCACGGTACACCAGTGTGCCGCGGCACACACTTTGCGGAACACTGCACTACACTACTTACACGTTCATCTTTTTGGAATCGAACTCGAAATATTTGCAATGCATTCAATTATATTGGACAGTTAGGGCATTGAAGTGTTGATAACGGCCTATTTGATATAGTGCCTAAAGATCTTCACGGGGACTGTAGAGAGCCATATTAACTTGGACGCATTAAGGCGGTCTACATAGGAAAAGTCTGATTTTAGTATAATGCGAACAATTCTGTTAAACTAAGTAAAGTCGCTGTATAAATAATAGTACTACTTACAGAATGGCCACTCCCTGCCACTCTCTCGTATCTGCCTCACGTTCCCTCTGAGACGAATCTGGAACAATTTGTATGGAGCCGTACGCATACACGTCATATTACATGCTCTTCACAGACATAATTGTTTATGTAATAGTTAATGGTGTTACATTTGTATGGAATGACCAGGGTGTGGTAAAGCAGTGATTAAAAACACTAATTGTAAATATTATTTGTAATAAATGGCAAAGTAAAAGGAATGAGGGAAGCTAAATAGGCGGTAGTTGAAGTCACCTTGAGTGAGATCACAAGTTCTCAAGAATAGTGTTGGACCTAAAATTTTAAAGTTTATTTATAGTTACCGAACTACCAATTCCGATGATTTTTCTCCAATCAAAACTCCATGCACCAAATTCTGCAGTTAATTTCGGAAAATGGTATGTAGTTAAGAATCGTGTTATTACATTGTACAAGGTTAGGTCGTAACTTTCTAGTACTTAAAGCATTCATTACGCTACTCCTCCGTTTTTATAAAACTTCATTTCATCCATAATTCCATGGGAACATCATTTCCACTCTGGCGCTGTCATAATTTCCTAACTAAGTAAGGCAATAAAGGAGGATCGTCGACCCCGCACGTCCTTATTATACCAGTCAACTTACCGCTTTTATGTCAAAACGAATAATTATTACTAGGCCATTTTTTATGTTTATGGAATTTTTAGACGTTGTTAATTTTTATTTATTTCATCTAGACCAGCGGTTGCCAATTCGTTTTTCCTGCGTACCACTTCCATAGTGAACTGAAACTCGTGTACCCCTTTATTACATTGTTGTTTGCGTATGTCTTCCTAGTACCTTAAGTACCTTAGTCAAGAGACTGATTCACCTACCGCTTGATGCTCCTTTGCGTATCCACAGGGGTACGCGTACCACTAATTGGGAAACACTGATCTAGACTATTTTATTTAAATATATATTTTTAATTTAAATATATATAGACGCTCGGTGATCGAATGGTTAGCAATGGCCACTTTGACTCCGAGGTTGCTGGTTCGATCCCCGCACATGACAAATGTTTGTGTGCGTGAGCATTTCTGTCTGTCTTGGTCTGGGTGTTTAAATGTGTATTACATTGTATGTATTTATAAAAAAAATGTATTTAAGTACATTTATCAGTTGTCTATAACCCATAATACAAGCCTTGCGCTTAATTTGGGACTAGATGGCGCTGTATTAATTGTCCAGAAATATTTTATTGTACATGTGAAGATAATATACTTACGAGTATTATAAAACTTTCGTGCGTTTCGTATTTTGAAACTCTCCAAGACTTGTATAAAAAAGTAGCACCTATAGTGCCACAAACTTATCTGGCCCGGTGGCGGGGGCGGTGCGATCGACTTAAGTGTTGCCATTAAACGAAATGCCGCCCGTTTTAGAGGAAACATAAAAATCAAAGAAATATATACACTGTTAAAATAATAGCATTGATATACTTATTAATTGTGTTGTGTGGTGTTTCAATTAAATATCAATTGCCTTCTATTTTTTGTTGATTAGTTTTAAAAATTCACCACGTTAAGTCGCGATCATAGCTATTATATAATATTAGAGAGTTTATAATATTGCACAGAAACAACTCGTTGACGATTTTTTTATTGTAAGAAATGAAATATGTGTAGAAAAAGATAATATGTATTTAAAAAAATACACCTCAATGGAATGTGCATACGCGGTAAGTAAATTAATTGTACCTGGCAATACTACATTCCAAGATGGCGGCTTTAGTTCTAAATTTGGCCACCGGGTCAGATAAGTTTGTAGCACTGTACTTATATTTTAATAATCCCTTTGTATTATGATAGTTGCTACTTGCTACAGATGATAAATTCATGTTAATACATAATTTATTACTGAAATACCCACGCGATGCGATCAATTAGCGGAAATCGTAAATTTTAATAGTCAATTGTCGTTTTCTAAATAAAATAGTAGTTCCATTTATCGGATATTTTTTTAAAATTTACACGACTGCCACTAAAAGAGTTATGTTTTCTAAGAGAGTAATGTTTTCGAACTGAGTGCTTAGTACGAGATGCGTTTTTTGTTCGCGTACGATCATGTCAACGTAAACAAACCGACCAAATAGAGAAGAATTCTCATGTTGTGAATTTATTAGACGCGTGTGACATACATGGGGTTCTTCAAAAATGGCGTGAAGAGGTTTTTACAGGGTCGGCAACGCGCGTGTGATGCCCCTGATGTTACAGGCGTTCATAGGCTACGGTAACTGCTTTCCATCAGGCGGGCCGTATGCTTGTTTGCCACTTTAGTGGTATAAAAAAAATATCAAAATTATGTGGGTTACTTGCTCACATTTTGAAGTGAGCAACCCGGCTAATTTGGATATGTAACAGGCATCTGGTAAATTCACAATGTGAAACTTTTTCTCTATTTGATCGGCCTGTAAACGTTGACACGTACGAATGTGATAAAAAAGCTCTCACTAAGCTAAGCACTCTGAATGTATTAACGTTATGTATGTGCGTTTATTTATTCCACTGTAAGTATAGATATGTATAATATTAAAATCCATAGACAACCCCGAGTATCATGCTTTACCTAAATTCAACGTCATATTATGAAAAATGCCGTCATGACAAAGTTGTTATTGACAGCAAACAAACAATTCGCCCTTTTCTATTCTACTGTGACTTTAAATAGAGCCATACTCGATTTCGAAGTTTGTGACATTATTAGTACCTTATGTCGTCCCGAGTGGGATAGCGTCTAATCTCTCAGAATATTAAATGTCATTTAGCATTGACAGAAAGAAAAACGGGCTGCACTCCGGGAGTGCCGGCAGAAGTGAAAACTTGAACATTAACGTTGTGTATTTTTGAATATGTTGGAATGGTTAGGGAATAATTTCGCACGAATTGCATTATTTATCAGTATAAAAGTAATACCATTTATGTGGCAAAATACAATATTCATTTATTGCGCTATCATATTACATTAAAAATAAATAGCAGGAGCAGGCATACATTTTCGCCGCGCGGTAGAAAGAGAGGGGGATATTACTTTCTCTCCTACGCCGCGCCGTCTACTCTCCCTACGTCTTACGTATTTTCGATCAGATTTAACATTTTTTACCCATCCCAAAAAGTGCGCAACGCTGCTAAATACTTCAAAAAATTGCTTGAATCAATTTTGAAGCGTTTGATATTATTAGAAACCCTGTATTATACAAAGTGTCATACATAATGTAAAAAAATGCAATCACACAAAATATGTAATTTTGCATTGACAGCAGAAAAATGTAGTAATCGTTTCTAACGACAGTCGTGTATTAACTAACATGCTACAGGTAGAATCTACCTACGAGAGTTTCTCGATTACTGAAAACAATCACATTTTGCGCCGTTCATTTTCGAGCTAATGATGTAATATCTCTCGCTTAACGTACCACATAAAAGTCGCAGTAGCAGTTAACTCCCGACTTTATTCAGCGCCGGCGATTATCGTACACTTTACTTATCAATACTTTGTAGCATCATTTAGCGATCAGTTAAACACATAATAATTTTTGTTTTCAAAGACTAATCTGTGAGATTTGTTCGATGATTTCTGAAAACAATTACATTTTGCACCGTGCGTTAGTTTTGGAGCTAAGTACGTAATATTTCTTGCTTAATGTGTACTATATAAAAGTGACAATAACAATTAACATTTTATATTCAGCATCGACCTAGTCGTATGATCGCATACTTTATCTATCAATACTTTTTAGTAGGAATCCTGTCTTTTTTTTTTAGATTCGGCACACTCGTTTGGATCTCGTGACCATGCACAATTACCAACTTAAATGCAGCCGTTTTTAATCCAACATGGCCGCCACAAAATGGCGATTTATAATTTTCTTATTATCCCCTGTGATATGGGAAGACAAATGAAGGGCCTTCATGACCGAAATACAGAAAATTTTGAGTAATTTTTTTTTTATTTGTAAATTATAATTGCTGGATTTTTTTTTTTTTTTTTTTATTAACGTTGTAGTGCACAGTGGCACGGAACCTTTATCTATGAATCCGACTTTTGCCGTTTTTATTTAAATTCATACTTTTTCCTGTTACCACTCGGTATTCTTTCTAGGTTGTTTGAAAAGAAGTTTACTTCTGTGTTCACTCATTCATTGAGACTTCTTTGAACGTAAGCGAAGTGTAATTTGACGATCCAAACTCAACTGTAAAATAAGCTTCTACCACATAAAAGGCATGTTTGATGTCACCTATTTTTAGATTTGTGGGAATGTGTAGGAAATTTGCAGATATGTGAATTGTTGGAAGTGGCGGTTAAAAATGCATTTGCCTCGGAATCTATGGAGTATTTAGACAAGAATATACAAACTAATATAATTATCGGCGTTTGGATTGTATCCTCTTTATAATAAAAAGCCAACTGCATATCGACGGTCCCTACGTATAAAGCGACATTTTTTTTATTTATTTTTTATACTACGTCGGGTGACAGACAAGCATACGGCCCGCCTGATGTGAAGCGGTTATCGTTACGCTTGCAACATAAAATATTGCTCGCGCGCCGCCACCCCCGCTGCCAACGCAGCATCTCCTTCCTCTCTTTCTGGTGACCTCACTCACTCGCAAGAACACAACAACCCTCAAGGGAATTGTTATTTGGCTGCGGTATTCTGTGAGGTGGAGGTACATTCCCCAGTCGGGTAGCTTACAATTACGCTCCCTACCTCTCTTTTCGCCAGAGCTTCGTTTGTCAGTCAGCAGGGTGCACCACATGCTTGATGATCACGATCTTGATGAACCACTTACACCCCAAAAAATAAAGAAAACGACATGTCAAAAATGGCATAAAATTTTATTGCATAAATTGCTATAGATTGTCCGTGTATAAAAAACATTTTCTTTTTAATATCGTCCAATGATTCAATCCGCCTTATATCTGAGAGCCTATTTAGGAGTAAAATCTGAATGGCGAAAGTTCAGTCAATATCATTGTTGTTACAAATTAGCAGTTCATGTATCTGCCATTGTCATTCGTGTCGGTTCCTCAATGCCGAACGATTCAATCCGCCGTATATCTGAGGGCCTATTTCGGAGTAAAATCCGAAGGGCGAAAGTTCAATCAATGTAATTGTAGTTACAAATTAGCAGTTCATGTATCTACAGCTATTCTCTTCATTTTCCTCAATCCCGAATGACTCATTCCGACGTATCTTTGAGTGCCTATTCCGAAGTAAAATCCGATGGCCGAAAGTTCAATCAATATGATTGTATTGTTACAAATTGGCAGTTCATGTATCCGCTGCCATTCGTGTCGGTTTCCTCAGTACAAAATGACTCGAAACTGCTGTATATCCTAAGTAGAACAGTGACGTTATATATGTTCCCTTTCAGTACACTTTTCATACAAATCGTTCTTTTGACAGATGATAAAAAGTAACTATTAAATTAGTCAAGGTGTCAATTGCCTATTTATAAGGTTTTAAACTTTAAATTTAGTACAAAAGAATGTTATATCACATTATACTCTACAAATGATGAAGTAAAATGGGGGGCCAATCTACTGATTTTGGTACATTTTTTCCTCAAATCTCGTTTGTATAATTACAGGTACCCATGTTTCATATTTTTTTTTATTCTTAAAAATGGAAGCTAAGGTAGTTGTGTAAACATAGTTTTTTTGATTTTACGATATATATTTTTTTAGTATCTGAGTATTACAGCAGGGAGCCTCTTATATAGAGCCTGTATTTACTATAGAATTAATTATATCCATTAAATCATGCCGATGCTTAAGTCATCTTACGGCATAGCTTTGTATTAATCAGATACTGAACTGAAGAACCTAGTGTACCATTGTTGTACACAATGATACCATCGTATATCAAATCAAAATTTATTCCATAGTAAAATTTGTGAATCCCGATACTTCAATATTTGAATATTAAGTCGGTCGTTTCATAATTATTTTCGTGTGATTCTGATCAAACCCGAGCTGTAAGGATCGTTGACAATATCAAGCTTAAAGACTGTATTGAGAAAGTCTGACGGAAGACTTTTTCTTTCCGTGTTCTATCTATTTACAATTGTTTGTGTGCAGATATATGGGCATCATGTCAAATAATTAATCTCAGCTCTTCCTCCTACAACTGCTCGCTCTCTGAAGAGAATTCATCCTCACACATTAGAACCGAATAACCGTTTGAAATGAAAAGTTGCTGCGATTGCAGCGGGGGTGGCGGCGCACGAGCTATATTTTATGTTGCGAACGTTAATATGGCTACGGTAACCGCTTCACATCAGTCGGGTTTATGATGTTTGTCACCCGACGTAGTAATTAAAGAAAACAGAAATAGCCCCAGAGAATTTTTCTCCCTTCCGTTATCAAATTGTTTAATGAACTGCTGGCGAGGTTTTCGCATGAGACTACAGCACGGGTTTCTTAAAAAATGACGTGAAGAGTTTTTTTTGTTAGGACCGCAATGTGTTAGTAAAGTAGTAAAAAGTGTTACAATCAGGCGTGTCTTAAGTTTGTTTTCATTCTATTGGTTTTAAAAGAAAGCGCCAATCTCGATATAAACAAATGTTAACGAGGGATCGCTTAATAGTGGCATCAATAGACTGAATGGAGACAAATGACCAACTGTATTTGTCTAACTGAAACAAATTTGGTTTAATATTACTAAAAATAGAATATGTAAATTGACTATACTTCGTTTCGAGAATAACTTAAATGTACTTACAAATAAAAATAGAAAATTACTTTCAAAAATTTAATGTAATCCAAAATGTAAGTCGACAAGCCATATATAATTTTCATAACATTCAACAACAAAAGACGTCATTATTATCACCCGTATTTCAATGGTTTTCAACTTGTCAGGTGCCTATTTTCCTTACCGTCCGCGCACCCTCGCTACCCGAATTTCAAATATCAGTCATTTGCTTTACGTCTCGACCAGAGACCAATTTTCGAGCTTCCAGCGTAAACGTTTACGGGTCAGTTTTGTCTGATCTGGCTTACCGACTAAGGGACTTTACGGCGAGTGATAGACGTCGGACCCTAAATGTATCTCATCGCGTCAAATCTTTAATGAACTTTTATAAAGCTTTTATATTGGCTTTGCGTATCTTCGAAGTCGTTACGAAGATGGAAGAAAGTCTATGCAAGTCTGCTTGCAGAGTTTGAAAGTCAGTATCAGGTGATAACTGAGATACCGTAACTATGCATTGGTTCGGTTTACATGTTAGTACGTGTGGTTATTGTAGATAGAGTGCGTGCAAAGCAAATAGGTGCGTGGCGGGAGGCGGCGTTGCGCGAGCTGCGCACCTACCTACCCGCGGGTCAATTACTGCATAAATCAATACGGATGTCGCCCTATGCGGTGGCTCTTTGTTCCAGCCGACTGGAGATGCGAGGCCCGTCTCGGCGGCTCCAGCTCTGTCCGGAAAACTCGCTGAGGTATCGCGGGGTCGGATGATTACTTATTAACGTAGGTGGAGGCTGGCTGGCGCGGGCGGGCCGCTTCTAGCTCGCAGCGCGATCGATGCCGCGGCGGCCAATGGCGCGCCGCCGCCCCGCCGCCCCTCGCCGTGCCGCACCCTGCGCAACCCTCGCCGCCCCCGCCCTCCGTCACTTCACCCCGCAACACCGCCCCCATAAATCATTGAATCCGCCATAAAACACCCCAATGTTCGTAAAAATGTAACTCTAATTGGCGGACACAGGTCCCATATCTCCTAGTCAAACTATATCCAGAAGGCTCGCAGTGGCCGTAGTTCGCAAGACGATAAAGTATTTGATCAAAGTGTAATACTGATTCCCGACGCTCGTTTAGCCCGCCCTAGCGGGGTTCGTACGAATAATTGAATTTCCATCATAGAACAAAATGAGAGCTGAAAACTGAAGCGAGCGACTTTGTTGGCACAGCGAATTATTTCGGACGTCAATTATTTAGACACGTTATCTGGCTGAAAATTGATATTACAGTAAAAGCGCTTTAATTTTATAGGCGGGCGGAGCTTTTATGTATGACGAAAGGGGTTTTTATTATGATTATTGATGTTTTGGTGCTATAATGTAATGCATCAAACATATTCGTATGTAACCGTACTTTAAATGACTATAATAGCTAGAATTTAGGTCTGTGGTATGGTGATTGTAATAACTAATGTATTGATAGATTTTAGAGTTGAGTTCAAGACAGACTTCATTGTTTAGTATCACCCTGTTCAGTTTTGCTGCTTTGCTTGCCTTAAACCACATAGCACTTAAATATCTTGTTCATGATTAGGCGATATTATGTTGTTGTATTTCATGACTACAATTCTTCAATGTATAGAAGGGTTGAACTAATAGTTCCCGTGAGTTCTGTTGTCTCAGGGGAGAAAGTGGTGTACACCACCATATATATTTAAGAATTATTAGTAACTGTTAGTGTTCAGATCCCTTAAGAATATCCAATGAAAACGTAATTAATAATAATCTTTATTCTCTTTACAGCCCCCAAGGGGATATGGCCCGCCTTACGGGGCTGGAGCCCCTGGCGGTCCGCAGCAGCCCCCGGGAGCTTACGGGCCTCCAGGCTCGTACCCTCAACGATATCCACCGCCAGGGCCTCCAGGCGCGCCTAACTCTCGGCCACCATTTTCACCACACCAGGTACATACTGCACACATGTTTTAATGATAAGAGCTGAAGCTGAATGAACTAAGTGAACTACAAACTATAACAGGGGCGTAGTGAATCAACATCTTTGAACCAAAGCCAACCAAACCTGCACTTCGTGCACGCTGCTGACTAACTAAAGAGGGCTTAGGCGCAGAACGTCTACTTCGTAGAATGTCTACTGGTCGTAAAATGTATCTTTCTCATATTGCCTCTTTCGCAGAATGTGTCTTTCTTAGAATGCCTTTTTCGCAAAATGTCGCTTTCGCACAAAGTTTCTTTCCCACAATGTCTCTTTCGCAAAATTTCGCTACGGGGCTATAAAAAACATTTATTGAAGTCACAGAGTAGACACAGAGGGCACAGTATACATGGCGTATGTTTTAAGCTGCTCGACTGGGGAAGTACCTCCACCTCACAGAATACCGCAGCCAAGTAATAATTCCCTTGAGGAATTTTGTGTTCCTGCGAGTGAATGATGTAACCAGAAAGAAAGTAAGGAGTATAGACTGGCAACGGATCGGCGAACCCTTGGTGTTGCTGATCTCCATGGGCGGTGGTGATTGCTTTCCATCAGGTGACCCACTTGCTCAATTGCCTCCCTCTCATATAAAAAAACTACATTTTCAATACTCGTGATTAGGCACGATTCACGAATAATTATTTCAAGTTCTCATCCTATGTATTAAAGCCATAAGTAATTTGTTGGAACCTGGGTTACTCTGATAAGTAGTTGACAGCCCTCGACCGTAGTTATTTTGTTATGCAAATCTTAACTTAACCGTCTTAACCCAGTTCGTCCGGAATAAATAAATAAATATTTCTAGATAAATTAAACACTGCCATCTAGTCCCAAACTAAGCAAAGCTTGTACTATGGACTTACAATTACTGTATGAATTGTACTTAAATATTTTTTATAAATACATAGATACATAATACACAGAAAACACACAGTAGGTACAATATAAACAAGACGTGTTCATGCACACAAATATTCGTTTTGTGCCGGGATCGACTTCGCGACCTCGATATCAAAGTGGCCATTGCTTGTCATTCGACCACCGAGCTCGTCATATAGTCCGAACTTTTTACTTTGTTTTGCTTTATACTATGTCATCAGACAAGCATACGGCCCGCCTGATGTGAAGCAGTTACCGTAGCCATATTAACGCTAGCGACGTGAAATATCGTTCGCGTGCCGGCACCCCCGTTGCTAACGCAGCAACTCCTTCCTTTCTGTTTATAGGCGGTAACTTTGGTAGACATTCCTTAATTCACGTCTAACTTAGTTTGGTACAAAAATATATATCCTTGACGATAACTTGGAACAAAAAATTAGCTAATAAATAGTTATTACTCACAACAGGCGACTTCCGTAGATTATCCAAATCACTGGCTTGATCTGTTTCAACTTTTTGGATATAGTATGTAATAACCATTACCGTTACATATGATTGTAATACAGGTATAAGTACCATTAGACGACTACCGTAGACTTATTAATAGTTAAGATTAAAGTTTTGTTTATAAAATTAATATTATTATTTGGACGGCGAGCCATGGACCAAAAATCAGGTTTAGCTAGAGACGAGTCCATGTTTTGTTTGTTCAATTTCGAAGTCGTTGGACATATCGCGCTTCAAGTATGCTATTGTCTGCCAAGAATCTTAAACCCAGTGGCAACATCTTTGAAGTGCAGTAAAATATGGGTATGTCGGAACGCCGGGGGGATTCCGTCTTTTACGTGCAGAAGTGGAAAGGTCTGTCCATCACAGAGGGCACGTATTTATGCTGCGCCTCTGCAAAATTCAGCCATCTAAGCCACACAGGCTGATCGGCAGATCATTTGCAGGAATCATTCAAAAGAAGGGAACGATGGCAAATTCAATTGATGTGTACCGTATACTAGAAGATAGTCCGTTGCCCGGTTTGGTCTGAATTCTTATTATATCTACACTTATCTTATTACATCACTCTATAGGTAACGGATAAGCTGGTCATTGAAAATGCTCTCCAATACCTTGCCGAGCTTACAGCAGACCGCTTTGGTCGGTAAATGGCGGGATCTGACCGGTCTACCTTTCTGGGAAGCGGTTGAATGTTAACTACTTTTCATGCCTTCGGCACAATATATCAGGAATACCTAAGTCAGAACATAGAAAGGTGCTAGAACGCCAAGGCCGAAGGATGGATATAAGCTCTGGGATGCTATATGAGATTATATGTGTAGCCTACCCCATGAAGATCGCATTACTTAATGCGTATGTCCACCATAGTGGAACAACAGTCTGCTACTGGCTGTCGTACCCCACAGTCGTCAGATATAAATTAGTTTCCAAGAAATTGGCGACTAGATCTGCTGGTTCTTTATTCAGCAATTGATGGGCAAGCGACCCACTTAGGATTCCTTTTTTTTACTACGTCGGGTGACAAACAAGCATACGGCCCGCTTGATGTGAAGCGATTACCATAGCGATATCAACGCTCGCAACATGAGATTAGCTATTAATTTTGTGACATAAATTTCCAATTGAGCCGAACTTTGACGATTGGTCAATAATATAGCATATTTTCTAAGTACTCGCACCCTTCACACCTTAAATCTATTCTGGCAGCAGAACGCTGGAATAATTTATGATGAGTTATGGTTTTAATGTAAGAACTTATTGAAATGAATTGAATTACATTCAAAATGCACATATTTTTGTTTTAGTTTACCAATTATGACAGTTTGATTGTGTACAAATATAACACCCGTCATCGTGGAACGGACCAGACCTCATTGACATTACCTACCTTTTATTAACATTGGGATCGTGAAGAGCACTGTACCTTGAACCAAACGTAATACACCGAATTTGCGAATACAACAGCCCCCGCTGATGATATCCGTGTATTATCAGCAGCCAAGGACGATGCGTTTCCCTTACACTTTTCTTTCCAAAGCAGAACTACTCCTAAGTGACATATAGAGAATAGACAAGTATGGGCTATTAGCGTAAGCGGAGACAGGAAATATCCGCCCTAGATTTTGTCTAAATCTAAACGATTCCTTCATCCAGCACATAGTTGGAGTAGTGCAGGTATGATGTGTCAGCAGCCCCCTTACCACCATCTCTTATTTCGATTCAATAACTGAATAGATTGCTTATTCATACTAATGAATAAGCGACTCTATTCCATTTGTAATAGAGTCGCTTATTCATTGGTTTGAATAAGCATTCTATTCAGTTATTGAATCGCAATAAGAGATGCTGGTAAGTGGGCAAGGCTGAATATCTGCGTCTCCGTGAGAAAAAATAGTGCCGGATTCACGACGAAGGGGTGTAAGTGGTTCATCAACATCTTTGTACCAAAGCCAACTTCACCTGCACGCGGTGCACCCTGCTGACTGACAAACGAAGCTCTGACGAAAAGAGAGGTAGGGAGCGTAATTGTAAGCTACCCGACTGGGGAATGTACCTCCACCTCACAGAATACCGCAGCCAAATAACGGTTCCCTTGAGGGCTGTTGTGTTCCTGCGAGTGAGTGAGGTCACCAGAAAGGAAGGAGATGCTGCGATGGCAGCGGGGGTGGCGGCGCGCGAGCGATATTTTATGTTGCGAGCGTTGATATGGCTACGGTAACCGCTTCACATCAGGCGGGCCGTATGCTTGTCTGCCACCCGACGTAGTATAAAAAAAAAAAAAAAAAAAAAAAAAAAAAAAAAAAAGACATTAACATGTTGATGAACGGCAATGACATTATGTCACAATGAAGTCTACGGATGTTAGTTAACTCCACTTGTTCTAGTTTTAGAGAGTGCGATGCCGTGGTAGATCATCATTAGGGAAAGCCTATATCCAGCAGAGGGTAGATGGAGGCTGAGAAATGACGAGCTCGGTGGTCGAATGGTTAGCAATGGGCACTTTAACTCCGAGGCCACGAATTCGATCCCCGTACATGACAAACATTTGTATGCATGTGTTTATATATGGTCTGGGTGTTTTCTATGTATTACAAAAAAAATGTATTATACAGTATCAGTTACCTAGTACGTACCCATAGTACAAGCTTTGCTTAGTTTGGTACTACATGGCAGTGTGTTATTTGTCCAGGAATATTTATTATATATGCAGATACGCAGTGTATGATCATCTATAACGCTTGGAAACTCTTCCATTTTGCCTGCACCAAAAATATTATACATACTTACATTCTCTTATCTTACATACAAACGTCTATGTTTAACTAATTTCCCATTATATGCATGTACAAGATATCATCTACCTATATTTATTATACATATAACTAATTAATAATATACATGAATTACATGGCCTAGGTTGGTAGATAAACAATGAATTAATTTAGCTATGATTGTGTACATACGTGCTGTTGCGGTCCCCAGATTAATGCTGATTGATAGCGGAGATATGCCGGGTCGGTGACCTTGCGACGTTTGTAATATGTGCTAAATGACGCCACTAATACGAATGTATGTTATGTAATTTGTAAAGTTGATATGGCATATATAGGGTAAACTCACCAGTAACTGGCCGTTTTGTGACTTCTGCCACTTTGCGCAGTGGTAAGTAGTGCTATATTCACAGAGTTAACATTTCCTTTATACACTCGCATAGAGAATTTCCCAGACTACAAGTTCCCATAGATTAAATATAAAATAAAATAAGTTTATGATAAAAAAATGTAATTTATATAAAAAATATACATTTTTAGTAATAACTGGCCACGAAATTTAAAAACTGGCCCATATGATTTCAATTAGTGGCCGCGCGTAATACTCATCTTACAAACGTTTATAATTATATAAAATGGAACTCAATAACAAGGAACATTCATAAGATAAACTTTAAAGACATAAACAAATAAAAATAATGTATCATTAACATTAAAATCTAAGGAGATCAGTATTTCTTGCACATTTGCCAAAAAATAATCTAAAATCCCCGTTTTTCCGCTTCTTCGCGAAGAAGCCTATACATTACATCAGAAAGACAAGAAATGTTATTGAATGTAGTCAATGTAAAAAGCATTTCCATTTTCATTGCATACCATCGGTTTATCGATTGCACATCCTTGAAGATGACTATAATGCATTTTTTGTGTCATATTTGCTACCGTGAGAGTAACACCGATTCTTCTCATACTGAAATTCAGTATAAGACGAGTCAGTGTTACTCTCAGGGTAGCAAATATGACATAAAAATGCATCATCGATTGCACATCCCTGAAGATGTCGAAAAATTTCAGTATCAGACGAGTCAGTGTTATTTATTACAGTAACACTGACTCGTCTGATACTGAAAAATGCATCATCGTTTGCACATCCCTGAAGATGTCGAAAAATGTCAGTCTCAGACTAGTCAGTATTGCTCTCAGAGTAGCAAATAGGACACAAAAATGCATCATCGATTGCACATCCCTGAAGATGAATGAATGAAAATGAATGAAGATGCAAAAATGTCAGTATCAGACGAGTCCGTGTTACTCTCAGAGTAGCAAATATGACACAGAAATGCATCATCGATTGCACATCCCTGAAGATGTCGAAAAATTTCAGTATCAGACAAGTCAGTGTTTTTACAGTAACACTGACTCGTCTGATACTGAAAAATGCATCATCGTTTGCACATCCCTGAAGATGACGAAAAATTTCAGTATCAGACGAGTCAGTGTTACTCTCAGAGTAGCAAATATGACACAAAAATGCATCATCTATTGCACATCCCTGAAGATGACGAAAAATTTCAGTATGAAAATGCATTAGAGTCATCTTCAAGGATGTGCAATCGATGAGCCGATGGTATGCAATGAAAATGGAAATGCTTCTTACATTGACTACATTCATTAACTTTTCTTGCTTTGACCTTGTCTGTTTGGCGCTTTCCTAGAAAAAAGGAGGACATACAACTTTAAGTTTAATTTTGCTAGCTTTATAATAAAATCACAGAGGTCGTTCTCTTCAGCTTCGGTAAGAATAGGATCTTCTTAAATTTTGTGTTAGGATTACGTATTGTAAATTGGATGCTACTTCTTAGGACACCAAATCGCTTAGCTGCTTCTCGGATTGAACCATTTTCTTTGTGTATAAATTTTAATGCATTTTCCACAGCTTCTTTCGCGTATTTTAGTTTTTTAGCAATTTTATTAAACTTTAGCCCCACACCTGTAAATAAAAAATAATTGATTAGTAACTGGCCACCAAACTGGCCACCCTATGCCAGTTTCTGATTTTAAGCGAAGAATTTGCGTCAGATTTTTTTTACAAATATAAGACCTTGTGAACATTTCAAATATAGTCCATTTTTGAACGAATTTTGATTTAATGAAATTTAGTAGTAACTGGCATAGGTGGCTACTTACTAAAAATATATAAAAATAATAATCAATAACTAGCCACCCCCTCAAACCGAGTATTTAACAGATTTTAACTGCACAAAGCATTAAATACATATCACTTACCTCTTAAACAACTCGAAAAACATAAGCAGTGCACTTGAAATACCTTGCAAAAATAAAAACGATCAAAATTTCAAAAACAATTCGCTTAACATATGCGTAAAGAACAACCACTCATGTCGAAACTTGTACTCCCACTGTTAAAAAATAATCGATAAAAATGGCGCTACTTTCTTTATCGGCAAAAAACTGAACTACAGTGAAAGCTAATTTAATAAGTAATATAATAAAAGAAACAGAGATGGCGTACTTTTAATGGTACTCTTATTTTGAGAATCTGAAGTGAACAATGGCCAGTTACTGACAGTGGCTAGTTATACCTCAGTTTACCCTAATTATTATTCATTAAAAATCAACTATTTTTATAACACTGCATAGCGTTTAGTTGTCATACGGAAGCTAATTGGAAGCTAAGTATGAAAGTACAAATGCACTATATATATTAATGCGCTATATTTGAACCCTTTCTTGCTGCCGCAGCATGTGGATGGATAAAAATATCCCTGGACCATAGCCTCATCTAGTCACAAACTAAGCAATCCTTGTACTGGCTAACTGCTAAGTATAAGTAATCTCTGAGACTAAGTATTATATATAGACCAAGACAGGCGTTTTATGTGTCCTCTATGCTAAAGTAACCAGTTCTACCATTCCAACGCTGGGATCGTCATCAAAGATGATTAGAATCAGAGGGAAATAATTATTACTCATCTGTAAGGAAGGTTGTTTAAATAATCGAAAGAATAATCCAGTATTTGCAAACTAGACAACTAGGTATCGAACTTACGACCAGCCATTTCTACTCATTCATCTTATTTATTGGTGAAAGATTGTTCAATGAATGCGTATAAGACAAAGAGATACGATTTCGCACTTGTGGGTTTATTATAAAAACAGGACGAGCGTGAGCAGGAAATTGGTTATAACCTTTTTATGAGCAGAATTCAAAAAAACCGTATATCATATTACAGAATAATGACATTGCGAATTGTTTTTTTATTGCGTGCGGCGGTTCAAAATAAACATTGCGTTGTCGGAATGAGGGTACAATATTTTGTGCAAATAAACGTGTTCGTGATATCTTTTTACTTCGCGATGTCTGGCATCCATTGCGTACACAGATCAAGGATGCCGCGTTCACGAAACTTCGACCACAAAATTTTCCATTGACTATTATTCAAGTTGAAGTACTTCCATAACAGTTTAATCTATCATTTCACCTGTAACTGAACTCACTCTGAACTAAAAGCAATTCCGCGAATGGAGTCTTCTAAGAAATAAGCTTCGTCGACTTCGTGTTATACGATTCATATTCAAGTCCGAAACTAGAGAGCCTCGAACGTTTCTCAGAATCGTTGAGCCGGCGGCGGCGCGTCGGAGCCTCATCCATCCACTCACGTGAAAATAAACGTTCTATCATGTTTACGCCGCGTACGCACCAACTGTGATCTAACTGCCATAGACACAGGTTCTATCTTGGCTTGGAGGCTCGAGATACGCTCGAATGACGTAAGCCGCTCCGCGCGCTCGCTGACGTAAGCTCGTTGTGCAACGGAGCCCGAGGTACGTTTTCAAGCACGGCTCTTGGAGCGAGCGAACTTGTGTAGAAATCGGTGTTAAGAAACGATTCGACGAGGAACAAGGCCATTTTGAAACCACGGACAAACGTGGTTTAGTTCTGAACACAGTTCGGTTTAATTCTTTATCATTTATAGCTTGGTTACCGTTAAGGCAGTTTCCGCTTGAGAGGACTGCAGAAGTCAATGTTTGGTTCTTTAAATATTTACTATGTTCAGTGTGTTATTATTGTCATAGACATTTTGGAATGTCATCCGTCACAGATTAGATAATAATGGCTAAATTATTATCATTTTAATTTAACGTTATCAAAATGTCTAAACTTGTAATTTCTCCGTGGGAACTATTTAATAATTGATAATTATCTTAATGTAGACTGATAATTATGCTGTTAGCTAGCAAGATGCTAATCAGTAATCCTTGTCTAGTAGGCAGGTTCAAAGTGTTAACTTTTTGTAGAGAAACATTATCAAATCAATTAAATCCATACTAGTATCTAGTGCCATTTCTTAGTCTATGTTAATAAAGTGTGACTGCCTGTCTGTTTGTTTGTTATCTTTCCACGACTAAACGGCTGAACCGATTTAAATGAAATGATATCCGTAGAAAAGATATAGGTTACCTTTTGGCGCGATAACCTACATTAATGCGGGCGAGGCCGCGGGCACAGTTAGCCATTATACAACTTTGTCCCTGTAACTTCTGCAGACGTTTCAATATTTTGTTTTTATTCCTTGTTGCCAGTAACATTCCTCCACGAAGAATACCTTCGCTGTCGGGGCACCTTCACAAGACAGCATAGAGACAGAAAGACGTTTCTTTTGCGTTGACAGCTGCGTGAAATCATACGGTTAAGAAATATAGACACTTCCTATCCTTTTATGCGAGCTCGGTGGCGTAGCGGTCAATGACGCGTCATTCGACACCAATGCTCGTGGGTTCGATTCCCACATAGGACAAACATTTGATGTGGCTCTGATAAAAGGGAGATAAGGTACAGCGTACTTGTAAGCTGCCCGACTGGGGAAGTATCTCTACCTCGCAGAATACCGCAGCCAAATAACAATTCCCTTGACGATTATTGTGCTTCTGCGAGTGAGTGAGGTCACGAGGTGAGAAAGGTGTTACTGCGTTGGAAGTGGGAGTGGCAGCGCGCGAGCTATTTTTCATGTTGCGACCGTTAATACATATAGTAACGGTAACCGCTTCGCATCAGGCCTCTTATCCTATCCGTAGCCTGGTTACAGTTTTTTAACCTTTTCTTCGTTAAAATGTCGTCGAGCCCGGTGGCTAGCAATGGTTACTTTGGCACCACGGGTCGCGGGTTCGATTACCGCACAAGACGAATATTTTGTGACCATGAATATGATCGTGTTTGTCTTGTGTTTTCTATGTTTTTTATAAAAAAAAACACCATGTAAAAATGAGTTTGTATGTATATGTCTTATTCTTATTTTGTTCACGTATACGTACTATACGATACTAATACTATACGATATACGTAGTTGGACCAAGTTTGTTTTCTTTTTATGAATGAAACCTAGAACCTCCATATGAATTAAATTTCTAGAAACCCAGACATTTAATTCATGGAGGACGACGCTAAAAAAGTTAAAACAACAAACAGAGGTAATCCTATATTTTATACTACATATCTTTTACTTTTTTGTACGCTTATCTTGATGTCGTTTCTTATATCACTTCTGTTCATTCACTGAAACATTGCTACCAAATTCCAAATTTCTCAGACCATAGATTTAGGCTGTGCATTGATGTGTCTGCCAAGAGTTAGGCATAGAGATGGGCAAAATGCCGATAAATGCCCAAAAAGTACTTTTAAATTACCTATTTATGCTCTAGGCATTTATTCGGCATTTACAGGTACTTACTGGGCACTTATTGTAAATGCCTGGCATTTTGCCCATTAGTCAGGCATGATTTTAGCCATCGGTCGTACGATCGTGCCGTCGTACGATGCGTCGACGCGACGTATGTACGACCTTACCTACGATCATACATACAATTCTCTTAGGAATATCTTAATTGACAAATTGGTATCAGACCTGCATACAATGATATTAAAAAACTGATGGCGCGACGGGATAGGGCTAAAATTAAATTGCGTCGTAATCCCGATGAGGTAAATCGCGAGCTATATGTCACTTTACGCAACCGTTGCAGCAAAATGTGTAGGGAATCTAAGCGTAAACATATACATTCATCTATTGATAGCTGTCCTCCCAACAAGTTATGGAAATACTTAAAGAAAATAGGCATTGGTGGAGATCGACCGACTGTTTCTAGCACTGTAGATTTAAATGATCTCAACAAGCATTTTTGCACGTCATCTGTTGGTCTTGACCCGCTCAGAAAACTATCCACGTTAACTTATCTCAATAGTCTCCCAAAATTTGATAGTGAAACATTTGTGCTCGGAGAAATAACACCAGCTGAAGTGGTCAAGATTATAGGCTCAATAAGTTCCAAGGCAGTTGGTGATGATAACATCGGCTTAGACATGATAGATCCCATAAAAGACATAATTGCTCCCTACCTTGCTGATATACTGAACTCCTCAATCTCACTTGGAATCTTTCCATCAGCCTGGAAGAAAGCCCACATAATTCCTTACCCCAAAAAATCCGATCCAACCTCCTTTTCCGATTTTCGCCCTATTTCAATCCTACCCGTCCTTTCTAAGGTGCTGGAGCACTTTGTGCATCAGCGTCTATCTAACTATCTGCGGAAACATAACGTATTGTGTGAGCACCAGTCGGGATTTCGTGCCGGGCATAGCACGGTGTCAGCCCTTGTAAAAGTCACTGAGGATATTAGAAGCAACATTGACAATAAAGAATTAACTGTTCTAGTTCTACTTGATTTCACCAATGCTTTTAATACAGTGGATTTTGACATATTGCTTGGTATGATAGGCACTCTTAATCCATCTCCTAATACACTTTCATGGTTTATGTCCTATCTTACTGGTAGAAATCAACTGGTGAAGAGCGATGACGCCAAATCCGACTGGTGTGAGGTTAAAGCAGGTGTTCCACAAGGGGGAGTACTTTCGCCTATATTGTTTTCTTTTTTCATCAATAGCATTGTGTCTTCTCTCTCCTCTTCTTATCACCTATATGCTGATGATCTTCAAATATATACGTCTGCTTCACTTGATAATATAAACACGGCTATAAATGTTATCAACAATGATCTTTCCATCATTAGCAAGTGGACTAATGACTTTGGACTAAAAATTAATCCTACAAAATCTCAAAGTATTATAATTGGCAGTTCTCATTTTGCTTCTAAGTTAAACAGCGTGGTATGCTCAAATATTTATCTTGATGGTGTAATAATTCCTTTTTCTACCACTGTCAAAAATTTAGGCATCATCTTTGATCAAACGCTGTCGTGGGCCCCTCATATCGGTGAAGTAAGACGTAAAATATTTGCTTCCCTACACTCACTAAAACGGTTACAATACTTTCTCACCATTAGTACTAAAAGTCTACTTGTGCGTTCCCTTTTGCTTCCTATTCTAGATTATGGGGATGTGGTATATATAGACCCCACTGAGGAACTGCTTAATAAATTAGAGCGTATTCAAAATGTATGTATCCGATATGTTTTCGGGGTGAGGAAATTCGATCATATCTCGGAATTTCGCAGAAAACTTAATTTACTGCCCATAAGACATCGCAGAAATATTCATACCCTTACGCTCCTTTACCAAGTCTTATTTAATCCCTGTGCTCCAAACTATTTACTAGCAAAATTTAAGTTTCGCGACACGGATAACCGTTTGAGATCTAGCAATAATCCAAAGTTAAACACCCCCTCATACAACTGTCACTCCTATGCCAAATCTTTTACTATAAAGGCTGCACGACTTTGGAATTCCCTGCCTGTTGATGTGAAGATGGCCCAAACTATTCAATCTTTCAAGTCTAAATTGTCGAAGCTCTGGACTGAACCGGACATGTCAAGCTAATGATTATATATTAAACTAGTATTTATGATGTATGTATGTATTATGTGTATGTATGTATGATGTGTATGTATGTATTATATGTATGTATTGTACCTTATTTATTAATTATGTACTGTATGGTGTAAGTATTACTTATGTATAGTATGTATTGTATATTTCTATGTTCCTAGAAAAATATTTGTACAGAGATATTGTAAAGTACTTTCATGTATCTACCTTGCAAAATTAGTAAACTCCTGTGAACATTCCATGGTTGACTGGAAGAGATCCCTGATGGGATAAGTCCGCCTTTGTACAACATGTTTCTTGCATATACTATTTGTTATTGCTGTATTACAATAAAGTTTTTACAAACAAACAAACAAACAAACAATGTTTGTAAATATTTCGGAACGAATGGAATAATGCACGTTTAGTTCGGTCAGACCGAATAGAAACGAAACGTTCGAAGTTTTAGCCGAAATTTCGGATTTGACATTTCAGAGTAGTCCCCCAGATTTTACAGAGTTACGATTTTATCTGCTGCTTCGATTATAGCCATGTCTCAACTCAACTTCTTAGCTCAAAATATATTTTATTCATCATCAAGATTCCACAAACTTGGATATTTTTCTGACAGTGTGCGTATGCGTAGGCCGCGCACACTATCCGAATTAACATTACAAAATGTATGGCAAACAAGCAGTCCGGCTGAGGTGTCGTCAGGTGTGCCTCAGAAACGGACGATCGATCACAATTTTAGTAACAGTGTGCGGGATCTAATACAAAATGTATGCACTGACGACCTCCGGCGAGCATCAGAATTTTTCTGTCAAAAATTTCTTATAGTGTTCAGAGGCCATTGAAACTTCTAAAGTGTGAGAATGAATTCTCTAATGATGGCGAGCAGTAGAAGGAAACCGTTGGCCATGGAACCCGTTTAAGTATAAGTATGGCCTCTCCCTGTCGCTCCCCTCTGAGACAAATCTGGAAGAGTTTGTATGGTGCCGCACGAACACACGCTCATTCGCGTTCTGCACAGACGTCATTGTTTATGTAGTAGATCATACATACGCGACATTTGTATGGAGTGGCCGGGGTGTGCCATCGACATTATGTCGAACAACTTCTCTAAACACATTCTATATAGTACAAGCTGCAGAACATACAAAAGGGATGCAAAATCTAAAGCCTGTACCTGCCTGCCAGTGTACGCGTATACAAACATATTTGTATTTCATGATACGCGACAACTTTGTTCATATTCAAGTACCGCTAACGAACATCGAACGTTGTTCGTCAAAAATGTTCGTCGGCGATCCAATTTAGTACTTCTTTGAACGATATTTGATAAACATTACGTAGCAATAATGAGTCAATAATACGTCCATACAAACCAAATGTTCGTGTTCGTTCCTGCATACACGGTTTTAAGTGCAGGCATGAGAAACCATTAGATAGGTATATGTAGAATGTAAATGGGAATGGCAATACTCGAATAGCAGTAGAGATCCTTGTACTGCAAAACTTGCAAACGAATATAAGTTGACTCGCCATAGCTAGTTCCCATTAAACTAATTGTAAGCTAAGTTTACAGGGTCAGCAACGCGCGTGTGATGCCCCTGGTGTTACAGGCGTCCATAGGCTACGGTAACTGCTTTCCATCAGGCGGGCCGTATGCTTGTTTGTCACTCTAGTGGTATAAAAAAAATCCTATAGATGCGTTCTACCTGCCTCCATTGTGGCTTCAAGAAAGCAAGGTTTTGCAATTGCCCGACATTCACTCAATCGCGCGTCACTTACGGTCACGGCAAGGCGTAGGCGTCACGTAGGTCTAACACCAAATCAAAATCAATTATTGAAAAGTTGTAGATGTCACATTGTTTTACTTTACATGTGTACTGCATGTATACACGCATAGGTATTGAGTAACCGTTTTGTTGCCACTTTTTACTGCCATGATGTTCGCCTATTGCACGTCTATATATAAAATGCTATAGGTTGTAAACATGTTTATCATCTGAGTTATATAAAAACAGATTCGAATCCGCAAAAAACAATGGTATATGTGCTTTATATATGTGACTCGAGTTCGAATAAAATTACTGATCGAACAAAACAGGAAGTAAGATAGGATAACACGTAAAAAGAAATCAGAAATGAAAAATTTATAAATTTGGGAATCCCCGGATCGATAGTCGATAGTGAAGCTTGTAAATTTTGCCTCTGTTTGTTTACTGTCTTGGTATTTCCACGAATATAACACTCGTACACATTTTAAATTCTTCAGCTGGTCGAAAATTCATAAACGATATTATTTTATGAAACCTGCAGGACGTGCTACTTTTAGTTCAATTAAACTATTTCATTGGTAGTTTGCGACTGTTGAGATTTAATAAAAAAAAAAAACGGCGCACATGCTTCTTTGCTCTCTGGTATACTTAAAGAGTGAAATAAATAGCCAAAGAAATTATGCAAATCAATAACAGTATATGTAAATCATTACATTTGTACATGATTTACATAAATAAATATAGAAAGGAAGGAGATGCTGCGATGGCAGCGGGGGTGGCGGCGTATAATATATATAATAATATATACACACAGAATACCGCAGCCAAATAACAATTCCCTTGAGGGTTGTTGTGTTCCTGCGAGTGAGCGAGTGAGTGAGGTGGCGGCGCGTGAGAGATTTTTTTGTTGCGATCGTTAATGTGGGTACGGTAACCTCTTCTCATCAGGCGGGCCTTATGCTTGTCTGCCACCCGACGCAGTATAAAAACATATTTATTTGTCAGACATACATCGAGCTATATGTATAATATATACTATGCGTCCACTCACACTAGGCGTGCACGCCCCTCTGTATCGTGTGGTCCATCAGATTTACGCTTATCTAATATGTTTGGTGTAAATCGATACAATCCTTCTGACGAATTATAATACCCAATACGCAAAACTAATAAAATAAATATTCATAATCACATTAAAAATACAAATATTTATTTGACGAGCTCGATGGTCGAATGGTTAGCAATGGCCGCTTTAACTCTGTGATTGCGGGTCCGATCCCCGCACAACACAAACATTTGTGTGCGTGAACATGTGTGTTTGTCTTGGTTCAGGTGTTTTCTATATATTATATGTGTGTATTTAAAAAAAAAGTGTATTTAAGTATTGTATCAATTATCTAGTAGGTACCCATAGTACATGCTTCGCTTAGTTTGGGAATAAATGAAAGTGTGTAATTTGTCCAGGATTTTTTTTAATAGTACGTCGGGTGGCAGACAAGCATACGGCCCGCCTGATGTGAAGCGGTTACCGTAGCCGTATTAACGCTCGCAACATAAAATATCGCTCGCACGCCGCCACCCCTGCTGCCATCGCAGCATCTCTTTCCATTCTATATTTATTTATGTAAATCATTGACAAATGTAATGTTTTTTATTTCTTATAGTATATGTAATACTGTTATTGATTTGCATAATTTCTTTGGCTATTTATTTCACTCTTTAAGTATATCAGAGAGCAAAGAAGCATGTGCGCCGTTTTGTGAAAGCGTGCTCCGTGGTTTCTGTGGCTAAAGAAATGCTGTTGATACTGGTAGCTAAAGGCAATGCTACTCCCGTAGACAATGTAACACTGCTTAGAAGCTTCCTTACTCACTCCCAAGAACACGATAAATCTGGTTAGCTGCGGTCTTCTATTAGGTTCTACTATTTCTCCACTATGCCGTATGACAGCTGTAAAATGACCGAAAATATGACTTCGTCTAACGAATTTGATGCTGCACATTCTTACTTCCTTTTGCCAAGACCTCGCTAGTCAACAAGACAGCAGGCTTGCCCCTGATGCATGATGCCTGATGGTGAATCGCTTGTCTCTATTCTGTCAGCTGTGTGACATATTTAATTTACGTACTCTAAAACGGCATTGCATCGGGCGAATCTTTCGTTGGCTTGCACAACTTTTTGCTCCTTGAGTATTTGTTTAGTTACGTATAAAGTTTGGGAGATGTAAGCCGTCGTCGGTGGGTGTGTCTGCCTTGTTGTGTAGGTGGCATCTTGAGTGCGGTATTGCGAGCTTAGAGATACGGCCCGCATCCGGGTGCAATGAATGCGACGACGGTTTCAAGGGCGCGCCTCAGGTGATGACGTACGCGCACCCCACCACCCTCCCGCGTGACTCCCGCGGGTGTTCCGGCACCCACCTAATAATGCACGTCTACGCCCTGTCTACCACCTCCGTACCGCACCCGTTGCAACCTTGAGTGCTCCTGAGGATTGGCATTCGCATCGCAGAAAGATGCCGCCATAAAAATAGTTGACTGCATTCACGTTGACCGGAACACCGGGGACAGGGCGAGTCGGTGGTGAATCTCCCTTACTAGTGCCAGCGACGACGCCGCTCGTCAATTGTTATTCAAACCGACATCATAATCGATCGGCCGATGTCCGTCAGCACTTTGCCAGTCCGCCTCAATTAGACAGTGCGTTAATACCACGTTGATAGCTCTCTAATTATCATAATAATAGTGGAGGCGTGCGGCGGGGTGGCGGCCCCGTCAGCTGAGCGAAAACGAAAGTAAACAGAACTCGGTCAAAGGGTTTGTACTCACCTACCCGCAATATTTATGTGGGTACGGGGGGGAGTCGTACCCACACCCGATTCAGTCACCCTCCTTTGATGGATTGGTTGGCGACTGCCGCGGATGTTCGACTGAAACTCAGCCAAACTCCACTGGCTGGTGGCATTAGTCTCGATTTCCGGCGGTGCTCTACGCGAAAAACTTTTATCGCGAAATTATTATTCAGCGAAAGTTCTCGGAATTCTTTGCGTTTTGTTTTGGGTGTACACAGCCCACCCCAATCCCACCCCCTACGACGGCTTGGAAAGTTAGTTCAGTGACATGAATTGTTAAAATAATATAATTGTCGGAATTTATTTATTCGGCGAATTTATGACTATTACAACCAATGCGAAACAAGCAAGATTACGAATATTTCTTTTTCTGTGTTGATGATATAAAGTTCGTTGACGCTAATAGGGATGATAGTAGACCACGGTGAATTTCCAGGGTGGCTAGTATTCTGTTGGTTTCCACTTTCCCGGTAAATGAGCCAGTGCCGGCTGCATATCCAATTACAGCGCGCGTAACGAGAGACCAAAGGCTTTCGAATCCCATTCCACTAAGTATACCAACACTGAGCTGATTAACGCAAACCCTTTAGATTCCTTATACAATTATATCTCTGCAATACTATACTTTATCATCTGTAAACAGAAGTTTAGAAATGTCAATAAATTAAAAGTTCATAAGATCGGAATTTCACACTCTACATTACATTTTAGTCAAAACCGAAGACATCTCTACAATATTACACTTCACCATCTCTAGACAGAAGTTTTTAAATATCGTCAAACAACAACTTCATAGATCAGAATTTTGCGCTCTACATTAAATACATATCTTGGCCATAACCGGAAACTATCTATCTACCCATTTTTACACAGGCCGTTTGTGTTATCAAACGACCCATCACAGTGATAAAAATCGTGTGATACATCAAACGTCATTTTACACGGGTTAAGGATGCCTTTTCTCGTTATTGTTTCCGCTTGCAATAAACTTTGTGTTAACCAGGATATATTTTCATGATCGATAGCACATCAAATATGCATTGCTTCTGACTCCTTCAGAAGGGGTCCCAAATGCACGTTGCTTCATTGTGGAGTGACTAGACTTCAGTGCCAGTGAGTAACACAGTTGTTTTCTAGTGTCTCTCCCGATTTAGGGCGTTTTGTGTAATATGCGGAAAGCGCCCGTTACACGCATCACGTCGCGCAATCGATTGCCTCTGTTCTTTGTTTCAATTCTTATTTGGTTACAAAGTACGAGCTGTGATTACAGAAGAGAGCTACTTCTGCCTGTACTTGCATGACAGTAGCTACTATAGAGCAATGAGAGTAGCTGCTATGCAGGCAACTGCTATTTTACTATAGATTCAGACATAAATTAAACTAGCTTTGTTGCTTTGAATACTTTTTTGTCTCACATTACTAGGGGTAAAGTAAATTCTTTTCTACTAATACGAATTTCTTTTGAATAAATTCGTTGTGCCAACCAAGTTAAATGCCTAACTTGTGTGTGTTTAGCGATGGACTAACGGATGGCTTAGCGAATAAACACTCCTGGGTATTATGCATTTAACATAAAAACAACCCACAAGACTCGTATTACTCTGTTTGTGGGTAATAAGTTGTGATGCGGGTGGGTGATCTTGCCGTCCGTCGGGGATAACACCCACGCGCGTGCTTCCGTACGTTTCAAAAATAATGCTAGGTAAACATTATTCTCAGGCGAGCGGGGCGCAAGGCGCTTCTCGCCTGACACGAAAAACGGTGTTAGCCTAACGACTGTTATCTTACGATAACAACCAGAATCAACAGCTTAACGTGCCTTCCGGAACGTGGAACTGCTCAAGATAACAGTGACTTAACTGCGAGACCCAAAGGGATAGACTATAAAAAGCCAGGCTTTTATGATTATTTGCATCTTCGAATAATGAAATTCATAACGGGCTAAGGGACTAATAAATAAAGGACTAATAAAGTAAACCCAATTTTCATCCGTTTATTTTTTTAAATGTGAAAGTTTGTGACGATATTTGGACATTTGTGACTCGATCAAGCTTGAATGGCTAAAATGGTACCCATAAATATCTCATTGAAGATTGACAAACTACGACAGTTCGCTTTAAAGGCATTTTCCATCGATATGGTGAAATTGTAGTATCAACGACCATTCTCAATATTGGAGCCTTCCTGAATAGAGTCTATGTTGTTCTACTAAGGCTGGCAGTTGCGGATCGGTGACCTTTGTTGCCGAGTTCTATCGGTGTTGATTACCTACCATCAGGTGGGCCACATTTTTAATGACACTAAGGACCATACACCTACAAATAATTTGCCTCCGTGCACCGACCTTCCGGTCATGTCACAAGATTGCGAGCCTCTCGCTCAGTATACCCACCAGACACTCACCCAATTCGGTAGCAGGTCTCTTTCACCTCTCGCCTGCAAGCAGACTACCTGGGCACTCTTAAATCGAATTGCTCGTGGTTCGTTTTAGTGTCATCAGCTATAGCAGATAGTAAACGCAAGTGAAGATGAAGAACAAATGTGGAAACATATTAATGTGTTCTTGACACACCGATCTTAATATATTCGTGTCCCTTCTCATCTTTACAAAGTAGAACTATTTTGATAAACTTGGCATACAATTACGGTATGTTCTGAATTGCAATATGGAATAAGACGATGAAGCCAATGACAGCTAGTTGGTAAATAAAAGAGAGCCAATACAATTATCTCCTATTGTTTATAATCCTATGTTATATAAGTTATGACAGATTACTTAGTTACTACTGTGGTTACTTCGTTATTGTGCTGTGATGACAGGGAAGTGGCAACACGCGAGTGAGCGAGTGAGTTGCCTGCGTTTGTACTGTAGAGAATTTGGCCTGAAGGCTTATAATTCATATCAACCTACGGGTCTCTCCCAACCGAAGGGGTTTAGAGGGTACTCCATCAGGTTACCAACTGTTGGTTGGCGGAGCTTGAACATCAGGCTGACCGTAAACTTCGCATTCTCTTCACATTCGCGTTACATATTACTCTTGAACGCTGTTTCAAGAATAACAACTAATTTTAACTTCAAACTGTTCTTAAATCGTAATATTGCCCATTTTTAGTGCATCTATGACAGATGTGCAATCAACCGTACCTATAAAAACTGTAAACTTGTACTTTAACTGTAAGCTATTGTTATGGTTGTCACAAAATTTTATTAATTGGGGGAGTCGTAAGTCTATTGAATTTTTTGCCTCATTCAACTATAGTCTAAGGGAAAACATGAAAAGTGAATGACTCCACTTGACCTGGATTAGTAAATATCAGGGCAGTGTTATCTACAGCCTTGAAACGTGACGCGGAACCCCGCCGGCGAGTGAAAGCACGCCGCTTGATGCAATGATTGTGCTCCATCTATGTCGAGGACGTATTCAATAAGGGTGTACAGTGTACGGTCTCGATTCTGTTTGATTAATTAAGGGGCGGAAACTCAATTGGATTTGATAAGCTTAGACTCTGCCTAGCTGGGGATCTCTTTATTTCCGTTATCCATCGTCAGCAGCCTGTACGTATCCACAGCTGAATAAAAGCCTTCTCCATTGCCTTCTACCATATACTTCCGGGTCAGTATAAGTAATAGTATTAATTACAGTATGGCCACACCCTGCCGCTCTCTCGTATCCACCTCACCTCCTCTCTGAGACAAATCTGGAACAGTTAGTATGGCGCCGCACGCACACAGGCTCATTATCGCTCACACATGCACAGACGTCATTGTTAATGTAATAATGAATATTTTTCAATGAACTGCCAGTCGAGGTAGTTTCAGAAGTCTACAGCATGGGATTCTTCAATAAGGGCGCGAAGAAGTTTTTACAGGGTCGGCAACGCGTGTGATCCACCTGGTGTAACAGGCGTTCATAGGCTACATTAACTGCTTTCCATCCAGCGGGCCGTATGCTTCGTTGTCACTTTAGTGGTATTTTTTTTATATATTACTCTTTTTTTAATCACGGGTCAAGCCCGGTCATTTGATAGGCATGCGCGGGGATATGGATCCAACGCGTAGAGGCCCCTTTGAGAAGTTTGATGTAATGTTGTACGCCCGCCGTGACCCGCTCCAGGATATGTCAATGGAACAACATACCCATGAGCAGGTCTCGGCAGGCGTTGAGACTATTGCGAAGTGTAATGGAAAATAAATGGGCTATGGAGATGAGATCTGGATGAACTTAATACCGGGCTATTACAGAAGAGGGACGGACGCCTGCCATAACTGCTTTTATTGCTAGTTATATATTACTTATTATTAGGAGGAATAATTTTGACGAAAATTACATAGTTAGGTTTTTTATTTCGCGCCGAATTTCGGCTGTGTCATTTCGGCATGGCGTGTCTAGATAATAAATCTGAGGTTCGCATTGGCTCTCAAAATGATTGAGCTACTTAACATTCCCCCTAGAGAAGTGGGAAAATGCATAAACATTTTGTCAATCCTAGTGACCGATTGCTGGTGCACGGTCTGGCGTCGTATGTCGTTATTTAGCTGAGGCGTACAGTGCAATAGAAATATAAGCATAGGTGCGTTGCGATGCACTCGTTTGCAAGTAAACGGGTGTGCATAATACATGCACGGTCAAGGCCGAGCGTGGCCGCCGACCTTCCTTCCACGTGCCCGATTGTTTTACTGCTTGTGTGTGCGTGTGGGCTTCGGTAACGGTTAAATTAATGCTGTTATGTTGGCACAATTGTATCACAACAATACGTAACTTTTCACGTTTTGTTTTATATTGTTATGCGGTTAATGTTATAGTACCTTGTAGCTGTTGCGTTTATTGATGAATTTCTAAGTGAAAACAATCGTTTTAGTTCAATATTGCTTCTACATACTTATGTTAGGTATTCTAAAGGGAATATCGTGTATTGAATTTCTTGTCGCATTTTTCCCAAAATTCGGAAAAGGTGTGAAGAGGGTTACGCAGGGTCGGTAACACGCGAGTCTACATCTCCGGTGTTGCAAGCATCCATTGGTTGCGATAACTGCTTACCATCAGAAGGGGCGTATGCTTCTGTTTTACCTTAGTTGTATTTTTGAAGATCGACTCATTAGTTATAGCCGATATTTTTTTTTGCAACGGAATCAACTTTGTTCTGAAAACTATTCAGCTATTCTCATTTTGAACAAGTAGGGATTGAATTTTCTTTATTACATGGTAAAGTACCTATTTTGTTCTTCTCGATATTGAATCGAACCGAGCCTTAAATGGTACTACTATTTCAAACGGGACGATATAGTATATACATAAATTAAAAGGTATGCTCTCCAAAAAGATAAGTCACATTTGCTCGAATATGGTCGAGCTTGGCATTCAAGTAACTCGCTGTCTCTAAATAACTTGCTTTAACGGGCGGCTACTTCTACTTTTACGAACTATTTCTAACCATGGTTTGTTGCGATATGTGTTCATATTGTGTTGCTAAGTACTTTCTTTTAGACTGATAGTAGATAGGCTCTTTATTGCCACCTGCCTGACATAGTATAAATAAAACTAATACTAGAGACAGGCAGCACAGTAATATGTAGTAAGTAGCGCGAATGAGGAATTCTAGCTTATATTATCTATATCTAGGCTTATATTAGGCCGCAGTAAATAATGGCTCACCCAACTTCAATTGAGTGTTGTTTATACGTGTAAGATTTTGGTATTTTTTCATGGAGCTGCTGCATTAACAGCAGAGGTGGCAAAAAACATCGCACTTTACACTCGCAGTCAAACTTACCCTATTACGAATGGTATAAACAAGATGCAAAGGTCAAACTGTCAATCTTGACGTACCTATTCTCAGAACGTGTAATGTGACGTCACATCAACGCGACATTCGACATTTTCACTACCTAAGTGAGGTGAATGTATTCTAAAAAAGGCAATTAGGACCAAAAGTGTTCGCGTTCCGAGTCAAGGCCAAGGGCACGGAGTTTTGTTCCGCTGTGATTAATGGTTTGTTCCCATTTCGATTGTTATTCGATTTACTACTCGATTACGTTAATATGTTTGTTGGCAAAGTGTCGAGAGTGTTTAATCGATTACCAATCTAATTATGTAGTAACATAGAGGACGGTCCAGACTTAGAAAGTGCATTTAAGACCTTTCTTTTCTTGCTATGTCGACTGATGCGTCAGTTCATTGTGATTCTTAGTGGAACTTTGCTCGGGAAGTGGGTCTGAAGTACAAAGCCATGTGGGTACATGGGTCAATCCCACCAGCCCGAGCTACTAGTGTGAACTGGGTGGGCCGTAGAGTAGTTAACTACTCTATATATTATTATGTATTTCTTTTGTATCTTTTTAACTTAAAATTAGTTATAAAATACCGGTCTGTAGTACGAAGATGATTTTGCAATATTTCGATACAAATAAAATTTTTATATTAACCTCTCTCTTAAGAACATGGCTGTTAACAACAAGAAAGGAGAATGTTTGTTGTTCTTAGCTCCCATAGAGATAATGTGATTTTAACTTTTTTATTTAGAAATTTAGTTGAAATGGTTCTTCATATTGTATGATGAAAATAGGTTAGTGATACAAAACAAACGCTTTCCAAAATTTTCCATTTATGTTTATTATTATGATTTTAAAAGTGTTTTTTTTTTTCACCACAGGGTTATGAAAGAGGCGGGTCCCCTCAGCCTCCGAACCAGCCGCCTCGAGCGCCTAGCCCCGGATCGGGACAAAGCGCTCCTGGCGCGCTGTCTCCAACACAGGACTCGCAACATCCGCCACACTTGCCGCCGCACGGGGCTCAACCACCGCCGCATCAGGTGAGTTGTAATCTGTAACTTCCTCTTGACCCTCGATGGTACACCACGATTTCGTTCCGTCCCATTGTTCGCTGATTCGATATACAATAAAAAATCGTTGACAAAAAATAGAACTGAAGACAACATTGTTTTGTTCCTGCGAGGTAGTGAGGCCACCAGACTATGCGTAGACGATGCGTTAGCAGCGGGGGTGCAATAGTTGTTATATTGTAATACATTAGGGTGTCGTTCGCTTGTTTGACATCCGACGTAAAAAAGAGCAACTTTTAGATAAGCTTACAAATCAATTCCGAAATGCTAGTAGAAGATAAAAAGAAAATGACAATTCAAATAGAATATGAATATTTTTTGAATTTTATTTGCGATCCAATAAAATATATGAGTATCAACAAAAATAACTTTGTATTACCAAGATTTTTGCTGTTATGTTGTATTTACAATGTATGGATTTAGTAATTTTTGAAATGCAAATAAAATTGGTAATTTTTACCACGGTTAGTGTAAGCTCACTCTTGCCGCTGCATTCAATCAATGTTAAACTACAATGAACAGAATCTAAAACAAAAGTATTTATCGTAAGTCGAAAACAAAGTAAAACATATTTTGTTATGTGCAACAAATTTTTTTTTATTCTTGACTTAGTAGCTACAACGTATTATTTTTACTTGAACGCTAAAACTGATTGATGAACATACTCATATACAGTGTGATTCTTGATAAAGTGCACATACGAAAATGAGATAAAATAGAGCAAATTTTATCGACAAAAATAATATTTAAAAATTAGAAAGCTAATACGATGCAGATAAACATAAATTAATAAAAAAAATAATAATAATACGTGATTTTTTAAAGATATTTGACTTTTAATGAAAAAAATGCATAAAAATAATAATAATTTCTTTATACATTTCATTATTTTGGATAAATAGAGAAAATTTTGTGGTAAATTATTATTTTATCAGCTCCGGCTATTATCTAGAACCATCACCGTCTTTGTTTTAACGCTCTACGTCACTTGGTTCATGAGTTATAAAATGTTATTTACATGGGGTTCACAGTAGCAATTTAAAAAATTAAAATGGCTTAATATTATTTTTGTCGATAAAAATTGCTCTATTTTATCTCATTTTCATATTATTATGTGCACTTTATCAAGAATTACACTGTATACTACGGGTATAAATGACAATTGCCTCCATGTAATAATATTTTAATATTATTTTTGTCGATAAAAATTGCTCTATTTTATCTCATTTTCATATTATTATGTGCACTTTATCAAGAATCACACTGTATACTACGGGTATAAATGACAATTGCCTCCATGTAATAACCTTTTTTTAACAAACGTTTAATACTGAATTACAATAGGGAACAATATTTCTCTTGGTGGAACGTGAATCCAGCCCATCTAAAAAAAAATCCATATGACCGAACGTTTCTTTATTAGATTTTTAAGAGCTACTTTTGGCGATCACCTATCAAGGCTAGAATTTGCCACCGCTAACTATTGAAGGGTTATCAACTGAGCAACCCTGAATCTATATATATAAAAGAAAGTCGTGTTTGTTACAACACTTATAACTCGAGAACGGCTGGATAGATTTTCATGGTTTTTGATTTGTTGGATTTGTCTCCGTCCAGAATAGCAGAATAAGTATTAAAAACATTGGAAAATTTACGAAAAAAATAAAATAAAAGAAAAATCATTTTTCCATACAAAATGTTCGTGGATGTCGGACCTGTCAAACGTGACGTTAACGTGCGTATGTCAAATGTATGCGTGCGTTCAGAAATGTACATCAAGCTCATTTAATATAGAACAAATTTAGATTAAAAACAAAGGTCAACTCTATTGGTTTCATTTTTACGTCTTGATAGTTGTCTGTAATTTGTTTTGAAAACAGTTTTGTGGATTGAAATATTTATTGGTTGTCAGTTGGTACTTTTTTTGTGACGTATAATGTACTGAACTTAATATTTACCCACTGCTGGGTTACGGGTCTCCCCTCAACCGAAGAAGTTTAGAGAATGCTCCACCACGCTGCTCAACTGCGGGTTGGCGGAGGCCAGTGATTTCAAACCGCCTAAAGGCCGCTTGACTTAATGACTGTCATCTAATGATAACAACCAGGATCGACGGCTTAAGGTGCCTTCTGAAGCACGGAGCAGCTCGAGACAATTTAATGATAACAACCGGGACCGACGGCTTAACGTACCTTACGAAGCACGGAGGAGCTCGAGATAATCTAATGATAACAACCCGGACCGACAGCTTAACTTGCTTTCCGAAGCACGGAGGAGCTCCAGATAAATATAAACTCACCCATGAACAGGCTACGGTTGACGTTGCTTAACTTGCGTGTACAATTATACTGACACTCGCAATGACGCCATCGTGCTTCTCTATTAATTTCTATTATTCATTGTATAAATTTCAAGAAATCATAATTTTTGTTTAGCTAATATTTATACCACAACATTCATTTACTATTAGGCGGTACGAAGTTCGCCGGGCCAGCTAGTGAAAATATAAATTAAGTAAAAAAAGTAAGTAAAAATAAATGATTATTTCTGTCGAACAAGAATATATTTTTACACCATTTCTTGGAACCTCCTTTCAGGCAAGAAGCTGTAGAGTGAGAGATTCCGCTTCCTATTCATAGAGGGTCACAGAATAAACATGAAATGATATAAGTACAACATCAAAAGGAGATAATTTTAAATCTACCCACCTGGTTTATAAATAAACGTACGATGACTTTTAATACATTCACAGTCCATTTTTGATGTTGTATGTTCATTACTCTGAAGCATTAAAGTATATATATATATATATATATATATATATATATATATATATATATATATATATATATATATATATATATATATATATATATTATATATGTGATATTTTTTGTATTTTTTGTGTGTATATATATATATATATATATTATATATGTGATATTTTTTGTATTTTCTGTTTTGATTGTATTGTATTATTATGTATATGTTATGTAATATTCCTTTCGTATAGTTTTTACTACTTTTATTTGGATTTTAGTTCTGAAAAAAAATGCGGAACTCTGTAAGATCCATAGAAATAGGAATACAGCATTCACTCATTTGAGTCGATGTTTTTTTTATTAACATTGTCTTTTTTTTATTATCTATGACAATATCCGTCACATTTTTAATAAAAGTGTTTTTTTAAGTTCTACTTTTTAAAATTGAATTGAAATTTTGCTCGTCTTTCTGAGTTGACTGACCGAGCAAAACTCACAACTACTAAGTTTTTCTTTATAATAAAAGTTCACTATTAAATCCTTCAAGATAGTTGTCAAAACAACTTGCTTCTGAAAGTTAATACTGTTGATTGTTGGCACTTGGTGGAACATTATTATCATAATGTTATAATACCACAGGTGCCATTGGTAGAAATAGAAACACAAAAACGGTCGGTAAAATTAAATATAATTACGTGCCACAGTACAAGTTATAAATTTCTTCTGAAGTAATTTCGAACAAAACTGACCGTAGTTCTCTAGAGTTGTTAAGAGGGTTTATGTAGTACACTATCGCGTCTACTTTACTTTTTTAACTCTGTTCATATATGCTACATACATACCTGAACGCTGTATATGTACATAAACGCTCTAAATAGGGTCCATTTATATTTAGTCATTGCGAGTACATAATATAGCGCGTGTGATTGTTTGTCGCCCTATGTAATAGAAAATATAAAACATACTAAAAATATGAAGTTAAACATACTAAAAATTAAAAAAAGAGAGAGTGCTCAGTGCTCATTGTTTGTAATTAGTTTATATATAATGTGGAGGGTCATTTTGGAACCACAAAGTCCATCTAGTTGAAAAACCTTTCACCAATAAAGAACAAGACATTTTTAGGGTTCCGTACCTCAAAAGGAAAAACGGAACCCTTATAAGATCACTTTGTTGTCCGTCTGTCTGTCTGTCTGTCTGTCTGTCAAGAATTTCTACGTCGAGAATGCGTGGAGGTATCAAGCTGAAATTTGAACTGTATACTCAGGTCTACGGTCCCATGAAGTTGTAAAATAATCAATCTGCTAAGTTTACGTAAAAAAAAGTTACGACCGTTTATTCAGCAAAAAACGCATATTTCGTCATTCTCAAGGGAATCAAAACCTATAGGGTACTTCCAGTTGACCTAGAACTATGAAATTTGGCAAGTAACATCGTTATAGACTACAAGTACAGGAATAAATCTCAAAACTATACATTTGTAAATAGATCTTAAAAAATAGGGGGTCTATACTTTTTATAGGGTGTCGAAATTTCAAATTGAAACTACTAGTTCAAATTGGGTATCATATGAAAGGTATTGATGTACACATTGCAAAATATATTTTATTTATTTTTTTCGACGCATTATTTCTTATTTATAATGAAAAATATCAAATTTAATATTGATACTACGTACGGAACCCTCGGTGGGCGAGTCCGACTCGCACTTGTCCGGTTTTATTTTTTATATTTATGGACAATTTACAAAGGCCATCTAGACCCAAATTAAAAGCGCAAAGCTTGTACTATGAGTACTACACAACTCATAAATGTACATCTTTTTCGTAAATACATAGTTATATTACATAGAAAACACCCAGACCAAGACAAATACACATGTTCATGCATACAAATGTTTGACTTGTGCGGGGATCGAACCCGCTACCTCGGGGTCAAAGTGCCCACTGCTAGACATTGATCCAGATATTCATTTTAATTAATTGAAAGACATTAACGTACTTACATATGAATATAATCTATAGCTTACCAAGTGATATATATTAATTTTATTATGTTTCAACCCGGGCGACGCATTGTTGGAGTTAAACATGCTTAACATTATAAAGAGAGAGTGCGTATTGTATTAGTAGTTTGTATATTGTAATGGGACGATAATCTTTGATCTAAATCCATCTTTAAAAAAAAAAGGCATCCGTGCGAAGCTGGGCGGTCTTTAAGGAAGAAGTAAATCGTTTCTTCTAGTCTTCAAGTGCTGGGGAGCGCTGAATTTCATACAATAAAATCCATCTCGGAAATCGTTTTTTTTTTTTTTTAATTCTTATTTGCATATACATTAAACAGAAGATACCTAGTTACATTAGAAGTATACAAGGTGTGTTTATCTCTACTAGAGATCTCTTTCAGCCAACCCCACAGGAAGTAATGGAGTCATTGGACGGGAGACAATCAAATGAAAGTTCAAACTAATAACTAATTTAAATAAGACTGTAATAAAATTTAAACAATAATAACTATGTTAGTTTTTCCCTATGTTATAGATTAATATTTTTCACTACGGTTTATATTGGGTCAAATATTGATAATTGCGTAGTATGTACGTACAATCATTCCTAGTAATTATAGAAGTTGTTACAACTTTATTACGTAATTATCCTATTTTGGTTCAAAACACTAAAAATAAATTCATTTTGAAACCACATAAATATTTTTCATCTGTCCAATTAGAGTATGAATATTCAAAGTATTACAATTAGAGCATGAATATTCAATAGGATATTGACTTTGAATGCATCTGAAAGAAATGATGCGTCAATACAGACAGCATATTAATGTGAATGTATTGAATAATATTATGAATTGAGTGACTATTATTTTATTTTGAATTTAACTAAAATGTCACATGCATAATGCAGCTTGGTAGCTGCATGTTAGACTATCCGATTTATCAATATGCCGGATTAGAAGATACTTTTAATGGAGTAAGTACTTGATGCAGCTGTTGTATCCGACGCGACGGTAAAGAACCCACCTCGCTTATAAGTATATCATAGGTATGATGAACGAATATATTTGACCGCTGTACTCGTGTTATGTCGTCTATATAAACTAAAAATTATCAATCATTGCAATAGTTGCCATTTACTATATATATCTAACTGAATTATAATCCAGATAAATGCTGTTATTTTTTTTTATAGAAGTATTTTAAAAAATCTATCCAGAAGAGAAACTAGCTTTATAAAAGTCCTTTAAATGGGGAACCAAGTTAATGAGCCGACGCTACAAGAAGTGAGATAACTTCCTAGTTATGTATGTTCAAATTAACTAAATTTTTATAATAGCTTACTAATAACTCCACATTGTTAACAACTTAAACAAGTCTACCGTCTACTTTGCCACCTGCAATATAAAAGTTTAATTTATTGAACGTCTTATACAAGTTAAAATATAAATATTTCTGGACAATTTACACCACACCTTCGAGTCCCAAAGCTTGTGTTATGGGTACTAGACAACTGATAAATGTACTTAAATACATTTTTTAAATACATATAATACACATAAAACGCCCAGACGAAGACAAACAGACATGTTCATGAACACAAATGTTTGTCATGTGCGGGGATCGAACCCGCGGCCTCGGAGTCAAAGTGGCCATCGCTAGCCATTCGTCTACCGGGCTCGTCGGTATATAAACGTCAATCAAAGGAATAAATTGTTACGACGAGAGTAGGCATATCAACCTCGGCGAGGCGGCCCATGTTTGCATTTCGTTTATCGCGCCTGTATCGCGCTACCTAGCGACGTGAGCGGCGGAATTTTTTGATAAATTTCTACGGTGCTGTGTGCAGACTCGAGCTGGCCCGCATACTAGGTATGTTATGTACGCAGCTCCAACAGAGAGATAAACTTCTACCCACTTCGCAAACAGAATGACTAAGAAGAGCAAGATTGCGAACTTCATTTCCTCGTCAAAAATATAGAACACTACTTTGTAAAATTTTATCGCGTACGTCAAAATCGATTAATCAGCGCTACCTACGCGGAACTGGATTTATCGATAACTGGAAATATTTCTATTTAAGTGTTGACTATTTAAAATCAGTGTGGGTTGAGACATTGATCTCTGCCGTTTATTTTCAATATTACCTACTATTGTAACCTTTGTCTTTGTATATCGAGTTATCTAATTTCGGGATCGACTTACTTATTTCTTTTTTATTTTTTTACTACGACGAGTGGCAGACAATACGGCCCGCGTGATGTGAAGCGGGTACCGTAGCCATATTAACGCTCGCGACATAAAATATCGCTCGCGCGCCGCCACCCCCGCTGCCAACGCAGCATCTCCTTCATTTCTGGTGACTTCACTCACTTGCAGGAACACAACAACCCTCAAGGGAATTGTAATTTAGCTGCGGTATTCTGTGAGGTGGAGGTACTACCACAGGTACTACATTCCCCAGTCGGGTATCTTACAATTACGCTCCCTACATCTCTTTTCACCAGAGCTTTGTTTGTCAGTCAGCAGGGTGCACCGCGTGTATGTGAAGTTGGCTTTAGTTCAAAAATGTTGATGAACCACTTACACCCCAAAGGAAGTTTTTACGGTCCAATTTAGTCATATACTCGCGTAAAATGTTTTGTTTCTCATCGTTGGATATTTAGATAGTCAACATTACCGTGAGCATAGATAGGAATCACCATAGCGTTAACGAAATTGAACCGTTGTGGAAAGTATAGTAATTCACGAACTCGCTGGATGGAACTTTGGCTATGAACTGTTATCGCTCCACATTAAACTGTTGCCGAATGTACGGAGCCCCTCGTTGTTAGCAATTTTTAAAAATTACCTTCCCGACCATAACTATTTCAATAAACCGTCTATGGTCTATCCCGTCTAATGGACAACTTTTACTTTCGTTATGTTTCTTTTCCTGTTTTGGTATTCTTTCCTCATTTCTTTTATGCTATATAATAATAATTGTTGAATGAGTACGGACTTGTTTTGTTGCATTATCTTTTATAGTCGCTCACGTTCCAAGTTTTCATACATGTCAAGTTTCTACATAGTACACTAAGTGAATAATGTGGAGCTTATTAAATGGGTGTATAGTTAGCTTATGCATAGTTACTTACTTTAACGTGTAGTAGATAATAATGTTTTTCATTTATTTACTAAGTTACTAGTTTCCATAAATTAAAATAGTGTGTTTGTGCTTTATACATAAAAGTTACACCTAGCACTTGCATAGTTCATGGACGGGTGGCTTCATATCTACTACATGTAATCAACTGGCGTACATACATATTTATTATGGACATGACATTAGTACGTAATTATGCACACAAGACAATATTGACAGTTTGTTCCTGCACAGCTATTCTCCATTCTCCAATCGGATAATAAGCAAAGCGTAAGATGAAAATATAAATGTTGTGAAGCAACTCATGCTTTTCTGTGCGTGACTCGCTGAGCAATGTCGTGGATGATTGGTTCGTCATAGTGCAGCGATCGGAATTCATCGTGGAACGTGATCCGAGTGTTTTTGGCACGGTCCGCTTCTCGTTCTCGGCAGATTTGCATATTCCTACGTCCTGCCCGATCCCAACTCTATCTGTATAGCTCGCACGTGGCCGGCCTAGCGGCTGATCTCCGCGATATAATGGAGATGTGGCACATGTTAGTATAACATTTGCATGTCGGCGCGCCTAAAACTTCGCAAACAAGTTATAAGCCACAAGAAACTGTTTAAAATACAGCCCCATACATTGTTGAATATTCGAAGTTCTCGTATTCTTTATGTGATTAGTTTTTATTGAGTGCATTTATAAAGGTTTTTCCCGGGACATTATTCAAATAGAATCGTAAAAGATAACAAATGACTGTCAAGAATTGCGTTATTAACAAACATCCTTATAATTTCTCTCTTTTATTTGAAAGCTTTTCGTTCTTGATATAACATGTCTTCCCGCGGGTCCCAAGGGGTTTGAGTGACGACGTAGGTACCCGTCACTCAATGGAAATATACCTGATATGTGATAAATATAGCATTCAAGGCTCCCAATAGTCAGAAACACGTTTTCTTCTTAAGGAGCGCGAGGGTGCAAAAATTAAATGTCAGTCTCTTTTCACATAACCGACGGTGCAGAACATTCCGACCCTCCGGCAAGGAGCGTCTTCTGTCGATTTTATACATGGCCCTTGATGCCGGCAGGACTCTACAATTTATGCTAACGTAAACCCGACTGCCTCTGCCTTCACATAAACGCTCACTTTACCTTCCTTCGTTCCCTTTAGGCAACATTCTACTCCCGCTCACGCTCTACTCCGTAAAAGGAATTCTTGTTCTCAATCAAAGTTAACAACTAATTAAATATTCTGCTCTATCCGTAGTCTCATTTTTTATTCCAATTCTTCAACTAGAGTATCTTAATCTGTTTACTAAGCTCGTTTTAGAGCGAAATATAGCTAAAACTGCTATCCCATATCGATGCAATCTACCGAGGCCACATAAATCTAAACTCGGTCCGGGCTTTACAAAACTCGTAGCAAGCGACGCGCGGTTAATACTCCACGATGTCAGTAGAGAATTTTGAGAGTCAAGGGCCATTCCGGCATCGTGATCGCTCGAGAGTTGTACGGTCGAAATGAAACGTCGTATCTTATTTTATGATTAGCGGCTCGAAAGCGCTTTGTAATTTTGTTAGTTCCGCCTTTCTGGTGCTGGGGGCGAGCACAGTGAGTGGAGATCGATGCGAGCATTGCGTGCGAGTGTGAGTGGGACGCTGATAGCCGATGCTTGCTGCGTCCCTGTCGCACGAACCGCCTACTAGGCAGCCATGTTGCGCTCGACCTGCGCTCGCCCGACCGCCATTGTAGCATTCGTGACTAGTGATGTTCTTGCCAACGTAGCGCTGTCGATAATATATTAAGTTTATTTTATTCGCTACGTAGAGAAAAAATAGAACAGCCTTTTAATTGTATACTTCTTCCATTTAGAGTTTTTATAATCTATCCAATTGGTTCGCTCTAAATGTGATACGGTACGAATGTTATATTTATGTTACAAATAATAGTTATTTAGTAGAACTAAGTTACAAATCTACTAACTGCACCTGAATAAACGTGTTCCAATATCTCTTATAATGGGAAGGATAGTAATCCTAGAAATCAGCGTTGACGCTGAGATAATATATAGCAATAGAGGTACAAGAATTATCTGATACACTACAAAGATAGCTGGCACTGTGAATACACTGTGTGTGTGTGTGAATGTGGTACAATCTCAAAAATACAAGGAAAGGTCGTCTCATTTGAATGCATTGAGGAGGCGCCCGCAATGGGGCACTACATAAAGTGAGAGACCTCGAAGGGTTGATTACAGGACTTGTGCATATTCTAATGTCATCTGCTGGGGCAAATAATGCTTTAGCGATGCTAGAAAGCGAATGGAAGGCCTAGTAGGATCGTCGATCGACAGTAACGTCTATAAGTTAGAATAAGATTACTGTTTCTAAAACTACTGTTTCTTTGTGTTGACTTTATCCCAGGGAACGCAGAACTTTTCTTACGGACACAAAAGTTGAGAGAGAATTAAAAAAAGAGAACCTAAGAGGTCCGAGGAACCTTAGGTGCTGGTGATTTGGATTCGGGTTCGATATTTATGTAAACTGCGTAAATTCCAATGGTGCATCCTCGGATATTATCGAATTCATAATATTAGTATGATATTTTGAGTACTTTGCAGTCAAGGGAGGTGCTAGTCGTTATCGATAGACCGTTATGTTGTCGATAGTATAAGGCATGCAGTGGAGTTGTAGCTGCTCCGCGGCTCCGGAATTAAAATGTCAGACGTGCGGCAGCGCGGGCGAGCGTGGGGGCTCGCAGGGGCCGCGGGGCGGAGCGGGCGCGGGGCCGGCGTTATTAATAACCATAAGCCGGCAGACGCACGAACGTCCAGAGGGCCACGCCAGCCGAGCGGTAATGAGGAATCACTAATTATATTTTACTGGACTTCAGCACAAAACAACGTTATATACTTTATTGCAATGTTTTTCGACAAACGACTACTAATTACTGAGAACTGTGTAATGTTTTCGACAAACTTCATGTCAGTCGACCCTTATTTTCAAAGCCATCCTTTTACTTATCGTTTTCTTTATAGACTGTACGTTCGTGACAGACATCAAATCCTGGGAGTAGGACAAAATGGCATGATATAATAGTACGGCTGTCGGGTACGGTCCGTTTAATATTCCCCCACAGTAGGCGCGCCGGTTGCGCGCGACAGCTCTACCCGTTCGCTGGCTCCACTCCGACACTAAAAACTCTGTGTATTTTATTGTCAAGGAAATATATTTGTCAAAAGGCTTTGCTTGTAATTTCTTGGCTTATAAGAAGTGTCGCTCTGAGTTGATTCTTTCAGAAAGTTATTATCAAATATTAATATCTGATACACTGATAGTTATTTAAACTCTGCCACTTCTACTCTCACGGCTTATATTGGTATAACAGCCTAATCAGTGTTGCCAGGCTTAGTATAGCTGGTACACTTTGTTAAATACTTAAATGTTCAATTTATTCATTCAAACAATATTACAAAGAAGTCAGTTTGCGTAGGTTCTATTTTCCGCCGTATATAAAGAGCAAGTTATCGTCGGCACCACTCTGCTCTCATAATAACAAACTGCAAAATGCTCAGGATTCTCCGAACTTTAGTGTGGCGGCCGCTCCCGGCTGGAAACCTCTAAAGCGCTGACTGGGGCGTACATTCTCTCCTGCGGCGAAGTCACGGTGGCAGGGCTGTCGGGAATTGCCGAGTTGGATAAATTATGCCGCGCGCTCCCTTTTGCAATCTCCACGAAATAATGCAATTGAATTGTTTGAGAGAGACTGACAACCTTTGTCTTGTATATTGTCCTTTTCATTATCACAAAATCTCCGTTCATTTAGAAGTATGTTCGTTTTTTTTTTACACACACAAAATTTACTTATTTGCAATATAATAAGCACCTTACTGTGTATATGTATTCCTTAGTTAGATAATGAAGGTAATATGATGAGAAGATAACTCACAACAGCTCAGAAGTGGATTGTAAATATTCAAGAATTAAATAATAAAGTTTTCTTTATAGAATGCGAATGAATGAATAATGAAGAATTAAATAATGATTAATTCGATAATTCATAATGCTTCTATAAAGTTTTATTTATTGAAGAAAACTTAATGCAATAGTTATATCTTAGATGAAATTGATAAGGAAAGACGTACTCGTAGTTTTAGGTCTGAGAAAGCCTACTTCTCTAAACTTCACGTGAGTAAAGCCGCGGGCACTTATTTGTTAGTCTTTAAATAACAACTATTCATCTAAGTAATCGGTTACGGTGTAAGAATTTGCAGTCCATTGGAAATAGTGAACCGTCTGCCCTGTACAAGTCCCACAATTCGTTATGCTTCTAAATCTAACCCTACTCAGACCACGTTCAAGTTGCCCGTCGGAAATATATCATGTTTAATCCTTTTTTGTATAGAAACTTGCAAAATTGTAACTCTCTAGTTGGAAAGATTTATGGCCGATTAAAAACATTTTTATTTTCAATTGTTAGTAAACGCAAAATAATTTGCATAGATTATTTGAGTTTACAAACTTCGTAAATAGTTTTAAGAAATGTATTGTTGTTGGCTTTTTTTTCCTCCGATTTGATATTGATTTATGCATATTTGTTGTCGATATTGATTTATTTATTGTTGAGTCGGACATATTTTCTGATTTAGTCGCATTACGTTTCGTAACCTACTAGTATTCAATAAAAACCAACATTTGCATCGGGTCATTCAATATTTTATCTATGCAAAATAACTCCGTACACATCGTATATTAGATATTTTCTTGCGAAGCATTTTTGGAAAATCTCTTCAAAGTTCCAAGTGAACATAACTTAGAAGCAGTCGCTGTCAGCGTGCCTCGCTGCCAGACAAACAGAAAATATATCTGAGTAAAGTTTTCTCATGTTTTGCTCGCCTGCAAATACAACTATCAAATAAACTAGTATCTTGACTGCACTCCGGTTAAAATACAGTGACAAGACTTTTACACTTAAGCATTTTAATACTCTAACACAATAGGATTTTTAAATGATAACTGCGAAGTACTGCAATTTGTTACATTGACATTTGCACTGTTTTATAATGATCAGAAAGGGATTGTTCTATCACACGAATTTAATTCCTTAATGAACTAGTGATAGAGTTCATATTGCAATGGTGCCAATATCGCTACATTGTATTGCTATTATACAGCAATCAATTTGATGGAGTTATGTTGTCATGTATCTGGGTGGTAGGGTCACAATTCATTTACGGTAGGGTCTCTCACTTTTAATCAAGTGAGTCTCTACCTATCTTCATGTATTAAAACTGTGAGGTGCTGAGTTTGGACATATGCAGATCAGTACATCAACTGAATACAAATGTCCATAACCGATGCACACATAACGCACAAATAAGTGCCGCTACACTATTCTAAGTGAGCTTTGCAATGCGCTGCAATTCGCAATGTAGGTAATTAGCGCTTAGAATCAAGTAGTGAACGACTGCTTGTGGCTGTGTGAGTGCATCGGTTTCATACGTTGGAGTTGAAGTAGTGCTCTATGTACTGCATCTTACTGTCTGGCTACAAATAGAATTTAAAATATATTTTTTTGACTCTGTTGTTCTGCCTTCCTGAGAAAAACACCATGCGAAAACGGCGAAGACGATTTTAGTGGACTATATATGTCGCAAAATATCTAAATTTAGTCTGATTTCGAGTGTTTTTCGAGACTCATAGGTTTCATTTCGACCCATTTAGGATCTACAGAGCAGGTCGAAATGAACCTATAATAAAGGGAACTATTGGACCCTACCGTCATATAGTATCCCATACAAATTAGAGACATTCGAAAGATGTTACTAGTAAAAACTAAAGATATATTGTTTTTCTGTTTATTGACGAGCTCGGTAGCTGAATGGCTAAAAATGGCCACAATGAGGTCGCGGTTTCGATCCCCGCACAAGACATATTTATGTGCATGAACATGTCTGTTTGCATTGGTCTGGGTGTTTTCTATGTATTATATATATTATTATATATGTACGTATTTACAAAAAAAATGAATTTAAGTATAATATCAGTTATCCAGTATCCATAGTACAAGCGTTACTTTATTTGGAATTAGATTGCAGCGTGTAATTTGTCCATATTGGACGTATTATTGTGTTGATTATCCCAGAAGTCCAGTGGTAAGAATTGATTTGAATACCATAACATCTAGAACTATTATGTTCCTTCCCCTCATTGGAACTAATTGTATCGAATACGTTTTGATTACGTATTAAGAGTTGCAGTTGTGGTATTTCGTAGCCATAGTAAAGCGCTTTTATATTCTGCCACAGTGTAAAGGCAATTAGAAGGATCAGCAATAGAGTCAGCATATTTTACGAGCAGTCGTTATTTTCTATTCCCGTTGTTGTCTAAAAAAACTAAACTATTCAACTTCCATTCCGTTTATTGTGATTTCGCTTGGCGTGGACCGTTTCAGCGGCGCGGCCGACAGAGTTTTGAAAGTCTACCCTTCGGCTTACAGTGGTGCATGAAACTAACTTTGAGGTTAAGCTTATGAACTTTTTGTTATCGTCCCCTGTTTGAAATTGCGATTTAATTCCGTATACTACATGCTTGTAGATGGCGTTTAACTTAAGTACATTGTAGAAATAAATGATGTTGTTTTTACCATGTCAGTTGCTAAACAAGTAAGCCTGCCTGATGTAAAACATTCCTAACATAGATTGCAGTACTATTGGTATGAGTAATAATTTTTACAACAGTACTAGCACTGGCAATCCGAACTTGTGTCCTTTATTGAACCCCCTTTTTTTGATAATCCATTTCATCTATAGGTTGCAATGACTGCTTACCATCAGGCAGGTTATACGTTTGTTTGTCACCCGAGTCGTATAAAAAAAAATATCATCCTTTGATATAGAGATGATAGTTATTGGTATGGAAGTTTCAAACAAATATCCTGTTAAAACTCTTCCTTATGGGAACAGAGATTTTAACAATCAAATTGATTTTTGAGCATTGCTGCCTCCTTGGTTGACGAAGTCTCGCCTGGAATTTAACATTTCCGATTCGATTTGAATAGGTCAATTTCAAGTAGATGTACAAGTTGTATCAAAATATTCATTGTATCATTACAGATTGAGGCACTATAATGCTCGGTTCTACCATTTACATTACTGGCGAATGCTCCCGGTGCGGGAGCACCTTTAAACAATATGACTGAGATGATTCTAATATAGCAACCAACGAACCATAGGCACCGGCAGGCAGCCTGCATAATTTGGCATACATACGAGTATATAGAATATGTTCTCGATTAACACACAGCATAATTGAAGTGAAAACTTCTTTTGCGGCGTTGTGCACTTTTTGGGATGGGTAAAAAATGTTAAACTCGCGTCAGGACACGTGACCTGATCGAAAATTCGTAAGACGGAGGGAGGGTAGTATGCCTGCTCCTTCTGTTTATTTTTAATGGTAATATAAATTGTCATGTTTGTGTACGATAGCGCAATAAATGAATATTGTATTTTACCACATACATGATAGTACTTTTATACTAATAAATAAAGCAATTCGTGCGAAATTATACCCTAACCATTCCAAAATATTTAAAAATCACAACGTTAATAATGTTCATGTTTTCACTTCTGCCGGCACTCCCGGAGTGCAACCCGTTTTTTTTTATCCAAGTACTGTGACCGCGGGTAGAAGTTAGTGTGTATGCCTTATTTATGTATAATATCTTCCCAAAGCATGCTTGCTATATCTATATTTGCCATATCTGCCGGGGTTTTATTTTTTTTATGTAACACATCAATTTAACGAGACAGTTATTAATAACGCAGCTTAGCTGACAAAATCAAACATGGCCCATTGTAAGGTTAAAAATAAAAATGGAGACTCGAGATAAAGATCTGATTGACGCCGGAGACAAATCGCTGAGGTTTAACAGCATTTTCATTTTAAGTTCTTCTAAGTTTACACCTACATCTAAGGTTTCTATTCAGTATTTTTTATATATGAACATAGAACAAATTTGATATCTTAAGTAGTACTAGTACCTTATAATTTCTTACAATAACCAAATGACTCCTATTTGAAGAAAATTGTAAAATTATATCTGTGAAAGATTTGAATTGAACAAATTAAATTTTCTATAGTAGTAATACTTACAGCTAATCGATTGCTTATTATAATAACGCAATACTCGGATTGTTACGTATTTTTATATACATTGTTGTTTTTAGAAAATTAGAGTAAAAACATTGTTACGTGTCAAAGATTTTTATTTTGAGCGATAATAATATTGAACAATCATTTCTTCTTAATAGAAATTTAAACATACTTTTTTAATATATTAATTAAATAGGTTTAACTGGTACAACAAATAGTTATTACAATAGACCCTAATATTTTTGCCCGTGCTTTATGTTAAAAAAATGCATTGCGAACCAGTCGGTCCTTGAGCAAGATATTAATTTTTACTACTCGGAGCAAAAGCAAGCGCTCTCGCTAGAATTTAACTCGATGAAATGTACACACCATTTTGATGACTTTTTATTAGAAGTTTGTTATTAGAAGATTGGCATAAGGCATAACATACAATATTTGTTAAGTAATTTATATGAACTACAAAGCAAATTGACGTATGAGATGCAAATGCGAGTGTGAGCTGTTAGGAAATAGTGGGGGAGAGCATCAGCCGTCGCCGTCAACTTCAATTAAATAGTCGCCTATAACCGGCCGTCTTGGACGACGATGCGTCTTAGGTCGGTTTTAGATTTACGTGGACGGTCCGAGTGGGGCATCCGTGCAGACCAACCTTGATGAGTAACAGGGGCCATGATTGTATCTACCTACCAGTTACACTAGGCCGGTCTCCTGCCAGACATAAATTAAAATTTCATCCGATCAGAGCGATCTACTATAGTACGTTTTCTAAGACATTTTATACCACTAACGGTGAAACTGAGGAATCAACTTCCCTCAGCGGTATTTTCGAGCGGTGTTAAGAATGACGAGATGGAAGCCTTCAAGAACAGAGTCTATATTGCCCTTAAAAGGCTGGCAACGGATCTCCACGGGCGGTGGTGATTACTTTCCACTACTCGTACCCACATACACGTTTGCTCCCCTCTTATATATATAAAAAAAATGGTTTTCTAACCATTTTCTCTTCGGATACCATACAACGATCGGAAACATCTGTATGAAATTGCTCAATTTTACTTCGATATTTTAAGTACAACATAGGTTGTCCCTAACCGAAAATCTTCTGTTTTTAATTTTAGTCGTATAACATACTACGCAATCTTTGCCATTATTCATTTGTTGACCAAAAATGAATAAATTAATTTTAAAAGTGTATATCATATTATGGTTCTACTATCAATATTTAATCCGCTCTCTTTGGTTCCAGGGTTATCCACCACCACAAAGGCCTGCACAGCCGTCCACACCAAACGCGCATGATCCAGACTCTGTAAGTACCACAGACTATTAAACTGTTCTATACCAAAAAAGGCAAATAAAAAAAATGACGTGACAAAATTAATCAACTTAAAGAAATTATTATGAATTTGTTAAATTTAAGTACCTTTGGTGAAGATTATGGTATACAGGTAACAGTAATTATTTCTTTTAACATAAAATATGATTCTTATGCCGGCTGGGTAACTGCGTTGCAGATACAAAAATGATCTCTACCCATTCTTCTCTGATGCTGATGGACATCTTCTTTAATGGAAGGGGTTTATTGCGTTACTCCGCCGCATTGCTCTACTGTGGATTGTCCCAAACCAACATTTTCAAACCACTGACTGTGCATAAACTGGCTGTCACGCTGCCAGTTAAGAATGACGGCTATTCATATTTAACGTGTCCTCTGCAGCACGTAGTGGTTAATTAACGTATTAAAACGCTCTTGTGATACTCCTATTATGGACCTCTCATTAGATTTGGTCTGGTCGTCTGGCCAATCGAATGTAATTATACCGAATACCCCCATTATACTGCAGTTGCATTAATAACTACGGTAATTGCACTACGAGTGCTGTGACTCTACATTCACATTCGTAAATTTTATGAAAAAGTTTTAACCACATGTGTCGTGCGAGTGCTCGGGTCGTGTCTAAAACACACAATACTCTTCATCACACCTAGAATTTGTGTCTTAAATAACTTATATTTATAAAAAAAAAATGGGGTATGGTTGTGTCATGGACACGATCGTGTGTTGTACGTGAATACGTATATACGCACTAAAATTATCTCAAAATTGCAGCGCTTTCCCCTCTCCGCAAGAGATGTTGAGTAGTCCTTACTTAGCATAATAAATTCTTTCATTCTTCATCTATTCACTGGTATGATTAAATTTTGGATGTAGAGCATAGATTTGAAACTATAAAGCCAAACTGTATCCCCCGATTTTGTCATCATTAGATTTTTTGGATTGCCCCCGTAGGGTAGCAAATTTAAAGACGTGTTCACGTCAACATACATACATAGTTTTTTCATCTGTATAAATATAAAAGGCAATCGTTATTGACTGATCTATTAACGCACAGCTCAATCTACTGGACCGATTGGGTTGAAATTAAGCATATATAGATATCACGATGATTCACAACAATCGACGATATTCGATTGGAAAGGATTTTTGAAAATTTCCACGGCATACCGGGATACCATAAATAATATCGAACGATAAAATGCTCTTCTATTCGGTACAATAGAATACATAATTTTAAAATTGCCAATCATTTAAGTTGTTTCAATGTACACCGCTATAGCGGCCGTAAGAATTACAAACGGCCGCTTATATAATAGCATTACCCATCTAATGGCATGTTTATGCTCTTATAATCGCCAAATTATGCGACAGTGTAATTATGCGTTCCGAACGGTCATTAACATTTGAATGGAGTTTGCTAAAGGCTGCAATCAATCAGCGATGATGGTGGTGACTCAGGCTTGTATTAAAAATCTATCAGTCTCGACGTTTACCTAAGTAGGTACACAAAATAGATGCAGAGGGTTCGTTTGTTATTACCACGTAGGGTTGACGATTTTTACGTCAAAAATTGGTTGTCTTTAAAGTCGGTTTACGGACGATAATTTTAAGTGATAACGTCATAGGACATAACATCGGCCTATGGAGTGGGAGAGAGATAGATGCGTCACAAGCCGAACGCTTAGGCAGATGGTGCCTCTCTATCGCTTGTTCCGCGCTCTCGCTTGCACGCTCGCCTCAGGCGGAACGTGACAATCAGTCATGCTTTTTCGAGCGTGCAGCCGGCGTTCATCGATTTATAAGATGATAACGTCAAAAGGGTATAATAACGCTGTATGAAGGAATTAACAGTAATATGTATATTCATTATAGTTCTTGTTGAAAGTAGGTTTTTTATATACCTCGTCGGGTGATAGACAAGCATACGGCTCGGCTGATGTGAAGCGGTTACCGTAGTAATTTTAATGCTAGCAAAATGAAACATTGCTCACCCGCTCCCACAGCCGCTGCCAACGCAGCAACTTCTTCCTTTCCAGTGACCTCACTCACTCGCAGGAACACATCCCTCAAGGGAATTGTTATTTGGCTGCGATATTCTGTGAGATGGAGATACTTTCCCAATCGGGCAGCTTACTAATACGCTGTACCCTACCTCTCTTTCGCCAGAGCCTCTTTCTCTACTCGGCAAGGTGCACCAGGTGCAGTTGAGATTTGCTTTGGCTCTAAAGCTCGTGAATCTTTAATTGTTAACAACCCTAGTTACAAAATGAATTTGCTAAACCGAACGTAAATTTTCACGATTCTAACATTATAGCGAAGATAGAATTGTGGAAAGTGGTTTTACAAGGTTTATAAAATTTGAATGATTTTTGACACTAAAAATTTGGTATTCTGATAAATAAAAACTACTTGCTCTGACTTTGACTTCGAATATCTTAAGATGTCTTAAAATTTTAGTCACGTTTCAGCTTATTGTCTCCCAATCACACTCGCTTTTTTGACTATAAAAGTATCTATTAGTAGAACTATTATTTAATGGAAAATATTAAATTGATCCACTAAAATAATCTGATTTGCACATCAAATTAATCTGATAGCACATCAAACCCTGCATTTGATGTGCAATAAGTCTTTTTTGATGTGCAGAATAGGTTTATACTACGTCGGGTGGCAGACAAGCATACGGCCCGCCTGATGTGAAGCGGTTACCGTAGCCATATTAACGCTCGCAATATAAAATATCGCTCGCGTGCCGCGCCACCCCCTCTGCCAATGCAGCATCTCCTTCCTTTCTGGTGACCTCACTCACTCGCAGAAACACAACAACCCTCAAGGGAATTGTTATTTGGCTGCGGTATTCTGTGAGTGTACATTCCCTAGTCGGGTAGCTTACAAATACGCTCCCTACCTCTCTTTTCGCCAGAGATTCGTTTGTCAGGCAGTAGGGTGTACCGCGTGCAGGTGAAGTTGGCTTAAGTTCAAAGAAGTTGATGTACCACTTACACCCCAAAAAAAAGGTTAGTTTAGGTTAGCAATGTATTTACTGGATTTGACGTTAAATACTTAGTATTCTAATTTAATATCTGGTCATAGGTACAAACGTACTGTCTGTTTATGTATTTTCTGTGGTAGGTATTCATATAAAATTATCCCGATACCGCATATATATTGTGCATGATTTATGTATGTCCAATGATAATGTATTTTGAATATTCTAATGATGATTTAATATACATAATATGAATTAGGTGTTTTCCCATATTTTATTGAGAATTAATATTGTTAAGTCATGAAATAATGTGATTAGAAATGTTGTTTTTAGTTTTCTGTCACAGTATAAGTAATAATAGTACTACGTACAGTATGGTGACTCCCTGCCACTCTCTCGTGTCGACCTCTCTACCCCTCGAGACAAATCTGAAACAGTTTGTATGGCGCCGCACGCACGCTTATTCACGCTCTGCACAGACGTCATTGTTTATGTAGTAGTAAACGACGCGACATTTGTATGGAGTGGCCGGGGTGTGGTTCTGTGACGGAATATACAATAAACAGAATACAATAATTATGGAAAACTAGCTTGTACCCGCGGCTACGCCCCGCGTAAACATAGATAAAAAGTATCATTATGTGTTATTCCTGAACATATTCTATATCTATGCCAATTCTATGTATGTATGCCTCTTTCACTCTTTCACAAGTGGTACGCCGGTAAAACTAATTTTGAACCACTGCTCTATACAGGGGCCCTACCGCCGAAGCTGAAGCCGTTTACCATCGAATATTTTGATTCAAAAAATATCTCTCACGTTTTAGTTGTTGACAAACACATTCAGCTCAATTAATTAGATAAATTAAACGGGTCACTCACGTCTTTTTTTGTCGGGAAAGCCGAAACTAGTCGGCTAAAAAAAAAAAAAAAAAAAAAGACGAGTGACCCGTTTAATTTATCTAATTAATTTAGTATAATGTCTCACGTGAGTTTTAATAACATTCAGCTATGTTTGTACAGCTCCAAGGTTTCTACCAGCTAAGATAACCACAGGTATCATAAATCTAAGCTAAAGTTTCATATTCGTAATTGAATAAACCGATGGTAATCGGCTGCAACTTAGCCGGTAGTGCCCGTGGTCAGCGTATGCTTTTTGACGCGTGCAGTACAAAGAGTAAACTCCACGGCAACCGTTTCACATTAGGCAACTGTATGTCATTAGACTGGTTCAAAAAAGTAAGAAGCTATACATAGAGTAAATCTTTCTATATTCAACTGTTTCAAGAAAATATGACAAGAACATAACTGTCAAATAAACACCAATATATCTTAGATTATTATGCGTCCAAGCCTAACAAGTGCTGCATTAATGCCGCTGCTGTCCAACCTTAATTACAGTTTCTTACTGCTCATTTTTGCCGTCATCGAGCAAATGACAAAGAGCGCTACAGCACAACACGATGTACACTAATGGCTGAATAATGTAGGCGACTAGTCACGTAAACAGCCGAGTACGAAACGCTGTTTCTAATATACCGCTGTTGTTTATGTCTCGTCACGTATATTAATATACGACTTGGAACCTAACGTCGTTATATACGATGATACTACCGAAAATGGTGATATATTCATGAAATATATTAAACTACGCGAATAGCGAACGGTGTCGTTTCCGTTGGATTGTAAAATGTCGTTGAGATTGCTAAGATTTCATTGTATTATTTTAACCTGAATACGTCTTAAAAATTTCTTCGATAGGGAGGCAATTCATAAAACGAATGATAACAAAATCGAGGTTAGTTTTGTGTTGCAACTACATATCTATCATCTCCATCCAATATACAATCACACCACTGGATAGAAGAATTTATTACGCTAAGTAAGGTCTATGGAACAGCGCGTGCGGGGTGGGGGAAGCGCTGCCATTTTGAGATAATTTTAGTGCATATAACGTATTCATGTAGAACACACGAAAGTGTCCATGGCCACACCCCATTTTTTTGTATTATCTCGCTGGATCTCAAACTGGGGTCCATCTAGGACTGATGGAGTATCGTTTAAAAATGTCATCAGTTCGATACGAGTAGTTAGTACCCGACATGATTGTTCTAGCGACAATCTGGCCAGACTTTTATGGCTGATCAGATTATCACTCTCGTAAGGTTAATGCCATGGAACGTTTGGCAGTTCAGGGGCTACTACCTAAGAGGATGCCGATTATCATCGATTATTTTAACTCCCAAGTTAGGTTTAAGTTATTGACAAATGTTTTAGTTTAATCGATAGTGCTTCTACTAGCTAAGCTAATAAAAGCCAAACACAATGGCCACGAATCTAAGATGAATTTTGATTTTCGCAATCAAAAAGCTCATGGGCTTCGGCTTCAGCTTAGGCGGTAGAGCTCCAGGATCCAATTCAGAATCCTCAAGTCGCCAACAATAAGGTGCCGTGTCCTATTACGAAATGTTCCCGAATCGACTTTCGAATTGTCATAATCGGGTCAAACGGAGACCTATTGCAAAAACAGTTGTGTGAGAATAGCACCATAACCACGATTTTTCTAGTGTACGAAAAATTAAAAAAAAAAAAATGTCCAGTAACCTAATTTTTAAGTTAGTAGGTATATCACTCTCTGATGAGCGGAGTATATTATATAGTTCATGTAGGTATGTATTTCAGTTTCTTGTTTGACCACAGAATAAAGTAAAATTACAAGCGCTGTAGCACTCGCAGTTTGATCCTAAAAATATGAAATAAGGCTGCAGTTATATTAGTAGTTCGTTAGCTTGCAGTGTGCTTAAAGGTGAATGCACACTTATCCGAGCTGAACCTGTCGAACGAAATTAATATTAAAATTCTTTATAATCTTGATATGAAATTCTATGAAATGTCATAAACCTACGCGCCCTTCCAGATTTGGACGATTCGACGCGGATAGGTGTGCAAGGTTTCTTGGATTTTATAGAAAGAATTCTAAAATTCGTTTCATTCGATCCCTTCGACGCGTTCGCTTCGGATAAGTTTGCATTCACCTTGAAACCGGTGACTTCATATTGTAACATAAAAGAGCGCCCAATTTACTATTAATAAATTTAGGATATTCAATTGTATGAATTTCATTAATCTTTACTATAGTATTGTAATTCATTTATCGCGACTTGAAGGTCGGGGTGACGTGTTTTCATTGACCACTATTATCTCACAAGACGGATTTCCTCCTTTTTATCGCTTTCATTGTTTTCATTTAATATTCGCACAGCGGTGTTTTGATGAATATGTAGCAAATTAAAACCATTCATTTTACGCTTAGAATTTTTTCAACTGATGCGTTAATGATTAATGTGATTATTCAGCGCACAATATTCTGCTAATTGTCGTCGGAACGCCTCCCGAATCTTGTACCGTGTTTTATCTCAACGCGCAAAACAGACCAGCATTATTATGACGATGTTCCGTTTCTTTGAAGGAATGTGTTTCCGTTAAGAATCTCGTGGTACAGGGTCGGGCGGTTCACACGTGTTGAGTTCGTATCCGAAACGTTAGGGCAAGTATAAACATAATCATATACGTCGCGTCTTCATTAGCGCATATGTAGCCTGAAAACGGGCCTCGGCTCGTTGAACCGCCTATCTTAGTAAGCTGGCTGCGTATTGCCAGTCACACATTTTTCTGTTAGGACCTCTATAAAAAATTCTTGCGGATATTTGACCTATTTCTATGGTGAATGTTGACTGATATGAGGAGCTTCATTGTGTCATTGCGCGTGTCAGTCTTAATCGATCACGTAAGTTAAGCAACGGCGCCTGTCTATGGATGTGTTTATTTATGTGGAGCTTCTTCGTGCTTTGGAGGGCGCGTGAAACCGTCGGTCCCGGTTGTCATTAGATGACAGACGTTAAAACAAGTCAGTTGCCTTTGAGAGGCTTGAAAACACTGGCATCCGCCAACTCGCAGTTGAGTGGCGAAGCTAGGTTGAGTATGCTCTAAACCCCCCCTTCGATTAAGAGAAGATCCGTATACCAGCAGTGAGATAAATATGGGTTGATGTATCTACTACATCATGTTTATTGAGATAAATAAACTCACTGCTGGGATAGAATGAAAAAAAAAAACATATTTTGTATTTTAGTAAGGTTCTAGCAATTTTTCGCGATCTGGACTGAATTTCCATATGCCTGTTCTTAGTGGATGTCGACGTCAAAAGGGGCCGGTGTCTGCGAAATTTCAAATATCCATGCTCAGCCGTTTCAGCCCAGCGTAGGCACGTAATTTTGCCTCGCTAGAAATTTACTGAAGGCGTTCGTTGGAGCTTCGAAATTTTAACCTACAGTTTATATTCTCGACCGTCATTAATGATAGTGAAAATTGAATCTTAAGGGACATAATCACCGGTCTGATTTATATGACACAAAATACGAAATCATATTCCTTAGGTTGACTTACTGACTGGTACTAGCAACCGGTGCTAGCAAGTTTGACTTGCAGATATAAATGTGATTACCACCAACTTAAACTTAAGAGTAATTTTTTGACGAAAATTCAATTTGAATCCCATCTGCTAAATGGATTTTTGCTTTAGGAACGTTATGTAGAAAATAATGGCAAGTAAATGCACTGGTATAAGCTAGAGCTAGATAGCTTGACCCGTTTTTAGGTCATGCCAATTCTGTACATTTACATTCTATTTCACTTAGTTTTGATGACAAAATCCCACTTGGCTCTAGAGCTTGTTTAACATGGCTGGTAGAGTTACTGTGCCGGGATTTTTAAAATGTAGGCAATAATGTAATTACGTGTTTTCTACATTTATCTATAATCTCTGGCTGTAGCAGAACTATCAGCGTTTTGTTCACCAGAATATAACATGAGTAAAGTTAGAACTTTTTTTTGTCTAACTTTACTCAAGTTATTCACAACAATATAAATCTTCAAGCTATCAAAATGAACTATTCGTATCCGTTTGCAGAGATTAGATTTAGAGAGATGCCCTGGTAAATCGATTAGTATGTGCCCAAGATAGATATAAATGTATTAACTATCTGTGGAGTACATCTATGAAAAGGGAAACAGATTTATTTGTTTTTATTTCAGCAAACGTAATACTCGATACTTCGAAGTATCACACAAGCATATCAAACTCCTTGTCTAATCTCCGCCCTCATATCTAATATTTAGAACCCCAATCAATCCTGTGAAAATGCGTCAAGATAACTATTAGGCACAGTGTTTATCGATAATTTACATCAAGGCTCATTACCTCACGCTCTAATAAATAATTCGGCGGGGGCTGTCATCTCACTCCCAGGTTCGGTGCCGTCAGCGTAATATTTGACAATAAGCTTGTTTGTTAAATTGTGGCGAGGCGAGCTACGCATAACGAAGACTTATCAGAAACTGGAATAACACTGAAGTTTGCATTGTATGCCTTCTATCGTGTCAATGAATATTCTCGATTTTTTTTACACCAGTACTCTACAATGCGCAATAGTACATAGCATTTCGTACACGCCCTGGACTGTCTCAGATGTTATTATGTCCTACTGGAGAAGATATGAATCAAAGACGAGTGGGTCGACTCATATTACTGGGTAATTTCAATAGGACGTATACTTAAAAAGTCTAATGATAACTTAAATACGTACTTAAGGCCGTGCAATGAATGAAGAAATAAGCTAGATCAGATGCTTAATTATAACCTTTATGTGCATCGAGTGTTAGTAACCCGAAATTGGGGACCAACGGCCCGGCCCCCTTAAGAATCCTTAACATGTTCATGCTTCCCCGATAGAGGGTTGAAATTCCGAACATGTCTCAAAACTGTGTACCCTATTAGCTTATCAGTTTGCAAGTTATTTCAATGTGCATAAAATCTAATGAAGTGGCTATAGATTTGAGGGGTGGTTATATTTGAAGCATAATCATCGAACTATATTCCGTTGAGGATCAAAGTGACATCACGAATCTGTGTAGTGTGCAATGGGAGTTTGGGAACAGCACACATGCCGCGGGCACCCTCCCTCGTACTAGTTTGGGGCTCGTTGTGATTGCAACCTGTCATACAAAAAATGCAAGCGACAGTACTAAAAGCTTGGTAAATAGTATGGGGATGGAAGAAATCTAAACTCTAATTTTATTGTTCTTTGATTCAGTTTAATTTTTTGGCACGTAAAATGAAAAGTGTAAATTGCTGTGTAGTAATAGTACATTATGGTACAAGTGTGTAATGTTGGTGATTACCGCTGAGGCGCTATTGAGACCCGAGCCTTCTAGGCGAGGGTCTTAAGAGAGCCGAGGACGGTAATCATCAATACACAATTGTATCATACGACGTTTGTCAAAACACACTTGCGAATAAAATAATACAAAATAACTATAAAACAAGTTGTGACAAAAATTTTTCGTACCGAATGGCGGGAAAAATTAATCAGGTTTTCCTATGCGCGCGCATCTATCATGGCGACCGGCCAGAGACTAAAAGAATAAGGTTTCTTTTTTGGCTTTTCGCGGATAGCGTTTTAACCACGACAAAATGGGGAATTTAAAGTTTTCTTTATTACAGAGAAAACAAAAGTTATATTTGAGTGAAAGTTTTATTTATTAAACACATACAAGTTGAAATTTTTTGAAGTTGCATGAAATGGGCAAGCAATTGGTACATTAATTTATTTATACTATTGAACGCGATCTCTTTTGTATCGAAACTTTTTTAAGAACAAAGCAACTCAACCAATAAAAAAAAACTTTGTAACTCACTAGTGACTAATAATAATGAAAAAGTCACAGTTTGATTATAGGTGTCATTATGTGCCTAATTGCGGTGAAATAAGAGCCACTTTATGAGCAAGTGTGTTGAAAAATATTTAATATGAAAAAACCTAAATATTTTGTTGTTGATTTACTTAGTAAGACGTACAATAAAGTAGGATCCGTAGGGTATGATTGTTCACTTCGAGCGTTTTTTATGGGGAGTTAATGCCAGATTGAACGTTAATCGAATTACATATAAATATAAAAAAAATGTAACTGAAGAAAATTCTGAAACGTATATAATGTAGATCTTTAGAGTTCGTATTCCTTTTCTCGTCTAGCTATTTAGGTAATTCGCGATTTAGCTCCATGATCACATCGGACTCTGTTCTACGATAGAGTCGAATTTTTTTTTTATTTCTTTAGTTAAATAATGATTTTTTTTCCTTACCAAGTATATATTCCTTCTTGTTAACATTTTTTAGAAAATAAAAACCATTAGTGTAAAAATGTTCGAGGCCATGGTTCATATATTTATTTTATCGGATGTGCGTATAGTTGAATGGGAATATCATAATACTGTATTCATTAATACAGTTTTTTGCGGCGGAACTATTTCCCATTAAAAATACAGCGTGCACAAAATTTCCAACCCTAAAGTAAGTATGGATGAACGGGGTTGTTTGATGTTGATTGATACCGTTAGGCGGGCGAGCATTGTCTCGCCGGCGGCCCGGGGGGACCAAATGAGTGGAATTATTAAACCGGGGCCCGATGTGACGCTTTTTGTAATGAACGTGCAGACCGGGGGGACCATGGCACCCAAAGCTCGTATCAATTGTAGCAGACGCACAATATATGACTATTGTGAGGTTCGGAATTTCCAATTTCTTTTTGATAATTTTTAGGGTTCCGTCATAGAAAAAAATATAGTATCCTACGGTTATAAGCCACTGTTAACTTTAAGACTTGAAATTTGATATAGTTTCGGAACAACGTGATGATTTATTAAATATTACATTTTTTAATAATTTGTTAGGTATCTAAATGTACATGTACTAAACGTAACATTTTTTTAATGTTCCACCGAAAAGTGTTAAATTAATATAGCTTTACTCATTACTAAGTATTCATTGCTAACTATTTGGATCTATTCTCTTGTACTATGAGTAAACTGTCAAGGAAAGGATATTACATTTTATTATAAGTTATAAAATGTAAATTCCTTATTTTAATTTGCTACACTGCCTCATTAGGTTCTCACCTGTAAAGGTGTTGTTACAACTACAACACCTTTACAGGTGAGAAAGTTTACAGGTAACAGTTTAACTAAATAAAAAAAACTAAGGAATTTTCTTAAAATATTTCAACAAATAACGAGATTTTTTTTAAATTTCGAATAGTTATGTTTTTCGTATGGAACCTTTACGTGCGCGACCTTGACTCATACTTGACCGATGATTTTATGAGCCTGCAATTCTGAAAAATGGTCTCGTCATAAGTCAGTTGCCAAACATAAATTGAAGTGTTTTTCAGTAATATTTTAGTTCGGTGACATACTATGTGCAATATTTGAATAAGCTTAGTAACTAATAATAATGTCTCGATCACAATCCAGATATTTTTTAAGTGAATCAATTAAATATGATGAAATGCTCTAAGCTCGTTAGCTCTCAGGAGGAGCTCGCCGTCGTTGCGCGTGTCAGTCTAATCGTACACGCAACTTGAACAACGTCAACCGTAGCCTGTCCATGGATGGGTTGATTTATCTATCTCCTCCGTGCTTCGGAAGGCACGTTAAGCCGTCGGTCCCGGCTGTTGCCATTAGATGACAGTCGTTAGTTAACCCAAGTCAGTGTTTTCAAGCAGCCTAAAGTGGCCTTTAGGCGGCTTAACAATGGCATCCGCCAACACGCAGCTTGGTGGTGTATGCTCTAAACCCCTTCGATTGAGGAGAGGCCCGTATCTCAGCAGTGGGATCAATAAGGGTTGACGACGAAACGCTCTTAGGATAAAAACATGGTGTAACAAGCAAAAATAAGTCTCGCGTTTATATTTTCCGTATTTAATAATAGTATGTTTACGGAGTTCCCAAGGAACTGGGATGACTAGTTTACGACCCGCCTGATGAAACTGATAAACTGTTATCTCATCCTATAAGCGCCAGCAACACCAGGGCTAGTTATATTTCTTATGTGACCAGAGGCCGATATACAAGATATATGTAGATGTACAAAAAATATGAAAAGTTTGCATCGAAACCAAACTTCCGAATATAAACATATTGTTACATTAATAACTGTTGATATTATTATACCGCATACCTATTATATGCAGTAGTTATCGGCTATGTGATTAGGTTCGTGTGGCGTTTGATGTGAGGAATGCAAACAACGTGGCCGATGCAGGCTCCTGCAAGGCCGCCGTGCGTTGTCGGCGCCTGCAATAAATATTTGACACCCGCTCGCAAATAACGTAGCATGAAATATGCGATAACTGTATACGTAATGTGATCCCTAAAATCAACACAATAAGTATGAAGAAGAATGAATTGTGAGACCAGATATATATACACGTGATCTTCCATCTGACTTTTTCAGTTAGGACGAAGGTCGCTTCGGGTCGGCTGGAAGAGATCACTTTGAGACATAAGCTTCACTTTTCTAGAGACGTAACAACATTCGTACTACTGGTTTCCCATTAGACTGTAGTCTCAGTATACAGTACAGTATATAGTAGTACAGGGGTTCTTCGAGAAATAGCCTCTACTCTTAGGGTAAAGGGGTTTTACAGGTTTACCAAAACTACGAAATTGTTTTTTTTTAGTGGTTTTCATAAAAAGGTTAAACTCCACGTAGAGCAACATTTAAGCTTTGTTTCATTGAAATGTAATACTAGTGAAAAAAAAAAACATTGATATTAATAGTAATTGAAACTAGCTTGATTAATAATGTATAGCAAGTCGTGTATAAAAAAAGGGTCTAAAATTCACGCGGATAAAGTCCCATGCACTAGCTAGAATACGAAGTAAGTTAGGATTAGGATATCTCACTCCATTGTCTTTGAGCTTTAATGTCCTGAAAAAAATTAATGTTGCAGAAGAAAAACATATCAAACAATATATCATACTTAAGGTTTTGTGCATTATAATAAATGTTTTATTTATTCCATTCATTAGTCATTATGATACTTAACGTCTTAACAATTTGAGGCAGTCCTGATTAATTTCATTACATCAGTTACTGACAACATCAAGGATTGCGAAAACATATTTCTGAGATAAAATCTATGGCAGCCTGTTAAATTTCAAGCATTGCGAATTACAAAAGGGAAGTGGAATTACTCAGTGAGAGGAGTCGGGTGGGGTATTCGTCGTACGCAAGAAACGCGAAGGGCCCTAATTTGAGTTATTTATTTATGCAACTTTACGTCGCCGCTATGAGTAGCTCCCGCCTCATAGGAGCCGCTCCCGCGGTTGAAAGGGGAGCTTAAAATGGCCTGTCGCCATTGACAATATTTAAGCACAATGCTCTCGTTCCCAACACTGTGAGGTGTTGTTGAATGGTAATGATTAGAATTATTTCAAGTGTTACTATGGTATGCGTTTTGAGTATCTATGGCGTAATTATTTATACTACGTCGGATGGGAAACAAATATACGACCCGCCTGATATGAAGTGGTCACTACAGATTGTCAACGCTTCTTATAGAAATAAATTTTGCTCACGCGTTACCAACTGATGTTGCTGATGCAGCAGCGATCCCAAACCTCGACTGGTAAGGGGTCGTTATTTGACTGCGTACTTCTGGAAGCTGGAGGTTTCCTTTTGCTAGACTCTCATTTGCTAGTTGAAAGCTTGGTGCCCCATCCCCAAGTGCTGGCGGGTTTGACTTTAATGATGATGCTAAGGTACTTTCAACACAAATACATGTAGGGTTTAATGAACAGTAAAGTGTGGTTTTCCGTATATTAAGATATTTTATCTTAAATTTCTCTTTACACAAATAGTAATCAGTCTTTACAATAAATAATGAGTTATAATCTAAAAGTTAATTTTACTTAAAATCATAGTAAATTTGAAATCACTTAGTCTATACTGTCTTGTACAATGGGGTGCGTTCTGAGGAGTTGTTTCATATGATGCTCACGGCCTCCTACAGCTCGCCATGGACATTAATTCTCACACATTACAGCATAAGTGATAGCGTACTATGCGGTTCCAGAGAAGTTTCTCCGCAACTTGTGGAATGAAGAATTTATCAGGAGACTACAGAATGGGGTTCATCAAAAAGGGAAGTTTTTTTTATCACCTTCGGGGTATAGAAGAACTTACAATGTCGTTGACTAGTTTATTGCCTCAGCAACAACGTTGTAAGCGGACTAAGTGACCTAAAAATAGTTTATTGTTTTCCCGAGGGAAGTCACAGTGGAAAATTTACAATCTCTACTCTGTTTTTCATTAGCTGCGATTTTTTTTCAATGGCGGCGTTGATATGCTGTATAAAGCCCCATAATGTAGGAACTATCCTGACACCAGTAGAAGCCAATTCCAATATAAAAAGTTTATTCGAACCACCTTTTTAAAAAAAAAACAAAAATAATACATACCTTGATATACTTTTTATGTTATTTGAAGAGATAAAGACCTTTCGTCTTATCGAATTTATTTTCTAGAATATTTCATGAAATTAAAAAAAAAAACATGCTAAATGTTAATTAGTACCTACTAAAAATCCTCTTCTAACCATCAAATTCATATACAGTCACGTGCAAAGGTATAGCTTAAAAATCGCGGCCTCACAATTGTAAGCTATCAATACTAATATAAAGCTTAACAGCAACATGATAAGGTTTAAAACCATTTTCGTTACTATACGGCTGTAAGACTTTCTATATGCATTTTTGCACGTGGGACGTGTATTGGATTCAAATAATTGGTATTCAATAAATTACTCCCCGAAATTAATTATGACATTTTACACAATTTACACAAAAGCGTTGCGCAATTGCTTCCCCCTACATTCATTACGCTACTGACGTACCCTTAAAGGAGCTTTCAGATTAACGGACCGCATTGAAATTGAGTCACCTTTTTGTGAGCTACGTTCCCGAAGGTAAACTTGTAGCTACACCCTTCAATTTACAGTCCCCCCCCTCTTTTTAGTTTGAGGGTATAAATGTAGCTACCTGCTAAATCTAAAAAAATCACTACATAGTAGCGTTCAGCGCTGAATATAATATCAAGTTGGACAAAATTACACACACATGAATAAATAAAAAACTAGCGACCCGTCCCGACTTCGCCCTGTTTATTAATCCATAAATATCCTCATACTCGTAGCTTATTTTCGCAAAATGTTTATAAATTACAGCATAATAATCTTTTCTGGATAATTCATCTTTCTGTTGTAGAAAATCGTATGAAAATTCGTATACGAGTAGTCAGCCCGAATAACTGCAGCGGCAGACTTTATATTAACATTATGTAGAGATGAAGGAAAAAGATAAAAATTCAACTCCGCCGTTTTAATGTACACTATCATATGCTCGTAGGAAAGGCTTGTGTAACAATGTAAAAGTAATGCACGATGCAAAATATTCAAATGTAAAAAGCGAGAGGCAGGGTCGCCCGCTGCACGTTCATAATAAACGAGATTGAGTGGGGCGGTGTAGACGCAAATGAATGACGGTAACAGCGGAGAGCGTAATCAGCCGACAGGCGACGTGCGTTCGCATGTAAAAACAAAGCAAATAACATTTTACTCGGGTGAATTTTCAGACGAAATTTCACTAGAGCTACGAACGATAACAGACTTATTCGACTAATGTCGCTCCGCTGTCTTGTAGACAGAAACTGTTTTTGAAATACCAGTCGGTCTCCAGGATTTGTGACTGTATATTTTTTAGTGGTGGCAACTCCCGGTTGAGTATGGATTAATTTCTGCTGGCTGGCGAAAGTGTTCCGTACGAGCTTGTTCCTGCCTCTTACCACCACTAGTGGTATCATATGGAATCTCTATTCCTTTTCGTACAACCCTAGTGATGTTTCGGTTAGAACTTGTTAGGTAAAAGTCTCGATAATAGTATTAACACCGAAGTGTTGTGAATTGGAAGGAACGAAATAGCCAGGACATTGACTGATGGCAAACAAACTACCTTGCTACAGGCTCGGGAGTTGTCGCACTGCTGTTATCGTAGCTCTTCTTTTAGCTGTAATTTTATTTTTGTGTTCCTTTATGTTGCTCATACGTTGATAATTTACAATATTATTTCGGGCCCATCTTATTTCATTATGTACAGACAATATGTCCAGATATTATTTCACGTTTATAAATAGAAACTTATCGGGGACCAAGTTTGTACCGTATACACACAATTCGACATGTATCAGCGTCACCAATATACCGACTTAAAAAGAAAATTACTTTGTCGAGAAGGTTTCCGACCAGGGATGGGCAAATGAAAAATATGAAAAAAGTAAAAATTCGTTAAAATGTCTAATTAGATTTTTCTATATTTGTAAGATTTTATGATTAAAACATCGGACGCGCAGCATGCGCTACATAGCGAAATTAATTTATTTATTTATTTTGGCCACTTTGCCGAATTGATATCCGAAAACCAAGGTCACTTTACAGTAATACTTTTTGATGCTCTACATGAATCCGAAGTCAGAATTTCGAAATTTTGAGTTTCATGCAACGGACGGACAGACAGAATGACCGGACGATTTTATAAGCTCAATAAATTTCGCTGAATATTATCTTTTACTGCTTTGTTAAATTGTTTGCATATATCATAACCTTGTTTTATTTAGTTTAATAAAATTATTCTCCTTTAATATATATTTTTCGCATATAATTAGAATATTCCAATTTATAAAAAAAAAACGAATTATTATCGAGTTAAAAAAAGTAACAAATTTGTTCTATCACTACTTTCTAAACTTCCGTTCCGCTCATTCTGCTTTTCGGAAGGCGATGCTACTTTTCTGATATAGAGATCCAAGCCTTTTTATATTTACCTCTTGAATAGCAATTATATATCTTTGAAAAAAAAAATGTGAGAGATGATGAATGAGACCTTGAACTCTGCCAATTCGGTGTCATTAGGAACTCTAATTTTATTTACATTTGACCCGTTGTAACCCTCTGTATTATCGCAGGTTGTACACGTGCGATTTTTTCAACTGAAAGGCGTTTCAAATCTGCCGTTTGCTTTCTTCAGTACAACTTGTGAAAATCACATCCAATTTCGAGCAGTAAGTAGGTTTTGCTTGGTATACGTACAAATAGGCAGACAGATAAAATGAATTGTTTTGGCTTTTATTTCTTTTATAACGATGGCTCATATTATTTTTTCTTAACTGTATATCGACGTCGGCCCGTGGCATTTTAATAGGTATATGTTTTTTCACGGTCCTGGATATATAATTGTCCAATATGTGTGCTATGTAAGACCATCAAGCCTTGCACGATATTATAAGGCCTAATTCGCAGGAGCGCTTATTTATCGTTTCACGCTTCGTAACGTTCAACATCTCTTACTTTCTTTAAAATAGAGAAGGATCAGATAAAAAAAAACAGTGAAAAAAGCGCTCGTGAAAATGGGGCCTAACTGTATTCTAAGTTTTCTACGCGCAATTTTCAGTTTTGCCCAGTGCCGGATTCAGTTCGTCAAACATAAATCTCATATGCCATTTCATTGCGAGTCTTTAGTCAGAATGCTCTTACTGCCTCTTACGTTTCGGTTTTATGTTTCCGTATTAAAATTGGAAATAAAAAAGGCGCGCGCTGATGTTTGTCCGTCCGTATGTCACAAGCTTGCGAAGCGTAATGAGAAAATTAAAAAATTGGCTTAGGTAACGCTAAACTTGTTATGCTGCGGTTTAGATGAACACATAGTAATATAATTCTAATATACTCGCATAGGCGTAAACTAAATCCATAATAAAAATAAATACCTAGCTCTATTGAGCAAAAGAGATTTGAAATAGAGAATTGAACGAAGAGTATGAAAAGTGTCGACAACGACACGACTGTTGTCTGCAGTACTGTAAAAAGAGTAAATTTATGCTCTGTATCCGCCCCCTCAAGAAGATAATAAATTGTTTTCACGTCACCTCGTACATACTTTTTAACTGCATACTGTTACATTAAGATAAATTAATACAAATGGTTGATATGTAATGGCCAAAACATTATATATTTACATGTATCCTCCCTTTCGTTGGTGAATACAAAAATTGGAATTCAGGAAGAGGCGTAATGAGATTTTTGCAGGGTCGGCAACGTCGGAGTGATATCTCTGGTATCGCAAGCGTCTATAAGCAGTATCTCTGCTTATAGACGCTTGCGACACCAGAGATACTTCTTACCATCAAGCGGATCGGTAATTTGGTAAATTTTGGGTAAATGTCTATTTTTTGCGTTTAATTCGAAACAAAGGTTTCGCAGAAATTATCAAACTTTCCCTGAACGATACGCCTACGTATAACTTCAAGTAGCTATGGCAGTTCATTTTAAGTTGCATTTCTGTAAACATATACCTTAAAAAATATTATACAAATTCGCATGGTACGGAACAGTGAACAGACACGCACTTCCCTGCCTTTTTAATTGAATAAGCGGAGGGTGCTATATAATCCGGCCCTGTAAGCTCCGAGCGCCAAAACTCACGTAGGCACTGTTTGTTTTTGTAACCAACTCTTTATTCCGACTGCTTTTCCATTTCAACTCTCTTACTCTGCGTACTACGAGTAACAACTTTGTTTAGATCCACTCTCCGTAAACAATTCGTGTTATTTTTTATTATGAAATTTAAATTTTGATATTACAGGTATAAATCGTTATGAAGAACATCGAATTTTGAATAGCCAGTTTTATTTCGCTATTCGAAAGCGTCGGAGAGAATATTATTCATTGATAAAATTTTATCACGGACGCATATTTTATTTAGTCGTTTGGACAGATGGACGGAGCGGCCGCATTCGGCTCGAATGTAATTATTGCGGTCCGATTTCGATAATACGCCGCGAGGCCGCGCGTGTACAAAATGTGGTCGGGAACTCGTTTCGTTTCATTTTAATAATTTATACGGCTCAAAGCACAGAACAGATAAAGCATTTTCATGTTGTTTTAATTTTTCTATAGGTATACATTTTGATATTCATTAACCATCTATTTCATTAAATGAATGAATGCATAATCCTGTCGTGATAAATGATTGCGTTCGCATTGTTTTGCAAATAATTTTGCTATAAAGCAATGGAAGTTTATTATCTCAAGAACGATATTAAAGCGCCGTATGTTTGTTAGTAGGGTACACAATAAAAAGATTTGCCCCAATCACGATTCCCTGGGTCGAGCGAGCGGATTAATCGCGTTGTAAAAACGCTGGATCGCCGGTAACGAGGTTGTAAAACCGGACCCTACATCTATAGCCGAACAAGAACAGCTACTTGAGATAGGTGAACACTAAACATAGATATTTGAGCTTGTAACATGCTAATACGTTTTAGTGCCGGGGTATCGGAAATCTTGATTAAATTCGTGTTTGAGTAGTTCATGAAGTGTATTGGAAATAATAAAAAATGGGGTTTGGCTGCGTCATGGACACGGTCGTGTTTTGTACATACGTGAATACTTTATATGCACTAAAATTATTTCAAAATGGCAGCGCTACCCTCTCCCCCTCACGCGATGTTACATAGTCCCTATCGTAATAAATTCTTTGATCCTTCATCCATCCAGTGGTGTGATTGAATTTTGGATGGAGATGATAGATACATAGCTGCAACACCAAACTGTATCCCCCGATTTTTGAATTATCATTCGTTTTTTGAATTGCCTCCATATGGAAGCAATTTTAAAGACGTATTTACGTCAACAAGGTTGTAGCTTTACTGCGACATTTTTGATTTGTAACTATCACTTTAACTTCATCGCTCACATTTCTGATACATTGATATTACCGTTATATAGACAAAACATAGGTCGTAGTAAAATTTTATGGCGATGTTTATGTATTATGTTATAGTACATCGTCAGTGTATTATGTTTTCAGTCAACACGTACCCATTTAGAGGATGGTCGTTTCGTGTAGAACGCGATGTAAGGAGAGGCCTCAATAGACCACTAAATGCAAAACGGTGTCTCTTGTGGACTGTTGCGTGCGTGCCCCACCGCAGTTACTTTGTCAACTAACCGCGCAGCACACTTTAGTGCCTATCAAACGATCACATTAACATATTTTACTGCTTTATGGCAGATGACGGAGGTGTACCTTATATTTGAAGTTTTCCTTCAGTATCAATCAACATAAATGTAACAATAATGGTAACATGGTTTGGGGTGTAAGTGGTTCATCAACATCTTCGAACCAAAGCCAACTTCACCTGCACGCGGTGCACCCTGCTGACTCGATACTCGTTTAATCGAAGTAGCGAATATTCCCGCTGGATAGCTCGGAATGCACATGATCTGCTCCGTAATGACGATTGCAACATAAGCTATGCAATAAAATATTATTGAGGAATTGAAAAGATAATTTGAAAACAAATTGTTCCGGTCAATCACTACAACGTTAACACATTGTAATACATTGTGATATAAGGGTGGAGCATAATTGACGCTGACTCGCAACGCTGCAACTCTATTTACTTATAACAACTACAAATTATGATACCCTATTTAAAGTCCACACATTTATGTGCTGTACATGAGCACTCTGAGAGTTCTACGTTTTTGGTTTCTGAAAATGTAGAGAGGTCATCCCATCCGCACATAGTTCAAATCTAAGCACCATGTGATTTGTTTATTTAAAAAAAAAAAAAATAGATTTGATGACATGTTTAACTGTCACTCCTGGCCTGTGGCCCTTGGCCGTGATAGTTGTCAAGTACCACGTAATAACAATTTTCTTCATGTTTTCAAAAATAGTTTGAACGAATGAATGAAACCCTTGTTTTTTATTACCTGTCACGATGATCTACATACTCGGTGATCGTTCTTACTTGTGTTAGGATAAACTGACCATTTATTTTTGAATTCAAAACGGGACATAAGTTTTTATACCCCAGTTAGTAGCTTAACAATGAAAATAAACACTTCTTAATTTTCTTTATTTAGAAAAAGTGTAATGCAATTTAGTATTCACTATTTATATTCATATTACGTAATTCTAATTATTTTTATTATAGCAAGTTGTGAATAATAAAAATCAGTCATCAGTTCAATAGGGTTTTTAAAGCAAAGTTACTCTGACATTAATTATTAAATTATATGAAACAAATTCAATTTAATTGTTTTCTTCCAACTATGCTTTAATTTCATCACAATCACACTAAAAACTCAGTACAAAACGAGTCTTTAATGCTCTAGAGCAATAAAAATGTATGAAATTTCATTATTGCACAGTTTTTTTTAATCGCACCAAAAGGTGCCAATCTCAATGGATTAGCTCTATTCAGCCAGCCGATATCAATACTTTTTTTTTCGTACGTATTATTCGTTTCTATCCTACTTGTTCCAAATTTAAAAAATGATTGCTGCTAACTCTGAGTTAAAAATGAAAGAAATTTAAAAAAGTGATTTCGCGGGAACTTTGTTAATTTTGCTTGACAATATTTTTGGAGACGATAAAAGTGTGATACTATCTGATTTTGAGTGCTTCGGCTTCGAATTAAAATGGAATCATCTAGCGACACATTAACTCCGGAAAACATTCTAAATGAAGCCGACAGTGTTATAGAAAAACTTTTAACTGTTTGATATGAGTTTCTTTTATCTACTATTCCTATAGGTATCAGTTGAAAGAAAAGCAGATTATGCACCTCGCCTTAAGTAATTTATATTGCCCTCGTGCCTGTTAGATTAGAGCCCTCGCTGACGCTCGGGCTCTAAATCAGGCACTCGGTGCAATAATAAATTACTTTGTGCTCGATGCAATAATCTACTAATTTATATTTCGAAAGAGCTTCATAATTTTAAATTTTCTTGCGGTTTTGGAAAACGGGACTATTTTCCGTCCCTGCGCTTTGTTCGGGGACAACGGGACAGGTGACGGAGGAAAGAGACAGTCCCGTTCAAAACGGGACGTATGGTCATTTCATGTTAGGAGCATGTACAGAGAAACTTTCAACTTTTATAAATTGACTAAGGTCTGGTAGTCACGAGCTCTTATTCTGGAAATGGTATATTTGTGGATTTAATTGATGTATAACCACCTTCTTTCTTTTTTCAGTTATTAACTCAATTTTCTATTTGCATTTAACATTTTTTTTTATTTAAGAAGAGTTTTGTCGCAATCACGCCTCTGTCACTCTGTTATGCACCCTTTTTGTTATTCACTGCCTATGTTTAAGACCTTCCCTAACTAATTTTTACTTACTTAGCCTTGCTGGCTCACGACAGAACAGTTACCAGAATACTGAAAAGTAGGTATATTGTCAAAATATGTATCTTCTGAAGGCTTCGTTTCTAACACATTCATCAATATGTAGTGAATGCATCAATATGTACCAAATTGTACTGAATGCGAGGTCATCGGAGCCTTATACCATCGCATTCAGTACAATTTGGCGGCGGTACATTCCTCATTTCAACCGAAGGACGTCCACTGCTAAATATAGACCCTCCCTTTTAGACTTCAACAACAATCGCTTTTGTGCCGTTTTGCATCCATCGGTTCCCTGCGATCTTTACCAGCGGCTCTACCGGCTAAGCTGAAGCCGATTCCCATCGAATTTATTGATGGCGAAAATCAAAGTTCAGCTTAGATGTATGGTACTTGTGTTTAGCTTAGCTCGTAGTAACTCTAGAGCTCTACCGAAGCTAAAGATGTTTGTCAGTAACTAAAACGTAAGACCTATTTTATAATTCTGGCCTCTGATCGTCCGCCCATCTAGTGCCGGGCCGTCCTACGGTACCACTACTTTGCCCACCCTAAACCCAAATTTGTTCAATGGAATGTGTCCAGTTCTGAATCTGATAGCAGGATTATGACATTAATATCAACCCACAGTGTGATATGTACATTTTATCAGTATAGTTAAGGTCGACTCGACAGGTTGACACCGTAAATAACTTAATGAGTATCATGCAGTAACCCCTTACAGTATCGTATTGTTATTGCGTTAGAATGCTCTATGCGGATGTGTTGTAGGTGTCGTCGTAAAAGCGACCGTATCATTTTATGGCGCGACCCAGGATCGGGGTCGGCTGAGCCACCGTCCCGGGTGGTCGTAACAAGAGACCACCCCACTCGTTTATGAATTTTCATAAACTAAACAATGTTACGATTACGTCGACGATTCGGCGAAAGTTTACCACTTCGCAACTCGAACAAAATCGAACGCTTCAAACGCTATTGCCGTGAACTTTTGTCGTGGGTGCAATGGTTGATGGAATGATCTGGGGCGACAGTGAAAAGTTGAATGGGATGAGACGCGCGAGATAAGGACGATTTCCACAGACGTGAAGACAGATGGTTGCATTTGACAACTCGCTCGACACCACTTGTTACCTTGCCACGTTAGTGTTTTTTATGCCACGTTGTCAAACAAATATAAGGCCATCCTGACGTAAGCGGTTTCAGTAGTCTAAAGTAGCTTTCAATACAAGGTGTATTGCTTAAAGGCGGACGCCAGTACTGCTCACGCAGCAACTTTACATGCTTGGAGAGGCATGGAGAGGATATGGCTACACTCTTGTAGCCATATCCTGCTTTCTAGAACAAGGACCATATGCGTACCCCAATGTGGCAAGTTAGTATAACAAAATGGTAATGGCTAATACATGTCCCTCCTTCGGTTTGCCTATGATATGGTCATAATGTCAGAATCGATGTAGGATTTCAATCGAATGCTAAATGATGTCAGTACTGCTACGATAGTCGATCCAACAATAACAGATCCCAGTATACCTTTTTTTAAGGGGGTTCCGTACCCAAAACCCTATTACTAAGGCTCCGTCCGTCCGTCCGTCCGTCCGTCTGTCTGTCACCAAGCTGTATCTCATGAACCGTGATAGTTAGGCAGTTGAAATTTTCACAGATGATGTATTTCTATTGCCGCTATAACAACATATTATAAAACAGAATAAAATAAATATTTAAGGGGGATCCCTAACAACAAAACGTGATTTATATAGTTCCGTACCCAAAGGGTAAAAAGGAACCCTATTACTACTAAGGCTCCGCTGTCCGTCCGTCCGTCTGTCACCAGGCTGTATCTCATGAACCGTGATAATTAGACAGCTGAAATTTTCACAGATGATTACTTCTTTTGCCGCTATAACAGTTCAACAAATACTAAAAAACAGAATGAAATAAATATTTAAGGGGGCTCCCATACAACAAACGTGATTTTTTTTTGCTCGTTTTTGCTCTCAATTGATAACGGCAATAGGTAGACGACGAATTACTCATATAATATTTAGCTATATATTCACTTTAAAAATAAATAATAAAAAAAAAACAAAGGCTCCCAAAAAAATACAACAAACGTGATTTTTTGCCGTTTTTATAGATAATGGAACGGAACCCTTCGTGCCCAAGTCCCACTCGCACTTGGCCGGTTTTTTTTTGCTCGCAATTGATAACGGTAATAGGTAGACGCTAGAAATACCTACTCATAATATTTAGTTTTATATTCACTTTTAATTAAAAATAAAACAAATATTTAAACGGGGCTGCCATACAACAAACGTGATTTTTTTTTTGCTGTTTTTATAGATAATGGTACGGAACCCTTCGTGCGCGAGTCCGACTTGCACTTGGCCGGTTTTTTTAAGACCAGTTTTCAGTCAGTATACTTTCTCTCCAGGCCGATTCGTAGGTGATCGGATGCAGAGACTGACCGTTTCTTCAGGATGATTCATATGTTTAAAAAACGCACACAGTAACGCCGGAAGCTTAATTGCATAAGGAGGAAAACTTTGGTGAAGTTCCATGTCCTACAGTGGACCGATAGAGAATGACATTGCTGATGTTTTAGCAATGTAACTGAAAACATTTTTAAGCAAATGACTTACACCGTCAAAACATGTCATCACCGCGCATCGCTCAGTGAATATATTTATAAAAAGACCTTATCAGCTGTGTACTTGTATGTCAATGTTTAAAACAGCTGGTTAATGTTATTTCCACCTATCGTTGGTTATTGTAATCGCGGTGGCATTGACCCCGCGACCCCTTCTGACGCAACGAGTGTCACCGCAACCATCAATCACCGCTCGTTGGTGACGTTTTGTGACCTGCCACGGAGCCTGTCTGCTGCTAACCTGACCTGCGTTTTGTCTGCTATACGGCTACCCCATATGACGAGAGTCGCGTAATGAATTTAATTACAGACGTGCGACATAACCTGCTTATCTGATCTTCAGTCGCATGTCTTAGAAAATAGATATTACGTATAAACCTCGGAATAAATTTTAATATACACTTATTTTAAATAGAAAGAATAACTTATTTACCATATTACTATTTTTTTTTTATGCGAACGCCCTCGTTTATTCCGGTTCTGTTAGTTAAGCTCGTTTTATATGGAGGGTGGCGCATATCAAACGAGTTTGCTACACAATTTCCAGACGGCGCCAGCGTATCATAATAGTACTTTATAACGGACACTATTGTTTTGTCAGACTATTGCAATTATATTTTTGCATTTGCTACTGTAAGAGCATTAACAATAATAGATATGAAATATTTATCATTTGGATTTCACAATGATTTTCAATATGCTATCTCAGATCAACAAAGTACTAAATATCAAAAGGATTCTTTGCTCTGTATTCATTTTAAAGGAACACTCGAATAAGCAATTCTTATTTCGTAGTTGTTAGGACATTCTTCAAATGTTGTTTACTACAATAAAATCGCAATTAATATTGTAATATATAAGTGTCGTATAATATATAAGTATAACATATAAAATAATAGGTAGGGGAAAAAGTCTTTTCGCATTATAGTATGTATGAACTTGTAATAAAATCTCTTTGGTTATACCATTTGTATCTGAAAGGTTTTGATATCTTTAAAAAGTTTAAATTTAAAAAAAGATAATTCCAAATTCAAATTAGGTAAATGTGTGATTTTCATTTGTTTTTTTTACTGTCAAGATGAGTGAATCTAATGAAGAAATTCGATACATTTTAAAATTTTACTACAAAAAAGGTAAAAATGCAACGCAAGCTGCGAAAAAAATTTGTGACGTTTATGGACCTAGTGCAGTGTCTGTGAGAGTAGCACAAATTTGGTTTAAGCGTTTTCAATCAGGAAATTTTGATGTGAAAGATGCACGTCGCTCTGGTCGCCCTGTTACGGATAAAATGGATGCCATTTTTGAAAAAGTGGAGCAAGATCGGCATATCAGTAGTTACGACGTAGCTGAAGAATTAGGAATTGACCACAAAACAGTTTTGGCGCATTTAAAAAAAGCTGGGTACACTAAAAGGCTCGATATTTGGGTGCCTCACGATCTCACTGAAAGAAACCTAATGAACCGTGTACTCATTTGCGATTCTTCACTACGACGTAATGAAAGCGAACCGTTTTTGAAGAAGCTTATAACTGGTGATGAAAAGTGGATCACGTACGACAAGAACGTGCGAAAAAGGTCGTGGTCAAAGGCCGGTCAGGCTTCACAGACTCTGGCAAAACCCGGGTTAACCCGCAACAAGGTGATGCTGTGTGTATGGTGGGATTGGAAGGTCATTATTCATTATGAGCTATTACCGCCAGGCAGGACTATCGATTCTGAACTCTACTGTGAACAACTGATGAGATTAAAGCAAAAAGTTGAGAGAAAGCGGCCGGAATTAATTAACAGAAGGGGTGTGATTTTTCATCATGATAACGCTAGACCTCACACATCTTTAGCCACTCAGCAAAAATTAAGAGAGTTTGACTGGGAGGTGTTAATGCATCCGCCGTATAGTCCTGACCTTGCACCTTCCGATTTCCACCTGTTTCAGTCTCTTCAGCATTCTTTAGGTAATGTCAGGTTAACATCACGAGAAGACTGCCAAAACCACTTATCGCGGTTTTTTGAACAGAAGTCCCAAAATTTCTATAGTAATGGGATCATGTCTATACCTACAAGATGGCAAAAAGTTATCGAACAAAATGGCACCTACATACTTTAGTTAAATGTAAATAAACTTTATTAAAAAATGTTTTGAATTTTCATATAAAATACGAAAAGACTTTTTCCCCAACCTAATATATAAGTATCGATAACTTTCACACAGTACTCCGCAAGAGGTGCGCGTCGGCACTTGACAGGCTGCGCGCCAGACCCAACACCATTGTGGGCCAGCATGGCAGCGTCAACTGACAAGACATCAAGGTCTCTTGTCCGTTGCCGTTGCGATTGGGGTCCTCTTTTCGCTTACCATCAGGCGAAGTGGAGCCAATATGCTGTGCTAATATAAAAAAAAAAACATTCTGCTATTGGAGGTAGCCTGGACAGTCGCTTTGTTAAGCACTGGGTGGGCTTACACTTCAATAAAAATGAACTGTACGCACTAACATAATATTAAGAAATTATTTTTTTACTAACAAACTATGGATCCTCGAGTCTGAAATAAATATATTTTATTTTATTTATTTATTATTTTATAAAATGTATAAGTCCAGTGAAATTATTCGTCACATTTCATGCAAGTAGACTGCAGATAAGAGTATGCGCCCATTTAGCGAATTAGAAGTACGAGTATGTGTCAGAAGAATGATGTCATGTGATTGCGATGGGCGGGCACGCCTTGGTATCTGATTCGTGGCCGACACTGCGAATGAACTGTGCATGCTTAGCTTTTATGCTTTACTGTGCATGCGTTCTGCGAACTCACCCGTTTTAATGTTCGGGCTCTGAGGCAAGTCACCACAACAGCTAGTGTCGCATAAAATTTCAAAGAAAATATATGAAACTAACAAAATAATTTCTAAATCTTATTCAGAAATGAAATGAAGATTGGCATCCATGAAGTGCCACTAAGAGTTGACCGGCTCTTAGTGGCACATCGTGGACAGCCAATCTTAATTTTTTCATTTTTTAAATTTAATTTAGAAACAATTGAGAAATTTAGTTTCTGTTATATACGATAGAAATCAGAAATGGAATTAAGATTGGCATCCATGAAGTGCCACTAAGAGTAGCTTGTTCACGAATGTATATTTCAGTCCATACCTTGCTGTGAAAGTATGCGTGAAAATTACAAAAAACAACTGAAATTAAACGCGTATTTTACGTTAACTGAACACGTTATTATCATTGGGAATATATTTAAAGATGGCCTCTTCCTGTTGGCCAACGTCCAAGGGGGTATCCCCAACATTTACCAGACGATACAATAATTATGGACTTTGATGTGTGTTAATGTGCGTCTACTGATCTCTGTATTAGTGTTTCATTCAAGATCGTGTGTAGTTCTTTCGTCGACTGCGCAACTATCGCTCGTTTCCTCAGATGTGGGTGAATGTCACGCTGCGCCCTGTTTTATGTAATTTGTGGTATATTTATGTATGGAGCAGTCGAGCCCCAAGAACACCCGTTTCTTGTTAGAAAGTGAGAGTTCTAAGTTTCTGAGTACGCTCCTCGTTGGTTCGACCGGCATCTGAAGATTTATATATCACGACTTTGCAGAATTTGTTGTTGGTATATTCTTTGTATACTATACGTAACTATGGTATACAAATTAGCATAAAAGATACAAGAATGTCTGCTGAAAAGGTGCTCATATTGTTCATAAATTGACGGAATTTCACATTGTGTTTGTTGCATATTTAGCTTTCGTTTTTTTAAATAAAATTTTATGCTAATTTAATTCATTTACCTATTCTAAATCGAGCTGAATAAATTTGATATGGTGCATACCAAATTCACTTTTACTGTCGTTTGCACTAGCACAAAGATAATTATTATCTGCAAGAGGCAGTGTAGCATGTCTAATTCTATTCTGTAATCTGTCTAGGTAACCTCGGCACAGTCTCGTTACCCACAAATCGATAGGTCAATAGGGCAACGTAACGTCAGCTGTTATTGCGAACCTTTCGCTACGTCATTGTTTGGATGTTGCGGTTTTTGCAATGTACTTTAACATCCAATTGTTTTCCTTACGTACGTTTTGACTAGACGTTTGGGAGCGAGGGATGCCTCAGATAATAAATAACGAGTGCAACGATTGCGACCGCCGGGCTGGGGATAAGGGGGGCTCGGGGAGGGCCGACCATTTTAATGTCCCGACGCCAGACTTTATATTAAACATTCGACCTTGGCAGTGGCCTACATCGACACCGGGACACGCACACACGCCCACTCCTCTCGTCACGAAAAAGAAAAGTTCATTCAATGTTTCGGCACTTCTTGATGCTATAAATAATAAGCGTGACGTGTTTACTCATCTAGCACGCTATTTAAACCCCTTATCTTTGTTGTGTTCCGTTGACACCGTCGAAGGTCTTTGTTACGAGGTTTGCGATCTAATTGTATTTATCCTTATCTACATTTGTTACGTAACTGTTACAACGACCTTCGGTTATTTTATTAATCGTCGTTAATGTTATTATCGTTGAACGTGCATAACACTGAATCATATGTTTTGTTGTGTAGTTCACCCGTAATATCACCCACGCAACATCCACGCGATCGAAAAGTACAGGAACTTACGAGGGGAGGCCAATAAGTTCGCGGAATGGAGGGGTTGATGGGGATAAATTTACCCGTCCAGGTAGGCACTAGTTAAAAACTCATTGAACCTAATCGTGTCATTAACTTTTGAGTTATCGACCTGCAAACAACTAAATCGGGAAGAAGTCAGCCAGTATGGAGAAAATTGAACACCGTGCCGTTATTAAGTTTCTTACCAAGCAAGGAAAATCCGCTCAGACGATTTTTCAAGAGCTGTTAGCGGTTTACGCGGACTCTGCCCCTGGTAAAACCATGGTTTACAAGTGGCATGGTCTTTTCAAACAAGGAAGGGAGTCCATTGAAGACGACCCCCGCTCCGGACGGCCAATTGAGGCCACCACACCGGAAATCGTCGAAAAAGTAGAAAAACTTGTATTGGAAGATGCCCGACTGAAGAAGAAGCAACTTGCAGCAATGGTTGGAGTATCCGAATCAAGTATTTTAAATATCCTACATCATCATCTTGGGATGACTAAAGTCAGTGCAAGATGGGTTCCGAGAATGCTCACGCCACTTCAAAAACGCGAGCGTGTCGAGTGCTCTCACCAGTTTCTGGAGCTCTGTGGAGAGAGAAAGGAAGAAGTTATGGCCCGGATTGTTACTGGAGATGAAACCTGGGTTCACCACTATGAACCTGAGTCGAAGCAAGAGTCGATGCAGTGGCATAAAAAAGGCACACCTCCTCCAAAGAAGTTCAAAGTGTCACAATCGGCCGGAAAGATCATGGCGACTATCTTTTGGGATACAGAAGGTATTTTACTGATCGATTATAAAGAACGTGGTGCGACTATAACGGGACAGTACTACGCTTCTTTACTGGAAAGATTGAAAGAAGCCATTACGAAAAAAAGAAGAGGAAAACTGTCAAAAGGTGTGCTCCTTTTGCACGACAATGCACCCGTCCACACGTGCCATGTTGCGACGGCTGCCATTCACCGATGCGGCTTTGAACAATTAAACCACCCACCATACAGTCCAGACTTGGCCCCCAGTGACTATTATTTATTTCCAAAAATGAAGAAAGAGCTGCGTGGAAAGAAATTTGACGACGATGATGAAGTCAAGTCGGCAATTTCGGCCTATTTTGACACCAAAGACAAATCATTTTTTTTCGATGGTATAAACAAGCTATTTGAGAGATCCGAAAAATGTATTAGGGTTAAAGGAGAATATATTGAAAAGGAAAAATAATTTGGTGTTTAATTTCAACCTCCTTCTCTCTCATTCCGCGAACTTATTGACCTCCCCTCGTAGTACTATCCTTGTTTATTTCTAAGAATTTCCACGATAGCTGAAGGATTAGTTACGGAAACTTCTTGGAAATTACAAGATCGATACATTACGAAAAGTCTATTTTAGATTGTACTAAAAGTATGTATTTACAAAAAAAAAACGTATTTAAGTACATTTATCAGACGTGTCATACCCATAGTACAAGCTTTGCGCTTAATTTGGCACTAGATGGCGGTGTGTAAATTGTCCACTAATAAACCTATTTATTCTACGTATACTATATACCAACCGACACAAGACAATTAAATTTTCTGTTATTATGTTTTATTCAGAATAAACCCTCCCATCCTGTAATATTCAAAAGTTAGAAGGATAGATAGTACATTGACATAATCATCATCAGAGAGTGTTAATCCAATGTGTTGCCATGTCTCCCTTTTCTCCTTTTCTCTTGCATCTCCCGATTATTATTTTCATTGCAATCACAATTAATCAAATCAAAATGAAGTTAGAAACTTGAGTTTCTAACTTCCGTTGCTCTACCGGTTTACTTCTCTTACCTTACCTTCTTATATACGTCAACGTACATATTTTCATCATTCAAATTTTAACACCAGCTTCCCTTTTTCTTTGTTTTCCTGTTCATTTCCATTTTCACTGTCTGCTACCCTTTCTCTGTCTGATACCCAGGGGAACTATATATTCCTGAAACTCTAAGCATCTGCTGTGAAATGGAAGAAAAAATGCACGTGGACATCTGCCCAGGTGCATTTTATTTTTTCTTCAATTTCGCTGCCTGTCCTCTGCTGGCGACAGTTCAAAAAATTCCCGAAATGCGCATAGATTTTTTTCGTTGTAGAATGTTCACAAAGTTCAATCAGCGCACGGCGACATGTCCATCTAACATATAATATCCAAAAATCTTTGTTTTTTTTTTTACCAAATTTCACATTGTAATTGTACGTTGATATGTACGTTTATCTGGCTATCAGATGCAATTTCTATATATATTAATTAAGTCATTAATATATGTATATTTTATATTCCTTATAAGTCATACCTTTTGTGCAATAAAATCTATAATAATATGCGGATCAATGACAACTCGTTACATTAAACTGTTAGGTGCAGTCGGCAGTCTATATTTCCGCACCTCGGTGCGAATATCTGCCTACGTCAAATACAACTTGAAAGTATTTCGGCGGAACGTAATACAATTAATTGCAGTTGCAAATTATGTAATAAGTTTACCGTTATTGTTATTGCGTGGAACGAGTGAGTAATGTGGGTCAGTGACGAGAACAGAGGCAGGGTCGAGATGCCATTGACGCGTCTTGCGTTCGCTTACGTAACTACCGCGTATTGTGCCGACGTACAAGGACACCAAGGATGCGGCAACACATACATTATTGAACTACAATGAATAAATGTTGCACTTGAAGACGACACAAAAGTCAACAGGAAAGCTGACTCAATGGTTGACGTAGTCAAACAGAATTAAGTACAAGGATATGAATGAAAAACGGCAATTCATTCAAGTGATGCAGACGATGATACTACAGGATTTAAATAACACTTTTGAAATCAACAGGAAAGAATATGGTTGAATACAGTTTTATTCTTATGTATTATTTGATGCCTAAGAGGCATGGTCGAAATAGTTTCTATTCTAATCCTGAATGTAGTTACTGTTATATTAATTTATCATCCTGATACAAGCACCTTTTTGTTTTATAAATTCTGCCATATCTATTATCATTCCAAATTCTGAATAAAGAAGTTACTTTCTACAGTTCGAGTCTTTGATTTATTAAGACAGAAAGCATGGTCGAAATAGTTTCTATTCTAATCCTGAATGTAATTACTGTTATATTCATTTATCATCCTGATACAAGCACCTTTTTGTTTTATAAATTCTGCCATATCTATTATCATTCCAAATTCTGAATAAAGAAGTTACTTTCTACTGTTCGAATCTTTGATTTATTAAGACAGAAAAACATACAGTGTGCTTTGATGTTGCATTATGGATTAGCTCAGAGTCAAACTTATATGTTGTATCTGCAAGCGTAATTAAATTAAACGAAAATATTATATTAAATAGTATTCGTCTGTCACTAGCAAGAAGACAGTTGAAAGCTCTTTCTTGGTGTGTAATCATTCAAAGACCTTGTTTTTTGCTATATTTTTTTTACTCTAATGTTAATTTGCATGTTAATTTCTACATATTCATTAATAACAAAGCGATAGTGGCATAGTGACTTCGCCTTTATGGTCAGTGCAAGGTATCTTTACCGGTACCCATTAGCTTAGATAATCCGCATGCAACTAAAACGAGGTTCACTGCAATATTATCTTAGCGGATTGCATTGCCAATCGACCCGTGAAATACAACCCAATTGTAATTTCCTCCAATAAATTTGCATATTTATTTCATGTCCCGAGTTTGACTTTTAAAACAAGTTTAGTCTTTAATAAAAACAAATGTTCAACTCTTCAATTATTTTGATGCACAAGGGAATTCGTTTACAGTGATTTATGGCTTCGTATTTCTCGTATTAATATGGTTACAGTTGAGATACACACAAAATTTGTATTTAAAAAATTCGCTACGTTATACATTTTCAATTGCGCTGGAAAGACACTGGTATCGGTTGTGCTCGCAGGTGTTCGGTGTCGCTACGAAACTGGTCGGGCATCCGGTCTCCGTCGTGAACAGCAACCGACAGATGGCGCTGCATGTAGAAAATTTTACACCATCAGGATACTGTTTGTGGCAAAACATCTTTGTCTTCATATTTTGGAAAATATTAAAGAGAAACAAATATGTGCTTTTCAAATTATACGAATTATACTTTATCTAATCTAACCTACCAATTTTGTCTATTTGGCAAAAGTAAAATTATTAATGCTCATTGAAAACAAAATGATGACAGAAGAACCTAAAAACCAAGAAAGCGATGTCTTACTATTATTATTCATGATGATTAAATGAAACTGTGATAAAACTAGCTAGGCATGATTCAATAGATCTACATTGAACAGAGAATAGATTGATAAGGTGTACCATAAGTCAGATGCGTGCAATTATGCGGCCAATTCCACAAGTCTTTTCGAAAATACTTTTATGACAGTATCGGTTATAAGACAAATTGTCTAATTACGTCGCGGTCCAGCCCTCTTATGTAACTAATGGCAGCATAATCGGGTCTAAGGAATCCGATCGTAAACACGCTTGCTAACCCACTAAAACATATTTCTTTTATTTTGCGGAGCGGCTTGCCTTCGCAGTGCCGACTCCGGCTGGACCGCCACTTATAAAACAGGTTTCTGTATCGAAATAAACGATAAATCCGCTGGCAAAGTGCTGCTTCACCCTCTCCATATTTTGTTTTTTGGAGGATTATTTTCATATACACATAAGTAATTACTAGGCCAAATCATATTTCAAATTATGTTATGGACTATAGAACGAAGTTGTCGACAATGTTTTAACAAATATTCAAATGATCAAATATTTGTAGAGAACTTTTAGAGGAAGAAAAACATTTTAGATCCCTTCATTTTGTCTTTTTAAAATTTTCTTTATTATGACTGCTTTTCAGTTGCAATTCTGTCGCATAATTTTGGATAGTAGTTGTATCTGTATTGCAAAAAATTTATAGTCCTGATTCTATTATACATACCTTGCTAGAAATTTTGTTATTTTTAACGAACATTTTTGGTGTGATGAGTAGGCATAGTGAGACGTGCTTTGTAAAGTGAGTATTAAGGAAAGATATTTCAAAGGATTCACAGTATTTGAAATCTAGGGGCTTAAAATTCTTACTGAAATAAATTTAAATAATTTTAGTAGAAAGAAAGGAGTTGTGGATTGGCCTTTTCAATTTTATACCTTTTAATTTAAATGAAACTAGATGTTTTTCATAGTCATCATCAATGTAGGTGAATTTGATAACATAGTATTAATGCTAAAAACGAAACATCGAAATTATTTCGTAAAGAAAATGTGCATGAAACCATCTTGAAACCCAAAACTCGCACAACAGTACTCGGACTTACCGCATTGGATATTTCACATCAAAAAGAAATTTGATATTTCCAAAATTTTAATGAATTCTTCTTTTTACGATATGTACTCGTTCATTCAGAAACGCTGAAACTGTTTCTTTAAACCATTAACATTCTTGACTCGGTAACATTCTAGCGCTTGGATCGTGTCTATATTTGTTATTGTCTTACACAAATCATTCAAAGCTTCTATGGCTTGGCTAGACTTGTGAATGCTGCAGAATGGCATCATGAACTACAAGATATCATTATTTTGGAAGTTCTATGAGTGTTATTATTACGGAGATAAACTCCTTCCGGATACTTATCCCCATTGCTATGCTCCACTGTGGGGTTAAGAGGATTTTCAAGTCCTTATGTCCCCATTTATACTATGGAGCCAATTACTAGGTTTAATTAGATTTATGCTATTATTCAAAATTTTAGTTTCTCATATTTAAGCATTTTTATGCTTTTGGGTTGTGATGAAATATTTAATGTATTTTTTTCTCTTGTTTTACACACATTAACGCAAAATTTCAAGATATTTAAGCCATTCATTACTTTCTTTATTATCTTAGGTATTATCGTCAAAAGTTCTTTGTTCTGTATAAACCTTTAATATTTTCGAATCATTTCATTTGTATTCTTTTTTAGCAAATTCAGTAACGCAAAATCGTACTGACTCAGTGCGCATATGCACTGACCCGCATTCCCGATAGGCCATCGCGATATAGTGCGACAGTAATGAGATGTACCAAACGTGCGATTATAACATATTGTTTATAGGTTTACTCAATCTGATCAATACTGCCTGTTGTAGGCTCTTTGTGTTCGTCATTTTATTTGTGTAGTGTTGTTTTATTCTTCGTTTGTCTTATCGACGTATTTATTCAAGCTTACAATTTCATTAACGTCTGTAATAAATAGAATTCTTGCTCTTGCTGCTTATTTTATGTCTCTGTGCATTTGTTTTCTTTTTTGTATCGGCATACATTTGTGTTATGATAAACAACTTCTTAAACATATCTTTTTTATAAGCAATTCAGAGTATATCATTTGGGATATATTTAGTTTTGTCTTCTGACTTTACTATATTCAATGTTTTAAAGTCAATGGTATAGTTATTAAATTATTAAGCAGACAAAGTTGTAGAGTTGAATTCAACAAAGTAGGGCTATATTACGAATAAATAACTGGTTGAGTTGGATGGAGACTTGGGTGCGTGCAGCTCTGGTCGTTGGTGTGACCCCCCGCTTCACGTTCTGGCGTGCCCTCGCTCATTCGTAGCTATACATATGGGTCGGACTGAGCGGCAGCGGCGTGCCGTCGCAATATCAGCCCGGTGAAATCGCTCGCCCGCCCGCTTCGTCGCACCGCGCGCCTCGCCTGCGCCAGTCGCCGTGCGCCAACTGAAACGCGCGCACTGCTAGCGCAATCGAACGTACAATATCCCACACGAGTCTCTCGCTCTTTGCTAGCTTGTACCGTCGCCATCGCCCGGCTCTCCGTTGCTATTACCGGCATCGGTCGATGCATTGTACGTAAAGTTTCGTTTTGAGGGGAAACTGTCACCTTTGGGGTTTTAACGTGTTTTGGTGTGTGTGTGTGTGAGAAGTGCATGTGTGCAGCTCGCCCCGATTTGTGTTTCGTTGTCATTCCAAGAAGTTTTCAAGACGGCCGTCATCATAAGGCTGCCTGCGACCACAGTAAGTATCGCGGCGGCCGCATGACTCAATGTAAAATGGGACGATTCTTATCTATTGCTGTTGTGTGTGTGCGCGTGTCGACACAAACTTTGCCTATGTTTGCGTGACATCCGACCGCCTCCTCGTCTATGTGTGCGTTGGTTGGCTCAATACTCGATTCTATTTTGTGGCGGAGCGGGTAGATGTTTGTTTTTATTATCATATGACTGGCGATGGCTTCAAGCTCCTTTGATTTGAATAAGTATCATTTAGGTTATATTGACAAATCCTCTTTGAAGGTGACTTATAGAATAACTGGGATAAGTTAAATTTCACATAATCATTTTAAAGTCTTACAAAGTTTTGAGAAGTGACTATGCTGAAAATATTACAAACATTATAGGTACTAAAATTAATGTTTGGGCTCAAAATTCTGTGACCTAAATTGAACGTGAATACGTCGCCACGCTTATAACGCATATTTCAGTTCCCGTCGGCAACGTTGTAGGCGTATTTGTACGGTACAGAAAAATATTATTCGTAACGTAAATTCCTAGTAATAGTAGTAGTAATAATATAAGTAATAAGTAATCTAAGTAGTAATAATCTAAGTGATTGTGTCTTTATTCATACTTACAATAATATTCTAGAGACCTGAACTCGTTTTCTATGTTGAAACCGCATCATATAATTTACTTGCCTTTTATCTTGCAAATATTTTAGTTTGCTGTTTGTTCTTGGAAGTGGTAATAAAAAGAGAACATTAGGATTTTGTACACGATTGATATCGGGCCTCGTGTTTGCCTTTTCTGTTTTGTTTGTTATTTCTTCTTTATTATTATCCTGCATGTCTATATGTATATGTGCATAATCTGTTCCTGTAATAAATGTAGCCTTTCAGCAGTTGATAACTATCTATATGTTTGTTTATGAAAATATTTTTAAATATGAACAATTGACATCTTTGTGCACACTCTCAAATGAGAAAATATGTATCAAGCAAGGCTCGGTATTATGTTTTTCAGTTTTAAAGTTTCAGACACTTTCTATATCCAAACTTTAGTACAAAAAGACTTACTTCAGTTTTCAAATGAATAATTATTATCCCTTCTTTCCTATTCACGCTTTTCCTTTTAACTCATTGGCACCGGTTTATCCACCAATAAATTGATGTTAGGTTTTTTCAAATTATAACATTGAAAGTTTTTAAAACCAATAAATAGTGTAGTGCTGTGCCACACTCATAGTCAATAAATATGTTTTACATTTGGATGGTTACTTTGATGTTTATTCTCGTAAAACTTTACGATTTTGACACAACCCAAAATATTGTATTCGACTTGTCGACATTTATAGTTTCATACACACTTTCAAAGTCCAACAAGGCATTATTCTTGTAATGAAACTGGAGATTTATAATTTTGTTTTGAAGATTTGCGTATTTGTTGGCCTATATAATTACCCTATACTCCGGAATGATTGTATTTTTGATTATTATTTTCCAGATGTACAAACAAATCCTTTGCAAATGTAAAAACAAATCCTTTCACGGCGTAAACCATGTCATGTGTACATATCATAACAAAGGATGTTGTAGATACAACACATTGTGCAAAGTTTCACCGAAATTAAACTGATCAAAGCATTTACATTTTTAAAGTTAACATAGTAGACTTACGTTTACATAGTTTTAGTTTACTTAGTATATAATATCTTTTGGTAGTAGTTATCGTAGTATTGAATGTGTATTGGTATCTTTCAAACAGTTGTCTGCTTTTATATTGCAAATCGTCTTTTTGTTATTCGAATACGGGACAGCATTGTTGTCAACGTGGATGTGTTTGTACTGTTTATATGCGTTTCTGATTATTTAATGCGATCTCACGCTCCTCCGTTTCAATTGCATAATGTCCTAACCACCAGCAAACGAAGCGTGCTCTCATCGATTTTATTCTCCTTGTTGTAAAAACGAAAATGCCAGAGAAAAAGTCGGCGTATCGCACATTCCTCTTCTGACGGTCGCTCATACAAATTATACGATGTGTGTTACGTATACCTAGGTAGGTGGGCCGTCATTATTTATGTTCTCTAACAGTCTGCTCAGTGGTGTGAGTTAAAATCGGAGCAGTCAGCTGATCGTCAATGTGTGAGTGCGTTCTTCGGGAAACACCTTTCGATGACGTGTTACGTTTAATTGGACATTCACATTGTTCCCTCAATGTTTTTTTTGTATCGTTTCATTGATTGATATGCTTGATAAATATGTGAATCTTTATATAATCGTTTTTTGTTTCTTTTTCGTTTTTACTTTTTGTAATATCATTTATCTTGAATGTTTCTTGAACAATCCTCCGATTTCGCAGTATACTCCGTCTCAATACTTGTAAATTGTTTTAGTTACTTGATTGTATGATTTATTTTTATAACTGCTACTGCGTTTGGTGCTCTAAGCATTCTAATAACATTTTATTGATTTTTAACCATTCATTTCCTAACCTCTTTGTTGAAGTACTTACTATAAATTGGTATTACATATATTGAAGAGGAGAGTTAGTACAAGCGAAATAATTTTAACGATCAAACATAGCTGTTACAATAAAAAAATTACATGGTATCTTAGCAATTCAGTGTCAAATACATACTATGTAATAGTATGTTACCAATTCAGTGTCAACCTACTGTAATCTTAGAAAACACAAATTGTTTTTATGTTTTTCCTGATGTGAATAGTGGACAGTCGTTCATTTACGAGGGGAGGTCAATAAGTTCGCGGAATGAGAGAGAAGGAGGTTGAAATTAAACACCAAATTATTTTTCCTTTTCAATATATTCTCCTTTAACCCTAATACATTTTTCGGATCTCTCAAATAGCTTGTTTATACCATCGAAAAAAAATGATTTGTCTTTGGTGTCAAAATAGGCCGAAATTGCCGACTTGACTTCATCATCGTCGTCAAATTTCTTTCCACGCAGCTCTTTCTTCATTTTTGGAAATAAATAATAGTCACTGGGGGCCAAGTCTGGACTGTATGGTGGGTGGTTTAATTGTTCAAAGCCGCATCGGTGAATGGCAGCCGTCGCAACATGGCACGTGTGGACGGGTGCATTGTCGTGCAAAAGGAGCACACCTTTTGACAGTTTTCCTCTTCTTTTTTTCTTAATGGCTTCTTTCAATCTTTCCAGTAAAGAAGCGTAGTACTGTCCCGTTATAGTCGCACCACGTTCTTTATAATCGATCAGTAAAATACCTTCTGTATCCCAAAAGATAGTCGCCATGATCTTTCCGGCCGATTGTGACACTTTGAACTTCTTTGGAGGAGGTGTGCCTTTTTTATGCCACTGCATCGACTCTTGCTTCGACTCAGGTTCATAGTGGTGAACCCAGGTTTCATCTCCAGTAACAATCCGGGCCATAACTTCTTCCTTTCTCTCTCCACAGAGCTCCAGAAACTGGTGAGAGCACTCGACACGCTCGCGTTTTTGAAGTGGCGTGAGCATTCTCGGAACCCATCTTGCACTGACTTTAGTCATCCCAAGATGATGATGTAGGATATTTAAAATACTTGATTCGGATACTCCAACCATTGCTGCAAGTTGCTTCTTCTTCAGTCGGGCATCTTCCAATACAAGTTTTTCTACTTTTTCGACGATTTCCGGTGTGGTGGCCTCAATTGGCCGTCCGGAGCGGGGGTCGTCTTCAATGGACTCCCTTCCTTGTTTGAAAAGACCATGCCACTTGTAAACCATGGTTTTACCAGGGGCAGAGTCCGCGTAAACCGCTAACAGCTCTTGAAAAATCGTCTGAGCGGATTTTCCTTGCTTGGTAAGAAACTTAATAACGGCACGGTGTTCAATTTTCTCCATACTGGCTGACTTCTTCCCGATTTAGTTGTTTGCAGGTCGATAACTCAAAAGTTAATGACACGATTAGGTTCAAACTTGGTATATATACTCTTAATGAGGTGCTTAACTAGTGCCTACCTGGACGGGTAAATTTATCCCCATCAACCCCTCCATTCCGCGAACTTATTGGCCTCCCCTCGTAGTTATGGACAACATGTCATTTTGTAGAAAAACCTGACGTGGCGACCCTGTGATTACCCTCGCTGACGGGTAAACTATAATTTCACCTCGCATCGGAACGTTCATTCTGTAAGATTATATTTTTTTAGACTATAAATGGACAATACTCACGGCACGCTCGTCAATTTTGTGCCTCTTTTTTTAAACGTGCAATTTGTGTTCGGAGAATTATTTCTCAAAGCCTCGAGTTCCCAACATTCTAAAAATGGAACGTAATTTTTTTTGTTTTTTATACTAGTCATTGTTGGTCTTGGTCATAGATGCCACGCACGAGTGATGCTACTGGCGTTTCAAAGTCCATAGGATACCGTAGCTGCAGTAGCTGTATACCACGAGGCGGACAGTAGCCTTGTTTGTTACCTTAGTGGTATAAAAAGAAATTAATTTGTTATATGACCGTTTTTGCCACTTCCAGAATGCGACTATTTGTGCCATAGACTTGTATTTGACTGATATTTGTTTTGCTCAGAGAAACTTTAGTTTCTACATCTAGTCTCTTTTCTAGATTCTCTAGTGTCATTTGTTTCTTTTTTAGTCTGTGTTGCTTTTAATTAAATTATTTATTAGTACCTTTTTCATGTATAAATCTTTAGGTACTTACTTACTTTACTTTGAGTATATAGGATGATGACTCTTATTGAAGTTACGTAGGAAGCGAACAATAGATCGTCCAGGAAATTTGCGAGCTTTGGCGGGACTTCTCGTCCCTCGTTCGTTCGCTTCGTCACAAATAAATAAGGTAGAGCCGACTTCCGACAACAATAATAATAATAATTCGCTCGGGCTCGATCAGCTGTTTCGCCGACACCGACCCGAGTAACAGGTGGCCTATAAAGACATTCAATAAAGTGTACCACTTGCCTTCGTGCGCAACCGTCTATTTTACACAAATACACCCACACACACGTTCGCATAAAACCCCCAAGTTATCAAAACTTTTTTCGTGCACTGTTTTACAAGCGGCTAATTGCTTCGCAGTTTGTTTTATTTAAGTTTCATCATTCTCATGTGACGTTTTATAACTATTGTTTTTATTTACATTTTTATTATTTTTTCTATTGCACAAACAACATGTAACAAATTGTCATACTATTTCGGTCAATCTGTATTTTGCCTTCCAAATCAGCAAAATTTTGAGCGCATCGTTAGCTGTAATTTAGAAGTATTGATAAATCAGCAGGAAAATGCTGATGGCATTGTACCTAATTGTCGAATTGACATATTGATAAGACATTTAAGATTCATGTATTATCAATATGTCAAGAGAATGCTGGATGGCGAGGTCTACATAGACTAGTAGACCTTTCCTCTTGAATGTAATCATGATGAGTGACATTACAACTGAACATAATCATTCTTTGCAGATAGTAAAACATGTTTGTGTAAACTGTTTCAAATTAACAATTTTTATGATTTCGCTTTATTTTCTTATCATAGCGGATTTTAGGGGAAGTCCTACATAAACACCTCACCGCAGTAAAATATACTCACCTAATTATGATAATGGATGATATGAAAATGTAGGAAATGGTATCAATCTTATGTAGACGTAGTTAAATAAGTACGATTAATATATTCTGTGATGATCAAGGAACTCACCTTATTTGTTATTGTCGAAGACAAAACAGTAGGACGTGTTAGAAATCTAGTAAGTAAGTAAGCCAAGAAAGGTTTAGACATTTTACGATCGCCAAAGTGATAGTAGGTAAAACAACGGGTTTGCCGACAACGGCGCAAACATTCGCAAGACTCGCGCAGCATTTCGCTCTCGATAGCGCGCGGTCGTCGATGACGAGCCGGTTATGTAATGTAAATGTTTATGTACCTACTACACGTGCTTGCCACCACGTGCCCCAACCGAGAACACTAGCCTTGTGAATTATTTATTTACGACAACATTTTCGCACGCCGGTCGACGAACTCTTGAATGATCTTGAAACGCATTTACGCCGATTAATCTCGTCATGTCTCAAATGTCATTGTTGTTCTACTTCTTTATGAATATTCTATCTAACTTATCCTGACATGTTAGCTTCGCTAACTTGACGTAACAGAACTAGGACAAATGAATGTGAATATCCTGAGACAATTGTGATTTAAATTTGTTTTTGTTTACCTTTATTCTCTTCTTGCAATTCATATACGTTTATTTTTTTTCATACAAATTGTATTATTCTTAACCCCTGTGGGTTATTACAACTTTATAATTTGTAACTCAAAACTTGAATCCATCTAATACAAGACGAAAGCTTGATATAATCAACGTGATCGCCCAAGACTTAAACTAATCCTTTGTGGGAATGACTAAAGAAACAGTAAGAGGGAGCACAAAGATTATGCATATTTGTCGTGTCTTGAGTCGACATTGACCATGTTGGAATAAACAATGTTGAGTTCTCACTCGACATTGTTTATTTCACGATATTACGATTGACGCATTAGTGTCAATACGGGTATTTATTTAGGTCCGTTTAAAAGTTGAAATCGTCATAGTATACCATCAAGACCGGTCTTATATAATGTAACATTTACTATTTACGTTGTACTTTTTACACTAATTAACTACGAAACTAGAACGGTGTTCGCAAAAAGCAAAAACTGAATGGTTAAACAAGCATGCATTAGTACTAGCAGTGGATCTGAAAGTACTGCGATGTAGGGGATTTGCGGTTATTTAGACGAGCTTCAGTGCCCATCAGTGGTCTATTTATAGAGCACGTTAGTACTTTGAAGCGTGGATCTCGTGCCACTGACCTAGCCTACCCGATATAAATGAAGTTCTATTCGTCACCAAAAGTTGCAAGAATAATAATGGGTATAATTATGAAACATAATGCTAGTTATTTTTTAAAGTAATCGAGTCCGTTTTGTCAGTCTTAAGTCGCTATATCTTGTATTGTGTTTTTACATAAGACTGATTCTTAATATTGTAAGAAATGTTAAAACAAAATTTTATATGTCCAAGGAAAGGTTTCAAAGGTACAGTGGAAATATCGTGCTGCTTTTGATGTGCCATTTTTTAATTTTAGTACAATTAATTATTACAATTAAAAAAAGGTCTTGTCATGTATAAAAAAATAAGTGTTTAGCATTAATATATCATTTAACTAGTAATTCTAACATTGACAGAAAATCCCATTAATGAAAACAGATTATGGTGCTAAGTCCGCAACGGAACAATTTGTTAGAACAGTGCATTGTTATTGTTATGCAAGGGCCCACGTGAGCCTCACAGTTCAATGGCGAATTTCATGATCGTCGTTGCCTCGTTTCCCGTTTCACCTACAAACTTGTACATGTAGATAGTTTTGCAGTTTGCAAGCCGAGCTCCTCTATTTACTATTGCTGAATGCCTCCACATATTGTATGTAGACGCAGGCCCGACAGCGGTTTTCTGTTTATTTGCGTTGGGATTTGGGCCAAGTGCAGTCGGTCGGCTCATTTTAAGCCGATGTCGCTCGTCACTACGATGCAGATCTGCCTATCGTAACCACTATCAAATCATTCGCTTTCTAACATCTGTCTGTTGATTTGTGAATGACGGTAGAGTTGTATCCATTTTGCAATTTGTATTTGCATGAACTTTGATATTGCATTATGATTAAATTAATGATCATTAGTCGCTGCCTGATTTAGCTTATTGTTGAGTAAAAATAAGTCCTGTTCTCTAGTCAGCCTGCTGTAACGAACTTAATCACAAGCTTTTTTTCTTTTCTATGTTTTTCCTTATTTGTTTACTGACAGACAATGAAAATCTAAATTTCTCAGAACTCGTAAATTTTTATAGTATGTTAATTTGTAGTGCTTTATCATCTTGTTCCATTTTTTTTCCTTGAAGGTTACTATTTTCTTTATCAGAACTATTCCTAGTATTTAATATAGGCAGCTCTATGTCGAGTAATTATGTTTACATATGCCAGTGTTTTGATATCCGTCAGATTAATTCGGTTCAAATCAGCGACATTCTTGTACTCATTGTATTGTATGAGCTTTGCACGATCATACAGTAGGTATCTAGATAGAGCCGACCAGCAAGCACGTCCCGACAGCTTCCAACAATAATAATTAATTGACTCGTCCGTTCGTTATCGTGCTTTTATATTGACGTTCCCGGGTGAACAAGCGAGCGAGGCGCATTCGGAATGAAATTTCCATAAAAACTTTTGTGCTCCGGCGGACGTTGCGAGCGCACGTTAAAATCGTCGGCTGGCAATAAAACAGCGGCCGGTGCGGCGAGGCGCGACGAAGCGAACTACGGGTGCGAAAGGGACGGGGCGAGAGATAATGGACTCTGTACGAAATGAAGAACGCGCTGGTGTGCCGAGCGAGCGAGTTGGAGCACGGCAAAAACAGCGCGGTTATCGCGCTTCCCCGTCCCGCGCCTCGCCCCACCGACCGGACTCGTCTGATCGACGCCGGAGCCTCTCGCAGGCGAACTAACCTCGACAGCGGGGGGTCGTGAGTCGCCGAGCCGAGCTCGTTTCAACGTTGAGAACGCGCTGCATCGCCGCTCTCTCTATAATGCGACTCGATTTTTACTTTGAAAAGCTTTACATTTACGCGTCCGTTTGACAGTTTGCTTTTATAGACTCTGAACTCGGTCTAATCGCGTTTACCGTTGTACGCCGTAATCGAAAGGGATCTCCGATTGATTTACGAGCACCGACCGTCGACTGCTTGGAAACGGTATGTACCTACTGTCATATGATTGCCACAAGCAATCATCTACTATCATCTCTTCTTTATCTGTATTGTTTGATGTACTTTTACTACTCTTCAGTTGCGTAACTGATAACGTAATTGTTTTTGTTAAAGTGCCATCTCCTTTATCGATTTTATAATTTATGCGGCATGCATAAAGTTGCTTTTATTTTGACGTTTGTGATAGCATTGTTTGCGGGGAATCCTCGTGTTGTTTTGTTTGTGTGATTACCGCAGACGACCGTGCTCTATTGACTGTGGTATGCTATTGTTGACTGGTGCTTCTTGGTTCACGACTGCGAAGTTGCAGTGTCAAGGCGTTTTACATTAAACTCTGATATCACACACGTGGATTTTTTGATGACACTTTTTTTCGTTACTGATATCCTTTTTGTGTCATTTTCGATAATTTCATAAGATTGTTCGTTAACATTGCCTGTACTAATGATGAACTTCTCACATCTCGTTTATAGTTATTTTGCATCTGTGCTACTATGTCAAAGGATATTTTTCAAAATTTCGGTTATAATCAACAATAGTATACATCACGAATAATTAGACAAATATGTTTCACATTTTCTCAAAATAATAGGGATAGATTTCTGCTGCAAATGTTACACATATTGGTCAGGCAATAATATCTACTTACCTATTGTTGTTAAATACTAATCAAATCAATTGCATATTTCGAAAAGCTATAGGATATACCCTGCAGTAACCTTTCTATGCCTACTCCATGTCATTCTCATTGTATGCTTAACTCTGGACTGGAACACTACCTCTGAAAGTTATAACACAGTTAAGAAGTCTCCCTCTATTGAATCTTTCAAGTCAGCATGTTTATATGATGTGATAAATGTTCTATATTTTCTATATACACCTACATCTTGACTAATTCTGCAATATTTCCAAAGCTGAAGCCGAAGCCGAACAAATACCCTGCAGCCTCTACCGGCAAAGCAGAGGATGTCAGTCATGAATCTAAGACTTGAGACTTATTTTTGGAATCAAAATATGTGTTTGCATTGACGACTTGTGAACCGAAGACATTGCACGTTTCATAAATATTTTTTACATCACAAATGAAACGAACGATGAAGTTACGGATACACAATACAATACAATACTCTTTATTGCACCAAAAATACAGTAAAGTTTTAGCAATAAACACTTTAAAAAAAAGTACAAAAGGCGGCCTTATCGCTTAGCGATCTCTTCCAGGCAACCTTTGGGTAGAGGAGACCTGAAATAAAGGTAGATGGCGCAGTATATATGTACTATATAGGTCATACTCAACCATATAAATATGCTTATTATTAAGTATTTTGTAGACATACAGGAGTATTTGTATCCTGTATGTCTACAAAATACTTAATAATGATAGGGTTATCATAACTTAAAATTCAACGCCATTTACTCTTTCTGTTAGGAGAGCATGATATGTCGTTAAAAACGTGGACTTGGAGTTGGCATTGTAGCTTCGATTATTAATACATTAGTTATCGAAGCATTGTAGCCTATATTTATGTTTCGTATAAGCAAACATAACGGTCATGTAGTTCCAAGTTCCGTTTTCTTCTCAGTATTTTTAAGTTTAAAGTGTTATCGGCTGATAGCGCTTGCAAATGTGGTTTCTTTTATCCGTTATCTTTTTTTTTATTGATCAAGGACCAAAATAGATTCGTCCTGGGCGATGATTTCTACCTTGAGCCGTTACGTTAAAAATAACTTTCTTGTCCTCGTTTTCCTTAACAGGGGGTTCTTCAAACAAAGCCTGAAATGTTTTTACAGGATCGACCCGGGTTATCCTTACTGCATAAATCATAGATTCAAAATATTTAATATTAAATGAGATCTGTGCAATTGAAAACCATTTTAATATACTATTCAGATTCAATGAAATCTTTCCACTCATAATACTCTTGCTTACATACTATCCTAAGATTGTTAAATGTTTGCGGAAAAACACTAATAAGCCCTTTAATTTGACTGATTTAATTAAAATAAATTAGGCTTACTCCAGAAAGTAAATTATAAACCCTGTAGTACCATTGTCCAAGTACTTGTAAATCGTTCCAACAAAACATTGAAATCCAACAAAACATTCAAGAACGTAGAAACATGACAGCCATTTATTTGACACAGCTTATTTAAGTCACTAGAAGCTTAGAATTGTTCCTTTTGTGGTTAAATGGACTTAGTTTGCTAATATGGATAAGACATTCTATAACAATCTATGACATAACAAAAGTACAGAAGTAACGTTGCTGTGTAATGTAGAATTATGGTATGACTATAAAATATTGAGTGCAATTTTGAATCAATACATATTATAAAACAAAGTCCCCCGCCGCGTCTGTCTGTCTGTCTGTTCGCGATAAACTCAAAAACTACTGCACCAATTTTCAAGCGGGTTTCACCACTCGATAGCGTGATTCTCGAGGAAGATTTTAGTATATAATTTGTTAAGGTTTTGTATTTATTTCTGTGTACATTAACGATATATGTTGAAGATGTCGGGAAAAAATAAGCCGTCTAGGAGCTTTCATCGAAAACAATTTTACGTAACATAGGCTTTTTTATATTTTCTGTAAAGAACCCGTGCGAAGCCGGGGCGGGTAGCTAGTTCAAAATATAGACATGCTCAGTCCCTTATCGCGTAATTCATATTCATCCATTGTGTAAATATTCGTAACGTATCACTTACGTTACGAATTTTAAGTATATATCTCAATCTTTAAATTTTAATTATCTCATACTAGTGATAGTATTGCCTGGAGTACTACTGTCCGTGGGTGTAGGAAGGCTTGAAATTTGGCATAGATATGACATTTTACAACCCGATGGTTTAGTTAAGAATGGGAAAATTGGCGATATTATTTGTATTAAAAATCGGGAAAGCAATGTGAAAATAAATTAGAATAATTCATCTCTAAGGGTGTAAAGAAGGGGTTGAAAGTTTGAATGTGCCGATGAAAACCATTGTCTTCCGACTTGAAATTTTGTACACTTATAAAATTTATTTAATGTGTGTATCAGCATTTATCAAAATTATATGTTCTTGTGTCGTTATAGGTGTTTATTTAGACTTCGTTGCGTATAAACGATTTCAGCTCAATCAGTTGGCGATAACTATTTTACAATTTAGTTATACAATTTGATCCATACTAACAAGGCAAGTTAAATAAAAGCAAAATCAGCTTAAAAAATAGAATACTTATACCCACACAAGTCAGAATTAAGAAGAGTAGGTATGTCTACTGGCGAAAAACTGTCCAGTTAGGCAAGATCAACTTTAATAAACAAAAAACAAACAAACAGGTCAAGCTAAATAAAACCGTTTAAAAAAGAGGTCTTTTGTCGACACCAACTCGGGTGGGCAGCGTTTAGTAAATTTAGTAAAAACTTCTCATGTATTACTTATATCCTTATGTATCAAGAGGAAAGTTTTAGACGAGTGTATGTTGCCAGTGATAACCTATGGCACATAGTCATGGTCCTTTAATACGTATCTCGCACGAAAACTTAAATTTGAGCTGCGAGCAATGTAGAGAGCTATACTCGGAGTATCTCTTTATGACAAATTGAAAAGAAAAATTCAGTCGAATTGAGAACCTCCTCCTTTTTTGAAGTCGGTTAAAAAATTAATATATCTATAGTAGAGCTAGAGTTGCCATAGTTCAACAGAACTTTCGGATGCAGCAAGCTAAAATTGCAGCGATCAGTCCACATATCTCTCAGAATCGATCGCCTTTGGGGTAGAAATGTTCTGGAATGATGACAACGGACCGGAAAGCGCAGTAAGGCCGACGATCTCCTAAAGATTGTAGGAAGTCGATGCTGCAAGCGGTACAGGATCGGTCGTGGAAATCCAAGGGGAGGCCCTCTTCATGTGCTCAGCAGTGGACGTCGTTTGGATGAACTGATGATGATGACGAAATTACTTATCCAAAAGGGGAAACTTTTTATCTTTAAATCATTTCTCGTCTAAATTGTAAGAGACCATTATGAGAAGTGCACCTATTGAAAAATGCACATTTTGTATATATATACCTACATGTCATGTGCATTTTGATGACTTATCAGGCAGGTCGTAATTTGTTTGTCTCCCTAGCGGTATAAGAGACATTCTCTGTCAAACCCATTTCACCCAAGTTGATTACCAGGGTATTTTCGAACATATTTTTAGTCATTCACTTATTATAGGAGAAAATGTTTTAGCGCAATAATGAGTTTTGAAATTTTTGTAAAACGTTACTAATGTATATGTCCACCTTGTTTCAGGATCTGACCGGTCAGAACAGCAATGACTCGGGCGGCAGCGGCGGCGCGGGACGCGCTACCACGCCGCACCTGAGGCCTACGCCCAGCCCCACAGGCTCCAGCGGCTCACGATCCATGTCACCGGCTGTCGGTGAGTTCAAATTTTTTTCTCTTGTATAAGACAGGGAAACCTGAGGACTAGAGATACAGGAAGTCGAAACTTTGCACGTAGGCTCCGCTATCTTCTAAAATAGGTTTTTGAAATAGCTACGTAAGACAAAACTTACCATGTTATCGTAGAGTACATTTATAGTCTATGGGCGTACGCCGCTAATCGTAAGAGGGGATTTCGGCAATTACATTTTGACGTTCAGGTGAAAAGGTAGGAAGATGTATTTACAAAGTTTTGATACAGTCATATCTGTTGAGACAAATTGAGCAAATGGAATTGTATGAATACGCACATATAGGTATATGTATCATCATAGAAGTGTCTGGTTGTAGACTGCGAGTAGTTGCAATCGGCATAATTTTAATCAATAAACCCCCAAGCTCTCCCAGACAAATTGCCTTCTATTTTCGAGATTCAAATAGAACAATTGAAAGAGTTTTGAGATGCAAGTGGCTAAAGACAAAAATCAATCTTTGCACTTTGTTTATTCTGAGGTGTGTGTGACGTGACTTCACCTCAAGTGCAGATGTTGCATCGCAGATTGCCACCGCGCTAGCAATACTCTTCGTATCGCAACTATAGGTATAAATATGTCAATAAATTGATATAAATTAAAGAAATAACGAGCATGTGGGTCACCTGATGGAAAGCAATCGCCACCGCCCATGGAGATCAGCAACACCAAGGTTTCACCGATCCGTTGCCAGCCTTTTAAGGGAAATATAGACTCTGTTCTTGAAGGCTCGCATGTCGTAATTATTCGGAAATACCACTGAGGAAGTTGATTCCACAATTTCGTGCTATAAAATGTCTGACGAAACGTACTGTGGTAGATTGCCAATTATCAAGATGATATGAATGGAATTATAATATAAATAATCTACAAATGGTGGTCGTAATATCAATTCAAGTCAACAACCTGTTCTTTGGAACATCTTATATGCAGACGACTTTTCAATAATATCTGAGTCTGTCGAAGAAATCCAAAATGAGTGGATATGATCTGCATATTTGATGACAGCAAGAATCCTACAGACATGAAGATTTTAATTGGCAACACCTCTTTGGCCACCGTGACTCAGTTTTGAATCTGTTATAAGCAAAGATGGGAAAGTAGATCCTGATGTGACGCATAGGACAAACACTTACTAACTCAGACAGTGGCAATTCACAGGTCTATAAAGGAGATATTCAAATCTATAAAAACACTACTTGCAGTATTCTATAGACTACGAGGCTATTCTATAGATTACAGTAGACTACAAGTGTTGGGACAAACAAATGTCACCTAAATAAGCTTCACACTACAGAGGTGCGCATGCTACGTTGGTCTAGGCCGTCATACTTCTTGTTAAGTTATGAAAACAATAACATTAATGGTAGTTTAAAGTTGAACAGTTTAGGGACAAGCTTATTCAGAAACGTCTGCGGAGGTATGGTCATGTTCAAAGACCAGAAGAAGTTTAGACTAGACCATAAAGTTGCGCAAACTGGAAAAAAATGACAGCGAAGGACGACCACAAAGAAATCTTAGAAAATCCAAGAAGATGATGATTTATAATACTTATAACTAGGTAACTACATTTTTGCACAGATTTTCCGGCCGAATTTTGCAAAGGTACATTTAAAGTGCCTTCTTTATTTTAAGGAACTGGCTAATATAGAAAACGCTTTTAAATTGAATCCACCTAATTTATGGAAATATTCGATATTTGGCATCCTGATACTAAGAAATCACTAACCACCAATAAAGATCAGAAACACTAAAGCACGATCTGTTGCCTCTTTTAATATCTCTCTGTCAACCCTTATTCTCAGAACGCGTGGACGTGTCAAGTTCAATTAATATCATACACTTAGATCTGCAATCCCTTGGAGTTGTGAAAATATCAAACTTCTAATACAATGTGATTTAAAGATAAGGCAGTTTATGCCCTAATAATCCTATTAACCTAGAATGATGAAATTTGACAAGAAACATGGTTTCAATAAGCACAAGCAATGGAAAAAATATAATTATATTTGTCCTAGGACTTTGGTCAAGTCGTAGATTCATACTAAGCTTTCCACATTACTTGAACCCATTAGGATGGGTTCAAGTAATGTGGAATGGAAGACTAGATGGTCCGATAGCCTCAAGAAAGCGGCTGGGTGCAAAAGGATCGTACTTGGAGGAAATCCGCATTGCGGAAGACCTATATTCGCCAGGGTGTAGATACAGGCTGTTGATGATGATGAATGTGGACAAGGTATATTTTGTAACTTCTGATGATTCGGTACTTTCGAGCGCGAGTACGACTCGTACATCCGATTCTTTTTTGTTTGAAAGATGGATTGATGTAGAATGTCCTTAGGTAATGATTAAAAAAAATATAGTATGAAGGAATGATGAGCATCTTCTAATTAAATTTGAAATTGGCAAAAGAACATGGACACTTTAAATTGATGCTGCAGCATTTCCAAGGAACTGCAGTACGCCCAACTCCTCACCAACGTACAACAGATGTATCTGTTTGGACTCATTGTCATGGTCTCAATGTTCAGGTTATAGATAAATAATGATCAGGGTCTGGTGATGGAGTAGGAAAATTATTTTTACATGTCATCATCATCAGCCTGTATCTATGCACTGCTAGACATAGGCCTTCCCTAAAGCCTTCCACCATATGCGATTCTCCGCTTTCCGCAACCCGGCGTTCACTTGGTATCATCGGTTTATCGTTATATTATACTATAAGGTGAAATAGAATAACTAATTAAAATGGGTGGGGGTGGATGGATGAGATGGAGTTTTTGTCTCTATTTTTAGCTCGAAATGTGCATCTTATGTTGACCAAGATTGGGTATAAGCATGCTATCGTGATATTTCCAACATTTTGCATCGTAACGAAACTCATCCTGTTGCGTTATGAGTAAAACAGCTGATAAAGTGCGTCCACTAGCGTCGCGCGCGGGCCACTTTGAACCTTATTTCTAACGTTTTAAGGACTTAATGTATTCTCGTGCGGTTTTCGCCGGTTCCTTTGTTTGGTCACGGGCGTGTTGATCAGATTCGTTGTGCATACTCCGTCACCGGCAGACACGGGCTTTCCCGACATTGACCCACATAGAGCGGGCGCCCAGAGTACGCCGTATTTTGCCCCTTTTGCGGGCGCGAACCACCCCGGCCCGCCCACCTTATGTACGAGTCGGGGTGGTCGCGGTATATAGGGCTTCGTGAAAAACTTACCCCCACCGTCGAGGCGAACACGCAAAACAGGACTTACCACCCCGGAATCCGAGTGACGCGTCGGTCTTATATATGAAACCGGCCGGACCGACAGAAAATTTTCCGAAAATTAAAAAAAAAAAACAATTTTTTTTTTTTACGTGTTTATTCAATTGGTCTACTACTAAATCGAGATTAAATTTCCGAAATTCACCATTCGGGTTGGAAATAAGTTTTCGGTTTAAATAATTAGAATCGTATTCGTCTCGACTACATATATCGTCTCCAACGTAATAGTATATAATATTTTATATATTATAATATGACGTTCTTAGCTCGGTCGCAGCTTTATTAATTTTCCTATATCCTTAAAACACATCGGTACTGGTTGTTCTCAATGAGTATAATTTGAATGAACGAAAACATATCAATTTACATATTAAATATTTATTCGTCTCCTCACTGTGGCCTTGGAAGAGTTCATCCACCGGGGTCTTATATACTGCCCCTTGTCGCAATTTGTTTGGGTATGTAGCTATTTACACTAGAAGTTACGCCCTACGGATTGTGGAATAAGTAGTGATCATATAGTATGACCACTCATCTCATAGAATATCGCAGCCAAATAACAATTCTCATGAGGATTGTTGTGTTCCTGCGAGTGAGTGAAGTCACCAGAAAGAAAGAAAGAAAGGAAGGAGTATAGGCTGGCAACGGATCGGCGGCCCCGGGTGGTGATTGCACCAGGTCCAAATGCTCGTTTGTCCCCCCACCCCCCCCACATAAAAAACAAACCACTAGTCCTTACTTCTTCGCTGTGACTTCTAATTCGATGCTGCATGCATATTGCATATCTATACTGGGACACACATCTCGTCACTCACAATCACCCCTGTGTCTGTATGGAGTGTGTTTGTATGGAGTACGGACTTAATAATAATATAAAAAAAAAAAATTTAACAAGACCGTGATATTGAAAATAACTTTTAATTCGTTACAAATCTAAACTTCGCATTTCTGTTGTTTTATTTCATGGTAGATTTTCATGCATTTACAAAGTATAAGTCATACATAAGTATAAGTCGACTCCCTGTTTTTCGATCGCATTGACCAAATGCGATTGTGACCCTCACTTCATATGGGGACTGCATAGTTCGAAGAGTTCACGGTATCGTTGTTGATCTGTACTCCACGAATCAAAGTAAAACTTGACTAAATTTATTTCGTTTTGCGCAGTTAGACTCTTTTAGACATATAGAAGAAAGTGACTGTTTGATGTATCACTGCGCAGTTCATACCTCTGGATCTTGGACTCAAGATACTTAATCTGTGGTTTGAGAACTTTGCACAAACAGTTCTGAGAGGGCGTAGGCGGTTTCGTAAAATCCCCACCTACGCGCAGGAAATACACAGTCACAACTGAAATCCATGCTTCTACAATAAAAAGTCATTAAAATTGAACTACTATTACGTTCTGTAGATTCAATTTTAAGGACAGACAAAATTTGTTAATGTTATTATTTGTATACTTATTTTTCTCATACTCGTGGTTCGAGAAAAAATATAAAATCGAGGAAAGTATATTCGTGTTGTTTCCTAAATTGGTACAGTTCTTAGGTGTCCAAATTAACATGCCAAAAACCTTCAAGGATACAAATGTGTGATGGTTATGTAGACAGGGAGCATAGCATAGCATTTTACTGATCATCATCATTAGTTTGTATCCCACTGCTGGATATAAGCCTTCCCCAATGCTTTCCTCCAAATCCTCCGCCTGCCGCATCCAGCAGCTTTCTTAAGGTCATCGGACCATCTAAAAGGAGGGCGTCCAACACTTCATCTTCCTACGCACGGGCTCCACTCTAAAACCTTCCTCCCCCATCTGCCATCACTTACTCGGCATATGTGACCGGCCCATTGCCACTTCAGCTTGCAAACTCAAACGCAAAAAAAAAAACTTGAAGGCTATGCCGACAACTTTGGTTCTCTGTCGGATTTTGCTCATATCTTGAATATCTGTATGAATAGCATTATGATTACTTCTGACAAAAGTTTCTATATGAAAATCATTTTTATTCTAAGATAAATGCTTATAGGAGCTAAGGGATGTTTGAGTTAACAGAGAGATAAAAATTAAACAAATTGAAATAAAAACTTCAATATCTTCTTCTACTATGATACTTACACCGTTTGAGTTTCTTCCACTTCACATCACCAAAAAATTTACACACAAGTAGTGTCATACTCGAATATAATCTCTATTCCTTTTCACTATTTAAGATTTGTAAACTCTGCCTTTTTGCTGTTATTAACTTATTGGATAATTTTCTACTGATCTGAGCCACTATTGGTCTGATCAAAGACAAAAAAAACACGATACACAAAGATTCTCAAAATCACAATTTACTGTCCATTTTGTTATCTTAGGTTTTGTAAAAACTATCAATATTATTTATAAAAGATAACGTTTCAGTAACATAGTGTTGATTTTAGGGCAAGTTTCTAATTTTGAAAATGTTTTTGGAATAAATTTTTTACAATAACCTAAAACAGTCAAATGGACGATTAATTGTTTTTGTTTGAGTGTAGTACATCTGAACGTTGTTATAAGTAGGCACTTTATTAATCACTCCTAACAAATCGAAAATTTGTCTACAATTTAGTCTACTCGCAGTGGTTTATTCAAACTTAATTTGCATGGATTGCTGAATCACTTCTAACTAATTCGCTAGTCGAGATACCTTTGCTATTTGCTCTACTAGCCGTCGACCGTACCAATTGAGAGCCACATTAATTTACGTTGTAATAAGCATCCTTTTAAAACTATTGATTACAAATGGTAATAGTTTCTTGGAAAAGTCATTGAGGAGTTTATTCTGCCTGCCGATTTTTTTTTGTTCGTAGGTTATCATATTTATTAAGATAGCGTAAAATTGGCTATTTGACTAACATTTTTTTCTGTTTGATATGTAGGGACGTCTCCATAATATAACCATAGGTGAAAGAATTACTTCGATAGCACAAAAATCTCTCGAGATATATTAATTTGAAAATCACAATTTTTAGACTGCCCCAAAACGCTCCATACAAAAGACTACCGAATTATGACGTCACAGTTTTGTATTTTATATGCATCAAATCAGAAATTTGTACGACAGCTATGTTAAATATTACGTTTATGTAATTATTATCATAATAAAAGTTATAGCATTTTTTATTGCTACTCCAATGGAAATATTATTTTTTAATAATTTCATACTTTTAAAATGGACTTTCCCGCCAAACTTTGATCGACGCTAAAAAAAGTCTGACTGAAGATATTAGAATGAAAGTTTGCAGATCTGTATAGTTTTGTGTATTTTACGATATTGTTAATTTATTTGTACAATTTTTAAACATTGGAAACAACCCAATTAAACACGAGGATCATTATAAGGATTTCTTTATGTTTTTAACATCTTATCTTCCTTATTACCGAGAGGGAATTCCAAAGTTTCCTATCACTACAAATTTCTTGTGATTAAATTCCTTGTGAGTTCCATGGCAGTCGTAGTTTTACCCGGGACTGCAGTGAATTTCACTATTCATTGCTTGCTTGTTCGTCGCCGATGTTGTCCTGGGTACACAGCAGACACATTGGCAGACATGTGTGGTAGACCTGTTCCCATTAGAAAACCACGCAGTTGATAAGATATGGCTCGCTAGTTTGCAAGCAGTTAGCGTAGTTTGAATCATCACGATCGTCACGCGTAAACGCACGCGTTGTTTGTAAAACTATATTATACTTTGATTTATTCTGTGACGATATCTTCTTTTATGTTAATTGGTTCGTTTATATTATAGATTCCTAAACTAAAGTGCTAAAAAATGTATGTAATAGTTAGCCAAGAGGTCTAAATATATAAGAAACCAAGCAAGGGGTCTAGCTGACAAAAATGCCTGTCTTCTTCTGTAGTGTCACGTTAGATCTTATTTAATTTAGCCCTATCTAAGAGAAACCATGCAACGGATCTGAAATATCAAGGCTTCATCTTACAGGTTCAGCTGTCACTCCATCTATTATTATGTACATATCTGCCTCTTGCATAATTATTGTACCTCGTACAAAGATTGTAAATGCACCTAGCTAGACGATAATTTGCATTTCATCTGAGCCAGTAGAAACATCATCACGCGATGTGGCGACTCAAGACATGCGATAAAACCTACAGAAATCTACGGAATGTCCTAGTTAAAGGTCGTGCGATCAATTAAATTTTGTATGAAAATGTAACGCACGACAAAGTCGCATCGCAAGATCGCACGACGGGATAGTCAAATAGGACGACGCCTGGACGAGTAAGTGGTGTTTCCCAGAATACCAGACTTTGTAGTCAAATGATTCTTAGAAGTATTGGTATCAAATTAACCTACCAACAGTATTAATAAATTTTATTTATATTATCTTCTTCCTTAGTTTCTTAATATTTCTTCTTAATTTCCGGAAATGTCCTGTTGTCGTCTCGTGATTCTCTTTAAGTTTTAAATTTCTTTAAGTTTTTTAAATCAATTTGCGGACCAACAGTATCAATCTTCACTTACATTCCCTTCAACGATAATTTTTCTGATTAATGATTCATTTCAAAGTATTTTTGTTCCTCGGCTATCTTACATATTCCCTCTACATCTTGCATAATTATCATGTTAATTTTTCTAATTATAAATTACTAGGCAGTCATTTGCATTTCATCTGTGCAGTAGAAGACTCTAGTAAATACTGTTTCCTCGAATATTAGATTGTCGTCTAATCGTTCTTGGAAATATTGGTATATATCAACCTACCAAATAGCAGCTAATCTCAACATTAATCTTCTTGTGATAAGCTTAACGGGTTTCAAATTCAAACCCTCCAAATATCATGTAGTCTTTATGGAAGAGTGACTCCTGGTACAGGTGTTCATATACATACTTGAAATTGGTCAGCCTCTACATTTGTAATACTGATAGTAACTTAACAAACATTTTTGTATTCTATTTTGTATTTTTGTCATAAATATTAATAGAGTTCCGTCTTATTAAAACTCGAAAATATTCATGCACAGAGTAAATGTTATTGTCATATACTTAAAACTCGGAAATCGTTAATTTTTATATATATATATTTTAAACTCTCAAAAATACATTTCAACACATTAATGCCATACCACGAAAACCTCACAGGGTTTATCTGGATAGGCGAAATGAATGTAGATTTCGCACCAACACATTTTTGGAGTCATTGAGATAGATAAAATATGCTTTATTTGCAGTTTACATCACAAATAAAATAAATAATATCATTAATTTGTTACAAACATGTAATACAACAAGGTGGCCTTATTGCTAAAAGCAATCTTTTCAAGACAACCTTCAGGTAACGGATATGTGTTTTGTCCATATGAGTTTTGTCCATGCGAAGTTAGACTATGGTAAATATACTACTTGGCTAGTACTTAATGTTTATCTAACTCTGTGATCTGTGACTCATTTCACACATTGGCACAGATAACAAGTATAAATTCCTAAATGCCGGTCTAACAATGATCGTCTTTGCTTTATCGCTGCATCGAAGCAGCTGGCTATTTTCCCGGAAGCAGTTAACCGCTCATTGATAAGGACTGCTGTGAAAGGATTTATCAAGGCGGTGAATAGTGCCCACTCACTTCGCTAAAATGACACGAATTAAGAGATTAATCTTTTTCAAAGGAAATTTGCCTGATAAAATTTAACAGGATATGTTTTTTAAAGGAATTTCGTTCTTGCAATGGAATATAAAAAGTTAGGCACTCTTTTTGGGGAGCTCGATGGCCTCGTTTTGCAGTCTAATCACACACAGCATGGTAAGAAACGTTGATTGTGGTTTGTGTAAGGATGGGTTTTAAATAGAGCTCCTCCGTACTTTGGAGGGTACTGTACGTTAAGCCATCGGTCCTGACTGTTGTTATTACATGACAGTCGTTTACTCAGTGCGTCTATGGGCGGCTTCAAAATACTGGTCTCGGACAACTCGCAGTTATGTAGCGTAGTTGATTTCATCTAACTAAATAAACCCTTTCGATCCAGCCCGAGACCCGTATCCAGCAAACCCGCCAGCAATGGCATGAATCGGCATCAACCCATAATCATCCGACTGTTGGGATATGGGTCTCCCCTCAATCGAAGGGGTTTAGAGCATACTCCACCACGCTGCTCAACTGCGCGTTGGCGGAGGCCAGTGTTTTCAAGCCGCCCAAAGGCCACTGACTTGGCTTAACGACTGTCATCTAAAGACAACAGCCGAAACCGACGGCTTAACGTGCCCTCCGAAGCACGATTTATGATAATTCTTATGTTATTTGATAATAATATTTTGAATTCAACCAGTATTTTTTTTTCATTTACCAGTCGTCACAGTAATTAACCTGGTCAATGAAAAAAAAACGTCATTAATATCAGTTGGCAATGCTCAGTTCCCAAAAATGTAGGAATATTTTGCATATAACAATATTTTTGCTCTACGTTCATTTTGCTTCAGGAAACTTTAAGACCATATATGTCGGATGTTTTCACACCATAGAGGCCCGAATTAAGTACCGCTCATATGAAACAAAGTAACGCTGTACTTATTTCTTACAGCTTTCATTTTGTTTATCCGTATCAAAAAGTACCTGGGTTCGTTATGCCTTAAAAAGCAATTTGCCTTAAACCGGCTGTAACGAACGGCAACAACCGCAAACGCGATCGTGTTTTGTTAACGTTGGGCGATTGCCGAACGCGGCTTTCTCAAAACATCGGCCTGTATAAGTTGTGGAGTAGACCGGGCGGGCGACTGCCGCCGCATTCGAATACCGGTTATATGACCGCAATACACCATCACTGCGAGCCCGCAATGCTGTCGTCGGAACGCGCCAATGTAGAGTCCAATGCTGCATGCGCTATTCCGAATGTCTCCACGTCTGCTCGCGGTGCAGCGATGGACGCAAACTTAATGAAATGTTTACTTTGGCTCCATGCAGTGGTGGAAGGCTAACATGACTGTATGACGTCAACCGTTCGGCTCGTCGGACTTCTTGACTCTCGACAAACACGAAGTGAATATATGTGAAGTTGCGGGTTAGAAAATTATAGAGACGATTGAGGAAAAGTATGCTTTGTGGGTTTTCGTTGAATTTACGAAATGTTGACCGAAGTCCGGCTGAATCAACGGGACTATTTTTAGTTCAAACGTTGATTTAAATTTATCGTAATATTTATTATTAATGTAATGGTTTTGATACTGAATTTACTTATTAAAATATTTAATTACTTTTGACTATGATTACATAATTTTTCATTATTTCAGTTTCATATCTCGTGTCTAGTAACTAATAGGTGGGGGAAAACGTCTTTTCGCATTATAGTATGTATGAACTTGTAATAAAATCTCTTTGGTTATACCATTTGTATCTAGCAGGATTTGATATCTTTAAAAAGTTTAAATTTTAAAAAAGATAATTCCAAATTCAAATTAGGTAAATGTGTGATTTTCGTTTGTTTTTTTTACTGTCAAGATGAGTGAATCTAATGAAGAAATTCGATACATTTTAAAATTTTACTATAAAAAAGGTAAAAATTCAAAGCAAGCTGCGAAAAAAATTTGTGACGTTTATGGACCTAGTGCAGTGTCTGTGAGAGTAGCACAAATTTGGTTTAAGCGTTTTCAATCCGGAAATTTTGATGTCAAAGATGCACGTCGCTCTGGTCGCCCTGTTACGGATAAAATGGATGCCATTTCTGAAAAAGTGGAGCAAGATCGGCATATCAGTAGTTACGACGTAGCTGAAGAACTAGGAATTGACCACAAAACAGTTTTGGCGCATAAAAAGGTCGTGGTCAAAGGCCGGCCAGGCTTCACAGACTCTGGCGAAACCCGGGTTAACCCGCAACAAGGTGATGCTGTGTGTATGGTGGGATTGGAAGGGAAGATATTCATTACGAGCTGTTACCACCAGGCAGGACTATCGATTCTGAACTCTACTGTGAACAACTGATGAGATTAAAGCAAAAAGTTGAGAGAAAGCGGCCGGAATTAATTAATAGAAGGGGTGTGATTTTTCACCATGATAACGCTAGACCTCACACATCTTTAGCCACTCAGCAAAAATTAAGAGAGTTTGACTGGAAGGTGTTAATGCATCCGCCGTATAGTCCTGACCTTGCACCTTCTGATTTCCACCTGTTTCGGTCTCTTAAGAATTCTTTAGGCAATGTCAGGTTAACATCACGAGAAGACTGCCAAAACCACTTGTCGCGGTTTTTTGAACAGAAGTCCCAAAATTTCTATAGTAATGGGATCATGTCTCTACCTACAAGATGGCAAAAAGTTATCGAACATAATGGCACCTACATACTTTAGTTAAATGTAAATAAACTTTATTAAAAAATGTTTTGAATTTTCATATAAAATACGAAAAGACTTTTTCCCCAACCTAATATATATCTATCTATATAGAGTGTCTAGTGTCGAGATCGGTGGTCGAATGGCTAGCAATGGCCACTTTGACTCCGAGGTCGCGGGTTCGATCCCCGCACATGGCAAACATTTGTGTGCATGAACATGTGTGTTTGTCTTGGTGTGGGTGTTTTCTATGTATTATGTTTACAAAAAAAAAAGTATTTTCGTATATCTATGTTATATGTATGTCAATGTAATAAATTGGTCATTATTTATAATAGCCGGCCAATGTAATACATTGTCAATTATTAATAATTAAACTTACTTTGCACCACATCATTCATCATCTAGGTTGACGGAGCTCTATTTCCCATAACAGGACACAAGAAAACCCTAACCTAACCAAAAATCAACCCAAATCTAACCAAAACATGTTTTATTACATTGAATAATAACTAGCTAATCTTTGAGTGTTGGATAGGAGACAGTGATCTGACGAGATACAAAGATGTACAACAATAAATATTTAGAAAAACTATTCAACTAAAGTATTAAAAGGATTATCATTTACCATTTTATCCGTCTGCTATCGAAAATGTTTCTCATTTAAAAAAATATAAAAATAATACAAAATAGATACTAAAATTTCAGACTTTCGAAGAATACCTGTTTTATGTATTCGTTGATTATTAATCGTGATTAGGAGGTACAGGGCAACGATAAATAAAATATAAAGGCATATAACTTACCATATATTTGCAATTACACTGACAAGTAGGAAAACAAATATATTAAATTTTCAAATATGAATGGTAAATACTATAAAAAGGTCTTAAAAGAAGAGATCTGTCGCCATCATTGATGATATTATAATAAATCCCTAATAATAAAGTCATGATGATATTTAATAGATGAACGTAAAGTATATTTTTAATAGCATTTGGCAATCTTGTGTACAAATATTCCCGACTGACATTAACACCGAATATTTATATTATTCACACAAATAATAATTAAATTCACATCGCTAGACATTGATAATTAATAATGTCAGTTGTCGATATTGAATCAACAAGATTGGTGGATTTTATTGAAAGATAACTTAGATGATCTCTTTAATTGACTAATGATAATGTCGCCCTCAAACCTAAAAACAGTATGAAGTCATGGTTGGCACGTTCAAGAGATTTGCTGCTGCTAACTCCTCTAATGGTTTCACTTTTTAGCAAATCGTTTTTCTCTTGTCAGATATCGTAGTAATGGCACATCTTTTTACGTCTTAGGTTTTTACGACCGTCATTATTGCTATGGACGGTGATGGCAATCTTGTAGTACATCGTATTGAGCGGGATATATTTTATCGATACGTAAATAAAAATAAAGTCATGTTTATCGACCGCATTGTGCTCGTTTCCAATCCAAGTTCCATCGTTATTTTAACACAATGAAGCCGCAATACCGCAACCCGACGCGTTCGAAGGTGAATTGCGTATTGTTTGACGCCCGCATACAACGTGACTTTCGAAAACGACTTTAATTTTCGCTGAATAAGGTTTCTTTTGCGCGAAGTCTGTTGAATTTGTTGGGTAAAGGAGCCTGTACCTTGTGTGTGGCGTTGTTAAGGTTATATTTCGCTGTTGTCTCTGCGAGTTGTGCCAGTATACGGGCGCTAAAAGCGTTTCGCAGTCGGCCGTCCGTCGTGCGTATCGGCGAGCGAGCGCAGGAATGCCATCAACTAAGATAAGGCCGGCTCTGGGGAGCGCGTTTGAACATCGGCGCTCGCTGTTCCTCGCGACATTTGTAGCGTGTATTTTGTGCTGACAGTTGCTTATTTCAGAGCCGAGTTTGCGCTCCAATTCCATAAAGAGAAGCCTTATAAGAACGTCGAACACATAATGCAGTAGCTACAGTATATTTACACAAAGTAGATGGCTTGCATTATCATTATGTGACAATTTAGACTACTGGCTTGCTTATTAAAATAAATTTGGTATGTGCTGATTTTGATTTGAATTCGTATAGGAATGGAATTCTCGAGGTTTTTCTACTTACAGCAGTTGGTAGGAATTTGACAGTTACAAAATATAGAGTGTTCAGAATTGAAAACCTACGTCCTAATTTTACTTTCTAAAGAAAAGGTATGTTTGTTGCACCTTGTCACATAAAGTTCGTTACATAACAAGCATGGATGAAGTACAAATTATGTTTTTTTTTGGCCTGCTGTAAGTTACATCTGCGTTGCAAAGTTTAGATGATAAAACTGTTAAGTGTTTGCTCGGAAATTGAAAATGCAGTTTTATACAGTTCGTACATGTAGTTGCTACAGCGAATTCTTGTAAAAACAACGTGTAAAACACATTGTTATATCGACGGCACCTGCCCCCATTACGCGCGATCTACATTACAAAAAGGAAAGCGGGGATTATGTATACGGTGGCAGGTGTGTGCGTTTGTCGTCACACAAAATGCCTCTATGTGCAGCCACGTGCCTTCGCGTCCTTGACAAGGCCAACGAACTCTAAGTTAAATGAAAAAAAAAAAAAAAAAAGAAACAACGCTTTTTGCCCCGATCCCGCCATAATGTTTGTTTTGATCGTTTTCACGTAAACGATCCGTATTCCGTCGTGGTTTGTTTGGAATGTTTTTTTATGCAAGGATCGATGAGGTCGTTATTATTATTTACGATCCGATCTACGTCAGTACCGTCACTCGTCATTGTCGGTTGTTCAGTCTATTCTTATCTTTGTGCTTCGTGTTTAATGTCCGTATTGTAATCGTGCGGCAATGTATTATGCACATCTATTAATAGTGACGTTGTTGGTTCTTCAAAGTGCTCATTTATTATTCTTTTCAATCATATACATCATTCTTGTTGCGTTGCCGCGTCCTCTGTCATATTGTTTTGGTAAATGCTTGATAATTTAAACATTCGACTTTTCTGATGCGGTAAACTATACGCATTTGGGACGATATGACACCGATATTTTATATGCAGTTTATCGGTGATACCGATATATCTGAAAAACTGAAATATTGTTACTTGTAGTTGAAGTAGCGCTATCGAATACATCTTTCTCATTCGATATCTCTGAATAAAACCCAATTCGATATGATGTTCATCCTAAACTATCACGTCATGTCTGATATTGTTTCTGTAGATACTAAATTAGCTTCTGTTTGGTAGATTTTCCTATTTACATTCTAAAAAGTAAAACCCTTTAGTTTTACATAATCATCATGGACTATGTAGTGATGATGACGATAGTGATATTGCAGAAGATTTAAGATAATGACGAAAAAAATTAATCAAACAAAGTCCCGTGGAGTCGGGCCAATCTATCTCAGCCGCGACATAAAGGAAGTGTACTTGAAGCGGAGACCTGTTGCAGATGTGCGGTCCCGGCTGCCCATCGCCTAATTGTATTCAGATTACCCCGGAAAAGTGATAAATCTCGGTGAGTCAAGGTCGCCGGAGGGTTCGACAGCTCATTCACCCCGTTCCGTCTGCCCCCACGCTAATGGTGCGGACATTCTTTCCCCGACCTCACCCAGACTTGCCCGGTCTCTACAATGTCTATACGCATTCGACTATATAACCCCCGCCCTATAACAATGTACTACCTCGGTATAGCACCTACAACCGTCTCCCCAACTGTCATGACACCTTCAAAACAGATGTGTTTGTATAATTGTTTCTTTGATTTTACTGGAATATCTTCGTTGTGATGCTTTTCTTTGATCATGTTTAATTTCGTCAATGGCATCTTTTATTTTTGTTTACTTATTGGATACCTACAGTTTACGTGCTACCTACAAATTGTTTAGATTTTTCTATTTCATCACTCTTCTAAAAGAATGTCTGCCATCTGTGTATCTAGTTTCCCCGCCTGTATCCAATGAAATTGAAATCAGATTCCAAACAGTTATATCATCGTCAACTTGTAAATACAAAAAAACAAAGTAAGAAATCTAAAGTAGTCTATGAATTGCAACTGTCTTCACAATAAAACGATCGAGTTCCAAAAACGCTTTCGATTTTTAGCAAAATATTTTTTGTTCGTACTCGACATTCGTTTTTACAATTACTTTTAAGTGATATTGTGTTCGTTGTGAGCTTACATCAGAAAAACAAGCGGCTTTATTAGCGTCTGCGGTGATCAGCGTAAATGGGTCGCCAAACACAGGCGTCGTGACGCCAACGTTTGTCTCAACTAGGCCGCTCTTGTTAACGCCATTGTCTATGCTCTGTTTATATTTGTTCGTGCTCTATGCTTAAAACAACTAGCCTGTTTCTTGTTTATTGGATACTTTGGATAGTGTTATGTTTGTTCTAGGACCCTCAATTTGTTTAACTACTTTTCTTAGTATTGTTACTTTTACTGTCACGATAAATATGGTGATAAGTTTCAGTATGCATACTGCCACTGTAGTAATGCGTCTATAGATATAATTATTTGGTACATCACACATAATTTACTTCAGACAGATTTGCGATAAACTATTTTCTTTAATAACTATCGTAAGTAATCGTGCGAGATAAAGACTTTTACTAGCTGAGTCTAGCATGATCTCTATTAAATCGGTTAGTGTTTCAAAGTCGTGTTCAGTTAAGCACTCAGTTGAGAAATTGAAAGTGATTTTCAGGCAATTTGATCTACACTACTTTGCGTGCTTCCGCCACCAATTAGTTCATGAAAACTACTGCCGGCCGGCACCCACCGTTAGTAAAAATTTAGTACCTTAGTAAAAATTTAGTACTTAATTAGAAAGTGATTTTGTATCTCAAAAGCCAAAACAATTTGTATTCTAGAAATTTAAGAAAATCCTGGGAAATAATTCTCGTAGTATTTGTTTGTAATTTGGTGCAAACCTTGAGATGTCGAGATCAACATACTAATAGTAGGTACTCACGAGTGCGTAGTGTGCTGACTGTGCAGCAGTAATGTTTGTTTTTCAGACATTGCTCGTATCTCGAGTGTCGGTACAAGAGTATTACTAGGATCATAGGTTACGGTAACTTCTTTCCTTCAGACATCAGGCGGGTCGAATGCTTGTTTGCTATCTTAGTGGTATAAAAATACTTCTTGTATAATAATTTTCTGCTTAAAATATCGATTTGGCTAAACATTACTTTGGCAAATGTTTACTCTACGATCAATAATTAGGAGCTACAAAGTATCTAGTAGTATCGAACCGATGACATCAAAAAAGTGGCTGCAAGCGGGTGTGCGTATGTGGAAACCGGAGGATCGCATATTGTGGAAGACCTATCTCGAGCAGTGGATATTTACAGGTTGATAATGAAAGTACTTAGAGATCTACAGTTACATCATTTGTATTGATCCCATGCAGCCGTTTGTATGTTGACTGTATGAAACTGTTCGACGTCCGTATTTACCACTTTTATAGCGATGGAAAAAGAATAAAAACAACCCTGGCGGATCAGTGGTATGAAAAGCTTGTGAGTTCCAAGTTCTAACCCGGAAACGGAAGTTGCTGTTGTTCGAGATGATTTTGTAGTTCTTCTAATCTAACGGAAGGACTGCAGATACTCTTTCTGTTTTTTTTTTTTATATATTGTTCTTACATAGTTTTAGCGGTTTCGACGGATGTTGTGACGATGCTATAAATTGCTTTGGATATGCCAACTGCAATTTATTGAATCGTCACATTGTTAATTGTTATTAGACAGAACCGGTAAATAATATATAGCATTTAATATGACTCAGCATCGATATAATTTACACCATTAATTTTTACTTAAATAACATCTAGTTAGTTGTAGAGTAAAAATAAATAATAAATAAAACATTAGTTTCTATAAATTTCGTCATAATTTTAAATATATTTTTTTGCCAGAGGCAATGCTAATGCTATGTCCTGATAGATACTTGAGATTAGAGCAAATATCTGAAAAACTCTAGGACACCCTCATCACATTCCTTTTAGCATTCATCTGGACACCTCAAGGTATACACACTTTTAGCATTCACACAGTACTTTTACGTACACAGTACTTTTAGCATTCATCTGGACACCTCAAGGTATAACTGTTCCAATTTACAACATTATATGAATTATTTTTCTATACGAATAATTTTTCAATTTTTTTACCAGGCAAGTTGGCCTACATCTATACTATTTAAATAATAATTTCGTCTAATTGCCCATATTCGGTTTAATTTAATTTGATTGATGATCGTCGATAAAGGTAATCCATTAATGATTGCGAAATATAAGTCTAATCTTGTTATTTTAGTTCATTGACGGTATGAATGCAATTATGTGAGTCACACAGAGAACCATTGTCGACTACGAACCGGGCAGTTTGCGGCGCGAAGCTGGTACGTCGTGGGCGCGGAATGCGCGCATTCGCTACCGGGCTTGCGCGGTTACCCGCACATTACTTGCGGCCTGTGGACGCAATGCATTCTCGATACGCGGCATTACTGCGTTAGCCAACTATCTCCAGTCTCCATTTCACACTTATTCACGATACGTTGAATTCAACGTGAAGCAGATATACCAGACGACTCGCTCTGAACAACACTTGGTAATTTTATCACAGTGGGTTTACAGTTCAACATTTCTTCAATTTTGTAGGACACCCACTCAATGCAATCGATTCGAAGAAGTTGACATTTTTGTTGGAACTTACCTTTTGAACGCAACTGTAATTTGGAGGTCTGGCGAAAGGCGATGTGAAGGGAATTCGTGTGCCGGAAATAAGTCACTAATGAATCACCACTGACGACTTGTTGTGTATCGAGGAAATTCACCGTTAATGCTGAAAGTCGGTTGGACCCTTTCGAATTACGAACATGAAAACGTTGCATAAACGTTTGTGTGGCTGGCGGTGGTGGGAAAGTAAAGACCTCGGCTTAGTACGCACGGTGACGGGCACTGCCCTTGACTGAGCTGGTTCTGCGCCATGACCAACGCTCGCAATCACTACGCACGGAGAACAAACAAAGAGTTACTCGATTCTCGATTTGATTGCAAATTATTTGTACGGGACGAAATTGACCGATTGCTCGTAATTACAGTTGCAGTCGCACAAAAAAGTCGGGTGCAGACAGATTTGTACTTTTGAAAGTTTAACCCTTCAAAGCCTCGTATAATAGCTGCTAAAGCTGAATCTTATTTATATTGAGTTTAGAGGTTTACACACATTTGGTATTCTCTTAACACAATATGAAATTTCAAAGTTAAAAAATTAAATTGTGATTAAATCGAAATATGACCTAAAATTAGACAAACTAAGAATAGTTTATTTGTTTGTTTGTATTATCTTTATTGTTCAGATTACAACGAATGAGTACATGTAAAATAAAGGGATACAAAGGCGGACTTATCCCACATGGGGATCTCTTCCAGTCAACCTTAGAGTAACTGCGTGAAGTGGATACTACAGTGATTGGCAAGTCAGTAGAACATCGAGTAATAAATTAGGAAAGGTAATTTGCAAACAAATAAATAAATAAAATACACAAATAACTAAATTATGAAACAATAGTACATAGGCAATAAAAATATTAAGTAACTTCAAGTCTCATCAGTAAAGAATCCTCTTAATCCACTTTTGAAGGACAATAACGTAGGAGCCATCCGACATCAATAGGCAATGCGTTCCACATTTTTGTCGATCTTACTGTGAAAGAATTTGTGTACGCATTGGTGTTTTGAGTAGGTATGTCCAAAATCCGAGTCCCTGAACAACGCTGACGGCAATCAACCTCACGAAACCGAAATCGTTCCCTTAGATATAGAGGAGCAGATGGATTAAATAGCACGTTAAAAAGAAGAGTGAGTATGTGGAAGTCTCTCCGAAGCCTAATGGGAAGCAAACCGAGCTGCTTGCGAAAACGTGAGACATGGTCATATTTACGCAAACCGAAAACGTATCTGATACAAAGGTTCTGTAGACGCTCCAATTTATCAAACAGCTCTTCAGTCGGGTCCAGATAGGCCACATCACCATAATCCAATAAGGGAAGGAGAAGGGAGCGTGCCAACATCACTTTAGTACTGAAAGGTAGAAAATCTTGCAGCCGTCTCAAAGAATGAAGGACTTCCTATTATAATGGCCTGGGATTTTGCAGGGTTAATTTTTAAACCGAAATTTAGGGACCAATTTGCAATTGCAGCAAGGTCAGCATTGATAATTTTAATAGCTTGTGCAAAGTTATCTAGAGGGGCAGCGGTATAAATTTGAAGGTCATCGGCATACATATGATAAGATGAGGAGATAGTATTCTGCTAGTAACAATAGCTTGATTTTATTCATTATTTAATATTAAATATGTATAATTTTTAGTCAATTCATAGTTCAATCTCGATTCGGTTAACTTTCATTCTGCAAGTGTAAACTTATTTCGAGAATTGGGAAATATTCTGAACTTCAGAACGATATTTTGAATTCCTTGCATGCCGCATACTACAAATTCTGAATTAGTAACAACCAAGGGACCAATCGGTTAGTGTTCAGAAGTCTGTATTATCGAAATCGATATAACTCTCAATTTTAGGTTTCCAGTCTTAGATATCTTATAAACTAATTTTTTTTTCTAGCTCATGGAACAAATGTGTTATATTTTTCTATACAAACAATCAGAAATCGTATTCAAGTATCACACGGATTCATTTATTGATCACATTCCTGCTCCTTTTAAAATACTAGGTTCCGTTGGTACGATCAACTGATTTATTATCTTTATAGACAAAAACAAATCATTTGAAGTAGTTACGTTTGATTGGAATCTTTTTATCATAGAGAACTCTCAGTATTTTATTGTTCTGGATTAAAATTGAGCACTTACGGGCTCATCTCCGTATCCGCCCATTCCGTCTGTCACACACTCCTTACCTTTAATGCTCTGTCAAACTGACAGCACTATATATATATTGTCAGACAACTTACACAGTGCCATCTAGCCCCAAAGTAAGCGAAGCTTGTGTTATGGGTACTAGACAACTAATAAACATACGTAAATACATTTTTTTTTTGTAAATACATACTTATGATACATAGAAAACACCCAGACTAAGACAAACAGACATGTTCATTCACACATATGTTTGTCCTGTGTGGGAATCGAACCCACGAGCGTTGGTGTCGAAGCCGCGTCATTGACCGCTACGCCACCGAGCTCGTCGACAGCAATGAACGCATTACGTGATGTTTACAAAATATATTGCTCGATTTTTGATGACATGTTATTCATTACTACGTAGACTATAGATGTACTTGGATTAGCTTTCGGTTTGCTGTATGTTTTCCAATTTCGACTGTCTAGCTAAAGAGTATAAGTTTAGGGTACGTACCGAAAAGTACATTTGTTGCTTTGTAGTTACATTGATTGCTTTAAATTACTACATTTTGTCCAAGTAACAATGTAACTTGAAACATGACTACTTAGTCGTCAACCGAGATACACATCCCTCCAACTGGACTACACATAACCATGCAGGTGGTTTGAGATCTACGTCCTTTGTGTATCAGCAGTGGTCATCTTTCGCTTCGATTTTGCAGTCCATTTTTATTATGATATCGTAGCCCCTTTATCTGTTGTAAAAGATATGTTCTTTCTCATATGCTTCACTTGATAGTATCATGCAGATTGCTCGAAATAAACGCGGTAGCGGAAGGAATCGTTGCGTCACGCACGATACAACACACGCGGCGGCACAATGTACATCTGATGATTTTGATCGAGCATTATTGTTTATCTGTTTAGAATCGGTTGTGTGAATGCGGTCAAGTGCAAGTCTATCGTATTCTATTTATCAACATTCGGCGTGCTATTTTTACGAGTCGGTGTGGTCGGATGTGAGGCGCGGGGACGACCCCATTACCGCTACTCATTAAAGGTCGCCGTAAACAAATAGATGTATATAGGTGGGCGCGTATGGTACGCTGTTATCTATGATTCACCGGCGCCCCGCCGTCTGCCGACCGTCTGATCGCCGACACAATATAATGGCCCGATAATGGCCAGCTGATGAGATTAAAGTGACGACCCTCGCACCCACATCGTTTTATTTACGTACGACATTTCATTTTCACTCAATCGTTGGATATATGAAAGAAACTCTTAAGATACAATTCCTGTGGTAAAGGGAATTGCACGGTGGTTAACAGCCGGTTCCGCCACGCTCTGTCGCTGTAGCTCAGTACAAGATCGGCCACATTGACTACGTGACCGGACGGATGTAGTTGGAATGTACAGAACAATTATTTGTGAGAGACATCACACAGAATTGCTTCGCTGGGCATTGGGCGATGTCTCATAAATAATTCGGTACATTTCAACCACTTTCAGGCGGACCTTTCGCGCTGTATGTGCAAACTGAGCCCCCGTCTTGTCGCCGCCACGTCACTGTCACGCCCCGCTGGCAATGTGCCCGGATCTTTAACGAATATCTAACGACAACAGCAACCGGGACCGTGACCTACGATCTCTACTATATCTAAATCTATATAATTAAACTCCATCTGAAGACAGGCTAGGGTCAACGTCTCTTGACTTGCGTGTTCAATTAGAGTGACACCCGCAACGAGGCCATCGCGCACCTTAACTGCTGCAATTGACATTTAATCAATTGCCATTAACTGCAACGTAGTTGCTCTCGCATAACACTAACGTAACCGATTCCAAATCGGCCTACATAAAAGCTGCAATACCACTTTCGTCGTCGCAAATCACAGCCGGCCGTATCTCGGCCTCGGTCAATGCGTTGCGTGCATGTCGTATTCACATATACGGATGCAATAAAGTGCAGTGAGAATTCGCAGGCGAGCGGTGCATGCTGCTCACGTGCCTGTAGAAATTGAGAGTGATCGGGTGCTCCCCGCCCACGATTGATGCGCGGTCTAGGGCTGTAATCCGTTATCTGGCTGGATGCAATCCCGCATTCCTATCAGCATTCCTAACTAGACTAAACTGCTCCGGTCGTGTCAATTATTTTCATTGGTTGGATTTCAAACTCGAGCTTAGGGTTAGTCAGTCGAAGTTTCTACACCTCTCAAGTTTTGTTTGTACCTGTGCAGTCAACATGTAAAAGGATCTATATGATAATATAATATGTATAAAGATCTTATGGGGTGTAAGTGGTTCATCATGATCTTTGAACCAAAGCCAACTTCACCTGCACGCGGTGCACCCTGCTGACTGACAAACGATGCTCTGGCGAATAGAGACTGGGGAATGTACCTCCACCTCACAGAATACCGCAGCCAAATAACAATTCCCTTGAGGGTTGTTGTGTTCCTGCGAGTGAGTGAGGTCACCAGAAAGGAAGGAGATGCTGCGTTGGAAGCGGGGGTGGCGGCGCGCGAGCTTTATTTTATGTTGCGAGCGTTAATATGGCTACGGTAACCGCTTCACATCAGGTGGGCCGTATGCTTGTCTGCCACCCGACGTAGTATAAAAAAAAATCTAAGCGTTTAATATCTGACAGTTCAATTTAAACCTACTAAAATATCTCAACAGTGACAAATATCAACTTTATTCCAAGACGTTTAAGTGCACTTATATATTCTTTGAACGTACATCTTAATAAGATGGACATTTTTCAAATGTTCCAATATTTTGGTAGGTTTAAATTGAACTGTCCGACATTAACGTCGACTATACATTAGCTTTTAAATGACGATGAACCATTTATCTACACCTCAACAAATGTCTATACCTAAGATAAAATTATGACTGTTCTTTGTATTTACAGCATGATTTGGGTGAATTTCTACTGAAATTAATTAACAAAATTGATTGATGTTACAGGCACGCAAAACGTAGCGATGCCGCCGCGAACGTCGTCATCGCTGCCGGACGGCAGCGGGGGCGGTGCGCGGGGCGCGGGCGCGGCGCCGGGCCCCGCGGCCGGGCCCGTGCCGCCACCGGGCGCGGGCCCCATGGTCGCGCAGCCCTACAGCCACCACCCCGGCTACAAGCCGCCGCACTACCCGCCACAGCCCTACGGCTATCAGCCGAGGAATCACCATCCGTATCCGTACGGTGCTTACCGTCCGCCGCCACCACATCCGCCGCAGCATTATCCACCACTCAAGGTAATATCGCTTATAACGTCTTGGATACGTATTTTTCATATTACACGGTGACAAACAAGCAAACTTCCCGCCGAATGTAAAACGGTGTCTGCTGCGTGTAAACGCTTTCAATTCAACCTAAGAAGTAATGCTCGTGCATTGCCACTGTTGTCACGTCAACAGGAATCCCCTGATGAGGTACTTAATAAGTACCTCATGCTCTGCATGCATGACTGTTGTCACGTCAACAGGAATCCCCTGATGAGGTACTTAATAAGTACCTCATCAGGGGATTCCTGTTGACGTGACAACAAGGCAATTGACGTGACAACGAGGCTTGGGAAAGGTCTCACCATGAAGCTCATATTGAAGTGCGGCTTTACCAATGCTGAATAAGTAGTACTTATTCAGCATTGGTAAAGCAGCACTTCAATATGAGCTTCATGGTAAGTAGTACTTATTCAGCATTGGTAAAGCAGCACTTCAATATGAGCTTCATGGTGAGACCTTTCCCAAGCCTCGTAGAAACAGTGGTTTTTACTCTGCTGCAATGCGCAACGACACTCTCTAAATAAGAAATTGTAATCTGGCCGCGAACCTTTTTTTATACCACTAAAGTGGAAAACAAGCATACGGGCCGCCTGATGGAAAACAGTTACCGTAGCCTATGAACGCCTGTAACACCAAGGGCATCACATGCGCGTTGCCGACCCTGTAAAATCCTGCCTGAAATGAAACGATTTTTGTATATATTTTTATTCTTTAGTACCTGTGCCATTATTTTAGGTTGATTGATTACTCTAGTATGCTATAATTACGTTTGGTATATTTGTTCATTCAATGACCGAATAAGGTTCCATTTCATATAATAATACTACTTGTAGTCAGTGCCAAAATTCCTACTATATTACTGTAAGCACTCACATTAAGAGCTTCATGGTGTCAACTGGCTAACCTTAATGGCGTATCCACACATGTCCGGCGGATATCGCGGCTTTACGCGACACGCGCGGTATGCCAGCGGCAAGGCAGTCTCTAAGCCGGCGGCAAGTGTGGATACATCCTATTACAATCACTAGTAATATACGCTGAACTTTGAATTGGCTTCGTCTTAGGCGATAGGGAACTTAAGATAGCGAAGTTCATACATATATATTGAACTTTATAATAAACTATGGTAATAATGATTTCAGCAACAGGGCCGTCACATGGGCCCGCCCGGCAGCGGCGAGGGCGCGATGCCGCCGCCCACGGCGCCCGGCGACGCGCACGACAACGGGCCCGCGGCGCCCGCCACCGCGCTCGTCACCACCGGGCCCGACGGCGCGCCGCTCGACGAGGGCAGCCAGCAGAGCACGCTCAGCAACGCCTCCGCAGGTCCGTCTCGCGCTGTTACTATAAAACCAATTCACTGCACATGTGATGGTGATCTCAACCGCCAAAGGGTCAATATTCATTGTAATTTGAACTCCCTCTCGTTTCTTTGGAAAAATGTAAAAAAAGGGTTCTAGTTGCGTAATTTAGTAGTGTTGAAAGAATACGCTACCTTATCCAACAATTAAATAACATTTCATACGGAGTTCGATGGCTTCGTCACGCATGTCAGTTCTAATCGGTCACGCAATTTAAGCAACGTCGACCGTAGCATGTCTATGGATGGGTTAAAACTGGAGCTCCTCCGTGCTTCGGATGGCACGTTGGTCTCGACAGTCATTAAGCCAAGAGCGGCCTTTGGCCAGTTGCGTGCGCCAATTTTTGTCTATAAGTCCATGTACATAAAATATCATTGAACATAGAAGTTAACTCCGAAACACATGGTTGTAATACGAATGTTTGTTGTACTTGCAGCGTCTGGCGAGGAGGCGTGCGGCACGCCGAAGGGTCGCAAGGAGTTCGGCGCGGGCAGCGCGGCGCCCTCGCCCTCGCCCGGCGCCGGCTCGCACTCCTCCGTGCACGACGACTACGACGCCTCGCCCGCCTGGCCGCGCCCGCCGCCCAGCCCCGTGAGTCTAACACGACACCACCGCACACTCCATAGATAAACACACAAACCAAAACCTACAACACACCACTCCACCGCAGTCCTCGCATATTGTCACATATACTACTAGCTCGATTTACGTCAAAACGTGATGTGAAAAATCAAGCTTCTAGACTGCGTACATGTAGACAGAGGGACTATAAAACAAAGAATATCACTCTGTCTTACAATGTTATACGATCGCAGCGCTTGCAGCATACTATTAATATGTTGCCTCAGGCACCCAAAATATGTTTTGGTCCGAAATGAGAGCTCGCCAACTTCCTTTGTCCTGCGCAATCTCTCGCCACACGATGGCTTGAAGATTCAAGCTTGCAGCATAGCGCATATGAAATCAATCCTTAAGGGCCAACTCCTAAGAGAGCCACCCTGATATCGCAACCTGTGCCATAGGCAGATTCCTATAATCAAAACCATATCATAAGCTTTTTAGTCGATATAACAGCCATAAACGATACCATTTCGTGTTCATCGTAGCAAATGTGAGTGTAAATTTATACAATAAGCTTAATGTTGCACATCTTATCATGAGTACGGTAATGCGGTGTAGAACGATCCCCAACCGGGTGGACCAATGATAAAGATGAACTGATAAAGATAGCTGGCTCCCAATGGATGCAAATGCTACAAAGTCTTATTATTGTGGAAGACTAAGGGGGAGCCCTATATTCAGCAGTCCTGAATATTCAGTTTTGAGAATATTGTTTTCACTCGAGTGGCGCTAGTAGTAGACCCGTAGTTAAACTCATAACGAGGGTGTTAGATTACAGAAAATATATAAAGGTATCTGACAGGAAATAAAGTAATGAAGATGATTTTATAATTGTTATATTTACATACAATAAATCTGACAAGGGCGTGTCAGCTACAATGGCGCTCTCATAGTGTTTTAATTTAATTATGATCAGTGTTTAGAGCTTCATTAACAGTTGGATTCGACTGATTGGAGCAGATAATGCCGTAAAGCGATGAATACGATAGATTTTGATTATGTTAATCTGACTAAGGGTACAGGATGAGATGGATATTTGGGTGATAGTTGGGTCGCTTTCAGATGGGCTAATCTCCAAGCGCAGCCATTGCGCTGTAAGAAAATTACACCCTTGGTCTCACAGTCCGAACCTATGCACACGATAATCATATCGACTCCTCCGGAGAACGAAGTCCGATATCTGTATTGTTGGTAGTTAGTTCACTTTCGTGCGATTTAATGGGTAGGGCAGCTAATGTCAGAATGTCAGTTATTTGATTCTAAATAAATATCGGAAGATAAATGAGTCAGAAGAATTCATATTCCTTATCTATTCTAGCTAGCTTAACTAGTTTTTGTTCCATGATCACATGGACTCTATTCTACGGATGAGACGATGTATCTGTTAGCCAATACCCGAAGTCTAGGTGCTCCTAGGTTTGACAAGTCAAACCACAAATTACCTCCTTTTACAAAAGCAAGTCGAGCCTCGCTCCCTGTGCTCACTCGGCTTTTGTTAATTACAAGCATAACCTAACCTAACCGATGTCATTCATTGGTCAGAACTACTTTTGATCGAGGACGTTGGTTAGGTTAGGTTAAGCTTAAGACCAACAAAACCCCGAAGTTTATCTAGTCAAACCTAGGAGTGTCTAGATTTCGTGTATTGACTGCAACATTTCCACAAAACAACATATTCTTGGACATTCACACCCTCTGCTCTGTATCGTGACATCACACTATACACATACGCACTCGAGGCGAGGTTTTCTTAATTTTCAAGATGCTCACCAGTCTATCATGGCAGGAATATATTGAATAAAAAAACATTGTATTTATGATACTAGTGAATGAATTGTCTCACATGTGACGAATAACTACATAAATGAGAAATACGTTTTTCATTTATTTTCCACTAATTAAGATTTGTCCCTGTTGTTGGGGGTTTATTTAAAATATATTAAAAAACGCCAAACAAATTGTAACATATGTAATTTATATTTTTGTATTTTATTGTATATATTGTGTAATAATAATCCTGATGGTGCCCCATAACACTGACTCGGCAAAATACGTTGATGGGAATATATAAAATACTCTGTATAAATACCAGAAGTAAATAATATGGACAATATAATTTGTAAAATAACTGGGATCACTTTATGAACAAATTCTCAAAATTTATCCATGCATTGCATTTTGCTCATGTGGAATGACGTCTTCTTTATTATTATTTATAAAACACTAAAAATTATATATCACCTACAATATATATATAATTAGAGAAGGAATTTAATACTGTAACAATAAAATTGAAACATGGACTTATAAAAATAAGGACGCCGTGTCGATAAAGGTGTATAAAAATAAGGACACCATATCGATAAAGGTGTTAAAAATTACTGATTGAGGGCAGAATCTTCGTTGGAAGTGTTACTTCTACGAAGCCGCTTCTTTTGTGTATTTTATTTCTCTGAATTCATCCGCCAAACTATTCCGTTCGAAATCACACTAAACCCGACAGTGCAATTTTACTTACACTCGAATTTTTGGAACAATACGGGTGTTACCACCTGTTCCTATCTGCTATTATAACCGCATTGTCTAGAACTCTAGAACATAATCTAAATTGAGAGTTAAATTGACGTCGTGCACGTAACTTCGCTTTGCTTTATTCAGGCAGCTGATTTACGCAAGAAAGCGTTTAAATCAAGCAGTTAGCCATTTAGTATTCGAGCAGCAATGAGTCTACGAGTAGTTTGCGCATGCTTATCGAAGCCTTCTTGACTCAAGTATGACGCAAACGTCGATCAAACTAACTTGACTTGGATCGAGCAAAAATCAAGTTATGCATTTGGATCGTCTCCGAAACTCATAAGACAGAAAACATAAAATGTATTAGCTCTCGGGGTGTCTTAACAACGTCACATACTCGTAGATATAAATGTTTATGCATAAAGCTACATTTTGCAGTTATGAAGCGTCCTTTTTCCTTACAAATTCATGAATAAGAATAGTGAATAAAATTTTTTTGAGGTTCTATAAAAAATAGGTTTATTTGTATCTTAGTGTAAATTTAACAAAATGCAATGCATGGATTAATCATCACCCTTGTTTATTTTTCACCAATTTTGTACCAAAACACACCACCCTTATTTTACATGTATTGTATTATGAGAGCGAGAGGGAAGCATTGCAATTTATCATGTATTTCAGGTATTTAACAGTCACATACCGCCGGAGTCCTACAGATCAAAGGTTTATATCAAGATCATTAAGCATGTGTAGTACCCAAACTATTAATTTCCTCATTTTTAACATGTTAGATTATGCATGTTTGTCATCTTCCTTCCGCATATATACTGCAAACATCTAAAACCATATACATAGTAGATTTTTGTTTATTTTTCAAACGTAAATTGCGCGTAAAAATTACTAAAACCGAATGTAAGCTTTGTGCTTGAAAAATGTAATAAAAAGACGTCTGCTTTCTGCTATATATATACTCTGTCTGGTGTTGGCCTTTTGCTTTCGACTATCTTAGAATTTTACATAAATTTTAGTATCAAAAATAGTTTGTTTAATAATCAATATTATTTCGGTAGATGTTTATAAAAATATATATTTTTTTAATGTAATCATCGGTCACTATTTAAAATGATTTTGGTCGATGATTCAAATAGATATTCAGTAGTTTGACTGTTTAACGAAACAGTGCAGTTCATATAAATCAGTAAATAAAATCGATCCATGGAGAAGGAAAATGACATATTTTCTAGGTTTTGGTATGGAAGCTAATATGACGCTTGAATGTTCTGTAACTTAAATTTTAATGTATAAATTGTGTATTTTTTTTGTGACATTTAGTACAATTTTATTAGTAGTTTATGGCATGGTGTGTGAACATCGACTTACGACGCTCAGTTTCAGATAAAAAAGCTTGTTTTATTTGATCTGAGGGAGTAGTGTAATATTATTTTATGTGTAGATATTATTTTTTAAGCTAGGAATGGTCTATCTATGTGATAATGAGCTAGGTGTTTCGTTGGATTTTTTTTGTAGCATCCAAATGTAATTACTTGTGTGTCGGTCGGCAGAGGATTATCTTATAATCATTATTGTCGTCGTCAACCATTATTCATCCCACTGTTGGGATACGGGTCTCCCCTTAATCGAAGGGGTTTAGAGCATACTCCACCGCGCTGCTCAACTGCTTGGAGTGTAGAATCATTATTGATTATTTTTATATCCTCTTGTGTTATATTTAGACAAGTCACATTTTTCTTCCTCATAGAAGAATAATATTACTTTGAGATTAAGATTTTTGGACATGGACACGCTATCGAATGCTGAATCGATATTTTTGTTACAGTCAATACTTGGGAACCGGTCCAAACCATTTATGACTGCAAAAATCAGGCAAAAATTGTTTTAGACTAACTCTTAGTCAAAAACATTATTGACTGATTTTTGTTTTCAAAAGTGATTTTCACATACGGTCTTAGTCAAAAGTAGTTTTGACAGATATAAAGTTCAGACTATTTATATACTATGTTATAGTCAATACTAAGAGTTTTGGCGCTCCTAAGTTTGACAATGTAAACCTTTGGTACCTCACCAAAAGCAAGTCGATCACAAGCGGAACCTAACTTAACCAATTTCTTGTCTTTGATCAAAAGTCAATACATATGTCAATACATACTATTTTTGACTGTATATGTCAGTTAAGTTGGTTTTGACCTACATTTTGGACGGCAATTGCGGCCAGAACTGGTTTTAACTGATTATGAGTTTTGCCTGTAACATGTACAAATTATAAACAATACGATAGGTACTAAAATAGTCACGGGAATCGACGCGACGATGAAACCTGAAAGTTTTCTAGCAATGGAATCGTAATTACTGCACATACATTATATTTTGTTTTAATAAACAATGTTTACGGCAGAAAAATCAAGTAGCTGATTGAAAGGATTCCGACCGACCACTAGCAAAAATCTACTCTACGGCATGGTTGTTAGTCGACGACTATAAAATAGACATCGCAAGGTGTAGGATCGACAGAAACAAAATCCTATATTTCTCTATTATAATTTATTTTTTAAGACTAACCCACCAATGATCGCCACTTCTTCAGGAAATATGATAATCTTACACTTTTAAAATTATTCATAACTGTAATCAAAGCATTAGATACAATTATGAGCTGACGATATAAACCCTGTTTACCTGTTTATGGATAGCCGGTACGTATAAAGTGCAGGTCAGACCAGGAACGAAACGAAATGAAGCTAATTTCGTTATGTTTGTTTCGCTCATGCCGCTACCGTGTCTTTTCATACTTAGGTACACACCCCGAACTACAGAATTGTATGAACCGTTTAATAAGACGCGGTAGCTCTTTTCAAACGGTCGCTTCGTTCCCGGTGTGGCCAGCGCTTAACATGCAATGTAACGAGATCCGGGACGGGTATTGGTTGGACTTTACCAACCGTCGACCGTACTTGCAGGAACACTACAAGTCGGCGGCTTTGTTGAAGGTTTAGTTTGGTTATGGAAGTAGTGATGTATCATATAATCTGTTCAGATTTCTGACATTTAGAATGACGTTCTGTGACTAAAGTGAGAAAAAGTACATGACTCCATAACGAATTACCTTTTTAACTAAACTTTCTGATGTTCAATGAACAATTGGAAAACTATCAATTACGTTAAATTAAATGGGAGCCGCATTAATAGATAATAATGAATTATACTTCGCTAAAACAAATAGCATAAAACATATTTGGAAATGTTATTCGTCTAACTTTGTACCACCAGTACCAACCAGTTGGGTACTTTGAATAAAAAGTTCTGTTGTCAAATAGGCTAAAATAGTGTCCAGTTTCAGTGCATATTTCATACAAAACTAATGGAACGCGTCAACATCCCCTGGCACAGAGCCACTGACTCGGCTACACCCTGGCGTTAATCGTCGCTCGTTGATGTTCTTGCCCTATTTCTCTTTCAACAGGATTTCGTTCGCTCATATTTTGCCTTATCTAATTAGATTTCAATTTTGCAATTATGGTGTAAAATTATTATAATTCTGCTTCAGGGATCTCTCACACTAGTAATCCAAATTCAAGACCAGTATTAGAGCATGTAGTTCTTGTAATTAAAAAGTAACCAAAATTAAGTTGCAATTCTAGTCACGATCTCACAAATGTCACATTTGGTAATCTCGTATCACAATATGCAACTTCGAAGTTTAACTGTAGCATAGTCATATCGAAATGTGCCTTTGTTCCCACTAGTACAATTGATTGAAATAGTAATAAATCATATGCTCGAAAATTAAACCCACTAGGAATGGTATTCAGCTCGCATAGAAGAAACACAGTACAAAGTAAAAGTGTTTAGTCAATATCGATTCGATCAATATATTTAATTACGTAAAAGAAATACGTGAATTTAGCCTCTGATGTTCACTGAAACTATTTGTCGTACCTATAACTTGGCCTCTTTACCTCAAATGGTCTTGTACTTGGGGTACTAATGCGCGTGATCTCTAAGAGGTGGTGGTCAGTGATATTAAAAAATATACACGGATGTATGATGGGGTGTGTCTGCGCCAGAAGTCGGACTCGCTGGGCAAGTTGTACGAGATGGACGACGCACCGGAGCGGCGCGGCTGGGTGGAGCGGCTGCTCGCGTTCATGGAGGAGAGACGCACGCCCATCGCCTCGTGCCCCACCATCTCCAAGCAGCCGCTCGACCTGTACCGGCTGTACCTGCTGGTGCGCGAGCGAGGAGGATTCGTCGAGGTAAATAATATTCATTCATACTTAGTCACATACACAGGCACCAAAAAAGTTTGGTGGTAATGAAAATTACATTTTAGAATCAAGATTAACATTTTAAAAAATATTTATTTTATTCTATATATAAAATATTATATATATTTGCTAATGTTTTGACCAAAATGCGTTGTTGCAAGGATAGCCTTCAATATCTAGTATCTTCAATTGTAGTTTTGAATCACTTTCATTTACAGTATAGAAATTTTCTGGTGCGTAAGATTGATCTAGCTAGGACATAAAAGTGTAAGAGACTGTCGTTATGGCAGCCCACAGATGCTCGACGGTACCTGCCGTCATAGCGGCTCCATTTTCAAATGGTTCAGTTTAGACACCATTCTCTGTACGAATTAATAAGAACGCTAAGACGAGCAGCTTAGACACATTTTGGGTGTATGGTTTGACAGTTGGAAGGATTATAAGACTAGGTTTTTCCCTTTTTGAAGGTAGTGATGTATCTGTTACTTATTAACTATTATCGTAATTTATGGTCTCTGTATCATCAAAGGGCTTTTCAATAAAAACGGCATGCAATCTTTTATAATTTGTATCGTCTTAGCACGTACGTTGTGCTAGCCCCCGACATTTTATAATAGCCCAGTTTTATTGTTATACACTTGATTGAATCTGACCTTATGTCACCAGGTAAGTGCCACAAAGGTGTAGTGTCTCACTGTCTGGCATAAAAACTGTGATATGTTCATTCATAATTCGTATTGTTGCTTCTAATAGAATTTCATTAGGATATACCATATTTTACACAGGAATAAATTAGTAACGTTAATTATTTTCCTTCCATAGAATTAAAGTATCGGATTTGCTCATCCTCCATTGGTACCTACAATGGTGGTAAAAGTTTTTACACTACTAAGCAAATGCAATATTACTGCATGCAATGGAATACATTATAAACACAACGACCATTCCATTAGAAGTTCTCCCATACACCCACAATCTCTATCTAAATGATTACAAATTTTCTTGTATAATTTCTATTTCCCTATAAATGTAAATCCACATTTTAGACTACAAATTGGATTCCATATTGTTGGATGTAATAAATGTCAACATTAGATAATGCATACAGGAGAGCGGCGTGTGTAATTCAATTTGATTTTACAGTTTTAAACGTAAATATTTGTACAGTCAAGTATCACTTTAGTAGTGTCAGTAAAACTCGTGCGCAGCTATGCAAGTGAGACTAATAGACTTGAGTTAGGATTTATGTTAGTGCATGTACCGCGGGGTTTATGTGAATAGTCTCCATAAAACCGCCGGGGCTTTAACGATAGTTAATAAATTTTTATCATTGGAGCGTTAGCAAAGGCCGGTTCGCGCGGACATTGTTGTGCGGATCAGAACGGTGCTGAGCGCGCTCGGATACGGACGTGTACGCGACCGTGCAGTTTTTATACAGGAAAATAATTCGAAAATCCGCGGCATGGTGAGGTTTCCACTCGTTAACACTCGCGAGTTATCGCCTTTTCCGATGTGCACAGTAAACCTTCGCACTTTATGTTACGTTTAACGTCGCCTCGTGTTCTCTTGTTTACTAAATGCTGCTTTTAATATTGTATTATACTCGCTATACAGTCATGGTTTACTGTACGCGTACGTGTTCAATTTTCTGATTGTTATTGGCAACATTGTTGCGTCCGATTAGAGTTTTTAATTTCACTTTGTTGATAGTTCTGAATAGGGCATTCACTGTGATATTTTCAAGAAATTGTCGTTACTGTAATTCGTTTAGTTCCGTTGCGTTTGAATGGAGTTTAAACTGCTATCAATAGTTAGTGCTCGCGACTCTACTCCCTGCTTGGAGTACCGAATAGCGGTCTGTGTTCCAGACTAAATGGAGTTCTGTGCCAAACATCGGTTTTGCTTGAAAGCTGACTAATTATCTTCATTAGGATGAATAATAAAAACTGTCATAGTGTTAGTGAAATTTATATTTTGGAATCTTCAAAGAGCTTTTGTGTAGTTATTTTTTAAATCGATTTCAATGTGATTATTTTAGTATAATCGAAATGATTCTTGATTATATTTAATGAATCAGTATTTCTATATACAACAAGAAATTTTAGCTGGATTTAATAAATTAACTTATTGTACCTTCAGGTGACAAAAAACAAGACTTGGAAGGACATTGCTGGTTTATTAGGCATCGGTGCTTCGTCGTCCGCTGCTTATACGCTGCGGAAGCACTACACGAAGAATCTGCTCGCGTACGAATGCCACTTCGACCGCGGGGGCATCGACCCGCAGCCCATCATCAACCAGGTCGAGGCCTCCACTAAGAAGAAGAGCGGCAAATCCAATAGCAATTCTAACGCAGGTACGTGTGTTACATGGGACACTCAGCTGTATAGTTTCTGTCTTTTTATAGCCAAAGCTGATCTCACGTGCTTGTGGTACACTAGAAATTAAGAAGAATTTGCCATTTTAATATTTTGATTGTCATTTACGTCTCTCAATTCGAGCTCGATGCCGTTGTTTCGCGTGTCAGTTTAATCAAATACGCAAGTTAAGCAACATCGTTCGTAGTCTGTCCATGGATGGGTTTATTTGTCTCGAGCGCCACCGTGCTTCGGAGCGCACGTTGATCCATCGGTCCCGGTTGTTGTCATTAGATGACAGTCGTTTAGCCAAGCCAAAACACTGGCCTCCGCCAGACCGCAGTTGAGCAGCGTGGTGGATGGAGTATGCTCTAAACCCCATTAATTGAGGGGAGATCCGTATCCCAGCAGTGGGACGAGTAAGGGTTTTTGTATTTGAATATATTATAGTGTTACTTGGTAATTCACTCACTCGCAGGAACATAACAACCCTCTAGGATGGAAGGCTGTGGTCTTATGTGAGGTGGAGGTACTCCCCCATTCGGATAGCTTATAATTGCTCTGTGCTCCGCCTATTTTTTGCCAGCACCTCGTTAGGTAATCGGCAGGATGCACCGCGTGTAGATGAGGTTGGCTTTGGCACAAATATGATGAGTCCCTTGCACCCCAAAAGCTTTATCATCAATCGAGCAGTATGTTTGTACTTAAGTCGAGTAGTATAACCGGCCCGCTGGTCGAACGGCTAGCAAAGACTACTTTGTCTCGGGGGTCGCGGGTCGTTCGATCCCCGCACAAGACAAATATTTCTATACATGAACATGTCTGTTTGTCTTGATCTGAGTGTTTTCTATGTTATTAGGTATGTATTTACAAAAAACAATGCGTAAAGTATAATATTAGTTATCTAGTACCCATAAAGCTTTGCTTAGCTTGGGACTAGATGACAGTGTGTAATTTATCCAGGAATATTTATTTACCAGTTATTCATTTAATATTCCAGGGTCTTCAAATTCACAAGAGTCGTTCACGGGTCCAGGCGCCGGCGCTGGAGGAGCGCCGATGGACGGTTATGGTTCACAATACGGCGGGTATCCACCGCAAGCAAACCAATCACAAGGTAACAATAACTGCAGTCTTGATTAGTTAATACATTTGGTTGCTTAGATTTAAAGGAAAAATAGTCAATCTCACTCGTAATAAATACAACGCAGTGTTCATTAAATGCAATATGTTATGAAAACATTTCTTTTTGCTATAAAATGTATTAGATTTTTTAAAATTTAATTGCTAATAGATTTGTATAAGCTTTTATTTTATTATATTTTAGTGGATCTGAACTTAATTTGCAGTTCTTATATAGCATTTTCCACTTATTCATTTGAAGAATTGCTACAACGTGGTTGGCGGCAAGATAGACAAAAAAGAAAATGTCTGCATTCCCTTATTAAAGTCAGCTCATCGCAGAATTTTTGAGGAGTTGATCTTTTTTTTCTGGATATTTAATTTAAATCCACAGTAAAAGGCGGTCGTATTGATAAGTTTACCTTCTTTCGGCTTCGGCTTGATTTCTGATAAACGTCAATAAATATTAGAAAATACTATTTTAGACGCACGCAAAGAAGGTGTGTGTATATCATGGATATTTGTGACAATTAAGTTTTGATTTTATTCGATAATTAAAAATTGTAAACGTCGAAAAAACTGACGATCCAATGATAAAAATTAATCCCGTTAAAGTCGTCACAATATAGGTCCGATTTGACATATATCACATGATTTTTTAGACATATAGCAAAATTTTAACGATAAATCAAATAGATTTTTACGAAATATTTTAGTTCTTTATATTTTAATATATTTTTTCCATAAATAACTGGAAAAAGGCCATAACGTGATTTATTGAATTATAATTGGTAGTTAGGATTGTCCTCACCAACTCTTCGAACTGCTTCTAGTATCTTAGCATGCCTCTAATCAAGTTATCAATAAAATCTTCATATAATTCCATTCTTATAGTATTTTGTTTCACGTCGACTTTAATAAATAAAAGCTTATACTTAGAAATATGTCGTCAACTTACTATTTATTGTCAGAAGTATTATAAAATTTTATAGTTTACTTTCTCACGTCTCGATTTATTTATAGTTTATAGAAGTAATAGACCGTTAGTTCCGACCCTACGGTCGTGGCACGCGAGTTTAGCAGTGTGATTCTCACAGCGCTGTATATGAGCTAGTTGATAATAGAAAACGTAATAGGAGTCTTGGATTGAAATCAAATCAAATTAAATCAAATCAAAATATCTTTACTCCTTGGACTTTATAAAGCACTTAGAAACGTCATACAAATTAAATATAAGAACATGTATCTAAATCCGCAGAGCTTAGATTGGATTTTCAATATATGCCATTATTGTTTTAATTATGCAAATCAATTTCATACTTACTCTTAACGAAATGTTTACTCAACGGGGGTAATTATCCCTGCAGGCGTAAGACAGGGATTCTGATTCTGTTTCTGGGTAACAAAACAGTTTCCTCTTTTGGTAGAAAATGAGGAAACGATTTGGCAGTAGATTAATTACCCACCTAAAATATAATTTACATCTAGATTCTAGGTAATATAATTTACTGAGCAATGTTTACAAATTTTGTATTGCTCATAATTGGAAATTTTCATACTATAATTTTATTTTCGATGGGTCGGTCGCTGACTCTCATTAATTGAATGACCATGACCGACCATCCTATATAGGCATGTAAGTGCCTAACCTACGAAAAATATAGGGAAACATTTTGTAATTGTGACACAAAATTCATCAAAGCCCGTCATGCAAACCATAATACTATGTTACAATAATTGTAACGATTATGCAAGTAAAGCTGTGCGAGATATAAACACCTTTGTAGCCACCAATATTAAGAGTTTCGTTGTTATGAAAGTACTCTTCAATCGACCCGCTATAAAACTATTTTATGCTGGTTTTCTCGCGTCATTCCATAATTTCTCGAGAAAAGTTTTCAATTATAAATTGATAGTCAGTTTTACGTCACATCAACGTATACTGCTTTTATAAAAACGTCATAATAATCAAGACTCCTGCTACGTGATAACACGACGGGCTAGATCGTGTGTAGGATCGTGAGGAATGGCTTCCACTGGCGGCAACGCGCGACAGGGTACCCTTCGGCATGACGGCAATTATGCATGCATGATGCATAATTGTCGGCCTTAGGCATGCCGCGGATTTGTACTTGATGAAGAAATATTCTTAGCCAAACTGTCCTGATTTTCAATTTCACCTTTATTTTGATAATGTTAAGCTGTATTATTCGTCACCTAAAAATCCCCTGTCGTGCCGTGCAGATAGTGGCCGCCGAGCCTTACACGGCACGTGCCGACCGGCGCTTGTTCTCTTTTTTTGTGCCACCGCGACTAACTTCTAACCCCCGAATGATCACCGCTAACAGTTCGGTTCATCATGTCGCTTCTCACTAACAATCACCAACGAGGAACATAAATTCCTATGCACACAGTTTCTGAATGTTCTCTTCATATAGTTTCGTTTTAGTATATTAGAGATCTTGTGTGATCAGGAACATAATCGACTGACGGAAGAACCGTTAATTATCGCTTTAGCTGCTGAAAATTCGAACATATCTTGCATTTTGTTTGGGCACAACAATATCTATCTTCTAACTCTTCGTTGTACTTTTGCCTGTCAATTGTTTAGATTGGATTTTCAATATATGCCATTATTGTTTTAATTATGCAAATCAATTTCATACTTACTCTTAACGAAATGTTTACTCAACGGGGGTAATTATCCCTGCAGGCGTAAGACAGGGATTCTGATTCTGTTTCTGGGTAACAAAACAGTTTCCTCTTTTGGTAGAAAATGAGGAAACGATTTGGCAGTAGATTAATTACCCACCTAAAATATAATTTACATCTAGATTCTAGGTAATATAATTTACTGAGCAATGTTTACAAATTTTGTATTGCTCATAATTGGAAATTTTCATACTATAATTTTATTTTCGATGGGTCGGTCGCTGACTCTCATTAATTGAATGACCATGACCGACCATCCTATATAGGCATGTAAGTGCCTAACCTACGAAAAATATAGGGAAACATTTTGTAATTGTGACACAAAATTCATCAAAGCCCGTCATGCAAACCATAATACTATGTTACAATAATTGTAACGATTATGCAAGTAAAGCTGTGCGAGATATAAACACCTTTGTAGCCACCAATATTAAGAGTTTCGTTGTTATGAAAGTACTCTTCAATCGACCCGCTATAAAACTATTTTATGCTGGTTTTCTCGCGTCATTCCATAATTTCTCGAGAAAAGTTTTCAATTATAAATTGATAGTCAGTTTTACGTCACATCAACGTATACTGCTTTTATAAAAACGTCATAATAATCAAGACTCCTGCTACGTGATAACACGACGGGCTAGATCGTGTGTAGGATCGTGAGGAATGGCTTCCACTGGCGGCAACGCGCGACAGGGTACCCTTCGGCATGACGGCAATTATGCATGCATGATGCATAATTGTCGGCCTTAGGCATGCCGCGGATTTGTACTTGATGAAGAAATATTCTTAGCCAAACTGTCCTGATTTTCAATTTCACCTTTATTTTGATAATGTTAAGCTGTATTATTCGTCACCTAAAAATCCCCTGTCGTGCCGTGCAGATAGTGGCCGCCGAGCCTTACACGGCACGTGCCGACCGGCGCTTGTTCTCTTTTTTTGTGCCACCGCGACTAACTTCTAACCCCCGAATGATCACCGCTAACAGTTCGGTTCATCATGTCGCTTCTCACTAACAATCACCAACGAGGAACATAAATTCCTATGCACACAGTTTCTGAATGTTCTCTTCATATAGTTTCGTTTTAGTATATTAGAGATCTTGTGTGATCAGGAACATAATCGACTGACGGAAGAACCGTTAATTATCGCTTTAGCTGCTGAAAATTCGAACATATCTTGCATTTTGTTTGGGCACAACAATATCTATCTTCTAACTCTTCGTTGTACTTTTGCCTGTCAATTGTTTAGATTGGATTTTCAATATATGCCATTATTGTTTTAATTATGCAAATCAATTTCATACTTACTCTTAACGAAATGTTTACTCAACGGGGGTAATTATCCCTGCAGGCGTAAGACAGGGATTCTGATTCTGTTTCTGGGTAACAAAACAGTTTCCTCTTTTGGTAGAAAATGAGGAAACGATTTGGCAGTAGATTAATTACCCACCTAAAATATAATTTACATCTAGATTCTAGGTAATATAATTTACTGAGCAATGTTTACAAATTTTGTATTGCTCATAATTGGAAATTTTCATACTATAATTTTATTTTCGATGGGTCGGTCGCTGACTCTCATTAATTGAATGACCATGACCGACCATCCTATATAGGCATGTAAGTGCCTAACCTACGAAAAATATAGGGAAACATTTTGTAATTGTGACACAAAATTCATCAAAGCCCGTCATGCAAACCATAATACTATGTTACAATAATTGTAACGATTATGCAAGTAAAGCTGTGCGAGATATAAACACCTTTGTAGCCACCAATATTAAGAGTTTCGTTGTTATGAAAGTACTCTTCAATCGACCCGCTATAAAACTATTTTATGCTGGTTTTCTCGCGTCATTCCATAATTTCTCGAGAAAAGTTTTCAATTATAAATTGATAGTCAGTTTTACGTCACATCAACGTATACTGCTTTTATAAAAACGTCATAATAATCAAGACTCCTGCTACGTGATAACACGACGGGCTAGATCGTGTGTAGGATCGTGAGGAATGGCTTCCACTGGCGGCAACGCGCGACAGGGTACCCTTCGGCATGACGGCAATTATGCATGCATGATGCATAATTGTCGGCCTTAGGCATGCCGCGGATTTGTACTTGATGAAGAAATATTCTTAGCCAAACTGTCCTGATTTTCAATTTCACCTTTATTTTGATAATGTTAAGCTGTATTATTCGTCACCTAAAAATCCCCTGTCGTGCCGTGCAGATAGTGGCCGCCGAGCCTTACACGGCACGTGCCGACCGGCGCTTGTTCTCTTTTTTTGTGCCACCGCGACTAACTTCTAACCCCCGAATGATCACCGCTAACAGTTCGGTTCATCATGTCGCTTCTCACTAACAATCACCAACGAGGAACATAAATTCCTATGCACACAGTTTCTGAATGTTCTCTTCATATAGTTTCGTTTTAGTATATTAGAGATCTTGTGTGATCAGGAACATAATCGACTGACGGAAGAACCGTTAATTATCGCTTTAGCTGCTGAAAATTCGAACATATCTTGCATTTTGTTTGGGCACAACAATATCTATCTTCTAACTCTTCGTTGTACTTTTGCCTGTCATTTAGGATCCAACTCACTTGTTTTGAATTGCCCAGAGGAGATACGTGTACTCTATATAAAATACTATCCCCCTTAGGAGTTTAGTCTTCAAAATCCGGATCGAAATGATACGGTACCGTTACCATTTTATTATTAAAATTAAGGGGAAAACTGCGGTTTTTAACGCTCAGTCAGTTTTGTAAGTGTGACTATTCACTTATTTCTAAAAAAAGCGTCAATTGGCGTCTTACTGTATAGTTAGCGTAGCTATAGGCGCTTACAACACAAAAAGAACCGTTTGCGAGCTGAGAAGCACCCTTGAGTAACACAACAACCCTCCAAGGAAATATTTTTGGGTACGGGCTTTTGGAGGTACCCTGTTTGGCTCCGCCTGGGCGCTGACCCCTACCATATTTTTGCCAGAGCTCGTTTGCTAATCGTCGGAATGCACCACATGTCGAATTTGCACCTGATTCTAAAGATGATGGCGAGTACCTCCGCGCTACACAATAAATTGTATAATTGAATATTTTTTTTATTTATGGCTCCACTGAAGCGGAGATAAGCAGTGTTCGCACATTTTTTACTTACAGTTGCGAATGTTGCGATGTGAAACGTATGGAAACAACTGATCTCCGCTCAGTTCTGTTTCAGTTGAACCGCACCTTTACTGAATAGCTCTAATTTCACTGCAAAGAGCCAAAGGGCGGATCCAAGGGAAGAGGGGGTTGTGGGGGTCATGCCCCCCGCCCCCCTGGGCTACCGATGAGCCTAGAAAAAACCCTAATTAAAATTATAATTGGAGCGAGCGAGCGATACTTCTGATGCTGGATGCCCCCACCCCTCACCCCCGACTCCAAGGCTGAATCCGCCCTTGCGAGAGCCCCTTAATTAGCCATCATTGTATTTCACATTAATTTTATAGCTATGAATATCAAAATATAAACATTCTAGAGACTGTGTGAAAAATGTACATAAAGGTAGTCTAGTGGTAGAGCTAGTGTTCTCGTTGGGTACAAAATGGTGTGGTTGTAGGCGGCGGGCCGGGCGGCGACAACCTCGCCGCCTCCAACCCGTTCGACGAGCCGCCGGGGCCCCGGAGACCCCCAGGTACTTAACCTTCACTATCGCAACACCACACCACGGCAAATGTCTTAACCAGTGTCACCATTTTATAATAACGAATTATTAATCGCGCGTAGGCAAGTAGTAAGTGCGTAAACGTTGTTGTGATAAGGTAGTTGGAAAACAATATATATTTTTTTTAGTTTTGTTATTCATAGTAGCACTTCTATTAAAATAAATCTAATAAATTCACTAGAAGTTGAAAGTCTGCCCGAGGAAAACTAGTATCATGAATATTGCAATCCATTGGACAAATTTTGTTTAGAGTTTAGTTTTTATAGATAAAACAAGAATGAAATTTAAATTTTGACATTATACATTTGCATTTCTATGTTACTCCAAGTCGGTTTTTTTTTTATTTTTTTATTTTATTCTCGGTTAATTATGCATGTACATGATTTATTATGGAGTTCAAAATATAATGGATATGTTACATTGTGTGTGCGTAGGCAAATAATATATAGAGTTAATATACTGGTTATGTACATTTACCGTGATTATACACTATGGCTGGTAACCCGCGTTGTTTCTTCGGGATTCGTACACGTATACTTGTCATTAGTTTTCATTATCATTATTGCTATAATATGTAAATAGTACCCACAACTTTATAATTTCTCTTTAGGGATTAATAGCCAAATGATGTCATTTTCCAAATAATTTCCCATATCCTATTACCTGGATGTTGGACATGCTTGCGTATTTTTAGGACTACGCAATCTAATTAATGGAAAGGAATAGATCCAAAATTAAAATTATCATGTGGTCATAGAAAACGGTTTCAAAATGTCAGCCTGTCCGTTTTTTAGTTTTGTGCTAGTTAGCCATGTTCTAAAATAATAAAAAAATATTTATCAGTTTCATAGAATACACAAGACTAGAACGATCTGCGAGCTTTAACATTCAATAACTTATGTCCGACTCGTTTTACGGTCGATCAAAGTTTGGTGGAAAAGTCTATTTTAAAAGTATGAAATTATAAAAAAAATGTATTAACATTGCAAAAACAATAGAAAATCGTTTTGGACTTTTGTTACGGCATTGAAATTCATAAATGCAATATTGAGTATAGCTGTCGTACAAATTTCTGGTTTAATGCATATAACATAGAAAGATGTGACGTCATAATATGATGGCCTTTTGTATCGAGCGTATTCGGGACAGTCAAATATTGTGGTTTTCAAGTTAGCTCGAGAGTTTTTTTTACACTATCGAAGTAATTCTTTCACTTATAGTTTACTCACATTATTGAGAGGTTCTTACATAATAAAACGAAAAAAAAAAATATCGAGTATTCTATGATACTAATAAATAGACTAAATTGGTCTTTATTACAAGTATCAGATTAGTAGTGACATAACGACCGTAGGCTTTTATTAGTTACACAAGGGGCGTATGTATCACTTAATGACTGGTGTACTCCGCATTACCAAACGTAAGCTCTGGCGAACACAGCGATATTTGTTGATTAAGCAAGGAGTAGCCGACTGGGAAAATATCTCCAACTCGGAGAAGATCAATCAAATGTGTTCTTTTGAGTTAGTGAGATTATTAACAAGCTCCTAAGGCTTAACCTTAGCAGCGAGAGTAGAGCGTCAATAGAGTAAATGAAAACCGTTTCACATGCTTTATGCTCGTTTCTAAATGAAAAAATAAAAAACGGAGAAAACTGCATTCTTTTTATTTTTATATCGTTATGTTAATATTGTTTGTACGTTACGTCTCTGTGAAATGCAAGTGGCAAATGCATCAAACTTGAGCGGCAAATAATGTCCATCTAATTTATCTTACATAATAATAACATTGTCTTTGAAATAGAACAAGTTACGGATCCCGAATGAAACGTTTATATTTTCCTTTGTTTGTCCGTCACATCCCTTTGGTGTTTATCGACAAATGTTTTGATCGACAATAAGTTTGTTTTGGCTGTGTTTTTATTGTTTGCATATTATTTAAGTCATCTTCCGATCACTTTCAATTCACTGCATGTATTAATAAAAATAACATCACATATGCATGGTTAGTGTACAAGGTTTAATTTGACGTATGGTTATGTTAAAATTGTGTTGTTGTTAACTTTCAGGTTACCAACAGTACGGGTATGAATACGGACCTCCCTACCAGCCCAACAGGCCTGTTTATCCACCTTATGGGCCCGACGGTGATAGGTATGTTGAATTTCTACTGTATTGTGTGTATAGACTCTTATTGTAGTTTTCAGTGTAGTGGTAAGATGTACAAGTGAAAGTTTACCCTATTTTTATGCGTGAATTTCCCTAAGATAGACGTCTTGGCAGGGCTTGGTGTTATACAGGGGAAAAAAGGTTATGCAGAATGTTTTAAGTACATGATGAATGAATAAGGTTTCTTTGCGAAAATAATGACATAATCAACCCTCAAGGAAATATGTGTTTCCCCTCGAGCTAGATCGAAGAATCTTTGTTTGCTCAATGTACCTCAGAAATTTGTTAACTAAATCCAATGTATCTCAATCATTTTGATAGAAATGACAGTAAATCACTTCATCCATCCAGTGGGGCCCTTGGTTGTATTACGCTTGAAATAGTTGAAAATAACACTGATCGTAACTTGTCCCAATGTACCTCGTGATTCATGGATTAATTCCAAGGAATATTCAACAGAACAGGAGAAATTCAGCAAGAAACTTGTGTCTGTCCTGCTGGACCTGGAGCAGGGACCTTTGTAATTTAAATTTATACATGCAGAAAAAGCACATCATTGTCATGTGTTACCAATGGCGAAGTGTCGGTGTGCCCTACCTCTCTTTTCGCCATTGCCTCTAGCTGATCGACAGGGTATACCGCGGGCACGTGAGGTTGTCTTTGGCTCGAAAGATGACAGAGAGCCACGTACATCCTAAAATTCAAATTCGCAAAGCGTTCGAAATCTTCATAATGCGGATGCCGCATGGTGTACGAGTTCGATGACGCGGCAAAACATGTGCAAAGGCGTTTAGTAATGAGGATTGTTGCGTGTGTGTGCGCAGAGGATATCGGGCGGGAGGCGAGTACCAGTACGGCGGGTACGGCGGCGCGTACCGCGGCGGCGCGCCACCGGCGGCGGGCGGCGTGGGTGGCGTGGGCGGCGCGGGCGGCGGCGCGGCGCCGCCGGCGCCCTCCGCCGGGCCGCCGCCGCCCGGCACGCCGCCGCCCTCGCAGCCCTACCCCGACTACTACCGCGCGCAGCACCCGCACCCGCCGCAGCATCCGCACCCGCCGCATCCGCCCATCAGCCCGCACCAGCCGCACCAACCGCACCAGCCGCACCAGCCGCATCAGCCGCCGCACGAGGTCAGTTCTTGTATATAGTAAACGATACATACGGCTACCACGTTCATTACAATATACCTACAAGTGTAAAACCGGTGCACTACACGATCGTCCGACAGTCCACGTTCAGTGAAGTATTTCCTAAACGTTTGATGATGCTAATGGTATACATGTGTAGAGAGTATGTCTTGATCTATTCTGGACCATTAAGTTGAAACAAAAATCTATGATAGTTGGATCCCATGAAGTTGGATTCTTATTATATTTAATTCTGATCGATCGTAAGTTTGTAGTGTTGGACTGATTAACGATCGTGTAGTACCGCTATAACATATTAAGTAGCACCATTGAACCTGAATCAATTATATTTCATAGAGTGGGGCCTAACGAGCGACACTCCCACTGCGTGATGCAATCAATTTAAATATTATGTACTGTAGAGTTCTGTGTAATCTAATGCGGTGCCATACATTTTGGTCTAAGCGAACAGCGAGCGTAGGGTATTTTATAGAGACAGCTTTTTTTGTGAATTCACTCGAACCCTCGCATTTAAACTAGATATGTTGACGGATTCTTATTAAAATTTTAAGTAAGTATTTAAAAAGAGTGTCTCTCGTTTGGTCCAGCTAATAGATTTTTATTTTAAGAATATATATGTAGACCTAATTTTATATGTTATGCATAATCATAATAACTATCTAAATTATTAGATGATTGACTAACGGACGTTCTGTGCATATTGTAGTTAATAATAAAAATTGATGTTTAGATATTTTTATTAGGTTTATTTTCATTTATTTTTTCTTAAGGACTTTAGAAATATGTGAAATTATACTGATAACTACGATAGATAATCACCAACGTTATAATTTTACAGTATTGACATTGGAATAATAACGTACTTTTAAAAGAAGAAAAAATATAAAAACAGCATAAATGAACTGTAGCTTGCTAGTCTGAAATATAATTTATCTGCATGACTAGCATGTAAGGAGTTTATTTCGTATCGTCGATGTATGCATAAATTGTGCTTACCAACCGCACTATACATATTACAAATGAATGTCTTATACTTATATAATAATAACAAATCAGCGGTTTTTAGTGCATTAGATAGTGTATAATGTAATCAGTAACTAACAAGTTGAAGCCACGTGACAGTTACCGGACAAATAAAGGGTTCAGGCAAAGATCAGGGAAAGTCCTTATGAATAGATTTTGAGAAAAACACAGTTAAAAGTTCAGAAGTATTATAATTTACATTGAGATCAGCGTATGTAGTAAGTAACTTTTAGTCTCCCTTTTTGGCGCCATCTGTTTACTTAAAAAAAAAAGGTAATGATTGGAAATTAAACTACCATAGATAAAGGCTTGCTTCTTTCCAGCCTTTCCATAGATAATAGAAAAAATAAAAATTGTGACATTCCCTGTTCTTTGCCTGTATATAAATTGTGTGGACAATTTTACGCCACTGTTAAAGTGTTAACCGGTGTATGAGTGTGAATTCTTCATACAAGGTTCTATGCACACTTAGAAGCATGACGTTTATTTACGCTCCAGATATAAGAAAAAAAAGTACAAGGTACCTATTTACGAGACAACGAATGAGTTTTCGCGTTTATGAAGTTTGTGCTACATATACATTTTGACTTGATAACGTATTATGAATCGGTGAACGCCGGCAGCACGCACGAAACAGTATGCCTCATTGTCACGTTCCGCCTGAGCAGAGCGCGTAACACTTGTGACGCATCTATCTCTCTTCCACTCCATCTGCCGATGTTTATGACGTTATCACGTAAAATTATCGTACGTAAACCGACTTTACAGATAACCAATTTTTTTTATACTCCTGACGAAAAATTCCCTAGCGCAAGAATTATCGAATACAGTCGCATGCATTGCCACGAGTTTCTTCAGAACACCAGGGTTGTTCAATGTGGCCGCGTAGACATGACGACACTGACAGTGGCGCGTATTGCCATTTCAAAATTTCAATTTCGGATTGTACTGGCTGTATATGGTTTAAATTATGTGAAATAATTTAGCCTAGGGTTATATATTTTGACATGAATAAGTCTTTAAATTTGCTATCATACGGGGGCAATCCAAAAATTCTAATGATAACAAAATGGGGGGATACAGTAAGGCGTTGTAGTTTCGATTCTATCCTCTACATCCAAAATTCAATCACACCACTGGATAGATGAAGGATCAAAGAATTTATTAAGAGGGAGGCGCTGCCATTTTCAAATAATTTTAGTGCATATAACGTATTCACGTACAACACACGGTCGTGTCCAAAACACTCCCCATTTTTTTTTGTACAGTCGCTATGTTTCTATCTTGGAAAGTAATTGTTTCAATTGTGTGTGTATTTTAGACTCCTTGTATAGTAAGTTTTCCCACTCTGTAGAATCAATCAAATGTAATTTTCAATACATAAATTGCTTAAATAAGTAGAAAATCGTGGAACTTGTTACTATTGATTGATATTAGCGGACTCAGTTTAGCATAGGGGATTGAAATGTCATGAAGTAGATTTATTTGAGATTCATCGCTTGCGACAATTTAGAGCGGCAGTTTTTTTGTATGGCTTTTATTGCATGCCTTATATTTAATAATCCAGTAGACTGTAGTGAACCAGTATTGTTTTAGGATTGCCCATGACATTTGAATCTCGTAATTTCGCCCACCGTTTACAGCGATATTGTTGTTAATAAGTCCCTAAGTATTTTGTACGCCCAATGCGACAATAATAATTTTGGTATGAATCACATCTTTGATACACTTCTGAGAACCACAACTCGCAAATCTAGTTTATCTGTGATACACATACAAGTGATAACATTTCAGCTACGTTGTACTTGACAGTAGCTTCTGTAGTGCCATGCACGAATACTTTTATATGTTTTTAATATCTACGTATAAGTGGTCACTATTAGATCTTGAATTTTGTTTTTGTAAAGCATTTTGTAAGATTGAAGAACAAAATATTTTAAATTGGCGTTACAGAAAGATTTTTTATTAGTTAATTTGTTGCAGTTAGCGAAAAATAAAGACAGGACGGCATTGGTGCGGACGTGTTCTCTTAAAACAAATAAAGTCGCATTTGGCGTGCAAATAATTTTGTCTCCAGCAACGAAAAGTTGCGTCGAGCGTTGTTAGTGTGCTAGCGGAGGTTGTACACGCGTACTGGTGTGCAACATGGAGTGACGTTTGTTTGGTGGTGTGTAGATGTCGGGCGGCTCGCAGTCGGTCGGTAACCTAATGAGCTCGCAGCTCGCACGCCAGCTGGTGGCCCCGCTGCCGCCGAACCCCAGACCCTACGTACGGATGCCCCGTTTGTACCACGCACTCAACACCGCTTCCCATCGATTGGCGATACGGTCCACAGTACATACTCACCCGCACGGACATGACACCCACTACCCTCTCCCGATTATCGTACAGTGTCCTACTGGAAGTATTCAATATCATGTTCACTCTGGACGTAACCTTTTTTCATTTAAAACTTCATAAGTTGTTGCATTTTGATGCATTAATGTCATAAATAATGGATGTTTCTGATGAAGTAATCACATTTTTGAATCGAAAAGAAAAAAACAACTTTGGGACGCGACAATCTAGAGCGGACGATAAGTGATTCCAGATTATGAAATGTTTGATATTGTAAAAATTCTAACGTTTCTATGCAACATAAACTGAAAATCACGCTCAAATGAATATTTTTACGCGTGGACACGCTTGCTATTCATTCGAATTATTCAAGTAGATTATTTGTTCATTTATCCTATAAAACTTTGCACTTATTTCGAATTATTTTTAATTCAACTATCTAAATATTACGATTCTTGATTCGACGAATAGAAGAATAGTATATCGACAGCATAAAAATGCAGTGATTATATAAAGAAAACTTCCAAATAAGAACTACAGAATGTCGTAGATGACGGTCACTTGTAATTTCACAATTCATGCTCGATGAGAAAATATGTTAACATTATAAATATATTCTTACTGATGATTGTCATGACATTTTAAGTCTGAGCATGAGTATGAATTCATCATAATCTATAATGTGCATCACAAATGAATCTACTGCAATAATATTGATGAGCGCGCACTAAGTACGTTAATCGTCGCAAGAGGGTACGAATCATCCGTGGTTTTGGCTTCATTTAATTATTTTCGATAATATCACTCGCTTGGAACAAAATTTTAAGCTATCACTGTTAATTTTTTCTGTTTTTCGTTTAACTAAATTGGCTTGCGGTGTGATTAATCAATTGGCTTCGCGCTATCGCGTCAGCGCCGACACCGACTTCAGCCTACACCTGTTGGCTGGTTCAAAATTTAACAATTAATTACAACACGGAAGTAAAGGTATAGAGTGTGTGGTGGTGGCTTTATTTACGATCAATATTTGGTCACTAAATCCATGTGCATGCTTTCACATAAATCATCGTAAGCTTAGCTATAAGTTTAATTGGTATCGTAGCTATATTCGATTGAATGTACTGTTTGGAACGAGATGTTGCATTTGTTCATTCAACCGATCCTTCGATGGAATCAATCATTCGAAGCGTACACATTTTGGGTGCACGGTTAGTGTAAAGTTTATTGTCGCTTGTTACCTTTTTGATTTGTTGAAACTGGACAGATTTACTGAAATGTAACAAAAATGGCTTAAAATGGTTTGTTATCCTCATTTGTATATAGACACGTGTGATCATGAAGGTTTGTCGGGTTTCATCGATTCAATGCGGTCGATGTGCAATTTTGGTATAATGTTAACTTTTTTTCGCAAGAATTATTTCTATTAACAATCAACGTTTTCTTTTACTTTTACCGAAATCGTTTCTTTCATTACTGTGTTCGACACCCTAGGAACAAAACCTGGTTGTTATAACTTCACATTTCGCATCGAGTCGAGTCAACGATGATCGATTTTGTACCCTGTGTACTAGGTCGATCTATCTTAGTGGTAATACATTGTGAAATTAAATTACTTAGATTTATACAAATCTCGATTCAAAATATCGATTCAATTATCAGAAAATGAGACGAAGACAATTTGAGGGTGTAATGAAATTGTGGAGTAAATAAATGAAAACAAAACTCATCAACACATTGCCCTATCAGTGAAACAGTTTATTTTTAGAAATTCGTTTACAGTAATTTGGATAAATGTGGAAAAGTGGGACTCCGGTGAGGTGTAAAGTTGTATAACCAAGTCGTAATCGAGTCGAACGTCTCTAATGAGCGAGCTTTAGCGGCCACTGTGGATTAACAAAGTAACACGGTGTGTCCTCAGTATGGCGGCGGGAAACCGATGGGTCCCGGAGTAGTGGGTCCCGGAGCGGGCGTGGGCGCGGGCGCGGGCGCTCCGCGGAGACACCCGGACTTCGCGAAAGCGGAGGGCGGGTACGGAGGAGCGGGCGCGGGCGCGGCGCCGCCGGGGCCGGGCCCGGGCGCGGGCGCGGCGGGCCCCGGCGCGCGCTTCGGCGGCGCCTGGGGCGGGGCCTTCCCCCGCGCGCCGCAGCCGCCCTCGCCGCAGGCGCCCGGCGCGTGGCGACCGCCGCCGCCCAGCGCGCAGCCGCAGCCCGCCTGGCCGCCCTACCAACCACAGGTAATATATATTGCATTGTACTCATAAACTTTTTTACACTTTTTAAAACTAGACGTGGCAACGGACCGTTTTAATTATTTTTCATTAATAAAAACGAATTTCCGTCTGCCTTGCCCATCTTAGTTTTTTTATTTTCTGATTTCAACCTTATCATGTCATGCTTGCTGTTTAGGCTTTTTAAGATTATGTTCTGCTTTTCCATTCACTATGTGTATGAAAACCTGTCGTTTTCATACACAATATACGTATCTGCTACCTAACTGTTTGCGATCTACCCGCGTCGAATTGTAAGTGGACTAACATGTGATCTTAGGCACGTATACTGTAGAGTGTAGACGAACCTGTCGTTTTCATACACAATATACGTATCTGCTACCTAACTGTTTGCGATCTACCCGCGTCGAATTGTAAGTGGACTAACATGTGATCTTAGGCACGTATACTGTAGAGTGTAGACGAGGTAGTGGCTAGGCGCCACTACCTCGTCTGTAATTGTGGGGCGACGTGGTGTCCCAGTGTCGCGGTGTGTAACAGTATGTGTGACGTTGGCGTGTGTTCCAGACGGCGGGCGGGCCGGCGTGGGCGGGCGCGCCGCGGCCGCCGCAGGACTCCTACCCCGCCGCCGCGCAGCCCTCGCCGGTAACTATATACACACACAACTCATTCACTCGCTCTCTCATAACGCTCTTTTGCACGCGTTTACTTTTATATACTCATTTAGTGGCCGACAAAATAATACTTCGAAAAAAAAAACATTCCAGTGTAGAGTATACATAATGTGTTTGATAATTGGCTATTTGACTAACATTTTTTTCTGTTTGATATGTAGGGACGTCTCCATAATATAACCATAGGTGAAAGAATTACTTCGATAGCACAAAAATCTCTCGAGATATATTAATTTGAAAATCACAATTTTTAGACTGCCCCAAAACGCTCCATACAAAAGACTACCGAATTATGACGTCACAGTTTTGTATTTTATATGCATCAAATCAGAAATTTGTACGACAGCTATGTTAAATATTACGTTTATGTAATTATTATCATAATAAAAGTTATAGCATTTTTTATTGCTACTCCAATGGAAATATTATTTTTTAATAATTTCATACTTTTAAAATGGACTTTCCCGCCAAACTTTGATCGACGCTAAAAAAAGTCTGACTGAAGATATTAGAATGAAAGTTTGCAGATCTTTATAGTTTTGTGTATTTTACGATATTGTTAATTTATTTGTACAATTTTTAAACATTGGAAACAACCCAATTGCGAATACGTTATTTTTATTCAGTATAAGTTGCAGGATCTTATGAAATGAATTAGTTTTTTGTTGCAAAATTCATAGTATATTACGAACAGTGTGTCAATCAAGTCTTTAATGTACATAATTAGAACTTGGAAAATGATCATGTCAAACTTCTTTTTCCAGGCCGGTCCGGTAATGGGTGCGGGTCAGATAAAACGAGAATTGACCTTTCCCGCCGAGTGCGTGGAGGGGACCGTACCCACCGGCGAGAAGCGGCGGCGGTTAACGAAAGCGGACGTCGCGCCCGTGGACGCGTGGCGGATTATGATGGCGCTCAAGTCGGGCCTGCTCGCCGAGACGTGCTGGGCGCTCGACATACTCAACATTCTGCTGTTCGACGACAACTGCATAGGATACTTCGGGCTGCAACACATGCCGGGCCTGCTCGACCTGCTGCTCGAGCACTTCCACAAGAGTCTCAGCGACGTGTTCGACGCGCCCACGCCCGAGGACGAGCCGTGGTACGCGCGGCCCGCCAGCCCCGAGCCCGCGCCCAAGGTGCGCCGGAGAATAGAGCCGCCCGACCCCGGCGACCGCGTGCGCATGCTCACCGGCGAGAACTACACGATGGAGACGCGCCGGCGGCAGCCCGTCACGTACCGCCCCGACGACGAGCTATTCGCGCCCGACGACTGCCCCTCGGACGACGAGCGCGTCGGCGACTGCGACGCGCTCGAGCCTTGGCAGTTCGGCGGCGACGCGCACCTGCTGCCCGCCTTCCGAGGGGAGTTCCTGCACCTGCCCTTCGTGCGCGTCATGCCCGGCGAGCGCGCGCCCTCGCCGCCCCCCGCGCCCGCGCCCGCCGCCGCCGCGCCCGCGCTCGCGCCCGCCACCGACGCGCGGCTCGAGCCCGAGCCGGCGCCGGAGCCCGCGCCGCCCGCGCCGCCGGCGCCTCCGCCCGCCGACCCTGCGCCTGCGCCGGCACCCGCGCCCGACGCTGACAACCTCGAGGCCGAGCCGATGGAGTTAGAGCCGGAGCGGCGGCCGACGCTACTGGTGCGGGACCCCGCCGGCGTGCTCAAGCGGCGGCGGCTCGAGGACTACGAGGACGAGTGCTATACGCGCGACGAGCCTTCCTTGAATTTAGTGAACGAGACGCGCGATGCGCTCGCGAAACGCTGCATCGCGCTGTCGAACATTCTCCGCGGTCTGACGTTCGTGCCCGGCAACGAGGTGGAGTTCTCTCGGTCTAGTGCGTTCCTGGCGCTGGCCGGCAAACTGCTGCTGCTGCACCACGAGCACGCGCCGCGGGCGGCGCGCGCGCGAGCGTACGAGCGCGCGGCGCGGGACGACGCCGACGTGGAGTCGTGCTGCTCGAGCCTGCGCGGCGGCGGCGAGTGGTGGTGGGACGCGCTGGCGCAGCTGCGCGAGGACGCGCTCGTGTGCTGCGCCAATATCGCGGGCGGCGTGGAGCTGGCGGGGCAGCCGGAGGCGGTGGCGCGGCCGCTGCTCGACGGGCTGCTGCACTGGAGCGTGTGCCCGGCGGCGGTGGCGGGGGACGCGCCGCCCGCGGCCGCCGCCGGCAGCCCGCTGTCGCCGCGCCGGCTGGCGCTCGAGGCGCTGTGCAAGCTGTGCGTGACGGACGCCAACGTGGACCTGGTGCTGGCGACGCCGCCGCGCGGCCGGCTGGCGGCGCTGTGCGCGGGGCTAGCGCGCGACCTGTGCCGGCCCGAGCGGCCCGTGGTGCGCGAGTTCGCCGTGAACCTGCTGCACTACCTGGCGGGCGCGGGCGGCGCGGCGGCGCGCGAGGTGGCGGCGCGCGCGCCCGCCGTGGCGCAGCTGGTGGCGTTCATCGAGCGCGCGGAGCACACGGCGCTGGGCGTGGCCAACCAGCACGGCGTGGCGGCGCTGCGCGACAACCCCGACGCGATGGGCACGTCGCTGGACATGCTGCGGCGCGCGGCCGCCACGCTGCTGCGGCTGGCGGAGCACCCCGAGAACCGGCCGCTGATCCGGCGACACGAGCGGCGGCTGCTGTCGCTCGTCATGTCGCAGATCCTCGACCAGAAGGTGGCGCACGAGCTGGCCGACGTGCTGTACCAGTGCAGCCAGGCGCGCGCCGACGACCCGCGCCCCGAGTAGGGCCCGAGCCCCAGACTGTGCAGTGAGAGTGAGACTGACTCGTGTCGTGTCGTGTCGTGACGTGAACGTGACTGAGACTGAGCATACCTGTTGGTACGTGTACATATAGTGTTACGAGAGACCGCTCGCCGCGCCCTCTGCGAGTGTTAGGCTGTACGATTCGATTTTGTTATTTATGTCCACGATTGATTTATTTACAAGGATGTCAATGTGCTATAATCGATTACTATTGTTCGATTGAAGAAAGATGTATTATAACTCGTAATTTTGATTTTTATAATAAAATGGGACATGAATCTGTTTAATTGTTTTATGAAAGATTTTATACCGAGTACCTTTAGCGCCTTTGTCTATAAGAGAGTTCTTAGTGGAGTGCGAGGAGCTTATGTGGGCTATAAGATTTAATTAAGTTTAATGTGAATTATTACAATAATCTATAATATATTGAAATTGAATCTGAATTTTATTTATTTATTTTGTGAATTGGCATTTTATGATTTTGTTCACCTCAATCAAAATTCACATTAGCTAAAGTGTTACAAATGAAAACGTATCTATACCTAACATGCTACCAAAATAATTTGTAATTTCTAGACCACAGTCCAACTTTAGCGTCAAGTGAGTTACTGGCTAACAATGTTTTAGAACCACAAATGAGCTTGTGTGAACGTCTTAAGATTCCTTGTCTTACACTCAGGTCGCCATTTCCTTTATCTATTAAAATCGAATTAAAGATTTCTTGATGGATTTTTCTGGATTCATGACCACTTTAATTCCTTACGTACAGATCGTATTTTTAGGAAATGGATTTTATTAAAAAATCACTACAATTGTAATATACATCTATTAGACACCTATACAAAATTTTACAAACTTCAAATTGTGATGTGTTTGAGGTTTTGGGGTGTACCGAGAATGGCTTTGGGGATAGTTTTGACAAAGCATCCGTAACACATCCTAAACTTATATCTAAGATAATCTATACATCCTAATGCCGCCATCCCTAATAGTGTACTAACTATCGCAAAGACTTCGGGAAATGATCCCATGGGCGACCACCACAAGGGGCTCGGAGCAGCCTAAGCGCGGCCGGCTTTCCCAAGCCGGTTGCTGCTTAGCAAAAGGACGACATATGATCCGCTTTTGTCGGTCCGGTCTCCGGGCGTCGGGAAGTGAACGAGCCTTACAGCTCCGATACATGTCATGTATATAGGGTTGCCAACTCTTGAAAGGACTAACCCGGGAGACTTTTGTGGGGGGGGGGGGGGGGGGGGGGGGGGGGGGGGGGTACTTTTTTTTCTTCGATTTAGTAAAGAAGTCAATCCAGCATAAATCCACTCGATTTTCTTCCACGACATGTGGCTCATCTCACACAAAGAAATAAAGTTTTCATTGATCTTTAAAGTTATACCACTTTTTTTTTAGAAAAACCGGAGAAATTATTGTTCCCCGGGAGGTCAGGAGATTAACCATTATTACCGGAGTCTCCCGGGTAATCCGGGAGGATTGGGAACCCTACATGTATATCAGGTAGCTATCTGGCGCCCAAGTGTGTGTACAGTTACACTAGACGTACAGAGAGCGTCGAGAAGTAATCTTTAGGGGAGCGACCCTTACAACTCCGGTACCCATCTTGAAGATTGGGGAGTGGTGGTAGGGCTCCGATGCTTGGGAAACCGAGCGTCGGTTGCCACGAGCTACTCTACTTAAGAGTGCCTAAGTAGTCTGCTTGCAGGCGAAGGGGGAGTAAGACCTGCTACCAATCCGCTTGAATGCTTGGCTGGTTTACTAGGCGCGATAACGGGACGAGTAAAGGTCCTCTTGCTTGGTTGGTTTACTGGGTGAGAGACTCAATCCTGTGATAGAACCGTATGGTAGGTGCACAGGGCAACATAAAGCTTACATAAGATTACCAGATTATGACCATAGGCATTATCATTTTTTGCCACTTGAGGTTGGACGAAATATAACTGATATTTGCTACTTGATGAAGATAGCAAACGGAAGGATTGGTTCTCCGGATTTACTAGCTAGCTAATCTTTTATTGAATATACACCGGATTATTATTAGAAACCCTTCCCTGTAATACCAATTAACTTTAAGTAATACCAATTATAGACAAAATTCATTTTTCATAAGACCTTGTAATAATTTTAGTGTGCCTTATTTCGGCACTTCCCATGTCTCAGATCTTGATTTTAACTAGACAAAAAATTTGTCATTAATTTGTCGAAATTTGTCGCCCAAAGCAAAAAATTTGTCGGTCTCCCGTTAAAGAGTTATGAGGTATTTTTTGTGGCAGTGCCGAAATAAGCTTATTTCGGCACAGCCCACTCGGGATCTATTAAACTACAAAACATAGCGAAAATATGATTTTCCCCAGAATTAGTCGTCAATTTGTCGAATTCAGACACCAAGTATCAGAATTAGTCGACTTCCCGTTAAAAAGTTATAAGTATTTTTTTGTGGCAGTGCCGAAATAAGCCTTATTTCGGCACTGCCCAAAAAAACTACACCACCTAGCGAAAATCTGATTTCATCCAGATGTTGCCTTGAATTTGTCGAAATTTGTCGGATATAAAACACAACTGGTCGATGCGTAATTAAAAAGTTACACGCATTTTAATAATTCTCATAATAAATATAGTCCGACATCTTGCATCAAAATTATATCATGCACAAAATGCAACAGTAAACGTTTCATTTCCTTCCTTTTTCAGTGTCTGGCAAAGTTTGTCAATGCATGCAACTGTTTTCTGATCTACGAATGCTTTAGGTGTTCTTTAGCACTACATTAGTTGCTTTTTACGACAGCCATATGCGAATGGGGTGGTGTTATTCTACTCTGCCTACGTTAGGCTCTCTGACTACAACGTGAATTTTAAAATGCGTGTAACTTTTTAATTACGCATCGACCAGTTGTGTTTTATATCCGACAAATTTCGACAAATTCAAGGCAACATCTGGGTGAAATCAGATTTTCGCTAGGTGGTGTAGTTTTTTTGGGCAGTGCCGAAATAAGGCTTATTTCGGCACTGCCACAAAAAAATACTTATAACTTTTTAACGGGATGTCGACTAATTCTGATACTTGGTGTCTGAATTCGACAAATTGATGACTAATTCTGGGGAAAATCATATCTTCGCTATGTTTTGTAGTTTAATAGATCCCGAGTGGGCTGTGCCGAAATAAGCTTATTTCGGCACTGCCACAAAAAAACCTTATAACTCTTTAAAGGGAGACTGACAAATTTTTTGCTTTGGGCGACAAATTAACGACAAATTTTTTGTCTAGTTAAAATCAAGATCCGAGTCCTGGGCAGTGCCGAAATAAGGCACACATAATTTTAATTAAATAATACCAGTTTTTGATCTTGACTTGTTTTGCTCATCTATTAATTAGTACTGTCAGAAACAATCTCGCACGGAGTTATTTTCAGCATTGAGTGTATTTTATCGTTCAGGGATACATTACAGTTTCATTCCCTGTTTTAATTTTCTTTATTTAGCATCCTTTGTTAACATTCTATATGTGGAAATTTATAATCAGAACCGTTCCATGCCATAATTTCCATAATTTTTAAACTATTTGACTATGAATCTGTTAGTTTCCCAGGGGTAAATTAATAAATAAAAATCCTAGGTCTGTGGTTTATCAATTTCGTATGGATTTTTAAACATTTTCGTTAAAAAATAATTAATATAGCAATATCAATTAATGGATTAGAGAAATTGACATAAAATATAAAAACAAAAAATATGATCCGTAAAGTTATTTTTCAATGGATTTTAATAGACAAAGGGATGTACTTAGCTAATGCTGGATTGCTAAAAAGTTTCTACCTAGACGGTGACTCCGGAGACCATGGCGTGCCTTAGTTCGGCACTTAGTGCCGAAATAAACTTATTTCGGCACTAAGTGCCGAACTAAACCCCAAAAACTAACCTTATATCTCTTTAACGGGAGAGTGACAATTTTTTTCCTTTGGGCGACAAATTTCGATAAATTAACGACTAATTTTTTGTCTACTTACAATTAAGATCTGAGACCTGGGCAGTGCCGAAATAAGGCACTCGAGACCATGGGGTTCTTCGTAAGGCATGAAGAGGTACGACAAGTGGTCGCGCGGTGTGGCACGCATCCATAGGCTGCGGTAATTAGTTTCCATCAGGCGGCCCGTACGCTTGTTTGTCATTTTAATTTAAAAAAGCGTAAGTATATGGACCCGTAAGTGAAACGTCCCACAGAGATAAGAGAATCTTTATATCTCTATGGCAATGTACACTCTGTGGCAATCACTTTGTCAATGTTTTTTTTTATACTACGTCGGCTGGTAGGCAATCATACGGCCCGACTGATGTGAAGCGGTTACCGTAGCCATATTAACGCTCGCAACATGAAATATTGCCCGCGCACCGCCACCCCCGCTGCCAGAGCAGGAAGGAAGAGCAGGTTGTGTTCCTGCAAGTGAGTGAGCTTTCTCCTCACTCACTTGCAGGAACACAACAACCCTCAAGGGACAATTTTATTGTTCTGTGGTGAAAGAATTGTAACACAGGTAGGATAGTCTAATTATGAGATTTGTTGTATTTCGCGGGCATAGACTATCAATGGCAATGAGATAGCATAAAGTTTAGTTAAGTATAATCCAGACGGAGATACGCGTAGCCAACTCACCGTTCCCACGTTTTATGTCTTGTCGTTCACGTGGAGACAGATTAAAACGTCCCCCAGACCGGCCACCGATGCGACTCCTAGCCGTTAACGACGATCCGTTTACTCGAATTGTTAAATAAGTTATAGTCTGCAAGTTTCTGTGGTCAAATCTAAAATTGCCTCCGTCTGCACTCTGCAAAATTCTCGAGTATTTCAGACACATTGCCAGATAACCTGCAGTCTTAATAGATTCATAGTCAGTGGCAAGATGAAAGAAGATAATAAGGCCGCAGGCCGGAGATCGGCATGAATGACGTAAGTAATAAAAACAGGAAAACCCTCAAATGTGAGGATAACGAAACATGGAGGAGGTCCCGGATCTTGGTAGTGAAGTGATCTGCGCGAGTGTGTGGGGGGGAGGGGGGGTTTACATATTTGTGGTCAAGTAACTTCAAGTTATAATTTAATTTTTATAATAATAGATACAGTAAACATAGTAAAATGTTGGTATTTTATTAATGTATGTACTGTACTTAATCTACATATATTAGGACGAAAAATATATAAAAACATTAAGTTTAACAATTTTAAATTTAGTGGTGGACCCAGCCCAGGAAGGGGGGGGGGGGGGGTCTTGACCCCCATGACCCTCCCCCTGGATCCTTCCTTGATTGTGCTGCTTAAGTTTGTAGGCTTTCGTTCGTATTTTTATTCAGCCGGCCAGAAAACTGAAATCATTTTAATTGAAAATAAATTGAAGTCACACTTAAGTTACATTTTACAGACGCCTGGCGTGGCAAACATGCGGCAGAGTGTCGAGATCTTATCTATTGCTTTGTTGCAAATTATTGTGCTCTAAATAAAAAAACAGCAAGTGACACGCAACAAAAGATCGTATCATCGCATTCGCACAAGAGGAAACTTACGCCATCCCATGATATGGATACTAGAAAGTTTTCTCTGTCTACCAACCACGAGGACAAAGTTGCGGGAGACAGATAGTAGGTACATAATAAATTAGTTGTACTAAATTACAAACATGAAGTATGTTTGCAAGATGCATGTGTACCAAATGAATGTCGGTCGTTATAAAAAAGCTGAGCAGTTTCCTGTGATTATAAATGTATTATTCTATTCTGTAAGCCAGGTTGGCTTTTTTTTTTTTTTTTTTATTGATTTATATCACAATCTACAGACCCGGGGTCCGTACCTTTTATTAACAATGTTCTATTTTTTTATCTTACAATATTCTTACAATATAAATTGCACGTCGCTATTATGCTAATAATTATATTATTGTCTATTACTACTATATGTTATTGTCTATTGCTCCTATTGTTTACCTTGCAACCATGACAGCCAGGGCAGACCAGTCCCCTCTGGCAGCACCCGTTCACGAGTTGATGCATGGGGCAGTCATCACCGCATTCAACCATTTTATTGGGAATGCGGCGACCCGCCACACGACACCACCACCAGTTTGAACACTTTAGTGAGCATGACTACCTGGGCTGTCAGGGCTGCACAGTAAAACCTCTATTTATTTCCCTATGGTCTTTCTCCTTCTCTCCCTCTCACCCACCAGATACGTTCTTTGACCCAGCATATTCCGTCTGTCGTTGTCACTGATATTGCATGGGGGACCATCTCGTTTCTGTGTCATCAGTACCGTACGGAACTGAGTAGTCGCGTTCCTATTTTTTGTTTTCTTTCCTATTGCTTTGCCAATTCTTTCACGACGGGTGTATCTCGACTCCAGATCGCCATTTGCAAATTGTAGTCCCGAATTGCTTCCGTGGTAGCAGTTTCCGCACGTTTTATGAATTTTGCAGTTGCGTCGAATAGTTCGCTGCAGTCTGTGTAATATATACAGCTACAGGTATGTCTCGAAACTGCCACCACTGCATGGGGGACACTACTATGCAGTTGAAGGTTTTTCATCGATGTCCTGATGATTACCACTGACTCGTATGTCAGTCCCTGTGCTTCATGAATGGTCAAAATACGAGACCCTGCGCCACTGCCGTAACCTTGACCGATCAGTAGCTCTTTCTCGGCCTGAGTATGTACCAGGTACAAGGTGTTGGCTGCGCTTGTGGGTATTTGCGACTCTCTGTACCTCATCAGCTTCAAGGACCGTGTCCGAGTGTTGGACGAGTATATACCACTGTATACTTGTCTGAGGGCATACGCAACGTCTAGTGGATTCCTTCTTGTGCACAGCATTTCACGGCTGATGTTCGCCGCTGGGCTTGGGCGATGGTATTTAAGTCGGAAAAGGTTGGATCTGTCGATGAATGGCAGTTGATTTATATCGCCAAAGAGCAGGACCTTCTTGGCACCGGTAATTCGCACTGCCATCACTATGGCCCCGAAATGGTTCATCAGCGCTTCGTCGATCATAAGTCTTTCGTAGGTGTCTGTCGCTGGGATCCCATTTGCAAGTACTGAGGCCATTGTACGTGCTTTAATTAATTAATAATTCACGTTGTAGTCAGAGAGAGCCTAACGTGGGGTGTAAGTGGTTCATCAACATCTTTGAACCAAAGCCAACTTCACCTGCACGCGGTGCACCCTGCTGACTGACAAACGAAGCTCTGGCGAAAAGAGAGGTAGGGAGCGTAATTGTAAGCTACCCGACTGGGGAATGTGCCTCCACCTCACAGAATACCGCAGCCAAATAACGGTTCCCTTGAGGGCTGTTGTGTTCCTGCGAGTGAGTGAGGTCACCAGAAAGGAAGGAGATGCTGCGATGGCAGCGGGGGCGGCGGCGCGCGAGCGATATTTTATGTTGCGAGCGTTAATGTGGCTACGGTAACCGCTTCACATCGGGCGGGCCGTAACGTAGGCAGAGTAGAATAACACCACCCCATTCACAAATGGCTATCGTAAAAAGCAACTAATGTAGTGCTAAAGAACACCTATAGCATTCGTAGATCAGAAAACAGTTGCATGCATTGACAAACTTTGCCAGACTCTGAAAAAGGAAGGAAATAAAACGTTTACTGTTGCATTTTGTGCATGATATAATTTTGAAGCAAGATCTCGGACTATATTTATTATGAGAATTATTAAAATGCGTGTAACTTTTTAATTACACATCGACCAGTTGTGTTTTATATCCGACAAATTCAAGGCAACATCTGGGTGAAATCAGATTTTCGATAGGTGGTGTAGTTTTTTTTGGGCAGTGCCGAAATAAGGCTTATTTCGGCACTGCCACAAAAAAATACTTATAACTTTTTAACGGGAGGTCGACAAATTCTGATACTTGGTGTCTGAATTCGACAAATTGACGACTAATTCTGGGGAAAATCATATCTTCGCTATGTTTTGTAGTTCAATAGATCCCGAGTGGGCACAAAAAAAAACCTTATAACTCTTTAACGGGAGACCGACAAATTTTTTGCTTTGGGCGACAAATTTCGACAAATTAACGACTAATTTTTTGTTTAGTTAAAATCAAGATCTGAGACCTGGGCAGTGCCGAAATAAGGCACACTTATTATAAAGGAAGAGCAATCAAGGTTATCATCTCTTCGACCTTAATAGTGAACTAAGGGGAATTTGTACGTGTTATGTTTGGCAGTAGAATAAAACTGCTAGGTTGGTAACTCTGTAAGCCAACCTGGCTTACAGAATAGAAAAACAAAGTTGCGTTTTTTTCTTTTAAGCTACGTCGGGTGGCAGACAAGCATACGGCCTGATGTGAAGCGGTTACCGTAGCCATATTAACGCTCGAAACTTGAAATATCGCTCGAACAGCGCGGCTTCCGCTGCCGCACAGAAATTCCTTCCTTTTTCGTGACCTCACGCACTCACAGGTTCAACTCTCAAGGGAATTATTTGATTGCGGTATTCTATGAGGTGGAGGTATTTCTCCAGCCTACACTACCAGCTTACACTAGTAGTAGTAGTAGTGAATTTTTTTAAGCTGCCTGACTGACTGCCAACCTCAACTGCACGTGGTGCACCCTGCTGACTGTCAAACGAGGCTCTGGCGAAAAGAATGGTAGGGCATAGCGTACCGACGAGCTCGGTGGCGTAGCGGTCAATGACGCGCCTTCGACACCAACGCTCGTGGGTTCGATTCCCACATAGGACAAACATTTGTGTGCATGAACATGTCTGTTTGTCTTGGTCTGGGTGTTTTCTATGTATCATAAGTATGTATTTACAAAAAAAAAACAGTTGTCTAGTACCCATAACACAAGCTTCGCTTACTTTGGGGCTAGATGGCGATGTGTAATTTGTCTGACAATATTTATTTATTTATTTGTTTAAGCTGCTTGACTGGTGAAGTACCTACATCCACATCACAGAATACCTCAGCCAAATAACAATTCCCTTAATAGTTGTTGTGTTCCTGCGAGTGAGTGAGGTTACCAGAAAGAAAGGAAGGCGCATATGCTGGCAACGGATCGGTGACCTCTTAGTGTCGCTGATCTCCATGGGCGGTGGTGATTGCTTTATCTGCGATTATTGGCGGCGTGGGTGGCTGGCAGACAATACCCAAGCAACTCTACACTTCTTTTCATTTAATTCTTTTTTCAGTTCATATGTCACCCAAATTGTCACCCTGAATTTTTCCGTGTAACATGTATTAAAATTCCATTCCTATAAATTATTTCTCGTTGATTCCATTCCATTTTGTTTGTTTTGGAACCTAATTTTATAATATTACTTATAGCATGTAAAGTATTTTAGTTTAAATTGTTAATCAGATGTATCGCGATTCTTTTGACCATATTACGTGTAGATGGAGTGTCAGTCGAGCGATAGCAAAAAATTGTTCAAAGTATTTGATGGATCAAAGCGTAAAAAATCTAGGAAGAAAGAGGGTCTCGACGACACTAACTCGATAGCTACCGATGATTCCAATAGCGTAAGTATTATCGAGATATTTAGCTACTCATATATACTAGATACATTATATATCATCTTCATGATCCCTACTATCAGCCATTTTCTAACAAGTGCTGGATACTTGTAGGCATTTCCCAATGCTCCTGCAATGGGAAGCGAAGCGATCCTCTGCCACACACGCCACGTAGGATTCAAATTTAAAGACTCACGTCTATATTATTTATATTTATTTGCTGTAATTGCCATTTGTCGTGGCTTTTTTCCTTCAGGTAGTATTTTTTTTACCCTAATAAAAAATAATATCTCAAGGAAAAAAGCCACGACAAATGGCAAATAAATATAAATAATATAGACGTGAGTAAATAAACTACGACGTGACTAAAAATAGGTTTTGGTCCAGCTGGAGATTATGCTTATAGTAAGTATGTAAATGCTGACTTCTACTACGTAGTACTGTTACTTATACTGTGCATATACTATTAAAGAGAAAATTGACTCTACCTACTTTTCTGTCAATATATTTTCCCACCCTTATTAGTTTGTGAGATATATAAGCAGCTACTAATTTATTTTATATGTATCTACATAGTATTTTTACGGGTACTTATTGCTAATTTTGTTCATTCGTTCTGAATCCATTCTCTGGTGGAGCGGCGCATCTGGAGAGAAGTGTTCTTCGGCCGGAACATCTCGTAAATCTCGAAGATGTATGAGATATTTCAATTTTGTTGTATTCCTATGAACTAGGAAGGTAAACCTATGGGAGATATAGTTTATATAGTACATATGGTATCTGAATAGTGGTCCGGGCAGGGATGATGACTTTATTTATTTCTCCTACAGGCTGGTCAACCTAATTTATGCCGCCAGACGTCATCAGTTAAAGCTAACTTGAAGAACGTCTCTACATCTCAGACCATTGCTGTGGGCAAAGAAGAACACGTCAAAAGGTCTCCAATTTCTTATATTACACCAAAGGGCAAAATATTTCAAATACTCAGTATTTAGCGTTGTTGGAGAAGTCCATGAATGTTTTTATTTCTTAAATTAAGTAATAATAAACTGATCGTACTGTACATAGAGATCGAAGCAACCCGTCCTTATCGCCGTCTCCAATTGAAGTCCACCGTAAGCGGTCATCGACAGACGCGCACCGCCCGTCTCGCTCGCCGCGGCGACATCGCAGGACCACGTACGTTACTGCTTATATTATGAAATTACTATAATAATTAGCGCCAGTGATGTAGTCAAGCTCAGTATCGCTCAGAGTAAGAGCCCGACAGCGCCCTTTAAAACCTGTCTCTACGTCTCTACGTAGAGTTGCGATGCGGGCAGCTATGATTCGATGATCGTTTGCAGTAGCGATAGATATTCTGGCACTATATCTACTGAACTGACGATGCTTGCTACTAAAACTAAGCTATACCGAAGTTCGATATTAATTTGACATTAAAAACCCACTCCTCCAATTCGCATAAAATGTTCAACCGTTGCCATATCGTAGCGACTTAGTCGTTGAAGCCCTTTGACTACGTTTACACGACGACTACTCAATTAGAATTTTTGACTTAAGTACCTATACTATTTTCCCTCGACACTTATTCACACGAGGACCATTCGTGTCGATTATACGGTAAAATAACTTACGTGAAAAATTTGGTGACGGTTTAATATTACGGCAATTGGACTACATATCAGCTACGGCTAGGATTTGATCAAGAAACCCGGTTGACTCGGCCGGAACTTACGAAAATTGGACTTCTGTTCTCCCTCCGTCTATAGTTCGGTCCAATAATAAGTATTATCAATAACTTTTGAACTATTTCGTAACAAATCAATCAATATCAGGCACAGTTACCGTACGTAGATAGCTTCAGTTCCAGTGGGCAGAAGATTACCTTGCGAAGCGGTATCAGTGTCGTGGTTACGGGAGTCAAAGGTAAAAAAAAAATGTGACATCGGAATGGAAGTCAGACGTTTGTCCATTACAGCTCATAGGCCCAAGGGTTCTGCTAATCAATTTTCATAAATAAAAAAATAATCTTCAGAAACGCAGTCAGATAGTTTGGCAGTAAAGCCAACTAAAGAATAAGGAGATATAGCAGATGTAGATTGTAGAGTCCCAGATTTGATATTTTTTTCATCAACTTTCAGGAGAGATGGAATGTCCTTAGCATTAAAAGCAGGACTTGTGTCTACGCCACGGTCAATATCTCCTCGCCAGGTCAGCCAATACCTTAAAGTCAATAAGCCTTATATTTTTGATTTTTAATAAATATACCTATAATGTTAAGTTACGTGGAGTACATAGACCTGGGGCCCTACCGCCGAAGCTGAAGCCGATTCCCTTCGGAGTTTTTGATTGCGAAAATCAAACTTCAGCTTAGACTTATGGTACTTGTGATTAGTTTAATTGGTAGTATCTCTGTAGCTCTACCGACTAAGCTGAAGATGTTTGTCAATAGCTAAAACGTAAGACTTATTTTTCGAATCAAAATATTCAATGGTAATCGTCTTCAGCTTCGGCGGTAGAGTATTGTACATACTTAGTTTTTTGTATTGATCGAGCTAGTCAGCTGCATAATAACAAACGAAGCAGTAATTTTAACTAGATGGTCACAATACCACCTTGAAACTGAGCTGGAAACAGTGTTATTTCAAAAGTAGCGCCAACGGGTCTGTTACGTACCTAATTTAACTACAGATATTATTTTAGATTACTTACATATTTATTAGGATAAATTGATAAAATAAATTAAACTCAAAAGTTATTCACAGGAAACGGAATGTACTATAGAGACGCTACCCCGAGATCAGGATTCCTTTATTTACGCGTTTCTGGAGGAAGCAATCAAAAAAGATAAAAAAAGGTTAGTAGGTACTGGATATAACGTTATATCGTTGAGCCGAAAGGTATAAACTTTCTGTAATATCTTACTTATGAGTACGTCCTTTGTACGATTTCAATTCGCAGAACATTTCAAATGTGGCTACAATATTGCACTTTTATATATTGCATTGCATTCAAAATCCATATCTGAGGGTCCGTGTGAGCTTGGAATACTACCCCATTCGGTAATGGGGTATGGTCCAATGCCGGTGCATTGGAATAAATAACCGTCATTTTGAACCTCTTTACCTATTTAGAGACATAATGATACTCAATGTAGGTGCTTCATTCAGCAAAACCAATCTTATTGTTTTCACAGTAAACGTCATTCACGACGGCATGAAGAGTATCGAGGGAGTCGTGAACGTGAACGATCCGGTTCACGTCGCCACCGTCATCATCACCGCAGGAGATGCGACGAAGTGCCTGCCAGAGATCATGACCAGTACATACAAATTTCTAATGCAATTTTATCTTTTTAAACGCCTATCAAAAAGGACCGGTGTTAAACTCTGTAGCAACCCCTATATGCCAAATTCTATCCAGCCATTTGTACAGCATCAGTATCTCTATTCTATGTTATGAAAAGATATGTGGAACTCCCACGCGTCTATTCGATTCTAAATTGGCAAAACGAATATGGTAACTCTGATGCTGCAACATCATCGGACACCTGCAGGACATCGAACTCCTCACCAACTTATAGCAACGGTATCGTGTTTGGTCTCATTGTATTTGTTTGAATAAACAGGTTATAGAGACAATAGCGATCAGGGTATGATGATGGATGAGGAAAGCGATTTTTGGGAGCTGATACCTGCTCCTAACGTATTAAATTTTAATGACGATTCTTCGCTTACCTGCAGTAGAGGACAGATTTTCATGTAGACACGTGTTATTATGTCCGATGCCGATCTTATATCTGCTTCTCGGGATACCTCATCCTTTGCTGAGATAATGTGAAGAATGTCGTCGTCCTTGAGGACAACCAACGTATTCGGTGTCAGCTCGTCCTTATTATCCAGCCATTTTGTCCTGATCTGTAATTCAGGGGAGGAAGGTTCTACAGTGGAGACGACACGTTGGACATCTCCACTCTAGTTGAACCTCAAAAAACTGCTTTAAGTGGCCGCATGGGGCAAAGTGCAGTATCGCATTTGGTGAAAAGCATTGAGGAAGCCTATATCCAGCAGTAGGTAGACACAGCGTCAGTACGGATGACGGCTACATTCAGTAGTTTATACTCAGTTGCTTAGATTATGCATGAATTTGTTTATTCCATTACTTTTAGGATGCCTCAAGATGTTACGACTCCCGTTATTGATCAAACCGCCCTCTTTGAAACATTTGCTAAGATATGCGCGCAACTGAACGAAAAACCAAAACAATATGTGAATGAAGTTGTAAGTTACTTTTATCTTCATTATTAGTTGTATTATTAGTAATAATAGGACTTAGTAGCGAAAGATTATGAGTATGGATGTATGTGACAGAAGTCACAGTGATAGGAATATGTGGTGGGCTCGTCCCGAACAGTCGACGAAATTATTTAAGTCTCTTGTACGAGTACAGTCCATCGCACGTATACATCGTAGCATTACACTTCTACATCGAAATTCTAAGCATAAAAGGGTCCCGCATAGTAAGTATGACCAGCTTATATTGGATATGTGAGTACCTAATACTCTCGTATGGTTCACCGTACACAAAATAAGGAAGATAAGTTCATGTACAGATATGCGATTTGTTTCAGACTCATACAAAAAGTCATAAATCATTGCAATGTGAAGTCGTAAATAGACGAGATTCATACGATGTTGATCAACGTCCAGTAAGGTTGCCACCACCAAGTCACGAGCATTCCAGAGATAATGTTTCGAGGATACGAAGTCAAGAGAATTTTGGTGACCGAATCTGTAGCCGTGACAAAATGCTTGTAAATCATCGACTGGACCCTATCGAAAAACATGATAAATACGCCTGCTGTCCTTCTTACGACAATGCCCCACGTTATCCTAGCAAATTTGATGTGACTGCCTCTAGAATGCATAACGTAGAAGAGAGATATCGGGATTATCCACCAAACGTGGTCGCTACAAAAACATGTATCAACCACGAGTACAGACATGCTCCTCCCCGCGACCATAGAGAATATAGAGACTATGACAGAGACCCAAAAAGGCATTACAATGATGAAAAAAGGCATTTCGAACAACAAACTAGTAGGAGCTATGATGTTAATAGAAATGTTTACCCAGATGACGATAAATACTGTCGTAGGACAGCAAGAAGTGATGCCAAAGATAAACGATATAGTGATTATAGAGACAGAAGATACGATGAGAGAGATAAATACTTTGATGATAGGCGTCCGGAACCTCGTGATCCTTATTTGACAAGTAAAGAACGGCGGAGGCGCAACTTGGAACGTTTCGAGAGGACTTCCGTTCGGAACTTGGAGCGTTTTGAGAGGACGTCTACAGCTTCAAGGGAAGAGGATTTTAGAGATAGATGTTCGGACCGGGAAAGGGAATCTGGGCTGAGTGTTGCCGATGGAGAAAACAGTACAGTAAGCGGGCGGAGTAATTATTTACGTGCGGTGAAAGTAAGTCATAATTTATCAGTAAGTATGTCATACGATACGTTAACCATATAAATATATATGTTAAAACCCGTTTTTAGATAGAACGCGTTTACCCTAGTTAGAACTAGTTTTACTAAATGCGTTTGTTATAACTATAATTAACTAATGCTCAAAATTTTAATTCTAGCAAGAAATATCTGAGCAACGGGAGGCTATGGACAAAATGATGAAATTATGGAAGGAACTGATGCGGTGCTTTAAAGGGATTTCTTCACAAACACAGGGACAGGACAAAGCTGTGAACGTAATGATTTATTAGTACTTAACTTACCTGGTAACAAAAAAAATATGTTACTTTTTCAGCTGCGACTTTTTAAGCCTAACTCAGGGGCGGACTAAGGCCTAGGCCTAGGGCCAGTAATTTTTGAGGCCCGATAGTTAGGTTTTTAATTTTTATTTTGGAAGTGAAAACTTCTTTAGTAGGCCCGGAAATACAATGTTGCCTAGGGCCCGCTTTATTTAGCCTGCCACAGCCTGACTAGAACTTTCGCCTTGTAAAAAACAGGAGCCAAATTGTGCACATTAGGACCTTTGGCATGCGAAATAACGAACGAACTCCAGACGAAAGAAATAGAGCACAGTTGGCTTTCTTTTAAATCAGTAGCAGCGTAACTGCGTACACACTTACAGAAGTAAGGTCCTAAATTACTAAACAACGATTTTTTCTAGTGTTTTTTGTTAATGGAGGAACCGGAACTCATACAGGGCAAACACCAGAAGCAAGGGTGATTACTTGATTAGCCAAAATTGTTACTACTTTTATTTTTGACATTTACTAAGCCAATTGCCACTATCACACATCACATAGCATACCAGGGGCCCTACCGGCTAGGCTGAAGCCGATTCCCATCGGATTTTTTGATTGCGACAATCAATTTTCAGCTTAAATTAGTAGCAATTGTGTTTGTTTACCATAACTAGTAGAAACCATGAAACTGCGATAAAGCAAAATAATATTTGTCAATAACTCAAACCTAATACCAATTTTCGGCGTCAAAATTTTTGATGGGAAACGGTTTCAGCTTCGGCCGTAGGGCACCAGAATTAATAGTATTGTAAAAATGTAGGAAACTGCAGCGAATGTGCGCGAATCAGCAGCTGCGCAACTGCGGCTGTGGCGAGAGTGCATGAGGCGGTATGAGACGGTGGCCAGGGACGTCGGGGACACCGACGCTCGCCTCATGGTGAGTTATAAATTATACTTTACTATAGAGATTCCCATAATATCGGCAGTAATTCATCTTAGACCACTCAAACTATAGGTATCTCCAGTATATTTGCCACTCACTGCCTTAAACACAGCGATGTCTTTTTTTTATACCACGTAAGGTAGAAAACAAGCATCGGTTTCCCAAGAATCGGGGCGCTACCACCACTAACAAACTTACGTTAGTACCAAAAGCCATCCTTATTTTTTGGATCTAAAATTAACTTTTATATAAATACCTTATTGGCACTGACATTTAAATTTCTTCCTAAATGTTCTATTTTTTAATTTTACGACCAAGTAGCCTTATTTCAGGAGGAGATCACCAAGCAGCGTTCAGAGATGTCGGAGATGGCGGGCATGTGGCAAGAGTGCCTGCAACGCTACCGCGAGATAAGCACAGACTTCAATAGCCTTAAACAAAAGGTTATAACATTGATTATCTACTATTTTTCAAAGTTCTTGGCAAAGGAAACCAGGTATTCCGTGATGACTGTTTCATACATTTCTCTGACTGACTTATAATACAATTATTTGGAATATAAAAAAGAAAATAATGCTGAGAATTTGAATATATTGGCCAAAAAGGATATATATGCGCTGTAGGTCGCCAACACTAATAATTGTACAGAGGATTTAGTCTCTAACAACGCTCCCCCTTCGTCACTTTTGTGCTAATATCAAAGTTGTAACCCCAATATTAAGTTGTTAACAAGACAATTAAATTAAATACTTTCTAGTCTAATCAAGCTCTTTCATTTGATATCCAAAGATTTAATTCTCAATTTTGTGGTGGCGGCCATCTTGGATTTGAAATTTATCATAGTTAGTAGTATTCTACTAGTCAAGCCCTTTCATTTGATACCCATATTGAAGGGATTATGAAAAAATATGTACCTAATCAGTAATTTTGTGGCGGCGGCCATCTAGGACCGATCTCCATCAAACATAGCTAACACTCCCGACTAATTCACTTTTCAAATAATAATAAATCAAAATCGTTTCATCCTTTCGGGACACACACACACCCAAACATACCCAGTCAAACTTATAACACCCTGTCGTTTTTGCTCGTGGGTTAAAAATCAAAATAATATCGAGATTTTGGAATATCAATTAGTATAAGTTTTATTACCTAAATGGCGTTATGTAATTTGTCACGAAATATTATCATTCCAGTTGGTAACTCCGGAGAGTCCCACCCGGCTGCCCGCTGCACCGCTTGCATGTGCAGAGGGCGAGGGCAACGTGTCCGCTCCGCCCTACCGCGTGCCTCCTCACTACCCAGCGGTAAATAAAATAGCAACAAAAAATTTCGATAAATCCAAATTCCAAAACCATTCGTGTGCGTTATAAATATTTAAAAAAATGGAAATATTCACCTGTGTGGGATAATGGGTTAGGATAACTTTCAAGCCTTCAGACGTAAACCCCCCCTAGCAGTAAGCTCGATTCCTCTTCGGCTTGATTGGGACCACAATTTGGGGCGATTCATACTCGGTTATGTAGGACGACAATTGGATTTGTGGATGTCGAAACAAGAACAATAGGTATGTAGGACCAACTAAGATTTACAATGAAAAAAATAAACTACAAAACGGGATTAACAAAACAACGAGCGGTATATATGATCTCTATGTAATGCTTCCCGAAAACTTGGGTTACACTGGTATGAAGCAAGAAAGTCGGGATTTTCCTTTATCCTCACAAAACACGGCGAGTAGAAGATTTCTAATGCGTTTGTGCCGTTTTTATAGTGGAACTATTGGGATAAAAAAAAAACCCTATGGGATCACGGGCAATTCGAGATGTGTGAGCGGATTTAGATTTTTAATTTACATTTAATTTTTAAGAGTGCTCCCCCATGTCAGATGCCGCCGATGGCGGAGGGCATGTACGGCATGCGTCCGCACGGCTCGGCGCCGTCTCCGCCGGCGTGGTGGTGGCGGGCGGAGGAGACGCGCCACTCGCGGCCCGCTTCCCGCCGCCGCTCGTCGCCAGAGTCGCGCGGCTCCCGCGACCGGGATAGAGACCGCAGGCATCGCCACGACGACAGACACAGAGGTGGCCACCGACAACATTGTATAAACCTTCGTGGATACTACCATACCGTGTAACTAGCGTTTGCTAGAAAGACTTTGTGATGGGCATCATCGAAATAAATAGGGTGGTATATCATTAATGAGCCTTTGCTGAAAGATTGTAAGCGCCTTGATAAATAAACTTACCTTTCTTAGTACTTTACGCATTTGTGCTGTCATATTTATTATTCCACGTCCGTGCTTCCTTTCGGTGGCTTGGTTTCGGAAAGGTTGCTAAATATATGGCCACCTTGAAAATATTGGTCTACGCCAACGGCGTTGAGCAGGGATGTAGAGTACATTTAAATTGAGGGGAAGACCCGTATGGTAGCTGGATGAATATGGATTGATGAGAGGGTGCCAAATAAGCATATGACCTGCCGGTAACCGTAGTTTGTAGAATTGGACACTTTAAAAGCAAGGACGTTCGCGCGCTGCCATCCCAGTATCAATATCGTTATAATCCTTTTTATGGTTGATTAATTAACATAAGAAATTACACAATAAATGAACGTTTGATACAACTAGCCCGTATGTTTGGATTTATATAAGTATTTTTTAAAAAGAGAAAAATATCGATATATTGACTATAGCTCAATCGATATATCGTTCGATATTTTATTTACACCTTGCATCCTAAGTCGGGAGCATATAATAGCGACGGACTTTGTTTCAGATGATGGTAGATATAAAGGGAAGTCTTCAAAAGCAAGCGCGGCCCGTTCAGACCACAGGCGGAGGAAAAGGTGAAAAATTGGTGGAAATGTCAAAATTTTTGTTTTAGATAAAAACATTGAATTTAATTAAAAATTAATACTGGAAAAAAATAATTCTGAATTGTTATATCAGTTGAAATTATTTGAACTAGTACAGATTTTTTTTTACATGTAGTAAAGTTTTTGCTAATATTTTTGTTGAGTGTGTTTATGCAGTTTATGTAATATATTACTATAAAACTATCGAATTTTGATTTAACCCCCGTTCAGTAGTAAGGAGGTTAATATAAGGAGTACCTGGAAATAACTTATTATGTATCTGGAGAATGTTTCATTCATTCATACGTGCCTAACTTTACTAACTTGAGTATTATTCCATCAACTTTCCGTTACATTTTAAATGTTGGAAAGTGATTGGAAATATTTCTTTTTTAAACCATTAGCGTGGCAAACAACCTGCCTGATGGTAAGCAGTCATCGCAACCTATGGACGCTTGCGACACTAGAGGTAGTACTCACGAATTGCCGACCCTGTAAAAATCCCTTTATGCCTATCGTGAACTCCCAGTCAAGGTTTTCCCAGGGTAGTCTCCTGGGTTCACATCACAGTCTTTGTGAACACGTGTCCTATAAGTTTAATTTCCATTTATTGCCCTAGGCACTACTGCTTGGCACTATCAGTAGTGTCATGGGAATTTTTTCTTTGCCGTGACTCTACTGGTAGTGTATAGGAAAAAATGTATTTCCTGTGACACTACTTTGATCTGTCTTTTTAATTGGTCATACCTATCGACAATGTCTTATGCATTGGTGAGGCCAAGATAATGATATTGTAAAATGGTACTAGTAGGTAGGATAGCCTTTCTACTACCACTTCTTGAAACGATTTAATCAGAAAATTTTTGACTTGCTACAATATTCTCACTCGATGATCTCGTCGCGTCATTGCGCGTGTCAGTCTAATCGATCACGCAAGTTAAGCAACGACCGTAACCTGTCTATGGATGGGTTTATTTATCTCGAGCTCCTCCGTGTTTCGAAGGGCACGTTAAGTCTGGTTGTTGTCATTAGACGACAGTCGTTAAGCCAAGTCAGTGGCCTTTGTGCGGTTTGAAAATACTGGCCGCCGCCAATCAAGACGTGGCAGACAAGCATACGGGCCGCCTGATGTGAAGCGGTTACCGTAGCCATATTAACGATCGGTAACATGAAATATCGCTCTCGCGCCGCCACACCCGCTGCTAACGCAGCATCTTCCTTTCCGGTGACATCACTCACTCGCAGGAACACAACAACCCTCAAGGGAATTGTTATTTGGCTGCGGTATTCTGTGAGGTGGAGGTACATTCCCCAGTCGGGTAGCTTACAATTACGCTCCCTATCTCTCTTTTCGCTAGAGCTTCGTTTGTCAGTCAGCAGAGTGCACCGCGTGCAATGTTGTGCGATGTTGATGAACCACTTACACCCCATACAGTTACAAGTCTTATACATAGTAATAAAGAGATAAGGAAAAAATTATTGGTGCAAAAAGTATATGATTGCAGTCATTTATTAACACAACAAAAAAGGTATATTTGAAACTGGTACACAGCTTTGCCATCTGTATATTTATATTTCACTAGCTGATTCGGCAAACGTTGTTTTGACATGTAAATTATTCTTAAAAAATAGATAACAACCTATTCTCAGACCTACTGAATATACATATAAAATTTCATCAAAATCGGTCAAGCCGTTTCGGAGCAATATAGTAAACTAAACCTGGGACACCAGAATTTTATATAGCCCCTAACACTATAGCTATGAAAGACTAGGTAGGTACAAGATTACCTTTACAACTTATTCTTAAAGCTGTTTACAAACTTTTTGTTATCACATTTTTGTATTGTATTTTGGATTATTCCCACTCGCCATACAAGTAGGTAAGATATTGTAATTTTTTTCCCACTATTTCAATTAATTACATCTTTTACACCAAAGTGCTTAGTGAGAGTTTTTTGTCACATTCGAATGTGTTAGCCGACCAAATTGAGAAAAAGTTTCAATAGGAATTCACGGAATAGTGGACATAATCTTACAGTTTTGGTACAATGCTCTGTTAGTTCTTTGGTCATATTTTAAAATATTTTAAAATGGTTTTTGGTTTTGACCAATTATTATTGTAAATTATATAGGCGAATAAAAGAAAATTGTAATAAATGAAGAAATCATATATGTATAAATAAAAAAGTTGAATTGATAAACCTTAGTACGGACAGCACGCGGTCAGCCGCGAACAAAACCCGCGCACATGGTAATGTCCCAATAGTTTATGAAATATACTTTGGTTCATCAGTATAGCGCCAAACTTATTCGTTTAGCGGTAGTGGTGAAGAAACCACAATTTCGAATAGTTTCTTTAGTGCTATAATTGCATTTGAACCATCCAATTTTGTCCACCTGAAATTAGCTGAACCGACGAGGTTATAAATACTTTAGATATAGGCCCAACTACATTTTTTTTTAAATTACTGTCAGCTGAATTATTTTATTGAATCAATGGTAGGTCTAAATTTAGTAACTGCAATGTTAGAGTTTTTACTATCATTATTATGTATCTCTTTTTAATCACAGGACAAGCCCGGTCATAGGCGTGCGCGGGGATATGGAGCCAACGCGTAGAGGCCCTTTGAAATTGTTAATGTAATGGTGTATACCCACCATGCATGACTCGCTCCTGGAATATCAATGGAACAATATACCCATGAGCAGGTCTCAGCAGGCATTGAGGCTATTGCAAAATGTTGTAAATTATATGTACTATGGAAATGAGATTTGGGTGGACTAAGTAATGGTCTATTACATAAGACGGGCAGATTTTTTTTGTGACTAATGTTTAACCTAAACTTTCTAATGCACCTGAATTCCAGGTTATGTTATTAAGAAACTAAATAGTTCAAAACATAGTATGGCAGTATATCACATTCCATAGCCGTATACTTCCTTAATTTATTTTACTTCGTCACATTTTTGAATACAATTCTCTCAGTCAGGTCCCATAATCTGTTTGCAAGTTCCATGTCTAAAGCAGCCGCACTAGGAACTACTTGGCAACAATCAGAATAATATTTCCCACTAACATACTCCAACTCTGGAGCTACCGCCAAATATATGGATGTCTGAGCACCTTCATAAGGAGTTTTCATGAACAGACTTAATAAAAATCTAGTTACAGCACTTCTGTTTCTGAATATATCCGTACTGACTGCCCCAGGGTGTAAACAGTTTACCGTTACACCACTGCCTCTTAAAATGCGACTTAATTTCAACGTGAACAACATATTAGCTAACTTAGTGTTCGAGTACACCCTCATGTGCTCAATCCAGTCTCTAGCAGGTAAGTTAAATGTTTCAGGGTCAACTTTGCCACATTTATGCAATAACGACGAAACATTAATTACTCGACTGGGTGCTGACGACTTAATTGTAGGCAATAACAGCATTGTCAGCAGAAATGGCCCAAAATGGTTAACTTGAGCTTCTATCGGTAAGTTGTCGATTGTTAACGAGTTGTCCAATTTGCCTGTGCCAGCATTGTTAATTAAAACATGAATAAGCGGTTCCGTTTGCAAGATATCATCAGCAAAAGCACGAATTGAAGCGAAGCAAGCGAGATCCAATTGCTTACAGGAAACATTTTCGTTGCCAGTCGCTTGTATGATTTTGTTTCGAGCGTCTACTCCCTTTGCTTCGTCTCTGCAAGCTAAGATAACCCTAGCTCCACGCCTGGCAAGCTCGAGCGCGGTCTCGAAGCCGATGCCTGTGTTCGAACCGGTCACAATGACTACCTTATTAGTCAATTTCGCATCAGATTTACACATACCACAGGTGAACTTGTAGTATATTTTAAAAGCAAACAAAGTTGCAGTAATGAAAGGCAGTATAAATGTGAACATTTTTCTTGTTATTAGGAACACCGCCTCAGTCAGGTATGTCGTCTCGTCTTACACAATGAAAAATCAACAACTGGCTCCATTCGTCGCTCCTTTAGGGTAATATCATAATATGTAACACTTGAAACTTGATAACACTTTACAGTCATGAAATAACTTAAACTGATAATCAATTGCAGATTATCTGCAATGAAAGAATTTCCCCCAATACTTCTAGTTAAGTTGGGAAGTTAATTTCCAAAATTCTTGTGAATTTAATTTTATAAATGAAGCAAGATAACAAGATAAATAAATAAAAATAATGTAACTTGACAGTTGACTTGTTGACTTGCGAAGCGAAAGTTGCGGAAAAAGAGTATATTTTTTTTTATTATTTACTCTGGCCCTGGATTCTAGGCATTTACAGCAAAACAAGCGAATATAGTTCTGTTGTCTTGTCCTCATATGTACCTACAAGTAAAAAACTTGTAAGAACATGGGATAAATATAATATAACTCCATAGATTATAACACAGCCACTATAATATCTTAGGTTAGTGTTAGTATCTAGTGTGTTTTTAATTTGATAAACAATGTTCAAAACATTCAAAAATTCTTGATGAGATGAGGAAAATTCCCGGGAACATTCCCGATTGCCAAAATATTAGTTTTTTGCCATTTATAACGTATTATAAATTGATGGACGCCGACTGCACGCACGAAAAAGCATAACTCGTTGTCACGTTCCGCCTGAACCGAGCGTGTAACCGAGCGCCCGGCTTGTGACGTATCTATCTCTTTTGCACTCCATCGGCCGATGTTTTCTTATGACGTTATCACGTAAAATTATCGCCCGTAAACCGACTTTACAGACAACCAGTATTTTTTCAAATTTTCGACTGCAGACATCCGATTAAGCTGTTTGGCATATTTATATACTTATGTAAGTTGACGAAGCAATATTATAATACCACTGAGCTGATCACACTATGTCAAATTAATCTAAATTATTCATGTCAGTAAGAGATACATAATAATAATTTACGAAATATAAAGAAAATACGTGTAACTTTTTAATTACGTATCGACCAGTTGTGTTTTATATCCGACAAATTTCGACAAATTCAAGGCAACATCTGGGTGAAATTAGATTTTCGCTAGGTGGTGTAGTTTTTTTGGGCAGTGCCGAAATAAGGCTTATTTCGGCACTGCCACAAAAAATTACTTATAACTTTTTAACGGGAGGTCGACTAATTCTAATACTTGGTGTCTGAATTCGACAAATTGACGACTAATTCTGGGGGAAATCATATCTTCGCTATGTTATGTTATGTACTTAGTTTAATAGATCCCGAGTAGGCTGTGCCGAAATAAGCTTATTTCGGCACTGCCACAAAAAAAACCTTATAGCTCTTTAACGGGAGAGCGAGAAAAATTTTTCTTGGGCGACAAATTTCGACAAATTAACGACTAATTTTTAGTCTGGTTAAAATCAAGATCTGAGACCTGGGCAGTGCCGAAATAAGGCACACCATAACGTTGGTTCGCTTGGTATTGTACAACCGTTGTAGTGACGAGCTCGGCGGCGGCGGCGGCGGCGTAGCGGTCAATGACGCGGCTTCGACACCAACGCTCGTGGGTTCGATTCCCACACAGGACAAACATTTGTGTGCATGAACATGTCTGTTTGTCTTGGTCTGGGTGTTTTATACGTGTTATAAGTATGTACATATTTACAAAAAAAAAATGTATTTACGTATGTTTACCAGTTGTTTAGTACCCATCCATAACACAAGCTTTGCTTACTTTGGTGCTAGATGGCGCTGTGTAATTTGTCTGACAATATTTATTTATTTTTGTTTGTAGACACGAGTTACAAACAATACAACTGTTGTACAATACCAGTATTACTTGCACCATTGCTACTCATTGGGATCGAAGGAGACTATCTCATAGTCACTAAAGTTTAGCTACAACCCGGCCACTCCCTGATGCTGTCATCATGTCGAGCGCACCTCCCCTCTGAGACGAATCTGGAACAGTTTGTATCGCGCCGCACGCACACACGCTCATTCACGCTCTGCACGGACGTCATTGTTTATGTAGTAGTAAACGTTGCGACATTTGTATTGAGTGGCCGGGAGTCGGCACATACCAACTGTTCCAGATTGGTCTCAGTGGGGAGGTGCGGTCGATACGAGAGAGCAGCAGGGAGTGGCATTACTGTACGTAGTACTACTTATACTGTGGTACTACTGTACTCCGATTCCCGTAATATTCAATCGTAGCAACAGTCGTGGAAGCCGACTGCGTTCATACGACGGCGAATAATTCCATTTTTTACGTATAAGTACATATTATTTTCACTCATTCACATGAGGTCTATACGGTCATAACAATCTATACGATAAAAGTGTATGTTACAATTAAATATGATGGTACTTAGGTGAATAGAAAACGCGAAAAATTCGAAACGCATAGTCGTGGCGCGAACATAATATCCAAAGTGCTTCTTACGTACGACTGAGTCGCTGCGATATCGTAGCGATTAAACATTACGGGAATTGAAGCACAGCGCTCAAGTATTTGCCCTTCTTGGTGTTAGAGAGATGACGAACTCGTAAAAGAATTTGGTCTTTCAGTGGCGGGATATTCAGGAAAGGAAATAAAACTAATCATAGGTACTTTCAATGCTTTTGTTTTTTTCATACAGAACAAATTCAGTATCATCCAATATTTATTATAATATGGAAATATTTATCTAAATTAGAGTACATATATAAATTTGTCGTTTTATCTAGAAAATGACAAAATATTTTAATTTCTTTTAACCGTGATTGTGCAATGAATGACTATTCATGTTAGTCTGCTGGCTTGGCGTCATAACATAATACATGATCACAATTGTATCTTTCAATTATGGAATTAATATGTACTATGTAGGTAGGTACGTACATAATAATTCCATGCTTTCTAAACTTAATATATAAACGTTTTATAGGTATACTTAGACTACTTATGTAGATCATACCAGTAACCTGACCAGCGCGTTATTACTTTTTTAGTTCATTCACCACGTTCTATAGTTGGATTACCTGAATATCGAAGATATATAATGTATAATGTTCAGTCTATGTAGCAAAATTCATCGAGTCAGTCATTCTGATGCCCAAATCCATCGGGCAAGAAGACTTACTTCTACAGTAAACAGTGTGTAAATATTCCCAACACAACAACACCTTATGAATAATATTAACTATAATAAAGATAATGATTAGAAAATATTATATATTACACACTTATCAAGTATGAGAAAATATTCTGACTAATAGTCAATAGTTATCCCGCTTAACGTTCCCATAAACAGCAGGGTCATTACATTTCTTTACATATCACCGTAATTATATACAATATAGAACATTATATTTTACGTTTATATTAGACGTAAAAAATAATACGCTATTTATATTTAAATCTCAAAAATTCATGTTTACAGACTTCAAAAAGTTGTATATTCGAGTTTTTTTTAAAACAAGTTTCTTTTTTAATAACTATTATGGACTTTCTAATATAAGTAGGAATAAATTATATTTTCATTGAATATTACTTTTTCGTAAGAAAGTTATATGTATAAGTAACCCTAAAGCTAGTCTCACACAGTCGAAATTCGTCAAGGTCAATTTCAATTTTTATGTAAGTATAAAACAGCGCAATATTTTAACCAACACGTTGATTTTTACTATAAAAAAGAGCTGAGATGAGTCTATCATTATCGTACCTATGTGGTTATCTCAGCTATGAAACCTTAATTTCGTAGTCGCCACAGAAAATAAAGCGTCTTTGGAATACACGGAAACGCTTGTTCGGCAGAGAAGAGCAACGATATGGAGAAGAGTGCTAGGTAGTACGAGTTAGAAATGTTTAGGATAATAATGAGATGGGGAGCACAAAAGATTAGGCAATGTTGTCGTCCACAGAAACATTTCTGTGGGTGATATCATACCTAATCCTTAGTGGCCACGTATTTCCCTGTGACTCGTGATTGTCCTGTAGGCATTTTAAATTAAGACGCCTATTTTGAGATATCCTTTCTGTGGTTTAGTTAGTCTTAATATAAATATTCTATAAGTGCATTAGCATCACATTACGTGTGTGTAACTATACAAATATTAGAATATTTATTATTAGGTCAAAAATATTTCTACGAACTCGATGTATTAAAGTTATATAACACATCGAGTGAGAACGAAGACTTTTGTTTTTTATAGATGTTTAGGCAGAAATTTGTGAAATGAAGATTATAATGTTATTTTCTATACTCTCTGGAAACACGTTTAGAGTAACACATGATTGTGCGTTTAGATTTTTTTTTATTATAATTTGCCGAAAAAGTGGTTTGAAATTAAGGCAAAACTGATTTGGTAGACATCTCATGGTCTTTCATTCATGTCCTCTTAATTAATATCATCAAAATTATTATTTTGCAATAGACATTAATACAATACGGTGTCAAAATACTAATAAGTAATAAAGTATGATTACGATTTATGACTATCAATCACAAGGCAGTATCGACGGAATACGTGATTAGGTCAGGTTCACACCTGGAATAAACTTTCATCGAAAATTCACTCACAGTAAACCTGTGACTGAATTTTGTGATTATAAGGAGTAAATCTGAATGATGTCTTATACATATAGGAATTATTATATTAGGAGTTACTGTATTATTTAGGAACAGATTATGAGGTTACCATGAAAATAGTATTGGGTCGATATCTGATTTCGTCAGGAAAGCTTGAAAGGCCAGGGGTGAAATTAGAATAAAAAAATTAAGTATATTTATAAAAGAGAAACTAACAAAATCTCAATTCTCTCTGGCATGTGCAGTTGGCAAAAGTTATTTTGGCAGTTTTTTTGAGCAAGTTACTGTAATTTCTAGCAAAGTGCTTACGATAAGGCTTTTTATAGGTACAAAATCAACCATTACAATAGCAAAAAATATTACTTTTACTTTTTTAAACAGTTTTTCTGTAATATCCTTTGTTATCCAACATTTTCTTCAGTCTTAAGTATCCTTTATTTTGCGAGTATTACCTATTTGTATAGTAGAGCTATCGAAAGAAACAATACAATATCAAATAAGTATCTATGTATATGACTGTACGCTAAAAGAAATTGAAATAATGCCTCACAGAAAAAATAACCACTCAGACGAAATCAAAAAACGACCCAGAGAACACAGACATGTTTATTTATTGGCAGTACATTTTTCTAGACGATGGAAGACTAATTGAACAAGTCTATATATCTCGGTATAAACAAGCACGCGTTCGAAAATTATTGATTTGATAGTTTCTGAAATATATACGCCCTTAAAATTATGAGTGGTCTCTGTTGGAAAGACGCAGCGTAGAATCATCCATCTAAAGATGTATTCAGAGTGCTTAGTGCAACTTTTGCCTCAACGGTCGCGTTCGATCATGTGAACGTGAACAAATTGACTACAGAAGAACTGTTATGTTGTGAATTTATAACACGCGTGTTACATATCAAAATTATGTGGCTTACTTGCTCACATTTTAAAGTGAGCAACCTGGCTAATTTGGATATGTAACACGCGTCTGGGAAATTCACAATATAGAACTTTTTCTCGGTATCGACGGCTTGTAAACGTTTTTGATCGAATGTGACCAAAAAACTAACATTAAGCACTCTGTAAGTAAGTAGAAATATATAGACCTACCTTTATTTTGTTTACTGAGCAACTACTTAAATAGAATATTACTTCATCAAAGAGGTACATAAATGACAATTATTATACACATAGCTATTACCAACTATTTAGAGCTTTACATAAAACATTTGTGTACATTTTCATTAGGGCACATTTCATAAGACTTCTTTCTATGTTATTAATTAATAGTTTAAATGCATTAAAATTAAAGGATGTGTGCGAGTGTGTAAGTACAAGAGTTTTTTGCACACAATATTGGGGCAAAAAATATGGTTTTCTTTTTGACAAAATTATGTCCACATTTTACGTTTTACTATTACTTGGGCTTATGTGCAGTCCACAATTGACATATTCATTCACGAAGAAATATATGTATAGGTACTACAACTATAAGTACAAACACTTGATTAATTTGACTAAAAATAATAGTTGAAAATTGATTTCACATTGTTTTTATTGTGGTTGGTGGTTCATTCCGTTTGCACTGTATTAAATAACTATTAGGAATATAAAGATGAAAAATTACTTAACAAAGTGTTTGTCCATAAATTCATTATAATTTTATAAATATGTATAATTGTTTATTGGTTACATGTTAATTCAGTGCATTACATAAATAATTTATAATTGACATTCTAATTAAAATTGATAGTTTTATTTAACAACAATGTGGCGTACGCTACACTCGGTAGGCAACTTTCAAATATAATTTTAGTAACATATTCGTAATTTATTTTTCAATTAAATTTCAAAAAATGTATTTTCACAATATTGTTTTAATAAACAATGCCATAACTACTAATAACCACAGTGTAGAATTTCTTTAATTCTGTTTGTTATTGTTGATACTATTTACACTGTTCACTGAATCACCATATAACCAAACAATTTGCATACAACTAAATTAAATTTTTCAATAGGTAACTCGCTCAGATTTTCCTCCGGATCCTATGTACACGTCGTTTAACACTAGCAACTTAACACTTCAATAAATACAGTTCCAATCATAGTGACAGGGTAATCACTTCATTTTGTCACTATGAGCGTCTGTGTCGCGACATCAGTAAACCTGGAACAAAAATTATTTATGTTTAATTTATTTGACAATTATAGAGTTAAGGTAATTTAAAAAGGATACTATTTAATGGAACATCAAATAAATATTAGGTTGGGGAAAAAGTCTTTTCGTATTTTATATGAAAATTCAAAACATTTTTTACTAAAGTTTATTTACATTTAACTAAAGTATGTAGGTGCCATTTTGTTCGATAACTTTTTGCCATCTTGTAGGTAGAGACATGATCCCATTACTATAGAAATTTTAGGACTTCTGTTCAAAAAACCACGACAAGTGGTTTTGGCAGTCTTCTCGTGATGTTAACCTGACATTGCCTAAAGAATTCTGAAGAGACCGAAACAGGTGGAAATCAGAAGGTGCAAGGTCAGGACTATACGGCGGATGCATTAACACCTTCCAGTCAAACTCTCTTAATTTTTGCTGAGTGGCTAAAGATGTGTGAGGTCTAGCGTTATCATGATGAAAAATCACACCCCTTCTGTTAATTAATTCCGGCCGCTTTCTCTCAACTTTTTGCTTTAATCTCATCAGTTGTTCACAGTAGAGTTCAGAATCGATAGTCCTGCCTGGCGGTAACAGCTCATAATGAATAATGCCCTTCCAATCCCACCATACACACAGCATCACCTTATTGCGGGTTAACCCGGGTTTTGCCAGAGTCTGTGAAGCCTGACCGGCCTTTGACCACGATCTTTTTCGCACGTTCTTGTCGTACATGATCCACTTTTCATCACCAGTTATAAGCTTCTTCAAAAACGATTCGCTTTCATTACGTCGTAGTAAAGAATCGCAAATGAGTACACGGTTCATTAAGTTTCTTTCAGTGAGATCGTGAGGCACCCAAATATCGAGCTTTTTAGTGTACCCAGCTTTTTTCAAATGCGCCAAAACTGTTTTGTGGTCAATTCCTAATTCTTCAGCTACGTCGTAACTACTAATATGCTGATCTTGCTCCACTTTTTCAAAAATGGCATCCATTTTATCCGTAACAGGGCGACCATAGCGACGTGCATCTTTCACATCAAAATTTCCTGATTGAAAACGCTTAAACCAAATTTGTGCTACTCTCACAGACACTGCACTAGATCCATAAACGTCACAAATTTTTTTCGCAGCTTGCGTTGCATTTTTACTTTTTTTGTAGTAAAATTTTAAAATGAATCGAATTTCTTCATTAGATTCACTCATCTTGACAGTAAAAAAAACAAATGAAAATCACACATTTACCTAATTTGAATTTGGAATTATCTTTTTTAAAATTTAAACTTTTTAAAGATATCAAAACCTGCCAGATACAAATGGTATAACCAAAGAGATTTTATTACAAGTTCATACATACTAAAATGCGAAAAGACTTTTTCCCCTACCTATTACATTGCTACAATAATCTAATCTATTTTGCACATCAAAAAATACTTATTGCATATCAAATGCAGGATTTGATGTGAAAATCAGGTTATTTTAATATTTCCATTTTAACCCGGCGGTACTCGCTAGGTATTTTCGAACATGAATACTCGCTACCGGGTAATAAATACCACACAGTTAAATTGCTGTAATTTTTTAAAAGACGTATGAGATTTCAATGTTTGACAATATATTTATGTTATTGGTACTATTGTCTATAAATAAAACTACAATTGCAAGTTTTAATGTTTATTTTTTATTTTTAAAAGATTACCCTAAAAACTACTAAAAAATTTACTTTTTTCTTGGTATTCTCACAAAAATCAACAAAAATATATATTTTTTCTTACATATTTGGAAAAATTGAGACCAATATTGAAAGTAAACTAAGTACACTCTTAAAATACTAAAAAATAATGATACCTTTATATTGAGTGAACATTGAGATCATCAACACTAAACATACTGTACTAAACATATTGCTGAAAACGTAACTACTTTACTCTGTCATATCAATTCTCGCATAATGGGGTTTGTGATCGCTGCATATCTTATTGAAGCACAACGAGAAAGCACAACGAGAAGCCGATAAGGACAGACGCGACCTGGGGTCTAGTTGGCGTTGGTGGACGGATTTTCTTCGTTCAAGTCGTCACTGACAATGAACTTTATTACCGATGATCCCAGATCCCAACTTCTAACATAGATGTACAAGTTCTTCCTTCGCCAGTAGGTCCTGGTAAATGATAAACAATATTATGGGATCCTGTGCGGACACGTTGCGTTGGTGCAAGAACTTGCCACTGAGTAGTTTTATTTTTTCCAGTAAATTTAACCTGCCTGAGGTATTTCAATGGCACATCTTCTAGATATTCTTCATCTACTGAACACAGTGCTACATTTTCTTCAATTTCTGAATCTGAAGGCCAAAAACATTTTCTGAATCTGAGGGCGCGTCGGAATTATCAGCTCATGCTCAGTTTCAATTTACTGTTCATTATGCTCTTCTAAATCTTCTACTTCTCATACATTTTCTTCTCTGCTATCTTCTTCTTGAAGCAGCTCTTCTATTGTGATATCTCTCAAAGGAATATTCATTTTATTATACATGTAAAAACAAAAACATAATTGTAAACATATAAAAAAATTATGTTACAAGGATCGTCGCTACCGGGTATTTTTTACCCATACTCACTTTATACGTCCGCCATCAACAAGCGCCGTGTCCCAATAGGCTGCCCAGCGGAGAGAAGGCTTATTAACTATCGGATCGAAGGTACTTAGAATTGTAGGTTGCCAGGACGGGTAGAAAAAAAAATATAACCAAATTTTAGTACTCTGTGGTATTTTTTACCCAGTAGCGAGTGCCGCCGGGTTAAAAGCTAAATTGGAAATCCATTTGTTATTTCGATTTTGGTACATTTTTTATATAATATATATCAATATATTATTTTTTATATAATATTTAAATACTTATTTAATAAGGTATGTATTGTTGTGATCTTCTTCCTGGAATTTATGATTATCATATTTTAAAACCCTTTATTTTGATAAAGCATTCAATGGGTTTGAAATATATTTTTTTAAGTGGCCTAATCCTACATTCATTTATGGTATTTTTCTATGATTCAAAAGCTTTAGTTTGCCATGCTGTTCAACCACAGTTCACCTGCGGGTTGGCGGAAGGCCACTGACTTAGCTTAGTCATATACAATTTATTGCCAAGTGACACATTAGGTCTTAAAAGTAAACTAGCAGCCGTAACATGAGCCCTTTAAGGGTATTGTAACAATTTTGTCTCATGAAGTAGGTATTTTAACATACAGTACTAGGAAAAACGATCTTCAATCGAGCTAATCCAGATTTTTTTCTTCATTGTTCATTGTCAACAATATTTAATAGATACTTAAGTTGTAACTGTTTTCTTTGCGAAATGGCAAACAACAACGACATACATCGTCGTTGTCGACAAATGTCGGGATTGTGGGACCACTCCAGTGGTCCCCTCAATCGAAGGGGTTTGGAGCATACTCCACCACGCTGCTGAACAGAACTGCGGGCTATTAGGCGTATTGAAAACACATGCTTTCAATGCGTTTAGTCAAGTCAATGGGACTCTACGCGTAACTTTACGCGTGGCTTAACAGACTATCAGCATAATGAAAACAGCCGGGATTGACGGTTTAACGTGCCCTCCGAAGCACGGAGAAGCTCGTGCTAAATAAACGTAACGTAAATAATATGTTGAATGTAAACGCATCCATGGATACGCTGCGGTGGACGTTGCTTAACTTGCGTGTTCGATTAGACTCACACACATGCAACGATGTCATCGAGCTCCTCTACATATAAATAATCTTTATTTATTCAGTTGTTTAAATACACTATGCCGTCATAGAATATTTAAACAAACAAATAGTCGTTTTGTTTACACATGCAAGAAATGGCGCGGTGCAGCTATTTAATTGAGGTGATCAATGAATTTGCACAAAATTGCAGTAATACGATGCATAGAGCTCCACCGTATGTAGAAGCTTATGTTGCACATTTATATCGCGTGTCTATATATTTATAATAATTAGGTAATTAAAATGTGATAGTATTGGAAATACATATTAATAATCATGCTATGAAGTTGTTATTAATTTGAATGAATTGCAATCTCGAGTAAAATAATCATAGTATTTTCAATATATTCTTGGATTGGAGTAATCCTAGAAAGTTTAGAACCATAGTAGAATACTCTAAGTTCTATGTATAAAAACCTCGTGTTACGAAGTTTTTTAGGGTTCCGTACCCAAAGGGTAAAACGGACCCTATTACCGAGACTTCGCTGTTCGTCCGTCCGTCTGTCACCAGGCTGTATCTCATGAACCGTGATAGTTAGACAGTTGAAATTTTCACAGATGATGTATTTCTGTTGCCGCTATAACAACAAATACTAAAAGACAGAATATAATAAATATTTAAGGGGGTTCCCATACTACAAACGTGACTTTTTTGCTCTTTTTTGCTCGTTATTGATAACGGCAACAGGTAGATGCTTGAAATATTCACAGAACATTTAGTTATATATTCACTTTAGAAATGAGTAATTAAATTAAAATCAAACAAATGTTTGTTTGATTTTAATTAAATATATGTCCCAAACAACAAATGTGATTTTTTTGCCATTTTTATAGATCTACTCAATATATATAAATAAATACAATGGTACGAAACCCTTCGTGCGCGAGTTCAACTCGCACTTGGCCGGTTTTTATGTGTCTATTGTTTATGTATTAGGTATGAGAATTGAGAATAGGTCGTAAAGTATATTTCAAGCCGCCGCGAAAATAATTTATATGGGAGAATAACGTTTGCCGGTTCAGCTAGCGAGTATACAGAATTACTCACTTTCGCTGGCGACTTTGTAGGCGCGTATCCCGGTATCCCGTGAAAATCTTCAAAAATATTTCAGCTGATGCCTACGTCATACTATCTACCTGTGTATGCCAAATTAATCCGGGGCCCTACAACCGAATCTGAAGCCGATGCCCACCGAGTATCTTGATTCCAAAAATAGGTCTTACGTTTAAGTTATTTCCAGACACCTTCAGCTTAGGTAGAGCTCCATCGTTTCTACCAGCTAAGCTAAACATAAGTAGCATAAATCTAAGTTGCAGATTGATTTTCGCAATCAAAAAATCCAATGGTAATCGGCTTCAGCTTCGGCGGTATGGTCCCCGATGTCCAGTGCTTAGAGCTGTGCGCTGCCACGCAGTCCCCTTACCACCAACTCTTATTGCAATTCAATAACTGAATAGAATGCTTATTCATACAAATGAATAAGCGACTCTATTTAATTTGAAATAGAGTCGCTTATTCATTGGTATGTATCAGCATTCTATTCAGTTATTGAATCGCAATAAGAGTTGGTGGTAAGGGGGCTGTTCTCTGTACTCCACCACTCTACTCAATTCCGGGTTGGCGGACGTCAGTGTTGTCAAGCCGCCCAAAGGCATTTACTTGACGACTGTCACCTAATGACAACAGCAGGGACCGTCGGCTTAACGTGCCCTCCGAAGCACGGAGGTGCTCGAGATAAATAAACTCATCCATAGACAGGCTAACTGTCGACGTTGCTTAACTTGCGTGTTCGCTTAGACTCACACGAACAACGACGCCATGGAGCTTCTCAAACAAAACTAATAAATTATTATTATATTAAATAGTTACTTGGCCAACTTGCCAGAATATCATAAATATTAAAAAAATGGAAAAATTCACCTCCTCGCTTAGGTGGGATTTGAACCCACGAACACAAACCTTCCTGGTAGCTCAGTTGGAAGAGCACTCGTCTGGTCATCGAGAGGTCGTGGGTTCAAATACCACCTAGCCGGGGGAGGAAAATCTCTTTTTTTTTTATATTTAAAAAAGTAATAAAGTTTACAAACAAATAAATAACACGATTGCTCACCTTAACACCATAAGGCATCTCGTAGCCGCCTTTGCTCTGCATTTGGTTTTGTATGGAGTGCAGCAGCGATGAGGGCATATCCACGTCAGTGGAACCTGAAATATTATAAACATAACAAATCAATTTAATTTTCATAACAGTGGTACATAGGGCACAGCGTATTTCATAAGCTGCCAGACTGGGGAAGTACCTCCACCTCACAGTATACCGCAGCCAAATATCAATCCCCTTAAGTGTTGTTGTATTCGTCCGAGGGAGTGAGGTCCACCAGATAGGAAGGAGTTGCTCCGTTGGTAGTGGGGTTGGTGGAGCGTGAGCGATATTTCATGTTGCAAGCATTAATATGGCTGTGGTAACCGCTTTATATCAGGCGGGTTGTATGCTTGTCTGCCACCCGACGTGGTATATAAAAGAAAACACTTTTTTATACATCAATATTCTTACATATTTCTTATTCATATTATATTTTTAATCTATTAGCATTTCTATATAAAGTTCGAAGATAAAATTTGTTCCACTATATGTTCATGTCTATGAATTCGAAAGAGGAAAGTGTATGGGCAATGCAATGAATGTGCATACATAAGTGCACTCTAGAGGGCATTAGATCCACAGTAATGGTTGTTCTTATCACGGTTATTTCACTTAAGTTTCGCCATCTCACATAGAATATGAAAACCTTTCAATTCTTTAAGATCGCATAAAATAAGTAGGCGACGAAGAAATACACTCTACTATTGGCAAACCCTAAGTGTACTGTCTGTATGTTGAAATAGTTTGTTTGTAAAGCTTTATGGTATAGTTACAGGAACTTTGGGTCAATTGGGGTGTAAGTGGTTCATCAACATCTTTGAACCAAAGCCAACCTCACCTTCACTGCGGTGCACCCTACTGATTGATAAACGAGGCTCTGGTGAAAAGAGTGGTAGGTATTGTATATATAGCGTATTTTTAACCTGCCCGACTGGGGAAGCACCTCCACCTCACAGAATACCGCAGCCAAACAGAAAAAAAGGAAGGAGGCTGGCAACGGACCGACGACCTCTTGGTGTTGCTGATCTCCATGGGCGGTGGTGATTGCTTTCCATCAGGCGACCCACATACTCGTTTGCCTGCCCCCCATATAAAAAAAAAAAACCAAACAAACTCTTCAGTCTTATAATTATCTATTACATAGTACAGATAATCTGGATTGACACATAGAATACCTTTTATACAGGTACTATGTTTATGTGGGGAGGAGCCGCAAGCAAAAGCTAGTTAATAATCGGCGAATGTCTGCTCTATTTATAGCACGCGCTGCACTTAAGGTCACCGTCTAAAGCCATTGTTGATTTGACAGTCGATACTTGATCTCTAACAATGTCTATTGCCTCTGAATGCTACTTATGAAATGTTTATCAATAACAAACTGTCATTGTATTACGAAGGCCAAGTATGAGATACAAAAGTTTACTTGGAAATATATTAGATATACGCTCGATCTCTAGTCAGTAGCTATTTTATATCTATTACAATATTTTGACGCGAATACGTCCATTATATCCACGTCCAATATAATCCAAAAAATCTAATGCTATCAAAATTGGGGGATACTGTTTGGTGTTGTAGTTTCGAATCTATGCTGTACTATCCAAAATTAAATCACACCACTGGATAGATCAAAGAATTTATTACGTTGAGTAAGGATTATTGAACATCGCGTGCGTGGGAGGGGGAAGCGCTTTTATTTTGAGATAATTTTAGTGCATGTAACGTATTCACGTACAAACACCGCCGTGTCTATGACACAGCCACAGCCCATTTTTGTTATTTCTTTGTCGGTATAGTAATCCAAATAGGTGTTCTCGTCGACGTAGTCGTCAACGACGCCAACCATTTTTGACCCCACTACTGGGATAAGGGCCTGCTCTCAATCGAAGAGGATTTTAGAGCATACTCCACCGTGCTGCTCAACTGCGGCTTGGCGCTAAGCTAAGCCGCAGTTAGATTTTCAAACCAGCCCCCTTACCACCATCTCTTATTGCGATTCAATAACTGAATAGATTGCTAATTCATACTAATGAAAAAGCGACTCCATGCCATTTGAAATAGAGTCGCTTATTCATTGGTATGAATAAGCATTCCATTCAGTTATTGAATCGCAATAAGAGATGGTGGTAATGGGGCTGCTAAAGTCAGTGGCCGTTTAGTTTAGTTTTATAGTTTAGTGGCAGTTTAGTTAGAGGTGGAGGATGATGATAAGATCGCCATAAATCTATATCTATTCGTATTCGGCATCAATCAAAACAATCGGTGTAAAAATAATAAAAATCCGAAAGGAAAAAATATTGCGTGCCCGCGTAAACCAATAGAGTTCCACCCGAGCAAAGCTAGGGCGGGTCACTAGTTGATGACATAAAACACATTTTATGCAAACACCTTGGCATTTACATTGCCCGTTTCATGTTAAAACCAAACAAAACTACACAAAAAACGCAATTTAGTTCTACTCAGTAAATAATTAGAATGGAAGGAAGCGTTTCTAATTTACCTACTTAAAATAATACGAAAATTAACTGAAGGTCGGAAGATCTATCATTAGCCATATTAATGATTAGGTTAACAAATGACAAAGCTATCTTTTAATCGAATCGTTAATGTAAGACTAAGGTCACACTCACACCACGCTTTAAGGCTAACAGTCACTTGACATGGGTCATTTATTAATTCAGCTTATTGTGTTTGTCTTGTTATTTATTTATTTGTGGGCTGAATTTGGGCAATGAATGAAGTACCTACTTTAGTGACTCAGTAGCGCATTAAAAGCTTTCGATGTGTTTTAGTTTCACGAATTTATAAAGTGCCTTTGAGTCTTCGACAAGACTAGATCGCAGATAAAACAATTACATAATTATATTCATACGAATATAATTATGTAATTGTTTTATCTGCGATTTTGTGCGTACTTTGTGAGGAAAATTTGTTAATTATTGTTTATTATTTAAGAAATAGCTAGGCTCTGGAATCAATGTCCTTTTATTATTCCCGGCTTCAGGGATATGCCGAAAAATATAATCAGGAATCTTCTTGTTCCTCCATTACTTGTATGTAACAAGTCAACAGTAAAACCGATAGTGCAATTTTTGTTGCTGTTTTGCACGACTTCTTGGAATTACTCGGCAGCTCAATTCAAACACTTTTAATTAAAGACTACTAATTTTATGCACTCAAATGATTACTTGCACCATAATACACTATCTCTATTATGAATCAATATCATTATACATAAATTATGAACATTTGTTTAGAAGCACAACTGCGCTAGCCAAGTTTGCGCCAAAAGTCCTATTTTTTTTTTAGAAAATAATTGACAGGTTACTATAGAACAAAATATATAATATGTAGCACAAAAGGCACTATAATTAGCTTTTCGTAAAATCAATGGTACCTACCTAGTAGAAAGCATGCCGTTGTTCGTATTCAATACATTAATTTTACATTATTTAATTAAAATATGTAATTAAATAGTTAGCTTGAAACATCGCGTGCAAGTATTTAGGTTGCACATTTTAACATTCAGATCTTCGAATGAGATAGATAGAGACACACAAGTTGCCACGAACAAAATCTTATTATAATAAAATTACATAACAATGTATAAAATTAATGCGCTTATGACGACAAAACGTTAACTAGACGGTCCGACGACCTTAAATTTGAAGTTGACTTAAGATTTAATTTAAATGAACAACTAAGAACACTAGGGGTTGAACATCCCTGGTGTTCTTCGGGAGTATCAATAGTCCTTGGAGTAACAATGGTCCGCGAGAGATGATAAAATGACTTTAATACAAAGATTTCCTTATGCGGACCTTCCGATTCTGCGCGTACCTAACAAAAAGTTTAAGTTGAAAACCTCTGTTTCCTATAGCAGTCTGAGCATAAAATCTCATTGTCTATCAAATCGACATTTTGTGATTTTCCATATATGTATTTTTATTAATTTCTCAAGACAATATGGAAACAAATGGACGCCGAGCAATATCTTCAATAAGAAAAGACGAAAAGTTGTGATAGGACATGATTTTAAATGTTATTTTCCCTTAAACGAAGACCTCACAGAGTTTATCTGTAAGTGGGATTGTGGCTAAAGTTGATACTTATGGCAAAATAATTAAGGTTGCAATTTACCACATAAGGCAATAGTTGTAGGTACCTACCAAGACTTGCATAGCCAAAGGTTGAGGTCAGTGAATGATTGGACTTAAGTTGTACGTGACCTCAAGTCGGCAGCAGTGTCATTAACGGTCAAGTCACGGCGGCCTTATGAGGGCTTTTATGTTTTGAAGGTTACAAAACAATTTACCAAATTTAAATATAATAGTTTATAGTCGATAAACCAATATTTACTTCTTTAGAATTTTGTACGGTCGAATGAACAAACGAAAGAAATCTGTCCATAATGGTTTGGTTATTATTACATTTAATTTCAAATATTTTGTTGTTTTTTTATATTTGCTCTGAACACGTTATATAGTAATGTACATTAGTATATTAATAAATATCATATTTTGTGTTCATTAATAGCTTTGCGTAATATTAAAAAACATTGTATGAATTTACATCGATAAAAATGACCGACTGGTTGCCATTAAATTACTTATACCTTGAACCTGCTAAGAACGGTCGTTTTTGACAAAATTGAGAAATAAAACTAGGTATTGAGTTTGTGACAAATTGTTCATTTAATATCTTTCATTTTTATTTTTTTATCATTGGTAATGCCAGTTTCGATGGTGAGTAATGAATTTATTAGTATCTATGGAAGTGCAACCTAAAGTGCATTTTTGTTATTTACAAGTCGTGACGAGCGATTCTGCTAGTTAATATTTAATAAAGGATTTCCGCAATATTCGCCTTGAAATCGTAGACACGAATCTAAAATACTATTTAGGTAGACTAATATCCGTGATGAAGATAATCTTCTATAAAATTATCAAACAATACATGGACTTTGCATGATAGGCAAGGAAAGTTTTGATTACAGATATACTGTCATAATAATTAATGATGTAGTCGATGAGTCAATAAATAACGCACATAGCAACAAAAACAACAGTACTTTATAGTCATAATCTATAAGCTAAGTTTAAATAATGAAATTTAATTATATTAGTACTATTACTTACACCGTGGCTTAACATTATACTGTAGTAATAGTTTTATGTTTAGTGAATTTCTATAGTTGCGCTGGCACATAGTATGAAACTTTGAGAAGACGTTTCTATATTTATTTAGCTATGTATCCTTTCTGCGCTGTTTACCCCCAAGTAAGAGATCAAAAAGTACCCAGTTATAGGGTGGGCAAAAGTATAATTAACCTCAACCACAACAATACAATGATACAACTAAACTTCGCCATCCCGCAGTTGAGCAGCGTGGTGGAGTACACTCCACCCCATATCCCAGCAGTCAGATGAATGAGGGTTGTCGACGACAATTAAACTTAATTGTAAATAAACTTATTTACAATGAGTCACATGGATGACCCGAGGATTTTCAGGCTATTATAGTCAAAAGTCAACTGAGTAGCATTGCAACACTCTGCTCTGGTGCATTAGTATTTATTACATCATTTTGCATTTCCATATTCGCACTTCTTAGATGTAGGGTAAGGTAGGGACTGCAACGAACTTCACTGATACTGTCCAGGGTACCGCCGAAGCTGAAGCCGATTACCACCGCATAATTTGATTACAAAAATAAGTCTTATGTTTTAGGTATTGACATCAATGTTCAGTTTAATCGGTAGAGCTCCAGGGTCTCTATCAGCTAAACTAAACACAGGTACCATAAGCTGAAGTTGATATTCGCAATCAAAAAATCCGGCGGGAACCGGCTTCAGTTTAGGCGGTAGTGCTATGGGGCCCTACCGCCGAAGCTGAAGCCGATTACCATTGAAAATTTTGATTCGAAAAATTAGGTCATATGTTTATATTATTGTCCAAACATCTTCAGCTTTGTTGGTAAAACTCCATCGTTTTTACCAGTTAAGCTTACGTAGTAACTATTATGTAATCTGTGGTTAAGCTAAATACAAGTAGCATAAATCTAAGTTGAAGTTTGATTTTCGCAATCAAAAAATCCGATCGGCGAAACGACTCAAAGAATCGGCTTTAGCATCGGCGGTAGGGCCCCGGGAGTAAGTCCGCAATTGAAAGTATTGTACTAAATATAAATACAGTTAACACATGTGATCTTCATATGTAATTATCCGAGTGACAAATTAATAATAATTACGTTGCTTCGTTGAACAGTTGTACGCCACATCACACATGCGAGATGAGTGTACTCTGTACAGCACTGTGGTTTTGCGGTCCTCTACCAAGCTATACAGATAAATAAAATTGGAATGTCTGTTTGTAATATTAAAATAACCGCTTTTTACTAAATGCTTATGGATGTATACACATGTACGATGTGTACATATACCAAAATAACATTTTTTTACAATTTTTGTCTGTCTACTTGTTCCGGCTAATCTCTGTAACGGCTGGATTTTTGACAGAATTTCACTGGTAATGTAATAAGGCTGTATATTCACAGCTGATGTAACAAGGAGTAACTTAGGCTACTTTTATTTTAGTAATTTTATTTATTTTTATTAATATAAATAATTAAGAAAAATATTCCGCGCGTACGAAGTCGCGGGCACAGCTAAGTACTAAATATGTAGACTCATAGCACTTGATACATCACTGTTTAAATTGAAATAGGTGTCAATACGTTGCTTGTTTGCCACTTCGGAGAATAGTAAAAGATGTATATACACATTACTTGAATATACTATATGTATAAAAGCTAAATAATATTCCTTAGAAGCCTGGATGGAGATATTGTGGTTCTAGGAGTGTTTGAGGTTAATAAAAACGAGGGAATTGCTGGGATAGCAGCGGTGGTGGTGGCACAAAATTGTGAAGAAAATTCATTTTCAAAAACATTTCGTGAGTGATTTTGCTTCAATTTGCTAGTACTTCAATACGTTTTGTAATTTTAAAATTGTCAGGACAAGGTTTATTGGGAAATACACTGGAATAAGATGGGAACGGGAGGATTTAACCAGAGCAAAGCCACGGCAAAGCGTGGGCGGGCCGCTACTATGTAATATTAGTAGGACTAGTAGAATTATATATTTTTGACTAGCAATCCGCTAAAGTAACAAATTATGAACCTAATACTTATAATATGTATATGTATGTAAACTTTTTATTGGACAATAATATAAAATACAAATGATCACTGGACAAATTATGTGCGTACTTATATCTGAAAGATATTTCTTTCAGTCAAGCTTTTGTAGAATGAAAGGACACCGAATTGTTGAATTTTTTTTATATGAGAGGGGGACAAACGAACATGTGGGTCACCTGATGGAAAGCAATCACCACCGCCCATGGAGATCAGCATCACCAAGGGGTCGCCGATCCGTTACGGGCAGCTTAAAAATACGCTATGTCCTACCTCTCTTTTAGCCAAAGCCAAAGCCTTGTTTGTCAGTCAGCAGATTACAAATGAGGTTGGCTTTGGTTCAAAGATGTCGATGTACCACTTACACTCCAAATGTGAATGTAGAATACCAGCAATTACATATTTTCATGTCATTAAATAAACCTTTAAGTACACAAATAAACCAGTACCTACACATTGCAATTACTGTACGTATTTCGACTATACTTTTAAAATACAAATGACGTATTCATCAATATAGGTTCGCCACCTCTGGCTTAATATTCCATGTATTAACACGGTCGAAACCGGGAGAAGAAGTTACTTTGTTAAAAATAACTATACAAACTTCATTACAATCACTTGTTACGTCATTTAACTACATATTTACAATTTACTGAAGTAGTGTTGAATATAGAATGGAGTTATCCTGTTTGCATTTGTCGTCATTCCCCTCTAGTTAAGCATGTAAGTTGTAACACAAACACATTCATAAACTCGAACAACTTGATACTTAGTACAGTTACGTCCGTAAATGTTAAGGCAATAGGGTGTAAGTAGTTCATCAACATCTTTAAGTGGGTGTAAGTGGTTCATCAACATCTTTGAACCAAAGCCAACTTCGCCTGCACGCGGTGCACCCTGCTGACTGACAAACGAAGCTCTGGCGAAAAAAGAGGTAGGGAGCGTAATTGTAAGCTACCCAACTGGGGAATGTATGTACCTCCACCTCACAGAATACCGCAGCCAAATAAGAATTCCCTTGAGGGTTGTTGTGTTCCTGCGAGTGAGAAAACTACCAGAAAGGAAGGAGATACTGCGTTGGCAGCGGGGGTAGCGGCGCGCGAGCGATATTTTATGTTGCGAGCGGCTACGGTAACCACGTCTGCCACCCGAGGTAGTATAAAAAAAAGGCATACAAAAAATACCTATGATTTGCATATTAGACAATGACGAAAGTAGTATAATATCTATTCTACCTTATAAGCAAATGATGATTCATCAATCTGCCATATAAAATTTACACAATCTCTTGCATATTAGATTACGCCAACGTACCATTATTTGGAACCTATTAACCAGGATATCCATTTTGGATTATGTTACCGAGATATCAGATTCTCTTATTACGTCAAAAATACCGTTTTGGTATCATTATATAACACCTATGAATGGTCGAAAATAATTTAAATCGATTGTTTCGAAACACAATAAGAAAACAAGACAGTTGAACGTTTGAGGAGTTTAAAGGAAACTAATGCATTATTTACGGACGTTTATGCAATTTACATAATCGGTTGCAATTGGGCCTACCGCATACAAAGTACTTATATCGACTGTTTGTTTTATTATTACAGTAGACTTTATTTGAAACGGAAAGTGTATCCAAATACAATGAAATTATAACTGGTAACAGAGGAGCTCGTTGCGCGTGTCAGACTAATCCATCACGGTTTACTTCAGGGCAATTTATTTTCATGATCTCCGTTGAAAAACGCCCACTGCTGAACAAAGGTCTCTACGATCGATTCTGTGACGTTTGTGTCTCGAGTCTCATGTCATCTAGTGGTTGCTGGGCAATCTTATGCTGTATTTTCCGGTTCTAGAGCCATTACTATGGAAGAGTATTGTATGTAACTGTAAAATTGCGGCTGGAAGAGATATCGAGATGTGTCATTATGAGAATTAATGATACGGCAACGAAAGCCATCCTGATAGATACTTAAGGCAGATGTTGGCGATGGTACTAAGCGAGTTTAGACGAGATCTCCGGATGAGTCAGGGCAGTGCATGACATGAACGGAACGGCCGTCGCGTCGGTCGATCGTATACATTATGTTTATTTTAGAACCAGCCGGGAATTGCCGGCTAAATTCGTATGCACGCGCATTCCATGTTCGTTTGCACTACCATCAATGTACGTTTTGTGGAGTTTTCCTTATTATGTTGGTTTGAATTACTATATTATGTGTATTTGGAATTATTAAATTGATGATCTAATTTTTAAAAATAATGTGTGCAATAATAATAGATATTGCTATTGAATATACGTTAACGGAAGCTATTTAGAATGAAAGAAAAATCTGAGAAAAATATTTGTTGTAAAATTTTAAAGAACGTGCGCGTGCTGAATCCATTCGATTCAGCACACATTTCAAATTAGGTTTAGTGTCAGTAATCAATAATTCCTTAAGTACGTATTAAACAAAATAATTGGTTGCCCTCAATTTACCACGTGTAAACGGAAAGAAGCAACTGGAACTTTTAAGTATTACTTTTAATTATGTATTATCTCTTAACTCTATCTTTTAACTTTTAATTACGTATCGCATTTTGTCTAGACTCTAGCCCAGTCTAGACTATGTGGAAGCAACAGCTAGAAAGGATTATTATATTATCTATATATTAATGCGTGAAGCAAAAAATTTGTACTTTGTTTGATCGAGAAGTATGAAATTTCGCGCACATAGAGAAGGAGTGCAGAATGCTAATATTTTAAAAAAAATTATGCATAAAAAATACATTAAATCAATAAAAAAAAACATTACACACACTACAATGAATTTGACATACACACACATGTATATACCCTTTTGTATATTGTTAAAATCTGTGGTCAAATTGAGAATAGATTAATATAATTATGGTCGAATTTCGACTGCTGTCTTCTATGAGCTGGAGCTACAGCCATAGCTCGGCTACAACAAGCTGAATGACAAGTAACTGTATCTATTACTTTCTTCAATGCTCTATTACTTTTTCTTATTATGATGAACTTGTAAATACAAAGTTTCTTATTCAACACCGCCATTGCGGATTGCGTGTACGGCTGCGTATGTAAAAGGAATATAATTACCGTGGTGATGTACGAGTATAACATTGTCATGCACAGACTACTTCCGTTACACATGCAGGTATCCATCTTTTGAATATTTAAAGTCGGAAGAGGAAGACGCGCCGTTTTATGTCGCCAGCAATACCAGATTTCTAAATAAGTAATCAATACATACTTATATACTAAAAGTTATAGAAGGAGCTCGATGGTGTCATTGTGTGTAACAGTCTAATCGAACACGTAAGTTAAGCAACGACGGGCGTAGCTGTTCATGGATAAGTATATTTATCTCGATTTTCTCCGTGCTTCGGAGGGCACGTTAGTTGTCGGACCCGGCTTTTGTCTTTTGTAAGTAAACTTTTTAGTTCTCTATTTTAAAAATTTTAAAAAGCTTGTTAACAGACATTCTTGTTTTTAATGTACAATCGTGTTTTACTAGTGAAACACCTACGTAGATACCACCTAGAGAAACTTGGTAAACATTACGTTAGCAAATTAGTATTTTTTTTTAAATTCAAATCATACTAAATTAGTATTACCTAAGATTAGCCGATAGGGACGGAGGCGCTCTTTACCGATTAAACTGAAGATATTTATCACAAACTTAAAGAGAAGTCCGATTTTCGCACTCAAAAAATCCGATGGGAATCGGCTTACCATACGATTTTTTTATCGTCAAAATATATCTTAGGTTTAAGCACACCCCGGCCACTTCATACAAATGTCGCGTTGTTTATTACTACATAAACAATGTCGTCTGTGCAGAGCGTGAATGATCGTGTGTGCGTGCGGGGCCATACAAACTGTTCCTGATTTGTCTCAGAGGGGAGGTGAGGTCGATACGAGAGAGCGGCAGGGAGAGACCATACTGTACGTAGTACTATTACTTATACTGTGGTTTAAATTAATGATAAACATCTTCAGCTTACTTGGTAGAGCACTGTGGTTTCTACCAATCTAAGCTAAATTATACTAATCTAAGCTAATTTATACCAATTTAATCTAAATTATACCAATCTAAGCTAATTTATATCAATCTAAGCAAAATTTAGATTTTCGCAATAAAAAAATCCGAAGGTAATCGGCTTCAACTTCGGCGGTAGGCCCTCAGGTTAAGAATGTATATTTGATTCAAATACATTGTACCGTTTTTGTACGATTGAGCAACAATCGTACAAACTTTCACATTTATAATATTCGTAAGATACGCGATTGCTTAATTAATGATATAAGATATTAATATAAAAGTAATAATGAATAGGATTCAATAATTCATTCATGAATAGGATTCAACATGTCTGTTTGTCTTGGTCTGGGCATTTTCTATGTATTATAATATACATATATAAGTACCTATGTATTTACAAAAAAATTAATGTATTTAAATACAGTTATCAGTTGTCTAGTACTCATGGTACAAGCTTTACGCTTAATTTGGGACTAGATGGCGCTGTGTAAAATTGTCCAGAAATATTTATTTATTTATTTTATTATTATATAAAAGATAAAATATATACTTATAGTAATTTGTTGGGGTTCAGTTCAGCATCAACCCATAAGCATACCTATACAGCGTTTAAAGCATACTCTAAAGTGGAATACGGCCAGCCTGATGGAAAGCACTTACCGGCCTATGAACGCTTGTAACACCAGGGGCATCACACGCGCGTTGTCAATCCTGTAAAAAACCTCTTCACACCCTACTTGAAGAACCACGCTGCTCAAATGCGGATTGGCGGAGTCCAGTGTTTTCAAGGCGTCCAAAGGGCACTGACTTGGCTTAATTGACTGTTGACTAACGACAACAGCCGCGGCGGATAGCTTAACGTGCCCTCAGAAGCATGAAGGTGCTCGAGATAAATAATCCCATCCATAGACAGGCTACGGTCGACATCGATTAGACTGACACGCACATAGACGCCATTGAGCTCCTCTATTTTTTGGGATAATCAAACTAAATGAAAATAGTAGGTAATCAACATACAAAGACACTCTCGGGATATAAACCTGCATTGTATCTACAGAAGTCCGTTCAATAAACCAACGAATTTATTTTCACGAAATATTATCATTAAATAATATTATTTTATCGATATATTATATTATCGAAAAAATATTTTATATTATTAAAAGCAGTTCTATTTATTACGTCGGGTCGCGTGGTTGGTAATAGTGTTCTGAGAGAGGACGCTTTATATGGTGGCCCGATGCACCGTCAAAACCGCATTCGATCGCTATTACTCCGGATTTGGATCGAAGTACACTACGGCGGCGCATACTAAAAACATTACGCGCAATAACTGTTTTTTTCTTTGCATACCGGCTGTCTGTCATTATGTCATTTATTATACGATAATTGTTGCATGATATTAGGTATTGATAACATGCTGTACGCAGTGTGAGATGAGAGTGATCTTCAGTTAGTTTATTTATTTAAAACTTTATTGACCACAAAATTACATAAGGGTACAAAAGGCGGACTTAACGCTAAAAGCATTCTCTACCAGTCAACCTTCGGGAAAAGCAGAAATTCATGAATGCGGTTCTAAGCAAATGACACAAAATAACATCTCAAAAATAGAGATAATAACTATTGAACTTAAAGAATATTCTATTCTATTCTATTCTAATTAAAATAAACATACCTACATATAAAATAAACAACACATACATAGACATAGAAAGATGATGATCAGTACTATAATAAACCATCTAAAAGGTAAGTATGGATTTTCTTTTTAAAATTAAATTTGTTTGAAATACTTCTAAGCGATTCATAGTTTATAAGAGACAGAGATATTTAGAGACATGAGAGGTATAATAAAATAAGAATTCGTTTGTTTTTTATATGAACGCACCAATCAGTATCAGTCAATTTAATGCCCAATTCTTGAAGAAGGTTTTAGGCTATTTAACATCTCGCTACGACCTTTAGGAGCCTAGATGACAGGTGCGATCGCGGGGTATAGCTAGTAAAGACATGAAATTGATAAACCCTATTAGATGATAAAGCAGATAATGCTGGCGAATGAACATAGGCGTAAGATACTATCTCACGTTCTAAGATGCTATCTTTTGACACTCAAAATGCTCAAATCCACGGTAGAGTCATACGTAGAGCGGTCGGCGTGTGAATGCTTCGTGAACATAGTGTTGGGTCGTTAACCTTGGTGTTCTCGAAGGTTGTCGATGATAGTTATTGATTGACGGCCCTTATCTATACATCCACTGTCATAGATAACTAGATAGTCAAGTGGGTCGTGCTGATATAAGGATTTCTTTGCGAGATAATCGTAAATTGTTTCAAATGATTGATTGTTGTATTACTTACTCTATGTGGGTTTTAATGACGTTTCTCAAGTGTTGGACTTATATCGACTTAGTTAATATACGTCACATGTAAATATCAACCTACTTTAATGTTTACTATTCATCTGTGCACGTATCTAGTATCTGTTTTTTTTTAAACATCGAATTAAAGCTAAGCTAAGGACTACCAAAAGAGACTTTATATACCTACAGTGTATCTGGGTTTCAGCCGGGGATAATTTAAGGGTTTGCAATACATTAAGATTTATCGACAAAATTCCCTTTGTTGTTGGGGTGTGGATCCCCTTCTCTTAATGACCGCTATTTCGATTTTATTTTTGGTAGTGCAGGCGAAAATAAACTATGTCTATGGATTGGGAGCACATTTTTTTATTTGGAATTATACACTTATGCTAACATTGACTTATGTAGTAATAGAAGTTACTAAATATTATCTTAAAAAGCAAACAAAAAAAATATATATCTTATGAAATATTTTTCTTAAAAATTAACAAAAAATACCAGTTTCCAAAATTGTTACAAACACTAAGCACTTTTGGAGATTTAGTCAAGAGAATTCTATTCACATAACAATAATTCTTGAAGTATGACACTTATTAAGAGACCACTTGGGTCTTGAGATTTATCACATTATATTGAATGTTTTTGCTCAAGATGACCGACGGCCTGGCTTATATGCATTGATAATTGAGTTCGATTTAGAAAAAATAATGTAAAGCTGTTTCGGCCAGCAATGAAAAGTTTATTACCTTGATTTATTTTCTGTTCATTTTATTAACGAGTCTTTTCTACAAAATTGAGCGCTGGACCAAGGGTCCTTTAATAATATAATTCCAATTAAAAACATCGGACGCGCAGCATGCGCCACCATAGCGAAATTTATTTATTTATTTTGGCCACTTTCCCGAATTGATATCGGAAAACCAAGGTCACTTTACATTACTACTTTTTGATGCTCTACACGAATCCGAAGTCAGAATTTCAAAATTTTGAGTTTCATGGCAACGGGCGGACAGATAGAACGACCGGACGATTTTATTGATTTTTGAAAGATATTTTGATTTTGTTTTTTTGATTTAAGTCTGAGCCACAGTTGTAATTTTTATATCGTTTTGTAGATATTATATTAAGTACATAATTATCTTAAAATTTTGCTGTACTTATTGGCTTCGAAGTGTGTGATATTATTATTGGTAATAATGTCCTTGTTATCCCGGGTGTATTCGACTATCTATCATCAATACCGATAATATACAAAATTGTAATCACAATATCGTCATTGACATTATACATTGCCTTTTTTCTGTAATAGTACCAGTCGTAAAAATATAGGAGGACGGGGCCTACTACACATTCTCACCACTCTGTCTTCTGTGTAGCCAGGATTAACAGCGGTGACCATCAAAAACGGCAATGAAGTTCACTGCAGTCCCGGGAGTAAAACTGTCTTGGAACTCGCAAGGAATTTAATGTGACGAAATTAGTAGGAGTATAAAGCTTTTGGAATTTTACTTCCTCTCTTGGCAATGTGAGAGACTGCTAATAAGGCATTAAAAGTTTAAAGAGATATTTCAGTGAAGCTCAACTGCGGTGCAGCACGGTATTTAAATTAAATTAAATTGACTAAAATTGAATTAAATTAAGCTGTATTAAATTAAATTAAATTGTGTTAAATTGATCAAATTAAATTAAATTAATTTCAATGTACCTACTAACGTAGATTATAAGGTTCCAATGTTACTAATCTATTATGGACTACTTTATTGGTCTGAAATAAATATTATTTTATTTTATTTATTTTAAATATGTAACACTATTGGAGACGTAAAACAGTTACTTTGTTTCCTAACGCATCGATTTCAATAATATGAATTGCAAAATCGTCTAAGCCCTGATATTTAGGAGGAGTTGTAAGAAATAAAGATAATTAAGAAACTCCTTTGGACGAAAGCACCCCATACGATTATTTTTTAATAATCTCATCCCATCCCGATAGGTACCAGCATTCTGAAAGCCATGGCTAAGATGTTATTTTATGTGAGGATTCTTGATGATCCACTTTACATAGACACGGTATTGACCAATGAAGTATGAATTTTCGAATATTCGTTTTATCACTTAGACAAAAATTGCACGAGAATATTTTTATGAAAATAAGATTCAGACCCAGTCCGATAACATTAAATATTTATGGCTAGATCTCGCTTCGGTCAAAACCAGGTATTAAAATCTCAACATTCGCATCATCGTTTAAAATGTAGGCCCCTGATTTCTGTTTTTTTTTATTCTTTATATTCAAATAAAAAGAAATCTTATAACAAACTGCCAGTGTGAAAATTTCTTGCTTGCATACGTAATATATCTGTTGCAAAATTTAAATTGAGAACAATCATTCAAACTACTTTCTATTTTGGTGTCGATGTAGGTATAATTAAGAAAGAAGATGTGAACTTACCTATGTGTCCTGTATGCTGAAAATTCGTTGGCGCTCCGATCATAGATCTGTCTATTCTTCGCCTGGTTCGCTGGGCCTGCGCTGCTGGCTGGTAACAGCATGCGAACCACTGCAGCCAAATTTCACTCCCGGTACTGGCCATTTTATTAATTTACTAAAAGTCAATTCCACTTCACAACACTACACTCACGACGAGAAACGCGCCGTGTAAACGCGCTTCTGAATTTTCCTAAATTTAAATTAGGAATCAGCAGTGATGTAACCGTATTGCCGGATTGAAGGCGTTCGATTGACTGATTCGAAGTTCACTTCAACTATTCAATTTTATATTTTCCTGGTATTGAGTTGTCAATATCTCAAATGGAGTTGTAGGGACTCGTTGATCTTTCTCTCGTTGATAACGATGATGGCATGATTCCCAGATAACGTCTGTAACAAAAACAAAATTTACTTTAGTATTTACTTTGAATTATGACAAATGTACAAATAAAAATTACGTAGTTTACACATCCATTAGAAAATTGTTGAATGGGCAAAAACAAATTATTTATGAGACTGTCTGCTGATTATCTATTGAAGCTAAAATTTATGTGTTGATTTTACATTTTCATTTATTTATTTATTTATGTTATGACTTATGGAGATTTAGTGTTGTTTAATTATAGCTTAAATGTATACTATTAAAAGATCTATTGTTGTATATTTATTATGTAAATATATGCCACGACGATCTCAAAAACGACTCAAACGATTTCGATGAAATTTACATTTATAGGAATTTACGATCGATTTAGCTAGGTGTCAAAGCTGAAATAATTCTCGCCTGTACGTGGTGCACCCTGTCCACTAGCGAAAGAGGCATAAAAGAGGAAGGTACCACATTTTTATAAGCTGTTCGACTGGGGAAGTACCTCTACCTCACAGATTACCGCAGCCAAATAACAATACTCTTGAGGCTCGTTGTGTTCCTGCGAGTTAGTAAGGTCACCAGAAACGAAGGAGTGGCGGCACGCAAGCGATATTTTATGTTGGGAGCGTTATTATGGCTACGGTAACCGCTTCCCATCAGGCAGGCTGTATGCTTGTCTACCACCTGGAGCCCTACCACCGACGCTGAAGCTGATTACCATCGAATATTTTGATTTAAAAAATAGGTCTTACGTTTAAGTTATTCACAAACATCGTCGATACAGCTCCATTGTTTCTACCAGCTTAGCTAAACACAAGTAGCATAAATCTAGACGAAGTTTGATTTTGACAATTAAAAATTCCGATGGCAATCGGTTTCAGCTTCGGTGGTAGGACCTCTGACGTAATATAAAACAAAATCCTTTGTTTTTTATGTTTTACTTATGGCTCAACAACAATAGTATCTAAATGTCGATTTTGCGCAGTTTAGCATTCACAACAAACGTGAGCGTGTCTCAATCCATCGACAGATCTCTAGATACAACATGATGTCTCGATATCTTTGTTACTACACACTACATGATAATAGTACATGTTAAGATCTTTGACGCGATCAAAATCTAATCCTTTCGACTGCTATTCTGAGATAAATATCAAAGTAGAATACATAGAATAGTCCTGAAGACCAATTCTCGTAATAGGCTATTTGACCAACATTTTTTTCGGTTTGATATATAGGGACGTCTCAATTATATAACCATAGGGGAAAGAATTACTTCGATAGCACAAAAATCTCTCGAGATATGTTAATTTGAAAACCACAATTTTGGACTTTCCCGAAAACGCCACATACAAAAGGCTATTGAGTTATGTCGTCACAGGTTTGTATTTTGTATGCAACAGAAATTACGACAGCTATGTTAAATATTACGTTTATGTAATTAGTATCATATTCAAAGTTATAGTATTTTTTACTGCTTCTCCAATGGAAATATTATTTTTTAATACTTTTTTACTTTTAAAATGGACTTTCCCGCCAAACTTTGATCGACCCTAAAATAAATCGGACGGAAGATAGAATGAAAGTTTGCAGATCTTTATAGTTTTGTGTATTACGATATTGTTAAATAATTTATACAATTTTTGAACATTGTCAAATAATAAATCACTTATATGAAGTTCACCGAATCAAAGTCGAAGTGTACCGACCGTTGACCGACGCAAAGTAAATACACAAAGTATGATATATTTACTTGTTCTTACTTTAGCTCGATAAAAGTAAGAACAAGTAAATATAATATATATAATATAAGTAAATATAAATATATTTACTTGATCTTAATCATTTCTTGTCGTAGGTAGCAATAAAACCATTTTTAGTGTGTATAATACAATTTTCGGTCATAATTCGATGTAATCATACTTTAATCACATTTTAAGTAATCTTTAATTAAACTTTGATATTTTTATTGTGATACGAGAATACCAAATGTGATATTTGTGAGATCGAGACTGAATCGAAAATGATTTTTGACTACATTTTAGTTGCGAGAATTGCCCCTCAGTTATATTTTTGCTGGACGCAAATTTTCTAATTCTTTTATTACTATTAAAGTTCCCCTTCGTCACAGCCCGGCTACGCCATACAAATGTGGTCGCGTCGGTAACTATTACATAAACAATGACGTTTGTGCAGAGCGCGAATGAGCGTGTGAGCGTGCAGCGTCATACAAACTGTTTCAGATTCGTCTCAGAGGGGAGGTGAGGGCGACTCGAGAAAGCGGCAGGGAGTGGCCATACTATAGTATATACCACAGAATAAGTAATAGTACTACGCTTGTACTTCGTTCATTATCGTAGTTATGTGGCTTGTAAAGGGCTTGATATTGCAAAATATATTTTATTTACTTTTTCCGACGCATTATTTCTTATTTATAATGAAAAATATCAAATTTATAATGAACCCTCGATGGGCGAGTCCGACTCGCACTTGTTCGGTTTTTTAATTAATTTATTTTTTAAAAAACAGATTACTTTATCCATTTTGTAATTGGTTTTCATACAAACTTCCAACCTCCGTTTTACCCCCTTAGATCCGTTCTTAGCGGATGTCTACATCCTATAAGGAAACTACCTGAACAATTTCATGTTTGTAGGTCTAATAGTTTCTGAGATTTCGTGATTAATCAGTGAGTGGTATTTCGCTTTTATATATATATATAGATAAGTGTGTGAAATTTCATATTCCTCCGTCCGCTTAATTTTCGTAAATAGGAGTACAAAGTTTTTGCTTCATGTATTAATATATAGATTAGTAACGACAATGGACGAAGGATAAAGTTTTCCCGGCGTTCGCTAAATAACAAAACTCCATAGAGGTATTTATTTTAAGATTAACTGTTAAACACGCTATTATACTCGTATCTTGCTAATTCAACATTGATAACAAAAAAATATACGAGGAATGACATCGCGCCTAATTTAAAACTGTTTTCTAACGAAGAGAAGTCAAAATGACATCAATTTATCATTGGTGGCAGTGGTATTGCTTATTAATACGTAGAAAACTTTTTTTAATATCTGTTTAATAAAAAAATGGGGTTGGACACGGCCGTAAGTCGTACGAGAATACGTTATATGCACTAAAATTATCTAAAAATGACAGTGCTTCCCTCTACCTCGCACGCGATGTTCCATAGTCATTACTTAGCGTAATAAATACTTTGATCCTTCATCTATTCAGTGGTATGATTGAATATTGGATAAAGATGATAGATTTGCTGATGCCAACCAAGCTGTATCCCCCAAATTGTTTATCATTTGTTTTTATGGAAGTATTCACGTCAAACATATACGAGAAATGACATTGTACCTAATTTAAAACTGTTCTCTAACGAAGAGAAGACAAAATGACATCAATTTATCATTGGTGGCAGTGGTATTGCTTATTAATATGTAGAAACCTTTTATTTTAATATCTGTATGTAGTTTCCTCAACACACAGTCCAAAGAACTTGGACATTTGCATAAAAGTCCCCTTTTGATACCGCTAAGAAAGGACGATTGAAAAATCCCATGATATATGCATAAACCGAATTACATATCTACTAGATATTTGATAACAGGCAATATCATACGTATCTAGATATATAAAACAAAGTCAGGTTTGTTCGAACACTTATAACTCGAGAACGGCTGGACCGATAGTGTCAGTCGTATAGCTAGCAATGTCTATTTTGACTTAAAGGTCGCGGGTTAGATCCCCTCACAAGGCAAACATTAGCGAACATGTCTGTTTGTCTTGGTTTGTGTGTTTTCTATGTATTATGTGTGTATTTAAAAAAAAAATGTATTTAAGTACATTTATCAGTTATTTAGCACCTATAGTAGAAGCTTTGCTTAGTTTGGGACCAAATGGCTTTGCATAATTTGTCCAAGAATATAATATTTATCATCGCGATATATAAAAGTATTGCCAAATGGAAAAATAAAATTGTCTCCATTTGATTGGTTCGCGTAAGCGGTGCAATAGCACCGGCGGCATACGAATTACGAGTACTAAGTTATAAATTTCAAACGTTTTGTAATTAATTTCACATCAGGCAGGTCGTATGGTTATCTGTCACTCAGTCACGTTTTGACAGAGGATAAATAAATAAAATAATGGGTCAATAAGCAGGTCAGCATAGTTAATACAATAGACATTAACTATAAAATTTTAAGTCATAATTCTGTGTAAGCATCATTATTGTCACAGTGCAATACAACCACTCTTGTAATCTTGTACACAATTATCATTCTGTAATTACTAATTAACAGTGTTGGTGGCACAAATATTTTTAATTTTTTTTAGCCCAATGACCAAAGATTCTTGCTACACATTGTTTTATACGTGACTTACGAAGCTGAAAGCAACTGTAGATTGCCGCATTTTATTTGAATTTATTGCTTTGAAAAAATAAGTTCCATTCACCATAGAACACAGGTGAACAATTTTTGAATGGAACCGGTTTTGAAACCAAAGTGAAAACAACACTATAATTTCATTCGTTGCCATTATGCAGTTGACTTCCTGACCGTGATATTATTTTTGGCACAGTTTTAACATGTGTTTTATGCTATAAAGTGAAACTTAATTTTTAAATATGAAGAAAACTTTTTTCATGTTATATTAAAAAAGTGCTAGAGTAGGTACCACAAGTTCTTGAGGGGTATTAAATTGTGAAATATTTGTGCACACTGCTGACTAACGAAAAAGGCTCTGGAGACAGAGTGGTAGCACAGCATAGTAATACAACCAGTACTTTAACTTCATACTAGCGCCCAAATCGGCGCACGCACACAGCCAAGCGTCATTTACACGTCCGCTCAGGAAGTTTTGGCATAGTACAAATAGAGAAGTAGGAGAATTCAAGCCCCGAGCGGGAGATAATAGCCTAAACACGTAGGGCTGTCGCTTAATCAACGCTTAATCAACTGTAGCTTATTCTAGGACTCGGTCACCAAGGGTTCCGTACCAAAAACGACACACAATCACGTTTGTTGTATGGGAGCCCCCCTTAAATATTTATTTTATTCTGTTTTTATTATTTGTTGTTATAGCGCCAACAGAATTAAATCATTTGTGAAAATTTTAACTGTCTAGCTACCACGGTTCATGAGATACCTACAGCCCTTGGTGACAGACGGACAGACAGACGGACACCGGAGTCTTAGTAATAGGGTCCCGTTTTTACCCTTTGGGTATGGAAATCTAAAAGGAATAAAAATAATTATTTTTGTACATACACCAGGAGTGACTGCAATTTTTTCATTACCTACATTTTTATTGCATGCATTAATGCATGCTTACTCAGTGACAAACGAGCAGACAGCCCACCTGATGGTGAGCGGTAACTGTCGCCCATAACATCCACGATTCACGCATTCAAGCTGTTGGCAACAAAAATACAGAATCGCAGGTGCGTTGTCCTTCAAACCGGAACACAAAACACAACAATGCAAGCATTGTTGCTTGGCGGCAGAAATAGTTAAGGCAGTGGTCCTCACCCAGGCGGACTCCTACCATTTGATAAAACCTACTTCATGTTATCTGTTTAGTGATTTGAAAAATTACGGTCTAAATAGGAATAGGATTAATTAAAACGTAGCTTTACTGAATCATAATATTTATTCAAATAATCAAAATTATTATGAAAATATATTTTTATTAAGTACCTATTATATATTATTTTTTACACTAAACTATTTTTAATACTTTTTAATTTACACACTTATCATGTGATTATTAGGAGTGTCGGTGGCCGAATGGTTAGGGTATCCGACAAATTGTTATTGAGACATCCATGAACACTGCAATGTTTTTATGGCTAGTCGACTTTGTAGCCATCTTTAACGAATTTGTAGTTATATACGACGTAGGTAGGTACCTAAATGTTCAAATTATTAACGAACGTCAACGCAGGCGCGAATCTTGCGCGGTTTTGCGTACGGCGCAGCTCCGACCCTGACTGGCGCTCCATATAACCTCCTATAAATGTTGTCAGTGTGTGCGTGCGACGGCCATACGTACGGGCGCGCTCACAAACAAACCGCGCTCGGTGCGTTTGTATGAAGTTACCTTACTTCTCTATTTATACTATGGTTTTGGTGCGCCGCGCACCAATGAAGCTAGTATGAAGTTAAAGTACTGGTTGTATTACTATGCTGTGGTGGTAGGGCAGAGTGGTCGAGCCCAACTACAGTAGGTACGCCGATCTTACAGAAGACCACATAACAATCCTTGAGGATTGTTGTGTTCCGAGTGAGTAAGGTTACTTGAATATATGGAGAACCAAAGTTGTCGACTTAGCCTTCAGAGTTTGCAAGCTGAAGTGGCAATGGGCTGGTCACATCTGCCGAGTAAGTGATGGCAGATGGGGGAGGAAAGTATTAGAGACGACGAGGCGTTGGACGCCCTTCTACATGGTCCGATGACCTTAAGAAAGCGACTGGATGCCGAAGGCGGAAGATCGTATTTGGTGGAAAGCATTGGGGACGGGTTATCCAGCAGTGGGTAGATACAGGCTGATGATGAACTTGATGTGAACAGTTGCTGTGTTAGCAACGGGGGTGCAAGCGCGTGTGTTGCATCACTGTGGCTACACTAACCACTTTACTTCAGACGGGAATTACTTATTTGGCACCCGACGTTTTATAAAATATATATATATATATAAATGTGAACGAAAATAAAAAAAACCTTTTAATACTTGGACTGTAAAGGGTTCGCCGCCATTCTATATCAATCGACCTGCAGGCTCCCCGTGGTACACGATATCTACCAGATGACGAGGTTCTAATAGAAAGAGAAGTAGAGTAGAGAGTACGTAGTACAGGAGACCGTAGCCAAATAATGGTACCCTTGAATTGTTGTCTTCAATACAAATACAGCAAAACGTTTGCTGTATTTGTATTCTATTTATTGTTGGTGTTCAAGCATTTTGGATGGAGCGGGGTGGTCTCTGGATCACTCCTCTGAGGGGTGATAAAGATTGCATGCAAATGACACGTGTACTCATGAAATCGCATGCACAAAGATGGTGGTGAGCCATTTACGCCCCTCATGATGGTGATGTACATGCAGACGACACGTGCGTTCAAGAAATCGCATGCGCAGAGAGGATGTCAAATCATTTTGATATGCACATCATATGCCCGACATAAAGATATAGACAATATTCTTGTTAGTAGTTGTTTACACGTCTCGGAACAGATAGCTTACTCGTAGATAAAGATTGCATGGATGTTTGTCGGTTTGTATGATATTGATCATGTACAATATAAATACCTATTTATTCGGGATCATGCAGTATACTTCCAAGTAAATGTGATTTGGATAAGATTTCATTGTACTTGAGTACATAACATTTGTGATTTCGTGATTGTCCGATGGTTCTGTGCGTGGTACCTTTACTCATCCCACTGCTGGGATACGGGTCTCCCCTCAATTGAAATTAGTACTCCACCACGCAGCTCTTTTTTTTTTATACTACGTGGGGTGGCAGACAAACATACGGCCTGCCTGATGTGAAGCGGTTACCGTAGCCATATTAACGCTCGCAACATAAAATATCGCTCGCGCGCCGCCACCCCCACTGCCACCGCAGCATCTCCTTCCTTTCTGGTGATCTCACTCACTCGCAGGAACACAACAGCCCTCAAGGGAACCGTTATTTGGCTGCCGTATTCTGTGAGGTGGAGGTACATTCACCAGTCCGGTAGCTTACAATTATGCTCCCTACCTCTCTTTTCGCCAGAGCTTCGTTTGTCAGTCAGCAGGGTGCACCGCGTGCAGGTGAAGTTGGCTTTGGTTCAAAGATGTTGATGAACCACTTACACCCCAAAACTCAACTGCGGGTTGGCGGAGGCCAGTGTTTTCAAACTACGCAAAGGCCGCTGACTTGCTTAACAACTGTTATCTAATGACAACTGCCGGGATCTACGGCTTAACGTGTCTTCCGAAGCACCGAGGAGCTCGAGATGAATAAACCCATCCATAGACAGGCTGCAGTCGACGTTGCTTAACTTGCGTGTTCGATTAAACTGACACGCAAAATGACTCTTCAGCTAAGAAATTACATATGTTATGACAGATTAACGTGCTCTCCGAAGCACCGAGGAGCTCGAGATAATATAATTCCATCCATGGACGTAATGCATGGGGTATGGGGATGACGGATATGGGGTAAGCGAGCATGTGGGTCACCTGATCGTAATCTGCAACAAATTGTTATGCATCGCTGTCGCATTCAAAATTAAGTTATGAATATATTTCCCACCGTACAGATTGATTCACGAGTGAAAGTGTCCCAGACACCACCACCACGGATCAATGGAGCGTCGCCACAATAGCGAAAGTGAGGCGACATTGAAATCGATACTTGAAGATTACAATTGTTTGATCGATGTATCGATCAACTGTTATGTTGTAAACCTGCATCTACCTTGGCCTAGATTTAGACTTTAGAGAGATTCAGGGAAATTGTTCATTGTTGCCATTTGGAACCTTGATATGACTGAAAAAAATACTGTGATTGATAGTAGGTACTTATGTACGAGTATAACACTTTTATTAGGTCGACCTGTATGTAACTAACTATGTAATGGAATCTAAGGTAACTAATTTAACCATCTTACAAGGATTGTAGCGTAATGACAATTGGCAGCTGTATGTAGTTCTGATGACAATACAATAATATGGTTCTGTCGAACTGATCTGATGATGGAGCCGAAAGATATGAACTGGAACTTCATGTTGGAACATCGTATCATAGCTGTTTTTGGATTTCTTAGAAAAGTCTTGTAATGAACTTTGACCACGATTAGGTTTCAAGGTCTGATGATGAAGCGGGAAGATAGGCACTGGCATTCCATGATGGAATATCGTATCATAGTCGTGTGTCGTGCACTTGTGAGAAAGGCCAGGTAAGGACTTTGAACACGATCAGGTGCATTTATAAAAGCGTGTTTTTCTAGTGTTTTTTTAAACTATTAATTTATATGTATTATGGAATATTTTTACAGTAAAAAAATTAAATGAATTAGGTAAAAGATTTGTCGATTTGTGATGTGTGATGTTATTTTGTGATGTGGTGACCCAAGATCAGGCACATTCCTCGCCCAATGGATCAGTTTAGCTATCCAGCGAGGTAATGCTGCTAGCTTGGGAACGATGCCACATGGGCCAAACATTTTACATTTATTTTAGTTTCAGGTTCGTTTTATTTTAGTATTATTTAGTTTTAGGTACTTTAGTTTTATAGTTCTTATGTCAAAAGACATGTGCAAAAGCATATGCAAAAGCATATTTATATAATATTTGTAAATAATGTTGTTTTAAACTGTTAAAAATACATGTCATATGATAAAACAACTGAATATATACATTCATTTGTTTTATCATATGACATTGGAAAAATACAGTAGCGAAGTCCTAGGTCTGCGGGAAAATATCACCACAGTTGGATATAAAGATGATTAGCTGTACCTTAGAATATATAAAAAGTAGAGTATACTCCTTAGAGTATACTTTATGGAGGAGCTCGATGGTGTCGTTGCGCTTATCAGTCTAACCGAATACGCAAGTTAAGCAACGAAGCAACGTTGACCGTAGCCTGTCCATGTATGAATTATTTATCTCGAGTTCCTTCGTGCTTCGGAGGGCATGTTAAGCCGTCGGACCCTGCCGTTGTCATTAGGTGACAGTCATTAAGCCAAGTCAGTAAGTAGCCTTTAGGTGGCTTGAAAAACATGGCCTCCGCCAACCCGCAATAGGCTATTTTCCAATGTTTAAAAATTGTATTAATTATTTAACAACACACAAAACTATAAAGATCTGCAAACTTTCATTCTAATATATTCAGTCAGACTTTTTTTAGCGTCGATCAAAGTTTGGCGGGAAAGTCCATTTTAAAAGTATGAAATTATTAAAAAATAATAAAATAATATTTCCATTGGAGAAGCAATAAAATATGGTATAACTTTTATTATGATACTAATCACATAAACGTAATATGTATTTAACATAGCTGTCGTACAAATTTCTGATTTGATACAAAATACAAACCTGTGACGTCATAATTCGTTAGTCTTTTGTATGGAGCGTTTTGGGGCAGTCTAAAAATTGTGATTTTCAAATTACCATATCTCGAGAGATTTTTGTGCTATCGAAGTAATTCTTTCACCTATGGTTATGTATTATGGAGACGTCCCTACATATCAAACAGAAAAAAATGTTAGTCAAATAGCCTTTTGAACAGCGTGGTGGAGTATGCCCTTCGATTGAGGGGAGACCCGTATTCCAGCAGTGGGATTAATATGGGTTGATGCAGGGATATAGAGCTGTACATTCAAGAGGTACATTTTAAATGTTGAAAGAGTTTGAAAACTGATATTATAATTAAATACTTTTTTATAATACATAGAAAATACCCAGACCAAGACAAACATACATGTTCATGCACACAAATATTTGTCTTGTGCGGGGATTGAACCCCCAACCTCGGAGTCAAACTGACGACCTCCGAGCTCGTTGTGAAAGAATTATATAATAGAAACCAGAACGGCATTTATTGTTTTTCAGTAATCATTACTTTTGACAAAATAGAAAACAACGCAAAGAACTAATTTTATAAGAAAACATAAATGGTTGACTGATCATGGAAGAAAACAAATGTATTAAGTATAATTTCAATCATTTAGAAATGTCTCAATCATTGTTTTTATTAAAGTTAAGACGTGACCCAGCTTAGTGGCACTAGTGGTCTGAATTTCGCCACGAGACGAGGCCACTACTGGTAAGACAAGGTCTATGGTTTCACCCGAGTGACAGAAATTGTTAGAATATTCCATCATCTAGTATTTTAATGGCCGGAGAAGCTGCTGGACTAGTTTGCTGTTTAACATTAATTAACAATGTTATAACTTATTTACTTCACTCATATTCGATAAGCGGATAACTATAATTAAAAGAAGAAGAAGGATAAGCATTTATTAACCCAAAAATAACACACAATAAAGAAAACAAAAAAAAAAATACGTTCACAGTAACAATAAAAAAATATATTCTATTTATCCCACATTATATTACTCACGATTTTAAGTTATTATTTACTAATTTATACTTTTTTTATATATAAAGGGGGAAGGGCAATCGAGCATGTGGGGCACCTGATGGAAAGCAGTCACCAGTGCCCATGGACATCAGCAACACCAAAACGTCGCCGATCCCGCTTCTGACCCGTGGTTACACTGATTTGTTACACCGGTGTAACCACTGAGCACACTTATGACCGATAGTTACACTAATGTAACTATCGAGCATATCTATTACCGGTGGTTACACTCAAAGTAAGTTTCGATGATAATAGGTGTCCACTCACGCACATGTTACAAAAAGGATAAAGTTTTATTTGTCACCCAAAATATGTAGAATAGCGTAGAATAAAAAATCAAACCGAAATGACAGATAAAAATGTCTTGTTGAAATTCACCCAAATTTAAATCCCTTCTTCCACTTAGGTAACTAAACTTTCGTAACCAGTTACAAGAGAATAATTTTTTTACGCTGTTTGGTAACTAGTTGTGAGAGAACTATTATTTTTTCCTCTTTTGTAACTTTTGATAGTTACGAACGTAAACTAGTCGCATTTCGTGAATCAGTCACATTTTTTTTATTCCACGTCGGGTGGGAAACAAGCATACAGCCTACTTGATGTGTGTATAATAAACGCGCGCAACAAATGTTACTTGTGTGTTACCACCCCGGTTGCTGGCGCTCCTCAGGAGCATCAGAAAACTACCATTCTACAGGGATTTGTTATTTGGCTGCTGTAGAGGTACTTTTCCAGACGGGCTATCGTCATGGCCTACTTCTCACTAACCTTGCCTCCTTGTTATTTAGTAGGGAGTACCACGTATTTTTATATCACTAAGGTGACAAACAAGCATACGTCCCGCCTATCCGATAATGGAAAGCAGTTACCGTAGCCTATGGACGCCTGTAACACCAGAGGCATAACATGCGCGTTGCTGACCTTGTAAAAACCTCTTTACGCCCTTTTTGAAGAACCCCATGCTGTAGTCTCCTACCTCCTCCTAATAGATATTGAGCCCCCTACACCACAAAATAAAAATACCACAGTATATCTAATAGTACTTACATACGAAATAGGCACTCTCCGCAACTGAAAGGAGTTTCCTCTCCCGCTCCCCCATTTAAATCCGCGGGCGCAAAATAGTTTCAACTCGCTTAGGTGCTGGTTTCTCTAACCGCCCGCCACCGGCGACGCACGGCCGACGCGTGTCCGCGGCCGACAGCGTCCGAATGCTATGTTCGGAAATGCTCGGCGCCGGGTTCTCAGAAAGAAACGTTGTCCGCGGCGGGTAGTGCAAGCGGGTGACGGGCGCACGCCGCACGCGTCGGTCGGTATTGTTTTTTAGAATAGCGACGTGCACACGCCGTGGCGTCCTGGTTAAAATGAGCAATTTTAATAAGGAAAATGATGAATTGTTAATTAATTTAATACGATGTAACACTATATTGTTCAATTCATCACATAAAAATTATAAAAACAATATTTCAAAGCAAAAAGTATGGGAGAATATCAGTGAAACAATGAAAATTCCAGGTTTCTTTGATAAAAACACAAGTTCATCTTCCTCTTCTAAAAGTAACAATGTTAAAATTTTTTCGTTCATTTTGCTCCGAACCAACACGACTGTTCAAGCAGCGTTCACAATCGCGACTACCAGAGAACCCGTACGCCCGCGGCCGACGGCGTGCAGCGTGCAGCCGATGCGTCTCCACACGTCGTCCGTTACGTGCGGCGGGCCAGAGAAACCAGCGCCTTAACGCTATAGAACGCCTCGGGTCGCTATTCATTTGTTTTCTCACCTCCAGCTTAAGTGGCCAGGTTGTGATAGTGATATACATTATAATCACATAGGGTCCCTATGTGTCCCTATGATAGGGACTTAAAACCTTTTTGTTTAGTAAGTGTTAGTACAGTACGTTCTTCATCTACGTTTGAAGATACATAACGCATCTTTTTGAAACACGCGAGTGACTGCTTAATCTATTGGGTACCTAAAGGTATTAATGAATGTCCATGTTTTGTTTGTTAATAAATTTTATCATATAAGTGTTTTAAATTGTATACACAGCCATTTTATACTTAACACATCCCAAAACCATCCTTAACACATCCCAAAACCATCCTTAATACATCCCAAAACAATACTTAACACATCCCAAAACCATCCTTAACACATCCCATAACCATCCTTAACACATCCCCAAACCATCCTTAATACATCCCAAAACCATCCTTAACACATCCCGAAACCATCCTTAATACATCCCAAAGCCATCCTTAACACATCCCAAAACCATCCTTAATACATCCCAAAACAATACTTAACACATCCCAAAACCATCCTTAATACATCCCAAAGCCATCCTTAACACATCCCAAAACCATCCTTAACACATCCCAAACCCATCCTTAATACATCCCAAAACAATACTTAACACATCCCAAAACAATCCTTAACACATCCCAAAACCATCCGTAATACATCCCAAAACCATCCTTAATACATCCCAAAACAATACTTAACACATCCCAAAACAATCCTTAACACATCCCAAAACAATCCTTAACACATCCCAAAACCATCCGTAATACATCCCAAAACCATCCTTAATACATCCCAAAACAATACTTAACACATCCCAAAACAATCCTTAACACATCCCAAAACCATCCTTAACACATCCCAAACCCATCCTTAATACATCCCAAAACAATACTTAACACATCCCAAAACCATCCTTATCATATACCAAAACCATCCTTAACACATCCCAGAAAAGCTTTTTTACTAGCCCCATTAGGATCTTTTTAACTATCAACTATTTCTATTTTAAATGTGACCACTGGTAATAAGTGTGCTCAGTGGTTACACCGGTGTAACAAATCAGTGTAACCACGGGTCAGAAGCGGCCGATCCGATTGCCAGCCTACTCCTTTCTTTCTTTTTGATGACCTCACTTACTCGCATTAACACAACAACCCTCAAGGGAATTGTTAATTAGCTGCGGTAAACTGTAAGGTGGACGTACTTCCCCAGTCGGGCAGCTTAAAAAATACGCTATGCCCTACCAGTCTTTTCGATTGAGCCTCGTTTACTATGAGTACTTATTTCTACTATGAATTTCCGCCCGCAGCTTAGTCAGGCGTGGGTCAGTCATTACTGGGATAAAAATATCATATATTTATAATCCAGGTTGTAAATTATCCGTGTGCTGAATTTCACTCATATTTGTTTAGTCGTTTTTGCGTGATAAAGTAACAAACATTTAAATAACCGAACATATCCCAACTTTCACATTTAATTAAATAGGATATTGGGATGCTGATAGAAAACGTCTTGTTCTTCAACATAGTTGATAGAAAACGTCTTGTTCTTCAACGTAGCTTATAGAAAACGTCTTGTTCTTCAACATAGCTGATAGAAAACGTCTTGTTCTGCAACATAGCTGATAGAAAACGTCTTGTTTTTTAACATACTAACTCTTAGATGCGTCTACGTAAGTTTGTGCTTGTAAAATCACATCTGGACAAGTATTTCAAATACCATCTTTTTTTTAATTGCTTCAATGCATACTGAAGTTTCGACTCTGCATTGAAGCAATTAACGATTTGATGATGAAGAAGATATTCTGACAACTTGGCTTTGTTGGTTGAAATATTTCGTTTCAACATTCCCACCCGCGCCTGGGGTTCGAATCCTACCGAGGCGGTGAAGGTGAATTTATCTATTTTTAAAATATTTATAATACGAATTTACTGTGTCTTATTCTGAGGTAGAGCGAACTCGGAGTTAAACTTCTAGTAAAGTTCAACATTACACAGACTGTTTAGTAACAAGCTGGCCGATAGGCTATCGAACGGCCGTTTACATTAAACCTTGCGGTCCAAGTATAGGTCAATAAAACTGGATTATGCAAATTTTAACTACTTTGATATGATAGACTTAAAACATTCTTACAAGAACGATAGTAATTTAATTAAAGTCTCAATACTATCTGATTATAAATTTATAATGTATTCATCGGTGTGGATTTCATAACGTAAACTTATTGGTTCGGAGGTTTAGACATAAAAGAAGGACAATTAAATGAATCGAGCTGTAGTGTAATGACAATCCGTATTGATAAAGCTGAGGATTTTGTTTTGCTTTTAAATTCATTGTGCATTTAAGAACCTAATTCTTCAGGAAGGTTAAAGGTTATTTATTTACCATTATGAGCAGTAATTTCGGATGGTATACTGCTAGTAAAGTAAGACATTATGTATATCATTATATTAATATGTGAAGCAAAATTTTTGTACTCTTTTTTACTAAAATTGTGTGGACAGAGGAGTATGATATTTCGTACAGTTATAGTTTATATAGAGAAGGAGTGCAGCATGCTAATATTTTTTTAAAATTATGCATAAAAAATAGATTAAACAAATAATAAAAACATTACACACACTACCATGTATGTGACACATACACATATATTATCTTTTGTTTATTGTTAATGTCCTGTCATGTCATTATGGTCGAATTTCGACCAATGGGCGACCACTAGTTATTATATAATACAAAGAATATTTACATATTTGTATTAAGTACATTATTGTATGGGTAAAAAGTGGAAACACAGTTAGACTATAAAATATTGGCATGTTTACATACACATTTTAAAAACATAACATGCATGGAAGATTAATACCATCCCTAACTATATATTTACAAATTATTACAAAGTATGTATTTGTATAATATATATTTGTATACATAATGAATTAAAGTCATTATACTTCTGTCTCGCAAAAATATCAAATTTCTTTGGGCTTTCTATGATCAAAATGGTTTTAACTTTCTGCGATTTTTGCATGTTTGGACTTGAAGATGATTGCAAAGTCCGCTGCATCGTCTTTCCCTCATTGTCTTTTTTCGACTGTACCCATATTATTTTTTTATTATGCAATAAAGTTATTTTAAACTAATACACAATAACCATGTCGATTGCCCCACAGTAAACTATTTACTGTTATACTTTTCTACGATTTCAGTAGGTTTCGTTATTTTTATTGCGAATGCGATGTGACACATGACATGTCATACTTGACATTCACGTGACCCCTACCGTCTGACGATTTTTAGATGCTAATAACTAAAAAAACCGTTAACCTACATTTTGCAATGCTATTATTTAGTTAATTTTATATTAAGTAACTTATTTTACACGATAATGACCTAATTCCTGACCGATGGTCAAGCTTTAAGTTCATAAGCTTAGTATACATAATCGTTAAAAGAACATTGTATTTTCAGTTTTTTTGCAAAAATATTTTTTTAACTAAATATACTATATGCTACGCGCATTTGAACAACGTGCTGGAGTACGCTCTAAATCCTTTGGATTGAAGGGAGACTGTGGGATACCTAGTGGGATGAATATGGGTTGATGTAGAACGTAGACACTCATAAGGGGTGCCCACTATTGACATGTTAAATACTGATAAATGATGAACTTCTATTATCTAGGCCAGTGTTTCCCAAATAGTGGTACGCGTACCCGTGTGGGTACGCAAAGGAGCATTAAAGGGTACGCGACGCAGTCTCTTGACTGAGGTACTTAAGGTACTAGGAAGAAATACGCAAACAATAATGTTATAAAAGGGTACGCGATTTTCAGCTCTTTCTGGAAGTGGTACGCAGGAAAAACTAATTGACAACCACTTATACATAAAAGACTACTGCGGACTCTACCTCTATATATTTATTATGTAAAACGTCATGTGCATTATATCTGCATTAGCATAGTAATTATTTGCTTTAGTACATGACGTCGTTGTTTCAATTTGAATAATGTAAAGATAGAAGACATATACCCAATTGTCATGTACCTACATTATGTTGAGCATATTTGTATGTTAATATTACACAATGATAACATAGAAACGCTATTGGAAGCCGAGCCTAGGATATTCATTAAATATGTATTTAATTACATTGTGCTAAATATAACGTTGCTTCTCCAAACTTCGGTCTCCTGTGAGTATTCTGTAGTTGACTGGAAAAGATCCCTGATGGGATAAGTCCGCCATTGTATTAGTGGTTAATATTACGTGGCTTAGCTGATGATATCTTACAGAGATACGCTCGCTTTTGTAAGTATTATGTTTATGTTTTTGTATATATATAAAAATGAATGTTTGTCTGTATGTCCTTTACGCATTCGTATACCGCTTATCCGATTGCTATGAAACTTTGGTGGGATATTCTGGGTATACAGGATAAGGTTTAGACAGGAACGTCTGTCAGTTCAGCTGGTAATTTATATTTGTTAATATTATGTTACTTTATGTACAATCAAGATATTAGGAACAAACAAACGTAGTCAGTCAGTTCACAAGACATAGAAGCAGAAGAGGCTTTATGCAACGCATCAGCGCCGGCATTTAAAGAATATTTGTAGCTTGTGAACGGAATTATGATTGTAAATTTTTGTATGTAACTTTCCTGGAAAATACAATAGATTATTTTTATGTGAATTAAAAAGTTGTTTCTTAAATAAGTATATTGTGTATTATTGCTAAAAGTCGCTATTTTAACAATAAAGCGAGATATACTTCACTAATCAAAAGTATTTTAAAAGTAGTTTAAAATTACCTAAAAATACTGTTTGTTGTGTTCTACAGGGAAGTTACGCAGAAATTTTTACATTCATAATTAAGTTTACAAGTTAGGATTTTGTTTCAATGGGGGCACTAGCACGCACTAGTGCCAAAGTAAAGACAGCGTTAATAACTTTGTTCCAATGGCAGCACTTAGTGCGAAAGCACCGATAGCGTGCATAACTTTGTTTCAATGGTACACTAGTGCCTAAGTACTCACAGCGTGCTAAACCTTGCTACCGCTCTCCATAGACACTCCTTTAGAAAGATCTTAATATGAGAGAGTTGAGAAAATTTTCACGAAAAAGTTCACCACACGAATAACTGATAACCTTAATTGAGAAAAAATAGATTATACAGAGTGAGACAAAAATATTATAAATGTTAATCTTTATCATACGTCATTTGGGGAGAGTCGCAGTGCATGAACGCAGCGGGAGATAACCACCGCTCAGAATAGATCGTGTTTTACGAACTAACGACTAGAGATAGTAATAATGGCACGTAATATACTTTGTCATAATTACTCTTGTGTCTCTACAAATAAGGAGTATTTTGGCTAACAATGAAGCAGCTGTTCATGACTCTTGTCATTGTCACTGAAATCGGTACATAGTATAAAACAAAGTTCGCGCCGCGTCTGTCTGTCTATTCCAGCGTTTCTTAACCTGTTCCGGTGCGCGGACGCCTAGAATCCTTTGGGTTCATATTCAATGACCTCCTTAATAAAAACACAGGAGTAAATTTAAGACAATTTATTTTAGTACTGAAACGAATTACATTTTTATAAAAAATAAAATAATGTGAAGGTTGGTGCTTCTTTTTTGCAAGTCTTGCTGTCATTATTTATTAATCAAATATTCATAGATAAGACGGCGGACCCTCATACACATACTCGCGGACCCCCAGGGGTCCGAGGACCACAGGTTAAGAAGCACTGAAATAGACAGACAGAAGCGACGCGAACTTTGTTTTATAATATGTACGGATTTTGGTGACAATGACAAGAATCAGAAACAGCTGTTTCATTGTTAGCCAAAATGCTCCTTATTTGTAGAGTCACAAGTGACCGTGACTAACTCGATCCTGATTGACATCATCATTACTCACCGAACTTAATTAGACTTGAGAGGTGATGAGAAAAAGGAATTATCTAAATTGTACCCTACAGCTTTGGGGATTAAGCTGAAATTGGTAAGTGTGAAAATGCAAGGAAATGTGACAACATGGACATGAGATTTGTATAAGTTCGCAAAGTGCTTGTTTTAGCTATGACTCAAGTTTACAAATTACAGTTAGACATTGAGTAAGTAATGTGCCACTTATTAGTATAGAAACAGTAGAAATGCCAACAAGAGAAATCACCATTATGAACATAGTTCAATATATCGCGGACTTTTTTATATATATGCGACTAGATAGAAACGTTTCTACATATAAAAATTAAAAATTCGTCCTATTCCAATTGTACGAATGTCAATAAATAAAATTCAGCACATCACTATGAATATTAAAATGTCACGGACATTTTTATAGAGTTGCAACTTCGTAAGAGAAAGTTATCTTTCTTTTATTCTACGTCGGATATGAAACAAGCATACGACCAGTCTAATGTGAAGCGGATACCGTAGTGGATATTAAAATGTGAACATATAGGATATTTTTATGAATGTTATCATGAAATATGAAATTGTTTATAAAGCACAATGTCGATTGACGAAAACAAACTAATCAATTTAATGCCTTTTGCTGTAGTTGCCTGTTATTTTAATGCAACATGTTCCATAAAGAGAATATCATGCAATTTATTACTTAAATACATACCTAGATATCATTATAATATCCTGATAGTTCTTGATTATTCATAATACGTAATTATGTACTACAGTACAAATTTACGTATTTTTCTCTAAAAATATACAAGGAAAAGGCGATTGACTGATCTATCAACGCACAGCTCGAAACACTGGTTAGGTCAGGTTGAAATTTTGCACACAGGTAGCTATTATGACGTATGTAATCCATAAAGAAAGGATTAATAAAATGTATAAAATCTAGGAATACCGGGATACATATGTGCGATAGCTAGTATTATATATATAGACTAGTATGATTTTATCATTGTCTCTCTTCTAAAGGTTGTCGGGAAGAGATTGTTTTTTAGCGATAAGACCGCCTTTTGTACTTATTTTTTTTTCTTGTATGTATCTTTACCATATTAGTGCAATAAAATGAATTCTATTCTATGATAAAAACACAAGAAATCAAAGAAGAAATTAGTTTATCCTCACATTTCTTGTCACAGCTCTTGACATCCCGTGCGTTTTCTGTATTGTGCATAGTTTTCTCATTATAATTTTTCCTAATATTGTCTTATAATTTTACTCTTCAGATATAAAAGAAATTGCGTGTTTACTTGATATAAATCACTTCCTTTCACAACACTTCGCATATAAATTTGAAAGTTTCCGGAGCATTCGCGAAGTCACAAGCGGAACGTCTGGTCTGGGGTGAAACATGAACTATTGTACTGACTCATCGCGTAAAGACTTTGTATATTCACGAATATTAATAAAAACCGGCTAAGTGCGAGTTAGGCTCGCGCACAAAGGGTTCCATTCCATTATTTATAAAAATTGGTTGCCTGTAAAGTCGGTATACGGGCGAAAGTTTTACGTGACAACGACTTTGAGTGGTAAAATGTTTTCGAGTGGAAGGGACGCATGCCTTTTATTTTTTATGTCTGTCTCTCTCGCTCTTAGAAGGGACACGTGCCTTTCACTCGCTCTCATTGTAAGCGCATAACGTGAGCCAGTTTCTTGAAGTGTCACCCGGCTAACCAATTTATAAGACGTTGTCACGTCAAAAAAAAATCACGTTCACGTTGTATGGGAGCAGCCCCTCTTAAATATTTGTTTTATTTTAATTTAATTATTTATTTTTAAGGTGAATATATAACTAAATATTCTGTGAATATTTCAAGCGTCTACCTGTTGCCGTTATCAATATCGAACAAAAACGAGCAAAAAAATCACGTTTGTTGTATGGGAGCATCCTTAAATTTTATTCTGTTTTTTTAGTATTTGTTGTTATAGCGGTAACAGAAATACATCATCTGTGAAAATTTCAACTGTCTTACTATCACGGTTCATGAGAGACAGACTGCACGCACACCGGAGTCTCAGTAATAGGGTCCGTTTTATCATTTGGACACGGAACTCTAAAAACGTGGATTAAATATGTACACAAACTTTAATAGCAAATCGTAAAGGAAGGTCTGAAGTGAGATTGAAATATAAACATTGAAATATTTGTATAGCGATTGGAGGAATTTGCGTGGAAATTATATCTTACACCATCCACTTTGAGACATTTATAGTTTGAGTTATTCGTACAGAACGAACGAATAAAATCAATATCTCCTCCGACATGTGGACGTTTAAAATGAAAAAATGTTTATTACTTTCACAATTTACATTATTATAGTGTGGAGGGTGGGCTCCTTCTTTTAAGTGTGAGACATCTGTGTCAGCTGAAGCAATTCTTCCATAACAAATGGTTTAACATAAATTAATGTCAATAACCTGCAGAATACATATTTATTTAGATGTCTACGTTATATCACACCCCGGCCACTCCATACAAACGTCGCGTCGTTTACTACTACATAAACAATGACGTCTGTGTAGAGCGTAAATGAATGTGTGTGCCTGCATAGAAACTCTTCCAGATTTGTCTCAGAGGGGAGGTGAGGTCGACACGACCCGAGCGACAGGGAGTGGCCATACTGTACGTACTACTATTAGTTACTTATACTGTGGTTAAATCTTTAAAAAAAAATTAAAGGAATCCAATATTGATTTTAATTGTATATTCTAAGGCGTATGTAATGTCTAACTAAATGAAGTTCCAAATCACATCGTACTGATGAATATGTTGAAACTCTCGCTGTGTGTGTGTCTCTATCTATCTAGTAACACACACACACACACACACACACACACTTAGTGTGTGTGTTGTGTTACTAGATAGATTACCATTATTGTTACTAAGTAGATTCGTTACGTTTATTTATACCAGTATCGAGGTTTCAGAAGCTATTCGCGACTGTACGTCTGTATCTGGTTGGGGTGAAGCACCTGACAGCTGACTCATCGCAGGGTCACCATATGGTTCGCGTAGTGCGGTATAAAATTACCAAAATAACAATATTGATTTTTAATACATGACTAGCGATTTGCTACGGATTCTCAGGGGGTTAATTTACATGTGAAAAGCATAGAGATAAAAGCATTATAATAATATTATCTGTGGAAAAGATGTTTTCACATATGTATGAGTTAATCTCAGCAGATACAAACAATCGGGTTATTTACGTGAATACGTGTTTAAATTTTCTGTCATACGGGGGTAATCCAAAAAATGATAACAAAATCGGGGGATACGGTTTGGCTTTATAGTTTCTAATCTATGCTCTACATCCAAAATTCAATCACATCACTGGATAGATGAAGGATCAAAGAATTTATTACGCTAAGTAAGGATTTATTACGCTATTGAATTCACGTGCGGAGGAGGGGGAAGCGCTGCCATTTTCAGATAATTTTAGTGCTTATAACGTATTCACGTACAACACACGGCCGTGACCATGACACAGCCACACCCCATTTTTTTTTAATTGAGTAAATGTCATATATGTGTCTAATAAAAAAACTATAAGTAATTGTATCTTGTTGTAAGTATAAAGTTGAACATACGATTGGATTATTGGTCGTTTTATTTACAGAGATGTAAGCGTTTATATCTGGTTTTATTCAACTTTCTTTTTGATTTAACTTTTAAATTTAAATTATGAAGAATAGAATATGATAGTAATTAGTTTTGTAAACTATGATATAGGGTCTTTCCAAATTATACTTAACGTGACCTCCGAAGCACTGAGGTGCTCAAGATAAATAATCCATAGACAGACTATGGTTGACGTTGCTTCAGTTGCATTATCGATTACACTGACACGCGCAACGACGCCATCAAGCTCCTCAAATATGATTAATGTAAAAAAAATATTTTACCTATGTGTATCATTATTATGATCAGCTTGTGACAACCTCTATTCAGCTGGCAACCACTCGAATGACGTCTTATTAAGACTGTGCGTACATACTCACCTTAATCCAACGTAACAAGCAATAACTCAAGCAAAACCTGTTCAATCAGACAAAATGTCTTAGATCGTCTCAAATTTGTTGTCCTGAACGCTTAGTTTAAAGAAATAAGTGTTTCTGGACGATTTAAACAGCGCCATCTAGTCCCAAATTAAGCGCAAAGCTTGTGTTATGGGTACTAGACAATTGATAAATGTACTTAAATACATTCTTTTTTTGTAAATACATACTTATAATACATAGAAACGCCCAGACCAAGACAAACAGACATGTTCATGCACACAAATGTTTGCCTTGTGCGGGGATCGAACCCGCGAACTCGGAGTCAAAGTGGCCATTGCTAACCATTCGACCACCGAGCTCGTCACGTTTGTACTTTGAATAGAAGCGACTTTTTCTTCTTTTTAGTTCGAGTAAATTCTGCTATGTTACTTGTATGATAAGTGGGAGTATAATTAGGCCAGTAAGGTTTGGTGTGTAAATTGGCTCACCAATATTTTGGTGAGCCAATTTATGTGGTGCACCCTACCGAGTAGCGAAAGAGGTTCTGGCGAAGGAGAGGTAAGGTACAGTGTATTTGTAAGCCCGAGGTCCTTCCATACCTCCACCTCACAGAATACAGCCAAATATGCAGCCAAATAACAATTCCATTGGGTTGGGTTGTTGTGTTCCTGCGAGTGAGTGAGGTCACCAGGAAGGAAGTTGCTGCATTGGCAGCGGGGGTTGCGGCGTGCGAGCAATATTTCATGTTGCGAGCGTATAGCTACGGTAATCGCTTCATATCAGGCGGGCCTTATGTTTAAAAAAAATGTAGTAATTTATATCAATATAGACTTCAAAAAAATACAGACATCAATACAGATGATATCAATACAGACGTATTAAAGCTGAAGAGTTTGTTTTTTTATACCGCTAGGGTAAAAACACGCGTTCGACCTGCCTGATGGTAAGCGGTCATCGCAGCCAGCCATCGCGTTTTTTATTGTTTTTTTGTTTGTCTCATCGTTTGTTTAAATATAACAGTTGTAAACGATGCATGGCGGTAAAAATATACAGAAGTAAATTGTAAGTAGGTACAAAATTCTTACAATTAACAAAAATCGAAGGTGTCCCAAATCATTAATAAAGTAGGGACATCCTACTAGGCCAAAAGTCGTCAGAGAATATCGGGAACTTTCGGATTATTACTGGAATATGGGGAAATAAATTGGAATGCAAATATGAACGCTAGGCATTGACTATAAGGTTCATTTTCCTTTATTTTTTCAGCTGTAACTGGGGTTCTTGAATGTTAAAAACGATAAAAACTTTTAGGGTTGTGCTCCACTAATCTACGGAGGCCTATGGAGGCATACAGTTTTTTAATTACAAATGAAAATTGTCTAAAGCATTGTCAGTAGTTAATTTTCTGTCCTGTCAATATTTTCCCGGTAGACTTATACTAAGAGTACGAGAGAGAGAAGTAAATTGATTAAGAGAATTAAGAGACAGAGAATTCTGTTCTGGGATAGTATCAATTTTCCAAATATAGGGTCTAGCTAAAATGTGTGCATATTAAATTCCTGTAGAGTAGCTGTCGACTAACAACTACAAATTAATGTTGGAACGAGTCCAGAATAAGTTTCTTCGGTATTTGTACTTGAAGTTATATGGGGTATACCCGTTTTACCCATTGATGTATCCGAACTTATTTATTTTGGGAATAGTCGGATACAATGAACTGAGGGTCCGTAGAGAACTAACATTGGCACTATATATTTTCAAAATTGTTAGAGGCAAGGAGGAAAATGCAGAGATACTGAAGAAAGTAGAGCTACATGTTCCAGACAGGTACATATGGAGACGACGCCGGCCACAACTATTGGCAGTGCCTCGAGCACGAACAAATCTACTGGGTGAGGCACCGTTGACGCGCGCACTTCGCACTCTCAACCTTGTGGACAGGGAACTGGATCTGTTCGTGTGTACTCTGAACGAATTCACAAGAACGGCATTGTTTATATTGTGTTATAAATTATACATTACAAATTATACTGCACTACCGCATTGGGTAAATACCTGTAATGTTAGTGTTATTGTGGATAAATAAATAAAACTTTTTTAGGCGAACAAGCAATGCATGATTTTTAGAAAAAAAAAAACAACAAATTTTTGTTATAATTGAGACCAAAGTAGATAAGTAGGCTTTGATTTGATTGTGTTGTAGTTACAACATAATCATTAGAATCATTGGTGAATTCTACAGTTGCTCGTTTTTAAAATTAGTTAAAGGTTTGAACGAGTGGGACTCAACCTTTAATACAAAATTTTTGACTTGCCCTGCGAGTATTTCATGGAGCACTTTCTTCGAGCAACTTATATAACCAGCTTTCAATCGATTCTGAGTAATTTTAATTAGGCTCTGTTTGAGAGCGAACAGTTTCCTGCGACAAAAGCAATTATTATTCGCATATTTGTTCCTTCCTTCCTTCGTGTATGCTGTGAGGTCTTAATTGCGTTTGTAGTAAACTGTATATTAGTGTCAATCCTTGTTCATCCCACTGCTGGGATCCGGACCTCCCCTGCTAAACTGCGGGTTGCTGGAGGCTTGTGTTTTCAAGGCGCCCAAAGACTTTGCTTAACGACTATCAGGTGACAACAGCCGGGACCGTCTGATTAACGTGCCCTCCGAAGCACGGAGAAACTAGAGGTAAATATACCCATCCATTGAAAGGTGTGTGTTCGATTAGACTGACACGCGCAATGTCGCCATGAAGCTCTCTGAATATAGGTAGTTTTTAATTTAAAAATTGAAGAAAACAATTTTTTTAAATTAAAAACTACCTATTTTGTCCTAAGACGCTTAAGATTTATTTGGTCCTAAGACGCTGAATAGGAGTTATTAACAAAATTGTTTATGTACTGAAATCCACTAGGATGAAGTTACGGGCGGCCGCTAGTTATAAATATTAAACGATTATTTTTCTGGAATGTTCCAGGATATCCTTTGACTATCTTCATGTTAAAAATGGATTTTTAAAATCGGTCACTCATCCCTATCTTTCAAGTTACCCCTTTCTATTCCACTTCACTTTCACTTGATAATTTTGTTCTGTCGTCTGTAAAGTGCTGGTGTTAGTTACGTTACATTTACATTGTGTTTCCGTCGGCAAGGACGAGTAAAACAGGTACAATTACACAATAAACGAGACGAACCTTTAAGATTTAATATTTAAGTATGTAGAACCAGAAAACAACACGATGTATGACGTAATCAAAGTTCCCACTTTTAATACAGATCTGGCTTTATGATAAATTGATAACTTTCTAAGTACGAGTTTTTAGAATTAGTAACACACATCCAATCCACATAACAATATGTGAACTGTGTGTATGTATTCGATACCCGCTTCACAGGTTGCTCTTGTCTGCCTCACGACGTAGTACAAAAAAAATTCGCTTGACATCGTAATCAGTTCAAAACTATTTATAGATTGACTCATTTCGCGATGAACGACGAATCAATCAATAGTCTCTTTTTCATTTTGTCAATTTCGGGACTTCGAGAAAAAACTTATTAGCCCATGGAATCGCAGCTTTCACGGGGTTATTAACACCAAAGCAGCTTTAATTTTACTTTACCTATATGTACAATATATGTATGTAATATATGTTCCTGTTTTATTTTTGTTAATTTTTATTTTACATTATATTTATCTTTTGCACCTGCCATGTATTATAATCTGCATCACCCTAAGGTTAACTGGTAGAGAATGCTTGTCATTAAGTCCGCATGTGTACATAATTTTTATTGTGCATGAAATTTAATAAATAAATACATATCTTATTTGATAAATACATACTCTATCGAGTATTCGGATCGATACTACATCGAGTGCACATGACAATGTGTCGACCCTGAGGTTACTAAAGCAGCTCTAACTTTTTAATTTTATTAGGTAAATCTATCGAGTATTCGGAACGATTCTACATCGAGTTTACATGTGTCGACCCTGAGGTTACTAAAGCAGCTCTAACTCTTTAATTTTATTAGGTAAATCTATCGAGTATTCGGAACGATACTACATCGAGTTAACATGTGTCGACCCTGAGGTTACTAAAGCAGCTCTAACTCTTTAATTTTATTAGGTAAATCTATCGAGCATTCGGATCGATACTACATCAAGTTCACATGTGTCGACCCTGAGTCACGAGTTCACGAGCGATATAGACGTGGGTAATCAGCTGTCTAACAACGCCATTGTGTGACTCACTTTGTTATTACCCCATTAGGTTTAATTATAATTTCTTATCTCCTCTATTCATGTAGAAAGTAAATGTGTAAGTGATTGATTGCCTCTGAATACATAGTATGTATTTATTTATTAGTATTTTGACTACATTTACAAGAATTTCCCCTGGTGTTAGGAAAATAAAATATTAATATGCGTGTATTTTAGCTATAGGTGACACTACTCGGATCATATAAGTATATGCATAGAAATGCACCAGTTCACATACCTACCTACTCTGTATACTTAATTTCAAAAACCTGGTCAGACGAGGTCAAATTTTGAATGTTTATCAGCGCAACTAAAAAACTAGGCAATAATTAAATTAAAATAACATTATGTGTGTGCTCCTTAATTTTTTGACATACATTTTTGAGTTGATAATTCTCTTTCTAGTAGGTACAAAAAAAAAGAAAGTTTTCGATATTCATGGCTTTTCACAAAACCAGTCTATCGTTGTAAATCTAAAACATAGAACCTGCATTTCTATGACCTGAAACATTATACGTTCTTGCACATTGAACATCATTTTCAAAATAGTTCAGACATAATTTCAAAAGAGTCCTTTGGGACCACACTATTTTTGTTTCTATGTGTAATATTTCGTTCAAAAACTCCTTTGAACACAACGTTTTGTTACTTTTTTTTAGCCGTAGGTATAAGTAAATTAAAAGAAGCTTCATTCAAATCTGTAACATAAAATTAAAGGGGCCGTCTCATATAAAAAAATTGGTTAAGTGGTATATCCATGAAAACTAAATATGTATGATAGGCGGCTAGTTATTTAAACCATAATATTAGTATTTCGAGGAGCTCGATTATAGAATAGATTATAGTAATACGTGTCAGTCTGAACACCCAAGTTAAACAACATCGACTGTAGCCTGTCCATGGGTAAGTTTATTTATGTTAAGCTTCTCCGCGCTTCGAAGGGTACGTTAAGACATCGGTCCCGGCTGTTGTTATTAGATGACAGTCGTTAAGCCAAGTCAATGGCTTTAAGGCGGCTTGAAGACACTGGCCTCCGCCAACCCGCAGTTGAGCAGCGTGGTGGAGTATGCACTAAACCCCTACGCTTCTACAGTCCACCGCTCTAATTTTAGAACTAGATTTAAGGATTATAAATATTTATTTAATAAGAAATACAGAATGATATATAAAAGCCTTGTCCACGACAGGGGTGTGCGTTATGTACGAAGTAAGCCGATCTGCGCACACTCAGCGGCACTCTACACCGCTGAGTGTGAGCATTTTGAGATTGGCTTCGTTAAAAAAAAACCCCTACGCTTTATGGTAGGCCCATATCCCAGCAATGGGATGAATAAAGGTTGACGATACCAGTATTTACCGTATAATGTAAATTGTACGGTAAATTCCATTGTACGGTAAATACTATTACTATGTTGTGATAATAGAGTCTCACGTAGAGATATTTCGTAAAATGTGATACGATCTCTTTCACATTATAGTACTCTACACCAGTACAATACTTACCTAAGGTGTTACGTCACCTGATGAGATCATTGGGAAGTTTAGCTGAACAGTGAGTGTACAGTATTTTTTTTATATCACGTTGGGTAGGCTGAGAGCATATCAAGCTTGACAAGTTAACCTTTGTGTTGAAATCGGACTGCAACTGTCAAGCATGATGTGCAAGAGCACATCATGCTTGACAGTTAAGAAGCTGTACCAAAATTGCATACGTAATCGTAATCGGTCGTAAAGCATCGTAAAGCGGTTACCATAGCTTATAGATACTTGCTCAATGAGCGGCTATTGTACAATCAGTATAAGAAGTACCTTAATCTCACAGAATACCACTTGAAGAAGAAGAAGAAGATTGTTGTGTTCCTGCGAGTGAGTAAAGTCACCAGGAAGGAAGGAGTTGGTGAGATGGCAGAGGAGGTGGCGGCGCAAGCGATATATCATGTTACAAGACTTGATATGGCTACGGTAACCGCTTCACATCAGGTGGGCCATATGTTTGTATGTCACCCGGCGTAGTATAAAAAAGGAATCAGATTCAAATGGGTTGAAATTCAGTTCGCCCATATTTTCAAATTGTTTTAGTTAATGTGTTCCTGCGAGTGAGTGAGATCACCAGAAAGAAAGAAAGAAAGGAGTATAGGCTGGGCTGGCAATGAACGGCGGCTCCTTGGTGTTACTGATCTCCATTGGCGGTGGTGGGTGATTGCTTTCCATCAGGTGACCCACATGCTCGTTTGCAATCCTCTCATATAAAATAATAATAATGCAAAGTACAATATCAATTTGTATTTACACTATCTGCATCATAAGTGACACCGTAGAATCTATTTCATCTATAACAACAATGCTGTTCCCTTTCATTGCAGTATTCCCACAGTTTTGCCCACATTCCCACAGCTACATAGGTCAATTCTATTGTAAGTCGGCCATCCCACGGCACGAACAATCTGTTTTAATTAAGTTTTTACGATCCCACCAGTGAGATACTTGACCATAAACAGAGGACAATAAAAATATAAACAAGATTATTCTTATTTGGTGCCAGCAATTAATATAACGATGAAGTTGTTATCATTCATAATTTTATAGAATGAAAAAAAAAAAAGTATGGTTCCTTGGACTTGAATATGTTTTAGAAAAGTTTCCGTGAGATTCAGCCAGACTTCGATGAAACATTATTTTATTAGTGTCACTAAATACATTTCCTTTTTATTTATTTATTCATTCAATTGCTTGCTGTACTAACAGTTTGACCCAGAACGAACAGCATGCCACATTAATATTATTGCTTAGTGATTTGATAGTTATGACATGAAACTTAAAAATGTTGCTCAAATTATAGGAGTAAAATCGAAAAAAAATCTTGACATATTATAGTTACCACGAAAAAGCAAAGCGGTTTTCAATTTTGAAATAAAACTACACGACATTAGTTTTTAGACAAATTAAATTGAAAGTTTTAACATCTTTTGATTATCTACCAGAACTCGACTTTGATCTGAGTGCTTTGACTCGATTAAAATTCAGTCTTAAAGTAGAATACCGTAATACGCATCATATTTAGCGGTTCTGAACTGACTGGCGAGTGTCGATTCTCAAAATCAGCGAAGCGACAACAAACACTACAATTGACGTCAAGGGGAAGAATGCGTTTGCGCACATAACAGCTTTATTTACTATTTATTACTTACTAGTACTTTTTGGCGCGAACTTGGTGAACGCTTCTAAACAAATTTTCTATTAATGTAATGTATATTTGAGTGCATAAAATTTGTAGAATCTTTGAATAAAAGTATTTGAATTGGGGCTGCCGAGTCGTTCCAAGAAGTTGTGTAAAACAGCAGAAAAATTGCACTATCGGTTTTATTATATTATTATTTATTATTATATTGACTTATTACAAGAAATGGAGGAACAAGAAGATTCCTGACGATATTTTTCGGCATGTCCCTGAATCAAAAAGCCATTGATTCCAGAGCCGTAAAGCTATTTGATAAAAATAAAAAACGGGTTGCACTCTTGCACTCGGAGAGTGCCGGCAGAAGTGAAAACTTGAACATTAACGTTGTGCATTTTTGAATGTTTTGCAATGGTTAAGGAATAATTTCGCACGAATTGCTTTATTCATCAGTATAAAAGTATTATCATTTATATGGTAAAATACAATATTCATTTATTGCGTTATCGTACACAAACATGACAATTTATACATTTAACATTTTCGCCGCGTAGTAGAAAGAGAGGGGGATATTACTTCCTCTCCTACGTCGCCACGGCGATCTACCCTCCCTCCGTCTTACGAATTTTCGATCAGGTCATGTGTCCTGACTACTGACGCGAGTTTAACATCCATCCCAAAAAGTGCACAACGCCGCTTTAATGTACAGTCATAGTACTATAAGTACATAAAGTACTATGATGCTTAAACTGTGCCAGGACGGCAGTGCGGGAGGGTTGCCATAGCGACGGGAGTTAGCTGCCCGTCTATTTTCGTAACTCTGCTTTGATCTCGCTAGCCACATTCCTGGGGAATTGCTCCGTTGCGACATGGAAGATTCAATGGTTAGATATCAGCATGAGATGGTATCTGATTTTATCTAACAACTGTCCATTATTATCTACTATGGCAGGTGTTAAAGTCAGCCGAAGCCTTTAAATAAGATTTAAGTAGTCGTTAAGCCTATTTGTTTTTCAATTACGAAATGCATTTTAGGAATTCTTCGAAACTAAAGATTTTCATCTAAGTCTTCTGAGTTCTGTTAATAAGTCGTCAAAAATAAAATGTTAGTAGTTGTTTGTAATTTTGTACCTTCTTATAAGATATATCGGTGATGCTGATAATAGAGTTTTTGGGGTGTAAGTAGTTCATCAACATCTTTGAACCAAAGCCAACTTCATCTGCACGCGGTGCACCCTGCTGACTGACAAACGAAGCTCTGGCGAAAAGAGAGGTAGGGGGCGTAATTGTAAGCTACCCGACTGGGGAATGTACCTCCACCTCACAGAATACCGCAGCCAAATAACAATTCCCTTGAGGGTTGTTGTGTTCCTGCGAGTAAGTGAGGTCACCAGAAAGGAAGGAGATGCTGCGTTAGCAGCGGGGGCGGCGGCGCGCTAGCGATATTTTATGTTGTCAGCGTTAATATGGCTACGGTAACCGCTTCACAGTTCACATCAGGCGGGCCCGACGTAGTATAAAAAAAAAGAAAAAAGAGCAACAATTTTTTTGTTTGTTTTGGTTACTCGATTCTATTTATTAAAACTGTTAGAATATCTTTATCTTAAAATTATGGATACTTTCACCGTCTTTCAGTTTGATACTTCCTTTTTGCAACATACTGTATAAATATCTGTCTAGTAGTGTTATTTATAACATTATAAAGTCAAAGATAATGGTATTATAAACATTTGACAACAGAGTCGCTTTATGGGGCGATAAACTGTACTATATCCCTTCCAATGTAACTAGAGCCGTGTAACTCCATTTGTTTAGAACGATCTTCTCTTATCGGAGGTCTATGTAAAATGGAAGGTTTGATTCACGTTCGCAGGGATACAAATTCTGCGTCTGTTGACATTGGCAACGAAATTAAACCTTATTTCTATCATATTCTACTATATTGTTATTTTTTAACAGGACGGGGGCCCACCACACATTCCCACCACTGTGCACTGCAGGCGACCGACAAAAACGGCAATGAACAGTGAAGTCCGTTGCAGTCCTGGGGGTAAAATTACGTCTGCCTTGGAACTTACAACGAATTTAATCTGAAGAAATTAGTAGGAGTAAGCTCTTAGCAATGTGAGAGACAGCAATATGGCAAATAAGGCATTAAAAGCCTTAAGAAATGGCTAGTCAAGTGAAGCTCAACTGCCGTGCACCACAGATTTTAAGTATCTAACACTATTAGGGACGTAAAACACTGAGTTATAGGTCCCCAACGCTTTGTTGTTATTATAAATTAATGCCAATTTTTCTACAGCTTTATATGTATGTTAAAAAATATCTGTTTTTTTAGTTCGTATTACAACACGATCTGCGTAAGTCGGGTATTTTTAACCGACTCCAAAAAAGGAGGAGGTTCTCAGTTCGACTGTATTTTTTTTTAATGTTTCTTACTTAATTACTCCGTGATTTATAAACCGATTTGAAAGAAACTTTTTTTATTAGAAAGAGTATACTACTAGATTGGTCCCATATTTTTTTCATTAACATTATCATCATCGTCAGCCTGTATCTACCCACTGTTAGGTTTGTTATTTCATTACTCCGTCATTTATAAATTTTGTAAATAACTTTTTTTATTAGAAACAGATTGGTCCCATATTTTTTGATTCCAGATTGGTCCCATATTTTTTTCATCATCATCATCATCAGCAGCCTGTATGTACATACATAAATGTAGAGTAATGATTGAAGTCAGTTTATTTTTGGTAAAATTATAACCTATCTATATCTGAAAGGAAGTTGCGTTTCGGGTTTGTTACATTGTTTGAATTTGAACATGCGAGTGATATTATTATGCCCACGCTAAGCAAAACCAGTAGATTCTATGATATCAAATATCAAGTATATTTCATCAAATTTCGAAGAATTTTGCTTGGACCTAGGACAATCTATAAGATTAATAGTTTCATGTCATTTCAGATACCTATGGAAATAGAAATAGTTAATGATTACTTAACTATACTTATAATTACAATTTAAGGTTTTCGAATATGTTATTCTATGGTATACTAGCTGACCCGGCAAACGTTGCTTTACCATATAAATTTAGGGGTTGATGGTAGAAGGGTGAAAATTTGAAGTTGTATGTATTTTTAATGCCACATTATAAAAAATAAAAATAAAAAAAAAAGTCCAAAAAATTAAAAAGAAATGTTAGAGGTGGACAACTTTTATCCACTTAGGGCATATAGTAATTATTTCTCTAGTTCCTGCTTAGGGGTATGAAAAATAGATGGTAGCCGATTCTCAGACATACTGAATATGTAAAATTTCATAAAAATCGGTCAAGCAGTTTCGCAGGAGTATGGTAACTCTCATTGTGACACGAGAATTTTATATATATATATGATTTATAAGTGCGTTGCAGTAATTCAAAAAGGCAAAAATAATATTTCCGTTTATTTCTTTATCATTCGCAAAATCCTGCATAAACACAGATTTTCAGTCATAATTAATTCACCTATAGCCCACGCCTATACATTGCATTGGTAAACATCACGGCAGTAAAAATTGAAAACAAAGCGCTTACTCAATACCGACCGCATGCATATTATGCAATACGTTAATAAAGGAAAAGAACGGGTACATACAGGACCGCGATTTATCTACAACATTTCATATAGTTTTTGATTTGCGCTAACACGCGTCTCATAAATTCACAACATGAGAGTTCTTCTCTATTTGGTTGTTTTGTTTACTTTGACATGATTGAACGCGTATAAAATACTCACAATAAGCACTCTGAAGCAATCTTTGAGTTACAATAGCCTATTTACCATAGTTATTTAGGTTAAAATAGCCGTTCAATCAAACAGCTAGCCCTTTGACTGAACAACGCCATCCAATCACACGGCTATACGTCGTTTAGCCGACTTGTTGACTGCAACGTTCAACACTACAGCTAGACGACGCTTAGCCAACTGGTTAAATGGCAAATTAACTAAGGTGACCATTAGTTTAGTATGTAATTTGAGAGAATAGCATGTCTATAGGTCAGGCGTCATGTAACGCACTTATTATTCATAAAAAAAAAGATTTTTGGGAAAGTTAACAAACTCTTTAGAATACCGACTGTGATCTAGAATATTTAATGACATAATAAGATTATTGATTGAGTTCCTTAATATTGTGCGTTGCATCACACTGTTACAGTTAACTGAATTAATTTCTATAAATCAGTATTGATTTGTAATATTGTATATTGAGAATGTATTGACGTGAACTCGTACGTCTTTAAATTTGCTACCAGTCCAAAAAATCTAATGATAACCAAATCGGGGTATACGGTTTGTCGTTGTAGTTTTGAATCTATGCTCTACATCCTAAATTCAATCACACCACTGGATAGATGAAGGATCAAAGAATTTATACGCTAAGTAAGACTATTACCTACACATCGCGTGCAAGAGAGGGGGAGGCGCAAAGACGCCATGGAGCTCCTAAATTCTAATTACAAATTAAAAAATGGGAAGTAAACTTTTAAATAAAAAAACCGGACAAGTGCGAGTCGGACTCGCCCACCGAGGGTTCCGTACGTAGGATCATTATTAAATTTGATTTTTTTCATTATAAACAAGAAATAATGCATCGAAAAAAATAAATAAAATATATTTTGTAATGTGTACATCTAGCCCTTTCATATGATACCCCATTTGAACTAGTAGCTTCAATTTGAAATTTCGACACCCTATAAAAATATAGACCCCCTATTTTTAAGATCTATTTACAAATGTATAGATTTGGCATTTATTCCTGTACTTGAAGACTAAAACGATGTTAATTGCCAAATTTCATAGTTCTAGGTCAACGGGAAGTACCATATAGGTTTTGATTCCCTTGATAATTCGAAATATGCGTTTTTTGCTGAATAAACGGCCGTAACTTTTTTTTACGTAAACTTAGCAGTTTGATTTTTTTACAACTTCATGGGACCGTCGACCTAAGTATACAGTTCAAATTTCAGTTTGATACCTCCACGCATTCTCGAGATAATGGGTCTTGACAGACAGACAGACAGACAGACAGACAGACAGACAGACGGACAACCAAGTGATCTTATGAGGGTTCCATTTTTCCTTTTGAGGTACGGAACCCAAAAAAGAGACTTTATTTTAAGTTGAACATTCAGAATTACAACCACAGGTAGGATGTAGATCCCGCTATACTCTTACAACTGTGGAAACCTGTTTCATCCAGTCGTTTTTGTGTGACGCGCTTACAAACATAGAAACAGATAGACAAAATAAATATAAATATTCCTGGACAAATTACACACTGCCTTTGAGTACCAAACTAAGCAATGCTAAGCTTTGGAACTCCTTACCATGTGATGTAAAAATGTCCTCTTCTGTGGATTCTTTCAAATCGGCTTTAAAAAGATCCTATGATAAAACCTTGAACTGCTAGTATCAACTATATTGAATTCTAATATCACTTAGTGTACCTAATAGGTTAATTTAACTTGTTCTTCGTTTGTAGTCTCATTCCACCCTCGGGATATACATATTTACTGAATCCTCTCAAATATTTAAAGGTTGACTGGAAGAGATCCCTTATAGGGATAAGTCCGCCTTTGTACTTTTATTCTATGTAAACTTTTATATTATTGTTTTATTTAGTACAATAAAGATATTACAAACAAACAAACAAACAATGCTTGTACTATTGGTACTTAAATAACTGATATAATACTTAAATACATTTTTCTGTAAATACATGCATATAATACATAGAAAACACCCAGCCCAAAACATATAGACATATTCATGCACACAAATATTTGTGTTGTACGGGGATCGAACCTGCGACCTCGGAGTCAAAGTAGCCATTCGACCACCAGGTTCGTCAATTACATGAAAAGTTTTTTAGTTCATAATAGGTCGAATACGTACACTGAACTTCCATACATAGTTTCGTAACTTAATATAATGATAGTCCATTTTCGACCCCCCTTGGAGCACGTATTGACTACCGGTTATTGACATTTCCTTATTAAACAACGTATTGAACGTGGTGTGAACTCGTCATAACAGTACCATAACAGTGGATAACTATGTCGCCTATTCAAAGAAGGACTTATGGCAATGCTGCCAGCCTTTTGGGCACTGTTCAAGTGGGTAACGATTTGGCGGGGCTTCATTATTTATAGTTATTTATTTCTAAGTTATATTTAAGTAGGTATTTTATTTGGATGTAAAATAAGTTTTTGTTTTAATAAATAATTTACATAAATTAGGAAAAAAGAAGGACTTCGACTATGGCACCGTGGTTATTTAAATTATCGATCAAAGTAATAGTCAATCACACTTGTATGTATAGTTTGACTAATAGATCGTATAAGATGGTCCAACCTAACGGAAAAACAAACGGCAGCACAACGATTTACCGATCATTTCCTACATTGTCTAGAGTTCTAGACAGACCTGAAATTGTATAAAATAACTAGGCATATCGTACCATACGACTTCATAGCAGTAAAAATATAAAATTTAAAAATTCGCCACCATTCCAAACCTTCCTGTTAGCTCAATTCGAAGAGCAGTCGACCGGTAATCGAGAGGTCATGGGTTCAAATCCCACCTAGAGGAGGTTAATTTTTCCATGTTTAAAAAATATTTATAATTAGCTGGCCCGGCGAACTTCGTATCGCCTTTAAATATTTTTTACGTTAATTTAACTATCCTATCTTTCAAGTTGGATCAAACTGCACACACTGTGCAAAATTTTATTAAAATCGGTTCAGTAGTTTAGGATTCCATCGCGGACAAACAACGTGACACGAAATTTTTATATATTAAGATTATCATACATTGCCTGATTTATGCCAGTTTGCCGTTAACATAACTATTATACTACTATTTAACACTTGTTTTAAAATTCATGGTAAAAAACATAATCCTTAAGATGAAGGATTGATTAACGAAATATTCCATACTGATTATACCTATTATTTCAATGTCAAAAATGGACGATGCTCCTGGTTTTTCTCCTCATAAAATTGTAACTAACAATATACATAAATCCAACTGACATTTAGAAGTGAGTGCTTAGAGTAACCTAGGTAGGAAATTTAGAGGAATTCCTCTGTCCCTATCAAATACAAATTTGTGTTTCAAAAGGGTTTTTTTTAAGCTTTTGCGATTTTTTTCTTCTGTTATTAAAGCTAATTCGAGTAATGACTCGAATTGTTAACTTTAATAACAGTAGACATTTCTACTGACAAAATGTAGCGTAGCTCATTACATGAAGTATTAGGTAGTCAAAAATTATACATTTATGCTTTGTAATTGCTGAAAAAAATCCAGATCCTTCCAAATAGTCAAGGGGTTCATCTAATAAATCTGTTGCCTGTCATGACCTCAGATGTACTAGACATAATTTATATATCTAATTTGAATGAATAGATCGATTTGATATGCACTATAATATGAAGACTGATGATGTATTGTATAACTGAATAGAATAAAACAGAATATTAACGGCTTTATAATACAAACTGTGTCGGCAGCAAAATGCTTTTTGATGGAATAAAAGAACATTGATAGAATCTACATTTATATAAACATTATAACAAAATTATAATTTGATTATACACTGGCAAAATCCACTGGTGGTGAGCCACAATACACTGGTGAGAGTATTGTATACAATTGTGTACAAGTTGTTCACCATGATCTTTGAGCCAAAGACTGTACGTGGTGTATTGGCCTATTAACTAAAGAGACTGTAGTAAAGCATAAATAATCTGCCCAACTTCCAATTCAAAGAGACCAAAAATAATTCCTGGAGGCATGTTATCTAGTCTTTCTTAGAGTATGCCTACGTCATAATAGCTAGATGTAGTGGTTTGAGTTATGCGTTGATAGATCAGTCAGTACGTTGCGTTTTACGGATACAAGATCATTTATTATGTTGTGTAGAGTGTAGTTGGAGAGACAAAATAAGCATCGAAGAGTAATGTATGTATCTATATAGAGGATCAGTATTGACATGTCCACAGAGTCATAACATCCTAAATCTAAATCGCGTGTTAATGCCGCCATGTAGTCATATGGATCACATGTAAGTACATACATTCTCACAATGATTACCACCACCGGCCGCCTGTTCTTTAGTTATAATCCGCTATGTAGGTCATCTCGCTTCTGTTTTGTGCCGCTACTGAACCAGAATCAGGATGGGGACTTGCGCAACAAGCCATTTATCAAGTTATTTCAATATTTGCTGGGAGATGTTTATTATTTAAACAGTGATAATGCACTGCTTGCTTTTGTAACCTATTTCAAAACTATGAGAGCTAATCTTAGAGTTATGGTGTGCGATGTTACTCCGAAATTGGCATTACAGCAGAGAATCCGTGTCGGGTGCAGTGAGGTTTATTCCAGACGGTAGACGTGAAGCTGAATGACAGTATAAGTATTAGTACTATGTAAAGTATGACCACTCGCTGCCGCTCTATCGTATCGACCTCACCTCCCCTCTGAACCGAATCTGGAACACTTTGTATGGCGCCGCACGCTCATTCACACTTTGTATAGACATCTTTGTGTATGTAGTTCTTTACGACGCGACATTTGAATGCAGTAGCCGGGTGTGTGGTGAATAAAAGAATGTGACCATCTCGGCGGTTTTATATGAACCTATTGTAATAAATACAAAGAAATAAAGTTTAACAAATTCCGCATGGACTTTGTTGATTGATTGATTTAAATTAAACACTGAATTTTAGTAAATAATCAGGTAGCTTTAAATAACCATATACCTACTATTATTCTGGTACAGAGAGTCCAGTAATGTAAAAAAATATAGTGTACTGCTGTGTCAATCATGTGACAATCGATGAGTACATCTAAGACGTTCTCGTTTACTTTTGTCTAGTCAATTATATTGAATATCGACGATATTGACAATGTTGATAGAATTCTGTTAGTTTACACAATCAATAATTTGTCAATGACAATGTATATGCGTCGTCTTTAAGTTTGGATCGCTGTTGCATGTCGACGTATAAATTAAAGTAGACTCTGCTTTATACATATAAGCTATTTCTGCGAAGCACTTTGTTCAAGCGTTGTTTGAACAAAGTGGTTCGCATTAATTTGCTGCGAAACTCTTGAGTCGATCGAAGGACTCGATCGACAACAATTATAAAACTTTACCTCTACGGGAGTCATATACCGACTAAGCTGGATTCGCCCTTGCTTTGGTTGACCAAGAGGCAAAGTTTTATGAAGTATACGCAGTAGCTGACTACTGCTTATACTCGTCCATGATGCATTTCGAAATTATGCAACAACACTCCTGACTAAACATAAAAGTGGACTACATGTTATGCAGTGTGTTAACTTTCGAAACGTAACTAACTATAAATCACTTGTCTTAAAAACATCAACTTTCATCTTATACTAGTGCATGTCATTTAGGTCATGCAACTGTAATTTAGAACTATAGAGCTAATATTTCAACTTTTTCGTAGCTAAGGTCATTTCATTAGAAAATAAAATATTTCCTGTTATATTAGCACAATGTGCGATATTAGAAAATCAAGCTCTCCATGCATTTTTATTAACTTTCGGATATTTCCATATTTTTTATTATTAACACTTTGAATTAAATGGTTTTGCAATTTTGCAATAATAATATTTTTTGTTTTTTTTTCTTCAGATACTTAATGAGATTACGATGAGGTATTGAACGAATGAAAGCACGTTTTTATTATCATCATTCAAAACTTACAACATTAGCTCGATGTACTCGTATTAGATAAGAATAAATAACTATAATAAATATTTTTTGTGGTTGATCATTAATATCATTAGCATAATTTGCGTGGTAGAAGGTGCAAATTTATTTTTGATTGAATGTTGAATCTGCCTCTCACATTCAAGGGGAAAGATTTGCATCAGCTATGAAGGCTTTTAAGATTCGATTTAGATTTAAGATTAGATTAAAAAGAAGATAAAAAGCTATTTGCTTGATGATACTGCGTCAAGGTCAGACTTATTGCGAAGAACAAAAAAACACCATCAAACAAAACAGCGGAGTTAGCTACGAAGGTTGCGATAATTTAAATTGCGTATGTACTTTTTTGCCTCTACTACTAAATCGAGATAAGTGGTTTTTGCTCATCATTCAGAATACTTAGAGCTCTGCGACTGCTCATTTGATACTGTAAAACCAATTATCACTGTTCAAGTTAAGTTGGATACACATAATATGACTCATTCCAAGTGTTCAGTGTACGACAAAGTTCTAGTTTGTTGACATTAGCGGAGACTTGTGAAAAAATCTTTGACTTTGTCATTCGATATGTAAAATCGTTGACGTTATTCTGAGGAGCATACGGTTTATTTTCATTCTTGACTTGACGTATATGTCCTCGTAGATAAATTTGTACATCTCAACAATAGGGACCGCCGTTGTATGCGCGTCAGTCTTCTATTGTCAAGAACCGCGTGGATCTTGTACGTGAAATAATTTAATAATACGCTATTGTTGGCGTTGTAAACGTAACATTCTCAACCTTAACGTATTTCGATTATTTTTTTAGTAATGCTGCTGTTTATTTTCTTAGTGCGGTTTAGATAAAGTGACTTAATTTTGTCATGATGCGAGATGATTTACGTAAACAGGAGCTTAATTCTGCAGGTGTTAAAATTGTTGCGTCAGGTCCCATTCAAGATTATACCTAGTGATTTCGACATGCCTGTATTTTTGTTTTAGTGTTTGAAGCAATATTTTCGTATAACGGAATTACATGTCTTTGACTCGTATTCAAAGACATGTAATTCCGTTATACGAAAGTATTGCTTCAACATCAACATATTCGGCATCAACCCATAATCATCCCATTGTGGAGATACTGCCCCCCCCCCCCCCCAGCCAAGTGTAATTCGTAGCGTAACGAAAGTTAGATAGATCACGTGACATTTGTCAAATCTCATGTTCGATTTTGACAAATGTCACGTGATCTATCTAACGTTCGTTACGCTATGAATTACACTTGGCTAGGGGGGCTGGTCTACCCTGAATCGAAGGGTTTAAGAGCATACTCCATGCTGCACAACTGCGGGCTGGCGGAGACTTCAATATGAGTAGTAAGTTAAAAAAATAAACAAGCAAACATTCCATGTAAGCACTGCAACTGCTTGATTTATAAAAACTGTAAATCTTGGTAACTTATCAAGTATTCGTTTTTAACAAGGTAGTTGTGGTGAATAACCAATGTGTGAGTGGAGTGTATAGGATCTGGGTATTATTAATATTTTTTTTAAATATGATAGGGACGCAAACGAGGGTCACCTAATGGAAAGTAATCACCACCGCCCAGATCAGCAACACCAAGGGCTCGCCGATCCATTGCCAGCCTATATTCTTCCTTTTCTTTCTGGCGATTTCACTCACTCGCAGGAACACAACAACCCTCAAGAATTGCTATTTGGCTGCGGTATTCTGTGAGGTGGATGTACTTCACCAGTCGGGCACCTTGACAATACACTATGCCCTACCTCTTCTTTTGCCAGAGCCTCGTTTGTCAGTCAGCAGGGTGTACCACGTGCAGGTGAGGTTGGCTACGGTTCAAAGATGTTGATGAACCACTTACACCTAAATATATGAATTTAACTATCTGTTTCTATTTACCCGATTGTCAATGTAGGGTTATGTTATCTTGTATGCAGGGGCGCCGGCTTTTAGAAAACCTCATGGGTGCTCATGCTCATTTGATGACTCGAAAATGTGCGAAACCCACAAACACTCAGACCCAACACAAATATCTGTTTCTTCATCAAACGTTTCTGTTGGTGCGGGAATCGAACCCGCGACCCTTGCGTCTCAACCGGCGTTTTAAACCACTGCGCTAAACGGGTTGTCGAGTAATGAAAAACGCCCATCCCTAAGAGGCGATTACTGATCTGTTTCTTGATGTCTATTCTCAGGGGTGCTCGGCAACCACTGTTTATTTCTCGTGGGTGCTCGAGTCCCCGAGCACCCACGGAGTCGGCGCCCCTGCTTGTATGTATGTCCATAAATTTCCTATCTCGTATCTTCTAAGCGTCTCGATGGATTGCGACAGTAAAGATATCGTTAGATTCGTCTCAAAACCTCAAGTGTCACTGTGGTTTTAAAAAGTAATCAAAATGACGAATTCTTGACGTTAAATTAATTGCAATTTGTTTATATTTTTTTTGTTAACTAAACCTATCATGTATATAAATAAATAATAAATAAATATTGTCATACAAATTACACAGCGCCATCTAGCCCCAAAGTAAGCGAAGCTTGTGTTATGGGTACTAGACAACTGATAAACATACGTAAATACATTTTTTTTTGTAAATACATACTTGTACATACTTGTACATATGTACATAGAAAACACCCAGACCAAGACAAACAGACATGTTCATGCACACAAATGTTTGTCCTGTGTGGGAATCGAACCCACGAGCGTTGGTGTCGAAGCCGCGTCATTGACCGCTACGCCACCGAGCTCGTCAATCCATTGCGAGCCTATATGTATGGTATAAAAATGAATGATATTAAAATGCGATTATATGACACATAGCTGGACCATCTTTTAGAGCTTCGTCCTCTCGGTTGCGTGCCATCCAGCCAGTTATCATGCTTCTCCAGATTATCAATACCCTGGCGTGCTGTGTGTTTGAAGTACTGAAGTAACTTGACGAGCCCGGTGGTCGAATGGCTCGCAATGGCTAATTTGAGAAGGTCAGGAAGATAGACACTTGTGTGCATGAACATGTCTGTTTGTCCTGGGGCCCTACCGCCGAAGCTGAAACCGAAAAATCGGTTATGTTTTAGTTATTAACAAATAAATTCAGCTTGGTCGGTAAAGCTCCTGAGTGTCTACCAGGTAAGCTAAATGCAATATCATAAATTTGAGCTAAAGTTTGATATTCGCAATAAAAAAATCCGATGGGAATCGGCTTCAGCTTCGGCGATTCTATGGAAAACACCCAGACCAGGGGCTCTACCTATTTTTTTTTGTAAATACATACTTATAATACATACATTAACAAAAAGCGGCTATGTAGTTAATCTATACGCTGTAGAAGTAGGAGCGAGAGGTATACCAGCAAAATCTCTCTATAACCTGCTGAAAGACCTTGGTTTGTCCAGAAGTGCAGTAAGTTCTATACTAGAACGGGCATCTAAAGCTGCATTAGCAGGTTCAAACCTGATTTGGCTAGGCAGGGAGAGAAACACAAGTAGTGAAGGTGAGTGTTGATGTATGTCGGAAAGGGGCCCCTTAAACCTACACCCGTGTCACAAGTCTCGGGATCTGCTTGGGGTTTCTCCCTCTGCCACACGATGGACCCGGCACCCGCACGGAGAATCCATGGAAGCTAAGAAGTTCGTCTCAGTATGTATTTACAAAAAAAAAATAATGTAAGTAAGTACATTTTTTAGTTGTCTAGTACCCATACTACAAGCTTTGCGCTTAATTTGGGACTAGATGCCGCTGTGTAAATTGTCCAGAAATATTTATTTATGTATGTAAAACTTGTGGAGGCATGGACATAGCCGGGAGGCGATGTTGCGTGTCGAACTTGAGTTCTTGTTTGTATTCTGCACATATAGACATTGTTACTGTGCATAGCGAACATTTTGAAAATTTCTACTTTCGTTGCTGATCTTACTGGAAATAGGCTATTTGACTAACATTTTTTTCTGTTTCATAGGGACGTCTCCATATTATAACCATAGGTGAAAGAATTACTTTGATAACACAAAAATCTCTCGAGATTATGGTAATTTGAAAATCACAATTTTTAGACTGCCCCAAAACGCTCCATACAAAAGACTACCGAATTATGACGTCACAGGTTTGTATTTTGTATGCATCAAATCAGAAATTTGTACGACAGCTATGTTAAATATTACGTTTATGTGATTAGTATCATAATAAAAGTTATAGCATTTTTTATTGCTTCTCCAATGGAAATATTATTTTTTAATAATTTCATACTTTTAAAATGGACTTTCCCGCCAAACTTTGATCGACGCTAAAAAAAGTCTGACTGAAGATATTAGAATGAAAGTTTGCAGATGTTTATAGTTTTGTGTATTTTACGATATTGTTAAATAATTTATACAATTTTTAAACATTGGAAAATAGCCTATTATCGTAAATTAGAAGGTAATATACCTACTGAATAATATGTTGATTTCGTGAAGGTGTTGAGTATATTAAAATGCAACGTCGGCAGTGTGGTGGAGGTATTTTGTCAGCATCTACATATAGTTGCATTTCGTAATCACATCACACAAATATTTCCACGATTGTGACTCACATTTCCAAGTTGTTCGGGCAACGAACTTGAAAAAAAACCATTCAGTCGTGAGCACATGTTTATGGTCCTAATGAACTATGTCACGCAGAATTTATCCCATGCAAAGGTAATATGAAAAGAAGGCCAAGATATATTAATAAAAAAAAATATCAACATTGTAAATACGGAACTTATAGCGATGAAAGTATAAAATTATATATTAAACATCGGACGCGCAGCATGCGCCACCATAGCGAATTTTTTTTTTTCGAAATCCCGAATTGATATCGGAAAACCAAGGTCACTTTACATTACTACTTTTTGATGCTCTACACGAATCCGAAGTCAGAATTTCTAAAATTTTGAGTTTCCTGGCAACGGACAGACAGTTCAGGCAACGTCCGGACGATTTCATAAGCTCAATGAATTTCGCTGAAAATTGGTTTTAAATCATAAAATCAATTTTTAATACGTAATTTTATTCTTTTACAGTTGTTTACATCACTATGGAATATAATACGGGTCGCATCACAATACGGGTCTTGCGGCGATAGATCCTAATGTTTTCCCGATATTTCGGCGACGGTGACGGCGACGTGACCATGGTCAATATGCAACAAAACACAACATACAAGAGCAATATGTGTAGTGGGCTCTGTATAATCGTGCCGACCACTATTTAAAAAGGGATACTATTTAACGTAGTACTATTACTTATACGCTGATTTAACGTAACATCAAATAAATACGTTACAAACCTAACCTGCCCATTTTTGCACATCAAAAAATACTTATTGATGATTTCATGTTACAAATCAGCTTTTTATGTGGATCAATTTAATATTTTCCTTTAAAAAGTTTAAACTATTAACGCTACCGGCGTATGTATATTTTTGACAAATGCATTTTCGTTACGAAGATCCTTAATTTAAATACAAAAAAACATAATGTAGTAAACTTTCTAACGAGATATCCAAATCGCCTGTCCGCCGGTTCCTCCAATAGTGTTGTTTTGCCAAAAAATGATTCAATATGTCCCATTGATGTACAAAAATGTCCATTTTGTTGTATAACTCTGATGTTATGAATGACTATTATGTATATTTGGATTGGTAATATTATTATTACCATTAGATTTATTTGAATTAACATTGACATTAGGATTATGATAATTTAGAATAAAATTGTAATTAGCCATTTCTGATTTTGCATACCAATTATTGGCATGGCACGTTTGTACTATGGACATTTATTACTATATGTTATGTACTATATGTTTGCCGTCTTCAATCATCCCGTGACAATGACGTTTGCAACATCGCCGAAATGTCGGTAAAACATAAAAATCAATGGCCGCAAGACCCGTATTTACCATAGTGATGTAAAAACCGCGAATGTTTAAAATTATATATAAAAAAATTCGATGGCATATTTTTATTTTTGCCAAGGTGAATTTTTACAATTTAAACGAAGTTTAAACTCGTTCTGCTGATTTCGTGGACCGGAGTGAATGCAGTTTGTTGCATAGTCATTAACTAGGTGACATGCATTCATTCTCGTTTGCCTTAAATGTATTTTTTATAAGAGAAAGTGCCATCAGGCATCTCTTTACTAGTTGATAGGTAACCGCCTGATAGTACATATATGTATAAAAGTCAAAAGTATCACCAGCGCGCTATCACCTTCGCTGCTATTGCAGCAACTCCTCAATTGATTTGGGGTGTAAGTGGTTCATCATGATCTTTGAACCAAAGCCAACTTCACCTGCACGCGGTGCACCCTGCTGACTTACAAACGAAGCTTTGGCGAAAAGAGAGGTAAGGAGCGTAATTGTAAGCTACCCGACTGGGGAATGTACCTCCACCTCACAGAATACCGCAGCCAAATAACAATTCCCTTGAGGGTTGTTGTGTTCCTGCGAGTGAGTGAGGTCACCAGAAAGGAAGGAGATGCTGCGTTGGCAGCGGGGGTGGCGGCGCGCGAGCGATATTTTATGTCGCGAGCGTTAATATGGCTACAGTAACCGCTTCACATCAGGCGGACCGTATGCTTGTCTGCCACCCGACGTAGTATAAAAAAAAAAGATCTCTATGTGGGTTTATTGGTAGTCTATTTTACTATCGAAAATTGTTTGTTCGAATTTCAATTGTTCGAAAACGATACGTCGAAGATTGAAATGGCAGATATCTTTTCTTCACATTGTGTTTCTAGAAACTAATTTACATAATTATGTTTCATTTTCTAGAAAAACCGTTGTTCTATTATACCAAGTATGTATGGTGTGAACTTGTTGTCATAAGTAAGGTGGAGATAAATTCTTAAGGGGGGGTTCTTTAATTGCCTGAGGTTATCGGAGAAAGGGGAGGGGGGCAAATCTCTTAGCAATTATCACGTAACTCGTATTTTCTGCCAAATAATGTACAACTACTAGTCTTAATTAAAATAATTATGTTCAACGAAAAAAAAAACCTCAAAAACGCCTCACGTAATTATAGAACGCCCACTAATCCATCTGGTCTATAAAATACTTCTTTAAATGCCTCCGCTATCTAACGTTAAATGCTTTAGCGACACCTAACTAATAACTTTCAAAAACTGCCAAGTCTAATAGTAATTTGGCTTTGTGAAATGATAATTCGTTCCATTTACTAGAACTTGAACTGTGCACTGTCGTGCGCTTCTAATTTAGTTTGTATTTCTCATATTTTTTTTTGAGATGGAACAGCTATTCCTTCATCACGACGACGTCCATTGTTGTCGGAAAATATACGAATTGAGTCTAATAGAGTGTGGACAATATGTAGTATTCGCAAGTCAGACACCGCTAGTAAAAATAAAATATTACTTTAAATAAATAATAAATAAATATTTCTGGACGATTTACACAGCGCTATCTAGTCTCAAATTAAGCGCAATGGTTGAACTATGGGTACTAGATACTTGAATATATTTTTTTTGGAAATACATACATATAATATATAGAAAACACCCAGACCAAGACAAACAGATATTATGTTCAGGCACACAAATGTTTGTTTTGTGCGGGGATAGAACCCTGCGACCTCGGAGTCAAAGTAACCATTGCTAGCCATTCGACCACCGAGCTCGTCGAATAAAATATTAGATTAATGTAATTACTCATACGTAATGCAATTTATAAAGAGAGTTAGGGCATATAGAGTCCGACTGTCGAAGTACCTCTTCTATACAGAGGCATCAACCGATACTGGGACACGTGTTTCTCCACAATCGAACGGGCTTAGGGCGTATTCTAGGCTCTTCAACTTCGTTTTGGAGAATGTTCAAACAGACAAGGGCGGACCCAAGTACCTCCGGGCTGCTGATGGGCCTAGGACGGCCTCTAATAATTAAGAGGTTTGTCTTCTATATGAATCCCCCGCCCTTCCCCCCATACATACGTAAGAATAATTTGTCATTATTAACATTGTAGATTGACATAAAGCAAAAGCCGATCAAAAAAATAACAATCAATGTCGCTGACGAAAATAACGAACAACAGTTAATTGGACAAAACAATTTATTTTCCTCACTTCGCACGGGTATGTACCGTTTCTATTAGATATTTCACTGCTATGGTGTTATTTTTTATACCGTTGACGGTGTTATTGTACAGTCGATATTATATTTATTATATTTGCAACGGCACAGATTGGGAAATTCCGTTCAACTCTTAACATACGGCTTAGGGTTGCCACCTCTAAACGTTAGCAAACACGACAAGATGCGGGAAAACTCTGAATTTTGAATCTTAATTATTCTTAGTACTATTTTTTATTCAGTAATAAGACGGTTTTTCACAGCATGGAGCGGGCGGTAGTAATTTAAAACCTTTTATTCTGGACTAGAAATAAAACCCCGCCTGTACGCTCCCCGGAGGCCGTCCAAACTAGGACAAATCCGGGGAAACCCGGACTGATGGCAACCCTAGGCTTAGTTATGATTTGACGGATCTTTGAACTTAATTTCTGCGAATGCATTTTATAAATTAAATCATGTAATTCTCGAAGTACAGTAGAATTTTTAAACAGTTTTTCGACTTTTGTTGCGTAAGAAGGGCGGTGCCAAGTAGCTGGTCTTGGCTTCGCTTGACTAAAAGGCTGGACAATATTTATGTCAAAACATTTGTATCGCTATTTAGCATGGAAATTCAGCCAGCCCTTTTATTCATAATCCCCGAACATTTCAGCGATACAAATTGGACCCTGTTTTGAAAATATTTTATTATAATAATAAAAATTATTGGCCGTGTGATTTCCGGCAGACTAGAATAGAATCACTCCGTTTCTTCCCGTGGATGTCGTACAAGGCGACTAATTGAAATACATTATCAAATATCGATCAGGCCTCCCCAACCCGTTTGGCCAACGTGGGGAGTGTAGGCCAAATCCTCCTTCCGTCTGAGACGGACGAGAGAGGGTCGTGCTCCTGTATTGGAGACTATAATGGACCTGATGATGATGATGATGCAAAATAGATCCAACCTGCAAACTATGCCCAGTTGAGAGATATACATAGCTAGAAACTTTAAATTGAGTTTTATATATTTGCAACAGATTCTAGCAGTTTATGCTTCTCAAAACTCATACTGCGTGATACTTTTATTCAGCATCCAGAAAGGACAGTTATCGTTCCTACTTGGTAGGGAAGAGATTAGACAAGAAATCCCTATTTACAAATCTTTTAAATCTATTTGATTAAAGTACAGAATGTCAGGATCTGTTCAGGCGATGAGCTGCTAACTATACTACCCGGCTAGTTGTTTTTAAAGAACTAGCAAACCCGGCGAACTCCGTTTCGCCACCAGATGGCGCTGTATGTGAAAAAAGATTTTTCCGCTTTTCTTTTCAATTTTTTCCAGAATTTTCTTTGCTATAAACCTCACGGAGCCCGAGACCTTTCCAACGAATGCAAAACCGTGGAAATCGCTTCGTGCGTTCTGGAGTTATAGCGTCAGGAAGGAAAACCCGACTTATTTTTATATAGTAGATTTAAGGTGATCGTCTTATCTAGGAAAACAAAACACTATAATATAAACAACTAAACTGATTGTTTTAGCAAGTGGCGTAGTTACGGCGAAGTCTATTTTTAAAAAAGGTTCAACAAACGCTTCCATTTCAGTTATTTAGTCTTCAGTCTCCCCATATCGAACTGAACTGTAGTTGCTCAATCTTCGGCTATTTATAACACGCGAACTAATTTCACAGGTGAGTTTGGACCTTATCCAAATGATTTGTTTATTGCAATCGTTTATCATCTCTTCTACTCACCTTGGTCTCTGTATCTAGGACTGCGAAATCTTTACTAAATCCTTATTAGATTATGAAACCTGTGATAACGGAATGTTGATGTTTTCAAATCGAAGTCTACTTCAAATACGGGGACGTATCCTGGGTCTCGACCTTACATTATTGATACCTCTTTTTAATCACGGGTCAAGCTCGGTTATTTGATAGGCGTGCGCGGAGATATGGATCCAACGCGTAGAGGCCCCTTTGAGAAGTTTGATGTAATGTTGTACGCCCGCCGTGACCCGCTCCAGGATATGTCAATGGAACGACATACCCATGAGCAGGTCTCGCCAGGCGTTGAGTTACCTTATTATTAGTATGTGTGTCTGTGTAGTATCACAATATTAGTAATAGTACTACGTAGTAGTTATCTTTCTTTCGTTTCGTATTTTTGAATATATAGTAAAGTAATAATTTTTTAAAAATAATAGGTACAATTTTTGGTAGTAAGTAAGGATGTGTTGGTAGTAACTTTTAGCTTCTGCTAAGGGTGAGAATAATGTAATTAACATTGTATTGGAAAATAATAAAGTGAGCGACTAAAGATACTAAATGGGCGACTGGAACACTAGGATGGGTTTAATTTGGTATATTTTAAACCATCTTCAGTCGACGAGATAGTATATAGATGACTAGTTTTACAATTTTCGATGGTCGGTTTATTATTACCCCAGTGTAATACAACAGTTAAGTTATTGATTCCCTAATACGTAGGTACGAGACGTACGTATAAAATACTCTTGATTAGATCTATTGTGTGCATACTAATAGACATTGGTGACGGAAATAAAGAAGGAAGTCTCTAGGTATTCTCTAGGTATTATGTAAACGTATGATGATTCAATGTACCACATACTATTTCGAATAATTGTTTCTTTGAGAAAAAATCGACTGGTTATGTTACTCGAAGGTTGTTTTTATACCAAATAGTTCCTACATTCATTTCTAGTCTAGATATATAATGTTATATGTATACCTTCATTGACAACTACTACATCTACTGTAAAAATGCATCTGGCTTCTTCGACTCAAACTCATTGCACAATTACGAATGGACAATTTGGTTTATTTATTAATCTAATCATAACAGTAACATATATATATTGTGTTTGTTCTTTCTCTTTCTTTTTAAATCTATTAGCCGAGACTTATAATTAGTATAGTTCTACTCATAAAATATTATACTGTATACCTGTTTAGTAGTGTGTAAGTCACCCAAATAATAATAAATAAATAAATCTATTTTTCAGTCTTTTGTTGGAAACTATAGAATGATTTATTTATCGTGTTTCGTTTTTGCAATGTGAAACTTATAAGAAACCTGTAAGACCGTAAACAATAGCAATTGCAATATCTATACGTATTAATATAAAAACATAAAATAGGTATAACGTTGAAATGACTTATTTTGAGAATCATTCGCGTGAATTTAATGACGGTTATTTCCTTATTTTCAAGGAAACTGAAGTTTAAGTTGTTAATACATACTTATGTGTAGTCAGTCTTTACTAAGAATGTAATTGGTAAAACGAAACTAGTAAAATAAACAAACAAATTAATCATATACACCATTAAAATAATTTAATTCATAGTAAATATAAAGTAGGTTAAAAGGCTACATTTGTCAATATAAAACAGAAAGTAGTTTGATACTAATATATATAAAGTTTTTAGTAATGAACCATGCTTTTAGATCGAGTTGTCGAATGAAGAAAATACAGACATAGTAGTCAGACAAGTTCAAAAGAACACATATGTAACGGAATCGTCTCGGAAACACGCTGCTTTCGTTACAATAAAACACTTATTAGTTATAGATATATCCAATATTATTGACAAAGTGAATACAACTAAAGAAGTTGATGTCGAAAATGTAAAACTATTACTTGCACGATTAGTAAAAAAAAATCAATACACTTACTTATGTGAACGATATCCTCGTGTAATTTGTTAACGTCCAAGCACTAAAGATAAACGTCGCACCGGATTGAAGATAACACAAAACGTTTGGACTTGTTGCACCAAAATGTTAAACAATCGGTTTTATAATTAACCGTTTATTGTTTCTTGATAACGTTTAAGGAAACACAACACACGTGTGTCCTCCGCCGTGTCCTGTCGGTTACTGGTGACGTGAAGCGGTAAAGAGAGCCGTCAATGCCGGCAAGTTACTATAACCGAAAGGTCTCTTTGACGTCTCCGGCTTTGTAAACCAAATCTTTAGAGACTTCACCATATGAGTTATTTTCTCCTGGCTAAATTTTACTGGTTCAGTTTATCTCCACTTGCATATTGTGTATGTTGCGGTCGTGTACATTTCTTTTGACGGGAGAAAAGGGGAAAGGACACTGGCTACTTGAGTGAACTGGTTAGTTAGTGCTAACTTGCATTGCAACGCTGTCTTCCAGTATGTAAAATCTTATTTTATCGTCATAACATACTGAACATTGTTACTATGAAATAGATTACACACTTATTTGATTCCACTGTTGAAGAAATAGATAATATATATATATATATAATCTATTGTTGCTAATAGATAATAAAAAAAAAACAATAAGAATATTTATTATATATAAAAAAAATGTAAGAGGAGTCTAAGTGAACACAATGGCTCAATTGCAGAATAAATATTTTCATGTCATTTCATTTCAGTTGCATATAGAAATAGTTAATGATTACTTAACTGGAGTTATAACTACAATTTTCTTTTTGAATATTTGATGCAGCATATTTATACATATAATATTGTTTAAATTGTATAATCCTGTTACACTCTACGATGGAGCAAGCAATGTACAGTGAAACTGAAGTGGGGGCAAGGACTTCCCAGTCGCCACCGGCGGCGACTGTGAATTTTTATTCTCATTTGCCGCAATATGTGCAATCCAAAAAGGCAGAAATAATATTTCGGTATAATATTCCTTTATCATGCGGCAAATCCTGTAAAAACACAGATTTTCAGTCGTAATTACATGCGCGTACGCGTACTATAGACGGTTAGGGCCAGTACATGCGGGTACGCGTACTATAGACGGTTAGGGCCAGTTGCGTCATCCTCGTCATCAACCCTTATTCATCCCACTGCTGGGATACGAGCCTCCCCTCAAAAGAGTTTAGAGCATACTCTACCATGCTGTTCAACTGCGAGTTGGCGGATGCCAGTTTTTTCAAGCCGCCTAAAAGCCATTGACTTGGCTTAATGACTGTCATCTATTGACAACAGTCAGGACCGACGGCTTAACGTGCCCTCGGAAGCTTGGAGGAGCTCGAGATAAGTAAACCCATTCATGGACAGGCTACGGTCGACGTTGCTTAACTTGCGTGTTTGATTAGAATGACACGCGCAACGACGCCATCTACCTCTTCGGGGCCAGTTGCAGCCATCTTAAATTAGATGAAGACAAACAAACTCACATTCACATTTATATAGTAGGGAAATATTTCCTAACAAATAATCAGTAGGTAGCTTATGGACTGATTATTTGTTTGTGATTTTTGTTTAATAAAATATCACTCGCGCGCCGCCACCCCCGCTGCCAATGCTCTCTCTCTCCTTCCTTTCTGGTGACCTCACTCACTCGCAGGAACACAACAACCCTTAAAAGGGAATTGTTATTTGGCTGCGGTATTCTGTGAGGTGGAGGTATGCTATTGTTTATAATCTTATGGGGTGTTTTCTATGTATTATATGTATGTAATTAGAAATAAAATGTATTTAAGTATTATATCACTTGTCTAGTACCCATAGTACAAGCTTTGCTTAGTTTGGGACTAGATGGCAGCAGGGATTGAATAACCGAAAAAAAATGGATATATCGGTTAAAGGTATGACGTCATACCTTAAAATTTCGATACCTTAAAGTAAAGGTATCTTAATAATTTCGGTATTGTAATATTCCGGTATCGTTATTTTTTTTAGATATCTAAATTATAAAATAAAGGTTTTAAATTTCGATATCTTAAAGTAAAGGTATCTTAATAATTTCGGTATTGTAATATTCCGGTATCGTTATTTTTTTAGGTATCTAAATTATAAAATAAAGGTTTTCTTTCCACAATGTCGGCCGCATTGGTAGGTAAGTACTTGATCGATACCTACGTCGCGTCGTTGTCGCATCATTTTTTCGGTACCGAAATGGTTTTGGTTAAGGTACTGGTAATATAAAGGTATAATGGTACCGTAAAAAAATAAAGGTATTCTTCTTGTTTTACCGGTATCGTAACCACAATTCTCAACCGTTTTGGCTCTACCCTTAAATCAAAACGATATCGTAATTTTATACCAGTACCATACCCTTATACCTTTACCGCTTTCAATCCCTGGATGGCAGTGTGTAATTTGTCAAGGAATCTATTATTAAAGAGTGAAATTATCACTGTCTTTATAATTAACATGTAACACGCACCTTGAAAGTACACACATTGACCAATAAACACGTATACGCCCAGGGAGTTTGTCCCATAAAATATTTTCTAGTCGATCGAACCAAGCAAGCATGCGAGAGATCATGCTCACCCATCTGGATATAACATTCCATTGTCTCTGATTCACGCTCGACGCGGACATTACATTTATTATTCTCTGAACAACGGTTCAGCTTCTAAATCTAGAGATATGTGTGACTTTCATTTTCTTCGCACGGTTCAGAAATGTCTGTAGTGAGGGCCTACTTCGAAGTGAAAATCCAAAATTTCGGGCGAATTTTTAAATTTTTCTAATACCGTTTTGTTTCTATTAGATAGATAAGTGTATAAAAAATAAACAAAAATAAATATTTCTCGACAATTTGCACAGCGCCATCTATTCCCAAATTAAGCGCAAAGCTTGTACTATGGGAACTAGACTACTGACAAATGTACTTAAATACATTTTTTTTTTCATGAAAACAAATGTTTGTCTTGTGCGGGGATCGAACCCGCGAGCTCGGAGTCAAAGAAGCCATTGCTAGCCATTTGACCATCGGGCTCGTAAATAGTGTATAGATGTAGACTTTTCATTCATTAGGACCTAATTGGACCCTACTATGACTGTAGACTAGGTCCGTGTGGTTTTCGGCAGACTAGAATAGAATCACTCCGTTTCTTCCCTTGGATGTCGTACAAGGCGACTAAGGGAAATATATTATTAAATATCGATCAGGTCTCACCAACCCGTTTGGCCAGCGTGGGGAGTGTAGGCCAAATCCTCCTTCCGTCTAGGACGGACGAGAGAGGGTCGTGCTCCTGTAGTGGAGACTAAAATGGACCTGATGATGATAGGGAACATTATTACCGAAAGGGCTAAATTGTGAATAGGAAAGTATGTTTATACCTAAATGTTTATATGATGTGGTGTGTAAGTGACCCACCACGATATTTAAAGCCAAAACCAACCTCACCGAGATGGAACGGTAAGCGTATTTGAAAGTTACGCCACTAGGGAAGTACCTGCACCTCACAGACTGCCGCAGCCACATAATTCCCTTCAGCATTGTGTTCCTGTGAATGAGTGAGGTCACCAGAAAAGGAATTATAAAAGTTTGTCATGAACTCAAATTTTGGTCACCTTACTTTTCATGAGCACTTTCTCTGGGAGGTCCAAAAATATGTCGCCGGCTGACACGATGTCACCTGGACCAACAAATTTATTAATTATTATTTTCCTATGTGTGGCCACAAAATGATCACATTACTACAATTTTCATATAAAATTTGCGTATAATACCCATGGGTAAGTCTTCTAAAATTGTAGAAACATTTAACAATATCATAAGCAATACCATATTTAAAATGGAAAATTCACCTCCCCCGCCTAATTGGGATTGAACCCACGACCTGACGATTACCGGTCACCGGAGGTGATATTTCCATATTGAAAATATTCATCATGCCCGCTCACTTCCTGATACCCAAAAAACGCCTACCCCTGGCCTACGATAGGGTGACCGGGCTGACGGAAACGATCGCCCGTCGTTCTCTTGCTTAGTAGGCAAGTACCCGAGCTGCGCAGTTGGATTGGTAAGCCATCAACACTAAGGCCGTTCCGAGTACCGTTGGCAACCACTGTGGTGGCCATTTGCCTTAGGATAGCAGCACCGACAGTACGGCTGACAACTATGGCAAGGCAGACGAACACGCTCAACCTCTGTAGCCCGCACTGCTCTGTAAACCACATGCACGTCTGTGATTACACGCACATAAAGCCACCTCGAATCCGGACCCATGACTGGCAAATTATGAGCTTGTCGGCCAGTCCCCGAGGTACCCTGATCCAAACTGCCGAACCCGTAGTTCCAGCTGCGAAACTCCCCACAGTCGGGTGCTATAAGGAGAGTCGCTGCACAGGTTGCTGCCCACTCTATGTACACCTGTTGTACCTGCCCGTAGGCTAGGTGGTCTGTGCTGCCCATATAGCGGGAACGAGGAACAGCGGGTCTAGTGTCAAGTATTCTGGTTCTAGAGATGGACGAAATAATATGAACCTTAGTTCATATTATTTCGTAGTAAATGTGGAAGTAATATGAATCCATCCAGATAATGCGCTCCCGATAGAGAGGCTGATCATTGGTATACATGTTCATATGATGTTGAAATATTGAGTGGAGGGAGCGCAGCGAGCGGAACGCTTATTAAATTGGTCACTTAAAAAAATTATAACCTGGGGAACGGAAGCCTGATGTCAATCTTATATTTTTGACTAAACTTCCACCAATGCCATAGGCTAGAGTCGTATTGTTTAATAGTATTTTCGGATAGAGAATTGAGCATTATTTTAAATGCTGAAGCTGGTGTACCTCGCCTTGAGAACGCTTGGCCGACAGCAGTCCCGCAGCCAGGGTAAGATGTTGATGGAGGGGACTGAGGGGAGGACATTCCCTTAAACGTGATGACAGTAAATCTATAGGTTGTAACAATAAGATATCTGATATCAGTATTGACTCTAGAAGAGGGAACCACCGTTGCGATGGCCAATATGGGAACACCAAAATATAATATACGCCGAAAAGTCATTCTTGGAATAGGCTCCAAAACCACCGAACTGAACCGATTTTGATGAAACTTGTCACAATTAAAGACACGATTGCGGTTTGCGTCGAAAAAAATTGAGATCGATCATATCCTTGATTTTCCTTTGAAACCAATAGAAAACATACACTCAGCGAATCTACTCGCTCCACTTAATCTCGATTTAGTGTTAGCAGATTTCGTGGGCTAGAATCCGGCCTAGATTATCTATAGCTTGGCAGTAAGCTACTCATGCCAAGGATAACTTTATGCTTGTTTCCTAGGCACTAAAAATGCTCATTAGTGAAATAATCATGAGTCACTCTGATATGACCTGTATGATAAGAAGACATCTAATCAATTTTATTATAATTACATTGCAATTGCAAAAGTGTGCGTAGATTACAATAATCGGCTATTAAAATTAGTATGACGTTAATTTTCTTTGTCTACATTATAACTAGCGACTCGCCTCGGCTTCGGCCGTATGAGATTTTTCGTATTTTTCGGAAGGGATCGTTTGAATGTACTCCATCTGTTACAATAAGACTTTTATTTTTACGTGAATACGATTTAAAATTCCTTTCATAGGGAGGTAATTCATAAAAATGAATGATAATAAAATCGGGGGAGACAGTTTGGTGTTGCAGCTACATATCTATCATCTCCATCAAAATTCACCACTGGATAGATGAAGGATGAAGGAGGACTTCTATAACTTATCGGATGAAAATCCGATAAGTTATAGAAGTAGAGATATCTCTACTTCTATAACTTATCTTTCTATTTTATATAATAAAATTAATAATTCTGGGTTAAAATCAATTAATAGGGTTTTAAGATTTTTTCCCCGGGCACTGAGTAAATGGTCTAAATTTATATGTATCTAATATTATAAAGAGGTAATGTTTGTGAGGTTGTAGGGTTACCCCCTACAACTTCACAACCCCCTCCCCTCTGGATCTACTCAACCGATTTTGAAAATTCATTTACCAATATAAATTTAATTTATTTCATTTACTATATTTCTCTGACATGATTATTATATTTTTTTATACTACGTAGGGTGGTAGTATACGGCCCGCCTGATGTGAAGCGGTTATCGTAGCCATACTAACGCTCACAATATGAAATATCGTTCGAGCGCTTCCGCTCCCGCTGCCAACGCAGCAATACCTTCCTTTCTGGTGACCTCGCTCACTCGCAGGAACCTTAAAGGGAATTGTTATTTGGCTGGGGTATTCTGTGAGGTGGAGGTACTTTACAATCGCGTAGCTTACAAATATGCTGTACCCTACCTCTCTTTTGCCAGAGACTCTTTCTCTAGCCGGCGAGGTGAGGTTTTCTTTGGCTCTAAACATCATGGTGAACCACTTACACTCCAAACCTAGTTTTACATAATATTTTGTTTACTGGTTTACATAATATTGTTTAACTACTACTACTAACTAGGATGCTACTGAGGAGTTGCTACGTCAATTGCGGAGATAGTAACGCGTGAGCGATAAACATAGTTTTATTAGTATATTATTTCATCCCCGATGCAAACGCAGTATTTCCTTGTGTCTGGTAACCTCATTCAATTGCAGAAACGCGACAATAAAAATAAAAAAATTATACCATTAGGGTGGCAAACAAGAGCACGACCCGCCCGATGGAAAGCAATCATCGTAGCCTATAAGCTATAGCCTAAGGCAGTGCGCGAGCGACATTTTATGTTGCAAGCGTTTGTAGGGTAGGTAACTGTTCCACAAGGCGAGTCGCACATCCGTTCGCCACCCAATGTAGTAAGAAAATAATAAATGATTTAAATGTTGTTTTTTGTGGCAAAATAAATTTTATTACGGCTTAACATTTAATTACTTCTCGTGATAAGTACCTATAAGAGCTAGCTAGCCTAGACAACCGATTCCGTCTTCGACTTTAGATTCGGCAATACTTCTGAACTGATTTTTCTTGTTATTATTTCATCAGGCGTTATCTAGTTGATGCACTTGACTTAATTCTTATTGTGGCGGGCAGGTACAAATGTGCAAATACATGATCCAATACATAAATTATTCTCCATAAGTTTTTTTTCTTAATTATACGATTATGTTTTAATCCATAATAATGTATTCTTAATTATACTTGATTTTCTATGGTCTTACCACGATAAACTGATATTCACGCGGACGAAGTCGCGGGCAACAGCTAGTAACGAATATATCAACTCATCCGCAGGACAAAGACCGATGTGATCGTGGAGCAAAAACGAGTTAAACTAGCTAGACTAGTTAAGGAATATGAATTCTTCAGACATACGTTTTTAAATTTTCTCATCTCGTTGATCTTCCGATATTAGAATTGAATAACGTTCAATCTGACAATAGCTCCCCATAAAAACAAACGAATTGTACTAATTACCAACAAAAAGCGGAGTCTCCTAATACGGGTATCTTGCTTGCCTAAAAGGAATCTCTAACACTGATTATAATACTGTCCATATACGAATGAAAAAAAAAAAATTCATTTTGATTTTTGAGAACTACCACATTACAGATCGGTCTTTATTCTATGGAGTCGATGTACTCGTCTATAAAAGGTGCCGCGCTATGGTTGTTTTATGCTATATATAGCCCGGCTGGGGAAGTACCTCCACCTCACAGAATACAATTCCCTTGAGTGTTATTGTTTTCTTGCCAGTGAGTGAGGTCATCAGTAAGAAAGAAAGGAAAGAGTATAAGCTCGGCCCCCATGGTGTTGCTGATCTCCATGGGCGGTGGTGATTGCTTTCCATCAGGTGACTCACATGCTCGTTTGTCCCCCTCTCATATAACAATAAAACCGGCGAAGTGCGAGTCGGACTCGCGCACTTAGGGTTCCATACCATTATCTATTAAAACGGCAAAAAAATCACGTTTGTTGTATGGGAGCCCCCCTTAAATATTTGTTTTATTTTAATTTAATTATTTATTTTTAAAGTGAATATATAACTAAATATTATGTGAGTATTTCAAGCGTCTACCTATTACCGTTATGAATTGCGAGCAAAAACGAGCAAGTGAATCACGTTTGTTGTATGGGAGCCCCTTAAATATTTATTTTATTCCGGTTTTTTGTATTTGTTGTTATAGCGGCAACAGAAATACATCATCTGTGAAAATTTCAACTGTCTAACTATCACGGTTCATGAGATACAGCCTGGTGACAGACGGACGGACGGACGGACGGACGGACGGACGGACGGACGGACGGACGGACGGACAGACGGACCGACGGACGGACAGCGGAGCCTTAGTGATAGGGTTCCTTTTTACCCTTCGGGTACGGAACCCTAAAAATGTGAGTTGTATTGTGTCGTGACGGTTCAAGATTGTGGAAAAATACTTTATGAAGACGGATACCTTTATTACCATATAATACTCGTGCGAACAGGTGTTTAATAATGTATATAGTCACGTATGTATAGATATACCTATCGATTATCATATCAACAAACAATCTAAATTACGTACCTAGACGAGTGAGTAAATTTTGTTCCTGTTTTATTTTTGTTATTAATAATGGGCCCACCACACATTCCCACCACTGTATCTCCTGTGTAGCCAGGATTAACAGCGGCGACCGCCAAAAAAGGCAATGAACAATGAAGTCCATTGCAGTCCCAGGGGTAAAACTACGGCTGCCTTGGAACTCACAACGAATTTAATCAGAAGAAATTAGAAGGAGTAGGAAGCTTTTGGAATTTGACTTCCCCTCTTAGCAATGTGAGAGACAGCAATATGGCAAATAAGGCATTAAAAGCCTAAAGAGATGGCTAGTCAAGTGAAGCTCAACTGCCGTGCACCACGGATTTTAAGTTTCTAACACTATTAGGGACCTAAATTTTTGTTATTATTTACTTTAATTTCATAAGGAGAAATTTTGGATGAAGGAAGAAATTTTTCGGAGTAATTTCATATTATTTATTTTTTGCACCAGCCATATCTTATCTCTGCATCACCATAAGATCGACTGGTACAGAATGCTTGTGTATAGCATTAAGTCCGCCTGTGTAGATTTTTTTTTATTGTGCTTGATGTTTAAATAAATTAATAAATGCTGTGTCGCAGAGGTGCACAGTTTTTTTTTATACTACGACGGGTTGCAGGGAAGCATACGGCCCGCCTGATGTGAGCGGTTGCCGTACCCATATTAACGCTCGCAACATAAAATATCGCTCGCGCGCCGCCACCGCCGCTGCCAACGCAGCATCTCCTTCCTTTCTAGTGACCTCACTCACTCGCAGGAACACACCAACCCTCACGGGAATTGTTATTTGGCTGCGGTATTTTGTGAGGTGGAGGCACTTCCCCAGTCGGGCAGCTTAAAAATACTTCATGCCCTACCTCTCTTTTGTCAGTCTGTCAGTCAGTAGGGTGCATTACGTGCAGGTACACCCCAAAATAATTTGTAGATTAATACTAATTCTGGCCACATTACCCCTTGATGGCGATGCGGAAGAATTTTTTGATGCTATTTAGATATTATATTTTATTATAATTAGTTTTTGTTATTTCCGTTTTTTTTGTTTGTATATACATATAGTTAGTCATATTTGTAGATAGGTATACCGAAGTAATTATAATGTACTAGCGGCCCGGTACGTGCTTCGCTACGTATAAAGTGAAATAATAAAAAAAAAATATTGAAACATCAAATTCATTTATTCAAACAAAAAAATATTTTATTAATTGCTAGCTATTTTAAAACTTAATCCAAAACATTTGGATAAACAATTTTTTTTTTTGAGTGTGAATAAACAAACGTCGGGAGGTACCGACTTGCACACTGACCATCGGACTGGTCCACAGGTTAAAGGTCGCGCAGCGAGCGATGGAGAGGGCTATGCTCGGGGTTTCTCTGCGGGATCGAATCCGGAACGAAGAAATTCGAAGGAGAACTAAAGTTGTCGACATAGCCTTAAGAGTTTGTAAGCTGAAGTGGCAATGGGCGGGTCACATCTGCCGAGTAAGTGATTGCAGATGGGGGAGGAAGGTATTAGAGTGGAGGCCGCGCGTAGGACGACGAAGTGTTGGGCGCCCTCCCTCTAGATGGTCCGATGATCTAAAGAGTTAAAGAGCGGCCTAAAGAGCGGCCTGGAGCGGTTGGATGCGGAAGGCGGAGGATCGTATCTGGTGGAAAGCATTGCGGAAGGCTTATATCCAGCAGTGGGTAGATACAGGCTGATGATGATGATGATGATGGGGTGTACCGACTCTCGAACAGGCAACATAAAGTCGAAGTACGTCCAAAATGAAATGACCGAATGAATGACATAACAACATGCTTGTACTGTCAACACTGAAAAAAGTTTCAATTTGACAGCACAATCCCCATCTGAAAAAAGTTTCAATTTGACAGCAAAATCCCCATTAACAAAATGATCCGCCATTTATTGAATTCATTTGTTACAAAAAATGTGATAAATGAAGAACCGCTCTACCGATTTTGTGCAAACTTCACATAAACCATCTACTAAATAGTCTGATCAAAGCCTAAACATTTGGTTTGGATAGGTGAGCCCGTTCTTGAGTTATATAATTACAACGAAAAGTGGCATTGATTTATATATATATATATATATATATATATATATATATATATATATATATATATATATATATATATAGATATAGATATAGATATATAGATAGATAGATATAGATAGGTAATAGTAGCTTTATTTCTTCTCGCGGCCAACTTTCCTTCCTTTAGCTGTGAAAGTTTTTTTGGTATATAAAATAGAATATTTTCTGGACGTTATGGATTTAAGCGATACTTTTTAACCAGGTACAGTCAACAGAAAAAATAACTAGATGATGTTTTTCATAGTTGAGAATTCGTTGTTGAACAAAGTAAGTTACTATGGATTCATGGAAATCTAGGATCATGGAAATATTATAAAGCTGAAGTGTTTGTTTGTTTGGTTGGTGGAAAGCGTTAATATCAGGAACTACTGGTTCGAATTGAAAAAAATGTTTTAGTATTGGATAGCCCATTTACCGATGGCTACATAACATCACATTACGAAAAGTTTTTGCAAAAAAAAAAATACAGTCGAACATAGAACCTCCTCCTTTTTTGAAGTCGGTTAAAAACGGAGAAAATCCACACAGGTAAAGGAGGAGCGGGTCGCTAGAATTTTTTACATAAGTAGGTATAACTATAATAACTATAATATTCTAAAATTTCTCTTTTTGAAATTTAATACACTGAAATCAATGTCAATCTTCTGTGCAGGTAGATTGCTGACTTCTTGTTTGATATATAATTACTAAAAAAAATCTAAGCTCATAATGTATGCATTTATAATTATTTAAACATTGTAATGATTTTTTTACAATTTTTATTTTTTATGAGAGGGGGCAACGAGCATGTGGGTCAGCTGTTGGTAAGCAATCACGACCGCCCAATAGAGATCAGCAACACCAAGGGCCCACCTAGCCTTTTAAAGGAAATGAAGACTCTGTTCTTGAAGGATTCCATGTCGTAATTGTTCGGAAATACCGCTGTGGGAAGTTGATTCCACAGTTTCACCGTTCGTGGTATAAAATGTCTTGAAACGTACTGTAGTAGATCGCAATATATCAAGATGATTTCCTTTAGTGAAATTGATTAAAAGTGAATCTCTGTGACTTTGGAGCCACATATTCTGAAATCGGTAAAATATATAAGAGATTAGATATACATATATGTAAATTATGATAAGCAAGATTCGATCAATTACAGTTGTCAGACGGATACATATAGCAGACTATGCGTCTTGCTTAATCACTCGGTAGTCACTCGCGCGTCCCACCATGTGGTGCCGTATCATTGGAGCCGTGCTTTGGACGTTGGTTTTAGCAGGTTAATATTGTGAATAGTTACTTATAAAAGTTACTTACTAATTATTTTTTAAGTGAACGATTATGAATAAGTGAAGGAATATGGAGGTGCTCGAAGGCGTCTGTTTCTTTGTTTGTAAAACTTTGTTGTATATAAAACATAAAACATAAGTACATAAAATACAAAAATCATTACACTGTTACACTCTGTATGCAGTGTAATGATTGAATGGCGGACTTATGCCAATAGGAATCTCTTTCATTCAAACACCATCTGTTTACCTTGATAATGCCTTAGCGGCGAAACGGTCGGTAATATTAAATATAATAACGTGGAATAGTACAAGTGCTTTATTATAACATTGGGATCTCTTCCAGTTAACCATAGAATGCTTGGAAGAGTGTTTCAATTTTAGGCTTTGGCGTCGTTGCGCGTATCAGTTTAATCGAAAACGCAAGTTAAGCAACGTTGACCGTAGCCTGTCCATGGATGGGTTTATTTATCTCGAGCTCCTCCGTGCTTCGGAGGGCACGTTAAGCCGTAGGTCTCGGCTGTAGTAGTATAGCTGTTCCCTTGTGATACGTAGTACTATTACTTATACTGTGTCTGTAGTGAAATGACCATGTCTAATTCTATCTAATAACTTATTATATAGAATTAGAAATCTGGTGGGGGTGGCTGGTGGAAATTATATACACTAAAATTATCTCAAAATGACATCGCTTACCCCTCCTCCGCATGCGGTGTTCAATAGTCCTTACTTAGCGTAATAAATTCTTTGATCCTTCATCTATCCAGAGGTGTGATTGAATTTTGGACGTAGAGCATATATTCGAAACTACAGTTATTAGGGGTGTAAGTGGTTTATCAACATCTTTGAACCAAAGCCAACTTCACCTGCACGTGGTGCACCTTGCTGACTGACAAACGAAGCTCCGGTGAAAAGAGAGGTAGGGAGCGTAATGTAAGCTACCCGACTGGGAAATGTACCTCCACCTCACAGAATACCGCAGCCAAATAACAATTCCCTTGAGGGTTATTGTGTTCCTGCGAGTGAGTGAGGTCACCAGAAAAGAAGGAGATGTTGTTGGCAGCGGGGGTGGCGGCGCGCAAGTGATATATTATATTGCGAGCGTTAATACGGTTACGGTAACCGCTTCACATCAGGCGGGCCGTATGCTTGTCTGCCACCCGACGTAGTATAAAAAAAAAATGGTAGCAAATTTAAAGACATATTCACGTCAACAATAAAAGTCTTTTTGTAACAGATGGAGTACATTCAAACGATCCCTTCCCGCTGAATGCAGATGTTGGCGGCACATTAAATGTGAATGTACCAACCCTAACATCACCACCCATGTCCGATATTGGTTGTTATTTAAAAAAACCGAATAATGAGACCATTGAGTTCCGACCTGAAAATAAATCAGGTGATAGGTTTAGACTTAGAGAGCCCACTGTCGTGGCGGGTTGTAGTGTGGACATTACAAATTTATCCAAAAATGACGAAGGACTGTGGAAGATATTTTTTACTGTAAATGACGAAACAGAAGGGGCAACTTATTACCAAATAACTATCAATTCAGGTAAGTACAAAAATATGTTTTTCATAACATCATCATCATCATCATCATCATCATCATCAGGTCATTATAGTCTCCACTACAGGAGCACGACCCTCTCTCGTCCGTCCCAGACCGAAGGAGGACTTGGCCTACACTCCCCACGCTGGCCAGACGGGTTGGGGAGGCCTTTCATAACATAATAAGGCCTAATGTTATTAACTAGATTCCACTTTGTAATGTTATAGTATTGTAATGTTATAGTCAATACCTTCGGGTATTACTACTAAGGTGGTAAACAAGCATACAACCCGCCTGATGGAAAGGAGTTACGTTATAGACGTCTGTAACACCAGAGGCATGACATGCATGATACCATGTATATGTTGTAGTCAATATCCGAAATCTAGGCACTCCTAGATTTGACTAGTTAAACCTAATCAATGAATATGTTTATGTACCAAAATAAGGTTTTTGTACAGTTGTCTAGTTTGATCATTTGTTCCATATTTATCCGCTATTGAAAATGGCGTGCAAATATTAAAATCATAGTAATCGAAATGTATTAATCACTGATAGATAAATGTCAAATTAGGTATATGTATGTCAAGCTGAATTAAACATCCATACTTAATATTATAAATGTGAATGTGAATGTGACTTTGTTTGTTACTCATTCCCGCCGAAACTACTCAACCGATCATCATGAAACTTTGTACACAAATTCTCGAAGGTATGAGGAAAGACATAGGGTACTTTTTTATTTAAAAAAAGTAAACGCGGGCGAATCCGAGAGTGGAAGCTAGTTAATAATAAATTATACTAAAATATGTCAAAAGTATACTAAATAATTGTTATGCATAAATTTTGTCACATAAATATTCATCATCCTAAAAAGTAACATTTGTCCATTAGTAATATAAAAAGATATCTTTTAATCCATGACGGACTATTTTCTTTCAATGTATCCGGAAAATGATAATACAGTTGTATTACCATAGAGCAGTGCTTGTCAATCTTTTTTTTTTTTTTTTTATACTACGTCGGGTGGCAGACAAGCATACGGCCCGCCTGATGTGAAGCGGTTGCCGTAGCCATATTAACGCTCGCAACATAAAATATCGCTCGCGCGCCGCCACCCCCGCTGCCAACGCAGCATCTCCTTCCTTTCTGGTGACCTCACTCACTCGCAGGAACACAACAACCCTCAAGGGAATTGTTATTTGGCTGCGGTATTCTGTGAGGTGGAGGTACATTCCCCAGTCGGGTAGATTACAATTACGCTCCCTACCTCTCTTTTCGCCAGAGCTTCGTTTGTCAGTCAGCAGGGTGCACCGCGTGCAGGTGAAGTTGGCTTTGGTTCAAAGGTGTTGATGAACCACTTACACCCCAAATAACCCCTTTACAAGTTAAAAAATTCTGGCGACCCTCTCCTCATCCTCCAAACTTCAACAATTCACCACGCTATGAAAGCTTTAAAATTGTTAGTGTCATTTGCTTTCGATTTTGTTGACATAAAAATTAAGGCTTTTATTGGAAAAGGATTTGAGTTGATGAATTATTGAACAATAATCAGGCATGCTTACGTTTTTTTTCCCGCAACCCCCTCGAATATAACTTGGCGACCCCTCTTGGGGTCGCGACCCACAGTTTGAAAATCACTGCCACAGAGTATGCATATGCGTTGGCAGACATAATAATATAATAATAATCTTTTTTTATTTCACTAATACAGCAATGTTACATTACAATCTAATCATTACACTGAATTTTTTTAGCTTATGTAAATGGGCCCCGATTCTCAAACTAGGTCCTGTATCTTGAGAATCAGAATTCCTTCTCGTTTGCTTAAACTTAAAAATATATAACACACACATAATTTACTTTTAACTCTTGAGCAGCGGTCCACCACGTCAACATATTTTCCAAACAAATCTGGGAGACTTTGCAAAGACACATATTTATTTAGATACCTCCACTCAATTAATTAGATAAATTAAACGGGTCACTCACGTCTTTTTGTCGGGAAAGCCGACTAGTTTCGATCTCAAAAGGAGACCTTCTTCAGGGCGAATGTCCAGACACGTCCACCCTTTGTCTCTCGCGCCGGACACAGAGACAAAGGGTGGACGTGTCTGGACATTCGCCCTGAAGAAGGTCTCCTTTTGAGATCGAAACTAGTCGGCTTTCCCGACAAAAAGACGTGAGTGACCCGTTTAATTTATCTAATTAATTTAGTATAATGTCTCACGTGAGTTTTAATAATAATACCTCCACTCCCTCTCCAAAAACAAGTCCAGTTTAAGTTAGGTTAAGCTTCTGATCTTTGTTTTGGAGAGAAAGGTAGGTTTATCTAGTCAAACCTAGGAGCGCCTAGATTTCGGGTATTGACTACAATCTACAACATATATATGGTATCGCGCATGTGATGCCTTTGATGTTACAGGCGTCCATAGGCTACGGTAACTGGTTTCCAACAGGCGGGCCGCATGTTTGTCTTCCACTCGACGTAGTACAAAAAAATGCATATTTTGAGACGGGAAAAATTCTCCTATCATTGCACCACAAATGCGACACCACCTATTTTTCTCGAATGCATCTATTTTTGACCGAATGCGTGCCTTAAACGTCTAAGTCTCTGAAGCATATTGAATTACGGAAAAGGAGAGGGTTCGCATGAGATTAGTTTTAGTTTTAATACAGTCGTGCGTATATTGTATATAGTTAACATAAAAAATATAACATTCGCAGATGAAGAAGAGAAAGAGAGTCAAGAAGAACAAAGTGAAGAAGACCACAGTGAAGAAGATTACAATATAATATGGTTGACATCGTATAGACATATCACAGTAAAGGGACAAAGTCTTGACATATCCTTAAGCAAACTTAGTCACGACGAAGACTGTACTATCGCTGTACCTAACGGCGCAACAAAAGCCTTAAAAGAACTTGATTTGCCTGGTGTCATAGTACAGGGCAGTAGTCACTTCGTATCGTGTAGGGTTACTATAGGTCCAATGACTCAAGAGTTTATAGGAGACTGGATTCTTTGCGGAGTACACAGAGAAAATGAAGAAATACATAAGAGATGCCAACGTGTTCAAGTTGAATGGTGTAAGTCTAATACAGTATTTTGAGAAATAACTGCCATCTAATCCCAAACAAGTAAAGCTTGTACTTGTGTGTAGTAAAGAAATCAGACTAAAATAAACAGACATGTTCATGCACACAAATATTTGTTTTGTACTGGGTAACTAATTAATAATAACTTAAAACTTGTGAAGCCTGACTACTATATTTTTTAACCGATTTCTGTATCATACAGATCTTTATTTTTTTTTATTATATGTACCAGTGTTGCGTATTTATTTTAAAATACTATTGGTAGAAAATAGAGATGAGCAAAATGCTATGGGATTTTAGTATAAATCTCCAATAATAACATATAAATTCTCTATTTATACTCAAAAACTAGGCATTTATTGGAAATTTATCATTAATGGCCTTCATTTAAGCCATCTCAGAGAACAAGAAAAGTAATTGTATTGAAAGTTACCAAAGTCACAAAATCGCTAAGTGTATATTTGATATTTGATTTTTTATAGTGAATGCGAATAATCCGACAACGGGCTGGTGGCATCTGGAAATGAAATCGAAATTTGACCATGTTGTAAACTTCAATGGAACTCTATCACCTGGGTTGAGGTCAATTTATGATATAATCACGTGCCACGTTATCACGCCTGACGGCGAAGATTTAGTTCTTACACCTGATGCTGGATATCCAGGACTGATCTTGAATAGCAGTCCACGTTTGTGCAGCGTTACAATGAGCCCCATTAATAAATTCTTCCTTGGGGAATGGGTTCTACGTGGACTGTTTCGCAGCAGTTTCTTTTCAGAAGAGATTTTTCTCCCGATGAGCTTAAGGCTTTACGGTAAGTCTCATAATTTATTTTTATTATTTAAACTCTTTATTGACCGCAGCAAGACCAATGGTACAAAAGGCGGACTTAATGTTAAAAGCATTCTCTACCAGTCAACCTTCGAGAAGTACAGACATCCACGAAAGCGGTTTATAAATATTAATATATTTTTAAAATGTTAATACAAGAAACATAAAAAGTGACTAATATACTATACATTAACATATACAATCATATTCTGTATAAGTTAGTTGCATTAAATTGTTTGTTTCTTATTAACTAAAAATATACATTACTACACTAAATAAATAAATATTCTTGAACAAATTACACAGCGCCATTTAGTCACAAACTATTAAAGCTTATACTTGGGTACTAATTAACTGATAAAAATGTACTTACTTAAATATATTTTTGTAAAAATATACATATAAATAATACATACAAAACAATCAGACCAAGACAAACAGACATGTTTGTTGTCTTGTGCATGGGTCGAACCCGCAACCTCGGAGTAAAAGTAGCCATTGCTAGTTATTCGACCTCAGGGTTCGTCGTTATGTTTACTTTATATTTATTGAAGTTTCAAATTCTCATTCAATTGGACGCAAGATAAGGGAGCACTTGATCGCAAATATTAGACAGTTTCTTTTTTAAAATTAAACTATAACAAATATGTACTTGAACATTATAATAAATATTTGTAGTCTCTTCGGAGATACCATTGAGCAGTACCACAATTAGATCTTGTTTTCGTGTGTAAAGAGTACGACGGGCAAATCAAAATTTTCTCTATTGAACAACTAAAGGGAACATTCGAATTTACCCGTCGAACCATTGGCTAACAGACTATTTCTTATTTCTGTGCACTGTCTGGGTCTTCAGCGTTTTTGATTTAAAATGGTTAATTTAATAGGTACAATTTATATGGAAAGGATTTTTGTTTTATGTTCGGGAAATGGTGAAATCTCTATTTATATAGTATTTTTGTATTAACTCAATATCAGGATTTTACGAAATATCACGTAAACCTAAGTCAACATAGATAAAATTATATTTAAAAATATTGTGAACAAAAGATACAGCCTCTGGGGTTCGTAGATTGAATTTTGTTGCCACAAACAGAAAATCAAGAATCACAGTGAATTAAATAAATAATATCATATATCGCCACGAAACTTCATAGTAATGTTATCAACAATTCTCCTAATGATAAACTGTTTTTTTTTTCAGATGAAGAGAATCCTTATAGTCAGGCCTATAATGTAACTGTAATGGATCCAGCAACCCGAGTAATCAATTTAGGCAATACTGTAGATTTAGATATTACTGTAACTGGTACTGTCGACAGCTGCGAACTGAACAGCCCTTCAGGTCAAAAGTATACGTTGAATGGTGCCAAAGGTACAGAACCTGTCTCATTTGCAAACACAGGCTGTCGTGTTTCTATTGGTCCTATCTCAAATAGCTTGGTGGGTGACTGGAAAATGATTGGAAAGTTTAACGACGGAAATATTTTTACTGAAAGACACCAAACCCTCCATATAATTAAAGAAGGTATTTCATCTTTTCACATTTAGTTCTTATAACTAAACTTGAATACATAAAAAAATAAGAAACATTCTTATTACAGATCCGGAAAATCCCATTATTGATGAAGATAGAATTGTAGAAGAAAGGCGACCACAAATGTTCAATACTACTATAGGTTTAAGCCATACAGTAACTATAGGCACTATGTGGATATATACTGTAGAGAGCTGCCACATAAGAACGCCCACTGGACGTCAATACACTATCATGGAAGGTTTTAATATCCCTGGAATAGAAGTTAAAGAAGATGTTTCTGATATAATTGCTTGTGATGTGACTGTGACTGTTCAATCAGAGGATCTTGTTGGAGAATGGGTACTGATTGCTAGAGAAATAAGAACTAGAGTCCCTTACGAAGTTAGACAACCATTCACTGTCCACGTAGAAGGTATTACTTAGATTACTACTAATTAAGGACATTAATTTAAATAATTATATGCATATCTAGTCACGTCCAAGCGATATGATAAATACAACAATGACAATAGATAAAGAGTGTGTAATCGTAATCTCAATGTCCTTTTTAACTGATGAAAATGGAGGAGGACGTTTTCGTGTCAACTGGCATATATTGTAATGAATGTGCAATAATGTGCATGCATAACTATTGACGTTGTGCGGTATAATCCAATTTTGACAATTTTATGTTTGAAAAAAGGCACTGGCGCTGTGCTCTGATTAGGTACTGTGATCTGGATTAGGATTATAAATAAATAAATAAATAAATATTTCTGGACAATTTACACAGCGCCATCTAGTCCCAAATTAAGCGCAAAGCTTGTGTTATGGGTACTAGACAACTGATGAATGTACTTGAATACATTTTTTTTTTGTAAATACATACTTATAATACATAGAAAACACCCAGACCAAGACAAACATACATGTTCATACACACAAATGTTTGTCTTGTGCGGGAATCGAACCTGCGACCTCGGAGTCAAAGTGTCACCGAGCTCTCGAGTCAAAATTTGCACTAACTTCCTGCACCACCGCTTTAGTACGGCACTAGGTTTTTTGACATTTATTTTTAATCATCTATAAACTATAAAAAAGCCGTACATTAATAATTAGTCGTAATTCCTCACTTGTACCTGGGAAATTCCATTTACTCACGTACTCACCTGTACCGCTCAGAAATGACGGCATAGTGCTCAGAGTTATTTTCTGATATAGTAACAGCCTTCTAAGCGTTATTCACGATGGTTCATTTCACAGGTAATTTTTTTCCATGGGCTTGTAGTCTAATGATGAGAACAAAACAAAAGAAAGAAACAAACTTCACTGAAGTCGGGGAACCTCGTTAAAAGCGTCGATTTCAACGAAGTCAGTGCTTTTTAATCAAAATCGTTGTATTTTTCATTACAGAGAAAGTTAATGCACTGCCGCAACAAGTGACTATTATGGAGAACAATGATCTCCATATACGTCTAGAAAATTCTATAGAAGAGTATGATACCTGTAAGCTGTATGAACCTACTGAAAATGAAAGACTCGATTACGTATTGGATACTGCTCATGTTAACACTTGTGGATTCATTGTAAAGGATTTCAAGAAATCCGACAGTGGTGTATGGGAAATTAGATATGGAAATCATATCATATACAGGGCATTTATAAACGTCATTGTCATTGGTAATAAGTATTTAAGTTGCTATTGAGATTTATTTGTATTATAAGGCAATAGCTGAATTAATTTATTATATCTAGACTAATCAATTAAATTTATCATAGTGTGGCGAAGGAAATTTTGATAATGTCGTTGAAAACTTTAATACAAGTCGCCCTATTTAGTAATGCCCGTATTTATGTAATAATTGATAACTCGATTGACTTGAGTATACGCGTGTCTTGGTATTCCAGGAATTTCCAAAAATCTTCCTTACTGATGTAAGGAATTGAGTGATTATTTCGCACATAGATGTGTAGATGTACATTTAGTAACATGACTACCATTTTAAATTTCTCAGACCAGTAGCGCAGCGGTTAAGGCTGTGCGCTGCTAAGTTACTCGAAATTTTGTTTTTCACAAATCTGGATCTAAATTATGATAAAAGTATTTGATCAGGATCGCTCTCTCGGACTAATATAGATTGTATCGTTTCAGCTGCATGGGAAACAGAAGCAAATAGTTTAAGATGGATTCAAGGTAGATCTATAGACATAACAGTCGGTCCAGAAGATGCAATTTATTGCAAAGTCCAGGATTCGCGGATGCGTGTTGTGTTTGAAGGTTTCGGCAGATGTCACATAGTAGTCGATAGAGTCGTGGTTGAACATGGTGGAGTGTGGAAGCTGACCGTCGGATTTCCGGGCAAAGTTCTTACCGAAGAGTTTACGTTTGATGTTCATGTTCGTTCATCAGGTATGTTTAATAGATTTTTTTGAAGTGATAACTTATTTAGACGGGCTGAGCACTTTGTTTCGTGGCTAAAGAATGAGACTGAGCTGTCACGGTCGGGTATGTAACGTTCGTGCGGGTAAAGTCGGTAAGGGAGCGAGACATAAAGTTTTCACTTCTGTTGGGTGGTAATAAGCACATACCTTTTTTATTCTCGGTATACATACCTATTTGAATAAAAATGCGTAGATTTGAACTCAGAAAAAATAAATCGAAACATACAACAACTTAATAATATTTCTCTACAATGCCCCAGGGCAATAGCGCCGAAACTGAAGCCATCCATGATTACCATTGAATATTAATTAGTCATTCGAGAAATAGGTCTTACGTTTTAGTTGCTAACAAATACCTACAACTTAGTCGATAGAGCTCCATCGTTTCTACCAGCTAAGGTAGTACATAAAGGTAATACAAATTTAAGCCGAAGTTTGATTTTCGTTATCAAATAATCCGAAGGAAATCGCCTCCTGTTTAGCCGGTAGGGGTCCCTGATTTATGCATTTACTAAGACAAATTTCCATATATCCACATTTGTTATCAAATTTGAAGTGTATTATTTGAGATCAATAAAAAATAAACTTTTGCCCATAAAGGAATTAACGACATGACACTACCTTTTTATATGAGAGGGGGGCAAACGAGCATGTGGGTCACCTGATGGAAAGCAATAACCACCGCCCATGAAGTTCAGCAACACTAAGGGGTCGCCGATCCGTTGTCAGCCTACTTCTTCTCGTTCCTTCTTTTGTTGTTGTTGTAACAACAAAATGTAAAACAAAAATCTTTTCTTTCTTCTCAGGAGATAAACCCGTGGTCACAACACATGTGGTCAAGGAAGACCCTGTGGTAACACTGTCATGCTCCGTCCCAACGGACTACGAGGTTAGATCCTGTTCCTTCCGCGAACCCTCTGGAAGAGTGTTGATAGCTAGTCAAGGAGTTGGAGAGGACCGATACTCTTTCCATGGCGTTGGTACCAGGTATTTTTACTATTTTTAATTCCCTTGTATGTTTTAGCAATAGTTAAGGCTACTAGAAGACATTTTTTTTATATATTACGTCGGGTGGCAGACAAGTATACGACCCGCCTGATGTGAAGCATCTACCGTAGCCATATTAACGCTCGCAACATGAAATATCGCTCGCACGCTGACAGCCCCGCTGCCAACGCGCCCACTCCTTTATTTCTGATGACATCACTCACTCGCAGGAACAACAACCTCAAGCGAATTGTTATTTTGGCTGCGGTATTCCGTGAGGTGGAGGTACATCCCCAGACGGGCAGCTTATCAAATACGCTGTACCCTACGTCTCTTTAAAACGTCACGAGTTTGATCCCTGCACAAGACAAAATATTTGTGTGCATGAATATATCTGTTTGTCTTGTTCTGGGTACATATTTTCTATTCGTTATATGTATGCATTTACAAAAAAAAAAATATTTATTTATTTACTAAATTGAGTAAGAAAAAGGTTTCCGTCTGCCGTCGCACGTCTGGGAAATCTATGACAATCGCTAAAGCTAAAGTTCTTGAAGTTAATACATGTACAGAAATTTAATATTATAAATTTAATGTTAACTGCAGATTATACGAGTAAATAAACAAGGAAATATACACACTATTATCAACTAGTGTATCACAATGTTAGGTATTTCCTATAATAAATTAACGATATGTTGTACTTGTAGAATGTAGAGTTTTCCAACGTTACGAGAATTTCTTACATTTTTGCCAGTAAGTGTACATGTATATATATATATATATATATATATATATATATATATATGTGTATATGTATATATATATACTTGTGCATATCTGTAGGTATATTACTATTTATAAAAGTATATATAAAAATAGTCCGGATTCTAGCCCACGGGGCCGAAATCGTTGTTGAGTGGAGCGAGTTGATTCGCTGAGTGTATGATCATTCCTCTAGGATATGATCGATCTCAATTTTTTTCGACACGAACCTCATGCATGTCGAGGTCTTTAATTGTGACAAGTTTCATCAAAATCGGTTTAGTGGTTTTGGAACCTATTCATTTCCAAGAGTGATTTTACGGCGTTCCGTTTACTCCGATCGCTCTACTCGATTCAAGATCGGCTGGACCGATTGTTATGATCTTTGATTTGTTGGATTTGTCTCGATCACGAACACCAGAATAAATATTCACATACCAGAAAAAAATTACGAAAAAAAATTATGATGTAATTGTCAGGAGAAGATTTGTATGGGAAATCCACAGGAATTGTATGGGAGAAACGGGTAGATCGATCTACAGCGAAGCGTGGGCGGGTTCATATATTCATATGTTATTTTTTATTAAATGAAACTTGAATTTTATAACTTTTCTTTGTTGATTAAACCTACTTACACAACCACTTCCACAACAAGAATTAATTGTATATTATATCCTGTTATGTAGAATAGATCAAATCGACATTTTGTTACTTTTAAGTTTAAGCTGTTTAAAGTTTAATAGGTATAAAAATATCACGTAGTATAAGTTTTAGGAAGATACTTCCCTTTGACATATATGTCATCAAACTGCTAGAATCTGTTGCGAATAGAGATGGGCAAATTGCCAGGCATTTACAATAAGTGCCCAGTAAGTACCTCTAAATGCCCAATAAATGCCTAGTTTTGGGCATAAATAGGGAATTTATAAGTACTTTTTAGGCATTTATCGTAAATGTCAAGTATTTTAGCCATCTCTAGCGAATGGCGATCATGGCGAAGTTTCTCGCCATGTATATCTCTCAATTAGGCATAGCTTATCGGTTGGACTGCATAACAGGGTCCAATTTAAAATCTATTGTACACGTACAATAGGCTAGACGAGGATTTTTTCTTTCGATGTGTTATGGACGTCATTATAATATAACTATAAGTGAAAGAATTACTTCGATAGCATAAAAACTTCTCGAGATATGATAACTTGAAAATCACAATTTTGGACTTTCCCGAAAACGCTCCATACAAAAGGCTACTGAATTATGACGTCACACTTAGGTATTTTCTATACGTTAAAACAGACGTTTGTACGACAGCTATGTAAAATACTGCGTTTATGTAGCTAGTGCCGTAAGAAAAGTTATAGTATTTTTGATTGTTTTTCCAAAGTTAATATTTTTTTTATATAATTTCATTCTTTTAAATTGGACTTTCCCACCAAACTTTGATCGACTATAAAACAAGTCGGACATAACTTATTAAAATTTCAAGATCGCAGATCGTTCTAGTTTTGTAAATATTACGATATTGATAATTATTTTTTATAATTTTTGATCATTGTCGTCTAGCCTATAGTTTGTGCAGAAACATAATGATATACATATGGATATAATGATACTAATATAATAAAAAATAATTAGGCGACTGTTTAACATTTCTTGGTCATTCAGTAATCCTTCAAGAAAGGCGTAAATGGATTTTTACTGGATTAGCAACGCATGATAATGCCTCATGCCAAGCGTCTATAGCCTGCGATGACGGCGTACGCTTGTTATCCACATTAATGGTACAAAAAATATAAACCTAATGTAGTTTTTTTTGTATGAGAGGGGGCCAAACGAGCATGTGGGTCACCTGATGGAAAGCAATCACCACGGCCCATGAAGATCAGCAACACCAAGGGATCGCCGATCTGTTGCCAGCCTATACCTTCTTTCTGGTGACCTCACTCACTCGCAGGAACACAACAACCCGCAATGGAATTGTTATTTGGCTGCGGTATTCTGTGATGTGGAGGTACTTTCCAATTCACGCAGCTTAAACAATACGCTTTGCTCTACCTCTCTTTTCGCCAGAGCCTCGTATTGATAGTCAGCAGGGTCCACGTGCAGAGGCTTTGGTTCAAATATGTTGATGAACCACTTACACCCCAAATTTTCATCTATTCCCATTATTTGATGATAATTTCAGCTACATAAAAAATCTCTTTTTTTGTTTCAGTTTCGATTCCGAGATACAAAGCCACGAATGCGGGCTCCGGATCTCTGGTCCCTTGCTGTCTGACATGGGTCTATGGCGTTGTGCTGTGGAAACTGACAAGGAAGTTTACTTCGGATTCCTTACTGTACTCTGTCCATGGGCTATGAACTTCCCTGAGAACGCAGCTTTAGTTGTATCAGGTAAATAAACTGTGTAATTACCAAAAACAGATAGGTAACATAAAATTATATATCTATCTACTCGTATGGATATAAATATAAAATGTTTTGTCTTTTCATACGAGAGATTAGTAAAGTAATACATCTATATATATAAAAGAAAGTCGTGTTTGTTACAACACTTATAACTCGAGAACGGCTGGACCGATTGCCATGGTTATTGATTTGTTGGATTTGTCTCCGTCCAGAATAGCAGAATAACTATTAAAAACATTGGAAAATTTACGAAAAAAATAAAATAAAAGAAAAATCATTTTTCCATACAAAATGTTCGTGGATGTCGGACCTGTCAAACGTGACGTTAACGTGCGTACGTCAAATGTATGCGTGCGTTCAGAAATGTGGGTATAGGATAATAAGTATTAAAACATTGACAAAATTGTCGAAAAATTAAATTTGAAAACGGATTGGGATATTTACTGATTTTCAATTAAATGTCAAATCGATTGGTCTAACTTTTACGTCGCGAAAGTTGTCCGTTGTTTTGAAAATTGTTTATGAATGAATGCTTGAAAATGAATATTAATTGGTTGTCAAGTGTCATGGTACTTTATTTTGTGACATAGTAAAATACTGAACTTAATATTTACCCACTGCTGGGTAATATTTACCCACTGCTGGGTAATATTAAATACGGGTCTTCCTTCAACTGAATATGTTTCGAGCATACTCCACCACGCTGCTCAACTGCGAGTTGGCGGACGCCAGTAATTTCAAGCCGCCTAAAGGCCACTTGGCTTAACGATCCATCTAATGATAACAACCAGGACCGACGGCTTAACGTGCCTTCCGAAGCACGGAGGAGCTCGACATAATCTAATGATAACAACCGGGACCGACGTCTTACGTGCCTTCCGAAGCACAGAGGAGCTCGAGATAATCTAATGATAACAACCGGGACCGACGACTTACGTGCCTTCCGAAGCACGGAGGAGCTCGAGATAATCTAATGATAACAACCGGGACCGACGTCTTACGTGCCTTCCGAAGCACAGAGGAGCTCGAGATAATCTAATGATAACAACCGGGACCGACGACTTACGTGCCTTCCGAAGCACGGAGGAGCTCGAGATAATCTAATGATAACAACCGGGACCGACGGATTAACGTGCCCTCCGAAGCACGGAGGACCTCGAGTTAATCTAATGATTACAACCGGGACCGACGGATTAACGTACCTTCCGAAGCACGGAGGAGCTCGAGATAATATAAACTCATCCATGGACAGGCTACGGTTGACGTTGCTTAACTTGCGTGTACAATTAGACTGACACGCGCAATGACGCCATCGTGCTTCTCTATTATTTTCTATTATTCACTAGCAAACCCGGCGAACTCCGTTTCGCCACCAGATGGCGCTGTATGTGAAAAAAGATTTTCCCGCTTTTCTTTTCAATTTTTTCCAGAATTTTCTTTGCTATAAACCTCACGGAGCCCGTGACCTTTCCAACGAATGCAAAACCGTGGAAATCGGTTCGTGCGTTCTGGAGTTATAGCGTCAGGAAGGAAAACCCGACTTATTTTTATATAGTAGATTATATTAATTTCAAGACATCATAAATTTTGTTCAACTAATATGTATACCACGACATTCATTGACAATTAGGCGGTACGAAGTTCGCCGGGCCAGCTAGTATTCAATAGAAATAAAAAAGGGATGGAGCTGAGTGTACAGAATTGCTCCAAGGTAAGTAAAACCACACCCCGGCCAATCCATACAAATGTCATGTACATGAACAATGACGTCTGTGCAGAGCGTGAATGAGCGTGTACGTGCGGCGCCACCTTTTTTTGAACACTTTAGTGAGCATGACTACCTAGGCAGTCAGGCACAGTAACACCTCTATTTATTTCCCTCCCTCTTACTTCGCCCACCAGATACTTACATTGTTTGACCCAATCTATGTATATTAATTTATGTACATTTATTTATCAAACTGGACTTTACCTTCTAGAGCCAACGCTGGCGGTGCAAAGCAGTGCCGGCACAATCTTGGAAGGCGAAAGCGTTACCCTGTCGTGTTCTATTCAGTCCGCGATCCGGTACTGTTACTTCAGAGCGCGCAACGGAACTGTCTTCAATGTATCTCCTGGTGAGTTGACTTTTTCATACAAAAGTTTTTGACTGTGTCTTAGACGTAGCAATTAAGTACCCCTTTTTCCTCGTAGTCAAATCTTTTCCTTTCCTCTTTCCTTTCAACTAAACTGCTTTGACCACGAAACATCGCATCAACCCTAGTCTCATTATGGGGGTTTTTCTTTCTGTCGAAGCAGTTTAGACAAAGTCATGTAGCTCAATTGCAAGTTCGTGTAAGAGTTTTCACCATACCTGAAAGACTAAGTCTACCGACAACAGCCAGGACTGACCGCTTAACACCTTTCGGAATACGAAAGAGTTTGAGGTATATCCATTTAGATATTTTAGATCATTGGTTCCAGAGTGGTCTGTATCCACTTCCATGGGTCGATTTAGTTGTTAGGGTCAGATTGGTAATGCATAAAGGTAAACAGTAACAGAACAAAAATGCTTGGGAACCTCTGATTTAGGTAGATAGCCTAGAGTGTAATCTTGTGGAACTCAAATGTGTAGACATTTGAAGGATACCTCATACTTTCTCACTAGTTAGGTCGTGTACTAGTGCCGGACAGTTTCCATTCACTACCGTTAGTAAGATGCATGTAACCTATACTGCCACAGTCATGGCTGCCATCTATGTTGTCATCTATGCACATGTCATCTTCAGAATTCACATTTATGTCAGGCGAAAAAAAAAACATTTAGGTATGTTTCTGTTTCGGTAACTTTGGAACCGAGAGCATCGGAAAGAGAGGTTGTATACGATCGATTATCCCGGCTGCTGTGTCGTGCTGGTTGTAGCTTCTGCTTCAGAAGGTAAACATGCACAGACATGACCATAATATCTGGGATGGAGACCAGAACAGCCGATGCAGAAGCAGCATTATATCTTCTAACCACAATGGATGGATGTTGTCCTATTTTGAAATACAAACACACAAGTTCCAGTCAGTTATGTATAAAATTGACTGGAAGAAAATCCTTCAAAGAATGTGCGTCATTACAAATAATGTCATTATAAATTAATTACATGGTTTAATTCTATGGCAAGAAAATTTTTGAAACATAAAGAAGACATAAAGGCACAATAAGCAACAACAATATCTGGTGTTGAAAGCACGCAAAGATGTATAGATAGACCTGCAAACCCATCCAAACATCTGTTGACTTTAAGTGCGTTTTTATTGGGAGTGACAGGTACAGTGAGGTTACTTAACAAAGGAGGATTAGGAGATTAACAAAAACTCTGTTATAACACAAAAACTGCGTGTAAAATATTCAGTGGTCGTCTACATAACATTGTTTATGCATAATGTTACAGTTAAATCTACGGAGCATATGGAGTATCTCGGAGCAGGACTAGATGCCGGAGAATGCGGGATCAGGCTCAGGAGTGTGGACTCAACAGATAGTGGCCAATGGAGCTGCCACGTTGGGCTTCCTGACATTACACAGCCTGAACAAAGAGTTGATTTCCAACTGGATGTAGTCAGTAAGTAAAAAGTATTAAAAATTCGAACTGATTAATTTAAATTAAATCATCATGTAGCTATTACTGTTGCTTTGAGCATTAATGGAGATATTATTGTGTTGCTAGAAATCGAAGTAATCTAGAGATATGTTGTACATGAAACTTATCAAATATGGAATCAAAGTTATGATTAACCTAGGCCTAGACCATCTTATGTAGTCGTCAATCAGTCTTTCTAGCGTTGTCGGGAGACGAAAAGGGATGAATAAAAAGTTTGATCGTCTCAGATGTCATATGGAACTTTAAAGGATTTTTCTCCGTTGAATCAGTGGCTGATTCAGCTTGTAAACCTTTTTCTGAAATACTGCACCTAGGTGATCTGTATCTGTAGTAGATACAGATTACTACTCCAATTAGCACGTTCATGAATGACTTCACGAATTAACGTTTCAGAACGCATCGTGGTGCAGCAGAACGTTCTCAATAATGTTCTGATGGTAAGGGGACAGGTGCACAACGACGCACCGCTAGATTACTGCAGATATGTGCGGATGGATGGAGCAGGTTTGATTTTATTGTATTTCTTTTAGAATTCTATCAATACTTACTTTTTTTTCTTTTGAGTGCTATCTCTTTGGTGGTCACTGGATACGCTATTACACTGTGTCTCGCTATATTTTTATTAAGATGTAATTAATAACTGATCCAGTATTATTCTTGTGTAATCCTCCCAAAATATAGACTAAACTATTATTTTAGGGTTTACTTCTGCTACACTTCCTAGCCGATACACCACCCAAGAAAACCTGAGCAGAGGTCTCTGTGCTCTCAACGTGGAAAGTCCCACTATCCTAGACATGCACCCATGGACTGTTGCTGCCAAGATTGTGGACAGAGATGCCGAAGTAGTTGGTGTCACGGATCATACCATTGAGATGCCGACGGAACCGGAGCCGCAGCCTGTGACGGAAACTACGCCTGTACCTACGCCGGAACAACAACCAGAACCCCTACCTTCGCCAGCAGCAACACGTAAATATAACAGCTCAAAGGCACCGGGCGACCGCCGCGACTGCGACCAACTATTTACATGATGTTATATTCAATACCACGCACTATGCGACTGTGATTACCTGGTCGCGGAGACCATACTAAAAAGCTCTTTAGCGACCATGTTTCAGTCGCAGTGGTGGTCGTCCAGCGCTTATGTTCGCTATGAACCATAATTGGGGATTAGTGTTTGTTAATCGCAATAGATCCCACACTGGCAGTTCCTTTAAGGGACTCTAGAGCCTATTACAGTTATGGCCGTTCGAAAAAAAATAATACTAAGACTACAACAGTCTAAGGGCTCTTTCAAATTAGACGTTTCATGTCAGACCGATGCCGCACGTTTAATCTACCACCTTGCTATAACCGACAGTAGGACCGCTGCAGGACGGCAGCAGTCCGACATCAACCGTCTAAATTAAAAGCGTATCAGACTGCGGTGTGTTCATATTCTAGTGATGTATCAAATATATTAACTGTCTGTCGAGGTTTTCTCAGGAGACTACAACATGGTATTTTTCAAAAAGGGCGTGAAGAGGTTTCACAGGTACCCCTGGTGTTGCAGGCGTCCATAGGTTGCTTTCCTTCAGGCAAGGGATATCTAGTTTGAAACCTTAGTGGTTCGAAAAATGTGTAATAGCCCTCTAAATGATGTAAAAAGAAGGGTAAACAAAACTAGTTTATTTTAATAGAAAACCATTTTTGTTTTCAGGGAATACATACATATTATCTTGGCTAATGGTAATTATAGTGTGCATGTTACTCACGTCTTTTGCTATGCTGCTGATTCCGCCAAAGAGCCGTAGAAAGACCATCGCGACGGCTGCTTCCTGGAGGAACAGTATTCGAAGCAGTTTCACTAAGAAGCCTCTGCCTGTGACCACAGATAGTAATAAGATTACTGCCTAATAGTTGTCTAAATCAATGTTACTTATTTATAGGGTTGCCATCGGGGTTTCCTCTGATTTGTCGTAGTGTGGAGAGGGTCCGGGGGGCGTTCGGGCGGGGTTTCATTTGTAGACCAGCCCCCTTACCACCATCTCTTATTGCGATTCAATAACTGAATAGAATGCTTATTCATACCAATGAATAAGCGACTCTATTTCATAAGCGACTTTATACCATTTGAAATAGAGTCGCTTATTCATTGGTATGAATAAGCATTCTATTCAGTTATTGAATCGCAATATGACATGGTAAGGGCGCTGGGTAAAAAAAAAAAAATCACTACCGCCGGCTCCACGCTGCGAAAAACCGTCACAGAATAAAAAATAGTATTAGTACTAAAAACACTGATGATTTGTCCGATTTTTAACATTCAAAATCCGGAGTTTTCACGTATCTTTGTCTGGTTGCTAGCGTTTAGAGATGGTAACCCTACTTATTTTAACAAGTCCAAACCGTTCTAGCAAAAACTTACATTGCCTGGTAATGAACAAGGTATGTTCTTCCCGTGTGTTGCCAAAACTACGTTTAGAATTTGGTTGTCAAAATCTGTCATTTTCCATACAAATTACAGCTGATGAGTTCAAATTACTTGACCACATGTATTTATATGTTAGTTATGTATTAAAAGCATTGTTGTTTGAAACTTGTCATTATTGAATTAGACACCTAGGTACCTAGACATCCTAGATCCCATCTATATAGATAACAATAAGATCCTAAACAAAACAATGTGTCTGGAGTCTTGTATGTGAATACGTTATATGCATTAAAATTATCTCAAAATGGCAGCGCTTGCCCCTCCCCCGCACGCGATGTTCCATAGTCCTTACTTAGCGTAATAAATTCTTTGATCCTTCCAGTGGCGTAACTATACCATCAGGGGCCCGTCGCAAATTCATTGGAAGGGCCCTCAGAGGATAGGGTCCTCACTAACACCATAGATTAACACTAAAGAAGTATTTTGTACATTTTTGGTCTATATCTCGAAGTAATAATCGATAATTTTATTTTTAGGAAATATGATTATGTACATAAACTTACCTATTAAAATTTGAAAGTTGTTAATTTATAGTCTTAAAAAAATACTATTTTCGTACTAAGCTCTCGAGCCTGGGGCCTGTGGCATTTTGCAGGCTCTGCCACCCTGTAATTACGCCACTGGATCCTTCATCTATCCAGTGATGTGATTGAATTTTGGATGTAGAGGTAACTAGGTACTAATACGGAGGTAACTGCAACACCAAATTGTATCCTCCGACTTTGTTATCATTCGTTTTTTGAATTACCTCCCTATTAAAGCAGAAGTAAAGACTTATTATTAACGTCAAAAACAATAATTTCCTTTGTCTATTTTTATTGGTAACATACGATATGAATATAAGTATTTCGATTTCGAAAGCATTATAATTGAAGTCCTTCGGTATAACTAATATAAAAGAAATGATCTGGTTACCTTGATCCATATTGATAACGAGATAGTCATTAAAAATATTACGATTTCAAACGACGGATGGATGGAGATCTGATGAATTATCGACGGAGATATGTGTATTCCTTTGTAATAGGTATTTACATGAAATAGAGCTATCTAATTAGGGCTATCGATGACGACACGCTGATTGTTGTTGTCTCGTAGTGGACATTTAGGAATTTCGAACTCAAAATACTTGTAAACTGCTTGAAATCTATTTAATTTAGTAAAATATATGAGCAGAGATACAACTTGTATGAATGCCGAATGACAATGGTAATTTATATAACGTTATTGGCGGTTAGGGTTGCCAACCATACTGTTAAAAACAGTATTATACTGTTTTCTACGCTTTAATACTGTTGAAAAAAACTTCATTTGACCATAGTACTGTTTATTGTACTGCTCCGCATGCACTGGGCCTTACGATACTGTTTGTTTTGCTACGCAGCTTTTAATATACTGTTTTTCTTGTAAAAATAAGTTGGCAACCCTATTGGCGGTATGTTTGCACTGCCGATTTGTATAGCAACACAACCCTTTTTTCCGTAATGGTCATTGCGTTTCCATCAGGCGCCAACAGTTGTGTTTCTGCAAGTGAGTGACGTAGACAGAAATGAAAAGATGCTGTATTAGCGGGAGTCCCAATTATATTGCAAACATTTATTACATTACATTTAACGAGCTCGGTGGCGTAGCGGTCAATGAGGCGGCTTCGACACCAACGCTCGTGGGTTCGATTCCCACACAGGACAAGCATTTGTGTGCATGAACATGTCTGTTTGTCTTGGTCTGGGTGTTTTCTATGCATCTTAAGTATGTATTTACTAAAAAAAATGTATTTACGTATGTTTATCAGTTGTCTAGTACCCATAACACGAGCTTCGCTTACTTTGGGGCTAGATGGCGCTGTGTAATTTGTCTGACAATATTTATTTATTTATAAACTACGGCATCAGTGACCATATAGTTTATTTTGTATAATTCACTAAAAATACAGTTAAGAAGTTAAAAAACCTACCGCCGAAGCTGAAGCCGATTTTATTTTTTCTAAAAATAGGTCTCCGATTAAAGTTATTGAAAAACATCTTCAGCTTAGTCGGTTGAGCTCTCGGGTTTCTACCAGCTGAACTAAACATAATTAGCAACAATCTATTCAGTAGTTTCATTTTCCTATTCAAAAATCTCGATGATAATCGGCTTCAGCTTCGGCGGTAGGGCCCCGGTTCTGGGTTTTCTGTGTCATATAATTTCGTCTGTATACGAGCACACCTCGGACACTCCATACAAATGTCGCGTCGTTTACTACTACATAAATAATGGCGTCAGTGCAGAGCGCGAATGAGCGTGTGTGCGTGCGGCGCCATACAAACAGTTCCAGATTTGTCTCAGAGGGGAGGTGAGGTCGACACGAGAGAGCGGCAGGGAGTGGCCATACTGCACGTAGTACTATTACTTATACTGCGATACGAGTACAAGTCACATCATGAAGGGTACCGTCAAGTGACATGCGGCTACGGTCAAGGTCTAGTTCAGGGAAATTGGAATGAAAGTGCGCAGAAATTGCTCATTGATACTATTGTACAGATAACTTCTCTGTAGGTACTGTGCACCACTAACTTGGTGGCTTAACGCCTAAGCTGAAACCGACTCTATACTTTGGCTCTACCGCCTAAATTAAAACCGATCCTGTTCTGCGAGGTGGAGGTGAACGGCGCCGATTGCAGCCAGTCATTGTCGCGATCACGCAATTGTGCCCAAGCTTTGTCCATGAACGTGATCCCCCATCATAATCCATTGTATGTAGCCTATGTAGGCGTATTATGACTAAAGCTGGCTTCATATGCTTGGCGTTTGCCGCAAACACCAGAATCACCAAACACCGGTTACGCTTGGCGTTTGCCACAAACACCCAACACAAACACTGCACCATTTGGTTTGTGTTTGGTATTTGCCACAAACCCAGAACGCCTTGTGTTTGCCGATCACTGGCGAACATAAACACAAACAAAAAATAACAGGACAGTGATACTGATTGATTGAGATTATTTATTAATCGATCAATGTTGTAACAGTTATCAGAAAATTAACACTTGCAATTATACTATTAGATAATAATTATGTAGTTCCGTACATGTACAGATATTTTTGAGCAATTTCACCTAGAAGAATTGCTCGCATAATGGTATTGACATTGCATTATGTCCGTGGAACATGTTAGCAGGGGGCCTACCGCCGAAGCCAAAACCGATTCCCATCGGGTATTTTGAATGCGAATATCGGATTTCTTTTTAATTTGTGATAAACACTTCACTTTAATCGATAGAGTGCCCCCGACCCTACCGGCTAAGCTATTAGCACTAATTTAAGGCGAAGTTAGATTTTTTCAATCAAAATTTCCGATCTTAATCGGCTTCAGCTTCGGCGGTAGGGATCATGCCATCAGAGAATTCTCCCAGTAAGTTAATTTTGAAAAAGAATGTTCAAGCTTATTTAATTGGGAATTTCTCTAAGCAATAATCATCATTGTCCTATTTACTGTTTTTCCTTTGTGTTACCACGTATAATAGGCTATTTTCCAATGTTTAAAAATTGTATAAATTATTTAACAATATCGTAAAATACACAAAACTATAAAGATCTGCAAATTTCATTCTAATATCTTCAGTCAGACTTTTTTTAGCGTCGATCAAAGTTTGGCGGGAAAGTCCATTTTAAAAGCATGAAATTATTAAAAAATAATATTTCCATGGGAGAAGCAATAAAAAATTATATAACTTTTATCATGATACTAATCACATAAACGTAATATTTAACATAGCTGTCGTACAAATTTCTGATTTGATGCATACAAAATACAAACCTGTGACGTCATAATTCGGTAGTCTTTTGTATGGAGCGTTTTGGGGCAGTCTAAAAATTTCAAATTACCATAATATCTCGAGTGATTTTTGTGCTATCGAAGTAATTCTTTCACATAGGTGAAATTAATTTATTTTATTTTCACCTATGTGAAAGAATTAATTTAGAATAGTTATCATACACGTGTGGTGAATAAAATCATTTTCATAAAATTTTAATCATTTCCAAATACCAAATTTCAGCCTGATCCGTGCAGTGGGTTGAGCTCCATAATATAACCATAGGGTTATATTATGGAGACCTCCCTACATATCAAACAGAAAAAAATGTTAGTCAAATAGCCTATTACGTATATGTGTATAATTAGCATATGTCTATGTATCGTATATAATTTTATGTTTTTATGCATTTATTGTATATATGTAAAAGCAGATATAACTTGGACGCGGTTCACAAAATAACAGTTATATAACTGTTATTTTGTGAACCGCGTCCAAGTTATATCTGCTTTTCCCAAAGGTTGACTGGTAGAGAATGCTCTAAGCATTAAGTCCGCATTTTGTACTTTGTATTCTATTCTATGGTCAATAAAGTGTAATTAGATAAATAAAAATAAAATATATGATATACGAGGAACTCAATGAGGAACCCTAATGAAACCCCCCAAGAGATAATGAAACCTATTTAATTTAATTTAAATATTTCCTCCTAATACGATAATGAATGATAACGACTTTGATTTGATAAAAAATGTAAGACTATGTTGATAATAATAAAATACTTTTTTGTCATTAGTAATTGGTAACAACAGCTGTGAAAATGAAGCTCTCTATTTTGTGTATTTTATCTTTATTGGCTGTTTGTAGAGGTATGTATGTTGTTAACATATTCATTAGGGAGTAATGTGTTGGCGACTGTCGCCAGAGCCTTGTTAGCTAGTCGACAGGGCACTCAAGGGCGTCGCCAAGGGGGGGCAGGGTAGGGCAGCTAGCTCCCCCCCCCCCCCCTCCTAGAGATTTAATTTATTTATAACTTTTATTTATTGTACAGTCAAGAACTCGTGAAACTCTACACGTTGGACTCTGTATCGTTATTATTACTGTAGATGTCTCATTTTCCTTATCAATTTGTAAACCCCCCCCCCCCCCCCAGAGCCATCGGCCGGCGACGACTTTAGGCAGATGACGTTGACTTTAAAGATGGTAATGGGTGAACCCTAGGTGACCTAGGTGACCTATATTTGTACCGATAACGGAAAGCGGAGAATCGCAGATTGTGGAATGCATTGAGGAAGGCTTATATCTAACAGTGGTTCAATAGAAGCTGATAATGATGATGAGAGGTATGTTTGTTGAGTTTATACTTTAGATTGGCTTTCGTTTGCACGCCATTATCGCTATTACGAGTACGCCATGTTTGCATGCCATTATCGATGGCGGAATAATATGGAACATATTGACAAAATGACAACTGTACAAAAACATTATTCTGGCAAATAAATATATTAATTCATTCATTTGTTCGTTCATTCATTCGTTTATGATTTTCTTACGTGCAAGAATATTTTTAGAATAGCTTCCAAATACCAAATTTCAGCCTGATCCGTACAGTGGGTTGCTTCTTCCCCCTTCCCTTATAGTTTCGCCATGTCCATCTGTCAGTCCGTCTGTGGCTCAGCTCAGAGAATATCATCATCATCACCAGCCTGTATCTACCCACTGTTGGATAAAGGACTTTCCTAATGCTTTCCACCATATGCGATCCTCCGCTTTCCGCATCCAACCGCTACCAGCCACTTTTTTGAGATCATCGGTACATCTAGAGAGGGGGCGTTCTACGCTTCGTCGCCCCATACGTGGCCTCCACTCTAGGACTTTCCTCCCCCATCTGCCATCGCTGACTCGGCAGATGTGGCCAGCCCAGATTGGCCAGAGACTATTAGTGGGTTCAATTAATCACATGAAAATGGAAAATTTTAGGATACCTCCTCTACACGTAATGTAGGGATGATATTTTTGCGTTGTCCATTCTATGGTTTCGGGTATTGTTGGATAGGATAGGACTTGCAAAAATATTGTGCGTGAGGACTGTTTGTCGATTCAAGTCTCCTTTTGCGAAATATTGAGCTTTAAAATACATTTAATACTATCGGCCCGGACAGATTTCGTTCTGTCAAAAGTTTTTTTACTATTGTCCACTCAATTTTTATATTTTCTCTTTATTAAAACTTTCCGTTGACAGCATTGACAGGTAGAGAATGCAATAACATTAAGTCCGCCTTTTGTACCAACATACTGTTGTTAATAAAGTTTTCAATAAATAAATGTTTTTTTGTTGCAGTCAAATGTCCTAATATTCATTTATTACGATATTACAGGCCAGTTCATAGCGGGAGGCAGCGCCACGACAATCAGTGAGTACCCATACGCCAGCTCCCTGCTGTACAGTTCTGGACCCACTGTAGAATTTGTATACGCATGTGGAGGCTCTGTTCTAAGTACCACGGCCATCTTGTCTGCAGCATCTTGCTTCCAGGATAGAAACACGTGAGTTTAACTTACTCTAGAGATATTCCTGAAAAATGAAAGTTACTGTATTTATTTATTAATATTATTATATATTAAATTATTATATATTATTATATATTATTTATTTATTAATATTATTATATATATTAAATAAATAAAATTAATAAATATTTCTGGACAATTTACACAGCGCCATCTAGTCCCAAATTAAGCGCAAAGCTTGTGTTTCGGGTATTAGGCAACTGATAAATGTACTTAAATACTTTTTTTTTTGTAAATACATACTTAAAATACATAGAAGACATCCTGACTAAGACAAACAGACATGTTCATGCACACAAATGTTTGTCTTGTGCGGGAATCGAACCCGCGGCCTCGGCGTCAAATTGCTCTGTACCGTGTACTATTTCAATCTACGTGGCGAACATTGTTAATTAATGTAAAAAATGAACATTGTTAATTAATCTTGTTTTCAATATCATCCCAAAGGGGCCATCCATAAATTACGTCACACGTTAAGGGGGAGAGAGGGGGGTCGACGAAGTGTGATATTGTGTGACAAGGGAGTGGGTGGGTCCTAAATTTCGTGACGTGACATTTCCAAATCTATTAGAATCTTAGTGTTAAAACACGAACTTTGAACTATTAACGGAAAACTGAAAAACATTTGCAACTCTAGGTGTAAAATTGCAAAATATATGACGTCACAGTAGGGGGGGGGGGGGAGGGTCTCACAAATGTGACCATCCAAGGACGGGGGGAGTGGTCAAAAATCATGAAATTCGTATGACGTAATTTATGGATGGCCCCAAATACGTTTTTCAGACCATCACAATGGCAAGCGCGAGTTGGATCATCAAACGCCAATAGCGGGGGCACCGTCCATGACCTCGTCCGCATCACTCAGCACCCTGACTTCCAATCTACTACCAATGATAATGACGTCGCAGTTGTGAGGACTAGTCAATTCGAGCTCCAGCCAGGAGTGGTGGAATTAGCGAAGGTTGCAGTCAGCGGTTTTACCTTTGCGAGCAATCACAGAGTTTGGGGCACTGGATGGGGCTCTGCTACAGTAAGCTTCTCTTAAATTATGTAAAGAAATTGCAACCATTGCATCTCCGCCAACCCGCAGTTGCTCTAAACCCATTCGATTGAAGGGAGACCCAAACCCACCACCTCCCATGGCTCCACCAACCTCGCGGTCATATGAGCCGAATCGCGAGAGATGCGCGCAGCACCGTTGCTCTAAGGCTCTTTTGTGCCGCGGGCAATTCTTGACTCTTTACAAATTATTTAATCTATATCCTTGACCCTTGTGTGCCCTCTCCCCTTCTGGGGCGGTGACAATCACGCTTACGCCTTCGCTGCCGTCCAAGAGCGCCTCGAGCCGTCTTCCCTCTCGTTCCTCACGCTCCTCCGCGCTTGAAGGGAGACCCGTATCGCAGCAGTGGGTTAAATAAGGTTTGATGAAGAAGAAGAACCATGCGAGGTGTAGTACGCCCTACGCCACTTCTATTAAGAGCCGTATCCTAGCAATGGGACGAATGTGGGTTGATGCAGCATTGTAATCACTTGATTATGACGACTACTAAGTGGGATGGCCCGTAAAATCAAGTATTATGGAATGGCTCAATCGTGGGGTTACATTTATATACGGTACTAGCAAACCCGGCGAACTCCGTTTCGCCACCAGATGGCTTCAAGATTTTCCCGCTTTTCTTTTCAAATTTTTCCAGAATTTTCTTTACTATAAACCTCACGGAGCCCGAGACCTTTCCAACGAATGCAAAACCGTGGAAATCGGTTCGTGCGTTCTGGAGTTATAGCGTCAGGAAGGAAAACCCGACTTATTTTTATATAGTAGACTAGCGGCCCGGTACGTGCTTCGCTACGTATAAATTGAAATAATAAAAAAAAAAATTGGAACATCAAATTCATTTATTCAAACAAAAAAATATTTTATTAATTGCTAGCTATTTTAAAACTTAATCCAACAATTAATTATTTTAAAAATGTGATAAATGAAGAACCGCTCTACCGATTTTGTGCAAACTTCACATAAACCATCTACTAAATAGTCCGAACAAAGCCTAAACATTTGGTTTGGATAGATGAGCCCGTTCTTGAGTTATAAAATTACAACCAAAAGTGGCATTGATTTTTATATATATAGATAAGGCTCGAAATCTTTCTTTTAATTATCCATTTTATTTCTTTTTGTGAGTGGAGTTGTAAGCTAAATTGTTGCTTTTGTTGTTGTTTTGCTAAACCACGTAGAGGCGCTACCACCCACAGTGTGTTAGCTGTTGATGCAGCAGACTTCCAATGCCATGACAAAGCCTCATCTATGCTGAGCTGGGACCATATTGATGCCACATAGACAACTATTGCCATTTAGTCTACTGTTTTTAGAATAGTTATCATACACGTGTGGTGAATAAAATATTTTTTATAAAATTTTAATTAAATTATTTTTCATGTCTAATTTCTATATAACAGTTAAGTAATGTTGGATGTGCTATACGGCTTGCAAAGTTAAGCAGGCGGCTGATTTTCTGATAGGGAGTTATTAGTGTGTGGGTCTATACCCGTAGTGTAATCAACCCAGTAACTCTACTATCTTATAGGAATCCTGTTAGTAAAGTGTTGTGGGTTTAACTATGTAGTTACTACATATGGAATAAAAAAAAATGGTTATCTGTAAAGTCGGTTTACGGACGATAATTTTACGTGATAACGTCATAATCGCCCGATGGAATGGCAGAGAGATATCTATCTCAGCGTCACTTGCCGAGCGCTTAGGCCGATCGTGCCTTTCTATCGCTTGTTTCGCGCTCTCCCTTGCACGCTTGGCTCAGCAGGCTGAACGTGATAATGAGTCATGGTTTTACATGCGTGCAGCTGGCGTTCATTGATTTAGAAGACGTTATCAAGCCAAAAAAATGAGTACTGTGCATATATATAACCTAACCTAAACTTGAGTTAAGAATATGATTTCGATTTACCGGTACTGTAAAAACTCTTGTAAAATTTCCAGGATCCTACTGCTGCAGGTCAGCTTCACCACGTGCAAACCTTCGCAGTCGAGCAGAACGTCTGTGCTGTCAGATATATCGAGCATACTATCACTGACAACATGGTATGCGTGGGTTGGCTGGACGTTGGCGTCCATGGGCAGTGTCCTGAGGTGAGACATAAATAGAAAAATTAAATACTTTTTTTTATGAGAGACGGGCCAACGAGCATGTGAGTTACCTGATGGAAAGCAATCACCATGTGCCCATGCAGATCAGCAACACTAAGGGATCGCAGATCCGTTGCCAGCCTATACTCCTTTCTTTCTTTCTGGTGACCACACTCACTCGCAGGAACACAAGAACCCTCAAGGGAATTGTTATTTGTTATAGTTATATCTGCGGTATTCTGTGAGGTGGAAGTACTTCCCCAGTTGGGCAGCTTAAAAAATATGCTATGCCCTACCTCTCTTTTCGCCAGAGCCTCGTTGTCAGTTAGCAAGGTACACCACATGCAGGTGAGGCTTTGGTTTAAAGATGTTGATGAACCACTTATACCCCAAACCTATAAGGATGTACAATCAAGGGCACAGCACCCTTTTCAGTGTTCTGTAGTCAAGGCTCATAAGTTCAGTACCATCTAACTTTAACATTAAGTAAAATATGCATTTAATATGATATTTCAAAAAGAAATTGATTTAAAGAAACTTTTATATCATAATTTATAAATATTCTTGGACAAATTACACACTGCCATCTAGTCCCAAACTAAGCAAAGCTTGTTACTAGATAACTGATAACAATACTTAAATATTTTTTTTGTAATAACATACATATGATACATACATAGAAAATACCCCGATGAAGACAAACAGATATGTTCATGCACACAAATGTTTGTCTTGTGCGGGGATCGAACCCGCGTCCTCGGAGTCAAAGTAGTTTTTTTTTTTTTTTTTTTTTATACTACGACGGGTAGCAGACAAGCATACGGCCCGCCTGATCTGAAGCGGTTACCGTAGCCATATTAACGCTCGCAACATAAAATATCGCTCGCGCGCCGCCACCCCCGCTGCCATCGCAGCACCTCCTTCCTTTCTGGTGACTTCACTCACTCGCAGGAACACAACAGCCCTCAAGGGAACCGTTATTTGGCTGCGGTATTCTGTGAGGTGGAGGTACGTTCCCCAGTCGGGTAGCTTACAATTACGCTCCCTACCTCTCTTTTCGCCAGAGCTTCGTTTGTCAGTCAGCAGGGTGCACCGCGTGCAGGTGAAGTTGGCTTTGGTTCAAAGATCTTGATGAACCACTTACACCCCAAAATATTGCAAGACATTGTACCATCGGGCTCATCAATAAATGCGTATTTTATTCAAAACTAACTGATCCGACAGACGTTGACCTGTCTTTTTAACAATGAATATTGAATTCGTATTGGTTTTGCGCAATCTGTCAAATGACTGAGTTTTGTCAAACGACATAATGTTACATTAGAAAAGTTAATATGGTCGTTCATGTACCTTACTTACCTCACCTTTCTTATTTATTTCTTTCATTAGAACGTTCTCCTGACAATAACAAATATAAAATAAAAAGAAATATCGAAATCGGTCCAGCGTGAAGCTTTGACCAAGGGAAATAGAGTTTAATTATTTATATATATATATATATTATATATATATATATATATATATATATATATATATATATATATATATATATATATATATATATGTATATATAATTCTTTATTGCACATAAATTATTATAACATTGTTACATTAAAAAGTGTACTCTACAAGAGATCTCTTCCAACCGACCCTATAGATATTATTATGTGCCTATAGGCAGTAATAATAATAGTTACTTAGCGGATAGTTACAATATTAATAAATTAATAGAGAGAAAAAAAAAATGCAATGAAACGATATTTTGACTCATTAAAAAATATTAAATTAAATATAAAAAAAAGACGTGTGGCACTCGGGGACTGCCGCAGTAAAGCTATTGCATAGCATTTTGTATCAACTTATGCAATTATAATTTTATTTATTTATTTTATTCATGCAGTATTGCTTTTTCTTTGATATTAATTTAAGTTACACTTTTTGAGCGTGGTGACCGATAAGAAAACAATTTTTTCTATTATTAAATAAATAAAACGAGTTTCGTAGAGTCGTACAATACGTCTAATCGCACGCACACAACGCCGTGTCGAAGACTGCCGAACTGAAACGACGTTAGACGATGAACGGCCTTCAAGCCACACCTCCTTGCCCGTCGGAGTGGGGAGCGTGAGGTTTTTTCGTTACGGAATTTCTGGATTCGGTCCCCGCGCTCAAGGCCCGCGATAGAAGCTATGCAATAGCTTAAAAACATTATTGAAAAAAGAAGAACTATGTGCTAAACTATCAACAATCAAACAATACAAACACAAATAAATATTACATACATATCAACTATAAATACATACACGTTCATAACTGACACAAATAGTGTTACTAAAGATATATCCATTATTAGTTTTAAACAAATAAGAATTTGAGGTGGTAATTTGTTACCTTTAATCTAAAATATATATATGTATATATATCTTAAAAGTAAGGTGGCTGGTACTGAACTTGTGTCCATTGACTGTACATCATGCACCACTTATACGCATGGTGTTATTGTCTAGGTCACAGTGTCCGTGGTTATGAACTAACTTCTCAAATTCATGAAAGGACCCTTACTATCGCTAAAAGTATAGGGATTCTTGTTGCTGAGGTCTCCTGCGGCGGCTAGTTTTGAAGTTATCTGAAAATTTTGAAGTCCAAGAAACTCAGCACTCTTAACAAAAGCGAACCTAAGTAGGGCTTTCTTGTTATTGTTTTTATCCTTCTACCACTTTCTAAGCCAATTGCTGGCGACGCTATCCAACGGCGGATCCAAGGGGAGGGTCAGGGGGTCATGACCACTCCCTGGGCTGGGTCTAGGGCCTAGATGGACCACCAATTAAAATTGTTAAACTTAACGTTTTTATATATATTTTTGTCACAATATAGATTAAGTACAGTACCTACATACATACATTAATAAAATACCTACTTTTTACCTATATCTATTATTATCAAAATTAAATTATAACTTGAGTGTGACTTGACCACAACTGTGTGACCTCCTCTCTCAAAGCTGGATCCGCCCTTGACGCTATCAGAAGTGGTGTAGAAATGTGTGCATATAATTGAAAATAGACTTTTCTACATGAACGGTGCTTTATAGCAAAAAAAAAACCGGCCAAGTGCGAGTCGGACTCGCGCACGAAGTGTTCCGTACCATTATCTATAAAAACGCCAAAAAGTCATGTCTGTTGTATGGGAGCCCCCCTTAAATATTTGTTTTATTTTTATTTAATTATTTATTTTTAAAGTGAATATATAATTAAATATTATGTGAGTACTTCAAGCGCCTACCTATTGCGGTTATGAACTGAGAGCAAAAAAATCACGTTTGTTGTATGGGAGCCCCCTTAAATATTTACTTTATTCTGTTTTTTAGTATTTGTTGTTATAGCGGCAATAGAAATATATCATCTTTGAAAATGTCAACTGTCTATCACGGTTCATGAGATACAGCCTGGTGACAGACGGACGGACGGACACCGGAGCCTTAGTAATAGGGTTCCTTTGTACCGTTTGGGAACGGAACCCTAAAAAAAGATCAATACTTTTTGATATGAATACGTCTTTAAAATTCAAAAAAAGGCGAATGATAACAAAATTGGGGGATCAATTTGGTGTTGTAGCTACATATCTATCATCTCCACCCAAAATTTAATCACACCACTGGATAGATGAAGGCTCAAAAATTTATTACGCTAAGTAAGGACTATGGAACATCGCGTGCGGGGAGGGGCTTCCGCTCCCCTCACGCGATGTTCCGATGCTGCCATTTTGAGATAATTTTAGTACATATTATAACTTATTCAAGTACAACACACGGCCGTGTCCATTACACAGCCGCACCCCTTTTTTAAGCACCTTTTTGTAGAAAATTTCTCGATTTACAATTTTCTTTTACCCATTTTTAACAAAAAAAATGTGACCGTTGACCTCGCATATAAAACATACGCATAATCGATAAAAATGGAGAATTTTGGCATAGTATTTGTAACGACGTATTGTACGCTAAAACAGTAATTTATTATTGCACCCTTATATAGCCTTCAACTTCAAGTATAATTTTATAATTTTCAGGGTGGCTCCGGCAGCCCGCTGGTGGTGAATGGAGTGGTCGTAGGGTTATTCTCGTGGTCCCAGGGCTGCGCGACTCTACGGTATCCTCACATCAACACAAGGATGTCCCCGTACTGGGAATGGCTAGTTGCTACCACTACTGAAAGCCTGAATGCCCCAGTTGCGCCAGAAGTCTCATATTAAATCCAATGTTGGAAATAAAGTTCATTATGCGATTTTATTAACTTACTAGCAGTCCATCCCGGCTACGCACGACGGACTGCAAAACATAATTCTGGATAAAATTATATGAAACATGTTGAGATAAAAGATCTTTAAGCTAAATTAGTGATGCATTTCGTGGTCTGGTGTCGCAAGCGTCCATAAGGCCGGAAACACACGGCGGGGCAGGCCGGGTCGGTCAAATTGACCGCGAAGGTTAGTGCATAGGGAATGCATTTATATACTACCAACATACATAGAGGGCAAAAAGAGCGCGCGGCTGGTGCCCGGCGGGCATAATAGGCAGGCGGCATATCCGTGGCTGCCCGCCATGGATCGCACAAACCAGTTTGTATTTAGGAACGCAGACGGCGCGGCGCGCGGTGGTTAGCTCAGTCAACGCCAACTAACTAACTGGCTCCGTCTCTCGTGTGCTTTGTGTTCGCGATGAGGGCAGCCGCGGACATCGACAGTCAGACGAGGTCTTATTGCTTTCCGGTCAAAAAGACTGACCCGCCCCGCCGTGTGTTTCAAGCCTAACCTGTGATGACTGCTTACCATCAGACAGTCGTACGCTTGTTTGTCACACCAGTGGTATAAAAAAAGATGCTATCACACCTCTCTCTAGCACCTTGGTATATCCCCCCGTCGCCCATTGCGTGCCGTGGTGTTCATTTTTCTGATTACATTTTTAAATCTACATATTTATGTATGTTATGTTTTCAATTATATGTCCGATTCCTTTCATTCAAAAAGTAATAAGGGACTTTACTATGAAAACATTTATTTGTATAATGATAAATATCGAGATAAGAATAACGTGGTCAAACTTATTGGCCGGAATTTTTAATACTCACGAAGGTGAATTCACCTTATAAAAATTTATACCGTATTAAATATTTATTTTTAATAACTTTTTGTACTTAAAAACATAGTTATAATGACATAACTAGGAACGATAGTAAGAGATATGTATTTAATGAACTTTTTATATATATTGATGTTATTTAATATTGTAGTACTTTTTTTGTTCTCTCATCTAAATTTTTACCAGCGCATTCGAACTAAGGAGTTCTATGTTTACATTTTTACACCTTGGGTTTCCTTATTGGAGATTTCGTAGGGATCCCTAATTTAACTCGATTTACAATATATTATATATATATATATTCTATTAGTGAAAGAATTTTTAAAATCGCTCCAGTAGTTTTTGAATTAATTCGTTACTTAAACACAAAATTACAAATCTTCTCTTTTTATATTTTTTTTAATACGTCGAGTAACAGACAAGCATACGGCCCGCCTGATGTGTAAGCGGTTACCGTAGCCATATAGCTCGCATTATGTAAAATCGCTCTCGCACCGCTACCTCTGCTGCCAACGCAGCAACTCCTTTCCTTCTGGTAACCTCACTCACTCTCAGGAACACAACAACCCTCAAGAGAATTGTTATTTGGCTAAGGTATTCTGTGAGGTGGAGGTACTTCCTCGTCGGGCAGCTTACAACTGCGCTGTACCCTACCACTCATTCGCCAAAGTCTCTTTCGCTATATACTCGTAGTATAACAAAAAGTATTTTTTCATAGCCACAGAACGTGTACCTCATAACCGCATCATTTCAGCAAAGTAACTTTATTACCACAATAATTTTACATGTGCTCGTATAGAAACAAGTGCTTGATTAATTTATATGTTATTACATATATTTATACCTGCGCGCGGGTGCACCGCGCACCGTACTGACTGACAACCGAAGCTATGGCGAAAAGAGAGGTAGGGACCGTAATTGTAAGCTACACGACTGGGAAATGTACTTCCACCTCACAGGATACCGCAGCCAAATAACAATTCCCTTGAGGGTTGTTGTGTTCCTACGAGTGAGTGAGGTCACCAGAAACGAAGAAGATGCTGCGTTGGCAGCGGGCGAGTGATATTTTATATTGCGAGCGTGAATATGGCTACGGTTACCGCTTCACATCAGACGGGCCGTTGTGCTTGATTAATTTATATAGTTTTCTTGACTTTTTCAGTATAGCAAAAATATTACGTGACGAGCATGGAAAATAGAAAATTCTTTCAATGATGACGATGATCTAGCTTCTGACTTCCGATCAGGGTTTGGGTCCCGGGACGTCTCGGGTCTCAAAGTCGACTTTTCGTAATTTTAGTTGTCTCGAGTCGAATTGACTTTTTTAATAGGTTCAATTTTAAACAAAAAACTAACTTAATTACAATTTTACGAAAGCCCCACTAAAAAAAATAAAAAGTCTCGAAGTCCCGGGAATTCCCGGGACGTTGACTGTAGGCTGTCTCGTGTCCCGGGACTTTGAACTTGTCGGGAATTCCCATACCCTACTTCCGATCACCTATATAATGAAGCAGCGCTTGCATAATGCCAAATTGTGTTTCAAGGCTCAAACATTATAACAAACATATGTTAATGATATCAGTTCTCTACGGTTCCCATATCAGTAGAGCCGTTTGACTGAAGGCATGTACTCGCGCGCGGCATTCGTCATATTATTTTTATCGTGTGTAAATATATCGGTTTCTGTGAGAGTGACACGAGTTTCACGTGGTATTGAGAGTAGGTATCGTGCTAGGCAGTATACTTGGACCCTTGTCTGTTGTTATATTGTCTTTTTAACCGACTTCAAAAAAGGAGGAGGTTCTCAATTCGACTGTTTTTTTTTGTATGTATGTTATTTGATATCTTCGCGAATTGTGAACCGATTTTCCAAATTCTTTTTGTATTTGAAAGCGTATGATTGCAAGGTGGTCCCATATTCCAAAGTCAGGATCTGATGATGGGATCCCAGGGAAATCAAGGGAAACTCTTAAATTTTATAAGCACGTATGGTCAAATTAATTTTTTTTATTTGAAAGGGTATGATTGCGAGGTGGTCCCATATTCACCAAATCAGGGTCTGGTGAATGGATCCCAGAAAAATCGATGGAAGCCCTTAAATTTGCCCTGTTGCCATCTGAAGTCGGTTTTTATTTTTTCTAAAAAATCATTTGTATCTAAAAATGGAGCTAATATATCACAAATAAAATAATATTGTATAAAAAATTAAAAATATCGGTATTGTGAGAGTGAGACGTGTTTCACGTGACAGATCCGATGGTCATATGTACATGTATCAATATGGAAAGGGCTTTTTAGGGTTCCATACCCAAAAGGGTAAAACGGACCCTATTACTGAGACTTCGCTGACCGTCCGTCCGTCTGTCACCAGGCTGTATCTCACGAATCGTGATAGTTAGACAGTTGAAATTTTCACAAGTGATGTATTTCTGTTGCCGCTATAACAACAAATACTAAAAAACAGAATAATATATATATTTAAGGGGGCTCCCATAGAAAAAGCGTGATTTTTATTGCTCGTTTTTGCTTGATATTCATAACGGCAACAGGTAGCCAGCCACTTGAAATTTTCACAGAATATTTAGTTATATATTGACTTTAAAAATAAATAATTAAATTAAAATAAAACAAATATTTAAGGGGAGCTCCCATACAATAGACATGATTATTTTTGCCGTTTTTATAGATAATGGTACGGAACCTCCGTGCGCGAGTCTGACTCGCACTTGGCCGGTTTTTTGATATTGCTATAGGATGCTGAATGGTCCTTTCCTCGATTGTCACTCAGCATTAAAAGTGAAAGCTTTTAAAATGTTGAGTTTCATATGGCGTTTTACTCAGATGTCTTTTTAATGCGAAAGAAAGAAAGGCACACCGAGGGGTCGCTGATCCGTTGCCTAGGCTGGCAACCTTGGTGTTACTGATCTCCAGGCGTTTTTTCTCACATAAAAAAAACAGGTTGCACTCCGGGAGCGCCGGCAGAAGTGAAGATTAACGTTGTGCATTTTTTACCCGCGACGGAACGGAGACGGTATATGCGTTTGGGGTGCTAGGATGTTTGTGCAAATCAATGTTGCCATTTATCTCCAAAACTACGAATCTGATTTTGATGCGGTTTTCAGTGATGGGTTCGGGTTTGATTGGTGCATGTTCTTAGATAGGTGTTACCGTGACAACTCACCAGGGGGCGCTGCAGTAAACATTTGTTTGTGCAACCAATGTTGCCATTTATCTCCAAAACTACTAGTCCGATTTTGATGCGGATTGCAGTGATGGGTTCGGGTTTGATTGGGGCATGTTCTGAAATAGGTGTTACCGTGACAACTCACCAGAGGGCGCTGCAGGAAACATTTGTTTGTGCAAAACCAAAACTACTAGTCTGATTCTGATGCAGTTTTCATTTGTAATGCTTATGCTTGCTCTCTAAAAAGTTTGAAATAAAAACAAAATTAAAAATTTTGAAAAAACCCACGACGATAAAATGTAGTTGAAAAGATAATATAATTTTGAAACCCCGACTTTAAGAATTTATGCTAAGAACTTAATAAAAAAACCCAAGAAAATCCGTCGGGGGCTGCCATCTCTATTTTAAATTTCAACATAAATATAAATAAGTATACAAGTTACTATGAAACTGCCAAACTAGTTCATTTAATGGCAGCCCCAACGGATTTTCTTGGGTTTTATTATTAAGTTCATAGCATAAATTCTTTATTTTATCATTTTTCAACTACATTTTAACGTCGTGGGTTTTTTTGAATGTTTTGGAATGGCTAGGGAATAATTTTGCACGATTTGCTTTATTTATCAGTATAAAAGTATTATCATTTATGTGGTAAAATACAGTATTCATTTAATGCGCTATCCTACACAAACATGACAATTTATATTACATTACGTAGAAAGAGAGGGGGATATTACTTCCTCTCCAACGCCGCGCCGGCGGTCTACTCTTCCTCCGTCTTACGAATTTTCGATCAGGCAACGTGTCCTGACGCGAGTTTAACATTTTTACCCATCCCAAAAAGTGCACAACGCCGCTAAAGAAGTTTCCACTTCAAAAAAGACGTGACGTCAGGATCCTTTGCTACATTTAGTACCGTATGGTACCGTCTTACCGATCGTCGCCGTGTCGTGTGAGTAACGTGTGTTTTTTTTCTTTAGTTTATTTTGCAACTCGTTCGAGTACGGGCTGTAGATACTGTTATCAGTAGTAACGGTCCGTCGATGTTGATAATCAAATTGTAAAAGATATGCGAAATACATAAAGTTGAATTTCTATTACCATTTTTTAAAAGGCATGCTCCATTAATTTTGTTCATTGAATACGATAAACGACAGTAAGTTGGAAAAATCAATTATGTTATCTTCATGGACAACACGTTTCCAAAATGGATATTATTTCATTTCAAAAACCATGGAGGTTTTTGAAGTGAAAACTTTTATAGCTTTTTCGGATGGGTAAAAAATGTTAAACTCGCGTCAGGACACGTGACCTGATCGAAAATTCGTAAAACGGAGAGAGAATAGACCGCCGGCGCGGCGTAGGAGAGGAAGTTATTACTTCCCCCTCTCTTTCTGCCGGGCAGCGAAAATGTATGCCTGCTCCTGCTGTTTATTTTTAATCAGCCCTTATAAAATAAGGTAAAAGTTCATAGTTGAATGCAGAAGCGGCAGACGAGAACCCTATGCTGTAGTCCCCTGAGAAAACCTCGACAGGCAGTTCATTCCACAGATTGACAGAACGCGGGAGAAAACTTCTTTTCTTCTCTACTGCACAGTACGCGACCACTTAGGCTCTAATGTGTAAGGATGAATTGTCTGTCGATGGCGAACGGTGCGACTGTAGAAGGAGGCCGTAGGCATCATGTCAAACAACTCCTCTGAACACACCCAGCAACACAATCGGTAGAACACTCAAAGGGACGCAAAATCTCTTCTCAGACTTAAAGGTTCTAAACTGTCTGTCAATTTGGGATCGTCAACAATCCTCTGTGTACGTCTATTTCTATGAAATCCGTAGTTACGAGGTTATTCTATTACATCCACTCTCAAGACTCTCCTCCTCCAACTGCCATGCCATATCGGTGATGGTTATATCGACATTTTCATGAAATGGTCTGACATTTTAATATGATCGATCATGACATAAAAAAACTAAATTTTTTATTCTGTGGTATCGTATACTCAGTATATACTTTGACAATATACAAACAATACCGGATACACGACAAGACTGCACACCCGGATGATGAGGTCAAGGCCATGTATGAAGATATCATTAAGGCCATACATTGTACCACCACATCCCGTATATACTAAAGTCGCCTTGTTTGCTACTAAGTACATAAACAATGGTGTCTGTGCAGCGCATTACTGTTTATGTGAGCGTGCGGCGCCATACAAACTGTTCCAGATTCGTCTCGGAAGGGAAGTGAGATAGAGTGAGAGTTACTTATACTGTGGTACCACCAAGACCCTCTTCACGGTTGTTGTCGGGGACTTCAACGCTAAGATGGGAGTACATGTAGATCAGAGGTTCCCAACCGGTGGTCCGCGGACAACTAGTGGTCCGTGAGAGCTAAATCAAGATCCATGATAAAGAATTATAATATAAGAGATTTAGCAATACTAAACCAAATACTGTATTCTCGAGATAAAGTGTAGTTGATTTTTAAGACGGTTGAGTCTCTACATTGAACAGGGACTTGGAAGTGGTCCCCGAACAAAAAAAGGTTGGGAACCATTGATGTAGATAGACAATCTACAATATATGCTTCTACAAAAGTACGTTTTGACTCAATAAACATTACGCATGTATTACCACCACCCCACATTTTTAAGCCCCGTGTTTACTATTTCTTTAAATGTCACGTACCTACACTGATAAAATTAAAACTGTCTAAGTATTTGATAATACTTTTAAAATATTGAAACAAGCTGGCACAAGCACTTGGTATCATAGCTTGGTATTATTGACATATTTTTCCATTTGTTCTTTTATTTGCATTTGAATGAAACAAGGACGTATTATCTACAATGTAGGTAACATTTCATGTCTGTTAGTGAGCGTGATAAGGAGCTATTTTTTTTTAAATAGGACGGGGGCATACCGCACATTTCTACCACTGTGTCTCCTGTGTAGCCAGGATCACACAAAACTAAATGTATTAAATTCACGTTACCCAATGTCAGGCAAGTCCATGCTGATGTAGTCATAAAGGATAACACCCTAGTTTATGACAATGATACTGTTTTTCTTGGTATTACCATTGATTCAAAGTTGCAATGGGGCCCTCATATAACTAAACTAGCTCGCAGACTCAGTTCCGCAGCTTATGCGGTTAGGAGAATAAGACAGATAGCGGACGAGACAACTGCTAGGCTCGTTTATTTTAGTTATTTCCATAGCATTATGTCATATGGCATATTGCTTTGGGGTAAAGCAGCTGACATTGATAAAATTTTTGTATTACAAAAGAGAGCCATTAGATCAATTTACAATTTGGGTTCTAGGGATTCACTCCGTGAGTTATTTAAGGAGATAAACATCCTCACTGTCGCTTCTCAATATATCTATGTAAATAATGTACGTCCGTAAAAATATTTCGAATTTTACAAAACGGACGTACATAATGTACGTCCGTAAAAATATTTCGAATTTTACAAAAGTATGTGATAAAACTAATGTCAACTTGCGGAACAAAAACAAATTGGTTATTCCAAAACATAGACTGGGGAAGGTCAATAATTCGTTTGTCGTAAACTGCATCCGCTACTACAATAAGTTGCCGGAGTCGGTCCTGATTTTACCCGACACTAAATTCAAACAGCTTATTAAGACCACCTTATGTAAAAAGGCTTACTACAGGACCGACGATTACCTTAATGATAAAAATGTATGGCAAATTCTCGGCACAGGATGTGAAGCACAGGCGTCTTATCTTTACAAGTAGTATTGTGGATATACATATTTAGACTTTATACAATATGTATATACACTCTATACTATGATTTTTTATATTTTTATTTTTTTTTTACTATTTTATTTTACTTGTTTTTTTATTTTTTATTATCTCTCTTATTTTGGTTGACATACCATTTTTTTTATTGTACATTGACATTATTTTTATTGTATTATGATAATATTGTATGGCTATTTAAAAAAAAAGACCTATATTGACAGAGTTTCTTTCGGCATTTCTTCTCGTCAATGGTCATTCCGAAATGCTGGTAGATAAAAAATATACCTAATTGTAAAAGACGTGTCTAAGTGCCCGCGAGGGCCCACAGAATAAAGAATTTTGACTTTGAATTTGACTTTGACTTTGACTTTGACTTTGATTAACTGCGGCAACCGCCAAGAAAGGCAATGCACAGTAAAATCCATTGCAGTCCCGGGGGTAAAACTACGGCTGCCTTGGAACTCACAACGAATTTAATCAAAAGAAATTAGTAGGACTAAGAAGTTATTGGAATTTGACTTCCTCTCTTAGCAATGTGAGAGACAGATATAGCAAATAAGGCATTCAAAGATAAGGAGCTATTATTGAAGCCCATTTTGACGTATGGACACTAATCGCGGTTGTCAACCCTTATTCATCCCGCTGCTGACGGGTCTCCCCTAAATGGAAGGAATTTAGAATGTTAGAGCATCCTCCACCACGCTGCTACAGTTTTAAAAGCATAGAATAGTAATACTGTGACGCTGCTCAACTGCGGGTTAGTGGTTAAACACTGGCCGTGTTTTAAAGCCTTGAGTTTGACTTGAGAGTCATAGTCAGCGATGGCAGATCAGTGAAGAGAGTCCTAGAGTGGAGGCCATGTATGGGGCTACGAAGCGCAAAGTAAAGATGACTTGAGAGTCAGAGTCAGCGATGGCAGATGAGGGAGGAGAGCCCTAGAGTGGAGGCCATGTATGGGGCGACGAAGCGAAAAGTAAAGTTGAGTAAAGTTGACTTGAGAGTCAGAGTCAGCGATGGCAGATGAGGGAGGAGAGCCCTAGAGTGGAGGCCATGTATGGCGCGGACGAAGCGCAAAGTAAAGTTGAGTAAAGTTGACTTGAGAGTCAGAGTCAGCGATGGCAGATGAGGGAGGAGAGCCCTAGAGTGGAGGCCATGTATGGGGCGACGAAGCGAAAAGTAAAGTTGAGTAAAGTTGACTTGAGAGTCAGAGTCAGCGATGGCAGATGAGGGAGGAGAGCCCTAGAGTGGAGGCCATGTATGGCGCGGACGAAGCGCAAAGTAAAATTGAGTAAAGTTGACTTGAGCGTCAGAATCAGTGATGGCAGATGAGGGAAGAGAGCCCTAGAGTGGAGGCCATGTATGGGGCGGACGAAGCGCAAAGTAAAGTTGAGCAAAGTTGACTTGAGAGTCAGAGTCAGCGATGGCAGATGAGGGAGGAGAGCCCTAGAGTGGAGGCCATGTATGGGGCGACGAAGCGAAAAGTAAAATTGAGTAAAGTTGACTTGAGCGTCAGAATCAGTGATGGCAGATGAGGGAAGAGAGCCCTAGAGTGGAGGCCATGTATGGGGCGGACGAAGCGCAAAGTAAAGTTGAGCAAAGTTGACTTGAGAGTCAGAGTCAGCGATGGCAGATGAGGGAGGAGAGCCCTAGAATGGAGGCCATGTATGGGGCGACAAAGCGCGGGGCGCTGCCTCTCTAAATGACCCGACGACCTCAAAAAAGTCGCAGATAGCGGTTGGATGCGGAAAGCGGAGGATCGCACATTGTGGAAAGCATTGGGAAAGGCCTATATCAGTGGGTAGATACAGGCTGATAATGATGATGCTGAAGAATTCGAAATTACGATCTTACGTCGTCACACAATTTTAGACAAACATCAATAGAACAATAGTACTCTAGGACTACCAGGAGTCCAGAGAGGCAATTCTCGTAATTACAATGTAGTCAAAATTCAATTTCGATCCAGTCTCGATCTCACAAATGTCAAGTTTGGTATTTTCGTATCACAATATGAAACTTCAAATTTAAATTTAAGTGGGATTATTAATGAAATATCACCGAAAATTAAACAAGTTAAGAATGTTATTATGCCAACAATAAGAATTGATAATAATTAATTAATTAAATCAAGTATATAATTTTCAGTCAATTCATAATTCAATCTCGATTCGGTCAACTTTCATTCTGCGATCGTAAAACAATTATGAGAATTGGCCTTCTGGACGTTAAGTTGCAACGTCATTTGTGTGGGGTTGAGTTAAGTGTTTGCTGAGGACAGCTACGGATAGATTGACAATAATTTGATATTTTGACGAGCCCGGTGGTCGAATGGCTAGCAATGGCCAATTTGACTTTGAGGTCGCGGGTTCGATCCCCGCACAAGACAAACATTTGTGTGCATGAACATGTCTGTTTGTCTTGGTTTGGGCGTTTTCTGTGTATATTATATGTATTTATTTATAAGAAGAAAAAAGTATTTATGTACATATAACAGTTATTTAGTACCCATAGTACAAGCTTTGCTTAGTTTGGGACTAGATGGCGCTGTGTAATTTGTCAAATAATTTATTATTTACTTATTTAGTAATATACATTTGTGTGCATGAACATGTCTGTTTGTCTTAGTCAGGGTGTTTTCTATGTATCATAAGTATGTATTTACAAAAAAAAAATGTATTTACGTATGTTTATCAGTTGTCTAGTACCCATAACACAAGCTTCGCTTACTTTGGGTCTAGATGGCGCTGTGTAGTTTGTCTGACAATATTTATTTATTTATTTATTTATAACGCTCTCGTCACGCATTCACCAGCTTACTCCCCAAATCCAGCGTGCGTAAAGAAGTTTTACTTCAAAAACCCTTCAATTGAGAGGAGACGCGTACCCCAGCAATGGGTTGGGTAAGAGTTGGCGACGAATGAGACTAAGCCGTCACGCTGGGGTATGTAACGCTCATTCGGGTAAAGTAGACATGGAGGAAGCGAGAAATGAAGTTTTCACTTCTATCACACCGCGGACACTCCATACAAAGTCTCGTCGTTTACTACTACATAAACAATGACGTCTGTGCAGAGCGTGAATGAGCGGCGCCATATTTATTTATTTTATTTAAACACTTTATTGACCACAATATGATGAATGGTACAAAAGGCGGACTTAATGCTAAAAGCATTCTCTACCAGTCAACCTTCGGGAAGTGCAGACATCCACGAATGCGGTTTAAAACTATATTAACAAGAAACATAAAAGTGACAAATATACTATACATAAATTATAGCTAAGCATACACATATTACATTCATAAATAAGTACATACATATTCTATATATACTTACATATACATTCATACGAGCGATGGAAAGAAAACTGGAAGGAGTGACACTCCGGGATAAGAAAACCAACAAGTGACTCCGGAAAAGAAGTCTGGTCTATGATATCGCACGCCGCGTAGCAAAGCTCAAATGGCAATGGGCTGGACATATAGCCAGAAAGTCGGACTCGTGGTGCAGAACGGTTCTGGAATGGAGACCCTGGGACAGAAAAAGACCTGTCGGGCGACTACAAATGCGATGGAAGGACGACATCGTGAAGTTAGTGGGCACGAACTGGATAAATGTGGCCCAAAATAGATCAGAGTGGAGAAGACTGAAGGAGGCATATACCAACACGGTAGAAGAAAGGCTTAGATGATGATGATGATGATACATTCATACATATATAAATATATATACACATATATATAAATATGCCAAATAAGATGACTCAGTGCTGAATTAAGCTATTTAAAAGGTTAGCATAAACTTTCTTTTTAGGAAAGTATACAAACTGTTCCAGATTTGTCTCAGAGGGGAGGTGAGGTCGATACGAGAGAGCGGCAGGGAGAGGACATACTGTACGTAGTACTATTACTTATACTGTGCTTCTAGCGTGTGGGCAAGCACGCGCCGGTTTTTGGGAATCTTCAGATATTTAGTAGGTTTGAATACAGAACAGAACACAAACCTAAGGTTTCGCTACGCTTAAAGACAAACGAAGTCGTAAGAGACAAAACATGATTTATGTACATACTGCTTAAGCGAGAAAGAGATAGACAATAAAGTACCAGCCGCGGCGTGACATTTGGCGATTTGAACGGTCAAATCATTATCATCATATTTATACCATCCAACCTTCGATCATTAATACTAGAACCAGATGCATAATGACATACAAAAACTAAGCAAAATTACAGGGAATTTGATCTACACTACTTTGCGTGCTTCCGCCACCAATTAGTTCATGTAAATTACTGCCGGCCGGTACCCACCCACTACCATTAGTAGTTGCATGCGACTGCCGTGGCTGCTTTGGTCGTCTCTGCGACACGTGTTTCGTCTCTACGCGAGGCATCCTCATGCGATCTGTAGATAGATGTTGATCGTTAGAATAACAACCTACAAATGGAATGAAAAAAATAACACCTGAATCAATTAACTATCTAAACAAAATTATGATTAAAAGAAGCTATAACTCCATAATATACATTGTAAATTCGCCCTTATGCTTTCGGTTTACAATTCAGACTAGTTCTGTCATGTATATAAAAACAAGGTTAAAACAAAGACAATCATTCATTTGAAAATACTGTCAAATATGAAAGCGTTCGAATATGGTTAAGTGAAAGAGCTCCCTACCGCCGAAGCTCAAGCAGATTACCATCGGAATTTCTGGATGCGAAACTACTGCTTAGATTGTTATGCATTAAGTTTAGCTCAGCTGGTAGAAACCAGTAGTAGGTTTTGGGGTGTAAGTAGCTCATCAACATCTTCCGAGCTAATGTCAACCTCACCTGCACGTGGTGCACCCTGCCGACCAGCTAACGAGGCTATGGTGAAAGAGAGGTAGGACGCAGCGAAACATCATACTGTGCTACCTTTCACTGGTCAAATAGGAGAGGGGCACAGTGAGGTCGTTCGACTGGGGAAGTGCCTCCACCTGGCAAAAAACCGCAGCCATAATGGTTATGCTGTGTTCCTGCGAGTGAGCTAGGTCACCAGGGCTTTTTAGAGGAGTTGTTGTGCTGACGGCGGGGAGACCAGCGGCTGTCGAACCGCCGCTAGCGGTGTAGGCGTGGCGTATTGGCGCAGCGGTCAGGGAGACCCGGTGAAACGGCAGTCCGCTGGCCGCCCGCAGGTCAGTTGTGTTCCCGAACCCGGGGATCACCTAATCTCCGCCCCGGGAGGCTGAACTGCCAACCTGTGCAAAGTCCCTGTTGTAGCAGTCGTGCCGGAGGAGAGACCGGGGTGGACCCGGCTGCTACAGCAGGGGGGGGGGGGGGGACCGGGGGCCCTTCCGCCGCCGCGCTAGCAAACCGCACAACCTGCACTGTACTGCGGGGGTAGACTCTGCGCTTTTTGTCTCTTGTGCCGTCAGACAGAACAACTTCTCTTATTTTTTAAATCTCTATCCCCTTATAATGGCTAGGAAGAAAAATAAGAAAGGTTTCTGCAGCGGCGTCCTCATCCACATTCGACGTGGACTTTTGTAACATTAGGGGACTTCACACAAACTTAAATGCAGTTCACCATCACCTAGAGACTGCAAAGCCGACCCTGCTTTTTTTAATGGAGACGCAAATATCTTGTCCGTGCGATACTTCTTACTTGTCATACCCCGGGTATAAACTTGAACATTCTTTTGTACATCGAGCCGGGGTATGTATATACGTCCGGGATGATATTTGCTGTCGACGTCTTCACGGCCTTGAAGACAGGGACCTGTCAGTGTTGTGGGTACGTGTGGAACAGGGCGGCCGCACCCGTATCTACGCGTGCCTATACAGAGGGGCAATTCTCGTAATTAAAATATAGTCAAAATTCAGTTTCGATCCAGTTTCGATCCAGTCTCGATCTCATAAATGTCACATTTAGTATTCTCGTAACACAATATGTAACTTCAAAATTAAATTTAAGCGGGATTGTATCGAAATATGAGTGAAAATTAAACAAACTAAGAATGTTACTTTACCAACAACAAGAATTGATAATAATTAATTAATGAAATCAAGTATATAATTTTAGTCAATTCACAATTCAATCTCGATTCGGTCAACTTTTAATCTGCGTTCGTAGAAAAATTACGAGAATTGGCCTTCAGGTCTCATAGCGGTGATACAGACACAACTCGATTGATCGAGCACCTGCAATTGGCGACTGACAGAGTCATCGAGACGTACCCCTCCGCGGAGTTAGTGATTTTGGGAGACTTCAATGCCCACCATGCCGAGTGGCTCAGCTCTCGGTCCACTGACTTCGCGGGGAGGTCTTTCCATGATTTTGCTCTGGCCTATGGTTTCTCACAGCTGATTCATTCTCCAACGAGAATACCAGATATAGAGGACCATATTAGCTCTCTACTAGACCTTCTGCTGACCACACATCCGGATGGGTATACAATCTCTGTGGATGCGCCACTAGGCTCATCGGACCACTGCCTTATCCGGACCCAAGTGCCATGTGCTAGCCCTGACGCACCCCGGTCTATCGGATGGCGTCGCATGTGGCACTATAAATCAGCAGACTGGGATGGACTGCGTGAATTTTACGCATCGTACCCGTGGAGGCGGCTCTGTTTCGACTCAGAACATACTGACACCTGTGCATCTGCTGTAGCTGAGGAGATTTTAGCTGGGATGGAATTATTTATTCCAAGCCGGCGGGTGACTACTGTAGGTGCTAAGAAGCGACCGTGGTTACATCGGTCTTGTAGAGAAGCTAAACTCCGCAAGCAAGCTGCATACGAGGCTTGGACCACGGCTTGTATCAATAAAGATCCTGGTGTTTCTGACTTGAAACGCGTATTCAATGCTGCCTCGAGGTTCAGTTCGAGAGTAATTGCCATGGCAAAGTTTGAGTTCATCGGCAGGATTGGTGAGCGCCTAGCTAAGCACCTCTCATCTCTCTCCTATCTGGGAGCCGTGCTCTTTAGTCGCTTGTTAAGGCTGCCGAGGGAAACTGTCAGTCGTTCTTTCCACCACTCCGAAAACCGGATGGTAGTCTGGCCCACAGTGCTAAGGAGAAAGAGGATCTGTTGGGTAATCTCTTTGCCTCAAACTCGACTTTGAACGACGGGGACGCCGCACCGCCTTCCATCCCGCGGTGTGGTGATTCCATGTCGGAAATCTCATTTACTTAACGAGATGTTCGGCAGGTATTGCTATCCCTCGACGTTCATAAGTCGAGTGGGCCAGATGGCATTCCGGCAGTGGTGCTAAAGCTGTGTGCTCCTGAGTTGTGTCCTGTTCTTACGCGCCTTTTCGCGCTCTCTTATTCCACCAGGCAGGTTCCGTCATCGTGGAAGACTGCGAACGTGCACCCTGTGCCCAAAAAGGGTGACAGATCAGACCCATCAAATTACAGGCCTATCGCCGTTACCTCCTTTCTCTCCAAGGTAATGAAGCGCGTGATCAACAACCGGCTCCTGAAATACCTAGAAGAGCACGACTTGATCAGCGACCATCAATGTGGCTTTCGTCATGGTCGCTCAACTGGTGACCTTCTAGTGTATCTTACACATCGCTGGGCTTCAGCCGTGGAGAATTAAGGTGAGGCATATTCATATTAATTTATTTCGTAACAATACAATATTGTGTTGAAAATGCATAATGTCAATTTTAAATACATAAATCATAAATTAAATTGAAGACTAACATAAAATATAACAATAATGTCAATAATATAAGAACATGTCTAATATAATAATATGTCAATTATCATTATCAGATCAATAATAATCAATTAGAATTAATAATATTAATAGATTAAATACAATAATAACAGCCAAATAAATAATCATGTCATAATCCATGCGGACATCATATCTATATATATAAAAGAAAGTCGTGTTTGTTACAACACTTATAACTCGAGAACGGCTGGACCGATTGCCATGGTTTTTGATTTGTTGGATTTGTTTCCGTCCCGAATAGCAGAATAACTCTTAAAAACATTGAAAAAATAAAATAAAAGAAAAAACATTTTCCCATACAAATGAAAGTGTCAGTTGAAAAAGGGATTACGATATTTATTGGTTGTCAAATATCAAAACGTCAAATCGATTGGTGTCACTTTTATGTCGCGAAAGTTGTCTGTGATTTGTTATGAAAATTTAAAAATGTCAAATCGATAGGGGTGAAAACGCTTTTCCCATACGGGATTTCGGATCCCATTCGGATACGGGTCTTCCCTCAACCGAAGGGGTTTAGAGCGTACTCCAACACGCTGCTCAACTGCGGGTTGGCGGAGGCCAGTGTTTTCGAACCGCCTAAAGGCCACTGACTTAACTTAACGACTGTCATTAAATGATAACAACCGGGACCGACAGCTTAACGTGTCTTCCGAAGCACGGAGGAGCTCAAGATGAGCTAATGATAACAACCGGGACCGACGGCTTAACGTGCCTTCCGAAGCACGGAGGAGCTCAAGATGAGCTAATGATAACAACCGGGACCGACGGCTTAACGTGCCTTCCGAAGCACGGAGGAGCTCAAGATGAGCTAATGATAACAACCGGGACCGACGGCTTAACGTGCCTTCCGAAGCACGGAGGAGCTCAAGATGAGCTAATGATAACAACCGGGACCGATGGCTTAACGTGCCTTCCGAAGCACGGAGGAGCTCAATATGAGCTAATGATAACAACCGGGACCGACGGCTTAACGTGCCTTCCGAAGCACGGAGGAGCTCAAGATGAGCCAATGATAACAACCGGGACCGACGGCTTAACGTGTCTTTCGAATCACGGAGGAGCTCGAGGTAATATAAACCCATCCGTGTACAGGCTACGGTCGACGTTGCTTAACTTGCGTGTTCAATTAGACTGACACGCGCAATGACGCCATCGAGCTTCTCTATTATTTTCTACTATTCATTGTTTTAATTCCATAAAATCATAAATTTAGTTCAGCTAATATGTACCACGACATTCATTGATTGTTAGGCGGTACGAAGTTCGCCGGGACAGCTAGTATTAAATACAAAGAAAAAAAAAACTAACGATGTCATAACAAATTCTAATACTAATTTAATTTAATCTATTATTTAATCTATCATTAGCTGTTGGTCTAGATATGGCGAAGGCGTTCGATCGAGTCTGGCACCGCAGTCTTCTTTCGAAGTTACCTGCATACGGTTTACCTGAGGATTTGTGCGAATGTGTCGCTAGCTTCTTGTCCTGCAGAAGTATTAGAGCCGTTGTGGATGGTAGTTGCTCCGATAGCATGGATATTAATGCTGGCGTCCCGCAAGGCTCGGTATTGTCCCCGCCGCTGTTTTTGCTGCATATCAATGATATGTTATCTATTGACAGCATTCATTGCTATGCTGACGACAGCACCGGGGACACTTATTACACGGGCCGCGCCAATATCCCCCGCTCTCTGGTGGAGAAAAGCCGCGAACAGCTTGTGTCGGAAATGGAGAGCACACTGAATAGTGTGTCCGACTGGGGGCGAAAGAACCTAGTTAAGTTCAATCACACAAAGACACAAGTCTGCGCGTTCACCGCTAAGAAAACCCCTTTTGCTGTGGCTACTCAATTCCAGAACACACCCCTTACCATCGCAAAGAACATTGGGATTCTCGGAGTTGAAATCTCCAGCGACGTTCAGTTTCGTTGTCACCTGGAGGGAAAGGTCAAGCTGGCGTCGAATAAACTAGGTGTGCTCAACAGGGCAAAGCAGTACTTCAGCCCGCGGCAAAGACATACGCTTTACAAAGCTCAAGTTTGGCCGCATATGGAGTACTGTTGCCATCTATGGGCGGGAGCGCCTAGATACCAGCTTGCACCTTGTGACTCGATCCAAAGGCGTGCTGTGAGGATTGTTGAGGATCCCAAACTTACATACGGTTTAGAACCGTTAAGTCTGAGACGAGATTTTGCGTCCCTTTGTGTGTTCTACCGATTGTACAATGGGGTGTGTTCAGAGGAGTTATTTGACATGATGCCCACGGCCTCCTTCTACAGTCCCACCGCTCGCCATCGACATGGAATTCATCCTCATACATTGGAGCCTAAGTGGTCGCGTACTGTGCGGTTCCAGAGAAGTTTTCTCCCGCTTACTGTCAAGCTGTGGAATGAACTGCCTGTCGAGGTTTTCCCAGGAGACTATAGCATGGGGTTCTTCAAAAAGGGTGTGAAGAGGTTTTTGCTGGGTCAGCAACGCGCGTGTGATGCCCCTGGTGTTACAGGCGTTCATAGGCTGCGGTAGCTGCTTTCCATCATGCGGGCCGTAAGCTTGTTTGCCACTCTAGTGGTATAAAAAAAATATATGCTAAAAGCAATATTAGGAATCACAAAAAATCGTAAAAATGTAATCGGCTTCAGGGCGGTAGGGCCCCAGATCGTCACTTTGGTATGCTTTGGTGCTGTTTCGGTGAATACGTCTTTAAAATTACTTCCATAACGCAATTCAAAAAAACGAATGATAACAAAATCGGGCGATACAGTTTGGTGTTGCAGATACATATCTATCATCTCCATACAAAATTCAATCACACCACGGGATAGATGAAGGATCAAATATTTTTTTACGCTATGTAGGGACTATGCAACATCGAGTGCGGGGGTGGGGGAAGTGCTGCCATTTTGTGATAATGTTAGTGCATTACGATTCGTACGTACGATACGTTTACGTATAACACACTGCCGTGTCCATGGCACAGCCACACCTTAGTTCCATAGTAGTTCTTTGGGCGTTGATTGTACATCTAGTTCTAGTGTCAATGATCGAAGCATCCAACTTACAAAAGACTTTGGGGAAGGATTCTATATCTTTCCCCATCTTTCACGTAATCTTTCACCGTACCGAACGAATATCAAAATCGGTTATATTGTTTCAAAGATTATCTTAAATGGTCATGGCGGAAAATGAGTAATGAGTTGATAAGCTTTGGACTCTCATTGATTGTAATTCATTTAGAATATGAGTAAGGCATTCTGTTCTTTTTCTACATTTATATTTATCTTAGATAGATAGATAGATAGAATATGCTTTATTTGCAAAATACAATATAAAAGTACAGTGAATCAATAAATTATTACAGATTTGTATATATGCAACAAGGCGGCCTTATTGCTGAGAGCAATCTTTTCAAGGCAACCTTAGGGTAACGAATTTGTGCATGGAGTGGGCAGGATTCGCAGATCAAAAGAAATTAATGAAAACTATAAGTATAGTAATATTATGACAATCATTATTAAGTATAGAAGATATGTAAACTATCATTGATAAATAAATTGTATAATTTATACATACATATAAATAATACATACATAAATACACAATACATAAATAACAATGTATACATATTGATACACACATAAAATATTATACAATAAATAGTGTTATCATAAATTACAAATATATATTAACACATAAACATACATAATAATATATAAGCATATCAAAATTGTAGGAAATGTTTTTTTACTTGTCCTTTAAAAACCTCTAAAGATTTTGCATTTCTGATGGCGACAGGTAAAGTATTCCAGAGCCTAATAGCCTGGACAGTAAAAGACTGATCGAAAAATTTTGTAGAATGAGTTGGGACTGAAAGAGTAAGGTTTTCACATGAGCGAAGAGATAAACTATGGAAAGAAGAGGAAAACTTGAAGCAGCTTTTAAGGTAAGATGGAGCTCTATGATCAAATAGAATAGTATAGAGGAAAGAAAGAATATGCATGTCCCTACGCTGGCGAATGGTAAGCCATTTTAACTGTTCTCGGTAGCTAGAAATGTGGTCATATTTACGCAGGCCAAAGATAAACCTTATGCAAAGATTCTGAGAAAGAGTAATCAAAAATACTCAATATCCTAATTGGTTCTCACCAGCGTTGATACACATACATAAAAATAAAAATAAATATTGGGTTAAATAAAAAAAAAATCAAAATAAATCTGACTATGAAATCTTTGCCATATTTAGGAAACGTTTTCAAAAAGAATCACAAAAATGTTATAAGAAATATATGATAAAAACTGAAAACAGTATTAGAGATAACGTAAAATACTTCTGGTCGTATATCAACACTATGAATAACCAAGCTGGTATACCTAACAGTGTATCATGCGCGGGTGAGAATTCAAATAGTCCTGATGAAATACCACATCTTTTTTCTTCATACTTTAGATCAGTCTTTGAGCCTTCTTGTATTCCCGATGGCTACGATATAAACGATATACCCGACACCAACAATAACTCTGATCTACTTATAAATGATGCACAAATCGCTACTGAAGACATTCTAAAAGAGTTACGTAACTTAGATTTAACAAAAGGCCCTGGCCTAGACAATATTCCTCCATTTTTTTTTAAATCTACAGCTATGGTAATTGCACCTCCTTTGAATATAATATTTAACCGATGTTTACAAGAAGGTGTTTTTCCGTCTATTTGGAAGTCTGCACGTATCGTGCCAGTTTTCAAGTGTGGGGATAGATCTAATGTTGAAAATTATCGCCCCATATCTATACTATCCACTCTGTCGAAGCTATTCGAGAGGCTAGTCCATAACTATATTTATCCATCATTACATAGCACTATTATAGAAGAACAACATGGTTTCGTGAAACGTCGATCTACTGTTACTAATTTATTAACTTATACATCTTATCTTTTTGATGCGCTAGATGCTAATAAACAAACAGACAGTGTGTATACAGACTTCCGGAAAGCCTTCGACAGGGTGGATCATAAATTATTACTTGATAAACTTGCATATAATGGAATACGAGGTAACTTATGGCGATGGTTCAAATCCTATATTACCAACCGTACACAGAAAGTAATTGTCAATGGTTACGAATCAGACTTCATTAATGTTACTTCAGGAGTCCCACAAGGGTCCATTCTGGGTCCTTTATTATTCATTCTATTTATCAATGACATAAAACATTGTTTTAAATATTGTAATTTTCTCCTTTATGCCGACGATTTAAAAATTTATCATCTTATAGAAAATCTGGATGACCATCATCGATTTCAGCAAGATCTCTATCGTTTCTCTGCTTATTGTTATAACAATAAGTTAAGTCTCAATATCAGTAAATGCAAAATTATCACTTTTACTAAGAAGATAAATACGAGTAAGTTTCCATATAGTCTGTGTGGTGTAACTTTGGATGTGACTGAATTAATAAAGGACCTAGGAGTTCATTTAGACAGTAAATTACATTTAGATGTACACATTGACAACATAATTAATAAATCATTTAAAATGTACGGACTCGTGATACGTTCCTGTGTAAAGTTTACAAGACCTTCAACATATATTCATCTATATAAAGCTTTAATTCGTTCTCAACTTGAATACGCTGTGCCCATTTGGAATCCCTACTATAACAAATATATTGATGCTCTCGAAGCTGTGCAGCGCAAATTCTTGCGCTGTATGCACTACAAATGCTTCCATAGTCGTTCTTCCTATGAACAGCTATTAGACAAATACAATATCCTAAACCTTAACCTTAGACGCACCCAACTGGAAGCAAAAATGCTCTATGATCTATGTCATAATAGATACGACTGCCCTTCTATAATTAATAGATTGTGTTATAGAGTTCCTACCAGGACACATACCCGTAGACAATGTCAATTGTTTGCTCTTGTCCCCTGTCGTACCAACGCCGGCAAACGCTCTCCTCTATACCGAATTACTCAATCTTACAACCTAAATTTTAATAATATAGATATCATGGTTACACGTGCTAGTACCTTCAAAAAAGATACTTTCGAAATTTTGAATACAGCCTAACATACTATTGTGTACCTAAAATAAATGTGAATATTTATTTTGAACGGCAAATAAGATAGTTATCGTTAATGTTTAGTTCTCAGTATTTGCTGAAGTTGTATGTCGATTTATAATGTTCACTGCTCTTTCTAATTTGAAGTTATCTGCGGTAAACGGTGCTGATAGCACAATTACTGTTATTTTTTAATCTATGCCTGTTAGTAAAATCCATTGTGTTATTGTTTGTTTACCTAAATAAAGGGAAAAAAAAAAAAAAAAAAAAAAAGATTCTGAAGTCGCTCCAGTTTATTGACGAGATCCACATTAAGGTCAGGATAAGAGACATCGGCATAGTCAAGGATGGAAAAAAGGAGGGATTGTGCTAACACAATTTTAGTAGCAGTAGGTAGGAAATTTCTTAGACGTCTAAGTGATGCAGAAGCGGCAAAGATCTTCCTGCTAACCTCACCAACATGAGTCTTCCATGAGAGCGTGGAGTCAAAAATGACTCCAAGATTTTTGACCGTACCACTGAAAGGGATGCAGATACCATCGAATACAACCAGTGGGATTTGAGACACATCCAACCTAGAAATAAACGATGGGCTGCCTATAATAATTGATTGTGTCTTCGACGGATTAACTTTGAGTCCAAAGCGCCTACTCCACGACGAGATCTCTTCTAAATCGGCATTCGTTTCTGTAACAGCCTGTAAAATATTGTCAGGTGAAGCCTGCGAATATATTTGTAAATCATCTGCATAAAGGTGGTAGAACGAAGAAAGCTTGTGAGTTATAGAGCTAATAAAAATAGCAAATAGTAGAGGAGAAAGCACGCCACCCTGCGGCACGCCAGCAGTTGTATCACACCAGTCAGAGTAGGAATGATCAACTTTAACACGCTGCCGACGCCCGTACAGGTAATTATGAAACCAATCAAACACTGATGGAGATATGTTAAGAGAAGAAAGGACTCCAAGCAAAATATCAAAATCGACAGCATTAAAGGCGTTGCTAAAGTCCAGAAGGGTCAAAACTGTGAGCTGTTGTTTTTCCATAGCACATCTAATATCATCAGATATCTTGACCAAAGCAGTAGCCGTACTATGACCAGGACGGAAACCGGATTGAAAAGGGTTATGGAGACTATTGGAAGTAAGGAAGGTACTTAACTGCCAGTGGACTAGCCGCTCTAACACTTTGGACAGAAAAGGCAATATGGAGATAGGACGGTAGTCACTGAGTGAAGAAGGACGAATCTTTTTGGGTAAAGGAAGGATTTGGGCTTCCTTCCAGCATTTGGGAAAGTATCCAGATGAGATAGAAAAGTTGAGGATTCTCGTTAGGATAGGGACCAGGATATCAATTAAAGGAATGATCATTTTACGGCTAATGCAGTCACCTCCAACCGCATCAGATGTGATGGATAGTATGCTTCTCTTAACACCACATTCAGTGAATGGTTCAAAAACAAAAGGAGAATGGCCGGGAGGGGATAACGTTGAAAGTTGAATTAGTGTATTTGTTTTGACTGTATTGTCGAGAGAAGAACTAGAGGATCTTACTGCCTATAGGGTCGTCTGGAACGATGGTATCACAAAATTAATAATGAAATAAATAAAAGCACTTCCGTAATACAAAAGAGGGACGGACGCCTGCCATAACTGCCCGGTATTAAGTTTACCCAGATCTCATCTCCATAGCCCATTTATTTTCCATCACACTTCGCAATAGTCTCAACGCCTGCCGAGACCTGCTCATGGGTATGTCGTTCCATTGACATATCCTGGAGCGGGTCACGGTTGGCGTACATCATTACATCAAACTTCTCAAAGGGGCCTCTACGCGTTGGATCCATATCCCCGCGCACGCCTATCAAATGACCGGGCTTGACCCGTGATTAAAAAGAGATACAAAATAAATAAAAACGAAGGAAATATTTTGCAAATGTTGCACATTTTTTATGATGATTCATTAAAAATAAACAGCAAGAGCAGGCATACATTTTCGCCGCGCGGTAGAAAGAGAGGGGGATATCACCGCCGGTGGTCTACGCTCCCTCCGTCTTGCGAATTTTTGATCAGGTCACGTGTACTGGCGCGAGTTTAACATTTTGCACCCATCCTATTAAAAGTGCACAACGCCGCTAAAGAAGTTTTCATTTCAAAAAAATAAAAAGTGTTCTTTTAGTAGTTAGGTTTATTTCATAAAAAGCTGTCGTTGCTCCGTTCTTGTAAGTGGTTTCAATCAATCACAAATGAAATTAATCCTATAAAGTATTTGACTATCTTTGTATATTTTATTTCTGTGACTTTCGCCGTGACAGATGTGCAAGTTTATCAATTGATAAAAATATTGTCTACATTTTAGTCTGTCGAATGTAGTATTTTTTTATAATACGTCGGACGGCGAATGCATACGGCCTTTCGTGCTTTCGGTTCACAACGTCCACTTCCTAATTCGGTCCATTTCTCATGACATCCAGTTCCTAATTGGTCCACTTTTCGTATCATCTACTTCCTAATTGGTCCACTCCTATAACGTCTATCATCAGCAGCAGCAAATTGCAGTCCACTGTTGGACAACGCCTGATCTAAGGCGGCTCGCTGCCAACATAGCAATTCCTTCGTTACTGGTGACCTCACTCACATACTCTTAGGAACATATGGGGGGATACTTCCCTAGTCGGGCAGCTTGCAATTTTATTCCGCTCTTTTGCCACAGTTCTATTAGTTTTTCAGCAGGGTGCATAAGGTACAGGTGACTTTGGCTTTGGCTCAAAGACGAAAGTGAGCCACCTCAGTATGTATATATATAAAAATCAATGCCACTTTTCGTTGTAATTTTATAACTCAAGAACGGGCTTACCTATCCAAACTAAATGTTTAGGGTTTGTTCGGACTATTTAGTAGATGGTTTATGTGAAGTTTGCACAAAATCGGTAGAGCGGTTCTTCATTTATCACATTTTTTGTAACAAATGAATTCAATAAAAGGCGGACCATTTTGTTAATGGGGATTTTGCTGTCAAATTGAAACTTTTTTCAGTGTTGACAGTACAAGCATGTTGTTATGTCATTCATGCGGTCATTTCATTTTGGACGTGCTTCAACTTTATGTTGCCTGTTCCAGAATCGGTACCCCCCCCCCCCCCCCCCCCCAGCCGTTTGTTTATTCATGCTCAAAATGGAAAAAACAAAAAATATTGTTTAACCAAATGTTTTGGATTAAGTTTTAATAAAATATTTTATTGTTTGAATAAATGAATTTGATGTTCTAATTATTTTTTTTTAGTATTTCATTTTATACGTAGCGAAGCACGTACAGGGCCGCTAGTATTTTATAAAAATCTAACAAGAAGTTTCTCGTTACACCATCTTTCTGGAACGCCCGCCGCGCCGATCCATGCGGATGAAGATGTTCATGGCATACATGTCACAATTAAAAATAATGTTTATAGTCAACATAACTTTATTACCAAAGACTTTTTTTCGGACAAGTCGGAGATAAATCGCACGTATTATTGGAAATTCAAATAAGGCGAAGGGACTCTGTTGAGGAATAGATTTTTGAATGAACATTATTAATTATAACAGTAACATTATAACAGTTTGATAGTTCTATTTTCAGCATGTAATTTAAAGTTTTTATTGTTAATTATAAATATAATAGGTAGGGGAAAAAGTCTTTTCGCATTATAGTATGTATGAACTTGTAATAAAATCTCTTTGGTTATACCATTTGTGTCTGGCAGGTTTTGATATCTTTAAAAAGTTTATATTTTAAAAAAGATAATTCCAAATTCAAATTAGGTAAATGTGTGATTTTCATTTGTTTTTTTTACTGTCAAGATGAGTGAATCTAATGAAGAAATTCGATTCATTTTAAAATTTTACTACAAAAAAGGTAAAAATGCAACGCAAGCTGCGAATAAAATTTGTGACGTTTATGGACCTAGTGCAGTGTCTGTGAGAGTAGCACAAATTTGGTTTAAGCGTTTTCAATCGGGAAATTTTGATGTGAAAGATGCACGTCGCTCTGGTCGCCCTGTTACGGATAAAATGGATGCCATTTTTGAAAAAGTGGAGCAAGAGCGGCATATCAGTAGTTACGACGTAGCTGAAGAATTAGGAATTGACCACAAAACAGTTTTGGCGCAATTGAAAAAAGCTGGGTACACTAAAAAGCTCGATATTTGGGTGCCTCACGATCTCACTGAAAGAAACCTAATGAACCGTGTACTCATTTGCAATTCTTTACTACGACGTAATGAAAGCGAACAGTTTTTGAAGAAGCTTATAACTGGTGATGAAAAGTGGATCACGTACGACAAGAACGTGCGAAAAAGGTGGTGGTCAAAGGCCGGTCAGGCTTCACAGACTCTGGCAAAACCCGGGTTAACCCGCAACAAGGTGATGCTGTGTGTATGGTGGGATTGGAAGGGTATTATTCATTATGAGCTGTTACCGCCAGGCAGGACTATCGATTCTGAACTCTACTGTGAACAACTGATGAGATTAAAGCAAAAAGTTGAGAGAAAGCGGCCGGAATTAATTAACAGAAGGGGTGTGATTTTTCATCATGATAACGCTAGACCTCACACATCTTTAGCCACTCAGCAAAAATTAAGAGAGTTTGACTGGGAGGTGTTAATGCATCCGCCGTATAGTCCTGACCTTGCACCTTCTGATTTCCACCTGTTTCGGTCTCTTCAGAATTCTTTAGGCAATGTCAGGTTACCATCACGAGAAGACTGCCAAAACCACTTGTCGTGGTTTTTTGAACAGAAGTCCCAAAATTTCTATAGTAATGGGATCATGTCTCTACCTACAAGATGGCCAAAAGTTATCGAACAAAATGGCACCTACATACTTTAGTTAAATGTAAATAAACTTTATTAAAAAATGTTTTGAATTTTCATATAAAATACGAAAAGACTTTTTCCCCAACCTAATATGTATAATACGGCCAACTTAACGAACTCGGAAAGAATTTGCACGTGCTAATTATAGCACGTGCAAAAAATGAAAATTATTTCATTGTATTTATGGTCTTACCTACCTGGTGCTTTAAAATACAAGATACGGCTTTATTTAGTCTACAAATCTCCCACAAATTGCATATTTGACTCTTGTAACAAAACCTTCTAAAAAAAGATCTGTCTAACAAAGCGCCTAATTGAAAGCGGCTGATCTTGCTTACCGTCAACTGGGCCTGTTACCTTTCAATTAGGCGCGTTGTTCAACGAGATTAACAAAATAATCTTAGGTATCAAATTAACACGTAAAGCTGTGAAAGTACCTCCACCTCACAGAATACCGCAGCCAAATAACATGTACCTTGAGGGCACAAAAGGCGGAGTTAATTTGACTGGTAAAGAATACTCATAACAAGAGCATTCTCTACCAGTCAAGACAAGGGTTGTTATGTCCCTGCGAGTGAGTGTAAGTGAGTAGAAAGACAGAAAAGAAGGAGTATAGATCGGCGACCCCTTGGTGCTGCTGATCTCCAAGGGCGGTGGTGATTGCTTTCCATCTGGTGACCTACATGCTCATTTGACCCACTCTCTTATAAAAAAAATCACTTACCTCATTTAAATTGTTCACAGGTAAAGAGAGAAGAGAACTGACGCCATTCACAATACCCTGCAAACTTAACGACATCCTTATAATATCTGCGCCAGTGGTCAGTCACGCAAACCCTCAATACGAGCTATACAAACCAAACGGAGAGATATTATCCCTCGATATATCCAAACCCAAATATGGAAACGAATATGAGGATAAAAACAATTTCATTATAGCAACATTTTTCCAAAACAACAAATCTGTCGAATATCCTTTAAATAACTACGAAATATTTAATGTAAATACCGTAGAAGGAGATAATGAAACGAAAATTAGTTTTGAAGAAAAAATTGCTGATATGGAACGCAACGATTTCATAATCGGACCTTTGCTTGAAGATGACTATGGGAATTGGGTACTGAGTTTATATGAAAAAGATAACGGACACTGGAGTGAAATTTTTCAAGTTATTACAATCCAAATTATAGGTTAGTCTGACTTATATTATTAAATAAGTTAAAAAAAGTAACAATTACATGTATAAATAAACAAAAGAAAAGGTGGAAAAATAATTATAAAAAAAAGGTTAGTAATTTAGTTTTTACAAATAAGTAATAACCACATATTTTTTTAAATTTTTTATAGAACGTCCGTTGGCAGACAAGCATACGGCCGCCTGATGTGAAGCGGTTACCGTAGCCATATTAACGCTCGCAAGATGAAATATCGCTCACGTGCCACCATCCCCGCTATCAACGCAGCGACTCCTTCCTTTGTGGTGACCTTTCTGGTGCACTCACTCGCAGGAACACAACAACCCTCAAGGGATTTGTTATTTGGCGGCTGTATTGGGACGTGGAGGTATAGTCGGGTCCCCAGTCGGGTAGCTTACAATTAGACTCCCTACCTCTCTTTTCGCCGGAGCTTCGTTTGTGGAGGTGAAGTTGGCTTCGGTTTAAAGATGTTGACGAAACACTTACACCCCAAAATAACAAATGTCTGCCATCCAACGTAATATAAAAAAATCCCATTTTGCTGTCGCTATTCAATGCAAGAATTTCAATATAATGCCAGCTACACACTTAGCATATACCATACAGCCAAATAACAATTCCTTCGAGGGTTGTTGTGTTCCTGCGAGTGAGTGAGTGTCACCAGGAAAGAAGGAGTTGCTGCGTTGGCAGTGGGGGTGACGGCGCGCGAGCGATATTTCATGTTGCGAGCGTTGATATGGCCATGGTAATCGCTTCACATCAGGCGAACCGTATGCTTGTCTGCCACTCGACTTAGTATAAAAAAAAACCCTCAGTCGGGTAAGAAAAGATGTAACTTTGATATGATATTAATTTTCTTCCAGAATACGTCCCAGCTAAAGAGATATCGAAGAATTTAACAATTGGGGACTCATTTACATTTGGTTTCGCGTATCCCATACCGGGGATAGAGAGCTGCGAATTCACAGCCCCAAGGAGCACTTTCGATCGATGGTATACCAGAGACCAGACAAACTTGGAGACGTGCCGGTTCATAGTCAATAATGTTACCAAAGACGATGAAGGCCTGTGGAGAGTTTTTGGAGTCGGAAGGATCGCGTATGAAGCAATTACGAGTTTAAATGTTGATATTAGATAATAAAATACTTCTTTTTATTATATTATTTATTAAATAGTTGTCTTGGCCAACTTGGCAGAACATTATGAATATTTTTAAAAATTGAAAAATTCACCTCCGCCGCCTTGTTGGGATTTGAACCCACGACCTCTCGATGACCGGAAGGAAGGTGTGTAGGTGACGAGTTTTTGCGTTTTATATTTTACTGCGTAAGTCGCAGTGTGGCGCCATCTACCTATTAAGTAATTACACTACTAAACAAGGCATAGCAGTCCATCGTTGCAGATGAAATTCGGCTATTTGTTGATAACACCAGACTTATTAAATTATGTATCTCTCTTAAATCACGGGTCAAGCCCGGTCATTTGATAGGCGTGCGCGGGGATATAGATCCAACGCGTAGAGGCTCCTTTGAGAAGTTTAATATTGTATCATTTTTTAGGTGGACGTGAATTTTTTCCATTTTTAAAAATATTTATAAAATACTTGTTTTTTTGTATTATCTTTATTGTTCAAATTACAATGAATAAGTACATGAAAAATAAAGCGGTACAAAGGCGGACTTATCCCACATGGGGATCTCTTCCAGTCAACCTTAGAGTAACTGCGTGGAGTGGACATTACAGCGATTGGCAAGCAGAACATCGAGTAATAAATGAAAAAAGGGAATTTGCAAACAAATAAATAAATAAAATACACAAATAACTAAATTATAAAACTATAGTACACAGGCAATGAAAATATTAAGTAATTTCAAGTCTCATCAGTAAAGAATCTTTTTAATCCAATTTTTAGGGAAAATAACGTAGGAGCCATCCGAGCGTCCACTTACACTAACTTATTCTTTTTAAATGTTAGATATTTCTTTCTAAGATTTATCTAAGACTCTTATTTACGTAGGTCACACTAAAAGTTTTGCGTAACTTAAAAAAACAACATGTTATAACCGAAATATTATATTTATTGCTTTTTCCTTTACATTTTAAAATTTTTTTCATGCGATCGAACCATTTTTTTAAACAGGAGGAACACAGATCTGAATGTATGTTTTCTACGTGCTGATTGACGCTATCACTGCCTCTTCGGAGTTGGTAAAACTGAAACCTCGCATCAAATCTTTGATTTTGGGGAAAATACAGAAATACAGAAGTCGGGGCTATGTGCAGGATGGAAAATGACTTTGTTTTGTTGGCCGTGTGTGAAGAAGCGTTGTCATGATGTTGGAGAACGCGGCTGTTTGGTCGTCTTTCGCGAACTTTTTCTAACACCCTGGGTAAACAAATGGTAGAATACCACTCGACATTAACACTCTTTTGATCTTCAAGTGGAATTGTGCAGATGGGACCTGTAGCTGAAAACAAAAACGCGATTATTTTTTTACCAACGTTTCTCGCCTTCCTCACTTTTGTTGGCATGTTCTCATTTTCAAACACCCATTCACAAGATTGCTGTTTTTTTCGGGTTCAAAACAATAAATCCACGTTTCGTCTCCTGTGACAATGTCATAAACAGCATTAGAATGTCCGTGGTCGTACTTCAGTAGCATCTGTGAGCACCATTCCACGCGAGCCCGCTTCTGCTCCGCTGTCAGTTCATGAGGGACCCAACGACAACAAAGTTTCCGAACTTTTAATTCTTCGCGTAAAATTTTCTGAATTTGGCTCATACCAATCCCCAATAGTCCTCGAATTGTCTCATAGGTAATCCGCGGGTTTTCTTCAATTAGCCGCTTAACAGTAGCCACATTATTTTCGTTGAAGGCAGTAAAAGGCCGCCCTTCACGAAATTCGTCATGTAAAGAAACCCGACCTCTCTTAAATTCAGCAAACCATCGCCTCACTGTGTAAGCACAGTGTTTACACAGTGAGGCGATGGTTTGCTGAATTTGAGAGAGGTCGGGTTTCTTCACAGTCAGTCAGTCAGTCACACAACAAGGTGTTTCTCTCTCAAAAGCATTTTGAAGACGAGCGGCACAGTCTTGTGGAGAGAGAGAACTTTTATAATCATAAAAAATCATCGCTCTAAAATCTTTTCGACTTAATTCCATTTTCGTTGCGTACGTAGAACTTTGATGTGTGATAAAAAACAATTGACAAATGATTTCCCGCCAATTTTTTTTATTACTAATAAGGTTGCAAGGCGTTTCAAAAAATATAACATTCGAAATTAAAATAGTTCCGATTAGCTAGAAGTGCAAAACTTTTAGTGTGCCCCATGTATAACTAGTATAACTACCAATTCACAGCTCTAAGGAGCATCTTCGATCGATAGTACAACAGATACAACCAGATAGTAGACCAAACAAACTTAGAGCGTTGGCAGTTCATGGTGACTTTATTGTGTCACCAAATAAACGAAGAAATTCGACGGAGAACGAATGTTGTCGACATAGTCTAGCGTAGAGTCCATATAGAAGACCAAAGTGTTCAGTCCCTGCTATGACTTACTGTGTAGAGACTTAAACGCTAACTGTTGGTCTGGTTCACAGACTAAAAGTCGCAAAGCGAAGGAGAGAGCAATGATTGGAATCGAATCCGGAACGAAGAAATTCGACAGAGAACCAAAGTGGTCGACATAGCTCTCGGAGACAGTGAGTTGTAGTGGCAGTGGGCCGACCACATCTGCCGAGTCAGTGATGGCAGATGCGGGAGGAAAGTTCTAGAGTAGGGACCTCGTAGGAACGGCCGGAAGCGGCTGGATACGGAAAGCGGAGCATATGGTGAAAAACATTAGGGAAGGCTTATGTCCCGCAGTGTATAGATGCAGGCTGATGGTGATAATGATGATTGAACTGTATGCGACGATTAAATCTATTTAATTAGAGTTACCTAATAACTCCTAAGTATTTACCCACTTTGGGCTCTGAGTACGAAGAAATGAAATGACGAGTACAAAGAAACAACACACACACACACACACACACACACACACACACACACACACACACACACACACACACACACACACACACACACACACACGCACACACACACACACACACACACACACGCACACACACACACACACACACACGAACAGTGATGCGGGGGAATTTTATATTATAGTGTTAGTACTATTACTTATACTGTGATTATAGTAAAAGTTTTTCTTTCTTTTTATATACATAATAATATTCATTTTAAGTTTCGTTTATTTTTAGTGACCTTAGTAGTAGTTTTCGTGACTTGTATTTTAAGATTAGTTAAATTAGATTAGTTAAAAATTATTAGTATGTAATTATTTATTTAAATCTTTATTCCTTTTTTTATACTACGTCGGGTGGCAGACGCATACGGCCCGCCTAATGTGTAGCGGTTACCGTAGCAATTTAACGCTCGCAACAATAAAAATATCGCTCGCGCGCCGCCACCCCCGCTGCCAACGCAGCATCTCCTCAAAACACAACAACCCTCAAGGGAATTGTTATTTGGCTACGATATTCTGTGAGGTGGAGGTACATTCCCCAGTCGGGTAGCTTACAATTACGCTCCCTATCTCTCTTTTCGTCAGAGCTTCGTTTGTTAGTCAGCAGGGTGCACCGCGTGCAGGTGAAGTTGCCTTTCGTTAAAAGATGTTGATGAACTACTACACCCCAAAAATCCTATAATAAATACCTGATACTACTGTATCGAAAATAATATTAAGAAATTTCGACAGTCTACTTATTTATAAGCACAATATGTAAGATCTGTACGATAATATCTCATTTGAAATCAAAATATTTCGATTTGAAAAACTCCTTGATAAACAGCTATCGTATAATTTATCACATGCATTGTTACAACAAACAAACCAACACGCATGAACGATTTATTCGTAAATTAGCAAGGATAAGTCAGATACAAAGCTTATCTCGGAGAATCGATTGATTGTATATACGTGAGAGATATCCAGTATTGTGATAGGCAAATAGCCATGTTATCTAATATATTAGAGATGTCTGTCTACGGTATACTGTGGTATGCATGGCAACTTCAAGAACATCATCATCATCATCAGGTCCATTTTAGTCTCCACTACAGGAGCACGACCCTCTCTCGTCCGTCCCAGACAGAAGCAGGATTTGGCCTACACTCACCACGCTGGCCAGACGGGTTCGGGAGGTCTGATCGATGTTTTATAATGTATTTCCCTTAGTCGCCTTGTACGATATCCACGGGAAGAGACGGAGTGATTCCATTCTAGTCTGCCGGAAACCACACGGCCACTTCAAGAACATATTAGGTAGGTATAATACATAGGTGTGAAACGAAATAAATCTTGTATAGTTTGGAACAAAGAATAAGTACTATTTTAATATTTTAGGTTTGGAATACAATTTTATTCCTGGACAAATTACACACTGCCATCTAGTCCCAAACTAAGCAAAGCTTGTACAATGGGTACTAGATAACTGATATATATTTAAATATATATCTTTTATAAATACATAAATACAATACACAGAAAACATCCAGATCATGATAAACAGACATGTTCATACACAGAAATATTTGTCATGTGCGGGGATCGAACCCGCAGCGTCGGAATCAAAGTGGCCATTTGCTTATCATTTGACCACCGAGTTCGTCAATTTTTGAGCTGACAACTCCCAAATGTTACAGCATCTGATCATGTACATTTTGGACTGATTTTTAATTTTGGGCTGTAAGAATCTCACCACGATCTTTAGGCACAAAGTTAACCTCATGTGCACGTGGTGCACCCTGCCGACTAGCGAGGTAACTAAAAGAGAGGTAGAGTCAGCTCACAACTGTTATTTGTAAACTGCGCGACTGTGGAAGTACCTCACCGAAACCGAAGTACCGACCTCTACCTCACAGAAAACCTCAGCCAAATGACAATTACCTTGAGGGTTGTTGTGTTTCTGCGAGTGAATGAGGAACAAGGAAGGTAGGAAGGAGTTGCTGCGTTCGGGCAGCTTACAAAATACACTATGCCCTATCTCTCTTTTCGCCATAGTCTCGTTTGTCAGTGCACAACATGAAGATGAGGTTGGCTTTGGTTCAAAGATGTAGATGAACTTACATCAAATGAATCAGAACACCTTTGGAGCAAAGGTGTCTAACAATAAAATTTCTTTGTCTCTGAGAATCAATGTCAATAATAAAAAAAAACATAATGTACGATGCTGAAAGGCAATGATGATGATGAAAGGCTATGCATATTTAAAATAATGAACAGTGAAGTCTACTGCAGTCCCTATCCAGTCCAGGCAAACTATGGCAACTTTGGAAATCATAAGAAATTAGTAGGAGCAGGAATCTTTGAAATTGGACCGTAACGTTGTATATCTACTTACGTTTTGGAGCTTAAAACGGTAGTCGTCGTTTACCCTTGTTCATCCTACTGCTGGGATACGGGTCTCCTCTCAAAAAGGTTTAGAGCATACTCTACCACGCTGCTCAACTGCGTGTTTTCAAGCCGCCGAAAGGCCACTGACTTGGCTTAACGACTGTCATCTGTCAACGACGCCATCGAACTCCTTAACATTGTAGTACTATTTACTTATTTAGTAGTATTATTTCTGTAGAGCATCGCAAAAAGCAGCATTGGTCAAAAACAGTACTCATCGAAGGAATCTTCCATAATCTTCACAGAAAACAGGAAAGTACCCGGACGACAACTCTGTGAAATCGTGTCAGACTCCTAAAGAATACTGCCAGCGCGTTGGTTGATCGTTGGTACATCATCTCCTCATGTTTGATGACCTCACTCACCTGCAGCAACAGAACAAACTTGACGGGTAATGTTATTTGAATGCGGTGTTTAGTCACATATCACTATGTACTGGATATATGTTCTTCTCTTTCACCATAGTACACAACGTTTAGATGGCTTGGCTTTGGCTCTAAAGATGATGATGAACTATTAAACTCCTTAAATTTTCGAGAGAGATATTGGTTTCCTGGGAAAGTAAACACTGGTTACCATCGGTTTTTTCATTCCAAAAATTGCTATTTGGTTAAAGTCATTGATAAACATCTTCAGCTTAGTCGGTTAGAGCTCTAGGGTTTCTACCGCCTGAGAAAAACATACAATCTAAGTAATAGTTTTATTTTCGCATTCTAAAATTCCGATGGTTCGGCGGTAGAGCCCCTGGAGCCCCACCGCCGAAGTTGAAGCCGATTACCAGCGGATTTTTTGATTGCGAAAATAAAACTTTAGCTTAGATTTACGGTAATTGTGTTCAACTTAGATGAAACCATAAAGCTCTACCGACTAAGCTTGAGATGTTTGTCAGTAACTTAAACCTAAGATCTATTTTCGCTAGATGTATAGGAGTGATTTTAAAGACGTTTCACGTCAAAAATATATAGTGACGACACCACGAAATTAGTCTTTCAAATAGTCTTTTGATGGCAAGTCAATTTTTATGTCGCAGCAGGTCCAAAGAGATTCTATGTAAAAAATTGCGAATCTTCTTGTTTAATAGTACATTTAGACCGATAGTCAATAAAATTACATTATATGTTAGATAAAATAAGATTATATTACGATCTTTTTTACAGAAACATTTGCTATCAACTTTATCGGGAATTTTTGCCAAAGTTTCGGTATTGGTCTCCAAGGACAAAAGCCTCGATGTGTTGTGATGTGATGGAATTCTCTGATTTCGAGAATCGACACTACCTAACTGATGTTAAACTTTTTTTAAAGTTTAAAGTAAAAATTACATGTTTGAAGTGAAGTGGCCCTAGTAGTTATAGTGCAGTAGTATTTAGTATTGCATACAATTCAGATAGACAGCGTTCGAGAAATCCAGAATGATATTCATGTTATTTCGTCCGAATTTCAACGTCGCACTCTCATATTATAGAGATGACAACTTACGAGTAGTAGGCAACTCAGAAATGCATATATACTTAGTAGAAATAACGTTATCGGTTTAGCTTTCAGGATCAGCACACTGAACTGGCAGTGGTCAGGCCACATAACTTGTAGGACTGTTGGAGCAGAAATGTTCTGAAATGGTGACCACGGACGAGAAAACTTAGAAAGAATGGGTCTTCCTAGTCTTCCTACGCCACTATTCCAGAACATTATCAGATCGGAACGACGATCTAGTAAAGATCTACAGGACCGAGGTTTATAGAGTAAGATCCCAGGGCCGCCAGACGTCACTTATTTTCTGATGAACAAAATGTGCATGATTGAGTAGTGTTACAGTGCACTATGATCGTATGACGATATGCTACTTTGGCCTGACGGCCTATTTCCTAGTATAAGGTAATCAAGGTACGTAAATACACTCCTTATCTCATTTAAATTCTGATAGCTGATTTTTACATTACGTGACACAATATCGTTAAAAATCTGCAATCAATGCCCCTAGAAGTATTAGCAGGTAGTTATACGATCATAGTATACCCTAACTAACAATACTCAATCATGCAAATTTTGATCATCAGAAAATAATTGACGTATGGCGGCCCTGGGATCTTGGATTTAAACAGTAGACATCATTTGACTAAACTGATGATGATAATTATAAATATGTCTTTCTCACCATCTTCATTTTCATCAATTCCAGCGCCACATTTATGGTGGGCCACTAGGCTGCACCTATGGTGGGAGCCCCATTTACGTATAATATGGATTGTTTTATTTCAAAATTCAATTCAAATGATGAAATGAAAATAGAAAGAATTGTTGAGATAATCATTTCACGTGTAATTTAATAAACGTTATTAAATGACACGTGAAATGATTATCACAATAATTCTTTTTATTTTATTCACGTGAAATGACATCGTCTATACCTATTTCTCATAAGCAACTCACTTATAATATCGTCGTAATGTACTTAATTATCTCAAAATATAAAAAAAACTGTTGGTCACCATAAATTTCAGCACACATTGGTAGAAAATTAGGCTCCCTATAGAAAAGTGGGAACTTTTCCATTTTCCTAATTTTCTTTGCCCATTTGTTGTAGTGAGGGACCCTTGTGGTGAAGGCCCCTAGGTTATACTTTACTCAGACAGAATATTCTTGTTGTTATAGAAACTTTATTATACATAAAACCAATAACTCCGAGATAATTAGGACCAGAAGGGTTGAAGAGGCCAATAAACAGAAAAGAGAGTTTATGGTGTATTCCATGTTGCCCCATTGGTAGCAGATTGGTAGAGGTTCTGGATACGTTCCAATTTGTGCAGGAGCGCCTCAGAAGAATGCAGATACACAATATCAGCATAGTCAATAAGTGGGAGGAGAAGAGAGCGTACCAATAAAGCCACCACCTTGTATTCAGGGTGGATATAATTATAATAAAAAACAAAATCGACTCCAAAAATTGCTCTACAATCGTAAGCACAACTAAAAAGTTAAAAACAATATCAAAACTGAATTTTATGACATGAAAAAATATGAGGCCAATCTGGAAGTGTACTCTTTCAAATAAAAAAAGTATTTCTTTAATCGGTTTTATAAATGATGTAGTGGAGACAAATGTTAAAAAAAAATACAACCGAATTGAGAACCCCCTCCTTTTTTGGAGTCGGTTAAAAAGTGAGTTTTATTTGCATTGATTAAATTGGGATCATCACTGACATACCAATAAAACAAACAATTCAAACGATGACATTCCAAATTGCTTATCTGCACACTAAATAGTCACGTAATTATAATTATTCGGTTCCTAGATAAAGATCCGACGCATTGATCCGAAGGTCCTTGCACGGGCACCCGGGTCCCTTTGTTAAATCAGATCCATCGAAACGGGACGGGGGCCCACCACACATTCCCACCACTGTGTCTCCTGTGTTGCCAGGATTAACAGCGGCGACCGGCAAAAAAGATACCTTGATGGATATATGTGGATTTTATGCCCACTTTAAGCTGCTTAACTGCCGGTTAAAAGAGCCGACTGCTTTCAAACTGCCCAAAAATCACAGACTTGACTTAACGACAGTCCTCTAATGAAAACTGCCGGGACCAACGGTCTCCTAAGTACGGAGTAGCTCGAAATAAATAAGCCCATTCAAAGACAGGCTACGACGATGTTTATGGGAGATCTACGGGTCCCCCATAAATGGTAGGGTTTGCCCCTTGTAAATCCCTTAAGTATGCAACAAAAAGCATTTATGTTTAGTGGTAGTAAGCATAGTTTCTACTATACCCATAGTAGATGCTATGCTTCATTTGGGAATAGACCTGAGTGTGGAAGTATAAGTAGAAGTACTTCCTTCCATATATATATATATATATATATATATATATATATATATATATATATATATATTTGCTACACCAAATTTCAGCATATCTATATGTTCCATACAGCTTGGCCGGGGTAATTTCAACAAAGAGATCGATAGACGCATTCGGCTGGGCTGGGCAGCTTTTGGACATCTTCGGCACATCTTCAGCACACAGATACTCCAATACAATACAATACAAATACAAATGTATTGTGTGGAAAGTGGTTGGGCGCCCTCTTCTAGATGGTCCGATGACCTTAAAGAAAGCGGCTGGATGCGGAAGACGGAGGAGCGTATTTGGTGGAAAGCAATGGGGAAGGCTTATATCCAGCAGTGGATAGATACATGCTGATGATGATATGTTACATATACTGAAATTATCGTAATTAAATACACTTTCCATACACTTCTCTAACAAAAAATGATTTTGCCATTATTTTGAATTGATAAAAAATATATGTCGATCACACCATTTTGGGTAACTTTATAATAATACTAGCTGTCCCGGCGAACTTCGTACCGCATAACAATCAATAGTACATATTGGCTGAACTAAATTTATGATTTTATGAAATTAAAACAATGAATAATAGATATAACAAAATATCTCCTCACATGAAATGCACAACAAAAAGATAAAGGGCTATAATACTAGGGCGTACCCCTTAAGCGACGCAAATACGAATAAGGCGATAAATGAAGATTCCACTAGGGCGTACCCCCAAAGCGACGAACTTTTGGACAAGAACAAACATTCGCATTTGAATAATAATAACATTAATAAGATTAGACTGGCAACTTGGAACTTGGGGTCTCTAACTGGAAGAAGCCAGGAACTGAGCAAAACACTAAAAAGAAGATGCATCAACATCTGCTGTCTGCAGGAGACAAAATGGAAGGGCTCGAAATCTAAGGACATAGGCAACGACTACCAGGTCATATATCACGGCAATGACAATAAAAGAAACGGTGTGGCAATAGTTCTGGATAAAAACTTCAAAACTCGCATTATAAGTATTACACGAAAAAGTGATAGATTAATAGCAATCAAACTGGCGCTAGACGACCAGAAAATTACTAACATCATATCGGCGTACGCCCCCCAAATAGGCTGTACGGAAGCGGAAAGAGCGGATTTCTGGGACGATCTAGACGAAATAACACATAGCATACCACCAAATGAATATAAAATAATAGGAGCTGATCTAAATGGGCATGTGGGAACGGGGACGGATTCTTGCGGGACGGCACACGGGGGGTTTGGACTAGGTGAAGTCAACAAACAGGGTGAAGAAATCTTGGAATATACGGCCAGACACTCACTCTCACTGATTAACACCAACTTCCAGAAGAAACAAGAACATCTTATCACCTACAAGTGTGCAGGTCGGGCATCACAAATAGACTTCATTATAGCGGACATGGCTGTAAAGAAGAAGTTTAAAGACTGTAAAGTTATTCCAGGCGAGCCATTAACAACACAGCACCGCCTTCTCGTCGCCGTGTACGCCCTACCCAAATCTATAAAAACCGCAATCAACAAAACACCAAGAACAAAGTGGAAGGCACTGGATGGCCCTAGAGGAGAACTGCTAAGAGCTTCTATATCGGAATATCTTGGAAAGGATATCGAAAAAACGTATCATACAGCTGATGACATGTGGTCCAAATTCGAAACAGAGTGTAAAGCGAAAGCTGCTCTAATCCTGGGGGTAACCAAAGGATCCATCGGTAACGGAAAAGATCCTACTTGGTGGAATGACACTGTGAAAGATGTCCTAGCAAATAAAAAAGATCTGTTTAAGAAATGGCAATGCTCGCAACTCGAATCGGATAAAGACCAATACAAGGACGCCAAAAGACTCGCAAAGAAATTGGTAGCACAAGAAAGAGCCAACAGCAACCAACACTTTTACAATAATCTGGAAACCGCCAAAACAGCAAATGAAGTACTTAAATTAGCAAGATACAGACACAAAGCAACTATGGATATAAAAATCAATAAATACATAAAAAGTAAAGAACAGCAAGTTCTAACCGACAACGATAAAATTAGAGAACGGTGGCACGAGTACTATAAACAGCTCCTGAACCAAGAATTCCCAAACGAAGACCCGCAACCGTGTGAGCCCACCCAAGGACCAATATCTGAGATACATGAGGAGGAAGTCGAACATGCGCTGATGAAAATGAAGAACCGAAAAGCTACTGGGCCTGATGAGATACCTGCAGATTTGTGGAAATGTCTTGGCCCGACAGCTGTAACGTGGCTTACAAAATTATTCAATATCATCTTGGACACTAAGCGCATTCCTTGCTCATGGCGTCAAAGCTATATACTTCCTTTCTACAAACAAAAGGGTGACGTGGCACAATGCGAAAACTACAGGGGGATTAAACTGACCTCGCATACTCTTAAAATATGGGAAAGGATTCTCAATAAACGGATCGCAAATATCACTAAAATATCTCCGAATCAGTTCGGTTTTACAGCATCCAGGTCAACCATAGATGCTATTCAAACAATCAGGATCATGATGGAGAAATACAGAATTAATAAGCAAGACCTGCACCTCACATTTATTGACCTCGAAAAAGCCTTTGATCGAGTACCCCGAAAGCTAGTATGGCAAGCGCTCCGTGACCAACAGGTACCTGAATACTATGTACAATTAGTACAAGACATGTACGATAATGTTACCACAAGAGTCCGGAGCCTAGCGGGCGATAGTGAGGCCTTCGAAGTTAAAGTTGGCGTCCATCAGGGATCGGTTCTCAGTCCCATGCTATTTAATCTGGTAATAGACTATCTTAAGAGAGACATACCATCTCCGTTGCCGTGGACCATGCTATACGCGGATGACATAGTTCTGGCCGCACACACGCGCTAGAAAAGCACGGCCTAAGGGTTAGTAGGAGCAAAACAGAGTACCTAAAATGTCCTTTTAGCGGAAACAATACTACAGAAACAATCAATATCGGAACTACACCTATACCCGCTGTGAAAAAATTCAAATATTTAGGCTCTATGCTCACTCCCGATGCCAACATCGACGCCGATGTGATACACAGGATTAACGTCGCTTGGCAAAAATGGCGATCACTAACTGGTGTACTGTGTGACCCGCGGATTCCCATTAAAACTAAGGGTATAGTCTATAAAACGGCTGTTCGCCCAGCATTACTGTATGGCTCTGAATGCTGGACTACAAAGGAGATACACAAACAAAAGGCACATACCAATGAAATGAAGATGCTCAGGTGGGCTGGTGGTGTAACTAGGCTCGACAAAATCCGTAATGAGTACATACGAGGTAGCTTCAAAGTTGCACCAATTGTCGAGAAAATCACTGAAAATCGCCTTCGCTGGTATGGTCATGTTCAAAGAAGACCCAAAGACCACGTGGTCAAACTAGCCTTGGATATACCAGAACAAAAGAGAGACAGAGGCCGCCCGCCCGCGACCTGGTGGTCGAATATCCAGAGAGACCTCAAGAAAGCCCAATTGCCCAAGGAGACAACCCAAGATCGATGGACTTGGCGCAGGAAAGTGAGGAGGCCCGACCCCAAATAAATGGGAACAGGAGAGGAAGAAGAAGAAAACAATGAATAATAGAGAAGCTCGATGGAATAATTGCGCGTGTCAGTCTAATTGAACACACAAATTAAGCAACGTCGACCGTAGCCTGTACACGGATGGGTTTATATTACCTCGAGCTCCTCCATGCTTCGGAAGGCACGTTAAACCGTCGGTCCCGGTTGTTATCATTAGATGACAGTCGTTAATCCAAGTTAGTGGCCTTTAGGCGGTTCGAAAACACTGGCCTCCGCCAACCCGCAGTTGAGCAGCGTGGTGGAGTATGCTCTAAAGCCCTTCGGTTGAGGGAAGAACCGTATCCATAAAAACTGAAGATTTCATAAAAATAAAGATTTCCTTATTGTTTAATCAAAAAATAAAAAAACCGTTTTGTTTTATTTTCTAGTTTTGAAATCGGTTTAATCGTTTTGGTGATGATTTGTAATTGTCATGTCTTTTGATGTTTACTCTGATTTGATTCGTGCGCTCGGACCCCATGGGCCAAGCGTTTTCATCCCAAACGATTTGACATTTTTCAATTTTCAAAACATCACAGACAACTTTCGCGACATTGAAAGTGATACCTGTGATGCCAATCGATTTGACATTTTGATATTTGATAAACAATAAATATCGCAATCCTTTTTCAACTGACACTTTCATTTGTATGGGAAAATGTTTTTCCTTTTATTTTATTCTCTCGTCAATTTTCCAATGTTTTTCATAGTTATTCTGCTATTCGGGACGGAGAGAAATCCAATAAATCAAAAACCATGAAAATCGGTCCTGCGGTTCTCGAGTTATAAGTATTCGAACAAACCCGACTTTGTTTTATATATATAGATATGTAGTAATAATAAAGCCTTGCTGATGAATACAAGGGCAATAATCATCCAAAGTTCGACACAATGAAACGTCAGTTATGTTCCGGTATCGTAAAAGTGATACGTGCGGCTGATTATGATGTTGAATAAAGAAATATTGATAAGTTTCTTTTTATTCATATGAGTACGGGTTACCTGCGTGGACAATATTTTTATGTATTGCATTTGAGCAATTGAAATAAAGGTTAGCTTATCGAAACTGTAATAATATTAAAAGACGTTTTAGTAATATTTGATATAAATTGTTCCACCAGAATTTTGCAGGAATTTATAAAAAAAAGGGGAAATTTTGTTACTTTCGTGGTACAAGTTCAAGTTCAAGTTCTTTATTTGCATTTCATGTTGTTATAATAGGCTCTCACAATATATAATTTGTTTCAAACATGAACCCTGGTAGGGCACAGCAAAACTTACATCTAAATAATGTAATGCATTCTACATGCTTATAAAATTAGGACTATAACATTATATTATTAATACAATTAAATTATAAAATTATACTATAAAGTGTCAATCATCATTACTTGCAATATTAATGTCACAGTTAATACATTGAGCACGAGAATAGTTACATACTATACATTCATTTTTTAATTGTAATTATTATTTAAATTGTGAAAATATGCAATTAGGTTTCATTATAATGTCATATTATATTAAATTCTATATTACAATGTCATATTACATTATATACAAATGTCTTTCAATAACCCATATCAATTTCTTGAATCAAAAAATTCCTGCAGATTATAAAAGCTCTCTTGTATTAAATAATCTTTCAGTTTTCTTATGAACGGTTTAGTTTCTTTTTCAATTTTGATATCTTGGGGAATTTTGTTATAAATTTTTATTGCACTTACGTAGGGTCCTTCCATATATATTTTTAATTTGGAATTTGGAAATGCTATCCTGTTTTGTGGTCTGAGATTGCGAGAACTATTTACTCTTGCAAGTGGAAACAATGGTTCATTTTTTCTTATGAATTTACAAATTTCTAAAATGTACAGGCCAGTTAGTGTTAATATTTTAAATTCTTTGAAACACGACTTGCAGCTTTCAAATACATCAATATTTGCAAGGACACGTATGCACTTTTTTTGTAATAAAAAGAGACTTTGAACATCAACACTATTGCCCCATAATATGACCCCATAGCTGAGCCAAGCATGCGCATAAGCATAGTATGCAGACAAGGCCGATTTAAGATCGGTTGTCTTTTTTAAATGTGACAATGCATATATAAAACTAGACAGTTTTCCAGATATATGCTGTATATGACTTTTCCAATTTATGCCCGTATCTATCCTTATACCTAGCAACGTAAATGAATTTACACACTCTATCGTCATGTCGTTATATTTCAAAGCTAGATTAAGTGGTGCCTTCTGGTATGGTTTGAACTGCATTGTTTTTGACTTTTCAAAGTTTACTACCAAGTTATGATCTCTTAACCAGCTTACTATAGTTGCCATTAGTCTGTTTAATTTCGGCTCAAGTTCGTTTTCATCGGAGCATGTAACTATAACCGACAGGTCATCTGCGAAAAGGACACTCATTTCATTTAATACTTCCGGTAGATCATTTATATATTAGGTCGGGGAAAAAGTCTTTTCGTATTTTATATGAAAATTCAAAACATTTTTTACTAAAGTTTATTTACATTTAACTAAAGTATGTAGGTGTCATTTTGTTCGATAACTTTTTGCCATCTTGTAGGTAGAGACATGATCCCATTACTATATAAATTTTGGGACTTCTGTTCAAAAAACCACGACAAGTGGTTATGGCAGTCTTCTCGTGATGTTAACCTGACATTGCCTAAAGAATTCTGAAGAGACCGAAACAGGTGGAAATCAGAAGGTGCAAGGTCAGGACTATACGGCGGATGCATTAACACCTTCCTGTCAAACTCTCTTAATTTTTGCTGAGTGGCTAAAGACGTGTGAGGTCTAGCGTTATCATGATGAAAAATCACACTCCTTCTGTTAATTAATTCCGGCCGCTTTCTCTCAACTTTTTGCTTTAATCTCATCAGTTGTTCACAGTAGAGTTCAGAATCGATAGTCCTGCCTGGCGGTAACAGCTCATAATGAATAATGCCCTTCCAATCCCACCATACACACAGCATCACCTTATTGCGGGTTAACCCGGGTTTTGCCAGAGTCTGTGAAGCCTGACCGGCCTTTGACCACGACCTTTTTCGCACGTTCTTGTCGTACGTGATCCACTTTTCATCACCAGTTATAAGCTTTTTCAAAAACGGTTCGCTTTCATTACGTCGTAGTAAAGAATCGCAAATGAGTACACGGTTCATTAAGTTTCTTTCAGTGAGATCGTGAGGCACCCAAATATCGAGCTTTTTAGTGTACCCAGCTTTTTGCAAATGCGCCAAAACTGTTTTGTGGTGAATTCCTAATTCTTCAGCTACGTCGTAACTACTGATATGCTGATCTTGCTCCACTTTTTCAAAAATGGCATCCATTTTATCCGTAACAGGGCGACCAGAGCGACGTGCATCTTTCACATCAAAATTTCCTGATTGAAAACGCTTAAACCAAATTTGTGCTACTCTCACAGACACTGCACTAGATCCATAAACGTCACAAATTTTTTTCGCAGCTTGCGTTGCATTTTTACTTTTTTTGTAGTAAAATTTTAAAATGAATCGAATTTCTTCATTAGATTCACTCATCATGACAGTAAAAAAAAACAAATGAAAATCACACATTTACCTAATTTGAATTTGGAATTATCTTTTTTAAAATTTAAACTTTTTAAAGATATCAAAACCTGCCAGATACAAATGGTATAACCAAAGAGATTTTATTACAAGTTCATACATACTAAAATGCGAAAAGACTTTTTCCCCTACCTATTATATTAAGAACAATATACAACCGATGACGCTCCCCTGAGGTATTGCCTTTTTAACGTCTATTGTGTTTGATTTTACCGTTGTTATCCGATTCTTCTCATAGTCATAGTGTTCTAGTTCGACATACTGAACACGGTGAGATAAGTAGGAGGAAAACCAATCATAAGCTAAGCCTCTCACCCCAATTCCGTAAAGCTTATTTAAAAGGATTTTATGACAGACTCTATCATAAGCCTTACTGGTACCACGAAGGTATCGATATATTTGGCATATTTGCTTATTGCATTATATATGCTAACACTAAGCTGGAAACAGGCGCATAGCCCGCCTAATGGAAAGCCATTAGGCGGCCCATGCGCCTGTTTCCAGCTTAGTGGTAGTGGTATAAAAAAAGTTCAGTTTGATTTACAAGCAATATACTCGTATATATAATTTCCTACTAACTTCGCTATGTTCCTGCAAATGCTTCCTTGCGAGAAGAACGGAGATGGCACTCTTTGTTAAACGCATATAGGCCACAGCATCTGCTCTCACTCAACAAATGGACGGCCGTATCGTTGTTGGCTATCCAAGACTCATGTATTTATTAAAAATATGTGAAACAACTGATACTTTTATTTCAAAATTTCCCTAGTCTCCGTGGAAGGTCGCATTGAAGAGGCGACTGCAAGGGATGAAGAATTTGATGGTGGTGAAGCTCGATGTCTTTGTTGTGTGACACACACACAAGTAAATACGTAAGACAAATAATGCAGACTGTAGCCTGTCTTGGGATGAATTAATTTAGTGCTTCTCGAGCTTTGGAACGATGTTAATAAAGAATAAACCAGGATGAATAACCATCCTGGTTACTTCTTTATCTTTTTTTTTTATATTAAGCTCAGCATATTGGCTCCATTTCGCCTGATGGTAAGCGAAAAGAGGAGCCCCAATCGCAACGGCAACGGACAAGAGACCTTGATGTCTTGTCAGTTGACGCCGCCATGCTGGCCTACAAGATACTTCTTCACGCTTCGCTTGAAGGATCCCATAGTGTATGATTGAGGAAATACATATGCCGGCAACGCGTTCCACTTTTTAATAGTGCTACATAGAAGTATTGGGGAAGACCTATCTATTTGACGAGCTTGGTGGTCGAATGGTTAGCAATGGCCACTTTGACTCCGAGGTCGCGGGTTCGATTCCCGCACAAATCAAACATTTGTGTGCATGAAAATGTCTGTTTGTCTTGGTCTGGGTATTTTTTATGTATTATAAGTATGTATTTACAAAAAAAAAGTATTTAAGTACATTTATCAGTTGTCTAGTACCCATAACACAAGGTTTGCGCTTAATTTGGGACTAGATGGCGCTGTGTAAATTGTCCAGAAATATTTATTTATTTTTTATTTATTTCCAGCAGTGAGTACAGGCTGATGATGATGAAGGGGAAGCATATAATACAATCTTGGTAGTAAAATCGCGGTTTTGATTCCCGACTAAAACAAAAGCATTTATTGTTTGTTTGTAAAGCTTTATTGTATAATAACAGATACTAGAGCTAATTAACGTGGCAGTTAAGTTCCTGCGAGTGAGGAGATGCTACGCGAACAGAAGCCAATACCATAGCCTGCAACACTCTGCGTTGCAGGTTATAGTAACAGCTTTATATCACACAATCCATATGCTTGTTTGGGACCTGACGTTGGTGCACAAAGGAAGGCATATCGACTTAATTTTGGTCATCGTATGGTGCAAGCCAACCTCATCTATACTGTCAATTACAACGAGTTAGGGAATCAATAATTAAGGAATACAATATTATTAAATGACCGTGTGGTTTCCGGCAGACTAGAATAGAATCACTCCGTTTCTTCCCGTGGATGTCGTACAAGTCGACTAAGGGAAACACATTATCAAATATCGATCAGGCCGTCCCAATCCGTTTGGCCAGCGTGGGGAGTGTAGGCCAAATCCTCCTTCCGTCGAGGACGGACGAGAGAGGGTCGTGCTCCTGTAGTGGAGACTAAAATGGACCTGATGATGATGATGATGATGAATATTATTAAAGACGACACAGGGGCATTCTTGAATAAACTATCGGTTCTGATAGTACATTCAAGAATGCCCCCGTGGCGTACGCGGTAGTAACTAGATCCATCTATAACATGGTCCTGAATAATTCATCTCCTCATTGGCATCTGTAATTTTGTGAGTTGTTTATAAGTTTGTAAGAGTCTTATGGAATAACGAGACTGGCATATTTTCCAAATTAATAAAAACTCTTTGTTAATTTACAGAAGAAAAAAAAACGAATAAAGAAGGCTGGGTCTCGGCTGAGAAGTAGTGGGGTACAAAAAATTGGATGAACATTCAGGGACCCTACCGCCTAAGCTGTAGCCGATTACCATCGAATATTTTGATTCCATAAATACTCGTAGGTACTACGTTATAGTTATTGAGAAATAGTTGGTAGAGCTCCAAGGTTCCCTTCCCTTCCCATTGAAATATTTGAATGCGACAATCATACTTCAGCTTAGATTAGTTGTAAAGTGTGTAGCTTAAGGGCCGAAACACATAACCACGTTGCGGCGCCGCGCCGCAACGCAGCACGTCATCGAGCGTTGCGTTGCGGTGCCGCGAAACAAAGCGTTCTACTGCCGTATGTAGGGCAACTATTTTCTTGTGATTTTTGAATGTTGGTGGACGTATGTAAAAAAATTGCAAAAAGTGTAACACTTTGTTAGTGTTAAAGTTTGATTAATCGTTTACGTTTTATTACTTTTTCTACACTATTTGCGGCGAGGTGCACGCCGCAAAATTCTGCGTAGCGGCGCGAATGGCACTGCCGGTTTTGATCGATTGCCGCAACGTGGTTATGTCTTTCGGCCCTAATTGGTAGGAACCCTGGAACTCTATCGACTAAGCTGAAGATGTTTGTCATTAACTTAAACCCAAGTCCTATATTTGGAATCAAAATTTTCGTTCTGAATCGGCTTCAGCTTACGTTGTAAGGCACCTGAACAGGGGACTACTTTCACTTTCCAAAGAAAGCTTTAACAAAGAACCTAGCAGGTATCTCTACTATTCAACTTGTGATATAAATTAACATTAAAAATGTTCTGAACAAAATGATTATGTCTTGATAAACATCGGCGAAGTGCTAATTGAGCACGCGGCTCTGTGTTCCGTAGCTTTTTATAAATGATTAAGTCCTATACTTAAATAAACAAATAATTGTAATATACTTTAGTGTAATATAAGTATGTAAATATATATATTACGGTCAAAACTCAAAACCAGTCAAACCCACATTTTACCGATTATTTTGGTTTTGAGTAACGTTTTTAGTAATAGTATTTTTTACTGATATAAAGTTCAAACTATCCATATTTTATGTTATAGTCAATACCCGAAGTCAAGATTCTCCTATGTTTAGTTAAGCTTCCTGTCCAAAAGCAAGTCGAGCCTCGCTCGCTTCTTTCTTCTTCTTTTTTTTTGTACTATGTCGGGTGGCAGACAAGCATACGGCCCGCCTGATGTGAAGCGGTTACTGTAGCTATATTAACATGCATGCGCATTGGCACCCCCTCTGCCAACGTAGCATCTCCTTCATTTCTTCTTCTTTTTACGGTCAGCAGCTCAACCAAACCTAACCAACGGCTTCGGTTTTAACGTCCTTAGTTAAAACTATTTTTGACTACATTTTGAAGTCAAAAGTGGTTTTCACTGGGTATGAGTTTTGACTGTAACATATACCTCACGACGATTTCAAAGTGTTTTACAATATTAGCGTGTACGGAGGCAAAAGTTGCGTGTTGCACATATATAAGATCCGAAGAAAAAAATAAATATCTAGTTAGGCTGAGAAACATAGTTTTGTCCAAAAAACGCCGATATACAAACGCTCAGCCGATATTCTATATAACAAATAGATTAGCAAATAATATGTTAGCTACTCGACAATAGAGGGCACTACATACCACGCGACTTCATATTTAAACATAATTAAATAACAGGTCATAGTTTGACAAGCCCGGTAGTCCAATGGCTAGCAATGGCCACTTTGACTCCGAGGTTGCGGGTTCGATCGCCGCACAAGACAAATATTTGTGTGTGTTTGTCTTGTATGTATTTACAAAAATGTATTTAAGTATAATATCAGTTATCTAGTACCCATAGTACAAGCTTTGCTTAGTTGAGGACTAGATGGTGTGTAATTTTTTTAGGAATATTTATAATTTAGATTATTTAATAAATAATATTGTAAGGGAAGCTCCAGTTTGCGAAAGTCAAATTTACAGCCCCCCTAGCCAAGTGTAATTCGTAGCGTAACGAACGTTAGATAGATCACGTGACAAAATCGAACTTTTAGTATGAGAATTGACAAATGTCACGTGATCTATCTAACGTTCGTTACGCCTACGAATTACACTTGGCTAGGGGGGCAGGTGTCTTAATATGGATATGCCTCTCAAATCCCGGCATTTTCATTAAACAATTTTGTTTAACTTTGAATTATTTTAGTACTATGTATTTGTATTTTACGTACCTATTTAAATGTTTTACCATGCTTTTATTTAACTAAACTTAACTTTTATTTTATTATTTTTCGTAACTGTTCGCCTGGTTTTTTTTTTAATTTCTATATAATCAAATTTTCACGTATTACACTTAACGATACAGCGACAACTGGAAAAATATAATGTACTACTAAACTAGACTAAACGTAATCCCGGAATCCTGTGGTCTTATCCATATTAACATCAACATTCAAGCCCATTGACCCCAAATGGCACTACTAGCGCCGATCACTGGAAATGAGTTGAGAAAGGGTTGCCAAAGCTAAACTTCATTTACCGTTCTCTGAAATGGCTTGTTCCCACATGTTCCCACTAGGCAGTCATGGACGCACTCCATTATTATTCTACAATCCTATCATCCGAAAGTACTCGTAGGAAGAGATCATCTAATCTACAAATGAACACTCGTCCAGTGAATAACAGACGTTTCTTTTGATCCTTCTAACCTAAAACTCACAAGTTTCAAATAAGAGAGGTAGGGCATAGCGTATTTTGTAAGCTGCCAGACTGGGGAAGGACCTCTACCTCACAGAATACCGCAGCCAAATAACAATTCCCTTGAGGGTTGTTGTGTTCCTGCGAGTGAGTGAGGTCACCAGAAACGCAAGAGTTGCTGCGATGACAGCGGGGGTGGCGGCACGCGAGCGTAATTTTTTGTTGCAAGCGTTAATATGGCTACGGTAACCGCTTCACATCAAACGGGCCGTATGCTTGTCTGCCACCCGACGTAGGCTAAAAAGAAAAAAAAAAGTTTCATATTATGCTGTGGGAGTTAGCTAGCTAGCTAGATAACATGTTGGTTGTGCGCTGAACGTACCCTAAATATTTCAATGATTGCTGAATGACGAGTTAGATTTAATCATTTGCAGAAGAGATAATGGGTCATTAGCTATATATAGGTCGTTTAAACGCCACATTACCATAGTAGTAGTGACATCTACTCATCAACAATGGCTCGTGTTACCAAGGCAGTATTTTTGGCGCTGGTCCTAGCAGGTAAATACTTTATCGGTTTACGTTTTCCATTCCTTTGTTCCCTTTCTTTTTTCGTAACCTATCAGTTTATTTAATGGATTTTTAAGCAACTTTAAATTCATTCGATTTTTAATTAATGCCTGTATATATAATATATTATATTAGTTAATATGGCAGTCTTTAATAATAGGTCTTATTTAATTTTTTTAACGTTTATATAAAAGATTTATATTATAGATTATAGACATATTAAACAATGAAAATAATGTAATATCACCAAAAGCTTAAATGAAAAAGCAACATAAAACTACTTTATTGTATTCTTGGGGTAGGATATAGATTGAACGTATTATAATTACTTATCTCCGTTAACGAGTAATTTTATATTGATGGCGCCATAGCGCAATTATAAAAAAAAAATGCTAATAATTAAGTAGTTATTGGCATTAAAATTTTACTTATTAATATAGATAATAAATAATATATATTTATTAGTTTATATTGATATTGATTATTTATTACGATTTAAAAGTCAAACTTAATATCATAAACTTATGCTAAGTCTGACTTTCAAATCATAATAAATTTAATATCTGTACTAATAAGTAAAATTGAAATGTCGGTGATTTCAAAATCAGTAAAACGTGTTACATATACGATTGCAATGCCTAATCATAAATTACCGATTTTCGAATTTTTATCTATTTGTTTGAAAATTTGCTTCGAATAGCCCCCCAAGTTAAATAGATTTCTTCAATAAAAAAATTTGGAATTAAAATAGTGTATGTTTCATTTCATTGTCAGAGTTCAGATGGTTCAGCACCTATTAAAAATAAAATAATTTAATTTTATATTAATTAATTAAGTAATTAGTGATAATTGAGACGCAAAAATAGGTACATATATTTATTATGTAGGTAGATATTCCCATGACTTCTGTTATTCCATCTCATGATCATCATTTGTTAACTATTGTACATAGCATAACAAACCAATTAAAAATAAAATAATAAATGAACCAAAGCTTTCCTTACATGCACGAGGATCACCAGCTGACTGATAAAGGAGGCCCTTGCAAAATAGTTCAGTGATACTTCTCTTTAAGTGACCTCACACGTTGCTGCGTTGGTAGCGGTGATGGACAGAATAGATTAATAAACAGCCCCCTTACCACCATCTCTTATTGCCATTCAATAACTGAATAGAATGCTTATTCATAGCAATGAATAAGCGACTCTATTTCAAATGGAATAGAGTCGCTTATTCACTGGTATGAATAAGCATTCTATTCAGTTATTGAATCGCAATAAGTGATGGTGGTAAGGGGGCAGTACCGATTTTCCAAGGGCAAGGTTCAGATATCGGTAAAATTTTTAAACCGCTACATATGTACAATGCGAAACCATTTCATTTCAGATTTGATTGGATAAACCGGTATTAACCGATTACTGGTGGAGTATTTAAGTTTTATCCGATTATCCTGTGTAAATCAATAAAATTGTACAATACCAGTTAATAGGGGCGTATGATAAACAAACTACGTATTGTTTTTATTAAGTAATCAGGGACGCTACTGATTAAACTGAAGTTGATTCAGGAGCCCTACCGCCGAAGGTGAAGCCGTTTACCATTGGATTTTTTGATTGCGAAAATAAATATTCAGCCTACATTGGTGCTCATTGTGTAGCTGGTAGAGACCCGAGAGCTCTACCGACAAAGCTGAAGAAATTTGTCATTAACTTTAAGCCAAGATCTATTTTTGGAATCAAAATATTCGATCGTAATCGGCTTCAGCTTACGCGATAGGCTGAAGCCCATTTCCATCGGATTTTGTACTTGCGAAAATCGAACTGCAATAGTAATTGTGTTTAGCTTAGCTCGTAGAAACCCTGAAATTCTACCTACAAAGCTGGAATTGTTTGGCAATAATAATCAAAATATTCGATCGGAATTGGCTTCAGATTAGGAGGTTGGCCCCGTAGGAAATAGTCGAAATACCCTGTTAATTTAGGTAAAGATATTTTTTTCAAAATGTTCGCGTTTTCATTATTGACCTACCATCCATAGGTCCGACGATAAGTCCGGAGCGAAACTGAAAATAACCGGCATTTTTAAACCGGTTTCGAGCTTTAGCATTTAAATAGATTTTTTTTTATACTATGTCGGGTGGTAGACAAGCATACGGTCCGCCTGATGTGAAACGGTTACGGTAGTCATATTAACGCTCGCGACGTAAAATATCGCTCGCGCGCCGCCACCTCCGCTGCCAACGCAGCATCTCCTTCCTTGCTGGTGACCTCACACACTCGCAGAAACACAACGACCCTCAAGGGAATTGTTATTTGGCTGCGGTATTCTGTGAGGTGGAGGTACATTCCCCAGTCGGGTAGCTTACAAATACGCTCCCTACCTCTCTATTAACTCTCTTATAATAATTAGCCATATTTAGTTTTTATTTTAATTGTTTATGTTTAATTATAAGTAAGTAGTTACAACAATAAACTTTATATAGGCGAAGTTGGTTTTTGCTATAAGATTATGGTTAATCACTATTGAAAGTGCATTAAAAACATAGTCTAAACACAAATTTGTAAAACGCCGGATAAAATGCAGATAAACATATATTATCTAGGGAGATTAGTAGATACTAATTAAATACAGCATTACATTAAATACGCGTATCGTGTCACGTCCCTAGATAAGATCAACGCAGCTTTGATAAAAATAATAAGTTATAATTAGATATAAAACAATACTTTTATCTTGTCAAATGAGAATGTGAAAATGATTTTTAAGCTAAGCCACACCCGGCCACTCCATGTAAATGTCGTATGTCGTATTTAAAAAAAATGTATTTAAGTACATCAGTTGTCTAGTACCCATAGTGCAAGCTTTGCGCTTAATTTGGGACTAGTTGGTGCTGTGTAAATTATCCAGAAATATTTATTTATTATTCCCAATGTTAATAAGGTCTAAGATGACCAAAGGGAACCCGGGATAACTAGTAATAACTATAAATAAGACATATTTTGCAAACGGCAAATAGATAACTATTAATATTTATAAATTTTGATAAGAAAAGGTCCTGAATTTCAACGATTTATTTTCTGCTTCAATAATCATAATTACTTCAAATTTATAAAAGGGCGAATCCCTTTATAAATTTGAAGTATATAAATATAAATCACAAGTAATTTAGTAACACCTAATCATAATAAAGAAACCCTTGAAAACTTACCCTAACTGGTATGTAACATATGGAATAAAATTAGTGTGCTTTAGACCACACGACCGAAATAAAACTTCATTAGCTCTACTAACTTATATTTCCCTCTCAACTTCCGTTCGTCATCACCGTAACGCGAGAGCGTTACGAATTCACGCATTCACCAGCTTACTCCATAAGTCTTCCTTCAAGTTTTACTTCAAAAAAATCCAAGTATCCCGTATTATCAGTGCGGATCAATAAGGATATATACAGTAGAAGGTTCCATTAGGCTATTTGACTAACATTTTTTTCTGTTTGATATGTAGGGACGTCTCCATAATATAACCATAGGTGAAATAATTACTTCGATAGCACAAAAATCTCTCGAGATATGGTAATTTGAAAATCACAATTTTTAGACTGCTCCAAAACGCTCCATACAAAAGCTACCGAATTATGACGTCACAGGTTTGTATTCTGTATGCATCAAATCAGAAATTTGTACGACAGCTATGTTAAATATTACGTTTATGTGATTAGTATCATAATAAAAGTTATAGCATTTTTTATTGCTTCTCCAATGGAAATATTATTTTTTATAGTTTTAAAATGGACTTTCCCGCCAAACTTTGTTCGACGCTAAAAAAAGTCTGACTGAAAATATAAGAATGAAAGTTTGCAGATCTTTATACTTTTGTGCATTTTACGATATTGTTAAATAATTTATACAATTTTTAAACTTTGGAAAATAGCCTGTCAGTTGGGATATGTCAATAGGGATATATGGAACGGGTACGATTACCAAGAGGAATTGCTTTACTTTCTTGCTTTACGATTTCGAAAAGAAGCCTTTTTGACCTGATAACGTCTTATAACTCGATGAATGCCAGCTGCACGCACGAAAAAGCATGACTCATTGTCACGTTCTGCCTGAGCCGAGCGTACAAGGAACAAGCGATAGAGAGGCACGATCGTCCTAAGCTTTCGGCTTGTGCCGTATCTATGTTCCTTCCACTCCAACAGCAGATGTTTTCTTATGACGACATCACGTAAAATTATCGTCCGTAAACCGATTTTACAGACATCCAATTTTTTTTAATAAATTTGAATAACCGTTTTTCTTTTGTTTCATTTTAGTTCTACATGGCACCCCTGGAAGATCTGACACTGAAGTTCGCAATTCAGGTTTGTATTTAAACATTTTTATTTATCTAGTGTATACTGCATATAATCCACTACGTCATTATTACAAAAGGCGAACATAATACAAAATAATTCATGAGCCATATTACATTTTGACTGTGATTTTTGCGTAAAATGGCCAATTTTGGCGTTCTTGATCTCGGAACCAAAAATACATTAACAATGTGACTTATTGAATAATATAGAATAGCTATTGGCATAGTACATAGCGGCCTCGCTTTTTGTTAATTTTGCTTAACTTTTTAAATAATTTTTTAAATAAATTGCAGAGAAAGATTTTCATAAAATGCGCGCATTCACTATTTTGAGCGCCTGGATTGTACCACTGTTCCAAACAAATGAAATAAAAAAAATAGAATGTTATTTGTTATATAGTCGTATAGTACTCGCCTCGGAATCGGAGGCCTCGGAATTTTGAAATATCATTGATTTAATATAGAAAAAAAATATTCTTTTAACCAAAAAACCTTCGAAAATCGCTTTAAGTAAACTGTTAATTTCTCGAATAAACGATAATATTATTGAGCAAAATTTATACGGGAATAATTGTTACTTCATGATCAATAAACTTTGTAGCGCGAATTTATTATCTTATTTCATTAACAACGATAAATATAACTTCAAAATTACTACAAAAAACGATGCACCGGCGGCCTTCGCGGGTTTAGTACTGCGCGAGAGCTCGTCAGCGTGCAAAAGTAATAGGGCTCATATCTTACATGCTAACTTTTGATTAGAAAAAGGGCCTATAATTTGGCTCATATATTTCTTTTAGTATTTCTATTTTGTTTGAATGACATACATTTATTTGTATCTCCAGCACACATATAATTTCCAGTCTTATTACTTATCACTTATAAACTTAAGTCTTATTACATAAAAACTTAAGTGAAATACAGTGTTAACAAAACTCAAAAAGAATCATATGTGTGCATCAGCTACATATTTTGTTCTATTGAAATATTTCACCAATGGGCTCTTCCGAAATGGTACTAAATAATATAAAGACCACTGATATGTATATAAAGAACTTATAAAGTAATATAATTAAAAAAAACTGTAGATCTAATGTCTCAAACGCAAGAGTCCAGTGGCGAATAGATATTTGATTTTGACGTGACAACGTCTTATAAATTGGTTAGCCGGGTGACACTTCAAGAAACTGGCTCACGTTATGCGCTTACAATGAGAGCGAGTGAAAGGCGCGTGCCTTTCACTCGCTCTCATTGTAAGAGCGTCCCTTCTAAGAGCGAGAGAGACAGACATAAAAAGTGAAAGGCATGCGTCCCTTCCACTCGAAAACATTTTACCACTCAAAGTCGTTGTCACGTAAAACTTTCGCCCGTATACCGACTTTACAGGCAACCAATTTTTTTTTACATTAAATCGTTGTCAGCCCTTATACATCCCACTGCTGGGATACGAGTCTCCCCTCAATTGAAGCTGTTTTAGAGGATAGGTACTTCACTAAGCTGCTCAACTGCGGGTTGGCGGAGGCCAGTGTTTTCAAGCCCTTCTAAAGGCCACTGATTTCGCTTAACGTCTGTCAACCAATGATAACCCGGGATCGACGGGTTAACGTGCCCTTCGAAGCACGAGATAAATAAAACCACCCACAGACAGTCTACGATTGATGTTGCTTAACTTGTGTGTTTGATTAGACTGACACGCGCAACGACGTCATCGAGATCCCCTTTATTTTTCATTAAATTATATTTTATAATTCACAAATTTAATTGATTAAATTTAACAATTTCAGGCAAACCAGTTGTCGAGGTATCCACGCCTGCCGTAGAAGGAGACGATATGGAAAATAAAGATGTGCGTTTGAGATGTTCAGTACCAACGAACTATCAGATCTCGGCCTGCAGTTTCCGCAATCCTCATGGACAGACGTTTGCAGTCCCTCAAAACAGTGCCAGGTATTCCTGTCTTAATTTTTTTGAAGTGAAACTTCTAATGCGACTTCCAACAAGGTTGCGTTATACGTTTAACTCTACCAAGGAGTTTCACTTCTTCCGCGCGGAGGAACTCCACGCACTTTTTTTTTTGTTTGTAATTGTGGTCCCTGAAAACAGTGCCATTTATGCCTGTCTTTTCTTTTTTGTTTTCAATAATACATCTCGGGGGGCAAACAAGCATAGTACTACAGCCGGCCTGATGTATAATGATTACGGTAGGATGCTTAAAATACAAGTATAGTTCGCCGCTCAGAATCATGATTTTTTTATACCAGTAAACTGCAAAACAAGCATACGGTCCGCCTGATGCAGTAGCAGCACCTGAAGCAATTACCGTAGACTACCAGGGGCATCACACACGCGTTGTCGATATCATGTCTCCGGGGTTTCCTCGTAACCTTTATACTTTCGTCGTTGCCTTTAAACTTGCATAGTTGCATCAAGGACATGATCGATCTCAATTTTTTTCTCCTCAAACCTCAAGTATGTCGGTCTTTAATTGTGACAAGTTTTATCAAAATCGGTTTAGTGGTTTTGGCCTATTCATTTCTAAGAATGACTTTCCGGCGTATATAATAAATTAAGGAGACAAAGCAGTACAAATGCGTATTTACCCCTTAAAGATCTCTTTCAGTCAATCTTAGAGTGTTAAATTATTAAGTACTCGTACATTTATAAAATTATATTTTTTTCATTCTTGCTGAATATATATATATATATATATATATATATATATATATATAAGCGTTATATGCACTAAAATTATCTCAAAATGGCAGCGCTTCGCATTACACCTAATAAATTATTTGATCCTTCATCTATCCAGTAGTGGTGTGATTGAATTTTGTATGGAGATGATAGATATGTAGCTGCAACACCAAACTGTATCCACCGATTTTGTTATCATGTGTTTTTTCGAATTGCCTCCCTATGGAAACAATTTTAAGGACGTATTCGCGTAAAAAAATAGGTTGACTGCAAGCGAATTCTGTCCGCCTGTAGCCTGTGCCTAGGTACATATTGCGCATGACCTTATTATTGAAATAAATTAAATAATGCGCTAATCACAATCTATTTCTGTTCCAGATATCAAGCAGAAATACGCCAAAACGTGTGCGAATTTAAAATCTTAGGTGTTGAAATACCCGACCTAGGAATTTGGCGATGCGATGTGACTACTTCCCCAGGCGTCGTTTCTTTCGGATTCGTCCCTGCCCTCTGCCCATGGGCTATGGGTGTAGCTGAAATTGCAGCCATGGTAGTCGCCGGTAAATTAAATATTTATACTATCATCTCACTTTAATGCACCTAATTGCATGGTATAAAACAAGATATTATCTTCCCGCATATTGTTATGACTAATTCACGCGTTTGTTTGTCATTTTCTATAGAAAACTAGCAAACCCGGCGAACTCCGTTTCGCCACCAGATTCAAGGCATTCACAGGCTTCAAGATTTTCCCGCTTTTCTTTTCAAATTTTTCCAGAATTTTCTTTGCTATAAACCTCACGGAGCCCGAGACCTTTCCAACGAATGCAAAACCGTGGAAATCGGTTCGTGCGTTCTGGAGTTATAGCGTCAGGAAGGAAAACCCGACTTATTTTTATATAGTAGATAAAGCTGATGACGTAGACTAGTTCCAATCCCATGAGCTATCTTTCACGGGAAGAACATAATATCTTGCTTTATTGTACTATACCCGATTACACAGTTATATTAGATAGTTACTTAAGACTGCTATTTTACTATGCCTGCAGCTAATTACAAGTGATACGTTATATCTATAGAGCCAACCAGTTTCACCTGCACGTGGTGCATCCTGCCGACTAGTAAATGAGGGCAATGAGGCTCTAGCGTAAGAGAGGTAGGACATTACGAACCCGGCTGAGACCGGGAGCCCTATCGCCGCTGAAATCAATTCCAATAGGATCTTTTAATTGTAAAAACACTTCTTCTTCGGTTTAGGTTAACAGTAAGCAGGTTTAGTTTAGCCGGTAGGGATTTTAAAGCTCTACCAACTAAGCTGAACCTGTTTGTCACTAAGCGGAGCCGTAGCTACCGCCGTACCAACCATGTCTATCGATGATACAAGGCTACGAAGGCACAGAATACGAAGGGCTACAAGTTTGTTAGGTATTATGGTGTACGTAATAATATAAAAAAATAATTTCTAAAAACATAATTTCGTTTATTACAGAGCCAACCCTGGCGGTACAGGAACCAAGTGGTGTCCTCCTGGAAGGTGACAGCACAACCCTGTCGTGCTCGATTCAGTCTGCCATGAGATACTGCTACTTCAGATCACGCAATGGAACTATCTTCAACGTATCGCCTGGTAAGTCCTTAATAAAATTAAACTTTAGGTACTTATTTTTTATAATTGATACAATTTTAGAACATTGTGAAATAGCCTATTCGACCTATAAAACGTTTCATAGAGAATCTCAGGGGCTTTTTTACATATAATGCAAATCTAACTGAAGAAAGGGTATTTAAAACACATTATTTCGGGCGGGTTCGATCCCCGCACAAGACAAATACTTATTTGTGTGCATGAACATGTCTGTTTATCTTGGTCTTGGTGTTTTCTATTATATTATATGTAATTATTTACAAAAAAAATGTATTTAAGTACTTCTCTCAGTTGTCTAGTAGTAAGGTTACATATTATAATAACTAAACCCATTATAACTATTTTCGATATAACTAAGGTCGATTCACATATGTTTATAACTCATATTGGTCGACTGAACTATTCCTTTAACTTACCTAATTTTGATTAAACTAAGGTTAATCGCACGGACAAACGATTAATATAATGTTTTTTTTAAGATATTGAATGTTACAACTATGTATGAAATACCTAATGGACGACTTGCCTACGGGTTATCAATACTGCGCGCCACTCTGGATTGTTCGCTAAAACGAAGGTAGCGCCTAGGCTAAAACCAGGGGGGGGGGGGGGCGCAGCCCCCCATTTAGGGGGGCTCTAAGAAAAATATTGCCGACCCCGACTTCACGTAGACTTGTCGGTTCGATACTAGAGTGTTTTTTGTAAGCCCGGAGGCGCTGAGGGAGTGAAACAATCATTAGGTATTTTAAACAGTAGGTCTTTTGACCGTAGTTATATCGAAAATAGTTATAATTGGTTTAGTTATTATAATATGTAACCAGTAGTAAGTATCAGTTATCTAGTACCCATAGTACAAGCTTTGCTTAGTTTAAGACTAGATGGTCGTGTGTAATTTGTCCAGGAATATTTATTTATTTATTATTTTCCACAGGTATGTCAAACCCCAACATGGAATATGTCGGAGCAGGATTGGATGCAGGAGAATGCGGCATTAGAATCAGCACTTTGTTCGCTAGCGATAGCGGGCAATGGAGCTGCCATGTCGGTCTTCCCGACGTGAGAGAGCCCGAACAAAGAGTCAACTTCCAACTGACTATCCTCCGTAAGTATAGCTTGTATTTCATTTTTTTTTTAAGATTATCTGGCGAGTTTCTCCAGGAGAATACATACATGGGGTTCTTTAAAAAAGGTTTTTACAGGGTCGGCAAGTGTCGCGCGAGTGATGCCCATGGTGTTGCTATCTGGACGCTATCCATGAGCTGTAGTTATCGCTTGCCATCGGGCGAACCGTATGCTTATTTGTTACCTTAGTGGTATACCGTATAATAAAAACGACATCGTACGTGATTCGCTATCATCTTACGGGCCAAAGGCAACATTACTTGCACGTGGTGCACCCTGTCAGCTAGCCAATGAGGCTCTGGCAAAAAGTGGTATTACACGTCGAGCCTGCCTAGAGAAGTACTTTCAACACACAGAATTAACAAAAGAACTCCCAAAAGAAGAAGATAACAATAAAAAAAGAATAACCTGCGCAGGAATACATTTTTATATTTATTCATATATTGTTTCAGAGCCTCTTGCAGTAGAGCAAACCACCAACCACGGGAATACTTTGGTGATTAGAGGCCAAGCATTCAGCCACTCACCACTGGAATACTGCAGATACGTCCGCATGGACGGACAAGGTAAAAAAAAAACTTTTTTTTCACTCCACTAAATAACCTTTCTCGTGGTTTTTACCCCCTCCCGTGTCGCGACCTGTCAACTCTGTACCAAGCGCTGTGCCAACGCTGTACCCACCGTGGGAGCGCGGCATGCGAAAGGTGCGTCGACGAACTCGGTGCTCGAATGGCTAACAAGTCAACCGCCCATTAAACTAGCCCATTGCATTCAAAATTGACTTTGGGACCAACGTGACCCGAGTTCGATTCCCAGGTGCGGTGCAGTGTTGTTTTACATTTTTTAAATTGCGGCCGGTACGTTTACTAATTATAAAAAGCACTTGAACGTGGCGACGCATGACCACGCACAAATTCGGGCTCACCTGCCGCATTAGATGTGTTGTACCACATCAAAAAATGTATTAAATTACTTGTCTAGTACCCATAGTACAAGCTTTATTTATTCTGGCACTAGATGGCAGTATGTAATTAGTTCAATCAACAATAATTATAACGCTCTTAAAAATATTGAATCAGTAATTTAAGATCGGTCCGAAATGCACAAAATAGTTATTTTAGTGTTGGTAACTACTTGTGATTTATTGTAATGACTACAACGTCGAGTTTTTTACGGGAACAATATTTTCTGTCACCTAAGTTTAGATGTGTCACTAATCTACAGTACCCTAATAATATCTATCCCCAAGAAATATATTAGTCATCATTTTAATCAATACTGTCTCTAAATATAAATCATCAGCTTAACAAACTATTAGTATCATTTAATTCGTTTGATCATCAAAATTATAGATCTGTCACCAAATAAATAGATCAGCTCCTTATTTAAATGAAAAAATGGCTAATAGGGGCGAAGTCAAATTGGCGTCATATTCACTGACGAGTCTTACCAATACTTGGTCAATGTAATAAATCATGTTTTGGTTAGATTTGAGTTGATTTTTGGTTAGTTAGGTTTTTCTTGTGTCCTGTCATCGGAAATAGGAGCTCCGCGAAGCGGAGCTCCGACAACCTAGATGATGAATGATGTGGTGTGGTAATTAGCTGAATTATTAATAATTGACAATATAATACATACAAAAACATTTATTTGGTACTAGACCCTATATCTCCATGATTTTAGGTGATTTATTGTGGAATCGATTTTATATAGGTTGGTACATTTTGGTGACAAATCTATGATTTTGCGGGCAAACCCTATTGGTTAAGAAACACAAAACTAATTAAATTGGCGATAGCTTAAATGATACCCGTTTTATACGGGGAGGGGGGGGGGGGGGGGCACCTGATGCATTTGTCACGTGTCAAACATTGAGGGTCTTACGTACGACATAATAACAGCAGCGCCATATTTAACTTTAAACAAATTTTTCTTCATCATTTCAGGCATCAGCTCAGCTCATCTCCCAGAACGGTACACCAGCCAAGAAGGCCTGAGCTCAGGCTTGTGTATGATTACCATATCAAACCCTACTATCCTGGAGCACCACCCATGGCATGTCGCTGCTAAGGTCGTCGGCAGGGAGGGTGAGGTCTACGGAGACACCATCCACACCTTAACCATGCCCAACCCTGACCCAACTACACCGGCACCAGAACTAGTACCAACATCTGCACCAACGCCTGTACCAGTACCTTGTAAGTACTTTCTTAAACCATATCTTATGCACAATGAGATGATTTTGGGGTGTAAGTGGTTCATCAACATCTTTGAACCAAAGCCAACTTCACCTGCACGCGGTGCACCCTGCTGACTGACAAACTAAGCTCTGGCGAAAAGAGAGGTAATTGAAAGCTACCCGACTGGGGAATGTTCCTCCACCTCACAGAATACCTTCTCTTGAGGGTTGTTGTGTTCCTGCGAGTGAGTAAGGTCACCAGAAAGGATGCAGCGAGGGTTAGTGGCGCGCGAGCGATATTTTATGTTGCGAGCGTTATTATGGCTGCGGTAACCGCTTCACATCAGGCGGGCCGTATGCTTGTCTGCCACCCGACGTAGTACAAAAAAAAAGTGAAGTTGATACTGTTGATTGTTGGCACTTGGTGGAACATTATTATCATAATGTTATAATAAAACACTTGTTGAAGCGTAAATTATTTCAGAATATCCTTTTGACATTTTTATTTTGATTTTATTGTCATTGATTGCACTTTTTTAACAACTAATATTTTAACTTTGTAAATTTAATTAATTTTATTTTGGTTTTGAGACTTATATATATATTTTTAATTACAGACAACAATACCAACGCTGCATTATGGGTATTGGGTGCCATCTCATTCCTTCTGATCGTCCTGGTCGGAGTGCTGCTCATACCCAAGAGGAACCGAACAAACACCCTGTCAAGCTTCGGCTCCTTTAGGTCCACCGCCAAACACAACCCGGCACCACAGCCAACTGTTTAAAACCAAGGACATGTTGTAAATATTATATAACTGTTTGTAAAAAAAAAATAACTTACCCGAACTTGCCTATAAAATACATAACCCATATTGTAACAAAAACTGAGCTTTTGTGTAAAATAAATATCATTGTATCTAAACTTGAGTTCAATCAATTGACAACCTTCATCCTTGATCTCATTTCACCGTACCGTAGCCATATTAACGCTTGCAATATAAAATATTGGTCGCGCGCCGCCACTCCCACTGCCAACGCAGCATGTCCTTCCTTTCTTTCTGGTGACCTCACTCACTCGCAGGAACACAACAACCCTCAAGGGAATTGTTATTTGGCTGCGGTATTCTGTGAGGTACATTTCCCAGTCGGGTAGCTTACAATTACGCTCCCTACCTCTCTTAAAATACCATCAGTTTTTGATTCCAAAAATTGGTCTAAGGTTAAAGTTATTGACAAACATTTTCAGCTTAATCGGTAGAGCTCTAGGGTTTCTACCAAATGAGCTAAACATAATTATCAACAATCTATGCAGAAGTTCCATTTTCGCATTCAAAAAATTCGATGGTAATCGGCTACAGCTTCGGCGTTAGGGCCCCAGCCCTCCTAGCCAAGTGTAATTCGTAGCGCAACGAACGTTAGATAGATCACGTGACATTTGTCAATTTTATATTATCGATTTTGACAAATGTCACGTGATCTATCGAACGTTCGTTACGCCACAGAATAATATACTCTAGTTACTCTACGAATTAGAATTACACTTGGCTAGGGGGGCAGATCTGTCTACATCTTAACAGAAATCACCTTAGCAGAAATTAGTTAAGATGCAGAACCCTGTATAATATTACTAGCTTCCATCCGCTGCGTGTCGCCCGCGTTTACTTTTTGACGTAAATACGCCTTTAAAATTGCTTCAATAGTGAGGCAATTCAAAAAACGAAGGATAACAAAATCGGGGAATACAGTTTGGTGTTGCAGCTACATAATAATATCTATTATCTCTATACAAAATTCAATCACACCACTGGATATATGAAGGATCAAAGAATTTATTACGCTAAGTAAGGACTAAGGAACGTCGCGTGCGGGTAGGGGATAATTTTAGTGTAGGTATATAACGTATTCGCCTACAGCACACGGCCGAGTCCATGGCACTGCCACATACCTACCATTTTTTTTTAATAAAAGTATCCTAATACCTTTGAGAATATGTGTACAGGTTCAAGATGATCGGTTGAGTAGTTGCGAAGTTAAAGCGTAACAAACTAATTCACATTCATTAGTAGAGATAGTAGGGATTGCACGATTTAGATAATAACAGAATTCAACATGTCGTCCCGCTTCCGCCGCCAAAGATCATACTCCCAGAGAACATGGTGTGCTGTTTGATCGAATAGGCCTGTATACAAAGTTCTAAAATTATAAAAACTCTCTATCAGTAACGTAAAATACATAAAACTAGAACGATCTGCGATCTCAAAATTTTAATAACTTATGTCCGACGTGTTTTATGGTCGATCAAAGTTTGGTAGAAAAGTCCATTTTAAAAGTATGAAATTATAAAAAATAAATATTACCATTGTAGAAACAATAAAAAATACTATAACTTTTGTTACGGCAGTAGCTACATAAACGCAATATTTAACATAGCTGTCGTACAAATTTCTGATTTAATGCATATAAAATAGCGTATCGTGACGTCATAATACCGTATGCATTTTGTATGGAGCGTTTTCGGGATAGTCCAAAATTGTGATCTTCAAGTTATCATATCTCGAGAAGTTTTTATGCTACATATCGAAGTAATTCTTTCACCTTTAGTTATATTATTGTAACGTCTTTATATAACAAATCGAAAAAAAAAATGGTTTACAGGCCTATTCATGATTAGCAGTAGAACATTCGCATAAAGGCGATGGCACTAATACGAAAAGAGTTTAGCCTTAAAATTGCCATGACCAGTTAAAAATTGCGCATTGAGTTAGTCGAACATCCCGATCGACGACTTCTAACCACTTTTTCTTTTATCTATCTCTGACCGATTGAAAGTACAAATACAAGTGGCGTCCGTTGGTAGAAGTTTCCTACCTTTCCTGCCATCCAGACAGCAATATTTCAAGTACCTCATTAATAGGTTCATCATCATCCTCATCATCAGGTCCATTTTAGTCTCCACTACAGGAGCACGACCCTCTCTCGTCCGTCCTAGACGGAAGGAGGATTTGGCCTACACTTTCGTTTGATGAAGCTACTCAACCAATAAAATAAAAATAAAACTCTATAACTCACTTGTGAATAACAGCAATGAAAAAGTCACAGTTTGATCATAGGCGTCATTATGTGCCTAATTGCGGTGAAATTAGAGCCACTTTATGAGCAAGTGTGTTGAAATAGTAGTTTATGAAACTGTTGCATAATAAGGGTTCTTAAAATACGAGTGTAATTTAACAGCTTCATTTCTTACTTATAAATCCATTTGCAGATCGAGCATTCGAGTGCGCATGCGCGACGCGCCGCGCGGCGCCGCGTTCACAGATTATGTAGAAAATTTTTGCAAAGTTATAATAATAATAAATAATAATAAATTGTTTATTTGCTCACAAACACGGTATAAGGATCTTGATATATTCATTTTTCGCATGTTTGGCTGATACAGTCAGCATGCAAATTTGTATTGACTTAATATTAATTGCAACTATTACTTTATAATGCATTTGCATTGTTCGATACAGCTCTTTATGGACAATTGTATCGAAAAATAACTTCTTTTTCCATTTCGATACAGGAGCAAGCAGGTTGCAATGCAAATGCATTGCAACTTTGCAAAAATAATTCTACATAATCTGTGAACGCCGCGCGGCGCGTCGCGTATGCGTAGCACGCATGCTCGAACTGCAAATGGATTTATAAGTAAGAAATGAAGCTGTTAAAATAACTTCATGGTTTTATTTAAAATATTATTATCATCTATTTAATGAGATTAGATAAAGTAGTGTATGAAACTGCACATAATTAGGTCTTAAATACTCGTGTGATCCTATTATCACACTCGCCTTCGGCTCATGTGATAAACTCACACTCGTATTTTAAGAACCCTTATTTTATACAAGGTGACGGTATTTCGGAATAAAAACAAACAAGGCATATTTGCTTAAATTTATTTACAATCTTAATTTAATAATATTACCTTAAACACTTAAGTCAATTACATAGTCAAGTTAATTTATTGGGTTGCACAAGTGCTAATTTCAATGCCGCATACGAAATACAGTTGAAATAAAAACTTCGCGATTATACTGAGCTACATGACGTCGATTGTAGCCTATCTATGAAAGGATTCATTTATACTGACTATTCCTCTTTACTTCGGAGGGCATGTCAAGTCATCTATCATGACTGCAACGTTGTCATTAGATGACAGTCGTTAATTAAAGTCATTTTGGAGTAGCTTCAAAACACTGACCTCCGACAAAGCGCAGTTGAGCAACGTCGTGGATTACGCTTTAAACCCGTTCGATTGAGGGAAGTCACGTATTCCAAAGGGTGAAAAGAGTTGACGATGTTTTTCGATTAGAGTGAATTTTTGAGGTGAAAACTTCCGTTAGGTCAGCTTAGCACTTTATTTTATGGGGCGAATGTCACGTTCGGCTGTGTAGCGCTCGTTCTCTTCTGTCGTGTTGTCTTTAAGCACACATCTTTTTACGTGATAACGTCTTGCCTCATTGTCTCGTTCCGCCTGAGCCGAGCGTGCAAGCGAGAGCGCGGATCTCTCTCTCTATCTCTTTCACTCCATCGGCCGATGTTATCTTTATCCGGCGGGCCGGCTTTAACCGGCCTTTATCACGTAAAATTATCGTCCGTAAACTAACTTTACAGACAACCATTATTTTTTATTCTTGTTAAAACATTCTATTCACTTCCACTGGCACTGCCGCTGCGACTCGCACTTCTGCTCTGATGAGGGGTGTCCCCACCGCCATCCTCCGCCGCTTCACTGCCTTCAGAGTCTGAGTCTTTGAGCGCCTTCGCTCGGTCCAAGCGGCGAGCCCGACGAGTTTCCACGTCAGAACCGTCGGATTCCGAAGAATAGATCGCTGCACCGGTCGTGGCTGAAAAGAAATATGGACTTATTAGCAATGACTTATTGATTAATGTAAACCTCGCCCATTGAATAGAGCAGAACCCTATGGAGTGGTGGTGGTAGATCATTCCAACAAATTTATGCTGCAACTGTTGTTCTCCGATTGCCCCACATAGTGTTTTGATTGGCGTAAATGTACGTGCAAGTCGAGCTACAGTACGGGATTCTTCAAGATAAGCGTGAAAAGGCTGTTACTTTTATATAAAAAAAAAAAGTATTGTTGTAATCAAGTATTGTACTGCGAGGTCTAGGGATGGTCTAGTAAAACGCATGCCCATTCACGTGAGAAAGATCTAGAATCCAAATATAAATTGGCTACGAACGTGTGTTAATTGAAGCTGCCATACATTAGTCAACTTGTTACCCGTGTCGGTCACGTTGTCTAACAATATATCTGTGTATGGATGTGTTGTCAATCATGTTGGCAGATATTTTAATTGTCAACACGTTCATACACAGCTAAATTGTTGGTCAACATGACCAACACGGCTAACATGTTGGTTAATTTTAATTCAATTTATTTATTACAGATAACAGAGATCCATTAATAAAAGTAAACAAGACTTAAAAATATATTATTAGGAATATTAAAAATAAAAGGAAAATTAAAATATTCTCTCGTCACGCCAATCTCATCAATATACCATGTACCTTAGAGGCATTCCGTGATAACCACGAACTATGATCTTCTCTTTCAGATTAGCGATGTGACGACTCGACTTTTCAAACCGATTCAAACCGATTTGAGCATAAACCGAGTTGCGTCGATTAGCGCGTCTACTAAATCGGTTTGGCTGCGATTTTTTTCGATTCGGTTTGGAATCGACTTGCATGAATTGTCTAACCGATTCAACTCGGTTTAACAAATTCCAGGTCGTTACATCTCTATTTCAGACATCGTCCGCACGAAATGCCCCAGTACAGGAGCATTTATATCTTCCGCCACCATTTTCAGGACGCTATTGTTACTTGCCTGCACCCTTTTTATAAGTGACGCTATGTATGGCAGCTTTCAACTTTGGGGCCGTCCATTAATCACGTGAGGTTTATTTTTGCATTTTTAACACCCCCCCCACCCCCTTGGTGATACTTGGTGAGGTGTAAGGCTAAACCCCCCCCCCCCCCCCCCCCCCCCCCTCAAATCACGTGTATTTTTGTATTTACAAAGAATCTTAAAATTTTCAGAATATTAACAAGGATTTTTGTTACACCACTAAGGTGACAAACAAGCATACAGTCCGCCTGATGAAAATCACTTAAAAAAATAAATACACGTGATATCTTACTACACCCCCCCCTCCCCCCTTATGATGTTTCGTGATTTTTGCCGATCCCCTCCCCCCCTCTTTCGAGCCTCACGTGATTAATGGACGGCCCCTTTGTGGTGCGTACCTTTCTGTCCCTGCTTGTATTTGTTCTTGATGGCTTGCAGCGAGACCCCGCCTTCGTCTTCCGAGTCGTCGTTCTGTCTGGCTGCGCCGCGAGCAGTTGTTCCGCCGCCAGCGCGACGCTTCGGACGGGAAGAAACTCGAGAACGCATCGCTGCACGCAACTCCATTTCTTCTTTCTGTTACATATGACAACTTTCGAATATAAATTATTATTTATATCATCATCATCATCAGGTTATTTTACTCTCCACTACAGGAGCACGACCCTCTCTCGTCCGTCCTAGACAGGAGGAGGATTTGGCCTACACTCCCCACGCTGGCCAGATGGGTTGGGTTATTATTTAAATAGTTTAGTTATAATTTAATTATCATTTAAATAGTTGATGAAGGTGCTCGAAGCACCTTGCTATATATTGTGTATATATTATAATATATTCTGTATATTATATTATTATAAATATCTAAAAAATGGTAAATATCTAAAAAAACGGGGAGGGGTCCCCGTCTAGGTGGGATTTGAACCCACAACCTCTCGATTACCGGTCGAGTGCGCTTCCAACTGAGCTAACAGGAAGGTTAGTGATGGTGGCGAATTTTTTGCATTTTATTTTTTACTGCTGTGATGTCACAGTGTGGCGCCATCTACCTATTAAGTATTACACTACTAAACATTCGTATATATTGGTAATAGAGCTAAGTCAGAGAAAAAACTATAGACTTATTGAGTTTCCATCACATTTACACAAGAAAAATAATAATTTATGCAATCATCTTGAAATGAGACAGATTGATACGAAGCTAAACAAAAATGTTTCGCTTGTGCGGGAATCGAACCCGCGGCCTCGAAGTCAAAGTAGCCATTGCTAGCCATTCGACCACCGAGCTCGTTTCTTACTAACTTAAGGGAAGTTACCTTCAACTGGTATTTCCTATCAGCATCAGGGTCAGCACCGACTTGAGACAATATTTTAATAGCTGACGTCTTGGTGGACCTGTCGGCCAAAGACAGCGTCATCTTGCGATGGGTGAAGGACTCCGTGGAGTGAGGTCGGAAGGATAGCTTGGTGCGGAACACGGCTTGGCCTTGCAGACCGGTACCTTGGCGCACGAACAGATGGTTGTGGTCACCCTGGAAAATAACATGGGTTAGAGTAAGTAATGTGTAAGTCTTCATATATCGCAACATAGAGGAATATAATATTCTTTATCTACTCTCATACTGAAATTTACACATTAAAAAACTAAACACAGTATCTTAATGACAGTCTTTACGCACAAGCTATCAAAATAAATTTAAAAAGTTATTTTTCGATACAAAGTCAAAGTCAAAGTCAAAGTCAAAATATCTTTATTCCTTGGACTTTACAAAGCACTTAGAAACGTCATACAAATTAAATATAAGAATGTATCTAATCAATAAAACATGTATCTAAATCATTACTATCTACTTAAATCCGCAGAGCTTAGATGCACTTTCATCACACTATCTTGAATGTGAAAGTGAATTTAAGTGCCAGTTCCGGCGACGGGGCTTCTTGAGAAGAACTGGCAAGAAACTCAAGGCCGACTCTTTTAATTGCCAATATCGTTACATTAAACACAAATACAATCATTAACATAACAAGAGCAATTCATTTCCAAATACTTTTATCATTTATGTAATCTGAGATACAATAGTAAGCCTTTTGACATAGTCTAGTTTTGATAAATCTTCTAAATTTACCCATGGATAATTTAAACGCGTCATTTGGAAGTTTATTGTAGAAGCGTATACATTGACCTGGGAACGAGTTAGAGATTTTATGGAGCCTAGTAATATGCACAGCGAGTTTGTTTTTATTTCTTAAATTTAATTGATGGAGATCACTGTTTTTCCTAAATTTAGTTTGATTTTTATGAACGTAAATAAGATTTTCATAAATATATTGAGAATGTAATGTCATAATATTTATCTCTTTAAATTTATTTCTCAGTGTCTCCCTGGGACTCATCATATAAATAGCACGGATAGCTCGCTTCTGGAGCACAAAAATTGAGTCTACATCCGCAGCACTACCCCAAAGCAATAAACCATATGACATAATGCTGTGAAAATAGCTAAAATAAACTAAACGCGCAGTGTCAACATCAGTCAGTTGACGTATTTTCCTTACGGCGTACGCTGCTGAGCTGAGTCTACCCGATAACGTTTCTATATGTGGGCCCCATTGTAATTTAGAGTCTAATGTTATCCCAAGGAAGACAACCTTATTGACCAATTCCAATCTCTCATTGTCCATCACCACATTGGTTTTTACTTGTTTCACATTTTTTGTAAATAATCTAACATATTTGGTTTTACTACCATTTAAAAGTAGGTTATTAGCACTAAACCAGTTTACTATTTTTGAAAGAGCATTATTTACATCGTCAATTTCTGATTGTTGTCTATTTACCTTAAAAATTAAAGAAGTGTCATCTGCAAATAATACTATTTCGTGATTATTCTTTACAAGATGAGGTAGATCATTAATGTACACGAGAAACAGGAAAGGGCCCAAAATAGAGCCTTGTGGCACCCCCATCGCTACAGTTGATCCATGTGATCGCTTTCCATTAACATCTACTTTCTGAACCCTATCACTCAGATAAGAAGTAAGAAGATCAAGAGCGATGCCTCTTATACCATAGTGGTGTAGTTTTCTGACTAGAGTTTCATGCTGCACACAATCAAAAGCCTTAGATAAGTCACAAAACACCCCATAGGCGTCCCGTGACTCCTCCCAAGCCTCATATATACATTCTAGTAATTTTACCCCAGCATCACATGTTGACCGTCCATGAGTGAAACCGAATTGTTTAGTGTGCAGGAGATTATTTTCATTAAAGTAATTAAGTAACTGAGCGAGAATTAGTTTTTCGAAAATCTTACTAAATGTAGGTAGTATTGATATTGGTCTGAAGTTTGTGGGGTCTAATGTACTACCTGATTTAAACAAAGGAATAATTTTGCTTAATTTCATCAAGTCAGGAAACACACCACAATCAATACATCTATTAAATATCACAATTAAGGCGGGAGCAACAATGTCAAATAAAGATTTTATAATATGTACGGAAATGCCCCATAGATCAGCCGTTTTCTTAATATTAAGTGATTTAAATGCAACTTTTAAATCAGACCCATTAACATGACGGAAATGAAAATCGTTATAAAATTCAGGCACATTATCTTTAATTAATGACTCTGCAACGGAGGTGGAAGAGCCCAAGGCACTAGTTAAAGTGACAGGGAAGGCAGAAAAAAATCTTTCAAAAGCATTGGCAACTTCTAAATCTGACTTGGTAACATGACCATCAATACTTAATTTAAACTCTGAATCCTTTGTCCTACCCTTCCCAGTCTCTTCATTGATAACCGTCCAAGTGGCTTTAATTTTATTACTACTATGTCTAATTTTTGATTTAATAAATATAGATTTTGCTACTTGACAAACGCGTTTGAAAATTTTCGAATATGATTTTACATGTTCTTTAAATTCTTCACTATTATTGAATTGTCTTTCATAGTATAACATGTACAAAGTTTGCCTACTCTTATAAATACCTACGGTTGCCCAGTCACCAAAGACAAGGCTATTGGTAAAAGTAATTTCCTTGGAAGTAAATATTGATTTAAATTCGCGAAGAAATGCATTAAAAAATGAATTATACATCAAGTTAGGTTCCAAGTCATTATCTAAAAACGGTAAGTTACTAGTTAGGTTTACTCTCATACGTTCTAAGCGACTCACTGTTACTGGCACAAAAGTAATTTTTGTCTTGACAACATTTTTATTTTTTATTTTAATACTTATCATTTGCCCAGAATGATCAGAATCCAATTTATTAATAATACTTTTTTGGGTTGGACTAATATCTGTGTATATATTATCTAAGCAGGTAGCCGTGGTGGCACTTATTCTAGTAGGCTCCATAAATAAGTTAACTAAATTATGGGATTTAAAAAGACTTAAAATTTTACTTGATGCAGCTGTATTTGTAAGTATATTAATATTAAAATCTCCACAGACCAAAATAGTTTTACCTGAGTTACTAACTTTGCATAGGGCTTCATCCATGATTTCTAAAAATAAATTAAGATCCGCGGTAGGAGGTTTATATACACATATAACAATGAACTGCTCTAATTGTACACAGGATAGTTCAATGGAACATTCTACAGAGAGAGACACAATATCTTTCCGTTCTTTAAATTTAAGTTTTTTATTTAGCAAAATTAGCGACCCGCCATGTACTGTATTGACCCTGCAGAATGAACTACCGACCTGGTGGTTGCTGAAATTGAACATGAGCTGATGCCCCTTTAACCAATGCTCAGTAATACACATAATACTAATATTATCAGAGTTCATGAATAATTCCAGTTCTAGTTGCTTGCCCTCAGTCATACAATATATATTTTGATGTACCAGGTTAATATTATTATTTGTGTTGTAATTATTACATTTTTGTGGGCATAGTGACATGTTATAGTTACTGTTTGATTGTATTGCTAAATCAATTAATTGTGAATTTAATAAATTAGTGCTAGAGGTTGTTACCTCTGTTGTCTTATGAGTTAATTTAAATGATTAGAAATGTCATTATTAGAAAATTCCATGTCAACAGTCCGCTCAATAGAAGCGGATTTTGTAGCCAAGTTTTTGGCTGAAATGTCAAAAAAATAGGATAGCGAAAGTGCTATCTGTCGCTTAAAACTAGCAGAAAGGTAATATCTACCTTTAGTCAAATAATATAAATTTTTGCTAACAAAACTGTTAGTATCAATCAAATGAATACAATCATTATATGTACTTATAGTGTGTAGTACACTGTTCAACTTATATCTAAGATTATTTTCTGCATCTGACAAGCTCTTAGAGTAGGGAAATGTAAACAAAATTATACTACTTAAGTCTAGAGATAATAAATAATCACAAAAATCTATTAAATCCTTTTTGTTTAAATTACCCCTATTTTCTACTAAAATAATGAGATTTTCATAATTATTAAATTTGAATTTTAAAATTCTTTTCATAATTTCTTCATAATTTGCAGATGGTAAGCAATGGTTTACAACTGACTGTCCCTTAATAAGTGAATTCAATTTTGAGCCCATATTTTTTCCAATATTATCACTAAACATAATAGTACTTTGTGCATCACCTGGTGTACAACATGTTACATCAATTGATGCACCTAATGACTGCTCTGTCCTAATACCAGTATGTGAGCTATCACACAAAGTCTCAGTATAATTATTGTCAACCGCAGTAGCACACATTGGCCGTGGAGAACTAAAGCAAGCGCAGTTACATGGATGGTTGTTGATGAGTGAATCAAAGCGCTCAGCATTGTAATTACTCAATTTCAAGAGATCATCTACAGCCTCTGAGTACTCTTTAATCTCCTTTTGTGATAGATCATATTTATTTTGAATTGAGTTTAATGATTCGAATTGAGTTTAATGATTCGATTTTATTAATATTCGATTATATTAATGATTACGATACAGTTGTCGTATGGACAACTGTATCGTAAAATAACTTTTTTTCCATTACGATACTGCTTCAGACCTGGATACAGGTATTTTATACAGGTTGCAATACAAATACATTGCAACTTTGCAAATTTTTCTACATAATCTGTGAACGCGGCGCCGCGCGGCGCGTCGCGCATGCGCACTACGCATGCTTGATATGCAAATGGATTTATAAGTAAGAAATAAAGCTGTTAAATTAACTTCACGGTTGTATTTAAAATATAAATATTAAGATAAAGTAGTGTATGAAACTGCACATAATTAGGTCTTAAAATACTCGTGTGGTCTATTATAACATTCGCCTTCGACTCATGTTATAAACTCACACTCGTATTTTAAGAACCCTTATTATGCAACAGTTTCATAAACTACCATTATTGCATATCAACAAATACATTAAGGTGACGTGAGTCCAGCGCTTGGCCGTTTTCGAGGGGGTGAGGTGCGGGGCTTGAGAGGAGCCGGCGCGGGGTACCCGCTTACAAGCGCGCGTTCGCTGCCGAGACGCCACAGTATAGCAAAGCGACTACCAACACCCGTGTAGTACAACACCCACCCGTCAACACAATAGTTAAAAGTACTTACTGGAAATATAATTATATGAAAATAAATAAACCACATGTATACATAAATACATTTTTTTTAGTAATTAAGTATACAATATTCAACATGCAAACAAGTGATGTTTGGGTATATTATGAAAAAGTAAAGAATTCAAAATAAAAAGAAAACTATTCAATAATTATATTTATTATTGGTCAAACTAAAATAGGTACATACTTAGACTAACTAACTTTCACGCGCCAGCATACACTATTCTTCATCCTTCTAGGAATCGATATGTGCCGTACAGCACGCGTCTGTCCCTAGCTACTATGCCCGAGCATACAGCGGTATCGATATTAACAGTATTTATATTCGACAACCCCGGTGGTTCAATGGCTAACCATGTCCAGTTTGACTCCGAGGTCGTGGGTTCGATCCCATGAACCTAAGTACGGTCGTGATTTTTTTTAATGGGGATAGTGTACGATCTGGAGCGTGACATAAGCTACTTTTTATCACGGAAAAACATCTTAATCCAATGGGAAAAATAAACTTTGTAATCATTTGTCCTTCTTTTACGTCGAAAGTAACCTAAGTACCGACATGATTTTTGTTAACGGGGATTGTTTACGGTCTGGAGAGTGTCCTAAGCTACTTTTTATCACATCAAGTAAAAAAATGACAACAAGAAAAAATATACACAAATTAATGGCAGCTCCCCTGGACCACGCGGGCGAAGCCACGGGTAACAGTCAGTTCCACCTCACAGAATACTGCAGCCAAATAACAATTCCTTTGAGAGTTGTTGTGTTCCTGCGAGTGAGTGAGGTCACCAGAAAGGAAGGAGTTGCTGTGTTGGTAGCGGGAGTGGCGGTGCGCGAGCAATATTTTAAGTTGCGAGCGTTATTATAACTACGGTAACCATTTCACATCAGGCGGGCCGTATGTTTTTACCGCCCGACGAAGTATAAAAAATAAAAATTATGACGCCTAAACGGCCAAACCGATTTCGATGATCGCGTACCTAGGTACGCGATCATCGAAATCGCTACTGAACGAATTTCAATGTGGGTTTACAGATATTCCAAGAAAGATTTATAATAAAGTTTTACAAAGAAACATCTAGCATGAGAAAAAAAACCGGGTCTCAGTAAAAAAATAAATGTATCACGTTGTTTTGTTGTCTTACTGATATTCCTACACTGTGTTTATTTCAACGTGTTTATTGACAACGCGTTGAACGGACGCGCGGCACAGGTCCTACCTCGAACGCAGCTCCTAGAGCACTGATGTTGAGAGCGATCGAGAGTCGGGGAGGGTGCGCGACCGCAAATCGTTATTCTTTTAATAACTTTATTTAAATTATTTTATTGTTAAAAGTAATAGCATAATGCTCTCGTAATTAAAATTATGAAAATTTTGGTATAATTTCCGTATAAAAAAATTGTATTAAATAGTTACAATTTTTACTTAGTGCAAATTTTGAGAGTAAGTTCCCGATTTTTTTCTATCGAGCCAAAAATTATTAATTGTGTTTTCAATAGCTTTTGGCCCTGCAGAAAGGACTTAAGATTTCATAGTTAAATTTCTAGAAACCAAATTGAAATAGTTTATTGTAATAATTCTTTAAATAAGCGTGTTTCCTGGACTCACTTCACCTTAAATTAGTGAACAGACAAGTATACAAAGGTGAACTTATCTCTTCATGAGATTTCTTCCAGCCAATCCGTGTGCCCAGTGCATAAGGGTGTAAGTAATATCATTTAGGGGTGAAAGTAGCTCATCAACATCTTTCGAGCTAAAGTCAACCTCACCTGAACGTGGTGCACCCTGCTGACTGACAGAAGAGGCTCTGGCGAAAAGAGAGGTAGGGTACCTCACCTCACAGAATACCGCAGCCAAATAACAATTCCCTTGAGGGTTGTTGTGTTCCTGCGAGTGAGTGAGATCACCAGAAAGGAAGGAGTTGCTGGTTGGCAGCGGGGGTGGCAGCGCGTCCAGCGATATTTTATGTTGCCAGCGTTAATATGGCTACGGTAACCGCTTCACATCAGGTGGGCCGTATGCTTGTCTGCCATCCGACGTAGTATAAAAAAAAAATTACAGGGCTGGGAGTCAAGCTATGCACGACGTTTTAGTAGGTATCTTTTAAATAATACGAATAACATACTAATTTAAAGTTATCACACGTCATGAGTAAGGTAGTGCTTCTCTAGCTTCTTTTTAAAAGTAGCGACAGTACAGCTATCTCTAACATGTCCAGGCAGTTTGTTCCAGAGCTGGATGGATGAATATGGAAAACATGAACGTTCTTATGGGTCTCACTATCGTGATGTTATCGTGCCAGATTCTGGTGAGGCTAGTTAAGTCATAGCGTTTTTAAATATCCCAGAAAATTTGATTATATTATTGTTTGAATTTTAAATTTTAATGGTATTTAAAATAACTTACAAGTAACGGTTGTTTATAGACGTCGAATATTTCAGAGCCGAGGTGTAGCGACATGCTCCCGTCCGACCACTTCACCATACGCGCATTCGACTCCTTTATCGCATTGCCCTCCTTGTCGAAATTTGTACGCCAACGAATCGTGTTCTCTACTTTCAGTTTTAACCTGGAAAACAATATTTAGATATACAGAATCCGAATTATAGAATTACAACTAATGTGAGCTTTAATTTATTTAATAAAGAACCTCCTCCGTTTTTTCGTCGATTAAAAATACATACAAATAATTAGACTTGTGTAGTTCCTGAGTGAGTAGTTCAATTGTACCAGTTCACCATACAAGCCGGTTCTTGTCACTCACTCTTTCTTGTCCTATATAGTTCACTGCATCATTTAGTTCAATCGAGTGACAAAGAGTAAAAAGAACGGAAATACATAAAGCGTACGAGCTAGAATGAGAGACATACGTTGTAATGCCAAAATTGCTAGCGATAGAGTGCGAAAAGGACGGAAGATTCTGAAATTGTTCGAGATAAAACGAGACAGATAGATTCGTGCGTGGTTGACTGACCGAATTAGAACTCATAATAGAGGCTAAGAACATAAGAACCATAAGCTGTTAGCGAAAATATGCTATAGTAGTAAAGATACAACGCTCAATTTTTATATTAATTATTATTTTAACCATTAAATAATTTCTTTTTACTCAAGGTTGACAGTCCTAAGCCTGTGAAAAGTTTGAAGGAAAATCAATATTTGTAAGGGAATTTAAAAAATATTTAATTAGTTATACTTATTTAATACAAAAATACAATGTCTTCAAAATGATGCAATAGAACTGAGAAGAATGTAGAAGGAATCAGTCAATCGAACTACTGAGTCGATTGAATCAAAGATACATTGAACTAAACCGAACTAGTGAGTCAAAAGAACTACAGAAGTAATTGAACTAAATGAACTACATGAGTGATATATTTCATTTGCGTCAAAAGAACTGCATCACTCTTTTCAGTTCAGTGAACTGTTTTGCGCAAGTCTACAAATAATAGTTCTCTACCTATAGCTTTTATTTAACAAATAGCTTTACGGCTCTGAAATCAATGTTTTTTTTTTGTATAATTTCTTTATCTTATTCACGGCTTCAGGGATATGCCGAAAAATATCGTCAGAATTCTTTCTGTTATGGAGAGAAAAGATTTAAAAATTGCGAGGAAAATAAAATACGACTTTCTACCCGTGCAAAGCCGACGGGCATATATTAGATAAATTTAAAATTAATCTACCTAGCTCGACCTTCCTCGTCCAACGTCTCCTCTTCATCAATCTCGTCCTCATAAGTGTTCGGGTCGTACGGCCTGGTCTCCACGGACAAGAAATTAGGCAGCTTCACAAAGTGCAGCTCTTTGCCCAGCTCCGTCCATATCTTGGGCATGTCCACGTCAATACGAGTCTCCGGGATTTCTACTTCTTCCTCCTCTTCAGGTTTTTCACGGTTCGCCTGAAGTATTGAAAGATATTTAATTCATACACATATTTAGAGAAAAAATATTAATATTAAATTAAAGTAAAAGACATAAACTGAGCTGTAAATAATGGGAAAAGGACAAGTGTTATTTAGACGGGGGCCCACCACACATTCCCACCACTGTGTCTCCTGTGTAGCCAGAATTAACAGCGGCGACTACCACTAAAGGCAATGACAAGTGAAGTCCATTGTAGTCCCGGGGGTAAGACTATGGCTGCCTTCGAAGTTACAACGAATTCAATCACAAGAAATTAGTAGGGGGAAGTTAGAGTAGTTAGTGAAAATAATTTGTGTAGGATATGATGTAGGGTGAGTTATAAGGTGTAAGTAGCTCATCATGATATTTAAAGTCAAAGTTAACCACAGGTTTACACGCTGACTAGTAATCGAGGCTCTGACGAAAGAGAAGTACAGCATATCGTAGGCAATTTTAATAAAAAATTGTCATTTTGGCGGGCAAAAGTGGGCGAGGTTTGCTATACTGATTACTTTTTACGAGCTATGATTTCTTTATTTTTCGATAACGATGCTGGACATGCGTCTTGTAATGTTATGTAATTTATGTTACAAAGAGCCGTAGCTTACCTCATCACCGCTGGCGCGCGCTTCGTCGCCCGACCGTCGTTCGTCGTCCGACCGCGCGGCGCTGCGACTGCGCGACCGCGACCGCGACCGAGACCGCGATCGAGACCGGGACCGCTCCGACTGCTTCTCAGCTTCCTCATCGGTACTGATGTCTGATGCGTCTCCGAACAAAGCATCCGCAGTTACTGGAAAATCGAAAATAAAGCCATGGTTTTTTTAATACAATTAGGGTGACAAACAAGTGAATTAAATTATTATTATTTAAATACTTGTTTAGTAGTGTAATTACTTAACAGGTTGATGACGCCACACTGTGACTCACGCAGTAAAAATAAGTGAATTAAATGATGGTAAGCAGTCATCGCAGCCCATGGATGCTTACGATAGGCAACACTCACGCGTTCCGACCCTGTAATAACCCCTTTACGCCTTTCTTGAAGAACCCCATACTGTAGTCTTCTGGGAAAACCTTGCCAGGGAGTACATTCCATAATTTGAGAGTTTGAGGTACAAAATATCTCTTTAATTGAGACAACCCATTAATCGCAGCCAATAGAATATGCAATGACAAGGCAAAGTCTCTTCTCATATTTAATAACTTGATACTGTCGGTGAGTTTGTAATCGGATGAATCGGAATGAATGTCCAATGCAGACAATTTTAACGCACTACCGTTTAAATTGAAATACCACATTTTCTAATTCATCATTGTTACCTTTAAGCCAAATTTATCCTGTATTTCGACCATAAAATAAACAAAAGAGTATATATGCATGTGTGTGTCAAATACATAGTAGTGTGTGTAATGTTTTTTAATAGATTTAACATATTATTATGTATAATTTTAAAAAAATATTAGCATGTACTTCTTCTCTACATAAACTATAAATGTGCGAAATTTCATACTCCTGTGTCCGCGCAATTTTCATAAAAAGAGGTACAAAGTTTTTGCTTAACATATTGTAATATAATAATTACTTACCAGTGTCTGCTTTCTCCTGATTCTCATCATCGTCAGAGTCCACCAATTTCTTTGTTTTTTTCTTAGGTTTCCCACTAGTGTCGGACTCGCTGCCAGAACCTTTTTTCCGTTTGGAGGCGGCCTTCGAGCCTGCATCACTGTCAGAGTCAGATAACACTGCACGCTTCTTCTTCTCGCCTGAAAATATTATAGAGTTATATAACTAACACTAAAACATACTGAGATATATGCGCATTGCGCGACGTGCCGCGCGGCGCCGCGTTCACAGATTATGTAGAAAGTTTTTGCAAAGTTGCAATGCATTGCAACCTGCATAATATAGCTGAACCCAGGGCTGAAGTTGTATCGAAAAGTAACTTTTTAAATTTATTTTGATGGCTTGTGCGTAAAAAACGGACATTAAGATTCTGTGTTTAGTTTTTTAATTTCTAAATTTCAGTATGAGAGTACCTAGATAAAATCTATTTCTATACAAGAAAATTTAATTTAAGAGTCTGTTTAGTTTGGATGGAGTAGTTGTCGTAATGACCAATCCAATACCAATGGGATTTTCACTGAAAAGACTTCACATAACATCATTTTGGGCCCCGAAAGTGATGCTAGGGCCCTTATGCCTGGGAAATCAAGCGTCGGTCGCTACGAGCTAGAACTACTAGACTTAAGAGTGCCCAAGTAGTCTGCTTGCAGGCGAAAGGGGGGGTAAGACCTGCTACCAAACTGTTTGGTATACTGTAAAGGGGCGGGTAAATGTCCTCTTGCCATGATAGTTTACAGAGCGAGACTTGAAATCCTGTGACATGATTGGAACTGGTTGGTGCACAGGGATGCATTAGCTGTAAGCATAAGGTCTTTGGTCCCAGAAATAATTAGGAAACAAGCAAGCATATACAGATACTTTTACTCACCAATTTCACCTTCCGAAGCATTAGAACTCTTTGATCGTGATCTGGAACGGCTTTTAGACTTGCTGCGTGATTTGGACCGCGACTGCCTTGATCTTGACCTGTAAATCACATCAAAATAGTTTCAGTACATTTGGCTGCAGTTTTCTGTAACGTGGCGTTACTCTTTGTACGCTACTCTTTTGGCAGTCTCAAGAGAATATTTAATCGGAAGGACACACTACTAGAGGTAAAATTTGGTTCAAAATGCAGAGCCCTACTTCTGCAATTCCCAATTTAATTCTCAATGACCCAATAATAACCATAACTTATATCGTGTCGTGTCACATAACTTTTACAAAGCGGTTATTTTCGAAGCACTCCATTTTCACTATTAAATAAAATTGAATTTCACTATTAAATAAAATGAAATTTCACTATTAAAATAAACTCCATTAGAACAGATCTAGATGTATATATGAAAAAGAGAGGTACGGTACAGCGTGTTTCTATGCTGTCCAACTGGGGAAGTACCTCACAGAATACCGCAGCCAAATAACAATTCCCTTGTGTTGTGTTCCTGCGAGTAATTGAGGTCACCAGAAAGGAAGGAGTTGCTACGTTGGCAGCCAGGGTGACGGAGCGCAAACGATTTTTCCTGTTGCGAGCGTTAATATGGCTACGGTAACCGCTTCACATCAGGCGGGCCGTAAGCTTGTCTGCTTTATATTTAAACCAGTTCAGCAGATTTCCTGTTAAAATAATGTTTTTTTTTTTTAACAGAAAATATAATAATAGCTTAAAATTGGACCAATCAGGTGAACACGGCATTGGGCGCCCCGGTACACGAATGTACCCGACTGACGACCAACAGGCAGAGGTGGCGAGACGTCGTGAGGCGAGTCCTGTCTGCTGCCCAATCATGATAACCACAACTACTCTGGCAAGAGTGAAGCAACAAAGAAGAAGCTTAAAGTTTGGATTTACCTTGAACGACTCTTTGATTTTTCCTTTGCTTGTTCATCATCAATCATAAGATTGGGTGAGTTAGACCTGCTATCTTGCACATCTTGTCTGGTCACTGGACTCTTGGACTTTGACGAACCACTCCTCGATCTTGACTTCCTACTCTTAGGGCTACCGCTAGCAGACTTTGATCTAGACCTGCTTTTATTATCCTGTGGTTTTGGACTTTGTGATCGAGACTTAGGACTTTGCGACCGAGACTTTGGACTTTGAGACCGGGATTTTGGGCTCTGAGATCTTGATTTACTCTGTGATTTCGATTTAGGACTTTGTGAATGTGACTTCGGACTTTGAGATCTCGATTTTGGACTCTGTGATCTTGATTTAGGGCTTTGGGCTACAGATTTGGGACTGACTGATCGAGATTTCGGACTTCCAGATCGTGAACGTGCACTGCCTGAACCGGATTGCCTTGATCCACTTCTGGACCGAGAGGCCCTAGTTTTCGGACTGCCCTGAGACTTGGGACTTGAAGATGCCGACTTGTTACTATGCGGTGAACCAGAACGAGATCTGTTTGATCCAGCTGGAGAATTTGACTTGCTACGGGAAGCATTGGATGCATTTGAAGACTTCCTTGAACGATCAGATTTATTTGATTTGGGAGATCCACTGCCTGATCTTGCTGGACTACGGGATACAGATCTGTACAAAAAAAAAATGCATGTACTTTCACAACCATTTTCATTATCAATATTATAAATGATTCACTTTCTGACAAAACATAGTTCACAAAAGCTACAACATTTCATGTCAATTTTACACAATAAAAGATCAAAGGATGAGAATTAAATTATACAGGTCTTTCTTTTTTTGTCATATTACAAAAACAGAACGCACGCACACACGCATATCCACGCTCAACACAAACGTCGTTATCTATGTAGTAGTAAACGACGCGACATTTGTATGGAGTGGCTGGGGTGTGATATTACTAAACTGGCTTGATCTGAATTGTTTTCACATTATCTACCTACTTATATGTATAGCAACAGCACCCAAAACAGATAAACTGCAAGATTGAAGAGTAGCACAATGCATATCGATGCCTTACTGCCGAAAAGGGATAAGCGCCATTTTTTGGAGAATGGACTTATATATATGGCCAGAATCGTCATTATTTTTCTGCGTCGTTTGGTCTGGGTTACATGTTTCTAGGTGACACTTTATGTCGCTTAGGCGGTAGTAATAATAGGGACATGAGCTAAATTTATTCGCTGTAAACTAGAGATTGCAAACCGGGCCCGGCCGGGCCGGACCCGGCCGGGCCCGGTGCCCTTTTAGACATCCACCGGGCCCGGCCGTTCATACCGGGCCCGGTAGGTACGAAAACTGCGGCACGGAAGCCCCAACTTGTAAAAAATTGGCATGGCAAGCGCTGCGAACCGCGATGTTGCCGTTCTGACGCGCCAATGGCCGCTCTCCATTCCTCCTGCGCACTTCTCACCCCCGCAAATTAATTAAATTGCGGGCGACTTCTTAAATAAACTGACTACTTTCCAAACTCTCTTTTTCTTGAAATCCTCTAAATCCAGGCATTTCATCAGCGCGTGGAAGATCATTTCTATCCTAAACTTAATTACTGAATACTAATGCTTGCTTAAACTTAATTAGTAACACTAATGTTACTATTCCGTTCATAAGTTAAACTAACTAATTCTGTATTAAAAACTCGTGATATTGAGACTGATGAAGACTGATTATTGTTGATTTGCTGGTTTGAAATAAATATTATTCTGTAACCTTGAATCATTGTATTTTTCCTCCATTTACTTAAAGTAAATTTTCATAAAATACTAAAGGTTTCATCCTAATACATCAACCCGTTGGCGGCGAATCTTACCGGACCCGGCCGGGTTGAAAAACATACCGGGTTGCAATTTCTACTGTAAACGACAGAAATTTTGAAGTTTTTTTTTTTTTGGTTGTTGATCAAAAAATATTTGAAAACAAATAACTTATGCTTTTTGGGCTCTCTGTAATATTCAATCATTAGAATGTTAACCTATTTTTGCTGAAAGCAAACATTCAGAAACATACGTTTATGTTATTTTGCTTATAAATAATTATTTGTTAAATTCGGGTTAGTATTTTATGCCTGTTCCTTTATAAAATATATTGGTCGTTTATTGTAGTTAGGCCACATTTTTGAGACTTTATTTGGCGTTTAGTATATTTTTCCCGGTTCATAAATAGAAAGCAAAAAGGAGGTTATTACATATAGCCCCTGTAAATATTTAGAATTAGTTTGTCGCTTGTCCTTGTTTTCCCTCCCGATAATTATACGATTCCGGCGGTTAGATAAAAAGGTAGAACTAAAAGTTATCCTTATACCAGTCCATTCTCAACGTCTTTGTCGTTTACCTGTTCAATAACAATTTTCAAATGTCAGTTGTCGGTATCGTTCTATTGAAACTACGGCTCCAAGCGTCAACAAGACGAACCTTCAATTATGATAACTCTAAAGAATAAGTTATATTTTTGTTACACTCCTATAGTTGATACTTTAAAATATTTTATGAATAAAACAAAGACTTGAGACAAACAATTGTGATATTAACATTGTACTAATCTTAAGAATACTTGTTTATGCTTAAATGAACGTTGTAAACTTCAATTTCATAATTAACTAGCATTCGCCCGCGGCTTCGCTCGCGTGACATTCGGGGCAAACACATGTTTACTCATTAATCAATAGAAGTACTTGTGTAAAATTTAGGATAAAATAGTCCAACTAATCTCATTTTCCCATACAAACTTTGGACGTCCGTTTCACCATCTTAGAGGGAAAATTTAAAAAATCTTTTTAAGTAATTCGTGTCCACTACGTTATATTTTCAAATCGATGCCATTGTCGTAATTAACGTCCCAGAAAACCATAGAATCAACACCCATATTGATATTATAACATTTCAACCCCATTGCACCCCTACAGAGTTGTCACGTCGGCTATGTTGAAATAGTTGGTTTTTTCGTAATCAGCGACCCGATATACCATAAAAACAATACCTATGACGATTTTCAGACTTTTTCACCACCTTTTAGACATTTCAAAGCCATCGCACCCCAATAGGAGATGATGGTCACGTTACCGCCCTACGGTTACAATAAATAACAATAATAGGTAATTTCTGGGATAAAAAACTATCTTAGTTATGTCCTTTCCCAGGACTCCAGGTATCTCTCAACCAAATTGCAACTAAATTGGTCCAGAGATTTAAGCGTGAAGAGGTAACAGACATTCTATCGCATTTATAATATTAGTATGGATTGGCGTTCCGAAAACCCGTAAATACTACACATATATTGATATATAGACATTTCAACCTCATCGCACCTCAATAGAGGATGATGGACACGTTAGCCACGTTGAATTTAAAAATCGTTGTTATTTTCGTAATCAGCGACCCGATAAACCATACAATACCCATGACGATTTTCAGACTTTTTGACCCCATTTTACCCTTGTAGGGGTTGATATTTTCAAATCGATGCCATTTTTGTAATTGACTTCCCAGAAAACAATAGAATCAACATCAACACCCATCAATATGGGTATATCAATATATTATGACATTTTAACCCCACCGTACCCCCCACAGGGGTGATTTTAAGTCATGTCGGCTATGTTAGATCATAAAATAGTTGTTGTTTTCGTAATCAGCGACCCGATAAACCATAAAAACAATACCCATGACGATTTTCAGACTTATACAACCCATTCAGGATTTTTCAAAATTCAACCCCTAAAAGGGTAACTTGTAGGGGTTGAATTTTGAAAAATCCTGAAACACGTGTTTACTCATTTCTCAATAGAAGTACTCATGTAAAGCTTCGGATAAAATAGTCCAACTAATCTTGTTTCCCCATACAAGCTTTGGAACCTCGTTTCACCCCCTTAGGGGTAGAATTTTAATCCTTTCTTAGTGCACCCCTAGACGTCATAAGGAACCTACTTGCCAAATTTGGAATCTCTAGACCCAGCGGTTTGGGCTGTGCGTTGATATATAAGTCAGTCAGTCAGTTTCTTCTTTTATAGATTTAGATAGATAAATGAAAATTGATTTGGACTAGATATTTCAATTGTGATAATTCTAAGTTTATTTGATCTCGGGTACTTATGATCGTAATAAGCGTTTATTACGAACAATTGTTATTAAGTACACCTATTACATTTTAGTATGTGGCATTCATTTCTGTGTCAATTAAAGACTGATTTGATTAATTTTTTTTTTTTTTTCATTTTTAGTACCCCTAGGGCGAACCTGAAATCTTTTCTACTCGAAAAAATATTTTTTAAGAAGAAACACATCGAAATGCATTAATAAGTAATCTAATAAGCAAATTATTCCTATTCAAAAAATCTACTTACAATTTCGCATTCAGTAAATTATCATTTGATAGCTGGTTATACCATATTTCCTCAATTTTATTTTCAATAATTTCACACTTGTGCTATTTTAGTTCAATTATAATGAAACATGAGGTGTAGTTATATCATTTTTGCTGGAAGCGAATAATTCTTGTATTTTCATTTACAACATTTTGCCTGTTTGTGAAATGAGATCATTTGAGGATTCTTGACAGTAAATAGGGGTTGCTAGTTGAATTATAAAAAAATAACTCTGTAATTCAATAGATAGTATGTTAAATACAACATAAACGCATTTCCAGCTTCTCGGTAACTAAACTATAGTTTTTATGAATTTTTTTCATAAAATTTTAACTTTAAATCACTGTCCTGTAATGTATGAAATATGTCGCTTATCCCTTTTCGGCTGTAAGGCATCGATATTTATACAATAGCCTTAATAACTATGTATCAGATAATTATTATTTAAATAGATGATTATTATTATTATAAATAGTTGATTTCGGCCCACTTGCCAGAAAATTATATTATTTTAAAAATGGAAAATTTCATCTCCCGGCCTACACACACAAACATACACACCCACACTGAGACTTCACAGCAGTAAAATATAAAATGCAAAAATTTGCCACCATCAGAAACCTTCCTGGTTGCTCAGTTGGAAGAACACTCGACCGGTAATCAAGAGGTTGTGGGTTCAAATCCCAACTAAGCATAGAAGATGAATTTTCCAGTTTTTAAAATATTTATTATTTATAATATGTAACAGATGTCAATGCTATATTAATATAGAGATAACATTTACTAGACAAAGATTCTACACTCACCGTGATTGGCTGCCTTCCTTGCCAGAAGGCGCAGGACTAGGACTCTTGCTGCGACTTCCACTAGAACCACTATCCGAATCAGATCCAGAGTCAGTATCTAAAGAAGTAAATAGACCGGAGATCAGGTTAAAAATATTGGTAGGTATTAATATGAAAGTACTGCCAAGTACTTCAAAATGATCATATCTTTTTACGTGTAGCAGAATAGAAGAATACATGTGTATCCTGTTTGGATTCGAGACATTTGGTCTATAAGACTCAACTGCGAAAAAGTTTCTTTCAGTAATATCGTCAAACAGGAGACAAGAGGTATTGCTCTTTATTTGCTCAAAAAATCAGCATTGCGATTCAGTGAAGAAATACATACAGTGGTCTTGCCTCCCAGCCGCATGAGCCCAATATTTTTGAACATAAATTTTTCATATTTTTGTTATTTTTAAGCAATTTTAAGGTTTGTTTATTTTTAGTTACCTTAGTTTAGTTTGTAACTACTCATTAATAGTGTTATAATAATTATTAACACATATAGCAGATTATATTATGGCAATATTTTAACAACCTTTTGGCTGTCATTATTTAAATCAAATTGTGCAAAATTATCTGATATTGCTCCAATCAATTCTGCAATTGAAAACAGTAAAACCTTTACAAATATATTTAATTGTATTTTAAAATGATGTCAGAGTTTATGGCAATGTTTAGAACTACAAACATCTATGTTTTCTCTGTTGCTATTCATTTAACCATATTAGCTGTAGAAGTAACAGTTCATGATCCTCTGAATCCATTTTTACTATGTAAATATGAAATAAGGTTCATGTATGATGTTATAGTTTATTAGCTATAGTAGTAGGAAAGGGTTTTGCTATTTAAAAGTTAATTGATCAATGTTTAAAATGAGCTCTTGACTTTGATTATTTTCGTAATTATAGATTCAGATAATTTTAACATACATTTTAAATTTTATTCATTCGTAACACAAACCAAATGAGCAAAAATCCTGCAATAAAACGATCTAAAATAGCTTTGTAAAATTATAAACATTCGACTGTTGCGAAGAGGTTAGAAAGTATTCTTACCATTCAAAGACCTTTTAGAATTCGGTGCCATTATTTCTTTTATTAAAACAATTTAAATAAACACATTGGTATTACAACTAATATCAAACACTCGTAAATTACACGCGGTGAGATAATTGTATTGTAAATTGGATTAAAATTGTTGTCGTAAACTAAAATCAAACCCCGGCCACTCCATACAAAAATGGCGCTTTTGCATGTAGTAACCAAATGACGTCTGTACACGTGCCTATGTTTGAGTGACGTTCTGTAGGGCTGACATTATTCAATTATTAGTCGGACATGTAAGGGGGTGTAAGTGGTTCATCAACATCTTTGAACCAAAGTCAATCTTACGTGCACGGGGTACACCCTGCTCACTGACAGACGAGGCTCTGACGAAAAGAGAGGTAGGACATAGCGTATTTTTTAAGCAGCCCGACTGACGAAGTACCACCACCTCACAGAATACCGCAGTCAAATAACAATTTCCTTGAGGGTTGTTGTGTTCCTGCGAGTGAGTGAGGTCACCAGAGAGGATGGAGTTGCTGCGTTGGCAGCGGGGATGGCAGCGCGCGAGCGATATTTAATGTTGCGAGTGTTAATATGGTTACGGTAACCGCTTCACATCAGGTGGGCGTAGTGAAGAAAAATCCCACCCATCCATCCATTCATCCACCCATCCATCCACCCATCCATCCATCCATTCATCCACCCATCCATCCACCCATCCATCCATCCATCCATCCATCCACCCATCCATCCATCCATCCACCCATCCACCCACCCATCCACCCATCAACCCATCCATCTACCCACCCATCCATCCACCCATCCACCCATCCACCCATCCATCCATCCATCCATCCATTCATCCACCCATCCACTCATCCACCCATCCACCCATCCACCCATCCACCCATCCACCCATCCACCCATCCACCCATCCATCCATCCATTCATCCACCCATCCACCCATCCATCCATTCATCCACCCATCCATCAATCCATCCATCCATCAATCCATCCAACCATCCATCCATCAATCCGTCCGTCCGTCCGTCCGTCCATCCATCCATCCATCCATCCATTCACCCATCCATCCATCAATCCATCCACCCAAAACCCACCCATCCATCCACCCATCCATCCATCCATCCACCCATCCATCCAGCCATTCATGTGTTGAGACATCCATCCACTGCACAAATAACTCTCATCTTTTACATACTCGCATATTATTTTAAACTGAATGGAGAATAAAATACAAGCGACGTCAATTCGTACGTTGTGGCATTCCTTGCGAACGGTTCCAAATCGGTTCCATAGGGGAGGTGAGGTCGACTAGTGAGAGCGGCAGAGAGTGTCCATACTGTACGTTAGTACTATTACTTATACTGTGCTAAAATGTAAGCCAGAGAGAGAAGGGAAATGACATGACATTACAGTGACATGACATGGACATGACATTAATAAATAGCTTCACGGCTCTGGAGTCATAGTCCTTTAAAGCCCCGTCTTAATACTATTTCTTCAACTCATTCAGGCTTCAGAGACATGCCGAACAATATCGTCAAGAATCTTCATAATCTTCCATTACTACTTTTTTGCACGACTTCAGAAGTAAGTGCATAAAATTAATATAATCTTTGATTAAAAGTGTTTGAATCGGAGTGGTCGAGTTATAATTTCCTATATACATTTTACAAGAAATACAAAAGTAACAAGCCGGATAGTCCGCGCTTTTTGCCGACTAATCGACGACTACGAAAGTGACCAAATTAGTCGGCTGTATCGACTGGTTGGAACATATCTAATTATTTTGTAATTTTAAACAAACGTTATCTCATTTTGGGTATTGATATTGTTTAAAGACAGTATTTTGTTTTTTGTAAGTGTATATTGCCGCTACCGAAGTTGTTCCATCAAGAAATCAAGTAAAATCGCGGCAAACCGACCGTCGCAGACACATTTGGCCTGTGCTGTGTTTTGGGGTGTAAGTGGTTCATCAACATCTTTGAACCAAAGCCAACTTCACCTGCACGCGGTGCACCCTGCTGACTGACAAACGGAGCTCTGGCGAAAAGAGAGGTAGGGAGCGTAATTGTAAGCTACCCGACTGGGGAATGTACCTCCACCTCACAGAATACCGCAGCCAAATAACAATTCCCTTGAGGGTTGTTGTGTTCCTGCGAGTGAGTGAGGTCAACAGAAAGGAATGAGATGCTGTGTTGGCAGCGGGGGTGGCGGCGCGCGAGATATATTTTATGTAGCGAGCGTTAATATGGCTACGGAAACCGCTTCACATCAGGCGGGCCGTATGCTTGTCTGCCACCCGACGTAGTATAAAAAAAAAAGTGCTTCAATTCCTGTAATGTTTAATCGCTACGATATCGCAGTGACTCAGTCGTAGAAGCACTTTAGATAAATGTCTCCTGTTTCCGAATGTTAAGACTACTTTTCGTGAAGGGCGGGTTTCAACTGCCGTCAACAAAAATAATGTGACTAAGTACTGTTAAACAGATTACTTTACCGAAAAATGATCTTCCCACACTCCCAATGTTTCTAAAAGACCTATCCAACGACACCCCACGCCATGGGGTAGGTGCAGAAAAAAAATTATCCCCATTTTACGTGTAGGGGAAGTACCCCGAAAAAAAATATTTTTCAAAATTTTATTCTAGCACTTTGTCAGCATAGGTTAAGAGCCCTATTACATTTGCACGCTGACGAGCTCTCGCGCAGTACTAAACTCGCAAAGGCCGCCGGTGCATCGTTTTTATTCGAGAAATTAACAGTTTACTTAAAGCGATTTTCGAAGTTTTTGTGGTTAAAATAATGTTTTTTTTCTATATTAAATCAATGATATTTCAAAATTCCGAAGCCGCTATGTACTACACGACTATATAACAAATAACATTCTATTTTTTTTATTTCATTTGTTTGGAACAGTAGTACAATCCAGGAGCTCTATATAGTGGATGCGCGCATTTTATGAAAATCTTTCTCTGCAATTTTGGGTTTATTTAAAAAGTTAAGCAAAATTTACAAAAAGCGAGGCCGTTATGTACTATGCCAATAGCTAGTCTGTATTCAATAAGTCAACATTGTTAATGTATTTTTGTTTCCGAGATCAAGAACGCCAAAATTGGCCATTTTACGCAAAAATCACAGTCAAAATGTAATATGGCTCTTAATATGTGTCTACTCTACATGCCAAACTACAGCTTTCTAGTATCAAGCGTCTCTGAGCTAGGCCGCGGACGGACGGACGGACAGACGGACATGGCGAAACTTTATGGGTTCCTTATTTAATAAGGAACCCTAAAAAATGTACAAAACTAAATAAGATAAATCATATAAGAAACAAAAATATGCTGGCAGTACACTATGCATTTCTCCTTACCATGTAAATCCAGGCAGGTCACTTCCAAACTCGTAGAATTCTAGTGAATAAAACCTATATCGAATTTAGTTTCGAAACTTGATTATTTCATTTTTATTAATTACATTAAAATTGACTTAATTTTTGTATGAATACACAAGCAACAAAAAAAAAACTATAATTCGGTGACTCGAACTATAATGGTGACGTGAAACGAGTTATTGCAATTTTCAAGGAATTCTATTATTATATTTAACTTTCGACGAGCTCGGTGGCGTAGCGGTCAATGACGCGGCTTTGACACCAACGCTCGTGGGTTCGATTCCCACATAGGACAAACATTTGTGTGCATGAACATGTCTGTTTGTCTTAGTCTGGGTGTTTTCTATGTATCATAAGTATATATGTATAGGATGGTTCAGTTGTCGCGCGCCTCTTCGAGCGCTTTCTATAATTGGTACCTAATTAAGAACTTAATTTAGTTAAGAGAGGTGAGAACCTGGTGACCTGTAATACAGGCTTCCTAAAGCCTACTTCAGGCACCAGCTTCTCATTAAATAAGATTACAACACCGAGAAAATGTTTTTGTATGTATAGGTAGTGTGATAATTGGTTTGTACTGTTTTTCTTTTTTTAGTATCTATCAAAATTGTGTGAGAAGAAATAAATAAAAGTTATTATTATTATTATGTATTTAAAAAAAAATGTATTTACGTATGTTTATCAGTTGTCTAGTACCCATAACACAAGCTTCGCTTACTTTGGGGCTAGATGGCGCTGTGTATATTTATTTATTTATTTTTTCTAATTCAGATCAATTGTTATGGAATACAAAAAAACCGGACAAGTGCGAGTCGGACTCGCCCACCGAGGGTTCCGTAGGTACGTAGTATCATTATTAAATTTGATATTTTTCATTATAAATAAGAAATAATGCCTCGAAAAAAATAAATAAAATATATTTTGCAATGTGTACATCAAGCCCTTTCATATGATACCCCATTTGAACTAGTAGTTTCAATTTGAAATTTCGACACCCTATAAAAAATATAGACCCCCTATTTTTTTAGATCTATTTACAAATGTATAGTTTTGAGATTTATTCCTGTACTTGTAGTCTATAACGATGTTACTTGCCAAATTTCATAGTTCTAGGTCAACGGGAAGTACCCTATAGGTTTTGATTCCTTTGAGTGTGTCGAAATATGCGTTTTTTGCTGACAGACAGACAGACAGACAGACAGACAGACAGACAGACAGACAGACAGACAGACAGACAGACGGACAACAAAGTGATCTTATAAGGGTTCCGTTTTTCCTTTTGAGGTTCGGAACCCTAAAAAGAAATATTAAAAGGTTTACTCAAATGAACGTATTCTTGAGCGCTAACCTTTACAGTGGTGAAAAGGAATACACGCAAGCGGTGCTGTTGTTTATGTCCGGCAAAGAGTTTCGAGAGTCGTATTGCTCTCAGATTTATCGCCAAAATGTTGGTACTTAATTTCAGACAGTATAAATAAGCGGTTGCCAATCTTTTTTTGTTCGTGGTATCGTGGACCACTTCTAGGTTCTTATTCATTGTAAGGGTCCCCAGTTGCCGTTTAAGTCACAATGTCTCTCGAGAATACAACATTTGGTTTAGTATTGTCATAGAGAAATAAATTTCTCTAGTTCCTGGTATTGTTCAATCTCTTTCGCTATCACAAACAAATTAGTCCGCGGACTACCAAATTAAAAAAAAACTTTCCATGACTGCTTAAAAATAGTTACACACAAATACATACATTTTATTCCGCAATATCCGATTTAAATAAAAAAATACATTAATTTAGACATCTAGTACTAATTAGATAATATCTTTAGTTTTTTTTTTTTTTGTAGAAATCTCATGGAATATATGAAAAAATTGTTTCGATGATTCATAACGCCAGAAAATAAAACAAATTAATTTACGTTGTCTATATTTATTTCTACTAAACTTCATCAAAGTTGGAGTTCTGATATTTGTGCCACAGTATTACTGCTTGTGCTATTTCTTGCCCTTGTACTGGTTCAACTTATGGTACACATACACAAACATACATACCTACAATGAATGATTTTTCGCCCCAATTAATTATACCTATGTTTATAGCTAGACCTAGTCATCTTCGTTATTTCGGTCTACGTTAGGTTAAACTTCTTCGTTTTCATAACAGAGTCCCTAATGTCCCTACCGGTTAAGATGAAGGCGATTCTCATCGGTTTGCAAAAATCAGCGATTTATCGTACCTGTGTTTAGCATAGCTGGTAGAAACTCCAGAGCCCTACCGACTAAGCTAAAGATGTTTCTCAATAACTAAAACATAAGACCTATTTTTCGAATCAAAATATTCGATGGTAATCTGCTTCAGCTTCGGAACACTGGACGTGCCGTACGTACCATTTTCAATCTCATACTTATATATTTATTTCATTAATTTCCAACCAATTTTTTCTTGCAAAATTTGCGAATAACATTCTCACTCACCAAGTCATTGTTGCATATTATCACAGTTTAAGTAATTAATTACTATATATATATACAAGTTTCTAATGTTATAAGTTTATTGATGAGAGGCTTATTTACTGTACTGGTCTGTCTATAATCTGTCTAATTAATAATAGTAAAGTGAATAATGCAAACACGCTATAAACTGCTGCACTGTAGCAAGTTGCTGATGCAACTTTTAACTACATATGTGCATATATTTTACTATGGTCTGACGTTGCATTAACTGCATACTGCATCTGTTCACAAGACATGAATGAGGCGAAACACAATGGCTTTTTTCTATCATACCGGCCGGCCGCATGTTTGGGTTTCTCACCCTGCCTGCCTCAGCTCAGTCAGTCTGACTGTAACCTGTGTCTGACTCACTCAGTTCAAGTTAGTCAGTTGAACGATGGCAGCCGTAGGCGACGTCTGTGCCGGTCTCATTCGCCACAAAAACATTTTACTACGGGAATTATGCGATACTAATATACTAGATGTTCTCGTTAAAAAAGGAATTTTTAGCGTCAGCGATTTAGAACTAATTACTAGTGCGTCCGATAGTGAAAAGTGTAATTATTTCATAGAGATTGTTAGTAAACAAAGTGGTGTAAAGTTGGTTGATTTGTGTTCTGTGTTAGACAAGGAATGTCCCAAATTGTCCAAGGAATTCAGAAATGATAGACATCGCTTCATAGTCAACGGTAAGTTCGGGGTTGAAATCTATTTTTGGTGGTTGTTTTTTTAACTCTTGACTCGTGTAATTAGTCGCTTTGTTGACATCGACATTATCTATTTTTAAAAGACTTGGTTATTTTTCTTCTTGTTTCATTTGTTAATTAAGTATAGTGATTAGATACAAGTTTAAACAATTGCAAGTAACTGGTTATTTACATAATTAAATAAGTAATATTTCGTGTTGAATGTTTCTACAAATATTTGCTTTACATAACTACGTCGATGTAGAGACACTGCATTCCAAAGGTAACAAAAAAGTGGTCAGAGGGTTCGCCTTAATACGGGCGGGTTTTTTTTTATTATTAATGGCTACAATAGCTATTTTTGCTTCTGTCCTTCCACAAAATAGATTTATGTTATGGTGCTTCCTCCTGATTATGAACGAGGTAATTTTCGATTTGGTAGGTAGATTAGTAGAGTTCTTCGTATCAATTCAAAGAAGTGCGTCTGGTGTAGGAGCTGGTATTTAAGTACTAGAGTATATAGCATCTACGAACTACAGTGGTAGAGGAAGTACTTGCTGTACTACCTCTACCACTCTAGTTCGAACTTAAAAGAAGACAATGGTTACTATGGTTAGTACTATATTTTCTTAATCTGTGACAGTGGTTACAAAAATTGTGCAGTGGCCTTCTTTAGGTTACCTAGTAAGTTACTAATAATAATCCCTTACTACAAGCTGATGTAGCTTAAGGACTTCCTATGTTCTTGTGTTAAAAAGCAATAATAAGTAGGTTTGATACCTACTCGCCTAGTTATTTTTCAAGTTTACTATTGTTCCTTGTTCGGAAATCTAGTTTGGGCTCTATTTATCTACTTACCCATTCCTTGAGCTACAATGCTATATTATTTATTCGTTTACTTCCTTTCTTAAAAATATTAATTTGAGCGGTTAAGCTCACACAGAGACCGAAACGAATCGACAAAATGGATCTTTAGTTCGACTAATTGCGAGGGAACATGAAACTACAATGTGTCTTTGATTGAAAAATTGCATGACCGTTACCCAAAAGAAGGGGGGACTGTCAGAGACAATTCTGACTGAACGCGCCCGAACAAGATGTTCGCGGTTTAAAAATTTAAATTAAGACTCTATTCTGTTGTGCTAAAGCCTGCTATTGAATTGGAAACTCATCCACAGAGTAAATAGACTAACTTCAATCGGATGTTCGTAAAATAAAATAAATCGATGCGGGTGCGTTCGGAAATTGACTCGCCTTTCTGTTATGGGAGTCAATCGACTATTGTGATGCACCGACAGGTCAATAAGTCGAATGTTTGTTGATTCGATGTTGTCCAAATGATCATTCATTTGGACAAATTTTACAGAAATTGGACGTAAATATACCTACCCATATTGACCTATGTCATCCTATGTTGACGAGCTCGGAGATCGAATCGAATGGTTAGCAATAACCACTTTGACTCCGAGGTTGCGGGTTCGAGCCCCGCACAAGACAAATATTTGGGTGCATGAACATGTCTTTGTCTGGATGTATTCTACTGTATTATATTATTATGTAGAATGTATTTAAGTTTAATATCAGTTTTCTAGTACCCTTAGTATGTACTAGACTAGCTTTGCTTTGTTTAGGACTGAGACTGGGGAATGGCAGTACATTCATCAAATGTGTTCATCCATACTGCCGTACTATCAATGTCTGGTTCTATTCTGCCTGAAAATCAGCGCCGCGCCATGGTCTATTCAGTCCACGTCATAGTGTTAAGACCACAGAACTAATAATAAAGAGGCTGTGGTTGAGACAGGAGCAATAGACTAAGAGGCGGCTACGAATTGACTAAACAATCAGCGCAGAGGCTGGTTTAGTATCTATAGCGTGTAGATCAGTCACGTGAATCGAATGAAGCCGGTCTGCATGTATGGTGTTGGTGCGTTTGGTAGATACAGCCGTTGAAATACGTGGTATGGTTTAAGGAACAAAACCATCAGCGCACCGGCTGATCCATGGATAATAAGGATACGCACATTACAAAAACTGACGTGATTCCTTGGTGCGTTAGGTAGATATAGAGCATTTCAAAAGTGACGACGAATTTTTTTAAATTACCTATCTTTAAGATTTAGCGGATTTGGTATAAAGAGAGTTCGTAAAAAGAATCGAAATGGCCAGCACTCCATACTTTGACTCCGAGGATCGCGGGTTCAATCCTCGCATAATACAAACATTTGTGACGAGCTCGGTGGCGTAGCGGTCAATGACGCGGATTCGACACCAACGCTCGTGGGTTCGATTCCCACACAGGACTAACATTTGTGTGCATGAACATGTCTGTTTGTCTTGGTCTGGGTGTTTTCTATGTATCATAAGCATGTATTTACAAAAAAAAAATGTATTTACGTATGTTTATCAGTTGTCTAGTGTGTAGGTTGTTAGTGTGTAGGTTTGTGTGTAGGTTTTTACAAAAAAAATAAGTTTAATTAATTAACCTCTGTACCCCTAGTACAACACTGTACAAGTTGTCTTTAGTCTGGGACTACATATTACTACGTTAGTACTATTACTTATACTGTGATATTACTGTATAATTTGCCTAGGAATATAAAGAAATGTAATCTATCTATCATAGATAGACAAGAACTACCATGCCAAGAACTTAGCTTTATACATGATTGTAACTATTAGACCATTTTGAGACGTCTGTCTTGAGTCGAGATACAAAAAATATGACGACGAACAGACAGAACTTTGACAATGTGTCTACTGTTATTGTTCTTAGAATACAAATAAGCCACAGGTCGTCCGTTTCTCGGAAACAGATTACACGCGTTGATAACACGATAGATATGGAAATAAAAAAGGACTTTGCAGCCAGATATAACAATTTTTTGGAGACTTGTTGTGTTCCTGTGAATGAGGTCACGGAAGCTCCTGATAGGTTTGTTTCTTTCGTACATAAAAGAAATTTACAACACAGTACCTATGTTAAGGAAAGGTACAAAGGCGGACTTATCCCTCACAGGGATCTCTTCCAGCCAACATTAGAGTATCTGAGAAGATTTCATGAATAGGCAAGTGGAATACCAAACATTTGTGGGATATATATAACGAATATGTTAATTATAAATACATATAATAAAATAATATAGAAGAAGAATACTATAAACATTGTGCAGATTAATAAAATCACATCGTCCTAAAATCCGGCCCGGTTTCGGCAAAGAACTCTCTCAGCGCTGATTTAATACAATTTAAACATAGAGCTCTCCTTGAGGAGGAAAGTTGTGGAACTCACAGCCTGTTGAGATAGGCTGTGAGTTCCACATCTTTCCTCGTCCTCTTCCTGATTGATACTACGAGATCCGTGTGTGTATTGCACAGAACATAGAATCTAGAGTATATTACTTGGCGTATAGCAGGGGTTCTCACATGAGAAAAACAACATGTCAATGAAATAATGATGGTGGGCGACAAGTGTGACCCAGACTGACAGAGTTTGTAATGAATACATTCGAGTTAGCTTTAAAGTAACCCGCCTCAGTAAAACCCCATCCAGGGCACTCCATACAAATGCCGCGACGTTTACTACTACATAAACGAAGACGTCGGTACAGAGCGTAAATGAGCGTGTGTGATGGTGTGTACGTGCGGCGCCATACAAACTGTTCCAGATTTGTCTCAGAGGGGAGGTGAGGTTGACACGAGAGAGCGGTAGGGAGTGGCCATACTGTACTCTTAATTATACTGTGGTGAAACTATGGACATGTGAAATATGGCACTGCGAGAATCATGTGGTGCGGATTGCTATCAGTTTGCCAGAACAGAAAAGAGGCAAATGTCGACCGCCGTCGGCCTTAGTCAAATGTTGAAAAAGATCTCAAACAAACCCAATTGCCAGAAGTGACACCACATGACAGAGCTTGGCGCAGAAAACTGAGGAGACTTGCCCCCATATAGCGGAATAAGGGACGGAGAAAGAAGAAGTATAGTAGTGGTTCTCAAACTATGTGCCGCAGCGTCCTGACTGACTAATTGTGTGCTTGTTTGCCACACTAAGTAGTGGTAAATATAAAAAATTCGCCCGTGACGTCTGCGTGGTTTTTAACTAAGTTAAATTTTTTTAAGATTAAATACGAGTAGACTGAGATGTCTTTACCTATAGATGCGTTCTACCTGCAGTACCTGCCTACATTGTTCCAAGGAGAAAGCAAGCTAATTGCCCGACATTAACTCAGTCAGTCCCGCGCTATCTACCGTTGCGGAAACACGTCAACGTTAATCAAAAACAAATTATTTAAAAGTTGTAGATAAAATGCCTTTCTGTGTGTTCACGTTCTTTTCATTTAGTTGGTAGGTTAGGTACAGGATTTGAATTGTGTATTGACTAAAAATGATATACAGGGTTTTATTACGAGCTCGGCCACTTTATACTTATTATATGTACATATATTTACAAAAAAATGTATTTAAGTATTTACTACCCGTTATCTAGTACCCATAGTACAAGCTTTTCGCTTAATTTCGACCTAGATGGCGCTGTGTAGATTGTCCAGAAATATTTATTTATTTATTCTGCCTTGATAACGCCGTATGTCAAACAGGTCGATAATAATAAGTTTAATTAAGTCGAACAATATACAAGTAATGTCATTCATACGAAATATATATTTGGTAATTAACATACAAAAACATATGACATCACTATTATGTTTACTGTGTAGATATATTATGATCAAAGTTATAAAACTCCGACCACAGACAAGAAATCGTTGTGACACGTTTCGGTGCCAAGGTTACTAAAGATATTGTGATTGTACTGCTGGGGTGCGTCATTGTCGCAAATGGACGTATTTAAGCACAAATAATCCAACGCACAGTTGGTTTGTTTATGTTAGAGTTTGGGGGGGGCGAACGAGCATGTGGTTCACCTGATGGAAAGCAATCACCACCGCTCATAGAGATCAGCAACACCAAGGGGTCGCGGATCCGTTGCCAGCCTATACCCTATACTACCACTGCCTTTCTTTATTTCATTATGGTGACTTCATTCACTCGCAGGAACATATCAATCCTCAAGAGAATTGTTATTTGGCTGCGGTATGCTGTGAGGTACTTCCCCAGTCGGGCAGCTTAAAAAACCTTTCGTATCGTAAGGACATTAAAGTAAAATGCCCTATGAGCACAACATCCTAAAAGCAAAAGGACCTATAAGCAGCTCGTCTTATTAGCAATATGACCTAGTAGCAAATAGTCCTAATGGCTAAAGGACATATTATCAAAACGGTCGTAAATTATAATATAATAATACTAACATACGTTTCTCTTTTTTCGCCAAAGCCACGTTTTATCAGTCAGCAGGGTGCACCACGTGCAGGTGAGGTTGGCTTTGATTCAAAGATGTTGATCAACTACTTACACCCCAATCTGTAACTTTACAGACAAAGGAAAATACAGCGAAGTAGGCAAGTTCAAATCGTGGTCAAGTTTGTCGCTAACCAGGGGCGTAGCTACCGCCGTATTAGCCGTATCAATGATACTGGGCCCCCGGGCTACAAGGGCCCCCAGCATGTTCGGTTCAAGTAGATAGTTTGGGGTGTAAGTGGTTCATCAACATATTTGAAACAAAGCCAACTTCACCTGCACGCTATGCACCCTGCTGACTGACAAACGAAGCTCTGGCGAAAAGAGTAAAAAGGTAGAGAGTGTAATTGTAAGCTACCCCACTGGGGAATGTTCCTCCACCTCACAGAATACCGCAGTCAAATAACGGTTCCCTTGAGGGCTGTTGTGTTCCTGCGAGTAAGTGAGGTCACCAGAAAGGAAGGATGCTGCGATGGCAGCGGGAGTGGCGGCGCGCGAGCGAAATTTTATGTTGCGAGCGTTATTATGGCTATGGTAACCGCTTCACATCAGGCGGGCCTCTGCCCTGAAGTGTTTCTGTAGAAGGGCCCACCACCATTTTTGATACATGGCCCGTCTAGCGTAAGTTACGCCACTGTCGCTAACGAATATACCTCGTGTCTTTGTACCATGCGTATTATATTAAAAACCTTCTTATTTAAATTACTAATTTTAAATTCCCAGCTGATCGGCAATTATGAGACAGATAATAAAAAATATAAAGGTGTTTCACGTGTCTTAATGCAGACAGTTTAATGATATTGACCTATTGGCAGAATTAACTGTACGTCGACATTTAGCTAAAAATGTAATGTCTGTGTATTCTACAAATAGCCAGACAGTTATTTTCGCAATTAGTCTATTTATACCTTAATTTTGATATATTTTTCAAGGTACTCATAAATTAGGTCTATATAGGGTGAAATTTTATTGGCAAAGTACTAGGCGTAGTTATTCCTATGGACGCTTCAGTTAAAGTATTTTATCTCGTCTTTCATGGGTCTTTTTAAGTTTATAATGTTTGTTAGAGAGATTTGATCGTTATGATTGACGCTATCGAATGATGCCATAACAGTACAGCCCCATTACCACCATCTCTTATTGCGATTCAATAATAGAATTATTCATACCAATGAATAAGGGACTCTATTTCTGAAATAGAGTCGCTTATTCATTGGTATGAATAAGCATTCTATCCAGTTATTGAATCGCAATAAGAGATGGTGGTAAGGGACCGGTGTTGCTTTTTCAAATGTTCTGGTTGTGAGAATCGTATTTTTAAAAATCATGAATGCTAATACTTGCATATCGTCGATAAATAAAAAATGGAACTAAACCATGACACCAACCAAATTGTAAATAGTAGCTACACCTACTATTTACAATTACAAAATATGCGCATAATAATATGAATTATTTCGCCTATTTGAAAAGTTACAATTCGGCGAAAAAATAATTTAGGTAAATGAAAATAGGCCAAATAAATTTAGGACGAGTTAAAATTGTGCGAAAATTATTAGGCCTATAGTTTATATGCTAATTACAGAAGTAGAAATTCTTGGCCATTCAATATATACCCGTGAAATAAATCTTAGGTAAACGCAAAACATGTGTGATACATGTCATGCTCTCTGTTGCACTGGGATAGTTTACAAAAATACATTACCCTTTTTTCATCGCAGTTGGGAAAGAAGCCGGGTGTCAAAAACCTCCGCCACGTGATCGGCTCGTGCGTGTACCTATTGTACTGCAGTTAGAGGCATATGCGATGCAGCACCTGCCCGCATTTTAAAGACGCGAATATGGTCATATTTGTGATCGAACATCTGTCGCGAAAACACTTTATTCGTATTACTAAATGGCTGCCATATTGTCATGTTTAGCCAAATACAACCTTATCTGCACATGGTGCACCATGCCGCAGTTTACTTAACGGTGATAGCTTATATTTAGGCTACTTTTTATCTCGAAAAAAAAAAGCTGTTTCCATGTAACAGCGATAAAACTGTGTCTCCAGTAGGATCAATCGAGAAATTCAAATGATTTTGCCGGACCTTTGACAAATCTTCGATTGTTCAATCCACGTGAGTAAAGTCACGGGCACAGCTAGTCCAAAAATGAAAAAAAAAATGGTCTATTGTTTTTAGAACAGTTATCCATACACGTGTGGTGAATAAAATAATTTTCATTAAATTATTTTTCATTTCTAATTTCTATGTAACAGTATAGTACAAATTGTAACAATAAGTGGGATGTGCCATACGGCTTGCAAAGTTAAGCACGCGGCTGCTTTTCTGATAGGAAGTTATTAGTGTGAGGGTCTATACCCGTAGTGTAATCAACCCAGTAACTCTACTATCTTATAGGAATCCTGTTAGTAAAATGTTGTGGGTTTAACTATGTAGCTACTACATATTATGGAATAAAAAAAAAATGGTTATCTGTAAAGTCGGTTTACGGACGATTATGTTACGTGATAACGTCTTATGAAAACGCCTGTGGAGTGGAAGAGAGATAGATGCGTCACAAGCCGAACGCTTAGGCCGATCGTGCCTCTCGCTTGTTCCGCGGACTCTCGGCTCAGGCGGAACGTGACAATGAGTAATGCTTTTTTGTGCGTACAGTCGGCGTTCATTGATTTATAAGACATTATCACGTCAAAACCCATAATCTTCTGGTTTTAGCTGTAAGATTTTAATGAATAACGAATTTTAACTAGATTCACGTTGACTCGGTATGAAATTAAATTTTAAATACAGTGTATGTACCGTGACCACTTTGCTAGGTAGGTACTCGTTAATTATGGTTAAACAAATCAAAATTATAATAACGTCCTTACATAACAAATAGAAAGAAAAAATTGTCATCTCTCGAGATAGCACAAAGATCTCTCGAGATAGGTTAATTTGAAAATCACAATTTTTGACCCCCAAAAACGCTCCATACAAAAGGCTACTGAACTATGACGTTACAGTTTTGTATTTTGTATGCATCAAATCCGAAATTTGTACGATAGCTTTGTTAAATATTTCGTTTATGTAATTAGTATCATAATAAAACTTATAGTATACTTTTTGCTTCTGCAATGGAATTTTTTTTTTAATGATTTCATACTTTTAAAATGGAATTTCCTGCCAACTTTGATCGACCCTAAAATAAGTCGAATTCGAAGAAGGTAATACCTTCTGAAAAAGAATGAAAGTTTGCAGATCATTATAGGTGTGTATTTTACGTTATATCGTTAAATAATTTATATTTTTTTTAACGTTGTCACGTAGCCTATTTTCGTAATTAAGTATTTCATGATCGCAGAATGAAAGATGACCGAATTGAGATTCTATTGTGAATTGACTAAAATTATTTACTTGATTTTATTAATTAATTTTTATCAATTCCATTTATTGGCAGAATAATATTCTTAATTTGTTTAATTTACGGTCATATTTCGATATCATCCTACTTAAATTAAACTTTGAAGTTTCATATTGTGATAAGAGAATACCAAATGTGATATTTATGAGATCGAAATCAGATCGGAACCGAACTTTGACTACATTTCAATGGAAAATATTAAATTGATCCACTAAAATAACGTAATTAATTTGATGTGCAAACATCAAATTAATCTGATAGCACTTAAATATTATTATTATTTAAGTATTTTTTGATGTGCAAGATTTTAACCTATTGGTTAGGTTGGCAATATATTTATTTATTAGATGATACGTTAAATAGTATCCCATTTTAATTATGAGAATTGCCCGTCTGGTCGAGATAAAAATAGAATGAAACAAGAAGTTAATGAATTACGAAAAGAGGGCTTTGGAAATTGTTAAGTTAGAATCGAAACAAGTTGTGCAGTAGAAAACTTTGGATATGGACAAGTTAGATGATCGAAATCATTCGGAGGTTATCACTGGACTACTTATTTATAAATCACAGGCCTCTTATCTCAAAACTTTAGTTCCCACGTACATTTAAGATAACATATCGACAAGAGTTGAGTTAGTACGTAACTTGTCAGCGCAAACAATCCTATAATGGTTTACGAGAAACCGATAAAGATCATTATAGAGTAAGTGAACTCTATGTAGATCTTATTGCCTGCTGTTCCCATTTCCTTTGTTTTTGTGTTTGTATGTTTCTGAAGGGTTTTTATATATACCCATATTGAAGGGGTTGTGAAAAAATATGTAATCCGTAATTTTGTGGCGGCGGCCATCTTGACCGATTTTCTTCAAACAGCTAAGAACACTCCCGATTAATACACCTTTCAAATAAAAAGAAATCAAAATCGGTTCATCCGTTCGGGAGCTACGATGCCACAGACAGACACACAGATAGACCCGTCAAACTAATACCCCGTCGTTTTTTAGTCGAGGGTTAAAAATAAATATATATATCCTTACGCCCGAGACTTTGGACGCGCGTATCCCGGTATCTTGTGGGACCTCACACACGTATTCCGTTTGGTTCAATCACTTTTTTATATATTCCTGAACAAATTACACACTGCCATCTAGTCTTAAATATGTTAGTTTTGTAAATACGTACATATAATTAAAATTTTATTATTATACAATAAATAATAAATAAATAATAAATATTGTCAGACAAATTACACAGCGCCATCTAGCCCCAAAGTAAGCGAAGCTTGTGTTTTGGGTACTAGACAACTGATAAACATACGTAAATACATTTTTTTTTGTAAATACATACTTATGATACATACAAAACACCCAGACTAAGACAAACAGACATGTTCATGCACACAAATGTTTGTCATATGTGGGAATCGAACCCACGAGTTGGTGTCGAAGCCGCGTCATTGACCGCTACGCCACCGAGCTCGTCTTGTATACAAATTATAATACACATATTTTTTTTTCTTTTCTTAGTTGAATAGTCATTACATATATCTATTTTCTAGACACTGTTCTATTTTTATTGATTTTTTTCCTGCCTTAGAACCGCATTCGTGTATTTTTGCTATTCCCATTGGTTGACTGCTAGAGAATGCTTTTAGCGTTAAGTCCGCCTTTTGTACCCTTATGTAATTTTGTGGTCACACCCAGACGAAGACAAACAGACATGTCCATGCACACAAATATTTGTGCTATGCAGGACCTCGGAGTCAAAGTGGTCATTGCTAATCATTCGACCACCGAGCTCGTCAAAGTTGTATAAAATATTCACCTTGGTTTATCTATTTTGAGGATATCTGTGGCAACAATTACCTCAGCTTAAGAAACAATTAGTACCAGATTAGCGTAGCAACTAAAACAAGCATTATTTTTAATTTATCACGGTAGTACCTCCGGACATCGAACCCGTTGATCTGCACGTACTCATCGACACCTTAACCAATGGGGTTTTATGGTTTCATGGTCAAAACTGTGAAGTACACACTATCCATGACAAATTGATGCATTGATTAAAAAAAGTGAAGCGAAAGGATTTGTTTAGATTACATTTTTTTGTTTAATTTTGACCGAAAATTTGTGATATTTCGTTTTTGACTGGAGCGAGCGAAACGCTTATATACGCCGAAAAGTCATTCTTGGAAATGAATAGGCTCCTGAACCGATTTTGATGAAACTTGTCACAATTAAAGACCTCGACATGCTTGAGGTTTGTATCGAAAAAAATTGAGATCGATCATGTCCTTGAGAAATGATCATCAAATACATTTTCCATTGAAATCAATTGAAAACATACACTCAGCGAATCAGCCTCGAGCGAGCCAACCTCGATTTCGGCCCCGTGGGCTAGAATCAGGCCTAGTTAATACCCGATCAAAAAATGTTTTTCTATGACATCGTAACTGCCAAACGGAGAAACCGATATAGGTCTCGTTGTTTTGTTAGTCATGACATGATTCGAGTACTGTACAACCAGTTAGAGATCATCAGTTATTTGTATTTTATGAAAGGATATGAAGCAACTTGCTTGGATCTGATCGATTCAAAAATGGCAAAAAGAACACGGAAAAACTCACCAGGAATCTGGGATACTCAACTCCTCACAAATTTACAGCACAGGTATCATGTTGTGGCTTATGGTAATGATTTTATCAAATTATACATAAAAGAAAGGAGATCAGGGTCTGATGATGGAACAGGAAAAAATATTTCTTGGTCGGGGGTTTAGTAAATTTTGATTATAGATAACCTTCTCTGGTGAGAAGGTGGCTTATTGCCACTCTTCTTAGACTCTCCTTTTTCGAAAGGTTGCATATACTATTTTGTCTTATGTAATTGTTATATTTTTGGTTCAATAAAGAATATTGCAGTTTTTTTTTCTATACTACGTCGGGTGGCAGACAAGCACACGGCCCGCCTGATGTGAAGCGGTTACCGTAGCCATATTAGCGCTCGCAACATAAAATATCGCTCGCGCGCCGCAACCCCCGCTGCCATCGCAGCATCTCCTTGCTTTCTGGTGACCTCACTCACTCGCAGGAACACGACAGCCCTCAAGGGAACCGTTATTTGGCTGCGGTATTCTGTGAGGTGGAGGTACATTCCCCAGTCGGGTAGCTTACAATTTCGCTCCCTATCTCTCTTTTCGCCTGAGCTTCGTTTGTCAGTCAGCAGGGTGCACCGCGTGCAGGTGAAGTTGGCTTTGGTTCAAAGATGTTTGTTAGGTTAGGAAGCCAAAAATAAAAGATTCGTTCAGTGCAAATTATAATAATTAAATTTATTTTATGCACTCTTAGAAAGGTGTGTTCTACTACAAAGGAGTCGTACGATACTAAACTGGAATATGATTTCTACTGAACCACAGAGCTTGGTTAGCTGACTAAGGCATACAGAGCATTTAACAATGTAGCCCTTTGTTTAAAGATATTATAAACAATATTGTGTGACTAAGACAGATGTCTATTAAACAGAGCGAGATAGATTTATTTTTGTATACTTATTCCAACACGCCCCCTCAAAAATAAATAATAATAAAAAATAAAAAAAAATCTACCACAAGCTATTTACAATATCAAACTTATGAACACACCATTCTTTGTCTGGGGAAACAATCATCAATATCTTGGCCCAACATTCGTTGCGCAGGATTAGGGAAACCCCAGTAAAACCTAATCAGACCAAGTCAACTTAATTATGCTCTTATGTAATCTCATTTGCAGTATATATTTACACTACACACTTTTCATTAGACAGAGCTTTAACATTAAATTATAATACACCGAGTTTTTCTCTCAGTGCCGAAAAACGAGCGGCTGGTAATGCCTTTATAAACATATCTGCCAGTTGATTACCTGTGGACACATAAATCATTTTAATTACATTTTTCTCAACTTGTTCCCTAGAAAAATGATATTTTATGTCAATATGTTTCGACCGTTTATGACTTGTCGGATTACTTGCAATGCTTATGCATCCGTTATTATCCTCAAAAATAGGAATCGGATTTGAAATTTCTACATGAATACTAGTCACTAATGACTTTAACCACAGAGCTTCTCTCACGGCTTCAAACAAAGCCATATACTCTGCTTCAGTAGATGACGCTGCCACTGTTGACTGGCGCTTTGTTTGCCAACAAATTGTGCATTGTTCAAACAATTTGAACAAGTATCCTGTTGTACTTTTACGATCAACTTCATCACTTCCCCAATCGGAATCAACAAAGCCACTGAGAATGTTATTATAAACAAACATTTGGATTCCGCTTATAAGTTAGTTTCAAGTCAGTAGTTCCCTTTAAATAACGTAACACTCGTTTTAAATGTGACCAAAGTGAGTTATTATTTCTGTTACCAAATCTACTTAGAATGTTTACAGCAAAGCTTAAATCGGGACGAGTACATAACATAACATACATCAAACACCCGATAAGATTTTTACATGGAGCTTTTGTTGTTTCAATTGCACTCAAAGCGTCAAAGTCTACTTTGTTTTCCAAAGGTGTACTCACAGAATTACAGTCATTCATGTTAAACTTTTCTAAGACCGTTTTTATGTACATTGCTTGGTCTAATGTAACTGTATCATGTGATCTTTCCACTTTAATTCCTAGGAAACATTTGATCTCCATCAAGTCTAACATTTTAAACTTTTTCATTAAATAAGTTTTGAAACTATTCATGGTATTTATATCAGCAGTCGAAATAACAAGATCATCGACATAAAGTACAACATAAATATTTTTTGAAATGTCACCGGCATCTAGGAAATAAATACAACGATCAGCTGACGAGTATTGAAAACCCTTTTCAATCAAAGTTTGTTCGAACATTTGAAACCAACAACGTGCAGATTGTTTTAAACCATATAAAGCTTTATTCAATCTACAAACTAAGTTGTTTGCGTTTGGAATTCCTTCAGGAATTTTCATGTAAATTTCCTCTTTTAGTTTGTCGTTCAAAAATGCCGTTTTGACGTCCATATGGTGAACGAGCAAATTGAATTGATTTGCAAATGCTAATATAAATCTAAAACTTGAAATTCTTGCAACTGGCGCAAAAGTTTCGTCATAGTCAATTAAATATTCTTGACTAAAACCGCGAGCGACCAAACGCGCTTTATATTTCAAAGGTTTGCCAAACTCATCATTTTTAATATTAAATATCCATTTACAGTCAACAATATTTCTGTTTTCGGGTTTCGGAACAAGCGTCCAAGTGTCATTTTCAATAAGTGATTTAATTTCCTCATCAACAGCTTTTTGCCACAAAAGCCTATCATGCCTGGTTTGGATTTCGGTATACGATGTAGGAATTGTACATATTAAAGACTTTGCGTATAATAAATAGTTCACAGAAATATCATTACTGTTTTCATCATAAGACACTGTAGGCAAATTTTTAATTCGATCACTTCTTCTAATAACACTCGAACTACTAGAAGCTACTTCATTCCGAGATCCAGTCAATTTATCTTGAAATGAATCATAGCATGTATGCCCATCTGCACTGCGTACAGATTTATTAGGTGGTGGACCTAATGCGCAGGGTACACTGCCCGTTTGTTTCACATCATCTGATCTTATATTATCAGATGCGCACAACCTGCTACACATGTGCTCGTCAGAGTTATTGGTATTTTCAGATACAATACCTTCAGGCTTCACTGGCCTACTTGACAAGAAATTAATCTCATCAACAATTACATCTCTGACTCTTACAAACTTTTCTTCTACCACATTCCACACCTTATAACCATTCGGTTCATAACCAACCAATATCCCTTTCAAGGATTTCTCATCGAATTTTGCTTTTCTACTTTTGTTAAGAAAATACACAGTTGAACCGAAAACCTTTAAATACTTAAGTTGCGGCTTCTTATTATGCCACAATTCAAACGGTGTGTTATCTACTTTCAGTGCTTTTGTGGGGCTGACATTGATAAGATAAGTAGCAGTTAACACAGCCTCACCCCAGAACGACTTGTCTAACTTAGCACCTGCTATTAAAGTTCGACTTCGTTCTGTTAACGTTCTTATCATACGTTCGGCAATACCATTCAAAGCAGGGGTATGCGGCACTGTTAAATGGTAGGTTATACCTTTTTGCATACAGTATTCTTTCATTTCACTCGATAAATATTCGCCACCATTGTCACAATATAAATTGACAAGTCTCAAACTAAAATGAGCTTCGCACTTAGCAACATAATCTCGAAAAGCAGCAAAAACGTCTGATTTATGAGCTATTAAGTATGTCGCACAGTAGTGAGTGTATTCGTCTACAAATATCACAAAATAGTTTTTGCCGTCAAGTGTCGAAGGAGTGATCATACCACACACGTCGGAATGCACATTAAATAGAGGTCGTTTAATAATTTTAGATTTACTTTTATGAAATGACAGACTTGCTTGTTTTCCATATATGCAAGCTTCACATAAACTTTCACTGGGTGTAATATTATGTAATCGATCAATATCAGAAAACATTTGTTTGGTTTTAATTTGCAAGAACTTAGATTTGCCCATGTGACCCAATCTTTGATGCCACAAATCATAGTTACTATTCATGACCCTATTTGATGAGCAATTCAAAGCACATTTATTAAGCATGAAATTAATACCAATTAAATTATTCAAAGACTCACCCTTTGTTACCATCTTACCCTCTTTGTTGAGTATTTGTACACCATTTTGACCAAAAATTACGGTCATTCCAGCCTGTTGCATTCTTTTGACCGATAACAAATTATATGGAATTTCTGAGCAGAAAAGAACACCTGTAGCAATCCACTCATTCCCGTATCAGTGGTAATAGATAGAGTGCCTCTTTTTGTCGCACTAATGAACGTTCCGTTTTTAGCTACAGAAATATTTACTGGAGACTGAAGTTCTATGAACCCACGTGTTAGATCTTCTCTGTTAATTAAATGATCTGAGGCACCAGAGTCTAATATGAATGTAATTTTATTGGTGCTGTTGCCTTCTTCAGAATAGCATTCGTTTCCAACCATGAAAGCAAACCCTGAGATATTCGATTTTTCTCTGTCTTCTAATTTCAAATTCAATAACCTTTTTCTCAATGCCAATTGGGATGCGATACTTTTTCTTTCATACACTGCGTCGAGTTTTATGAAAATCTGTTTTGCTGTTTCTTCATTAGCAAACCCCAGCAAAGAATCTGATAAATATTCGATGATGGTATTTTTCGCTATCTTTTCTTTCTTCGTCCAATCACTGTTGATGCGTACAGGAGGCTCTTCGTCAATTACTTGCAGCACTTCAAGTTCGTTTAATAAACTGCGTATTCTAAGTTTCCATAAAGAATACTTTTCGCCGTCAAACAGTCTAATATTTCTTTTTACTTTTGAACCGTCCATCGTTACAGTTAGAAAATAACACAAAAAGTCACTTAGAATACGTAAATAGTTTCTCTACCAAAATTACAAAAATCACAAGTCTTAAACGTTACCACTTAATGCGTTTCTTATCGTATTTAAAAAAAAAAAAAAAGTCTGTTTCTTTCAATCACTTAAAAGTCCACTTTGTACTGTACACTGGGCCCATAACCTGTTAGCTTAGGAAGCCAAAAATAAAAGATTCGTTCAGTGCAAATTATAATAATTAAATTTATTTTATGCACTCTTAGAAAGGTGTGTTCTACTACAAAGGAGTCGTACGATACTAAACTGGAATATGATTTCTACTGAACCACAGAGCTTGGTTAGCTGACTAAGGCATACAGAGCATTTAACAATGTAGCCCTTTGTTTAAAGATATTATAAACAATATTGTGTGACTAAGACAGATGTCTATTAAACAGAGCGAGATAGATTTATTTTTGTATACTTATTCCAACAGATGAACCACTTACACTCTAAATCAATGCAGTGAATCAAATTTCGTTTTCTCCATATTTTTTATCGTCACATATCAATGAAATAATCTCCAACATTCCATTCTACTGTGCATTCTACGTTCCTACATTGACATTCAGTACAACATAGACCAACAAAAAGCCGATGTGCCTAGACGTTCCCATGGCTCGTTCACACGACCGTCACACCCCGTGAGCAATACGTAATAGTTTCTTAAATGGTCGACGGGGTTGGGCGGCCTTTGACCTCAAATAGTCTATCCTCAAGTAGATATTGATCTATGTACTTGTATTTGGGCTACCGATTTGTTTGATGATTTTATTGCGTACACCAACTCCATACAAGCGTCATGTGCCGGTCTCCACGTGAACCAGCCTCGCTATGTGCCGCATTACAATAGTGTTTAGAGTAGTTTTTTTTTTATATACTACGTCGCGTGGCAGACAAGCATACGGCCCGCCTGATGTGAAGCGGTTACCATAGCCATATTAAGGCCAGCAACATAAAATATCGCTCGCGCGCCGCCACCCCCGCTGCCATCGCAGCATCTCCTTCCTTTCTGGTGACCTCACTCATTCGCAGGAACACAACAGCCCTCAAGGGAACCGTTATTTGGCTGCGGTATTCTGTGAAGTGGAGGTACATTCCCCAGTCGTAGCTAGGGTAGCTTACAATTACGCTCTCTACCTCTCTTTTCGCCAGAGCTTCGTTTGTCAGTCAGCAGGGTGCACCGCGTGCAGGTGAAGTTGGCTTTGGTTCAAAGATGTTGATGAACCACTTACACCCCACGTAAGTGTCGCACAACGAGTGATGGAGTATCTAGAGAGTAGATAATCTTACACCCCAGTTGTGTAAGATTTCGATTTTTTTTGTATGTACGTTTTGTATATTCATCTTAATGTAATGCCTTCCAAGCTTCGACCATATGCGATCCTCTGTTTTCCGCATCCAGCCGCTTCCGGCCGTTATTTTGAGGACACCGGCCCATCTAAGGACGTGGGGGGTGGGGGGGGGGGGACGCTTCATCGTCCTTTACGGGGTATCCACTCGAGTACTTTCCTCCCCCATGTGCTAGCACTGACTAGATGTGGCCGACCTACTGTCACTTCAGCCTGCTGACTCTGAGAGCTATATCGATTACTTTGGTTTTGCGTCGAATTTCTTAAGACTTAGATTCGGTCCTGCAGAGAAATGCCGAGCATAGCTCTCTCCATCACTCGTTGTGCGACTTTTAATCTGTGAACCAGCCCAACGATCAGCGTCTAAGTCTCTTCACCGTAGGTCATAGCGGAGAGGATGCACTGTTTGAACTTTGGTCTTCAAGCATTGAGGTATTGGTGTTTCCATGGTAATTCTACGTTTTTACGTTTTACTTTCAACCGCAGTCTGTCTGTCTCTAATACGTAGACGAAGTAGGGCGGGTCAGCTAGCGTATCTATCACGTAGTAGGTAGTACTATTGTTTATACTGTGGTTACTAACGGATCTATTAACGCTTAAACCACTGGACGGATCAAGTTGAAATTTGGCATACAGGTAGCAATTATGACGTTGGCTACGAAAGGAATTTTGAAAATTACTACGAGACACTGGAAATCGCGTGCGCAAACTAGTAATTTGTTAAGGTCGCAAAATATCAAATAAAACCGGTCAAGTGCGAGTCGGAACGAGGGTTTCGTGTAAGCAGTCAGGCAAAAAAATGTGCAGCTAAATTCAGCAATTTTTTTTTTAAATTACGACATTACAATAGATGGACAAATTCTACGGATTGCTAATGTAGTGACATTCCTAGGTATAATGTTAAACTCAAAGTTAACTTGGAAAGAACAAATTGAGAAAGTGTGCTCCAAACTAAGTAGATTTCCCTTCGCACTGTACAAACTGGCAAAAGTGGCTTCTAAACATACTGCACTCACAGCCCATCATGCATATGTGGAATCCACAATCAGATATAGGCTTTTGCTCTGGGGAAATGGTATTTACATAAACAGGGTTCTTATAGCTCAAAAGAGGTGCATTCGAGCCATGTGTGGTATAGCACCCGATGGTTCCTGTAGACCATAAAAAGACTAATCTAAAGACCAATCTCAAAGAAGTATGAGAAATCCAAACAAATTAGTTCCAAATTTAGTACCACGAACTAGTCTCCTGCTAAAAAATTCTTACTTATATGATGTGTCAAAAAAATTATAATAACATACCAAATGACATAAAAGAGCTCCCAATTAACAAGTTTAAAAAAAACATTCAGTAAATGGTTACTGGAAAAAACGTTCTATACATAATGTTATAATAAAGCACCACCATTATAACATTATGATAATAATGTTCCACCAAGTGCCAACAATCAACAGTATCAACGTTCTATACAGTTGACGAATTTTTAAATTATTTAAAAAAATAGTTAGGTCAGGCTTGTCGGTGCATGGAGTTAAAATTGTGACTGCAAATATTTGCATGCCATCATATACGTAATATGGCTAAATAGGTTAAGCTACTTTACTTTTAAGATCCAACCACATTTATTGTACCCGCCCTATTTATTGCAAATAAATCATTTGTATTTGTACATATTTACGGTTTTCGGATTTTTTCCTTAACTTTTGCTAATATGACATTGCTTCTTGCCAAATTTTATGATTCTAGCTAGGTCAACGTTAATCGGTCCATTTGTGAATGTCAAAATATGCTATAGATAGGTATATGGACTATCATATCTTTTGGTTGCGTCGACTTAGAACCTTGATTTTTTTAACTGCTTTAAGAGATTGCAGACCTGAGTATGTGATATTAATTTAAACTTGGTACTTCCACGCGTTCCTAAAAAAAAGTCTTGACAGAAGGACGGACAACAAAGTGATCCTATAAGGATACCGTTTTATTTCCTTTGTAGCTACGGAACCCTCAAAACCCCCTATTTTTTTTTATTAAAAAAAAAGATGCACAGACAAACACTATCGACATAATAAACGCAGAGAATTAGTCCAATGAAATTAACATTGGCACGATTAGGTCATCATTCATGGACGTTATTAATCAAGTTAGCCCAGACACGCCGCATTCCATGTGCCGGTACTCGTATGAAAGAATTGATGATAGATATATTTATTGCTCTATTTGTAGAGTAGAACCCTAGCTTTAATGAGAGTAATCACGACATTATTAGTGCAACGTAGTACCTACTCTCTGGTGGTTTCACCCCGTCCTTACGGCTTCTAAAGGTCGTATCTGAGGTTAAAATGTAGTCAAAATTCAGTTCCGATCCAGTCTCGATCTTACAAATGTCAAATTTGATACCTATTCTTATCACAATATGACATTTCAAAGTTTAATTTAAGTGGGAGTATATTATATCGAAATATGACCGAGAATTAAACAAATTAAGAATTTATTGTTACTAACAATAAGAATTGACAATAATTAGGTAATTAATTAAAACAAGGTATATAATTTTTAGTCAATTCACATTCAATCTCGATTCGGTCAACTTTCATTCTGCGATCGCAAAATAATTGTACGAGATTTGGCCTTTATATTGGGCTGTCAAAATGTAAAAATGACGAAATTGCGGGTAGTTGTTAGATTAAAGATTAGGACGTTTAAACAAACTCTTAAGCCTTATTGTTAGTATTGATAGATATTTTTAACTTTTGTTAGAGCAGCAATTTACTTCACGCAAGTTTGCTTGATGGTCACACTCCATCCGACTCTATATATTGTATCCACGCTTCAACTTCCAGAGGAAACTTCTGCAGTATTCATGCCACAACGGTAGAGAAAGCCTCTGAAACTGCATCTTATTCGACCATTTTGGTTGACCTCTCATATCTAATCAACTTGTACTAAATAATATTTTTTTGTAACAATATTAACATTGTGACAAAATTACTAGAAGGTCATCACAATTAAAAAAAAAAGTAATTAGCAATGAAATAGTATACAGACAAACCCCGGCCACTCCATACAAAAATGACGCTTTTGCATGTAGTAACCAAATGACGTCTGTACACGTGCCTATGTTTGAGTGACGTTCTCTAGGGCTGACATTATTCAATTATTAGTCTGACATGTAAGGGGGTGTAAGTGGTTCATCAACATCTTTGAACCAAAGTCAATCTCACCTGCACTGGGTACACCCTGCTGACTGACAGACGAGGCTCTGACGAAAATAGAATAACAATTTCCTTGAGGGTTGTTGTGTTCCTGCGAGTGAGTGAGGTCACCAGAGAGGATGGAGTTGCTGCGTTGGCAGCGGGGAGCGCGCGAGCGATATTTAATGTTGCGAGCGTTAATATGGTTACGGTAACCGCTTCACATCAGGTGGGCGTAGTGAAGAAAAAAAAACGTGTGGCACTCGGGGACTGCCGCGGTAAAGCTATTGCATAGCGTTTTTTCATCCATCCATCCATCCATCAAAAAAAATATTTGTACAAAAAATTTTTTTTTTTTTACTTTCCATGTGTTGAGACATCCATCCACTGCACAAGTACCAACTCTCATCTTTTACATACTCCCATATTTTAAACTGAATGGAGAATCAAATACAAGCGACGTCAATTCGCACGTTGTGGCATTCCTTGCGAACGGTTCCAAATCGGTCTCATAGGGGAGGTGAGGTCGACTAGTGAGAGCGGCAGAGAGTGTCCATACTGTACGTTAGTACTATTACTTATACTGTGATACAGAGAATAAAGTCGTGCATGACAAATCAACAAATCATTCAAAAAAGAGGACCACTAAGGAATCGAGGCTTTTTGAGACAAAATGTAAATTTCGTTGCATTTGATTGTTAACAAAAAAGTCACAATTTAATGAGCAGCGATGTATTAGGAGGAACGGAAACTTAGGGGCCATCCATAAATTACGCCATTTACGCCACACGTTAAGGGGGAGGGAGGGGGTCGATGAAGTGTAACATTGTGTGACAAAGGGGTGGGAGGGGTCCTAAATTTCGTGACGTCACATTTCAAAATCTAAAATCTAAGTGTTAACACGAACTTTGAACTATTAACGAAAAACTCAGAAACATTTGCAACTCTAGATGTAAATTTGCAAAATATGTGACGTCACACTAGGGAGAGGGGGAGTCTCACAAATGTGACCAGCTGTGACAAGGACGGGGGGAGGTGTCAAAAAATCATGAAATTCGTGTGACGTAATTTATGGATGGCCCCTTAGAAGAATTTCTTCTGGAAAGAATTAAGAGATGAACGATTTTTTAAGCATTCCTTTTAGACTAGATCCACTACGTTTCTCAAACAAGCGCCGAAACGTTTCAAATGAGTGTCTATTGTAAATTTTACTACAAAACACAAAAGATGTAAGTAGTGTTTAATTTATGTACAAGTTGTAAGAGTCATTAATAAACATTTTGCATAATGAATAGGTGCAGTAACCCTGCCAAATAACCGAAGAATAAATTTGCATAAACATTTAAATGCTGGTTGACAACAAATATATATTCATGTCGGTTATTTATGGTGTGAAATAAAATCAATATATTAGACTATCCGAGTGTCCGCAGCTTCGCCCTGCCTGAACAGTCTAATTGTATTGAGGTACTATGTGTTAATATTGAACATAATATAAGGCTTGGGAAGGAAGAATAAATAGTATTTCATTTATACTAGCTGACGCGACAAACGTTGTCATGTTCTTAACAATGAATATAAATAATAAGTAATAAGTATTATTTATAATAGTAATATTAATAAGTATTATTTTTTATACCACGTCGGGTGGCGAACAATCATAGCCCCCCCCCCCCCCCCCCCGTTATGAAGCGGATACAGTAGCCATATAAGCGATCTCAACATAAAATATAAATTACGCACCTCGCTGTTAACGAAGCAACTCCTTCCTTCCTGGTGACCTCACTCGCACGAACACATCAACCCTCAAAAGAAATGTTATTTGGCTGCGGTATTCTATCAGTCGGGCAACTTATAATTACGATGACTCACCGTACCTCTGTATCGCCAGAGCCTCGCTCGCCAGTTAACAGGCTGCACCACGTGTAAGCCACGTACACCCCGAATTTCAACAAAGTTTTACAAACAGATTTCCACTCTTTGTATCATAAGTATGTATTTACTCGTGTGAACCAATTTTTTTCTATATAATATGCATACGTAATTCCAAAACTATGCCTAAATGTCTCAAAGGGTTTGGCTCGGTTCGCGCTCTTGATCCGGCTAAAGATTGTTCTATTACAATTTTATTGGAGATAGACAAATTGGGGCTTACTGATGTTTCCCAAACGTTTCACGGCAAATTGATGTGGAAATTTTCCCTTATCCTTGTCCCTTATCCGGTTCACATCACAACTCTACGTTAAATTGATTGTAACAGAGGAAAATTTATTCAGATTTCAACTGAAACACCGTACTTCTCTTTGAGCGGTACGGTAGGCTACTGTAACCGCTTCACATCAGGCGGGCCGTATGCTTGTCTGCCACCCGACGTAGTATAAAAAAAAACCGGTAACCTTGCCGACACGCGTGGTGCATTGCCGACTAGCGAAAGAGGTTCTGGAAAAAAAGAGATCGGGTATGTCGAGCACTGGGTAAGTATATCCATCTTATAGAAGACTACATAAACATAAGAATAAACTTAAATGTTGTGTTCCTGCAAGTAAGTAAGGTCACTGGAATCGAGGAGATGCTATTTTAGCAGCGGGGGTGCGAATGCGCATGCAATGCCTCCACGTTTGTAAACGTTTTTATAGCTAGAACAATCACGTTACCCAGTATTGTATACATATTTTATAAGAGATAGAGCGCAGCGATGTTTATTACTCCGTCAACCCACAGTTGAGCGGCGTGGTGGAGTATGCTCTAAACACCTTCGATTGAGAGGAGACCCTTAACCCAGCAGTGGGATGAGTAAGGGGTGACGAGGACGATGTTTATTACTAAACTAGACACCCTCGTGAAGACAAACTTCTAATTTTTGAGTAAATATTTCTAGGATAAAGTATCCCTTATCCAGGACCTTAAAGGGCATATGACATCCTTCAAATTAAAATCGCATCTCGTTTTATAATCATTGTTAGTTACTTACCAAATTGATTCCAATAATGTATGCTGCAGAATCACCTAAACGCCTGGAGACACGGTTGTCCCGAAGGGCGGAAGTCGAAGAAAGGAAGAAAGAAGAAACTGAATAAATTACGAACCGATAATAGAAACTTATTCCACAGTGTTGCCATATTAAAGCGATGTTTTTTTCTCACATTGTACTTGAACGTGAGATCGAGCGAGACTCTGGGAAATAGGGGTCTGAAATAGAACAATACCATAAGGTATCGGAAATAATTACGTACAATTAATTACAAATTATATACCATTAAACGTTATGATTAAAAATAATTTGAAAGAAAAGGCGTTAGGCACATCACTGTAATGTTGGGTTGCCAACCGTCCTGTTTTCCCACGACATGTACTGGCAGTGGCGTAACTATACCATCAGGGGCCCGTGGCAAATTCATCAGATGGGCTCTTAAAGCATGGGGCCCTCTCTAATAAATCATCTAAGTAACTAACACTAAAGAAGTATTTCGTACATTTTTGATTAACAATCTATAAGTTTATTTTCATGAAATATAACTTTATCATTATCATATGACTAACTTAAAAAATATATTATTTTTGTACTAAGCTTTCGAGCCTGGGGCCCCCTTGGTGCGGGGGCCCGTGGCATTTCCCCCGCTCTGCCACCCTGTAATTACGCCACTGTGTACTGGTTTATGTAGTAATATGGATAGTTCTTAGTAGCGTCCTCGGTTTTTAAAGCGTTCGGATAGATAAAAGTTGATACATTTTACACCTGGGTTTTTAAACATTTAAATCATTAACTGCAATCAAAATATTAAATGAATTACTATAAGTAATAAAAGTAATTATAAGTTACATAAAGTCTGTTTTTTAACCAGTGCCAAACTGACATTATCTGGGTGGTCAATTTCATAGAAAAGTTTGGAGTAGTCAAATTAATAAAACTGAAATAAAAATAATAATAGTTAATTGTTGTTCATCGAAACTATTATCATTTAATATTTAACTATTGATAATATATTACCTACTGCGTCTTGTTTTTTAACTGAACTGTCCTAGTATTTCTAACTTCAAATCCTTGTTTTTGAAATTTGGTGTTGGCAAAGTAATGTCAGTTTTAAAAATATAAAAGGTGGAAATTTTGTGAAGTTGGCTTAGGTTCAAAGATGTTGATAAACCACTTACACCCCATCTAAAAATAATTTGAAAAAATAAATAGGCGTTAGATGCATCACTGTTTTGAGAATATCAGTCAAATGTCGGTTTTGAAAATATAAATGGTTAAAAATATAAATTTAAAATTATGACTGGCTTCAGTATTTTTATACCACCATGTTAGTAATGTGCAATTTTCCCAGCAATATTGCCAAAATAGTCAGAAATGCTATTGTTAAAATCGGAAATATTCCCAAAATTCCTCACACAAAATTTCTAGCCTCGGCCAACATTGCCGCTACTGCACATCTTTACTTTAGCCTATATGCCTATAGTAAGGCTATCACAGAAAACACAAATAAACTTGGTTGTCTGTAAAATCGGTTTACGGGCGATAATTTTACGTGATAACATCATAAGAAAATATCGGCCGATAGAGTGGAAGACAGATAGATGTGTCACACACAAGCCGTACTCTCGCTTGCACGCTCGGCTCAGGCTGAACGTGACAATGAGTCATGCTTTTTCGTGCGTGCAGCCGGCGTTCATCGATTTATAATACGTTATCACCTCAAAAATGCTAGGATGACTCCTACAAAATTGATATTTTCGATGATTTTATTACATTCCATGCAAGTGACAATAAAAATAAAACTAGGAAAATGTTTATTTATGGCAACAAAACAAAGGCATTAATATTACTTACTGTTTTATGAACACGGGTAAAACATAGGAGCGGCAAAAACCTATGAGGTTGTAAAGAATAGTTAGTGAACTTTACAGCTATATCGCGTGCTGAAGAATCATTTACCTGGGAAAGAAATTAATGTACCCCCATTTCCGTAAGAGAATAGTAATATATTTGTAATGATGTAATTGTAATTTGTTTTCGTTATTTATAGTGATTACAGGGTACTACTACGAGGAAGATAATTTTTACAAATAATTTAAATAAATTCAACGGGTTACTCACGACTAGTTTCGATCTCAAAAGAAGACCTTCATCAGGGCGAATGTCCAGACACGTCCACCCTTTGTCTCTCGCGCCGGATACTGACACCGGACACTGTGTTTCGGTCTCCTTTGGAGATCGAAACTAGTCGGCTTTCCTGACAAAAAGACGTAAGTTGAATTTATTTAAGTTATTTAGTTACACTTTTGCGTGTAACGTGACAAATTTCTTTTGACGTAATAGCGTCGAATAAATCTATGAACGCCGGCTGCACGCACGTAAACTCATTGTCACGTCCCGCCTGAGCCTAGCGTGCAAGTGAGAGCGCGGAACAAGCGGTAGAGAGGCACGATCGGCCTAAGCGTTCGGCTTGTGACGCATCTATCTCTCTTCCACTCCATCGGCCGATGTTTTCTTATGAGGTTATCACGTAAAATTATCGTCCGTAAACCGACTTTACACACAATTTTTTTTTGTGTTTTCTGTGATAGCATTACTTTACAGTCAACGAATTTTTCTCTGACATAAATACTTATAGATCAAATTTTTAGGACGATACTATGCAATAAGAACATAGGAAGAATAAGTGCCTCAATTTATATCAGCTCACTGAATATTGCCCGTTGTGATTTGTGTACAAATCTGCATGCTTAAATTTCGTTGAGAAATATGATAAAATTCTTGAATTTTCTTTTTTTCAACAAAATAAGACTGCATAGAAGTTACATAGCAGGCAAGTATAGGATACAAACGTAAACAAGATATGAAAGTATATGTTATTAAATAGTTTAAAACAAAGTCGATACATATCTATGGTCTCTTGTTTACCTGCGAGTGAGTGACGTCACCGCAAAGTAAAGAGTTGTTGTGTTGCAGCAGGGGTGGCAGCGTACGACTTGTCAGCAAAAGCCTGAGCCTGGTGCACCCTGGGCAACAACAGTCAGTAACTTCTCCTCGCGGAGATCTTGCTGACCGTTGGCCAATGTTCTGGCAGAGAAGGAAAGCGCAGTATTTACTGCGCTTTTGGACGTCTGCGCCTCCCGTCCCTCTGAGCTAGCAGAGGTCACGGTGAGGCGCACAGTGGAGGAGCGCTCCCCAGTGTAGCGATGGTGCACTGGGTTGCGAATCGTCGAGGAAGAAAACCTCGTTAAAAAATTACAAAGGGGGGAGGTGAAACCGAGGCCGGGAATGTCTTATGACGTCCGGAGAGCCGGTTTCATCATACCCAAACAGGCGAGGAAGAAAACCTCGTTAAAAAATAACCCTTGGTGTCGGCGTGCCGTATGTCTCCCGGTGCGCCACTGATCGAGGAGGGGGAGAAACTCGGGTTCCCCAGGAGGAGGGTCCTCACGGACAACCGCCGGCGGGGTCGCGGAGGTAATGCTTTCGCAGTTCCCGTGTCCCCGCCAACCGGCGGAGGAAAGGAGATCGTGGGGTTTTAGTCGGTATGGCTGCCACTGGTCATGGCAGCAGAGTCCGACATAACCACGCTTGGGCAGCGTGGTATCCTTAACGGATTTCCCCACGTAAAAGGCATCCATTGGGTACGGTAGCTGCTTTCCATCAGGCGGACCGTATGCTTGTTTGTCACCTTAGTGGTATAACAAAAATCATTAACTCCGAAAAATACTCGTGTTTCGGTGGGGGGTGGGATTCAGGCTTACACCTCACCACGTGTCGTACGCTAAGCAAGGAGGAGCACAAGGTAAATAAACCCATCCAAGGACAGGACGGTCGACGTTGCTTGACTTGCGACATGCGTGATTAGACTCAGGTTCACATGTATAGAACAGTTATATTCTTTCACAGGCGAAGCTATTGTCGATCCTTAGTAAAAATATAAAAAAATCGGCCAAGTGAGAGTCGGGCTCGCGCACGAAGGGTTCCGTACCATTATCTATAAAAATGGCAAAAAAAAAACATGTCTGTTGTATGGTAGCCCCCCTTAAATATTTGTTTTATTTTAATTTAATTATTTATTTATAAAGTGAATATATGTATAACTAAATATTCTGTGAATATCTCAAGCGTCTACCTGTTGCCGTTATCAATATCGAGCAAACACGAGCAAAAAAATCACGTTTGTTGTTTGGGGTCTCCCATACAACAACAAATACTTAAATATTAATTTTGTTCTGTTTTTTAGTATTTGTTGTTATAGCGGCAATAGAAATACATCATCTGCGAAAATTTCATTTGTCTAACTATCACGGTTCATGAGATACAGCCTGGTGACAGACGGACAGCGAAGTCTCAGTAATAGGGTCCCGTTTTACCCTTTGGGTACGGAACCCTAAAAAGAGTCCAGGCTCTACCAAACCCTAAAGTTTAAATGTGCCGAGGGAAATAGAGCGTTACCTTGTAGTCACTTATGTCGTAAAATTAGCACTAAACATCAAACGACAGTGCTTTATAGCTTCTTGGGGCCGTGTCGTGTTTATCAGTGGTGAGGCGAAGTAACTGGAAGTTCTGACGCCACTGAATAGTACAACTTCAGAAAAAGTTTTTTTTTTTTTTATACTACGTCGGGTGGCAGACAAGCATACGGCCCGCTTGATATGAAGCGGTTACCGTAGCCATATTAACGCTTGCAACATAAAATATTGCTCGCGTGCCGCCACCCCCGCTGCCAACGCAGCATCTCCTTCCTTTCTTTCTGGTGACCTCACTCACTAGCAGGAACACAACAATTAAACTCGCAGGAAAAAAACTCAAGGGAATTGTTACATATTTGGCTGCGGTATTCTGTGAGGTGGAGGTACATTCCCCAGTCGGGTAGCTTACAATTACGCTCCCTACCTCTCTTTTCGCCAGTGCTTCGTTTGTGAGTCAGCAGGGTGCACCACGTGCAGGTGAAGTTGGCTTTGGTTCAAAGATCTTGATGAACCACTTACACCCCAAAGATTTTTGAATCCATTCGCAAATTACAAGTTTTTATTTAGTATAGGAACTCGATGGCGGCGTTAAGCGTGTCAGTCTAAAAGAACACGCAGGTTAAGCAGCATTGACCGTAGCCTGTCCGAGGATGGGTTTATTTATCTCGAGCTCCTTCGTACTTCGGAGGGCACGATAAGCCGTCGCTACCGGCTGTTGTCATTAAATGACAGTCATTTAGCCAAGTCAATGTCCTTTAGGCGGTTTGAAATCACTGGCCTCCGCCAACCCGCAGTTGAGCAGTGTGGTGGAGTATGCTCTATATCCCTTCGATTCGGCGTATCCCAGCAGCGGGATGAATAAGGATTGACGACAATTTAGTTTCCCGCGGTGACTGTAATCAAATCTTGTTAGTTAAATTTGACCCACTTTCCAGTGGATCAATTTGAATTGAGCTGAAATTTGGCACACTCGTTTGTTTCCCTTGACAATGCACGATTTGGTAAGATTTAGGTACTCGTGCATTGTAAAGGGAAACTTACTTTGGTGTGATTTGGGTACTTTTAAATACGATATAGTAGCCAATAATAATATACGCGTACCAAGTTAGTCAGTATATCATGCGCCGGGGCGCGTACGGGCCTCGAGCTATGAAGCTCTTTGCCCGGGCAAGACTCCGAGGGCGACTACCCCCGTGTTTACTATACCCCGCTTGCGCGGGGGTACGCCTACCAAATAAAAGGGCTTAATGAGCAAAACACAGTAATTAATTACCTGCTCTTAGATTTTTTATGCTTTTTATCTTTTTCAGAAGGATAATATTTTGATTCCGAAAATAAGCTTTACGTAAGTTAATCACAAATATTTTCAATGTAATGTGTAGAGCTCCAGGGGCACTAAGCTTAACACAAAAGCCAGTAGTCTTAGCTGATTTATGCTATGAAAAAATCTGATGGGAACCGGCTTTGACTTAGACGGAAGGGTTTTTTGACTGCGAAAATCAAACTTGCTTAGCTCTACTGACTAAGCTGAAGAAGTTTGTCGTTAATTTAAACATAAGATCTATTTTCGCGATCAAAAAATCTGATGGTAAACGGCTTCAGCTTCGGCAGTAGTGCCCCTGGACATCTTGCTAACTCTGTAAGCTATGTCGACGTGATTGAATAAAGAAATTCACAGACATGCGAATTCGAACCTTGAAGACACTCCTTTTATGGAGCAGTCGTGCCGTGTAATTAGATACATCCATACATCACCATATCGCAACGGTACGTTCATGGTATGTAAGTCATTAACCTGTCCTACTGCCAAATTAGGCATATGGTGATCTAAATGCAAACTTCATAAAGCGATACTTCATACAATATGGGATCCTTCAAGCGAAGCGTGAAGAAGCAACTTGTAGACCAGAATGGCAGTGTCAACTGACAAGACATCAAGGTCTCTTGTCCGTTGCCGATACGATTGGTGCTTCTCTTTTCGCTTACCATCAGGCGAGGCTGAGCCAATATGCTGAGCTAATATAAAATAAAATATTTTTGAAAAAAAAATTGAACCGACTTCTAAAAGTTAATAAGGAACTCACTAAAAAGTAAAAAATAATCAAACTTAGATTTTTAATACAAAATAAATGTTTTAAAATAAAATCGTTATAATAACTACTACAAAAAAAAACTATATAACTTTGTTGTTCGTACCGACAGTTTGATGTATCCGTTGGCTCGGCACCGACTTCAATCTAATCAGTTGGTAGTAGTTAAAATAATATTGTAAATAGATAAATAGGTTTAGGTAGGTATTAAGTTGTGTGTATATAGTAGAATATAAAATACTTGTAAGAGATACGTTAAATAAGGTTTTTGTTTATTTTATTTAGTTATTATAACGATTATTATGTAAATATTTCATTTTAAAACATTTATTTTGTATTAAAAATCTAAGTTTGATTAAGGTCTCTTGAAAGTAGTTGTAGTGAAAGAATTATCCTTAAACTCCTAACCATTGAGGAGTTGACCTTCCATTATCAGCTCAGCCACATAAAATTATAACGATCAGACGTAAATACTAGTGTAGCTTTGAGATAAACTACAAAAACATTACATGTGCCTATAAAATTTGAGGGTTGCCCTCGATTTTTCTGGGATCCCATCATCAGATCATGACATACTGACTATGGGACCAGCAGGGAATAAAAAAATAACCCTTTTGAATAAAAAAATATTTTTCCACATCGGTTCAGGCGTCTTCGAGTAATCGGGGAACATACATAAAAAAAAAACAATAAAAAAAATCTCGACGAATTGAGAACCTCCTCCTTTTTTTGAAGTCGGTTAAAAAAAGCGAATCAGGGGCACTACCTCCGAAGCTGAAGCCGATCACTATCGGATTTTTTTATTGCGAAGATCAAACTTTAACCATAGTATAAATAATAGTATAAATGTACAGTTAAGACCACTCCCTGCCGCTCTCTCGTATCGACCTCATCTCCCTTCTGAGACGAATCTGGAACAGTTTGTATAGCGCCGCGCTTGTGTTTAGCTTAGCTGGTAGAAACGATGGAGCTCTACCGACTAAGCTGAAGATGTTTGTCAATAACTATAACCTAAGAACTATTTTTCGAATTAAAATATTCGATGGTAATCAGCTTCAGCATCGGCGGTAGGCAAGGGCGGTTCCAGCTTCGGCGCCAGGGGTGGGTCACATAGTTGTGCTCAAGTCACTTCAAGTTATAATTAAATTTTGATAATAATAGATAAAGGTAAAAAGTTGGTATTTTATTAATGTATGTACAAAAAAATATAAAAAAAAAACATTAAGTTTAACAATTTTAATTAGTAGTAATCTAGGTCCTAGACCCATCACTGGGGGGGGGGGGGGGGGGGGGGTCATGACACCCATGACCCTCCCCCTGGATCCGCCCTTGGCGGTCGGGTCCCAGATTACTTTATTGGTCTGCTACTAATCAACCTGGTGGTTCGTGTTTAGAATTAGGAATTATTAACATTCGTCTACTCGGTCGACTCGATCGGCAGAACTGACCTTCGATGTGTCAGAAAGTTTCGGGAATGGTGTCTGCTGACTGGAAAACTCAGCGTAGACGGATCCTACTAGATGAATGAGTGAATGAATGATGATAGATGGACCGAGGATCTGATAAAAATCGCAGTGAGTTGGTGGATACAACCGGTACGAAACTGATTATATTTATTATATGTGAGAGAGGTGTTGCTGAAGTTAAGCAACGTTGACCGTAGCCTGTACACGGATTGGTTTATATTACCTCGAGCTCCTCCGTGCTTAGAAAGCCATGTTAAGGCGTCGGTTCCGGTTGTTATCATTAGATTATCTTGCGCTCCTCCGTGCTTTGGAAGGCACGTTAAACCGTCGGTCCCTGTTGTTATCATTAGATGACAGTCGTTAACCCAAGTTAGTGGCCTTTAGGCGGATCGAAAATACTGGCCTCCGCCAACCCACAGTTGAGCAGCGTGGTGGAGTATGCTCTAAAGCCCTTCGGTTGAGGGAAGACCCGTATCCATAAAAACTGAAGATTTCATAAAAATAAAGATTTCCTTATTGTTTAATCAAAAAATAAAAATAAACCTTTTTTTTTATTTTTGAAATCGTTTTGGTGATTGGTAATTGTCATTTCTTTTGATGTTTACTCTGATTTGATTCTTGCGCTTGGACCCCATGGGCCAAGCGTTTTCACCCCAAACTATTTGACATTTTTCAATTTTCAAAACAAATCACAGACAACTTTCGCGATTTAAAAGTGACACCGATCGATTTGACATTTTCATATTTGACAACCAATAAATATCGCATTCCTTTTTCAACTGACACTTTCATTAGTATGGGAAAATGTTTTTTCTTTTATTTTATTCTTTCGTCAATTTTCCAATGTTTTTCTGTTATTCTGCTATTCGAGACGGAGAGAAATCCAATAAATCAAAAACCATGAAAATCGGTCCTGCGGTTCTCGAGTTATAAGTGTTCGAACAAACCCGACTTTGTTTTATACATATATATAGATATAGATTAGTAATACGGCCATCCATCATTGGAATGGTATGCAATCATTATGCACATGAATATGTATCAACAATTGCATTTAAATGCTCAGTGCAGTCTGTGGGCTAGAAGACACTTGGCGGCCTCGTCACTATTTGTTTAATATACTAAACTCACAATCCTTCAATTTACACAACGCCATGTAGTCCCAAATTAAGCGCAAAGCTTATACTATGGGTAATAGACAACTGATAAATGTGCTTAAATATTTTTTGTAAATATATATATGTACAATATAATACATTGAAAACACCCAGACCAAGACAAACAGACTTGTTCATGCACACAAATATTTGTCTTGTGCGGGGATCGAACCCGGGATCTCGGAGTCAAAGTGGCCATTGTTGACCATTCGACCACCGAGCTCGTCAATATAAAATGTTTGTTTGTCAAATCTTTATTGCATTAAATATTACATAACACTGACTGTAGTGATAGACATGTTTAATTATATTGACTATAAAAAAAATAAGTGATTGTTCAAACATGGTCCAATAAATAAAGAAATCGCTGTACCATCATGTTTAGCTAGCTCCACGTTATATATTTACAGTGCCAGCAATATGGAAGGAAGTCGTGGTCAGCACATTGGTGGTGTTGCATTACTTCTCCGACATGCGATATGTGTGGCATCCGATAGATTGGTGTTAGCTCATCAATGTACTTATAAACATACTTTAAGTATAATTACCTACGTGGAACAGCCCCCTTACCACCATCTCTTATTGCGATTCAATAACTGAATAGATGCTTATTCATACCAATGAATGAGCGACTCTATTCCATTTGATATAGAGTCGCTTATTCGTTGGTATGAATAAGCATTTTATTTAGTTATTGAATCTCAATAAGAGATGGTGGTAAGGGGGCAGTACAAGTGCTTTATTATGACATTATGATAATAATGTTCCACCAAGGGCCAACAATCAACAGCATCAACTTTATACTTTAAGTGTCTAAACACCCTATACCGAAGATACGCGACCGAAGTTCGGCGTCATTACGCCTGCAATACTTTTTCAATGACTATCGCTTTTTTCAATGACACACTTGAGCAAAATTACGTTGCGTTTTGGGGCGTAAGTGGTTCATATCTTTGAACCAAAGCCAACTTCTTCTGCACGCGGTGCACCCTGCTGGCTGCCAAACGAAGCTCTGGCGAGAAGAGAGGTTTTCTCGCTTTTTTTTAGGAATTTTAGGAATTTCTAGTTTATTATAATTTTATTTTTAATACTTACTAGCTTTCGCCCGCGGCTTCGCTCGCGTGACATTCGGGGCAAACACGTGTTTACTCATTAATCAATAGAAGTACTCGTGTAAAATTTAGGATAAAATAGTCCAACTAATCTTTTCCCATACAAACCAACTAATCTCGTTTTCCCATACAAACTTTGGACCTCCGTTTCATCCTCTTAGAGGTAAAATTTGATAAATCTTTTTAAGTAATTCGTGTCCACTACGTTATATTTTCAAATCGATGCCATTGTCGTAATTAACGTCCCAGAAAACCATAGAGGTATTCTTTCGCATTTATAATATTAGTATGGATTGGTGTTCCGAAAACCCGTAAAAACGATACATATGTATATTGATATATAGACATTTCAACCTCATCGCATCTCAATAGAGGATGATGGTCATGTTAGCCAAGTTGAATTTTAAAATTGTTGTTGTTTTGATTTTCAGACTTTTTCACCCCGTTTTACCGCTTTAGGGGTTGAATTTGGAAAATCCTGAAACATGTGTTTACTCATTTATCTATAGAAGTACTCGTGTAAAGTTTCGGATGAAATAGCCCAAATAATCTTGTTTCCCCATACAAACTTTGGACCCCCGTTTCACCCCCTTAGGGGATGAATTTTCCAAAATTCTTTCTTAGTGCACCCCGAGACATCATAAGAAATCTACGTGCCAAATTTGGAATCTCTAGACCCAGCAGCTGTGCGTTGATAAATATCAGTCAGTCACTCAGTTTCTTATTTTATATCATTCAACCCCATCGCATCCCCACAGGGGTGATTTTATGTTACCGTCGGCTATGTTAGATCATAAAATAGTTGTTGTTTTCGTAATCAGCGACCCGATAAACCATAAAAACCATGCCCATGACGATTTTCAGACTTTTTCACCCCATTTTACCCTTTTAGGGGTTGAATTTTGAAAAATCCTGAAACACGTGTTTATTCAATTATCTATAGAAGTACTCGTGTAAAGTTTCAGATAAAACAGTCCAACTAATCTTGTTTCCCCATACAAACTTTGGACCCCCGTTTCACCCCCTTAGGGGATGAATTTTGAAAAATCCTTTCTTAGTGCACCTCTAGACGTCATAAGGAACCTATGTGCCAAATTTGGAATCTATAGACCCAGCGGTTTGTGCTGTGCGTTGATATGTCAGTCAGTCAGTTTCTTCTTTTATATTAGGTTGGGGAAAAAGTCTTTTCGTATTTTATATAAAAATTCAAAACATTTTTTAATAAAGTTTATTTACATTTAACTAAAGTATGTAGGTGCCATTATGGTCGATAACTTTTTGTCATCTTGTAGGTAGAGACATGATCCCATTACTATAGAAATTTTGGGACGTCTGTTCAAAAAACCGCGACAAGTGGTTTTGGCAGTCTTCTCGTGATGTTAACCTGACATTGCCTAAAGAATTCTTAAGAGACCGAAACAGGTTTAAATCAGAAGGTGCAAGGTCAGGACTATACGGCGGATGCATTAACACCTCCCAGTCAAACTCTCTTAATTTTTGCTGAGTGGCTAAAGATGTGTGAGGTTTAGCGTTATCATGATGAAAAATCACACCCCTTCTATTAATTAATTACGGCCGCTTTCTCTCAACTTTTTGCTTTAATCTCATCAGTTGTTCACAGTAGAGTTCAGAATCGATAGTCCTGCCTGGCGGTAACAGCTCATAATGAATATCTTCCCTTCCAATCCCACCATACACACAGCATCACCTTGTTGCGGGTTAACCCGGGTTTCGCCAGAGTCTCTGAAGCCTGGCCGGTCTTTGACCACGACCTTTTTATGCGCCAAAACTGTTATGTGGTCAATTCCTATTTTTCAGCTACGTCGTAACTACTGATATGCCGATCTTGCTCCACTTTTTCAGAAATGGCATCCATTTTATCCGTAACAGGGCGACCAGAGCGACGTGCATCTTTGACATCAAAATTTCCGGATTGAAAACGCTTAAACCAAATTTGTGCTACTCTCACAGACACTGCACTAGGTCCATAATAATCACAAATTTTTTTCGCAGCTTGCGTTGAATTTTTACCTTTTTTGTAGTAAAATTTTAAAATGTATCGAATTTCTTCATTAGATTCACTCATCTTGACAGTAAAAAAAACAAATGGAAATCACACATTTACCTAATTTGAATTTGGAATTATCTTTTTTAAAATTTAAACTTTTTATAGATATCAAAACCTGCTAGATACAAATGGTATAACCAAAGAAATTTTATTACAAGTTCATACATACTATAATGCGAAAAGACTTTTTCCCCTACCTATTATATTTAGATTTGTTATTCGACTGCGGTATTCTGTGTGGTGGAGATATGTTTGCAGCTTACAGATTATAAATATGCTGTACATTACGTCTCTTTTGCTAGCCGGCAGGGTGCATCACGTGCAGGTGAGGTTAGTTTTGACTCTAAAGTTCGAAGTGAATGACAAAAAAGATTTACATTACCTACTAACATTCATTCACTCCAATCATTATTGTATGTGTTTGAACGAGAGCCATTCCACGAGCTCACCTGAAAAAGTAAAGTTCAATGAACTTGAGTTAACAAGCCATAAACAAACAGACAGACGAAACGAGCTATGATAGTGCAAGATCAAACAACTTTGTTGAGTTAAGGTGGGTACAGATTTGGGGTTTCGTGGTTTCGGTAGAGTATTGTTTTGTAGGCCCAATAAAATATGTTTTAAAGTAAAATAATTATAAAATCTTCGATTCTTTTATCTATGATTAGTATTCGTCGGTAATGATATTTGTGATCATGCTTTCTGCTGGTACTGTCTTGTACTGGCTGCGCTCGTATTCTGTGAGGTGGTGGTATTTACCCATTTTTTTTGTTGGCCAACTTTTAAGCACACTTGTCATTCAGCAAGGTCACTGTGTACGTGAGGTTGGCTTGGCTCAGAGGAAACGGTGAGCCACTTACACCCCAAAGCTTTTGCTCGATACCGCACGCACAAATGTTCAATCATCCTTTTCACATTGTTTAAGTAATAGGAAACGACGGAGTGTTTCTATGGGGAAGATGGAGTGTGTATTCGCAGTTGGAATGTATGGGAGAATAGGTTTTTCAACTACACTGTTATGTTGTTTTTTTCTATAAAAAAGGATACCTAGGCCAGACATCCGTCATTGGCTAGTCATCGCACTTAGACCTATTCATGCGAGTTCAATCTTGTTCTAATTTAAGCACACTTGTCTGGTTTTCTTTATATCTGCATTTAATACTCTCCATGTTTTACTATGCTAGGTGTACTCCAGATGTGATCACAGTCTTATGTTACATGTGTTTGCACTTGTAATGTTTCTGTTATGCAATTGATACACAGAATTGATACTTAGCATTGCTTGCAGTACCCTTTGCATGGAATAAAGTTAGATCACGAGAATAATGAACTGCATCCGATCGACAGTTGCTGAAATGAAAATCGCTGAAAAAAGTTTCCTATTTAATGTTTTTGGGAGGAAAGATTCCATAATGTTACCACATCTTAGATTACTTAATAATTATATCTGACGAGCTCGGTGGCGTAGCGGTCAATGACGCGGCTTCGACACCAACGCTCGTGGGTTCGATTCCCACACAGGACAAACATTTGTGTGCATGAACATGTCTGTTTGTCTTGGTCTGGGTGTTTTCTATGTATCATAAGTATGTATTTACAAAAAAATAATGTATTTACGTATGTTTATCAGTTGTCTAGTACCCATAACACAAGCTTCGCTTACTTTGGGGCTAGATGGCGCTGTGTAAGTTGTCTGACAATATTCATATTCATATTCATTCATAATTCATACATAATATGTATCTAGATTAACAGCGGCGAATACCAAAAAAAACTATGAGCGGCGAAGTTCACTGCAGTCCCACGGCTGATTTGAAGGCGAACGCACGCAAAGAATTTAATCAGAAGAAATTAATAGGAGTAGGAAGCTTTGGAATTTGATTTCTAATTTAAAGTCTAGTAGAACTAAAGCAAGGCAGTCTTTGTTTTATTTAACTGTCTTTTCAGACGCACGATCTAAAATTTGCCGCCGACGAGCTGGTTAATCGGCTAAAAGTCGCGCAGCGATCCTTAAAGAGAGCTAGTTTCAGAATTTCTGAGAAGGCTTTGCACTTATAAATAATGTAAGAAAAATTCGTGTATATCTGCTCTTCATAAAGGTTCTCTGGTAGAGAATTATATTGGCAATAAGGACTATCTATGGTACACTTAATTCATCATAAATAAATAAATAAAATCAGCGAAATCAGAATATAATAAAATAAATATTTCTGGAAAACCTACACAGCTCCATCTAGTCCCAAATTAAGCGTAAAGCTTGTGTAACATTTTTTTTTGTAAATACATACTTATAATACATAGAAAATATCCAGACCAATACAAACAGACATGTTCATGCACACAAATGTTTGTCTTGTGCGGGAATCGAACTTGCGACCTCGGAGTCAAAGTGGCCATTGCTAACTAGAGATGTTACGATCTGGAATTTTGTCAAACCGAGTTGAATCGGTTAGACAATTCATGCAAGTCGATTCCAAACCGAATCGACGAAATCGCGATTTGAATCGGTTTGAACCGATTAAAAAGTCGAGTCGTTACTCGACTTTGTAAACCGATTAAAAAGTCGAGTCGTTGCTCGACTTTTTAAACCGATTAAAAAGTTGAGTCGTTACTCGACTTTTTAAATCGATTCAATCCGATTTGAGCATAAACCGAGTTGCGTCGATTAGCGCCTTTACTAAACCGATTTGGCCGAGTCGAAAGCGATGTAACGACTCGACTTTTTAAACCGATTTGAACATAAACCGAGTTGCGTCGATTAGCGCGTCAGCGCGTCTACTCTACTAAACCGATTTGGCTGAGTCGAACTTACTTACGCATTTCGCTCGCGTCGCTCTGCGCGCATGCGCACGCCTGTCGGTACGAGTTTATACCGTCCCGCATGCTGAACAATCAGAAAAGCCGGTGCCCGACTGGAGTAGCGGTTACGGTTATTTCGCGTCGTCACTCCGTAAGTCCGACTGAATCGAAGTGAAGTAGCCGCTTCACATCAGCCGGGCCGTATAATTGTCTGCCATCAGACGTATTATAAAAAAAATATAAGACAAGCATGGTAATAAATAATTAATCTATATACGTAATTGTTTTTCTGGACCGCGTGCGTAGGTAGGTTAGGTAGGAGGTAGGTACATAACTAAACTAAACTACCAATCATTGGTTCAATTCAACCCCATTTTGGGGTGTAAGTGGTTCATCAACGTCTTTGAACCAAAGCCAACTTCACCTGCACGCGGTGCACCCTGCAGACTGACAAACGAAGCTCTGGCGAAAACAGAGGTAGGGAGCGTAATTGTAAGCTGCCCGACTGGTGTATGTACCTCCACCTCACAGAATACCGCATCCAAATAACAATTCCATTGAGGGTTGTTGTGTTCCTGCGAGTGAGTGAGGTCACCAGAAAGGAAGGAGATGCTGCGTTGGCAGCGGCAGTGGCGGCGCTAAAATATGACTTTCTCAGAAGTGACCGCTTTGAATGAATGGATGGATGGACGGACGGACGGCAAACAAGCAAACGGGTAAACGGCCAAACGGCCAAACGGCCAAACGAGCAAACGGCCAACCGGCCAAACGGTCAAACGGCCAAACGGGCAAACGGCCAAACGAGCAAACAGCCAAACGGCCAAACGGGCAAACGGCCAAATGAGCAAACAACCAAACGAGCAAACGGCCAAACGGGCAAACGACCAAACGGCCAAACGGCTAACGAGCAAACGGCCAAACGAGCAAACAGCCAAACGGGCAAACGGCCAAACGAGCAAACGGCCAAACGAGCAAACGGCCAAACGGGCAAACAGCCAAACGACCAAATGGGCAAACGGGCAAACGACCAAACGACCAAACGGCCAAACGGCTAACGAGCAAACAGCCAAACGAGCAAACAGCCAAACGGGCAAACGGCCAAACGAGCAAACGGCCAAACGGGCAAATAGCCAAACGACCAAATGGGCAAACGAGCAAACGGCCAAACAAGCAAATGGTCAAACGGCCAAACGAGTAAACGGCCAAACGAGCAAACGGCCGAACGAGTAAACGGCCAAACGAGCAAATGACCAAACGGGCAAACAGCCAAACGAGCAAACGGCCAAACGGGCAAACGGCCAAACATGCAAACGGTCAAACGGCCAAACGAGCATGAATGCGCGCAGAGCGACGCGAGCGAGATGCGTAAGTAAGTTCGACTCAGCCAAATCGGTTTAGTAGACGCAAGACGTGCTGACGCGCTAATCGACGCAACTCGGTAAATCAGTTTGAATCAGTTTAAAAAGTCGAGTCGTTACATCGCTTTCAACTCGGCCAAATCGGTTTAGTAGACGCGCTAATCGACGCAACTCGGTTTATGCTCAAATCGGTTTAAAAAGTCGAGTCGGCCAAATCGGTTTAGTATACGCGCTAATCGACGCAACTCGGTTTGAATCGGTTTAAAAAGTCGAGTCGTTACATCGCTTTCAACTCGGCCAAATCGGTTTAGTAGACGCGCTAATCGACGCAACTCGGTTTGAATCGGTTTAAAAAGTCGAGTCGTTACAATGCTTTCGACTCGGCCAAATCGGTTTAGTAGACGCGCTAATCGACGCAACTCGGTTTATGCTCAAATCGGTTTGAATCGGTTTAAAAAGTTGAGTCGTTACATCGCTATTGCTAACCATTCGACCACCAAGCTCGTCAAGGAATGATGGAATTGGACACAGAACCATGTTGGCATTTTTTTATATGTATTTTTATCACGTAACTAGCAATGAGGCTCTTGTAAAATACCTTACGTGATGAGTAAACTCACTCAGCCATACATTCTTATAAAAAGAAGAAATCTGTGAAGTAGATAAAAAAACCGGCCAAGTGCGAGTCGGACTCGCGTACGAAGGGTTCCGTACATTATCTCTAGAAACAGCAAAAAAAATCACGTTTATTTGTTTTATTTTCATTTAATGATTTATTTTGAAAGTGAATATATAACTAAATATTATGTGAGTATTTCAAGCATCTACCTATTGCCGTTATCAATTGCGAGCAAAAACGAGCAAAAAATTCACGTTTGTTGTATGGGAGCCCCCTTAAATATTTATTTTATTATATTTTTTAGTATTTGTTGTTATAGCGGCAACAGAAATACATCATCTGTGAAATTTTCAACTATCTAACTATCACGGTTCATGAGATACAGCCTGGTGACAGACGGACGGACCCCTACTAAAAGCCTATTACTATTACTAAAAGGCTCTGCTGTCCGCAGAGCCTTTTAGTAATAGGGTTCCTTTTTACCCTTTGGATACGGAACCCTAAAATCGATTTTAATATGGACTGATGACATCAAAATCACTAACGAAACAGTAATTATATTTTAACTAGCTGCGCGCGACACCGTCCGCTTGGACTTTCATATTAGATAACTTTTTTTTATGTGAGAGGGGGCAAGCGAGTATGCGGGTCACCTGATGGAAAGTAATCACCACCGCCCATAGAAATAATCAGCAACACGATTCCACTCCAATCAAGGTTATTTTGTCAATGAAGGCGTCAATCTAACATACCAAGAAGTGAAAGATACTTCACGACTTCAAACGTATGAGAGACAATGTAAGCAGCATTAGGCAATCCGTGTATGGCCAGGCAGTACTGTTACTATTTTGTAGTGTGACTATGAAATTAAAAGTTTAGCGATTACAAGGAACAAAAGGAACCATGGAGGCGGCGAGTTCATAGTAACTTGGGAATATAACGGTTTTGGAACCTAATCAAATATTAATAAAGGATTGGTATGATTTTCAGGTATAAATGTATAGACCTAAGAGATACTCGTAAAGTAACTAGCAGAGTTTCTATTGTTTTTTGTTTTTATATACCACCAGAGTGGAATACAAGCAGTTACCGTAGCCTATGAACGCCTGTATCACCAGGTGCATCACACGCGCTTTGCCGACCCTGTAAAAACCTCTTCACGCCCTTTTTGAAGAACCCCATGCTATAGTCCCTTGAGAAAACCTCGACAGGCAGTTCATTCCACAGCTTGACAGTACGCGGGAGAATACTTCTCTGGAACCGCACAGTACGTGACCACTTAGGCTCCAATGTGTGAGGATGAATTCCCTGTCGATGGCGAGCGGTGCAATAGTTATTGTGAACATTAATTTATTATTTACTAGCTTCCACTCGCGGCTTCGCGTGAATGTCGGTTATCAAGTAAACTTTTGGTCATCCCTCGGGAATAGTTATTTTTTTTTGTGATAAAAACTAACCTATTAGTTATTCTGTGCTTCGAATATGAAGTATGCAAAATTTCATATCAATAGGTTCAGTAGATAAGGCTTGAAAGCGGAATAAACAAACAAACTCACTTACCCACTGTCCCATTTACAATATTAGAAAGGATATTAAAATGCTCAGTGAATCAGCTTGTAACGTTGTACACTAAAACAAAGAAAACATGATAACTGAGATGATGACTAAAACCTAGTCGATAGCGCAGCGCAACTCGATGGGCTTGTGAAATTCTAAAGACCATGAGGCACTCTTGCTGTTTTTTTTATTTTACGCATGTTTTTATATTGTTGTATGTATAAAGAGAGGTATTACGGTAAACTGGAGCAGATTCTCTTTTAGCTTCACAGTGTACTGAAGTACTAAGAGACATTAAAAGTCAAGGGAGATCACAAAAGTTTCAGAAATATCGATGCGACGTATTTTGATGGTATTAAATTTAGATAAACAGACTATAATTTAGATATACAGCATAGCCACAGTATACGTACTAAAAAGTACTAAAAAGAACTCACGTCACCGAGAAAGTATCTAAAATAATTATTTTAAGTATTAAGCAAATATTCTGTTATGTATGTTTACTCTAGTATTTTTTTGGTACATTGATAATTGAACCATTTGGACGTTCAGCCCCCTTACCTCCATCTCTTATTGCGATTCAATAACTAAAGAGATGGTGGTAAGGGGGCAGTCGTGTGAACAACCAAGTCCCGAAAGGTATTCTTTAGGGTTCCGTACCCAAAGGGTATAAAGGAACCCTATTACTAAGGCTCCGCTTTCAGTCCGTCCGTCCGTCCGTCTGTCACCAGGCTGTATCTCATGAACCGTGATAGTTAGACAGTTGAAATTTTCACAGGTGATGTATTTCTGTTGCCGCTATAACAACAAATACTAAAGTATAGAATAAAATAAATATTTAAGGGGGCTCCCATACAACAAACATGATTTTTTTTGCTCGTTTTTGCTCGCAATTGATAACAGCAATAGGTAGACGCTTGAAATACTCACATACTATTTAGTTTTGTATTCACTTTAAAAATTAATAATTAAATAAAAATAAAACAAATATCTAAGGGGGCTCCCATACAACAAACGTGTTTTTTTTTTTGCCGTTTTTATAAATAACTAGCTTCTGCCCGCGGCTTCGCCCGCGTGGCCTACAAACAAAAAACATATTTTTTTTGTTCAGAAATAACATATTTCACAGACTTGTTTACTTTTATTACTATTCAATTAATTGAGATGAAGTGAAGAGCACTTCATGTCGATTTAATAATACAAAGTGACAATATCCCAAACAAAGAAATAATTACGAAGTTCTCCACAAAACTAAACAAATCAGTGGAAGCAGAGCAGAATGAACTCAAAGCGTGTGTTAAAAGATTTAATAGGAGATAATAAAAATTGGATAGAGAGATAATAAATGGATAAAAAATAATTAATATTGTTTACAACCAAATACCTAGCGCAGTATTTCTTTGTAAACAATATTTTTTGTTTTTCCTTCAGGTGCCAGAATTACCAGGCTGCTTTGTGAGCTTACTCTGGAGCAGGCTACATATAATTGACCATGTGAAAAACAGTTCTCTCTTAAGTCTACCCCTGCTAGATTAAGAGTTTGCCCTTGAGATTTATTAATGGTCATTGCAAAGCAGACTTTGAGGGGAAATTGCAATCTTTTGAACTCAAAGGGGTAGTTCGATGGTGTTAGCGGAATCCTCGGAATAAACACAGACTCCCCTCGGGAACAACCGGTCAGTATAGTGGCCTCGATGACATTTCGATGCAATGTTTTAACTCGCAACCTAGTGCCGTTGCATAATTTTGGCGGGTTTAAATTACGCAACAACATAACTGGGGCACCAACTCTTAATTTTAATATGTGCGTTGGAAGACCGGGAGGGTTCAATGTATTAAGAAATTCAACCGGGTAATGTATGGCATCATCGTCGTTTAGCACTGAGTCCACTGATTTATAATGATTTTCAACTCCTTCAAATGATCTCAAAAGAATTTCATTGATAATCGTGGCTTGGTCGTTTTTTGGTGTAAGAATAGCACGCTCACACAACCATTCTGCAGGTTTATCGTGGATACTACTAATATCTGGGTAGATTTTACCTATTAGATCTTCGACAGTTGTCACAATTGTGCATAATTCTGTAGGGATTATTATATTATTATCTATTTCTGGGTAGTCTCCATCTCCTATTTTAAGCAAAAGATCTGAAAATTGTCCAGCAGAAACATCTCCCCGCAGATGAACTCTCATGTTTTTTGTAAGACTAAGTTTAGTCACTGATGGCCACAAATGAGATCGCTTCACACACGCTTTGACTTCATCCGCTCTCGTTCCCCTAGGCACTACTGGTAACGTCTGCCGGAAATCACCTGCTAACAATACAGTTACGCCCCCCATTTGATTTTTATTATTCCTTAAATCTTGTAGAGATCTATTTAAGGCCTCGAAACCACCCTTATGAGCCATAGTACTCTCATCCCAGACAATCAATTTAGTTTTGCGAAGTACTTCAGCCATATTGCTTTGTTTGGGAATATTGCACAGTGGGGTTTCATTTTGTATTAAATTAAGAGGAAGTTTAAATGTCGAGTGTGCAGTTTTGCCTCCTTCCAGCAGTGTGGCAGCAATTCCAGAAGATGCGACCGCTAAGGCGATACTGCGATAGCTTCTTACTTTGGCTAGTAATAAGTTAATGAGAAAAGTTTTACCTGTTCCGCCAGGAGCATCCAAGAAAAAGATCTCACTTACCCCTGTCTCAATACTGGTGAGTATTTTCTCATAAACGTACTTTTGTTCATGGGTTTAGAGAACCTTCACCACCTAACACCACTTCTGTTACAGTATCGATGTTATAATTTATTTCCCTCAGGTAGTCCCGGTTGTGTAAGCTTTCAGGATTTTGAGGCTGAGGCAACCCATATTGTTGTAGATTTTGTCCTCCTAATACTAATACAGTTTCTTCTATTGTGACCAGACACTTATTATAGATTTCATCTGATAGTAGATTTATATTGCCGGAAATTCTCTCCACTTGCCGTTTATAATCCTCTGATAGGCTATTCTTGTATTTTTCCCACAGACTAAGTGGGTTTGAAATCTGACAAAATGCCAACATTATACTAAAAAGTTCGCGCATTTTAAACGGGGAATCACATATTGCTGCTTCCTCTAGGGTAGATTCCCAATGTTTGTCGTCCTCCAGCAAGCCAAGTGTCATGCATGCTAATTGAAAAGTTGGATGAAGAACACCGTTGATGGTCTTCAAGTCGTCGTAGGATGATGGACCCCTAACCTCGTGCAGAAGTAAGCGAAGATGATAACACTCGGTGTTATTTGGGTGAACCGTATACACTCTACCCAGAACGTGTTCTTTTTTAATTTCCGGCCAGCCAGCAATAGGTTTTCCTCTCTTCCTTCTTATAAATTTATTTTTTTGCCATACAAAATATGATGGGACTTCGGAATATAAAAGAGTTTTGGCAAAATCATCTGTTTTACATAATTCAAAAAACGATAACAGCGTTGTTTGCGGTGGGTTATTAACTTTCTCAGCAAGGTTGTCGGAGTTAAAATAAACACGTTGGCCATTTTCAAGATGAACAGCTAAGTGTATAACTGGTGGATACCTTTAATGTATGGAAAATCCTAATATTCTCCAAACTGCCTCAGAACTACTCAAATAGCGCCCACTCTCATACAATGCCACTTCATCCTTTTTATTTTCAAGGGCAAAAGCTGCCTGATCGCTACCTTTATTTATATATTTGCAAATGTACTTAATCGATTTTACGGAATTACATAATTCAACATTAATATGAGCATTAAACGTACGTAAAAGAACTTTATTATACGGGACCACCCACCTATTATCCACTTCAATGTCTTTTATTTTTAGTGTAAAACCACCGTCAGCTGGAGATCGTCTTCTGTATTGTGGGTATCCATCATCACCTGTCTGGGTCTCTTTTAAAAATTGTCGGGGATATTTTTTAGTACATTTATTGTCTTTCATGCATGGAGATTTATGGTTAAGGCTTCCACATGGACCGTGTAACATATTGTTTCTAACTATTTCAAATAACATAGGGTCTTCGTTTGAATTTGGTATTTCTGCACATATAACGTCATCCACCATATCAGGCGAAATGTGATTGACCATCCACAACAATATATGGATGTGAGGCAAACCACGTTTTTGCCATTCCGTAGAATACATAAAGCAACGTACCTGTCCAAATATTTGACCTTTGGTTAAAAGCGCCATTATCTTTTTAACCTTAATATGAAATACTCTGGCTATAATGTCGTGGCGATCATGAGGCTTTTGACCGGGTAATAATGCGTCTGCTATATCTTGCCATCGAGGGTTACAGGTAAATGTTATGAAGAGATCAGGACGACCATAATGGCGTACGTATGTCATGGCATCTTGTGTTCGCTCATGCATGTATCTGGGCCCACCAGTGAAAGATGACGGCAGCACCACCATTTGACCAAGCTGTTCGGCATCCGCATCCTGTCTACAAGCAGCATCTTTTAAATGTATATAATTATCGGCGCGTAGCTTAGTTTGGTTATTTTTAATGAAATTCAGCCTTTCTGTCTCTATTTTAGCGTACTCATCTACCAAATATTGGCTAAAAAGAGATCGAAAAAGTATTAGATGGTTTTCTTCTCCTTCTCTAATCATTAAACGATAAGAGTAAAAACTGGCAGCAGAAACAGTTTTTTTAAGAGGTGTTTTTTTTATAGGATCGTGTTGTGGTAAACAAATTGAATATCCATCTTCACCACGACAAAATAATAAAGGATATTGTAGGGCGTCATATGATCGGTGAAGCTCACTGATTCGCCGCAGATTTTGGTTGTGACTTTCAAGTATTATGTCGCGGTGTTCAAACTGTTGACCTGCCATCACTAAAGCAACTTCATTCGTTGAGGGTGCGTTGAAACGACCTCTGTGTTCCTGACGTGGTTTTTTTTCTGCATGAATGATAACTTTGAATGAATCACAAGAAGCAGGTACTTTATCCAAGGTTGTTTTCAAATCTTTTATGTAAGGATTAAGTTCATGTAGCATTTTCTGTAGTTGTTTAACTAAGCCTGGTTTAACATCTGGAAAATTAGAACACCTCAGATTCACTTCTCTATCATCTTCACCTACGAAATAAATTTGCAAAAATTTTGGCTCTTCATGTGATGACGGCAGTAAACTTCCAATTAAATGGTATACCTGTCCTTGTACTTTAAAAGTTGGCATAAATCCCGTGGAGGGCGTTTGTTTTCCACCAAAAGATGTCATTTGGAATGAATTGTTATATTTACGAATGAGATTCATAAAATGGCTATGATCGGGATGAAGATCCATCACTAAACTGTACAATAAATCAGGTAGACGTTCATAGGGCTCAAGTTGAACTTTTCCGGCATCACAACACATGCCAGGTGTTTCCTCTATCCATTTTAAAGCTTTGCACCACTGGCACTTGTGAGTCATAGTTCCCAAAGCAATGGTTTTGTCATCTTCATACGCAATATTGAGGTCATATTTCATTCCTGACTTTGCTTTGGCCGTCCACGGTCGTGCACGTCGAGCTATTCGTTGTCCTTCATTTCTCTGTTCATATCGAGATTGTGTTATTCGGTGTTGTTCGGGGTGCGCATGTTGATAATTACCAACTGCTTCTCTGTGTACTTCTGGGTGTGTTTGTTGGTACTGAGATGCAGCTTGCCTATGAACTTCAGGGTGTATCTGTTGGTACTGAGATGCAGCATGTCTATGTACTTCAGGATGTATCTGTTGGTACTGAGAAGCAGCTTGCCTATGTACTTCAGGGTGTACTTGTTGGTACCGAGACGCAGCTTGCCTATGTACTTCAGGGTGTGTCTGTTGGTACTGAGATGCAGCTAGCCTATGCGCTTCAGGGTGTGTCCGCTGATATTTCGCTGAAGCTTTACGCTGTGCTAATGGTTTGTTTTGTTTATATTTCTTTAATGCATTTTTAAGCTGTTTTTTTCTAGTTACGCCAGTAAATCTAGCTCTGCTCTTTTTCTTTAGTGGAAGAGACTTTTGCAAGCTAATAGGGGTAGAATCGTCTTCTGAATTTAAAGAAGCGGTTAATTCAGTCTCGGATTGCTGAATGGTGAAAGTGGGCGAGTTTCCATAAACTTCTGTATTAAAAGGAACGGGCAAGGAAGATGTAAATGACTCAGATTTCTGCATAGTGAAAGTGGGTGAGTCTTCATTATATTCATCTGTATTTAAAAGCATGAGCATGGACGAAAGCATTGTCAAATCAGACGCAGATTTCTGGATGGTGAAAGTGGGTGAGTCTTCATAAGAATTCGTAGAATTTTTTTCGACAATACCGCAATTAAAAATTAATGACGAATCAACAGCAGGTTCTAATTGAGAACACCGAGGAGTTGTAGATACTACGTGGGGACGTCGTTTGCTAATTTTTTTAGCAACAGATGCATGGTTAGATGCTGTATGGAAATTGATATCAGATATAAACTGATTATCATCTAGCAAATACGCGTCAAAATGGCCGCTTGACAGATCTTGTGAGAAACGTAATCGTTTGATTGGTTGACCTTCAGAACCAAACTTGACATATAGTTCTCCATTACGGTAGACTTCAAACACAAAACAATATAACTGTCCTGCCGCCGCTATTTCGCACAAACCACCATAAGTCGCGTGTTTCATCATATCTGCGGAATACTCTGCCTCTGATAAATAATTGTCCCCATTAATGTCATGAGACATAATAGCAAATTCTTCCCAATTACCACATAATCAACAATTTCTTTACGTACTTCTATTGCTCTTGCTTGTGTTCCATACATCAAGTAAGAAAGCGATCGGAACAAACATGCCCCATCGCCTACGATTGGAATAATAGTATGACTAATCAAAGTTCCATGAATGTTAAGTAGTTCTTTAGCCATATTTGTAAAATTGACAAAAATCTAAATCGTGACAAAAATATTAATAAAAAAAAATATAAATAAAAATGACCTATAAAATTATAAATAGATATAACCGATTAATACCTAAATAAAAATAAATGCTAAGATATATAATAACTAAATACCGAGATATATAAATAAATACTAAGATAGAAAATAACTAAATAACGAAATTTATAAATAAATACTAAGATAGATAATAATGAAATACCGAGATAAAATAATAAGCGCAAAAATATTTGAAGTAAGAATTGACTAAGCAAACGTGTTATTATGACAAAGATGCACAGATCAATGAGCGCGTGCGGGCTTCGACGCTCCTATTTATAGTCTCGGCTTCCGCGACGCTGCGAAGAACCTTGTAGCTGTAATTTTACTATCATGTGTAGACTAAAGTCGCACAATTACTCAATGAAGTAACACGATTTAGATATTAGTTCGTAAAGTATTTATAGTAGGAATACCTTATTAGTGTTTACGTACCTTAAAAAGAAACAAACATTTTTTTTTTCAAGTATAAAAACTTGAAAATTAAGATGTTTTTTGAATGAAATACAGAAACAAACACTTCTTTTCAGTACCTCAAAAGAAAAATACGGCGTCCGTATAGGATCACTCGGTTGTCTGTCTGTCTGTCGTCCGGCAGACGGTCACGGGTATTATCACCGAAACCACTGAACTGATTTGATTGAGATGAAATTCGGTACACATATGTAAGTCGGTGAACTAAAAATGTATAGGTACCTATATATATATATTTAAGATAAATCCTTTTGTAGTTTTAAAAAAAAAATAGGCAATATTTAACTATCCCTCTCACCCCGCCTCTATCTCCGAAACTATTAGGCCAAAATTTTTGGAAAAAATGTAAATAATAATTTGTTTCCTATAGATTATGTACCTTCACCTCACACAATACCGCAGCCAAATAACAAATTCACTTGAGGGTTGTTGTGTTCCTGCGAGTGAGTGAGGTCACCAGAAAGGAAGGAGATGCTGCGTTGGCAGCGGGGGTGGTGGCGTGCGAGCAATATTTTTAATATTGCGAGCGTTAATATGGCTACGGTAACCGCTTGACATCAGGCGGGCCGTATGCTCGTCTGCCACCCGACATAGTATAAAAAAAAATATATCATAGGAAAACCTAGGTTTTTACAGGGTCGGGAACACGCGAGTGATACCCCTGGTTATTGCAAACGTTCATGCGATGGTGACTGCTTACCATCAGGCGAGCCGTAAGCTTGTGTGCCACCTTAGTGGTATAAAAAAAAACTTTTATCATTATGGCGGTCTATGCATGTGTTAAGACCGAGTAGTTGCTAAACTACTGCACAGATTGGATTAGAATTTGACACACATACCTACAAGATTTTACATGTCCACTATATTAAATTTAAAAATTAATACCATTTTCGATATTAACGTCCCAAGAAGCCATAAAAACGATATCTATGTTAATATTTAAACACTTCAACCCCATTACAACCCCACAGGGGTGTTTTTATGTCACGTTGTCTATGTTGGATTATAAAATAGTTGTTGTTTTCGTAATCAGCGACCCGATAAACCATAAAAACAATACCCATGACGATTTTCAGACTTTTTCACCCCTCTTTACCCCTTTAGGGGTTGAATTTTGAAAAATCCTGAAACACGTGTTTACTCATTTATCTATAGAAGTACTCGTGTAAAGTTTCGGATAAAACAGTCCAACTAATTTTGATTCCCCATACTAACTTTAGACCCCCGTTTCACCCCCTTAAGGGATGAATTTTGAAAAATCCTTTCTTAGTGCACCCCTAGACACCATAAGGCACCTACATGCCAAATTTGGAATCTCTAAACCCAGCGGTTTGGGCTGTGCGTTGATATATCAGTCAGTCAGTCAGTCAGTCAGTCAGTCAGGACTTTGAATTTTATATTTATAGATGGTACGGAACCCTTCGTACGCGAGTCCGACTCGCACTTGGCCGGCTTTTTCTAGATACGCTGTCACTTATGCTTTAATGCGTATTTTGTAGCCCCATATTCCGGTGTCAATATACATTAGTATCCGTTGTAACCCAAACAGTAGCCCCGACGGCCGGCTAGATCAATGATAACCGAATATATTGGCCCTTCCGATGACTATCCAAATAGGCCTTGATAAATTATTTCCGGATAAACATTATGTGATTGCCTTTCCGGGAGTGATTTCTCTGGGGAATGGAACCCAGAAATCACGCCTGAAAAGACATTTATGTGGCACATTAATGGAAACTATTTGAATGTTTACGTAACTAGATTTTGCTCGCGACTTGTCTGTCGCGTTTTTTATGCCATCAGGGTGAAAAACAAGCGACTCGCCTGATGTAAGCAGTTATTGGTTTATTACTATGGTTTTTATTTTGTCACTAAGGACTCTATGTGAAATATCGTCACAGGGTTACTTGATGGAAAGCAACCACCACCGCCCACGGAGATCAGCAACACCAAGGGGTCGCCGATTCTTTGTCAGCCTATAGATACTCCTTCCTTTCTTTCTTTCTGGTGACCTCATTCACACGCAGGATCACAACAACCCTCAAGGGAATTGTTATTTGGCTGCGGTATTCTGTGAGGTGTGTACGAGTATTTTTGAATACAATTCTAAGAATGAAGCTATGCGTCCGTAGACAATCGTAGTCAGGTCTACAAGTAGCGCGGTAGGCACAATACATAAGGAAATTACGCCTTTGCATTCCATTGCATGTTGCATGCCGTGCGATCATGAAGTTTACCTCTTTAGAGTAGTCGTAGTTACAATGCGTACAGGCATTATATTAGTTAAATATTTTATGCAATTGTAAGATTTTTTTTATACCACTAAGGTAGAAAACTAGAATACGGGCCGGCTGGTGGAAAGCAGTTACTGTAGCCATGATCACCTGTAACACCAAGGGCATCACATGTGCGTTGCCTGTAAAAATCTTTTCACGCAAGCAGTTCATTTCACAGTTTGTTAATGTGAAAACTTCTGTGCAAGCGCACAGTACGCGAACACTTAAGCTCCAATGTGTGAGGATGAATTCCCGGTAGATTGCGAGCGGTGTGACTGTATAAGGAGGCCGTGGGTATCCTGTCAAACAACTCTTCTGAACACACTAGTAGCACAGTATAAGTAATAGTACTAGGTACAGTATGGCCTCTCCCTGCCTCTCCACTAGTAGACCTCACCTCCCCTCTGAGACATATCTGGAACAGTTTGTATGGAGCCGCGCGCACACACGCTCATTCACGCTGTGCACAGACGACATTGTGTATGTATTAGTAAACGACGCGACATTTGTATGGAGTGGCCGGGGTGTGCTAGTATATAGGTAGTTGATACTGTTGATTGTTGGCACTTGGTGGAACATTATTAACGTTCTGTAATAAAATTATTTTTTATAAATAAAATTAATTATGTGGTTTCATAGTTTTGTATGTAAGCAGTTAGCATGTGTAATGTGTACACTAAGCGTGTAATGACGCATACGCTTTTATGAATTTCTGCGTCGTGGATAAAATAGCCCTTACAATAGCATATCAATGCATACGGAAATTAGGCTTTTATGCAATTGTCTGAATTATTGCAATCCATGCAATTTGAAGTGTCGTTAGCTACGTTGCGAAACATGTAATTGAACATCGGACAGCAATTGGTGCATTATGTATTGAAATCAGGCAGTCGAGCTTAGGTAGAGCAATTAGGTTGTTCAGAGCAATAGGAGTCATTCGTTCATTTTGTAATTTTATCACGTAACTAGCAAAGAGCCTCTTGTAAAATACCTTACGCGATGAGTAAACTCACTCAGCCATACATTCTTATAAAAAGAAAAAATCTGTGAAGTGGGTAGAAAAACGATTTTAATATGGACTGGTGACATAAAAATCACTGTCGAAACGGTAATTATATTTTAACTAGCGGCCTCCCGCGACACCGTCCGCTTGGACTTTCATATTAGATAACTTTTTTTGGGGGCAAACGAGCATGTGGGTCACCTGATGGAAAGCAATCACCACCTCCCAAGGAGATCTGCAACACTATGGGGTGGCCGATCCGTTGCTAGCCTATTGCACTACGTGCATGTGAGGTTGGCTTTAGTTCAAATATGTTGATGCACTACTTACACCCGAACTATCACATCTTATAAGTTGGACCAAACTACACATATGTGCAAAATTTCATTAAAATAGGATATCAATTTCATTAAACTCAAAATAGGACATTTTCAAATAGTAGAAGTAGAGGAGGTATGCTTGATTTCAACCAAAGACAATAGATACATTTCAACTGACTCAACTTATCTCATGAGCCGAGACCGACAGCTTAAAGTATTCTTAGAAACACTGAGGAGCTCTAGATATTATAAACCCATCCATAGACAGGCTGTAGGCGAAATTCGATTAGTAGACTGACGACTGACACGCGTAACGATGCCATGGGTCCATGGAGCTCCTCTGTAGAAAGGATAATAAATTGGATTTGTAACTATGACACAATATGATAAGTAATAGTTCTTATTCTTGATCGAAGTTCTTATAATAACTTAGCAATAACCTTGAGACAGTGTCGGCCCCGAATTGACATTCGATTTGATAAAATCAAGACGCACGGTAGTGTGTCCGGCCAAGTTCGAAGAAACAGACAAGCGATTCTCAATGCATCGAGACATTTATACTAACTAAATACTACATGCCTAATAACTAGTTTAAATAACAGTCTAATTTTCGACTAGTTTACGTCGTCGTCGACGTAAATTAGTCGAAAATTAGACGGAAAATTAGACGTAAACGGGTTACGTTTACCAATCGCTTATGTGAAGAAATAGTCTTATCGACGACGACGTAAACTAGTCGAAAATTAAGACTGTTATTTAAACTAGTTCATCGTCAACGGTAAACGGTCTCGTTGCGTCGACTATAAAATCGTCGACGACCCACCACTATTTTGATCCACTACCGATTAATCGATATACTTACTAAACTCAAAACGAAGTGCCCGCCGCGAACGTAGTCCCCATGTGTATATTATTTATTATGTAGCTACACTTTGTTTTACACTTCGAATTTACGACACATTGTGTAAGTAAAAAGAGTTTTGTTTCCTTCACGGCTCAAATAACATAAATTAGCAAGCTTATTGTTTGAGACGTAGAAAGCAGAGTTGTTATACTGTGGTAATTTTGTAAACAAAGTAAAAGTTTGTTTCTTTCATTTCTATAGTATTACGTTTGTTATTATTAGTTGCTGTTGTCATTAATAAATAAATAAATAATAATAAATAAATATTGTCAGACACATTACACAGCGCCATCTAGCCCCAAAACACACCCATAGTAAGTTTGTGTTATGGGTACTAGACAACTGATAAACATACATAAATACATTTTTTTTTTGTAAATACATACTTATGATGCATAGAAAATACTCAGACTAACAAACAGACATGTTCATGCACACAAATGTTTGTCCTATGTGGGAATCGAACCCACGAGCGTTGGTGTCGAAGCCGCGTCATTGACCGCTACGCCACCCTCTATTCCCACCTGTTCTGTTAACTAGATCTGTTGGCAGAACAACTGGTAATTTTTTTCTCATTAGTTCTGCGACTTATAAGACTATGGCTTTATACCGGTGTATAAAGCCATAGTCTTAGAAGTCGCAGAACTAATGAGAAAAACTTGTCCTTAATGAGAAAAAATCCGGTGACTTGTCTCAACTATTCCCACCTGTTCTGTTGTTTAGCTCTATTTTTTATTCATTACGTTATAATATTACTATGTGATGGATTTTCCCATCATTATGAAATTAAGGGATCCTAACGTAGTTAAGAAAAAACAAATTAACATCGGTCATAAAACAAAAGAAAACCACCCTTTGTGACAATTATTAAAATGATAAAATCATATCAATTTTCGTGTGGTGCTCAATTCAGAGACAATTGACAAAAATTTGTCCCATTGGAAATAAAACAGAAATTAAGTAGAACTTCAGAGACACTGAATTCAGAAACCGGGCGATAAAAACAAAAAACAAATCTCGTCTCATTCGAAATAAAATTGAAAATCGCAAAACAAAAGAGCATTTGGTATTTTTCTTATTCTCTTTTATATTGTGTATGTTCATTTGTTTTGTATGTAATAAATAACGCAAGTTCTCTAATGAAAAAGATTTACTGAAGGAATAAAAAATTAACGCAGTTTTTCTAAAAACAAAGATATTCCGATGTCACCGTTAATCAATTGCATTTGATAAAATCTAATAATTGCATCGTTTTCGATCTCTTTATTTGTTCTTCGTTTGACTGATTTCTTGCAAGTCGACATTTGAATATTTGTTCTGTGGACAGAACTAATGGGAAAAAAATTACCAGTAGTTCTGCCAACAGAACTACTCAACAGAACAGGTGGGAATTGCATTCCAATTTGTACTGTGGACAGAACTAATGGGAAAAAAAATACCAGTAGTTCTGCCAACAGAACTACTCAACAGAACAGGTGGGAATAGAGGACGCCACCGAGCTCGTCAATTCATTCTTATCTTATCTTATCGTCATTAGATGATAGTCGTTAAGCCAAGTTAGTGGGTTTGAACGGCTTGTAAACACTGGCTTCCATCAACTCGCAATTGGGTTGTTTCCAATGTTTAAAAATTGTACAAATAAATTAACAATATCGTAAAATACACAAAACTATAAAGATCTGCAAACTTTCATTCTAATATCTTCAGTCAGACTTTTTTTAGCGTCGATCAAAGTTTGGCGGGAAAGTCCATTTTAAAAGTATGAAATTATTAAAAAATAATATTTCCATTGGAGAAGCAATAAAAAATGCTATAACTTTTATTATGATACTAATCACATAAACGTAATATTTAACATAGCTGTCGTACAAATTTCTGATTTGATGCATACAAAATACAGATCTGTGACGTCATAATTCAGTAGTCTTTTGTATGGAGCGTTTTGGGGCAGTCTAAAAATTGTGATTTTCAAATTACCATATCTCGAGAGATTTTTGTGCTATCGAAGTAATTCTTTCACCTATGGTTATATTATGGAGACGTCCCTACATATCAAACAGAAAAAAATGTTAGTCAAATACCCAATTGAGCAGCGTGCGTACTCATGTACGTTCTTAACCCCTTCGACTGAGGGGAGACCGAAGTAGGATGAATATGGGTTGATGCAGAACAACCACCAGAGTCGTCGACCGAGTTAAATTTCTACTAGAGCTATTTAATGGAGTACATTCGCTCAAGATCTGTGAGAATCCTTTCTTTGATTTCACGAGTTCGGTGGTCGAATGGTTAGCAATGGCCACTTTGTCTCCGAGGTCGCGGTTTCGATTCAAATCATAAAACAAATATTTGCATTAACGTATCTGTTTGTTTTCGTCTGGATGTTTTCTATCTATATATATAAAAATCAATGCCACTTTTCGTTGTAATTTTATAACTCAAGAACGGGCTCACCTATCCAAACCAAATGTTTAGGCTTTGTTCGGACTATTTAGTAGATGGTTTATGTGAAGTTTGCACAAAATCGGTAGAGCGGTTCTTCATTTATCACATTTTTTGTAACAAATGGATTCAATAAATGGCGGATCATTTTGTTAATGGGGATTTTGCTGTCAAATTGAAACTTTTTTCAGATGGGGATTGTGCTGTCAAATTGAAACTTTTTTCAGTGTTGACAGTACAAGCATGTTGTTATATCATTTATGCTGTCATTTCATTTTGGACGTACTTCAACTTTATGTTGCCTGTTCGAGACTCGGTACACCCAGACGTTTGTTTATTCATGCTCAGAATGGAAAAACAAAAAATTGTTTATCCAAATGTTTTGAATTAAGTTTTAAAATAGCTAGCAATTAATAAAACATTTTTTGTTTGAATAAATGACTTTGATGTTCCAATTATTTTTTATTATTATTTCACTTTATACGTAGCGAAGCACGTACCGGGCCGCTAGTATATTATATTTATGTATTTACAAAAAAAAAAACGGGTTGCACTCCGGGAGTGCCGGCAGAAGTGAAAACTTGATCATTAACGTTATGCATTTTTGAATAAGTATTTTGGAATGTTTAGGGAATAATTTCGCACGAATTGCTTTATTCATCAGTATAAAAGTACTATCAGTTATGTGGTATACATTATTAATTTATTGCGCTATCGTACACAAACATGACAATTTATATTACCTTAAAAATAAACGGCAGGAGCAAGCATACATTTTCGCCGCGCGGTAGAGTGAGAGGGGGATATCACTTCCTCTCTACGCCTACGCTCCTTCCGTCTTACGAATTCGATCAGGCCACGTGTCCTGACGCGAGTTTAACATTTTTTACCCATCCCAAAAAGTACACAATGCCTCTAAAGAAGTTTGCACTTCAAAAATAACTATAATATCAGTTACCTAGTACCCATAGTATAAGGTTTGCTTAGTTTGGGACTAGATGGCTTTGTGTAATTTGTCCAGGAATATTTATTTTATTTCTTGTCTGAAGGAGACTCAAATCATAACAGTGAAAATGATTCGAATGAAAGATTGAATCGAGACCGACAGTGATTTCAATATGTATCGACTGTCATAACATCTTTGACTGCAACCACAATGACCGCAGAATGCATGTGGTTGTAAACATTACCGAAGCGATGAGCATCAATGACATCCGTTGTGCGTTAACTTCGTGCCACAAGTGCGCCGAACAGCCCCCTTACCACCAACTCTTATTGCGATTCAATATCTTTATAGAATGCTTATTCATACCAATGAATAAGCGACTCTATTTCAAATACAATAGAGTAGCTTATTCGTTGGTGTGAATAAGCATTCTATTCAGATATTGAATCGCAATAAGAGTTTGTGGTAAGGGTGCAGTTCCAGTTGGTATATCCCGTATATAGGCTGACGAGATTCTCATTATGGATTTCTTTTTATTCTTCGGGTGACACAGTTCCCCTTCTGTGAAGCGTTTACCGTAGCTATATTAACGCTCGCAACATGAAATATCCGCCACCCCCGCTGCCAACGCAGCAACTTCTTCCTTTCTGATAACCTCACTCACTCGCAGGAACACAATAACTCTTAAGTGAATTGTTTTTTTTTTATACTACGTCGGGTGTCAGACACGCCCGGCCCACCTGATGTGAAGCGGTTACCGTAGCCATGTTAACGCTCGCATAAAATATCCCTCGTGCGCCGCCACCCCCGCTGCCATCGCAGCATCTCCTTCCTTTCTGGTGACCTCACTCACTCGCAGGTATTCTGTGAGGTGGAGTGTACATTCCCCAGTCGGGTAGCTTACAATTACGCTCCCTACCTCTCTTAATTTATCTTATTTGGCTGTGTTTACCCTTCGTCGCCCCATACGAGGTCTCCACTCTAGGACTCTCTGCCATCACTGACTCGGCAGATGTGGCCGGCCCACTGCCGCTTCAGCCTGCTGACTCTGAGAGCTATGTCGACAACTTTGGTTCTCCATCGAATTTCTTCGTGCTGGATTCGGTCCTGTAGAGAAATGCCGAGCATAGCTCTCTCCATCGCTCGCTGTGCGACTTTCAATTTATGGACCAGCCCAACGCTCAGAGTCCAAGCTTCTGCACCGTAAATTTAAGTCTAAACTGATAAAAAATTGAAGACGAAGTCGCAGTTACAAAATAGTTAAATTTTTATTGTACGCTATCATTACGGGCACAATAGAATGTGGGAGAAAAAATAAAATACCTTGAAGTTAAATGTAATTGTCCAGAATGATCTATTTTTGATGAGATTTACAATGTAATTTGAGGCACGTAATCGAAAAATCATAGAGATATTTTCAAAAATCACGATGTATGATTTCATAGTTGACGAGCTCGTCTATTTAAGTTTCGATTCTTGGAAGACTGGTTTTAACTCCTGCAAAGAACGCGTGCCGTCGATTATGTACTAACCAGCTGACCCGGCGAACTTTGTACCGCCTAAGAATCAATGAAAGTCGTGTTACTGTAGTCTTACCTGAATTAAATTTATAATTTTAGGGAAGTAATACAATCTAATATAATAAAGTACTGAGCTTTAATATTAGCTCAGTACTTTATTAAGATAATATCATAAAAAAAATATTGGTTGCCTGTAAAGTCGGTATACGGGCGAAAGTTTTACGTGACAACGACTTTGAGTGGTAAAATGTTTTCGAGTGGAAGGGACGCATGCCTTTCACTTTTTATGTCTGTCTCTCTCGCTCTTAGAAGGGACGCGTGCCTTTCACTCGCTCTCATTGTAAGCGCATAACGTGAGCCAGTTTCTTGAAGTGTCACCCGGCTAACCAATTTATAAGACGTTGTCACGTCAAAAAATATATCAATAAATATCTCTAACAATTTTCAAAACAAATCACAGACAACAGAACTTTCACGGCGCAAAAGTGAGACCAATCGATAAATATCTCAATCCTTTTTCATCTGACACTATTTGTATGGGAAAATGTTTTTTCTTTCATTTTATTTTTGGTCAATGTTCCAATGTTTTAACAGTTGCTCAACGTTAATCAGTTACAGTATGCTCTATACCCCCTTCGATTGAAGGGGGGCGCGCATCCCAACAGTGAGATTATGGATTGATGTTGATAATGCTTAGTGTCTAGCACAGATAATATTATCATACTAGCGGCGGCAGCGGGGCTGGCGGCCCGCGAGCGTTATTTTATGTTGCGAACGTTAATATGGCTACGGTGACTGCTTCACATCAGGCGGGCCGTATGCTTGTCTGCCACCCGACGTAGTATTAAAAAAAACAAAGTTCACCCTTAGTGTTTAGCGGTTGGAGTCTCGCCATAACGTGAATTTTAATTCATTTTTGAAGAAGAAGAAGAAGAAACATTTATTGTAACATAAAACAACACTATTACATTAATTACAAGCTGTTTATGTAAGAAAACTGGAAACAAAAACAGTGCTGCATTATGCCACAAATTGGACCCAGCTCAGCATTATGCCGTTGTCTGACTATATCAGACCCCAGCGCTGATTTTCAGCTGGGACCAGTTCGTGACACCACGGACGGACAATCAGACGCCACACAGTTATTTTTTTAAATATACTCGCATAAGAATTTTAAATATTTAAGGCGTACTGAAGTACATGGAACATGTCTTCAGACAGTCAGGGGAGAGTTACTAAAGAATAGGGAGTGCACAAAAGATCCAAGAGGGTCGACGTGCCACCGGTGCTGCGGCGCTGGACCCATTTCAAGATAAGATAAATATACTCGCATAATCACACATACACATATATATATATATATATATATATATATATATATATATATATATATATATTCTGTTTCTCCCCTATGTGCCATATTATTATATATAATAATATGGCAAATAAAAAAAAAAACTATTGTAATCTTAATTAAAATATACATCGCCGCTGTCGGGCTGCTCCAAGAAATCCTGGGAAATACCTAGTCAGCAAAAAGTACTATCAGAATCTATCAGCTTTGGATACATATATATTAACAATTATTTATGCTACCCGACATAGCGTTATCACAGAGACACAAATCAATACAAAATGTCAGGCTCCAAGAAACTCGCATCCAGGGCCCATTTGTGGTGAGAGTTCCAATTCCAACCCACCATCTATCAACCTTTTTAGGGGAGGAATTTTGGTCGGAAAGGGGTCGTATTTCGGAAGTTGCGAGGTCGGATGTCGAATGCAACGCGATACACGTCACCGACTGTACGTGCTGTAGCTTAAATTAGCAGAGTATAATATATTATTAACTGGGCCGCAATAAAAGCGGGTCGGTAATAAAAACATCAATAACTTCCAAAATATTTTAGCTAGCTTTATGAAATAAATACTGAATTAAAGTTTATTTCCTTACAAATATAGGCAGAAGTAAAATCTTTTTATTGCTTTTTGGTGATTGTATTAAAAAATTGATGTTTTTGTTACCGACCCGCTTTCATTGCGGCCCAGTGTATATATGTGTTACATGCGCAACCCTAATGAATATCGCTGACACGGCCAACAACACTGCACACGGCACTGTGGTGCTAAGCGACCTCGATTGCGAAACACATCGCGCCACTCGCGTAAACCGCTGATGCTACGAATCGCCTGGCGTCCACGAGGCGGCGACGGCCCCGCGCACTTTACTCCGTTTCTAGCATCGAGCGAGTCTAGTTAATTAATTAGTTATTACTTTGTAATTTTACTTAATAAATTTGTTCCTTAAAAATTGGTTTTTTTTGGGACTTCTGGCTACGATTCCTGTTTCTGGCGCAGTCGGTAGGATACTCGGGATAGCGCGCGCGTAATCGGGATAGGATCAAGATTTCCGTTTTTTCAAGATTTCCGTTGGAACCCAGACCGAGCCCCGCGCGGCTAACTGGTTCCCAAGCCTTCACCGAGTATCCGAACAATACAACGAGTCCAGCCAGAGGAAGTATCAAGACATCGATGCTGTACTCAAGAAACCAGATGTATATGTGAGTTGCACAGAATTATCTCTTGTGTTGCTTTCCCTAGCTCCTAGTGCACCTAAGCCTCCAAAATTTTTCATCCCAAATCCTCGGGATCCTCCCAGACTGCTCCCAAGCGGACTGGTAGGGCTGACTTAGTAGATAACCTTAGAAATATAGAATTAGAAAAGATAGAAGACACCCAGACTGTCCCAATTCGACAGACTGAGATAGTTAGTGATAAATTAAATTTAACTGATAGGTATAGGAACGTAAATATGTCATTCGACCCAGACACTATTTTCAAGGCTTTGCGTGTAGTACCTGACTTCGATGGGAACGTTAACGTACTCCCTCGATTCATTCGGATCTGTGACCAACTGGTGACCGATTACCTCAAACAGGGGCCTGGCAGCGAATTGAATAATTTATCGTTAATAAATGGAATATTAAATAAAATAACTGGGCCTGCCGCTAGTCTTATTAACTCAAACGGCATACCAGAAAACTGGTTAGGGATTAGAAATGCCCTCATTAACAACTTTTCCGACCAGAGGGATGAAACTGCCCTATATAATGATATAGTTCTACAATCCCAGGGCAATAGCTCCCCTCAGGAGTTTTATGACAGATGCCAAACTCTTTTTAGTACGATAATGACGTACGTCACTTTGCACGAGTCCGTCGGGACTACCGTTGCAGCTAAACGGGATCTCTACCGTAAACTAACCTTACAGGCTTTTACTCGAGGTCTCAAAGAGCCCCTCGGATCTCGCATAAGGTGCATGCGACCCCAGACATTAGAGAAAGCATTGGAATATGTGCAGGATGAAGTTAACGTTATGTACCTACAACAGAGAAATGAATCTAGCAAATCCACTCAGCTTCACCCTAGTACCACTAGCAAACCTGCGCTTACGGGATTTAATATGGCGCCCGCACATGCTCCAATCATTTCTAAGCCAATGCATATCATGCCATCTAACTGGAATCGCCCGCTTCCGCATAACCCAATTCCTTTTAAGGTACCTACACAGCTTAACCAACAACGTCTGCCCGGACCATCCCGTACGCAACAGATGTTCCGCGCACCACCACCTAGTTATAATCCTAACAACGCCGGATTTAGATTTCCACCACGCAATCTGCCCCAGGCATCGACAGGTCCGAAACCCATGAGTGGCGTAACCTCTTTTACGTCAAGACCGTTGCCACCGACAGGACATGACTGGCGCAGGTTCGGAAATCCCCCTCCATCTAATTATTTTAAAACACGAGATATTAACGTTAATGAATGTGCCGCTTATAATGACTATTACTATTACTATCCTGAGTATTATGACCAAGATTATTACAGCGTGAACCCAGAGCCGGAGTATTACGCGTATAACGATTATAGTAACACTGAATACCAAAATTATCCGCAACAGGCTGACATGTCCTATGAACCTGAAGACTATGAGCAGTCTTCCTCCAGTAGACCGGAGGATTTTCAGGAAGTAGCTCTATTAAAAAAGCCAAAATAGAGGTTAACCTCCAGACTCAAAGGCAGCTGCCTTACATTAGTATCAGTGAACCACCTCTAAAATTACTGATCGACACAGGGGCTAACCAATCATTTATCAGCCCCGACGCTGTTAGAAATTATTACTCTCAGATACCTCTCACATACGATCCTTTCGAGGTGACAAACGTCCACGCTACTACTAGAAGCGACTACTCAATAACTTTGCCTTGTTTCACAGAATTCAACGATAGAGACTCTATTAAATTATTTGTGTATAAATTCCATGACCACTTTGACGGTTTGATAGGTCTGGACTTGCTTACCAAATGGGAAGCCAAGATAGATCTAAAGAATCAAGTACTAAGCACTAAATTAGCCCAAAATCCTATAAGAATGTATAATTCTAGGAATGTTAACCTGTACGAGGATATTATCCCAGCTAATAGTACAAAATTAATAAGAATACCGATTAATACTCAGGACGGTGAAGTACTGATACCCGAACAAGTAGTCTGTAACTGTGTAGTGCAGGAGTGTCTAACCACTGTCATTAACAACCGAGGTATCGTAGAAGTCGAGAACCCCTCCAATAACGACATCATATTCTCACTAGATCACCCGGCCCAAGCCGATGTATTTACTACTGAATGCGAACACTCAACTGTACAGCCACCAAGTAGAGATCGAATTGAAGAGGTTCTTTCGCGATTACGTACGGATCACTTAAATCCCGAAGAGAAAGCCAATCTTATTTCACTCTGTTCTCAATATTCGGATGTATTTTATATAGAAGGGGAACCTCTTGCTTTTACCAACAAGGTCAAACACCACATTAAAACAACCGACGAACTTCCGATTTATACAAAAAGCTACCGATACCCGTTCATACATCGCGACGAAGTTAGGGACCAAATCAGTAAAATGCTTGAGCAAGGTATCATTAGACCATCAGACTCTGCTTGGAGCTCCCCTATTTGGGTCGTCCCCAAAAAGGCTGACGCTACTGGCACAAAAAAAATGGCGTATTGTAGTGGACTTTCGGAAGCTCAATGAAAAGACCATCGATGATAAATACCCTATACCCAATATAACAGACGTACTTGACAAGCTTGGCAAATGCCAATATTTTACGACTTTAGACCTTGCTAGTGGGTTCCACCAAGTGGAAATGAGCCCTAGTGACATCCCTAAGACCGCCTTCAGCGTGGAACATGGACATTTTGAGTTTTTGAGAATGCCCATGGGATTAAAAAATGCTCCCTCAACCTTCCAGAGGGTAATGGATAACGTTCTACGCGGGTTACAGAACGTCATCTGCTTGGTATACTTAGATGACATTATTGTATTTAGTACCAGCCTACAAGAGCACATGATAAACTTAGAAAGGGTATTTCAGAGACTCCGAGAATCCAACTTCAAAATCCAAATGAACAAATCGGAATTTTTGAAGCTAGAGACCGCCTTCCTAGGTCACATCATAAGTAGAGAAGGCATCAAGCCGAATCCAGATAAAATCATAGCAATAAAAAACTACCCCATACCTAAAACTCCTAAAGAGATTAAGCAATTCTTGGGCTTACTCGGATATTATCGTAAGTTTATTCCAGATTTCGCTCGGGTTACTAAACCTCTAACTCAATGTCTGAAAAAGGGAAGAAAAATAGCACTAGACTCTGAATATGTAAATTGCTTTGAAAAATGTAAAACGCTTCTTACTAACGACCCCATCCTCCAGTATCCAGATTTCAACAGGGATTTCCTCCTCACTACGGACGCGTCCAATTTTGCCATCGGCGCTATCCTATCCCAAGGCGCTATAGGTTCAGACAAACCGATTTCATTCGCTTCACGAACATTAAATGAAAGCGAGATAAACTACAGCACTATTGAGAAAGAGTTGCTAGCGATAGTTTGGGCTACAAAGTACTTTAGACCCTACTTGTTTGGCCGTAAATTCAAAATCCTAACAGATCATAAACCATTGCAATGGATTATGAGCTTGAAAGAGCCCAACTCCCGTCTTACTCGATGGCGCTTAAAACTTAGCGAATATGACTATACAGTTGTTTATAAGAAGGGTAAAAGTAATACTAATGCCGATGCTTTGTCTAGAATCGAAATACATAACGAGATAAGCTCAATAATTTGCGATGACCCCACAGACAGACCACGGACTCCTAACAGCTCAATAGTCGCAAACCCCACTGATCGGCCACCTACACCCGCAAATTCCTCCACGGTAACGGCACATACCTCGCAAGAGCACCCAATTTTAGAAGTACCTATTACCGATGACCCGTTAAACAAATTCCACCGTCAGATATGCCTAACGATAGTTAATGATATTACAAAACGACCTATAGTTTCAAAGCCGTTCGATACACATACACGCACCTCCATACAAATATCGGAAAACAATCTCGAGGAAGACGTTGTTAATATGATCAAAGAATTCGTTAACCCCAAGATCAAAACTGCCATCTTAATAACGCCAGCACTTGCTATGTATTCAGTGATACCCATTATACAGGAAAAATTCAAGAGTTCATCAATGAACCTAGTCCTAGTAAAAAGGGAGTTAGAAAATGTTAAACAATATCTAAAGCAGCAAGAAATCATTAAACACTATCACGATGGTAAGACGAACCACCGTGGCATTAACGAATGCTATCTTGCCTTAGCTCAAAAATATTACTGGCCTAAAATGAGAGAACACATCACTAAATTTATCAATGACTGTACAATATGCGGTCAGGCTAAATACGACCGCAATCCAATTCGTCCACAATTTAATATAGTACCCCCACCTACCAAACCATTCGAGATAGTGCATATGGACCTATTCACAGCCGAATGCGAGAAATACGTCACATTCATAGACGTATTCTCTAAATATGGTCAGGCTTACCACTTACGGGACGGAACTGCGCTTAGTGTCATACAAGCACTACTAACCTTTTGCACGCATCACGGACTCCCACTAACCATCGTATCCGATCAAGGTACAGAGTTTACTAACCAAATGTTTGCTGAATTCACAAGGTTGCATAAAATCATTCACCATAAAACCTTAGCACACGCCCCTAACGATAACGGTATGATCGAAAGGTTTCATTCTACCTTATTAGAGCACTTGCGAATTCTCCGTCTACAAAAAAAGGGTGAACCCGTGATCAATCTTATGCCCTACGCCGTGTTAGCCTATAATAGTTCCATTCACAATTTTACCCGATGTAGGCCATACGACTTAATACTTGGACATACTGACCCTCGTGACCCGCTTGACTTTAACCCAGCTGAACACCTGCTACAACAATACATTCAATATCATAGGGAACAGATGAAGGTATATGATATAGTTAACAAATCGGCTCTTACTAACCGCACTGACATAATAGAACGTAGGAATAAATACCGGGAAGCTGAGGTAGATTATCAACCCCAGCAACAGATATTTGTGTCTAACCCCACTGCAGCAAGGCAAAAACTAGCACCTCGCTTTACACAAGACACGGTATTGGCAGATTTATCCATCCACATTTATACTTCTAAAAAACGCGGACCTATTGCCAAGTCTCGCTTAAAGCGTGTACCTAAGAGCGCAAAATTGTTGCAGAATACCGCTGCTGATACTGACACACCAACTCGTGGGAACTCAGGAGATAAAACTTGAGAGCTTGAGTGATGGACCCGGCTTGCTACCATTTAACCTTGGACCCATGAAACTCATTACCCATTATCATGCATTCCTACAGTATATAGATTTAGATGATATAGATAATAAGCTTAGTATGGTAAAAAATCAAATAGAAGGTATAGAAACCCATCTCACTAACTACACTTATGCCCTCTACGAAGTTCAGATAGGACATCTAGTTACTAAGTTAGATAAAGCCCTAGCCCAACTTAACAGCTTAGAGCCAGGTCGTGCTAAAAGAGGTTTGGTAAATGCATTAGGTACAGTAATAAAAAGCATATCTGGGAATTTAGATTATAACGACGCCTTAAAATATGACGATGCCTTGAAAATACTTAAACAAAACCAAGATCAAGTCATAAATAATCTTAACTATCATATTAGTCTTAGCAAAGACTGGATGGCTCAACATACGAACATAACATCGAGGTTAGTAGAGAACGAGAGTAGGATAAACCAAACGATACAACTAATATTGGATAAAAGTAAATACGAAGACTACAACCTTATAAAGTATGCTCAATTCGGCCAAGTTATAGATAATGTTAGCGATAATATTAATGATCTAATTTTAGAATTACGTAGGATAGAAGACATTTTAGCGTTTACTAGGTCCGGTAGTACGCACCACTCTATGATAGATACGGATACATTAAGAAGCATGATTAAACGTTTAGAGAATATATACAGGAATGATGAGTTATTAGACTTAGACCTTCGCGAGTACTATGAAATAGTTAGGACAGGATCCTACTTTAAGGGGAAGCAAATAGTCATAGTCTTTAGAATTCCCATAATAGCCTCACCAACCTTCCAGTTGTATCACCTATCAATAGTACCTAACCGGAAAAATCAAGTCCTCATCCCACCATATCCCTTCATAGCAACCAATGGTGACATTCATGTGTACATAGAGGCAGAATGCCCGAAGGTTAACAGCCAATATCTATGCGAAGAAAACCTCAATAACCAGATGAGGACTGAACCCGACTGTATCGTAAAGCTGCTACGCGACCAAGCCGTAGACAAGACATGCAGAGCTACATCAATATCTTTATCAAAGGGAGCCATGGAAAAATTAGATGATCGCCACTACGCTGCGATATTCCCGAAACCCGCGAGGATACAACTCAACTGCGGACGTCGAAACGACTACACCACACTCAATGGAAGCTACCTTGTCACCATACCTCATGGATGCTTACTGCGCACTACTGACTTCACCCTAGCAAACTCTAACGACAAGTTAAGAGGACAACCATTGAAGATTCTCCAATATGCGCTCAATGAATCCCATGTAGCATCATCTCAGATCCAAACGTCTCTTAAGATACACTCCATTAACCTGAAGGACCTACATGACCTGCAACATAGGATCGAGACACAATCATTAGTCATACCAGAGCAGACTCATACGCTGTATCATACTACTATACCACTGTACGTTACACTGCTATGTGTGCTGTCACTCATTATAGCGTTTTGGGCTAAACGCAAACCATGCTGTCGTCGAGAACGCAAGACACAACCTGCAGCACAATTCCATGTTGGACTGGCCAACGCAGTCCCCGCTCCAGACACAACCCAAGATAAGGCGTTCCCCGCAACATTTTCGATGAACGTCTAAAATAGTTGCGGTTCTTCGGGGGGAGGTGTTACATGCGCAACCCTAATGAATATCGCTGACACGGCCAACAACACTGCACACGGCACTGTGGTGCTAAGCGACCTCGATTGCGAAACACATCGCGCCACTCGCGTAAACCGCTGATGCTACGAATCGCCTGGCGTCCACGAGGCGGCGACGGCCCCGCGCACTTTACTCCGTTTCTAGCATCGAGCGAGTCTAGTTAATTAATTAGTTATTACTTTGTAATTTTACTTAATAAATTTGTTCCTTAAAAATTGGTTTTTTTTGGGACTTCTGGCTACGATTCCTGTTTCTTATGTTAGTGTTTTATTATTGATGATGTCCATGCACTACTACTCAGCTCGCCAATCTTCCAGTACTGATGCCTCGTAACACTTGATTTCTTGAATCCATTATTACGTTCCGTTTAATCCAGCGTGAGACATAAGAAATTAGATTGAAATAATATCCTCACGGCGCAAGAAAATGATGCGAGATTCCTAGGTAATGTGTTTTACCTGGAATTTCATTCGAGTTATGGACGCAATTTCATAAGTAACGCGGATGAAGCTCGAATAATATGTTGGGGGAATTTCAGACTGTAATAGAATTAATACAAGGCTGGATATCTATTTTAATGTAGAGTAGACGAAAGTAAATATACGATTATAATGAAACCGTTTAGCATTTTGATTTCTTCTTCGAGTCAAAGTCTACATCCTGGTCATTATTGCCAGATTCATTTTTGATTAAAGTGGGATTTCAAATATTGATAAAGTTGATTTATAAAAAAAATTGAAACCGACTTCAGTTGGCGAGCGCAGTTTATTGGTGGAATACCCCGGCAGATGCTGCTGCCCGTCTTCCGGGAGAAAAGTTATCGCGTGACATAAGATTCCTTAGTCGCCTTGTACGACATCCAGCGCAGAGCAATGGAGCATAATTTTATTCTGCCGACTTCCATAGGGCAAATTTAAGGGTTTCTCTCGATTTTTCCCATCATCAGACCCTGACTTGGTGAATATGGAACCACCTCGTAATTACCCTTTCAAATAAAAAATTGAATTTGACCATACATGCTTATAAAATTTGTGCGAGATGCTGGGATTGTTGGAGAGAGAGAGATCGAGTAAAAGTCTCTGATGTCAAATTACTAGGTGCACAGCGTGGATTTATTGCCACAAGTCTTCATACAAAATTCTTCTTACTGACTAACTATCTTCTAATTTCAAATCAGGAGCGCTTCAGTGGTTCACTATCTTCAATTTTCTATTTCTGGAGCGCTTGAGTATTTCTTTCTTGATTTCCCGTCGTCTTGCTGAGTCGAAGCTGGAACTATTGATTACTGCTGAAGCTGGAACTGTTGAATGCAGGACATGCTCCGACTATTAAACAAAATTCTAAGTAGGTCAACCTATGAGTCCACAAAGACGGCCGACCAATCAGGGCTCTTTAATTCGACTCTACCACTAAATCTTCTAAATCTTCTAATTTTTGCTATCTCTTTCTATCGGCATGTCCTGACATTCGCGAGTTTACAAATATTTTTAAAATCTATTTATAACAAAGGCTTATTTACTTAACATATTATAACAAAAATCATTCAAAATACAATAATATTTAACAAAGTGTTTACGCCTCTTCAGGGCGACCTAGTAGTATATTGAAAAGGTTGTTTTTATTCTTTATTGATTTATACGTACAATCTAATGTTTATACATAAAAATATACTTATTCATCTATTTAAACAAACAATAATTACACTTAAGAATCTATTAACTAATCGTTGTCCTGCACATTTCTCCCGCCGTGCATCGTGGTCGCCGTCGTTCGACACGATGCAGAAAATGGCTGTGCAGGCTCGCTGGTGTCCACCGGGATGACGACGACTTTCTTTGCTGGCCGTCGGAGCACTCCTCCTCTGGTTGCCACGTCGACTGTTCTGACGATTCCGTCGGGGCCTGGGTACGTGGCGCAGATTCGTCCACGTATCCAGGTGTTGCGTGGATGATTGCCGTCGACGATGAGGACCAAGTCGCCGTTGTGCAGAGCAGGCCCTCGTCCATGGGGCTCCCGCCGGTTTCGGAGTTCAGGCAGGTACTCCCGGACCCATCGGGCCCAGAAGGCGTCGGCAAGGCGCTGGGATGTGCGCCAGCTGGCGCGCAGGTTCAGGTCGCGCTCGCTGAACTCGCCCGGTGACTGTAGGCGTCCTGGCCCGCCCAGGAGGAAGTGGTTCGGTGTGAGGACTTCTGGGTCTTCTGCGCTGACGGAGACATGCGTGAGTGGCCGGCTGTTCACCGTGTGCTCGGCCTCGACGAGCAGGGTCTGCAGAACTTCTTCTGAAGGGTAACGTTCGTGCAGTGTGGCTGAGAGCGCTGTTTTTACAGAGCGCACCATACGTTCCCAAGCGCCGCCCATGAATGGAGCGCCCGGGGGTATGAAGCGCCAGTCTATGGTCTTTTTTGATGCTTCCTCTGCCATGGCCGAGTTGATGGCAAGACGTAGTTCCTTCTCGGCGCCGTGGAAGTTGGTTCCGTTGTCAGACCACAGTTGTGATGGACGTCCTCGGCGCGAGATCATGCGTCTCAGCGCCATGATGGCTGAGTCGGAGCTGAGGGAGGTGGCCATCTCCAGATGTACTGCGCGCGTGGTGAGACACGTGAACAGAGCCACGTATCGTTTCTGGTGGGTCCGTCCCACCGTGACTAAGAGTGGACCGAAGAAATCCCACCCGGTGTAGGTGAAGCTTCGCTGGTGGTGTGCGACGAAAGGTTTGTAAGACCTCGAACCCGTGCGAATCCAAGTCAGCGATGTCCTGCTGTCAGTCCAGTAGTATGTGGCTTCGGGTTTCCGCTCGTGTTCCTTCTTTACAGCTGTTGCCATGCGTGCACCTAACACTGCTGCCTGTAGTTCGAGTCGCGGAATCGAAGTAAGCTTAAGTGGTGCGACTTTAGCTTTGGCCGTGATGAGCGTCACGTTAATGTTGTCGTCTTCAGAAACAGTGCGCCAATATAGCGCGGTGGCGTACGAGGCTTCGCTGGCATCTACGAAGACATGCAGTTGGAGTGATTTCGCAATACTGTAATCTGGGTAGCATCTAGGCACGGTGACGTTGCTGAGATTCTTGAGGTGTTGCATCCATCGGCTCCATTCTTCTGTCAGATCTTGATCCAAGCATTCATCCCAGTCGGTGCCTCGCCTCCAGACTTCTTGAAGTATCTGCTTAGCTCGAATAGTGATTGGTGACACCAGGCCGAGCGGATCGAAGAGTGACATCACTATCTTCAATGCTTCTCTCTTTGTCGGCTTGTTGCTGTTCAGCACCGTCGCTGGGACGCGCACCAGGTCCAAGTTGAAGCCCAGCTGGTCTTCATTCGGTCGCCATATGAGACCGAGCACTCGTTCGAGCTGGCATTCATCTTTTAAGTTCACCGTGGAGTCTTCTGATGCTGCTTCTCCCAGCTGTTGCAGTAGTTGGGTGGTTGGGTACCATTTCTTGAGTTCGAAGTGTGCGTGTTGATGGATTCTTCGAACTTCTCGGGCGATGTGAACGGCGTCTTCGATGTTTCTGAAACTATCTAGGTAGTCATCGACGTAATGGTTCTTTTTGATGGCTTCTACGGCGCGTGGGCTTTCTTCTATGAACTTCTCAGCGTTGATGTTCTTTACATATATTGCTGTCGCAGGCGAGCTTGACGCGCCGAAAATCACTGACTTCATTCTATATTCTTCCGGCGGCTCGCTGTCACGTCGGTTTCCACGCCATAAATAACGTAATGCATCTCTATCTTGTTCGCGCAGTTCTATTTGCATAAACATTTCCGCTATATCTGCAGTTACGGCGATCGGATATTGACGGAAACGCATCAGTACGCTCGGCAGCGGCTGCAGTAAGCCAGGACCGATGAGTAGTTGATCGTTGAGTGAAGTCCCACTAGTCTTGGCTGCGGCATCATGCACTATTCTCATTTTCTCGGGTTTCTTCGGGTTGAAGACAGGAAAGTGCGGAAGGTACCAACATCTATTAACGTTTGTGTTTGTAGGCGGCGCAAGTTCGGCGTAGCCCTTTGCTACGAGTGCCTCCATTTGATTGCAGTACCTCTTCCTGAGCTCTGTGTCACGATCTAATCTTTTCTCAACTGTGTGAAGCCTCCTTAAAGTATTTTCGTAATTATCCGGCATCTTAATATCTTCACTCCTCCATAATAAGGCGGTCTGGTATTTTCCCTCCGAAGTCCTCTTAGTGTGTTCTTGTAAAATACGAAGTGCCTTTTCACCTGGGTCGCTGTTTGGTCTTCTTGGATCGATGTAGAGGTTGTCAGCTGTTATGAAGTTCTTCACTAATCGGTCTATGTCTTCATCAGCTGAGTGGTTGATGAAGTTGACTCGATGACCCAAGGTTCGAGTGTGGCTGCCGTGTAACACCCATCCCAGTTGTGTACGCGATGCAACTGGCTGATTTCTTCTTCCTGTTCGAGATTCTGTAGACAGCAGAAGGTGCCAGTTATCCTGGCCGATGAGGATCTTCGGCTTCATGATGCCATGCTGTAGCTGATGAGAGATGTCCCGTAGATGTTCGCACTCAGTGATTGCTTCTATAGGTATCTTCTGAGCTGCTAAGTCCAAATTCTTCATGGTGCGCGCCTCTATCTGTAGCTTGTTGGCTCCACGTCCTCTTGCGTTGAAGGTTACACGATGAGACTTCTTGTAGGTGGCGGTGTCTCCATCGAAGGTCGAGATGTGCAGCGCTTCCTCCGGGCCGTTGGCTCCTATTTGTTGAGCTAGTTCTTCATCTATCAGGGTGATGGTGGAACCATCATCCAGTAGCGCGAAGGTGTCTGTTTCTCCCGCCGGTCCGGAGATGTGCACTGGTGCAATCTTCAAATATGAGGCTGGTTGCGGCGCCCATGCTGAGTTGATTTTCTCTTCGACTTCTGTCTTTAGGTCTTCCTTTTGTGAATGAAGCATTCGGTGGTGGTAGTGCTTGCAGTCGTTTACTTCACATCTCTTGGGACGGCAGCTATGTGTACTTTTCCTATATCGCAAACATCGGAAGCAAAGTCGGTGTTTCTTCGCCATATCCCAACGGTCATGCACTGTTGCGTTCTTAAATTTGTAGCAGTCAGCCGTGGCGTGTCCTTGGCGATTACACAGGTTACATTTCGGCTGCCACTGTTGATACTGCATGTTGTTCACTCGATGACGACGGCGAGTTTCATAACTGTCTGTTGACCCTCCTATGTTCTCTGGCGGTGCATACGGACTGCATATTTCCGCTTCTCTTCTTATGAAACGGCTAAACTTCAACAGGTCGGGCTCTTCTCTCGGTTGGGTGGCTGCATATTCATACCACTGCCTCTTCATTGTTGGAGTCAATTTCTCAACTATATTCTTCGAGACTTCGGGGTTGTACAGATAATACACACAGTTGAGGGCTTGCATTGTTGCAACGATGTTTTCAACTTTCGTTGCGAAAGTGCAGATATCGCGCGGTGAGTCGGTGAGGCGTGGCAATGCTCGTAGTCGATCCATTTCTGCCATTGCTATCGAGTCTGGCCTCCCGAATCTTGTTTCTAATGTCTTCATAATGCAGTTTGCGTCTGCGTTCGCTATAAATAAACCTTGTACAGCTTCCTTTGCAGCTCCCTTTAGACTTCTTCGTAGTCTCGATAAGTTGTCCGTCGTCGAATATTGATAGGCCGACTCGTAGTACGCTGCTTTGAACGTCAAGTAGTCTTGATACGCTCCATTGAAGTTCGGTAGTTCTTGCGTTCTCGATCCTGTATGTCGGGCTGATAGGACGGCTTGAGAGATAGCTGCTGTCAGTTCTTGCAACTCGGTTCGCCGTTCTTGTTCTTGAATAGGCGCGGTTGCATGCGGCGTGAAGCTGTTCGGCTGGCAAGAAGCTGCTGCGCTTGCCTGCGGCTGTGACGTCGCTGCGACGTTCACTGGTGACGCAGCGTTGAGGTTCGGATGCCAGGGCGCTGCGATGGCTGCTGGCTGTGACGGCTGCGTCATGGCGATGTTTGTTGGTGGCAAGGCGGACGACGGAGCGTAGAAGCTCAAGTGCCAGGGTGCTGCAAAGGCCGCTGGCTGGAGCTGCTGCGTCGTCGCAATGTTCGGTGCCACGTTGACAGGCGGTGCGCTGGGGATCGGTGGCCACGGAGCGGCTGTGTCCGTTGGCCTATAAAGCTGCATCGCTGTCTGGTTCGGTGTAGGTGCAGGCGTAGATCTTCCTGCTGGCGGCGGAGGAGGCGGCATCAATACTGTGGCGTGTTCGGTCACGGAGGGACGCGGGGCCGACGGAAGTGCGGCGGTGACTCCCGCCGGTGTTGGCGCTGGGGTGCTCCAGGATGCGGCAGTGATCACTGGAGCCGGTTCAGTAGTCGCCTCTGGTTCAGGTTCATGCTGTCCCTCGGTGATGGCAAGGTGGCTGGACTGTAGCCACGTGCGGACGCGTTTCTCTCCTCCTTCACTATCGACTGCAGATGCTGCGTCTTCTTCATCACTTGATTGTGCTTCTATTTCTGCTATACGAGCTTGGGCGAGTTCCAACTTCGCTCTGGCGAGTTCATGAAGGGCTTCAGCAAGACGACGGGCTTTCGCAGACTTGTGGCTTGAGCTCTTGACACGCGACGGTACGGCTGAAGATGCACGGAAGGGTTGACTGGTGGTAGCAGGCGGCGCGGTGGACTGCTCTGGACGCGGCGCGAAAGGTTCGGTGGCAGCCTGCGAAACGGCAGGTTGCTCAAGACGCGGCGCGTGTGAATCCAGGGCGGCCTGTTGCGTGACTGGCCGCACGGCGCTGGACTCGTTGGCTATGGCAGTCCGCGGTGATGCTGTCGGCTCGGTCGTGGCGGATGTGGCGCCGGTGACTGTAGACTCCGTCGCGGTGGTGGCTTCAGACGACGTAGTCCTCTCTGCAGATGACCCTGTAGCCGTTGTTCCTGATGGTGTGGAACCCCGTTGTCTTCCACCATGCTGTGACCTGGTAACAGGCATCTCTGAAAATTACTCGATGCTCTCTCCCCAAAAAATCCGGCTCGAAGGACCAGCTCGATGTGTGAGATGCTGGGATTGTTGGAGAGAGAGATCGAGTTAAAGTCTCTGATGTCAAATTACTAGGTGCACAGCGTGGATTTATTGCCACAAGTCTTCATACAAAATTCTTCTTACTGACTATCTTCTAATTTCAAATCAGGAGCGCTTCAGTGGTTCACTATCTTCAATTTTCTATTTCTGGAGCGCTTGAGTATTTCTTTCTTGATTTCCCGTCGTCTTGCTGAGTCGAAGCTGGAACTATTGATTACTGCTGAAGCTGGAACTGTTGAATGCAGGACATGCTCCGACTATTAAACAAAATTCTAAGTAGGTCAACCTATGAGTCCACAAAGACGGCCGACCAATCAGGGCTCTTTAATTCGACTCTACCACTAAATCTTCTAAATCATCTAAATCTTCTAATTTTTGCTATCTCTTTCTATCGGCATGTCCTGACATTCGCGAGTTTACAAATATTTTTAAAATCTATTTATAACAAAGGCTTATTTACTTAACATATTATAACAAAAATCATTCAAAATACAATAATATTTAACAAAGTGTTTACGCCTCTTCAGGGCGACCTAGTAGTATATTGAAAAGGTTGTTTTTATTCTTTATTGATTTATACGTACAATCTAATGTTTATACATAAAAATATACTTATTCATCTATTTAAACAAACAATAATTACACTTAAGAATCTATTAACTAATCGTTGTCCTGCACAAAATTTAAGGGTTTCCCTTGATTTCTCTGGCATCCCATCAACAGATCCTGACTTGGTGAATATGGGATCACCTTGCAATCATACCCTTTCAAATAAAAAAAAAGAATTATGAAAATCGGTTCACAATTCGCAAAGATATCAAATAACATACATACAAAAAAAATATTCAGTCGAATTGAGAACCTCCTTCTTTTTTGAAGTCGGTTAAAAAATAAAAAAAGCAGGACTCATTTGAAAAAAGCGGGACATAAAAGATAAATATCCAGCAGAGTTTTTAATACAATGAACCGATATGTGCTATTGGCACGAAAATACAATGCAAAGAGTAAAATCAATTTCAAGGCATCAATAAAATATGTAAAAAAAGACGTGTGGCACTCGGGGACTGCCGCGGTAAAGCTATTGCATAGCATTTTGTATCAACTTATGCAATTATAATTTTATTTATTTATTTTATTCATGCAGTATTGCTTTTTCTTTGATATTAATTCAAGTTACACTTTTTGAGCGTGGTGACCGATAAGAAAACAAATTTTTCTATTATTAAATAAATAAAACGAGTTTCGTAGAGTCGTACAATACGTCTAATCGCACGCACACAACGCCGTGTCGAAGACTGCCGAACTGAAACGACGTTAGACGATGCACGGCCTTCAAGCCACACCTCCTTACCCGTCGGAGTGGGGAGCGTGAGGTTTTTTCGTTACGGAATTTCTGGATTCGGTCCCCGCGCTCAAGGCCCGCGATAGAAGCTATGCAATAGCTTAAAAATATTAAACTCTTAAATTGCTTATATTTTTCCAAAGATCCACATTAAGTGGTCCGTTCACGAATTTCATTTAAAAAAGAGGTCAATCCATCTCGGCTGGGCATCGTTCGGAAAATTGCGTGATGTCTTCTGGTCCGACATACCGCAGTGCCTCCAGTCAGTCTTCGACCAGTGTGTGTTACCAGTGATGACTTACGGCACTGAAACGTGGTCCCTCACTATGGGCCTTATGAACAAGCTCAAAGTAGCCCAACGAGCTATGGAGAGGGCTATGCTCGGAGTCTCTCTGCGAGATCGAATCAGAATTGAGGAGATCCGTAGAAGAACCAGAACCATGTTACCGACATAGCCCAGCGGATTAGCAATTTGAAGTGGCAGTGGGCAAGGCACATAGCACGGAGGACGGATGACCGATGGGGTCGAAATGTTCTCGAGTGGAGACCACGTACCGGCAAGCGCAGCGTAGGACGTCCACCCACACAAGGTGGACAGACGACCTCATTAAGACCGTAGGATCGCACTGGATGCATGCCGCTTCCAACCGATCTTATTGGAGATCTAGAGGGGAGGCCTATGTCCAGCAACAGAGCTTGCAATGGCTGAGATGATGATGATGAAATATTTTTTTTTGGCGTCCACCGCCAAAAGCGGCGCTCGGGTCACTAAACTTTGGGCGAAATGAACGTATAAAAACTGGATGTAGTAAAAAAGCTTATAGTTACATCCGTCACAGAACAAATACACGTACACGTAACTCTGAAAAGCAATTTCAGAAACCGCGATCGTTCTTACCGCAGAGCACATAATAGTCAAAGTTGTATAATTTTTTGTATCAAACAGTTATCTACTGTCGTATTCAAAGCGATTTCATCAGTTTTATAAGTTCACTGCACCACATTGCACCAATTCCAGCTGCGATTTGTAAATGTTTGAGTTCTTCTTCTTACAGCTGCGTTTCCACCAGAGAGGCAATTCTCGTAATTAAAATGTAGTCAAAATTCAGTTTCGATCCAGTCACGATTTCACAAATGATCTCAAAAATTTGATATTCTCTTATCAGAATATAAAACTTCAAAGTTAAATTTAACTAGGATGATATCTAAATATGACCGTAAATTAAACCACTTCCTTTACCTAACCTCACTCAGCACGGCTCTAGTGAAAACGGCTCATCGCAGCGGAGCGTGGTTTCCGTGTACTACTACTAAACAAGCGAGAGATATGTAAAAACTACTAGTCACTAAACCGCTCTTCGCAAGCATATCTGCAATAAGAATATTCAAATATTTTATTTTAATTTTCAATCAAGCTTTAGCTCTAGTTATTAATAAGGAAAATACTAACAAAGTTTACTTATTGTGTGATATTAAAGTAAAAAATAAAAATCGCCAATTTGTGGCGATCGCCATATTTGATTTAAAATGATGAAATTTAGGTAATCACGCATTGTCACGGGAACCAAACTAGTGTACCAAATTTTAGCTCAATCAGACACTGGGATGTGGGTTAAATTTAACTTGCAAGGTTTGATTACATATTCCGCGGTTAAACTTAAAAAAAAAAGCTTATAAAAAGCACCGCACCACACCGCAACCTCACTTGCACACTATTTCACAGTTTCGCTACGCATCTGCACCGCTCAGCTTGCTCGCACATCTCTAAAAAAACGCTCGTATTATTTAATATCTTCGGTACCTACGCATTGTAGCACCGCTCAGCTACATCGCACATCTCTAGTGGAAACGCAGCCTAAGTTGGCTGAAATTATTGCAATCTGAACAGCGCGATAGCGGCGCAAACATTCACCAGTCTGAACTTCTCTGCTTTTCTGAAAGCAATCTCATTTCCTTTCATTTGTATTACCTACTTTACTTTTATTTCTTGAGCCTATTGATTGAAAAGTTTTATTACGAAATGGAGGCTAGCATACGCATACTATATATTCAGTCAACTGTACGGATATTACTGTCTAATACTTTTATATACTAGATGCTGCCCACAGCTCAGCTCTCTTGTACAAATTCTCGGGATAAAAGTTATCCTATGTGGTAACACAAAATAATATTCTCTAATTCTCTGGTGGTAATTCAGATCATAATCTATCTGAAAGCCAAAGTTCATATATATGCCGAAATTCAGCCATTTTTTCGTAACTAAGTAAGAAACAAATTTTCGGGTTTATATTATCAATGTAAATCTACACTATTAATTTTAATAGGAAGTCTTTTTTCCCATGACTGGCTCATCATCAGCGTAAAGCTGAATAAAATAAGGATTGAAAGTTTGTAAAGTAAATTTATGAAAAAAGATTGCTTACCACCTAGTGTAAGTTTCACACAGTATATCTGTGTACTGTGTACAGTCGAATTCCTAAGATAACTGACCACTTTGAAATACGTTTTTTAGGGAACTCACCGTTACTATCGCGTTCGCGTTTTACTTAATATGTTTTTATAAAAATTCCGAGTTTCCGTAACGCTCCACAACAGACCGCTACTGAGATTTGAATACAAACTCATTGAATGGTTGACCGGAAGAGATCCCTTATGGGATAAATCCGCCATTGTATATGTAACTCTTTTATCATCATGTTTATGTAATTTATTCTGTACAATAAGACTTCACAACAACAACTATGATCGATGAAAACTCGAAGTTGTAACAGAGACTAAACAATAGTTCCTTTCGATTAATAGAAGTACAAATCGTAGTAAATATTTGTTGTAAATTGCTTACTTATCAGCACGTATCTAAATAACTTGAATCCTTTAACTACTATTTTTGTCCTTTCCATTATAATCACAGTCATTACTGTACTTTGTTATTTTTATCCTTTTGATACTCTAAGGTTGAATGGAAGAGATCCTTCTTAGGGATAAGTCCGCCTTTGTACTTTTTTTGCATTTTATTTGTGATGTACACTAAAGTTGTTTGATTTTTTTTCTTTCTTTTTTTTTTTAATAAATATTTCTGAACAATTTGCACAGCGCTATCTAGTCCCAAATTAAACACAAAGCTTGTGTTATGGGTAATAGACAACTGATAAATGTACTTAAATACATTTTTTTTGTAAATATATACTTATAATACATAGAAAATATAATAATATTCATTTTAAGATTAGTTTATTTTTAGTACAGTAAACAAACAGTTATTTTATTTTTAATACTATCTGACGACTAATCTGGCTTTTTATTTAAGTACTAGCTGATGCCCGCGACTTCGTTCGCGTGGACTTTATGATTCCGGCGTATTAATACAAATACGAACTAATGTAGATACATAAGAGAATATTTGTTATACGTTAAAAGTCAATATATTTTTTTTTGTTTAACATATACACCATAGTAATAATATTCATTTTAAGATTAGTTTATTTTTAGTACAGTAAACAAACAGTTATTTTATTTTTAATACTATCTGACGACTAATCTGGCTTTTTATTTAAGTATTGTGCATTTCATTGACCATTTAGTAATTTCACACAATTTGAACTCCAATCATGATTGATGAGTGATTTTCTGATTGGCAACGATGTTCCGGTCCAATTGAAAAAACAATTGATTGTGATTTGAGAGTGAAACCAGTAAATTGAATGACGGACTATTTGTTTGACTAACGATTGTGACCAATGATCATCCCATACCAAGAAATCACGGCATTGCCATATATATATAATAAATAATAAATATTTCTGGACAATTTACACAGCGCCAACTAGTCCCAAATTAAGCGCAAAGCTTGTGTTATGTATGGGTACTAGACAACTGATAAATGTACTTAATAGGCTATTTTCCAATGTTGAAAAATTGTATAAATTATTAAAAAATATCGTAAAATACACAAAACTATAAAGATCTGCAAACTTTCATTCTAATATCTTCAGTCAGACTTTTTTTAGCGTCGATCAAAGTTTGGCGGGAAAGTCCATTTTAAAAGTATGAAATTATTAAAAAATAATATTTCCATTGGAGAAGCAATAAAAAATGCTATAACTTTTATTATGATACTAATCACATAAACGTAATTTTTAACATAGCTGTCGTACAAATTTCAGATTTGATGCATACAAAATACATACCTGTGACGTCATAATTCGGTAGTCTTTTGTATGGAGCGTTTTGGGGCAGTCTAAAAATTGTGATTTTCAAATTACCATATCTCGAGAGATATTTGTGCTATCGAAGTAATTCTTTCACCTGTGGTTATATTATGGAGACGTCCCTACATATCAAATCGAAAAAAATGTTAGTCAAATAGCCTATTACATTTTTTTTTTGTAAATACAAACTTATAATACATAGAAAACACCCAGGTCAAGACAAACAGACATGCACACAAATGTTTGTCTTGTGCGGGAATCGAACCCTCGACCTCGGTGTCTAAGTGGCCATTGCTAACCATTAGACCACCGAGCTCGTCAATATATATATAATATATATTGGGTATATATATATATATATATATATATATACGGGTAACATGTTGGTTAAGGCGGGGTGGTACCAGTGGTACTGCAAAATCCACAATTTAGAATTCATCTTTGAAGTAATAAACAGAGAATTAAAATCTAGGAAAATTATATTGTTATATTGTTGAGGATATATTCTAGGGAATGTATCCGATGGAAACATGATTTGATGAAATAAAAAAATTTGACTCGATAAAATAAATTCACAAAGTTACCTCTTTTCGTATCATTTTATCTTCTATTTTCGGTTTTATTCTTATAATAAGTAATTTGATATTATAAGTCATGTACTAAAAAAGGTCATAAATAACTGGAGGTATTATACCCGAAATTGTCCGGACACTGAATATGACGTATTGTTAGCTCACGAGCACTATATCTTGTATTGCGAGGGTCTATATGGCTACGGTAACCGTTTTACATCAGGCGGGCTGTATTCTTGTTTAGCATCCATCGCGGATTAAAAAAATATATATAGTACCAGCTGACCCAGCAAACGTTGTTTTGCCATATACATTAATTATTTAGGGGTATGAAAAATAGATGTTGGCAGATTTTCAGACCTACCCAATATGTATACAAAAATTCATAAAAATCGGTCAAGCCGTTTCGGAGGAGTATAGTAACTAACATTAACAGCTATATTTCATGTTGCCAGCGTTTAAATGGCTATAGTAACCGCTTCACATCAGGTGGGCCGTTTCTTTGTTTTATATCTGACGACATTTTACTTTCTTGAATATTTTTAAGAATTCCTTCTTTGTTCTGGAATATCTCAATCGAGTAGTTCATTCCACGGCCTACGTGCTTGCTATATTAGTTGTTGGCTATTCTGCTTTGGTATTCGTGATATAACTACGATAACTAAGTGAAAGTAGGTACTTCCTTACGTTTGTTTATCTACGTGTTTTCACAGAAGTGCATTGCGGTGATCGACCGCGGAATATCTACGTAATCATATGCTACAAATTGAGCAATATTTGTATACAGAACTACTAACTTCCACCCACAGCTTCACCCGAATTTACTATTTTTTTAATATTAAAATTTTCTATGTCCTTCCTTTTCTAATATCTTTGAGAATATGTGTACAAAGTTTCATGATGATCTTCTATGAGGTTGAATAGTTTCGACGTGAAAGCGTGACAAATAAACTCAACTCACATTCACATTTATAATATTAGTAGGGATAGGGATGTCATCAGCAATCTGTATAATTCGGTATTCTACAGAATTACGTATTACGGAATCAATGCATAGATCCTAAAGGAACATCATATCGAGGAAAGATTATCGTCGACTGTGCATTTGCACTAAAATACGTATTTTGAAGTTCTTTAGCACTTTACCCGGAAAGAAGACTCAATAGAGCGTCTTGTGATCGCTCCCCAATCAAATCATCATCATCATCATCATCAGGTCCATTTTAGTCTCCACTACAGGAGCACGACCCTCTCTAGTCCGTCCTAGACGGAAGGAGGATTTGGCCTACACTCCTCACGCTGGCCAAACGGGTTGGGGAGGCCTGATCGATATTTGATAATGTATTTCCCTTAGTCGCCTTGTACGACATCCATGGGAAGAAACGGAGTGATTCTATTCTAATCTGCTGGAAACCACACGGCCAATCAAATGTGCAGACTTCTCTCACAAAATCCACCATGTCTGACGTATGACGTGTCTGAGGAGCTGGATAGCGATGTTGCGCGCGTCAGGCTAATCGAACACGCAAGTTAGGCAACGTTGACCGTAGTCTGTCCACGGATGGGTTTTTTTTATCTCGAGCACCTCCAAGCTTCTGAAGGCACTTTAAACCGTTGGTCCCGACTGGGCGACTGTTGTCGTTAAATAACAGTTGTGAAGGCAGGTCAGTGATCTTTAGGCGGCCTGAAAACACTCTCCACCAACCCTCATTTGAGCAGCGTGGTGGAATACGCTCTAGACCCCTTCGATTGAGGGGAGATCCCTATCCTAGCTGTGGGATGAATGATGATTGAAGAGGAAGACGATATTATATATATAGCCGCCATTCATGATGAGCTACCCTACCCATGTCCACTACTCTGTCAAGATTGTCCGAATGAAAAGAAAAATAAAATTACCTAGAAATTCTAAAAGAGTAAAATGCCGAAAGCATGATATTGCACATGTTCATAAGAAATCTAAAAAAAAATATTATTCCAATATACAAATTGGGCAACAGTTGTTTTCGATTAAGTAAGAGTAGTCTTATAACCTAGGAGTTATCCAAGTTTTACATGTAATTTGATCTACACTACTTTACGTGGTTCCGCCACCAAAACATTTTGGTGGCTGAAGCACGCAAAAATAGTGTAGATCAAATTGTCTGTAAATTTAACTTACCCGCAAAATAACACCTGAATCAATTAAAAATCTTTTGCATGCCCTTTAAGTGGACCTAGCCTTGTTTAATTTGCTTTCTCTTTGTTTCAGGTTTCAGTGCCGCAGATAGTGCCAAAGAGAACATGGTGATGAGTCACAATTTACACAGGTTCGTTCAATTCTTACTCATAATAATGTATCATTCATAAGCATGGTCTTGGTTATTTTTTACATAATTATATCAGGTTACGGACCTTATACCTCAGCTAAAGCGCTCCTGTGTTACCTTCAGGTTATATCACAGGATTGCGAGTACGCAATCCAAATATAATGGTGCGGGTAAAGGTCCTTTCGTCTGGTTGGTTTAAAATACGAGATACTTCTCGTCTAGTAAACCAACCAGACGAGAGGACCTTTACCCGCACCGTTCTCGCGTTCTGTAAACCAACCAAGCACTCAAGCAAATTGGTCTTACTGCCCTTTCAGCTGCAAGCAGGCTACTTAGGTACTCTTAAGTCAAGTAGCTCGTGGCGAATGCCCCGACGACGCTCGGTTTCCCAAGCATCGGGGCCTTACCACCACCACCAGTCACCACCCGACCTCTCTTTTGTCAGAGCCACTTTTTATATAAAAGTATAGCACGCTACATATACTAATTTGATATAAACGCAGACTATAGTTTACTGGCTCTATTTAAATTTGTATAAAACAATAACAACGGAAATTCAGAAAGCTATTCATCAATTATGTGTCACGGTCGGCCATTATTCTATAGTTTCAATGTCAATATAACAATGACATCTCGAAACCAAAAGGGGAAAAGGCGCAATAATGGTCCTGTTTTGTTATATTGTGAGCAAATTTTGTACCGTAGTCAGACATGTCTACTGTAGTCTGCATGTAATTTGTATTGGGCTACAAACACAATTAATTGCCTAACGTCCGGCTGTGTGTCCGGGTTTAGACCGGACAGTACGGTTTATCAACTGTAAGTACAATATAATCTGTCTAGTAGGTAAATGTGTAGACTCCAAATCGAGTTTGAGCTTTTCAAGAAGTGGACAATAGCATAACTGTTTGTTATAACTCACTTTGATTATTTTTGGCATTACCACATAATAAGAAATAGTAACAGAGTCTGGACACAGTATAAGTAATAGTACTACAGTATGGTCACTCCCAGCGGCTCTCTCGTACCGACCTCACCTCTCCTCTGAGACGAATCTGGAACAGATTGTATGGCGCCGCACGCACACATGCTTAGTAACGTTCTGCACAGACGTCATTGTTTATGTAATAATAGTTAATGACATGACATTTGTATGGAGTGGCCGCGGGGTGATCTGAGTCAAAAATCATGGCTAAGATTTCGACTGTAGCTACGGGAATTTACCCCCAAATTTAACGTTGATGAATCGACGTCTACGTAATTTCAAATTATAATCTAAACGAAATATACGTTTAATCATTCATACCTTTTTTTGTATGTACAAAAAAAGGTATGACATGATTAATCTGACGGTGACGATACAGCTCATTATTAAGTTTTCATTCAAATAATTCTAAAAAAATATTCTAAATCTATTTTCATTAATGCTAATTCTTTCTTGACAGGACTTGCACCAGAAGTGACCCAAGCATTTTGTTAAAATGGCTTGAAAGGGCCAAGCGATCGTTTTTTATCCTCACTTAGATTACTTTACATGGGCAAAATTCCGGTCACTATTTTTACTGCATTTTGAAGAGAAGGTGTTCATATTTTTTTTTATATACATACTCGTTATATTTGTACAGTATAACAGTACCTAAGTACTTGCAAATTGTACGTTTTGTAAGGATATTAGGACATCAGCAAGCAGCTGAGCCCAACGTGCTACTAGCGCGCACGTGCGCTCAGCTGTTGAAACAAAACGCAGATTGAATAGCAGTATAGTGCTGTCTATTATCGATTAAATTATGTCGATTTTTCTAAATATTAACATGCATCGAGTTTCTGCGTAACTGGCGGTTACTTCAATTTTTTGGTCATTTTATGTTTGCACTCCGTCACGTGTTTTGTATATTTTTTCGATCTAATCCGCTCATCAATTTGGAAACTCTCTGATGATTTGTTATACAACTCTGTTGGAATCCTTATAATGTACTTTACCGACATTATTTGCCTACTTTTTCGACTTTTTTGTCTACTTGCAAATTACACAATGTTCAATACTCCAAATGATGAGCTTTGTACAACATTAACTTACTTACAGATTAAGTTTTCTCACTTGCAACTAAAAATTAAAATAACGCACCTACTTACAAATGTTACAAAAAAATACTGAATAAATAGAATTGAAGTAATAAGATTTTTTAAATAATAATAACAGTCTAAAAAGGTCAGGGAAACGGAACATATAAATTTGTTAAATAAATCCATCCATGGACATTGGTCAGGCTACGGTTAACATTGCTTAACTTGTGTGATAGGTTAGACTGGCACGAACAATCGATCTCCTCAAATGAATATATATATAATAGTTTTATTTTTTTATTTGAACAGAGTAGCAGAGTACTACAGTACCATGCATTATCTGTAAAAGTAATGCTCTTTCACATAACATTGAAAGACGTAAATCAACGTTAAACTTATAGGTACTATATCGATAAATTGCCCATCCCTTTGCGAACATAGTAGAGTATTGTTCAGGCTACTCTCGGGTTATTGAATGCAATAACGATACTTCCTGTGCATGCATAGGGTTATGTTTCACGAGAAGGGTCAACTTTAGTAGGGATGGATGAAATTTGATACTATTGTGAATCAGTAAGTAAACAAAAAAATATATATTTACCTACATAAACTATATTGTCTAGAGTATGTGTAGCTATAGAAGTTATAACAAATCGCATTTTTTTTTTTGAATTTGCTATGTCATATCACCTGAGTTTTAATAATATTACGCAAACGAAATAAATGAAAACCATATTATTGGCAAATGTCTGTTCAGTGTAATGTCGTCATGTAGTGGTATAGAGCTCTTTTTAAACACGGGTAAAGCCCGGTTTGATAGGCGTGCGCCATATAGATCCAACGCGCAGAGGCCCCTTTGAGAATGTTAATGTAATGTTGTATAGCCGCCGTGACCCCCTCCTGGATATATCAATGGAACAATATACCCATGAGCAGGTCTCAGCAAGCATTGAGACTATTGCTTAATGTGTTGGAAATTATATGAGCTATGGAAATGAACTCTGGGTGAACTAGGTAATGGTGGATAAAGCTTTATTATTATGAAGGCAATTTTACGATCATGGTATGTCTAAAAAACATTTTTAATTTACATGGATTCGATCCGGGTTACGTCTCAAGCCATGACGACCCGAATACACTGTATGCCAATTCAACAGCTGTTATTCCGTATCGCTTAACATATGGGTCGGGATAGACTAAACTTAGGCACAATAATTTCTGGCCTAATTTCGCTTGCAGCTCCCACCCACATTGATACTAACCAGTTTACTTTGATATAGCGCAACGCTCGTACTTTCCAGGCAATTAAGGTCAATTTTCTTCCGTATAAATATCAAATTTTACTGGTCTCGAATGCAGTATGCGCCTGCAAGTTTTATTACTGACTTTTATACAAATATTCGTCTTTACGATCGATGCTGTGATGGTATAACCATAGCAGCTATAAAGATGTCCATTCGTAGATGTGTACCAAGTGTCGAGAATTTGTAGAATAAATATTTTTTTATTGACGTTTTAACGTCTTATAAATCGTTGAACGCCGGCGGCACAAACTGAAAAGCATGACTCGTTGTCGCGTTCCGCCTGAGCCGAGCGTGCAAGTGAGAGCGCGGAACAAGCGATAGAGAGCCACGATCGGCCTAAACCTTCGGCTTGTGACGCCCCTATCTCTTCTCTTTTACTCCATCGACCGATGTTTTCTTATGACGTTATCACGTAAAATTATCGTCCGTAAACCGACTTTACAGACAACTAATTTTTTATTGTTATCTTTTTCCTCATTTTTTATGTAGTCAAATTATATTGTCCGTAGTCAAACTATTATATTTGTGCATGTAAGTATATAGTATAATCCCGTTCGAATAAATAAATATTTCTGGACAATTTACACAGCGTTATCTAGTCTCAAATTAAGCGCAAAGCTTGTACACTAGACAAGTGATAAATATACCGACGGTCCCTACGTATAAAGCGACATGTCATTTCAGACATACTACGATATAGTAATTAAAGAATATTATTAATGGACAAATTAGTTAATTTCTTACTTTTTAATTATATACAATCAATAAAATAAAAAAGAAAATATTTTTTACGGGCAATCTATAGCAATTTATGCAATAAAAAAAATGCCATTTTTGACATGTCGCTTTATACGTAGGGACCGTCGAATTACATACTTAGAGAATCAATTGGTCTCCGCTCCCCTTCGACTAGATGCCGCGGCGCACTTGTAAAATGCGGCAACAAATACTACGCCGAACTCGGCGTACCCGAGCCTGTTGCAATACAATTCTTCACGCACACTAGCATCTCTGCACATTGTTTTACGCACACTACAAAATTGAGTTGCCGCATTCACGGAGCTGTTGTTTTTAGATAGATAGTGCGGCATCTAGTCGAAGCGGAGCGGTGGCGACCAATTGTTAATCTATCTATAATAATAAAAGGCTTTGTCCTCACTGACTGACTGACTGACTGACTGACTGACTCACTAATCAACGCACAGCCCAAACCGCTAGGTCTAGAGATTCCAAATTTGGCAAGTAGGTTCCTTATGACGTCTAGGGGTGCACTAAGAAAGGATTTTTCAAAATTCATCCCCTAAGGGGGTGAGACGGGGGTCCAAAATTTGTATGGGGAAACAAGATTAGTTGGACTATTTTATCCGAAACTTTCCACGAGTACTTCTAAAGATAAATGAGTAAACACGTGTTTCAGGATTTTTCAAAATTCAACCCCTAAAGGGGTAAAATTGATTAAAAAAGTCTGAAAATCGTCATGGGTATTGTTTTTATGGTTTATCGGGTCGCTCATTACGAAAACAACAACTATTTTATAATCCAACATAGCCGACGTGACATAAAATCACCCCTATGGGGGTGCGAAGGGGTTGAAATGTCATAATATCAATATGGGTGTTGATTCTAAGGTTTTCTTGGACGTCAATTACGAAAATGGCATCGGTTTGAAAATATAACATAGTGGATACGAAATTACTTAAAAGGATTTTTAAAATTTTACCCCTAAGAGGGTGAAACGGAGGTCCAAAGTTTGTATAGGGAAACGAGATTAGTTGGACTATTTTATCCTAAACTGTACACGAGTACTTGTATAGATAAATGAGTGAACACGTGTTTCAGGATTTTTCGAAATTCAACCCAAAAAAAAGGAGTAAAATGGGGTCAAAAAGTCTGAAAATCATCAAGGATTTTTATATTTTATTGGGCCGCTGACTACGAAAACAACAACGATTTTAAAATTCAACGTGGCTAACGTGACCATCATCATGTAATTTTTTTAAACTTTGATTTATCCTTTTTAAGCGGATGGAATAAGACTTGTGTGTTGACTGAAGTGTTAAATAATAGGATTTTAAATTTGTATAGAGTGGAACGGGTGTAGTAGTTATCTGGAAAGTTCTTGCATCCGTATTTAGTACAATTAAAGGTACTACATGATGGTGGTTGCGTTGCGTGTTAGACTTGATTTGGATAATCTAAAATGCGCGAATTTCACACGAGCGAAGCCGCGGGGAAAAGCTAGATAGTAAAGAGCTTTTGTTCTCACTGACTGACTGACTGACTCAGTAATCAACGCACAGCCCAGACCACTGAAGCTAGAAACCTGAAACTTTGGATATGTGTTCCCTATACAATGTAAGCGCACACTAAGACAGGATTTTCCGAAATTTTACCCCTAAGAGGTTGAAAATAGGGGGTTGAAAAAAAAACCCTCTTTTTGGAAATCGATTCACCTACGATTTTGAGACTTACTGGAATAGTTGTTCATAAAAAAGGGGATGTTTATGGGTAACTGATTAACTTTTGACCAGCGCCCAGCCAAGAAATGTCTAAAAATGTTATATTTATATTTTAATTAACTCATCACTAGATGGCGCTATACCTAGCATTTGTAAAGCTTGCTATGGTTTCGTTATTAACGAAAGGGTATATACGAGAGATTATTTCAAACCATGGGGTTATCCGTGACGGTTTATCGCTCACCTCATCCCAGTAGTTACCCCCGGAGGTTATCCATCGCGCGCGTAGGGCGAAAAAAAACTGCGTTCGTCAAATGAAGTTACATCTGGTGCCGAAATCTAATTGAAAAACCTATTCTAAGTACGGACTATATGGGGTATATCTACTTGATATAAGAATTTCGGTATTTTCCAAAACAATGACGTCAAGATTGACTAAATTTATACTTGTGGAATGTGTGATGATGCCCCATACCATTATAGCTGTGGAAGGTGATGGAGCTGGCCTGTTCCGCTCCATCTCCTTCCACTTGCATGGAACGGAGGTGTATCATCAGGAGGTTCGTGCCACCATTGTTCACGTATTAAACAACTGAAACGATGAGTTGTTGAGTGAGGACAGTAAGGGATGCGCTGTCGAGGAATCTCTCTTTATATCCCGCATTCCCATTATTCCATCAGACCACCCCGTTCAATTTAAGAGACTTCAATTTCCCATAAAGATATGCTTCGCTATGACCATTAACAAATCTCAGAGGCAGTCTCTAAAGGTTACTGGGGTTGAGTTGAGACAGGACTGCTTCTATCATGATCAGTTGTATGTAGCTTGCTCAGGAGTAAGTTCTTTTGGAAGCCTTGCAATTTTGGCTTCTGGTGCGATTGCCAAAAATATTGTTTACCGGGACGTCTTAAACTAAATGGTGTATGTTTGTAATAATGGTCAATACGAAACAGTCCTTTATGGAAAAAAATGAAATATCTGGAATGTTAACAAAAATAGACGCACATCAGGAGTGTTCCCGTAGCGAAGCACGGGTACTTTGCTAGTGTATACATAAATACTTTTATTTGTAAATAATACATAAATAAAACATAGAAAACACCCAGGCCAAGACAAACGTACATGTTCATGATGCACACAAATGTTTGTCTTGTGCGGGGATCAAGCTCGTAGTCAAAGTAGGCATTGTTAGCCATTCGACCACCGGGCTTGTCGTTATGTACCATGCGTTTCATTTTCCATTTTTTTTTCTACCACAATAGGTGCAAGTAAGCACACAGTGTGCCTGATATAAAGGAGAGAAGATAAGCATTTCTTGAGCATTGATGGTGCCAGTGTTTAGAAATGCTTCTCTTCCCTGCTGCTAACTCAGCAATTCTCACCTCTGGTGACATAACCAAGTCAATAACATCATTCAGTCGCAGTGACACAAAACTTCGGTATTGTTACGTATTTGGCTGAGGTTCGGAACCCTTATAATAAATTTAAAAAATTGGTACGATAGTTTTTGAAATGAATATTAATCTGATTTTGTGACACCGGGTGGTAAATAGTCATATCCGTATAAATATCTTTCAAGCGTTTACTCATTGGCAGACGGCCGAAACGGCGGCGCCCAGTCCATGGTAGCGTCGCGACGCGAACTCGCGCGCTTTCGAACTACATAACACGATTTTCGAACGAAATTTTAACATTCGATTTTCAAAAGTATAATAAAATAGAACCATAGACTTTAGCCAATTATAGACACGTAGTTTTTTTTATATATTAAAGTGAAATTTATTTGTGTGTTTTGCGAGCGAACTCGAATACGAAAGATGCGAAAGTGAAATTAGTGAGAGTGTAGTGTTCTCAGTGCTGTTTACTTTCAGTTACAGTGAGGTTATATTATAGATATAAGGGACTCAGAACATAAATAAAACCTTGAATTGTCTTTACAAAAATATTTTATATTTGACTATTCTTTAAATTAACTAATAACAACAACAGTTATAGAGATAACTAAATACTATATAAAAAATACTAGTTCTATGGTCAAATATAATAGCATTTTTGATAAGTTTAATTAGTAAATTATTTTATTAAGAGACAAAATTTATCTTTGGTTTTGATTGAAATATTCCGGTACCTACGATTGAATCGTATTCATGATTCATCAAAGAGATCAAAAGTTTTCTTTGGCGTGTATCTATTCATGATATCTAAACTTCTGGATGCGAATTTAAATTTAAATTTCGAATAAAGGTTTCCACTTTTCTTTTAAATTGTACGGTATCAAAATCAAACGAATTTAATTATTTGTATTAATATTTTTGACCATTTGTTATATATACTAATTTCTGCCCTTTTTTTGTCCATATTCGTAGCATGATAAAACATCGGAATGATTAAACGACTCGATATAAATTTGGTGCGTCGGTTTTTGAATTTACTGAATTCGGTTATTATGCATAATGAATACGATACGGTATAAAATTATCTCATACATTAATACAAATATTATTTATATGCTAGTAAAGACGGTAACAAGTTGCAATAAATACAATAATTTGCCTGCGTCCTATTTTACCATACGTGTTATAGGATGAAATAAAAAATTTGGTACATTTTTACGTGAGTACTAGCAGAGGAGCTCGGTGTCGTCGTTGTGTGTGTCTAATCGAACACGCAAGTTAAGCAATGTCGACTGTAGGCTGTCCATGGATGGGTTTATTTATCTCTAGCTCCTCCGTGCTTCGGAGGGCACATTAACTCATCGGTCCCCGCTGTTGTCATTAAAGATGACAGTCGTTAAGCCTAACCAGTGGCCTTTAAGCGGCTTAACACTGGCCTCCGCCAACACGCCGTTGAGCGTGGTAGAGTATGCTCTAAACCCCTTCAATTAAGGGGAGACCCATATCCCAGCAGTGGGATGAATAAGGGTTCACGACGTCGCTTAGCATGCGCCTTCTTTTTCGTATGCGCGTATTCTCTTTTTTTTTGTCATTTTTTCCAATATTTTGTTCGATTCAGCTGTTCGGAGCGGAGACAAACACATCAAAAATCACAAGAATCTGTTCACCTGTTCTTAGGTTATAATTGGTGTACAACTTTGTTTTACATATATTTAGATACACTTATAACAATTGCACAAACCGTAGCTAATTGTCAACTTGTGTTGATAATTAGACGTAACAAACACGTGTAAAACAGGAGTTTATAAATACAAACTCGATACAATGACCTGGGCGAAAACATTGTGAGCGAAAATATTCGACGCCGGAATTCACTAATGGCCGACAAATGAGCACGTAACTAAATATAATATACTCTAATACTTGTACTTCATCTTTAGATTTCATTGAGTCATCTTCCTGTGGTTCCTTGCAAATCAGTTTTAGCCTTGAATCCGGACCATTCGTATTCGAAAACTGAAGGTGCTGAAGGCCAATTCTCGTAATTTTTCTACGAACGCAGATTGAAAGTTGACCGAATCGAGATTGAATTGTGAATTGACTAAAATTATATACTTGATTTAATTAATTAATTATTATCAATTCTTGTTGTTGGCAAAGTAACATTCATAGTTTGTTTAATTTTCACTCATATTTCGATATAATCCCGCTTAAATTTAATTTTGAAGTTACATATTGTGTTACGAGAATACCAAATATGACATTTGTGAGATTGAGACTGGATCCGAACTGAATTTTGACTGCAAAAATGCAGTCAAAATTCAGTTCGGATCCAGTCTCAATAAAATTAAAAAAATACGAGAATTAAAAAAATACGAGAATTGCCCCTCTAGTGCTACGAATACGATTTGAGACGAATACGATACGTGTGCTGGTAGTGTTGTGCATACTTACACACTCGACCTTTTCAAGTTGAGTGTATGTATAAGTATGCACAATCCTACTCATGCACACTAAGGCATGACGACACAGGCACACTATAAATATTACCTAGTATAATTATTATCTTGCAAATCAGTTTCAGTCGTGAATCCGGGCCATTTCTATTCGTAAACTGGACCTTTTCAGAGTGCGAGGTTTTTGTTCGCCTTCGATCATGTCAACGTGAACAAACCGACCAAATAGAGACGAACTGGCGTACATAAGTGTGTTACATATCAAAATTATGTAGCTGACTTGCTCACATTTTGAAGTGAGCAACCCGGCTAATTTTGATATGTAACCCGCGTCAATTTTGACAAAAAATTGACGATAAGTTCACAAAAGGACACGTTCCAATGTTACAAAAAGAAAAAAACACACTAAGCACTCGAGCTGAGTGTGAGCTATGAATATGCACTACTCAGGCACACTATAATTAAAAACCCCAAGCTCCTATTCTAGACGCATTATTATATGAATAAATGCATTTCGCATTCGGATATTTACATTTTTTTGACATTATAACACTGAATTGATCACTCTTACCGAAACTAACTTCAATTGAATATAATAGCGTGTTGTGGGCGTCATTGAATCAATTTGATGAAGCTGAGAGTGTTGTCGTAACTTGGGTATTATTTAGTGATATTGACATTGAATACTTTGATCTTGAAAATGTATTTATTGCACCAATAGTATTTTGGGATGTATGAGGTTCACCATCATATTTGCAGCAAACTTAAGTATTATATCTGTTATCTAGTACCAGCTTTGCTTAGTTTGGGACTAGATGTGTAATTTAAGCATATTTATTTATTTAAAATGAAGAAAAAGAGTAACTTTCACATCATCATCTAAGGAAATACGACAGATTGATACATTTTTTTGTTACGCTCCACGTGCTGGTTATTTCTATGGAGAGCAAAATGGTTCGCTAAACAGTGTACAACGCTTTCCCTAGGGCATGTCAGATTTTATACAGAATTAATAACATAATAAATAGACTTTTAACAGATGGGGTGTGTAATAAATCTGACATACCTATTCCCTATCTAGGGAATATGTCAGATTTCATGCAGCGGTAGCGGTAACATAAGATTATGTTTGTCACGCCTAACAGGTGTCTATAAAACGTAGTGCTATTAAACGTGTATGTTGCAATACCATTGTATACGTCCACATAGTAACTCAACGAGAAGTGCTATGTTGATATAGAGTTACAAATTGGCGTATGACGGCGCGGCGCAGACCGTTTCAGCTTGCAATTGACTAATTTCAGGCAATTTCCTCTGGCGCGCTGCAGTTGATGAGTGTCAGTCTCGGTAATGCTGCACTGCGGCAAAGATTAGAACATATTCCTGGAACTTATACTTAGACCATAAAATTTTTTGAACCATATACGGATAAATATTCCTGAACAAACTACACATTGCTATCTAGTCCCAAACTAAGCAAAGTTTGTACTATGGGTGCTAGATAACTGATATTACTTAAATACTTTTTTTTTGTAAATATATGCACATAATACATAGAAAACACCCAGACCAAGACAAACAGACATGTTCATGCACACAAATATTTATCATGTGCGGGGATTGAAACCGCGACTTCGGAATTAATGCGGCCATTGCTAACCATTGGATAACCGAGCTCGGTAATGGATACAATATCTTCTAATAGGACTGCTTATCATCAGCCAGTTCGTATGCTTATTTGCCATCTTAGATGCATAAAAAAGGGCGCAAGGAGGAGGAGACTACTGCGCAGAGTTCGACCCTGCACTTCATTGTGAAATAGGAAACGACGCACGGAGGAGCTGGACCTAAATAAACCCATTACAGACAGGCTTCAGTCGACGTTGCTTAACTGGCGGCGTGATGAAGTGGAAAAGCTTGAAATAAGTATTGCATTGCATTAAAACAATAGTATGTATTTAGATTTTTTATTTTATTTTCACTTATTTTTTTCTTAATTGCAAAAATTCCACAATAAATACTTTTTTTGAAGTCTGCCAATACTGTCAATATCTATTGACAGACTTCAAAAAAATATTAATTGTGCAATTTTTGCAATATATATATATATATATATATGTATGTATATATATATGTGAAAAATTTATATTAGAAGATTTTCCTTAAAGTAACTTAATATGCCAAGAAAAATATTTTTCTAGCTTAAAATGACCTTCTTTCTGTGTACGGTCATACAGAAGATCACGTTGTTGTTTGGCTGCGGTATTCTATGAGGTGCAGCTCAAATATTTTTCGAAGTAAACAGAAAAATAATACTGTCTACAAAAAAATTTAAGATGTTCCTTTTTGAATTTGTATGCCATAACGTTTTACAAACAAGCTCCAACCATTATGAAATCGGTTAAAAAGTTATGTTTTTTTCCACTTACTGTGTAATTTTATAAATATTTAAAAATATAAAAGTTTACCTCCTGCGCCTAAGTGGGATTTGAACGCACGACCTCTCGATTACCGGTAGAGTGCTCTTCCAACTGAGCTACCAGGAAGGTTTGTGATGGTGGCGAATTTTTGAATTTTACATTTTACTGCTGTGAAGTCGCAGTGTAGCGCCATCTATTAAGTATTACACTACTAAACTACTCTGTAATTTGTTCCAGTTACTGAGTTTTTAAAGTAGTACAACTAAATTAACATCTATAGCTATCTCAACTACCTAGTGGAATTAACAATTTCTCTGCCACCGCTTTCTCATGGCAATTATTAATTTGTTAAAGCAGCCGGCTAGCTAACAATAGCAATAAATCTGTCAATGAAATTAAACGGTTCTGGAATATGTCTGAGTGCTATTGAGTACTACGGATATTAAACTACAATTTGTTTCGAGTCACAAAATTGGACCCGCTGCTGTGCAGAATAGATTCAACCGTCATTTAGTTATAGTAGTTTATGAAACTGTTGCATAATAAGGGTAATACGAGTGCGAATATGATAATGGCATCACACGAGTATTTTAAGATCTAATTATGTGCAGTTTCGTACTCTACTTTATCTAATCGCATGAAATAGATCATAATAATATTTTAAATAAAACCATGAAGTTAATTTAACAGCTTTATTTCTTACATAAATCCATTTGCATATCGAGCATGCGTGGTGCATGCGTGGTGCGCATGCACAACGCGCGGCGCCGTGTTCACAGATTATGTAGATTTTTTTTTTGCAAATTTACAATGCATTTGCATTGCAACTTCCTTAATATAGCTGAACCCATCCCAAAGTACTATCATTTATGTGGTAAAATACAATATTCATTTATTGCGCTATCGTACACAAACATGACAATTTATATTACATTAAAAATAAACAGCAGGTGCAGGCATGCATTTTCGCCGCGCGGTAGAAAGAGAAGGGGATGGGGTATTACTTTCTCTCCTACGCCGCGCCGTCTTACGAATTTTCGATCAGGCCACATGTCCTGACGCGAGTTTAACATTTTTTGCCCATCCCAAAAAGTGCATAACGACGCTAAAGAAGTTTTCACTTCAAAAAATAAACAGAAACTAGAAGGAAACGTCATGATAATTTTATGTTAAACGTTAACTTTACTAGAGTCACAGTCCGGCCACTCCTTTACAACACGTGTCACATCGTTTACTACTACATAAACAATGACGTCTGTGCAGAGCGTGAATGTGTGCGTGCGGCGTCATACAAACTGTTCCAGATTTGTCTTAGAGGGGAGGTGAGGTCGACACGAGAGAGCGGCAGGGAGCGGCCATACTGTACGTAGTACTACTATTACGTATACTGTGTCAGAGTGCAAAGCGGTGTTTTTGGTCATTTTGTCTATGGATTTATTAAAACGACAACAACGTTAAAACGTCTTTTAGGGGACGTGTTATAAAATATAGCTAATAAAGTTATAAGAGGTTTATGAGACGTTTATGAATAACAAACCCAAAATCAGCTAATTAAGGCCAAAGTCCTTTAGTTAGTGAACGTTTTAAACGTATTTTAACATTTTAGAATACATAGGTACATACTTTACTTTAATGTAGATTAAAAGTATTATTCATAAGTAAATTGTCGACAACCCTTAATCATCCCACTGCTGGGATACGGGTCTCCCCTCAATCAAAGGGATTTAGAGCATACTCCACCACGCTGCTCAACTGCGAGTTAGCAGAGGCCAGTGTTTTCAAGCTGCCTGAAGGCCATAGACTTGGCTTAACGACTATCATCTGATGACAACAGCCGGGATTGACGACCTAACGTGCCCTCCGAAGCACGGAGGAGCTCGAGATAAATAAACCCATCCATGGACAGGCTACGGTCGACGTTGCTTAACTTGCTTGTTCGATTAGACTGACACGCGCAACGACGCTATCGACCTCATCGTAAGTAAATAAATAAATAAAATACCAATCAACCCGCTATGACAAAGCGTTGAAATGATTAAAATTACATTGACGGATTTTTCTTCAGTTATATCTTGAATCCAATACCCAATTTATTAAAAATAAGTTTAGAATTAATGAAGTGTCTCCCTATGTGTCAGTCTTCGCGACTATTTCCTGTGCCGTGCCATGCGTAAGTTGTCAACGCGCCCTGCGCCCGCGCCGCCCGCCCAATCCATACGGATATAGAACAGTAGACGCAGTCTGGTCTGTTTGTTGAATTGACATTCAGGCCAAATATAATATTTTAACTCGCTCGTAGAAATAAACTAGTAACTATTTATTTATTTTTCACATCCACTGCTCGTAAAAATTTAAATGAATCAGGTATAGCAGTCGATAGGGTTTACACTTTCATAGTCTAATCTTCATCGTTAACTGATTTACATATTTGTTTACTGAAAAAGGCGGTTTTGTTTACTGAAAATTTGTAATACTGTATAACCATCCTTATCAGCTCGTATCTACTCACTGCTGGATATAGGAAATCCCCAATGCTTTTCACAATATGCGATAAAATAATAATTCCCTTGAGTTGCTGTGTCCCTGCAAGTGAATAAGGCCGCCAGAAAGAAATAAAGGAAGGAGTATAGGCTGGCAACGGATCGGCGACCCTTAGGTGTTGCTGATCTCCATGGGCGGTGGTGATTGCTTTGCATCAGGTGACCCACATGCTCGTTTGCTCTCATATAAAAGAAAATCTTCCGGTTTCCGCTTCCACCTGCTTCTAGCCGCTTTTTTGAGATTATCGGTCCATTTAGAAGATGAAGGAGAGGAAAAGCTTCGTTGCGAGATACCGGGCCCCCACTTCAGGACTTTCCTCACCCATCTCCCTTCGCTGACATTACTGATCGCTGATCGGCAGATGTGGCCGGCCCACTTCAGCTTGCTGATATTGAGACCTATGTCGATAACTTTGGTTTTCCGTCTAATTTCCTCGTTCCGGATTCGATCCCTTAGAGTAACCCCGAGCATGCTGTTTACTAAATATTTATGCTCATGTTTATACTTCGTCTAACAGCCATATTGTTTTACAAATATAAATCAGTAGTAGTTTAATCTTGAGTCGACAAAAGCGTATCAAAATATAGTGATTATTCATTAGAACACATTCTATAAATTACAGTACACGTCAAACATTGTGATTAACATTCCCGATGGCTCCCCGTTTTGTTTACATAGCTATCCGTTTTAAATTTCATCCTCGAAATACATTTTTAGTCATCTTCAGTTTCTGAAAATATCTTTTGGGGAATTCCGTTGACATGTTACTCGTATATGCATCTCACAGTAGATTTAATTAATTAAATGATTTTCAATGAAAGAATGAAAATTCGGAATGTAAGTGTTTCATTAACATCTTTGAACGAAAGCCAACCTAACCTGCACGTGGTGCGCCCTGTTGTTACAAACGAGGCTCTGGCGGATAGAGAGGTAAGGCATAGCGAATTTTTTAAGCTGCCCGACTGGGCACCTACACCTCACAGAATACCGTAGCCAAACAATAATTCCCTTGAGGGTTGTTGTGTTACTACGAGTGAGTGAGCTCTTCAGAAAGAATGGAAGGAGTATAAGCCGGATCGCCGACCCCTTGGTGGTGCTGATCTCCATGGGCAGTGGTAACACGCAAGTTAAGCAACGATGGCTGTAGCCTGTTTGTGGATGGCTTTAATTATCTCGAGGTCTTGCGTGCTTCGAAAGACACGGTAATCCGCCGGTCCTTGCTGTTTTCATTAGATTACCCTAGCCTCTTCCAAACCGCAGTTGAGCAGTGTGGCGGACTACGCCCTTGCTCCCTGCGATTGAGGGGAGACCCGTATTCCAGCAGTGGGATAGATATGGGTTACCTACCTACAGTACTAGTATTGGTTCTGGTTTGACAGCTTACTGCCAGAAGTAGCTAGGATTTTGAAGAATAGAGTCTATATCTAAATTTAAAAAAATATGTTATTTTATAATCCTGCAAATTAAATTAGATGCCATTGATCTCCTCGTACTCCTTTCTTGAATTAATTTTAGCTAAAACCCTTAATATTAAATCCTAAAACTTTGACATTACGTAAAAGCTACTTACACGAAAGTTTCATTCAAATAACTTTGAAGAACTTATCTTGCTTCATTAATTCCTTATACGAGGGAAGGCCAATAAGTTCGCGGAATGGAGGGGTTGATGGGGATAAATTTACCCGTCCAGGTAGGCACTAGTTAAGCACCTCATTAAGAGTATATATACCAAGTTTGAACCTAATCGTGTCATTAACTTTTGAGTTATCGACCTGCAAACAACTAAATCGGGAAGAAGTCAGCCAGTATGGAGAAAATTGAACACCGTGCCGTTATTAAGTTTCTTACCAAGCAAGGAAAATCCGCTCAGACGATTTTTCAAGAGCTGTTAGCGGTTTACGCGGACTCTGCCCCTGGTAAAACCATGGTTTACAAGTGGCATGGTCTTTTCAAACAAGGAAGGGAGTCCATTGAAGACGACCCCCGCTCCGGACGGCCAATTGAGGCCACCACACCGGAAATCGTCGAAAAAGTAGAAAAACTTGTATTGGAAGATGCCCGACTGAAGAAGAAGCAACTTGCAGCAATGGTTGGAGTATCCGAATCAAGTATTTTAAATATCCTACATCATCATCTTGGGATGACTAAAGTCAGTGCAAGATGGGTTCCGAGAATGCTCACGCCACTTCAAAAACGCGAGCGTGTCGAGTGCTCTCACCAGTTTCTGGAGCTCTGTGGAGAGAGAAAGGAAGAAGTTATGGCCCGGATTGTTACTGGAGATGAAACCTGGGTTCACCACTATGAACCTGAGTCGAAGCAAGAGTCGATGCAGTGGCATAAAAAAGGCACACCTCCTCCAAAGAAGTTCAAAGTGTCACAATCGGCCGGAAAGATCATGGCGACTATCTTTTGGGATACAGAAGGTATTTTACTGATCGATTATAAAGAACGTGGTGCGACTATAACGGGACAGTACTACGCTTCTTTACTGGAAAGATTGAAAGAAGCCATTAAGAAAAAAAGAAGAGGAAAACTGTCAAAAGGTGTGCTCCTTTTGCACGACAATGCACCCGTCCACACGTGCCATGTTGCGACGGCTGCCATTCACCGATGCGGCTTTGAACAATTAAACCACCCACCATACAGTCCAGACTTGGCCCCCAGTGACTATTATTTATTTCCAAAAATGAAGAAAGAGCTGCGTGGAAAGAAATTTGACGACGATGATGAAGTCAAGTCGGCAATTTCGGCCTATTTTGACACCAAAGACAAATCATTTTTTTTCGATGGTATAAACAAGCTATTTGAGAGATCCGAAAAATGTATTAGGGTTAAAGGAGAATATATTGAAAAGGAAAAATAATTTGGTGTTTAATTTCAACCTCCTTCTCTCTCATTCCGCGAACTTATTGACCTCCCCTCGTAAAGCTTGATCTATTTCAAGCGAATGGATACTCACTCACTGTTAAACACGAAATCTCAAAAACTACTAGCTAATAATATTATAACATAAAAAGTGTGTTTGTTTGTAATTCTTTCACGTCGAAAGCAATTGACATGATTTTTTTACGGTGATAGTTTACGATCGGAGAGTGACCTAAGCTACCTTTTATACCAAAAAAACCTCTTAATTCCAAAGGGAAAAAAAGTTTTATCAAAATAGTAACCACGCGGGCGAAGCCAGCGTTGTATTTACATACTAGCTGTGCTCGCGACTTCTTTTATAGTTAGTTATTTTTATTACTATTTATATTAATAAAAATAAATAAATGTAGTTAAAGTTACTCCTTATTACAACAGCTATCTGCCAGTGAAAGTCCCGTCGAAATCGGTCTAGCCATTCAGAGATTAGTTGGAACAAACAGACTAAAATTGCAAAAAAATATATTTTGGTATATGTACCGTGCATACATCGATATGTATTTAGTACAAACAGACACTCCAATTTTATTTATGTGTATACATTTGCCGCTATTAAATTATTTTATAATGGACGCCTCTCTGCGTGATGTACACAATATCAAATATTATTGATTACTGATAAATCCTCCCATTACTATAGTGTTTGTTATCTAAACATGAACGAGATGGTTTGATGTTCCCATGGCGTTGAATGGCTTATTCATGGCGCGAGGGATAGTGTTGTGTTTACTAATTACACCGCATAAATTTACATAAAGTAAAAGAGACTAATCTATAGTGTGAGGTACGGGAACTGTAATGTACCTAATAAGTATTAAAGGATTCAACTAACGGTGTGAATATTCATAAATTGCATGATATTTTTTTTAACATGATAACAACTCTATAGGGTCTTCTCGTGTTTTAAATTTATTTTAGCTTTTTAACTAAAAAAATAAATTCTGTAAATAATAGAGACAGCTTATATTTCATCCAATCCTTCATGCAAGTCACCAATTAAGAGACTAATGATTATGCTACCTTTGTACAATCAAAATACTGCCTTATAAATCGATTAACACCGGCTGCATGCACGAAAAAGAATGACTCATTGTCACGTTCCGCTTGAGCCGAGCGTGCAAGCGAGAGCGCGATAGAGAGGCACGATCGGCCTATGTTTCTTAAGATGTTATCACGTAAAATTATTGTCCGTAAACCGACTTTACAGACAACCATTTTTTTTATGGGACCCACCACCACTCACATTCATCCCATCACCACTGTGTCTCCTATGTAGTCAGGATTAACAACTGTGACCACCAAAAAGGCTATGAACAATGAAGTCCACTGCAGTTCCGGGGGTAAAATTACGGCTGCATTGGAACTCATATTGGCTTTTGTTAATCACACGCATATCCTAACCCAAACAACGTCATTGGTCAAAATTACTTTTGCCTAATATAACTACCATAAGTTAGTTAAAAATGGTTTTGACCGATGTCTTTAATCAAAACTACTTGAGACTGAACTTTGCAGTCAAAAGTGTTTGTGACTGGTTATGAGTTTTGACTATAACATACATTTCTTGTATTATAGAATTACTGGATCTAAAATATTTTCGGCGATAATGAATAATAATAATAATAATATTAAATTTATATATACTAAGACAAGTAATGTTATATTAAAATTTTCATATTTCCGGCTTTCACTTTGTTTCGGCTTCGACTTTCCTCGTCACTTAGACATTCTTGTTGTCTTTCCATTGTTCAGAATAGAAGCATTTTGGCAACTCTAAAATTGAATTGAATTTAGATGGTGCCAAAAGAATTGAGGTTATTATGACTGTAAAGTTGTTGAAACGAAGAAAGAATAAAATCTGTTTTATCTGGCGGCAATTGAGAGTTTTTGCCAAAGCCGTTTTTATTAACCGCTTCAAATTAAAGTACTTTGCGCTTTGTTAAAAAATTGTCTGAGATTTAAAAGACTTTGTTGAAAAATAAGACTAAGAGACGAACGGTTAGCAACGGTCAGTTGGACTCCGAGGGTGCGTTCGATCCCCGCACGAGACATGTTTGTGTGCATGAACAATATGAACATGTCTGTTTGTCTTGGTCTGGGTGTTCTCTATGTATTATATGTATGTATAAAAAAAAATGTTTAAGTATTTTATATCAGTTATCTAGTACCCGTCTTACAAGCTTTGCTTAGATTGTGACTAGATGGGCCTGTGTAATTCAACCAGGAATATATTTATTTTAATGGGTGAAAATTGTATTACGGTTCGAGAGATAGACCTCTGTGACAGATAGATAGCGGAGTCTCAGTAAAAGTACGGAACCCTAAAATATATCTTTTAAAGTACCGATAAATGTTTCGTAAGAGCAAAACAAAGAGAGGAAAATCGTTGGAGAAAACAAAATTTTACAGCGTCCGAGTTAGGACCATCAATGGCCGTGACTTCTAAATGAAATAAAAATCAATTGGCTTGATTTACAACAATGGCGTCATGCGGGCGGGACTGCGAACAATAATGATTGTTATATGACACAATAAGGGATATCAATTGATTCCATGTTTTCAGTAAAGACTGGGGACTCGCCTCGACTTCGAATATCATTTCGAAGTCGGGGTACTACCCCATGCCGCGCCGCAAACCGTCTTGTCACTCGAGGCGATATTTTTTTTCTACAGGTATTTACGAGTATTTAAACTTTATTGCCCATAGAATGAGAGCACAAAAGGCGGACTTAATGCTAGGATCATTCATATCTCTATCAGTCAACCTTTTTGAAAATCAGATAAAACTCGAATCATCATCATCAGGTCATTTTAGTCTCCACTACGACGACGACGACCGACACGACGACCTTTTCTCGTCCGTCCCAGACAGGTTTGGCCTACACTGCCCACGATGGCCAGACGGGTTGGGGAGGCCTGATCGATGTTTTATAATGTATTTCCCTTAGTCGCCTTGTACGACATCCACGGGAAGAGACGGAGTGATTCTATTCTAATCTGCCGGAAAACACACGGCCGAAAACTCGAATGTGGTTCATAAAATAACAGTAATGAATATACATACAATAAATTACTATGAAAATATAAAATCATATTCGATATCTATGTAAGACATAATAGGCTATTTTCCAATGTTTAAAAATTGTATAAATTATTTAACAATATCGTAAAATACACAAAACTATAAAGATCTGCAAACTTTCATTCTATTATCTTTCGTCCGACTTATTTTACGGTCGATCAAAGTTTGGCGGGAAAGTCCATTTTAAAAGTATGAAATTATTAAAAAATAATATTTACATTGGAGAAGCAATAAGAAATACTATAACTTTTATTATAACACTAATTACATAAACGTATTATTTAACATAGCTGTCGTACAAATTTCAGATTTGATGCATACAAAATACAAACCTGTGACGTCATAACTCGCTAGCCTATTGTATGGAGCGTTTTCGGGACAGTCCAAAATTGTGATTTTCAAATTAACATATCTCGAGAGATTTTTGTGCTATCGAAATATTTCTTTCACCTATGGTTATATTATTGAGACGTCCCTACGTATCAAACAGAAAAAATGTTAGTCAAATAGCCTATTGTACACACATAATACAATATTTATTGACTACCAAATAAAAGCACAAAAGGCGTACTTAACGCTAAGTACATTCTCTACCAACCTTTTGGGAAAATCTATAAAATAATACTAAGAAATGAGTTACAAATTAAATAATATAGTCATAAACTACTATTATTTAATTTGTAACTCATTTCTGTTGACTGTTGCCTGTAGACTGTTGCATAATAAGGGTTCTTAAAATACGAGTGTGAGTTTATCACATGAGCGGATATAAGTATACGATTAAAGAGCTGAATCGAAAAGTAACTTTTGAAATATATTTTGATGGCTTGTGTAAAAGACTGACATTAATTCTGTGTTTGGTTTTTTAATCTCTAAATTTTAGTATGAGAGTTGATAAACATATTACCTTTATACAACACATAAACTTTTTTTAACTTGTGAATGACACTGGAATGAAATAATCTATAGCTATACCTTAATCTCACATTCTGGCAAAATTCGTTTTTTCCTAAAAGACGCTAAACAAACCTCAGCCGCCCAGGCACTAACCAAGTTATTGACCTAGCTGCTGTTCTCCGAAAGATGTGATGAGATATAAAAATAAACAGAGCGTCTAAAAATAATTAACGATTATAAAACAAACACTGATGTTTTATTACTAAAAATAATACTTTTAGTGCCACCCACGTCATACACTGAATAAATAAATTTACGAATGAACATGAATGAAAAGTTATTTACGAATTGTGTAAACATACATTGTTTCAATAAATTGAGGTGGTTACGTTTATATATCTGAATATTTAATGATTTAAGAATTCTTTTTATTGCTATTATCTGACCTGACAGACGTTGTCCTGTCTTTTTAATAATGAATATTGAATTCGAATTGGTTTTACGCAATCGTCAGATACGACATAAAGTTACATTATAAAAGTAATTTCGTCGTTCCGTTTTCTTAAATTTTCTAATTTTTTTCTTCCATAAGAACCTCCTTCTGACAATAACAAATACAGCATAGAAAGAAATAGCGAAATCGGTCCAGCCGTTCACACGTGTACGCGTTACCTGCCCTCTAGCCAAGTGTAATTCGTAGCGTAACGAACGTTAGATAGATCACGCGTCAATTCTCATACTAAAATGTTAGATTTTGACAAATGTCACGTGATCTATCTAACGTTCGTTACGCTACGAATTACACTTGGCTAGGGGGGCATGCAAACTAAACGTAATTAAAAATTATCTAAGCTGAAGTATGATTTTTGCAATCGTTAAACCCTGTAGGAATCGGGTTCAGCTTAGGCGGTAGGTCGCCTGGGGCCCTGGCCCTACCGTCAATGCTGAAACCGATTGCTATCAAATATTTTGGTTCGAAAAACGGGTCTTACGTTTTAGTTATTAACAAACATCTTGAACTTAGCTCCTAGGTTTTTAACAGCTAAAGTAAACCAAAATACTATAAATCTAATCTGAAGTTTGATTTTCGCAACCCAAAAACTCGGTGGAAATCGGCTTCAGCTTAGCCGGTAGAACCCCTGGTGGGAATATAATTATGGAGTTAATAAAGATGTAGCTATAAATACTTTTAAAATATTGCTCACGTCACTAGAAGCGTTTCGTTTCACGTTGAGTGTCACCGAGCCGAGGGATAATTTCTGAGATAAAATTATGAAAGTCGTAAATTCTTTTCTGGTCTGTTAATTTTTCGAAGACGACATGCATGCGGAAATAACTGTTGGTAAAGGGAAGAGTGTTGTAATATCGTTCGTGGCATAAATCAACCAAATTTTTGAAGTAAAACTTCTTTACGTACGCTTGACTTGCGGAGCAAGTCTTTTTAGACTCATGCGTTTATCGCCCCGCGGATTTGTCATAATAAAAAACACGCATGCGAATAATTTACTATGACAGATCCCGCATGCGGGGCGAAAAACGCATGAATTTAAAAAGGCCCTAAGCTTGTGAATGCGTGACGAGAGCGTTACGGAAACGGCGAACAGAAGTTGAGACGGAGATATAAGTTAGTAGAACTAAAGAAGTTTTACTTCAGTCATGTGGTCTAAAGCAGTGTTCCGCAAACTTTTTGTGTCTAAGGTACATCTAGGAAAATAAAAATTATTGGAGGTACACCATAAATATGTTAATTCCGTCCGTCTATTTAGCTTTATGAGATAACCTTATTTTTTTGAGGCATACCAACTAATACACCAGTACCACGGTACACCAGTGTGCCGCGGCACACACTTTGGGGAACTCTGGTCTAAAACACACTCGTTTTTTTTGTGAGAACACAAATACTATTAATGATTTCTATGTTTGTTGGTAAACTAATTACGTAGGTACTCCTAATTAGCTTGTAAACCCATTATAAAATTACATATATACATATTTACTAACACAGCTCTTTGCTTTTCTAATGATAGCCAGTGACGTTTTTAGACAAGTTTTGTTTTTTCTTTAATCATCATTATCAGCCTGTATCTACCCACTGTTGGATATAGGCCTTTCCCAAAGCTTTCCACCATATGCGGTCCAGTCACTTTTTTGAGGTCGTCGCTCCATACGCTTCGTCTCCCCATACGTGGCCTCCTCAGAATTAGGCTTGACGACGACGATGAGGCTCTAAACCATAATTCTAAACTCCTTCGATTGAAGGGAGACCCGTATCCCAACAGTGGGATGAATATAGGTTGATGCAAATATATACACAGGTATAGTAACATCGGTAGAGTAGTATTACATTGCGTACTAGTTTCATTGTTACTATTCTTAGCATGCTAGTAACTCCGTAATGTACAGCTACTCTCACAATTTCACTCTACCCGTGTATTAAGGTTTTAGTAGAGATATGGAGACTACGTACACAATAGACTGAGATACGTATCTAAGTAGATGTATTAAATAGGCAATCTACAACGAGAGATGATTCGCAGTGACTTCAATAAAAATGTATGACGCACAAATCCATTACAATGACAAAATTGTTTCTACAAGACGCGCCTACATAAACCATCTGTATAGAGCCCAGTATGTACACATTAGCAACACTTTACACGCCCAATTTATTCGTGAATCGAAGGGAAGGGAAGGTCAATGGGCCTGGCGAAAAAAAGGTAGTCACGTGGCGGAGCAAAAAGTGTAATGAGCCGTCCTTTTCGGTATGGGTCGCTTGACATTGAAGTTGATGCTTCTAAAATGGTTTCGGGAGAGCTTCTAAAACACGTTTGACTCATGTTTTCTTAGTTAGTAAATAAATAATCCTGGACAAATTACACACTGCCATCTAGTCCCCAACTAAGCAAAGCTTGTACTTGTACTATGGGTACTAGATAACTAAATTATACTTAAATACATTTTTTTTTGTACATGCATACATATAATACATATAATACACCCAGACTAAGACAATCAGATATGATCATGGACACAAATATTTTGTCTTGTGCGGGGATCGAACCCGCGGCCCCGGAGTAAAAGTGGACAATGCTAGCCATTCGACCACCGGGCTCGTCATAATAATTTAGAATTTTGAGAATAATAATAATTATAATCCGTCTCTCTTCATTTAAATTTTCCATCACATTTTTTTCATCACACTGCGATTGTCTCAACTCAACGCCTGCTGAGACCTGGGGCCGAAGCTGAAGCCGATTCCCACCGAATTTTTTGATTGCAAAAATGAAACTCCAGAATAGATTAATGGTAATTGTGTTTAAATTAGCTCATAGAAACCTGAAGGTTTACCGACAAAGCTAAAAATGATTGTTAATGACTTAAACCTAAGACCTATTTTTGGGAATCAAAATATTCGATGGGAATCGGCTTCATCTTATGCGGTAGGGCCCATGCTCATCGGTATATCGTTCCATTGATATCAATGGAACGATATACATCCTGGAGCGGATCATGGCTCACGGCAGCGGGTGTACAGCATTAAATCAAACTTGGGGCCTCTACGATGATGATTTTAAATAAATGATAAATGAAAATTATTATTATTCTTATACATATTTAAAGGCTGGTAACGGATCGGCGACCCCTTGGTGTCGCTGGTCTCCATGGGCGGTGGTGATTGCTTTCCACCAGGTGACACACATGCTCGTTTGCCCCCCTCTCGTATATAAAAAAAAAATACAAAATTACTCAAACAGTTTAAGGAATACAGCTACACATAAGTATTTGAATACAGCCCCTCTACTCAGCGACTCTATTTCAAATTGCATAGAGTCGCTTATTCATTGGTATGAATAAGCATTCTATTCAGTTATTGAATCGCAATAGGAGTTGGTGTTAAGGGAGCAGTACGCAAAAAGTAGATCTAACATTGAATGCAGTTTACAAGAATGCTCGAAACTTTAGCAGTCAAATTATATTTTTTGAGACGTTTTTAGCCCTTGTTATTGTGAACACATACGGGAGCCAGTAAATTATAATAGGTAGTCAGTCTTCTCAATTTGTCATATACGTATTTGGTTTTATGAATAATCTACTGAGCTCAAGGTAAGTAACACGTGGGACGTAAATAATTATGATTACATATTGTGTGAGTGTTATAATTTATACCTAATATACTCGATCGAAGCGTGTACCATATTACTACTCTGTTGATGTTTTATGTTTTTATTTTTCTTTGCTTTGCCTATGATACTGACTGATCTTATTCCTTAGTTCTATTCCTGATTACCTTTGGATACCCTTCTAGTAGACAACTCTGACCTGTTATTTCAAATTATACCCAACGACGTTGGCCGTGTGGTTTCCGGCAGACTAGAATAGAATCACTCCGTCTCTTTCCGTGGATATCGTAGAAGGCGACTAAGGGAAATACATTTTAAAACATCGATCAGGCCTTTCTAACCCGTCTGGCCAGCGTGGGGAGTGTAGGCCATATCCTCCTTCTGTCTGGGACGGAAGAGAGAGTGTCGTGCTCCTGTAGTGGAGACTAAAATAACATGATGATGATGAGATGATACCCAACGCAATAATGTATTTAGTTAATATAACACGTACAATAGGCACATGACCAATGTTCTAAAATTATATTATAAATTCTCTATCAGTAACGTAAAATACATAAAACTAGAACGATCTGCGATCTTAAAAATTTAATATCTTATGTCCGACGTGTTTTATGGTCGATCAAAGTCTGGTGGGAAAGTCCATTTTAAAAGTATGAAATTATAAAAAATAAATATTACCATTGTACAAACAGTAAAAAATACTATAATTTTTGTAACGGCACTAACTACATAAAGGCAATATTTAACATAGCTGTCGTACAAATTACTGATTTAATGCATAGTATAAAATATCGTGGTGTGATGTTATAACATTTCTTTTTATATGGACTGGAGCCTTTTGTATGAAGCGTTTTTGGGATAGTCCAAAATTGTGATCTTCAAGTTATCATATCTCGAGAAGTTTTTATGCTATCGAAGTAATTCTTACACATATAGTTATATTATTGTGACGTCTTTAAATAACAAATCGAAAAAAAAAAATGGTTTACAAGCCTATTAGTCACATTAAATAAAATGTATAGAGTTGAATATGTGCTCAATAAACTCCACACAAACACTTCATTACTTATTTCTTATCGTAATACAAGTTGATGTCCAAGTCTCTATCGACAAAAAAAAACACGCAGAATACCGCAGGGCATGGCCTCTTCATTGAACCCACTACAATGGCGCAATGAGCCGCTTCAAATTTTATAATCAGAGATTAAAGAGTTCTGATACTTATTTGTTGTAGTTATGGTACATAATCTAACAGTTTGGTTGTGCCCTTTAGATCCGTGTGCGTCGGAAAGGCCTCTAGCTACTCTTAAAGGAAAGGAGGGAAATCTTATTTGGTAGGATCACAGATTACTTATGATTACATTTTCTTTATATTAGAGGGCAAACAAGCATGTGTGTCACCTGATGGACAGCAACCACCACCACCCATGGAGATCGGCAATACCAAGGCCTCGCCGATCCGTTGCCAACCAATACTCCTTCCTTTCTTTCTGATGACCTCACTGTCTCTTAGGAACACAACGACCCTCAAGGGAATTGTTATTTGACTGCGGTATTCTGTGAGGTATTTCGCTAGTCGAGCAGCTAAAAAAATACGATATAAATAATGGTAGTGAATCGTGGGTATGGCAGAAAAACCATGAAAGCAGAATTAATGCGGTAGAAGCAGTAGAAGTGAGAACTCTAAGAAGTATGTGAGGAATTAGTATAACAGATAAAGTACGAAATAGCATGATACGAAAACGTTGTGAATTAAAGAAAAATGTGGTGACGAAGATTGAAAACGGTATGTTATGGTGGTTTGGATTGGACATGTGGAAAGGATGGATGAAAAAAGAGTCACGAAAGAGGTTCATCGAGCGAAAGTGAGTGGAAATGTCGGTAAGGGTCGCCCTAGGCGTACGTACAATGACCAAATACGCGATGTGTTGATAAAGGGCCAAATTAAAAGCATCCGAAATCGACGGGCCTGCATGAAGAAGTTAATGAATGTGGAAGAAGCAAGGGAGGTATGTTTGGATCGGTGCACCTGGCGTTCCGTAGTCTCTGTCTACCCCAACGGGTGACAGGCGTGATGATAAGTAAGTAAGTGTTTGAATAAGCGCTTTTTCGCTACTTTTTGGTGCCATGATGTTGGCCTATGTCCCGTCTATATATAAAACGTCATAGGTGGAACCCAGCCAACTATCTACCTATTCTGTAAAGGCTTTTATAGCAAGCATATTGTTAGCATATTAAATAGATAAATACTAATAGAAGTGACGAACGTCCTCTGAATATTGACAAACTCATTTCACTGCCAAGTAACTTACATACCTTTGTAGTTTTTCAATTCTAATACGAAATTGGATTCAAAAGTGTTTGTATTGTTGAGACCTTTCCTAGAATTCAATAAACGTCATTATCTGACGTAGATACATCTACTGACCGAGTCGAATGGGATTTGTCGACAGAATCATTTTTTGCATATGCTCGTACATATACATTTTATTAAAGTTACATTGAGTGTACAAAGGGAAACTTATCAATACAATACATTTCTTCCAGCAGTTCTAGCCTGTACAGGCAGCATGTCATACATGTACATAGATCTGTAATACCAGGGGTATCACTCACACGTTGATATGCCGACCCTATAAAAACCTTTTCACTCATTTTTTGAAGAACACCCTTCAGTAGAGTCTGAGAAAAATTCGTCAGACAGTTCATTCCACAGCTTGACGAGTGCACGTGGGAAAAAAATCCTCTCTGGGACGGCGTACCCACTTCGGTTCTAATGTGTGTGTGAGGAAGGATGAATTTCCTGCCAATAGCCAGCAGTGCTACTGTAGAAGGAGGACAGGATATCATCATCATTAGCGTATATCTTGGGATTGGGGTATCAGTACGGCGAAGATGTGTCGAAGCTTTCCAAAAGCTGCCCAGCTAAATCGAAGGCGTCTATCGACCTCTTTGTTGAAATTACCCCGTGTAATTATACAAGGTATCATGCCAAGCAACTTCTCAGAGCACACCACATTGTACAATCGGTAAAACACACAAAGGGACGTGCTATCTCTTTACACAGACTTAAAGTTTCTAAACTATCTCAGTCAGCTTCAAATCGTCAACAATCTTTTCACGTCACTCAAAAGTAAAAACAGAACGATTGGTACAGATCGATATGGTTTTCTACACAGAGATATTTGACGAGCCCGGTGGTCGAATTAAGCAATGGCTATTTTGACTCCGAGGTCGCGGGTTCAATCCCCGCACAAGACAAACATTTGTGTGCATGAACATGTCTGATTGTCTTGATCGGGGAGCCTACCGCCGAAGCTGAAACCGATTACCATCGGATTTTTTGATCGCGAAAATCAAAGTTTAGCTTAGATTAGCGGTAATTGCGTTTAGTTAGCTGGTAGCAACCATAGAGCTGTACCGACTAAGCTTAAAATGTTTGTCATTAACTTAAACCTAAGATCTATTTTCGCGATCAAAAACTGCGATGATAATCGGCTTCAGCTTAGGTAGTAGGGCCCCTGGGTGTTTTATATGTATTATAAGTATGTATGAGTATTTATAAAAGAAAATGTATGTAAGTACATTTATCACTTGTCTAGTACTCATAGTACAAGCTTTGTGCTAAATTTTGGACTAGATGGCGCTGTGTAAATTGTCCAGAAATATTTATTTACTATTATTTGAAGACAGAGTGTCATCTACTTGAAATTATAATAGTACGACAACATTTCTGCAGCTTAAAAGTACACAGTAAATGCTGCAAAATCTAAACCTATTGATGCCTTATTAATATATCGACTAAGGTAGACTGAGTACACTAGACTAATTGTAGAACATAATAGTTGACAATCGAATGGCGGGCGGCCCACTAACGCAACAATTGCCAAAGTAGACCGCGCCATTGGGAGCAATGTTCGGTGACTCATCAGCAGAAGTAGCACCCAGAAGAAACAAGTCAGGCTAATTTCAATTCTAAGGACGGCTAATAGAGTACAGTCACGAAAAGGGCGTCTAATGTTATTATTGCCAATTATGAAGATTTCATAGTAGAGCATGGGGATATCAGCATGAAGTGGCTATAGGGTTGCCATTAGAGCTCCAACTTCTCAAAGAGAGCAGACCCGAAGGTTTTTGAAACATCGCTATTTTTTGTTATAATAAAATAAAACATATTTTTAGGTACGTATAATTTATTAAAATCAAATAATTAGGCGTATTACCTACATCAAATAAATAGACTCAAACTCTGCTATTGATTGGGTCACCTTGATTTGACTTAATAAAGTTATATTGTTTATTGGTAAAAGTGTGATAGATAATGGTTGACTTTCGCTTGCCGCCCGGATATATCGATGTAAAACCGGTAGCCCGGATATACCTACACTATTCAAACCCGTATACTCCGAGTCAAACCCGGAGGGTTGGCAGCGCTAGTTGCCATTCGTCCGGATTTCCCCGGATTTGTCCTAGTTTGGAGGTCGTCCGGGGAGCGTTCTTGTAGGGTTTCATTTATAGTCCAGGGTAAAAAGATTTAAATCACTACCATCCTACTCCATGCTGCGAATAACCGCCTTTTCACAGATTAAAAAATAGTACTAGTACTAAAAACACTGATGACATGTTCGAGTTTTAAGATTCATAATCCGGAGTTTTCACGCATCTTGTCCTGGTTGCTAGCGTTTAGAGATGGCAACATTGGCAACCCTATGTGGCTATTACATAGTTGGCAATTGCTCCTGGTGTTACAAGTGTTGTAAGAAAAAAACCGGTCAAGTGAGAGAAGAATTCGCGCGGAGATGGTACAAAATGACTTTGTACAAAGTAATTAGGTATATAGAATGTATACTTTGCTGTGTACAATGATAAGTGTGTATTCAACTCGACATTCTACGAACAACTTAACATTGGAAATTCACGTTCTCTCATGCAATCTAAGTGCAAATGTAAGTTTGTACCGACAGACAATATTAAGAGCTTTTACCTTATTTCTTATACTAATGGTCGCCAGACCATATTAAGAGCTTTTGCCTTTATACTATACTAGTCGGTCGGCCAGTGGTCGAAATTCGACTATAATTAATTAAAATTATGATAACTTTAACAATAAACAAAAGAGTATATACGCGTGTGTGTGTCAAATACATACATGGTAGTGTGTGTAATTTTTTTTATTGATTGTATTTTTATGCATAATTAAAAAAAAATAGCATTCTACACTCCTTCTCTATATAAACTATAAGCACAGCATAGTAATACAACCAGTACTTTAACTTCATACTCGCGCACCAAAACTTCCTGAGGGGCAATTCTCGTAATTAAAATGTAGTCAAAATTCAGTTCCGATCCAGTCTCGATCTCACAAATGTCAAATTTGGTATTCTCGTATCACAATATGAAACTTCAAAGTTTAATTTAAGTGGGATTATATCGGAATATGACTGAGAATTAAACAAACTAAGAATGTTACTTTGCCAAATAAAAGAATTGATAATAATTAATCAATGAAATCAAGTATATAATTTTAGTCAATTCACAATTCAATCTCGATTCGGTCAACTTTTAATCTGCGATCGTTGAAAAATTAAGAGAATTAGCCCTCTGAGCGGTCATGACGCTTGGCTGTGTGCGTGCGCCGATTTGGGCGCTAGTATGAAGTTAAAGTACTGATTGTATTACTATATTGTGCCCGACGGCTTTTTGCCCATCTCTAGGGACAAAGTTTTAGCTTCACGTATTAATATATAGATTATTTTAACCATAGGTTTCTTATAAGTTTAGGAAAAACTAATCTCCGTAATCCAAAAACATTTATTTGCATTCAATAATGTTATAGATACTGTATGCCACAAGCGTCAAAAACGTTCATCCGAAAAGTGAGGTTATTAGTCGTAAATTATTTATTAATTAGTCATCATCATCAGGTCATTTAAGTCTCCACTACAGGAGCACGACCCTCTCGTCCGTCATAGACAGAAGGAATTGCCGTGTGGTCTCCGGCAGACTAATAGTAATAATAATAGAATAATAATTTAAGAGAGATACATAATAATAATAGAATCACTCCGTTTCTTCCCGTGGATGTCGTACAAGGCGACTAAGGGAAATACTTTATCAAATATCGATCAGGCCTCCCCAACCCGTTTGGCCAGCGTGGGGAGTGTAGGTCAAATCCTCCTTCCGTCTAGGATGGACGAGAGAGGGTCGTGCTCCTGTATTGGAGACTAAAATGGACCTGATGATGATGATATATTTATTCTGTGACACGAGTGTTCATTACAGTGCTTAAGTTCCGATTTCCGAACATGAGTTTAGCTTTAACATTCGGACGTTCGTAACTCTAAAAAGACTTTACTATGCCGGTTTCTAGCCCACGGGGCCGAAATCAAAGTCGAGCGGGGGAATAGATTCGCTGTGTGTATGTTTTCCATGATTTCAATGGAAAATGTATTTGATGATCATTCCTCAACGACATGATCGATCCCAATATTTTTTCGACACAAACCTTGGCACGTCGAGGTCTTTAATTGTGACAACTTTCATCAAAATCTGTTTAGTGGTTTTGAAGCTTACTCTTACATATTACTTCTTACATAACAATTTGTTGAACCGTGTGAAAATAGCAATCCCAAAGGGTGACAAAGTTTGTTGTTCACCTTGAGTACATTTATAATTGGAGTCACCTTCTGGGGGGTCACTGAAGAAGTAGGTATATATCGGTGCATTCGGTGCATTATTGTCAATGTCATGTGTCCACGTGCTTTCACTTTGCTCAACGATACAAGCTGCAATGTATTGCTCGTGAATTCTATGTCTTGCTTCATAATATGCCGTAGAAATTATACAAAAACTTTCATTACTTGGCTGGGAGATTACTTAAGTTAGGGTTGTCATCCGTCCGGGTTTTACCGGATTTGGAGGGCGTCCGGGTTTCCCCGGATTTGGAGGGCGTCCGGGTTTCCCCGGATTTGGAGGGCGTCCGGGGAGCGTGCAGACCGTGCAATCCGTACTTCCCTACTGTATATTATGTGTGTGAATGTGAGTTTGTTTGTTACGCTTTCACGCCAAAACTACTCAACCTATCATCATGAATCTTTGTTCACATATTTTCAAAGGTAGACATTTTATTTAAAAAAAAAAGTAAACTACGAAGCTGTATTTACTATAATTATACTACGCATTGTTATTTAAATATTGGGGTGTAAATAACTTACCACTATCTTTAGAGCCAAAACCAACATCACCTGCACGTGATGCACCCTGCCGATTATCAAAAGAGGCTCTGGTCAAAGTGAGGTGCTGTACAGTGTATTTGTAAAAGCTGCCCGACTAGGGAACATTCAACAAAGATCGTGGTGAGCCACTTATACCCAATCTTCATACAAGAAAATAAACCTAGTTACTTAATTATATAGTACAGTCGGTCACGTTGTCGACTAATCGGATTACACCCGTTCTCATAGCGTAATGATCCCTGTATCTCACAGATAAAGCAACTAGACGGCCATTTTTTCAATGTTTTTGAGTCCATTACTGAAATCCCACGCATCCTTTGAGTGGGCTCTCTCAACACTGCTTGTTTAACGAACAAAAAGTATTTTGTATGCAGTGACTAATTGCATTATCTTTTTATGCAATATTATACCTTTACGCTTAGAAGTTAAGAAATATATTCGCTTGGATGCCAAAGATTGTGTATGGATAATCCACTTATGGAAAGCGCTTTGACGAATGAATTTTGTTGATGGGTCAGCTTTTATGTTTCTTCAATGTTTAATCGTATTTTTAAGTGAATAAGATCACCATTCATTAACCCATATTATATACAGTATCTGGAAGTTTTTGGAACGAAGTTCTTTCCCCGCCCCTTAAGGAACTTGAACACTTGTACCCTAGCCGGCAAAAAACGCCCGTAAAAAAACCTAAAGATTTTTTTGTATAGTCTATGTTTTCTATGATAGAACATAATTAGGTTTAATTATTATTATTCATGTAAATAGCTGTTTCTTTGTATATTATTATTACATATATATTTTTATAAATCATCGTAAACAAAATAAAGGTGTTAAGATAATTTTGTAAAGTAGTTTTTTTTTATAAAAAAAAATCATTATAAAAAATGTATTCTTTTTACCTACCTCGAATAAAACTTGAAATTAATATTTTTATAATAAGGAACTTCGTTCCTATCTGGTATTCCACCACACCACTCGTTTTTTTTTTTTAAGAAAAGCATTATCTTGGCTTGAGGAACTCGATGGCGTCGTTGCGCGTGTCAGTCTGATCGAACACGCAAGTTAAGCAACGTCGACCGCCTTCGGAGGGCACGTTAAGCCGTCTGTCCCGGCTGTTGTCATTAGATGACAGTCGTTAAGCCAAGTCAGTGGCCTTAGGGCGGCTTGAAAACATTAGCCTCCACCAACCCGCAGTTAAGCAGCGTGGTGGAGTATGCTCTAAAAATCATCGATTGAGGGGAGACTCGTATTCCAGTGGGACCGTATAACAGTGGGATGATTATGGGTTGATGCCGATTATCTTGGCGTAATTTTCAAGAAAAGCATTTCCTCGGAATTGAGACCTGACAACCTACCTTTTAGAAATCGTGTGAGGAAGGACTTTACGTACCCAAGCGAGCGTGATGACTATCTCCTAAATAAGTTCTTTTTTGAAAAAAAAAGATTTCTTTGAATTTAACAGCTACCTTCTCCTTGGCTACTTCGTTTTCACTTACCAGTTTTATCGTATTCAGTCAAATAAACGAAAAATCATTTCTCCCATCATTCATATGAATGTAAAGTTTACAAAAGAAATTCCTTCTACCATAAACTCGTCGAAACCGAGGACTTGCTCCGGAGCGCCGCCTACGCTCCTGAACGGAATATATTTGTTTTTTATGGACCTCACACAAAGTTTGAGGCCCTTTGTCCACATGCTCATAAGTCATGCTTGACTGTAACTGGATGCTATGATTGATATGTCCTGCAATTGATTTTTATAGCGCTGACGGCTCTTTGCAGTAAATAACGTCTTTAAAATTGCTTCAATAGGATGGCAATTAAAAAAAAAGGAATGATAACAAAATCGGGGGATACAGTTTGGTGTTGCAGCTACAAATCTATCATCTCCTTCCAAAATTGAATAACACCACTGAATAGATGAATGATCAACGAATTTATTATGCTAAATAAGGAACTAAGGACTATAAATAATAAATAAATATTTCTGGACAGTTTTACACAGCGCCATCTAGTCCCAAATTAAGCACAAAACTTGTGTTATAGGTACTAGACAACTGATAAATGTACTTAAATACATTTTTTTTTGCTTGTAAATAATACATAGACAACACCCAGACGAAGACAAACAGACATGTTCATGCACACAAATGTTTGTCTTGTGCGGGAATCGAACTCGCGACCTCGGAGTCAAAGTGGCTATTGCTAACCATTCGATCACCGAGCTCGTCAAACTATGGAACGACGCATGCGGGGGAGGGAAAAGCACTGCCATTTTGAAATAAATTTAGTGTATATAACCTAACCTATTTACGTACAGCACACGGCCCTGTCCATGACCCAGCCACACCTAGGCTTGCCAGATGGCCGGGAAATCCAGGATTGTCCTGGAATTTTGCGTCTTGCCCCGTGTGTAATTAGACCTTATTGTCTAGGATTCCGAAAACCTACTAGTTTTGTAACAAAGTAAACTAACAACAAATGACACGGCTGCCCTGATTGTGAAAATAAATTGCATTTTCCTTTTCAAATACTATAAATAAATAAATCCTTTGGAAATAAAAATAAAACCGGCCAAGTGCGAGTTGGACTCGCGCATGAAGGGTTCCGTACCATTATCTATAAAAACGGCAAAAAAATCACGTCGGTTGTATGGGAGCCCCCCTTAAATATTTGTTTAAAGTGAATATATAACATTTCATACGTCTACCTATTGCCGTTATCAATTGCGTCCAAAAACGAGCAAAATATCACGCTTGTTGTATGGGAGCCCCTTTAAATATTTATTTTATTCTATTTTTTATTTGTTATTATAGCGGCAACAGAAATACATCATCTGTCAAAATTTCAACAGAGATACAGCCTGGTGACAGACGGACGGACGGACAGCGGAGCCTTAGTAATAGGGTTCCTTTGTACCCGTTCGGTACGAAACCCTAAAAAACAAGATACTTTTTACTGTGACTACGACCCGATACCGTTGTTCTAGAATTGTCCCGGATTTTAGTTTTCTATCTGGTAACCCTAGCCACACCCCATTTTTTATACTCTGTCGTGTGGTAAACAACCATATATACGGTCTGTCTGATTTATAGCCACCACAAAATAAATCGATCGAATGCAAAATGGCGTCGATGCGCATGTCGGTCTAATCCAACATGCAAGTTAAGCAACGTCAACCGTAGCCTCCCCCCCCCCCCCCTATCCATCTCCCCATCTCCCCCGTGCTTCGGAAGGCACGTTAACACGTTAAGCTAGTGGTCTCGGATGTTGTTAATGTTGTTATTAGATAGTGGCCTTTAGGCTGTGCTTTAGGCAGGCCTCAGTGGAGCAGCATGGTGGAATACGCTTTGAACCCTTTTGGTTGAGGAGACCCGCATCCCAATAGTGGGAATCGTGGGATGAATAAGGGTTGACAACGACGAAAACAGAAAATAACGGAAAATAATAATAGTAGGTACGTAACAGAGCTTTTTGCTGCAGTTTTCTGAATCAAGATGTGGACGTATTCCTAATTTTATTTTATGTTGTCAGGTGGCAGACAACCATACCATATTAACGCTAGCTCCTCCTTGCTTCGGAGGGCACGTTAAGCCGTCAGTCCCGCCTGTTTTGTCAGTGCACTGGCCTCCGCCAACCCGCAGTTGAGCAGCATTGTGGAATATGCTCTAAACCCCTTCGATTGAGGAGATACCCATATCCCAGCATAAAGTATAATAATACGGGTTGTCAACACTATGTAACCAAATACACTAGGTGTATCGTCCCTTACGTCCAGTCAAGTAAAACTTTTATAGTGGACTCTGGCGGACTGAATAATAATTCAACCGTAAGGAAGTACGCCACTTTAAATGCCTACAATGTGTCAGCCGTTCAAACACGACGCTTGACCGAGCTTTGCTCGGTACGTGGCTTGCATGCACAATGTATCGACAATGGCCCCAAATACTCGTACATGTTACAAGTTATTTTTAAAGTCGTTAAGCCAATGATTTATTTTATTTCATGATCTATGGCAGTTTTCTTCAATCTTTTTGAATATGGTACTCCTTTACAATGGCCGTGTGGTTTCCGGCAGACTAGAATAGAATTATACCGTTTTTACCCGTGGATGTCGTACAAGGCGACTAAGGGAAATACATTATCAAATATCGATCAGGCCTCCCCAACCCGACCAGCGTGGGGAGTGTAGGCCAAATCCTCCTTCCGTCTAGGACGGACGAGAGATGGGCGTGCTCCTGTAGTGGGGACTAAAATGGACCTGATGATGATTCCTTTACAAGTAAAAAATTTCTGGCGACCCCCTCCTGCCTGCCTCCTTCCTCTTCCTCCTCCAAAATTCAACAATTCACCTGGAACAAGAAAGCTTTAAAATTGTTAGGGCTCTTGCTTTCGATTTTGTTGACTAAAATTAAGAAGACTTCCATTGGAGTTTGTGGAACCTCGCATTTCTAATTAATCACAAGACAAACCTAACCAAAAGATTATTTAAAGACAATCCGCCTTAAGTTAGCCGTTATGTAATGCGGCGGGTTCTACGAATTGGCTGCGACATATATATTATAATTGCCATTTTTTACTGATTCCATTTAGATGAGGTTTTTGCTATCTGACTGTATATTATACACGGTACAGTAGGTAGTATAGTAGTAGGTAGGTAGGTACAGTTTTAATTAATAAAACATAATCGTAGCTGTGGTCGTAGAGTATAAAAAAATACCGGGCAAGTGCGAGTCGGACTCACACACCCCTCGGTGTCGGCTTTTTATTAACTCAAGAAGACAAATAATCATCAGCCTGATGATAATATTCTAATATTTGAATTGTCAATCACCATTTAAAAAGAAGAGGCAATAAATAATTCAGAAGCATAAGTCACCATTTGTACGTCTGTTTATTGGTCATCAAAATCGATTCAATTGCCTTTTGTTCTCAAATACCAACCCATCAACGCAGCATAACAATTTGATTGTCCAGTTTCAAGAAAGATAAATGTATATATTTTCTTGCGTAAGGGTGCTTACATAGCATAAAGTCTGAGTTCCAAAGACAATAGATCCAGTGGTTTTATTCTCATTGCTGAGTTCCTTACTCGTCACCTTGTGGATGTCTGCACTTCCCGAAGGCTGACTGGTAAAGAATGCTTTTAGCATAAAGTTCGCGTTTTGTACCATTGGTCTTACTGTCTATGAAGAGTTTAAATAAATAAAGCGACCGATTACCGGCCCTAGTTCTAACTATACTAATATTATAAAGAGGTAAAGTTTGTGAGGTTGTAAGGGATAATATCTGGATCTACTGAACCGATTTGGAAAATTCTTTTACCAATAGAAATCCACGTTATTTGTGAGTGTCATAGGCTATATATTAACCCGAAAAATGAACAGACAAGTGTATTATAAAATAAGTGTATAGAATAAAGTAAGGATGTCGTTGTATTCACACGTACGGGCAGCTGTAGACAAGTAATCGAGTATCTATGTAAACATCGGGCTAAATCTATTTTGTGACCGTTAGGTCACAAAATAGATAGAGAACAACCGACTGAGAGACCGGAATACTGCCTGTGTCGTGCGTGGCGTCATTGGTTCGCAAAAATTCGATATTTATAAAAAATATCCGTTGGATTTGTTCAAAGATGTTGATGAACCACTTACACCTCAAAAAAACTATAATATTTATAAAATAATAAATATAAAAGCCCTTCTTGAAAATAAACAATCAATGGTCCATGCATAATGATAATTATGATGTAAAAATATTAGTATCATAAAATTTCAAGGAACACAAATAAATATAAAAATAATAAAAAAAAAAGTTTGTCATTGATTACATTTAATAATTATCATTAACTTAGTTCTATAAAAAACGAACAGCTTAAAAATAACATTAAATTAGAAAAAGTACATACGTATTAATAAAGCAACCATGTGCCCAAAACCCACATTCCCCATTAGAACATACAAATTCTATTTCGTACAAAACAAAAAGTTAATGTTCATTCATAATTACATTACGTTGTCGGCGCGTTTGTTAGTCACGAAATGCCGGAATAATGAGAAAAAAAACCGTTCCCACTAGGAATGCGCGTTCCCTCACGTTCCGGGTCCCGAGACTGATCCACGAGTTCCACGACTTTTTGTTGTAATTCGACCCGAGTCCGTTACGAATTATTCTTTGTTAAAATATCAACCGTGTACGGTGTAGTGTGGTACCGACCTACAACTATGTTGTATGAAGCTACAACAAAATTGGTAGGTAGCGAGTTTTTTTTTAAATAAGAGAAAATTATGTCAATCTCAGGCTGAGTTAATTCCAAAATTTATCTATACGCCGCCACCCCCGCTGCCAACGCAGCATCTCCTTCTTTTCTGGTGACCTCACTCACTCGCAGGAACACAACAACTCTTTTCGCCAGAGCTTCGTTTGTCAGTCAGCAGGGTGCACCGCGTGCAGGTGAAGTTGGCTTTGGTTCAAAGATGTTGATGAACCACTTACACCCCAAAAGAGTTATATAGAGAAGCAGTGCAGAAAGCTAATATTTTTTTTTAATTGTGCATAAAAAATACATTAAATCAATAAAAAAAAACATACCAACACACACTACCATGCATTCGACACACACGCATATATACTCTTTTGTTTATTGTTAAAGTCATACTTACTTACTTATTGCTACGGCGCAACGACCCAAAGTGGATCTTGGCCTCCGACACCAGACGACGCCATGCCTTTCGATCCTGAGACAACTCTCGCCAATTGTTAACTCCAAGGTTCCGCAGGTCCTTCAGCACCTCGTCACTCCAGCGGTACCTCGGACGTCCAATCGGTCGGCTACCACTTGGTTGTCCCATGAAAGCTCTTTTTACGGCACGAATCGGCACGATCCTCCCCCATTCTCTCTACGTGCCCGAGCCAGCGGAGTCTGGCCGCTTTGAGCTCTCCAATGATGTTGGGCTCGGACACTAGATTTTCTATTTCGAGGTTTTTGCGGATCCTCCAGCTGCCATCTTCCCTTTGAATTGGACCCAGGATTTTTCGCAGGATTTTCCTTTCCGCCACTAACAACTTATTCTCCTCTTTCAAGGTGAGTGTCCAAGCCTCGCATCGGTGCATCAAAATTGGTCTAATAACAGTTTTGTAGACACGAATCTTGGTTCTTCTGCGTATCAGCTTGGACACTAGAACCTGGTGAAGACCAGCTGTACATCTAAGGGCGCTTTGGATGCGGATATCAATAAAGTCATACATATTTTAAATTAATTATGGTCGAATTTCAACCACTGGGCGATCACTAGTTATAAATAATTATGGCACTCCACTTGCTGTAAAAACTAAGCGTACCTATGTAAAAAAAACCACACAGATCGGTCATCTATACATATAATAAAACAGTAAAAATAATGTGTCTGTACATTGAATATATTTACAAAAAAACAATTGGAGGCTATGGAGATATAGTAATAGAGTAAGAATTTAAAAAAAAATGTCTGTCTGTTTGTCTGTTTGTCTGTATGTCTGTATGTCTGTATGTCTGTATGTCTGTATGTCTGTTTGTACACGCTAATCTCTGGAAGTACTGGACGGATTCGAATGAAACTTTTTTTGTTATATAGCTGTTAAGCCTGGGCAAAATATAGGGTATAATTGATTTTGGAAAGTGGAACACCTGATGCAGCACCATAATGGTTCAGGTAAACTATAAGAAATATAAAAATGACGCCTTAGCAAAAGTTGTTCAGCCTGATGAGCATTTTTTGTTGAGGTATAAAAATCCAAGATTTGGAACACCTGATGCAGAACCTTAATGGCTCATGTAAACTATAAGAAATATAAAAATGACACCTTAGCAAAAGTTGTTCAGCTTGATGAGCATTTTCTGTTGAGGTATAAAAATCCAAGATTTGGAACACCTGATGCAGAACAATAATGGTTCAGGTAAACTATAAGAAATATAAAAATGACGCCTTAGCAAAAGTTGTTCAGCCTGATGAGCATTTTCTGTTGAGGTATAAAAATCCAAGATTTGGAACACCTGATGCAGAACCTTAATGGTTCAGGTAAACTATAAGAAATTTAAAAATGACGCCTTAGCAAAAGTTGTTCAGCTTGATGAGCATTTTCTGTTGAGGTATAAAAATCCAAGATTTGGAACATCTGATGCAGAACAATAATGGTTCAGGTAAACTATAAGAAATATAAAAATGACGCCTTAGCAAAAGTTGTTCAGCCTGATGAGCATTTTCTGTTGAGGTATAAAAATCCAAGATTTGGAACACCTGATGCAGAACCATAATGGTTCAGGTAAACTATAAGAAATTTAAAAATGACTCCTTAGCAAAAGTTGTTCAGCCTGATCAGCATTTTTTGTTGAGGTATAAAAATCCAAGATTTGGAACACCTGATGCAGAACAAAGTTAAATTTATTTGCATAAACAACACGTGTTTACAATAAATTATAGTTTTTAAAAAAAGTAAAAAAACACGCTATATTAGCCAATAGAACTAAAAAAGTTTTTAAGTAACTTTTTTAGTTCTATTTGCTATTCTAGCGTGTTTTTTTTACTTTTTTAAATCTATTTATTACAATACATAGATTACAATGAATATATTAACAAAATATTGTAAAAAAAAACCGCGGGGTGCTACTTTTATTCTTACCTTACCTACTTACAAGTTAGACGCAATCGTTTTATTTTATATAAATAGGTAACGTGGTCTATTTAGTCAGTTTATTATAAACGTGTACGCTAAAATTGAAATGGAACGATTGGTATATATTCGCACAAACCAGAACAATACGTGCATTTGCGGCACGCTATGTAGCAAGATCAGAGTTTATTTGATTTGGTGGTGGAAAGTGTTTTAAGCAACGAGGGGAAACTGTTTTTCTTAATTGCTCCAGGAGGGACTGGAAAAACATACCTGACGAGAGCAATCCACGCTGAAATCAGGCGCCAAAATAAGATCTCGCAGCAGCATCGCCAGGTATTGCAGTCACATTACTACTAGGCGGAAGGACGCAAATACAATGTCCAATATCCTACTCGATTTAAACAGAATTGAAACACCGACATGCTCTGTGACACGAAACTGTGTCAAAGCGAAGGTGTTTCAGGATTGCTGTCTAATCGTTTGAGATGAATGCGAAATGGCTAACAGTAAGGCAGTAGAAGTTGTAGATAGAACTTTACATGCCCAAGAGTTTTCAAGAATATTGTTAAAATTTGGGGAAGATCTCCTTTCTGAAGTAAAGTCAATGGCAGCGCAATATAATTGAAGCTGAGATTCTCACTGGGAGTGGTGCCGGTGAAACTGTATTTATTCCGCGTATACCAAGAGTGGTATACGCGGAATAAATACAGTTTCTCCAAAAAAAATCCATTTTAATTTTAAACGTACGCAGTTGTCTGTGACCACTTGCTTTGCTATAACAATAAAAAAATGACTAAATTCGCTGGTGACAAGCTTAGGACTGGTTGTTTTTCGCATGGCCAACTTTACGTGGCTTTCTCGAAAGTTAGTGACGCTTCAGGTCTGTTCATATCCTCCCGAAGGAAAGACTTCCTTATTTTTTTTTTAAAACTATGGTTACAATGTTAAACAAAAAAAAAATATTGACTTTTAACGTATAACAAATATTTTCTTATGTATCTACATTAGTTCGTATTTGTATTAATACGCCGGAATCATAAAGTCCACGCGAACGAAGTCGCGGGCATCAGCTAGTCCATAATAAAATTGTGTGTTTGTGAGGTTGTAAGGGGTAATCTCTGGATCTACCGAACCGTATTTGAAAATTCTTTTACTTACGTAAACGTTTAGTTCTTTTTTTAATAACAAGTAATAAAAGCTTTTTTTTTACTACGTCGGGTGACATACAAGCATACGGCCTGCCTGATGTGAAGCGGTTACCGTAGCCATATTCAAGGGCGGATCCAGCTTCGGCGCTAGGTAAAATGTGGGTATTTTATTAATGTATGCATATACTTAATGTAATGTAATGTACTTAATCTATATTGGGACAAAAATATATAAAAAAAACATTAAGTTTAACAATTTTAATTAGTGGTCCATCTAAGTCCTGGACCCGGTCCAGGGGGGGGGGGGGGGTCATGACCCCCATGACCCTCCCCCTGGATCCGCCCTTGGCCATATTAATACTCTCGCAACATAAAATATCGCTCGCGTGTCTTCACCCCTGCTGCCAACGCAGCAACTCTTTCCTTTCTGGTGTGAGGTCACTCACTTGCAGGAACACAACAACCCTCAAGGGTATTGTTATTTGGCTGCGGTATTCTGTGAGGTGGAGGTACATTCCCCAGTCGGGTAGCTTATCATTACGCTCTCTACCTCTCTTTTCGCCAGAGCTTCGTTTGTCAGTCAGCAGGGCGTATCGCGTACAGGAGAAGTTGGCTTAGGTTCAAAGATGTTGATGAACCCACTTACACCACAAAATCGTGTTTCATTTTTTTAAATATTCTTATTTACTTATCATCATTTCATTACGGCAATGAAAATATTAGCGCACGTAATCTTATCTCCTGATATCATTTAGTATTTTGATCTAATTGTCGAAAACAGACGCACCCAAATTTGTTATCTTCACGTAATAAACGAAACAGTTATTCAGAAATCAGGTTAAATCAAATACGTAACAGCCAGCAAGTAGACGTGTACGTGGTTGCCGTAAAAGAAAATGTGAAATCGGAACAGTTTTAAAGTGTTAACTATGTGGTAATTAAAATATAGTTCAACAGTTCATTAATGTTTATTACTGGTGATTTACAAAGCTGCCGGCCGGTGCAATAGCATAAAATACTAAAAAAAAACATTCCTACAATGTCTTTGCCGCGCAAATGTATTTTAAATTAAGAACTTTTTAAATCATTCTGTGTTGTTTTTTTTTATGGGACGGGGGCCCACCACACATTCCCACCACTGTATCTCCTGTGTAGCCAGGATTAACAGCGGCGACCGCCAAAAAAGGCAATGAACAATGAAGTCCATTGCAGTCCCAGGGGTAAAACTACGGCTGCCTTGGAACTCACAACGAATTTAATCAGAAGAAATTAGTAGGAGTAGGAAGCTTTTGGAATTTGACTTCCCCTCTTAGCAATGTGAGAGACAGCAATATGGCAAATAAGGCATTAAAAGCCTAAAGAGATGGCTAGTCAAGTGAAGCTCAACTGCCGTGCACCACGGATTTTAAGTTTCTAACACTATTAGGGACCTAAAACATTGAGTTGTTACCTAACACATCGATTCCAATAATATGAATTGCAAAATCGTCTGAACGCTTGGTAATTCTCCCTTGTTGCTACCAAATCTGAATAGTATACTACCCCGGATGCAACTTGCAATGAATTCAACATGTCATCCCGCTCCCGCTGCCAAAGATCACACTCCCAGAGAACATGGTGTGCTGTTTGATCGAATTCAGAATTAGCAGTAGAACATTCGCATAAGGGCGACGGCACTAATTTAAACGAAAAGAGTTTAGCTTTAAAATTGCCATGTCCAGTTAAAAATTGCGCAACAGGGTGGTCGACTTCTAACCACTTTTTCTTTAATCTATCTCTTACCGATTGAAAGAACAGATACAAGTGGCGTCCTTTGGTAGAAGTTTCCCACCTTTCCTGCCATTCAGACAGCAATGTTTCAAATACTTCATTAAAAGGTTTGAACAGTCTAACTATTTTTTCACGATCACGCGTTTTCAAGAAATCAGGGACCATATTTTTAGATGTATAGTACATTGAAGCGCGGCGTTGTACTTCTAAGTCTACCGGTAACACACCTGCTAGCACGGGTAGTGCCTCGGTGCTTACAGTTCTATACGACTTACATAAAAATATCAGAGCAAGGCGCTGGCTTTGAAGCAATTTACGACGTGCTGCACCTATAGTAGCCCTATCTGCCCACGCAGGTGAACCGTACGTAACACAACCTAAGTATGTGGCGGTATAAATAGTTTTTAACGTTTTGAAAGTTAATCCCCACGTAGAGGTAGAAATTCGTGTTAAGGCATAGAAATTCTTTTTTGCTTTTTCACCTACTTGCTTCATGTGCTCAATATAATTAAAATTTCTATCCAAAAGCAAACCTAAGTAACAAACCGAAACCCTATTAGCAACAGATACTCCATTAAAATGAAATCGCGGTGAAACCTGTAAATTTCCCTTAAGCAAGAGTTGATATGTTTTATGTGGCGCAAAATCGAGACGATTACGATAACCCCAATCTGAAATTAAGCCTAGGCTAGTGTTGGCTAGTTTCTCTATGCTAGCTCTTGAATTAGCATTGATTAATAAGAGACCATCGTCAGCGTAACCAGTTAACGAGCACCCTTCCGGTAAGGGTAGGCTAAAAAAATCATCAAAACCGATATTCCAGAGATACGGTCCCAACACTGAACCCTGGGGGCAGCCCTGCGTGAGCACCTTTGAAGCAACATAATGGCCAAGTTTTAATTTAGTTGTACCATTCAAAAAGTACGATCGAATGAGAGAGTAGATGTTGCTAGGGCAACCTCTCACCTTAAGTTTCAGCAACAACATCGGCCACCAAGCATTATCAAAGGCACCTGAGATATCTAAGAAAATAGCTACAACATACTTGCTCTCCGAGAGCTCAACAACTTTGCGCACTGCGAGCGCAGCATCAACAGTGGACTTGCCAATGGTGAAGCCGTACTGATTTTTATGAAATTGTGGGCCTCCGGGCAGCAGCCGTGGCACAACCAAGCGCTCAAGCAGCTTACCCAACGACGGTAGCAGAGTAATAGGACGGTAGGTCTTCGGATCGTCTGGTGGTTTATCACCGCCTTTTGGTATTATTTTTATAACACCACTTCGCAAAATGCCAGGGAAATGACCTTCTACAATACACCGAGTAAGTATTGTTAAGATAGGTTCAGCGGCTACTTTACAAGCTTCTTTAATCATTCTATTCGAAATCTTATCATCACCGGAGGCTTTATTTGTAGGCAAAGCTTTAACAATAGACATAAACTCATCCATCGACGGTACATTTGATATTGGAGTGGAAGGGCACATATCCGCCGCGCTCCTAACCTCACGATGGTAGTCACTGTCACTATCGGCGCAATCGTCAGGAATTAACCCATGCAGAATTGTCTCAGCGGTCTCTTCTACACCAAGGGTATGTGAATTATTAAATTTTATATTGGATACGTATGCCTGATCAATCCGCCTATTTGCTTTAAATTCGTTATATAGAGGAGACCACGGGCCCTCACTGTTTAATCTTTCTACAATACGTTTTAGTAAATTACCTTTGGATTTTTCAACAGCAGCGCGATAGTGAGATCTAGCAATACGCAAGTCCCTTAGAGCAGTTTGATAAATTTCTCCTTCGATGTTACGTTTCTTTAACTTTGAGATTTTACGTCTAGCGGCACGAAAATGCCTACGCAACCTAATAAGGGTATCATTCCACCAGTCGCATCGTCTGTTATTAACTATAGGTTTTCGACCTAATGCAACGTCAGCGCAATATACGAATGTGTCAGACATAATTTCAACACTTTCCGTGACTGTAAGTTCACTACGAGTAAAATCCTTGGCGCGGGAAGCGAAAAGTGAAGCAAAGCTTGCCCAGTCGGCGTTCCTAGTTTTATATTGAAAACCTATTAACTGTTGCGGATTTAAGTTATCAACAACTGGGGAGAACTCACACACAATCAGACGGTGATCACTACAAGAAGCTTCAGGAAGAACGCGCCAGTTTTGTATTCGGACGTCTGCACTAGAAAGTGTGACGTCAATAAAAGACTCGCCCATTGGGCTACTAAAACTAGGTGGTGCTTCAGGGGTATTGTGAATATGAAGATGCATTTCAGCAATGAACTCTTCAACAGCAGAGCGTCTGTCGGCATCGGTCGCTCTCAACTTGCCGTGCCATAATGGTGATGATGCATTTACGTCTGCTCCTATAATAACCTTATGACCAGTAAGAGCATGCAATACTCTTCGTAGATGATACAAATGCAAACCCACAGGGTCAGAAAATTGAAAATAACAACTGACTACAAATACTCTTAAATATGGAGATGTTACTTCAGCTACCGCACAGTGAGTGGACATTAGGTGATTGATTGATGTTATAGTAAATCCGCCCCTTGGCGCATATATACCCGCGCGCGACTTGTTATTAAGTTGTATAAATTTACTGTTTAATTGAGATCTTTGGTACTGCTCCTGAACTAAAACAAGATCGAGCTTATAGTCCGCAACGAGCTTATCCAACTCAGACGTAGCAATTTTATCGTTGTGTAGATTTAGTTGTCCAATTACGACGTTATCCATAGGTGGTGTTTAAAATATTGAATTCTAACCGTGCTGCGTATGTGGGGCAAGACTCTGACCCGATCTTGTGGTCAGCAGTCTTTTTTTGACGCCTACATGCTGCGCATGTAGGTTTGAAGTCTGCTTCAGACTTCTTCAGACATTCCCGGGAGTCGTGTGCTTCGGCACAGTGGGCACAGGTGGAGTTATTTGCCGAGCAGTATTTGCTGACATGCCCATACTGCTGACATTTCAAGCAACGCACGACTTCTATATCGTCCACGAATCTACATGTGGCAAAATCTATAAAAATCTTATCTTTTGTCGAAATAAGGTGTTTGCGTATTTCCGGGGAGATTTCGACTCCCACCCACTTCCTGCCGTAGGCAGTAGGACGACGACGCACGATTTTTATGTCTTTTAGGTATTCCGAAAATGTAATTTTTAATTCGTCTTTTATATTTTGATTATATAACGCGGCTAAAAACTTAGTGTCGTCCATTGTATCTGGAATGTCTTTTATAATAATACGCGGGCGGCGTCCTTTAGGCTTTTCAAGCTTAAGTCCAGCCGATTTTATGCTTTGAATTGATTGCAGCTTTTTAATTTGAGCGTCATTAGAAACGCGTACTACTACACCGGATTTCGCAGTTTTCTTGACTCCTACAATTTGAAACCCATCATCGGATGGCTTAATTGCTTTCATAAGTGCCTCCTTAGTAGCTTCGGATGTTGTTAACTCCGCGGATCGTTCTTCTGTTGGATAAGCTACTATGCAAGGCACAGGCTCGCGAGTTTGAACCGGCTTAATTTGCTTTGGCAAGCGAAGTTTCAATTTTTCGGCGTACGACTCGCTAGCCTTAGTTACAGGCGCAACGGGGTTATTTTTGGACTCTAATTTTAAGGATAATAAATCCCGTTCGACAATCGCGAGCTTTTTTTCAGAAATGGCGAGGTATTTTTCCGCTGTGGCTGACTTTATGGCTAGCATCGATACTAGTGAGGTAACTCGTTGGGTCATGCCCATTATTGTCGATTTATTTGCTACACCAATTCGCGAGGTTTGCCCGATAATTATCTCATTAATTTTTTCCAGACATTCCGAAGATTCGCGAACAAATTCAACATAATCAATATTTGAATCAAGAATTTCAGCCGAGGAGCTAAGGCTTAAGTTGTCTACATTTTCCGTGCTTGCTGACCGCTGTAGTCGCTTTTCATCAGGTGATAAGTGGGTTGGTGATATATCGCCTAATGTTCGCTTGGCATTAGTTGCCGGCGGTGATCGCGGCGTCAAATTACTACGACCAAAAATTGGTGTCGTGCCACCAGGATCATCGGTATTACTTGACATTTTGTTTTTATAACGAGTTAGCAGGAATAAAACTATTACCTATCAAAATAAAATTTTCCCCGATATTGGGGTAAATTTATAAAGTGACAACACTGAAAGATTTACGTATTTCTTTTGTTGTAATATAATTAACACTAATAAAAACCAGTATTATAATAACAAAATATGAAATTATTACGTACCTTTTACGGGCCAAACCTGTTTTACAACGAGTGATGCAGCCGTAGTTAGTCACGAAGCAGCACAAAAAATTTTTGTTGTTGTACCTACTAGTTTGCGAATAATAATCACTGTATCAACTTTTTTACAAATAAAACCTAAATATGATCAAAATTTAACGCGGAAATGATAAGTTTAGATCAGATGAACAAAATTCACCGAAATGCCCACACACTTAACGAAACAAATTAAGAGAATTATTTAATTTGCAATATCAAATCGCACAGACAGATTAGTTCGACCGTCTCGCACAAGCGCGGGAGGGGGAAGTGATGTCTGTGTTGTTTGTGGATTTTATTTTTGACTATAAAAAGCAATGCGTTTCGACTTTGCAGTGACAATATGAATGTGAAAAATAATAATAGTGACTATCCGAGTATGTATAGTGACCGTTTTACTTCAAATAATAGAAATAGCATGTGCTATGTTTAAATAATTAAATCTGTTCTGTAGTGGTTCTCCAAAGACAATTAAAAAGTAAACACTTTTTTTTTAAAACCGTGAAAATGCCATCGGCTTTGGACACCGAGCCATTCAGCCAGCCAGAGTGGAGTGACTCTAGCGACTCCTTGGGACCAGCCCCGTTGCCACAATTAGGATACTTTCTTCCAGTCAGATGTAGATGTGACCGAACGTCGCAACATGTGTGTCGGAGAAATAAAAGGTAATTTTGCATTTATTCTATATCTATTTATAGAATAAATATATAGATTAAATATATATTATATTTATTTGCCATTGCTAACCATTCGCTCACCGGGCTATAGTGCTCGATGGGCGAATGGTTAGCAATGGCCACTTCGACTTCGAGGTCGCGGGTTCGATCCCCGCAGAAGGCAAATATTTGTGTGCATGAACATGTCTGTTTTTCTTGGTCTGGGCGTTTTCTATGTATTATATGTATGTATTAACAAAACTTTGCTTGGTTTGGGACTAGATGGCCGTGTGTGATTTAATTTGTCCAGAAATATTTATTTATTGTGTGGTCCTCTAATATCATCTTTTCTCAATGCTTTCTACCAAATGCGATTCTCTTCTTTTCTGATTCCACTTCCAGCCGCGTTTTTAAGATTATCGGATCGTTTAGAAGTACAACGTCCAACCACCCAATGATTTTTTTTGTATGTGGGGGGCAAACGAGCATGTGGGTTACCTAATGGAAAGCAATCACCACGGCCCTTGGCGATCAGCAACACCAAGGGGTCGCCGATCCGCTGCCAGCGTATACTCCTTCCTTTGTGGTGACCTCATGCAGGAACAAAACAATCCTTAAGGGGATTGTTAATTGGCTGCGGTATTCTGTGAGGTGGAGATACTTCCTCAGTCGGGCAGCTTAAAAAAATACGCTATGCCTTACCTCTCATTTCGCCAGAGCCTCGTTTGTCAGTCAGCAGGGTGCACCACGTGCAGGCGAGGTTGGTTTTATTCAAAGATAAACTTGATAAACCAGTTACACCCCATTTTTCTTGGTAAACAAAAAGATTATTGAAAAGGTTGCCTTATGTAATTTTAATTAAAATTGTTATGTAGTTTTCAAAATAATCTACCTGCTACAACTTTGTAGATCAATCTTATCTAGTCATGATACGTAATATCAGTAGTCAGTACGTTTTATTACAAGTTAATTGAAAGTAGAACTACATACATACCTATAATTCATACAAAAATATCTGTCCCAAAACATAAGTTCAATTATTTATCGTTTTGTAGATACAAATGTAGAGATAATTTCGCTGGTTGCAGTAATGGAGCAAGGCATTCAACATTACGTTTGATTCTTATTCTTGTTCTAATGGGTGTAAGAAGTTGAAATTTAAAAACTTATACAAATACAATAACATTCTATTCTAGTTTAACATCGACAATCATAAGTCGTTACTTTTACTCGACTGCCGCGAAGCTTAAAAGGAGAGCGATGTAATTGACCTGTATGCATGTCTTGTCCTATGTTCCTCGTAATTACTATGCGACTGACTGAACCGATTTTGATACTTCGTTAAATTCATCCTGATAATAGTTTTTGGTGCCAAAATGGAGTGTCTTGAAATTATATATTACTTAAAAATGTTTACAACTTATTTGAACATAGGTATATGTTTCAGAAATTAGTCAACAAAACTCAAATTGTCTAACTAACGAGAACTATATTTTTTATGCGTGTGTTTTCTAAATTACTTGTTCAAAGGTATTAAAAGAACGGCAAAAAAAATCGGTCAAACATACGTCGGTTGAAAATATCCACATTTTATCAAGATCTCTATCAATTGTTTCAGGGAATCTCCCCGTTCTCGCCGTTCGGTCTCACAATGCTCTTGCAACAGCATATCCCGGCGGTCTTCAGTGGCGGCGTCACCGATGCCTCTGCCGCCCCTCAACAACACTATGGAGATGTACGTGGAACCGGTCGTCGAAGACGTAAGTACTCAAATTTTAATAAAACAAACATCTCGTATGGTGGTGATTTTTTGAACTGAAAACGAAACTTCTTTAGCAGCGTTGTGCACTTTTTGGGATGGGTAAAAAATGTTAAACTCGCGTCAGGACACGTGGCCAGAAGGCCAATTCTCGTAATTTTTCTACGAACGCAGATTGAAAGTTGACCGAATCGAGATTGAATTGTGAATTGGCTAAAATTAGATACTTGATTTCATTAATTAATTATTATCAATTCTTGTTGCTGGCAAAGTAACATTCTTAGTTTGTTTAATTTTCACTCATATTTCGATATATCCCGCTTAAATTTAATTTTGAAGTTACAAATTGTGTTATGAGAATACCAAATGTGACATTAGTGAGATCGAGACTGGATCGAAACTGAATTTTGACTATATTTTAATTACGAGAATTGCCCCTCTGATCGAAAATTCGTAAAGACGGGGGGAGCGTTGACCGCCGGCGCTACATAGGAGAGGAAGTGATATCTCCCTCTTTTTCTACCGCGCGACGAAAATGTGTACCTGCTCCTGCTATTTATTTTTAATGTAATATAAATTGTCATGTTTGTGTACGATAGCACAACAAACGAATATTGTATTTTACCACATAAACGATAATACTTTTATACTGATAAATAAAGCAATTCGTGCGAAATTATTCCCTAACCATTCTAAAATATTCAAAAATGCACATCATTAATTTTCAAATTTTCACTTCTGCCGGCACTCCCGGAGTGCAACCCGTTTTTTTTTATACAACTCCGTTTGCCAAACAAACATACGTCCCGCCTGATGTAAAATGAAATGAAATGAACATCGAAGAAGTTTATATAGAGCATACTCCACCACGCTGCTCAACTGGTTGGCAGAGGTCAGTGTTTTTAAGCCGCCTAAAGGCCACTGACTTGGCTTAATGACTGTCATCTAACGGCCAAAGCCGGGACCGACGGTTAACGTGCCCTCCGAAACACGGAGGTGCTCGAGATAAATATGCCCATCCATGGACAGGCAGGCTACGGTCGACGTTGCTTGACTAGCGTGATCGATTAAACTGCCACGCGCAACGACACCATCGTGCTCCTCACCGGGTTCAATCCGAGCTCAATGAATGGGTTAATAAGGCAACAAGTGAGTAGAACACTTCAACTAAAACATCTACAATGAAAACATACAACATCAATTTTGTACAAAAAATTACGATACCTTTATTTATATATAGCGAGTTGACCTAGGTCTAGGTAAGTGGTCAGGATCTCTACATTTAATCTAATTTTACCTGCACCTGCGTATTAGACCTTGCCAGACGCTGAGCGACATAATGACACGTCTCGCCATGTTCACGATATAAATTGAATACCGTAAATAATTCCTATGGGGAATATTATGTGAATAAGGTGATTAGAGTATTGTTTTGGGGTGTAAATGGTTTATCAACATCTTTGAATAAAAGCCAACGTCACCTGCACGTAGTGCACCCTGCTGACTGACAAGCGGGCCTCTGGCGAAAAAACAAGTAGGGCATAGCATATTTTTTAAGCTGCCCGACTGGGGAAGTACCTCCACCTCACAGATTACCGCAGCCAAATAACAGTTCCCTTGAGGGTTGTTGTGTTCCTGCGAGTGAGTTAGGTCACTAGAGAGAAAGAAAGGAAGGAGTATAGGCTGGTAACGGATCGGCGACCTCTTGGTGTTACTGCAAGAGCGGTGGTGATTGCTTTCCATCAGGTGAACACAAGCTCGTTTGCCCCCCTCTCTTTAAAAAATACTAGAACCCCTGAGTTGCTGCATCAACAGCAGTGACAACTATTAAGGAAATATGATATGTTGTTAACAGGTCCGGTAAGTCGTATGATTATTACTCGACGAAATAAAAAAGATCAAAAAGGGCGTATTTTAATGAAATTTATTCCAAAACTAGCTGATGCCCGCGACTTCGTTCGCGTGGACTTTATGATTCCGGCATATTAATACAAATACGAACTAAAGTAGATACATAAGAAAATATTTGGGGCAGTATTATACGTTAAAAGTCAACATATTATTATTTTTATTTAAGATAGTCACCATAGTTTCAAAAAAAAATATAAAATAAATGAAGGGAGTCTTTTCTTCGGGAGCTAATATGAAAAGACCTCAAGCGTTACTAATCCTCGATAAAGCCACATTGTTGGCCATTTCGCATTCATCTGAAACGATTAGACAGCAATCCTGAAACATTTTCGCTTAGTCACAGTTTCGTGTCACAAAGCATGTCGGTGTTTTCGTTCTGTTTAAATCGAGTAGAATATTGAATATTGTATTTGCGTCCTTCCGCCTAGAGGTAATATTATGGCTGCAATACCTGGCGATGCTGGTATGATATTATTTTGGCGCCTGATTTCAGCGAGGATTGCTCTCGTCAGGTATGTTTTTCCAGTCCCTCCTGAAGCATCTAAGAAAAACAGTTTCCCCTCGTTGTTTAAAAGACTTTGAGTCACAAAATCTTGCTACTTAGCGTCCCGCAAATGCACGCATTCTTCTGGTTTGTGCGAATATATACCAATCGCTCCATTTCAATTATAGCGTACACGTCTATATAAAACTGACTAAACAGACCACGTTAACTTTATATATATATATATATATATATATATATATATATATATATATATATATATATATATATATATATATATAAAAGAGAAAATCACTGACTCACTCATCACGAAATCTCAGAAACTATAACACCTACAAACTTAAAATTTGGCTGGTAGGTTCCTTATAGGGTGTAGACATCCGCTAAGAACGGATTTTACGATACTCTACCCCTAAGGGGGTAGAATGTGGGTTGGAAGTTTGTATGAAAGTCCTATGTTTTTGAAGCAAGAGACTTGAAATTTAAAATGTATGCTCTATAGATGGTGTGGAGGTGTACTAATAATGTATCTTTGGAAATCAACCCCTTTTTGGGGTTAAAATGGGGGTTGGAAGTTTGTATGAAAGTTCTACGTTTTTGAAGTAAGAGACTTGAAATTTAAAATGTATGCTCTATAGATGGTGTGAAGGTGTACTAATAATGTGTCTTTGGAAATCAACCCCATTTTGGGGTTAAAACGGGGGTTGGAAGTTTGTATGAAAGTTCTATGTTTTTGAAGTAAGATACTTGATATTTAAAATGCATGCTCTATAGACCATCTATAGATGGTGTGGTATAGATGGTGAGGTGTACTAATAATGTATCTTTAGAAATCAACCCCCTTTTGGGGTTAAAAAGGGGGTTGGAAGTTTGTATGAAAGTTCTATGTTTTTGACGCAAGAGACTTGAAATATTTAAAATGTATGCTCTGTAGATGGTGTGGAGGTGTACTAATAATGTAACTTTAGATATCAACCTATTTTTGGTGTTAAAACGGGGGTTGGAAGTTTGTATGAAAGTCCTATGTTTTTGAAGTAAGAGACTTGAAATTTAAAATCTATGCTCTATAGATGGTATGGAGGTGTACTAATAATGTATCTTTAGAAATCAACCCCCTTATGGAGTTAAAACGGGGGTTGGAAATTTGTATGAAAATCCAATGTTATTGGAGTTAAAGTAATTATGGCAGAAGGATTTTAAATGATATTTAAGTATAAAAAATATTGAAAACAACTACATACTTACTATTATAAGGAGGGATGTATTATTATAACAATAAAAAGTACTTTAGGTTTTACAGAGGTTTTAAAAAATAATATCCGTCGACTTCATTGATTCTAAAAATTCGTCTAGATATTGATTGTTTTTAACTTTTTCATCTTTTTCATTAGGTATTTAGCTTTTTCGAATGTAATTAAAAAATATTTGCAAATAACTAACTCCACGCGTACGAAGTCGCGGGCGGCCGCTAGTATATATATATATATATATATACATATATATATATATATATAAATATAAATATATATATATACTATATATATATATATATATATACTATATATATATATATATATATATATATATATATATATATATATATATATATATATATATATATATATATATATACGTATATATATATGTATATAAATCGAGTGCTACAAGTTAGACGCAATAGTTTTATTTATATATATATATATATAATAAATAAGATAATTGCGTGTAACTTGTAGCAGGTAAGAATAAAAGTGCGCGTGGTTATTTTTTTTACAATACAATCAATATTTTGTTAAACTATTTATACTCATCAGGCTGAACAACTTTTGCTAAGGCGTCATTTTTATATTTCTTATAGTTTAGCTGAACCATTATGGTTCTGCATCAGGTGTTCCAAATCTTGGATTTTTATACCGAGATGGAAATTTCGTGTCCACGTTTTCAAATCGATGCCATTTTCGTAATTGACATTTTAGAAAACCATAGAATCAACACCCATATTGATATTGTAACATTTCAACCCCATCGCACCCCCACAGGAGTGCTCTTGTGTCACGTCGATTATGTTAGATTATAAAATAGCTGTTGTTTTCGGAATCAGCGACCCGATAAACCATAAAAACAATACCCATGTCGATTTTCAGACGTTTGCACCTGATTACCCCTTTAGGGGTTGAATTTTGAAAAATCCTGAAACACGTGTTTACTCATTTATCTACAGAAGATCTCGTGTAAAGTTTCGTATAAAATAGTCCAACTAATCTTGGTTCCCCATACAAACTTTGGACCCCCATTTCACCCCCTTAGGAGTTGAATTTTCCAAATTCCCGTCTTAGTGAGCATCTACGTCCTGAAAGGAACCCCCATACAAAATTTGAGACTCCTAGTACTTGTAGTTTCTTAGATTTTGTGATGAGTGATTTTCTATAAAGAAAAATTCTCTTTAAACTTTAAATGACGATAACTTTTTAATCTGTCATCAGATTTTGATGAAACAAAGCCTATATGTTGCTCAGGGATGACCTTAATCTTTTAGTGAAAACCGCGTAAAAATCTGTTCAGTAGTTTTAAAGATTAGCGAGTACATACAGACAGACAGACAGACAGACAAAAAAATCAAAAAAATCTTTTTTGTGTTCTGTTACTCTTTTTTTATCGCCCACACTCATTTTTTGTTAATTTTATCAAATGTACAGACACGCGGTTCCTACTGTTTTATTATATGTATTGATTATATGTATTGATGTATTCAGTCTACAAATTGATTTAGTTAGATTATCTCATACATCTTTGCTCACGTCTACTTTCAATCCTGTAAGCAAGAAAGTCTTTGTCAAATCGCTGCCATTTTCCAGGGTCATCAGGGTAATTTAAAAAAAAAAGACATCATTTACTATGGCCGATAGATTCATCATTGTATGTAATGCAAAAATATGCATGATCTCTCATACATCAAATTGTTCCAAGTTGTATTTCTCGAGCACTTTTCTCATAGACTTAGCTATCTGTTCCGGTCTACTGTAGAAGTATTTGTGCTGGCTGCTACCCTCTTCGTTGAAGATGTCGTGGTCTACAAGGCCTTTTGGAGAGATGAATAGTATTCTGAAAAGTGTAGCATAAAATTAATGATGTTATAGGTATATCTATAAATATTTTATGTTCCGAGCGTTAATATGGCTACGGCAACCCCTTCATATCAAGCGGTTATAAAAAAAAGCATTTTTATAAAAGTGCATATATATATTAATGTTCGTGCTAGAGCACGAAAGTAAAAAATGCACAAATTGGGAAATTTCTTTAAATAATGTTGTAAACAACATTATTTGATCGAATATTATGTGATCGATCGGAACTTTTTTTTTTTGTAACAAGCTTCTGATCTATAGTTGTTATTAAAAAAATGAAAATGTTACTTAAAGTTGTTAATCAATTGCCACTTTTTGGCGGCCGCCATATTGTATTAAAAATGATAAAATTTAGATAATCGTACAGTGGCATGACAACCTAATGATTGTGCCAAATGTCGGGTCAATCGGATAAATTTTACTTGCAAGATTTTATTATTAACATCGCGGTGAAATAAAAGCTTTTAAAAAAAGGGATGTTTCGGAATAAAGGCAATCTACAATTATGTTATTGAATTTGTTGATCGGTACTTACTCTACGCCTGATAATAAGATTACGACCTTCTCAAAACACCCTTCACTCTCTTTTAACCTAAATTAAATTTTGTTCACTCGAAATTTACTTATTGATATTGAGTGGAGACAGGCTCCACTCAAATGTGGAGAGAGCGACACGCTTATATACCTAACCTACGCCGAAAAGTCATTCTTGGAAATGAATGGGCTCCAAACCTGAACCGACTTCTTGCAACCTCTGAAAGACCTTGCTTGAGGTTTATGTCGAAAAAAATCATGATCGATCATGTTCTTAAGGAATTTTTGCTTTGAATATTTATATATATTTTCCATTAATGGAATACATTTCATCAATGGAAAACATACACCCAGCGAATTGACTCGCTCCACTCAACCTCCATTTCGGCCCCGTGGGCTAGAATCCGGTCTAGTTTATTAACCGACTCCAAAAAAAGGAGGAGGTTCTCAATTCGGCTGTATTTTTTTTTTAATGTCTGTTACTTAATTACTCCGTGATTTATAAACCGATTTGAAAAAATATTTTTTTATTTGAAAGAGTATACTTCCAGATTGGTCACATATTTTTTCCATCATCATCGTCATCAGCCTGTATCTACATACATAAATGTAGAGTAATGTTTAGAGTCTGTTTTTTTTTTGTTAAAATTATCAAATAAGTATTGACTACCTGGGTATGTAAGAGCCGTCAGGTGCATAAGAATTATTTTTAGGCTCCTCTTCATCGATAAGGTTGACCATGACAAAATGTTTGCTCAATGACTGGATGTCCGTCGAATTCGCGAACTTAGGTTTGAGATTCTTGCAGGCAGTACACCAGGATTTATGTATGATCACCATAACCGGCTTATTATGGTGTGTGGCTATCTGTATTCCTGACTCCAACGATCCTGCCCATACGTATTTATTCCCAAATCCGTTGTCTCGGCCTTCCAAAGAACTGCAGTGTACTTTCTCAAATATGAATGCGAAAAACGCTTTTGCTATGTTCCCTGCAGCCATTGCGTGGATGTTAAAAAAATTGCCACACGTTAGAATACACCGGCTATTTACATTTTAAATAATTGAGATTAATTTTCTGTTGTTTAGCCATTTTGACGTTTGAATTTGACGCGCTTTGGAAAAAGAAGTGGTAGAATGATTCACGTAACGCCATCTAGTAGGTACTAACGTGAACGAGGTAGAAAACGAAGCAAGCATAACAAACCACGCGCGTATATTTTAAGCTTGGCTGTGGTAGTGCTGTACGTTGCACGTGCTGTACGCCATTTTCAGTGTTCTATTCATGCCGTGAGATGTCACTGTCAGCTTGTCTATACGTTTTTAAAACTATCATTGCCCAACTTCATGTTATTAGTTGGTGTAATGACTAATGAACTAGTTTAACAAACAAAGATATTCTCCCTAAGTTTGTAATCTATAAACTATGAGACTACTGTTCAAGAAATCTGTGAAGGGGATTTTACAAGGCTAAAGCAGATTCAGATTGAATTATTTTATTATCTAAATAGAACTGCAACTAGAAATATCTTCAGCTTACTTGGTAGAGCGCTAAGATAGACGCACCGCGCATAAAGATAATATACCCGTTAGGTATATCAACTTTATGGTACGGCTAAGTCAACCACGATTACCACCATCATCATTATCATTATTTCAGCCGAAACACGTCCATTGCTGTACATAGGCCTAGGGTTGCCAACTATACTGTTAAAATCAGTATTATGTGTTATTATACTGTTATACAAAATACTGTTAGACATAGATGCTCACACATTTTTTTTAACTTAGTCATTTATAGTTATATAGTAACTATTACTGACTCCTGATTTAATTAGGGGTATCTATTATAAAAAAAAACCGGACAAGTGCGAGTCGGACTCGCCCACCGAGGGTTCCGTAGGTACGTAGTATCATTATTAAATTTGATATTTTTCATTATAAATAAGAAATAATGCGTCGAAAAAAATTAATAAAATATATTTTGCAATGTGTACATCAAGCCCTTTCATGTGATACCCCATTTGAACTAGTAGTTTCAATTTGAAATTTCGACACCTATAAAAAATATAGACCCCCTATTTTTTAAGATCTATTTACAAATGTATAGTTTTGAGATTTATTCCTGTACTTGTAGTCTATAACGATGTTACTTGCCAAATTTCATAGTTCTAGGTCAACGGGAAGTACCCTATAGGTTTTGATTCCCTTGAGTGTGTCGAAATATGCGTTTTTTGCTGAATAAACGGCCGTAACTTTTTTCTACGTAAACTTAGCAGTTTGATTTTTTTTTAACTTCATGGGACCGTAGACCTGAGTATACAGTTCAAATTTCAGCTTGATACCTCCACGCATTCTCGACATAGAAATTCTTGACAGACAGACAGACAGACAGACAGACAGACGGACAACAAAGTGATCTTATAAGGGTTCCGTTTTTCCTTTTGAGGTTCGGAACCCTAAAAAAAGACTGTAAATTAGTAAGTTGTGCAGAAAGCTGTAAAAAATATGTATTAAAATATTAAATAATTAAAATACTGTATTTTTTTTCTAAAATACTGTTTAATATTCTTGTCAGACTTAAATATACTTTATTTTTTGTAAAAAAAATTGGCATCCCTACATAGGCCTCCTCCATATACTTCCACAATGATGATCACCCTTCGGACTCCTATCTCCCCAGACGCCCCCCCCTCGGGGAGACATCAGGACTTCTACAGTACTGGCTCCCCATCGTTGGGGAGACATCCGAATTTACTTTTAAAATTAAATTTTTAGTACTCGTATATACCCTGTAACTGGCCACTTGCAAATTTCTGGTGACCTCACTCACTCAGACACAACAACTATCAAGGCAATTGTTATAGCTGCGGTATTCTGTGAGGTGCAGGTACTACCACTCTTTTGCCAGAGCCTCTTTCGCTAGTCGACAGGGTGCACCACGTGCAGCACTTTTTCCTGCTCATACTATCCTCTCCTACTAGTAGTACATTAGGCCACGGCAACCGTTTTACATTAGGTGAGTTGTATGCACCCATCGTTGTACAAAAACTTAGTGAAATCATATTATTTACTACGTCATGGCAGCAACATCCACCATAATGCTATGGAACATGCGTCCTGGGATGGCTTTAATTATCTCGAGCTCTACCGTGCTTCGGAGGGCACGTTAAGCCGTTGGCCCGGCTGTTATCGTTAGCTGACAGTTGTTAAGCCAAGTCAGTGGTCTTTAGACGGTTTAAAAACACTGACCTCCGCCAACCCGCAGTTGAGTAGGTGGAGTACGCTCAAAACCCCTTCGATTGAGTGAAACCTGTATCCCAGCAGTGGGATGAATAAGATTTTTATACCTTATGACAAGATCCTACCGATTAATTTAAATTCATTTTTATCTTATTTTACTGATATTTTAGACCTAATGGTCTCTTAGGCCACACAAGAAATGGCATTCAAACGTTGCCGATCCTGTAACAACTTCTATGCCTTTCCTGAAAATCTCTACCTTGAGAAAACCTCTGCGAAGTAGACAAGAAAGCCGTCTTATCCTATTATTAAGGCGAGGTGAGCCAGCGCTAGAAACAATACGACAATTCCGCGAGACACTGGTGACTCTGGCGAGCTGAAAATCTATTGAATAATCGATTAAAAATTTTAAAGATGTAATAAAAAAAATCTATTGGGTATAATACCTCCAGTTATTTATGACCATTTTTTTTAGTACATGACTTATAATGTCAAATTACTTATTTTAACAATAAAACCGAAAATAGAAGACAAAATGACACGAAAAGAGGTAACTTTGTTAATTTATTTTATCGAGTCAACTTCAAATCATGTTTCCATCGGATATATTTCCTAGTATACGAGTATATCCTCAACAATATCAATATAATTTTCCTACATTTAAATTCTCTGTTTATTTCTTCAAAGATGAATTCTAAATTGTAGATTTTGCAGTACCACTCACAGAAATAAAAAAACAGGTAGAAATCGTATGACGACCTATTAGTAAGAAAACCTTTGTCGCCAAACTCACACATGTAAAGCAAAATGTTAACGTGTTACTACATGCATGTTTGTGCTATGATTGGTCTAAAAATACTGTAAAAAATGACATATATACAAAAATATGTTAGTTTAAATTCAACCTTATGCAGTTATGACACGGTTCATAAACAATTAAATCCCGAGTAAGCATCTAGTGAGCAATAGCTGTACTTCTTATTCTGTCAGATTCTAAACAGTATAGCTAATCGACGCAAGGTGGCGCTACTAATATTGATTTTAATATTATGACTTCTGTCCTTGACTAAAGGCTGATATTTGAATGACCGTACTGCACGAATGTCGATATCACTACTTTTCGAAGTGATGTAGTAATGAGGAACACCAAGTATCACCGAGTACTGCTACCGGATTAATGAATATCTACCTATTATAATTTTTGGTACCATAAAATTGAATATTTTTACAATCTTTTCTTCAACTTACAATGTATGTATGTCAGTATGTAACAATGTTTGTTCGGGTGGAATGCATTCGGGTGGTGCAACTTAATTTTGAGACAGATTTTCAACCGATTGAGCTGAAATTTTGTAGTACACGTTTGTTTGGATGACAATGCATGATAAACGTAAAAGCTGCCGTAGAAGCTTGTCCCAAAAAAGATTTTTTTGAAAAAACTTATTAATTATGATGATATATGATGATGATAGGTGAAATCATACTTCACACTAATAATTATAAATGCGACAGTTTGTGAGGATGTTTAGAACTTTGTGACTCGATCAGACTAGATGAAATTTTGCACAAATATATATATATAGTCTGGATTAATATATAGGATACTTTATATGTGACAACGAAGTGCTACGCGAGCGAAGCCTCGCGCTACAGCTGGTTTCTTATGCCTGCCTATATTTATTTATAATTTATAACATTTCTTACAATTTATTATATTATGTTCATAATTATGATATAATATTTTTTCATAATTCAAAAATTATACTGTTTCAATATCGTGATGGGAGTAAATAATCAAGTAAATAAATACTGACGATACATGAGTCACATCACTAATCGATTAACGCTAGAATGTTCTAAACAAGAGACGTGGAGTGCGTTAGAAATTTGACCTTAAAATTAAACGCATAAAGGTTACTTTAGTTTGTTCGCGTTTGTGCATTTTATTGAATATGCTTAAATTCTATTAAATAATGAAAATAATGAGAAATATTACTTACCGATGGTATGAAATGCCACCATTAGACACATTATTTTTGCTACTATTATTCTTACACGATAATATGGCACAAGAAGGCATTTTTATATTTTTTTCTATGATTGTTTCCGCGGCTGTGACAAATGACGACTGAGATATGCGACGATCGAGATATGCCAAATTGGAGTATATTGACCTACGCGGGTAACGCCCACTTGTTATTTCTAGTCCTTTTTTATTTCTGTGGTACCACTGGTACCACTCCGCCCTAATGCGAAAATTGGTGAAGCTCTCTTTATAGCTCTTAGCGATATAACTACAAGCGTAAAAGTAGTGTCTTTACTTGTGCTTTCTCTGAAGTCAAATTCCAAAAGCTTCTTACTCCTACTAATTTCTTCTGATTGAATTCGTTGTGAGTTCCAAGGTCGTAGTTTTACCCCCGGGAATGCAATGGACTTTACTGTTCATTGCCTTTTTTGGCGGTCGCCGCTGTTAATCCTGGCTACACAGGACTCACAGTGGTGGGAATGTTTGGTGGGCCCCCGTCTCGTTGTGCTTTCTCTCTTTCATCAGGCAAGGTGGAGACATTTTGACCTATCACATTTAAAAAAAACATGTGCGACTTTCCCCATGGCACTACCGGTAGTTATGGGAAACGAAAGAAAAATCTTCTGGTAGTACTGTCCAATAGTGCCTCGGGGAAAAGTAGTATAAAACGAAATGTAGAGCCTTATTTACATTTTTATTTTCGTTTTCAAGCCACATTTTTAACCGACTCCAAAAAAGGAGGAGGGTTCTCAATTCGGCTGTATTCTTTTTAAATGTTTGTTACTTAATTACTCCGTGATTTATAGACCGATTTGAAAAAAAACTTTTTTCATTTGAAAGAGTATAGATTCCAGATTGGTTCCATATTTTTTTCACCATCATTATCATCATCAGCCTGTATCTACATACGTAAATGTAGAGTAATGTTTGGAGTCGGTTTTTTTTAATTATTCATCAACGACGCCGATTTCAAGCAAAACCGTTCCACATATGAATGATTGAAACGAAGATGTTAAAGACTCTGTGTAAACAACCATTAAACGCTAAATGACAACTTTTTAAATGCACCGGTGCGAATCGGCGCGTGCATGCGTGCGATGTTTTTCTCCCCTTTTCAAACATAAGTATGTCGATACGTCGCGCTCCACGTACCCTATTGGAAAAAGCAGATAAAATATGATAATTAAATGTAATTTGAACGTGATTGTACCATCGCATCACGACGAGAGAGCACGCATTACTATCTCAAGCACAGCACTAGTGCGCGTTAAACAAATCCTTTTACGCAACGGGGAACTATAGATTTAAATATTTTCCATAAATATTCATCTTTTAGATACCTCGTTATTTAAAAAATAATAATAACAGTGGCTTATTTTTTATTTAAAAATAAGTTCAACTTACAAACTGAATATTCGTGACATTTAAACAATTCGCTTTATATTTAAATCGTGGTTAATTAAAGTGATTTCGGAGTGATGATTAATATGTATGGAAGCCATGGACGGCATCGGAATATGTATGGGACAGTGCGGTCGATGGTGCCGGCGCGGTCGACGCCCATCGCGCCGGGAGTTGAGGACGTCATGTTTGCTCCACCATACTTCTACCATATACCACCGCCGCCGCAGCCGCTGAACACTTACCCTGGAAGAAAGAGACGTAAAAGGGTATGTTTTATTATATATATGAACTAAAATTTTATGATTGTCATATTTTTGTTAAATCCAGTGAGTTTTTGCCAAGGTGCCGATATTATCAATGGCTAATGGAATAATTTCAGATTGAATTTGTAAATAAGTTATGTATTTGACATTTTTTCGATTTGTTACGTAAAGACGTCACAATAATATAAGTGAATTAAAAAATTGTATCAATAATCTTTATATATATATAATATAGTCTGGTTAATTACACCATTTATAACTCAAGAACGGGTGACCTATTTTTCTGCTTTTTGAATCCGCTCCGAATAGCAGAACAACTTATAAAACATTGCGAAATTAACGAAAAAAATTATGAGGAAAATTCAATTCTTCATGAAAATGGGAACAGGAAGATTAAGCGACAGCGAAGCATGGGCGGGCCACAATAGTTTGTAAAATAAACTAAGATAGAAATCCATACTTTGTAAAGAGTTCGAACGCTTACTGTTAAATAGGACTAAGTATATAATAGACAAGGTATTACCTTAATAATAGTACCTAAAATAAAACAAAATTGATCTATTCGAAAATTCGATGTTTCCATCATCATATATTAGTATGATGACATGGCACTCGTACAGAGAGTCGTTAAAATGACACGTGTTTACTATCTATTCCAAGTATTGATAGAGATACAGTACATATCTGGTTATTACAAATGCATAGTATTTTATTTTACTTACCTAAATGATAAGTCTCGCTCTGTAAGTGCCATTACAATTTTTTTATACCGTTTGTTTGCCACCATAAGCAAACATACGTACGACCTGCCTGATTGAAAGCAGTCATTGCAGGATGCTTGTGACACCAGGGGCATTACTCGCGCTTTGCCGATCCTGCAAAAACCTTCTTATAAAATCCCATACTATAGTCATTATACTAAAATGACTAAATATAAGGTGAATAGAAACATCGAATTTTTCGATAGATTCATTTTGTTTTTATTTTTCTATTATTGACACCACAGATTAAGTATAAAACTCTTAACTTAGCATGGATTTCTATCAATCGTATACGTAAGAATTTATTTTATAAACTATTCATTGATACAATTTGAAAGAGCTCGGAAAGCACTTTTGGGTTCAGCAATCAATTGTTAAATATCTTTTAAAGTTTAGAAAATAATCTACTGAGATCTCTTACTGCTACTATTTAACTCTGTATACTATTTAACATAGATCGAACTAGAGTAGTAAAGTCAGGCCGAAAGAACAATGAAAAACTGGCGAAAAGAGAGGTAGGGCATAGCGTATAATACTAAGCTGGCCGACTGGTGAAGTACCTCCACCTAATAGAATACCGCAGCCAAATAACAATTCTCTTTAGGGTTGTTGTGTTTCTGCGAGTGAGTGAGATCATCAGAAAGAAAGAAAGGAAGAAGTATATAGGCTGGCAACGGATCGGCGACCCCGTGATGTTGCTGATCTCCATGGACGGTGGTGATTGCTTTCCATCAAGCGACCCACATGCTCGTTTGCACCCCTCTCCCCTCCCCTCTGACTTAAAAAAAACAACTAATATTATAAAGAGGTAAGATTTGTTTGTTTGTTTGTAATATGTAAATAGGCTCCGAAACTACTGGACCGATTTCAAAAATTCTTTCACCAATAGAAAGCTACATTATCAGGGAGTAACATAGGCTATATTTTAATTTCGAAAAAATTAGGGATCCGTAAGAAAATTGCAATACTTTGTCCACCCGTGCGAAGCCGGGACGGGCCACTAGTGAAACATAAGGGCGTAATTTAGTCTTTTATATACTCAGCGTTTTAAACAATTATGAGCCCTCTTCCCTCTCCCATTCTACAACAACCGCTCCATCCCCCCCCCCCCCCCCAATTATCAAATAATGTTACATGGTCCGCTATTTACAAATGGTTAAGAACCACTGAAGTAGAGCGCTTATTTTCAATGATACATCACTAACATGTTCAGTAGTGTCATACCATAACTATTCCCCGTGACACCACTGCCTATTTGGCATCAAACATCATAATGCCACTATCAGGCCATTCGTCTGATAGAGTTATATCATATGACGATGTAATTTAATACATTTTGTCTACACTCATGTCACTATATTCAATACAGGCGCACGCCCGCGACTTTGTCCAAGAATAATAGAATTTTGTGAAATCCACACAAAATTCTATTAAATGTTTCAAGTGAAAATAAGCCCAGAAGTTAAGTTAGACTTCCAGTTTAATATAACTTTAAAACCGCTTACAATTTCGTGCAAAATTATTTTGCTTTCAATGATAATTTACTCGTAATGTCTATGTTGCAATTCAAGAAAGTAATATTACTCATATTTTAATAACCAGTTTTTTTTAAACATAGTTCAAGCGAGAATTTGGGTCCCTTGATGGTATAAATCACCACAGCCCATAGACATCAGCCACAACATTTGTTGGTCACGGATCCACTGCCAGCCGGTTCCAAAAAAAAACTACAATAATTAGATATATAGACGGAATATGCTTTATTTGCACAACATAAAGTAAAATGTACTTTTAATCATCATCATCATCAGGTCCATTTTAGTCTCCACTATAGGAGCACGACCCTCTCTCGTCCGTCCTAGACGGAAGGAGGAGGCCTACACTCCCCACGCTGGCCAAACGGGTTGGGGAGGCCTGTTCGATATTTGATAATGTATTTCCCTTAGTCGCCTTGTACGACATCCACGGGAAGAAACGGAGTGATTCTATTCTAGTCTGCCGGAAACCACACGGGCAATCAATAAATATTACAGATTTGTAAATATTACAGAATTAATATCAGGTAATAGTAATAGGTAAATCAATAAATATTACAGAATTGTATATATGCAACAAGACGGCCTTATTGCTGAGACCAATCTTTTCACGGCAACCCTAAGGCTGCCTGACCATTCCATGCACAAATTCCTTACCTTAAGGCAACGAATTTGTGTATCTATTTTTGGAATCAAAATATTAAATCGGAATCAGCTTCAGCTTAGGCATAAGCCGATTACCATCGAATATTTTGATTCGAAAAATAGGTATTACGTTTTAGTTAATGACAAACATTTTTTGAGTTGAGTGAATTGATAAAAGAGAGGTAGGGAGCGTAATTGTAAGCTGCCCAGACTGGGGAATGTACCTCCACCTCACAGAATACCGCAGCCAAATAACAATTCCCTTGAGGGTTGTTGTGTTCCTGCGAGTGAGTGAGGTCACCAGGAAGGAAGGAGATGCTGCGTTGGCAGCGGGGGTAGCGGCGCGCGAGCGATATTTTATGTTGCGAGCGTTAATATGGCCACGGTAACCGCTCCACATCACGCGGACCGTATGCTTGTCTGCCACACGACGTAGTATAAAAAAAAAAAAAAAAGTATTGAGTTTCGATCAGCTAAGGGACCGTCCATTAATCACGTGAGGCTCGAAAGAGGGGGGAGGGGGTTCGGTAAAAATCACGAAATATCACAAGGGGGGAGGGGGGGTATAGTAAGATATCACGTGTATTTATTTTTTGACAAATTTCTAAACCGAAAAGCGGCGTGTTGAAGTAAAAGAAGGAAATTGAAGACGATGACGGCCTACAACTCCCTGCGCATACAGTATAATAATGGTTTTAGACTATTCATGATGACTTTTATGCCACGATAAGGAAAAAGGCAGCATCCTCATCCATCATTAATGGACGGCCCCTAAGCTAAACAGAAATACCATAAATGTAAGCTGAAGTTTGATTTTCGCAATCAAAAAATCCGACGGGAAACAACTTAAGCTTAGCCGGTAGGGCTCTGGGGCTCTACCGCCGAAGTTCGAATACTATCGGAATTATTGAATGCAAAAAAGAAAATACTGCTTAGATTGTTGTTAATTATGTTTAGCTCAGTTGGTAAAACCCTAGAGCTCTCCCGACTAAGCTGAAGATGTTTGTCAATAACTTTAATCTAATACCAATCTTTGTAATAAAAAAACCGATAGTAATCGGCTTCAGCCCCCTTACCACCATCTCTTATTGCGATTCAATAACTGAATAGAATGCTTATTCATACCAATGAATAAGCGACTCTATTCCATTTGAAATAGAGTCGCTTATTCGTTGGTATGAATAAGCATTCTATTTAGTTATTGAATCGCAATAAGAGATGGTGGCAAGGGGGCAGGTTCGGCGGTAGGGCTGCAGGTCGGTAAATTGTTTGAAAAATAATAAAAATATATTTACTAAATATAGTTACCTGCCTAAAACTCAGATTGCAGAACAAAAGATATGTACCTTTTACATTATTTACTGTTCAAATCCGTCTCTAAGCTGTTCGAACGATACCGTACGATAAAGGCGGTCATTAGTTTGTAAGATACGTAGAAAGACGTCGAGAACACGACTGCGTCGAAAAGTAACTTTTTCATATCCATCCTGGAGACTTTGATTATATCATTTACATGGATGAAGTCTGCCTTCCGGTCCCCAGTGTCTGCTATTTGCGGTCACTTTGCTGGTTATTGCTAAAGGGTTATAATTAAATAAATTTGTTACTTGCTGGAAATAATAATTTTCAACGTAACTTGACTGACAGGAGTACGTCCCCTCTATACTTACTTTACTCTTTGCTCTGTCCGTTATATTACTCTATGCTTCTTTTATTCTCTTTACATTTTTCTGTCATATTTTATGAATGTGGTTTCAGCACGTTTCCGCAGGGTTCGAATATAAAAAAGTCTCTTTGGGATTTCGTGCTAAATAATATAGTTTCCTAAAAAAACCTCATTCGCTGTAACTTTGTAGTTGTGGATTATTTTTACTTTAAGTACGTTGAGGTTCAAGGGGTTCAAGAAAGTTACTTAAAAATGAATTTAAATATTGTAAATATCTGGGAACGGTGAAATTGTGGAATCAAATTCCCTCAGCGGTATTTCCGAACAATAGGCTATTTTCCAATGTTTAAAAATTGTATAAATTATTTAACAATATCGTAAAATACACAAAACTATAAAGATCTGCAAACTTTCATTGACATATCTTCAGTCAGACTTTTTTTAGCGTCGATCAAAGTTAGGCGGGAAAGTCCATTTTAAAAGTATGAAATTATTAAATAATTATATTTCCATTGGAGAAGCAATAAAAAATGCTATAACTTTTATTATGATACTAATCACATAAACATAGCTGTCGTACAAATTTCTGATTTGATGCATACAAAATACAAACCTGTGACGTCATAATTCGGTAGTCTTTTGTATGGAGCGTTTTGGGGCAGTCTAAAAATTGTGATTTTCAAATTACCATATCGCGAGAGATTTTTGTGCTATCGAAGTAATTCTTTCACCTGTGGTTATATGTATTATGGAGACGTCCCTACATATCAAACCGAAAAAAATGTTAGTCAAATAGCCTATTACGACATGGGAGCCTTCAAAAACAGAGTTTATATTTTCCTCAAACGACTGGCAATGGATTGGCGACCCCTTGGTGTTGCTGATCTCCATGGGCGGTGGTGATAGGTCTCATATGAAAAAAAAATCTTTGTTGGGATATGAATGTTTTTTTTAATCTGTTTATCTGTTACCAAATAGCTATGTTAGCAACTCTCTAATAAATCACACTACACTTCACTGGACATGAACAAATGACTGAAGCCGATTCACATCCGATTTTTTGATAACGAATATCAAACTTTAGCTTACATTTATGATACCTCTGTTTAGTTCAGCTGGTAGAAACCCTAGAGCTCTACCGACTGAGCTAAAGATGTTTGTCAATAAATAAAACGTAAGACCTATTTCGATTCAAAATAAATAAACTAACAGAGTGAGTCTAATAAAAGCTTGTAATATTAGATTGTAATCAGCTTCAGTTTCGGCGGTAGGGCTCCACCTCCATCCATACTACTACATATATAAATGTGAGAAAGTGTGTTTGTTCGTTTGTCCTTATTTCACGTCAAAAGGAACCTATCGATTGACATATTTCTATAGGAATAGTTTAAGGTCTGGAGAGTGACACAATAGGCTACTTTTTGTCCCGGAAAAATATCTTATACCCACGGAAAAAAACTTTCTCCAAATAATTACCACGCGGGCGTAGCCGCAGGATAAATAATAATGGTACAAGAAATAGAGCTTCAGTATTATACTTACAATTTACTACCTGTATCTTCTATAATATAAAAAGGAATCGCTAAATGTGTTGCTAAGCGCAAATCTCAAGAACAGCTGAACCGATTTTGCTAATTATTTTTTTAGAATATTCCTTGATGTAGGAGGATGGTTCTTACGCAGACAAAAAATTAAAAAATTGCCTGAAAACGTCAAAATGCAACACTTTTCTATACTCCCATACAAACTGATTCGTAATAATACTTAAAAGTCAATTTGAACTTTCATACCATACCATAAAGTTAGGTGGTATGAAGTTCGCCGGGTCAGCTAGTTATTAATAAAAAAATAATATTTTTACTTATTAAATGTAGTTTATTTAATTACAAGAATTTGTAAAAAAAAATATTTGTTTTTGTTAAACTTGTTTAACGTATATAATTCAGAGGGTCCTAGGAAGTCGAGGGTGAAATCGTATTCCATTGTACTGCCACGTATTGCTCTCTACTGCCATTCTATTTCTGCTGGCAAGCATAGATACTGCCTAGAACCTAAAACATAACGAAGGGAAGAGAAACAATAAAATTACCACTTAGAGCATCATGATTGGCATGATGCCGTAGAATTATCGCTTCAGACCCACCGTACCCCTGGCCGTACCTCTGGTGGTACGGTGGGTCCTTTATAGAGCATCTTGGATGGAGCAAGGGATTGTTAATTAAAAAAATAAAAGCTATGCTCAGGTGTAAGTCGCTTATCATGATCTTTGCTTCAAAGTCTACAACACCTGTTAGTGGTGTACCATGCAAATTAATTAATGAGGCTTGCTCTACTAAAGGTAAAATAGGACAGAGTTTAATTTTAAGTTGCCCAAATGTGAATGTGTGAATGTCCCGCACCTTACAGCATGTGCTCCTACATAGAATCAACCCTAACACACAAACTTTCACTTCTTTTTAATATTGATCATCATTGATCATCAGCCTGTATCTACTCGCTGCTGGATATAAGTCTTCACCAATGCATTTCACTAAATTTATACGATCCTCCGCCTTCCGCATCCAGCCGCTTCCAGCCGCTTTCTTAAGGTCATCAGACCATCTAGAATTCTAGATTCTAGAAGGAGAGCGTCCAACTTTATAATACACATCTATACATATAATAAAACAGTAAAAATAATGCGTCTGTACATTGAATATATTTACAAAAAAACAATTGGAGGCGATGGAGATATAGTAATAGAGTAAAAATTAAAAAAAAAATGTCTGTCTGTTTGTCTGTTTGTCTGTATGTCTGTATGTCTGTATGTCTGTATGTCTGTTTGTACACGCTAATCTCTGGAAGTACTGGACGGATTCGAATGAAACTTTTTTTGTTGTATAGCTGTTAAGCCTGGGCAAAATATAGGGTATAATTTATTTTGTAAAGTGGAACACCTGATGCAGCACCATAATGGTTCAGGTAAACTATAAGAGATATAAAAATGACGCCATAGCAAAAATTGTTCAGCCTGATGAGCACTTTCTGTTGAGGTATAAAAATTCAAGATTTGGAACACCTGATGCAGAACCTTAATGGTTCAGGTAAACTATAAGAAATATAAACATGACGCCTTAGTAAAAGTTGCTCAGCCTGATGAGCATTTTCTGTTGAGGTATAAAAATCCAAGATTTGGAACACCTGATGCAGAACCATAATGGTTCAGGTAAACTATAAGAAATATAAAAATGACGCCTTAGCAAAAGTTGTTCAACCTGATGAGCATTTTTTTATGAGGTATAAAAATCCAAGATTTGGAACACCTGATGCAGAAACATAATGGTTCAGGTAAACTATAAGAAATATAAAAATGACGCCTTAGCAAAAGTTGTTCAATCTGATGACCATTTTTTATTGAGGTATAAAAATCCAAGATTTGAAACACCTGATGCAGAACCATAATGGTTCAGGTAAACTATAAGAAATTTAAAAATGACTCCTTAGCAAAAGTTGTTCAGCCTGATGAGCATTATTGTTGAGGTATAAAAATATAAGATTTGGAACACCTGATGCAGAACAAAGTTATAATTTATTTGCTTTTACAACATGTGTTTACCATAAATTGTAGTTTAAAAAAAAAAGTAAAAAAGGCCGCTATCATAGCAAATAGAACTAAAAAAGTTACTTAAAATAACAATAAATAGATTAACAAAATATTGAATGTATTGTAAAAAAAAACCGCGGGGTGCTACTTTTATTCTTACCTGATACAAGTTAGACGCAATCGTTTTATTTTATTTACAAAGGTATCGTGGTCTATTTAGTCAGTTTATTATAGACGTGTACGATAAAATTGAAATGGATGGATGATTGGTATATATTCGCACAAACCAGAAGACTACCTACTTGCATTTGCGGGACGCTATGTAGCAAGATCAGAGTTTATTTGATTTGGTAGTGGAAAGTGTTTTAAGCAACGAGGGGAAACTGTTTTTCTTAGATGCTCCAGGAAGGACTGGAAAAACATACCTGACGAGAGCAATCCACGCTGAAATCAGGCGCCAAAATAAGATCTCGCAGCAGCATCACCAGATATTGCAGCCACATTACTACTAGGCGGAAAAACGCAAATACAATGTTCAATATCCTACTCGATTTAAACAGAATTGAAACACCGACATGCTCTGTGACACGAAACTGTGACAAAGCGAAGGTGTTTCAGGATTGCCGTCTAATCGTTTAAGATGAATGCGAAATGGCCAACAGTAAGGCACTAGAAGCTGTAGATAGAACTTTACGTGCCCAAGAGTTTTCAAAAATATTAATAAATTTGGGGAAGATCTCCTTCCTGAAGTAAAGTCAATGCTTGGCAGCGAAATATAATTGAAGCTGAGATTCTCACTGGGAGTGGTGCCGGTGAAAGTGTATTAATTCCGTGTATACCACTCTTTTAAAAAAAAAAAAAATTTAATTTTAAACGTACACAGTTCCCTGTGACCACTTGCTTTGCTATGACAATAAAGAAATCACTAAAATTCGCTGGTCAAGCTTAGGACTGGTTGTTTTTCGCATGGCCAACTTTACGTGGCTTTCTCGAGAGTTGTAACGCTTCAGGTCTTTTTATATTAGCTCCCGAAGGAAAGACTCCCTTAATTTATTTTATATTTTACTTTTAAACTATGGTTACAATGTTAAATTAAAAAAAATGATTTTAAACGTATAACAAGTATTTTCTTATATATCTACATTAGTTCGTATTTTTATTAATACGCCGGAATCATTAAGTCCACGCGAACGAAGTCGCAGGCATCAGCTAGTAAATAATAAATAAATAAATAAATCTTTATTTGCGTAAAACATGGTATAGTTACAATACGATCTTAAATGCTTAAGTAGGGCGCTCATGTTTTGCCAATAATTATTCTAGCATGCAAATATTAATTTTAATTTACAACTTATGCTCAAGTAGTGCATTAATGCTGTAGAAATTTTTGTCGTTAAGCCATTTAAATAATTTCTTTTTGAATTGACTAGTATTTAATTCTTTGAACTCGCCCGGAATTTTATTATATATAAAAACACACATCGCTAGGCAGCTTTTGACATATTTAGCTGATCTAGCTACATCCTTTAGTACTAATCTACCAGGATCTCTCTGCAGTCTGGCATTTCTATCACCTGCTTCTATAAACAGTTCTTTATGTTTAATAACAAAATTACAAGCTTCGTATATGTATAATGAAGGTAGTGGTAATAAGCCAAGGCGTTTAAATATTGGTTCACAAGATTGATCCGGTGGGATACCACATATAGCTCGAATGCATTTCTTTTGTGCAATGAATGCTCTATTTACTTCCGTGCTATTACCCCATATGACTAATCCGTAGCGTAGGATAGACTCGACGTAAGCACGATAGGTAGTAATAGCAGTTTTGACGTTAGTTGTATTTTTCACTTTATTGAGAGCATAAATGAATTGATTTATGCGTCTACTTAGATTGTCTACCTGTATTTTCCAATTTAAATCGTGGTCTAAAGTTACGCCTAAGAATTGTGTGTGTGTCATTTCCTTTATTTTATCAACAGCAAGAGTAAAGTTATATTTGGAATGTTTTGATTTATTAAATTGCACATAACTTGATTTCTCTAGGTTAATTTTTAAGTTATTAATTTCTAACCATTTAATTATACTGTCAATTGTTTTATTTATTTCATTTTCATGGTCAATTATTGAATTATTTTTTTTATTTGATGTCACAATTATAGAAATGTCATCTGCAAATAAAATACATTTATGATTTGTCACTGTAGTTATGTCATTTATGAAGAGAAGAAATAAAATCGGCCCTAGCATATTACTATAGATATAACATATTACTATAGATTAAAAAAATATTCTTTAATTTACACATATCAATTTATTTTGTGCGTAAGCTCTTGCACATGCATATCTTCTCAGTCACACTTGCACATGGTGCACACCGCTGATTAGCGAGTAAGAAAACAAACATAGAGTCTAGCAATTCAAGTGCAGCCGGACTAGACCCCTCCGTAGGTCATAGCGGTCACAGGTATGACCTAAGGTACAGAGACTTGGACGCTGACCATTGGACTGGTTCACAGACTAAAAGTCGCACAGCGAGCGATGGAGAAAGCAATTATTGGAGTTTCTCTAAGGGATCGAATCCGGAACGAAGAAATTCGACGGAGAACCAAAGTGGTCGACATAGCTCTCAGAGTCAGCGAGTTGAAGTGGAAGTGGGCTGGCCACATCTGCGAGTCAGCGAAGGCAGATGGGGGAGGAAAGTCCTTGAGTGGAGGCCACGTATTGGGACGCCGAAGCGTATTGCGCCCCCTCTCTAGATGGACCGAAGACCTCAAAAAGGTGGCTGGTAGCAGTTGGATGCGGAAAGCAGAGGATTGCTATATGGAAAAATGAAAGCATTGAGAAAGGCCTATATCCAGCAGTGAGTAGATACAGGCTGGTGATGATGAGAGACCCCTCCTGCGAGTTCCTGCAAGTGAGGAGATCGTAAGGAAAATTTTGAGATGATATTATATTAGTAACGACCGTGACAACACGAGCGCTACTTAGTGGATGAAAAAATTGCACACAAAAACGAATTAAATCCACAATATTCATATATTAAAAAACATCTTCTGTGTGTAAACAGACCCTTAAAATAATGTGCAAAACACAATCAACCAAATGTCCAATTCAGTTTCTATGTACACTATCAAGATTTCTTACTGGTGCCACTTTGTAAGTACTGTGCGAGGTTGTTCCCCCATCGTCTCTGTGATCTTTGCATTCTTCAGAACTTGACTTAATTTTTAGAAACCATGGGATTTTTGGCAATGTGAACATTCCATAGGACCAGGCTACACATGACGCCATGGATAGCGCCGTAATCATGAACTTTAACTGCTCTCTGGCATCCATTTCAATACAGAGCTCTCAATTTGTCCATACCAGGATTTGAGAATGTGAAATTGTATAAATTAGGGTATTTTATATAATTGTATATAGTGAAATTTCCTTTCTTGTTTCATTCCTGTCTAATACTTGTCAGATGGTGACATGACATAATAATTTACGGACGCGTTTGAAAATTGTCTTTGATATAGAATGAATGCCATCAAAAAATGCTGACTTTGGTGTAGAGAAAAATAAAAAAAAATCTGCTGCTTTATTGTTTACCTTTTTAATCTCAAATGAAGTATGCTTCTCTAAGTTTTTAATAGTTTTTATTTTAATTACCGTTTGCAAAAACATAATAAGCGGCGGCAGCGGTTACAGCCACTACTAAAGCTTTGTGAAACTGTCCCATTTTCGTGAAAATTTCCAAACTTTGTGAAAATTAAAATTTTTACGGTTAATATAGTTAAAATCTAGATTTAGAATGTTTTTTTTTTTTAATTTAAACATCTGTCTTTGATCAGAACCAAAGAGAATATAGCCATTTTATTTTCTCTATGTTTACACATTTTTCTAAAAAGGTTTAACGACGAAAAACTATAATTCTTTGTATTTTAATACAATATGATTCAACCAAGCGTGCGGCCTGCCGTATGGTTAGCATTTACCGCAACCTATAGAAAGAAGCGTGTAACACCAGAGGTATCACGCACCTCTTCAGATTTTTTTTTTCAAAAACTCCATGCTTTGTCTCTATTTGTTGTCTACTGAATAAACTTCAATAGACAATCATTCATTCCAAAGAAATAGGCGGTGGTGATTGCTTTCTATCAGGTGACCAACATGATCGTTTGCCCCCTGTCATATAAAAAATAAAAATAATAATAATAGGAAAAAAGTTATTGTAGCTGTGATAACTCTGTATTTCTGACATTTCCTAACATTTTTTCGGTTTTTCCATATAAGGACATCGTGGGACTGGTTCTTCTATCGTTCGAGCTGTTGGTTCAATTGGTACAGGACAAGGTTGCCTGGGAGTAAAATCGTCATCAGGAGAAAAGCACGGTTTGGAGTAGTCTCTTTTGATCTTCAGCTTATCTTGGCCTGGACGAATAATTGTAGTAGGATCTGGATGTGGACTAAACTTTCCATAAATGTAACACATTGCAGCTGCACAGGGTATCAATAGGCTTATCAGTCGCAGCTGGTCTTTGTTTGTTAGGTTGTGTTGGTTCCCTTTGAAGGCATCTTCCTTATCTTTAATAATTGACTGAAAATGTTTTTTTCCTGTTAAATGCCAGAGGCGTGTCGGTTTCATCCCATTTATCATTTTGATTTGGTAGTAATGCTGATGAATAGTTTCTTGCACAGGGAAAGAAATGTTTATATGTTTTAACAGATGTCTTCAGCGTTTGTGGCAATCTGAAAGAAGTTTTGTTATTTACAACTCCAAAGAACATAATCATGTTATATTACTTAACATATATTTCGAGTTAACGTTTGATAGTACATAATCACGGCGAAAAGTAAACGGGACGGGGGCTTACCACACATTCCCACCACTGTTTCTCCTGTGTAGCCAGGAGCAACAGCGGCGACCGAAAGGCAATGAACAGTGAAGTCCATTGCAGTCCCGGGGTTTAAAACTAGGCTGCCTTGGAACTCACAACGAATTTAATCAGAAAAGTGACTTCCATTCTTAGCAATGTCAGAGACAGCAATATGGCAAATAAGGCATTAAAAGCCTAAAGACATGGCCAGTCAGGTGATGCTCAACTGCCGTGCACCACGGATTGTGTTGCACGGCAGTTGACTTACGTTACTAACACCCAAAACATTGAAAAGGTAAAATCTGATTGAGAACATTGCCACAATCGAGCTGCATATCAACGTTCCTATCTTTTGTCAGAGTGCACCACGTACATGTGACATTGAGAATTTGCTATTGACACTATAGATTATAATGAGCCACTCGCAGGAATACAACAACTCTCAACAGCTCCAGGATTTTTTATTTAGCTGCGGTCTTCTTTGAGGTAAAAAAGAGACATGTTTAGATAATTGCGAAAAATGACATTGAATTTATTTGATTGTTAAAGTTTGATAATACATAATATAATTTAGTCTCGAAATATTGAGTACAATGTAACAATAATACGTATTAACTACCTAGCTTTAAGATGATTTTCAAACACCATGTATATTTGTTAATGAATAAACTGAAACTGAATCCTCAAGGCAGCTTCTAATTACACCCTCTGTTTTGCCATAGTCTCAAAAGGCGTAGATGACGTTAGCTTTGACTCAAAGATAATGTAATTATCACATAATACAACAAGACAATTAAATTACAAATTTAAAAAATCCCCGACTTTCTGGTCTAGTCAAACCTTTCATTTGATACCCATATTGAAGGAGATGTAAAAAAATATATTGAATACATTTTGTGGTGACGGTCATCTTGGATTTGAAATTTATCGTAGTGTAGTGTATGAACTGATTTTCATCAAATATAGCTAAGAACATCATCATCATCATCATCATGTCATTTTAGTCTCCTCTCCACTACAGGAGCACGACCCTCTCTCGTCCGTCCTAGTCAGAAGGAGGATTTGGCCTGCACTCCCCACGCTGGCCAAACGGGTTGGGGAGGCCTGATCGAAGTTTGATAATGTATTTCCCTTAGTCGCCTTGTACAACATCCACGGGAAGAGACGGAGTAATACTATTCTAGTCTGCCGGAAACCACACGGCGAAGCTAGCTAAGAACACTCCCGACTAATTCACCTTTCAAATAAAAAAAATCTAAATCGGTTCAGGAGCTACGATGCCACAGACAGACACACCTACAGAGACCCGTCAAACTTACAACACCCCGTCGTTTTTGCGTCGGGGGTTATAGAAGTATTATAAAAACAACAGTAAGCATTATAAGCCTTGCAAAATGTCAAGAGATTATTGTCAAGTATCTAGCAATTCTAGCAGAAATCCGTAAAAATGCGTCATCTATTCAACATTGTGGCGCGACATTGCATCATGTTATAGCTTCGGGTTTGATTCCGGAACGGATTGTCAAAAGGTAATTATTACCGTTATAATATTGTGAACCGAAGTTCAGGTTTCGCAGGTCAAATTTCACAGGTCAAATCTAAGCCCTCGTTAAATCCACGGTTCAAATGACTTTTCGTGATCAAAAGGTCAACAAGTTGTAGAAATGGATCTGACAGTAAACGATGATAACAATCTACCTCATCATCATCATGTTATTGGAAAGATGACCTATGATTGATAAATAATAAGTAGGGATATCTCCTGCGAAATCCTCGATATGGAGATTACTTCATAAGTGAATAGTTTTGACTTTGAAATTGGTTCCATATGGAGGCAATTCAAAAAAACGAACGATAACAAAATCTGAGGATACAGTTTGGTGTTGCAGCTACACATCTATTATATCCATACAAAATTCAATCAGACCACTGGATAGATGAAGCATCAAAGAATTTATTACGATAATTATGGGCTATGGAATATCGCGTGCGGGGGAGGGGGCAGGGCTGCAATTTTGAGATAATTTTAGTGCATATAACGTAATCACGTACAACACGGCCGTGTCCATGACACAATTGACACAGCCACAGCCCATTATTGATATTAAGTTTATTAATGGCATGGCATTCTACCGCACCATATGGACCTGTACAACACCAGGGGTGTCTAGTACCCATAACACAAGCTTTGCGCTTAATTTGGGACTATTTAGATAGCGCTGGGTAAATTGTCCAGAAATATTTATTATCTATTTTATATAATGTCTCCGCTTCAAATCAGGTGGACCGTATACATACATACTTGTTTCACAGGCTTGTTTGTTACCAGAGTGGCATAAAAACTAACTGTTCTGAATCAAAGTTGTCTTTTTTTAATACTAAACAATTTTACCATTATGGCTAGCGCCGACCGCGGCTATTGTACTCCAAAACAGTGGCTATGCATGAGAAAATGGCTGATACGGTTATAATAAAAATCATTTCCTGCTTGTTCATTACATTTTTGATATTTTATAATTTACATTGAGTAGACGTCATCATGACCGGTAATGTGTCATCATTTTTTTTATTTGATTTAAAAAAATCTGTTAAAACTTCATGCAAATAATTCGATTGCTGTGAAAGTTCTATGCACAGACATTCAATTGTTCTATGACATCCACGGCAGTCTGTAACATCGACAGACCGGACAGACCTAGGATCCCACTACTCTTGCGGCACATTAAGATGCCATCTATGACATTTGTTCTCTCATGAAGTTTCGTAAAAAATATCAACTACGCTTGAAGGCACAAATGTTCTTCATGGTCATGGTCATTATTACTACATTATTTACTATTAATACATCATTAACCTAAAATATTATTTAGGGATTATTCAATTTTAAGTATGGCCTAATGAGTAATTATATCAATTAATAAAAAAATAATCAGAAAATTCATCCTGATGCACTGGAACTGAAATGATTGCGTTGCATTGGGGTCATGGGCATAATTAATTAAATGTGAGTAATCAATACAGTACCTTGGAGTGTAAGTGGCTCACCAATCGTGGTGAGGTTGGCTTTGAGCCAAAACCAACCTCACCTGCACGTGGTGCACTGTGCCGACTAGCGAAAGAGGGTCTGAGAGAAGGGCAGAACATATCTGTACCCGACTGGGGAAGTACTTCTGCATCACAGAATACCGCAGACAAATGATAATTCCCTTGAGGGTTGTTGTGTTCCTGCGAGTGAGCGAGGTCACCAGAAAGGAAGTAGTTGCTGCGCGGGCAGCTATAGTGGCGGCGCGTGAGTGATATTCCATGTTGCAAGCGTTAATATGGCTACGGTTACCACCTCACATGAGGCCGGCCGTATGCATAAAAAAATATTTAATTTTAGCCACAATAAAACTGCTGGTTTGAGTATTCCAGGGACTATAGCAAATAGTTCTTTAAAAAGGATCTGGGTGAGGTTTGCTCAGGGTACATAGTGAAATGAATGATTCAACGAGCTCGGTGGTCGAGTGGTTTGGTTAGCACTGGCCACTTTGACTCTGACGTCGCGGGTTCGGTTCCCGCATAAGACAAAATATTTGTGTGCATAAACAAGACTGTTTGTCTTCGTCTGGGTGTTTTTCATGTATTATATGTATGTATTAACAAAAAATATACATATTTAAGTGTAATATCAGTTACCTAGTAGCTATAGTACAAACTTTGTTTAGTTTGGAACTAGATGGCACTGTGTAAGTCCAGGAATATTTATTTATTTTAATGATGCCACTACCATTACAGGCGTTCATTTATAGGCTACATTATATGCTTATCATCAGACGGGCCGTATGCTTCTTTATCGCTTTAATGGTATAAGAATGCCCAATAGTGTGATATTTCTTAATAAGTCTTTGATTTAGTTGCTTAACCAGATCTTTGGCTTTTCAAAGCTATTTTTAACTTAACATCACGATGTTGACAATGTAACTTGGCAGTAACTTAAGAACATGAAGTAATTATGCCCACAAGTGATCATTTCTGAAGAATGACCACCTGTCCGTCAAGATAGGCTCGACGAGTCCAACATTTATAGAAATATAGTAAAAAATACCAATTACGTAGCAAGCCAGGTAAGAATAATCCCTGTACCATGGTGGTGTGCGTTTCACTGACAGATCGCTTCGTTGTAGTCCACTGTGCTTATGTGGCTTTGTTTGTGTGCGTGCGGGTCCCTGCGCAGGAGTGTCCCGTGTAGAGGTTAGCTCGCGCGGCCTTCACCAGAGATGCATTGGGACCGGTTTGATTTATCGATTCGATCGATCGACCCTACCAATAGATACTTAGACGTATTGAAATAAAAAATAATTAAGTCTAATTCAGCAATATCCTATGCGTAAACCAATGTAACGTGATATTATAAAATACACATTTCATTTTGTATTAACTAAAAATGTAATTAAAATATTTTGCGTGTATTTATCAACAATAGTAGACAGTGATATTTTAGTCAGTGGACGGCGACTCGCTTGTTATGTTTAAACAACTTAATACTTAAAGCTTCGAGACTGAGTCCGCTCCGTGCCTCCTTGTAGTGGGAGAGCAAAACCTGTAGATACTGTTCGCCCGCTTCGAGACGGAGTACCTGCGTTTCCGACGTCCCTTTCACTCGTACGGCGTAACCAACGAAAACGAGAATGTCTGTTTCACCTCACCACTCTGGTATGCAAAGATTGATAACTTTTAAGACCATTTGGTTTTGAAAGCGCCCAGAAATCACGCACGGTTAACTTTTCGCCGCCTGGCGTCCTTAGGAACGGCCAGACGTTGTACAGCATAAAACTAACATACAGCTTGTTTGGAAACTTTTATAGTTTATATCGTAATGTTATTAGTGCGGCCTATCGATTTAATGCACCGTGGTGTAACTAGTTTGTTTAAAGTAAGTCGGTGAAGCCTTAGAATCGGCCGTGTTGGTTAACTTCACAGCCTAGATGAGTTTTTCTATCTGTGACTTGAACTAGTGTTAGGACTTTCATCAAGTGAAATGTGCAGTGGTTGATATTGAAACCTTAGTGTATATGTGGATGATGTTTTTAAGAAAATGGATCCAATGGCATCAGACAACGCGTTAGTTGTGAATAATTTAAATCATGTCCGGAGTGACTCTCAGGTAAGCCGACCCGAGTAGGTATCGATGAGGCAAAACACGTTTGCAGTTGCATACCTACCTATGAATAAGTGCAATGACTTCTCAATCATTTGATATTTTTCAAGGGATTTAACAAGCTTATTGTTAAGTTATTCTTCTTATGCGTTTCTTAGATTATATTATACGAGTTCTAAACATTTCTAGATAATTATATGGGAATCATTCTTAATTATTGATAGGGTTTATTTGTACAAAAATAGTAGATTAGATTTGAGTTGCCAACCGCCCTGTTATCCCAGGACATGTCCTGGTATTTAAGTGTCCTGGATAGTTTTTATTATTATTGCCTGAATTTCATAAAACTTATTTTCTGTATTATTTTTATTACTTTATTATTGCTACTCTGTTACATACTGCGTTCTGTTTTTTCTTTTTAATTGAATTGTCTTGGTTTTTCCAACATCAAATTCTTGTTTTTGAAATTTTGGGTTGGCAACCCCATAGTATACAATTTCCAATTTCGATTGAAATAGTCTCATACCATTTCAATCAATATTTCATAGATACTTTAAAAGCAATGAAAACTATAATATGGTGCAATACTTTGGTAACTACCTACCTATATTAATGTGATAGGTACCCACCTTGAAGTCTAAAACTATTTGTAATGACTTGACTTCTAATATGTAGGCTATGTACCTACCTACATATTTATACAAATACGTGCACGTCCAACTCAAGATTCTTGAAGACCAAACAGTGGCGTAACTATACCAAGGGCCAGTGGCAATTTTTTTTATTGGGGCCCTATCAGTATAAATCGTCACGTTGTTTATTTTTTATAATTTATAATCCACTTAACTTATCCAACACTAATAACAATTTTATCAAGGGTCGGGGCCCTCTTGGGTCGAGGGCCCGTGGCATTTTGCCAGCCCTACCACCCTTTAGTTACGTCACTGAGACCAAAACTAGGTAATCGAGAGGATTCAATTGCCACCTAGGCAGGGAGGCGAATTTTTCTATTTTTATAATATTCTGGCCGTGTAGTTTCCGGCAGACTAGAATAGAATCACTCCGTTTCTTCCCGTGGATGTCGTACAAGGCGACTAAGGGAAATACATTATCAAATATCGATCAGGCCTCCCCAACCCGTTTGGCCAGCGTGGGGAGTATAAGCCAAATCCTGCTTCCGTCTAGGACGGACGAGAGAGGGTCGTGTTCCTGCAGAGGAGACTAAAATGGACCTGATGATGATGATGATAATATTCTGGCAAGTTGGCCGAAATAAACTATTTAAATAATAAATATGACTTGGTTGTAATAAAGATGCATAATTATCGAATATTTAATTAGGTAATTTTTACTACAAGCTTTCGAATTACCTCAACTTTAAGTTCGTATGGTTAGTTCGCCAACGATTTTGCAAGCAATAAATAAATATGATTGCACTATGTATGAGCTTGAGCCCCTTATATCTACCACAGAATAAGTAATACCAGTTATACTATGGGGTAATAGGGATCCCCCGCGAGATGGATGACTGGAGCAATTTTTGTATAGGTATCTACTGAACGGATCAACGGTTTTTTTTTACATCACTAGAGTGACAAACAAGAAATAATACTGCAAACAACAGCAACGGATAGAAATAAAGTATATTTTTTTTATATGAGAGGGAGGCAAACGAACATGTGGCTCACCTGATGGAAAGCAATTACCACCGCCCATCGAGACCAGCTACACCAAGTGGTCGCCGATCCGTTGCAAGCCTATACTCCTTCCTTTCTTTCTTTCTAGTGACTTCACTCACTCGTAGGAATTACACAACAACCCTCAAGGAAATTGTTATTTGGCTGCGATATTCTGTGAGGTGAAGGTACATTCCCCAGTCGAGCAGCTTAAAAAAAACGCTATGTCCTACCTCTCTTCTCGCCAGTTCTCGTTTGTTGTCGTGTGAGCCAGCAGGGGCACTACGTGTAGGTGACGTTGGCTTTGGTTTCAAAAATGTTGATGAACCACTTACACCCCAAAATAAAAGTACGTACTCTTTGGTAACCCTACTTACTTGTAGGAACAGTGTTAATATGGAGAACAGCCCCCTTACCACCAACTCTTATTGCGATTCAATAACTGAATAGAATGCTTATTCATACCAATTAATAAGCGACTCTATGGTATTTGAAATAGAGTCGCTTATTAATTGGTATGAATAAGCATTTTATTCGGTTATTGAATCGCAATAAGAATTGGTGGTAAGGGGGCAGATGGTATGCGTACGTATAGAATGTAATAAGACAGATAGAGTATTAATAGTATAGTTGGAAGCACAGGACCTATCATAGAGTAGATTTTGGTGTAAGTGTTTCTCCAACAACTTCGAACCAAAGCCAATTTCACCTGTACGCGGTGGACCCTGCTCCCTGACAAACGAAGCTCTGGCGAAAAGAGAGGTAGGGAGCGTAATTGTAAGCTAACCGACTGGACGACGAAAGGAAGGAAATGCTGCGTTGGAAGCGGGGGTGGCGGCGCGCGAGCGATATTTTATGTTGCGAGCGTTAATATGGCTACGGTAACCGCTTCACATCAGGCGGGCCTTATGCTTATCTGCCACCCGACGTAGTATAAAAAAAGTTTTTCAGAATGCACCTCACGCAGTCAAGGTTGGTCAAGTTAATCATCATCATTATCACCCTGGATTTACCCACTGTTGAATAGAGACCATCCCCAATACTCCACGCCATATGCAATCCTCCGCTTTCCGCATCCAACCGCTACCATCCTTTTTGACGTGTATACATCTTTAAGTTGCACATAGGGAGGCAATTAAAAAAAAAACAAAATCGAGGAATGCAGTTTGGTGTTGCAGCTACAAATCTCTATCCAAAATTCAATCACACCACTAGATAGATGAAGAATCATAGAATTTATTATGCTAAGTGAGGACTATGAAACATCGGGGAAGGGAAAGCGCTGCCATTTTGAGATAATTTTAGTGCATATAACGTATTCATGTACAACAAACGTCCGTGTCTAAGACTAGGCACACTCCATTTTTTTCAACCAAGGGCTTTGTTTTAGTTATGTGATTAATGATGATGAGCTACAAGACCTTGGTTTTTGTCTACGTCTATATCTGCATTCTGATCTGACTGCATCTAGGAAGCAAAATAAGGTTATTATATTAGTTAAGTCCAGTAATTATTGAAATGATTCTCATGTTTTGAGTCGCTATTGTTTTGGTGAGGAAAACATTTTGTCTGCTGGTATTATATTTTTTTTTAGACTACGACGTACTTTAGACCACACGACTGAAGTAAAACTTTAACTCTACTTAAATATCCCTCTCAACTTCTGTTCGCCTCGTCCGATCACACTTTTCGTAACGCTCTCGTCACGCATTAAACCAGCTTACTCCCCAAGCGTGCGTAAAGAAGTTTTACTTCAATAATTTGCGTTCATTCTTTGTCTACAAAATTCAAGATATACAATAATTAATATGTGGAAAAAAAAGTTTAAATAAATAAACAAAGGAATTGGTATGATATGCTTTACTATTTTATGACGTGTTTTTGGTCATATTCCTCACATGTCTTAGTATTAATGCGGGCGGACTAAAGGATGAACGTAATAATAAAGAGCCGTAAAATCGAATGGGTTCTCCATGAAAGATTCATTTTTTGCACCATCCGACATCCAAATTCGGTAGAAGGCACATGTCAGATGACGTCACTATCCCTGCCAAAAACCTGTTTCGCGCCAATTCGCAGCTGTCGACGGCAAAGTGCCCGGCAAGTTTTTTTTTAGGCTTCGGGCGAAGGCGTTCAGCCTCCAAGATACACCGTTAACTCTTTTAATTATGATACTCCCTGTATCTCGATTACTTACTGAGAATTTCCAAGGTCTTCTAATATTTTTTGACGACCGGTTTGACTCAGTGGTGCAACTGTTTTCTGCATCAGAAATTGCTTGTTCCAATTCGGAAATATTAATTTTGCCTGCATAAAGAGCTCTGTAGATATGTCTTGCTTTGTGTGTGTATGCAAGTAGGTTACAATGTTTTATAAGAATATATTTACAAACTTAAAGTACTTATTTACGTATCTGTATTATAACTAATGTATAATCATTAGTGTTGTCCGGTTAGTTTTTTCTTCGTACCACTTCAAGTAAGAGCTCAAATCCACGTATTTTTATGACCTTACTACATTGTTGCCCGCTTATATTTTTTATACATTAGGTACCCATATTTTTTAAATCAAGAGATTGCCATGTACATCTTGTTAATTTTGCGAACCACAAAGGTACGCGTACTAATTTGATCTAGTACGTACGCACTATGGTCATAAACCCTTATTCACGCCACTCCTGGGATACGGGTCTCCCCTAAATCGAAGGGGTTTAGAGCATACTCCATCACGCTGCTCAACTGTGGGTGTTCGGAGGCCAGAGTTTTCAAGCCACCTAAAGACCACAGACTTGGTTTAACGACTGTCATCTAACGACAACAGCCGGGACCGACGGCTTCGTGCCCAAGATAAATAAACCCATCCATGGGCCGGCTACGGTCGACGTTGCTTAACTTGTGTGTTCGATCGACACGCGTAACGACGCCATATCGGGCTCCTCGCGTACGTACTCATTAGTACTTAGAATCTTTGCTTATAAAGTTAGAAGTTAGGATGCTAGCTAACCCTAAGTTTTACTTACTTTGAAACTGAATCGTTCTGTGTAATCAATTCTCTGAATCAGTAGTATTTACTTATTTATTGTGGTTTTTATTACTTTGTCGTACCTGCATTCTAAACCATGCACTCAGTTAAAATGCATGCATTGTGAGTCACCCACCATGTTCCCACGTTGTTCAGGTTCTTTGACCATACGGTTTCCGCTCATTTTGTTAAATAAAATGTTTAACAATAATTACAAACTAACCAGTACAAGGTAGACAAATAGGTTAAGTTCCTTGATTCTGTGACGAGCCCGGTGGGCGAATGACTAGCAATGGCTACTGGTTCGATTCCCGTACAAGACAAACATTTGTATTTATGAACATGTCTGTTTGTCTTGGTCTGGGTGTTTTCTATGTATTATATGTATCTATTTACAAAAAAAATGTGTTTAGGTATACTCGTAATATCGGTTATCTAATACCAATAGTACGAGCTTTGCTTAGTTTGGGACTAGACTATTACGTAGACTTTACCTACAATTCATACATTTCCATTTCCATTGCCCCCCCCCCCCCCCCCCCATCGGCTGGCGACGACCTTGTTGTTATCTGTCGGATAGCTTTCAAATGCGGTATGCCCTACTTCTCTTTCGCCATAGACTCGTTGATCTATCAGCAGGGTGGGTGGACCACGATCAGGTGAGGTTGGCTTTGGCTCAAAGAGTGTGGTGAACTACTTACTTCCCGTAATATATACTAAAATAGTATGTACTAAAATTAAACTTTGGTTAAACGTTTTTTGAACAATAATCATCATTATCCGTAACTGCCCACTTTTGTCGTGCATTCCACAATTTACACCATTTGCGACCCTAGTTCTTATTCGTATCCAGCCGCTTCCTGCTGATTTTTGAGTGAATAATCTTTGAGATAAACATTTTTTGAAAAATGGTAAAATTCACCAGCCCCCTAGGTTCCCTAGGATCCCATCAAGGGGTGAATTTTTCCATTTTTCAAAAAATATTTATCTGGCAAGTTGGCCAAGACTTAAATAAGATTTAAATAATAATAATCTTTGAGATAATTTAATACTTTCGGTAAAAGTATGGTCTGTCTGTGATACTCATAATATGTAGGCAATACAAAAGAGGCCAAATGGCTCACCAGTTCACCTTGAGCTCCTGCTGCAGGCAAATTAGAAGTATTGTTAGACCAGCGGTTTACAATCTAAAGCGTTGCTCTGACAAACTTGAAATCTTTATTTTTTTTTATACTACGTCGGATGGCAGACAAGCATAGGGCCCGCCTGATGTGCAGCGGTTACCGTAGCTATATTAACGCTCGCAACATAAAATATCGCTCGCGCGCCGCCCCCACCGCTGCCAACGCAGCATCTCCTTCCTTTCTGGTGACCTCACTCACTCGCAGGAACACAACAACCCTCAATGGTATTGTACCACATGTAATGTATTATGTATGTACTATTGGGTGGAGCGTGCTTTTAAACGCCGAAAAGTCATTCTTGGAAATGAATAGGCTCCAAAACCACTGAACCGATTTTGATGAAACATGTCAGAATTAAAGACCTCGACAAGCTTGACGTTCGTGTCGAAAAAAAATTGAGATCGATCATGTTCTTGAGGAATAATCATCAAATACATTTTCTACTACGAATCTACTTTGTCCACTCAACCTCGATTTCGGCGATTTTAGCAATAAGGCCGCCTTGTTGTATATAAATATTTTTAATTAATATTTTTATTTGTTTTCTTTGTGATGTACTGTACTGAAAATAAAGCATATTCTATCTATGTAATTTGTTAAGTCAATAAATCATATTACAGTCTAAATAATAGTTATATCATAAGTCATGACCACTGCCAATTTACTTGCCAATTTCACGGCATTTTAGATCATGCCGAATTATGGTGAGTCATACCCAGGTGTTAATACTGATATAGGTATCAGAGAGAAGATAATCACTCTTGTTATATGATAGGTACTAAATATAAATATACAGTTAATTGATACAGTTGTTATTGTGCGAAAGCCAAATTTACAGGCAATTTGATCAACACTACTTGGCGTACTTTCGCCACCAATTAGTTCATGCAAACTACTGCGGGCTGGCACCCACTCACTTCCGTTAGTAGATGCATACGATTGCCGTGCTTCGGTAGTATCTGCTCCGCAGACGACCGCAGCAGCTGGATTGAATAGAATCAGCCCATTTCTGATAGGTACACTTTAAGTATTGTATGTTTCGACTGAATCTGTGATTGAATTAGTGATTGATCAACCTTCAGATCCTTTACATCTCACTCTCCGCTTTCCCTTGGAGTAGGTTGACTACTGTACACAGTCGAAGTTTATTCATTCATTCATTGTACTTGTATCATGTCTTATCCTTCCTCTTTAAATCCAATCCAACAGACAGTATACACCACGTGCAGCGGACGGTGGCTATGGTTCTATAGACATTAGCGACAGCCGAAATATAACATAACCATAGATATTTAAAACATGGCTGCCGTTTAGGGTTGCAAACTGTACCTACTCGCGAAAAGTATATATAGTATTGTACTATATTACGGGTCTGGGTACCTACTATATACTGTTGAAGTAATTATAATATAGTACGCAAAAATGCTATATTTCCAACACCGATATCTAACAAACAAATCCTTATTTAAGAACGCGCTTTTAAATTAACTTTTGAGTGCGGCGTGCGTTCTTTCTTAGAATACAATTTTTTTTAGAAGTGTACTATATTTTTTTATAGCTTATTTTGAAAAATACTATATTTCGCCGAAGAAATGTTGGCAACCCTACTGCCGTTCGTCGTTTTCCTCTATCCCTAAGCCGTAGCAGGCGCGGGAACTAAATTAGATTTGCATTCATTCCTGTTATAAGCTTAGTAAGCAGGTATAAAATGAATATAGGTCGTCAGACATACTTCCCGCCTCTCAAAATAACTGCATACTGCAAAACGACCACGATGACCAAGCAATGCGTTTGCCTGCTTACAAAAAGTAGTTACATGCTTTAATACAGATACAAGGTATGTTCTTCCCGTACGTTGCCAAAACGTCACGAATTTGGTTGTCAAAATGTCATTTTCCATACAAAATACAGCCGATGACGTAGGCAAGTTAACTCACGTAAGCACATTTTTATCCCTACAGTACAGAACATAGGCCATAATAAGTCTTTGTGCCATGGTAATATAAATACATTATTATATTAATACTGAGGGTTTCAATGGCATCGATGCTAATCCACCACGCCAGTTAAGCAAAGTCGACCGTAGCATGTGTTTGGATGGGTTTATTTAATTCGAGCTCTTCCGGCTACCGACGTTGCTTAACTGGTCGATTAGCAACTGACACGCGCAAAGACATGGAGTCTTTGCGTGTGTCAGTTGCTCAGAGCTCCTCTGAAATACATATGAAAATCAAAAGAAATTGTAAGTAAGTAAAGAAAGCACTAGAGCGATGAGTTTAACAAAAAGCTCGAGTAGGTACTGTAAAATTTACTTTTGTACATGTTGACCGATCTCGTTGCTTAGAGAAAGTGTAGGTAGTAAGTAGGTACGCTATGCGAGTAAATGTATTGAATTGAATTAAATATTTCATATTGATCAAAACAATTCACCATGAAGTTAGCTACAAATCAAATCACAAAATAAACTCGAAACTTTTCCCGCCATTTTCCCACCGTTCCGATACAGACGTGCAATATTTTATGGGGTGGATTTATCAAAATTTCACTGAACATAAATTGTAATCAAATGCAATTGTCGTTGTTTTGCTACTGATCGGTTAGCCGCGGCATTGCGGTAACGGCAACTCTCTATCGTAGTTGAACACGAAACTGTATGGATAAGCTATTAATGAAGTCGAAAGTTTATGTAAAACTGCCCATTTCTTTTTCCCATCCTTATCGGTAGAACCGGTTTTCTAATTGATTTATCAATTCAGAATAATTCTGAAATTTGATCTATTGCTCAACTCAAGTACTCTTCCCTTGCAGATCTTTTATTACTAAAGAAAATAAATAGTAAATATATCACGGTTCTTTACATCACTATTTTAAATACAGAACTTACCGCAATCGAAATATCGGGAAAATTTAAAAATCGATCGCCGGAAGCGATATTATAGCAGTTAGTTACCTACCACGTCTTAATTATTTTCAGTTGATATAGGTAATTGTTATATCTACAACTTCATAATTTTCCGAAATAATAAAAAGAAATCAAAAAGTCAGCTTAGCCGTTCCAAAAATAAACAAAAAAGAATGTTCTTTTTTATTATCTCCATTTAAATATCTACTTATATAACAAAATTGGAGAGCCTTTTGTATAAATTATATTGGGTTAATTTACATAAATTGGTCTATTACGCTGCTTAACATAGATATACAAAAACAAGGAATAAGTACTCGTAACTGTTTAATTTAAAAACAAGTTACTTATTGGTTTATCATTTTATGTTAGTACTAGTACGCATTTACATACTGATTGATTGTGAGAAAGTTTTTCTCTCGGTTAGGTCGTTAGCGGCTAATGCTGTGTCGGTATATAATTCTATGCGATAAATTTATATGTAAACGTGTAGTTAAATTAAATGTTTATAGGTACGTTATAGGTTTTATTAAAGTGCTCAAAATATTTATTTAATTTTTATTTATTTAAAACTTTATTGACCATAATAGTTTGGTACAAATACTAAATGAATTATCTACCAGTTTACCTTCGGGAGTACAGAAAATCACGAGTGCGGTACAAGAGATATATTAGGTATTAGAAATTACATAAATGAATTAATAATAGACATATAAAATATGTTATTACGTGCATAATTATTATCTACATACTTATTAACAAAATAAGTATATACACAATCCAGAGATAAATGTATACATAACGTAAATAAATAAATAAAATAAATAAATATTGTCAGACAAATTACACAGCGCCATCTAGCCCCAAAGTAAGCGAAGCTTGTGTTATGGGTACTAGACAACTGATAAACATACGTAAATACATTTTTTTTTAAAATACATACTTATGATACATAGAAAACAACCAGACTAAGACAAACAGACATGTTCATGCACACAAATGTTTGTCCTATGTGGGAATCGAACCCACGAGCATTGGTGTCGAAGCCGCGTCATTGACCGCTACGCCACCGAGCTCGTCAAATATTTATAACTCTCACTAAGCACTCAGATTTCTTATTAGGTTGTGCTATCCTATAAGTAAACTTTTGCTTGAAAAATAAAAAGTTTCTTAACTGAGACTAAGATTCGCCCTAGGTCTGTAGAGTCAGGCTGCGACAACTAGAGCCGTAGTCTCAAAGCAGGTTTCTATAGGAATGCTTGTCTATGGCTTTCTTTCTTTACCGGTTATAGACGATCAATGGAAAACGTCTGTTTACTAATTGTATCTTCCACTTATATTTTATTGAGAAAAATCATACTTATCGTTTCAATCTCTTCGAAATTCTAAGTATGCGAGCATATGACTCAATTTCTTTTAAGTTTTTGAAAAGTGACCTTTTCAGAATGCTTTTAGTATTTAGAAGAGACATAACCATTGCATAGATCTTGTAGTGTTTAATGTAAAAAAAAAAAAAATTATACCACGCCGGATGGCAGACAAGCATACAGCCCGCCTGATATGAAGCGGTTACCGTAGGCATATTAATGCTCGCAACATGAAATATCGTTCGCGCGCCGTCACCCTCACTGGCAACGAACAACTCCTTCCCTTCCGGTGACCTCACTCACGCGCAGGAATACTGTTGTATTCCTGCGCGTGGAAATTTTTATTTAGCTGCGGTATCCTGTGAGGTGAAAGTACTTCGCCAGTCAGGCAGCTTACGAATACGATGTACTCTATTTCTCTTTCGCCAGAATCTCTTTGGCTAGTAGGCAGGGTGCACACGTGCAGGTAAGGTTGGCTTTGGTTATAAAGATCGTGGTCATCCTCTTATACCCTAAATTAAAATTTTCCTATCGCTCACAATGATATAAACTGTATTTTTAGCAATCATTTAACTTTTTTTTAAAATAAAGTTCTACACATAGGAAATACATAAGCGAAAGCCTACATCTGTTAGAGAAAACGTTATTAATAATTAAGAAATTATTTTTATAGAAACCTTTATCTACTTTCTCATAAACGCGCCCATAAAAAAATAAGATCGCAGCTGGACGATATATAGCAGCATATTTGAATAATAATTAAAGAACTTGATCCTATTATAATAATGATACCCAGTGTCATCATTTCATTTTCATAATCAATTATAAAACTGCAAATTTAAATAAATAGTTTATTACATCATCATTATTAATTTAACCAAAGTATTTTTACTGTTGAATTCATTCTTTTTTTTTTACCACTAAGGTGATATATAAGCATACGTTCTGCCTGATGGAAAACAGTTACCGTAGCCTATGGACGCCTATTAATAATTATCATTTATTATTGTTTCCAAAATAACCGAAAATTAACCAAACTAAGAAAGTATGTTTAATTTTCCGTCTTAATTCGATATAATTCCACTTAAATCAGACTTTGAAGTTTCATATTGTGATACTAGAATGCCAATTTTGACATTTGTGAGATCGAGAAAGATCGGAACTAAATTTTGATTACATTTTAATTACAAGAATTGCCTCTCAGAGTTGAATCATTACATGGGTAGTGGACACATGTCTGTTAGTTTGCAATTTCTTATAGTCAATCTTTCTTGAGATAATCTATTATTTTTAACTGAGTTTTCCTATTACCTACGAAGTTAGTATTGTTGTTGTTGGATTAAAAATACATAATTTTTGTGAAGCAGTAATAAAATTAAAATATCGTCAATAGATAAAATTAAATGTTCTTGTATAATAATAGGTAGGTAGGTATATATAATAATAGGTAGGATACGTAATAGTGAATTTGAGCAAGGTCATTGGCAAACACCTATCTTGGAAGGTTGTTCGCCATGAATTCTTGATATTCGCATACATTAGAAATTGACGAATATGGATGCAGAGTGATGACTGTATTTAATGTTTTGACTTTAAGAAAGTTGATTTAATTTGCATAATTATGTTGGCAGGCTCTGTTCGCCAATCGTTGTATATTAATAACGTACATTATGAAATAGATACCTATCTACAATTAATTATCAAAATTCGTTCCCGATCGTTAAAGTGAATCATGACAGGTTGTAAGTGTACATTATCTATATCTATCTATCTACTGTAATAGTAAATAGACAAAATAAAAGTAGTAAAGGTAGATAGACAAATTACAAAGATATATCTGAGCTTAAAACCATTACGTCCCATCTGAACAGTGATGTAACAGCCGTAACATAATTATGCTATGGTTTAAGTTCAAACAAAGCAATTATGTTTTACGATCAATAACGTCTGGTAACTATGGTTATTAAAAGGTGTTTTATTATGTTCAAATAAAAAAATATCGCTGTTAAGTGAAATTACAATTTAGAAAACAAATAATTCAAGAAAGAAGTCAATAACTACTGACTTGAATTGAAACTACTACTGACCCAATTGAAGTCTGTAGTAACACTACTTTTCCCTACCTGTCATATATAAGTATTAAGTAGTGCATTATATTTCAGCGTCATTTGATGTGAAATAATAAAATAATGATAACAAAATCATATTATATCAACAGACAATGATACAAGTCTGGTCTATCAGGGCCATTAATGACAAAACACAGCTGCGTCTGGTTACGCCCACTTTAAAATATAAAAAAATGACACACAACACACCTAATACAAACTTGACTGGTTGGGATTATTTGTAATTTTTTTTAACGAATTACTCGATATTACTGAATTTAGAAATGGTTGTGGAATGAACTCTCTGCCATGGTTTTCCCAGGAGACTAGTATGGAGTTTTTCAAGAAAAGCTAATGTAAAGGGGCGTTTGCAGAGTCGGCAACGCATGAGTAATTAATTTATTGCTTCTGTTGTCAGAAGCGTTCTTAGGTTGCGACTGCTTACTATCAGCAGAATATTTAAAAACAGGTTGTTTGCTACTCTAATGATATAAAAAAAGTGAATAACATTAATATTAGATATATGCGTTTATAAAATTGTTCAAATATTTATTTTGATCATATTATTACAGTAAAACAAATGAAATCATATATTATTATTACAGTAAAACAAATGAAATCATAAGTCGTTTTCTATTAATTAAAGGATTTATTTTTCATGATTTCTAACTTTGATAATCTAAATTGCTCATTTATCAATAAGTACAAACTATTTGTGAGATTATCGTTGTCTATGTAATATATATTTTATGTAATACAAGACTTGCTTGTTTAATAAAATGATACTAAGAATATGAAGCCAGATCAAAAAATGTAAAAAAAAAAAGAAATTATGAGTAGGCATCTATGCCATTTTCTTGTTGACGTGGTATTTTTTCAAAGTGTGTGTGTTTGAAATAAATAATAAATATGGGTGATTTTTTTAAAGTATGTACATAGATTTATAATAGTGTCCAACGGCTTTCGTTTTTTTTTATAATACTTTTGATACATTCTATTTAAACTTACTATGCTTTATTAGAATTATTAATAACTAGCTGTTACCCGCGGCTTCGCCCGCGTGGTCCAGGGAAGCCTACTGCCATTGATTTGTGTATATTTTTCTTTTGTTGTATTTTTTTTTACTTCGTGGGATAAAAAGTAGTACCAGTATGTACAAATTTTAATGATGATTGGCTGCATAGTTAAGGCATGAAGAAATAACAAACAAACGAATTTACTTTAACACTTAAAATATTTGTATGGATGGAACGCCCACACTCAAGAGAAAAATAATTGTTCACCACATAAATGTTTGCCCTCTTTATTTTTCCTTCGAATAAAATATTTTTCCTGGATAAAAAGTAACCTATGTCACTCTCCAGACCGGAAACTATCCCCTGTTAAAACATCACGTCAGTACTTACGTTCCTTTCGACGTGATAGAAGGACAAATGATTACAAAGTTTATTTTTTCCCATGGGATTAAATTGTTTTTCCGGGATAAAAAGTAGCTTATGTCACTCTCTAGATTACCCTATTAAAAATTCATGTCTGTACTTAGGTTTCTTTTGACGCGAAAGAAGGACAAATGAACTTTATTTTTTAATTACGTACGTTTACGGTATGGAGAGTGGCATTGGCTACTTTTTATCCAGGAAAAACATCTTATTTCTACGGGAAAATACATACTTTGTAATCATTTGCTCTTCTTTTAAGTCAAAAGGAACCTAAGTACCGACATGATTTTTTTTGACGGGATAGTTACGTAGTAGAGTACGGACATGACTTTTTAAAATGGGGATAGTTTACTGTTTGGAAAGTGACATAGGCTACCTTTTATCCCGCAAAAACATCTTAATCCCATGGGAAAAAAAAACTTTGTAATCATTATCCAGACCGGAAACTATCCCCTGTTAAAAAAATCATGTCGGTACTTACGTTCCTTTCGACATGATAGAATGTCAAATGATTACAAAGTTTATTTTTTCCCATGGGATTAAGATGTTTTTGCGGGATAAAAGGTACCCTATGTCACTTTCCAAACAGTAAACTATCTCTATTTTAAAAAGTCATGTCCGTACTCTACTACGTAACTATCCCGTTAAAAAAAAATCATGTCGGTACTTAGGTTCCTTTCTACTTAAAAGAAGGGCAAATGATTACAAAGTATGTATTTTCCTGTAGAAATAAGATGTTTTTCCTGGATAAAAGTAGCCAATGCCACTCTCCATACCGTAAACGTACGTTATTAAAAAATAAAGTTCATTTGTCCTTCTTTCGCCTCAAAAGAAACCTAAGTACAGACATGAATTTTTAATAGGGTAATCTAGAGAGTGATATAAGCTACTTTTTATCCCGGAAAAACAATTTAATCCCATGGGAAAAAATAAACTTTGAAATCATTTGTCTTTCTATGACGTCGAAAGGAACGTAAGTACTGACGTGATGTTTTAACAGGGGATAGTTTCCGGTCTGGAGAGTGACATAGGTTACTTTTTATCCAGGAAAAATATTTTATTCGAAGGAAAAATAAAGAGGGCAAACATTTATGTGGTGAACAATTATTTTCTCTTGAGTGTGGGCGTTCCATCCATACAAATATTATAAGTGTTAAAGTAAATTCGTTTGTTTGTTATTTCTTCATGCCTTAACTATGCAGCCAATCATCATTAAAATTTGTACATACTGGTACTACTTTTTATCCCACGAAGTAAAAAAAAATACAACAAAAGAAAAATATACACAAATCAATGGCAGCAGGCTTCTCTGGACCACGCGCGCGAAGCCGCGGGTAACAGCTAGTTTTATATATAAAATTAATCTATACTATCTAATTCTATACTAATATTATAAAGCTGAATAGTGTGTTTGGTTGAACGCGCTAATCTCAGGAACTACTCTTGAAAAAATATTTTAGTGTTAGATACTTAGCCTATATTTCAAGGAAGGCTATAGGCTATGTAACATCACGCTACAACCAATAAGAGCGGAGCACCGGTGAAAAATAGGAAAAAAATATTCCTTTTGAGGGCTTATGTCGCGTGCGCTGCGTAAACGGTTGAAGTTACGCATAAATCATGTATGACGGAATTGTTCCTCTTTAAAAGTTCTAAAAAAAAGTCCGCGACAGTATATGTCTATCTTTTAAGATTGACACACTATAACGTTTTTTCATGGTAATCAATAGGAGGAAGTAGGTAAAAAAAGATTATAGTGAGTTAATCTTAAAAGATAGACATATGCTGTCGCGGACTTTTTTTTAGAACTTTTAAAGAGGAACAATTCCGTCATACATGATTTTTGCGTAACTTCAACCGTTTACGCAGCGTACGCGACGTAAGCCCTCAAAAGGAATATTTTTTTCCTATTTTTCACTGGTGCTCCGCTCCTATGAGTCGTAGCGTGATGTTATATAGCCTATAGCCTTCCTTGAAGTATAGGCTACCTAACACAAAAAGAATTTTTCAATTCGAACCAGTATTTCCTGAGATTAGCGCGTTCAAACAAACAAACAAACAAACAAACAAACAAACTCTTCAGCTTTATAATATTAGTATAGATAGATAATAATTTAGACATTTTTTTTAGGACTGTTAGGTCAATAATTAATTAATTATGGCAAATTCAATTTTGATGTTGTGGTTTTTTTGCCATGTCCTCTTCCCAGTTTACAATTTTATTGTTCTTATAACTACTCAGCCGATAAAGAAGTTCTATAGTGTTCTACTTTATCAAAATCTAGGTGGAGGTTATTGCAATAATATTCCACAGCAATAATATTAAGTTAATTTTAAGTATTTTATAATTGGTATTAAATCACGGTCTAAAAATTTTACATACGTGGAAATTTCCACTGACTAACAGCGATTTGTAATCCGGGCACAAAACCTACCCTCTAAATTGGGAGGATTTTTTAGTAACTGGTAACACTTTAGCGAGTTCTGTCACACTAGCGCACACACCGCCATTTTGAATTGATCAGTCTCCTATTTACAAGTCAGCGGAAGGTTTGCAAAAGTGAGTGCTCTAAGGATTTCCACTGATGAACGGCGATTTTTAAGGTAATAAACAACTTTCTATTGTCTTTATTTGTTTGAAATGAATAGTTTACCTTATATTTTCATGAAAAACAGCTTTGCTATATGGAATTAATCTAATAATGTCAGCAACGAAGATAAATTACTTTTCCCGTCAGGATTTCGTTACGCTCCGCTGACCAACGATTGTGAATATGTTAGTCAAAGGAACAAATCGTTAGTCAGCTGAACGCTAAAGTCGCGTTACATTGTGCAATTGACATTATTATTTTAAACTATTTATTATAGTAAAATAATTCAAATCATTAGTAATTTACGAAGTGCAAAAATATTTCTACAAATAAAAGTAGGTATACTAGGTACAAACTTTAACTATGCCATTAGTCAAAATCAAAATCTTTGTCGATAAATTTTGAAGTCTCGGTCCTTTATATTACAAAAAAATAAAAGTAACTGCTTTCATATTCGTTGATTAAAATTTCGTTATTGATATCGTCTTATTGTGGATTCTGATTGTAAATGTCAAATTATTTGATCGAATCATGGTTGCTAGCTATTTAATGAAGTCATAATAATGATTTTTTTGATCAAATCTAGATACCTAGACAAAGAAATCGATTGAAACAACATATAAATAAATAAATAAATATAAATTTAAATATTTTCGGACCTGACACACAGCGCCATCTAGGTTCCACATTAAGCACCTCAAGGGCTTGTGTTGTGGTAACCAGATAGTTGATATGCTACATATATATATATATATATATATATATATATATATTTTAATAAATACAAATACTATAGATATAAACAACCAAGACTCAGGTACAAATGTCCATGTTCATCACACAAACAATTGTCCCTACCGGGATAGAGTTGACCCTTATGTAAAAGTTGTTCGTGTAATTATTTGCACTGAATAAATAAGATCCTTATAATAGGCATATCTTTTTGTTTAGGAAACGCAATGGCTCTCACACCTGCAGAAAGGGCTAAAAGACATAGAGAGAAATTAAAAAACGATCCTCAAAAGTTCTTAGAGCATAAAAAGGAACATGCGGCTCTAGAAAAGCTTAAATCAAAGAAAATAGGGGAACTGAATGAACAAGAAAAGGAAAAAAGACGACAAAAATGGAGAGAACAAAAACGAAAGCAAAAAGAAAATAAACAACATGACACTATTAATACTGCAAGTACTGTAACATCGACCTCAAAACACAAAGTTAATAAAAAGAGAAAAAATAAACAAAATAACCTTGCAAGGAAATATAAAACAGCACTAAAAATATTTTGTGATATGCCCCATTAATGCGTTGCGTCGTCGCACGCGACGTATCAACGACGCGACGTCGTGCGTCGACGCAACGCAGATGTGGCATACAATGCGTTAATCCGTTGCGACGACACAACGCAACGCACTAATGGGTCCATGGGCACTCCCTTACAAATCTAGTTAACTTTAGATTTAAGATTGATTGATAATAATATATTATTTTTGTTACCAGATTTCAATGTTGGACGTTAATAGTGTTTTGCGTTTAATGTGGCATATATTCGTTGATTTATTGACAAGCGTTTATTATACTTATTTTAATATGAAAATTGAACCGACTTCATATAAACAGTGAAAAATAACCTATTTCCATACAAATAACTGTTTGAAGTCGATCTTACCTTAAAATATCAAACAGTAGGAATAGGTTATTTTTCACTTTTTATATGAAGTCAGTTCAACTTTTTAATTAAATAGTTTTTATTTTGTCATTTTTAGCCATTAACCAAATTTCATAACTAAAGTACTTCTTCCATACAACCAATTCAAGCCTAGCCAAGATATATTTTTAACCGACTTCGAAAAGGAGGAGGTTCTCAATTTGTGTCATATTCAATTTGTGTATATTTTTAGTGTCATAAAAAGTAGGTGAAAAAAATTGAGTGAGGTTGTGGAATATTTTGATGATATTTTTATAGGACTACCCTTGAGACATATTCTGTCCACTAAAAAAAGAATCTTCGAAATCGATTCACAATTACAGATATCGGAGAACAAATATAAAAAAATACAGTCGAATTGAGAACCTCCTCCTTTTGGAAGTCGGTTAAAAATATATCTTGGCTAGGCTTGAATTGGTTGTATGGAAGAAGTAATTTAGTTGTGAAATTTGGTTAATGAGTAATTTTTTAATAATAGTGTGCAATAAGTTCCTAAAATCGTGCCATTGTAAGACAGGCTTTACTTTTCAACTGAGTAACATTGAACGTTCCACTGACTGATTGTCCTCTTGAATAAATATTTAAAAATTAATCGATATTTTTGTTAGACTTTGTTTAATGCCAAACTATTATGTTCATTTGTAAGACAATTTTGAATAGTTTATGTGAATGTGTTCCTAAAATGTTTACGTGTTTCCAGTTCCTGTAATATTAAATAACAATATGACGAGTTTTACGAAATGTGAGTCAGAGGATGTAAAGATTACAACATTTCTAATCTAAAAGCTTTTCACTAACATTTGGATCTGATTTTTTGTACTGTGTTTTTAATATGATTAAAATAAAATGTTACTTTTGAGAACATGGTTTTAATTTACTATGTAATATGAGTATGATTTTGTGAGTCAGGGGAATATCATTCCCCCGATTTTTTTAATAATATATCAATAACTCCTAATTCCCTACAGCCATCATACACCTTTTAAGTTTTTAATAAACTTAAGACTTTACTCTACAAGATTCTGGTATTAAAAGGTTGATTATTTGCAATAAAATTATTTTTTCAAATTTTTAACAATGTACAAACTTATAAAAATCCACCCATATACTGCCATCTAGTACCAAACTAAAGCTTGTACTGTGGATACTAGTTATCTGATAAATATACTTAAATTCATTTGTTTTTTGTAAACATGTAAAACCAGTTCCTGGTCTTTCTAACAGTTACAAACATCCACTGTTCAATTATCAAATTTAGCTCATATCATTACTATTTTTTGAAATGTAAGCAACCCAAGGGAAATATTTAATAATATCGTAACTCACTTTACGAAACGGAACGCAGCGCGATTATCAAAAGCTCCCAACCTTATCATAATGTTACATGAAGCGCTCGACCAATCGCTATACACTTTCCATCTCAAAGCGTACGAACTTCATTGTATTTACTATTTGTAGGTTGGCAGTTATCTGGTCCGTCAGCGTCGGCCATTTTATCTAATTTTGACACGTCTTTTTTTTTTACGTATGTGTGTGCGGTGTGGTCTTTTCATGTAATGTGAAAGAATAATAAAATAATAATGTCCATGCTTGCGGAACCTCGTCGCAAACAGAAAGTTATAAATTTACGTGCTAAAAACAATGCTTGGAGCAATGACGCTAATAAATTTGGACAACGTATGTTGGAGAAAATGGGCTGGAGTTCTGGGAAGGGGTTAGGAGCAAATGAAAACGGAATTGTGGAGCATGTGGTGGCTAGATATAAAAATGATGAGAAAGGATTGGGATTTAACGACAAAAACGATCAATGGACCAAGCATGAGGACGATTTTAATGCACTATTAGCGAATTTATCAAACGGTAAGTTACTACATTTTTATAACCTAAAAATTGACATAGTTTATTTTAAACTCAAAGCTAATGTTGGTCTCATATTTCACGTAATTGTATCGAAGTCGTATTGATCAGAGAGAGAGAGAGTCTTATTTTCTATACTGTTAGTAGATTTTACTATAATTATCATTTGTAAATTACAGGCGAATCCCCGGCTGAAAAACTTCATAGTGGCATATCATTAGAGATCAAATCAAAAAAAAGTAAAGCAAGAGTTCACTACCACAAGTTTACAAGGGGTAAGGACCTCACGCGGTACAGTGAGAAAGATTTAGCAAATATTTTTGGTAAAAAAAGCCTTAGAGCTAAAGAAAAGTGTGAGCAACCAATTGAGGAGATAGTTAAAACAACGGATCATATATTTACCGAAATGGGAAGCATGCAAGACTACTTTCAAAATAAATTAGCATCATTTAAAGCAAAAAATAAGGTTGCACTAGTAAAAAGTACAAATGAGGAAGACGATGACAGTGCCGATTATGCATTTCAAGGATTTTCTACTAATAATAATAGTGATACTGAAGTCGCTCATCAGGGCTTTGGGTTTCAGTGCTTTTCTATTGACAATGCTCAAAATAATAAATCATGTGAAAAAAATGACTTGGTATCGGAATCCGAAAAATGTGATTCAGAGCCAATTCCTAAAAAAAAGAAAAAGAAGAAATCAAAAGATACACAATCTGTAGAAAATTTGGTAACTGTTACTGTTAATCAAGACTGTACAAAGAAAAGGCATCTTGACTGTACCAATGAAGTAAATAATTCAGAACAAAATACACAAGAAGTTTCAAAGATTAAGAAACGTAAAAATAAAAATAAAGGAGATGAAGTTAAAATTGAAGAAACACAAGAAGATAATATCCCTGAAATTAGTAACCATTTACATAAAAAGAAGAAAAAGAGGAAAAATAAAGTAATTGAGTATTAATTAATCATGTTTCAATATTAATTTATAACTTATATAACTTATAAGACATATAAAAATATATCAACGATGGAAAGGAAAAACAAATGCAACTTCATATTAACCAAAATTAAAAACTCCATTTTGATTTAAAAAAAGTAGATACATACCTACGGTAGAAAATATCATCATCAACCCATATTCATGCCACTGTTGGGATACTGGTCTCCCCGCAATTAATGGAATCCACCATGATGCTCAACTGTGGGTTGGCAGAGATATTCACATATCATTTTAATGTAATTATCAATCAGAAAATGGTCACTCACTGTAAAGAAATCTCGAAAACTGCCTCTGAAGATGAAATCTGGCAAGTAGATAGTTATAGGTAAGAGGAGCCAGCTGGGAATGAATTTTGCAAGTTAGGAGTGTAAAGGCTACTATAAATTTGTTTGGATGTCATATGTTTTTGTTACTATACCTACATAAAGACATGTTATTCTGGTTTGAAATGCAAAATGAATAACCAAAGTACATGCTTTTTACCATGAGCAAATTATATTATTCGTACAAGAATGAAGTTACCTCTCTGTGATGAAGCCAAGCACTTTAATATTTTTATTCCATTATCAACATGCTATCTACCTCAAGTTTTAGTAATTCTTGGTAATTATCAATTTACCATAAATGTTTGTTGCTAGTGCTTTAATGGAAGTGCCCTGCATCTGCATATCTTTGATAGCATATGTATATACTTTATGTTATAACTGGAGCTCTTTGGATTTAAAATTTTGTAATGCTAGCTCTGTTCAAAATTTCTGTCCATATTTATTTCTTCCTTGCTATGTTAAAAAGATGAAAGAAATATCGCCAATATTTGACTAGTTGAATGTCAGCAAGTTCACTTTGACTGATCATAAAAGTGATTTGTTTTTTATACTACGTCTAGTGGCAGAAAGATAATCTCCATACATTTCTAGTTACCGTAGCCTAAAGACACTTGCAAAATTATTCTTGCTGCCAATGTAGACTCCTTGTTGATCTCACTTGATCTTAGGAACACACAAGCCTAGGTTTCTTGGGAAGTGGATCAGTTGAACAGCTTACAATCCCTACCTCTCCTATGCCAGATCCTCATTAGTTAGCAGGGTGCATCATGAGCAGGTGAGGTTGTTATGCGAGAGACATCCCTACTCGAGGCGTACAATGAATAATAGGTCCCTGTCACAGAGATATCGCCGACGATGAGCCTCGTGGTCGAGCCATTAGTACATGGTTATTTTACTCCCAGGGGTTTGATCCCTGCACAAGACAAATATTTGCGTGCATGTACATAAGATTATAGGATGTTATATATCATGATCATAAAAATTGTATGTACCTATTTACAAAAAAAAAAACATTGTGTAGGTACATATACAATACATTTTTTTTTGTAAATGCTTACAAATAATACATAAAAAACACCCAGACCAAGACTGTTTGTTTGTTCATGCATACAAATATTTGTCTTGTACGGGGATCAAACCCGCGACCTCTGAGTCAAAGTGGCCATTGCTAACCATTCGACCACCGAGCTCGTCCTATTAATCGATGTTGCCCGCAACGATAGGGGCGGCAGCGGTCTCATTTAATTTCTACTCTTCGGTCGCACTATAATTCAATTTTGAGCTAATTAATTTCTTGTGAGAACGAAGTTGCCAACAATGAAAAAGAAGTCTCCTAACTAACAGTGACGTAACCGTGTCATCTTGTCAATGTCAATATTATCAATTCAAGATGGCGTCCGTCCGTCCGTACTTCATTCAAGTCTTTCATGTATAATAATCCAATCCACACGTTTTTATTCTTGTAAAAAAATATTTGTTGTGTTAGCAAAAACTTTTGATATGTGTCCAAAATCAAATAGTTGTTAATAATGGTTATTCAAGACGAAACAGACAAACCTTTAGAAGTGTCTACAATAAAGGAACCACATTTGCAGGTTACATCCCACGAGAAACTGATGATTGCATTAAAGGAAAAGAAAACAAAGAGAAACAATCGTAAGTGTAGTGAAAATTGTCGGAATTCACCGCAATTATGTGTCGAAACAGATAGAAACCAGACCAAACTGTCGCAAATAGATAAAAGTGATTTAGAAGAGCTGCGGTCTGTTTATAAAAAGTGCAAAGCAGTCGTCCGAAAACTTGAAAGAAAGTATGGTCATTTATTAGATGAGGATGAAGTAAGTACGAGCACGAATGAAGATGATGGAAAATGTACATGTGCATTGAACAAAAAGATAATATTTGATGATGACGGTCACCAACTAAGCAAAGAACCCGATCTAGACAGTCACATATGCCCTAAAAGATTAAAAATTAAACATAGTGATACTAAAAACATTGAAATATACTATGAACCTCCTGACACGCTGCCAGAAGATATACAAAACCTATCAAACTTACTGCAGAATGAAAATTTAGAACTCTCCTATCGTAAAAGAGTGCTGGATAAAATAAAATCTATAAAGGAGGATTATATTAACGATATTAAATTCAACAAACCAGCTTTAATACAACAGTTAAAGGTGAACCCTGATGACGTTTTGGATTTTAAAGGGACAAATTTTTCAATAATAAGTGGATATATTTAGAAGTACTAATATTGTATTTTTTATAATTATTAATAAAACAGAAAACAACCAGAATTGTCTTAATTCTTAGTCTATATTCTAATGCAATCATTGGTTAACAATATTACATAAATACACATGAGTTACTTACTTTTTATAAAAAGTCAAGTCTTTAGTAACCATATGGTTAGTAATCACCATAATGGAATACTTAAAAATTGTTGCCTTTTGGTGAGAAACAGCACTTCCATATCCTGTTTGTTCATTGTCAACCCTTTTTATTCCCACTACTGGGACTGCCCTTAATCGAAGGGAGTTTAGAGGATACTCCACCACTGATCAGGGTGGTGGTTAAGTCAGTGGCCTTTATGAAGCTTGAAAACACTGGTGTCCATTAACCCGCAGTTGCAGCCCGCAACTGTGGGTTGGTGGAGGTCTGTGTTTTCTTCTGCATAAAGGCCACACACTGAGCCACCACCCTCTTCAGAGTCTAAACTAACCTCCTCTGCATGTGGTACACCCTGCCATCTAGCTAAAGCTCACATAAGAAGCTAAAGTATGTATTATAAATAATAGGTAATCACAGTATAAGTAATAGTACTACATAGTCGTATATAAATTGCAAATTCCCTCTAGAACAGCACAGTTTGTGACCGTTTTGGTTGTAATGTGTTAGGACGAATTCTCTGCCTATGGTAAGGAGTAATATAAAAAGAGGCTGCGTAGACGTTGACATCAAATACTCATTCGTATAAAACAACTCGCCTGAACACAAGCCATTATACAGCCTAGTCATACCATAAACAAAGAATCTTAACTCTATGGGTAGAACATACAAAGATTTTTTAAACCATTAGGGTGGCAAACAAGCATACCACCTGCCTGATAGTAAGCAGTTATGTTATTGGAATCGGTGTGTTAAGTAACAACTCAATGTTTTAGGTCCCAAATAGTGTTAGATACTTAAAATTCGTGGTGCACGGCAGTTGAACTTCACTCCATACACCATACAGCTACAGCCATCTCTTTAGGCTTTTTATGCCTAATTTGCAATATTGCTGTCTCTCACATTGCTAAGAGGGGAAGTCAAATTCCAAAAGCTTCCTACTCCAACTAAATTCGTTGTGAGTTCCAAGGCAGCCGTAGTTTTACCCCCGGGACTGCAATGGAGTTCATTGCATTTTTTTGGCGGTCGCCGCTGTTAATCCTGGCTACACAGGAGACACAGTGGTGGGAATGTGTGGTGGGCCCCCGTCTTGATGAGGATCGGAACTGGACATATCTGGAGATCTCGACGTCGACAAACTATTGGATTTCAGGTCCAATACTCTTCGCGATATTAAGATACTAGCTGGCCCGGCGAACTTCGTATCGCCTTTAAATATATTTACGTTAATTTTTCCGATTTTTTACATAGTTATTCTGCAATTCGGGGCAGAAACAAATAAAAGATCAATTATCATCAAATCTTTATGATTACACCAGTATAGGCTCGACATGTCCTATTTCTCTTTCACCAACGCCCTTTTTGCTAGCCGGTGGGATGCACCATGTGCAAGTGAGGTTGGGTTTATTCTCAAGAAACTACTGAGACACACTCAATCCAAAATAACTTTATCTTGAAGAGAATTATAAGTGCATAAATAATTTGCAATAAAAAAATAATGCTAGTATAAATCAAGTTAAAAACTATTCTATATCTCAAGTTGGATCATACTGCACACGTGTGCAAAATTTGATTTAAATCGGTTCAGTAGTTTCGGATTCCATCGCGGACAAACAACGTGACATGAAATTTTTATATATTAAGAAAGATTAGCATTCTGCACTCCTTCTCTATGCTGTGCTGTGCTGTGCCCGCGACTTCGTCCGCGTGGAATAGTGTCTTTGGGCAGCATTTTTAAATATTTCGGCTATTTATTTTACAAATAAGACACATACGTATTAATACTTATATGAGTTGCTTATATAGCTCTTTTGTGGAACATTGTACATTCATCCCAACCAACAGCTTACACTGCTGCAACTTTCTTCCGCGCTCACCTCTTTTGCTAATGTTACATACCGGCATGTCCTCATCAGCTAAGTTCAATGGTAGTTTTAGAACCGAGTGCGCTATACCCCTATAACTATTTTGCTTTTAACCGTAAACACAGAAAACAAAACTTCTTATTATGAAAATAACTTATTTAAGTATTTTATTTAATTGTATAAAAACCTATTTAAAAAAATATTATAAACCCAAATGAATTAAATTTAACTAATTTTATTGACCCAAATAAACAAAATCTCTATACTAAGTATAACTTTTTACACTTGTACTTAAGAACTTGTTTTTATGAACCATTTGTAACCGATTCCTAGAAATCCCTTTCGGATATAGCGACTTCTGACTGAGTCGGCATGCAAAGGCATAAAGACTCATTCATAAAACTATTAAGCTTTCTTATCTTTTGTTTACATTCACAGATGGTCAAATGCTTTGTTTGTACAATGCCAGTTTCTCAATTTGTAATGACTGCATAAATGTTATCTACATCAGGATAGCACTAATATTTTGTCTCTTGTCGCAAACTTATAAAACATTCACTTATACCTTACATATTTCCATACAAACTGTCATCCCCTATTCCCTATTGTTATTTTACCCCCGTGTGGGTAAAACTTTTACAAACTTTGAATGTCATATTTATTTATATCGAATCAACAGCCTAAAAATTAATTTTCAAGCTTCTAGCTCTAAAAATAACGATACTTCCATACAACCTTTCACCCCCCCTTTTAACCCCTTACAACCCTTTTTTTGCATTAAAAAGTAGCCTATGTCCTTCCTCAGGCTCTAAACTATCTGTGTACCAAATTTCATTTAAATCGGTTCAGTAGTTTTGCCGTGAAAGCAGGACAGACAGACAGACAGACAGACAGAGTTACTTTCGCATTTATAATATTAGTAAGGAAGTAAGGATATAGTAAGGATAAGGATAGTAAGGAAGTAAGGATTCACTTATACCTTACATATTTCCATACAAACTTTCATCCCCTATTCCCTATTGTTATTTTACCCCCGTGTGGGTAAAACTTTTACAAACTTTGAATGTCATATTTATTTATATCGAATCAACAGCCTAAAAAATAAGTTTCAAGCTTCTAGCTCTAAAAATAACGATACTTCCATACAACCTTTCACCCCCCCCCCTTTAACCCCTTACAACCCTTTTTTTGCATTAAAAAGTAGCCTATGTCCTTCCTCAGGCTCTAAACTATCTGTGTACCAAATTTCATTTAAATCGGTTCAGTAGTTTTGCCGTGAAAGCAGGACAGACAGACAGACAGACAGACAGACAGAGTTACTTTCGCATTTATAATATTAGTAAGGATGACCGAAGAGCACTAGTAATTTTGAGGAGCTCAATGGCGCAAGGCGCTTGATGGCGTCGTTGCGCGTGGCAGTCTAACACGCAAGTTAAGCAACGTCGACCTATGCCTGTCTATGGATGGGTTTATTTATTTCGAGCTACTCCGTGCTTCGGAGGGCACGTTAAGCCGTCGGTCCCGGCTGTTGTTATTAGATGACAGTCGTCAAGCCAAGTCAGTGGCCTTTGGGCTTGAAAACACTGGCTTCCGCCAACCCGGAGTCGAGAAGCGTGGTGGAGGCTCTAAATCCCTTCGCCTGAGGGGAGACCCGTGTCCAAACAGTGGGATGATTATGGGTTGATGCCGAAAGAAATTTTGCATAGCAGGTGTGTCTCAAAGACTTGGCAACACTTTTTTTAAAAGCCACACTTTATATTCCACACAAATCTATGGGCGTAGTACCGCATCCTAATAGGATAATAATTCAGGTGCATTTCTGCTTATATGAAACTGAACTTAAATGCTTTTAAAATAAAGTACATCTTGTTATCATAAAACCGATTCACAGGGTCCGATGGATAGAATGTTCATTGTTTGAACAGCGATGCAAAGTTCATTTGCGTCTCTATATGTAATTTGTCACGGAAATTTATAACGTATTGTGCTGTAATAAGAGGTGTAAAGTTTTTATCCGAACGCAGTTATTTGTTTTTTGTTGTGCCTTCTCGACCAGACTGGACTATACGCTGAATAATGATGTGGTCGCATCGCATACCTGTGAGTCTAGCTTTGTAGCAGGAATTCGAGCCTGGGAATTTGTGTCTCAATTCGTGTGATAAACGATCCAGTTGACGATCTCACGAGTTAAACCTATCAATTATAACTTTATTGGCACCCACGCGCTGTTTATTGGCTTAGTCAGGCGCCTCACCTTTCGTATTCTGCACTATGTACTATTACTTTTATTGTGACTGTGTCACAGACTGTGTTTGTATGCAGATTGTAAATTCCTACTTAGTAAATAGGAGTAGGTAGTAGACACAGATTAGGCAGTCATATTCAACCTGCGGCACGCGGGCCGCATTGGGTCCACTAGTTTTTCTATGCGGCCCGAAGTAGTAGGTACAGGATTTTTAGAATATCACCAGTATTTTATATCGATATTTGTAAAAAAAAATATGTAAAATTTGTGTTGTTCATTACCTTTTATATACTTTAAGTTAGTGTAGATAGTTAAGTTTCTTTGTTTGTTTTTTTTTATGAATATATATTTTATAATAGTAGGTGGTGGTAGATTATTGCGGCCGGCTAAATGTAGCGATAGTGACTAGGTGGTCCAATGAAATGAAAATGTTGAGGTTGGCTGGATTAGATGATAGTTCTTTGCAGAGTTCGTTGGTATCGTACCTTATGCGAATAAGTTTGTTTATCTCAATCTCCTCCATCTTCAAAGGGCAAACGTTGGTTCCTGCAGTTATATATGACAAATTATGTCATATAAAGTCGCCGATGGCGAGATGTGAGTCATTATCATGTTTGAGCTAATGCCAACTGCATGTATTTTGGGGTGTAGTGTAAGTGGTTCATCAACATCTTTGAACCAAAGCCAACTTCACCTGCACGCGGTTCACCCTGCTGACTGTCAAACGTAGCTCTGGCGACAAGAGAGGTAGGGAGCATAATTGTAAGCTACCCGACTAGGAATGTACCTCCACCTCACAGAATACCGCAGCCAAATAACAATTCCCTTGAGAGAGATTTTGTGTCATTGCGAGTGACTGAGGTCACTAGAAAGGAAGGATTGACGGCGGGGTTGGCGGCGCGCGAACGATATTTTGTGTTGCGAGTGTAAATTAAATAATATGACTATGGTAACCTCTTCACATCAGACGGGCCGTATGCTTGTCTGCCACCCGACATAGTATAAAAAAAAATGTAGTGTTGGTGGATGTTGGCTAATTTCGAGGTTCTGTCAAAAGAGTGACAGGCCACAACGTACTTAAAAGCTGCCCGACAGGAGAAGTACATACATTTACTTCACAGAAAACCGCAGCCAAATAACATTTTTTTTTTATAGGGGTATACATATTTACAGAATCCTCTGAAATATTTAAAGGTTGACTGGAAGAGATCCCTTAAAGGGATAAGTCCGCCTTTGTACGGCTTTTATTTTATGTAAAAGTATTGACGAGCGAATGGTTAACAAATCGCGGGTTCGATTCCCGCACAAGACAAACATTTGTGTGCACGAACATGTCTGTTTGTCTTGGTCTGGGTGTTTTCTATGCATTATAAGTATGTATTTACAAAAAAAAATGTATTGAAGTACATTTATCAGTTGTATAGTACCTATAACACAAGCTTTGCGTTTAATATTTATTATACGTAAACTTTTATATGATTGTTTTATCTAGTGCAATAAAGATATTACCTACAAACAAATTTTCTAAACATCTTTAAGATTGTTGGGAGGAAAGATTATAGCGAAAAGAGGTAGGGCATAGCGTATTTTTAAGCTGCCTGACTGGTGAACTACCTCCAGCTCACAGAATAGCGCAGCCAAATAACAATTCCTTTTAGGGTTGTTGTGTTCCTGCGAGTGAGTGAGGTCACCAGAAATGAAGTAGTTGCTACGCGGGCAGCGTGGTGTCGGCGTGTGAGTGATATTCCATATTATATTGCAAGCGTTAATATGGCTACGGTTACCGCTTCACATGAGGCGGCCCGTATGCTTTTCTGCGAGTGAGTGAGGTCACCAGAAAGAAAGAAAGGAGTATAGGCTGGCAACGGATGGGCGACCCCTCGGTATTCGGTATTCCATCAGGTGACCGATATGCTCGTTTGCCCCCTCTCATATAAAAAAAAAGATGTTGTGATTCTGCGAGTGATGCGGGAGTGCGAACAATACTTTATGTTGTAAGCGTCTTTTGACTACGGTCACCACTTTAAATCAGGGCGTGTCGTATGCTTGTTTGTCACCCGACATCAGTAAAACAACGGTGTGGAGTGGAGGTGAGGAATTAGCTATCAATAGTCTACCGATTGTTTTTATGAGACTCTTATTTTACTCCGCTAGATGGACTGACGATCTGATGAAGATCGCTTGGAGCTGATGGATGCAGTGGCACAAAACCGATCATTGTGGAAGCCTATGTTCAACATAGGACGTCCTTTGGCTGTAATAATGATGAAAATATTTTACTTCCCAGTCTTAGATCAAATTGTTCTGAATAAATTTTATTTTTATCATAATTATTTGATTTTGTTGCCCATCAGCTGGCTGAATGATATGCCTCACATTGTAATATTAACACCGATGTTACCTCATTCAATGCAAATATACTCATTCATTCTAAAGTTAAATCAATAAAATTGGTTTATTGGTAGCAATTCTTAGGCTTGTACTATTTATTGAGTAAAGTTTATGGAAAATAATGGAAATTGTCTCATTTTGTACACCGTTTGGTATTTATCGGGCCAGATGGTGATATTGAATGAATATGGGTGTGACAGGTATAGTAGATGAGTCACATTTATAGCCAATAAAAAATAAAAACAACAGAATACAATAGGTACACCTATTGACAGCATATTGCAAAATAAATATACATACATATTTTTTTTTTATTATCTATATATATATAAAAATCAATGCCACTTTTCGTTGTAATTTTATAACTCAAGAACGGGCACACCTATCCAAACCAAATGTTTAGGCGTTGTTCGGACTATTTAGTAGATGGTTTATGTGAAGTTTGCACAAAATCGGTAGAGCGGTTCTTCATTTATCACATTTTTTGTAACAAATGAATTCAATAAATGGCGGATCATTTTGCTAATGTGGATTTTGCTGTCAAATTGAAACTTTTTTCAGATGGGGATTGTGCTGTCAAATTGAAACTTTTTTCAGTATTGACGTTCATTTTGGACGTGCTTCGACTTTATGTTGCCTGTTCCAGAGTCGGTACCCCCAGCCGTTTGTTTATTCATGCTCAAAACGGAAAAACAAGAAATATTGTTTATACAAATATTTTGGATTAAGTTTTAAAATAGCTAGCAATAAATAAAATATTTTTTTGTTTGAATAAATGAATTTGATGTTCCAATTAATTTTTTTTAGTATTTCACTTTATACGTAGCGAAGCACGTACCGGGCCGCTAGTAATGTATAACTAAAAATGTTTTCTTCATTAACACAAATCTCACAAGACTTCTTTGAAACTGTAACACTAGCTTTTGACAATTACAGTTTTAAAGTAAAAGAAGTAATTCGCTTGAGTAGGTTAAAATAGTGACTGGTTTGACATACATAGGTGACACCTATCCTATTTGTAAGCGTCTATTCTATAATCAACCGACACTTTTAAGTTAAAGCTATTTAAAGTTTAATAAGATATCATGCAGTATAAGTTTCATATATATGTCCACATAAGTCATCGAGCTGCTACAATCTGGTTTGAATATAAAATTCTCTCAATTTGGCACAGTTTGTCGGTTAGATTTATATTGCATAACCGGGTCCAAATGTACTTAAGTAAAATACTAAGTTTATGACATACTTCCTTATTCCACCTCATAAGTAGGTACTTCGAGTCTTCGATGTTTGTTCAATACTGTCGCCCGATCCATTTCACAACACGAGTGCTGCTCCCGCTAACTTTTCAGTAAACAAAACATCTATTTGCATATAAGCACCGGTACTGTTTGCCATAACCGACCATTTTAAGTATACCGTTCTTCGTTAAAGGAATTAAGGCTGCACGGAGCCGATTGAATTTGACGTCATTAGCGAGTACCTCCGGGCTTGAAATAAGGCTGTACATTCTCATATGTCGCGAGGCGTAGCCATTGATGGACGCCTACGAGAAACCTTGGAATTTCAATTTAAATACTTTTATTAATAGGTTGCAAATATAATCTGATTTAATAGAATCTCTATTATAAAGTTATGCGTTAGAAGTTAGGTAAGTTAGTGAAATAATAGTGAGATTAATTTCGTAATTTTGGGCATGTGAAGTTTGTGACTAAGTTGTTTGGTATGTGTGAGTGTTCAATAATGAAATTGGATAACTTTGGATTTGAGAAATTGCAGGTTTGTTGGACGTTTTGATAATATTATTTATATAATTATACTTTTATATGTTATATATATAGTTATATAGTAGGTATACTTAAAGTAAACTTAAAATAGTCATTTTTTTTATAAACCTAAGGTGGAAACAAGTATACGACCTGCCTGATGGTGAGTAATTATCACAGCTTAATTGACGCTCGCAACACCAGTGACTTTTTGAAGAACTCCATGCTGTAGTCTTTTGAGAAAACCTCGTCAGGCAGTTCATTGTTCAGGTTTATAGTACGCGGGAGAAAATTTCTCTGGAACCGCACAGTACGCGACCACTTAGGCTTCAATGTCTGAAAACGTCTTAATGTAATAGGCCTTAACTCTTTCATGTACATCGACAGTAGACGGGTTCGATTCCGGCTTGGGAGCAATGGTAGTATGTCCTGCAGAGATTCTATTGATTCTGAAAGAATAAACTTTCGCTTAGGCATAGTATGGCTTAGGTTAGTTGAATTCGTCTTTAGCTTGCGCGGTAGAGGCCCTAGGGCTCTATCGATTGAGCTGTAGATGTGTTTTTTTATACAACGTCGGGTGGATAACAAGCCTGCGGCCCGCCTGATGTGAAGCGGTTGCCGTAGCCATATGAATACTCGCAACATGAAATATCGCTCGCGCGCTGCCACCCCAACCTGGTGATTTTAGTCACTCGCACACAACCCTCAAGGGAATTGTTATTTGGCTGCGGTATTCTATGAGGTGGAGGTACTTTCCCAGACGGTCAGCTTAAAATTCCGCTGTGCCCTACCTCTCTTCCGTCAGAGCCTCGATAGTAAATCAAATATTTATTAAAATGTGTGAGCTTGAATCTAAGACCTATTTTTGGAATCAAAATAAATAATAAATATTTCTGAATAATTTACACATCGCCATCTAGTCCCAATTTAAGCGCAAAGCTTGTGTTATGGGTAAAAAAATACGGGGGGCCCACCAAACATTCCCACCACTGTGTCTCCTGATGTTGATGTGTTATGGGTACTAGACAACTGATAAATGTACTTAAATACATTTTTTTTTTGTAAATACATACTTATAATACATATAAAACGCCCAGATCAAGACAAACAGACATGTTCATGCACACAAATGTTTGTCTTGTGCGGGAATCGAACCCGCGACCTCGGAGTCCAAAGTGGCCATTGCTAACTGTATTTCCTATTTGATCAGTCAGACAACAGAAGTGTGATGCAACAATATTATAATATCTACGTAATGTATTTAAGAAACAGTTGTATGAAATTAACATGTAATTAGGTACGTTTGTAAGACGTTGAGTCGACACGAATTAATTATTTTAAATGAGCGTGGAAATGACCGTAGGGAAAGCGAAGATAAGAAAAGTGTGGGCAGGAATTTGGAGCATTGGTTTTCTGATGGCATACTAAATAATATAAACAAAATTGACATAATAAAAAACATAAAAAAAGCAGTAAAACAACTATGTAAACGCCATATTTGGCTTATATAAACGCTCGCGACATAAAACATCGCTCGCGCGCCGCCACCCCCGCTGCCATTGCAGCATCTCCTTCCCTTCTGGTGACCTCACTCACTCGCAGGAACACAACAACCCTCAAGGAAATTGTTATTTGGCTGCGGTATTCTGTGAGGTGGAGGTACATTCCCCAGTCTGGGCAGCTTACAATTACGCTCCCTACCTCTCTTTTCGCCAGAGCTTCGTTTGTCAGTCAGCAGGGTGTGCATCTTGCAGGTGATGTTGGCTTTGGTTCAAAGATGTTGATAAACCACTTACACCCCAAAATTGGCTTTTGAAGCGATAACGTCTTATAAATCGAATAACGCCGGCTGCACGCACGTAAAAGCATGACTCATGGTCACGTTCCGCCTAAGCCGAGCGTACAAGTAAGAGCGCGGAACAAGCGATAGAGATCGGCCTACGTATCTTAAGATGTTATCACGTAAAATTATCGTTCGTAAACCGTCTTTATAGACACTATTTTTTTTATACTACTTCGAGTGGCAAACAATCAGGCCCGACTGATGTGAATCGGCTACTGTAGCCATATAAACGCTCGCAACATGAAACATCGCTCGCGCGCTTCCAAGTGCCACCCCCGCCGCTAACGCAGCAACTCCTTCCAACCTAGTAAACTCACTCGCAGGAACACAACGACTCTCAAGGGCATTATTATCTGGCTGCGGTATTCTGTGAGGTACAAAGTGTAAGGTGTTCCCCATTCGGGCAGCTGCCAAATACGCTATTCAAGAAACTATCCTAAAAAAATATTACATAGTAAAAAAAATACCTACTACGAGTAGGTATTTTTTTTACTATTTTAAAAATATATACTTTAAAAATGGTAAGCAGATTTGACCTTAGATAGACATTGATTTGACCTAAAGTAACATGCTAGTTACGTAAAAACAAAAAAGCCAATTGAATTAACATAATGTGATATTTTTCACCATCTTCCATTCTCATCTTAATATATAAAAATTTCGTGTCACGTTGTTTGTCCGCGATGGAATCCTAAACCACTGAACCGATTTTAATAAAATTTTGCACAGTGTGTGCAGTTTGATCCAACTTTATATTAGAGATAGGATAGTTATATATATATATATAGTATAGTAGAACTCATCGAAAAAAATTACGTGAAATATTTAAAGGCGATACGAAGTTCGCCGGGTCAGCTAGTAATTTAGTACTCAATTTAATTAATTTAAGCATCTTTAACGTTATTACATAATTATTTCAACAATTTAAACAACTCAAAGGTGCATCTATTGTCACGGAGAATACTTCGAGAAGCAATGAAAATAAATGTTATTCTATTATCTTTGTAGTTTTTTCGATTCCCGATCATTTCGGTGTGGCCCTCGTAGTAACTGTATTTACAAATTTTTTTTTGTAAATATAATATATAGAAAACGCCCAGACCAAGGCAAACAGACATGTTCATGCACACAAATGTTTGTCTTGTGCGGGGACCGAACCCGCGACCTCGGAGCCAAAATAGCCATTCGACCATCCCGCCAGATTGTCTTTTGTTTATATGACATCGTAAATTACGACGGGGCCCACCACACGTTCCCACCACTGTATCTTCAGTGTAGCCAGGATTAACAAGCAGCGACCGCCAAAAAAGGGCAATGAACAATAAAGTCCATTGCAGTCCCGGGGGTAAAACTACGACTGTCTTGGAACTCACAACGAATTTAATCAGAAGAAATTAGTAGGAGTTGGAAGCTTTTGGAATTTGACTTCCCCTCTTAGCAATGTGAGAGACAGCAATATGGCAAATAAGGCATTAAGCCTAAAGAGATGGCTAGTCAAGTGAAGCTCAACTGCCGTGCACCACGGATTTTAAGTATCTAACACTATTGAGGACATAAAACATTGAGTTATAACCTAGCCTAACCTAACACATGGATCCATATGAATTGTAAAATCGTCTGAACACCTGGTTGCTACCACATCAGTCTTCAGTAGTCAATCTTCGTATATACTTAATAATGATTGTCATAATATTACTATACTTATAGTTTTCATTAATTTCTTTTGATCTGCGAATCCTGCCCACTCCATGCACAAATTCGTTACCCTAAGGTTGCCTTGAAAAGATTGCTCTCAGCAATAAGGCCGCCTTGTTGCATATATACAAATCTGTAATAATTTATTGATTCACTGTACTTTTATATTGTATTTTGCAAATAAAGCATATTCTATCTATTCTATCTATCAGTGGCCCTACCGCTGAAGCTGAAGTCGATTACCATCGGAATTTTTAAATGCGTAAATAAAACTACTGCTTAGATTATTGGTAATAATGTTTAGTACAGCTGGTAGAAACCCTAGAGCTCTACCGACTAAGCTGAAGATGTTTGTCAATAACTTAACCTAAGACAAATTTTTGGAATCAAAAAACTGATGGTAATCGGTTACAGCTTCGGCGGTAGGGCCCCTGAATAGTATACTACCCCGGATGCAACATGCAACGAATTCAACATGTCGTTTCATAATAGTATATAGACTTCCCCCTCCCGCGCTTCTGCGAGACGGTCGAACTAAACTGTCTGTGCGATTTAATATTGCAAATTAAATAATTTTATTAATTTGTTTCGTAAAGTGTGTGGGCATTTCGGTGAATTTTGGTGATCTCATCTGAATTTATCATTTTCGCTTTAAATTTCGATCTTATTTAGGTTTTATTTGGAAATAAGTAAATACAGTGATTATTATTCGCAAACTAGTAGGTATACTAAAAAAAATATTTTTGTGCTTCTTGACTGCAGCTGCATCAATCGTAAAACAGGTTTGGCCCGTAAAAGGTACGTAATAATTTCATATTTTGTTATTCTATTAGTGTTTTTTATTGGTATTAATATTAGTACAACAAAGTCTCTCAGTGTTGTCACTTTATAAATTTACCCCTGAATCGGGGAAAATTTTATTTTGATAGGTAATAGTTTTATTCCTGCTAACTCGTAACATAAATAAAATGTCTAGTAATACCGATGATCCTGGTGGCACGACACCAATTTTTGGCCGTAGTAATTTGACGCCGCGATCTCCGCCGGCAACTAATGCTAAGAGAACATTAGGTGATATATCGCCAAGCCATTTATCACCCGATGAAAAGCGATTACAGCGGTCAGCAAGCACAGATAATATAGACAACTTACACAATTTAAGCCTTAGCACCTCAGCTGAAATTGTTGATCCAAATATTGATTATGTAGAATTTGTTCGCGAATCCTCTGAATGTCTGGCAAAAATTAATGAAATAATTATCGGGCAGACCTCGCGAATTGGCGTTGCAAATAAATCGACAATAATGGGCATGACCCAACGAGTTACCTCACTGATATCTATGCTAGCCATAAAGTCAGCCACGGCGGAAAAACACCTCGCTATTTCGGAAAAAAAGCTCGCTCTTGTCGAACGAGATTTATTAGCACTAAAATTAGATGCAAAAAATAACCCCGTTGCGCCTATAACTAAGGCTAGCGAGTCGTACGCCGAAAAACTGAAACTTCGCTTGCCAAAACAAATTAAGCCGGTTCAAACTCGCGAGCCAGTGCCCTGCGTCGTAGCCTATCCAACTGAAGAACGATCGGCGGAATTCACAACATCCGAAGCGACTAAGGAGGCACTTATGAAAGCTATTAAGCCATCCGATGATGGCTTTCAAATTGTAGGGGTCAAGAAAACTGCGAAATCCGGTGTAGTAGTACGCGTTTCCAATGACGCTCAAATTAAAAAGTTGCAGTCAATTGAAAGCATAAAATCGGTTGGACTTAAGCTCGAAAAGCCCAAAGGACGCCGCCCGCGTATTATTATAAAAGATATTCCGGACACAATGGACGACACAAAATTTTTAGCCGCGTTATATAATCAGAATATAAAGGACGAATTAAAAATTACATTTACGGATTACCTAAAAGACATAAAAATCGTGCGTCGTCGTCCTACTGCCTACGGCAGGAAGTGGATGGGAGTCGAAATCTCCCCGGAAATACGCAAACACCTTATTTCGACAAAAGATAAGATTTTTATAGATTTTGCCACATGTAGATTCGTGGACGATATAGAAGTCGTGCGTTGCTTAAAATGCCAGCAATATGGGCATGTCAGTAAATACTGCTCTGCGAATAACCCCACCTGCGCTCATTGCGCCGAAGCACACGACTCACGGGAATGTCTGAAGAAGTCTGAAGCAGACTTCAAACCTACATGCGCAGCTTGTAGGCGTCAAAAAAAGACTGCTGACCACAAGATCGGGTCAGAGTCTTGTCCCACATACGCAGCACGGTTAGAGTTTAATATTTTAAATACTACCTATGGATAACGTCGTAATTGCACAACTAAATCTACACAACGACAAAATTGCAACGTCCGAGTTAGATAAGCTCGTTGCGGACTATAAGCTCGACCTTGTTTTAGTTCAAGAGCAGTACCAAAGATCGCAATTAAACAGTAAATTTATACAACTTAATAACAAGTCGCGCGCGGGTATATATGCGCCAAGAGGCGGATTTACTATAACATCAATCAATCACCTAATGTCCACTCACTGTGCGGTAGCTGAAGTAACATCTCCATATTTGAGAGTATTTGTAGTCAGTTGTTATTTTCAATTTTCTGACCCTGTGGATACGCATTTGTATCACCTACGAAGAGTGTTGCATGCTCTTACCGGTCATAAGGTTATTATAGGAGCAGACGTAAATGCATCATCACCATTATGGCACGGCAAGTTGAGAGCGACCGATGCCGACAGACGCTCTGCTGTTGAAGAGTTCATTGCTGAAATGCATCTTCATATTCACAATACCCCTGAAGCACCACCTACTTTTAGTAGCCCTATGGGCGAGTCTTTTATTGACGTCACACTTTCTAGTGCAGACGTCCGAATACAAAACTGGCGCGTTCTTCCTGAAGCTTCTTGTAGTGATCACCGTCTGATCGTATGTGAATTCTCCCCAGTTGTTGAAAGCTTACATCGGCAACAGTTAATAGGTTTTCAATATAAAACTAAGAATGCCGACTGGGCAAGCTTTGCTTCACTTTTCGCTTCCCGCGCTAAAGATTTTACTCGTAGTGAACTTACAGTCACAGAAAGTGTTGAAATTATGTCTGACACATTCGTGTATTGCGCTGACGTTGCATTAGGCCGAAAACCTATAGTTAATAACAGACGATGCGATTGGTGGAATGATACCCTTGTTAGGTTGCGTAGGAATTTCCGTGCCGCTAGACGTAAGATTTCAAAATTAAAGAAACGTAACATCGAGGGAGAAATTTATCAAACAGCTCTAAGTGACTTGCGTATTGCTAGATCTCATTATCGCGCTGCTGTTGAAAAATCCAAAGGTAATTTATTAAAACGTATTGTAGAAAGATTAAATAGTGAGGGCCCGTGGTCTCCCCTATATAACGAATTTAAAGCAAATAGGCGGATTGATCAGGCATACGTATCCAATATAAAATTTAATAATTCACATACCCTTGGTGTAGAAGAGACCGCTGAGACAATTCTGCATGCGTTAATTCCTGATGATTGCGCCGATAGTGACAGTGACTACCATCGTGAGGTTAGGAGCGCGGCGGATATGTGCCCTTCCACTCCAATATCAAATGTACCGTCGATGGATGAATTTATGTCTATTGTTAAAGCTTTGCCTACAAATAAAGCCTCCGGTGATGATAAGATTTCGAATAGAATGATTAAAGAAGCTTGTAAAGTAGCCGCTGAACCTATCTTAACAATACTTACTCGGTGTATTGTAGAAGGTCATTTCCCTGGCATTTTGCGAAGTGGTGTTATAAAAATAATACCAAAAGGCGGTGATAAACCACCGGACGATCCGAAGTCCTACCGTCCTATTACTCTGCTACCGTCGTTGGGTAAGCTGCTTGAGCGCTTGGTTGTGCCACGGTTGCTGCCCGGTGGCCCGCAATTTCATAAAAATCAGTACGGCTTCACCATTGGCAAGTCTACTGTTGATGCTGCGCTCGCAGTGCGCAAAGTTGTTGAACTCTCGGAGAGCAAGTATGTTGTAGCTATTTTCTTAGATATCTCAGGTGCCTTTGATAATGCTTGGTGGCCAATGTTGTTGCTGAAACTTAAGGCGAGAGGTTGCCCTAGCAATATCTACTCTCTCATTCGATCGTACTTTTTGAATGGTACAACTAAATTAAAACTTGGCCATTATGTTGCTTCAAAGGTGCTCACGCAGGGCTGCCCCCAGGGTTCAGTGTTGGGACCGTATCTCTGGAATATCGGTTTTGATGATTTTTTTAGCCTACCCTTACCGGAAGGGTGCTCGTTAACTGGTTACGCTGACGATGGTCTCTTATTAATCAATGCTAATTCAAGATCTAGCATAGAGAAACTAGCCAACACTAGCCTAGGCTTAATTTCAGATTGGGGTTATCGTAATCGTCTCGATTTTGCGCCACATAAAACATATCAACTCTTGCTTAAGGGAAATTTACAGGTTTCACCGCGATTTCATTTTAATGGAGTATCTGTTGCTAATAGAAGTTCGGTTTGTTACTTAGGTTTGCTTTTGGATAGAAATTTTAATTATATTGAGCACATGAAGCAAGTAGGTGAAAAAGCAAAAAAGAATTTCTATGCCTTAACACGAATTTCTACCTCTACGTGGGGATTAACTTTCAAAACGTTAAAAACTATTTATACCGCCACATACTTGGGTTGTGTTACGTACGGTTCACCTGCGTGGGCAGATAGGGCTACTATAGGTGCAGCACGTCGTAAATTGCTTCAAAGCCAGCGCCTTGCTCTGATATTTTTATGTAAGTCGTATAGAACTGTAAGCACCGAGGCACTACCCGTGCTAGCAGGTGTGTTACCGGTAGACTTAGAAGTACAACGCCGCGCTTCAATGTACTATACATCTAAAAATATGGTCCCTGATTTCTTGAAAACGCGTGATCGTGAAAAAATAGTTAGACTGTTCAAACCTATTAATGAAGTATTTGAAACATTGCTGTCTGAATGGCAGGAAAGGTGGGAAACTTCTACCAAAGGACGCCACTTGTATCTGTTCTTTCAATCGGTAAGAGATAGATTAAAGAAAAAGTGGTTAGAAGTCGACCACCCCGTTGCGCAATTTTTAACTGGACATGGCAATTTTAAAGCTAAACTCTTTTCGTTTAAATTAGTGCCGTCGCCCTTATGCGAATGTTCTACTGCTAATTCTGAATTCGATCAAACAGCACACCATGTTCTCTGGGAGTGTGATCTTTGGCAGCGGGAGCGGGATGACATGTTGAATTCATTGCAAGTTGCATCCGGGGTAGTATACTATTCAGATTTGGTAGCAACAAGGGAGAATTACCAAGCGTTCAGACGATTTTGCAATTCATATTATTGGAATCGATGTGTTAGGTAACAACTCAATGTTTTAGGTCCCTAATAGTGTTAGAAACTTAAAATCCGTGGTGCACGGCAGTTGAGCTTCACTTGACTAGCCATCTCTTTAGGCTTTTAATGCCTTATTTGCCATATTGCTGTCTCTCACATTGCTAAGAGGGGAAGTCAAATTCCAAAAGCTTCCTACTCCTACTAATTTCTTCTGATTAAATTCGTTGTGAGTTCCAAGGCAGCCGTAGTTTTACCCCTGGGACTGCAATGGACTTCATTGTTCATTGCCTTTTTTGGCGGTCGCCGCTGTTAATCCTGGCTACACAGGAGATACAGTGGTGGGAATGTGTGGTGGGCCCCCGTCCCTAAAAAAAAAAATAGTATATAGAATGTATATAGTAACTCGTGTCTCTCTTTAGGCTTTTAACTTAATGCCATATTGTTGTCATTGCCAAGAGGGAAAGTGTTGGCTGTGTGATTTCCGGCAGGCTAGAATTGAATCACTCCGTCTCTTCCCGTGGATGTCGTACAAGGCGACTAAGGGAAAGACATTATCAAACATCGATCTGGCCTCCCCAACCCGTCTGGCCAGCGTGGGGAGTGTAGGCCAAATCCTCCTTCTGTCTGGGACGGACGAGAGAGGGTCGTGGTCCTGTAGTGGAGACTAAAATGACCTGATGATGATGATGATGATATAGTAACTCGTAGTATATAGAATGTTGGTAGGTCCACCATTGCATAATCGAATATTGGCGTGGGTGTAGCTTTATGGGATTTAGTAAGCAGGCCACCGTTCCGACACTACCTTACTTTTTGACCTATGGTTGCTCAATCCTAATAACTTAACATTTGTGGGACAAGCGGTAACGTACGAGTGATACCCCTGGTGTGGCAGGCAACGTTTAGACTTTAATCATCATCATTATCAGCCTGTATTTGGTGCTACCTACCTAGTGCTGGATATAGGTCTTTCCCAATGCTTTCCACCATATGCAATCATCCGCTTTCCGCATCCAACCGCTACCAGCCACTTCTTTGAGATTGTCGATCCATCTATAGAGGGGAGGCTCTACGCTTTGTGGCCCCATACGTGGCCTCCACTCCTTCCTCCCCAATCTGCCATCGCTGACTGGGCAAGTTTAGACTTTGTCAAATATATTTTAGTTAAAAAGTTAAATAAATAAATAAATTTGTAGGCAGCGACCGACAGAATAGTAGTACTTTTTGTGAGATGGGTATGGATTTAGCAAGTACAAGCTTTGATTACTTTAATCGAATAGAATTAACATTCTTCGGGTTATTGTACCTATCTAAAATGGACTGTAACGTTACAAGTAAAAGTACCTTGTACAGTTAACAGTTTATTGATAGAATTTACAAATTTACAATTGAGATTATTAAAAAACAATTAGTCCAAAAGTAGGTCCGGGTGAAATTGGTCCAGAGAGCAAGGCCTCGGCGGTGAAGGCCTGCCGAGGGTCACGTAGTCGAGGGTGAAGTAGCGGGTCACACGATAGAGAGTCTGGACATGGTGGCACGTTCGTGATGATATGATGGTAGTAGAAGTACAATATAGAAAAGTAGAATTGGTAGAAGAATAATTAGGCCCGCAGGGTATAGGACATAGGAGACGCCTTGGACTGTGTTCCCGTTTGTGCAATGTCTTAACGACATGGGAGACTCAAGAGTAATTCCTTGCTTCACTGGTTTCTTCCCCTTATATAGAGATATAGAAATTCTCTTCTACTGTATGTATAAATTCGTAGAAAGTAAGAAAGATAAATTATTTATAAGTGGTCACGTACAGCCCACTTACCACCAACTCTTATTGCGATTCAATAACTGAATAGAATGCTTATTCATACCAATGAATAAGCGACTCTATGAAATTTGAAATAGAGTCGCTTATTCATTGGTATGAATAAGCATTCTATTCAGTTATTGAATCGCAATAAGAGTTGGTGGTAAGGGGGCTGTTCGGTTCCAGAGTTCTCCCACTTAGGTACTATCAAGCTTTGGAATGAACTGCCTGCCAATCTTTTCGTACGAGACTAGCATGGGGTTCTTCAAACAGGGCGTGAAGAGGTTTTTACAGGATCTGCAATGCGCGTGTTTTGCCCTTGGCGTTAGAGGCGTTCATAGGCTGCGTAACTGCCTTCCATCAAGCAGGCCGCAAATTTGTTCACCACCTGAGTGGTGAAACATAATAAAACACTTGGAATTCAATATTTGACCAGGTTTGTAGTGAAGATGTAATTATGTATACTCACATGTACATAATTATATCTTCACCACAAAAATACCACTTGTGTATATATTTAGCTAGTAGGTATACATTTAGGTAAACTGGTTATCTATGGCCATAAACATGTTCATATGTTAATTTGATACCAAATCGTTGCGTTGAGAAAGAAAAAAAAGTCACATCACTATGACATCGAACACTACTGACACAGTATAAGTAATAGTACTACGTATAGTATGACCACTCCCTGCCGCTCTCTCGTATCTACCTCACCTCCCCTCTGAGACAAATGTGGAACAGTTTGTATGGTGCCGCATGCACACACGATGAGCCTACCTACTGCACAGTAGGTACACGTTCTGAGTGCTTAGTGAGAGTTTTTTGTTCGCGTTCGATCATATCAACGTAAACAAACCGACGAAAGAGAGTAGAACCCTCATGTTGTGAATTTATAAGACGCGTGTTACATATCGAAATTAAGTATGTCGCTTACTTCTCACATTTTGCAGTGAGCAACCCGGCTAATTTGGATATGTAACACTCGTCTGGTAAATTTACTATATGAAACTTTTTCTCAATTTGGTAGGCTTGTAAATGTTAACACGATGGAATGTGACTAAAAATTTACACTAAGTACTCTACCTATTTCCAACACAATATACTTATTATTAAATTATTATGTAGGTACATAAAATTATGTACCAATACCAACCGAGTTTGTTCCCTTTCTTTTAAGTAGGTATGTATTTTTTTTTCTTTCCTTTTTTTAAATGTAAAGACCAGCCCCCTTACCACCATCTCTTATTGCGACTCAATAACTGAATAGATTGCTTATTCATACCAATGAATAAGCGATTCTATTTCAAATGGAATAGAGTCGCTTATTCATTGGTATGAATAAGCAATCTACTCAATTATTGAATCGCAATAAGAGATGGTGGTAAGGGGGCAGACCGCCTTCGATGTTAATAAATAGTTGTCATGTCCGATTCCTTTATTCTACAATCTACACGACTCTGGAATGAGCTACCGGAATCTATTAGGAAATCCTCCAGCATAATTTGCATTGCTTGTAAACGTTAACATATTCTAATGTGACCAAGAAACTCGCAATAAGCCATCTGAACTCTAGTATACACATGTTAACTTTTACTACTGTCATACTGTGGTGGTGATACTCGACACCATTATGAATTCAATAGAAGATGGTTTACTTGTTCGACCGTAACGAGGCATTGAAAGATAGAATTTCCAATCTACTTACAATAGCTTAACACTTACGCTGATGCAATCATAACAATGGCCTTTCAAGAGCCTGTGGATCTGCCGATGTACGAAGAGGCCATGATATTTCTAAAACAGTGGGCAATTTTGATCTTCATTATAAAACAATGACAAATGAATGTCGTCAGCTAAATTGTTTATGCATACATTTACGAGTATGCATTCCTTCTAGACCAGTGTTTTTCAAACTTTTTCAATATGGGACCCGTTTACAACTTAAAAATTACTGGCGATCCCCCTCACCCCTCCCCCTTCTTCTTCTTCCTCCTGTTCCTCCCCCAAACTTCAAAAATTGATCTGGCTATGAAAGCTTTAAAATTGGAAGTACCATTTGCTTTCGATTTTGTAGATATTATAATAATTTTAACAAAAAAAAAAATAAAAACCGAATCCAAACATAGAGCAAACCATTCCATTAGGGTCTCTGGGTCTTTTTATGAGATATTTGTTGCCGGGCTGGGCTGTCCTTAAATGAATTAGTCTTGAGCTACCTTTCTTTTGCCGTTTAGCGAAGCCTCGTTTGCTAAACGTCAAGGTGTACGTACGATTCGATTGGTATAAGCCATTTACACGCCAAATTACAACGATTCAAAAAGGATGCGCGTGTTCTTTTGTTGATATTTAAAACAATTATTTCTTCCCTTTTTTGGTTTAATAAGTAATTATTTATAAAATTACTATTTCTTCTTTTTCAGACAGCAGAACGCAGTGCAGGCTGGGAGACCCACCGCGTGCGTCTCAACCGAGTCCCGGGGTATGGCTTCGGGATTGCGGTGTCGGGAGGCAGGGACAATCCACACTTCGCTAGTGGCGACCCATCCATTGCTGTTTCCGACGTATTACGAGGAGGACCTGCTGAGGATAAACTACAGTAAGTACTGTTTCTAATAAAGTTTGCTAATACGACAATGCGAAATATCTACCCCAATGGTGGAGTCAGGACAAATCAATCTATCAATATTTAGTGCATATGTTATAGTCAATACCCGAATCTAGGCGCTCCTAGGTTTGAAGATTTGACTAGTCAAAGCTAAGGTACCTTTCCAAAAGCAAGTGGAGTCATTGCTCGCTCGGCTTTTGTTGATCAAACGCTAACCCTAACCTAATCTCGACTTACTTTTTATTATGTAGTCTAACCTAGGAGCGCCTAGATTTTGTGTATTGGAGACTATAACACACCTGCACCACAGTTTAAGTAATATACCCAATGTCCATACTTCTATGCTTTACCTTTCATCTCACACCTTCAGCTCCCAAGTGTGTAACCGACTTTTTTAGGGAGGCAAACCTTACGGCACCGACACCCATTATGGAAATGGGGGTTTGGTGGTAGGGCTCCGGTGCCGGTAGATCATAAGTTGGATCATGCTCCATTGAAGTATCCGATATATTTATTGAGATCTGTGCAAAATTAACGCTTCACTTTATTAAAAACCCAATTATTAAATATCAATGGTCGTTGACATCACTAAATCTGTATTCGTATTCTACTTTACAGAGTCAATGACAGGATAGTGTCTGTAAATGGTGTACCTTTAGAGAATGTGGAGTATGCTCGGGCAGTGCAAGTTCTCCGAGATTCAGGCGCAACTGTTTCACTGGTGGTTCGGAGACGAGCGCCTGCACCTCCGCCGACCGCTCCTACAACCATCAAATTAGCATTGTCACGGAATGGAAAGAAGGAAGGTCAGTCTACTTTTTTATACTGATACGTGCCGGTTTGGTGTTTGGAAAAAAATGCTTTATTGCAGGATAGGTCTGGAAAAGATAGCTTTATTGCAGGAGAGATAAAGGATTGGCTGGAGGAAAATCGGGACAGTCTGTATGAGTAATGAATTTGACCACTAGCATTCTGGGCTGATCAAAATGAGAAGCTTTTGTGAGATCGTTTAATACAGGCAGGTAGTCTAGGGTTACAGCAAATAAAACTATTTAAATCTCTGCCAAACACAACTCTCAAGTATGAGGAGACGACTAAGAAGAAGGAGAAGACTAATATGTCAATGTATCTAAACTATGACCTGTTTTTGGGTTAGAATATATGCGACTGTTGTCACTTGCCTTTTTTAACTTTTTTAACATTCATATAGCGGATAAATAATTCATTGCATATTCAAATCCCATTTAGGGAATTGTACTCGCAGAAGCAGCCGGAACAGTGACCTACCGCCTAAGGTAAAGCCGAATTTTTCGACTGCGTAAATCAGACTTCCTCTTGGATTATTGATAAGTGATAACTACGTTTTGTCTAACCAGTAATGACTCTAGAGCACTACCAAATGGTTTGAAAATATTTGTCACTAACATAAATCTAAATTCGATTTTTGGAATCAAAATACTCGATCTGCATCGGCTTCAGCTTAGGCGTTAGGGCCCCTGAACCTGGATAAAAATATACCCTACATAACGTACTTACTACTTCCTCGCAAATATTTAAAATTTGTTATATTCCTCTATTTCAGACTTCGGAATAGTCCTAGGATGTAAATTATACGTCAAAGAACTAACAATGCGTGCCAGGGAGCAGCTCAACCAAGGCGGCCAGGGTCTGTGCGAAGGGGACGTGGTGACACGTATCAATAACACTCCAGTGACTGACGTGATGTCCCTGAAGGAAGCGAGGAAGCTGATAGAGTCATGTAAAGACCGATTAAACTTAGTGGTGACCAGGGAACTGATCAGGGAAGAAACAGTCACGAATGGAAATTTCCAGAATAATTATAATAGTTTAGGTAAGTTGATATTCTCTCTTTTATTTGTGATATGATTTGATTTAGGGTTCCGTACCCAAAGGGTAAAAGGGAACCCTATTACTAAGGCTCCGCTGTCCGTCCGTCCGTCTATCACCTGGCTGTAACTCATGAACCGTGATAGTTGACAGTTGAAATTTTCATAGATGATATATTTCTGCCGCTTATTGCTTGCTGCTATAACAACAAATACTAAAAAATAGAATAAAAGAAATATTTAAGGGGGCTCCCATACAACAAACGTGATTTTTTTTGCGCGCAACTGATAACGGCAATAGGTAGACGTTTGAAATACTCACATAATATTTAGTTATATATTCACTTTAAAAATAATTAATTAAATAAAAATAAAACAAATATTTAAGGGGGGGGGGGGGGGGTCCCATACAACAAACGTGATTTTTTTTACCATTTTTATAGATAAAGGTACGGAACCATTCGTGCGCGAGTCAGACTCGCACTTGGCCGGTTTTTTTATTTTATACCGAGCAGGATATCAAACAAGAACGACCCGACTGATGTAAAGCTGCTGGCAACACCCGCTGTTAACATAGCATATCCACATGTCGGTGACCTCACTTATTTGCTGGAACACAACAATTCTGAAGGGCATTGTTATTTGGTTGCGGTGATCTGTGAGATTGAAGTCTGCGCCAGTCGGGCTCATCTTAACCTCTCTTTCGCCAGAGTCTTGTCTGCCAGTCGGCAGTGCGCACTGCACGTAGGTAACATTCTTGTTAAGTCTAAACATGATGTCGATTCATTTAACCTTCTGCGTGCCGCGGTACTTGATGGGTACAGTGTTGGCACTGCCCTCTTACCACCAACTCTTATTGCGATTCAATAACTGAATATAATGCTTATTCATACCGATGAATAAGCGACTCTATTTAATTTGAAATAGAGTCGCTTATTCATTGGTATAAATAAGCATTCTATTCAGTTATTGAATCGCAATAAGAGTTGGTGGTAAGGGGGCAGCGCTTGGTACAGAATTGATAGGTCTTTTTTTTATACAACGTCGGGTGGCAGACCAGCATACGGACCGCCTGATGTGAAGCGGTTACCGTAGCCATATTAACTCTCGCAACATAAAATATCGCTCGTGCGCCGCCATCATCGCTGACAATGCTGCATCTCCTTCCTTTCTGGTGACCTCACTCACTCGCAAGAACACAACAACCCTCAAGGGAATTGTTATTTGGATGCGGTATTCTGTGAGGTGGAGGTACATTCCCCAGTCGGGTAGTTTACAATTACGTTCCCTACCTCTCTTAAAAGGTCGCCGCACGCGAGGGGTTAAACCCCAACCGGTAAATGTACACGGATTAGTCTAAACTAATTTAAGATCATGTATTGAGATCGTAGCATTCGTAATGTTTATTCATAACAGTGTCTTAACCTGAATGTATTCTTGCTACAGAAGCTACTCCTCACAACGTGTACAGCGGGAACGAGCAGATCTCATCAGCATATTCGAGTAGTGGTCAGAATTTGTACGTAGCGGCGCCAGTGCGTGGCGGACCTACTAATGACGTGAGGAGAGGCCCTATGTCTCATGAAGCACTGGATCAGCCTCCAAGACCTCCACCTCCTAGAAGTGAAGGTAACTATGGATTCTTTATGTAGTTTCTTGATAGCTTTGTTGTCGTATATAAATTGCCTAACGGATGCAGACTTTGCTGCCAATTTTGAAACACAAATTATTTAAGACACTGTTTTAACTCCAGTTACGGTAGTGCCATAGTAAAAACTGTTACGTAGTGGACTAACGCTCTAGCTGGAGGTTTTACGATATACCATTTTCGTCTAGTCAATAGACATACCCCATTGTCAATGAGATGTGAATGAGGTGTAGCGTAGAGCAGAATGCATGGCTACTCGTTACGCGTCCGGCTTACCTCGTCCAGCATGCCCCACACCATTGCTCTAGACCAGAGGTTACCAATCTTTTAGAGCCCACTGTGTATTTTGTCACGACGGGTCCCTGCCCTAGCTAGCTATATAGCTATAAAAGATACAGTCAAAAGAAATAAATACCTACAATAATGGAAGTTAGGTTAGGTTAGGATCAAAAATTAAAACATCTAAAATATGAAATTGAGTTTTTTTTATTATAAAAGAATTGAAACAGAAAAAAAAGGTATGTTCTTTAACGATGCGAGCGCTCAAAAAAGGTTCCCGCTAATAGTTGTGGTTTCGGATAATAATAGAGGACTGACTCACAACCCCTCTTACCTTCTACGGCGCACCAGGGCGCACTAGAAAGCTTCTTCCGAAAGGTTTACATATAAAGTTCCAAGCAATATTTACAACTTATTCAATTTTGACGAGCTCGGTGGCGTAGCGGTCAATGACGCGGCTTCGACACCAACGCTCGTGGGTTCGATTCCCACATAGGACAAACATTTGTGTGCATGAACATGTCTGTTTGTCTTAGTCTGGGTGTTTTCTATGTATTAATTTGGTTTGTAGTGTCATTATCAAAAAGCAATTTAGGGTAATTTCATTGTCATTGCGTTAACATAAATCCTCAATGTTTCAGATTATTACAGCAGCAGAAGGCAGTTATACGAAGAGGATGGAATGAACAATCAGCGAACCAAGCCGCCGTATGTATCCCTTATTTTTTTTTGGCACTTTCTCATACTCCCATGATGTTTATACCTCGTCGGGTAGTAGACAAGCGTACAGCCCGCCTGATGAGAGGTTATCGTTGTATATATACACTTGCAACATTAACTTTTGCTTGCGCACCGCCAACGCACTAATTCTTTCCTTCTTGGTAACGTCACTTGCAGGAACACAACAACCCTCTACGGGATTGTTACTTAATTGCGATATTCTTTGAAGTGGAGGTACTTCTCCAGTCGGGCACCTAATAAGTACGCTGTGCCCTACCTCTCTTTTGGCAGAGCCTCTTTTGTCAGTCAGAAAGGTACAAAGATGATGCTTGCAGGTCATATACTGACCAACATCCGCATTTCCTTATGTTTTCTTAAATTTATTTAAGTAATAAATAATAATCAAAAAATATATACATACATAGCTACAAACTAAATTAAATCTAAAACTATATTAATAAAAATTATCCCAAACTCTAAAACTTTTCTAAAAAAAACTGGGTAACCTAGGCAGAGTGCCCATAACGCAAGCAGCATTTCCGCGCTGAATTGGTATAAAAAGCTTCTGCGCGAGGATCACCAGTTGCGTCCCTCCGGTGTAGGGTTGTTAACCAGGATAAGAAGGGTGAAAACTCCGGATTTTGAAGCATAAAACCCGGACTAGTCATCACTGCTTTTCAGTGCTAGTACAATTTGTATCCAGGTACGCGCGACCGCCATCCATCGGTGGGAATTTTATAATTATGACGTCGGACTACAAATTAAACCCTGAACCCTGCCCGGACTCTCCTCGGACGCCTTTAAAATTAGATTACAAACTTGCATGAGTGCAATAATCTAAAAGAATATTGTCAATATTAGCTTAGGTTACTTTTTTGAATAGAAAAATGATGTTTACTATTCCATAGAAGTTCTACCGGGTATTGTATTAAGAATATTCTATTTCAGATGTTCTACCAGGTTTGCTCATGAACTGTTATCATATTAAAGTTCTTATCAATGTTTTTTTTGTTTTGTGGAGTTTCCGGGGAAACTCGAACGTATGGCAACCCCTACTCAGATGCTTGCTGAGCTTTATTAATGTTATTACCTTCTTTGTTCTATTCTTTGTTTTATGGCAATCACTTATTGTCTTTTCAATCCACAGCGGTGAACCAAGATTGATCAGTTTCCAAAAAGAGGGTTCAGTTGGCCTGCGGCTATGTGGAGGCAATCGCTCCGGCGTGTTCGTGTCTGGAGTACAGCCGACCAGTCCTGCCGCACTCCAGGGTCTGCAGCCAGCTGATAAAATACTCAAGGTAAGTTCTATTTCTATTTGGACACCACCTTTCAGAGTGCTTAGTGCGAGTTTTTTGTTCGCGTTCGTTCATGTCAACGTAAACACATCGACCAAATTGAGAAGAACTCTCGTGTTGTGAATTTATAAGACGCGTGTTACATATCAAAATTATGAGGCTTATTTACATTTGGCCGGTACAATGCGAGCAAAAGTAAGTTGCTTGTGTTTAAAGCAGGCAGTAAAACATACAGGGCAGTGCCAGTAAAGATAGAAGGTACTGAAATGGAACAAGTCACTCAATTTAAGTACTTGGGGCATTGGCTTAATGAGTCACTGAATGATGACTTGGACTTAGAAAGGGGCGTAGGGCGTTGTCGGTACGATGTAATGTTGGCACGCAGATTTGCGAGGTGTACAAGAGAGGAAAAATGTCACTTTTTAAATCATATTGTCAGTCGCTGTACACCTGCGGTCTGTGGGTCAGCTGTACGCAGAGGGCATACAACGCTCTACGTGTACAGTATAACAACGGCTTCGGGGTACTGTTAGGATTGCCACGGTATTGTAGTGCTTCACAAATGTTTGCAGAGGCCCACACTGATGGATTTCATGCAATAATACGTAAACGTGTAGCCTCATTATTGCAAAGAGCGAGAGGGAGCACTAACAGTGTCCTGAATACAGTTGCTTCATGTGTTGACTGTCACATTATTAGGCAGTGGACCAAAAAAATTATTTGATATTTGTACAACTACTAACTTTAGTTTTTAAGACCTTCGTTACTAACGATATTATGGATTCAAATTATCTGAAATAAACATTTTATTATTATTATTATTTGCTCACATTATGAATTGAGCAACCCGGCTAATTTGGATATGTAACACGCGTCTGTAAATTCACAATATGAACCTTTTTCTCAATTCGGCAGGCTTGTAAACGTTTACACGTTCGAATGTTACCAAAAAACTCGCCCTGGGCAATCACTGAAAGGTGATTGCCCAGTGTCCAAATGAACACAGGAGCCACAGCAGTGGAAATGTGCGGTGGGCCTGTCTCATATTAGGTAGTACTGCTACTTATACTATGTACTATTACTTATACTGTGTACTATAATTTATATTATGTACTATTAAATATACTGGGTACTATTATTTATACTGTGTCCATACTGAAAGGTACGAAGCTATAATTAGTTCAAGTAGGTAAGAACTTACAGTATCAAAATATTCATTGTTTAAGTTCGGTTGTGATGAATAGATCTAATTTGTATGGGCTCAGTTAGTACTAGATAATATGGGAAGGTAAATAAAATCTCGTAATCCAATAAGATTTCCAGAGTTATCATAGGTTTCCAGTTTTTTTTAATACTTCATCACAAAGCGACACGTGCCTAAAATTCTTTCTGCTTCTGGATACCTGACCTAACTGATAATCGATTTTTTTTATCAGGTGAACGACATGGAAATGAAAGGTGTGACGCGTGAAGAAGCGGTGTTGTTTCTTCTAAGTCTACAAGAACGCATCGACCTGATAGTCCAACATTCGCCTGATGAATACAACGCTGTTGCTAGCGGACAAATGCGTAAGTGATTTTAGGTTATTTATTTCCCAACACACCAAAAACCGCGGAATATGCGGACTAAATCTCAGACGACCGCTATTGTAAAATAATATACTCTTTTATAAGTATATCATAATATTGACGAGCTCGGTGGTCGAATGGTTAGCAATGGCCACTTTGACTCCGAGGTCGCGGTTTCGATCCCCGCACAAGACAAATATTTGTGTGCATGAATATGTCTGTTTGTCTTAGTCTGGGTGTTTTCTATGGCTATTCTATGTTCTTTAGGGCTCGTCAATATGTTTTGATTTTTTTTCAATATCCTTTGATTTTTTTTTATACAACGTCGGGTGGCATACAATCATACGGCCCGCCTGATGTGTAGCGGTTACCGTAGCCATATCCACGCTCGCGACATAAAATATCGCTCGCGCGCCGCCACCCCCGCTGCCAACGCAGCAATTCTTTTCTTTCTGGTGACCTCACTCGCTTGCAGGAACACAACAACCCTCAAGGGAACTGTTATTTGGCTGCGGTATTCTGTGAGGTGGAGGTACATTCCCCAGTCGGGTAGCTTACAATTACGCTCCCTACCTCTCTTTTCACCAGAGCTTCGTTTGTCAGTCAGCAGGGTGAACCGCGTGCAGGTGAAGTTTTCTTTGGTTCAAAGATGTTGATGAACCTTACACCCCAAATCGTCAATTTGTCTTCTTGACTTATTTTCCAATGTACAATCATGCTAAGTTTCCCATCTTGGTCAGCGTTTAGCATGTGATTTTAATTAGTTAAGTTTCTACATTTACCTCGCATTCTTTCCAGCCGGCGACTCGTTCCATATAAAGACACACTTTCACTACACGGAGCCGACGGACGGCGAGATGTCGTTCCGGTGCGGAGACGTGTTCACTGTTGTAGATACGTTACACAACGGCACTGTCGGGGCTTGGCAAGTTTTTAGAATAGGTTAGTATTAGAGTTTATTTTTTTTAATGTGAAAACTTCCCATTGCTGGGACACGGGTCTCCTCTCAATTGATGGTTTAGGGCGTGTTTTTCAATCTTTTTGAGTTCGCGACCCCTTTACAGGTTGAAAAATTCTGGCGACCCCCTTGTGCCATAGACAGACAATTAAATAATTTAAATGACTACCTACGTAAATGGTTTTTTTTTTAATAACCCGCGAAAGTAATGAAAACTAAAAAGAGACATATACTTCAATTAAAACTGTTTTGATAATTAACGTTTCAAAAATAGCACCACTATTTGACAAACTTTTGAAAAATAAACAAGCCCATCCTTCTCACTAAAATTGTATTTTTAATGTACCGTCTAAACCTTGCCATTTTCTTAATGCTAGCGACCTCCCGAGTCTGGCATCGCGACCCCCCCTGGGGGTCGAGACCCACAGATTGAAAAACACTGGTTTAGGACATACTCCACCACCTAGTAGCCCTAAACCATGTGTTTAAGTATCTAACGCTACCTATTGCCTAACAGGCATAGCACCATTTTTAACTGACTGTCGAAAGAGGGAGTGAATATATTTTCCGAGAGTATGTTAAGCCGTCGTCAACTCTTATTCTTCCCACTGCTGGGATACGGGTTTCCCCTCAATTGAAGTTTGGGGGTTTAGAGCATACTCCAACACGCTGCTCAACAGCAGGTTTTTTTTTTTTTTTTTACGAAGCCAATCGCTATATGCGCACACTCAGCGGTGTAAAATGCCGCTGAGTGTGCGCAGATCGGCTTACTTCGTAAATAGCGCACACCCCTGTCATGGACAAGGCTCTTATTTGCTATATAATTAATGTCTACATATTTTATAATCGTACTTAAAACTATATACACTTAAAGCTAATAATCTATGGCGCAATAGCGAATTAATATAATATAATTTTTAATGTTATGTAGCAATAGCTTATTATTTAAATTTGTATGCAGTAATTATTTAAATTTGTCACTATATCCATAATTAAATTAAACACATTGTATCTACTTTTATCGTCGCCGACGAATTTGAGGTGATGGCTTGGTCAAACTTTTATACTATTTATTGTCAATCTTGGTTTAACGACTATCATCTAATGACAACAGCCGGGACCGACGGCTTAGCGTGCCCTCCGCTCCGAAGCACGGACGAGCTCGTGATAATATAATAAACCCATCCATGGATAGGCTACGATCGACTGACGATGACAAAACCCATTCACTTGTGTGGAGGCCATAACATACACTCGAAAAACATTTCCCTTCCTTCTTCGACAGTCGGTTAAAAATGGTGGTGTGCCTGTTACGCCGCAAAACTCTTAAAAAATGGGGTATGGCTGTGTCATGGACACGGCCGTGTGTTGTACGTGGATACGCACTGAAATTAACTCAAAATGGCAGCGCTTTACCCTCCCTCGCACGCGATATTCCATAGTCAATATTCACCGTAACAAATTCTTTGATCCTTCATTTATCCAGTGGTGTGAATGAATTTTAGGTGGAGATGTTAGATATGTAGCTGCAACACCACACTGTATCCCCCGATTTTGTTATCATTCGTTTTTATGAATTGCTTCCTTATGGAAGCAATTAAAGACTTATTCACGTCAAAAATTCTACGTGCACTAATAACACAGTATAAGTAATAGTACTAACGTACTAATAATGTATTTCGTCCAGGTCGTAATAACCAGGAAGTTCAGAAAGGCACTATACCAAACAAGGCTCGAGCCGAGGAGCTGGCGACGGCGCAGTTTAACGCGAACAAGAAGGAGATGTCGGGGAACGACGGGAAACACAACTTCTTCAGGCGGAGACGGTCTACGCATAGGCGGAGCAAGAGCCTCGGCAAGGCAAGTATTACAATCAGTCTTAAAAATGTTTCTCTTATACAAAACCATCTACATCTTTGAACCAAATCATCTTATATCAACATCTTAGAACCAAAGCCAACTTCACCTGCACGCGGTGCACCCTGCTGACTGACAAACGAAGCTCTGGCGAAAAGAGAGGTAGGGAGCATAATTGTAAGCTACCCGACTGGTGAATGTACCTCCACCTCACAGAATACCGCAGCCAAATAACAGTTCCCTTGAGGGCTGTTGTGTTCCTGCGAGTGAGTGAGGTCACCAGAAAGGAAGGAGATGCTGCGGTGGCAGCGGGGGTGGCGGCGCGCGAGCGATATTTTATGTTGCGAGCGTTAATATGGCTACGGTAACCGCTTCACATCAGGCAGGCCGTATGTTTGTCTGCCACCCGGCGTAGTATAAAAAAAAAAAAAAAAGTTCTATGCAAATTTTTTCGAGCTCATGATCATCAAATTTTTGGACTTTTCCCCCAGTCGAATAAAAATTGTTTATACACACCTCAAATTTATTTGCCCCACTTCACTGGGAACTGGAAGAACAATAGGCTATTTGACAATGTTCAAATAATTGTATATATTTTTTAACAATATCGTAAAATACACAAAACTATAAAGATCTGCAAACTTTCATTCTAATATCTTCCGTCCGACTTATTTTAGGGTCGATCAAAGATTGGCGGGAAAGTTCATTTTAAAAGTATGAAATTATTATCATCAGGTCCATTTTAGTCTCCACTATAGGAGCACGACCCTCTCTCGTCCGCCCTAGACGGAAGGAGGATTTGGCCTACACTCCCCACGCTGGCCAAATGGGTTGCGGAGGCCTGATTGATGTTTTATAATGTATTTCCCTTAGTCGCCTTGTACAACATCCAAGGGAATAAACGGAGTGATTCTATTCTAGTGTGCCGGAAACCACACGGCCATGAAATTACACAAAACTATAAAGATCTGCAAACTTTCATTCTAATATCTTCCGTCCGACTTATTTTAGGGTCGATCAAAGTTTGGCGGGAAAGTCCATTTTAAAAGTATGAAATTATTAAAAAATATATATTTCCATTGGAGAAGCAATAAAAAATACTATAACTTTTATTATGATACTAATTACATAAACGTAATATTTAACATAACTGTCGTACAAATTTCTGATTTGATGCATACAAAGAGCGTTTTCCGGAAAGTCCAAAATTGTGTTTTTCAAATTAACATATCTCGAGAAATTTTTGGCCTATCGAAGTAATTCTTTCACCTATGGTTATAATATTGAGAAAAAAATGTTGGTCAAGTATTGATCAAGTCCTATTGTGTCGATGAGTGTATACGTCAGTCAGTGGTAAATCGAGCTTTATATACAGTGTGTCCCGGGATAAAAGGGGTGAAAATAGATAAAAAAATTATCAACAAAAAAAAATAGTCGAGCTATCTTCTATAATTATGTTTTCATTTCCCCTCTCTCCACAGGAGCATTGGGACGAGGTAGTTCTGTCAGACAGCATCAGCAAGTTTCCAGCATACGAGCGGGTGGTTCTCAAACAGCCGGGTTTTGTCCGGCCTGTGATAGTGCTGGGTGCTGTTGCAGACATCGCCAGGGAACGACTCCTCAGCGAGAACTCGGACAAGTTTGCCTCCCCAAGTAAGTACATAATTTAATGGTCGAAAATATTTTAATTAATTCATAATGTTGTTTATAAAATGCCCCTAATATTTTATATTACTGTTAAATAATTGAATTGAATAAATTGAAATTGGAAAAATAATAATAATTATTATTAATAATTGTTGAACGTAAATAACGTAATACAGATACATAATATTTGTTTTTTAATTAATTCTAATTATCTAAATTAATAAATACACACACGCGGTTATGAAAAATGCTGTTATCATTTATTAGAAATAAAAATATTAAGAGGGTAACCAGAGAACGTTTCCCATACAGTGTTGTCAGTATATGAAAATCTCTCTTAACTTGGGTAGATTTCTATTTTTGTCTGTATATATGTATGATTATATATATTAAATAAATTTATAATAATAATTTAATATAAGACCTGCTCAAGGGTATGTCGTTCCATTGACATATCCTGGAACGGGTCACGGCGGGCGTACATCATTACATCAAACTTCTCAAAGGGGCCTCTACGTGTTGGATCTATATCCCCGCGCACGCCTATCAAATGACCGGGCTTGACCCGTAAATTAAGAGAGATACATAATAATATTTCTATATACTATGGTTACCGTAGCCATGTAAACGATCACAACATGAAATGTTTATTCTTGTCTAGAAATGGACAGCACATTAGAAGACAGTAAAACAAAATCAGCGGGCATCATTCGGCTGTCCAGCATCAGAAGCATCATGGAGCGAGGCAAGCACGCCCTCCTGGACATCACCCCGAACGCCGTGGACAGGCTGAACTACGCGCAGTTCTACCCAATTGTGATCTTCCTCAAGGCGGACAATAAGCATATCATCAAACAGTTGAGGGCCGGACTGCCGAAGTAAGTGTTACACTGTATATTTTTTTATATGATCATGAGTGCCAAACAAGCGTACGGATCACATGACATAAAGCGGCAATCTTAGATATATACCTAATCGTATTTTTTATCATGGGATGGCAAACAAGTCGTATGCTTGTTTGCCCGCCCATTGTGAAGCGGTTACCGTAGCTATATTAACGCTCGTAACATAAAATATCACTCGCGCGTGCCAACCCAAATCCTTTCTGGTAACCTTACTCGCAGAAACAAAACAACCCTCAAGGGTGGAAGTACTTCCCCAGTCGTGCTCGACATGCCTACCAGAGCTCCATTTTCTTAACCACAGAGTCCATCACGTGCTGTTCTTTAGAAGCCAAAGCTATATAATAACTTAATAATGATATTACCTATAAACTAAACACGTCGTCTAGCTTACCATCCTGTGGTATTGTACTCAATACGCTGCCGGCATTGCCCCTCTGTATGACAATGGACAGCCTTTGAGCAAAGTAACTGCCAGCTCTCGGGTCACCCGTGGATGCCCGTGGTGAGGACCAAGCGCGTCGAAATGTCCCGCAAGACTGTTTTCGTGTCGGGCAACCATGGACCATACCATGGCAAACTTAAATTTAATAACGATATTTCTTTTGACCATGGCTTTTCAAACTTTTTCATGGCGCGACCCCCTTAGTATGTTAAAAATAATTTGCAACCTTCGACCCCCCAAAGTTCGTAACCTGTATGTATTTTATTATGTTACAAATATAAATCCGTACAGTTTTATTGAACTATTTAATGAACTATCAAAAATAGACATCAATTACGTTCCGTAATGAACATTTTCTTAACAAAAATATAGTTTTGAACTTAGTTTTTACATCTTTACGAACTTCCGCGACCCTCTCGTAGAGACTTGGGTCCCCCCTAAGTCGCAATTCACACTTTGAATAACACTGTTTTCGACGATATAATTTACACCATAAAAATATAACAATACAATTTTTGTCACAGATCTGCACACAAATCCTCCAAGAAACTTCTAGAGCAGTGCCAGCATATGGAGCGTGTATGGGGGCATGTCTTCACGCACACAATAACGCTGAGTGAAGCCAATCAGAACACTTGGTTCAGCAAGCTGGTCGAGCTGGTCCAGAGAACGCAGCAGCAGCAGTTATGGGTCTCTGAGACTAAGGTGAGGCCACTGGTTAGGGTGAGAATTATGGTTATAATATGGATTATGGTCATAATAATGGATTATGGTAAATAGGTTGTAGAACAAAGAGTAAGATAAGATTAGTAAAGTTAAGTTGCCGTCGGTTGACGTAGCCCAATAAAATTTTATTAGACCAATTGCTCTATGGGAAAAGTTACACATTACCATGGTCCAAGTATCAAACGGGATACTTCCTACCGACCTACAGCGCATACATTATTTTAGGCCGATTTATTCAAATTCTCAGTATTAAAAACTTTTTTATATTCGATTTTCTTTTTAAAAATGACAACATTTTTATATTCGAAACAATTGTCTTTTTATCAGTCAGAAAAATAAACGAAAGAGTAAACACGGAAAATACCTGGTTTCCTTTGCCATACTCAACAGATCCATACAAAAAAATATGGCCTTATACAATAAGGACAAATCAATGAAATTGTATTACGTATTAAAAAAATGACATTACATAATAATATTGTGTTCACAAAGTAATGATTTTAGTTGTTATCCCCAAGTTTACAAATAATAGTAAATAAGTAGTAGTCAACTATTGAGGTTTTTACTTTACAGTTTTATTTTATTCTTTGTTCTACAAAATTAATTTACAGTAAATACTGGTCATAGAGTGGTATGAGGGTATAACTCTATATATAATATATTTTGTCGATGTTAATATGTTTGTCTATCACAACAGTAAATGCATCATGCTTCAAGGTGATCTATTGGTAAAGCAAATTGGTGCATTTGGTAAATGTATGTGCTATTAGAATACCGTTATTTGGTACAACTATGTCGTCCTATGTCTTATATAATTCACCATGATGAAATATATGCACTGACATTTAGATATATATTTTTTACTTTAACATAATATTATTAACGAGTTTTTCATTAATTCATGTTTCACAGGAGAAATCTCTTTAATAGCTTTTAATAAATAGAACATCACTAATAATACTTACCGACCGCTACTTTTACTGTTTTTTTTATAAATAAAATGTGTCCTTTCTAATGCCTTTGAGAATATGTGTACAAAGTTTCATGATGTGATGATGACAAACAAACTCACATTCACATTTCTAATATTAGTGGAATCACTGCTATTGATATAGTTACTTAAAATAATTGAAAGAACAATAGATCTTTAAAAAAAACAATAGAAGCTACCATAAATCTGAAGTCATTCCCGCTTGCATAGCGGTGGTAAGAATATAGAAGGAGGGAATTATAGCATTGCAAATCCGGGTTAAATCGATGTTCTTTTAGAAAGAGCTAGCTGTGTGGACCTGATAATAATAGTGATGATGATGGCGCGATACTGGTGTGGATAAAGATAGCTGGTTTACTTTACGAGAGACTGGCAACCATGTTATATGATATGAACATCGTGCACGGGAAGTTGTTACTAGGTATTGGGGATCCTGTCCCGACAGTGATCCGACACGAGATTTCAGATTCAATCGAATAAGATGTGCATATATTTCATCATGTACTTTTTCTTTAAGCCTATGTATTAACCAATTCATTTCTGTTGTCTTGCGGCGGTGTAGCACGTAGAACTGGTGTCGGACATATACTTTCCTATCCCTCCTTCACCCTACCCTGCATTCTATCCCATCTCCTACCCTATCAACTTCTACCCCCAGTCTCCTCAAAGAACCATACGCTCACCTCAGCCCATGCCTACATCTAACTCTAACAAAAGCATGAAACGCCACGATCAAGTTTATGATGCTAACAGAAATCACGTAGTTCCTTATTATTACTCAGAAACATTGACTCCATGCATGCCTAACAACGTTTATAGCGTCCCGAACACATACAAAAATAGGCATACTGTCGCTAACTATCCATACGATGACAGACAGAATTACTACCAAAGAATGAAATTAGGTCCCAAAATACAGTCAGGAATGAACAGTCCAGAAATTTCTCAGATATTTGCTAAGAGTAACGTGCCTCAGTTGCAATCTTTCAGACCCTATAGCGTCTTAGAAACGTCTTCCAAGTCCCCCGTCCCGAATCTTCAAAGACCATCGTCTGTAGTGCCAATGTCTGAACAATTCAGACCTGCCTCAGCATTTTTCCCTAACGGCAATGAAGCAAAAAAGGCTTATGAAGTGCCAGATTGGAAAGCGCGTCTCCAAAAAGAATTACCAAAGCCTATTAAACAAATAGAGAAACCTCTTAAACAAATATGCAGGATTCCAAACTGCAAATGTAATCTGAAGCCTGCTACAGATCTCGGACGCTTTAGTGACGTTAGGACTCTTCCAGCAGTGTCGGAAAGATCACTGAATAAAATGAAGAATTTGTCATTGCCTACTCTTAAATTAGAAGATATAGAAAGGGATGAAAAAGGTGATGTAACTGAAGCAGAGCGAGACGACGCGACTGTTATAAATAAACCAGTATCTGAGCAGCACTTAGGGTATGTTTAGGTACTGAACATAGGTAAAATAGATACTAACACAAAGTTACCTTTTAAATTAGGTCTAGATAATATTGATCCTGCACTCCCTTTTTGCTCATTGTATGTGTATATTTGCTGCATGTTAATTGCTTATTTTGATAGTTCAAAATTGCTTATGGTCTTTTTGTTTGAATTCTTAGATATCTTTATTATGTTTTATTTATTATTGTTATGTTACCAAAGATATATACCAAAGTTGAGTGTGTGTGTTTTGTTTCTTGTAAAAATGATTTCATTTTACCAGTGTTATATACCATTTTTAGAGATAATCAACATTCAAAGCATTTTACCTTCATAACAAAGTTAACGAGATGTTGATTTAATTTTAACTCATATTTTGAATGTTGGTTGATTAGTGTGTAAAAATCCAAACCATTAATCATGCACAGATGCTAAACCCGTTTTTAGTTTCTGTAACTTTTTATCTGCAATCATTCATTTGTCTTGTCACCCCATTCCATACCCACCCTGGCGATACAAAATGGCCGACGACCACAAAATGGCGGATGGAACAGAGACCCGAGCCGTTGTCAGACGACTTTTTGTTCTCAATGTCGTCGAGTACGGAGAACAGATTATCGTACGCTTCGAGTCCAGAAAGTGATTTGGAAGTGAGTCCACCTCCGGCTCCTCGACTGGTGAAGTCTTCGTCGGACCCGTCGATAGCAACCACACAGGACAACATGGATAGAGACGACGATATGAACCACATGGCTGATGCTGTTCCACCTCCATACACGGTTGGTATTATTCTTCTATCATAATCATTTATTATATTCATAATCACAACAGTCGACACTGACCTTGCATCTATAATTTGATCTAATAAGCACGTTTCGTTCTTCATTACTACTTTCACTACCTTACTTCAGTGTTTGAGGGTCGTGAGCATTATTCCTCATTAAGATAAACGTGTTTGCTCTGCACGCGTAGTTTCAAGTGGAAGTTTTTACAAAGATTAACGTTCCTATACTACGTATGTATGCATTACCTCTTTGATTTGTATAAAAATGTGCGCCTTTGGAATCGTCCTAATTTGCCATCGATCGTATGATCATGCAATACTATTTTGTCTTGTGATACAAAATCAAATTGATCGACCTGCAACTAGGATATTCCACAAAGATCCGGGGCCTTACCGCCTGATGAAGCTGATTTCGATCGGATATTTTGTTTGAAAAAATATAATCTTAGGTTTTAAGTTACTGACAAACATCTCCAGCTTTGTCTTTTGATTTTACTAGCTAAAATAAACAATTACGATTCGCAATAAAAAAATCCAATAAGGGCCTCTGTATGTGTGATTGCTCGATTGTACGTGGACGCATTACATGGTCCTACTACCGATGTCAAATTAGAACCACTCCATAGGGAACATACTACAAAAGTGATACATGGAACGGGGAAATATTATCTACCTAGATATAATGATAGTCAAGATCTTTGCTAAAACTTTCATCTGAGGCTCAAAGCAAATACAAATTTGTGAGCACACGACTCTAAAACTACCCTATAAATAATTAATAACATATTCATTTACTCTACTACAAATCGTGTTACTCTCCACTCACAATGGTTGACTGGTTCAGAATGCATTAAGTCTGCCTTTTGTAGCATTTTACTGTAAGTCAATAAAGATTTAAATAAATAAATCTACGTGACCATTTGCGTAGGCAATTATGATAATTAAGATCCGACGGAAATGACAACTTCAAATCTATTGCACAACATGCCCCATCAGATTAACGAAAATCACATTATCTAACTTCAAGTAATACTCCAACAGCAGGGTGGTTACGGCGACAGTAAATACGGCTTCTCAGCAACCACCAACGGCAATCATAACCAACCACACATGAACGAAGCACCACCGTACCAGTGCAATCCAATGACGCACTCACCACCACACTCCCCACTGTATGGCACCGTGCCTGAGCTACCACCGAGAGGGACGGTCACCAGGCCCGCTGGTGGCGTATTGTTACCTGCACCTCCGCCTGGTCGACCACCGCACACACTCAGGCATAATCCCACGGTAAGTACCACGCACAGAAAACGCACACACATCCCCGTAATCCCTAAAACAAATAACATACACACATTCACGCACCACATCATAGCACATTGCAAAATATATACATCTTAAATATATTAAAGTCGTACTTGTTTGTATCCTATTCATTTTTGACAGATTTTCTTGATATGTAAGAAACTACTCATTGTGAAGGAGCGTCTGGTACAAGCATATATATTTGCTTACAAGATGGACCCAGCCTCAAACTAATTGATGTAAAACTTTTGGATGAAAATAAATTATTATGTTTCTCTTAATTCACGGGTCGAGCCCGGTCATTTGATAGGCGTGCGCGGGGATATGGATACAACGCGTAGATGCCCCTTTGAGAAGTTTAATGTAATGTTGTACGCCCGCCGTGACCCGCTCCATAAAATGTCAATGGAACGACATATCCATGAGCAGGTCGTTGAGATTATTGCAAAGTGTGATGGAAAATAAATGGGCTATGGAGATGAGATATGGGTGAACTTAATACCGGGGTATTACAGAAGAGGGACGGATTAAATTATTATTAAATTACTATTAAGTATAACAAAATGCATTCAACACTACACTCCCCATTCTATGGCATCATCTTACCTACAACACGTAATACTCCAAAAGCAGGGCGGCACCACAGTACCAGTGCTATCCTATGTCGCACTCACCACTACCCTCCCCACTGTATGGCACCGTACCTGAGCTACCACCGAGAAAGACGTTCACTAGGCTCACTGGTGACGTGTTGTTAACACTTATTAATATTATTAATACACAGTATAACCTGGTGGACCTACTCATGGTATAATTCGGTAGTAAGCGTAACAAAATGCATTCACCACTACACTCCAAAGTGAGATCTAATAGGGTAGAGCGTATTTGTAGTCTGCCCGACTGGTAAAGTACGTCCACCTCACAGAATACCGCAGCCAAATAACAATTCCCTTGAGGATTGTTGTGTTCCTGCGAGTGAGTGATGTCACCAGAGAGGAAGGAATTGCTGCATTGGCAGAGGGGGTGGCGGCGCGCAAGCGATATTTCATGTTGCCATCGGTAATATGGCTACGGTAAACGCTTGACATCAGGTGGACCGCATGCTTGTCTGCCACCCGACGTAGTATAAAAAAAGTCGTCTATAAACCTACCTAATGAAAACTACCATCAAGAAAAACGGTCACCAGACCGGCTAGTAACATATTTTACTTGTTTTTTTTTTTATATATTATCAATTTCCACTTGCGTTTAGTATATGAGAGACACTTATAGGAATAATTAGATCATCAGATGCACTTTCCTTCCAGAACAACCGACCTAGTGCTCAAGAGCGATTATTTGGCCCACCCAAAGAAGCGGGAAGTGACGAAGCGCCAACGTACACGGCGCGTCCCACCAGTATGATCATCCAGCCCACGCAGGGCCAGGGTTCGCTGGACCGTCACAGACATGCGTCTAACCCGGTGAGTACTTTACTTTGTGTATTTTGGTCATACACTGGGACATCCGTGTCGGAAACCAAGTGGTCACCACATAATATCGGCGCTATTACATTAATTTATGTGCCACGGCTAGAGATGGGCAAAATGCCAGACATTTACAATAAGTGCCCAGTACCTGTAAATGCCCAATAAATGCCTAGTTTTGGAAATATATAGGGAATTTATAAGTACTTTTTGGACATTTATCGTAAATGCACGGCAGTTTGCCCATCTCTAGCCACTCATTTGCTGAGTGGCATCGAATAGTTTGTTATGTACTTCTACTTGATAGTATTTATGTAGTCGTATGATGCTAATAAATATTATTTGGTTACATTTGAAACAATATTAGATTGTATTTTTATCAATAATAATAAATAACATTCCTTTCTTTACTTTCATTTACGTTTACGGTTACGAAAATTTTATTAGAATTTAAAAATTTGCTTCCAGAGCCTTTAAATTATAATTATAATGACACTAGCTGACCCGGCAAACGTTTTGACCTATCAAATGACCGGGCTTGACCCGTGAATTAAGAGAAGTAAAAAAAAAAGTCAATAAAATAAAAATAAATATTTAGTGGTGAGTCATCCTTATCATTTAGGGGTATGAAAAATAAATGTTGGCCGATTCTCAGACCTGCCCGATATGTACACAAAATTTCATAAAAATCGGTCCAGCCGATTCGGAGGAGTTGGTAACAAACACTGCGACACGAGAATTTTATATATCAGACTAGCTGACCCGGCAAACGTTGTTTTGCCATATAAATAAAAAAAATTTAGGGGTGGACTACCCCTAACATTCAGGGGGATGAAAAATAGATGTTGGCCGATTCTCATAGATACCGGATAAGCACAAAAAATTTCATCAAAATCGGTCAAGCCGTTTCGGAGGAGTATGGCAACGAAAACTGTGACACGAGAATTTTATATATTAGATATAGCATAAAAATTCAAGGAAACATTTCTGCCATCATAATTCACATGGGATTCATATCGTGTTAATAAAATTGGGAATCTTGCAAGTGTACAACAAATAAGGACAAATTACTTCCAAATTTATTATATTGATTCTAATATAAATGCATATAATAGCTTAATGTTAACTATCGAAAGTCCTAAACATACAAAACTCCTCATTTTATAAACATCAATAATACTATGAGTATTATTGATGTTTAGAAAATCAGGAGTTTTGTATATATTTGTATGTAAATACAATCTAATTATAGAAAACTTAATTAAATTACAAAACTAAAATTATTTATAAATATCTTAAAATTAAATTTTCTAATAAAATTAATACAACTACATTAAAAACTAAAATTATAATAAAATACACAGAAATAATAAAAAATATCATTACAAATAAGTAGGCGTTTATTCGATGTTTCTGAAGTATTCTAAAACAATCAATCTCACGTTGCCTATAGTTTTCCTGTCAATGCATGTTTATGCCTCTGTGAATATATTACTCTTTTACCCACAACCTTCTTGATAATATTCTTATTCGCTTTGATCATATCCTTTTTAAATTTCATGACACTTTCACGACATATTTCAAAATTCGAGAAGTGAACGACAGAAGAATTTTAATAATAAAATTAACAGTTTCTTTAAACCATAAGTGTTGGAATATGAGTAAAACCAATGAAATAATAGACTTAACGGCAGACGTGATAGAGTTGCCTGATGATACATTTAGCTTCCCTCCATTCCCCCAGAGAGTACTTGATTTAACCATAACGGATTCCTTATCATTGATAGAACCTTTGATCGCGAACCGAAGAGCTAATCGTTATGCATTACGCAGTGCTGACACTGGTGATCCTGGGTTTAAACCTTCACCATCGTCGCCAACTAGACAAAGTAAAAGCAATAAATCTAAAAGCCGTAAAAGAAGAGCTCCCTCACCTGATACAAAGGTTATGTTTGAGATAGTTCTGAGTTTTTTCCAAAAACAGCGATGGTAGAGTTCTGAGCGCACAATGCTTAAACCGTTAAGGCGACGGCTTGTTACTGTTGCTGGATGATAATATCACACCCCGGCTACTCCATAAAAATGTCGCGTCGTTCACTATTACTTTAACAATGGCGTATGTACGAAGCAAAAATAAACGTGTGTGCGTGCGCCGTCATATAAACTGTTCTAGATTTGACTCAGAGTGAGGTGAGGTCGATACGAGAGCGCGGCAGGGAGTGGCCATACTGTACGTAGTACTATTCACTTATACTGTGATAGTAGCCTATGGACATTAACAAAGACATTACACGGCATATACGCGTTTACAACTTTACATCCTGTTTTTCTTACACTATGCCTCTATGTGGTGTAAGTGGTTCATCAACATCTTTGAACCAAAGCTAACCTCACCTGCACGTGGTGAACCCTGCTGACTGACAAAAGAGGTTCTGGTGAAAAGAGATGGTAGCGCATAGCGTATTTTTTACGCTGCCCGACTGGAGAAGTACTTCCACCTCACAGAGTACCGCAGCCATTTAACAATTCTCTTGTTCGTTGTTGTATTCCTGCTAGTGAGTGAGGTCGCCCGAAATTAAGTCGATGTTGCGTTGGCAGCGGGGGTGGCGACGCGCCAGCATTATTTCATGTCAGGAGCGTTAATATGGCTGCGGTAACCGTTTCACATCAGGCGGGCCGTGTGCTTGTCTGCCACCCGACGTATCGTGACATAGTATTGGCAGCATACGGGAAGAATATACCTTGTGTCTTTCTACAGAAAACAACGTTTTCCCTGCTAAGATTTTCCTTTGGCTGGCAAGTCATCGCAATAATAATTCCTCTTTGGACGCAAATTTAAGAACTCATTTTAAGTGCAATGTAGAAGTATAATTTCACCGATGACAAGCTGTACGATTGTTAATAACCGTATCATTCAACGCCAATGTTTAATTGCAGAATCTGAAAGTAAAAAAATCAAGAAAATCACCATTTGGTGAATGTCCGTTATGCTGGGACGAGCTGGGCAAAAATCCTCTAGCTTCGACGAAATGTGGCCACGTTTTCTGTTTGAAGTGTATAGAATTGTCCTTGAGTTATAAAAAGTGTTGCCCCACGTGCAGACGTGTCTTAAAAGGAAGCACTGCGTATCATCCATTGTATCTGAATTAATTTTTATTATGGTGGGTAAACGGAATGATGATAAGATCATCTTTATTATATACTAGAGTTTACCCGCGGCTTCGCCCGCGTTTACTTTATTTTTTAATAAAACATACCGTATGTTCTTCCTAATACCTTTGAGAAGATGTGTACAAAGTTTCATGATGATCGGTTAGGTAGTTTCGGCGTGAAAACTAACAAACAAACACATTCACGGATTTTGTTATCAATACAGAAAATTTCCAGATTTCAATTAGATATGATCATGGACACAAATATTTATTTTATGAGGAAATCGAACCTGTGATCCTATTAGGGAATAAGCCCACCACATTCAAGTAATATAGATTTAGATTGCAGAATCGCTTAAAAGCCTGTATATGAATGATTTTGTAAGAAATTGCTCAATTTTCTTTCGTCGATTTCCAGAAAGTATACATACTACCACTGTATTTGAGTATATATTATGAAAGACCATTCCAATTCGGACGAAAGAAACTAATTATATTGTTTACTTAATACATTAATTTGGATAAATCCACCTCGATTTGACAACAGTTTTCTCGAACCTGATGAACAGGGTTTAAACAATGGCCTCGTTACTATAGATACTGATAGGGAAACACTTCATATGTCATCTTCATATCACATGAATAAACTAGTTAGTTTTTATTCATTGCATACAAATTTACTGAGAAAAAAAAATAGCACAGCCAAATTTTCGAAAAATTAGCGCGAAAGTGATGGTTTTTTTTTACTATCTAGCTCGATTCATTAATTCAGTAATTATAATTCTACCTGAATTTTATTTATAAGAATCGACAAATACAAACCGCTAAGTAAATTTATAATCCCATATTAGCGGTGTGTATCTGAATGTGTAGGTATGTTTTGAGGTGGCGTAGTGTTCATTCGAGGCATCGAGATAATAGTCGTTAAGCCAAGCCAGTGGCCTTTAGGCCGTTTGGAAACACTAGCCTCCGCCAACCCGCAGTTGAGCAGCGTGAGAGAGTATGCGCTTATAACCTTTCGATTGAGGGGAGCAGGGGGATTGAACGAACCTATCTCAATAAAAGCTTTTATTATAGTAAAATAATATAATAATTTACTTTTTGTCCACCAGCAAAGTTCGTACGACGGCACGACAACATACGACTACAACGGCACCAACAATGGGTCGGCAGTGGGCCGGCTGCCACCCAACGCGCCCGACGACCTCAAAGTTGCACCTACTGTGTAAGTTTTTTTTTTTTTTAAATAAAAAACTAACCTTTTTAATTCAATCGTATAGAGATTTTTGTGATTGAAGCACTGCACATATTTGTGATTGAAGTCGTACTAGTACACACAACGAAATACTAATCTATATCTGTATGAACTATATTCAGCGAAATTTATTGAGCCTATAAAATCGTCCGGTCGTTCTGTCTGTCCGTCCGTTGCCATGAAATTCAAAATTTCGAAATTCTGACTTCGGATTCGTGTAGAGCATCAAAAAGTAGTAATGTAAAGTGACTTTGGTTTTCCGATATCAATTCGGGAAAGTGGCCAAAATAAATAAATAAATAAAATAAATAATTTTTGCTATGGTGGCGCATGCTGCGCGTCCGATGTTTTTACTTGAAATCGTACGGTTGTATAATCTTTTACCTGATAAACTGATGCCTGCGGAGACTGTTCCTCGCGTATGCCACGACCTGTCAATTCTGTACTAAGCGCTGTACGAACGCTGTACAAACATTGAGACCGTAGCACGCGAAAGGGTTAATGAGTGAAAAAAATAGTTATTTGTTATGCAAGGCTGCAAAGTTAATTTTTGGCGCGAGTAACTTGTATTGAAACCTGAGCAAGCGAAGGATTCTAGGATTGAGCCACGAGCGAAGCGAGTGGTTCAAATATAGAATCCTGAGCATAGCGAGGGTTTCAAAGGTACGAGACGCTAAATAACTTTGCTGCCGAGCGCAACACACAACTTTTCACCTCACTAAAGCGAGGAAAATGTTAGGTGCAAGAAAAACAGTTTTAATAAATAATCATCAATGGACTGGCTGCAGAGAATATAAACTATTACGAAACCAATGAGGTTCTATATATATGTAATTTATTGTACGAAACCTTTATTGAATAAAAATATTCGAATTTTAAAAACACTTTCCACGCTAGCGGATAAAGTGCGATTTTCCACGCAGATTTCGAATGATAAACAGAGCTTTTACGAGCTAGTGAGGTGAAAAAATAATTAGTGTGGTACTAGATGGCAGTGTGTAATTCGTCTAAAAATATTTATTTATTATTACATATAACGCAGTCACATGAATCAAAACTTCTACGGGATTTCATTAGAATCGTAAGAAGATAATAAATAATATTATTTGCAGCAAAATGGACCCGCCGCCGCCGCCTACGCAAAACCAGATGAATACACACAGCCCGCAACGGAATTCCAACTCTCACGAACACAACTCACTTGATTATAGAAATTCGGATAATAATTACAGGTGGGTACAGTTTCAGTATGTAAACTGTGGGTCGTTTTAAAAAAAAAAACTTTTTTATTATTGTGTGCGCTACAAAACGTCTACAAAGCTCTACGCCCGTCTTTTACTGATCATAAGATTAACCTAACATTTTTTTTTATATAAGTGGGGGGCAAACGAGCATGTGGGTCACCTGGTGGAAAGCAATCAACACCGCCCATAGCCTGTTAAGGGAAATATAGATTCTGTTCTTGAAGGCTCCCATGTCATAAATATTTTTAAAACATGGAAAATTTCATCTCCCTCGCCTAGGTGGGATTTGAACCCACGACCGATCGATGACTCGAGGTTATATTAGTGACGAATTTTTGCATTCTATATTTTACTGCGTGGGTCACTCCCATGACTCCCGTGGCTCCCATGTCGTAATTGTTCAGAAATACCTCTGAGGGAAGTTGATTCCACAGTTTCACCGTCCGTGGTATAAAATATCTTAGGAAACGTACTGTAATAGATCGCCAATTATCAAGATGATATGGATGAAATTTTAATTTATGACGAGTTTTACGATAGTAGAACACAGCGGCAGGTAGTAAATGAATAGAACGCAAAGAGACGCTACATCTCTACGTGTAGAGAGAGAGAGTCCAGTCGACCTAACTTCAACCTAACCTTGACTTGTTTTTGGAGTTGATTTATCTTAGGTTTAACTAGTCAAACCTAGGAGCACCTAGATTTCGGGTAATGACATATCAAAATTTTCTACCCTGAGTGAGCCTGACGTCCTGGTATAGATAGTGAGTGGTGTGAACATGCTCACCAATTTTAAAGATTTCGTTTAGGCGAATAAAGCCGAAAGTATATAGGCCGATCGTGCCTCTCTATCGCTTGTTCCGCGCTCTCGCTCGCACGCACGGCTCAGACGGAGCATGACAATGAGTCATGCTTTTTCGTGCGTATAGCCGGCTTTCATCGATTTAAGTATATGCTTTCACGTATATACGTGATTGTACAGTGGGCCAAATAAGTGACATTGTGTTTTGAATAGATTGACATTTTATAAGTACAGTCGGTTCTCTAAGACCACTTTGCCATATAGTTCAATATATGCCATATATGGCAAGGTGGTCAGTTATCCTAGGACACTTACTGTACTTTTCAAATGAAAAAGTCTATTTTCTTACTGTTTTTTTTCCTTACTGTGAAATTTTGTCTGTGTTAGTTAGAAGATATTGGCACTTCGCCGTCGATATATGTCTCTCACATTGCTAAGAGGGGAAGTCAGATTCCAAAAGCTTCTTACTCTTACAAATTTCTTCGGATTAAATTCATTGTGAGTTCCAAGGTAGCCGTAGCCTTACCCCGGGACTGAAATGGAATTCATTGTTCATTGTTATTTTCGGAAATTGACTTTTTGGAAGAGACGTTTTGGGAAGTTGTCATTTTAGGAAGTTGTCGTTCTCAGCCTGAGGGGTCTTTTTTGGTAGTTGCCGCTGTTAATCCTGGCTACACAAGAGACACAGTGGTAGGAATGTGTGGTGGGCCCCCGCCTCGTTAGAGTTAAAAAAAAACATAACTTGAAATGCAATGTTTTGTGTAGGTCACCAGAGTACAGAAGTCCTCAGTCAGCCCGGCCGCCGGTCAATGGTAATAGTCCCCACACACCCATGCACGCGCGGGGACCCTCACTGCCCAACGTGCCAACCAACGACCATGCCAAATACAGGTAAATCTTTTAATTATGATTATAATTTATTTATTTTACACACATATAGATACATATATAGTACATTATTTATGTAGTCTGCCAAACTGTTGAACAGTTTGTTCACAGAATTGAGAATGTCAACACTTGCTTTAAAACTTAAAAGTTAAGACGCTTGACATCCAGGTACACATAAACAAACACTGTATTACACCTAAATATATGTATGTAGTCATCACATATACATATACGATAGTGTGTGTGTGTGTGTGTGTATGTGTATATCACAGTTACTCTCTTTATAACAAATTTTATTTGATTTTTCGTTATATTAGCTAAGTTTATTGCATGTTATCAAAGTAGCTAAATAAGAAGAAACTGTAAAAATATAACATCTTGTTAATACTAAGGTATTTAAGGTACATAAACATTAATTTTAAATGTAATATTTGGTACTCAGCGGGCGAACCAACTCCGCGTCGCAGGCGGATTACAGTGGGCGCCCGGCGGCGGGCGTGCCGCCCTACAAGCCGGTGCCGCCGCCCAAACCCAAACACTACCGCCCGCCCGACAACGTCCACCATCCCAGGAACGGGGTACGTTGATATAAGACTTTACCCGCATGCCACCATACATACTATTTACTCTAGACATTGAAGTATTACCGTGTGGTTTCCGGCAGTCTAGAATAGAATCACTCCGTTTCTTCCCGTGGATGTCGTACAAGGCGACTAAGGGAAATACATTATGAAAAACCCATCCATGGACAAGCTGCGGTCGACGTTCTTTACCTAGTGTGATCGATTAAACTTAACGCATAACGATCATATCGAGGTTTTCCTGAGTAATGGCTATAAATTTCGACCATTGCTGATTTCTGTTGAAAGAGACTATAATCAGGAAGTGGTTTTAACGTTTCACAGCCCACGAGTTCCCAACTGGTATTTGTTACGCTAACTGTCACACGCTCCTCACTCGCGTGCATAGCCAGCACACCGCCCGCAGATTCCGTAACAGCAGGTTTTCTATTGAAAGAGACTGTAGTTAGGAAGTGGTTCTAAGAATTCTCTTGAAATACCCAGGGAGAACTTATATGGAATGGCTGGTGTAATGTGTACAGAGCATGGAGCCAGTGCCGTCGGCGGGAGCGGCGGGCGGGCCGCGCGGCGCCGCGCCCGGCGGGTACGCGCCGCCGCACTACTCGCACCAGCACTCGCTGTCACAGCCCGCGCACCGCCCGCACACGCACGGGAACTATCAACAGGTATTCATTACGCTCACTGTCACATCCTCCTCTCTCACTGTCACATCCTCCTCACTCACTGTCACATCCCCCTCACTCACTGTCACATCCTCCTCACTCACTGTCACATCCTCCTCACTCACTGTCACAACCCGCGCACCTCCCGCACACAGACGGGAACTATCAACAGGTATTCATTACGCTCACTGTCACATCCTCCTCACTCACTGTCACAACCCGCGCACCTCCCGCACACAGACGGGAACTATCAACAGGTATTCATTACGCTCACTGTCACATCCTCCTCACTCACTGTCACATCCCCCTCACTCACTGTCACATCCCCCTCACTCACTGTCACATCCTCCTCACTCACTGTCACATCCTCCTCACTCACTGTCACATCCTCCTCACTCACTGTCACAACCCGCGCACCTCCCGCACACAGACGGGAACTATCAAAAGGTATTCATTACGCTCACTGTCACATTCTCCTCACTCACTGTCACAACCCGCGCACCTCCCGCACACGCACGGGAACTATCAACAGGTATTCATTACGCTCACTGTCACATCCTCCTCACTCACTATTACAGCCCGCGCACCGCCCACACACACGGGAACTATCAACAGGTATTCATTACGCTCACTGTCACATCCTCCTCACTCACTGTCACAGCCCGCGCACCGCCCGCACACACATAGGAGCTACCAACATGTATTTCATTACACTCACTGTTACATCCTCCTTACTTTTTCTGATTGGTGGTGACCATTCCGTCCCAATGATGGCCTAATCTGGAATTATTCACGTGTTTTAATAAAATCTGTACTGTCATTTTACACCAAAATATAATTATCTATTAAATAATGTATTTTTTTAGCAAAATATGTACGGCGGGCAGATGCCGCCGCAGTCACCGCCGTATTCGGGTCCCCCATCGCACCACCGCGCCATCAATCTGCCACACAACCCACATCTTATTGGTGAGTTACTTTTACCTTATAATTCATATTTACATTTATATGTACGAGTATAGGTACTAGCTGACCCGACAGACGTCCTGTCTTCTTAGCCACGAATAATTCAATTTTCTTGTTAATGGCGATCGTGATGTTTGCGCCAATGACATTTTTTTTTCTTATTGTCAGTATGTAAGTCTGAGTATGTTTCGCTCAGTAGTAGCAAACCCCGGCCACTCCATACAAAAATGGCGCTTTTGCATGTAGTAACCAATTGACGTCTGTACACGTGCCTATGTTTGAGTGACGTTCTCTAGGGCTGACATTATACAATTATTAGTCGGACATGTAAGGGGGTGTAAGTGGTTCATCAACATCTTTGAACCAAAGTCAATCTTACCTGCACGGGGTACACCCTGCTGACTGACAGACACTCCCCAGTCGGGTAGCTTACAATTACGCTCCCTACCTCTCTTTTCGCCAGAGCTTCGTTTGTCAGTTAGCAGGGTGCACCGCGTGCAGGTCAAGTTGGCTTTGGTTCAAAGATGTTGATGAACTACTTACACCCCAAATGAATGGAGAATAAAATACAAGCGACGTCAATTCGTACGTTGTGGCATTCCTTGCGAACGGTTCCAAATCGGTTCCATAGGGGAGGTGAGGTCGACTAGTGAGAGCGGCAGAGAGTGTCCATACTGTACGTTAGTACTATTACTTATACTGTGGTAGTAGCCACGAATATTGAAATCGAATTGGTTTAGCGCAATCTTACAAATGACTGACAGTTCTGTCAAACGACAAAAAGTTACGTTAGAAAAGTTATTATGGTCGTTCGGTTTTCTTTTCAAATTGTACGCGCAAATATCTTATTTTTTTATTTCATTAGAACCTTTTCCTGAAAATAACAAATACAACACAAAAAGAAATAGCGGAAGCGGTCCAGCCGTTTACGCGTGATGTCGTGTCCAAAGGAAGTAGGAATTCATTTTTATATATTTCGATTATAATAGTAACTGGCTAATGTTTGTACATACGAAATATTTACGAAAAAAAACATATGTATGAGAGATCTTTATAGGAACAATAGAAGCCAAAACAGTTACTTATAGACTTTTTATTTGTCTGTCTGCATATTTGTACAGGCATGACGCAAAAATTACTGCACGAAATTAGATACGGTATTCACAGTTGTAATACTGGAGCTCTAGCCTAAAATCTGGTATATGTTTTATCTTGATACGTCGAATACAAGAGGAGTTATTAACAATAATTGTTTATTGTACGACTGGGTGTGTTCAGTGGATTTTTTTGACATGAAGCCCACGGCCTCCTTCTACAGTCGCACCTTTCGCCATTGATAGGGAATTCATCCTCACACATTAGAACCGAAATGGTCACGTACTGTGTGATATCAAAAAGGGCGTGACGAGGATTTTACAGGGTCGTCAACGCGCATGTGATGCCTCTGGTGTTACAGGTGTCCATAGGTTACGGTAACTGCTTTTCATCAGGCAGGCCGTATGCTCGTTTGTCACCTTTATGTTGTATAAAAAAATCACAACCTGCATAATGCTCTCCACCCGGATTATAGATATGCTCAAAAAGTTAGCTTTCCACATTATGCTGTAAGGTTTTTTGAGGTGTGATGTGACACAGATCCATTGTTCCAACAGATTTAGCAGGTAGCAGAGAGCAGCGTGGCTCAGCGTTTGAGCTGTATAGGAAACCCCAACATATGCATAATCTAAGGTAGGTCACATTTGACTCTCATTACATTTACAGCACTTCTATTAAAATTACAAATCCTATTTTCGCCATCCACAAACCAAAATCTCAAATTAAAAAAAAAAACAAATTTTAAAATCGAAATATAAAAATCCCGAAATGCATGTTTTAAAATCTTCCATTTCAAATGTTGCGTCATATATTTTTGCCCCTGTACAACTTGCTCTAACATGCAAACACCAATCGCTTCACAATCGACTAACAATGTCTTGTCGGGCCACATTATTAGTTATGGTTTTGTATATGGTTATAAAGTGTTATATATTTGTAACATAATATATTTCTATATCGGGGCGTAATGTAAAGTGTAATAACATATTGTAATTAGAGTATTTTAGAGATGATTGCATCGAAACAATTGGCAGTGCGTGTCTGCATTTTAGTGCAACTTTATGATTTAATTGAAAGCATATTGAACTAAATTCTCAATCCCTTTTTACTTCATATTCTATACTAAATCCTGGATTTCATCTTTCATTCTTAAAATAAATCCATTGTCAGTATTATTGTGTAATGTATTTAGTAATATATTCTTACATACATAATATACATTTTTTATATTTGTCCATATACATTTTATTTTCATATCTATGTACTATCAGTATTATTTCAATATGCTTTTACTGGATCACTAAATTCATGTAAAATTTGCCACTCTCACTACGACATTTCAGATTTTTCGATTTTAATATTTCCTAAAGGAAGAATTGTCTTAAATACTGATTTATCTGAAGTGTCCACATTTAAATCATTGCGTAACTAAGTGGGTAATTGGTTGTGGGTTTCCGCAGCTCATCCGAAGTCATGAATTCGAGCATGGAGCGCGACGAAACATTCTCCCCAAAAACAAAAAAGAAATTAGCCAAAAAGCCATCGTTCATTAAAAGTGCAGTTCTCGACCTGTTCCGTTCGAAAACGAAAAATTCGCAAAAAGTTTCTCGACAAAAGTCATTATGCGAAAGTGACTTACAACAGAGACCATTAATACCTCAAAATCAAATGCTCAGACGGGAGAAGTCTGATCTGAGTGATATGAGTATACATATGAGAAATACACAAATAAGAAACCAAATGTTGCAAAGAAGTAACTCATCATCGTGTGAAAATTCAGTTCTCAAACCAATACTGAAAAGGCAGAGCTCATTCTGTGATGACAGAAACGGTTCAATATGTACAGTAAGAGACTACGAGGTCAAACCTGTTGTAAAAAATTTAAGGCGACAGAATTCGATGTGCGATTTTGAAACAGAACCCAAAGTTACCCCATTATTGCGTAGACAAAATTCTCTTATAGATTACAATAGGAGAGGAATGTACGGTCAGACATCCAGCTTTAACGTGATTACTAAAATAGATCCTATTTACCAAAGACAACAGCAAATAAAACATGAACCATTTCATCCTACACAACCACTACCTCCAGAACCAGTATACCAAAGTAAAGAGCATATAGTTTATGACCCTATCCCTAAGCCGAGAAGAACTTACACTTCTCTTTATGATACGTCAAGTGAAAACCCATACGGTAGTAGATCAGATGCATCAAATCATAGTTATGAAAATCCTTATGGGAACCATGACACAGTAGCAATGCCACTCATGGATCCACCGTACGCAACTAGGGCCGAATGTATTAGAGATAATCCGTATGCAACCAGATGCGAACTGAGCACGGAAAGTCCATATGCTTCTAAAAATGAGGTAATAAAACAGTCTGATTCATTTTACAGCGACTCCAGTAAAGAGCAAATATTAAGACAAAGAAACGTCTCCGAAAGTCCATATTCCACTAAAGAGGAAATGTTAAGGCAAAGATTTTCAGAATCACCGTATAACACAAAAGAAGAAATGTTAAAACAGAGAATGGATTTATCGTTTACGGGCAAAGAGTCTGTTTATGGTAATAGATCATATGATCCACCACCTAATACATTATGGTCCGAAAATCCTTACGCTGTTAGACCTGATCGAAGGTTACACACGCCTGTAAATTTTCCTGCAAAATTGTCACCTATGAATAAATGTATGAGTGAACCTCCTTATGCCACAAGAAAAGAAATGATGGCAAGATTAGGACAAACTGAATCACCATATGCCACTCGATCTGAAGTTAAATCCAGTTGTTCTGATAGCCGGTATGGTATTTCTCATGAAATGCCTGAATTACGAAACGATGTGCGTCCTGCTTCTGCAGAGTGTACCTACGTTTCAAGACAGGAAATTCTTTCACAAAAGGCAGCTTTGCTAGCTAGCAAAGAGTATGGCGCTAAATTAGAAGAAAAGTTAGAAATTATAAAACAAAGAAATCAAGCGAAGAAAGATCTGATATATCAGTCTAGAAAAGAGGCTAATGAAAGCGATGCAGCAAAAGTAAGAGAACCATTATATGTTTCAAAACGAGAATTAAAAGAAAGTGTAATTTATGAATCACACCAAGAAACAAAGGAAGTAGTACCAACGGCTACTGATGATGATAGTGCTAGAAGTAGCCCTTATGAATTAAGTGACGCTAATCATTTGTCACGGAGAGATCCGTTATACCAAACAAAATCGGAGGCTCAAAGTGGTTCAGAAAATGAAACATTCCAAGAGATTGATTTCTCACAACTCAGACTGACTGAATCAAAGACAGATGCTGAAAAACAAAAGTCTTTAAATATGGAAGCAAGTGTTTTGAAAGGTGAACCAATGTATGCACCAAGGTTGCATGGAAAAGCGGAACATATATCCAATGCTTTAAAAGTAACTACCTCACCGATACCCTATGAATCTACTACATCAATGGAAACGCATTATGCTTCGGAATGTAGTATGAATTTTGAGAACAAACCTCAAAGTACTCCTTACACGTCCCAAGATTTACAAGGACCATCATCTAAGCCTAACAGAACGGTAACTTTCTGTGAGAAAATATTGGAAAAAAGTCCAGAATCAAGTCAAGATAATTCGGAAAATATGTCTAACAGTCAAAATGAAACAACTGTCATAAGTCAAACGACTGTTATTCAAACAACAACACCTGAAAGCAATGAATCTGCTAATAAAACAGAGGAAGTAATTCCCGATGCTCCACATACCACATGGGGTATATTTGACAGTGAAGGTGGTGTTTTAGAAGACAGACAATGGGGAGTATCCCTTATAATTCCTCCAAAAGCTATAGCGCCGGGAATCAAGCAAAAGATATATTTTACAGTGTCAGACCCAAGACTGAGTCAACAAGTGGGGGGACCTCCGATCGATATGGACAATGGTAATGCTTTTATAACGAAGCACGCTCCTTGTAGTGTCGTAGTCTGCACATACTAATTGGGCCTTAACGTTTGCTAATAAATAAAAAAGATCTAGCAAAATGCTATGAATGGGGGCTATTGCAATTGTAAATGTTGTTTTGTAGGAACGGTCTTGTTGTGTATTTTATAGATATTCTGCACGGATTTGTTTATAGCATGCGGGCTGTATATTAAAAAAAATCTCATTATACATAATGTCTTAAAGCACTGTTTATAAATGTAATTATATCAGAATATATCTGTGTACTTACATCGTATTCATATCATGCATGCATATATTATGTTTAATCATTTATGATTTTGCACACAATAATCTCATCGTAATTTTAACATTCATCATATTAGTATTTGTAATAATAACTAACAAGGGTTCTAAAACCGTATTTGCATTTATATTTACGCAGCATCTACCACACAATACACTCGTACTTAGCGATTGAGGAGAGGAGACGTCTACGACCTCGCTACGTTCAGCCCACCATGTGATCGTATGTTTACAAATACGTTTGCGTTGTTTTGTGCACTGTACATAATGAGTTAGAGCAATACCGGTTTTGTGTTTTGTTTGCCTTTTGACGTTGAAATTCTATGAAACTTCATCAAGGAATTCATTCATTTATTTTTCTAAATACGAAAGTCTTGCTTTCTTGATCTTTATTTTCGCTTCAAATAAATGTCAAATCTCATTTTACATTTTTAATACGACGCCAAAGAGGTTATTACATGTAGGTTGGTTTGGTTTGTATATGTAGTTCTTCTTGCTTTGCCTGTATAACAAAATGCATTAATGTGTTGCGATTTGTGTTTGTGTGTTAATTTTTGCCGTCTTTATTTGTCAACTTTATCAATTCTGTTCTACTTTTCCAATTTAAGAATTTGAACTATAAATCAATACTCCGACACTCATACTTTTATTCTATGTTCACGAATTTGCACTGTAATTTTCAATAGCAATTATAATATTCACTAATCCTAATAATGGTGTGATATTAGACGACATTTTGGTTACATCATCTCTTGAAATAATGTAATTATTTACATTCACTATAGACAAATTACCTACACTTACTAAAGACTAAATTTTATTGGAAAATCAATGGTTAGCTTACAATGCATTTGAATTTATTTTGAGGCAAATTTTATTATTCTGTCTACCATAGATTTTCCTACAAATCCTATAAATTATTTTACAAATGTTTGATCAAGCTTTCAACTACAGGTGAAGCGATGCTGTCCCCACTTGTGATGTGCGGGCCGCAAGGCCTGGTGTTCCTGCGGCCTGTTACTCTCCGCCTGCCTCATTGCGCCAACGCTGTACCTTCCCTGGGTCTCACAATCAAAGCTACTGATACGGAAGCACATCTTAGTACTGACTGGGATAATATTCACCTTCCTGCTACAACTACCTTAAACACTGTGGCTGTGAAGGTTGATCATTTTTAATGTCATTCTATATCCTTTTATCAAGATTTTTGGCTCTAGTTTGTACAAAATTTACTTTGAAAACGACGCCATTGAAATGTGTCTAAAATTGCAAAATTAATATAGGCTTGATTTTGAATTACATTGGTGATAATAATATTTAGAAAAGTATAATGATATTTTAGTAAACTATGAGTAATTTTGTAATATTTATGTTAAAGTTACTAATTTTGTAGTGACAATATTTTTTTAGTTTTATTTCTCGAATAATATGTTATATGTCCTGAGAAAAAATCGTTTCAGAAACATGGACTCGTTTTCAGTTTTTAGTAGCGTTGGAAATAACCTTTGCAATTTTTATTACTTTGGCACTGATTCCCACCTATATTATAAAGATTTCAGCCTTTGGTAAGTTAGTGGTGCTAATATAACAGTGTAACGCAAAAATTATGTAATTCTAGTATAAGATTATTAACTTCATTGAATCTCTAAGAACTTGGTCGCTATGGCGATGTATATGGTGGTAATAGATTCAAATAATGACGATACAAGTAATGTTGGTGTATTAAAAAATCTTTTGAAGTTAAAGATACGAGCTTTGCTGGAAAATGTTATTTTTTAGAAATGCCTTACCATAAAGTAGAATATACATCTAGTGTTAAATAATGTATATTAATACGCAATTTGTCTGTATTTAGCAATATTTTGTATGTACTGGAATGTTCGCAGTTTTATTAAAATTGGATATTTTTGTAATTTTGGCTTCCGTAGGATTAAAATCTATGTACTTTTGCGATTATTGTATAATAATTTGATTCATCCCATTGAAGTGTTTGTCATTGTGGCGTGTTAAATTTATGTCACTGCGATTGTGGATGGAAATTATGTTATTTCGATATTGTATACCTTTGTGGATTAATTTTGTATATTTTCTTGTTTTTAGTACTACGTTGAGATGGATTGGATCAAAATAAAATTTTATATCCTCACAATTTGTTTTTATTTAACTTGGATACCTATTAGACATATTGAAAGCAATTAGATACACCCGGACACATCTATCGGCCCACTCCACGAAATACGTACAGAAGATGGAATGGAAGCGTCAACTTCGCCTCAAGACGCGAGAAGGCGCGCGAATACGCTGGAATTCTCGCGTATTCCATTGCTGTGTGTTGGTGAAAAAAATCCAGATCCATATAATGAATTAATGATGTTATAAATACTATAGATATGCCACAAACGTCAAAATCGTACACCTGAAAATTGAGCCAATTGTCTCACCTCGCAATTAGTTCGCACAAATGAACCTGACGTTTATTAGAATTGATTGAAATAGGTAAAAATACCGTCTTCTGTATTACCAATTTTATGTAGATAAAGATAATAAAACCCAAATGATAACATATCACACGAAAGTGCACAATAATTTTTATTTGATGTACTTTAATTAACGCGTATTTTAGGTTCATTTCATAGTTTTGCAAGAAAAAAAGATTGCGCCGATAACGTACTCAGCGAGGGAAAGATGAAAGATAGCAAGTACGAGTACTAAGCCGGATTCTAACCCATGGAGCCGAAATCGAGATTGAGTGGAGCGAGTAGATTCTTTTTAAAGGGGCGGGCTGATACAATAACGATAGTCGTAGATCCCTCAAGTGAGGGGAACCGTTTTCAGACGCAATTTAGTTTGTATATCTATATTATTGCAATAATGTATTGTATTCATATAACAGTATTGGATGCTTCGATCATTAATGATTGAAGGATCCATGCCTTCAAAATCCTCAAGGCGTTCGTAAATACTAAAATAGTACTATTTATTACTTATACTGTGTTAGACTACAGATTTTACCACACAATATCGAAACTGATGGACCGAACGATAGTCACAATTTCAACATTAAGGGGTATGGGAGATCAATGAAGATTATTGTGGGATTACAGTATAAAACTTATGCATTGAGAAATATCTATGGCTATGCAAATGCAGCAAATGGTGCTAAGTATCACACATTGATGGCGGTAAGAGGCGCACGACACGAGAATAATCCACCAAGAGTAATGACTTAAGTACTCGCATACATGTGGCTAAATTACATACATTTATGTTATAAGGGTACAGTCTTTAGATTTAATCCTGGGCCCATAAGATGCTGCTATGTAGATGCTAGGAAACAAACGAGGGTTTAACTTTCAATTAATAGTCTGTAAAAAATTGGTATTAATTATTAACAATTAATATCTCATGGATGTCTTTTTGTTGTCTTTTTATTTTATATTGTCCATATTACTTAACACTTTATACATAATTTTATCACTAAGCACATTAAACTTCACCAGGGGGTCCTAAGGTGTTTGAGTAGAAGGGTCTCCAACAAATTTTGATAGGACATGAGCCGTCTAGCGTAAGCTACGCCACTAAACTTCACGCTATTATACATACAAAGGGTCTAAATAAATGAATCTATTGATGTTGTATCGCTGTTAAACGAATGAAAATCCTAGGAAAGACATACCCGGTACTCAGTCCTCTCTGTCTATCGTCTAAGCTGAAGTCAATTCCCATCAGATTTTTATGATTTTAACTTAGATTACTGATAACAGGATTAGCGTAACCGATAGAAATATTAAAGCTCTTCCAGCTAAACAAAGGGACTTGGCCTTAACTTAAACGTAAGGCCTATTCTAGGGAATCAAAATATTCAGAATCAGCGGCGGTAGAGCCCCAGAATCCCAACAAGCACGTACTGAAATACACCGAGTGGGAGAAAAAGGGGATAGTCATTTGTCGTCCCTTTCGTCTTTGTATCTGATGACATGTGCATTACGATTAGAGAGTATACGATAGAGTAGTGTACATTGATCCCGGATAATTCATTGGTACTGCTGCACTGCACCTATAATTTATTCTACTACATGTTCTCTTAGAACACTATCAATACACAATGGCGGATTAGCCTTAAGCACAGAATAATATACCTTAAGACCAACTACCTTAAGGCCAACTAGGCCCGGGCCTAGGGCGGCCAAATGTTAGGGGCGGTCGGAGCAGGGTATTACCGAAGGATAATTCTTACAAATTACAGACTGCCATGGCGGTTTTGCGGAGAAGTATTGTATGTAGGTATGAAGCTGATAAATTAGAACCAAGATACTATATAATAAGGAATAACTAGTCAGTTAATGGGAAACATGATACGACCTAAGGCGACCACGATACTACCTAGGGCGGCGAAAACACGACCTAGGGCGGCCAAGACATCAAATCCGCCTTTGTCTATACATAATGTATTGAGTCATGTGAATCATTTATATAAGAGCGTTTTCATACTTTTTGAGATACTTCATTGGCATTATTTCTTATACCAATGTCAAGATAAGTACAGGGATTCATCTCAATGGTCACCGCATCTTGTGATCTCTTTCGAAATAAGTATGGCTCGAGTATTAAATCCGGATGATGCAAACGCAGCACTCAGAAATTTCCTAGTTACCTCATTCACTCACGAAATACAACTAGCCTCCTCCAGAAAAATATTATTTGGCTCTGGTCTTCTGTAAAACGGAGTGAGGTACTTTCTAAGACGGGATGCTCCTAATCTACAGCGATTATAAAAAAAAGTAGTTTCGCCTGAGAAAACTGACCCAGTGTTAAAATACATTTGACCGGAACATTTTAGCGCTCCTCTCAAATGTCAAGTGGTGAGTGGATTGTAGTGCGAACCGCAGTCACAAATAACGCGTTCGCTCATCGAGGTGACACAACTCAACCAACGCAGTTGTACTAGGTACATTTATGAGACAAAGTCTTGCATCTATATGTGTATCTATTATTATGATAGACTAGCTTCTACTCGCGGCTACGCCATTCGTGAATGCAGTATGGACAAATCTGCGTGGTATAAAATAAATAAATAAACGGGGTGTGCTTGGCCACAAGACAGAAGTGAAAACTTCATCTCTCGCTCTGGCCCTCTGACGACTTCACCCGAACGAGCGTTACAAAGCCCAGCGTGACGGTTCAGTCTCACTAGCTACGAAATTGTCACAGCGTGCATAAAGAATGTTTGGGGGGTAAGTGACTCACCACGATCTTTAGAGCCAGCCCCACCTGCACGTGGTGCACCTTGCGGACTAGCGAAAGAGACTCTGTCAAAAGACAGGTAGGGTACATTGTATTTGTAAGTTGCCCGACTGGGGAAGCACCTCCACCTCACAGATACCGCAGCCAAATAACAATTCCCATGACGGTTGTTGTCTTGCAAGTGCGTGAGATTACCAGAAAAAGGTGCTGCGTTGGCAGCGGGGGTGGCGGCACGCGAGCGATATTTCGATTTGCGAGCGTTAATATGCCTCCGGTAACCGCTACACACATATATAAAATAGACGTTTATATGTATGCGTAGTATACTCGTATGTAGTATAAAAAAATTAAGTTTCCACTTCAAGAAAACGTCAAGCAAAGTACGATCGTCTAATGTCGATAATAATAAACTTCACGACTGTACATTTATATGATGCATACGTTCAGTGATTATTCCTAGACACAGAGGTAAAAGTTTACGAGATCGTGACGTCCTGTTGCAACGCGGCGACTGTACTTATATCAAAGTTATATGGAATTACTACCTTTAATTTTAAGTGCATAAGATTCAACATTCCATGTTGTAGATGAAGATGACGCGTGGTGAAACTATTCTCAAATTGATATACTTAAGTTTTACCACAACCCGGCCACTCCATACAAATGTCGCGTCGTTCATTAATACATAAACAATGACATCTGTATATAGCGAAAAAGAGCGTGTGTGCGTGCGGTACCATAAAAATTGTTCCAGATTTGTCTCAGAGGGGAGGTGAGGTCGATACGAGAGAGCGGCAGGGAGTGGCCATACTGTATGTAGTACTTACTATAAATATTTTGAAAAATGGAAAAATTCACCTGCCTCCACTAGGTGGGATTTGAACACACGACCTCTCGATGACCGGCCGAGTGCTCTTCCAACTAAGCTACCAGGAAGGTTTGTGTTGCTGACGAATATTTGCATCTTATATTCTACTGCGTGAGTCAAAGTGTGGCGTCATCAACTTATTAAGTAATTACACTACTAAACGAGGCATAGCAGTCCATCGTTGCAGATGAAATTCGGCTATTTTTTGATAACACCAAACTAATTAAATTACTATTATTTAAATAGTTGTCCTGGCCAACTTGCCAGAATATTATAAATATTTATAATATACTGGCAAGTTGTACGTAGTACTACTATTATTACTTATACCTATTACTTATACTGTGCTTATACTGTGATTTTACATAATGATTTGGTTCACGGGCACATGCATAGTTCAAATGAATTGTAGGCGAAAGGGCGGGTGAAATCGAGGGGCACGGCTATATTTATCATAAAGATAATTAGTTGATTGTTCGCTTGTACTACAAAAACCAAATAAAACATTCCACTTTCTCTTAATTTGTCCTATTGTCCAGAGTCAAGCCCATACTGCCCATAATTCGATATGATGGGTTTATTAATGGTTAATCAACAATAGATTGTATTGTAAATGTTATGTAAGAATATATATAGTCTTCAATTAAGTACCTACTTATACATATGTTTATAAATACTTAATTGAAGTAACTAACATATTGAACGAATGATTTAGATGCACCATGTGCAGATGAAGAGCTCGATGGCGTCGTTACGCGTGGTAGTATAATCGATAACGAAAGTTAAGAAACGTCGATTGCAGCCTGTCAATGGATGGGTTTATTTATCTGTAGCTCCTCCGTGCTTTAACAAACTAAACGAACTAGTTCAGACCAATAAGATCTAATCTAAAGAAGGTTAAGGGGAGGGGGGGAGGGGGGCGGCGGGGGGAGGGGGGGGGGGGGAGGCAGGTTCCTTTATTGGTTACAGGGTGACCAGCATTGAAAAGGTTAGAAAACACGGCCTTAGAGTCAAACATACATAATTATAATATAATCAGTCATTTCGGTGACGTTCACGGACAGAAGCCGGTACACCACACCCTTCAGTCAGGGCCGGACTAAGGCCTAGGCAACCCTGTCACGTAGTTTTTAGGGTCCGAAAGTTAGATTTTTAATTGTAATTTTGGAAGTGAAAACTTCTTTAATAGGCCCGGAAATACAATGTTGGCTAGGGCCCGCTTTTTAGCCTTAGTCCATCACTGCCTTCGGTCAGTAGTCCTCTTCCATTAAAGTGGACAGCACACACGTAAGGATCTTCAACGAACGCCTGGAAACTAACGTTGTGGTTTGACTCGAGACGTCAGATTAGATAACAGTCGTTAAGCCAAGTCAGTTGCCCTTAGGCGGTTTAAAAACACTGGCCTACTCCAAACCACAGTTGAGCAGCGTGGTAGAGTATGGTTGATTGAGGGGAGACCCGTATCCCATCTGTACGGACAAGGAAGACGACAACAATGGCTGCACTCTCAACATCAGATTGCTCTTGGTCTACGGTCATTTTTGAACCACTGTTAAACGAAGCTCTGGCGAAAAGAGGTAGGTAATAGCGTATTTTTTAACCTGTCTGACTAAGGAAGTACCTCCACCTCACAGAATACCGCAGCCAAATAACAATTCCCTTGAGGGTTGTTGTGTGCCTGCGAGTAAGTGAGGTCGCCAGAAAGAAAGAAAGGAAGGAGTATAGGTTAGCAACGGCAAACCCGTGGTGATGATGATTTCCATGGGCGGTGTTGATTGCTTTCCTTCAGGTCTCCCACATGCTCGTTTGCCCCCCTCTCATAAAAAAAAACCGGACAAGTGCGAGTCGGACTCGCCCACCGAGGGTTCCGTAGGTACGTAGTATCATTATTAAATTTGATATTTTTAATTATAAATAAGAAATAATGCGTCGAAAAAAATAAATAAAATATATTTTGCAATGTGTACATCAAGCCCTTTCATATGATACCCAATTTGAACTAGTAGTTTGATTTTTTTTTAACTTCATGGGACCGTAGACCTGAGTATACAGTTCAAATTTCAGCTTGATACCTCCACGCATTCTCGACATAGAAATTCTTGACAGACAGACAGACAGACAGACAGACGGACAACAAAGTGATCTTATAAGGGTTCTGTTTTTCCTTTTGAGGTTCGGAACCCTAAAAAATGGATCTAGGTGGTCCGAACGTAGCTAATAATATCCATAGGCTACGGTAGGTTTATATCAGCTTTATATCTTTATATATTACACGCGACAAGGTAGAAAAAAGAGGCACTATTTCTCTATTAATTATTGGTAAATCCATCTACTTGTTCCAACGGTACGATTAGATAATAATTAAGCTCTGTAATTATAGCTTTGATTGACATACATAAAAAGCTGGTAAGTGTTTAGCAATAACACTAAAATTATTAATTTTAAACCGTAATGCCATATAATTAGAGTAACTTAAATGATGCATTTAAGTTACTAATTTAATAACGTGTGAGACTTCACACTTTCCCTGTCAGTATGTGTGTAATTTTCAAATCACTGGCATATTAAAACTATTATTAACCATCTTGAGCCCTAATCAAGTTTCAGTACAGTATAAGTAATGGTAGTATAGTTATCACATCATCTAACACACATCGCCTCTGAGACGAATCATCAGTAGCACAGTATTACTTATACTGTGGTAGCACCAATATTTAAGTTTATATCGATCCTAAAATTTCAATTTTATTTGTCAAAGTTACATAAATGGCGGACTTATTCCACAAGAGTATCTCTTTCAGTCAACCTTAGAGTAACTCAGTGGATATAACATTACAGTTTGGCAAGTAGAACAACAAGAACTAAATGTAAGATGGGAATTTGCAAATAGGTAAATGTTTTATTTGTTTTTTCGTTTATATTATTATTTTATTATTACCTTTCTATTTAAATTTAAATAACTAAATAATAAAACTTACATTTAATCATTATTAATATAAACAAATAAATAGAGAGGAAAAGAACTACCTATAAACAAATTAAAATTAATTTGTTTATAGGTAGTTCTTTTTCTCTCTGTTTATTTGAAGATTTATATTTATATTAATTTTCAAATTAATTTTAATTTGTTTATAGTTCTTAATATAAAAAATATCTATATATTAATACGTGAAGGCAAAACTTTGTACCCCTTCTTATGAAAATTGCGCGGACGTGACGGAGGAGAATGAAATTTAGCACACTTATAGTTTATATAGAGAATGAGTGCAGAATGCTAATATTTTTTTAAACATTACACACATTACCATGTATTAAAAAAAACACACGCATATATACTCTTTTGTTTATGGTTAAAGTCATACCTAATTAAAATTAATTATGGTCGAATTTCGACCATTGGGCAACCACTAGTAAAAATAAATATGTATAATTACACAGGACACATGCTACAGTTTAGCCTAGGGCTTCCAATCCCGCAGTCTGTCTTCAATCTCGGTATTTGCGGGACTGAACATTTTCAATCCCACGGGATCCCGGTATTTGCGGGATTCCGCATGGGAATTACGTAGTACATAGTATTTACGAAAGGGAAATAAAGCAATGAAATAATTAAAATATCCACATTTACTTTTAATTACAAATGTACAATGTTTATTGAGAAACACACACAAGTAATACCTTAACATTTTAAAACAATATAAATAACTTATAAATAAAATACCTACTTAAATATAACTTAGAAATAAATAACTATAAATAATGAAGCCCCGCCAAATCGTTACCCACTTGAAAAGTGCCCAAAAGGCTGGCAGCATTGCCACGTTGAATGGCAATGCTAATCCTCTGGCCGAGATATTGGCCAGCCCTTTGGTCATGTGATACTTCGATCAATTTACTATAGGTTTTATATTTATTTAGGTATTCAGAGAACAATAAAATTATAGCACTTTTATTGAGATCATTATAAATATGTTATTTAAAAATCTAAATTACCTAATTATCTAATTCAGTTCAAAATATTTGCGAATAACATCTGTAGTATCGTCTGGCAGAGGATTGCTTAGGTTTTATATTTATTTAGGTATTCAGAGATCAATCAAATTATTGCAGTTTTTTTGATATCATGTGAATATACTATTAAAAATCAAAATTACCAAATTAATTCAGTGGAAAATATTTGCGAAGTATTTCAGTTGAAAATATTTGCGAATTATTATTCGCAAATATTTTCAACGATACTATAGATGTTGTTCTCAAATATTCCGTCCGTATCCGTATTTTGTTGATATTATAGCTACCAGCAGAAAAAGCCTTTTCGCTTCCTCACTAATAAGCGGTATTGCTTAAGGTTTTTATACATAAATCATATTTACCCATTTATCATCATCGTCACTCATTTAACCCCTAGATTCATGAAAGAGTGAGTGACTAAATGGTTGAGTATATGGTTCTCCACAGTCCCGCAAATCCCGCGGGATCCCGCACTCGTAATCCTGCATTTGCGGGACTGTAAAAATAACGCGGGATGTCGGAATACCGGGATCCCGTCGTACCGGGATTGGAAGAATATGGGGCTAAACTTTAGCCCCATATTCTTTCTGTTGATCTAATTGTATATTAATCTTCATATTAAGCAACAAACTGCGTCACTCGAAGGCCAAAGGTTTGCAACGATCACACGATGGATCCACCTGTCGTGTTTATTTGACACAATGATTGTCTCTCCATCACACAGAGGAGGTGCTTGCGTGCTAATGAATACATTTGGAAAATATGGTCCTATTAAGATACGCAATTGTTTCTAATGATGTAGCATCCGTATTTTTGTACCTATCAAGGCTGAGAAAGGGGAAATTGATGGGAATATTTGTTTTGCAATAAGCGCAATTGTTTTCAAATTTTCGATAGCACTAAAGTTGCCAATCGATGACGATGCACAGAAACACTGTGAATTATATTTATAGCTTTATGTTATCTTCATGTCAAGAGGAGCTCGATGGCGTCATTGCGCGTGGCAATCTAATCGATCACGCAAGTTAAGCAACGTCGACCGTAGCCTGTCCATGGATGGGTTTATTCATCTCGAGCTCCTCCGTGCTTCGGAGGGCATGTTAAGCCGTTGATCGCAGCTGTTGTCGTTAGATGTCAGTCGTTAACCCAAGTCAGTGGCCTTTAGGCGGTTTGAAAACACTGACCTCCGCCAACCCCCAGTTGAGCTGCATCTAAACCCCTTCGATTGAGGGGAGACCAGAATCCCATCAGTGGGATGATTATGGGTTGATGCCGATTATCTTCATGTACATACCAAGAGTTGGCAAGGTCATCACATTCAGAATTAGAATCATTTATTTGCGGAATACAGTTTGTTACAGATCTTAAATTTATATTGTGTAGGTACATTGTATTTAGCCTGTTATCAGGCTTTACAATTTTATAATAAACATGTCTAAATTCAATGGTATCCCATTTAATTTAAAAATATATGAAATACTAGCTGACCCGGCAAATGTGTTTTGCCATATAAATTTAGGGGTTGATGGTAGAAGGGTGAAAATTTGAAGTTGTATGTAATTTTTCAATGCTAAATCATAATAAAATAAAAAAATAAAAATCTGTCTGTCGGACTGTGTGTCAAGCTGAAATTTGAAATGTATACTCAGGTCTGCGGTCTCTTGAAGTTGTAAAAAAATCAAACTGCTAAGTTTACGTAAAAAAAAGATACGGCCGTTTATTCAGCAAAAAACGGATATTTCGACATTCTCAAGGGAATCAAAACTCATAACTTCCCGTTGACCTAGAACTATGAAATTTGGCAAGTAACATCGTTATAGACTACAAGTACAAGAATAAATCTCGAAATGATACATTTGTAATTAAGTCTCAAAAGGGTTAGATTCCTGAATTATTTATACTGATCTTACGTATGGAACCCTCGGTGGGCGAGTCCGACTCGCACTTGTCCGGTTTTTTTTTATTTCGTTAAAGCGTTAATTGCAATTATAATCATATAAAAGCAAAAGTCATAATTGTTTTTTTTTTAATCTCATAAATGTTTATGTGATTTAATTATGTTACTAATGATTTAATAAGTAAACAATCACCTGATATTTTATAATAACATAACCTTTCAGTAGGGAGCCATTCATAAATTACGTCACACGTTAAGGGGGAGGGAGGGGGTCAACGAAGTGTGATATCGTGTGACAAGGGAGGGGTGGGAGGAGTCGTAAATTTAAAAAAATCTAAGTTTCCAAATAATCTAAGTTTTAAACCACGAACATTGAACTATTAAAGAAAATCTCAATGATTAAGTTAAAAACTGATTAAGTTTTGTATCTTTAATTAATATAATTAATAGTTTTTTGTTTTGATTTGATGTTAATTTATTAAAAAAAATAATTTAAAGTGAAATAAAACTAAATTCGGAAATGCTGTTTTATTTCAACAATTTCTAGATGTAAAATTGCAAAATATGTAACACATTATCGGGGAGTCTCACAAATATGACCAGCCCCCTTACCACCATCTCATGCGATTTAATACCTGAATAGAATGCTTATTCATACCAATGAATAAGCGACTCTATTTCAAATTGAATAGAGTCTCCAATTGCGATTCAATAACTGAATAGAATGCTTATTCGTACCAATGAATAAGCGACTTTATTTCAAATTGAATAGAGTCTCTTATTGCGATTCAATAACTGAATAGAATGCTTATTCATATCAATGAATAAGCGTCTCTATTTCAAATTGAATAGAGTCTCTTATTGCGATTCAATAACTGAATAGAATGCTTATTCATACCAATGAATAAGCGACTCTATTCAATTTGAAATAATCGCAATAACAGTTGGTGGTAAGGGGGCAGCTGTGACAAGACGGGGAGGAGGGGTCAAAAAATCATGAAATTCGTGTGACGTAATTTATGGATGGCCCCTAGTCCAGTCACTCATTCAGTAATTTTATTGGCTTATGTTATTATTTTTCTATCTGTTCAATTGCGGTGCAATGGTGCAATGGGTCAATTGTGGTATAACGTCAATTGTGGTAAACGATCTCAAACAATTATTTTTCTAAAATTTTATTGATGTAGATTTGTTACACAATTTTAAACATCCATGTTGTGTAGACGGTCCATTCGTTACATAATACAAGCAATGAACAGACAGACAAAATTGCTTTTTAATATGGAATTTCCTTCGAAGTTAGCTTATACAATTATGTGTATTTTTCTGCTATTCACGTAACCCTTAATATTAACGACTTAGAGTTGAAATTGTCTAATTAAATTCAATTCTAATTGTCGAAGTCGTGAGAATCAATCAAATTGTCCGAACCATGATTTTATTTCATAATATTACTCGTGAATTACTTGTACATTTTGGGGTTCTCCGTTTATAGATCAACAATTTCGGTTTGCTTTTAAAGGAGCACTGTCTTACTCATGACGTGTGATAAGTTCCCAGTTGATATGGAAAAGTATGAATTTTTTTTTTTTTTTTTTATACTACATCGGGTGGCAGACAAGCATATGGCCCGACTGATGTGAAGCGGTTGCCGTAGCCATATTAACGCTCGCAACATAAAATATCGCTCGCGCGCCGCCACCCCCGCTGCCAACGCAGCATCTCCTTCCTTTCTGGTGACCTCACTCATTCGCAGGAACACAACAACCCTCAAGAGAATTGTTATTTGGCTGCGGTATTCTGTAAGGTGGAGGTACATTCCCCAGTCGGGTAGCTTACAATTACGCTCCCTACCTCTCTTTTCGCCAGAGCTTCGTTTCTCAGTCAGCAGGGTGCACCACGTGCAGGTGAAGTTGGCTTTGGTTCAAAGGTGTTGATGAACCACTTACACCCCAAACTACTTACGAATTGTAGGTAAACTCGAGAGATCATGAAGCTTTTCACTTGTAGTACGAGCCTTACATCTACAGCGATTGTATTAATAATAGTTCAGAGTCCACCGTGTAAGGCTTCACGAGTTCTTGACTGTACAATAAATAAAACTTATAGATAAATAGAATCCCTAGGGGGGCAGCTGCCCCTTCCTACCCCCCTTGGCGACGCCCTTGGATGGAGATGATAAATTTGTAGCTGCAACACCAAACAGTATCCCCCGATTTTTTTTTTTTTTTTTTTTTATACTACGTCGGGTAGCAGACAAGCATACGGCCCGCCTGATCTGAAGCGGTTACCGTAGCCATATTAACGCTCGCATCATAAAATATCGCTCGCGAGCCGCCACCCCCGCTGCCATCGCAGCATCTCCTTCCTTTCTTGTGACCTCACTCACTCGCAGGAACACAACAGCCCTCAAGGGAACCGTTATTTGGCTGCAGTATTCTGTGAGGTGGAGGTACGTAAATATCAATCAATTATGTATGATGATAATGATTAATGAAGCATTCACGTCAAAAAAAATGTTGTGCATATTTTTCTGATAAAGAACACGGTCGAGAAGATTCAACCCACACTTGACAATGTTATGAATTTCTGTACATTCCCTATGTATTATGTCGTAGGTCGATATTTAACATGTAATAAACTAATAGTTCTCCACACCTACATAATTGATACAATGTAATCACAAGTGAGCGTGTTATAAATTGCTTATATATTTTTAACCAATGTTTAGTTAGTCTGATTTGAAGCTATAAAAATATGTATTTGCATACGTTTAAATTTATACTATACCTAAATTAATATTTAAAGTTTCAATTATTCACTCCCTGTGCACCTGCCATGGCTTATATCTGTATTACCCTTAGGTTGTTAATGTATTATTAATTAATTATTAAGAAGTGTCTTCTTAACCATTAACTTTTTTAAATAATTCACTCCGTGAGTTATTTAAGGAGATAAACATCCTCACTGTCGCTTCTCAATATATTTATGTAAATATTATGTACGTCCGTAAAAATATTTCGAATTTTACAAAAGTATGTGATATAACTAATGTCAACTTGCGGAACAAAAACAAATTGGTTATTCCAAAACATAGACTGGAGAAGGTCAATAATTCGTTTGTCGTAAATTGCATCCGCTACTACAATAAGTTGCCGGAATCGGTCCTGATTTTACCCGACATTAAATTCAAACAGCTTATTAAGACCACCTTATGTAAAAAAGCTTACTACAGGACCGACGATTACCTTAATGATAAAAATGTATGGCAAATTCTCGGCACAGGATGTGAAGCACAGGCGTCTTATCTTTACAAGTAGTATTGTGGATATACATATTTAGACTTTATACAATATGTATATACACTCTATACTATGATTTTTTATATTTTTATTTTTTTTACTATTTTATTTTACTTATTTTTTTTTTTTTTATTTTCTCTCTTATTTTGGTTGACATACCATTTTTTTTATTGTACATTGACATTCTTTTTATTGTATTATGATAATATTGTATGGCTATTTAAAAAAAAAGACCTATATTGACAGAGTTTCTTTCGGCATTTCTTCTCGTCAATGGTCATTCCGAAATGCTGGTAGATAAAAAAATATACCTAATTGTAAAAGACGTGTCTAAGTGCCCGCGAGGGCCCACAGAATAAAGAATTTTGACTTTGACTTTGAATTCAAATTGGTTTCGCGCAATTTGTCAAATGACTGACTTTAGTTACAATAGACAAGTTAATATGGTCGTTCAGTTTTCTTAAATTTTCAATTTATCCACGCAACTTTCTTATTTTTTTCATTCACAACAACTTTCTAGCAATAACAAATGCAACAAAAAAAAGAATTAGCGAAATCGGTCCAGACGTTCATGCGTGGAAATAGGGATTCATTTTTATATAATAGATAGAGAGATAGCATAATAATTGTTACACAGCAAACCGAACAAAAAGATAAAACGAGCCCTAAAAGTTTTCATATCAGGGAAAGGCATGTTAAAACTATGTCATTATTTAGATGCAATTGCGATTTGGCAATGTGAATCAAATTGAATTATCATTTTGATAAAATGAAGGTTTCCAGATGTCATTCTTTGCGCAAAGAAGCCATGTATCTACGCACTATAAAATTAATTAAAATTTTACATAATTCACACACATTATACCTCACACGTTATTATGAGACAAGCTGGCATTGACTGAATGGATATGAACTCGTGTGAGGCAGTGATCGAGCAAAAAACCAATAAATCGAGTTACGGGGCTATTGTTTGGGCGCCTAAGATCATAGCAGATTCGTTACAACCTTTTAATTAGACGTATATTTTAGATTGGATCGCAGTTTGATTGTGGTTTCTTGCATATTTTATTTGCTTGGCAATTTTTTGGTATATTGTCCTTTTGTTAGTTGTGGCGACTATTTTTCATTCTTCATTCTAAAATCACCTTTGATTAAGGCGTAGGTTTTTAGACGTAGTATTCTGGAATGGTGACCGTGGAAACGTAACGGTAAACGGTGGAAACGACAGTTCACCACTAGATGAACTGATAATTTGATAAACATCGTAGGGAGCCAATGGATGAATGCAAGTGACTTGCGACCGATCTTATTATCTTATCTTAGAGTGGGTCCAGTGTTTCAGCACTGGTGACACGTCGACCCTCAATGGATCTTTTGTGTTCTCCCTAATCCTTTAGTCACTCTCCCCTGACTGTCTGGAGACATGTTCCATGTACTTCAGTATGGCGCTTAATGGAAAGAGCCTGTAGTCCTCCAGGTCCGGGTATGCCTTTCCTAGGATTTCCATTCGTTTGCCGGCTAGGGCGTCACATTAACACATCAAGTATTTCATGGTCTCGTTAGACCCTTTGCATATTTTGCACTCTGCCCCCTTACCACCATCTCTTATTGCGATTCAATAACTGAATAGATTGCTTATTCATGCCAATGAATAAGCAACTCTATTTCAAATGAATAGAGTCGCTTATTTATTGGTATGAATAAGCAATCTATTCAATTATTGAGTCGCAATAAGAAATGGTGGTAAGGGGGCTGGGCTATCAACACGCCTCATCTTGTACAGGTGTCCTTGACATGCATAGTGGCCCGTCGGTGCACCAAGCATGCATCCGTTTTCTGTCATATTTATTTGCGACCGATCCGACCGACCGATGATTGTGGAACCCCAAACATTGTTGTATTTTTACGGTGAGGAGTTACTGTATCAGCACCGGGAGTGCCAGCGTGCGAACTTTTGAATTGCAAGCTCTGTAGGCTCAGTTTTGGTTTCATAATGTTGTGCATAAATTAACACGTGGTACTCTGCAGTTGAGCTTCACCTGACCATAATATACTGAGATGCTATGACCTGACTATCGACACAATAAGAAATTGCTGCCGATCTCTTTAGGCTTTTAATGCATTATTTGGCTCAGTCTATCACTTTGACAAGAGAGTCACATTCCAAATCATCCTACTCGTACAAATTTGACTGCAGTGAACGTCACTGTGTAGCATTTTTGTTGGTGCTGGCTACACAGGAGACACTTTTCCTTCCGAATTCATATATCACATCGGTTCGTTTGTACCGCTAAATTATATATATCATTAATAACGAGTATGCTTTTTAAATATATTGTTAATGTTACACTGGGATTTAAACAAATTACAAGATATCCTTCAGTAGATATGAACCTCAAAATCTTGGGAACAATGCCACATGGACCAAATTTTTTACATTTATTTTAGTTTTATTTTAGTATTATTTAGTTTTACGTACTTTAGTTTTATAGTTGTTATATTCTGTTTCATATTTATGTAATATTTTGTAAATAAAGTTGATTCTTACAGCCTCAAAGTACCGTAAATTTTTTCATGTTTAGTTAATGATTGCAATGATATCTTCTTCTTCTATATATATAAAAGAAAGTCGTGTTTGTTACAACACTTATAACCCGAGAACGGCTGGACCGATTGCCATGGTTTTTGATTTGTTGGATTTGTTTCCGTCCCGAATAGCAGAATAACTCTTAAAAACATTGGAAAATTGACGAAAAAATAAAATAAAACTAAAAACATTTTCCCATACAAATGAAAGTTAGTTGAAAAAGGATTTATTGGTTGTCAAATATCAAAATGTCAAATCGATTGGTGTCACTTTTATGTCGCGAAAGTTGTCTGTGATTTGTTTTGAAAATTGAAAAATGTCAAATGGATTGGGGTGAAAACGCTTGGCCCATGGAGTACGAGCGCAAGAATCAAATCAGAGTAAACAACAAAAGAAATGACAATTACAAATCACCAAAACGATTAAACCGATTTCAAAACTAATAAATAAAACAAAACGTTTTGCTTATTTTTTTTTATTAAACCATAAGGAAATCTTTATTTTTACGAAATCTTCAGTTTTTATGGATACGGGTCTTCCCTCAACCGAAGGGGTTTAGAGCATACTCCAACACGCTGCTCAACTGCGGGTTGGCGGAGGCCAGTGTTTTCGAACCGCGTAGAGGCCACTAACTTGGCTTAACGACTGTCATCTAATGATAACAACCAGGACCGACGGTTTAACGTGCCTTCCGAAGCACGGAGGAGTTCAAGATAATCTAATGATAACAACCGGGACCGACGGCTTAACGTGTCTTTCGAAGCACGGAGGAGCTCGAGGTAATATAAACCCATTCGTGTACGGGCTACAGTCGACGTTGCTTAACTTGCGTGTTCAATTAGACTGACACGCGCAATTATGCCATCGAGCTTCTCTATTATTTTCTATTTTTTTTTATACTACGTCGGGTGGCAGACAAGCATACGGCCCGCCTGATGTGAAGCGGTTATCATAGCCATATTAAAGCTCGCAACATAAAATATCGCTCGCGCGCCGCTACCCCCGCTGCCATCGCAGCATCTCCTTCCTTTCTGGTGAACTCACTCACTCGCAGGAACACAACAGCCCTCAAGGGAGCCGTTATTTGCCTGCGGTATTCTGTGAGGTGGAGGTACATTCCCCAGTCGGGTAGCTTACAATTACGCTCTCTACCTCTCTTTTCGCAAGAGCTTCGTTTGTCAGTCAGCAGGGTGCACCGCGTGCAGGTGAAGTTGGCTTTGGTTCAAAGATGTTGATGAACCACTTACACCCAAATATTATCATCATAATTATTATAAACCAAACTTAATCATTGTTTTAATTCCATAAAATCATAAATTTTGTTCAGCTAATATGTACCACGACATTCATTGATTGTTAGGCGGTACGAAGTTCGCCGGGACAGCTAGTTGTATATACAAAGCGAAATGGTTGTGAAAAATTACTTTTTAAGTTTCACTTTTCACATAGTTATGTCAGACATATCGACGTATAAAAGAATATTGGGAATAAGTAACAAAAAATTAACAGTTCAGAAGAACAATTTAAAGTTTGAAATTTCTAAAAAAGTTATTTACCTATTGTGAAAAAAACCTCTATTTTCAAGCAGCATCATTGTTCGAAACTGTTTTATGTTGCTAAAAACAATTTGCTCTTTTTTAATTGGGAATCAGGTTTAAGCAACACTACTAAGCGATTTTCTATTTGTAAATTTGTAGAGTAAGTGGGGTTATTCAGCATTTAATAAGTTAAACAAAGAGTTAAACCAATAGGTAATTGGACGATACACCTCTGTTAAAAACGTATGGGACGAGGAAGCATAGGGCGCCCACTCTGTAGATGGACCAACGATCTCAAAAAAGTGGCTGGTAGCGGTTGCATGCGGAAAGCGGAGGATGGCATATGGTGGAAAGCATTGGGAAAGGCCTATATCCAACAGTGGGTAGATACAGGCTGATTATGATGATGATGTGCGGAGGAGGAACAATCGACAGAATCTGACATCCTAACGCACAGATAATATAATAGTATAGTGGTGCAGCCTGCCGACTAGCGAAAGAGGCTCTGGCAAAAGAGAGGTAGGGCACAGCGTATTTGTAAGCTGCCCGACTGGGGAAGTACCTCCACCTCACCTCAGCAACACCGAGAGGTAGCCAATCCGTTGCCAGCCCTTTAAGAAAATAAATAACCCATGTCGTAATTGTTCGGAAATACTTAATATAATATATAATAATAATTTAGTCCAGAGCATTCTAAAATACATATTGATTAAGTGCAGATTTGAAAAATTCAATAAACGGAGATATCTGAACATTACCTAAGAGCTAAAGAATTTCAGAGTTTAGCCGCATACACTAAAAATGATCTTTAATTGTGATTTAAACCTGAGGGGCAATTCTTGTAATTGAAAAATAGTCAAAATTCAGTTCCGATCCAGTCTAAAATTTGGTATTCTCGTATCACAATACGAATCTTCAAAGTTATAATTAAAATGGGATTATATCGAATGTGACCGAAAATTAAAAAAAAGCTAAGAATATTATTATACTACCAATAAGAATTGATAATAATTTAGTTAACAAGTATATATTTTTTGTCAATTCACAATTCAATCCCTATTCAATCAACTTTCGTTCTGCGATGTTGAAAAATTACGGGACTGGTTACCAGTCCCGTAATTTTTCAACATCGCAGAAATGGTTCGATCATACGGAATTCCACGAGCATGCAATAATCAAAGTGCCATCAATCGATAGAGCTATTCTACAAAAGCATTCTTAGCAAATGAAAGGGATATATTACGTGATACATGACGTGACTCACGTACTAAATGTTAGCTGTTCGTTCTATCTGGAGCAGCGGGCCTGTGTCATGATGCCTGAAGCGTATGATTACATTTTGACCTATGAGAAAGGATTAGATCATCTATTGCTATAATTAAAGGCCTCTTTACCCGACTGACGAAGAAAGGGAGGGGGGATTTTTTTCGAGTGGATGTATGTATATTTGTTGGCACGCTCTACAAACTAAATCGTTTAACGGATTTCAACATATGTGATAACATTCAATTCTTCTCAGCTGTGATAACATTGGGCATATTATTCCAAAATTCGAGGGTAATAACATAAAAAACAGTTTGAATTTTCTATATCAAAAAAATAAATCAATTCAATCCGGTTTGATCCAGCTAATGGTTTTACATTTTTGTATTGCAAATCGAACATTTATTATCGTTTTCAATATTGGGCCTTAAAATGCAACTTCTAAGCTCATGTTAATGAGAAAACATTCAATTTGTTTCCGATATAGACTTCTTCAGTATATAATTAAATAAACATCCACAAAGAATTAACAAAGAAATAGTGTTACTATCCTACGAGGTAACATGGCCGGCATATTGGAAACTTTGCCTACGGGCAGCGGTTTAATTATTAGTTAAGTTTTGCTTTTAGTTTATTTATGCATAGTTAGTTTCAATTTAGATGTATTTATTTAATTATATGTATTTTAATCTGCATTTACTGTATTTTATTATTCGGTAAATTAAATAAACAGTATATAAAATTCTCGTGTCTCGGTATTTGTACACCAAACTCCTCCGAAACGGCTGGACCAATTTTTATGAAATCTTGTGTGCATATCGAGTAGGTCTGAGAATCGGCTAACATCTATTTTTTACTCCTAAATGATAAGGGTGATCCACCCCTAATTATTTTTTTATTATTTTATTATGATGTAGCATTGAAAATTACATACAACTTCAAATTTTCACCCTTCTACCATCAACTCTTAAATTTATATGGCAAAACAACGTTTGCCGGGTCAACTAGTAGCAAACCCCGGCCACTCCATACAAATGTCGCGTCGTTTACTACTATATAAACAATGACGTCTGTGCAGAGCGTAAATGAGCGTGTGTACGTGCGGCGCCATACAAACTGTTAGTGATTTGTCTCAGAGGGGAAATGAGGTCGACACGAGAGAGCGGCAGGGAGCGGCCATATTGTACGTAGTACTATTACTTATACTGTGCTAGTAGGTAAACAGTATAAGGTCTTCTATATGCACATAATATTTCCACGTGCCCTACGCTTTGCCCGAGGCAGTACAAGTAACTACGCTGTAATTTCCGTGTAATCTTCCATATTTACGTGATGCTGTATCCATAATGTTTCCTGAATATGTTTGTTCGAAGTGATTTATAGTCTACTGTACGTAGCTTCAAAGTCGCCAATCTTGTCAGCAGGCGTCGCTATTGCTACAAAATAATTATTCTGCAAATACATAACTTTTGGAAAAGACTTAAAACTTATACGTAAAATGTAAATTAATAATAATACTATATTTAGACACAAACACAAATTTAGAGGAATGCAAAAAAAAGTGTGTTTAAAGCAAAATATCATTGATGTTGAAAAAACACAATCTAACGGCCAAAATTAAGCAAATTAGAAAAGAAGATAAATTTTACCACCATACATACGGATAGAATGGTTAGCAATGGCCACTTTGACTCCGAGGTCGCGGATTCGATTCCCGCACAAGACAAACATTTGTGTGCATGAACATGTCTGTTTGTCTTGGTCTGGGTGTTTTCTATATATTATAAGTATGTATTTACAAAAAAATGTATTTAAGTACATTTATAAGTTGTCTAGTACCCATACCACAAGCTTTGCGCTTAATTTGGGACTAGATGGCGCTGTGTAAATTGTCCAGAAATATTTATTATTTATGCATTCCCACCACTCGGAATGTATGGTGGGCCCCCGTCAAAAGTCATAATTATTCATGAGCAAGTTCGTACTCCTACTCGTCGTTGGCCGATTTTCGGATGGCTGTGACCACAACCTTTTTTGAGGGCTGGATCCGCGCCTGACACGCGACGACCATGAACTACTAAGTTCAATTCTGTGTCATAATTTTGACAGTGTCACAGTGCCATTGACATTATACCTTGGAAAGCGTAATGATGGGAAATCATTACTAGGCAATTTACACAAACCGTAGACCACATAGACGCTTCTTGAAATTGTTCGCTCCCTTCCTGCCGACTTTACCCGAACGAGCGTTACAAGTCCGAGCATGACGCGTTACATACCCGAGTGTGACCATTCAGTCTCATTCTAGACACAAAATAAAGTTCATAGTGCGCCTAAAGAAGTTTTCATTTCGAAAACATCCACGGGAATAACTGGATGTATCCATGTGAGCTCCTTATATATATGCTGAGGCCCATTTTTTACGACTAGGGTGACAAACAAGCGTACGACTTGCCCTACAGTAAGCAGTCATCGCAGTCTATATACATACATACGCTTGCGACACCAGAGGCATCACTCACGTGTTGCTTACCCTGTAAAAATCTCTTTACGTCTTTCTCGAAGAACCATAAACTGTAGTCTCCTGGCAACTGTGGCAGGAAGTTTTAAGTAAGAACGCAAAAATCATGTGAATTTACTTACAACAGAACATTATAAAACAATAGCTTTTTTCTACGTAGAAGCGATAAAAAATAAAACTAGAAAAAGATATCGGAACCTCTTTGATGGAGGTCATAAATGGCCATTATGCGTAATTTTATATGGCGTGCATAAATTCAACCTTGTGATGACAATTAGCCGAATCTTCTTCGCTTATTAAATCATCTATGCCCTCTTTTAACTATAACGCACTTTTAATATCTTGTACCTGACTACATTTTTTATTCTAACTAATATTGGGTCTTCGTCGAATTTCCTTATTCCGGATTCGGTCCCTTAAAACTCCACGCTCTTTTTACAATGCGATATTAACGAGCCCGGTGGACGAATGGCTAGCAATGGTTACTTTGACTCCGAGGTCGCGGGTTCAATCCCCGCACAAGACAAACATTTGTGTGCATGAAGTATGTATTTACAAAAAAAATGTATTTAAGTACATTTATCAGTTGTCTAGTACCCATAGTACAAGCTTTGCGCTTAATTTGGGACTCGATGGTGCTGTGTAAATTGTCCAGAAATATTTATTTATTTAGTCTGTGAACCAGCCCAACGGCAAAGTGCTTAAAGCGTCGGTTGTCAACGGGCAGAGTCCAAGATTCTGCACCATAGGTCATAGGGGAGGATGCTCTGGGGCCCTACCTGATCTGAAGCCGATACCTATCGGATTTTTTGATTGCGAAAATCGAACTAAAACTTAGATTTATGGTATTTGTGTTTAGCTTAGCTGTTAGAGACTCTGGAGCTCTACCGACTTAACTGAAGATGTTTGTCAATAACTAAAAGGTAAGACTTATTTTTCAAATTAAAATACTTGATTGTAATCGGCTTCAGCTTCGGCGGTCCTGGTTGGCCTGTTTTTTTTATAAATCGATGAACGCCGACTGCACGCACGAAAAAGCATGGTTCATTGTCACGTTCCGCCTGAGCCGAGCGTGTAAGCGAGAGGGCGGAACAAGTGATACAGAGACACGTTCGACCTAAGCGTTCGGCTTGTGACGCATTTATCTCCCTTCCACTCCATCGGCCGATGTTTTAACATGATTTATGACATTATCGCGTAAAATTATCGTCCGTAAACTGACTAGACAACGTAAGCGTAAGCCTGCCGGCATTCTTGTCGTCGGTCCACAGTACCGAAGAATTGACCCAGAAAATTCTTTCTCCTACACGGGTTACTTCGGAGGTAGTGTGTTTGTCCGACGCTAGGTATGCCTGGCAGGTGGCCTGTCCGAGTTATGATATGCCCATCAACCCTTCCTCCCAGAGACGGTGGGATTGGCCGCTGTGTGAGTTAGTCCGGAAACAGCTTATTGACACATCGATTAACGCTGCAGAGCGGGCTCGTCTACTGGCTGTGGGAGAATGGGAATCGGGCCTTTGGCTGCAAGCGTTGCCGTCTCCAAACATTGGTACTATGTTGGATGACGGCACTTTTCGTATAGCAGCCTGCCTCCGTTTAGGAATTTCTTGCGTTGTTCCGCATCGCTGTCGATGTGGTGAAGATGTCGACCGGCTCGGACACCATGGCCTCTCATGTTGCAGGAGCGCTGGCAGAATCCCACGTCATGGCAGCATTAATGATATTATTCGTCGGGCTCTTTCCACCGCCGGGGTCCCAGCAGTTTTGGAACCAAATGGTCTGGTACGCGACGATGGGAAGAGACCAGACGGTATGTCATTGCTGCCATGGAAGATGGGTAGACCTTTGGTGTGGGACGCAACATGCGTCGACACCCTCGCGCCTTCCCATCTTCCATATACGTCGTGTTCTGCGGGGGCTGCTGCAGCATCAGCGGAGACCCTCAAACGGCGCAAATATTCAAACCTCATCGGTAATTATGTTTTTGAGCCGTTTGGGGTGGAAACACTTGGCCCGTGGGGTCCGAGCGCAAGAATTTTATTTCGAGATATCTCCAAACGTTTGGTCGACTCTTCCCGTGACCAGAGGGCTGGCCTATTTCTCGCTCAGCGAATAAGCATTGCCATCCAGCGTGGCAATGCTGCTAGCCTTCTGGCCACTTTACCTTTTGACGGCGATGCGGAAGAATATTTTGACGCCATTTAGTTTATTATATTTTATTACTTTTAATTAGTTTTTGTCATTACCGTTTTATTTGTATATATAGTTAGCCATATTTAGTTTTTAATTTAATTGTATATTTTTAATTATTGGTAAGTAGTTTGTATAGATTATTATGTAAAATTTCTATAACTATAATAAATTTCTTTCTAACTAGACAACCGATTATTTTTTTCAGTCAAATGAAAATGAAAGAACGAGTAGGTTATTAGGTAGTAAATAACATAAGAGTCGTGCGTCTATTTAAAGCGTAGTTAAGTAACAGTAACAACACGATACATAAATCCATCTGAAGCAGTCGCATTGCACAATCTACTTAATTAACTGTAAACTGAGTCAAAATCTACCACAAACGAATTACAAGCGTCTTGGTTCAAAGTTGAGACGTGTTGCACCATTAGGTCGATTTTAGTGCGATGTAATTATTACACGCCTCCAGTTCAATTTATACCACCGAAAATAATTTATTACTGATCAAGTTTCAAATGATTATTCAATGATTTGAATAATCATTTGAAACTTTCAAGGAACTCTATTCGGCCAAGTTTAAAGAAACAGCGGATCCACACTGCAGCAGGGTATATTTTTGCGCCCTGGTGTTGTTGGTGGCTAGGGATTGCAATCCAGCGACATTTTCAATCCAGCTGGAATTTTGTTGGACAGGAGCAAATACAGCTGGATCCAGGTCCGGATCCAGCACTTGGATCCAGATCCGGATCCAGCACTTATCGATTTTTTTTATAGACTGTAAAAACTTGAATAACTAAGATATTTATTAATACCAACCATTACTGTGGTAATTATTCATGAAAACACTTTTTCAGATTAATTTACTCAGATTCTAGCCATCTGAAGTAAAAATTAAACCAAAAAGTATTGCGGTGTAGAGCGCATGTCAAACACACAAGGGCGACAGAATGACAACGTTGACAATGAAAAAGATTAATCACATCAGAATTGGTTTCCTATAATACTGATTCAGTCATCAAAACCAAGCACTAATGAAGGAAAAAATTCGAAATGTAGGTACGTGTAAATATTCAACGATTGATTTGATTAATCTATAAAAAAACAACAGGATCAAACCTCTGTTCTAATAAAAAAATCTTTGTATTTGCGAAATAATCACCAGCATACACTAAGTTTTCACGATAAAGATTGCCTTTGATTTGATTTGAAAGTCATGCCTTAATTTATAAACAGAAATCATTTCGCAGAGTTACAAAGTCATATTGAACACAGTTGTTAGCATTCTGCTCTAAGCAATGTTTGTGTTATGAGGGTTGCTCAATCAGAAAGAGATGCGCATGCAGGATATGATCGACAGAGCCAGTAATCAGGCCTGAAACGGGGGCAGACTTGACCGACAACCATAAATCACGCGACCGCATTATGTGATTGTAAACTAAATTATTATGCAGTGTCTCAAATTCAAAGAACTCATTCTTATCCTATACATCAAGCGGAATATGGGTTATTTGAGCGTATAGTGTATTCTTTATGTTGGCAAAGATATATAACTAGCTAAATAAATATAGCTAAAATGACAATGTGGCCATCTTCTCGCTAGAGCAGCTATCGAATCTTCAATGTCGGTATTTTTGGGCGTCGATATGTCGATATATCGGTTATTCGATATATCATTGCATCTGAAGATTGGTTCGAAATCGAGAAGGTTGCGTTTATACCATCTCCTTGGTACCTCCCTCCAACGGTTTCTCGTCCAATGCCAAAAGTCAACTTTGTACTATGGATTTTGGGCACAAAGAACTCTGGGCAGTGGTGCAGATTCGGCGTTACGGGTGTGAATGAGAGGCCCCTGCCTTAGCCTCTTCTTCATCTCTGATTGCTTGATGACAGTCAGAGTGGTCACTGGGATCGCTAGTACCCTGTACATTCGTACAGGGCCACATCACCAATGAAAAATATTGCAAATAGGAAAATAATATACCATTTGAAAGCTTCCGTTGCGTGCGCTACGTAAACGGTTCAAGTTACGCAACAATTACATACGATGGAATTATTCATCCTTCAAAAGATCTAAAAAAAAGTCCGTGATAGCATGTGTCTATCTTTTAAAATTGGCTCACTATAACCTTTCAAATGGTAAGCTTACTCTTCACTCTCAACGCTCTGTCTCACGCAGACGAAATTGCGCGAGTCAGCTAGTAACTTATAAACTTAAATACGATCCGTAGCTACGGGAATTCTCGAGAATGCGCGAGGATTCCGCGGAAGACGCGCGATCTTTTTTGGCTCGTATTTAAATTTATAAGTTATTATACAATTGATATAAAGTTCATTATGATATGAACAATGGGGATGTTTGATATTTTTTCTGACACCAGATATCGCTATTGTACTGAATTTTTTGACAGTGAAACTTCAAGACAACACAAGACGTCAACAAGACATTTAACAAGATGATATGAATTGACAGACGATTGGACCGTATGCTACAGTGCTGCCAAAAGACCCTCATTTCGTTGCAAAAAGCATTCCATTCCCCGCGGTGTAAATTTAGCCTAAGTATTAGTGACTCTAAGTAGTAGAGTAAACAAGCGAGTGGTAATCGATTGTTTGTATAAAATGAAGATACTTCTTGTTATGTTTATATTTAAAAAGGAGTAATAACTCTTAATTTAATTAAATTATTGTGTGCATTATTTTAATTGAATAATAGAAGTACGCTGTATGTCACGCGATCTTAAGATACGGCTCGTGATGAACTGATTTCTTCATAGTACAGTTTAGTAAGGTTTTTTTATACTACGTAAAAGTTAAATAGTACTCAATTTAAAAAGAAACTATATAAATGGCTAAATGAAAAAAAATTTTATTGTATCGAAGCACTCCTTAAGAAAAAAAATAATTAAATAATCACTATTCTGGGTCTAATTGTAGGTACTATAGTCATAGTTATGTAAAAAAATTTGCATGCTAAGTTTATTGGCGAGATGTGAGTTCTCAACACAACTGTATCACCTTTGTATACCATATCTTATGCAAATAAAGATTTATTATTATTATTATTTATATCTCTTTTTAATCACGGGTCAAACCCGGTCATTTGTTAGGCGTGCGCGGGGATATGGATCCAACGCGTAGAGGCCCCTTTGAGAAGTTTAATGTAATGTTGTACGCCCGCCGTGACCCGCTCCCGGATATGTCAATGGAACGACATACCCATGAGCAGGTCTCGGCAGGCATTGAGACTATTGCGAAGTGTGATGGAAAATAAATGGGCTATGGAGATGAGATCTGGGTGAACTTAATACCGGGCTATTACAGAAGAGGGACGGACGCCTGCCATAACTGCTTTTATTGCTAGTTATTTGCGGCAGGCGGTGGCTTGCCACTCACTAGATGGGCCCCCGAAATGCCAGGAAAACGGCCGGGGGCAACACCGGTGTGAGTGACTCAGGGATGTCGAGAGGTGTGCTGCGCTTTCTCCGAAGTTACTCGCGGCGTGATGCCCTTTAACACTTCCACCCCTGGAGCATATAGCTCTAGCGGCTCCTCTCTGGACGGTCAATGAAGGCAAGCCAGAGCTGGGAGTCCTGCGGGCCTTCTTGTGTTTACACTCCGACCGATGAAGACACGTCGGAGACGAAGGCCCTGACCGACTCTCTGGAGACTCGGGTCCGTGGTGTCGCTACTCACACAACAGCTCGCCACACAAGCTGCCCTGCGGACTTATAATAAGTAACTATTTGTATATAAACACAAGAAGGCCCGCAGGACTCTCAGCTCTGGCTTGCCTTCATTGGCCGTCCAGAGAGGAGCCGCTAGAGCTATATGCTCCAGGGGTGGAAGTGTTAAAGGGCATCACGCCGCGAGTAACTTCGGAGAAAGCGCAGCACACCTCTCGACATCCCTGAGTCACTCACACCGGTGTTGCTCCCGGCCGTTTTGTGCCGTGGATCCAACTCCTTCTTGTGTTTACACTCCGACCGATGAAGACACGTCGGAGACGAAGGCCCTGACCGACTCTCTGGAGACTCGGGTCCGTGGTGTCGCTACTCACACAACAGCTCGCCACACAAGCTGCCCTGCGGACTTATTATTATGTATCTCTTTTTAATCACGGGTCAAGCCCGGTCATTTGATAGGCGTGCGCGGGGATATGGATCCAACGCGTAGAGGCCCCTTTGAGAAGTTTGATGTAATGTTGTAACGGACTTATTATTATTATTATTACGTCGGGTGGGCGACAAATACACGGCCCGCCTGATATAAGCGGTTACCGTAGTCATATTAACGCTTGCAACATGAACGAGCCACCCCCGCTGCCTCTACAGCTCTTTTAGAAATATCATTTAGTGCTTTTAGTAAGAAAAAATACAGTTTTTTTAACTACAGCAATTAGTCTACACATGATAAATATATATAAAATCATTCAAGGATTTCTCTATAACAATAAGCAAAAATATTATTATATTCTTATTAATTGCGTGCTTCGGAGGGTACGTTAAGCCGTCGGTCCCGGTTATTGACATTAGATGACAGTCGTTAAGCCAAGTCAGTGGCCTTTAGGCGGCTTAAAAACACTGACCTCCGCCAACCCGCAGTTGAGCAGCGTGGTGGAGTACGCCTGTCAATTGAGGGGAGACCCGTATCCCAGTAGTGGGATGAATATGGAGTAATATAAAAGATTCTAATTAATGGAAATTATTATTACAGCTATTTTGTACTCTTTTTTAAAAGGTTTTCTTTTTTTCTGTGTTTCTTAAGGTCTTTAAAAAAATCTCGATTTCTGCATCTAAACAAGAGTGCCGTCTCATAAACATTTTATTTCATTTTCATTTCGCCTACCCAGATAAACCCTGCGAGCTTTTCGTGGTACGGCATTAATGTGTTGAAATGTATGTGTGAGAGCTTTAAAAATAAATTATAAGAAAAAAATTAATAATAACTAGACTGGATTCTAGCCCACGGGGCCGAAATCGAGGTTGAGTGGAGCGAATAGATTCGCTGAGTGTATTGTCCATTGATTTCTATTAAAAATGTATTTGATGATAATTCCTCAAGGACATGGTCGAACTCAATTTTTTTTCGACACAAATCTCAATCATGTCAAGGTCTTTAATTGTGACAAGTTTCATCAAAATCGGTTCAGTGGTTTAGAGCCTATTCATTTCCAAAAATGTTTTTTTGGCGTATATAAGCGTTCCGCTCGCTCCACTCAAAAATCAGCCCCCTTACCACCAATTCATGACCACCAATACGATGAATAAGCGACTCTATTTAATTTGAAATAGAGTCGCTTATTCATTGGTATGTATGAATTAAGCGACTCTATTTAATTTGAAATAGAGTCGCTTATTCATTGGTATGAATAAGCATTATATTCAGGTATTGAATCGCAATAAGAGTTGGTGGTAAGGGGGCTGAAGGCATTATCTCACATTAAGGCTAAGTAACAACTTTCAATTTCAATAAACAGTACCTATTTAAGGCACTTTATTCTGATAATTGGATATTATGGACTCCTTTCTATCCTATCTTAATTATGGTCCTTTGAAACCGAATGAAACGAAGATTTAACGACGGTATAAATCAGTATAAATCGTACCTTAAGAACTACATAATCAATATTATGTAGTTCTTAAGGCGTAGGCTAGCCATGTAATAAAAGATGACATCTTTTAGGCTTTATAAGTTCTCTGAAGTAATTTCCCCGAGTCTCCTTTATCTTTTCTTTTGTCCGTCTAACCTTTTCTTTCTCCTCAGTTAACTTTTTATGTACACTCGATAAGCAATGCATCTGGAGTTTTAGGGCGTCCTAGAACTCTACATTTGATATTTATTGAAGTGAAAACTTCTTGAGCGGCGTTGTGCACTTTTTGGGATGGGTAAAAAATGTTAAACTCGTGTCAGTACACGTGATCTGATCGAAAATTCGTAAGACTTTTTGGGGTGGGTGAAAAATGTTAAAATCGCGTCAGTACACGTGACCTAATCGAAAATTCATAAGACGAAGGGAGAGTAGACCGCCGGCGTGGCGTAACGGAGGAAGTAATGTTCCCCTCTCTTCCTACCGCGCGGCGAAAATGTAAGTTTGTGTACGATAGCGAAATAAATGAATATTGTATTTTACCACATAAATGATAGTACTTTTATTGATAAATAAAGCAATTCATGTGAAATTATTATTATGGGCTGGGGAGGCCTGATCTTTGATAATGCATTTCCCTTAGTAGCCTTGTACGATATCCACGGGAAGAGACGGAGTGATTCTATTCTAGTCTGCCGGAAACCACACCGGACACTTTACTTAAAGTAGAGTGAAATTGGACAAGCATTTTAGAAATAACTTATTTGGTATTTGAAAGAGTTCTTCACCCTCTCACACCGTACCCCTACATTATAACATTACAATTTTGGGGTGTAAGTGGTACATCAACATCTTTGAACAAAAGCCAATTTCACCTGCTCGCGGTGCACCCTGCTGACGAACAAACGAAGGTCTGGCGAAAAGAGAGATAGGGAGCGTAATTGTAAGCTATCCGCCTGGGGAATGTTCCTCCACCCTACAGAATACCGCAGCCAAATATCAATTCCCTTGAAAGTTGTTGTGTTCTTGCGAGTGAGTGAGGTCACCAGAAAGGAAGGAGATGCTGCGTCGGCAGCGGGGGTGGCGGCGCGCGAGCGATATTTTATGTTGCGATCGGTAATATGGCTACGGTAACCGCTTCACATCAGGCGGACCGTATGCTTGTCTGCCATCCGATGTAGTATAAAAAAATTACAACATTTTGCTACAAATTTGATATATTACCATTGTAGAAATATTACCATTGTAGAAAATAAATAAATAATAAATAAATATTGTCAGACAAATTACACAGCGCCATCTAGCCCCAAAGTAAGCGAAGCTTGTGTTATAGGTACTAGACAACTGATAAACATATGTAAATACATTTTTTTATGTATATACTTATGATACATAGAAATCACCCAGACCAGATTATAGATGGTAAGGAGAAATTAAGTTAATCTATTTGGAAGAGAAACTGCATTGGCTAATCGAAATCACAATATCGATACCGAGCGAACAGAAAAGTACATGTCAGCTATTTTTAGTCATCGATGCATCAATCGATTATGGATTCCATTCGATTGCGATGGATATCAAATTATCGATACTGGAGCAATAGAAAGCAAGCGCTAATCATGATTTGCGAAGAAGATAGCGTTATATTGTAGTTGAGGTTTTGCACATCACTGTGATGAAAAAAAAATACCAGGCAAGTGCGAGTCGAATTCTGGATGAATATAATTTAGAATAGAATAGAATCCTTTATTTGCTTAAATGTGGGTATACAGGTGTAAAAATAACATTTGATCCATTACATTTGCTAGAAATATTTAGGCATGCAAATAAATATACAATAAAATTAGATCAATATTATCAGTTACAATACAATTTATAAGGCTCATAACGAGATGTATATTATTTATGATATCCATCTCGTTATGACGGATGGATATTATTTGTGATATGTGTATTATGTGTGATGTATGGATATAATTTGTGATGAAATGAAGAGTACCTAGCTTAGTTAAGTAGTAGGAGTAGTACCAATAATTTTAGAAAGGAATAGGTTGGCGCCGTGCGAGCGATGTTTCATGTTGTGAGCGTAATATGGCCACAGTTACCGCTTTACATCAGGTGGGCCGTATGCTTGCCTGCCACCCGACATAGTATAAACAAAATTTCCCAAAAATCAACTCAATTTATAGTGGTCTCATTAATTTCATCTGCAAACATAAGTTTGTATGAATAATGTCAGTCACGGACTTCTTATAGGTTATTCTGTAATCTATAAGTAAAGGCTAGAGGTCGCGCAGCGAGCGATAGAAGGAGCTATGCTCGGGGTTTCTCTGAGGGATCGAATCAGGAACGAAGATATTCGACGGAGAACCAAAGTTGTCGACATAGCATCCACAGTTTTCATGCTGAAGTGGCAATGGGCCGGTCACTTCTGCCGAGTAAGTGATGGCAGATGGAGGAGGAAGGTATTAAAGTGGAGGCCGCGCGTAGGACGACGAAGTGTTAGACGACCTCCTTCTAGTTGGTCTGATGAAGATGAAATGGTATTTGGTGGAAAGCATTGGGGAAGGCTATGTCCATCCAGCAGTGGGTAGATACAGGCTAATGATGATAAGTAAATAATCTATTAACTGTTTTTTTTATTTAAAATTCTGCAGTTTCAGAGATAAGGAAGCTTTTCTTAAATAAATTTTAAACTACATATTTATTTTAACATTATAAATTTGTATTTGAGGCCCTCACATCTACCCTTTTATATATCGCACAGTACCGATTGCAAAATGTTCAAAATGCTCGCAACGTGGAATATCGCTTGGCTGCCGCCACCCCTGCTGCCAACGCAACAACTCCTTTCTTTCTGGTGACCTCACTCACTCGCAGAAACAACAACCCTCAAGGGAATTGTTATTTGACTGTGGTCTATTAATTAACTCGTTTTGTTCCATATACACATCGGACTCTGGACAGATGAGTCGATGTAATCACTAATTATTAGTAGTATAATCTTTTGCCACGCATGTCTTTTGGTAACTTGATGAAAGCTCATATTTACATTGTTTTTTTTAGGAGGACGCATCAAAAACAGACAGCGTTACCGACTCCAGCTTTAGAATCTAGATTCTAGACCGATGACCCCCAATAAGGGTTGGATGAAGAATTTCATCTAACTAGATGTAATTATTATATAAATAATTACATCTAACTCCTCCCCAACCCGTTTGGCCAGTGTGGGGACTGTAGGCCAAATCCTCCTTCCATCTAGGACGGACGAGAGAGGGTCGTGCTCCTGTAGGGGAGACTAAAATGACCTGATGATGATGATGATGAGATGTAATTATTTATGAATGTAACTATATTCACCCGTTATTCGTTAATTAATGGACTGCAATGAGGGGTGTAAGTGGTTCATCAACATCTTTGAACCAAAGCCAACTGCACGCGGTGCACCCTGCTGACTGTCAAACAAAGCTCTGATTAAAAGTGAGGTATGGGGAATGTACCTCCACTATTGGGAATTCATCTTAAATGCCCAGCATTTTGCCCATCTCTACTCCGAAAAACGACTAACAACAACGAACTTTTGGGGTGCATGTGGTTCATCAAGATCTTTGAACCAAAGGCAACTTCACCTGCACGTAGTGCACCCTTCTGACTGACAAACGAAGCTCTAGCGAAACGAGAGGTAGGAAACGTAATTGTAAGCTACCCGACTGGGGAATGTACCTCCGCCTCACAGAATACCGCAGCCAAATAACAATTCCCTTGAGGGTTGTTGTGTTCCTGCGAGTGAGTGAGGTCACCAGAAAGGAAGGAGATGTAGCAATGGCAGCGGGGGTGGCGGCGTCCGAGCGATGCTTTATATTGCAATCGTTAATATGGCTAGGGTAACCGCTTCACATCAGGCGGGCCGAGTGCTTGTCTGCCACCCGACGTATTATAAAAAAAAATACTCCGAATTAGAGATGGGCAAAATGCTGGGCATTTAAGATAAATTCCCAAAAAGCACATACTAGGCCGGATTCTAGCCCACGGGGCCGAAATCTAGGTTAATTGGAGCGAGTAGATTCGCTGAGTGTATGCTTTCCAGCGCTTTTAATGGAAAATGTATTTGATGATCATTCCTCAAGGACATCATCATCATCATCATCAGGTCCATTTTAGTCTCCACTACATGAGCACGACCCTCTCTCGTCCGTCCTAGACGGAAGAAGGATTTGGCTTACACTCCCCACGCTGGCCAAACGGGTTGGGGAGACCTGATCGTTATTTGATAATGTATTTCCCTTAGTTGCCTTGTACGACATCCACGGGTAGAAACGGAGTGATTCTATTCTAGTCTGCCGGAAACCACACGGCCTCAAGGACATGATCGATCTCAATTTTTTTTCGACAGAAACCACAAGCATGTCGAGGTCTTTAATTGTGACAAGTTTCATCAAAATCGGTCGTGTGGTTTTGGAGCCTATTCAATTCCAAGAGTGACTTTTTGACGTACATAAGCGATCCGCTCGCTCCACTCAATAATTGACAAGTTAATGCATAGTTTAAGGCATAAATAAGGAATTTACTTATATTACAAAATATTGAACTAAAACTAATCTAAAAGCCTATCTAATTTATCTTTATAACAAAGAAAAAGTTATGGGATAAAAAAATAATAATATAAATAAATACAAATTTACTTACAAATAAAAAATATCCCCAAGATCGTTGTCTTTCGGCAGTGTCCCCAGAACACTGGCAGCATTATCTCGCTGGATAGCTATACTTATTCTCTGAGCAAGGTAATGGCCAGCCTTCTGGTTAAAGGACGTGTCGACCAATTTTACTTAAATTGAATTTATAGTTAGTAAATTCCCGACATTATGCACATCTCTATTTCGAACAACGACTAACTACAACGAACTTTTGGGGTGTACGTGGGTCCTCAAGATCTTTGAACCAAAGCCAACTTCACCTGCACGTGGTGCACCCTGCTGACTGACAAACGAAGCTCTGGCGAAGAGAGAGGTAGGGACCGTAATTGTAAGCTACCCGACTGGGGAATGAACCTCCGCCTCATAGAATACCGCAGCCAAATAACAATTCCCTTGAGGGTTGTTGTGTTCCTGCGTGTGAGTGAAGTCACCAGAAAGAAAGGAAGGAGATGCTACGTTGGCAGCGGGGGTGGCGGCGCGCGAGCAATATTTTATGTTGCAAGCGTTAATATTGCTACGTTAACCGCTTCACATCAGGCGGGCCGTATGCTTGTCTGCCACCCGACGTAGTACATAAAAAAAAATACATCACAGTTTTTTATCAAACCGACAAGATTCTCCGATAATCTATCTGCCCTACTAATCGCCTGCGGTCATCGTTTACGTCACCCACCAATGTAATTATCTCTAAACTAATATAATGGAAAATATCATCTCAAAGCTGTAAACTAACCACAGGTAAGAATTAGTAAAGTTTGCACATACCATACTTCAATTCAGTCATCCCCTCGTAAGCGGCGGTGGTTGTCATAGCAACGGTCATATAAGCCTGCGCGAGCGCGCCGTTCCACAGTCCGTGACGACGTGCTAGCGCTCCGTACGCACACGGTGAGTCAAAAAGTAGTTCGAAATTGTGTTCCTTTTTCGAATTTAAAAAAAGTGACCACAATAATCTAGAATGAGATTTATAGAGTGTGAATTTGTGTGGTTTTGTGTTTTTTGAAAATATTTTTGTTGGGGTCCTTTGTTGAATTTTGGTGATTTATATATAAGTGACATTCTATAATTTATTGATAATATCAATTTTTATGCATATTTTTTATTTAACGAATATATATTTCAAGCGTGACAGTATATTAGCAGTGGAGTGAACACTATAAGTTGGTTACATAAATATATATTGTCAATATGTACTGTCAAAAATGATCCTTTAAATATGTATTTATTAAAAATGATTATGTTGTATCAAAATTATATATAACTGAAGTAGTACCAAAATTATAATCGAAATTCTATGTATTTGAAATACTAAAAATACTTATAAAATATTATTTATGTTATTACGATTCTCGTGTAAAAATCCCGCCCGCCCAAAATTTTTAAAAACGCCCTGTAACGCTACGCCTGCCATACTTATTCAGAAAAACATGTAAATTTTTTTATCATTGTACTGTTTTTTAATTAGGTCAAATTTTTAATTTAGATACATAGATATATCATTTATTGTGTTTCTATACACATATATCAAACAAATATTTTTATGCACAATTTGAAAACTAATACACCTCGTGTTTTTACTAATATGTGTATACTATACACACATATTAATAATAAGTAAAATAATATATGTTTATACTACCTATAATATTAATGATATACTTCTGCCTCTAAATTATACAGCTTTTAAGTAAGGGACAAACAATGAAATTTCATTATCTATAAAATATCTTCGAGTATCTTTAACAGAAATAGGATTTCTCGTTTTTACGTTTCTGTGTTAATTGGACTATAAGAGCTACCTATCGCCGGCACTAAATAAAAATTAAAAGTTCGTAATTACGATTAATTATAATGATTAACACTATTCCGTAGTTATAACTATGGAACAGTATTCCATAATTTTCGTTCATAATCGTTTGCGAACTTTTAATTTTTATTCTCACAAATATCATGAAGTTTTTTTTCATCATTTATCCAATATAATTTTTTTTTTGGTTATATTTTTTTTAACTTCAGTTATAAAGTCATTATTTGTAGTTGTATAGAACTTAATGGCTCCGCCAACACGCAGTTGAGCGGGGTGGTAGAGTACGCTCCAAACCCTATCGATTGAGCGGAAACCCGTTTTCCTGCAATGGGATGAATAACGGTTGACAACGAACGATCCAATGTTTAAAATGTAGCAGGGAAAGTTTTTTTCATCATTACCATAAACGGCTGTTTTTGGCTTTTTTGTCTCATAGGTAAAGTTACTACTTTTTCGGTGTTATATTATAAATGTTAGATGAGTGTTGTAGAAATAATGCATGACCTTTACGAGATTAAGGCTGCTTTTACACAGCCGGAACACGTCCCGGAATTCAGAAATTGAAATTCCGGACGCACGAAGTTCCATACAAAATACCCATTCACCAAACACATGCAGATTTTTACAGATTCTGATTTATTCAGATCGATCTGACAAAAAAAAATGTGGTGTGGCTGTGTCATGGACACTAGCCGTGTGTTGTACGTGAATATGTTATATGCACTAAAATTATCTCAAAATGGCAGTGCTTCCGCCTCCCCCGCACGCGATGTTCCATAGTCCTTACTTAGCGTAATAAATTCTTTGATCCTTCATCTATCCAGGGGTGTGATTAAATTTTGGATGGAGATCATAGAAAAATCTAAAAATAGCTGCAACACCAAACTGTATCACCCGATTTTGTTATCATTCGTTTTTTTGAATTGCCTACCTATTAAAGCAATTTTAAATATCTCGTCAAAATACTGACAAGTATATGAATAAATTCAATGGGGGCGCTAAGTTAGATTCTGTAGTCCTCTTAAAAATAAAACAAAAAAATAAAGAAAATGGTTGACATATGTATGTGAACATATGGGGTGCTCAAAATTTGGCTCTAAAGATCGTGATCTAAATTAGAGCCAAAGCCAGCCAACCTCACCTGTCCGTGGTGCACCTCGCCGAGTAGCAAAAAAGGCTCTGGCAAAGCAGAGTTAGGGTGCAGCGTATTTGTAAGCTGCCCGACTGGAGAAGTACACAGGTACTTCTCCAGTCAGGGTACAGTCTACACAGATGAGGCCAAATAATTAATTCGAATTAAATTAAATAAAAATTGCGAGCGTTAATTAATTGCTACCGTAACCGCTTTACATTAGGCGAGCCACATGCTTGTCGTACGTAGTATAAAAAAAAAATCATTTTTGCTATGATTACGTATAAATAGATCAGATTGAATGTGATGCGTATAAAAGACTTCAACGAGTATGAATTTTTACTTTAAATGTTATTTTGAGCGTGTACCAAACCGGGGCATCGTAACCAGTTGTGACTAAAAACTTTTTCATTCTTGTACGAAACCAGCTGCCATCTAAAAGTTTTTCGTAACCACCCACCTGATTGTAACAACTCAGCTAAAGCATGTAGTATTATTACTTGGATTTCCGTGGATAAATAGTTCGACATCGAAATAAGAACTCTTAATTCCAAAAGCCGTCCATATATATCTACGTGAAAATGTATATAACTTAATCAACGTGCTTAAATTATTATGTCTCTTAAATTCACGGCTGAAAACCCGGTCATTTGGTTAGCGTGCGCGGGCATATGGTTCCAACGCGTAGAGGCCCCTTAGTGAAGATTATTGCAATGTTGTACTTGTATATTATTATTGTTTTTAGATGTAGCAGAATTAATGTATATTTTGTATTTAAATAATAACGTCGTAATCTAACTTTGAACCTGAGTTACTGTATAGTAGCCAATATGAGTTACGATGTTTTACGATAGAGTGCTATCGCCATATTTACGAGATGCTGGATAGCATCGTTGCGCGTGTCAATCTAATCGATCACGCAAGTTAAACAATATCGACCGTAGCTTTTCTATGGATCTATATAAATATGGAGATATATAAAATCAGTGGTTTTTAGATGGATTGAAAACACAGGTCTCCGCCCATACCCGCAGTTGAGCAACGTAGTGGAGTACGCTCTAAACCTTTTTTTTTTTTTTTTTATACTACGTCGTGTGGCAGACAAGCATACGGCCCGCCTGATGTGAAGCGGTTACCGTAGCCATATTAACGCTCGCAATATAAAATATCGCTCGCGCGCCGCCACCCCCGCTGTCATCGCAGCATCTCCTTCCTTTCTGGTGACCTCACTCACTCGCAGGAACACAACAGCCCTCAAGGGAACCGTATTTGGCTGCGGTATTCTGTGAGGTGGAGGTACATTCCCCAGTCGGGTAGCTTACAATTACGCTCCCTACCTCTCTTTTCGCCAGAGCTTCGTTTGTCTGTCAGCAGGGTGCACCGCGTGCAGGTGAAGTTGGCTTTGGTACAAAGATGTTGATGAACCACTTACACCCCAAAAAAAAACCTTTTCAATTGCCTGACAATTTATTAAAAAAATCATACCGACAGCTCGAACCGATAACCAGCCCCTTTATGTAAGCGCGCAAGTTAGGAAAGTAACTTGTAAATAAGCGACTAACTTGTTTACAAGTTACTTTCCTAACTTGCCCTGAAACTAATGCCATCTGGAACAACACCAATAATTACTTCACATGGCTATTTAACATTCCGTAATCCATACAACAACGAATTAGAATTGTTTCTCAATACACAATTTTTTTATATGTTCGACAATGGACGACAATGCAGATTTTCTTGTTAGGCGCGATCACGGCTGATTGTTTTGAGTGGTTTAGGACATTGTTAGAGATTAAAGACCCTGATACACTGACTCACCACCGCTGGTTATCGCGCATGTGTATTTTTTTCATACTACGTCGGGTGGCAGACAAGCATACAGCCCACCTGATGTGAAGCGGTTAACGCTATAATAACGCTCGTACGTTATATATGCAATTGCTCACCCCCGCTGCCTACTCAGCAACTCCTTCTCATCTTTCTGGTGACCTCACTCACTCGCAGGAACACAACAACCTTCAAGAGAATTGTTATTTGGCTGAGTTTTCTGTGAGGTGGAGGTACTTCCCCAGTCTTACAAAATACGCTATGCCCCACCTTTCTTTTCGCCAGAGCCTCTTTTGTCAGCAGGGTGTACCATGTGCTGGTGAGGTTGGTTTTGGTTGAAATATGTTGATGAACCACTTACACCCAAATTACTTATATGATATTAGTACATTAGGTACAAGTGTGCAATGTTGGTGATTACCGCTGAGGCGTCATTGAGACCCGAGCCTTTAGGCGAGGGTCTTAACTCCCCGCGTGCCGCGACCTGTCAATTCTGTACCTAGCGTTTTACTAACGCTGTCCCACGATGGGACCGCGGCATCCGAAAGGTTAAGAGAGCCGAGGACGGTAATCATCAATTCACACGTGTATCATACGACGTTTTTCAACACACTAGTGGAGAAAATAATACTAAAAAACTATAAAACGATTTGTGAAAATTTTTTCGCAATGGGAAAAATTAATCAGGTTTTCCTATGCGCGCGCATCTAACATGGCGATCGCTCATAGCCTAAAAGAATGAGGTTTCTTGTTTTGGCTTTTTGCGACAGCACGGATAGCGGTTTAGCCACGTAGAAATGCGTAATTGAAAGATTTCTTTATTACAGAGAAAACAAAAGTTATATCTGAATGAAAGTTTTATTTATGAAACACATACAAGTAGAAATTTTCAGGCAAGTTTGCATTGAATGAGCAATTGCATGAAATGAGCAAGCAATTGATACATTAATTTATTTGTACAATAGTACAATAGAATACGATCTTTTTTGTATCGAAACTTTTTGAAGTACAAAGTAACTCAACCAATAAAATTAAAAAAAAACTTTATAACTCACTTGTGAATAATAGCAATGAGAAAGTCACAGTATGATTACAGGTGTAATTATGTGCCTAATTGCGATGAATTAGAGCCACTTTATGAGCAGGTGTTTTGAAAAATATGTAATTTCTTTTCATTCATCAAAACCAAAACATCACGTTAAAAAAGCTCAAGTCAACGTATGATGTCACGGGCGCACGTCTTCTTTTTACTGAATACTTTTGCATTATCACTTTATCAGACATTCAAAGTTAATATTTTATATTTTTTTGCATCTAGATCCCACATTAAATTCGGATTAAGCAATAAAAGTAAACATTTATGCGTGTTTATTTAAATCGTTTTGCGAACAATGGCGGTTTGCTGGCGTCTTCACAGGCTATCTCTGGGACCGATCTGCATCAACTTAATTTCCTACTCATTATCTAGTCAACAAGTTAATTGGAATCCCGCGTGGAGTAAGATGGAGTAAGCGTACTTTATTTCAGATAATACTGTTTTTCTTCGAGAAACATTATACTCCATAAAGTGATGATACCTATTATTTCACAAGAAAACGCGAGTTTTTCCTGAAAAAAAATCTATACTACTAAAAATCTATACTATTAGGCTAAAAAATATACAATCCGCCTGATAGTAAGCAGTGAATAAATATAAATATTGTCAGTCAAATTATACAGCACGATCTAGCCCCAAAGTAAGCGAAGCTTGTGTTATGGGTACTAGACAACTGATAAATATACGTAAATACATTTTTTTTTTGTAAATACATACTTATGATACATAGAAAACACTCAGACCAAGACAAACAGACATGTTCATGCACACAAATGTTTGTCCTGTGTGGGAATCGAACCCACGAGCGTTGGTGTCGAAGCCGCGTCATTGACCGCTACGCCACCGAGCTCGTCTGAAATGAAATTATATATTCCGCTATTGGGCCATCGTGGTTTACACTTTGTATAAACAATATTCTTATTTTTTTGTAATCTTTTCTCTACTAGCATTTCGGTATAGACCATTGGCGAAGAAGAAATGATTGAAAGAAATGCGCCAATATGGGTCTTATAATTTTTTTTTAATCGTGTAGCCCATGGACGCTTGTGACAGCAGAGGTGGCTCACTCGTTGCCGACCCTGATAAGAAAAAAATATATAAATAATATTTGGTAATATCTTACTCTATGATTATGTCGTTTTCTTAACAACAAAAAAAAAATCCCGACGAATTGAGAACCTCCTCCTTTTTTTTGCAGTCGTTTAAAATGGCGTTTAAACAACTCTACGGCAAATTTATTCAAGCGGTGAAAGAAAGAATTTAGTGGGGTGAAGAAGATACATCACTATACGAGTATATCTGTGTCGTCGGCATCCAGAACTAGATAACAACCTATTCTCAGACCTACTGAATATACATATAAAATTTCATCAAAATCGGTCAAGCCGTTTCGGAGGAGTATGATTGATAACTAAAACTGTGACACGAGAATTTTATATATTAGATTTCACCTATCAGGAGGGCCGTATGCTTGGCTGCCATCAAACCCGTCTGTTAAAAAAAAAACAATATACAGAATTTCGCAAGACTACCTACCTAACAAACTTTGCACGTTAGAGTATTTTAGGTTACACGCTCTAGTCGCCGCGAGTGATCCGCTGGTCACGCGTCGCCCTGTTCACTCACCCGCTCGCCTGCGGGCTCAATACGGCAGGTCTTTACTATGGAAATCACTTAGGCTTGCACCACTTGGCACCCTTTTACGATATCTAGTATAGAATAGAACGTTCTTCATTGTACTAAAATGGTAAATAATACATAGGTATTAGAGACCCATAACAGCACGAATGTAATGTAATGAATGGGGTGTAAGTGGTTCATCAACATCTTTGAACCAAAGCCAATTTCACCTGCTTGCGGTGCACCCTTCCTGGTTGACATACGAAGCTCTGGCGAAAAGAGAGGTAGAGGTAGTCAAATAACAATTCCCTTGAGGGTTGTTGTGTTCCTGCGAGTGAGTGAGGTCACCAGAAAGGAAGGAGATGCTGCGTTGGTAGCGGGGGTTGTGGCGCGCGAGCGATATTTTATGTTGGGAGCATTAATATAGCTATGGTAACCGCTTCACATCAGGTAGGCGGTATGCTTGTCTGCCACCCGACGTAGTATAACAAAAAAAAAAAATGTGCTTTATTGGCATAATACAATTTTTAATTATAGTGAATCAATAAATTATTACAGACTTGTGTATATGCAAGAAGGAGACCTTATTACTGTGAGCAATCTTTTCACGGCAACCTTGGGATATCCAATTTGTGCATGGAGTTGGCAGGATTCGCAAATCAAAAGAAATTAATGAAAATTAGAAGTATAGTAATATTATATGAATCATTATTATGTATCGACGAAGATATGTAACCTAATAAGGATAAATAATTGAATCCTACTTCCTACTATCCTACTAATATTATAATAGCGAAAGTTTGTGAGTATGTGTGGATGGATGGATGTTTGTTGCTCTTTCACACAAAAACTACTAAAGGGATTGTGATGAAATTTGGTACAAGGGTAGAATATAATCTGGAATAACACATAGGGTACTTTTTATCTTGGAATTCCCACAGGAATGGGAATAATGGGATTGAACGTGTAAATCACTGACTACTGAAGGGATTGTGATGAAATTTGGTACACGGGTAAAATATAATCTGTAATAACACAAAGGATAGTTTTTATCCCGGAAATCACATCGGGGACGGAAACAACGGGATTGCGCGGGTGAAACCGCGGGCGTTCGTTAGTATTAAATAAAAATACATACGCTACATGTTATAAAATACATAATAAATAAATAAGTAAATAAACTTTTAGAAAAACATTTAATAAACGTTGCAAACAAAAATATTGATAGTTCAAGTCAAAGAGTGCTATAATCTCGATTTATATCTAAAATTAAAAAAAATATGGTTTAAGTGGTTCATAAACATCATTGAACCTCACAGAATACCACAGCCAAATAACAATTCCTTTGAGACATGTTGTGTTCCTGCGAGTGATTGAGGTCATCTGAAAGGAAGGAGATGCTGCGTTGGCAGCGAGGGTGGCAGCGCGCGAGCAAAATTTCATGTTGCGAGCGTTAATATGGCTACGGTAACCGCTTCACCTCAGGTGGGCCGTATGCTTGTCTGCCACCCGACGTAGTTTAAAAAAAAAAATCTAAATTGTGCCTTCCAAGGCACACCATGGGATGCAATTGAGTAGCGACTATAAATCAAAATATGCCCTTAGAAACGTTATAGGTACATTTTAATATCTGCGCCGCAAATACATATTTAACAGTGTTAGATATAAGTTCGGGGTGTAAGTGGTTCAACAACATCTTTGAACAAAAGCCAACTTCACCTGCATGCGGTGCACCCTGCTGACTGACAAACGAAGCTCTGGCGAAAAGAGAGGTAGGGAGCCTAATTGTAAGCTACCCGACTGGGGAATGTACCTCCACCTCACAGAATACCGCAGTCAAATAACAATTCCCTTGAGGGTTGTTGTGTTCTTGCCAGTGAGTGAAGTCACCAGAAAGGAAGGAGACGCTGCGTTGGCAGCAGGGGGTGGCGGCGCGCGAGCGATATTTTATGTTGCGAGCGTTAATTTGGCTACGGTAACCACTTCACATCAAGCGGGCCGTATGCTTGTCTGCCACCTAACGTAGTATAAAAAAAAACAAGGTATACATAGCTCGAAGAGCGGAAAACCGCTGGGTAAAGATGGTGCCATCATCATCATCAGGTCATTTTAGTCTCCACTACAGGGGCACGACCCTCTCTCGTCCGTCTCAGACAGAAGGAGGATTTGGCCTACACTCCCCACGCTGGCCAAACGGGTTGGAGAGGCTACTGCGTCTATATTTTGTATATTAATGTGTATATTTTGGTTTCAGGTTTAGTTTAAGTTCCTGTCAGCAGCACCAACAATATGCTGCGTTTTGCTACATTTTGCGGTAAGTACTATACTATACTACTATATTTTTTATTCCTTATTACAAGTTATTCATAGGTTTTATTGTTTCCTAGGTAAAAATGCCTGTAATACTCTGTCAATATTTGACGAGCTTGGTGATCGAATGGTTAGCAATGGCCAGATTGACTCTGAGATCGCGGGTTCGATCCCCGCACAAGACAAATATTTGTGTGCCTAAACATGTCTGTTTGTCTTGATCTGGGAGTTTTCTATGTATTATATGTATACTTATAAAAAAATATATGCAAGTATAAAATCAGTTATCTAGTACCCATATTACAAGCTTGACTTAGTTTGGGACTAGATGGCTGTGTACAATAATATTTATATAATTTATATAATATAAATATTTATAGTATACAAATATGACATATCGCAGTGCCTCAAGTCGAAAGTCTTCGACCAGTGTGTGTTACCAGTGATGACTTACGGCACTGAAACGTGGTCCCTCACTATGGGCCTTATAAACAAGCTCAAAGTAGCCCAACGAGCTATGGAGAGGGCTATGCTCGGAGTCTCTCTGGAAGATCGAATCAGATATGAGGAGATCCGTAGAAGAACCAAGGTTACCGACATAGCCCATCGGATTAGCAAGTTGAAGTGGCAGTGGGCAGGGCACATAGCACGGAGGACGGATGACCGATAGGGTCGAAAGGTTCTCGAGTGGAGACCACGTACCGGCAAGCGCAGCGTAGGACGTCCACCCACAAGGTGGACAGACGACCTCATTAAGACCGTAGGATCGCGCTGGATGCAAGCCGCTTCCAACCGGTCTTATTGGAGATCTAGAGGGGAGGCCTATGTCCAGCAGTGGACTTTCAATGGCTGAGATGATGATGATGATGATGATGAAATATGACAACTTAAATAATGTCGGTGGTCGAATAGGTAGCAATGGTTAGTTTGACTCCGAGGTCCAAGTAACCATTCCTAGCCATTACAGGTGACCAGGCTCTTTTCATATTAACGAACCGTAGCTTCCTAAATTTGACTATTAAAACAATAGGCTATTTGACTAATATTTTTTTCGGTTTGATATATAGGGACGTCTCATAATATAACCAAAGGTGAAAGAATTACTTCGATAGCACAAAATTCTCTCGAGATATGGTAATTTGCAAAATCACAATGTTTAGACTGTCCCGAAAACGCTCCATACAAAAGACTACCGAATTATGACGTCACAGGTTTGTTAAATATTACGTTTATGTTAAATATTACGTTTATGTGATTAGTATCAAAATGAAAGTAATAGCAGTTTTTATTGCTTCTCCAATGGAAATATTATTTTTTAATAATTTTATACTTTTAAAATGGACTTTCCCGCCAAACTTTGATCGACACTAAAAAAAAGTCTGACTGAAGATATTGGAATGAAAGTTTGCAGATCTTTATAGTTTTGTGTATTTTACGATATTGTTAAATAATTTATACAATTTTTAAACATTGGAAAATAGCCTATTATAAAGAGTATAGGCAGTACTTACTTGCCTGCATAATCACTAGATTATACTAATAAAACGTGAAAGTATTAGTCTGACACAGGCATTACATATATCTATTACAGTTGTGAAAAGTAATAAAAAGGTCATATTGCAGTAATTATGGTCACGTCAAGATTACCGTTCGGTGATTGAATAATAGAAGCTTTTACACCATATCTTTACTGCCTTAAATAGTAGCCTGTGACCACATGTGACTATTCGCAGATTGCAAGCCATAGATTTAACTAAATATTTTGAGTGTTTTTTGTGGCAGTATCTATATTACTTATTATTTGTATCACAAATAAATTTATTAAAAACTTGTTATCCGGCAAACCTTCCCTTAAAAGGCCGGCAACGGATCGGCGACCCCTTGGTGTCGCTGATCTCCATGGCTGGTGGTGATTACTTTCCATCAGGTGACCCACAAGCTCGTTTGCCCCCCTCTCATATAAAAAAACCCGACGAATCTGACTTTTGGGACAATTGATTGAAATAGGTAAAAATGTCCTTTTCTGTAAGTATTACGAATATGCACAATTTATGTTGATAAAGTAAATAAAGGATCACATATCACACTGAAGTAATGTATTTTATCATATTTTTTCATAATCATAATCATAATCATAAATCATTTATTTGCTAATACAGTTTTTTACAGGTCTTATATCAATATACATTGTGCCGTGTATTACGCCTGATAGCAGGCATGCAAATCATTTGTATACATTTGTCATTCGTCATAATACATCGTAGTCATTAAAAATAGTATTCATTACATTTACGGTACAAATTTCATGTCATTATTAAAATTATTTATAAAATTTAGATAAGTTTTCATTATTATTATACATTGATTTTTTACATTGATTTATTTAATTTGTAATTTAGAGTGGTCAATGTACTCTTTTATGGAATAGAAACAATGTTCCAATAGCCACACAGTCAATGTTGTCTTAAGAGCTTTACCATTCAGTTGTTTCATGTCATTGGGAAGCAGATTATACAGGTATATGGACATATTGTAAACATTTCTCTTATAAATATCTTTCTGGCATGTTGGTTGATACAATTTGCTCATGATAATAGCTCGAGTTTGTCTCTGTATAACCTCCCTTCTTTTGCGCCAGAATTCTGGATGCGATGCCACGAATGTGCAGATGTCTCTTATGTATAAACATGGCAGTGGAAGGATATTTAGCTTTCTAAAAAGTGGTTTACAGCTGTCATCCACCCAGGCATTGCAGATGGCACGAATACATTTTTTCTGCACCTTGAAGGCCCTATCCATCTCAACAGAGTTACCCCAAATAACTAAACCATAGCTCAGCACAGATGCTACATAACCATGATAAGCGGTAATTGCGGCTTCCTTTGAAATAGTTTGCCTGAGTCGGTTTCCTGTAATATAAGCTATTCTGCTGTTCGGGATGGAGGCCAATCCGACAAATCAAAGATCATAAAAGTCGGTCCGGCTGTTCTTGAATTATAATTACGCCTACGAATTAAAATACGCCAAATCCGACTGGTGTGAGGTTAAAGCAGGTGTTCCGCAAGGGAGAGTACTTTCGCCTATATTGTTTTCTTTTTTCATCAATAGCATTGTGTCTTCTCTCTCATCTTCTTATCACCTATATGCTGATGATCTTCAAGTATATACGTCTGCTTCACTTGATAATATAAACACGGCTATAAATGTTATCAACAATGATCTTTCCATCATTAGCAAGTGGACTAATGACTTTGGACTAAAAATTAATCCTACAAAATCTCAAAGTATTATAATTGGCAGTTCTCATTTTGTTTCAAGTTAAACAGCGTGGTAAGCTCAAATATTTTTCTTGATGGTGTAATAATTCCTTTTTCTACCACTGTCAAAAATTTAGGCATCATCTTTGATCAAACGCTGTCGTGTGCCCCTCATATCGGCGAAGTAAGACGTAAAATATTTGCTTCCCTACACTCACTAAAACGGTTACAATACTTTCTCCCCATTAGTACTAAAAGTCTACTTGTGCGTTCGCTTTTGCTTCCTATTCTAGATTATGGGGATGTGGTATATATAGACCCCACTGAGGAACTGCTTAATAAATTAGAGCGTATTCAAAATGTATGTATCCGATATGTTTTCGGGGTGAGGAAGTTCGATCATATCTCGGAATTTCGCAGAAAACTTAATTTACTGCCCATAAGACATCGCAGAAATATTCATACCCTTACGCTCCTTTACCAAGTCTTATTTAATCCCTGTGCTCCAAACTATTTACTAGCAAAATTTAAGTTTCGCGATACGGATAACCGTTTGAGATCTAGCAATAATCCAAAGTTAAACACCCCCTCATACAACTGTCACTCCTATGCCAAATCTTTTACTATAAAGGCTGCACGACTTTGGAATTCCCTGCCTGTTGATGTGAAGATGGCCCAAACTATTCAATCTTTCAAGTCTAAATTGTCGAAGCTCTGGACTGAACCGGACATGTCAAGCTAATGATTATATATTAAACTAGTATTTATTGTGTATGTATGTATTATGTGTATGTATGTATTATATGTATGTATTGTACCTTATTTATTAATTATGTACTGTATGGTGTAAGTATTACTTATGTATAGTATGTATTGTATATTTCTATGTTCAAAAATATTTGTACAGAGATATTGTAAAGTACTTTCATATATCTACCTTGCAAAATTAGTAAACTCCTGTGAACATTCCATGGTTGACTGGAAGAGATCCCTGATGGGATAAGTCCGCCATTGTACAACATGTTTCTTGCATATACTATTTGTTATTGCTGTATTACAATAAAGTTTTTACAAACAAACAAACAAACAAAATAATTATAAATATATTGGGGGCGTAAGTGGTTTATTAACATCTTTGAACCAAAGCCAACTTCACCTGCTCGTGGTGCACCCTGCTGACTGAGAAACGAAGCTCTGGCGAAAAGAGAGGTAGGGAGCGTAATTGTAAGCTACCCGACTGGGGAATGTACCTCCACCTCACAGAATACCGCAGCCAAATAGCAATTCCCTTGAGGGTTGTTGTGTTCCTGCGAGTGAGTGAGGTCACCAGAAGGGAAGGAGATGCTGCGTTGGCAGCGGGGGTGGCGGCGCGCGAGCGATATTTTATGTTGCGAGCGTTAATATGGCTACGGTAACTGCTTCACATCAGGCGGGCCGTATGCTTGTCTGCCATCAGACGTAGTATAAAAAAAAAACAAGTATTTGTCTTGTGCGGGAATCGAGCCCGCGACCTCGGAGTTAAAGTGGCCATTGCTATCCATTCGACCACCGAGCTGGTCAAAATATATACGAGTATATAGTCTAAACCCCTACGATTGAGAGGAGACCCGTATCCCAGGAGTGGGATGCATATGGGTTATCGACGATTTAAATATAATCATAAAATACTTGTTTTTTTTTTTTCAAGTATTTTGATGAGCTAATTTATATTTTTTTCTTTTTAAGAATCTTACGTGGATTTTATACTGTTAATTATTTATATTCATCAAAGTGATACAAGTTTCGTTTCGCGTTATGATTTTGTTTTTTGTATAACAGAACAAAGACACCTGTCTTTTGTTTTGATTATTTAGGGTTCAGTAAAAAACTTGTACCTCGTCACATATACACGCGGCTCCGCTCGCGTAGAATTAAGAGAATCGCCTATAACCGTCTTCAGGATTAAGCTAGGTTAAATTTCAACTAAATCGGTTCAACATTTTCACAGTGAAACAACAGATATATATTAATAATAGAATACACTTTATATTACTAATTAGGACTAGCTTTCTTTTTCGCAAATTTGCTTACCTAAAACTTAGGCCAGGTTTCCACCTAGCCTAATTTTTAGGTATGCCGCTACTACGAAGTGAAAATTAGATAATTACAATTTTAGGATAAGAATTTCCTTCTATTGGATTGGTGTAGAATTATGAAACATTTATTTTCTCAGTGATTGTACAAACTGTTCTTCTAAAACATTCTGACACTTCGTATTTTCCCTTTCAGAGTAGGCCATCTGGTTTCTCACATTGTATAGAAACTGGGCACCAGACAGCTGCGCCGAATATTCGCGCAATCCGGTTCCGATTACTTCCGATATGCGCTGATAGATCGGCGCAAGCTATTTGAAGGCCAATTCTCGTAATTTTTCGAATCGAAACTGAATTGTGAATTGACTAAAAATTATATACTTGATTTATACTAACTAATTATTGTCAATTCTTATTGCTGGTAAAATGACATTCTTAGTTTCTTTAATTTTCGGTCATTTGTCGATATTATAATACAAATTTAAATTCGTTACCCGAAGGTTGCCTTGAAAAGATTGCTCTCAGCAATAAGGCCGCCTTGTTGCATATATCAACAAGTCAACTGTCTGTAATAATTTAATGATTCACCGTACAAAATTTGATAATTTTAACATCTATCTATCCATATAATCCCACTTAAATTAAACTTTGAAGTTTCATATTGTGATACGAGAATACGAAATTTGACATCTGCGAGATCGGGACTGTATAGGAACTGAATTTTGACTATATTTCAATTATGAGAATTGTCTCTCTCTCTCTGTTTTCTTTCTGTAAGCGGCCAAGCACTTCACGGTAGTAGAGGGTAATTGCCGTGCAGTGTCATCTAGTGCGGTCTCACCTTTATCATTACAAAATTTTACTACATTTTTGAACAATCTCTGTTGTTTTGTGTCTCTTGAGAAAACTCAATTTTCAAGATACAAAAACGAAACTTGCTCATATGAAAGTATATCTGAGAGTATGTAAAGCGTTAATTATCTCTTTATTGTCACGTGTGAAGGCCGCCGCCATTGTTGAATTCTGCAGTGCAACGACATTGGACGTAGAAAAAAGTTATGATTATGACCACTTTCAAAATATCGACCTCAACCCATAATCATCCCACTGTTGGTGTCCCCTCAATCGAAGGGGTTTAGAGCATACTCCACCTCGCTGCTCAACTGCCGGTTGGTGGAGGCCAGAGTTTTCAAGCTGCCCAAAGGCCACTGATTGGCCTAACGACTATCATCTAATATTTTTATACTACGTCGGGTGGCAGACAAGCATACGGCCCACCTGATGTGAAGCGGTTACCGTAGCCATATTAACGCTCGCAACATAAAATGCCAAAATTAAAGCGTAAAAACCCGGGAAACTTGTTTCAAGGTATTTATCCTTTTCAGATTAAAACTTTCTGCTTTTACGAAACTGGCTGTCATAGTACTAAATATCAGCCTGTTTCTACCCACTGCTGGATATAGGCCTTTCCCAATACTTTCTATCATTTGCGTCCTCCGCTTTCCACATCCAACTGCTACCAGCCACTATTTTGAGGTCGTCGGTCTATCGGACAGGGGCGCCTACGCTTCCACTTCTTACTCTTCATCGCCCCATACGTGGCCTCCACTCAAGGACTTTCCTGTATTATCTGCCTGATGGCAGATAACCACCACAGCCACAAGCTGCATCTGCCCAGTCAGATGACTCGGCAGATGTGGCCAGCCCACTGCCATTTCAACTTGCTGACTCTCAGAGCTATGTCGACCATTTTGGTTCTCCGTCGAATTTCCAGATTCGATCCGTTAGAGAAACCCAAGCATTGCTCTCTGTGCGACTTGTAGTCTGTGAACCAGTCCAACGACCACCCTCCAAGTCTCTGCACCGTAGGTCATAGCGGGAAGGACGCACTGATTGAAGACTTTGGTCTTCAAGCATTGGGGTATATCATGGGGGACGAGCTCGGTGGTCGAATGGTTAGCAATGGCCACTTTGACTCCGAGGTCGCGGGTTCGATCCCCGCACAAGACAAACATTTGGGCGTCTTCTATGTATTATATGTATGTATTTGCAAAAAAAATGTATTTAAGTATTATATATCAGTTATCTAGTACCCATAGTACAAGCTTTGCTTAGTTTGAGACTAGATGGCCGTGTGTAATTTGTCCAGGAATATTTATTATCTGCGGTTAGAATGACAAGAAACTTTCCAAAACCTGCCTAGCCTAGTCGAATACCTCTATCTCTTTGTTGAAATTACCCCGGCCAAGCTGTATGGCCTGTCCGAGGTCGTAGACTTTAACCATTTCAATATCTGCATTCTCTACGATAACTGGGCTAGGCATGGTGCAAAATTTATTAGTCACTAAATACACAACGAATTAAAAAAATGTTACAAGATTGATTATGAAAGTTTTTCTATTCATAAAATTTATAAAATATCATACTCTGTAGTTGTTGAAGAAAAATATGCCAAAAACGATCGTTTTACGAACTATCGTAGCACAAGAACTACAATATGATTAATTGTTCCTCCCCAACCCGTTTGGCCAGCGTGGGGAGTGTAGGCCAAATCCTCCTTCCGTCTAGGACGGACGAGAGAGGGTCGTGCTCCTGTAGTGGAGACTAAAATGGACCTGATGATGATGATAAAAACTTTATAAATTGTTATAAAAAAACTATGCGGTTTAATAAACTATCGTCTACATCGACCCTTATTCATCTCACTGCTGGGATACGGGTCTTCCCTTGAAGGGAAGGGGTTAAGAGCATACTCCACCGCGCTGCTCTACTGCGGGTTGGCGGAGGCCAGTGTTTTCACACCGCCTAAAGGCTTGGCTTAACGACTATCATTTAACGTACATTTAATGTGTCCTCCGAAGTATGGAGGAGCTCGGGATAAATAAACCCATCCATAGACAGGCTACGGCCGACGTTGCTTAACTTCTGTATTCGATTAGACTGATTCGAGCAACGACGCCGAACGAGTTGTTTGATTAGATAAGCACCTACTATTTATATTTTTTTTTCACTCGAGTTGCGCCAGTTCGGCAGCATGATACCTTGAGTAATAAGAAAATTGTATATCAAATATATCGAAAAAAAAAATATAAAAATATCGAAAGGTTCTCGAGTGGAGACCACGTACCGGCAAGCGCAGAGTAGGACGTCCACCCACAAGGTGGACAGACGACCTCATTAAGACCGTAGGATCGCGCTGGATGCAAGCCGCTTCCAACCGGTCTTATTGGAGATCTAGAGGGGAGGCCTATGTCCAGCAGTGGACTTTCAATGGCTGAGATGATGATGATATCAAATCCTGCAGTGCTCGATGGCATCGTTACAAGTGTCAGTCTAATCGATCAAGCAATAAGACTATGGTAACCGCTTCACATCAGGCGGGCCGTATGCTTGTCTGCCACCCAACGTAGTATATAAAAGTATATTTTTTTTCCGGAATCGTTCATCAAACGAGTATCCACACATACCAAACGTGTCCTCACCTAATTATAATAGTTAATATGTTTTTTGCGATTACATATATAATAATAACAGAATTTTCATGAATAACTTTATCTTGAGATGATATTAAGTCCATTATTATGTTCGGTAAAAAAATTATTGCGCACGATGTTAATGACGGGCTGGAAACATGACTGATGCAATGCCTTGACTTCTAATACTAATGATGGGTCGTCCGTTGAAGTTAGCGATTTTAAAAATGCTATCTGGGGCAATTCTCGTAATTAAAATATAGTCAAAATTCAGTTTCGATCCAGTCTCGATCTCACAAATGTCATGTTTGGTATTCTCGTAACACAATATGTAACTTCAAAATTAAATTTAAGCGGGATTATATCGAAATATGAGGGAAAATTAAACAAACTAAGAATGTTACTTTGCCAACAACAAGAATTGATAATAATTAATTAATGAAATCAAGTATATAATTTTAGTCAATTCACAATTCAATCTCGATTCGGTCAACTTTCAATCTGCGTTCGTAGAAAAATCACGAGAATTGGCCTTCAGTTGAAGAGTAATGTTTGTGCGTACAACTACGTAAAGGTTGTAGCTTGGGGGCCTGGGGCCCTACCGCCGAAGCTGAATCCGATTACTAAACCCTCTGTTTAGAACCTTTAAGTCTGAGGAGAGATTTTGCGTCCCTTTGTGTGTTCTACCGATTGTACAATGGGGTGTGTTCAGAGGAGTTGTTTGACATGATGCCCACGGCTTCCTTCTACAGTCGCACCGCTCGCCATCGACAGGGAGTTCATCCTCACACATTGGAGCCTAAATGGTCGCGTACCGTGTGGTTCTAGAGAAGTTTTCTCCCGCGTACGGTCAAGCTGTGGAATGAACTGCCTGTCGAGGTTTTCTCAGGAGACTACAGCATGGGGTTCTTCAAAAAGGGCATGAAGAGGTTTTTACAGGGTCGGCAACGCGCGTGTGATGCCCCTGGTGTTACAGGCGTTCATAGGCTACGGTAACTGCTTTCCATCAGGCGGGCCGTATGCTTGTTTTCCACTTTAGTGGTACAAAAAAAGAAATGTCCTTGCTAATACCTTTGAAAATATGTGTGCAAAGTTTCATCTTGATCGGTTGAGTAGTTTCAGCGTGAAAGCGTAACAAACTAACTCACATTTATAATATTAGCCAGGGACATAGATAAATCGTACCATTTCTGTTACAGTGGAATGACAAACACAATTTGCCAGTGTTATTACAAAATGTCTACTTTTTTAAATAAACTATTTAGGGTCAAACAAGTCGTAGGTCAGGTCTCAATATTGGATACGTAACATCAATTATAAGAGGATATTTCACATCGACGGATGACCGCAGACACGCCTACTGGCATGGATTACTAATGCTATAAGAAATTAATTACCTCAACATAGCTAATGGTGCATGGAGATTGGATAAGTAAGCAATATTTTATAATTACCTCTTTTAGAGTTCTGTACCCAAAGGTTGCAAACGGGAACTTATTACTGAGAGTCCACTGTCTAACCACAGTATAAGTAATAGTTCTACGTACAGTATGGCCACTCCCTGCTGCTTTCTCGTGTCGACCTCACCTTCCCCCTGAGACAAATCTGGAACAGTTTGTATGGCGCTGCTCGCACACACGATCATTCACGCTATGCACAGACGTCATTGTTTATGTAGTAGTAAACGAGGCGATATTTGTATGGAGTGACCGGGGTGTCGTATAAGTAATAAGTAGTATGGTCTAACAGACCATCATCGTACGGTTAGTCACAAGGGCCTATCTCTTGAACCGTAATAACTAGACACTTGGAATTTTTACCGATTATATTATTTTATTGCAAGCCGCTTTAATAACAAATACTAAAAATAAAATAAAGTTAGAAATTGAAGGAGGTCACGATACCAGAACGATACCAGTTTTTCTACTGAGGTACGGAACCCTTCATGTAAGAGCCCGATTCGTACTTAACCGGTTTTGTTTATACCACTAAAATGGCAAGCAAGTATATGGCCCGCTGTTATTTATGTTAATAGCTGACCCCACAGACATTGTCCTGTCTTCTTTACAATGAATATTGAACTCGAATTGGTTTCGCGCAAATGACTGACAAATGACTGACAGTCTGTATGTCTGTCAAACGACATAAAGTTCCATTAAAAAAATATATTTTTTTTTTAAATAAATAACCCTGCACAAACAACACAGCTCCATCTAGTCTCAAACTAAGCATAACTTGTACTATGGGTGCTAGAAAACACATAGAATACTTAAATACATTTTTTTTTTATAAATACATAAATATAATACATAGAGAACACCCAGATCAAGACAAACAGACATGTTTATGCACACAATGTTTGTCTTGTGTGAGGATTGAACCCGCGAACTCGGACTATTGCAATTGCACAAGCCATTCGGATACCGAACTGGTCTTAAAAAGTGAATATTTTTCTCAATCAATAACAAATACAATAGAATTCGCGAATTAAAATTTGAAATTCGGTGCTTTTTGCGCGAGATGTCTTGACCAAGGGAAATAGGGATTCATTTTTACCCGACTGCCGAAGGAGGGTTATGTTTTTCAAGCGTATGTATGTATGTATGTCTTATTGTTTGACACGCGCTACAGCCTAAACCGTTTGACATATTTCAACATAAGAGGTTTCGTTATATTCGGATTAATCACGCGAGTGACATAGGCTATATCAAATATAAAAAAAAGCTATGAGCCGCAAAATTGTCGTTGGAGTAATTTTTTTTCTTCTAAATATATCGATATGGGTATCAAAATAAAGGTCTCGATGACCTAATTTCAAATATATATTTGATATATTAGTTTTTGCCAGCGGCTTTGCTTGTGTGGAATTATATTATTGTTGCGCGTGATTAATAAATCTGTTGTAGGTGCAGTCGGGTTTTTGATTTTTTTTATTAACATATCTCTATATATATACGAGTAGATACGCTAACACATTTCCACAGTATTTTCCAATATTATGTTGTTAGTTACAATTGTTAGTTAATTCGATATGTTCACTAGGATATTAGATTACAATGCCATTTGCTACCGTAATTACCTTGTTATATACTTGTAATAGTTACATGACTTTGACATTGTCATCATATTTCATTTGTATTATAGATGTTACTGGCTATATGGACTAATGGATAATGGATAATAAAAGAAACATGGAATATTGTTCGCATCTCTGGGCCGGTGCTCTCCAGTACTTGCTTGCTCCATTTGACCGCATACAACCAAGAGCAGTTTAAATCGTCAGTGACCCAATGATCTCGGATCGACAGCCCCCCTAGCCAAGTGTAATTCGTAGCGTAACGAACGTTAGATAGATCACGTGACATTTGTCAAAATCAAACATTTTATTATGAGAATTGACAAATGTCACGTGATCTATCTAACGTTCGTTACGCTACGAAATACACTTGGCTAGGGGGGCTGGACTCTCTACACGTAGAGATCTAGCGTCTCTTTGCGTTATATCTATATTTACTTGGTGACGGCATCACACGTGAACTGCTGGACCGATTTCACTAATTTATTTTTTCGTTGCGTTTGTTATTGCCAGGAGAGGGTTCCTATGAAAAATAAATATAAGAAATACAAATTTATAGTCAATATTTAGTTAAAAACAGGATAACGTCTATCAGCCCCCTTACCACCATCTCTTATTGCGATTCAATAATTGAATAGAATTGCTTATTCATACCAATAAATAAGCGACTCTATTCGATTTGAAATAGAGTTGCTTATTCATTGGCATGAATAAGCAATCTATTCAGTTATTGAATCGCAATAAGAGATGGTGGTAAGGGGGCTGGTCAGCTAATTAAACATAAAATCTGAATAAGCAATTTGAAATCTTAAAAGTTTTAATTTCCAAGTCTTAATCATAAAATGTAAATCAGTGCTATTTAGATAAAAAACCGGACAAGTGCGAGTCGGACTCGCCCACCGAGGGTTCCGTAGGTACGTAGTATCATTATTAAATTTGATATTTTTCATTATAAATAAGAAATAATGCGTCGAAAAAAATAAATAAAATATATTTTGCAATGTGTACATCAAGCCCTTTCATATGATACCCCATTTGAACTAGTAGTTTCAATTTGAAATTTCGACACCTATAAAAAATATACACCCCCTATTTTTTAAGATCTATTTACAAATGTATAGTTTTGAGATTTATTCCTGTACTTGTAGTCTATAACGATGTTACTTGCCAAATTTCATAGTTCTAGGTCAACGGGAAGTACCCTATAGGTTTTGATTCCCTTGAGTGTGTCGAAATATGCGTTTTTTGCTGAATAAACGGCCGTAACTTTTTTCTACGTAAACTTAGCAGTTTGATTTTTTTTTAACTTCATGGGACCGTAGACCTGAGTATACAGTTCAAATTTCAGCTTGATACCTCCACGCATTATCGACATAGAAATTCTTGACAGACAGACAGACAGACAGACAGACAGACAGACGGACAACAAAGTGATCTTATAAGGGTTCCGTTTTTCCTTTTGAGGTTCGGAACCCTAAAAATGAAATGTAAAATAAAAGTGTATTCTAAACATAGCAGTCCTAACTTAGTTTACGGCAATAACGACAACAATAACATTTCAAGGATATACAAAACAAACATAAAACTTATAGCTTCTAGTAAACAAACATACCGTAATAGTTCTATTAATTAACAACATTTAAAATCATTTATAACTATAGTTAAAGACCAATCATCCACCAAACTCTAAATATAATACGCATTTTCGAATTAAAAATTTAACACAAAGGGGTTTGGGTAAAAGTGTTGTCATTTTTTGTTTTCGCAGCCATGGATGAAACTTATTTTTATTGACAGTTTAGGCATACACAAACATAATTTTCTATGTAACATGATAGCCTAAAATGTATCGGAGCCGAGATATTTGACCTGACAATTAATTAAGATGTTTTAAAAAATCATTACTAATATTATGTTATGACCTGAGTATACAGTTCAAATTTCAGCTTGATACCTCCACGCATTCTCGAAATAGAAATTCTTGACAGACAGACAGACAGACAGACAGACAGACAGACAGACAGACAGACAGACAGACAGACAGACAGACAGACAGACAGACAGACAGACAGACAGACAGACAGACAGACAGACAGACAGACAGACAGACAGACAGACAGACAGACAGACGGACAACAAAGTGATCTTATAAGGGTTCCGTTTTTCCTTTTGAGGTTCGGAACCCTAAAAATGAGTTCTGGTAACTGTAAAAAGAAAACAAGACAATTAAATAAAAAAAAAAAAAAACCCCCCGACCTTCTAGTACAGTAGATACCCATATTGAACGGGTTGTGAAAAAATATGTAATCGATCATTTTGTGGCGGCGGCGGCCATCTTGAACCGATTTTCATCAAACATATATAAGAACACTCCCTAGTCTCGGGAGTCTTCTTAACTATGTTTTATTCACCTTTCAAATAAAAAAAAAACAAAATCGATTCATCTGTTCGGGAGCTACGATATCATACACATACACACAGAGGAGAGAGAGAGAGACACGTTAAACTTATAATAACACCCCGTCGTTTTTGCATCGGGGATTAAAAAGAGTGGATCCTTTGATAAAATCGCAGTTTTATAGACGCATGTCAGGCGTGGCGAACATGTGATAGAGAATATGTCAGATTTTATATACTTCCGCACACTATTGTGCTTTCTTTTGAAAAGACAGCACGTGAGCGAAAAAAATTGTGTCTTGTTCATTTCCTTTTGATGAAGGCGTAAGTTGCTCTTTTTCTTGGGAGAATGCGATGAAAGTTATCAATTTGTCTATAGTTTTCAAACAGTTAAAAATATTGAACATCCATTAAATTGTCCGTCAATCCGAGATACTCGTCTTTCTCAAGATAATAAACTGAGAATCGGCTATAAAAGCACCATCACACAATGTTTACAAAAGATTTGCCTGTGATTGATTTACGTATATCTAATTTTAAAACAATACGATTACCATAAAATGTCAAATCAATTGCTAATCTGAATATTCCCATTATTGTTCTTGTGTGTACATTGGAAAGGTCAGTGATTTCCAAATTGTTTTGAGCTAGCAATAAAAGTGGATAATAATCTAGAATGGATAGTGGTCAAGACTGTTGTATAATTTGGGTTTCTTAACCTCTGGATGATTATATTTTGAAGAACCCGGTGGTCGAATGGCTAGCAATGGCTACTTCGACTCTATTTCGTCGGTTTGTTCGCGGTCGATCATGCCAACGTAAACAAACCGACCAAATAGAGAAAAACTCTCATGTTGTGAATTTATAAGACGCGTGTTTCATATCAAAATTATTTGGCATACTTGCTCACATTTTGAAGTGAGTAACCCGGCTAATTTGGATATGTAACACGCATCTAGTATATTAACAATATGAAACATTTTCTCAATTTGGTCGGCTTGTAAACGTTAACCCGTTGGAATATGGGGACTCGGGGGCGAATGCTGTTAAAATCAACATCATCATCATCATCACGTCATTTTAGTTTCCACTACAGGAGCACGACCCTCTCTCGTCCGTACCTGACAGAAGGAGGATTTGGCCTACACTCCCCACGCTGGCCAGACGGGTTGGGGAGGTCTGATAGATGTTTTATAATGTATTTCCCTTAGTCGCCTTGTACGACATCCACGGGAAGAGACGGAGTGATTCTATTCTACTCTGCCGGAAACAACACGGCAATTAAACGGCTTTTAAAATGTTGATGAAATATTGTCTTATGCAAAACATCATACGAACTAGAACACACCTTTTTGTGCGGCACAAATATTCCTCTTCACACGTTATGCTGAACTGCATGAAACCCATATTGAAATTAGTTTCAAAGTAAATTTGCCCCTGAAAATTAATCTTTAATGCTCTGACATAGAGTCCACGCGTTCAGTCTAGTTATCTAGTGTAAATGAGTACAGTTTCTTGGAGGGAAAGCTTCCTCGTTGCATTGTTCTATATCGTGACAGGTTATCACGAGTGGCGCCACCATGCGGTGAGAAGCACAGATTGTGGTAACGAACTCTTTTGAATATAGAACGCTTCCTAATTAGCATTTCATTCTACTAATAATATACCACTGATTAAAATACATACTGTATTTGTCTATAAATCGAGTTGTTTCGGAGAATATTTTTTTGTATGTGTGTTTGTCTCGCGATAACTCACGAACACGTGTTTCGATTTTGATCAAATGTGGTGAGTATGTAGGAAATATGAATACATTTTTAAGCTCGTTGGGCAACGAGATCGGTTCAATATATTTAATTATAAATATGGGGAAACACCCGGGGCTTTCCGTAAATTAAAAAAACCCGGGATTTTGCTGCGTTGGTGTTGTTAGATCAATATTGATTGATCTACTAAAAATATATAAAACACTTAATTTAGCTATAAAAAAACATCGTTATTGAATTGAAGATTGAAGATAAGAAAAGATTACAAGGGTAGTGGATCCGTTGCCAGCTTAATAAACTCCTTCCTTTCATTCTTTCTGGTGACCTCACTCACTTGCAAGAACACAACAACCCTTAAGGGAATTGTTATTTGGGTGCGGTATTCTGAGGTGGAAATATTTCCCCAGTCGGGCAGCTTAAAAAATATGCTATGCGTCTCTTTTCCTCAGAGCCTAGTTTGTCAGTCAGCAGGGTGCACCACATGCAGGTTAGTTTGGCTTTTGTTCAAAAATCTTGATGAATCTCTTACACCTCAAACTTTTTCTTGTAAAGTTAAACGATACAATCAAAAGTGTTGCCCCATTATGTATATAAAAAAAAATAGGTTGCAATCCGGGAGTGCCGGCAGAAGTGAAAAATTGAACATCAACGTTGTACATTTTTGAATATTTTGGAATGGTTAGGGAATAATTTCGCACGAATTGCTCTAATTATCAGTATAAAAGTACTATCATTTAGGTGGTAAAATACAATATTCATTAATTGCTCTATCGTACACAAACATGACAAGGTTTATATCATCTGTTTAAAAATAAACAGCAAGGGCAGGCATACATTTTCACCGCGCGGTAGAAAGAGAGGGGGATATTACTTCCTCTCCTACGCCGTGCCGGTGGTCTACTCCCAATTCGTCTAACGAATTTTCGATCAGGCCACGTGTCCTGACGAGAGATTAACATTTTTTACCCAGACCAAAAGTGCACAACGCCGCTAAAGAAGTTTTCACTTCAAAAAAATCCGCACAAATCTATTCAACGGATAAAATAACTAAGGACGATCATTTCAATAAGTTGTAAAGGCAGATTAATTTCTATATTTCTGATGCAATATGGACTTTAACCATCAATAATAGAAACTCCGCGAGATGGGACGAAATTGCAGGCTATCATGTACGATCATTACAGCAAAACATACTTATATTTACAGATAAATCGAATAAACCTCTCTAAATTCCCTTTTATTACAACGTAGGAAGGGCTAACATTATTTATTCGACGGCAAAGATATCGTGGTAGTTTGAAAAGTTTCTCACTTTGTTATGTACCCAAGGCGATATTTTCGTAATCAATACGTATTTCTAAAATATTTAGTTGAAATGGGCATAAGGAAAATTGTATCCCTTTGATCCTAATTACATTTTATAGGTGAGATTTAGTTTTGCAATTTGTAATATATACGATTTTGCTATGAACTGTACCTAGTATTCGGGCCCTACCGCTGAAGCTGAAGCCTATTGACATCAGAATTTTTGATGGGAAAAAGTACATCTTAGGTTTAAGTTAATGACAAACATTTTCAGCCTAGTCTATGGTATGGTAGTAACTATGTTTTCTACCAGCTAAGCCACAGACCGTTCACCATAAGATGTCCCCTGGTCTAGGAATTGGCAGCATTGCCTACGGTGTTGCCAACAATATATGTACCTTTTACTCCCTTATTATCTAAACGTGTATGTACCCACCACAGATTTATATGTATACGTATTACTTTTTTTATTTTGTTTTATACTACTTTGGGTGGCAGAGAAGTATACGGCCCGCATGATGTGAAGCGGTTGTCTACTAATAAGTTTTGGGGTGTAAGTGGTTTATCAATATCTTTGAATCAAAGCCAACTTTACCTGCACGCGGTGCACCCTGCTGACTGACAAACACAATCTAAGATAGAGTGATTTTCGCAATCAAAAAATCCAATGGTAATAGGCTTCAGCTTCGGCGGTGGGCCCCTGGACTATAAGAAGATGTAATTTAGTGATTGATGATAGCTATTAAGACCTTACCTACTTTAGTTCGAGTTTGGTTCATAGTGATGATAATATGCTGTAAGTTGCGAAATTTATAGCTATAGTAGTGATTAGGTTCCGAATATTAAAATAAACTAGTGGGCTAAATTCGACCATAATTAATTTAAATTATAACTTTAACAATAAACAAAAGAATATATATGCGTGTATGTGTCAAATACATGGTAGTGAGTGTAATGCTTCTTTTATTGATTTAATGTATATAATATAATTAAAAAAAAAAATATTAGCATTCTGCACTCTTTCTCTGTATAAACTATAAGTATGCTAAATTTCATACCTCATCCGTCCGCGCAACTTTCGTATAAAGGGGTACAAAGCATGTTCGATCAAATGCCTTATGGTTTACTAGCTGTTACCAGCGGCTTCGCCCGTGTGTTCATTATTTTAATGAAACTTTTTTCCTATGGGAATAACATGGATAAAAAGTAGTCTACGTCACTCTCCAGACCGAAAACTATCCCCTGTTAAAAAAACATGTCAGTACTTAGGTTCCTTTCGACGTGATAGAAGGACAAGTGATTACAAAGTTAATTTTTTCCCATGGGATTAAGATGTTTTTCCGGGATAAAAAGTAGCCTATGTCACTCTCCAGACCGCAAACTATCCCCATTAAAAAATCATGTCCGTGCTTAGGTTCCTTTTGACGTGAAAGAGGGACTAATAATTATAAACTTTATTTTTTTTCCGTGGGAATAGATGTTTTTCCAGGATAAGAGTAGCCTATGTCACACTCCAGGCCTTAAACTATCTCCAAAAAAAAAATCATGTCTTTTCGTGAAAGAGGGACAAACAAACAAACAAACAAACAAAAACACTTTCACATTTACAATATTAGTGTCGATACTCCTACTGATTTCTTCTGATTAAATTCGTTGAATTCCAAGGCAGCCGTAGTCTTACCCCGGGACTGCAGTGGCCTTCACTGTTCATTGCCTTTTTTGGTGGTCGACAGTGTATTGGTGGTTGAGAGTGATATGTTAATCCTGGCTACACAGGAGACACAGTGGTGGAAACGTTTGGTTGGGCCCCCGTCCCGTTAAAAAAAATGTGGTGTGGCTATGTCATGAATACGTTATATGCACTAGAATTATCTTCTCAGCGGTTCTTCCTCCTCCGCACGCGATGTTCAATAGTCCTTACTTAGCGTAATAAATTATTTGATCCTATAACTATCTCGGTGACGTGCTCGGTGGCGTTGCGGTCAATGACGCGGCTGCGACACCAACGCTCGTGGGATCGATTCCCACATATGACAAACATTTGTGTGCATGAACATGTCTGTTTGCCTTAGTCTGGGTGTTTTCTATGTATCCTAAGTATGTATTTACAAAAAAAAATGTATTTACGTATGTTTATCAGTTGTCTAGTACCCATAATACAAGCTTCGCTTACTTTGGGGCTAGATGGCGCTGTGTAATTTGTCTGACAATATTTATTTATTTATTTATCTAGCGTCTATTACTCATACTGTGCTAGCGGTGTGACTGAATTTTGGATGTAACTAGAGCATAGATTCGAAACTGCAACGCCAAACTGCATCCCCCGATTTCGTTATATGGCTATTTGACAATGTTCAAAAATTGTATAAATTATTTAACAATATCGTAAAATACACAAAACTATAAAGATCTGCAAACTTTCATTCTAATATCTTCCGTCCGACTGGTCTATCAAAGTTTGGCAGGAAAGTCGATTTTAAAAGTATTAAATTATTAAAAAATAATATTTCCATTGGAGAAGCAATAAAAAATACTATTACTTTTGTTATGATAGTAATTACATAAACGTAATATTTAACATAGCTGTCATACAAATTTCTCATTTGATGCATACAAAATAAGAACCTGTGACGTCATAACTCAGTAGCCTTTTGTATGGAGCGTTTCCGGGAAAGTACCAAAATTGTGATTTTCAAAATAACATATCTCGAAAGATTTTTATGCTATCGAAGTAATTCTTTCACCTATGGTTATATTATTGAGACGTCCCTACATATCAAACCGAAAAAAATGTTGGTCAAATAGCCTCATCATCATCATCAGCCTGTATCTACCCACTGCTGGATATAAGCCTTCCCCAATGCTTTCCACCAGATACGATCCTCCGCCTTCCGCATCCAACCGCTCCCAGCCGCTCTCTTTAAGTCATCGGACCATCTAGTTTCAATAATCAAGGTCAAATAGCCTATTGTCACATAATAGTTTTGTATAAAATGCGACAAGGACAGCACATCGTATGTGGTTATCACTAGTAGGTAGGTGTCATTATGTCGCAAAAACATTTACAAAACTTGGACATTCAAAGTGTTGGACATTGAAAATTGTCGCAGTCACGGCATCACAATTGTAAGGTAACCTGTAGACTCTTAAACTTACTAATGCGTAGTCTGTGACATCATTGGTGTCGACCTTAATAGCTTATTTAGGAGGAAATGTTGCGTTGTATGGATCTATACGTATTTCACTATCTTCGAGCCAAAGTCAATGTCATCTGCTGATTGACCCACGAGGCTTTTAGAGAGGTACGGTAAGCTGCCCAACTGGGAAGTACCTCCACCTCACAGAATACCGCAGCCAAATAACAATTCCCTTGAGGTTTCTTGTATTCCTGAGAATTGTGGGAGGTCACCAGGCGGTGCGCGTGTGATATACATGTTGCGATCGTTTACATAGCTACGGTAACTGCTTCACATCAGGCGGGTCGTAGGTACGCTTGTTTGCTATCCGACTTAGTATAAAAAAATCTCCTAATTCTGGCTGGATTTTGGAACCGTTCCTTTTTGTCTTCCTTTTTACTGTACTTAATCTACGTCCATTTTATAAAATAACTTGTAAATTATTAGCAAAAATGTTATTACCTGTTTAAGGAGCTACTGCGGACATGGACATAGCAGCAGACCAAATAAAGGAGGTAGTAGGTTCACGAAGTCGGCAATATACGCTTTGGAAGGCAGTAGAAAGCCAGAGAAGCTAAGCTCTCAAGCGAGAGCTTAGCTTCTCTGGCTTTTATGATTAGGCGACGAGACAGCTTTTATGATTAGGCGACGAGACAGCTTTGAACAAGCAGAGAGGGAATTCTCGTAATTAAAATGTAGTCAAAATTCAGTTCCGATCCAATCTCGATCTCACAAATGTCAAATTTGGTATTCTCGTATCACAATATGAAACTTCAAAGATCGAAATATAACTGTAATTACTCAAACTAAGAACTGTTATTTTTGCTAACAATTAGATTTGACAAAAATTATGAATGAAATCGAGTACATAATTTTTAGTCAATTCACATTTCAATCTCGATTTGGTCAACTTTTGTTCTACTATCGTAAAATAATTACGAGAATTGCTCATCTGATTAGAAAGTTAATACGACGTGAATAACGCCCCTTCAATACCATTTGCATTGAAAATGCAATTTTGTGCGCATTATAAGTCTTTTCACGGCCTACAGGAAAAGCGCAACTGTCGAAGCTCAAACTAGAGGCCGTATCATCTCTTCGACAGGCGCGGATCCAGCCCTCAAAAAGATTGTGGTTGCAGCTACTCGAAATTGTATTATCTTTTTTTATTTTATTAAAGCATCGCGTTTATTATCATCAGCATATCGATCTCTATAGACCGTGAAAGTGTGACGTTATAAGTATACGAGTATTAGGGTTGTGGACATGACCACCGTGCCCACAACGGTGGATCGGCCCTAGCTCTTTGAAGGCAGAAATAGTATTAGTACAATTATTACTACCTATTTTGAACTAACCGATACACTAAACCAGTGTTTTTCAAACTTTATATGACGCGACCCCCTTACTATGTAGAAATATTTAGCGTTTACCCTCGTTTACCCTCCAAGATTCCTAACTTGTATGTATTTTATTAAATTACAAATATCAAATCCGTACATTATTTATTTATTTTCATTATAATAAATAATGAAGTATCTAACACAGCCGTCGATTACGTTCCGAAATGAACATTTCTTAATAAAAATATCCTTTTGAACGCTCTTTTTTACAGCTTTGCGACCTTCCGCGACCCTCTTGGAAAGGCTAGGGGTGCCCCTTTGAGGTCGCGACCCACACTTTGAAAAACACTGCACTATACAATAAACTAAAACTAAAAACAATTTGGTTGACATTATAATACAAAACATTTTCTATTTTGTATTTTTTTATGCTACTAAAGTGGCAAACAAGCTTACGGCCCGCCTGATGGGAAGCAGCTACCGCAGCCTATGAACGCCTGTAATACCAGGGGCATCACACGCGCGTTGCCGACCCTGTAAAAATTCTTTGTGAATGTGAGTGACGACATATGTATACAATCGTGTGAATAATCCTAAAATGTTTACAGGCCATTAAATTAGTCAGTACTTGGCAATTATTCAGATAAAATCTAAAAATCTTAGATAGAAATCGAGCGTTAAATAAATGCTTTGCTATTGAAACAATTTAGATTTCTTTAAAGATTCAATCTGCCGAATCTACGGTTCACTTTTCAATTCTCACAGTTTTATTGTTAACGCATTCAAAATACCTTCCTATTGATTAGAGGGATTGTGCTAAGGTTATGTTTTATTTAAGGCCTTGTAGCGGCGAAAGTGACGCCACTTTGAAAAATAAATAATAATATTACTTATATACTGTAGTACTAATATATAATAATATTATATATTAGTACTACAGTATAAGTAATAGTACTACGTATTACCTAAACAATGACGTCTGTACAGGACGAGAATGAGCGTGTTTGAATGCGGCTGCGGTATTTTGTGAGGTGGAGGTACTTCCCCAGTCTGGTAGCATTAAAATACGCTATGCCATAACTCTCTTGTCGCCAGTGCCTCGTTGGTCAAGCAGGGTGTACCACGCGTAGGTAAAGTTAGCTTTGGTTCAAAAACTTACACCCCAAAATTTGTTGTTTTAATCTGTATTATTTATGTGTTTGTTATTTAATCTATCCTTTAGAGCAGCGGTTCCCAACCAGTGGTCCGTGGACCACCAGTGGTCCTTGAGTGGTAAATTATGGTCCGTGTTACAAACTTATAATGAAAGAGATTACCCACTATTATACAAAATACTCAAAACTCGAGATATAGAATATTGAATTTATATGACAGTTGGGAACCCTACTCCCAACAAAAACCTCTATCTAGTGGTCTGCGAACAAAAAAAGGTGGGGAACCACTGCTTTAGAGAATCGTTACTGATGCGAATAAAGATTCGAAATTCGAATTAATTTATTTTTCCTAAGATATTACTTTTATACTACCTATTAACAGGTAGTATGAAGTTGAGCGAAAGCTAATTCTAGCCAAGTTTATTAGCCAGTACTCGAGCAGTCTTCCTCAGTTTTTAGGCTATTTTCCAAACGTTGTCTCCTCCGGGCACAATGAACGATGGCATCGCGTGAGATCGCTGCAGCATCTAGACTCTAGATCGTTTCACAACCATTGCTAATAGGGAAATTTAACGTCTTTTAGTATAAGATCATCGTTTTGTTGTTTTGATATTAAGTAGTACCCATTCTTCAGTGTAATTAAATTAGTTTAATAATCTATACATATACCTAACAAAACTGTAAAAAATGGGTCTGTACATTGAATATATTTACAAAAATACAATTTGAGGCGATAGAGAGTAATAGAGTAAGATTTAAAAAAAAATGTCTGTCTGTTTGTCTGTATGTCTGTTTGTATACGCTAATCTCTTACGCTGAAAAATCACTCTTGGAAATGAATAGGCTCCAAAATCACTGCACCGTTTTTGGTGAAACTTGTCACAATTAAAGACCTCGATATGGTTGAGGTTTGTGTCGAAAAAAAATAAGATCGATCATGTCCTTGAGGAATGATCATCAAATACATTTTCCATTAAAATCAATGGAAAACATACATTCAGCGAATCTACTCGCTCCACTCAACGTCGATTTCAACCCCGTGGGATAGCATCCGACCTAATTTAGTGTTCATTTATTATATTATATAAAATGCATATTAAAATGAATGTTGCTAAGCGCAAAACTCGAGAACAGCTCCACCAATTCTGCAAATTTTTATTTTAATATTTTCGTTATAGGTATAAGGAAGGTTCTTATGGAGAGAAAAGACATAAAAATTGCGAGGAAAAGAAAACAACACTTTCTACCCGTGCGAAGCCGGGGCGGGCAGCTAGTATTATATAAAATGGACATCGTTTCTATAATTACCAAGCAAAATTTCTTGGTAGTTGTAAGTTGTAACTCGACTGAGTTGTGATTGAAAAATAAGTAAACAATGCATTAAGTTGTGCATTATTTGCATTTGCATTGCACTTTAGAATAAGCCATTTATGCGCATGGTACTACTCATTGGCAAGCGCATTATGAAATACATTTGTTTTTTTTAATAACTGACAAACCCGATATAAATCTAAGTAGCTTGCAGCACTGGCATATAATAAATAGCTCTTTAATTTTTTCCCCGTTAATATATAGATTATATTTTTTACTAAAACAGAACAAATATTTTTCGTGAAAAATGGAATTACTACCCTTTACTTTGAGATACACGTTGATGTTAACAGTTTGAAGAATGGAAGAGTTTGATTATTGACGTGAATAAGTGTTTAAATTTGCTACCATACGGGGGCAATCCAAAAAAATCTAATAATAGCAAAATCGGGGGATACAGTTTGGCGTCGTAGTTTTGAATCTATGCTCTACATCCAAAATTCAATCACACCACTGGATAGATGAAGGATCAAATAATTTATTACACTAAGTAAGGACTATGGAACATCGCGTGCGGGGGAGGGGGAAGCGCTGCCATTTTGAGACAATTTTAGTGCATATAACGTATTCACGTACAACAGACGGCCGTGTCCACATGTCATAGCCACACCCCATTTCTTAAGATATGAACCCGGTTCAACCCATCTATTCCTCTCGCTGTTGAGATACGGGTCTTCAAAATCGATAGGGTTAAGAGCATGTATATATCATTTGGGGTGTAAGTGGTTCATCGAGATCTTTGAACTAAAGCCAACTTCCCCTGCACGCGGTGCACCCTGCTGACTGACAAACGCAGCTCTGGCAAAAAGAGAAGTAGTGAGCGTAATTGTAAGCTACCAGACTGGGGAATTAAAGAATAGATACATTCCTCAATCGGATAGCTTACATTTGTGTGTGTGTTAAAGAGGAAGTCCAGCTCACCGAATACCGCAGCCAAATAACGATTCCCTTGAGGGTTGTTGTGTTCTTGCGAGTGAGTGAGGTCACCAGAAAAAAAGGAAGGAGCTGCATTGGCACCGGGGGTGGCGGCGCGCGAGCGATATTTTATATTGCGAGCGTTAATATGGCTATGGTAACAGCTTCACATCAGGCGGGCCGTATGCTTGTCTCCCACCCGAAGTAGTATAAAAAAAACTCTACTCAACTGCAGGTTGGCGGAGACCAGTATTTTCAAGACACCCAAAGGCACTGACTTAACATAATGTCATCTAATGACAACACCCAGGACCGAGACGGCTTCACGTGCCGACTAACACGTGCGCCAATAAGCTTCTCAGATCCGGGGCCCTACCGCCGAAGCTGAAGTCGATTACCATCGAATATTTTGATTAGAAAAATAGCTCGTATTTTAAGCTATTGCCAAACATCTTCAGCTTAGCCGGTAGAGCTCCTTCGTTTCTACCAGCTAAACTAAACATAAGTAGCATAAATCTAAGTTAAAGTTTGATTTTCGCAATCAAAATATCCGATGGTAATAGGCTTCAGATCGACTGTAGGGCCCTGGGGCCCTACCGCCAATCTGAAGTATGTAATAAATAATCTTAATATAATTTTAATGGTATTCTTCTCTTTCATTTCAGCATTACTGTCGCTGGTGATCGCCCAAAGCGGTTACGACTACAACAAGCCTGATACGCCATTTGGTCCTGGTACTACTCCAAACAAACCTGGATTCAGTGGACCATCAGGTGGCTATCCCAGTTCAACACCTTCATACTCCAATACCCAAAATAGTGACTACACAGGATCTGGATCAACTGCTGGGTACCCAACAGGACCTTCCGGTGGTTCTACTGGCCCAGGTCAAGGATACCCTGGGTCCGGACAAAGACCTCAGACAGGATACCCAGCGCAAAGTTCAACGTACCCTGGACAAGGATCCTCATACCCAGGACAAGCACCACCATCTGGACAAGGGCCTTCATACCCTGGACAAGGATCGCCGTCTGGACAAGGTCCCAGTGGACCATCCTCCGGAAATTATCAAAATCAAAATTATCCCACTACGGGGCAAAATTATCCAGGGCAAACAGGATCTGGCCCTTCTAGTCCCGGCTCTTCAGGTTCCTCAGGATTCCCAGGATTTGGACCTGCTGGTCCTGGATCTAGTGGTGGTCCTGGGTTCGGGAACGGACCATCAGGATTTGCAAGTGGAGGAGATACCGGTGCCTATGAGGGGGGTGACTATTCAGCTATTCCTGGAGAACCAAACATAGATTATCCAATTCTCACGGACATTCCTGTGACCTCTTTCAGGTGTGAGGCTCAAGCGTATCCGGGATATTATGCTGATGTTGAAACGAGATGTCAGGTCTTTCACGTTTGTGCCAACAACAGAACCTACGATTTCCTCTGTCCTAATGGAACCATTTTTTCTCAGCAAGTCTTCGTCTGCGTTTGGTGGAATCAGTTCGATTGTAACTCAGCTCCCAGTCTTTTTGGATTGAATGCTAATCTTTATGACTATTCTAATACTGGTTCTTCGAATGGAGATTATAATGCTGGACTCAACGAATACAATCAAGGTACAGATTTCTATCCTGGATCACAAGGACCTTCTGGAAATTATCCAGGTGATTCAAGACCACAAGGCCCTGGTCCTTCATACCCTGGAAACACTGGTACACAAGGCTCCTCCGGTAATTATCCCGGTAGCTCAGCAGGTCCACAACGACCATCAGGTTCTTATCCCGGCAATACTGGACCTCAAAGCCCGTCTACTAACTATCCAGGTCTCACAGGTTCACAAGGACCATCGTCATCATATCCGGATACCTCCGGACCCCAGGGACCGTCATCCTCATATCCTGGCACGTCGGGACCACAAGGTCCGAGCTCGGGAGCCCAAAACCAAGGTTATCCAGGATCAGGTCAAAATCAAAGTCCAGGTTCATCGTATCCAGGATCACAAGGATCATCTAGCTACCCCGGTAGTAATCAAGGCTATACCGATAATAGTCAAGGTTACCCTTCGGGAAAACCTACTGGCCCCAGCTTCCCTACTAGTAATGGTAGACCCCAAGGGACTCAGAATCCTGGTTACCCAGCCCCACAACCTAACAGAGAATACCTCCCACCAAGAAATTGAAAATACTCGTACATCCTTTAAATAAAGACCAGTATTGAAAGACTTGGATAATAAAAATAATAATTAGATAATTATTGAGAAAGAAGCAGTAGTTACTATATATTTGCCAAAATTATTTTAGGTGACAGTATGCGCAATATGTTAGCAAACGGAAACTGTTGGTGCTGTTTTAATTATATAATTTTACAATGTATAAAAATTTATGTAAACCTACCTATTAGATTACGTACTTACCTTAACGTTTAATTTTACTAAACTAACAAAAACTTGTGTTCATTTTACAACATTAAATGCTAGTAGCATGAAAATAGTTGAAATAAAAGACATTTGGTTTAATTTATTATATAAAGCAAATAAAAATACAAAATGACAAAAAGGTGATAAAATAAAACGGCAAGTTACCAAATCTAGTGTTTGTATGTAAGATGAAAGTAAATCAGGATTTGTAATTAGATTTAGGTTTTAGTGATAAGTTGAACTATTTTATACCAACAAGTATTTTGTACATACACCATTTATGAATCAATAAAGTGTAGAACAAAGTCTTGTATATATTTTATTTGCTTCGTGGTAATTTTTCAGTGGTGGTCGACAATAGTGAAACTCTACTTGCACGACTCTTTCTCCTGATACCATAGTCTGTATACATTTTACCTCCAAATTTAGCCATATTTTTTCCTAATAATTCTTCTATATGAGTATACTCCTGACACATTTCAGGCAAATAGTTTCCTTCAAATGACACTCTCATAAGACCTTGTTGACCGAGTTGTTTTGTATCACTCTGATATTTTAATACTTTTAAAAGTCTTACAACACTTAGATACGATAAGCTATTGTAAGATAAATTTAAGTAACAGAGGACCATGTTACCTATACAATAACACATATGTTCTTTAATATTAATATAATTAAGTTGAAATGGATCCTGAAAAGGGCTAATTAACTCGCCAACTAACATTTCTGCCCTGTTTTTGTAGTCTTCTGAGCGAAAATGTTTATCATTTTTATTATCTTTCGATTTCCTCTTATAAAATCCTGCTGATTTTCGCCCAGAGGAACCTTTTCTGCTACCTAAATTATCTACAGAAAGTGACTGGACATCTTTTAGGCACCTTAAATAAATTGCTTGTCTTTTTTTCTCGTATTCCATATACCGTTTTCTTTTGTTAACGGTTTCCATAAACGTTAATAGAAATTCAGTTAAAGAGTCAAATAGATTGCCTGCTCCGTCATCCGTAACACGGTTATCCGCTAAATTTAAGCACTTCAAATTTCTATTCATTCTTAATGTTTCACCTAAATATTTTGCCCCTACATCTGTTATAAGATTTGATGAAAGATTTAAGATCTTTAAAGATGTTTCTGCTGGGGCAGGATAACGTATTCTTGATACAATTCGTTTACACACGTCGTCGTTAATCTGACATCTACTAAGAGATAAATGCATTATTCGTGATTGTGGATGATCGAGTAAAATATCATAATTTCCTTCAGAAACTTTTGACCCATCAAGAATAATCTCTGTGATCGATGTTAGTGGAAGCATTTTTTTCAGCTCATAAATTATATATTCATCTATCCAACATTGTGCAATCCTAATTTTTGTAAGATCTACATAACACGGTGTCAAAAAAGCTAAAATTTGTATCAGTTCTCTAGGAAAAGGTTTTATTTTGTTCATTTTAAGTTCAGATAAGTGGTTCATATTGTTGTAGATGGAGGTTACTGTTACAGTATTGTTATCTTCAGCAATACTTTCAACACTAGTTGCAGTATCTACACCATCAAAATTTTCAAAGTATAGTTCTGATTTAGCTTTCGGAGCAATAACATTTATCTTCTTATATTTAACAGAGGCTTCATATTTTAGATGTCTGTAATATTGATCTGAAAGGAGATTTAGTAATTAGTAAAATTCAAGTTTGGCTGTACTATTATGAGATAGATTAATTTAAGAAAGTGCGACGTTGGTACTGGATCGTTTCTGCAACCCGTTCTGCCAGTTCTTTGGTCAACTGGTGGTTTTCACTCATGAATAGAAGAATACTAGCTATGCGATTATTATTTCCTTGCAGTCTTATGGAAGTAGGTATATATAAATACTTTCTTGGTACTGGGTTAGCAAGAGAGAGAAAAGATTGTTCAGAAACTTTGCAGCAATCAGTTAAAATTCTCCATGTTTTTTTTAATTATGGTGAAACTAACCACATTGGTATTCCTTATTTACGATCACTGTATATGAAAGATTGAATTGTTTGCAGGCTAACGGTAAATACATTTCAAAATTCTGTGGCACAGATACTTGTGATCTTGAAGTCTCATCTCCCAACATAGATTTTAAAGATCTCGTACTCGCAGATCGTACAAATTTATTAGACTTCACAGATTTTATCGATGCTACTGGCAAATTCATCATATAAAAATAATACTTAGCTAAAAAATAAATTCAGCATTGTATCAAAATAGATTTTGTAGTAACTATGACTGATTGTCAGTTGAAAAGTCAAAAGGTAAACCGTAAGTAGGAAATGAGGTTAGTAACGTTGAAAATATAATTTGATCCAGATAAGCCATTCAATATAGTTGAAATTGAATGTCTGTAAAATAAAGTAGATTAAAAAAAAAAATTAAAACCGACTTCAGTTGGCGAGCGCAGCTTATTGGTGGAATACCCTGGGAGACGCTGCTGCCCGTCTTCTGGGGGAAAAGTCATTGCGCATCCAGCGCAGAGCAATAGAGTGGCACAATTTTATTTTGCCGGCAACCACACGGCAAATTTAAGGGTTTCCGTCAATTTTACTGGGATCCCATCATCAGACCCTGACTTGGTGAATATGGGACCACCCCGCAATCACATACCCTTTCAAATAAAAAAATAGAATTTGACCATACCTGCTTATAAATTTTAAGGGTGTCCCTTGATTTCCCTGGGATCTCATCATCAGGTCCTGACTTGGTTAATATGGGACCACCATACCCCTTCCTTTCTGGTGACCTCACTCACTCGCAGGAACACAACAGCCCTCAAGGGAACCGTTATTTGGCTGCGGTATTCTGTGAGGTGGAGGTACATTCCCCAGTCGGGTAGCTTACAATTACGCTCCCTACCTCTCTTTTCGCCAGAGCTTCGTTTGTCAGTCAGCAGGGTGCACCGCGTGCAGGTGAAGTTGGCTTTGGTTCAAAGATGTTGATGAACTACTTACACCACATTTGTCAATTCTCGTACTAAAATGTTCGATTTTGACAAATGTTACGTGATCTATCTAACGTTCGTTACGCTACGAATTACACTTGGCTAGGGGGGCAGATATGTTTAGGAGAAGCGCTTCGTAACCAGTTGCGAAGTATTGATTAGTTACGAAGATCCGGATTTGCACACGTATTAGAAAAAAAAATGTTCTCTTAATTCAATTACCTTTATATATTGAAATTGGTTCCCATTACATACAGATTTAGTACATAAGCGCAGCGACATCCTAGGTCTGTGATCCCGCCTGACTGCGATTAGCTACCATTTCGAAAAAATCGGACCAGGCTGAGATAGAACCTCCAGGGTTTTATGTATACATGTGCTATAATGTGCTGGCCGTGTGGTTTCCGGCAGACTAGAATAGAATCACTCCGTTTCTTCCCGTGGATGTCGCACAAGACGACTAAGGGACATAGATTATCAAATATCGATCAGGCCTCCCCAACCTGTTTGGCCAGCGTGGGGAGTGTAGGTCAAATTCTCCTTCCGTCTAGGACGGACGAGAGAGAGTCGTGCTCCTGTAGTGGAGACTAAAATGGACCTGATGATGATGTGCTATAAGCACAGCAGCTTCTCTCGGATGTATGCACTGATCTAGGATTTCAATACGGCTGTATGCATCTACAAGATACTCCAGTATTTCGGTCAAATAGACCCCAGGGTACAGATAACCTCGAGAAGCTTATAATAACCGGGAAGCAAGTGAGAGAAGACGAAGCCTAGAAAAATGGGGTCCGTTCGGGGTTCTACCTCGATGTAAGTATTCAGGGATAAGTACCTACTACTCCCTAAAAATACTCGTTTACTTACCATGCCGACCGCAACGCACTCTGTGCGACCGGCATGTACGGTGCATGATGAACTGCACTGCGCTATCGCACCAGACATAGATTTGTTGATTTTGAAAATCCGGCTTGGATTTAAATTTGTGACATACATCTTTAGCTCATGTGGTAGAAATCTGTGTTCTCAATTGTAGACGATTGTGAGTGAAACACCAATGTAATTACTATAATATTCTAATTAAATTCTAAGACGATTTCTTATTAAAGTCGGTGTTTAATTTTTTAAATCAAAAAATCTAATCTTCAATCTAGGCTTCAGCGTTAACCTTATCTTAATACATGTTCTTATATTTAATTTGTATGACGTTTCTAAGTGCTTTTTAAAGTCCAAGGAATAAAGATATTTTGAATTTTGAATTTCTTAGGTGGAAGACTTATGAGATATTGGCATACATGAGACACCTGGTGTCAAAAAGCTGCAAATTCTCAGGTTCTCAGAAAAGCTTACTGCAATGCTTCTGTCGTAGCCACGATCCTCATCAATAAGGGAGAGACTGCCTTAAGAAGGGAGGAGGATGCTATAAGTATCGAAGTTTTCGGAAATATAAGATTTATTACACAAATTCAGCTTTACTCGGGGTTCGGTGGACGAATTGACCTACACTCCAGCTCCTTCCAGGGTGGGGATCCACTTATTTAGCTCAATTTGCTTTTGTCCACAACATACACGTCCAGAAAACACCGTCTTACAAGGAGATGTGAACGGTATTACTACGCTGAACACGGGCATTAGCATGTACCAGGAAAAATACAATTATCTTCATTTCAATCCGGTTTGCCGCGAAAGCTGAATAGATTTCAAAATGCTAAACGGATGCGTACGCATCTCCATTCTAATCTGATATTTTCTATGGATAGACAAAAGCTGAATAGAGCTGAAGTAATTACTCCTTATTGATCTTTTCTGAGAAATAAATAAACAATCGAAAAAAGGAGTTATTTAATTAATTACAGGTAATCTCCTATAAGTACAACAAAACATAAGAACTAAATGTAAGTAACTTATAGTACATGTTGTAACAACAAAAGGGATACCTGCCATACTAAGTCATTATGTGGCATAAAAGTGAAGTCGTACTAGGCTACGCTAAAATATGAACTAATAATTCTTCTTATATATTTGTCACTAATAAAGATTTAGATAGTTCTTAGGGTAGAATCACTAAAATATTAGAAGAATAAGAAAATTGTAAGACTTAACCCTAAGCTTAAAAATGAAATATAAAGTAAAAGTGTATTCTAAACATAGCAGTCCTAACTTAGTTTACGGCAATAACGACAACAATAACATTTCAAGGATATACAAAACAAACATAAAACTTATAGCTTCTAGTAAACAAACATACCGTATTAGTTCTATTATTTAACAACATTTAAAATCATTTATAGTTAAACACCAATCATCCACCAAACTCTAAATATAATACGCATTTTCGAATTAAAAATCAAGAAGATCCTAAAATAACCACCGAATTTTCGGGTCATAAAGAAGAATAATCTTTTACGAAAACTACTAGTTATTATAGTTATAGACTGTGTCGATAGCTTAATATTTCGTAAGCTGCTTCTTCAGAGAAACGTTACGTTTATGTGACTCATATTTTCCCAAAACGAAAAAAAGAAAGAGTCCTTTTTAATTCATCAATTTGGGCACACAATGACCTACAGCAACTTTGACGAACAATTTTATTGCTTGTATAAATAATGCGATTGAAAAGTGGACTTTTGTAATCCATCTACACGCTACTACGCACTAAAAGGTTTAGTCAATCTTTTCCATACCGAACCGCAGTGTGGTCAAATAGACTACCCGTCGATTTATGTTCTACTCCACATGTGTACGATATTGGGTACTTCAAAAGGAATGCGACGTCATTGGATGACAGGAAGAGTGTGATTTCGTCGCTTCCATTTGTGAACTCCAGTGTCCAGCGGAAAAAGAAAATCTACTACTCACCTCATTTATTTCTTCGTAGTACTGACTTTCTTTTTACCAGCCGACATGGGATCAGGGGGTGTATATAAATTCTGTGTAATAACATTTCTTAACAGTTTATCTATCTCATCTAACTCACTGCAATATCGAGGCAAATAATTTCCATTCAACTGAAGTGTCATTAATCCTGTAACATTGGATGGCTTATTTATCCTATTTTGATAATGCAGTACCTTAAGAATCATCTGAATAGAACAAAAATCTAAATTATTGTAAGCTAAATTCAAAGAACAGAGCTTCATGTTGCCGATACAAAAATGATAATCATCTTTTATAACAATATTTTGATCATCGAAAGAATCAATTAACTCTCTAGTTATTTCTTTCGCCATCATGTCTTCTGCTTTAGAAACCGAAGTAAGTTCATTAACTACAGCCCTAGATTTCTTTTTTCGGGCCGAATTACATCTAGTGTTGGGTGGTGTCTTCATTGATATAAAATTGTACTCCTCGTCAATTTTCCGACGTCTCGTCATCTCCTCTAGGCAGTTATACGCTTCTATTCGTTTTTTAATAAAAATTATTCTTCTGCGTTTTTTATCAAATATTTCCTCGCATGTTAATGGGAATTCCATCAAATGCCTCAATATAAATTTCGAGCCATTACTTGTTAGTTTATTGTCCGATAAATTTAGATGAAGAAGATTACGATTTTTTCTAAGCATATTTCCAATGAACCAAGCTCCAGTATCAGTTATGAAATTGGTGGCTAAACTTAAAACTGACAGAGTCATGCCAGCACCTCCATGATCCATTCTGGCCACGATTTCTTTACAAACAACATCATTTATCTTGCATCGGTTTAAAGATAATATTTTTAATTGTGATTGAAAATCCAGTAACTCAAAATAGTTACCCTCCGGTACGTAGGAGCCATCGAGACATATTTCTGCTATATTTGAATGAGGTAGCATTTTGCTTATCTCATGCAATACCAATGATGTGAGACCCCCATTAATTATAGACAGTTTTGTCAAATATGAGTGAAATGGACTACATATACTTATGGCATTGATGATTTTGCGGTTAAGTCCCAAGGGAGAGTTAACGATAGCTATTTCCACTAGATTTTCTCGGCTATCATAAAAAGTCGAGATTGGAATACGATTAGCATCACTATTTTGTGTTACAACTGTATTATTGGATATTATAGGGTCATCTGCTTCTTGCTTACTTAGTCGGTTTTCTTGCTTTAACTTCATAATTTTAGTATATTTCGGTTTCGACAAACTTGTCTTACGGATGTAAGGTTCTGAAAATATCATTATACAAGGTTTATTGCAATCAAATGGAAACATATGGATTTAACACCCAGGGTTGTCAGTGTTATCCCAGTTTATGTAAACCTAGTATACCTACTATTAATGAGGAAATTCTTGTTTACCTACTTCATTTTAGGGTGTTAGGTTTAAGTTTTGGGGTGTAAATGGTTCATCAACATATTTGAACCAAAGCCAACTTCACCTGCACGCGGTGCACCCTGCTGACTGACAAACGAAGCTCTGGCGAAAAGAGAGGTAGGGAGCGTAATTGTAAGCTACCCGACTGGGGAATGTACCTCTACCTCACAGAATACCGCAGCCAAATAACAATTCCCTTGAGGGTTGTTGTGTTCCTGCGAGTGAGTGAGGTCACCAGGAAGGAAGGAGATGCTGCGTTGGCGGTGGCGCGCGAGCGATATTTTATGTTGCGAGCGTTAATATGGCTACGGTAACCGCTTCACATCAGGCGGGCCGTATGCTTGTCTGCCACCCGACGTAGTAAAAAAAAGAGTATTTATATCCATACTTCATACAAATATTGGGTGAAAATGTGTCTGTTTCTATTTTCACGACTAAACGGCTGAAACGATTTGAATGAAATTTGGCATGGATAGATTATATCCTGAAGAAGGTCATATGGTACATTTTGTTACGATATCTTAACCGATATTCAATGGGATCAAAGCAGTGGGTGGAAGCTTGTATAAATATATATGCCACGACAATCACGCGAACGACACTATTTCCATGGAATTTGCAATTGGCGTATCGAGACTAAAATCAATAGAATGTATTTATATGAATGTAGAAGTCGACACTCCTAAAATAGTTGACTCAAGCGGGTCCAGTAAATTGTTTGTGAATATTTTGTAAAGAATGAGTGAGTGGAGTGAACAGACCGAGTAGGGTAGAGCCAGTTAGTTAGAACATGTGACATTTGTGGCAACGCGTTGCTACGTCAACAGTCAGCCGGACCCATCGCCTTATATATTTCAGATAAAATAAACGGTTCAAACCTTGATTGCATCTTGTTATGACAATTACCACTGGGCTCTGCCATTCCAAACATACCCAAGGAACAAACTCATCAAAGTCCAAAGGAGTAGGCCTGTTATACAAAGTTACGCTCCTGCCGTTACTTCCAGACACCGCTCCTGTCGATTTTCTGGAATTTCTTGAACTTGTTCTATTACGTTTTTCGAGAGTACTGCTAGCAGTTACAATTTGCGTCACTGTTTGCGTAGACATTATCTGGAAGATATTTACTTTGGAATCGTTTTTATTAGTTTGGCTCTCTCATCGACTTTCTCCCTCTGTATTTTAGTACTCTTTGCCTACTTGTAATTTAGATACTCTTTTCAGACTGTCCCGGTATTACAATGACAGGACACAGTGAGTGATTATCCTTTTCTTTTTTGGGCCGTCATTAATATTACCTACTCTTTGGTTTGTAGAGTTTGTGTAGTTACGTTTATGAGTTATTTTTGGGATCTTCTTTCACCTTGTATATCTTCAGATGAATAAAAATGTTTGTACAGGTTTGATTTTGAAGACGTAAAGCCATAAAGTAGGTATTTAGAAACTTTACAATCATATGCACAAAACCAAAATGATGAAATAAGTTTAAGTAGTGAAATTGAAGTTATATTATTTTTTCTGGTACTCCACAAAAGGGTAAATAATTCTATAGGTTATAGTCAATACCCAAAGTCTAGACGCTCTTAGGTTTGTTTAGTTAATAAACCTCGGATACCTAACCTCCAAACTACTTGTGACTGCAAATCAATTTTAACTGACTTATGCAGTCAAAAGTAGTTTTGACCGAGGACATTACCACCGTGTGCCACCAACGCTTCCAATGCAGCAACTTCTTTCTTCCTGGTGATGTCACTCACTCGCACCTGCGACTACTAGTTGTTGTGTACCTACACAACAACTAGTTGGCTGCAGTATTCTGTGTGGGTACTTCCAGAGGCATGAAGCTTACAAACACGCTGTAGGTCCCCTAGATAGGTAGATGAGATATCTATAGTAATAATCATTAATTCCAAATAAGAGTAAACTTATGTATAAGTTTACTTATAATTGGATCAGGCATGTCTGAAACCTTTTCTAACGGGCTACCTATGTAAATGAGTTTCGAGTTCTAAAGCAAGTAGATTTATATTGTGTTAGATATAAGTAGGCGAAATTATGTAATAGCTGCTATATTTTATTACAAGCTTGTCTAGCAATTCAGTTTTCTAAAAAAAACTTGTATCCAGGGCAACAAGACCGTTAAAAAATTATTACCTTAGTTGGCTGTCAGGCTGTCAAGTTTTATGTCAAACATTTGTCAAATATCTAGTGTCACCGCAACACATTGCAGTGTTGTCATCCTGTGAGTAATTTTACATTTTGTGTGTAATTACTAATTTATAATTAATGTTTGTGATTGTGATACAAGAAATAAAAATATCGTGCATTAATATGCTCCTTTGAGTATTAATCGACAGGAGATGCCCTAACGAAATTCTCCGAACAAATTTTTTCACCACTTTTAGCGGGGGGCGAGGTAAACACGTACAACACACCACCAAAAGATGTAATTAACTCGCAGACACAAATTTTGCTGTTGCGATAAACGCACACTACAAAAAAAATCAACACATCAAAAATTACATGCCCACAGACACAGTTTTCACGTAACTATGCAGCACACATACGAAAAAAGATAGTGATGGGACACATCTGAAGAATGAGTCAAATCAGTGATGAATGAACTGAATTGTCTTTACATTAAAGATATTATCCAAAAAATATGTTTGTTTGTATGTATATCTGTCTGTATTTATGTGTCTTTGTGTCATGAGCACTCTCGTGCAACTAAACGGGGTATGAACTGTCGCCCGCGGTTTTCCCGGGCTGATACAACCACTGTCTTCTATAATACAAGTACGCTGGACTACGTACGTAGGTACTTGTAGTATAGAGGTCAGTGAAAATAACCTTCAAGAAAAGAGCGTACGCCCATCTAAAAACCCAGCTACGCACTTGTAACCCTTCTTGCAGTTGCTTAAATAATTTCTTATCCTTTATTTGATTTTATCGGACAAAACCCTGTTTGAGAACATGAAATATTGTCAATTGATTTTTTAACAGATATCCTACTAATACTTTAAATGTGAACATCCAAAGATCCAAACATCTTCGTTTGGATGTTTAGATCTTTGTGGATGTTACTCAATCACGCAATAACGGCTAAACGGATTTAGATGAAATTTGGTATGGAGATGGTTTGAGTCCCGGGGAATGGCATAGGATACTTTTATAACGCAGGTGAAGCCGCGGAGCTAGTATTATTTAAAGTAGATTGGTATTTGTAAGAACCTATGTACCTATATGAAATTATATTGTAATAAGTAGGTAAGGGTCATCTGACCCCACATATAAAGTTATTTAAACATATGAATGAGCAAAGGGAAAGCAATAAAACAAGTTGTTCATTTAATTAGAATGATCACATATTTATTTAAATTAAATTCTCAGGTAGGGACTTTTAAAACCCGCTTTTGAGACGGTTTTCATTAATTATTATTTTTATTGATTTTTAAAATTAATAAGTTTATTGTATACGTGACGAATACATTTCTTGGGGTCTACTTTTTTTGAAATGTAGGATAGACGAACATCTGTATATTTTTCCATAATTAGGTTTGCGAGCTCTAAGTTATGGTTTACTACTCCGTTTTCATACGCATGATCGTCTATACCAACAAAAAGTTCTTTTCCCAGAAAATGCTTTAGTGCATTCGTTACAATAAATTGCGTAGTCACTTTTGAATTTAATCGTCTATTACAGATTAAATTCTTTCGGATTTCTTTCTCGCAGGCACGACACAAAGCAATTACTGATTTTGAAGCGTAGGTAAGGTACCCTTTTGATTTTTGGTAAATGAGACTTTCTTTATTAGCAGGTCCCAAAATTCCTTTTAAACATGTGGCACATTTCACGACTTTTGCCGCAGAAAAAGCCGAGAATCCTGCTACATATTCAATTACTTTTTCTCCAAAGGGTGAAATAAATACTTGACTTTCAATATCGTCCAAGATGTCGTGTTCAGTTTGTGAAGTTGTCGATAATATGTACATGATCTGTATTTTTGGGTTTTCAGTTTTTTTGGAAGCAGTTCTTTTCTTTTTTAGGGTTCCGTACCTCAAAAGGAAAAAACGGAACCCTTATAAGATCACTTTGTTGTCCGTCTATCTGTCTGTCTGTCTGTCTGTCTGTCTGTCTGTCTGTCTGTCTGTCTGTCTGTCTGTCTGTCAAGAATTTCTATGTCGAGAATGCGTGGAGGTATCAAGCTGAAATTTGAACTGTATACTCAGGTCTACGGTCCCATGAAGTTGTAAAATAATCAAACTGCTAAGTTTACGTAGAAAAAAGTTACGGCCGTTTATTCAGCAAAAAACGCATATTTCGACACACTCAAGGGAATCAAAACCTATAGGGTACTTCCCGTTGACCTAGAACTATGAAATTTGGCAAGTAACATCGTTATAGACTACAAGTACAGGAATAAATCTCAAAACTATACATTTGTAAATAGATCTTAAAAAATAGGGGGTCTATATTTTTCTAGGGTGTCGAAATTTCAAATTGAAACTACTAGTTCAAATGGGGTATCATATGAAAGGGCTTGATGTACACATTGCAAAATATATTTTATTTATTTTTTTCGACGCATTATTTCTTATTTATAGTAAAAAATATCAAATTTAATAACGATACTACGTACCTACGGAACCCTCGGTGGGCGAGTCCGACTCGCACTTGTCCGGTTTTTTTCTTTTTAGTGATTGAATTTTAATTATTATGCCTTCTATGTTTTCCATCATTAGCTCAACGTCACTAAAAATTATACTTTTCGAGAGCAAATGCATGCCTCCTTTTTTGAAGTCAGTTAATAACCATTTGTTGTATACTAAAACCTTCTCCAGAATATAATAAATACATTTCTGAAAACCGCATCAAAATCGATTCAGCCAAACGCGAGATAATGGCCCACAAACATACATAGAAACATACGGGTCAAACTCGTCAAACACAGAACCTCCTTTTTTTGAAGTCATTTAAAAACCAACACGTACGTATGTAGAACCCAAAAGCCAATAATGTTGATGAACGGTAATCGTACAAATATTATATGCAGCAGATCTATACTTAAAGCACCCAAGATTTCACTAAGGCTCTTAAACTTACAATGAGGCATTGCGAAGATCGGGGAACTGCTTCAGACGTTGCTACAGGTGAAGCACTGGTAGTATTCGATTTTGTTGGTTCATTCGTTGATTTTTTTACAAGAGGTTCCTCCTAAAAAAAGTTTGATAGTTTATTTTAATATAAATATACCTAGATTACTTTTGAAAATATTTAGAAAAACCGAAAGAAGCGCCGCCCCAAAAGCGTTACCAAAGATGTCATCACCTGGTGTAAAAGTTGACAGTCACAACGCACAAGGAGAACATCAATACACTTTCCATAGTCACTTACGCTCTTCTAGAGTGAAGAAATTTTGAAAAGGATATATGGGGCAAAATGGGACAATATTTAAATTTTTATCCTTCATTTGATTTTATCGGAAAAATACACGGGTTTAAAAATTAAATGTATACCTACTATATTGAAGTAGTCAAAGATTTAAGAAAAACAAAGAAATAATGACTCACCAAACAAGGACAGAGTCGCAAAGAAGGTATTGCACCTTCAATCAATGTCTTTCTGTTATTTTTGTAGCTCTCCGGAGTAAAGTGCTCCGAACAGATAACACTTGTATGTGTAGGTCTCCAAGAATCATTTTCGCTATTACAAAATTTTCTCGATTTCTCTTTTATATAGGGATCTTTTGGAAATCTAAAAGGACATACAATTACATATATTAAATAAAGTCTATATATAATAGTATCTGTATAACGTATACACTCATAGTCCCACACTAAATGTACTGCTTTTACCTACTTTTTTTTTAGCCAACAATTCTTTTCATTTTCAGACAAAATTTCTACATCGTATGTCCAGAGAAATATAATTTTTCTAATTCACCTTACAAGATTTCAATGTAACATACATCTATACCTACTATTTAATTCAATATCTAATATAAAAAAACTGACTATTATACGAACTGCAGTAATTGAATGAGTGAATTATTCATTCAAATGTTAAATCGATTTTTTGGCTTTGTCACATCCCTAAAAGACCGATTCGCCCCTGTACCACTGTATTCATGTTTACATTTTTCTGTCGTTTACGTATCGCAACGGTTTTTTCTTTAAATGGAGATTGTACTTTAATAAACATTTAATAGTTAGTAAAAATACTTACCTATGATAGGAAACGCGATCTTGTTGCGAATTTGAGCTATCAGATCGCCTTTTGCACGATAATACTGCACAATTCACCATTTTTGGAGAGAAACGTCAGACGACACAGAGCGATGCAAAATGGCGGTGAAGCGACTTTAAGTAGTTTTATATAACGTGTTTGACCAGTTGACCAATGTACTTTGCCGGAGGGGTTCGCCCGCGTATGGCATCTCCTGTCGATTAATACTCAAAGATATGCTCACATTCAACGCTATCTATCTGACTTTAATTATAAAATTCTATCGTTATAGTTTACTCTTACGTGCGTTTTCCGCATTGGAAGTGTTTATGTAAAGTAAAATTAGCTTGTAAGTTATATTGATTCATTTACATGGTGCTTCGAAAGGCACTTTAAACTGTCGGTTCGGCTGTCACAGCCAACAGTCGTTAAGACAAGAGTGTGGTACTTATATATGGCATGAAAATATTGTTCTCCGCGAATCCGCAGTTGCGCAGCATGGTGGAGTATGCTCTGAACTCCCCCTTCAATTGAGGAAGAACCCATACCTAGAAGTGCAATGAATAACGGTCGACCATTACGACGCATATCATTCATTATTTACAACGCATCACGGACAGTGAATAATAGTCTATTTAATCATTGAGGTAACGTGTCAGTGATGCCTCTAGTATTGCATCGCAAGTTCCTATTGGCTGAGATGACTGCTTACCGTCTAGCTGGACGTACGCTAGAATGTCACCCTAGTCGTATAAAAAAAAATCTAATCAGGATGCGTGTGTGTTTGATTTGACTGAGAAGCACTGGTAACACTGTCACATTCGTAGACTCCGTTGACTCCGTTGTTATTCATGCATGGTTTTCTGTCTGTAATTCTGCGATTACTAAATAATTTTACCATATATTGCAATTTTTTTTAAAGATAAATAAACAACTAAATCTCAAAAACAGTGATTCAGTGTATTACGATATTGTTGTAACGTGTTTTAGAAGAATATCCTTGAATAAAAAAGTGACATAATCCTTGCAGGAGTACGCGTATCATGTAACTTCTGTGGTTTATTTTGTGGGATGCTGTTTCTATTTTCGACTTGAGACACTTCCGTAAGGTATGACATGAATTTATAGTCGTAAATGTTTGTTGACTAAAAGAAATAATGTTTTGTTGTGATAGAATATTGTGGTTGGAAAACAGAATGTCAAGGTTCATAATGTTTGTAGATCGTGTAGAAACTATTACGTATTTTATAGTTATTTGTATGTCTTGTGCAAGCATTTGATGATCTATTCTAAATATAGCTTTGCAAAACATTGCTAGTTAAAATTTTAATGATAACTCAATGCAATACCTATGTTTTCGTTATCTGATTAGATTATTGTATTGTTACCATTCAATCCTACCAATGAATTTGTTTTGTGTATTTCTCAGAAATATAACCCCTCTCGACGCAGAATGTTCAATATGCAAAATGCATAATTTACACAAAATTATCAAAAGAAATTATTAACCATCCTTTTGTTTTTTATATTTAAGTAAACTAGTGGTTGCCCATTGATTGAAATTCGACCATAATTAATTAAAATTATGACTTTAACAATAAACAAAGGAGTATATATGTGTATGTGTCAAATATATGGGGTTGTGTGTGTAATGTTTTTTTTTATTGACTTAATTAATTTTTTATACATAATAAATAAAATATATATTAGCATTCTGCACTCCTTCTCTATAATAAACAATATGTGTGCGAAATTTCATACTCCTCTGTCCGTACAATTTTCGTAAAAAGGGCTACAAAGTTTTGCTTCACATATTATTATACTGGGTGTCCCACAGCCATGCCACATGGAGGGAAAGTATATTAAATAATGAAGACAGAATATTTTACTGAAAGAAGACATCATTTTATTTTTAACAATAATTAGAAATGCATTCACAGACTTTTTGAAAATCGCTTGCCTCAACCGGAAATCGAACTTGTGAAATGTGAAAAAGAAAACCACATGTATTTTATTTTAACCTTCAAAAGGCTTCTTAAGGATTATTTTTTCGTAAATAACATAGCATCTTATATGAATGGAAGATCATGAAATTTAACATTTTATTTAAAATAAGTAAACAGACGTCCTCATTAAGACCGTAGGATCGCGCTGGATGCAAGCCGCTTCCAACCGGTCTTATTGGAGATCTAGAGGGGAGGCCAATGTCCAGCAATGGACTTTTAATGGCTGAGAAAAAGAAGAAGAAGAAACATGAATTACAATAAAAACAAAACAATGCTAAAAAAAAAATAATTGAAAATGTTCATAATGTGATTCTGTAGTATACAAATTCTCACTCTTTTAATAATTTCACTGCCTGTGGTTTTTATTATCTTTTCATGGTAAATGTTTGAAATAATAAGTCTAAGTTCATTAAATTTTTAAAAGGATGTTAAATTTCATGATCTTTCTTTCATTTAAGATGCTATGTTATTTAGGAAATATTAATCCTTATGATTAAGCCTTTCGATAGTTATAATAAAATACATGTGGATTTTTTTTTTCATATTTCACGAGTTTGAATCCCGGTTGAGGCAGGCGATTTTCAAAAGCTCTGTGAATGCAGGTCTACTTATTATTAAAAATAAAATGATGTCTTCTTTCTAATATTCTAACTTCAATATTTAATATACTTTCCCTCCATATAGCATGGCCATGGGATGCCCTGTATAGATATGTAATAACAACAAATAATGTTTGCAAGGTAAACATGTTTTTTGTTTTATTTGTAATTTTGTTTTTTTTTTATGTTTTATTGGTAAATCTAGTTTGTTCGTTTTTTGGACATACTGCATCAAGAGGATTTCATTCATCAAAAATCTATTGACACATATGCTCCTCACTAAGTTAACTTTCTGATATTTTGTACTGATGGCAAGTGATTACTGTGGCTTACTACTAATATTCTGTACATGTTATGTACACCCTTTAGATCAAGGCTGCTCAATCCCAGGCATGCAAGCCATTTTGTGAGTTGTGGAGTGGACGCATTAAAATATGCCCGTCAACAGCACTGGTTGACTGACCGTCGACACGCGGGTGGCCTTTTCGATGTGACATGGAACATCAGACCTATATATGTGGCCCGACAGCTGACAAGAAGTCTAAATTATGGCCCAAATTAAAGCAAGGCAAACATGACGAGCTCGGTGGCGTAGCGGCCAATGACGCGGCTTCGACACCAACGGTCATGGTTTCGATTCCCACACAGGACAAACATTTGTGTGCATGAAAATGTATGTTTGTCTTGGTGTTTGTCTGGGTGTTTTCTATGTATCTTATAAACGTATTTACGTATTTATCATAACACAAGTTTCGCTTACTTTGGGGCTAGATGGCGCTGTGTAATTTGTCTGACAATATTTATATAGATAGCTTTATTTCTACAGTTCAAATCAACACAATATCTTTTTTATTTAGATAAATTTCCAGCAAGTTGACCGATATTAACTATTAAAAACAAAACATACAATGGATTATGATAAACTTTCATATATGCAACAGGCTAGCATTATTACTGAAAGTGATCTTTGAAAATCATTATTTAGCTACATACTTTTCTAGTAATTTTGTTTTGAATTAAATGTTCCTTGCAGTATTATTTATAGTATCAGCACGCTAAAACTATTAAGAGCTAGTACAATATGTGGAACCGTGAAGCAGACCTAGTTCATAATAATACTAATGACTAAATGAATATGTTTTTGAATCCAACAAAGAGCTTAGTCACAATTGAGAAGCAGAATGATGACACATTAGAGAACTAATTATTTTTAATTTCTTGTATTAGTAAGAACATATTTACCAATGTTTCAAAACTGAATAAAGTTATTAAGTATTATTATTACAATATACCTTCGGCACTTTCGGCATCAACCCTTAATCATCCCATTGTTGGGATACGGGTATCTCCTCAATCGAAGGGGTTAAAAGGATATACTCCACAATGCTGCTCAACTGCGGATTGTCAGAGGCCAGTATTTTCAAGTCGCTCAAAGACTTGACTTAATCTACAACTAAAGACAACCGTCGGGACCTCCGAAGCACGGAGGAGCTCGAGATAAGATAGATAACCATAGATAGGCTACGGTCGACATTGCTTAACTTACGTGATCGATTAGACTACCATGCGCAACGACGCAATAAGCTTCTTAACAAATTTCAGTACCGTATAGCAGCTTTCTAAAACATAATGTCTTGAACAATGACGAGCTTGATGGTCGAATGGTTAACAATGGCCATTTTGACTCCTAGGTTGCGGGTTCGACAATATACAAGCCAAATATTTGTGTGCATGGACTTGTCTGTCTTGGTCTGGGTATTTTCTATGTATTATATTATATGTATGTATTATACATATGCCTCCCCAACCCGTCTGGCCAGTGTGGGGAGTGTAGGCCATATCCTCCTGTCTGTGACGGACGAGAGAGGGTCGTGGTGTGCGTGTAGTGGAGACTAAAATGACCTGATGATGATTATGATGATGATATGTATGTATTTACAGAAAAGAATGTACTTAAGTATAATAACAGTTATCTAGTACCCATAGTACAAGCTTTGCATAGTTTGAGAATATGTGTAATTTGTCCTGGATTATTTATTTATTTGTTTAATGGTGAGAAGTTGGTGGGGAAGGTTAGTTAATGATTGTCACAACTATGTTAGTTTCTTACTTTTGTTACTCCCGACTTTCTATATGCTGTGCCCTCAAGTACTTCAATGTATATTGTTCAGATGTTCACACACTATCAGATTCCCCGTGCTGCCATGGTGTGGGGAAACTTTATTACGATAGTGAAAGTTTTGTATAGATGATTGAAACGTTATGACGTATTTTTGTTTTAATTACTTCTCTATGGTCATGACTTTTTTTTTATACTACGTCGGGTGGCAGACAATCATACGGCCCGCCTATGTGAAGCGGTTACCGTAACCATATTAACGCTTGCAACATAAAATATTGCTCGCGCGCCGCCTCCCCCGCTACCAACGCAGCATCTCCTTTCTTTCTTTCTGGTGACCTCACTCACTCGCAGGAACACAATAACCCTCAAGGGAAATGTTATTTGGCTGCGGTATTCTGTGAGGTGGTGGTACATTCCCCAGTGGGGTAACTTACAATTACGCTCCCTACCTCTCTTTTCGCCAGAGCTTCGTTTGTCAGTCAGCAGGGTGCACCACGTGCAGGTGAAGTTGGCTTTGGTTCAAAGATCTTGATGAACCACTACACCCCAAAATACTAATGGTTTTGACTGATGGTTTAATACTAATTGTTGCGGGTTCGCGTCCCGCATCGAGATAGTTATTGCATACAATAATTGCACAGTGCCACTTAGTTCCAAACTAAAGCTTGGATATCTTCATCACCCATTTACTTTTTGCTTCCACACATTTACAACAGGGTCTTAAAGAGATTCTTAGAGAGATTTTACTATCAGGTAAAACAGAAATTACGAACTTGGCTTCTCACGTTAGATTACAGTGACACAGAAAATTTCATTGCCATAGTCACATGACACATTGCTTGTAACGTGACAACACCACACACACTAACACACAAACACACGCAAACACCACACACAAACCAATAATATTATGCTGTATTATCACAAGTATAATTATTTATTTATTTTTCCTCCATCAAAATTTTATCCTATTAATTCATAATAATCATTATATACCTTATATACCTAAACTAGTTGACCCGGCAAACGTTGTTTTGTCATATAAATTTAAGGGTTGATGGTAGAAGGGTGAAAATTTGAAGTTGTATGTATTTCTCAATGCTAAATCATAATAAAATTAAAATAAAACATCGGACGCGCAGCATGCGCCACCATAGCAAATTTTTTTTTTAAATCCCGAATTCTTATCGGAATACCAAGGTCACTTTACATTACTACTTTTTGATGCTCTACACGAATCCGGAGTCAGAATTTCGAAATTTTGAGTTTCATGGCAACGGACGGACAGACAGAACGACTTTTTTTTCGAAATCCCGAATTGATATCGATAAACCAAGGTCACTTTACATTACTATTTTTTGATGCTCTACACGAGTCCGAAGTCAGAATTTCTAAATTTTGAGTTTCATGGCAACGGACAGACAGAACGACCGGACGATGTCATAAGCTCAATGAATTTCGCTGAAAAAATTGACAATAAAATGAAATAAATGTTTAGGGTCGGGTCACCCTTATCATTTAGGGTTATGAAAAATATTATGTTTGACATCTGGAGAGTGACATCAGGTTACTTTTTATCCCGGAATAACGTCTTATTCCCACAGAAAAAAAAACAATGTCCACGTGAAGTCGTGGGTCAGAGCTAGTATAATATATTGATTATTATCCTCCAGGCGTACCAATGATTTAAAACGACCATGAGCTGGCTGCGGAACACGTCGCTGTCATTCGCCAGGCAGCTGTCTCGAAGCCTCGACCCTCGCCACGACTACGAGCCCCATGCCTGCTACAACTCTTTCTGCAAGCACTGGCAGCAGGCATACGACATTATTGTCAAATCTCAGGTATGAATGAACAACGTTGAATTTTGAAACTTTTTGATAAGCCTTGTGAACCATTTTTTTTCGATTTGTTATTTAAAGACGTCACAATAATATAACTATAGGTGAAGGTATTATTTCGATTGCAAAACTTCTCGAGATATGATAACTTGAAGATCACAATTTTGGACTATCCCGAAAATGCTCCTTACAAAAGGCTACCATGTTATGACGTCATACCACGCTATTTTATATGCATTATTAAATCAGAAATTTGTACGACAGCTATGTTAAATATTGCGTTTATGTAGCTAGTGCCGTAACAAAAGTTACAATTACAGTATTTTTTATTGTTTCTACAATGGTAATATTTCTTTGATCAACCATAAAACAGGTCGGATAAGTTGTTAAAATTTTAAGATCGCAGATCGTTCTAGTTGTGTTTACGTTACTGATAGAGAGTTTTTAAAATTTTAGGACATTCGTCACATGCCTATTGGCGCTTACGCTTATACGCTTTTTAAGACATTTTCTACCACGAACTGTGAAATTGTGGAATCAACTTTCCTCAGCAGTGTTCCCAAATAAATACGACATGGGAGCCATCAAGAACTGAGTTATTTTGCCTAAGGCTGAGAACAGATCGGCGTCCCCATGGTGTTGCTGATTTCTTTATGTGAAGTGGTTACCGTAGCCATGTTGGTTCGCAACATTAAATTCTCTTCAATTCAAATCTGGCGAAAAGAGAGGTAGGGAGCGTATTGTAAGCTACCCGACTGGGGAATGTACCTCACAGAATACCGCAGCCAAATAACAATTCCTTTGAGGATTGTTGTGTTCCTGCGAGTGAGTGAGGTCACCAGAAATGATGGAGATGCTGCATTGGCAGTGGGGGTGGCGGCGCGCGAGCGATATTTTTAATGTTGCGAGCGTTAATATGGCTGCGGTAACCGCTTCACATCAGGCCGGCCGTATGCTTGTCTGCCACCCATGTAGTAATAAAAATTAAAATAAATAAATGACTCGCGCGCCGCAACCCCAGCTGCCAAAGCAGCAACTTCTTACTTTCTTTCTCAACCGCAGCCAAATAATATTTCAAGGGACTTTGGCTGCGGTATTCTGTGAGGTGGAAGTACTTCCCCAGTCGGGCAGCTTACAAATACGCTGTACCTCACATCTCTTTTGCCAAAGCCCCCTTAGACGGTAGGGAGTACCGTTTACAAGATCGTAGTGACCAACTTCCACCGCAAAACGTGTGCCTGTTGGTGATAGTAACCTAGCCGTGCTCCGTATGCCCTACTAGGAATTTCGATTCGATTTTGCAATTCATATTATTGGAATCGATTACATGTGCATAGTGTACAGGTCGGTAACAATTCAATATTTTAGGTCCTCCATTAGTGTTAGATACTAAAAATCCGTGGTGCAAGGCAGTTGAGCTTCACTTGACTAGCCAACTCTTTAGGCTTTTAATGCCTTATTTGCCATATTGCTGTCTCCCACATTGTTAAGAGGGGAAGTCAAATTCCAAAAGCTTCTGGTTTAACCCCTGGGACTGCAATGGACTGTTCATTGCCCTTTTTGGCGGTCGCCGCTGTTAATCCTGCCTACACAGGAGACAATGGTGGGAATGTGTGGTGGGCCCCCGTATGCCCTACTAGGAAACCACAGCGTGCATATATACTTGACTTTAACTTTAAAGATGACAGTAAGCCACTTATCCTACAATATAAAAATATCTAGAGGGCAATTCTTATCACCAGCGTTATTCCACAAAGATGCAAGTATAAACTTAACATTATGCGGATCTAGATAATGCAAGTATAACCTACTTCGGTTTTAATATCACGGCCAGTGGTTAGTCAAAAGGTTATCATTGCATTACTTCATATGCTAAATGGCTCCTCATCCTAGTTTCTACAACGAGACTCGAGATAGTACTATCGAATTCATTAAATCATTCATTAATATCGAATTTTTGGGGTGTAAGTGGTTCATCAACATCTTTGAACCAAAGCCAACTTCACCTGCACGCGATGCACCCTGCTGACTGACAAACGAAGCTCTGGCGAAAAGAGAGGTAGGGAGCGTAATTGTAAGCTACCCGACTGGGGACTGTACCTCCACCTCACAGAATACCGCAGCCAAATAACGGTTCCCTTGAGGGCTCTTGTGTTCCTGCGAGTGAATGAGGTCACCAGAAAGGAAGGAGATGCTGCGATGGCAGCGGCGGTGGCGGCGCACGAGCGATATTTTATGTTGCGAGCGTTAATATGGCTACGGTAACTGCTTGACATCAGGCGGACCTTATGCTTGTCTGCCACCGGACGTAGTATATAAAAAAAAAGAATTATATAACAATTATATACTGTTTTGATAGTACCTATTATTCTCGGCCCTCGTGGTAGATCTAAAAGCCCTAAATGACGGTGGACTCGCCATCTTAGAGCCAAGCCAATTCACCGGCCTGTGGTTTTTTTTTATACTACGTCGGGTGGCAGACTAGCACACGGCCCGCCTGATGTGAAGCGGTTACCGTAGCCATATTAACACTAGCAATATAAAATATCGTTCGCGCGCCGCCATCCACGCTGCCGACGCAGCATCTCCCCTTCTGGTGACTTCACTCACTCGCAGGAACACAACAACCCTCAAGGGAATTGTTATTTGGCTGCGGTATTCTGTGAGGTGGAGGTACATTCCCCAGTCGGGTAGCTTACAATTACGCTCCTTGCCTGTCTTTTCGCCAGAGCTTCGTTTGTCAGTCAACAGGGTGCACCACGTGCAGGTGAAGTTGGCTTTGGTTCAAAGCTGTTGATGAACCCTTACACCCCAAAATTGTGTTCGTGTTATTTTAAAGACTATTTATTTGCAGCCTCAACATCTACACGATGACGTCCTTGGCGTAGTGAATCATCTAGAACAACTGGCGACTCTCTTAGTGCTGGAAGCTCGAGCCAGGGATATCAACACGTTGACCAGCCAAGCTGCCTGTTTGGAGTACCTGCTTAGTGAGAACTTGTTGTACAAACTGTACGAATGGGCCTCGTGTACTGGCAAGTGAGTATGAAATATTTTTTTCCCATCTAGCTTTGTAAAATTTTATCATCATCAGGTCCATTTTAGTCTCCATTACAGGAGCACGACCCTCTCTCGTCCGTTCTAGATGGAAGGAGGATTTGGCCTATACTCCCCACGCTGCAGCTGGCCAAACGGGTTGGGGAGGCCGGATGGATATGGGACGGGGGCCCACCACACATTCCCACCACTGTATCTCCTGTGTAGCCAGGATTAACAGCGGCGACCGCCAAAAAAGGCAATGAACAATGAAGTCCATTGCAGTCCCAGGGGTAAAACTACGGCTGCCTTGGAACTCACAACGAATTTAATCAGAAGAAATTAGAAGGAGTAGGAAGCTTTTGGAATTTGACTTCCCCTCTTAGCAATGTGAGAGACAGCAATATGGCAAATAAGGCATTAAAAGCCTAAAGAGATGGCTAGTCAAGTGAAGCTCAACTGCCGTGCACCACGGATTTTAAGTTTCTAACACTATTAGGGACCTAAAACATTGAGTTGTTACCTAACACATCGATTCCAATAATATGAATTGCAAAATCGTCTGAACGCTTGGTAATTCTCCCTTGTTGCTACCAAATCTGAATAGTATACTACCCCGGATGCAACTTGCAATGAATTCAACATGTCATCCCGCTCCCGCTGCCAAAGATCACACTCCCAGAGAACATGGTGTGCTGTTTGATCGAATTCAGAATTAGCAGTAGAACATTCGCATAAGGGCGACGGCACTAATTTAAACGAAAAGAGTTTAGCTTTAAAATTGCCATGTCCAGTTAAAAATTGCGCAACGGGGTGGTCTACTTCTAACCACTTTTTCTTTAATCTATCTCTTACCGATTGAAAGAACAGATACAAGTGGCGTCCTTTGGTAGAAGTTTCCCACCTTTCCTGCCATTCAGACAGCAATGTTTCAAATACTTCATTAATAGGTTTGAACAGTCTAACTATTTTTTCACGATCACGCGTTTTCAAGAAATCAGGGACCATATTTTTAGATGTATAGTACATTGAAGCGCGGCGTTGTACTTCTAAGTCTACCGGTAACACACCTGCTAGCACGGGTAGTGCCTCGGTGCTTACAGTTCTATACGACTTACATAAAAATATCAGAGCAAGGCGCTGGCTTTGTAGCAATTTACGACGTGCTGCACCTATAGTAGCCCTATCTGCCCACGCAGGTGAACCGTACGTAACACAACCTAAGTATGTGGCGGTATAAATAGTTTTTAACGTTTTGAAAGTTAATCCCCACGTAGAGGTAGAAATTCGTGTTAAGGCATAGAAATTCTTTTTTGCTTTTTCACCTACTTGCTTCATGTGCTCAATATAATTAAAATTTCTAAAGGCCGGATGGATATTTGATAATGTATTTCCCTTAGTCGCCTTGTACGCCATCCACGGGAAGAAACGGAGTGATTCTATTCTAGTCTGCCGGAAATCACACGGCCAAAATTTTGTATAGCTTTTAAACCAATAAAAAAATTGGTCGTCTGTTTACAGACGACCAATTTTTTTATTGGTTAACGTTATAACGTTGTTACGTTATCACGTAAAATTATCGTCCGTAGACTAAAGTCTAGACTTTAGTCTACGGACGATAATTTTACGTGATAACGTCATAAGTAAACATCGGCCGATGGAGTGGAAGAGAGATAGATGCGTCACAAGCCGAACGCTTAGGCCGATCGTGCCTCTCTATCGCTTGTTCCGCGCTCTCGCTTGCACGCTCGGCTCAGGCGAAACGTGACAGAATGTCATATGTTATTGTGCGTGCAGCCAGCATTCATCGATTTATAAGTTATCACCACAGTATAAGTAATAGTACTAACGTATATTACGTCAAAAAACGGGGAGGGACTTAATTCAACTTGTTACCTTGTAACTTTTTCTAGGTGAACCGATTTAGATGATTTATTTTTTATTTGGCGAAAGTAGGGTGCTTCTCATGTGGTCCGATTAAATATTTTATCTATTCTTGACCAGAATTGTCAAGATTGTCAGAATGGGGATGTTCGATATTTTTTCTGACATTAGATGTCGCTATGCTAGGCGTCGGGTCCAGATTGTCAAAATGTACTAGATAAAAAAAGAAAGGAGAAGCTGCGATGGCAGCGGGGGTGGCGGCGCGCGAGCGATATTTTATGTTGCGAGCGTTAATATACTTATTATTCTTAGTATGCTCATCTGCCACCCGACGTAGTATAAAAAAAAAAGTACTGATTTTTTTGACGACACAAGACGTCAACAAGACATTTGACAAGATGCTATGAATTGACAAATGATTGGACCCTACGCGACACTGCTTCCAAAAGACCCTCTTTGAAATGTCTTGAGTTATCCTAAATAACGCTTATTTAATTGACTTCCACTACATTGATTCCATTTTATTATTTGTATGTTTATCTTTATTGCATTCAACTTTCTTTTTATGCTACGTCGGTTGGCAAACAAGCATACGGCCCGCAAGACAAGCATTGATAGACTTAGAAGTTTAGTCGAATTAAAACCCGGGGTGTGCTCAAACATATCTAATAAACACGTAATTGCACGGAACACTTTACAATAGACAATTTCACAAATTAACAATTATAATGAAGTAACACAAGTGGACTTTTTAAATTAGATCCACAATTCACGTCGCAATTTTAGCGTCATTGTCGATTTAGCCTAGATATTTAGCGATGTGTTACATCTCTCGGGCAGATTTCATAAAATCTAGATTTTTTATATGAGAGGGGGGTAAATGATCATGTGGGTCGCCTGATGGAAAGCAATCACCACCGCCCATGGAGATCAGCAACACCAAGGGGTCGCCGATCCGTTGCCAGCCTATACTCCTTCCTTTCTGGTGACCTCACTCACTTGCAGGTACACAACAACCGTCAAGGGAATTGTTATTTGCCTGCGGTGTTCTGTGAGGTGGAGGTACTTCCCCAGTCGGGCAGTTAAAAAAAATATGCTATGCCCTACCTCTCTTTTCGCCAGAGCCTCGTTTGTCAATCAGCAGGGTGCACCACGTGCAAGTGAGGTTGGCTTTGGTTCAAAGATGTTGATGAATGATAGGGTCCGCTTTACCCTTTGGGTACGGAACCCTAAAAAATGGGATGCGTCTGTGTCATGGACACGGCCGTGTGTTGTACGAAAATACGTTATATGCACTAAAATATCTCAAAATGGCAGCGCTTCCCCCTCTCCCGCAGGCGATGTTTCATAGTCCTTACTTAGCGTAATAAATTCTTTGATCTTTCATCTATCCAGTGCTGCAGTGGTGTGATTGAATTTTGGATGGAGATGATAGATTTGACGACTCCGATTGTCGAATGGCTAACCATGTCCAGTTTGACTCCGGGGTCGCAGGTTTGATCACCGCATAAGACAAATATTTGTGTTCATGAACATGTCTGTTTGTCTTGGTCTGGCAATTTTCTATGTATTATACCTATGTATGTATTTACAAAAAAAATGTATTTAATTATCATATCAGCCCCCTTACCACCAACTCTTATTGCGATTCAATAATTGAATAGGATGCTTATTCATACCAATGAATAAGCGACCAACTCTTATTGCGATTCAATAATTGAATAGGATGCTTATTCATACCAATGAATAAGCGACTCTATTCAGAATAGAGTCGCTTATTCATTGGTATGAATAAGCATCCTATTCAATTATTGAATCGCAATAAGAGTTGGTGGTAAGGGGGCTGATATGATAATTAAATACATTTTTTAATATAATAATATAATAATAAAATAAGCGACTCTATTCAGAATAGAGTCGCTTATTCATTGGTATGAATAAGCATCCTATTCAATTATTGAATCGCAATAAGAGTTGGTGGTAAGGGGGCAGGTATCTAGTACCCATAGTACAAGCTTTGCTTAGTTTGGGACTAGATGGCAGTGTGTAATTCGTCCAAGAATATTGCAAGATTTGTAGCTGCAACACCAAACTGTATCCCCCGATTGTTATCATTAGTTTTTTTGAATTGCTTTCCTCCCTATGGAAGTAATTTTAAAGACGCATTCACGTCAATAGATATATATATTTTGACGAGCTCGGTGGCGTAGCGGTAAATGACGCGGCTTCGACACCAACGCTCGTGGGTTCGATTCCCACACAGGACAAACATTTGTGTGCATGAACATGTCTGTTTGTCTTGGTCTGGGTGTTTTCTATGTATCATAAGTATGTATTTACAAAAAAAAATGTGTTTACGTATGTTTATCAGTTATCTAGTACCCATAACACAAGCTTCGCTTACTTTGGGGCTAGATGGCGCTGTGTGATTTGTCTGACAATATTTATTTATTATTATTATTTATATAAGTACTTTCGAATAACATTTACCCTCCTTCCTTCAGCAGTCGGGTAAAAAAGCGTTGTGGTTTCAGTCCAAGATCGTATTGACAAGATTTACAATTACGACCGTGTGCGGTTTGAAACATGATAATATGGTTTGCAGGTTTGCATAACTAATTACTGAGCTGCTGTGGTTCGAATAACAATTGGTATAGCATGTGATACGATCGTACGAGTAATTGATAGTGTACAATTATCACGCGTAGTAACCACGTCAGAAGTATATATGTATATTAATACATAATTATATACTTCCTATACTTATAGCGCCTCCCCAACCCGTTTGGCCAGCGTGGGGAGTGTAGGCCAAATCCTCCTTCCGTCTAGGACGGACGAGAGAGGGTCGTGCTCCTGTAGTGGAGACTAAAATGGACCTGATGATGATGATGATACTTATACCGCTCGCAGACACACGTAATGGCTGATCTCCTCCAAAAAAAATTGGTTGTCTGTAAAGTCTACGGACGATAATTTTATCGAAATGCTGCTTAGGATCCGATAAAAATGTCGCTACGTATTCGTCTCCCAGAAATTGCGTAGTTGAAATGGAAAATAAAAGAAATCTGCTGTATCTACTATATTTCTTTTTCCAATCAAATACTGTATTGAATAAACATTGCCTAAAAATAATTGGCTGTCTGTAACGTCGGTTTACGGACGATAATTTTACGTGATAACGTCATAAGAAAACATCGGCCGATGGAGTGGAAGAGAGATAGATGCGTCACAAGCCGAACGCTTTGGCCGACCGTGCCTCTCTATCGCTTGTTCCGCGCTCTCGCTTGCTCGCTGGGCTCAGGCGGAGCATATGACTGTCGTCTAACGACCTAACGACGAATGACGACGTCTGTCGACAACAGCCGCGTACATTGAAACATGAAACCTGAGATACTGGTCAGGCCATCCCTTAAGTGGTTCGACTATGCATTGATTTTGATCAGACCACGCACAAAACCGGCCATTTTGTAAGTTTACAATGAGGCGTATGTGTAACAGTGACGTCCTTAAACTGAAATGATGATGATTATTATTTTCCTTAGTTGAATCACTGTAACATACTATAGACAAGCAATGCTAGACTATAGGAAATATTAAAATACGTGCTACAATTTGTTATTGTTTATCATGCAAGTTAGTCACCATTCAGTTTGGCACTATCAGTTTCCTGCGTGAAACATTATGTATCTTTATACGAGTATATATATTATGTACTTTAATACGTAACTATTGAAATATAAATATTCCTGGACAAATTACTTCTTCTGTCTTCTATCTAGCCCCAAATTAAGCAAAGCTTGTACTATGGGGTACATATATACTTTTTTACAAAAACTGATTATACTTAAATACTTTTGTTTTCATTGAGGAGCTCGAGTGCGTCAGTCTAATCGAACACGCAAGTAAAGCCACGGCGACTGTAGCTTGTCCGTGGATGGGTTTATTTATCTCGAGCTCCTCCGTGCTTCGGAGGGTACGTTAAGCCGTTGGTCCCGGTTGTTATCAATAGATGACAGTCGTTAAGTCAAGTTAGTGGCCTTTAGGCGTCTTGAAAACACTGGTCTACGCCAACCCGCAGCCCGCAGCAGAGCAGTGTGAGCTAGTCAAGTGTATTCGTGACGTGACATTTCAAAATATATTATAACATACGTGTTAATAAAACACAAACTTCAAAAATATTTGCAAACCGTAGATGTAAATTTGCAAAATATGTCACGTCACGCGGGGGGGGGGGGGGGGGTCACAAATGTGACCAAGTGATCCAAAAAATCATGAAATTCGTGTGACGTAATTTATGGATGTCCCCTTTAAATGGTTGAATGTATCTGACATTAGTACCAGATACTATTGAATGTATATATCTGACGCTAGAATCTTCTCTAATAATGTGCAAATAAAAATCCCTATCAATATTAGGTTTGATTAAGTAGAAGTTATTGATAAGCGCTGATAATTAAATGATACCATTGTTCAATGTCCCCCTTATCTTTATTACGGCTACAGTAGAGAAAGTTGTTATTTGGAAATGAAATTGATAGTGTTGGTATTTATTGTTTTTCTTTCTAAATTGTTTTTATAATCTACACTCTGAATTATAATATGGAAAAGAAAGGAGTAACTGTAGAAATGCTATTTGATAGAGATGAAAGGCTATATATAAAATATTCTTAGACAAATTAAACAGAGCTATCTAGGCCCAAACTAAGCTACTGTGTTCTATTGTTAATTTATAACAGAAAAACATATATAAATACTTTTTTCTTAATATATAAATCTTAATATATAAAAAAAAACAAAACGCACAACCAAACACACTTTTGGTTTGCACTGAAAAACAGGGGTGAGATAATTTTATGATCCCAGCGTTGATACCTAAGGCATAGTATAAATAATAGTACTACGTACAATATGGCCGCTCCCTGCCGCTCTTTAGTGTCACCTCACCTCACCTCCCCTCTGAGACAAATTTAGAACAAATTGTATGGCGCCGCACGCACACACGTTCATCGGCGCTCTGCACAAACGTCATTGCTTATGTAGTAGTAAAGGATGCGACATTTGTATAAAGTGACCGGGTTGTGCCTAAGGGTGGGCCAAGTTTCAGCTTTGAATCCTAGTTGTATAATGTGTTCATTTATTGTACCTTTGTATTGTGTGTATGAAGTAAATATAAAAATATTTCCCCTTTTAATTCATAGAAACCACCAAGACCCGTACATGCAGGCATGTTCATGCACACAATATTTATCTTAGGTACTAGACAAGTGATAAATGTACTTAGATAGTTTTTTTTGTAAATACATACTTATAATACATAGAAAACAAACAGACATATACATCCACACAAAATGTTTGTCATGTGCGAGAATCGAACCCGCGACCTCGGAGTCAAAGTGGCCATTGCTAACCATTCGACCACCGAGCTCGTCATATAATGTATCTATTATATACTCGTACATGTAAATAATTTTATTCTAAGGAATAAATTGATTACTTTACAGATACGAAAATGCAGTTCGTTTGGAGCAGCTGAAGCTATTAGGGATTCTTGTCAACCATTACAGCTCTCAGGTGAGTTCACTAATAATTTTACCTGATTTTCTGTATGATATATTTAAACGTCATTGTTAATAGTGATGGAACATTCAATATTTATATACACAATTTTTTTACCGCTAAGCTGGCAAACATAAGGCCCGTCTGATAGATATACTATATACCCGCCTATATACGCATGCAACTTTAGAGGCATTATTCGCACGTTACTGATCCTATTAAATACTCTCGGCATCAATCCATAATCATCCGATTGTCGGTATACGGATGGCTATCAATAGGCAGGCGAAGTTCGACGTTGCTTAACTTGCGTGTTCGATTAGGGTGACACACGCAACTAGGGAATGCAATCCTGTTTCTCGCGCGGGGCGGCGGCGGGGCCTGAGGTAGCGGTCGGGGGACTAGGTCTCGCTCAGATTCGCTTGTTGCGTCTACTTGCTGTGTTTGTTTGTTTACTATTAATAATTGTTGTCAACGAGTTGATCGCGTTCAAGTATTTTTGTGGTTACATATGCAAAAAAAATAAAATAAAATTACCTTAAAATGGCAGCGATTCCCCCTCCCCAGCACGCGATGTTCCATAGGCCTTGCTTAGCGTAATAAATACTTTGATCCTTCATCTATCCAGTGGTGTAATTGAATTTTTAATGGCGATGATAGATATGTAACCGCAACAGCAAACTGTATCCCCTGATATTGTTATCATTCGTTTTTTTGAATTGCCTCTGGGAAGCAATTTTAAAGACATATTCACGTTGAAATGCATTTCTAAGCGCTGCCCCCTTACCACCATCTCTTATTGCGATTCAATAATTGAATAGATTGCTTATTCATACCAATGAATAAGCGACTCTATTCCATTTGAAATAGAGTCGCTTATTCATTGGTATGAATAAGCATTCTATTCAGTTATTGAATCGCAATAAGAGATGGTGGTAAGGGGGCTGTTCATGGACAAAGTTGTTGATCTATTCATCTAACTACTCTAACAATCTAGACTAGTAACATTGTCTCTGGTAGATATCACGATTATCAACGTTATTTCAGATAATTGCAGCCGAACCATTCCTGAGGCCGCTCCTGAAATTGCTCAGTGATTTCAGGAATGAATTGCCACCGCCGAATTTAGAAAGTGAGTAAACAAGTTAACTTTATGTAGATATTATACTTATCAAATAGTTTTTTTATATGAAAGGGGGGGGGGGGGGTGAGGGTGAGAATGAGGGTCTCCTGGTAGAGAACCGATCGGCGACCACTTGGTGTTGCTGATCTCCATGGGCGATGGTGATTGCTTTCCATCAGGTAATCCATATGCTCGTTTTCCCCCCTCTTACATAAAAAAAATGGACGTAAGATACTCTGGCCAAGGTAATGTTTCTTGAGATTACGTCAATGACTTTATTTATTAATTGTATGGCATTTATTTAACAACTCCTCGCTTTTCTTCCAGGTCAGCTGGTGACTGTGTTGAATCAGTTGTGTGTCGCGTTAATGCAGAATATTAAGTTCATTGACTTGTTCTTCTTGACTACACACACGCGTGTTGGATCGCAGGCTGAGTAAGAATTAAAACCTTTTTGTTAACCGACTACAAAAGGAAGGGTTATGATGTTAGCAGCCTATGTTTCAGTGCTGACTAGCGAAAGAGGCTCTTTCAAAAGAGAGCTAGGTACAGCGTATTTGTAAGCTGTTCGACTGGGGACGTACCTCCACCTCATAGAATACCGCAGCTAAATAACAATTCCCTTGAGGGTTGTTGTGTTCCTGCAAGTGAGTGAGGTCACCAGAAAGGAAGGAGTTGCTGCGCTGGCAGCGGGTGCATGAGCGTGGTTGTGAAGCGATTACCGTAGCCATATTAACGCTCACAACATGTAATATCGCTCACGTGCCGCCACCCCCGCAACCAACGCAGCAACGCAGTCTTTCTTCTTCCTTTCTGGTGGCCTCACTTACTCGCAGGATCACAACAATCCTGAATTGTTATTTGTTTGCGGTATTCTGTCAGGTGGAGGCACTTCTCCAGACGAGCAACTTACAAATATCTACCCTCTCTTTTGGCAGATCCTCGTTCGCTATTTGGCAGGGTGCACCACATGCAGGCGACGTATACTTTGGCTCTAAAAATCGTATTGAGCTGCTTACTCTCAAAAACTTTGAATACACATATGACTATATTTGGGATGTTACTCAAGAACTACCAACCCACAAATGTTATATGGCGACCCTGCTACGACGATAACTTAGGGTATAATCTGTTCGTGGAGAGTTGATAAAAAAAACTAGGGTTTTTAATCTCACCATAGATTGCGGCCCGATAATTATTTTTATCGATAGACAATAAAAAATTAGCTGCACCAACGACCTGCGCTTGACAATAGCTGCGTGCCTCGTACCATAAAATATAACGAGCGCACAGCGATTGCGACACACGTGACCTCTTGTCATACACTTAAGCGACAATAGCTATTTCAAGACTTCTCGTAATATTTATCAACTCTCGGCGAACAAATTATACCCTAAGTTAGCGACGCAGCAGGGTCGCCATATAACATGTTGTGGGTTGGTAGTTCTAGAGTAAAGTTCCCAAATATAGTCATATGATATGTATACATAGCTTTGGGGTGTAAGCAGCTCACTACCATCTTTAGAGCCAGAGCAAACCTAGTAAATAGAGATTACAAAGTAAGCGTATTATAAACTAGTGTTGTATGACAGATTCATCATCGTCCGCCTGCTGTTGTCGTCCGTACACCGGGAAGGCAGCACGGGCTCCGCCGCCCGAGATGCTCTCCTGCTGTGTGCCAACATGTCCGCCCGGTGTCCTCAGCTGGCGGAGTACATGTTGGCGGGGAACACTTGTCCTGTGCTTGCTACTGGTAATATATAGTATTCGTCCCACTATTGAAATATGGGTCTCCCCTCATTGGAAAGGGTTTAGAGCGTACTCCACCACGTTGCTCAACTGCGGATTGGCTAAGATATAGTGCTTGCTTGCTGGTAATTTGACGACTCGGTAGTCGAGTGGCTAGCAATGTTCATTTTGACTCCGAGGTCGCGGTTCGATCCCCGCACAAGACAATTTTTTTTGCATGGACATGTGTGTTTGTCTTGGTCTGTGTGTTTTCTATATATGTATGTATTTTTTTAAAGAATGTATTTAAGTATAATATCGCTTATCTAGTGCCCATAGTACAAGCTTTGCTTAGTTTGGGACTAGATTTCAGTATGGTTATTTATAGTAATAATCCTACACAAATTACACGGCACCATCTAGCCCCAAACTAAGTAAAACTTGTAATGAATATACTATAATACATATTTTTTTGTAAATACATATATCATATATGATATGTAATTGGTTTGTCTTGGTCTGAGTGTTTTCTATGTATTATATATTTACAAAAAAAATGCATATAAGTATAATATCAGTTATCTAGTACCCATAGTACAAGCTTTACTTAGTTTGAAACTAGATCGCAGTGTGTAATTTGTCCAGGAATAATCCTGGAATACTACACGTCAAACATTGTATTCGCGGATTGGTTTATACTTGTTATTTCATTTGCAGGTCTCAGCGGCCTGTATTCGTTGCTCCCGAGAACACTGAACGATAAAGTCCATAAACTAACGCCCGATGACGTCAATCAAGTCCACAAGTTGACCCTATTTATAGACTCGCTAGAATTCTGCAATGCTGTGGCACAGGTATGGTCATAATTTTATTTTAATTTTCTACTATGGTTTTTTGTTCTCTCCACAAAGATAACAGGAATATTTTGATGTTCTAAATTAAATCTTAAATATGGAGAGAACTGATGCCTGAGCTAGGTAGGCAGGGCCCACCTGTATTACAAGTCACGCAGTCACTCTCCGCTCCTGAGCTATATACTATATATGTTGCAAACAAATGAAATGTTTTTTTTTATGCTACTTTGGATGATACAAGCACACGGCTCGCTTGATGCGAATCGTTTACCGTAGCCATATTAACGCTCGCTTACTGGAATATCCTTTCATGTCCTTCATTTCTGGTGACCTCACTCGTCGATCGCAGGAACAAAACAACCCTCACGGGAATTGTTATTTGGCAGCGGTGGTCTGTGAGGTTGAGGTACTTCCCCAATCAGACAGCTTACAATTACGCTCCCTACCTCTCTTTTCGCCTTCTCTTTTGAGCTATTAAAGTATGCTGATACGTCCTGATTTAGGTGCACTCAAATTGAAATAGCTCACAGCTACCGTTGTTTTTGGATTAGAGCATATGTTTTTTTTTGTTTGAAAGCTAATAAGATAAAGAATTATTATAAGTCATAACAATCTCAGTTAATATGGCCATAAGAAATTTTGACTGCTTAGTCATAAACTTTAGTCATAAAAATGTTTTTTTTTTTTTACAAATTTTGTGAAAAAAAAACTTTTTTATGACTAAAAGCACAGGTTTAATAACAGTCCCTTTTTTGTATCGTACTGGCTATTTGGTATCGTATTCTCATTGCTTACTAATTGACACATTTTTTTTTTTTTTTATTTCAACGAAATCGATAGATTACTTTGAAAGAAATCGAATTTCCATACATGGAGTCCTTAGTAAAAGATAAAAATCTTTATTCATTAAAAAAAAAAATATATATATATTTTTGTCGATAAGTTTTTATCTATTATCACCCCCTCGGGACACTCTGTGTATAATTTATTACGGTAAATAAACAATGTTTTTTTTTATTAAATACAGGTGGCGCATCCGTCCATAAAGAAACATCTTCTAGACCTTCTGTACCAAGGGTTTCTAGTCCCGGTAATGGGCCCAGCGTTGTTACAGGTACATATATTCCTACTAGGTAACGGGAGTGTGACTCTTGGGAATTTCTCATCGGGAGTGGTCATTGTCTCTACAAGTATTATTTTTTTATGAACAGCAGAAGAAAGATATTAACTTCTCTTATTCAATAACATATGTACTTGCTATATATTGGTTTGTTTTGTAATATATTTCCGAAGTGTTTGACAGAAAATATTTGACTTTGTTAGCTTTATTTTTTGTTTTCTTAATTATATAAATGTACAGTCGATCTCATGTTATCGGTGGTAAATCATTAAAATTAAATATTTTTTTCTCTTTTTGAATGAATGAGTTTATTTGCATTGAACGAGGTAACATAGGTGTTAATATTACACTGTGAGCCATATCATTCAGCCATGTAGTGGCAAGCAAAATTATATAATCGTGCAGAATAAAGAATCGAGATATAAAGTCAATATAGTTACCAATTACATAGTAATTTGACATCCTTTTCAATTACATAGTAATTGAAAAGCATGTCATTATATAATATTAATTTGAAGAATATACGAGTATATAGTCTTAGCATAGTAAAAACATATTACATTACAACCAACCATGCAGACAAAGAAATTTTATGGTGGGTGGCATGAATAATTACATATTTTTTTAAATAAATGGAAATCTGATTCTTTATTATTCTGAACCCATTAATAAGGAAATTTGTCATGTAATCACAAACTTTGTCTAGGTAAGACGAAATTTAACTTTATTGTGTTAGTAATAAGGTCGTGTTGCAAATAAAAGTTCACCATTCTCCATCAGCTGCGCAAGTCTTTACTTAACTATCTTCGGCACACTGAACACCCAGATCTTTAAATTGCATAAAACAAATAATTCACGGATGTAAAAAAAATCAATATGATCTCTGAAATTCACGCGGATGACATAGCATTCTAAACTCTGTTCGCCGAGAGTTGATAAATATTATGAGAAGTCTTGAAATAGCGATTGTCGCTTAAGTGTCGCATACTATATGACAAGAGGACACGTGTGTCGCAATCGCTGTGCGCTCGCTATGTTTTATGGTACAAGGCACGCAGCTGTTGTCAAGCGCAGGCCGTTGGCGCTGCAAATTTTTTATTGTCTATCGATAAAAATAATTAGCGGGCCGCAATCTATGATGAGATTAGAAACCCTGGTTTTTATTTTTTTTATCAACTCTCAACGAACAGATTATACAAATGACAAACTAAATCGGCCGAAATTCATAGATATAAACAATATAAACATATAGATACCATGAAATCGACTATACATTATGAAAATATTGTAATCACCATAATTTTACTAATTTTCTTACAGTCTTGGCAGGTGAAGAAATAACAAAATGAGATTTGTATAATTAAATTATTTAACAAAGGGCACATATTAAACATACACAAGATTTTGTGTTGAAAGTGCAAATGGGCATGTTTTTCTTATATTTTTGCACAGTTATTTTATTATAAATTATAATCGAGTTATATACGTTGAACGTGGTTTTAAAGGCTTTACGAATAACGGAAGAGAAGGGTAATGCTCGTCTAAGCACTAACTAAGCAAATTCAATGTATTTAGAGAGACACAGCTATATGTGTGAAAGAGACGGTGATATAGCTTCTCTTGTCTCACCTATAGTAATTTCTCGATTTAAGTAAAAACGAATTGTGACATTATGCGAAAGTGACATTGTACGCAGAGAGGAATATATCTGCTTAGTGATACACTTAACTAGGTCCTGAAAAGTGTCATCGTAAACAATCGGTCGCAATAAGCGTATGTTAATAACCCGTACATTAACCGATTCTTATTCAATTTCAATTCGTCAATTTGCTACACACATTCTTTTCTGTGTTTTTGTTCATTGCATAATATTTCAGTATGTTAGAGTTAAAAGCTTTAAAACGACATTTAGTAGCCGTTACGCTTCTTGTCCATTATTATTCGTAGAAACTTTATTTTAAAGACTTTTAAGCAAGATTTATGTAGGTAAAAGTGGAAACCACAGTTCTAATACCTCACTGATGACTAATAATTTGGTCTTCGGTCTGAATCTATTAGTACTTAGGTAGAGGGGAAATTATCTACATACGTAGATACTACCTCTCTTTCTAAGTATGTTGTTTAGAAAGAGATGGATGGCACAAGAGCTCATTTTATTCGTCATCAATAAAGGGCATCGCACACGGAAATAATATCTAGAGCGAGACAGCGCTATATGCGTGTAAGAGACGGTCATAGTGCCTCTTGTCTCGCGTATGGCTATGTCCAGTTTTACATACAAACTTCATGCTTATAAGTAATTGGGCTTTTTTGCACGCACGGGATTGGAGCACATTTGGATCGCAAGCCAATGGTTCAGCGGTTAAGTGACAGTGAGTGATTATAAACTCTGTGTGTTGGGTGTTATGGTTGCAATACGCTTGAAAGATTTATTGTTCGGTCTTTCTGCTTTCCATACATTTTTGTCATTTGTCGTCTTGGTATCATCGTTTTCTTTTTTTAATAATTTAATAAAGGTGTGGGCTCGGTTTCGATATGTACGGATTTTATCATATTTTTTGTCGAGTATATATTATAATGCATATTTTTAAATTTTCTAATTCAGATTCTATGTTCAATGTTCAGTAGTTTAATACCCATACTGGTGGGATACTGGGCTCCCTTAATCTTAATATGTTTAGAACATACTTCGCCTCGGTTCTCTACTCGGGATTTGCAAAGGTCAGTGTTTTCAAGTCGCCCAAAGAGCACAACTCCAGTCATCTAATGACAACAATCAGGGTCAACCGGCCCTACCGGCTAAGTTGAAGCCGATTGCCATCGGGTTTTTTGATTGCGAATAACAAACTGCAGCTTAGATTTATGGTATTTGCGTGTAGCTTAGCTGGTAGAAACTCAATACTCAATATCTTTATTGCATTCCATATGTTGTACATAGAATTTATTAATTAAATTAATTCATTACATATGTTATAAGGATGTTTATACAGTATACAGATTATTACATACATATGAACCCTGTTGGGCATTGCAAAGATGTGTTAGCGGTTTTTGAGGTACGGCAGATGGATTTAGGCGTTTCTCTGATTATTAATTTTTATTAAAAAAAAAATGATGACAATTAAACTTATATATATGTCAAAAATGTGTTTGTTAAAAAAGCACATTTAGAACAAAATTAAATGTTTAAATAAGTTTTGATGTCAATCACTGGTCTATTCATTGTTATTTCTCGGGAGCTAAACCGATAAATAGACTAAGCTGAAGATGTTTGTCAATAACTAACTCGTAGGACCTATTTTTCCAGTCAAAATATTGGATGGTAATCGGCTTCAGCTTCGGCGGTAGGCTACCAGGACCGAATGCTTAACATGGAGATGTGATTACAAATTGTTATTCATTAAAAATTAATAAAAAAAAACCGACTATAAATTCCTAAGTAGCACTGAAAGTAACACTAAAAAGTTAAAGAAATCTTCATGAACCCCACTATCAGAACTGAATTTTATGATATGAAAAAAAAAATGGGACCAATTTGGAAGTATATACCTACTCTTTCAAATAAAAAAAAGTTTTTTTCAAATCAGTTTATAAATAACGGAGTTATGAAGTAACAAACATTAAAAAAAATACAGCCGCATTGAGAACCTTCTTTTTAGGAGTCGGATATAAATTTTCACCTTATATTTTATAAAAAGAAGCAATTATGATTTAATCGTACATGTTAAAATAGCAATTTTTGTATTCTATTTCAATCTTTAACAAAAATCTTTTTTCCTAATTTGTAATTGTAACGTCGGCCAAGAAAGTGGTTTATCAGTTGGTCTTTAATTGTTGAACTAGTAGTTACTGCCCGCGGTTTCACCCGCGTAAATACATTACTGGGATAAAAGTTTTTTTATATGGTAATACCGGCCATATTACTATGTGCCTTTCATTTAAATCCGTACAACCGTACCCACAAACAAACATGCAAAGTTTTACATTTATATTATAATGAGAGAAGGTTTGTATTGTTACCCGACTGACGAAGAAAGGTGAGTTATGTATGTATAAAATAAATAAAAAATCCTGGATATATTACAGAATGCAATCTAGTCTCAAACTAAGCAAAGCTTGTATTATGGGTAACTAGATAACTGGTACTATTCTTAAATACATTTTTTTTTCAAATACATACATAGAAAATACCTAGTGAACAAACAGACATGTTCATGCACACAAATGTTTGTTCCACGACCTCGGAGTCAAAGAAGCCATTGCTAGCCAATAGACCATCAGGCTCGTTTAATCTAATTTAAAAATCGTAGACCGCTTTTTTGGCCCACTCTAGTTAAACACTTCAGTTTAAACACCTTTATTCTTTATCTTCCACCTAGAAATAGAAATCACCTCTATGACCATTTCTCTAAAACTCTACCTCTCACCTACTAACTGCAGTCGAAAATCAACCGTAGCTATATACAAATAGGTATTACTGTCACTCAACCGCACCCGTACGTAAAGCCCTACTAATACGCAACACGATCGTAGACGAAACCGGGGCCGTTGCAGAGTGGTACGGGGGAGCAGGCGGCGGCTATGGCGTATCTCGAGCTGGTGCTGCGCTGTGTCACCAGGAGGGGGCTCTTGAGAGCTGTGCTGCATTTTCTGTTCACGTACGAGTATGATGGCATCAGGATTGTGGATGTGCTATTGAGGAGACTTGAGGGAAATTCTCAGGCAAGTTACTTTTTAGCCGCCTTCAAATAAGGAAAAACGATTTTTCTTATACTTGTTTTAGTTTAAGTAGCACACTAACGCCCCCATTGAAAAAAAAATAGAGTTACGAATGTCTAATCTAATACTAAAGATTATGGAAATTAATTGAAATTATTTATTATATCATTAGACCCTTGTGGGCACTTTTTACACATTTTGACGTGACAACGTCTTATAAATTGGTTAGCCGGGTGACACTTCAAGAAACTGCGTTACGCTCCGCGCTCACGTTATGCGCTCACAATGAGAGCGAGTGAGAGGCACGCGTCCCTTCCACTCGGGCATGGTTAGCCCGCCTAAGAGCGAGAGAGACAGACATAAAAAGTGAAAGGCATGCGTCCCTTCCACTCGAAAACATTTTACCACTCAAAGTCGTTGTCACGTAAAACTTTCGCCCGTATACCGACTTTACAGGCAACCAATTTTTTTTATTATTAAGATTCTTATTTTTGTCATTTTTATTTGGGCAAATTCCGTAGTATTGTTAAAAGTGACCGTTTTGAACAACGTTTACATAACTGACCAAAAACATTTTAAGTGATCGAACACATTTTCTTTGTAGATAATAAATAATACAGTTTATTAAGCTTACTTTATTTACAAGTTTTATTTTTTTTCGATTGAGACGCTACAATACGCTGATCAATGAAAATTCGATGTTGGAACTCGCATAACGGCGTATTCAATGTCGACCAGCCATTAGATCCGTGAACAGTGCTAGAGGTTCATATAATTAACAAAACTATGACGGCTCTAGTTATGTTGGATGTCACCACAAACCAAACCAAAGAGTGCACGCTGAGGCCGTACACATTTTAAGTTTTAGTGAGGAAGAATTCCCTGTCGATAGCGAGCGGTGCGACTGTAGAAGGGGGCCGTGGACATCATGTCAAACAACTCTGAACACACCCCATAGTATAATCGGTAGAACACACAAAGGGACGCAAAGATCTCTTCTCAAACTTTGGTACTAAACCGTTTGTCAGTTTGGGATCATCAACAATCCTCACAGCACGCCTTTGAATTGAGTCACAAGGTGCAAGCTGGTACATATAACTGCAGTTGTATCGCCGTCAACCCTTATGCACTCCACTGCTGGGATATGGGTCTCCCCCAGTCAAAGGGATTTAGAGCATACCACCACCACGCTGCTCAACTGTGGGTTGGCGGGAGCCAGTGTTTTCAAACCGCCTAAAGGCCACTGACATGGCTTAACGACTGTCATCTAATGAGAAAATCCGGGACGGCTTAACGTGTCCTCCGGAACACGAGGAGCTCCTCCGTGCTCCGGAGGGCACGATAAACCGAGATAAATAAACTCATCCATGGACGGGCTACGGCCGACGTTGCTTAACTTGCGTGTTCGATTAGAATGACACGCGCAACGACGCCATCGAAGCTCCTCGGTGTAGTTGTATACCTATTTACAATTTAAATAAATAACACGATCTTACATTATTTCCAGCTATCACTAGTTTCCCTAGCTTTAATGGAGACCCTAATAGGCCTCGACTGCGAAGATGTCATGATAGAATTGATTTTCAAATATATTATAAGCGGACACCATTTAATGGTGACCCACAGGCACAAGATATCAGACCCAGGACCTTATAGAGAAGCAGCCGTTGCGTTCTTAAGTTTATCACCTAGATGCTGTAGCAGATCGTTAGAGAGGACGAGAGAATGGGTGGATGAACTGGCCTTGAGTGGGAGGAGGGTTTTAGACTTCAAAAGGGAGGACGAGACGAGGAGGATCAATGGTTTCACTGAGGATATCGTGATGAATAATCTAGTCCAGGAAGTTAAGTTTAATTATGGGGTAAGTCATTTTTTACATGTTTAAGAGGCTTCTAATGCAATTTGACGTGATAACGTCTTATAAAGCCGGCTACACACCCGGAAAAGCATGACTCATTGTCACGTTCCGCCTGAGCCGAGCGCGCAAGCGAGAGCGCGGAACAAGCTTTAGAGAGATCACGTTAAATTATCGTCCGTAAACTGATTTTACAGACGAGCAATTTTTTTTTCTTTATTAATAAAATCATACATTGCTAAATATGAAAGCTACATGTGATTATTTATCCTACTAATATTATATGTGAAGTTTTTGAGGATATAGGTATGAATAAATAATAAATAAATATTCCTGAACAAATTACACACTGCCATCTAGTCTCAAACTAAGCAAAGCTTGTACTGTGGTTACTACATATTTTTTGTAAATGCATATATATATATTATACATATATACATATAGAATACATCCAGACCAAGACAAACAGGCATGTTCATGCAAACAAATATATGTCTTGCGCGGGGATCGAACCCGCGACCCTGGAGTCAAAGTCGACATTATTAGCCACTGGGTGCGTTTATGGGTGTATGGATGTTTATTACTCTTTCACGGGCAAACCACTGACAGAATTGGCATACATAGAATACGTTCAGTATTAACACAGAATACTTTTTATCCATATATTGTGTTCACTAGGGGCAATGCCGCGGGTAAAATCTAGTATTAGATAATATCTTTAGTATAACTATTGAATAAATAAATATTTTAGGTAACAACTCTCAGTTTTAATATAACACACAATTCCCGCTCAATCGAAGGGATTTAGATTTATTTATTTATTCTCAAGGAAGAATTTACAAATTCACTTATCATGAGAACCTAATAACCTAATTGGCCGTGTTGGTTTCCGGCAGACTAGAATAGAATCACTCCGTTTCTTCCCGTGGATGTCGTACAAGGCGACCTACGAGCACTTAACCTAATAGAGACGTAATATAAGGCGACCCGACCCTGTCAACTCGTCTGTGACTAGTCACTGAAATATTTAGCAACACTTTTGTTTTCCGCCAGTTTCGACCAACAACTAGAACTGAAGAGACGGTTTACATTTAATACATAAATCACGTACAATTTAGGGCATCATGTCCTGTTGTGCCGTTAAATGGTGCGGAAACAACAGTAAAACATGTAGTGTAACCACAAACAATATTACTTTTCATCGGTAAGTCCATTTCTTTATTTTACCAAAATATTTACACAAATTTGATTACGCAACGCGGGTCAAGTTAAACTGGACAGTCCAGGCACGCGTCACTCCCCGTCCTTTTTGCTCTCACTACAAAATGTTGGTATGCATATTATGTCCATCTCTCATTATCGTACTTAGCCTATGACTAGTGCGTGCGGTGCATTTATTTTGTATTGTCGATAATTATCCCGTTAATGATTATTGTATGTATAGATATCGGATTTTTTTTGTGGATGTTATTATACTTTAAGTATATTAATTATAATTATTCTTTTCGAGTATGATTATTGAATAGGTAGGTATGATAACAATGTTATTTTATTTAAAGTGTTTGATTTTTTTTCCTATAGATTTCCAAAAGACGGTGATATGAAAAACAAATGGATAAATGTTACAAAACGAGAAAATTGGTTCCCAATCAATGAATTCTAGATATCGGATCTTATTTCGGAAATGGCAACCTATGAAGTGACGGATGACTGGCCGCTTAGTAAACTCAAATATTTGAAAATAAGAAAGAAAGAATTTGTGAAGATATATGTCTGACTTTCCATTTTTTTGTTTTTTTTTTTTTATACTAAGTCGGGTGGCCGACAAGCATACGGCCCGCCTGATGTGAAGCGGTTACTGTAGCCATATTAACGCTCGCAACATAAAATATCGCTCGCACGCCGCCACCCCCGCTGCCATCGGAGCATCTCCTTCTTTTCTGGTGACCTCACTCACTCGCAGGAACACAACAGCCCTCAAGGGAACCGTTATTTGGCTGCGGTATTCTGTGAGGTGGAGGTACCTTCCCCAGTCGGGTATCTTAAAATTACGCTCCCTACCTCTCTTTTCGCCAAAACTTCGTTTGTCAGTCAGCAGGGTGCACCGCGTGCAGGTGAAGTTGGCTTTGGTTCAAAGATGTTGATGAACCACTTACACCCCAGAAATAAATAAAATTTCTTTTTTGAAAGATACGAAAAAATGCTCATTCTTCACCGAGCCTCCAGAAGAGGTACTGAGAATTAAAGGCCCTGTCCTGGGGCCACAGAACCCCGGGACGCCTTGTCTGCCATCTAACCTTTGGAAACCCTTTTCTTCAAGTGTTGAAATTAAAATGTTGTATATAGTTTTTTAATTATTTGTAACATTTTTCGGCCATACATTGTTCTAAATTATTTTTCCTAAAATAAATTTCCATAACTACATTTCCGTTTTATCTTTTGATAGGGACTAACATATCAAGATCATAACTAAATAAAAGTAGTTTAGTAGAAATACGATTTCTTTTCGAAATCGGCCCACAACCGAGTTTCATCGAAATCAGTCTAGAAATAAAGAAGTTTGCCGCCATCTTGAATTTTTTAATACTTTTAACATCGCATATCCCATATCTTATGTCCTATATCCTACGTCCTATATCCCATATCCTACATCCGATATCCCATATGGTATATACTACATCGCATATCCCATATCCTATATCTTATGTCCTTTGTCCTCTTATGTCCATATCCTATATTCAAATTCAAATTCAAATAATCTTTAGTTTGTAAGTATTCATAAAAATACATTTAAAATACGTCAATTTTTTTTATGAAGAATCGATATCGATAAAAGGCATAAAGTCATTATAACTCACGCCCTAACGACCGGGTTCGGAAAACTTCGGAGTCTATTCGGCGTACTTCGGAGCGATCACAACTCTCCCCGCACTTCAGCTAGTTGACAGAATTGTTTTCTTGTAAATTCGCATCTATTGGATCTCTATTAGGTTAAGTGCTCGTAGAAGGCGACTAAGGGAAATACATTATCAAATATCGATCAGGCCTCCCCAACCCGTTTGGCCAGCGTGGGGAGTGTAGGCCAAATCGTCCTTCCGTCTAGGACGGACGAGAGAGGGTCGTGCTCCTGTAGTGGAGACTAAAGTGGACCTGATGATGATGAGAACCTAATACTATTTTACCAATATGCTTGTTTTAAGAGCGCACTAAAGATATACTTACTAAAAGATTGCCTATGTGTTGGTAGCGGTCAGTTACCACTCAGTTTAGAAAAGAAACAATATATATATATGTTATATATATTATTTTTCTTTTTACAGAATCCGAATGAAACCTTATACGGCAATTACCATGCATATTTATGCGACGCTAGATTCGAAATCGTATCGCGAACAATTGCATGCGCAGATTGGACGTCGCGATACGACAGCGTGACGTCACCCAAACGAGAAACTAACAATAACTCCACGAAAGAGATAAGAGAACCAGAAAACCAAGTGAAAGAGCAGGATAGCCTTATATCCTGCACCAGTGGCTACGATACGCTCAAAACCAGTGATACATCGGAAAAAGAACCGCACAGTTTGACATCACTGAATGAAAACGAACGAGTGAATGATGAAGAGCAAGTTCATACGTTGGAAAAAGAACCGCACAGTTTGACGTCACTGAATGAAAACGATCGAGTGAATGATGAAGGGGGAGTTCATACGACGGAAAAAGGACCGCACAGTTTAACATCACTGAATAACGAACGAGTGAATGAAGAGCAAGTGAATGGAAGTACTAAGGACGCAGATAATGTTTCTGTTGGAGACAGCAGTGATTATGAAAGTTTTAGGTATAGGACAGAGGAGAATGAGGAAAGTGAAGGGTTTTCTGAAGAGTCTTTTATGAAGAGTTTGAGTAAAAGTGAAGATAGTGTGCGGGAATACGACGGAGAGGCCGCTTCGGCGAAGAGTTGGCGGGCAAGTGCTGAATCAATTATCGGTAAGAGTGCGTTTATCGCTTTTTTACAACCTTTTATTCCACCACTAGCTTCCACCTGCGTCTTACGTTTGACCAAACCCCGGCCACTCCATACAAAAATGGCGCTTTTGCATGTAGTAACCAAATGACGTCTGTACACGTGTCTATGTTTGAGTGACGTTCTCTAGGGCTGACATTATTAAATTATTAGTCGGACATGTAAGGGGGTGTAAGTGGTTCATCAACATCTTTGAACCAAAGTCAATCTTACCTGCACGGGGTACACCCTGCTGACTGACAGACGAGGCTCTGACGAAAAGAGAGGTAGGACATAGCGTATTTTTTAAGCAGCCCGACTGACGAAGTACCACCACCTCACAGAATACCGCAGTCAAGTAACAATATCCTTGAGGACTGTCATCTTTGAACCAAAGTCAATCTTACCTGCACGGGGTACACCCTGCTGACTGACAGACGAGGCTCTGACGAAAAGAGAGGTAGGACATAGCGTATTTTTTAAGCAGCCCGACTGACGAAGTACCACCACCTCACAGAATACCGCAGTCAAGTAACAATATCCTTGAGGACTGTTGTGTTCCTGCGAGTGAGTGAGGTCACCAGAGAGGATGGAGTTACTGCGTTGGCAGCGGGGATGGCAGCGCGCGAGCGATATTTAATATTGCGAGCGTTAATATGGTTACGGTAACCGCTTCTCATCAGGTGGGCGTAGTGAAGAAAAAAAAAACCGGACAAGTGCGAGTCGGACTCGCCCACCGAGGGTTCCGTAGGTACGTAGTATCATTATTAAATTTGATATTTTTCATTATAAATAAGAAATAATGCGTCGAAAAAAATAAATAAAATATATTTTGCAATGTGTACATCAAGCCCTTTCATATGATACCCCATTTGAACTAGTAGTTTCAATTTGAAATTTCGACACCCTATAAAAAATATAGAGCCCCTATTTTTTAAGATCTATTTACAAATGTATAGTTTTAAGATTTATTCCTGTACTTGTAGTCTATAACGATGTTACTTGCCAAATTTCATAGTTCTAGGTCAACGGGAAGTACCCTATAGGTTTTGATTCCCTTGAGTGTGTCGAAATATGCGTTTTTTGCTGAATAAACGGCCGTAACTTTTTTCTACGTAAACTTAGCAGTTTGATTTTTTTTTAACTTCATGGGACCGTAGATCTGAGTATACAGTTCAAATTTCAGCTTGATACTTCCACGCATTCTCGACATAGAAATTCTTGACAGACAGACAGACAGACAGACAGACAGACAGACAGACAGACAGACAGACGGACAACAAAGTGATCTTATAAGGGTTCCGTTTTCCCATTTGAGGTTCGGAACCCTAAAAACATAGTAAATACACTACTCTGACTTCAGCCAATATTTACAAAACGCCTTGTTTAATTGCCATTGCTACCTTACCCAAAATTTTATATTTTCTAATCACCACTAAATCGATTGTTCGCCTTCCGAACACCGGTTCATTGTAATGGTCAAACCATTTCATTCTCACTAATTGTAGCTTTTTACTATTCATATATATGCGTAATGATTTGATTCATTTTCATATTCGCATGGAACAAACGTAATTTAAAACTAATACCACACATGACATTACGCGCAATAAACATTGAAATGTAAATAAGAAAATTGTAAATATTAACAATAAACCACCATAACTCAAGTGACAGCAATGTCATATCCTCGTCTGCGCACTCACTTGCTCTTTGAGACATAAACCTGCTATAACGCTATCCTTTTCTCATCTCGTATTAATTGTATCTTGTATCCTACTTTGACAGACATGAATTAGTTATGATGAAACTATGGCTACCGCATGCTTTTTAGGTAATTTATAAAAAAAATCAGTAGTTTATTTCAAAAAGGGATCGAATTGATTTCTTTTTTTGATTTCCATGTGTTGAAACATCCTTCCACTGCACAAGTCACTCCCATTTTTATTTTGCTGAATGAAAAATAAAACACGAGCGACGTCAATTCGCACGTTGTGGCATTCCTTGCGGACGGTTCCAAATCGGTTCCATAGGGGAGGTGAGGTCGACTAGTGAGAGCGGTAGAGAGTGTCCATACTGTACGTTAGTACTATTACTTATACTGTGGTTTGACTTTTTTTAAATAAAAAATATGTTATGTCTTCATAATACTTTTAACAATATATGTGCAGTGTCCGATAGTACTGAACTTTGGCACACTCATTTGGTTCTCGTGGCAATGAACAATTACCTAAATGCCGCCATTTTTCATGTAATATGGTGGCCGCCAGATAATGACAATTTGTAACGAGTAGTATAACGTATAAGCCGAGCATCTAGAGTTGTAAAAATGGGCGACTATTACACTAACTGGGCGACTAAAGTTGTTTTAAAATATACCAACCCTAACCTTGCCTAGTATCACACCCCGGCCACTCCATACAAATCTCGCGTCGTTTACTACTACATAAACAATGACGTCTGTGCAGAGCGCAATAGAGCGTGTGTGCGTGCGGCGCCATACAAACTGTTCCAGATTAGTCTCAGAGGGGAGGTGAGGTCGACACTAGAGAACGGCAGGGAGTGGCCGTACTGTACGTAGTACTATTACTTATACTGTGCTAGTATTCCAGTTGCTCATTTAGTATTTTAACTTGCTTAATTTATTATGTTTTTGTTATAAATTTCATCTTACCCCTATAATATGGATATCAAAGAAAATGTTAGGTGATAAACAAACATACGGCCCGCCTCATTTGTAACGGTTATCTTAGCCATATAAACGTTAGCATCGCGCCGCCACCACCACTGTCAACGCATTAATTCCTACTTCCTGGTATTTTGGTTTGTAATAATATTTAATAATTTACTTACCTATTTTGTAATTCCCCAGGCCCATTGTTAAGCTGCCTCCTGAAGAAGACGGCGTACCTCTTAGAGTCCGAAGTGACGGTCAACTGTAGAGTCACGAGTGTGATATCAAAGTTGGCATCGTTACCGACACCCTTGCTGACGTCACTACTGCTGTGCCCTGGGTTTGTTCTACAACCGAATGTGCCTTCGTTATTCCAAGTAAGGACTTATATACTCTTATATACTATATGACGAGCTCGGTGGTCGAATGGTTAGCAATGACCACTTTGACTCCGAGGTTGCGATTTCGATCCCCTCACAAGACAAACATTTGTATGCATGAACATGTCTGTTTGACTTGGTCTGGGCTCTTGGTTAAAAAAAAATGTACTCAAGTATTATACCAGTTATCTAGTACTCAAGTACAAGCTTTTCACTTAATTTGGGACTAGATGGCGCTGTGTAAATTGTCCAGGAATATTTATTTATTTATTTATATACTATAAAAATCTTGTAGGTTTTTAGGCTGTAGTGGTTTATCATCTTTTGAATCTTTGTGCTGCACCCTGTTGAATGACGAACGAGGCTCTGGCGAAAAGGTAGGGTATAGCGTTATGTCTAAGCTACCCGACTGGGGAAGTACCTCTACCTCACAAAATATCGCAGCCAAATAACAATTCCCTTAAGTGTTATTGTGTTCTGCGAGTGAGTGAGCTGTGATCAGGAAGGAAGGAATTGTTGCGTCAGCAGTGGGGATTTTTCATATTGCGAGCGTTTATATGCCCACGATCACCGCTTCACATCAGTCCAGCTGTATGCGTATATATGTATATATAAGAAAGTAGAAAATGCGGCAACTTTTTAGATGGAAATTCAACGAGGAATTCTATCAACTTTAAATTTCTAGCTTATAATAAAGTTTGGAATAAAAATACACGTGAAATCGTTTTTCAATACCTACTTCAAATAGTATTTAATAAATTGCATTTTTTAACTATATTTTTTTTTTATTTATTGTTCGCGTGCTGTCAGCACGCGAAAACCGATCACCTGGAAAAATTGATACTTTTATGCTAGAAATTATAATAATAGAAAACACTCAGACCAAGACAAACAGACATATTCAGGCACACAAATATTTGTTTTGGGCGGGGAACGAACCCGCAACCATTGCTGTATGTGAAACTATACACAAATTTGTTCTTACAGATTCTAAGTAAGCTAAAAGAGGAAGTGGACGAATTAACCAGTGGTTTGGACAACACGAACGAGCTTGTCGACAAAGCAAGAGTATTCCTCATTCAGAGGGAAATTGCATTGGTCAAGTCACGTGCGCCTGCCACTGACGACAGTAAGTGTTATTTTTTAAATCTGTTTATGTCCTTATATTTGATTGACTGAATTTTTAGATATAATATTAAAAAAACGGGTTGCACTCCGGGAGTGCCGGCAGAAGTGAAAACATGAAAATTAACGTTTTTGTGCATTTTTGAATATTTTGGAATGGTTAGGGAATAATTTCGCACGAATTGCTTTATCTATGAGTATAAAAGTGCTATCATTTATATGGTAAAATACAAGATTCATTTATTGCGCTATCGTTCGCAAAAATGACAATTTAATATTACATTAAAAATAAACAGCAGGAGCAGGCTTACATTTTCGCCGCGCGGTAGAAAGAGAGGGGGATATTACTTCCTCTCTTACAATGCGCCGGTCTGCGCCGCTCCGTCTTACGAATTTTCGATCAGGCCACTTGTACTGACGCGAGTTTAACATTTTTTACCCATCCCAAAAAGTGCACAATGCCATTAAAGAAGTTTTCACTTCAAAAACAGTTATAATTAAAAACAATAATAATAATAATATATAATAATAACGTCCGCAGGGCAGCTTGTGTGGCGAGCTGTTGTGTGAGTAGCGACACCACGGACCCGAGTCTCCAGAGAGTCGGTCAGGGCCTTCGTCTCCGGCGTGTCTTCATCGGTCGGAGTGTAAACACAAGAAGGCCCGCAGGACTCTCAGCTCTGGCTTGCCTTCATTGGCCGTCCAGAGAGGAGCCGCTAGAGCTATATGCTCCAGGGGTGGAAGTGTTAAAGGGCATCACGCCGCGAGTAACTTCGGAGAAAGCGCAGCACACCTCTCGACACCCCTGAGTCACTCACACCGGTGTTGCCTCCGGCCGATTTCCTGGCATTTCGGAGGCCCATCTAGTGAGTGGCAAGCCACCGCCTGCCGCAAATAACTAGCAATAAAAGCAGTTATGGCAGGCGTCCGTCCCTCTTCTGTAATAGCCCGGTATTAAGTTCACCCAGATCTCATCTCCATAGCCCATTTATTTTCCATCACACTTCGCAATAGTCTCAACGCCTGCCGAGACCTGCTCATGGGTATATCGTTCCATTGATATATCCTGGAGCGGGTCACGGCGGGCGTACAACATTACATCAAACTTCTCAAAGGGGCCTCTACGTGTTGGATCTATATCCCCGCGTATGCCTATCAAATGACCGGGCTTGACCCGTGAATTAAGAGAGATACATAATAATATTAATCCGTGTCTTTACTGTAATAGACCTTACTTAGTCCACCCAGAACTCATTTCCATAGCCCATATAATTTCCAACACATTATATAGTATCAATGCTTGTCGAGACCTGCTCATGGGCATATTATTCCATTGACATATCTAGAGCGGGTCACGGCGGGTATCAACATTACATTAACATTCTCAAGGGGCCTCTACGCATTGGATCGATATCCCTGCGCACGTCTATCAAATAACCGGGCTTGCCACAAATAAAAGATACCGTCACCGGCCGGTAGCGTTCCGAGAAGACAGCATTACCCCGCTAGCAATTCTGAACCTTTGTGCAAGGCTTTGGTCGATCGAGGCGTCACGTGACCAGTCCTCTGGTCGCGTGACGCCTCGATCAACCTCTTACATAATTACAGCTTGTGGGCTGATGGACCACACGGCCCCAGTCTCCTCCAAGCGGCTCAATTATATCTTTCTTTTCATATCTTTTGCTTTCTCAGTCTGTTTTTGAAAATAGCGTATTCTGTGTACCCCCTGTACACAGGGGGTACACAGAATACACTGGTAACATACGGCAGAAAGAATAGTTTTTATTCGATCGGGGGTCCACGGTATTCGGAGCATCCTCCGCCAGCACCACATTTCAAACGCATCTATCGTTTTTTTGTCCATTGTTTGAATCGTCCACGCCTCTGAGCTATAAAGAAAGATACAGAAGACTAAAAACCGGAGTAGTCTGATCTTGGTGATATTGGAAACCTTTCTGTCTTGGCATATACGTGTCAACCTGCCCATTGCAACTTTGGCCATTTGTGTTTTTTCAAATCAAATCAAATCAAAATGCATTTATTGTGGAACACAGGTATTAAGGTTAACAATTGTTACAAGTAGTGTATCACTATGCCCTGTCCTTAAGGACATACAATAATTTAATAAATGTTTACATGTTTACATAATCAAAAATAAAAAAATATATATTTAAAATGTCAATAAAATTCCGTCACATTATCGTCCAAATATTCTTTTATATTATAATAGCATTTATTAGTCAAAAATAATTTCAATTTAATTTTAAATGTCAAAAAATCTAAAACTTTAAAACTATCTGGTAATTTATTAAAAATAATGGGGGCCATACCAGTCACATTTTTACTCAACAAAGCTGTTTTATGTCCACCATATGCCAACTTCTGTTTGTATTGTGACCTAAGTTGAACTGGCCTGCTTCTTGTTTCTGCTAATTTAACAAATAAGTCTGAATTTGCTTTTACAAACAAGCATATTTCCATTATGTAAATACTTGGTAGAGTAAGTATTTTAAGTGACTTAAAAATGGGCACACAACTGTCTCTTGATTTTAATCCGCACATTGCTCGTATACATCTTTTTTGCACAATAAACACTTTGTCAGCTTCAATTGAGTTTCCCCAAAATATAACACCATAATTTAAATGTGGTGTAACTAAACCATGATAAGCCACTAATGCCACTTCACATGTGACTTTTTTTGTCAACTTTAATAACGCATAAGCCGACTTGCTAAGTTTTTTACAAACTTGGTCAACATGTGCCGTCCAAGTTAGTCTGCTATCAACCGTAATGCCAAGAAATTTATTTGATTGCACTTCTTCTATGTTCTGATCGTTGTAGCTTATATTAAGTGAAAGGGGCAACTTTCTGTTAAAAAACTGCATAATTTTAGTCTTTTGTAAATTAATTTTTAAATTGTTATCGTCTAACCAATGTATTATATCACTTAAAACATTCTTTATGTCAATTTCAAAGTCATTTAAATTATTGCATTTAATTATGGCTGTGCTATCATCGGCAAATAAGACTATTTTTTGTCGAACGTATTTAGGTAGGTCATTTATATATATAATGAACAGCAAAGGCCCAAGAACACTTCCCTGTGGTACACCAAATCTATTTATTTTATATTCTGACAAGTATTTATTTTCTTGTTTATTTTGTGGATTTATTCTAGATATTTCAACACACTGATTTCTATTATCTAAGTAGGACTCCATTAAATTCAATATATTACCTCTTATACCATACGCGTTTAATTTGCTTATGAGTCTTTTTCGATTTACATAATCAAAAGCGAGCGTCATGTCAGTAAACAATACAGATACAGGGTTTCTCATATCTACATTTTCTATAACAATTTTAAATAAGTCATAAATAGCCATATTAATTGTCTTATTTTTTCTAAATCCCTTTTGTTCGTCACATAATATGTTATATTTAGTCAAGTAATTACTAATAGAGTCATGCAAATATTTTTCAAAAATTTTTGTAAAAATTGATCCTAACGCTACTGGTCTATAATTGGAAGCAGTCATTTTATCTCCTTTTTTATGCATTGGCTTGACCACTGTAGGTTTCAGTTTGTCTGGATAAATTCCCTTCACAATGCATAAATTTATCAAATGACATAAATGTGGTGCAATAACTTCGCATACATATTTTATTACTTTTGTAGAAATATCGTCGTAACCTGTACTGTTGGTATTCTTTAATGATCTTATAATCTTAACTACTTCTTCAATCAAAATTGGCATCAAAAACATTGATTGTGGTTGAATAGGTAGATTAACTCTGTCGTTCATATCATTCGGTGTTCATTGTTAATTTCACTACGAACTACGAACGACGTGTGTAAACTATTAATTTTAATTCGAAATTAATTTTAGATTTTTTATTGTAAAAATGATAGGTTTTTATTAATATAGTTATTGTTATGTGATTTAAATAATGATTATTTTTTTATGAAACGAGCCTAAAATATGCTAATTTCTTTCGTAGGTCAATCCATCGAAGCGCAATCGCCAAAGCCAGATGATTCGCCGTTCCGTCGCATGGAGGCGAAGCGAAGAAGTCTTTCTACTAGCATTTCTAATATGTTCGGCAGGAGGTCATCAAGTATGTCTTTTACTTTATTATTTTGAGAGTTTGACAAATTGACATAGCTCTCTGACTCAGTAAGCTGAATTGGTAGTGGATCGGCAAAATCTGCCAAGACATGTTGGGCGACGAAGCGTAGCGGTTAAGGTTTTCCGATGCGAGAGAGAGGCTGGGGGGGATACTGTACTTAGTACTATTACTTATATTGTGGTTATATACATTATAACCTAATTCAGCTTTTATGTAAATGGTAAAATCATTAGTTTGTAACCAAGTCCCCAAAAATTTTACTCGGGAGCGAAGCCAGGGCAGATCGCTAATCATGAAATGAATTTTATAATGGAACTTAAGAATTTATTAGAAACAACGCAATATCGCAATACGTCTTTGTCAATATGCCTTTTTACTGACTTTATTTAGATTCACAGCCGTGCCTGTAATCAAACCTTGCAAGCTAAACTTGCCCCACTTCCCAGTGTCCGATTGTGCTGAAATTTGGCACACTCGTTGGTTTCCTGTGACATGCATGTTCACGTAAATTCATTTTTTGATCCAATATGGTGGCCGCCACAAAATCACAATTTATAATTGCCACATTAATCCCTATTACGGGTTACGAATGAAAGGGCGTGATGAGCGAAATAAATTTTGATTTTGTTTATATTCTTGTTTAGAAAAAGTCTTTAAAACTAGAGGTTTGCAATTTGTTCAATAAATATATGACATATACAACAAAATACAACAAAATCAGTGGAAGCTCCTTGTATGTACTATGTTTGTGTCAGCATACCAGCATTTCCATACCAAAATAATTTAAATTATACTCACTACACTGGCTCAGTGACCCAAAATTAGTCTTAGCCTCCGACACGAGATACAACCATTTAGTTGTTAAATTGGTAACCACTGGTTTGGTGACGTGATAACGTCTTAAAAATCGACGAACGCCGGCTGCAAGCACGAAAAGGCATGACACATTGTCACGTTCCGCCTGAACCGAGCGTGCAATCGAGAGCGCGGAACAAGCGACAGAGAGGCACTATCGGCGTAAGCGTTCGGCTTCTGACGCATCTATCTCTCTTCCTCTCCATCAGCCGATGTTTTCTTATGACATTATCACGTAAAGTTATCGTCCGTAAACCGACTTTACAACAACCAATTGTTTAATTAAAAGTATATCAATTTAATTATACAGTAACATTGTATATCTCCACAGATTCATCACAACACAGCCCACACAGCATAACCGCTTCCTATCACGTGAGTCCGCAAAAACGTCTAGTATTTACCCAGGAGGAATACTGGAACCAATCCATAACACTAAGATCCATACTAAATGCTGTGATCTTAGACGAATGGGTGAAAGAGTTAGCTGCTATGTGCGAAGAGCACGCTCTGAGACTTTCGGCGGAAAATTACGAAGACGCTTCGTATATACGAGCCGTGTCCTTATGACTGAACGCCATCGCTAAAGGCGGGTTCCGCGAATCATACGGGCCGATTGATACAGCTGTATGATTCATAATGGACGTTTTTAGAGTTTCAATTTAATGATTAAAATATTTCATATGTAATACCGTGTTGTATTTAGAATTTTTCCTGCCTCGGTGGTCGATTCGGGACGTATTTTACGAGTACGTGACGATAACGTACCCATACTCAAGTTTCACGTTTTCTATTATGCCCATAAATAGTAGCTAACTAGCTAACTAGTGTAATAATAATAAATAATTATGCCTCGTTAGTTAAAAAAAAAATACAGACCCTATTTACTGGGTACGGATACTGGGTATGTACAGTAAGGACTGGTATGTATACGCTATCTTAACATATGCATAAAAATGTTATTCACATTGTTCAGCAATCATTATGAAATTTTGCATGGCATTCTGCAAAACTATAAGAGAAAAGTTTTGTATGTCAATTACTTATTTAAAAGCAGTTTACGTGTACGGCCATGATTACGCTAGCTTGATTGTTAAGCTAGCGTACTCAGTAAATAGGGTTAACTAAGCGGGCACTATTTTTTTAAATTATTACTTTTGTATTAGGCTATTTATGGCCATAACAATAAATGAAAAATTGGAGTATGGGTACGCTACCGACGTGGTCAGTTTTACGCCGTTGACTTTTGCATCGTGTATTAAATGTAACGTTTTATTTGTTAAGAAATTGGCTGATGACATTATATAATTTTAAAGATCGAAATTGGAAATCTAAAAATGCTTAAATGCCATTATTGTATGTGTTTTAATAATAACCGTATACCGAAACCGTTTTCAAATTAATATAACTTTAATTATGGTAACACCAAACTAACGTATGTACTTGAATGTTCTAAAAGATATTATTTTGTCGATTGTTTTTACACTTTATTATTGATTGGAAAATTAAGTTTGAAAAGTGATTAAAATCGATTCATAATAAAGAATCGATACTGAACGTATTGTAGCGAAACCGCCTTTAACTTGGACTCGGGAGTTCCGTTTCCTTTAAGAGTCATAATGCAGATTGCATAAAAAAGTGATGATTGGTTCAGTTATCGATATTTAAATGCATGAGTCGTACTCGCGAGAGAAGAAGTTTTCCTAAAGAAACTTTTTATTTTATTTTTTTACGTGCCGTCCGTAGTTTTGTAGTCAGGCCGAATTTTATCCTTTTTTATTTATACTTAACCAAAGTTTCTTTGGGAAAGATGTTCGTCATATTGAGTACGATCACTCTACATATCGGGTCACTAATTTAGCAGTCATCCTATTATTTATAAGCATTCATTTTGGTAACTTTTATGCCTTTCGCTGTACAATATAAAACTGTTCAAAATAAAAACTTTATAAAGCACGTTTTAGTAAACGATCAAATATGAAGATTAAACCTAAATCTATGTGGTAATCGCCGACGGCAAATAGTGTTGGCACTTGATTGAATTCAAGCCGTTTTGAGAAAGAGGGAGCCTATAATCTTTCGGCTTAGCTGTGTTGCCAGTATTAAGACGCGTACATGTAGGCGATTGATAGCTTAGTGCCACGTGTTTCGTCTCTAGATCTCGTTGTTTTGATCGCCTCAAAATGAGAAACAAATGTGCTTGATTTTATCACACGAGTTCACTTCATGCAGCGAAAGGCATTAAAACTGCTTAGTCCAGTAAAAAAAACATGGCAATGCCTTAAAAATAAGTTATTTTTATTCTTATACGTCTGCCTTTTAGGTAACTAGAACAACATAATGTATATATTACAATTAAGATTGATATTTTAGGGAATTAATATTAAATTATATTATAAATTGAACAAAGTTTGTATTGGTTGTTTGGATTCATCTATCATTTTATACGATACCTGAATTTAATTATTTGCTCATTTTTAAACTGACAACGATGAAGTAAATCATGTTCAATGTTTATAGAGTTCATTTTATGTAAATTAACGTCACGATCACATAAATGCGGTGAAAGTGTGCTTAATTTTTTTTTAACTTTCTACCATTTTCGTCATTATTTGGAAATCTGGCAACACTGTATGAGAACTATTGGTTAATTAACCATTTTTACAAGCATTTGTTTTGTTTTACCGCGGCGTCTCTAATCAAATCTTGTTAACCTTGATCCACTTCTCATTGCGCTGATATTTGGCACACTCGTTTAGTATTCATGATAATGTACGATTATCTAAATGCAGCTATTTTTAATCCAATATGGCGGCCGCCGCAAAATGGCGATTTGTAATTTCCACATCAACCTTCCATGATATGGGTATCAAATGAAAGGGCTTGATGAATGGTACATAGTAAATTTCTTTTTAGTTCTTTTTTATTAACAACTTTTTTATTTTATTTTTTTATACGATAGGGGGCAAGCGAGCATGTGGGTCATCTGATGAAAAGTAATCACCACCGCTTATAGAAATCAGCAACACCATGGGGCCACCGATCCGTTGCCAGCCTTCTAAGGGAAAAATTGAGTCTGTTCTTGATGGCTCCCATGACAATTCATTTTTTTTATTGTTAAAGCATAATGATATTAAAGTTGAAATTGTGAAGCACACTTGTCATTGATATTTAAGCATCACATACTTAATCTAAGTACCTAATTCTATAGTAGATAATTTTTAGTTGCAATTTTACTATTAACAATATTGCCATGAACGTAATTTTGAACTGTGATGTTTTGATGTTCAAAAAAAACCATAACTGTAATCGGATAATTATTTATTTATTGTATTTTTTTTTTATTAACTACTTGTATTTACATTTTATGAGTTAACATACATTTACATAAATTTTAATAACGAATTATAGTTTATATACACTTTTTATTTAGAGTTTCAGTTAAAATTCTTTTTTAAGTTAATTTAATAGATACAATCAACATTTTGTAAAATTACTTTTTATGTTTTAATTTCTAAGAACAATATTTTATATTATTAGTGTGATAAAGTGGAAGATTTTCAAGAAGAATATCGTCAAATATGTGAAAGAAAGTAAACAATAAAAAGGAACGCTAATTATTTTGTAAACTACGGTAAATACGTCTATACACTGCGTCTGTCACAGCTCCGGCTTTTTGACATACCGAAGTAGCGGCGTATATATTTGTATGAACCATTTTTCCACTTCGGCGAAATATATGATAATAATGAAAATTATCTGAATTTCTGACGACCTCCAATTTGTCGAATTTATTGCAATATAGTACCATGATTACTGAAACCGGAAGCGGTAGACAAAATGTACTCAGCCTCCGTCATAACGCCGCCTCCGCCATTTGTAAGTGGGCAGACATTCCAAGGCTGGTCTTATACAGCTTAAATTCGTTTCGGAATTGAGAATCTGAATTTGTAATTCTGAATTCCGGTATGTTTTTTTTATACTTGTGGTTGTGGAGCGGTTACCGTAGCCATATAAACGCTCGCATCATGAAATATCGCCCACCACCCCCGGTGCTAACGCAGCAACGTTAACTCGCCGGGTGTGAGTTCGTTCCGTAGAAATGCTTTGAAAGACTTGCGTTCGGAATTCAGATTCTTAATTCTTAATGCTCTTGAGAAATTTTTGTCAGTTCATTCTGAAAAAATCAGAGTCTGTAAAACAGCATGTGTGGAGAATAGGTGATTTATACAGAATTCCAGCGTTCAGAACTAAGCCTCAAGATTCTGAATTCCATGACGGATTCCGGCGGTCTAAGACCACCTTTGCATTGCTACATTTCTATTATACTATGTAATTTATATAAACAAAACAGTTATTACAAATGCAAATTGCCGCTTACGATATTCTTTCTGGAAATACTCGAACTTTTAAATTATAATCTATCACAATTTATTATTTTAGTCCATTTTGACTTTTTGATGACAAATAACGTTATTATAGGTTGAATTTTCGTTATTTTCGTTAAACGATTATTTTGTGTTTTTTAATGTGAAATGTTTTGAGTTATTGCATACACGTGCTTAGCGCAAAATTATGTGAAACTTGTGATGGCGGATTGCAAAACTTGACGGGTCGGTACCATCTACCCCGGTCGCTCGCCCCGTTAACGGACGGTCGGGAAAAATTGTTTCATCGACCCCGGTAGTGCCGACCTCGTCGTTTAACGGGGTGACTGGCACAGATCAAGGTACATCTACCCCGGCGTGGTTTTTAACGGGGACAGAGTTAACATTTTAATAAATACTTACATAACACTTTACAGGACAGTAACGGCGATATCAGTGCTCTGACAAAACAGGAGTTTAACAGTACGGGCATCGCAGTAACTACAAAAAATGGTGTACAATGCACACCGGTGCGTACCGTGTTATGCTCGTATTATCATTGTAAAGAACAAGATTTACTGTCTACCTACAAGTTAATCAATTCTTTGTACTGTCAAATCTAAGATCTAAAATATATACATTTCTTGACGACTTAACTTTGCTACTTATAATAACAGTGCCGTTGTGTCCGTACAGCGGTAATGCCCGAGGTAACTGACGTAGTTTGGTATGATACTATTTATTTTGATAAGTACGGCTATAAATGTAGTGGTTTTTTGTATGGAAAGTCGTAGTGACAACCTCTGAAATTTGAATTCAGCCTTCTGTCTGTAATAAAATATTCATAAACGTACATCACTAAATTGTATGCGCGCTGAATCGCTGAAGTCCATTTAGATATAACGTAATTTCCGTCCGAGGAAAGATATATTATTTAAATCAATTGAAAGTTTATATTTGCGTACATAAAGATACTATTTTGAATATGAAGCGGGTACGTGCGTGCATAAAGATACTATGTATTTTGAATATGAAGCGGGAATTCGTATCTCGTTTTCAACAATTTAATGTTAGCATAATATAAGCCAGTTCTGTGAACCCAGTTTTGTATAACATTAGTTATGTATTTTTGAAGGCTATTATTCAAGGAAGGAGACGATTATGTTGTTAGTATCACGAATCAATAAAAAAAAACCTTGTAAAACGTGGTATGGTTATCGTGAAAGATTTCTTGTTTATCTTCGAGATTCAAGTTTACTATGTAAATAGGAGACATGCGAGTTTGTCGCGCATGCGCCCTCTGCGCGCTCGCCGCTGTCGCTTCAATGAAAATTTTGCGTACGGGACGTGTCGTCTCAATCGCACGCGCGGCAACAACGCAGCGGTGCGGCGGTGGCGACTTGCGGCTCTGGCGGCGGGGCTTTGATCAACGCTTTACGTTATACTTACAACAACTTTACAGTATACGCTAAAATGATAGATACTACAAAAGCTAAACTGATTTTGAAGTTATTTAAGGTATAGTTTTTTGTATTGTTTCGTGATCAGTATCAGCTACACAATCGTTTCTATCAATTTGACCAGTCTTTAAATTTGCACCCTGTTAATACAGGAACAAAAACGTCCTACGAAGCTCAATAGTGTGCAATGTCAACAATGTATCTATATTTATATATCTTATCTCTAGTACCTACCTAAATATCAGATTCGTATTCCCAAATGACATTGGGTGAAACATATTGTTTTTGTTGATAATCGAACATAATTTTCAATGATGCAATCGAACATAATTTTCGATGATATTTGACATAGCACTCAAAAACTTGTAATCAGTCAATTCACACTAGTAAAAACTTGAGCGAACGGCGAGCGAACGTTCAGAGCAAATACTTTGAACATTTGCTTGGCATTGAATGCACTCGGCTGATGTTTTGCTTTTAGCTAGTGCAGCAATTAAAGTAATTGGAATTTTACTAAAAAAAAAAAACCAGAAGCGACAACGGCATTGGATGACATTTATTTTAAACACAGTTTTTCTTGATTGCTATCCTTATTTGGGTAGAATTAAAATAAAGAGGGTCTCTTTATTTTAATTCTACCCAAATAAGGATTGAGAGCACGTTGTACGTTAAGTGAATGCTCAGAGTAAATTTTTGGAGCTTTTTCTATCACTATGTGCACATGCTCTGGACGAATGCTCGTGCAGAACTGTTCAGAACGCTAAATGACACCGTAGCGTTATATTTATTAAAAAGAGACATAATAAAGCAGACTCATTCACGAGTGTAGATATGTATCAGTCCTAAATTTTCAGTAATGCATAGTTTTGTACAAGGGATAAGCCTGAAAATAACCAAATATTTCATTTTTACTAAGTTTGTATTTTGTGAAATCAAATGCGCGAATTGCCACACGACTGTGCAGTGATTGTTCCGAAACATACAAATAGCAAATTCAGAATTGATGAGCAAAATTTCGGGCAATTCCGATAAATTCGCAAAAAGGACATACAAATTCCCTAATAATGCTTAAAAACTGTGTATTTATATATAATTACCTGTTGTCTAAAAACTAGGCATTTATAAAATAAATACATATTATTTATATACTTATTCCCGGCCCCGTGAATGCCCGTTTGCCCAACGAATGGCCGGTTTGCCCATCTCTACCTGCAAAATGTTGTATGTTTCGGCGAGTTTGGTTATTGTCAGTTGCGTCATATGCTACGCATAGGTATACAAATCTAGACTGTTGAATTGTGTTATACAATTCAGTCTTATAAAACATTTCGTGTTACCCCAGAAATGTTATGTTTTATATCAATTTATGTATTATTTTACTTTATCAGTGGACTGTTACGTTATTCGCACAAGCAGTGTATTGTCGTTTTAATTTTATGTAACTACTTAACAGTGATTTGGAATAAAGAGATGTCGATAACAAGCAAGTAAAAAGTATTATTTCAATACATCCTAAAACAAAGGTGTTACGCTGTCTCCGTTTACGGGGATATGGCGCATTTAATCATCTCATCGCAACAGCGCAAGTCTGTTGGTTAAGACGACAGTACTTTTTAATTCCATGTTTTAATGAAGAAATGAGATTAATACGATTTTTTGTTTGGCTTCACGTGCTGAATTCTTCAAAGGAAAGCACAATACTGTGCGAAAATTATATATCACAGCGCTATATAACATCTGCCACATTCTTCATCTTGTTTTCCATGACAAACCGGCGTCTATAATAAGTCTGTCTAAAAACTACTTGCCTTTTAAATATATGAACTACTAGCTGACCCGGCAAACGTTGTTTTGCCATATAAATAAAAAAAATTTAGGGGTGGAATTTAGGGGTACCCCTAACATTTAGGGGGATGAAAAATAGATGTTGGCCGATTCTCATAGATACCGGATAAGCACAAAAAATTTCATCAAAATCGGTCAAGCCGTTTCGGAGGAGTATGGCAACGAAAACTGTGACACGAGAATTTTATATATTAAGAAGATGATAACTTAAAATGCTTATCATAATTGTGTGTCTGTGCAAGTAAACCATAAACGAAGACTATTTCCGTTATAATATGTCGTTTCTGTCATTCTGTATTTTTTAAGTAAAACTTTACTCATGCTTGACTTGGCGAGTAAGCTGATGAAGGCGTGACGAGAGCGTTACGGAAACGGCGAATCGAAGCTGAGACGGAGATATAAGTTAATACACTCTCACACTTGTTTTTCATACCATTGTGGTGGTAAACAAGCATGCGGCTCGTCTAATGTAAAGCAATTACCGTAGCGACCGCAGCCTATGGACACGTGGCATCACTCGCGCTGTCGGTGCATTACATTTATTCAATTATTTTTAGAATTCGGTTTTCGATTTTGTGCAGAGCAAACGTGTCGAACGCAAGGCGCTAGTGCTCTAGTTAAAAGTGTCGACGCAGCGGCTACCGCCGTCACGCCGCTAACCAGTGCAGTGCGCGTCGCGATGACCCACTTACGCAATACGCTGTACGAACAATTGTTAAGGCGAAGCTATTTTGTTTAAAATAATACATGTTCGGTAAAACTAAAAAAATGGCAAGTGGTTCCCCAACTACGATTAAAGTCAATACTGAGAATGAGATGATTCTCTATTCTTACTATAAAAATGAGAAAGCAGCAAGAGAAAAGCTAGAATGCCAGGTTCATCAATTGCAAAGTCAACTAGAAATACTGCAGCTAGAAATAGCAAAATTGCAAAAAAATAATGAGCAGGAGCAGCCTCCTAACTCTTCTAATGATACCAATACTAAATATAACTCCTCTCAACCTGCTGAATATTGTACGGACGAAGAAGAGTTGGCTAAAGAGACTGGTTGGGTACGTGCAAAAAATAGAAAGAAAAGAAAGCTGATAAACTCACCGTCCCCCACTACTAGTCCGAGCATTAATAATGAGCCCAAGGTAAAATTAAACAAAAGAATACCGTCCCCGCCGCCAATAATTGTGGATGGAGTCAAAGATTACCAAAAATTTTATGATTTTTTGGTAGAAGGCGTATTAGGCGACCCATTTACAGTAAAAATGTTAAGTGGGGATAGTGTAAAAGTGAACGCCGATAATGAAGAAACATATCGGTCAATCACGAAACGTCTGACCTCCAATAACTGTGCATGGCACTCATATGATAATAAACAAGATCGTCCTATAAGAGTGATCGCTAAAAAACTGCACCATACGTGCATGCCAGATAGAATAGTCGAAGAACTACAGTTCAAAGGTTATAAAATAGAAAGTGCGGTAAACAAATTAAGATGGAAAAATAAAGAACCATTAAATATGTTTATGCTTACTTTTAAGAACGATGAAGATATTAATAAAATTTATGATATAAAAAGTATACTAGGATGTAGAGTAGAAATACACTCCCTTAAGACACCGAAGCTGGTCCCTCAATGTAAACGATGTCAAGCCTACGGTCATACACAAAAATACTGTTCTAAAGAACCACGATGTGTTAAGTGCACTGGCAAGCACCTAACCAAAGACTGCCAAAAGTCACCACAAGATAAACCAAAATGCATACACTGTGGCGAACAACACCCCGCAAACTACAGGGGGTGTGTGGTTGCTAAAGAGTTACAAAGCTTCAAAAACAAGAATTTAAAGAAAAAGCCAAATGCTCAACAGCAATCCTCTATGTTAAAAATAAACAAAACATGTGTAGCAACACAGTCAATACCACAACCATGGCAACAAGATAAAAGTAAGACTGAAAAAATTACTTACGCTCAAATCACAGCCAAAAAAATAAACGATGCTCAGCCGAATACTGACATTAAAGAAAAATTAAATAAAGTACTTATGTTAATGACATCATTTGATGAGCGCCTTAAAAAGATGGAAAATAACAATAAAAAAACTATAACTAAAAGCAAATCATGAATTATTTTCTCAAAATCATGGCTTGGAACTCAAATGGGCTACTACAACATCAAAATGAATTGCAGGTAGTCCTAGATACTGAAAAAATTGACGTGTGTCTAATTTCTGAATCACATTTCACTAAACAGTCATTCATTCAATTAAAAGGATACAAAATATATCACGCACTACATCCTGATAACTGCGCAAGAGGAGGTAGTTCCATAATCGTGAAAGAAAATCTTTACCACTACGAATGCTACAAGTGTGAAGAACGAGAAATACAAGCTGTAGCGGTATGTATTAAAACTAAAAAATACCCGATTACTGTTTCAGCAATATATTGCCCGCCGAGATACTCGCTAAAAAAAGATCAATACATTAACTTACTACAAAAACTTGGAACCAGGTTTATCCTTGGAGGTGACTTAAATGCCAAAAATGTATACTGGGGTTCCAGACTAACAACAACCAAAGGACGAGAATTACTCAAAGCTATAAAAGAAAATCAATGTGACGTACTATCGACTGGAAAGCCAACCTATTGGCCCACTGATCCACAAAAAATCCCAGACCTGATTGATTTTTTTATCTGTAAAAATATATCTAGTAATTATATGAGTGTTGAAGACGGCTTTCACATGAGCTCAGATCATTCGCCTATTATTTTAAATTTAAGTGATACTGCTATATATAAAGAAAACAATCCAACATTAGTAAATAGAAAGACTGATTGGGAGAGTTTTCAAATAGACTTAGAAAATAAAATTAATCTTAATGTACCGCTCCGCAATGAAGAGCAGTTAAATCTCGAAGTAGAAAAATTTACTGTCGATATTCAAGTATCAGCATGGCAAAATACACCAGACATCCATAGAAAACCCAAAGGAAACAGATATCCGGAAGAAATTATGAATTTGGTAGCTCAAAAAAGAAAACAAAGAAAAAAATGGCACCAAACACGTTCACCACGCGATAAACAAATACTGAATAGCCTCACTAAAACGCTTAGAAAAGTGATACGGACTTTCAAAGACGAATCTCTTAAAACTCACTTAGAAAAGTTAACTAATGATAGCAGAACTAACTATTCTCTCTGGAAAGCTACAAAAACTGTAAAAAGACCCATTATACAAATATCCCCAATAAGGGAAGAAAATGGAAAGTGGGCCATAAGTAATGAACAAAAAGCAAAAAGGTTCGCTCAGCATTTGGAAAAAATATTTCAACCCAATGAAGGATCTGATGACCTGACAAGTCACGATACTTCGAAAGAAAAGGCAGACATAAAGTTTGTAACACCAAAAGAAGTTGCGAAAGAAATAAAGAACAATATTGATTCTAGGAAAGCACCAGGTTACGACCTCATAACGGGAGAAGTTCTACTTCACCTTCCTCGTAAGGCTCTGGTCAAATTAACGAACCTCATTAATGCTGCGTTCAGGTTAAAATTAGTACCGGACATCTGGAAAGTGGCTGAAGTAATTATGATAGCAAAACCGGGTAAGCCGCCTCATGAAACGACATCATACAGGCCTATTTCATTATTGCCAGTAATGTCTAAATTATTTGAAAAGCTTCTGCTCAAACGATTAAAACCCATACTAGATGAAAAAGGTTTGATACCTCAACATCAGTTCGGATTTAGAGAAAAACATTCTACCATAGACCAAGTGCATAGAATCACAAATATTATAGAAAAAGCATTAGAAGAAAAGAAAGTGTGCTCCACAGTATTTCTAGATGTTGCACAAGCTTTTGATAAAGTTTGGCATAAAGGTTTAATGTATAAGATCAACAAAATGTTGCCAAAGCAGTATGCTGCAATACTAGAGTCATATATATCTCACCGAATGTTTAGAGTCAGACAAGAAGATGCATACTCTGATCTAAAAGAAATTAAAGCTGGGGTACCTCAAGGAAGTGTCTTAGGTCCGGTCCTGTATCTACTATACACTTGTGATATTCCCAAATTAGAAAATAATACAATTGCGACTTTCGCCGACGACACTGCCATAATGTCTGTTGGGAACACACACAAAGAAGCAGTTGAGAAAACCCAAATTGCAATCACAAAAGTTCACAAATGGACAAAAAAATGGCGAATTAAACTAAATGAGTCAAAATCGGTTCATATTGACTTCACAAACAAAAATCCGCACTACCATCCAGTGTTTTTAAATAATCAACATATCCCGTATGCTAATACAGCCAAATATCTAGGTATGACCCTAGATGCGAAATTACATTGGAAAGCTCACGTCAAGAAGAAACGAGAGGAGTTAGAGATACGATACAAAAACATGAATTGGCTGCTTGGGAGAAACTCTAGCCTGTCGATTCACAATAAATTATTAATATATAAGCAAGTCCTTATGCCAGTTTGGACTTATGGAGTACAGATAAGGGGCTGTACGAAAAAGAGTAATAAACAAATTATTCAGCGCTTCCAGAATAAAGTACTCAGGGGCATTGTAAATGCACCGTGGTACTTCAAAAATGACTATCTCCATCGGGACCTTAAAGTGGAGTTTGTGGACAAAGTGATACAAAAATATGCAGAAGCTCATGAACTTAGACTTCATCACCATGTGAATCCAGAAGTAGTCAAACTTCTCGATAACACAGTTCTAGTGAGAAGACTCAAAAGAACAAAACCTTTTGAGTTAGTGTAGTGATAAGTGAGACAATATTACTGATAGTGCATTAAATACAAACACAACAAGAAAGTGTTTCACCTTAATAGACACTAAGAAAAGTCAATGGACATTATTCTTAGACTATAATATTTAGAAGTTTATGTTAAAGTTAAATTACTTATTAGCCCGTAAGCTAGATCGTAATATTTAAAGCATCATGCTTTTTAGAAAAAAAAAAAAAAAAAAAAAAAATATTTTTAGACGAGTGTCATTTGAGTACACAAATGGCTCAAAAGGATTTGAGTGAGAAATAAAATACACCGGAGGGAATTGTCAATAGAAAATGAATTTGGAGACGTGTAGTTTTCTTTAGATTATATTTGTCATTTCCATTCACGACAGATTGTAGTTACTATTGACTTCCTAATAACCAACTATTCATATTACATACGAATTAAATCATGAATTCCATAATGTTCATATGTCTGTGAATTCGATAGGAACCACAAACCTAGGATTTTTCACTACGGTAGAAACTAATATAAAATTATAGCATCTCGATTTCTCAGATGTCATTAAAATTTTTCAGAGACGAAATCATTTTTTCTGTAGCAGTCAAGTTCGAATGAGTACTGGTTGGATGTCACAAAATAAGAAGAAGAAGAACAATGTCATATCACGTCACGTCAGTGACAGCTGATATTATGTTTAAAATTCAGGCCGTATCAGTGTTGCCGTTTGGTTACATTTCATACATTTTCCGTAACTTTTGAGCCAAATACTTTCTTGAATTTAATTCTTCTTTAACATATATATCTGAGTACGTGACTATGCTTAGTAGGTGACTTTGCGACGAACTGGCCTCGTAAGTGTACATAAATTTAAATTTATTATTTTGAAAAGAATAATTCGATCAGTTGACATACATAAAACAAGACGAAACACAACATTTATATCAGCATATTATGTTAGTTAATTATAAATTCAACAAATACATTAAAGATTAATTGTACCTATTTATGTTAACATAGTTAGATAAAATATACAAAAGTTGAGTTTACAAATGTAAGAAGAGCATCTTAAATCGATAGGATGGGAGATAGAGGTAGAAGATTTATATAAAAATGAGGAATGAAGATTATATAAAAATGAGGTCTGGAGTTCCCTCGTCTAGGTCACACTCGCATAGTGAGCTTTTCCTCGCCTTGATTTTTGCAAGGAACAAAGTAAGGTTTAGGTGCTATGCAATCTTGTATAGATCGTAGTATTTGCCTTTCACAGTCTTGAACAGCCCCCTTACCATCATCTCTTATTGCGATTCCATTTGAAATAGAGTCGCTTATTCATTGGTATGAATAAGCATTCTATTCAGTTATTGAATCGCAATAATAGATGGTGGTAAGTGGGCTGGACCCACATCATATTCCACCCAGCAGTTAACTTTTCTTCAGCGATCGGTAGTAGGTCGTGAGAATATGACATACACCTGTAAGACAAATTGCCATTTTTATATGGCATTCCTAGCACAACGATCACTCATTTCGTTTCCTGGGACACCACTGTTTCCTGGAATCCATACACGAAGTATCTATAACAAAATAACTGAGGCTTTTTGTTACGAAACTGATTAGCAGCAATTGTGGCTAAGCAGCTTATAGAAACTGTAATAATGATAGTTTGTAAAATGTTATGTGCCTCTATATATAGTCCTGCCTCCAAAATTGCAGTGGCCTAACCAGTAAAAACAAAACAAACAGCCGGGCACTTGAAATTTAAGATGATTTGGTATATAGGGATCCATATCGCTGCTCCCACGCAACATTCGTTAGAAATTTTTGATGATTAAATTTCACTCCAATACTTACCAATAACAGATTTTAATGTTATTGCGGCCGATGTATGTTGTTTCTCTACCCCAATATAGTATAAGGCCGGTGAATAATAGCTTCATATGATGTATTAAGCAGTGGATTGACCCTGCATTGGAATACTGGACTAGTGGAGTGATGGCAGTATGAAAGGAAATTATTGAATACCTAAGCATGGCGACTCTTTGTGAGCTCAATATCCACCAAAGGAGATATATTCTAACAACTCATGCAGTTTGGCTATCATCAGCAGAAACCTATCTGACTGTTAGAGGTGACGTAGTTAAAGAGGAGCTTGCACATATTCTACCTGCAAAGCAGTTCAAGAATGACTTCATAGTGCCGATAATGATACGAAGGCACTTAGACTGCATCTTGTCCAGTGTTATTCTTGTTACACGGTTCGAGAAGGAAAGATCCGTAGTCCAAGTGACTGCCGACAAGGGCATTAAAAAATATTTTTCGTGTATTGGGATAAGAACCCCACCAAACTCCAGAGAGTGAACGTAAGATGTTAATGTTCTTTTCAGACTTTTTAAGAATGTAATGTGGTGAGTGCCTCTCAGTTTATTGTCAAGACTACTCCTAGACGATTTATTATCTGTCCTCATGCGTTTGATAGATCATACACACTCACTGTGTGTATAGTGCCACAAACTTATCTGGCCCGCTGGCGGGGGCGGTACGATCGACTTAAGTGTTGCTATTAAACGAAATGCCGCCCGTTTTAGAGGAAACATAAAAATCGAAGAAATATATACACTATTAAAATAATAGCTTTGATATACTTATTAATTGTGTTGTGTGGTGTTTCAATTAAATATCAATTGCCTTCTATTTTTTGTTGATTAGTTTTAAAAATGCACCACGTTAAGTCGCGATCATAGCTATTATATAATATTAGAGAGTTATAATATTGCACAGAAACAACTCGTTGACGATTTTTTTATTGTAAGAAATGAAATATGTGTAGAAAAAGATAATATGTATTTAAAAAAATACACCTCAATGGAATGTGCATACGCGGTAAGTAAATTAATTGTACCTGGCAATACTACATTACAAGATGGCGGCTTTAGTTCTAAATTTGGCCATCGGGTCAGATAAGTTTGTAGCACTGTATATCCGCTCTTTTGCCCCCCACGTTGAGCCCCCCGCGCCTCCCCCGCGCAAAAACGCGGCGGAACTATGCCCATTTGTTTTTTGTTCCTACCTGCCCGGCGCCGCGGGTGGTCGAGGCCCCATAAAAACGGTCATTGAGACGCAACTTTGTTATTGAGTGCCTACAAGTGGTGTTTTTTACGTTTACTAAGAACAGCACTATACAATGCCGTCTTTTGTTGTTCAACACTTGACTATAGTGTAGAATTACGATGGTCTAAACATTCTCAAGTGGTGTTTCATAGCCCTACTTGTATTCAAAAAAATACCTTATGAACTAAGGCGATAACGTATAGTTTTTTATTTAAAAATACGCTAGGGAGATAAAACCCGATGTTAATAAACAAAAACCTACACTTACCTAAACAAAATAAGTTTTTATAGCACTTGACACCGGCCCGAACATCTGGCGCCGTTAAGGCGAGTCTCTTAAACCCCTTTTTTTATTTTTTTTCCATTGAGTTTATGATTCTTTGGCCTTAATCCGATAGCTAATATGGCGGAGAAACTAAAAAAACATAAACAAATGGGCCTGAACGTATGACAGATGAGTATTGTTCAATCTGCCCAAAACTGAACGCCAAACTGCAAATGTCGACCGTAGGTCGACACGGGCAATTCAAGCGTTTCAAGGTCGTGACGTCACTTGTCGACCGTAGGTCGACACGGGCAATTCAGCGGATAGGATCTAACAAACGCACGTGTGTCACACAGTATACATAGCATAAAAAATGTATCTTTTTTAAATTGACAAATTGATGGAAACTAAGATGTGTAGGGTACAACCTAATACAAGCTTCCTTCTTATACTGTACCTTCTTATACTGTGCATATGTTAAGAATTCTAAGCAATGCAATTTCGACTACAATTTGCGAAAAGTTGATACTTGCCAGGAGTCACTGGTCGAAAAAATAGATATAAAGTCGAATGCAAATGTGTAGTTTGTGGCCCCCTTCCCGCACTTGGCAATTTTTTTATAATTATAAACTTTTGCATCAAAAATGTGACATTGGTTTACAGTAAAATAAACGTAACTTCCTACTGTGAAGCTGTGGCAACACTAGTCAGTGTGATTTGATTTCATGCATGAGTTTCTTGCGTTCATTCATTACAGTCAGTGAGTCAGTGCTTTCTTTTGTATTGTAATGTAAATTGTGTATTTCGTTCGTAGAACTGCTGTTGCTTTGCGTCTCGCGAAATGCAAATATAATTAATAATAAATAACGCGATATACAGCCGCCAGCATGTCATCATTCGTGACCCACAGGGACGATAGTTGCGTGAGTGTAGACGAGACTACTACAAAAGATGGTATTACGTATTACAAGATCAACGTTAAAGTGGGCTCTGTTTATTGGAACGTGTTGCATCGATACAATGACTTTGTGGAACTCCACGATAAGCTAGTTTCCAACCATGGAGTGGCGAAAGAATTACTTCCTCCTAAGAAAGTTATCAGAAATAAGACTCCAAAATTTGTTGAGCAAAGGCGAGAAGGCCTACAGGAATATTTGAAGAATGTTTTTAACTACCTAAGGCTATCGATGCCATATGAGTTCGCTCACTTTTTAGACTTCCATTTGTATGACATATTCTTTTTGCTACAAGATTTAGCGAAGACTTTGTATTTAGAAGGTGATAAGTTGTTGGAATATGAGCATACACATACTTTTAGCCCCATGGAGGTATAGTATAAAGCATTATTTATAAATTACACCACTACACATGCATATCCAACTCACATGATACCGCAGTCAAATAACAATTTCCTTGAGAGTTGTTGTGTTCCTCCCAGTTAGAGAAGTCACCAGAAAGAAAGGAGTTGCTGCATTGGCAGCGGGGGTGACTGCACCCGAGCAATATTTCATATTGTGAGACTTAATATGGCTATGGCACCCGAGCAATATTTCATATTGTGAGTGTTAATATGGCTACTGTAATAAGTTTACATCAGGCAGGCCGTATGCATTTCTGTCACCCGATGATAAAAAAAATACAGTTTTTTCGTTCTTCATTTTGTTTCGTTCAAGTACATTTGGTTATTTCACAATTTTCATACTACGTTGGGTGGCCTTGGCAGACAAGCTTACCCGTCTGTCATACTGTGGATGTCTGAAATCAGTGGCTATAAAGATGTACTAGTGTATGTCGACAATCTCAATCATCAAACAAATCATTTACAAAAATGATTTGTTATTATTTAATCCTTAAACTTACATCTTGCTTGGGGTTTCTCTCTCTGCCACACGATGGACCCGGCATCCGCACGGTGAATCTATGGAAGCTAAGAAGTTTGTCTCTTATTCTACTCTGTTGGATATAAACTTAATTATAACCCTCACAAAAATGATTCTATGAATGTTAGGTATTTACCAACTTGCTTTGCCCACGGCTTCACCCTCATTGAATGTTGGTTATGGCATGCCAAAACGTAGCCTATGTTCTTCCTTAGGATATAATCTTGGGATTTATGCTAAATTCCATTTGAATTGGTTTAGCCGTTTAAATAACACGACACAGACAGATACTTTCACATTTTTATATTAGTTTTGTTTTATGCACCATGTGAATGGTAAAAGTAGATTTAACAATTTACCAAGTATGTGAATGTTAAATAAGAGACAATTAACATTTACATAATTATAAATTACCATTTTAAATGCCTTTGTTTTTTCTATAAGCATATTCAGGCCATGGCAAATAATATAATATAACAGTTATATATTTATGATATTGATAACCATGTTTGGTTACCAAAAATGGTTATCAATATCCTTCTTTTCTACTTCTTCTTCTTCAGAGGGCACGTTAATCAAATCAAATTTTTTTTATCAGGAATTTTTGTAAGCATAAAGTAATAAGGATCTGTTGATTTATGAGATCAATGACCCATATTTGATTATACCTGAAATACATAATGTATAAAACATGCATGACATACTTTGTAGTCTTGTTTGCTAATGAGTAATAGCTTGTCCAAAATAGATGTAAAATAAAGTTGGTTAATATAGAATAAAGCTGAATGCACATCTATCCGAGCCAAGCCGAATATGCCAAACATCCTGCCGTTCCCGGTTTGGACGATTTGGTGCATAGGTGTATGAGGTGTCATGATTTAATATAAAAAAATCTTAAAATTGTTCAGTTTGATTCATTTGGCACGTTCGGCTAGGATAGATGTGTGTTCACCTTAAATGGACATTCACCAATTAGCTTGGTGGTTGTTGACATAAACCACTGTATTGTAAGACTTTACAGTACATAGGACATTAATGTATAAAAATTAATTTTCAGCTTCATGCTATCAGTGAAAGACTCAAAATGGCTTGTCCACCAACGGAAAAGGTAGACCAGATGTATGATTTCAGTCACGTCTTAGACTACTGCTCTCATCTCCGATCGTTGAGTATAGAAGGCAGTTATGAGAAGCTTGGCTCCAGTAACATAGTACCGAATAATCTACAGTTTGATCTTACACCTTTCAAGTCTCTAGTTGAGCTGAAGATATTGGGTGTGCCAATGGCTTGTATTCAGAGTGTTGGTAAGTAAATTGTTTTTTCTTCTAAAAGGGTGTCCCTTTTAGAAGTGTAAAGTACACTAAGCATGCATGGAGTCTCCAGGAAAAACCTCGACACCTTGGAGTTCATTCGAGGTTGGGTGTTCCTTCAGTCAGGCTTGATATTGCTTCTCTTTCGCCAGAGCCTTTCGATTGCTAGATGGTAAGGTAAACCCTGCTGTCTGGCAAACGAGGTGCTTACCAGGGCAGGTTTGGTTGGCTTTGACTCCAAGATTTGATGAATTTAGCAAAATTTTAGCACAGATTTGTAATGGCCTCTATATCCAAAATGAGATACAAATTATTTAAATTAATTAAGCCACAGTACAAAACACTTTGTTATTGGAAAATTTGTCATTAGTTAGTACCATAAAATACAATTACCTATTTGCATTCATAAATATGCAAATAGCACAACTGACCAAATAAAAGTTTTTCTTTTGTTCTTAAGAAATTTTTATGTGTTATATTGCTTACATCCGCCTTCTTAATTTACATATTAGCAGTTAACCATAACATTATTTGGGTGAATTAGAAGTTTTGACTACTTTTACATGTTTACAGACTAATCTTTAACATAACAATAAAAAATACTGGTACTCATCGATAAGAAATCTTTTATTATCCATGCATTTAACAATATAATTAATAAAGACGTTTGTTTCTAAATAAATAAATCAGTAACACCAAGGAGTCACCGATCCATTGCCAGTTATAAGGAAATATAAATAGTTCTAGAAGGCTGATATGTTGTATATGGTAGGAAACATTGCTGAGGGAAGTTGATTTCACAATTTCACTAAAGATCTATAAAAAGTAATTTTAAAGAGATGTTGGGTAAAGTGTATTTGTAAGCTGGGGAAGTATCTCCACTTCACAGAATACTGCAGTCTAATAATAATTCCCTTGAGGGTTGTTGTGCTCCTGCGAGTGAGTGAGGTCACCAGAAAGGAAGGAGATACTGCGTTGGCAGTTGGTGTGGCGGCGCGCGAGCGACATTTCATGTTGCGAGCGTTAATATGGCAATGGTGCCTGCTTCACATCAGGCAGGCCGTATGCTTATATTCCACCCGACATAGTCTCAATAAAAAGAAATAAACTTTATAGAATACATCGATAACCCATAGAATAAAGTCCAATCTGCAAAGTTTTTTGTTCACTTTGTGCATTTTTATTGGGATTAATATATAATGTGATTAATATATAATGTGATTAATATATAATGTGATAGAACATTATTTGCTTCTAAATATCTGTAAATAAATGAGATAATTAAATTCTAGAAACGTAAGTCTGTAGACATTTATAAGCAGTATATCTCGTCTAGCTATTTATTTCGCTATTTGTTCCGTGATCACATTGGACTCTGTTCTGCGGATGAGTTGATATATATCTAAATTTAAACTTTAGGGTTGGCATCCGTCGGAGTTTCCCCGGAGTTGTCCTATTTTGGAGGGCGTCCCGGCAGCGTCCGGGCGAAGTTTCATTTGTAGTCCAGGGTCCGTCTTTAATAGAAAATACAGGGACGTAGCTACCGCCGTATCAATGATACGGGGCTCCCAGCATGTTCGGTTCGAGTAGATAGAGCCCCCTTAGCTCTGAAGTGTTTGGGTAAAAGCCCTCCCACCAAATTTTGATTCACAGCCCGTCTAGGGTAAGCTACATCACTGAGAAAATAGTAGTAGTACTAAAAACACTGAGAACATGTCCGGGTTTTAAGATTCAAAATCCGGAGTTTTCACGCATCTTGTCCTGGTTACTAGCGTTTATGGATGGCAACCCTACATCTAACTGTTGTATTTTTGACAGCTGCAGCATTTGATATTGTAATATAAGTATGAAATACTGGTATGTGCGTTCCAGCGAGCAATGATAGTGCTTATCAATAGCTAATTAGCAGTACATGCGTTCTCGATTGTGCGACCTTGTTTTACTAGTGTGTTGTACCTATTAGATGATACTGTTTTACAAATTTTGTTCAAACATTCGATGACGCGTTGAAGTTACAAATAAATAAACTGGTCCGGATTCTAGCCCACGGAACCGAAATTGAATGAATTGAACCGAAGTTGATTGGAACGAGTAGATTCGCTGAGTGTATGTTTTCCATTGATTTCAATGGAAAATGTATTTGATGATCATTGCTCAGGGACATGATCGATCTCAATTTTTTTTCGACATAAACCTCAAACATGTCGCGGTCTTTAATTGTGACAAGTTTCATCAAAATCGGATCGGTGGATTTCGAGCCTATTAATTTCCAAGAGTGACTTTTCGGTGTATAACATACGTGAAGCGAGCGGAAAGCTTATACCCAGCTTTCCGCTCGCTCCACTCAAATAGGATTCTTTACAAAAGGTGTGAGGTTTTTACAATAGGCTATTTGACTAACATTTTTTTCTGTTTGATATGTAGGGACGTCTCCATAATATAACCATAGGTGAAAGAATTACTTCGATAGCACAAAAATCTCTCGAGATATGTTAATTTGAAAATCACAATTTTTAGACTGCCCCAAAACGCTCCATACAAAAGACTACCGAATTATGACGTCAAAGGTTTGTATTTTGTATGCATCAAATCAGAAATTTGTACGATAGCTATGTTAAATATTACGTTTATGTAATTAGTATCATAATAAAAGTTATAGCATTTTTATTGCTTCTCCAATGGAATTATAATTTTTTAATAATTTCATACTTTTAAAATGGACTTTCCCGCCAAACTTTGATCGACGCTAAAAAAAGTCTGACTGAAGATATTAGAATGGAAGTTTGCAGATCTTTATAGTTTTGTGTATTTTACGATATTGTTAATTTATTTGTACAATTTTTAAACATTGGAAAATAGCCTATTTTGGTTATTGTGAACAAACCATAATTTTTTTTTGAGCTTTTGAAGATGAAGTGTTCTACCATAAACAAAATATTGTTTGACGACCTCGGTGGTGAAATGGTTAGCAATGGTCACTTTGCCTCCAAGGTCGCGGGTTCGATCCCCGCACGAGACAAATATTTGTGTGCATGAACATGTCTGTTTGTCTTGGTCTGGGTGTTTTCTGTTATATATATGTATTTAAAAAAAATGTATTTAAGTATTATATTCAGATATCTAGTACCCATAGTACAAGCTTTGCTTAGTTTGGGACTAGATAGCCGTGTGTAATTTGTCAAGGAATATTATTTATGGTGTGATACTTCCTACCGGCTTTTAGAACACTTGAGTCTGCCTTATATTAGCAAATTTAGACGAAAAAAATTGTGCATACGAAGGTGCTGAATATGTCACGATGTTACTGGACTCGCCATGTGACTTGCATTTGGTCGGTTTTTGACGTCTATGGTCATGAGTTATCAGGCCACTAGTTAGTCGCTCCTGAGCACCAATGTGTAACTTTGTAACTATTTAAGCACCATTCACTAATAACTTAAAGAAGGAACAATTTTTTTTGACCTGATTCACAAATTATATCATGACAACTGCAGCTCCGTCGTGAACCCTTATTCATCCCATTGCTGGGATACTGGTCTCCCTTCAATCGAAGGGGTTTAGAGCGTACTCAACGACGCTGCTCAACTGCGGGTTGGCGGAGGTCAGTGTTTTCAAACTATCTTAAGGCCACTGACTTGGCTTAACGACTGCTATCTAACGACAACAGCCGGAATAGGACGGCTTGACGTGCCCTCCGAAGCACGGAGGAGCTCGAGATAAATAAACCCATCCATAGACAGGCTGCGGCCGACTTTTCTTAACTTGCGTGTTTAATTAGACTGACATGCGCAACGACGAAATAGAACTCCTTATAATTTATAGTCTATAATTTTTCTGGAAATTCCCTCATTCTGTTGTAAATTCTGAGCCTAGCCCATGCCTAAAAATTAAAAGGATAAGAAACAAAGAAAGGAGTAGGCTGGTAACGGATCGGCGACCTTTTGGTGTTGCTGATCTCCATGGGCGGTGGTGATTGCTTTCCATCAGGTGACCCACATGCTCGTTTGCCCCCTCTCATATAAACTCAGTGCATTACGGGACTTTACAATATGTACCGATATCGCAACAAGTATTATCCTTATTCTGTGACACAATACAGAATGATGTCATATGAAATGACCATGGTTCGCACGAAACGTACCGGAGATTATTAGATGAGTCATTTGATTTTAAATATATTATTTTATTATGACATTTATTTATTTTTAATGTCTTATTTTATAATTTTTTTAATATATAATATAACAAAAAAATACATTAAAAAATATAAAAAACAGAATCCCCCCAGATAGCGGGAACAAGGTCCAAACTATCGGTGGTCAAGGTCACAGAGACAGAAACCTCACAATACGTGCCGTGCTGAGGACGACAGCCTTCTGTATCTGACCCTTGATCCAGCTTCCCAACGTGAGCTTCTTGAGATGTTGGTCGAAGCTCTTGGCGATTAAACCATTAACCGTCGCAACTATCGGAACAATCACTGTTGAATCGACATCCCACATGGCGGTAATCTCATGAGCTAATTCAAGATACTTAGATAATTTATCTTTTTCAGCTTTCACAAGATTAACGTCATGTGGGATAGCGACATCAACAATGACTGCTTGGCGCGTTGACGATCTATTATCACGATGTCAGGTTTATTGGCTACAATAGTCCTGTCAGTGATAATAGATCGATTCCAGTATAATGTGGCATGGTCATTTTCGAGAACTGCTTCCGGCATATACCTGTAGTACGGTACCTCGGTAATCACAAGACCATATCTCAAGGCAAGCTGGTGATGAATAATCCTGGCTACTTGGTTATGTCTGTGCAAATACTCGCCGTTAGTAAGATGAGAACAACCGGAAATTACATGTCTGAGGGATTCCCCAGGCAGATGACACGTCCGACAGATATCAAGCGTGCTATCCTTCATGATATATTTCCGGTAGTTATATATTCCGGTAGGTATATTCCGGTAGTCTTGATAACTTCGTCCATAATTCCACAGACAAAACCTTCGGTTTCCGTAGCCGTGGGTATCTTCAATAATCCTTGTTACTATCACGGTTCATGAGATACAGCCTGGTGACAGACGGACGGACGGACGGACGGACAGCAAAGTCTCATTAATAAGGGTTCGTTTTACCGTTTGGGTACGGAACCCACCCAAACGGTAAAACGAACCCTTATTACTGAGACTTTGCTGTCCGTCCGTCCGTCCGTCCGTCCGTCTGTCACCAGGCTGTATCTCATGAACCGTAATAGTTAGATGTATTTCTGTTGCCGCTATAACAACAAATACTAAAAAATAGTATAAAATATATATAAGGGGGCTCCCATACAAGAAACGTGATTTTTTTTCTCGTTTTTGCTCGATATTGATAAGGGAAACAGGTAGACACTTGAAATATTCACAGAATATGTAGTTATATATTCACTTTAAAAATAAATAATTTTATTAAAATAAAACAAATATTTAAGAGGGGCTCCTATACATCAAATGTGATTTTTTTGTCGTTTTTATAGATAATGGTACGGAACCCTTCGTGCGCGAGTCCGACTCGCATTTGGCCGGTTTTTTTAATGCACCCCTCGACCTCATAAGGAGCGTACGTGCCAAATTTGGAATCTCTAGACCCAGCGATTTGGGCTGTATGTTGATGTCAGTTAGGCACACAGTCAGTTTCTTCTTTTGTAGATGAAATAGGCTTGTTGCCCATGTCACAAAATTATAAAAACTCTCTATCAGTAACGTAAAATACATAAAACTAGAACGATCTGCGATCTTAAAATTTTAATAACTTATGTACGACGTGTTTTATGTTCGGTCAAAGTTTGGTGGGAAAGTCCATTTTAAAGGTATGAAATTATAAAAAATAAATATTACCATTGTAGAAACAATAAAAAATACTATAACTTTTGTTTCGGCACTGTCTACATAAACGCAATATTTAACATAGCTGTCGTACAAATTTCTGATTTAATGCATTTATAATAGCACGGTGTGACGTCATAACGTGGTGGTCTTTTGTATGGAGCGTTTTCGGGATAGTCCAAAATTGTGATCTTCAAGTTATCATATCTCGAGAAGTTTTTATGCAATCGAAGTAATTATTTCACCTATATTTATATTATTGTGACGTCTTTAAATAACAAATCGAAAAAAAAAATGGGATACAAGCCTATTGATAATAATGCTAGTATTGATAATAAATAAATAAATATTAAATATTCTTGGACAAAATACACACTGTAGGTACTAGATAATTGATATTATACTTAAAAAAAATTTTTTTTGTAAATACATAGAAAACACCCAGCCCAAGACAAACACACAGTCATGTTCATGAGCACAAATGTTTGTCATGTGCGGGGATCGAACCCGCGACCTCGGAGTCAATATATCCATTGCTAGCTATTCGACCACCAAGCTCGTCATTGATATTTTCGTTTAAAAACCTGTTAATTTTATTTTCAGGCACGTTACGTGACACACTGGTAAGCCTGTCGGTCCTCATAGCCAGCGTGGTGTCCCTCAACGAGTTCCTGCTGGTCGACATTCTACACAAGGACCCTGACAGCATAGCTGACACTGTGGTAAGATTGCCATCATTCTCGTATATTTATTAAGCCGTAAAACTAGTCATTTTTTATACCACTAAAGTGGCAAACAAGCTTACGGTCCGCCTGATCGAAAACAGTTACCGTAGCTTATCATCATCAGTTCATTTTAGTCTCCACTACAGACAGAAGAGGATTTGGCCTCCCACACTTACACTCCCCGCGCTGGCCAGACGGGTTGGGGAAGCCTGATCGATGTTTTATAATGTATTTCCCTTAGTCGCCCTGTACGATATCCACGGGAAGAGACGGAGTGATTCTATTCTAGTCTGTCGGAAAACACAACACAATATTGTGTTGGCTTATTTTATACCTAATTAGCGAATTAAGATGCTATCTAATCACTAATTTATACAATGTTACGGCTCAACCGTAGTACCTTACACTCGAGAATTTACCCTAGTTACTGATCGTATTTAAGTTTATAAGTTATACAATTGTCATAAAGTTTATTATGCTATGTACAATTTCGTTGGTCTAAGGAAGTTCCCTGCCGTGGGAGAGGAAGCAGAGACGAGTTATCCTACTTATATCAATATTGAATTGACTTATATAGCGTAATCGACTGATGTAAGTATGTCTGTCGGTCGACACGCGCCAGTCTATAGGTCAAATAACGTTGATAAGAATAATGCCCTATTTAATACAAAATATCGTTATTGATATTAAAATATAAATTGAATTATTATAATCATCAGCCTGCATCTACTTAGTGCTGGATACGCCCGTCTTCAATGTTTACCGCCCGATATATATACATATGGAACCGACGGAGCTCCAGATAAATAAACCCATCCATAGAGGAGCTTGATGGTGTCGTTGCCAGTATCAGTATAGACTACGCAAGTTAAGCAACGTCGACCGTAGCCTGTCCATGGATGGGTTTGTTTATTTTGAGCTCCTCCGTGCTTCGGAGGGCATGTTAAGATATAGGTCCCGGCTGTTGTCATTAGATGACAGTCGTTAAGCGAAGTCAGTGGCCTTTAGGCGGCTAGAAAACACTGGTCTCCGTCAATCCGCAGTTGAGCAGTGAGGTATGCAGTAAACCCCTTCTATTGACGGGATACCCGTATCCCAGCACTGGGATGGATAAGGGTTGTCGACGAATAGACAGGCTACAGTCGACGTTGTTTAACTTGCGTGATCGATCACACTGACACGCGCAACGTAAACCGCTTTTACAGAAAACCAATTCTTTTTTTACAGAAATGGAAGAAACTGTCATACATAAACTTCGCGAGTAACAACATAAGGCAAGTCGACTGGGCTATCAAATTAGTACCAAGATTACAACACCTAAGCTTGTCGTCTAACAAACTCGTTGAGCTCTGCGACATATCCTGCCTTCATGAGCTGCGAATCCTCAACTTATCAATGAACAAATTCGCAGCATGCGAGAACTGGCATGCTAAAATCGGGAACATAGTAAAAATTGACTTATCTCAAAACCAAGTGGTTTCCTTACAAGGGTTTTCAAGACTGTACTCGTTAGAAACTTTAGATTTAAGTTGCAATATAATAACAGATGTTGAAGAGGTCCAACATATTTGTAAATTGCCGTGTTTAGAATATCTATGTTTGACAGCCAACCCTGTCGCCTCGTCCATAGATTATAGAGTGAAAGTTATAGAGCAGTTCAATAATAGAATGTCAGAGATTTGTTTGGACAATGAAAAGGCTTCGGAAAAAGAGTTGGACACAGCGAGAGTGTTACAAGCTTTAAGGATAGTTAAGGAAGGTAAGACACCAAGCTTTTTGGAGAATAATAATTGTACGCATAGCTTTAAGAGTTGACGATTGTAAATTGATTGACTATAATATTTATTTTAATAATGACTCCTCTAGTTCGCACGGTCCTATGTCTTTGTTTTATCGATATTAACAATTTTATGAGAGAGCGTTCGCTTCAGTGGAATCTATTCAACGGGAACCCACCACGGAATTCAGAATTGGAATTTAAGAATCGGTATTCCGGTGTACGTGAGTAGTTCTATAGAAATGTAAATACGTGGGGTTTGAATTCAGATTCTTAATCTTAATACTCGTAAACATTATTACAATACATAAGGCCAAATCTCGTAATTAAAATACAGAATTAAGATTCTGAATTCCGTGACTGATTCCGGCTGAGCAAGACTGACTTACAGACAGTCTTATTTTTTTTTTCAATAGAATCATAAATTGAAACACGTAATAGGTCATAGAGCTGATACAATTTCTAGACGCATTTTAAACTCTTTAAATTTAGTTATTGGACTTTGTATATTGTTTTTCGCGACGCTTTTGACGTGATAACGTCTTATAAATCAATGAACGCCGGCTGCACGTACGAAAAAGCATGACTCATTGTCACGTTCCCCCCGAGCCGAGCGTGCAAGCGAGAGCACGGAACAAGCGATAGAGAGGCACGATCGGCCTAAGCGTTCGTTCTTGTGACGCATTTATCTCTCTTCCATTCCATCGGCCGATTTTTTCTTATGAGGTTATCACGTAAAACTATCGTCCGACTTTATATACAACCAATTTTTATGACATAACATGTGGTGCTATCGATAAAACAAAGGGGTAAAACCTAACGTAGGCCCACCAGAACTGGAGGTATTAATGAAAATTTAGATTAAGGCCGCACTAAGTGCTTTAAATGTCTGTATACAAGGGCCAATTACCGTGTATTTGAATGTTATTCATATTAAATATATAAATATAACAATTATTGGTTTTTAGTGTTCTGGACCAAAGTTAAAAAATCCGGTCAAGTGTGAGTTGAATATAACGAAAACAAAACATGTTCTCCCGTATATATTTACTGCTAGAAAATTCGCAATTTTTTAGATAACATGTTTTGGTATATAGGCGAAATATCTTTATTATTTAGTTTATAAGTTTTAATTGATAAATTTTGTAGAATCTGTAATAGAGAGATATTACTTAGTTTGACACTAGATGGAGGTGTTTAGAAAAGGTATTTGTTGGCGCGTTTTAAGAAATAAACCAATTTTTATTATTTCATTGTATTAAAGCGCTCCCGGAGTAGATTCAATATTGTATAATAAACTAAAATTAAAACAAAAATCTAGATACCAACTTGATTGAAGTATTCATTTTTACTGGTTTCGGAATTAGGTCCAATAAAATCGATTTCTCTTTTTATTTGAGAAATCCCACAAAAATACCTTCACCTTACAAAAGTGATCAGCCGACCTACTAATTTGTATAGCACGGTGTGGTGAATTGTAAAGGTATTGAAGGGCATTCGCCGAAACCATTGATTCGATATCGCTCCCATTGTAAGTCAAATTTAAAAAGCTGTTTTGTAAGTAAAAGTGATTCGTATTGTTGGAAACTTTCACCTTTGGGCTACTCCGGAGTGAAAATCAGAAGTTTCGGTCGAAATTTCAGATTTTTTCTATACGAATTTTCTTCGATTGGATCGATGGATGTGACCTTTTCATCTCCTATTACCTCAGGCTCAGTGAACAGTTCTTAATAAATAAATATCGTACTTCGGAGGGCACGTTAATCTTCGGCCCTAAAAAAGTCAGTGGCCTAGAGGCGGCTTGAAAGCACTGGACACCGCCAACCCGCAGTTGATTGAGGGGAGACCTGTATACCCTGCAGGGGGATGAATAAAGGTTGACGACAATAAATATGAAATATTGATATTTGGTTTCTCAAAGACATTACAAAATGTATGGCCGAAAGATGGGATTTTCATTTGGAAGTAGACCCTTTCGGTTTGATGACCCTCTTTATATTGTTACGAGCTAGTGTTCTAGATTTGGATGTAAAACGCCAATGACAACTTCCAAGGATTTATTCACGCAGGGTCTGGTCTGCAGGTCTTCACAACACGAAATCCACACGAAGTATCGCTGAGGTCATTAGTTATCACTTGTCTCGCAGGTAGATTCGCTCGAAGTTTACTCTTCCGAAGTCCAAACTGAACTGCCTATCGTATGCGCCGCGGCGGTCGCTATTTATATCCGCCGGCAAGGGTTCCCCAATGTTCTCGTATGTACATGTACTTCCCTTCGGTAATGTGTCTCGAACATTTACATGTCATAGTGTTATGAACCTTATGTCAGTAGACATACGGGTCATTATTGCTTGCAGCGAAGTATGCGGCGACTATTCTAGAAGGTTTCATCCTAGATGATTCGCGACAGGACTGCGACAATATTCTTGTATAAGTCTAAAATGGAAGTGATAGCAAAATTGTAATAATTTTAATATTATGTAACTATGTTAATGAAAATTATTTTTTTAAGAAAAAGATATGATATCTATGAAAATAACAACGGGAACTAACGCGATCATAATAATATGATGAATAATGAGTCAGCCAGTGACCACGGTCGGTGCAACCTTGGGCCCTGCCGCAGAAGCTGAAGCCGATTACCATTGAATATTTTGATTAGAAAAATAGGTCTTACGTTTTAGTTATTGACAAACATCTTCAGGTCAGTCGGTAGAGCTCCAGGGTTTCCACCAGCTAAGCTAAACACATGTACCATAAATCTAAGTTGAAGGTTGATTCACAATAAAACAATTACGATGGTAATCGGCTTCAGCTTAGCCGGTAGGACCACAGGTGGAAATGTCAGGCAATAACAAAGGTATGTAGATACTCTTATGCATGATCGCGTTAATTCCCATTGTTATTTTCATAAAACATGCAACGCGAAAGTTTAAAAGTAAGATATAGGATCTTTTGAAATTCAGCTAATTTTAATATTACGAAACTGTGCTAATTAGAGATGGGAAAAATGCCAGGCATTAACAATAAGTGTCTAGTAATTACCTGTAAATGCCCAATAAATGACTAGTTTTGGACATAAATAGGGAATTTATAAGTACTTTTTGGGCATTTATCGTAAATGCCTTTTGTATTTTGCCCATATCTTAATGAGAATTAAAAAGTAAAAAGATCTTTTGGTATGGTGCTTGGTTTGCCTAATGGATCCTATCTATGATCAGTATTAACTAATTAGTTTTAGAGTGCGTTCCGATTTAGGTATTTATATTTTTTTGTGATAAATAGAATGACTATAAATAAAAAGTATTTATTATTAAGGTATACACACTACTTGTATATACTACCTGAATATAGTTCACCGTGTCGTAATTTCATTAATCATAAAACTAGGCCTTATTCTAGCCCACGGGGCCGAAATCGAGGTTGAGTGGAGCGAGTAGATTCGCCGAGTATACCTACACTCAGTTTCCATTGATTTCAATGGAAAATGTATTTGATGATCATTCCTCAAAGACATGCTCCATTTCAATTATTTTTTCGACACAAACCTCAAGCATGGCGAAGTCTTTAACTGTGACAGGTTTCATCAAAATCTGTTTAGTGATTTTTGAGCTTATTCATTTCCAAAAGTGACTTTTCGACGTATATGTAGCTATTCGTATAGTAGCGTTCTCCACTCAATTATGTGAGCATTAAGTTTGTTGTAGTTTGTGAGTATAATTTATGTGTGTGCCTAGTATGTTTAATGTTTGTACAATTCGGAATGCACAAAACTAATGGATAGTAAAACTGATTATGTATAGAATCCATTGCAATCCACAAAACTTATATTGTGATGATATTGATCTTATTTGCTTTGAGAAATTAGTTAATTGGAAAAAAAATGTTTGTATATAAATTCGGCGGGTAGATATTTTTTCCATTTGTCAATAGGCTACTTGACAGCGTTCTAAAATTATAAAAAAATATTTATCAGTATCGTAAAATAAAGAAAACTAAAACGATCTGCCGTCTTAAAATTTTAATAACTTAAGTCAATCTTGTTCTATGGTCGATCACAGTTTGGCGGGAAAGTCCATTTTACAAGGATGAAATTATTTAAAAAAGATTATTACCGTTGGACAAAAACAGGAAAACAGTATAACTTTGGTTACGGCACTAAGCTACATAAACGCAATATTTAACATAGCTGTCGTACAAATTTCTAATTTAGTGCATACAAAGTAGCACGGTGTGACGTCATAGCTTTTTGTATGGAGCGTTTTCGGGTATGTCCAAAATTATGATTTTCAAGTCATATTTTTATGCTATCGAAGTAATTTTTTCAATTATAGTTTTGTTATTGTCATGACCTTACATAACAAATCGAAAAGAAAAATAAATTGTTTGTCTGTAAAATCGGTTTATGGACGATAATTGTACGTGATAACGTCATAAAATGCCTCTCTATGGCTTGTTCCGCGCTCTCGCTTGCATGCTCGGCTCAGGCGGAACGTGACAATGAGTCATGCTTTTTAGTGCGTACAGCTGGCGTTCATCGATAAGCAAAGACTTTGTCAAGTCAAAATTTCAACTAGCCTATTGTCACACTTTAAAAAGTACCTTTACCTATAAATACATTTAAGTTTATGTTACACTTTGTTAATTTAATAAATAATTCATATTTGTTACATTTTATTACTAAAGTATTAATTAATGAAGTATTATAAATGTGATTGTATTCAAATGATATAATTTTATTTTATGATGTATTGTTATATTATTTATTTTACAAAATATAGGTTAAGAATTATTTAAAGGCTTTTTTTTTAAATTCCTTGCATAAAATAGAAATACAGAGGATATGTCAGAATAAGATTTTATTCATCTATTCTGCTAATAAAAATGTGAAAGTTTGTGAGAATATACTCGTATATGTATATATATATGTGTGGATGGATGTTTGGTATTCTTTCTCGCGTAAAAAATTAACAGAGTGCTTAGTATAAGTTTTTTGTTCACGTTACATCACGTCAACGTAAACAAACCGACCAAATAGATAAAAACTCTTATGTGTTCTGAATATATAAGGCGAATGTTACATTATCAAAATTACGCGGCTTACTTGCTCAATTTTTCAAGTGAGCAACCCGGTTAATTTGGATATGTAATACGCGTCTGGTAAATTCACAATATGAAACTTTTGCTCAATTTGGTCGGCTTGTAAACGTGTATACGTTCGAATGTGATCACTCACACTAGGCACTCGAATTTTCATGAAATTTGGCATACAATTATAGGATTAGGATTAATTTAACTTTTTAATTACGCATCGACCAGAAGGCCAATTCTCGTAATTTTTCTACGAACGCAGATTGAAAGTTGACCGAATCGAGATTGAATTGTGAATTGACTAAAATTATATACTTGATTTAATTAATTAATTATTATCAATTCTTGTTGTTGGCAAAGTAACATTCTTAGTTTGTTTAATTTTCACTCATATTTCGATATAATCCCGTTTAAATTTAATTTTGAAGTTACATATTGTGTTACGAGAATACCAAATGTGACATTTGTGAGATCGAGACTGGATCGAAATTGAATTTTGACTACATTTTAATTAGGAAAATTGCCCCTCTGTTGTGTTTTATTTGCGACAAATTTCGACAAATTCAAGGCAACATCTGGGTGAAATCAGATTTTCTCTAGGTGGTGTAGTTTTCCCCCCGGATCAGAAGTACAACTGAGAAGTACTATTGGTAGAACAAATGATACAACCTTGTGTCTCTAGCACTACTACAAAAAATACAAGCAAAATCACTCGGGTTTTTAAACAGACACTTACACCGTAAGTTCTACTGTTTTATGTGGCTGTGCCGAAATAAGCCTTATTTCGGCACTGCCACAATATAAACCTTATAGCTCTTTGACGGGAGAGCGACAAATTTTCATCTTTGGCGACAAATTAACGACAAATTTTCTGTCAATGTTTAAATAATAAATAATATTGTCAGACAAATTACACAGCGCCATCTAGCCCCAAAGTAAGCGAAGCTTGTGTTATGGGTACTAGAGAACTGATAAACATACGAGGGGAGGCCAATAAGTTCGCGGAATGGAGGGGTTGATGGGGATAAATTTACCCGTCCAGGTAGGCACTAGTTAAGCACCTCATTAAGAGTATATATACCAAGTTTGAACCTAATCGTGTCATTAACTTTTGAGTTATCGACCTGCAAACAACTAAATCGGGAAGAAGTCAGCCAGTATGGAGAAAATTGAACACCGTGCCGTTATTAAGTTTCTTACCAAGCAAGGAAAATCCGCTCAGACGATTTTTCAAGAGCTGTTAGCGGTTTACGCGGACTCTGCCCCTGGTAAAACCATGGTTTACAAGTGGCATGGTCTTTTCAAACAAGGAAGGGAGTCCATTGAAGACGACCCCCGCTCCGGACGGCCAATTGAGGCCACCACACCGGAAATCGTCGAAAAAGTAGAAAAACTTGTATTGGAAGATGCCCGACTGAAGAAGAAGCAACTTGCAGCAATGGTTGGAGTATCCGAATCAAGTATTTTAAATATCCTACATCATCATCTTGGGATGACTAAAGTCAGTGCAAGATGGGTTCCGAGAATGCTCACGCCACTTCAAAAACGCGAGCGTGTCGAGTGCTCTCACCAGTTTCTGGAGCTCTGTGGAGAGAGAAAGGAAGAAGTTATGGCCCGGATTGTTACTGGAGATGAAACCTGGGTTCACCACTATGAACCTGAGTCGAAGCAAGAGTCGATGCAGTGGCATAAAAAAGGCACACCTCCTCCAAAGAAGTTCAAAGTGTCACAATCGGCCGGAAAGATCATGGCGACTATCTTTTGGGATACAGAAGGTATTTTACTGATCGATTATAAAGAACGTGGTGCGACTATAACGGGACAGTACTACGCTTCTTTACTGGAAAGATTGAAAGAAGCCATTAAGAAAAAAAGAAGAGGAAAACTGTCAAAAGGTGTGCTCCTTTTGCACGACAATGCACCCGTCCACACGTGCCATGTTGCGACGGCTGCCATTCACCGATGCGGCTTTGAACAATTAAACCACCCACCATACAGTCCAGACTTGGCCCCCAGTGACTATTATTTATTTCCAAAAATGAAGAAAGAGCTGCGTGGAAAGAAATTTGACGACGATGATGAAGTCAAGTCGGCAATTTCGGCCTATTTTGACACCAAAGACAAATCATTTTTTTTCGATGGTATAAACAAGCTATTTGAGAGATCCGAAAAATGTATTAGGGTTAAAGGAGAATATATTGAAAAGGAAAAATAATTTGGTGTTTAATTTCAACCTCCTTCTCTCTCATTCCGCGAACTTATTGACCTCCCCTCGTACGTAAATACATTTTTTTTTTGTAAATAAATACTTATGATACATAGAAAACACCCAGACCAAGAGAAACAGACATGTTCATGCACACAAATGTTTGTCCTGTGTGGGAATCGAACCCACGAGCGTTGATGTCGAAGCCGCGTCATTGACCGCTACGCCACCGAGCTCGTCGAGATAATGTTTTGTTATCAAATGATAACAAAATCGGGGGATACAGTTCGCCGTTGTAGTTTCAAATCTACATCCGAAACTTAATCACCACTGGATAGATGAAGGATCAAAGAATCAATTACGTTAAGCAAGGACTATTGAACATCGCATACGGGGGAGGGGAAAGCGCTGCCATTTTGAGATAATTTCAGTGCATATAACGTATTCACGTACAGTACACCCCATTTTTTATTGTATAACTAGCGGCCCGACCACGCTTCGCTGTGGCTCAATCTTTTCGTTTCCATCCATTTCCTTAGAGATGGCGCTGTATGTGAAAAAATATTTTCCCGCTTTTCTTTTCAAATTTTTCCAGAATTTTCTTTGCTATAAACCTCACGGAGCCCGAGACCTTTCCAACGAATGCAAAACCGTGGAAATCGGTACGTGCGTTCTGGAGTTATAGCGTCAGGAAGGAAAACCCGACTTATTTTTATATAGTAGATTTATCACTAATAATACGTAACAGTATCAAAAATCTCATGAGTAATTTTTTCAAAGATGTTTTATAATACTTGTTTTATAATATTACATTCCGTAATTCACTCAATATCCCAATTGTGATTAAATGTGCAAAACTATAATACTTTTTCTTTCTTTCCCCTTTTATTACAAATTGCCTTCACTGCTATAAAGAGCAATAAAGTTATAGTGGTGACCACAGCTACGAGGTCCAAGAACATCTTCTGATACACAGGTAGATTCAGAGCAGGTGAGCGCAGGTGTGGTGCGCCGCGGGTCCTCACTACGTGTTCCACCCAATGCACTAACTCTTTGCCTGGAGGTACTGGCCTGTCGTGGTATAGTGATGATAGTGCCTTTACAGTTCTTTTATATCTGAAAAAAATTGGGGGTGTAATTGGTTCTTCAACATATTTGAACCACCACGTGGTGCATCCTACTGGGTGACAAAAAATACTGGGGAAAAAGGGTAGGGCATAGCGTATTTTGTAAGCTACCCGACTGGAGAAGTGCCTCCACCTCACAGAATACCGCAGGCAAATATCAATTCCCTTGAGGGTTGTTTTGTTCCTGTGAGTGATTGAGGTCACCAGAAAGAAAGACAGGAGATGGAGCTGGCAACGGATCGGCGACCCTTTGGTGTTGCTGATCTTCATGGGAGGTAGTGAGTGCTTTCCATCAGGTGACCCACATGCTCGTTTGCCACCCCTCATATATATATATATATATATATAAAAAGCATAAAATTGCAGTCGACACAAATGAGTTATGTGTTGTGTTATGGAATGAACTTATTGGCTTTCTTCTGGATTACCATAGCCATAAACGCTCGCAAAATAAAATATTGCTCGCGCGCTGCCGCCTCCACTACCAACGCAGCAACTTCCTTGGTAACCTCACTCACTCGCAGGAACACATCAACCCTCAAGGGAATTATTATTTGGATGCAATCTTCTGCGATGTCGTGGTACTTTCCTAGTTGGGCAGCATATAAATACGCTACATCTCTTTTGCCATAGCCTCATTTGTCAATTAGCAGGGTTTACCACGTGCAGACGAAGTTGGCTTTGGCTCAAATATGTGGAACTAGTAACATTGTTACCGATTGTATTATGTACTAACTGTGCCCGCGACTTGGTCCGCGCGGAATAGTTTTTTTTTGTTATTTTTTTTATATTAATAAAATAAATAAAAATTCTAAAATAAAAGTAGCCTAAGTTACTCCTTATTACATCAGCTATCTGCCAGTTAAAATCAAACAAACAGACGGACAGGCAGACAAAAATTGTAAAAAAATGTCATTTTGGTATATATACATCCATAGCATTTAGTAAAAAGCGGTTATTTTAATATTACAAATAGACACTCCAATTTTATTTATCTGTATGGATGTATTGATGACTTACTTGGGATCCTTTAGCATTGAATCAATAGCAACTTTCAAATCTTGGGGTAAATTGTATGTCAATGGTACTTTAATGGCGTAGCCCTTTGCTGCCGCTCTGTTGACGTTGAGGATTTGATCAAAGAGGACCGGTACTCCAATAATGGGCACTCCGAAGTGTATGGCTTCAGTGGAAGACAATAGGCCTCCGTGGGAGATGAACAACGAGCACTTTGGATGGGCTGAAAATAAATATGGCACAAAAAATAGTTACTTGACAATCCTACATCAACCCATATACATCCTAATGCTGGGGTTTAGAGCGTACGTGCAGTACGCTGCTTAACTGCGAGTTCCTCAGACATCACGGACATACACGCTCAAAAACAACAAAAGAAACAATTATGAACAAAATACAAGATATGTTAAAATAACAACCTATGCTAGGTATTTCACCCAAGAAATATTATGAGGGTGCCTACATTAAAATAAAACATCGGACGCGTACCATAACATTTTTTTTTCAAAATCCCGAATTGATATCCGAAAACCAAGGTCACTTTACTTACATTACTACTTTTTGATGCTCTACACGAATCCGAAGTCAGAATTTCGAAATTTTGAGTTTCATGGCAACGGACAGACAGAACGACCGGACGATTTCATAAAATCAATGAATTTCGTTGAAATTACTTATCTAAGTATCTATCATTATTACATGGTAAATAAATTACTAAAATACATATGTATTATCATTCGTCAGCACTCAGCTTCATTCATTGGCTCTCAATCGATACTGCATATTTACTTAGGCAACAACCAGGGGCATTACATGCTCTATTTGAAAAAGCCCATGTATAAGTAGTCCCCAGAGAAAACCTCGACAATATTCGAAATACTTTGATTTTGTATTTAAATTTAATGATTATGAATTGAGGAGGTGGATTTTTGTATTTTAAAAATATAAGGCCGACTTTGGCCAAAGTCACCTATCAAATAATAATTACTTACCAAGTATGCTAGGTTGTGGAGCCCAGTTCACAATGTGTAGATTCTTAGGCGTATTTGACAAAGTGTCTTCAAATTTCCAAATGACAGTCTGTTTCAACTCGCCAAATATCTTTATTAAACCTTCTATGATTGATTTTGGCAAATCTTTACTTTTCCAGTTCGAGCCCATACTGAAGTATATGACTCCATCTCTTGAATTATCCATTAAATCCTGAAGATCCTATTAGTAAACAAACCTATTAATATCTAAAGAAGTTTTCACTTCAAAAATAAAGATTAAAAACGTAATTTTCGAGCTCCAAAAATTACGGGCCCTAGGCACGTAAGCCGTGTGGTTTCCGGCAGACTAGAATAGAATCACTCCGTTTCTTCCCGTGGATGTCGTACAAGACGACTAAGGGAAATACATTATAAAACATCGATCAGGCCTCCCCAACCCGTCTGGCCAGCGTGGGGAGTGTAGGCCAAATCCTCCTTCCGTCTAGGACGGTCGAGAGAGGGTCGTGCTCCTGTAGTGGAGACTAAAATGGGCCTGATGATGATGAGGCACGTCCCTAGGCTGCCTAGGCCTTAGTCCGCCCCTGTTTTAAAGGATAGTAAGCCAATCACGAATCCGTATCATCAGCAGTACTTAACCCACTGCTTGATATAAGGTCTTACCCTTATGCTTTCCACCAAAGAGAATCACATTCCTTCTCATCACCTCAAAAAAACAGCTAAAAGTGGCCAGAAGACGGCCACTTTTAGCTGTTTTTTGAGGTCGTCGGATGATAAATAAGAGAGCCGTCGAACTCTTCGACGCCACACACGCAGCCTGGTAATACATTTCTCCTCCATCTGCCATCACTGACTCGGCGCTATGGCCGCTGTGGCCAGCCCACTGCCACTCCAGCTTGCTAAATCTGAAGGCCATGTCGACAATTTGGTTCTTCGTCGAATTTATTTTATGTTTAGTACGAAAAGATCGCTCATCTTTTATGACAACTATATAGACTATGAGTCGGTAACGGATTGAATAAACTGTTAGCACCTATATAGCCTATAATCGTACCGAGTCGGTCTGTTTGTTTGTTTGTAAAACTTTATTACAATTACAAATTCCTTGAAGGTTTATGTGTCCCTGCGAGTGAGTGAGGTCACCAGAAGATGCTGCGTTAGCAGTCTAGTAGGTATACCTCTCAAAATTATCAAATTGTTAGAATAATCTACAAAATACTAAGATAATTTTATTCTGGTTCTTACCTGCGGCAGAGGTTTCGCTGGCGTTTCAATATGATATCCACCAACCAATTTGAAGTTTTGGGGAGTAGCTGGAATGTCACCAGATGCATGATTCTCATTGCCAAATACCAATGATGCGTTATAGATCAGCTCATTGTAATCAGGGAGAGGCTTTCCCCGTTTTGTGAACAGCGGTTCAAAATATTTCTGGTATGCTTCTTTCTCCAATGGCATTGTTACGGAACTATAAACAAACAAACATAGGTGATATCGCTTTTAGGCAAGAACATAACTTGATCCACAATACTGAGTTAGGTACATTGATGAAATCAAATTTTGGAGGAGCAATTTGTAGTAAATATGAATGATGAAGTTACATGATACCTTTTGGCGTGAACTTTTTATATATCGATGAATGCCTGCTGCACGCACGAAAAAACATGATTAATTGTCACGTTCTGCCTGAGCCGAGCGTGCAAGCGAGGGCGCGGACCAAGCGATAGAGAGGCACGATCGGCCTATGTATCTTATGACATTATCACGTAAAATTATCGTCCGTAAACCGACTTTACAGACAACCAATATTTTTGTACGACTAAGGCACAGTAGACATTGTGACTAAGGTGACAAACAAGTATACGGCCCGATTATTGGAAAGCAGTTAACGCAGCCTGCTATACTCGTATTATAGTTTTTCAGTACAACTTTCGGCACAGGGCAAAGAGTAATATAGTACAGAGGGAATCATGGGGGGGGGGATGTAAGCTACTACCATTTTTTTACCCGCAGCCACATTCACTTTCCGTCTAGTAAACGAGGACAAAAAGTGAGGTATGGATATGGATCCCGACTGGGAAAGCATATCCACCTTATAGAAGAGAATTACCTTACTTTGGGGTGTAAGTGGTTTATCAACATCTTTGAATCAAAACCAACTTCACCTACACGTGGTGTACCCTGCTGATTGACAAATAAAGCTCTGGGGAAAAGAGAGGTAGGGAGCGTAATTGTAAGCTACCCGACTGGGGAATGTACCTCCACCTCACAGAATACCGCAGCCAAATAACAATTCCCTTGAGGGTTGTTGTGTTCCTGCGAGTGAGTGAGGTCGCCAGAAAAGAAGGAGATGTTGCGTTGGCAGCGAGGTAGCGTCGCGCAAGTGATATATTATATTGAGAGCGTTAATACGGTTACGGTAACCGCTTCACATCAGGCGATCCGTATGCTGGTCTGCCACCCGATGTAGTATAAAAAAAAAGAGAAGACTGCAAATATCAGCCAGTGCACACGAAAATAGTTGTGTCCTGGCGAATGATTGAAGTCACTAAAAGAAGATGCTACCTCGGTGGTGGGGGTATTACCGAGAGAGATACTAGTTGTATTGCGAAAAACTATAAGATCAGTAATTATTCTAATTAGTTATTGATCTTACAAGTGGTAAGATCCTTGGGGTGTCCTTACTGACATCTAGTTGAGATCATTATCCTTTAAACTTACTATTTCAACCAACGTCATTTAATTTGAGTCCATAATTCCTGCACTCTTTGTTGGAAAGTAAATGGTAGAACATTTGCAGATAAGTAATCTGATGTGTAAGCAGGATTGGTAGGTTCGTCAATTAGCCGCAAAACTTGCCAATGTGCGCCCATTGAGTAGCTCCATATCATTGGACAGTCGTATAATGCTGAGAATCTGGAATAAGGGGCAGCAGAATGTAGATTAATATTTTTTAAAATTCACGTGTGACAGTTTAATTTAGTCTTAATATTCAAAAATTTCGTGTCACGTTGTTTGTCCGCGATGGAATCCTAAACTACTGGACCGATTTTAATAAAACTTTGCACAGTGTGCGCAGTTTGATCCAACTTGAGAGATAGGATAGAAAGAGACGAAGTTCGCCGGGCCAGCTAGTTAAACTACTTATATATTTTTGTTTGTGTGTATATGTTTTTAAAATATTACGATCTAGCTTGCTTGATCACGCTGTGCTGACTGACAAACGGAACTCTGTAATTGTAAGCTACCCGACTGGAGAATGTACCTCCACCTCACAGAATACCGCAACCAAATAACAATTTCCTTGAGGGTTGTTGTGTTCCTGCGAGTGAGTGAGGTCACCAGAAAGGAAGGAGATGCGTTGGCAGCGGGGGTGGCGGGAGCGATATTTTTAATGTTGCGAGCGTTAAAATGGCTACGGTAACAGCTTCACATCAATCGGGCCGTATGCTTTTCTGCCACCCGACGATAAAAAAACCGGACAAGTGCGAGTCGGACTCGCCCACCGAGGGTTCCGTAGGTACGTAGTATCATTATTAAATTTGATATTTTTCATTATAAATAAGAAATAATGCGTCGAAAAAAATAAATAAAATATATTTTGCAATGTGTACATCAAGCCCTTTCATATGATACCCCATTTGAACTAGTAGTTTCAATGTGAAATTTCGACACCCTATAAAAAATATAGACCCCCTATTTTTTAAGATCTATTTACAAATGTATAGTTTTGAGATTTATTCCTGTACTTGTAGTCTATAACGATGTTACTTGCCAAATTTCATAGTTCTAGGTCAACGGGAAGTACCCTATAGGTTTTGATTCCCTTGAGTGTGTCGAAATATGAGTTTTTTGCTGAATAAACGGCCGTGACTTTTTTCTACGTAAACTTAGCAGTTTGATTTTTTTTTAACTTCATGGGACTGTAGACCTGAGTATACAGTTCAAATTTCAGCTTGATACCTCCACGCATTCTCGACATAGAAATTCTTGACAGACAGACAGACAGACAGACAGACAGACAGACAGACAGACAGACGGACAACAAAGTGATCTTATAAGGGTTCCGTTTTTCCTTTTGAGGTTCGGAACCCTAAAAAAAGCTAAGACCATTGTATTGTATTGTATTGTGTTGTGTTGTGTTGTGTTGTGCTGTGCTGTGCTGTGCTGTGCTGTGCTGGGCTGGGCTGTGCTGTGCTGTATTGTATTGTATTGTATTGTATTGTATTGCATTGCATTGCATTATATTGTATTGTATTGTATTGTATTGTAATGTATTGTATTGTATTGTATTGTATTGTATTGTATTGTATTGTATTGTATTGTGTAGTGTTGTGTTGTGTTGTGTTGTAATACTTACGCAGAGTAAATCTCAGTTTCAAAATAGTCTGCAATTACGACGTCGAAAGTCTCATTAGGGTTTTCCAGGAACGTTTTGACGTTTTCATTTTCAAATGTCTGTATCGCGAAGTACATAGCTCCTGCTTGCATCATTTGGAGATCAAACTGCATCATTTCACCTTTAAGAATCGGTTCCAAGCCATATTCTGAATCTAAAAGTTATTAACAGACATAGTCTGAATCTAAAAGTTATTAATAAACGTACATAAAAGCAGTTAAGCTTTTATATCTGTGTTTCTTGATACTACTCGATAATTCGGTTTTAGCACATTAGTACTATTACTTATACTGTGGTATAAGTGTTTTAGGTTAGAACTCACAATTTTTATTTTAAACCGAGTTTTCGAGTATTATTAGATATTTATTTTTACGAAAACTAATGATAATAATATTTTCTTGTGTGTTTCTTTTAGTTTTTTTATACTATGTCGGGTGGCAGACAAGCATACGGCCGCCTGATGTGAAGCGGTTACCGTCGCTCTATTGACGCTCGCAACATAATATATCGCTCGCGCACCACCCTTGCTGCCAACGCAGCATCTCCTTCCTTTCTGGTGACTTTACTCATTCGCAGGAACACAACAATCCTCAAGGAAATTGTTATTTGGGTGCAGTATTCTGTGAGATGGAGGTACATTCCCCAGTCGGGTAGCTCCTTACCTCTCTCTTCGCCAGAGCTTTTATTATAAAATATATATATATTATAAAATATTGCTTTAAATAGCCAAAAAAGCCAGCCGACTTTTCAATAACTGCTTTGTTGCCGTTAACAATTTTTTTTCAGCAAATTTCTATGAAACTTATATAAAGTCACTAGTTTATTCACTTTCTTGGAAGTTTTTCTTCAGCAATATCTATAGAATCGAGGCAATTGTTTGAATCCTATTCATCAATTACGAGAAAATTGTTATCAAATCGAGGTGGATTGATCCAAATTAATTTCGTCCGAATCGGAAGGGTATCACTACATAGTATAAAACAAAGTCGCTTTCTCTGTCCCTATGTCCCTTTGTATGCTTAAATCTTTGAAACTACGCAACGGATTATGATGCGGTTTTTTTTAATAGATAGAGTGATTCAACTGGAAAGTTTATATGTATAATATATGCATAACATAGTAGAAAAACACGGATAATTTAGAGGTTTCTAATGTGATGTCGTAAATAAACACTTTTTTTGCTCTTTCATTGCAAACGCTGGCTGAACCCAACGAGATAGATCAAAATAATGTAGTACACCTTAAAATGGTCTACAAAAAAGTTCGCGATGGTATATGTCTATCTCTTAGTGGTAACACACAATAACCGTTATTTTATCCATTGCTTTTTACAAGCAATAATGCCTTATTTACGAAGCGATTTTAAGCAATACAGAATTAATCCTTATCCAATTAAGTACCTTAAATACATTGCGCATTTAATATAGATCAATATGGCCCTTCACAGCATGTAATTTAAATGAATAGTTTAGAAGATATTACACATTTAAAATGCAGGGACATAACGGCTGTGGCGGTACCGGCCGCGGAGCCGGCGGCGTGTGCCTATAACTGGGGAAGGACTGGATAGGACAAAGCGCAAAGACCTTCTGTAGTACATTTAGTATCAGCATTGCACCCGTGCGAAGCCGGGGCGGGTCGCTAGTTTCATAATATATACCTACTCAAATACAACGTATATTATAATATATACTCAAATACGATGTAGTACGTGTATGCATACCTTCTGTACTGTAGTACGAATATTATACGGAAAAATTTGAGCAACTTTCAAATACGGACTCTTAACTTCAGTCGATTCCACGATCCTTATAAGTAGCTGATCGAATCATGTAAGACGCCAAGGGATTTTTACAGGGTCGGCAACGCGTGAGTGATGCCCCTGGTGTCGCAAGCGCCCATATGCTGTGATGACTGCTTACCATCAGGCAGGTTTCGTATGTTTTCTACTAAAAATGAAAATTACTGAATGTTTCGGTAAGAAAAGAAGTTTTCAGGAACCTTTTTCCCAAAAACTTTCCAAATTACGGGAATTATTAAGTTTTAACACTTTTAACTTACTAGCACAGTATAAATAATAGTATTACGTACAGTATGGCCACTCCCTGCCGTTCTCTCGTGTCGACCTCACCTTGCCTCTGAGTAAAATCTGGAACAGTTTGTATGGCGCCGCACGCACATACCCGTATTCACGCTCTCTACTGACGACGCGACATTTGTAAGGAGTGGCCGGGGTGTGTTACTACATAATATAATACTGACCATTAGGCAGCTCTTTAAAGTTGTCCGATACATTGATTTGGCGCAATTTTCCTCCATACTTTTCTTTACTTGGAAAGGCGGTTATAAATGTCACCTAAAACATTTTTAAACCCCTTAGATAGATAAATAGATGTCGGTATTGTTTATTTGCAAATCACATCACAGATGTCTATTAAGACATGTCTTAATAGACATCTGTGATGTGATTAATCTAAATATATAAAAGAAGAAACTGACTGACTGACTGACTGAATGACTGACATATCAACGCACAGCCGAAACCACTGGGTCTAGTTCCATTCCAAATTTGGCAAGTAGGTTCCTTATGACGTCTAGGGGTGCACTAAGAAAGGATTTTTCAAAATTCATCCCCTAAGGGGGTGAAACGGGGGTCCAAAGTTTGTGTGGGGAAACTTAGTTGGACTATTTAAACCGAAACTTTACACGAGTACTTCTATAGATAAATGATTAAACACGTGTTTCAGGATTTTTCAAAATTCAACACCAAAAGCGGTAAAACGGGATGAAATAATCTGAAAATCGTCATGGGTATTGATTGTATGATTTATCGGGTCGCTGATTACGAAAACAACAACTATTTTATAATCCAACATAGTCGAAGTGACATAAAATTACCATAGTAGAATATTCATTCTATAATACTGCAACAGCCCTTCTAGCCGCGAAAGTGGCGCCGCCGACTTGAACAAAAAATCCTATCTTAGCATAAATGCTAAGATATGTGTGCAGGACAGATTGAAATAAAAATATGAAATTCTGCTCAATAAAAACCAATTATTCTGTTTAATTATTGATTTTAAGTATGGAGGCAATTTTATATTGTCTTAAGAGGTCATATTATTCCATACAACCTTAATTTTATTAAGGCGCTGCGCACACTGCACTATGATGCGCGACGGTTCGCGCGAAAGTCATGTCGCGCGCACCGCTCTCTCGCAGAGAAACGTTGTCAGTGTGTGGTACCGCGCGTGTTTGTATACAAACTAAAATATTTAGGTACAACATTCGGTGCAGTGTGGGCAGCGCCTTAGGAGGCCTTAGACGCTTACGCGAAAGCGTTTTTGTACCGAAATATTTCACCCACACATACACACCAACAACGCCTCTCTGTGCGGGAGACCGGTCTATGCGACTATGACCTATGACTTTCGCCTTCGAGCGCACCGTCGTCGCGGAGCGCGCGAAAGTGCAGTAGCCTACCTCCCTTACGACAGAGCCTCTTTCGCTAGTCAACCGGGTGTACCACGTGCAGAAAAGTTTGGCTTTGGCTCTAAAGATCGTGGTGCGACACCCCACCATACCACACCCATGGTGCCGGTAAAATTCAGACAGTTTGTGAGATCATTATGGCATAGATAATTTTGTTTGCTTATATAAATATACACAAGAAATGCTTATTTAATACTTAAGAATACATGATATTTTTATATAGATAAATACAGTACCTCATGTCCGGCTCCGATTAGATTCCTTACAAATCCTTCACCTAAAATACTCAAGCTCCTCACAGGGAACGTTGCCACTAATAACACTTTTAAGGCATCAACACTAAATATACTAAAATATATTATCACTAATAAATACTTCATATTAGTTTTTTTAATACACGATAGCGCAACTGATAGGACTGCCGTTCAGCGTGATTTGTTACTATTATCTGTGATAATTTCTGTTCCACAAGGTCGATTTTTTGTATGTTCGTCATTGTGTTTGGTCAATAAAACCAACCAACTAGCAAAATAATAGCTGATTGTTCCGTTTTCTTTATATTAAAAAAACTAGTTAACGATAGATAATTCTTAATTCGAAATAGCCAGTTATTTTATGAAATGAAATCAACAAATACTAGATACGTAGTACTAATAGTACTGTGTTCTGTGTCTCTATGTGTCAATCTTGATGTAATATAATCAACAATCAACAAGATTTTGTTAAAATCAAATCATAGTGTCACTAAGCAACAGCATTGTGTTTGGTCAATAAAACCAACCAATTAACAAAATAATAGATGGTTATTCCGTTTTCGTTACATAAAAAATCTAGTTAACGATAGTTAATTCCTAATTCGAAATAGCCAGTTATTTTATGTAATGAAAACAACAGGCAAAAGGTACGTAGTCCTATCAATTATACTGTGCAACAGGTACTTGCATATTCTTTCTGTGTCTCTATGTGTAAATCTTGATGTAATATAATCTTGCTAAAATCTTATCATAGTGTTACTAAGCAATGGTGGTTTAGGGCATGTGTTTGTGTATGAAATGTAATGAGAATTTATTCTGCCATTGGGTCCTTGTGGGCACTTACACTCGTCTTACGCATTTTTATTAATAACTAGCTGCCCGCCCCGGCTTCACACGGGTAAAAAGTGGTGATTTATTTTCCTCGCAATTTTTTTAATTTTTCTTTGCGAAAGAACTTCAAGGAATATTCTAAAAATAGAATTAGTGAAATCGGTTCAGCTGTTCTCGAGAATTTCGCTTAGCAACACATTCAGCGATTCATTTTTATATTATAGAAGATAGAAGAAGATAGATATTCTTATCATTTTTTTGACATTTTCATTATCTACTGGCATTTCGGTATTAACCATTGGCGTAGAAAAAATATTTGAAAGTAACTTACAAATAATTATTATAGGTATTTATTATTAGTATTTTTTTAAAATAATCATACTATGGGACTGCAGCTTCACAATACTCGTATCAATCAAATCTTGGGTATTAGCACAGTATAAGTAATAGTACTACGTACAGTATGGCCACTCCCTGTCGTCCTGAGACAAATGTGGAACAGTTTGTATGGCGCCGCACGCACCACGCTCATTCACGCTCTGCACAGACACCGTTGGTTATGTAATAGTAAACGACGCGAAATTTGTATGGAGTGTCCAGTGTGGTATTAGCCTATGAGGGCTGCCTTGTCCTAAAAACGATCCACCTGTAGCTATTTTGGGAAACTCAATTATTTTTTCAAGGTTAAAAAAAAAACCATTTAAAGTCCCTGGCAACTATTTTTGCTCTATAGTCAACAACTTTAAAAGAATTGTACTGAACACATCTTAAGATATTTTTACTTCTAGATACTATATACTAGCTAGGCAGGTAGAACTACCTGCCTAGCATCTGTAAGATAGATAGTTGTAGATAAAATCCCTTCCTGTGTGTTTTTTTTCTTTTTTTTCTTTACACACTGCATGTATAGCATATGTGACAAATCTCTGGGGTGAGGCAATCGACACGCACGACGAGTCTTTAGCAATTAGTTTAGATATTGCCAAGGCATTGGATCGGGTTTGTCGTGTCGTAACAGATAGGTGCGCTTCGCGGTTCATGTTTGTGAATGCTGGCGTTCCATAGGGCTCCGTTTTATCGCCCACTCTCTTTCTTCTTTATATCAATGATATGTTGCTTTGGGCAGTACGGTTCATGGGCAATATTTCAGTCTACCTGATGCGTAGGGCGGAAATCAATGAAAAGCGGGAGAGTCTTGTAATTGAACTGAATAGAGTTTCGGATCTTATTAGCAAATAGGGTTCCAACAGCTTGGTTGAGTACAATGCCAAAAAAAACTCAGGTTTGCGCATTTACTGCAAAAATGTCCCAAATTTTCTTCCATCTCCAGTCGTCAAGGCCTACCCGTCAGTTTGCGTGACAGTCTGAGTATGTTAGGCACGGATATCCGCTGCAATCTTAATGAACGGGACTATATCGATAGCTTCATCTTACCAGTATCCAAAAAGCTCTGGATCCTGAACATGGGTTGGTGGTTTTTCGCGCCGGACCAGCTTTGACTTTTATAGTCTTAAGTTCGGGCCTGTGTGAAATACTGCTGGCATCTCTAGGATGGTCCCGCGCAATATCTTCTCGCGGCTCTCGCTAGGTTGCAGCGGCGGGCTGCTCGCATATTTGATGATGAAGAGGCCACGAAGAACCTTGAACATCTTAGAAGATGGTCTTCAAAGTTCTTGGTGGCCTCTTCATCATCCTAATGAGTCTGCAGAGTTGGCACCGCAGACACATTGGGTCATTTAGCGTATTTTACCGCCTATTCCATGTGATATGTATATATAAAATCTCATGGAATAGATCCGAGACGCTTGATGGAGATATATCATGTTGATAGTAGCCTGCACATGTTCCCGGAGAGGCGGCACCCCTACTTACACAGTGTAGGTAATGAATAGAGTCAATGTTGGCTTTAGTTATTGTTACGATTAGATAATAGAGTTATGGCTCAGTTGATTGTAATTGAATGGTTACTAAGTATACATCCATCCCTACATAATCATGTGGATTATAATACATATACATGTGCTTTATATTACGTGGGGTACACCGAAAGTTTTGTGCAACTCATAAAATAGGTAGGTACAATAATTTATTTACTGCTTTTCAAAGTAATCTCCAATACATTGTAAACATTTTTTTCATTCAGGCAATTTGACTTATACTACTTTGAGTGCTTCGGCCACTAGTTAGTTTACGCAAACTATTGCCGGCCGGGTGGGTGCTCACCTATTACCGTTAGTACTCGTTGATGCATGCGACTGCTGTGGCTGCTTTGGTCGTCTCAACTCTAGCTGCTGCGGTCGTTTCTGTGACTCCAACATCTGAAACAGTTGAAACATGCGACTGCCGCCGCTCCGACTGCCGCGGTCGTGTCTGCGACACGTGTTTCGTCGTGGCATCATCAGGCGATCTATCTGGGGGCACGGCAGTGCCCCCACCAAGTCGAGCAAAAAGCGGCACGGCCGTACCATCCTTTTCTCGAAGCACTTCAGGCCTTTTTCGACCCCCTTTCTTCTTGTTCTGGATAAAACTAGGTAAGTTTTCTTTTTGTTCTGGATAAAACTAGGAGCCTGATTTTTAAGTAACCAAGCAGGTATTGTATAAACACGGTATATTTAAAATTTCATTCAATTTGAACCATAATGTTGATCGTTAGTAGTTGGAGCAGGGATGACCGAATTAATAAAAACTTTTTATTTTTTTTACTACATACTATTTAATTAATTTTAGATTTTCTAACACCAAAACGTTTTCTCAAACGCCTATAGACAATACGAATCGAAACACATAACACTACAAGAACAAATAATGCATCAATGTACATCTTCTGGTACGCCGGTACGTACGCGCCAGGGGATCTGAGATGCCTTCCACCTGTCTTCACCACGTGCTCAACCCAGTACACTAACTCAGCTCCAGGTGGAGCCAATCTGTGATGGAATATCACTGATGCTTCTTTTGCTTTGTTTTTGTATCTAAAAAGGATTAACAAATGTCAAGAAAAAAAATTACTTACTGCATAGTTTTACTATCCTGTCCTACATTTTACTAATATATTCAATGTCAAAGTTTATAATGATGTATGGATATGTATTAACTCTTCCACGGATAAACACAGTCTAAAAACTGTCGTGATACGCTGGTGCTTTCGTGTGCCTATTAAGCAAATATCACACCTCTGCATAATTAAACTTTCAACTTTGTTACTCTTCGTCTCACTCTTTGTCTGGCGCTGTTTTATACCCCCTCGTCGATTCAGTGATTTTCCTAAAGGTGGGAGCTGAAAGGTTTGCCTCTAGGGGCAATAATTGCCACTGAGCCTCCAACCATTTGGTGTTGTTAGAGCACATGCGCATCTTTAAACATGTTCCATAACAATGTCAAACTTTGTTCGTAATTGTTCAAGTATGTGTCTTTTTTTTGTTCAAATAAAATGTGTAACAGCAAACCAATAAAAATATTATTTATCTATCTATCAAATATCTATAATATATGCTTAGAAACTATTCAAATCTTTTATGTTCGAAAAGGACTCCTTTACTATGAAAATTGATAACTTTTTTGATCATTATCATTGTCAATATTCATAAACATAGTCCACAATGTTCCAGAACATTCCGCTACATTCGAGAGTGTTGTGGAATTCTACAATAATCTGAGACACTAAAACTACAGAGGACTCCTTTAGGTACCTTTTTAAGAGATGCTGTATTAGTAGTGGGGATGCCAACGCGAGAACAATACCTACTTACAAGCAGTAGGTATTGTTCTCGCGTTGGCGTTGCAAGTGTTTATATAGGTAACCGCTCTACTTCAAGCAGGCCAGGCGCTTGTTTGGTACCCGTCGCCGTATAACAAAAACCAAATAAGTGTGAGTCGGACTCGCGCACGAAGGGTTCCGTACCTATAAAAACTGCAAAAAAATCACGTTTGCTGTATGGGAGTCCCCTTAAATATTTGTTTTATTTTAATTTAATTATTTATTTGAAAGTGAATATATAATAAATATTCTGTGAATATTTCAAGCGTCTACCTATTCCCGTGATCAATATCGAGCGAAAACGGGCAAAAAAATCACGTTTATTGTATGGGAGCCCACTTAAATATTTATTTTATTTTGTTTTTTAGTATTTGTAGTTATAGTGGCAATAGAAATATATCAGCTGTGAAAATTTCAACTGTCTAGTTAGACAGTTGAAATTTTCACAGCCGTGATAGTTATCACGGTTCAAGAGATACAGTCTGGTGATAGGCGGACGGACGGATGGACAGCAGAGTCTCAGTAATAGGGTCATCCTTTGGGTACGGAATCCTAAAAATACACTGCAACTTACACAGGATTTGACAGCATTTCATTAACGGCAAGAAGAATGTCATCAGCAAGATTTTCAGTGAGTAATACATTTATACCGAAGCCTTTAGCAGCCATTATATGTGCATTAACGTATTGATCACCAAATATTGGTATAGCAATCATTGGTACACCATATGATATAGCTTCTAGATTAGATAGTCGACCACCATGTGTGATGAAAATCTTGAGATTTGGATGTGCTGAAAAATGAGATTCTGATATAATAATAATAAATCGTATATTTTTTTACCGACATGGATTGTGATACAATATGAAACTATGAAGGGTTGGCACCTGAACTAGGTAATTCCTGTATCTTAGGTTGTCAACCCTCCACCCCACAGAATGGTCTTATACAATAGTATAAAGCAGGGGTTCCCAACCCCTGCTTCACGGTCACCGGTGGTCCACGGAGCACCAGTGGTCCGTGGGAGATAAATTGTGGTCCGTGATATAAACTTATAATTATAGAGATTGAGCACTATTATACAAAATACTAAAATCTCGAGTATGACACCGAGGACCCTACACCCAACGAAAACCTCGTAGTGGTCCGCGAATAAAAAAAGGTTGGGAGCCATTGGTATAAAGCACTGTTTTAGTAGTAGGTACAAAGTTTTAATTTTAAGTCTATACCAGTTGGTCGGGGAAATTTTGCAAAAAAAAGAAGCATTAAGTGTGAGGAGAGACTGCTAATATACTACCGCTACTAACTACTACTACGAATAAGCTACAGGTTATTTTGAAGGAGATTACGATTGGAATATCAAATGTCACAAATTTATGATTACCTCTACTTGATAAAGTTAGTAGAACTAGCGTTACTGACAAAGGTTTAAGGAACTGCAGGGTACAGTGACAGCGGGCAGGCCACATAGTACAAAGTCAAAGTCAAAGAGTTTATTTGCCAGAATACAAGTTAAAAGTTCTTAAACTATATAATACAGTTGGTGTATTCAGTCTGCGCGCAGACGTGCAAAATTTGACTTTATGAAAAAATAACATAAACATTCATCAATAATAATACATTAATCACGTTGAACTGATGGCTGATGGGAAGGTAAAGTTCTGAAACTAGATAAAGATACTCAATACATAGTGGTGCGCCACGTACATGGTTACGGAATTATCAATAGTTAAAACAGTATTCCAATTTTCTATTTAATTTACGAATAGCAGAGATTAATATATTGTATTTAAATCTATTTTGTCACTAGTAATGCTTCATCATTATCAGTCTGTATCTACCCACTGCTAGACATAGGCCTTCCCTAATGCTTTCCACCAAATGGGATCCTCCGCTTTCTGCATCAGCCGCTTTCTTGAGGCCATCGGACCGTGCTGAAGGACCGTCCAGCGTTTTGTCGTTCCACGCGCGTTCCTAGCCGCGTCATAACACTTTTTTATATAAATCATACTTTTCATCTCCATCCAATGACTTTTACAGTTCATTTTATCTTAATTATCATTGAATCTAACTAGCAAGTATTGTCACCATTTTTGAGTGTAACCACCGGTAAGAGATATGCTCGATAGTTACATTAGTGCAGTGGTTCCTAACCTGGGGGTAATTACCCCCGCAGGGGTAAAACGGAGATTCTAGGGGGATGGCACGAAATAGTATTAAAATAGCAATAAACAAAATAATAGTACGGTAAACGGTAGCACGTATTATGCCAAAATTAAAGACCAAACATTTGTTCTAAAGATGGCGTACCTTGCTGATTTTTTCACTGAAATTAATAATCTGAATATTTCACTGCAAGGAAATGAAACGAACATTTTGACGTTGCAGGATAAAATCACAAGTTTTTTGCGCAAATTGGAACTTTACCAACGTAGAGTCCAAGCTGGTGATGTGTCAGTGTTTACACAACTAAGTGAGCAATTACTAAATAATAAACAAGACAAAATCACGTTTGAAAATTCCGTGGTTCAACATTTAACTGCAGTGTTAAACTCACTGCAGCAATATTTTCCGAACATAGACAGTCGTGAGACTCCTGGATTTTAAGACCATCTACTTGCGTGGATATTTTCAAGGACGAAGATGTGTTAGCGAAAGTAGAGTTTCTCGGACTGCGAGAGAATAACTCATTAAAAGTTGATTTTCAAAATGATAAACTCGGCACATTTTGGCGAAAAGTAGCTGCAGAATACCCTATTATAGCTGACAGAGCTTTAAAAATGTTGATTCCATTTGCTACAACTTACAGATGTGAAACTGGTTTCTCAACTCTTGTTACATTAAAAACAAAAGCCAGAAACCGTCTGAATGTTGAGCATGACATGAGATGTGCGTTGAGTGAAACCGAACCTAATACATATTGTCAAACTTGCGAATGCAAAGCATTTTCAACCATCACACTAGTTAACTCCGAGATTTATATATTACTTTACTAGTTACCTAAACGTGCAGTTTCTTACATAATAAACATATTTTCGTTCGAATTTGTGTGGTTTTAATTATTTTAAATTAGCTAGGGGTAAACTGAATTCCCATACTTGTTCACAGAGGTAGTGACATTGAAAAGGTTAGGAACCACTGCATTAGTGTAACTATCAGTCATAAGTGTGCTCAGTGGTTACACCAGTGTAGTGTAACCATGGGTCGGAAGGCCAAAATTCAATTACACCACTCTGGATAGATAAAAGATCTAAGAAAATTTTACGAAGGACTATGGAATGTCGCGTGCGCTGCCATTTTGAGATAGTTTTAATGACACAGCCACATCCCAATTTTTTTTTACTCACCTAATATATTTTGTTGCGGTGCCCATTTCAATAAATGAACGTTTGAGGGAACATCGTCCATTTTAGCTTCAAATTTCCAAATTACGGTTTGCTTCAGTTTCGAAAAAGCTATAAGTAATGATCGCATCATTTCATCTGACATTAATGAACTTTTTAAATTTGATCCCAAAGAAAAATATATAATTCCCTCTTTAGCTTTATCCATGAGTTTTTCAAGAACCTGTAAAGGAACGGGGTATCTTTTTATGACCATCGTAATAAAATAAACATAATTATACAATCACATTAGACTGCGTTTTGTTATTCGTCGTTGTGAGCTCTTGCGAGAAATGTCTGTTATTTTTTTTTACTTTTAAAGCTGTGAAAGTGTGGCCATAATGTATTTCAGATATTCCTACTGCCCCTTACCACCATCTCTTCATTTCATATTCATACCAATGACTAAGCGACTCCATTCCATTTGAAATAGAGTCGCTTATTCATTGGTATGAATAAGCATTCTATTCAGTATTGAATCGCAATAAGAGATGGTGGTAAGGGGGCTGTAGTTTGTTATCAGCTACAGCTACCATAAGTGGAGGAGCTCGGTGGCGTCCATCTATACTCCTTCCTTTCTTTCATTCTTGTGACCTCACTCCCTCAAAACAAAACAATCCTCAAGGGAATTGTTATTTGGCTGCGGTGTTCTGTAAGGTGAAAGTACTTCCCCAGTCGGGCAGCTTACAAAATATGCTATCATATAGGTAAAAATATTTTAAAATTAAGTGGTAACTCTCTCTGTCGCGGAGACTCATATTCCTCGTTCAAGTTTCCAATAAATACTTGTCTGCAGGAACAAACGGAGGACTCGTGATCCCAATAGGCTGTTAATTACAGTAAGATGCTTATAACTACTGGAGAACCTAATTATGTTGCTAGTGAACTATATAAATGAAGGAAATATGAAGAAAACGCTTAGTAAAATAATAATAAATAAATAATAAATAAATATTGTCAGACAAATTATACAGCGCCAACTAGCCCTAAAGTAAGCGAAGCTTGTGTTATGGGTACTAGACAACTGATAAACATACGTAAATACATTTTTTTTTTGTAAATACATACTTATGATACATAGAAAACACCCAGACCAAGACAAACAGACATGTTCATGCACACAAATGTTTGTCCTGTGTGGGAATCGAACCCACGAGCGTTGGTGTCGAAGCCGCGTCATTGACCGCTATGCCACCGAGCTCGTCAAAATAATATAAATTATAATTGGTGAGATCGCTTTAGTTGTACGAGAAAACACAAGAACTAATAGGCAAAGACAAGACAATATCAAAAACAGAACGTCACATACTCGTATATAAAAAAAAAAAAAAACAGCCAGTCGCTAACAGATCCCTTACTACGCGACGTCTTAATTCTCTACAGAGCTACAAGCAAGGCAAATGCATACATTTTTCTTTAACATAACTGTACTTAACTAATACGATAGTTGTCTAAGTGCCGCAAGTAGAAAATTAATAGATATAGTACTAACATACTTATAATGCGGTGAGATTTATATTAGTATTTATATAATTGCCTTTTGAACATAGACAATAAATAAACCTCTGTTATCTTGTATTTTGATTTCATTGGGCTTATTGGCTTATACTTCTATATGTTTGGTTCTGGCACTAGCTTCTAAGAAGAATGGTGTCATCAATAAAGCTAGGCAGTATTTTGCACTCCGACATCGCTATCAACTACATAAAGCCCAGATTCAACCTCACATGGAATACTGTTCGCATCTCTGGCCCGTGCGGTGCAAGTACCGCACGGGCCAGAGATGCGAACAGATTGCTCCGTTTGACCGCATACAACGAAGGTCCGAATCATCGGTGACATAATGATGTTGGTTCGACTGGACTCTTTCTCTACACGTAGAGATGTAGCGTCTCTTTTCGTTCTCTATACAAATTGTATCACGGGGAGTGCTCAGATGACCTGTGAGATTTGTTTTGATCTCTCGATCTGTCCTATCTCTGATACCTGTCGCTGAGTTTTACCAACGTACAACTCGCCATAAATTAAAAATCCGTCCATATCATTGGTGATCTACTCCAGTACGTTTCCTGAGACATTTTATACCACGAACGGTGAAACTGTGAAATCAACTTCCCTCAGCTTTATTTCCGAACAATTACGACATGGGATCCTTCACAGACAGAGTTTTTGTTTCCCTTAAAAGGCTGGCAACGGCTCGGCGACCCCTTGGTGTTGCTGATCTCCAGGAGCGGTGGTGATTGCTTTCCACCAGGTGACCCTCCCCTCTCCTCCCCTCTTTCATATCTATTTATTTAACTAAGGGTAAATACTACATTTTCTACTTTTTACGTTATAACATCCCCATAAAACTCGAGTGAGTCATGAAGTCCCCACACCGCGGGATGGAAGGCGGTACGGGCATAAAAATTAGAAGCAAATTTTAAGACTTGCACGTGCAGAAATTAAAGTAAAAGAAGAAGAAAAGAAAGAAAGAAGAGAAATAATTTGAACTAAACTTACCGGGGGTGTAGGATTAATATTATCATCAATGTGGAATCCGCCAACTAATTTTACATTTTGAGGCAAATTATAAGCCAGGCCTACTGATGGATGTGCATTTACGAGTATCATTGATGCATTGTATACAGCATCTTCATATGTAGGCATCGACACTCCTCTGTTGGCAGCTATGAGCGGATAGATGGCGTCATATGCATTTCTTTCTAGTAAACCGAATTTAACACTGGAAATTGTTGTCAATATGAATAAAAACTAATGAAAAGTCACGAAACAAAACGAATGTGCTTTAGAAAATAGTAGTATCAAAGTGAAATGCACTGGTAAATTGGTGAGTAATTTCACAATAATAGTAACCTCTTTCGTTCATTTATATTTTCAGACAATATATTAAAAAATATTTTTTGTTTTTTAGTTCGATTGATATTTTCATTTAACTTTTAGTAGGGACTTTTCTCTGTTTCAGGTAATCTATTAGCCTCATGACTCTAACCATGTGTGTAATTTAGCGCGTACAACCGCACTTTTGTGGTGTCGAGTCTTATCACTTACTCGTTTATATAAATTGGAGCCAATTACTAGCCATTGATTTTTAATTTTAATTTTTTTCGAGGTACCCTGCGGTAAAATGACTAGCCATGTTCACTTTGACTGCCTGCCCCCTTACCACCATCTCTTATTGCGATTCTGCGATTCTATAACTGAATTTCTATTCATAATAATAGAATAAGCATTCTTGCTTATTCATTGGTATGAATACACATTATATATAGGCTGACCATGTCTGTTTGTCTTAGCCTGGGTGTTTTCTATATATTATATCGATACCTCCAATGAACACTACGCCAACTCAGATATACACATCCAGATACACACCGCTAATATGAGTTATACATTTACTTAGCGGTTTGTATTTGTCGATTTTGTTGTGTCCGTGTGTCTTTTATAAAAAAAAAAATCATGTAGCATATATAATAGCATAATCATGTAGCAATGAATCGATTTAGATAAAAAAGAAAGCTATAGAAATTTTAGTTGGCGTAGTGTTCCTTGGAGGCATCGATATGCACGTATTAAAAAAAATGTATTTAAGTATAATAACAGTTACCTAGTACCCATAGAACAAGCTTTGTTTAGTTTGAGACTAAGAAGGTAGTGAGTAATTTGTCCAAGAATATTTATTTATTATTCTCATCCGTGAGTCTCTCATCGAGGAATCGGACTTTTTCTTCGATCTGTTTAAAAGAAAGTCCAGTTCCTCAGAATTGTGTCTAATTTTTAACCGACTTCAAAAAAGGAGGAGGTTCTCAATTCTACTGAATTTTTTTTGTATGTATGTTATTTGATATATTCGCCAATTGTGAACCGATTTTCAAAATTCTTTTTTTATTTGAAAGGGTATGATTGCAAGGTGGTTCCATTTTCACCAAGTCAGGATCTAATGATGGGATCCCAGGGAAATCAAGGGAAACTCTATAATTTTATAAGCACGTATGGTCAAATTCTTTTTTATTTTTATTTGAAAGGGTATGATTGCGAGGTGGTCCCATATTCACCAAGTCCGGGTCTGGTGAGGCGATCCCAGAAAAATCGATGGAAACCCTTAAATTTGCCCTGTGGTCGCCGGCAGAATAGAATTGCGCCACTCTATTGCTCTGCGCTGGATGTCGTACAAAAGAACCTTGTGTGACGCAATAACTTTTCTCCCGGAAGACGGGCAGCAGCGTCTCCCGGGGTATTCCACCAATAAGCTGCGCTTGCTAGCTGAAGTAGGTTTTTATTTTTTCTTAAAAATCATTATTTATTGTAATCTAAGAGCACCGTGAAGAAACTGACTGACGTCATAACATATGGTATATGAATCAGCTGAACAAATACTTACTCGATGATAAAATATTTCTCGACCAAAGTAAGTAACTCGCATATTCTGTCCCATAGAGTGATCGGTACTTTCCTTGTAGTGAAGATATTAACGCTAGTATACGCTGGATTTGGAATATCGCCAACCAACCTTAGTATTTGCCAATGTGGTTCAGTTGAGCCTAGATATATTAATGGACATTTGAAGAGAGGTGCAAGTCTGCAAAATAAAACATAAAAATGTACATAAATTGGACCCTGCCCCCTTACCACCATCTTTTATTGCGATTCAATAACTGAATAGATGCTTATTCATACCAATGAATAAGCGACTCCATTCTAGTTGAAATAGAGTCGCTTCTTCATTGGTATGAATAAGCATTCTATTCAGTTATTGAATCGCAATAAGAGATGGTGGTAAGGGGGCTGATATGCAGAATAGATCCAACTGACATTTAGTTACTTTTAAGTTAAAGCTATTAAAAGTTTAATCGGAATATAGCAGCTCCTATTTCTTTAAATTGAATAGGAGAAATTAGATTATTAGATTTATTAGTAGGATGGTTTTGAGTTTGTATGATTATATTAATATTAACTGCCACTCGAGGTAGTAAATTAAAAAAAAAATATATAATCATCATCACAATTATCATCCTGTATCTATCCCCTGCTGGATACAGGCCTTTCCCAATGCTTTCCACCATATGCGATCCTCCGCTTTCCGCATCTAACCGCTACCAGCCACTTTTTTGAGTTTATCGGTCCATCTAGACAGGGCGCCCTACGCTTCGTCACCCCATACGTGGCCTCCACTCCAGGATTTTCCTCGCCCATTTGCCATCGCTGACTCGGCAGATGTCGCCAGCCCAATGCCACTTCAACTCGCTGACTCTGAGAGCTATGTTGCTGAGAGCGATCACTTTGGTTCTCCGTCGAATTTTTTCGTTCCGGATTCGATCCCTTTGATTGATATAATAAACAAAAAAATCAGACAAGTGCGAGTCGGACTCGCCCATCGAGGGTTCCGTACGTAGGATCATTATAAATTTGACAGACAGACAGACGGACAAGAAAGTGATCTTATAAGGATTCCATTTTTCCTTTTGAGGTACGGTATCCTAAAAAAGGTGCCCAATGGGTAGGCAGCTTTTATTACAGCAGTAACCTCGATATTATAAAAGGCTTTTGAATTTTTAGACCTGGCAACCCTAGCTACAGATATTCTCATTCCTGAGTTTATCATACAACAATCACTAAAAGTAAATGTACAACTTACCCAGCAAATAAATCACAGAAGAACCATTCCACAATAACAGCATCGAAATGCTGCTTAGCATCCGATAAAAATGTCGCTACGTATTCGTCTTCTAGAAATTGCGTATGTAGTTGAAATGGAAAATAAAAGAAATCTGCTGTATCTACTATATTTCTTTTTCCAACCAAATACTGTACTGAATAAACATTGCCTAAAAAAAAATGGTTGTCTGTAACGTCGGTTTACGTACGATAATTTTACGTGATAACGTCATAAGAAAACATCGGCCGATGGAGTGGAAGAGAGATAGATGCGTCACAAGTCGAACGCTTAGGTCGATTGTGCCTCTCTTTTGCTTGTTCCTCGCTCTCGCTTGCACGTTCGGCTCAGGTGGAACGTGACAATGAGTCATGCTTTTTCGTGCGTGGAGCCGGTTCATAGATTTATAAGACGTTGTTATGTCAATAATAGCAATTGAGATGCAAATAGGTTATTGCAAACGAGTTAGCGTGGTTTTACCGTCATCGAGATTTTCAATAACCTTAACGACCGTGTATCTCAGGACGTTTTACACATTCATTATGGTTATGATGAGAAAACAAAGAGTGAAATAAATTAAATAAAAATTAGGTTTCTCACTTTGATGAACCTAATTTTTATTTCATTTATTTGACTCAATTTGCTCGATTAATTAAAGTGGGATCATAACGAAATAAGACGGAAATTTAAACAAACTCATAATGGTATTTTGTTAGCTAACAAGAATTGCAATATATCAATCAAATTTGTAGATAACTCACAATTTGATAATAATTCATGAACGCATTCAAGTAAGTACATTACATCATTTTTAGTTAATTCACAATTCAATCTCGATTCGGCCAATTTTCATTGTGCGATCGGTAAATAATTTTACTAGTATATGGATACTGCTTTCATGTATACTCGTATATGGGTATGTATATTGCACCTCTCGTACCCCATACCGTACCATACTTCGTACCTAGAGATGGGCAAAATGCCAGGCATTTACAATAAGTGCCCAGTAAGTACCTGTAAATGCCCAATAAATAGTTTTAGGCATAAATAGGGAATTTATAAGTACTTTTTGGCCATTTATCGTAAATGCTCGGCATTTTGCCCATCTCAACTCGTACCCCATACACCCATATACTCGTATATAGGTATGTATATTGCACCCCTGGTGTAGTCATCTCACAATGTCCCAAAAGTAAACTGGGAGATAATTCTTATATGGATTAAGTTCGCCTCTTGCGTACAAAATTGTATTGTGTGCAATGAAGTTTAAATAAATAATTTTGACTAAGAGAATTAACCTTTATTTTTTTACTAGCTGATGCCTGCGACTTCGTTCGCGTGGACTTAATGATTCCGGCGTATTAATAAAAATACGAACTAATGTAGATATATAAGAAAATACTTGTTATACGTTTAAAATCATTTTTTTTAATTTAACATTGTAACCATAGTTTAAAAGTAAAATATAAAATAAATTAAGGGAGTCTTTCCTTCGGGAGCTAATATAAAAAGACCTGAAGCGTTACAACTCTCGAGAAAGCCACGTAAAGTTGGCCATGCGAAAAACAACCAGTCCTAAGCTTGACCAGCGAATTTTAGTGATTTCTTTATTGTCATAGCAAAGCAAGTGGTCACAGGGAACTGTGTACGTTTAAAATTAAATTTTTTTTTTTTTTAAAAGAGTGGTATACACGGAATTAATACACTTTCACCGGCACCACTCCCAGTGAGAATCTCAGCTTCAATTATATTTCGCTGCCAAGCATTGACTTTACTTCAGGAAGGAGATCTTCCCCAAATTTATTAATATTTTTGAAAACTCTTGGGCACGTAAAGTTCTATCTACAGCTTCTAGTGCCTTACTGTTGGCCATTTCGCATTCATCTTAAACGATTAGACGGCAATCCTGAAACACCTTCGCTTTGTCACAGTTTCGTGTCACAGAGCATGTCGGTGTTTCAATTCTGTTTAAATCGAGTAGGATATTGAACATTGTATTTGCGTTTTTCCGCCTAGTAGTAATGTGGCTGCAATATCTGGTGATGCTGCTGCGAGATCTTATTTTGGCGCCTGATTTCAGCGTGGATTGCTCTCGTCAGGTATGTTTTTCCAGTCCTTCCTGGAGCATCTAAGAAAAACAGTTTCCCCTCGTTGCTTAAAACACTTTCCACTACCAAATCAAATAAACTCTGATCTTGCTACATAGCGTCCCGCAAATGCACGTAGGTAGTCTTCTGGTTTGTGCGAATATATACCAATCATCCATCCATTTCAATTTTATCGTACACGTCTATAATAAACTGACTAAATAGACCACGATACCTTTGTAAATAAAATAAAACGATTGCGTCTAACTTGTATCAGGTAAGAATAAAAGTAGCACCCCGCGGTTTTTTTTTACAATACATTCAATATTTTGTTAATCTATTTATTGTTATTTTAAGTAACTTTTTTAGTTCTATTTGCTATGATAGCGGCCTTTTTTACTTTTTTTTTTAAACTACAATTTATGGTAAACACATGTTGTAAAAGCAAATAAATTATAACTTTGTTCTGCATCAGGTGTTCCAAATCTTATATTTTTATACCTCAACAATAATGCTCATCAGGCTGAACAACTTTTGCTAAGGAGTCATTTTTAAATTTCTTATAGTTTACCTGAACCATTATGGTTCTGCATCAGGTGTTTCAAATCTTGGATTTTTATACCTCAATAAAAAATGGTCATCAGATTGAACAACTTTTGCTAAGGCGTCATTTTTATATTTCTTATAGTTTACCTGAACCATTATGTTTCTGCATCAGGTGTTCCAAATCTTGGATTTTTATACCTCATAAAAAAATGCTCATCAGGTTGAACAACTTTTGCTAAGGCGTCATTTTTATATTTCTTATAGTTTACCTGAACCATTATGGTTCCGCATCAGGTGTTCCAAATCTTGGATTTTTATACCTCAACAGAAAATGCTCATCAGGCTGAGCAACTTTTACTAAGGCGTCATGTTTATATTTCTTATAGTTTACCTGAACCATTAAGGTTCTGCATCAGGTGTTCCAAATCTTGAATTTTTATACCTCAACAGAAAGTGCTCATCAGGCTGAACAATTTTTGCTATGGCGTCATTTTTATATCTCTTATAGTTTACCTGAACCATTATGGTGCTGCATGATGCAGCATCTAGCACGCATCTGCATTGCATCAGGTGTTCCACTTTACAAAATAAATTATACCCTATATTTTGCCCAGGCTTAACAGCTATACAACAAAAAAAGTTTCATTCGAATCCGTCCAGTACTTCCAGAGATTAGCGTGTACAAACAGACATACAGACATACAGACATACAGACATACAGACATACAGACATACAGACATACAGACAAACAGACAAACAGACAGACATTTTTTTTTTAATTCTTACTCTATTACTATATCTCCATCGCCTCCAATTGTTTTTTTGTAAATATATTCAATGTACAGACGCATTATTTTTACTGTTTTATTATATGTATAGATAAGTACCTACAGTAAAATTACGCACTTTTACTTCGGTCTTCCCTGATTTTCGCTGAGAAGTGTGCTACGTTTATCTCTGTTAAATTACTAACAATATTTTCTTGAGGAAAAGATGTGAAATGGACCACCTGAAATAAAAAATAAATTGAACGAACATTGGTAGAATTTTAAATAATTGTTAAGTATTATATATGCCAAGTCAGCGGCCTTTAGGTGGCTTGAAAACAATACCCTCCGCAAACCCGCAGTTGAGCAGCGTGGTGGAGTATGCTCTAAACCCCTGCGATTGAGGGGAGACGTGTATCCGAACAGTGGGATGATTATGGGTTGATGCCGAAGTAAAGAGGGCAGTTCTTTCCGCTTTCTCCGAATTGTCTCATCATCATCCAAGCGTTAAATCTCGCGCTTCGGAGCCCAGGGTCCGCTTTCCTACTTTTTCTCCTCCACTTCGCCCGGTCTTTTGTGTGAGACCATTGACACGCATGTCATCCACTACGACTTTAATTTCTCCGAATTGCCTGATGGATCAAAATGATCTTCAGAATTCTTCATTAAGCCATAACAACTTACGCAAGAAAATATCCTGAGAAAAATCAGTCGGGTTTTGGCAAAAGTATCCTGTTTGTTACATCGTTTTTACGACGGCAGAGGAAATGACTAATACGTCGTAACACCGTTCCTTGTAGAATGAACCGTAAAATACTGCCAAGTATATCATCTTATTCCTTTTATTAAAATCCTTATAGGTATTGCCTATACCCTGCCGAATAGTAGCTTCAGCCCTGGCTTCGCTGTCGTCAACACACCAGCGGGAAAGTTCTCGTAATTAAAATGTAGCTAAAATTCAGTTTCGATCTAGTCTCGATCACACAAAACATTTGGTATTCTCGTATCACAATGTGAGTGGTTGACCAAAAAGGGACCAGAAGGTCAATTCTCGTAATTTTTCTACGAACGCAGATTGAAAGTTGACCGAATCGAGATTAAATTGTGAATTGACTAAAATTATATACTTGATTTTATTAATTAATTATTATCAATTCTTGTTGTTCGCAAAGTAACATTCTTAGATTGTTTAATTTTTACTCATAATAATATTTCGATATAATCAAGCTTAAATTTAATTTTGAAGTTACATATTTTGTTACGAGAATACCAAATGTGACATTTGTGAGATCGAGACTGGATCGAAACTCAATTTTGACTATATTTTAATTACGAGAATTGCCCCTCTGGAGGGAAATGAATCCGTTATTTTTTTTTTTATTTTTGAATCTGTGGTATTTTAGCTTTGTTTTGATCTAACCAGAATATTTTTAGGTGCCGTAGTTTTTTTTATGACTTTTTTTTGTGAGCCGAGGCAGTTTTGGAAAACATACACTTTACACTTAAACTTGTTTCTACACGAAACTTCAAACGCGATTTACTCGAAATCAATTATTTTCTCTTGAGGTCCCTTTTTGGTCAACCACTCACCAATATGAAACTCCAAAGTTTCATTAAAGTGTGATTGTATCGAAATATGACCGAAAATTTGACAAACTCACAGGCTGCTCAACTGCGAGTTGGCAGATGTCAGTGTTTACAAGGCGCCATAAGGCCACTGACTTGGCTTAATGACTGTCATTTAATGACAACACCCGGGACCGACGGCTTAATATGCCCTCAGAAACACGGAGTAACTTGAGATAAATAAACCCATCCATAGACAGGCTGCGGTGGACGTTGCTTAACTTGCGTGTTCGATTAAACTGATACGCGCAACGACGCTATCGAACTCCGCCTCTGTACTTACTGTTTTTTTTTATTATACGCCTACAACGTCTCTTTTCCTCACCGTTAAGACCTCACTTACCTCATGTCCTGCTTTTAATAGATGCCTAGATACTCCCCGTCCCAGGATGCTGTGACTGCGCGCGGTCATGGGAAATACTACCAAGAATCTTAGGGCTTCACATGTGATAGCCAATAATAAAATTCCACATACGAGAGACTTTAATAATAGCATCTGAAACAAAATAAAATAAACTCACAGGTGGATATAGGCATTTCCTAATTTTTTTTTTTTGGAAAATAATAGCATGACTCACAAATAATACTTTTCACGACTAATCTTCTATATGTTTGTTAAATTTTCACGATTTGGATGAAATTTGAAATAATAATAATCCTTATTAATTTGCCAGAATACACAATATCATATGAGGTCAGCCTGCATGCATTTTTGTCACAATCTTAATACATATATAAAAATTTCGTGTCACGTTGTTTGTCCGCGATGGAATCTTAAATTAAGGGATTGATTTTAATAAAATTTTGCACAGTGTGTGCAGTTTGATCCAACTTAAGAGATAGGATAGTTTATAAATCATCAGAAATTAAAGTAAAAATATTTAAAGGCGATACGAAGTTCGCCGGGCCGGCTAGTAGTCTATAAACTTGTTAGATTCGTAAGACGAGCGACCTTTTTTTGCTCATATTTAAATTTATATGTTATACAATTGACATAAAGTTAATTATGCTATGAACAATTTAGTTGCAAATAGTCGCTTCTATTCCATTCCGCGTCGGTTTACAGTGAACCTTAAGCCAGAGCCGAGTTTGCTATTCGGCACTACGAATAGCAAACTCAGCTCTGGCTACGAATTCATAATGTACTAATGTTCATAATGTTTCGTAGCACTAAATATGTTGCTGTGAACTACTTTAACCTAAAATTACTGATAATGAAGAGCAGATATGAAAAACTTGCTGTCAGAATCCAATGTTTTACACTTTTTCAAAATAACTTAATTGTTTTATTTTATAAATATTTTAATAAGGGAAAAGTTGACCTCCCCCGCCTAGATGGGATTTGAAACCCTCGAAGGCCAGTCGAATGCTCTTCCAACTGAGCTACCAGGTAGGTTTGTGATGGTGACGAAATTTTGCATTTTATATTTTACTGCTGTGAACTCGCAGTGTGGGGGAGGTGAATGTTTCAATTTTTAAAATATTTATAATAGTCTGGCAAGTTGGCTGAAAATTAAATATGCTATTTAAATAATAATCACTTAATTTATAGACAAAAAAGAACGACAGACTGTTGGAATCGGAATTATTATAATGAATTTCTATAGTAATTTGTAATGTTATCGTCTGTGTCGAACTAAATGCACCAACTGTGTCATCATTAGGTACTGTCTCTGTCTGTCGTTTCTCTATATAATTTTATATAACATTTTAATGTTATACAAAGAAATGGGTATCAATATCCATTTCGTTATATAATATTAAATTTATTACGAATTTAATAAAAAAAAGTAACAAAATAAAGTTTTTTCTTATCTTATACAATTTCTTTTTGATGTGAATATGTACGGTTTTAAAATTGCTTCCATAGGGAGGCAATTAAAAAAAAAAACGAATGATAACATAATCCGGGGAAACAGTTTGGTGTTACAGGTACATATCTCATCTTCATCCAAAAATCAATCATACCACTGATGAAGGATCAAAGATTTTATTATATTAAGTAAGGACTATTGAACATCGCGTGCGGGGGAGAAGGAAGCGCTGCTATTTAGAGATAATTTTAGTGCATATAACTTATTCACATAGAACACACGACTGTGGCCATGGCATAGCCACACCCTATTTTTTGTTATATGAGAGGGGGGCAAACAAGCATGTTTCACCTGATGGAAAGCAATTACCACCGCCCTTGGAGATCTGCAACACTAAGGGTTGCCGATCCGTTGCCAGCCTATACTTTTTCATTTCTTTCTGGTGACACCATTCACTCGCAGGAACACAACAACCCTCAAGGGAATTGATATTTGCAGGTTAAACAATTCGTTATGCCCTACCTCTCTTTTCGAACGAGGATTAAGGATTCTTTACTGATGAGACTTGAAGTTACTTAATATTTTTATTGCCTATGTAAAGAATCCTTAATCTACAATACATGCCTGTACATAGGCAATAAAATATTAAGTAACTTCAAGTCTCATCAGTAAAGAATCCTAAATCCACGTTCGAAAAGAGAGTATTGTTTTATAATTTAGTTATTTGTGTATTATATTTATTTATTTGTTTGCAAATTACCTTTTCTAATTTATTTCTCGATGTTCTACTGACTTGCCAATCGCTGTAGTATCCACTCCGTGCAGTTACTCTAAGGTTGACTGGAAGAGATCCCCATGTGGGATAAGTCCGACTTTGTATCCCTTTATTTTACATGTACTCATTTGTTGTAATTTGAACAATGAAGATAATACAAACAAACTTATTTGGTACAGCTCTAGGGTGTCTATCAGCTAAGCTAAACATACTCGTACGTACCAGAAATCTAAGCTGAAATTTGATTATCACAATAAAAAAATCCGAAGATAATCGGCTTGAGCTTATGCGGTAGCCCCCCAGGTCTTACTCCCCTTGCGCCTGCAAGCAAACTACTTGAGTCGAATAGCTTGTAGCGACCGAGTTTCGGTTTTTTTGTCGGGTAGCAAATAAGCACACGGTCCGCCTAATGTGTAGCGTTTACCGTAGCCATCTTAACGCTGGCAACATGAAACGTCGTTCTGGTGCCGCCACCCTTGCTGCCAATGCAGCAACTCCTTCTTTTATGGTGACCTCACCCATTTGCAGGAAGACAAGAACTCAAGGGAATTGTTATTTAGCTGCGACATTCTCTAAGGTCGAGGTACTGCTTCAGTCGGGCAGCTTAGAAATACGCTGTACCATTACTCTCTTTTGCCAGAGCTTTCTTCGCTAGTCAGGTGCACCACGTGCAGATGAGGTTGGCTTTGGCTCTTAACATCGTGGTGACTCACTCACACCCCAAAAATCAGTTGGTTTGTGTCCGAAGCATCGGAGCCCTACCACCACTCCCCAATCTCCATGATGGGTACCATAGCTGTACAGCGCACTCTCATAAAGAGGGTTGCTCGTTCTATTCCCGACGAATTTCTGTACGCCTAGTGCAATTGTACCCACTTGGCGCCAAATAGCAGGCTACCTGATGTTCATGATAAGTACCGGAGTTGTAAGGCACACGCACTTTCCGACGCCCGGAGACGCCTACCCCTGGTCTTCGCTACAGTAGAGAGACAGGGCTAACGGAAGCGATTGCCCGTCGTCATCTTCCTAAGCAGGCAAACACCCGAACTGCACAGCGAACCTTGGGAAAAGGCGGCCGTGCTAAAGGCCGAGCCCCGTAGGCAACCACCTTAGGTCAGAAGCTACCCACTCACTACGCGCGAGGTCGTACGCCCGAGCGACAACTATGGCAAGGCAGGCGAACATCTCAACCTCTGTAGCTAAACGACATGCACGTGACTTAATAAATAATAAATATTTCTATTAATAATACATAGAAAACACCCACACCAAGACAAACAGACATGTTCATGCACACAAATGTTTGTCTTGTGCGGGAATCGAACCCGCGACCTCGGAATCACAGTGGCCATTGCTAACCATTCGACCACCGAGCTCGTCAATAACACGCACATAAAACCGCCTCGAATCCGGACCCATGACTGCCAAATGATGGGCTTGTCAGCCAGTACCACGATACCCTGATCCAAACAGCCGGACTCGTAGTTCCAGCTGCGAAACTCCCCATCGTCGGGTATGCGGTGGGGATTATCTGTATCTCAGCAGTGGGATGAAACGAACGTGTCCGAGGTGATGGCTGGAAAAAGTAGAAATAAGTTTATTGACTACTGTGTCAATCTAGCCACGGCTGTCATCAGGCGGAACAAGCAGAATGGCCCCGCCTAGGACCAATGTTGACTTGGGCGCCTATATTTTCCGATAGGCGCCTCGATCGCGGTGGCTAGGTGGGGTTATTGAGTTAAGTGTCTGCCGAGGACAGCTGTGGATGGATTGACAATAATTAAATATTTAGTGTGACCAAGCCATCACCTCAATTTGTCGGCGTCCTATAAGTGGACACAACATTTAGTATTATTTAAATAAGTTTAATTTATGTGACAATTTAATTTAATTCAATTTTAAGCTATTGCTCCATTTGTTTTATCTATTATAATTTTAAGTTTATCGCTTTTGCGTCATGAATGTAATATTAATGTAGTAGAAATTATATATAGGTTATTTTAGTTAACATTTGAAAACTTGTATGTAAAAATTTAACTACAAAAGAACCTTGTCCACGACAGGGGTGTGCGCACGCCATTTCGAAAGTAAGCCGATCTGCGCATACTCAGCGGCTACTTACACCGCTGAGTGTGCGCATATTGCGATTGGCGATTAAAAAAAAAAAAAAAGCAGTGGGATGAATAAGGGTTGATGATGACATACTGTCACCAGTCTACTACCCCCACCTGCCTCTAACTGCCCCTACCTGCCTCTAACTACCCCGAATTTCCTCCTATTGCCCCTACCTGTCTTCAACTGCACCTACCTGCCTCCAACTGCACCTACCTGCCTCCAAATGCCACTACCTACCTCCAACTGGCCCTACCTATCCCCACCTAGCGATGTCCTCGTACACTAGAAATCTAGTTTCCCAAAAACATGCGTTTTTGCGAGGGAGCAGCCAATGATATTTTTAGAAGGTTATTATTTCAAACGGCTTGTGTCATTGCATAATATAAGTCGTCTTATGAGCCAATTTTCTACTCAAATGCCTCAAATTTTATAGTTGACATAATATAGCCTAAACAATAGATCAAAAAGCTTCTATTTGCTGTAGTAAACGAAAAGCAATTTAAAGCGCCTGACGTTTTCATATTAATCTGCGAACGGACGATGACAACCATTTTGTATTGCCTTTGTATTTTATTCAGGCGTTGCGAGTTCTAGGTACGTTATTACTTATTCCGTGTTTTCGGTACTTCTTGTCTGTTTTTAGGGTTCCGTACCTCAAAAGGAAAAACGGAACCCTTATAAGATCACTTTGTTGTCCGTCTGTCTGTCTGTCCGTCTGTCCGTCTGTCTGTCTGTCTATCTGTCTGTCCGCCTGTTAGTCTATCAAGACCCTCTATGTCGATAATGCGTACAGTATCAGTATCAAGCTGAAATTTTAACTATATACTCAGGTCTACGGTTCCATGAAGTTTAAAAAATCAAACTACTAAGTTTACGTAAAAAAAAAGATACGGCCGTTTATTCAGTAAAAGCAGTCTGGAATTTTATATTGTCTGAGGTTTGACATGATGCTAACAATCTTTTCTAACTCTTCCTCGGTGCATTCGCTAGCACGTTTGTCCAAATCAATGTCAGCCTTTTTCAACACAATATTTGAATATCTCCGACCAACTCCTTTGATAGCAGTCATGGCAAACATAATTTTACGTTTACCTTATTCATAATAATGAAGAATGTGTTGAAACTTATAAGGGATAACAAGCGACAATTTGAGAAATGTTACAGTCATATCGTCAAGCAAGACGACTCTGTGCTACTGGATTTAATTTCGGCATCAACCCATAATCATCCCACTGTTGGGATATGGGTCTCCCCTCAACCGAAGGGGTTTAGAGCATACTCCACCACGCTGCTCAACTGCGGGTTAGTGGAGGCCAGTGTTTTCAAGCCGCCCTACGGCCAATGATTTGGCTTAACGACTGCGATCTAATGATAACAGCCGGGACCGACGGCTTAACGTGCCCTCCGAAGCACGGATGAACTCGAGATAAATAAACCCATCCATAGACAGGCTGCGGTCGACGTTGCTTAACTTGCGTGTTCGATTAGACTGACACGCGCAACGACGCCATCGAGCTCCTCATTAATCATTGTAGTATTATAATTATGTGCAGGTAAATAGTAGTTAGGTTGCTAAGCCACTTCCATGATTTTATCTCCTAGTTGGGATGTCAAAGCGAATTGTTTCGTCCTTCGTAAAAGACGATCAAAAGTAAAAACTCGTTAGTGTCGATATTTATTTGTCGATTGTGCTCGGCTCTGCCTCCGTGGGCTTTGTATCGCTCTAGGTATTTTTTAAAACTATTTCGGGTGGAATACGAGCATACAACCCACCTGATGTGAAGCGGTTACGTAGCCATATTAACGGTCACAACATGAAATCTCGTACGCCATCACCCCCGCTTCCAATTCTGCAACTCTTTCGTTTTTGGTAACGTCACTCACTAGCAGGAACACGACAACCTTGAAGGGAATTGTTATTTGGCTGCGGTATTCTGTGAGGAATAAAATTAAATAAAGTTCGTCATATATCAAACATTGGTCGACACGTCCTGTCACCAGTAGGCCGGTATTTGCCTTGCTCAGAGAATTAGTATCGCTATCCAGCGAGGTAATGCTGCCAGTCTTCTGGGGACACTGCCGACGGGCAACGATCTTGGGGATATTTTTTATTTGTAGGTAAATTTCTGTTTAATTTTTTTTATCGAGTAACTTTTTCTTTTTATATAAAGAAAATAAAAATATATGGTTTTTAGATTAGTTTTATTTTAAATAAGTTTTTTTTAAATAGTTAATTGAATAAAAAGTTATAAAATTTTACATACCTAATGTAATTTATATAGTAGCCCTAATCATTTTCTAGAAATTAATGTAAGGAAATTAACTAATAATTAAATTAAATTAAATTTTAACATATAAATAAAGTACATTAAACTAAAACTAATTTAAAAACCTATTTAACTTATCTAAAAACCAAAGAAAAAGTTATAGGATAAAAAATAAATATATAAAATGTAATAATAAATATATATTATATATAAATATATACATATTATATTATATTATATTATACATAAATAAATGTATAATATAAAATGTAATTAAAATGTACACACACTCTAAATTAGTGATTTTCAAACTGTGGGTCGTGACTCCCAGGGGTGTCGCCAAGTTATATTCGGGGGGTTGCAGGGGAAATGTTTTAGATCACACGCTACAATAAAAAAACGTAAGTAGGCCTGATTATTGTTCAATAATTCGTTTAGCAAATCTTTTTCCAATTCCAACGAAAGTCTAATTCTCTTCTTAATTTTTATGTCAACATAAATAAAAATACCAAAAAAAAAAAACTTTCAATAATTCTACAATCGTAAGCATCACTAAAAAGTTAAAAGTACTATCTCAACTGAATTTTAAGTTATGAAAAAAAATGAGACCAAACTGGAAGTATATATACGCTTTCAAATAAAAAAAGTTTTACTTTAAATCGGTTTATAAATAAAGGAGTACATAATGAAGTATCAAACATTATAAAAAATGAATTGTTGAAGTTTGGAGTCGGAGGAGCCGAAGAAGGAGGAAGAATGGGGAGGGAGAAGTGGGTCGCCAGAAATTTTGAAACGTAAAGTAAACGGGACCTCCGTATTCAAAAAGATTGAAATACACTGCCCTAAATATCATCATTTTAGTCTCCACTACAGGAGTACGCCCACTCTCTTCCGTCCCAGAATGAAGGAGGATTTGGCCTACACTCCGCACGCTGGCCAAACGGGTTGGGGAGGCCTGATCGATGTTTGATAATGTATTTCCCTTAGTCGCATTGTACGACATCCTCGGGAAGAGACGGAGTGATTCTTTTCTAGTCTGCCGGAAACCACACGGCCATAAGAATATCTTTCAAAACAAGCTACCACGTTACCACGTACATACGAACTGACTGAGAAATCCGTGTACTAACTGTAAACTCACTGACTGGATGGCTCACCACAAAGCCAGTGAGCGTGAATCTAGACTAGATTACTGCCTAGCCTAGGAAATACGACGTAGACCCGATACTCAGCCGGGGAGAGTTGTGGTCTGTATACCCTTTGAGAGTGTTTATAAATGGGACACGCTGACAGACAGGTCTTTTGTATATTAGTAACTAACGTCCAGGCTTTGCAGGAATGCAATTTACAAATATAGATTTGTATTTTAGAAACTAATGACCAGCCCTGGCTTTGCACGGATGCAATTTTTTGGGTCTTGTTTACAAATATAGATTTTTTTTGGAAAATAATAACATTTACTATGAGCTCGGTAGTCAAATGGTTAGCAATGGCCACTTTGACTCCGAGATTGCGGGTTCGATCTCCGCACAAGACAAACAATTATTTTCGTGCATGAACAAGTCTGTTTGTTTATATATATATAATAAATATATATATATATATATATTTATATGTTTGTACTTACAAAAAAAAATGTTTAAGTATATTATCAGTTTGCGTAGTTTGGAACTAAGTGGCCGTGTGTAATTTGTCCAGGAATATTTATTTATTTATTTAGGGTGTAACTTCAACATCTATGTACCAAAGCCTACTTTTGTGGTGCACCGCGTTGACTGACAAACGAGGCTCTGGCGAAAAGAGAGGTAGGGTAAAGCATATTTTGTAAGCTGCCCGACTGGGGAAATACCTCCACCTCACAAAATACCGTGGTCATAAATAGTTATCTTCACTTGTATAAATACAATATCCCTCGAGGGTCTATACCCTCGAGGGATATTGTATTTATACAAGTGAGTGAGGTCACCAGGAACGAAGGAGTTGCTGCGTTAGCAGCGGGGGTGCGAGCCTTTTTATGGCTGCGGTAACCGCTTCACATCAGGCGAGCCGTATACGTGTTTTCCACTCGACGTAGTATAAAAAAAATTACTGACTAATAATATAAATGGGCTATTGGAATACTAGGTTACATTAGGTTTGGTATGCGGTGTTTCGGTAGTGGTATATGACTAGATCTAGATGATTGGACACTTTTGACTAGCATTGCGTTATGAAAAATAACATGTTTATTTCGACTCATGTGAGCCTAGTTGATAATGAGCGTATGTAGCTAATTATTTTAACGCAATAATTATTCTGTAAATAGAATAACCATCTAGTAGTCTATCTGGATACTATTACATTCAACACACGGACACTGAGGCGTGACGAGGATGTGGAAGAGCTGGAAATAGAAATAGGGTCAGTCAAATGCACGATTCTGTGTCTGTCGGAGATCTGAATGAATGAATGATGAGTCTATCTGGAAGATATGTCATAAGGTTTCATTCAAGGTGAGACAGTGGCTAGAGAAAATCGGTTTATCTACAGATTGACACTTTTTTGTCGAAAATACGAGATTAAGGTTGTAGTGGTTCACCATAATTATATAGAGCCTATGCTAATCTCACCTGCATTTGGTTCCCTAATGACCAATTCTCATAATTATTTTACGATCGCAGAACAAAAGTTGACCGAATCAATATTGAATTGTGAATTGATTCAAAAAATATACTATAATCGATTTCATTCATTATTTATGGTCAATTCTAATTCTAATTGTTTGCAAAAAAACTTTCTTAGTTTGTGTAATTTTCGGTTATATTTCGATATAATCCCATTAAATTAGACTTTGAAGTTTCATATTGTAATATGAGAATACCAAATTTGACATTTATGAGATCGAGACGAGAATTGCCCCTCTGGTGGTGTTCATTGCAGCATATTTATTTATTGTTTGCGTTATCTTTACTTGCTAAATGAAATAATGACATCAACTTCAGCAAAGTTCGGACAGCTTCGCATGCTGTAAGTTTTGCCCGAGCTCGGAGAGCGCTAATTAAATCTCTCCGACTATGACGTCTGCCCACGACATTACTTTGTTGTCCAGGAGCTGTGTGCATCTGATCAGACTATCTTCTGATTTTTTTTCAGTCAAGATATTTCTGGGTTGTGAAATACTTTATATTAAGCTTAAAATTTACTTGGAAAAAAATAAATACACATTTGACTAAGTAAAAACTAAGTAACTAAGTAGCTCAAACCTAAACTATTTTTATAAGAATTTGCAGCAATATTTTTACGTTGTTATTTATTTTCAAAGTTTGTTTTTCTAAAGCAAACACTTGTCTTTATATATCCTTGTGGCTTTGCTTGCTTCTTTCTCGTTTTTATAAAATTTTCTCTTTTAATATTTTTCAACTGGAAGCAGAAAAGAAGAAAAATTGAGAGTGAGGTCGCAAAATGCGAGGAGAAGGTGCTTTAACAGTTGCAGGATTGTTACTGCACGAACGTTGTAAGTGTCCCTAAAACCACGGAGTGCTTTATATTCTGGCGGCCGTGTGCCTATTTCGGTACACAACACAGGAACACAACAGCCCTTAAGGAAATTGTTATTTGGTTAATTCATTTATTCTATAAGGTAAAGGTACTTACGTTTTATTCTATAAAGTAGGCTGCAGTGTCGTTATACGTATGCTATAACGACACTGCAGCCTATCTCTCTTTTGCCAGAGCAGTTCACCAGCAGGGCAACATCAGTGGCATGCACCTGTATCTATACACTACTGGATATAAGCCTTCCCCAATGCTTTCCACCAAATACGATCCTCCGCCTTCCGCATCCAGCTGCTTCCAGCCGCTTTCTTAAGGTCATCGAACCATCTAGAAGGAGGGTGTCCAACGCTTCGTCGTCCTACGCGTGGCCTCCACTCTAATACCTTCCTCCCCCATCTGCCATCACTTACTCGGCAGATGTGACCCGCCCATTGCCACTTCAGCTTGCAAACTCTGAAGGCTATGTCGACAACTTTAGTTCTCCGTCGAATTTCTTCGTTCCGGATTCGATCCCTCAGAGAAATCCCGAGCCGACGACGTGGTCATTCATTATGACCACGTCGTCGGCAAACCGAAGGTGTGAGTTTTTTTTTTTTTGTAAAGTATTATAACTTTAAAATATTACAATCTAGCTTATGGGCTAATAAGTAATTTAACTTTAACATAAACTTCTAAATATTATAGTCTAAGAATAATGTCCATTGGCTTTTCTTAGTGTCTATTAAGGTGAAACACTTTCTTATTGTGGTATATTTAATGCACTATCACTAGCATTGTCTCACTTATTACTACACTAACTCTAACTAAAAGGTTTTGTTCTTTTGAGTCTTCTCACTAGGTCTGTGTTATCGAGAAGTTTGACTACCTCTGGATTCACATGGTGATGAAGTCTAAGTTCATGAGCTTCTGCATATCTTTGTATCACTTTGTCCACAAACTCCACTTTAAGGTCCCGATGGAGATAGTCATTTTTGAAATACCACGGTGCATTTACGATGCCCCTGAGTACTTTATTTTGAAAGCGCTGAATAACTTGTTTGTTACTCTGTTTCGTACAGCCCCATAACTGTACTCCATAAGTCCAAACTGGCATAAGGACTTGTTTATACATCAGTAATTTATTGTGGATCGACAAGCTAGAGTTCCTCAAGAGCAGCCAATACATGTTTTTGTATCGTATCTCTAACTCCTCTCGTTTCTTCTTGACGTGAGCTTTCCAATGTAATTTCACGTCTAGGGTCATACCTAGATATTTGGCCGTAATGACATACGGGATCTGCTGACTATTTAAAAACACTGGATGGTAGTGCGGATTTTTGTTTGTGAAGTCAATATGAACCGATTTTGACTCATTTAGTTTAATTCGCCATTTTTGTGTCCATTTGTAAACTTTTGTGATGGCAATTTGGGTTTTCTCAACTGCTTGAAGGTGTGAGATGTACTCGCCATTTACACTGATGCCGCGTTTTTTCCAGTCCAGTGTTTTTAATACGTCTTCCAGAGCAGCGGTGAATAGTTTCGGGGAAATGACATCCCCTTGACGTACTTCCCGCTGCAGCCGGATAGGGGCCGTCCATTAATCACGTGAGGCTCAAAAGAGGGGGAAGGGGTTCAGTAAAAATCACGAAATATCACAAGGGGGAGGGGGGGGGGGGGGTCTAGTAAATATCACGTGTATTTTTTTTTGTCAAACGCGCGATTTCTAAACCGAAGAGCGGCGTGTTGAAGACCTTGACTCGCCGATGCTAAGCAAAGAACGAAGTTGAAGACGATGACGGCCTACAACTCCCTGCGCATACCGTATAATAATGGTTTCAGAGTATTGATGGAGCTGCCACCATTCTGTAGCGCGTCTGGCATGTTCACGCTTGCACGAACAGCCCCCTTACCACCAATGAGTCACTTTTTCATTGGTATGAATAAGCATTCTATTCAGTTATTGAATCGCAATAAGAGTTGGTGGTAAGGGGTCAGAACTTTTATGACACGATAAGCGGTCATCCCTAAATTACGCCACACGTTAAGGGGGAAGGAGGGGGTCGACGAAGTGTGATACTGTGTGACAAGGGGGTGGGAGGGGTCCTAAATTTCGTGACGTGACATTTCAAAATCTATTATAATCTAAGTGTTCAAACACGAACTTTGAACTATTAACAAAAAACTCAAATATCAGCAAATTTACATCTAGAGTTGCGTAGACAAGTTCCGTAATATCAAGCTGTGGAATGAACTGCCTGTGGAGGTTTTCTCAGGAGAGTACAACGTCAACGTGGAGTTCTTCAAAAAGGACGTGAAAACATTTTTACGCTCGTACGTGTAGGGTCGGCAACGCGCATGTGATGTTTCTGGTGTTACAGGCGACCATAGGGTACAGTAACAGCTTTCAGTTATTGCCGCAGCGCTATACAATCATCTCAGCACTTCGATATAGCGGTGGTCAACTTGGCACTGCTGTAAGGATTCCAGAACAGACCAAGTTTCGATGGAGTCGAAGGCTTTCTCGTAATCCACACAAGCCACACAGAACCTTACTTGTTTACTTCTTATTATATTCATTCAGATTTTATTCATTTATATTTTGCTATCGAGATCATGGACACTTACCCTAGACTATAAACCGACGAAATAGCAGATACAGCGCTGTAAGTTGACAGGAAGTAAGAATAGAGAATAGGAACCAGTTCAACACCTTTCGTTTGTCAAACTCACTTGAGTTCAAAGTTAATCACGATCTCATTAAACTGAAGTGAACTCTTGTTGTAAATAAATAGAAGTGGAAGTCCACTGTGTTGCTGGTGAAAACAATTGCGTCGATTTGAAGAACTACTTAGTAGACGAGTGGGTGAAATGAGGGGGGATGATTTGATTATAATTTAACATCGTAGGTACTTCTAAGCAGTTGTTATATATTCAGAGTTTATTATGAATAACTTGTTTTCTGCGAAGTTGTGTAACCGAGTATCTAAAATAATAAATCTGGCTGATTATGATACTGACTTGGCGACGTTGATTTTAATATTATACCAAGTAACTACACGGTGGCAGAGCGGTCAAAATGCCACGGGCCCCTGGACCAAGGGGGCCACAGGCTCGAGAGCTAGTACAAAAATAATATTTAAAAAAAAGTTAGGTTCTAAATATACAACATACAATTTTTTTATATGTAGGTACATTATCATATTTCTTGAAAATAAAATGTACAAAATACTTACTTCATTAGTGTTGGTTTTAGATGATTTATTAGACAGGGCCCATCTGACGAATTTTCCACGGGCCCCTGACGATATAGTTACACTTTTTTTTTTTACGCCCCACGCGCAATGGACATCCTTCCGGAGGTAACTACGGGAAGGAGGTGGTGAATCCTCATGGATACCAACGTAGCGTAAGGCTACGTTGATTATGTCGGACTCTTACCGACTAAACACCACCTACGGACTGCTTTTAGCCTTGCGGGCCTTAAAAGCTTCATCTAAGCGATCGCTCGTAGGGAACGCCGCTCACGAATGAGCGTGCGTTAAGTGAAAATGGCAGCCCCATGAAGTGGGGTGAGCCATAAGAGATGTAAGGGACTAGAGATAGTCGACTGCGACTACCTGACGCCACTGCCTAACTCAGTATTCCAGTCGCACATTTCATTTTCGTTTCGTTTCGTCACGTCTCGATACTCTCGATTCGTTTTGTTTAATTTAGTAATGGTTAGTTGCATATGTCGTCGTTGGTATTCATCCCACTCAACTTATACTTGGATTTAAGAGGACGGTAGAAGTCAGTATCGATTTTCATGGATGGGTTTATTTATCTATAGCTGCTCCTTGCTTCGGCGGGCACGTTAAACCGTCGGTCCCGGCTGGTGTCGTTAGATGACAGTCGTTATTCGTTAAGCCAGTGGCGTTAAGTCAGTGGCCTTTAGTCGGCTTGAATTGAAAACCTCCACCAACTCGCAGTTGAGCAACGTGATGGAATATGCTCTAAACCCCTTAGATTAAGGGGAGACCCGTATCCCAATAGTACGATGAATAAGGGTTGACGACAATTTTATCTTATTTACTTATAGTATTAATAAAACTACGTATACATACAGGGAGTCGCCGACTGGAAATATTGCGAAAACTACAGACGAACCGTGTATTAATGTTTATGCATAGTCAGTCTGTCACGACATTTGGCAGGATGTGTTTATGCTCGATTGCTTTGCTAGGCTAGGCAACTTGTTATTTACCCATGCTCTGATATTAGGTACATAGCTCCAAAATCAAAACCATAGAGCGTTTCAAAAATTCAATAACAAACTAGCGACCCGACCACGCTTCGCTGTGGCTCAATCTTTTCGTTTCCATCCATTTCCTTAGAGATGGCGCTGTATGTGAAAAAAGAATTTTCTTCCTTTCCAACGAATGCAAAACCGTGGAAATCGGTTCGTGCGTTCTGGAGTTATAGCGTCAGGAAGGAAAACCCGACTTATTTTTATATAGTAGATAAAATAAACAGCGCCATCTCTTATCCCAAATTATAACTATTTTTTCTGAACACATTGTGACCATTTTTTGACATCGTGTATATGGCATGATTAGACAAGGATTTATATTATTATGTTTCCACCTATTAAGTGTAAGGTTTTCCGTCTAAAACGAATCACGGCTTTAATCTTTACAATTTGAAAAGTGGTTTACCAGCGGTAAGGCTTTCCCAGCGCGATATAAATATGACAATTTAATTTAAGCTCGGATTAGTGTGCTTACTCGTACTGGGCTGAATGCAACGTTTACATTAAATCCACTGTAATAGTTTCTTACTACCCGACACTCGGTTCCCGGGCTTACGTGATTTACGAGGACGGTAGAAGTCAGTGTTGGTTTGAGCCATAAAGTTAATATACAATGAATAAATGAACCAATGAAACATGGGGGGGGGGGGGGGGGGGGGGGGGCAGGTGAATTTATCCATTTTCCAAAAAATATTTATCTGGCAAGTTGGCCAAGACAACTATTTAAATAATAATAATTTAATTAGTTTGGTGTTATCAACCACCATTTAGTCGTAACCATTAGGATCATAAAAATATATTTTTCTTACATAAATATATTGATTAACAGTTTTTGATTTATCGCAGTTATTTGACGAGCTCGGTGGCGTAGCGGTCAATGACGCGGCTTCGACACCAACGCTCGTGGGTTCGATTCCCACACAGGACAAACATTTGTGTGCATGAACATGTGTGTTTGTCTTGGTCTGGGTGTTTTCTATGTATCATAAGTATGTATTTACAAAAAAAAAATGTATTTACGTATGTTTATCAGTTGTCTAGTACCCATAACACAAGCTTCGCTTACTTTGGGGCTAGATGGCGCTGTGTAATTTGTCTGACACTATGTAGACTTTGTATTAATTGATACGATACAAATTAGTAATATAAACATTGTTATTATTATATTAGTTACGTACTTCGTCGCCTGAAACACTATTTTAGAGAATATTTCATAAAATTCCTAAGAAAAAAATGTTGTAGATGTCGAACAAAATCATGTCGATTGGAAACTTTACTAGAGTGCGCCTGTGTGAAATTGGACCATGTTACGCAGAATGGATTCAACCGACAAACTATGCCATATTTAGAGATATACAAATATAGCGAAAAACTTCCAATCGAGTTTTATATATTCGCAACAGATTCTAGCAGTTTGATGACATATTTTATATATCCCAAAACTTATACTGCGTTTTATTTTTATTCTTATTAAACTTTAAATAGCTTTAAGGTAAAGTAATAAATGCCTCCCCAACCCGTTTGGCCAGCGTGGGGAGTGTAGGCCAAATCCTCCTTCCGTCTAGGACGGACCAGAGAGGGCCGTGCTCCTGTAGTGGAGACTAAAATGGACCTGATGATGATGATGATGAAAGTAATAAAATGTCTTATGGTTTCTATTCTACATAACAGAGTCCAATTATAATAAGCAAAATAGAAAATAACGCATGGTACAATTAAATCTAAATGTATAAAAATTTCGTGTTACGTTGTTTGTCCGCGATGGAATCCTAAACTACGGAGCCGATTTTAATAAAATTTTGCGCCACTGTGCAGTTTGATCCAATCCAACTTGAGAGATAGGATAGTTTACAACTCATCGGAAAAATTAACGTAAAAATATTTAAAGGCGATACGAAGTTCGCCGGGCCTGCTAGTACTGCTATAAACTACACTTAAAATTTCTTCAAGTGAAAATATTCTAGTAAGTACTTTCTTTCTCGTGGAATTTTCTTATTTTTCTGTTATCAACGGCAGAGAGAGTCGTAAGCGCCGGCATGCGCCATGCAGATTGTTTTGCGGTCTCTAGGGTAAGAGCATTGTTCGCATGCACGCTAACGTTTCTACAAAATTCTACATCTTAGGAACTATTCATGGGTTTGAAATACAGGTCAGTTACTCGAACAAAAAAAGATACATTTGTATTCAAATTACGAGTTTTTATCAATATGTTAAATCTTATTAAATAATAGAATAAATAAATATTCTTGGACGAATTACATACCGCAATCTAGTCCCGAACTAAGCAAAATTTGTACTATGGGTACCAGATAACTAATATTATACTTAAATACATTCATGTAATTCATAGAGAATACTCAGATCAAGTCAAACAGACATGTATGGGGTGTAAGAGGTTCATCAATATCTTTGAACCAAAGCCAACTTCACCTGCACGCGGTGCACCCTGCTAACTGACAAACGAAGCTCTGGCGAAAAGAGAGGAAGGGAACGTAATTGTAAGCTGGGGAAAGTACCTCCACCTCACAGAATACCGCAGCCAAATAACGGTTCCCTTGAGGGCTGTTGTGTTCCTGCGAGTGAGTGAGGTTACCAGAAAGAAAGGAAGGAGATGCTGCGTTGGCAGCGGGGGTGGCGACACGCGAGCGATATTTTATATAATATAATAAAAATACGTATATAAAAAAAATGCACACAAATATTTGTCTTGTGCGGGGATAGAACCCTGGGGTCACCTCCAGAGTCAAAGTGGACATGGCTAGCCATTCGACCTCCGTCCGAGCTCGTCAAATATGTACAAGAATGTAGTTGCTTTGATGAAAACTATACGCAATAAATATTAAAATTTTACAGTTATAATATAACTGTAAGATTTTAATATTTATTGCGTATAGTTCGCTTTGCTACTTCTCTAAATAGGGGCCGTGTACTCGGACCCCATGGGCCAAATATTTAGACAAGTAGCAAACCGCTTGGTCGTCACTTTTCGTTACCAGCCCCTTACCACCATCTCTTATTGCGATTCAATAATTGAATAGATTGTTTATTCATACCAATGAGTAAGCGACTCTATCCAATTTGAAATAGAGTCGCTTATTCATTGGTATGAATAAGCATTCTATTCAGTTATTGAATCGCAATAAGAGTTGGTGGTAAGCGGGCAGGCTTTTATTTGGCACACACAACGTATAACAATGCTTATACGTCATTCAGTCATTCAGTCCATTCAGCGTGGAGTGTAGCTGAAAAAAAAAATTTCATTTCAGTTATAATTTGTACATAGTTTCTTTTCCTTTTCTTTTATTATACCCTATATACCTTCATTTACATACAACCTTAAACTAATTTGTTTTGTCAAAGAAAAATATAGTCTACTTGAAATAAATTATTATTAAAAATAAAATGATGAAGTTAGTCATCTTTAGTCGATTCTGGTTTCTTTGAATAGCCATAGAGCAAAAAATAAAACAAACTAAATTGCGTCAAACTCTTCGGATAAATAAAGGGTCTTTCAAATAGAGCGGGTCGATGCTAATACTTTGTGGCGGCCATTTTGTTTTAGCGGCATCTGTCAAATCTTTTGTTTCTTATTAAGTCACTGATGCTAAATCACCATGGCAAGTTACACGGTTCAGGAGCATGTGCAAATGATAAAACTTTATTATCAAAATGAGTGTTCATTAGTGCAAACGTTGCGCGCATTGCGCCCATTTTACGGCAGACGCGGTGGACCTTCAAAGTCTACTCTCCAACGATTGGTGACCAAATTTGAGACGACCGGTTCCGTAAACAACCAACACCTTTACGTCAAAGGAACGCTAGATCGTCCGAGAACATCGCCGCTGTAGGTGTAGAGTGTTCAGGAGACTCCGAGGCAGTCGATTTCTCGCCGTGCACAAGAACTCGGCCTTTCGCAGACTTCAACTTGGAGAATTTTGCGTCGGGACTTGGGCCTACATCCGTACAAGATCCAACTGACCCAAGAGCTCAAAGTTAATGACCATAGACAACGCCGTATGTTCGCTGAATGGGCTTCGGAACGCTTGGATGAGGACCCCGATTTTGGCCGAAAAATAATCTTCAGCGACGAGGCACATTTTTGGATGAATGGTTTTGTTAATAATTAAAATTGCCGTATATGGGATGACCACAACCCACATGAGATTCACCAGGTGGCAATGCATCCACAAAAAGTTACTGTTTGGTGCGGATTTTGGTCTGGCGGCGTCATTGGTCCGTACTTCTTCGAAAACGACGTTGGCGAGGCCATCACCATCAACGGCGAGCGCTACAGATCCATGATTAACAATTTCTTTTGGCTTGAATTGAACAGTATGGACGGTGACGACATGTGGTTCCAGCAAGACGGCGCTACGTGCCACACAGCGAACGACACAATGGATATTCTGCATGAACGGTTTGAGGGTAGGGTTATCTCTTGCAGAGGTGACGTGAATTGGCCACCAAGATCGTGTGATTTGACTCCGCTAGACTTTTTTGTGGGGTTTTCTGAAGTCGCAGGTCTTTGCCAATAAGCCACAATCGACCGTTGCCCAGAAAGCCAACATAACGCAGGCCATCGCTCAGATTCAGCTGGATCAATGCAGCAGAGTCATTTAAAATTGGACCTCTGGGATTCGTGCCACCATTTGAAGCCGCGGCGGACATTTGAACGATGTTATATTCCATTCATAATGGCATAACTGGGCCTTTCAAATAAAAAAAATATTTCGTTAATATCTCACACACATCTAGTTTTATTCAATTTTAACAGCGACCCGTCCTTGTTGAAAGACCCTTTATAATCAATGCTTATTTAGAAATTATCATGTCGTACAAGGCGACTAAGGGAAATAAATAAATAATTCTGGACAATTTACACAGCGCTATCTAGTCCCAAATTAAGCGCAAAGATTGGGTATTAGACAACTGATAAATGTACTTAAATACATTTTTTTTTGTAAATACCTACATACTTATAATACATAAAAAACACCCAGACCAAGACAAACAAACATGTTCATGCACACAAATGTTTGTTTTGTGCGGGAATCGAACCCGCGACCTCGGAGTCAAAGTGGCCATTGCTAACCATTCGACCATCGAGCTCGTCATTATTATCTCGGCTAGAAGGCTAGCTTTCTGGACTTTACCTTCTTTCTATATCACAATATATAGGTTTATTTCAGAAATTCGATGGCGTCGTTGCACATGTCAGTCTAATCGAAAAAGTTAAGCTACGTCAGCCGTAACCTGTCCATGGATGGGTTTATTTATCTTGAGCTCCTGCGTGTTTCGTAGGACATGTTAAGACGTCTTTCCCGGCTCTTGTTATTAGATGACAGTCGTTAAGCCAAGTCAGTGGCCTTTAGCCGGAAACACTGGCCTCTACCAACCCGTAGCTGAGCAGCGTGGTGGGGTTGTGCTCTGAACCCCACTTGCTCTGAACCACACAACCAGCAGTGGGATGAATATAGATTTTTTTTTATCATCTACGCTCTATCTAAAAGAAAACAAAATATAATACCATTTTTTGTAACGCTGGTTTTTATGAACCGATTTTTTTTTGTATCCGAAACATCCCTCCGACGGCAGTCTCATATAAATTTTATTAGGATTTGATTATAAAATCTGGAGAAAATATTCTCCAGATTTTATAATCAAATCCTAATATAACATAAACTAAAAATTAGGAAATGATTAAGCATTTCTTCCAATAGCGCCGGTGCTTACGAACAGATATTCGCAACAGCGGCTCTCGATCGTGATCAGGTTTTCTGTTAAGCGCCGGTCCCACTGCGAGCGGTCTGTCTTGCAGTGGGACCGGTGCTTAACAGAATAATAAACTTTTTTAACACACTTAAAAAAGTTTTTTTTTCTGTTAAGCGCCGGTTTTCTTTATTACAGAGATTGAGACACTTTATGAGCATAAAGTGTCTCAATCTCTGTAATAAAGAAAACTTTAAATAAATTCCCCATTTTGTACGTGGCTAAAACTATATCCGCTAAAAGCAAAAAAAAAAAAAACTTCATTCTTTTAGTCTATGGCCGATCACCATTGTTAGATGCGCGCGTTTATGAATACTGATATTTTTTTCCTGCCATTGCGAAAATCTTTTTATCTACCTACTAAATAGACTGATTTTTTAGTATTATTTTCTTCACGAGTGTGTCGAAAAACGTCGTAAAATACACGTGTGTATTGATGATTATCGTCCTCGGCTCTCTTAAGACCCTCGCGCCTCAGCGGTAATGTTGGTGACATTACACACTTGAACCATAATGCACTATTACAGTCGGGTTTTTTGAATCGATTAATAAATTCATATTTAAATATTAACATGTCTGCTTGTTAATGAATATTATGTATATGTACCGTAAGTTATGTGGGTAAGTAATCAAAACAAGAAACTAACTTAACTCATTAACCAAATGAAGTTTAAATTATTACTGATACGAATCACACTTTGTCATCAAAGGCTGGTATACAAGCATGACTAATCAGTTTAATAGTAATAGAGATTAATGGTTATTTACATAATCGGCATTTTAGGGAGTCATGCCAAAGATTATATTAGTTTCAAAGTTCAATGCATGTTCTTCTTCTCCACAATCTTTATTAGCATAATACTCTCTTGTATAAGTCAAATCAGTGATAAATAGGTCTTTTAAAAAAATTCTACATTAAGTTTCATTGCCACCTTTTGTGTATACATACATATAAATAAATAATTAATAAGTAAATATTTCTGGGCAATTTACACAGCGTCATCTAATCCAACTAAGCATAAACTAAGCTAAGCAAAGTAAAAAAACTAAGCAAAGCTTTGTACTATGGGTACTAGATAACTGATATTATACTTAAATACTTTTTTTGTAAATACATACATATAATACATAGAAAACACCTAGACCAAGGCAAACAGATATGTTCATGTACCTACATGAATATTTGGCTTGTGCGGGTATCGAGTCAAAGGAAAAAAAAATTAAAGGAATATTATACTTATACATTTATTATTATTATTCGACCACCGAGCTAGTTAGGTATGAGTGTAATACTCACTTGTATGATTCAAGTCAAAGTCTCAAAGACCTATTTATCACTATAAATAGGTCTTCGTTCTTTAAAATAGCAAGTGCAGTCGGGCGCAGTCAAATAACAATTCCCTTATGGATTGTTGTGTTCCTGCGAGTGAGTGAGATCACCAGAAACGAAGGAGTAGCTGCGTTTCAGCAACTCCTTTCTTTTTGATGGTGGTTCTTTAACAGCGATTCCATTTTGCGAGCGTTAATATGGTTACGGTAATCGCTTCCTTGGCACGCTCTACATCCTAATTCGCTTGACGGAACCCTTGAGGTGTCATTCGATTCGTCTCAGTTTTCAGAGAGACATAGGTATATATTATATAGTTTTAAAATGGCGTCCGTCTTCGATCATTAATACATTAGCGATCGAAGGCGTACGCGGAAAAAAATGGGGGATAATAACAAAAAAAGAATGTTAGAATTTTCAGTAAAGTTTTTTGTTTCTGCAAATAATTTCTTGTTTAAGTCTGAGATTTAAGAACAGTACAGATTCAAAAACTATTGTATACTATGTGAACTTGTACAGTCAAGACCAAAAACCAAGGATCGAATCGGCCGTTAAAAGTAAATGCAGAGTGAAAGCGTCGGATGCCAGTATCGGCCTCCAAGTAGACCCCAATAAAATGCTCGGTTTGTTTTTTACGACCTCGCCCCACTAACGCCGCTGCTTCCTCCGCACTCCGCAGTAAATGAACGGCTTTTTATATAGCTGACTGTAGGGTAGTTAGGTAAATGATAGATCTTTTCATTAAGGCCTCGAACGCGGCTGAATGGATATGTATGAGGGTTTTGACCTTTTGGCCTAATTAAATGTTAAGGAAATTAGTATTGTCCGGAATTTGTATTTGATACTCACAGGTGGATTATCATGTGAACAAATTATTATACATTATGTGAAATTAATGTTTTAATGTGAGTTGGCTGCCATTTTGTTAAACTGGACTATTTACAATGCTATTACTGTGGGACATTACTTTACAGGGTTTATTGTGTTTATTTTTAAGGTTTCTGCGTGAGATTTAATAACCCTAATAACCCTATTTGAAATCGAGGCGAAAAAAAATCCAGCCTGCAGTGTAAGTGGTTCATCAACATCTTTGAACCAAAGCCAACCTCACCTGCACGCGGTGCACCCTGCTAACTGACAAACGAAACTCTGGCGAAAAGAGAGGTAGGGAGTGTAATTGTAAGCTACCCGACTGGGGAAGTACCTCCACCTCACGGAATACCGCAGCCCAATAACAAATCCGAATAGTAAATATAAAAAAAACAATTTTGATTGCGTTCGATAGACTACTAAATCCCTATGTGGTGAGTGCAGTGTATCAACAAAAAGAGCTTGCATTTGGACGTTATATGTATTTAGTAGTTTTTGAAATGCAAATCTTTGTACGAAGAATTTAGGTATATAGTAGAAATATTTAGGATTTCTCTATGACATTTGTGTCAAATCTTTATTTTATACATATACCGTAAAATCAAACTCAAAGCGGGTGTCACAAGCATCCTTACTCTTTAATACTTATGAAACTGTATTAGAGCAGTAGTTATCATCAGTATATGGTGTAATGTATTTATGTATGTATATTTATATTGATTTGTAGTACAATTAGACTCTTCTACCATTAACCATATTCATGATTTTCTCCACTCCCAATGGTTACCAGTTTAATGTGGTCACTAGACATTAAAATAAATAAATTATATACTTATCTGATATTATTATTTTATTAATAATCCGAATCGATAATGTCGAAACATGCTTTTAATTTTGTTCTATTTTTAGAAGATTTCTAGCTTTTTCTTACATTTTGTACTTATAATAAATCTCTCACAATTGAAATATTAACACATGAGTCAAAAGTAATATTTCACTTGATAGACAGATAGATACCTATTTATTCCCGAACACATGGTATACAAGGTGTTATAATAGCACACCCCGGCCACTCCATACAAATGACGCGTCATTTGCTACTACATAAACAATGACGTCAGTGCAGAGCGTGGATATGCATGTATGCGTGCGGCGCCATACAAACTGCTCCAGATTTGTCTCAGAGGGGAGGTGAGGTCGACACGAGAGAGCGGCAGGGAGTGGTTGTACTATTATTAGACTATTATTAGAGCTCGTACCGAGCTGCAGCGCAATGCTCCGCTGACGCGCACACTATGCACCCTCAACCAAATGGCCGAGAGAACAGCCCCCTTACCACCAACTCATATTGCGATTCAATAACTGAATAGAATGCTTATTCATACCAATGAATAAGCAACTGTATTCAATTTGAAATAGAGTCGCTTATTCATTGGTATGAATAAGAATTCTATTCAGTTATTGAACGCGACAAGAGTTGGTGGTAAGGGGGCTGACCTTTTTTCTTGTTCTTTGAACGAATTCACAAAGATTGAATTGTGTCTTTTATGTTTTATCTTATAATTTTAAATATTGTTTACTGAATGCTTTTCTATTGTATTGGTGTGATGCTGTAATGGTAGACATAAGCTAAGATAAATAAATAAATAAATATTTTTCATACTTCCCATAAAAACACAGAAATATTTATAATACAGTCAGATTAACATGTATACTATACATAGTGCCTTTATACTTAGTTACCTCATTAATTATTTATCTCTCCCTTTATGTCACACGCTACTGAGAGGTCATACGTAATTAAATTGTCGTAGTTATAGTACGTCGGTCGGCTATATGTTACCCTACGTCATCGATGCAAGACCAAAAGCTATTTCTCTCATACAATATTAGGAACACTTTAAGCTTTATTACCTGATCTATCACTAATTATATACATGTGAAAGTTTGAAAGATGTTTCTGACTTAATCTAGCGTAAACAGATCGGATTTTGATGAATGTTTTGAATATTACTTTATTATTATTTGAACCTACTAAGACGATACTGGCCCGCTCCCTTTTGCTTCCTCATAAAGACTATGCGGATGAGGCTTACCTGGGATCCGGCAGAAGGGTTGATAGTTGAGATAGATTAATGAATGTATGCATGGCCATATCTCTGAGTTTCGCTAGCAACTCGGCTGGCTTCCGGCCAGACTTCGAAGAAACTTGTATATCCTTTCCGTGCTTTTCAATGTGTTCTTATCCATCTGCTCCAGGTTATTTAAATGAAAGGTTTCAATTTCGCGACATAGATAACCATTTGCGTCGTTCCGTGGATCCATTGCTGAAAATTCCTCTACATAATAGCTCAACTTACACCAAATCATTTTCCGTGTAAGCTGCAAAACTGTGGATCTCACTTCCTATAACGGACATAAAGATGTCTAGTACTCTTGGCTCCAAATCGGCTCTGAGGAGGTCTCTCAATAACGTTATGTTGACTGCAAATTAATGGTTTATTTTAAGTTTTATTTATATGTACACATATCATAATATAAATATGTGTTAATGGGTATTCGTATTTAAACTATGTTTTAATTTTTGTCCTGTCCATTATTATCACGGTGATTACTGTACTTTGTAATTACATGCCTTTAATTTTAATCCTTTTGATACTCTAAGGTTGATTGGAAAAGATCCCTCTAAGGGATAAGTCCGCCTTTGTACAACTTTATTTTGCATTTTATTTCTTGTTATTTTTTTGATGTACAATAAAGTTATAAAAAACAAACAAACAAACTATTTATCCCGGTAGTGTGTTCATGCGGAGTAACCATGAAAGAAGAAAATATTTTATATAAATCTAATTTCTACAACATAACAAACAAAAATTCACATTTATATCATAGTGCCATAGAGCCTGAAACTAAGTAGCGTAATGGAGTGCACTCTAAACTTCTTCGATTGAGAGTAGATCCGTATCCCAGCAGTGGGAATATTAGTTGATGCCGAAATTTAAGTTTCATTCATATCGTCCACGTACCGTTAACATACATATTATTACTTAGTGGAACAGTTCATGTACTCTATGACGTAGTGTAACTTACAGTCGCCTGTCAGACTATTATGTCTTCTCATGAATACTACACTCTCCTTGTACGTACATACAATCACAATATCGCATAGATGCTACTCGCAATAGCGTATAATTGGCAATAAGCGAAGTGGACATGTCTATGTAGTGCCATGTGAGTATTAACTGATATTGGAACTTGGTTGCTATAGTGACAATATGATTATACAAATATTATAACTTGCCAGAATATTATAAATATAAATTATACGTATAACAGAATATTATATATATAAAAATGGAAAAAGTTTCCTGACCCGATTTTTTATTTGGGTGTTATCAGAAAATAGCCGAATTTCATCTGCAACGATGGACTGCTATGTCTTGTTTAGTAGTGTAATACTGAATAGGTAGATGGCGCCACACTGCGACTTCACAGCAGTACTTAATCTACTATATAAAAATAAGTCGGGTTTTCCTTCCTGACGCTATAACTCCAGAACGCACGAACCGATTTCCACGGTTTTGCATTCGTTGGAAAGGTCTCGGGCTCCGTGAGGTTTATAGCAAAGAAAATTCTGGAAATATTTGAAAAGAAAAGCGGGAAAATCTTTTTTCACATACAGCGCCATCTCTAAGGAAATGGATGGAAACGAAAAAATTGAGCCACAGCGAAGCGTGGTCGGGCCGCTAGTTTTATTATAAAACGCAAAAATTCGCCATCAACACAAAACTTCCGATCGAGTGCTTTGTCCAACTGAGGTAGCACATTTGGAAAGAGGACTCGATCGGTAATCGAGAGGTCATGGGTTCGAGTCCCACATAGGCGGGAAGGTGATTTTGTTAAACATTTATGATATCTATAACTTTCCCAATGCGAACTAAAAAGTATATTTTCGTGATTTCTAGATGAAGTTCAAATTAAACATAATAAATCTAGTTTAGGGTAATCAATAGAGTTTGTTTGAAAGATCCCTCCAAAACACGTCAACAATAATACTACAAGATTTTACTAATAAAATTACAGCGGGAGCTCGTCTACGCAATTAGCTCCTCTTAATTGCTTTATTGGTTACGAGGCAGATTCCGGTCACGCTCTGCGGGACGTCCAAATTACTGAAAGGCATTCACGGAATCCCTGCCTATCGTTTCTGGTGGGGTAATATTTTGTACGGACCTGTATATTATACGCATTACATATACTTACATTCTTGGGGTGTAAGTGGTTCATCACATCTTTGAACCAAAGCCAACTTCACCTGCACGCGGTGGACCCTGCTGACTGAAAAACAAAGCTCTGGCGAAAAGGGAGGTAGGGAGCGTAATTTTAAGCTACCCGACTGGTGAATGTACCTACACCTCACAGAATACCGCAGCCAAATAACAATTCCCTTGAGGGTAGTTGTGTTCCTGCAGGTGAGTGAGGTAACCAGTTGCTGCGTCGGCAGCGGTGGTGACGGCGCGCGTGCGATGTTTTATGTTGTAAGCGTTAATATGGCTGCGGTAATCGCTTCTCATCAGGCGGGATGTATGCTTGTCTGCCACCCGATGTTATATAAAAAAAATACATTTTGACATATACAGAAAATTTTGACACACTATTGTTACATGATAAACAAACGCCGAAAAAGAAAGGGTTTTATATATTTATGTTATGGGTTTTTCGAGTGTATGTATCATCATCATCATCAGGTCCATTTTAGTCTCCACTACAGGAGCACGACCCTCTCTCGTCCGTCCTAGACGGAAGGAGGATTTGGCCTACACTCCCCACGCTGGCCAAACGGGTTGGGGAGTCCTGATCGATATTTGATAACGACCCTGTCTCACAAAAACTATGAACTATCCCAAATCGAACATATGTTTTTTCTTTCAGTCATTTACTGTTCGTGCTTTGGAACAAACTGCCTGAGCATATTAGAGATAGCTGTACCGTCGCTACTTTCAAAAATAAGCTAAAAGACCACTACGAATGACGAATGATAAGATTAAATTTGTATTTTTTGGCAAAAAAAAAAAAAAAAACTGAAACGTTATGCATAGCTTGCTTGACTCCCAGCCATGTAAAATTTCTTTATGCACAGTAGGGTTGGCTGGACGAAATCTCTTGAAGAGATAAGCTCACCTTTGTATACTTGTCTGTTCACAATTTTCTGTATTTGTTGTTATGCAATAAAGAATATATTAGAGATGCCAAAGAAATATATTATGTTTATTTCACCTGCACGCGGTGCTGCAAGCTCTGGCGAAAAGGGAGGTAGGGAGCGTAATTGTAAGCTACCCGACTGGGGAATGTACCTCCACCTCACAGAATACCACAGCCAAATAACAATTCCCTTGAGGGTTGTTGTGTTCCTGCGGAAAGGAAGAAGGTGCTGCGTTGGCAACGGTGGTGGCCAAAGAAATATATTATATTTCTTTGGCATGGTCTACAGTCTAAACCTCTTGACGGATTTCAACATAATATCATATCTGTTACGATTCGTATCAGTTGTGAGAGTGACGGTAGTTGTGAGTGCACATACAATATGACGTACGCGGAAAAAAATGCAGTTTAAGTTTGAATTTTCAATTGGGTTTTTGTTTCGATGTAGCTGATGTCGCAAATTTTATACGGCATCGTATTTTTTCTCGACATGTCACAATTCATACTGATTGAAAACTATAAAATTTTACGTGAAGTAATGTTAGTAATTCATAAAAGTTATGTATGTGATAAAAAAAAGTTTTCCTAAATATTTTGCCGGAATATTTTTTCCATGTGAATGTTTTTGTATATTATATAATGCACTTTAACATGAATTTCAGAGCTTTACTTTGTTTGTATAAGAGAATAAAATTAAAAAAAGGAAAAAAGAGACTAAAAATAAATATTCGACAAAATACACATGGCCATTTAGTCCCAAGCAAAGGTTATATTTAAATGGGTACTAGATGACTGATATTATAGTTAAATGTACATTTTTTTTTGTAAATACATACATATAATACACCCAACCCAAGATAAACAGACATGTTCATGCACACAAATATTTGTCTTGTGCGGGGATCGATCCCGCAACCCCGGGGTCAACGTAGGCTATTGCTAATCATTCGACCACCGAGCTCGTCAAAAAATAAAGTACTACTCTTCTCTGCATATAATAATATATATGCCTTTTTTCTTTATTTAGTTGCCAACATGTCTACGTCATCGTTCCATATGCACTACATCCAACGCTCATCGCGTATCTACAGCAGTAAATGTTTAAACAGTTAAGGCAGGTGCGTATAGCTTCGGCGGCGGTTGGTTCCGATAATTGCCGATGCCCATATTGTTAATCTATAATTTGAAAACCATCAGCTCTTTATTCCTGACACATTCCGCTAACTGATTTTGGCGGAATGTGAGTGAAGTAAGGTTCTCTGTGCACGAATTGCAATTAATAATTTGCAGTTTTGAAGGGTCTTTGAGTACTGGAGAATTCATTATAGTTTCATCATTATAGTGTCATCTCAAAGAGTATATGATATGAGAAACAATATTATAGAAAAGAAGATAAGATATGAGGATGGACTAAGATGGATTCAAGTTACCGGTTGGACGAATTTGATCCCGAAGTTTGACGTGTATACGTTTTTAAAATTGCTTTCATAGGGAGGCAATTCAAAAAAAAAACCGGACAAATGCGAGTCGGACTCGCCCACCGAGGGTTCCGTAGGTACGTAGTATCATTATTAAATTTGATATTTTTCATTATAAATAAGAAATAATGCGTCGAAAAAAATTAATAAAATATATTTTGCAATGTGTACATCAAGCCCTTTCATATGATACCCCATTTGAACTAGTAGTTTCAATTTGAAATTTCGACACCCTATAAAAAATATAGACCCCCTATTTTTTAAGATCTATTTACAAATGTATAGTTTTGATTCCTGTACTTGTAGTCTATAACGATGTTACTTGCCAAATTTCATAATTCTAGGTCAACGGGAAGTACCCTATAGGTTTTGATTCCCTTGAGTGTGTCTAAATATGCGTTTTTTGCTGAATAAACGGCCGTAACTTTTTTATACGTAAACTTAGCAGTTTGATTTTTTTTTTAACTTCATGGGACCGTAGACCTGAGTATACAGTTCAAATTTCAGCTTGATACCTCCACGCATTCTCGACATAGAAATTCTTGACAGACAGACAGACAGACAGACAGACAGACAGACAGACGGACAACAAAGTGATCTTATAAGGGTTCCGTTTTTCCTTTTGAGATTCGGAACCCTAAAAACGATTGATAACAAAATCGGGGGATACAGTTTGGTATTGCAGCTACATATCTATCATGTCCATCCAAAATTCAATCACACCACTGGATAGATGAAGGATCTAAGAATTTATTACGCTAAGTAAGGACTATGGAACATTGTGTACGGGGGAGGGGGAAGCGCTGCCATTTTGAGATAATTTTAGTGCATATAACGTATTCACGTAGAACACACGGCCGTGTCCATGACACAGTCATACCCGATTTTTTTTTCATTCCTCCAAACTTATGAAATTGTGTTAATAGAGGCAGTTATCAAATAGTTCGTTTTGAGGTAAAAAGGGTTCATCACCATCTTTAAAACCTAAGGTAAATTCACTTGCACGAGGTGCATCCTGCCGATTAGCTCATTTCTGACCCCTTGGTGTTGCTGATCTCCATGGGCGATGGTAATTGCTTTCCATCAAGTGACCAACATCCTCGTTTGCCCCTGTCTCATAATTTTAGATAAAAAAAAGTTAAGTTATTGAGGTCAAACCACTGAAATAAATGGAATGAATGGAAATCAATTGGGAAGTCACGCATTTGTTACTTCGAGGTTTGTTCGGAATGCTAATTTTAATAGAATTAGTTGTAGATTTCGAATGAATTGGAGAAAATTGTATCACGTTTTGGTGTCATTGGTTTTAGGTATTCAGATTAGGCGCTATTATCGGTTTTACTTTCAATAGCACGTATTAATCGCATATTGAATTGAGCTTATTCCCAGACAATCTTTGAATATTATTTTTATCACATAGCTTTACGGTTCTGGAATCAATGTCCTTTTGAGCCCGTCTTTGTATTATTTCTTTATCTTATTCCCGGACCGAAAAATATCGTCAGAAATCTTCTTGTAACTCCATTCCACTCCAACATAATAAGACAACAGTAAAGTCAATAGTGGAATTTTTCTGCTGTTTTGCACGACTTCTTGGAATGATTCGGCATCCCCGATTCAAACACTTTTAATCATAGATTCTACTACTTTTATGCACTCAAATGATTACTTTCACCATATTACACTATCTCTATTATGAATCAATATCATTATACATTATATTATGAAAACTTGTTTAGAAGCACAACAGCGATCACCAAGTTTGCGCCAAAAAGTTATTTGCATATTATAATACTCTACTGTTACAGGAAATTAACCTCAGTGAGGTTTTTTTATACCAGGTCGGGTGGCGAACAAGCATACGGGCCCAGCCAAGCGATCTTTTGTAGTTATAATAATTAACTGGCAGTATTGCTATGTTGATTTGTCAAAGAAGTTGGAATTTTATTCGATTAGTATGCGAAAAGATACATTTTTTCAAAGAAAATTTTGGATACTTTTTTATTTTCATAAAAAGATAACGCTTTTTGTATCTAGTGCCGATATATTATTTACTTATCTTGTTGATTGATTACTAATATATTTATATATTTATAAAGTTGAGTATTACCTATATAGTATATGCAGCGCCATCTACCTTTATTTCAGGTCTCCTCTACCCAAAGGTTGCCTGGAAGATATCGCTAAGCGCCTTTTATACTTATTATTGATTATGGTGCAATAAAGAGTATTGTATTGTAATATATCTCACGAAACAATGCTAACTACACAATCATAGTATTGGTCATGTCATGTTTTATTAATATTTCAAATGTAAACTGGTAGATAAATATAATTATTTTAAATAGTTGTTTCGGCCAACTTGCCAGAATATTAGAAATATTAGGTTGGGGAAAAAGTCTTTTCGTATTTTATATGAAAATTCAAAACATTTTTTAATAAAGTTTATTTACATTTAACTAAAGTATGTAGGTGCCATCTTGTTCGATAACTTTTTGCCATCTTGTAGGTAGAGTCATGATCCCATTACTATAGAAATTTTGGGACTTCTGTTCAAAAAACCACGACAAGTGGTTTTGGCAGTCTTCTCGTGATGTTAACCTGACATTGCCTAAAGAATTCTGAAGAGACCGAAACAGGTGGAAATCAGAAGGTGCAAGGTCAGGACTATACGGCGGATGCATTAACACCTCCCAGTCAAACTCTCTTAATTTTTGCTGAGTGGCTAAAGATGTGTGAGGTCTAGCGTTATCATGATGAAAAATCACACCCCTTCTGTTAATTAATTCCGGCCGCTTTTTCTCAACTTTTTGCTTTAATCTCATCAGTTGTTCACAGTAGAGTTCAGAATCGATAGTCCTGCCTGGCGGTAACAGCTCATAATGAATAATGCCCTTCCAATCCCACTATACACACAGCATCACCTTGTTGCGGGTTAACCCGGGTTTTGCCAGAGTCTGTGAAGCCTGACCGGCCTTTGACCACGACCTTTTTCGCACGTTCTTGTCGTACGTCATCCACTTTTCATCACCAGTTATAAGCTTCTTCAAAAACGGTTCGCTTTCATTACGTCGTAGTAAAGAATCGCAACTGAGTACACGGTTCATTAGGTTTCTTTCAGTGAGATCGTGAGGCACCCAAATATCGAGCTTTTTAGTGTACCCAGCTTTTTTCAAATGCGCCAAAACTGTTTTGTGGTCAATTCCTAATTCTTCAGCTACGTCGTAACTACTGATATGCCGATCTTGCTCCACTTTTTCAAAAATGGCATCCATTTTATCCGTAAGGGCGACCAGAGCGACGTGCATCTTTCACATCAAAATTTCCTGATTGAAAACGCTTAAACCAAATTTGTGCTACTCTCACAGACACTGCACTAGGTCCATAAACGTCACAAATTTTTTTCGCAGCTTGCGTTGCATTTTTACCTTTTTTGTAGTAAAATTTTAAAATGAATCGAATTTCTTCATTAGATTCACTCATCTTGACAGTAAAAAAAACAAATGAAAATCACACATTTACCTAATTTGAATTTGGAATTATCTTTTTTAAAATTTAAACTTTTTAAAGATATCAAAACCTGCCAGATACAAATGGTATAACCAAAGAGATTTTATTACAAGTTCATACATACTATAATGCGAAAAGACTTTTTCCCCTACCTATTATTAAAAAAAAAAAAAATGGAAAATGAGGTTGTGGGTTCAAATCCCACCTAGGCAGGGGAGGTGAATTTTTCTATTTTTAAAAATATTTATAATATTCTGGCAAGTTGGCTGAAACAACTATTTAAAATAGTGTCCGACCGAAACTGGTTTTTACGACCGAAACCGAAACCGAAACTTTTACGAAACAATTATCTAACTGTAGGTACTTTTCTTATAATTACGTTACGTTACGTTATAATTGCTACTTGGTTATATATATTTTTTTTATATAAACGACGTTGGGCGGCAGACAAGCTTACGGCCCACCTGATGTGAAGCGGTTATCGTAGCCATATTAACGCTCGCAACATAAAATATCGCTGGCGCGCCGCCACCCCCGTTGCCATCGCAGCATCTCTTTCCTTTCTGGTGACCTCACTCACTCGCAGGAACACAACAACCCTCAAGGAAATTGTTATTTGGCTGCGGTATTCTGTGAGGTGGAGATTCCCCAGTCGGGTAGCTTACAATTACGCTCCCTAACTCTCTTTTCGCCAGAGCTTCGTTTGTCAGTCAGCAGGGTGCACCGCGTGCAGGTGAAGGTGGCTTTGGTTCAAAGATGTTGATGAAGCACTTACACCCCAAAGAAAATAAAATTGAACGTTGAAATTCTAAATTTTTAATATTATCTCCACTAATGCACTATACGTAGGTCACACTAAGTTTTGCGTAACTTAAAAAAACAACATGTTATAACCAAAATATTATGTTTATTGCTTTTCAAAATATTCTCCTTTACATTTTAAACATTTTTTCATGCGAACGAACCATTTTTTAAAGCAGGAGGACTACAGATCTGTAGGCATGTTTTACTCTACGTGCTGATTGAACGCTATCACTACCTCTTCGGAGTTGGTAAAAGTGAAACCTCTCATCAAATCTTTGATTTTGGGGAAAATACAGAAATCACAGGGTGCTAGGTCGGGGCTATGTGCAGGATGGGTGACTAGTTATACTTTTTCGGAAGCTAAAAATCATTTTGTTTTGTTAGCCGTGTGTGAAGAAGCGTTGTCATGATGTAGGAGAACGCGGCTTTTTGGTCGTCTTTCGCGAACTTTTTCTAACACCCTGGGTAAACACTCGGCATTAACACTCTTTTGATCTTCAAGTGGAATTGTGCAGATGGGACCCGTAGCTGAGAAAAAAAACGCGATCATTTTTTTACCAACGTTTCTCGCCTGCCTCACTTTTGTTGGCCTGTTCTCATTTTCAAACACCCATTCACAAGATTGCTGTTTTTTTCGGGTTCAAAACAATAAATCCACGTTCCTCCTGTGATAATGTCATAAACAGTATTAGAATGTCCGTGGTCGTACTTCAGTAGCATCTGTGAGCACGATTCCACGCGAGCCCGCTTCTGCTCCGCTGTCAGTTCATGAGGGATCCAACGACAACAAAGTTTCCGAACTTTTAATTCTTCGTGTAAAATTTTCTGAATTTGGCTTATACCAATCCCTAATAGTCCTCGAATTGTCTCATAGGTAATCCGCGGGTTTTCTTCAATTAGCCGCTTAACAGTAGCCATATTATTTTCATTGACGGCAGTTGAAGGCCGCCCTTCACGAAATTCGTCATGTAAAGAAACCCGACCTCTCTCAAATTCAGCAAACCATCGCCTCACGGTGCTTAAACAAGATGTTTCTCTCCCAAAAGCATTTTGAAGACGAGCGGCACAGTCTTGCGGATAGAGAGAACTTTTAAAATCATAAAAAATCGTCGCTCTAAAATCTTTTACACTTAATTCCATTTTCGTTGCGTACGTAGAACATTGATGTGTGATAAAAAACAATTGACTAATGATTTCCCGCCAAGAGGAAGAAGGTTGCAAGTCGTTTCAAAAAATATAACATTCGAAATTAAAATATGTAGTTCCGATTAGCTAGAAGTGCAAAACTTTTAGTGTGCCCCATGTAGTAAGTACCAAGTACCTAACTATTGTTTGTTTACGTACAGCATTAGCGAATGAGTTAAATTAACCACAAAATATTTAGATAGTTATGTTAAACTTGATTCTACTATAATCTATGCATTAGTTTGTTATACTAAATTATTTTTCGATGTTTACTACCTACTCTTATACAATATCACAATGATAAAACTTACCGAATTCAAAACAAATCACACGAAATTTCACAAACAACAAACAAATCGCACTGCAAACACAAACAAGTCACGACCTGATTAGGCACGTGGACGCGGCAAAATGTCTTCGTCGCTTGAATGGAATTTACCGAGCCGAACATGGTCGAGCACAGCGCGGGAACTCCCGAATGCAGTTTCGGTTTCGGTCGCAGTTTCGGCAGGTTTGCCGCCGAAACCGAAACTAAACCGAAACCCGTTTTTTTGCCGAAACTCGACCGAAACCGAAACCGAACATTCGGTCGGACACTAATTTAAAATAATAATAATTTAATAAGTTTGGTATTATCAAAAAATAGCCGAATTTCATCTGCAACGTTGGACTAGCCGTCGATCGTACCTTGTTTAGTAGTGTAATTACTTAATAGGTAGATGGCGCCACACTGTGACTCACGCAGTAAAAATATAAAATGCAAAAATTCGTCACCAACACAAACCTTCCTGGTAGCTCACTTAGAAGAGCACTCGACCGGTCATCTAGAGGTCGTGAGTTCAAATTCCATCTAGGTGGTAGATAATTCTTTAGGATTAAATTACCCTATTATATTTTGCTGCACAGAAATACAAAAGTAGTTTATTATTATTAAAATCTATTAATATCTTTAAATCTTTTGCTTTGTGCTGCACACAAATAAAAATAACCAGTTTCAATAATTAACGAGGAACCCAAGTTATTTAATATCTGCAGCCAAATAGCATAGCATCTTGACCTCCAAAGCGCACTTCAATGCAAGGCGGAGCGGCAAATAGTCTGCATAAGATCTTGGTCTAGCTGCGCCCAGTACTTAACGTGTGTAATCGAGCAGAAATGAGCAAGGAAACTACCGAGTCTACCTATGTCTTAGTTATATATTATATAGACCAGCTGACCCGGCAGAAGTTGACCTGTCTTCCCAGCTATGAATATTGAATTCCAATTGGTTTCGCGCTCGCTGTCAAATGACTGACAATTCTGTCAAATGCCATAAAGTTACATTCATCATCATCATTATCATCAGGTCATTTTAGTCTCCACTACAGGAGCGCGACCCTCTCTCATCCGTCACAGACAGAAGAAGGATTTAGCCTACACTCCCCACGCTGCCCAGACGGGTTGGGGAGGCCTGAACGATGTTTTATAATGTATTTTCCTTAGTCGCCTTGTACGACATCCACGGGAAGGGACGGAGTGTGTGAGTTCTATTCTAGTCTGCCGGAAACCACACGGCGGAAATTTACATTAGAAAAGTTAATATGGTGGTTTAGTTTTCTTAAGTTTTCTTATATTCCGCTCAACTACATTATTTTTTTCTTTCATAAGAACCTTCTCCTGACAATTATAAACACAAAAAGAATTAGAGAGATTGTTTTATCCGTTCACGCGTGATGCGATGACCAAGAGAAATAGAGATATTTTTATATTATATGTATAGATATAGCAAAGAATACATTCTGGTTCTAACTACTCTCGCGTACATTGTCAAGGTAAAAAGTTGAAATGCAGTATGCCCGCTCCCTGCCGCTCTCTCGTGTTAACTTCTTCCCTTTGAAGTGTAAGTGGTTCATCAACATCTTTGAACCAAAGCCAACTTCACCTGCACGCGGTGCACCCTGTTGACTGACAAACGAAGCTCTGGCGAAAAGAGAGGTAGTGAGAGTAATTGTAAGATACCCGACTGGGGAATGTGGAGGTACATTCCCCGGTCGGGTATCTTACAATTTACCTCATAGAATACCGCAGCCGAGTAACAAATCCCTTGAGGGTTGTTGTGTTCCTGGAGTGAGGTCACCAGAAAGGAAGGAGTATAAAAAAAAAAACAACGGGTTGCACTCCGGGAGTGCCGGCAGAAGTAAAAACATGAACATTAACGTTGTGCATTTTTTTATATTATGGAATGGTTAGGAAATAATTTCGCATTAATTGTTTTTTTCATTAATAGATGCACTTTGTTCCATTTCCATATTTTAAACACTTTATATACACGAATTTTACAAGTATACAGACGCTCAAGCCATCTGCAGTCACCATCCGTGGATGCGGATAGCAGAATTTTGTAGAATTTTGTAGTCTCGCAGCTTTAACTTATTTATTTCAAATGTCAAAACTATTTCGATTCAAACCAATCTCAATAGTCTTTGCTTAAAGTTGAATTTTGTAATTTCGCAGCTTTGTCTTACGATCAGGACACGTGGCCCTGTTTTTACCCATCCCAAAAAAGTGCACAGCGCCGTTGAAGAAGTTTTCACTTCAAAATAGAAACCCTTGTGTCACGAATCAGAAGGCCAATTCTCGTAATTTTTCTACGAACGCAGATTGAAAGTTGACCACCGAATCGAGATTGATTTGTGAATTGACTAAAATTATATACTTGATTTCATTAATTAATTATTATCAATTCTTGTTGTTGGCAAAGTAACATTCTTTCTTAGTTTGTTTAGTTTTCACTTATATTTCGATATAATCCCGCTTAAATTTAATTTTGTAGTTACATATTGTGTTACGAGACTGGATCGAAACTGAATTTTGACTATATTTTAATTACGAGAATTGCCCCTCTGGAACAATTTGGCACTGCACACACACACTCATTCACGCTCTATACAGACGTCATTGTTTATTATAATAGTTAACGACGTGACATTTGTATGGTGTGGCCGGGGTGTAGTATGGTATTCTGGCATACCAACTAAGTTATGCAAAATATTAACAGTGGTGGCGATATATTTCATGATCTTCCCTTCATTTAAGATGCTATGTTATTTAGGAAAAAAAAAACCGGACAAGTGCGAGTCGGATTCGCCCACCGAGGGTTTCGTACGTAGGATCATTGTAAATAGTTCAGAAATTAAACCCCCTATTTTTTAAGATTTAATTACAAATGTATAGTTGAGATTTATTCTTGTACTTATAGTCGACCTGAGTTGTATACTCAGGTCGGTCGGTTCAAATTTCAGCTTGATACGTCCACGCATTCTCCACTTAGAACTTAGAGGGTCTTGACAGACAGACAACAAAGTGTTTTTTTAAGGGTTCCGTTTTTCCTTCTGAGGTACGGAACCCTAAAAATAATCCGTATGATTAACCTACTCGAAGGTTATAATAATGTGTTAATAATTAAATATATATTAATGTGTTTTTTTTAATATTTCATGAATTCGATATCCGGTTGAGGAAGGCGATTTTCAAAAAATCTGTGAATGCAGTTCTACTTATTGTTAAAAGTAAAATGATGTCTTATTTCAATAAAATATTCTGACTTCAATATTTAATATACTTTCCCTCCATGTGGCATGGCCGTGGGACACCCAGAATACTTAAAAGGAGACCCCGGCCACGATATAATTTAACTATATTTTAATTTACTGAATAAATCATTTGTATTTATGTTACAGTCAATGCAATAAATTGGTCATTATAATGGCTGGCCAATGTAATAAATTGTCAATTATTAATAATTAAGCTTACTTGGCACCACATCATTCATCATCTAGGTTGACGGAGCTCCTATTTCCGATGACAGGACCCAAAAACCCCTTACCTAACCAAAATCTAACCAAAACATGATTTATTACATTGACCAAGTATCAGTGAGTATGAATAATAACTAATTTATTACATTATATAATAAATAATAATAATAAATATTTCTGGTCAATTTACACAGCGCCATCTAGTCCCAAATTAAGCTCAAAGCTTGTGTTATGGGTACTAGACAACTGCAAAATGTACTTAAATACATTTTTTTTTGTAAATACATAGAAAACACCCAGACCAAGACAAACAGACATGTTCAAGCACACAAATGTTTGTCTTGTGCGAGAATCGAACCCGCGACCTCGGAGTCAATGTCGACATTGACCATAACATTTTATATTAATAGATAAGAATAAAGATAGTAACTGAGTTATGTAAATCATACAACAAATTGTAATGTGGGGGCAATGAATACGGATGACCTTAGTCATCTAGATATTTCTCATAGCAATGATCATTGGCTTTAGTAGGTCTAGATACTGCAGTCGCATCTAACGTATCATGCGCGTGTATAAGGCGATATATTTTTATATAGTTTTAGCAGTCGCACTATGTAGTGTTAATTCGTACAAAGTAATGGTAGTGTACCCACTTCCTGTAAGGAGTTTGAGCATACTTGGAGAAGGATTTGTGAGGAATCTCATCAATGCTGGACATGAGGTAAACACACTAACTGCATAAAATTAAAGACCTTACTGGGAGCCAAATGTTATTATACTCTTGACGAATTTTCAAATGATAAATTAGATGACATATAATATACCGTTCCGTACACACTGTTGCCATACCCTTATAGGGTCATAATCACAGAACAGAAAAAAATAGTAGAAATGACATCGTCGAGATAGTGCAAGGAAACCACCGTAGCAGCACAGGTATTGCGCTAATTACGGGTACGCAGGTTCCGCCCACTTGCGACTTCTACATTTTTTTTCTGTTCTGTGGTCATAATATGTAATAACTTAAAACTAACATGTATTTTAAGATCGACATGTACCTACATATTATATGCAATGAATATATTGAGTATAAGTATGCAATATAAGAATATTTACTCGCCCAGTGGTCGAAATTCGATCATAATTAATTTAAATTATGACTTTAACAATAAACAAAAGAGTATATACTCTTTGTTTCCGTGTGTGTGTCAAATACATGGTAGTGTGTGTGTCAAATACATGGTAGTGTGTGTAATGTTTTTTTATTGGTTTAATGTATTTTTTATCATCATCATCCATCACCATCAGATCCATTTTAGTCTCCACTACAGGAGCACGACCCTCTCTCGTCCGTCCTAGACCGAAGGAGGATTTGGCCTACACTCCCCACGCTGGCCAAACGGGTTGGGGAGGCTTGATCGATGTTTGATAATGTATTTCCCTTAGTCGCCTTGTACGACATCCACGGGAAGAAACGGAGTGATTCTATTCTAGTCTGTCGGAAACCACACGGCCACACAATGCGTGTGTCTATACATGGTAGTGTGTGTAATGATTTTTTATTCGTTTAATGTATTTTATATGCATAATTAAAAAAATGTTCATATAGTGCATTCTGCACTCTTTCTCTATATAAACTATAAATGTGCGAAATTTCATACTCCTTCGTCCGCACAATTTTCGTAAAAAAGGGTACAAAGTATTTGCTTGTATGTTGTATTGTATTATACAACCTGTGGATATGTTAAACATAAACCATAGCAATCAGCGGGGATCTGTTGAGATGGTTTTCATCATATATAGACCATAGGTCACAAGCAGTCGTTGTGAAAAACTATATTTCCAGCTGGGTATTCATACCTAGTGGAGTTCCTCAAGGTTCACTGCTCGGGCCTCTTCTTTTCTTTTAATATTATGATTAATGAAATACATAACTGCCTTCTATCTCATCTTCTCTGTTTTGCGGATGATATGAAGATATTCTCTACAATATCATCTCAATCCGATGCATCCGCTCTTCAAGCTGATATTTCACGTCTTGAACTATACTGTGCTCGCAATAGTCTTGACCTCAACCCCTCGAAGTGCTGTGTAGTTACATACGCGAGGAAACAAAACATAATTCCGACGACATACACGCTTAAACAACAGTATCTACAGCGCTCCACATCTGTTCGGGATTTGGGAATATATCACGATACTAAATTAATATTTGATAGTCACGTTGACAAAATAGTGTCGAAGGCACTTAAGGCACTTGGATTTGTATTAAGATGCTCATCGTCTTTTAAGAATATTAAAACCTTAAAAATTTTATTCTGCACTTTTACGTACGTACACATCTCGAATATTGCTCGCAGGTTTGGAACCCCATGTATAATATATATATCGAGCGTATTGAAAAAAATCAAAGAAAATTCATTAAATTCTTATGTTACCGCCTAAAATTGAATTACAGCTCTCAAAACTACCTGGATATGTGTAAAGTGCATCACCTGGTACCCTTGAATATGCGTCGGGATGTTGCTGATCTCGCTTTTCTGTTAAAGATAGCGTCTGGTGTAGTCGACTCCCCCGAACTCCTCGCCAAACTCAAGTTAAACACTCCCTCTAGAATACTTAGGTTCAATTCCCTTCTCCACATTCCAGTTGTGTCAACTAATTATCGGCAAAATGCATTTATTTTGCGTGCATGCAATAGGTTTAATAAAGTTTCAAAAACTGTCGACATAGATCTGTTCACTACAAGCATAACAAAAGCAAAGCGATTGCTTTATGCTCACTTGCTCCAGTAACTTAAATAGTAACTCGTGTCATAGTCGTGCACATCGTAATGTATGATTGATAGTCTAACTAAGTATTGATTATTTACTCTGAGTGCATACTGTACTGTCATATATATTTATTTTTTATTACTGCAACAACTTAATGTTTAATCTGAGAGATGATTTTTTGTAACTCTGGCGTGTTATCAGTGTTCAACTTTAATAAACCTTATGTCAATTCTAATTGTGAGGACCTGTAATTGGCTCCATTGTAAACTATAATGTTAAATAGTTACTTATATATATTTTAAAACTGTTGGTCTTCCTAATAAAATAAAATAAAATAAAAAATAAAATAAAAGCAAAATTTTACATACTTGTTTTCTACAAAGGCAGTGGAAGAATATTGCGATCCCATATTTTACTAATCTTATTATTTTTTATAGTATATCAGGTAGCAAACAAACATACGACCTGACTGATGTTAAGCGGTTACCGTAGCCATATAAACGCTCGCAACATGATATATATCGCTTAAGCGCTGCCACGGACCACCTCCACTCCTTCCATCTTTGTGACCTCAATCACTCGCTGTTCCTGCGAGTGAGTGAGGTCCAACAGTCCTCAAGGGAATTATTACTTAGCTCTGATATTCTATGACAAGGATACTATCCAGTCGGGCAGCTTATAACTACGCAATGCCCTACCTCTCTTTCGCCAAAGCCTCGTTAGTCTATCAGCAGGGTGCACCATGTGCAGGCGAGGTTGACTTTAGCTCAAAGATGGTAATGAGCGACTTACACCCCAAACAATTACCAGCCTACCCGTTTTAACCCGTGCACAATCCAGTGCTCCATATATGATACACGACAAACAACTAAAAGAGTTAGGGTACAGCGTATTTGTAAGCTGCCCGACTGGGGTAGTATCTCCACCTCACAGAATAACGCAGCCAAATAACAATACCCTTGAGGGTTGGTGTGTTCCTGCGAGTGAGTGAGGTCACTGGAAACAAAGGAGTTGCTGCGTTGGTAGCGGCGTTGGCGCCGCGAGAGCAAAACTAACGCATCAAAAGTTAAAAATTCCCTATGCTCCTTCAATGGGAACACAAGCTTTGCTCGAAATTTTATAGAAGAAAACGAATTTTCCCCGAGTTGAGACCTAGCTAAATCGACTTTTTGGTCGCGTAAACCACTATGTCGTAAATTTCATCGAAATCGTTAAAGTCGTTTACAAGATCTTTGTGATATATAACTCTTATGTTACGGCTAAAGGTAGTTAATAGACCTAAGTTTAACCAGTTTAACTTCGGTTCATTTTCAAGGAGAGGCTAATGTTTTACTTACTAAAAGCTAGCTTTAATCTAGCTATATTTTAAATTATTATACACTTCTGGACACATCTATTAGCCCACCTTAGAGTTTAGGTTTCGATGGCCCCTACCGAAATATGATTGCTAGATTGAACAAAAACTATTTATGCAGTTTTAAACCTGATACATTTTACCATCTTTTTCGATCATATTGTTTTAAATTTGAATTCAGAATACCACATGACATGGAGCTACGCCTAACAAGTCGGGTATGCGCCTTGATTAAGGCAGTAGATTTTTGAATAAAAAACATTTTTTATCAAATAAAAGTTTAATTTAATAACGCGTGTTGCCTCCATGGGCATCTACCACAGCTCTCATATGATTAGGCATAGAGTTTATCAACCGCTCTATGAAATTTTGAGGGATCCTCCCCCATTCCTCTTCTATGGCAGTTTTCAACTCCTGCATCGTCTGGGCAACTGGCTGACGAGCCCAAACACGTCTTTTTAGCTCGTCCCACATGTGCTCAATGGGGTTCATGTCTGGGCTTCTTGCTGGCCAGTCCATAACTGTGATGTTCACATCCCGAAGATATTCCCTGACGATGCCGGCCGTATGGGCTCTTGCATTATCATGCATAAAAAGGAATTTTGGGCCCACATAGTCTGCGTATGGCATCTCGTGAGGTTCTAAGCACTCACGAATGTACCTTTCAGCATTTAATGTTGGCAGCCGTGGTCCCGTAACAACCTCAAGTTGAGTTTTGCCGCTCGCGGATATACCGCCCCAGACAGTCCATGAGCCACCGCCATAAGCAACCCTCTCTTCAAAGCAGCATTGTGCGAAACGCTCTCCCTTACGTCGGTAGACCTTCTTCCTTCCATCATTGCCATGTAACACAATTTTAGACTCATCAGAAAAGAGTACACGGCTGGAATGCTGCTGAGTCCAATTTAAATGAGTGCGCGCGAAATGAAGGTGCGCTGTTCGGTGGGCTCGCGTTAGTTTGGGGCCATTAGCTGGCTTGTGTGGTACCATATCGCGTTCTTTTAACCTTCTCCGAACAGTTCGAGCGCTCACAGATACTCCGTGGAAGTCACGAAGTTGGTTTTGTATCTCAATGGAGGTAAGGTAACGATTTCTCAAGCTGGTCGTCACGATGAATCGATCCTGCCTTTCAGTTGTGACCCGAAATCGTGGCCTTCCTTGGCGACGAACAAAGCCGTCAGTCTCTAGGTACCTCCGATAAACATTTCGGACCGCAGATCGACTTAAATTAAGTTGAGCACTCACATTTCTTTGGCTGTGTCCGGCCTGGATAAGTGCCACAGCTTGGGCGGCGACTTCAGGCGAAGTATCCATAGATTATTGATAGAACCTCACTTTAATGTTAAGAATAAGTAATGTTTGTTGCAAAACCAAAGAGAAAAATCACACTTTTAAGAATTAAATCCAAGTAAACCAATAAAATCAAGTTTTCTTAGTATTCGATTGTTGGATATCAACGAACAGGCTCCAAATTGTCTTTTGTTTCTTTAAATTCTATGTTCGAAATTCAAAAAAAGACTATTGAATGAAATTATGAATGTGCCAGGTTCAAAACTGCATAAAAACTTTTTGCTCGACCTAATATAAAATTTTAGCTAGGACCAAACGAAACTGAAAATGCAAGGTGGGCCAATAGATGTGTCCAGAAGTGTATGTTTTTATCAGTTTTATTTAGACGAGCTCGGTGATCGAGTTTAGCCATGGCCGCTTTGACTTCGAGGTCACGGGTTCGAAGCCCGCACAAGATAAATATGTGTGTGCATGAACATGTCTCTTTGTCTTGGGCTGGGTGTTTTTGATATAATACATAAATATGTATGAATTTACAAAAAAAATGTATTTAAGTATTATATCAATTACCTAGTACAAGCTTTGCTTAGTTTGGGACTCGATAGCCGTGTGTAATTTATCCAGGAATATTTATTTATTCATTGAATAATTTGTATTCACGAATTATCTATGGAACCACCAAAGTTTTTTTTTAATTCAGCGCAATTTATGAATTTATTAGCTGGTTATGGTGCTCGCGACTTTCTTCGTGTGGAATTTAGTTTAATTACGTACTCCTGATTGTGAATTCTCATAATTAAAATGCAGTCAAAATTCAGTTCCGATCCAGATACATTCTGAAAAATGTCACATTTGATATTCCCATAACGCAATATAAAATTTCAAAGTTTATATAATTAGGTGGGATTATATCGAAATGTGACCGAAAACTGAGAAGCTCGATAGCGTCGTTGCGCGTGTCAGTCTAATCGATCACGCAAGTTAAGCAACGTCGCCCATAGCCCGTCTATGGATGGGTTTATTTATCTCGAGCTCCTCCGTGCTCTCGGAGGGCACGATAAGCCGTCGATGCCGGTTATTGTCAATAGATAACTGTCGTTAAGCCAAGTCAGTGGCCTTTGGGCGGCTTGAAAACACTGGCCTCCGCCAACCCGCAGTTGAGCAGCGTGGTGGAGTATGCTCTAAACCCCTTCGGTTGAAGGGAGGCTCGTATCCCAGCAGTGGGATGAATAAGGGTTTACGACAACACTACGACTATTAGATTAAATTTTTTTGGTATACTATTTTTTTTTCTATACTATTTTTCCGTATAATCAACACTCATTTTATTACACGTTCTTGAACGACGCGTAATTAAAATCCTCGTACAAACACTTAGTCGTTAGCAACCAAGTTGATTAGATAACAACTCATTTGTTTATTGTAAAATTGTGAAATGTATGAACTTCATTTTATTTGACAACTCATTTCACAACTTCACGATACTAAAGGATCAGAGACGATTGACAGCCCTACGAAGCTGACGTATCATGTATTTGTTTAAATTCATACTTTTCGTGGTCGCACTATGTAGTGTCCATTCGTATAAAATTCTCTTGGTGTTTCCATATCCTATAAAAAGTCTGAGTATTCTAGGTGAAGGATTTGTGAGGAATCTCGTAAGCTCTGGACATGAGGTAATTTTATTAGATTGATGAAAGCGATTCTGTTTCACATTTGCCGTGTGGTTTCCGGCAGACTAGAATAGAATCACTCCGTCTCTTCCCGTGGATGTCGTATAAGGCGACTAAGGGAAATACATTATAAAACATCGATCAGGCCTCCCCAACCCGTCTGGCCAGCGTGGGGAGTGTAGGCCAAATCCTCCTTCTGTCTGGGACGGATGAGAGAGGGTCGTGCTCCTGTAGTGGATACTAAAATGACCTGATGATGATGATGATGACATAAAGGGAGGCAAAGTCTCTTCAGTCTATTTTTAATTTATTATGCTGGAAGACTGAAATTTGGCTCGCTTGATGGAAATCCACAGGCAGTAAAAGCTATTCGATATTATTTTTACGAGCCCGGTGGTCGAATGATTAGCAATGGCCACTTTGACTCCGAGGTCGCGGGTTCGATCCCCGCACAAGACAAACATTTGTGTGCATGAACACGTCTGTTTGTCATGGTCTGGGTATTTTCTATGTATTATATGTATGTATTTACAAAAAAAATGTATTTAAGTATTATATTAGTTATTTAGTACCCATAGTACAAGCTTTGCTTAGTTTGGGACTAGATAACCGTGTGTAATTTGTCCTGAAATATTTATTTATTTATTATATATTCAAACTCTTGTTCGATAATTCTGCAGTCTCTTCGAAAAACCTCGTCTACGAGTTCATTTAACAGTTAGATAGTCATTGGGTATCATTCCTGGAACCTATCTGGGCAACCATTTCGGTTCTGACGTGTAAGAATGAATTCTTTGCCGATAGCGAGCGATTCGTTTATTAGTGCAGGCGCCACAGGTAGTTGAGTGTGCAAAATATGAGGACCGCATTCTATAAACAGTTTTGAATTCAGAAAAGCTTGTAGATTATGATTCCGAATGTTGCCAGGAAGTTTCTTGGTCCAATTTTTTTTTATACCCCATTCCCTTGGATATCGAGTAAATGGACTGAACCAATGCTTTACAACAATTTTAATCATTGTTTTATTGAAAATATCCAAATGTTTCCTATGATTAAAGATACTTATAGCTACTAAGTGGAAATAAAACAAAACAAAAAAAAATTAAACAAAATTGCTGAAAAAAAAAAACATAAAAGGAAATTTTTACGTGATCAAAAAGTTTAATTTATATTTGTACAGTTTATTTTTTTTACCCTCGACGGAACGGAGACGGTATATGCGTTATTTGGCAGTTTTATAGTAACTTGTATACTTATTTAGATTTATGTTGAAATTTAAAATAGAGATGGCAGCCCCCGACGGATTTTCTTGGATTTTTTATTAAGTTCATAGCATAAATTCTTTAAGTCGGGGGTTTCAAAATTATTTTATCCTTTTTCAACTACGTTTTAACCGTCGTGTGTTTTTTCAAAATTTTTAATTTTGTTTTTATTTCAAACTTTTTAGAGAGCAAGCATAGGTATTACAATTGAAAACCGCATCAGAATCAGACTAGTAGTTTTGGTTTTGCACAAACAAATGTTTACTGCAGCGCCCTCTGGTGAGTTGTCACTGTAACACCTATCTAAGAATATGCACCAATCAAACTCGGACCCATCATTGAAAACCGCATCAAAATCGGACTCGTAGTTTTGGAGATAAATGGCAACATTGGTTGCACAAACAAATGATTACTGCAGCGCCCTCTGGTGAGTTGTCACTGTAATACCTATTTAAGAACATGCACCAATCAAACTCGAACCCATCACTGAAAACCGCATCAAAATCGGACTCGTAGTTTTGGAGATATTTATTGGCATTTGGCAACATTGGTCTCACAAACAAATGTTTACTGCAGCGTCCCCTGGTGAGTTGTCACTGTAATACCTATCTAAGAAAATGCACCAATCAAACCTGAACCCATCACTGAAAACCGCATCTAAATCGGACTCGTAGTTTTGGAGATAAATGGCAACATTGGTTTTACAAACAAATGCTTACTGCAGCGCCCCCTGGTGAGTTGTCACCGTAACACCTATCTAAGAAAATGCACCAATCAAACTCGAACCCATCACTGAAAACCGCATCAAAATCGGACTCGTAGTTTTGGAGATATTTATTCGCATTTGGCAACATTGGTCTCACAAACAAATGTTTACTGCAGCGTCCCCTGGTGAGTTGTCACTGTAATACCTATCTAATAACATGCACCAATCAAAACCAAACCCGTCACTGAAAACCGTATCTAAATCGGACTCATAGTTTTGGAGATAAATGGCAACATTGGTTTTACAAACAAATGCTTACTGCAGCGCCCCCTGGTGAGTTGTCACCGTAACACCTATCTAAGAAAATGCACCAATCAAACCTGAACCCATCACTGAAAACCGCATCTAAATCGGACTCGTAGTTTTGGAGATAAATGGCAACATTGATTTGTACAAACATCCTTAGCACCCCAAACGCATGTACCGTCTCCGTTCCGCCGCGGGTAAAAATAAAAAAGTATTAAAAAGAAATAATAATAATAATACTAAGTACGCAGGGCAGCTTGTGTGGCGAGCTGTTGTGTGAGTAGCGACACCACGGACCCGAGTCTCCAGAGAGTCGGTCAGGGCCTTCGTCTCCGGCGTGTCTTCGTCGGTCGGAGTGTAAACACAAGAAGGCCCGCAGGACTCTCAGCTCTGGCTTGCCTTCATTGGCCATCCAGAGAGGAGCCGCTAGAGCTATATGCTCCAGGGGTGGAAGTGTTAAAGGGCATCACGCCGCGAGTAACTTCGGAGAAAGCGCAGCACACCTCTCGACATCCCTGAGTCACTCACATCGGTGTTGCCCCCGGCCGTTTTCCTGGCATTTCGGGGGCCCATCTACTGAGTGGCAAGCCACCGCCTGCCGCAAATAACTAGCAATAAAAGCAGTTATGGCAGGCGTCCGTCCCTCTTCTGTAATAGCTCGGTATTTAGTTCACCCAGACCTCATCTCCATAGCCCATTTATTTTCCATCACACTTCGCAATAGTCTCAACGCCTGCCGAGACCTGCTCATGGGTATATCGTTCCATTGACATATCCTGGAGCGGGTCACGGCGGGCGTACAACATCACATCAAACTTCTCAAAGGGGCCTCTACGCGTTGGATCCATATCCCCGCGCATGCCTATCAAATGACCGGGCCTGACCCGTGAGTTAAGAGAGATACATATAATACTAACAAAACATGCAAATCCTTATTATGCAAAATGTAGATACACATTCTCCTAAAAATGGAAAGTGTATTGCCGGTCCTCATATTTTGAATACTCAACTTCCTTTTGCTTAGGCGTTATTGTACATTCAAGTGCATTTTATAAATTACTCCTTTGTTTTCCTTATTATAAAAGTGATTGGCATTTACATTTGATCTTTGATTTATTTTCTACATCAGTGTTTCTGGGAAGTCGGCACTGATCCATGGAACTCCTACTATTATATATTATGGAAGTCCGTTCAGTCAGTTCTCCTTCCTCTCTCACCTGAAATATTCGATTTGCGAGACAGGACTCTACAAGTAGATAATACCTATGGGGTAGAGATGTCCTTGTCTTGCACAGGAGGCCTTTGTGCCACACCTTATCAAAAGCTGTTTGTATGTCCAGAAACACGGCAGAGCAGTATTCTTTTTTTTTTTTTTTTCAAAAGAGGATCGTATAGGTCGATAAGATTTTTGTAATCATTTTATGTAATCATTTCTTTTTATAAAAATAATATTACATAAACAAAATAAATTGAAATTATTCGAAATTAAACGCGAGGTTCTTAATTCCACCGGTGACGCTCTGACGTGACGTCTCTGCTGGCGGGACCTCAATGTGGATGCTCCGTTGCTGGGGCTCGTCCGGTCGCTGTATTACTTGAAGCTCGATATATCCTTATAAGTAATATTTTTTTTTTCAACATTTTTTTTTTTTGTTTTTTTATTTTCACTTAGTAGCTATAAGTATCTTTGATCATAAGAAACAATTGAAAATTTTCAATAAAACAATGATTAAAATTGTTGTAAAGCATTTGTTCAGTCCATTTACTCGATATCCAAGGGAATGGGGTATAAAAAAAAATTGGACCAAGAAACTTCCTGGCAACATTCAGAATCATATTCTACAAGCTTTTCTGAATTCAAAACTGTTTATAGAATGCGGTCCTCATATTTTGCACACTCAACTCCATACAGCGCCCGCTCTATATAGAAGAAAAGCATATTATATTCTTTATTGCACATAAATTAGCATAACATAGTTAAACAATAAAAATATATATCACGCCCAACAGGTCATTCGAATACTAGGCCGTATTCTAGTCCACGGGGCCGATATCGAGGTTGAGTGGGGCGAGTAGATTCGCTGAGTGTATGTTTTCCATTGATTTCAATGGAAAATGTATTTGATGATCATTCCTCAATTCCTCGACAACATGATCGACATGATCGATCTCAATTTTTTTTTCAATACAAACCTCAAGCATGTCGAGGTCTTTTTTGCGACAAGTATCATCAAAATAGGTTTAAGATGATGATAGGCTCCAAGCCTATTCATTTTTTTTTTACTACGACGGGTGGCAGATAAGCATACAGCCCGCCTGATGTGAAGCGGTTACCGTAGCCATATTAACGCTCGCAACATAAAATATCGCTCGCGCGCCGCCACCCCCGCTGCCAACGCAGCATCGCCTTCCTTACTGGTGACCTCACTCACTCGCAGGAACACAACAACCCTCAAGGGTATTGTTATCTCTATTTCAAATGGAATAGAGTCTCTTATTCATTGGTATGAATAAGCAATCTATTCAATTATTGAATCGCAATAAGAGATAGTGGTAAGGGTGCAGCAGTGATATTCATAGCTAGTTTCTAGATCGAATCACAAGGTCCGGTATCATGCAAGTGGGGTTGTATTTATAGTCTTTCGCAAGGCAAAGACTATAAAAACAACCCGCTGAGGCACACAAATCACTGAAGCGTTTATCGCTATCGCTCTGTTTATCGAAGTTACACCACATGACCACAGTACACACCTAGTTTATTGAAGCAACCTTGACCTTCATCTTTATTGCATTCGGAACTGAAGTTGGCTTGAGATCTCGACGCCAGGGATCTTAATGCCCATAGAGATTGGGGTGTGAGGGGTGAAGTTAAAATATAAATTAATAAATAAATATTTCTGGACTATTTACACAGCGCCATCTAGTCCCAAATTAAGCGCAAAGCTTGTGTTATGGGTACTAGACAACTGAGAAATTCACTTAAATACATTTTTTTTTTGTAAATACATACTTATAATATATAGAAAACGCCCAGACCTAGACAAATAGACATGTTCATGCACACAAATGTTTGTCTTGTGCGGGAATCGAACCCGCGACCTCGGAGTCGAAGTGGCCAGTTGTGTAGCCACAACAGGTTTTTCAGCGATGAACATGCATACTTTTGTTTTGGTTGAGAAAAATTAGAGTAAGCCCAGCCAACCTTGGACATCACTTGGTCGCGGCTTCCCGACAAATAAGACGACGAATTTTGTACCGCTAGTATAATAAATGTCCATAGTGCTGCCATCCGCATAACAATGAATGCTGTAATTGAATATGCAACAGAATCTTGGATCGGACCTCGCATGATGCCAGCATTGCCGCCCATATTAATTATAGGTCTAATTCTCGTAATTAAAATGTAGTTGAAATTCAGTTCCGATCTAATCTCGATCTCCCAAATGTCACTATCGGTATTCTCATGTCTCTCATGAGAACTTCAAAAATCTTGAACTTCAAAGTTTAACTAACTATGTGATAATATCGAAACATGGCCAAAAGTTACACTAAACTAAGTATGTTATTCTGCTCGTAATACAAATTGACTTTATTTAGTGAATGAAACCATAATATAACTTTTCGTTAATTAATAATTCAATCTCGATTCTCTTCGAACTTTCAATCTGCAGATCTGTAGTGTAAAATAATTACGAAAATTAGGACAAAACAGCTGCCATCGATAATGGCTATCTATCATATATCTGATGGAGAAGAAGCTGGCAATCTATTTATGGAAATGTCTAAACTATACTGTCTATATATTCACAATTTTGTGAAAACTTCGAAGATAGATATATATCATTGAATGGTTTCATTATATCTGACAGCCAGTGCCTCGCATTGTTTCTCGAAGTCCACCGAGTATGTAAGATACACTAGAAGATCACTAGTCGAGCGATACCGAAGTAGTTAGGAGTATTTTTTTTAACGGGTCCTCCGCTCATTCCCACCACTGTGTTTCCTGTGTAGACAGGATTAACAGCGGCGACCGCCAAAAAAGGCAATGAACAGTGAAGTCCATTGCAGTCCCGGGAGTAAAATTACGGCTGCCTTGGAACTCACAATGAATTTAATCAGAAGAAATTAGTAGGAGTAAGAAGCTTTCGGAATTTGTCTTCCCCTCTTAGCAAATATAGAAGCTCAATTGCCGTGCACCACGGATTTTAAGTATCTAACACTAATAGTTAGGAGTATCCTAAATCTGACTTTTGCATTCTACAAAAAGGTGTATTTGAACAGGCTTGTACCAATAACCTCATGTTATGACTTTTCGGCTCTTTTGCGCCATCGCCCGTGATGATCATCAAATGTTACTTCCCGTCTTCGTGTGCAAAAAATACATCAACCTAATTTGTTGCGAACATTGATATGAAATCAAAGTAACTGTGCTTTTTGGACCAGTCAGTGGTTCCTTTGCATTCTGTGTATGAAATTAACATGCATCTGCCTAAATTAATATTTTGCGTAGTTATACTGTGTAGTGTCGATGAGTATAAAGTTTTGTTAGTTTTTCCATATGCTATAAAAAGTGTGAGTATTCTATCTGAAGGATTTGTGAGGCATCTTATAGATAGTGGGCATGAGGTATTTTATTTTAAGTTTTAATTAGGTAATTCTCCTTAAAGTGAACCAAATGCATGGTCTACGGTCCTTAGTTTAACATTCGCTTTTTTCAAAAATAGTAGAAGATAACATTAAGTGTTTTGCATTTGTTGGGATTTTTTGTTAAAACTGATAGACCACTGTCTTGACTGACTGTAAAAAGATTCTAAGCCTGTGTATGGCTTAGCTTACAGCTCAATTTAGTTTTTGTTCATCGAAAACATCAGTTTAGCATGGAGATGCGAACGCATTTCCACAGCATTCAGAGTCTATTCAGCTTTCGCGGCAAACTGTTATCAGGCGGGTCGTGTCGTCGTCTGTCACCCGACATACCCCGTATATGATATCGTGTTTTGCGCAAATAAACATTTATTATTTATTTGCATATATTCATTTGCAGTCAACACGGTATACAAGGTGACAATTATATTAATTTTATTGAGAAATGTATACATAAGTAGTCGCCGCTTTTTGCTGACTAATCGCCGACTACGAAAGTGGCCGGATAGTCGGCTTTACCGACTAGTCCCCGACTAATCTGAACTTCCCTACTAATTGTCTATGGACTTTCAGGTGACATACATTACATCAGTTCCAACAAAACATGACTACGGCCAGAAATTTCGGCAATTTGATGTCAGCAGTGTTTTTGATCTTTTGCCAGGTACATTTTATAATTCTTATTTATTTTATTTTATTTAAATTTCTAGGAAAACTTAAAGCCAGAACCGCTGGTTACGAAACTTAGTTAATAATTCTAGGCAGTTGATAGCCATTTAATAGTTTTCACAGACAGCGGTAGACAGTGACTAACTTGAAAAGTAAGAAATACATTTGAATATACAATTAAACAAGTATATACGTATAATGCAGTATTGCTTGTTAGCTAATAGTACTTTATGAAACTGTTGCATAATAAGAGTTATTAAAATACGAGTAGACCACACTAGTATTTTAAGACCTAATTATGTGCAGTTTCATACACTACTTTATCTAATCTCATGAAATAGATGACAATAATATTTTAAATAAAACCATGAAGTTAATTTCACAGCTTTATTTCTTACTTATAAATCCATTTGCAGATGGAGCATGGACGCGCCATGCGGCGGCGCCGCGTTCACAGATTATGTAGAAAAATTTTGCAACGTTGCAATGCATTTGCATTGCAACCTGTTTAAAATACCTGTATCCAGGGCTGGAGCTGTATCGAAATGGAGAAAAAGTTTTTTTTCGATACAGTTGTCCATAGAAGAGCTGTATCGAAAAGTAACTTTTTAAATTTATTTTGATGTCTTGTGCGTAAAAAACTGACATTAAGATTCTGTGTTTAGTTTTTTAATCTCGAAATTTCAGTATGAGATTAGATAAATTATTTATCAACACACTTGCTCATAAAGTGGCTCTAATTTCACCGCAATCAGGCACATAATGACACCTGTAATCAAACTGTCACAGTTTTTATTGCTATTATTCACAAGTGAGTTATAAAGTTTTTTTATTTTATTGGTTGAGTTGCTTTGTTCTTAATAAAGTTTCGATACAAAAAAGATCGTGTTCAATAGTACAAATAAATTAACGTACCTATTGCTTGCTATTGAAAATTTCAACTTGTTCGTGTTTAATAAATAAAACTTTCACTCAAATAATAATTTTTGTTTTTCTGTAATAAAGAAAACTTAAAATTCCCCATTTTCTACATAGCTAAAACGCTATCCGCGAAAAGCCAAAAAAAAGAAACCTCATTCTTTTAGTCTATGGCCTATCGCCATTGTTAGATGCGCGCGCATAGCAAAACTGATTATTTTTTCCTGCCATTGCGAAAAGTTTTTCACAACTCGTTTTGTAGAAAAACGTCGTAGGTATGTTACACGTGGGTATTGATGATTACCGTCCTTGGCTCTCTTAAGACCCTCACCTTACGGCTCGGGTCTCAATGGCACCTCAGCGGTAATCTCCAACATTACACACTTGTAACATAATGTACTAATCTTTCTAATTAGGATGATTTTTAATTAGGAACTTGATTCAACTTGGGTACGGCCAGCCTGATGTAGCCATGGCATATAGACTCTCGCTGTTAACGAAGCTCGGGTGACCTCGTACACTAGCAGAAACACAATAATTAAAAATATATCAATGGAACAATGACAAACCATGACCTATGATCAAATCTCGGCAGGCGTTGAAATTATTGCAAGGTGTGATGGAAAACAAATGGGCTATGGAGATGAGATCTGGGTGGACTAAATACCGAGTTATTACAGAAGAGGGTCGGATGCCTGCCATAACTGCTTCTATTGCTCGTTAATTGCAGCAGGTGGATAACGCCACTCAATGGATGGACCTCCCAAATGACACGATATCGGCCGGGGGCAACGCCGATGTGAGTGACTTAGGAGTGTCGAGAGTTGTGCTGCGCTTTCTCCGATGGTACTAGTGGCGTTACGCCCTTTAACACTTCCACCCCTGCAGCATATAGCATTAACGGCTCCTCTCTGGAGTTCTGGACGGCCAATGAAGGCAAGCTTTGCGGGCCTTTTTGTAATTACGCTCCGACCGATGAAGACACGCTAGAGACGAAGGCCCTGACCGACTCTCTGGAGACTCGGGTTCGTGGTGTCGTTACTCACCTAACAGCTCGCCATAAGCTGCCCTGCGGCTTATTATTAAGGGAGGGTTTTTGGCGCGGTCGGAACTGAATAATTTTAGTGTTCCGTAAGTTAATTTTTAATAATAAGTGGTTTATATTTACATTTCTCTTAATTTTTCAGATACTGGTATGATGAATATAACTGCTATTATGTTGGGTGGAGTTCAAATGAATGATTTAAAAGAATTGCAAGAACTAGCTGCTAACACGGCAATCCATATGTTTGAAAATGAGCACGTAAAAAGACTATTAGAGGATACAAGTGAAAAATTTGACGTTGTAGTGGCTGATTTGTATGAAACGGAACTTTTTTCTGCGTGAGTATATTTTTTATACTACGTCGTGTGGCAGACAAACATACTGCCTGTCTGATCTGGGGCCTTACCACAAGCTCTAAACGCAGGAATGGAACCATCATAGTTGCGCATTTATGAATGAAATTCATTGATAAATACGCAATCATCATAGTTCCATTCCTGCGTTTAGAGCTTGTGGTAAGGCCCCTGAAGGGATTCTCGTAGTTTTGTCCATTTTAATGTAATATATATGGTTGCCTGGAAGAAATCGCATCGCCGCCCTTTGTACTCTAACTCTGTGCATGTACTTCTGTTTGTATTTTATTATTGCAATAAAGTATATTGTATTGTATGAAATATCGCATTCGCGCAGTCATTCCCGCTGCCAACGCAGCAATTCCTTTCTTGTGAAATCACTCACTAGTAGGAACAGAACAAGTCTCAAAGGAATTGTTATTTGGTTGCGGTACTCTGTGAAGTATTTCTTAATTTGGACAGCTACCTACCTACCTCTCTTTTGCCAGAACCTCTTCCGCTATTCGCCATGGTGCACCACATGCAGGTTGGCTTTGGCTCTAAAGATCGTGGTGAGCCTCGTAAGATGTTTTTATTACTAGCAGTGGGCTCGCGGATTCGCCCGCAGGAATGTTGGTTATCGTACAAAAAGGCAACTTATGTCTTTTCTTGGGATATAATCTATGACTACATCACATTGTATTAAAATCGGTTCAGCCGTTTAGTCGAGGATAGGTGTAAACATACCCTCTTTAGCGTTTATGTATGTAGCATGACGGAATTGGCTAGTGGCGGTTTTAGTCCACTTGGCTAAAAACTACATAATGGCTGAACTATTTGAGAACCAACGATCTATCCTGTGGGATATATCATATACTTTTACAGTCCAATACCCTAAACATATATAAATAAATATTACTATACAAATTACACACAGCCATCTAGTCCCAAACTAAGCACAGCTTGTACTATGGGTACTAGATAAGTGATATGGCATAACTCTGTTGCACAGGAAAAGAAACGAGTGGATCAGAGAAAAGACGAAAGTGATAGACGTAGTGGAAGAAGTCGAGCGCCGGAAATGGAGATGGGCAGGACACATAGCTAGAATGGATCACAGCCGCTGGGCGAGGAGAATATTGGAGTGGAGACCACGCGCCAACACCCGCGGTAGAGGAAGACCTCCTAGGAGATAAGTGATACTATACATAAATACATTTTTTTAAATACAAACTTATAAATTATAATACATGGAAAACACACAGACCAAAACAAACACACATGTTCATGCACACAAATGTTTGTCATATACGGGGATCGAATTCGCGACCTCGGAGTCAAAGTGCCCATTGCTAGCTCGTTTATAAATCATTCGACCAGTGAGCTCGTTGAAATATATCAAATTCACTTTATTTCAGATTGTCAGCGTTATACGATTGTCCAATGATATGGTCGTACTCCATGGGTGCACATTGGCAACCACTACGCCTGCTAGACGAACCCAGTAATCCAGCTTATACTGCTGATTACTTATCCTCTAATATACCTCCACTGAATTTTCGACAGCGGCTGGAAGAGTTATGGGCTCAGATTAAATGGAATTGGCTAAAAAGGTGAAATTGCGTGTTTTTAAAATTTCATTAATTCGCATGCTTTTAAATTAAGCTCGGAGTTTAAGCTTTCTTTACAGTGTATACAGTACTACATAAAAAAAAATCGGGTTGTACTCCGAGAGTGCTGGCAGAAGTGAAAACTTGAACATTAACGTTGTGTATTTTTGAATATTTTGGAATGGTTAGGGAATAATTTCGCACGAATTGCTTTATTTATCAGTTTAAGTACTATCATTTATGTGGTAAAATACAATATTAATTTATTGCGCTATCGTACACAAATATGACAATTTATATTACATTAAAAATAAACAGTAGGAGCAGGCATACATTTTCGCCGCGCGGAAGAAAGAGGGGGATATCACCATATATCACTTCCTCTCCTACGCAGCGCCGGCTGTCAATGCTCCCTCAGTCTTACAAATTTTCGATCAGGTCACGTGTCCTGACGCGTGTTTAACATTTTTTTACCCATCCCAAAAAGTGCACAACGCCGCTAAAGAAGTTTTCACTTCAAAAAATATTGCAAATAAAAGAGGCTCACCACCAGCATAGCCCACCTCAGCTACACGTGGTGCAGTCTGTCGAGTAATGAGGCTATGGCAAAAGAGCGGTAGAGCATGGCGTAATTACATCACCAAGTCACTTTTTGATTGTTGCGTTCCTACTAAAAAAAAACCGGACAAGTGCGAGTCGGACTCGCCCACCGAGGGTTCCGTACGTAGTAACATTATTAAATTTGATATTTTTCATTATAAATAAGAAATATTGCGTCGAAAAAAATAAATAAAATATATTTTGCAATGTGTACATCAAGCCCTTTCATATGATACCCCATTTGAACTAGTAGTTTCAATTTGAAATTTCGACACCCTATAAAACATATAGACCCCCTATTTTTTAAGATCTATTTGCAAATGTATAGTTTTGAGATTTATTCCTGTACTTGTAGTCTATAACGATATTACTTGCCAAATTTCATAGTTCTAGGTCAACGGGAAGTACCCTATAGGTTTTGATTCCCTTGAGAATGTCGAAATAGGCGTTTTTTGCTGAATAAACGGCCGTAGCTTTTTTTTACGTAAACTTAGCAGTTTGATTTTTTTATAACTTCATGGGACCGTAGACCTGAGTATACAGTTCAAATTTCAGCTTGATACCTCCACGCATTCTCGACATAGAAATTCTTGACAGACAGACAGACAGACAGACAGACAGACAGACAGACAGACAGACAGACAGACAGACGGACAACAAAGTGATCTTATAAGGGTTCCGTTTTTCCTTTTGAGGTACGGAACCCTAAAAAAGTAGTAAAAAAGTCCATGACAGCAAATTATGCAATTTTTTAAAGTTAGCCTACCTTAAAAATAACATAATATATCATATTATGTTATTTGATAACATAATATAGCATGTAATGTTATTATATATTCTTTATTAAATTCATTATAAAAAAAAAACATTACAACAGTTTAGTTATTTTTGTAACGTGGACTTTTTTAGAACTATTTATTAGAATTTTAAGAGCGTAGCATAGTGGGCTCACTATCTCTCAACTCTCAACCCTCTTCGCTCTCTCTCTTACGGAGACAAATACGTGGGTCAGCAAGTGTAGTCGCAGAGCACATAAAATCTCCAATCCTATTTCTATGAGCGTAGTGATAATTTTATGTGGTTTATTTACAGATTTAACACGTTACCTATCGATTATATTAAGCAGCTTACGATAAACACTTCAGACCTCTATTAGCAAAGCGTGCCAAAACATTGCCAAACTACCGAGAGCTGATATTTAATGCATCTTTAATATTTGCTAACGAGCATCACACGTTTGGAACCGTACCTAGTATTCCACTAAACTTCAAGCCGATTGGAGGATACCATATTGAAACTCCTCCTAAACCTTTGCCAAAGGTAATTAAAAAATTATGGTAACAAACTAGTATACAGTATAAGTAATAGTACTATGGCCATACTATGTAGAGTATGGCCACTCCCTGCCGCTCTCTCGTGTCGACCTCGCCTCCCATCTGAGACAATTCAGCCCCCTTACCACCATCTCTAATTGCGATTCAATAACTGAATGGAATGCTTATTCATACCAATGAATAAGCGACTCTATTTCAAATGGAATAGAGTCGCTTAATCATTGGTATGAATAAGCAATCTATTCAATTATTGAATCGCAATAAGAGATGGTGGTAAGGGGGCTGGAACAGTTTGTATGGCTCCGCACGTACACACGCTTATTCACGACCTGTAAAGACGTCTTTGTTTGTGTTGTTGTAAACGACGCGACATTTATACGGAGTGGCCGGGGTGTGCTAGTAAACTACTACTAACGAGTAAAATCTACATTCTTCTATTCTTTTGTCCGTTCTTGCAGGCCATTCTAAAAGTACGTATCTGAAATTACGCCGATTTTGTAAAAAAAATGTTTAATTTTTTGTAAATTCATCATCAGGTCATTTTAGTCTCCACTACAGGAGCACGACCCTCTCTCGTCCATCCTAGACAGAAGGAGGAATTGGCCTACACTCCCCACGCGGGCCATACGGGTTGGGGAGGCCTGATCGATGTTTTATAATGTATTTCCTTAGTCGCTTTGTACGGAGAGACGGAGTGATTCTATTGTAGTCTGCCGGAAACAACACGGCCAATATATTATTTCGTAAATTAGATGACTGATACTATACTTAAAATGTTGTTTTCTGTAAATACATACATAATAATACATGGAGAACACCAAAATCAAGATAAACAGACATGTTCATGCACACAAATGAATGTTTTGTTTGGAAATTTAACCTGCGATCTCGAAGTCAAATGGGCCATTGCTAGCCATTCGCCCACCGAGCTCGTCATATCGAAATCAGTGCCGTAGCCAAGTGTAATTCGTAGCGTAACGAACGTTAGATAGATCACGTGACATTTGTCAATTCTCATACTAAAATGTTCGATTTTGACAAATGTCACGTGCAGGGGCGCCGGCTTTTAGTAAACCTCATGGGTGCTCATGCTCATTTGTAGACTCGAAAAAGTGGCGAAGTGTGAAACCCACAAACACCCAGACCCAACACAAATATCTGTTTCTTCAACAAACATTTGTGTTGGTGCGGGAATCGAACCCGCGACCCTTGCGTCTCAACCGGCGTTCTTAACCACTGCGCTAAACGGGTTGTCGGGTAATGAAAAATGCCCATCCCTAAGAGGCGATTACTGATTTGTTTCTTGATGTCTATTCTCAGGGGTGCTCGGCACCCACTGTTTATTTCTCATGGGTGCTCGAGCCCCCGAGCACCCACTGAGTCGGTGCCCCACGTGATCTATCTAACGTTCGTTACGGTACGAATTACACTTGGCTAGGGGGGTAGGGGGGCTAGCCAAATGGCAGTTTGCGAAGTAGAAAAGCGTAGCGATCGCTAATTTGAACTGTGGAGCTCATACCAAAATGTTCGAATTGATAAATGTCACGTGATCTATCTAACGTTCGTTATGCTACGAATTACACTTGGCTCCCCTAGCCCTAGGCTGTAGGGCTGGGGCCCTACAGCCGAACCAGCCGATTAACATTGAATATTTTGATTCGAAAAATAAATCTCATGTTTTAGTTATTGACAAACATTTTTAGCTTAGTCGGTAGAATTCCAGAGTTTCTATCATCTAAGCTAAACAAAAATACGATAAATCTAATCTATCTAAATACGATAAAATGCTGAAGTTTGATTTCCGCAATCAAGAAATCCGACGGGAATCGGCTTCAGCTTAGCCGGTAGGGCCCCAGTTAACTATCTATAACTAATTCCTCTCAGCTCATAATGTCATTTTATCCAAATGTCCTTTCTCAAAAGGACCTTTATCTCGAAATGTCCTTTCTCAAAATGGCTAAAATAAATAAATAAGTAAAATATAAAATGCAAATATTCACCATCATCACAAACCTTCCTGGTACGTATCTTAATTGGAAGAGCAATCAAGAGCATCAAGCGGTAATCGAGAGGTCGTGGGTTCGAATCCCACCTAGGTGGGGGAGGTGATTTTCATTTTTAAAATTTGGAGTGTAAGCGGTTCGTCAACATTTTTGAACCAAAGCCATCTTCACCTGCACGCGGTGCATCCTGCTGACTGACAAACGAAGCTCTGGCGAAAAGAGAGGTAGGCAACGTAATTTGTAAGCTACCCGACTGGGGAATGTACCTCCACCTCACAGAATACCGCAGCCAAATAACAATTCCCTTGAGGGTTGTTGTGTTCCTGCGAGTGAGTGAGGTCACCAGAAAGGAAGGAGATGCTGCGATGGCAGCGGGGGTGGCGGTACGCTAGCGATTTTTATGTTGCGAGCGTTAATATGGCTTCGGTAACCGCTTCACGTCACGCGGGCCGTATGCTTGAATGGCACCCGACGTAGCATAAAAAAAAATATCTGTAACTATCTTTTTTAGGATCTGCAATCTCTAATGGACAACTCAAGACATGGAGTGATATATTTTAGCATGGGATCCACTTGGAAAAGTAAAGATATACCGAAGTCTGTTACAGTAGGGTTACTTAAGATGTTTGGAGAACTGCAACAGACTGTTATTTGGAAATACGAAGAAGAATTAGCTGATTTGCCTAAAAATGTGCATATTTTGAAATGGGCTCCGCAACCCAGTATATTAGGTAATCTACTATATAAAAATAAGTCGGGTTTTCCTTCCTGACGCTATAACTCCAGAACGCACGAACCGATTTCCACGGTTTTGCATTCGTTGGAAAGGTCTCGGGCTCCGTGAGGTTTATAGCAAAGAAAATTCTGGAAAAAATTGAAAAGAAAAGCGGGAAAATCTTTTTTCACATACAGCGCCATCTCTAAGGAAATGGATGGAAACGAAAAGATTGAGCCACAGCGAAGCGTGGTCGGGCCGCTAGTTTTATTAATAAAGTTATAATATACTAGCTTCCACCCGCGGCTTCGCCCGCGTTTACTTATTTTTTAATAAAAAGTATCTTATACGTACGTACGTAGTCCTAATTTCGGCGTGACAGCGTAACAAACAAACTCACATTCACATTATAATATTCGTAGGGATTATACTAGCTGACCCGACACACGTTGTCGTGTCTCGACGTGTTATATGTATATATTTATGTGTTTGTTTGTTTGTTTGTATTATCTTTATTGTACATAACGAACATAAAATACATGTACATAAAAACAATTAAAAATAGAGATGTACAAAGGCGGCCTTATCTCTATAAGAGATCTCTACCACCCAACCTTTGAGTGTTGAAAAACTGTCTATAACTATCTTTATAAACTGTGTATGTATAATGTGTAAGTGTGTGCGTATGTATAAACTGTGAGTGGCGAGGGCCCTCAAATATAAAGTGTAGAACACAAGAAATGATAAGGGAAGAAGTAGCAATAAATAGAGCAATTAAATATAGATGAAGCAAACAACAATTATAAATACTGTATCTAAAAATACCTTTAAATATTTATATTTAAATTTATATAAGAAAAGTACATACACTATGTGTAATTAACTCACAGAGTCAGCAGGCTGCAGTGGCAGTGGGCCGGCTACATCTGCCGAGTCAGTGGTGGCAGATGGGGGAGGAAAGTCCTGCTCCCTTATCACCATCTCTTATTGCGACTCAATAACTGAATAGAATGCTTATTCATACCAATGAATAAGCGACTCTATTTCAAATGGAATAGAGTCGCTTATTCATTGGTATGAATAAGCTATCTATTCCTTACCACCATCTCTTATTGCGATTCAATAACTGAATAGATAGCTTATTCATACCAATGAATAAGCGACTTTATTCAATTTGAAATAGAGTCGCTTATTCATTGGTATGAATAATTAATTCAGTTATTGAATCGCAATAAGAGATGGTGGTAAGGGGGCAGGAGTGAAGACCCCGTACGGGCGACGAAGCATCGGGCGCCCCCTCTCTAGATGGACCCATGACCTCAAGGGAACGGCCGGAAGCGGGTGGATGCGGAAAACGGAGGATTGCATATGGCGGAAGGCATTAGGGAAGGCCTCTGTCCAGTGGATATATACAGGCTGACGATGATGATATAATATATGCATATTTATATATTACATATGTATAATATAAACGGCTCGACCAATTTTTATGATTTTTTTTCTGTATATTTGGTATAAAAGAGTAGGTCGTAAAGTATATTTGTCACCGCTAACTGATTAGGGTGTCGCTGTTCAGATTAAAAAAAAAATCGTTTGACAAAAAATTTTTTGCATGTCAGAACAGATCGTTTGACAAAAAATTATTTGCATGACAGATTTTTAATACTATAGTATTCAATTGGTAAAGTTCCAATCAATTTAGACACATCAAAAAGTGCTCAATCAATTATTACTTGGATCAATAGGAGCAATAAGTACGAGTACTTATTCACAGATGTTATCAAAATCCGATCAAAGGCTAAAGAACAATAGCACAATATAATATATAAACTTGTATGTTGGTTGGGTCTTGAAATGTTCTAAGAGCCAATATGCAAAAGGGAATTATTATAAGTTTAGAACTAATCTGATTAACCCAGCAAACGTATCTCGGTTAACCGGTTCATAACTGTGCTTGTGAAAACTAGGGATTCTACCGCCTAACTCTATTGGTTTGATTATTGCTTTTGCGTAGTAGGTAACTTGTACTAACTTTGGCATCCCCACAGTCATTGGCACTTTAACCTTTAAACGGAGATATTAAGAATTGTCATGGCAATACAATACGTACTCTGTTATTTTTAAAATCTAGCATTGCAACACTTTAACAATTTTATAAAAGACTTTTTTACCAGATTATTATAGCAACACAGCATTAAAAAAAAAGAACGCTCGTAAGGCATATTGTTTTTTTCCGCAAATTTTAACGGATTCGACAAAGAAGAGGTATGTAAAAACCATTGTTTTTTTACGATTTTGACTTAGTAAAAGGTAGGAAATATTTTCATTATATTAATTCTAAGTAATGTTACCGTTTTTATTTATATTTTCCTTATTTTTGGTAACACACCTCAATTTATTAGTGTGCCAACTATTGATCAAGTAGCTTAAATGGAAGTGCAATAATTTGGCACCTGTGCCAATCACTACATTTTACTTTTTATTTTTTTTTCTTATGTTTTTTATAGCCAATTAAATTAGATTTTAGAATATATTAATATCACAGTTCAAAAATGTTTTTCGTTTCTTTCTTCACAATTGTTAGCACTGCCAATCATTGTACTTTAGGGGGTGCTATTCACTACATTTTCGTGTGTGCCAATCATTGCAACGGTTAGCAGCAGTGCTAATTATTATATTATTTCCAATGCCAAACACTGGCGTATTTTATAAAATATCGAAACTAGCATAATTATTGTCATGCTATACTGGCAATACACACAATATTCACAAGAATGTAAGAATAATAAAGAAAATTTATTGAATCAAAATGTTCAATTTACTCAAGCCATATCCAACCAAACCAAACCAAACATTTTATTCTCCCTAAGCCTATAAGGAAAGTGTAAGAATAATAAAGAAAATTTATTGAATCAAAATGTTCAATTTACTCAAGCCATATCCAACCAAACCAAACCAAATATTTTATTCTCCCTAAGCCTATAGGGAAAGTAGCTGATAGGTGGGACACTTTTCGAAGTGAACTAGAATTGTTCAAATTTTTAAATGACGATTCAGGAAAGGAGTATGGTTAGAACGTATCTACCAGTATTATATATTTTTAGATATTTTTTTTCAGTTTTAATTAATACAAATGTGCCATATATACATACTAAGATGAGTGCCAATTACTAGTAAGTTAGTGCCAATAATTGTGCTGTAAGTGCCAATGACTGTACTTTTGGATATTTTTAAATGTTTTCTATTTTCTTTTAATAAAAATGTTTCCTTTTCGTACTAAATGTGTTTTTATATTAATAACAATACATTAAAGAATACCTTTTATGTCGTAAATTACCTCTAAATATGTTACATAAATTATAATTAACAAATTTAGGGTAGATTTTTCTTAGAGTGCCAATCATTGTACAGTTTCCCCTACTATTGCTTATACTGGGGCTGTAGCTTTGGATTTTACACGATGTTTGTACCACTTCTTTTTAAAGTGAAAACTTCTTTAGGCGCGCTGGGTATTGTTTGAACTGGAAAAAAACCGCTGAACTCGCGACACTGTTACCGTAACCGATACCGGTCCATTTGGAGCGGTTTTTAACCGACTTCCAAAAGGGAGGAGGTTCTCAATTCGACTGTTTTTTTTTTGTATGTATGTTATTTGATATCTTCGCGAATTGTGAACCGTTTATCAAAATTCTTTTTTTATGTGAAAGGGTATGATTGCAAGGTGGTCCCATATTCACCAAGTCAGGGTCTGGAGAGGGGATCCCAGAAAAATCGATAGAAACCCTTAAATTTGCCCTGTGGTTGCCGGCAGAATAGAATTGCGCCACTCTATTGCTCTGCGCTGGATGTAGTACAAAGGAATCTTGTGTGACGCAATAACTTTTCTCCCGGAAGCAGCGTCTCTCGGGGTATTCCACCAATAAGCTGCGCTTGCCAGCTGAAGTCGGTTTTTATTTTTTCTTAAAAATCACTATTGCTCTCCGCGTTGGGTCCACGCAACTCTCGTTCTCGGAATACACGTACTAGAGTTAGAAAAAGGAAATGCTTTCAGTAATGCACAATATTTCCTAATGATTCAAAAAATACACACGTAATTGTTCAAGTTTTTAATGTCTCTGTTTTTTTTATACTAGCCATACTAACGCTCACCAAGGGGTCGCCGATCCGTCGTCAGCCTATACTCCTTCCTTTCTCTCTGGTGACCTCATTCACTCGCAGGAACACAAAAATCCTCAAGGGAATTTTTATTTTGCTGCCGTGTTCTGTAAGGTGGAGGTACTTCCTCAGACGGGCAGCTTTAAATACGCTCTGCCCTACCTCTCTTGTAGGTATCTTACATACATATATATAATAACAAAACGGGACCATTCTGTCACAAAAATTGCCCCACCTTACACAACCTTTCCCATAAAATTAACGAGCTCGATGGTCGAATTATTAACAATGCTCACTTTGACTATGAGGTCGCGGGTTCGATCCCCGCACATGACAAATATTTGTGTGCATGAACATTTGTCATGGTCTGGGTGTTTTCTATGTATTTTATATTTTTATTTACAAAAAAAAATATTTATGTACATATATCAGTTAACTAGGAACCATAGTACAAGCTTTGCTTATTTATGACTTGATGGCGCTGTGTAATATTTATTTATTTATATCGCATAAAATTATTTTTGCATTTTATTTTCAGCTCATCCAAACTGTTTGCTCTTCATCTCCCACGGCGGTCTTCTATCATCCACAGAGGCCATACACTTCGGCGTTGCCACTATTGGAGTTCCGATATACTTCGATCAGTTCGTCAATGTAAATAAGGCGGTATCAAACGGTTACGCCATCAAAGTGTCGTTAAGTTTCAATTTACCTCAAGAATTGAAAACTGCTATAGATACTATGGTTAATGATCCGAAGTAAGGAAAAAAAAATTAAAATTATTTTTGTTATTAGATTTAGCTATTAGTTTTAAGTAGCTTCGATATTCGAGTAGCTAGAAGGGACTTAGGGCGACGTAAGTTCTGGTTTTCAAACTAGAAATAAACCTTATAAGATTACAATCTTAAAAAATACTGATTATAAATTACAAAGTCAAATCTCAAAAGCTTCTTACTCCTAGTAATTTCTTCGGATTAAATTCATTGTGAGTTCTAAGGCAGCCGTAGTCTTACCCCCAGGACTGCAATGGACTTCATTGTTCATTGCTTTTATGGGCGTCGCCCCTGTTAATCCTGGCTACACAGGAGATACAGTAGTGTCTCCTGTGTAGCCAGGATTAACAGCGGCGACGGCCCGTCCCATTAAAAAAATGTGTTTACTGCTCTGGCTACTAGTCCTTTACCTTTCCGTTAGAGAAAAACGGGAAGTAATCCGTTACTCGATTTCTGGAAATTACTTAACAATAAAACATATAGTACAAATTCTTGTCAGTGCTGGAATTTAGGTACAGTGCCGCCACCTGGTTTTAATTAAGGATACTATTTAACGTAACATCAAATAAATACATTGCAAACGTAACCTAACCTATTTTGCACATCAAAAAATACTTATTGCACATCAAATGCAGGATTTGATATGCGATCAGATTAATTTCATGTGCAAATCAGGTTTTTTTGTCGATCAATAAATTTTACCTTAATTAATAATATTTAAAATAATTTCAGATACAGATATAGAGCAAAAGAACTATCTTCGATATACCATGACAGGCCGGTACCACCAGGCAAAGAGTTGGTGCATTGGATAGAACACGTAGTGAGGACCCGTGGTGCACCACACCTGCGTTCACCTTCAGTCTACGTCACAACTCATCAGAAGATGTACCTTGACTTAGCAGTTATTGTTGTTATTATTATAGCAGTGTTATATGTAAACGTTAAACCAATTGCAAGTAAACTGAAAAAGAGAAGCCGCAAGCAAAAGAAAAATTGATTTAGATACCGTTATTGTATAAAATTATACAAATTGTCATTTTTAGGGTTCCGAACCTCAAAAGGAAAAACGGAACCCTTATAAGATCACTTTGTTGTCCGTCTGTCTGTCTGTCTGTCTGTCTGTCTGTCTGTCTGTCTGTCTGTCTGTCTGTCTGTCAAGAATTTCTATGTCGAGAATGCGTGGAGGTATCAAGCTGAAATTTGAACTGTATACTCAGGTCTATGGTCCCATGAAGTTAAAAAAAAATCAAACTGCTAAGTTTACGTTGAAAAAAGTTACGGCCGTTTATTCAGCAAAAAACGCATATTTCGACACACTCAAGGGAATCAAAACCTATAGGGTACTTCCCGTTGACCTAGAACTATGAAATTTGGCAAGTAATATCGTTATAGACTACAAGTACAGGAATAAATCTCAAAACTATACATTTGTAAATAGATCTTAAAAAATAGGGGGTCTATATTTTTTATAGGGTGTCGAAATTTCAAATTGAAACTACTAGTTCAAATGGGGTATCATATGAAAGGGCTTGATGTACACATTGCAAAATATATTTTATTTATTTTTTTCGACGCATTATTTCTTATTTATAATGAAAAATATCAAATTTAATAATGATACTACGTACCTACGGAACCCTCGGTGGGCGAGTCCGACTCGCACTTGTCCGGTTTTTACTCTACATCACAGCTTATCAGACTTGCTTATCATGACTAGGTGGCTATTTATTATCCTTGTTAAAATGGCAGTGTTTTATGTGGCTGTTAGATTTTTAACCGACACCAGAAAAGGAGGACGTTCTCAATTCGGCTGTTTTTTTTTAATGTATGTTACTTAATTACTCCGTGATTTATAAACCGATTTGAAAAAATATTTTTTTCACCTCACTAGCTCGTAAAAGCTCTGTTTATCATTCGAAATCTGCGTGGAAAATCGCACTTTATCCGCTAGCGTGGAAAGTGTTTTTAAAATTCGAATATTTTTATTCAATAAAGGTTTCGTACAATAAATTACATATATATAGAACCTCATTGGTTTCGTAATAGTTTATATTCTCTGCAGCCAGTCCATTGATGATTATTTATTAAAACTGTTTTTCTTGCACCTAACATTTTCCTCGCTTTAGTGAGGTGAAAAGTTGTGTGTTGCGCTCGGCAGCAAAGTTAATTAGCGTCTCGTACCTTTGAAACCCTCGCTACGCTCAGGATTCTATATTTGAACCACTCGCTTCGCTCGTGGCTCAATCCTAGAATCCTTCGCTTGCTCAGGTTTCAATACAAGGTACTCGCGCCAAAAATTAACTTTGCAGCCTTGCATAACAAATAACTATTTATTTGAAAGAGCTTCCAGATTGGTCCCATATTTTTTTCATCATCATCAGCCTATATACCACCTCTACCCACTGTTAGGTTTGTTAATTCATTACTCCGTCATTTATAAATCGATTTGAAAAAATCTTTTTTTTAAACGAGTATACCTACTTCCAGATTGGTCTCATATTTTTTTCATCATCATGATCATCATCAGCCTGTATCTACATACATACATAAATATAGAGTTTGAAGGAGATGTTTGGAGTCTGTTTTTTTTTGTTAAAATTTTTATGTAAATATTTTCAGAGAAATCGTAAAGAGAAAATAAATTGATAAATTACAGACAAAAGAAACATTCTTGTTAATTAATACAACACAATGTATACACTAAACATATACACTACTACACTGCGCTATTATGAAGATACATTAATAATATAATAATACTTTATTTTTATCATCATCATCATCATCAGGTCATTTTAGTCTCCACTACAGGAGCACGACCCTCTCTCGTCCGTCCCAGACAGAAGGAGGATTTGGCCTATACTCTCCACGCTGGCCAGACGGGTTGGGGAGGCCTGTTCGATGTTATATGATGAATTTTTATTTATTTTTATATTATTAATATTAATCTCGAGCTCCTCCGTGCTTCGGAGGGCACGTTAAGCCGTCGGTCCCGGTTGTTGTCGTCAGATGACAGTAGTTAAGCCAAATCAGTGACCTTTAGGCGGCTTGAAAACACTGACCTCCAGACCTCCGCCAACCCGGAGTTGAGCAGCGGGTCGAGTATGCTCTAATCCCCTTCGATTGAGAGGAGACCCGTATCCCAGCAGTGGGATGAATAAGGGTTGACAACGACGAATTATTTATTTCAGAGCAACATGTTTACAAAGAATTTAAAACATAACTCCATAGATAAATATATTAAAACTAACATACATACAATATAATTTATTAAACTAAACTAAAACGAAATTACACGTGGGACATTGCCATTGGGACATTTTATTACAAATCAATGAATGAATGAAGAAAATATATAAACATTACAAAGAAATAAACAAATGTTATTTTCTTTTTATACGACTAGGGTGACAAAGGTACGACCTGTCTGATGGTTAGCAGTCGCAGCCTATGGGCGCTTGTGACATCAGACTCACGCGTTGTCTACCCTGTAAAAACCCTTTTACGCTTATCTTGAAGAACCCTGTACTGTCTCCTGGGAAAACCGATTAAATACAATTCAACATACGTACATCATGATGTCAATTTAGATTCAGGAATCATTGTATGTTTAGGAACCACTGGAGTAAGAAACTTATTCGTTTTATTTTAAGCAAATAAATCAATTAATTAATTACGAGTATTAAAAAAAATTATGTAAAAAAAACTTTTAATTTAAACGGTTTTATTGAAAATAGTGTACTAAAAGCTAAAAAATAATTCGGTAGGTCGGAGGTTTCAGTCATCACACCCCTCTCCCTCATCAGTCTAAGGCATTGATCAGACAAAATAATAAAATCGTTGGGCGTAGCGTAAACTGAGTTGACTGGATGGAAACACGGGCCCAACGATTTTATTATTTTGTTTGATCAATGCCTTAGACTGATGAGGGAGAGGGGTGTGATGACTGAAACCTCCGACCTACCGAATTATTTTTTAGCTTTTAGTACACTATTTTCAATAAAACCGTTTAAATTAAAAGTTTTTTTTACATAATTTTTATTTTCAAGTTTTTAGTTTCTAATTTCATTACATAGTACTTCTCGTTCTATTAAGTTTAGATTTGACTTTTGTCATTATTTTTTTTACTTTTAAATTTGTCTTGTATTCAAATGAATACCCATATTGAAAAAATGGGTATCAAATGATACCCATATTGAAAATTGAGACGATATGTAACCGCGCCAACCGGCCATTTTGTTGACGGCCATCTTGGATTTTATAATATTCATCGTGAACTGTGTTCTACTAGTTAAGCCCTTTCATTTGATACCCATATTGAGGTAGTCGTGACAAAATTTGTAAATCGCCATTTTGTAGAGGCGGCCATCTTGGATTTTCATTTTTTTTCATGTGAACTGTATTCTTCTAGTCAAGCCTTTTCATTTGATACCCATATTGAGGTAGTCGTGACAAAATTTGTATACCGCCATTTTGTAGCGGCAGCCATCTTGGATTTTCATTTTTTTTTCATGTGAACTGTGTTCTACTAGTCAAGCCCTTTCATTCGATACCCATATTGAGGTAGTCGTGACAAAATTTGTAAACCGCCATTTTGTAGCGACGGCCATCTTGGATTTACAATGAAACAGAATTTATTTAATTGTATTGTCACCAGAACTAAAGGTGTATACCAAATTTCAGATCAATCTGTCAACAGGAAAGGGGTCAAATTTCAATTACTAGATTTGACCCAAGAATAAATAATAAATAAAACAAACGGGGTGAGCTAAATAAAACCGTTTAAAAAAGCCAGTTCTTTGTAAAAAATCAACATTTATTATACAGAAAATTAAATGTTCACTTAAAGTTATTAAACGAATTCCGTTAAAAGTTAAATCACACTAATTCTTAATAACTTTGTTATTTTTTATCTAGTAATTCTAGAACCTAATCACCTAGTCTAGAATCTAATCTAATCACAAAATTGTTAATTCTCAAAATCATAGATTTGCTTCATAACTAAATAATCTAAATATACATAATAAAACAGACTTGTAAATAAGTCTTTCAAATAATCAACTAACACAATAATTAAACTTCTTAGTCATAAAACGAAACAGTTAAAAATCGTACTAATTCTTTACAATGGTTCTATCTTTTATCTAGTTATTCTAGTACTAGTACAAATTGGTCATATTCACAACACTTTTAATTCTCACAATCACAGATTTGTTTCATAATTAAATACCTAATCTAAATATAAACAATAAATCAGTCTTTCAAACAATAGACTAAAACATTAATTAGACTTCTTTGCTGATTTAATAAAATAGGCTTTTAAAAAAATCAAAGCGTCAACAGCTTTGTCCGACAATCTGTTTCAGATTTTTGTCATAATGCCATCGGATACTCTCTCGTTTTCAACAGATGTCGGTTTAATTGTGTTTAAGGCTTGATACAGTAGTACCAAACTTTCTGTACGTTTAGACGACAAGGGGAAATGGCTAAATATCTTAAACACACCCAATGAAAGTTCAAATGTATTGCAGAGTCAAAAAGTCAATTATTCTAACATTCCTATTTTATTTCACTTTTTCCAAAAAATAAATCGGTTTTAATTAATATTTTAATTTTTGATACGGGTAGCACTTTAGTATGGTTGTTTACAAAAAACAGTACGAAAAAGATGGCTGATGCTAACGCATGCGCTTAAAAAAAATTGTGATGAAAAGGCCTATTAGTTAACGGGTAGTTACATAACAGACCACGTAGTTATTCAATAAACTTACAGATGGCTCCTTTAATTATTTGAGAATAAAAGTGAATTTCGATAATCTTGTCTCGTCTCGAGTCTCGATTCCCGGGATTCGAGACAACTAAAATTACGTAAAGTCCCAGGACTTCGAGACCCGAGACGTCCCGCGACCCAAACCCTAGCCGTACCTCTCTCTTTGCCAGAGCCTCGATTGTCAGTCAGCAGGGTGCACCACGCAGTTACAAAATACGTCATGCCGTACCTCTCTTTTCGCCAGAGCGACATTTGTCAGTCAGCAGGTGCACCCAGCTGGACAGATGAGGTGGACAGATCAGGTTGGCTTTGGTTCAAAATTGTTGTTGACTTACACACCAAAATCTTAATAATCTTTTAAATATTTATTCGATATATATATTTATAGATAGGTCCGATTATATAATCTACATTTATATTACTAACCGTTTAGGTAGATAATGGAGCATAGATCTTTTATTTGGCAGCCATACACGGGTTACTGTGCCAACGAAGGCACTGAGCAAGATAAAATTATGGCTTGCTCCGGTGCGGTACAGGTTTAAATGAGGGTACTTTTTCCTAAAACGGTAGATTTAAAATTTTAGAATTAAGGTTTATTTAGAACTAGCGGCTAGCGTCCCGGCTTCGCACGGGTGGACATAAGCTTTTTTGTAGCAATAAATATAGCCTATGTTACTCAGAGTGAATGTAGCTTTCCAATGGTGAAAGAATTTTTGAAATCGGCACAGTGGTTTTTGAGTTTATTCATTACAAACATACATACACACAAAAATACAAATCTTTCCTCTTCATAATAGTAATGTAGATTAAAATTCACTGGTTAGTTTTATGTTCTGAAGAATAGATTCAAATAATCAAAATAAATAATCAAAATAACAATGTGTCAAATAGACACAGGTTGTGACATTAATGTAATTTCAAAACATACGCTTCAGAAAATTCTAAAAAATAATAGTCTATTGAAATCAAATAACACATTATTTTCTTTCTCTGGTACACCTATACCAGTTAAAAAGCTTTACTGTAGAATTGCCTCTAGTAACTAGAGGCAATAGGCTTGTTGCCCATATCACAAAATTATAAAAACTCTCTATTAGTAACGTAAAATACATAAAACTAGAGCGATCTGCGAACTTAAAATTTTAATAACTTATGTACGACGTGTTTTATGTTCGGTCAAAGTTTGGTGGGAAAGTCCATTTTAAAGGTATGAAATTATAAAAAATAAATATTACTATTGTAGAAACAATAAAAAATACTATAACTTTTGTTACGGCACTGGCTACATAAACGCAATATTTAACATAGCTGTCCTACAAATTTCTGATTGAATGCTTAAAAAATAACACGGTGTGACGTCATAACGTGGTGGCCTTTTGTATGGAGCGTTTTCGGGATAGTCCAAAATTGTGATCTTCAAGTTATCATATCTCGAGAAGTTTTTATGCAATCGAAGTAATTATTTCACCTTTATTTATATTATTGTGACGTCTTTAAATAACAAATTGAAAAAAAATGGGATACAAGCCTATTCTACAGTAAAGCTTTTTAATAAAATTAAAATAGTTAAAATATATAATAATTAAAATAGTCCAGATATATTATAAAAAATATTCAAAAATTCACTTCATTCAGTGAATTTTTTTTAATATATCTTTTGAATTTTTAATAATATTATTATACGAGGGGAGGCCAATAAGTTCGCGGAATGGAGGGGTTGATGGGGATAAATTTACCCGTCCAGGTAGGCACTAGTTAAGCACCTCATTAAGAGTATATATACCAAGTTTGAACCTAATCGTGTCATTAACTTTTGAGTTATCGACCTGCAAACAACTAAATCGGGAAGAAGTCAGCCAGTATGGAGAAAATTGAACACCGTGCCGTTATTAAGTTTCTTACCAAGCAAGGAAAATCCGCTCAGACGATTTTTCAAGAGCTGTTAGCGGTTTACGCGGACTCTGCCCCTGGTAAAACCATGGTTTACAAGTGGCATGGTCTTTTCAAACAAGGAAGGGAGTCCATTGAAGACGACCCCCGCTCCGGACGGCCAATTGAGGCCACCACACCGGAAATCGTCGAAAAAGTAGAAAAACTTGTATTGGAAGATGCCCGACTGAAGAAGAAGCAACTTGCAGCAATGGTTGGAGTATCCGAATCAAGTATTTTAAATATCCTACATCATCATCTTGGGATGACTAAAGTCAGTGCAAGATGGGTTCCGAGAATGCTCACGCCACTTCAAAAACGCGAGCGTGTCGAGTGCTCTCACCAGTTTCTGGAGCTCTGTGGAGAGAGAAAGGAAGAAGTTATGGCCCGGATTGTTACTGGAGATGAAACCTGGGTTCACCACTATGAACCTGAGTCGAAGCAAGAGTCGATGCAGTGGCATAAAAAAGGCACACCTCCTCCAAAGAAGTTCAAAGTGTCACAATCGGCCGGAAAGATCATGGCGACTATCTTTTGGGATACAGAAGGTATTTTACTGATCGATTATAAAGAACGTGGTGCGACTATAACGGGACAGTACTACGCTTCTTTACTGGAAAGATTGAAAGAAGCCATTAAGAAAAAAAGAAGAGGAAAACTGTCAAAAGGTGTGCTCCTTTTGCACGACAATGCACCCGTCCACACGTGCCATGTTGCGACGGCTGCCATTCACCGATGCGGCTTTGAACAATTAAACCACCCACCATACAGTCCAGACTTGGCCCCCAGTGACTATTATTTATTTCCAAAAATGAAGAAAGAGCTGCGTGGAAAGAAATTTGACGACGATGATGAAGTCAAGTCGGCAATTTCGGCCTATTTTGACACCAAAGACAAATCATTTTTTTTCGATGGTATAAACAAGCTATTTGAGAGATCCGAAAAATGTATTAGGGTTAAAGGAGAATATATTGAAAAGGAAAAATAATTTGGTGTTTAATTTCAACCTCCTTCTCTCTCATTCCGCGAACTTATTGACCTCCCCTCGTATCTGGACTATTTTTCACAGTGCCATCTAGTCCTAAATTAAGCGCAAAGCTTGTACTATGGGTACTAGACGACTGATAAATGTACTTAAATACATTTTTTGATGTAAATACATACTTAATTATAAGTAATTAAAGTTGTAAGTATTAACTTATATAGAAACCATCCAGACCAAGACAAAGTGCCATGTTCATGAACACAAATGTTTGTCTTGTGCAAACACGCTGCTCAACTGCGGGTTGGCGGAGGCCAGTGTTTTAAGCCGCCTAAAGGCTACTGTCTTAACGACTGTCATTTTTAAAGACAACAATCGGGGCGACGCCTTAACGTACTCTCCGAAACGAGCTAAACCATTGTTACAAGTTAATATAGACCCATAACTTATTAAAAAGCACTGGATTAATACTTATTAGGTCATTGGAACCCTAATAAATTGTTTTAGAATGGAGTCCGTATAATCCCTGAATAGATATTAAAATTGATGCAAAGATATAGAGAAAAATGCAAAGGTCATTAATAGGTACCTACGGTTAATTAGGAAGTTTATCATAATTAAAAGCCATTAAGTGTACAGAAATTAAACCCGACGTCCCATGTATACGTTATGGGGGTTCGGTGATAAAAATAAACTGGAAGGGACCATATTAATTAATACCTTTTGTAATGAGAAATACTGTCTAATATTTACTAATATTGTATTTGTTATTGTCACGAGAAGGTTCTTATGAAATTAATTAATCTAATGTGACTTTAGCCCGTTTGACAGAACTATCAGTCATTTGACAGATTGAGCGATTAATTCGAAGTCAATATTCGTTGTTACGAAGACAACGTCTCTCGGATCAGCTACTTGTAGCTATTTATTTTTGTACTAGCTTCTACATGCGGCTTTACCCCCGTGAACCCTATACACAGATAAAAAGCATTCTAAATGTTATTCCAGAACTTATACCATATATATATGTCAAACATCTTCCAAATCATTTCAGCTGTTTACTTTTAAAAGAGTAACAAACATCCATTTATCTTCACAAAGTTTCATATAATATTTAGTCGGCAGGGTGCACTACGTGCAGGCGCGGTTGGCTTGTACTGTAAAGATCATGGTAAGCCAAAACGCGACGACGTTAAAATTATTAAATTAATTGCACATTGACATTGTTAGTTTTAGGATAAAGGACTGACAATGAAAGCAACAGCTACTGTCCGGTCCCAGTTTGCGGTACCTAAACTCTTAATTATATTTTTTTCTATCGACGATATTAACCAATTAATTTTAAAAAAAAGTTCAAACGTACCTCTTGGACAATTTGCCAACACTATGAATCATCCTCATATTCATTGTATATGTATGTATATAATTTTATATATATTATATATTTTGATATTTATGATTACCATTAGTGTACGTATGTAGGTATATTTTCTGTTGTACTATATAATATCGTTGTTAATTTATTTTTGTATACCGCATTCGTGTATATCTGCTCTTCCCGAAGATTGTCTGGTAGAGAATGCTATTAGCATTAAGACCGCCTATGTACCCTTAAATTGTGGTAAATAAAGTTTTAAATAAATAAATAAATAACCACTTCTGTCCCTTCCAAAAACATAGTATCTTTGTTCATTGTCTTAATGAGATAGGACGTTTTTCGGCATTACCCCGTAAAGAGAGTTTATGCGTCCGTAAGCTTAATGAATTGTAAAGATAATCATGATAAACTGGGGACGCTTACGAGCCAGTAGTTATTAACTCGATACTAACAGTAAACATGCCTAGTCTTAACAGCTTAAACGATGGCTCTTAGCTACGAACAATTACTTAGGGTCCTTAAAATGGCCGGCGAGGAATTAGTGAAACTAGAATTTCCGACAAGGATGAACACTACAGGAGTTCATCCTTGTCGGAAATTAATATCCGTGAAAGGCACAATAAAAAATCTAAATATATAAAAGAAGAAACTGACTGACTGACATATATATCAACGCACAGCCCAAACCAAGGTCTAGAGATTCCAAATTTGGCAAGTAGGTTCCTTATGACGTCTAGGAGTGCACTAAGAAAGGATTTTTCAAAATTCATCCCCTAAGGGGGTAAAATGGTGGTCCAAAGTTTGTATGGCGAAACAAGATTAGTTGGACTATTTTATCCGAAACTTTACATGAGTACTTCTATAGAGACATGAGTTAACACGTGCTTCAGGATTTTTCAAAATTCAATCCCTAAAAGGGTACAATGGGGTCAAAAAGTCTGAAAATCGTCATGGGTATTGTTTTTATGGTTTATCGGGTCGCTGATTACGAAAACAACAACTATTTTATAATCCAAGATAGTCGACGTGACATAAAATCACCCCTGTGGGGGTGCGATGGGGTTGAAATGTCATAATATCAATATGGGTGTTGATTCTATGGTTTTCTGGACTTCAATTACGAAAATGGCATCAATTTCAAAATATAACATCATCATCAGCCTGTATCTATCCACTGCTGGATATTCATCCCCTAAGGGGGTGAAACGGGGGTCCAAAGTTTGTATGGGGAAACAAGATTAGTTGGACTATTTTATTCGAAACTTTACACGAGTACTTCTATAGATAAAGGAGTAAACGGGTGTTTCAGGATTTTTCAAAATTCAATCCCTAAAAGGGTAAAATAGGGTCAAAACCTCTGAAAATTGTTATGGGTAGTGTCTTTATGGTTTATCGGGTCGCTGATTGCGAAAACAACAACTATTTTATACGAGCAAGTCATGTGTAAAAATAAAGAGTGCCTTCGGATAAGACTCTCGAAGAGTACTTCGGACCTTTATTTTCAACGACCTCCTGTATATATAATTCAAATCTGCTAGGTTTGTTTCGGGATACTTAGTAAAAGAACGCAAATTGAAAGTTACATATTTATTACTACTAATATATAAGTATCCGTCTTCAACTACAACGCGGAAACCGCGATACGAGACGCACTGAATCTACACTTGGCCATTAAAAGAAAGTCGTGTGATCACTTACATGCCGCCGTAGTGTATCAACCGGTGATCAGATCAACATGGCCTGAAGAAGGAGAAGGAGATGGAGATGGTCACCGTGAGAAACCGCGCGCGCGCAATTGGCTCCCCTAATACCAATTGTCCTCCGGGAAAGATCTTCCGGAGAAGGTGCCAACGCCTTGGCGCCCCGGTCTGAATCGGAACGGAAATAAATCCGCATCCGACTTATTACAATACAATACAATACAAAACTCTTTATTGCACCAAAAATACAGTACAGTTTTAAAAATAAACATATAAACAAATTAAGTACAAAAGGCGGCCTTATCGCTTAGCGATCTCTTCCAGGCAACCTTTGGGTAGAGGAGACCTGAACTATAGGTAGATGGCGCAGCATATACTATATACCTACATAATTATACAATACAAACATACAAATACACACATAATCATACATACACTACATAAATATATAAATATAATAATAACATAAAAAATAAAGAAGTTAAATAGAGATAAGTGACATATAGTGAGTTTTAACGAGATTTTTAAACGTGACAATAGATTGCGCGTTACGGATAGTTAACGGCAAAGCATTCCAAAGCCTTATGGACTGCACAGTAAATGATTTTGCATAATATTGAGAAGAGTGAGATGGTGTTACAAGACGAAGGGAAAGGGTGCTGCGCATAGCACGCTCCTGGACATCGCTGTGAAACAAGAATCGCTCATTTAAATAACCAGGAGTAGCAGGATTGAAAAGAGTAGAGTAAAGAAGAGAAAGGATGTGTAGATTACGGCGAAGTCGAATAGGAAGCCACTTGAGCCGAGAACGAAATTCAGAGACGTGGTCATATTTACGCAATCCGAATATGAACCGAATACAAAGGTTTTGAAGGCGCTCAAGTTTATTTAATTGCTCCTCTGTGAGATTAAGATAACAGGAGTCAGCGTAATCAAGAATAGGGAGGAGCAAGGATTGTGCAAGAGCAATTTTGGTATCAATGGGTAAAAAATTTTGCAGTCTTCTAAGGGAGGCAATGGAAGCAAAAAGCTTCCTACTGACATTACCAATTTGAGCTGCCCAAGATAATGTTTTATCAAAGACCACTCCAAGATTTTTCACGGTGTCGGAGTATAAAATATGAATACCATTAAAGATAATCGGTTGCAAGTTAGACCAATCAATTTTAGATACAAGGTAAGGGCTACCTATTATGATTGCCTGCGTCTTAGTTGGATTTATTATAAGACCGTGAGACTCACTCCACTGAGATATAAGAGCAAGATCAGCATTAATAATAGAAATGGCATCAGTAATTTGTGATAAAGAACCATGCGTATAGATTTGTAAATCGTCTGCATACAGATGGTAGGAAGAGCGAAGATTTGAAGTGATAGAATTAATAAATAAAGCAAATAAAAGAGGAGATAAAACGCCACCTTGCGGAACGCCAGCAGCGATCGCACACCATGAAGAATATGAATCCTCAATGCGCACCCGCTGCTGACGCCCGTGCAAATATGAATGGAACCAATCAATTACCGTTGGAGATATGTTGAGAGAACGCAATTGCTCTAACAGGATGTCAAAATCAACGGTGCAAAAAGCATTACTAAAATCCAGCAGAGTCAATACAGTCAAGTGTGACTGATCCATAGCACAACGAATATCATCAGAGATTTTTACAAGGGCAGTAGTCGTGCTATGACCAGGGCGGAAACCAGATTGGAATGGATTAAGGACGCTGTTTTTGTAGAGGAAATCATTCAACTGCTGTTGAACAAGGCGTTCTAGGACTTTAGACAGGAAAGGGAGAATGGAAATGGGACGATAGTCTGAAAAGGAAGATGGCTGAGGTTTTTTAGGCAGAGGGAAAACAAAAGAATTCTTCCAAGCTGTTGGAAATATGCCGGATGATATAGAATTGTTAAGGATTAAGGTAATGGTAGGTAGGACAATGTCAAGAATTGGTAAGATCATTGCACGACTAATGCTGTCATCTCCCACGGCATTCGACACAACAGAACGTATGTTCTTCTCAACATCACAATCAGTAAATTGATTAAAGAAAAATGGAGGATAATCAGGAGCTGGAAGCGATGCAAGATGATTAAGAGTTTTAGTTTTAATGCTGCTATCAAAAGCAACTGAAGACGAGAAATACCTATTAAGGTTATCGATATCAACATTATTAGGATTACCGTGAGGCTGCTTCCCGACTCCAAGTGATTTTAAAAATTTCCAAACTTTAGCTGGATTTCCGTTTTCAACGGATCTGTGGATATGGCGTCTTTGAGCATCTCTACACATCCGGTTGCAGACATTACGCGCGCGAATATAACGACCGACTTATTAGTCGGATGCGGATGTGGTATATTTACTACGATTATATCATCATCCGTCCAGAGACAGATCTTGTCTCATGGCCAGCGCCGGGATGTCCTCAGATCACCAGTTCCTCCAAAATCAGCAATCCTTTTTTTTTTTTTCATTGTTCTATATCAACCTTCGACGTTCCACGTCTCCAGTCAATCTGACAGTGACTTCCTCAAAGTTGCCAGTCCAAATTACAATTCATTAACACCATAGATAATTATCATCTATACAAAACGAGATAATCTGTACTTAAATTATTCATACAATTAAATCAGCCACCATTCAATGTGCAATGACAATCTCAGATCGCTACGTGTATCTAGACTTAGAATAAATCTAGAATATAATTACTTATTAACAACGACATTGCGTAGCAGAAGATGTAGCAACACCATCGCCACAGTAAACGCAGCGCGAATCATTATCCTATATGTCAATGTCATGTGACAGCGACAGTACCATCTTGTAAATAACCTTTAATTATAGCGATGCAATACAATATGATAAATATAATGTACGCTACAATGCCTTATTTGCCATATGCTGTCTCTCATGTTGCTAAGAGGGGAACGGGACGGACGCCCACCACACATTCCCATCACTGTGTCTCCTGTGTAGCTTGTGTGTGCTAAGAGCAAAAGCTTTTTATTCAATACTAATATTATAAATGTGACAGTGTGTTTATTTGTCCTGTTTTCACGGTGAAAGGTACTAATGGATATACATAATTTTTTACCGGGGTAGTTTAAGGTTTGAAGAGTGGAATAGGTTACTTTTTATCCAGGTAAAACATATTAATACCACGGGAAAAAAAAGTTTTATTACAATAATGGCCACGCGGGCGAAGCCGTGGGTAGCAGCTAGTAAGTAAATATTTGTACATATATAAAAGGATTACATACAAGAACAGCTGATCCGGGGCAATTTCAACAAAGAGTTCGATAGACGCATTCGACTGGGCTGGGCAGCTTTTGTGAAGCTTCGGCACATCCTCACCGCAGATATTAAATTAAATTAAATTAAATATTCATTTATTTCAGATTTGAGTATCCGTATAAAACATTATTATTAGTAAGTAAGAATTAATTATTTAACATGTCAAAAATTATTATCAAAATTACAATAAAATAGTGTCAATTCTATAAGTAATATGTCAAATAAAATAGCAATGTCAAAAATAGGAATAAAAATGAAATATAAATTAAAATGTCCAATTCATTATGTTATGTCTATAATTATAATAATTTATTGTAGCATGTCAATATATTATGAAACATGTCAAAGAAACTGATATTGTGAAAAAGTAAAAGGATTAATAAATGATTTCAAAATTTAAATTGTCGGGTTATTTTTATTATTAGATATACACCAATGCTTGAACACCAAAGTGTTCAATCAGCGCGTCCTTCCTATGACCTACGGTGTAGCGACTTGGACGCTGACCGTTGGGCTGGTTCACAGATTAAAAGTCGCACAGCAATGCAATGCTTTGTGTTTCTCTGAGGGATCGAATCCGGAACGAAGAAATTCGACGGAGAACCAAAGTGACATAGCTCACAGAGTCAGGATGGTGAAGTGGCAATGGGCTGGACACATCTGCCGAGTCAGCCATGACAGATGGGGGAGGAAAGTCCTAGAATTTAGACCCCGTATGGGGCGACGAAGCGTATAGACTACAGGCCCGTGTACAAAAAATTGTGGGTCATTTGAACCACCAGGTGACCTATCTAGAACGATATAAGAGCATAAAATAATAAGATTCAGCACTATGCCGTCACTTGTAAGCTGTCCAACTGAGTGCAGGTGAGAATTCAAAAGTACAGGTAGAGTGAGTAAATTTTGGTCATATGATTTTGTACGGCATTCTTACCATCAATAGATCCATGAAAAATATTAAGAAAACGCGCAGTGCCGTAAAAAAATGGTGCGCCATAAAGTCGGATTTTTTTTTTGATTTTCCGACAATTTCCAGGGTAAATTTGGTCATTTGATTTTGTACGGCATCAGTTTAATACTGTTTCAATACAGCTTCTAATCCATTATTCCGCAACGCCGTACAAAAATCATGAGACAAGGGGAAAAAATCGAGGGTTGCAACCCCCTCTCTTTCCGTGGTCCAGGGGGTGATTTGAAAAAGTACGGCATCGGTTCCAACACATTATCAAGCACTCAAAAGTACTATTAAAAATAATGCCGTCAAAAAATTATTGTTCATTTGAATGTATATCAATAGTTATCTTAATTTCATCGTATACTTGATTTATAAAGCTGTAAAGTCATTTGATCCTGTACGGGAACTTTTTTTTTAACATGATATTATAAAATACAATTGTTATATAGTATTGCCGTTCAAAAGAAACTGTTCTAGAAAAAATTATAGAGAAATACAAAAACTGTAATTTTTCACGTTATTGCAAAAGTTTAAATACTCATAGATTAATGAAATATAGCAATTTTCTACATTTTATCCCTTGTTTTAAATAGTATTAAGATAAATAAATTAGGAAAAGATGATGCCGTACATTTTAATGCAGACCATCTCCTTTAGGCTGATGAAAATGACGCTACCATTTTAAGGGTACTTTATGGCCATCTGATACTGTACGGCATTAGCATATTTTTGAAGAGAACAATTGATAATATGATAAAATCATTATGACGTCTAACTGAAGTGAAACGGCGTGTATATTATATCCAAGAATTGAAACTGTCAATCCCAGTATCAACAGTTTTGTATACTTTTTGGTTTAATATGTACTGCAAACATTATTGATACATATATATAATTGATTTGTTTCTTTTTTTTTATATATTTTTTTTATACTACGACGGGTGGCTGACAAGCATACGGCCCGCCTGATGTGAAGCGGTTACCGTAGCCATATTAACACTAGCAACATGAAATATTGCTCGCGCGGCGCCACCCCCGCTACCAACGCAGCATCTCCTTCCTTTCTTTCTGGTGACCTCACTCACTCGCAGGAACACAACAACCCTCAAGGGAATTGTTATTTGGCTGCGGTATTCTGTGAGGTGGAGGTACATTCTCCAGTCGGGTAGCTTACAATTACGCTCCCTACCTCTCTTTTCGCCAGAGCTTCGTTTGTCAGTCAGCTGCACGTGGTGCACCCTGCACCACGTGCAGGTGAAGTTGGCTTTGGTTCAAAGATTTTGATGAACCACTTACACCCAAATTCATTGTAATGATGTGAATAAATAAAACAACTATTTTTTAGAAAAAATATATTGATTGATGATAATATAATAATAAAACATAAGTTTTTTTATTTAAATTATTCAGTATCGGAATCAGCCGCTGAGTTGTTGTCGGAATCATCGTCTTCATCGACGTTCGAATTATCTTCTCTATCATTTTCTGAAACATGAATATATTATAACAAAAAACGTCAACAAAAAAATTATAATAAAAAACGTCAACAAGAAACTTTTCACTGACCGCAAGTGTATTTGGAACTCAGCCGGACGTAGACGCAGTGCGGGAGGCAAGGGTCTACTGATCTACCAATCATGCGTTCGATACGATACTTCCCGCCGTCGCGCCCCGCACCTACTACCAATGAGATCTAATATTCGCTACTGCGCAGTCAAGTCACTTGTTCAAGAAGTTTGCCGGGAACTGATATGTAAATTATATTTATTCAATATTTTTATTACTTTTTTATCAATATGAACTTTTATTAAGTACAAATAAACTATCTAAATGCCGTATAAAAAAATATCGTGATGAATTTCACCTTACATTTCGCTATATGGATTTTTTCTTGAGTTTTTTTTCCTACAGATTTGGACCAACGAAAATGTACGGCATGTGAAAAAATATTATCTATGCTTAGAATACTTTCAAAATAAATTAATTTTATGTTGTGTCAAATCACCCCCTGGACCACGGAAAGAGAGGGGGTTGCAACCCTCGATTTTTTCCCCTTGTCGCATGATTTTTGTACGGCGTTGCGGAATAATGGATTAGAAGCTGTATTGAAACAGTATTAAACTGATGCCGTACAAAATCAAATGACCAAATTTACCCTGGAAATTGTCGGAAAAACAAAAAAAAAGAACCGACTTTATGGCGCACCATTTTTTTACGGCACTGCGCGTTTTCTTAATATGTTTCATGGATCTATTGATGGTAAGAATGCCGTACAAAATCATATGACCAAAATGTACTCACTCTACCTGTACTTTTGAATTCTCACCTGCACTCAGTTGGACAGCTTGCAAGTGACGGCATAGTGCTGAATCTTATTATTTTATGCTCTTATATCTTTCTAGATAGGTCACCTGGTGGTTCAAATGACCCACATTTTTTTGTACACGGGCCTGTAGTCTAGTAGGGAGCCCCCTGTGTAGATGGAGCGACGACCTCAAAAATGTGAAGCGGAGGACCGCATATAGTGGAAAGCATTGGGAAAGGCATTATATCCAGCAGTGGGTAGATAGAGGCTGATAATGATGATGATGATATAAAAAAATACTCTTTTGATTGTATAGGATTATTGTAAAGTCTCCCTTATAACAGAAAATAATAATACCTACAACAGGATAATAACAGATTGTATTATCTTTTATGAGCTACGTGGTATGTATTTTAATAACTTGGGGTCTCACTTCATTAACACCTTTTATAGACCACTAGGTTGTACGTACCCGTGTTATTGCTATTGAATTAACCCAGAGGTTCCCAACCGGTGGTCCGCGGACCACCAGTGGTCCGTGAGAGGTAAATTATGGTCCGTGATACAAACTTATAATGTAAGAGATTGAGCACTATTATAGAAAATACTAAAATCTCGAGTTACAGAATAATGGATTTCTATGACAGTTGGGGACCCTACACGCAACAAAAGCCTCGTAGTGGTGGTGGAAAAGGTTGGGAACCACTGAATTAACCGAAGAGAAGAAGAAGAAGCAAAATTTAATTGCCACACAAATATTTTACAATTGGCCGTGTGGTTTCCGGCAGACTAGAATAGAATCACAATGTCTCTTCCCGTGGATGTCGTACAAGGCGACTAAAGGAAATACATTATAAAACATTTATAAGGCCTCCCCAACCCGTCTGGCCAGCGTGGGGAGTGTAGGCCAAATCTCCTTCTGTCTGGGACAGATGAGAGAGGTTCGTGCTCATGTAGTGGAGACTAAAATTACCTGATGATGATGATGATGATCCATTAGTATGTCCTTAACCCCTTCAATTGAAGGGAGACCAGTTCGATTCTGGCAGTATGCAGACATGTTCGAACAGTGTTATCGCAGCAGAAAGGGAAGGACCTCTACTCATAGAATACCGCAGCTAAATAACAATTCACTTGAGGATTGTTATGTTCCTGCGAGTGAGAGAGGTTACCAGGAAGGGAGGACTTGCTGCGATGGCAGCAGCGTGTGATGCTTTATGTTGCAGGCTGCGACAACCCACAGACCACCTAACGAGGTGATTTGTGCAAGTGCCTGATGTTACAAAGATTTTACAAACGATAATTTTAACAACAAGTTATTTAATTAAAAAAATCAAAAAAACCCGACTGCACCTACAACAGGTTTATTAATTACGCGCAACAATAATATAACTCCACACAAGCAAAGCCGCAGGCAAAAACTAAGAACTTTATTTTGACACCCATATTTAGAAGAAAAAAAAAAATACTCCAACGACAATTTTGGGGCTCACAGCCGCTATATTGATATTTTTAAGCTATTGCATAGCTTCTATCGCGGGCCTTGAGCGCGGGGACCGAATCCAGAAATTCCGTAACGAAAAAACCTCACGCTCCCCACTCCGACGGGCAAGGAGGTGTGGCTTGAAGGCCGTGCATCGTCTAACGTCGTTTCAGTTCGGCAGTCTTCGTGGTCTTCGACACGGCGTTGTGTGCGTGCGATTAGACGTATTGTACGACTCTACGAAACTCGTTTTATTTATTTAATAATAGAAAAATTTGTTTTCTTATCGGTCACCACGCTCAAAAAGTGTAACTTGAATTAATATCAAAGAAAAAGCAATACTGCATGAATAAAATAAATAAATAAAATTATAATTGCATAAGTTGATACAAAATGCTATGCAATAGCTTTACCGCGGCAGTCCCCGAGTGCCACACGTCTTTTTTTATATTTGATATAATAGCCTATGTCACTCGCGTGATTAAGGCGAATCTAACGACACCTCTTATGTTGAAATCTGTCAAACGGTTTAGGCTATAGAGGGTGCCAAATAATAAGACATACATACATACATACATACATACGCTCGAAAATTCGGCAGTCTGGTAAAAACCGACTCCAAACATTTACGTATGTAGATACAGGCTGATGATGATGATGAAAAAAATATGGGATATGAGTTTTTTTCAAATCGATTTATAAATCATGGAGTTAAGTCGCAAACTTTAAAAAAATATACAGCCGAATTGAGAACCTCATCTTTTTTTGGAGCCGGTTAAAAATGCCATAATTTCTCTTTAATCTGCATAATTTTATAATTTAATTAAAAACCCCCTATAATTGGTAAGTCCCTTGAGCGTAAATAGGAATATTGTTATATTTATTACTGTTATTTATTATTGTTGGCATTCTAATTGTTTTGTTATAAGTAGGTATTCAAATATTAATTCAGCGGTTCGTTCCAATCACTTGAAAATGATTTAATTATTCAATAAGGGTTGTGTTTGTGGTTGGAAACAAATAGATACAATTGGTTTTGTTTGGGATCTATTTTGGAACGAAAGAGGTTTTCATTGTGATAAATATGAGTACGTAAAGAAAATTTAATTACATTGTACAGAATTACTTAATTATTCGATGAATGTTGGGCGAGCTCGGTGGTCGAATGGTTTAAAATTATCCGAATACATGGTTACGAACGACTTTGCTTAACATGAATGTTTGTTTATACCACACACAGTATAAGTAATAGTACTACGTACAGTATGGCCGCTCCCTGCCGCTCTTTCGTGTCGACCTCACCTCCCCTCTGAGACAAATCAGCCCCCCAGCCAAGTGTAATTCGTAACGTAACGAACGTTAGATAGATCACGTGACATTTGTCAATTCTCATGTTCGATTTTGACAAATGTCACGTGATCTATTTAACGTTCGTTACGCTACGAATTACACTTGGCTAGGGGGGCAGGTACAGTTTGTATGGCGGCGCCATTAACGCTCTGTACAGACGTCATTGTTTATGTAGTAGTAAATGATGCGACATTTGTATGGAGTGGCCGGGGTGTGTTTATACTGAGAAGCACAACTGACCCTATTGTGATCTTCATCGTGAACGCTTATTCATGCCAGTGCTGGGATACGTGTCTTCCCTCAATCGGATCGGGTTTCGACATGAGTATGTCTAAACCCGATCCGATTGAGGGAAGACAGGGTGGTGGAGTCACCACGTTTTTTTTAGGGTTCCGTACCTCAAAAGGAAAAACGGAACCTTTATAAGATCACTTTGTTGTCCGTCTGTCTGTCTGTCAAGAATTTCTATGTCGAGAATGCGTGGAGGTATCAAGCTGAAATTTGAACTGGATACTCAGGTCTACGGTCCCATGAAGTTGTAAAAAAATCAAACTGCTAACGTTTAAGTAAAAAAAAGTTACGGCCGTTTATTCAGCAATTAAATTTGGCAAGTAACATCGTTATAGACTACAAGTACAGGAATAAATCTCAAAACTATACATTTGTAAATAGATCTTAAAAAATAGGAGGTCTATATTTTTTATAGGGTGTCGAATTGAAACTACTAGTTCAAATGGGGTATCATATGAAAGGGCTTGATGTACACATTGCAAAATATATTTTATTTATTTTTTTCGACGCATTATTTCTTATTTATAATGAAAAATATCAAATTTAATATTGATACTACGCACGGAACCCTCGGTGGGCGTGTCCGACTCGCACTTGTCCGGTTTTTTATTTGTTTTATACTATGTCGGGTGGCAGACAAGCATATGGCCCGCATGATGTGAAGCGGTTACCGTAGCCATATTAACGTTCGCTACATAAAATATCGCTCGCGCGCCGCAACCCCCGCTCCCAATGCAGCATCTCCTTCCTTTCTGGTCACCACAGTCACTCGCAGGAACACAACAACCCAAGGGAATTGTTATTTGGGTATTCTGTGAGGTGGAGGTACATTCCCCAGACAGGTAGTTTACAATTACGCTACCTACAGCAGGGTGCACCGCGTGCAGGTGAAGTTGGCTTTGGTTCAAAGATGTTGATGAACCGGATGACTGACGGATGTCAGTGTTTTTCAAACGGCCTAAAAGCCACTGACTTGGCTTAACGACAACAGCCGGGACCGACGGCTTAACGTGCCTTCCGAAGCACGGAGAAGCTCGAGATAAATAAATCTATCCATGGACAGGCTACGGTCGATGTTGCTTGACTTGTGTGATCGATTACACTGCCGCGCGCAACGACGCCTTCGAGCTCCTCATTGTGATCTTCAAGCCACTGTAACATTTTTTTTATAAAGCTAGGTCCCAAACAATCGTCGCCTGGGTCCCTACGGCCGAAGCTGAAGCTGAAGGATTTTTTTATTCCAAAAATCTAACTTCGCAGACTATTTTAAAAACTTAAAAATGACATTATTTAGAAAAAAAAAATAGATAAATGGCTCTTAAACAAATGTTATTATACTATAAGTGAATATTTGAATGACCGATTTATTGATATAAAATGAAATTATTAATTAAATTATGGATTGAATTGGTGTGAATTAATTTATTGTAATGACATTAAAGTAATTTTCAGTTATTTTTAATATGCTGATAAATAATTAGTTATTATTATTATTAATAATTTTTAATAAGTTCGACTGAAACATTTGCACGCCCCTGCGAGGGTAGAATAAGTTGGTCATGTAATTTGTGTAACATCTTTGTTGTACCTTATTTTCGCAAATAAATTATCTTATCTTATTTTTATATTTTTATATTAATAAATTATCTTTAACTTAGATAGGCGGCAATAGGCTATTTTCCAATGTTTAAAAATTGTATAAATTAGTTAACAATATCGTAAAATACACAAAACTATAAAGATCTGCAAACTTTCATTCTAATATCTTCAGTCAGACTTTTTTTAGCGTCGATCAAAGTTTGACGGGAAAGTCCATTTTAAAAGTATGAAATTATTAAAAAATAATATTTCCATGGGAGAACCTGAAGAAAATGCTATAACTTTTATTATGATACTAATCACATAAACGTAATATTTAACATAGCTGTCGTACAAATTTCTGATTTGATGCATACAAAATACAAACCTGTAACGTCATAATTCGGTAGCCTTTTGTATGGAGCGTTTTGGGGCAGTCTAAAAATTGTGATTTTCAAATTACCATATCTCGAGAAGTTTTTGTGCTATCGAAGTAATTCTTTCACCTATGGTTATATTATTGAGACGTCCCTACATATCAAACTGAAAAAAATGTTAGTCAAATAGCTTATTGTGTTTAGCGTAGCTGGTAGAAACCATAGAGTTCTACCGATTAAACTGAATATGTTTTTGAATAACACAAACCTAAGATCTATTATCACGATCAAAAAATCGGATGGTAATCGCCTTCAGCTTCGGCGGTAGGACCTCTGGTTGCTGTACACCCGACGTGTTTTTGCAATACATGCACTGACATCCATGTTGATTACGATACCCACGTCACTCACTCGCAGAAACTCAACAATCCGCAGAATATTTCGACTCGATAAATATGTCATAAGCGGGCGCTACATCAAGCTGCAAATATTTGAATGAAGCTATGTGTGGCACAGGACTTTAAATCTTTGTTCAAACAAGTGCGCAAAGAAGTGCACTTTGCCAAGCGGTGTCGGTTTTTTAGCGTACATCAAAGCGTTCAAAGTCGACAATGTTCAAATGTTTGCGTAGCCTGCCACACTTGCGCAAAGTTCAGTTCAGTCGCGCGAGTGTTGTTCACGTCTTCTTTTTGGACTTTTGATAGATTCCTATTTTTCTGCACATTTAATAAATAATGACATGCACTCAAATAGTATAAGCACACTGCATCCACAAAATCGTCGTCCATCTTGTTTGTGGTTGGTCAACGTACTGTAAAGTAATGGTTGCTTCAATAAGTGTGCAAAAGTTCGTCATTTAAATGTTCAAATGTTTGCAGCTTGATGTAGCGCCCGCATTACGTTTTAGCTATTGACAAACATCTTCAGTTGAGTCGACAAAGCTCCAGGGTTTCTCTCAGCTAAGCTACACTCAAATATGTACCATGAATCTAAGGTGTTTTCCTTCGATCAACAAGGTGTTTTCTATGTATCATAAGTATGTATTTAAAAAAAAAAATGTATTTACGTATGTTTATCAGTTGTACCATTCAAGTACCCATAACATAAGCTTCGCTTACTTTGGGGCTAGATGGCGCTGTGTAATATGTCTGACAACATTTATTTATTTATTTATTTATTTAAGGTGAAGTTTGAATCGGCTTCAGCTTCAGCGGTAGGGACCCATATTGGTTTTGGCTCTAATGGTAATGAGTGCTGTACCACTTACTTTTTTTGTAACCCCTGTACTAGTACAGTATTGTATTTTTTTATACCACTAAGGTGGCAAACAAGCATACGGCACGCCCGATGGAAAGCAGTTACCGCAGCTTATGAACGCCTGTAATTCCAGGGACATTACACACGCCTTGTCAATTATCGTCTGTGACCTCTGACACTTTACAAAAATTGTCTCTAAATTAATGTAAGCATTTGAAAGACAATGTATTTTTACAAAACATTAAAAATACAATACTCTCTTCACAATTCGTTTAACTTAATCGAGTTTGTCGACGAATCGTTAACTTTATTCGAGTTTTGAAAGTAAATTAACATTTCGTTACAGGAATTAACTCGTTTCGCAAAATAACATAGGTTTTAATAACCGTTGTCGTTAACGGGTTACAGCTGTGTCGTGATAAATGAAATTACGTGAAGTAAACGAGCAATTTATGTTACGTGGTTAACAAGTATTTAACTGGATAAGTGAGAGTTAAACTCGCGTCACACCCCGGCCACTCCATAGATTTCGGGGAGATGAATAATATAAATGAGGAGCTCTATGGCGTTGTTACGCGTGCCAGTCTAATCGAACACGCAAGTTAAGCAACGTCAACCGTAACATGGCTATGGATGGGTTTATTTCTTTCGAGCTTTTCCGTGCTTCGGAAGGCATGTTAAGCCGTCGGTCCCGGCTATTGTCGTTAGATGATAGTCGTTAAGTCAAGTCAGTGCCCTTTAGGCGGCTTGAAAACACTGTCCTCCGCCAATCCGCAGTTGTTGTGGTGTGATTAAATAATTGAAATACATTATAGACGGGTTATCGATATAGCTAGGTTATGCATGTGGATACTAAACTTGCCTTGACTTGTTTTTGGACAAAGACAGGAAGGACCTACACTCTATCTAGCAGCAATAGCAAGTTGAGGATCGCGAGCATGTTTCTACTAGGCCGAATTCTAGCCCAAGGGGCCGAAATCGAGGTTGAGTGGAGCGAGTAGATTCGCTGAGCTGAGCGTATGTTTTCTATTGATTTCAATGGAAAATGTATTTCATGATCATTCCTCAAGGACAGGATAGATCAAAATTTTTTTTCGACACAAACCTCAAGCATGACGACGGCTTTAATTGTGGCAAGTTTTATCAAAAATGGTTCAGTGGTTTTGGAGCCTATTCATTTCCAAGAGTGACTCGCTCCACTCTGGAGTGTGAACATAAACTAAAGTTTATCCGACTACACTTAAGAAAGTTTGGGTACGGTTAAGTTTGGAGTGTAAATGGTTCATCAACATCTTTGAACTAAAGCCAGCATCACCTGCACGTGGTGCACCCTGCTGATTGACAAATGAGGCTCTGGCGAAATAAGAGGTAGGGCATAGTGTATTTTTTAAGCTGCCACCTCACAAAATACCGTAACCAAATAACAATTCCCTTGAGGGTTGTTGTGTTCCAGTGAGTGAGTGAGGTTAAGTGAAAGGAAGGAGTTGATGCGTTGATAGCGGGGGCGGCGGCATGGGAGCGACATTTCATGTTGCGAGCGTTAATAAGTCTACTGTAACCACTTTACATCACGCGGTCTGTTTAGGGTGACGTGGTAAAAAAAAAAAACAAAATATATGGGCTTTTCTCACTTTTAACTAGTGATAGAATCGAAAACAAATACATCACTACAGCTGACAGTACAAATTATTCCGAACCAAATGATTCCCCATCTACAGTCAATATCATCGTCTCTATCCCTTAACACATAGAGTTGAAAATTGAACGCAATTTCTGAAATTTTGCATACAGCAGCGCCTCAATCCAGAATAGCGTAAAGCTCTAAATTGCTGTTAGGTATTCTCATACTGTGCAAACCCAATCAGTTTGGTTCCGTAGTAAGCCTGTATTTGATTTGAAATTGTTACCAAGGTGACTCTTAATATGTACAATACAATACAATACTCTTTATTGCACCAACAATATATCCCCCCCGCCCAAAGGGGACAAACTCGACCGCCTTCTCCTTCGCCGATGACTTGAGGACGGTGTATGCCGCTCTTCATGGCATCGACATGGAGGAGCTAGCGGTCTTTGCACAAAAGCTTAGGGGTGCTAGCACTCCCCTAGCCCGTATTATGGCGATAGCTGAGCACAACACTCTTGTGTGCTCACTACCGTTGTAAGCGCACCCTACCTTCTCTCTCTTCAAGGTTTGCATAAGGCCTGTTATGACCTAAGTGTCTCCCGTACTCGCCCATATCAATCCCTCTCTAACTAAGAAATTGCAAGTAGTGCAATCGATTTTCTGCCGTAGAGCAACTAATGCACAATGGTGCGTTTGCAACGCGGACCTTCACCGTGATATGGCACTCCCCGCTATCCAGCAACACCTCAAAAAATCTCGGAAAGTTTCTTCAAAACTTCCGAGAGCCACTCTAACCCTTTGATTAGGGATGCCGCGGCCTATGAGGCTCCTCCAATCGGTAATCGCAAGAAGTTTCGCAGACCACGTAACGTACTGTCTGACGAACCTGACAAACTCTCACGCGACCTGGCACTCCTCCTGGAGGCACAGGCATCCGTAGACCCAACCCTCAACAATGAGCACATTTAGTTAGTTAGTGTAGTTCACTCGCGTCCCCTTAAGTCCGGGTAGTTGCAGTCGACTACCCCTAGTCTCTCACATATCTTATGGCTCACCCCACTTCATGGGGCGTCATTTTCACTTAACGCATGCTCATTCGTGAGCGGCGTCTGCGTCGCTCGTTCCCTACGAGCGATCGCTTAGATGAAGCTTTTAAGGCCCCGCAAGGCTAAAAGCAGTCCCTAGGTGGTGTTTAGTCGGTAAGAGTCCGACATAATCAACGTAGCCTTATGCTACGTTGGTATCCATGAGGATTCACCACCTCCTTCCCGTAGTTTCCTCCGGAAGGTTGTCCATCGCGCGCGTGGGGCGTAAAAAAAAAAGAAAAAAAAAAACCAACAATATAGATATTACAAAGAACACGCACCCTATACCTAACAGCTAATGCGCCCCGTGTGCCAACCTTCCGGTTATATCACGGGTTGCGAGTCTCTCGTCCAGTAAATCAACCAGACGAGAGGACCTTTACCTGTACCGCTTTTACGCTCAGTAAACCAACCGAGCACGCAAGCGTAGCAGTAGCAGGTCTTACTCCGCTTTCACCTGCATGCAGGCTACTTACGTACTCTTAAGTCGAGTAGCTCGTGGCGACCGACGCTAAGAGAACCCAAGCATCGGGGCCCTACTACCACTCCCCATTCTCCATGATGGGTAGCCGGAGCTGTATGGCACGCTCATCTGTATCCCGGCGCACAAGTACAAGTACAAGCGCGCCTAGTGTTTCAGTACCCACACTGGGGCGCCGGATAGCCGGCTCCCTGATTTCCTTGACAGGTACCGGAGCTGTATAAGGCGCGCTCACTTCCCGACGTCCTTCTAAGAAGAAACGCCTACCCCGAGCCTACGGTAGGGTGACCGGGGTGACGGAAGCGATCGCCCGTCAACCTCCTTGCTCAGCAGGCAAGTACCCGAGCCGCGACGTCAGCTGGGAAACCGACGGCCGCTGTAAGGGCCGCTCCAAGCCCCGTTGAGAACCACTGTGGCGGCCCTTCGCCTTAGGCCAGTGATAACCAACTCGCTACGCGCGAGGCCGAGCGCCCGGCCGACAATATGGCCAGGCAGACGAACATGCCCGACCTCTGTAGCTAAACCACATGCACGTGAGTAATTACACGCACATAAAGCCACCTCGAATCCGAACCCATGACTGGCAAATTGGGCTGCCGCCAGTCCCCGATGTACCCTGATCCAAACAGGGGGACCCGTAGTTCCCCCTGCGAACTCTCCACAGTCGGATACTCCGTGGAGAGTAATATTACAAAGAACAGTAGCACAGCATAGTAATTAGCAATACAACCAGTAGTTTAACTTCATACTGTTTTTTTTAATCAGGCACAGTAGGTGCGCCGCGCGCCAAAACTTCCTGAGCGGTCGTGTAAATGACGCTTGGCTGTGTGCGTGCGCCGATTTGGGCGCTAGTATGAAGTTAAACTACTGGTTGTATTACTATGCTGTGACAGTAGCATATTAAAGTACAACAGGCGACCTTATCGCTACGCAATCTCTTCCAGGCAACCTTTGGGTAAAGGAGAGTATCAGAGTAGAAAGGGTAGGTGGCGTAGCAAATATATCGATCTATACCAACACATACATACAGTTATATACATACACATACATGATAATACAATAAAATAAGATTATTGCATAAATAATACTTACTACTCATAAATAAACACATACATATAGTTAAAATAAAATGAGTTTATAAACAAACACCCTTAGTGGTACATATGTGGTACATATGTACCACTAAGGGTGAACCCAAACGAGCGTTAAGCGTAACGAACTTCGTACGAATGTTAAGAGCTGAGCATAACGCTTGTTTATTGACGTTCGTTCGGTAAAGTCGGTGAGGAGGGAGCGAGACGGAGCGAAGGATGAAGTTTTCACTTCTATTGTGTGGCACACTGTTTTTTTACTCTGACTAACGAAGAAGGAAGAGTTCTGCTTTTCGAGTATATCTATGTATATATTTTTTATACCAATAAGGTCATTAAAGATGACAGTCGTTAAATAAATAAATAAATAAATATTGTCAGACAAATTACACAGCGCCATCTAGCCCCAAAGTAAGCGAAGCTTGTGTTATGGGTACTAAACAACTGATAAACATACGTAAATACATTTTTGTAAATATATACTTACGAAGATACATAGAACACACCCAGACAAGACAAACAGACATGTTCATGCACACAAATGTTTGTCATATGTGGGAATCGAACCCACGAGCGTTGGTGTCGAAGCCGCGTCATTGACCGCTACGCCACCGAGCTCGTCAAGAAAAAGTCGTCAAGTAGTCGTTAAGAAAAGTCAATAGCCTTTAGGCGGCTTAAAACACAGGCCTCCACCAATCCGCAGTTGAGCAGCGTGGTGGAGTCCACCTTAAATCTCTTTGATTGAAGGGAGGCTAATATCCCAGCAGTGGGATGAATAAGGATTGATGACGAGGTGTCATTAGATTCGTCTCAGTTGTGACAGAAACATGGGATATTTGATTTCAAAATGGCGTTAGCTAAAAAAAATTGAAAGTTAACTAATAAAATGTTATGTAAAACCTAAATTAATAAAATGTTAAAATGCTCGACGAGCTCGGTGGTCGAATGGTTAGCAATAGCCATTTTGACTCTGAGGTTGCAGGTTCAATCGCCGCACGAGACAAACATTTATGTGCATGAACATGTCTGACTTGGTCTGGGTGTTTTCTATGTAAGTCTTTAGTGTTTAGTAGTTTAGTGTTATTAGGCCGTAAGCTTGTTTGCCACTCTAGTGGTATAAAAGAATTTATACCACTAGAGTGGAAAACAAGCTTACGGCCCGCCTGATGGCAAGCAGCTACCGCAGCCTATGAACGCCTGTAACACCGAAGTATTATTATATTGTAAGTATTATATGTATGTATTTAAAAAAAAAACGGATTTAAGTATATTATCAGTTATGTAGCACCCATAGCTTTGCTTAGTTTGGGACTAGATGGCCGTGTGTAATTTGTCCAGGAATATTTGGGAATTTAGGAATATTTAGTCAGGTTTCTTGTTAGGGTAAAATTTTTATTATTCATTTCAAAATTAAATATAAGACTGGAAATATGTACGCGCTGGAGATACAAATATTTCATTCATTCTTTCTTTCATTTATTCTTTCATTCATTATTTCATGCATTCTTTCATTCATTCTTTCATTTATTCATTTATTCAGGTAATTACTTATACAGTGAAACTACTCTGCTTTATGTCGTTTAAGCCATCTAGACATTAAGATTAATTACAAAATCAGCATAGTAGTAAGATTCATTTCAGTGTGCAAATCCTTTGGGTCATATATCAGTCTCGTGCTCCTTGGGGCACGAGGGGTCGCTGCAGAGCAACTGGGTCAAGGCATCTAATTTGGAACAGCTCTAGAAATGTGTTACGTGGTTTTTAGACTATTAATTTTGTCTTAACATTGTGAATTTAACATTAAATAAAATAAATATTAGTCGACAATTTATACAGCGTCATCTAGACCCAAATTAAGCGCAAAGCTTGTACTAAGGGTACTAGATAACCGCTAAATACATTTTTTTTGTAAATACATATGTAATTTTCTATGTATAATATATATATATATATATATATATATATATATATATATATATATATATATATATATATATATATATATATTATACATAGAAAAGGCCGAGACCAAGATAAATAGACATGTTCATGCACACAAATATTTGTCTTGTGCGGGGATCGAATCCGCGACCTCGTAGTCAAAGTAGCCATTGCTAGCCATTCGACTACCGGGCTCGTCAAACATTAAATTTATTTTCATTTAAGAGCAACATCCTTTTTTATACTTAAGTGACAAATAAGTATACAGCCCGCTTTATGGACGTATGTGATACCAGGAGGCTTTCAAATGCGCTTTGCCGACCCTGTGGGATCTTCTTCAAGCTGTTTTTACTCGACTGTGAGTAACGTATAATGGAGGGAAATGTTTTTCGAGCGCATGTTTGTATGTAGGTAGGTACGTATGAATGTTTAACTTCTTTCAAACATACTGCACCTCATTGTATGATTGAACACCTGCAGTCTATGGGCGAAATACTCGCAGAGGGCCTACAGCGCCATGCGTGTTCAGTTCAATAACGCATTCAGGGCGATGTTGGGTCTGCCCCGCTTCTGTAGCGCTTCCGGTATGTTTGCTGAGGCGCGTGTCGATTGTTTCCATGCGACGATGCGCAAGAGATGCGCGACGCTGGTGCGCAGGGTGTGGGGCAGCTCCAATGTCGTCCTGAGAATGATAGCAAGCAGGTGGGACTGCCCTTATATTCGGCACTGCTGCGACAGACATGTCGCCAGTGGTATAGGATAGTGTGACATGTGAATTGTTTATTATTTATTTATTTAATGTATTATGTCAAATGTATTATTATTATTCCATTTATTTCTCATTTTACTCTATTTTATTACATTTTTAAATATAAATATATAAAAAAAAAATACATTTAAAAATATAAAAAAACAGGGGCACCCGCCGGTAGTGGAGCGAAGACCCAAACTACCGGTGGTCAGGGCTCCAGAGTGAGGAATCTCCTCACAATGCGGGCCGTGTCCAGAAGAACCGCCTTCTGCATCTGGTTCTTGACCCAACTGCCTAGCGTGAGCCTCTCGAGGTGATGGTCGAGGCTCTTAGCTATAAGTCCGTTTACTGACACGACTATCGGAACAATAATCGTTGAGTCCACATGCCACATGTTGGTAACCTCGTGGGCCAAGTCCAAGTACTTAGAAAGTTTCTCTTTCTCGGCCTTAACGAGGTTCTCATCATGTGGAATGGTGACGTCAACGAGAATTGCACGGTTCGTCACCCGGTCTAATACCACAATATCAGGTCTATTTGCGAGAATAGTCCTGTCAGTGATAATAGACCGGTCCCAGTAGAGCGTGACACTACCGTTCTCGAGAACTGGCGCAGGTGCATACCTGTAGTATGGTACTTCAGAGCTCACAAGGCGATATTTAAGAGCAAGTTGCTGGTGTATAATCCTAGCTACTTGATTGTGTCTATGCAAGTACTCGCCGTTAGCAAGATGAGAACAACCGGAAACAATATGCCTGAGTGACTCACCGGGACGGTGGCATGTTCGCAGATGTCGACCGTACCGTCCTTCAGGATATATTTCCGGAAGTTATTCGTCTTGATAACTTCGTCCATAATTGCATAGACAAAACCTTCGGTTTCCCCAAAGAGGTCACCGAAACGTAGCCAGGCCACCGACGCGAGCGAGTCTACATCAGGCCCATTAAGAGCCCGGTAGAATCGCCCATGTAGCTCCTTGCTCTTCCATATATCCTTGCGGCCCTGAGTGGTAAGCACAGCTGGTTTACGCCAATTCTCGTTTGCCAAGGATAGTGGTGTAAGGCCCTTATCAACTGCTACAACGTCGCGATGCATCCCACTTTCACAGTTTAGGAAATATTCCCTGAGATTGCACACCTCACGGTTGTGTAGGTTTTTGGCATTTAAAAAGCCACGACCCCCACACTTCCGTGGGATGTACAATCTCATCACTGACGATCGTGGGTGATGCATGCGATGCGTTGTAAGCAATTTTCGGACCTTTACAACCAGGGCGTCTAATTCAGTCTGAGTCCACCTTAGTATGCCGAAGGTGTATATCAGCAGGGGCATAACCCAACCGTTGAAGGCCCGAACCTTATTACCACCTGACAACAGACTTTTTAAGACTTTTGTCAGGCGACCAAAGAATCGGTCCATCACCGATTGTTTTATGTCCCCGCCGGCTATACCTAGAGACTCCGACATACCAAGATATTTGTAGGTTTCGACTTCAGAGAGAGATCTGAGGAACATTGTCTCTGAGAGTTGTAAACTCTCCGAATTTGCAACTCTACCCCGCTGCACATGTATGACCGCACATTTGTCAACACCAAACTCCATACCAATGGCGTTACTGAAAGTTTCGGTTACTTTCAGCAACTCCACAAGGTCTGGTTTGTTTGGTGCAAACAACTTGAGATCATCCATATACAGCAGATGAGAAATGATCTCACCCTCTCTATGAAGTCGAATGCCCAACTTTGAATCCCTTAACAGAGTGCTAAGTGGGTTCAGAGCCAGGCAGAACCATAACGGGCTCAGGCTGTCACCCTGGAAGATACCACGTTGAATCATTATAGGATCCACCAATTCAGGAGAAACTCCGCAACCCGGTTGACAAAGGACTGTGGTCCACTGCCCCATGCATGAACTGAGAAAGGAGCATAGAGTTGAATCTATTTTATACAACTCCAGTACCCTTCTCAGCCATGAATGAGGCACCGAATCATAGGCCTTTTTGTAGTCAATCCAGGCGGCAGAGAGATTCTTCCTGTTTCGGCGGACCTGTTGGCAAACGGCTATGTCAATGAGAAGAAGCTCTTTAGTACCACGGGACCCAGCCCTACACCCATTCTGAGCAATGTCCAAAATATTATTACACATAATGTGTTTAGTAATTTTAGATGTCAGAATGGATGTAAGGAGCTTGTACAAGGTTGGCAAGCACGTGATGGGTCTATAGTTCTTAGCTTCCGTGGTACTACCATTCTTAAAGAGCAGGAAAGTAATACCAGTAGTCATAAAACTTGGCAGAGATCCAATTTCAAGGGCTTCTTGAAACTGAGTTGCCAAGCGGGCATGCGAGCGACGGAACCACTTAAGCCAAAAGTTGTGCAATCCGTCCGGACCTGGAGCTTTCCAGTTATGTGCCGTTCGGATTGCACAGCTAACGTCTTGGGGGCTAATGATAATAGCCTCCATGTTTCCGATCGACTCACATGCACGCTCGACAACGTCAATCCATGCTCCCTCGGTGTGGTTGATAGGCACCGACCAAATGCTTTGCCAAAACTGCGACACAGCTCCAGCGGTCGGAAGTTGCCTATCAACCACACGGCTAGTAGATCTCTCCCAAGTTCGGTATACTTTCCTTTGATCGCATTGGAAAAGCCGATTTTGATGGTACCTATCCACACGCTGCCTGTAACGACGAATACGGTTTGCCCATGCATACACTTTCTGCTTCAGAAAGTCTATGCGCTCTGTGACCCAGTGCATATAATCCTGGGGCCTAATATTGGTCCCAGCAAATGCCTGGTGCACAAAGCGCATAACTCTCGGGCGGTTATTACCCGATCTGAAGCAGATTAGTTTCCCTATGAGGGCTCTAGCCGCGCTGATACGCCGCTCGATTCTCATTTGCCATGCAGGAACATCGACAGCTGGTCGCGAGGCTCGGTCACAATCCGGAAATTTGACTCGAGGCAAGCGACAAGCCGCGACAGCTGCACAGTAGAGTATCGAGTGGGTATCAGCAAGGTCACGGCTAGATTCCAGGTAGGAATCTAGTAAGCGGTCTAGAGCCCCCATAAGCGCCATATTTTGTCTATGCACGGGCAAACGTGGTAGACGAGGTCTTTCAGCAATTGGTGTGGATCTGTACGCATAAAGCGCCTCATCCAATGCTCTTCTCAGTTGCTCATCATCCTGGGTTGGATGTACGCTCATGTTCACATATTCATCTGGCACTGGTCCATCTTCCGCATGCGTTGTTGCCGAATGTATGTTATTCGACATCATCGTAGGCGGAGTTTGGCTTACCTCGGTGACTATGTGTACAGGTTGCGTTTCCCGACGAAGTCGCTCAAGTGTAGACTAATCCAGCAAACGGCAACGCTGGATAGCCCTCACTTGATCCGACAAACGCTGAACAGAAACGGTGACAGTCGGTTCAAGCACCTGAAACAGTGGAAGCATACGAACACGATACGCACTGAGATTGATTCCCCCCTCTGTTGCCCTATAGTAGGCGCGCATGACGTTTTCATTTATAGAATTCGTCCACCTCATGCGTCGCACTACACCACCGGTAGCGGGAGCCTGTCGCGGGGCAGAGTGCCCCGAAGACCCCAAGCCGGCCGGTAGCGGGGGCCGTCCTCTTCGTCGCGCAGGTCTCGGCGGCGACGGGGGCGGCGGTGACTCGTCCTCGTCGCTCGACACGTTGGAGGTCGGAGGTGTCGCGTATTGCTCCTCCGACGAAGTGGAGCTAGACGAGGCGGGCGGTGGTGGTGGGCGTGCGTTGGACTGTGACGCTTGCTTATACCTTGCTCTCGTTATCATCTTATATTATTGCTCATAATTCATATTTGTATCATTTTTCTTCGTGTATTATGTACTTACTTGACGTATTTGACAATGTCATCGCTCTTTGGTTTTATTTCTTTGTAAATATTCCTTTATAATCATTTATGGCTTCTTAAATTATTATCTGTATATGATTTTGGTAGATTATTATGAATATAAATGTGAACTTTAAGAGAGAATATGAAAAATAACAATTAATATAAAATTTTAACAAAAAAGTTGATTTGGTTAAGACAACGTCATTTTTTATTTTTTTTTATTTTTATTATTATTACTATGTATCTCTTTTTAATCACGGGTCAAGCCCGGTCATTTGCTAGGCATGCGCGGGGATATGGATCCAACGCGTAGAGGCCCCTTTGAGAAGTTTGATGTAATGTTGTACGCCCGCCGTGACCCGCTCCAGGATATGTCAATGGAACGACATACCCATGAGCAGGTCTCGGCAGGCGTTGAGACTATTGCGAAGTGTGATGGAAAATAAATGGGCTATGGAGATGAGGTCTGGGTGAACTTAATACCGGGCTATTACAGAAGAGGGACGGACGCCTGCCATAACTGCTTTTATTGCTAGTTATTTGCGGCAGGCGGTGGCTTGCCACTCACTAGATGGGCCCCCGAAATGCCAGGAAAACGGCCGGGGGCAACACCGGTGTGAGTGACTCAGGGATGTCGAGAGGTGTGCTGCGCTTTCTCCGAAGTTACTCGCGGCGTGATGCCCTTTAACACTTCCACCCCTGGAGCATATAGCTCTAGCGGCTCCTCTCTGGACGGCCAATGAAGGCAAGCCAGAGCTGAGAGTACTGCGGGCCTTCTTGTGTTTACACTCCGACCGATGAAGACACGCCGGAGACGAAGGCCCTGACCGACTCTCTGGAGACTCGGGTCCGTGGTGTCGCTACTCACACAACAGCTCGCCACACAAGCTGCCCTGCGGACTTATTATTATTATTCTTATTCTATTTTATTTTATTATTATTATGCTCTATTGTCAATTATTGGTCTATTTAGTTACCTGAAATAAATGCAATTTAATTTCAATTTAATTTAACTCTTTGGCACGCAATACAACCTAAACCATTAGACTAAATTCGTATCAGCTGTGGAAGTATAGTATAAATTATTTGAGAATTTGCGTGCCCGAAAAAAATGATAGAGGAAATTATTTGTCTCTGGGTCGCGTGTTTGCCATCCGAAGGCGACGGCGATAAAAAAAAAGAACAGGGTGACATCTACCACTACATATTTTGTATTCACTTCACTACTACGAACTATCTGAGCTTTAAAATGAATTTAATAAAACTATCACATATTTCTAAACGTACACACGAATTAAGATATAACTGACACAAAATAAAACGCATTTGTTCATCAGACACCCTAGTTATGAAACTAAAAGTTGACAAGGGTCGTTTACACGTTCAGATCTTATTAGGATTATATTTATTCTCTGGCGAAGCTCTGGCGAAAAGAGAGGTAGGGAGCGTAATTGTAAGCTACCCGACTGGAGAATGTACCTCCACCTCACACAATACCGCAGCCAAATAACAATTCCCCTGAGGGTTGTTGTGTTCCTGCGAGTGAGTGAGGTCACCAGAAAGGAAGGAGATGCTGAGTAAAATTGGGAGAACATTGCAGAGCAGCCAGCATGCTAAAAATAGCAACAGTGAAAGCAGTAGTCAATGTAACGCTACTCTACCGATTTTACTTTACCCGTGTCCAATAGACGTGATTACTGTTTTCATTGTTGACGTTTGACGAGCTCGGTGGTCGAATGGTTAGCAATGGTCACTTTAACTCCCGGGTCGCGGGTTCGATTCCCGCATTTGTGTGTGGCATCTTCGACTGGGTGTTGTCTATGTATGTATGTAATTACAAAAAAATTGGTTGCCTGTAAAGTCGGTATACGGGCGAAAGTTTTACGTGACAACGACTTTGAGTGGTAAAATGTTTTCGAGTGGAAGGGACGCATGCCTTTCACTTTTTATGTCTGTCTCTCTCGCTCTTAGAAGGGACACGCGTCCACGACACGCTTACAATGAGAGCGAGTGAAAGGCACGCGCCTTTCACTCGCTCTCATTGTAAGCGCATAACGTGACCCAGTTTCTTGAAGTGTCACCCGGCTAACCAATTTATAAGACGTTGTCACGTCAAAAAGTATAATATCAGTTACCTAGTACCCATAGTACAAGTTTTGTTTAATTTGAAATTAGATGGCAGTGTGTAATTTGTCCAGGAAAAGGTTGTTACTATTCTTAGTGCCATTTTATTTTACCCGTGTATATAGTCCCAGTATCGTAAGACGCTTTAACGAATAGAATATCTGCAGATGTAAACGCCAAATAATTCAATTGAAGAACACTAACAGTCACCAAGTTCGTAACTCGTTTACTACCCGCAAGTTTATTTAACCGCGCAAGTTTCGTTATATCGCACTGTTCTAGGGACAGCTGGACTGAGTCGTCAAAATATGCTGTAAAATCTGACAACTGCACTTAAGGAGTTGGGTAACTTTGGGAGTAGGGTAAGGTTGTGTAGTTTTGTTGTGTTATCATTCAGTCGGTGTATTAACTTAGTGTTTGTAAAGGAAGAGTGTGTGAGAATAGATAAGTGTAAATAAAAATTCAATCACATTTATCTCTTCTCACACACTCTTCCTTGCAGTCTAGGTATATGGCTGTCTATGGATGTTCGATCATAACTCAAAAACTACTAAACCGATTTCGACAAATGAGATATCGGTTGTTTTGTGTTTATTATAAGAGTGCCATAGGCTACATTTCTTTGGAAATATCTATAAATAACCTAGTGGCCGTCATGTCAAAAATAAAGAACGAAGAAAAAAGAACTCAATGCTACCATGTCGAGCTTTTAAAATCAATGCGAGGTATATTTGAACATTTCTCAAATAAATCAATAGTTTGACAATAAATAAAGAAATATTATTTAGGTTACGATTCTAAGGTCACACGCGATGCTTTGCACGTATGGATGTGGAAGAGTTGCAAAGGGACGCATCTTAAATAGACTGAAAACCAATGGTCTCAGCCATGAATATCATCAGTACCTATATATGAAAGCAGGGTCGTTATTGTACTTTGTGTATATTTATACACGTGACAACGTCTTATAATTCGATGGAGCCGGCTGCACGCACGAAAAAACATGACGTATGCTTAGGCGTTATCTCGCTCTGAGGCGTTCCATTTTTTTTTTTAAATGCAAACATTCCATCAGTATTTTCTTATGTCGTTGTCACGTTCAACTATAGTCAGTAAACCGACTTTACAGACAACCGATTTTTTTTTACTTCAAACAACAACTTTGAAATCGTTGGAGCAGTATACGAATCGTTATGGTATATAAACAAGAAAGAAAGTTCAATAGTGTAAGATTTAAAGCGAATAGTAAAGTAAAATTGAAATAACCACCAAAACAATTTAGAAAACAATTGCAAAACAATATTTCATATTCAACTTTCTGTTTTTACTAAGCCACAAAACCTCTAAAATTGTACAAATGAAACCACTTTTCAAATAAATTGTTGGTTCATACTTTTGCCATTTAAATTTATACCGTATCTCACAGAGAGAAGTGCTCAAATTATTGTTCATAAGATTTCGTTTGGTATGTAAAAGATATCAAGAATTTTCAAGGGATTCTAAAAGAAAAAATGACAAATTCTCGCTTGTTTTGTGTTCGGTCATGTAAGAAATCAGAAAATCGAAAGTTCTTTCATGTCGGGGTCTTTGTTAAATGAGCTATGAACACAGAAGATTATGTTGAACCCTTATCACACCGTTGCATAATTATAGTGTGTTTTATAATTAAACTGTTGGCATGGCAATTAACGGCTAAGGCCTCATTTACGGAGACGCGGGGCGTCGCGCGTCGCGTGCGGCATGGCTTCTCGCGGCGCGTGGGATGTTTTTTTCCGTTTATAGACAGGCGGTGCGTGTAGCGGCCCGCGTCATCGCACGCGCAAGCACAAACATATGGCAATATACGATGTTGTTAATAGAGATGCGGGACGGGAAGAGTGGCGGTGCCCGCCGCTGCGCCTGCGGCGACTCCTCAAGCGTGCAGCGAAGCACGCGGCGGGCATCTGGGCGACACCCCGCGTCTCCGTAAATGAGGCCTTAGTCCGTTCGTATAGTCATTCTGATATGGTCAATATTTTTTCCAAAATAAAGTGACATAGACACGACATGCTCAGTGACGAATGGTCACTTTGACTGCGAGGTCGCGGGTTCTCTCCCCGCACAAGACATATATTTGAGTGCATGAACATGTCTGTTTGTATTAGTTTGGATATTTACTGTTTTTTATGAAGTACATTATATCAGTTATCTAGTACCCATAGTGTGTATGAGTGTCCTGTGTAATCTGTCCAGGAGGAGGAATTTGGCTTTAGTTATACTCATGACGGTGAATAGAGTACCATTCATCCCTAATGATTAAGAATTGTCTGGTTGAAAATCGCCTCTAGTGAACAGAACAGTGAAGCTAAGTATTGAAGTACTTTTCCAAATGAGTGAAGTCATCAACAGTAAGCTCTGGATGAGTTGAGAATATAGTTTTTCTTTTCATTTCTTCTTCTTACCGAGCGGAAAGTGCAGGGTAGGACAGTTATACTAGTCCCCACTATATGAAGAACCGATGTAGTTTTGTGGTACAAGGACTATCATTAGTGTAGTAATTGTAGGGAGGCTTAGGCTCAGTTGTCTTTCGGTACAAATTATGATGATGATGAAAATTATTCTTGCTTAATTTGTTATTAAGCCAATTTCTATTATTTTCATTTATTAAGAAACTGTCGGTGTTATATAATTGACTGCCGTGAACTTCAATTACTACTTTTAGTTTTTAGTTCCATCCATATTTAGACGATTGAAAGAATAATTATACTTAATTATTGTTTCATCTTTCTTAAGTAACTTATGCATATTAGTTGCATTGCAAACAATATTAGAAAATTAATTATGCTGCCAGAAAACAAGCCAGCGTATGTGTTTATGTAAAAAGCACCCCGCCTGAAATTGGCTACGGTGTGAGTGTCATTCTTGTACTCGTACAAGCATTATTTTCCTTTTTTATTTTGAGTATTTTACGTGAAAAATGGCTCCTTCGTTCTTATCTGTTGTGTTGAAGTTAAACGGATACTGACTTTGATATTTTTTTGTATTTATTTAGAAATATAAAGTTATTTATAGAGCCGCTTGATGTTTGACATTCAAAATCCGTTGTACTCGGCAGTTGAGACTCACTTGACTAGTCATCTCTAAGGGTGAAGCCAAACGAGCGTAATTTTGTGAGTTGTGAGTCGCGTAATTAACGCCGGTTCCTTATAAATATACTGTGACGACGTAAAATTAATTCGTCATTTCTATGAAATCGACGCGAATTACGCGACTCACAATCACAACATCTTATATTATTCAGTTCATATTTGGGGTGTAAGGGGTTCATCAACATCTTTGCCAAAGCCAACCTCACCTGCACGTGGTGTACCCTGCTGACTGACAAACGAGGCTCTGGCGAAAAGAGAGGTATGGCATAGCGTAGTTTTTAAGCTACCCGTCTGGGGAAGTACCTCCACCTCACAGAATACCGCAGCCAAATAACAATTCCCTTGAGGGTTGTTGTGTTCCTGCGAGTGGGTGAGGTCACCAGAAAGAAAGATAGGAAGGAGTATAGGCTTGCAACAGATCGACGATTCATAAGTGTTGCTGATCTCCATGGGCGGTGGTGATTGCTTACCATGAGGTGACAGTTTGCTCTCTTACAAAAAAAAAATCCTTTCATATAAAAAAAAAACTCGGCATTTGAGACTTATTTGATTCAACTTTAGAGGTATGTCATAATAACATGTTTGTTTGTTTGTTTGTATTATCTTTATTGTACATAATAAGCTTAAGTATATTTACATATAAAACACTTAAAATACAGATGTACAAAGGCGGGCTTATCTCTATAAGAGATCTCTACCAGCCAACCTTTGAGTGTTGGATATAAACTTTAGAGTGGCGAGGGCCTTCAGATATAAATAATACATCCGAGAAAATAATAAAAAAGGGAAGAAGTAGCAATAAATACAGCAAGTAAGTATAAATAAATCAAACAACAATAATGAGTACTCAGTCTAAAAATGCTTTTAAATATAGTAATATACACACATATACACATACACAAATACATATACACATACAATGCAAATACAATTATATATGAACATAAGTATACTGTACATATACACATAAACAAACATATATATATACATATACATACACATATATATCATAAGCTCAATGTCACACGTCCAAGAACTTGTCAATACGAGCTTTAAAGGAGTCCACAGAAGTTGTCATTCTCACATAGGTGGGAAGAAAATTCCATAGCATCGCCGCCTTAACCGTGAAAGAGTTGGTATAAGTATTAGATTTATGCATCGGTATGTCCAATCGAAGACTACCACAAGACCGAAGTCGTTCATCAACTACCCGAAGTTGAAGCCTCTCATGTAAACATGTTATATTATTCAACTCATATAATTTTATTTACAATGCTGTCTTGAAATGGACTATATAAATATCCAACCTGACCTAACCTACAATGGATATCAAATTATAGGAAATGACCGTTATGCTAAATTAAATTACATATCGGTTATAATATTTTATATTCGAAGGGCACGTTAAGCCATTCGCGTCGGTACCGGCTGATGTCATTAGATGACAGTCGTTCAGTCAAGTCAGTGGCCTTTAGGCGTCTTGAAAACACTGGCATCCGCCAACCCGCAGTTGAGCAGCGTGGTTGAGTATGCTTTAAACACCTTCGATTGAGGGGAGACCCGTATCCTTAGAGAGGGATGATTATGGGTTGATGACGAATATTTCATATTACGCACAATATCTTAAGGCGTTAAAATATTTGCCAGATTTCTCACATTTCCAAGGGGAAGTAATTTTATAAATCTCTCTACTAAATTGCCTGCAAACACTTCCACAAAATAACACCTGATTTATTCATTTGTTTTTACTGTAAATATTAAATATTTGTTCCTGTGTCCCTGCACCATTATTTATTCTCTGGTTCCGGGTTTGGATATTGTATAATGGGTCCATAATCATTGTGTTTGTTCGTTAGAGTACAAACTGAAAGCCCAATTTGGGACCAGCGTGATGATGAGTGAGTGCAGTGAAACAATACTCTTATAAATAGCCCTGTAAGCTCCGAGTTAATACTGTAAGAATGCCACTCTCTGCTGGCAATGGTGTGGTATTACAAATAGAATTATTGTTACGTATAGACGCACCACGACCTTTCATACAAATATAAATTCTGTTATGTTAATACTGATATACATTTTTGACGAGCTCGGTGGTTGAAAGGTTAGCAATGGCCATTATGACTCCGAGTACGCCAAGAACGAATCGGATTCGGATACAGTGCAGAAGCGCTCTAATCGTTCTATATCTATATATTATATTATCTATATATATATAAAAGAAAGTCGTGTTTGTTACAACACTTATAACTCGAGAACGCCTGGACCGATTGCCATGGTTTTTGATTTGTTGGATTTGTTTCCATCCCGAATAGCAGAATAACTCTTAAAAACATTGGAAAATTCTCGAAAAAATAAAATAAAAGAAAAAATATTTTCCCATAAAATGTTCGTGGTTGTCGTCAGCCTGGCGCAACTCAAGGTAAAAAAACGACTCTATGAATCGGAAGCGAATTTGGTACAAATTCTGATTGTTTTCGCTCCCATTTCATACATTTAGAATTTACGCTATTTGTATGGCACATCCGTCTCTTAAAACGTAGTGGTTACATTCTCTTTGGTTGTCGTAGCTGTCAAATGTGACGTTGTCGTACGTGCGTACGCCAAATGTATGCGTGCGTTCAGAAATGTATATTAAGCTCATTATAGAACAAATGTCATAGATTAAAAACAAATGTTAACTCTATTGGTCTCATTTTTACGTCTTGAAAGTTGGCTGTGATTTGTTTTGAAAACAGTTTTGTGGATTTAAATATTTATTGGTTCTAAAATATTTATGCGTGCGTTCAGAAATTTAAATCAAGCTCCATAAATCTATATAATATATAAAATAATGTCGTGTCTTGGTCGGGAAAGTATTAAAAACATTGAAAAATTGACGAAAGAATTAAATAAAAGAAAAAACGTTTTCCCATACAAATAGTGCCAGTTCAAAAGGTTTGGAATATTTATTAATATATTATTGAATATTTTAAAAATATTGAAAGTTGTCTGTGATTTGTTATGAAAATTTAAAAATGTCAAATCGATAGGGGTGAAAACGCTTTTCCCATGGGGTTCGAGCGCAAGAATCAAATCAGAGTAAACATCAAAAGAAATGACAATTACAAATCACCAAAATGATAAAACCTATTTCAAAACTAAAAAAAAATAAAACAAAACGTTTTTTTTTTTTTTTAAATTAACAATAAGGAAATCTTTATTTTTATGAAATCTTCAGTTTTTATGGATACGGGTCTTCCCTCAACCGAAGGGGTTTAGAGCGTACTCCAACACGCTGCTCAACTGCGGGTTGGCGGAGGCCAGTGTTTTCGAACCGCCTAAAGGCCACTGACTTAACTTAACGACTGTCATTAAATGATAACAACTGGGACCGACAGCTTAACGTGCCTTCCGAAGCACGGAGGAGCTCAAGATGAGCTAATGATAACAACCGGGACCGACGGCTTAACGTGCCTTCCGAAGCACGGTGGAGCTCAAGATGAGCTAATGATAACAACCGGGACCGACGGCTTAACGTGCCTTCCGAAGCACGGAGGAGCTCAAGATGAGCTAATGATAACAACCGGGACCGACGGCTTAACGTGCCTTCCGAAGCACGGAGGAGCTCAAGATGAGCTAATGATAACAACCGGGACCGACGGCTTAACGTGCCTTCCGAAGCACGGAGGAGCTCAAGATGAGCTAATGATAACAACCGGGACCGACGGCTTAACGTGTCTTTCGAATCACGGAGGAGCTCGAGGTAATATAAACCCATCCGTGTACAGGCTACGGTCGACGTTGCTTAACTTGCGTGTTCAATTAGACTGGCACGCGCAATGACGCCATCGAGCTTCTCTATTATTTTCTACTATTCATTGTTTTAATTCCATAAAATCATAAATTTAGTTCAGCTAATATGTACCACGACATTCATTGATTGTTAGGCGGTACGAAGTTCGCCGGGACAGCTAGTATTATTTAAAACAAAGTCGGGTTTGTTCGAACACTTATCTCTCGAGAACGGCTGGAGCGACTGTCATGGTTTTTGATTTGTTGGATTTGTCTCCGTCCCGAATAGCAGAATAACTATTAAAACATTGGAAAATTGATGAAAAAATAAAATAAATGCAAAAACATTTTCCCTTACAACAATGTTTCATTAACTGTTAGGCGGTAATAAATTCGCCGGGTCAGCTAGTTATAAATATATTAATACGCACAACGAGAAAAGCAACTGCCACTAAAGTTCAGTTTTCTGACAGTCATACAAGTATACTTTAAACTTTCGCTTAAAGACCAGCCCCCTTTCCACCAACTCCTATTGCGATTCTATAACTGAATGCTTATTTATACAAATGAATAAGCGACTCTATTAAATTTGAAATAGATACGCTTATTCATTGGTATGCATAAGCATTCTATTCAGTTATTGAATCGCAATAAGAGTAGGTTTACCACCTACTCTTGGCGCTGAACTGTTCTACAGGACCTTAATGGTGAGGGCAGATCGTTCCAACACTTAGTGGTAGTGTACCTAAAGCTCCCTGTGAATGCTGCAAATCTGTGATATGTTATTATTTAAAAAAAAAACAAAAGTTAGTGGACAGTTTGCACCACGTGCGAGTGAGGCTTTGGCACTAAAGATTGTGCTGAGCCAGTTACATAATATATTGGTAAAAACCTTTTATTGATTTAGAATAGGGGTGTAAGTGGTTCATCAATATCTTTGAACCAAAGCCAGCTTCACCTGCACGCGGTGCACCCTGCTGACTGACAAACGAAGCTCTGGCGAAAAGAGAGGTAGGGGGCGTAATTGTAAGCTACCCGACTGGGGAATGTACATCCACCTCACAGAATACCGCAGCCAAATATCAATTCTCTTGAGGTTTGTTGTGTTCCTGCGAGTGAGTGAGGTCACCAGAAAGGAAGGAGATGCTGCATTGGCAGCGGGGGTGGTGGCGCACGAGCGATATTTTATGTTGCGAGCGTTAATATGGCTACGGTAACCGCTTCACATCAGGCAGACCGTATGCTTGTTCGCCGCCCGACGTAGTATAAAAAAAAAAAAGAATACTGTCAAGTAGATTATTTTAGATTGCTAGGTTAATTACTGCTTGGAGGAAATTATCCAACTATCGTATTAATAGCGATGTCTTGGGTACTTGGAAATAATATTAATAACAGCCGAGCGGTGGCAGAACAAAGGTTTCATAGCCAGTGGTCTGTGAAACGAGATCTTTGTGTATTTATTGGTTTCATCATGTGTAAACCTGAAATTAATAAGCTGTTGTAAATATCATCCTGTAACTTTTCCATAAATCCGGGGTTATTTTGAGTTAACGCATATGACATTTGTTTTTATACTAGCTCAGCATATTAGCTCCGCTTCGCCTGATGGTAAGTCAAAAGAGGAGCCCTAATCGCATCGGCAACGGACAAGAGACCTTGATGTCTTATCAGTCGACGCAGACATGCTGACCTACAAGATGCTTCTTCACGCTGCGCTTGAAGAATCCTATATTGTATGAAAGTTATTATATAGACGGGCTCAAGACAGTAAAAATTGGCTACAAAACGGTTTCTCAATACCTGCGCAAGTATTTTTTTATACAACTAGGGTGACAAACAAGTGTATACATGCAATTCGCAAAGATGGGAAAAGAACGGGAGCGGGGTCCACCACTTATTCCCACCACTATGTCTCCTGTACCACATATGTTGAAATCTATTAAGCGGTTAAGCGGGTTAGGCTGTAGGTAGAGCGTCAGCTGTTCAAGGGCTATTCTAATCTCACCCATGCTGATTTCGGGAATGTACTCACTCGCAGGAACCAAATAACTGATAATTAATACTTGAATAAATATTCTTGGACTAATTACAAACTGCCATCTAATCTCATATACATAATATACAAAGTGTGACTAGTAGAAAATAAATAAATAAATATTGTCAGACAAATTACACAGCGCCATCTAGCCCCAAAGTAAGCGAAGCTTGTGTTATGGGTACTAGACAACTGATAAATATACGTAAATACATTTTTTTTTTGTAAATACATACTTATGATACATAGAAAACACCCAGACCAAGACAAACAGACATGTTCATGCACACAAATGTTTGTCCTGTGTGGGAATCGAACCCACGAGCGTTGGTGTCGAAGCCGCGTCATTGACCGCTACGCCACCGAGCCCGTCAAATTAAAATCAAATTAAAAAAATAAATAAAAAGGATTTAATGCTCTTAGCATTAAATCCGCCTGATACCCTTATAAAAAACAATTAAAATGCATAGTAATTCCGCTACTGATACTATTTTATTAAACATTAATTATTTGAAATGGCTTAAATTTGTGATGCTTACAACACTATTAGCTAGTGGTATAGTTAAAATTTAAAATACCCACCGTACCACCAGAGGTACGGTCAGGGGTACGTTGGGTCTGAAGTGAGAAATATACACTCGAAAAATATAACCCTCCCTTTTTGGTCAATCGGGTAAAAATATAGTATTTTGTTTACTAATAAACTCAATTCTAGAAATTGCAATATCCAATCATACATAGTCATTTCAATACCAATTGGAAATTTAAAAGTTTTAGCTTGGACTGGAATTGGAGAAAAAACCGATTACTAACTTCAACACTAACTTCGACAATACAATAAATTACTATATTAATCAGTACTTAGAAGTTTTATATAGCCTTCTTTGTTAAAACTTTTTACATTCATATTAAATTTATTATTTGATCAGAGTAAATGGGGGTTTTTACAGTGTCGTCAGGTGGACATAGACAAGCATAAGGCCTACCTGATGTGAAGCGGTTACCGTAGCCATATTAATGCTCGCAACATGAAATATCGCTTGCGCGCCGCCACCCCCGCTGCCACCGCAGCAACTCCTTCCTTTCTGGTGACCTCACTCACTCGCAGGAATACAACAACCCTCAAAGGAATTGTTATTTGGCTGCGGTATTCTGTGACGTGGAGATACTTCCCCAGTCGGGCAGCTTAAAAATACGCTATGCCCTACCTCTCTTTTCGCCAGAGCCTAGTCTGTCAGTCAGCAGGGTGCACCACGTGCAGGTGAGGTTGACTTTGGTTCAAAGATGTTATAAACTATGGGGAAATTCATTTGCTCAAAACAAAAGTCATTTTCAAACTTTACAGGCAGTCAGAGAAATGTTATACTGTTAACTGAGCAGTTATGATTCTCACTATTATATATATATAATAAGAAAAAGTATGATTATATATATATATATATATATATATATATGTAATATCGGGAACCTTCCGGGAGCACAAGGAAACAACCGTATGCAGGGCTGGTTATTTATTCACTGATTTTGTAGGTGACCAACAACCTCTATATCAACCTACCCGCAAGTACATCAATATATACCACATTCCTCCACAATAAACTAACAAATTCATGAGGATAATTTACGGAAGTATAGTGAACTTAGAATAAATCAACTCCATCTATCTTGCATACATAATATTATTAACGATCAGTATAGTCAACAACAAACATTATTTTCCATTGCATTTCATCGCATACAATCTAAGATCTTACTGGGCTGTCACAAGAAGCCAACAATAAACAGTAAATGATCGTATCTAGTTTTGATGTTGACGGTACATAACCGTGTAGTGTAACATAATATTTGTCTGTATAACACGAGACCTACACAATATAAAATAAAACCTATTTCCTCCACAATAAGTTCAACAAATAAGTAGATAACGATCTATATATAACTATTGAGTACATAAAATCATTAAACATGACATTACATGATATGGAGCGGAATTACAACAATAATTTTTTGGGCGGCCCGACCAGCCTACCGGATCGAGTGCGAATAGGTTGCAGTAACGTAGTGTCCGCTGTGGCCGCGGGAGAGTCATCGGGCTGAGGCGATACGAAGACATCGTCATCACCGGCGGTTGAGCGCCCGCTCGGCGTCGCCGGAATGACTGGGCTGTCACGTTCAAGCGCCGTATCAGCCGCGCTAGCCTCCGCTGATAACGGAGACGAACACGGCGGATTAGGTGATTGACTAGAAGACGAGGCCCCTCCCCATCGCCCAGCGTCCGACCACGACATCGCCCTGTCGCGAACTTCATTATATGAACTTGCATTCATTAATTGATTAGCGTGACGCCTCCACTCGACATCCAAACCAATCACGGCGACCTCATACAACACCCGACCGATACGTTCCTTAATACGGCCTAATATCCATGTCGGTTTTGACGGATTCCCCCTGAAATCTTTTACCCATACCTTAGTACCGATATCATAATTAATTTTCCGTCCACCGAAATATTTTTTTTGGTTTTCCTGCTTTATTCGCACTCGATCGGTAACGCATGTCGTGGACGGTGGCACGTTGACATTTTTTACAGCAATAAGATCTAATTTACATCTGAGATTTCTACCGAACATTAAGCGAGCGGGTGTAACCCCGGTAGTGCAGTGTGGCGTGTTTCTGTAAACAAACAAATACTCCTGTAAACGCCCAACTAAATCGCGCTTATGACCATCTTTTATAGCATGTGTGAGAAATCGTTTACAAGTCTTCACTCCATTCTCGGCAAGTCCATTACTTTGCGGTGAATACGCTGGCGATAGTAAGTGTGTTATCCCGTTATCGTGACAAAATTTACTAAAATCGCGCGATACGAAACTTTTCGCATTATCCGTGACTATAAACTTTGGTAGGCCAAATTGTGTAAACAATCTCTTTATATATAGAATTAATATTTGTGTCGTTAGATTTGGCATTTCTATACATTCTAGCCACTTGCTGTGAGCATCGACCAGTACTAGAAACATTTTCCCGTGAAAAGGTCCAAGGTAATCAAGGTGAATCCTTTCAAATACAGAACTGGGCCGCTCCCAGGTCTCAAGAGAAACCCTGTGTGGCGATTCACGAGACGCAACGCAGCGATCGCAATTTGCTGAAACTTTTTCTATATCGCTATCTATCCCTGGATACCAACACCGTTCCCTGGTTATAAGTTTCATTTTTATAATACCCAAATGTGCCGCGTGAAGCTCCTGCAATACCGCGTCTCTATATTTCTTGGGGACCACGACACGATGTCCACGTAACAAGCAACCTTCGTCAACATGAAGTTCATGTTGACAACGCTGGTAAGGCAACAAATCTGCTCTTACCCTTCTGGGCCACCCCTTGGCAATGTACACGAGTATTTGACACAAGCTATCGTCCGCTAAAGTGGCAGCACGCAAGTCAGCCAGATTTGCAGGTAGCGGTGCTCCTGCCGCTGCGAGCGCATTCACATAACTCGCAACCTCTACATCTTGCGAAGGAGTCTGCGGCTGACTCACGGGAAAACGGCTCAAGTAGTCAGCTACATTATTGTCACTACTCACAAATTCAATTTTATAGTTGTAAGCAGCTAGAAACAATGCATAGCGTTGTAACCTGGATTCTGTCATTTGAGGTGTGCCTTTATCTGGTGAAAAGATGGATAGCAAGGGCTTATGGTCAGTCCTCAATATGAATGGTTGCTCTCGCCCATACAAGTATTGGTGATACTTCTTAATACCGTAAATAATTGCAGTCGCCTCCTTCTGTATTTGGCTGTAGCTGCGTTCACTCTTCGACAAGGAGCGCGAGGCATAACAGAGTGGTCGCTCAGTTCCGTTTGCATAACGAACAGCAAGGACGGCACCTAGCCCCCCCGGCGCGGCGTCTACAGTGAGCACGAGATCCTGTTGCGGGTCGAAGTGTCCCAGAAAGCGCTCAGAACTCAACTCCTGTTTCACATCATCAAACGACTTTTGATGTTCTGCAGTCCACGTCCATTTCACGTCCTTCTTTAGGAGGTTATGTAATGGCATGAGTAAAACGGAGGCTCGTGGAATAAAGCTTCGATAAAAATTAATAATTCCTAGAAAGGATTTTAACTGCTTCACATTTTCCGGTGCCTTCGCCTTTACTATGGCCTCCACTTTATCAGAACTTTTGTGAATGCCACTGTGGTCGATTACAAACCCTAGGTATTCTATTTTCTCTTGAAAAAAGAAACATTTGGTCCGCTGTAACATTAACCCTGACTCTAATAACCGCTGTAAAACCCGATCCACTCTACGCCAATGTTCTTGTGGACTAGGGGCAGCTATCAATACGTCATCTAAGAAACATTGGACACCTTCGATACCGCGTAGCAATTCTACCATAGCGCGCTGAAACAAAGCCGGCGCATTTGCTAACCCGAACACGAGACGGGTGAACACATAAAGGCCCTCATGTGTATTTATACACGTATACTGCTGGGACTCTTCATCTAACAAAAATTGGTTGTAACTATTTGACAAATCTAGTTTGCTAAAATAACGGCAGTCGTGCAGTGAAGCACATAATTCGTTGATTTTTGGTAGGGGATATGTGTCAATTTTTAAATCCTTATTTATCGTGCCGGAATAATCACCACAAATGCGCACGTCATTATTTTTCTTCAATACTGCAACTATAGGTGACGCACACTTCGAGTAGGAAACCGGTTTCAGAATTCCTGCGCAAACTAATCTATTTAATTCTGAGCTCACTTTTTCTCTCATAGCAAAAGGCACTGGTCTAGCTTTACAAAACTTTGGCTCCGCTCCCTCTTTTAAGTTCAGTGATAATTTATATTTGTTAAACGTACCCAATTTCTCAGAGAATAATGACCTGTACTTTTTCAGAACGGCGTCCTCACTGGTCATAATTGTATAATTTAAACTCACGATAGCTAAATTAAATTTGGACATGAAGTCCCGACCTAGTAAAGAAACTGGGCCTTTTTCTACAATATAGAATATTATAGGGAGCGTAATATTATTATACGTCACTGGCAACTCGCACGTTCCTAACGGTGAAAGTGTAGAACCACTATAAGTACGTAATATTTTATGGGACTTACCGAGAGCGGTCTTACAAAAATACCTGCGCCATAGGGCTGCCGGCATAGCCGACACTGCACTGCCGGAATCCACCTCCATGTTACAAGTGACATCATGTACACGCACTTCCACATGCATTGGTTTTCCATCCAACGCTCTAATATTATTTACCGGTGAAAAATCACACGCGGAATCACTACTACCACTGTCATAATTTTCACTGATAAAATTATTACGTACTTCACTCGAATTCTGTTTAAAACCCGCACTTCCAATGTGTGAACTTATTTTAGTGCACATTCTCTTCAAATGGCCCTTTGTACCGCAACGGTTGCACGACAAATGACCATAACCGCAGTGAGCTGTCGCGTGGGACCGGCCGCCGCAAACCTGGCAACGCGCCGCTGCCGAGCTGGCTCCGCTCGGCCCCGCGCCGGCGGCCGCACGCCGCGCGCCTCGTCGCGCCTGCCCGCCAGTCGACGCGTACAGTACGACTTCTTGTTTGACAATCGTCCCTGTACCCACAAAATGCGCGCTCTCGACAGCGGAAGCAATTTCTAATGCTTTGGTTAAGGTTAACACACTTGCGTCTTCACGAAAAAGTTTCTCTTGAACTACTGGCAACTCCAATCCCAAGACAAATCGGTCCGTGAGACACATTTCCAGCGCAGACCCAAAACTACATTTAGTTGCCAAGCCCCGAAGACGCGCTGCAAACTCTGTCACCGATTCATGGGTTTCTTTGCTCGCTGCATAAAACTTCTTCCGTTCAGCATACGCACATTTTTTCGGGTCGAAATGTGCGTCAAGGGTACTCACTATAGTAGTGTAGCTTGCCTCCTCCGGTGTCACGGGCGATAATAGGTCTCTTATGAGTCTGTACGAGTCTTGAGACATACAATTTAATAAAATCGCACGTCTTTTACCTCCGGTTTTGTCGGTAGTATCGTCGACACTGTTTGCGACGAAAAAGTTGCGTAGTTGTGCAATGTGAACGACCCATTCGTCACATTTACAGTCAAATACTGGCACACTTCCGAAAATCGACATTTCCTAGCGTGAATTCGAAATATAACTCGTCGCCAACTGTAATATCGGGAACCTTCCGGGAGCACAAGGAAACAACCGTATGCAGGGCTGGTTATTTATTAACTGATTTTGTAGGTGACCAACAACCTCTATATCAACCTACCCGCAAGTACATCAATATATACCACAATATATATATATATATATATATATATATATATATATATATATATATATATATATATATATATATATATATAATCATACTTTTTCTTATATTTTTTTATTAATAAGCAATGATCTATGGCTCATAAAACAAACATAAAGAATACAGAATTTCAATCAGCGGACCCAAAAGTTAGCGTTTCGTCTACATTTCGCAAATTCGGGTGTTTCCATTAGAGCTGCCTAATCTCCCCGATGATTACCACGTTAAGTGTTTGAGTTGCTGGAGGTAAGAGCGGAGTTGTAAAGGGGAGTAGCTTGGCTCGTTATCAAACCACTAAAATAGGAATCCCCTACTATTTTAATTCGCTTCAGATGTTAAATGTATAAAATAACTATGCTTTTATTAACACGCTTTGTTTTTCTGTACGTTGTACTCCCCCGAACCTACATCTCATCAGCAGTGTGTTGGAGTATACTCTAAACTCCTTCGATTGAATGGAGAACTCTATCCCAGCAGAGAGATATATAAGGGACGAAGAATGCTTTTATATTTGCGAGCCCGGTGGTCGCGCTTGCATGATACACGATGCAATGGCTAATTGGCTCGCGAGATCGCGGGTTTGGCTTGGGTGTAAGTGGTACATCAACATCTTTGAACCAAAGCCAACTTCACCTGCACGCGGTGTACCCTGCTGACTGACAAACGAAGCTCTGGCGAAAAGAGAGGTAGGGAGCGTATTGTAAGCTACCCGACTGGGGAATGTACCTCCACCTCACAAAATACCGCAGCCAAATAACGGTTCCCTTGAGGGCTGTTGCGTTCCTGCGAGTGAGTGAGGTCACCAGAAAGGAAGGAGATGCTGCGATGGCAGCGGGGGTGACGGAGCGCGAGCGATTTGTGTTCCGAGCGTTAATATGGCTATGGTAGCCGCTTCACATCAGGCGGGCCGTATGCTTGTCTGCCACCCGACGTAGTATAAAAAAAAAAAAGATGCACGATGCAATGCCTACTTTGGCTCGCGAGATCGCGGGTTAGATCCCCGCACAAGACAAACATTTGTGCGCATGAATACCAAGGTCTATTTGTCATGATCTGGGTGATTTCTAATTATTATAAATATGCATTTACAACATAAAATGTTTTTAAGTACATTTGTCAGCTGTCTAGTACCCATAGTACAAGCTTTGCGTTTAATTTGGGACTAGATGGCGCTGTGTAAATTATATATATTTTATTGCTGCAATACTTGTAAATCATTTATGTATTGTTGTTCTAAACTAGATCAGAACTATTAATGTATTGTACCTTCGATACTCCCAGGTCGCGGTCGCGGAGTCGATTCCCGGTCGGAATATTTATTAATTTATTTATTAATACATTCAAAACTTCTATATATATAAAAGCGAAATACCATTCACTGGTTAATCACGAAATCTCAGAAACTATAACACCTACAAACTTGAAATTTGGCAGGTAGGTTCCTTATGGGGTGCAGACATCCGTTAAGATTTTATTTTACGAAACTTCACCCCTAGGGGGGTAAAATTGGAAGTTTGTATGAAAGTCAAATAACTATTATTTGAGTAATATTTATGTAACTATTTATGTAAGTGCAAATAACTAACTCCACGCGTACGAAATCGCGGGCGGCCGCTAGTAATGTATATGTCGATCGAGTTCGTTAGTAGGGGCTTTATATAAATCGCTCGAGACTAGCTGACTAAACGAGAACAGACTGCTTTTATATCGTAAACGTCACCTGTGCCCTTTCTAAATCATATCATATCTATTTATCTTAGCAATGGAACAAAATAAAAAAGAAGGATGGGGATGGTCCTCAGTAGTTGAGTCATAGACATTAATTTTATAGATGACTGATTGACGTGGTAAACATGTGGTAGAGAATGTCTAAATTTGATATAAATAACAGATACATTAAGTATAGTAAATAACTTACTTATTTATTTGTATGACTTAGTTATTTGGGGTGTAAGTGGTTCATCAAGATCTTTGAACCAAAGCCAACTTCACCTGCACGTGGTGCACCCTGCTGACATACAAACGAAGCTCTGGCGAAAAGAGAGGTAGGGAGCGTAATTGTAAGCTACCCGACTGGGGAATGTACCTCCACCTCACAGAATACAGCAGCCAAATAACAATTCCTTTGAGGGTTGTTGTGTTCCTGCGAGTGAGTGAGGTCACCAGAAAGAAAGAAAGGAGATGCTGCGTTGGCAGCGGGGGTGGCGGCGCGCGAGCAATATTTTATGTTGCAAGCGTTAATATGGCTACGGTAACCGCTTCACATCAGGCGGGCCGTATGCTTGTCTGCCACCCGACGTAGTATAAAAAAAAAAAAAAAAAAAAAAAAAAAATTTGTATTTTGTTCTGACATATAAATAACAGTTTCATACATTAAGATAATTTGGTTTTTTGACGTGAACTTGGTAAGTGGTTGGCGCTGTTGTGCTTTTACACGAATTTTCAAAATTTTATGTATGGATCAATGTATTCATAATAGAGTGTATTATGATGTAATAGAAGTCATTTGAGTGCACATAATTTTAACAAAAAAAAACCGACTCCAAACATATTCTACATTTATGTATGTAGATACAGACTGATGATGATGATTACGATGAAAAAAATATGGGATCAATCTGGAAGTTTTTTTCAAATCGGTTTATAAATGACGGAGTAATTAAAAAACAAACCTAACAGTGGGTATGATGATGAAAAAAATAATGGGACCAATCTGGAAGTATTAAGTTCAAATAATTTTTTTTTTTCAAATCGGTTTATTAATCACGGCGTAATTTAGTAACAAACATTAAAAATAAATACAGCCGAATTGAGAACCTCCCCCTTTTTTGGAGTCGGTTAAAAATTTGTAGAATCTTTGACTAAAAGTGTTTGAATCGGGACTGCCAAGTCTTTCCAACAAGTCATGCAAAACAGCAGAAAACGGTTCACTTTTACAAGCAATGGAGGAATAAGAAGATTCCTCTGACATCTGAAGCTGGGATTGCTGGGAATAAGATGATGAAATTCATTTAAAATAATAGTACATTTATAATAATAATAATAATTTCAGACAACATTGCAATGCATACAAATTTACAAAACAATAATGTTTGTATAAAATAATGAACCTATTGTTTTGTAAATTAATTATTATAAATAAATGATCTCTCTTATCTCACGGGTCAAGCCCGGTCATTTAATATGCATATAGATCCAACGCGTAGAGGCCCCGTTGAGAAGTTTGATGTAATGTTGTACGCTCGCCGTGACCCGCTCCTGGATATATCAATGGAACGATATATCCATGAGCAGGTCTCGGCAGGCATTGAGATTATTTCAAAGTAAACGGAAACATATAATGGCATGTTTTTGTGCATATTGTTATTTATTTTTGTTATAAAATGCTGTTTGCTTTCCGAATAAAATAAAATTCTATAGGCTAACTTTGTACACATATTCTTAAAAGGTATTAAGAAGCATACAGGCTATTTTTTTATTTAAAAAAAGTTATAGCAGGTGAAGCTGCGGTTAAACGTAAGGTGGGAACTGCACCCATGACTATACCTACTGTTATACAAAATCGATTGATTAATTTCCATTTAATGTACAGTCCGAAACATGTCGTATACCTAGAATAAGTTACTTGTATATTAAAAAAAATGAATTTATTTTATCTTTAACTTTAACGAATCTTCAAATGCCATTATCTGTTTAAAATAATTGCAGGAAGGCTCTTTTAAAAACCTGCAGCAGTTTCCTGCAGAACTCGCCGCATAACGTGTTCGCCATAATTTTCTCTCATACTGGAAAAGAGGCGGCTCGTTGGAACAATGGATGGTGTCTCAAATATATTTAAAGTCCATTGCAGGCATAGATTATAATAATAGGTATCTAATTTTTGGACAATACAATTGAGAAGCTCTATGACGTCGTTGCGTCTGTCAGACTAATCGAACACGCAAGTTAAGCAACATCGACCGTAGCCTGCCGATGGATAGGTTTATTTATCTCGAGCTCGTCCGTACTTCGGAGGGCACGTTAAGCCGTCGGTTCCAGCAGTTGTCATTAGATGTCAGCCGTCGCCTTTAGGCGGCTTCAAAACACTGACTTCGCCATCCCACAGTTGAGCAGCGTGGTGGAGTATGCTCGAAACCTCTTCATTTGAGGGGAGACCCGTACAAGAACAGTGGTTTGATTACGGGTTGATGCCGATACAATGCTCTGAGTGACTAACAAGTGCACAGCCCGCCTGATGTAAAACGTGTATTTCTTACAATACAAAAATTACATATTACTCGCGCGCAGGGATTTCCGCTGCCGAAGCAGCATCTTCTCATAGCATTTCTCAGGGCTATTATTTGGCTGTGGTTGTCTGCAAGGTTCCAGTCAGATTCAACATACCCTACTTACTAACGGCCACCACACCGCCAGAACCACGTGCAGTTGAGGTTGGCTTTAGCTCCAAAGATGGCGCCACCATCTTTGGAGCTAAAGCCAACCTCAATCTGCTGCTACCTAAATCCCAAAATAAATAATATTATTTATACTATAAACACATCACGCCGATGTCACAAAGACCTCAAAAACGTACTTAAATACATTTTTTTTTTGTAAATACATACTTATAATACATAGAAAACACCCAGACCAAGACAAACAGACATGTTCATGCACACAAATGTTTGTCTTGTGCGGGAATCGAACCCGCGAACTCGGAGTCAAAGTGGCCATTGCTAACCATTCGACCACCGAGCTCGTCAGTAACACTAAACAGGTTGCGACGATTTTTCGCGCCGGACGAGTGACGACTGTCTTTTAGATAAGACACAAATTCGGGCCTGTGTGGAGTATTGCTCCCATCCCTGCAGCTCTCATCTCGACAGTTCCTATGCTGTCTGTCCTGCGGTATCTCCTCGCGTCTCTCGATAGGTTGCAGCGGCGGGCTGGCCACATAATTGATGATGAAAAGGCCACCAAGTACCTTGAACCCCTTCAACTCCGCAGGGACATTGGGTCGCTTAGCCTATTTTACTACTTCCTATCCTTGATGAGTGCTCGGAAGAATTGTTTTCCCATATCCCACGCTCTCTTTTTCGGCTTACACTGCTACACTAACTATGGACCATATGCCTACAGCTCCGGTACCTATCATCGAGATTGGGGAGTAGTGGTAGGGCCCCGATATTTGGGAAACCGTACGTCGGTTCGCCACGAGCTACTCGACTTAAGAGTGCCTAAGTACCCTGCTTGCAGGTGAAAGGGGAGAAAGATCTGCTACCAATCTGCTTGAGTGCTTGGTTGGCTTACCGAGCGCGAGAGCGGTGCGGGTAAAGGTCCGCTCGTCTGGTTGGTTTTCTAGACGAGAGACTCGCAATCCTGTGATATACCCGGAAGGTTGGTGCACAGAGGCGCATTAGCTGTATGCAATTATGCATAGGCTGCGTTGCTTACACTTACAAGCTATTAGGCTTTTTACAATAGCGGCCACAACTTGACCTCAATCACCTCAAGATCGAGGTATAACTTTGTGTGGAATAGAAATATTTCAAAAAGTCTAGAAATATTATTTCTAATATTTTACTCACAAAATGGAATTTCTGTGCAGAATGAAATCGTACCGAAAAACCGGGCGAAAATTCATTCCCTCGCAATTGCCTCTTGTACTCCCACTCATATATCCTGGCTTAAGTGGGGCTTCTCGTTCTGAACACTAAGATACTTAAAGCTTAAATTCTATGAATGCAATCTTACCAACGTACTAACATTATAGTTACATATAAAGTGTTCTACTTAACTTGTAGACTGCTGATGTTCTTTAGAATAAAATCGTAAGTTAATTTAGACGTCTAACCTCTTAAGCGGATTTTTTGAATGAAAAATATTTTTTTATTTATATAGGTAAATGAGGAGCTCGATGCGTCCTTGCGCGCGGCAGTCTAACCGATCACGCAAGTCAAGCAACCGTAGCCTGTCCATGGATAGGTTGATTTATCTCGAGCTTCTCCGTGCTTCGGAGGGTACGTTAAGACGTCGGTCACGGTTATTGTCGTTAGATGACAGTCGTTAAGCCAAGTCATTGGCCTTTAGGAGTATTGAAAACACTGACAACCGGCAACCTGTAGTTGAGCAGCGTGGAGTATGCTCTAAACCCTTTCGATTGAGGGGGACCCGTATCCCAGCAGTGGACGAGTAAGGTTTGTCGACTAATTGATTCAGGAGCTGTACCGAGCAAGCTGCCCCTTTATCACCAACTCTTACTGCGATTCACTAACTGAATAGAATGCTTATTCATACCAATAAATAAGCGACTCTATTTCAAATGGAATAGATTCGCTTATTCATTCAGTCAGTCAGCATTCTATTCAGTTATTGAATCGTACCAATAAATAAGCCACTCTATTTCAAATGGAATAGAGTCGTTTATTCATTGGTATGAATAAGCATTCTATTCAGTTATTGAATCGCAATAAGAGTTGGTGGTAAGGGGGCAGAACCTGATTGTCAACTTAAATCGAAATCATCAGAATCCAAAAACCATGCGAAACAAATTCAGTTCAGGCAGCATGACCCTTTTAGTTGAGGGGAGATCCGTATCCAGCAGTGGGATGAATGAAGGGTTGACGGCGTCGACAACGACGATGTAGGTACTTCCTGTAAATTCCTTATACATCATCTTGATATTTGGCGATCTACTACAGTACGCTTTTTAAGACATTTTCTACCACGAAATGTGAAGTTGTGGAATCAAATTCCCTCAGCGGTAATCCCAAATAAGTACGACATGGGGGAATTCAAGAACAGAGTCAATATTTCCCTTAAAAGGCTGGCAACGGATCAGCGACCCCTTGGTGTTGCTGATTTCTATGGGCAGTGGTGATTGCTTTCCATCAGGTGACCCACATGCTCGCTTGCCCCCCTCTCATATAAAAAAAAAAACTTGAGTACAGAGATTATCCACGAACCAGTCGACGCAGCCTTAATTTCGTTTTTATAGCACAAGAAAAACCTAACCTAACCAAAAATTTACTCAAATACATCAGCCAACTGATGTATTTGAGTAAATTTTTGGTTAGGTTAGGTTAGGTTAGGTAGTAAGTAGAATACGTCGTCTAGCTGTACTCTTGAACTTTGTGTTCTGTCACCAATGTCAGTCACTCACCCAAATAACGTTAAGATGTGTAGTTGAATGCCATTGTTGAATGAAAAAGCTAGCTGTCTTGAACGGTTAATTTAACCAGATGGCTGCACCATATACATATAAAAAAGTGTTTCATTACATGATTAGTATTATGTAATTGTAATTGACTTGATTGGTACTGAAACGACAAATGGAGCATAGTTTTTTTTTACATGACGGGGGAAAACAAGCATGTGGGTCACCTAATGGAAAGCAATCACCACCGCTCATGGAGATCAGCAACACCAAGGGGTCGCTGATCCGTTGCCAGCCTATACTCCTTCCTTTCTTTCTTTCTGGTGACCTCACTCACTCGCGGGAACACAACGACCCTTAAGGGAATTGTTATTTGGCTGCGGTATTCTGTGCGGTGGAGGCACTTCCACAGTCGCCCGCAGCTTAGATATACGCTATGCTAGTGCATAGAATGGTAGTCCATTCTTTTCACCAGAACCTTGTTTGTCAGACAGCAGGATGCACCACGTGCAGGTGAGGTTGGCATTGGTTCAAATATGTTGATAAACCACTTACACAACAAATATATAAAATCCCAAATTGCTTACAGTATAGTCACCATGTGACACTGATGTTAACAAAGTTAAAACAGATCGGACGGCCATAAACCGGATAATGGTAACAGGAAAACTTTTGGGATGACGGCCAGTCACAGCCTCTGAGATTGCAACTGACACTTTTTATTGAAAACAACCCTTCTGATATTTTTACACTCGCAAAACGGAGTAACTGCTTATTAAATAATAAAAAAAAAAAAAATCACACAGTGATAAAACAAATGTTATGTAGTATGTCTGTGGTATATATAATACAAGTAGATGTAATGGACCTATGTAATAAAAATTTTTTTTATTGAAGTTAGCTCAGCAGTTTTATAAAAACTCACGTAATGGAATGCTTCTGACGGTATATGATCATAATGATATACGCATTTAACGTTATTTAAAGGGTACCAGGAAGCCTTGGGGCTCGTCAAATCCTGTTAGAGAGCTTCACCTGCAGTCATAACATACACAGTCATATATAGTGTATAACGGGACGGGGCCCCACCACACATTCCCACCACTTTGTCTTCTGTGTAGCCAGGATTAACAGCGGCGACCGCCAAAAAAGGCAATGAACAGTGAAGTCCATTGCAGGCCCGGAGGTAAAACTACGGCTGCCTTGGAACTCGCAATGAATTTAATCAGAAGAAATTAGTAGGAGTAAGAAGCTTTTGGAATTTGAATATACTATATATAATATATGTAGTAATAATACCTTTATCTTCTAATAAATAGTACCTAATAATAAATTGGTGTCCATGTAGTTCATCATCGTCATCATATAAGCCAAAGACCGCCCACTACCGAACTCAGGCCTCCCTATTATTCAATGATCGGTTTTGTGCCGGTTGCATCCATAGGTCCCTGTGATCTTTGTTAAATCATCCGTCCATCTAGTGTTCAATAAAGTTACCTACGATAAAATACAACCAACAATATATATATTATTATAAATTGCATTACTGATGTTTTGATAACATTTACCTGCAGACCATTACAGTTCATTCACGTAATTACACTAATAATACTTTATTGGCTTTTGATTCTACATCGCGTTTATCATCAAATTCCAGTAATATAGTCGTATCATCAGCCAACAATAGACATTTATGGGGTTACAGTTTATATATAAAATAAACAGTAGTGAACCAAGGATATCGCCTTGTGGAACACCTATATTGATGGTTTCGAACTTAAATATGAACGATTGTTTTATAAAAATATTTTTAGACTTGTTTATTTTCGTTATTCCGATGCACTGCTTCCTATTCCTCAAAAACTACTTACCCAATCATGCGCTCTGCATTTGATTCCATATCTTTCGAGCTTTTTTAGAAATTGAGAATGGTTTACAAAATCTTAACCCTTGATTATGCTGTATATTCTGATGCTTCAAATACATTGCATACCTAGTTTGGCGTCTTATTTTTTTAAATTAAAATCAGGTTAATAAATTTTCTTTTATGTTTCCTATCTCCATGTAAATTATTTCATTTGTAAATACCTATTATTACTTATTTTTTGTATATTATTAACTAATATTATTTTGGGATACCATTTAAAAAAAAAAGTTAATAATATACATTTAAAAATCGACACGTTATCAGAGTATAAATTTATGATGAAGACAAAACGGACTTAAAAGATTTTTTGAGTATTTTTTTATAAAACACGTCATAAAATGCTATATACTGCGTTATCCTTTTGTAAACAGTTGTGTTTTTGTTTTAAGTTACTCCGGTTGTGTATCGTTTAATTAATATTTTTACCTTCCACTCATATAAATAAGGGCGATATTCGAGTGACTATCACGTTTATGAAAGTTGTTAAATTTATAATGGTATACAGGTACAAAATTTGAAATTGTAAGTTTTGAAAAAGGTTAATTTATGCAGTTATTCAGATACTGTAGATTTCAGCTTTAAATTTTATTATAAATTTAAACTGAAAATGCTTTTACTTACGGCAACAGTCCTTATTTTGATATTTGTAATTATACCAATATGGTTTAGAAAAAAGGAATGCATCTGCTAGCATCCATTGTCATTGAAAGATTGAGAGGCAGCACAAACGTTTATTACCAACATTATTGAAAATGTGCACAATGTATACATTTTGAAACAATTATCTGGGATCAAAACAATCAACTTTATAGCAACTGTCCCAAATAAATCCATATTGTTGACACTGTTGGTTGTTGGCCCTTGGTTAAACACTTTTGACATTATATTAATATTAAAACACTTGTATTGTTCCACGTGCTTCGAAGGGTACGTTAAGCCGTGTCGGTCCCGGCTGTTATCGATAGATGACATTGGTAAAATTTTAAGCTAAGACAGTGGCCTTGTGGCCTTGAGGCCAGTGGCTTGAAAACATAGACCTCCGCCAACCCGCAGTAGAGCAGTTCAAATCATTGTTTATAGATGCACAATCAAGATAGCTGCATTGCCGTTAAATAAAAAAAATGATTGGTTCATTTATCTGAGGTTTAGAAAAACATCTAAAAGCATGTACGAAGGAATCATAACAGCAAATTATTTGATTTTTGAAGCGTGTTAAACGTGGAGAATCCCAAACCTTTTCCTTCTTATATTGTGGGCACTTGAATAAAGTCAAGAGGCCATGACCGACGACTGCCCGAAACGCCTCCATTACAAATAAATCACTAGAAAAGGTATTAAAAGGAGCTATAACCATCCGTTCCGGGACAAATGGGTCCAATACAGAGGATAAGGGAACTGACCTAAACTTCAATACAATCGGCAGGAAATGGGAAGGCGTTAGGGATAAAAGGTGAGTTGTAAAGTTGATGTTTAATTCAGAATGACGTTTGTTGTCCGTTTGATAGAAACGTGTTTAGATTTCGTATATGGATTTAGTTTTCATGTGTTAAATCTTTTATATTTAATTATTTATAGAGCGGTGAGTGGGGAAGTTTGTTTGTAGGTTCTTTAATGTAATATCAATATGTAATACAATTTTTAAAGTTAAAGAATAATATAAAGGCGGACTTATCTATCTAATTAAGTTCTCTACCAGTCAATCTTAATGGCTGTACTCTGAACAACATATTTTAGGAAGGGTAGACAACGAAAAAATGTAAAGTATAAAATTAAAACTGCATACATTAAAAAATAGATCTACTTTTAAGTGCCACATTGATATATAAATACATAGACGTACATTTATATAAACATATCTACATATACTACCTACATCAATAAATATTTATATACCTATATAAACATACTTAAAAATAATATATAATTTGACGAGCTCTGTGGACGAATTGTTAGCACTAACCACCTTGACTCCGAGGTCGCGGTGGTCGCGGGTTCAATTCCCGCACAAGACAAACATTTGTGTGCATAAACATGTCTGTTTGTCTTGGTCCTGGGTGTTTTCTATGTATTATAAGTATGTATTTAAAAAAAATATGTATTTAAGTACATTCATCAGTTGTCTAGTACCCAACACAAGCTTTGCGCTTAATTTGGGACTAGATAGGCGCTGTGTGATTTTTTTTATTTTTTTTATACTACGTCGGGTGGCAGACAAGCATACGGCCCGCCTGATGTAAAGCGGTCACCGTAGCCATATTAACGCTCGCAACATAAAATATCGCTCGCGCGCCGCCACCCCCCCTGCCATCGCAGCATCTCCTTCCTTTCTGGTGACCTCACTCACTCGCAGGAACACAACAGCCCTCGAGGGAACCGTTATTTGGCTGCGATATTCTGTGAGGTGGAGGTACATTCCCCAGTCGGGTAGCTTACAATTACGCTCCCTACCTCTCTTTTCGCCAGAGCTTCGTTTGTCAGTCAGCAGGGTGCACCGCGTGCAGGTGAAGTTGGCTTTAGATAAAGATAAAGATAATTTATTTGCATAAAATATGGTTATATACAGATCTTATTTGTTAATTACAGTTCTCATATTTTGCCATATTTTGATGGCGTGCAAATTTGTATACATTCGAGAATAGTTAATTAAATTATTAAATTGAAAAAAAAAAAAAATTAAGTTAAGTATGTAATAAATTAATAACATGTCAAAAAATATTAATGTCAATAATGTAATAGGTTGATGTCGGTTTCATATAATGTCATGCTTACAGGATAAAAAGTCACTTAATAAATAAAAACATTTGTCTTTTAACCAATTCGTTAATCTAATTTTAAATAGATTAACGTTTAGTTCCCTTATGGTTTTTGGAATGTTATTATAGATTTTTATTGCCATATAGAAACAGTTTTTTTGGTATAGCGTTGAATTTGCGTTGGGTAACTGTAATTTCGTTGGATCCCTGGACAAATGCTTTTTACTTTCATTCGCTTTTTTAAATATTTCTGGATGCTTTTTAACAAATAATCCAGCCTCCAGTATATACAAAGACGGCAATGTTAATAAACTCAACTTTTTGAATAGAGGTCTGCACGACTCCATTGGATGAGCTTTACAAATAGCTCGAACGCATTTTTTTTGTGTGATGAAAGCTTTATTAAAAAGAGTTGAGTTACCCCACAACAGTATTCCATAGCGAAGAACTGAACCAACATATCCGTGATAAGAGATTAAGGCTGTTTTTTCACATGTAGTCTTGCGTACTGTTTTGAGAGCGTAAACGAATTTATTTAGCCTTTTACAGATATTATTTAGATGAGCTTTCCAATTGCAGTTACTATCTATAGTAATTCCTAAGAAATTTATTTCAGTTATATTTTCAACTACGTCGTTATTTGATATAATATTAGAGGTATGTCTTTTGGATTTATAATTACCGAATTGTACTACTTTAGTCTTGGATATATTTAATGTCAAATTATTATTATTCATCCATTCTGTAAATATGTCGATTGTTGTACTTAATGTATTGTCATAATTGGCAGATTTTCCATCATCAGGTATTACCACCGAAATGTCATCTGCAAAGAGTACGCACGGATATTTGGTTATGTTGGGTATGTCATTGATATATATTAAGAATAAAAGCGGTCCTAACACGCTCCCTTGCGGAACACCGCAGTTATTTAATTTATATGTGGATCTGGATGAAGTCAGTAAACGATTTTTATCGATTCGTGATATTTCCACGCACTGGTGACGGTCTCTCATATAACTACTGATCCATTCCCATGATTTGCCTCTAATTCCGTAACGTTCGCACTTATTTAATAAAATGGTATGGTCAACAAAATCAAAGGCCTTACTCATGTCAAAAAAAATGGCTGACACTCGTTTCCTTTTATCTATGTTTTCTACAATGTTCTTGATAAGGTTATATGCTGCTAAGATCGTGGATTTATTTTGTTGAAAGCCATTTTGTTCATTCTTAATAATATTGAATTTATTTAGAAAACGTATAATTCGTGCGTATATTACCTTTTCAAAAATTTTTGAAAATATTGGTATCAATGCTATCGGCCTATATTTATTCAGTTCCTTTTTATCTCCTTTTTTGAAATGAGGTTTTAGAATAGAATACCTAAGTTTATCTGGACATATTCCCTCGCTTAACGACAGATTTATGAGGTGACATAGTATATCTGCAAGTTCAGAAGCAGCTTGTTTGATCACGTATGTCGATACACCGTCATAACCAACAGAACTAGTGTTATTTAAGGAGCTGATAATTTTTAAAATTTCATCTCTTGAGGTTGGTGCTAGGAATAATGTCTCATTAACTGACTCTATAAGATTATAATTAGGATGAATTTTGTCTTTACGTATATTGTTACTTGATATAAAATGGTTATTGAAAGCATCAGCAATATCGTTGGCATCGGTCATTTCCTTATTATTAAGTTTTATACTACATATATCGTTTGTAAATTGTATTTTTTTCAATTGGTTCAAAGATGTTGATAACCCCTTACACCCCAAAATTGTGCAGAAATATTTATTATTTATTAAATATTGTATTACTCTACGTGAGTTTTATAGTGAGTTAATATATATACATAGAAAACACACAGACCATGACAAACAGACATGTTCATGCACACAAATGTTTGCCTTATGCGGGAATCGAACTCGCGACTTCGTAGCCAAAGTAGCCATTCGACCACCGGGTTCGTCAAAACAAACCATTTTCTGGCAAATACAGATGTATTCTATCATTCATAAAATCGATTGTACGAATACATGTCACGTGTAGTGTACTACTAACTCGACAGAACTCGACAACATGTAAGTCTTCCTCATTGTTAGTCAGGACACGGAGACAATTTTTGTTGACTGAGTAAGTCTATGTTCAGTTTGGGCGTAGACAAAATGCCGTAATTTTCTTACATAATTCAGGCGATGGTTTTGAGGCCACACGCGTGTTTATATTTGGGACATTTTTGCTGTGACGGTTTGTTGCGTCAACGTATAACAAACTGCTGAGTATATAAGATTCTAAAATTCTGCAAATTTTTTAATTTTAATACAGATGTTTTCCTATTGTTTGTTCCAATTTTTGAAGTGAATACTTCTTTAGCAGCGTTGTGCACTTTTTGGGATGGGTAAAAAATGTTAAATTCGCGTCAGGATCACGTGTCCTGATAGAAAATTTGTAAGACAAAGCTGCGAAACTGCAAAATTCAACTTTAAGCAAAGACAATACGATTGAGATTGCTTTGAATAGTTTATGTTTGTGTACGATAAATAAATGAATGATAAATGAATATTGTATTTTACCACATAAATGATAGTACTGTTACACTAATAAATAAAGCAATTCGTGCGAAATTATTTCCTAACCATCCCAAAATATTCAAAAATGCACAACGTTAGTTTTCTAGTTTTAACTTCTACCGGCACTCCCGGAGTGCAACCCGTTGTTTTTTTTTTGTACCATTAAGGTGGAAAACAAGCCCACGGCCATCCTGATGGAAATCAGTTACCACAGCCCCACAGCGTACGGTTGCGTGCAACATCAGAAGCCTTACTCGAGCGTTGTCGACCCCTTATTTAAAATCCAAAAACCGGCAATTCCTCCTCATTAATGCAAATTATAACTCTTAATGTATATAAAATAGGAAAGAAGGAAGTTGGATTCACGACATTTAAATGAATTACGCTAATGAAATATTCTCCTTTGGTCAAGAAATGGCATGTCTTTAGCAGTAAAACCAAGTATATGACTAAATATATGAAGTCGATAAAGCTCTTATATATTTTCTGAAAGTAGCTTTCGAAAACTATATAAATTATTCAAGTGTGATTTGGCAATGCCACAACACGTGATGTCTAGTAAATTTGTAGCCAATTTAGTGAAATGTCCTACTAAGAAATAAAACCAACTGGGAGCAACATATACTTTGTCTCTTTCTCTCTCATAGCAGATTGTCAAAAACATTATTGTAAGTGTGATAGCCCTGTGTGCATTTCTAATCTTTGCGAGAATAAGTCGTAATTACATCGGCGCTTTCGTCTAGACGTTGCCTCGAGGGAGTTGACCATAGAAATGAATCACATTTTCGCACTGAGTAACCCCTTGGTTGTCGACTAAGGCTAGCTTCTTTATTTCTGGCAAGTAATGATCGGAATCCCATATGAAGAGCTCGATGGTCGAATGGCTAGCAATGGCATTTTCACTCCGAGGTCGCGGGTTTAATCCCCGCACAAGACAAAGCTTTGTGTGCATGGATATATCTTTGTCTTGGTCTGGATGTTTTCAGTCCGGATGACTGGATCGCAGTGTGTCATTTGTCCAGGAAAAAATATTTATATTTATATGCATACTACTGGGATCCTCAATCCAAGGGTATTAAAGTGTACTTCACCACGCTGCTAAACTGTGGGTTGCCGAAAACCACTGTTTTCAAGCCTCCCAAAGACTTGTCTTAACCACTGTTATCTAATGACAATAGCTAGGACCTACGGCTTAACGTGCCATCCAAAGCATAAAGGTGCTTGAGATAAATAAACATAGGCAGGCTACGGTTTGTGTTGCTTAACTTACGTATTCGATTAGAACGCGCGACGACGCGACGCCATAGAGCTGCTAAGTAATGATTGATTTCATAAAAACGGTTAATTCACATTTGGGGTATAAGTGGATCATCAACAACATGAACCAATGTCAACTTCACCTGCATGCGGTGTACCGTGTTGACAGACAAAAGCTCTGGCGAAAAGAGAGGTTGGGAGCGTAATTGTAAGCTACCCGACTGGGGACTGTACCGCCACCTCAGAGAATATCGCAGCCAAATATCAGTTCTCTTGAGGGTTGTTGTGTTCCTGCGAGTGAGTGAGGTCACCAGGTAGGAAGGAGATGCTGCGTTGGCAGCGGGGGTGGCGGCGCGCGAGTGATATTTTATGTTGCGAGCGTTAATATGGCTACGGTAACCGCTTTACATCTGGCGGGCCGTATGCCTGTTTGTTACCCGTCGTAGCATTAAAAAAAAAACGTGATACTTAAGTAAAGAAAAACAGCAAACAATAACAAAATACAAAAAAAGTAAATCTGCAATCCCGTCTTATTAACGCTTACTTGTGCCGCAGTATTGAGAAATAAACTTATTTCAAGATGTTTATATGAAAGACGCAAATAAATAAGCAATTTACAGGATTTCTTTAAACTTTTTTACTGAAACATCTTTTCACAGGCAATCGGGGTTCACCGAAACCAGGATAGTTATTTCAGTTTCAAACTAGATTCAATCGGGCGGTAAATCGATGCTCCAAACTCATGGTAGCAAGTTTACCCTCATACACACTGCCATAAAGGATGTGGAATAAATTATCATGATAATCCTACGAATATTAAAAATAGGTAAGTGAGTTTGTTTGTTTGCTTGTTTTCTTTCACACCTTAACTACTGATCCAATTGCTATTGAAATTTTATTTTACATACACTGTACCAGAAATCCTTAATAAATAATAAGATATCTTTTAAAAAGAAAAAGATAACTGTTCCCGAGTGATGACCGGAAGCTTATAATATAATTAGGGGCCGCTCAGCTGGATCCGCAATTTCTGACAAGCTATCCAGCTGGATGCAGCACATTTGTGGGCTTGCTGGATCCATCTTGTTTAAAAAAAATATAAATAGCATAAGCCACAATTCAGTGGTTACTGATACATATATGAAGGAACTAATGTTCGGACATACGTTTATACAGATCAAATATAGATGGTTGTAAGGCATAGCAGTCCATCGTTGCAGATGATATTCGGCTATTTTTTGTTAACACCAAACTTGTTAAACTTATTAAATCAACGATGGACTGCTATGCCTTGTTTAGTAGTATAATACTGAGTAAGAGGTAGATGGCACCACGCTGCGACTTCACAAAAGTAAAATATAAAAATGCAAAAATTCGCCACCATTACAAACCTTCCTGGTAGCTCAGTTGGAAGAGCACTCGACCGGTAATCGAGAGGTCGTCGTGGGTACCAAATACAACCTAGGCGAAGGAGGTGAATTTTATCATTTTATCAATTTTGGGGTGTATGTGGCTCACCACTACCTTAGAGTCAAAGCCAACCTCACCTGCACGTGGTCACCCTGCTGTTTAACGAACGAGGCTCTGGCGAAAGAGAGGTAGGGCTCAGTGCCCGGCTGGGGAGGTGCCTCCGCCTCACAGAAGACCGCAGCCAAATAGCATTCCCTGCGGGCATCGACCACTAATAAATATTTGTGATCGATGTCTGCAGCGGTTGTTGTGTTCCTGCGAGTGAGTGAGGTCTCCAGATAGCAATGCTTGGGTGACTGCTGTGGCGTCATTGTGGGGGCGGCGGTGGATTCCGTCAATTCATTGCCAGGAGGACTGAGCTGACCCGGCGGCCAGGGAGACCCGTTGAAACGGTTGTTCCGCTGGCCGCCCGCGGTATAGTACAGGGGCCCAATCGAGGCTAACCACCTCGAGAGGCTGCCCTATCATACCGCGCATAATCTCGGGGTAGATCGTCGTGCCGGTTGGTGACCGGAAGGTGGGGACCCGGCGACTACCTCCGGGGGGGTGCGGGGGCCCTTCCGTCCGTCGGGTCAGTGCAGCTCCTCTAACGGCAAATTCATGGAGGGACGGGGCCACCGCCCCCTTCCCCTCTGTCGTGACAGCAGTTTCCACTCTTCACGTTTTCCATTCTTATGACAGCGCAACAAATGAGAAATGGTCATACAGCGGTGCACTCCCCCACCACCCTGTTAAAGGTGGAGTTCGCTAACATCCGCGGACTCCACGCAAACCTCAACGCCGTCCACCAGCACCTCGAGACGGCCCGGCCTGCCTTGCTGTTTCTGACGGAGACACAAATCCAGCGTCCAGCGGACACTTCATACCTGCAGTACCCCGGCTATGTACTCGAGGAGAACTTCCACGCGAAAGCCGGGGTCTGTTTGTTTGTCCGTTCGGATGTCTGTTGTCGCCGTCTGCGCTGTTATGAGGATCCCTCCTTTCCCGTCCTTTGGGTGCATGTGATTGTGGGCCTCCAGAGTCGGCTGTACATGTGCCTGTATAGATCCCACAATGGAGACACGGAGACAACTCGACTCTTCGAATATCTTAGTCGGACGGCAGATGAAGCGCAGGAGCGGTACCCTACTGCGGAGATGGTGTGTTTGGGGGACTTTAACTGCCACCACGACTCGTGGTTGGGTTCCTCCACAACTAACCATGCAGGAAGGGCCGCTCATGCGTTCGCTCTGTCCCACAGCCTGACGCAATTGGTAGACCAACCTACCAGAATACCCGACATTGCTGATCAGGCGCCCTCTTTGCTCGACCTACTGCTGACCACCCACCCTGAGGGATACCGGGTTTCTGTTGAGGCACCTTTGGGTACCTCTGATCACTGCCTGGTGTCCACAACAGTGCCAAGCGCAGTCCTGCCGCAACCCGCGGCAGTTAAGCGCCGTGTATGGCACTACTCGTCAGCAGATTGGGACGGTATGCGCGACTACTTTGCTTCCGTCCCATGGGGGCAGTGTTGTTTTAGTGAGAAGGATGCTACAGCGAGTGCTGCGGCTATTGTTGACGAGATTGCCATTGGGATGGAGTATTACATCCCATACTCCGATGTCGCCATCAAGAGCCGGAGACGCCCGTGGTTTAATCGCGCGTGCGCCGATGCTGTTAGTGACAAGCAGGCGGCGTACCGTGCTTGGACCCGGGGCCGCGCCCTCAATGCTCCCAATATCAACTCACTGAAATCAGCCTACAACACTGCCACCAAGGTATGCAAGAGGGCATACATTAGAGCGGACGCACAGCGCGTTGCACGTGTGGGCCAGGAGCTAGTGTTGCATCCCACTGGGTCACGTGGCTACTGGCGACTTGCTAAAACCATACAGGCAAACTTCTGTGAACCGTCGCTGCCACCGCTGAGATGCCCTGATGGCTCGCTGGCACATCAGCCGCAGGAGAAAGCCGACCTCATGGCTAGCCTCTTTGCGGCTAACTCCCGGGTCGATGATTGTGGCACACAACCACCAACTATACCCTCCTGTGGTTCTAACATGCCTGATATTCGTATCAGACAGTGTGACGTACGATCAGAGCTGCAATCACTCGATGTCCGAAAAGCCAGTGGTCCGGACGGTATTCCGGCGATTGTACTTAAAAAATGTGCAGCAGAGTTGTCTCCGGTGTTAACGCGCCTCTATCGTCTCTCGTACTCAACCGGTTGTGTTCCGGAAACTTGGAGAGAGGCTAATGTGCAACCGGTCCCAAAAAAAGGAGACCGCTCGGATCCATCAAACTACCGCCCCATAGCCGTAACCTCAGTACTGTGCAAGGTCATGGAGAGGATCTTGAATAACCAACTGATCCGATATCTAGAAGATCGTTCCCTAATTAATGACCGTCAATATGGTTTTAGACCGAAACGATCAACGGGTGATCTTCTAGCGTATGTGACGCACCTCTGGGGTGAGGCAATAGACAAACATGGTGAGTCTATGGCAATTAGCTTAGATATTGCCAAGGCGTTTGATCGGGTTTGGCACAAAGCACTTCTGTCCAAGCTTCCGGCATACGGTCTGCCTGTCCAGCTTTGTAACTGGATTGCTAGCTTCCTGCATGAGCGTAGAATCCGCGTCCTTGCAGATGGTTGCGCTTCGCGGTTCATGCCAGTGAATGCGGGCGTCCCCCAGGGCTCCGTTCTATCGCCCACCCTCTTTCTGCTTCATATCAATGACATGCTACCTCTTGGAAACATTCATTGCTATGCTGACGACAGTACGGTTCATGGGCGATATTTCGGTCGGCCTGGTTCTGGTAAGTCAGAAATCGGTGAGAAACGGGAGACTCTTGTCGTTGAGCTGGATCGGGTGTTGGATCTCATTAGTAAATGGGGTTCCAGCAATCTGGTCGAGTTCAATGCTAAGAAAACCCAAGTGTGCGCGTTTACCACAAAAACATCTCCTTTCCTTCCTATCCCCAGTCTTCAGAGCACTTCGCTCGATTTGCGAGAGAGCTTAAATATGCTGGGCATGGATATTAGCTGCAACCTTAACCAAAGGAAATATATTGAGAGCCTCATCTCAACAGCCTCCAAAAAACTCGGGATCCTGAACAGGGTGCGGCGGTTCTTCGCGCCGGACCAACTTTGTCTCTTGTATAAGACTCAAGTTCGGGCCTGCGTGGAGTACTGCTCGCATCTCTGGGATGGTTCCGCCCAGTATCTCCTCGAGGCTCTCGATAGGTTGCAGCGACGAGCGGTCCGCATAATTGGTGACGAAGAGGTTACAAAAAATCTTGAACCTCTTCAGCTCCGCAGGGATATTGGCGCACTAAGCGTATTTTACCGCCTATACCATGGTGAGTGCTCTGAAGAACTGTTTTCCCTTATCCCTTCCTCCCCTTTCCGTCACAGAACTACACGTGCAGGCTCGCGATATCACAAGTTTACCGTTGGGATCATCCCTTCGCGTACTAAAAAGTTTGGCAATTCCTATCTATGTCGCACCATTAAAAAGTGGAACGCGTTGCCGGCATACGTATTTCCTCATTCATTCAATATGGGATCCTTCAAGCGAAGCGTGAAGAAGCATCTTGTAGGCCAGCATGGCAGCGTCAACTGACAAGACACCAAGGTCTCTTGTCCGTTGCCGATGCGATTGGGGCTCCTCTTTTCGCTTACCATCAGGCGAAGTGGAGCCAATATGCTGAGCTAATATAAAAAAAAAAAAAAAAAAAAAAAAAATCATTTATTAAAAAAAAAAAATATTCTGGCAATTTGGTAAATATTAGATATTACATATTTCTACAATAAAAATATGTGACGTATAGGTGATTTAAAAAAAAAAGACCTAAAGTTTTCTATTTTCTAAAGCCGTGTGTCCATACCAGCAAAGGCTAGCAAATTAACGTGAACGCGCGCCAATTCACCGTCGGTTTTGGATTAAAGGCTCCCAGCAGACGCGTTAAGGCGCACTACTTCATTATTAGGCCTTACTTTAGATGTGTTAATTGCTTATTCTTGCCTTTTGTGCCCTCTGTAATTATTACATCTCCTTCCGGGTTGCTGTGTTTACTCGTAACGTCATATTTTAAAGCGGAAGTTTATAAGTATGGATGAATGTTGGTTATTTATTTAATCTTAACTAATCTGTTTCCGGTTCCAGTTTGTGACTAAATGACCATGTAATATGTCCAGGAACTTTTTTTTATTATTTCTACTAGAATTTGTCTTGTCTATTACTGAATCTGATTAGTTATTCTGTGGGGCATCCGCTAAGAATTTCCGTAATACAAAGTTAGCATTAACTTTCATTGAGGAGTTTTGGTGGTGGCGCTACCTACGCGGGTTATAGACCCTCAATAGTATTATTGTATCTTAGCCGGTAAGGGATTCAGGATGAGGAGCTCCTTGGCGTCGTTGCGCGTGTCAGTCTAATCGAACACACAAGTTAAGCAACATTGACCGTAGCCTGCCCATGGATGGGTTTATTTATCTCGAGCTCCTCCGTGCTGCGAAGGGCACGTTAAGTCGTCGGGCCCGGCTGTTGTCATTAGATGATAGTCGTTAAGCTAAGTCTTATTATGTACTACAAGCCTTTAGGCGATTGAAAACACCACTGCGAACCCGCAGTTGAGCAGCGTGAGTTGAGGTGGAGTATGCTCTAAACCCCTTTGATTGAGGGGCGACGCGCATCTCAACGGTGTGATGAATAAGGGTTGTCTATGAAGGGATTCAGAGCTCTACCGAATGAGCTGAAAATGATTGTCAAGTTAAATCAAAGTCATTTGAATCATAAAAGCCATGCGAAACGCTTTCTATTACCCCTGATTCTGTGACCCCTGCTTAGTTGTCACAGTGAAAGTGTTGTGGATGCCGTGATTTCGTGACACGGAATATTAGTAAAACAAGTGACAATAGTGATACTAGCTTAGCCCACATGCTTGTCACGTATGACGAGACGTGACATTATCACGTACCACTGGCCGTCATAACGAGCTCACGTGTGCACCGGCCTTAGAGTTAAAGTAGAGTAGATACCCTAAGCCAGTCCTTGAGAGTCAGTGAAGTTTATGTACTACAAAAAATTGCTAGTCTCCTCCTTAGTATACTTATATATATTTTTTTAAATATTTCTGGACAATTTACACAGCGCCATCTAGTCCCAAATTAAGCGCTAAGATTGTCCTATGGGTACTAGATAACTGATATTATACTTAAATACATTTTATTTTTGTAAACACATAGGTACAGTACATATAATACATATAAAATACAATATAATTTATATGTCCCAATAGTAAGTTTTGTCAGTGAAAATGCTACTCGATCGCCGTGAATTGAGACGCCTTGAGTAATTTTATAGTTTCTAGCTCAAAACGATTAAATCATACAATTACGATGCCCATTAAATGTATGAAGGAATGTATGGGGGTGTGCTTGAGAGTTATAATGTTTCAATTTCAAAAACTAACTTTACTTATATTTCTTCATTTGAGAGTTAGCAACGAATACTAAAATGTTCTAAAATAAACTAAGAAATACTAAAATTGTTATAAGATAAATTGAGAATTGTGCGTCGGATTAAGTTAGGAAGAGTTCAGTTTGGGACAAATAATGTTAATAAATTTTACTTTTCCTTACCTAACCTGCGATTGCGTTAGAAGTTGGGGTTACGTTGAAGAAAAACAGATCTTGTACTTGCGAGTTATTTTGCGATTTATATAGATTATGTTTACGTTACGCAACAAAACAAACAACCAAATTTTGAAAAACATAATTTTAATAAAAAGAAAACCGAATCCAATCATTACTCTACGTTTATGTATGTAGATACAGGCTAATGATGATAATGATGAAAAAAAAATTGGAAACAAACTGGAAGTATACTCTTTCAAATAAAAAAAGTTTCTTTTCAAATCGGTGGATAAATGACGGAGTAATTAAGTAACAAACATAAAAAAAAATACAGCTGATTTGAGAACCTCCTCCTTTTTTGGACTAGGTTAAAAAAAACAGTGACTATAGACACCTGGAACATTTAGTATTATTCGGGCATCACCAGTTCTGCTACCAACACCTTCCTGGTAACGTCAGTCGCTCTCAGGAACATTACAACGAGCGTTACATATCCGGACGTGACACATTACATAGCCGTTACTAGCCGCAAAATAAAGTGCTTAACGCGCTTAAACAGTTATCACTTCAAAAATCCTCTCTTCATAATACTACGAACAAGCGCAATCTATTTTACTCAAAATCTTTGGTACCAACGCTATATGCCCGGCTAGTTGTGTCCAACAACCGTTCCCTGTAGTAAACTTTGGAACGGGTACAAAAAGGACTAACGTACCTTACGTTTCTGAAATGTTATTGCGAAAAGAAGTTAGCCATTTCGCAGCATATTGGTATGAGTATCACGCTCTTTAAGCAAGTCACATACTATGCAGATACGATATATTGAGAAAAGACATTGTTAAGGGTGAGACGAGAGAGGCTATGTCACCGTATCTTTCAAGCCTGAAGCAATATCTTTTTCTAAATATTTAGTATCTGCTTAGTGTTTGATGCGCTTAACCAGCCTGATGCTCGTAACAAGAGGTGGTCATGCTCAATAAATTGTTGAAAGTGGTAATTTCTAAGAAATTATTAAAATAAAATAAGAAATGCGACTACAAAACATACGAAAATTTAGGTTAAATTAATTGTTTTAGCACAAGACCACGGGGCAGATCCCCCATGCGTTGGACTGATCAGTTGAAGACGGCGCGGCGGTGGGTGCCCCGGAACACGAATGTACCCGATTGACAGCAGGCAGAGGTGGAGAGACGCGAGTTCTGTCTGCTGCGTCATCATGATAACCACGACCACTCTGACAAGAGTGAAGCGACAAAGAAGAAGAATAGTTTTGAACATTTGAGTTTTATGTATAAAATTGTGAATGGGTAATTACCCATTCACCATTCCGTAGGGTAATTACCCTACGGACCGTATGGTGTCATTATTGGACTACAGTTCGTATATTATGGTCCGTATGTTTCAGAACGGCGCGGGGGTTGTAACTCTTACTGAGTTGCCACTGGTAGCTTATTCCAAGGCAGTGATGTACGAACAACGTTAATGAGATGCCATCGAAAAATTTTTTTGATACAGCGATGGTAATGGCGCCAATTTTCCTACTTTCCTGATAGCGAAAATTATGGATAACGTCGTATTTTGTTCCAATGAAAAATAATTGAGTTTTGTTATAACTGAGTTAATCTTATGATTAACAAAACTCGACTTGCTTAGGTTAGTCTAACCAAAGTCATCAGTCAAAAACTACTTTTGACTGCAAAAAACAATCAAAAGTAGATTTTAGCAAAAGACGTTGGTGTGTGTAAAATATTTTGGAGAGGGAAGTAAGGTACCCGAAGTGTGACTAGTTCAACCTAGGAGCACTTAAAATTCCGTTATTGTCTATCTATAACATAAGTAAGTCGAACCTCGCTTGCTTTGTTGCTCGGCTTTTGTTGATCACAAGCTAACCCATTTTTTTACGTGGGGAAATCCGTTAAGGATACCACGCTGCCCAAGCGTGGTTATGTCGGATTCTGCTTCCATGACCAGTGGCAGACAATCCCCACGATCTCCTTCTCTCCGCCAACTCGCGAGGTCACGGGAACTGCGATAGCATAACCTCCGCGACCCCGCCGACGGCTGTCCCTGAGGGCCCTCCTCCTGGGGAACCTGAGTTTCTCCCCCTCCTCAATTAGTGGCGCACCGGGAGACATACGGCACGCCGACACCAGGGGTTATTTTTTAACGAGGTTTTCTTCCTCGACTGTTTGGGGCTGGTGAAACCGGCTCTCCGGGCGCCGTCAGACGCTCCTGGCCTCGGTTTCACCTCCCCCCACAATTTTTTTAACGAGGTTTTCTTCCTCGACGATTCGCAACCCAGTGTAACCCTCGCAACATATACTGGGGAGCGCGCCTCCACTGTGCGCCTCACCGTGACCTCTGCTAGCTCAGAGGGACGGGACGCGCAGACGTCCAAAAAGCGTTGACGTAGTGTCCACATCACAAGCTAACCCTAACCTATCCTCGACTTGCTTTTAAATCTAACTAGTCTAACCTAGGAGCACCTAGATTTCGGATACTAACGATAACATTTAGATATAACTACATTCAACTTTGGGGACACACATTACCTTTTAGGTTTTAAACTGTCGTTTGCTGATGGGCAGCGAACTGTAGAGCTAAATGGATGGAACGTGTTAATAGTGCCGGTAGTGCAAACACACGGCTTTCGGCCACAAAATTTGCGGTTAAGCCTTGGTTTAATTAAAGCGTGGACGGTATACGCTCATAATTTATGTGTAGGTGTGGAATACCTAATGAGTTGGTTCTTGCAGGAAATTCAATTTTGTTATTCGATACCAACTACAGAGTAATTGGATTCCAGAACAATAATCCAATTAAGCTGCAATTGGGTTATTATCCTGGGAATATTATGCAACTTGAGGTTTTGTTTTTGGCTGTTATTATGTCTATTGGATTTTTTGTAAATACATTCTTATAATACATAGAAAACACCCAGACCAAGACAAACAGACATGTTCATGCACACAAATGTTTGTCTTGTGCGGGAATCGAACCTGCGACCTCGGAGTCAAAGTGGCCATTGCTAACCATTGCAGACCACCGAGCTCGTCAAAATCCGATATAAATTATATGATTTCCATGTATCGTAGCTTGGCATTTAAAAATAAATGGCCTACTGCATACACGTGTCTCATTGAGCTTATTTAGCTTCAGGATATGAAGGGTGTAAGTGGTTCTTCATCATCTTTGAGCCAAAACTAGGTGAAGCTTGTGTACTGCCCTCCTAAGTTTTGTTTATACTACGTCGGGTGGCAGGAAACCCCTCCCTGCCGCTTCACATTAGACGGGCTATACAGTAGCGATATTAACGCTCGCAACATGAAATAAAGCTAGCGCGCCTTCACCCCCGCTGCCAACGCAGCAACTCCTTCCTTTCTGGTGACCTCACTTACTCGCAGCAATACAACAACCCTCAAGGTAACTGTTGTTTGGCTGCGGTATTCTGTGAGTGGAAGTAGTTTCCTAGTCTGATTCTCTTTTTCCCAGAGCCTCTGACGTTATTCGGAAGGAGGCACCACGTGTAAGTGAGTTTGGCATTGGCTCTCGAGATCGTGGTGAGCCACTTACACCCTAAAATGTTAACACGCAAACTGGTACAAAAGGCTCATTTTTAGCTTATTATGGGTATAATTTAACTAAATAATGACATTTTAATGTCGACTAAGTGACGAGAAAGTCATTATCGCCTAGTGGGACGATATGACGATGAAAAACATAATTTACTTTTTTATCTGTGTTGATAAGCTCTTCATCATCAGGTCCATTTTAGTCTCCACTACATGAGCACGACCCTCTCTCGTCCGTCCTAGACGGAAGGAGGATTTGGCCAACACTCCCCACGCTGGCCAAACGGGTTGGGGAGACCTGATCGATATTTCATAATGTATTTCCCTTAGTCGCCTTGTACGACATCCACGGGAAGAAACGGAGTGATTCTATTCTAGTCTGCCAGAAACCTAACCTCTTTGAATAACCTCTTTGAATGTTTATTTTAGATCTTATCACATGTTCTGACCGCGAATAAATTTTATTTTTGTTGGAGCAAACATGTGTCCTAAGTATACATCATTAAAAGTTAATGTTTGCTTTTTATTATAATAAACATACATTACAAGGGTATAAAGTATCTGTGTTATTAGGACTTTTTTACCGACTTCATAAGTGAAAGAAGTTAAGTACGCTGTATTTAGATTGTTTTTTAATGGTGTCGGGACTGGCGCACACGGCACATTCCCACCACTGTGTCCCCTGGTGTCTGACCGCCAAAAAAGGCAATGAACAATGTAGTCCATTGCAGTCCCGGGGGTAAAACTACGGCTGCCTTGGAACTCACAACGAATTTAATCAGTGAAATTAGTAGGAGTAAGAAGCTTTTGGAATTTAATTTAATGGGGTGCCAGTTCATTGCGATTGTTTCATATAAATTTCGTTCTCTGACTTTATTTTGGAATCAGGAACTATTAGGTTGTAAAATAAAATTGTGAAATAAAATATTTTGTATAAAAATGGAAACCAACTTTATTCGAAGTCGACGCGTATTCATATCTGTAAAAAAAAATCATTTTGCAAAACCTTATAACACAAAGTTGCGCAAATAAGAGTCTCGCTTTTTTATGGTTTATAATTACAATCTACGGACCCCAGGCAGTGTTATGTTCTGTGCTTCGGGGTCTACACATTTTTATTACATTTCTTAAACACAATCGTTTTTTATGCTAAATATTATTTAACATTCGTCATCATCGTCAATCCTTATTCATCCCACTGTTGGGATACGGACCTCCTCAATCGAAAGGGGTGGTCGAAACATACTCTACCACGCTGCTCAACTGCTGGTCGGCGGAGGCCAGTGTTTTCAAGCCACTTAAAGACCACTAACTTGGCTTAACGACTGTTATCGACGAGCACGGAGGTGCCTCCAGCTGCATTAAATAAACCCATCCATGGTCAGGCTTCGGTCGACGTTGCTTAACTTGCTGTTCGATTAGACAACGACGCCATCGAGCTCCTCATTATTTAGCAATACTTTCATAATAATAAAAAGATTTTTGATGTGAATTGGTTATATAGTACTGTGACATAAAAGCGTAAGTGCTAATGATACGTTTTCAAAACAATATCGTATTGTTAAAACTTTAAGGTTGTTGGTCAATTGCTAGAAAACAGTCGCCAGTCATTCTTATCACTTTACCATAGAAAGTAAAAAAAAGAACAAAATATTCAGTCGACAAAACAGCGCTGTAATCTTGGTCCATGGCTATGACAGATGGACAGTTGAACGAAGCGGAACAGTGTGATCTAAAACTTTCATTTTTACCATTTTCCTAAAAAAACCCTCGAAATGAAATTCCATTAATGTTACTTGGCTTACAAGGGCATTTTATTATCTTTACAACTTAAGATAAAAATGACATAATATTATCCTTACGATAGACGTTTCAAGTTATATTTTTCCACGGCTAAAGGGTCAGCCTTGGAAAAATACTGCTTGAGTGCATTTACGCATAAAATAAAAGGTCACTGAAGATAAACTCGATTTATTATACCCCAGGATCTATAAATACATATTATTTGCAACATTGTTGCCGCACAGAAAATTATTGAAAAGTAATAGCAAGCATGTTTTACTCCGCAGTGTATGTGTGAAAAGAAGCAGTCTCCTTCCTTTTTGGTGACCTCACTCACTCGCAGGAACACAACTATCATCAAGGGAATTGTTATTTGGCTGCGGTATTCTGTGAGGTGGAGGCGGTGGAGCGTAATTGTAAGCTACCCGACTGGGGAATGTATCCCCAGTCGGGTAGCTTACAATTACGCTCCCTACCTCTCTTTTCGCCAGAGCTTCGTTTGTCTGTCAGCAGGGTACAGCACGTGCAGGTGAAGTTGGCTTTGGTTCAAAGATGTTGATAAACCACTTACACCCCAAAATAAATCTGACAATAAAAATCACAAATGACTCTAATATTATTATTCGAATAATTTTAGGTTTATAGCTACGAGTATGTTTTGTTGTTGATATTGTATGTTCATTTAGATTTTTAGCGAAACCGTCCTTGGTATAGTAATATTGGCAAACCTTAATATTTTGCTCTCATTTAATTGAATAAAATCATGAAATACGTATTAAAATATTGGTTCAAAGACAACCTCACTTGCACGTGGTGTACCCTGCTGACTGACAAGCGAGACCCTGGAAGACGTTATAGACTGGCTAAAGGAAGGAGTACAGGCTGGCAACGAATCGGCGTGCCCTTGGTGTTGCTGATCTCCATGGGCGGTAGTGATTGCTTTAGAGGTGACCCACATGCTCGTTTGCCTCATATCATATTTAAAAAAAGAGACTGGATCGAAACTGAATTTTGATTACATGTCCCTCCTTGTATATTTTGCTATTTGTACTGTATTTGTACATTTTGCTTGTTTGAAGAAAGAAAAATTTCGAAATATCACGGTCTCGGTTCGGAATACAGTTTTGTGCATTTCGGAGTCGAGACAATGGGTTGGTGGGGTTCTAATGCGCTTAAATTAATGAATGAGCTCTCCAAGCGCCTGGTCGAGACCACTGGTGACCGAAGAGCTGGCGGCTTTCTCGCACAATGCATTAGTATTGCCATACAACGAGGAAACGCTGCCAGCATCTTCGGTACAATGCCACGGGGGCCTTTTTTTAGATAATATGTAGTTTTATTTTTATTTTTGATTTAGTTTTTAATTTAATTTCTTAGAAATGATTGTATTTATAAAATTGTAAAGAACATTAACTCAATAATGAAATTTTACTTGTTGTGCTCATTTTTTTTTTTATATAAACACGAATATGTGGGTCACTTGAAAGAAATAATCACCACCGCTCATGGAGATCAGCAACACCAAGGGGTCGCTGATCCGTTGCCAGCCTACTCCTTCCTTTCTTTCTTTCTCATTTTGACTCATTTTGACGAGCTCGGTGGTCGAATGGTTAGCAATGGCCACTTTGACTCCGAGGTCGCGGGTTCGATTCCCACACAAGACAAACATTTGTGTGAAACAGAAATGTTCATGACATGACATGTTTGTCTTGGTCTGGTTGTTTTCTATGTAATTTAAGTATGTATTTACAATTAAAAAAATGTATTTAAATACATTCATCAGTTGTCTAGTACCCATAACACAAGCTTTGTGCTTAATTTGGGACTAGATGGCGCTGTGTAAAATTGTCCAGAAATATTTATTATATTATGTTTCTCTTAATTCACGGGTTAAGCCCAGTCATTTGATAGGCGTGCGCGGGGATATGAATCCAACGCGTAGAGGCCCCTTTGAGAAGTTTGATGTAATGTTGTACGCCCGCCGTGACCCGCTCCAGGATATGTCAATGGAACGACATACCCATGAGCAGGTCTCGGCAGGCGTTGAGACTATTGCGAAGTGTGATGGAAAATAAATAGGTTATGGAGATGAGATCGGGGTGAACTTAATACCGGGCTATTACAGAAGAGGGACGGACGCCTGCCTTAACTGCTTTTATTGCTAGTTATTTGCGGCAGGCGGTGGCTTGCCACTCACTGGATGGGCCCCCGAAATGCCAGGAAAACGGCCGGGAGCAACACCGGTGTGTGTGACTCAGGGATGTCGAGAAGTGTGCTGCGCTTTCTCCGAAATTACTCGCGGCGTGATGCCCTTTAACACTTCCACGCCTGGAGCATATAGCTCTAGCGGCTCCTCTCTGGACGGCCAATGAAGGCAAGCCAGAGCTGAGAGTCCTGCGGGCCTTCTTGTGTTTACACTCCGACCGATGAAGACACGCCGAAGACGAAGGCCCTGACCGACTCTCTGGAGACTCGGGTCCGTGGTGTCGCTACTCACATAACAGCTCGCCATAAGCTGCCCTGCGGACTTAATTATATATCTCTTTTTAATCACGGGTCAAGCCCGGTCATTTGATAGGCGTGCGCGGGGATATGGATCCAACGCGTAGAGGCCCCTTTGAGAAGTTTGATGTAATGTTGTACGCCCGCCGTAACCCGCTCCAGGATATGTCAATGGAACGACATACCCATGAGCAGGTCTCGGCAGGCGTTGAGACTATTGCGAAGTGTGATGGAAAATAAATAGGCTATGGAGATGAGATCTGGGTGAACTTAATACCGGGCTATTACAGAAGAGGGACGGATGCCTGCCGTAACTGCTTTTATTGCTAGTTATTTGCGGCAGGCGGTGGCTTGCCACTCACTAGATGGGCCCCCGAAATGCCAGGAAAACGGCCGCAACACCGCAACACCGGTGTGAGTGACTCAGGGATGTCGAGAGGTGTGCTGCGCTTTCTCCGAAGTTACTCGCGGCGTGATGCCCTTTAACACCGCAACACCGGTGTGAGTGACTCAAGGATTTCGAGAGGTGTGCTGCGCTTTCTCCGAAGTTACTCGCGGCGTGATGCCCTTTAACACTTCCACTCACCCCTGGAGCATATAGCTCTAGCGGCTCCTCTCTGGACGGCCAATGAAGGCAAGTCAGAGCTGAGAGTCCTGCGGGCCTTCTTGTGTTTACACTCCGACCGATGAAGACACGTCGGAGACGATGGCCCTGACCGACTCTCTGGAGACTCGGGTCCATGGTGTCGCTACTCACCAACAGCTCGTCACACAAGCTGACCTGCAGACAGCTTGTGTGGCGAGCTTTAGCTTTATTATTATATGCTGCGTTTTGTACATAATGCTCCGAAAGGATTTTAAATACGAGAATTGACCTTAGATTTATACAAAACAGGTGAGCCTACTCCCTGATAAATTGAATATATTTTGTAGTTCGAATAATTTACCGCTCGGTGGCACCTGAATTTGACAGGTTAGATGAAAATATGCTAATTAAACTCTGCTATTTGCTAAGTTACTTTAGGAGTTAAATCCGCGACTTTAGTTCACGGTGTATTAAATTTAATCATCAACACCGGGTTACTAAAGGAGGGAAAGCAAATTAAACACGGCTATGAATAAATCTTTACTAAGAATAAAATTACCAGGCCGGATCTAGCCCACGGGGCCGAAATGAGTGGAGCGAGTAGATTCGCTGAGTGTATGTTTTCCATTGATTTCAATGGAATATGTATTTGATGATACTCCTCGGCCGTGTGGTTTCCGGCAGACTAGAATAGAATCACTCCGTTTCTTCCCGTGGATGTCGTATAAGGCGACTAAGGGAAATACATTATCAAATATCGATCAGGCCTCCCCAACCCGTTTGGCCAGCGTGGGGAGTGTAGGCCAAATCCTCCTTCCGTCTAGGACGGACGAGAGAGAGTCGTGCTCCTGTAGTGGAGACTAAAATGGACTTGATGATCATGACAGTAGCAATATGCAAAGTCTAAAATCTGACATGATTCACTAGTGCATTAAGTATAAATGAATGTCCAAAGGTGTGAGAATGTAAGCAGCGCACTAACGCCGCACAGTTATTTTTTTATATGAGAAGTGGGTCGCCTGATGGAAAGCAATCACCACCGCCCTATAACATTCTACTTCCTCCCCTTAAAGTACATTCTCCAAAATTAAAATTATTACAAAATATTAATTAATGGGGACGGGTATACAAGATTCAATTAATATTATATTACTAATTGCAAAAAAATATATAAGGAGAACAAATTAATTGGGGTAATAAATTAAGTGGTGAAATCATTTAGGGGTCCTTCCGCTAAAGCTGAAGCCGATTACCATCGATTTATATTTTACAGTCAACTTTCGGGTATACGTGACTCACTACCATCTTTGAGCCAAAGCTAACCTCACCTGTACGTGGTGATTGCACTTCATTGATCAACGAGGCTCTGGATCTGGCGAAAGAGAGGTAAGACACAGCGTAATTATATTCTTGGGCAGCCTGGGGAAGTACCTCCACCTCACAGATTACTGCATTTTGCGGTGACAACAGATTGTCTTGACAGTGGGAACGGCTAGCACGATAGTCGTAAAACGATATTTAGTCGTAACGATTTATATCGCGACGGCAAATCTATCGTATCTATCGACTGTAGACTTGTAGCTTACTAATGATGTGTGACAAAGCGACTACCGTGAAACGATAAAATGTCGTCGCGATCCAATGGGAACAGCTAGATATGATAGTCGCTAAAACATAAAAAAAATTGACGACAAACAGTTGTTTTAATGGGAACAGCTAGAAACGATAGCCGTCCGACGATAAAATAACCGTTACTACATAGTGGGAACGCGCCCTACGTTTAAGTTATTGTCAAACATTTTCAGCTTAGTCGGTAGAGCTCCATCGTAAACTAAACACAAGTAGCATAAATCTAAGTTGATGTTTGATTTTCGCAATTAAAAAAAAACGATGGTAATCGGCTTCAGCTTCAGCGGTAGGGTCCTTGGTTTTATATTCACATAGCCCGGTGCCTGGTGGCGACTCACCCTTAGCTTAACCCTGCTAAATGTTATTCACATGTAATATAAATACTACATGAATAGGAAAGGTTTTATGAAATATAATACGTTACGTTACAAAGGAATTCAATTTTCTAGCATATTTAAAATTCCGTTCACAGTGCATATGTAATTTTATTTCACTGTCAAGCCAAGTGTTCGCGAACGATCGATGCTTTGTTCTTGTTAACGTGAATTTCATGTGACATTTTAGTAATTTTTCAACATTCCTTTTGTAAAATGACCAAAAGCCGGCCCAGATGAATGTCAAAAATGTTTAAGTCTTTATGATGTTTGATGGTGATAAAAGTTTCAGTTGTTATAAATTATTAAATAAATTCCTGGACAAATTACACACTGCCATCTAGTCTTAAACTAAGCAAAGCTTAAACTATGGGTACTAGATAACTGATATAATACTTAAATATATTTTTTATTGTAAATTCATACATATAATACGAGTACATAGAAAATACCCAGACAAAGACAAACAGACTTTTTCATCCACACAAATACTTGTCTTGTGCGGGGAGAGATATCCGCGACCTAAGAGTCAAAGTGGCCATTGCTAACAATTCCATCACCTTTAAGAACAGCCTGTACCCACAAGAACCCAATGGTAGAAAAAAAAAATATATTTCATAAATTAATCTACTTTCCACAATCTATTAACACCATAAATTAAAATTATATCGATATCATTTTCATAATTAGTAATCTGTTTTATACTACGAACTGTGAAATTGTGAAATCAACTTCCCTCAGCGGTATTTCCGAACAATTTCCATATGGAAGCCTTCAAGAACATAGTCTATATTTCCCTTAAAAAATCTGCTAACGGATCGGCGACCCCTTGGTGTTGCTGAACTCCATGGGCGGTGATGATTGCTTGCTTACCTTCAAGTGACCCACATGCTCTTTTGCCCCTCTCTCATATGTATATACGAGTATATATATAAAATAACACAAACAATAACCAAGAACTTAATCTTAAGCATCATAACATGGCCTATGTAGATAAATAATGTTCGATATTACACCGTATTAGGTCTTTATTACCCCAAAACCCATTTGCAGGGTCATAAAGGCCTCGAGCAACAAATAAGGGCTATGATTCTGGAGATAGGTAATATAAGACAATACGATCATTTGCAATATCGCGAACCTTAGTAGTTTGACGAAGTAACTGTTATTAATATCCGGAGTTAATAAAATATATATGAAATTGGAACGGGTTTTGGTATAGTTACGTTATGTAATAAATTCGTATTAAGAATTTATCGGTTACTAATACAATAGGATCATATTTTGCAATATCACAGATACTTTGTCAATCCATGCAATGGGTGTAACTTAATTGTAAACGCACGCAAAGTAGTGCTTCCGCTACCAATTATTTTATGAAAACTGCTGAAGGTCGGTATTCACCCACTACCAGTACACATGTATCTGCCGTGTTTGTTTTGGTCGTCTCTGTTCCAGCTGCTGCCGTTGTCTCGGCGAATCTCCAACATCTGAAACAGAAGAAACGTGCAACTGCTGCCGCCCCGACTGCTGTGGTCGTCTGTTCTGCTTGCGTGCTCGGTTGTTTTTCCGAGCGCAAGAGCGGAGCAGGTTTTTTTTTTTTTTTTTTTTATACTACGTCGGTTGGCAGACAAGCATACGGCCCGCCTGATGTGAAGCGGTTACCGTAACCGTATTAACGCTTGCAACATAATATATCACTTACGCGCCGCCACCCCCGCTGCCAACGCAGCATCTCCTTTTCTGGTGACCTCACTCACTCGCAGGAACACAACAACCCTCAAGGGAATTGTTATTTGGCTGTAGTATTCTGTGAGGTGGAGGTACATTCCCCAGTCGGGTAGCTTACAATTACGCTCCCTACCTCTCTTTTCGCCAGAGCTTCGTTTGTCAGTCAGCAGGGTGCACCACGTGCAGGTGAAGTTGGCTTTGGTTCAAAGATGTTGATAAACCACTTACACCCCATAAATAGGTAAAGGTCCTCTCGTCTGGTTGGTTTACTGGACGAGAGAATCGCATATAACCGGAAGGTTGGGACACGGGGCGGTCGTCTCTGCGACCTGCGTTAGAACAACAATCTACAATAGGTAGGTTGTTGTTTCAAAGCAGCCACTTCAGTCGCATGCATTTACTGACGGTTGTGGGCGGGTATCGGCCGGCCGTAGTTTGCATGAGTTAATTGGTGGCGGAAGTACCCAAAGTAGATCAAATTGCCTGTAATTTTGACTTCCGGAAAATAACACCTGAATCAATTAACTATGTATTTGAATTGTTTTGTGGTGGTAAGGTGACTGGAAGGAGCTAGATACGGAATGCAGTAGTAGTTGGAAAATATATAATAAGGGAAGCCCTATTACCACTAAGGTGGCAAACAAGCATACGGCTCGCCTGATGGAAAGCAATTACCGTAGCCTATGGACGCCTGTAACACTAGAGACATTAAATACCTGTTGCTGGCCTTGTGAAAACCTCTTCACGCCCTTTTTAACCTCGGCAGGCTGTTAATTCCACAGCTTGATAGTACGTGGAAGAAAACTTCTCGGAACCGCAGAATGCTTGATCAAATTGGGTTCCAATGTGTGAGGGGAAATTCACTGTCAATGACGAGCGGTGCAACTGTAGAAGGAGTCCGTAGGCATCATATCAAATAACTCCTCTGAAGTCACACCATTGTATAATCGGTGGAATATCCGGAGGGGAATATACAGAAGGATGCAAAATATTCCAAACCTTCTGTCAGTTTGGAATCGTCAACAATCCTCACAGTCCCTGAATGGATTCACAAGGTGCATGCTGGTATTTAGGTTAGAGACAGGCTGATTATGATGATGATTTTTTTATATATATAAGAGGGGCAAACGAGCATGTGGGTCACCTGCAATCACCAGCAATCACCAGCGCCCATGGAGATCAGCGCACTAAGGGGTCGCATCTCTGTTGCCAGCCTATGCTGCTTCCTTTCTTTCTTTCTTTCTGGTGACCTCGCTCACTCGCACGTACACAAAAACCCTTAAGAGAATTATTATTTGACTACGGTGTTCTGTGAAGTGGAGGTACTTACCCCAGTCAGGCAACTTAACAAATACGATATGCCTACCGCTCTTTTCTCCATAGCCTCGTTTGACAGTCAGCAGGGTGCGCCACGTGCAAGTGAGGTTGGCTTTGGTTCAAAGATGTTGATAAACTACTTACACCTCTTCTCATAGTGAAATATTCCAAACCGTCTGTCAGTTTGGAGTCGTCAACAATCCTCTGAATCGAATCACAAGGTGCAGGCTGGTATTTAGTATAGATACAGGCTGATTATGATGATGATGATAGTAAGATGACACTAAAGTAAAGTAAGTTTCAGGATGTAAGTAGTTCATCAACATCTTTGAACTAAAGTCTGCACTTCCTGAAGGTTGACTGGTAGAGAATGCTTTTAGCATTAAGTCCGCCTTTTGTACCATTGGTCTTATTGTGGTCAATAAAGAGTTTAAATAAATAAATAAATAAAGCCAACTTCACCTGCACGCGGTGCACCCTGCTAACTGACAAACGAAGCTCTGGCGAAAAGAGAGGTAGGAAGCGTTACTGTAAGCTACCCGACCTGGGAATGTACCTCTACCTCACAGAATACAGCCAAATAAGAACTCCCTTGAGGGTTGTTGTGTTCCTGCAACTGAGAAAGGAAGGAAATGCTGCTTTGGCAGCGGGGGTGGCGGTGCGCGAGCGATATTTTTTGTTGGGTAAACGCTTCACATCAGGCGGGCCGTATGCTTGTCTACCACCCGATTTAGTATAAAAAAAAAACGAATGTCAACCAATATCTTCAATCTCAAATAGGAAATTATACAGAGTTTGTTTTGCATTCGTTATGATTAAATACGCCTAAGGTGCTAAGCGGGTCTGATTTCCCCCGGGACGCTCGAAATTGTTTCCATTATGAACGTGTGGTCGTTTCTGCTGAAATTCTCCCGAACTACATAGTGTACGTTTCAGGACTTGTGAAATATTGGTTTGATTTGAATATTTTATGTTAAAAGGTTTTTTTATATGAGAAGGGGGCAAATGAGCATGTGGGTCACCTGATGGAAAGCAATCACCACCGCTCAGGGAGATCAGCAACACCAAGGGGTCACCGATCCGTTGCCAGCCTATACTAAGGTGTATAGGCTTTTCTTTCTTTCTGGTGACCTCACTCACCCGCAGGAACATAATATCCCTCAAGAGAATTGTTATTTTAGCTTTCTACATAACTTACCATATCGCGCGTCGCTACCCCCGTTGCCGACGCAGCAACTCCTTCTGATGATCTCTTTTACTCACAGAAACTTTACAACTGATAATAAATATTTCTGGACAAAATTTACACTGTCATCTACCGAAACTAAGCCGAGATTGTACTATGTCGTAATACGTCGTAATCGTCGTACGTCGTAAACCCGCTGCAAACACGCGGCGAAAACGTTGCGTATCCGCCAAGCGTCCACGACGTCATCGCTGTGCAGCCGTGGAGCGTCCGTAATGCATTCGCTGCGCGATCGCTTCGCTTTGAAAAAGCTCGCAAGCCGCTAGTATGATAAGGCCCTTACTCGTGCTATTATATTAAACTTTTATTATTTGAAATAACTTAAATTAGAAATCATTCACAATGGGACCGCACCAGTCGCGTGGACCAGGAGTTTGGTCGTCTTGTTCTTCAAAAAAGGTGACAAAACCTTATTGAAGAATTATAGACCGATCTCACTCCTGACCCACGTGTACAAGCTGTTTTCAAGGGTTATCACAAATCGTCTCGCCCTAAAGGCTTGATGACTACCAGCCACCGGAGCAGGCTGGGTTTCGTAAAGGCTATAGTACCGTGGACCACATATATACATTGCGGCAGATTGTGCAGAAAACCACAGAGTACAATTTGCTGTTCTGTGTGGCTTTTGTGGATTACGAAAAAGCCTTCGACTCCATCGAAACTTGGTCTGTTCTGGAATCCTTACAGCGGTGCCAAGTTGACCACCGCTATATCGAGGTGCTGAGATGGTTGTATAGCGCTGCGACAATGACAGTCCGCGTCCAGGACCAGAAGTCTAAGCCTATCCAGCTGCAGCGGGGAGTACGTCAAGGGGATGTCATTTCCCCGAAACTATTCACCGCTGCTCTGGAAGACGTATTTAAGACGCTGGACTGTAAAAAACGGGGCGTCAGTGTGAATGGCGAGTACATCTCACACCTTCGGTTTGCCGACGACGTGGTCATAGTGGCTGAATCGCTGGAGGATCTCGGTCGTATGTTGGTCGATCTCATTGCTGCATCTCGACGTTTGGGGCTGGGGATGAATTTCGAGAAGACGAAAGTCATGTACAACGATTTTGTCATCCCTAGCCCGGTTATCGTAGAGAATGCAGCTATTGAAGTAGTTAAAGACTATGTCTACCTCGGACATTCCATACAGCTTGGCCGGGGTAATTTCAACAAAGAGATCGATAGACGCATTCGACTGGGCTGGGCAGCCTTTGGAAAGCTTCGGCACATCTTCGCTGCACAGATACCACAATGCTTGAAGACTAAAGTCTTCAACCAGTGCGTCCTTCCTGCAATGACATATAGTGCAGAGACTTGGACACTGACCATCGGACTGGTCCACAGGCTAAAGGTCGCGCAGCGAGCGATGGAGAGGGCTATGCTCGGGGTTTCTCTGCGGGATCGAATCCGAAATGAAGAAATTCGACGGAGAATTAAAGTGGTAGACATAGCCTTCAGAGTTTGCAAGCTGAAGTGGCAATGGGCCGGTCACATCTGCCGAGTAAGTGATGGCAGATGGGGGAGGAAGTTATTAGAGTGGAGGCCGCGCATAGGATGACGAAGTGTTGGACGCCCTCCTACTAGATAGTCCGATGACCTTAAGAAAGCGGCTGGGAGCGGCTGGATGCGGAAGGCGGAGGATCGTATCTGGTGAAAAGCATTGGGGAAGGCTTATATCCAGCAGTGGGTAGATACAGGCTGATGATGATGATGATGATGATGAAAATAGAAATACTTAGTACATTATTAGCTAGTGGTGTGGTTTAACTTTAAAAGACAAACCGTACCACCATAAATAAAAAGATTACCTTCCAGACCCACCGTACCCGTAATACGGTGGGTCTGGAAGGTAATCTTTTTATGTAAATTTCTAACAGTTGCAGTATAACCGAGTGTAAATACGTGTGAAATTCAGCCGCCTGTAGTAGTTCGGTTGCGATAACAGGAAAAGTTACTCTTATTGACTTTGAATGCTTGGATCTCAGCTTGGTAACTTTGCAAGTGGGATCAATAGCGGGTAGTGTTATATTCTTGCTGCAATTTATCTTACTTTGTTTTGTTACTAACTGAGTTGAATATAAATAAACTATTTTGCTCGTGCGGCTTCATCCCCGCGTATCGCGGTATCCCTGTAGGAATAAAAAATCTGTCTTAGTAACTACCTGTGTACATTTCAAGCCGAGCCGTCTAGTGATTTGACCTGTGCATTAATGGATCTATTAGTAGATAAATAAATATATTCCTGGACAAGTTACACATGGCCATCCAGTCCCAATCTAAACAAAGCTTGTACTATGGGTACTGGGTAACTGGTATTAAACTTAAATACATTTTTTTGTAAATACATCCATATACAAACACCCAGACCAAGACAAATAGACATGTTCATGCACACAAATATTATGCGGGGATCGAACCCCCAACCTCAGAGTCAAAGTGGCCATTGCTAACCATTCGATCACCGAGCTCGTCATTATAGATACAAATATACATTGTATATCGTCGTTAGTATCAGGCTAAATCTACCAATTGATATAGGCTTTCCCTGCGACCAGGTCCATGTGACCCTCCGCTTTTTGACTTGAGTCACTGCAGTTGCATTATTCAAGTCATCGGTTCATCAAGAAGGATGTTCAATGCTTGCTGGCTTCACGCGCGGCCTCTTGTATAGAACCTTTGTAAGGTGTAAGAGGTTCGTCAACATCTTTGAACCAAAGCCAACCTCACCTGCACGTGGTGCACCCTGCTGACTGACGGACGTGGCTCTGGCGATAAGAGAGGTAGGGCATAGAGTATTTTTTAAGTTGCTCGACAGGGGAAGTACTTCCACCTCACAAAATATTGCAGCCAAATAACAATTCCTTTGAGGGTTGTTGTGTTCCTGTGAGTGAGTGAGGCCACCAAAGGAAGTAGTATAGGCAGGCAACGGACTCTTTGGTTTGGTGTTACTGATCTCCATGGGCGGTGGTGATTGCTTTCCATCAGGTGACCCACATGCTCGTTTGCTCCCCTCTCACATAAAAAAAAAACCTTCCGCCACCATATACACTCACTGATGCGGCAGATGTGATTGGCTCGCTGCCACTTCAGCTTGCTAACTCTGAAAGGTCTAGTACTTCGTCGACTATCCTTGTTCCTCATTTAAAATTGCTAATAGAGATACCGCGAGCACTACTTTCTCCATCGCTCGCTATGCGACCTTTATAACCGTCTTTTATATTGGATTATTTTTTAAATCATCATCATCAGGTCCATTTTAGTCTCCACTATAGGGGCACGACCCTCTCACGTCCGTCCTAGACGGAAGGAGGATTTGGCCTACACTCCCCACGCTAGCCAAACGGGTTGGGAAGGCCTGATCGATATTTGATAATGTATTTCCCTTAGTCGCCTTGTACGACATCCACGGGAAGAAACGGAGTGATTCTATTCTAGTCTGCCGGAAACCACACTTTTAAAAAAAAATATACATATACAATAGTAGATAAAATAAGAATCATGCTCTCTCTATTAGCATACACGTTAACATTTACACATCATTTAAGGTCCTATCTTGGGGTGTAAGTTGTCTACCAATATCTTTGAACTAAAGCTAACTTCACCTACACGTGGTGTACTCTACTAACTGACAAACAGGGCTCTCGCAAAAAGGGAGGTAGGTTATAGCGTATTTTGAAAGTTTTTTTTTATGTGAGAGGGGGGCAAACGGGCATGGGGGTCACCTGGTGGAAAACAATCACCACCGCCCATAGAGACCAGCGAAACCAAGGGGTCGCCGATTCGTTGCCAGCCTTTTCAGGAAAATGAAAACTCTGTTCTTGAAGGCACCCATGTCGTAGTTGTTCGGAAATACCTCTGAGGGAAGTTGATTCCACAGTTTCACTGTTCGTGGTATAATAATAATAATTCGTGGTAAAATGTCTTAGGAAACGTACTGTAGTAGATCGCCAATTATCAAGATGATATGAATGGAATTTTAATATTGTTTTTATTGTTGTGTTTCTTCAGTCGGTTGCGACTGAAATAACAATTGCATTGAGGATTGTTGCGTTTCTGTGAGAGAGTAAAGTCAACAGGAAGGAAGGAGTTTCTGCGTTGGTAGTGGGGGTGGTAGCGTGCGAACAATACTTCACGTTGCGAACGTTTATATGTATACTGTAATTTCTTCACATCAGACGAGCCGTATACTTGTTTGCCATCCGACGTTGTACAAAAAAAAACCGGACAAGTGCGAGTCGAACTCGCCCACCGAAGGTTCCGTACGTAGGATCATTATAAATATGATATTTTTCCTTATAAATAAGAAATATAGTGTCGGAAAAAATAAATGAAACATATTTTGCAATGTGCACATCAAGCCCTTTGATATGATATCCCATTTGAACTAGTAGCTTCAATTTGAAAATTCACCCCCTATAAAAAATATAGACCACCTATTTTTTAAGATTTAATTACAAATGTCTAGTTTTTAGATTTATTTTTGTACTTTTAGTTTATAACGATATTACTTGCCAAATTTCATAGTTCTAGGTCAACGGGAAGTACCCCATGAGTTTTGATTCCCTTGAAAATGTGGAAATATGCGTTTTTTGCTGAATAAACGGCCGTATCTTTTTTTTACGTAAACTTACCAGTTTGATTTTTTTACAATTTCATGGGACCGTAGACCTGAGTATACAGTTCAAATTTCAGCTTGATACCTCCACGCAATCTCGACTTAGAGAGTCTTGACAGACAGACAGACAGACAGGCAGACAGACAGACAGACATACGGACAACAAAGCGATTTTATAAGGGTTTCGTTTTTTCCATTTGAGGTACGAATCCCTAAAAAATACAAATTATATCATAAGTATCTTTCCTTTGAAATTTCTGGCAAGAGACTTTCGATTATTGAATTTGCCTCGTCTTTACCCTTACGTTACTGTGAGAGTAAATTTAGTTGCTATTCTTATAAATTATTCCTACCTTAGAAAGCAAATATATTGAATTATTTCGTTTGAAGTAATGCTAAAATAATAATATTAAGGCCCGCAGGACTCTCAGCTCTGGCTTGCTTCATTGGCCGTCCAGAGAGGAGCCGCTCGAGCTATATGCTCCAGGGGTGGAAGTGTTAAAGGGCATCACGCCGCGAGTAACTTCAGAGAAAGCGCAGCACACCTCTCGACATCCCTGAGTCACTCACACCGGTGTTGCCTCCGGCCGATTTCCTGGCATTTCGGAGGCCCATCTAGTGAATGGAAAGCCACCGCCTGCCGCAAATAACTAGCAATAAATGCAGTTATGGCAGGCGTCCGTCCCTCTTCTGTAATAGCCCGGTATTAAGTTCACCCAGATCTCATCTCCATAGCCCATTTATTTTCCATCACACTTCGCAATAGTCTCAACGCCTGCCGAGACCTGCTCATGGGTATGTCGTTCCATTGACATATCCTGGAGCGGGTCACGGCGGGCGTACAACATTACATCAAACTTCTCAAAGGGGCCTCTAGGCATTGGATCCATATCCCCGCGCACGCCTATCAAATGACCGGGCTTGACCCGTGATTAAAAAGAGATACATAATAATAATAAATAATCCTGGACAAATTACACACCCATCTAGTCCCAAACTAAGCAAAGCTTGTACTATGGGTACTAGATAACTGATATAATACTTAAATACATTTTTTTTTGTAAATACATACATAATACATAGAAAACACCCAGACCAAGACAAACAGACAAGTTCATGCACACAAATATTTGTCTTGTGCGGGGATCGAACCCGCAAGCTCTGAGTCAAAGTGGCCATTGTTAACCATTCGACCACAGAGCTCGTCATTTCCGCATGAATGTATTGCCTATGTACTTTTATATTTTCAAATATTTTTCCAACGTTTGATTTGATACCCCAATTTATTTTACCCTCAACGCGGATGTGATAACACTTCAGGCGCGTTACAGCCACAATAAGCTTAGGATTAGCCGTTTCGAGCCTCACTTCCATCAGTGGGTTTGGCAGCCTTCCAGAATTGAACCAAAGTCACATCCGGGTATTTCCGCCCAATACATATTAGATGATATTAGCATATTATAAACTGGAGTAGCGGTGTGATATGAGAGAAAATTGAATATTAGTTGCATAGACAAGCCCGGTGGTTTAATGGTTTACAACACCGACCGAGGTCGCGGGTTCGATCCACGCACAAGACAAACATTTATGTGCAAGTAAATGTCTGTTTGTCTTGCTCTGAGTTATTAACGTGAATACGTCTTTATAATTGCTTCCAAATAAAAAAAAGCGAGTGCTAACAAAATCGGGAGATACAGTTTAGTGTTGCAACTACATATCTATCGTGCTGGGGAGAGGGATGCGCTGCCATTTTGAGATAAATTTAGTGCATATAACGTATTTACGTAGAATACACGTCCGTGTCCATGACACAACCACACCCCATTTTTTCTATATGTTATATGTATGTATTGGCCGTGTGGTTTCCGGCTGATTAGAATAGAAACACTCCGTTTCTTCCCGTGGATGTCGTACAAGGCGACTAAGGGAAATACATTACCAAATATCGATCAGGCCTCCCCAACCCGTTTTGCCAGCGTGGGGAGTGTAGGCCAAATCCTCCTTCCGTCTAGGACGGACGAGAGAGGGTCGTGCTCCTGTAGTGGAGACTAAAATGGACCTGATGATGATAAAGTCAAAGTCAAAGTCAAAGTCAAAATATCTTTATTCCTTGGACTTTATAAAGCACTTAGAAACGTCATACAAATTAAATATAAGACATATATCTAAATCATTACTATCTACTTAAATCCGCAGAGCTTAGATGCACTTTCATCACACTATCAGTGAAAGTGAATTTAAGTGCCAGTTCCGGCGACGGGGCTTCTTGAGAAGAACTGGCAAGAAACTCAAGGCCGACTCTTTTAATTGCCAATATCGTTACATTAAACACAAATACAATCATTAACATAACAAGAGCAATTCATTTCCAAATACTTTTATCATTTATGTAATCTGAGATACAATAGTAAGCCTTTTGACATAGTCTAGTTTTGATAAATCTTTTAAATTTACCCATGGATATGTATGTATTTACAAAAAAAAAAAATATGTTATCTAGTACCCATAGTACAAGCTTTTCTTGGGCTTTGGTGGTTGTTAAGGTTTTGTGAAACTTGGGTAAAATGTGACAATTGGGTGATTGTTGACAATGTCGAAAAAATTTATGGATGGATTTGTTGCGGCATGTGAACCAATACAGTTCTACGGGTGCGAAGCCGGGGCCCTATATCGATAATATATATTTCTTATATATTACGTCCCGTGCCAAATAAGTGGCCCGCCATAAGAAATGAGTATTGTTCACATACTGGCATCCCCTCTGCAAACGCAACATATCGTAACGTCTGGTGAACTCATTCATTCGCTGGAACACAACAATCCTATTTGCCAGCGGTATTCTGGAAGTGGATGTACTTCCCCATTCGTGCGAATACTATATTTTCGCTAGAGCCTTTTTTTATTAGCAGTGTTCACCACGTGCGGCTTTGGTTTTAAGGATGTATAAGATGTCTTCTAGACGAGTTTTAATCTCAGCATTTAAGAGAGGCATATTTTTTAAGCTGCCCGACTGGCGAAGTACCTCCCACCTCATAGAATACCGTAGCCAAATAACAATTCCCTTAAGGGTTGTTGTGTTCCTGCGAGTGAGTGAGTTCACCAGAAAGAAGGAAAGGAAGGAGAATTAGGCTGGTAATGGATCGGCGACCCCTTGGTGTTGCTGATCTCCATGGGCGGTGGTTGCTTTCCATCAGGTGACCCACATGCTCGTTTGCCACCCTATCATATAAAAAAAAGCTGATTTGTAATAACACTTCATAGCTGGTCTGCAGTGCCTATAAGATTAGAATTAGTCATTTCAAACCTCGCTGCTATCTGCAGTAAAGGTTTTGGCGGAAGTCCAAAACGTGGCTAGTACCGGAGATAGGAACTAAGCGTATCTGTTTATTTTAACGTAATAATTTCAACATTTTTTTATATTATTTACAATGAAAACAGACCAAGCATACGCCAGCTGTAAAACAATATATATATTTTTGGGGTGTAAGTGGTCTTTGAACCAAAGCCAAGCTCACCTGCACGTGGTGCAACCTGCAGACTGACAAACGAGGCTGAGGGGCAGCTTAAAAAAATGATATGCTCTTCCTCATAGCGTATTTTTTAATCTGCCCGACTGGGAAGTACCTCCACAATTCCATTGAAGGATGTTGTATTCCTGCAAGTAACTGATGTGCCCAGGAAGGAAGGAGTTGATGCGTTGGCAGCGGGAGTGGTGGCGCGCGAGCGATATTTCACAATAGGTTTCACAAATAGCGAGCAAGTTATCATATCTCGAGAAGTATTTATGATATTGTGACGTCATTACATAACAAATCGAAAAAAAAACTGCTTCCCAAGCCTAGTGTCCTTTCTACTTGGAACAAAATAGATACTGTGATACCTATTCAATGCCGGCTTACGTATCAAGAATTATATATATATATATTATATATATATATATATATATATATAGTTCTTGATACGTAAGCCTGCATTGAGGGTAAATCCTCATGCTACCATACATAATATTTCGCCTAGACATTGTATACAAAACCTAGATGCCGATGGGCGTCTTTGGCACGGGATTAATGATTTTTGGAGGACTATTACAGCGCATTCCAGCCCTGTTTGCCTAATGAGGTGATAACACAATTAATTTAAAATATATGCAATAAAATGCCGATAGGCAAAAGAGACTTATCAAAATCTTACAGATAGGCGTATCAGCTAATATATCCATATCTTATCTATTATTGGCTTCGTTTGAACATTCATACCACATTAGCATTTCAATCAGACTATTAATGATGTCTCAGTAATAATAGTAAAAAAAAGTCTTATTTTGCAAAAAATGTTTAGATTAATAATTTACATCGCGTTGTTGTGCTTTGCGACAGCTCAAGATGAAACTTCAGAACTGTTTGAGCTGAATATTCTGCATTATAATGATTTTCATGCTAGGTAAGTTTTTTTATATATGAAAGGACGGTAAACGAGCATGTAGATCACCCGATGGGAAACAATCGCCACCGTTCATGGAGATCAGCAACAGCAAGGGTCGCCGATCCGATGCCAGTCTATGCTCCTTCCCTTCTTTCTTTCTGGTGACCTAACTCACTTGCAGGAACACAACAACACTCAAGGGAATTGTTATTTGACTGCGGTATTATCTTAGGTGGTCGAGATACTTAACCAGTCGGGTAGCGTTAAATTTATAGTGTGTTTTTATTATTATCGTTAGAGATTTTTTTTTACTAAATGACTATCAGATATATTTGGAACTAGATTATACTCGCTTATCTCGGCATAATTTCTTAATGGAAGCCTACATCGGCATCAAGCCATAATCATCCAACTGTTTGAATACGCGTCTCCCCTCAATCGAAGGGCTTTAGAGCATACTACACGATGCTGCTCAAATGCGGGTTGGCGAAGGCCAGTGTTTTCAAGCCGCCCATAAGCCACTGATTTGGCTTAACAACTGTCGTCTAACTAAAGATAACAACCAGAACCGACGGCTTAACGTGTTCTCCGAAGCTTCAATAACCTGTATGCCTAATTGAGAAATAATCCAGTTAGATCAGTTATCGTTGCCACCCTTTATGTATTGACCCCTTAAATAAGAAAACCGCCGAGTTTAGCTAGTGATAAACAAATTAGGTATTAAATTTTAGCCATGACACAATTTGGATGTTTCCTTTTATTTATGTTCGCCTATTACTGTTTATTGATTTCAAGTAACAATATTGTCTTGTTCTACAATCTTTTACTAATAGTTTCCTATTTAGTGTGTCTGTGATTAAGTTTTGCAAGTAAAATTTTTACTCACTTTCCAGTGACCGATCGAGTTGAAACCACTCTGGTTTTCCAGATTTTTATATACAATTAATAAAAAAAATCTTTAGGTTTGTTCTTGTTTATAAATAACCAATTCTGTCAAAAAAAAAGGTTAATAAAAATTTATTCCCCTACAGGTTTGTAGAAACAAGTCCGGCTGGAAATGTTTGCAATCCAGAAGACGCGCCCTGTGTTGGAGGGTTTGCCAGGTTAGCCACTATGGTCCGGGAAGCGTTCGAAAGGGAGCCGGAATCTTTACTTCTGAATGGTGGAGATAGCTTCCAGGGGACAATATGGTTCAATCTATTAGGATGGAATGTCACTCAAGAGTTTATGAACATGCTGCCACATGATGCTCATGTAAGTTTTACATACATACTATGATGCTCCCAGGTAGACCGTAAAAAGCTATGTAGAATAAACCACAAAAAAACTACAAATTTTACTGATGATCACTAATGTAAAAGTAATGTGATGATTTAAATATGCTTACGTCATCAGCGGTATATGTATGGAATTTGACAACCAAACTCATGACGTAGTCAATTCAAATCAAAATATCTTTATTCCTTGGACTTTATAAAGCACTTAGAAACGTCATACAAATTAAATATAAGAACATGTATCAAAATCATTAGTACTCTAAATCCGCAGAGCTTAGATTCACTTTCATCACATTATCTTGAATGTGAAAGTGAATTTAAGTGCCAGTTCCGGCGACGGGGCTTCTTGAGAAGAACTGGCAAGAAACTCAAGGCCGACTCTTTTAATTGCCAATATCGTTACATTAAATACAAATACAATCATTAACATAACATAACAAGAGCTTTCTTGTCTTTCTTGGATATAGGTATACCTACCTATTTATCACAGGAAGAACATACCTGGGCCCAAAAAATATTGTTTTATTACTGCAGAATAGGAATGTGTTAAAGTGAACACGTGACAAAGAAACAACGCTATCATTATTGCTGATGTTGTTGATTTTTGGTACTTGGTGGAACATTATTCACATTTTGTTGTTATTTTTTAATTACTTGTTAGTTATTTATACTGAGCGGTTTCGCCTTATGGCATTATCAAAGTAAATCGATGGGGGTGGTTCCTGAAGTCTCCACTTCAGCCCCTCCGCCCTCCATCTACCATCACTGACTCGGCAGATGTGGCCGGTCCACTGTCACTTTAGCCTGCTGGCTCTGAGAGATATGTCGACAATTTTCGGTTCTCAACGGTTCTCCGTCGAATTTCTTCGTTCCGGATTCGGTCTCGTAGAGAAATGCCAAGTATAGATCTCTCGCTGCGTGACTTTCAATTTATGGATCAATTACACCACTTGACTACACCCCTAATAATTTATATTTTTTTATTAAAGTATACCTTTAGAGGAATAAAGTATCCCTAAGCTTTTGAAGTATTACAATCAACTTAGCTTATTTTATTGACGGAGCTCGTAACTGCAAGAAAGAATTACTTAAGTTAAATAGTTACTTAAGTTAAGTCTTTGTACAAAGGCCAGCATTATCGTCAGTGCAACATAGTTTTAAATAAAGGAAACAAGTTTTTTATTTTGAAACTAACTGTGCCCGGTGGTTTTACCCGCTGTTTGGCTTCAATTAGACGTAGCGTGATATTATTTTTTTTTATACCACAATTGATAGTATTTTTTTATACCACTAAGGTGTCAAACAAGCATACGGCTCGCCCGATGGAAAGTATTTACTTCAGACTATGGATGTCTGTAACGTCACACGCGTGTTACATATTTTTTCAAATCCGTCCGGAAGTTCCAGAGATAAGCGCGTTCACATAAAGTCAAACAAACCCTGCAGAATAATTATTAAATATATACAGAATAAGTAGGTATAAAAAGTATCGTAGTAGTTGACGAGCTCGGTGGTCGAATGGTAAGTACTTTGGCTTAGTTGGCCACTTTGACTCAGAGGTTGCGGTTTCGATCCCCGCACAAGACAAATATGTGTGTGCATGAACATGTCTGTTTGTCTTGGTCTCTTTTCTACGTAATATATGTATAAATTAACAAAAAATAATGTAATAAGTATAATATCAGTTACTAGAGGGATTAGATGGCAGTGTGTAATTTGTCCAGGAGTATTTATTTATTTATTTATCCTATGTATTAATCGAGAACGTATTATTCTGATTAATGGTTATTAGGGACGCCGCCGATGGGCGACCTTGGTGCTGAATGGGTTAATCGATATTAACCCACTATCCGTAGCGATCTACGGTTACCGCTTCACATCAGGCTGGCCGTATGCTTGTCTACTACCCGACGTAGTATAAAAAAAATATAGAGCCAAAGCAAATCTTTCCTGCATGTGATGCACCTTACTCATTAGCAAGCAAAACATTTCGACATTTTGTAATCAACGCAATACCACTAAACAAAACAATTGACTATGACGATTATGATAAGTATTTTGCGATAACATTAATATTGTCAATATATACCTATAATTAAAACTCCATCTAATTAAAATTTTATCAAAATTTGTCATAATTGCTATAATTATCAGAATTAGTGGGGTAATACTGTGACGTGCCCGGTGGTCGAATGGCTAGCAATGGCTTCTTTGACTCAGAGGTCGTGGGTTCGATCCCCGCATAAGGCAAACATTTGTGTGCATGAACATGTCTGTTTGTCTTTGTCTGGGTGTTTTCTATATAATATTATAAGCATTTACAAAAATGTATTTGTACATTATATCAGTTGTTTAGTACCCATAGTACAAGCTTTGCGCTTAACTTGGGACTAGATGGCGCTGTGTAAATTGTCCAGAAATATTTATTTATTAGGTTATTGTAATATAATGCTATGTAGCATTAAAGATAACCTAAGTAACTAATTGGTGTTGGAAGGATGTAAATTAGTGTATATGAAATTGTCTATATACTTTCTAAACCTAATCTGTAGTTTCGATGTTTCGCATCTGCTAGGTGTCACGGAATAGCTCATTTTTTTAAAATACTTCTGGTTGAGACAAAGTCCGCTTCAGAAAGTCGATTCCATAGGGCCAAGCCAAGGGAATCGTAGTGTCAACGTCATGCCATGTGCTCGTATGGTGACGCTTCGCCACGTCAACAATCGACCAAACCCTCTGCCGATGATGTTCCACATCAAAAAAGTTATTAAAATATCTTCTACCATTTCAGGTAATTGGAAATCATGAATTTGACAATGGCGTCGAATTTGCGGCGCACTACCTCGAGCATTTAAAGAGTCACACAACTGTTCTGGCTGCTAATATAATTGACGATGACGAACCAGTAATACAAGGGTTATATGAACGAAGTGTCATTGTAGAAAGGAATGGACGTAAGATTGGTATTATTGGTGTAATTATTTCTTCTACGCATGTAAGTATTAGACAGACATTTTGTTTCCACTATAAGAACGTTAAAGCGTTTGTGCACTTGCCTGTCACGGAGCCGTTGGAAGCAACGTCCTTTATATTTTGACGCCTTGAGTGGACAACCATCCATACAAATATACAGACCGCTTCTCGGGTTCATCAAAATGCAGGCTCCATGACGGATGTGGGAGACAAACGCTCTAGTCGACTATTAGTCCGTCATTAGTCTGTTTGCCCGTCCGTGGTATTACAAACTGGGGCCCTACTGGCCCTACCGCCGAAGTTGAAACCGATTACCATCGAAGTCAAAGTCAAAGTCAAAATTCTTTATTCTGTGGGCCCTCGCGGGCATTTAGACACGTCTTTTACAATTAGGTATATTTTTTTTTATCTATCAGCATTTCGGAATGACCATTGACGAGAAGAAATGCCGAAAGAAACCCTGTCAATATAGGTCTTTTTTTAAATAGCCATACAATATTATCATTATACATAATACAATATTATCATAATACAATAAAAAAAAATAGTATTCAACCAAAATAAGAGAAAAAAATTAAAGTAAAATAAAATAATAAAAATATAAAAAATCATAGTATAGAGTGTATATACATATTGTATATAAGTCTAAATATGTATATCCACAATACTACTTGTAAAGATAAGACGCCTGTGCTACACATCCTGTGCCGAGAATTTGCCATACATTTTTATCATTAATCCGTTCGCAAAAAAAAATTTATCATCGAATATTTTTATTACAAAAATAGGTCATAGGTTTTTGTTATTGACAAAAATCTTCAGCTCAATCGGTAGAGCTCCAGGTTTTCTACCAGCGAAGTACAAGTACCATAAATCTAAGCTGAAGTTTGATATTCACAACGAAAAAATCCGATGGGAATCGGCTTCTGCTTAGCCGGTAGGGCCCCAGGTCCTGGCTGCAAATCAGCGCTGGGGTCTGACATAGTCAGACTACGGCGTAATGCTGAGTTGGATCCAATTTGTGGCATCAGGCTATTTCGTTTCATCTTTCTGTCTTACTTATACAGCTAACTTGTAATTTATATAATAGTGTTGTGTTATGTTGCAATACGAAACATGTATTGCAACATAACTTTTTCATTCTTCATTCTTCTTCTAGTCCGGCGTCTTGATGCTCGGATATCGAAATCTATATTTTTAAACTTTTACGTTGCATGATTTATGAAATTATTTGCATAAGGGTATTTAAATACCTTTATTATTGCCTGATGTTTCGACCAGGTTGCACCGGCCGTGGTCTCAGCGATGTCGCTCTGCCTCCGTTACCGAGGTTGTTGAATCATCATGTACCATCGTTTTGTTCGATATTCATGTACCGCGATACACTACACTTACAGATTTAGATTACACTATCTATATTATGGTATAGTATTTTGTATGTACAGTTTGTCGACTCGATCCGACGCGTGGATAAACGATCCACAGAATATATGGGCCGCTTCTAAGTCCCGTTGACACGTCGGATTCGTGTCGGACAAGTAGACAAATACACTAAGAATGTACAATTCAATTCTTCTTTATGGCGATCGTGATGTTTTCGCCAATGACAATGCCTTTTTAACCGGCTCCAAAAAGGAGGAGGTTCTCAATTCGGCTGTATTTTTTTAATGATTGTTACTTATAAACCGATTTGAATAAAACTTTTTTTTATTTGAAAGAGTATGTATAAATATGTATACTTCCATATTGGTCCCATATTTTTTCATCATCATCATCTGTATCTATATACATAAATGTAGAGTAATGTTTGGAGTCGGTTTTTTTTTTGTTCAAATTATTTAGCATACATATCATAGTACGTGACTATGCTTAGAAGGTGAAGAAGAAGTAGGTCTTTAAATATGTTTTCCAATTAATTTCGTTTATATGTAAGAAACTCGATGACATCGTTGTGTGTGTCAGTCTAATCAATTACGCAAGATAAGCAACTTAGACTGTAGCCTATCCATGGATGGATTCATTTATCTCGAGCTCCACCGATGCTTCGGAGGACACGTTAAGCGTAAGTAAGGGCACAGCCGGTGCAACCTGGTCGAAAGGTCAGGCAATAATAAAGGTATGTAAATACCCTTATGCATGATTGCGTTAATTCCTGTTATTATTTTCATAAAACATGCAACGCGACAGTTTAAAAGTTTTTATTTATTATTATTTCAATTTTACAGCAACTGGCATCCACCGGAGATCTAGTTTTTACAGATGAGGTGGAAGCTGTGAAACGTGAATCTGAAATGTTAAATGCACAGGGTGTTGACATTATTATAGTTTTGTCGCATTGCGGTATCGACATAGACAGGTAGTAATTATAGCACTATTGTAAAAACGGGGCTTACCGCAATTGATTTAATATGTTCCCACAGATATAATAAGCATTATGTACATCTCTGTGTATTTTCCCGATAGTGTGCCGACGTTGTAGAAGCTATGGTCACGGGATGACTCAATCGCGGCATGTCCCGTATTTACAATATTGATATAAACAGCTTTGATTGAATTATTATTATTTAAATAGTTGTCATGGCCAACTTGCCAGAATATTATAAATATTAAAAAAATGGAAAAATCACATAGGCGGGGCCTAGGTGCGATTTGAACACACGACCTCTCGATGACCGGTCGAGTGCTCTTCCAACTGAGTTACCAGAAAGGTTTGTGTTGGTGACGAATTTTTGCATTTTATATTTTATACTGCGTGAGTCACAGTGTGGCATCATCAACCTATTAAGTAATTACGCTACTAAACAAGGCATAGCTTTTTTGAACATTGAGCCGAGCTTCGCTGTGGCTCAATCTTTCCGTTCCGATCCCATTGCAATGGATTTCTCCATACACACTAGGTACATTTTATCGTCTAATGCGGAAGGTGTTTGGTATCAAAATAAAGAGCTTGATGAAACCATTCCCAAAATATACAGCACATCTACTAAAACACTCAAGCATGAGCCTCACTCTAAAAAAAGACATTCATACCCCTGTTCACCCACTTAAGGGTTGAATATCGAAAAATCATGAAATACGTGTTTACTTATCTTCTTTTAGGACTACATTTACAAAGTTCCAAACCGAAATGTCCATTTAATATTTTTCCCTATACAAAGTTTAATACCCCTTTTTACCCCTTTAGAGATCGAGTTTTAGAAAATATAGAATTAGAATTTTATTAAATTACTAGCTGACCCGGCAAACGTTGTTTTGCCATATACATTAATCGTTTAGGGGTATAAAAAATAGACGTTGGCCGATTCTAAGACCTACCCGATATGCACACAAAATTTCATCAAAATCGGTCAAGCCGTTTCGGAGGAGTATGGCAACGAAAACTGTGACACGAGAATTTTATATATTAGAAGATGGACCACCGCCTAAAACAACGGTCGATCGAGCTCGCTTCTTACGAGTAGTTAGTTAGTGCAAGTGATTCTGTCGCCCGTTGATCTATTAGTTATTTCTAAATTCTACCTACATTTTGTGTAACATTTAACAATAACAGAAAATGATATCGGACATTAACTTTAGTTTTAAATTTAATTATAGTTTTTCATGAAAGCGATGTGCAAACGTCTTAATGAAAAATAAAGATATATATTAAACCGATGTCAAAGAGTAGTATCACGAAATTTCAAACACCTAACCACAAACAAAAAAAGTTACATACAAAGGTTTATTCCCCTTTTTAGCACTTTCACCAAATCTCTTCTTAGTGGACCTATACGTCACAAAAGGAAGTCATGGTCCAAATATCACGTTACTAGCTTCAGTAGTTTTGCCTCGGCGTTGAAGGATCAGTCAGTCAGGACATGTTACTTTATATAATAGATCATTATAATTGATTTTATCTATGAATAATAAATCTAGCATTTTCGACGTGAATACGTCTTTATAACTGCTTCCATAGTGAGGCAAATAAAAAAAAACGAATGATAACAAAATCGGGGGATACGTTTAGTATTGCATCTACAAATCTATCATCCAAAATTCAATCACACCACTGGATAGATGAAGGATCAAAGAATTTATTACGCTAAGTAAGGGTTATGGAACATCGCGTGTAGGGAAGTGGAAGCGTTGTAATTTTGAGATAATTTTAGTGCATATAACGTATTCACGTACAACACACAGCCGTGTCTATTACACAGCCACAGACCCTTTTTTCCTTGTACTGTGATGAACGATATAGACGAATGAGTGCTTTGATGACGAGGTCGAACGTGACAAACATTTATGTGCATGAATAAGTATGTCTGTTTATTATATTCTGGATTTTTTTTTATACTACGTCGGGTGGTATACAAGTATACGGCCCGCCTGATGTGAAGCGGTTACCGCAGCCATATTAACGCTCGCAACATTAAAAATATCGCTCGCGCGCCGCCACCCCCACTGCCAATGCAGCAATTCCTTCCTTTCTGGTGACCTCACTCACTCGCAATAACACAACAATCCTCAATGGAATTTTTATTGGGCTGCGGTATTCTGTGAGGTGGAGGTACATTCCCCAGTCGGGAAGCTTACAATTACGCTCCTTTTTGCCAGAGCTTCGTTTGTCAGTCAGAAGGGTGCACCGCGTGCAGGTGAAGTTAGCTTCGGTTCACAGATGTTGATGTACCACACCCTAAAATGGATGTTGTCTATGTGTTAAATATAATGGGTTTAGTTATTAGAATATGTAACTGTCAAGAGTCCAGCTTTGAGAAAGCAGATAACAAATGAGGCTATGGAAAATCAAAATACTGCAGCCAAATTACATATTTAACTAAAGCAAATATATCAGTTCTGTTATCGAGTACCCATACAAGCTTTGCTTAGTTTAGGACACCGTGCAACGACAGTGTGTAATTTGTCCAGGAATATTTGATATTGGAAAATATTTAACCTGATTTGCACATCAAATTAATCTGATCGCATATGAAATTCTGCATTTGATGTGCAATAAGTATTTTTTGGTCTGGCCGTGTGGTTTCCGGCAGACTAGAATAGAATCACTCCGTCTCTTCCCGTGGATGTCGTACAAGGCTACTAAGGGAAATACATTAAAAAACATCGATCAGGCCTCCCTAACCCGTCTGGCCAGCGTGGGGAGTGTAGGCCAAATCCTCTTTCAGTCTGGGACGGACGAGAGAGGGTCGTGCTCCTGTAGTGGAGACTAAAAAAAAAATGATCTGATGATGATGATGATGAAGTATTTTTTGATGTGCAAAACAGGTTTAGTTAGGTTAGCAATGTATTTATTTGATGTTACGTTAAATATCCTTTAATATTTATATCGTCATTCTCATCATCAATAGGGTTATAGTTTTTTAACATTTTTTTGTTTAATTTATTTTCAGGGAAATAGCTCTGCATGGTGGTCCATATATAGACATCATAGTGGGGGGCCACAGCCACACTCTATTGTATAACGGCGATCCATCAGACACAACTGCTTTTCTACCTCTCGGGCCGTATCCTGTGGTTGTTGAACAAGAAGGGAAGTCTGTAAGTATTTTGTCACTGTAGTTTACATTTTTATTTATTTTATTATAAACTTTAATGACCATATTGAATAAGGGTAGAAAAGGTGTCCACCTTTGGGAAAGCAGATAACAAATGAGGCCATATCAAAAAAACCGGCCAAGTGCGAATCGGACTCGCGCACGAAGGGTTCCGTACCATTATCTATAAAAACGGCAAAAAAAAATCACGTTTTTTGGATGGGAGCCCCCCTTCAATACCTACTTGTTTTATTTTTATTTAATTATTTATTTATAAAGTGAATGTAAAACTAAATATTATGTGAGTATTTCAAGCGTCTACATGTTTTTGCTCGCAATTGATAACGGTAATCCGTTATCAATTGCGAGCAAAAACGAGCATAAAAATCACGTTTGTTGTATGGGAGCCCCCTTAAATATTAATTTTATTTTGTTTTTTATATATTTGTATTTGTTGTTATAGCGGCAATAGAAATACATCATCTGTGAAAATTTCAACTGTCTAACTATCACAGTTCATGAGATACAGCCTGGTGACAGACGGACGGACGGACGGACGGACAACGGAGCCTTAGTAATAGGGTTCCTTTTTACCCTTTGGGTACGGAACCCTAAAAACAAAATACTGCAGCCAAATTACAATTCCCTTGAGGGTTGTTGTGCTATTGAGAGTGAGCGAGGTCACCTGGAAGGATCGAATTGCTGCGCTTTTAAGACAACGCGTGAGCGATATTGCATGCAGTATGCTTGTTTGTCACCTGACGCAGTATGAAAAAAATAGACAAATTATTTATTTTACTTCTATAACATAATCATATAAGAATGCAAATAACATAAATATATATAAATATGAAATATTCGTGGACAAATTGCAAACTGCCATTCCACGCTATCCTAAGCTAAGCAAAGCTTGTATCTGTACTCGATAAGAGAACTAGATAGGATAAGGATATATTTCAATATTTGCTATAAATATACTATTTAACATATAGAAAACATCCAGAATAAAATAAACAAACATGGTCATGCACACAAATGTTTGTCACGTTCGACCTCGTAATCAAAGTTGCCATTGCTATCCACTTGTCTATATCGTTCATCAAAGTAATAAATATGTATTTTTCCTTGTACTTTACAAGGAAAAATATATTATTATTATGTGATACGGATCCCGTGTGGTTTCCGGCAGAATAGAATCACTCCGTCTCTTCCCGTGGATGTCGTACAAGGCGACTAAGGGAAATGCATTATCAGGCCTCCCCAACCCGTCTGGCCAGCGTGGGAGTGTAGGCCAAATCCTCTTTCTGTCTGGGACGGGCGAGAGAGGGTCGTGCTCCTGTAGTGGAGACTAAAATGACCTAATGATGATGATGATACGGGTGCAAACGAACATGTGGGTCACCCTGGAAAACAATCACCACAGCCCAGAGCAGCAACGCCAAGCGGTCGCCAAGCCGTTGCCAGCCTTTTAAGGGAAATACAGATCTGGGGCCCTACCGCCGAAGCTGAAGTCATCCAATATTTTGATTCGAAAAATAAGTCTGACGTTTAAGTTATGCTGGGGCCGCACTCATCGCGATAACATTCCGACGATAAACTGGCGGTCTATGGCGAATCTTCGCGTCCACATAATGCGCGTTGTAAAGTTTATCGCGATGTACGAACGTAAAAAACAACATGGACGCCGCGGTTACTCTGTACCTTTTTTATGGCAGCAAATAATTATTTTTACATTTAAGTCATCTAAAAAACAAATTAAAAGCAAGAAAAAGGAGAAAAAAAATATTATACAATGCAATTACATTTAACACACGTCCGCTAGGAACGATGGGTGCGGGCCGACTGAAGTGTGGCCGCGCAAGCGAAGTTCATCGCGATAAAACCCTTTGATGTGCGTGAGTTTACCGACAGCGGAGCGATGTGCCCGAAGCTTCGCCCGAAGTGTCGAAGTATTCGCAAATATTTGACTACATACATGGCGATAACCCGAATATTCGCGTTATCGCGATGAGTGCGGCCTAAGCATTATTGACAAACATTTTCAGCTTAGTCGGTAGAGCTCCATGGTTTCTACCCGCTAAGCTAAACACAAGTAATATAAACCTAAGTTGAAGTTTGATTTACGCAATCAAAAAATCCGATGGTAATCGGCTTCAGCTTCGGCGGTAGGCCCCCTGTTCTAGAAGACTCCCATGTCGTAATAATTCAGAAATACCGCTGAGGGAAGTTGATTCAATAATGTCACCGTTCGTGGTATAAAATGTCTCGTCGTAAAATGTCGTGTTGTGGTAAATCGCCAATTATCAAAATGATGGAATATTAATTTAGGGGGATTTGTACGATAGTGGTAAGTATATAAATATTAAACATAATTTTTTTTTATACTACGTCAGGTAGTAAATAAACATGGCCTGCTATTGACGTGAAGCGGCTACCGTAGTCAAACGCTTGCAACATGAAATAACGCTGTCAACAAAGCAACAACAACAAAAAATAAAAACCCGGCCAAATGCGAGTCGGACTCGCCCAACGAGGGTTTCCTACATAGGATCATTATAAATTTGATATTTTTCATTATAAATAAGAAATAAAACGTCGGAAAAAATAAATAAAATACATTTTACAATTTGCACATCAATACCTTTCATATGCTCCCCCATTTTGAATTTTGATTGAAGCTACTAGAGCTTCAATTTGAAATTTCGATCTCCTATAAAAAATATAGACCCCCTATTTTTTAAAGATTTAATTACAAATGTATAGTTTTGAGATTTATTCTTGTACTTGTAGTCTATAACGATGTTACTTGCCAAATTTCATAGCTCTAGGTCAACGGGAGGTACCCCATAGGTTTTGATTCCCTTGAGAATGTGTCGAAATATGCGTTTTTTTGCTGAATAAACGGCCGTATCTTTTAATTACATATACTTAGCAGTTAGATTTTACAATTACAACTTCATGGGACCATAGACCTGCGTATACAGTTCAAATTTCAGCTTGATACCTCCACGCATTCTCGACATAGAGGCTCTTGACAGACAGACGGACAACAAAGTGATCTTATAAGGGTTCCGTTTTTCCTTTTGAGATACGGAACCCTAAAAAGAAAAAAATCAAAAAAGTGAGTGAGGTTACCAGGAAGCACTTCCTTCCTGGTGACCGTACTCACTCGCAGGATTACAACGACCCTCAAGGGAATTGTTATTTCGGTATTCATTGAGGTGTAAGTAGTTCCGTAGCAGTCGGACAGCTTATAATTACGCCTAGTCCTAATGAGCAAAAGTCTCTTTCGCGAGAGCTTCGTTAGTCTATCAGCGGGGTTCACCACGTGCAGGTGAGGCGAGCTCAAAGATAATGCTGATAGCCTAACACTTCAAACATAATAGTATTTGTGTATTTAATAAATTGGCCGTGTGGTTTCCGGCAGACTAGAATAGAATCACTCCGTTTCTTCCCGTGGATGTCGTACAAGGCGACTAAGGGTAACAACATTATCAAATATCGATCAGGCCTCCTCAACCCGTTTGGCCAGAGTGGGGAGTGTAGACCAAATCTTCCTTCCATCTAGGACGGACGAGAGAGGGTCGTGCTCCTGTAGTGGAGACTAAAATGGTCCTGATGATGATGATGATTTAATAAAAATAAATTAGTTGTCTGTAAAGCCTGTTTACGGACGATAATTTTACGTGATAACGTCATAAGAAAACATTGATGAATGCTTAGACCGATCGTGCCTCTATATCGCTTATTCCGCGCTCTTGCTTGCACGCTCGGCTCAGGCGGAACGTGACAACGAGTCACGCTTTTTCGTACGTGCAGTTGGTGTTCATCGATTTATAACACGGTATCAAGTCAAAAACAATATTTATAGGGTTGATACTGTTGATTGTTGGCACTTGGTGGAACATTATTATCATAATGTTATAATATGGCACTTGTACGTGGAAACCACGTTATACGATATACATATAATATTTAATATTACCGACCGGTTACGCCGCTAAGGCATTATCAAGGTAAACAGATGGTGTTCGTGTTTCTACCCTTGATAATGCCTTAATGGCGAAACCGGTCGGTAATATTAAATATTATAACGTGGAACAGTACTAGTGCTTTATTATATATTATAATGTTATATATATTTATAGGTGCTGATCGTCCAAGCCGCAGCTCATTTACTTTATTTGGGAGAAATCAAATTATTCTTTGACAGCGTTGGAAACCTTATAAGATGGGACGGAAATCCTCATTACAGCGATAATGAAATTGTACAAGGTAAATGACAAAAATTATTACGTATAAATTAACTTTGCACGGACGATGTACAAAAGAGCGTATAATGAATGATATTTTTTGTACAATTTTGAGTGGCTCGTCTAGTGTTTTCACCAAGGAAATCTAAATAACAAGGTTTCAATCTAAACAACATTATTAACATTTCTGTGTTTTCAACTTTATGGTACGTTTACATACGTGGGACTCTGCTCGGGAAGCAACCCGGCGCACTGTCTCGCGTAGATCGGCGGACTAAGCCAGCCAACCACACGCACGGTATTCACGATCACATGCATGGGCGCAGGCGTAAGCTAGCTATTCACATGCTCACTGGCATGACCAGTACTTGTGCTCGTTGTAATGCTAGCATGTAAATGTACCATTAAAGAAAACTACAAATACTGTTAAATAATCGTCGAAAACTGCAGGCAAATCCTTTAGTTAGTATCCCTGCAGGTAGAGTTAGGTTTCTAAGCAATATCGCTCACGCTTACAATGCAGCAAATCCTTTCTTCCTTGTGACCTCACTTACTTGCAGGAACACAACAACCCTCAAGGAAATTGTTATTTGGCTGCGGTATTCTGTGAGGTACTTCTGCAGACGGGCAGCTTACAATTACGCTCGCTCTACCTCTTTGTCTACAGAGTCTCGTTTGTCAGTTAGCGGAGTTTACCACTTGCAGGTAAGGTTGGATTTGACTCAAAGATGGTTGTGAGCTACGTACACACCAAACCATACAAAAAAATAAACAATATCTATCACTTGTGCTATTACTTTCCAGCTCCTGATGTTCTAGAGAAAATCAACTTTTATCTGCCGTATATTGAAGAATTGGCTAATCAGGAGATCGGATCTTCTCTAGTCCAGCTATCTTCTAGTTGCGCCTGCAGCGAATGTAACTTAGGAAATTTAATTTGTGATGCGTTTATGCATGGAGTAAGTATTTCCACAACAACACAAAATTTTTGTGACCGCGTTACTGAAAGGTAACATATAAGAAGAAGGTGGGTGTGTTCAGAGGAGTTCTTTGCGACGGAATTATTCATCTTAAAAAGTTGTAAAAAAAAGTCCGTGATAGCATATGTCTATCATTTAAGATTGGCTCACTATAACCTTTCAAATGGTACCTTACGCTTCACTCTCAACGCTCTGTCACACGCAGACGAAGTTGCGTGAGTCAGCTAGTGTTTTATAAACCCTAGCTGACTCACGCAACTTCACAACTCGTTACAGGTTATGTTGGCAGAAGAACCACAGGGCGATAATTGGCACTATGCTCATTTTTGCGTCATCAATCAAGGTGGAATCAGATCAGGCATGGCTTCTGGAGGTAAATATTAAAGTGCTTATCATTATTTTCCTAATATCTTTGTCTGTATCTTGTCTGTATTCTGTCTTTCGTAATTTGAGGTATAAATGGTTCATCAACATGTTTGAACCAAAGTCAACCTCACCTGCACGCGGGCCCTGCTGACTGACAGACGAGGCTCTGGCGAAAAGAGAGGTAGGGCATAGCGGTTTTTTTAAGCTGTCCGACTGGGAGAGTACCTCCACCTCACAGAATACCGCAGCCAAATAACAATTCCTTTGAGGGTTGCTGTGTTCCTGCGACTGAGTGAGGTCACCAGAAAGGGAGGAGTTGTTGCGTTGGCAGCGGGGGAAGCAGCGCTTGAGCGATATTTCATGTTGCGAGTGTTAATATGGCTATTGTAACCACTTCACATCAGGTGGGCAGTATGCTTGTCTACCATTCGACGTAGTAAAAATAAAACATAATTATCCTTACGCCACTGCATTATCGTTTAGGTACATCTTTCATTAGTACTTTCAGTTGAAGAAGTTGTTGATTTATTGAGGCAAATGAGCATATATGTCTTTTTTTTTACCCAATAATACAAACTAAAATAACTAAAAATAAACTAATCTTAAAATAAATATTAATAAACTAAACCGCATCAAAATAGAAATATTCGTATATGTTATATACATAACATATTATATATCTGTGTTATTTATATATTTACACTGATACATATTGGAAAATATGTGCAAACAAATAGAATACTCGAGGATATTTCTATTTTGATCTACGATTTTACTACAATGTTCTATCTTTTACTACTACAGTACTATTATTGTATTTCTTATACATTTTACTCTTACTTTATTTCATTTTTAAATATAGATATAAAAAAAAAATACATTTCAAAATATAAAAAAAAACTGGGGCACCTGCCGGTAGTGGAGCGAAGACTCAAACTGTCGTTGAGGGTAGGTTGACTACTCTCAACATTATTGTATATGCTTTGTTATGAATAAAGCCAGTCTGCATCCTACCCTGTAGTTTGATTGACACGCCTCTTGACAAAACTACCGGTGGTCAGGGCTACAGGGTGAGGAACCTTTTCACGATGCGGGCCGTGTCCAAGAGAACCGCCTTCTGTATCTGGTTCTTGAACCAATTGCCTAGAGTTTGCTTCTGGAAGTGATGGTCGAGGCTCTTAGCTTTAAGTCCATTTACTGTCACGACTATCGGAATAATAATCGTTGAGTCCACATGCCACATGATGGTAATCTCGTGGGCCAAGTCCAAGTACTTAGAAAGTTTCTCGGCCTTAACTAGGTTCTCATCATAGGGAATACTAGTGACTTTGGGCGGCTTGAAAACAGTGGCCTTCGCCAACCCGCAGTTGAACAACGTGGTGGAGTTTGCTCTAAAATCCCCTTCAATTGAGGGGAGACCCGTATCCCAACAGTGGGATGATTATGGGTTGATGCCGTATTTTTTAGCATTATAATCTGCAAAATATTTTAATATTTTATCTCTTTCAGCCATAACTTACGAATCTGTGATATTATCAACACCTTTTGAGAATAACGTAGAAGTTTTCGATCTTCGTGGAGATCATATTATGGAAATGTTGGAGTTTTCAGTCGCTAACGATCCTTTCCCTGGTGCTAGAATGCTGCAAATATCAGGTGAGTTGAGTTTTGGTCTAGATTGCAATATTTATATATTATTTATAGAATAGATTACGTTAAATAGTATCCATATAAAAAAATACATTGCACATCAAATGCAGGATTTGATGTGCTACCAGATTAATTTCATGTACAAATCAGGTTTTTTTTTGTTGAATCAATTTAATATTTTCCTATAGTGAATTGTAATTATACTAGCAAGCAGATGATAAGTGATACGAAGTTCATTTATATAAACTCAAAGAATCCCAGGATTTCTTGGAAAAAGAGATGGAAGTATCAGGAGAAACGTGAAATGTTTCCTCACTTTCAAGATTTGAGTTTACGTTGGAATTTTTGATTATGTGTTAGTGATTTTATAGAAATTGTCTCAGTCATTATATAGGTAACAAAATGTTATCACCACGTTTTTCTAAATCTGGATATTGAAAGTTGTAGGATACTTAAAAATTATTAAAAAGGGTTAGAGGCAAATAAAAGAGGCAGAATTTGTATTACTGACCAGAATTAATATAAAATCAAGATAATATACAAAAACTTGAATTAAAAATATTTTAAACAGTTTTGCACCCCGAATACAGAAGATCTTAAGAAAATTGGGCCTGACATTTTCTTATACGAATAAATGGGTCGTTTTGCACCCCGAATACTAAATAAGTTACCTATTTTAGTGATACCAGTTAAGGGTTAAATCAATTAGACACTAATGGTGAAGGAAAAGTCAATCAAATTTTGTTATTTATAAATACCTAATTCCATTAATTAAATTTTACTTCTTTTCTTTTTTTTAAAGTTTGTAACACCTCCTTATAATAGGCTGTTCACTTTGTAGGTGGTGAAAGGCATACAATAATTAAGAGGGCGTAGACACTGTCTAGCTAGATAGACGATGACTGCTTCAACCAAAAAGAAAACAGATATTTGAAACTGAAATTAAATATTTATAATTTGTAGCAGCACCTAATATCACTTTGATGAATTTTAATTTTTGAAGAAATTGGAAGGCGTTTAATTTTTGATCCTTGAAGTTGGTGATAGTTGAAAAAATCTTAAATAGTTTGAACATCTTTAATTTAAATGCTTCTGCCCTCGGCTCGCCCAATGTGAACATAGTTCCGCGGTGAAATGTATCATACTCGTATGTAATACAAATCGTATTCTATGTTAATGCCAAATGTAAATCCATTGAACCATTTACCCATTAAAGAGTAACTTATATCCACACGCCCATGCATTCATACTTACAAACTTTCCCTTTAGAATATTGAATTAATCATAAGACTTGAGTTTGCGAGTTGACCTTTCATAGCTTTTACTCGTACACGTTCTCTAATTCCATACTGCATGCAGGTCTGCAAACAGTGTTCGACGGTTCGCGTCCCGTAAACGACAGGGTTATCAGCGTGTCCGTGCGATGCATCGAATGCGACGTGCCTCGCTATGAACCTCTTCAGCTTGACAAATATTACAGAGTAGTCTCGCAAAACTTTATCGGGGAAGGAGGTGACGGATTTACTGTGAGTGTCAACCCTGATTTTAAAGCTATTCTGCGTTTATTTCGTAATGCTTTTGTTTTATTTTGCAAGTTTTTTTTTTATATTTTGTAAGTTCGTAGACGAGTTTAACAATGACCACTTTGACTCCGAGGTCGCGGGTTCGATCCCCGCACAAGACAAACACCTGTGTCTATGAACATGTCTGTTTGTCTTGGTCTGGGTGTTTTCTATGTATTATATGTAGGTTTTTCAATATATATGTATATATATATATATATATCAGTTATATAGGCAACGTCTACCCATAGTACAACCTTTGCTTAGTTTGGGACTAGATATCAGCATGTAATTTGTCCAGGATTGTCTTTTATTATTTTCATAAAGAACACTTTCGAGTTTCATCACAAACCATCTAATCAGCATGAAGTTCATTAAGTTTTGTAATGTTATAAGAATAACTTTGCAATAGCTGTTTTTTTCTTTACATTTTTATTTGCTTGTCGTTATGTGAAGGAGGAACAAACATTGGGTAGGTGTTAAAACTGTAAACTGTTAAATGAATTACTTATATACATCTTAGAACTGAGATACTTTTGTTTATGTTCTATTAATAATTGTCAACGCTGTATTTTACTAATTTGGCATCCTCTATAGAATTATTTCGTAACGAAAAATTATAAACTACCTATTGGCACTGAGCATAGAATTGGAACTTGGAACGTCCGTGGTCTATTACAGGCGGGCAAACTAACCATAGTGGACAACGAAGCAAAGGCTCATCATATCACCATACTCGGTATTAGCGAGACTCATATGCGGGGACAGGGACATTTCAAGACAACATCAGGAAGCACTTTTTACTTTTCAGGTGGTGAGGATTGTAGCAGGAACGGCGTTGCTTTACTGCTTCCGGCAGGTATGACCAAATATGTCCTGGGGTACAATCCTGTCTCAGACAGAATCATTACTATGAAACTCAAGACCAAACCCACCACATTGAACATAGTGCAAGTGTATGCTCCGACAGAAAAGGCCCCACCTGAAGACATCGATGCCTTCTATGAGTTACTTGAGTCCACATTAAACTCGATACCCGGCCGCGATACTACCATAATTCTTGGCGACTGGAATGCTAAAGTGGGAACCACTGTTAACGATGACCACATTCGTTCCACCGTTGGTAAATACGGTCTTGGGACTAGGAGCGAACGCGGTGAAAGGCTCATAGAGTTTTGCATCGAGCGAAAGCTAAGCATAATGAACACATGCTTCCAACATCATCCGAGACGCCTTTACACCTGGAGATCCCCTGGCGATCGATATAGAAATCAAATCGATTATATCTTAATAAACACGCGCTGGAGATCGTCCGTGAAAAATGTGAAGACCTTCCCTGGAGCTGAATGTGGATCGGATCACAATTTACTGGTCACAAATTTCTCACTTCGCTTAAAAGCACCTCGGAAAAATCCACCTCCTAAGTCCTAGATATCTACAATCAGCAGAGCGGTCATTTTTCCAGTCTGAGCTGGAATCCAAATTACGGGAGTACTCGGCGCCGGAAGACACAGCCAACTCGCAATGGGAACACCTCAGATCTGTCATATGGGACACTCTGGATAAGGTCACAAAGGATAGAACTGCCACCTGTGAGACGAAGTCCAAAGTTTGGATTAGTGACCGTACATGGGAGCTTATCCGCCAGAGAAAGGACTTGAAGATAAGGGGTCTACAAGACCAGCTAATTCGCGCAGAATACACAAGCATGTGCGCTACTATAAAGAAAAGATGCCGCCAAGACAAAAACAAATTCTTAGCGAATATTTGCAGCCAAATAGAGAATGATTCGCTCAAACTACAAACTGCAGATCTCTTCAAGAAAGTCCGACAACTCTCCAATCAATTCAAACCTAAAACATGGGTCATTGAAGACGCAAACGGTAATCCCATACATGAACTCGAAGACATTGCCGAAAGATGGCGTTGTTACTGCGAAGATCTCTACAAAGATCCGCGTGGCGCTGGTATTATCCAGTTTGACTGGAAGGAGATAGACCGGGAACCATCCATACTGCGTTCAGAAGTAACAGCTGCAATCAACAAGCTTAAGGATAAGAAAGCGCCGGGGCCGGACCAGATCTCGTCTGAAATACTCAAGGCCTTAGGCGATACGGGCATTGATACGCTGCACAACATATGCAATCACATTTGGCATCACGGCGAGTAGCCAGGAGACTGGGCTGAGTCAATAATTCTGCCTATTCATAAGAAAGGTTCGACCAGGAAATGTGACAATTACCGTACCCTTGCTCTAATTTCACATGGCAGCAAAATTCTGCTTCACATCATCAACAGTCGGATCAGACACTTCCTGGACTGGCAAATCCCGCAGGAGCAGGCGGGCTTTGTGAAGGGCAAGGGTACGCGCGAGCAAATACTCAACGTCCGGCAGCTCATAGAAAAAGCCTATGAAGTTAACACACCTGTCGTAATGTGCTTCATAGACTACAGTAAGGCTTTCGATTGCGTCAACTGGGACTGCTTATGGAGGATTCTAACAGAGTTGGGCGTGCCGAGTCACCTCCCGGCCTTTCTATAAACCCTCTATTACAACAACCGAGGTGTGGTACGAGTTGACAGAACAAAATCTAAACCTTTTCACTTCGAGAAAGGAGTCAGGCAGGGCTGCATACTGTCCCCCATCCTGTTTAACATCTACGGCGAATACATAATAAGACGCACTTGTGACAACTGGGAGGGAGGTGTAGCCATTGGTGGAGTAAAATTAACCAATCTGCGCTATGCCGATGACACAACCCTCTTTGCCGCTAACGAAACCGAGATGGTCGAACTACTGGACAAGATGGAGCGGATCAGCGAGGAGCTTGGCCTTTCCATGAATAGAGCCAAAACCAAAGTAATGGTGGTGGATCGCTCGCAAAAGTTAGAGCTCACTGGTGCACTGAATCTTGAGATTGTTAATAACTTTACATACCTGGGCTGTAACATTTCCAACAACGGCTCATGCGAGAGTGACATACGGAGGCGCATTGGAATGGCGAAGGGTGCTATGTCTCAGCTGCATAGAATATGGGCCGATAGAAACATTACCCTCAAAACCAAGACCAAACTGGTAACCACTCTTGTGTTTTCCATCTTCTTGTATGGTGCCGAAACTTGGACATTAAAGAAAGCGGATCGTTCACGTATAGATGCCTTTGAGATGTGGTGCTGGAGGAAAATGCTGCGCATATCTTGGACGGCTCATCGGACCAACGTATCAATTCTTAAACAACTAAAAATAAAAATGAGACTCTCCACCATCTGTCTCCGAAGGACCCTGGAGTTCTTTGGCCACATTGCCCAGAAACGTGGTGACAACCTGGAGAGGCTTGTTGTCACCGGTAAGGTAGACGGCAAAAGACTACGAGGCCGAAGTCCGATATGTTGGTCCGACCAAATCCGCACTGCTCTCGACACCAGCTTACATAATGCAGTTCACGCCGCAGAAGACAGGAACAAGTGGCGGAGCATCATCCGTTCAAAAGTGAGGCCATGGGGTCACGACCCTCAGCAATGAGGAAAACGACGCAAGGAGGGAGGATAGAATTATTTCTAATCGCTCATTATTTGCTCCTTATCTCTTTTTGTATATTTGGCAATTTATACATGATTTGTATATTTGTGACTAATTTATAGTCTTTGCTCATTATTTCAAAGTGCTTTAGAATATCTTGTTCAAAAATTTAAGCGTCTTGCGAACTGTAATGCAAAAAAAGCACTGTAAAATTATGTGAGGGCTGGAAGAACTTTATACTAAAAAATCGACTTGAGTACAATCTCTATAATATTATATATGCAATAAAGTACCTACAAGTACTTCTTCTTCGTTTCTATTGGTAGTAAGATGATTTGCTGAATCATACACACCACAATTATTTACTTTAACATCTAGACTTTCTTGGCTCTTAGATATATAGATAGAATATGCTTTATTTGAATCAATAAATTATTACAGACTAAATGCAACAAGATGGTGAGAGCAATCTTTTCAAGGCAACCCTAGAGTAACGAATTTATGTATGGAGTGGGCAGGATTCGCATCTTCAGGACTCTTGTTTACACTCCAAAATCCTTTACTAAATCCAAAAATGCAAAGGTTTAAAGAAAACATTTTTATTATTTATGTCTATATTCTCACGCATCGAGATTCTAAGCCAAAGCTCCTACTACTAATAGTACAATTTTTTTTGATTAAATTGATTATAAGTTCCAAACTGCCGTAGTTTTCAACCCTGGAACTGCATAAAGTTAATCTTTCGATGTCATTTTGGTGGTTACCATATTTATTCCCTACACACTACACTATTACACAGCTACAGTAGACTCTGGAGCGTGGATATGATTGATGAACCTCCAAGTCCTCTTCAAGTCTTATTATATTGATTGCATCTCTCACTTTTTGCTTCTTTATCAATGTTGTAAGCTTATAACTTTTTTCATACTTTTTCTCCTCCTTCCATTTCCTTCCACCTTCGTTGTCTTCTTTCGAAATTTCGGGCAAAACCGATGGCAGAAGTTTATAATAGAAAATTGTGAACGTTTATAATTAAACGCCATATTCTATTTTATGGCTAAGCAACTGAAATTGATATGCATTAAAGTCACGCAAATAAGTTACAATCAGAAATTATTTCATAGGTTGATCTTACGAACTCCATAATAATTAGCTGCGAGCTAGAGTCAGAATTATGTGCTGCTACTTCATACAGGGAAACCATTGCAGCAGACCAGGCACATGACAGATATTAATTGTATTTCAGGAATGAAGACCGTCTTCGACGGTTCTCGTCCAATTGGTAATCGAGTGCTGGATGTGACCATCCGTTGTATTGACTGTGACGTTCCTATTTATGAACCCTTAGACCCTGAGAAGTACTATAGGATGGTGACTGTTGATTTCATTGGAAGTGGAGGCGGAGGGTACACTGTGAGTTCTTTAGTAAATGGTTCATTTCTCATATAGGCGTTTGCCCAGCATATTTAGAAGTACGTCACCAACAATAAGATGACAGCGTCCATTGCGGACGGACTTGTAGCTGTTATGCCGTTATGGCAAGTTTGTCCACCAACGAGATTCATGGAGCTATTTTTTTGTGTAAAATAAAATTTGTCAAATTGATAAACCTAGTTAGGACAGTTAATAGTTATAATGTTTGTTCCTTCTTTATTAACAATAAAATTCTTGATATTTGAATAATGTTCATACTGTAGTGGAATGGACATTAATTGAACAGATTGGTAAACGTTTAGTTTATACTAACTAAAGTTTATGTAGGCAGCTAAAATATTTGTTACGCATATCTATGAAATATTGTTCATTATCTTCTTTATTCCAAGTAAAAGATTTTAATATGTATTCAGTTTTAATATATAACCATTATAGTTGTATATATTATATATTAAAACTGTATAGGTACTTTGAAATTGTTATTTTATTTATCATCATCATCATCTTAGATTTTAGAAGAATTTTTATTAGAAGTCGATGACTGCTCTGAACATCAGAAGCAACTAAAAGTTATTCTATTATAAAATTTGTCTTAATATAATTACATTTTTCATCTTAGCTTCATTGTAAAAAGCATTATGTCGCATTCTACTAGTTTCCCGTAGCGTTGAAGACGATGAAGGCTTTTAAGAGCATTGCTTGCTTTACGTGCTTTGACTCTGTGTTGACTCATTATTTTCTACGTTTTGCTAAAGCAACAATGTATTTTACTAACGTCTTCTTCTAAAGGACGTTTTACGCTGGACGATAACGAAGCGATATCGGACCGGAGATTGGTACAAAATGGCGCTGCTAGTTTCATATCTCTTCTACCAAACGCTTTCACATTGTATCGTTGTCGTCATCGATATCATCACTGACAACTTTTGTTTGTCCGAATGTATCATCATAATCCGCGAGTGACGGACAGTACAGAAATGGGTTGCAAATGGTGCAATTATTACCTCGACTATTCAGTTAAACTTTTGGAATCGCGCGATAATTTAAATGGGTGCTGTTGCATCACTGGTAGCGTTCGAGACTGCTGCGCTCATGTGGCACACGCATGATAATAAGCAGTAGTTACTATCGTATCACAGACAGATTGTCGGATGAGTATATCGTATGTATTATGTCGTCCGAACTGACGATATAAAAGTGTCGTGACGGAGCCGTTATCGTCTGATGTGAAAACGCCTTTTGTCAGTAAAGTTAGCAAATAAAGGAGCTAGTTTCAGTCGTACTGTATATGACGACTTCAAAATTAAAAAATCTGTTTATATACGATTTACTATATTTTTCAGATGATATCAAATAATCGCATCAACATAAAAGTAATTGGAGTGGACTACGCTGTTTTGATGGACTACATATCTCACGTTTCGCCTGTGTTCGCTGAAGATGAAGGAAGAATACATATAGACAATCCGTGTATTGGTTAATTAAAAATTATTTCGTTAAAAATAAATATCACATATTGAAATTAAAATTATAAAAGAGTAATTTGCAGTGTTATTTTATTCTGACAAAATATTGAAAAAAAGATGGTAAGTCACACATTGAATATTACATCAGGTAGGCCGTAATCTTATATGTCACTTGAGTGATGATAATATTTAGATTTCTTATGAGATAAATGTTGAAAAGAAAATATTATCTATAAAGTTTTTGTGCACAACAAGGTCGAGACTTTTTAGTTATGAAAATGAATTGTTCTTCCTGAAAAGCAAGTTGCAAGTTGCAATTGAATTATGAACAGTAGTGTTGCAAGTACAATGAGTAGTACTGAATTTTTACCTTAAAATATAAAAACGCTATATATATGATGACCGACGACCACAGTGGCTGGTAGTAGGTCGATGCGGAAAGCGGAGTATACGAGTAGCATATGGTGGAAGGCTCATATGTATATATCAAGCAGTGGGTAAATACAGACTGGTAATGAAGATGATGATGATATACCTATATGATTATATACTTTGCGTTCCTACATTCAGGCTCAATGCTTACTCGACCTTAATGAACAAAAGAATCGAAACATTTAATCATTTATTATATTCAAACAATAAGTTATATAAGTACGCATTTGTGTTCGATTCAAACAAACACTTAAGCTATTCTTATTTATCTTTCACGCGGTATGGTAATATCAACAAACACGGTCTTCGTATAATTTTCAATGACTTATACACATTAATTTCGGAAATAGATTCAGTCAATAATGATTTTTATTACCATGCAATAGACAATATCGAGAACGTTGAGAATGACATAGGAAAAAATCACCTATCTAATAACAAAAAGGTATGTGAACGACGAGATGCACAGACATCTCCTATTAATAATTCCTTTCGAAGCTAATGAAAATTCATTTACAGTACTGCATCAGAACATTGCTGGAATTCTCAACAAAATTGATTTTTTTCAGAATGCTATTGAAAACCTAAAATTAGAAGCAAGTGTTATATGTTTATGCGAAACGTTTATTCGAAAAGGCGATGAAGCAAATTTAGTCCTACCTAATTACAAATTGGCTTCATATTTTTCACGTAAGAACCAAAAAAGAGGAGGTTCCTTAATACTAATTAGAAAATATTTAGAATATAAAGAGTTGAACATTTGTAAAGACTTATCAACAAATAATATTTTTGAATGCTGTGGCATAGAAATACCGACATACAAACTTATTATAATTAATATTTATAGGACTCCTAACTCTGACATAAATTTATTTTTTATAAAAATTCAATCACTGCTGCATAACTTACAAAAAAAGAAAAATAAATATAAGCTAATATTATGTGGAGACTGGAACATTGACATCTTAAAAATCAACAACATTTCTAAAGAACTAACCAGTATCCTCAATAATCATAATTTGAATCCTCACATTACTACGCCTACACGGAAAAAAGCTTGCCTTGACCAAATTGCTAGCAACATTCGACAAGTACAAGCTAAAACTCACTTATTCGGACTGTCGGATCATGAAACTGCCCAGACAATTTCTTTCAAAGCAAAATCAGTTCCAAAGGAATATACATATCTAAAAACGGACTACAGCAAAGAAAACATACAAAAATTCTTAACTTGTATGTCTTCTCTTACTTTTTCTCAAATTTATAATAGTTATAATACAAATAATGCATTCAATGAATTTCATGACTTAATCAAACTGTTCCACGAATTATGCTTTCCAAAAATAACAGCAAAAGTATCAAATAAATTTAAATACCAAAAATGGATGAGTAAGGGACTAAAGACAGCTTGCAAAAATAAAAGAAAAATGTACATACAATATTTAAAAACCAAAACTAACAAAGGTAATACTAAAATAAAATATTTATCATATACTAAAATTCTAAAAAAATGTATATATGCATCACAGAAGTTGCAAAATAATAAAATTATAGAAAACGCTAAAAATAAATGCAAAGGTACATGGCAAATTATAAATGACAATTTGAATAACAATATTAAATGTGATAATATTGACAATATAATTAAAGATGACATAAAATATACTGATCCTAAAATAATATGTGAACTTTTCAATGACTATTTTATTGATTTGACAAACTCTTCGAGTGATATTGACTCTAATCCTAATATGTTCGGAAGCGATGTTACTAATTTAAATACAATCTTTTTAGAACCCACAAATGAAACAGAAATCTACACAACTATTATGTCTCTAAATAATAGTAACGCAGTAGGTTGCGATAGTATTAGTACACGATCTTTAAAATTATGTGCTCGGTTTATATGTAAGCCTTTGGCATATATAGTAAACCTGAGTATGGAAGAAGGGCACTTCCCAGAAGCTCTTCTATTTTCTATTGTAAAACCGCTGCATAAAAAAGATGAAAAAACCGAGATGAATAATTATAGACCAGTAACACTTATCCCGATAATATCCAAAATTCTCGAAAAAGTTATGTATAAACGCATATATAAGTTTGTAATGAAACATAAATTATTAAAAGATGAACAATTTGGTTTTATGCAAGGAAAGTCGACTACATTAGCTTGTTTTAATTTAATACATTTTGTGACAGAAAGTATCAATAACAAAATACCAGTAACTGCCCTCCTTCTTGATATGAGCAAAGCATTCGACTTTGTCTCGCACACTAAACTTTTAAACAAATTAGAAAACAATGGCATTAGAGGCAATGCATATAACTGGATTAAAAGCTATCTGTCTAATCGGAAGCAATGTACCGAAGTATCCAAGATAACCAAGACAAGAAAAAACGTATATAGATCGAAATATAGATCAACTTCATGCGGTGTACCTCAAGGCAGTGTCCTGGGGCCATTGCTATTCTTGATCTATATAAATGACCTTCCCAATGTTACTACACATAAATGTTTCATATTCGCAGATGACACTACAATAGTGATAAGAAACAATAAAAATGACAATTTTAATGAAGATATAAATAAAACGTTATTAGATGTAATTAAATGGTTAAATTTGAATAATCTCAAAATAAATATAGATAAAACAAAAATAATAAAGTTTGAAACTAATCAATCGCCACCAAATTCATTATCAATAAATTATGGAAGTAAAACAATTGAAATTGTCGATAAAGTAAACTTTTTAGGATTTACAATTGACAAGTATTGCAACTGGAAGGCGCACGTAGATAAAGTTTGTACAAAGATTGATAAATTCGTGTACGCGTTAAGACGCTTAAGAAATGTTGCTTCAATAGAAGCAGCTCTAAGTGCCTATCATGGCTACGTTTCTTCAATACTTGGTTATGGACTGTTACTCTGGGGAAATTCGGTAGACACAAATAGAGCCTTTAAAGCCCAAAAAAAATGTATACGGGCGATATGTAATACACACTTTGGAGAACCATGTAAACCTCTTTTTAAAAAGCTACGTATACTTCCGCTGCCTTGCTTATACATTAAACAAATATGTATCCTAGTTCGTGAACACCCTCAATATTTTACTAAAAGAGGTGATACCAAAAATAAGCCTACAAGACATGATTCTATGATACTATTGCCAAATATCCGATTGACACTCCATAAGAATAACTCTTATTGTATGGCCATTAGAGTGTTCAACAATTTACCGGAACAATTAACTCTGAATAGTTTTAAAAAACAATTGCACATTTGGCTACTAGATAAATGTTTTTATTCTATTCAAGAGTATCTGGAAACTAAAAATAAATAGGTTTTGACATTGTTTTATCAATTTAATGTCCATGTCTTTGTTTTTTCTCTTATGTAATTTTATAATTGTATTATTTAATTGTATTGACATTGTATTGAATTATTTGTTTTGAATCTCAAAGATCTTAATGTTAACTGAAGTATGATTTTGACATGACAATGTATTAATATTTTTGACTGTTGTTTTAAACTTATATTTGATATAATATTATTAACTTAATTATTTGTAATAGAACTTGCGTAAATTGAAATTGTAACATTTATAATATGACTGCGTTTACATATATTGCACGCCCGCAATGGGCAGAGTAAGAGAGACCAGAGTTAATAACTTATTAGTACCTAAGAACCTACTTGTACCTTACTTCTGCAAATAAATTATTATTATTATTATTATTATTATTATTATTATATTAAATATAGCATACGAAATAGTAGTAACAGAAGCGTCACTTAAATACTGACAATAAACATAAAATAAAGGTCATTTAAATAGTGACAATAAACGCGACGCAATAAGGAGCTTTTACATTCGCACAACGCGGCGCGCCCACCTCGTTTGTCTACATGGACCCACTCATTCTAGCTTTCCTCTTCGTTTGTAAAACTCCGTCCTTTTCTCGCTAATATAGGGTCGTCACTTGCGTGAGTAATAAAACTAAATAGCAAACTTTTCTTTTTGCGGAAAACAAGCGTACAACCCACCTGATGGTAAGCGTTTACGTCTTTTAGTACATTGCCTATAAGTTGATATATTTGTAGTCGGGTTTTTTATTATTCATTTTATAACAGTAACGTTAATTGATGAGAAAAGTAGCGGGGAAATAACATTATCCAATAATTTCATTTATTAATGATTAAAATGATTTACTCAGTAATACTATGTTATTGAAAAAAACTTTTAATTACATCAAAAAGCTTTTGATTAAGTGAATATATTAGTTGATATTGGTGATTGTTGGCACTTCGTGGAACCTTATTATCATAATTACGTGGAATAGTACAAGTATTTTATTAGAACATTATACCTAGTATAGTTCGCTTTAGCATTATTATTAACTAATATAAGGTTAAAGCGAACTATATGAAATACCTGACTTTATTTTCGCAAAATTACTCCCACGTGAAACATATTCTGTGTATTCTCATTATGTGCTATCTAATATACATCCATTATATTTCAAACTTAATTTTCAGTCTCATAAAGTTCAAATTACTTAACTCCAAGTTACCATTAAATGGCGGCGTTTAAAAAGAAATTCTTTGAAAATTTTCTTGGAGAAGTGTCAAAACTATGAATTATGATCGTGAAGTCAACAGTATGTAAAGTAACTGAATAATTGAATAGAAATTTTGAAAAAATATGATCTAGCTGCTCCTAGGTGGTATGTCGTCAAAATGCTCTTACGTCTATGCTCAAAAAGTGCTTTAAGCATTTTACCCAGAATGTAAATTCTAAAAGATTATATTTATGGATATGACACTTGCGAATTTTAGAAGTGAAAAATTCTTTAGCGACGTTGTGCACTTTTTGGGATGGGTAAAAATCTTAAACTCGCGTCAGGACACGTGACCTGATCGAAAATTCGTAAGACGGAGGGAGAGTAGACCGCCGGCGCGGCGTAGGAGAGGAAGTAACATTCCTCTCTCTTACTACCGCGCGGCCAAAATGTATGCCTACTCCTGCTGTTTATTTTTAGTGTAATATAAATTGTCATGTCTGTGTACGATAGCGCAATAAGTGAATAATGTATTTTACCACATAAATGATATTAGTTTTATACTGATAAATAAATGCAATTCGTGCAAAATTATTCCCTAACCATTCCAAAATATTCAAAAATGCACAACGTTAATGTTTAAGTTTCCACTTCTGCCGACACTCCCGGAGTGTAACCCGTTTTTTTCCTTTTAATCAATATTTGTCAGGAGCAACAATGCTGTATGCTTGTCTGCCACCCGACGTGGTATAAAAAAAAATACGGAAGGCTAAGAAGGAGACAAGGACGATACTGGGTGCATCCTATTATAAGTAAAAGATTTTCTTCAAGTCAAAATAAGTAAATCGATAGATACGATATCCACTTCGCAAATAATTTTTCCTACATTTATGCGTCTGTACGTCACAACTCGCGCGGATCATCTGAACAGTATACAGGTAGCTACAGGTTCGTAGAACTTGAATCGCGCGGCACCGCGCTGTGCCGCGCGGTTCATGTAAACATCCTACACCGTTTACTTTGATCTTGTGCCGCGCGGTTGTAGTTCCGCGCGGCACCGCGCGGCCATCTAAACTTAGCCTTAATAAAAGAAAAACGGGAAAATGATACAACAAAACCACCTCTTCAACTTGTTTAGTCTGTATCTCATTTAAATCTCGTAATTGACGTTAATCCGACACAGCTTTACGTCAAAAAGTAGTGCATAATAATATGCAAGTAAGTTGATGTCAATATTGTCAAAAGTGATATCATTTCTATGTCGCATAATTCGGAGAGCATAATACGAATAGCCTGTAATGTTTTTTTATACTACGTCGGGTCGGGTAGCAGACAAGCATACGGCCCGCCTGATGTGAAGCGGTTACCGCAGCCATATTAACGTTGGCAACATAAAATATCGGTCGCGCGCCGCCACCCCCGCTGCCAATGCAGCATCTCCTTCCTTTCTGGTGACCTCACTCACTCGCAGGAACACAACAACCCTCAAGGGAATTGTTATTTGGCTGCGGTATTCTGTGAGGTGGAGGTACATTCCCCAGTCGGGCAGCTTACAATAACGCTCCCTACCTCTCTTTTCGCCAGAGCTTCGTTTGTCAGTCAGCAGGGTGCACCGCGTGCAGGTGAAGATGGCTTTGGTTCAAAGATGTTGATGAATCACATACACCCCATATTGACATCAAAATAACATCATAATTTGTAAACATAATTGGCCTGCTGGAGTGATGCCCCTTATGTTGCACGCGAGCTCAGACTGCAGTCACTGTTTTCTATCAGGCCGGATGCTTATGTTATAAGATAAAACCTATCTCAACTCGAAACCTACTTTTTTTTACCAAATAGGTGGCAAATGAGTATACGACTCGCATGATGGTAAACCCAGTGGACGTTGGGATACATGCATTACCGAATGACGTGACAAAGTCATTTAGGTACTTAGGTATATTGACTCTATGGACAAAGTAATATAACGACAGAGAAGGCCGGCAACACGCGTATCGCAAGTACGGTTGCCACTTTATATTAAAGTATTTTATAAAAATCGGGCAATGTAAAAAATATTAACATTTTATATGAACAATAAAGTACGTGAAAGTATTTTATTTCACAGGTACTTTTATTTTCTTGGTAAAATTGAACATAAACAAAGTTGCAAATCTCAAAGAGTGATATAGTTTTTATTTTCTGATACCGAAAAATCAAATAAATAGCTTAATATTATGATAATAAACAAGCATTAAAAATATTTCTTTCTTCATGTTAGTAAAATTGTTTTCGTTAGATGTTTGACCTAACATGATAATATCGATTCAGTGGTTAAACGAGTATTCTCAAATATTCTATAACTAATGATATACTTTATTTTGATTCATGGTACTTTTTTTCTTACAATGATATACCATAATACTTATTTTAAAAAAAGTGGCAACCATAATAAAAATGCAAGTGATCACTAAACTTGTTTACCTACATATCTACTTAATGCATCCTGGAGGCCCTGACCTAGCCATTTTATATAAATGCGGAGTTGTTATAATGCCTATTACTAAGCACACTAAAGTGATGTTTGTCAACAGCGTGCCTATATGCGTGTGCGTGCAGCATCGTATAATCTGTCCCAAATTCAACTGGGAGAAGAGATGAGCCTTGAGGTCAGCTCGAGGTTATGCCAGGGAATCCATATATTGTGCTCAAGTATACTGTTACCAATAAACTTTGGTATTGCAGGCTTATAAAGTTAGAACGGTGGTTTAAATTTTACCTTACAGCTGCTTTATGTCAAGTATCAAGTTATTTTAAAACAGGTAGGGCATAGCGTATTTTAAAAGCTGCCCGACATAACAATCCCCTTGAAGGTTGTTCTGTTCCTGAGATTGAGTGAGGTCACCAGTAAGGAAGAAAGAAAGGAAGTAGTATAGGCTGGAAACGGATCGGCGATCCCTTGGTGTTGCTGATGTCCATGAGCGGTGGTGAGCTCGTTTTCCCCCCTTATATAAAAAAGTGTGCCCGCTAATCTTCTGTTTTGTTTTACATCTTTGTATGCCCTTACAGCCTAATATAATTCTTAGGAAAAATCGCCTTTGCGTATAACGATGTCTAAAGTAGTGATATGTTTTCTTTTAATTTTTTACATACCTACATAATTATATTGTATAATTATGTTTTCCATCAGTTGTTTGTACGTTTTCTGATACGAAACTTTGTTTGCTGATCAGTGTGGAAGCTTAGTTAGTTGCTAGAACGTCACCGATTTGCATGGAGAGTTTTCCTTAAGATGAATAATACGAGAAGAAACGTTTTCTTGACCTAGTTAAATCGTTAGAGTTTGTTAAGTTAATATCTTTTTCAATTCCAACTTTTAGTTGAACAACACGTTCTCCCAGACATGTGAATATGCGTTTATATACATATTGTAAAATTTTACGATTTAATTTAAGTACCTTTTAAAAAATAATGACATATTTCCAAAAGTATCCCAGCGTTTCCAAAAATACTCCGCCAATATGAAGTTGACAAGCGTATGCTTTAAAAACCTTCGATTGAAGAGAGACTCGTGTCCCAGCAGTGGGATGAATATGGATGAAAACTGTACCTCCATGTACTAAGTCACTTATTCGCGTTACATAATATAGAGTATTTGGGTCACACGGAAATTCATACGTATACCTAAAAATTATTCCAATTTAATCGGGATGTAGACAAATAGCCATGAATAATAAACCCACAAATGTTTAAAATAACCTTTAATTTCCAATAATATCTTTACCGCTGTATTTGACTAATCCTATAGAATACTCCCAAAAACTTGATCCTGTTTTTTCATTATTTGCTCCATACCTCATTTTCCATTCTTCACAATCTATAAAGAATTTTCCTGACACAGATTCACATTCATTTGCCACTGCTAAGTATATTGGCGTCTGTGCTCCTTCATATAGAGTTCTATAGCACAACCAGCTCATAATTTTCATAATAGTCATTCCAGGATTTTTTCCTTCCGCAATATTAGTGTACATAATTCCCGGGTGAACAGCATTCACTACAACTCCGGTTTCTTTCAAACGTCTTGCCAGCTCCACCGTAAATAAAATATTGCAAAACTTACTATTAGCATATGTTCGAATAGAATCATAATATCTCTCTTTGTTTATATTATTTGGATCGAATATTCCAATGTAATGCGATATGGAACTTAAGTTGATAATGCGACTTGGTTGCGATCTCTTCAATAGAGGTAGTAAGAGTAAGGTTAGTAGAAATGGTCCAAACACGTTAACCTGTACTTCTTCCACGATACCGTCAGCAGTATGACAATTCCCTAAATCGTACGCACCAGCATTATTCACTAAAATATGTAACCGTTCTTCATTCATGTTTATATCTTCGCTGAATTCTTTTACTGAAGCCAAATTTGCGAGATCAAGGTGTTTAAATACAACATTTTTATTACCAGTGTCTCTTATGATTTCGTCTCTTGCCTTCTTTGCCCTTTTCGCATTCCTACAAGCAAGTATTACTCTTGCATTTCTTGCAGCTAATCCTTTGGCAGTTTCAAATCCAATTCCTGAATTTGCTCCCGTCACTATAACCACTTTATTAGTCATAGACACATTAGTTTCACACATTTTAACTTTTGTACGTAAATAGAGTCGAAGAATCATAACAAATAAAAAAACAATAGTTAAATAATAAAGAACCATTATAGATATGATATACGACTTGAACTAAATGTAAACGATAAATGTCCGCAAACGTTGCAAATCGCTACATATATATGGTAGTTGTTCATTTTAGGGTTTCGTATCAAAATGATAAAATAGAAATTGTTTTTTATTACTTAAATTAATAATTATCTACTCGTATTAAAAAAAAATTGTCATTGATGGCAAACATCTGTATAACCAGAACCTTAAAAAATGTCATTCCCAATAGGTTATCTCAGCCAATTTATTGGATACCTAATGTATAAAATGTGTTACTTGTAATTCTTCTGATGCGTTCAGAATTTGGAGGATCAAAGAAAACATATATAAATATTATCACTAATCGTCTCGCTCAAAGACTTGTTGACTGGTAGTCATTGCCACCGGAACAAGCTGGGTTTTGTTAAAGATACAGTGGACCTCATAGTGGCAGATTGTATATAAGACTACAGAGTACTTTTTTATATTACGATGGGTACTAATGTAATAATTTAAAATTTAAAAGTCAAATAGTAAAAATAAGAATTAGTGATTCAACTTTTTCAAAATATTATGAAGTTTAAATTCAACAATTCAGTGCATTACACACATACGATTTATTTATGTAGGAGCAATCGATGGAGTCCAACATACGTTGGATTTTCTGAATATACAATCTTACGATATAATCAAGAAAAAGACTTACTGATAATGAAAGGAATTCAGACAGGAATAGTAGGAATAGAAAGGAACCTTTTCTTATTTCGTATTACCATGGGTAGATTATTATATAAAATAGTATGCCGTGTTTTTTTTTTTTACTTCGTTGGGTGGCAGACAAGCATACGGTCCGCCTGATGTAAAGCGGTTACCGTAGCCATATTAACGCTCGCAACATAAAATATCACTCGCGTGCCGCCACCCCTGCTGCCAACGCAGCATCTCCTTCCTTTCTGGTGACCTCACTCACTCGCAGAAATACAACAACCCTCAAGGGAATTGTTATTTGACTGCGGTATTCTGTGAGGTGGAGGTACATACTCCAGTCGAGTAGCTTACAATTACGCCCACTACCTCTCTTTTCGCCAGAGCTTCGTTTGTCAGTCAGCAGGGTGCACCACGTGCAGGTGAAGTTGGCTTTGGTTCAAAGATGTTGATAAACCACTTACACCCCAAATACATTTTTACACATTAATACATTTTTATGAAATGACGGAATCTTCGGTGTATAAATGCCACTCACACTTGGCCATTTTATTATTCCTGTTAAGAATAATAACGATGTAAAACACGTATTTGTCGAGAAAATCAGCTTTGGCCTTTCCACCTAATACGACCGCGCAAGAGTTTTTTTAATATTTTTTTTAATATTGCACTTTTAATCCTTAGATTTGAGGAGCTCGATGGCGTCGTTTCGCGTGTCAGTCTAATCAAACACGCAAGTTAAGCAATGTCGACCGTAGCCTGTCCACAGATGGGATTATTTATCTCGAGCTTGTCACAGCGCCGCGTTTACAGAATATGTAGATTTTTTTTGCAAAGTTGCAATGTATTTGCATTGCAACCTTCTTAATGTACCTGAATGTAATGCAATGCAATGCATACACATTTTTACATGTCACAGTTCATCTTGTCATGTGACAGTCCCATATACAGTACCATGTGATAGTCCCATGTACAATAGGCGGCTTATTGCTACGTAATCTCTTCCAGGCAACCTTTATTTTTTTTTATACTACGTCGGGTGGCAGACAAGCATACGGCCCGCTTGATGTGAAGCGGCTACCGTAACCGTATTAACGCTCGCAACATAATATATCACTTGCGCGCCGCCACCCCCGCTGCCAACGCAGTATCTCCTTTTCTGGTGACTTCACTCACTCACAGGAACACAACAATACTCAAGGGAATTGTTATTTGGCTGCGGTATTCTGTGAGGTGGAGGTACTTTCCCCAGTCAGGTAGCTTACAATTACGCTCCCTACCTCTCTTTTCGCCAGAGCTTCGTTTGTCAGTCAGCAGGGTGCACCACGTGCAGGTGAAGTTGGCTTTGGTTCAAGGATGTTGATAAACCGCTTACACCCCAAAACCTTTGGGTAGAGGAGAGTATCAGAATAGGAAGGGTAGGTGTTAAAGTATAATTTGTATCATTTAATGAACTGTATTTTCTTTTCACATTTTGGAAAATGTGGACGGGCGTTTAAGTTGGCTCCTATCCAAAAACCAGCAGTTTTGTCTAGATTAATTGTTACTACTTTTGCCAAATGCAGTCTAAAGCTTAGATTTACGACGTGTATTTTGAATGTTTTATCAAGTAATGTTTGTCGTTTGTCTTTATAAAAGTTAGAGGTAGAGGAAAAGCAGGCAAGTTCACTCTATTTTACACCCTTAAGGAGCATTATAATATGCCGGCGTCACACATTGGGTATATTGGCTCCAACTTATAGTCTTGGATCCATACACCAATGTGTAGATCGGTCTTGGCCAGCTATTGGACATAAACGTTACACTGCGTCCAATAGCCAGTGTCGACCTGTGATGTGTCGGTTTTTTTTACACCAACAAAGGCGAGGTGAGTGAAGGGGGTAGGCGGGCGGGCAACTTGGGTCCATCGTCGCTTCTTCAATAATTGTATTATCCATAAATTCGTAGCCAAGTTTGGACCCAATTTGAATCCAATGTGTGGCCGCGTCATTAAAGCCTGCAATACATTTTGGCTCACCAGTGCCGAGTGTGGGCCAATACTACCAACATTATAGACAGCGTGTTTGCCTTGCTATCGCTTAAGGCTAGTTCGCATTAGGCTAGTATTTTAGTCTTATCGTATATATTTACAAAAAACATGTATAAAAGTCAATTTATCAGTTGTCTAGTACCCATAAAATCAAAATCAAAAATTCAAAATCAAAAATTCATTATTCCTTGGCCTTTATAAAGCACTTAGAAACGTCATACAAATTAAATATAAGAACATGTATAAATCCTTACTACTCCAAATTCGCAGAGCTTAGATTCACTTTCATCACACTATCTTGAATGTGAAAGTGAATTTAAGTGCAAGTTCCGGCGACGGGGCTTCTTGAGAAGAACTGGCAAGAAACTCAAGGCCGACTCTTTTAATTGCCAATATCGTTACATTAAATACAAATACAATCATTAACATAACATAATAAGAGCAATTCATTTCCAAATATATACATAGTAGAAGCTTTGCGCTTAATTTGGGACTAGATGGTGCTGTGTAAATTGTCCAGAAATATTTATTTTAATTATAGGAGAATTGGTTGAACGTACATAAAAATAAAAAAGATACATAAACTCGAACATTGAATCCTTTTTTGAAATCGGTTAAAAATAATACATCTTTCTGTATTCTGTTATTTTCAGTTATTTTATATTTTCTTTCTTTTGCGTTTATAATAAGGATAGTCTTTTAGAGTAATAAAGTTGATACTGTTGATTGTTGGCACTTGGTGGAACATTATTATCATAATGTTATAATAAAGCACTTGTACTATTCCACGTTATTATATTTAATATCACCGACCGGTTTCGCCGCTAAGGCATTATCAAGGTAAACAGATGGTGTTTGTGTTTCTACAAAACATTTTTATACCCAAAGAGAGAGTAGAGTTTTAGAGTAATAATATTTTTTCATAACAATGGCTATGTTGAGCTATAACTTACACAAATTGTTGTACGAGCAAGTGTACCATATAAACAGTTTACCCAGAGCCAGACCGCTGCCTCTATTATAAATCTTCCCTAGGTAGTTTTATCCCGGCGTCTGGTCTCAAGCGTCTGATATATGGACCTATAGTGTTGTAGCTTTAAAATTATATAATGTTGTTGTATGTAATTTCTATGTTACTTATATGATCATCAGAAAGGAAGGAGTTACAGCGTTAGTAGCGGGGGTGGCGGCGTGCGAGCGAAATTTCATGATGCGAGCATTATTATGGGTTCGGTAACCGCTTCACATTTTTTTATACTACATCGGGTGGCAGACAAGCATATGGACCGCCTGATGTGAATCATTTAACGTAGCCATATTAACTCTTGCAACACAAAATATAGCTCGCGCGCCGCCACCCCCGCTGCCAACGCAGCAATACCTTACTTTTTGGTGACTTCACTCACTCGCAGGAGCACAACAACCCTCAAGGGAATTGTTATTTGGCTGCAGTATTCTGTGAGGTGGAGGTACATTCTCCAGTATTCTACCTCTCTTTTCGCCAGAGCTTTGTTTATCAGTCTGCAGGGTGTACCGCGTGCAAGTGAAGTTGGCTTAGGTTCAAAGATGTTGATGAACCACTCACACCCCATGCTGCATCACCTGCTCGTGGTGCACCCTGCTGACTGACAAACGAAGCTCTGACGAAAAGAGAGTTAGGGCATAGCGTAGTTTTATGCTGCCCGGCTGGGAAAGTACCTCCACCTCACAGAATGCCGCAGCCAAATAACAATTCGCTTAGGGGTTGTGTGCGTGAGGTCACCAGACAAAAAGGAAGGAGTATCCGCTGGCAGCGGATCGGCGACCCCTTGGTGTTGCTGATCTCTATGGGCGGTGGTGATTGCTTTTAATCAGGTGACCCACATGCTCGTTTGCCCCCTCTCATTAAAAAAAAATATAAGTGTTTCTATCCATCGACAGATCACTCTTTGGCGTACATATAGTGACTGAAGCATCTGCTCAGCAATAGCCGCGCGTTCTATTTTACATAATTTGCTTTATTTCAAAACGTTATTTATTTATTTGATAACCTTTTTCTACATCGATTGGACTTATATAGTCACCAAAAAAAAATGATCAGACAACTGTGTAAAGCCTCGACTCCACCTAAGCGGTGATGTGGGGAGAGGGCACGTGTTTCCATACATTGCACATCTAGCTGCACTCCGCTTGACGCTGATAATGTACGCTTTTGTAGAGTCCGGACCTAATTATTGTTATGTTTTTGGACTACGGTGCAGAACCTTGGACTCTGACCGTTGAGCTGATTCATAAGTTGAAAGTCGCGTAGCGTGCGATGGAGAGAGCTATGCTCGGCATTTCTCTACAGGACCGAATCCGGAACCAAGAAATTCGACGGAGAAACAATTGGCTTAGATTAATCTTTTTTTTTTTTTTATACTACTTTGGGTGGTAAACAAGCATACGGCCCGCCTGATGTGAAGCGGTTACCGTAGCCATATTAACGCTCGCGACATAAAATATCGTTCGCATGTCGCCACCCCCGCTGCCAAAGCAGCATCTCCTTCCTTCCTTTTTGGTAACCTCACTCACTCGCAGTAACACAACAACCCTCAAGGGAATTGTTATTTGGCTGCTTTATTCTGTGAGGTGGAGGTACATTCCCCATTCGGGCAGCTTACAATTACGCTCCCTACCTCTCTTTTCGCCAGAGCTTCGTTTGTCAGTCAGCAGGGTGCACCGCGTGCAGGTGAAGTTGGCTTTGGTTCAAAGGTGTTGATGAACCACTTACACCCCAAAATCATCAGGCTTAGCTCTCAAAGTCAGCAGGCTAAAGTCGCAATGGGCAGACCACATCTGCCGAGTCAGTGATGGCAGATGGGGTAAGAAAGTCCTAGAGTGGAGACCTCGTATGGGGAGCATCGGTCGCTTCATGGACCGATGATCTCGAGGAAACGGCAGAAGCGGCTGGATGCAAAAAGTGGAGGATCGCATAATGGTGGATGGCATTAGGGAAGGACCAGCAGTGGATAGATATAAACTGATGATGATGATGATAATGATTATGATTGTGGCCGGTTATATGATAGACAGATAATACTTATTAATTCCATGGTGATAGTAACGCGCCATTTGTAGACCGAGGTCTAGCTGTCAGTTGAAAGTCTGGTTGACTTTCGACGTACAGCTACGAGTAGGTCTCGGTCACTCCATACAAATGGCGCGTGCTAACAATTTTAGAAGTTTAGAAGACGTCATCCTAATTGTTTATCCTAATGAAATAAATGTTTACAAAACTTTAATATGATTTTCTGAACTTCATTGTTTTACTTACTTAAGTAATTGTATAAGTTAACCGCAATGAATTCTTACTTTGAATATTATTTACATAGACTTCATTAAGTTGACTTCAAGTCAAAGTTAGGTCAGAATTAAATTTCTGTGTAATTGGATTTTTGGCATCAAGTGAACTAAAGTTGGAAAGTTCTATGCATTAAGGGGACTTGGCGTTGCGGTAAGATATGAAACAAAACTTGCTTAATAAATTTTGTTAGGTAAAACTTGTCACATGATTCTGACGAGAATTTAGAGAAGTTAAGGGTTAATCTGAAAGGGTAATCTGATTTTTACGCGACTGACGAAGAAGATGTATTATGTTTTTCGAGTACATATAATATATGTACATTTTATTTATACTACGTCGATATGAACGCTCGCCATATGAACGATAGCCATATGAACGCTCGCAACATAAAATATCGTTTTGCGATTAATGTTAAATAACAATTGCCTTGAGGGTTGTTGTGTTCCTGCGAGTGAGTGAAGTCACCAGAAAGGAAGGAGTTGATGCGTTGGTAGCGGGGGTGGCAACGTTCATATGGCTACGGTAACCGCTTTACATCAGATGGGTTGTATGCTTGTCTGCTAAAAAAAAAATACGGCTCTTCCAAATCCTCTGCACCCGCTTCACCTCCGATTTTACCATTTGAGCTGTCACTATCGCTGTGCATATTACTAGGCTCCATAAAATCTCTAACTCGTTCCCAGGTCAATGTATACTATGCTTCTACAATAAACTTCCAAACGGCGCGTTTAAATTATCCATGGGTTAATAATTATACATTAAGAAATATATCAAAACTAGACTATGTCAAAAGGCTTACTATTGTATTTCAGATTACATAAATGATAAAATTATTTGGAAATGAATTGCTCTTGTTATGTTATGTTAATGATTGTATTTGTATTTAATGTAACGATATTGACAATTAAAAGAGTCGGCCTTCAGTTTCTTGCCAGTTCTTCTCAAGAAGCCCCGTACCGAAACTGGCACTTAAATTCACTTTCACATTCAAGATAGTGTGATGAAAGTGAATCTAAGCTCTGCGGATATAGAGTAGTAATGATTTAGATACATGTTCTTATATTTAATTTGTATGACGTTTCTAAGTGCTTTATAAAGTCCAAGGAATATTTTCATTTGATTTTGATTTATTTATTAAGGATCCCAGATAAACAAGGGACTGGACGGCATCAAAATCGCTCAGTTCGTGAGTGTGCGTCATAATTCCGGCATACATAATATAATACGCAGAAAACACCCATACCAAGACAAAGAGACATGTTCATGCACACTAATATTTGTCTTGTGCAGGAATAGAACCCGCTACCTCGGAGTCAATGTGGCCATTCGACCACCGGGATCGTCAAATAGGCTTCCCCAAATGCTTTCCATGCGGACCGAGTCCGATTCGCACTTGGCCGGTTTTTTGTTACAGATCCCTAATACTTACCCTACTTAATTTTGTATATAGAGATTGACTAAGTATTTTTGATGGTTGAATAAATTATTAAGCGACAACCCTACGTGTTTAGGTTATTATCGCCCGCTCGGGGCTTGATTCGTCTTACTTCTCTATTTTTACTATGTCATCGGTCACCTTTGTTTATGGTGGTGGTGAGGGGACATTTTGTCATCCCATATATGCCGCCTTCACTCCAGGATTTTCCTCTCCCATCCACCATTGCTGACTCCGGAAATGTGACCGAGTTACTTATAGATAGATTATTTACTTCTCTCCTTACAAAAGGAAGAAACGTTAACTTTTGATTATTTCATTTAAAAAGTATATAAACTTACTTACCTTCTCCTTTCTATACTTTCCTCGACCTTTGCGTAACGTAATACCAATCAGAATTTCCATAGAAATTGTAACCTTTGAAAATATCGGATATCGAGAAAAGACTGATTTATTTAAGCTTGGATTTCGAAATTTCTCCGTCTTTGTTGATATGCGAAATTCAAAGCTTCGTTATGTTTTCATTTACTTTTATAGGTATCTGCTGTCATTTGAATTTCAATTGTCCATTTCTGTAATTGAATAAGACGCTAAGGAAACGACATAGAAAGGGCCCTATGGTTCCTTCTAGTTCGAACTACAAATATAGGTATGTATGATTTTTTTAATTTAATGGAATTAAAAGAAAAATAATTTTATTACAGTTTTACATATAATATAATGCTTTTTTTATACAACTAAGGTGACAAACAAGTTGAATATCCAATTAATATAATTTCATTTGTTACAATTTTCGAACAAAAATATCCTATCTCCACCCTAACCCAACGTACAATGGATATCAAATTTTAGCAAATGAAGGTTATGTCAAATGAAGTAATATTACTGGTTATTATATGTTTATTACGCACGGCATTTTTTTTCTCTTACATCGCCAGTCTTTTAACTTATCAAAAAATACTAGATCTTTGAAAGGGACAGAGATAAATTCAATACTAGAACTATGTTTTTTTTACACTGCGGCAGGTGGAAAACATACCTAACAAAATATAAACATAATAATATAAATGTTGCAAATAATAAAAAAAAAAAACGAGTGTGCTTTAGACCACACGACTGAAGTAAAACTTCTTTAGCTCTACTAATTTATATCTCCCTGTCAACTTCCATTCGTCATGCATTCACCAGCTTCCTTCCCAAGTGAAGCGTGCATAAAGACTACTATTGTTGTAGGTTGTTCAAAGTAATGAAACTCTTGACGTTGCTTGGTATTCACTTTATTCCTAGGAGTAGCTAAAGTGTAATACTGACTACTGTCAGAGATCGTTTTTATCACACACGTGTTTTCTGTACGAGCGCTCGTTATCGGATGCCTGATGCTTGCTTCGCTTGGAATGAAGTTGACGCCCTCCTCTCCACTTCCACCACTCTTGAAGAGTGGCGTGCTTCATCGTGATTGTTCGAAATGCTGGCGCAACGAATTACAAGCTCGGAGTTAAATCAAATCTTTTACACAATGTGAAATCATGACTGTGGCAATCATACGCATAAGTACATACTAAATAATTATAAACTATGCTTTTAAATTTAATGATAGCTAACACTATAAACTACACAACACCCGCCAACTATAGACATTCTAAACACAAATGTCAGAGGTACATTCGTGATACTTGTTCAGTTGGAGTTTAATGGGGTTAATTCGTTACGTTGGTTTATCTCTATTGCTGATGTATCTCGTTCATGATACAAAATCCAAGATGTAAATATTTGATGACAAAACATCGTGACAACACCATCTCTGGAATATTAAATCTTTTGAATAGAACATTGTAATTGGGATGAAAAGATAAGATATCTAGAAAATGATAATGTTAACTGATGATGTAATAAAGTAGTATAGGTAAGTGTGATACTTTTATTTCTTAATACTTCTCACAATTAATTAAACTCGTTAGTATAGACAGTGGCTAAAGACATTCTTAAAATGAAAATACCTAAGCTTAAGGCTCATCATCAGCCTGTATATACCCACTGCTGGATATAAGTAAGCCATCCCCAATGCTTACCACCAAATACGATCCTCCGACTTCCGTATCCAGCCGCTTTCCTAAGGTCATTGTACCATCTAAAACTTTTTAACAAAAAATTAAACCGCCGAAAAAAATGAAAAGCAAAAAATAATAAACAACTTTGTTTTTATTGACCTTAATAACTAAGTTCTTAAACTAATTCAAGTACACCTAAGTAATTTTGAGTCGGCGCTAAACACGCATTTTTTGGAATATTTTTGTTTATCGTTGGAGATTTCACGTTGCAGTGTTAATTTGATTTGGTTAGTTTTATTTATTTAAATTTGAGGTAATTTTGTGATCTTTGTTCATTGATTGTTTGGCGCCGACTCAAAATTACTTAGGTGTAGGTACTTAAATTAGTTTAAGAACTTAGTTATTAAGGTCAATAAAAACAAAGTTGTTTATTATTTTTTGCTTTTCATTTTGTTTCGGCGGTTTAATTTTTTTGTTAAAAAGTATTTATTTTATATTTATTTGTGGCTGTAATGTACTAATTACTACAGGCTTAATTTTGATAACTTTTAAAATTGCTGGTCTGAAGCTCATTCTTGGTGAGGTTTATTTTTATACTACGTCGGGTGGCAGACAAGCATACGGCCCGCCTGATGTGAAGCAGTTGCGATAGCCATATTACCTCTCGCAACGTAACACATTGCTCGTGCGCCGCCACCCTCGCTGCCACCGCAGCAACTCCTTCCTTTCTGGTGACCTCACTAACTCGCAATAACACAACAACCCTTAAGGAAATTGTTATTTGGCTGCGGTATTCTGTGAGGTGGAGGTACATATTCCAGTCCGGTAGCTTACAATTACGCTCACTGACACTCTTTTCGCCAGAACTTCGTTTGTCAGTCAGCAGGGTGCACCACGTGCAAGTAAAGTTGGCTTTGGTTCAAAGATGTTGATGAACCACTTGCACCCCAAACTTGTTTTTTTTTGTAATACACAACTCAGCATTCAAATCAGTGAATGAACTATAAATCATCTCCTGTTTTCCTACCCTTAGGGTTGAACTTTTTTTTTCAAATTTAATGGGGACTAACTTCGGGGTATACCCTTTCCAATAAAAAAATAATTATCAAAATCGGACTACTCTGTGAAAAGTTATGCGTGGTCATACATCACAATCAGTGAGTCAACAATCAATCATCCCCTGTTTTCCTAACCTTAGGATTGAATTTTTTTTTCCATATTTATTTGGGACTAACTTCGGGGTATAAAACCTCTTCCAATAAAAAAAGAATTATAAAATCGGACTACTCTGTGAAAAGTTATGCGTCATACATCACAATCAGTGAGTGAACAATCAATCATCCCCTGGATTCCTACCCTTTGGGTTGAAATATTTTTTCGAAATTTATATGGGATCAACCTCGGAGTATACCCTTTCCAATAAAAAAAGAATTATCAAAATCGGACTACTCTATGAAAAGTTGTTCATGATCATACATAAAAAAAAAAAATATACGCGTCGAATAGAGAACCTCCTCTGTTTTTTCGTCGGTTAAAAAGGAGGGCGTCCTACGCGCGGTCTTCACTCTAATACCTTCCTCCCCCATCTGCCATCACTTACTCGGCAGATGTAACCGGCCCATTGCCACTTCAGCTTGCAAACTCAGTAGGCTATGTCGACACTCTTGGTTCTCCGTCGAATTTCTTTATTCTGTATTCAATTCTTAAGAGAAACCCTGAGCATAGCCCTCGTCATTGCTCGCTGTGCAAACTTTAGCTTGTGGACCAATCACATGGTCTTAATTTTTCTTTGAAATTTGATGTTTGGAATGTGGGTGAACCCTTAAGGCCCAATCATTCATTAATTGTCGATCGATATTTTATGTTGCGAGCGTTAATATGGCTACGGTAACCGCTTCACATCAGGCGGGCCGTATGCTTGTCTTGCACCCGATGTAGTATAAAAAATATATTTATCAACTCGTACATTCAACGTCTTCTATTTAGGTAGGTAGGCTCATTTATTCCCAAAACCATAATAATTAAACAGTGGTTTTATCATACATGTTCTGTAGTATAGTAAAACCCTTCCATTGCGGGGAGGCTCATATCCCAGGCGTGGGATGAATAATTAGTGGTGGGTCGTCGACGATTTTACAGTCGACGCAACGAGACCGTTTACCGTCGACGATGAACTAGTTTAAAAAACAGTCTAATTTTCGACTAGATTACGTCGTCGTGATAAGACTATTTATATATAGCTCGCAACATAAAATATCGCTCGCGCGCCGCTACCCCCGTTGCCACCGCAGCATCTCCTTCCTTTCTGGTGACCTCACTCACTCGCAGGAACACAACAGCCCTCAAGGGAACCGTTATTTGGCTGCGGTATTCTGTGAGGTGGAGGTACATTCACCAGTCGGGTAGCTTACAATTACGCTCCCTACCTCTCTTTTCGCCAGAGCTTCGTTTGTCAGTCAGCAGGGTGCACCGCATGCAGGTGAAGTTGGCTTTGGTTCAAAGATGTTGATGAACCACTTGCACCCCAACTATTTCTTCACATAAGCGATTGGTAAACGTAAACGACTGAAAACCTCATTTGTCAAGTCACTAGACGAGACGAGACGATCGCGACGCGACGCAACGGACTCATCAACCGGTCGAAGAATAAACTAGTTTATCTGTGAACTGTAAACTAGTTTAATCGTTCACGCACAAAAAACAGTTTATAAAAACGGTTCGTTCATTCAACGCCTATCTCTGAATAATAGTTGTGTTCTATCTATCTTCTATCTATATCTATAAAAGAGAAAGTATGATATTTAAAATATGTATGTTCCGCATAGACTCCGAAACGACTGGACCGATTTCAACGAAATTTTCAGACAATCTTTAGATTGACCCAGCTGATAATCCTGTGAGGTTTGGTAGTGATCGGAGCATTTTATTATTATTAAGCCCTTCGAAGCGGGCTGGGTATGCTAGTAATCTATAAAACTCGTAATTGAACAATCTTTTTTTTGCGAATGCCTATACCTAATGGATGCCGCCAAATTCCAAGTTAAAATTTTGTAATTTTTAAGATTTTTAAGACTTATCAATTTTCGCCTATCTTAGTCTATGTGTATGGAAAAAAATATTACGGCATTTATTTGTTTCACATAAAAAAATTAACCAATTTAAATTGTATAAATTTAAATTTTTACAATTTTATTACCGTTTTACTCGTAATTTACAATAAGTTAATTAAAATGGTTTTTTTTTATTTACTTTTTATTTTTAATTTACTTTATTTATTTTTAAACCCGAATAAACCATCTTTGTGTAGATCTGACTGTATTGGTATGGGATCTTTAAAAAGGGTGTGAATTTATTTTTACAGGGTCGACAACATGCGAGTGATGCCCCAGATGCTCCACGCGTCCATTGGCTGCCGTAACTGCTTCCATTAGGCAAACCCTATGATTGTTTTCAACCTTGATGATATAAAAAAGCATAGTATATCTGCTAACTATCACAAAAACATAAACTCAGTTATACAACAATCAAAAATATTGACAGTAAAACCAGATTTATATTTATGCCCACTTTAAAGCACTTTTACAGCCAAAGATATCTGGTTTTATGTGTGTACAAAATGCGAAATTTTCTCGTAAATACGGTGTTAAATATAAAGGCAATTGTCCTGTTCGTTACGGCGATCGGTGAAAAAAGCTTCATTCTATGTGTGGTTAAAGGAAGTAATAGCATCGTAAACTGTTCAGTTTGGGTATAATTACCCATTATGTAGGAAGACTGGGATGTTAGAGGCTCACCACGATAATTAGAGCCTAAGCCAATCTCATCTGCACACTGCAGACTACTACTAAAATTGGTTACAAAGCGCTTACTTAATATCTACACATTTATACATGCAGTACGGAAAAAAAGGAAAAGAACGCGAACAAACGGGAAAACATTTATCTACAACTTTTCAAAAAAAGTTTCTAATCAACATTAACGTCTCGCCGTGACGGTATAGGGTGTAGGTTATTTGTAAGTCCGACAAGGGAAGTAACTCCACCTCACAGAATACCGCAGCCAAATAAAAAAATCTTTGAAGGTTGTTGTGTTTCTGCGAGTTAGTGAGGTCACCAGAAAGGAAGGAGTTACTGAGTTGGTAGTGGGGGTGGCGGCGCGTGAGCGAATGTCGCGAGTGTTAATATGGCTACGGAAACCGCTTAACATCAGGTGGGCCGCATGGCTGTATATATATGCCATTCGACGTTAGCATAACAGAAAAAAATAGATCGTGGTAGATTGTTTAGCATGCAGCAGTTCAAGAAGTAGTACAAGAGCTTGTTTTTGGTTGGAGACGAGCTATAAAGGCGCACGCGCGCACACACACACATACACACACACACACGTCCGCGCGAAGGCGCAGACACACACACATATATATATTTTTTTTCGGTAATTTATTTGACGAAATAAAAAGTTATTATATTGCACCTTCCTCGTACCCCTCCTTGAGCGAGTACTAGGATAAAACCTAAATATCCATAATGTAGCTAAATGTAGGTAAATATGTTTATATTAATTTATTTAATTGATGCATCAATAGGTTATGAAAGTTGCCCGGAAAATTACAAAATTTAAGATAACTGAACGACCATAGTATACACTTTTCTATAGTAACTTTATGTCGTTTGACAGAACTGTTAGTCATTTGAAAGAGATTTGATTACACGTAGCGAGTAGAGTGGCGAGGGACTACCCTGTACTGATTGCTCGATTCACGTGTACCTTGCGATGAGTACTCGACTTAGGAGCTGGCTTATGGTGGCCATCTCTAAATTCGGCAATCAGGACAAGAAGTGTGAAAACACCGGACTTTGAAGCATAAAACTCGGACATGTTATCAGTGGTTTTTAGTGCTAGTTAGTACTATTTCTTATACTTTTGGAAGACGGGTGTTTGGGGGTATAGAGCGGAGCGCGCAATGCTAGCGCAGCGCTGTGATGACTTTTTTTTATGTAAGAGGGGGCAAACGAGCAAGTGAGTCACATGATTGAAAGCAATCACCACCACCGATGGAGACCAGCAACACCTAGAGGTCGCCGATCCGTGCCAGTCTATACTCCTTCCTTTCTTTCTTTCTAGTCTCACTCACTCGCAGGAACACGACAACCCTTAAGGAATTGTTATTTGGTTGCGGTATTCTGTGAGCTGGAGGTACTTCGCCAGTCGGGCAGCTTAAAAAATACGCTATGCCCTACCTATCTTTTCACTAGAGCCTCATTTGTCGGTTAACAGAGTGCACCACATGCTGCTGAGGCTTTGGTTCAAAGAAGTTGATGAACTACATAAAAATGCTAGCAGCTCGTTGATAACCACATTACAACTAGAACACTTCACAGTTTTTGAGGCCATTGTCCTCAACGATGAGTCAACGATCACACATAGGTAAATGCGTCCGCGCGCATTGATAACGCCAACTGAGAGATAAATCCATGGGAAACCGGCTTGATGGCAACCCTAGCCTAGCAAAACAGCTAATCGCGAGTCTCTTGGTAAAGTAACTCTTATTAGTAATCTACAAGCAATCTCAGGAAGAGCACCGTCTGTCTGGATGAAGCCAGTAAATAATACAAAGACAACATAAGGAACCGTTAAAGTGCCCGAGCGGTTTTCGCTTGAATTATTGATAGTGTGGTCTAATGAATAATGCATGTTCTAGACTCTGAAACTCCTCCTGAATTTAATCAATCCACAAATGGATTTCAATAATAAAGGTGGAAAAGATACAGTTAAATAATGATATGAGATACTGGTTCAATTTCAAACTTCACTATTCTATACCTATAATTACTTAAGCTATTCCACTAAATTAATTTATTTTAACAGGCCGGTTTCGCTTTTACAGCACTATCAATGTATTATGCAAGTTAAAATGCTGTAAAAGACCTAAAAGAGGATGAGGACATGGAGAGGGAAAGGAGAGCGTTGGCAGTGTGATGCAACATGTTGGCCCGAAGCTTTGCGCGGTGCAGTACAGATGTAATAAAAACTTTTTAACGAAAAAAGTAAACCGCCGAAAAAAATAAAAAGCAAAAAATAATAAACTTTGTTTTTATTGACCTTAATAACTAAGTTCTTAAACTAATTTAAGTACATCTAAGTAATTTTGAGTCGGCGCCAAACACGCATTTTTTGGAATATTTTTGTTTATCGTTGGAGATTTCACGTTGCATTGTTAATTTGATTTGATTATTTTTATTTCTTTAAATTTGAGGTAATTTGTTTATTGATTATTTGGCGCCGACTCAAAATTACTTAGGTGTACTTAAATTAGTTTAAGAACTTAGTTATTAAGGTCAATAAAAACAAAGTTTATTATTTTTTGCTTTTGATTTTTAGGCGGTATAATTTTTTTTTTATTTTATATTTTTTTGTGGCTGTAATGTAATGGCTGTAATTACTACAAGCTCAATTTTTTATTACTTTTAAAATAGCTGGTCTGAAGCTCATTTTTGGTGAGGTTTTTTTTTATACTACGTCGGGTGGCAGACAAGCATACGGCCCGCCTGATGTGAAGCAGTTACCATAGACATATTAACGCTCGCAACATAACATATTGCTCGTGCGCCGCCACCCTCGCTGCCACCGCAGCAACTCCTTCCTTTCTGGTGATCTCACTCACTCGCAGAAACACAATAAACCTCAAGGGAATTGTTATTTGGCTGCGGTATTCTGTGAGGTGGAGGTACATATCCCAGTCTGGTAGCTTACAATTACGCTCCCTACATCTGTTTTCGCCAGAGCTTCGTTTGTCAGTTAGCAGGGTGCACCACGTACAGGTGAAGTTGACTTCGGTTCAAAGATGTTGATGAACCACTTGCACCCCAAACTTGTTTTTCTTTGTAATACACAACTCAGCATTAAAATCTGTGAATGAACTATAAATCATCTCCTGTTTTCGTACCCTTAGGTTGATTTTTTTTCCAAATTTATTTGGGACTAACTTCGGCGTATAACCCTTTCCAATAATAATAGAATTATCAAAATCGGACTACTTTGTGAAAAGTTATGCGTGGTCATACATCACAATCAGTGAGTGAACAATCAATCATCCCCTGTTTTCCTACTCATAAGATTGAATGTTTTTTTCTATATTTATTTGAGCCTAACTTTGGGGTATACTCTTTCCAATAAAAAAAGAATTATCAAAATCGGACTACTCTGTGAATAGTTATGCGTAATACATCACAATCAGTGAGTGAACAATCAATCATTCCCGGGTTTCCTACTCTTTGGGTTGAAATTTTTCTTCGAAATTTATATGGGATCAACCTCGGGGTATACCCTTTCCAATAAAAAAAGAATTATCAAAATCGGACTACTCTGTGAATAGTTATGCGTGGTTTTACATTACAATCAGTGAGTGAACAATCAATCATCCTCTGTTTTCCTACCCTTAGCGTTGAATTTTTTTTCCAAATTTATACGGGACTAACTTTGGGTTATATCCTTTCCAATAAAAAAATAATTATCAAAATCGGACTACTCTATAAAAAGTTGTGAAAATACATAAAAAAAAAAATATACGCGTCGAATTGAGAACCTCCTCCGTTTTTTCGTCGGTTAAAAATAACCCTTTTTAAGGCGTACTGCCAATCCTTGTATACATGCAATCTTTGGGTTAACTATACGCAAAGGGCTTTCAACGCTCTCCGAGTACAATATAAAAATGCTTTCAGGGTGATGATGGGCCTTCCTCGATATTGTAGCGCATCGACTATGTTCGCTTCAGCGCACACAAATGATTTTTATGCGGTGGCACGTGGAAGGATCGCGTCTCTGATGTGCAGGATTCGAGCGAGTACCAACAGCATCCTGGAAGTCGCTAGAGATAAACCCGACTGTCGCATCAGGAGGCACTGGGTGCATACTGATGTTTCTGTGTATTATTTGAATTAAATATAATAATTTTCAATTTTTTCCAATTTTAAAATAAGCTTACTAAAGCTTATGTGTATATATATATATATAGCGTATAAGTTTGTCTATTTTTTTTTTTTTTTTATACTACGTCGGGTGGCAGACAAGCATACGGCCCGCCTGATGTGAAGCGGCTACCGTAGCCATATTAACGCTTGCAACATAAAATATTGCTCGCGCGCCGCCACCCCCGCTGCCAACACAGCATCTCCTTCCTTTCTTTCTGGTGACCTCACTCACTCGCAGGAACACAACAACCCTCAAGGGAATTGTTATTTGGCTGCGGTATTCTGTGAGGTGGAGGTATATTCCCCAGTCGGGTAGCTTACAATTACGCTCCCTACCTCTCTTTTCGCCAGAGCTTCGTTTGTCAGTCAGCAGGGTGCACCGCGTGCAGGTGAAGTTGGCTTTAGTTCAAAGATTTTGATGAACCACTTACAACCCAAAATCGACTGTCATCTAATGACAACAGCCGTGAAAGACGGCTTAACGTGCCCTTCCAAGCTCGACATAGAAGACAGGCTACGGTCGACGCTGCTTGACTTCAGTGATCGATAAGACTGACACGCGCAACGCCGCCATCGAGCTCCACATTTTACATATTTCCTCTTAAATTATTTCAGTATTTTAGTAAGAATTTATGCACATTTGCAGATTTATAACTTTGCATTCAAGATGCATATTCAAAAACATCATTTCCCTTTTAAATATTTGCCGGCACGTGTTGCCAAGTCTTTCTTATGCAATTTAAAACATTTTAGAATGCCATTTTATGAATTCTCAGAAATTATTATTGTACAAACATTCTATCCTATTCTATGTATTTATTTTATTAGTGAGAACTTTTTCCCAATAGCTTATTATTTCTTTTAGTTTAATAACACTGCGCCACCTACCTTAGAAATCGCATCGCAATTTAGCCACCCTTTCTACTCTAATTCTGTACATCTACTTTTTTTTTTTTGTAAATAGTCTCCGAATAATTGTAAATCGAAGGGGTTTAGAGCATACTCTACTACCACAGCATAGTAATACAACCAGTAACATAACATATCGCTCGCGCGCCATTATGTTTCAGGAAGTTTTGGTGCACCGCGCACCAAATATTCCTTAGCGGTCGTGTAAATGACGCTTGGCTGTGTGCGTGCGCCGTTTTGGGCGCTAGTTTGAAGTTAAAGTACTGGTTGTATTACTATGCTGTGCTACTACGCTTCTCAACTGCGGGTTAGCGGGGGCCAGTGTTTTCAAGCTGCCTAAAGACCACTAACTTGGCATAACGACTGTCATCTTAAGGTCAGATCGAAACCCATCCATGGACATCCTGCGGTCGATATTGCTTAACTTGCATGCTCGATTAGACCGACACGCGCAATGAAACCATCAAGCTCCTTGTATATAGAATGTGGTATTATGAGCGCCATTTATTATACAATACGGCGGGTGACAAACAAGCATACGGCACGACTTATGTGTAGCAGTTACCGCTGCCATATAATCGCTTCCAACATAAACTCGCGCATCGCCACTCCCGCTGCCAACGCAGCAACTTCATCCTTCCTGACGACCTCACTCAAATGCAGGAACACAACAATTCTGAGAGGTGGAGGTACTTCCCCAGTCGAGCAGCTTAAATATACTCTGTGCCCTTCCTTTCCCCAGAGCCTCTTTCGCTAGTCGGCAGGGTTCATCACGTGCAGGCGAGGTTGACTTTGGTTCTTAAGATTGTTTATTTACTATCTTATATATAAAGAAATGCATGGTTGACAAAGAAATAACTTGATTTACATCGATTTCAGCGATAAATTCGATTCAAATGTAATCTAAGTTCAATAGTTGTTTGAATTAATTTAGATGGAATATAATGTAGGCATTCATGTGCGTATTTCGAGAATTTCAACTCAGTAGGAATGGAACTCAAGGGTTTCTCGGCCAATAATTCAAAGGATTTCTCAACGAGAATGTTTAATTTGATATAAAGTTATATTGTATACTAAACTTAAAATGGTATCTGTTGACCGATACGGTATGTAGTCCTACTCTTATTCATCTCACTGCTACGATACGGGTCACCCCTCAATTAAAGGGGTTTAGAGCATACTCCACCAGCTGAACAACTGCGGGTTGGCGGAGGCCATTTTCATGCCGCCTGTTTAGGAGGCTATATATAAAAACATATAAAAATGAATATAAGGGAGCTATATTTTGGTTATAAAGTTGATACTGTTGATTGTTGGCACTTGGTGGAACATACCCCGATTTAGGGGTAAATCTCCATTATGTGACAACACAGGTGGGTAAATTATTTTAAAATACCCTTTTAGCGTTTTTATTTTTGATAATTTTGTTGTTATTGCACGGTATAAAAATGTTTTGTGCAAAATTAAATAGGTATAATTAAGTGGAACAGTACAAGTGTTTTATTATAACATTATGATATATTTTGGTTCTTATGCGTGAGGATGATCTCTCGCTTTCTCTGCGATAGCGAGTTTTGCGACTGTGGTGGGCTTTATGTCAACCTCTATGTAAATATCTAATAACAACCCAAGGTAGAAGAAAAAAAGGAGAGATTTTTTTATGTAGTATCTCTTCAGAATTATTGGATCAATACCATCTCCGAACTTGACACACAACTTTTCGTATTAAACAATAATAAAATCTAAACTTTAATCAGAATGGCGTGAAACAGAATGTAAACAAGGCAACAGTGATTGTCAATATTATTAATAATTAAGTATTCCCCAAGATTTGGGATGGAATTGATTTTGTCAATTAAAATTTCATTACAACCACGACCCTCACGGAAACAATCATTGATTGATAACTTACTCGTAGACACAACGGATTTGGGTAACTTAAAATTCACACAAATTGTTTACGTTGCCTCTTAGTAGAATCACGTCCCGTCAACTCCATACAAATGTCGCGTTCGCTGTTACATAAACAATGACGCCTGTACAGAGAGAATGAGCGTGTGTGCGTGCGGCGACATACAAACTATTCCAGATTCGTCTCAGAGGGGAGGTGAGGTCGATACAAGACTTACTGCCATACTGTACGTATTACTATTACTTATACTGTGGTAGAACTCAAATGAATAGCCATGCACCGCTTCCTCGAGCACTATACGCCTATTCAACTACACTGTGACTCAGTACGTTATGCTCGATTTGTTTAGTTGTTCGCCTGCAGAATTTCCCATGATGGCAATAGAATATTTAGAAAGTGAAAATCAAAATATCTTTATTCTTTGGACTTTATAAAGCACTTAGAAACGTCATACAAATTAATTATAAGAACATGTATAAATCATTAATACTCTAAATCCGCAGAGCTTAGATTCACTTTCATCACACTAACTTGAATGTGAAAGCGAATTTAAGTGCCAGTTCCGGCGACGGGGCTTCTTGAGAAGAACTGGTAGGAAACTCAAGGCCGACTCTTTTAATTGCCAATATCGTTACATATATACAGTGCGAATATAATTTGAGTTATATATTTTAATTATTATATGTGTTCAGATACGTGACCATTAAAAAGCGTATTGGATTTCTGGAATGGTTGTCAAAAGTAATACTGTAATAAATAAATAAATAACAATACTTTACCAACCATGACATGGTTAAACTTTAAACCGTTTAAAATAATAAAATTCGTGTCTGTGCTGTTCATCTTTTAAGAGTTTCTTTATCCGGAGGTAACGATTAATCTCAATTCAGGTTATGATTATACCTTATAAATGCTATGTACTTGAAACAGAACCAATATAAAAAAAAAAATACTCCGTAGACTGAGATAAACTGGTTTTTTAAATTAATAATTAAATAGTTATTAGTAAAATGAAAATAATGAGAAACAAGCAATTTCACCTCTGAATGAAACGATTTTGGCAATGCACCAATAGAGTGTAACGTACCTTAACCTGCCTTTGTTGACTTACATTTATGCCTGCTGGTCATATGTTCTTCATTTTCATTTATCCTTCATTGTGCTCCTAAGTTGAAATTGGAGACACGCGCGCCGCATTTCAACTAAGCAACTTCACCAATTTGTCTAATCTTATATTCCAGCCAATTTTATTTGATAAAGAAATTGTATTACATAAAATAGGCCAAAAGATTGAGTGAAGTCCAAACGAAAAAACCTGGATGGCTTATATATAGCTATCCATTACTGCGATTCGATCACGTTGATGTGTTCCGATTCGGTTCAATTCGCTTTGTGAGAATAGCTGTTCAGCATTTTATGGCAGATTGGTTATAAAATATTAAGAGATGTACTACTATAAACGTAAGCTAATAACAAATGCTTTAGGCTATAGTCCTGGAAACACAGAGTCATGCCGTTATATAGCGCACCATTTATTATAGTAATATTTACTTCTGCGGTCTACTTTATTCTAATAAGTGAGGTGGAGGTACATTAAAATCATAATATTTTAATGTACCTCCACGTCACAGAATACCGCAGCCAAATAACAATTCCCTTGAAAGTTGTTGTCTTCCTGCGAGTGAGTGAAGTCACCAGAAAGGATGGAGATGCTGCGTTGGCAGCGCGGGTGGCGGCGCGCGAGCGATATTTTATGTTGCGAGCGTTAATATGGCTACGGTAATCGCTCCACATCAGGCAGGCCGCATGCTTCTCTGCCACCCGACGTAATATAAAAAAAATATCCATAACCCAAATATTATATTAGCATTATTAATTTATTATTAAAGTATAAATAAATAAATAATAAATAAATAAATATTCCTGGACGATGTTGCTAACTCGAGAACGGCTCGACCAATTCTACTAATTTTTGTTATAATATTTTCATTAAGGTACAAGGAAGGTTCTTATGGAGAGGGGACGTAAAACTTGCGAGGAAAATAAAACACCATTTTCTACCAGTGCAAAGCAAAAAGGGGCGGGTAGTAGATAATATAACAAAGATATATTTTACATTTTATAATCACTGAAAAATGTTGTAGAAAATGTCTTCAGGGTACAGACAACCTAATTGGTTATAGTGAAACGAAAACAAGACTCAACCCTAAAAATACTATGAAAAAGGTTACGAGAAAACGCCACAAACTGTAATGTGAAATTTGAATTTTTGAAACAAGAATTATCTTGAAACAAGTTAATTACAAATGGATAAAAAATGTAGATTTTCAGATTTTCCAGATTTCATAATTTGTGGTTTAACTTCACAGATATGGCTTGTCAAATTAAGATTTTCTATAATTACATGCTTGTATGTTAGTGGCTCACCACGATCTTTAGAACCAAGGCCAACCTCGCCTGCACGTGGTGCACCCTGCCTACTAGCGAGACTGGCAAAAGAGAGGATTTGTAAGCTGCCTGAGTGGGAAATTACCTTCGCCTTACCGTAGCCAAATATCAATTCCGTTGAAGGTTGTTGTGTTCCTATGAGTGAGTGATGTTACCAGAAAGGAAACAGTTACGTTGGCAGCGGGTGTGGCGGAGCGCGAGCAATGTTTTCATGTTGCGAGCGTTAATATGGCTACGATAACCGCTTCGCACAGGTAGGCCGTATGTTTGTCTGCGGCCCGACGTAGTATTAAAAAAAACTGATTACTGATCTTGAAAGTACTTCATGGGCTCTTTCAAATGGTATCAGTAATACTTTATAAAATAAACTGAATCTATCCGAAAATTATCAAAATGCATGGCAAAAGAAGGACATCACTTCGAGTGACATAAAATAATAAAAAATAAAACAAATAAATCATAAACTATTTTATCTAATCACATACTGAAATTTACACATTAAAAAACTAAACACAGTATCTTAATGACAGTCTTTACGCACAAGCTATCAAAATAAATTTAAAAAGTTATTTTTCGATACAGCTCTTCTATGGACAACTGTATCGTAAAATAACTTTTTTACCATTTCGATACAGCTTCAGCCCCGGATACAGGTATTTTAAACAGGTTGCAATGCAAATACACGGATACAGGTATTTTAAAAACATTGCAACTATGCAAAATTTTTCTACATAATCTGTGAACGCGGCGCCGCGCGGCGCGTCGCGCATGTGCACTACACATGCTCGATCTGCAAATGGATTTATAAGTAAGAATTATAGCTGTTAAATTAACTTCATTTTTGTATTTCAAATATTATTATCATATATTTCATGAGATTAGATAAAGTAGTGTATGAAACTGCACATAATTAGGTATTAAAATACTCGTGTGGTCATTATAACACTCGCCTTCGGCTCATGTTATAAACTCACACTCGTATTTTAATAACCCTTATTATGCAACAGTTTCATAAACTACTATTATTAAATTCGTAAATTGCATTTTTATTTAAAAAAAAAAAATCCGAAACTATAGTTTAAATATAATCGAGTGTAATTCGTATTGTTTCCACTCCGTACAGATCTACGTATACCCCCATAATTTCCCCTAGCGTGTAAACGATCTACTGTGTTTCTTATTTTGATTACATTTGCAAGTTGATGAGATGATCTACGACGACTACGACTGTTGGAATAAGTACCTATCATGCTTCAAATAGAGGTTTTCCTATCTCTTGGATAATGTACAATTATTTACAATAACTATGGTACATAGACATGCGTGCCTTACTATGGGCCTTATTCGTAAGCTCAAAATTGCGTAGCGCGCGACGGAGCACAGAAAACCAATTCTCTTAATTATCGAAAATACGAGCTATGTGGTCGAATTGCTAGCAATGGCTACTTTCACTCCGAAGTCGCGGGTTCGATCCCCGCACAAGGCAAACATTTGTGTGCATGAACATGTCTTGACCGATGGGGTTGAAACGGTCTCGAATGGCGAATAAACACGAAAACGCAGCGTAGTCTTACCCCCGGGATCGCAATAGACTTCAATATTCATTGCCTTTTTTGGTACTCGCCGTAGTTTCAGTAGTGTGGTGGGCTTCGCCCCGATTAAAGTCGACAGGGTGCACCACGTACAAGTGAGGTTTGCTTTGGCTCTAAAGATCGTGGTGAACCTCAAAACTAAACTAAACCGAAGCAGTTCCTCTTTTAATAATATAGGGGATATTAGCAATAAACCGAATGTTCCCCTTAAGCAGACAATGTAATATAGATTTGTGGTCAATATCAAAGATGAGTCGTAACCAACCATTTCCACCTTTATCACGTCATATAACGCCAGTCGGACATAAAATGTTACAATTCATGTTCAATATCGTAGGCTATAATCCTTTTAGAATATTTCTGTTTTCTGTTACGAGGTATTACAATCTGGATTATTAGATTATTTATTTGTAAGGAACACATACAATACAATGACTATGGGTATGTCGAATGGCTAGCAATAGCCACTTTTTTCAGACAAATTACACAGCGCCATCTAGCCCCAAAGTAAGCGAAGCTTGTGTTATGGATACTAGACAACTGATAAACATACGTAAATACATTTTTTTTTGTAAATATATACTCATGATACATAGTACCCAGACCAAGACAAACAGACATGTTCATGCACACAAATGTTTGTCCTATGTGGGAATCGAACCAACGAAGCCGCGTTATTGACGCTACGCCACCGAGCTCATCAAACTTTGACTCCGAGGTCGCGGGTTTGATTCCCGCACAAGACAAACATTTGTGTGCATGAAACATGCGTATTTGATATGTATTATATATATGTAGGTATTTAAAAAAATATATTAGTACTTACATACATCAATTATCTAATTACCATAGTACAAGATTTGCTTAGTTTTGGAATAAATGGCGATGTGTAATTTGTAAAGGGATATATATTTATTTATATTTATACAATAAAGTCAAGTACATAATAATGTAGACTAAAATGGACCTGATGATGAAGATGATCTCTTGATCATCATCATCAGGTCCATTTTAGTCTCTACTACAGGAGCACGACCCTCTCTTGTCTGCCCCTGACAGAAGGAGGATTTGACTCCCCACGCTGGCCAGACGGGTTGGGGAGGCCTGATCGATGTTTTATAATGTATTTCCCTTAGTTGCCTTGTACGACATCCACGGGAAGAGACGGAGTGATTCTATTCTAGTCTGCCGGAAACCACACGGCCACTGTGTAATTTGTGCAGGGACATTTATTTATTTATATTGATACAATAAAGTCAAGTACATCATTACCTTAGCAAGAGATATTTGGTAAAATTTCTATGACTTCAACGACAGAGGATTGCTTAAAATTTTCAGACGATTATATACCTATTATATCGTTGTCAACCCCATCCCATTGCTGGGATACGCGGCTCCGGGATACGGGTTTAGAGCATACTCCATCACGCTGCTCCACTGCGGGTTAGCGGAGGCCTGTGTTTTCAAGCCGCCTAAAGGCCACTAACGTGGTTTAACGACTGTCATCTAATGCCAACAGCTAGGGATTGACAGCTTAACGTGCCCTCGGAAGCACGGAGGAGCTCGAGATAGATAAACCCATCCATGGACAGGCCACGGTCGGGGTCTGGGGTCACGGGGGTAGTCTGACACGCATAACGACGCCCCTCATATCCCAACAGTGGGATGAGTAAGGGTTAAGGTCGATAGTTATTATAGAAGCTTAGCTAGTTATGAAACTAGCTAGGTTTCAATTCGCTTATTCTGTTTCACGCAATGATGTTGTTACATAACAAGTGTAAGTGGGTGTAAGTGGTTTATCAACATCTTTGAACCAAAGCCAACTTCACCTGCACGTGCTGACTGACAAACGAAGATCTGGCGAAAAGAGAGGTAGGGAGCGCAATTGTAAGCTACCCGACTGGGGATTGTACCTCCACCTCACGGAATACCGCAGCTAAATAACAATTCTCTTGAGGGTTGTTGTGTTCCTGCGAGTGAGTGAGGTCACCAGAAAAGAAGGGATGCTGCGTTGGCAGCGGGGGTGGCGGCGCGCAAGTAATATATTATGTTGCGTGCGTTAATACTGTTACGGTAACCGCTTCACATCAGGCGGGCCGTATGCTTGTCTGCCACCCGACGTAGTATATATAAAAAAAAAAAACATTATTGGTTCCTTGTAATTAAACTTATTGTTTTTCCTGATTATGAACACTGTAATACAGGGGTTCCAAACCGGTGGTCCGCGGACCACCAGTGTTCCGTGAGAGGTAAAAATATGGTCCGTGATACAAACTCTCACTATCATACAAAATACTAACAAATCAAGTTATAGAATAATGGATTTATATGACACTTAGGGACCCTACTCTCAACAAAAACCTCGTAGTGGTCCGCGAACAAAAAAAAGGGTGGGGACCACTGAACCACTGCTGTAATAGATAGAACGTGATTCGTCCAGAATCTTGAGACCAGCCCCCTTACCACCATCTCTTATTGCGATTCAATAACTGAATAGAATGCTTATTCATTGGTATGAAATGGAATGCTTATTCATTGGTATGAATAAGCAATCTATTCAGTTATTGAATCGCAATAAGAGATGGTGGTAACGGGACTGTTTGCTGATAAATCAGTGAAACTTTTTCTTACATTTATATACAAAAAATATGAAAATTATACTAACTTGTGAAAGTACTCGAGAAATCCATTCAGAGACATACTGAATAAATGATTTCTTGCGGAAAAGAAGTGAGACAAGTTCATCGCACTCCTGAAAACTTCCCGACTTCGTAATTACATTTCAAACAAATTACAAAGTGACAACAGAAACTGAATGGGCTAAAATTAAATGTTACTTGTGTTATATATGACAACGGAATTCCTCCGGCGCCTATTTCAGGCATGGTTGCTAAATTGAAAAAGAAGAGAAACGGAGCAACGTAAAATGCTCTAACAAAAATGTCCCGGCTGCCCTGAGGGGTCGTCAATCTTGTCATTTGACTTTGGCATGTATGTTTATGAAGGGAAGAGTGTAAAAAAGTAAAAATAGTTGAATAATAAATTAAGCTTTTAGCACTCTTTAGATGTTATTTATACCAATGAATAAGCGTCTCTATTTCAAATTGAAATAGAGTCGCTGGTTCATTGGTATCGCAATAAGAGTTGGTGGTAAGAGGCTGGTGTCCGAGGAGCTGCAAATGCCAGTGTCTCACGCTCTTCATTAGGCGGAGGACCGCAGTAATTGGAGCAAATTGCTGCAACGCTTTCATCGTTGTCACGATCCTCATCAGTGAGGGATTGACTTAAGGAGGAGGAGATTTTATTTAAAGAAAAACCTTTCAAGAAACGTTATGAAATAATAAGAAAATTAATTAAAATACAGCTGTACATTTGTGACAAAAAAGTCACTAAAAGCCTAAAAAATCTAAACTTCTCGTAATTTTTATCCAATTGGGCGAAAAAGGTTAACGTAACTACTTGGATGGAGAAGAAGATTGTATCTAATTTTCGACCGCATAATAATATTATATGCACTTGAAAATTTTAAGAAAAGGAAAGTATTATTTATACCTATATCGACGTCCTCCACGGACGGTTATAAATGGCTCATCGCCATATTTAGACCCCAAGCCAACCAACACCGCCTAACTATAACAAAAGAGAGCCTAACAATGTATTATAAATAGACAGTACAGTGAACTTTACACCAATCCTACTTCCATACTCTTCCAAAACATTGGATGGCATAACAAGTTTCCTACGTAAAGTTTTAGTAATATTGCCCACTGGGATTCAAGCCCGCGATCCCATTTCTCTCCTCCTGATGCTTATGAAGAAAGTTGCGATAAATTATTTTATAATAAACATTGCCCCACGCTTTTATCTCAGAACGTTTGCCCTAGGGAAATGGCTTATCTAAGCGCATTTTTAATGTGTCCTCCAAAGTTTTTATCTTTGGATTACGCAGAGCAAAACAAACGTGCCTTTTATATTGGAGTTGTTTTTTGTTGAAGGTCAAATCGTGTAACAGCACCATCAGATACTGAGAAATAGTCACTGTTAGTTACTCTCTGCCGCTCTCACAAGGCGACCTCACCTCCCCTCTGAGTCGAATGTGGAACCGATCGCAAGGGCTGCAACGCGGTGTTCCGTATTACGAAAGTTCGTAATATATGGTAGTAGGTTCATATTCTATTCTCAACTGAACTTATAACTGGTAAAATGGTTTATTTCTTATTATTTAATCATTACCATTAAACTTTTTGTTTTTTTTTTTCATTACAAAATCAATTTTTTTTTTTACGTTTTTGGATATTTTGAAATTGAATATTGATATTTATTCCACATTTTCAATAGACAACCATTATTACAATATTACCAAAAATGTTACGTCTTACGTCTCAGCGCAAGGTACTCCGTTACGGAGTCAACTTTAAGACATCTATACACACATTTGCATGTATACGGACGCAGTCTGTTTTATGTTCTCATTTTTTGTATGGAGTGGCCAGGGCGTGGTAAGAGTAAGGTTATTGCAGTCCTTGGGATAAAACTACGTCTGCTTTGTGGTACTGGTAGAATAAATATAGAATGACTTCCATTTTTTTCTTTGTAAATTGACTTTCCCCTTGTCATGTAAGAGTCAGCAGTATGCCATGATATGATAATTTTAACAAAAAAAATACCGACTCCAAACATTACTCTACATTTATGTATGTAGATACAGGCTGATGATGATGATGATGGTGCTGGAAAAAATATGGCACCAATCTAGTTCCCGCACAAGCGAAGCCGTAGGCATTTAGTAATGTTTTAAAGTTTGAAACTTATTATTTAAGTTGTACTCGTAATGTGACAATGTAACTACAAATACCTAATAATGTTCTCGCTAAGCATTATTTCACGATACAAAAACATTTTCAAAAGATTAAACCACGTATTTAAAAGCATTGTCATAACTCTAGCATCCGACATTATCATTTAAAAGCTTGCTCTTCCTCAGCGTTTAGATCAAAATCCGTTAAAATCCGTATATAACCAGTGGCAACCGGAATAATCCGCACTGAACTGGCGAATAAAAGTCGCAGCTAACATTTCATAGTGTTGAGCTTAAACAGCTTTTTGCGGTTTTCCTAGTTTAAATATGAAAGCTTTAGTTCATAATTTCTTCCATCTGTGAATTATTTGTTTTATAGGGTTTAAATCCTGTATGAAGATTGTATATTTGTTAGGCTCTTCTGAGTTGTTGTTAGCATACACCTTGCAACTCCGTTTGTGTAGATATCGGTTTAGAATAGACTAGATAAATAAATAAATAAATACTTCTGGACAATTTACACAGCGCCATCTAGTCCCAAATTAAGCTAAGCTTCTACTATGGGTACTAGATAACTGATAAACGTACTTAATACATTTTTTTTATAAATACATACCTACTTATAATACATAGAAGACACACTAACATTACACTTATTTTTTTTTGTAAATTTATCACATAGAACACACCCAGACCAAGACAAACAGACATGTTCATGCACACAAATGTTTGTCTTGTGCGGGAATCGTACCCGCGACCTCGGAGTCAAAGTGGCCATTGCTAACTATTCGACCACCAAGCTCGTCATGCTATCAATGTACTCGTATATGTATACAAGCTAATGCTTGTATGCTATCCTATTACCTTCTACGCGCAGCTTCGGCCCGTGTGAACACAAAACCTGGATAAAAAGTATCCTATGTGTCATCTTTTATTCATCTATTGTCTGTATAGTGTCTGTGCCACACACTGTGCTAACCGATGCCGTTAGGTTGTTCCATAGTTGTTTGTTTCATCATCATCAGGTCCATTTATGTCTCCACTACGACCCACGACCGTCTCTCGTCCGTTCCAGACAGGATGATTTGGCCTACACTCCCCACGCTAGCCAAACGGGTTGGGGAGGCTTCATCGATGTTTTATAATGTATTTTCCCTTAGTCGCCTTGTACTATATCCACGGGAAGAGACGGAGTGATTCTATTCTAGTCTGCCAGAAACTACACGGCTAGTAGTTGTTTGTTTGCATTATCTTTATTGTACAATAAGCATAAGTATATTTACATTAAAAAAAACACTATAAATACAGATGTACAAAGGCGGGCTCTATAAGAGATCTCTCCCAGCCAACTTTTGCAACCTTTGAGTGTTGGATTTAAACTGTAGAGTGGCGAGGGCCTTCAGACATAAAGAATATATACGAGAAAATAATACAAAAGGGAAGAAGTAGCAGTAAATACAGCAAGTAAATATAGATAACGCAAAATAAAAAAGCAATAAAAATATTTATATTAATAAACAACAATAATAATAGTTGTTATGGGGAACTGTCACCATTATACACGCTAAATAGCCTGATAGCTCTGAATGCAGGGATTTTTAAGAACCGGTTACGTTCGCCGGTTAAGCGACCACAATCATCTACATAAGATATAATTTAATTAGCATCTGAGCCAATATTGTTTGTTTAGTGAAAAATTCTTCCAAACAAAATGTATGTGTAAGTTGCTAGGATGTATCACCTTAATGACTGCCAATTAATTTCACCTTCCAAGCTTGTACACTGGGCCGCAATGAAAGCGGGGGGCCTACCGGGGAAATCAGTGAATTTCATTCAATTTCTTGGTATTTATGTCCATTCCCACCCATGGAATTTCATCCAATTGGTACCGGGGAAACGTTGGACAACTGGGTGGTAATCACTGGGTATCGCCATAGACAAAATTCTAGACGTATTAGTGCGGACAGTTCTTAAACGAATGATTTATCTAGTTTTAAGACCTGCGTTTCGTAATAATGTTGTAGCTTGTCTAGAATTTGAGAAATACTTATAATATATAATTTTTAAGAAAATATAGTTTTTATTTTTACTGTAAATTATTATTTTAAATTGTGATTATTACTTTGATAAAAAAAATAAAGCAAATTAAACACAACTAAACGCAAAACTACAATGTTGTGGGGTATAATTTATAATCTGTGGTAAACGAAGTATTTTTAGACTGTGTGTCTTTGTTTACATAACCTACATTTAAATTCTTATTTTTATTTGAAATTATTTGAAGAAGGTGATATTTCACGGCTTTTTTTAAACATCTATCTGTAATTAAATAACATAAGAGGTGAAGTGTACAAGTGACTGACTACGGTCGACTTATATTTTTCTAGATGCCAGCGCTTATGGTTGTATCAAATGCCCAAGAGCGTTTGCTCTTGGATTATATGCACGCGAATCCTGCGCTGGCAACTGGGCGTGTTTCCTCGCATGCGGCACCCTTGTCCAAACGACAAGTGGGTGTCACTTGCAGCTAGGCTGAACGCGGTGGGGTCTGGAACCACCAAACCCCCCATAAAATGGAGAGACGTAAGTACTTTTCTGATGTTTTGTTATGAATTTGCATTATGTAAACAACATACAGTCAACAAAAGAGATATATAATCAGGAGCCGAGAATCAGACGTACAGATATCTTAGTAAATAATTTCTGTTTGATACTGTAGGTATACCTACAAAACAATAGGTGGACTACCTATTGAAATGGTTTAATCCATGTCATTAGGCAGTTCATACGTATCTCTTATAAGTGTCTGTACCTACTATAGGTATGTATCTAGTCAAAACTAAAAATACTGACAAGTTACATCTATTAATGACTGCCAGGGTTATGGTATAACAAGGCTTACGCATGTTTTTGTTACTTTCTTCCTGTCTTTGTTTATGTGCTAATAATCTTATGACAATAATTTCTACTTTGGTTCATTCCCTATAACACCACCAATATGACAGCACTGACTATCTGATGTAACAAGGCATATTATTATCATACAATACATTATTTCAAAAATACACCGGGGAAGGAGAGGGTAGGCCAAATGTCATCATTACTTCAATACTAATGAAAAAATATACAACGGTATGTGTTATGTTTCAGGATGCACCAATAAAGTTTATACAATTTAACTTTTTTTTTTCAGGCAACCGTTTTAATGTTGGTGCCCCGGAAGGATGAAAATAGATTGGCGAATGCAATTGACCGGTTAGCAACAGCAGCCGAAGAGAACAACAGGGTAGCTCAAGCTACTGCTTCGACACTGGAGCGGCTAGCTGTAGCCGCCGAAGACCTCGCAGATGCTGCTGTTGCCAACAACCAAATGTTGCAGCGACTGGTGAACGCCTTCGCAAGTCCGCGGCCGCAAGTTCGCCAATCCTTTAACTTGTGATTCGTACTATACGTAGTACTGTGACAGCGTGCCCAAGTAGTTTGTTTACCTATTTTAGTTTATAAATCGCAATTTACCTTTTTTATTTATTTTAGTATTTTATAATATACATATGCATACATGACAGAGGAATTCCTCTAATTATTTTATGTAAATTGAGCGTATTATATTTGTAATAAAAAAGATACAATTGTCATTCTGAAATGTATGGTTATCGTCAGCTTAGAATGTTGTTTAGCATAATACGAATTGTTAATAAATACATTAATTTTGAAATAAAAACGGAGATGGGTGCAAACGTATGTTGTAACACACACACACCCCGGTCACTCCATACAAGAAACAGACCGCGTCTGCATTTGTGCAAATGTGTGTGAAGAAGCCTTAGGGTTGACTGCATATGCACCTTGCGCTGTAACGTAAGATTACTTTTGATAATATTGTATTAATAAATATCTCTAAACGTTTATTTTGAATGATTGTGATTATGAGACTGCATTAAATACAGTTACCCTGATACAACAAATATTTCACACATTTTGTAATTGGTTATTGTACAATCTAATGTCAGTTCTTTCTTCCCTTTGATTTGTTTTGCAAACTGCTATATGTACGTATCTTATATTTTATAGTGCCTGTCTATACTTAAAGTTCCGTGACTTATGTATGGTATGTAAATTGTTCCGTCTTGACCGAGAGGTGAGCACTGGTGCGCTGAGATACAGGCTTATGCCTAGTTCATAGGCTCCAGTCTCACGCAGTCGATACTACCAATGTTTATTGTCGCATTGGTTGTGTTTGTATTGATTAGTGAGAAAATAAAACATTTTATTATTTTATTATTATTATTAGTTATCTATAAAAATTGTGGAATATAAAAATCCAAAAATGTTGACCTGTCAAATCAACGATTACATTGATATAATGTGTAAAATTCGTTGTTAAAACTGGAAAAAAATAATTTAAAAACAAATAGTTTAATTGTATTGATTAAAAATAAGAAATAAATCATTTTACCATTTAAGTTTAGTTGAGGATAGATTATATACTACGAACGAATTTTCGTAATAGGCGGCGCAGTTCCACATTCGACTCGAGGTGGGGTCGCCATACTGTTTGTAGTACTATTATAACTTATGCTGTGGTTTAAAACTAACTCTGTGATTTACGTACATTCTTGTTTTTATATATGTACTTACTGTTAAATAAATGATTTAATTCTTTATAAATGTATGTTATTACAACGAACTATTTATTTTCCTTGAGTTATTTAAATTATAGTGTTTGCGACCGTGCCGTTTTGGGGTGTTCATCAAGATCTTCGAACCAAAGCCAACTTCACTTGCACGTGGTGCACCCTGCTGACTGACAAACGAAGCTCTGGCGAAAAGAGAGGTAGGGAGCGTAATTGTAAGCTACCCGACTGGGGAATGTACCTCCACCTTACAGAATACCGCAGCCAAATAACAATTCCCTTGAGGGTTGTTGTGTTCCTGTGAGTGAGTGAGGTCACCAGAAAAAAAGGAAGGAGATACTGAGTTGGCAGCGTGGGTGGCGGCGCGCAAGCAATACTTTATGTTGCAATCGTTAATATGGCTACGATAACCGCTTCACATCAGGCGGGCCGTATGCTTGTCTGCCACCCGAAGTAGTATAAAAAAAAATAGAAGCTCGCTGTTTTGTATTACTATAGGCTACAGTGATTACTTTCCATCGACCATCAGGTTTTTTATAGCTCTCGTGATAAATCAACCTACTTTGATTTCTGGGTGCACTGCTGATGAGCGTTGGGCCGTTGACAAAAACGGAGCCAAATCGTTGCACAAAGTCAGAAAATGCGACTTTGATAACCTAAAATTATCAATAAAACTGCTCTCTGACAAGAGCATAGGCTAGCTGCTATCACGTAGCATCCTGCGCTCTAAGGTCTCGAGCTTCTTGAGCCGTTCCTCTTCCGCTGCAGCAGATAATGCCGCTAACGCCATAGTTCGTGTAAAACACAGATTACAAGACACAAACATTCAATATTGCACTAACACACTATAGTAATAATAAAAGCCTTTATTCAGACATATTACATGAAATAAAAATAAAAATAACTTCTTCAACACATTTGTTGCATGTTTCCATTTAAATTGGCAGTATCAAGTCCACTTGTTTTTTTCCATCGATAACCATGCCTGTTTGCCTTTTATAGGCAAAGGCCTCCCCCAACTTTTTCCATTTTTGTCTATCCATTGCCGTTGTTGTCCAGCCTACACCTGCTGTAACCCTTATTTCATCGGCCCATCTTCGAAATGGCCTGCCTCTTTTCCTTTTCCTGTGTCCAGTAAACCAGTGCATTATTGTCTTTGACCATTTGTCTTTACCTCTAATGGTATGGCCTGCCCATTTCCATTTTAGTTTTCTTATTATTACTGTAACGTTGTTTGTTCTTTTCGTTTGTTCTATTATGGTTGAGTTCCTGATTCTATCTGATAGCTTTTTTCCCATCATGCTCCTTTCCATAGCGTTCTGGCAAGTATCCAGTTTCCTGTCATGGGTTTTATTAGTTGCCCACACACACAATACACTATAGTAGAAGGGTTTAAAGAGAGACGAACTTCTTAGCTTCCATGGATTCACCGTGCGGGTGCCAGGTCCATCGTGTGGCAGAGAGAGAAACCCCAAGTAGATCCCGAGACTTATGACACGGGTGTAGGTTTAAGGGGCCCCTTTCCGACGTACATCAACACTCACCTTCACTTCACTTGTGTTTCTCTCCCTGCCCTGCCAAATCTGGTATAAACCTGCTAATGCAGCTTTAGATACTCGTTCTAGTATAGAACTTACTGCACTTCTGGGCAAGCCAAGGTCTTTCAGCAGGTTATAGAGAGATTTTGCTGGTATACCTCTCGCTCCTACTTTTACATCGTATAGATTAACTACATAGCCGCTTTTTGTTAATTCGTTTAGGAGGTCATAATATTTGTACAAATAGAAACAAAAAATAAGTAATAACTAGCAAAAGTTGGTAGAAATACGAATATTCAGTTCAAACCGACCACAGTAAGGTAGACTGTTTCAACTGACAGTTCTCATTACCGGTGGATCTTCACCCATCGATATTCGTTTTTTCGGCGGTAACTACAAATGTCAAAGTCTAAGCATATCATTCATTCAAAGATCCCTCGAACACGTGTCACTGGTAAAGGAATTGAAGACCGGCGGACATCGTTTCACCGGTGCGACGATATCCGTTTAGTGGACGAACGGTGTCATTTTAGCCAAATGGTAATCGTATTCACGTTGCGCGGTAGACTCCCGGGTCGGTAACAAAAACATCAATAACTTCCAAAATATTTTAGCTAGCTTTATGAAATAAATACTGAATTAAAGTTTATTTCCTTACAAATATAGGCAGAAGTAAAACTTTTTTATTTCTTTTTGGTGATTGTATTAAAACCATAAATAAAAAATAAAGACGATTTCAAAAATTTATGCTTTTGTTACCGACCCGCTTTCATTGCGGCCCAGTGTATTTCTTGAAAGTCCAAAAATCTTAACTCACTAAATCCTATTCCTTCAAAATTTCATATATAGTAAAGTAATAACATTAAGTCGCACTAAAAAGTTTATATCCGGGATTTGCGGACGTTCATACTCATATACTCATATTACACGCCCTGTTAGACTAAAGACACAGTAGAGTCGACATACAGTATACGTACGCCAAGTCGTCATCAACCCTTATTCATCTCACTGTTGAGAAATCAAGTCTCCCCTTCGTCGAAGGGGTTTTTTTTTTTCAATATACGAAACCAATCTCAATATGCGCACACTCATCGGTGTAAAGTGCCGCTGAGTGTGCGCAGATCGGCTTACTTCGTACATCATCGCACACCCTTATCGTGGACAAAGTGTTCTTTTATAATAATATTAATTAATAGTAGTTTATGAAACTGTTGCATAATAATGGTTATTAAAATACGAGTGTGAGTTTATAACATGAGCCGAAGGCGAATGTTATAATAGACCACACGTATTTTAATACCTAATTATGTGCAGTTTCATACACTACTTTATCTAATCTCATGAAATATATGATAATAATATTTTAAATACAACCATGAAGTTAATTTAACAGCTATAATTCTTACTTATAAATCCATTTGCAGATCGAGCATGAGTAGTGCGCATACGCGACGCGCCGCGCGGCGCCCCGTTCACAGATTATGTAGAAAAATTTTACATAGTTGCAATGTATTTGCATTGCAACCTGTTTAAAATACCTGTATCCAGGGCTGAAGCTGTATCGAAATGGTAAAAAAGTTATTTTACGATACAGTTGTCCTTAAAAGAGCTGTATCGAAAAATAACTTTTTAAATTTATTTTGATAGCTTGTGCGTAAAGACTGTCATTAAGATACTGTGTTTAGTTTTTTAATGTGTAAATTTCAGTATGAGATTAGATAAAATCTTTTACATTTCCACTATCCTAAATTATTTAACTTTTCTAAGTTAAATAATTTAAGTTAAGAAAAGAAGGGGTTTAGAGCTTATTCCTCCACGCTGCTCAACTGCGGGATGGTGCAAGCCAATGTTTGCAAGCCGCCCAAAGGCTACTGCCTTGGCTTATGGACTGTCGCTTAAAGACAACAACCGGGACCGATGGCTTAACGTGCCTTACGAAGAACGAAGGAGCTCGAGATTAATAAACCCATTCATAGACAGCCTACGGACGATGAGTGTAATGTAAATGAGCCCGTATCAGTAGATCGTGCCAAATCGTGCAATTATGACACTTATTTATATATATTTAGGTTTATTTAGGTTCATTATAGTATTTAGGGGTGTAAGAGGTTCATCAAGACCTTTGAACCAAAGCCAACTTCACCTGCACGTGGTGCACCTTGCTGACTGATAAACGAAGCTCTGGCGAAAAGAGAGGTAGGGAGCGTAATTGTAAGCTACAGGACTGGGATATGTACCTCCACCTCATAGAATACCGCAGCCAAATAACAATTCCCTTGATCCGGAGTTGCTGCGGTGGCGGCGCACGAGCAATATGTTATGTTGCGAGCGTTAATATGGCTATGGTAACCGCTTCACATCAGGCGGGCCATATGCTTGTCTGCCACCCGAGGTAGTATAAACAAATATCATTAATTAGAAAAAATAGAGAGGAGTATCAGTCTAATCGAACACGTAAATTAAGCAGCTTCAACCGTAGCCTGTCCATGAATGGGTTTATATATGAAGCTCCTCTGTGCTCTGGACCAAAAAAAAAGTATAATAGTAAGTGTGAAATAGATACATAAATAAATATGTGAATTAGCACATACATGGTACAGAGGATAAAATTTAAAACTTGAAATGATTTTAGCTATACATACTTTGAAATACTATGTCATTTACTTACTTTTATTTATTTTATTTACTTATTACTTTTTATCCTGAACTACCTGTGCCTACGACTTCGTCCGCACGAAATAGTTAGGTATTTATTTATAATAATAAAAATAAATAAATAATTATTATAATGAATAAATAATATATTATTATTATATCAGCTATCTACTAGTGAAAGTCCCGTCAAAATCGGTCCAGCCATTTCAGAGATTTGCCGGAACAAACAGACAGACAAAAAATTATAAAAAATGATATTTTGGTATATGTACCGCATATACATCCATATCATTATTTTAATATTACAAACAGACACTCCAATTTTGTTTATCTGTATAGATTAACTTTTAATACTTACTTTTAATCCATAAAAGTATTCTCATACAATGAAATTAACAATATTAACTTCTTATTATTTTCATAATGAAACTTTCAGTGAGATAATAATATAAAAATGAATACCCACGCCATCCCACCAGGAAGCATAAAGTAAGGTGCCAGCTTAGCAGTTAAATGAAAAATTACAACCCTCTGACCGCGCGACTCTAGCGCAAATTAACCCTTCCTTTGAAAAATGCATCCGGTTTGTTGGCGTTTAATGTTTCGTAAAAAGCTTTTTTATATTGAAATAAAATGGGTTAATAATTATATTTCAATATCATATCGTTTTAAAAAAGGTCTATCTTTGTTAACCCTTTCATCGCACAATAAATACAAGTATCAAATACAATAATCCAATAAAGTCGATACTCACATGCCACCACTATTGATATATATTAGGTTGGGGAAAAAGTCTTTTCGTATTTTATATGAAAATTCAAAACATTTTTTAATAAAGTTTATTTACATTTAACTAAAGTATGTAGGTGCCATTTTGTTCGATAACTTTTTGCCATCTTGTAGGTACAGACATGATCCCATTACTATAGAAATTTTGGGACTTCTGTTTAAAAAACCACGACAAGTGGTTTTGGCAGTCTTCTCGTGATGTTAACCTGACATTGCCTAAAGAATTCTGAAGAGACCAAAACAGGTGGAAATCAGAAGGTGCAAGGTCAGGACTATACGGCGGATGCATTAACACCTCCCAGTCAAACTCTCTTAATTTTTGCTGAGTGGCTAAAGATGTGTGAGGTCTAGCGTTTTCATGATGAAAAATCACACCCCTTCTGTTAATTAATTCCGGCCGCTTTCTCTCAACTTTTTGCTTTAATCTCATCAGTTGTTCACAGTAGAGTTCAAAATTGATATTCCTGCCTGGCGGTAACAGCTCATAATGAATAATGCCCTTCCAATCCCACCATACACACAGCATCACCTTGTTGCGGGTTAACCCGGGTTTTGCCAGAGTCTGTGAAGCCTGACCGGCCTTTGACCACGACCTTTTTCGCACGTTCTTGTCGTACGTGATCCACTTTTCATCACCAGTTATAAGCTTCTTCAAAAACGGTTCGCTTTCATCACGTCTTAGTAAAGAATCGCAAATGAGTACACGGTTCATTAGGTTTCTTTCAGTGAGATCGTGAGGCACCCAAATATCGAGCTTTTTAGTGTACCCAGCTTTTTTCAAATGCGCCAAAACTGTTTTGTGGTCAATTCCTAATTCTTCAGCTACGTCATAACTACTGATATGCCGATCTTGCTCCACTTTTTCAGAAATGGCATCCATTTTATCCGTAACAGGGCGACCAGAGCGACGTGCATCTTTGACATCAAAATTTCCGGATTGAAAACGCTTAAAACAAATTTGTGCTACTCTCACAGACACTGCACTAGGTCCATAAACGTCACAAATTTTTTTCGCAGCTTGCGTTGAATTTTTACCTTTTTTGTAGTAAAATTTTAAAATGTATCGAATTTCTTCATTATATTCACTCATCTTGACAGTAAAAAAAACAAATGAAAATCACACATTTACCTAATTTGAATTTGGAATTATCTTTTTTAAAATTTAAACTTTTTAAAGATATCAAAACCTGCTAGATACAAATGGTATAACCAAAGAGATTTTATTACAAGTTCATACATACTATAATGCGAAAAGACTTTTTCCCCGACCTATTATTTAATAACATATTTATTTTAATATAAAATATTTTTCATCCACTAACCAATTCGGTGAAAATCGTTTTATACTCGGATCTTAGACTATATGCAATATATAGATACAACATGATGCTTATATGCGGGTTACATTTACTACGATATATACAAGTATAATATAGTAGGACTTTGTGTATATATATATAAGGAATACGTTAACTTTTATTGACTTGTTCCGATGACGGAATGGAAAAACGGATTGATCCGTCGTCGTTGGCAGTGTACTGTCGCTACTTTTAAAAAAGTAGCTAAATGAGCACTACCTTACTACGCAGCTTGCTTAACTCCCAGCCATGTAAAATTTCTGAATGCACACTAGAGTTTTTTTATTTAATATATTTAGAATGGTACATACTCGTAGTAAGCATAAGACATAGACAAGATTAAATTCAACTTATTGTAAACTTAAAATAGATAAAATTAAATAAATACATCTAAATTAAAACTAATTAAAATAAACTAAAAAAAAACTAATCTAATAAACCGCTGCCCGTAGGCAAAGTTCAAAATATGCTGGCCCCGTTGCCTTGTTGGATCGCAACACTAATTCTTTGTGCAAAGTAGAGGCCAGCATTTTGGTCACGAGATGTTTCGGCCAGACGCGACGAAAGTTCTTTAAAAATAGGGTAGACTTCAGTAGGGTTGACTGGAAGAAATCTCTTGAAGAGATAAGTTCACCTTTGTATGATCACTAATGTTTGTATTTGTTGCTATGCAACAGAGAGTTTTAAATAGTTTTTTTTTCTATGTATTTTATTATAATTTTAGTTTTTAATTTATTTATATATTTTTTTATGTAATTTTAGTTTATTTACTTTTTAATATTTTTTTTATACTACGTTGGGTGGCAGACAAACATATGGCCCGCCTGATGTGAAGCCGTTACTGTAGCTATATTAATGCTCGCAACATAAAATATCGCTCGCGCGCCGCCACCCTCGCTGCCAACGCAGCATCTCCTCCCTTTCTGGTGACCTCACTCACTCGCAGGAACACTACAAGCCTCAAGGGAATTGTTATTTGGTTGCGGTATTCTGTGAGGTTGAGGTACATTCACCAGTTGGGTAGCTTACAATTACGCTCCCAGCTCTCTTTTCGCCAGAGCTTCGTTTGTCAGTCAGCAACGCACCGCGTGCAGGTGAAATATAATATAGCTTATGTTCAACTTAATAATGTATGTAATGTATACAAATAGGGAATATATATATTGCTTATAATAAGGCAGGTATTCTAATAACCGTAAAATAATTCGACCCATAAACTCTGACTTACTTAATCTCCCAAACTTATTAATTACATTCAGTGTACACAATATACGGTGGTACAGAATTGTCCCATCGCCAAGACATAGTTATGAAGTTTGATTATAATCTGCCCTCGGCTAAATCTCACTAACTTAGATATATTCCTATTGCGGTTACTGTGTACACAGTGTGCAACAGGATTATTTATAGCTACAAAAAAGCTGGCCATGTGGTTTCCGGCAGACTAGAACAGAATTACTCCGTCTCTTCCCGTGGATGTCGTCCAAGGCGACTAAGGGAAATACATTATCAAATATCGATCAGGTTTCCCCAACCCGTCTGGCCAGCGTCGGGAATGTAGGCCAAATCCTCCTTCCGTCTAGGACGGACGAGAGAGGTTCCTGCTCCTGTAGTGGAGATTAAAATGGACCTGATGATGATAAAAAAGACCTATATTGGGGTGTAAGTAGATCATCACGATCCTTAGAAAGATGTTCTGACAAAAGAGAGGTAGGGTACAGCATATTTGTAAGCTGCTCGACTGGGGAAGTACCTCCACCTCAGAATCAAATCATCTGAAAATGACAATGATATATAATATGATAATAATATAAGTTATGTTGAATGTAACAATAATTTACTGATGAAAGGTCTTCAGGCTATTTATGGCTTTTAGAATTCGATTTGGCTATGATGAATTCCTACTTCAACCAGTCTCCTGAATGAATACTTAAACAGGCCTTTTAGGAGTCCATAACTATGACCTGCCCCATTACCACCAACTCTTATTGCGATCGTAATAAGCGACTCTATTTCAAATTGAATAGAGTCGCTTATTCATTGATATGAATAAGCGTTTTATTCAGTTATTGAATCGCAATAAGAGTTGGCGGTAGGGGGTGTGCTATGACTCCAGGTTTGCTTTAAGATCGAATGGATTTACAATGAGTAGTATAGATAACACATAAAAAAAATAAACGATTTAGTCACGCCCAATCACAACGATAATTTTGTATTGCTGTCGAGTCGTTCGACATCAATCGTGCACAAGTGCACATAGTTACAACTTTGCTCAAGACATGTCTAGATGGCGCTGTGTAATTGGATCTTGTAATACAGAATAGATCCAACTGACAAACTAAGCCAAATTGGGAGATATACATAGTGAGAAACTTCAAATCGAGTTTTATATATAATTATTTGCAACAGATCTAGCAGTTTGATGATATATGTTTCACAAAACTTATACTGCGTGATACTTATTCCTATTAAACTTTAAATAGTTTTAACTTGAGAGTAACAAAATGTCGGTTAGACCTATTCTGCATAACAGGTTTCAATTGGTCGTGACATATTTATTGTTTAAGTATACATCGAAGATTTCGAGAAATAGCAAACCAAGATAGAAACATCATCTTTTAGTCCAATAAGTAAGGTAAACGCAGTATCATGGTGAAATATTAATTAATTCTCTCAAATATAAATGTGATTAGGGTCAAATGCGCTGTCCGATACGAGAGTAACCTGGCTATAACTTACGGTGGGTCGGCAGAGGTTAAAAGACAAGATAATAACGGGCACACCCCAAGCCCTTTTTAGCATATAAATAATCGGACCACAAAAAGGGACCTCAAGCTTGAATTGTTGACGCTCATCTACATTATTGAAATTGTGTTTGCAGGAAAATTTATTACGGTTTTACTCATGTTTATTGGGAAACTGTAATCCAGTTCGGTTTTGTATGGTTTTAGTTGAGGATTTAATATGTTGTGGAAGTTGTGAGGTATATTTATAGGGTAATAACTGTGTGGTTTCTCGGTTATCATGATATCGGATTTAAAACTGCAAATGTTAAAAGGTTGCGTTTTTATACATTTGTGGTTTTGAATACCGAATTGCCGAAAAGAGAAGTAAGGCATAGTGTATTTTGTAAGCTATCGGTATCGGACTGGAGAAATACCTTCACCTCACAGAATACCGCAGTCAAATAACAATTCCCTTGAGGGATTTTATGTTCCTGCGAGTGAGTGAGGTCACCAGGAAGTAAGGAGTTGCTGCTTTGACAGCGGGGGTGACAGCGCGCGGACGATATTTCACGTTGCGAGCATTTAAATGGCTACGGTAACCGCTTTACATCAGACGAGCCGTATGCTTGTTTACCACCAGACATAGTATTAACAAAAATTACGTTTTGTTAGTTATATGGAACAGTACTTTTTGCAGGCTGATTTTAGAAAAGAAAAAAAAAATACGTACGTACCGTGCGGTTCCAGAGAAGTTTTCTCCCGCGTACGGTTAAGCAGTGGAATGAACTGCCTGTCGAGGTTTTCTCAGGAGACTACAGCATGAGGTTCTTCAAAAAGGGCGTGAAGAGGTTTTTACAGGGTCGGCAACGCGCATGTGATGCCCCTGGTGTTACAGGTGTTGATAGGCTACGGTAACTGCTTTCCATCAGGCGGGCCGTATACTTGTTTGCCAATCTAGTGGTATAAAAAAAATGAAATATAATAAAGTACCATTAAGTAGTAACATGAGATGGACGGACCAGATTAAGGCCGCAACTGAGTGTTCGGTTTGCGAGTGCACCAGGAAAGCTGCAGTCCGTGATGAATGGCGCTGTATTGTTAAAATGATCACTCATCGTGATTCACAATGATGACCACGACCACTCTGGCAAGAGTGTACCGACTAGGAAGAAGAAGAATATTAAGTAAATATGAGGAGCATGATGGCCTCATTGCGCGTGTCAGTCTAATCGATAACGTAAGTTAAGCCAGATCGACCGTAGCATGTCTATAGATGGCGTTATTTTATCTAGAGCTCCTACATTATTTTAAGGGCATTTTAAGCCGTCGGTTTCGGCTGTTGCCATTTCAGATAACAGTCGTTAACCCGAGTCAGTCGGCCTTTGGGCGGCTTGGAAATCTGACCTGCCCCCGTACCATCAACTTTTATTGAGATTCAATAACTGAATAGAATGCTTATTCATACCAATGAATAAGCGACTCTATTTCAAATTGAATAACAAATAATTCTATTCAGTTATTGAATCACAATAAGAGTTGGTAGTAAGGGGGCTGCACCTACCTGCAGTTTCATTTCGGGTGACCCTGGCCTCAATTTGTAACTCAATGTATCGCTTGCACCTCCGCTGTCAACGCACCAACTTCTTCCTTCCTGGTCATGTATATAATTCTCATCGTTTTAATTTTTTTTTTCAATCTAATAGTAGGAATTTCGGTAATAAACAATTGATGAATAAAAATAACTCAAACGAAAGTTCGTAGTAGTACTAAATATATTACTTAGCACATAATTATATTGTAATTTAGGGCAATTATGAAAATTTCTACCCCTCATATATTTTAGACCTTTTAGACACACACCACCACATTTTCTTTAGCATTTAGTTCTTGAGCTATCAAGGAAATCATCATCATCATCAGGTCATTTTAGTCTCCACTACAGGAGCACGACCCTCTCTCGTCCGTCACAGACAGAAGGAGGATTTGGCCTACACTCCCCACGCTACCAGACGCGTTGATGAGGCCTGATCGATGTTTTATAATGTATTTCTCTTAGTCGCCTTGTACGACATCCACGGGAAGAGACGGAGTGATGCTATTCTAGTATAATACCTTTGTCTAATATCATTATTGTCATAAAAAAAATCAAAATAATTAAAACTACACAAAACACGTACCGTACGGTCCTAGAGGGAATTACTCCCGAGTACAATAGAGTTGGCCTTGTGGTTTCCGGCAGACTAGAATAGAATCCCTCCGTTTCTTCCCGTGGATGTCGTACAAGGCGACTAAGGGAAATACATTGTCAAAAATCGATCAGGCCTCTTCAACCCGTTTGGCCAGCGTGGGGAGTGTAGGCCAAATCCTCCTTCCGTCTAGGACGGCCGAGAGAGAGTCGTGCTCCTGTAGTGGAGACTAAAATGGACCTGATGTTGATGATGATGATGACAATAAAGTTGTGGAATGAACTCACGGTCAAGGGTGTTCCGGGAGACTACACAGCATGTCGTTGTCCATAATTTTAACAAAAAAAAACCTACTCCAAACATCTCTACTCTCTCTACATTTATGTATGTAGATACAGGCTGATAATGATGATGATGATGATGAAAAAATATGGGACCAATCTGGAAGTATACTCTTTCACATAAAAAAAGTTTTTTTCAAATCGGTCTATAAATGGCGGAGTAATGAAATAACAAACCTACCTGTGGGTAGATACAGTCTGATGATGATGATGATGAAACAAATATGGGACCAATCTGTTTGGAAGTAAAAGAAAAAAAGATTTTTTCAAATCGGTTTATAATACACGGAGTAATTAAGTTGTTACTTAATTACTCCGTGTATTATAAACCGATTAATATTAAAAAAAAAAATACAGCCGAATTGAGAACCTCTTCCTTTTTTGGAGTCGGTTAAAAAAGGGTGATAAGAGGTTTTCACCAGATCGGCAGCGCGCTAGTGGTGTCCCTGGTGTTGCACGCGTTCATAGGCTGAGGTAATTGGATCTGCCGGGCTTATATCCATGTATGCTTGGCATATTTCCCACTTTATTGGTTTAAAAATTACATTTTCAGAACAAAATGGCGGTTTAACCCATCTTTTTGTCGGCATATAGAAGCAAAACATTAACTAGAGGTCAGCAACAATTAGGGTCTATTATAGGACGGCAAAACTCCCGCTCAGACGAAACTTAAGCAATTTACCAAACGACCGCAATCCCAACAAAAATTGAACCAATTATCATCATATAGATAAAGGTGTACTGGAAATGGTATTAACGGACTGGAAAATAGTTTACGAAGGTTTTTGTGGGTTAAGCGCGATAAAATTAAACAAATATTATGACGTCCTAAACGAATTAACAAAAAGCGGCTATGTAGTTAATCTATATGCTGTAGACGTAGGAGCGAGAGGTATACCAGCAAAATCTCTCCATAACCTGCTGAAAGACCTTGGCTTGTCCAGAAATGCAGTAAGTTCTATACTAGAACGGGTATCTAAAGCTGCATTAGCAGGTTCATACCAGATTTGTCTGGGCAGGGAGAGAAACACAAGTAGTGAAGGTGAGTGTTGACGTACGTCGGAAAGGGGCCCCTTAAACCTACCCCCGTGTCACAAGTCTCGGGATCTGCTTGGGGTTTCTCTCTCTGCCATACGATGGACCCGGCACCCGCACGGTGAATCCATGGAAGCTAAGAAGTTCGTCTCTGTATAACCTTAACATTGCATTCCATAACTACGATTGATGGTATATTAGTTTGTTTGTAATATATTTTAATACATAAAAAAAAATCACAACTTAATAAAATTATATCGTTCCAGGGTGAGGAGCTCGAACCATGGATGCGTTTATTTATCTCGAGCTCTTCCGTGCTTCGGGGAGCACGTTTAAGCCGGTGGTTTGATGACATTCTAAACTCAATAATAAAGCTCGTATACTTTTAAAGGAGGAGCTTGATGGCGTCGTTGCTCGTGTCCGTCTAATCGAACACGCAAGTTAAGCAACGTCGGCCGTAGCCTGTCCATGGATGGGTTTATTTATCTCGACTTACTCCGTGCTTCGGAGGGTACGTTAAGCCATCGGCTGTTGTCGTTAAGTGGCCGTCGTTAAGCCAAGGCATTTTAGACGGTTTGAAAACACTGGCCACCGCCAACCCGCAGTTGAACAGCGTGTATGGAGCTCTACACCCTGTTCGATTGAAGGAGACGCGTATCCCGGCAGTGGGATGAATTAGGATTGACGATGACGTCCTAGGCTTCAAATCAGGAATCTTAGAAATGGGATAGGAAAGAATAGAATAGGACAGGAAGGTTGTTCTTGTGTAGGTATATCGCCCTGTATTTATTATACCTTTGCTGGATATGCTGATCGCCGCTGTTAATACTGGCTACACAGGAGATACAGTGGTGGCATCTTTGCTTGCGTCTTCACCCCTATTAATGTCAAATATCGCACCAATAGGTAGCCTATGCCTTTCCTCCGGAGGTATACTATGTCCATTCCAAATTAAATTCACATCAGTTCAGCCGTTTATGGCCCATTCTTTTTGTGTCCAATTAAAACTTATATAAAACCACATAAGCAAATCTAGAACTGCAAAACATTCACGCCATTTTCTATTCAAATACAAAATTTTGCGAGCCCGTTCCGTTTTACTTATGACTCGACTGACCTGTGTAATTTTCATTTCCCAGCGTCCTTGGCCAAGCAGAGTGTTTATTGTCGAAAATAATATTTATTACATTAATTTAAATAATTTTACGCCGGCCGCCAAATGACTGTTATGGTAATTGCGTAAATGATTGCATCTTTTGTTTTCACTAGCTCCTGTCTAGGGTTTTGTGAAATTAAATGAAATTATTTATTCAGCTATTGGTCCCTTGTGGGCACTTACTCGTAGACACGTCATGTACTTAAATTATTTCTTTGTTTTTTTTTTTATCTAGCATTTCGGTATTGACCATTGGTGAAGAAGAAATGCTCAAAGAAAATTGCCAATATGCTTACCTTTTTAAAGAATCACTTAATACAACAATCGTACTTGACGAAAATCGTAGGTATCGTACGTGACGATGGCAAGAGGCCTGACGGTATGTCTCTCGTTCCCTGGAAGATGGGTAGAGCCTTGGTGTGGGACGCCACATGCGTAGACACCTTGGCTCCTTCTCATCTTGCAGGAACGAAAAATCGAGCTGGTGCGGCGGCTGACACGGCTGAGCAACTTAAAATCAAGAAATATAGTGTTATCGGCCCCGAATACTTATTTGTTCCACTCGGGGTCGAAACACTTGGTTCATGGGGTCCCAGCACAAAAAACTTTATAAGAGAATTTGGAAAAAGATTGGTCGACGTAACTGGTGACCCAAGATCTGCCACATTCCTCGCCCAAAGGATCAGTTTAGCCATCCAGCGAGGTAATGCTGCTAGCATCTTGGGAACGATGCTACATGGGCCCAACTTTTTATATTTATTTTAGCTTCAGGTTAGTTTTATTTTAGTATTAATATTAATTAATTTTAGGTACTTTAGTTTTATAATTGAATTGTATGTATTGTTTATAGCTTAAGTTTATTTTAATAAATTAATGTCATACAACAATTAAAATGTAATTTGTATATACGTTTCTTAATTAAGATATCAAGTATTTGATTTAGACATAGTAAGCCCTTTTACTAAGAGTTTATGGGGGGCAAGGGTAGCCCCGTAGTATGGGAGCTCCTGGACAGAGCGTCCCAGATAGGTAATGTGTGTAGGAGTAGGAGAAACAAACAAATGGTAGATAGAAATAGCTTTTTATGTACACACAAGAGTAAAGAGAAACAAGAAAAACAGAAGGTGCACGAGCGAAACAATTAGTATAAAATATAGTAGAAAATTTAGGAAGTTAAATAGACAACAGAAAAGAACTGAACACAACGTAAATGCAATAAAAATTAGAATTTTTATCTAGTGAAATTCGTATAACTGCAAAAGAAAAGTCAAGTCACTTTTGAAGCATGATCGTTGACAGTCGACCAAAACTCAGTACTAAAAGTATGCGCGCGCAACGCAAAGTCCGTGGTCGACTGGCAAAGACCATTGCTTTCAATGAAAGGAGTATGAGAATAAAAAAGTATGTATAAAAGATAAATAATGTAAAAGTATTATATAAATATATGTATTAAGTGGGAGAAGCCCACATCACTCCCCCCCGGAGACCGTAACTACGGGCGAAGAAAGTTAGGGAACCGAACAATACGTCCAGAACGAGTCTTTCTATCTGGTTCTTGCAGCGGCCTGTCCGAAGTTTTTGGGACAGGATTAGCTGCAAGATCGCGACTGAGAGGTGGTTTAACCTGCGGAATGGGTTTAGGATCAAGGGTAGAAGATGGGTCAACAAGCATATAGGCCGGCTTCAAGCGGTCTATTGATACCGTGACACTTTTACCCTTCACAAGAATCTTAAATGTTTTATCTCCTCGTTCGAGCACTTCATAAGGGCCAGTGTATGGCGGTTGTAAGGCACCGCGTAATGCGTCGGTCCTAAGGAAAACATGACTCGAAGATGATAAATCCTTATATATAAAAATTTTGCCCTGGGTATGTCTCGCGGCTGAGGTAGGTTGTAGCTTAGCTACGAAAAGTCGTAGGCGAGATGTTAAACTCTGTTAAATCCAGGGTATCCGGGACAGATGCATGGAAAAATTCGCCTGGAAGACGTAAAGGTTCTCCATACACCAACTCAGCTGACGAGGCTTTCAGGCTATCTTTGAAAGAAGACCTAATGCCTAGGAGTATCAAGGGCAAGTTGTCCACCCAGTTGCAGTCCGCGTGGCACATAATAGCTGCTTTCAGCTGTCGGTGGAATCGTTCCACCATGCCATTACAGGCTGGATGATACGCGGTTGTCCTGCGATGTTTGAATCCGATCATTTTTGCCAGAAACTGGAAGAGTGCGGACTCAAATTGACGACCGCGATCGGTTACAATATCAGTGGGACATCCAAATCTAGATATCCACAACAACAATGCCTTTCCGACAGTTTCAGCTGTGATATCCACCATTGGTGTAACTTCAGGCCAACGTGTAAAGCGGTCTACAACTGTTAGACAGTACTTATAACCCTGTGATGGTGGAAGAGGACCAATAATGTCCACATGGATAAAAGAAAATCGAGCACGGGGAATGTTATAAGTGCCCAAAGGAGCAGATACATGTCGATTGACCTTCGCACGTTGACATGTAAGACATTGGCGTGACCACTCTCGACAGTCTCTGCGCATCCCAGGCCAGACAAAGCGTTCTGCTACAAGTTTAGTAGTTGCGTCTGCACCTGGATGGCTGAGATTATGAAGGCTGTCAAAGATTTGTCTACGCAGAGGTTTGGGTACGAATGGTCTTGGCGATGGAGTACTTAAATCGCAATATATCTCCGTACCACTGTTAGGGACTTGGACCTTTTCAAGGCGCAGTGAAAATTCACCGTCAAGGTACTCGAGTAACTCTTGATCGGAGTCTTGATGTTGAGCGAGTATGTCCAGGTCAATCGCCACCTGCAGTTCGTCGACACGAGACAATGTATCGGCAACAACATTGTCTTTACCCGAAATGTGTCTGATATCGGTCGTGAACTGTGAGATGAAGTCAAGATGACGAAATTGACGAGGACTACAGTTAGCTTTTCGTTCGCTAAAAGCAAAACTGAGAGGTTTGTGGTCTGTGTAAACCACAAAGTGTCTCGCTTCCAACATATGGCGAAAGTATTTAATGCTTTCGTATATCGCCAATACCTCACGATCATAAGGTGAGTATTTTTGTTGTGACGGGCTCAGTTTTCGCGAGAAGAATGCAAGAGGTTGCCAGGCACCGTCATGAAATTGCTGCAAAACTGCACCCAAAGCCAGATCCGATGCGTCTGTTACCAGAGCAAGTTTGGCATCACAGTCTGGGTGTGCGAGTAATGCAGCATTTGCAAGTATTTCCTTGCATTTTTCAGAGGCAGCAAGAGTGTCACCTGTCAAGTTGACGGGATGGGATGCCTTAACTGAACCAGACAGAAGAGCGTTTAAAGGGGCTTGGACGACAGCGGCGCTGGGTAAAAATCGCCGGTAGAAATTTACCATGCCCAAGAAACGTCTCAGCTGTCTGATCGTTTTAGGTGGTGGGAAATCATTTATGGCTTGTACCTTGGACTCTAATGGCCTAGTGCCAGTCTCTGAGATGCGATAGCCTAAGAACGCTACTTCGCTTACTCCAAAAACGCACTTGGAAACATTGACAAGGACGCCATAATCCTTCATCCTGGAGAAAAGTTGCTGCAGGTGGTTCTCATGCTGCTCCTCGTTGCGTGAGAAGACCAAAAAGTCATCTAAATATGCATAGACAAAATCAAGGCCCCTGACTAGCTCATCGACAAACCGTTGGAATGTTTGGCCAGCATTTCTTAACCCAAATGTCATCACCGGAAATTCGAACAATCCAAATGGCGTGGTGATCGCCGTTTTAGGGATATCGTCGGCAAAAACAGGAATTTGATTGTAGGCCTTAACTAAGTCTATGGTTGAAAAGACTTTGCAACCAGCAATGGAATGGGCGAAGTCATGGATATGCCTAATAGGATAACGGTCTGGGATAGTCCGTGCATTAAGCATCCTATAATCGCCACAGGGCCGCCAGCCGTTATCCTTCTTAGGAACCAAGTGTAATGGCGAGGCCCAAGGGCTCTGGGATGGACGAGCTGTTCCATTACTGAGCATGAGTTCAAATTCCGCCCTGGCTATTTTGAGTTTGTCAGGAGCGAGTCTACGAGGAGTGCAAGATACAGGAGGACCAGGTGTAGTCCTAATGTGGTGTACTGTCTCGTGTTTTGGAATAGACGGCTTGCCAGAAGGGCGTGTAATCTCGGGAAATCTGTCTAAAAGTTTATGAAATCGAGTGTCGCCTGTTACAATTTTTACAGAATAAATATTTACATTAGCAGTGCAAGCATTAGAAGTTAAAGTAGTAGTGTTATCAATGAGACGCTTACTACGTACATCCACAATTAAATTATAAAAACAAAGAAAATCTACACCTATGATAGGTTTAGTAACATTAGCTACAACAAAACGCCAAGGAAAATTACGCCTGAGTCCTAGATTTAAATTTAAATCAATAAAACCAAACGTATCTATACACGTTCCATTGGCTGCACATAACTGATAATTTGTCTTAGCTCGACTTTCATGAAGCAATGACCGAGGGTAAACGCACAGATCACTTCCAGTGTCTATTAGGAACTTCACGTTTGAACCGCGGTCAGTAACGAAAAGGCGACTAGGTGCAGCTGGGCAATCGTCAGTCGCCATTAGCGACTGCCCATGAGGTTTCCCACCTTATCATAGTCGCAAGGTTTGACGCAAGTAGCAGCTTTAGATCCGTACTTGTTGTGGTACCAGCAAACAGGGAACTTGCGGTAGCTGGAAACCGATCTAGTTCTATTGCGGTTGCGAGAGTACGAACGGCGTCGCGGAGGTCTAGAGCGACGGTTTGATTCGTTGGCCGCACGAGCTTGATCGTCAATTTTCATCGAGAGGCGATCTACCATTTTCTTTAATTCAGCAATTTCTTTCGAAGAACTGTCATTGACACTAGAGCTTGCGGAAGTCGCAGCTACGTTACAAGGTGATGTTATTTCCTGTATTCTATCTGCCAAGTCCGCCAACTGGTCAAGAGTGTGTGTAGGCTGTGATGCTAATACTGTCTGGATACAGCTGGGTAGACGATTGCTCCAAATTGTCCGGATGAAGTCTACTGGAACGGCCGGCCCGGCTAAATCTTGGAGATGTCTCAAAAATGCCGAAGGCTTCCTATCTTCGAGCTGTTCATGAGTGAGCAATTGCTTCACCTTTTTCTCGTGGGTAGCTGAAAGGCGTCTAATCAACTCACTTTTTATTTTCTCGTAACGATTTTTAGCCGGCGGGCTGACAATAACATCCTTCACAGCCTTGGCGTGAACTATGTCCAAATTCAAAATAACATTGTTGAACTTAACATTGTCTTCAGTTATATTAAAAGTATCGAACTGACCTTCCAGTAAACAAAACCAAATTTCGGGATCCTCGGATGAAAAAGCAGGTACTCTTAAGTTGTACTTCCGGGTGCGTGATGCGCCATCCACGCAAACTGGCTTCTTACATGCACGCGGTCGTGGTCGTCGCGTTGTAGCTTTCGACGGCCCACCATCTCCAGAAAGGGCAGTCCTTGCAGAAATATCGTCACTAGAACTGCTTTCGCTCATTGTGCAATCGAAAGAAAGGGGTCACCAGAAATATGGGGGGCAAGGGTAGCCCCGGAGTATGGGAGCTCCTGGACAGAGCGTCCCAGATAGGTAATGTGTGTAGGAGTAGGAGAAACAAACAAATGGTAGATAGAAATAGCTTTTTATGTACACACAAGAGTAAAGAGAAACAAGAAAAACAGAAGGTGCACGAGCGAAACAATTAGTATAAAATATAGTAGAAAATTTAGGAAGTTAAATAGACAACAGAAAAGAACTGAACACAACGTAAATGCAATAAAAATTAGAATTTTTATCTAGTGAAATTCGTATAACTGCAAAAGAAAAGTCAAGTCACTTTTGAAGCATGATCGTTGACAGTCGACCAAAACTCAGTACTAAAAGTATGCGCGCGCAACGCAAAGTCCGTGGTCGACTGGCAAAGACCATTGCTTTCAATGAAAGGAGTATGAGAATAAAAAAGTATGTATAAAAGATAAATAATGTAAAAGTATTATATAAATATATGTATTAAGTGGGAGAAGCCCACAAGTTTTTAATATGTTTCTTGAACATATTTTCAGGTAATTAAAAGACTGTATCGGGCAAATTAAGCAATTTACAAAAAAAGACCTACTTTTATAGCAAATCGGACCATTTGGTATACACAGTTTATGTTTATTTCTAAGATTTACAGGTCAGGTACAGTCCTCGAATTTTGGAAATGTATTAAGATTTTTACGAACATACATAATACTCGTATAACAATTCATAAATATACCGAGAAGCGAAAGTCGTTAGTTAGTGATTTTCTGGAACCCATGTTATAAATAAGAACGGATGGCTCTTTTTTCTATCATCATCATCAGGTTCATTTTAGTCTCCACTACAGGAGCACGACCCTCTCTCGTCCGTCCTAGACGAAAGGAGAATTTGGCCTACACTCCCCACGCTGGCCAAACGAGTTGGGGAGGCTTTTTTCTATATTTAAAAAAAAAAAACCGACTCCATAGATTACACTACATTTATGTATGTAGAAACAGGCTGATGATGATGATGAAAAAAAATATCGGACCAATCCCCAGTCGGGCAGCTTAAAAAATACGCTATGTCCTACTCTCTTCTGTTTGAATTTGAATGTCAATTGCTTGAGGATTGTTGTGTTCCTGCAACTCTATCAGGTTACCCGATGTGAGAAGATGGTGCGATAGCAACGGAGGTGCCAGCACGCGAACAATATTATTTTATTGCCAGCGTCTATAGGCCACGGTAACAGCTTTACATCAGGCGAGCCGTATCTTGTTTGGCACACGACGTGATATAAAACAAACAAAATATCTGATTAATCGGTTGATGAGTTCAGTGTTGACTCTAAAAATGAAGAATTTCATTTAGGAGCTGTTGATAATTTTATAAAAATACAATGTGAACGAAATGTCGATAGAAACACATTGAATTTTCTAAAAGAACGATAGATTGGTTTAGAAATAAAATTCCAGCAATTCCTTTTACTACACGTCCGCTAATCGAAAGGCGTTCAGTTTCTGGTTCAAAGAGTCTTAGTGGAAAGCTTGATCGACATTGTTATCAGCTAGTGCGGAGATTTCAAATAGAAAACCACTACTTAGTTTACTTTAAAGATTTCTTACTGGGATTTCTCTTTGGTAAATAAATAATAAAACATTTTGTTTCAAGATTCAAAATATTAATTTTGTAAAATATCAACCGCCTACGTCTATTTACATCTATATACTGCTGAATTTCTTCTTCTTCCTTCAACGGTATGCAATCCTCAGCTTTACGTATTTTATATATGTACGAGTATATGTAATAATAAAATACACTATATTATATGACGATCTCGGTGGTAATCATAGCTAACCATAGTTAGTGGTGGCCACATTGACTCCGAGGTCGCGGGTTCGATCCCCGCACAAGACAAATATTTATATGCATGAACATGTCTGTTTGTCTTGGTCTGGGTGTTTTCTATGTAGGTATTATATGTATGTATTTACAAAAAAAAAATGTATTATATCAGTTATTTTATTATTATTTTATTATATTATATTATTAAGCTTTGTTTAGTTTGGGACTAGGTCATAGTGTGTAATTTGTCCATGAATACTTATTTATTTTAATACGAGTATGAACGTAAAACTAATGAGTCGCTTTCCATTAAATTATTATGATAACATTATTTTTAAAAATCAATAATAACAAACTCATGCACACACACCCTTATACAAACACACTATTTTCGCGTCACACCCATACACTACACATACTTTAAATTTTAGCTAATCTATAATGTGTATTGTAAATATTGTAATTGTGTCTGTCTATTGTTTTTTTGTTACTGTTTCTTGGTACTTTGTGCCATCCACATTTCGCGGGGAGGGAACTGGTGCACTGAGATACAGGCCTCGGCTTAGTTCAGGCACCAGTCCCTCTCTATTAAAAAAATGTACCATCTATTTATGCACTTGTTGTAAAACTGTTTTATAGAGAGAGAAAATAAACGATTTGAATTTGAATTTGAATGGGACTAAAAGATGACAATGAGGTCTACTGATGAGAAAACTAGGTTATCGGTAATGCCATGTGCAATTGTGCACAGGCGCTTGGCATTTTGGCATTATTAGGGGGCTTAAAATTCATTCAAAGTTCATAACCGTGAAACGCTAAAATTTCGTTCATAAAATATCAATTCAATTCTTCATGCAACGGAATAGTCGAATAGCCGTAGAAACAAAAGCCTAGCTGCCTTTAAGTAAAATAGAAATTCCATTATTTCTTTTGTAGAAGTCCTGTAATCGAGAAGTGCGGCGCCCTCTCCGATGTCCGGTTCAAAGGACCTGAAAACAAAGCTTGACCCATTTCGTTAACAGCTTCAGAATGAACTAATATACTTATATCAGCTGCAACTTTTAGATTTGAGGGTATAAGTAGCTCATCACTCTTTGAGCCAAAGCCAACCTCACTCGGACGTGGTACACTCTGCTGATTGACTAACGAGGCTCCGGCGAAAGAGAGGTAGGGCACAGCGGAATTTTAATCTGCCCGACTGGGGAAGTACCTCCACCTTACCGAATACCGCAGTCAAATAACAACTCCCTTGAGGGTTGTTGTCTTACTGCGTGTGAGCTAGACTTGCGCAAAACAGTTCACTGAACTGAAAAGAGAGATGCAGTTCTTTTGACGCAAATGAACTACATCACTCATCTAGTTCATTTAGTTCAATTGCTTCATTTAGTTCATTTACTTCTTTAGTTCTTTTGACTCACTTAGTTCGTTTAGTTCATTGTATCTTTGATTCAATCTACTCAGTAGTTCTGTTGACTGATTCCTTCTACATTCTTCTCAATTCTATTGCATCATTTTGATGACATTGTATTTTTGTATTAAGTAAGTACCTATAACTAACTATATATTTTATAAATTCCCTTACAAATATTGATTTTCCTTCAAACTTTTCACAGGCTTAGGACTGTCAACCTTGAGTAAAAAGAAATTACTTAGTAGTTAAAATAATAATTAATATAAAAATTGAGCCTATTTTCGCTAACAGCTTATGGTTCTTATGTCCTTAGCCTTCGAGTTCTAATTCGGTCAGTCCACCACGCACGAAACTATCTGTCTCGTTTTATCTCGAACAATTTCAGAATCTTCCGTCCTTTTCGCTCTCTATTTGGCATTACAACGTATCTCTCTCATTCTAGCTCGTACGCTTTATGTAATAGGTAGGGGAAAAAGTCTTTTCGCATTATAGTATGTATGAACTTGTAATAAAATCTCTTTGGTTATACCATTTGTATCTAGCAGGTTTTGATATCTTTAAAAAGTTTAAATTTTAAAAAAGATAATTCCAAATTCAAATTAGGTAAATGTGTGATTTTCATTTGTTTTTTTTACTGTCAAGATGAGTGAATCTAATGAAAAAATTCGATTCATTTTAAAATTTTACTACAAAAAAGGTAAAAATGCAACGCAAGCTGCGAAAAAAAATTGTGACGTTTATGGACCTAGTGCAGTGTCTGTGAGAGTAGCACAAATTTGGTTTAAGCGTTTTCAATCAGGAAATTTTGATGTGAAAGATGCACGTCGCTCTGGTCGCCCTGTTACGGATAAAATGGATGCCATTTTTGAAAAAGTGGAGCAAGAGCGGCATATCAGTAGTTACGACGTAGCTGAAGAATTAGGAATTGACCACAAAACAGTTTTGGCGCAATTGAAAAAAGCTGGGAACACTAAAAAGCTCGATATTTGGGTGCCTCACGATCTCACTGAAAGAAACCTAATGAACCGTGTACTCATTTGCGATTCTTTACTACGACGTAATGAAAGCGAACAGTTTTTGAAGAAGCTTATAACTGGTGATGAAAAGTGGATCACGTACGACAAGAACGTGCGAAAAAGGTCGTGGTCAAAGGCCGGTCAGGCTTCACAGACTCTGGCAAAACCCGGGTTAACCCGCAACAAGGTGATGCTGTGTGTATGGTGGGATTGGAAGGTCATTATTCATTATGAGCTGTTACCGCCAGGCAGGACTATCGATTCTGAACTCTACTGTGAACAACTGATGAGATTAAAGCAAAAAGTTGAGAGAAAGCGGCCGGAATTAATTAACAGAAGGGGTGTGATTTTCATCATGATAACGCTAGACCTCACACATCTTTAGCCACTCAGCAAAAATTAAGAGAGTTTGACTGGGAGGTGTTAATGCATCCGCCGTATAGTCCTGACCTTGCACCTTCTGATTTCCACCTGTTTCGGTCTCTTCAGAATCTTTAGGCAATGTCAGGTTAACATCACGAGAAGACTGCCAAAACCACTTGTCGTGGTTTTTTGAACAGAAGTCCCAAAATTTCTATAGTAATGGGATCATGACTCTACCTACAAGATGGCAACAAGTTATCAAACAAAATGGCACCTACATACTTTAGTTAAATGTAAATAAACTTTATTAAAAAATGTTTTGAATTTTCATATAAAATACGAAAAGACTTTTTCCCCAACCTAATATTTCCGTTCTTTTTACTCTTTGTCACTCGATTGAACTAAATGACGCAGTGAACTACATGGGACAAGAAAGAGTGAGTGACAAGAACCGACTTGTATGGTGAACTGGTACAATTGGACTACTCACTCAGGAACTACACAAGTCTAGTGTGAGCGAGGTGTCCAGGATGGAAGGAGCTGATGCGTTAGAGCGGGGGTGGCAGCACACGCGCTATATTTCTTGTTACGTGCGTTTATATGTCAAGGGTAATCGCTTCAAATCAGGTTGGCCGTATGCACGTTCTTCGCACGTAACATTACAAGTAAATAACATTGTAAAACGACGGTGAACCCTAGTTGTTGACGTAGCCTTCAGAGCTTGCAAGTTGAAGTGGGCAATCGGCCGGTCACATCTGCCGAGTAAGTGATGGCAGATGAGGGAGGATACCCTCCTTCTAGATGGTCTGATGACCTTAAGAAAGCGGCTGGATGCGGAAGGCGGAGGATTTGGTGGAAAGCATTTGGGAAGGCCTATATCCAGCAATGGGTATATACAGGATGATGATAATGATGAACATTGTAATATTAAGGATATTATCCATTTTAGCCTGAGGACAGATCATTCTCAGTCATGAGACATTCAGACAGAGAAGAACTATAGACAAGTTGAAAGTTTTTTATCGAAAGCGATAAAAACAAGAACTTCTTGTTCTTGTAAACTAATTGACGCAATAGGAAGTCTGACTTCCTATTGCGTAAGTTAGTTTTCTTCTACTAATTAATACAATAGGCTATTTGACAATATTCAAATTTTGTATAAATTATTTAACAATATCGTAAAATACACAAAATTATAAAGATCTGCAAACTTTCATTCTAATATCTTTCGTCCGACTTATTTTAAGGTTGATCAAAGTTTGGCGGGGAAGTCCGTTTTAAAAGTAGGAAATTATTAAAAAAATATATTTCCATTGGACAAGCAATAATACTATAACTTATATTATGGTACTAATTACTTAAACATAATATTTCACATAGCTGTCGTACAAATTTCTGATTTGATGCATACAAAATACAAACCTGTGAGGTCATAACTCAGTAGCCTTTTGTATGGAGCGTTTTCGGGAGTGTCCAAGATTGTGATTTTCAAATTCACATATCTCGAGAGATTTAATTCTATCGAAGTAATTCTTTAACCTATGGTTATATTATTGAGACGTCCCTACATATCAAACCAAAAAAAAATGTTGGTCAAATAGCCTATTATTTGTTTCACGTTGCATGCAGATTTTTTTTATACTACGTCGGATGGCAACCAAGCATACGGCCTGCCTGATGTGAAGCGGTGACAATATCCGCGTATCAACGCTCGCAATATGAAATATCGCTCGCGTACCACCACCTCCACTGCTAATGCAGCAATACTTCCTAGTGATCTCTCTCACTCGCAGCCCTTAAGGGATTTTTTGGCTGAGGTATTCTGTGAGGTGGATGTAGTTCCCCAGTCAGGCAGCTTTACGCTGCACTACCTCTCTTTGTGCCTCGACAGTGGACGAGCCGGGTGCACCACGTGCAGGCGAGGTTGGGTTCAGCCCTAAAGATGGTTTTTCAAAGGAAGCACAACATTGTGCCACGCTATAATGCAATAATATAATATAAACCTATATATAAAATTTCGTCTATGAATTGAAAATTAATAAGATCCGTAAAAGATCCGCCAAAAACTAACGGATATTTTCTTTTCCTCTCGGATATCCGCGGATACGGATACGGGTATCCGGTACATCACTAATACATACATGTTATACATAGAAAGCACCCAGACCAAGACAAATAGACATGTTCATGCACACAAATATTTGTCTTGTGCGGGGATCGAACCCGCGACCTTGAAGTCAAAGTAGCCATTGCTAGCCATTCGACTATCAAGCTGTATAAAGTCTGCGACATTATAAAGCACTGCCGCGCTCTTGCATAATAGTGTTTTTTTATACGTCTGGTGGCAGAAGCATACGGCCCGCCTGATGTGAAGCGGTTACCGTAGCCATATTAACACTCGCAACATGAAATATAGCTTGCGGGCCGCCACCCCCGCTACCACCGCGGCATCTCCTTCCTTTCTGGTCACCTCACTCACTCGCAGGAACACAACAACCCTCAAAGGAATTATTATATAGCTGCGGTATTCAGTGAGGTGGAGGTACTTCCCAGTCGGGTAGCTTACAATTACGCTCACTACCTTTCTTTTCGCCAGAGCTTCGTTTGTCAGTCAGCAGAGTGCACGGCGTGCAGGTGAAGTTGACTTTGGTTCAAAGATGTGGCTACAACAAACCGGGGTCTATAAAACTTAGTATATTACAAGTCTATGCCTGAAATATTTTAAATACAGACATGTATATAGAAAAAAACAGCTTACATTAACCGAGTCGTAAAAACCACGTTTTGCAAATCAGGCAATCTGAATTCAAAGGTTACAACCCCTAACATTTAAAATAGATTGAAATAAAATATATGTTGCCCTTTTTATAGGCATACTTTTTCAACTTAAGAAAGAGTTAGGTATGATAATCATCATCATCAGGTCTTTTTAGTCTCCAGTACAGGAGCACGATCCTCTCTCATCCGTCCCTGACAGAAGGAGGATTTGGCCTACACTCCCCACGCTGGCCAGACGGGTTGGGGAGGCCTGATCGATGTTTTATGATGTATTTCCCATAGTCGCCTTGTACGACATCCACGGGAAGAGACGGAGTGATTCTATTCTAGTCTACCGGAAACCACACGGCCAAGCTACGATAATAACACAATTAAAAAAACCGGCCAAGTGCGAGTCGGACTCGCGCACGAAGGGTTCCGTACCATTATCTATAAAAACAGCAAAAAAATCACGTTTGTTGTATGGAAGCCCCCTTTAAATATTTGTTTTATCTTTGCTTAACTATTTATATTTAAAGTGAATATATAACTAAATATTATGTGAGTATTTCAAGTCTACCTACTGAAGTTAACAATTGCGAGCAAAAACGAGCAAAAACATCACATTTGTTTACCCCCTTAAATATTAATTATATTCTGTTTTTTAGTATTTGTAGTTATAGCGGCAATAGAAATACATCATCTGTGAAAATTTCAACTGTCTAACTATCACAGTTCATAAGATACAGCCTCGTGACAGACGGACGGACGGACAGCGGAGCCTTAGTAATAGAGTTCGTTTTTACCCATTGGGTACGGCACCCTAAAAAATACCCTTTATCGACGAGCTCGGTCGTCGAATGGCAATAGCCACATTGACCCCGAGTTCGCGGGTTCGATCCCCGCACAAGACAAATATTTATGTGCATGAACATGTCTGTTTGTATTGGTCTGGGTGATTTCTATGTGTTATATGTATTTACTAACAAAAAAATGAATTTAAGTTATCTATAGAATAGAATATAATATCAGTTATCGTCTCAGAGTACAAGCTTTGCTTAGTTTGGGACTAGATGGCGCTGTTTAAATTGTCTAGAAATATTTATTTATTATCTAATAGCAGGAATGATAGCTTAGTCTACCATTTAGACATACCATTTATCATTTATTAGGGTGTAAGGGGTTTATCAACTTCACCTGCAAGCGGTGCACCCTGCTGACTGACAAACGAAGCTCTGGCGAAAAGAGAGGTAGGGGAGCGTCATTGTAAGCTACCCGACTGGGGAATGTACCTCCACCTCATAGAATACCGCAGCCAAATAACATTTCCCTTGAGGATTGTTGTGTTCCTGCGAGTGAGTGAGGTCACCAGTAGGGAAGGAGATGCTACGATGGCAGCGGGGGTGGCGGCGCACGAGCGGTATTTTATTTTGCGAGCGTTAATATGGCTACGGTAACCGCTTCACATGCGGGCCGTATGCTTGTCTGCCACCCGACGAAGTATTAAAAAAAGACTAAAATATCTATACTAATATTATAAAACTGAAGAGTTTGTTTGGTTGAACGCGCTAATCTCAGGAACTACTCATTATGTCTGTCCATAGATGGGTTATCATAATTTATCTCGTGATCCTCCGTGCTTTGGTGGGCACGTTAGCGTTAGTGACCGCTGGCTAAACAGGAGACACAGTGGTGGGAATGTGTGATGGGCAGAAAAAAAAGTAATGGGAAAAATAATGGGAAAAGGACAAACTAATGATGAATAATAATCTATTTAGGAAGCTTATTTTTCTCCTTTCCTAAGAAGATTTGCTTGCTACAGGAATTATAAAATATGAAATATAAAGCTACATTCACCTAAAACGTTTTCAGTAAGCTTTACATATAAAACTTCTTCAAGTTCCAGGAAAAACACAGCACCTGTAATCTTTAAAGGCTTCAGAGACTCTTCAACTTAACAGTAAAAGGAATTTCTGACTAAGATTTTTCTTTCTAAGCGTTAAAAATGCCAATTCCGCCCAAAGGTAATGTTTGCACGTATGTAATTCTTTTTTACGATTAGCTTTTCGTATAAAATCTAACGTTTTCTCGAATTTCCCTCATTTTATTTGCGTAGGATTAGCGTTTGAAATGTTTGAAAGGGATTATAGGACGTCGCTCATATGCGACATTGTCATTATGCAGTTTTCTATTTTATTGCTTGATAGCATTGTTAGATGAGTACTTATCCATTTTTAATTATGGCGGAATTACACTGTTTGCTTATGATGTAAGAGGTTCACCGCCATGTTTAGAGTTTGGTGAATGAAAGAGCGGCGAGGTATCAGGACGGGGGACAATCACCCATCCCACCATTGTGTCTCCTGTGTAGCCAGGATTAACAGCGGCGACCACCAAAAAAGGCAATGAACTATGAAGTCCACTGCAGTCTCTAGTTCACTCGAAATTTTACAAAATTGCCTGCCTTGGAACTTACGACGAATTTAATCAGAAAAAATCAGAAGCAGTAAGAGGTTTTTGGAATTTGACTTTCCCTCTTGGTAACGATTTTGCAATTCATATTATTGGAATCGATGTGTTAGGTAACAACTCAATGTTTTAGGTCCCTAATAGTGTTACAAACTTAAAATCCGTGGTGCACGGCAGTTGAGCTTCACTTGACTAGCCATCTCTTTAGGCTTTTAATGCCTTATTTGCCATATTGCTGTCTCTCACATTGCTAAGAGGGGAAGTCAAATTCCAAAAGCTTCCTACTCCTACTAATTTCTTCTGATTAAATTCGTTGTGAGTTCCAAGGCAGCCGTAGTTTTACCCCTGGGACTGCAATGGACTTCATTGTTCATTGCCTTTTTTGGCGGTCGCCGCTGTTAATCTTGGCTACACAGGAGATACAGTGGTGGGAATGTGTGGTGGGCCCCCGTCCCATATCCCTCTTGGTAATGTGAGAGACAGCCATATGGCAAATAAGTCATTAGAAGTATAAAGAGCGGCGATGCATGTCGAGCCTGACTGGCGCAGTACCTCCACCTGCATTATATATTTACCACCACCATATTTGATGTCTAGAATCAAATGACGCCACCGATCTCCATAATATAGACTCTTATAATTCCTGAACTAAATATTACACAGCGACATCTACTCACAAACTAAGCAAAGCTTGTACAATAGGTACTAGATGACTCATAAATCTACTTCAGAGCCCTATTACATTTGCACGCTGACGAGCTCTCGCGCAGTACTAAACCCGCGAAGGCTGCCGGTGCATCGTTTTTTTGTAGTAATTTTGAAGTTATATTTATCGTTTTTATTGAAATACGAGGGGAGGTCAATAAGTTCGCGGAATGAGAGAGAAGGAGGTTGAAATTAAACACCAAATTATTTTTCCTTTTCAATATATTCTCCTTTAACCCTAATACATTTTTCGGATCTCTCAAATAGCTTGTTTATACCATCGAAAAAAAATGATTTGTCTTTGGTGTCAAAATAGGCCGAAATTGCCGACTTGACTTCATCATCGTCGTCAAATTTCTTTCCACGCAGCTCTTTCTTCATTTTTGGAAATAAATAATAGTCACTGGGGGCCAAGTCTGGACTGTATGGTGGGTGGTTTAATTGTTCAAAGCCGCATCGGTGAATGGCAGCCGTCGCAACATGGCACGTGTGGACGGGTGCATTGTCGTGCAAAAGGAGCACACCTTTTGACAGTTTTCCTCTTCTTTTTTTCTTAATGGCTTCTTTCAATCTTTCCAGTAAAGAAGCGTAGTACTGTCCCGTTATAGTCGCACCACGTTCTTTATAATCGATCAGTAAAATACCTTCTGTATCCCAAAAGATAGTCGCCATGATCTTTCCGGCCGATTGTGACACTTTGAACTTCTTTGGAGGAGGTGTGCCTTTTTTATGCCACTGCATCGACTCTTGCTTCGACTCAGGTTCATAGTGGTGAACCCAGGTTTCATCTCCAGTAACAATCCGGGCCATAACTTCTTCCTTTCTCTCTCCACAGAGCTCCAGAAACTGGTGAGAGCACTCGACACGCTCGCGTTTTTGAAGTGGCGTGAGCATTCTCGGAACCCATCTTGCACTGACTTTAGTCATCCCAAGATAATGATGTAGGATATTTAAAATACTTGATTCGGATACTCCAACCATTGCTGCAAGTTGCTTCTTCTTCAGTCGGGCATCTTCCAATACAAGTTTTTCTACTTTTTCGACGATTTCCGGTGTGGTGGCCTCAATTGGCCGTCCGGAGCGGGGGTCGTCTTCAATGGACTCCCTTCCTTGTTTGAAAAGACCATGCCACTTGTAAACCATGGTTTTACCAGGGGCAGAGTCCGCGTAAACCGCTAACAGCTCTTGAAAAATCGTCTGAGCGGATTTTCCTTGCTTGGTAAGAAACTTAATAACGGCACGGTGTTCAATTTTCTCCATACTGGCTGACTTCTTCCCGATTTAGTTGTTTGCAGGTCGATAACTCAAAAGTTAATGACACGATTAGGTTCAAACTTGGTATATATACTCTTAATGAGGTGCTTAACTAGTGCCTACCTGGACGGGTAAATTTATCCTCATCAACCCCTCCATTCCGCGAACTTATTGGCCTCCCCTCGTAAGATGATAAATTCATGCTACAAACTTTATTCATCATGAAGTAACAATTATTCTCGTATAAATTTTACTCAATAATATTATCGTTTATTCGAGAAATTAACAGTTTACTTAAAGCGAAATCGCTTTAAGTAAACTGTTAATTTCTCGAAGTTTGTTTTGGGTAAAAGAATGTTTTTTTTCTATATTAATCAATGATATTTCAAAATTCCGAGGCCGCTATGTACTATACGACTATAATAATATAACAAATAACATTCTATTTTTTTTATTTCATTTGTTTGGAACAGTAGTATAATCCAGGAGCTCAAAATAGTGAATGCGCGCATTGTATGAAAATCTTTCGCTGCAATTTTGGATTTATTTAAAAAGTTAAGCAAAATTTACAAAAAGCGAGGCCGCTACGTACTATGCCAATAGCTATTCTGTACTATTCACTAAGTCAACATTGTTAATGTATTTTTGTTTCCGAGATCTAGAACGCCAAAATTGGGCATTTTACGCAAAAATCACAGTCAAAATGTAATATGGCTCTTAAATAGGTACTTTAATTTTGTAAATGTATTCATATAATACACAGAAAACACAGACGAAAATAATGAGACATATTCATGTACACAAATGGAATACAAGTCTTTAAGTAAGTTTGAGGGCGTTTAGAAATACAAAGTAATACATACTATTTAAAACAAAGCACGTAAGGCATTTACTAACATAACTTGTGTACAAACATATGATTCACAATGCACCATTAAATGTAACGAATGGAGTAATCTGTTCGAAGGGAAATCGCGTAAGGCATCGCACGTCGATTTACATAACAAACGTGCGGTAGTGCGGTAACGACTTCGATGATGACGTATAGATAAACCACTCTAAAGCACAAGAGATACTGCAAGCTAGGCTATACTAGTTTATATTAGCTGGTGATCTATGAAAAGCTAAGCTAGGTGAACTATCTGCGTTCACACGAAAATAAGTGATTTGTTTTTCTATATACGAGTATATAGAAGTGTAAGTGGTTCATCAACATCTTAGAACAAAAGCCAACTTCACCTGCACGCGGTGCACCCTGCTGGCTAACAAACGAACTCTGGCGAAAAACAGAGACAGGGAGCGTAAATGTAAATTACTGGGGAATGTATCTCCACCTCACAGAATACCGCAGCCAAGTAACAATTCCCAAAAGATCCAAGAGGGTCGACGTGCCACCGGTGCTGCGGCGCTGGACCCATTTCAAGATAAGATAACAATTCCCTTGAGGGTTGTTGTGTTCCTGTGAGTGAGTGAGGTCACCAGAAAGGAAGGAGACGCTGCGTTGGCAGCGGGGGTGGCGGCGCGCGAGGTAGTATAAACAAATATCATTAATTAGAAAAAATAGAGAGGAGTATTAGTCTAATCGAACACGCAAGTTAAGCAGCGTCAACCGTAGCCTGTCCATGGATGGGTTTATATATGAAGCTCCTCTGTGCTCTGGAGCCGTCTTTTGTTTAAGCCATCGGTCCCGGCTGTTCTCACTAGATGACAGTAGTTAAGCCAAGTCAGTGGCCTTTAGACCCCTTGAAAACACTGACCTATGCCAACCAGCAGTTGAGCAGCGTGGTGGAGTCTGCTCTAGAGGAGTAATTCTTTTTATTGTCTCAGATTTTTTTTATCCTTCTTTTGAGCTTTTTTCACAGTAGTCTTTCCCCAATTGTAGAAATTGGAGCTATATGACCCCCTATTAGAATTGTCCCGACGAAGTCGACGACATTCAGATTGAAATGTCCAGGACACAGGCAGGCAGAAACAGCATTAGCCGAAAATAATTCATATAGTTTGTTCGTGAACTCAGGTATAAAATCACATTGTAGCTACGTGATCCAGCGAAGTTAAATTAGCTTAGCTTGCAGTGTGCTCCTTACTTTAGCAATAAAATGGTTTTAGAAAAATAAAACTAGAAGTAAAATAATAAAAGTAGGTAATTATCATAGTTACCTACTTTTTACACTACGCAGGGTGACAAATAAATACACTGTCCGCCTCATGTAAACCACTCACTTTAGTCTATAGACGTATACAATACAAGGAGCTTTCGCGCTTTTCCTTATGTCTGGTGACTCCTCCATCTCTCTAGAAATTGTTATCCTACAATCATCTGTGAGGTGGAAGTACTTCTCCAGTCAGTTTATAATTACGCTGTGCCTTTGTTCTCGTTTGTCAGAACCTTATTAGTTAACCAACAGGGTGTAGCACGTGCAGGTAAGGTTAGCTTAAATTTAAACACTACCACCACAAACCAGTTTGGGACTAGATGGCGCTGTGGACATATTACACAGCGCCATTTAGTCCCAAACTAAGCAAAACTTGTACTATGGGTACTAGATAACTGATATGATCTATATACCTTTTTTTTTAAATAAATAAATAAATATTTCTGGACAATTTACACAGCGCCATCTAGTCCCAAATTAAGCGAAAAGCTTGTGTTATGGGTACTAGACAACTGATAAATGTACCTAAATATTTTTTTTTTTGTAAATAGGTACATCTTATATCATAGAAAACACCCAGATCAAGACAAACAGACATGTTCATGCACACAAATATTTGTCTTGTGCGGGGGTCGAACACGCACCCTCGGAGTCAAAGTGGCCAATGCCACCATTCGACCACCGATCTCGTCCGTCAGACTTATATAACTATATCGTACTGTTATCTTCAAAGCCAATAAAACTTTTGTTATTCACCAATTACATAACAGCAAATAACAATCTCTTCTCCATTCTTTTGAACGAATTTTGAAAATATTTAGAAACTGTTTCCTGTTTTGAATTAAACATTATTTTGCTAAAATTCCTAATTTAAGAAAGGTAAATTTCAAAGGCTGGTTAAAGGCAAAGTTTTATAAGAATCATCTTAAAATTTTCTTTGCTGATTGCCTCAAAAGTCAAACAAAGTACTGAGAAGTAATCCAGGTAAAACCAAAATGCGAAGGATCTAAGCAAGTAAGTAAATTGAATTAGGTAAGATTTGAACAAAGATTTCCAATGGGGATACATTTTGAAACTTTGTAACTATAGAATGTTTCTAAACAATAATAATGTTCAGGAAGAGTAATGTTCATAATGTTCAGGAAGTTGGTTTTTGAGTGAGCCTGTATTTTATATTGTAGCGTGAATGGGGCGAGTATGAGTTGTTTACTTCAATAAGTTTATCTACTCTCATACTGAAATTTAGAGATTAGAAAAGTAAACACAGAATCTTAATGTCAGTCTTATACGCACAAGCCATCAAAATAAATTTAAAAAGGTACTTTTCGATACAGCTTTTTATGGACAACTGTATCCAAAAATAACTTTTTTTTATTTCGATACAGCTTCAGCCATGGGTTCAGCTATATTAAGCAGGTTGCAATGCAATTGCATTGCAACTTTGCAAAAAAATTCGACATAATCTGTGAACGCGGCGCCGCGCGGCGCGTCGCGCATGCGAAATACGCATGCTCGATCTGCAAATGGATTCATAACTAAGAAATAAAGCTGTTAAAGTAACTTCATGGTTTTATTTAAAATATTATTATCATCTATTTCATGAGATTAGATAAAGTAGTTTATGAAACTGCACATAACACATTCACACCTTCGGCTCATTTAATGAACTCACACTCGTATTTTAAGAACCATTATTATGCAACAGTTTCATAAATGACTTATATGTTCACCGTTTTGTATTTTGAAATATCAAATCATATCAAAATGTATATATTTTTTAATACAGTTTTTTTTATATTTATGAGTGATGAAAGTCAATAGCTGAGATTTTTTTGTGGAAATATTTTATTTTAATAAAAGGCAAACTATATATACAGAATGAATATCCGTAGTGCAGTAAACGAAATACCGTTGCTTAGCAACCAAATTAAATAATCTTCTATAAGTCGTAGTATATATATATATTCTATAGTCCAGATAAAGTGCAAATTTTACCAACTTCAATACTCCGTCTTTACAGTCTAACAATTTGATGTAAAAACTGCCTTTTTGAATAGTGATCTAGTTGAGAAAATTTATATAGAAATCTTGACTTTATATTTTTTTTTTTTAGATTTTATATGTCCTACATAGGACATATAAAACCTAAATGAAAAAGCCTGAATCCGTCTGTCGGCCGCCGGCCGTTCCAAACCTACATGCAATGAAGTTGATACTGTTGATTGTTGGCACTTGGTGGAACAGTATTATCATAATTTTATAATAAAACACTTGTACTGTCCCACGTAATTATATTTAATTTACCGACCGGTTTCGCCACTAAGGCATTATCAAGGTAAAAAGATGGCATTTGTGTTTCTACACTGTGTAGAAACACAAATACTATATAAATTAAATATAATTACGTTGAACAGTAGGTACAAGTGTTTTATCATAACTGCATGTAATGCCCAACAGGACTCATATGTATTCAAGTACTGACTCTCAGTACAAAAAGTAAATAAAAGGTTATAAAATATTGAGTATTTATTTATAATGAAGTTGTGAAAATTGCCGCAGGGAGTGTTAGCTTTATTTTCCGATAATCATATATTTAAATTTATTGGTAATCCTTTGAAATTTCTAAAATGTCAAAGGCACAAAGCGACTTTTACCTCAAAAGGGTCTGTATCTGGTTTCCTGCTATATGTGGAATAAATTCTAGAATTTTCATATAATAGGTACATAGAATACAGATGAGTTTTTACATTGATAAATATTGATGCCTATTTGTCTTAATGTAGGTGTTTTCTCTTTTATTATATACTGTGTCGGATGACAAACAACCATACGGCCCGCCTGAGGTAAAGCGTTTACGGTAGCCATATAAACGCACGCAACATGAAATATTGCTTGCGCGCCACCATCGCCATCCCCGCTTTCAACGTAGCTATTCTTTTCTTCTTGGTGATCTCACTTAGTCGCAGGAACACAACTACCCTCAAGGGAGTTGTTATTTGGCTGTGATATTCTGTGAGGTGGAGGTACTTCCTCAGTCGGGTGGCTAGCAAAGATCATGGAGAACCATTTACATACCAAATTTCTATATTTGTATATATTTACTTACGTACGGTTGGCTGGAAGAGAAGAGGTCTCTTTCAGAGATAAGCCCGCCTTTACACTGTTTAATTTATTTGTCTACTTTTATTTGTATTGTTTTGTATCGTTTTGTGGTATAATAAAGAGATTACATACATACATACATACATACTTAATAAAAAGAAACGATTTATCAGTTCTATTATCTAGTAGCCATAGACAAGCTTTGCTTAAGTTGGAACTAGACGCCATTGCGTAATTTGTCCAGGAATATTTATTTATTTGCTGGCTAAGCCAAGCTGGCTAAGCTAAGACAGACTATCTGTCTTCTTAACAATAAAATTAATATTGAATTCGAATTGGTTTCGCGTAATCTGTCAAATGACTGACAGTTCTGTTAAACGACATAAAGTTACATTAGAAAAGTTAATATGGTTGTTAAATTTTCTAACTTTCCGCCCAACTTTCAATTTTTTTTCTTTCATAACAACCTTCTTCTGACTGAAATACAACATAAAATCAATAGCGAAATCGGTCCAGTCGCTCATGTGTGATGCCTTGACCAAGGCATGGATGGGAGGATGGGCCCCCGAAATGCCACGAAAACCGCCGGCGGCAACACCGGTGTGAGTGACTCAGGGATGTCGAGAGGTGTGCTGCGCTTTCTCCGAATGAATTTATAAATATTGAATAGGTTTCTCGCTCGCTGTCAAACGCCTGACAGTTCTGTCACACGCCATAAAGTTACATCAAAAAAGTTAATATGGTCGTTAATTTTTTTCTTAAATTTTCTAATTTTAAGAACAATAATAAATATGACAAAAAAAGTAATAGCGAAATCGTTCCATCCGTTCACGCGTGATGCGATGACCAAGGGAGATAGAGATTCATCTAATATCTAAAATTCTCGTGTCGCGGTGTTTGTTACCAAACTCCTCCGAAATGGCTGGACCGATTTTTATGAAATTTAGTGTGCATATCGGGTAGGTCTGAGAATAGGCCAACATCTATTTTTCATACCCCTAACTGATAAGGGTGACCCACGCCTAAATATTTATTTTATTGTCAAAAATTGAATTTTTTATTTTATTATGATTTATCATTGAAAAATACATACAACTACAAATTTTCACCCTTCTACCATCTACCCCTAAATTTATATGGCATAATTTTAACAAAAAAAACCGACTCTGAACATTTCTACATTTATGTATGTAGATACAGGCTAGAGATTGCAACCCGGTATGTTTTTCAACCCGGCCGGGTCCGGTAACATTCGCCGCCAACCCGGCCGGGCCCGCCCGGCCCGGCCGGGTTGATGTGTTAAGATGAAACCTATAAAGTATTTTATGAAAATTTGCTTTAAGTAAATGGAGGGAATAGGCAATGATTCTAGGTTACGGAATAATATTTATTTCAAACCAGCAAATCAACAATAATCAGTCCCAAAATCACGAGTTTTTAATACAGAATTAGTTAGTTTAACTTATGAACGGAATGGTAACATTAGTGTTACTAATTAAGTTTAAGCAAGCATCAGTATTCAGTAATTAAGTTTAGGATAGAAATGATCTTCCACGCGCTGATGAAATGCCTGGATTTAGAGGATTTCGAGAAAAAGAGAGTTTGGAAAGTAGTCAGATTATTTAATAAGTCGCCCGCAATTTAATTGCTAATAATAAACAGAGTAAAAAGAAAGACCTAAGTAAAGAGAAGGGCTTCCGTGTCGTAGTTCTCGTACCTACCGGGCCCGGTATGAATGGGCGCGCCCGGTGGATGTCTAAAAGGGCACCGGGCCCGGCCGGGCCCGGTTTGCAATCTCTAATACAGGCTGATGATGATGTTGATGATGAAAAAAATATAGGACTAATCTAGAAGTATATATACCTACTTATTCAAATTAAAAAAGGTTTTTTCAAATCGGTTTATAAATCACGGAGTAATTAAGTAACAAACATTAAAAAAAAATACAGCCGAATTGAGAACCACCTCCTTTTTTGGAGTCGGTTAAAAACAACGCTTGCCGGGTCAGCTAGTTTTTATATATAAAGATATTACAATAAAATAAAAAAAAAAACAATATATATACCTATTCGTCAAGGTTCCGCCTAAGATAACCTATATATATCTCCTGTCAGCTAACCACTGTTTCTTTCCGCAAAGTTCGATACGAAAATCCGTTAATCTCGTTTACAAGAGTTCCTGACGTCTTTGCCTTATAAAGCCGAATAACCCTGGTGATTGGGGAATGGGGATCATTAAATTCGACCTCTAAAAGGTTTTGGTAAACATGGAACGTGTTCTTTACAAATTGGCATTGGAATTAACTTTTGGTCAAAATGTGTTTATACAACTTTTTAGACTGTACTGTGGCTTGAAATGGAATTTGAAATTAGAAGGTATTTCTACGAAATCACAATTAAGGTATTATTAAAATGGTTTGTGTTGCTCTCGTAAATTATGAAGAGATAAAGAATTATGAGGTCAGGTGCCTCTTCTAAGTAGTGATGGAAGGAAACTGTGATACAGTGAAACTGGAAGTGTAAGTAAGTGATTCACCACCATTGGAAGATTTATAGACACTCGACATTTAGTTCGATACATAGTCGAACTAAATGTCCAATGAATTTAATTCCAATGAATTCCACGGCTACAACGAACCGAAATGTATATACCTAAAATTTACATATTATAAATGTAATTAAATAGGAATAAAAAATATAAATCCCACCTAGGAGCAGGCGAATTTTTCCATTCAAATCAAAAAATATTTATCTGGCAAGTTGGTCAAGGTTATTTAAATAATAATAATTAAATAGATATTATAAATAATATCTATTTATTACATTTCGGTTTATTCACTTCCTACCATTACCCTCGTCGATTGTCCATTGTCCCTTTCTTTTTCTTTTCAGTCAGTCTTGTCAGTCTTTTATCTAATTCTTTGTCGGTGGCCAGTTGCGAGGCTGCCCGCTAAAGAGTCTGCAACAACCATCTTGAAGCCAAAGTCAGCTTCACCTGCGCTTAGTGCACCCTACTGGTTTACTAACGAAGCTCTGGTGAAAGAGGGGTAGGGCATAGCGTAATTTTAAGCTGCGCGGTTGGGGAAGTACCTCACAGAATACCGCAGAGCCACTTTCGCTAGTAGGCAGGGTGAACCACGTGCAGGTGAGGTTGGCTTTGACTCAAAAGATCGTGGTGAGCCACTTATACCCCAAATAATTACACTTAAAAACTAGCTTGCGCTCGTGACTACTTCGTACGCGAGCAACACGTTATCCCGTGTAAATTTTCAAAAATCCTTTCTTAGCCGATGCTACTCGTGTGCCAAATTATAACCCGATTCGTCCAGTGGTTTGAGCTGTGCGTGGATAATTCGTCGGTAACGGTTGCCTTTTATAGATACATCGTCGTCAATCCCACTGCTGGAATACTGGTCTCTCCTCTAACGAAAACGTTATGTGCTTACTCTACCGCGCTAACTGCCGGTTGGCCAGCGTTTTCAAGCCGCCTAACGGCCACTGACTTGGCTTAACTGTCTAATAAAAACAGCCGGAACCGACGGCTTATCGTACCCTCCGAAGCACGGGGGAGCTTATAAACCCCATCCATGGACGGGCTACGGTCTTCGTTGCTTAACTTGCGTGTTCGATTAGACTGACACGCGCAACGATGCCATCGAGCTTCTCACTAGACGCTCACTAGAAGGACCCTATGATTGATTACACTTAATACGTTCCCGTGCACAGACCTATTAGTCACATCAAAGGATTTCGAGTCTCTCGTTCAGTAAACCAGTTCATATACTGAGCTCGAAACTCGCCTAGTTAGGCAATAGATACATAATAATTTATTTCTTCCAACTATGCTTTAATTTCATCACATTCACACTAAAAACTCAGTACAAACCGAGTCTTTAATGCTCTATAGCAATAAAAATGTATGAAATTTCATTATTGCACAGTTTTTTTTAATCGCACCAAAAGGTGCCAATCTCAATGGATTAGCTCTATTCAGCCAGCCGATATCAATACTTTTTTTTTCGTACGTATTATTCGTTTCTATTCTACTTGTTCCAAATTTAAAAAATGATTGCTGCTAACTCTGAGTTAAAAATGAAAGAAATTTAAAAAAGTGATTTGGCGGGAACTTTGTTAATCTTGCTTGACAATATTTTTGGAAACGATAAAAGTGTGATACTATCTGATTTTGAGTGCTTCGGCTTCGAATTAAAATGGAATCATCTAGCGACACATTAACTCCGGAAAACATTCTAAATGAAGCCGACAGTGTTATAGAAACTTCTATTTTAACTGTTTGATATGAGTTTCTTTTATCTACTATTCCTATAGGTATTAGTTGAAAGAAAAGCAGATTATGCACCTCGCCTTAAGTAATTTATGTTGCCCTCGTGCTTGTTAGATTAGAGCCCTCGCTGACGCTCGGGCTCTAAATCAGGCACTCGGTGCAATAATACATTACTTTGTGCTCGATGCAATAATCTACTATTATTAAATCATTTCCACATGGGATCCTTAATGCCACCCCATATCCTCCTTCATAGCGTTCTCCATGTTTTTATCTCACTTTTGTCGTATAAAATTATTATACCCCATAAAGCTCAGTCCCATGGACTTTCAAACTTATTTTATAGGATGAGCATTAAATAATCTTATATTAAGTACTTACTAGATTGGCTTCGACCGTTTTTTTTAACTATGAGAGGGGGCAAACGACCAAGTGGATCACCTGATGGAAAGCAATCACCACCACCCATGGTGATCAGCAACACCAAGGGGTCGCCGATCCGTTGCCAGGGTGTCTTAATATAAATTATACCATTATATAAGAGAAATGCTTTTGCATTAAGCTCGCCATTTATGTATAAATTTTGTATTCGGTGCAATAAAGTTTGAATAAAATAAATTAATATGAGATACAAATACGAAGGATATTAAAATATACTCTGGGTTTTAAAATTGTGATTCAGTTTATGACATATGTATAATATAACACAAAGTCTATGTAAATATAAATTATAGTTACACCATTTATCTATAACCAACTATTACTTATACTGCGCTATAACTGAGATATAGCTTTTCTCCATCCCGAATAGCAGAAATCATTACATCAGGAAAAATTTAAAAAAAAAACAAAATATCATGAAATTGTGAGGACAAGGTTTGTATGGAAAATCTACAGGAATGAGACGGGAACGGAAGTTTATGACATATGTATAATATAACACAAAGTCTATGTAAATATAAAATATAGTTACACCATTTATCTATAACCAACTATTACTTATACTGCGCTATAACTGAGATATAGCACAGTATAGCTAGACAGAATTTTATAAACTTTTCTCCATCCCGAATAGCACAAATCATTAAATCAGGAAAAATTTCAAAAAAAACAAAATATCATGAAATTGTGAGGACAAGGTTTGTATGGAAAATCTACAGGAATGAGACGGGAACGGGAAGATTACGCCACAGCGAAACGTGGATGGGCCCCTAGTTAATGATATATTAAATAAATAACTGTGACCTACAGTGCAGATATTTGGACGCTGACCGTTGGGCTGGCTCACAGACTAAAAGTCGCACAGCGAGCGATGGAGAGAGCAATGCTTGGAGTTTCTCTAAGTGATCGAATCCGGAACGAAGAAATTCGACGGAGAACCAAAGTGCTCAACATATACGTATACATAGCTCTTAGAGTCAGCAAGTTGAAGTGGCAGTGGTCTGACCATATCTCAGCGATGACGAAGTGTAGGGCGCCCACTCTCTAGATCAGCGTTTCCTAACCTTTTCAATGTACCCCTATGACCAATAAAGGAAACTAATTTTACCCTATTTAAGAAGGGCCTTAGATTAGATCTAATTGGTCTGTACTAATTTGTTATCGTTTATCAGCTTAATTACCCCTACAGAATTCCTATTTTACCCCTGCGGGGGTAATTACCCCTAGGTTCGGAACGAAGGCTCTAGATGGACCGGCGACCCCAAAAAAGTGGCTGGTAGCGGTTAGAAGCGGTAAGCGGAGGATCGCATATGGTGGAAAGCATTGGAAAAGGCCTATATCCATCAGTGGGTAGATACAGGCTGATAATTATGATGATGAAATAAATAATGTATGGACCGAATTTTATTTTCACGCGCCCCTATAAGAAGCGAAACTGAAAAATCTAACATCTGTACATATGACCTTATTTTTTGTGAATAAACGAATTTTTTCTATAAATAATAAATAGGTGGTAAACGATCATATGAGTAACCTGATTGAAAGTAATCATCGCCGTTAACAACGCCAGCAAGCTCCTCTTCTTCATACCTTTTATTTCTGTACTAGCAAAGTACCCGTGCTTCGCTACGGGAACACTCCTGATTTGCGTCTATTTTTCTTAAGATTCTAGATATTTAATTTTTTCCCCATAAAAGACTGTTTTGCATTGCCCATTATAACAAACATACACCATTTAGGTTAAGACCTCCCGGTAAACAATTGCAAGGCTAGCAAGAGAACTTATACGTGAGCAGGCTACATACAACTGATCATGAGAGAAGCAGTCTTGTCTCAAGTCAACCCCAGCGACCTTTAGAGACTGCCCCTGAGCTTTGCTAATGGTATGGCATACCTTTATGGAAAATTGACGTCTTTTAAATTTAACTGGGTGGTCTGAGGAAATCATGGAAATGCGGGGAAAATATAAAGAGAGTTTTCCCAAGAGTACATCAATTACTGTCCTCACTTAACAACTGTAACTCATACGTGGTTAACAATGGTGGCACGAACCTTCTGATGATACACCGCCGTTCCATGCGAGTAGTAGGAGATAAACCGGAACAGGCAAGCCTTCCACAAGTAAAAATTCAGTCAATCTTGACATCATTGTTTGAAAAATACAGAAATTCTGATATTAAGTAGGTATAACCCCATAAAGTCTACTTAGAATCGTTTTTTAATTATTTTTCGGCACCAGAGGTCGCTTCATTTGAAGGTCGCAGTTTTTTTAAGCCCTACGGCAATGGACAACCTCCGGGAGTAACTAAGGGGATGAGGTGGGCGATAAACCATCGTGGATAACCCTATGGTTTGAAATAAGCTCTCGTTAATAACGAACCTTTCCTTAATAACGAAACCATAGTGCGATACTATAGCGCCATCTAGTGATGAGTTAGGTAAAATATAAATATAACATTTTTAGATATTTCTTGGCTGGGCGCTGGTCAAAAGTTAATCAGTTACTCATCGACATCCCCGTTTTTATGAACAATAATTCCACCAAGTCTCAAAATCGTAGGTCAATCGGTTTCTAAAAAGAGGGTTCTTTTCAACCCCTATTTTCAACCTCATAAGCGCGCCTACGTTGTATAGGGAACATATATCCAAAGTTTCAGATTTCTAGCTTCAATGGTCTGGGCTGTGCATTGATTAGTGAGTCAGTCAATCAATGAGGACAAAGTTTTTTATTATTATAGATTATTTATTATTAGTACTCGTGTTAAGTCGAGGATAAAATAGTCCAACTAATCTCGTTTCCATACATAAACTTTGGACCTCCATTTCACCCTCTTAGGGGTAAAATTTTAAAAATCCTTTTAAGTAATTTCGTGTCCACTATGTTATATTTTTAAATCGATGCCATTTTCGTAATTGACGTCCAAGAAAACCATAGAATCAACGCCCATATTGATATTATGACATTTCAACCCCATCGCACCCCCTAGGGGTGATTTTATGTCACGTCGGCTATGTTGGATTATAATAAAGTTGTTGTTTTCGTAATCAGCGACCCGATAAACCATGAAAACAATATCCATGTCGATTTTCAGACTTTTTCACTCCATTTTACCCCTTTAGGGGTTGAATTTTCAAAAATCCTGAAACACGTCTTTACTCATTTATCTATAGAAGTACTCGTGTAAAGTTTCGGATAAAATAGTCCAAATAATCTTGTTTCCCCATACAAACTTTGGACCCCCGTTTCACCCCCTTAGGGGATGAATTTTGAAAAATCCTTTCTTAGTGCACCCCTAGACGTCATAAGAAACCTACATGCCAAATTTGTAATCTCTAGACCCAGCGGTTTGGGCTGTGCGTTGATTAGTGAGTCAGTGAGGACAAAGCCTTTTATTAATATAGATATCCACATTAAAATTTGTATAATACATTTTCCCGGTAACAAGCCATTGTTTTACAATAACTATTGAATTTTATCAGATATCAGCCGTTAACTGAACAAAGCAATGAAATCGTATCAGATTTAATAAATATTTGTATGCATTCAAGTTTTGCAGTTACAAATATTGTTACCTATATTAATTTGTGGGTCGAACTGATTTCTTTTAGTGCATAAAATACCCACCGCTCTTTTGCCCCCCAAGGTGAGCCCCCCGCCCCCCCCCCCCCCCCCCGCGCAAAAACGCGGCGGTACGATGCCCATTTGTTTTTTGTTCCTACCTGCCCGGCGCCGCGGGTGGTCGGGGCCCCATAAAAACGGTCATTGGGACGCAACTTTGTTATTGAGTGCCTACAAGTGGTGTTTTTTACGTTTACTAAGAACAGCACTATACAATGCCGTCTTTTGTTGTTCAACACTCGACTATAGTGTAGAATTACGATGGTCTAAACATTCTCAAGTGGTGTTTCATAGCCCTACTTGTATTCAAAAAAATACCTTATGAACTAAGGCGATAACGTATAGTTTTTTATTTAAAAATACGCTAGGGAGATAAAACCCGATGTTAATAAACAAAAACCTACACTTACCTAAACAAAATAAGTTTTTATAGCACTTGACACCGGCCCGAACATCTGGCGCCGTTAAGGCGAGTCTCTTAAACCCCTTTTTTTATTTTTTTTTCCATTGAGTTTATGATTCTTTGGCCTTAATCCGATAGCTAATATGGCGGAGAAACGAAAAAAACATAAACAAATGGGCCTGAATGTATGACAGATGAGTAGGTATTGTTCAATCTGCCCAAAACTGAACGCCAAACTGCAAATGTCGACCGTAGGTCGACACGGGCATTTCAAGCGTTTCAAGATCGTGACGTCACATGTCGACCATAGGTCGACACGGGCAATTCAGCGGATAAATCGGTTCCGTCTACTGTCACAAAGCTATGTCAAACGCAGATGCTCGTATTTAGCGCCAGTCTACTAACGCCTATTGGAACTGTCAACGTTTATCCCACCAAAAACATTCTGTGAAAAACTAGCCATGTCTCGATGGAGCTGCTTGTTTATCTCTGAAAAGTAATGAAATCTAGACAAAGTCGTGCCAAGTCTAAGGTTCCTTACTGCGATTTCTATATTATTATAGTTAATGTTGTGTGACTTGGCCGTTGAACATTCTTTATACGTTAGTGGGTACAAGTCAATTTTGTTTACAAATAATGTTATATCTGTTGTACTACCTATGTTTGTTAAGCGAGATAATAGCCCATACTGGTATTGGTAATTGGACGCTAGTGTCTCATTTTAGGCTGTTGTATTTTGCAACACATGTATTCAGCATTGACAATGCTGACTTCTGCTCTCTTCATTTTGGAGCGTCAAATCGACCACCGATCTAACATAAAATAGACGTACAGACGGACTTCTATCAATGATTAGAAGTCCGTCTTTACTGGAAATATTTTTTTATACTGTTTGTTTCAGGCTCGCCTATTCATAAATATTATTGAAATACGCAGCTTTATCAAGCCTACAATTGACCGGTTATTGAATCAACGTTTTCCAAGTGGCAATTTTCATAATCTATATCTATATCTATATCTATACATATAATAAAACAGTAAAAATAGTGTGTCTGTACATTGAATATATTTACAAAAAAACAATTGGAGGCGATGGAGATATAGTAATAGAGTAAGAATTTTAAAAAAAATGTCTGTCTGTTTGTCTGTTTGTCTGTATGTCTGTATGTCTGTTTGTCTGTTTGTACACGCTAATCTCTGGAAGTACTGGACGGATTCGAATGAAACTTTTTTTGTTATATAGCTGTTACGCCTGGGCAAAATATAGGGTATAATTGATTTTGGAAAGTGGAACACCTGATGCAGCACCATAATGGTTCAGGTAAACTATAAGAGATATAAAAATGACGCCTTAGCAAAAGTTGTTCAGCCTGATGAGCATTTTCTGTTGAGGTATAAAAATCCAAGATTTGGAACACCTGATGCAGAACCATAATGGTTCAGGTAAAATAACAATAAATAGATTAACAAAATATTGAATGTATCGTAAAAAAAAAACCGCGGGGTGCTACTTTTGTTCTAAAAGTTAGACGCAATCGTTTTATTTTATTTACAAAGGTAACGTGGTCTATTTAGTCAGTTTATTATAGACGTGTGTGTACGCTAAAATTGAAATGGAACGATTCGCACAAACCAGAAGACTACCTACGTGCATTTGCGGGACGCTATGTAGCAAGATCAGAGTTTATTTGATTTGGTGGTGGAAAGTGTTTTAAGTAACGAGGGGAAACTGTTTTTCTTAGATGCTCCAGGAGGGACAGGAAAACATACCTGACGAGAGCAATCCACGCTGAGTATCAATCGTCAAAATAAGATCTCGCAGCAGCATCGCCAGGTATTACTACTAGGCCACATTACTACTAGGCGAAAGGACGCAAATACAATGTTCAATATCCTACTCGATTTAAACAGAATTGAAACACCGACATGCTCTGGACAAAGCGAAGGTGTTTCAGGATTGCTGTCTGATCGTTTGAGATGAATGCGAAATGGCCAACGTTAAGGCACTAGAAGCTGTAGATAGAATTTTACGTGCCCAAGAGTTTTCAAGAATATTAATAAATTTGGGGAAGATCTCCTTCCTGAAGTAAAGTCAATGCTTGGCAGCGAAATATAATTAAAGCTGAGATTTTCACTGAGAGTGGTGCCGGTGAAACTGTATTAATTCCGCGTATACCACTCTTCTCAAAAAAAAAAAACCATTTTAATTTTAAACGTAAACAGTTCTCTGTGACCACTTGCTTTGCTATTGCTGGTCAAGCTTAGGACTGGTTGTTTCTCGCATGGCCAACTTTACGTGGCTTTCTCAAGAGTTGTAACGCTTCAAGTCTTTTTATATTAGCTCCCGAAGGAAAGACTCCCTTAATTTTTATTTTTTTTAAACTATGGTTACAATGTTAAATAATAAAAAAAATCTTTTAACGTATAACAAGTATTTTCTTATGTATCTACATTAGTTCGAATTTTTATTAATACGCCGGAATCATTAAGTCCACGCGAACGAAGTCGCAGGCATCAGCTAGTATATAATAAAGTTAATCGTTCGACTATTTCTTCTTGTAAACTTGTAGGTATAAGTATAAAAGCCAGTCTAGTCTTATCCAGAATTTTCCTTTAATTTTATTTATATGCGTATTAAAAGCAGAAGTGGAGGCATTCGCTCAGCAGTGGGTCGCTATAAGATAGATTATTATTATTATTATTTTTATACTACGTAAATTAGAAGATGTGTCCCACTACGCTGGATTTTTGCAATGACAGTCGATTTTCTTATGTACCAATAGTAGAAGGGGGCATTACCATATCTCTAAAACAGTTGAGACCAGCTGAGGGTTCTTCACCAGATACTTCAGACCTTCGATTTTTTGACATCAAATGAAGCGGCCCACCAAGTTGAATATTTTTTGTAAAAGCGGTATGTCGATCTCTAATAGTTTGGTTGGGCTCTTGTGTTTTCTAATCAGGGTCACCTGGTATTCCAGATCTTCGATTATCCTAGTTTTTATAGTTTTTCCTTTATGTGGCCATTAAACCCTAACTCTGTACCAAATTTCAGCTCTCTGAGTTTATGGGAAGTACTAGTTCTATTCTGATGATCATGAGTGAGTGAGTGAATGAGTGTCATAAATGCGAAACTTTGCTTTCGCTTAACTTCGGAACTAAATGACCTACAGACTTGAAATTTTGGATTTTAAGTATGTGATTATAGCTTACTGGATGATGAAAATTTCTGCGTTCTGGTCTTATCCAGAGGTTCTCAAATAGGGGCCTGAAAATGCGGCGAAATGGTTCCAGTAAAGGATGGTACGGCAGTGATTGCTTCGCGCTCGACTTTGCGGGGGGCACTGCCGTGCCCCCAGATATGCAAGCGCTGACTCGACTCGAGCGATGAGGAGGTTGCGGTGCGCGTGTTGATTTAAATCAAATCAAAATATCTTTATTCCTTGGACTTTATAAAGCACTTAGAAACGTCATACAAATTAAATGTAAGAACATGTACCTATCTAAATCATTACTACTCTAAATCCGCAGAGCATCGATTCACTTTCATCACACTATCTTGAATGTGAAAGTGAATTTAAGTGCCAGTTCCGGCGACGGGGCTTCCTAAGAAGAAGCGAAAATTTGAGGCGAACACAGTATACACACAAAGATGTATTATAATGGGCGCAAGTAAGGCACTTTCTCACTTAGACACATTGAAATGAGTCTGTGTGAGTAATGTGTTCACTTCAACTCGCGTTGCGTGACCTATAACCGGCGTAATATAAAAAAAAACGTGGCATTTCGGAAGTGCCGATACAAACAAGTGAAAACTTGAAACCAAACGCGGAGAGCAAAGGTCGACTGAAGAACCAATAGCGCACAGGCAAGCATGCGTCGCGCGACCCGCCCGTCGGTGTCGGTTACGGTTACAGTGTCGCGAGTTCAATGGTTTTTTTTCCATCTCATAAAATGCCCAACGCGCCTAAAGAAAGTTGAAGTGAAAACTTCACTTCAAAAACTGTCACAGTAAATTACAAATGTTTATATCTAATAAACATTTGTAGAACAGCAAATTCATTCTACAATAGGCTATTTGACTAACATTTTTTTCGGTTTGATATGTAGGGACGTCTCCATAATATAACCATAGGTGAAATAATTACTTCGTTAGCACAAAAATCTCTCGAGATAAGGTAATTTGAAAATCACAATTTTTAGACTGTAACGAAAACGCTCCATACAAAAGACTACCGAAGTAGGTTTGTATTTTGTATGCATGAAATCAGAAATTTGTACGATAGCTATGTTAAATATTACGTTTATGTGATTATTATCGTAATAAAAGTTATAGCATTTTTTATTGCTTCTCCAATAGAAATATTATTTTTTAATAATTTCATACTTTTAAAATGGACTTTCCCGCTAAACTTTGATCGACGCTACAAAAAGTCTGACTGAAGATATTAGAATGAAAGTTTGCAGATCTTTATAGTTTTGTGTATTTTACGACATTCTAAAATAATTTATAGAATTTTTAAACATAGGAAAATAGCCTATTTTGGGCATGTTCAATTTTTTTTTTTTTATACTACGTTGGGTGACAGACAAGCATACGGCTCGCCTGATGTGAAGCGGTTACCGTAGCCATATTAACGCTCGCAACATAAAATATCGCTCGCGCGCCGCCACCCCCCCTGCCAACGCAGCATCTCCTTCATTTATACCTATACAACACTATTACATACAGATTATTTAAATATTTTGAAACTCAATAGGTAGATGGCGCCACATTGCGGCATTGCCGCAGTATATTATGATAATGGAAAATTTCGCACTCCACTGGTAATCGAGAGGGTGTGGATTCAAGTTCTACTTATCTATGAGGGAGGTGTAAATTTCCATTTAAAAATATTATAAGCTTTTTTTAGTTTCACTGAGGTGTCTGATTATGAAATTTGTCACATTTTTTTGGTCAGGACAATGCACGATTGTCGAATCGAATATGTCGGCCGCCACGAAATGGAGATTTTTTTTTTTTTTTTTAATATAATAATCCTTTATTTGTATCACACAATCTTACATTTAATTTGTAGGTAGCATTCCTTACAGTTTATGTGTTAAGTATAAGATTTAATATAAATTAAAAGATTGCGTGAGGCTGGTGTCCAAACTAGGCATAAAGCCTGTATCTCAGATCACCAGTTCTCACCTCTCTAAAATTGATGCTGGCGTACTTGGGTACATAAGGTACTTAATGGTAGTAAGATTTAGGTTAGGTTGATTGTCAGTTTATCTTTATGATATGGATATTAAATGAAAGGACTTGATGAGCGAAACACGGTGAGAAAACATTTTAGTTATTTAAAAATTGTTAACATGAATACGTATTTAAAATTGCTTCGATAGCGAGGCAATTAAAAAAAAAAATGATAACAAAATCGGGGGATACAGTTTGGTGTTCCAGCTACTCGTATCTATCATCTCTATACAAAATTTAATCACACCACTGGATACATGACGAATCAAAGAATTTATTACACTAAGGAATGTCTATGCATCGCGTGCGGGGGAGGGGGAAGCGCTGCCATTTCGAGATAATTTTAGTGCATTATAACGTATTCACGTTCAACACACGGCCATGTCCATGACACAGCCATGCCCCATTTTTTTTTTGAAGTAAAACCTTCTTTAGGCGCTCTGTTGTGGGTAGTGAACAAGACTGAGCCATCACGCTCGAGTATGTAACGCGTGACACAGAGTTATACCACACCCCGGCCACTCCATACAAATGTCGCGTCGTTTACTGCTACATAAACAAAGACGTCTGTGCAGAGCGTGAATGAGCGTGTATGCGTGCGGCGCCATACAAACTGTTCCAGATTTGTCTCAGAGGGGAGGAGAGTGCACCGCGTGCAGGTGAAGTTGGCTTTGGTTCAAAGATGTTGATGAACAACTTACATCCCAAATTGGCCGGGTTGCTAAATTCAAAATGTGAACAAGTAAGCAGCCGTATAATTTTGATATGTAACACGCGTCTTATAAATTCACAACATGAGAGTTCTTCTCTATTTCGTTGGATTGTTTACGTTGACATTATCGAACGTGAATAAAAAACTCGCACTCAGCACTCTGAGCTATTTGCGAATTTCACAGCATGCATGACTATGTCTAGTGCAGTCTGGTATTTTGTGTGAATCGTAATAGTGCAGTGCAGTTCGTGAAGTGGTCACGGATGGCTGAAGCGGACTGTATGAAATTGTACAATTTAACGTTAATAATATTTAAATTACAGTACTGTAGATAATTTGTGTACAGTACTGTAAGTCTTTTTGTTATTTTTCTCCTTATTTAAGTGTTATCTATATGTAATATTGGTAAGTACATACCACAAAATACTAAACAGACTATTTCTACGGTACGTATATATCTACCTATTTCATAACTAAGATGTTTTTTCATATAGTATGCCACATATTTTTACTTCCGAAATAAAATTGGTCAGTATTCAGCATATCACACGCGCAAGATGATAGCAGTAATCAAAAACAATTATTGAAATTTTGATGAGAAAATTCCTTCCTGTGTGTTAAGTTTCCTTTCCTTTTTTGAGTACTGCATGTACACATGTGTAGGTATTGAGTAAGCACTTTGTAGCCAATGTTGACTTTTTATATGAGCGGGAGGCAAGCGAGCATGACAGGTATGGCATGGAAGGTAGGTCACCTGACGGAAGCGAGCATGTAATCACCACCGCCTATAGAAATCAGCAACACCATGTAGTCGTATACTGAGGAAAGTAAAATGCTAGCAGTGGATCGGTGACCTCTTGGTATTGCTGGTTTCCATGGGCCGTGGGGATTGCTTTCCATCAGGTGACACACATGCTCGTTTGCCCCCCTCTCATATAAAAAAAATAAATAAAAAGTAGATTCCATAATTTCACAGGTGTTACTGCCTGAATGTTCGCCTATGGCACGTCTATATATAAAATGTCATTGGTTCAGGCACATTTATTTCTACCTGATTAATTATTAGACATAATATATAAACTGTTTTGGAGATAAAAAAAATGCCCTCCGGACCGACATAACCCTGGCCGTACCTATCCAGGTGTAGGTGGGAATACGTCAAGGGGATGCCATTGAATTGAATACGATTTTCGCACCTGTAGTACTGCAGGGCTAACGTAAAATTTGGCTTATGTTTATATTGATACGCCGAATTAAGGAGGAATTATCCATACTTCACTATTACAAATATTATAAATGTGTTTGTTTATTTGTTTGTTTGTCTTCGAAAGGAACCAATAAAATAAAAATAAATATTCCTGGACAAATTACACACAGCCATCTGGTCCCAAACTAAGCAAAGCTTGTACAATGGATACTAGATAACTGATATTATATTTAAATATATATTTTTGTAAATACATACATACATAAAAACACAAACAGACATGTTATTGCACACAAATGTTTGACTTGTGCAGGGGTCGAACCCGCGACCTCAAAGTCAAAGTAGTTATTGATAGCGAGTCGACCACCGACCTCATCCACATATATAATATAATCAAAGTCGTTCAGTAACGCTTACGTGCATTTAACGATAGGCTCGATTCTGTACTGAATTTCCTGACATTTTTAGAGTTCCTGTGTAAAATTTAGTACAGCTAACAACACTTCAACATTGGTATTTTGACATTTGTACCGTTCTTATGCTGTACTTATTAAGAGTTACTATCACATTGTGACTGTCAAGCTAGAGTTTCAGTGAATGTGGTTTAGGTGAATAGGAGGTGGTATCCGTTAAGACAAGGACAGCCTCTAAAAACAACCCTTAAAGATTTTAAAGACAGGGTTTGTAATACATATTTACGCTAAAGGAGAGGAGAAGATTTGTCGGGTTCACAGAACACGTAAAGAGTCAAGAAGGGGCATGTATGTATACGCGACAAGCATTTTATAAGTATAAGCGTATGCTCGCATGTTTGCTCGTGCATGCAAACGTACCGCTTAGTCATTGGCGAATGACATCGCAACGATTGCCTATATGAGTAGCCGCGTTCTAATACGTATATTTCATATAAAGAATACTTGTATTATATATAATAATATAAAACGTCACTTACAACTATATTTTTTGTAACGAACTGTGCATGTATTTTCATTTTATATACAGAATGGAAACTTCTAATGCCACCTGGGGCCCTACCGCCGAAGCTGAATGAATGAATGAATGAATGCATGCATGAATGAATGAATGAATGAATTAATTAATGATCTTTATTTCACATAAAGTTGTGGTTACAAAGGTTGTTAGAGAAGCCGATTACCAACTAATATTTTAATTCGAAAAATATCTTTCCTTCGAAAATTAGAAAAGTTAGTATTAACACTGCTCCTGCTTATTATACAGAACACTACTAACTACTCTCAACTCATCGTTAATCGCTTTTTCTACTGCGTTTACATCGCCGGTTACACCTGACATGATCGCTCCAATATTTAACCGAGATACGCCTTATCCCACATCTGACAGCGGAAGAGTGCCAACATGAGTTATGGGCCTTTAGGGAAAAAGATAAAGTGTATTTCCACCACGCACACGATACTGTGTCGGTATAATCGTGAACACTGTGTTAAGTTAAAATAAGTAATGTGTTGTCAATTTTTAGATGGAAAACGTAATACTTGTATCTTGCTTCTGAACTTTGGGTTTATAGTCGATTGGGTGTGAGAGTGGTTAGTGTATTTGGATTTATTTCGTAGATATATACCTTTTAAATTGAAATATGTCGAGATTTTCTCAGGAGACTTACATTCACGTGACTTGATATTTTTTAAAGTAGGTAACGCGTAAGTATATGTCATTGGCCGTTCTCGAGGCACGCGAGAATGTGCGTTATTATTTATTTATTTATAACTTTATTTCCTTTAAAGTCTAGTATACGTGCCTCACCACCATCTTGGAGCCAAAGCCAACCTCACCTGTACGTGGTTCTGCCTGCTAATTTACTAACGAGGCGAAAGAGAGGTAGGGCATGGCATAATTTTAAGCTGCCCAATTGGTGAAGTACCTCCACCTCACAGAATACCGCAGCCAAATAATAATCCCTTGAAGTTTGTTGTGTTCATGCGAGTAAGTGAGGTTATTGCTTCTGAATGAATGGATGAAGCAGTGCTTGTTTGCCACCCAACGTAGTATAAAAAAAATGGCTACCTGAAACGACAGAAGACGAACCATATCTGCCGAGTCAGTGATAAAGAAAGAAAGTTGTAAATTGGAGGTAGCGTGTGGGCAGATGGAGCATTGGACGCCTCTCATCTAGATTGCCAAATGATCTCAAGAAAGCGGCTGGAAGTAGCTGGATAGGACGGTGGAGGATCGCTTGTGGTGAAACGGAAGGTCTATATTTAGCAAGTTTAGTAGTTTAATATTTAAACTGCTAAAGGAGGCGCCACACTTAGGTTTTTGCAGCAGTAATCAGAAATAGGAAAAATCGTTATCATCACGAACTTTCCTGGTAGCTCAATTGGTAAGACTACCGACCGCTTATCGAGGTCGTGGGTCCGACTCACATCTGGGCAGTGGAGGTAGGGATGCCTTTCGTCTGGATTTCCCCGGATTTGTCCTAATCTGGAGTGCGTCCATGGAGCGTTCGGGCGGGATTTCATTTGTAGTCCAGGGATAAAAGTCTTAAATCATTACCAACCATTACATAATCATTACTTACCTCCTGCTCCATGCTACGAATAACCGTCTTGTCACAGAATAAAAAAAACCGGCCAAGTGCGAGTCGGACTCGCGCACGAAGGGTTCCTCACCTCCAGAAATGATCCAGTTGCATTACGTTAAGTTCGGTTTTATTCCATGAAAAGCAGGTTTTTTTTGGAAAGGGCAGAATACCTCACCTCTCTATCAAATCCAAATCGAGCAATCAGGACTTGCTAGCATTTAGAGATGGCAACCTCAGGTGGAGGTGAACTTTTCCATTGTAAAAATATTTATATGTATAAATATCATCATCATCATCATCATCATCAGGTCCATTTTAGTCTCCACAGCGCGACCCTCTCTCGTCCGTCCTAGACGGAAGGAGGATTTGGCCTACACTCCCCACGCTGGCCAAACGGGTTAGGGAGACCTGATCGATATTTGATAATGTATTTCCCTTAGTCGCCTTGTACGACATCCACGGGAAGAAACGGAGTGATTCTATTCTAGTCTGCCGGAAACCACACGGCCATATATTATATGTATAAATATAATGTTGAGATATTTTTGCTAAAAGAATTTTGTTTATGCTCAGGGCAAGGACACGTTGCTACAAAATCAACGAAAAAATGTTATTTCAACCTTCATTGAATTTACATAATGTGACTTCGTTGAGTGTTTCTGGAAAAATAACTTTGCGATAATCTTATTCCGTTTCCATGGAATGGAAATTATTTATTCTCCATAGGGTAATAGTGAGATTTTGTGCTTTGGAGGGCATGTTAAACCGTCGGTCCAGACTGTTGTAATTAGATGACAGTCATTAAGCCAAGTCAATAATCTTTTGGCGGCTTCAAAACCCGCAGTTGAGCGGCATGGTGGAGTATGCTCTATTGGGGTGTAAGTGGTTCATCAACAAACAAACAAAGCCAAGTTCACCTGCACGTGGTGCACCCTGCTGACTGACAAACAAAGCTCTGGCGAAAAGAGAGGTAAGGAGCGTAATTTGTAACCTCCACCTCACAGAATACCGCAGCCAAATAACAAATCCCTTGAGGGTTGTTGTGTTCCTGCGAGTGAGTGAGGTCACCAGAAAGAAAGGAAAGAGATGCTGCGTTGGCAGAGGGGGTGGCGGTGCGCGAGCAATATTTTATGTTGCGAGCGTTAATATGGCTACGATAATGGCGGGCCGTATGCTTGTCTACCACCCGACGTAGTATAAAAAAAAGCCCTTTGATTGCGGGAGACCCGTATCCCAGCAGTGGGATGAATAATGGTTGATGAGATTATGCCTACTTTGTTTTACATTTACCCGTATAATTACATGATATCACTAGTTGACCCAGCAAACGTTGTTTTGCTATTAAATCGCTATTAAAAATAGGGGTTATACAAATATAACCCCTATTTTCCTCACTTACACACGTCTTTTACAATTAGGTATTTTTTTTTATCTACCAGCATTTCGGAATGACCATTGACGAGAAGAAATGCCGAAAGAAACTCTGTCATTATAGGTCTTTTTTTAAATTGCCATATAATATTATCATTATGTGTGTCACTGTATTTTTAATGCCACACTATAAAAAATAAAAATTAAATTTTTTGTCCAAAAAATAAAAAAAATAAAATAGAAGGGGTGGACTACCCTAATCACTTAGGGGTATGAAAAATAGACAGTAGCCGATTCTCAGACCTACTGAATATGTATATAAAATTTCATAAAAATCGGTCGAGCCGTTTCGGAGGAGTATGGTAACTAACACGAGAATTTTATATATTAATATCATCAATACATATAATATAATCGTAACTGGTCGCTGTCTGTACATTGAAGATTTATAAAAAAAACTAATATAGGGGGGCTTTATGAACGCAATAGAACCCAAAACAATGATTTTTAGAATTTTTGTCTGTTTGTCGGTTTGTCTGTTTGTCTGTTTGTCTGTTTGTCCGTACGTTTGTGCACGCTAATCTCAGAAACGGCTTAACCTATTTGAATACGGTTTTCACTAATGCGTTAAGGTTTGCTCAACTTAACATTTAGTGTTTGTTTCATTTCAATCGGTTCATAAATAAAAAAGTTATATCAATCTAAAGAATCACATATAAAATGGTACAAAATAACCAATCAATTGAATTGACTGAAACTTTTCAGTTGAATTAACTGAAACTTTATGAAGGTATTATGTTATCATCGTTAAAGTAAATAATACAATGAGAGAGATGCTTAGAGGTCGTAGCGCTAACGCAAGTTAAGCAACCCCTGTGGTTCCAACTAGGATGGGTGACCACAATTGGCACAAAAAATATATCAATTGGCTTAGTAATAACTCTGTGTGCAGAAATGGAAGACATATAAGAAAATCTATTACAGGGGGGCTTTATGAACGCAATAGAACCCAAAACAATGATTTTTAGAATTTTTGTCTGTTTTGCGAAAGAGCTATTTTAACTCCGCGTAATGACCAAGTGGCGGCAATAAATTCTGAAATTTTAAATTATGTTCCGGGGATAGTGTAGAGTGTGTCTCTATTAACAGGGTAATGGAAGACGCAGAATCTACGAACTATCCGGTAGAATTTTTAGAATCCCTGAATGCCCCAGGAGTGCCGGCACACAAGATAAATTTAAAAGTCGGGGTACCTATAATGCTGCTTAGAAATCTAAATCCTCCAAAACTTTGCAATGAATAGTTGTTAATTTGCAGCAAAATGTCATAGAGGCAGAGATTTTAACGGGATGTGGAGCAGGTGAGAGTGTTTTCATATCTCGAATACCTTTGATACCCAATAATTTTCCATTTACTTTCAAGCGGGTCCAATTTCCAGTAAGCCTATGCTTGACAATTAACAAAGCTCAAGGACAAACGCTGAAAGTTGCGGGTGTGGATTTAACTGTTAGCTGTTTTTCGTACGGTCAGCTTTATGTGGCATTATCGCGCGTGAGCGATCCCAGAAACTTATATGTTTTGATCCCCGACGGTAATACTTCTAATGTCGTGTACAGAGAAGCATTGCTGTAATTTTTATACATATCCACATCGATATTCATATCCACATTCTCACCCATAACCAAGCGGACGAAGTCGCGGGCACAGCTAGTACATAATATAGTAATGCAAAGTAAAACTAACCATTTTATAAACACATTTACCTTCCAGTAAAACTACCAACATATAATAAAATAAATAATAAAATAAAATGTCTTTATTGCAAGCAAAATACCCATATAAAAGTATGTAATAAATAAAATTGCATACAGTATATAATCGTCAGTCTTTTAACTAGTAGGCATGTAAAGGTGCCTACTGTCAAATTGTAACATAATAATATTACAAAGTCATTCAATATTTTCGTTCAGATGAACAGAAATCCAATACTTGAAATCCAATATTGCAAATCAGAACAGAATGTTAAATTTTATTTATTTGTATATATTTTATCCGTAATTTATGAACTGAACAAATTGACAATTGAGCGGCATATCCACTCACAGCACTATTTGCGTCGTCCACGTCAGGCCGTGGATAATAGAGCACATAAATATTTATCCGAGTTTCGCCGACAATCAAAGCACCGTAAATCACTGTCCACGGCCAGTGTGCGCTGCTACATATATTTTTTCCTACTATCGCTATTACTGCAATACGTGTCCTAGTTTTGGATTCAGTACATTTCAAAAACGCAATATTTCACATAAGTCTACCTGACTTCAGTATTATTTACTGGCGTAGACACTTCGTTAGCGGTTATTTATAGACCCCGGGCCCTACCGCCGAAGCTGAAGCTGATTACCATTGGATTTTTTGATTGCGAAAATGAAACTTTTGCAATTGACGGAAACCATGGAGCTTTACCGACTAAGCTTGAGATGTTTGTCATTAACTTGACCATAAGGGCCGAAACACATAACCGCGTCGCGGCGACGCGAAGCGCTGCAACGCAACGCACCACTGAGCGTTGCGTTGCGGCGCCGCGAAACAAAGCGTTATGCTGTCATACTGTACGGCAACCATTTTTTTGTAATTTTTCAATGTTATTCAATGTATGTAAAAAAATAGCAAAAAATCTTACATTTCGTTAACGTTAAAGTTTGATTAAACGATTATTTTATGTTACTTTTAGTACATTATGTGCGGTGCAGTGCACACCGCAAAATTCTGCGTAGCGGCGGACGGCACTGCCGATTTTGGCGGTGCGGTGCCGCAACGCGGTTATGTGTTTCGGCCCTAAGATCTATTTTAGCTTCGGCGGTAGAGTCCCTGGGGCCCTATCGCCAGAGCTGAAGGCTTGACCTTTTGAACCATCAAATATTTTGATTCGAAAAATAGGTCTTAGTTACGTTTTAGTTGTTGACAAACATCTTTAGCTTAGTCGGTACAGCTCCAGGGTTTATATCAGCTAAGCTAAACACAGGTACTATAAACCTAAGTTAAAGCACAGTATAAATAATAGTTTAGCTTTGCCGTGTGGTTTCCGGCAGACTAGAATAGAATCACTCAGTTTCTTCCCGTGGCGACTAAGGGAAATACATTATAAAACATCAATCAGGCCTCCCCAACACGTCTGGCCAGCGTGGGGAGTGTAGGCCAAATCCTCCTTCCGTCTAGGACGGACGAGAGAGGGTCGTGCTCACGTAGTGGAGACTAAAATGGACCTGATGATGATGATAAATAATAGTACTATGTATAGTATGGCGACTCCCTGCCGCTCTCTCGTATTGACTTCACCTCCCCTCTGACATTTCTCGAACAGTTTGTATGGCGCCGCACTCACACACGCTCACGCTCTGCACAGACGCCATTGTTTATGTAGTAGTAAACGATGCGACATTTGTATGGAGTGGCCGGGGTGTGGTTGAAGTTTGATATTCGCATTAAAAAAATCCGATGGGAATCGACTTTAGCTTCAGCTTCAGTTTAGCCCTGTCTGTCTTATAATTTATAAGTGGTTGTTTTATTTTATTGGTGTGATGCTTGTATTTACATGGAAGTCTTTTATGGCTGTGTTTCAAATGCAAAAATTGCAAAGTATTTTTTTTTCATGGCAAGTAGTTGCTATCAGTTTGTATATAATAGTAAAAAGTATATTTTAAACTATTGACTTAACATAGTAACAAAAAAAAATGTGACGTAGGTACGTAGATAGAATTAAGTTTTCAGTCATTCGAGCGCATTTCTAGCTATATTTATTTTAATTAATTTGTACGATATCAAACATTAATTTCATTATGTTTTGTTAGACAGCCTTAGGGTTGAAGGAGTTAGGTCTGTAATACAGGGTCTACCTAGTTCGATGGTCCTGCTCCACAAAATTTCCAAATTACCTTTTCTGATGGACAATATCATCATGCTTGTATTCCCAAGTTTGTCGAAACTTTCACTACTTCATCTGTCATACAAATTCTTGTTATAACAATATGGAAAAAAATAATTATTACACTGCTTTTTATATAATAAAGAAATCGTCAGTCAAAATTCTAGAAACGTCTCCGCGTGGTGCACCATACCATTTAGCGTGCAAAGCTCTAGCGCCAATATAGCGTCTGCCCATCACTGCAGCGTAACGACCTATGAGCATTACTCTACACCGTATGCCGTAAGTGCATATGCGTGCATGATTTTCTCGTAAAGAAAGAATTTTAACAACTGTTAAAATTCTTACTTTACATTCGATTTTTGGTGTAGATACTGTATGTAACCATTATTTATGTTATTTGTGCTCCAACCCGTTGGAACTTCGTTGCTGTTTTTCTGTATATTACATATATAATATTATTTAGTACCCATTGGGGTGTAAGAGTGCGCGAGCGATATTTTATGTTGCAAGCGTTAATGTGGCTACGGTAACCGCTTCACATCAGGCGGGCCGTATGCTTGTCTGCCACCCGACGTAATATAAAAAAAATAAAAATAAATGTGCACCCTTGTGAAATGTGATGCAAGCAGCATCAGCTAGTCCCAATCTATTGGAACTGATGCTGCTTAATTTGCCTAGAAATATGTATTTATTAATATTATTCCTTGCTAATATATTACTAGTAGATGGGTGCTGTCCAGCAGTAGTTTGCATGGAGTAACTGGTGGCGAAAGCACGCAAAGTAGTGTAGATCAAATTGATTGTGAATGAAATTATCTAAATAATATGCCCGTAACATGTCGGACGTCGGATCAGTAACATACTACATTGAACTTTTAGAAAAGTTATCGGACTTATTATGTACTGACTGAAAGTTATTGTCTTTTTAGGGTTCCGTATCTCAAAAGGAAAAACGGAACCCTAATAACATCACTTTGTTGTCCGTCTGTCTGTCTGCCTGTCTGTCTGTCTGTCTGCCTGTCTATCCGTCTGTCTGACTGTCTGTCTGCCTGTCTATCTATCTGTCTGCCTGTCTGTCTGTCTGTCAAGACCCTCTATGTCGAGAATGCGTGGAGGTACTCGTATCAAGCTGAAATTTGAACTGTATACTCAGGTCTACGGTCCAATGAAGTTGTAAAAAAATAAAACTGCTAAGTTTACGTAAAAAAAAGATACGGCCGTTAATTCAGAATATCGACACATTCTCAAGGGAATCAAAACTCATAGGGTACTTCCCGTTGACCTAGAAGCATGAAATTTGGCAAGTAACATCATTATAGACTACAAGTACAAGAATAAATCTCAAAACTATACATTTGTAATTAAATCATACAAAATAGGGGGTTAGGTTCCGGAACTACACTATAGTAGTTTCATTCATCGTTCGGCATCCGTACGAATAGCACATACGTCAATCTGTCCCGTACATAGGTATCATCTACCCTCAACCAATATGCATAAGTGTGATAAGTGCAATAAAATTATCTCTAAAAGAGCTCCAGGAGTTGAGTGCAGCAAATGTGAAAAGCATGTGCATGTCGTCATGGAGTGCTCTGGACTTACTACCAAGCAACGTAATGCCCTACGCGCCAATAACAATCTGGACTGGTCTTGCGAAGAATGTCAGGAATTGTCTCCAAAACGCCGCTCAATATTCATCCCAGATGATGATGAGGAAGAAGAAGTCATCCAGAGTAATTCGGGAAGTTCCGCAGGCGACCAAAGGCTGCAGCTTGATACCAAGAAGTTGCTAAATGACATATACGTAGAGATAGAAAAGGCTCTGTCCAAAGAAATGAAACAAATCCATCAATCGCTACAATTTCACACGGATAAAGTGGACGAAATGATAGATAATATGGAAGCTTTCAAGCAGACTATACAAGATCTCCGGAAAAAAAACACTGAGCTGAGCAACAACAATAACCACCTACAGACTCGTATTGGTACTTTAGAACAACGAGTACATGATTTGGAGCAAAAGGAGTTGAACAGAAATATCGAAATAGCGAATGTACCCCATAATGAAGATGAGTCTTTAATGGAGGTTGTAAAAAAGATAGCTCTTAAGTTGCAGGTGCCTTCTGAGGATGTGGAAGTAGTCAATCGTACAGCAGGAAAAAAGGACCGACCTTCATTGATACATATCAAGTTTGCAAAAGTGACTACCCAGGAAAATTGGTTAGAAAAAGCAAAATCTAATAAGTTATTTCCCTCAGATATCTTGCCTGATATATCCAAGAACACAGAAGAATTGCCTATATATATACGTGAAGCATTAACCCCACATACCAAATCGTTACTATGGGAAGCGAAGCAGAAACTAAAAGATACCTACAGATACATTTGGTGCAAAAAAGGAATCATCAGAGTACGTAAAGAGGAAAAGGAGAATAGTATAATAATCAGGTCGGAAGGCGATATCAATAAGCTAATAAAGCTAATAGGGTAATTGCACTCACACATACTTTTTTATAGATGTACCTAACAATATTTTCGTAAATAAAAATGGCTACGTTACTCGATACTGATATCATAAATGAACTCACTGATTGTACAAACATAAATGATTTCCTAACATTTATACCTACTAAATTAATTAACCTTTTGTGCATGCATATAAATATCAGATCCATGATAAAAAACTTTTCCGCTCTCGAACATTACATTTACACGAGCAATGTCTGTGTAGATGTTATTGTAATAACTGAAGCTAACATCACCGAGTCGATAAGCTGCTTATATAATATAAATGGCTATCATATGTACACTAAATTACGAAAAAATCAGAAAGGCGGAGGTATAATAATATACATAAATAACAAACATAAAACTTCGCCAATAAATATAACATCACAGCACTTTGAATGTTTAATGCTAAACATTAACACATCTAAAAAGTACTCCGCAACTGTTTGTGGCATATACCGTCCGCCAAGTACTAGTAAGCACCTATTTATCGAGGAACTGAGCAATGTAATTAATAGTAAAATACAAACACAGCATGACTTAACGATACTCGGTGATGTTAACATAGATCTGAAGAAAGACTCCCCTGTAACACATAAATACCGCAGCATGTTATGTAATTACGGGCTTCTGTGCGGGATCTCGAATTACACTCGTATCGAAACTTGTGACAATAAAATAAGCAAAACTTGTATAGATCACATTTTTACGAGATCACGCACACAAGATCTGTACACAGCCGCGTTAGCTACAGTACTGGCCGACCACCGCGCAGTTGTTCTAGCAAGCATTGGTCCGCCGGTGCATACTATACAGGATGCGATCATTTATAAACATTATGACAATATAAAATTAGGTAAATTGCTTGGTGAAGTGGACTGGCAGAGCGCGTGTAATAATACATGCCCTTTAGAAATATATAAGTATATATCCGATAATGTCAATGACTGTTATAAAAAATCTGAAATAACCAAAAAAATTAAAACAAATTTAAAAAACGATAAAAATAAATGGATTAATAAAAAAACTATGTACGCGTGCAATTATAGAGATAAATTGTTTAAAGAATGGTTACAAGATACTAGTAATTTAATAATAAAAACAAAATATAATAAAGCAAGAAATTACGCTAACAAATTAATACAGAAAACAAAAAATGAATACATTAAAAATGAAATTATAATCAATAAAAAAGACCCAAGGCACTTGTGGCAGTTATTGAACTCAATCACAGGGAGAATAAAACAGAGTGTAGATAATGTAATTATAAGTTCGTTCAGCAAACCGGGAATATCTAATACTGACATTGCGAATAGATTTGCAAATTCATTTAATAATAATTTGAAACACAGTACACAAAAGTGTCACAGCCGCTTACTAGATTGTAGTAGCTATAGCACCCCAGCTAATGTCACTATGCGGTTCCGGAGCGCAGCGGCCTATAATTTAAATAAAATAATTAAAGAACTTAATCATAAGAAATCACCGGGCGTGGACAAAATAAGGACAATAGAAATTAAATATATATTTGATAGCATTGCTCCACTATTAGCAAAATTTATTAACTTGTGTATAAGTACAGGTAAATACCCAGACGACCTCAAAACTGGAATCGTTAGACCGGTGCATAAAAAAGGCTGTAAAAGTATTCATGAAAATTATAGACCAATTACTATCCTACCAACAATTAATAAAATAGTAGAAAAATATATTACTAGGCAGATACAACATTTCTATAAGGTGAATAATATACTAACCGACTCTCAGTATGGATTCCAACCTGGAAAAAACACTACACAGCTGTTGTCAAAATTTACCGATTCTATATTTCAACACCTTAATAATAAAATGCAGGTACTAGTCATATTTATTGATTACAGCAGAGCATTTGATACACTTTGTCATGATGTATTGCTGGATGGTTTGAACGAATGTGGAGTTCGAGGGAATGTATGGAAATGGTGCCAGGAGTATTTACACCGTAGATCATATCGAGTCAAAGTGGGAGATACTCTGAGTGACCAAATTTTTGTCACTGAAGGTACAGCGCAGGGCTCGGTGATCGGTCCTCTACACTACCTCACCTACGTAAATACTCTTCCAAACGTAATACATCATAGCGAAATTTATCAATTTGCGGATGACACTTGCTTGCTAATAGCAGATAAGGATATAAGTTCAGCAGTGCAACGTCTCCAAGATGACTTTAATAATCTGCTAAAATGGTCGCATGACGCTGGCCTAAAAATCAATACAGATAAAACCAAACTGATGCACTTGAGCTCAAGTCAAAATAGACAATCTAACCAACTTAATCTTATTGCTCATGATCACAAATGCTTTCACGATAATAAAAATGTATGTGACTGCTCCCCCATAGAATTAGTTAGCAAACATACCTATTTAGGCCTAATTATTGATGACAGAATGAAATGGACCGATCACATAAGCCATGTGTGTGCCAAATTAAGGTCAATATTAGCCAATTTTTCTATTATAAAATATAAAATTCCATATTACACTGCCTTATCCTTGTACAAAGCGTTAGGTGAGTCGATCATTTCATATGGGTTGAGTAGTTATGGTCGCACATTCAAATCACATCTGAATAGAATATACGAATTACAATTGAGAATTTTAAAATTGATAGTGCCATTCAAAATAAAACAAAAATTCAAAGATAATAATGAAGGTCTATTTTATCACTGCTAATTAATGCCTATATATGATAAAATTAAGTATACGCTTTTGGTTGAACAGTTTCACAATTTTCCAAAACCTGAACAAAAAATACTACCAAGAATATAATGACGAGAAACGCCTCAAACCCCAAACTATGCTTACCGCGATTTAATAATTTATATGGCAAAAATATGCTGTCATACAAAGTACCTTTTTTGATTAATCAATTACCGAATAGTCTAAAAAATGTAATTAACGAAAAAAACATTAAATTTAAATTAAAAAACTATTATATAAATAATCTGAATGAATAAATAATGTAAAATGTATAAAAACTAACAACAGACCACAAACCAAACCGACCTACATCTAGTTTGCATTATTAACTACGCAAAATAAAGCAACACTCTGTACATGCAACCGTCATTATGCTTATCAACAGACCCCTCACACGCACACACACCAGTACTCTGTTCCTACCTGTAGTTTTACTCGCCTATGGAGAAAGATGTTTGCCTACCGACTTGATTGTTTGTATTTATATGGTTTACCTACATGTTAATATACTGATGTTACCTCAATTGTTGTATTGACCGGCGATGAAGACCAGTATAGGGAAAAACTTAATTTAAGTTTATATTATACTGGAAAAATGTATTAGATGTTTATATTATAAAGATTGTAATAAATAATAAAAAAAAAAAACTATATAATGCTCCTACGTACGGAACCCTCGGTGGGCGAGTCTGACTCGCACTTGTCCGGTTTTTTTATACATAAGACGGATGCAAGCAAGCATGTGGTTCATGATAATCACCACCGCCCATGGAAATCAGCAACACTAATGGGTCGCCGATCAGTTGCCAGCCTTTGGGAAAAATTGACTATATTATACATATTTTTGAAAAATTCAAAAATACACCAATACCCTAGGTGGCATTTGAACCCACGACCTCTCGATGACCGGTAGAGTGCTCTTCCAACTAAGCTACCAGGAATGTCTGTGTTGCTGACGAATTTTTGCATCTTCGTGCGCTGCCGCCGCGTCGTGGTGCGCCTGGTGCACCGCGGCCGGCGCGACGACTTGCTGCGCGCGGCGCGCGTGCGTCGGACCACCACTACCGCCGACCTGGGCATGACGGAGACTGCGCAGCGATTCTACCTGAATGAGCGACTCACGAGGACAAATAAGTCGCTGCTGTACAAGACGAAACAGATCTGTCAGCGGTTGACGTGGTCTTATGTCTGGACGAAGCAGGGAAAAATTTACGCGCGCCAAATGGATGGTGGTGTGGCTCATCGGATATACTCGGAGGATGATTTGGAGCGTGTTTTTGGCCCTGATGTCGTTAGCAGCGATTAAACACGCTAGTTCTGATGGTAGGTTAGCACAGTCTCCGTATATGGGAACTCAATTATGTGCATATTATTTTATGTATGTTTTTATGGTGTACCTTTACTTATACACTATAGTAGTTTATATACATTATGAAAATTTTATTAAGTATTGTAGTGGCTCGACAGGTATATTGTTGGTATGTTATTGCCCAACACATCGCTATATGACACTCAGCCTGACTCCTACATGGCAGGGGTACTCTAGTCTCATACACAATAACTGCATCCTAAAAATAAATACAAAGTTATTCATACTCATAATTTTTTATATATACATGAAGACTTATATCGTAATATGTAATAATTTAAATAATATCTATACTCAATCAAAATATAATTATGAACAAATATATACACTTTTAATTATACATTCAATAATAATTACAAAATATCAAATTTACACTAACATAGTGATTATTATATTTAACTTATTTACAATATCCATCAATGATCCTTAATAAATATTTAAAAGTTGGATTATTCAATGCTGGCTCACTCGGTACGAAACATGAGGAACTTACGGTTGCTATAACTGGTTTGGGGTTGGATATTGTAGCTATAAATGAAACATGGTTACGGGAGGGAGAAGAGGGGCGGGCGCCCTTACTTCCTGGTTATAGGTTGAGGCATTGTCCGCGTCCTGCTGATGTACGCGGGGGTCGAGGGGGGGGTGTAGGCTTTTACATTAAACGCGGGTTGAATATACGAGTCTGTCCTCACCCTGTGTCGTCTGTGGAGCAGATGTGGTTGAGTTTGCGAATCAACTCGGTAAATCTAGTTATTGGTACTGCTTATAGGCCACCGTGGCAGGATGTGAACTTGTTTCTAGATGCCCTAACGGAATCCTGTGCTGCGTTCTCTTACTATGATCAGGTGATATTAGTTGGTGATTTCAATATAAACCTTTTATGTCCTGAAGACAATAAAACTAAATTACTAAACACATTTCTGCAGTACACTAATCTCAAACAATGGGTAGACAAACCTACACATTTCACTGAGCACAGCGAAACCTTGATTGATTTGATTTGCACAGATGCACGGGTCCGTGAACATGGAGTATCACATATCCCTGATCTGGGCAGCCATGCTGTGGTATCAGTGGTACTTGATCTTAAAAAGCAGCGTCCAACGCCTATAGTAATTATATACAGACCTTACAAGGACATTTTAATTGACATTTTTAATGCAGACCTTGACAACATCGATTGGAATCATATATCTACGTTAAATAATGTGAATGACATGGTTGACACCTTTAGCAGGTATCTGACCACTCTATTTGAATTACATGCACCACTAAAAAACGTATGTATACGAGACCGTGGACATCCCTGGCTAACTGACACTGTGAAAGACATGATGCGAATTAGAGATAGGAGCTACAAAAGATACAAAAATTCAGGACTGGATACTCACAAAAAATTTTATAAGGACATGAGGGCTGTGGTGGTTGAGGCTATACATCAGGAAAAGAAAGCTTATTTTGAACAACATATAAATAAGAACTTGAGTGATCCTAAAAGGTTATGGCAAAACCTTAAGTCCACTGTACTCCCTAAAACTAATAAAGAATTACCCCAATTTCTGAATGAACCTGACAGAATAAACGCACATTTTCTTGATGTTTCTGGTGATGATCGGATTGAGCCATCTTATCTTTCACACTACGAGTCGCAAAGGCATGGTTCAACTGTTTTCACATTGCAGCCGGTGGGCAGGGAAATGGTGGCTCAAATAATAAAATCATTGCGATCAAATGCAGAGGGCATAGATGGAATATCTTTAAAAATGATAAAGTTAACACAGGAACATACACTTGATGTAATCACAGATATCGTCAACACATCAATTGTCACTTCTAGTTTCCCGGACACATGGGGAACTGGTTTGGTGTGGCCCTCTCCGAAAAAACCCAATCCGACAGATGTTGGAGACCTTAGACCGATTAGCATCTTGCCTGTGGTTTCTAAGGTGTTGGAGAAGGTGATCTATGCCCAATTATCTAAGTACCTTGAGAACAACGGTCTCTTGCCAAGTACTCAGTCTGGTTTTCGTAGGGGCCGCAGTACTGCAACTGCCCTCCTGGACGTTACTGATGAATTCTTGACTGCTCAGGATAGTGGTATGGGAACTCTGCTTGTGCTGCTTGATTATTCGCGGGCTTTTGACTCAATTAATCACTCCCTTCTTCTGGCAAAGTTAGCATACTATGGTTTGGATGCAGCTTCTATTCAATGGTTCCGTAGCTATCTGAGATGTAGGGCGCAGATAGTGGAGATAAAAAAAAATGACGGTACATCTAAAAGATCAGGGCGTAGTCCGGTTCACCGGGGTGTCCCGCAGGGTTCCGTTCTCGGTCCGTTGCTTTATATTCTGTACAGTGCAGATGTTGTAAATGTTATTCAGAACTGTAAATTCCACCTCTATGCTGATGATCTTCAGATTTTTATTCAAACTCGCCCTTGTGATACTGATGCTTCTGTAAAAAAATTAAATGAAGATCTTAGTCATATTAATACATGGTCACAAAAAAATAGTTTGCTACTAAATCCTACAAAAACTAAGTGCGTTATAATTGGCACTAAGACACAAGTAGCGGAAATAAAGAGACGGGACCCTAACGTGATGCTATCTGGTCATTCGATTGAACAAGTAGCAGAGGCGCGGAATCTTGGCCTTATCATGGATGCTCATCTACATTTTGAAAACCATGTTGAAAAAGGGGTTCAGAACTGTTTTTACAGGTTGAAACTGCTATATAGGGTCCGTCCGTATCTTAGCGTTGACCTGAGAATTAGGCTTTGCGATACACTCATCCTCTCAAAACTAAACTATGCTGATGTAGTTTATGGCTCATGCCTACTGGCAAAAACTGAAAAGCTACTACAGCGTGTCCAAAACGCCTGTGCTCGGTTTTGTTTTAACATTCCACCTCGTAATCATGTGACACCATATCTAAATAGATCAAATATCTTAAAAATGGCATCGCGCCGCTATCTTCATCTTGCAAGTCTCATGTTCGGTGTGATTAATTACAAGCAACCAGAATACCTCTATCTTAAGCTGGCCTGGATGCAGAATGACTTTGGCTATTCCACTCGATCCTTATTAACTCGTTTATCTGTGCCCTGCCACAGGTCAGCTGCCTTTCGTGGTAGTTTTAAATTCGCGGCAACAAAATGCTGGAATATCATTCCTCCGCCGATACAGGCCCTAAAAAAGATAAGTACATTTAATGCAGCCCTTAAGGCACATCTAATTAATACACAAAAGAATTTGAATTAAAGATGGGTACACATAGCGATATTACAACACTATAATTAAAATTATTATACTATTAATAAATTGCTTAATTCATTTGCTTACACATCACGGTGAGCCGTGGAAATATTAAAAAAAAATAAAAAATAAAAAAAAGAAGGTTGTGCGTTTGTGTGAGTCAGACGATTTCTGCTTTGTAAAATAGGTTGCTTGGTACTCTGAAGGCGATGTCAATATCATCATGTTATCACGTTCTATAAAGCTGATATACAGGTTGGGCATTGTAATTGTATAGCAATATATGCAAGCGACAACGGTTTTCTAGAGTATATGTCCTAATTTTAATTATTTTTGGAGGTTATGTCTGACTTTTCTGGTACTTACCACTTCAATTTGGACGTGGAGATTCCAGGAATATAAAATTGCAGTGACATGGAGCATTAAGCCTGTCGAGTCGTTACCGAAAGTACTTATCCGCAATGTTTACAAGCCTCAGCATTTGTTGTGTTTACGAGATATTAATGTCTCACTATACCGTTTTGCTGTTAGATTTAATGTCTAATCTGATTTGTACTTCACTTTATATCTAGATGTAAGCTAACGTTTTATTCTTGTATAGACACACATTAGAGATTTATTGATTTGATTCTTTCTTCATTTCTAGATATTTGGCACGTTGTTAATAGTGATTTAAACTTTTTTCTTACAATAGCGACGATTGAGTAACAACAAACAAACAAATATGTTCCAATGAGCGAGCGAATGAATGACTGCAAACTTCAGCCAGTCATTCATATTCTTATGCTTGTTTTTTAATTCTTAAAACAGGTTGTCAATGGTTTAGGGTCCTGGATACGAGTCTCTTGGAGCCCAACTTTCTGTATTGTTTTTATGTTCTTTTCCTTATTTACATTTGCTGCCGTTCTCCAGAACTTTCTTGGAGCAACCCAATAGTGGCAATATACGTTTTTAAATAAGTTTTTTCTGTTTTATGTGCCATAATATTGGCTATTGATAAGTATGTGTGTTGTGTGTGTATGCATGTGTACGACATGTGTATATGTGCACATGTCTAAGTATGTATTAAATGGGTATTTATGTATATATATATAAATAGATTTAAACTCGATATGTACTGCGTCTGTTTGTCCGTCCGTGGTGTCACAAAAAATGGTCCCAACTGAAAATCAGCGCTGGGGTCTGACATAGTCAGACCACGGCATAATGCTGAGTTGGGTCCAATTTGTGGCATTACGCAGCACTATGTCCTTTCTTGTATCTATGTTTTATAAAATATCTTTTAAAATATGTAATAGTGTTGTGTTATGTTACAAATAAATGTTTCTTCTTCTTCTTCTTCTTCTTCTTATATTCTATTCATAAAAATATTTATAATATTCTGGTAAGTTGGCCAAGACAACTATTTAAATAATAATAAAACTGACTCTATTCTCGTAGGTTCTCATGTCCGTATTTGTTTAGGAATATTGCTGAGTGAAGTTGATTCCACAATTTCACAGTTCTGATGTACATAATTTTAAACTCTAACTAACTCATAAAGGTCAAACCTGCGGATAGGGAAATCTAGTTTCCTGTACGCAAAATTAGTTTCAGCAAACCGCGTTAAGTTAGGTTGACCAAGTTACGTCGAACCTTTAACTGGTTTAGTACTAAACTGTGTTGCCATTGGCTATGTCATTTATAACGTTGCTATAGACTGTTGCTGTGGTGTAATTCAGGCGACAGCTGAAAATCAATGTCTTTGCGCATTTTTTATTTGGTGTGTAAGTTATACAACATCTTTGAACAAAAGCCAGCCTCACCTGCTCGTGGTGCACCCTTGCGGCTAGCAAAAGAGGCTCTGGCGAAAGAAAGGTACAGCGTATTAGCAGTAAGCTGTCCAGATGGGAAAGTACCTACAGAATACCGCAAATACCGCAGCCAAATAACAATTCCGTTAAAGGGGTTGTTATGTTCCTGCGAGTGAGTGAAGTCACTAAAAAGGAAGGAGTTGCTCCGTTGGCAGCGTTGGTGGTGGTAACGCGTGGATGATATTTCATGTTAGGAGCGTTTATGTGCTTACGGTAATCGCTTCACACAACGCGCACGCTTGTTTACCACCCGACGCAGTATGAAAAAAAAAACATTGTTAAAGACTGCCGCGTAAACCAATAGAGTTCTACTCGTGTGAATACGGGTCGCCATTTTTTTATACCATGTCGGGTAGCAGACGAGCGTAGCAATATTAACGCTCGCAGTATGAAATATCGGTCGCCTGCTGCCACCTCCGCTGCCAACGCAGCAACTCTGTCATTTCTGGTGACCTCACTCGCAGGAACACAACAACCCTCAAGATAATTGTTATATGGCTGTGGTATTTTGTGAGGTGTAGTACTTCTCCATTCTGTATCGAAAGGTACCCCTCCGCGGAGTTAGTGATTTTGGGAGACTTTAATGCCCACCATGCCGAGTGGTTCACCTCTCGGTCCACTGATTTCGCGGGGAGGTCTGTTCATGATTTTGCTCGGGCCTATGGTTTCACAGCTGGTTCATTCTCCAACGAGAATACCAGATATAGAGGACCTTACCAGCTCTCTACTGGACCTTCTGCTGACCACAAATCCGGATGGATATACAGTCTCTGTGGATGCGCCACTAGGCTCATCGGCCCACTGCGTCATCCCGACCCAAGTGCCATGCGCCAGCCCTGACGCACCCCGGTCTACCGGATGGCGTCGCATGTGGCACTATAAGTCAGCAGACTGGGATGGGCTGCGTGAATTTTACGCATCGTACCCGTGAAGGCGGCTCTGTTTCGAGTCAGAACATATAGACACCTGTGCAGCTGCTGTAGCCGAGACTATTCTGGCTGGGATGGAATTATTTATTCCAAACCGTCGGGTTGCTACTTCAGGTGCTAAGAAGCAGCCGTGGTTTAATCGGTCTTGCGGAGAAGCTAAACTCCGCAAGCAAGCTGCATACAAGGCTTGGACCATGGCTCGTATTACTGGAGATCCTGGTGTTTCCGACTTGAAACGGGAGTTCAATGCTGCCTCCAGGTTCAGTCAGAGAGTAATTATCAGGGCAAAGTTTGAGTTCTTCGGCAGGATTGGTGAGCGTCTAGCTAAGCACCCATCTGGGAGCCGTGCTTTTTGGTCGCTCGCTAAGGCTGCCGAAGGAAACTTTTGTCAGTCGTCCTTTCCACCACTCCGAAAACCGGATGGTAGTATGGTCCATAGTGCTAAGGAGAAAGCCGATCTGCTGGGGAATCTCTTTGCCTCGAACTCTGTCGGTCTAACTGTCATCTACTGACAGCCAGGCTCAAGTTAAATAAATCCATCCATGGATACGTCGACGTTGCTTAATTTGCATGTTCGATTAAACTGACACGAGCAACGACGCCATTGAGCTTCTCATAACGTACGGTAATTGGCTGGAAGAGATTTCCATTAGAGATAAGCTCGCCTTTACATACGTAAAGATCTTGTAGCCATTTTTAATGTGCAATAAAGAAAAGCAAAACATATGAAATGTACCTACTTGCGTAAAAAATGCATAATTTTACATATTTTTGTGTTATATTTTTTTTATTTATTACACTACGTCAGGTAGCAGGCAGGCGCCTAATATGTAACGGTTACCGTAGCTATATTAACGCTCGCTACATGTACCAAATATCGCTCGCGCGCCGCCACCTCCGCTGCCATCGCAGCATCTCTATCCTGTCCGGTGACCTCACTCATTCGCAGGAACACAACAACCTACAAACGAATTGTTATTTGGCTGCGGTAATCTGTGAGATGGAGGGATTTCTGCAGCCAAGCAGGTTACAAATACGGTTTACCCTATCTCTTTTTCGCCAAAGCTTCTTACGCTAGTCGCTATGATGCACCACGTGCAGATAAAATTGGCTTTGGCTCTAAATGTTGTGGTGAGCTTCTTACACCCTTTACATACATAAATGACATATTATAACTAGACATGGCATATAAATTATTTTTATTAAAACACAAATGCTCCAACATTACATATTACAAGATATAAATAAGTTACAAATAATCCCCTCTAACAAACGAGTATACTCTTTTCTTTCTCTTTCACATAGCCAATCTATTGTAAAGCGTAGTGAAGATCCTTAAGTCTATGTCGACGATATAAGAGGTCGTAACGTGTATAATGTACGAACCATACCATACCATACCATAATATTAAAACTTTTGTATGTAAGTAAATTTAATTCAACAGAATGTATCTAACAATTGAACGCGCACCGCAAGTTAACAATCACAGGCGTATATTTTCCCTCGCCTACCAAATTTACAGCTCGTGTAGTCCCAAGCGACAATAGAAAGAATAGAAATTGAGCGTGGCTGTCTTCACACCGTTGTGTTATTTTCATATATTTTTAGGGTTTCGTACATCCATAGGAAAAAAACGGAACACTTATAGGATCACGATGAGTTCGGTGGTGAAATGGTTAGCAATGCCCACTTTGATTCCGAGGTCGTGATTTCGATTCCCGCACAAGACAAACATTTGTGTGCATGAACATGTCTGTTTGTCTTGGTCTGGATGTTTGCTATGTATTATTAGTATGTATTTACAAAAAAAAATATGTATTTAAGTACATTTATCAGTAGTCTAGTAACACAAGCTTTGCGCTTAATTTGGGACTAGATGGCGCTGTGTAAATTATTTAGAAATATTTATTTCATTTATTTATTTATTTGACAAATAAAGGTACAGAAGACATTATTCAAAAATATATTTTTATTAAAATTCTCAAAATTTTACGCCACATTTACGACATTTTTATTTAACAATTTTCAATTAATGTTGTCGTTAGTTTCCCATTCGACTTAAAATAACTTATACTACTCCGAATAAAAAAGTAGCAAATGCCATAACCGACAAGTGACATTAATTTTCTTCCATTCAAAAAAGTCGGGTATACATTTTCTCGTAAACCAATGTGATGATTTCGAACGTTGGACTACTAAGACATAAAGATCAGTCTGAAAACCCTACATTGTGAATTTAAAGTTCCTACGATTATTAGTTCTTTTTAAATCGTCGAAACAAACTTTAAACTGCTGTACTGAATAGTTGTCATTTCGCAAATTCGACATTTTTAATTGAGACCGTCGATTTATGCGAACCACACTGCGAATAGTCCTCTCGGTAAGATGATTATAGCTACCGTAAAATGGGCGAAGCGCGCGTTGCGTTGCCCGAACAGAACACCCATTTTGATAAAACAATTTTATTAATTGCACGTGTTGTTGAATGGCTGAATAAATGACAACTAATTTGACAGATGTAGATGTAAGTATTATGACGAATTTTAACAGCTGATAGCGGTCATCTTGTTAAAGATGACCGCTATCAGCTGTTAAAATTCCGAAGTCCCTATTGTAAGACCCGTTATAAACAAGTCTAACAAACACAGATAAATAAGAAAATAAAAAAATAAAGTACTGTGCAATGTTGCAAAATATGTTGTATAAGGTAAAACGGGCTCACTACGATTCATACACACAGTCAAACAGTATAAGTAATAGTACTACGTACAGTATGGATACTCCCTGTCGCTCTCTCATATCGACCTCACCTCCTCCATGAGACAAATCTGGAACAGTTTGTATGGCGCCGCAAGTACACACGCTCATTAAGGCTCTGCACAGACGTCATTGTTTATGTAGTAGTAAACGAGGCGACATTCGTATGGAGTGGACGGGGTGTGTCGCGAAAGATTCGTGTACGGTGTGACATAATGTCAAGCTTGTATAAAATGTTTAATCATAATAAAAGTGTTGAAAGAGCGCGGACGGATGAATGAATAAGTTTACGTTATTATGATCTATTACCATACATTACTTTGAGTACACGCACAGAAATTACATTTTTATTTTACCTTTTTACCTTTTGTATAATAAAGGCAAATTTAATGAAGATATTATTTTTATTGTTTTCTAATTAACATAACATTCTGGGAAATGCTAATACTGTCATAACTTTGTAATAACGGGAAGAGAGGGTTGCTGGTGGAGGGCGCTCCGAGGAGCACCAATGATGTAGACACTTGTTGTATATGAAGAGAGCCTTTATTCTAATGTCTTAATGCTATTTATACTACTGGGTTGTCGCTGACCAAGCAATATGCGTCTATGTCGAAGTAAACCATGAAGTTACAGTAAAACATACAAATTAGCCATTGTGCTCTACATACTACAACTTTAAAATTTTCCAGTTGCATGATTTATGAAAATAACAACGGGAATTTACGCGATCATGCATAAGGGTACTCGTATCTACGAGTATATTCCTTTATTATTGCCTGACATTTCCACCATGAAGCCGATTACCATCGAATATTTTCATTCGAAACATAGGTTTTACTTTTAAGTTGTTGACAAACATCTTCAGCTTGATCAGTAGAGCTCCAGAGTTACTAGCAGCTATGCTAAACTCAAGTACCATAAATCTAAGTGTGAATACGTCTAACACAACGTAACGTTCTTGGGGTGTAAGTGGTTCATCAACATCGTTGAACCAAAGCGAACTTCACCTGCACGCGGTGCACCCTGCTGACTGACAAACGAAGCTCTGGCGAAAAGATAGGTAGGGAGCGTAAATTGTAAGCTACCCGACTGGGGAATGTACCTCCACCTCACAGAATTTCGCAGCCAAATAATAATTCCCTTGAGGGTTATTATGTTCCTGCGAGTGAGGTCACCAGAAAGAAAGGAGATGCTGCGTTAGCAGCGGGGGTGGCGGCGCGCGAGTGATATTTTATGTCGCGAGCGTTAATATGGCTACCGTAACCGCTTCACATCAGGCGGACCGTATGCTTGTCTGCCACCCGACGTAGTATAAAAAAAAATACAAGTACATGATATCTAATCTATGTAAGTTTGATATTCACAAGCAAATAATCCCATAGGTATCGGCTTCAGCTTAGCCGGTAGGGCTAGGGTTGCCAACTTATTTTTACAAGAAAAACAGTATATTAAAAGCTGCGTAACAAAACAAACAGTATAGTAAGGCCCAGTGCATGCGGAGCAGTACAATAAACAGTGCTATGGTAAAATGAAGTATTTTTCAACAGTATTAAAGCATAGAAAACAGTATAATACTGTTTTTAACAGTATGGTTGGCAACCCTAGGTAGGGCCCCAGGAGGCCTACCGCCGAAGCTGAAGCCTCGAACCATCGGATTTTTATATGGTAAAAAATGGTCCTAGGTTAAAATTATTGACACACATCTTGAGCTTAGTCAGTAGAGCTCTAGGGTTTCTACCAGTTGAGCTAAACATAATAGGCTATTTTCCAATGTTTAAAAATTGTATAAATTATTTAACAATATCGTAAAATACACAAAACTATAAAGATCTGCAAACTTTCATTCTTATATCTTCTGTCAGAATTTTTTTAGCGTCGATCAAACTTTGGCGGGAAAGTCCATTTTAAAAGTATGAAATTATTAAAAAAAAAATGGTTGCCTGTAAAGTCGGTATACGGGCGAAAGTTTTACGTGACAACGACTTTGAGTGGTAAAATGTTTTCGAGTGGAAGGGACGCATGCCTTTCACTTTTTATGTCTGTCTCTCTCGCTCTTAGAAGGGACACGCGTCCACGACACGCTTACAATGAGAGCGAGTGAAAGGCACGCGCCTTTCACTCGCTCTCATTGTAAGCGCATAACGTGACCCAGTTTCTTGAAGTGTCACCCGGCTAACCGATTTATAAGACGTTGTCACGTCAATAATATTTCCATTGGAGAAGCAATAAAAAATGCTATAACTTTTATTATGATACTAATCACATAAACGTAATATTTAACATAGCTGTCGTACAAATTTCTGATTTGATGCATACAAAATACAAACCTGTGACGTCATAATTCGGTAGTCTTTTGTATGGAGCGTTTTGGGGCAGTCTAAAAATTGTGATTTTCAAATTACTATATCTCGAGAGATTTTTGTGCTATCAAAGTAATTCTTTCACCTATGGTTATATTAAGGAGACGTCCTTACATATCAAATCGAAAAAAATGTTAGTCAAATAGCCTAGTTGTGTCATTTTCGCAGTCGAAAAACCCGATGGTAATCGGCTTCGGCGGTAGGCCCCCTGGTCGAAGCGTCAGGCAGTAATAAAAGTATGTAGATACTTTAATGCATGATCGCGTTAATTCCCCTTGTTATTTTCATAAATGATTATACTGGGCATAGCAATGGTATAAGGTACTGTTATTATATTCACGCACTTAAAAATATTTTAAAACTAGCCTCTGCCCGTGACTTTGTCGCGTCATATTTTCGATCAGATTTACATACATTCATAAAAATTTCACATTTTTAGTTCGTTTATTTACGACGTTTTATACGACGAGCTCGGTGGCGTAGCGGTCAATGACGCGGCTTCGACATCAACGCTCGTGGGTTCGATTCCCACACAGGACAAACATTTGTATGCATGAACGTGTCTGTTTGTCTTGGTCTGGGTGTTTTCTATGTATCATAAGTATGTATTTACAAAAAAAAAGTATTTACGTATGTCTATCAGTTGTATAGTACCCATAACACAAGCTTCGCTTACTTTGGGGCTAGATGGCGCTGTATAATTTGTCTGACAATATTTATTTATTTGTACGAAAATGTATTTCGTGACTTATAATTTCGGTAATATGGACGCTGTAAAAAAACTGAAATTATTTAAAGGAACTTTAATTATTACTGAATAATCTTACAATAATTCTAGCCTAAATTAAGTGACCGGCCCGATGTGTAGATAAGTACGGCGCCGACGTCGTCACGTTGACTCGCTGGTTGCTCGAGGAGCTGCAGCAGGGGCCCTACCGCAGAAGCTGTGGCGCTACCGCCGAAGCTGACGCCGATTTTTGAATGCAAAAATGAAACCACTGCTTAGATGGTTGCTAATTATGTTTAGATTAGCTGGTAGAAACCCCAGAGCTCTACCGACGAAGCTGAAGATGTTTGTCAATAACTTTAACCTATGTCATTTTTTTCTAATCAAAAAAACCGATGGTAATTGTTCAGCTTCGGCGGTAGGGCCCCTAAAACCGATTAACACCGAATATCTTGATACGAAAAATAGGTCTTACGTTTAAGATATTGCCAAATACCTTCAGCTTAGTCGGCAGAGCTCCGTCGTTTCTACCAGCTATGCTAAACATAAGTAGCATTTAAATAAGTTGAAGTTAGATTTTCGCAATCAAAAAATAATATGGTATATGGCTTCAGCTTCGGCGGTAGGGTCCCAGTTTACTTCAGTTGTGCAATTCAGCCATGTTATTGTTGAACATCAACATCATCATCAGGTCATTTTAGTCTCCACTATAAGAGCACGACCCTCTCTCGTCCGTGCCAGACAGAAGGAGGATTTTGCCTACACTCCCCACGCTGGCCAGACGGGTTGGGAAGGCCTGATGGATGTTTTATAATGTATTTCCCTTAGTCGCCTTGTACGACATACACGGGAAGAGACAGAGTGGTTCTATTTTGTGTTTCGCCTCTACCCGAGGCATCATCAGGCGATCTATAGATGTTGATTGTTAGAACCACAAAGGCATTTGTAGGAGGGCCACCACCTACAAATGACTCTGTGGACGGCTGCCGCATCATCAGTTGCTTGCATCTACTAACGGTAATAGGTGGGTGCCGGCCGGTAGTAGTTTGCAAGAACTAATTAGAAACGAAAGCACGCAAAGTAGTGTAGATTAAATTGCCTGTAAATTTGCAATCAATTTTTGGGATGTAAGGGGTTCATGAACATCTTTGAACCAAAACCAACGTCACCTGCCCGCGGTGCACCCTGCTGACTGATAAACGAAGCTCTGGCCAAAAGAGAGATAGGGAGCGTAATTGTAAGCTACTCGACTGGGGAATGTCACCTCACAGAATACCGCCGCAGCCAAATAATAATTTTCTTGAGGGCTGTTGTGTTCCTGCGAGAGAGTGAGGTCACTAAAAAGGAAGGAAATGCTGCGTTGGTAGCGGGGGTGGTGACACGCGAGCAGTATTTTATGTAGCGAGCGTTAATATGGCTACGGTAACCGCGTCACATCAGGCAGGCCGTATGCTTGTCTGCCACCCGACGTAGTATAAAAAAAATATCCTGATAGGTCTTTAAATGACTAAATCACTGTGATATCGTACCATTTGAACATTTCCGGGAATTGGAACAGTGGTCGGGGCGTAGATATTTGGCATAGCTGTATTAGAATATCTCAGAGATATACACGTTTAATAGATAACTGTCATATCCACTAACCACATCATTAAATAACGGCATTAGCAAACAATGTATACAATATATGTATATATACCTACATAATGTTATCGATACTTGGCTCCACTAAATATGATACTTAAGCTAATCACACGTATTCTATTCCAAATTAGAATATATTAGTTTTTTTTTTACACTACGTAGCCAGATAAGCGATCACAACATGAAATATGCGCGTCGCGACCTCTGTTGCCAACGCAGCAACTTCTTCCTTCCTGGTGACCTCAATTTGTTGAATTGTTATTTGGCTGCGGTATTCTGTAAATTTTGTTCTCGCCTCCCCAACCCGTCTCGCCAGCGTGGGGAGTGTAGGCCAAATCCTCCTGTCTGTGACGGACGAGAGAGGGTCGAGCTCCTGTAGTGGAGACTAAATGACCTGATGATGATGATTCTGTAAATTGGAGGAACTTCCCCTGTCGAGCAGCTAAAATAATACGCTGTGCCCTATCACTGTTTGTCCCGAGCCTCTTTCGCTATTCGATAGAGTGCACAACGTGCAGTCGAAGTTAACTTTGGCTCTAAAGATAGTGGTACTTACACCCCAAAAATACGCTACATTTTAAATGTTGACCTGGTGAGAATAAATAATGATGTTATATAATATTAACAATCGTTTGTGATTTTTATTCAATGGAAGTGCTATGTAACCCATCTTGCTGACATGATCTTTTATGTATTTTTAAATAGTTGAATCGGTCTGGCTAAACAAGTCATAGCAGGTCATCGTAACAGACCAGATTTGATTATTTCTCGATGACACCAAAATTATGAATTGTACCTAGGTTGGGGATGTAACTTTTTCATTTTAAAAATATTCATATTAATTTTGGCTAGTTGACCGAAATCAACATATATATAGGTAAAATTAGATAATATAAGTAATCTGGAATTAGGCCAAGTATTAAGTGTAAAATGAAGAGATGTGTAAGTGTACCATTGTTTGGAGTCATGCCAATTATTGGCCTGCTTACAACCGAATTATAGCAATACCTCTAGCAAGATCACTATAGAGATTACTAAATCGGCATTGGATCGCGATTAGCCATCCATTAGCCCATCACATCAATCTAAGAGAACAACATAATTAGCCTGTATCTACCTATTGTTGTATACATGCCTTCGCCAATGCTTTCCACTAAATATGATCCGCTTTTTAACCGACTCCAAAAAAAGAGGAGATTCTCAATTCGGCTGCATTTTTTTTAATGTTTGTTACTTAATCACTCCCTCATTTATAAACCGATATGAAAAAAAAACTTTTTTTTATTTGAAAGAGTATACTTCTAGATTGGTACCAAATTTTCGTCATCATCATCATCATATCTGCATACTTAAACGTAGAGTAATGTTTGGATTCGGCTTTTTTTTTGTTAAAATGATGGATTATCTCATCCAGCCACTTCCAGAACCAACCTCACCTGCACGTGGTGCAACCTGCTGACTGACAAACGAGGCTCTGGTGCAAAGAAAGGTAGGGCATAGCGTATTTTTTAAGTTGCCCGATTGAAGAAGTCCCTCCACCTCACAGAATACCGCAGCCAAATAACAATCCCCTTGAGAGTCGTAGTGTTCCTGCGATTGAGTGAGGTTTCCAGAAAGAAAGGAACGATATACTCCTTCCTTTCTTTCTGGAAACCTGTCTATATACTGGCAATGGATCGGCGACGCTTTGATGTTGCTGATCTTCATGGGCGGTGGTGATTGCTTTCCATCAGGCGACCCACATGCTCCTTAGAATCCTCGTCTCTCGTTCTATGAACGAGGACGTCCAACATTTAGTCGAACCATATGCAGCCTCCACTACTAGCTGTTTAATATTGTAATAATTTCTTGTCATTCAGAGTCAATCGCATCTGAGCTGAGATAGCTGCGATTTAGAATAAATATATTTATATCCCGTGGATGTCGTACAAGGCGACTAAGGGAAATGCATTGTAAAACATCGATCGGGCCTCCCCAACCCGTCTGGCCAGCGTAGGGAGTGTAGGCCAAATCTTCCGGGCTGGGACGGACGAGAGTGGGTCGTGCTCCTGTGGTGGAGATTAAAATGACCTGATGATGATGATGATATTTATTTCAACTTCAGACATATAACTCAAATATACAATCAGTTTAGTTGTCGTCTTACAGGTTTTAAAACTTATTTGGAGATATTTTTTGCATTTATATGATACTCGCAATATCACTCATTATTCGTACAGCAAAACCTCGTCCCGTAGGCTCCTGTAAAAAACTAGTCATTGTTGACAACCCTTATCCAACTGCTGGGATACGGGTCTTCCCTCAATCGAACGGGTTAAGAGCATACTCTACCACGCTGCTTAACTGCGGGTTGGCGGAGCATAGTGTTTTCCAGCCGCTGCGAGTTGGCGTAGGCCAGAGTTTTTAAGCCGTCCTAAAGGCTTGGCTTAACGACTGTCATCTAATGACAACAGCCGGGACCGACGGCTTAACGTAGAGCACGTTAAGCCTTCGGCCAAAGCACGAAATAAATAAACCCATCCTCGGGCAGACTACGGTGGACGTTGCTTAACTTGCGTGTTCGAGCACTACAGTGTATTATTTAGTTTTTATTTTCAGCATTTTTGCTTAACGTGCCCTCCGAAGTAGGTCTCCGTATGCACGAGATAAATGAAAAAAACATTGTTTCATAAAAGTTGCAATAAAATTCAACGTCAGGAATCTGAGCTTTTTGTAAAGTGTACTAACTTAACAAGTACTAAAAAACGAGCAGTTTTAAATAAAGCAAATTACGTATTCATGTCTCTGCTATCAACGTTGAGAACTTTAAAGTTACTTAGACATACAGCTTTGAAGAGATTGAGAAAGTAGTTATTTAATGCAAATGTACATTTTTATTATAGTTCTAAAATTTACGAACCCATTCGACGACCGAATGGCTCGTAATAGCGCTACTTTGACTATTTTAGTATATATTTTATGGTCAATGTAATAAATTAGTTATTATTCTTACTGACTAATACTTGGTTAATGTGATAAATCATGTTTTGGTTAGATTTGAGTTAAAGTAAATAAAAGACGTGCTCTTGGATACCGATTTATTGGGAGACTGACGTATTGCCGCAATAACCAATTACCCACTTATATGCTAACAAATATATAACACCTTCACCCTTAATCTCTACTAGTGCTGTTTTACATAAACAAACGTTTTGTTTTTACATATAGGCATATGACAATGTAAACAATGAAAAACAATGTAAACAATGGAAATTTAACGCACTGAAAAATATATATATGTATATCGCGTAGTAATTACACAGGCAGTCTTATTTTATACACATTTACATCAATCATTAACTCCATACCTCACGGGAGGCCTGCGAGTTCTCACATGCTGTCGGCACCTTGTGTCACCCTCTACTTCAGGTTTACACTGTTGGCTGTCATTCTGCGACACATTGGTTAACCCTGTGGTAGTTCTTTTAGGGTTCTCTAACATGTTATCTATAGGTTCTCCGAGGGATTCTATAATGCTGGAGTGGCGTGGAGCTGCATGCGAACTAACTTGTGGCGATGTGACCGTCTGATCCATGCCGCCGGGCGATGGTGTGAGCCCCCCTGACGAGTTATGCGATTGTCTACACTCTATAGCCGATGTACTTTCGTTTTGTAGTTCTACGGGCCTAATAGCAGAAGTTCGTCGTTTTAACTGATCGATATGTCTATGCGTCTCAGTTCCAAGGTGCGATTTTATCATATAATCTGTACTACCCATTTTTTTTTCAATTTGTCCTTGTGCCCATTTATCAGGACCACGGTAGTCCCGGTACCACACCAGGTCTCCCGGTTGTAGTGTGCGATACGTGCCACCGGCGGCATCTTGTACCCGCGCTTGTTTCTCGTCTACTCGTTTCGATCTTTCTGGTTTTAATTGATCTAACCGCATACGTAAATTTCGTCCCATTAAAATTTGTGCTGGGCTTTCCCCTGTAGAAAAATGTTCGGTATTTCTGTAAGCTAATAGGAACCTACTAAGAGCTATATCGACGTTTATGTTTTGTTTGAAAGCCTTCTTAATAGCCCGCTTACATATTTTGACCGCGTTCTCGGCAGCGCCATTGGAGGCGGGGTGATAGGGCGCCGACAGTACGTGTTCGATTCCATTGTTCTTTAAAAAAGATTCAAACTCGATACTCGTGAACGGCGGCCCATTATCACTAACTATTTGCTTCGGTAAGCCAAATCGTGCCCACATATCGCGTAAAACTATAATCACTGCCGCTGCTGAAGTGCGGGACATTTTAATTGCTTCAATCCATTTAGAGCAAGCATCAACTACTATTAGGTAGGTTAAGCCTGTAATAGAGAGAAAATCTAAATGGATTCGTGACCACGGTCTGTCAGGCCAAGGCCAGAGCCGTGGCGCGTGCCCTGTTGGAGCTTCGGCCACTGCTGCGCATACTTCACATGACTTGCATGTGTCCTCTACAGCCTCATCTATCCCGGGCCACCAAACGTAACTTCTGGCTAATGCCTTTGTTTTAACAATCCCCATATGAGAATCGTGTAATTCTTGGAGTACTCTGTTTCTACACGATGCGGGAATAATTACTCTTTGACCCCACATAATACACCCTAATTCTAAATACAATTCTTTTTTTCTATTTGAATATGCTTTTAATTCTCTAATTTCTAATTCCTCCGGCCATCCGTCTGTAATATATCTAAGGACCCTACCTAAAATAGGATCTATTGCTGTTTCTCTTTTTATTTTTTTATAATCTAATAATAAAGCATCAGATGCAAAATGTAAATATGTTTGTTCCGGTAATATTTCTTTCTGTGTTCCTGCTTCATCTTTATGTGACTTGATTAATCTAGATAAAATATCCGCAGTGTTCTTGTCAGTACGAATGTACTCAATTTCAAAAGTATAAGCTGATAACTTAAGCGCCCAGCGTTGAAGTCGGTTCGTCGTAGTATTAGGAATACTCGCATGGGGGCCAAAAATACTAACCAATGGTTTATGGTCAGTACGGAGTATAAATTTGCGGCCATACAAGTACTGGTGAAACTTTTCTACCGCGAATATAATAGCCAGTGCTTCTTTTTGTATTTGACTGTAAGCTCGTTCGGCGGCTGTAAGCGATCGCGATGCATACGCTACGACTCGTTCAGCGCCCTCGCCGCTCGCGCCGGCCTCTCGTTGCGCGAGTACCGCGCCTATACCGTGCTCACTGGCGTCACAAGTTACTACTGATTCCATAGACATATCGAAGTGAACGAGTACTTTCGTGCTACAAAGAAATTCTTTTACCTGTTTGAACACGGTTTCGTGTTTTGCATTCCATTGCCAATGTTTGCCCTTTTTTAATAAATCGTAAAGTGGCGAGAGATAACTACTGAGGTTCTTAATGAATTTGCCATAAAAATTTACCATACCTAAAAAAGATTTAAGCTCTGACACATTTGTAGGGTGGGGCATAGACAGAATGGCTTTAATTTTTTCCGGATTAACCTTAATGCCCGATTCATCTATGATAAACCCTAAATATTTGACTGAACTCTTAAAGAACTCGCATTTTTTTTTTTTTATTTTCAACCCGTTCCGTTCTAAAATATCAAACACTCTTTCTATACTATTCAGATGTTTTTCAAAACTCGTACTTTTTATCAAAATATCATCATAAAAAACTATCACGTCTGGTATATTTTTAAAAAGGCTAGTCATGAGCTTCTGGAAGACTCCAGGGCTTGAAGATAAGCCATAGACCAATCTCCGGTAGGAGAACAGGCCTCTATGGGTATTAATGACTGTGTATTTCTGCGAGTCTTTATCTAGCTCTAATTGATTATAAGCCTGGGAAAGATCTAACTTGGTAAAATATATGTTACCTTTTAATTCGCTAAATAAGTCATCGATCCTTGGAACTGGATATCTATCGACTAATAATACACGATTAAGCGAAATTTTATAATCGGCACACAATCGCAACCCCCCGTCAGGTTTACTCACCACTACCAGCGGAGTGGCCCAGTCGGACCGATCAACCGGCTCGATGATGCCCGCGCGCAGCATGGCATCCAGCTCCGCATCCACTCGCCCCTTTAACGCGTACGGCAGCGACCGCGCACGACAAAATATGGGTTGTGCGCCCTCTCTCACACATAGCTGCACAGTACCGCCCGTGTACCTTCCCAATGTGTCGTCGAATAACGCCTTATGCCTGTAAATAATTTTATTTATTATTGATTTATTTTCTACAATGTTTGACAAATTATGTACGCTCACTTTTGGTATATCTATATTTAATTCTGAAAGCCATTGTCGTCCTAATAGACTGGTCGATCCCTTATCAATAACATACAAATCTAATGTTCGAATAATATTATTATATTGGACGACTGTTTTTAAATAACCTAAAGGACGTATCGTCGATCCATCGTAAAAATTTAATTTTAACTTGCACGAATTTAACACAATTTCACTAAATCGTTCTTTATAAGTGTCCTTACTTATACAAGATAATGCAGACCCTGTGTCGATTTCCATCTTTAATGGTTGATTTTCGATTAACACATCAATACACACCGGCTTATACTTTGTCAATGACATCTGGTATATTGGTTCTTCGTCCGAAGATCCACACTCCTCGCTACTGCCGCGGTTGCGGTCCTGTTCATCCGGACCGCCATTGCTGCGGCTGCCAGCAAGCTCGGTGCGGTCGCTGTGTGACTCATGCGCCCAGTAAGCACCCGTGCGAGGCACACGCGCATTCCCCGCGCGTTTACCGCCGCCGTCTCGCTTCCCGCGGCCCTCGCAGCTGTTACCCACGAGGCCGCCGCCGCCGGCTCGGGCGTTGCGATTCTTATTGTAGTTGTAAACAACTTCACTGTTTCCGTCTCCCCGTCCTTGTTCCGCACGTTTCACTTTCATATTTTTCTTCGGACATACTCTTCTTAGATGCCCTTTTGTATGACAAATACTACAAACAAAATTTTTATATTTACAGCGATTTGTTGTATGATATCTATTTCCGCACGCGAAACATGCATCTATATATAATTGATTCAAGTTTTCGGTCATAGTGTTTCTACTATCAGCCTCAACGGCATTCGCATCTCGTTCCGCTGCCTCGAGCGAATTCGCCATTGTTACCGCCTTTTTGTAGTCTAATTTTTCCTTGGCGAATAATTTTTGACGAATGCTTTCATTACGTAAACCACATACTAATTGGTCTCTGAGGTTTTCTTCAAGCGTACTATTAAATTCACAATATCTCGAAAGTTTTTTTAATTCCGCCACATAATCCGCGATAGATTCACCTGCTAGTTGACGTCGCTGTCGGAACTTGTATCTTTCAGCCAAAATCGAAGGCTTCGGCTGTAGATGTTCCCGTAGGAGATCGACTGCTTCTTTATATTTCAATGATGACGGCTTCCTAGGGCTAGCCAACGTGTCCAGCAACTCGTATGTACTTTCACCCATAATGGCTATTAATGTCGCCAGTTTCACTTCTTCCTTTATCGAATTCGCCAAAAGATACATCTCGACACGTTCAATGTAGGCTGTCCAGTTCCCACACTTCATATCAAACTCACGCACTTGTCCGACCGACATTTTGAATTTTAATTTTACTCGTCGCCACTAGTAAATAAAAGACGTGCTCTTGGATACCGATTTATTGGGAGACTGACGTATTGCCGTAATAACCAATTACCCACTTATATGCTAACAAATATATAACAGATTTTTGGTAAGGTTAGGGTTTTCTTGTGTCCTGTCGCCGGAAATAGAAGCTCCGTGAAGCGGAGCTCCGTCAACCTAGACGATGAATAAAGTGGTGCCAAGTAAGCTTAATTATTAATAATTAACAATTTATTACTTTAGCCAGCCATTATAAATAATTACCAATTTATAACATTTATATAATTACAAGCTTGCGTAGAATTATTATAAATTAATTAATAAAAAATTATAAAATTAGCTTGCTTCGAATATATAGTCATAATTTTAATAAAACTTTTTTCTTCGAATTACAGTTTTTCTAAAATATAAAGTAGCATTATGTCATTCTACAGATCTTAAACTATCCTAGTAACAAATAAACAAATAATTATGGCTTTACCCGCGTGGTCATTATTGTAATAAAAAACTTTTTTCCCGTGGGAAAAAGATATTTTCCTAGACAAATAATATCTTATGTCACTCGCCAGACCTTAAACTATCCCTATAAAAACATGTTAATCCGTTGGTTCCTTTCGACGTGAAATTAGTACAAACAAACAATTGCGCATTCGCTCGCATACATTATTTTAATAAAACCTTTTTTTCCCGTGAGATTAAAATATTTTTCTAGAAATAAAAGTATATTACTCTCCAGACCTAAAACTATTCCGGGAAAAATATATCAATCCGTTGGTTGATCTTGCTATGGGAAAGAGCGACAAATAAACAAACAATTTTCGCTTCATCCGCGTGGTCATTATTTTAATAAAACTTTTATTCCCTTTATAGTAGGATGTTTTTTTCTGGGATAAAAGGTAGCCTAAGTCATTTTCCAGACATTACAATATCACTGTAAAAAAATCATGTCAATCCATTGGTTCCTTTCGACATGAAAGAAGAACAAATAACCAAACAATTGTGGCTTTTCCCCCATTTCCGGGATAAGAAGCTGCCAATGTCACTCTCCAGACCTTAGTATAAATAAATATTTCTGGACAATTTACACAGCACCATCTAGCCCCAAAGTAAGCGAAGCTTGTGTTATGGGTAGGTACTAGGCTAACTGATAAACATACGTAAATACATTTTTTTTTGTAAATACATACTTATGATACATAGAAAACATCCAGACCAAGACAAACAGACATGTTCATGCACACAAAAGTTTGTCTTGTGCGGGAATCGAACCTGCGAGTCCGCGACCTTGGAGTCAAAGTGGCCATTGCTAACCATTCGACCACCGAGCTCGTCATAATTAACCTGGAGTAGTATATATAATATAGTATAAGTCGTAATTAACCTAGAGAGTGATATTGGCTACTTCTTTCTCGTAAAAAAAAAATCATATCAATGCATTTGTTCCTATCAATGATGAAAGAAGGACCAACAAAGAAAGAAACGTTTTTGTCACCTAGCCCTTCTGAAAATACTTTAGTTACTCTTCTGAGCTTCGCCCAGTTCAAATATAAATTTACGTAGCTGAAAATTGACGTGCCCATTAACAAAGTTGATTGGCTATTTGAATAATGAAGTTGTCATCTCTAAAGATACTGGCGAAAATATGGCGCCCAATTTGGTATTCACGAAACTGTTGTTATATTCAATTTTGCTTAAAATAGGTAAGGAATAACTACAATACTAATAACTATTTCGTGCTTCTGAGAGCGCGTTTGCGCTTTATTAAAATATACTTCTTAATCTATCTATCTATCTATCTATAATAATAAAAGGCTTTGTCCTCACTGACTGACTGACTGACTGACTGACTGACTGACTCACTAATCAACGCACAGCCCAAACCGCTGGGTCTAGAGATTCCAAATTTGGCAAGTAGGTTCCTTATGACATCTAGGGGTGCACTAAGAAAGGATTTTTCAAAATTCATCCCCTAAGGGGGTGAAACGGGGGTCCAAAGTTTGTATGGGGAAACAAGATTAGTTGGACTATTTTATCCGAAACTTTACACGAGTACTTCTATAGATAAATGAGTAAACACGTGTTTCAGGATTTTTCAAAATTCAACCCCTAAAGGGTTAAAATGGAGTAAAAAAGTCTGAAAATCGTCATGGGTATTGTTTTCATGGTTTATCGGGTCGCTGATTACGAAAACAACAACTATTTTATAATCCAACATAGCTCACGTGACATAAAATCTCCCCCCCCCCCTCATCATCATCATCCCCCCCCCTATGGGGGTGCGATGGGGTTGAAATGTCATAATATCAATATGGGTGTTGATTCTATGGTTTTCTGGGACGTCAATTATGAAAATCGCATCGATTTGAAAATATAACATAGTGGACACGAAATAACTTAATAGGATTTTTCAATTTTTTCCCCTAAAAGGGTGAAACGGAGGTCCAAAGTTTGTGTAGGGAAACGAGACTAGTTTGACTATAGATAAATGAGTGAACACGTGTTTCAGGATTTTTCGAAATTCAACCCAAAAAAAAGGAGTAAAATGGGGTCAAAAAGTCTGAAAATCATAAAGGATATTATTGTTTTTATATTTTATCGGGTCGCTGATTACGAAAACAACAACGATTTTAAAATTCAACGTGGCTAACGTGACCATCATCATGTAATTTTTTTAAACTTTGATTTAACCTTTTTAAGCTGATGGAATGAGACTTGTGTGTTGACTGAAGTGTTATCCTAAAAGGTTTTTAAATTTGTATTTGGCGTCAATCAGTGCTTATGCGATCGCGGGCGGCCGGCGCGGCGAGGACGGGACGGGTGTAGTAGTAGTTATCTGGAAAGTTCTTGCATCCGTATTTAGTACAATTATAGGTGCTACATGAGGGTGGTTGCGTTGCGTGTTAGACTTGACTTGGATAATCTAAAAAGCGTGAACTTCACGCGAGCGAAGCCGCAGGCAAAAGCTAGATAGAAGCATACCATTATAGCTTTGGAAGGTGATGGAGCTGGCCTGTTCCGCTCCATCCCTACCACTTGCATGGAACGGAGGTGTATCATCAGGAGCTTCGTGCCACCATTGTTCACGTATTAAACAACTGGAACGATGAGTTGTTGAGTGAGGACAGTAAAGGATGCGCTGTTGAGGAATCTCTCTTGATAACCCGCATTCCCATTATTCCATAAGACCACCCAGTTCAATTTAAGAGACTTCACTTCAAATTCCCATAAAGGTGTTTCGCTATGACCATTAACAAAGCTCAGGGGCAGTCTCTAAAGGTCGCTGGGGTTGACTTGAGACAGGACTGCTTCTCTCATGATCAGTTGTATGTAGTTTGCTCAGGAGTAAGTTCTCCTGGAAGCATTGCAATTTTGGCTCCTGGTGCGAATGCCAAAAATATTGTTTACCGGGACGTCTTAACCGTAATGGTGTATGTTTGTGATAATGGTCAATACGAAACAAAAATATGTAGATGCAAATCAGGAGTGGAACACTCCGTAGCGAAGCACGGGTACTTTGCTAGTATATTAATATGGAGGCTATGTTACCCGGGCTATATGCACAGAGTAAAAAAATAGTACTACTATATTAAAGGATCGATTGACACCTTATTCATCAAAATCGGACGAATAGTTTAAGCGCTACTGATAACTTACGTAAATATAAACATCATATTGTTCCTTTTTAATCACGGGTCAAGCCCGGTCATTTGATAGCCGTGCGCGGGGATATGGATCCAACGAGTAGAGGGTCACGGCGGGCGTACAACATTACATCAAACTTCTCAAAGGGGGTGAGAAGTTTGATGTAATGTTGTACGCCCGCCGTGACCCGCTCCAGGATATGTCAATGGAACGACATACTCATGAGCAGGTCTCGGCAGGCGTTGAGACTATTGCGAAGTGCGATGGAAAATAAATGGGCTATGGAGATGAGATCTGGGTGAACTTAATACCGGGCTATTACAGAAGAGGGACGAACGCCTGCCATAACTGCTTTTATTGCTAGTTATTTGCGGCAGGCGGTGGCTTGCCACTCATTAGATGGGCCCCCGAAATGCCAGGAAAACGGCCGGGGGCAACACCGGTGTGAGTGACTATATACTCGTATATGTTTATTATTATATTCTTTACTAGCAAAGTACCCGTGCTTCGCTACGGGAACACTCCTGATTTGCATCTACATATTTTTGTTTCGTATTGACCATTATTACAAACATACACCATTACGGTTAAGACGTCCCGGTAAACAATATTTTTGGCATTCGCACCAGGAGCCAAAATTGCAATGCTTCCAGGAGAACTTACTCCTGAGCAAACTACATACAACTGATCATGAGAGAAGCAGTCCTGTCTCAAGTCAACCCCAGCGACCTTTAGAGACTGCCCCTGAGCTTTGTTAATGGTCATAGCGAAACACCTTTATGGGAATTTGAAGTGAAGTCTCTTAAATTGAACTGGGTGGTCTTATGGAATAATGGGAATGCGGGTTATCAAGAGAGATTCCTCAACAGCGCATCCTATACTGTCCTCACTCAACAACTCATCGTTCCAGTTGTTTAATACGTGAACAATGGTGGCACGAACCTCCTGATGATACACCTCCGATCCATGCAAGTGGTAGGGATGGAGCGGAACAGGCCAGCTCCATCACCTTCCAAAGCTATAATGGTATGCTTCTATCTAGCTTTTGCCTGCGGCTTCGCTCGCGTGAAGTTCACGCTTTTTAGATTATCCAAGTCAAGTCTAACACGCAACGCAACCACCCTCATGTAGCACCTATAATTGTACTAAATACGGATGCAAGAACTTTCCAGATAACTACTACTACACCCGTCCCGTCCTCGCCGCGCCGGCCGCCCGCGATCGCATAAGCACTGATTGACGCCAAATACAAATTTAAAAACCTTTTAGGATAACACTTCAGTCAACACACAAGTCTCATTCCATCAGCTTAAAAAGGTTAAATCAAAGTTTAAAAAAATTACATGATGATGGTCACGTTAGCCACGTTGAATTTTAAAATCGTTGTTGTTTTCGTAATCAGCGACCCGATAAAATATAAAAACAATAATATCCTTTATGATTTTCAGACTTTTTGACCCCATTTTACTCCTTTTTTTTGGGTTGAATTTCGAAAAATCCTGAAACACGTGTTCACTCATTTATCTATAGTCAAACTAATCTCGTTTCCCTACACAAACTTTGGACCTCCGTTTCACCCTTTTAGGGGAAAAAATTGAAAAATCCTATTAAGTTATTTCGTGTCCACTATGTTATATTTTCAAATCGATGCGATTTTCATAATTGACGTCCCAGAAAACCATAGAATCAACACCCATATTGATATTATGACATTTCAACCCCATCGCACCCCCATAGGGGGGGATGATGATGATGAGGGGGGGGGGGGGGGGGGAGATTTTATGTCACGTGAGCTGGATTTTATGATTTTATGTCACGTATGTTGGATTATAAAATAGTTGTTGTTTTCGTAATCAGCGACCCGATAAACCATAAAAACAATACCCATGACGATTTTCAGACTTTTTTACTCCATTTTACCCCTTTAGGGGTTGAATTTTGAAAAATCCTGAAACACGTGTTTACTCATTTATCTATAGAAGTACTCGTGTAAAGTTTCGGATAAAATAGTCCAACTAATCTTGTTTCCCCATACAAACTTTGGACCCCCGTTTCACCCCCTTAGGGGATGAATTTTGAAAAATCCTTTCTTAGTGCACCCCTAGACGTCATAAGGAACCTACTTGCCAAATTTGGAATCTCTAGACCCAGCGGTTTGGGCTGTGCGTTGATTAGTGAGTCAGTCAGTCAGTCAGTCAGTCAGTCAGTCAGTCAGTGAGGACAAAGCCTTTTATTATTATAGATTACACATAAATTAGCATAACATAGTTACATCAAAAGTGAACCAAGGTGAGTTTATCTCTACAAGAGATCTCTTCCAGCCGACCCTATAGGCAGTAAGAGAAAGAGTCACTTGACGGATATTACATTATGTGCTTACTTACTGACAAAGAAAGAGAAAGAAAAAATCAATACAATTAAATGATATTTCGATTGTTTAAAAAGACCATAAATACATCCAGAACTACTAATATCATAACTTTTGTTTTTAGCTTTGCCTTAGTTAACCCCAGAAAGGGGTTGAATTGTAAAAATACATTATTAGTACACCTCCACACCATCTATAGAGCATACATTTTAAATTTCAAGTATTACTTCAAAAACATAAAACTTTCATACAAATTTCCAACCCCCGTTTCAACCCCAAAAAGGGGTTGATTTCTAAAGATACATTTTTAGTACACCTCCACACCTAAATAGAGCATACATTTTATATTTCAAGTCTCTTGCTTCAAAAATATAGGACTTTCATACAAACTTCCAACCCCTGTTGTAACCACCCCTAAGGGGGTGGAGTTTTGTAAAAATCCGTACTTAGCGGATGTCTACACCCTATAAGGAACCTACCTGCCAAATTTCAAATTTGTAGGTGTTATAGTTTCAGAGATTTTGTGATTAATCAGTGAGTGGTATTTCGCTTTTATATAAACTGGGCTGCAATGAAAGCGGGTCGGTAACAAAAACATCAATAACTTCCAAAATATTTTAGCTAGCTTTATGAAATAAACACTGAATTAAAATTTATTTCCTTACAAATATAAGCAGAAATAAAATCTTTTTATTTCTTTTTGGTGATTGTATTAAATAAAAAATAAAGACGATTTCAAAAATTGATGTTTTTGTTACCGACCCGCTTTCATTGCGGCCCAGTGTATATAGATTATGGTAAGAGGCAATAAAATTGTATTTACATCTCTCATATTCGGTAAGTAGGTCCTTATTACCCCCAAATGGGGCTTGTAGGTGACCAATTAGCGCTCTAGGGTAATAATGTAGCTATAAAAGGCTCTAGGGCGGTAAGTAATTTAAAAAAAAAACACTTCACTCTTTCAAAAAGTTCGCGTACATCTAACCATCATACTGGCAATAGACATCATGCATTCAGCCCAATGACAAAAGAGGTCGCTTCGCTATTCAGCCTTGTCTTCGTATGAGTATAATAGTCATCAATTTAAATATCGAACGGCGAAGCTCAATGTCCTTCTAGAAAAAAAATAAATTAAAAAAAAGAGATGAAAAAGGCGGGAATAGAAACTTTTACTTTTAATATTGTTTGTTTTCGGGATTTTTTTATAATTACGTGCTAATTAGGAAAAAAACATGAATTGTGCAAATGATGAAGATATAAGCTGCACTCCCGATTCAATGAAAATGGAAGCTGAAGCAGCAATTAACAATATTTTGCCTGAAAGTTCTAATGAGAGATATTTGAAAACTTACGACGAGTTCATGAAGTGGCGAAAAGAAAAACAAGTAAAGTCTTTTATTCTTGTAATCCCGGTTTTTTTCTACTTACCTCACAATCGAGATGTAAAGCAGAGTAGTTAGCTCGGGTGTAAGCATCAATTGCACCCTCGAACTATAGGCGCACGAGCCTCGGGCTGCAATTGATGCCTTACAGCCCTTGGCTACTAATCTACTATTGTAGTTTATACCGAATGTTGTTGTTGTTAAAACAGCAATTACATTGTCATGCTTGCGTGTTTCAAGCCTTAGACTTGAAGTGTACATGGTAGTTAATTAATTCCTCTGACATTGACGTAGGATCTCAACGACCATTATTATTTCTACTCAGGTCGGGAAAATATTATACAGAAACGTTAACATTGTTGATTTATTTAAATTTATATATATATTCTTTACCGTATTGCCTTTTCAATTACTCCGAATGCACAGCTGGAATAGCATATTTAATACTATTTTGTATGTTACCTTGGGTGGCAAACAGGCCTACGCCCGTTAAACCGATACCGTAGCCATATTAACCAATGGTTACAAGATTTTTATGGGAATACTTGAAGGTCTAGAGAACACCACAGGCTATTTTGTATCTTGGAAACACATTTTATTCCCATGGGAAAAAGGCTTTATATTAAAATAATGACCACGCTAACAAAGCCTCAATTGTACTTTGATTGTCCTTCTTCACTTCAGAAAGAATAAATGGATTGTCATGGATAAAACCCCAAAATATCACATATTAGAAAATTCACAATACGACCGATTTAGAAGAATTATTATGACGGGCAAGTACGGAACTCTAACACTTTGAACGTGACCTGGCACGCACTTGGCCGGAGTTTTTTATTTGTTTGGGATACGGGCCTCCCCTCAACCGAAGGGGTTTAGAGCATACTCAACCACGCTCCGCAACTGCGGGTTGGTGGAGGTCAGTGTTTTCAAGCCGCCTCGCCAACGAGCGAGCAGCCAGCGAGCATGAACAAAGTAGAAAGCAGTTAATTCAGTGTACAGATTGATTAGCTGCAACCAAAATTTTGGCTTTAAACCTCTGTCCGTAAATTTATACGACTGAATAAATCAAATTATGTACCGAACCCGCGCTGAAACAGCAAGCTGAAATATTGTCAGATTAATCAAGTTCGGTGCATTTTGATCACTATTATAACTCAATTGGATTTGATACGTGACTATACTGTAAACATACGAGCAAAGTTTATGTTGTAGAGAAATAATGTGCAAATTCGTCAGAATATTTATTATAATACTAGCTGATGCCCGCGACTTCGTTCGCGTGGACTTTATGATTCCGGCATATTAATACAAATACGAACTAAAGTAGATACATAAGAAAATATTTGGGGCAGTATTATACGTTAAAAGTCAACAAATTATTATTTTTATTTAAGATAGTCACCATAGTTTCAAAAAAAAATTATATAAAATAAATGAAGGGAGTCTTTCCTTCGGGAGCTAATATGAAAAGACCTCAAGCGTTACTAATCCTCGATTAAGCCACATTGTTGGCCATTTCGCATTCATCTGAAACGATTAGACAGCAATCCTGAAACATTTTCGCTTTGTCACAGTTTCGTGTCACAAAGCATGTCGGTGTTTCCGTTCTGTATAAATCGAGTAGAATATTGAACATTGTATTTGCGTCCTTCCGCCTAGAGGTAATATTATGGCTGCAATACCTGGCGATGCTGCTGTATGATATTATTTTGGCGCCTGATTTCAGCGAGGATTGCTCTCGTCAGGTATGTTTTTCCAGTCCCTCCTGAAGCATCTAAGAAAAACAGTTTCCCCTCGTTGTTTGTAAGACTTTGAGTCACAAAATCTTGCTACATAGCGTCCCGCAAATGCACGCATTCTTCTGGTTTGTGCGAATATATACCAATCGTTCCAATTCAATTTTAGCGTACACGTCTATATAAAACTTATATATATATATATATATATATATATATATATATATATATATATATATATATATATATATATATGTGTGTGTGTGTATATATATCTATATATATAATTGAGAAAATCACTGACCGCCTCATCACGAAATCTCAGAAACTATAACACCTACAAACTTGAAATTTGGCTGGTAGGTTCCTTATAGGGTGTAGACATCCGCTAAGAACGGATTTTACGATACTCTACCCCTAAGGGGGTAGAATGGGGGTTGGAAGTTTGTATGAAAGTTCTACGTTTATGAAGTAAGAGACTTGAAATTTAAAATGTATGCTCTATAGATGGTGTGGAGGTGTACTAATAATGTGTCTTTGGAAATCAACCCCATTTTGGGGTTAAAACGGGGGTTGGAAGTTTGTATGAAAGTTCTATGTTTTTGAAGTAAGAGACTTGATATTTAAAATGCATGCTCTATAGATGATGTGGAGGTGTACTAATAATGTATCTTTAGAAATCAACCCCCTTTTGGGGTTAAAAAGGGGGTTGGAAGTTTGTATGAAAGTTCTATGTTTTTGACGCAAGAAACTTGAAATTTAAAGTGTATGCTCTATAGATGGTGTGGAGGTGTACTAATAATTTATCTTGAGAAATCAACCCCTTTTTGGGGTTAATACGGGGGTTGGAAATTTGTATCAAAGTTCTATGTTTTTGATGTAAGAGACTTGAAATTTAAAATGTATGCTCTACAGATGGTGTGGAGGTGTACTAATAATGTATCTTTAGATATCAACCCCTTTTTGGGGTTAAAATGGGGGTTGAAAGTTTGTATGAAAGCTCTATATTTTTGAAGTAAGAAACTTGAAATTTAAAATGTATAGATAGTGTGGAAGTGTACTAATAATGTATCTTTAGAAATCAACCTATTTTTGGTGTTAAAACGGGGGTTGGAAGTTTGTATGAAAGTCCTATGTTTTTGAAGTAAGAGACTTGAAATTTAAAATCTATGCTCTATAGATGGTATGGAGGTGTACTAATGCTATAAGTATAAAAAATATTGAAAACAACTACATACTTACTATTATAAGGAGGGATGTATTATTATAACAATAAAAAGTACTTTAGGTTTTACAAAGAGGTTTTAAAAAATAATATCCGTCGACTTCATTGATTCTAAAAATTCGTCTAGATATTGATTGTTTTTAACTTTTTCATCTTTTTCCTTTCATTAGGTATTTAGCTTTTTCGAATGTAATTAAAAATTATTTGCAAATAACTAACTCCACGCGTACGAAGTCGCGGGCGGCCGCTAGTATATATATATATATATATATACATATATTTATATATATAATATTTTATATATATAATATATATAAAATAAAAAAGACTATTGCGTCTAACTTGTAGCAGGTAAGAATAAAAGTAGCACTGCGTGTGGTTATTTTTTTTACAATACAATCAATATTTTGTTAAACTATTTATACTCATCAGGCTGAACAACTTTTGCTAAGGCGTCATTTTTATATTTCTTATAGTTTAGCTGAACCATTATGGTTCTGCATCAGGTGTTCCAAATCTTGGATTTTTATACCGAGATGGAAATTTCGTGTCCACGTTTTCAAATCGATGCCATTTTCGTAATTGACATTTTAGAAAACCATAGAATCAACACCCATATTGATATTGTAACATTTCAACCCCATCGCACCCCCACAGGAGTGCTCTTGTGTCACGTCGATTATGTTAGATCATAAAATAGCTGTTGTTTTCGGAATCAGTGACCCGATAAACCATAAAAACAATACCCATGTCGATTTTCAGACGTTTGTACCTCATTCCACCCCTTTAGGGGTTGAATTTTGAAAAATCCTGAAACACGTGTTTACTCATTTATCTACAGAAGATCTCGTGTAAAGTTTCGTATAAAATAGTCCAACTAATGTTGGTTCCCCATACAAACTTTGGACCCCCATTTCACCCCCTTAGGAGTTGAATTTTCCAAATTCCCGTCTTAGTGAGCATCTACGTCCTGAAAGGAACCCCCATACAAAATTTGAGACTCCTAGTACTTGTAGTTTCTTAGATTTTGTGATGAGTGATTTTCTATAAAGAAAAATTTTCTTTAAACTTTAAATGACGATAACTTTTTAATCTGACATCAGATTTCGATGAAACAAAACCTATATGTTGCTCAGGGATGACCTTAATCTTTTAGTGAAAACCGCGTAAAAATCTGTTCAGTAGTTTTAAAGATTAGCGAGTACATACAGACAGACAGACAGACAGACAAAAAAATCAAAAAAATCTTTTTTCTGTTCTGTTACTCTTTTTTTATCGCCCACACTCATTTTTTGTTAATTTTATCAAATGTACAGACACGCGGTTCCTACTGTTTTATTATATGTATTGATATTAAATAGAGGTTTTTACTGTCTCGATAATAGATGGCGCTACATGGCATGATGGCACAAAAAGAAAGAAAAATTGAAGGTCAGTCATCCATACACCGAAATTTATTTGTCACCTATGACATTTTGCTTCTGTGGATTTGGTAAAAAGTATACCATGCTTGCAGCCCCTGAAAAACATTAAAAAATCTTTTAATCATTTTTATTATTAAATTAACTTCCTCCTGCAGCTCTGTTTACGCGTTGAATTCGAAAAATTAAATAAGTCGGTTCACTCCATCATTCATCAGTTATAAAGTTATTTATTTATTTAAAACTTTATTGACCACAAAATTACATAAGGGTACAAAAGGCGGACTTAACGCTAAAAGCATTCTCTACCAGCCAATCTTCGGAAATAGCAGAAATTCATAAATGCGGTTCTAAAGCAAATGAAAGAAAATAAGATCTCGAAAATAGAGATGATAACTATTCAAGCAAAAGATTTTTTTTTATACTACTTCGGGTGGCAGACAAGCATACGGCCCGCCTGATGTGAAGCGGTTACCGTAGCCTTATTAACGGTCGCAACATAAGATATCGCTCGCGCGCCGCCACCCCCGCTGCCAACGCAGCATCACCTTCCTTTCTGGTGACCTCACTCACTCTCAATGGAATTATTATTTGGCTGCGGTATTCTGTGAGGTGGAGGTACATTCCCCAGTCGGGTAGCTTACAATTACGCTCTCTACCTCTCTTTTACAACCTCTCGTTTGTATTATATTCTATACAAAAAAAAAATCACACATGCATATTGTTTTATAACAAAATAATAAACATACATAGACATAGGAAGATGATGATCAGTACTTTATTAAACCATGTAAAAGGTGAGTATTGATTTTATTTTTAAAATTAAATTTATTTGGAATCCTTCTAAGCGATTCAGGCAGCGCGTTCCAGAGACGTGAAGCTTGAAGTGTGAAGGAATCAGACATAAAGCCAGAGTGGAATAATGGAATGGAAAGTTGACGAGTATTGTCAGAACGAAGTTGAAGGTTATGAGAGTCACAGAGAAATTGAAACATGCACTTTAAGTATTCCGGAGAGAAAGGATTATTGAGAATAGTGTGAAATACGCAGAGCAATCTCTGTTGCCTTCGTTGACGAATAGGGAGCCATTTAAGTTGAGACCGATATGAAGAGATATGGTCAAATTTACGAAGGCAGAAGATAAAACGTATAGAGTTATTGATAAGCCGGTCCAACTTATTGAGAAGATCTACATTTAGATCTGGATAACAGACATCAGCATAATCAATGATAGGGAAAATAAGATAGATAGATAGATTCGTTTATTACAAACTACAGTCACACACATACAAAAATTAAATTAAAAAATAACAAGGAGAGATCTTATACGTTATGTAGCAGAACACAGAATAAAAGATGTGTGTGTGTGCTGCAGCAAGCAAATGGCCACAGCTCAGTGCGACTTTTTGCACATCGTGCAAAAAACACAGATTTTCAGCTGTCGCCTGATGGGCGCGACCGAGCAACAACTATAGAGAAACATGTTTATGTGTTTTGCCTGTGTGCGTGTGTCTGAGTGCACAGTGGAAGTGGATTAACTGTGAGTCAGCGGTATCCGATCACATCAATAGTCAACATGTACGTGAACAAGTAACGCATACAAGAGCAATAACTTTAATAATACCTATATCTGAATACAGAAATTAATTAAATGAATAGAATTAGATGAAAATTTAATAAGTATGTAATAATAATAACAATAGTAAGGGATAATAATTAAAATTGCGATATAATGGTAAAAAAATAATAAATATACAGGCCAGTCAACAACAACTACCGCTACCGGAATCGCTTTGGAATGCCTATCTTTTGGTTTTCTAAGAGGTAAGACTTCAAATGTTTTTTAAACGTAACAAGATAGATAAAGTGCCGAATTGCAGGTGGAATATTGTTTTAGCATTTTGTTGCCTGGTAACGGAAGTTGCCGGTGAATGCCACAGTCCTGTGTTGTTGCACAGATAAATGAGATCTGATGTGTCTGGTGCCGTATTTATTATGACAAGTCGAAAATTTTAATTTAGAATAAAGATATTCGGGTCTATGAAATTTTAGTACTCCAAATAGGAGTGTTGCCAGGTGAAGTTGTCTGCGGGACTCCATATTAAGGATAGAGGCATTGTTTAAAAAAGGTGATACATGGCTTCGTGGTGGGACATTAAAACAGTATCGACAACAAGCATTCTGCACTCGTTGTATTAATCGTTCAGTTCTACACAGCAAACGCGGTCCCTATACTATATCCCCATAATTTAATCTCGACAAAACCAAGGAGTCGCACAACCGAACTCGCACCTTCTCTGTCACCAAGTTGCGAATTTTGTATAATATCTTCAGGCGGTAAAAACAATTTTTAACTATAGATAGTACGTGGCCCTCAAAACGCAGTTGAGCATCCAAAGTTATGCCTAGATTTTTTGCTTCTACTACCTGCTCAACGGTGTTAGAAAGTATTTTCAGAACAGGGTTTTTACCGTTTATGTTGTCCACCTGCATTTTCGAGCCGAGCACCATATATTTAGACTTTTTTGGATTCAGACGCAGAGAGTTGCTAGTAGACCAGCGAGAAATACTGTTCAGATCCTCGTTCATGTTCTCTGCAGCTTCAGACAATCTTTGTGGGGTCACAGAGATATATATCTGAACATCATCAGCATACAAGTGATATTTGCAATCCTTAATGACTTTCGTGATATCAGCACTATAGATGATGAACAGAATCGGACCAAGAATTGAGCCCTGAGGCACCCCACGAGTCACTGGCTGTGACCGAGACATAAGGCTAAGACCATCATCCTGCTTGAGCCTCACGGCTTGCGATCTACCAGCAAGGTAGCCTCTGAACCAATTCACAGAGTGAGTGTCCAGTCCGTAGAAAGACAATTTGGAGAGTAGAAGGGGAATATTCAGACCGTCGAAAGCACGAAAGAAATCTAAAAGTGTTAAAATAGTGCCACGACCACAATCTTGCGCCGCCAGTATATTGTCAGTGACATCCAGAAGGATAAGCGATCTAACACGAATGACCTTAGTACTAATTGGAAGAAAATTCCTAAACCGAAGAAGAAATCTCAATGCCGATATGACTGCACGACTCACCTCGGCAATTTGCGAGGTCCAGCTAAGAGTTGAATCTATATGAAGGCCTAGATTTTTAACAGTATTATTAAACGTAATAACAGTATTTTCAAACATAACAGGCGACGCAGAACTGAAATCAATCTTGGCAATCTGCCTAGAACTACCAACCACAATAGCCTGACATTTAGCTGGGTTGACAGGTATACAGAAATCTTTAGACCAAGAACTGATATTACATAGGTCACCATTTAAGTTTGCAATTGCGGTGTTCACATTTTCTGCCTTTGTCTGCACATATATTTGTAGATCGTCAGCATAAAAGTTGTTATCGAAAAATATATAAAAAAAGAAGCAAATGCATACAAATAGGCCTAAAGCCAGCGTCACACTGCGAGCGAAACGAGGTTCTCTGCGCATTCCTTGTGTCGCCCGACTATAAACAAGAGAGGTATCGTCGAGTTCATCTTTAGAGCTAAACCACAGAATAAAAGCACTAGTACAGAAGCATTACTTAAACAAGATAATTTCAATAAATAGCGACTCTAGGCGTGAGGCAATAAAGAGCTATTTAATTCGCACAGCACGGCGCGCCTAATTCCTTTATTTAAATGGACCCGCCTATTCTAACTTTCCTCTTCGTTTGTAAAACTCCCTCCTTTTCTCCTTAAAATAGGATTCGCTCTTTGCGTGATTAATACCGCCGCGCCGCCGTCCGCGCTTCGTCCGCTTGGACTATATAATATTTTTTTTTAACTACTAATGCTGTACTTATATTATTATGCTGTAAATGCTTAAACAATTATTATTATTTCAACAGAGTTACAAATTCCGAATCTACTCCTTGTACATTCATCAGATTTTAAGTTACACTACAACGTCACGATGTGTCGTGAATATCGCATCGAATTTCATGTGTGATGCGAGAATAAACAGACAGACAGACAAAATTTTAAAAATGATTGTTTTGCCCTTCTATTGCTTTTAAAGTTTCCGCTCATATGAATTTTTGTTAGATTATTATTTCATATGTACAAACATTAGCTAGTTACAATTTTATTATTGTAAAAGTATTTAGGTATTTAAAGTGATTAAATAAACTTTTTTTTTTATACTATGTCGGGTGGCAGACAAGCATACGGCCCGCCTGATGTGAAGCGGTTACCATAGCCATATTAACGCTCGCAACATAAAATATCGCTCACGCGCCAACACCCTCGCTGCCATCGAAGCATCTTCTTCCTTTCTGGTGACCTCACTGACTCGCAGGAACACAACAACCCTCAAGGGACCCATTATTTGGCTGCGGCACAGTATTACTATTTTTCATACAGTAGGGAATCGCCTTTGACGTGGCACGATGCCGCCGCCCGCGTAGGTATCCACGCGGTCGTTCGCCGATATGCAAGGGTTGTCACAAAATTCGAAATCAAATAATCTTTAATATTTTTATAATCATTTATCAACAAGAATATAATATACATATTTACAAATGTTGCACTGCTAAATATTTACGTGAAGGCTTATTTTTAGATTTCAATTTTCTATCATTAAATTTAACAATATAATGAATTCGCATTCGGATAAACAATTTGATCATGAAAATATGGGGGAAACATAAGCATTTAATAATACCTACCTATAATTTATCTAAAAATATTGTTTCCTACAGCACCTGGTTGGTGTTGGTATGTTAACTTATTATGGCGAAGACAAAAGTCCCTATGTTCATTCGTAACTAATAAACGGCTGAACCAATTTTGATTAGTTGTAAAATTTTTCTTTATTGCGCCAGTGTCACGGAGTATATCAATTTTTTTTTAAAAATAGCGGATTTCTGGTGCCAGCCAAGTTGATGTAGGTACCAAACAATTAACGATTTAAATTTGATTACGACTTTACTCACTTCATTTTCGCAAGATACTTAATAATAGAAACTAGGAATATCAATACCCAAAATGCAATGACTGGATAGCAAAATTTACTGTATATATATAACTAAAATGTGTAAAATAAAAAAGTAAATAAAAATTATCAAAAAACGTGATTGCTTAAAAAAATTTAAAAAAAGAAACTAGCCCTGAAACAAAGATCTTAACTACTAGGTATGGATAGGCCATTCTAAGGAGATAATTTGTCACGAACCGATGAGTCATTTGGCTTTTCGACAGCGAAAATAATAAATATGAGAGTGTAAGTTAAAAATTGGTGTCCCATTTGTTTATAAAGTTTATAGTGTACATTTACGTAACATAAACATACACATAGGTTCGTCCCACACACAGCACGTGCATATAGTCGCAGAGACAAATTTTATGTTAGAAATGGCACAGCCATACGTAGTAATTAATATCTTTGCCCAGAAATCTTGAATATAGGTGAATATAGAACCTTGTCTTTTTCTGTCGGTTTAAATAAAATCATAACAGTTGGATATTAGACAAATACCTACTCCTTTTGTGTCCGACATCCCAACTATTAAGAAGGTGTAAACATAATAATTACACTTTGGGCAAGAGCATGCGCCGTAAAGAATATATATACCTACATATTTACACTTGAAAACCCCGCTAGGTTGGAGTTCGAGTTACGAAGTACTTAACTATTTAGTCATCTGTCGTTGGAGCACAAGAATTCGGTTATTTGTTGTATACTTATAGTTGGAGTACCTTGCACTTCACCAACAATATAGCTACATACATTTCAACAAAGACAAAGTAGGTAGGTTTTTACGAAATTATAGAAAAAACTTACCTTGCGTCACGGGGAAATCTATAAAATTTTAAATTCTTGATGTGTTCCGACATCGAGTTACAACCGTATACAGAACAATTTGTATTCAACATCATAATAAATAGGAATCACTGAACGTAAATTTAAAAAACCGGACAAGTGCGAGTCGGACTCGCCCACCTAGGGTTCCGTAGGTACGTAGTATCACTATTAAATTTGATATTTTTTATTATAAATAAGAAATAATGCGTCGAAAAAAATAAATAAAATATATTTTGCAATGTGTACATCAAGCCCTTTCATATGATACCCCATTTGAACTAGTAGTTTCAATTTGAAATTTCGACACCCTATAAAAAATATAGACCCCCTTTTTTTAAAGATCTATTTACAAATGTATAGTTTTGAGATTTATTCCTATACTTGTAGTCTATAACGATGTTACTTGCCAAATTTCATAGTTCTAGGTCAACGGGAAGTACCCTATAGGTTTTGATTCCCTTGAGTGTGTTGAAATATGCGTTTTTTGCTGAATAAACGGCCGTAACTTTTTTCTACGTAAACTTAGCAGTTTGTTTATTTTACTACTTCATGGGACCGTAGACCTGAGTATACAGTTCAAATTTCAGCTTGATACCTCCACGCATTCTCGACATAGAAATTCTTGACAGACAGACAGACAGACAGACAGACAGACAGACAGACAGACAGACAGACAGACAGACGGACAACAAAGTGATCTTATAAGGGTTCCGTTTTTCCTTTTGAGGTACGGAACCCTAAAAAACGTTTAAAACACTCAGTACGCGCACGTGACTGCCTTTCACGGTGGCTCCCACAAACTACGCTTGTTTGTGGGACGCTGACCGCACCGCCCGCTTCTCCGCGGGTTCCCCTCCCTTGCTCTGCGCAAGTACCTTCGCTTCCCAACTGTATGCTTTTAAAACTGTGGCTGCGGTATTCAGTGAGGTGGAGGTACATTCCCCAGTCGGGTAGCTTACAATTACGCTCCCTACCTCTCTTTTCGCCAGAGCTTCGTTTGTCAGTCAGCAGGGTGCACCGCGTGCAGGTGAAGTTGGCTTTGGTTCAAAGATGTTGATGAACCACTTACACCCCAAAACTGATAATAAAACGGATTAAAACAGACAGGTTTATAATTTTATTTAACTTAATTATTCGTCAGAATTTTTAGTAACTTTTAATAACTTTATACGAAATTGGTCTTGTTCAAACGGACGACAGAAACTTCGCGCTTTTACGCTGAACAATACATAAGGAGCTAGAGTATGCTCCAAACTCATTAGTATCCCAACAGTGGGATGATTATGGGTTGATGCCGGTGATTGTCTCCGTATACATCCGTGTCCGTATGTAAATACAGACAATCGTACTGCAATCGTGGTGACAAGCTAGGATATGTAGCAAGGATGATCATTTTATGCTTCGCGTCTACTCTCTCTTAGATCAATAGCGTCCACGGTCCATAATACGACTCGGGCGAGATCAGTGTCACGTGCTTCTGCGAGTTCTGCGCGAGTTCTTTTGTGAGTTCCTCGTACGCATAGTAATTGAAAATATGCTGTGTGGGTTCCGGCAGACTAGAATAGAATCACTCTGTTTGTTCCCGTGGATGTCCTACAAGGCGACTAAGGGAAATACATTATCAAATATCGATCAGGCCTCCCCAACCCGTTTGGCCAGCGTGGGGAGTGTAGGCCAAATCCTCCGTCCATCTTCTCCTCCTCCTTCCGTCTAGGACGGATGAGAGAGGGTCATGCTCCTGTAGTGGAGACTAAAATTGACCTAATGATGACAGTAATTACTTTAATTAAATGTCTAGTCCACTACCTGATATTTGACACGCGAAGTATGGACGCGTCCGATAGACAACTCACGTCCGGGCGGAATACCCATCCGTCCGGACGTATCGTACCGTACTCTGCGCACCGTATGCTAGTCCACTACCTGATATTTGACACGCGAAGTATGGACGCGTCCGATAGACAACTCACGTCCGGGCGGAATACCCATCCGTCCGGACGTATCGTACCGTACTCTGCGCACCGTATGCTGGTAAATACAATAAGTTTTCAATGTAATAGCTCAGGCCGACAATCATCTATACGATTTAAAATATGAAATTATGGCATAATCGCGTACGTTATTTACAGTATATATCGTCCCTTAGCTTACAACACCGCTCAAGTCGAAAATTGGCGGTTTTCACATTTTAATGCCATTCGATGGAGCTGCTCATTGCGCGTCTAACCATTGGTCACATAATTATAAATTCAACCAATCAGAAGTTGTAATTCGAAAAGTAGTGACAGCGCGCAAGTCAGTTGGACTCTCAACACCGCACAAGTCGCTAGTCTGTCATACATTTCTCGTAAAAATACTTAGCGCTCCGTAATTATTACATTTTGATGTGGGTTTTATCGCTGAAAGGTCTTTGCAAGAAGTTTTATTAAAAGATTAAGAGGTAAGCTATATAATAAAGTAATGTTTATTGATTTACACATATTAATATAGAAAGAAATGACAATAGAATATCTTCATTTACTTAAGCTGTGTTTACTATCGTTTTTTTTTTTAACTTAGGCGGTGTTTCAAAATGCATTTTATTTCTCGTAGGAAGCTCAATAATTGAAATATACTATGGATGGAGAAGATATTGATTCCAGGAGTGATCCGAATTCAGGTGATGAATTGTTATGTGCCCTAACAAGAAGCAGGACTGATGTCAAAACATATACGGCGTAAACAAAGTTGCAAAGAAGAAAAAAAGAATTAATAACAATTCCCTTGAGGGTTGTGTTTCTGCGAGTGAGTGAGTTCACCAGAAAGGAAGGAGTCGCTGTGTTTGCAGCAGGCGCGACCAATATTTCATGTTGCAAGCGTTTATATAGCTAGGCCAGCGTTCATATAGCTAGGGTAACCGCTTCACATCAGGTGGACCTTATGCTTGTCTGCCACCACGAGTATAAAAACAACTAACTAGGTCAGTAGATTAGGTTTGTTTTGCTGTTCCACATTATTATTATTTTTATTATTAGTTAGTTATTTATATTTTTAATTCAATAATTCCTTTTATTTTTTTTACATTCGAAATAGGTGGTAATGATTTCTTTGATCTGCAACAGGGACCAACCGAATTCGCTACGGTGGCTAACGAGGATCCTCTGCCTTCTGTATTGAATGTTGTCAATATCACGATAGAAAGTGAGAAAGTTGAGCAAGACCTAGGGAATATTGTCTTTAATAAAAATTCTATAAATTTAAATCATGATGAATCTTTGCCTACTCCTTTTTCCTTCAAGATATTCTCGTATCTACGAATACTTAAGACCCAATTTCTATAATGAAAACAATACTCAATGTACAGATAAAAATAATATAACCCAGAGCAATATGCAGCAATCCAGTGCCTCTGTTACTCCATCGTGTTCTTCAAAAGTGGTCATACTCAGTAATGTTTCATTATCATGGCGATCTGTTAAGTCATAAAAACGACAGAACAAGGCGACAAAAGATCTAAAAAAATATGAACGCAATGTTAATAAAGGATGAAAGGTGAAAATTATTTAGGATACAGAAGAGACAGAAAAGCAAAGACCAATGAAACATTTAAAGTGAAACAAGACGTATAAGACGTTAAGCCTGTAAGATCCATGAAACCACCGTACACTTCTGCGTTTTGCAAGAAATCGAAACTCAGATCATATAATATAATATATCATCAGTGACAAAATAAATGACAACATAACTGGGAGCAGCGAAGATTATTTATAACTTCTCACGTAATAAAGTACCAAAGAAAGCTACAAAAAATCCAGAATCATTCAAAAGAACTGATAGTCGAACTTACGTTTCGACGATTGATAATGTACGTCACCAAGTCTGTAAAAAAAATATTCTTGACCACTCTTGGCATTAAAGATTGGTTTGTTAGATTTAGGCTGAAAAAACAGATTGTGCCTCCCAATTTGTTCGTTCGTGTTCGTTAAAGGTACGTGTGTCACCAAATACCTTTAAGCAATTGATGTCAACAATTTTATTATTGATTCCTATGATTTAGGTTATAGATACCTATGTTATAACGATTGTTAATTATTTTTGAAGTATTTCTTAATAAACTTCTCTTTGTAAATCTATCTATCAATACCTTATTCCCTAACATTTTCGCAAACAACACCGCCTTAATCTAATAAAATATCTGTCAACACAGCTCAAGTCATAAAATAAAAGTTAAAACAGAGTAAATCGTCAAAATAAGTATAAATAATTATTTCTTAACCGCTAACTAGGCTATTTATTAAGTAATAACATAAAATTCCACCGATTTTTTAAAATAGACAGTTTTTTTCGTCTCCTGTAAAGTTGGTAAAAATGACTTATGCGGTGTTGTTAGCTAAGGGACGATATTTACTTACCAAGAGCTAACCCTGACATGGTCCAAAAGGGTATCATACACCCAGATTCTAATGCTATAGGAAATAATACATTTCCTGAAAGAGACCCCAATCTTCCAGCAGCTAAATTGATGGTCATAGCTGTAGTTCTGAAAACCAAAAATCTGTTCAAAATAGAGGAAAGACACAGGAAAGCAATTTCACCAACTGAATCAACTGGTTCATTATTAGTGATGTGAAATTGGTATGAAATTTTGCGTAAACTTAGTTGATGAACATATAAATTATATTCCAAAGTATTTATTAAGAAACAAAACAATTGTACAAAGGACAGCTTATACCATAAAATGATCTCATCCAGCTAACCTTTAAGCATCCGAAATGATATTACAAGTAGCTAGTGTACAAACATTAAAGGTATAAGAAAACTTTGGTAATAAAAACTAGTACGCTTACAATTATGTTAACATGTTACATACATAGCATTATCATATTTTCTACATTATGTAGAGAAAACAAATAATATGAAATAAATTACTTTCATTGCTTATGGATGTAATGGACCCTAGCAGCTTGCACATATATTAAGTTTGGAAGAATTTTTCATTAAACGTTTTTGGATTAGATGCAAATTAACTCATTTGTTACTTAGATAATTTGTTCTCGCAAAATAACAATTAAATAAGTAATAATAAATAAAGTGACAAGTGGGCTAATACTTATTTAATTGTTATTTTGCGACAACAATTCATCCACATAGGAAATAAGTTAATTTCCGTCTAAGACAAAAATGTTTATTTAATGAAAGATCGTTCCAAACATAATGTATGAACAAGTTACGGGGATCACCTTAACAAAGAAATCATAAAAAAAAGAGATCATAAAGGGACCATGACTCGAATTATTTAACCATTTATTTGGATTAGGATGATTTAGTTAAAAAAATATCAAGAGATTTTATGGACATTGCATTGAGTACTGTTACGATATGCTGATCAGCAATAGCGTATTAAAAATTGAGTGGTTACAAAAATTATAGATCCAGCACAGATCCAGTTTCAAATGTATTAAACAATGAAGTAATATTTCTATAGATTAGCCACTAGGCATTAAAAATGAACACACGAAAAATGAGCTATCCAAACGTCGAATCTAACATATGCAGGCGCCAATGGAAGTTAAGTATGCAAAATGTGAGGACCGGCAACTATGTTCAAATTCTTTTAACTAAGATGATCAACAACAAAAAAACACATGTTGCCGGTAGTTGTGCCGGTCCCTTTTCCTTAGCCCTGCCCCCTCTCTCCGCTCTGCGCGTTGATGTGTCATGAGCTCATAATAGTCAATAGCAACTAATTCCTAGTGCGTAGCGGCTTATCTTTTCGTATTTAATCTAAATTATTGAAGTTTTCTTGTAGTCAAGTATTCTGTTAGTGTTATAGCAATTACTTAGACTGTGGTTATAGTTAAACAAAAACGTGGCAAATGTCGCAACAAGTGATAAATATAAAGAAGCGAAGACTAAAGGAAAAATCGTGTTTGTTTTGTGATGAAACGGATAATTTAGTTGAGAAACCAAAAGTGCAATCGTCCATAATTATTCAAAAAGCAGCAGGAGAAAATAAAAACGAATACAGACTTTACTGAAGTTACATTAGTGAAGAAGTAAAATAAGGCATCGAGAAGTGGCATTACATAAGCAGGAGAATGTCTCTATTTCTACATCTACTGAAGCAGAAGCAAATGTTTCTGGCGTTCAACCTGTTCATAGGTCCTCTAGAGCTGATTTAAAATTTGACAAAAATCTGAAATGTTTAATCTGCGATAAACAAACAAAATACTTTTTCAAAATCAGTCGGTGACTATAAGCAGTAGTTTGCTGTATGCTGTTAATGTCATGTGAGAGTTGCCCCTCAGCTGGAGGCAACTCATTCTTCACCATCTGTCACCAAGTCCTTGGATGTCATGGCGTTTCAGTCGTTTAGGGCAGCTTATGTTTTGCAATGAAGTTGCTAAGTCGTTTGGGTGATTTCCCAGTAGTGTTCTGTGTGTAGTACCTGTTATTCTTACTTCTTCCTTAATAGTTCTAATGTTCAGAGCCTCGTGAATCACAGTATTCGTGACAAACTATGGTACATTGGCTATAGCTCTTATAATACAATTTTGCATTCTTTGCATGACATTTAAGCTGGAGTCACGTGCACTCCCCCACAGTTGTATTCCTTACATCCATATTGGCTTCAGAATCTTTTTGTAGATTAGGAGTTTGGTATGGATAGCTATCTTGGTGTTGCGTGCCATCAACCAGTAGATATTCCTGAATCGCATATTTAGCTCATCTCGCTTTGATTTGATATGTTTTTTCCAGGTTACTCTCTTGTCCAGATGCATACCGAGGTATCGGACAGCATCACTTTATGGCAGAATTTTTAAAGAGGATCGTATTTTTGCGCATACCCTATGCACTTGTTCTGTGGTAGAGTGCTGTTGTCTGAAGCCAAACTGATTTAGGTATAACTTGATTTTCGTTGAGAATGGGTAATATTTTATTCAGGAAAATCCTTTTAAAATTTTTCGAAAACACTGGCAAAAGGGGTCTATATGATGCGGCGTCTTCTGGGGGCTTCCCAAGCTTATATATCATTGTTACTATACATACTTTCCACAGTCTGGGGAAATATTGTACCCGGAGCATGCTATTGAAGAGAGTCACTAGGAACACTATCGCTTTTCTAGGGAGTTGCGTGATAATTTCTTTGCTGATAAGATAACCTTTATGTAATCATTTTCTTTTATAAAAAAAATATTACATAAAATGTCCTATTATGTAATATTTATATTTTTAAACAATTTTTTTTTTGTTTTTATAGCCACTAAGTACCTATAAATATATTTAATCATAAGAAACAATTGGATATTTTCAATAAAACAATGTTTAAAATTGTTTAAAGCATTTGTTCAGTCCATTTCCTCGATATTCAAGGGATGGGATATAAAAAAAAATAGACCTAGAAACTTCCTGGAAATATTCAGAATCATCTACAAGCCTTTCTGAATTCAAAACTGTTTATAGAATGCAGTCCTCATATTTTGCACACTCAACTCTATACAGCGCCCGGTCTATTAGTGAAAATTGATAGAAAAAGGTAAAAAACGTCATCTTTAGTTCAAAAATACACAATTCATGTTGATGAAGTAAATAGCACCCTACGAATCACATATCACAACGATAGTACACAATGATATTTGATTTTAACATGTATTTTAGTTTCTGCAAGGAAAATTTGCGCCATTATGCGCTCAGAGCTTATTACACCATCCTGAATAACGGATCCGATATTTAGTGTCCGATTTAGGACAAGACGTGCAGTCGCCGAAGCTCCTGATTACACGTTCACTGATTCAGGGCTCTGAATCAGACGCTAAAGTGTAGGCCAAATCCTCCTTCCGTCTAGGATGGACGAGAGAGGGTCGTGCTCCTGCAATGGAGACTAAAATGGACCTGATAACGATGATGATGATAGCTAGTTAGCTATAACTATAGCTAGTTAGCAATGGTTATAGCTAGTCAGCTATAGCTATAGCTAGTTAACTATAGCTACCAATCCACATGAATATGAACCGTTTTCAAATTTAGTATGGCTGTGCGATATCTATAGCCGCTCTTTTGCCCCCCACGTTGAGCCCCCCGCGCCCCCCCCGCGCAAAAACGCGGCGGAACTATGCCCATTTGTTTTTTGTTCCTACCTGCCCGGCGCCGCGGGTGGTCGGGGCCCCATAAAAACGGTCATTGAGACGCAACTTTGTTATTGAGTGCCTACAAGTGGTGTTTTTTACGTTTACTAAGAACAGCACTATACAATGCCGTCTTTTGTTGTTCAACACTCGACTATAGTGTAGAATTACGATGGTCTAAACATTCTCAAGTGGTGTTTCATAGCCCTACTTGTATTCAAAAAAATACCTTATGAACTAAGGCGATAACGTATAGTTTTTTATTTAAAAATACGCTAGGGAGATAAAACCCGATGTTAATAAACAAAAACCTACACTTACCTAAACAAAATAAGTTTTTATAGCACTTGACACCGGCCCGAACATCTAGCGCCGTTAAGGCGAGTCTCTTAAACCCCTTTTTTTATTTTTTTTTCCATTGAGTTTATGATTCTTTGGCCTTAATCCGATAGCTAATATGGCGGAGAAACGAAAAAAACATAAACAAATGGGCCTGAATGTATGACAGATGAGTATTGTTCAATCTGCCCAAAACTGAACGCCAAACTGCAAATGTCGACCGTAGGTCGACACGGGCAATTCAAGCGTTTCAAGGTCGTGACGTCACTTGTCGACCGTAGGTCGACACGGGCAATTCAGCGGATAGTAAATAAAACAGTATTGGTACTAAGCAATATACTACGAATATACATACCTGAGAGTAGTCGGAAATACCCTCATTTGTAAGCCTTGTTGTACAATTGCTTGTGTATGCAAAAAACCAAAACTAGTCGCCCACAGTAATGCTATTTGTATTGAAGAATTTGTCCAATAAAGACATCCGATACATAGAGCACATAGCAAAAATGGAGCAAACATCAACATTTTCCGATCAACGAAAGAGACTAAAAAAATATAGATACTAAGTAATATTATAGATGCCAGACCCAATATTACTCCGTTTATGTAAGTGTTTGTACCGCTGATTTTCTGAAAATATATTAAGTTTAAATATATTATTATTTGTTCGTCTTCAATTGTAAGTCTTAATTTTTCTTTAACAAGAAAATACAAAAATGTTAATGTAAAAACCCATAATGGCATGATAAAAAACAAATAAAAACAATGGGTTAGTTATAGTTATAGCTAGTTAGCTATAGCTATAGCTAGTTAAGTTACTACTTCTCGATAAAACTAGATGCACTACTCACTGTGTTTTGATCAACAAGTCCTTTCATTTAATTCTCATGGTATGTATGTAGGTATATATGTATTAGAAAATGCCATGTTTTATATAATTTAATTTTATATAAGTTGAATATAATTGAAATTCCTCAATAATTTCATAATTTAATATCACTTACCGGTACACAAACTTCTGGTTTAGTTACATTTGACACAATATTATGATGATTTTCAATTAGTCCTTCTGTGTACTCATTTATCATGATACAAAACGACTGTGTTTCATTATGTTTCAATTGATAGTTGTCTACTATCGTGGATATTTGTGGAAACCACATTCTCATCACGCTAATCCTAAAATGAGATTTTTATAGACATAAGAACATTGCACTGACTGATATTATTACTTATTAGTATCTGTTATTATTAATCAGATCAACCAGGGAAAATTTGTCGAGAACGATTTCGTAGGTGACCTTGCATGACCTTAGCTTTTCCTTGCATGACCTAACCAATATTAACAATTTAATTTGTACTCATTACTTTCCTAGCTAGAGGTGTAAAACGTTTTTTCAAAGGCAACAAGACATTCGATATGTATAGAAATGCTTACGAAAAAACGTGGCGTTTGAGACCAACTATACTTGGTTGTATATTATGGCTATGGTACGACCAATATTAACATTATGGCAGCCTAGTATGGTGGCCAAAAGTTCGACTTGGACCACGCCAGAGCGCTTTCGCATGCTTAACGATGACGTGTATACACGTGACCGGCCGCGGCGGTATTTAGTGGGACAATTAATAATATTGGTAGATAATTGATAACTTACATTCCAATAGAAATAAATGAAATAGTCATAAATTGGAGCAGATGCAGACCCAATGGCCTTCTAAATAACAATTTTATTTCAAATAGACCTTTAACTATCTGTTTCCGAAATCCATCTTTAAGGGTTGATTTGTATATGCCGGCTGCATTTAAGGATTGTATCTGAAAAAAATGAGTAATTTAAGGCAACAAGATATTCGATATGTATAGAAATGCTTACGAAAAAACGTGGCTTTTGAAACCAACCATAATTGGTTGGCTATGGTACGACCAATCTTAACATTATGGCAGCCTAGTATGGTAGCCAAAGGTTCGATTTGGACCACGCCAGAGCACTTTCGCAAAACTGCAACGGATGATGTGCTGTGCTGTGACAAGAGCGTTTCCTACCATATCCACCACTATAATGGAGATTATTCTAGATCTATTGCCGGACATAGTCCTTGAACGCTATCACTGCCTCTTCGGAGTTGATAAAAGTGAAACCTCTCATCAAATCTTTGATTTTGGGGAAAATACAGAAATCACAGGGTGCTAGGTCAGGACTATGTGCATGACGGGTGACGAGTTGTACTTTTTCGGAAGCTAAAAATGACTGTTTTGTTGGCCGTGTGTGAAGAAGCGTTGTCATGATGTAGGAGAACGCGGCTTTTTGGTCGTCTTTCGCGAACTTTTTCTAACACCCTGGGTAAACAAATGGTAGAATACCACTCGGAATTAACACTCTTTTGATCTTCAAGTGGAATTGTGCATATGGTTTCGTCTTTCACGTTTCGTCATCTGTGACAATGTCATAAACAGCATTAGAATGTCCGTGGTCGTACTTCAGTAGCATCTGTGAGCACCATTCCACGCGAGCCCGCTTCTGCTCCGCTGTCAGTTCATGAGGGATCCAACGACAACAAAGTTTCCGAACTTTTAATTCTTCGTGTAAAATTTTCTGAATTTGCCTCATACCAATCCCCAATAGTCCTCGAATTGTCTCATAGGTAATCTGCGAGTTTTCTTCAATTAGCCGCTTAACAGTAGCCACATTATTTTCGTTGAGGGCAGTTGAAGGCCGCCCTTCACGAAATGTGTCATGTAAAGAAACCCGACCTCTCTCAAATTCAGCAAACCATCGCCTCACGGTGCTTAAATAAGGTGCTTCTCTCCCAAAAGCATTTTGAAGACGAGCGGCACAGTATCGCGGAAAGAGAGAATTTTAAAAGTAAAATCATAAAAAATCATCGCTCTAAAATCTTTTCGACTTAATTCCATTTTCGTTTCGTACGTAGAACTTTGAAGTATGATAAAAAACAATTGATAAATGATTTCCCGCCAATTTTTTTTATTACTAAGAAGGTTTCAAAAAATATAACAAGTCGTTTCAAAAAATATAACATTTGAAATTAAAATAGTTCCGATTAGCTAGAAGTGCAAAACTTCTAGTGTGCCCCATGTATTAAATGTTATACAATACGCTATTTTGTCTGGGCTCGTCTTAAGTAATAAATAAATAGTTTAAATAGCTTTACCGACCGGAAACGTATTTTTCGGAAGACCTGTATTCATACTGTACATATTCTTCAATACTTCTAGTGCCTCGTTTTCTTGGCCGTGGCTAAGAAGAAATTTTGGGCTCTCCGGCAAATAATAATAAGTCACACCAGCCATTAAACTCCAAATAGAAGAGACGTATATGTAAATATTCCAAGAGTGAAGTTCTGAAAATAAATATTTACAAAGTAGGTTCAATTAGGCATTCCATTACTTAGCGTTTTCCTTGGAAAAAGTGAGAGGGAGATGGATATACATATTTCGTTTTCTCTATTGACAGTAACGTTTCTTCAAATAAATTTACTAACGAAATATGCAAAAAAATATACATAGTTTTCGCTTTCTCTAAATTTATATAGTTTGACAAGAAACAACTCGTTTATCCTGCGCTTCGTGCATAGTAAACTAAGAATTCAATACCAATACAATACAATACAAAAAATAATAATTAGGTAAATAAATATTGTGTTGCTATGGAAGAGCGACTCCTTCTGGTACAGGTGTTTACACACTTAAAAGAAGGAGTCAGCCTCTATGTTTTGTAACAACTGTCTATAATGAAATAAACATTTTGTATTGTATTGTATTGTAATACCAGCATCATATTTTCGTTCTCGACAAAATTCAGAACCGAAGGCCAGCTTTTTGTGTACAAGTTTGTTTTCATATAGTCTCCTTGCAGGTGAAAGGGGAGTCAGAACTGCTACCAAACTGTTTGAGTTCCTGGTTGGTTTACTGGGCCCGATATTGGGGCGGGTAAACGATCTCTTGCCTAGCTGGGCAAGTTTCTCGCTCAGTATACTAACAGGTTTACTGGGCGAGAGACTCGCATTACTTTGATATGACCGTGGGGAACGCATTAGCTGTAGGCATATATGGTTCTTCTAGTGAGCGTCTAGTGAGGAGCTCGGTGGCGTCGTTGCGTATTTCAGTCTAATCGAACACGCAGGTTAATAACAGCCCCCCTAGCCAAGGGTAATTCATAGCGTAACGAACGTTAGATAGATCATGTGACATTTGTCAAAATTGAACATTTTAGTATGAGAATTGACAAATGTCACGTGATCTATCTAACGTTCGTTACGCTACGAATTACACTTGGCTATGGGGGTTGAACACGCAATATCGACCGTAACCTGTCTATGGATGGGCTTATTTATCTCGAGCTCGTCCGTCCTTCTCCTTCTTCGTCGTCTTCAATCGGAGGAGTCGGTCGGATAGATGACAGTAGTTAAGCCAAGTCAGTCGTCTTTAGGCGGCTTGAAAACACTGGCCTCCGCCAATCCGCAGTTGAGCGTGGTGAGGTATGCTCTTAACTCTTTAAATTTAGGGGAGACTCATATCCTAGCAGTTGAATGAATAAGGGTTGACGACGATAGGGTCCTTGTCCAAGTTTGTGATGCTTACTAGAAGATAGAGATAACAAGGGTTCTTAACTCCTTAAACTTAAGGGGTGCTAAGTTAGGTGGCTGCTACAAGTAATGACTCCATATGTTCTCTGCTGGCTCTTCTGTTGATCCGTTATCGTCGGCTTGCGAATCTAGGTAAACTAAATTCTCCACCACACCAAAGCTCGTTGGTTTGTTGCCTATCTACAATACCAGTGTTTTCTAAGGTCTGTGGTTAAGTAGCCCATACATAATAATGGTATCTGAAGCTAGGCTTCTATTCTCACATATTTTCTTATGTCTTTATTCTGTCATACGTAATTTTTTCATGCTTTAACGACACCTTTTACCACTTGTAGCTACTCAATCTTATAATTTTTTGTGAAGAAATAAATATTTAAGAATTTTCAGCTTGTATAATGACATTGTAAGGAAAACCTTAAATTAGAAATGAAAAACAGATGATATTACCAAAATAGCCTTCCCATAGAACAAAATGCCAAAGTTGAGGAAGCAGAGCCCATGATAATAGTGCTGATGTCAAATATGATAAGGATACCATTATTCCATAAAGTATCGCTGCTCTGTCTCTTATATTCTTATGTGTTGATTCTATGAGCATCACCAGAGCCGTTCCGTGGATGAAACCAATACTGAAATTAAAATGACACAAAATAGAGACAAAGTATAATTCGTCTTTAAGGGAATACGAACTGTAGAGATCATAAAATTTTCTCGACATTTTTTTATTGCTGCACTAATTAGTGCATCATAGACAATTTTCGTATATTAATATAAAAAAAGTATAATTATACTTTTTTCCTAATTATACGAAAATTGTCTATGATCAATCAACTTCTTTATTCTGTTTGGTTGGTGTCATTCATGCATTCACTCATTGTAATTATATAAAAAAAAGTGATCATGAACACACAGATTCTATAGATCTATCTTAACTAATGCTTAACTAATTTCTGTAATTAAATTTCCTCTTAGTAGATTATTGTTAACTGGATTGTATTAATATAGATTAATATAGCTAGATGCGAAAAAATTTTTATACTTACAAAATTCCTTCGAATAGTTTCATTAATAGCATGATTAAATAAGTTTGACTTGATCCTTCCAGTAAAGAACAAATGAAAATTCCGAAATTACCAACTACAAGAGAGATTCTTCTACCAAAATTATCTGTTATAAAACCTGTGAATAGGCACACACCCATTTGACCTGAAATTTGTTTCAGAAATTTGTAAATTGAAAATGTGTACATGCAAACTTACATCTTAAAAGAGAAGGTATTACTTGGTGTAAGGTTAGGTTACGAGGGGGTGCTAAAGCCGGAAAGCCTGCTCGTGTGCGCGGGACTATTGTTGGCTTATTTGTTTTGCTCGATACGACCGATTGAAACGACGTGTTAGCAACAGCCTGAGCCTGGTGCACCCTAGGAAACAACGGTCACCGACTTCTCCTTGATGAGATCTTGCTGACCGTTAGTTAATATCCTGGCAGTGGAAGAAAGCGTGGTGTCTGCGCCTCCCGTTCTCTAAGTCCGTCCTCTAAGCTAGCCGAGGTCACGGAGAGACGCACAGTGGAGAAGTGCTCCTTAGTGTAACTAGTGCAGGAGTACACTTGGGCTCTGTATCGTCGAAGAAGAAACCCTCGAAAAAAATTTTCGAGGTGGAGAGAGAACCGAGGCAATGTTCGTTGACATCGGAGAGCCGGTTTAATCAGCCCCAAGCAGTCGAGGAAGAAAACCTCGTTAAAAATAACCCTTAGTGTTGTCGCGCCGTATAACTCTTGGTGCGACACTTGGAAGGGGAGAAATTTGGGTTCCTCAGAAGGAGGGTCCTTAGGGACAACCGCCGGCGGGTCACGGATGTCATGTTTCCGCAGTTCCCGTGGCCACGCCTTATCGGTGGAGTTAATGAGATCGTAGGGGTTTGTCGGTATGGCTGCCATTTTCCTATAGCAGCAGACTCCGACATAACTATGCTGCCTCGATGGGAGGAGTGGCATCCTTAACGGTTTTCTCCACACAAAAAAAGGTTAAATACGAGGGTTTGAATACCGTTACTCGTTGTAACTTACCACAAAATGAAATCGCATTTAGTAATCCCTTTTGCATTAGTGTCATATTTAAATCGCATTCTGCGTAAGGTAAAATATACGAAGTAGTAGCAGATACAGTCGTTATAGAAAAAGTTGAATTGAGGGTGGCAAACAAAACTATTATTTGGAATTTTCCAAATTTGCACAGCACTAACGCTTCTTCTAATATTTGCATCGAGTCCTTTTTACTGCGGTTTTTCTCTGCAAAAAATAATAATGTGATAAAAAATATTCCTGCTCAAATTATATAATTATGTTACGGCTTATAGGTGTGAAGATAAAATTAAAAGACTAAACATAAGAGCCCCTCGGCTAAAAAATATATTTTATATTATATAATAATTGAAATACATAAGGATGGTTCATAGGCATATTTGGATTAGGTTAGGTTATGTTTATGATACTGAGCGAGTGAAGCGAGGGAGGCTTGATTTGTTTTTGGAGAAAGAGACGAGATGTAACCCCACGCCCGTTCGAAAAGCAATAGAAGGTGGAGCCTCGCCCACTTCTCTCGCGCGGTTTTTGGTAATCATAAGGATAAATAAACAACTACACCGAAGAGTGACTCAGGGGTGTCGAGAGGTACGCGGCGCTTTCTCCGTAGCTACTCGCGGCGTCATTTTCTTTTAACACCTCCACCCTTATAGCATGTAGCTCTTAACGGAGAATAAAGGCAAGCCAGAGCTAAGAGTCCTGCGGGCCTTCTTGGGTTTCCACTCCGACCGAAGAAGACACGTAAGAGATGAAGGCCCTGACCAACTCTCTGGAAATTCGGTACCCGTGGTATCGTTACTCACCAACAGCTCACCACAAGATGATATTTTTGTTATGTCTTTTGCATCACGGGTCAAGCCTGATCATTTGAAAGGCGTACGCGAGGACATGGATCCAACGCGTAAAGACCCCTTCGCGACAGATAATGTAATGTTGTACACCCGACCCGCTCCAGGATATATCAATGTAACAATATACCCATGAACAGGTCTCAGCAGGCATTGGAATTATAGCAAAATGTGTTAGAAATGAAATGGGCTATGGATATGAGTTCAGGGGCACCGCCGAAGCTGAAACCGATTACCATCAGATTTTTTAATGCGAAATTGAAACTAATGCTTAGATTAGTGGTAGTTATGTTCAGCTCAGCTGGTAGATCTATCTACTAAGCTTAAAGAAGATGTTTGTTAATAACTTTAAGCTATAATATTATCAAAAAAAAAATTTTTTTTATTTTTTTTTTATACTACGTCGGGTGGCAGACAAGCATACGGCCTGATGTGAAGCGGTTACCGCCACATTAACGCTTGCAACATAAAATATCGCTCGCGCGCCGCCACCCCCGCTGCCATCGCAGCATCTCCTTCCTTTCTGGTGACCTCACTCACTCGCAGGAACACAACAGCCCTCAAGGGAACCGTTATTTGGCTGCGGTATTCTGTGAGGTGGACGTACATTCCCCAGTTGGGTAGCTTACAATTACGCTTCCTACCTCTCTTTTCGCCAGAGCTTCGTTTGTCAGTCAGCAGGGTGCACCGCGTGCAGGTGAAGTTGGCTTTGGTTCAAAGATGTTGATGAACCACTTACACCCCAAAAAATAAACCGATTCCAAACAATTACTCTACGATGATGATGGTGATGAAAAAAATATGGGACCAATCTGGAAGTATACTCTTTCAAATAAAAAACGTTTTTTTCAAATTGGTTTATAAATGACAGAGTAATGAAATAACAAACCTAACAGTGGGTAGATACAGGCTGATGATGATGATGATGAAAAAGTATGGGACCAATCTGGAAGTATACTCTTTCAAATAAAAAAAAGTTTTTTTCAAATCGGTTTATAAATCACGAAGTAATTTATGTAACAAACATTAAAAAAAATACAGCCGAATTGAGAGCCTCCTCCTTTTTTGGAGTCGGTTAAAATCAATTTATGGAATCAAAAAACAGGCGGTAATCGGTTTCAGCTTCGACGGTAGGGCCCCTGAGTCGAGTAGGTAATAGGCTATCACATAAGAGGTACGGACGCTTGATTATTATTATAATACTATATATACTTATTATTATATTTTTTTATTTTTTTTTTGACGTGACAACGTCTTATAAATTGGTTAGCCGGGTGACACTTCAAGAAACTGCGTTACGCTCCGCGCTCACGTTATGCGCTCACAATGAGAGCGAGTGAGAGGCACGTGTCCCTTCCACTCGGGCATGGTTAGCCCGCCTAAGAGCGAGAGAGACAGACATAAAAAGTGAAAGGCATGCGTCCCTTCCACTCGAAAACATTTTACCACTCAAAGTCGTTGTCACGTAAAACTTTCGCCCGTATACCGACTTTACAGGCAACCAATTTTTTTTTATACTACGTCGGGTGGCAGACAAGCATACGGCCCGCCTGATGTGAAGCGGTTACCGTAGCCATATTAACGCTCGCAACATAAAATATCGCTCGCGCGCCGCCACCCCCGCTGCCAACGCAGCATCTCCTTCATTTCTGGTGACCTCACTCACTCGCAGGAACACAACAACCCTCACGGGAATTGCTATTTGGCTGCGGTATTCTGTGAGGTGGAGGTACATTCCCCAGTCGGGTAGCTTACAATTACGCTCCCTACCTCTCTTTTCGCCAGAGCTTCGTTTGTCAGTTAGCAGGGTGCACCGCGTGCAGGTGAAGTTGGCTTTGGTTCATAGATGTTGAGGAACCTCTTACACCCCTATAATATCTCACGTGAGTTTTAATAATGTACATTGAACTTCTTTATAAAACATATCAATCATCAAGTTCGGCCGCATATGGAGTACTGTTGCCATCTATGGGCGGGAGCGCCTAGATACCAGCTTGCACCTTGTGACTCGATTCAAAGGCGTGCTGTGAGGATTGTTGAGGATCCCAAACTTACAGACGGTTTAGAACCGTTAAGTCTGAGACGAGATTTAGCATTCCTTTGTGTGTTCTTCCGATTGTACAATGGGGTGTGTTCAGAGGAGTTGTTTGACATGATGCCCACGGCCTCCTACAGTCGCACCGCTCGCCATCGACAGGGAATTCATCCTCACACACTGGAGCCTAAGTGGTCGCGTACCGTGCGGTTCCAGAGAAGTATTCTTCCGCGTACTGTCAAGCTGTGGAATGAACTGCCTGTCGAGGTTTTCCCAGGAGACTACCGCATGGGGTTCTTCAAAAAGGGCGTGAAGAGGTTTTTACAGGGTCAGCAACGCGCGTGTGATGATGCCCCTGGTGTTACAGGCGTTCATAGGCTGCGGTAGCTGCTTTCCATCAGGCGGGCCGTAAGCTTGTTTACCACTCTAGTAGTATAAAAAAAATAAAATAAATAAAAAACATAGGTTACATACCTGTATCTTCACTCAACACCATATTGTTCATAATTACTATTATTAAATAAAGAAAGAAAGAAAGATAGACATTTATTTGCTCATTACACAGCACTATTCGTATAAAACACTATTCTATATATTATTCTAGTTATAGTGTATATTATTCTCACTAAAATAATTTAAAATAATATAAATAACGACTACCACTTTTTATTGTGTGTCTTATTAAACTAGTTTTTATTTTAATGAGTTGTTAACCACATACAAATATAATCAGTCCGAAATTCATGAAATTATTTTCGGAATGAAATGAACTATCTATAATGTGTTTGCATAATAGCATCAGCTGTTTAAACAATGTATATATATCGTAACAGAAACCGTGTTAGTAAGTAAGTTATTAATTTTAAGATTTGGGGTGTAAGTGGTTCATCAAAATCTTTGAACAAAGCCAACTTCACCTGTGCGTGGTGCTGCCTGCACCTGAATGACAAACGAGGCTCTGGCGAAAAGAGAGTTAGGGAGTAGTTGTAAGGTGCCCGACTGGGGAAGTACCCCAGCTTACAGAATACCGCTGCCAACTTACAAATAATAATTCCCTTGAGAGTGGTTGTATTCCTGCGAGTCAGTGAGGACACCAGAAAGGAAGGAGATACTGCGTTGGCAGTAGGGATGGCGGCGCGCGACCGATATTTTATGTTGCGAACGTTAATACGGCGTAATCGCTTCGCATCAGGCGGTCTGCCATCCGAATGCTAGTCTGCCATCCGAAGTAGTATAAAAAAAGTTAGGTTACATAATTCATGTCATGGAGTCATTTTAGTCTCTACTACAGGAACACGACCCTCTCTCTTCCGTCCCAGACAGGAGGATTTGGCCTACACTCCCCACGCTGGCCAGACGAGTTGGGGAGGACTGATCGATGTTTGATAATGTATTTCCCTTAGTCACCTTGTTCGACATCTACGGGAAGGGACGGACTGATTCTATTCTAGTCTGCCAGAAACCACACGGCCAATATGTAATGACGTATGTCTATACGAAAACGGTATTTTTTAAAAGATTAAAAGGAGTCGGCCTGCTAATAATTCTTATACTATGGACGTATTAAACACAGGTCTAGGCGAGATAGAGGACGTTAACTGAGAGTCTCTTAGTCAAACCTGTCACTTGGTGAATTGGTTTAGAGCTCTGAAGTTTGGGTTAACAGCTAATCACACACCATTGTTCAATGACGAAGGCAATTAAAAGGTGCTCAGTGCCATTTGCACCTCTGATTTTGTACATCTATATCTACACCTGTATGTATATGAGGAATATGCTTCAAACTATCGCGAATAGAAGATGGAAAATACTGGGAAACATTTAATACGAATTGACAAATTAATTAAGAATAATAATGACGAGCCCGGTATTCAAATGGCTAACAATGTCTACCTTGAGGTCGCGGGTTCAATCCCCGTACAAGACATACATTTGTGTCCATGAACATGTATTTTGTCTTGGTCTGGGTGTTTTATCGCAACATGAAACATCGCTCGCGCGCCGCCTACCCCTGTACCAACGCAGCAAACCCTTCCTTCCTCGTAACCCCACTCACTCGTAGGAACACAACAATCCTCAAGGGAATTGTTATTTGGCTGCTGTTTACTGTGAGGTACTTCCCCAGTCGGACAGCTTACATACACTTCTCCGCTAGTCCGCAGGGTGCACCACGTGCAGGTGAGATTGCCTTTGCCTTTAAAAATCGTGGTGAGCCGCTTGCACTCCAAAACCTGTATACAGATAATGTTTTATAAATAAGTGTAAGTTACAATAATAACACAATGTATAATTGTATAAATAATAATAATCATTATCTTTTATTAAATTATCTTTCTTTTTTCACCAAGAAAAAAGAAAAAGGAATGAGATGCTGGCAGCGGGGGTGGCGGCGCGCGAGCGATATTTTATGTAGCGAGCGTTAATATGGCTACGGTAACCACTTCACATCAGGCGGGCCGTATGCTTGTCTGTCACCCGTCGTAGTAAGTATAAAAAAAAAACAATTAGTATTTTTTTTTTATACTACGTTGGGTGGCAGGGCAGACAAGCATACGGCCCGCCTGATTTGAAGCGGTTGACGTAGCCATATTAACGCTCGCAACATAAAATATCACTCGCGCGCCGCCACCCCCGCTGCCAATTCAGCATCTCCTTCCTTTCTGGTGACCTCACTTACTCGCAGGAACACAACAACCCTCAAGGGAACTGTTATTTGGCTGTGGTATTCTGTGAGGTGGAGGTACATTACCCAGTCGGGTAGCTTACAATTAGGCTCCCTACCTCACTTTTCGCCAGAGCTTCGTTTGTCAGTCAGCAGGATGCACCGCGTGCAGGTGAAGTTGGCTTAGGGTCAAAGATGTTGATGAACCACTTACACCCCAAAGTATCTGTGGTGTTTTATTTTTATACAAATGTATTTATAACATATGTATAAAAATAAAACACCACAGATACACATTTATATAGTACGTACGGTCAGTACGGTATAGGAAGTAGTCGGTACAGGGGCCCTACCGCTGAAGCTGAAGCCGATTTCCACCGGACATGTTGATTTGAAAAATAGGTCTTAAGGTTTAAGTTATTGCCAAACACCTTCAGCTTAGTCGGTAGAGCTCCATCGTTTCTACAAGCTAAGCTAAATACAAGTAGCATAAATCTAAGTTGAAGATTGATTTTCGCAAAAAAAAAATCCGATGGTCATATATCGTCGGATCGATCGGTGGTCACCCCGAGCACCGGCCACTACACCTTGACCACCGAACTGACTAAGAAACCTACGCACAATGTGTGCAGACCCCCATTTGTTGGCTTCGGTATGCCCTTTAGCCAGTAGGCAAGTGAAAGTATCCTGAGATGTAACTCCAGACTTTTACTATGACACCGTTTACCGAGACAACTATTAGAACAATTATTGTTGATTCAACATCCCGGTTATCATTTACATTACTATAAATAATATATTCAAATTCGTATTCCTTTATTGAAGTAATACCAGCATCTTTCAAATGACCCCGCTTAAATGTGACCTTCAAGCGGGCGGGCGGTCGTTTGAAACAGCAGCGGTCGCGCATAACCGAAAAGACGTCGAGAGTCGGGTAACTTACAGAATAAGGACACGTCGGTTATTTAGCAGAATAGGGACGTCATCGGTGTAGTGTGTCCCGATACATGGATATTAAACAACAGGAGATGAAGATTCATCGACCTAGACAACAGAGACAGAGTGACCACCGTTGAGACTGTGACCACGGCCGGTGCAACCTGGTCGAAACGTCAGGCAATAATAAAGGTATGTAAAAATACCTTACATGCATGATCGCATTAATTCCCGTGGTTATTATCATTTTAATCATGCAACGCGAAAGTTTAAAAGTTATTACCTACGCATGTTTCATGAAATACTCAAACAAAAGAAGAGAACGTGAACACATAGGAAGTAATATCTAAAACTTTTCATTTGGTTTGAATTACTTGGTTTAGGAGACGGACGAGTTCGGTGGACGAATGGCTTTAGCAAATGAATTTAACAAAGACCACTTTGACTTCGAGATCGCGAGTTCAATTCCCACATACGACATATATTTGTGTACATGAACATGTCTGTTTCTCTTCGTCTGGGTCTTTTATTTGTGTTGTAATTATGTATGTATGAAAAAAAAAATAAGTATAAACAGTAAATCAGTATCCATAGTCTGTCCACCACATAATTCGCAGGTTTTCGAATACTTTGGCCACATTGCTAGGAAAAGCGGTGACAACCTTGAGAAACTATTGATAACGGACAAGGTTGAGGGAAAACGACCGAGGGGGCGGAGTCCGATGCGTTGGTCCGATCAAGTTCGATCTACACTCGACACCACCATCTGCGAGGCCATCCATACCGCAACAGACAGACACAAATGGCGTAATATTGTCCGTACGAGGATCATGAGAGGTCACGATCCTCAACAATGAGGAAGACGACTCCAGGAGGAGGAGGAGTATCTATAGTACAAGCTTTGCTTCATTTGGGACTAGATGGCAGTGTGTAATTTGTCCAGGAATATTTATTAGAGCCATTCATCTACGCGTCTTGCTGCGTAGGTGAATGTCGCAGGACTGCCGACTGAGTAAATGTCGCGCATACAAAGATCTCTTAAATAACAATATTCATAAACTGTGAACATATTATTTAAACAACTGATACGATTGTAATTAACGGTATTTATAAACAGTCGTTGTATTCGATAGTACAATTTTATGAACTGCAGTCTGATTCCGAGCGTATTGATAACAAAATTTAAAAAATGAGAGAGAGACTATATTAGTGTTTAGCAAGTCAAAACGTGGAAGAATTATATATAACTGTCATAATGATGACTAATATGGAGGCACGTGAAGATTCAGGTAAATAAAACATTATAAACCTCTAGCTTAAGGCTGATCAATTATTTTTGGATGTGGGCCATAGACAAAGACACTTTCATATTTATTATATTAGATAAACCCTTTATTATAAAATATGTGTATTTATACTAATATTATAAAGCTGAAGATTATTCTTTATTTGGTTGAGCGCGCTTATCTCCGCAACTACTGGTTCGATTAGTGTTAAATAGACCATTTCTTGAGATAGGCTATATAACATTACGCTACAACCAATAAGAGCGGGGCGCCAATGAAAAATTTTGCAAAAATGGGGAAAAATATTCCTTTTGAGAGCTACCGTTTTGTGCACTGTGTGTGTGGTTAAAGCAACAATCATGTATGATGGAATTGTTATTCTCAAAACGTTCTAAAAAGTTAGCCATTGCATATCGGGACCGGCCCGACTACGCATTCCCACCACTGCATCTCCTGTGTAGCCAGAATAAATAGCGGCGACCATGTAAAACTACGGCTGCCTTGGGAGTTAATGAATAATAATCAGATGAATTTAAATCTGGTGGCTTTTCTTATAATTTTTCATTATGATACACATTGTTTCTAATAAAATTATGATAAATATTTTTGGCAGAAACAAACAACAAGAAAGACTCGATGCAAATATTAGAGGAAGCTCTATTGCTGTGCAAGTTCGGAAAATTTCATATAATCCTTTTAATTGCAACATTCAATTCTGTTTTAACTGTTACTACTGTAAATATCACTACTTCGTATATTTTACCTAATGCAGAATGTGATTTGAATATGACAATAATGCAAAAAGGATTATTAAGTGGAATGCCATTTTGTGGTAAGTTGACACATATTAATCATCTATACTCGTATAAACATACCTATTCTTTTTTCTTCCTTTTTTTATACTACGTCGGGTGGCGAACAAGCATACGGCCCGCCTGATGTAAAGCGGTTACCGTAGCCATAGTAACGCTTGCAATATAAAATATGCTCGTGTGTCGCCACCCCCGCTGCCAACGCAGCATCTCCTTCCGTCCTTTCTGGTGACCTCAGTCACTCGCAGGAACACAACAACCCTCAAGAGAATTGTTATTTGGCTGCGGTATTCTGTTTTCGGCCAACTCCCCTCCTAGGTGGGGTTTGAACCCATGACCTCTAGATTACAGGTCGAGTGCACTTCCCATTTAAAAAAAAAAATATTTGCAATATTCTGGGAAGTTGGCCGAAATCAAATATTTAAATAATATAACAAAATATAGAAGAATTTCATCTTTTGAATATACCGGGGGATTATAATAATAATTAGTTGTGAGTTCCAATGCAGCCGTAGTTTTACCGGGGTAAAACTACGGCTTATGTGATGACGATGATGAACTTTATGGACACCAATTTGTTATTACTATTTATTAGAAGATAAATGTATTATTACTACATATACTATATAAACTATATTCAAATGCCAAAAGCTTCTTACTCCTACTACTTTTTTCTGATTAAATTCGTTGTGAGTTCCAAGGCAGCCGCAGTTTTACCTCCGGACCTGCAATGGACTTCACTGTTCATTGCCTTTTTTGGTGGTCGCCGCTGTTAATCCTGGCTATACAGGAGATACAGTAGTGGGAATGTGTGGTGGGCGCCCGTGCCGTTAAAAAAAATACCGGGGATAACAATAATACATAGAAAATACCCAGATCAAGACAAACAGACATAATATATTTATGTACACGAACGTTTGTCTTGTGCAGAGATCGAATCCGCGACCTCGCAGTAAAAATTGTGGAAGTCATGATGATGATGATGAAATTCGTGATAAAAGTTAATTAATTCACAATTAAATTTTAGGTCAAGTAAGTGTGTGCTTGTTCACTGGTTTTATAACCGATACTTTTGGTAGAAGGACGTCCCTTATTTTTGGTTCTTTCGGTATTTTTATTTGTACTTTACTAGAAGGATCAAGTCAAAGTTATATAATGATGCTATTAGCAAAACTACTGCAAGGAATTTTGTAAGTATACATTTGAAATATCTAATAATCAGAACAGAACAGATCGACGCAGTCAGATAATCAATGCTATTTGAATTTGAATACGGAAACTAATAATGTGACGCCAGGTATAGAACCAATAGGTTCATGATAACTTCGTTTTTGTACACCATTGCATCAATCGACATTATCAAAAGCTTTACAGAAAACACCTATAATTTTATACGACTGGTCTAAAAATTAAGTAAGAACATGTTAAAAAAACACCAGGATTATTCTTTACTGAAAAATCTGGCACGTGATTTGAACTTGCCTATTTCATCAATTGTATTTTGTATGGAATTTGACAACCTAATTCGTTCGTCGGGTGTACCACGTGCAATCGAGGTTGGCTTTGGCTCTAGAAATCAAGATGAGTAATTTACACAAGAGACCTTCTGTTTGTGTAGCAGGCATTTTCATTTTTGTAGGCAATAATAAATTACTACCCCCTTTTTTGTAACATTTTAAATTTCAGCATTAGTTTCAATCATGGAACGACGATGGTGATGCTCATAGAATCAACAAGTAAGGATATAAGAGACAGATTGATGATATTTTTTGGAGCAGTTACATCGATTTCAAACGTGCTATCAGTACTACTAACTTGGGCACTGTTACCTCAGCAATGGCATATCGTTGTTTGGGAAGGTTTATTTGGTAACTATATATTAATATTATACCAACCATCGATGACGGTCTTCAATAGAGACGAGGAGAGGTGTCACCTCTCCAGTCGAGTTGCTTCGAAATGACAGATGTAACTTTTTTTTTTATGTTAAGACTGATATGAAGCCATATAAATGCTGGCAACATGAAATATCGCTCGCGTGCTGCCACCTCCGCTTCAAACGCAGCAACTTCTTTCTTCTACCTAGTAACCTTCACTCACTGTCAGGAACACAACAACCGCCAAGAGTATTGTTATTTGGCTGCGGTATTCTATGGAGTACATTGGGTTACTCATCCTCACTCCTGCGATACTCATTTTTGCAGTACAGAAAGTATACTGTTTTTGTAAAAAGAGAACGTTCTCAATTGTATTTTTCAGTATGTATGTTACCCAATAACGCCGGTGGTTATGAACCGATTTTCCAAATTCAAATTTTACACATTAAAAAAAATAAATTTTATTAGTATCTGATCATGGAATATGGATATAGTATGATTGTGACCAAAAACATTGTGAAAAATTTAAAGCCTAGGATTATCGTTCTCCGTTGCAGTCGGAGTGCAAGACTTATCATTGTTCTTTGTGTTACGATAGTGCTTGTGTCTATTAATTGATTTGCAAAAATATGTGGTCTGAAAAGAATAAATTTCAATTTGAAGATATCTAAAAAATATGAGAAAGCAATTTCATTGAATCCGACGCGTTTTCACATTGTTGTTTATGCATAAAAACGTTTATGTCAATGAACTTGGTGGCTCCTTTTATTTAAATAATTTCACCAATTAACGGAATGCCTATTCTGTATACAATAATTTTTCAGAACTTCATTCGTGGAATATTTACATATACATCTGTTCTATTTGGAGTCTGATGACTGGTGTATTATATTATTATTTGCCGGAGAGTCCAAAATTTCTTGTCAATCACGGCCAAGAAAACGAGGCGTTAGAAATATTGAAGAAAATATATAGTACAAATACAGGTCATTCAAAAAACACCTTTCCGGTATATAATTATTTTTAAACTAATTAGTGTTTATCATAGTGAGAACTATGATAAAAAAATAGTATCTTGGGTTTTAGATTCAACTCTCGCTATTGACTCTAAAACAGTTTTAAATAATATACCTAAAAAGCTATTTATATCTAATGAGGCGACCCCAAAAGAATTCAGCGGTAGATGTCATTCCAAAAATTATCAATGACATTGTCTGGTGCAAATATCTTGCAAATCGAGCAACAGAAAATTTGCTCAGAAAATTTCTGGGCAGTAATCATAGCTTACTTTAAATATGCACCGTATAGTAGCGTCCCACGCTTTGGGAAGAAAAAGGGAGAATAGTATTCCTGCTGTAGTATGAACTAGTATTGGACAATAAGGCAATAAATTTGCTCCAAACGCTCCATTTACATAATCTTAATCTTTTTTCCAGATAAAGTCCTTAAATACAGCGGGCGAATACAAACCTACATGTAAAGATGGATTTCGAAACCAGATAGTAAATGGATTATTTGAAATGAAAGCATTATTTAAAAGGTCATTAGCCATACATCTCCTCCAATTTTCGATAACAGTGTTTATTTTTGTGGGATTGTAAGTTATATTCATTAATAGTTATATTAATTTTTCCAAGCTTGCGTTCATCCGTGTGACGTCCAAAATTAAACGTATGTGAGGTCACTTTGGAATGAAATCAGAAGTTGTAGTCAAAAGTAATTTCTTTAGCTACGAATTAAATTAAATTCGTTTACTCTCCATAAAGATGAGGAAGATCGGACATATTGTGTTATGGTACAAACATCAAAATATGGTGTACCTCAAGGTGGCATTCTGGGACCTTTGCTTTTCCAATCATATAACAAATAACTTTTACCCGCAATGTAAAATAATCGTTTCTCATTTCACTAATACATAATATGTAGAAGCTTGTTTTTGGTATTCGAAGGCACATGTAGTTTTTAATATTTTGCTATGTAGCCGTTAGCTCCTCAAATACTGTATAATAAAATGAAATACGTAGGTATATTGACAGAGACATTTATAAAATCTCTTTTTTGGAGATGTTTAAGAATTGATTATCACAGATTAGATTCTACACCTGAGTATAATACTTAAAGGAGGAAAAGATTATATTGGAAATTAATATTTCTGATGTAAATCAGAAAAATATAAAATAATTAATCTGTGCCTTTTTACCAAAATATTGCAATTATTTGAGAATTTGAGGTTACACGACATCGCCAACAATCTATTATTAATAACTTAATTTTTTTATTAATGTCCTATTTTAGGTTAAGCACAATAAAAATGTGGTTTCCTCAAATATCTACGATTGTAGACAATTATCAATTAAAACATAATGATACACAACGCTTTTGTGTTATGATAAATGAATATACCGATGGACTAAATAACCACCATGTCATTATATCAAATGCAACTAGACAAGAGGTGTGCGTACAGGTAAGTGACAACTGTTATTTCAAAGATTAATTATGTTTAATTATCTAATTGAAACAAGTCATATAATCATATTCAAATATAACAAAAAAAGTAAATTAATAAAATAACCGTATGCCAATGATCCAAAACCCAATTCAATCGCGACCAAACATCTGCTCTCCCCTCCGAGCCGGTGTGTGAATGACAGTAAGGCGTTATTCTGGAAGGGAATTTGATTTTATTGTTTGATTGCTTGAACAGAAGAGAATACTTGAAGATGGACGACAGTGATTTTGAAGACGATTTACGTTTATTTATTTTGGTTGTACGATCAAAACTAGATGTGAAAATTTAACAGTTTAAATAATTTAAATAAACAGCGATCCATGAAAAGCTACTTTTCATTGTTCTTACCCTTAAATATTTATTATACCTAAGTATAATGTGAATCATATTATTTTCAGCAAAACAGCGGTTCAAACACTTACATAAACGGAATAATATTGGGTACGACATCTCTACTTTTTAATTCTGTCAATGGTTATTTAGTCTCGTACGTTGGACAGAAAATCTTGATGTTTGCTTCACTTTTACTCTGTGCTATGAGCACCGGTTGTTTATATTGGACTAATTCTTCAATACAAATAGCATTATTATTAGCATCGAGTTTTAGTTTTCTTCATACAGTAATAAATCTACAACGAAGCATAATTGTGGGAGTATTTCCCACTACTCTTAGGTATGTATACAATATCACCCGTCATTCATCCTAAGCCCGTATTCTTCGACGACAGCGGCCGGCTGGGCGGCAGCGGCAGCAGCAACTACGCGAGAGCGGCGCGTTCAAATGCATATTTCAGTAACGGTTCATGAATGGAATATTCTGAAATATGCATTCATTCTATTCAGCGGCGTTAGGAGCGCGAGCTTGTTGTTGTCACCGATAACAGCTCAGCATCACTGCTCCACTACCGCCCCGCTGCTCGTTGCCGTCGAGAATGTGGCCTAAGATGTTTTACCTTTAGGTACTTTGTATGAATTATTTGCCATGTTACTGTCTCTCACATTGTTAAGAAAGGAGGAGTCAAATTCCACAATCTTCTTAATCCTATATTTTTTTCCTATTAAATTCATTGTGGACTGCAATAGACTTCACTGTTCATTGACTTTTTGGCGGTCGCCGCTGTTAATCCTGACTACACATGAGACACAGTGGTGGGAATGTATGTTTAGGTACTTTACCCGACCCGTTTAGGAACTTTCTACCTGCATTGATCATGACAAGAAGAAGGCAAGGTAATTGCCCGGCATTCACCCAGTCCCGCGTGCGTTAACGTCGCGGTAAGCAGCGTTAAACAAACGCTATTCCAGACTATAATCTATGTATCATAAGTATGTATTTACAAAAAAAAAATGTATTTACGTATGTTTATCAGTTGTCTAGTACCCATAACACTAGCTTCGCTTACTTTGGGGCTAGATGGCACTGTGTAATTTGTCTTACAATATTTATTTATATACTAGCTGTGCCCACGACTTCGTCCGTTTGGTGAGGGTGAGAATGTAATGCTTCTCTGTACACGGCCAATTGTGGTAACATATCCTAGTTGGAACCACGACAGGGGTTGCTAAACTTGCGTTAGCGCTACGACTTCTAAGCATCACACCCATTGTATTATGTACTTTAAGTTAATAAGATAATACCTTCATATAGTATCGTCAATTCAACTGAAAAGTTTCAGTCAATTCAACGGATCGGTTATTTTGTAGCATTTTATATGTGATTCTTTAGATTGATAGCACTTTTTTATTTATGAACCGATTGGAATGAAACAAACACTAAATGTTATGTGGAGCAAACGGTAACGCATTAGTAAAAACCGCATTCAAATAAGTTAAGCCGTTTCTGAGATTAGCGTGCACAAACGTGCAGACAAACCGACATACAGACCAAACAGACAAAAATTCTAAAAATCATTGTTTTGGGTTCTATTGTGTTCATAAAGCCCCCCTATAATAGTTTTTCTTATATATCTTCCATGTACAGACAGCGGCCAGTTACAATTTTATTATATGTACCTACTGATTAATCTTTACTGTCTGTTTGTATTGATTAATCTTTATATGCGCCAAATCTCATCTAGATCCTTCCAGCCGCTCCGGCGAGATTGAGTCACAAACAACCATAGAAACCTTCGCATTTATAATAGTAATAGTATTAAATTGAAGAAGTACTTTTATTATTCCATTTAATATTATTAATTTCTGTAATAAGACTCTACTTGTATTAATAATTTGAATTTTATTTGGTGTCGCTGGTAATACAACTGTTTTATTCATAATTCAGTGTTTGAATGAAATATAATATGAAAATAGCATATCGGGTAAAAACGACTTTTTTATGTAAAATTAAAATTTATTCTTGTCAATGACGTTTAGAGAGGTTTCTAACCAGCACTAGCCAGTGTATTTAAAACTAGATGAATCAGCTAGTACGATAGTAATGCTATAACACAAACTTTATCAGTCGCTCAGTAGCTAACTAAAACATCGAGTTGTAATATGAGATACTCACAGCTAGTTCACATACAATTATAATGACATTCGGTTAATTTGTTAGATAATAAACCCACAAGCCAGCTAGTATAGAGTACAACCAATTATTCTGTGGTACAACGCAGCCTTGTGCCTTGGCACAGAATAATATACTCTAGCCTTGGTTTTTTCTGACAAATAGTTTATGAGCTACTAGTTAGTTAGCTAGCGCCACTTGCCACCTAGCAGCTACAGCTAGCTAGCGGCTATTAAGTAGCTTGTGAACTCGCTCAATGTCTACGATGCTTTTATTATATAGTCCTCAACCATTACTAATCCTACTTCTGAAATACAGATCTCCTCTTAATCGAAGGGTTTAGAGCATTCACCACGCTGCTCAACAGCGGTTTGGCGAAAGCCAGAATTTTCAAGTCGGTTAAAGGCAACTGACTTGGTGTAATGGCTGTCGTCTGACTTCAATTTTTCAATTTAAAAAAAAAAAAGGTTTAACGTTTTGTTTTCAGGACCACAACCATGACGATCATTCTAACCGTTGGAAGATTAGGGTCTCTTTCGGGAAATGTATTATTTCCTATCGCCTTACAAATGGGGTGTATGATACCCTTTTGGACCACATCAGCGCTAACGCTTGGTAAGTAAATTTGCATAATACTTGCTTTCGCCGGCGGTTTTGGCCGTGTGCCTTATCATGTTGCGAGCGTTTATATGACTACGGCAACCGCTTTACATAAGTTTAGATAAAATAAGAGTGTCTGACTGTAACACTGTAATCTGCAAAACTCGTAGCATAAATTTCTATTTGTATACAAAAGCAGTCTATTTTTTGTGTCTGCCCCTTTGGCGGTAGAATTTTTTGTTTTAGAACCGCAATACCAATTTTGATTAAGTTTAGTATAAACCTATCCTTTTCCTGTTTCAGGAGTTGCAAGCATGGTTTACTTTTTACCTGATCCACAGGATTAGATTGAGAATAGCCCGACTGAAAATATAAGATTTGTGGTTTTCATAAAGTGTATTAAGTTATATCCATACAAGATGAAGCTACACCTCAAAAGTTCCTTATTTAATTAAGAACTAATAAAAGCTTGTTTAAGAAAAAAATCGTACTAATGATATATCCTGACAATGTGCTAGCCAGGCAATAAATTTTTAATGATTTACCGGGAAATTTCAATACCTTAAGAATTACATTATTTAAATATTTATGAAGAAGTTGCATGAATGGCTATTAACGTTTAACTGTGCACATGGGGTCTCACAAACCTTTCGCACTTGACGATATCTTAGAAAACATATTATTTCCTCCGCCCGCCGCGCTGTTGTGTTCCTGAGAGTGACTGAGGTCACCAGAAAGAAAGAAAGAAAGGAAGGAAGGAGTTTAGCTGGCAACAGATCGGCGACCCCTTGATGTTGCTGATCTCCATGGGCGGTGGTTCTCATGCTCGTTTGCCCGTCTCTCATATATAAAAATCACTATTACTATAACTTTTAACTCTTATTATGATACTAATTATAAATATAAATATTTCTAGACAATTTACACAGCGCCATCTAGCCCCAATTAAGCGCAAAGCTTGTGTTATGGGTACTAGACAACTGATATATGTACTTAAATACATTTATTTCATATCATTTTTTTTTTGTAAATACATACTTAAATACATAGAAACGCCCAGACCAAGACAAACAGACATGTTCATGCACACAAATGTTTGTCTTGTGCGGGAATCGAAGCTGCGACCTCGGAGTCAAAGTGGCCATTGCTAACCATTCGACCACCGAGCTCGTCAAACTATTCGCTCATAATTGCCTCTTATGGCTTTCGTTCTTGAGTTTTTACATATTAGCTATGTATGACACTTTAACTAACACACAATGCACAATAGTAAGTAGTTACAATTCATTTTTGAGCAGTGAGGTTTTGGGGTGTAAGTGGTTCATCAACATCTTTGAACCAAAGCCAACTTCACCTGCACACGGTGCACCCTGCTGACTGACAAACGAAGCTCTGGCGAAAAGAGAGGTAGGGAGCGTAATTGTAAGCTACCCGACTGGGGAATGTACCTCCACCTCACACAATACCGCAGCCAAATAACGGTTCCCCTGAGGGCTGTTGTGTTCCTGCGAGTGAGTGAGGTCACCAGAAAGGAAGGAGATGCTGCAATGGCAGTGGGGGTGGCGGCGCGCGAGCGATATTTTATGTTGCGAGCGTTAATATGGCTACGGTAACCGCTTCACATCCGGCGGGCCGTATGCTTGTCTGCCACCCGACGTAGTATAAAAAAAAAAGTGACATAAAAAAGACAAAGCGTACCGTCATCGCTCAGCAGGAATTATTTAAAATTCTTATTTCTCATTCAAACTGAAACGCGGCAAAACTTTGAGACGTGGCTGAATTTAAAAGAGATCCCTTATTACTACTAAGGGACGAGGTCAAAAATTATAATACAGCTCCCTTGTTTTCAAAAGCTTGAAACGTGATTCTGTTTTATGTAAAATTTCACTAAATTTATAATTATAATTATTAAGATAAGTAACAAGACACTAAAGTTTTAGAAGTTATGTCTCTTTGAGTAAAATAGGAATCTTTATTTAATTTTTGTAGGCTTTCCGTGTCAAAATTGGCAAAAGATATCTTAACTCACCTAACTGACAGGGTTAGGAAATAAATAAACCAATAAAATACATTTTAGGATAAGGCCATCTAGTCCCAAACTAAGCAAAGCTTGTACTATGGATACTAGATAACTGATATATAATACTTAAATACATTTTTTTTGTAAATACATACATATAATACATAGAAAACGCCCGGACCAAGACAAACAGACATGTTCATGCACACAAATGTTTGTCCTGTGCGGGGATCGAACCCGCAGCCTCGGAGTCAAAGTGGCTATTGCTAACCATTCGACTACCGAGCTCTAAAAACTAAAAACTCTCTAGAAACTAAACACTAAAAACGTCAAACTAAACAACTAAAAACGTTCAATATCACAGTTGAATTTCATAATTAATCTTACTATTATTGTATCAAATTATTATTAGATTATTATAAATATTAAAAAAAAAATGGAAAAATTCACCTCTTTCAAGGTTGAAAGAGGTGAATTTTTCCATTTTTGTGGTGGGATTTGAACCCACGACCTCTCGATGACTCGGTCGAGTGCTCTCCCAACAACTGAGCTACCAGGAAGGTTTGTGTTGGTGACGAATTTTTGCATCTTAAATTTTACTGCGTGAGTTATTATTAGATTACCTGCACAATGAGTTTCTGACCGTCTGTGTCCCGTATTTTACTTAGGGGTGTCACTTAAGTGCCTGGGTCACGCTGTGGCTTATACTGAGTGAAATCCTTTTAAATTAGGCATCTGACAATGTTGATACTTTCAGATAGACGTTTTTCTATACTACATGATAATTATTCATTGTGTTGTATATCTATAAGTGTCTTTGTCCTTATGTTGTTATTTATTATTGTGTAATAAACTTTTCCTTCGTTCAATTTATTTAAATAGGTTATAGATATTTTTTAATGAGGATAAAACCAGTAGTAGTGTGCGTTTTCGTATGAAATACAGGCATCATCAGTATGAAATATTTCATTTATTAATTCGATTTGGTTTTTTTTTTAACGGGACTGGGACATACCCACCACTCTGTCTGCTGTCTAGCCTGGATTAACAGCGGCGACCGCCAAAAAAAGCAATGAACAGTGAAGTCCATGCAGTCCCGGGGGTAAAACTACGGCTGCCTTGGAACTCACAACGAATTTAATCAGAAGAAATAAGTAGGAGTAAGAAGCTTTGGTAATATTATTGTTTTACTTTTCGTATTAAGGATCTCGTAAAATATTAAAGTTGTACCGGGTTTGGCGCGGGACCAGAAAACCGTGCGGTGCGGTGACGATAGTTGGTTAGCATCTGATTTGATCTGTACTATTTGTGTTAATTAATGCTGCTGCAGGAGCTACAAATTGCATTAATCGCTTGTACAGTTCCTAATAATTACTCAACACGGCATTGAATACAATAGTAATCAATTTGTTCTGAGCCTCGGACAACTGCTGCAATTAGAGAAACGCAGGATGGGTTTCCTCGTTATTGTTATTACACACCACATATGATACCATTCCGTGCTGAGGAGGGCACGTTAAGCAGTCGGGCTCGGCTGTTAGTTGTCGTTAGATGACAGTCGTTAAGCCTAGTCAGTGGTCTTTAGGCTGCTTGAAAACACTGGCCTCCGCCAAACCACAGTTGAGCATCGTGGTGGAGTCTGCTCTAAATCCCTTCAATTGAGAGGAGACCCGTATCCCAGCTGTGGGATGAGTAACGGTTGATGACGACGACGACATGCTACATTTTGTGCTCCAGTACCTGCTTGCTCCATTTGTCCGCATAGATCGGTTCGAATTGTCAGTAACCCAGTGATTTCTGACCGGCTGTGGCTGATAACTTTGTGTGCTTTGCAAATTACATCACGGGGAGTACTCAACTGAGCTCAATTATATACCACATCTACTAAGTTTCACTATCTTACCACTCACAAAACGATGAAATTTTATCCATGCCACGTTGATGATTGGCCGTTGCTGCAGTACGGGTTTTAAGAAGCTTTCTACCACGTATGGCAAAATTGTAAAATCAACTTTCCTTCAACGGTGTTTCCGAACAAAAATGATTAGAGAGCCTTCAAGAAAAAGCCTATGTTTTCCTAAAAAGGACTATATTACACATATAGTCCATACTTCTCACGTCGTACACCTCATTACTAAGGGTCGTGATTCCCCAGCAAAAACATCTTCTCTCTAACAATTTTTCTCCAACTATTGCGATCTTTAGCAACGTGGAGGGCACTGGCATGGTTGACGGTAAACAACCAAGAGGTCGAAGCCTTATGAGATGGTCTAACCAGAGACCCTACCGCTGAAGCTGAAGCCGATTACCATAGAATATTTTGATTCTAAATATAGGTCTTACTTTTGAATTTGATCAGATGTTGAGATTTGAATCAGATGGTCTAACCAGAGACCCTCTGGTTAGACCATCTGTTGTTAGACCATCTTATATGGCTGCGACCTCTTCGTTGTTTACCGTCAACCATGCCAGTTGCTATTGCTGATCGAGGTTATAACCATCCTTTCGATTTTCTATATTTATATATTTCACCATGCGTTAGAAAATGTCTTAGTTCGAAAATATTAGAAAAAGCTTTAGTAAATGTCTTAAATTAATTATTTCTTTTTTTTTTGTACAATAAAGGTTCTACAACGAAAACCTTTTACACTAAAGGTATTTATGTACTTATCTATTATTATGGCTATTGAATGGTACAGTCAATCGATGACGGCACAGTTTACTTACTCTGAATACCGGTCAGCTGCTAGTTCCGGTCACTCGTTCACTAGTGAATGAATGAATGGCACACAATGCAAGTCTCAGTTGGATGTGATTCTATAGGGAGAACTTACGGCTTCTTGATATTGTGTAGAATTACTTCAACATAGGTACCTAAGACTTTAAATTATTATTTAGATGGACCTGACGACTAGCGAAAGAGACTCTGATGGGGGGGGTAAGTCCACCTCACATAATACAGCGCAGCCAAATAACAATTCCCTTGATGGTTGTTGTGTTCCTGAGATCACCAGAAAGTAAGGAGTTGATGCGTTGGTAGCGGGGGTGACGCCGCGCGAGCGACATTTCAAGTTACTATGGCTACGGTACCTGCTTCACATTAGGCGAGCCGTGTGTCAAAAAGACAGGCTTATCTCTAAAAGAGAAATTGCTGCTAGCTGAGAAGGCGGCGCGCGAACGATACTTGATTACAAGCGTTAGGCAGGCTATTACAGTACTACGACAGTACGTTTTTTAAGATATTTTCTGCCACGAACTGTGACGTTGTGGAATCAACTTTCCTCAGCAGTATTCCCAAATAAATACGACATGGGGGCCTTTAAGAACGGAGTCAATATTTGCCTTAAAAGGCTGGCAACGGATCGGCGACCCCTTGGTGTTGCTGATTTCTATGGGCGGTGGTGATTGCTTTCCATCAGGTGACCCACATGCTCGCTTGCCTCACATATAAAAAAATGGCTGTATGCTAATTTGTCATCTGGAGTAGTATAAAACGAAGAGATATCTTATAGTACTTAATGTCACACTTCAACTGGGTAGTTATTACTGACGGTTTTTTCCTACGTTCAGGTGGCTGATTCCCCTGCTGTATAAATTATTGCTTGAACGCCTTCACCCCGCTGCCACCAACTCCTTTCCTGATGACTTCGCTCATTCGCCGAACACAACAATTCTATAAGCCTCAGGACACGGACATAGCCTACAATAAACCGTAGTAGAACTAGAGTTAACGACATAGCTCAGCAGACAAGGATCAGCAGGCTGAAGTGGCAGTGGAAACAACTCCTTCCTTTCTTGTGACCTCACTCACTCGCAGGAACACAGCAACCCTCAAGGGAATTGTTATTTGGATGCGGTTTTTTGTGAGGTGGAGGTACTTCTCCAGTCGGAGGCTTACTAATACGCTGTACCCTACCTCTCTTTTCCCAGAGCCTCTTTCGCTAGTCCGCAGGGCGCATCACGTGCAGGCGAGGTTGGCTTTGGTTCTGAAGATCGTTGTGAGCTCCTTATACCTCTTATGATAATGAAACTATTACGTAACTGAACTACCTGCACTGAAAGGTATTTTTTATACCACTAAGGTGACAAACAATCATACGGTCCGCCTGATGGAAAGTAGTTAGCGTTGCCTATGGACGTCTGTAACACCTGAGGCGTCACATGCGCGTTGCCGACCCTGTAAAAACCCTTTGCGCCCTTTTTGAAGAACCCATGCTGTAGTCTCCTGGGAAAACCTCGACAGGCAGTTCATTCCATAGCTTGATACTACGTGGGAGAAAACTAATCTGGAACCACACAGTACGTGAACACTTCGGTTCTAATGTGTGAGAATTTAATCAGATTTCGTTCATCTCGAGTTCCATTAAACTTAATCTGCAAGTAACGTTACCACTTGTCTATAAATGAATCGAGTTAACGTCAGGTATATACGATCACATAACCATTGATTTCCAGTTAACACAACACACAGGCCATCGAAATTGCTAATTCTACAACAGCAGGAAACAGGAGGTTAGTGGATTGCAGCAGTAATTGTCACTGCCGAGCTGGGTTTGTATTGTTAACGAGTGGCGTTCAAATCAAACTGTATATATAGTATTCTCGTTTGTATCCCGCTTGGGTTTTAATCGCTTAGTAAATAATAATTTAACAATTGATTTAAATTTATCATTTTCCTTTTTTGAAAACCCTATATACAAATTTTGTTTCAGTGTCCAAACAAAAATTCTCCAAACAAAGATGGGAGTTGGAGCAGCGTTTGGGAATGCGGGTGATAGTTACGTGTCTGAGGTGATAGTTAGTAAAAATAGAAATAAGTCTATTGACTGCTGCGTCAATCAAGCCATAACTGTAATCTGGCTGAACAAGTAAAAATGCCCCATCTAGGGGCAATTTCACCTGAACTTTCATTCATTATTTGGATGAGTTTTAATGTAATAAAAATATTTATGTTGCAAATTTTTTGTTAATAATTTAATTAGAATTTGAGGTGTAAGTGTTTCATCAATCAACACCAACCACCACCAAAGCCAATCTCACCTGTACGTGGGTGCACCCTGCTGACTGCAACGAGGTTCTGGCGAAAACAGAGGGTGGGGCATAGCGTATTTTTTAAGCTGCCGGACTGGTGAAGTAACTCCACCTCACCGAACATCGCAGCCAAATAACAATTCCCTTGGGTTGTTGTGTTCCTGAGAGCGAGTGAGGTCACAGAAAGAAAGGAAGAAATATAAGACTGGCAACGGATCGGCAACACCTTGGTGTTACTGATCTCATTCATTGGCGGTGGTGATTGCTTTCCATCAGGCGACCCACATGCTCGTTTGCCCCTCTGACTCTGAGGTCGCAGGTTCGATTAATATTTGTATGCATTAACATGTCTGTTTGTCTTGGTCTGTGTGATTTCTATGTATTATGTGTATGTAATAAAAAATATATATATTTAAGTTTAATATCAGTTCTCTAGTACCCATAGTACAAGCTTTTCTTAGATTGGGACTAAATGGCCGTGCGTAATTTGTCCAGGAATATTTATTTATTTATTATCTTTGTGCACTTTCAATGCCGATAAATTTGTATAAAAACAATCCCATTGATGTGATTCAGCTTCCAAAAAAACAATATAACAACAAGTATCATTAGATTAAATAAGGCGATGGATAAATTAATTCGTTTTATTCGTTATGTAGAAACTTTCAGTGATTGATGACTGAAGTAACCTCCTAAAGTTTTGGCAGTTTCTCTTTGTAGTATTTTGTCCAACGTCAGCCATTTTAGAAAGTTTCTAGACCCAATGTTTATATAGCTAATGGCTGGTAGATGCTGGGATATGGGTCTCTCCTCAATTGCATGTGGACTATGTACTAGATAGATAGATAGAATTATGCTTTATTTCGTGATCGTCAACCCTTACTTGTCCCACTGCTGGGATACGAGTCTCCGCCCAAGTGAAGGCTTTTGAGCGTACTCCACCACGCTGCTCAACTACTAAGTACAGTATTTTCAAGTCACAACGGTCACTGATTTGGCTTAGCGACTGTCATCTATAATGACAACCGCCGGGACCGACGGCTTAACGTGCCCTCCTAAGCTCGGGATAAATAAACCCATCCATGGACAGGCTACGGTCGACGTTGCTTAACTTGCGTGTTCGATTTGACTGACACACGCAACGATGTCACCGAGCTCCTCTATATATTTATTTTATTTTTTGTTTAATCGCAACATATAACAGAATTACATTACATTCTTATAAAACAGTATGCTGAAAAGTTGGCATGTTTTATACGCATACCGAGCCATCACATAATACATATGTATTATTTCGTGTACATAGCAATTTACGAGAATGCAAGCTGTGCTATGAACAAGTTTTTTTTTTAGACTACGTGGCGACGAAGTGTGGGGCGCTCTCTCTCTCTCGATGGACCGATAACCTCAAAAAAAAACCCCGACAAGTGCGAGTCGGACTCGCCCACCGGGGGTTCCGTACGTAGGATCATTATAAACAGTTCAGGAATCTAATCGCGCGGTTTTTTCCGAGCTTTTCCTGACATTCAGCTTCAAATACTTATAATTTTACATAAATAAATAAATAAAATGTATTTTGCAATGTGCACATCAAGCCCTTTCATGTGATACCCCATTTGAAGTAGTAGCTTCAATTTGAAATTTCGACCCCTTAAAAATATTGTAGACCACCTATTTTTTTAAGATTTAATTACAAATGTATAGTTTTGAGATTTATTCTTGTACTTTAGTCTATAACGATGTTACTTGCCAAATTTCATAGTACTAGGTCAAGGGGAAGTACCCTATGAGTTTTGATTCCCTTGAGAAAGTGTCGAAATATGCGTTTTTTGCTGAATGAAACGGCCGTATGTTTTTATTACGTAAACTTAGCAGTTTGATTTTTTTTACAATTTCATGGGACCAGAGATGATATCTCCAGGCATTGATCGACATAGAGGGTTTTGACAGACAGACAGACAGACGGACAACAAAGTGATCTTATAAGGATTCCGTTTTTCCTTTTGAGGTACGGAATCCTAAAAATGTCTGGTAGTGGTTGGATGCGGAAAGCGGAGGATCGCATATGGTGTAAAGCATTGGGAAAGGCCTATATCCAGCAGTAGGCTGATACAGGCTGATAATAATGATGAAGATATAAGATAAGTCTTACTTCCAAACACGATTAGGATAAATAGACATTTTTACAAGTAGATTGTTGAACGAGTTGAATAAAATGATCCGAGACTTCCCCGCCGCTATACCGCTTCAATGTTTCGCAACGTTTGCTTTGAATTTCATGAATATATTTACTGGCTGCTAGCATCCGCTCTTATTTTACTATCAAGTGGTCTATCTTGCTTTAGTTTACCTTGTATTTATTTAGTTTAGTTTTCATTTAAGAGGAACACAGATTTTTTGTATTACGTCGCAAACAAGCACATGGCCCGCCCGATGTGAAGCGCTAAAATTAAATATCGAAATATTTGGCTGCGGTATTCAGTGAGGTATTCCCCTGTCGGGCATCTTTTTGTCAAATAAAGAGGTAAGTCACTGACTGAGCCTCTTTCGCTATTCCGCAGGATACACCACATGCAAGTTGGTTTTGCCTGTGAGCCACTTACGCCAGAAATGGTTATTAGGAAGAATATTTTAGGCTTAATGCCTTTCGTACAAAGTTAGCAGGCCGTATGTGACAAAGTTAACAGGCCATATATGACAAAGTTACAGGTCGTATGTGACAAAGATAGCAGGCCGTGTCAAAAACTGATTAGGCAATCAGTTTTTGTTACGGCCTGCTATTCTTAAACTGGCTAGGTAGGAGAGCGTTCCGAAAAGTGTGATCGGGACAGGCGAATGGAATTTGAGAGGGAGATAAGTTAGTGAAGATAGAAAGAGAAAGAGTTACGTTTCGTATATTACTGCAGGGACAAGAGAGAGGCGAGCGCACATTTTCTATCTTTTTTTCTCTCATAGTCAGTGACGTTTCGTATAGATGGAGCTAAAGAAATTACTTCAGTCGTGTGGTCTAAAACACACTCGTTTTTTGCGATGTGTGACATTTGAGAGGCTTATTTTTCATTTCGAGACGACGAGAGACGAGCTCGGTGGCGTAGCGGTCAATGACGCCGCTTCGACACCAACGCTCGTGGGTTCGATTCCCACACAGGACAAATATTTGTGTGCATGAACATGTCTGTTTGTCTTGGTCTGGGCGTTTTCTATGTAACATATGTATGTATTTACAAAAAAAAAATGTATTTACGTATGTTTATCAGTTGTCTAGTACCCATAACACAAGCTTCGCTTACTTTGGGGCTAGATGGCGCTGTGTAATTTGTCTGACAATATTTATTTATTTATTCCTTTTTTTGACAAGCCCGGTGGTTGAATGGCTGGCAATGGCTACTTTGACTCCGAAGTCGCGGGTTCGATCCCCGCATGAGCATGTATGTTTGTTTTGGTCTGGGTACATTCTGTTATTATAAGTATGTATTTACAAGAATTGGGCAGGGCACATAGCACGGAGGACGGATGACCGATGGGGTCGAAAAGTTCTCGAGTGGAGACCACGTACCGGCAAGCGTAGCGTAGGACGTCCACCCACAAGGTGGACAGACGACCTCATTAAGACCGTAGGATCGCGTTGGATGCAAGCCGCTTCCAACCGGTCTTATTGGAGATCTAGAGGGGAGGCCTATGTCCAGCAGTGGACTTCCAATGGCTGAGATGATGATGATGATGATTTACAAGAAAATGTATTTAAGTACATTTATCAATTTGGGGTGTAAGTGGTTCATCAACGTCTTTGAACCAAAGCCAACTTCACCTGCACGCGGTGCACCCTGCTGACTGACAAACGAAGCTCTGGCGAAAAGAGAGGTAGGACGCAATGAGGGGTCGTACTGTGCCTCGCTTTTATTATTATTATTATTTCTGATGGGAGAGGGGCACAGTGTGATCTCTCGTTCAAAGCTTGGCTAGCATCCGACTGGGGAAGTACCTCCACCTTGCAAAAGACCGCAGCCATAAGGGCTTTGCCGTGTTCCTGCGAGTGAGCAAGGTCACCAGGGCTGTTTTTTCTGAGAGGTCGTCATGCTGACAACTGGGAGACCAGTGGCTGTCGAACCGCTGCCAGCGGTGCAGGCGCGGCGTGTTGGCGCGGCGGTCAGGGAGACCCGGTGAAACGGTTGTCCGCTGGCCGCCCGCAGGTCAGTAGGGTTCCCGAACCCGGGGATCACCTAATCTCCGCCCCGGGAGGCTGAACCGCCAACCTGTGTAAAGTCCCTGTTGTAGTAGTCGTGCCGGAGGAGGAGACCGGAGTGGACCCGGCTGCTACAGCAGAGGGGGACCGGGGGCCCTTCCGCCCGCCGCGCTAGCAAACCGCACAACCTGCACTGTACTGCGGGGGTAGACACCGCGCTTTTTTTCTGTCGTGTTGTCAATGAGACGACTTCTCACAAACCTCTAAAATCTTTTTATGGCCGTGAAGAAAAACAGAAAGCATTTTACTCCAGCGGCGTCCTCTTCCACACTCAGTGTGGATTTCTGTAACATTAGGGGTCTTCACGCAAACATTAATGCAGTTCACCAACACCTTGAAACTGCACAGCCGACCCTGCTTTTTTTGACAGAGACTCAAATATCTTGTCCGGCCGACACATCCTACTTATTATACCCTGGGTACAAACTCGAATATTCTTTTGTACGTCGAGCTGGGGTATGTATGTACGTCCGGGAGGATATTTGCTGTCGACGCCTTCACGGCCTAGAAGACAGGGACCTGTCTTCTAGGCCGTGAAGGCGCGTGGATCAGGGTGGCCACACCTGCATCTACGCGTGCCTTTACAGGTCTCATAGTGGTGATTCAGACACAACTCGGATGATCGAGCACCTACAACTGGCGACTGACAGAGTCATGGAACAGTATCCCTCCGCGGAGTTAGTGATTTTGGGAGACTTCAATGCCCACCACGCCGAGTGGCTTGGCTCTCGGTCCACTGACTTCGCGGGGAGGTCTGTTCACGACTTTGCACTGGCTTATGGTTTCTCGCAGCTGGTACATTCTCCAACGAGAATACCGGATATCGAGGACCATACGAGCTCTCTTCTGGACCTTCTGCTGACCACACGTCCGGATGGGTACAAGATCACGGTGGACGCTCCGCTTGGGTCGTCGGACCACTGCCTCATCCGGACCCAGGTGCCATATGCTAGCTCTGACGCGCCCCGGCCTACCGGATGGCGTCGTGTGTGGCACTACAAGTCGGCAGATTGGGATGGATTGCGTGAATTCTATGCATCATACCCGTGGAGGCAGCTCTGCTTCGGGTCAGAGGACATCGACTCCTGTGCATCCGCTGTGGCTGGGACGATTTTGGATGGGATGGAATTATTCATCCCAAATCGACTGGTGGCCACCGCGGGTGTTAAAAAACGGCCGTGGTTTAATCGGTCTTGTAGAGAGGCTATACTTCGCAAGCAGGCTGCATACAAGACTTGGACCGCGGCCCGTATTAATGGGGATCAGAATGTTTCTGACTTGAAACATGAGTTTAATGCTGCCTCGAGGTCCAGTAAGAGAGTGATTGCTAGGGCAAAGTATGATTTCGTCGGCAGAGTTGGTGAGCGCCTGGCTAAGCATCCATCTGGGAGCCGTGCTTTTTGGTCGCTCGCTAAGGCTGCCGAGGGAAACTTCTGTCGGTCGTCTTTTCCACCACTGCAAAAACCGGATGGTAGTCTGGCCTATAGTGCTAAGGAGAAGGCCGACTTACTGGGCAATCTCTTTGCCTCTAATTCGACATTGAACGAGGGAGACGCCGTACCACCTACTATCCCATGGTGCGGTAACTCCATGCCGGAGATTTCGATTACACAGTGAGATGTCCGGCGGGCGTTGCTCTCCCTCGATATTCACAAGTCGAGTGGGCCAGATGGCATACCGGCAGTGGTGTTAAAGGTGTGTGTTCTTGAGTTGTGTCCTGTACTTACGCGCTTGTTCGCGCTTTCATACTCCACTAGGCAAGTTCCGTCTATGTGGAAGACTGCGAATGTGCACCCTGTGCCTAAAAAGGGCGACAGGTCAGATCCATCGAATTACAGGCCTATTGCTGTTACCTCCCTTCTCTCCAAGGTGATGGAGCGTGTAATTAATACTCGGCTCCTTGAAGAGAATCACGACTTGATCAGCGACAAACAATATGGCTTTCGCCATGGTCGCTCAACTGGTGATCTTCTAGTGTATCTTACGCACCGATGGGCTTTGGCGGTGGAGAGTCAAGGTGAGGCATTGGCGGTTAGCCTGGATATGGCAAAGGCGTTCGATCGGGTCTGGTACCGCAGTCTTCTTTCGAAGTTACCTGCATACGGTCTGCCCGAGGGGCTATGCGAATGGGTTGCTAGCTTCTTGTCCAGCAGAAGCATTAGAGCCGTTGTAGATGGCAGTTGCTCCGATAGCATGGACATCAATGCTGGCGTCCCGCAGGGTTCTGTATTGTCCCCGACGCTGTTTCTGCTGCATATTAATGATATGTTGTATAATGACAGCATTCATTGTTATGCAGACGATAGCACCGGGGACACTTATTACACGGGCCGCGCAAATATCCCTCGTTCTTTGGTGGAGGAGAGCCGCGAACAACTTGTGTCGCAAATTGAGAGCACACTAAGTAGAGTGTCCGACTGGGGGCGACAGAACTTAGTGCGATTTAACCCCTCTAAGACACAAGTCTGCGCGTTCACCGCTAAGAAAACCCCATTTGCTGTGGCTCCACACTTCGAAAACACACCCCTCACCATCGCCAATTGGTATTCTAGGAGTTGACATCTCCAGCGACGTCCAGTTTCGATGTCATCTGGAGGGGAAGGTCAAGCTGGCATCGAAGAAACTAGGTGTGCTCAACAGGGCGAAACATTACTTCAACCCGCGGCAAAGACTTATGCTTTACAAAGCTCAAGTTCGGCCGCATATGGAGTACTGTTGCCATCTATGGGCGGGAGCGCCTAGATACCAGCTTGCACCTTGTGACTCGATTCAAAGGCGTGCTGTGAGGATTGTTGACGATCCCAAACTGACAGACGGTTTAGAACCTTTAAGTCTGAGAAGAGATTTTGCGTCCCTTTGTGTGTTCTACCGTTTGTACAATGGGGTGTGTTCAGAGGAGGTGTTTGACATGATGCCCATGGCTTCCTTCTACAGTCGCACCGCTCGCCATCGACAGGGAATTCATCCTCACACTTTAGAACCGAAATGGTCACGTACTGTGCGGTTCCAGAGAAGTTTTCTTCCACGTACTATCAAGCTGTGGAATGAATTGCCTGTTGAGGTTTTCCGAGGAGACTACAGCATGGGGTTCTTCAAAAAGGGCGTGAAGAGGTTTTTACAGGGTCGGCAACGCGCATGTGATGCCTCCGGTGTTACAGGCGTCCATAGGCTGCGGTAACTGCTTTCCATCAGGCGGACCGTATGCTTGTTTGCCACCTTAGTGGTATTAAAAAAAAAAAAAAAAAAATTGTCCAGTACCCGTAGTACAAGCTTTGCGCTTAATTTGGGACTAGATGGCGTTATGATAATTGTCCAGAAATATTTATTTATTTATTTTTGACGCTTAGTGGCATATCTATAGAAATATAACATCAGGTAGTTATGCTGTTAAATATTTATGGAAATTACTTTTTTAGTATTGCCCACTCTAGGTTAGTACAGATAAAACTTATATGTCCCGGTAGTTTTAACTTTTAACCAATAAATCTGTCGGAACACTTTTATCGGCAAAATTAATCTTGCAGTTACAAATTCGCGAGGTCAATTTACATAGGCGTCCTTTTTTATTTTTCAGCCTAGATTACAGCTCCATTTGTTTTATTTGAGTCATTTCGTAACGTTATTGAGTGAAAAAGTCAAGGTATTTAATAATACTGAAAGGGAAAGAAAATAAATAAATCTTGTAATAATACTGAAAGGGCACAAGCCCGTATTTAACTTTTCTAAAATAATTATGCATCGGCATTAACTAATAATCATGCTACTGTTAAGAAATGAGTCTTCGTTCAATCGAAGAGATTTAGAGTCACTAAAGCCACTGAATTGGCATAAAACTGACAATAGTCGGGACCGACGGCTTAACATGCTTTCCGAAGCACGTTGGAGCTCGAGATAAATAAACCTATCCGTAGACAGACTGCGGTCGACGTTGCTTAACTTGCGTGTTCGATTAGATTGATACGCGTAACGACGCCATCAAACTCCTCACTGACAAGCGCAAGGATGCCATCGAGCTCCTCCATACAATTAATTATATAATTGTAATCAGGCATTAACCCATAATCATCCCACTGTTGGGATATGGGTCTCCTCTCAATCGAAGGGGTTTAGAGCATACTCCACCACGCTGCTAAACTGCGGGTTTGTGGAGGCCAGTGTTTTCAAGCCGCCCTAAGGCCACTGACTTGGCTTAACGACTGCGATCTAATGATAACTGCCGGGACCGACTGCTTAACGTGCCCTCCGAAGCACGGAGGAGCTCGAGATAAATAAACCCATCCGTAGACAGACTGCGGTCGATGTTGCTTAACTTGCGTGTTCGATTAGAATGATACGCGTAACGACGCCATCAAGCTCCTCACTGACAAGCGCAAGGATGTCATCGAGCTCCTCCATACATTTCATTATATATCAATACACATTAATTACTATAATAATAAACCCGCAGCTGAGCAGCTTGGTGGAGTAAGCTCTAAATCCCCTCCATTGGGGGAGACACGTATCTCAACAGTGGGATGATTATGGGTTGATGCCGATGCCGAATGCCGAACACATTAATTCCACTCCTGCCCCCTTACCACCAACTCTTATTGCGATTCAATAACTGAACCTAATGTTTATTCATACCAATGAATAAGCGACTTTATTTCAACTTCAATAAAGTCGCTTATTCATTGGTACGAATAAGCAATCTATTCAGTTATTGAATCGCAATAAGAGTTGGTGGTAAGGGGGCTGGATGGATTTGAAGAGCGTTATCACCACGTTGTTCAAATGCGTGTTAGCCAAAAGTCAGTGACTTCAGGCCTATTAAGTAATGACAAATAACAGCCGTGAGAGACAGAACGTGCCAACCAACAGAAAAGGTCAACATAAATAAACCCATCCAAGCGTTATTTCAATTAAATTAATTTTGCAGGTCAAAAAGAAACCTTTATCATTATCGGAAACCTTTGGAAAACCTATTTAAAACGAGCTCTTAATTTATTTTCATTCAATTACATTTTATTATAGCAATCTAAACCTAATAAACAACACTCATCATAGTACTCGTAGATAGCTATTCGTTTACGAGTATTTCGACTTTGCTTTCATTTAAAAAGTATTGTAGATTGTTTGCGTGTTTGGTTAATTTCTTTTGCTTTTCTGATAAAGATAAAACGACCCTTCAAAAGACAAAATATATTAATGTGATTATATTCTCTTATTTCTATATGAAATTTGCTCGACCCCTGATTTATTCACGCAAGTCGCCGAAATGCGATGTAATGTCGATACAGCCATTACAATGCGCGTATACGATACTACGATCGCACGCAGCAAGTCGCCAGAACACGATGCAGCATTGATGAAGTCGTTACAAAGCGCATATACGCTATTGCGACTACACGCAGCAAGTCGCCAAAACGCGATGCAGCATCGATACAGTCGCTACAGCGCAAGTTTATGCTACTGCGACTGCACGCAGCAAGTCGCCTATACACGATGTAACTTCGTCGCTGTCATTACAATTCGCATTTACGCTATTACGCCCACAGCAGCAAGTCGCCAAAACGCGAAGCAGCATCGATACAATCGAAAAATCACAAATTGCCGATGCTAAACATATTATGGTAGCTGTCAAGAGTAGCATTTCTCTTTTACCTGAATTTCACAGAACATAGCGTTTTTATATGACAAAAAGGAAAACACATAGGTTTGATTAAAACGGAAACCGTCTCACGGCCCGTAACTCGCTGGGACACTAAAATTTTTTAGACAAATATTTTTCCGAGTTTTATTTCCATAACGTGTTTTTCGCAGAAAAAACACATCGAAATTGTGGCCAGTATTTTTTCGTTCTTCTGTTTTGATTGTTTGTAAAAGTGTGACTTTTATTTTTTTTATGTGAAACCGTCTGATCGGTTGAATTTATTCGTGCTACTGCTGGGATAGGGGTTTCCCCTCAATTGAAGGGGTTTAGAGCCAGGAGGAGGCCAGTGTTTTCAAATCGCCTAAAGGTCACTGACTAGTACAGCTACGCAGTTGCGGAGTGTGGTCGTGTACGCTCTAAAATCCTTCGAATGAGGGAGACCCATATTCCAGCAGCTGAATGAATATGGGTTGATGCATCTAAATATTTAGTTATTTTTTTAATTCTTATTCAACACTAGCTGATGCCCGCGACTTCGTTCGCGTGGACTTTATGATTCCGGCATATTAATACAAATACGAACTAAAGTAGATACATAAGAAAATATTTGGGGCAGTATTATACGTTAAAAGTCAACAAATTATTATTTTTATTTAAGATAGTCACCATAGTTTCAAAAAAAAATATTAATTATATGAAGGGAGTCTTTCCTTCGGGAGCTAATATGAAAAGACCTCAAGCGTTACTAATCCTCGATAAAGCCACATTGTTGGCCATTTCGCATTCATCTGAAACGATTAGACAGCAATCCTGAAACATTTTCGCTTTGACACAGTTTCGTGTCACAAAGCATGTCGGTGTTTCCGTTCGGTATAAATCGAGTAGAATATTGAACATTGTATTTGCGTCCTTCCGCCTAGAGGTAATATTATGGCTGCAATACCTGGCGACGCTGCTGTATGATATTATTTTGGCGCCTGATTTCAGCGAGGATTGCTCTCGCCAGGTATGTTTTTCCAGTCCCTCCTGAAGCATCTAAGAAAAACAGTTTCCCCTCGTTGTTTAAAAGACTTTGAGTCACAAAATCTTGCTACATAGCGTCCCGCAAATGCACGCATTCTTCTGGTTTGTGCGAATATATACCAATCGTTCCATTTCAATTTTAGCGTACACGTCTATATAAAACTGACTAAACAGACCACGTTAACGTTATATATATATATATATATATATATATATATATATATATATATATATATATATATATATATATATATATATATATATATATAAAGAAAATCACTGACTCACTCATCACGAAATCTCAGAAACTATAACACCTACAAACTTGAAATTTGGCAGGTAGGTTCCTTATAGGGTGTAGACATCCGCTAAGAACGGATTTTACGATACTCTACCCCTAAGGGGGTAGAATGGGGGTTGGAAGTTTGTATGAAAGTTCTATGTTTTTGAAGCAAGAGACTTGAAATTTAAAATGTATGCTCTATAGATGGTGTGGAGGTATACTAATAATGTATCTTTGGAAATCAACCCCTTTTTGGGGTTAAAACGGGGGTGGAAGTTTGTATGAAAGTTCTACGTTTTTGAAGTAAGAGACTTGAAATTTAAAATGTATGCTTTATAGATGGTGTAGAGGTGTACTAATAATGTGTCTTTGGAAATCAACCCCATTTTGGGGTTAAAACGGGGGTTGGAAGTTTGTATGAAAGTTCTATGTTTTTGAAGTAAGAGACTTGATATTTAAAATGCATGCTCTATAGATGGTGTGGAGGTGTACTAATAATGTATCTTTAGAAATCAACCCCCTTTTGGGGTTAAAAAGGGGGTTGGAAGTTTGTATGAAAGTTCTATGTTTTTGACGCAAGAGACTTGAAATTTAAAATGTATGCTCTGTAGATGGTGTGGAGGTGTACTAATAATGTATCTTTAGAAATCAACCCCTTTTTGGGGTTAAAACGGGGGTTGGAAGTTTGTATGAAAGTTCTATGTTTTTAAAGTAAGAAACTTGAAATTTAAAATCTATGCTCTATAGATGGTGTGGAGGTGTACTAATAATTTATCTTTAGAAATCAACCCCTTTTTGGGGTTAATACAGGGGTTGGAAATTTGTATGAAAGTTCTATGTTTTTAAAGTAAGAAACTTGAAATTTAAAATCTATGCTCTATAGATGGTGTGGAGGTGTACTAATAATTTATCTTTAGAAATCAACCCCTTTTTGGGGTTAATACGGGGGTTGGAAATTTGTATCAAAGTTCTATGTTTTTGATGTAAGAGACTTGAAATTTAAAATGTATGCTCTATAGATGGTGTGGATGTGTACTAATAATGTATCTTTAGATATCAACGCCTTTTTGGGGTTAAAATGGGGGTTGAAAGTTTGTATGAAAGCTCAATATTTTTGAAGTAAGAAACTTGAAATTTAAAATGTATAGATAGTGTGGAGGTGTACTAATAATGTATCTTTAGAAATCAACCTATTTTTGGTGTTAAAACGGGGGTTGGAAGTTTGTATGAAAGTCCTATGTTTTTGAAGTAAGAGACTTGAAATTTAAAATCTATGCTCTATAGATGGTATGGAGGTGTACTAATAATGTATCTTTAGAAATCAACCTCCTTATGGAGTTAAAACGGGGGTTGGAAATTTGTATGAAAATCCAATGTTATTGGAGTTAAAGTAATTATGGCAGAAGGATTTCAAATGATATTTAAGTATAAAAAATATTGAAAACAACTACATACTTACTATTATAAGGAGGGATGTATTATTATAACAATAAAAAGTACTTTAGGTTTTACAAAGAGGTTTTAAAAAATAATATCCGTCGACTTCATTGATTCTAAAAATTCGTCTAGATATTGATTGTTTTTAACTTTTTCATCTTTTTCCTTTCATTGGGTATTTAGCTTTTTCGAATGTAATTAAAAAATATTTGCAAATAACTAACTCCACGCGTCCGAAGTCGCGGGCGGCCGCTAGTATATATATATATATATATATATATATATATATATATATATATATATATATATATATATATATATATATATACACACACATATATATATATTATTTTATATATATATATATAAAATAAATAAGACTATTGCGTCTAACTTGTAGCAGATAAAAATAAAAGTAGCACTGCGTGTGGTTATTTTTTTTACAATACAATCAATATTTTGTTAAACTATTTATACTCATCAGGCTGAACAACTTTTGCTAAGGCGTCATTTTTATATTTCTTATAGTTTAGCTGAACCATTATGGTTCTGCATCAGGTGTTCCAAATCTTGGATTTTTATACCGAGATGGAAATTTCGTGTCCACGTTTTCAAATCGATGCCATTTTCGTAATTGACATTTTAGAAAACCATAGAATCAACACCCATATTGATATTGTAATATTTCAACCCCATCGCACCCCCACAGGAGTGCTCTTGTGTCACGTCGATTATGTTAGATTATAAAATAGCTGTTGTTTTCGGAATCAGCGACCCGATAAACCATAAAAACAATACCCATGTCGATTTTCAGACGTTTGCACCTCATTCCACCCCATTAGGGGTTGAATTTTGAAAAATCCTGAAACACGTGTTTACTCATTTATCTACAGAAGATCTCGTGTAAAGTTTCGTATAAAATAGTCCAACTAATCTTGGTTTCCCATACAAACTTTGGACCCCCATTTCACCCCCTTAGGAGTTGAATTTTCCAAATTCCCGTCTTAGTGAGCATCTACGTCCTGAAAGGAACCCCCATACAAAATTTGAGACTCCTAGCACTTGTAGTTTCTTAGATTTTGTGATGAGTGATTTTCTATAAAGAAAAATTTTCTTTAAACTTTAAATGACGATAACTTTTTAATCTGACATCAGATTTCGATGAAACAAAGCCTATATGTTGCTCAGGGATGACCTTAATCTTTTAGTGAAAACCGCGTAAAAATCTGTTCAGTAGTTTTAAAGATTAGCGAGTACATACAGACAGACAGACAGACAGACAAAAAAATCAAAAAAATCTTTTTTGTGTTCTGTTACTCTTTTTTTATCGCCCACACTCATTTTTTGTTAATTTTATCAAATGTACAGACACGCGGTTCCTACTGTTTTATTATATGTATTGATTTTATGTATAACTAGCTGGCCCGGCGAACTTCGTACCGCCTAATTGTCAATGAATGTCGTGGTATACATATTAGTTGAACAAAATTTATGATGTCTTGAAATTAATATAATGAATAATAGAAAATAATAGAGAAGCACGATGGCGTCATGGCACGTGTCAGTCTAATTGTACACGCAAGTTAAGCAACGTCAACCGTAGCCTGTCCATGGATGAGTTTATATTATCTCGAGCTCCTCCGTGCTTCGGAAGATACGTTAATCCGTCGGTCCCGGTTGTAATCATTAGATTAACTCGAGGTCCTCCGTGCTTCGGAGGGCACGTTAATCCGTCGGTCCCGGTTGTTATCATTAGATTATCTCGAGCTCCTCCGTGCTTCGGAAGGCACGTAAGACGTCGGTCCCGGTTGTTATCATTAGATTATCTCGAGCTCCTCTGTGCTTCGGAAGGCACGTAAGACGTCGGTCCCGGTTGTTATCATTAGATTATCTCGAGCTCCTCCGTGCTTCGGAAGGCACGTAAGACGTCGGTCCCGGTTGTTATCATTAGATTATCTCGAGCTCCTCTGTGCTTCGGAAGGCACGTAAGACGTCGGTCCCGGTTGTTATCATTAGATTATCTCGAGCTCCTCCGTGCTTCGGAAGGCACGTAAGACGTCGGTCCCGGTTGTTATCATTAGATTATCTCGAGCTCCTCTGTGCTTCGGAAGGCACGTAAGACGTCGGTCCCGGTTGTTATCATTAGATTATCTCGAGCTCCTCCGTGCTTCGGAAGGCACGTTAATCCGTCGGTCCCGGTTGTTATCATTAGATTATCTCGAGCTCCTCTGTGCTTCGGAAGGCACGTAAGACGTTTGTCCCGGTTGTTATCATTAGATTATCTCGAGCTCCTCCGTGCTTCGGAAGGCACGTTAAGCCGTCGGTCCTGGTTGTTATCATTAGATGGCAGTCGTTAAGCCAAGTGGCCTTTAGGCGGCTTGCAATTACTGGCGTCCGCCAACTCGCAGTTGAGCAGCGTGGTGGAGTATGCTCGAAACATATTCAGTTGAAGGAAGACCCGTATTTAATATTACCCAGCAGTGGGTAAATATTAAGTTCAGTATTTTACTATGTCACAAAATAAAGTACCATGACACTTGACAACCAATTAATATTCATTTTCAAGCATTCATTCATAAACAATTTTCAAAACAACAACGGACAACTTTCGCGACGTAAAAGTTAGACCAATCGATTTGACATTTAATTGAAAATCAATAAATATCCCAATCCGTTTTCAAATTTAATTTTTCGACAATTTTGTCAATGTTTTAATACTTATTATCCTATACCCACATTTCTGAATGCACGCATACATTTGACGTACGCACGTTAACGTCACGTTTGACAGGTCCGATTCCACGAACATTTTGTATGGAAAAATGATTTTTCTTTTATTTTATTTTTTTCGTAAATTTTCCAATGTTTTTAATAGTTATTCTGCTATTCTGGACGGAGACAAATCCAACAAATCAAAAACCATGGCAATCGGTCCAGCCGTTCTCGAGTTATAAGTGTTGTAACAAACACGACTTTCTTTTATATATATAGATCTCTAGACAAAATGGTTTCGATGTCTTATCAAGGCAAGCGTCCTGTGTCAGCTCTTATTGTGCACTTGACAGCTGCGAAATCTAATATCTAATAGATAATCTTTAATCTATTAGATTCTTTAATCTATTAGATATTAGGTTGCCTCTTGGCAACCAACTGGGCCATACAAATACGAAAGCTAATAAGATATACATTTCGGCAATTGCTCATTAAGTGTTGAAGATCATTGTTAACTCGCGAAAAAAAGTAATAAAGCAGTAAACGTTATTTGATTTATAGACAGAATTTAGTCCTATCGATGACAGTTGTACCTATTGTCCCACCTGTATCTTTTTTATACCACTAGAGTGGTAAACAAGCATACGACGGTCCACCTGTTGGAAAGAAGTCACATGCGCGTTTACCGACCCTATAAAAACCTCTTCACGCCTATTTTGAAGAACCCCATACTGTAGTCTCCTGGGAAAACCTCAACAGGCAGGGCATTCCACAGCTTGATAGTATCTGCGCCTGAGTGCTAAATATAATGCAGATTATTTGGTAGTACCCTATAAATGTATGTAGCGTAACAAATCTGTTTTTATACAAATAATGAATAGTATCCATTGACCAAGCAAACAGACGACGATGAACTCAATTTGAAATGTTAAGGAACTTCTCGATTATATACAATAGCTCCATAAATTATATGTAATACCTGTGGTAATACTTTGTTTAGTCAACTCGCTTATCGATAGGTTTCTGTCATTTCTGCCACGTGGCAGATGTTTATAATGGAACGGGGTCCCACCACACATTCATACCACTGTGTGGCAATGAGTAGCATCCAGGAATAACAGCGGTGACCACCAAAAATGATAATGAACAGTGAAGTCCATGGCAGTAAAACTATGGCTGCCTTGGAATTCAAAACGAATTTAACCAGAAGAAATTAATAGGAGTAAGAAGCTTTTGGAATTTGACTTCACCTCTTAAGAATGTGAGAAACAGCAATATGGCCAATATGGCACGTGGCAGATGTGACATAATCGTGTAGTTGAAGGGAACATTATAAACAAACTATATCTGTACTGTATATTTCGAAATCTAATAACTTTATCATCTACCAATGTAAGTAAATGGTAATTGTAGAAACTTATTATGCCAATGCTTTTCAGTTCTAAGTAAATCTTAAATTTCTACTATAATAAATACCTACTTATTATAGTAGAAATTTATTAATACTTAATATAATATTATTATTAATATTAATATGTATCTCTCTTAATTCACGGGTCAAGCCCGGTCATTTGATAGGCATACGCGGGGATATAGATCCAACACGTAGAGACCCCGTTGAGAAGTTTGATGTAATGTTGTACGCCCACCGTGACCCGCTCCAGGATATATCAATGGAACGATATACCCATGAGCAGGTCTCGGCAGGCGTTGAGACTATTGCGAAGTGTGATGGAAAATAAATGGGCTATGGAGATGAGATCTGGGTGAACTTAGTACCGGGCTATTACAGAAGAGGGACGGACGCCTGCCATAACTGCTTTTATTGCTAGTTATTTGCGGCAGGCGGTGGCTTGCCACTCACTAGATGGGCCTCCGAAAGATATCCTTAAGACTTAATATAGTAGGTATTTATTATAGTAGACGTATACGTTAGGCTCTATCAAACTTCTTACCGTATTTTTTTTTATACGAGGCGGGAGTATGTAGGTTACCTGATGGAAAGCAAACACCACCGCCCATGGAGATCAGCAACACCAAGGGGTCACCGATCCGGTGCCAGCCTATACTCCTTCCTTTCTTTCTTTTTGGTGACCTCACTCACTCACAGGAACACAATAACGATCAAGGGGATTGTTATTTGACTGGGGTATTCTGTGAGGTGGAGGTACTTCCCCAGTCGGGCAGCTTTTTTTACAGCAGTATGTTCACACGAGTGAAGTCGCGGGCACAAGCAAGTTTTCACTATTTTAATATCACTATTTTAATGTCACGGTATGGTGCCAAATTTTATAACCTAGATATGAATATTTGCTCAGTGATATGACATACAAATATTTGATTTCGTAATTTTCAAACAAAGGACTTCATAATGATGATAATAGTAGTTTATGAAACTGTTGCATAATAAGGGTTATTAAAATACGAGTGTGAGTTTATAACATGAACCGAAGGCGAATGTTACTATAGACCACACGAGTATTTTAATACCTAATTATGTGCAGTTTCATACACTACTTTATCTAATCTCATGAAATATATGATGATAATATTTTAAATACAACCATGAAGTTAATTTAACAGCTTTATTTCTTACATAAAAATCCATTTGCAGATCGAGCATGCGTAGTGCGCATGCGCGACGCGCCGCGCGGCGCCGAGTTCACAGATTATGTAGAAAAATTTTGCAAAGTTGCAATGTTTTGCAACCTGTTTAAAATACCTGTATCCAGGGCTGAAGCAGTATCGAAATGGAAAAAAAGTTATTTTTTGATACAGTTGTCGATACGAAAAATAACTTTTTAAATTTATTTTGATAGCTTGTGCGTAAAGACTGTCATTATGATACTGTGTTTAGTTTTTTAATGTGTAAATTTCAGTATGAGATTAGATAAAAAATATTATTTGATACTTTTTAGTGGTTTGTGTGTATACCATAACAGTTTGAGCTCTACATTCTATGGAGTCACAGTTAAAGCGAGGGTCATTTTATTGTTAATTTTAACTAACTATGGGAAGCTATGAATGGTAACACACCGATGACCCTATTACTTTCGTTATGTCTAAATATATATCTTATGACATTAAGATGGTAAACAAACACACGAGCCACTTGATGGTAAGCGGTTGTTCGGACTACGGACAATTGCAATATCAAGGGCATTTTCATCTTCACGTTATTTTTAAAGAATCTCTGGTTGTATGAAACCTCAGAAAGTTGTTTATTTTATAATTTGATAGTGAGAGGGAGAAACCTCTCTTTGACCATTAGTTGACCCAAATGCTCATACGAATATGAATATGAATATTTATTTAAAAAGCAAATTGTGTGTTACTCTCAAAGCGTCGACTCAATGAATAGGTATCCAATACAAATCAAAAACTTACACAAAATAAACACATTTTTTTTTATACTACCTCGGGTGGCAGACAAGCATACGGCCCGCCTGATGTGATGTAAAAGCCACATTAACGCTCGCAATATAAAATAATAGCTCGCGCGCCGCCACCCCCGCTGCCAACGCAACATCTCATTCTTTTCTGGTGACCTCACTCACTCGCATGAACACAACAACCTTCAAGGAAATTGTTATTTGGCTGCGGTATTCTGTGAGGTGGAGGTACATTCCCCAGTCGTGTAGCTTACAATTACGCTCCCTACCTCTCTTTTCGCCAGAGCTTCGTTTGTCAGTCAGCAGGGTGCACCACGTACAGGTGAAGTTGGCTTTGGTTCAAAGATGTTGATGAACCACTTACACCCCGAAAATCACACAAATCATCATATAAAATGTACACATATACAAAAGTGTGAAATCACATAAAATGTACATAGAATTTGACGACAGATAGAAACAGAGAATCTCAGTTGATTTATCAAACTAAATATAATATGGAAAATACTTAACTGACATCCACAGACAGCTTAGTCATTTCATTTACAGTTTCAGAGTTTCAGTTTAAGAAACAATACTCGCTTGTTAACTTAATGTCAGTTACTTATAGCTCTCAAAACTTACAAGGACAAATTGAGTTACTGGAAATTAATGTAGAAACAACAAAGCTATTTCGATTTTAAAGTAAAATCTACTTTCAATCGCAGTGAGCTCATATTTTGTTGTTAATAAATTAATATTCCAAGATAAATTACATAGTGCCATCTAGTCCTTAATTAAGCAAAGCTTGTGCTACGGGTACTACATAACTGATATTATACTTACATACATTATTTTTTGTAAATACATGCATATACACCGGCAGTTACCGGCAGCTTCCGTTAATCAGGCAACAAAATGCTGGAACAATATCCCTCCTCCAATTCGGTACCTTATCTTATGACGTTAAAAAACAATAAAAGTCTTACCTCTTAGAATACCAAAAGATACGCATTCCAAAGCGATTCCGGAAGCGGTAGCTGTCGTTGACTGACCTGTATATTTTTTTTACTTTATATCGCAATTTTAATTACATACTTATTAAATTTTCATTGAATTTAATAGATTTGATTTATTTTTGTATTCAGATATTTGCGTTACTTGTTCATGTTGAAATTGATTATTGATGTAATCTAAAACCACTGACTCATCCTCTCATAGTGCACATACACGTATAAGCATGTTTGTCTCTCGATTATTAGTCGGTCGCACCCGTCCGTCCATCAGGCGACAGCTGAAAATCCGTGTTTTTTGCACAATATGCAAAAAAGTCACACGAAGCTGTGGCCATTTGCTTGTAGCATCACACACGTGACATCTTTTATCTACGTTCAGTTTCCTACTGTATAAGTTCCCTCCTTGTTTTTTATTTTTAATTAAATTTTTGTATGTGTGTAACTGTACTTTGTAATATGCTTATAATATGTTGAATCTATCTATCTATAATATGTTGAAATCACCCAGACCAAGCCAAACAGATATGTTCATGCACACAAATATTTGTCTTGTACGGAAATTGAACCCACGACTTCTGAATCAAAGACGCCACCGGGCTCGTCTAAATGAATTAGACTGAGCCGTAATGCTTGGCTCTATACCGCTCGTTCGGGCAAAGTCGGCAAGGAGGGAAGCTTCACTTATGTCTTGAGATCAAGCCCACACACGTCCTTTTTTTGAAGAGAAAGAGAGAGATAATTCCCTTTGACCACAAAACAAATAAGGATTTATGTTGACGGACCCACTAGAGGGCTTGCCTTGCCCAGCGTGTCTTTAGCGAGATAACAAAATGTAGATAATTCCAAAAACTTGATATAAATAATCTATGTCCAGTTATTATTTAACTATTTAAATAATTATTATTATGTCTTTTCTTCTTTTATATATTTTTCGTAACTCACTACCCTTATCTTTATATCTTTGAGCCAAAGTCATCCTCACTTGCACATGGTGCACTCTGCTGACTGACAAACGAGTCTTTGGCGAAAGAGAGGCGGCTCAGCGTTTTTATAAGCTGCCCGAATTATTTAGTAAGCCACCTCACAGAATATTGCAGCCAAAGAACAAATTTGAGTGTCAACTGTGTACCACAAGTTCTTGTACAATAAAGATACTTGCAATAACAAACACTAATAAAGAAACAACTTCATCAGTAAGAGCAAAATTTCTTCGCAAATTTCAATCTTCGCATATAATATTTTAACCACTTTTATCAGAATTCAGAATTTTGACCTGAATTGTTTCGTGTTGAAAATACGAGTGTCATATTTCCAAAACGTAATCTCCCAGTTTTTACCTGACAGCTCAAAAATGGGTCACAAAATCTTATAATACAAGCGTGAATATAAATTGAAAACACGGCTCGTATTGCCCGTCTACAAGACTTATATTTCAATATTTGCTTCAAGTAATATCATTGAAAATGTGAGGCAATTTCTGTCTGTTTATTAAATTTGTATAATACAATTTTGCTGCTGGAATACGGCTAGATGTTATGCCAGTTTCGTGGACTTACATTAAGGTGGACACAGATTAGTGCGGAATCTAAAATTGAAAATTATAAAATTCGTCATAAAATCATTTCCCTCCAATTGAGTCTGTATATTTTTTGGTCTACGTAGCGTGATATGTGCATTTCCCGGTATTAAATCGGATCGTTTAAAATAATCCGTGTCGATTATGGCATTTATATATCCCGCCAAACATGTCAGTTTATTTGTCGTGGGCGACTGAGTTATGTTCGGCATTTTTTAGGAACTAATCTATCCCAGATAGCATTCCCCGGTTTAAAACCGTATGGTATATAATAGTCCGTGTCGATTATGGCATTCATATATCCCGCCAGTCAAGTCAGTTTATTTGTCGTGGGCGATTGAGTTATGTTCGGCTTCTTTTAGAAACTAATCTATCCCAGATAGCATTCCCCGGTTTAAAACCGTATGGTATATAATAGTCCGTGTCGATTATGGCATTCATATATCCTGCCAGTCATGGCAGTTTATTTATCGTGGGCGACCGAGTTATGTTCGTCATTTTTTAGAAACTAATCTGTCTCAGATAGCATTCTCTGATTTAAAATGAGCACGAGATGTAAATTTTCATATGCAACAGTCGTGACCTACCTTGCAAATTATTAACTTCTGGGTTCCAATTCATCACAAATACAATAAACATAACATTTGACATTCCTCATCATCAGCACCAAATCAAACGTAATCTGGCTGCGGTTATCACCAAAGAGCACTCATTACACCTGACCCATAGATAATAATATCGCACGGCGGATAGACTTAAAACTTGGAAATCGAGAATTCGAGTTCTATATTATCACAGTATAATATACTATTACAGAACTACGTACAATATGGCCACTTCCTGTCGCTCTCTCGTGTCGACCTCACCTTCCCTCTGAGACGGATCTGAAACAGTTTTTATGGCGCCGCACGCACACACGCTCATTGACACTCTGCACAGACATAGAGTGGCCGGGTTTTGATATTATGTAAAAAAAAAACTATTTTTTTTTACACCTTTCTTTCTTTAATTTGAGTTTCACAATATTCAAAAGAGTATCATCTGCTGTTAAATCAATATAATGTATTGTTATTAAAATACACATAGACAAGGATTAAATGAAAAGAAATGGTAGCAGCGTGTCCTCACATAAAAATTCCATCTTTTCGACTTGTGATTATCCAGCTTAAACTTTAAAGCCAAAGCATACACAGTATATACGCTGACGTCTAACAAACGAGTTGATTCTAGTCTATTTATTTACATCTATTTCTATTCGTGGTTTGACTAGCGTAACATATCGTACATTTATTCGTGTATCGATTCATTGAGGAGCTTGATAGCATCGTTACGCTTGTCATTCTAATCGAACACACAAGTTAAGTAACATCGACCGTAGTTTGTCCATGGATTAAGTTATTTATCTTGAGCTCCTCCGTACTTCGAAGGATCGGTCCGGCTGTGGTCATTAGATGACAGTCGTTAAACCAAGTCAGTGGCGTTTAGGCGGCTTGAAAACACTGGTCACCGCCAACCCGCAGTTGACCAACGTGGTGGAGAATACTGTAAACCCCTTCGATTGAGATATCCTAGCAGTGGCATAAATAGGGGTTGAGACATAACGTACAAGTATTGAAAAATATATAGGACAGCGACCACTTTTGGGGTGTAAGTGGTTCATCGACATCTTTCAACCAAAGCCAACTTCACCTGCACGCGGTGCACTCTGCTGACTGACAAACGAAGCTCTGGCGAAAAGAGAGGTAGGGAGTGTAATTGTAAGCTACCCAACCTGGGAATGTACCTCCACCTCACAGAATACCGCAGCCAAATAACAACTCCTTTGAGGGTTGTTGTATTCCTGCGAGGTTACCGAAAGAAAGGAGATGCTGCGATGGCAGCGGGGGTGGCGGCGCGCGAGCGATATTTTATGTTGCGGGCGTTAATATGGCTGCGGTAACCGCTTCATATCAGGCAGGCCGTTTGCTTGTCTGCCACCCGACGTAGTATAAAAAAAAAAACTCTCATAAATTGTTGCTCGCAGTTGTGGTGCATGTAGAACGTTAGGTTATTAATATATACGTTTATATATTAATGTTATAGACTTGAAATTAACTAAATGACATGTAGCAAAATGAAATGAAATGATATGCAATGACTATGTACTGCAAACGACTAACACGAAAAAGATGCTGATTTAGCGACATTATATATTTTGGCTTTGGTTTACCTCTTAGATGTTTTTGAAGAAAAAACAAAGATGAAAAAAGCAAGGTTTTGTCGCAAATGAGCGATATATCGGACTGTCTTTTTATATTATAAGTCTGTACCCACCTTTAGGAAAGCCAGCATTGCATTGTTTTTCCCTAACATTTTTCAAATTTCTACATTCTTTACAATGCTATGCAGTATTCAGAGTTTTAGAGCTAATGCCTTGGGATCGCGTTTGTATTGTTTTGGGTTTATTAATATAAAAATATGTCGTACAATCGGAGGAACAGTTTAGGAAGTTGACCAGCTCACCACCATGCTGACAAACTAGGCTCTTGCAAACGTGAGGTAGGGCACAGTTTTTTCATAAACTAGCCCGAATAGGGAAGAGCCTCTACCTCTCAAACTGCTGCTATCAAATAACAATTCCCTTGAGAGTTGTTGTGTTAATGCAAGTGAGTTAGGTCACCAGGAAAGAATGAGTTAATGTGTTGGCAGATGGGGTGGTATTAACAAAATTTCATGTTGCGAGCTTTTATATATCCACGGTTACAGTTTCACATCAGGCCGCATGGTTATTTTTATCATTTTTCATAGCAAATTTGATTTCGATAAATTTAGACAGCAAACCAATATCTTAGAACCAAAGCCAACCTCACCTGCGTGGTGCACCCTGCTGACTGACAAAGGAGGCTGAGGCGAATAGAGCGGTAGGGCGTAGCACATTTTTTAAGCTGCCCGAATGGGAAAGTATCTTCACTTCATAAAATACCGCAGCCATTATAACAATTCCCTTGAGCGTTGTTGTGTTCCTGCAAGTAAGTGAGTTTACCAGAAAAAAAAACCGGACAAGTGCGAGTCGGACTCGCCCACCGAGGGTTCCGTAGGTACGTAGTATCATTATTAAATTTGATATTTTTAATTATAAGTAAGAAATAATGCGTCGAAAAAAATAAATAAAATATATTTTGCAATGTGTACATCAAGCCCTTTCATATGATTCGTTCAAATGGGATATGATACCCCATTTGAACTAGTAGTTTCAATTTGAAATTTCGACACCCTATAAAAAATATAGACCCCCTATTTTTTAAGATCTATTTACAAATGTATAGTTTTGAGATTTATTCCTGTACTTGTAGTCTATAACGATGTTACTTGCCAAATTTAATAGTTCTAGGTCAACACACTCAAAGGAATCAAAACCTAAAGGGTACTTCCCTATAGGTTTTGATTCCTTTGAGTGTGTCGAAATATGCGTTTTTTGCTGAATAAACGGCTGTAACTTTTTTCTACGTAAACTTAGCAGTTTGATTTTTTTACAACTTCATGGGACCGTAGACCTGAGTATACAGTTCAAATTTCAGCTTGATACCTCCACGCATACTCGACATAGAAATTCTTGACAGACTGACAGACAGACGGACAACAAAGTGATCTTATAAGGGTTCCGTTTTTCCTTTTGAGGTACGGAACCCTAAAAAGAAAGAAAGGAAGGAGTATAGGCTGGCAACGGATCTACCAACCCTCAGCGTGGCTGACCTCTATGGGTGGTGGTGTTTGCTTTCAATCATGTGACCCACATACTCGTTTGCCCCCCTCCCATATAAAAAAAATACTTTTGAATTTGAATGTATTCTCCTGTTTTTGGAAGTTGAAAGCCGTACAAAGCGACAACGTCGAATTCATATTTTAGTAGAATTCCCTGTACTTTGTAGGGACCGCCGAATTTGCCTATTTCACCAACCAACCGTCTAGGTTAATTAAGCAAACCTTTCAGCTACGCCCTCGCCGGATCCAATAGCAAGTAACTTTAACTACGTTATTTCTCAGAATTGCAAAATATATTTTAAGCTTTAATAAAGTTTTGCTTGTTTATTTTGGCTCGAATTTCAAGTAAGATCTGGAGGCTTACCGCCTAAGCTGAAGCCGATTCCCATCTGATGTTTGAATTACAAATATCAAATTTTAAACTTAGATTAGTGTCAATTGTGTTTAACTCAAGCGGCATAAACCCCGAAGCTCTACTGACAAAGCTAAAAATGTTTATCAATAACTAAACATAAGATCAATTTTTGGGACTCAAAATATTCGATGTGAATCAGCTTCAGGTTAAGAGGTAGGCCGCCAGCCCCCTGTCCGTTCACTGTATATTGGATTTAAGTATAATATCCGCTGTTTCCCCTATCCATTAACTAGCATGAGACAGTGACTTCGCGCGTATCCCGGTATGCTATGTGAATTTTCAAAAATCCTTTTTTTGTGCCACTAAGGTAGCAAACAAGCGTATGGACTATTCGCCTGATGGAAAGCAGTTACCGCAGCCTATTAACGCCTGTAACATCAGTGGATTCACACGCGCGTCGTCGATCTGTAGAACCCTCTTCACGCCCTTTTCGTAAAACCACATGCTATAGTCTCCTGGGAAAACCTCGACAGACAGTTCATTCCACAGCTTGATATTGCGTTCGAGAAAATTTCTCTGGAACGGAACAGTTCGTGACCACTTAGTTTCTAATGTGTGAGGATGAATTCCCTGTCGATGGCCAGCTGCAGCGGTGCGACTGTAGCTTTCTTAGTGGGTGCCTACGTCGTGATACCTACTGTATGGCAAATTTCAATCCAATCCTTCCTGTGGTTTTGAGCTGTGCGGTGATGGCTAAATCAGGCAGTATACAAAGTATAGGTACGTAGGTAATTTCAAGTATTTGTTTTCTGTTTTCAGCGAAATTTATTGAGTTTATAAAATCGTCCGTCCGTTGCCATGAAACTCAAAATTTCGAAATTCTGACTTCGGATTCGTGTAGAGCATCAAAAAGTAGTAATGTAAAGCGACCTTGGTTTTCCGATATCAATTCGGGAAAGTGGCCAAAATAAATAAATAAATAAAATAAATAAATTTCGCTATGGTGGCGCATGCTGCGCGTCCGATGTTTTATTATGATATTGTGGGCATTTAGAAGCTTTATTTATTCTTACGTTTTGACAATGCAGCAATGCGGTTTGAAAATATTTAAATTCAAATGAGTTCATAACGATGATAAGATATTTCCGGAATATTCTAAAACTTGATGACAGTTCCAGGAGTATATTACTTGATGAGCTCGGTTCGAATGGTTAGCAATGGTCACTTTGCCTCTGGGGTTACGGGTTCGATCCCCGCACAAGACAAATATTTATTTGCATGAACATGTCTGTTTGTCTTGGTCTGGGTGTTTTTATATATATATATATATAGTAACAAAAAAATGTATTTGACTATAATGTCAGTTATATAATATCCATACAAGCTTTGCGACTAGATGGCCGTGTGTAATTTGTCCAGGAATATTTATTATTTATCTATAGGCGTTGATATTATATAGGTCAGGAATTTAGGTGTTTAAAAATTAGATAGTTAATTGATTCAGGTTTTTTTTTTATACTTCGTCGGGTGGCAGACAAGCATACGGCCCGCCTGATGTGAAGCGGTTACCGTAACCGTATTAACGCTCGCAATATAATATATCACTTGCGCGCCGCCACTGCCAACGCAGCATCTCCTTCTTTTCTGGTGACCTCACTCACTCGCAGGAACACAACAACCGTCAAGGGAATTGTTATTTGGCTGCGGTATTCTGTGAGGTGGAGGTACATTCCCCAGTCGGGTAGCTTACAAATGCGCTCCCTACCTCTCTTTTCGCCAGAGCTTCGTTTGTCAGTCAGCAGGGTGCACCACGTGCAGGTGAAGTTGGCTTTGGTTCAAAGATGTTGATAAATCACTTACACCCCAAGGTGTTATTTTGCGGAAGTCAAATTTACAGGCAATTTCATCTGCACGCAAAGTAGTGTAGATCAAATAGCCAGTTTAAAAAATATTATTTTTCTTGTCGAAAATTGAATTTTGGTTTATCTATCTACCAAAGACATAAGCACGACATAGTTTAATAATATCTCTATGTATATCCATGTATGTGCGAAAAAATACTATTTATTAACCTGTATCTTCTGGGTGTCATAAGTTATAATTGTTTCCGTTCAATTTGTTTTAATTTTTAAACGAAAACATTATTGTCGGCGAAATATTGACATATAAGTAATTTTTGGTTTTGGTTACATAATATGTAACTTAAATTAACGTTACAACTTAACGAGAAGGTAATTCTTATATAATATGTAACTTAAATTAACGTTACAACTTAACGAGAAGGTAATTCTTACAGACAGTATTATCATCAGGTGATAAATTCAAATTTTTGAAAAATCACCTATGTACTAAAAGATCACAGAACTTTGTTTCCTTAATATTACAGACCATGACATTGGAAAACGACCAATGCGTATCATGTATTTGCGTGTATGAATCCATTTTATCTCAATCAAATACTACTATATAAACATCGGAACCGTATGCTATATTCAGTGTACAGTGACTACCGCTGATATAGCGTCTGTGACAAAAAAAAATAACTTATTCATTTAATAATGCACGTGAAAAACAAATGAAATAAAATAATTAAAAATCAAATTAATTAAAAGCTCGATTTTTACTAGTCCCGATTAATATATTTGTTAATACCTACCAAGTAATTAGACCAGTAGATAGAAATTTTACTTTTTTTTCTGCAATTCTTACTGTATTTTTTTTTGTGTTACATACTATTTTTAAAGTCAATAAAATTAGGAAATAATTTTCTTCAAATAAGTTTGTTTGGTGATAGTGAAAATATAAGTTGTGAATACATTGTATAATTTGAAAAATGGGTGAGGATGAAAATAAAGTCAAAGGTATATTATTTTTTATATTTTTCTTTCAAAGTTAATATAAGTACTTTTTAGCTACATTTCTCGTACAGTCAACTGTTCGTAAAGCGTTACACTTCTAGCACTTCTAAATTAAGACAGTCCGGTCCATACACTGGAATCGTCACAGTCTATGATCATAGTATTTCTTAGGCAAAGTTTTATCTTTTTTTTTTAAACCGATAAGGTGGTACAAACAAGAATACAACCTAGGAATCAGAGCTAAAAGTCATCGGACTCACATGTAAATACGCTACTTGATATACGATTTTTAGCTAACGTGTATACCAATTTTTGCCAAAATTTGCCAAAGCTCATCTACTGTCAAAACTACCACGTCCTTTTAGTATTAATTTCATATCGTATTTATTCTTGTTTTGTACAAAAAAGATTTTACAATACAATACGTCCATCAGCAACTCACTTACACAAACACGCGCCGCCCGCTAACACCAGAAGGCTAATTTTAGTAATTATTTAGTAATTATAGAGGATGGCAGAATGAAAGTTGACCGAATCGAGATTGAATTGAGCACTTATTAAAATTATTTACTTGATATTATCAACTAATTATTATCAATTCTTAATGCTGGCAAAATAACATTGTTAATAAAAAAACCTTTCCTTTGAAATAATAGTCAATAAATACAGTAGGTGTGAATTGCGCAGGGAACATAGATTTGATCTTATTGTTCTAATTTAATTTATCTTTTATGAGCTTTATGTACCCATGTATGGATAAATACTCCCAGGAGTATTTACTTATACATGGATAAATTAGGGTATTACCCATACATCAGTAAATACCCCTGGAACGCGACATTATAATGGCTAGATACAAAAACCTGGGGCCCTACTGCCGAAGCTGATGCCGACTACCATTTGAATTTTTGAATACAAAAATGAAACTGCTGCTTAGATTGTTTCTAATTATGTTATGTTCAGCTGGTAGAAACTCTAGAGCTTTACCGACTAAGCTGAAGATGTTTGTCAATAACTTTAACCTAAGATCAATCTTTTGGAATCAAAAAAACCGATGGTAATCTGTTTGCCTCCCCAACCCGTCTGGCCAGCGTGGGGAGTGTAGGCCAAATCCTCCTTCTGTCTGGGACGGACGAGAGAGGGTAGTGCTCCTATAGTGGAGACTAAAATGACCTGATGATGATGATGATGAATCTGTTTTAGTTTCGGCGGTAGTGCCCCATGTTCGGTATCTAGCCATTAGAATGTCGCGTTCTTTTGCATTTGATATAGTATATTCCGGCAGTCGTATTAAGGCCGTGTGGTTTCCCGCAGACTAGAATAGAATCACTCCGTCTCTTCCCGTGGATGTCGTACAAGGGGACTAAGGGAAATACATTATAAAACATCGATCAGGCCTCCCCAATCCGTCTGGCCAGCGTGGGGAGTGTAGGCCAAATCCTCCTTCTGTCTGGGACGGAAGAGAGAGGGTCGTGCTCCTGTAGTGGGGACTAAAATGACCTGATGATGATAGTTTATAGCAAAGACCTCATTAAAAGTAATATTATCGGTCGTAATGACAGTGATAGTGTTAATTAAATAGCTTTGTGTATGTTTTTTTGATGTCATGTTAAGTGAACTGGCGTTATTCAGCGAAATTGTAATACCTAACTGCACTCGAGTTTTATTTTTTATTAAAATAATTACATTATAAGTATATAAAAGGAGGAGCTCAATATCGTCGTTGCAGTTTCTTCAGTATATGCATTATTACTAAAAAAATAGGAACACAAGGATTAAATGAAATAAAATGATAGCTGCATGTCCTCTTACAAAAGTTCCATATTTTCGAGTTGTGATTATCCAATGTTAACTTTATAGCTAAAGTATGAACATTATATCTCCAGAGCTCGACATAAATAAACCCATCCAAAGACCGGCTGCGATCGACGTTGCTTGACTTGCGAGATCGATGAGACTGCCATGCGCAACTACACATCGAGCTTCTCCGCAACGACGCCATCAGGCTGTTCATTTTGTAGCATATTTCATTATGTAACCATAATAACCACAACTGAATAAATATCATATTTCAGGTGATACCAATAACAATAAGAAGTCTATGCAAATATTGGAAGAGGGTCTCGTACTGTGCAAATTTGGTAAATTCCATATAAGGCTTTTGTTCACAACTTTAGCTGGCGTTATGGCTTCAACTATGGTGACGACTACTTCTTCATATATATTACCTAATGCTGAATGTGATTTAAGCATGTCGATTTTCCAAAAAGGACTGCTTAATGCCATGCCGTTTTTTGGTAAGTTTAAATATCTATTTTTATACTGATCAGATTTATGGTTACTGTCACTAAAATCTATCTTTTTTTTTATACTTCAAGTCGGGTGGCAGACAAGCATACCTGATGTGAAGCAGTTACCGTAGCCATATTAACGCTCGCAACATGAAATATCGCTCGCGCGCCTCCACTCCCGCTGCCAACGCAGCAACTCCTTCTTTTCTTTCTGTTGACCTCAATCACTCGCAGGAACACAACAACCCTCAAGGGAATTGTTATTTGGCAGCGGAATTCTGTGAGGTGGAGGTACTTCCCCAATCGGGAAGCCCACAAAATACGCAATGCCTTACATCTCTTTTCGCCAGAGCCTCGATTGTCAGTCAGCAGGGTGCACCACGTGTAGGTGAGTTGGCTTTGGTTCAAAGATGTTGATGAACCACTTACACCCCATGAGCCGCTTACACCCCTTAAATATCAGAGCAAGTTCCTTGAAACCCTAGGGTTTTATAATTTAAAACCTGAAGGCCAATTCTCATAATTATTTTTCGATCGCAGAATGGAACTTGACCGAATCGAAATTTAATTCTGAATTGACTAAATTATAAATTATATACTTGATTTCAAACATTGATTAACATCAATTCTTATTGTTAGCAGAATACCATTGCTAGTTTATTTAATTTTCGGTCGTAATTCGATATAATCACACTTAAATTTAACATTGAAATTTTATAATGTGTTATGAGAATACCAAATGTGACATTTGTGAGATTTGTGGATCTAAACGGAATTTTGACTAAGTTTAATTACGAGAATTGCCTCTCTGGACATTGGATACATTAAGATTGAGACTGTTTGGTAACAACTCACAATTATAGGTTCCCAATAAAGTATATTCGATCATCCATGGTGCAAGGCATGAGCTTCACTTGACTTGGAAGATCAAATTTCAAAGCCTTTAACTCCTATAAATTTCTTCTGATTTCATTCGCTGTTAGTTCCAAGGCAACCGTAGTATTCGTGTTCTTTTTCTTTCTTTGCGTTCTGCACATGTAATAATGCATAGGTAGTGAGTAAGCGCATTGTAACCAGTTTTTACTGCCGTGATGTTCGCCTACAGTCCGTCTATATACAGGGAGCTTTTGATTTATCTGCCAGGATTGAAAAGGGTAGTAGTATTACATATGCCGATTTCGATAGTAAATGAAATTTGTGCCCCACGTGTTATTTTTTTTCTCTTAGGAAATAAAATCGCATCATGAAAAGATTAGTTTACTTTGTATGAACCATCCGTCTGTGTCGCAGTCTAGACGGCGTGGTCAATGCGCTCGGGTATGACCCGTGCCGAAAGGCTACGTCACGAGCTGCCAAACGCTTTCCGAACACGGTGATAACCGCGGTAAAGTCAAAGTTTACTCAAACGTTGGGCCGCCCTTTGTAAACGCTGCCGCTTCGCAGCGATGTCTGTCGCTTGATCTCCTGCCGCCCGCCCCCGCACGGGCGGCGCGGCAACAGCGCTCGCGCCGCGAGAAAGAAGGAAGAAAGGATCCAAGGAAACGAAAACAGTGTTAACCGTGATTCGTCCGTGTGTTGACCTAATCATGCCTATACGCCGCAGTTTTACGAAATGTACAAATTTCTCGAAATGGTATGGTATGGTTTCTTGTCGCGAGTGTAAATGCGCACGCAGAATATCTGTACGAAATTCAGTACAGATAGACCTCGATCAGTTACAGAAAGCGGTAGTGGACTTTTTCCGCAGACATTCCATGGCAAAAAAGTGGTAAAACATGTATGTAGACGTGGATAAATTAGTGGCTAATTGTGATTTTGTGTAAATAATTTGAATGAGCTTTTAAACACGCCAAGTTATTGTAGAACATGTTATGTGACTGCGTTATTTTTGAAAACCAACATCGTAACTAAGTGTTTTTATGATGTTTCCATAAACAAACATACATTATTCGACGAGCTCGGTGGCGTAGCGGTCAATGACGCGGCTTCGACACCAATGCTCGTGGGGTTGATTCCCACATAGGACAAACATTTGTGTGCATGAACATGTCTGTTTGTCTTGGTCTGGGTATTTTCTATGTATCATAAGTATGTATTTACAAAAAAGAACTGTATTTACGTATGTTTATCAGTTGTCTAGTACCCATAACACAAGCTTCGCTTACTTTGGGGCTAGATGGCGTTGTGTAATTTGTCTGATAATATTTATTATTTATTTATTATGATATTAATTTGACAGTTCAAAACCTGTGATAAATAAGTGTGATGAAAAGTTCAATGACCTTGATAAGGACAATCATCTGCCCTCCTGTAAGTGTATGTTATTATTACCTATCAGTTTTACATTTGATTACATTTTTTTTACCTATCCTATTTTGATTACAACGCATTTTAAAGGAAATATGCAATTGGGACGACGCTACCTACGTACAGCTGTTATTGTTATTATCGACTTCATCTGATAGCGCGGAATGTATTAAGCACTATGAAACCAGTTCATTGACTACGTTATTTATTTTTTCAAAGCTTATTAATGATATTGGGACGCCATATTTCTTCACTAACGTAACAAGTAGGCTTAATACTATCTGCCATTAAATTCCTGGCTAATACAAAAAAAGCACCTTATATATAAAACGTAAAATTGGACTGCGGGGCAATTGCTTCAAATAAAAGATTTGTGTTATGGAGACGATTATAATAATAGAATAGAAAAAAATGTTATCAATGAGTATTTAAATTATCTACCAGATTGTTTACAGCCAGTTGTTCTAACCAGTATGTCTGTTATCTTCCAACAATTATAATTGCGTAGCCATATTTGTCATTCATTGATTGCCATGCCGCGCGAAACGTAATAAGTACTTTGAGTATGTTAAAATAATAATAAAAAAAGAACAAAAAACAGATATATCTATTTCACCTCAAATAAACAATATCTTCGTCGTCAACCACTGCTGAGATATGGGCCTCCCCTGAATCGAAGGGGTTTAGAGCATACTCCACCACCCTGCTCTACAGCGGGTTGGCGGAGGTCAGTGTTTTCAAGCCGCCTAAAAACCACTAACCTGACTCAACGACTGTCATCTAACGACAACAGCCGGGACCAATGGCTTAATGTGCCCTCTGAAGCACAGATGAGCTCAAGATCCCATCCTAATTAAGCATCCAATCCCATTTGCTAACCGCAAAAAAACTCATCATAATACGCTGCCCTACCTCTCTTTGTGTCGGAGTCTCGTCAGTTAATCAACAAGGTGCACCACGTGCAGGTGAGGTTGGCCCCAAAATTTCGTATTTCCGTACATGATAGAACATTATATAATTTGAAGTTATATAATGTTGTTATATAATGTGATGTTACCACACTTTTGTAAACAATATGCCATGGGGGGCTACAGAACTCTACTTGAATCCATGTATTAGATTTGATTTTCTCGACTCTATGTCGGTATTTAAATGAGTATCTCGTCCCGAAACCCTCAGGAAGAGAGATATTCATTGTCTCATATATTTATGTTTGAGTGAGTGTATTTTCTACAACAGATTGTTGTGTGGCTGTAAGTTGACTGTTTGAGGATGCGTGTTGAGTTTCGTTACCAGTATTACTTATGAAAAACTAGCTGTCCCGGCGAACTTCGTACCGCCTAACAATCAATGAATGTCGTGGTACATATTAGCTGAACTAAATTTATGATTTTATGGAATTAAAACAATGAATAGTAGAAAATCATTGCGCGTGCCAGTCTAATTGAACACGCAAGTTAAGCAACGTCGACCGTAGCCTGTACACGGATGGGTTTATATTACCTCGAGCTCCTCCGTGATTCGAAAGACACGTTAAGCCGTCGGTCCCGGTTGTTATCATTAGCTCATCTTGAGCTCCTCCGTGCTTCGGAAGGCACGTTAAGCCGTCGGTCCCGGTTGTTATCATTAGCTCATCTTGAGCTCCTCCGTGCTTCGGAAGGCACGTTAAGCCGTCGGTCCCGGTTGTTATCATTAGCTCATCTTGAGCTCCTCCGTGCTTCGGAAGGCACGTTAAGCCGTCGGCCCCGGTTGTTATCATTAGCTCATCTTGAGCTCCTCCGTGCTTCGGAAGGCACGTTAAGCCGTCGGTCCCGGTTGTTATCATTAGCTCATCTTGAGCTCCTCCGTGCTTCGGAAGGCACGTTAAGCTGTCGGTCCCGGTTGTTATCATTTAATGACAGTCGTTAAGTTAAGTCAGTGGCCTTTAGGCGGTTCGAAAACACTGGCCTCCGCCAACCCGCAGTTGAGCAGCGTGTTGGAGTACGCTCTAAACCCCTTCGGTTGAGGGAAGACCCGTATCCATAAAAACTGACGATTTCATAAAAATAAAGATTTCCTTATTGTAATTTTTTTTTTAAAAACACGTTTTGTTTTATTTTTTTTAGTTTTGATATAGGTTTTATCATTTTGGTGATTTGTAATTGTCATTTCTTTTGATGTTTACTCTGATTTGATTCTTGCGCTCGAACCCCATGGGAAAAGCGTTTTCACCTTTTATCGATTGTGTCTTTTATATCCTTGTATCGATTTGACATTTTTAAATTTTCATAACAAATCACAGACAACTTTCAATATTTTTAAAATATTCAATAATATATTAATAAATATTCCAATCCTTTTTAACTGGCACTATTTGTATGGGAAAACGTTTTTTCTTTTATTTAATTCTTTCGTCAATTTTTCAATGTTTTTAATACTTTCCCGACCAAGACACGACATTATTTTATATATTATATAGATTTATGGAGCTTGATTTAAATTTCTGAACGCACGCATAAATATTTTAGAACCAATAAATATTTAAATCCACAAAACTGTTTTCAAAACAAATCACAGCCAACTTTCAAGACGTAAAAATGAGACCAATAGAGTTAACATTTGTTTTTAATCTATGACATTTGTTCTATAATGAGCTTAATATACATTTCTGAACGCACGCATACATTTGGCGTACGCACGTACGACAACGTCACATTTGACAGCTACGACAACCAAAGATAATGTAACCACTACGTTTTAAGAGACGGATGTGCCATACAAATAGCGTAAATTCTAAATGTATGAAATGGGAGCGAAAACAATCAGAATTTGTACCAAATTCGCTTCCGATTCATAGAGTCGTTTTTTACCTTGAGTTGCGCCAGGCTGACGACAACCACGAACATTTTGTATGGGAAAATGTTTTTTCTTTTATTTTATTTTTTCGAGAATTTTCCAATGTTTTTAAGAGTTATTCTGCTATTCGGGACGGAAACAAATCCAACAAATCAAAAACCATGGCAATCGGTCCAGCCGTTCTCGAGTTATAAGTGTTGTAACAAACACGACTTTCTTTTATATATATAGATGTGTCCATATATTGGTTGTATTTAATTATTTGAGTTTTATTCATGTTTTCTATATTTATTAGTCCTCTACCTCCCTCTGCTACCGACAGATACAATCTTTCCACCTCTGCTTTTTGTTGATGTGCCTTTTTAATTGTTAATAGTTTTCTTGTTTATATATCTATCTTTTTGAGATCCGTGTATTATAATATGTATTATTATTTGTCTATGTATTATAAGTTAGTATTAACAAAAAAAAATGTATTTAAGTACATTTATCAGTTGCGTAGTACCCATAACACAAGCATTGCGCTTAATTTGGGACTAGATGGCGCAGTGTAAATTGTCCAGAAATATTTATTTATTTGTTATTATTTATTTATTTATCCATACACCAATGACGCACGTCTTCTTGCAGCAACAGCGTTTGCTGTTGCACCAAAACGATTGCTGATGACTGGACCTCTCCACTATGGAAATGTTTAGCGAAGAGAGTAATAAAAAAAATTAAAATGTATTTAACATGAATTTAATAAGTACACTTCACATCGTATAAATTAATTTTGACATTCAACACTATTATTAAATTAAATTGTAGATTAAAATTGCACTGAGTTTTGTATTAAATTTAAGTCATTCTTTTTTTTATCTTTTAATTGTGATTTGCAATCGGTCTCGTCACGACCATAAGCAAATGTGGTGTATTATTTCACTTGCAACACATATCCCTCCTCTATTTATTTGAAGGCCAGCCTATTCTGGGCAGCCCAGTTCCATAAAGTCGTGCCTCTTTAGTCTCCTTTTATAGATGGGCATAGTGAGATGGCTTGCCAGTTCATTTGGATGTTCTTTCAGGCGTGATTCGTCTCTACTGGCAAATATTTTTATTTATTGAGCTACTGTACTAATGTGATGGATATCATGTACTTCATCATTTCGTATATACCACGGTGCATTGGTTATGTTTTTTAAGATTGCGTTTTGCTTTTTTTGTATTAGGTTGACATTAGATTTACAGGCTACACCCCACAATTGGATGCCATACGACCAGATTGGCTTAAGTATGCATTCGTATATTAGCAGTTTGTTGTCTACCAACAGCTTTGAATTTCTGCCAAGAAGCCAGTAGAGATTATACGAATACAGTAGAGGCTATATTTAATTTTGAGGTGTTGTCGTTTAGTTTCCAAGTGCTTTGGTTTGGTTAGTTTTAGCAATGTGAGCCAGAAGGCTCACATGGCTAGGTATGCACTTGGATCCAAGTGCATACCTAGGTATTTTACTGTGTTGGCTTGGGGCAAATATTCACCTTCCAGTTTTACAGTAGGACAATCGTCCTTTCTGAGTGTGAATGTGACTTGCACCGACTTAGTAGCACTAGATTTTATTCTCCATTTTTTCAACCAATCGTTGGATCTATCGAGGCTTTTCTGTAAAATGTCTGAAGCTGTTTTGTCGTATAGTCGTGTAATCTGCATAGGTCGCTGTTGTAATATTATGCTTTTGTGGTAGATCAGATGTAAATATATTATACAAAACTGGTCCAAGAACAGATCCCTGAGGTACTCCTGCAGATATATTGTAGAAGGCCGATGTGCAGTCACCCTCCATAACCCGAAAGATTCTCTCCGTCAGGTATGACTTAAGTACTCCATAAAATGGGTGTGGAAGATGTGTTTTAATCTTACATAATTAGCTCCATTTATATGTATATTATGAACTTTAAAATTAATTTACAATTTTGTATATTCACCTTAAACATAGAAAGTATTGAACAAAATATTAATTTATAAAATTGTTTCACGTGCTTTGAGAGAAAGAGAGAAAGAAAACGTGTGCTCGCACCTCTCTCTCTCTCTCTCTTGCCCCTACAGTAATATACGAAACGTAACTTTCTCTCTTTCTATTTTCACTAACTTATATCTTCCTTTGTCTGTGGCCGTGTGGTTTCCGGCAGACTAGAATAGAATCACTCCGTCTCTTCCCGTGGATGTCGTACAAGGCGACTAAGGGAAATACATTATCAAACATCGATCAGGCCTCCCCAACCCGTCTGGCCAGCGTAGGGAGTGTAGGCCAAATCCTCCGTCTATCTGGGACGGACGAGAGAGGGTCGTGCTCCTGTAGTGGAGACTAAAATGACCTAATGTGATATCTCACTCTTAACTTCCATTCACCTAACGTCTGTAATGCTCTCATCGCGTATTCACCAGCTTACTCCCCAAGTCAGGGGTGCGTAGAGAAGTTTTACTTACTTTAAAAAAATCATCATTTTGTTCGTTTGTTTTGTTTGTAAACTTTATTGTACTTAAACATGCATGTAGATACTACTAAAGAAATATCATATACAATGGCGGACTTATCCCATGCAGGGATTTCTTTCAGTCAACCAGAGAATGCTTGATGGGGAACATTGACATGGGTTTGGTAATTGGTACAGAGCATGAGTACAATATACCGTGCCGGCCGTGGGGTTTCCGGCAGACTAGAATAGAATCTCTCCATCGCTTTTCGTGGATGTCGTACAAGGCGACTAAGGGAAATACATTATCAAACATCGATCAGGCCTCCCCAACCCGTCTGGCCAGCGTAGGGAATATAGGCTAAATCCTCCTTCTGTCTTGGACGGACGAGAGAGGGTCGTGCTCCTGTAGTGGAGACTAAAATGACCTGATGATGATGATGATGATGATGAGTACAACATAGAGATTTAAATAAAAATAAAAAAAAGACAAGAAAAATAATAATACTAACAAAACATGTAAATCCTTGTTTTGTATTTGAAGGAGTAAAGTGTGTGTGATAATTTCAGTGCAGTACCTAACAAGGTCACCATTTAACACATAAATAGAGTACAATTAATAACAGCATGCGATGGAGCTGGCTGGGTAATTAATAAGTAGGTAACAATCACTTATCCAAATGTAGGGATCAATTATTTTACCACGAACATCTATATAATATGCTACAGTCCATGTAATAAATTTGTCATTATTTATAATGGCTGGCCAAAGTAATAAATTGTCAATTATTAATAATTAAGCTTACTTGGCACCACAACATTCATCATCTTGACGATTGACGAGCTCGGTGGTCGAATGGTTAGCAATGGCCACTTTGACTCCGAGGTCGCGGGTTCGATCCCCGCACAAGCCAAACATTTGTGTATGAACATGTGTGTTTGTCTTGGTCTGGGCGTTTCTATGTATTATAAGTATGTATTTACAAAAACAAAATGTATTTAAGTACATTTATCAGTTGTCTAGTACCCATAACACAAACTTTGCGCTTAATTTGGGACTAGATAGCGCTGTGTAAATTGTCCAGAAATATTTATTATTATTATTATCCATGTTGACGGAGCTCCGCTTTGCGGAACTCCTATTACCAGTGACAGGACACAAGAAAACCCTAACCTAACCAAAAATCAACTCAAATCTAACCAAAACATGATTTATCACATTGACCAAGTATTAGTCAGTATGAATAATAACTAATTTATTACATTGACCATAACATACTTGTTTATACAGAATACTAGGGTTGCCAACTCTAAAATCTGGCACACAGGACAATAAGCGTGTTAACTTCGGATTTTGTAGCTTAAAACCGTCATTAATAATTTAAAAAGTCATTAATATTGTAATTATGTTTTTATTGGTGTACAATAAAGAGATTACAACAACAACAATAATAATTCATGTCATTAATAATATCCTCTTCTGTAATAGTCCGGTATTTAGTTCACCCAGATCTCATTTCCATAACCCATTTATTTTCCATCACACTTCGCAATAGTCTCAACGCCTGCCGAGACCTGCTCATTGGTATGTCGTTCCATTGGCATATCCTGGAGCGGGTCACGGCGGGCGTACAACATTACATCAAACTTCTCAAAGGGGCCTCTACGCGTTGGATCCATATCCCCGCGCACGCCTATCAAATGACCGGGCTTGACCCGTGATTAAAAAGAGATACAAAATAATAATAATAAATATTGTCAGACAAATTACACAGCACCATCTAGCCCCAAAGTAAGCGAAGCTTGTGTTATGGGTACTAGACAACTGATAAACATACGTAAATACATTTTTTTTTGTAAATACATACTTATGATACATAGAAAACACCCAGACCAAGACAAACAGACATGTTCATGCACACAAATGTTTGTCCTGTGTGGCAATCGAACCCACGAGCGTTGGTGTCGAAGCCGCGTCATTGACCGCTACGCCACCGAGCTCGTCCGTTAAACTGTTCTAGAACTTGTTGTACGGTCGTACCCTTAGTATTAAATTGTTCATAAAGTTCTCTGCACTGTTCGCCTATGATAATTCACATGCCTCAAAGTATATCATAAATCCTTTTCTCCATTTTTTCTAACCTTCACTTAACCTTCCACTTGTAATGTTTATTAAACTTTCTTCGAAAGTAAACGTAGGAGGAGGCGATAATATAGTTTCCACAATCATTTATTCTTCACTCGACACCGTCTTCGTATTTATTTAGCGGCACTGTTATACTTGTGCTATATTTAAACTATTTCATTTGTTTCGTTCCCCGACAATATTATCAACATAAATTGTGTATTTTCGTAATATCATAGTACAGGTAATAGTACTACGTAGTAATACAGAAGACTGCATTTTTACCTATTTCTATTAGTTGCCACAAACGTCAGATTCATCTGTATGCTTGTGTGAACTAATTGCGAGGTGAGACAACTGGACCACTTTTCGGATGTAGGTTTTTGATGCTTGTAGCATTTCTATAGTATTATATACATCATTATCGTCAGTGATTTTTACTAGTACTACTAGTAATATTTCTTATTATGTGGCAACACAGTTGTTCGCGGTGTGGAGCGTCGCAAGTGGTGCATGGCAGGCGGTCACACCGGTGGTTAAAATTTTTGAACCAGGGCTACAAATGAACCCCCACCCGGACGCTCCCGGACGCCCTCTAAACTAGAATAAATCCGTGGAAACCTGGACGAATGGCAACCCTAAATATCACAAAACCCGCGAAGTTAACATTACAGGGTACAAGAGCTTCATGAAATTTAATTCGCAGTATTTCGAATCGCGGATAATAAAGTGCTTGAACAAAAGGGGTTATTTCATTGTTTTTTTTCTAATGGAACAACCTCTTGGTTCTTGGTCAATTATTTACATGGGTAATTAATTTAGGGTGTAAATGACTTATCACCATCCTTAGGGCCAAAGCCTCCACATGGTGCAACCCGCTAAAAGAGCCCCTAGCGAAAAGAGGGTAAGCATGTTGCGTCCGATAGGGGAAGTCCCTACAGTAGACCGTAGCCGAATAACATTACCGTTAATGTAGGATGGGTTCTAGATGGTCTGATGACCCTAAGAAAGCAGCTGGAAGCGGCTGTGTTCGGAAGGCAGAGGGTCGGATATGGTGGAAAGCATTAGGGAATGCGTACAAAAAATCAATTACAAAAGTCGTTGACTCTAATAATAATAGAGGTTAAGTTCATTGTTATTATACTCTGATAATAATGATAGTACACAGTTGTAAATTAGCTGTATATTGTTCTTTTTGTATAATAGATAATGTCAAATTGGGTTTTAAAACTGTGCGACTGCTAGGTAAAAAGCTATAAATATTACTTGGACAAATTACACACTGCCATCTAGTTTCAAACTAAACAAAGCCAGTACTATGAGTACTAGATCACTGATATAATACATAAATAAATTTTTTGTACATATAATACATTTAAAATACCCAGACAAAGACAAACAGACATGTCCATGCACACAAATATTTGTCTTCCGCGGGGATTGAACCCCGCACCCTACCGAAACGCAGTGTATGCAGACAGTGATGATGATTATTATTAATTTTCAGGTCAAGTTGGTGCATCCTTATTCACAGGCTTCATAACCGACGCCTTCGGCAGAAAAATATTCCTCGTCAGCGGTAATATAGGCATCTTTGTTTGTTCTATCATCGGAGGCTCTAGTCAAACTTATTGGATGCTGTTATTAGGAAAACTGTTCGAAGGTATTTTGTGAGTATAATTTTCAATATTGCCTGTTTTACTTCCGATATTGCTTCGCGATTTTTGCATAACAAGCAGAGATATGGGTTTATTATGTCAATAACTGTCTTAAGAGGAGCTCGACGTCAACCGTTTCTCATTCCATTGTCGTCTAATGACAACAGCCGGGACCCGGGACCGACGGCTTAACGTGCCTTCCGAAACACGAACGAGCTGACACGAGCAAAGATGAAGCTTCTATGACAGACACCTGTGCTGATTTTCTTGCCAAGATAACATTTTAATGTTTCCGAATACAATAAAATAAATATCAGAAATATATATAAGAATAAATAGCTCACTACGATCTTTAGAGCCAAAGCTAACCTCACATGCACGTGGTGTACCCTGCCGACTAGTGATAGAGGCTCTGGCGAAAGAAAGGTAGGGTACAGTGCATTTGTAAGCTCCGCATTTGTAAACTGGGGAAGTTACTGCACCTCACAGAATACCGCAGCCTAATATCAAATCCATTCAGGATTGTTGTGTTCTTGCAAGTGATTGAGATCACCAGGAAGGAAGGAGTTGCTGCGTTGGCAGCGGAGGTGGCGCCGCGCGAGTGTTAATATGGCTATACATCAGGCGGGCCATATGCTTGTCTGCCACCCGACGCAATATGGAAAAAAAATAGCTAGTCTGAAACTTCCGTAATTTCACAATAGCACGAAACACGGAAACATTAAACAAACACTGAGTGCAAATAATGTAGATATGATGTAAATGACAATTATTTCACGTTGTACTAAAATGACATAAATTATTATGAAACTATGTAGTGTAGATAATATAATTAGTATCATCGTGACTAAGCGTTGTATAATTATTTAAGCATAAAAGGGTGATTCCGAGCAACTTCACTGCGAGTAGCAGTAGGTCGGTACTGTACATTGTACTGTGTACAATTTATTCATTAATAAATTGTTATGGGGAATATTTTAGATACAGTGCGATATGCAAGGTGCAGACTATTCAAACATCTTCACTTACCAATAAGCCCTTGTAGGCATGTATTACATTATTATTTTTTTGTTTATGTCCCTGCATAGTACACCTAACCAGAAGGCCAAATTCTTTTAATTATGCTACGATCACAAAGTGTTATGTAAGTTGACCGAATCGAGGTAGAATTATGAATTGCCTAAAAATTATAAACCTTACTAGCTGACCCCGCAAACGTTGTTTTATAAATTTAGGGGTTGATCGTAGAGGGGTGAAAATTTGGGGTTGTATGTATTTTTATATGCTGTATCATAAAAAAATAAAAACAAAAAAAATTGTCTAAAAAATAAAATAATAATTTAAACCACCTTAACATTTATATTAGGGGAATGAAAAATAGATATTGTCCGATTCGCAGACCTAACCGATATGCACACAAAATTTGACGAAAATCGGTCCAGCCGTTTCGGACGAGTTTAATTACAAACACCGTGACACGAGTATTTTATATATTAGTTTTCATTCATTAATTATTATCATTTATTATTGTGGGCAAATATTAATTAGATAGTGTGTAAATATTATTCTTAGTTTGTTTAATTTTCGGTCATAGTCGATATACCATAAACAACGCCACTTAAATTAGACTTTGAAGTTTCATAATATTGCGATACGAGAATACCAAATTTGACATTTATGTGGTCGAGACTGGATCGTAACTGAATTTTGACTACATTTTAATAATTACAGGTTCTACTGAGTGCTCAATTTTTTTTATGGGAATTGGCTCATTCCACAATTTCCTTGTTTACCGAATTTCCGTCAAATTAGTCCTTTGGAAGACATAACTTAAAAAATAGAAAAGGGGTTGCCAATTAAGTCTGAAAGTCTCGTCAACTGTATACTTACTTGACTGTATACTTATAAAATATATTTTCTAGCAGCAGTAAGTAATACTGCCTTCTATGCATTACTGTCTGCAGCGTAACGCTTCGAAGCGTACCTTTACATTTAACTTTAGAGGGGTAACGTACGTATAACGTATGTTGTTATTAAATATAATAAAAAAATGCTTATTTAGTCATAAAATTAACTAAAGCTAACAAAATAAATTACCAAGGATTTAAATTCATACAGAATTATTTGTCATTCTGTAGAAAACATATAATTTAAAACCTACTATACTAAAGGTAATGACGCTCACTAAGGCTTGATGCACAATATTAATTTAAGACTAAATCGCCCAAAATAAAATTAACCTTAAAACATGTACCATTCGCAATGCATTTTATGCCGAATTTGACAACATACAAAAAAAATCAGGATATCTTATATAAGGTATTAAATATTGTTAGGACTTGTCCACCTTGGGATTGTTATGTTCCTGCGACTCATTGAGGTTACCAGATGTGAGAAGCTACGTTAGAAGCGGGGGGTGTCAGCGCGTGTTCAATACTCCTTGTATTGCAAGCGTTTATGTACCCCGGATACAATATGGGGTGTAAGTAGTTCATCAACATCTTTGAACCAAAGCCAACTTCACCTGCACGCGGTGCACCCTGCTGACTGACAAACGAAGCTCTGGAGGAAAGAGAGGTAGGGAGCGTAATTGTAAGCTACCCGACTGGGGAATGTACCTCCACCTCACAGAATACCGCAGCCAAATAACGGTTCCCTTGAGGGCTGTTGTGTTCCTGCGAGTGAGTGAGGTCACCAGAAAGAAAGGAGATGCTGCGATGGCAGCGGGGGTGGCGACGCGCGAGCGATATTTTATGTTGCGAGCGTTAATATGGCTACGGTAACCGCTTCACATCAGGCGGGCCGTATGCTTGTCTGCCACCCGACGTAGTATAAAAAAAAAAAAATATGCTTTAGTTTTCTTGTAATTTACCGATACTTATTTCATTTTCAGTGTAAGTTTTTCATTTGGAGCAACAGCTGCTATGGTATCCGAGTTGATACATAAGGATATTCGGGACCGGGTGATGATGACATATGCAGCGCTGATGTCTAGCTCGTTGGTGATAACTGCATTGTTGTCCTGGGCTTTTCTGCCTCAGCCATGGCATTTTGTCTTATGGGAAGGACATTTTGGTAATTTGACATTTTAACAATACCTTCATGATTAGTCAACGCCTACTTCAGAACCAAATCCAAATTATTTGAGTGCTGATTTGCCAAATATATTATTTTTTTATACAACATTTGGTCGCAAACGCCCAGTGCGTTGAAAGCATAAATTGTAAAATCAAACCCGGTCGCTAGTATAACATAAAATGTACATATCTCGAATTCTGTCTTTCAATTTATAAACATGGTTTCAATGATGTTATATTTCTATAGATATGGCATGCCCATATTACATTGCATCAGAAAACGATAACTAGCTATAACTAGTTACTTAGGTTGGGGCCGGGCATAGACTATCACCATCTCTTTTCCTCACCCAGCGCAGAATGGCGCCAATTTTAAAAATATGAAATTAACTAAAGTACTTGTAAAATCAATTATTATTGTGTACTTTCGTGTGATATGTGATCTCTTTTGCTTTAATTACTTTACCAATATAGATTATGCATAGAAGGCGGCATTTTTACTTATTTCAATCAATTGTCACAAACGTCAGTCTAATTGCGAGGTGAGACAATTGGCTCACTTTTCGGATGTACGTTTTTGACTTTTAGTGGCGTATCTATAAAAATAACATCATTGTTTTAATCCGTATGTGTTTGATCAAAAATGCTATTTAATGGAATCAAATGCGAGCAATAATTTAATTTCGCTTTATATTTTTTAGAACTTCACTCATGGAATATTTACTTATACGTCTGTTCTATTTGGAGCTTGATGGCTGGTGTGTCTTATTATTATTTGCCGGAAAGTCCAAAATTCCTTTTGAGCCATGGTCAAGAGAACGAGGCGTTGGAAGTGCTGAAGAAAATATATAGTACAAATACTGGTCTTCCAAAAGCTAGTTTTCCGGTAAGATGGTATGTCGGTTAACGTTCAATTTGAACACACAACGTTAAGTAATATCGGCCGTAGCCTGTATATGGATGGGTTTATTTATCTCGAGCTCGTCCGTGCTTCGGAGTGTTTGGAGGGACGTTAAGACGTCGGTTCAGGCTGTTGTCGTTAGATGACAGTCATTGAGCCAAGTCAGTGGACTTTAGGCGTTTTGAAAACACTGACCTCCGCCAACCCGCAGTCGAGCAGTGTGCAGGAGTATGCTTTCTTTAAGCCCCTTAGATTGAGGATATATCCGCATCCCAGCAATGGGATAAATAAGGGTTGATGAAGTAGGTCATTGGCTATACTATAATATTCATAAAGAAAGAAAAAAAAATCAGAAAGAAAGGAAGGAGTACAGGCTGGCAACGGATCGGCGACCCCTTAGTGTTGCTGATCTCCATTGGCGGTGGTGATTACTTTCCATCAGGTGACCCTCAGGCTCATTTGCCCCCTCTCATATATAAAAAAGAAACAGTTGGAACATGGAGACCTATAAACTACCCATGCTTCAGCCAGGTGGAGAACATAAGTGGAGCACGAACCTTGACAGGAGAAAATAGGGAATTTACAGAAGATTTTGTTTTTCTTTTTGCAGATCAAATCATTAAATAAAACGGGAGAGTACATACCAACGAATAAGGAGAGCTTTAAGAAACAGTTAATAAACGGACTGTATGAAGTCAAAGTATTATTTCGAATGCCTTTATCATTGAGATTATTTCAGTTTTCAACCATGACATTTGTTTGTTTATTAGCGTAAGTTATTATTTTTTAATTGTCTCATCATCATCAACCTGTATCTACTTACTGGATATAAGCCTTCCCCAATGCTTTCCACCAAATACGATCCTCCGCTTTCCGCACCCAACCGCTGTATTGAGGTCATTAGACCATCTAGAAGAAGAAGGAGGGTTTCCAACACTTCTTCGTCCTACGCGCCTTTAATTTAATTTAGTTGCCTTTAATTTAAATTAATATAAGACGCGTGTTACATATGAAAATAGGCTATTTTCCAATATTTAAAAATTGTATAAATTATTTAAAAATTTCGTAAAATACACAAAACTTTAAAGATCTGCAAACTTTCATTCTAATATCTTCAGTCAGACTTTTTTAGCGTCGATCAAAGTTTGGCGGGAAAGTCCATTTTAAAAGTATGAAATTATTAAAAAATAATATTTCCATTGGAGAAACAATAAAAAATGCTATAACTTTTATTATGATACTAATCACATAAACGTAATATTTAACATAGCTGTCGTACAAATTTCTGATTTGATGCATACAAAATACAAACCAGTGACGTCATAATTCGTTAGTCTTTTGTATGGTATGTATATATATTTGTATGGTATGTATATGTATAGGTATGGTTTTGTATGGGTGTAAGTGGTTCATCAACATCTTTGAACCAAAGCCAACTTCACCTGCACGCGGTGCACCCTGCTGACTGACAAACGAAGCTCTGGCGAAAAGAGAGGTAGGGAGCGTAATTGTAAGCTACCCGACTGGGGAATTACCTCCACCTCACAGAATACCGCAGCCAAATAACGGTTCCCTTGAGGGCTGTTGTGTTCCTGCGAGTGAGTGAGGTCACCCGAAAGGAAGTAGATGCTGCAATGGCAGCGGGGGTGGCGGCGCGCGAGCGATGTTTTATGTTGCGAGCGTTAATATGGCTACGGTAACCGCTTCACATCAGGCGGGCCGTATGCTTGTCTGCCACCCGAAGTAGTATAAAAAAAAAAAAAAAAAATGGAGCATTTTGGGGCAGTCTAAAAATTGTGATTTTCAAATTACCATATCTCGAGTCTATCTGCTGAGTGACAAACGAAGCTCTGGCGAAAAGTGAGGTAGGGAGCGTAATTGTAAGCTACCCGACTGGGGAATGGACCTCCACCTCACAGAATACCGCAGCCAAATAACAATTCCCTTGAGGATTGTTGTGTTCCTGCGAGTGAGTGAGTTCACCAGAAAGAAAGTAAGGAGATGCTGCGTTGGCAGCGGGGGTGGCGGCGCGCAAGCAATATTTTATGTTGCAAGCGTTAATATGGCTACGGTAACCGCTTCACATCAGGCGGGCCGTATGCTTGTCTGCCACCCGACGTAGTATAAAAAAAAGAAAAAGATATTTGTGCTATCGAAGTAATTCTTTCACCTATATTATGGAGACATATCAAACCGAAAAAAATGTAAGTCAAATAGCCTATTTTGTAGTTTACTTGCTCACATTTTGAAGTGAGCAACCCGGGTATTTTGAATATGTAACATGCGTATTATAAATTCACAACATGAGAGTTCTTCTCTATTTGGTCAGTTTGTTTACGTTGACGCGATCGAATGCGAACTCGCACTAAACACTCTGCTATTAAATGTTATACCTAAACGAGTATTACGCACAGTGTGATTTCGGTTAGGATGGAAATTGACGAGTCATGTGAATTATACTAAATAAAATTTAATATTATTTCAGGTATAGCGCGTTAAGACTATGGTTTCCGCAAATTTCGACGATTGTGGAGAATTATCAGCTAAAACATAACGAAACTCAACAATTTTGCATTATGATCAACGAGTATACAGAAGGATTGGTTCAGAATAACCTAGTATCAAATATTACTGATACTGAAATTTGCATACCTGTAAGTAATGATGTGAATAAGTCTTTAAATTTGCCATGCGGGGGCATGCGTGGGGTGTAAGTGGTTCATCAACATCTTTGAACCAAAGCCAACTTCACCTGCACGCGTGCACCCTGCTGACTGACAAACGAAGCTCTGGCGAAAAGAGAGGTAGGGAGCGTAATTGTAAGCTACCCGACTGGGGAATGTACCTCCACCTCACAGAATACCGCAGCCAAATAACAGTTCCTTTGAGAATTGTTGTGTTCCTGCGAGTGAGTGAGGTTACCAGATAGGAAGAAGATGCTGCATTGGCAGCGGGGGTGGCGGCGCGCGAGCGATATTTTATGTTGCGAGCGTTAGTATGGCTACGGTAATCGCTTCACATCAGGTGGGCCGTATGCTTGTCTGCCAACCGACGTAGTATAAAAAACATACAATATCTCCTTGTTATGCGCCTTCTCAAAACTTTTTGAATCTCTGGTTTGCCCTCACTTCACCTATCATTTAAAGTCAATTCTAGCCCCCCAACAACATGGCTTTCGGCAGAAAATGTCTACCGTTACTAATCTGGGGTGTTATATATCTGACATTTCGAACGAGCTTGACCATGGTCTTCAGGTGGATGCTGTATACACTGACATAAGTAAAGCTTTTGATAAAGTGGATCATTTAATAATGGTCAGAAAGTTACGTTTGGTCGGTGTACATGGTGCTTTGCTGGATTGGTGTGGTTCTTATCTAACCGATAGATCTCAGAAAGTTGTAATTTGCGGCTATGAATCAAGTCCTTTTCATGTTTCTTCAGGAGTCCCTCAAGGTTCTCATTTGGGTCCAATTTTCTTCCTGGTTTTTATAAACGATCTGACACAAGTTGTGCGGAATTCGAAATGTCTATTGTTTGCAGACGATTTAAAAATGTATAGGACTGTTCGTAATTATGGAGACTCATTGTTATTGCAGGAGGACCTTGACCAAATAGCCACCTGGTCACAAAGAAACAAGCTTCCATTTAATTCAGATAAATGCAAACATATCAAATTTACAAAAAAAACGTGCCCCTCTTCAAACCACTTATACGATAAACTCCAAAATTCTTGAAGAAGTTTCGTATATACGTGATCTTGGTATTATTCTGGACAACAAGCTTACCTTTACAAAACATTTTGATCATATAATTTCCAAAAATCTAAAACTGCTTGGATTTATTTGGCGTAGTTGTAAACATTTCAAAAATGTTACAGCTTTGAATTATATGTACTTTTCACTAATTAGAAGCTCATTGGAATATTGCTCAAGTATCTGGAACCCCTATTATAAATGTCACATTGAAAGACTAGAAAAAATTCAAAAAAGGTTCCTGTACTTCTTAACAATTCACCAAGGCAAGAAGTATCAACTGCGTTCATATGATGACAGGCTGCTTCACTTTCGGTTCAATTCTCTCGAGGTTCGCCGTTGGGTTGCTGATCAAGTCTTATTATTTAAAGTCTTAAGAGGGTTTATAGACTGTCCCCAACTTCTTGGCGAGATTAATTTTAGAGTACCGCGATCAAACTACAGACTTGCGAACTATAAACCTTTCTTTTTAAAATATCGGAGAACCAACTTGGGTGCACAGAGCATTATCCACAGACTTTGTGATGAGTACAATAAATTTTACATGTCCTCCGGCGGAACAGATTTGTCAACCGACTCCTTAACTTTTTTCAAAAAATCATTGTATGCCTTTAGATTGTTGCAGCAAGATAATTAATCACTCTCAACGTTTAGTAACCAACAATAAATCTTAACTTATATCGTATCTTAACATATTTGAACGGAAACGGTCCTATGTCTGTATTGTATCTTCTAATATTTACCATGTTGTGTTTACCTATTATTGTTTTTATGCAATACTTCTAGACAAATTCTAATGTTTTTAGACTTAAGTTATCTGTGTAAAAATGTTGGTAGACCTTATAAATAAATAAATAAAAAATAAATAAAAAAAAGATCCAAAAATTCTAATGATAACAAAATCGGGGGATACAGTATAGCGATGTAGTTTCGAATCTATGCTCTACATTCAAAATTCAAGTACTGGATAGTTGTAGGATCAAAGAATTTATAAAGCTAAGTAAGGACTATTGAACATCGCGTGCGTGGGAAGAAGCGCTGCCATTTTGAGATGATTTTAGTGCATATAACACACGGCCGTGTCCATGGCACAGCCACCACCCATTTTCAGCGAAATGTTTGAGCTTATAAAATCGTCCGGTCGTTCTGTCTGTCCGTCCGTTGCCATGAAACTCAAAATTTCGAAATTCTGACTTTGGATTCGTGTAGAGCATGAAAAAGTAATAATGTAAAGTGACCTTGGTTTTCCGATATCAATTCAGGAAAGTGGCCAAAATAAATAAATAAATAAAATACTTAAATTTCGCTATGGTGGCTCATGCTGCGCGTCCGATGTTTTATAATGTTAGCATTGTATAACATTTTTTTGAATAATTGTATTTTATTTTCAGCAAATCAGCGGTTCAGAAACGTACATTAACGGAATAATGTTGGGGCTAATATCACTCTTATGCATCAGTCTGAGTGGCTACTTGGTCTCCTTTTGCGGGCAGAAACCTCTGATGTTCGTATTACTTCTCCTGTGTGCCGTGGGCTCCGGGTGCCTTTACTTCACGACCTCCTCAATTCAAATAGCGATCTTGCTATCAGCCACTTGTGGGTTAATGCAAGCAGCCCTAAGTCTCCAACAGAGTATACTCGTGAGAGTATTTCCTACTACTCTAAGGTATGGTGTATTACCTTTTGATATTCATATTATTATGACGCCGTGTGGTTTCCGGCAGACTAGAATAGAAGCACTCCGTCCCTTCCCGTGGATGTCGTACAAAGCGACTAAGGGAAATACATTATAAAACATCGATCAGGCCTCCCCAACCCGTCTGGACAGCGTGGGGAGTGTAGGCCAAATCCTTCTCCTGTCTTGGACGGACGAGAGAGGGTCGTGCTCCTGTAGTGGAGACTAAAATGACCTGATGATGATGATTCATATTATTAGCTCTTTTGTACTATGAAATCCAATGGAATATAGAAAATGATGTCTAGTCGACCTTTTCTATACAAACGGAAATTTTGTTTATATATTATTAGCTAACAAAAGACTGGATTGCCCAGCAATTTTTTATACTACGTCCGGTAGCAGACAAGCATATGGCCTACCTGATGTGAAGCGGTTACCGTAGCCATATTAGACGCGTTTTCGAAAATAAAAGAAAATAATGCAAAAATGTGCTCGGGAGGTCTCACCAATGGATATGGTGGTTCCATACCAATGTATGGAAGGTTGACGGTGCGACATATCTTGCATGGTAAACTTAAAACACACGCAAGTTAAGCAACATCGACCTTAGCCTGTCCATGGATAGGTCTATTTGTCTCGAGATCCTCTGTGCTTCGGAGAGCACATTTGACACGCCACGGAGACAGTCGTTAAACCAAGCCATCACCTCCAATTCGTCGGCGTCCATAAAAGGGGACACTGTATTGTAATTTAGTGTTTATTGTATTGTAGTAAATTTGTTAATTGCTTTAATGCTATTGCTTCATTTGTTAAATTAATTTTATTGATATTTATTGTAATTGCTATTGCTTCATTCATTTTATTTACGCTACAAATTTAGATATGTTATTTTTAGGACTAGAAATTAAGAATATAGAAGGCTATATAAAGGCCTTCTCTATGACAGGGGTGTGCATCATTTACGAAGTAAGCCGATCTGTGCACACTCAGCGGCACTTTACATCGCTGAGTGTGCGCATATTGCGATTGGCTACGTAAAAAAAAAACAGTGGCCTTTTAGGCGGCTTGAAAACACTCCGCCAACCCGCAGTTGAGCAGAGTAGTGGAGTATGCTCTAACCTCCTTAGATTGAGGGGAGACAAATATCCCAGTAGTGGAATGATGACGAATGTAGCATACCTAATACTTTTTGCCGACACGTCATTAAACTAAACTGTGAATAACATTCATTTCAATGTCGAAATAAAACGAAATTTACTTATATTTTATTCAACAAACGCGGCATTTTTCTCACACAATAACTTAAATTTTCAATATTTCCATTTTGCGACATCATTGTGAATTCTAACAAAAGAGTGAACAAAACGTTTACGTTTAACCCTTCGTATTTGCTTTGTGAATTTTATGTAGCGGTGCTTATAACGTGTTTGTTAAATTGTCTAGATATCTTTATATCGGTATCAACCCATAATCATCCCACTGTTGGGATACTGATCTCCCCTCAATCGAAAGGGTTTAGAGCATACTCCACCACGTTGTGCAACTGCGTGTTGGCGGAGGCCAGTGTTTTCAAGCCACCTTAAGGCCACTGACTTGGCTTAACGACTGTCATCTAATGACACCAGCCGGGACCAACGGCTTAACGTGCCCTCCGAAGCACGGAGGAGTTCGAGATAAATAAACCCATCCAAGGACAGGTTGTGCTCGACGTTGCTTAACTTGCGTGTTCGATTAGACTGACACGCCCAACGACGCCATTAAGCTCGTTATTTATTTAACATTTTTATATACTTATTCTTAATTAGTGCACGTTAGTTAAGCAACTTATATAGTGGTAACCACATGTTTTTTTTATTTATTATTTTTTTTAAACTTTATTGACCATAGAGTAAGGGTACAAAAGGCGGACTTAATGCTAAGAGCATTCTCTACCAGTCAACCTTTGGGAAAATCAGATAAAACTCGAATGCGGTACACAAAATAACAGTAATGAACATACACAAAATAAATACCGATGAAAAATAAAATTATATTTAGTGCACATGAGTAAAGTTCCGTTTCTTTATTAATATGGTGATCACTAAGCACATAGAGGGGCACAAAATAGTAAACAGCGACCTAAGCGTGAACAATTCCATTACTGAATAAGGATGTCGCAAACACAAAATTTGCGAATTTTAAAAAAATAAAATAAAACTACTTATAAATAAATAAATTATTCCTGGACAAATTACACACTGCCCTCTAGTCCCAAACTAAGCAAAGCTTGTACAGTGGGTAGATAACTGATACTACTATTATATTTAAATACATTTTTTTTAAATACACACATATAAAGAAAACTTGGGTGTTTTCCACTACAGGAGCACGACCCTCTCTCGTCCGTCCCAGACAGGAGGATTTGGCCTACACTCCCCACGCTGGCCAAATGGATTGGGGAGGCCTGATCGATGTTTTATAATGTATTTCCCTTAGTCGCCTTATACGACATCCACGGGAAGAGACGGAGTGATTCTATTCTAGTCTGACGGAAACCACTCTCTATAATATAAAGAATATATATATATATATATATATATATATATATATATATATATATATATATATATAACATACATGTTCATGCACACAAATGTTTGTCATGTGCGGGGTTCGAACCCGCGACCTGGAAGTCAAAGTGTGGCCATTGCTAGTCATTGGACCACCGAGTTGGTCTTACAAAGACAATAGGTACGTTTCATTGAAGAACCAGTCAAATAAGATAAAATGTCAATTAAATGGAAAATAGGGATTGTGTTTGACGTTATCCTTCCGCAACTGTTGTCACTGCGAGTGACAGCTTAACTCGCGCGCGAACGTTGATTTGATTTTAAATATAAATATTTCTGGACAATTTACACAGCGCCATCTAGTCCCAAATTTGCGCTTAGCAAAGCTTGTACTATGGGTACTAGATAACTGATATTATATTTAAATACATTTTTTTTTTGTAAATACATATAATACATAGAAAACACCCCGACCAAGACAAACAGACATGTTCATGAACACAAATATTTGTCTTATGCGAAAATCGAACCCGCGACCTCAAAGTGGCCATTGCTAACTATTCGACCACCGAGCTCGTCAAATAATTCCTAATTACGCTTAAAAAGGAGATTGTCCATTCGTGTATGGATAAAAATACAGATAATTAAATTGCTGTATCATTACTAAATAACATTCACATAGTTCTATATCATCCCTAGATACATTCTAGAAATTTTGGAGGACACTGTTTACTGGAGTTCAGCAATATTTAAGAAATAACATGCGTTTGATTTTAGATTATGTTAGACCATACCACAGTATAAGTACTAATAGTACTTCTTCTTCTTCCGTCCCTGTTCCCGTTATCTGGGGTCGGGTCTCCTCACTCTACGGCGCCAGGTTGATCTGTCATGGGCTTTCATAAGGTGTCTTGAATTTTTCCATTTAAAAAAAAAAAAAAAAAAATTTGGTGAAATATTTTTTTTCCAGAATTGAGACCTACTCTCGAGGTGCTCGATGGCGTCAGTCTAATCGAAGACGCAAGTTAAGCAATGGCTATCGTAGGATCGTCTTTGTTTGCCTTTTATTTATTACTAGCGGCCCGTCCCGGCTTCGCACGGGTGGACAATTTAGTAAAAAATATAGCCTATGTTACTCAGAGATAATGTAGCATTCTAATGGTGAATTATCGAAATCCGTCCAGTAGTTTTTGAGTTTATTCGTAACAAACATACAAAAATACAATGTTTCCTCTTTATAATATTATAGCAGCCCGTCCCGGCTTCGGACGGGTAGCCATAATTTTTTTAGTCTTGTGAATTTTTTTGTAGATTTTGTTAAGCCCTATAAATCCGTAATACATTGTTTTGTTATAACATCAACAGTTTTCACATCGCACGTCAAGAAAGATTTTTGTTCTCTACCTTTTGTTACAATATCGCAATTTTCTTACTGATCCCTATTTTTTTTCGAAATTAAAAATAACCTTTAGTACTCCCTGATAATGTAGCTTTCTATTGGTGAAAGAATTTTTGAAATCGGTCCAGTAGTTTCGGAGCCTAATCGTTACAAACAAACAAACAAAAAAAAAAAAACAAATCTTACCTCTTTAAAATATTAGTTTAGATTAGCCTGCCTTTATATATCTCGAGCTTCTCCGTGCATGCTCTTAATAGGGCGCGTTAATCCGTCAGTCCCGGTTGTTGGCGTTACAGTGGCCTTTAGGTGGGTTCAAAACACTGGCCTTCGTCAAACCGCAGTTGAGCAGCGAGGCGGAGTATGCTCCTCTGCAGTGAGATGAATAAGAGCTGACGACGACGCGATGGATATTCATCTTGTTAAATCCCTATGTATTAAATTTCATCGAAATCAATACAGCCGTTTGCGAGATCACTCTGACATATATTTAGTTATGTTACAGTCAAAACTCATAGCCGGTCAAAACCTCTTTTGACCGATAAATAGAAAAAAATGGTTATGACCAACATTTTCGTCAAACCTATTTTTGATCGACCAACTTGTCTTAAAACTGTCACGTAATGAGTTGTCTTTAGATGACAGTTTTAAGCCAAGCCTGTGTGTGCCAACAGCCCGGACCAACTACGTAATGTGCCCTCCGAAGCACGGGGTTTGCAAATATGTATAATTTATAATTATATAATACGTAGAGTATTTAAACTAAAGGTTAAATTTGTTTAAAATAAAAACCATTTGTATTTATATTTGACCAAAACATTCATAAATTTGTGATTCAACCCTTTCAGATTATTTCAGGAATTTCGTTACACCCCAGGCTTTTGTTTTGAGAACAATTCAGAACTTTTGTGAAGCACTTTCAGCGATATCCTAAAATAACATTTCTGTTTTCAGAACACTAACATTGTCCGTTATTCTAATGATCGGACGAATAGGGTCCCTTTTGGGGAACGTTTTGTTTCCCGTTATGTTACAAGCTGGATGTATGGTGCCATTTTTAATTATGTCGGGAATTACTCTTGGTAAGTTTTCTTTTTATATTTTAACTAACTTCGACCCGCGACTTCGACCGCGTTTACTTTTTTTTATTAAAAAGCATCCTATGTTCTTCCTAATACCTTTGAGAATATTTGTACGAAGTTTCATTATGATCGGTTGAGTAGTTTCGGCGTGAAAGCGTAACAAAGAAACTTACATTCACGTTTAAGGGTTTCCTACTTGAGTGCGAAAGCCCTATCATCGAATTTTGTTACTTCGAAAATCTTTCAACGACATTTCTACACTGCGACTGCGACTTGTTAAATCGACGTCTTGTTACTGCGATGTTTCGTTACTTCGAAAAATTGTACTGCGGACGATTTTACTGCGAAAATATCATACTGCGAAGCCTTGTTTAATCAACGTCTTGTTACTGCGATGTTGCTTGGGAAAATTTACTTTGAACAATACTGCAGAATCCAAGTAGGTAAGTGCTTGGATTATCTTTTTCACAATAACCAATAAAGTTTGTTGAACAAATTTTATTGGTGTTGTTTGCATAAGCAAAGGAAGCAGTATTATAGGACCAAGACGACCGATTTTTATACATGTACCGGACATTCCGTAATTAAAAATATGTCTCGTTAATGATTTTAATGATACATATTCTAAAAACGAACGTTAGGTATTGTTTTGAAAACGACAATCCGTACGTAAACGATGTTAGAGCTATTATGATATTATTATGTGTACTCTCTATCTATTGTTGTGAACTAATATTATTTCATGTCGTTTTATCTATGTTGAATTTGTATCGGCATCGGTGTTGTCACTTTTGGCCTGCACTGAAAAGCAGGGTTGAAATCACTCTGTGAACTCAGCAATGATCCCTGAGGGTGGGCCAAAATTTCAACGTCACTTATATTATGTCTTGTTGTATTTGTGTACAATTGTATGTGTGAAGTTGGAATAAAAAAAAAAAATTTCTATTTATTTCTATTTCAATCCAGGTCACGGGAATTTACTTACTTGGATTGCTCAGTAAGATTGTTCAAAGAATATATTAAAGGTTTACTTATAAGTAGTACACTGCCTTTGACTGTACATTTGAGAATGGTTGTGTTCCTGCGATTAAATGTGGTCACCATTATATAGAGATATTTTTTTATACAAATGGTTTTGGGGTGTAAGTGGTTCATTAACATCTTTGAATCAAAGCCTACTTCACCTGCACGCGGTGCACCCTGCTGACTGGCAAACGAAGCTCTGGCGAAAAGAAAGGTAGGGAGCGTAAATTGTAAGCTAGACTGGGGAATGTAGCTCCACCTCACAGAATATCGCAGCCAAATAACAATTCCCTTGGTTGTTATGTTCGTACGAGTGAGTGAGGTTACCAGAAAGGAAGGAGATGCTGCGTTGGCAGCGGTTGTAGCGGCGTGCGAGCGATATTTTATGTTGCGAGCGTTAATATGGCTACGGTAACCGCTTCACATGAGGCGGACCGTACGCTTGCCTGCCACCCGACATAGTATATAGAAAAAATACGATTAAGTTGGTAAACAAGCTTACTTACTTGATTTTAACCAGTTATCGCAGCCTATATAGCCGCAGCGAAACCAGGGGCGTCACCGTTTCTGACCCAACAAAAACACAGTCACAGTCATTTTGAGATTCCTCAAAATGACTTTAAAGAGGTTTTTGTTAATTTATTAAAATGAATTATTCATTTATATATTTTCCTCGAAGGACTAGTCGCTAAAGTAATTATATTTTGGCTGTAAAGTATTTAGCTTTTTAATTAATTTCAATGTACACTTTTAATTGGGTACAATTAATTAATTAACTGGATAGGATACGGAAAAGGTTGAATGGTTTTATAAGTATTATGTATTAATCTATTACGACAAAGCCAAAAAAAGGATTGTTCAATTTTATTTTTTATATTAGAGGGAGGCAACGACCCTATGCCTACAGCTAATGCTCCCCTGCCCCCTTACCACCATCTCTTATTGCGATTCAATAACTGAATAGAATTCTTATTTATACCAATGAATAAGCGACTATTTCAAATGGAATAGAGTCGCTTATTCATTGGTATGAATAAGCATTCTATTCAGTTATTGAATCGCAATAAGAGATGGTGGTAAGGGGGCTGTGCACCTGTGTTTACGGTTATATCACAGGATTGCTAGTCTCTCGCCCAGTAAACCAATCAGGCGAGAGGACCTTTACCCGCATCGCCATTGCGCTCGATAAACCAACCAGGCGCTCAAATTGGTAGCAGATCTTAGACTCCCCTTTCGCCTACAAGCGGATTACTTAAGCAGTCTTAAGTCGACTAGCTCGTGGTGACATCAGAGCCCTACAACCACTCCCCAATCTCCATAATGAGAGGGTGCAAACGAGAATGTGTGTCATCTAATGGAATTCAAACACCTCCGCCCATAGACGCATATATATATATATATATATATATATATATATATATATATATAATATATATATATATATATATATATATATATATATATATATATATATAATATATATATATATATATATATATATATAATATATATATATATATATATATATATATATATATATATATATATGTGTGCGTAAACGCACAACGTAAATACAAAAAATCGGTTGTCTGTAAAGTCGGTTTACTGACGATAGTTGAACGTGACAATGTCATAAGAAAATACTGGTGGAATGTTTGCATTTTTCAAAAGAAAATTTTAATGGAACGCCTCAGAGCGAGGTAACGCCGCATACGTCATGTTTTTTCGTGCGTGCAGCCGGCTCCATCGAGTCGTAGAAGACGTTGTCACGTCAAAAACAGTAAAGGGTTACCTTTCATTCGATCGAATCGATTTTTTTATAAGATGACAGATTTTTATAGTCCTGGGAACAGAGACTATTTGAATGAAAGCTTTATGGCTGAATTTATGTACAAAAAGAGATCTGTGATTTTTTTCTATAGTTATTTTTTATATTACGTTCGGGTTCTTCTTGTAGTGATCACCGTCTGATTGTGTGTGAGTTCTCCCCAGTTGTTGATAACTTAAATCCGCAACAGTTAATAGGTTTTCAATATAAAACTAGGAACGCCGACTGGGCAAGCTTTGCTTCACTTTTCGCTTCCCGCGCCAAAGATTTTACTCGTAGTGAACTTACAGTCACGGAAAGTGTTGAAATTATGTCTGACACATTCATATATTGCGCTGACGTTGCATTAGGTCGAAAACCTATAGTTAATAACAGACGATGCGATTGGTGGAATGATACCCTTATTAGGTTGCGTAGGCATTTTCGTGCCGCTAGACGTAAAATCTCAAAGTTAAAGAAACGTAACATCGAAGGAGAAATTTATCAAACCGCTCTAAGTGACTTGCGTATTGCTAGATCTCACTATCGCGCTGCTGTTGAAAAATCCAAAGGTAATTTACTAAAACGTATTGTAGAAAGATTAAATAGTGAGGGCCCGTGGTCTCCTCTATATAACGAATTTAAAGCAAATAGGCGGATTGATCAGGCATACGTATCCAATATAAAATTTAATAATTCACATACCCTTGGTGTAGAAGAGACCGCTGAGACAATTCTGCATGCGTTAATTCCTGATGATTGCGCCGATAGTGACAGTGACTACCATCGTGAGGTTAGGAGCGCGGCGGATATGTGCCCTTCCACTCCAATATCAAATGTACCGTCGATGGATGAGTTTATGTCTATTGTTAAAGCTTTGCCTACAAATAAAGCCTCCGGTGATGATAAAATTTCGAATAGAATGATTAAAGAAGCTTGTAAAGTAGCCGCTGAACCTATCTTAATAATACTTACTCGGTGTATTGTAGAAGGTCATTTCCCTGGCATTTTGCGAAGTGGTGTTATAAAAATAATACCAAAAGGCGGTGATAAACCACCAGACGATCCGAAGTCCTACCGTCCTATTACTCTGCTGCCGTCGTTGGGTAAGCTGCTTGAGCGCTTGGTTGTGCCACGGTTGCTGCCCGGTGGCCCACAATTTCATAAAAATCAGTACGGCTTCACCATTGGCAAGTCCACTGTTGATGCTGCGCTCGCAGTGCGCAAAGTTGTTGAGCTCTCGGAGAGCAAGTATGTTGTAGCTATTTTCTTAGATATCTCAGGTGCCTTTGATAATGCTTGGTGGCCAATGTTGTTGCTGAAACTTAAGGTGAGAGGTTGCCCTAGCAACATCTACTCTCTCATTCGATCGTACTTTCTGAATGGTACAACTAAATTAAAACTTGGCCATTATGTTGCTTCAAAGGTGCTCACGCAGGGCTGCCCCCAGGGTTCAGTGTTGGGACCGTATCTCTGGAATATCGGTTTTGATGATTTTTTTAGCCTACCCTTACCGGAAGGGTGCTCGTTAACTGGTTACGCTGACGATGGTCTCTTATTAATCAATGCTAATTCAAGATCTAGCATAGAGAAACTAGCCAACACTAGCCTAGGCTTAATTTCAGATTGGGGTTATCGTAATCGTCTCGACTTTGCGCCACATAAAACATATCAACTCTTGCTTAAGGGAAATTTACAGGTTTCACCGCGATTTCATTTTAATGGAGTATCAGTTGCTAATAGAAGTTCGGTTTGTTACTTAGGTTTGCTTTTGGATAGAAATTTTAATTATATTGAGCACATGAAGCAAGTAGGTGAAAAAGCAAAAAAGAATTTCTATGCCTTAACACGAATTTCTACCTCTACGTGGGGATTAACTTTCAAAACGTTAAAAACTATTTATACCGCCACATACTTAGGTTGTGTTACGTACGGTTCACCTGCGTGGGCAGATAGGGCTACTATAGGTGCAGCACGTCGTAAATTGCTTCAAAGCCAGCGCCTTGCTCTGATATTTTTATGTAAGTCGTATAGAACTGTAAGCACCGAGGCACTACCCGTGCTAGCAGGTGTGTTACCGGTAGACTTAGAAGTACAACGCCGCGCTTCAATGTACTATACATCTAAAAATATGGTCCCTGATTTCTTGAAAACGCGTGATCGTGAAAAAATAGTTAGACTGTTCAAACCTATTAATGAAGTATTTGAAACATTGCTGTCTGAATGGCAGGAAAGGTGGGAAACTTCTACCAAAGGACGCCACTTGTATCTGTTCTTTCAATCGGTAAGAGATAGATTAAAGAAAAAGTGGTTAGAAGTCGACCACCCCGTTGCGCAATTTTTAACTGGACATGGCAATTTTAAAGCTAAACTCTTTTCGTTTAAATTAGTGCCGTCGCCCTTATGCGAATGTTCTACTGCTAATTCTGAATTCGATCAAACAGCACACCATGTTCTCTGGGAGTGTGATCTTTGGCAGCGGGAGCGGGATGACATGTTGAATTCATTGCAAGTTGCATCCGGGGTAGTATACTATTCAGATTTGGTAGCAACAAGGGAGAATTACCAAGCGTTCAGACGATTTTGCAATTCATATTATTGGAATCGATGTGTTAGGTAACAACTCAATGTTTTAGGTCCCTAATAGTGTTAGAAACTTAAAATCCGTGGTGCACGGCAGTTGAGCTTCACTTGACTAGCCATCTCTTTAGGCTTTTAATGCCTTATTTGCCATATTGCTGTCTCTCACATTGCTAAGAGGGGAAGTCAAATTCCAAAAGCTTCCTACTCCTACTAATTTCTTCTGATTAAATTCGTTGTGAGTTCCAAGGCAGCCGTAGTTTTACCCCTGGGACTGCAATGGACTTCATTGTTCATTGCCTTTTTTGGCGGTCGCCGCTGTTAATCCTGGCTACACAGGAGATACAGTGGTGGGAATGTGTGGTGGGCCCCCGTCCCATTACGTTCGGGTTGCCGATATGACATGGCTCGCCTGATTAGTCATATTTACATTCGCAATATGAAATATCGCTCGCGCGTTACCACCGCCGCTGCTAATACAGCAACTCTTTTCGTTCTGGTACCTCACACAGTCGCAGGAAATAGTCTTGTGTGAGGTGGAGGTATTTCCATAGTCAGACCGCATACAAATGCGCTGTATATAGGGTACAGCGGATTTGTACCTACCTACCTTTCTTTTACCTAAGCCTCTTTCGCTGATCGGCAGGGTGCACTAGGTGCAGGTGAGGTTGGCTGTGGCTCTAAAGATCATGGTGAGCCACAAATACAAAATATATATTTTATAATTTCTAGTATATTATCGAATATATATAATACATATTGTATGCCTTTTGTTTCTAATAATAAATTGAGATATTTTTGAACACAAAATTGATTTAAGAAATCTGTTCCTTCTTCCTCGGGGCACGCTTTAATTTTCACTTTAATTAAATCTATTTAATTAAATGTGTATGGTTTCACCGCAGTAGTATCCAATTTCGAACACGAAATAATTTTGAAAATCGAAACACCGGCGATATCATATATCGAACACACTGACTGAGAACTTCCTCCTTTTTAAAAGTTGTTATTTATGAATAACTAGCGGCCCGGTACGTGCTTCGCTACGTATAAAGTGAAAAACTAAAAAAAAATATAATAGGTAGGGGAAAAAGTCTTTTCGCATTATAGTATGTATAAACTTGTAATAAAATCTCTTTGGTTATACCATTTGTATCTAGCAGGTTTTGATATCTTTAAAAAGTTTCAATTTTAAAAAAGATAATTCCAAATTCAAATTAGGTAAATGTGTGATTTTCATTTGTTTTTTTTACTGTCAAGATGAGTGAATCTAATGAAGAAATTCGATACATTTTAAAATTTTACTACAAAAAAGGTAAAAATTCAACGCAAGTTGCGAAAAAAATTTGTGACGTTTATGGACCTAGTGCAGTGTCTGTGAGAGTAGCACAAATTTGGTTTAAGCGTTTTCAATCCGGAAATTTTGATGTCAAAGATGCACGTCGCTCTGGACGCCCTGTTACGGATAAAATGGATGCCATTTCTGAAAAAGTGGAGCAAGATCGGCATATCAGTAGTTACGACGTAGCTGAAGAACTAGGAATTGACCAGATAACAGTTTTGGCGCATAAAAAGGTCGTGGTCAAAGGCCGGCCAGGCTTCAGAGACTCTGGCGAAACCCGGGTTAACCCGCAACAAGGTGATGCTGCGTGTATGGCGGGATTGGAAGGGAAGATATTCATTATGAGCTGTTACCGCCAGGCAGGACTATCGATTCTGAACTCTACTGTGAACAACTGATGAGATTAAAGCAAAAAGTTGAGAGAAAGCGGCCGGAATTAATTAATAGAAGGGGTGTGATTTTTCATCATGATAACGCTAGACCTCACACATCTTTAGCCACTCAGCAAAAATTAAGAGAGTTTGACTGGGAGGTGTTAATGTATCCGCCGTATAGTCCTGACCTTGCACCTTCTGATTTCCACCTGTTTCGGTCTCTTAAGAATTCTTTAGGCAGTGTCAGGTTAACATCACGAGAAGACTGCCAAAACCACTTGTCGCGGTTTTTTGAACAGAAGTCCCAAAATTTCTATAGTAATGGGATCATGTCTCTACCTACAAGATGACAAAAAGTTATCGAACATAATGGCACCTACATACTTTAGTTAAATGTAAATAAACTTTATTAAAAAATGTTTTGAATTTTCATATAAAATACGAAAAGACTTTTTCCCCAACCTAATAATTGGAACATCAAATTCATTTATTTAAACAAAAAAATATGTTATTAATTGCTAGCTATTTTAAAACTTAATCAAAAACATTTGGATAAACAATATTTTTTGTTTTTCCATTTTGAGCATGAATAAACAAACGGCATGGCAACATAAAGTCGGCGCTCTACCGATTTTGTGCAAACTTCACATACACCATCTACTAAATAGTCCGAACAAAGCCTAAACATTTGGTTTGGATAGGTGAGCCCGTTCTTGAGTTATAAAATTACAACGAAAATTGGCATTGATTTTTATATATTATATAGATAACAACGGGGATCAATGTGATCATGCATAAAGGTTACATACATTTATTATTGCCTGATGTTTCGACCAGGGGCCCTACCGCCGAAGCTGAAGGCGATTACCAGCGGATTTTGACATTGAAAATGTCTATCAAATCCTTTTCGGCCAATAAGCTATTTTCGCTATATCTCCGAGGATAATTGAGATTTCGCCATGGAACAAGTGTCTCCAGGTTTAGAATTTATTTGTGGATGAGATTTTGAAAGAATTTTGAAAATGGGCTGGATAGTTTTTGAGAAATTTTGAAAATTGTAAAAAAATCTTTTTTTAGTAAGTAATTAATTAAAAAAATACTATTAGATATATCGAAAAAATGAGGAAAATCCATCTTCCAAGATAGAATGCGCGTCGATTGAGACCTCTCCCAGTGAAATTGGTTAATAATTGTGTCCTGTAGGTGTGCCTTTACGAGAGTGAAAAAAAATATTTCTGACGTTGAAAAAAAAAAGAAATAGATTTGCGGGAACTGGCAGGGTCTGTGGATTTTTTGATTGCAAATATCAAACTTCAGTCAGTTAGATATATGGTATCTGTGTTTGGCTTAGCTGGTAGAGACCCTGGTGCTGTACCGACTGAGCTGAAAACGTTTGTCAATAACTAAAAAGTAAAACATATTTATCAAATAAAAATATACAATGATAATCGGCTTCAGCTTCGGCAGTAGGGCCTCAAGTTACGTTAATTCCCGTTGTTATTTTTCATAAATCATGCAACACGAAAATTTTGAAGTTATCAGCTTTTATTTAGTTTCACCGCAGTGTTTATAAACAAATCTTACAAGTGAAATTTGACATACTTACCAATTTATGATTGCGCATTTGGTTCCCTGACAATGCACGATTAGCATTAAAAGCTTATTAAAGGGCGCCATTTTTAATCCAATGTGGCCGCCACTACAAAATTTTGATTTATAATTTCCACCATAACCTTTTAAATAAGATAAATCTTATGTCTATTAAATGAAAGGGCTTGATTAGTGAAACACTAAGTAAAGTTAGACATTAAGTACGGCTTCTTTTTTAGTTAACAATTAAAAAAAAATGTTTCAAAAAGTGGGGTGTATGTGGTTCATCAACATCTTTGAACCAAAGCCAACTTCACCTGCACGCGGTGCACCCTACTGACTGACAAACGAAGCTCTGGCGAAAAGAGAGGTAGGGAGCGTAATTGTAAGCTATCCGACTGGGGAATGTACCTCCACCTCACAGAATACCGCAGCCAAATAACAACTCCCTTGAGGGTTGTTGTGTTCCTGCGAGTGAGTGAAGTCACCAGAAAGGAAGGAGATGCTGCATTGGCAGCGGGGGTGACGGCGCGCAAGCGATATTTTATGTTGCGAGCGTTAATATGGCTACGCTAACCGCTTCACATCAGGCGGGCCGTATGCTTGTCAACCACCCGACGTAGTATAAAAAAAAATAAAGAAAAAAATACATAAATATTATTTATAAAGTCAAGTATCATCACTATTATCAGTCTACATCTATCCTTTAATACTTTCCACCATATGCGATCTTCAGCTTTCCGCTTCCGCCCACTTTCAGCCGCTTTTTTGAGGTCATTGATCAATTATCAACATCAAAGTATATATATAATAAGTAAGTAAGTAAGTAAGTAAGTAATTCTTTATTTGCACTTAAATAGGGTAGATACATTGCATATTGATGTTCGTGCTGTTATAATGTGGCTTAACCTATCCAGCCATATTCAATGGCATGCAAACATTAATGTTCTGATTCTAAGATAAAAATGAATGACAAAAAATCTAAATACAATTAAATATAGCATAAATCTTACATTTTCGACATACTGATAAATTGAATTAAATTATTTACTATATTTATGGAAATGTCACAATTGTAATAAATAATAATGATTGGTCATTAACATATAATTACAAACTAACAATAACAATAAATTAAATGTCAATTGAAACATAAAATGTGAAATTAGTCCATGCATCGTATCAGTATTTATGTTTGAAAAAGTCACTTATAGAATAAAACAGTCTGTCATGAAGCCATCTACGAAGTGAGCTTTTGAACCTATTAAATGGCAGTATTTTAATATGTTCTGGTATTCTGTTGTATATTTTATTGCACATTACGAAGCAGTTATTTTTATAGCGTTCACTTCTTGGAACGGTGTTATATATTAGTTTTTGAGGGTACCTGTTACTTCTTTGCACTACATCTCTGGCCAGTATAAATAAGTGAATATTTCTTTTAACAAACTTTGCCACCTCAAAGATATATAAACAAGGTAGAGGTAGTACGTTAAATGATTTAAAATAGGGTTTGCAGGATACATCTGGTGCTATATTACTTATTGCACGAATACATCTCTTCTGAGCTCTGAAGAACGCTGAGATGTCTGTGCCATTTCCCCAAATTACCAAGCCATATCTTAGTACAGATTCTACATAGCTAAAGTATGTTGTAAGTGCTGTACTTTTATTTGCAACTTTAGATAGTTTATATAGTGCAAAAGAGAAACTATTTATTTTTTTGCAAACTTTGTCTATTTGAAATGTCCAATTAAGTTTAGAGTCTATCATTAAGCCTAGAAAATTTGCGTTACTTGTATTCAGTAGAACTTGTCCATCGTAATGTAAATTAAGTGACTGATTTTTGAAATTATTAAAGTTCATGAGATTTGTTTTACATAAGTTTATTTGAAGATTATTCATCTTTAACCAATCTAGTATAATTGTTAATGTGTTTTTAATATCTAATTTATGTTGTTCTATCGTATTATCATTATTAGACGTAATAATTACGGAAATATCATCTGCAAATAATATAGTTTTGTGATTTATGATTTCAGGCAAGTCATTTATATATAGTAAGAATAACAACGGTCCAAGCACGCTTCCCTGCGGTACTCCGAACTCATTGTGTTTTAAGTCAGATTTGTATATTTGGGTATAGTTTTTGGAGTTTAATGTTGTTATTTCTACAAATTGTAATCTATTTTATAAATAAGAGTTGATCCATCTCAAGGCTGGTCCTCTAATACCGTAGCCTTCTAGTTTTGCTAGTAATTGAGTATGGGAGACAAAATCAAAAGCCTTGGACATATCTAGGAACAGTGTCGTTGTGAATCTCTTATTATTCACGTTCTCTAGTACCACTTTGACCAAATCGAATGCAGCATGGGTTGTAGATTTGTCTTTTTGAAATCCATACTGATTGTCCTTTATCACTCTATATTTTGTTAAAAATGAGGTAAGTTGACTATGCATAACTTTTTCAAATATTTTGGAAAAAATTGGTATTAAGGTGATTGGTCGATAGTTAGTCATATCTGTTTTTTCACCTTTTTTGTATATTGGCTTCACAATAGAAACTTTTAACTTTTCAGGAAAAGATCCAGTTTGCAAAGAAAGATTAACCAAAAATGTTAAAACGGTACTTATTTCCTCTTTACATGATTTAATCACTTTTGTACACACGTCGTCATATCCTTCAGACTGTGTACTGTTAAGTGACATTATTATTTTACTAATAAAAAATTTATTTACGTAGGTCAAAAAAATTGTATTCTGTTGTTTATTTCTAGTATTGGTGTTTACAAGTCTGTGTTTAGTTTTGTGATCAATGTCAGTAAGAAAGTCGTTCATAGCAGAAGCAATTTTTGTAGCATCTTTTATTTCTTCTCCTTCTCTTATTATTTTATCTATATAATTTGCCTTATGTGTACCACCTGTTTCATTTTTTATGACTGTCCATGTTGCCTTGCACATATTCTTGCTATTTAAAATATATTTCCTATTTGTGATTCTTTTTGAACAGTTTGTGCATTTTTTAAGTAGCTTGTTATAGTTCAAGTAATTTGTTTTGTCTTTTTCTGTTCGACTTGAATAATATTTAAAGCGCAGATTTCTTTTCATTGCACAACTTTTTTTTAGACCTTTCGTTATCCACGGAAGCTGTGTAGATGCTTTTGTTTTCATTCTTACCTTTGGGAAGCAGAGTCTGTACAAAAGACAGAAAGTATCATAAAATTCGTCAAATGCCTTGTTCAGATCTGTACATTCATATACGTTCGAAAACGATAGACTACCGAGATAACTTTTAAATTTTTTAATGTTTTCATCGGAATAACATCTTTTATAGGTAAATATAGTTTTTTGTGTGTTTATTAATGACCGGAAATTTTAGAACTTGCGCTGTATTGTGATCTGATAGCCCTAACGGGAGGGTCGACCCAGTAGTGTCGTTTTTGACATTACTTATGATCAGATCAAGGCACGAATTTCCTCTCGTAGCCACATTTATGTGTAATTTTAAATTGTATTTTTTTAGAATTTCTTTGAATCTTGTAGTGGTCTTATTGTCATCAAGCATGTTGATATTCATATCACCTGCAATAACTATGTGCTTTTTTGAATACTTCAATAAATATTTATGCAATAAGCGATCAAGTTGGTCAAAAAATAGATCTATATGACTTTTTGTATTTGATGGAATTCTATAAATACAAATGATTATAATATTATTTTTAATTATGTCTACAGCACAGCATTCAAAATGATGCGCCATAATCAAATCATCGAAATAGACAATTCTTTTATATTCCAGTCCTCGCTTAACCATAATACAAGCTCCTCCTCTTTTGTTTGGCCTTGAGTAGTTTGATGCTAATTCATAGTTATTAATGTGTATATTTTTTTCATCACCTACTCTAACGAATGTCTCTGTGAAACATAGTATGTCAGGGTTAACTTTACTTCTGATCTCAGAAAAGGTAATTTCTAAGATTTCCCTTTTAGATAGTAGACCATGTATGTTCTGGTGAAATACTGTAAATAAATTATTAGCGTTAGGCTCGAAAAATACTTTTTTCACTGTCGCTTTGAGTAGGTATATGTACTATTGGTGCATCTGTATTTTCCTTTGTAGGCTTTTTTGTACATGATGATGTAGGTGTGGATAGCGAACATTTTTGTAGTTGCTTGTGAAAATAATAGGGTATTGTGCCTTTCTTTAAATATGTGTCAATTGTGTTAAGTTTGTGCATGCTAGTGTTTGGCTTTAACGAAGAAGATTTCTGTATATGTTTTTTTATGTTTTTCGCCACTAAAAATTGTTTGTTATACTCAATATAATCGATGCATAGATTAATTTTATTCCATACATATTTTACATAATTTACATAATAATTATTAATATCTGTGAAATCTATACAAGTGCAATTTTCAAAATGTTTCGTCCACAATTTTATATTGTAATTTAACACCCTTTCATTAAAGTAAGGATTATAATTAATAGGAGCTAGATAAACTACGCTTTTCATAAATTTGTTCAAGGCTATACAAATATTCGAATGCAGTCTGTGTAAGTCATTGTCAGTCATTTCCTAAGCCTAAGATAACAATGTCATTTTCTGATACATTATTTTTAATTAGATCACAATGGTTTAATATTTCAGTACTACTACCACCTGTTACTATGACTGCAGAGGGTGTATAAACGTCATTCCATTTTCCCCACCTCGAGTCTATAATTTGAGAGGATAATCCTCTTAAATATTCATCGCCAATTATGTAGATACGGTTCGTCTTTTTTCCATGTTGTTTACTAGCGCCCTCTATGCTAGTGTTTTGGTGATTGTTTTGATTTGTCGAATAGTTTGATTCGTGTACTTCGTTCTGCTGTTCAGCATACGAGCGTTTACTAATGTGTGATGTAGATGTGGCTGTTACACAAGCGTCAGGTACTGTCATAGTGTTCGTTACACGCTTTAATGAACCGGAAATATTCAACTTTGTTTGATTGAGGCTTCTTCGTTTTTCTTTAATTGCAGCAGCCTTAGGCGTCGACTTACAGATATGCGTGAGTTGGTTGATCTTTCGTTCATATTCCACTATTTGTTTATTTAGCGAATTATTTTCCAGCAGTAGATTTTCTATTTCATTTTCAGCACTTTTCAGATTTTCTTCTAATTTATGTATTTTCCCTTTCATGTCCTCTATCATGTAATGTGCATTGGGACGTAATTCTGAATAACTGCGGTTTACTTCAGCTATTGGTGTTGACGTCACAGATGAGTAGTCCGCTTCTGAGTCATTGGAAAGCTCTTCAAATGAGTTTTCTATGGGAATACTGGGACTGCTATCTTTTTTTCTGCTAGTAATATTGTCCTGTTGTTTCGGCGTGCTACTTGCGGAATGAGTCATGGATTTATTTTGTACAGATATGCATGAGCAGCATTTATATGCTTTTTTAGATGCTGGTTTCATCAATTGAAAGCGTTTATATGTTATGCTTGCACAGTCTAAGTGGTAATATTTCTTGCACAGCGAGCATGTTATGAACTCCTTGTTTTTTATTTCTTTTTTACATTTAATGCAATTCGGAACCATATTTACAGCTTCTAAGTAATGTTAGATTACTCTAGTCCAGTTCAGATTCGAAAAAAAAAATTAAATTATAATAATATTTTCAGTCCTTTGTATTGCATAAAAATGTCCAAAATCATTCAAAAAGCCAGAGTAAATATTTACATTGTACAAAAACAATGAAATCACACAAAAAAAAGTTTTGTTAATGACTGGGTTTGATCTCAGGTACTAAGTAGCGTAGAAAAGCAACTGTTGGTCGGGTATACAAGATGGACCAATACTGTATTACAAATCACTGTCGAAATAATCGTATACGTAAGTTTAGCTGTGTCAGTTTTAAAAAAATTTATCCAACAAGTAGTGGGTGTATTTATAATTTCACTGTTATACTGTTTATGCACTGATTAACTAAAAAGTAATTAATTTTTGTTCACTTTTTGCCGATATGAAATAAAATTTCCGGAATTGGTTATTTATATTATAATATTATTGTTTTAAACACTGTTGACACTTTACTTATTAGCAACACTCGATGAATTTTTACGTTTTGATAGTCACTTAGCAATCACATAATTTTTAGTAAATGGTAATAACATTTATTTTCCGACACTTTATTAACAATATTTACTGTTTATTTTTGTTTAAATTAACTATTAACTATTTTTATTTAAAATATCATTGACGATCAATAGCAATGTAATGTTGACAATTCAGTAGGTAGGTAGATGTAAGGTATCTATTGTGATTATATTGTATTTATATTTTTTTCTTTTTCAGGAGTTGCAGGACTGGTATACTTTTTACCGAATCCACAGAAAGATAACGTTGTTGGTGATAGCTGAATTTGTAAATAAAAAAAAAAAAACAAAGAAACATCTTTGTTGTTCATCACCCGCTTGCTGCCTTTACAATTAGTTTATAAAACGTTATAAACAATTATTTTCAACTATAATAATGCTCCAAATAAGAATGCAGACCGCCTGCTCGAAAGTAAAATATATAACCGCAGAGTGTTATTTTTTTATATTGGATGGAAAGCAATTACCACCGCCCATGGAGATCAGCAGCACCAGTCAGAAGGATGCACCATGTGCAGATGAGGTTGGTTTTGGTTCGAAGATGTCGAAGAATCACTTACACTCCAAATTTTATAATCTAGTATTGATATTTGATAGAGCTAAGGAAGTACTTTCAGTATATGTAATCAGTCTTTCAATATGTTGTATAATTTAGAAATCACTACAGATCACTTATTGTTTCTACCCTATATATTTTGAGCTCCTCCGTGCTTCGGAGAGCACGTTTTCGGCTGTTATCATATCGTTGATTTCAGCTGTTATCATTAACTATTGTTGAGCCAAGTAAGTGCCTTGAAAACACTAGTTTCCGCCAACTCACATTTGAGCAGCGTGGTGAAGTATACTCTAAATACCTACTTATTCTATTGACGAGTGAAACGTATTTCAGTAGTGAAATTAATGTGGATTGATGCCGAACTGTATACACGGAGCAAAGTCGCAGGCTCAAACTAGTAATATTATTATTGTGTTTGGCATATACATTTCGGCTTTCAACAGGCATGGGCGTAATGGACAACAAATCTAATTCAGCGGAATAGGTAATCAAGTCAGTAGATCAGAAAGCGGGTCGAGAGATGTAACGAAATTGATCACTGAAAGCTGATTACATATATACATAGGAAGTGATGTAGGTAATATCTTTTTCAATCCGGAAATGAAATAAATTACATAAACGACCGAAAGGTGTTTATAAAAGGTACCTATTTAAAGGTAAATTTTCAACATGTGTGGTATTTATTTATTTTTAAATAAACAAATAAATACAGCGCCATCTAGCCCCAAAGTAAGCGAAGCTTGTGTTATGGGTACTAGACAACTGATAAACATACGTAATTACATTTTTTTCGTAAACTTACACCCGTAAGTGGTTCATCAACATCTTTGAACCAAAGCCAACTTCACTTGCACGCGGTGCACCCTGCTGACTGACAAACGAAGCTCTGGCGAAAAGAGAGGTAGGGAGCGTTATTGTAAGCTACCCGACTGAGGAATGTACCTCCATCTCACAGAATACCGCAGCCAAATAACAATTTCCTTGAGGGTTGTTGTGTTCCTGCGAGTGAGTGACGTCACCAGAAAGGAGACACTGCGTTGGCAGCGGGCGTGGCGACACCCGATCGATATTTTATGTTGCGAGCGTTAATATGATTTCGGTAACCGCTTTACAACAGGCGAGCTGTATGCTTGTCTGCCACCCAACGTAAAATAAAAATAAAAAGTATATTTCACAAGGTTGTAATGATACTGAAGTTACATCTTTTGTAGCGGGTGGAGCAGTAAAGTAATAAAAGTGATAAAAGATACATAAAGTTTATTTACTTGGAAAATAATAAATAAATATATATTGTCAGACAAATTACACCATCTAGCCGCAAAGTAAGCGAAGCTTGTGTTATGGGTACTAGACAACTGATAAACATACGTAAATACATTTTTTTTTTGTAAATACATACTTATGATACATAGAAGACCAAGACAAACAGACATGTTCATGCACACAAATGTTTGTCCTGCGTGGTAATCGAACCCACGAGCGTTGGTGTCGAAGTCGCGTCATATACCGCTACGCCACCGAGCTCGTCGATGTAAAGATAATATCAAACCAACAATTCAACCAGACAATTACTGATACACGCAGAATCCTGCCCATCCGCAGTTGAATAGTGGATGGACGCTTTGAATCCCTTCTATTGAGATCAGACCCATACCCCAGCAGTGTGGTGAATTGGGCTTCATCTCTTGAAATAAATATTGACTAGGCTGGATTCTAGCCCACGGTGCCGCAATTGTGGTTGAGTGTAGCGAGTAGATTCGCGGAATGTATGTTTTCCATTAGTTTCACTTGAAAATGTATTTGATGATCATTCCTCAAGGACATGATCGATCTCAATTTTTTTCGACACACACTTCAAGCATGTCGAGGTCTGTAATTGTGACAAGTTTCATCATCTTCAGTGGTTTTGGAGCCTATTCATTTCCAAAAGTGACTTTTGGGCGTATATAAGCATTCCGCTTGCTCAATAAATAAATATTGTCAGACAAATTTTTTTTTTTTTTTTTTTTATTTTTTTTTTTGGGTGGGTAGTTGAAGCAAGTACACGTTTACTGATCAGCTGTGACTTTATTAATATATAAATAATATAATTCAATAACTTTTTCCTACATTTGATGTACAAATTTTAATCTTGCACTAACCTGCGCCGTCAGCTATAACTACCAAGTTTCCAACTCCATTTGGCTACATTTCAACTTCACAATGGAATCTCTCACACAATTAAGGAAGAATATGGAAGAAATGACAGAACTATTTTCCAATAAAATGTCTACTTTTGAGAACGCACTGAGCACCAACCCGTCTCACTCTCAAGATACAGCTGAACTGGCAAGTGAGTTTTACACTTTTAAAGCACTTATTTGGAAAGCCGTGTCACACTTAAAACTCCAATTAGAACTGGTGATACAAAGTCTTGACTGCATAGAAATGCGGTCGCGGTCAACGGCCCTTCTACTGCATGGTGTGGATGAGATGCCACAAGAGGACCCTACTGCGGACTTTATAAAACTTTGCCACTCTACTCTAAATCTGCCTGACATTATGTCTTCATCTATTGAGGTTTGCATGCGATTGGGGAAAAATCACACTCCTGAAAAGCCCCGGCCATTACTTATTCGCTTCATCAATAATAAGTCACGCAATCAGGTTTGGGAGGCTAAGAGACATCTTAAAGGTTCCGGTAACACACTCTCTGAGTTTTTGACTTCCGCTCGTCATGCTGTTTTCGTGGAAGCCCGGAAGACACTAGGAGTGAAAAGCTGCTGGTCTAGTGGCGATGGTAAGATTGTGGTCGTCACGGTAAGTGGCTCCCGCCGGAAAATAATCTCCATGGCCGAGCTAATTGCGGTAAATGAGGAGTACGCTGCGGCCACGCTAAAATCCAATCCAGCTGCCTCATCAAAGCTGAGAGATGATGGCATCGATGAGCAATCAGTTCGTCCACCGAACAAGGAGATGCGTAGTACCCGGGCTCAATCGAAGTTGTATAAAAAGTAAATTAATTGCAAGCACAAACGATAATTGTGCTTCTCGATTTGAATTGAATGTACCCAACTATTGTTTACATTATCGATACCAAAAGGCGGTAAGTTCACTTTTATTTCTCATCGTTTTAGGGGTATCTGCACTGCTTTTTAACGTAGTTGAGTTTAATAATTTACATTTACTGCTGACCCTCATTTTTCACACTTGTTTTGTTTTGAATGTTCTAATTAAATTGACTTGACACTTGATTTAGATTGACACATTCAAATATTGCTAGTGACGTTAGCGAGCCAAAGACAGAAAGTCAAAGAGTAGTTCTGTGAGTTGGGTGCGTTCCGTTACTTGTATATTTTTTTTTTTTTTTTTTTTTCTTTTTAATTTTATAAGATTATTTTATTATTAATCTTTTTTTGTTTCTGTATCGTAAGTGCTTTCATGTGTTTCTTTTTTTTTTTATTTATTTATTTTTATTTCTCAGTTTTAATTTTAATTTCTTCTTATTTTATCATGTTTTATTGATAAGTGTGTTCTTAAACATTTTACTATGTAGTTTATAATTTTGTAACAGCTGCCGGCGAGTACTTAAAGGAGATTAGTAGATATTTAGTATTTTAATCATACTATTTATATTTAGATATTTATTTAAATTTATCGATACAATTAGTTTATCGGTTTGTAGTCAATGTCAAATGAAAATTCAGATTCTGAATATTGCTCATGTTCCTCGTCGTCTGATGACCTTCTTAGTGCCGATAGTGATGCATCAGATGTACCTTCTTTGGGTGATAATTTGCAGGGGGTGTTCTCATCGGTATCTAAAAATTTTAATGTGGTGCACATTAATGCACAGAGCATTGCAGCACACTACGCCGATTTATTAGCTACTTTTTCTGTGAATAATAATAATATACAAGCGATCCTTGTCTCTGAGACGTTTTTGAAGCCTTCACTTCCATCGAGTTTGTATCCTTTGCCTGGTTTTCAGTTGCTCCGAAACGATCGTACATACTTGAAAGACGACACAGGCAGAATGGCGGGTTATGGTGGGGTAGCGATCTATCTACGCGGTGATATACCTTGTAAAATAATTTCACTTTCAACTCCTGAATTACAAACACCGGAACATTTATTCTTAGAAGTCACACTACATCATACAAAAATTCTGCTAGGTGTGTATTATAGCCCTTCACTTCACATAAACTATTTTCAATCTCTCGAATCATTGTTAGTTGAACTTCGTCCTCAATATGACCATGTAATTATTATGGGCGATTTTAATACCTGCTTAGTAAAAAACGATAATCGTTCCAAGAAACTCACTTCCTTAATTCATTCTGTCGATTTGACGATTCTTCCACTCAGTCCCACTCACTTTCCACATAATGGTGTGCCATCCTTACTTGATCTGATGATCACTTCCTCTCCTGATCTGGTCACTACTCATGGCCAATTCAGTGCGCCGTCCTTTTCTGCTCATGATCTCGTTTTTGCCTCTTTTGGTCTACGTCCTCCCAAGCGTAAGCACAAATCTCTTTTACGTCGTAATTTCAATGCTATCGATTGGAATATGTTCAAGAAGGATTTGCAGAGTACTGACTGGAGTGCGGTTTTGTCTGCAAATAATGTTAATGACAAAGTGGAGCGTTTCAACGAGATCCTTCTTGCACTTTTTGACGATCATGCCCCACTTAAGGTAGTTAGAGTGAAACACTACCCCGCTCCCTGGCTAACGCCTGAGATCAAGAGTATTATGTCTAAGAGAGATCGAGCCAAAATAAAACTGCGCCACAATGGGTCTCCCGCGAATCAGGCAAGGTATATAGAGCTGCGTAATATGTGTAGCAAGATGTGTAGAGCCGCTCGTCGGAAACATATTGCAACTTCTATAGAAAACTGCTCTCCCAAAAGGCTCTGGAAGTTTCTAAAGGGTTTAGGAGTGGGTAAAGATCAACCTTGCACACCTACTGGTTTAGACACCAACGCGCTTAATCAGCATTTTAGCACTTCCCCAACTACAATTGACCCAATCCTAAAACAAAAAACTCTGGCTGATCTTGTTGACACACCTGTTGCGAAATGTCCTCAATTGGAAATTGATCCTATTACTATCACAGACATACTCAAGATATTAAGCAAAATTAAGTCTGGAGCGGTTGGTGAAGACGGCATATCATTGGACATGATAATTCCAATTAAAAGAGAAATTGCGCCCATTTTAGCGGATATTTTGAACTGCTCACTTTCGTCGGGAGTGTTTCCTTCTTTATGGAAATTAGGGCTCGTCATACCAATTCCTAAAAAGCCTAATCCTTCCCTTTTCTCTCAATTTCGCCCCATCTCCATACTTCCACTCCTGTCTAAAGTGTTGGAACACTATATACACCAGCATCTGACGAGTCACTTGCAGAGCTATAGTCTCTTAAGTAAATTTCAATCTGGTTTTCGTAGTGGGCACAGCACTGTCTCTGCTCTAGTCAAGGTCACCGACGACGTGCGCTTTAATATCGAGGATAGAAATATCACTATACTGACCCTTCTAGATTTCACCAGCGCGTTCAACTCAGTCGATTTCGACATTTTACTCGGAGTAATACAAACCTTTAATGTTTCACCAATCTTACTCACGTGGTTTGACTCGTATCTGAGGGGTCGGCGTCAGTTGGTGAAGATTGGCGATAGTCGGTCGGACTGGTGTAATTTGACTGCTGGTGTGCCGCAGGGCGGAGTACTTTCACCTGTTCTATTTTCAATGTTCATAAACGGCTTAACATCATGTTTGTCCTCTTCATTTCACTTATACGCAGACGATCTTCAAATTTATGCGGCTGCACCTTTACCAAGTATTGCTCATGCTATTAGCGCTATCAACGTTGATCTCAATACTATATCACAATGGTCTCAAAGCTTTGGAATTAAAATTAATGCAGCTAAATCCCAAGCGATTATGATCGGCAGTCCACACTTTATATCCAGGTTGGAGTTCATGATAATCCCCAACATTGTGTTCAACGGCACGGTCATACCTTATTCCACCACTGTAAAAAATCTGGGGATTATCATGGATCAAACCTTGTCTTGGGCACCTCAGATTGGTGATGTCAGCCGTAAGCTTTTTGCCTCTCTTCACTCACTAAAGCGTCTGAAGAACTTCCTTCCTGTGCCTACTAAGACGATGCTGGCCCGCTCCCTTTTGCTTCCTCTTATAGACTATGCGGATGTGGCTTACCTGGATCCGGCAGAAGGGTTGCTTGATAAACTAGATAGATTACTGAATGTATGCATTAGGTATATATTTGGTCTTCGAAAATATGACCATATCTCTGAGTTTCGCAAGCAACTCGGCTGGCTTCCGGCCAGACTTCGAAGAAACTTCCATATCCTCTCCATGCTTTTCAATGTGCTCTTTAATCCATCTGCTCCGGGATATTTAAATGAAAGGTTTCAATTTCGTGACATAGATAACCGTTTGCGTCGTTCTGTGGATCCATTGCTGAAAATTCCTCAACATAGTAGCTCAACTTACACCAAATCATTTTCCGTCCAAGCTGCAAAACTGTGGAACTCACTTCCTTTGGACATAAAGATGTCTCCTACTCTTGGCTCCTTCAAATCGGCTCTAAGGAGGTCTCTCAATAACGCTTTGTTGGCTGCAAATTGATGATTTATTTTTAAGTTTTATTTATATATACACATATCATAATTGAAACATGTGTTAATGGGTATTCGTATTTAAACTATGTTGTAATTTTTGTCTTGTCCATTATTAACACAGTAATTACTGTACTTTGTGATTACACGCCTTTAATTCTAATTCCTTTTGATACTCTAAGGTTGACTGGAAGAGATCCCTCTAAGGGATAAGTCCGCCTTTGTACTACTTTATTTTGCATTTTATTTTTGTTATTTTATTTTTTATGTACAATAAAGTTATAACAAACAAACAAACAAACAAATTACACAGCGCCATCTAGCCCCAAAGTAAGCGAAGCTTGTGTTATGGGTACTAGACAACTGATAGACATACGTAAATACATTTTTTTTGTAAATACATACTTATGATACATAGAAAACACCCAGAATAAGACAAACAGACATGTTCATACACACAAATGTTTGTCCTATGTGGGAATCGAACCCACGAGCGTTGGTGTCGAAGCCGCGTCGTTGACCGCTACGCCACCTAGCTCGTCATAGCTAAATAACCTAATATTAAATTCTGATGGCATGCAGGCATTTTTACATTCAAATTATAATGCAAATTTCTGAATAGAGTTACCTTTATTTTAATGATACTGTCACTCAAAGTTTGCTCTTTAAAATTGAATAATGAAAAATTCCATTCCATTTTTATTACGAATAACAAATTTCTTTACACAAATTACAGCCTTTGTTTACTTTGTCGAACGGTTAACGAAGTATGAAAAGTTAATCTCCCATACGGCATTGACAAAGAAATTATTACAGTTTGATAATATTTAATAAAGGTAGATTAATTGGGTGCATGACGGTAATTGAAGTTATTTGTAACGGATTAATCACTGTGGGATATGTATTTTATGGTTCAGTAATACCACAGTATAAGTAACAGCTACCATTATTTAAACTCTTTATTGACCACAATAACACCAATGGTACAAAAGGCGGACTTAATACTAAAAGCATTCTCTACCAGTCAACTTCGGGAAGTGCAGACATCCACGAATGCGTTTTAAAAATATATAACAAAACCATAAATAGTGACTATGTATAGTTTATACATAAACTATCTCTGTACATATATATACATACATACTCTACATCCATACATACATATCCATTATATATAAACATACATAAATATGCCATACATTCACCAACATGTTAGGCGTTTTGGTCATGTTTTCTAACAATTTAGCTGTGTATGGACTTGTTGTCAATTAAATTATCTGCCAACATGATTGATGACAACACATCAATACACATCTAAATTGTTAATCAACATGACCAACACGGCTAACATGTTGGTAAATGTATGACAGCTTTAACAGTATTACGTATAGTATGACCACTGCTCCCTGCCCTGCCGCTCTCTCGTGTCGACCTCACCTTCTCTCTGAGACAAATCTGGAACAGTTTGTATGGCGCCGCATGCACACACGCTCATTATATGTGGCAGTAAACGATGCAACATTTGTATGGAGTGGCCGGGGTGTGATAACACTTTTGACGTAATAACGTTTTATAAATCAATAAACGCCGGCTGCACGCACGAAAAAGCATGACTCATCGTCACGTTCCGCCTGAGCCGAGTGTGCAAGCGAGAGCGCGGAACGACCGATAGAGAGGCACGATCGGCCTGTGTTTCTTATGAAGTTATCGCGTAAAATTAGCGTCCGTAATCCGACTTTTATCATTTCATCATCTTCAGCCTATATGTACCCACTGCTGGATATAAGGCTTCCCCAATGCTTTCCACCAGATATAATCCTTCGCCTTCCGCATCCAGCCGCTCCCAGCCATTTTCTTAAGGTCATCGGACCATCTAGAAGGAGGGCGCCCAACACTTCGTCGTCCTACGCGCGGCCTCCGCTCTAATACCTTCCTCCCCCATTTGCCATCACTTTACAGACAAAAATTTTTTTATTACTTAACAGCCCTAGTTTGTAATCTAGACTTGCAAGTTAAATGCGGTTCACTACCTAGTGACTAGTTGAGCTGAAATTTAGCACACTCATTTGATATTCCTGATAAAGGGTAATTTTTTATACCACTAGGGTGTCAAACAAGCATAAGATCCGCCTGATGGAAAGCAGTCAACACAGCTGACTGAAACTTGTGACACCAGAGGCATCACAAGTTGCCGGCCTTGCAAAAACCCTTTAACGCCCCTCTTGAAAAACTCCATTCTGCAGTCTCCTGAGACAACCATGTGATTACATGAATGGTCTATTTTATTTATAATTTTTACATTAATTTAGCTATCAAGATGAGCGAAAAGTAAGTTAACCTTTTTCGTCCTTTTTAGGGTTCCGTACCTAAAGGGTAAAAAGGAACCCTATTACTAAGGCTCCGCTGTCCGTCCGTCCGTCCGTCCGTCTGTCACCAGGCTGTATCTCATGAACCGTGATAGTTAGACAGTTGAAATTTTCACAGATAATGTATTTCTTTTGCCGCTACAACAACAAATACAAAAAAGCAGAATAAAATATATATTAAAGGGGGCTCCCATACAACAAATGTGATTTTTTTGCTCGTTTTTGCTCGCAATTGATAACGGCAATAGATAGACGCTTGAAATACTCACATAATATTTAGATATATATTCACTTTTAAAATAAATAATTAAATAAAAATAAAACAAATATTTAACGGGGGCTCCCATACAACAAACATGATTTTCTTGCCGTTTTTATAGATAATGTTACGGAACCCTTCGTGCGCGAGTCCGACTCGCACTTGGCCGGTTTTTTGTTAACAACGGACTAGTCCACAGGCTAAAGGTGCTGTTTGGTGGGTAGAGTGCTAGGTGGTGAATGCTCAGGGGTTTCTTTGAGGGATCGAATTGGGAACGAAGAAATCTGAAGGAGAACCTATGTTGTCAACATAGCCTTAAAAGTTTATAAGCTGAAGTGGCAATGGGTCGGTCACATCTGCCGAGCAAGTGGTGTCATATGGGGGAGGAACGTATTAGAGTGGAGCCAGCTCTTAGTCTAAAGGCTACTGACATTCGTTAAAACTGTTATCTATTGAACAGCCGCGACCGACGGCTTAACATGCCCTCCGAAGCACGGAGGAGCTCGATATAAATAAACCTATTCATGGACAGTCTACGGAACATAGTGAAAAGCTATGAAATAAAAAATAGAAATTATGCTGACTTGGCCGTGTGGTTTCCGGCAGACTAGAATAGAATCACTCCGTCTCTTCCCGTGGATGTCGTACAAGGCGACTAAGGAAAATACATTGTAAAACATCGATTAGGCCTCCCCAACCCGTCTGGCCAGCGTGGGGAGTGTAGGCCAAATCCTCCTTCTGTCTGAGACGGAAGAGAGAGGGTCGTGCTCCGGTAGTGGAGATTAAAATCACCTGATGATGATGATGCTGATGCCCACGACTATAAAATACGAATAATAATTTTCTCTACATCTCAGTTCTAACTTTTTTTTAAAAAAAAAACGGCGTCTTTTATCTATGAAGTTATTTCCTACATAAATTACCTACAGTAGGTAATTTATGTAGGAAATTTATAGTCGTGAACCTGAGTTGGGTAGCCTTTAATCTAGCCTTATTGCCTTCCACCACTGACTTGGTATATTTGACAGGTCTATTCAACCTCATCATCATCATCATCATCAGCCTGAACCTATCCACTGCTGGACATAGGCTGGACATAATGCCTTCCACCATATACGATCCTCCACTTTTCGCATCCAGCAGCTTCCTGCTGTTCCCTTTTCATTGGTGCGTCTAGAGGGGGGCGCCCGACGTTTCAACACCCCATACGTGGTCTCCACAGAGGACTTTCCTTCTGCATCTGCCAACTCTGCCTCGGCAGATGTGGCCGGCAAACAGCATCTTCAACCTTCTAACTCTGAAAGATATGTGGACAACCTTTGGTTCTCCGTCAAATTTCATCATAATGAATTCGGCCCTTCAGATATGAATTCGGCCCTTCAGATATGAATTCGGCCCTTCAGAGAAGTTCTATGCTCTCTTTTTTTTATACCAGTAAAGTGACAAACAAGCATACGGTCCGTCTGATGGAAAGCAGTTACCGTAGCCTATGAACGCCTGCAACACCAGGCGCATCACACGCGCGTTGCCGACCCTGTAAAAACCTCTTCACGTCCTTTTTGAAGAACCCCATGCTGTAGTCTCCTGAGAAAACCTCGACAGGCGACATTCACTCAGTGCATCAACCAAAGGGGCAGAATCCAAATTACCACTCCATGTCATAACAAGAAGGATGGAATGAACCGTATTTTAACCTTTAATCTCCATATTAAAAAAAATATATATTACATTAATCCATTTACAAATTCCCCGCAAATTTATATTCTGCTCCCGTGTACGCTGCTAAAGCCGACGTAAAAGCAATTAGCCAACAGAATAGTTTTTCCCTTACTCGAACATAACTAATTCATATCACGATCTCACCTTGGGAAATTCTGGAGTTGTTACTTGTTTATGAAAAGTTCTTAGGATTATGCATCGCATCGAATATTTCTGTAACTGTGGGTGTTATGCGAAATATTCTCTTATAGCAGTCCCAACCCAATAAATTTTGGAGTGTAAATGGTTCATCAACATCTTTGAACCAAAGCCAACTTCACCTGCATGCGGTGCACCCTGCTGACTGACAAACAAAGCTCTGGCGAAAAGAGAGGTAGAGATCGTAATTGTAAGCTACCCGACTGGGGAATATACCTCACAGAATACCGCAGCCAAATAACAATTCCCTTGAGGGTTGCTGTGTTCCTGCGAGTGAGTGAGGACACCAGAAAGAGAGGAGATGCTGAGTTCACAGCGGGGGTGGCGGCACGCAAGCGATATTTTAAGTTGCGAGCGTTAATATGGCTTCGGTAACCACTTCACATCAGGCGGCCCGTATGCTTGTGTGCCACACGACGTAGTATCAAAAAAAGTATGAGAATCTCCGTCCGAAGTCCGTCATCGTCAACCGGATTATAGGTCTTCTTCTATATATATAAAATTCAAAGTCCTGACTGACTGACAGATATATCAACGCACAGCCAAAACCGTTGGGTGTGAAACGGGGGTCCAAAGTTTGTATGTGGAAACAAGATTAGTTGGACTATTTTATCCGAAACTTTACACGAGTACTTCTATAGATAAATGAGTAAACACGTACTTGCTCCGAATTTCCCGCGAGCGAAGCCGCGGGCGAAAGCTAGTAGGTTATATAGCAATAAACCTTGAATTTAGTATTTTTCTGTTTCTTTCTCAAGAAATAACAATCTGTTAAAGCCTAACTCGCAAGTAAGTGACGCTAATGTGATCGGAGAGCCTGCCGCGTTTCGAAGCGAAGCTTTTTTTGTAGCCTCGTTGCGGGTTCCACCGAGAAAAAACGTCACCATTAACTCTGTTCCATTCCTGCGGCTTTACTATGCAGAAACTTTACTTCTTAATTTTTCTTAATATCCCTGGACAATTTTCACAGCGCCATCTAGTCCTAAATTAATTTAGGACTAGATGGCGATAGAATGTTTGTCTTGTGCGGGAATCGAACCCGCGACCTTTGAGTCAAAGTGGCCATTGCTAGCCATTCGACCATCGAACTCGTCCTTACTTCTCACGAACGTCCGGGTTTTTTATCAGTTTGCTTATCAAATTCAATTCTTATAGGTACATCTTGACATGTCAAATTCTACCACAGGCAAGCTGCCAGGATACGGGTCACCCTCATCCGAAGTTATATGGCTACGGTAACCGCTTCACATCAAGCGGGTCGTATGCTTGTCTGCCACCCGACGTAGTATAAAAAAACTTAGAGTTGCACTCCAGCACGTTACTCAACTATGCGTTATCACCGGTCACTACAAACAAATGTCGCATTGTTCACTATTACATAAACAATGACGTCTGTACACAGCGAGAATGAGCATGTCTGAGTGCGGTGCCAAACAAGCTGTTCCAGATTCGTGTCAGAGGGGAGGTGAGGTCGATACGAGAGAGTGACAGGGAGTGGCCTTACTGTACGTTGTACTAATACTTATACTGTGACGTTAGTGTAAGTCAGGGTTTTGGAACCGCCCAAAAGGCCAACAGCCGGAAACGACGTCTTAACGTGCCCTTCTAAGCAAAGAGAAGCCCATCCATATGAGATAAATAAATCCATCCATAAACAGTATATAGGTGACTTTGCTTAACTTACGTGATCGATTGGACTGACATGCACAATGAAACCATCGAGCTCCTCGTCATCTTTCAGGGATAGTAGGGACACTCTCTGCGTATGTTAAACACCACACGTCACGCTTAGCACATTAAAATCGTTTGTGAGTCTGACACAAACTTGTTGCAGTAAAAACTTCTTTAGCAGCGTAGTTCACGTTCACGTAGTTAGTTTTTGGGATGGGTAAAAAATGTTAAACTCGCGTCAGGTGGCCTTTCTACCGCGCGGCGAAAATGTATGCCTGCTCCTGCTGTTTATTTTTAACGTAATATAAATTGTCATGTTTATGTACGATAGCGCAATAAATCAATATTGTATTTTATCACATAAATTATAGTACTTTTATACTGATAAATAAAGCAATTTGTGCGAAATTATTCTCTAACCATTCCAAAATATTCAAAAATGCACAACGTTCATGTTCAAGTTTCACTTCTGCCGGCACTCTGGGAGTGCAGCACTTTTTTTTTGTTATTTTTAATGTTCGTTGCAAAATAACAAATAAAACCACCCTTTATAAACCACAGAAAATAACATTTCCGATAGTGATACGATATCGTCCAGTGAAATAGTTTGCCTGTTTTTATCGCGTCGCTCCCGAGCTACGATGTTTAGGATCGAGTTTTTATGAATCGTTCGTCGAGAATCGATTTCATGTTATATTGGATTGTTGATAAGCTCGTGAGTATCGAGTGTTATTGGTATAATCTTTGCCGTGTTAAGGTTTTTGTCGGTTATAGTGCTGTATCTTACGATATCTTAGCGTTTGTTGTTGTGTTAACGGGTTAGTGCGGCTAGTTAGCTAAAAAAATATATAGGCAATTTGATCTACACTACTTTGCGTGCTTCCGCCACCAATTAGTTCATGCAAACTACTGCCGGCCGGCACCCGCCCACTACCGTTAGTAGTTGCATGCGACTGCCGTGGCGGCTTTGGTCGTCTCTGCTGCTGTGGACTTCCAACACAATATAAAGGCCGGCAATGGAAGTGGACTTCCAACACAATATAAAGGCCGGCAATGCGATGGACTTGTCATTTGTAGGTTGTTGTTCTAACCATCAACATCCACAGATCGCCTGAGGATGCCTCGCGTAGAGGCGAAACACGTGTCGCAGAGACGACCACGGCAGTCGGGGCAGCGGCGGTCGCATGTATCTTCTGTTTCAGATGTTGGAGATTCGCCGAGACGACCACAGCAGCTGGAGCAGAGACGACCAAAGCAGCCACGGCAGTCGCATGCAACTACTAACGGTAGTGGGCGGGTGCCGGCCGGCAGTAGTTTGCATGAACTAATTGGTGGTGGAAGCACGCAAAGTAGTGTAGATCAAATTGCCTGTAAATTTGACTTCCGCAAAATAACACCTGAATCAATTAACTAAAAAAATATATGTTTTAAAAAAGCCTTGTGACTGAATTCAAAGGCGTGCTGTGAGGATTGATGACGATCCCAAACTGACAGATGGTCTAGAAACTTTAAGAGTTCTACTTACGACTTAAAGAGTTTAACTTTAGAAAGTCTAAAAAAAAGTTTGGGGTGTAAATGGTTCGTCAACATCTTGGACTAAAGCCAACTTCATCTGCACACGGTGCACCCTACTGACTGACAAACGAAGCTCTGGCGAAAAGAAAGGCAGGGAGGGTCATTGAAAGCTACCCGACTGGAGAATGTACCTCCACCTCACAGAATACCGCAGCCAAATAACAATTCCCTTGAGAGTTGTTATGTTCCTGCGAGTAAGTGAGGTCACCAGAAAGGAAGGAGATGTTGCGTTGACAGCGGCGGTAGCGGCGCGCGTGCGATGTTTTATGTTGCGAGCGTTAATATGGCTACGGTAACCGCTTCATATCAGGCGGGCCGTATGCTTGTCTGCCACATGACGTAGTATCAAAAAAAGTCTGAGAAGAGATTTTGCGTTTTTTCGTGTGTTCTACCGATTGTAAATTGGATTCGTATTCAGATGAATTATTTGACATGATGCTATTTTACAGTCGTACTGCTCGCCATCAACAGGGAATTCATCCTCACACATTGGAGCCTAAGTGGTCGCGTACTGTGCGAAGTTTTCTCCCGCCTTCTCTCTTGAGAGAAGGCGGGAGAAAACTTCTCTGGAAGAGCCTCTCTGGATATGCAGTTCAGTGGAATGAACTGCATATCGAGGTTTTCTCAGGGGACTGAAATAGACGCGCGTGTGATGCACCTGGTATTACAGGCGTCCGTAAGCTACGGTAACTGTTTTCCATCAGGCGAGCCGTATGCTTTATTGTCACTTTAGTGGTATAAAAAATACGAATATTGGTCCCACCCATCAGAAAGCTTGCTTGCGTGTAGCTTTTATGTATATGCTTCAATATTGAAGTAGGAACACGCTAAATACTTCCCCCCCCCCCCCCTTTCTGTCCCCAATCGCAGGGTTTTTATTTTATTTTATTGATACCCGTTAGGAGTAAGTTAGGAGGAAAAATTATCTCCAAAACAATATTTGGACAGTCAGGATCTATAGTTTTCAAAATATGCTAATAACATTTATTTTAGTAAGTACAAGGATCTATACTTAATTACATAAAGTCGCGCCTCTTTCGGCGAAAGGTAGACAGAAACCACTTCCTTTCACTTTCTACGATCCAAATTCAGCTTTCTTGGTTAATTCACATTCTTTACTCTCTTCTTACTTGCTCTTCGTTATAGGGTACTTCTGAACTGGACTTTTTCAGCACATCCCCGTATTGGTCGTGAAACGTTCGCTTTAGTCTTTTCCAACAGTTTCATTCATTTTTACTTTGTACACTTGCTTACTTAGGTATTCTCTTTCCATTAATTTCCCCACCTGACTAAATAACTTTAGCTTTTCTTTTTCAAATTCTAGTCACTACATCAAGAATTCATATGTTTGTTTATTTTTTTTATACTACGTCGGGTGGCAGACAAGCATACGGTCCATCTGTTGTGAAGCGGTTAACGTAGCCATAGTAACGCTCGCAACATAAAATATCGCTCGCGCGCCGCCACCCCCGCTGCCAACGCAGCATCTCCTTCCTTTCTGGTGACCTCACTCACTCACAGACACCACACAACAACCCTCACGGGAATTATTATTTGGCTGCGGTATTCTGTGAGGTGGAGGTACATTCCCCAGGTCGCGTAGCTTACAATTACGCTCCCTACCTCTCTTTTCGCCAGAGCTTCGTTTGTCAATCAGCAGGGTGCACCACGTGCAGCTGAAGTTGGCTTAGGTTAAGAGATGTTGATGAACCACTTACACCCCAATACCATCTTAACGGTATAAAAAAGGCCTTAAACATTAATACTCGCGTTTTTCATTACGAATCAAAATACCACATGATGATAGTATTACGAGCTTTACTGAAACATTAATCCCACAATGCTGTAACCCATGACACGTTGCACTGAAAATTGGTACAATATATTACCGTAGCACAAAAGTTGCCGGTGATTACTCACTAAGGGCTTTATTGGAAATAGTTTCATGCATATCAATCATCCTTTTTGAAATCGACGCTGAAAATTCTGAAATTTATAGGCGGCCATAACGGCCGAACGGTAACTGTTATAAAATTTTAGTATATGCGTTTTTTATTTCGGTTTTAGGAAATTGGTCGTCGTAACTATTGGTGTTTCGACACGAACGGCCTAAATGGTATTTTCCGTTCTGTGTGACCATAAATAAAGCGTTTGTTTACCAGTAATTCTATTTTCTATTGTTTTATGATCTAAACTTCGACAAGTTTGGTGGTCGAAAGGTTAACAATGGCGAATTTGACTCCGAATGGTAGATCCGCGCCCACGACAAACATTTGTGCGCATGAACATGTCTGTTCGTCTTGGTCGGGAAATATTCTTTTTCTTATATCGGCGGGGGACACACGAGCATGTGGATCACCTGGTGGAAAGCTATCGCTAATACTATTTATATGTATGTATTTACAAAAAAATGCATTTTTTTTTCGCGCCGCGCTGTGCCGTTTCCCGCTCGCGACAAGACCGCCTACGCTAGACTATTATGAACTTGTGTTACAGTATCCATTTTGTTAATCATACCAAAAATGAATAGAAAATTTTATCTAAAACGAATGTTCCCGGTTAATAGAGTCTAATAGGAATAGGGGGGAAACACTCTCATTTCTTTATCGATTCAGTCGCAATAAAAACCAATAAGTTTTATTGAGTGGGTATTTCTAAACACTCAGTTCCTTTACTTTACTGTAGAGAACTTTCCACTTTGTTTTCGTTTCCAACGGAATTTGGCAATTTTCATCGGACACTTTGCGAACTGTGTATTTTCCAATTGCATATTTTTATTTCTATTTTTTCGAATGTAGAGTCAATATGGCGAGCATGTGTGTGCACAGAATTGGAATTTAATTTGATTATAGCCCGTGTTTTGAATTAGACTGTACTGCAGTATTTTCGTGTTGTGGTTTGATTCAAACTAATGTACGTTCAATGACAAATGTTAGCATACCATTTCCTAAGATAATTGACTCACAAAAGGATATCAATCAACATGCAAATTGGATCTTGGTGTGTACTGAAACACTGCAGATGGCCCGAATATTTGTTAGTCAATTTTGAAGCAACTTATTAACACGATTGATAAATCAATAGGCGGTTTTACTTGGCGTACATTACTTGTTTTGTTTGGAGTTTTTCATATCTACCTTTTGTAAAGGCAACCATGGTAAAAAAAACACCTGGTATTTTCTTTACTCACACATGTGGTCGCGTGATTTGAATTTGTCTACGTCTTCAGCTGTATTTTGTGTGGAATTTGACAGCCATACTCGTGACGTAGTCTTGACAATATCTATCATGGAAAGAACTTACCTGATGTTTTTCTACCATGAAGGGAACAACAACCGAATTATTAAGGTTCTACTGTCAGGTCTCCTATATTTTATGTACTTGGTCCCGTGCAAATACCGCGCGCACCCTCCAAAGCTACACAACAGAAGCGTGACTATGAACGAATGCCCAGCGATCCGATGCAGTGACATGATAATTAAACAACTAGCGCAACCCGCATATGCTCTCGTAGAACACTTAGATAGCCGTCGACTGTATGTTGTTTTCGCGCCACGCCGTAGCGCCGCCGTTTTGCGCTCGCAACAAAACCGCTTCTTAATTATCATTGCCCTGTCCTTAACTCGTTTAGGTTCATTCTTCTACGAAAATACCGGACTTCGTGGGCCATACAATACAATACAAAAATATTAAATTTAAAATTTAAAAAAACTCCCGACACAATAACCTATGTTCCCTTTAAAAAGTAAAAAGTATTAAAAGAAACTCAATCTTAAAGTAGGTACCTAAGTATGTATTAGTAATTCTAAAAAAAATACGTCGCGTTGGGGGACCGCTGCGAGGGCAGACATCGTTGACGGTCGTATCGTATCATAAACGCAATATTTTGAAGTAATTTTTATAAATGTTTTCTTTTTAAAAATTTTTAGATTCATCTATGTTGCTTAGTTTGGTTAGGTTAGACTATTTGTAATTAAATTGTTAGGTTTGGAGCGGTCCCCCAAAGAGACGTATTTTTTTTAGAATTATTAATACATACATAGGTACTTTAAGATTGAGTTTCTTTTATTATTTTTTACTTTTTAAAGGGAACATAGGTTAGTCGGGGGTTTTTTAAAATTTTAAATTAAATATTTTATTTTATACTTTTTATAGGTACATACTTATTATAATTTAGATTAATTTAAAATGGCTAGACCGATTTTTTTGAATATTTTTCATATAATATATTATTAATATTGTAAAGTGAATGTGATGCTATTTCATTTGCTACCCTACTTGGGTATATTTGCTAACATTCGGATTTTCATCCCTATTTTCTCCCCCCCCCCCACATATATTTGAAGACATTGGGTATTTTCCCCACTTTTACCTCCAGAGTTTTTTTTACAGTTCAAGCGATTTTCATTGAACTTATTATTTTGTAATAAGCACGTGATGCGCTTTCATTTGAGATCCCACTCGAGTATATTTGCAGACATTCGGTTATTCTCTCCCACTTTTACCCCCCACAACTTTTAAACGGCTCAACCGATTTTCATGAAACATGTCTAAGAACACTCGCACATAAGTCACCTTTAATACAAAAAATACTAAATTGAAACCGCTTCATCCGTTCCGGAGCTATGATGACACGGACAGACAGACATACACACACAGACACGTCAACTTATAATACCCCTCTTTTTGCGTCGGGGCTTAAAAACAGAGGTCGCTAAGAGTCTCATTTGATTAGTAACAAAATCAGTACACGAAGGCTCAATTTGTTCAACTATGTTTTTCTGTTTTAATCAAAATAGCTAGATGACTAGGTTTAGGTATGTACCACTGTATATCAAAAATACGACGGCCGATGAGAGTTTTTTAAAACCTCACGTTCCGTTTTAAGTACCGATCGCATGACACAAGAATTCTTATATTATAAATAGAATGAATTATTGAAATGAAAAAAGCTTCATAGAAAAATTACTGTTATCAATTTATGCACAAAATTTTAATATGCATTATAAATTACAATCGTAGCTTGATAAATTCGTTGTTATTATAACAACGATCGCTTAAAATTCTGTTGCGTAAATTGGACTTTATTGACACGGCGCGTGAAAGTTTTCAACTTTTTCTCTCATCTAATGGCAGTACAATCTAATGTCTTGATTATCTATTGAAAATGTAGAATAAATATCTATATTCCAAAACTCCAAACAACTTCCAAAAACTCCATAAAGATCGAACTGTCGAATCAACGATTTCGATGATACAATATGTAAAATTCATTGATAAAACTGGAAAAAGCAATTTTGTAATGAAAAAACAAATAGCCTAATGATTAAATAATAAGAAATAAATCATTTTACCAATTAAAAGTTCAATTTAGAATAGATTATACATATAACTATAATGAACGAACTTTCGTTTTATATGCGGCGCCGCGTGGCAACCCTTGCCGTCGGTTCCACATTCGACACAGAGGGGAGATGAGGTCGACAAGTGGTTTTGGCAGTCTTCTCGTGATGTTAACCTGACATGCCTAAAGAATTCTGAAGAGACCGAAACAGGTGGAAATCAGAAGGTGCAAGGTCAGGACTATACGGCGGATGCATTAACACCTCCCAGTCAAACTCTCTTAATTTTTGCTGAGTGGCTAAAGATGTGTGAGGTCTAGCGTTATCATGATGAAAAATCACACCCCTTCTGTTAATTAATTCCAGCCGGTTTCTCTCAACTTTTTGCTTTAATCTCATCAGTTGTTCACAGTAGAGTTCAGAATCGATAGTCCTGCCTGGCGGTAACAGCTCATAATGAATAATGCCCTTCCAATCTCACCATACACACAGCATCACCTTATTGCAGGTTAACCCGGGTTTTGCCAGAGTCTGTGAAGCCTGAACGGCCTTTGACCACGACCTTTTTCGCACGTTCTTGTCGTACGTGATCCACTTTTCAGCACCAGTTATAAGCTTCTTCAGAAACGGTTCGCTTTCATTACGTCGTAGTAAAGAATCGCAAATGAGTACACGGTTCAGTAGGTTTCTTTCAGTGAGATCGTGAGGCACCCAAATATCGAGCTTTTTAGTGTACTCAGCTTTTTTCAAATGCGCCAAAACTGTTTTGTGGTCACTTCCTAATTCTTCAGCTACGTCGTAACTACTGATATGCCGATCTTGCTCCACTTTTTCAAAAATGGCATCCATTTTATCCGTAACAGGGCGACCAGAGCGACGTGCATCTTTCACATCAAAATTTCATGATTGAAAACGCTTAAACCAAATTTGTGCTACTCTTACAGACACTGCACTAGGTCCATAAACGTCACAAATTTTTTTCGCAGCTTGCGTTACATTTTTACCTTTTTTGTAGTAAAATTTTAAAATGAATCGAATTTCTTCATTAGATTCACTCATCTCGACAGTAAAAAAAACAAATGAAAATCACACATTTACCTAATTTGAATTTGGAATTATCTTTTTTAAAATTTAAACTTTTTAAAAATATCAAAACCTGCCAGATACAAATGGTATAACCAAAGAGATTTTATTACAAGTTCGTACATACTATAATGCGAAAAGACTTTTTCCCCTACCTATTATTACTTATATTGTGGCCAACGACGGTATCGAAAGTGATTCGTTCGCAAATGGTATTTAGTATTTCGATTTTAGTCTTGTATTCGATTTTGCTATTTTCGGCTTGAGTCTGATCGGTGCCAATGCTTATAAAATTTATTAATTCTATTACCAATTACACTTCAACGCATCTGATAACAATGTAGCTAGATTTATTTTTAAAGTTATTTATATTACGCGGTATTCCCTATCAATTACGACATGGGAGCTTTCAAGAACAGAATATTTAGTTCTCTTAAAAGGCTGGCGACTCCTACCTTGGTATTGCTGATCTCCGTGGGCGGTGGTGATTGCTTTCCACCAGGTGACCAGGAGACCCACATGTTCATTTGCCCCCGCTCTCATATAAAAAAGGTGACTTGACTGAAGGTTGTGTTTTAAGAATAATTGTTTTAAGAATAATAAAAAACTATGTATAAGAGTGAACATTAGTATGGCACAAGAAACATGAAAGGAGAATAAATGAGGTAATAATGTGAGTATTGAGATGTGTTATCGACGTAAAATTTAATGAAAGTACACTGTTCTTAATAGTGTGAAAAAGGAGCAATGAGGCGCGACTATATTTGATTTTTTGTTTAAAATGGCGCCACTTTCGCGAACACAAATGCCACATACAATCATCAATAATAAAGAATCGTCTAAATTTCACTGCAAGTATCATCATCGCCATCAACTCATTTTTGGTATACGGATCTTCCTTCAACCAAAAGTATTCAAAAGAAAATAAATATTCTTAACTAAATATGTAAAAAAAAATCTTGTTAGCATTTCTATCGGAAGCTAAATAAGTATATTAAAGTGACCCCAATATGTATCAAGTGTAATTTTTGCATATTCATACCAAAAAAGGTTAGAAATGGGCTTAAAATAATAGCTTTTTCCCGGATACGCTGATGTTAAATTTATGGTCCACGGAATGATGGGTCGTGTGGAAAATATTCTGTTCAGAATCTACGGTATGGTAGAAACCGTCTGGACTTGACCTATCTATAAATAAAGTAACTAGTTTGCGCTCGCGACTTCGTACGCGCGTATCCCGTGGGAATTTTCAAAAAATCTCAGCGGACGCTTACGTCATATTACTACTTCTATGTCAAATTTAAAACCAATCCGTCCAACGGTTTGAGCTGTGCATTGATAGATCAGTTTTTTTTAACGCATTTCGCATTGTGCGCACACTCAAATGCCGCTGTATAATGCCTGTATAATGCTGTATAATGCCGCTGAGTATGCGCAGAGCGACTTATAGTAGGAGAGTTGATACCACTTTTTGGGTAGGTACTTGAAGCAAGTTGAAGACTTGGCACATACCTCTCCTACTATACTCCAACACGGAACTGCAGATCTGGCTGGTGAGTAGCGGGGCTAAATCAACCACTAAATTTCTAAATTTTTTTTTATATATATATATATATAAAAAAATGGCAATATGCAATTTTTATATGTTGAAATTTAATGTTTAAAGAATAAAACAATAAATAAACCAGACGACTTAGTCGGGGTTTTAACAGAGGCAGGCGCGTGCAAAGATATTTTTTTTTTTAAATATAAAAAATGCATTTGAGGCAACTCGAGATTTTAATAGGGTATTTATTATGTATAACTAAAAAATAAAATTCTCAAAAAGACAAGTCATTTTGGTGGGACTTTCTACCTGCCAGGTGATCTAACAAATTATGTATAGGTGCGACAGAGTTATATCTGTTAGATCAACTGGCAGGTAGAAAGTCTCACCAAAATGATCTGTCTATTTGAGAATTTTGTTTTTTAGTTATAAATAATACCCTATTAAAATCTCAAGTTGCCTAATATATAAAATTTATCCCGACAATTGTCGGGGAATGTGGCCAAAATGCAAGCCGCATAACGTTATATAGCGATGGAAATATTATAACCTAGATATTGGCCAGCCCTTTCGTAAATAATAATGTAATTCAACACAATTGGGATGTTTACTGTATGAAAAGTAAATATGGCATGATGAAACATCTTTGAAAAAAGAACTCGTTTTGAGTTTTTATACTGTTACAAATTACGAGTATTATTGATAACAATAAAAAAGATAACTTTAAAAAAAAATCTAACGACTTCAATGAATTACCTATATTGATTTCATTGATCAAAGTCAATTAAGTAATCATAATCATCATCATCATCAGGTCATTTTAGTCTCCACTACAGGAGCACGACCCTCTCTCGTCCGTCCCACACAGAAGGAAGATTTGGCCTACACTCTCCACGCTAGCCAGACGGGTTGGAGAGGCCTGATCGATGTTTTATAATGTAGGAAAATTAAGTAATATTAATATCAAAAACTACTGATCAGATCTTGATCAAATTTAACGGAAAAATGTTCTGAGGTCACGAATAGAAACAAACACAGTCGAATTGAGAACCTCTGAAAATAAATTTTCTAATAAAGCATTTTTTTTTATTAAATGTTATCATACAAACCGTCACCAATCAAGAAAATCATACTTAAACATCAGTTTAAGGGGCCAGATCGTGAAAACTGTGAAAAGAGTGTTACGATTTTTCATATTTAACCTATTTAGATATGATTGATATCAATGATAATTTGCATATATTACAATCAAAGACCAAAAATTATTGTATGATTATATTAAACTCTTAAAATCTAATAGTTGTTTTATAATAAAGGTCAACAAACGCACAAAATTGAGAAAAAATGCAAAAACATGCCTTCGTATTTTTCAGATTTAACCCAATAAATCAACACAAATTGATAAAAAGAAACACTTTTTGAACACTGAAGAAACCAATAAATATAACATATACTTTTTTTTGTACCTTTACAAACAAAGACTTCCTCTTTTAAAGCCCTAAAATCTAGATATGTTTTACGTAAATTCTCCATAGAAAAATGTATGAAAAATGACGCACATTCCGATATTACGAATTAGTACCCAGCTTCGCCACTAATCGCCAGTTTGTTTTTATATGTCAAGGTGACACCACGCGCGTCGGATGCTCCAGCAAAATTACGTGTTGTGAATTTGTGTTTTTTGTGAAAAACTGTAAGTATAACTAATTTACCAATATAATTAATGTATATAAATCGTAAAAAATACAAAGAATGAATTAGATACTTTGTTGAGTAGGTTATTTTATGAACCTTGTAAAATATGTATCAATTCAGGCTTGAAACATGATTTCAACATGCTATAGCCAATATCATAAACGTATCTAGTCGGTAATCGAGGGTTTTTTTCGCAGGACTGATTGAATTTGAATTTACCAGGGAAAAGAAAGTTTAGTACGCATTATAAAAATATGAAAGCCAAAAGATCTCGGAAAAAATGTAAGTTCCTTCCTACTTATTTATTTATCTGCCTACTTTACTACGTCTTGTCCTAAATACCTACCTAGAAAAAAATTACGAGATTTCTGTGAAAGTGTCATGTAAAAATCCTAGTTTTATTTGTGTGCTTATCCTGTCTAAGTAGTAATAATAATATAATTTATTTTCATTTGAACAGGGTACATTACAAAGCTAATACAATACCTATGTCATATGATTTAGATCGCTTGATTCAGACATATACAATAGCATGTAAATATTGGTTTGTATTATAAGTAATAAAGTCAATTTCTACCTAGTATTCGTTTTCATGTTCATCATTATTGTCTAAATATCAGATTGTGGAAGTATGTTTCATAACAGAAATAGCACGGGCACGCGGCTTTGTCGACATACTTACCGCCAAAGAGACGCGACGCGCCTAGGGTCTGGTGTTGTACAAAAATTACAAAATAATTATAAAGTGGATAATAATGATGAATAATATTTCCAGTATTGAAAATAAAGAAAACCTTCAGGCCGAGACTCCAAGCAACACTGCTATGCTTAGACTACACACTATAGACGTAAGTTGTTATACGTAATTCTTGTAGACTTATTACATAAATAAACAAACTACCTTGGGGTGTAAGTGGTTCATCAAGATCTTTAAACCAAAGCCAAATTCACCTGCATGCGGTACACCCTGCTGACTGACAAACGAAGCTCTGGCGAAAAGAGAGGTAGGGAGCGTAATTGTAAGCTACCCGACTGGGGAATGTACCTCCACCTCACAGAATACCGCAGCCAAATAACGGTTTCCTTGAGGGCTGTTGTCTTCCTGCGAGTGAGTGAGGTCACCAGAAAGGAAGGAGATGCTGCGATGGCAGCGGGGGTGGCGGGGGTGGCGGCGCGCGAGCGATATTTTATGTTGCGAGCGTTAATATGGCTACGGTAACCGCTTCAGATCAGGCGGGCCGTATGCTTGTCTGCTACCCGACGTAGTATAAAAAAAAAAATACCTAGTTAGTGATGGACGAAGACAAAATCTCAGTAGGGTGAAGTCTTCTAGTATCGGCCTCCTCCTAATATCGGCCTTTGCGAGAAAATGGAATATAGGGTAAGTGCTCCATTGAATGAACCCTTAAGGGCATTCCAAACTTTGAAAATTACAGCCAGCTACTTATGAGATCCTAACCAAAAAATATTTTATTTTATTATGTTCACAATTTATTCATGATTGATACAGTATACATATTTTAGCAAAAATGCTGATAGTTATTGAGATAATCTGCATTTTATACAAATATGGGGTATATTTGTATAAAATGCAGGTTATCTCAATAACTATCAGCATTGAACACACAAATCACCAGAGAATGAACAAAAAAATCTAGTGAATAAACCTTTTGAAACCCATTGAATGTGTTATTGTAAATATATATATTTTTTTATTATATTAAATAGACGATATGATTACTATTATAATTGCGTGTTACTTGATATTTTATAACCTAAAGAGAACTATCTAACATTTTTTTTTTATACCACTAAGGTGGCAAACAAGCATACGGTCCGCCTGATGGAAAGCAGTTACCGCAGCCTATGGACGCCTGTAACACCGGAGGCATCACATGCGCGTTGCCGACCCTGTAAAAACCTCTTCAAGCCCTTTTTGAAGAACCCCATGCTGTAGTCTCCTGGGAAAACCTCAACAGGCAATTCATTCCACAGCTTGATAGTACGTGGAAGAAAACTTCTCTGGAACCGCACAGTACGTGACCATTTCGGTTCTAAAGTGTGAGGATGAATTCCCTGTCGATGGCGAGCGGTGCGACTGTAGAAGGAAGCCGTGGGCATCATGTCAAACAACTCCTCTGAACACACCCCATTGTACAAACGGTAGAACACACAAAGGGACGCAAAATCTCTTCTCAGACTTAAAGGTTCTAAACCGTCTGTCAGTTTGGGATCGTCAACAATCCTCACAGCACGCCTTTGAATCGAGTCACAGGGTGCAAGCTGGTATCTAGGCGCTCCCGCCCATAGATGACAACAGTACTCCATATGCGGCCGAACTTGAGCTTTGTATAAGTCTTTGCCGCGGGTTGAAGTAATGTTTCGCCCTGTTGAGCACACCTAGTTTCTTCGATGCCAGCTTGACCTTCCCCTCCAGATGACATCGAAACTGGACGTCGCTGGAGATGTCAACTCCTAGAATACCAATACTATTGGCGATGGTGAGGGGTGTGTTTTCGAAGTGTGGAGCCACAGCAAATGGGGTTTTCTTAGCGGTGAACGCGCAGACTTGTGTCTTAGAGGGGTTAAATCGCACTAAGTTCTGTCGCCCCCAGTCGGACACTCTACTTAGTGTGCTCTCAATTTGCGACACAAGTTGTTCGCGGCTCTCCTCCACCAAAGAACGAGGGATATTTGCGCGGCCCGTGTAATAAGTGTCCCCGGTGCTGTCGTCCGCATAACAATGAATGCTGTCATTATACAACATATCATTAACATGCAGCAGAAACAGCGTCGGGGACAATACAGAACCCTGCGGGACGCCAGCATTGATGTCCATGCTATCGGAGCAACTGCCATCTACAACGGCTCTAATGCTTCTGCTGGACAAGAAGCTAGCAACCCATTCGCATAGCCCCTCGGGCAGACCGTAAGGCTAAGATGCCAAATGCTTAAAACATAATATTAATACTGGATTATTATTATAAAATATTTAATATTATTATTCATCACTTCTATGTTAGATTCTCCTTTCTCTTCTAAACTATTATATTTCTATAATAGAAGATTGGTTCTATATGTCATCATTATTTATTAATTTCTTTTTAGCTTGCATTTTGCTGTCTTTCCATGGTCGTTTTAGCTGAAAGGCACTTCTATGTGGAGATCTTTATTTATTTTATTTAATCAGTTCACTCCGTCTGGTTTTCGTCCTGGGCACAGTACTATTACTGCACTTCTAAAAGTTACTGAAGATATCAGGCTAGGTATGGAGGATAAACTGGTAATAATAAAAGAACACCTCGTTCGAATATTGGTCAAAAAATTGACAACCGTTTATAAAAGTTGTGTACAAAAAATTTGCCAACTGCATTAAGGCTAAGATGCCAAATGCTTAAAACTGTGTGTTCATTGACTAGATTTTCTTCAATTTCGTGATCCAATTATCGAACACCCCTATAATTTATTTATGATAATTAAAATTTATGCAATCTGCTTTTTGTAAGATAAAACAGTTCTTTTTACATCCTACTATCAAATTTTGTTAACACTATCACACTTATAGTGTCTACAAAGTGAATATCAAAACACGAAGTCTCAGCAATGCCCTAAATTCTGCTCCATACAATCAAAAATACGACAGAATACTTTCATTTTAGGCGGTCGCGATTTTGAAACTATAGGTCACAGGCAAATACCTGTGTGTTCAGTTGACGTAATATAATGTTTCGATTGAAAAAAAAATACTGGCTTGAGTAGAAAAGCTTAGATTTCTTATTATATTGAAAAATGTGTGTTTTGTTCATTCACTGGTGGGTGTTAATTCACTCTAGCACTTACCCTAACTATTAAAATAACCCTAAAATTATAATAGTTTTTATTCAAAAAGCGACTCTATATGCGAATAATCCATATTTTGGTGCGGGTGCTTCAATATTTGAACGTTCAGTTGGCAATAGAGCACGCGCCGGTACCGACTTGTGTCGTTTAGTGGCAGTGGCGAGTCAAATCCCGGTTGCGAGCGCATTGAGTTAGTTAGTATTTAAATGGAATTAAACATACCTATGGTATTTTATATTGTTTTTTATTGAAGAAAAACCAAGGTTTTTACATTTACTTGTCTTTTTTATGAAATAATCGCAGGGTCGAGGTTAGGGATCTTTATTTATTGATAAATCCCAATATCGACCACCCGGCCGACATTAGGAAAATGCATGAAAACGCTAAACAACATGTTTAGCTATTTTTTATGTTAACAGGAATATTAATAAGGTTAAAAATGAAGCTTTTTTTATTAAAATTATTGTCCTGAACCGACTTTACAAACAACCAGTTTTTATTACGTTTATTTATATAAAACGTTCAAGATTTTGATCTAGTGTTATGTGTTTCAAAGATGTATTCTAAGGGAGTTCTTAGCTATGTTTGAAGAAATTTGGCCCATTCTTTTTTAATTATTTTTTATAAAAAAAAATAAAGCCATTATCTTTCTTTACAGGAACTAGTTATTGAAAACAGTCAAGAGGGAAAGGTGGATGAAGTGGAAGTTGGGCGTAGAGTAATAGATATTTCTTTTTTTTATAAAGCTCTTCAGGCCATAGGAGACCACGGTCCAATGGATTGTAAGTTAAGTTACCTCAGTATAATAGGTGAAGTAAAAGTTGGTCTGGACTCAAAACTCATCATGAAATGTAGTATGTGTAGTATGAAGTTTACTGTGTGTTTGGTTGAAAAGAAAGAAGATAACCTGGAAGTGAATCATCAAATTGTATCTGGTATCATATCATCTGGTGGGAGCTACTCTCAGTTAAAAACATTAACTGCCGCAGTAACCGTTACCAATCATGTCACCTTCATTATACAATGAAATTAATAATACGGTTTGCGATTGGTGGGAAAAGACAGCAACACATTCCATGGCAGAAGCTGTCAAGGAAGAAGCAGAGTACGCAGTCTATAGGTAGTGTTGATAAAAATGGTACACCATTAATATCTGTTGCTGTTGACGGTTGTTGGAGGAAGAGATCTTATGGTAAGAATTTTTCCGCCTTATCCGGCGCAGCTGCGATAATTGGCATTAAAACTAATAAAGTATTGTTTTTTGGAGTTAAAAATAAATACTGCGTAGTCTGTGCACGAGCCGCAAAGAACAACAGTCAGCCCCCGGAACACCATTGTTTCAAGAATTATTCAGGATCATCTACCGGGATGGAATCGACCATAATAGTTGAGGGGTTTAAACGTTCCATTGTTGATCACGGTGTAATTTATAATAAATTTGTAGCAGACGGCGATTCTAGTACTTATAAAAAAATATTAGATTCGCGTCCGTACGATAATTTAATAGTAGAGAAAATTGAATGCAAAAATCATCTTTTACGAAACTACTGCAATAGCTTGGAGAAACTGTCAAAAGACACTAAGTATCCTTGCGAATTGCGGAAATTCCTAAAAGAAAGGTATTTGCGTTTAAGAACGGGTGTAAAATGCGCGATTAAATATTGGGCGGATCAAAATCAGTCACTCGAAGAAAAAATAAAAAATCTTAGCGAAGATATCCTAAATGGTCCACAACACGTATTTGGTAATCACCAACATTGCAAGGAGTATTTCTGTAGACCTGATACTCGTCGAATAGAACCTGTTGGATTACTTCCAATTGTTGGATGCGGATTAATGGACGCGGTAGAAATTTTAAGTAAAAGACTGTCATATCATTCTAGAAGTTTAATTCATAATTGCACAAGTAATATAGTTGAAAGTTTTAACGGAGTAATTGCCAAATTAGTTGGGGGTAAGCGTGTAAATTATTCTTCCCGTGGTTCTTATGCGGGCCGATGCGCAGCTGCTGTTGTGTCTTTTAATACGGGATCGATTCATAGTAAAACTCATGAAATCATATTTAAATGTAGTCCGATTCCTTTGATCGCGAAAGTGGAAAATTGTAATCGTAGAAACCGTTTAATTGCTAAACCTAAATTAAGATTGAAAAAAAGCCACAACACTGTATCGAAAGACGCTCACTATGGACCAAACTGCGGAAAACCTGATCTGAGTCCAGAATTATATGAGAAAGCCAAGCCATCTTTTTTAGCCGATTTAAAGTTGTCTTGTGCTGAAAGAGAGGAGCTTGAAAGGTCGACCCATTTGCAAAGAAGTAGTGCTGAGTGGATGAGTACAAGGAGAAAATTACTAACCTCATCATCATTCGGGGAAGTTTGTAAAAAACGAGAGAGTACAAGTTGTGCTGCTTTTGTTGGTAAAATCGTTTATGGTAGTAATATCTCCAGTTTGCTTGCTGTACGGTACGGTATCGAAAACGAAGAAACCGAAATTAGACAGTTAGAAATTCAAAAGAATATTAGTATACAAGGTTGCGGTTTGTTCGTCGACGATCAATATGAATTTCTTGGTAATACACCAGATGGCATTTATGCAAACGGTTTAATTGAAATTAAGTGCCCACATTCTTTAGCTGGCATGACTCTTGATGAAGCAATGGCCAAACATACCTTTTGGGCAAGGCTTCCAAGAGTTATGTCATAAATAAAAATCATAACTGGTATTTCCAAATTCAGGGACAGGTACATATTACTAAAAGAAACGTTTGCATGCTTGGCATCTGGTTTGGTGCTACTGTACCTATGAAAGTTTATATTATAGAAAAGGACGACAAATTTTGGAAGGAGAAAATGGAGATGAAATTAGTTAGGTTTTATTACGATTGCCTACTTCCAGAATTAGTTGATCCTCGGCAGTCACGAAGCATGCCCATTCGTGACGCGCCCAGTATCATAGAGGCTATGAAAGAGAGGAAAGAAAGAGCTTTACGTGTTTTGAAAGAGAAGAACGCCTAATGATTTTGAAAGAGACTGAGGTAACTTAACTATCCAGCCGGTCGATTCACGTAAACACGCCAGTCCAAAAGTCGTTTTAACTTAGAAACTTAGAAATCGCCTTTTGGTTTTCTGTTTTAAACGCACTTACTTATCTAGTCTTGGATTGTCATAAATCTTTCAATAGCTCAATTACTATACAATTCCTATATGATTTTGAAGAGTTACCTGGTGTAAAGAATCATCAAAATCGTTTCAAAAATACAGCGAATTGAGAAGCTTCTTCTTTTTTTAAGTCGGTTAAAAGGGCTTAATTTGCAAAAAACGAAGTGACATTTTTAAGTCCCTACGCTACGGTTTTTATTACGTGAATCGGGCAGCTGGTAACATTTTCATTCTGATAGGTTTTGCAATAGCAATTGATTTTATCATCAAATTAGCAGAAATCAGAATTTGATCAGTAATCGTAGAATTTTGAACTCATATTTTGTTATTGTTTACTTACTTTTAATTAGTATAATAATAATTTATAAACTTGTGTTTTATTTATTTTTGTACAACCCTAGCACGCTTTTTAGATGGCGACTCATATTTGTTATTGTTTACTTACTTTTAATTATATGAATCATTTTTATACTTTCGTATACTAGCGTAGCAAAAGTGCAATCAAAGTTGAAAAAAAGTTGACATGGCCGATAATTGGTGCCACCACCCTATTTGAGTTTACGCAATAGGCACATTTCCTTGCGTAGAGATATACACTATCGAGGAAAGCTCGATGTTATTTCGACCGTACTTCCTACTGAATTTGCAATTATTTTGTTGAATGAATATTTTACGAAATAAGAATAAACTTTGGTAGTAAAATTACAAAGAAATACATAGTTGGAATTTTTGGTAAGTAGAATACAAAAAGGTCAGTCCGGATCTGCTCTTGATTGTTTATTATAAATAGAAAAACATAAACATTGTGTCAACTACTCTTATTAATCTAGTAATTAGGATCTTTTTTTAACGAAAAACTAGTCTTAGAATATTTTACACTCGTCGTTTATTTCCAATTATTATTTCCATTTTTGTTATGCTGTAAATATTCAACTTCAATAACAATATAACTCAACGTGGAACGTTTGTCGCAAAACATTTTGAAAATCGCGCTGTCTTTGGGTCATTCACCCGCCCCGTCGGTTGTTTCAGTAAACAGTAGCGCTGCGGTCGCTCAAAAACGATGTCGCGCCTAGGCAATCTGGGCCCTTAAAACATTCCTTAAATACCTCGCTGAAGTTATGATCATAAATCATAAGGTTAGTAAATCACAACTTTCAGTAAACATTATAAGGTCATTAGGTTTTTTTTTTTTTTTATTCATTTATTCAAAATTATTTCACGATACATATGTTGTATATAACACCGCACCTTACAAGCCTCGCAGGGCTTATCTTTGTGTCGGCTGGTCGTTGACATACAGTGATTTCAGCAATTTTTTGACAACAGATATATTACCTTTTGTGTACATGTTTTGAATTTCTGGTGCAGTTTCGTTCAGGTAACATGGAATAAGGTATTCAGAAGTTCGTGTACCATAAGTGTTAATAAATTTAGGCAGCACATATGTGTTCGATTTCAAATTTCTTAAATTAATAGGTCTTGATTTTAGCACTAATTGACTTGGTTGTTTACATTCCGCAAGTACAAGGAGTTTCACTTTATCGAAAACATTAATCACCTTGCAATATTTAAATACGGCTGCGTCATTATTTTTATACCTTTTTCTGATATTAAGTGGTATTATGGTTTTCAAAATTCTTAATTGGAGATTATAAACATCCATAATACACGTTTTAGATGTCCTACCATAGCTGCTCAAGCCATAGCTGATCACCGAATCCGCGAGTGCCATGTATAATAGTCTGAGAGTGTTATAGGGTAGTCTATGTTTTAGTATCACCAATTTACTAAGGATTGCTCTAAGTTTATTGCACGTAGTCCTTATGGGGGCCCCAGTTGAGTCGGCTGTCAATTTTAAGTCCAACATACATGTGTTGCTCAACAAACTCTAGACTTGGGCAGGAGCATCTCTGACGGTTCACAGAGACGCCAACGGCGTGAAGACAGTCGTGACTGTGAGCAGCTATTGCAGGCTGTACACTGGATATATTATGTGAGGAATGTAAGTGTATTACTTTTGTTTTTGCTGCGTTAATAACTAATTTTAAGTCGTGTTGTAACGGTACAGACCGTCTTGCACGTGGGTACGCTACCTTTAAGTAACCTTGGTTCACACGAGATAAATTATGATTTTAATCTGTGGTATGAATCTATGGTTTTGTTCGGGTGGTTTTGAAATAAAAACTTAAATATTAGTTTAATAAATGTAAATCAAACAGAAAACAATTCAATTGGTTTGATTTTATCTTTTATAATTTGATTCATGAATTAAATAAATATTTTTATATTAATTTATAAATTAATATGAGAAAAAGTAATTGTCAATTATGATACTTCGAATGATTATAATGGAGTTACTGGGGTAGTTCAAGGCAAATATGCTAAAATAATCTAATTAGATTATAAAACGAATTATTAATTCAATTAACCCATATTTTGGGACATTTTGATAAAGCAAGTACCGATGTTAAATACGGAAGTAGAACGGGATTGGCTGACGGGGGTTGGCGCAAATAGCGTATGGATGGGTGGGGGGACGCGAGCCTTGAAGGCTGAGATGATGAGCGAGGGAATTTACTTTTGGCTGAGACACGCTGGAGAGAGGTGGAGGCTTGGAGCTGAGAATCGTCAAGAATAGTTTAAGTGTAAGGTAGATACCAGAGCACTTATGAAAAAGGACTGGCAGAGCTGTCAAGGAAGTTGGGTGAGCCCTTTCCATTTTGGCTTCACTGTTATAATTCTTTACTATACAATTATATTTTCTATTTATTCAAATGTGAAAGCTTTGGTGATAACCCTGGCTGTCGCTGTTCGTCTTGACCTATTAAATACATATTACGGCACAGGAATCCGCCGAAACATATTATTTTTATGGGTAATAATAACCCACCATATTGTACAATTCATAGCATACGGCAGTTTCAATGGCTACCCTCAATAAGTTGACCTCAGTGTGATTCAATAGAGCCTCTGATCGTCAACTGTGTTATAATAACGACACGTGGCTTGGAGACTTGCTAAGCTTGATTGTACACATCATCTACATACAACATTACTGGCCCTGACTGTTCAGTGGCACCAGGGGAATCACCATGCAATTATAAGGATTACCTTACTATGGCGTTTTGCCTATCATCGTTGGATAACCATTACTACTTTAATACTTAAGGGAATTAACCCTTCAAATACTAGCCAATTTAGGCTTTACTAAGGCGTTTTGCCTATCATCGTTGGATAACCATTACTATTTTAATACTTAAGGGAATTAACCCTTCAAATACTAGCCAATTTAGGCTTTACTAAGGCGTTTTGCCTATCATCGTTGGATAACCATTACTATTTTAATACCTAAGGGAATTAACCCTTCAAATACTAGCCAATTTAGGCTCTACAGACTTGGGTATTAACCCACTTCACTTTGGTGAACCCTTCAAATACTAGCCAATTTAGGCTCTACTGACTTGGGTATTAACCCACATCACTTAGGTGATAAAATCACCATAATACAGCGAAGCAGTTTCAACAATTCGCGTTTGCATTGATATATTACCTCCAATTGCATATAATGCAACTGGCAGTTGTAAAGTAAGAAAGTAGCTTCATCCTGTGGAATCATGGCTGGGTACCTGGATGGAACCCGAGTTCCGAAGGGGAGGGGTAGGGCTGACTGGGTCAGAGGTCTATATTAAGATTCCGATGATCCTCATCAGACAGAACGGCGGAGCCACCACAGTTTGCAAAATAATGTAAAAGGTACGGGCCTTAACTGCGTTTCCTTAAGTCACTGCGAAGCTGTATTAGTGATTCCAATTAGTTTGTGTTTGTAGGTACTGGTTTGCTAATAGAAAGGTAAGAATTCTTATGTAGAAGTGTCATGCAATGAACCATAATTCACTCATAAAGTCCTGGGTTTACTAACGGTCACAACAACAATATAAGGGTCCACTCTAGATGATCACACTGCCAAATACACGGTCCAAATTATTAATATCACATCCGGTTAACAGAAGAACGGGGTATACCTAGTTATGGGGTATATCTTACATGTGTATACTCTTGTAGGAGTGGGGTCTAACAGCTTATAAGCGCGTATAAGCTGACAAGACGGCAGTAGGCCGAAGAGCCGTTCAGGAGAGTAGCTGCATCGTTTATTTCAGGGGGGGTCGTTACAGTGTGACCACTCACTTATCAAATTAAAATTTTCTTGTAGTACTTTTTCAGCTTCAGAGACATTTTTATGGGCCACCAACAAGCATTTATCATAGGCGAATTGATATACGGAACCCTTTTTGATAACATTACACATATCATTGACATATAATAAGTACTCTGTCGGTCCTATAATGGAACCTTGTGCTGTGCCTTTTGTTGTCAACATCTTGTTACTGTACTCATTTGATATTTTAACAGTTGTAAATCGATTCTCATGATAGTTTTGTAAAAGACGGAGCAAGGGTCCCTGTATGCCACTTCGCGAGAGCTTGTCATACAATATAGTATAATCGAGCACATCAAATGCCCGGGAAAAATCAATGAACAGGGCGAGCACGTGCATTTTATTGTTAAGATAACCGTTTAACTCATCCGTGAAATTGGAAAGTAGTTGAGTTGTACTTTCCTTTTTTTGGAATCCATACTGATTACAATTGATTATGTGGTTGGATATTAGGTGATAAGGTCATAAGGTGATTTAGGGGCAAAGAGTTGAACGATGTACGAGTATATGACATTTTCTAAGCTAGAAGTATGAAGTATTATGAAACTAATGGTAACAATGATAGTATTTAAAAACTTTTTTAGTTGTGATACTATTTGAGCGAGTTGATATTATTACTGGGTGTTCTTTTTAGGGTTCCGTACCTCAAAAGGAAAAACGGAACCCTTATAAGATCACTTTGTTGTCCGTCTATCTGTCTGTCTGTCAAGAATTTCTATGTCGAGAATGCGTGGAGGTATCAAGCTGAAATTTGAACTGTATACTAAGGTCTACGGTCCCATGAAGTTGTAAAAAAATTAAACTGCTAAAAAAAGTTACGGCCGTTTATTCAGCAAAAAACGCATATTTCGACACACTCAATGGAATTAAAACCTATAGGGTACTTCCCGTTGACCTAGAACTATGAAATTTGGCAAGTAACATCGTTATAGACTACAAGTACAGGAATAAATCTCAAAACTATACATTTGTAAATAGATCTTAAAAAATAGGGGGTCTATATTTTTTATAGGGTGTCGAAATTTCAAATTGAAACTACTAGTTCAAATGGGGTATCATATGAAAGGGCTTGATGTACACATTGCAAAATAAATTTTATTTATTTTTTTCGACGCATTATTTCTTATTTATAATGAAAAATATCAAATTTACTAATGATACTACGTACCTACGGAACCCTCGGTGGGCGAGTCCGACTCGCACTTGTCCGGTTTTTTTTATTTGCCGGGACTTTAAAGGGAGAAGGTAGTATGTCTATTTGTTACGATAGTCAAGAAATTTTATGCCCCATTGCCGTTAAAAAAAATGAGAAAATAAATAAGTATAGTAAATACACTTTAATTAGTTTATCTTGCATAACGTATGCCGCCGGGACAGCATGTATTGACGAACAGATGTCGAAATAAAACAATTTATACAGAGTATAAATTTATTATGGTCTGACAGAGCTTTTACAAGATCTCGATACAGACTAGCGCAAGCCAGCCCTTCTATGGCTTATATACTGTTCATAAAATGAAGTCAACACAGCATACTCGTCCTTCTAACAACTACTAAAGTACTAATAATTCTGAAAAATACAACAATCAATGCAATTGATTGTAATTATATCATTTTACTAATTTATTAGTTTTATTATGATATTTGTGCTTAATAACAAATTCTAATTAATATTTCCTAAAATTGAAGTAGTTGTCTACTTCAATTTTATGAATCAACTAATAAAGTACTAATAATTTAAAAGAATACAGTAAGCGGCCGGATTATTTATAATATAGCAAATTAATGTATTGCCAATTTTGTTGTAATATTTGTGCTTGAATTCGGTTTTTACTCAACATTTTCTAAACATTTGAAGTAGACAAATAAAATACTAATAATCTATCCAAGATGCTGTACTCACTTGATTAAGTAAAACGACAGTGTATTAATCACGTATTATTATAATATCAGTGTTTATTAAGTAATTCTAACATTCGGCCTTTCCTGACACCAAAGTTTGTCCTCAAACTTTAGAAAAAAAAATATATAATAATAAAATAAAAATAATACGAACACTGATATTATAATTTTCTGGTATATATCTACCTTATATCTATGTATCTATTATTACCAGATTACATTTGGTCTAAAATATCTACCTTTATTCTAATTCAAACAATCTATTAGGAATCAAATGAACTTATTTTGTTAACAATTCAGAATATTGACACCTTTTAAATTCATTTCATCAATACTTCAACATATTTATCAATATGCCAACCTTTTTATCATTCTGTGTACTGCAACTGTTTTGTACAATAGAGATATTTACAACAACAACAATATTTACAACAACAACAACAACAACCTCTCTTTTGCTTGTGGTGGATCCATCAACACCTCCTCTCTTTTTTCTTTACAACTTTTTACGTACGGTGGATCAGTCAACACCTCCTCTCTTTTATAAAGTAAATCGAAGAAATACCATCGAACAACAACAATTAACTACTAGATCATTTCAAATACACATATATTTTTTTAATACAATTAATCGTACATTTCTTACATATTACAAAACTACAGGAATAGTCTTAACTCATCACAATATTTGATCCGGCGACTTAGCCATCTGCGTCACTATTATTACTTTCGGAAGAGGATTCGTTAGTTGCAATGCTAATCCAAGGTTTGATATGATCCGCAGCCCAAACACTGCAATAGTCCCTGTGCGTTATTGCCGACCCTTCTATACTTGATACTTCGTATCTGTCATTCTCTAATACTTTAGAAATTTTAAATGGCCCAGTGAATTTTGGTAATAGTTTTCTACTTTTGCCGTTATTATTTGGAATGGGTTTCAAAATTTTAACTAAGTCTCCTACTTGATAAATTTTAGCTCTAATTTTACTCTGATCATATCTTTCCTTTTGCTTTTGCTGGTCATTATCAATATGTTTGCTAATTTCCTGTCTAATATCTGACAAATCTGAGATTGATCGAGTCTCTTTCAAAACATGAGCAAAAATATTTTCTAACCTGTTAACTAATTGTATTCCGAATAATGCTTCAGACGGTGCTTTCCCTATACCTTTATTTAATGTATTATTTAACCCCCATTGTACTTTTCCTAATACCTTGTCCCAATTCCTTTCTCCTAATTGATCTGTATATGCTGTTAATGCATCTAATATAGTTCTATTGTACCTCTCTACTTGCCCGTTGGCTCGAGGGGAAGACACAGCATTCAATATGTGTTTAAATTTGGAGTCATTACAAAATTTTTCAAATTCTTTGGATGTGAGAGTACTACCCCGATCTGTTATTAGCCGATTCGGATAACCAAATGTAGAAAAGATGTCTTCTAAAGCTGTGACTGTACCTTTTGTTTTTAAATTTCTTAGAGGTTTTATTAGACAAAATTTTGTAAAACCGTCAACCGCAACCATCAAATATGAATAACCTTTTGCACTTTTAATGAAAGGTCCTAAATGATCCACATGGACAGTATCAAAAGGTTTGTCCACCTTGTGAATATATGCGCATTCAATGCAGGATTTGACATACTTAGTAATAAACTTTTTCATTTTCGGAAACCAAAAATCTTTTTTAATTTTATGAAGGGTTTTTTCTACACTAAAATGACCGATATTATCATGATTTAGTTTGCATAATTGGAACCTAGCACTTTTAGGGACTACCCATTTAAATTCATCGTTAACAATCCGGTATAGGCGATTTTCTTTTACAACATAATTCTTTTTTATGTCCTCAATGCCCGTCAGTTGTTTGTCTTCTAATATGTTACGAATTCTCTTAACTTCAGTATCATTTAATTGTATGCTAAGTAACCAATCTTCTTGGGATATTTTTAATATTGAAATTGCATTGGTATCCCCTGTATCCAACACCGAAGGCAGAGAGTTCCTACTCAGGGCATCTACGTGGGACATAGTGTGTCCAGGTTTATATTCTACTTCGAAACTATATTCTTGCAAGGTTATCCACCATCTTGCCACACGGGGTATTAGGTCCCTTTTAAGAAAAGAAGCGCGTAATGCACTGCAATCAGTAACCAAAGTGAATTTAACTCCTATTAGATAAGGGCGGAACCGCTGAACAGATGCTACGACCGCTAGTGTTTCCAGTTCATATGCGTGATAGTTTTGTTCATCTTTTGTGGTCTTTCTACTAAAGTAAGCTATAGGTTTTAGCGGTTTATCCTCATTCTCTTTTTGCATTAAAATACCAGCCAAACCATATTTGCTGGCATCAGTGTGTAAATAAGTTATTTTATGTGGATCATATATGCCCAATAAAGGTCTTTGGATGAGACATTCTTTAAGTGTCTGAAAAGAATCTTCTTGATCAGTACCCCAGCAAAAGGATATATTTTTTCGAGTAAGATCAGTTAGTGGCCGTGCTATAGTTGCAAAATTATGAATAAATTTTCTATAGTAACTAGCTAAACCTATAAACTGTCTTATTTCATGAGCGTTAGCTGGTTTTGGGAAATTCTGCACGGCTAGTATTTTCGTTTTCCCCGGTTTAATACCTTGCTCGCTTATTTCATAACCGAGATACTCTAAGTGTTCTTGAAAAAAATTACACTTTTTTAGATTTAAAGTCATTCCAGCACTACGTATCAATTTAAAGGTTTCCTCCAATCTATTAAATTCTTCGTCAAAATCTTTCCCTGGTATTAATATGTCATCCATATAGGCAAGAGCAGAAGAAAACCTAGAATTCCCTAAAACTTTATTTATGGTACGCTGAAAAACTGAAGGAGAATTGACTAACCCAAATGGCATTTTTTTAAACTGATATAACCCATCTGGAGTAATAAAGGCTGTAAGGTGTTTGCACTCTGCACGCATGGGAATTTGATAATACCCGCTAGCTAAGTCTAAACTAGAAAAGTACTTATTTCCGTTTAGTAAGTCTAATTGATCATCAATCCGTGGCATTGGAAAATGGTCTTTAATAGTTTTTCGGTTCAATGCTCGAAAGTCCACGCATAAGCGGGAACCACCATTCTTTTTTGAGACTACTACTATTGGACTAGCATATGATGAATTCGATTCTTCAACGATGTCATTATCAATTAGTTCTTGAACCAATGACCGTACTTTTTCTCGCTCCGAGTAGCTTAACCTATAAGGACGATACACGACTGGATTTGAATCAGTTAAAGTTATATCCATTTCCGCAATAGTAGTACAACCAATCTCTGATAGATCTTGAGCGAAACAATCTCTGTAATTGTTAACTAACTCAATAATTTTCTCTTTTTGTTTTGGAGTTAGAGTTTCGTTAATATTCAACTCGTTAACTTTTATTGGAATAAGGTCAGATTCTCGTCTTATTTTATTCACATGTTTATATGAATCAAAATTACTATTTTCTTTAATCAATAAAGCTCGGGTAAATAATTCATCGGATTTCAAATTAAGGGGTAAATTTGACATGTTACAAACAGCCACTTGACAAGTACCCTCGTGCATACTGTAAACACCTCCCAATACACAATAATTCATTTCTCCTTTAGTCCTTATGCTATCTCGTACCAGAATGCAGCTGGATTTTTTTGAATCATCTACGCATTCAATTAAGTCAATTTTATCAACATTTACATTAGTGGCTATTTTTAAGACTACTTTATCCTTAACTTCATTTTCAATAGGATAATCTTTTAAAGGCAAGGGTAAATCACGCTTTAAAATCTCTAAACTCTCACTAGTTTTGATAACTAGCACATCATCTCTTTCTGTAAAGTCTTGGCCTACAAGAAGAGATGTAAATAATTGGGACTTTTCTACAACATAAGCATTGATAGACGCAGTAACATTACCTATACTCAAAGTAATTGTTGTTTTACCTATAGGTACACAAGTTCCCATACCAAACCCTCGAATGGTTGGTAAAGATTTATTATCTACAGTTAAGGTGTGTTCGGTTACAAAATCGTCACGAATCAAAGTACAGTCGCTCCCAAAATCAACATAACATTCAGTTTTTATTGCTTGATTTACAACTGCCGCCTTATAATACTTTGAATCAGTTTTATTAATTTCTGTTAGTAACGTTTTCTTTTCTATGGGTTTATTATTATTTTTATTAATGAAACATTCCGAGCTCAAATGCCCGTGACGATTACAGTTAGAGCACTTGACTATTGGTTTTGGACATTTGCTTAAAATATGCCCCTTTTCTTTACAATTATAACATACAATTTCTGTACCCGCATTGCTACGACATTGTATGCTACGATGTCCAGGTTTATTACACTTAAAGCAAATAATGTTACTGTTGTCATTAGCAGTTGTATTCAGTCGGGACCTAACTGTTTTATTACTAGTCTCCCTTCCAATATCCTTCAGGAATTTTAACAATTCCTCAGGATCATTAAACCGTGCCGATGATGCACTGGCCCTGATCATGCGATCATCTATTCCATGGATAAGACAGTCTATAGCCTTTTTACCATTTATATCGCAAGCATTTAAACGAGAAATTTTATCATAATAATATTCATCAATTGGCTCCCCAATCCTCATACGTCTATCCAACATATCGGTTAGTAACGCCCCATAGTTGCTTTCAGACGGAAAGGCTTTGATAAGCCTCTCCTGCCATTCTGTCCAGGTCAGTAATATCGTTTGAAGACCCTCGTACCAAGTTTTAGCATTGCCTGACAATTTTGGTAAAGCAAAGTGCGTTGTCTGTGCGTCAGTCCATTTGTAAATTTTTGAACATTCGTTAACTTTGGCCAACCACCTATCAATTCTTTGATTTTTTTGAGCTGGATCAAATATTGGTATGATGTTTTTATCATAGGATATAGCATGACTATCAGGTTTGGTTAACGTTTGAATCAATTGCATTAATTCATTAATATTCATATTCACATTAGAGTTCATGACAGTAGAACATATACCTCCATCCTCCGTTCTTCCTAGGCCACCAGTAGGAATTCCGCCAGTAGGAACGCTCGGAACGCTGCCAGTCAGAGCGCTGCCAGTCGGAGCTTCATTCTGCAACCGTGTGTTGCTCTGCTGTGGCGTAGTAGATCTGGCCGTAGAGTGTCTCGCAACCTGCTCAACCGCCAGTTCAGCTTGCAGCGAATCTGTCGCTATTCTGCTATACTCCGGTGTTAACTGAAAACGGGAAATGCAACGTATCAACATCTAAAAAGAGGGGGAAAAAAAATATACCGACACAATATCTAAAAGGATTTTTTTTTCTTTTGATTCGCAAAGCTCGCCTGCTGACATTATCTTGATCGGTAACATGTCATGTCTACCTACTTTATAACTGTAAGCAATGTGCCTAATAATATTAAGATAAATTCTAAGGAAGCGGAGCCACGACAAGCAGTAAGTATGTCAAAGTAAGTAACACAAGCAACAAGTAAGCAACAAGTGCTTAAGTATGTCAAAGTAAGTATATCACTTTCTTAAATGTAATGTATATGAGTGGGTCACCTGATGGAAAGCAATTACCACTGCCCATGGAGACAACATACAACTCCAAGGGGTTGCCGATCCGTTGCAAGACTATTCTCCTTCCTTTCCTTCATTCTGGTAACCTCACTTATTCGCAGGTACACAACAATCCTCAAGGGAATTGTTATTTGGCTGCAGTATTCTGGGAGGTGGAGGTACTTCCCCAGTCGTGCAGCTTAGAAAATACGCTATGCCCCACCTCTCTTTTTGCCAGAGCCTTATTTGTCTGTCAGCAGGGTGCACCACGTGCAGGCAAGGTTAGTCTTAGCTCAAAGATGCCGATTAACTACTCACACCTCATTACACCAGTAAAACACATTACACCAGTACTACTAAAGAATGTAAGTACTCGCCTGATTACGATGATATTCACCGTGCTGATTATTACCCTGTCTATCTTGCGACAGGGGCTGCGCTGTTTCCTCACGACAGCGCCGCTTTGATCTTGAAGAATGTTTCTTGGGCCGACTTTTCCGCTCACTGTGACGGTACTTGGAACGACGGCGGGCGCGGCCGGAACGTGAACAAGGGGTGGACGAGCCACTGTGACTTGAACTCAAACTCCTGCTCCGCGAACGGTTTCGTTTCCGTCGCCGAGTGCTTTCTCGCGTTTTTTCATAGTTCCGGTTAGATTCATCGTTCATTATCCCGACTTCTGATATTGACGAACAGATGTCGAAATAAAACAATTTATACAGAGTATAAATTTATTATGGTCTGACAGAGCTTTTACAAGATCTCGATACAGACTAGCGCAAGCCAGCCATTCTATGGCTTATATACTGTTCATAAAATGAAGTCAAGACAGCATACTCGTCCTTCTAACAACTACTAAAGTACTAATAATTCTGAAAAATACAACAATCAATGCAATTGATTGTAATTATATCATTTTACTAATTTATTAGTTTTATTATGATATTTGTGCTTAATAACAAATTCTAATTAATATTTCCTAAAATTGAAGTAGTTGTCTACTTCAATTTTATGAATCAACTAATAAAGTACTAATAATTTAAAAGAATACAGTAAGCGGCCGGATTATTTATAATATAGCAAATTAATGTATTGCCAATTTTGTTGTAATATTTGTGCTTGAATTCGGTTTTTACTCAACATTTTCTAAACATTTGAAGTAGACAAATAAAATACTAATAATCTATCCAAGATGCTGTACTCACTTGATTAAGTAAAACGACAGTGTATTAATCACGTATTATTATAATATCAGTGTTTATTAAGTAATTCTAACACATGTTTGTGGCGATAACCTATAATTATCAAAGCTTGTACTGTATTCCTGGTATACCTGTTATGGCCCTTTTTGGGGTGTAAGTGGTTCATCAACATCTTTGAGCCAAAGCCAACTTCACCTGCACGCGGTGCACCCTGCTGACTGACAAACGAAGCTCTGGCGAAAAGAGGGGTAGGGAGCGTAATTGTAAGCTACCCGACTGGGGCATGTACATCCACCTCACAGAATACCGCAGTCAAATAACAATTCCCTTGAGGGTTGTTGTGTTCCTGCGAGTGAGTGAGTCATCAGAAAGGAAGGATATGCTGCGTTGGCAGCAGGAGTGGCGGAGCGCGCGCGATATTTTTTGTTGCGATCGTTAATATGGCTGCGGTAACCGCTTCACATCAGGCGGGCCGTATGCTTGTCTGCCGCCGGATGTAGCATAAAAAAAGAGCAGAAAACAGCCTATTGTTACTATAGTAGTCTTACCGTTGAAATGTAGGGGATATAAAAACACGCCGTTTACGATATTGATGTGTTTCGCTTCGCTCCAATCATTATGAACAGCTCCCAAAAGATACATAGTTGACAGTAACTGTGGTGAGTATATGTGTGTGTGTATGTGTGTGTGTGTGTGTATTGGCCATAGACTTCTAACGAGTTTAGATATGGCTTGAAAATATATTATCTAATAGGCTAGACGACATTTTTTTCTTTCGATTTGTTATGTAAGGAAGTCATTATAATAAGGGAACAACATTTTCTGTCACCTAAGTTTAGATGTGTCACTAATCTGCAGTACCCTAATAATAATATCTATCCCCAAGAAATATATTAGTCATCATTTGAATCAAAACTGTCTCTAAATATAAATCATCGGCTTAATGTAAATATGTATCTTAAATTATAGTTTGATCACTTTTTTCTATAGCCTGAATATAAAGATCTTTCCTCTAAAAAGTAAGTCACGAGCAGCAATAATACATTTTGTACCTAAAAATAGCAAATCTTTCACCTTATAAATCTAATCAACAAACTATTAGTATCATTTAATTCGTTTGATCATCAAGATAATAGATCTGTCACCTAATAAATAGATCAGCTCCTTAATTTAATGAAAAAATGGCTAATAGGGGCGGAGTCAAATTGGTGTCATATTCACAATAAATCATGTTTTGGTTAGATTTGAGTTGATTTTTGGTTAGGTTAGGGTTTTCTTGTGTCCTGTCATCAGAAATAGGAGCTCCGCCAAGCTCCGTCAACCTAGATCATGAATGATGTGGTGCCAAGTAAGCTTAATTATTAATAATTGAATTACTTTTAAGGTAAACATTGCCATATTGTTTGGTGATTCTGTTTTTGTAGGTAATTGATAAAATCATACCCTTATAATAATAATAGCAATAGGTGAAAGAATTACTTCTATTATTAGAGCTGATATTCGGAACTTTGGCGGGATTTAATAAAGTTAAAATTTGTGATGACATGACAGATTGGTAAAAAAGGAATTAACGTAAAGGCTGCATGTAGGCCAACGAATCTTTGGACGCTCCTCTTTTAGATGGTCCCTTGACGTCAAAAAACCGACTTGAAATGGCTGGATGCAGAAGCGGATGATCGCAATTGGTGTAAGGAATTGGTGAAGCATATCCAATAGTGGATAAATACCGCAGCCAAATAACAATACCCTTGAGGGTTGTTGTATTCCTGCAAGGAAGGAGTTGATGCATTTGCAGCGGGGGTGGCAGCGCGCGAACGATATTTCATGTTGCGAGCTTTATTATACCTACGGCAACTTATCAGGCGGGCCGTATGGTTGTCTGCAATCAAACATAGTATAAAAAAATATCTCCGGATAAACAAAACATACATTTTAATTTTATTTCTATGTGTAGATGTTTTGCATGGATTTTCTCGAATATTTATTAACATCGAACTCAAAAAAAAAAAAAGATCGCGTATGCGATGATCGAGTGCATGCAAATGCAGTATATCACAAAGAGACAACTAAGAACTAGTCGTTTTTATTGATGAGGAAAAATGCTTCTATTGTTGTACTTCGCGTTGGCTTGTGCACTACTTTTCAGATATATACCTTCTTGTGACCATAGTACAAGCTTTGATTAATTTGGCCGGTGTATAATTTGTCCTGGAATATTTATATATTATATATGTATTTTGCCATGTCTACATTGTCCAAAAATTGTTAAGTCTAACACAAACACACGGAACAGCGGACAAGTATTCCGCGTTGGTAATAAATTTATTACTGTGCGATGCTTTTTCCGCATCCGAAACTCTACGACTATCATTTTCCGTGTTTCAGTTATATGTTCACACCTTTATCAATATTTAATATCTGTTTCGATTGATGTTTTAGGAAATACAGAGTGACTGGTGATTTGTAACTGATAAGTAGTAACTTATCAGTATTGTAAATTTTTGTATTAGTACAGTAAAATGTACTGTATTGTAATACAGTACATTACTGTACCAATACAAAAATTTACAAAAAAGTTCAAGTACAGAATTAGAGAACAAAGGGCGGCCTTAAAGTGATGCGATTTCTTCACAGACAACCGGCGTAGAAGGTTTGACAATAACTTTTGAATAGAGTTATTTTGTTATATTACGTTAGTACTATTACTTATATTGCGGTGGTACTTGTGGTTATATTCAATAGCACTGGCTTAACAGAACTCTTATAGATGCGCTAATCTTTGTAACAATGTACTAATTTGTCATAATTTGTTTGTAATAAATCATAATATACAAAGTACAAAAAAATAAACACAAAACAAGTTCACGACAACAGAAAACGGTACTAAATAACGATGTTCGAACTATAAAACTACAGTAAAATTCAAAGTAGATATAACAATGTGGGGGATGATAGAAAACAGAGCAGAACACACCCTTCACAGACAATATACATGAGTTTCCAACAACATAAAACTTCACTGAAGCAACAAATCTTTGTCGGAAAGAGTAATTTTCTTTTCTCCAATAAAAATGCAAGGTACAAGTTAGAATACGCTTGCAGAATCTTAAGAGTATTATAACAATAAACCGCTATGAAAAATTTTCAATGTGCCGGGCGGAGTTGAAATGTCATTTGGAATATTAATTTTTTGTAAGAGCTTAGCGAAAATTGTTGTAATTGTTATAGAATTTAGAAACTAGTTTTTTGTTGTATATTTCATTTTATTCTCTAGTTAGTACTATTAGTTTATTGCTAGTTTAGATCACGTCGCTCTTTTACGTCAAAAGTGTCGTAAGATGAACAGTCTCAAATTTGATTATACAACTCTTTCCAAAAGCTTCTTACTCCTAATTTCTTCTGATTAAATTCGTTGGGAGTTCCAAGGCAGTCGTAGTCTTCCCTCAATAGTAGTAATTTACTCCCGGGACTGCAATGGACTTCATTGTTCAATGGCTTTTTTTGGTGGTCGCCGCTGTTAATCCTGGCTACACAGGAGACACAGTGGTGGGAATGTGTGAGGTGAATGTTGACATATTCCACAAAATTCACAAATTGATAGTTCGTGGTAGAAGACTCTTCTGGAACCGCATAGTCATGACCAATTCGGCTCCAATTGTGAGGATGAATTTTCTGCCTATGGCTAGCGATGCGACTATAGTCAGCTTTCAGCAGGGGCTTTCGCCATCATATCGAATAACTGCGGTAACTACAAAATCGTACACATATAAAATAATAATGAACAACGGCGCAGGCGAGGGAATTTGCGGATTTAATAAATCATACACGGGCGCAATTTCTCATTAAAAAAAAAAATACAAAACCGGCTTCATTATCAATGATAAGATCACATGTGAAGCACAAGCTTTGAAATAAGAAAAAAACATCAAAATCGGTTCATTTAAAATCCGCTATGAAAATTTTTCAAAAGTCCCGAAGTGACTCAATTTTGTTTTTAACGTCCATTACTGCATCTCTTACTGTCATTATTGGTAAAAAAAATTAAAGCACCGTTCTTTATAGCAATATTTTTATAACTTTTAGTTATATAACGGTTATTTTGTATTTTTGTATTTTATAAAAAAATATTTAACAATATTTTCTTGATTTGTACATAAATAGCCCTGTTTTTTTTATTATAAAATATTGCTCGTTAGCCAAAAGAACAATGCTTCTGCGCCGACTTATCGAAACTTTTGGCTGTGTTAACTATATTTTTTCTTAGCAAATTTATATGAAACAAATTAAAACTTACTATTTTATTCAGTTAAATTTTTTTTACTTAATGTCTAGTGCTTTTTTCTAGAAACGAATGTTGTTTGAATCCTGTTCATCGAATTTCGTGAGAACTGTTGTCAAATCGAGGTGGATTTATCCAAATTATTGTAATAAATAAAAAATATTTGTAGTTTACTTTGTCCGAATTGAAATGGTATTTCATAATATATACTGAAATACAGTGTGGTATGTACTTTTTTGCAAAACGAAGGAACAAAGTCGAGCAATTTTTACAAAATCGGAGCAATTTCAGATACGGATTCTTAAATACATAGTAGTTCATTCGTGTCAATTGTTTGCCAGAATATTAATGTAAAATTTAATAAAATACAATGTAAACGGGGTGTAAGTAGTTCATAAACATCATTAAACCAAAACCTGGGGAAGTACCTCCACCTCTCAGCATACTGCAGCCAAACAACAATTCCCTTGAAGGTGTGTTCCTGCAAGTAAGTGAAGTCACCAGAAAGAAAGGAAGGAGTATAGACTGGTAATGAATCGGCAACCCCTTAGTGTTGCTGATGGTGATCAGCAACACTAAAGGGTCGCCGATTCGGGTTTTTTTTATCAGGTGACTCACATGCTCAATTGCCACCTTCTCACAAAAAAAAAATTACAAGTGTTATTTTATATACATAGATACTAAGCAAACAATAACAGAATTCGGTACTTTGGCATTTAACTCGATTCCCGATACAACCTGTTAAGTCTACCTTGATTTAACGCACGTATGTGATTTCGAATAGTAATGTTACCGCACTGCAGTATTCGTTGTTTGGTATCTGTAAAAGTATTTACCTATTTTGTTCCTAACAAGTTTATTCTATACTAGTGCTACGCCTTGGCTTTGTACGGGTGATATTTTTTAGGACTTTGTTGTTACTATTTTTAACCGACGTCAAAAAAAATTCGGAGTGTAAGTGGTTCATCAACATCTTTGAATGAAAGCCAACTTCACCTGCACGCGGTGCACCCTGCTGGCTGACAAACGATGCTCTGGTGAAAAGAGAGGTAGGGAGCGTAATTGTAAGCTACCCGGCTGGGGAATGTACCCCCACCTCACAGAATACCGCAGCCAAATAATAATTCTCTTGAGGGTTGTTGTGTTCCTGCGAGTGAGTGAGGTAACCAGAAAGGAAGGAGATGCTGCGTTGGCAGAGGGGGTGGCGGCGCGCGAGTGATATTTTATGTTGCGAGCGTTAATATGGTTACGGTAACTGCTTCACATCAGGCGGGCTGTATGCTTGTCTGCCATCCGACGTAGTATAAAAAAAATGTGGTGGAATCCGGGTCTCCCTCAATTGAAGGGGTTTAGAGCATACTCCACCACACTGCTCAACTGCGGGTTGGCGGAGGTCAGTGTTTTCAAGGCCACTGACTCAGCTAATGACAACAGCCGGGACCGACGGCCTAACGTGGCCTCAGAAGCATGGAGGAACTGGAGATAAATAAACCCATCCATGTACAGGCTACGACCGACGTTGCTTAACTTGCATGTTCGATTTGACTGCCACGCCATCGAGCTCCTTTAAATAATAATTTTGATAAATTACTATTGAAATACAGTATTTTAGACTTACATACTATTGTCTGAAAACAATCTCAAAGCCAAGTTGAAGGATGTTTGAATACCAGAAAAATCAAACCTTAGCTTAGATTTATAGCGCTTGTATTTAGCTTAGCTTGTCGACTCTGGAGCTCTACCGACTGAGCTGAAAAATATATCTTACATTTTAGTTATTGACAAACGTCAATAACTAAAATGTAAGATTTATTTTTCGAATTAAAATATTCGATGGTAATCGGCTTCATCTGAGACGGTAGGCCCCCACCTGAAATACTAATTCTGAGTGACTGGAAAACCACATAATATCAGTGACTGTTATATAAAAGCTCACTAAACGGTTACTGTGTTGTAGTATAACGTAGTACCATTACTTATATACTGTGGTAGTATACTACTCTGATTTTGTAGCAAGAAGGGAGAATTACTAAGTTCAGACGATTTTGCAATTCATATTATTGTAATCGATGTGTTAGGAAACAACTCAATGTTTTAGATACATAGTGTTAGATACATAAAATCCATGGTGCACGGCAGTTGAACTTCACTTGACCACTTGACTAGCCATCTCTTTAGGCTTTTAATAGGTACCTTATCTACTATATAAAAATAAGTCGGGTTTTCCTTCCTGACCCTATAACTCCAGAACGCACGAACCGATTTCCACGGTTTTGCATTCGTTGGAAAGGTCTCGGGCTCCGTGAGGTTTATAGCAAAGAAAATTCAGATCTCGGGCTCCGTGAGGTTTATAGCAAAGAAAATTCTGGAAAAATTTGAAAAGTAAAGCGGGAAAATCTATTTTCACATACAGCGCCATCTGGTGGCGAAACGGAGTTCGCCGGGTTTGCTAGTTTGTCATATATCTGTCTCTCACATTGCTAAGAGGGGAAGTCAAATTCCAAAAGCTTCTTACTCCAACTAATTTCTACCGCTTATATTCTTTATGAGTTCCAAGGTAGTCGTAGTTTTACCCCCGTTACTATACGCGCAAGTGTTAAGTGTAGCGTGATTTAGTGATGAGCGTATTCCCAATAGTGCTGTCTGTTTGTCAATGGCTAATACGTGTAGTGTATTCGTGCGAATAACGATATGTGCAAACAACGATCAGAGGTTATGTTTATCTGTATTACTAATTCGTAGTTAACTATGGATTTAACTGAGTGGAGCGAGCGAAGCGAAAAGTCACTCTTGGAAATGAATAGGCTCCAAAACCACTGAACCGATTTTAATGAAACTTGTCACAATTAAAGACCTCGAAGATGCTTGAGATTTGTGTCGAAAAAAAATTGAGATCGATTATGTCCTTGAGGAATGATCATCAAATACATTTTCCATGGAAATCAATGGAAAACATACACAAGCGAATCTACTCGCTCCACTTGACCTCGATTTTGGCCCCGTGGGCTAGAATTCGGCCTAGTTTCATATTAATAAAACAAAGAAAATCGCATTAATAATAAGCTACATACTCTGCAAGCTTATTATTAAATGCGATTTTCTTTGTTTCCATTAATAAAACAAAGAAAATCGCATTTAATAATTCATATTCATAATCATATTCATTTATTTCTTAACAATTAAATACAATTGTGTTGAAAATTTTCTTAAAACTAACATAGTACAATTAATTCTAAATACATAATTTTATAGTCATTCGTAGTAATTATAAGAGTTGCAATAATCAAAAATTAAAGAATAATAATCAATAATAAAAAAGAATAATCTAAACCTGTTCTGCTGTTATTTCATATTCAAAAATGTCAAATTATTATGGTACTACTCCCCGATTTAAATATTCGTCTACAGAGTAGAAACACTTCTTCAACAAATAGTCCTTCAGTCTACTGTTAAAACTCCTACTATACAAGATACTTTTTAAATCTATCGGTAACCTATTGTATAATTTTACTGACTGATACCTCACGCTATGTTCTACAACTGTCAGTTTCGGAAATATCTTAGTTGTTAAATCTTTTCTTCTAGTATTCTCTCTAATTTTCCTATTATCTTCTGTTTCATATTCGTGAATATGTTTCGCCAGATGTGTTAGCGCAACATAAATATACATACTTGGCACAGTCATAATACCCCAAGACACAAAAAATTCGCGACAGGACTCTTGTTGGCGGATGCGAGCTATAACTCTTATAGCCCTTTTTTGCAAAACAAAGGCTTTCCATATATTGTAGTTATAGCTCCTACCCCAGAATAGAATGCTGTATCTAAGCTTTGAATCTACTAAAGCATAATATACAAACTTAAGATGAATCACATCGACTTCGTTCCTTAAGGATCTAAGTACGTAGCATGCTGTATTAATTTTACTTTCTAAATCGTTGAGCTCCTCTTTCCAGTTCAACCGACAGTCAATTCTCACGCCCAAAAATTTAACTGCGTTTACCAAAGAGATCTTTTTTCCATCCAATGTATTATCCAATTTATCTATATTTTTTTGCATTTGTTTTGATAAGCATTAAATTTGTTTTGGAGTCATTAACTACTAGTCCATTTGCACAAAACCAGTTTCTAAACAATTCAAGAGCTTCATCAATAACTACTTCTAAGTTTGCAATATTATCTGAAGATACAATGGCGTTGGTATCATCCGCATATACCACCAGTTTCACAGCTCCTTTAAAATAACCGCTAATGAAATTAATCATGTCATTTATAAATATGGTAAAAAAGACTGGACCCAATATACTACCTTGCGGAACTCCCATTTTCATATTTACAGACTTGGACTTGTGTATTTTCTCACACATATTATCCGCTAGACTTTTAATTTGTACAAAAGATTTTCTATTTGTTAAATAAGATTTAAAGAGTTGTAATTCTATTCCTCTGACACCATAGTGGCTCAATTTATTTAAAAGCAAATCATGACTCACCATATCGAACGCAGAACTCAAGTCCAAGAAAATTCCGGCTACTCTTTTCTTATTATTTATAACCTCAGTAATGTCATGTATCAATGTTTCGATGGCATCTGCTGTTCCTACGTTGGTTTGATAGCCATACTGCCTTAGGTTCAACACTTGATTTTTATTCAGATGTCGAACTAGTCTCGATTTCATTACCTTCTCCAGTATCTTAGAGAATATAGGCAAAATCGAAATGGATCGGTACATTTTTGGATCAGTCTTCGATCCTTTCTTATGAACTGGAACAATTTTAGCCAACTTAAGCTGGTCTGGAAAGATGCCCTTTTTTAAACACATGTTGCAGAAGTCACTTAACGGCTTCGCTAATATGTCGATATTATCTTTTATTATCATTATTGGTATATCATCATAACCAGTTGATTTTTTACCATTATTGGTATATCATCATAACCAGTTGATAATAAGCTTGCAGAGTAGCTTGTGGCGAGCTGTTGGTGAGAAACGACACCACGGGTACTGATTCTCCAGAACGTCGGTCAGGGCCTTCGTCTCCGGCGTGTGTTCTTCGGTCGGAGTGTAAACACAAGGCCCGCAAGACTCTCAGCTCTGGCTTGCCTTCATTGGCCGTCTAGAGAGGAGTCGTTAGAGCTATATGCTCCAGAGGTGAAAGTGTTACTTCGGTGAAGTGCAGCCTGAAAACCTCTCGACACTCCCTGTGTCATTCACACCGGCGGTGTTGCCCCTGACCGATTTTCTGGCATTTCGGGGGCCCATCCAGTGAGTGGCGAGCCACCATCTGCTGATCATGACGATGATACCGGTAGTTATGGCAGGTGTCCGTCCCCCTTCTGTGATATTCCATTACATAAAGCACCCAGATCTCATCTCCTTAGCCCATTTATTTTCTAACACACTTAGCAATAATTCTAATGCCTGCAAGACCTGGGGCCCAATCGCCGAAGCAGAAGCCGATTATTATTGGATTTTTTGATTCCATAAATTGGTCTTAACTTAAGACAAATCGCTTCAGCTTAGTTAATAGAACTCTAGGGTATCTACCAGCTGAGCTGAACATAATTACCTACAATCTAATAATTAGTTTCAATTTCGCATTCAGGAAATCTTGAGCTTGTATAGTGGGACGGGTCACGGCGAGTATACAACATTACGAGTACATTAACATTCTCAAGAGACCTGTACGCGTTAAATCCATAGCGATGACGTTATTGCGCGTGTCGGTCTAATCGACCACGCATGTTAAGCGATCGGTGCCAGACGTTGTCATTAGATGACAGACGTTAAGCCAAGTCAGTGGCCTTTAGGCGGCTTGAACTGGTCGTCGCCAACCCGCAGTTGAGCAGTGTGCTCTAAACTTCTTCGATTGAGAAGAGATCCGTATCCCAGCAATGGGGTGAATAAGGGTTGACGTCGGATAGCAAGTTAAGCTCGTTGCCTGTTGGCAGTGCTCCCAATAGGCTGGGAGCATTATCTTGCTGGATAGCAAGAAGCTGTAGAAGGTAATGACTTACCCTCTGATGACAAGACGTCTCCACCTGTTGTTTATTTTTAACCGACTCCAATAAAGGAGAAGGTTCTCAATTCGGCTGATTTTTTTTAAATGTTTGTTATTTAAGTACTCCGTGATTTATAAACCGATTTGAAAAAAAACTTTTTTTATTTGAAAGAGTATACTTCCAGATTGGTCTCATATTTTTTTCATCATCATCAGCCTGTATCTACATATATAAATATAGACTAATGTATGAAGTCGTTTTTTTTTTGTTAAAATTATATAAATAGTACTCATTAATTCCACGAATAGAACTTAATATTGTTCCGAGCGGACAGTTTTGCTGTGTGGGATGGGGGCAAACGAGCAAGTGAGTCACCTGATGGAAAACAATCACCACCGCTCATGGAGATCAGCAACACCAATGGGTCCGTTGCCAGCCTATGCTCCTTCCTTTCTTTCTTTCTGATGACCCCACTCACTCGCATTAATACAACGACCCTCAAGGGAATTGTTATTTGGCTGCGGTATACTGTGAGGTGGAGGTACTTCCCCAGACGGGTAGCTTTAAAAATACGTTATGCCCTACATCTCTCTTCGCCAGAGCCTCGTTTGTCAGTCAGCAGGGTGCACCTGCAGGTGAGCTTGGCTTTGGTTCAAAGATGTTGATGAACCAATAACACTTCAAAAACTTTTTACTGATACAGTGAAGGACATGATGCCTATTAGAAATAATTGTCATAAAAAAGGAGATTGCCCATTCGTGTATGGACAAAAGTACCTACTGGTAATAAAAATGTTGTCATTATTATATAACCTTCACTTTAAATTTGTATTATGCAATACGAATTTAAAGTACATCACCACCACCACCATCAAGTCATTTTAGTCTGGCCACTGTCCACGCTGGCCAGACGGGTTGGGGAGGTCAATTTAAAGTACAGTGAATCAATAAATTATTACAGACTATATATATATATATATATAATATATATGCAACAACAACATTCACTTAGTTCTTCATCATCATCATCATCACTAGATAATTATGTTCTAAAAAGTTTGGAGGATATTGTTTTCCGGAGTTTAAGAAATAAATTGCATTTGATTTTAATCGTCAACCGTCACTTTCATGGGTCGTCTAAAACTAGTGACAAGGTTATGGTCATCATCATCATCAGCCTGTATCTACACCACTGGATGTAAACCTTCCCCAACGCTTTCCACCAGATACGATCCTCCGCGTTCCCCATCTAGATTATGTCTACAACTTTGGTTCTCCGTCGAATTTCTTCGTTCCGGATTCGATCCCTCAGAGAAACCCATCCCTAGCCCTCTTCATCGCTCGGTGCGCGACCTTTAAGCCTGTGAACCAATGCGATGGTCAGTATTCAAGTCTATGCACCATATATCATTGTCTTGCCAAGCTTATTGTCTATGTGTAAAATTACTGTCTATCATTTCAGAATAAAACAGTCTATTAGGTAGATACTTAAAACAAAATGAGTAAAGTTCTAAAATTATTAAACTAGAAAATGCATTAAAGTCGGTATTTTAAACAAACTGAACGAGCTCACGAGCGCGGTCCATGCATACTGAAACAGTGCATTAACATAGTGGAAATAGCTCTCGTATTAGGATCCTGAAATGTTGATTTCATGTCTATATGTTGTAGAAGTTATTTATTTACTGAAACTATCATACTCACATTGTATCACATTATTTTGCAAAAAAAAAAAAATCTCCCTGTTCACAGAAAGAAATCAACCAGAATTCAGAAGTGTTAAAACGAGGCCAAGTTATTTGAGATCATTAGAATATTTAAAGTATATAACCTACCCAGAGGGGCAATTCTCGTAATTAAAAAAAAATATTAAATGTCTTTATTGCAGGCAAAATACCCATATAAAAGTATGTAATAGATAAAATTGCATACAGTACATATATAATCGTCAGTCTTTTAACTAGTAGGCATGTGCCTACTGTCAAATTGTAACATATAACAAAGTTATTTAATATTTTCGTTCAGGTGGACAGAAATCCAATACTTGAATATGGGATCCGCCAAATTGTCTGAAACGGCCTTTAAAATTTCGTTGTTGGAACGTCTCAAGCGACCCCAAAACGGGGTAATTAAAATGTAGTCAAATTCAGTTCCGATCCAGTCTCGATCTCACAAATGTAAATTTGGTATTCTCGTATCACAATATGTAACTTCAAAGTTTAATTTAAGTGGGATTATATCGGAATATGACTGAGAATTAAACAAAGTAAGGATGTTACTTTGCCAACTATAAGAATTGATAATAATTAATAAATGTAATCAAGTATATAATTTTAGTCAATTAACAATTCAATCTCAATTCGGTCAACTTTCAATCTGCGATCGTAGAAAAATTAAGAGAATTGGCTGGCCCTCTGATTTCTTGTGTATGGTAGTGGAAACACGAAATATGCAATATCATCCTATTTCTATTTGTCTATTTAATGCCTATTTGTCATGGTCTGAGTGTCTCCTATGTGTTATATGAATGCATTTACAAAAAAATGTATTTAAGTGTAATATCAGTTATATAGTACACATAGCACAAGCTTTGCATAGTTTAGAACTAGATGGCGATGTAATATGTCCAGGAATATTTATACATTTTTTAAATTTATATGGGTTACTAGCAGAAGCAGCAACCCGCAGTTGAGCACTCCGCCAACCCGCAGTTGAGCAGCGTGGTATGCTCTATACTTCTTCGATTGAGGGGAGACCCGTATCCCAGCAGTTAGATAAATAAGGGTTATATTTTATCTGAGTGAGGGTTGGTTGGTGGGTCGCAAACATATTTTTTTTTTATTTGCGATATTTTTTTTGTTTTTTACAAGTTATATACATATTACACGACGAGCTCGGTGGCGTAGCGGTCAATGACGCGGCGTCGACACCAACGCTCGTGGGTTCGATTCCCACACAGGACAAACATTTGTGTGCATGAACATGTCTGTTTGTCTTAGTCTGGGTGCTTTCTATGTATCATAAGTATGTATTTACAAAAAAAAATGTATTCACGTATGATCAGTTGTCTAGTACCCATAACACAAGCTTCGCTTACTTTGGGGCCAGAGGGCGCTGTGTAATTTGTCTGACAATATTTTTTTTTTTTTTATTTTGCTAGTCGGCGGCAACACTTATTTATCTCACTGCTGGGATACGCTTAGATTTGAATATGCCTTTATACCGGTGTACCAGTATTTTATAGTAAAAATAATATTATTCTTCTAATCTGAAAGCCCGTAAATTTCATAAAATTTTAATCAGTTTCCCTAACGATGGCCTTTCTTCAAACAACTGGCCTAAATTGCTGCCATTAACACCTCCTGAGATACTTGAAAGGAAATAATGAATTCGCAGTTCGTAGTGCCTGGGGAATAGAGGTCAGTATTCTATGACAGTAAAACAAGTACATATTTTCTGCTATTGGAAAAAATATAACTCGTAAAAAGCAGTATATATTGTAGTATAGTGAAGATAAGTCACTTAGTCAGTACCTACTTTAAATTTACCTAAAATATAATAATAATACTACTTATGACAAAAAAAAACTTTTTTTTGTGTATGTACTTACTCGTATGTAGTCACTTAGTACCTACTTAAAATTTACCTAAAATATAATACAAATAAAAAAACATTGAGAAAATCAAGAGTAAATGTAAATGACGGAACCCTTGGGTCATTTACTTTTATTATTTTTTACACTTTTTACTTTGTTCACATTATTTGAATCCTTCATACATTTAGTTGGCCGATTTTATTTTGATAGATTTAAGAGCAAAAACAAGTTTAAAACATGTAAAACGGTTGATTTAATTTTGATTAAACTACGAAAATTAGTAGTTCATGTACAATGTACATATAATGCATGTACTGCAATCGGTTAAGTAGTTGTTGACTTAAAAAAATAATCACGAGATCTCAATTAGCGGCAAACGGCTAATATGAAATTGAAACTAAAATATTGGGAACCTCGGTCACTTATAATTCCACATAGTCGTAGTGAACCCTTATTCATCCCACTGCTATATGGGTATCCTCTCAATTGAAGGGGATTAGATCATACTCCATCACGCTGCTCAACTGAGGGTTATAGGAGGCAGTGTGTTCAAGCCACCTAAAGGCCACTGACTTTGCCTTAACGACTGTTATCTTGTGACAACAGCCGGTACGGAGAGCTTAACGTGCCCTCCAACACACGGAGGAGTTCGAGATAAATAAACCCATCCATAGACAGGCTGCAGCCGACGTTGCTTGTAACTTGTGTGTGCGATTTGACTGACACGCGCAACGACGCGATCGAGCTCCTATAACCTATTATCCACATAATATTTAAAATTTAATTTTGGGGTGTAAGTAGTTCATCAACATCTTTGAACCAAAGCTTGTCTGCCACCCGACGTAGTATAAAAAAATACAATTTTTGGATTTGTTTCCATGTGCTGTGAATGGGAAGTGTTACAGAACACTTAAAGAGTCTAGAAGGAACACGTATGCGAGGCAAGCGTTTCACCCCACTGAAACGTCCTGGGATATCCTGGAAGTCTACTATCCCAGCGAGCCGACCCTATTTCAAAAATTTATTTTTGCCACTTCTTGTTATCCAGAGCCTTTAAACTTTTAGTAAAAATAAGATGAATATAGTCGGCTACGTGGTAAAAATTTAAAAATAGACAGTGGCATTACAAAATATTTTAAAAAACAAAAGTTTTGTTTATTTTTGTCAAGTTTTCTGCGCGCCGCCATGTCGACTAGCGTTCGACACGGGCATTTCAGCTATTTATTTTGATTAGAGTGTTTCTTTCTACGGTTATTATATATCAAAAGAATCGTTGTGATGTGTACTTCGTGTGTGTGTTTAGATAAATGAGTTTCGAAACACTCATGCGCGGAACAATGGCGGTGTTGTGTTTGTTTGTTTTTATTATTTATTATGCTACTTTAGTGATATAAAAGCAAGAAAAAGGAATAATAGTGTCTTGTGAACATATAAAAAATATTTTTTAACAGAAATATAGTCGGATGTGTGAATAATGATTTGATATTTCACCGCGGTCGTCGTGTTTCGCCGTGATTTTTGTATGGAGACGAATCTGTGACTGGTGAGTAGTACTGATACTATTTATTTTATTTCTCCACGCTGTGTAAATCTACGAAAGATATTAATATGTCATTTTAAAGCTGAAATAGTCTAGTTTATTTCAATATAAGTCTCATTGCATAGAATTGAAAAGTTTATTGATAAAAACTTGTTCGAAAAAAAATATTAGAGCAAAATGTTGATGTACTTGACTTTTACTTTGTTTATTTTTCACTTTAGCTTCAATTATAGCAATTTGAGACAATGTAGTCTAATTCTGTATATTATAAGCTATCCATAGGTATTTTTTATTTCAATATAGCTGTAGTATTACGCCAGCAACAAAACACATCTATTAACAACATCATATACATCAACAAAACTATTGGTTATGTTAACCAAAACTACTTTGTTTTTATCTTTCACGGAATCTAGCGTAAGCGATCTCGACGCGAACACGAAGTGGCTCGGCGCTACGCGAATACTATAGACAGTAAGGGAGCTATCCCTTCACCTCCCATGGCTCCACCGATTTCGCGAAAGTGCTTTATCCCCTATATACAGCACTTTGAGCGCTGGATACCTAATCCCCAGCGATGAAGCTGAGACCCTCGACATCTTCCCAAAGCAAGCGCGTTCTCCAATTCGTCTGCCATGTTACACAAACAAAGAGGCCCGAATCCAGTTCCAGTAATAAAGCGGAATTGGTTGCGGTGCACCACGCCGCAATATACAGTACCCCGTTTATTGCGGCATGCTGCAAGCGGGGAAGTTTACGCAAACGTAGGACAAAGCCGCCGCGTCGCACTGAAATGTTTTGGGGTGTGTGGTGGTGGTGAGTGGTTCATTAACATATACCTATTACCAAGCAATATATACCAAGTATTTACCTATTCTGTTTTGTAACAAGTTATTCTATACTAGTGCCACGCCTTGGCTTTGTACGCGTGATATTTTTGAGGACTTTGTTGTTACTCTTTTTAACCGACGTCAAAAAATTTTCGGAGAGTCAGAGTTTATCAACATCTTTGAACCAAAGCCAACTTCACTTGCACGCGGCGCACCCTGCTGACTGACAAACGAAGCTTTGGCGAAAAGAGGGGTACAGAGCGTAATTGTAAGCTACCCGCCTGGGGAATGTACTTCCACCTCACAGAATACCGCAGCCAAATAACAATTCCCTTCTTGAGAGTTGTTGTGTTCCTGCAAGTGAGTGAGGTCACCAAAATGGAAGGAGCTGCTGCGTTGGTAGCGGGGGTTGCGGCGCGAGAGATTATTTTAGGTTGCGAGCGTTAATATAGCTACGGTGACCGCTTCACATTAGGCGGGCCGTATGCTTGTTGCCACCCGACGTAACTTAAAAAAAATGTCATGTCACTGCAGGGGGTTCGCTTCGTATTAGCTTTCGCTTTAATCCACCTACGAAGTATGTATACTTTAAACAAGGGGTTCCCAACCGGTGATCCGCGGACCACTAGTGGTCCGTGAGAGCAAAATAAAGGTCCGCGATACAGAATTTTAACATAAGAGATTAAGCAATACTAAATCAAATATTTTTTTCTCGATATACAGTGTAGTAGATTTATAGGACAGTTGGGTGTCTACATGGAACAGAGACCTGGAAGTGGTCCCCGAACAAAAAAACGTTGGGAACCACTGCTTTAAACTAACGAGCTTTGACTTTTTAAATAGTCGCGCTTGTTTGCTGCGTAAACAAATTACTTAAAATAAAACCATTTCGAATAGAAAATAAGATTATATTAATTCATAAAAAAATGGCCGTGTGGTTTTCGGCAGACTACAATAGAATCACTCCGTCTCTTCCCGTGGATGTCGTACAAGGCGACTAAGGGAAATACTATATCAAACATCGATCAGGCCTCCCCAACCCGACTGGCCAGCGTGAGGAGTGTAGGCCAAATCCTCCTGTCTGTGACGGACGAGAGAGGCTCCTGCTCCTGTGGAGTGGAGACTAAAATGACCTGATGATGATGATAAAAAACCATGTAACCAAAGAAACGATTGCAGTCCATGAAGCCAAAAAAAAAAAAAAACAACATCAATTTGGGCGGAAAATTGAAAATTCTTTTGACAACAAACGTTTATATGTTTGCACGACAAGGTGAGATTTCAAATGATGCTGTGTAAATAAACATGCGTTTTATTTAACAAATACTTACGCTGGATATCCGAAAGGTACAGTCAGCACCGTAGATATATTTACTATTTGATATAAATATGTTTTAATGTGGCTGACTTGACCCACTACTTATATTTAATAAATCTTATTTTTTTGTTCATAGTTAATCGTAATTGAGTAGTAATAGTAATACACTAGATACGGATCTCCCCTCAATTGAATGGATTTATAGTGTACTCCACTACGTTCAATTGCGGGTTTGCGTAGGCCAGTGTTTTTAAGCCGCTCAAAGGTCAATATTTTGGCTTAACTACTGTCATCTAATTAATAGCAGTCGGAACCAGAGGGTTGACGTGCTCTCCGATGCACCGATGAGTCTGTAGATAAATAACCCCATCCATAGACAAGCTACGCTGGACATGGCTTAACTTGGGTGATTGATTAGACTGACGCGTGCAACGACGCCATCAAGCTCTTTTATCTTGTTTTCTATTTCCACTACATAATATTTATAAAATTGTGAAGTTATTACAATACAATACAATGCAATGCAACGCAACGCAATGTAACGCAACGCAACGCAACGCAAAGCAATGTAAATGTACCTAAAATGTATTTTGGGTCAGCAACGCGCGTGTGATACCCCTGGTGTTACAGGCGTTCATAGGCTACGGTAACTACTTTCCATCGGGAGGGCCGTATGCTTGTTAGCCACGTTAGTGGTATAAAAAAAAATATATCAATGCAATGCAATACAATGAAGTAAAATACAGAGGTCTTTTTCAGAGGCTTTACACAATCTCAAAAATTGACCTACGAATTTAAACCTGGCACTCACTATATTGGATAAATTAGCTAAGGGAGGGTTAAAAAAATATTCTGTAAATGTGGCTCAAATACCCGAGTGAATATTCCATTTTATTGCCCAAATGTGGCGACCCTATGAACACCTATGCATATTTTTAGAAGCTTACAATATAAATGCATTTTAACCCAAGATGAAATAAAATTTACTTCGAAACTGACTGTTGGGATATGGAATTGAATTCAATAGATTTACAGCGTACCAAGATTTCACAGTGGTGCTTTAATAAAGCTAAGAGGAGTTCGTCAATAACGGTAAAGTTTATAGCACTACCAGACCCAACTAAGTAAAAGTTACGGGGTCACAAGCACGTGATGCCGGTCACAATTTTGATGGACTTTTTATAGCAGAGATCTCGGAGTTAGAGGTCGTGACTGACCGTTTGGTTGTCTTGTAAAAAGGGCTAGTTAGATACGTTATAACGGCTCTTTCCAATGATCAGATTGCAGTGTATGCGAAAAATTTGTAATTTTATATTTTTAAAAATGGAAAAATTCACCTTCCTCCTTAGATGGGATTTGAACCCACGACGTCTCGATGACCAGTCGATTGGTCTTCCAACTGAGCTACCAGGAAGGTTTATGTTTCTGACGAGTTTTTGCATCTTATATTTTACTGCGTGAGTCACAATGTGGCGTCATCATCCTATTAAGTAATTACATTACTAAACAAGGCATAGCAGTTCATCGTTGCAGATGAAATTCGGTTATTTTTTGATAACACTAAAGTGATTAAAAAACAAAAACTCGTCACCATCACAAAACTGCCTGGTACCTCAGTAGGAAGAGCACTCGACCGGTCATCGAGAGGTCATGGGTTCAAATCCCACCTAGGCGGGAAGGTGAATTTTTCCATTTTTAAAAATATAATATTCTGGCAAGTTGGCCAAGACAACTATTTAAATAATAATAAATTTGTAATATCTCAAGAATTACCTATCCTAGCTTACAATAGTTATTCTATCCTACAATCCTATCCTCACCCTATTCTATTATATCATATGTAAGTATGTGATGGAGAACGTATGGATGAATATTTATTATTCTTTATTGAACAACTTCGTCAATGTCGAAACGAAATATTATGTAGTAATGCGGGGGGCATTACTACATAATATTTCGTTTCGAGTACCTCGTAACTGCACAAAGAAATGTTTGTTCCATGTTGCAATAAGTAGAACCCGTTATGCAGAAAATGATTTTATTAAGCGCGCATGCAAATATTACAATGAGCACATGTCTGATGTTGATTTATTTATGAATTACACATTGACGTCTTTTAAAGCTAATGTACTAAAAGTTCTCACCTAATGTTTTTATATGAACACATTCTGTATATTTTATAGCAATAATTTAAAATTGTATCTGGTTGGAAAGTGTTGTTGTTCCATAATAAAAACTATATAATTATGTAATAGTAGTTTATGAAACTGTTGCATAATAAGGGTTATTAAAATACGAGTGAGAGTTTAAAACATGAGCCAAAGGCGAATGTTTTAATAGACCACACGAGTATTTTAATACCTAATTATGTGCAGTTTCATACACTACTTTATCTAATCTCATGAAATATATGATAATAATATTTTAAATACAACTATGAAGTTAATTTAACAGCTATAGTTCTTACATAGAAATCCATTTGCAGATCGAGCATGCGTAGTGCGCATGCGCGACGCGCGCGCGGCGCCGCGTTCACAGATTATGTAGAAAAATTTTGCATATTTGCAATATATTTGCATTGCAACCTGTTTAAAATACCTGTATCCAGAGCTGAAGCTGTATCGAAATGGTAAAAAAGTTATTTTACGATACAGTTGTCCATAGAAGAGCTGTATCGAAAAATAACTTTTTAAATTTATTTTGATAGCTTGTGCGTAAAGACTGTCATTATGATACTGTGTTCAGTTTTTTAATGTGTAAATTTCAGTATGAGATTAGATAAAAGTAATTAAATGACTGTTTGTTTCTATTTAATAAATAAATAAAAATTCTTGAAGTTTACTTTGAAAGTGACGAGACTGGTGGTCGAACGGTCACGGCATCTTTAGCAATGGCTACTTTGAATCCAAGGTCGCGGGTTCTGTCCCCGCTCAAGACAAACATTTGTGTGCATGAACGTGTCTGTTCGTCTTGGTCTGGGTGTTTACTATGTGTTATAAGTGTGTATTTAAAAGAAATGGGGTGTAAGTGTTTCATCAAAATAACAATTCCCTTGAGGGTTGTGGTGTTCCTGCGAGTGAGTGAGGTCACCAGAAAGGAAGGAGATTCTGCGTTTGCAGCGGGGGTGGCGACGCGTGAGCAATATTGTATGTTGCGGGCGTTAATATGGCTACGGTAACCGCTTCACATCAGGCGGGCCGTATGCTTGTCTGCGACCCGTCGTAAATGTATTCAAAAACATTTATCATTGCCTAATACTCACAGCAAAAGCTTTCCGCTTAATTTGACTAAGTAGATGGCGTAAATGTCCAGAAATATATTTTTTTTAATTTACTCTTTCTCGAGTAAAAGGCTGAACGAGTTTTGATGAAATTTAACATACATATGGAATTCAGCACAGAATACCGCAGCCAAATAACAATTCCCTTGAAGGTTGGTGTGTTCCTGCGAGTGAGTGATGTCACCAAAAAGAAAAAAAGAAGTTGGCAGCGGGGGTGGCGGCGCGTCAGCGATATTTTATGTTGCGAACGTTAATATGGCTACACATCAGGCGGGCCGTATGCTTGTCTGCCACCCGATGTAGTATAAAAAAGAACGAGTTTTATAAAATTTGGCATACATATGGATTATAATATAATCTGGATTAACATACATTTACTATGTTCACATGGGCCGTAGTCGCTGGTAAAAACTGGTCAATATAATTACGTCGCTGACTGTACAACGTACAGTACGAACACCGTGTTCGATACGTAGAGAGAGCTCTTATTAAAACATAGGCAGTCCTAAGCAAACAACGAATTTGCCTAAACAAACCTGACTTTTATTTACCGTAAACTTTATGTACCATGAATTGTCGGAAAATACCGTGAAAAATATATATTTTTTTATACGATGTTGATGGTAAACAAACATACAATTCAACTGATCTGAAGCGGATACTGCAGGCAAAGTTCAGTGACTTGGTGTTGTTGTTGTTGGAAGGGTTCATAGCAGAGGTCTGTAAATAAAACACAATCAGAAATTAGTACAACAAAATATAGACGGGTGCGAAATCGGCCTATGTTCACGATATTTTTGTAATGAGCAAAGTAAAGCTAATCATGTAATAAATCGAAGAATAAGATAAATCTGACGCTCAATCAGTGCTTCAGTACACACGGTGATCCAAAAAAACTTGATTCAGAAATTCATAATTAAAATCCAACGTCGTTTTAAGTCGCGTGATCGATTAGGCAGCTATTGTATTTTGCGTTGACCGCCGTCTTCTAGTTGTAATGCAGCGTCATATTTAAGGTTGGCTTTAAGTCTCTTTTCGCCAGAGCCACGTTTGTCAGCACCAAGTGCAGGTGAGGTTGGCTTGGGTTCAAAGATGTGATATAAACCACTTACACCATGATTGTATACGCATAATGATTAGCCATTTACATCCCAAAATAAATGATAGTCGACCAGCTGAAGAATAAGACCAGACTCGCCACAATCTGCTATCAGCGTATTCTAGATTATTTCGGCCACATAGCTCGGAAGCAGCCAGGTAGCCTTGATAAACTGGTTATTGTGGGCAAGGTGGATGGTGGGTGGACCTCGAGGACGATCGCCAATCAGGAGCCCTACCGCCGAAGCTGAAGCCGATTACCATCAAATTTTTGGAATCCAAAAATGACACTACTGCTTTTGTCGCGAGTAAATTTTCTGACACATGCAAACGAGCGGACAGACAAGCATCACAAAAGTAAAAAGATTCTTTATTTCGACGAGCTCGATGGTCGAATGATTAGCAATGGCCACTATGACTCCGAAGTTGCGGGGTCGATCCCCGCACAAGACAAATATTTGTGTGCATGAACATGTCTGTTTGTCTTGGTCTGGATGTTTTCTATGTATTATATGTATGTATTTACAAGAATGTATTTAAGTATAGTATCAGTTATATAGTACCACAGTACAAGCTTTACTTAGTTTGGGGCTAGATGACCGTGTGTAATTTGTCCAGGAATATATTTATATATATATATTTATTTATCTACCTACGGAATCCTAAACAGATACAGTTTTCAAAGAAACCTTTGAAATCAATACTTACATCATTAGTGTCTTACCAATCTTACGTGTCTCTTCGTAGGCAAGGTCACGCAAGATCAAAGAAGGTTAGAGGCTTTGTTTGTTCATTCTTATTATATCTATTATATGTATAAGGTTTATTGTGTAACCAGGAAATATTGTTAAAAAGCGTCAAGTTGGATATCTTGTACACATGTTTCGACATGATAGATACTTATTATTATAATGTTCTTTATAAATAAGTTCTTATATTTATATGACGAAAGCTTCATGTATGGATGTAAATAGGTTGTCGCGCGCGCGCCTAAACGCGCCTAACGCCTAAACGCGCGACATAGTTGTAAGTGCTTATCTACAAGTCTAAGATCTCCTGTACACGTTGAGGTGCCTCTAGTGTTACAGGCGTCCAAAGGCTACGGTAACTGCTTTCCATCAGGCGGACCATATGCTTGTTTGTCACCTTAGTGGTATAAAAAAAACAACACTTAGTTATGCAATAAAGAGTTTTGACTTTGACTACTTTAACTTATAAGGAGGGGCAAAACAGAGGGTAAGAGATGTGCCAGTAGACGTCAAAAATCATGACGGAGGAACATACGAGAATAGACAGGAATTGCCAGCGCTAAGAAACTATTTCGATGAACAAAAGAGATAGACAAATTCATGAAGCCGACGGCCAATCTCCAGTAGTGGAGAGCGACTAGACAAATATTGTTAACATGTTAGTTAGTCTTTCTTACTAATATTATAAACGCAAAAGTTTGGATGGATGGGTGTATGTTACTCTATCATACCAGAAAGGCTGAGCGGATCTGGATAAAATTTTACACAAAGATTGCTAATAATCATACAGCTACTTTCTATTCCGTAAAAATCTTCACTTTCACAATTCCACAGTTCCCGTGGGATAGATTCGTAACGTAACGCAAGATGCTTTTATTTTAATCTTTTTAGAGATTATTTTGTGTAAATTGGTCGAGGCTTCTTGGGGAAAATGCGGTTAAAATCTACTCACTATCTTTACCAAACCTCATTTTAAATACAAGGTTCATAAACGAACAAGGATACAATTTGTTATGGTATAATCGTGGATTTTTGTAGGATAGTGAGTAGCGGCCTTAAGATCAGTAGTACCATTGACTAGTACCATTGATGGTACAAGTGACACAACTTTGTATCTCTAGTACCATTAAAGAAAACTAAAGATATTCCCTGTGATAACTGATGGAACTAATGATACAATTTTGTATCTCTTGTACCATTAAAGAAAACTAAAGATATTCCCCGTGATCAGGATGTTTTTGGGATGTATTCAGGATTGTTTTAGGATGTGTTATGGATTGTTTTGGGATGTGTTAAGGATGGTTTTGGGATGTGTTAAGGATTGTTTTGGGATGTGTTAAGGATGGTTTTGGGATGTGTTAAGGATGCTTTTGGGATGTGTTTAGGATGATTTTGGGATGTGTTTAGGATGGTTTTGGGATGTGTTTAGGATGGTTTTGGGATGTGTTTAGGATGATTTTGGGATGTGTTTAGGATGGTTTTGGGATGTGTTTAGGATGGTTTTGGGATGTGTTTAGGATGATTTTGGGATGTGTTTAGGATGGTTTTGGGATGTGTTAAGGATGATTTTGGGATGTGTTAAGGATGGTTTTGGGATGTGTTTAGGATGATTTTGGGATGTGTTTAGGATGGTTTTGGGATGTGTTTAGGATGGTTTTGGGATGTGTTTAGGATGGTTTTGGGATGTGTTTAGGATGATTTTGGGATGTGTTTAGGATGGTTTTGGGATGTGTTAAGGATGATTTTGGGATGTGTTAAGGATGGTTTTGGGATGTGTTTAGGATGATTTTGGGATGTGTTTAGGATGGTTTTGGGATGTGTTAAGGATGATTTTGGGATGTGTTAAGGATGGTTTTGGGATGTGTTTAGGATGATTTTGGGATGTGTTTAGGATGGTTTTGGGATGTGTTAAGGATGATTTTGGGATGTGTTAAGGATGATTTTGGGATGTGTTAAGGATGGTTTTGGGATGTGTTAAGGATGCTTTTGGGATGTGTTTAGGATGGTTTTGGGATGTGTTAAGGATGATTTTGGGATGTGTTAAGGATGGTTTTGGGATGTGTTTAGGATGATTTTGGGATGTGTTTAGGATGGTTTTGGGATGTGTTAAGGATGATTTTGGGATGTGTTAAGGATGATTTTGGGATGTGTTAAGGATGGTTTTGGGATGTGTTTAGGATGATTTTGGGATGTGTTTAGGATGGTTTTGGGATGTGTTAAGGATGATTTTGGGATGTGTTAAGGATGGTTTTGGGATGTGTTTAGGATGATTTTGGGATGTGTTTAGGATGGTTTTGGGATGTGTTAAGGATGATTTTGGGATGTGTTAAGGATGATTTTGGGATGTGTTAAGGATGGTTTTGGGATGTGTTAAGGATGGTTTTGGGATGTGTTTAGGATGATTTTGGGATGTGTTTAGGATGGTTTTGGGATGTGTTAAGGATGGTTTTGGGATGTGTTTAGGATGGTTTTGGGATGTGTTAAGGATGATTTTGGGATGTGTTAAGGATGATTTTGGGATGTGTTAAGGATGGTTTTGGGATGTGTTAAGGATGGTTTTGGGATGTGTTTAGGATGATTTTGGGATGTGTTTAGGATGGTTTTGGGATGTGTTAAGGATGGTTTTGGGATGTGTTTAGGATGATTTTGGGATGTGTTTAGGATGGTTTTGGGATGTGTTAAGGATGATTTTGGGATGTGTTTAGGATGGTTTTGGGATATGTGAAGGATGGTTTTGGGATGTGTTTAGGATGGTTTAGGGATGTGTTTAGGATGATTTTGGGATGTGTTTAGGATGGTTTTGGGATGTGTTAAGGATGATTTTGGGATGTGTTAAGGATGGTTTTGGGATGTGTTTAGGATTGTTTTAGGATGTATTCAGGATGGTTTTGGGATGTGTTAAGGATTGTTTTGGGATATGTTAAGGAAGGTTTTGGGATATGATAAGGATTGTTTTGGGATGTGTTAAGAATGGTTTTGCGATGTGTTAAGTATAAAAAATTTACTAACAAAGAGGTTTTAAGTACCTATGTGATTATACATATTGTATATCACTATCACAACCTGGCCACTTGAGCTGGGGTTGAGAAAACAAATGAATACCGACCCGAGGCGTTCTATGGCGTCAAGCGAGTTGAAACTATTTTGCGCCCGCGGGTTTAAGCGGGGGAGCGGGAGAGGAAACTCCTTTCAGTTGCGAGAGTGCTAATTTCGTATGTAAGTACTATTAGTTATTCTGTGGTATTTTTATTTTGTGGTGTAGGGGGCTCAATATCATCTTTAGAGACAAGACAAACCAACTTTACCTGCACGTGGTACACCCTAAAAAATAACAAGAAGGCAAGGTTAGTGAGAAGTAGGCCATGACGATAGCCCGTCTGGAAAAGTACCTCTACAGCAACCAAATAAGAAATCCCTAGTGAATGGTAGTTTTCTGCGAGTGAGTGAGGTTACCAGGACGCTCCTGAGGAGCGCCAGCGACCGGGGTGGTAACACACAAGTAGCATTTGTTGCGCGCGTTTATACACACATCAAGTAGGCCATATGCTTGGTTTGCCACCCGACGTAAAATAAAAAAAATGTGACTGATTCACGAAATGCGACTAGTTTACGTTCGTAACTATCAAAAGTTACCAAAGAGGAAAAAAATATTCTTCTTTCACAACTAGTTACCAAACAGCGAAAAAAAATTTTTCTCTTGTAACTGGTTACGTAAGTTTAGTTACGTGGATAATTAATGATTTTTAAGAAAAAATAAAAACCGACTTCAGCTGGCAACAGGGCAAATTTAAGGGTTTCCATCGATTTTTCTGGGATCCCCTCACTAGACCCTGACTTGGTGAATATGGAACCACCTCGCAATCATACGCTTTTAAATAAAAAAAAAGAATTTGACCATACGTGCTTAAAATTTAAGAGTTTCCCTTGATTTCCCTGGGATCACATCATCAGATCCTGACTTCGTGAATATGGGACCATCTTGCAATCATACCCTTTCAAATAAAAAAAGAATTTTGAAAATCGGTTCACAATTCGCGAAGATACAAATAACATACATACAAAAAAATATTCAGTCGAATTGTGAACCTCCTCCTTTTTTGAAGTCGGTTAAAAAAGGGATTTCAAGTGGCCAGTACTTGGCATATCAGTCAATACAATACCTACAGTATTTATAATACTTTGTCTATACTTCGCGTTTGTTTAGTTGTAAGTACATAGTTTATAATATAGTAAATATTGATTGTATCACTAGTACCATTAATGGTACTAGTGATACAACCAATATTTATGATGGTACAACTGATCGCAAATTAGTGTCACTAGTACCATTGATGGTACTAGAGATACAAAGTTGGGTCACTTGTACCATCAATGGTACTAGTCAATGGTACTACTGATCCTAAGGGGAGTAGCGTATGCCATTTTTTAATCCCTAAGCTAGCACTTTGCAAAAAAGTCATCTCGGTTTGATCCCTTGCTTTGTGAAAAACAAACCATCTCATGCGAAAAGTGTACATTTTTCCGTCATAAAAAGTGAAAAGACTGGAGTGGCTGTTTAGCTACCACTATGAAAATATCATGTTAGCCCGTTTTCATCCACTGATTAACATTGGCTTCCCCCATAGAGAGCCACATGCTCCGATCCTACATTATGTATAAAACAACAAGGTACACTAACTTTCACATAATTCACATAAATAATAATTTCGATTCAAATAAAATCTCATAAGCATTCCGTTTAAATATGAAGACGTTCAGCATCCGCTTACAGAAACTATGAATTTTAAAGAACGTCGCAATTCAATCTTCTATCCCGTATACTTTGTATACGCTGTATCCTACATTTAGTTTGAAAATAAAAAGCAGGAATATACGTTGGGACGGATTGCACATAACCCGCGAGTCTTTTGGGATTTCGTTCTGCTGGGTTTTTACGTGGCCTCGATTTACACCGTTGCGTAATAAGTATAGACCGATGTTAATCGGTCTATACTTCTATATATATTAAATAAAGAGAGAAAGTTTTCAACCAATAAATTATCTCAACCAATAAATTAATTCGCTAATTTATATTAAGTTGAATCGAATTTGAATCACCCTAACATTTATTATATATGCAAAATTTCATGACACGATTGTCATGAAATTTTGCACTAGTTAAGGTATGAAATCGGATCAAGGAGACATACTTTCGCATTTAAAATATTAGTTTGAATTTTTAGATAAATATTTTTCATTAATAATGTGTGGCATGTAAATAATCATAAAGTAATGGATTGATAAAGTAATGGATTAATAATTTGGTAGTGATATTGAGTCAAGACATCTGGTGACTTCCCTTACTCTCAAGAACATAAAAGTTTTCAAGGGCTCATTGGAGTACTTTCCTCAGTCTGGCTGGACCAGCCCTACCTCCATTTTGCCAAAACTTCGCATGCTGTTCGCCAGAGTGACGTTGGCTTTGGCTCTAAATATGGCGATAAGCCTATATCCAAAAATTACAAATGTTCTTAATGGGTATAGAAAATATCTACGAATTTCAGAACTATTACGGTGTATACGGCGGCCACTGTTATTCGCATGTAAATGGAGAAGTCATATTGAAATTCTAAGGATTCCAAGGATGTAGGTAATTCCTTTTTGTAAGCGGCTTCTTTGTGGTCGGATGTTGAGTCTCTATGCAAGTAGATTTTACTACCATCTTCAGTTAAAAGCATATTGCAGTATTATATATTCAGTATATTCAGACGTCAAATATTTAAGGTTTTAAATATTTGACGTCTGAAGTTAAGTTAAAAAGACACAAAATGTTTCTTAGAATTAATATTATTTTTTTAGTTCGTAGAAAGTATGTGTAAGTAGACTTAAATAAGTCTCCTTACACATAACTATGTGTACAACTAACTAGTAGTACGGTAATTACCGTAGCGTGTGTGACAGAAAGGTTAATGGCGAGGTCTTTGTGAATAATACTTGCTAATTTGTGTAATTTAAAGTAAATGTACCTACGTAAGTACTATTATTTGCCTTGTGATGAAAGTCGCGTGGATAAGTAATTCATTGTCTTATGTGTTCAACATAATTTTGTGGAGAGCCTGTTATATAGCAAGACAATAGAAATTCCCAATAGAAAAGTGAGTATTAAATGTAAATACAATGATTGCAAAATTTGACTAGACTGCACTTAGAAGACATTCCAGACATCAGTGTGGGTGCGATTAGGACTAGATTATGCAAGAACATGTCTGTTTGTCTTGGTCTGGGTGTTTTCTATGTATTATATTATGTATGTATTTACAAGAATGTATTTAAGTATAGTATCAATTATATAGTACCACAGTACAAGCTTTACTTAGTTTGGGGCTAGATGACCGTGTGTAATTTGTCCAGGAATATATATATATATATATATATATATTTATTTATCTACCTACGGAATCCTAAACAGATACGGTTTTCAAAGAAACCTTTGAAATCAATACTTACATCATTAGTGTCTTACCAATCTTACGTGTCTCTTCGTAGGCAAGGTCACGCAAGATCAAAGAAGGTAGAGGCTTTGTTTGTTCATTCTTATTATATCTATTGTATGTATAAGGTTTATCGTGTAACCAGGAAATATTGTTAAAAAGCATCAAGTTGGATATCTTGTACACATGTTACGACATGATAGATACTTATTATTATAATGTTCTTTATAAATAAGTTCCTATATTTATATGACGAAAGCTTCATGTATGGATGTAAATATGTTGTCGCGCGCGCGCCTAAACGCGCCTAACGCCTAAACGCGCGACATAGTTGTAAGTGCTTATCTACAAGTCTAAGATCTCCTGTATACTTTTAGGTGCCTCTGGTGTTACAGTCGTTACGTCCATAGGCTACGGTAACTGCTTTCCATCAGGCGGACCATATGCTTGTTTGTCACCTTAGTGGTATAAAAAAAAACACTTAGTTATGCAATAAAGAGTTTTGACTTTGACTACTTTAACTTATAAGGAGGGGCAAAACAGAGGGTAAGAGATGTGCCAGTAGACGTCAAAAATCATGACGGAGGAACATACGAGAATGGACAGGAATTGCCAGCGCTAAGAATCTATTTCGATGACCAAAAGAGATAGACGAATTCATGAAGCCGACGGCCAATCTCCAGTAGTGGAGAGCGACTAGACAAATATTGTTAACATGTTAGTCTTTCTTACTAATATTATAAACGCAAAAGTTTGGATGGGTGTATGTTACTCTATCACGCCAGGACGGCTGAGCGGATCTGGATAAAATTTTACACAAAGATTGCTAATAATCATACAGCTACTTTCTATTCCGTAAAAATCTTCACTTTCACAATTCCACAGTTCCCGTGGGATAGATTCGTAACGTAACGCAAGATGTTTTTATTTTTAATCTTTTTAGAGATTATTTTGTGTAAATTGGTCGAGGCTTCTTGGGGAAAATGCGGTTAAAATCTATCTCACTATCTTTACCAAACCTCATTTTAAATACAAGGTTCATAAACGAACAAGGATACAATTTGTTATGGTATAATCGTGGATTTTTGTAGGATAATGAGTAGCGTATGCCATTTTTTAATCCCTAAGCTAGCACTTTGCAAAAAAGTCATCTCGGTTTGATCCCTTGCTTTGTGAAAAAGAAACCATCTCATGCGGAAAGTGTACATTTTTCCGTCATAAAAAGTGAAAAGACTGGAGTGGATGTTTAGCTACCACTATGAAAATATCATGTTAGCCCGTTTTCATCCACTGATTAACATTGGCTTCCCCCATAGAGAACCACATGCTCCGATCCTACATTATATATAAAACAACAAGGTACACTAACTTTCACATAAATAATAATTTCGATTCAAATAAAATCTCATAAGCATTCCGTTTAAATATGAAGACGTTCAGCATCCGCTTACAGAAACTATGAATTTTAAAGAACGTCGCAATTCAATCTTCTATCCCGTATACTTTGTATACGCTGTATCCTACATTTAGTTTGAAAATAAAAAGCAAGAATATACGTTGGGACGGATTGCACATAACCCGCGAGTCTTTTGGGATTTCGTTCTGCTGGGTTTTTACGTGGCCTCGATTTACACCGTTGCGTAATAAGTATAGACCGATGTTAATCGGTCTATACTTCTATATATATTAAATAAAGAGAGAAAGTTTTCAACCAATAAATTATCTCAACCAATAAATTAATTCGCTAATTTATATTAAGTTGAATCGAATTTGAATCACCCTAACATTTATTATATATGCAAAATTTCATGACACGATTGTCATGAAATTTTGCACTAGTTAAGGTATGAAATCGGATCAAGGAGACATACTTTCGCATTTAAAATATTAGTTTGAATTTTTAGATAAATATTTTTCATTAATAATGTGTGGCATGTAAATCATCATAAAGTAATGGATTGATAAAGTAATGGATTAATAATTTGGTAGTGATATTGAGTCAAGACATCTGGTGACTTCCCTTACTCTCAAGAACATAAAAGTTTTCAAGGGCTCATTGGAGTACTGTATAAGGTACTTTCCTCAGTCTGGCTGGACCAGCCCTACCTCCATTTTGCCAAAACTTCGCATGCTGTTCGCCAGAGTGACGTTGGCTTTGGCTCTAAATATGGCGATAAGCCTATATCCAAAAATTACAAATGTTCTTAAAGGGTATAGAAAATATCTACGAATTTCAGAACTATTACGGTGTATACGGCGGCCACTGTTATTCGCATGTAAATGGAGAAGTCATATTGAAATTCTAAGGATTCCAAGGATGTAGGTAATTCCTTTTTGTAAGCGGCTTCTTTGTGGTCGGATGTGGAGTCTCTATGCAAGTAGATTTTACTACCATCTTCAGTTAAAAGCATATTGCAGTATTAATAAGGTTTTAAATATTTGACGTCTGAAGTTAAGTTAAAAAGACACAAAATGTTTCTTAGAATTAATATAATTTTTTTAGTTCGTAGAAAGTATGTGTAAGTAGACTTAAATAAGTCTCCTTACACATAACTATGTGTACAACTAACTAGTAGTACGGTAATTACCGTAGCGTGTGTGACAGAAAGGTTAATGGCGAGGTCTTTGTGAATAATACTTGCTAATTAGTGTAATTTAAAGTAAATGTACCTACGTAAGTACTATTATTTGCTTTGTGATGAAAGTCGCGTGGATAAGTAATTCATTGTCTTATGTGTTCAACATAATTTTGTGGAGAGCCAGTTATATAGCAAGACAATAGAAATTCCCAATAGAAAAGTCAGTATTAAATGTAAATACAATGATTGCAAAATTTGACTAGACTGGACTTAGAAGAGATTCCAGACATCAGTGTGGGTGAGATTAGGATAGCCATTGAACAGCTGAAAAATGGTAAGGCTCCCGGTAAAGACGGAATTACAACAGAACTGTTCAAAGCAAAAAATGGAGGAACTCCGGTTCTAAAGGAACTACAAAACCTCTTTGACATCACGAAGTGAAGTTATCGAGTATTTTCAATACAATGAAAACATTTTGAAGTTATGAATTACTGTACAACTAGACACATTTTAGGGATTTGCTAGAAGATTTACAATTATTTCTGGTGATATTTTCTTGGCGGAATGTCCTAGAAACCGGGAATATCACAAAGAAAAAATAACAAATGTCTTAAAAAGAAAAAACTTTTAATAAATATATTCTAAACGCCAGTTCCAAAGGGCCGAAAAAAACACATGTACTCTCAGATTAGAATTTTTTGACGTGACAACGTCTTATAATTCGATGGAGCCGGCTGCACGCACGAAAAAACATGACTTATGCGGCGTTACCTCGGTCTGAGGCGTTCCATTAAAATTTTCTTTTGAAAAATGCAAACATTCCATCAGTATTTTCTTATGACGTTGTCACGTTCAACTATCGTCAGTAAACCGACTTTACAGACAACCGATTTTTTATAGTGCAGAGTGTGATGACACAATAGTGGCCCGGTTTTAGTCAATCTCTTTTCAATTCAACCTATCTAGTGGTTTGAACTGTGCGTTGATAAATCGGTCAGTAACGGATGTGTCAGATACCAATTTCATTATCAACATATTATACATATTAACTATTTACGAGTATATATATTTATTATTCGTATTTTAACGCTGTAACTAAAACAAACAATGTGTTGAGAAAGTAATTAAAATAAACTTTTTCATTGTCTTTGATAAGAAGCAATAAAAAGTAGAAAATCATGCAAATGTCTTTTAAAGAAACAGACGCCTGTATATTTTCTGAGAAACTTTGTAATAGACGAGCCAACTTGACAATTATTTATTCCACAGATTGAGACGGACGTGATAAATGACTGTTTTGCTTAATGGGCGAATAATGTACATACGTAATAAAATATCGATACTTTTATTAATATTGTATTTGTTTGATTAATGAATCGTGGACATTGAATAATATAGAATCATTATTTAATTATTTTCAATAAACTTTTCTGCTGCGACTTCGTCAATATAGATGTTAATATTATTTTTTCGCGGGACCCTAATTCTTTAACTAAAATCATAGCATAAGTTACTTTTTATAACGTTGGGATATTATTTACCAGGGAACCATTGTTTCATTCGGTCCATTTTGGAGATTAGTCTGCACAAAGAGACAGACTGATAGGCAGACAGGCAAAGTTTTTGAAAACGATTTTTATTCTTTAATATATCCACCGCATACATATACCGTCATGTGGATTTAGTATGGGAAAAAACAAACAGTCACATCAATTTAATGTATTAATTATTTATTGATTAATTATAAAATCAATGTAATGCATTAATTATCAAAGGCATATCACAATGACACAAGTAACAAATACTGTCTTACTAATTCAAATGTAAGCAGTGTAAGAGACTCACCAACATTTTTAGAGTCTAAGCCAATCTCATCTGCACATGGTGCATCCTGCCGACTAGCTAACGAGGCTCTGGCCGTAGTCACCATCCCACCTGCCCAGCGTGGCGACTTATGGGTATTACTCCCTAATGAGTTACAACCATAATATATGGCCCCGAGCCAAGGTGGCAGTTTAAGTTACCAATGTCTTCAAGAAAGCAGCTGGAAGCGGGTGGTTGCTGTAAGCGGAAGATCGCATACGGTGGAAAGCATTAGCGAAAGCGTATATCCGGCAATCGATATATACAGGCTGGTAAAGATGATGTATTTAAATGTAAAAGTTTGTTGGATATCAAACAACCATAAACACATGGTTGTTTGATATTCTTTAACAGGTAAACGGTTAAACATATTTTAATGTTGGCATACATTATAGAATAACTTCTGAATTAACAGATATGATACTTTCTATCCATGCATTGTATTCACGCGGGCCGAAGGTAGTAGTTAGTAGGTAGGGTTATATTTCCAGCTATGGTAAACATGTTAGGCAAGGGATTTTAGGCAAACACTGTTCAGAATACCTACTTCGGTGTTAAAATCCGAAATTTGCTAAATGTTCGGATTTATTAAAATGCATATTTAGTGCCTTCGATAAAATAAATGCCTATGTTTTATATTTAATATATTATTTAGACTATAGATTACGCTTAGCTGTATAAAAAATTCACATCCACTTACCAAATGAAACGATATTCGTGCCTGAATAATTCCGAAATATTGCCTGGAATATCGGATTTTCACTTCGAAATAGGCTTCCTGGTTTCGACTTGGCTACACAAGCTGTCATAGCGTCGCAGCGTCGTAGTGCCGTAGTGGTCGTACTCGTAGCATATAGACCGCTACGCAGCGGCATTTTATGATAGGTACCTAACCACTTTTCTGAGGGGCAATTTTGCGGAACTGAATTTTGACTACATTTTAATTACGAAATTAAGATCCTTTTCGCGGGGTATACCTAATACGCAGAACGACCTCTTCGCGTTATGACTAAACTTCATTTTCGATAAGCTTTTAGTCTAAGCATCTGTTTGCCTAAGTCGCCATTTGCCTACCTCGCATAATGATTACTTCGCATTATACCTGAATTTTACATGGTCTACATTGCGTTATGTCTAAATAATAAGTTTGTATCTAGGAGGTACCTTACAAACTTCTTACTGTATTTAACTGTCCACTGATTCTGAGTGGTTCTATGATGTAGTCAAAATTCAGTTCTGATTCAATCTCGATCTTACAAATGTCAAATTTGGTATTCACGTTTCACAATTAATATGAATCTTTAAAGTTTAAGTTAAGTGGGATTTATATCGAAATATGATAGACAAAAAAATAATCTCTAAAACTACTGAACAACTTTTTTTGCAATTTTCACAAATAGATTATGCTAGAAGTAACAAATTGGCTTTCTTTCATTGAAATCGGATCACAATGAAAAAAAGGTGTCAACAGGTTCCTATTTGAAATTCGCCTGTTAAAAAATCTGTAAAAAAAAGTTTGTCATGTACCATTGACCAGTGACTGTACTTTGAAAATGTGGAATCACTAGAATGTTGTATTTTGCAAATGTGATCTTATAAGGTCATGATATTTTGACAATATTATGTTATGTTGGCCGTGTGGTTTTCGGCAGACTGGAATAGAATCACTCCGTTTCTTCCTGTGGATGTCGTACAAGGCGACTAAGGGAAATACATTATGAAATATCGATCAGGCCACCCCAACCCGTTTGGCCAGCGTGGGGAGTGTAGACCAAATCCTTCTTCCGTCTAGGACGGACGAGAGAGGGTCGTGCTCCTGTAGTGGAGACTAAAATGGACTTGATGATGATGATGATGTTATGAGAATATGATTTTTTGCGAATATCGTGTTTTGCGAATGTAGTGGTTTACGAATATGGTCTTTTAAAAATATGATATTCAGCGACGGAGGGTGAAACTCGCTGGCCAAAAATGCATAGCGCTTAAAAATTTCGAAATTTGATACGGACAAAGTCGCAAGCACCAGCTAATTTAAAATAATACATTTTCTCTTATTAGTTTTGAGATAAATTTTCTGCGACAAATAGACAGTGAGATAGATGAATTTCGGACGATGTAGACCCTAAAGCAATTTGTTTCCTCTGATTTAGGTCTTCAAAGAAAACGTGGAACTTGTTTGCAGGTGGCACTTGTAAGATCTTCAATTTATAACCGAGAGAGTGATTTAATGCGCTCACTTCTAAAATAATAATGTGAGTTACATTTCCAAGATTGTTTGACGAGCTTGGTGGTCGAAAGGTTAGCAATCGCCACTTGGGCTCCGAGGTCGCGGGTTCGATCTCCGCACATGACAAACATTTGTGTGCATGAACATGTGTGTTTGTCTTGGTCTGGGTGTTTTCTATGTATTATAGGTATGTATTTACAAAAAAAATGTATTTAAGTATAGTATCAGTTATTTATTACCCATAGTACAAGCTCTGCTTAGTTTGGTACTAGATAACCGTGTGTAATTTGTTCAGGAATATTTATTCAGGAATATTTGTTTGTTTTAGTAAACACGCAGTTAGAAATAGTGTAAACATTTCTAACTGCGTGTATATTTATTACATAGTATAATCAATAGTATATCGTATATAGAGGAGCTCGATGGCGTCGTTGCGCGTGTCAGTCTAATCGAACACGCAAGTTAAGCAACGTCGACCGTAGCCTGTCCATGGATGGGATTATTCATCTCGAGCTCCTTCGTGCTTTGCAAGCCACATTAAGCCGTCGGTCCCGGCTGTTGTTATTTGATAATATAATGACTATCATAGGCAAAGCCTTTAGCCAGCTTGAATACACTGGCCTCTGCCAACCCACAGTTGACCAGCGTTGTTGAGTATGCTCTAAACCGCTTCCATTAAGGGGAGACCCGTATCCCAGCAGTGCGATGAATAAAGATTGACGACGACGACGAGTTAAACTAAGTAGCCCTTGAGCATGAAAACACGGCTTAATGTGATAACATAAAGCCGTCGGTCCTGGCTGTTGGGAATAGATGACAGGCGTTAAGTCAGTGACCTTTAGGCGGCTTGAAAACACTGACCTCCGCCAACCCATATGATCTAAAACCCCTTCAATTGTTAGGAGACCCGTATCCTCATCGTATCCGTATCCTCCGTATCTGAGAGATGAATTGACGGGAGGGATGGGTTAACAAAGATAGTATATGGTAAATCTAGTATTAGTGTATGTACAGACATACAGACAGATAGACAAAAAATTAAAACTGTTGTGCTTTTCTGATAGGCTATGGATCTGATAGCATATGTAGCCTATCAGAAAAGTGTTCTGCCCCTTACTCTATTCGGAATAGAGTCGCTTATTCATTGGTATGAATAAGCAATCTATTCAGTTATTGAATCGCAATAAGAGATGGTGGTAAGGGGGCTGTTACTCTTTTCTGATAGGCTATAACCGATATTGCTTTTTTTATGCAACTAAAATGTCACTACTAAACAGGTAATGTTGCCTTTGGCTATATCCCATTATTTAAACAAAATTTTTGCAATTGCATGCATAAGTAACAAGAGTTCATCAATCTTGCATTATGTGCGGAATCACGACCGGATTCCCGTGGGAAATAAGAAGTATGTCTGAACGTCACCTGCACGCGTGACACGAAGCGAATTCGCTGAATAAACTGAACCGAAATTATTTGAAGTGCTACTACACAATATTTACAAATATTTGATATATTTTGGGTATAAGTGGTTCATGAACATCTTTGAACCAAAGCCAACTTCACTTGCTCGGTGGTGCATCCTGCTAATTGACAAACAAGGCTCTGGCAAAACTAGAGGTGGGGCATAACGTTTTTTTAAGCAGCTCGAATAGGGAAGTATCTCTATCAATCAATATAGTATAAGTGGATCATATGGAAATGGAATTGGGAACCCTCAAGGGAATTGTTATTTAGCCGGGGTATTCTGTGAGCTGGAGGTACTTTTCCAGCCTTTGCCATGTTTGTTAGTCAGCAAAAGGCCAATTCTCGTAAATATTTTGCAATCGCAGAATGAAATTGACAAAAAATATATACCTACTTAATTTCATTAATAAATTATTATCAATTCTTATTATTTTTGGCAACAATACATTCTTAGTTTGTTAATTGATTCAGGTGTTATTTTGCGGAAGTCAAATTTACAGGCAATTTGATCTTATCTGTTGATGTTGATGGTTAGAACATCAATCTACAAAACAAAAAATCTACAATTTTTTTTTGCTTACAGATCGCCTGAGGATGCCTCACGTAGAGGCGAAACACGTGTCGCAGAGTCGACCACGACAGTCGGGGCGGTGGCGGTCGCATGTATTTTCTGTTTCAGATGTTGGAGATTCGCTGAGACGACCAAAGCAGCCACGGCAGTCGCATGCAACTACCAACCGTAGTGGGTGGGTGCCGGCCGGTAGTAGTTTGCATGAACTAATTGGTGGCGGAAGCACGCAAAGTAGTGTAGATCAAATTGCCATTCTTAGTTTGTTTAATGCTTGGTCTTTAATTTAATTTGGGTTTTTAATTTAGAAACTTTAAAGTTTCACATTGTGATACGAGAATACTAAATTTGATATGTGTGAGATCGGGACTAAATCGGAACTGAATTTTCACTACATTTTAATTACGACAATTGTCCCTCCGGTTTCACTTTGATTCATAGATGTTTATGAACCCCTTACACCCTTGAAAACTACAAGTTTATAACCTGATATGAAGCTCATATGCACCCTTATGCTCCACATTCTAACTATATAAATAAAAGTGAATGTTGCTAAGCACAAAACTCGACAACGGCTCGAAAAATTCGGGAATTTTTTTTTAGAATTTCTCTTATGACGCGCGGAAAGATTAAAGGAGAATATAATATAAAAATTGCGAGGACAATAGTAAAAAAAAAAAATAACTTTTGAGAGAATGAAGTCTGTCCGGGCAACTAGTTATTAATAGAATTGAAATTAGATACCTTACACGAACGTCCGAACTTTCTACGCTCTCAAAAAATAATTTTAAAATTTTATATAGTTGTTAAAACCAAAACGTTGAATATAGAAGACTAATCAATCTCAACTCAAATAGCGTGCTTTATATATTATATTTCATCATCATCAGGTCATTTTAGTCTCCACTACAGCAGCCACCCTCTCTCGTCCGTCACAGACAGGAGGATTTGGTCTACACTCCCTACGCTAGCCAGACGGGTTGGGGAGACCTGATCGATGTTTTATAATGTATTTCCCTTAGTCGCCTTGTACGACATCCACGGGAAGAGATGGAGCGATTCTATTCTAGTCTGCCGGAAACCACATGGCCAATTAAATATTAGGTACATTCAATAAATAAATATTCTTGGACGAATTACACAGTGCCATCTAGTCCCAAACTAAGCAAAGCTTATACTATGGGTACTAGATAACTGATATTATCAATATACATATAATAAAACAGTAGGAACCGCGTGTCTGTACATTTGATAAAATTAACAAAAAATGAGTGTGGGCGATAAAAAAAGAGTAACAGAACACAAAAAAGATTTTTTTGATTTTTTTGTCTGTCTGTCTGTCTGTCTGTATGTACTCGCTAATCTTTAAAACTACTAAACAGATTTTTACGCGGTTTTCACTAAAAGATTAAGGTCATCCCTGAGCAACATATAGGCTTTGTTTCATCGAAATCTGATGTCAGATTAAAAAGTTATCGTCATTTAAAGTTTAAAGAAATTTTTTCTTTATAGAAAATCACTCATCACTAAATCTAAGAAACTACAAGTGCTAGGAGTCTCAAATTTTGTATGGGGGTTCCTTTCAGGACGTAGATGCTCACTAAGACGGGAATTTGGAAAATTCAACTCCTAAGGGGGTGAAATGGGGGTCCAAAGTTTGTATGGGGAACCAAGATTAGTTGAACTATTTTATACGAAACTTTACACGAGATCTTCTGTAGATAAATGAGTAAACACGTGTTTCAGGATTTTTCAAAATTCAACCCCTAAAGGGGTGGAATGAGGTGTAAACGTCTGAAAATCGACATGGGTATTGTTTTTATGGTTTATCGGGTCGCTGATTCCGAAAACAACAGCTATTTTATAATCTAACATTGCGTTGAAATGTTACAATATCAATATGGGTGTTGATTCTATGGTTTTCTAAAATGTCAATTACGAAAATGGCATCGATTTGAAAACGTGGACACGAAATTTCCATCTCGGTTCAGCTAAACTATAAGAAATATAAAAATGACGCCTTAGCAAAAGTTGTTCAGCCTGATGAGTATAAATAGTTTAACAAAATATTGATTGTGTTGTAAAAAAAATAACCACACGCAGTGCTACTTTTATTCTTACCTGCTACAAGTTAGACGCAATAGTCTTATTTATTTTATATATATATAAATATATATATATGTGTATATATGTATATGTATATATATATATGTGTATATGTATATATATATATATATATATATATATATATATATATATATATATATATATATAGATTATAGAACTAACTAAACAGACCACGTTAACTTTATATATATACTAGCGGCCCGGTACGTGCTTCGCTACGTATAAAGTGAAATACAAAAAAAAATTAATTGGAACATCAAATTCATTTATTCAAACAAAAAAATCTGAAAAAAGTTTTAATTTGACAGCACAATCCCCATCTGAAAAAAGTTTAAATTTGACAGCAAAATCCCCATTAGCAAAGATCCGCAATTTATTGAATTCATTTGTTACAAAGAATGTGATAAATGTAGAACCGCTCTACCGATTTTGTGCAAACTTCACATAAACCATCTACTAAATAGTCCTAGATAATATATATATATATATATATATATATATATATATATATATATTTATATATAAAGTTAACGTGGTCTGTTTAGTCAGTTTTATATAGACGTCTACGCTAAAATTGAAATGGAACGATTGGTATATATTCGCACAAACCAGAAGAATGCGTGCATTTGCGGGACGCTATGTAGCAAGATTTTGTGACTTTTAAATTTAAACAACGAGGGGAAACTGTTTTTCTTAGATGCTTCAGGAGGGACTGGAAAAACATACCTGACGAGAGCAATCCTCGCTGAAATCAGGCGCCAAAATAATATCATACAGCAGCATCGCCAGGTATTGCCTCTAGGCGGAAGGACGCAAATACAATGTTCAATATTCTACTCGATTTATACAGAACGGAAACACCGACATGCTTTGTGACACGAAACTGTGACAAAGCGAAAATGTTTCAGGATTGCTATCTAATCGTTTCAGATGAATGCTAAATGGCCAACAATGTGGCTTTAACGAGGATTAGTAACGCTTCAGGTCTTTTCATATTAGCTCCCAAAGGAAAGACTCCCTTCATTTTTTTTTTTTTTTTTTAAACTTTGGTGACTATCTTAAATAAAAACAATAATTTGTTGACTTTTAACGTATAATACTGCCCCAAATATTTTCTTATGTATCTACTTTAGTTCGTATTTGTATTAATATGCCGGAATCATAAAGTCCAAGCGAACGAAGTCGCGGGCATCAGCTAGTACTTTAATATATTTTTTGTAAAGACGTACATAAGCCTAGATATATAAAACAAAGTCGGGTTTGTTCGAACACTTCTAACTCGAGAACCGCAGGACCGAATTTCATGGTTTTTGATTTGTTGGATTTGTCTCCGTCCCGATTAGCAGAATAACTATTAAAAACATTGGAAAATTGACAAAAATAAAATAAAAGGAAAAACATTTTCCCATACAAATGAAAGTGACAATTGAAAAAAGATTGCCATATTTATTGGTTGTCAAATATCAAAATGTCAAATAGATTGATGTCACTTTTATGTCGCGAAAGTTGTCTGTGATTTGTTTCGAAAATTGAAAAATGTCAAATCGATTGGGGTGATGGGATCCGAGTTCCATAAAATCATAAAATTTGTTCAATGACATTCATTGACAGTTAGGCGATACGAAGTTCGCCGGGACAGCTAGTATATAGAAAACACCCAGACCAGGACAAACAGACATGTTAATGCACACAAATATTTGGCTTGTTCGGGAATTGAACCCGCGACCTCGGAGTCAAAGTGGCCATTGCCAGCGATTCGACCACCGAGCTCGTCTAAGATAGCAGCCAATAAAGATTTTACATATATACAAACTCACCAAAAATCGTCTGATTTTACCCAAATACACCTAATAGGGGTTCTCTGCCTCTACTTACATACATATTAATACTACATACATTTAATAAAGGGAACATAGTCATAATAAGGAGCGGACTTAATAAACTTGTGCGGCGGTATTCACGAGTTCTTTGGAATGTGTTCGTATTGTCGGGAGCGGAATTGAGAATTTTGTACTGTCAACGACAAAAGTCATCATCTAGTTTTATTTAAGTTTTACAAGGGATAAGATAAGGGGTATTTTTAACTGGGCATGGCAATTTTAAGACTAAAGTCTTTTCGTTTAAATTAGTGCCGTTGCCCTTATACGAATGTATGTTGAATTCGTTGCATGTCGCATCCGGGATATGCTGACTTGGTAGCAACAAGGGAGAATTACCAAGCGTTCAGATGATTTTGTAATTCATATTATTGGAAACGATGTTGTTAGATAGTTAGGTTAGATATTTTAGCCGATGTTTTAGGTCTTAGATACTTAAAATCCGTTATGCACGGTAGTTGAGCTACACTTAACTAGCCATCTCTTTAGGCTTTTATTGCCTTATATATGGGAATATATTGCTATCACTCACTTTGCTAAGAATGGAAGTCAAATTGCAAACGCTCCTTACTCCTACAATTTTTTTCTGATTTAATTCGTTGTGAGTTCCAAGGCAGACGTAGTTTTATCACCGGGACTGCAATGGACTTCACTGTTCATTGCCTTTTTGGTGCTCGCCGCTGTAAATCCTGGCTATCCCGATAAAAAAAATCTTGTGTAATAATAAAATGCACTAAAGCCCAAAGGATGACATATCTATCGAAAGTACACTACAATATTTGATGTTAAAGTACGAATTTCCGCACTCAGCAAGAGAAAGAGATAACAAGTATATTACAGCGCTGAGATGATAACGATAGTGATATTTCGTTTCCTGTTTTCTGACGCGATTTAATATGATTATGCCATATCTTTAGTATCCATATCATCATTGGAATAAGGACAATTAAAAAAAGAACTAAATATACAAAAAAAAAATTAAAAAAAAAAAGAATATTAAAACATAATAAATGAAATAACATTAAAAATCTTTTCCTCATCGCCATCAAACAGTAAAGTGGCAAGCAGGCTCGCAGCATTGCCACGCTGAATGGCAATGTTTATTTGCTGGGCGAGAAATAGGTCAGCCCTCTGAGAAGACAGAAGAAGAATTAAATAACCTATTTTTTCAGTCTATTAAAGAGCAGGCAGACCGATGTTCTTGTCGTTGAAAAATTTACTAACGAGCTATGTTTTTCGCGCCGTTCAAAAACTCTGTCCAATTTATGCTTTTTAAATTTTCGGGTATTTTATTATAAACTTTTACGGACATATCATTGCGACTTATATTGTGCAATTTTATATGAGTAAGTGATGTTGCGAGTTCACTATCCCGGGCGCCATGTGCAGGAATTTATTAACAATTCATCTGGATACGTGAAAAAAATTGTGAGAGGGTATCGGGTCCGGATTTTCAGCGTTGCTGTGTTCAGATAACCTCATCGGTCTATATAGAATGAAAATAATTTTGTAAAAACAAGGAGCCGACTTTATGTGTTGTTTAGTATGTAAAATTTTGGGTCGTATCGTAACCTTCGGAATACGATATGCACAAAATAAACTGCATTAAATTTTTTTAATTAATTAAAATATGAAGAAGATTTAACATATGTAAACTTGATAATAATCATGCTATCAATAATCGTGTAAATAAAATAAATATGTAATCCATTGATTACATACTTATTTTATTTACACGATTATTGATAACCTAAATGACACATTTGTCATTTAGGCAATCTATTGTATCATCTTATTTTTTGTGCAACAACGAAGTTTGACATTTTTGAATATAAAATATGTTAAAAAATGACATGTTAAATATTCTAGTAATACCACACCCCGGCCACTCATCCATACAAATGTCGCGTCGTTTACTACTACATAAACAATGCTGTGCAGAGCGTGAATCAACGTGTGTGCGTGCGGCGCCATACAAACTGTTCCCGATTTGTCTCAGTCTTTGTTCAGGGGAGGTGAGGTCGATTCGAAAGAGCGGCAGGGAGTGGCCATACTGTATATTATTTATTACTCTCCACGGAGTACCCGACTGTGGAGAGTTCGCAGGGGGAACTACGGGTCCCCCTGTTTGGATCAGGGTACCTCGGGGACTGGCGGCAGCCCAATTTGCCAGTCATGGGTTCGGATTCGAGGTGGCTTTATGTGCGTGTAATCACTCACGTGCATGTGGTGTAGCTACAGAGGTCGGGCATGTTCGTCTGCCTGGCCATATTGTCGGCCGGGCGCTCGGCCTCGCGCGTAGCGAGTTGGTTATCACTGGCCTAAGGCGAAGGGCCGCCACAGTGGTTCTCAACGGGGCTTGGAGCGGCCCTTATAGCGGCCGTCGGCTTCCCAGCTGACGTCGCGGCTCGGGCACTTGCCTGCTGAGCAAGGAGGTTAACGGGCGATCGCTTCCGTCACCCCGGTCACCCTACCGTAGGCTCGGGGTAGGCGTTTCTTCTTTGAAGGACGTCGGGAAGTGAGCGCGCCTTATACAGCTCCGGTACCTGTCAAGGAAATCAGGGAGCCGGCTATCCGGCGCCCCAGTGTGGGTACAGAAACACTAGGCGCACTTGTACTTGTGCGCCGGGATGTGAGCGTGCCATACAGCTCCGGCTACCCATCATGGAGAATGGGGAGTGGTAGTAGGGCCCCGATGCTTGGGTTCTCTGAGCGTCGGTCGCCACGAGCTACTCGACTTAAGAGTACGTAAGTAGCCTGCATGCAGGTGAAAGCGGAGTAAGACCTGCTACTGCTACGCTTGCGTTCTCGGTTGGTTTACTGAGCGCAAAAGCGGTGCAGGTAAAGGTCCTCTCGTCTGGTTGATTTACTGGACGAGAGACTCGCAACCCGTGATATAACCGGAAGGTTGGCACACGGGGCGCATTAGCTGTTAGGTATAGGGTGCGTGTATATTATTTATACTGCGGTAATATTTTGACATTATCTTGACATTATGGATATTATTAACCTGAAATTTTATTTTATTTTAATAAAATTGTAATACTAGTAAAAACTCTTATGGTCAAGTTTTATGTGCTTTTAAAAATAGGTACTACTACGAGTAGGTATTTTTTGAATATTCGGAACAACCCATCAAAGTTTCATCACAATGTATTTGAATGAATCCTACGTAATCGAATTGACACAAAAAATACATATAATAATTAACATCCTTTTCATAATAACTTTTAAACTTTCGCGTAACATGATTTATGAAAATAATAACGAGATTTAATGCGATCATGCCTAAGGGTATTTACATACTTTTATTCTTACCTGACTTTATTTATCAGGTTGCACCGGCCGTGGTCACAGGCTGACTGTCTCAGCGATATCAGGCTACAATAAAGGTATATAAGTACCCTTATGCACGATCGCGTTAATTCCCGTTATTATTTTCATAAATCCTTTTCACATCTCAACATTTTTTCCAAAATAAACTTTGCAGTATATGATTTATTTAAAAATAAATTGTATTTAAAAATGTATCGTATACTAGATTTCTACTCGTTACCTAAGTATACACTGAAAATATAATACATCGTTCTGTGACAGACAGGCTGACGACGCTAATAGGATCTTTGGCACCCTATAATATGGATCCGTAATAATCGTAATTGCTCCAATTTCGTGACACTAACGACTACAACATATAAGAATAAATATCGCTCATTTGCTGCAATATTGTGACGACTTACATTTAAGTAATAATAATAATAGCCCGGTATTAAGTTCACCCAGACCTCATCTCCATAGCCCATTTATTTTCCATCACACTTCGCAATAGTCTCAACGCCTGCCGAGACCTGCTCATGGGTATGTCGTTCCATTGACATATCCTGGAGCGGGTCACGGCGGGCGTACAACATTACATCAAACTTCTCAAAGGGGCCTCTACGCGTTGGATCCATATCCCGCGCATGCCTATCAAATGACCGGGCTTGACCCGTGATTAAAAAGAGATACATAATAATAATAATGCGACGAGAACCTCGTGAAAGCTGAGAATGACAAGATGTCGAAATACTTGGACTTAGCTCACGAGGTTACCGCCATGTGGGACGTTGATTCAACAATAATTGTGCCGATAGTCGTGTCGGTAAACGGTCTCATAGCGAAAAGTCTCGATTCACACCTTAGGAGACTTTCGCTAGGCTACTGGGTCAAGGGCCGGATACAGAAGGTGGCAATTTTGGGGACTGCACGTATTGTGAGGAGGTTCTTCAGTCTGTCGCCCTGACCACCGGCGCCGCTGGTATATGTCCCGCGCCGGCGGTAACTCTTTTTATAGTAATTTGTATTTATAATGTTATGTTTTTATATTTATATTGTAAATACATTTTTTTGTAAAAAAGAAAAGTAAATAAATAATGATTTATTTTCTCATCACAATATTTTTTTTACATTAACTTTTTTTAGTTACAGAACGTTTAAATATATATACTGTGTGAGACCGGAGCTTCTGAACTAGGCCGGAGCCTGTATCTCAGTGCTCCAGTGCTCACCCCTCTTGATGTCTGCATAACATTACTTAGAGAAGAGAGAAAACAAAAATCAGAAAGAAAACTAACATTTAACTAAAGCTAAACTAACATATAACAAAAACTAAAATTACAGTCATACAAATAAGTAGTATACAGTTATTCAAATACTGTTCGTATTAATACAGAAGCCAACGGGAGGGCATGTTAGCCTGTTTGGATAGGGAGTGTGTTTATGTTAATGAATAAATGTGTGTAATGCGAGTAAATGTATGAGATTAGGGTAAATGTATATAATAACGGTAGCCTTCTAGTATGGTATCATTCAGGTGGATTGTGTTGTTTTAAGTAGTTGTTGATCTTATGTCACTTGTATAATTGTTTAACAAAATAACGTAATTTATTAATTGCAACGCTGAGAGTTGGGCTGGCTCACAGACTCAAAGTCGCACAGCGTGAGAAGGAGAGAACAATGCTTGGATTTTCTCTAAGGGATCGAATCCAAAACGAAGAAACTCAACGGAGAACCAAGTCGGTCGACATAGCTCTCGGAATCAGCAAGTTGGAGTGTCAGTGGCTGGCCACATCTGCCGAGTCAATGATGGCAGATGGGGAGGAAAGTCCTAGAGTGGTGGCCACGTATGGGACGACGAAGCGTAGGGCATCCCCTCTCTAGATGGATCGGCGATCTCAAAAAAGAGGCTGGTAGCGTTAATATAGAATAAAAAAAACCGGACAAGTGCGAGTCGGACTCGCCCACCGAGGGTTCCGTACGTAATATCATTATTAAATTTGATATTTTTCATTATAAATAAGAAATAATGCGTCGAAAAAAATAAATAAAATATATTTTGCAATGTGTACATCAAGCCCTTTTATATGATACCCCATTTGAACTAGTAGTTTCAATTTGAAATTTCGACACCCTATAAAAAATATAGGCCCCCTATTTTTTAAGATCAATTTACAAATGTATAATTTTGAGATTTATTCCTGTACTTGTAGTCTATAACGATGTTACTTGCTAAATTTCATAGTTCTAGGTCAACGGGAAGTACCCTATAGGTTTTGATTCCCTTGAGAATGTCGAAATATGCGTTTTTTGCTGAATAAACGGCCGTAACTTTTTTTTACGTAAACTTAGCAGTTTGATTTTTTTACAACTTCATGGGACCGTAGACCTGAGTATACAGTTCAAATTTCAACTTGATACCTCCACGCATTCTCGACATAGAAATTCTTGACAGACAGACAGACAGCCAGACAGACGGACAACAAAGTGATCTTATAAGGGTTCCGTTTTTCCTTTTGAGGTACGGAACCCTAAAAAATAGTTATTACTTCTAAAATGTGTGCTTATTAAGAAGAATAAGAAAGTAGATTTAGCATATTATAATAAACACCAAAATGACAGTCGAAAAAATGTATACTGATTTGAATTATGTCATTCTTGCAATAAATAAGTTAGTAAGTACAAAGTCAAATTGGAATTTAAACTAAAATGTGCTTGAACTTGTCTTTACAACTGTACTTGATCTTTCAACTTCATTAAAGTGTTCGTAAAATCGATCGAAGTCCTTAATTGTCACTTATTTCCATCAAGTCCAAGCAAAATGGTACAGATAATTAAGCCAAATTGTTTTAAATGGTAATCACAAATTGCTGATCCAATCGTTCTGTTTTCTACGGGTAGAAAAATAAGTACAAACAAAACGGCATCTTATTTCTGTTTCTTTAAGTATTATTTTTGAACGTGTTTTGACTATTGTTTCGTGTTGTAAGTAATTAAAAGATTAGGTTATAGTGAAAAGGGGTAAAATTTTATTTGATTTTAGATAAGGTGCCTTAACAGTTAACACTTTCATTTAAGGGTAAGTTATACCCAATGATAATTAACGCTGAGATTGCAAAATTTGTGAGGGAAATGGGATTAGGGTGTTTACGTTAAGAAGATTACCTTCATGCCGGTAATTAAAGGGTGTATTTATGATTTTATTTTTAGATACTTTTTAGATGTATTTACACCCAGCAGGATCCCATGTTTGGGAGACTTATGAGTGATGCAGAAAATTAGTTCTGAATTTGTTCTACTGAATTATGTTGAATACACAACAGAATTTGTTCCGTATAAAAAACGGAAATATAAACTTTTCTAACCGACCTCCAGCCAGCGGGATTTTTACCAAAGTTACGTCTGATGAACTATAAATTAGTCTTAACTTTTAGATCTGTAATTGTTCTGTTCACAAAAACAAAAACCATTCTTCTAACGTCCTTACTTCAGCCACAATCAAGGTGCAAAGGAAACTCCAGTCAGCGGACTTTTTCTCGTTATAAGGAGATTATTTTGTATTCTACCCACATAGTAGCTTTAAAAGTCTATATCATTAAATATAAAAAAAAAAATAAAGATGTAGGAATAGGTAATTTATTGTTTACATTTTATTTTTTACATACATACATACATTTTATTTTATTTTTTATTGTTTACAGTTCTATTTTTGACAATCTTCCACTTTAATCTCATGCTGACGAGCTCGGTGGTCGAATGGTTAGCAAGAATGGCCACTTTGACTCCGATACCGTAGCCATATTAACGTGGGCAACATAAAATATCGCTCACGCGCCGCCACTCCCGCTGCCAACGCAGCATCTCCTTCCTTTCTGGTGACCTCGCTCACTCGCAGGAACACAACAATCCTCAAGGGAATTGTTATTTGGCTGCGGTATTCTGTGAGGTGGAGGTACAGTCGGGTAGCTTACAATTACGCTCCCTACCTCTCTTTTCGTCAGAGCTTCGTTTGTCAGTCAGCAGGGTGTGCAAAGATGTGGAAGAACCACTTACACTTCCATTAGATGGACTACTAAGAAGCATTCCCACAAATATTAAATTTTAAGTAACTTAAATCCAAGTGTAATTTAACCGAAAGGCCTGCGTTCCGTACGTATTTTATGTAAATAGAGTTCGTTAGGGAATAGGTAGAAATAAATAGTAGTAACTCTCCAAGCCATGTTGCCTCGAAGGATGTGGTGTAGACATGGGCTACTCAGTCAATTAATGTGAGCTGTAGATCAGATCTTGGCTTATATCTCTGAGCTGTAACCGCAAGCAGGCTCACAGATCAATTCAATACATAAAAATAGACATAGACAACACGCACATAAAAATAGGGAAGTGACATAACACTTCATATGGCTCAGTGACCGTTTAATTTAGTGCGACTCGTTTCGAATCCTCGATAAATATGAAATGGTAAACAGTGCGAGTAAACGACATGCACGATTTGTGAGCAAGTCGCCACGAACTGCTAGAGCCGCACGATGTTTATTTTACAACTGAGTTGCGGCTCAGTATCTCAAGTTCATGCGATTTAAATCTTTGAGCCCGTTCAGATCTGAGTTACACATTTCTAACGTGGCAAGCTGGGCGTGACTTAATGTACAGATGTGTTTTTTACTAAATATTTAAGTAGGTGAAAGTATTTTAAATGACGTGGATATATGGATAGTGTGAAAAGTACTCTAGCCTTCTGGACTTTTTTATACCTTGCCAAATGCTATACAAGTATATGACCATCTTGATGTAAATAGGTTATCGTAGCGTTTAGACGCTTACAATATGAGCAGTATTACTTGCGCACTGGTACACCCGCTGCTAATACCTCACTTACTCGCAGAACTCAACTATCTCAAGAAGTTTATTACAACAGAATCATACACATGAAATTTCGTAGCGTACCATGACATCCATAATAGAAATGCTTATAATTTATGTGAAATACGGGAATTGCAACTATGTTATAAACACTATAGATATGGCATACCTGTACTAAAAACGGTTCCCGTTGCTTGAGACATCTATGAATATCGCTACCTTATCGACCTTGACGCTTTAATAGACTTTCCCTCGCTGTGTACTTAATAGGCTTGTATCCCATTTTTTTTTTCGATTTGTTATTTAAAGACGTCACAATAATATAAATATAGGTGAAATAATTACTTCGATAGCATAAAAACTTCTCGAGATATGATAACTTGAAGATCACAATTTTGGATTATCCCGAAAACGCTCCATACAAAAGGCCACCACGTTATGACGTCACACCATGCTATTTTATATGCATTAAATCAGAAATTTGTACGACAGCTATGTTAAATATTGCGTTTATGTAGCCAGTGCCGTAACAAAAGTTATAGTATTTTTTATTGTTTCTACAATGGTAATATTTATTTTTTATAATTTCATACCTTTAAAATGGACTTTCCCACCAAACTTTGATCGACGATAAAACACGTCGGACATAAGTTATAAAAATTTTAAGATCGCAGATCCTTCCAGTTTTTTGTATTTTACGTTACTGATAGAGAGTTTTTATAATTTTGTAACATGGGCAACAAGCCTATTGCCGCAATGTAGTATTTATTTCTTGCAAAATATGTAATTAACTTAAAAAACGCCTTAACATGAAATAATATTGTATAATTCTTCTTGTTGTATACGTGTGATATATAATCATCATCATCATCAGGTCCATTTTAGTCTCCACTACAGGAGCACGACCTTCTCTCGTCCGTCCCAGACAGAAGAAGGATTTGGCCTACACTCCCCACGCTGGCCAGATGGGTTGGGGAGGCCTGATCGATATTTGATATTGTATTTTTTTTTATATACTACGTCGGGAGTAAACAAGCATACGGCCCGCCTGATGTGAAGCGGTTACCGTAGCCATATTAACGCTTGCAACATAAAATATTGCTCGCGCGCCACCACCCCCGCTGTCAACGCAGCATCTACTTCCTTTCTTTCTGGTGACCTCACTCACTCGCAGGAACACAACAACCCTCAAGGGAATTGTTATTTGGCTGCGATATTCTGTGAGGTGGAGTGGTGGAGGTACATTCTCCAGTCGAGTAGCTTACAATTACGCTCCCTACCTCTCTTTTCGCCAGAACTTCGTTTGTCAATCAGCAGGGTGTACCACGTACAGGTGAAGTTGGCTTTGGTTATAAGATCTTGATGAACCACTTACACCCCAAAATTTCCCTTAGTCGCCTTGTACGACATCTACGGGAAGAAACGGAGTGATTCTATTCTAGTCTGCCGGAAACCACACGGCCGGATATTGTATTAGATGTATAATCCCTGTTTATGTATTTTATTAGTATAAATTGTGTATTTTTATTACAGAAGATGGTATTTTTACCTATTTCAATTATCATATACCTACGTCAGATTCGTCGCCTTGCTTGTGCGAACTAATTGCGAGGTGAGACAATGACCTCACTTTTTGGGAGGTAATTTTTGACGCTTAGTGGCACATTAGTAGAATATATCTTTGGTGAATTGGAACAAAATACGAAAAAGATACGGCTATACATAGATAGCGTTGTCAGTTTCTCACATATTGCAGGAAGTACACAATAAATTCTTTCGAAAATTTGTATTGTAGTAAAAAAACAATCGTGCTTCGGAGGGCATGTTAAGTCGTCGGCTGTTGTCATTAGATGACAGTCGTTAAGCCACGTTAGTGGCAAGTGAGCAGCTTCAAAACACTAGCCTCCGCCAACCCGCAGTTGAGTATGCTCTAAATCGTCATCCCGTAGTGGACATTGCTCTAAATCCCTGCGATTGAGGTGAGACCCGTATCCCAACAGTGGGAAGATTAGGGGATGATGCTGTTGGAAAATGCTGAATAAAACAACATTGTTTAGAAACATCACTGTACATGCCCAGTAATACCGTAATACGCGCATATGAAGTCGCGGCCGCAAGCTACTTTAGTTGTTCATTATGTTACACGCATTTATTAAAGCATTTGTATTGAAAACTTAAGAAAGAATAATAAATTCTATTAATTTATACTAAAAATAATTAAATTATATTAATTTTTTTTTCATTAGAGGCAAGTTTAGTTAGGTACATAAATAAATAAAACTAATAATCCTTCTAAAAAAGTTAAAAATAATATATAAGAAAATGAATAAGTTTTAATTATTAAAAAATATTGATATATGGTGAACTTTAATATATAGAGGACAAGGGATATATAATATTATAAAAAATATTCCATAATATTAATAATTAATAATTTTAAAATTTATTTATTTAGATTTGTTTTATGAATAGTAATAATATTATTAATTTTATTAATAGGTCTCGGTCGTTACAAAGTTACATTATTAACTTTTATCTCAATGTCTACACGTTTATCTAGCCCATTTCTCTAATTGCCTACGGTACTAAAACAAAAAGTATCCGGGTGCCAATTAATTAGGCGAAACTGGGAACAGCCCGGGAAATAAGTTTTCCACCCTCAACGAACTTTGTTTAGCCCCGTAATGAATGCCACCACAATACTTGTTCCGCTCTCCCTACGTGCAATATTCTAGAATTACTTTAAAATGTAGATATAAAGTTACATTTTAGCTAAAGTTACTGATACGGCTAAATAGATGTGCATCGATAAGAAGTACGTTTAAATTTTTTATTATTAAATTCCAATTGATTTGTAGGTTGGTTTTTGGAAAATTTTGGTTTTTGGAAATTGGTTTTTGGAAATATTATTAACCAAAGACCCTATCGTTTGTTTTTTTTTATATGAAAGTGGGCCAAACGAGCATATGGGTCACCTGATATAAAGCAATCACCACCGCCCATGGAGATCAGCAACACCAAGGGGTCGCCGATCCGTTGCCAGCCTTTTTCCTTGCTTTCTTTCTGGTGACCTCACTCACTCGCAAGAACAAAATTTGTACTCAATTTATTTATTTAAATAATAATAATAAATATTTCTGGACAATTTACACAGCGCCATCTAGTCCCAAATTAAGCGCAAAGCTTGTACTATGGGTACTAGATAACTGATATCATACTTAAATACATTTTTTTTTGTAAATACATACATATAATACATAGAAAACACCCAGACCAAGACAAACATACATGTTCATGCACACAAATATTTGTCTTGTGCGGGAATCGAACCCGCGACCTCGGAGTCAAAGTGGCCATTGCTAACTATCCGACCACCGAGTTCGTCAAAATTCGTCAAAATTTATGAAGTTAGGGTTTAAGTAATCAAGATATACTCGTATTTTTAATCCATATTATAAATGCTAGAGTGTCTGTCTGTTTGTTACTTTTTCGTGACTGAACCGTTCAACCGATTTAAATTAAATTTGCCATACAATCTATGTCCCGTTTTTATAAAACAAATTTCACATAATATGAGAAAAAAAGGCGTCGTTTCCTCCTCATTTTCAAAACGTTAAGACGGTAGTTTCTGTCTAGGTGTAATATAAAAGGTATTTTCTCTGTGGTGTGTCGCTATTGTGTTGCACCCACGCTTTTTTTACTAATGAATGAATGACTGACGAATTTACTTTTATAGAGTTCCGAAGCAGAATTTTGAAAGTTCTGTATGACACGTTACGAGTGGATGCTAGCCGAAAGATTTTGTAAGAACGATTATCATCATCATCATCAGGTCATTTTAGTCTCCACTACAGGAGCACGACCCTCTCTCGTCCGTCCCAGACAGAAGGAGGATTTGGCCTACACTCCCTACGCTGGCCAAACGGGTTGGGGAGGCCCGATCTTTGATAATGTATTTCGCTTAGTCGACATCCACGGGAAGAGACGGAGTGATTCTATTCTATTCTGCCGGAAACCACACAGCCAAAGAATGATTAGCGACACCCTAAATACACACTTGTGAATCACAGGAGTTACGGGACTGGCACACCACGCATTCCCACTCCAGTGTCCTCTGTATAGCCACGAATAACCAAGACGACCACCAAATAAAAAATCAGCCAACTGCGAGTCGGACTCGCGCACGAAGGGTTCCGTACCATTATCTATAAAAACGGCAAATAAATCACGTTTGTTGTATGGGAGCCCGCTTAAATATTTATTTTATTTTAATTTAAATATTTATTTTTAAATTAAAATAATGAATAATATAACTAAATATTCTGTGAATATTTCAAGCGTCTACCTGTTGCCGTTTTCAATATCGAGCAAAAACGAGCAAAAAAAATCATGTTTGGTTTACGGGAGCTCTCTTAAATATTTATTTTATTCTACTTTTTTATTATAGCGACAACAGAAATACCTACATCTTTTGCGAAAATTTCAACTGTCTTACTATTACGGTTCATGAGATACAGCTGGTGACAGACGGACGGACGGACGGACAGCGGAGTCTCAGTAATAGGGTCCGTTTTATCGTTTGGGTATGGAACCCTAGAAAACGCAATGAACAGTGAAGCTCATTCCAGTCCCAAAAGTAAAGCTGCCTAGGAATTCGCAACAAAGCCTATTTATCAGAAGTTAAAATTAGAAAACTTTAGAAAATTGACTTCGTCCATAGCAATGTGTAGAGACAGCAATGAAAAATTAAATTATATCTTGATCTTTATGACAAGCATGCACCTGTACATCCAGTTCGAATGAAACACCTACCGGCACCTTGGTTGACAGATGAGATTCGGAGCTTCATTGCCAAGAAAAATCGTGCCAAATGTAAATACAAAATGGATCCAGACAGATATCGAGATAGTTATGTTCGCGCGCGTAACATCTGCAACAGGATGTGTAGGGACGCACAAAGACGCCACATTCATAAATCGGTTGAGAACGGTGATCCCGCAAAGGTATGGAAATTTCTTAAGTCGATAGGAGTTGGGAAGAAACTTAATAATAATTTTAATAATGTTGATATCGATAACCTAAATAGGCATTTTTCCTCTTCTGCTATTTTTGATGACAGCACAAAAACTAAAACTCTTGATTATCTTTCATCACTTCCAACTCCTGATTATCCCCCATTTTTCTTTACTCAATTTGCCGATTGTGATGTTGAGAAGGGCATACGTTCAATTGTGTCAAATTCCGTGGGTGATGATAGTATTAGTCGTGCTATGATCTTACCGATCCTTGATATCATCCTTCCTACCATCACCTTAATCCTCAATAATTCTATTGCTACAGGTATTTTTCCTACGTCCTGGAAAAATGCGTTTATAATCCCTATACCTAAAAAATCCCACCCTTCATCCTTTTCCGACTATCGTCCCATTTCCATTCTTCCTTTCCTTTCAAAAGTCCTAGAGCGACTTGTTCATCAACAGTTAAACAAGTTTCTTAACCATAATAACATCCTCAATCCATTGCAATCCGGTTTCCGTCCCGGTCATAGCACGACTACTGCTCTATTGAAAATTTCCGATGACATTCGTGTTGCTTTGGATCATTCACATCTGACGGTTTTGACTCTGCTGGATTTCAGTAATGCATTCAACACAGTTGATTTTGATATACTGTTGGGCCAATTGCGTTCTCTCAATATATCTCCAACGGCAATTGAGTGGTTTCATTCGTACCTGCATGGGCGTCAGCAGCGAGTGCGTATCGAGGATTCATTATCTTCTTGGTGTCCCATAGCTGCGGGCGTACCTCAGGGTGGCGTGTTATCTCCACTTTTATTCGCTCTATTTATTAACTCAATTACTGCTAAACTTCGCTCCTCTTACCACCTGTATGCAGATGATTTACAAATTTACACACATGCTTCTTTTGACGATCTATCAAATACTATTTCCATTATTAATGAAGATCTTTCTCGTATATCTGAATGGAGTAATTCCCACGGTCTAGTTGTCAATCCATTAAAAACGCAGGCCATTATCATAGGTAGTTCCCGATTGATATCCAAAATCGACTGGCCTAATTTCCCTTCTGTAGTTTTTAATGGGACTGTTGTTTGCTACAGCGATAGCGTGAGAAATCTTGGAATCCTTTTTGACAAATCATTAACTTGGACTGCTCAACTTGCCGCTGTTAGTAAAAAGATATTCGCGTCTATTGGTTCTCTTAGAAGACTGCAGTACTTTCTGCCGCTGGACACCAAAATCGCGCTTGCTCAGTCCTTGCTTCTCCCTATTCTTGATTACGCCGACTCTTGTTACCTCGATCTTACCGAGGAGCAATTGAATAAACTTGAGCGCCTTCAAAATCTTTGCATCCGGTTCATATTTGGACTTCGCAAATATGACCACGTCTCACAATTTCGTTGTCAGCTCAAATGGCTTCCTATTAGACTTCGCCGTAACAGTCATATCCTATCCCTTCTTTATTCCATCTTATTTAATCCCTTAACTCCTGAATATCTAAAAGAGCGCTTCTTATTTCACACTGGGGTGCAGGGTCGTGCCTTGCGTCATACTCTATCTCTTCGCCTCATTACGCCATCACACTCTTCCCAATATTACACTAAGTCCTTTTCGGTGCATGCTGTGCGTCTCTGGAATGCTCTGCCTTTAACCATTCGTAGTGCACAAACTTTGTCCGCTTTTAAAAATCTTGTGAAAGCTCACTATCTCTCACTTGTCTCTGTGTAACTTTTCTTATTTTCCTTTATTCTCTGGTCTGTCGCTTTATTGTATGTACTTATCATGTATCTTGCTTGTTATTTAGTTTATGTAATATTTTTATACACTATAGTTATATATTGTATATTTATTGTTTATATGATATATGTGTATTGTTTATGTGGTATACGTGTATATGTATGTATGTGTGTATGTAGGTACGTTTATGTAGTTTATGCGCCTCCTACTTGCTTACTATCATTCTCGTTTCCTCTACCTTAAGGTTGTCTGGAAGAGATCGCTTAGCGATAAGACCGCCTTTTGTACTTTTATTACTTTAATACCTCTGTAAAATCTATTATTTGGTGCAATAAAGAATATTGTATTGTATTGTATTGTATATTTATATATCTATTATATTAATACCTACCTTATATGTAAATATACTTATGTTTATTATGTACAATAAAGATAATACAAACAAACAAACAAACCTTTTAGTTTATTTTTATTTTTTTATACTACGACGGGTGGCAGACAAGCATACGGCCAACCTGACGTGAAGCGGTTACCGAAGCCATATTAACGCTTGGTACATAAAATATCGCTCGCGCGCCGCCACCCCCGCTGCCGATGCAGCATCTCCTTCCTTTCTGGTGACCTCACTCACTCGCAGCAACACAACAGCCCTCAAGGGAATTGTTATTTGGCTGCGGTATTCTGTGAGGTGGAGGTACATTCCCCAGTCGGGTAGCTTACAATTACGCTCCCTACCTCTCTTTTAGCCAGAGCTTCGTTTGTCAGTCGGCAGGGTGCACCGCGTGCAGGTGAAGTTGGCTTTGGTTCAAAGATATTGATGAACCACTTACACCCCAAATACTACCTTATTTTTGTTTAGTTGAAAAAAGACCTTTAGTTGAGTAAATCGAAGTTTTGTTTATCTTCAAGCCGATCTATTTTATTAATTTGCACAATGTTTATTATATTCTTATCCTTTAGTATTGTATTATTTATTATATGTATGTACATAATAAGTATTTATAACTAACATAGTAGTTATAACCACAAGTGTTTATTACTCCACTTGCCTATTCATGAAATCCTCGCTGATACTATAAGGTTGGCTGGATAAAATCCCTGTGAGGGATAAGTCCGCCTATGTACGCTTCCTTTAAATTACTGTGTTGTAAATTTATTTTATCTATATCTATAATATAAAAATGAATCGCTGCATGTGTTGCTAAGCACAAATCTCGAGAACAGCTGAACCGATTTCGCTAATTCTTTTTTTAGAATATTCCTTGAAGCACGAGGATGGATTAAACGTAGAGAAAATGAAAAAAAAATGCCTGAAAAAGTCTAAAAGCAACACTTTTCTATCTTCCATACAAACGATTCGTAATAATACTTAAAAGTCAGTTTGAACTTTAATACCATACCATAAAATTCAAGCGTTAGTGGAGAGGTTCCGGAAGGCAAAACAATTGAGTGACGTTGAAGTGACAATTATAGAGGTACGAAGTTAGCCGGGTCAGCTAGTCATCATCAATACATATAATAAAACAGTAGGAACCGCGTGTCTGTACATTTGATAAAATTAACAAAAAATGGGTGTGGGCGATAAAAAAAGAGTAACAGAACACAAAAAAGATTTTTTTGATTTTTTTGTCTGTCTGTATGTACTCGCTAATCTTTAAAACTACTGAACAGGTTTTTACGCGGTTTTTACTAAAAGATTAAGCTCATCCCTGAGCAACATATAGGCTTTGTTTCATCGAAATCTGATGTCAGATTAAAAAGTTATCGTTATTTAAAGTTTAAAGAAAATTTTTCTTTAGAGAAAATCACTGACTCACTCATTGTGAAATCTCAGAAACTGCAAGTGCTAGGAGTCTCAGATTTTGTATGGGGGTTCCTTTCAGGACGTAGATGCTCACTAAGACGGGAATTTGGAAAATTCAACCCCTAAGGGGGTGAAACGGGGGTTCAAATTTTATTATTTATTATTTATTTATTTAAAACTTTATTGACCACAATAAAATGATACAAAAGGCGGACTTAATGCTATTGCATTCTCTACCAGTCAACCATTAGGAGTGCAGAGTCACACGATTGCGGCTATTCCAAAAAAAAAATAACTTAATATGTACTGTAAACATATTACGTAAACCTAAAAGATAAATAATATAAAAATAACATTAATAAACATATTTACACATGCACAGTTATACACAAATATCCATACATATATACATACCTATAAATATATACATATACATAAATATAATGACATATATAAAATAAAGTGAAGATATTTACTGCTTTAACAGACCCTGTAATAGATAGGCGCGCACCTTCTTCTTGAAAGTAAATTTACTGGGAGAGCTTCTAATAGCTTCTGGTAATGCATTCCAGAGACGTGAAGCTTGTAGAGTAAAGGAGTTGGACATAAAACCGGAATGGAAAAGTGGGATTGAGAGTAAGTAAGAATTGTTAGAGCGAAGTTCGAGGTTATGAGAGTCGCAAAGATACTGAAACATGCATTTCATGTATTCAGGAGAATCAGGATTGAAGAGAATTGAATAAAGCGTACAAAGCAACCTCAATTGTCGACGTTGGCGAATAGGAAGCCAACCTAATTTGGACCGGTAAGAAGAAATGTGATCAAATTTTCTGAGACAGAAGATAAATCGAATGGCATTATTAATAAGCCGGTCAAGTTTATTCAGGAGATCTTCATTTAGATCAGGATAACACACATCAGCATAATCTATGAGTGGTATAACTAGGGATTGAACAAGTGTGACCTTGGTAGTAATAGGGAGAAAATTCCTATATCGATTGAGAAATCGTAATGTAGATACTACCTTACGACTTACTTCAGCAATTTGAGTGGTCCAGCTTAAAGTACAATCAATATGTAGGCCGAGATTTTTAACGCTTGTGCTGAAAGGGATCACAGAATTATTAAAATTGATAGCCGACATGGAACTGGTATCTATTTTCGAAATTTGCCGCGAACTACCGACGAGAATTGCCTGGCACTTGTTAGGGTTTACCGGTATGCCAAAACTGTCCGACCAGGATTTTATTTGGCAAAGATCTGCATTCAATTGTGAAATACCTAAATTTAAGTTATCTACAGACGTTTGCACATAAATTTGCAGATCATCGGCATAGAAATGGTAAGAGCAACCTAGCGAAAAGGACAGAAAATTAATGAAAATGGAAAACATTAAAGGGGACAAAATACCGCCCTGAGGTACACCAGTTGTCAGGTCATTCCAATCCGATATCTCACGGCCAACTCGCACTGCCTGCTGCCGACCTCGAAGATAAGATGAAAACCAATTTAGCGCCATAGATGAGAAATTAGAATGTTTTAAGATGGCTAATAAGATATCATGGTCTACCATGTTAAAAGCATTGGAGAAGTCTATGAGAACAACAATAGTGACCATTCTATCTTCCATTCCCCTGCGTATATCTTCCGTGATTTTAAGGAGAGCAGTAGCAGTACTGTGCCCAGGTCGAAAACCAGACTGAAATGGCGAGAGGAGATTGTTAGAGACGATGAACTTGGACAGCTGCTTATGTGCGACGGCTTCCAGGATTTTTGAGAGGAAGGGTAAAATAGAAATAGGTCTATAGTGACTCAACAGTTGAGGAGAGGGAATTTTTGGAAGGGGTGTTACTAGCGCTTTGCCCCAGAGACATGGAGATGTACCCGTTGAAAAAGAAAAGTTTATGAGGTGAGCCAGAACGGGGAGTACATTTTCTAAGACAGCAAGGATCATGTCTCTACCTATGTCATCACAGCCGATAGCTTTAGATTTAATAGAGAGGATTACTTTACGAATCTCATCCTCACTTACTGGAACAAAAGAAAAAGCGTCATTGAGAAGTTGGGCCATGGAAGAAATCTGGGAAATAGTGTTTGATTTAACCGTAGAGTCGAGAGAGGGTGTCGAAGAAAAGTGTTTATTAAAGTCATTAAGAGAAAACGTGGAAGTGTGAGATTGCTTAGGGCATTTGCCTATACTAAATGAGTGTAGAAACTTCCATATATTGGCCGACGAAGAATTTAATATGTTTTGATGAAAATACTGCCGTTTAGCTACTCTTACCATTCGATTACAATGATTACGCGCTACTTTATAAAGATCTTTATAAAACTACTATATATACGCTACTTTATAAAAATTTTGTATGGGGAACCAAGTTAAGTTGGACAATTTTATTCGAAACTTTACACGAGCACTTCTGTAGATAAATTAGTAAACACGTGTTTCAGGATTTTTCAAAATTCAACCCCCAAAGGGTTCACCCAAAAATCCTGAGGTACAAACGTCTGAAAATCGTCATGGGTATTATTTTTATGGTTTATCGGGTCGCTGATTCCGAAAACAACAGCTATTTTATAATCTAACATAATCGCGTGACACAAGAGCACTCCTGTGGGTGCGATGGGGTTGAAATCAATATGGGTGTGGATTCTATGGTTTTCTAAGACGTCAATTACGAAAATGGCATCGATTTGAAAACGTGGGCACGAAATTTCCATCTCGGTATAAAAAATCCAAGATTTGGAACACCTGATGCGGAACCATAATGATTCCGGTAAACTATAGGAAATATAAAAATACCGCCTTAGCAAAAGCTGTTCAACCTGATGATCATTTTTTGTTGAGGTATAAAAATCCAAGATTTGGAACACCTGATGCAGAACCATTATGGTTCAGCTAAACTATAAGAAATATAAAAATGACGCCTTAGCAAAAGTTGTTCAGCCTGATGAGAATTTTTTGTTGAGGTATAAAAATCCAAGATTTAGGACACCTGATGCAGAACCATAATGGTTCAGCTAAATTATAGGAAATATAAAAATGACGCCTTAGCAAAACTTGTTCAGCCTGATGAGCATTCTTTGTTGAGGTATAAAAATCCAAGATTTGGAACACCTAATGCAGAACCATAATGGTTCAGCTAAACTATAAGAAATATAAAAATGACGCCTTAGCAAAAGTTGTCCAGCCTGATGAGCATTTTTTATTGAGGTATAAAAATTCAAGATTTGGAACACCTGATGCAGAACCATAATTGTTCAGCTAAACTATAAGAAATATAAAAATGACGCCTAAACAAAAGTTGTTCTGCCTGATGAGCATTTTTTGTTGAGGTATAAAAATCCAAGATTTAGAACACCTGATGCAGAACCATAATGGTTTCGGTAAACTATAAGAAATATAAAAATGACGCCTTAGCAAAAGTTGTTCAGCCTGATGAGCATAAATAGTTTAACAAAATATTGATTGTATTGTTAAAAAATAACCGCGCAGTGCTACTTTTATTCTTACCTGCTACAAGTTAGACGCAATAGTTTTATTTTTTTACAAAGGTAACGTGGTCTGTTTAGTCAGTTTAATATAGACGTGTACGCTAAAATTGAAATGGAACGATTGGTATATATTCGCACAAACCAGAAGAATGCGTGCATTTGCGGGACGCTATGTAGCAAGATTTTGTGATGCAAAGTCTTTTAAACAACGAGGTCAAACTGTTTTTCTTAGATGCTTCAGGAGGGACTGGAAAAAAGATACCAGACGAGAGCAATCCTCGCTAAAACCTGGCGCCAAAATAATATCTCACAGCAGCATCGCCAGGTATTGCAGCTATATTACTTCTAGGCGGAAGGACGCAAATACAATGTTCAATATTCTACTCGATTTATACAGAACGAAAACACCGGCATGCTTTGTAACACGAAACTGTGACAAAGCGAAAATGTTTCAGGATTGCTGTCTAATCGTTTCAGATGAATGCGAAATGGCCAACAATGTGGCTTTATCGAGGATTAGTAACGCTTCAGGTCTTTTCATATTAGCTTCCGAAGAAAAGACTCACTTCATTTTTTTTTTAAACTATAGTTACTATCTTAAATAAAAATAATAATTTGTTGACTTTTAACGTATAATACTGCCCCAAATATTTTCTTATGTATCTACATTAGTTCGTATTTGTATTAATACGCCGGAATCATAAAGTCCACGCGAACGAAGTCGCGGGCATCAGCTAGTGTACAATAAATATATTTATCTAATCTCATACTGAAATTTAGAGATTAAAAAACTAAACACAGAATCTTAATGTCAGTCTTTTACGCACAACACATTAAAATAAATTTAAAAAGTTACTTTTCGATACAGCTCTTCTATAAATAACTGTATCGAAAATAACTTTTTTTCCATTTCGATACAGCTTCAGCCATGGATATAGGTATTTTAAACAGCAATGCAAATGCATTGCAACGTTGCAAAATTTTCTACTTATTCTGTGAACGCGGCGCCGCGCGGCGCGTCGTGCATGCGCACCACGCATGCTCCATCTGCAAATGGATTTATAAGTAAGAAATGAAGCTGTTAAATTAACTTCATGGTTTTATTTAAAATATTATTGTCATATATTTCATGAAATTAGATACAGTAGTGTATGAAACTGCACATAATTAGGTCTTAAAATATTCGCCTTCGGCTCATGTGATAAACTCACACTCGTATTTTAATAACCCTTATTATGCAACAGTTTTATAAACTACTATAAAAACAAGCAAACCTAATTGTAAATCTGTCAGCAAAAAAAAACTATTAAACATGAGAAATAACGATTGTGCCCACAGACGAGTGAGAAATCCTAGACACGTGCCCTGCGTTGAAACTCATCCTGACGAGGGTGCTTTTCACTATCTAATATCTGTGACAGTTTTATGGATTTGTGGATTTACGCCATGGAACTTTAACACGTTGACTGTACTGGCTACAGATCACGTATATAGTATATGTTACCGATGCGTGTACATTTGTTTATTTTTATTGACGAGCTCGGTGGTCGAATGGTTAGCAATGGCCACTTTGACTCCGAGGTCGCAGGTTCGATTCCCGCACAAGACAAACATTTGTGTGCATGAACATGTCTGTTTGTCTGGGTCTGGGTGTTTTTTATGTATTATAGTACATTTATTAGTTATCTAGTAGCCATAACACAAGGTTTGCGCTTAATTTGGGACTACATGGCGCTGTGTAAATTGTCCAGAAATATTTATTTTTATTTTATCATTTACTAGCGGCCGCCCGCAACTTCATACGCGTGGAGTCAGTTATTTGCACATAGTTTTTAATTAAAGATACATTATTAGTACACCTCCACACCAACTATAGAATATACATTTTAAATTTCAAGTCTCTTACTTCAAAAACATATGACTTTCATACAAACTTCCAATCCCCGTTTTACCCCCTCAGGGGTGGAGTTTCGTAAAATCCAGACTAAATGACTAAATGACCTGATGATGATGATGATGATTGGGAAAGGTCTATACTCAGCAGTGGGTAGATACATTATTATTTAACTATGTAATTGATTTCGACTTTGATAAATATTTTATAAATGGAAAAATTCACCTACCCCTACCTACCACGTAGGTGAAATTTGAACCCACGACCGCTCGATTACCGGTCGAGTGCTCTTTCAACTGAGCTACCAGGAATGTTTGTGATGGTGGCGAATTTTTGCATTTTATATTTTACTGCTGTGAAGTCGCAGTGTGGCGTCATCTACCTATTAAATATTACACTACTAAACACAACAGTAGATATATGTTGATGCTATGAAATTGATTTTATATGCTTTAATCTGCTTTATGCTTTTATGACACGAAATTATTAGTAGTATACTCATTTTGAATGCCCGTCGGTGTGTAAGTATAGCACGCTTGTTTGTCATACAAATCTGAAATTGCTTACCATTTTCATTTAATCATTTACGTGGTAGAGGCGTTATTTGTGAACTGTAAAATCAGGAGGGAGTGAGCGAGAGTTGAAGTTTTCACTCGTGATGTCAGCACGCAGGGTGCCAAAGAAGCATACTTACAATACAATGTTGTTTGGATGCGGTTTTCTATGAGGTGGAGATGCTTACCCTATCGTGGACCTTATAAACACGCTGTGTGTTCTCTCTCATCACCCTCGATCACCATCAAATCATCCCAGCTCCTTTGAGATTATGTTAAATAAAAAAACCGGCCAAGTGCGAGTCGTACTCGCGCACGAAGGGTTCCGTACCATTATCTATAAAAACGGCAAAAAAAATCACGTTTGTAGTACGGGAGCCCTCTTAAATATTTGTTTTATTTCAATTTAATTATTTATTTTTATAGTGACCATATAACTAAATATTCTGTGAATATTTCAAGCGTCTAGCTGTTGCCGTTATCAATATCGAGCAAAAACAAGCGAAAAAATCACGTTTGTTGTATGGGAGCCCCCTTAAATATTTATTTTATTCTATTTTTTAGTATTTGTTGTTATAGCGGCCACAGAAATATATCATTTGTGAAAGTTTCAACTGCCTAACTATCACGGTTCATGAGATGCAGCCTGGTGACAGATGGATGGACGGACAGACGGACGGACGGACAGCGGAGCCTCAGTAATAGGGTCCCGTTTTACCCTTTGGGTACGGAACCCTAAAAAGGATAAATTTTGAACCCGACATCGTAGTTAGAAGATATCTTCAAAATTTTACCTACGAGATCGGTGGTGTTATGAACGGATGATAGACGGCTGGCAGAGCTACGCTCGAAAATGTGCGAATCCCTAGTCCACCATATCTGATGGGAAAGATAGCTTGACTCCAAGATTGTTCGCTGAGTTGAATGATCAGAACAGATTCTAAAACGGATTTTATAAGAGTATCAATCGGAATTAGGGAATTTAGATATTTCCAAAGAGGACAGCAGCGGAGTAGGTAAGTACATTTTGGACAAAGACGACAAGATTTTAAAAGGGTAATTGCCGAATGTGAGTTAGTTTCATATAAGCGGGCTGCGTAGTTTTTAAATTTTGTGATTATTTTAGTGATTACTGGGTACTTACACCTCTCAATAACATACGTTATGCCATAAGAGTACTACTCTAGTACTAAAAAAAACAAATCCCTAAAACCCCTAGAGGTGTATTCAAAATCAACATTATAATGCAAATCACGTACAAAACATAAAAGAATAATGCGAAAAATGGCGCTTCGAATGAAAAATATGCAATGAGGTTCAAAATTACCAGCAGTGATGTTAAATTTCATAAACCGACTAGCGGTCTGACCCGACTTCATCCGTAACATAATACAGGGTAGAAACGATAAGAGATCTCTCTCGATTATTTCTGAGCTCTACAAGAGATTGTGTTTATTCAAAGTATTTACTCCCATCGTCTATACATACATTTCTGTCATCATGTATTGATTCCTGGGAAGACAACGTTTAACTATGTAAAAAAATTGTTCAAATCGCGAAAAAGTTGTAGTCGGGGACATGTCCTGCGAGTACAAGGGATGACGACGGTTAGTTTCTGACTGTAGGTCCTGTAGCGTTAAAACGGTTTGTTGAGCAGAGTGAGGCTTTGCGTTATCGTGGAGCAATAGTGGTGAAGATCGATTGACGTTGTTCGGTTACGAATATCATAGAAAATCCATTTTTCATCACACGGCACAATTCGTTGAAAAATTCCTTGATTTATGTACTTACCGGTTTTTTTTATACTACGATGGGTGGCAGAGAAGCATACGGTCCGCCTGATGTGAAGTGGTACCGTAGCCATATTAACGCTTGCAACATAAATTATCGCTCGCGCGCCACCACCCCCGCTGTCAACACAGCATCTTCTTCCTTTCTGGTGACCTCACTCACTCGCAGGAACACAACAACACTCAAGGGAATTGTTATTTGGCTGCGGTATTTTGTGAAGTGGAGGTACATTCCCCAGTCGGGTAGCTTACAATTACACTCTCTGCCTCTCTTTTCGCCAGAGTTTTGTTTGTCAGTCATCAGGGTACACCGCGTGCAGGTGAAGTTGGATTTGGTTCAAAGATGTTGATGAACCACTTACACCCGTACAACAAGGTTCAACAGGGTAAGGCAATTGCACGCGTATCTCTCCGTAAATCAATCAAATCATGGGGCATCAATTTTCAAAGCTTTTTTATCTCACCGGTTCGATGCCAATGAGTCTACCATTAACCTTCCGTGCACGGCGTGGGGTTCAATAAACCCCAGCGAAACAAAAATCGTTGTATCTTTCTAACCGGCTGCGCGAATTCCACGAAACATCGAGTAGCTGGAGTTGAGACATTGCCGGATCGCATAGTAACAGTGATTTAGTAGTAGCGTCGCAGGCGCAGCGTACGGTCGCTCGCAAATTGTGGCAGGGTGTCACAAACCCCACGTAGTTCGGCACGTCGTCTAAAAGGTTTGATAGCAAAATATACTACATAAATATTTATTTATTTTATTTTTTTAATTACTTTAATCGTTTATGTATTTGTTTGCAGGTCTGATAATGGCTCGACGATATAGATGCACATGAAATGTTATCGGCACTTATGGTTTTTTTGGATGGGTTGATTGATGAGATGAGATTGATTAAAAAAGTACAATTTTTGTTACAATGCCTATAGATATTAAAAATGATTATTTTACTTAACAAATTTATTTTATTTCTAGATAGACATTAGGAGTCCTAATAGTCCAAAAACAATATAAATATATATAAAATAAACTTTAAAAAGGTATTCTCTATATATAGATTGAATTATGTTCGGGTATAGGAAACCCCAGATAGTGCAGTACGCAACTTTTACCCACGTGGTTTACGGAAGGTGAAACATTTACTCTAGTCTACGTTAACCCTAGACAGCTAACCTTCGTCGATTCGACGACTATGCGACACAAAATTAACTCTATGTTTTCGGCACACGCGTCGATCATCGCAATGTTACTTGCCAACTCAGTTTCGCCTAGCTCTTTAGGGAGATAACAGTGTCTGACGGACAAGTCCACAATTTTTCGATAAATTAAAATAATGCTCGTCATTTCGACGAATGGTTACGGTTTATAGGGGGTGAGCGAAGGTTAGCTTATATATAATGTTAGCTTATATATTATACATTTGTTCCTAACACACAATACATATAACACACTGAATAATATTAACCCAAGTAAGGTAACAGTACGTTGAATATGAATGTATGCTAACTCGTTAGCTCTAACTCTTGGCCGAGGTCTGAATCTATGAATTATAAATAACATCTCGTGAAATATGATTTGTCTATAGATATTGAATTTATTGAAATGCTGTTTGCATTTTAAACAGAATTAGCTATGAATAGGGTAAACATTTTTCATAAATAGTTTCTTATAGAGTTGTTGAGATTTTAATACATAATTACACGGAGCCAAGCAAAGCTTGTATTTTAGGTACTACTAACAAATGTACTTATATCAATTACTTCTTGTCACTTTTTCTTTCTTAAATAGTTTATGTGGAATTATTTAGTGTTTAGACAAATATGGTTTAATAATGCTAATTGCAGTATAAAAATTAACACTATAATTTTCTATTATACCTTTCCTGTGCACCTGCCATGTATTATCTCTGCATCACACTATGGTTGACTGGTAGAGAATGCTTGTATAGCATTAAGTCCGCCTGTGTACAATTTTGTGCATGAAGTTTAAATAAATAAATAAATATAATTATGTATGTTTTGCGAATCTTGTAAATGTCATATAAATAAATAAAATAACTTATTTTTTTATGTATTACGTTTATTATAAAGATATACATATTATACGAGATGTCGTCAACCTTTATTCATCTCGCTACTGGGATACGGATCTCTTCTCAAGCGAAGAAATTTGGACATAGTGTCGTAGCGCGTGCCAGTCTAATCCAACACGCAAGTTAAACAACATCGACCGCAGCCTAACCATGGATGGGTTTATTTATCGTGAGCTCCTCCGTACTTCGCAGCGCACGTTAAGCCATCGGTCTCGGCTGTTGTCGTCAGATGACAGTCGTTAAGTTAAGCCAGTGGCTTTTAGGCGGTTTGAAAACACTGACCTCCGCCAACCCCGATGCTTGGTTCGCCGAGCGTCGGTTCGCCACGAGCTACTCTACTTAAGTTTCAAACCACACTAAGCCGAAATTCCGCGTGATTGCTATGTAAAAAACGCAACGTAATTTCGGTCAAATGTGTCGATAGTCATTGAAAAAGTATTGCAGGCGTAATGACGCCGAACTTCGGTCGCGTATCGGTATAGTGTGTTTAGACACAAGAGTACGCAAGTATCATGCATGCAGGTGAAAGCGGAGTAAGACCTGCTACTGCTCCGCTTGCGTGCTCGGTTGGTTTACCGAGCGCAAGAGCGGAGCAGGTAAAGGTCATCTCGTCTGGTTAGTTTACTGGACGGGAGACTCGCATCCCCGTGATATAACCGGAAGATTGGCACACGGGGCGCACTAGCTGTTAGGTATAGGCAGGGTACGTTGACCTCCGCTAACCCGCAGTTGAGCAGCGTGGTGGAGTACGTTCTAAACGCTTTCGATTGAAGGTAGAACCGTATCCCAATAGTGGGATAAATAAGATTGGTTGTCAAATTCAGTAGTTCCTGAGTTTTTCTATTATATACAAAAATACAAATCTTTCAAATAATATGAGTGTAAATGACGAACTAAAATTTCACTCGAATTAACCTGGGAATGTACCTCCACCTCGTAGAATACCGCAGCCAAATAACAACAACCTTGAGGGTTGTTGTATTCCTGCGAGTGATTGAGGTCACCAGAATGGTAGGAGATGCTGCGTTGACAGCAGGGGTGGCGGCGCGCGAGCGATATTTTATGTTGCGAGCTTTAATATGGCTACCTGTATGTCGATCAGGTACCATGATCATATACCATGTCGATCAGGCGGGCTGTATGCTTGTCTGCCACCCGACGTAGTATAAAAAAAAAGAAAACTGACCTCCACCATAGTATAAATAGAGAAGTAGGAGAACTCAAGCCCCGAGCGGGAGATAATAGCCTAAACACGTAGGGCTGTCGCTTAATAGTTCATTCAACCGTCAAAAATACTTAGTCAATCTCTATTATACAAAATTAAGTAAGGTACAAAATACAAAATTAAGTAGGGTAAGTGTTAGGGATCTGTAACAAAAAGCCGGCCAAGTGCGAGTCGGACTCGGTCACGAAGGGTTCCGTACCAAAAACGACACACAATCACGTTTGTTGTATGGGAGCCCCCCTTAAATATTTATTTTATTCTGTTTTTATTATTTGTTGTTATAGCGCCAACAGAAATACATCATTTGTGAAAATTTTAACTGTCTAGCTACCACGGTTCATGAGATGCCTACAGCCCTTGGTGACAGACGGACAGACAGACGGACACCGGAGTCTTAGTAATAGGGTCCCGTTTTTACCCTTTGGGTGTGGAAATCTAAAAAGAATAAAAATAATTATTTTTATTCATACGCCAGGAGTGACTGCAATTTTTTCATTACCTTTTACATAATAATGGCAAAAAAATGCAGAATCGCAGGTGCGTTGTCCTTCAAACCGGAACACAAAACACAACAATGCAAGCATTGTTGCTTGGCGGCAGAAATAGATAAGGCAGTGGTCCTCACCCAGGCGGACTCCTACCATTTGATAAAACCTACTTCATGTTATCTGTTTACTGATTTGAAAAATTACGGTCTAAATAGGAATAGGATTAATTAAAACGTAGCTTTACTGAATCATAATATTTATTCAAATAATCTAAATTATTATGAAAATATATTTTTATTAAGTACCTATTATATATTATTTTTTACACTAAACTATTTTTAATACTTTTTAATTTACACACTTATCATGTGATTATTAGGAGTGTCGGTGGCCGAGTGGTTAGGGTATCCGACAAATTGTTATTGAGACATCCATGAACACTGCAATGTTTTTATGGCCAGTCGACTTTGTAGCCATCTTTAACGAATTTGTAGTTATATACGACGTAGGTAGGTACCTAAATGTTCAAATTATTAACGAACGTCAGCGCAGGCGCGAATCTTGCGCGGTTTTGCGTACGGCGCAGCTCCGACCCCGACTGGCGCTCCATATAACCTCCTATAAATGTTGTCAGTGTGTGCGTGCGACGGCCATACGTACGGGCGCGCTCACATACAAACCGCGCTCGGTGCGTTTGTATGAAGTTACCTTACTTCTCTATTTATACTATGCCTCCACCAACCGGCGTGTGGAGTATGTTCTAAACGCTTTCGATCGAGGGGAGAAGCGTATCCTAATAGTGGGATAAATAAGGGTTGGATGTGTACAAGTTCTGTAGTTCTTGAGTTTTTTTATATTATTTAATAGTTTTTATATTCTTTTTATTATTGACATGTGGTATAATATTTTTGAATATGTATCATAGGATGACATTTATAATATTCAGATAATTCAATCCATTTAATTAAAAGTAAATCAATACGGTGTGACATTATAATTATAATAATGATTTTAATTTCTTAATTATTGTCATGCTTGATATTATATTCGAATACGTATGTACCAACATTTTATAATTTGCACGCCGAAAGGCAGAATGTGGAAGTTCAATGTTATTAATATTATAATCCAACTGTATATTACCCATATTCGCGAAATAAATGATTTGATTGATTGATTGATTGAGTTTTTCCATTACAAACAAAATACAAATCTTTGTTAATAATAATGAGTGTAAATAACGAACTAAAATTCCCAAACACTCGAATGAACCCATAAGTAACACCAAAAATGTTGTTTCATCCAACAGAAAACACCCAAAAACTAACACCAACGAAAAACGAATCCAGCCAAAACTGTTTTATTTAACGGGGTCAAGTGGACCATGTTATGCAGAAATGATCCAATCGACTATCTATGCCAAATTGTGAGAAAGACATAGCGAGAAACTTCAAATCGAGTTTTATATATTCGCAATAGATTCTAGCAATTTCATGGCGTATGCTTCCCAAATCTTATACTGCGTGATGATTTTATTCCTATTAAACTTAAAAAGTAACAAAATGTCGATTGGCTCTATTCTGCATAACTGAGTCCAAGTGAGAACTGTGAAAAATGATATTTTCCAGCGCATGAATAAAGTAGGCAAATCGAAAAAAATATCTCCAGTAATATTATATTGGAATGTTTTGCGATAGCGCAAGATGAATACCAAAAGACCGACTTATGACTCGAGTGCCTATTACGTATTCTGTACACGCTACGGGAACTTTTCTAAGGTGTAATTTCACTTCTGAATAATTTTTCGTTGAGTTCCATGGTAGTTGTGTGTAAAAATTTTGACCTGTGCGATGCGCAAGCTTTCAGGACCACTCGGGACACTATATACCTAAATTGCGGCCAGAAGAAAACAATCAAAGACCAACTACTGTGTCAATTGAAATAGTATAAATAAATTAAAAAATAATAAAAAAATATATTTATTTCGGACAACAGCAATCCATGTTTAAACATTATATAGTTAGTTTAAAAATATAGTTTTTTAAGCATTCGGTAAGCGATGGTGATTGCTTTCCATCAGGTGACCCCCTCTCTCATATATACAATGCCTAGTGTAAAATAAAGTAATGCGAATGAAAATTATTTTGAAAGGAAATCCTACTATGAATTTTCAGCTAACGTATTCGCTAACGTATCTGATGGCAATCGCCTTCAGCTTCGGCGGTAATCCGCCGAAGCTGAAGGCGATTGCCATCGGATTTTTTGATTGCAAATATCAAACTTCAGCTTAGATTGGTGGTAAGTGTGTTTAGCTTAGCTAGTAATAACCGTGGAGCTATACCGATTGAGCTGAAGGTATTTGTCATTAACTAACTAATAACCTGTTATTCGAATAAAAATATTCGATGGTAATCGGCTTCAGATTCGGCGGTAGGCCGCCTGGTCAAGAGTGTATTTTTCATTGCAGTTTTGTAGCCTTAAACTTAACTAACGACTGACCAATCTGACTCAGGTTTACAAGTCTCCGACTACATTATTCATTCTACACGTAAAACCATTTTTGGGAACCGAATTTATAAGTATGCAAGGATTGTTCTGGTTAGGGTTCTTTTGAATAATTGCCGAGGTCGTTGACAGTTAACACGAGTTGAATAATAATGTTTGTCAAACATTTCAGTGTGCTGAAGATGTCTGAAAATGATAAAGGTTCAACACTTCGTAGGAGCGACTGTTTAAAATTATCTTTAGGGAATTATAACGGTCCTTTATTATTTCTGCAATTCACTTCATAAAGAAGCTATCACAAACCGTAAGTCGGTTAGTGATAGCTTATTTATGAATATGATGTAAAGAAGAGTATCTTTGTTTGATCTATGATATAATACGACCTAATCTCCCCTCTGAAATGAATCTGGAAGACTTTGTATGACGCTACACGCACACACGCTCTGCACAGAAGTCATTGTTTATGTAGTAGTTACAGACGCGGCATTTGTATGGAGTGTCCGGGGTGTGCAACTACTGTATGATGAGAATTCAGAGCTATAGACTATTTCTTTTTTATAGCGTCACCACTTACCGTCCGAGATGAGGCAATACGTTAGCAGAAATAAAAAACAATAATTACAGAGTTATACATAAAATGCTTTCCTATGTGTTCATGTTCTTTTCCTTTCTTTGAGTACTGCATGTATACTTAAATGCGTAGGCATTGAGTAAGCGCTTTGTAGCTTATTTTACTGCCGTGATGTTCGCTTATAGCCCGTCTATAAATAAAAGGCTTACTGCAACTGCATTAATTAAAAAACTCATTTTAATTAAAATTAAAAAAATAGTTGGCGAGTCCCAAATTTTACGTTCATAAATCCAATGTAATTTATGAATTCCGCCATGCGTACTAATGATGAAAAAACAAGGTTATGTGAATAGACTGTCGCATTTTATGATTTTATCTAACGAGCTTAAGCTCCGGAAAGAGCTCTGGAGCTTATTTATTCGGTTTTGTGGATTCAGGGCAAATATAGATAGGGGTTATGAAATACCACCTTTTGAATGAATGAAAGTGAATGTCGGTTGTCGCCACCATTAGAACAAAATTTAGGCCATCCCTCAGAAACAGCTCATATTATCGAGATTATGGTAACCAATTAACAATTTTGGACTTATAATTTTAAAGTATGCAAAATTTCATAGAAATCAGTTTAATAGATAGGGTATGAAAACGGAACAAACTCACTTTTATCGAGCCAAACGGACAACCTTTGGATCATTCCTCGGGAAGAGTTCATTTATTCGGGATATAAGGTATCCTATTATTTCTAACTTCTAATGCGATGTATGCAAAATTTCGTGGCAATCGATTTAGTAAATGCATCGGTTCAGGTATATATAAAGTGGAACAAACAAACAAACTCATTGTAAACTATTGCCGCCCGGCACCAACTCCCTACCGATAATAGATGCATGCGACAGCCATGGTTGCTTCCTACTATCTGGTAACGAATGTTAAATGGAATGTTGTCTACTAACGGTAGCGGGTGGGTGCCGGCCGGCAGTAATTTGCATGAACTAACTGGTGGCGGATGCAAAGTAGTATAGATCATAATGTTATAATAAAGCATTTGTACTGTTTGTAATTATATATTTTTTTAAGGTAAACCCTTTTGCCAAGGTTTACCTTGATAATGCCTGATCGAAGGCCCGGTCGGCCAGTACAAGTGCTTTATTATAACATTACGATAATAATGTTCTACCAAGTGCCAACAATCAACAGTATCAACATTATATTGTAGATCAAATTGTCTGGAAAAAAAAATTATAAATGTAAAAATTTGACTTCTGCTAACACATGAATCAATTAACTATCTACGAGTAGATTTACTTAAATAGCAAACTTGATTGTTGTATTCTGCAAATATTGAGGAATAGTTAGAGCATGTTCTGCGTTAGGTGTGGATGTTCCAACACATAAGCAATACTCCTTGTATTGCAAGAGTCTATTAAGCTCAGCTATGGTTCGGTATATCTTTAGAACCGCATGCATTTTTGACAGCCGACGTTCTTTAAAAATATAACTTCAAAAATCTTATTAATTTTAACTTTATTTTTATCCCCCCTGAAACCTGGTGAAAAAGTAATTAGATTAACATAAATCGTTCCGTACTTTTCACTGATTGCCCAAGTAAAAAAAGGTCTCAGAAAAACTTTGCAACGAACAAAAAACACAGTGTTGCGCAATCCTAATAGCACCTAAATTTAGACTAAAACAAAATAGGTACATTTTAAATCTTTAGACAGAATTGAAGAAAAGGTTGGCGAGATTTTTCTACGAGACACTTTGCACGAGATAATTTCCTCGAAACAGAGGTCGACGATCATAAAATATGGATGCCTTGTGGCTAACAAGAAAAAAGAAGAAGCAACTTTTTTTATCTGTGTAGCTGTCAGTAAAGTTTCGTAGCGGTCGCTCTCGCTCGACACTAATGGCGGTCGATTGGTATCACTGAAAGCGTATATTGGACAGCGATGGCTACATATCCACATAACATATATTCATGGATATTGTATGTATGAGTAAGATGAATGAAAGTTGAATTTTGACACGGGTGTAGGTTTAAGGGGCCTACAGGGAGTTACATCAACACTCACCTTCACTACTTGTGTTTCTTTCCCTGCCCAGCCAAATCTAGTATGAACCTGCTAATGCAGCTTTAGATACTCGTTCTAGTATATAACTTACTGCATTTCTGGACAAGCCAAGTGTCTTTCAGCAGGTTATAGAGAGATTTTGCTGGTATACCTCTCGCTCCTACAGCGTATAGATTTACTACATAGCTGCTTTTTGTTAATTCGTTTAGGAGGTTCTTGACTTAATAATTTAAAAAAAAATATGAATTTTAACTCAATTCTGAAATATTTTATGATATGATGGGTATGGATATAATCTGTGCCATCGTCTTCATTCATATCGATCAACCCTTACTTATCGCACTGCTGGGATACAGGTCTCTCCTCAAACGAAGGGATATAGAGGATACTCCACCACGCTGTTCAACTGCGGGTTGGCCAGTGTTTTCAAGCCGCCTAAAGGTCACTGACTTGACTTAAAGACTGTCATCTAATGACAACAACCAGGACCGACTGCTTAACGTCCTCTCCAAAGCACGGAGGAGCTCGAGATAATATAAACCCATCCATGAACAGGCTACGGTCGACGTTGCTTAACTTGCGTGTTCGATTAGACAGACACGCGCAACGACGCTATCGAGCTCCTCACTTCATTAATGTGGAATTATTATTTTCCTGTAGTATTTTGATGAAATCTTCTTCTATATTTCTAACAGGCAACCATTCTCAACTTCACCTCAAACTACTGGATCGATCAACTCGTTGAAATTTGGTATACATGTACCTATTATGAAGTAGGTAAAAGCTTAGAAAGGATTTACAAAAATCCCCACGGGATACCGGGTGGGCGTAACCCGTACAAGGTAGTAAATACTAAATGTCACACTGATACATGAATTTCTAATATAGGTCCATATATTTTCATGTATTTTCTCTAAGGGATCGAATCCGGAACGAAGAAATTCGACGGAGAACCAAAGTGGTCGACATAGCTCTCAGAGTCAGCGAGTTGAAGTGGCAGTGGACTGGCCACATCTACTGAGTCAGCGATGCCAGATGGGGGACGAAAGTCCTAGAGTAGAAACCACGTATGGGGCGACGAAACGTAGGGCGGTAGACTGATGAGGGAGAGGGGTATGATGACTGAAATCTCGGACCTACCGAATTATTTTTTAGCTTTTAGTACATTACTTTCAATAAAACCGTTTAAATTAAAAATGTTTTTTTCACAATTTTTATTTTCAAGTTTTTAGTTTATAATTTCATTACATAGTACTTCTCATTCAATTAAGTTTAGATTTGACTTTTGTCATTTTTTTTTACATTTAAATTTGTCATATATTAATTTGATACCCTGAAAATTGAGAAAATATGTAACCGCCAACCGGCCATTTTGTTGACGGCCATCTTGGATTTTATTATAATATTCATCGTGAGCTGTATTCTACTAGTCAAGCCCTTTCATTTGATACCCATATTGAGGTAATCGTGACAAAATTTGTATACCGCCATTTTGTAGCGGCGGCCATCTTTAATTTTTTTTTTTTTTCGTGTGAACTGTGTCATAGTATAAATAGAGAAGTAGGAGAACTCAAGCCCCGAGCGGGAGATAATAGCCTAAACACGTAGGGCTGTCGCTTAATAGTTTATTCAACCGTCAAAAATACTTAATCAATCTCTATTGTACAAAATTAAGTAAGGTACAAAATACAAAATTAAGTAGGGTAAGTGTTAGGGATCTGTAACAAAAAGCCGGCCAAGTGCGAGTCGGACTCGGTTACGAAGGGTTCCGTACCAAAAACGACACACGTTTGTTGTATGGGAGCCCCCCTTAAATATTTATTTTATTCTGTTTTTATTATTTGTTGTTATAGCGCCAACAGAAATACATCATTTGTGAAAATTTTAACTGTCTAGCTACCACGGTTCATGAGATACCTACAGCCCTTGGTGACAGACGAACAGATAGACGGACACCGGAGTCTTAGTAATAGGGTCCCGTTTTTACCCTTTGGGTGTGGAAATCTAAAAAGAATAAAAATAATTATTTTTGTACATACACCAGGAGTGACTGCAATTTTTTCATTACCTACATTTTAATGCATGCTTACTCAGTGACAAACGAGCAGACAGCCCACCTGATGGTGAGCGGTAACTGTCGCCCATAACATCCACGAAACACGCATTCAAGCTGTTGGCAACAAAAATGCAGAATCGCAGGTGCGTTGTCCTTCAAACCGGAACACAAAACACACCAATGCAAGCATTGTTGCTTGGCGGCAGAAATAGATAAGGCAGTGGTCCTCACCCAGGCGGCCTCCTACCATTTGATAAAACCTACTTCATGTTATCTGTTTACTGATTTGAAAAATTACGGTCTAAATAGGAATAGGATTAATTAAAACGAGGCTTTACTGAATCATAATATTTATTCAAATAATCAAAATTATTATGAAAATATATTTTTATTAAGTACCTATTATATATTATTTTTTACACTAAACTATTTTTAATACTTTTTAATTTACACACTTATCCTGTGATTATTAGGAGTGTCGGTGGCCGAATGGTTAGGGTATCCGACAAATTGTTATTGAGACATCTATGAACACTGCAATGTTTTTTATGGCTAGTCGACTTTGTAGCCATCTTTAACGAATTGGTAGTTATATACGACGTAGGTAGGTACCTAAATGTTCAAATTATTATAGAACGTCAGTGCAGGCGCGAATCTTGCGCGGTTTTGCGTACGGCGCAGCTCCGACCCCGACTGGCGCTCCATATAACCTCCTATAAATATTGTCAGTGTGTGCGTGCGACGGCCATACGTACGGGCGCGCTCACATACAAACCGCGCTCGGTGCGTTTGTATGAAGTTACCTTACTTCTCTATTTATACTATGACTGTGTTCTACTAGTTAAGCCCTTTCATTTGATACCCATATTGAAGTAGTCGTGACAAAATTTGTAAACCGCCATTTTGTAGCGCCAGCCATCTTGGAATTACAATGAAACAGAATTTATTTAATTGTATTGTCACCAGAAATAAAGGTGTGTACCAAATTTCAGATCAATCTGTCAACAGGAAGGGGGTCAAATGTCAAGTACTAGATTTGACCCAAAAATATAAACAAATAAATAAATAAACAAATAAACAAATAAACAAACAAACAAACAAACAGGTCAACCTAAATAAAACCGATTAATAAAAGTAGTTATAGTGACATCACTATGATAGTTTGACAAGCCCGGTTGCCGAATGGTTAGCAATGGGTACTTTGTCTCCGAGTTCGCGGGTTCGATCCCCGCACATAACTAACATTTGTGTGCGTGAACATGTCTGTTGGTCTTTGGTGTGTATTTATGTATTTTAAGTTTATATTTACAAAAAAAAAATGTATTTAAGTATATTCTTCACTTATCTAATATATACATGTACATGCTTTGCTTAGTTTGGAACTAGATGGCGCTGTGTAATTTATCCAGTTGTATTCATTTATAGTTAGATATATGATATTGCGATACTTTTTCAGATGTAATCTGCATCATCATCATCATCATCATCAGGTACATTTTAGTCTCCACTATAGGAGTACGACCCTCTCTCTTCCGTCCTAGAGGTTTTGGTCTACACTCCCCATGCTGGTCAAACGGGTTGGGGAGTAGTAATTTGATAATGTATTTCCCTTAGTCGCCTTGTACGACATCCACGTGAAGAAACGGAGTGATTCTATTCTAGTCTGCCGGAAACCACACGAAAATCTGCATACATGTAGTATCATCAATATGCAGCGCACGCGATGTAAGGAATTTCATAGTACAATTTAAACTTCATTTTAATTATTGGAGTTTTAGTATGGGGTGTAAGTGGTTCATCAAGATCTTTGAACTAAAGCCAACTTCACCTGCACGTGGTGAAGCTCTTGCGAAAAGAGAGGTAGGGAGCGTAATTGTAAGCTACCCGACTGGGGAATGTAACTCCACCTCACAGAATACCGCAGCCAAATAACAATTCCCTTGAGGGTTGTTGTGTTCCTGCGAGTGAGTGAGGTCACCAGAAAGAAACGAAGGAGATGCTGCCGTTGGCAGCGGGGGTGGCGGCGCGCGAGCAATATTTTATGTTGGAAGCGTTAATATGGTTATGGTAACCGCTTCACATCAGGCGGGCCGTATGCTTGTCTGCCACCCGACGTAGTATTAAAAAAAAAATTGTAGAAATATTTCAAAAAAAAAAAAACTCATGTCACTCAGTCCTAATGTAGCATTGTAATGGTGAATTTTTTTTTTAAATCCGAAGAGTAGGTAGTTTCGAAGATTACCTGTTACATCTGAACTCACAAACATTACCTTCTTATAATATTACCAATATTACTACAAAATAACTAAATTGGTCAAATAATATTTCAAATCGGTTCAGTATTTTCAGCGAAATTTATTGAGCTTATAAAATCATCCGGTCGTTCTGTCTGTCCGTTGCCATGAAACTCAAAATTTAGAAATTCTGACTTCGGATTCGTGTAGAGCATCAAAAAGTAGTGAAGTGTAAAATGACCTTGGCTTTTCGATCAATTCGGGATTTCGAAAAAAAAAATCCGGTCAAGTGCGAGTCCGACTCGCCCACCGAGGGTTCCGTACATGGATTACTATAAATTTGATATTTTTAATTATAGGTAAATAAGAAATAATCCGTCGGAAAAAATAAATAAAATATATTTTGCAATGTGCACATCAAGCTCTTTCATAATGATACCCCATTTGAACTAGTAACTTCAATTTGAAATTTCGACCCCCTATTGACGTGACAACGTCTTATAAATTGGTTAGCCGGGTGACACTTCAAGAAACTGGGTCACGTTATGCGCTTACAATGAGAGCGAGTGAAAGGCGCGTGCCTTTCACTCGCTCTCATTGTAGGCGTGTCGTGGACGCGTGTCCCTTCTAAGAGCGAGAGAGACAGACATAAAAAGTGAAAGGCATGCGTCCCTTCCACTCGAAAACATTTTACCACTCAAAGTCGTTGTCACGTAAAACTTTCGCCCGTATACCGACTTTACAGGCAACCATTTTTTTTTTTTTTTTTTAGATTTAATTACAAATGTGTAGTTTTGAGATTTATTCTTGTATCTGTAGTCTATAACGATTTTAAATAAAAAGAAAAAAAATCGCTATGGTGGCGCATACTGGGCGTCCGATATTTAGAGTATAGATACTTACAAACAAACTTTTTTTTATACTAAGTCGGATGGCAGACAAGCATACGGCCCGCCTGATGTGAAGCAGTTACCGTAGCCATATTAACGCTCGCAACATAAAATTTCGCTCGCGCGCCGCCACCCCCACTGCCTACGCAGCATCTTCTTCTTTTCTGGTGACCTTACTCACTCACAGGAAAACAACAACCTTCAAGGGAATTGTTATTTGGCTGCGGTATTCTGTGAGGTGGAGGTACAGTCCCCAGTCGGGTAGCCCACAATTACGCTCCCTACCTCTATTTTACTTTACAAACTTACAAATTTAACTTCTTTATAATGTTAGTGTTTACTAACTATACAAAATAAATAAATAATAAATAAATATTTCTGGACCATTTTCACAGCGCCATCTAGTCCCAAATTAAGCTCAAAGCTTGTATATTACGGGTACTAGACAAGTGACAATTTTTTTTTAAATATATACTTATAATACGTAGAAAACACCTAGCCAAACCGACATGTTTATGCACACAAATGTTTGTTTTGTGCGGGGATAGCACCCGCGACCTCGAAGTCAAAGTAGCTCTTGCTAGCCATTCGACCACTAGGCTCGTCAAACTTGATAGTTATGTCACTATAACTACTTGTATTTTATTTCAAAAAGTGTATTAAAAGGCACTTTATATTATATCTTTATTAATCTTGGTATTGATTCTTATAAAAATAAATTACCTCATAGTTAAGATTGTTTCGGTATCTGCTTATTTCTTTTTGAAATATTAAAATGACATTTCACAAAAAAAATATTATGAGTTAAAAATTGTATTACAAAATAATTAAAGTTTCAGAGATTACTTCCCACAAAGAAACTTACAAACTTAACCTCTTTATAATGTTAGTGTGTACTAACTATAAAAAATAAAAGTATGTATATAGTTTTATGTAATTTGATATTTTCTGTAATCAACCGATGAATAGCGGTGTCCTTTATTTTTGTAGTCCATGAGTCCTGTGAAATTTGTTTTTGCCCAGGAGTAATGGGGAGGAAACGAAAACGCAACCACTTTGCCGTTGTAATAAATAATGAGGCGCAGAAATAGAAGCAAACAAACCCTTTTTAAACCGTCGCAGCGACGTTGGGTTATTTTAGAGATCTACTCAAAAGAATCAAAGAAAATGTTTTATTTTTAAAATGACGTTGAAACGAGAAATTTAACCGTAGCGGTAAGCGGCTATCGTAGCCATATAAAAGCTCACAGTTTGAAAAATCGTTTGCGCACCGCCACCTCCGCCACCAACGCTGCAACGTAGCAACTCCTTCCTGGTGACCTCACTCACTTGTAGAAACACAACAACCCTTAAGGGAGTTGTTGTTAGCTGCGGTCTTCTGTGAGGTGGAGGTTCTTCCCCAGTCGGGCCGCTTACAATTACGCTCGCCCTACTTCTCTTTCGTCAGAGCCTCGTTAGTCAGTCAGAAGGGTGCACCAAGTGAAAATGAGGTTGGCTTTGGCTTAAAGATGGTATTGAACCGCTTACACCTCAATTTATTTATTTTAAATTACCAAATTGGTTTAAAAATTTAAGTTGAATTTAGTTTTTATTCTTATTTTTAGAATTAGTTTTATTCACATTAATTTGTAGTAGAATATAATTGATTTTATTTATATAATCGAATCTCAAGTTTGGAACATGATCTATTGATGGAGTGTGTCGAAATGAAAATAGAAAACAAGCCTTAATTAAACAGTTTCAGCTTAATTCGAACGACACGCCGAGATCTGTCATAGCATTCTGGCTGCTTCGAGTGCAGCCCCATGCTATATATTTTTCAGGTAAAATAATTTGCTATTACGAATAATATGTTAGGGTACGATGGTATTGTCATCGTCACCCTGTGTGACAAAACTCCCAAAATATATTAAATAAAAATTGGAATTTCGTTCTTTTAAATTTTTTTTTCCATAATTAAATGGAAATTATCAAATACATAGAATTTGATAGATATCAAACACATTCTAAATTTATAGTTATAAAACACATTGAAATATGATTTTGTAAAATCTAATAGCATGCAAGGGAACCCTTATTTTTTTGTCAATCCGTACTTAACCAGTTCCCTTCTCTCAAACAATTCGATTTTCCAACTTCAATGAAAGGGTCAATGTGATTGATCGGACACTAAGTGAATTAATTTGTTTTTTGGTTTACGTTTTTGGAGTTTAAGTGGAAATGTGATGGAAACATAAAAAAGGTCAATGGTTTTAAATATAAAGAAAAATATTACCATTCAGCGTGGCAATACTGCTAGCCTTCTGGCCACTTTACCTTTATGACGCTATTTAGATATATCATTATATTTTATTAAATTTAATTAGTTTTTGTATATTTAGATTTAATTGTATATTTTCAATTATTAGTAAGTATTTAAAATGTTAATTTTCAAATAAAAAGAAAAAAGAATAATAATGTAGAGTATCGTATTACAGCGCAATAAAAATATTAAATACAGAAGTAATCACGATGTTACATATTTCGACAATCTCCACGTAAATAATCGAAACAAAAACTCTATGTTCCCCCTCCCATGTATACATGTAAATATGTATAACGTAATCAAAGTGCTTATATTATTATTTTGAGATGTAGCAGGGTTAATATACATTTCGTATTTAAATAATAATGTCATAATCTATTTTTTAAACGCTATATTATAAAGTATTTAAAATTACTTTCGATGTTATACGTAAGGGTCGTGGATTTACTGTATTTTAAATTTAATTAATAGTTGAGATTGTTTTCAAAGTCTCCGCCAACCCGCAGTTGAGCAGCGCGGTAGAGTAGGTATGCTCTAAACCCATTCGATTGAGGGGAGACCCATATCCCAGCAGTGGAATGAATAAGCATTGACGATTAAGTTTATTATTATGGAAGGATTCACGGGAAATCATTTTATTCTGTTATTTATGATTATAAATCCATCAGGTCTTTATTTTCTTCTAGATGATCGATTTATGGCAAGGTACCACAAAACATTGATGTAGCAGGGCAGGTGGGCGTATTCCATCGACCAGAGATTAGACCCATGAACATCAGAAGTGGTACATATATTTACTAAGATTATGAGAGCTCAGGTTAAACTGGAAATATAAATTGGTGCAAGTCTTTTTTAAAAATGTTCATGTTTTTGAAATCATCAACAGATAATCATGTTAGTGAGTCGCTCTCCAATATTAGCTTACGTAAAAGATAAAAAAATCCTTTCGTATCGGATGCCTACGTCATAACAGCTATCTATATGTTAAATTTCAACTCGCAGTTTATCAACAGATAGTAAATTCTCCCATTAGTAGCTAGAGTAGAGAACCCGCTCAATGTCAACAGCGTTTTACTCGCTACAATTCGCTGTAAGCTGCGAGCAATTTGCAAGACTCTTATTATTCTAAATCCTTCTGAGACAAAATAATTTCTCATTTCCATCAGCTAAAACATGCTATATAAAACATTTCATAAAATAAAATATAAATGGGAAAGTTTGCAAGGTAGACGAGGCGGTGGCGGCGACTTGAATTCGCCAAAGGCAAAGTCGCGATTTACAATAACATTTATGATATTTGAGCTGTTCGAAATTGTTTTTATGTTTTAATCATAGAATAAAAATATCATACTTTAAATGCTATAAGATAGCTGAGTGTCATTGTGTTTTATTATGGAATAGACGAACTCGGTGGTTCAATGGTTAACAATGGCCCACTTTGACTCCGAGGTCGCAGGTGCCTTTCCCGTACAAGACAAATATTTGTGTGCATGAACACATCTGTTTGTCTTGCTCTAGATGTTTTCTATGTATTATATGTATGTATTTACAAACAAAAATGTATCTACGCATCATATCAGTTATCTTATATCCATAGTACAAGCTTTGCTTAGTTTGGGACTAGACGTGCATGTGATATTTGTCCAGGAATAGTTAGTTAATGAAAGTTATTTAGTTTATGTCACCTATCTTTATTTATTATTTATGTTCTGGGCCCAGATAATGGTGATGATTATTGCAGACAACAGGCGTAACAGTACTGTTGTATGTTGGGTAATTTACAATATTGATTTACAAAGGAAAGGGAGCAATAATGTGAAGCCACACGAGACCTGCCCCCTTACCACCATCTCTTATTGCGACTCAATAACTGAATAGATTGCTTATTCATACCAATGAATAAGCGATTCTATTTCAAATGGAATAGAGTCGCTTATTCATTGGTATGAATAAGCAATCTACTCAATTATTGAATCGCAATAAGAGATGGTGGTAAGGGGGCTGGAGCTCTACCGCTTAAGCTAAGGCTGATTCCGATCGAACATTTTGATTCCAAAAATAGGCCTTAGGTTAAAGTCAATGACAAACACCTTCAGCTTAGTTGGTAGAGCTCTAGTTTTTCTACCGGCTGAGCTAAACACAATTACCTACCACTATTCTAAGCTGTGGTTTTATGTTCGCATCCAAAAAATCCGATGTAAATCGGCATGAGTTTCGGTGGTAGGGGCCCAGAACCGTGGTCTCGCCACCTATCAAACAAATAATTATTTTGGAGTAGCGCTTTAGGACTATAACAGAAAATAGATAGTTTTTACTTGTGGTCTCAGAAATAAATATTTTATTACGTAAAAGTAAAATTATTCGTTTTTCACCCAGGTTTCGTGTATTTACTCGAAGCCTGGGTGAAAACCATATAGGTAATATCTTCTCAAATGGAAATTTTCCTTAGTAAATAAAATAGAATAACTATTAAAGATCGATTCTTTTACAACCAGTGATGCCAGTTCTTGCCTCACTATTTTTATCGTACAAATGCAATTTAAATACGTATAAGTTCTTACATCACACATGCGTAGATAAACGAATCGTTGTGATTTGTCCGTAATCACTACTACAGACTCACATTACAACCGAGTGTCCCCAAACTGTGTGATCATGTAGGGCTAGGTTCTGAACGCAATTTACTGAATATACACTGTGTCGTAAATCGTTGGCGTACGAGTATGTATTTTTGTAAGTAAAACCAGAAATGTATTTTTCATTATACTTTTTTTAGCTTACTTGTTTACTTACTGCTGCGGCGCTTGTGCTGCACTAAAGTTGATCTTGGTTTCGACACCAGATGACGCCTTTCGATCCTGGGTCATGTCTCGCCAATTGCTAACTCCGAGGTTACGCAGGTCTTTCAGCACCTCATCACTCCAGCGGTACATTGGGCGCCCAGTCGGTCGGCTATCACTTGGTCGTCCCATGTAGCCTCTTTTTACGGCACCATCCTCCCCCATTTTTTTAGCTACAATAATATTTCTGATACTAAAATTAAGATGCCATGTTTCATATTACATAGAGTAAGCACAACTTTTCATGACATGAACTGCGATGAAATCCGCAAGTGACTAGACGGCACGTTCGCGTATTCCAGAGAAAATGTGATCATTCGTATTCCATCTTTAATACTAGTTCTAGTAAGATCGAAAGCATCTGTACTTTCGCCACTCCTACATAGCATTTCTACCTTTATTAAATGTTCTGGACAAAGATTATTGCGATGATGGTGGGGTATTTTACAATATTCTGGTAGGACTCTGAACCAGGTTAGCGGCAGAGACCACGAGCTTGGTCCCGATGCATGTGATCCACTCGACTCCCAGCAAAGTCAAGAGTCTACCTAAAAGAATTACAAATCTTGCTACATATATAAATTTGGGATGTAAGTGGTTCATCAACATCTTTGAACCAAAGCCAACTTTACCTGCGCGCGGTGCACCCTGCTGACTGATAAACGAAGCTCTGGCGAAAAGAGAGATAGGGATCGTAATTGTAAGCTACCCGACTGGGGATTGTACCTCCACCTCACAGAATACCGCAGCCAAATAATAATTCTCTTGAGGGTTGTTGTATTCCTGCGAGTGAGTGAGGTCATCAGAAAGGAAGGAGATGTGCGTTGGTAGCGGAGGTGGCGGCGCGTGAGCAATATTTTATGTTGCGAGCGTTAATATGTCTACGGTAACCGCTTCACATCAGGCGGGCCATTATAATAGTATAAAAAAAAAATCTGCACTTTCTCCACTCCTACATATCATTTCTATCTCTATTAAATGTTCTGTAACAAAGATTATTGCGATGAAGGTGGGGTATTTTACAATATTCTCGCGGGACTCGGAACCAGGATAGCGGCAGAGACCACGAGCTTGGTCCCGATGCATGTGATCCATTCGACTTCCAGCAGAGCAAAGAAATAATTACAAATTTTGCTTCATATTACATAACGTTGTAAATTACCGCTATTTCAGCTTTTGAAGATTGCTTCGAAAATAATTTCAATCACTAAACATAATATACTTGCATATTAAACATTGCTTAAACTCCATGACAATTTGGTATTCAGGAACATTTTTGAGGGGAGAAATTAACTTTTCACTTAAGGAACTTGGCAAGTGGGCGGTATTTTAACAAATTTGATCGATTTATATTTTGCTTACATCAATACACTTATAAGTTAGCAGCGTAAACATTTGATTTAGCGTTTTAATCACTCGGTTGTCCCCGGGTTGTTTATTAACAGAACTTTTAATCAAAACTTGGGATAGATTCAGTTAGTTTACTGGAAGAGTTAGTGTATTTAGGATATCTTTAGGTCTTTCACTACTTAAAGTACACACATAAAATACACAGAACACGTATTTACGTGAAGTACACAAGTTACATGAAGTACGCGTATGTCTAGCGACCGCTGCTTACTTATCTTTCTCAGACGTCTATGCTACGGTAATTTTGAGGCCTCATTAGTGTGTTGTGTCATGGCAACGCTTCAACGGATCAACGGATCAACGCATTGTATGCCACACCTACGTTGCGATGACGCACAACGTCGCAAAACAATAGAGCGACGCATGCAGCATATTTACGTAAAGTACACAAGTTACCACTATGTTTTTATCATTTGACGTCAATTCTATAGTAAGGCACAGTTCGATGAACTTCTGAGTCAAAGCACGGAAGATTCGTAGGCACCTTTGCTAGAGTGCGGGTGTATAGGTTATTTTGATTTTTTTGTTAACTTGAATTATTTCATCAACGTCGTTCGCTTGACCTTTTCTCATAATTTGGGGTCGTTGCTGTGTATTTTTCTTCCATTTATTTATATCAACTGGCATTTTTTACCTCTTTCTCATGCTTATCATCTTTTACACAATCCATCCTTCCTTCATTTTGGTCTTCCTCTTTTATTATTGAACTAGCTGTTACCAGCGGCTTCGCCCGCGTGGTCCAGGGGCGCTGTCATTTGTGTATATTTTTTTCTTGTTGCAATTTTTTTACTTCGTGGGATAAAACGTAGTACCAATATGTACAAATCATCATAGTCTGCGGATGAATTTACCTCTGACGCTGAAGGATTGAAAAACAACACAAAACATATATATATATATATATATATATATATATATATATATATAAATCATGTTGCTACTTAAGTTCCTTTCGACGTGATAGAAGGACAAATGATTACAAAGTTTATTTTTTATCCCATGGAAATAAGATGTTGATAAAAAGTAGCTTATGTCACTGTCCAAACCGTAAACTATCCCTGTTAAAAAAATCATGTGCGTACGTAGATTCCTTTCGACGTAAAAGAAGGACAAATGATTACAAACTTTATTTTTTCCCATGGGAATAAGATGTTTTTCCGGGATAAGAAGTAGCCTATGTCACTCTCCAGGCCATAAACTATCTTCAAAAAAATCGTGTCGATTCGTTCGTTACTTTCGACGTGAAAGAGGGACAAACAAACAAACAATCAAAACGCACTTTCACATTTATAATATTAGTATGGAAGTATGGATATGGATTTGTATTCGAATATTTAATATTAAATCTGAATGTAATAGGGTGAATTGATTTGAGGAGCTTGATGGCGTCGTTGCGCGTGTTAATCTAATCGAACACGTAAGGTAAGCAACCACGACCGTAGCCTGTCCATGGATGAATTAAATATTATCTCGAGCTCCTTCGTGCTTCGGAGCGCAAGTTAAGTCGTCGGTCCCGTCTGTTGACATTAGATGACAGTCGTTAAGCCAAGTCAGTGGCCTTTAGGCGGCTTGAAAACACTGGCCTCCGCCGACCCGCAGTTGAGCAGCGTGGTGGAGTATGCTCTAAACCCCCTTTCAATTGAGGGGAGACCCGTATCCCAGCAGTGGGATGAGTAAGGGTTGACGACGAGGGTGAATTGAATTGATTATTACACATTGTCCACCAAATTTCGTCCTAGCTGGAACACGGTCGCGACAGCAATATTTACGTCGCTTGCTTCGTTCATTAATATTTTAACATTACATATATTTTGTTCATTTTGAACTTCTTTGTACTTTGTACCACTTCATGGCATGCACTACATATATGTTATAAGAACGTGAATAATTAATAAGAAATATCATTTGCAATATAATTTCAACATAATAGATACTTACCAGTGACATACATTTGAACAAATTGAACGAGTTCCTTGCACTATCTAGAATTTCTACATTGCCGTAAGCTGTTCTACTTGCTCCCACTGAACAAGTTAGTTGGGGGAGTTAAAAGGAATTTTAAGAGGGTGTCGTTGCCTCTCCTAGTTGTTGTGTGCGCTCCTATAGAAGCGCTTAAGTAAGTAAGTGGAATGTTCTCGACTCGTAAAAGATTCAAGTTTTAGCTTGCTATTTATTGGAGTGTTAATACGGGGGTTGACTATGTTGTGCGGTATTAGGCGTGCATTTACTTAACTATATTACTTGCTATATATATACAGCAACTCACGTACATGCACTTAGTACGTGAAGACCTTTCTGATGTTATGTTAGCCTAGTCAAGCATTTTCACGACAAGAGTTGTGAAAATGCTTGATGTTGTGTGTACACGTTTTCATGATAAGAGTTTTGGGGTGTAAGGAGTTTATCAACATTATTGTACCAAAGCCAACTTCACCCGCATGCGGTGCACGCTGCTGACTGACAAACGAAGCTCTAGCGAAAAGAGGGGTAGGGAGCGTAATTATAAGCTACCCCACTGGGGAATGTACCTCCACCTCACAGAATATCAAATAATAATTTCCTTGAGGGTTGTTGTGTTCCTGCGAGTCAGTGAGGTCACCAGAAAAGAAGGAGTTGCTGCGGTGGTAGCGGGGCTGGTGGCGCGCAACTGATATTTCATGTTGCGAGCGTTAATATGGCTACGGTAACCGCTTCACAGCAGGTGAGCCGTATGCTTATCTGCCACCCGTCGTGGTATAAAATAAAATAAAACCGGACAAGTGCGAGTCGGACTCGCCCGCCGAGGGTTCCGTAGGTACGTAGTATTATTATTAAATTTGAAATTTTTCATTATAAGTAAGAAATAATGCGTCGAAAAAAAAATATATATTTTGCAATGTGTAGGTACATCAAGGCCTTTCATATGATACCCCATTTGAACTAGTAGTTTCAATTTGAAATTTCGACACCCAATAAAAAATATAGACCCCCTATTTTTTAAGATCTATTTACAAATGAATAGTTTTGAGATGTATTCCTGTACTTGTAGTCTATAACGATGTTACTTGCCAAATTTCATAGTTCTAGGTCAACTGGAAGTACCCTATAGGTTTTGATTCCCTTGAGTGTGTCGAAATATGCGTTTTTTGCTGAATAAACGGCCGTAACTTTTTTCTACGTAAACTTAGCAGTTTGATTTTTTTACAACTTCATGGGACCGTAGACCTGAGTATACAGTTCAAATTTCAGCTTGATACCTCCACGCATTCTCGACTTAGAGGGTCTTGACAGACAGACAGACAGACAGACAGACAGACAGACAGACAGACAGACGGACAACAAAGTGATCTTATAAGGGTTCCGTTTTACCTTTTGAGGTACGGAACCCTAAAAAAGTACATTTTGGCTTTGGCTCTAAAAATGGTGTAGGTTCATTTTTAGGGCCAAAGCTAAAATGTAAGTAGTGGCAAATCCTCCATCACATAAAAGCCTTTGTTTCGATTAAAATGATTGAAATATAGGTACTTCTACTGGAGTACCTCCACTTCACAGCAGACCGCAACCAAATAACAATTTGTAGATGGTTCCATGTGGAAATTATTATTAATAAATAACTAATATAATAATATATATATATCTATATATATAAAAGAGAAAAACACTGACTCACTCATCACGAAATCTCAGAAACTACAAGTGCTAGGAGTCTCAAATTTTGCAAGGGGGTTCCTTTTAGGACGTAGGTGCTCACTAAGACGGGAATTTGGAAAATTCAACCATATATATATGTATGTATATATATAATTATATATTATATAGGTTATGGTATATATAATATATTATATATACGGTAATATATATATCATTTTTGTTATTTTAGTTATAAAAAAAATATAACTAAGGTTCAAAAATATCCATCCCATCACATACATCCATTTGTAGATTGGTATATTCTTACGAGATGTTCACTTTCACTACCTCACCAGGTTCTAAGAAATACTGCGTTACTTACTAGCGAAGGTGCCAACATGTAAGTAATCAAAAAACCTCTTGGTATTACTTGTAACACAAGTATTGTCACTCTCGCTGCTAATGCATTACTTTGTCAGCATCTGCCTTTTGACCTATCTCGCAGGAACATAACAATCCCATGCTTTAGACTCCTGTCACACCCCGGCCACTCCATACAAATGTCGTGTCGTTTACTACTACATAAATAATAATGTCTGTACAGAGCATGAATGAGCGTGTGTGCGTCCGCCGCCATACAAACTGTTCCAGATTTGTCTCAGAGAAGATGTTAGGTCGACTCGAGAGAGCGGCAGGGAGTTGCAATACTCCTGGGAAGACCTTGACAAGCAATTCGTTCCATAACAATAGTACTACGGAGAAAATCTTTCTAAAATTGAACACTATGCGAGTATTTCGGTTCTAATATGTTAGGATGAATTCCCTACCGATGGAGACCGATGTGATTATAGAAGGAAGCTGTGGGTATCATGTCAAATAACTCCTCTAAACATAACACATCATCATCAGCCTGTATCTACCCACTGCTGGATGCACCACTGCCTTCCCCAATGCTTTTCACCAGATAACACATACACATATAACAGATAAACATAACACACTGAACAGTAAATAGAAAGAGAAAGAGAGCCAAAGTCTTTTAAAAAGGATCTTTTCCAAGATTCTAAAAATACAAGCTGTAAAAGGGAGTCGCATTATGAAAAACTTTGAAAACTCCTGACTAAAGCGCAACCATACGTAACTAACGAACTTTGTAACAAGTACGAAACCGCAAAAGGTTTGCAATAGTTGGAAGGAAACCACATAATTTCAACTCGTATCGGTTTCACCCTATTTTGAAACTTGGGTACGAACGTAGCTTCTCTATTGGGGACGTTTTGAAACACAACACCACTTAATTTCAAAAGCTATTGAGAAAATGAAGTTAACGAAAGACCTCGGATCTGTTCAGGGACTTTAGGATGAAACGACGATAACTTTTTAACGAAGTGACAATTACATACTTTCTTAACTTAATTTATCGTCCCAATTAAAATAGAGAGCCTTTAAGTTAAAGTGAAATAATTAAATAATGTCTAGAATTACTATTCTAATTAGTTGACTTAAGAACAATTAAATTTATTTACATCTTAATAACTACATGCTTTTAATTAGGTACTGTGGTTTTAAACGTTTCGAAAATACTTTGTGAATTGAAATACATAATATTAATTGGGTAAATCTCTAATTGGATAAATCGTATTTCTGTGAAGCTGGCGAGGGTCAGACAGTGCAGCACATTTTGTTTCCCGCATGCTCCAAACAAAGATGGGAGTTCGAGCAGCATTTGGGAATGCGGGTCACTGAAGCGAACGTGTCCGAGGTGATGGCTGGAAAATGTAGGTATAAGTTTATTGACTAGGGACTATGTCATAGGGACTATGTCATCAGGCGGAACAAGCACTTAGGACCAATGTTGGACTTGGGCGCTTATATTTTCGATAGGCGTCTCGATCGCGGTGGCAAGGTGGGGTTATTGAGTTAAGTGTCTGCCAAGGGCAGCTGTGAATGGATTGACACTAATTAGATTGTAAGTTTGACCAAGCCATCACCTCAAACTCGTCGGCATCCAAAACGTGGACAAAACTCTAAATTGTAAGATAACTTGTTAAAAAATTTATGCTACTAATTTTATCATTGTTTAGAAATAATATTATGCTATTGCGCCATTTTTTTTATTATTGTTTATTCTGACTAAAGTTTCTGATTAAAGTTCATTTATTAATTAAACGAACTTCAATGAGTTCGGACGTTTTTATTATATATCCTCCACCACCAATTTCGGATGGCGGCCCTGTCGCAACCTGACCAACACGGACGAAAATCAGCGATAGAATAAAGAAGTCATTGTTGTCATCCATCGACTCACTACAATCTTTATCAGATCTTCCATCTCTATGCCTTTCTGATCCATGGCCGCCACTCTATAATCTATCTGCCCCAATAGACGACAATTTTACAAGTCTGTGGCTTGCACTAACCCATTTTCATTGATTCGTCGATATTCTCTTACCTCGCAGCCTGCTGATATATTTAGCTCTAATATGGATTATACGTGATAAATTTGACAAAAAATACACCTATCCTTTAAATATGGTTATAAATGAAATAGATCAAAATAGAATAGAACAATAATTTACGGTTCCGTTTAGTTAACGGGAAGCTATGGGCCCTATTCTTACAGCTTATACGTCCCTGTGCATCCTTCCGGTTATATCACGGGATTGCGAGTCTCTTGTCAACCTAACCAGATGAGAGGACCTTTACCCGCACCGCTTTCGCTAAACCAACTAAAACTTTCGGTAAACCAACCAAGCACTTAAGCAGATTAGTAGCAGAACTTATTCCCCTGTCACCTACAAGCGGGCTGTTAAGTCGAGTAACTCGTGACGAATCGACGCTCGGTCTCCCAAGCATCGGGGCCCTACTACCACTCCCCAATCTCCATGATGGGTACGGAAGCTGTAGGCGTACTGACTTCCCAACGCATTCTGACGGGAAGAAACTGTAAAATATTGTTCTATTCTATTCTGATCCATTGGAAAAAAATCGGGACGATCGTAGGAGATTCTGTATTAGTAATATCTGTTGAGCCAGCATGCGAGCAGTAGTTACATTATAAGCGTTTATACGCTACGGTAACCGCACTACATGAGGAGGGCCGTATATTTTTTAACATTTAGCTTGACATAAAAACTGTAGTTGTGACAGGATATACCTATTCCAGTTTCAGAAAATGTTAGACTTTCATTATTTCAAAGTGCAACGAATCTTATGCCAACTACGTTTAAATAAAAATACTCTCTCAGAACTTACCTAAAACGTAATTATAATCCTTCAAACAACGGGTATACAGAATTACAGAGATAAGATTTATAGCTTTTGCGTGTAATGTGATCTTGGAACCATCTGCGAAAGTTTCTAGGATAAAAAAATGGCTGGAGATTATCTACACTTTTATTATTTAAATTCATCCCATATTTTTATGTCATCTTTATTATTCAGGGGTCGGCCCTTTCCAAGATTTTTTATAGTCCATATTTATCTAAAATATACATGAAGAACTTGAGTATATTATCATAGTTTCTCATGGCAGACGTTTGAAATTATGTTAGTTTCTATAATTTTTAAATAGATTGTGTGAACTGAACTGTAGAAAAAAAATATAGTGTAAAACAGTTTTTTGCAGTCTTAAGTAGTAGACATAAAATGCATCAATAAGAACATTGATATGAGTTACCATTAAAATATTAATGACTAGCGATTTTAACAAAAAACAAAAATCCGTGGATTACCACGGCAAAAGTAAAGCATCTTATTAAAAATGCTTTGATATAAAGTATTTTTTACCATGCACTTACCTTTAAAAAACAATTTTGTGCAATGTACCGTGCAATGTGTGGAGAAACACAATAGCCATGCCGGATGCACTTTGCTCGAAGCGACGTAATTGCGTTACCATCGAGGCTTGCACTGCGATTTAGAACAATAATGTTTAACTCATAAATGTTGTTTTTTGATTTTAATGTAATTGCGAAAAGAGTATGCTCTATACAAATGATTTTTTACAAATAATAAGTATATCTGGGAAAGTATGTACCTCTACCCCACAGAATACCGTAGCCAACAATTCCCTTGAGGGTTGTCATGTTCCTGTGAGTGAGGTCACTAGAAAGAAAGACAGGAAGGAGTATAGGCTGGCAACAGATCGGCGACTACTTGGTAAATCTTCACCTACCCCCGGATAAATGAAGATTCATTAACTTCGGTAACGGAGGCACAGGTACTACGCTGAGACAGTCAGCCTGTGGCCACGGCCGGTGCAACCTGGTCGAAACGCCTGGCAATAACAGCGGTATGTAAATACTCGCATGATCGCGTTAATTTCCATTGTTATTTCCATAAATATAATATAAACTAGCTGTCCCGGCGAACTTCGTACCGCCTAACAATCAATGAATGTCGTGGTACATATTAGCTGAACTAAATTTATGATTTTATGGAATTAAAACAATGAATAGTAGAAAATAATAGAGAAGCTCGATGGCGTCATTGCGCGTGTCAGTCTAATTGAACACGCAAGTTAAGCAACGTCGACCGTAGCCTGTACACGGATGGGTTTATATTACCTCGAGCTCCTCCGTGATTCGAAAGACACGTTAAGCCGTCGGTCCCGGTTGTTATCATTAGCTCATCTTGAGCTCCTCCGTGCTTCGGAAGGCACGTTAAGCCGTCGGTCCCGGTTGTTATCATTAGCTCATCTTGAGCTCCTCCGTGCTTCGGAAGGCACGTTAAGCCGTCGGTCCCGGTTGTTATCATTAGCTCATCTTGAACTCCTCCGTGCTTCGGAAGGCACGTTAAGCCGTCGGTCCCGGTTGTTATCATTAGCTCATCTTGAGCTCCTCCGTGCTTCGGAAGGCACGTTAAGCCGTCGGTCCCGGTTGTTATCATTAGCTCATCTTTAGCTCCTCCGTGCTTCGGAAGGCACGTTAAGCCATCGGTCCCGGTTGTTATCATTAGCTCATCTTGAGCTCCTCCGTGCTTCGGAAGGCACGTTAAGCCGTCAGTCCCGGTTGTTATCATTAGCTCATCTTGAGCTCCTCCGTGCTTCGGAAGGCACGTTAAGCCGTCGGTCCCGGTTGTTATCATTAGCTCATCTTGAGCTCCTCCGTGCTTCGGAAGGCACGTTAAGCCGTCGGTCCCGGTTGTTATCATTAGCTCCTCCGTGCTTCGGAAGGCACGTTAAGCTGTCGGTCCCGGTTGTTATCATTTAATGACAGTCGTTAAGTTAAGTCAGTGGCCTTTAGGCGGTTCGAAAACACTGGCCTCCGCCAACCCGCAGTTGAGCAGCGTGTTGGAGTACGCTCTAAACCCCTTCGGTTGAGGGAAGACCCGTATCCATAAAAACTGAAGATTTCATAAAAATAAAGATTTCCTTATTGTAAATTTTTTTTTAAATAACGTTTTGTTTTATTTTTTTTAGTTTTGAAATAGGTTTTATCATTTTGGTGATTTGTAATTGTCATTTCTTTTGATGTTTATTCTGATTTGATTCTTGCGCTCGAACCCCATGGGAAAAGCGTTTTCACCCCTATCGATTTGACATTTTTAAATTTTCATAACAAATCACAGACAACTTTCGTGACACCAATCAATTTGACGTTTTGATATTTGACAACCAATAAATATCGTAATCCCTTTTTCAACTGACACTTTCATTTGTATGGGAAAATGTTTTTTCTTTTATTTTATTTTTTCGAGAATTTTCCAATGTTTTTAAGAGTTATTCTGCTATTCGGGACGGAAACAAATCCAACAAATCAAAAACCATGACAATCTGTCCAGCCGTTCTCGAGTTATAAGTGTTGTAACAAACACGACTTTCTTTTATATATATAAGATAAATAAATTTTTTAAAATAGTTTCACATTTGCTCGGAACCCTAAACAAGTGGGTCGAGTCCTCTAATGAAACTAAAGATATCATTTTATTATAACAAACGCTCTCGTAAATGAAAACGCCACAGGTGTTAGAACCGGATTATTCTCGGTCCAATTTCAACCGGATTAGTATTTACCGGCTATTCAAGGGTTAAACCACCTCCAAATTATTTCGCTTTTATCTAAATATCTTGGATTCCTCAAGCTGGCGTTTGAGTTTAAAACTGATACGATTTTATTTACATTGAAAATTTGTAACATTTTTGTACATAATGTTTAAAATTTGATGGATGGATATATAAATAAAGAAATAAATATTCCCGGACAAATTATACACGACCATCTAATCCCAAACTAAGCAAAGTTTATACGGGTACAAAATAACTGATATAATACTAAAATACATTTTTTTTATACTACGTCGGGTGGCATGCTTGTCATGCGGCCCGCCTGATGTGAAGCGGTTACCGTAGGTAGCTATATTAAAGCTCGCAACATAAAATATTGCTCATGCGCCGCCACCCCCGCTGCCAACACAGCATCTCCTTCCTTTCTTTCTGGTGACCTCACTCACTCGCAGGAACACAACGACCCTCAAGGGAATTGTTATTTGGCTGCGGTATTCTGTGAGATGGAGGTACATTCCCCAGTCGGGTAGCTTACAATTACGCTCCCTACCTCTCTTTTCGCCAGAGCTTCGTTTGTCATTCAGCAGGGTGCACCACGTGCAGGTGAAGTTGGCTTTGGTTCATAGATCTTGATGAACCACTTACACCCTAAATACATACGTAAAAAACACCCAGACCAAGACAAACGGACATGTACATGCACACAAATATTTGTCTTGTCTTGGATCTAATCCGCGACCTCGGAGTCAAAGTGGCCATTGCTAACCATTTGACCAGCGAGATCGTCAATGTACAATGAGTATGGTTGTCTGTTCCTCTTTCACGGATAAAAGTCAAATTTTTTGAAACGTATTAATATTTGATTTTAAGATTATGATAAAGATCATATTAAATAAAGACCTATTAAAAAATGAACTAGTATAAAAACTAAATGAATTAGTGGTCTATATGCCTTTGAACAAAATTCCAACAATAACGGTTCAGTGATAACTGTGAAGGACGAACAAACACACTTTTTGATTTATGCTATTAAGTTTTTTTTTTATGAATACGAAGCCAATCGCAAAATGCGCACACTCAGCGGTGTAAAATGCCGCTGAGTGTGCGCAGATCGGCTTACTTCGTACATAGCGCACACCCCCTGTCGTGGACAAGGATTTTATACATGTTAAAATTTTATTTATTTTACATCCACTTACACACAATTTTGGTTTAAAATACATAAATAAATGAAGGAATAGCATAAAAAATAATTGTCACAATATTATATACAGTAATTAAAACAAATAAAAAAATAATGCTATTAAGTTAGAATGCATCGAGTATGGAAACGAGTTAATAACACGCGATGCATAAAATAAACATCGTTATAACTGATTCGCTAAAAGGCGGAAGACTTGCAAAGGCCGAACCAAGTCTACTACGCTGTGGCATCGAGCTATATTTCAGTGCAGGCTATATTTAAACGACCTATACATATAAATCAAAATCAAAATATCTTTATTTCTTGGACTTTATAAAGCATTTAGAAACGTCATACAAATTAAATATAAGAACATGTATAAATCATTACTACTCTAAATCCGCAGAGCTTAGATTCACTTTCACCACTATCTTGAATGTGAAAGTAAATTAAGTGCCAGTTCCGGCGACGGGGCTTCTTGAGAAGAACTGGCAAGAAACTCAAGGCCAACTCTTTTAATTGTCAATATCGTTACATTAAATACAAATACAATCATTAACATAACAAAACAAGAGCAATTCATTTCCAAATACTTTTATAATTTATGTAATCTGAGATACAATAGTAAGCCTTTTGACATAGTCTAGTTTTGATATATTTCTTAAATTTACCCATGGATAATTTAAACGCGTCGTTTGGAAGTTTATTGTAGAAGCGTATACATTGACCTGGGAACGAGTTAGAGATTTTATGGAGCCTAGTAATATGCACAGCGAGTTTGTTTTTATTTCTTAAATTTAATTGATGGAGGTCACTGTTTTTTCTAAATTTTGTTTGATTTTTCAAGAATCAAGTTGGGTTGTAAAAACATTATATTTTGTAAGTTTGTATGAGGAGCTCGATGGCATAGTTGCGCGTGTCAGTTTAATCTATCAAGCAAGTTAAGCAACGTCGACTGTAGCCTGTCTATGGATGGGTTTGTTTATCTCGAACTCCTCCATGCTTCGGAGTGCACGTTTGAGCTGTCGGTCCAGGTTGTTTTCACCAGATAACAGTCAGCAGTTAAGCTAAAGTGCCTTTGGGCGGCTTGAAAACCGCCATTGAGCAGCGTGGTGGAATATGTTCTAAACCCCTTATACCCCTAAATAGGTACATTTTTTTTTGTAAATACATAAATTTACAAAAAAAAATGTACCTAAACCTGTAATTAAATACTATTTACCCTATTATATTACCCTCCCCAACCCGTCTGGCCAGCGTGGGGAGTGTAGGCCAAATCCTCCTTCGACGAGAGAGGGTCGTCCTGTAGTGGAGACTAAAATGGACCTGATGATGATGATGATGATACTTAAATACATAGAAACGCCCAGACCAAGACAAACAGACATGTTCATGCACACAAATGTTTGCCTTGTGCGGGGATCGAACTCGCGACCACGGAGTCAAAGTGGCCATTGCTAACCATTCGACCATCGAGCTCGTCGACAATGTTCGAACCCGTCTTCCGATATTGATGAAATTTGCCGCACCTGCTACATCCTGCTGACGGACAAACGAGGTTCTGACAAAAAGACAGATAGGGCATAGCGTTTTTGTTAGCTGCCAACTGGATTAGTACCTCACAGAATACCGCCAAATAACAATTCCCTTGAGAGCTGTTCAACAACTCAAGTTTCTACGAGTGAGTGAGGCCACCAGGAAGGGGTTGCTGCATAGACAGCGGAAGTGGCGGCGCGTGAGCATAAGGCTAAGTTCAGATGGCCGCGCGGTACAAGATCAAAGTAAACGATGGTTATCGTTTACATAACCGCGCGGCACCGCGCGGTACCGCGCGGCGCGCTCTTTATATATATGCCGTCATGTGAACGCACAAACCGCGCGGCGACGCGCGGTACCGCGTGGATATGTGAACTTAGCCTTATGTTATATTATTATATATTATATATGGGGTGTAAGTGGTTCATCAACATATTTGAACCTAAGCCAACTTCACCTGCACGCGGTACACCCTGCTGACTGACAAACGAAGCTCTATGTTGCGAGCGTTAATATGGCTACGGTAACCGTTTCACATTAGGTGGACCGTATACTTGCCTGCCACCCGACTTAGTATAAAAAAAATATATTATGCCCCCGTGTATTATAGCTACTACAATCTTTTCATATCAGGCGGGTCATATTGCCACGAGCATATGCTCGTGTACCAGCTGACGTAGTATAAATAAAAACAATCCCTAATATTCATTTTTTTTCATGGATTTTAAGAATATTTCATGAAATACTTCTTAGTGTCGCGTAATGTTTCCAGTGTTTGCTTCGCTTCAGCAAAGGAAACGATTGTATAGCTTCCGTCATATACTGTCCGTTTTATTTATTTATTGTAAAGTTATTTGTAATGAGAGCTCTGTCCGAGGTTACATCTATACGTTTCTATTCCTCCGACTTTTAAAAAACGACCCACGACCAAAGCCACTAACTTTTTACCGTAATTTTATATCTTTTTGTTTTTTTTCATATATATTGTATTTTTGTTAATTAAATGTATACTTTACTTAGCTATTGTAACGTAACAAATTATTTCGAGACATTTCTCAAAAATTGGTCGACACGTCCTGTCACCAGAAGGCAGGTCAGAGAATTAGTATTGCTATCCGCGAGGTAATGCTGCCAGTCTTCTGGGGACATTCCCCACAGGCAACGATCTTGGGGATATTTTTTGTTTGTAGGTAAATTTCAGTTTATTTATTTATTTCTATCGCGTAACTTTTTCTATTTTTTATAGTTAAAATATATAGGTTTTTAGATTAGTTATAGTTTAATTTAGTTTTCTATAATTGGATTGTATTTTCTTATTTTAATTTTAATATTTATTAAGTAATAAAATAGTCATCATCATCATCAGCCTGTATCTACCCACTGTTGGATATAGGCCTTTCCCAATGCTTTCCACCATATGCGATCCTCCGCTTTCCGCATCCAACCGCTACCAGCCACTTTTTTGAGATCATCGGTCCATCTAGAGAGGGGGCGTCCTACGCTTCGTCGCCCCATACGTGGCCTCCTGACTTTCCTCCCCCATCTGCCATCGCTGACTCGGCAGATGTGGCCAGCCCACCTCCACTTCAACTCGCTGACTTTGAGAGCTATGTCGACCACTTTGGTTCTCCATCGAATTTCTTCGTTCCGGATTCGATCCCTTAGAGAAACTCTAAGCATTGTTCTCTCCATCGCTCGCTGTGCGACTTTTAGTCTGTGAACCAACCCAACGGTCAGCGTCCAAGTATCTGCACCGTAGGTCATAGCGGGGAGGACGCACTGATTGAACACTTTGGTCTTCAAGCATTGGGGTATATCTGCGGTGAGGATGTGCCGAAGCTTCCCAAAAGCTGTCCAACCCAGTCGAATGCGTCTATCGATCTCTTTGTTGAAATTACCCCGGCCCAGCTGTATAGCCTGTCCGAGGTAGACGTAGTCTTTAACCACTTCAATAACTGCATTCTCTACGACAACTAGGCTAGGGATGATAAGATCGTTGTACATAACTTTCGTTTTGTCAAAATCCATCCCCAACCCCACGAATCGAGGAGCAGCATTGAGATCGTTTAACATTCGACTGAGATCCTCCAGCGATTCAGCCATTAAGACCACGTCATCGGCAAATCGTAAGTGTGAGATGTACTCGCCGTTCACATTGATACTCCGCGTCTTCCAATCCAGCGTCTTAAATACATCTTCTAGTGCAGCGGTAAATAGTTTCGGGGAGATGACATCCCCTTGACGTACCCCCCGCTGCAGTTGAATAGGATCAGACTGCTGATTCTGGACGCGGACAGTCATTGTCGCAGCATTATACAGACATCTCAGCACTTCGATATAGCGCTGGTCTACTTGACATTGCTGTAAGGATTCCAGAACAGACCAAGTTTCGATGGAATCGAAGGCTTTCTCGTAATCCGCAAAAGCCATACAGAAGGGCAGATTGTACTCGGTAGTTTTCTGCACAATCTGTCGCAGTGTATGAATGTGGTCCACGGTGCTGTAGCCTTTACGAAACCCAGCCTGTTCCGGTGGCTGGTATTCATCAAGCCTTCGAGCGAGACGATTTGTGATAACCCTTGAAAACAGCTTATACACGTGAGTCAGAAGCGCGATCGGCCTATAGTTCTTTAATAAGGTTTTGTCACCTTTTTTGAAGAACAAAACCACCTCCTGGTCCACGCGGCTGGTGCGGTCCCATTGTGAATGACAGAATTAAACAGACGTTGTAGTTCCTTTAGAACAGCAGTTCCTCCAGCTTTCAACAGTTCTGTTGTAATTCCGTCCTCACCGGGAGCCTTACCATTTTTCAGCTGATCAAGGGCCATCTCAATCTCGCCCATGCTGATGTCAGGGATGTCTTCAGTGTAATGGCGAGTTAACGGAGCTTGGCGATCACCTACACGAGCAGCCGGTGTAGGGACAGGTGCATGTGCAGCATAAAGATTGCTATAGTATCTCTCGACTTCCGCTAATATTTCCGGCTTCGAAGAGACGACACGGCCATCCTCTAGCTTGAGCTTCGACAGTTGCGCTCTTCCTGTAGGCTGTGAAAAGACTTTTAGTCCTTTATTGTGCACTATCGCATTTTCAATGCAATTGGTATTGAAGATGCGAAAGTCCCGGCGTATTAGCCTTTTAATCTGCCTGTTCAAAGATGCATAATCTGTCGAAGCTCTTGCAGATGCCGTTACTTCTCTTCGCCTCTTCATAAGAGCAAGAGTCTCGCCTGAGAGCTTAGCATCTCTAGGTTTATGCTGCCGTCCGAAATGTATTTTGCCGACTACGTGTATTATCTCCGTTATTTGGTCTGCTGTCTCGTCCATGTCCGCAGTAGTTTCCAGCGAGATGAATCGGTTATGAAGTTCCAATTGGAACTTCTCCGAATTTTGGTTGATCTGGGGTAGAGTCGGACGCAGATTTAACCTCATCATGCGGGCTCTCTCGAGTTTAAAGCTAATATTTAGGATACCTCGTATAAGTCGGTGATCACTACCGGTGCTAAATCTATTGATCACTGAGACATCCCCAAATATTCGCCTCTTATTCGTTATGAAGAAGTTGATCTCATTCCGAGTCACTTTATCGGGGCTTTGCCAGGTCCATCTCCTCTGGGGCCTCTTTTTGAAGAATGAATTCATCAAAAAGAGCCCCTCCATATGGAGGAAATTAACCAGCATTTATCCCCTGTAGTTTCTCGAACCCAAACCAAATCCTCCGATTGCCGATTCATCGCATTCTTGTACTCCTCCTTTGGCATAGAAGTCCCCGACAACAACCGTAAAGTGGGTCTTGGTGGTATTACGTATAACCTTAGTAATATCCTCGTACATGGCCTCGACCTCTTCATCCGGGTGTGTCGTCGTTGGAGCATACACCTATACCACTTTCAGAGAGTATCTCTCTGTCAGCTTTAGTACAAGATACGCTACCCTCGACGACACACTGGAGACCTCCACTACGTTGTTGACGAGGGCTTTATGGACGAGGAATCCGACACCGCCCTGGGAGAGCTGGTCTCCTTCGCGGTAGTAGAAGAGGTTGCCAGATTCAAGGATTTCCGACAGCCCCAGAATCTGACATTTGATCGATCTCAATTCTACTTCCAACTCTCCCACATCCTCATCGTGTAATAAAGTAGTAACATTGTTTTATTTATTTCATTTGTACATATACTTAAATTTATTACCTTATATTTTTATATGAAAGTGGGCAAGCGAGCATGTGGGTGGGTCACCTGATAGAAGGCAATCACCACCGCCCATAGAAATCAGCAACACCAAGGGGTCGCCGATCCGTTGCCAGCCTTTTAAGGGAAATATTGACTCTGTTCTTGAAAGCCCCCATGTCGTACATATTTGGGAATACCGCTGAGGGAAGTTAATTCCACAACTTCACAGTTCGTGGTAGAAAATGTCTTAAAAAGCGTCCTGCACTACTAAAGTACGCGCAATATCGCCAAATATCAAGATGATGTCGATGGAATTTAAATTTTTTGCGAGTTGTACGATAGTGGAACTCAGCGGCAGGTATCAAATCAAATAGCTCATCCGAGCACTCCCCGTGGTATAATTTATATAGAACGCAAAGAGATGCAACATCTCTGCGTGTACAGAGAGAATTGAGACCTTGTATTGCCATTGATACAAATAAATGTTTCATTCATTCATTCATTCATTCATTGGTGTTGTCACTTTTGGCTTGCACTGAAAAATAGGGCTGAGGTCACTCTGTGAACCCAGCAATGATCTCTGAGGGTAGGCCAAAATTTCAACATCACATCTACAATACAACAAACACAAAATTTCATATTTACAAGTTCAACATATATATAATATGTAATATATATTTTTTTTATACTACGTCGGGTGGCAGACAAGCATACGCCCGCCTGATGTGAAGCGGTTACCGAAGTCATATTAACGCTCGCAACATAAAATATCGCTAGCGCGCCGCCACCCCCGCTGCCATCGCAGCATCTCCTTCCTATCGCTGGTGACCTCACTCACTCGCAGGAACACAACAACCCTCAAGGGAATTGTTATTTGGCTGCGGTATTCTGTGAGGTGGAGGCACATTCCCCAGTCGGGCAGCTTACAAATTACGCTCCCTGCCTCTCTTTTCGCCAGAGCTTCGTTTGTCAGTCAGCAGGGTGTACCGCGTGCAGGTGAAGATGGCTTTGGTTCAAAGATGTTGATGAACCCCAATTTGTACAATGTTGTGTTTGTTGTACTTTTGCATTGTGTATATGAATTTGATATTTCTATTTCAGAAGGTGTCCTGTTATTATTGCAGCAGATTTGTTATTAAATTGGTGTACTTAACTCTGGTGAAGTATTTTATGTGACATAGTTTTCGGTAAGACAAATGATTGTAGCTCTCAGACACCAAACTTAATGTCAGAGTGTTGCTGACAAGAAACTTAATAATTAATCATTTCAACTAAGAACTTTTAAGTAAACTTGGTATTGTATTCCATTTGAGAACTTTTTGTGGGTAGTTGAGAAGAACTTCGATAATTTCTTTTGCAAAAAAATTCTGATGCCGTACTTAGTAAGAGGAGTTAGTAGAAACTTTCTAATTACTAAGGCTGTATACTTGGTAACTTGTTTTAATGTGCTATTTGTTTGGAATTAATTTAACACTAGTTTTTATTCGCGGGTTCACTTCACCTATACCACTCCACACACTCCACATGACTTCTGTGTTCAAGTATTAGTATTTACATAAAAATATCCTATGTCCTGAAACCATATTCTATAGGTATACCAAATTTCATCGAAATTCATTCATACCCTAAAAAACAACAAACATCCATACATGAGAACAAAGTTAACATCACATCCAGCCACTTCTTTGATCGGGTCTTGGGGGGAAGGTGGAAAATGGGGAAAGGGAAAGCTTCTTTACCTCATACGCGGCCTCCAGTTCAGGACTTTCCTTCCCCATCTGCCATCGCTGTCGGCAGCGGCAGCTGTGGACGTTCCACTACTACTTCAGGTTCTCCGTCTAATGAGAGAATTGGCAGGAATACGATAGTGTAAATTTAAATCAGTAAAAATGTCTAACTTACTGTAACTACTAAATATGATTCACTAATCATATACTACTTAACTGGCACTGAATATTTTATACGATACCGCTCAATATTAAATTAAATTGTAAAGTTTACAACTACATTTGTAATCAAATTCAGAAGGGATTAACCGTTTTGATTGAGTTGGCTTTAATAAGCAAGTTTTGAGTTTGTGTTCGAAACTCTTTTTTAATAACGAGTCGGCATACGGCTCGCCTAGTGTAAAGAGGTAGCGGTAACTACTTGCAAGGAGTTTTGTGACACCCCCGTCGATAACGAAGGTATCTCCTCATGTCTGGCGAACTCACTTACGCGCAGGATTACGACAATAATTCTCAACAGTATTGTTTGGTTGTTGAATGAACTCCCTGCCAATGTTTTCCCAGAAGACTATATAGTACGGGGTTCTTCAAGAGATGCGTAAAGAGATTTTTACAGGATGGGCAATGCATGACTGATGCATCTGTGACATAGGCGGTAACTACTTCAGGACTTCCCTCCCCATCTGCCATCTCTGACTCTGCAAATGCGGTCGGCCTACTGTCATTTCCGCTTAGTGATTTTGTGAGCTATTCGACAACTTTGGTTCTTCATCTGATTTCTTCGGACCGGATTCGATCCCTAAGAGGTATTCCAAGCATAGCTATCTCCATAGTTTGCTGTGCGACCTTTAGTCTGTGAACCAGCCCGACGGTTAGTGTCCAAGTCTCTACACCATAGGTCACAGCAGGGAGGACGCACTGGTTGAAGACTTTAGTCTCCAAGCTTTGGGGTATCCGTGCGGTGACAGTACGGAAGCTTTCCGAAAGCTGCACAGTCACATATCTTGATAATTAAATGTCAAATTGACTTCAAACAAACGAACACAAAAAAATATAAAGGTTCTATTTCCCCATAATAATTCATTTAGGATCTGTACTTTCAAATTTAAAGAGGCTTTGTAGATTGTAACTAGTTTAACTTCATCATCATCAGCCTGTCTACCCACTGTTGGATATAGGCCTTTCCCAATGCTTTCCACCATATGCGATCCTCTGCTTTCCGCATCCAACCGCTACCAGCCCCTTTTTTGAGATCAGCGGTCCATCTAGAGAGGGATCGTCCTAACTGAAAACAAATTGTTGCTTGGTCGCCCCATACGTGGCCTCCACTCTAGGACTTTCCTCCCCCATCTGCCATCGCTAACTCGGCAGATGTGGCCAGCCCACCTCCACTTCAACTCGCTGACTTTGAGAGCTATGTCGACTACTTTCTCCGTCGAATTTCTTCGTTCCGGATTCGATCCCTTAGAGAAACTGCAAACATTGCTCTCTCCATCGCTCGTTGTGCGACTTTTAGTCTGTGAACCAGCCCAACGCTCAGCGTTGCAATTAATAAATTACGTTATTTTGTTTAACTTATCTCTTATTAATATACAGGACCTGATCAGGAGCTTGTTGAATTCTTTACTTGAAAATAAATACATAATATTATGTAGTGTTTGTACAAAACATCTATTTCGTGAGTGACTATTTCTCGCGCGCTGGTAACACCGCCGCTGCTGACGCAGTATATCTTAACGTGTGGTGATCTCACTGATTCGCACGGTTATCTGAAGAGGATAGAAAAAGTATATTTTTCAAAAATAAAGTTAGTGCAACTATACCTCAATTCGTAATTTTAGTTCTGTCTCCTAAATGTAAGCGTAGAGAGTCTGTGTAATTAATTTATAGGTTCTTCAAAACATACGGATAGCGTGGAGATACGGAGAAGTTAGTCGCAGAGGCGACAACATCCAGACTCTATATCCCACACTGTATTAGGATGTAGACTGAAAACAAATTCTTGATTAAAGAGGTAGCTCACCTTTATATACCTACTAATTGACACATTATATGTTTTTTTAAACTTCGTCGGGCTACAAATAAGCATACGGCACGTCTGATGTAAAACGATTGCCGTGGTCATACAAACGCAACGTGATGAGCCCCCTCGCATCAGCGCTCGCGTGCCCGCTGACCACGAGCTGTAACCAGAAGGAAGCACAACTCAAGGGAATTGTTATTTAGCTGCTGTATTCTGTGAGGTGGAGGGACTTCCCCAGTCGGACAGCTTAAAAAATATACCATGCCCTACCTCTCTTTTCGCCAGAGCCTCGTTTGTCAGTCAGCAGGGTGCTCCACGTGCAGGTGAGGTTGGCATTTGTTCAAAGTTGTTGATGAACCACGTGTACCCTGATACTAACTGATTTATCAAGATCAGTCAGTAATGGTTCTCCAAGAATGTATTTGTTTAAGAAATCCACGCAAATAATCACGAGCGACTATTCAAAAATAAATATAGCACCCTTCTGTAAAAGCAATAAAGATCCTTTTAACTAAAAAAGATTTACCTCGTCAGTCTACTTTGCCTACCTATTTACCTTCTATCTATATATAATAAAATTCTAACAGTGTGTACGTACATAGAAGTAATTTAGGAAAACAGAACATAAAGTGTCTTTACATGAGCAATAAAAGCCAAATTAAATATTTTTAGAATTTTTGTCTTTCTACCTCTCTGTATGTGTATGTTTAAATTAGTATTTTATTGTAAAAAGATACTAAAATGTTATGCATAGCTTGCTTGACTCCCAGCCATGTAATAGTAGATTAGCAGCCGAGGGCTGTAAGGCATCAATTGCAGCCCGAGATATTTAGGCGCACGAGCGCAGCGAGGGCGCCTATAGTTCGAGGGTGCAATTGATGCTTACACCCGAGCTAACTACTCTGCTTTACATCTCGATTGTGAGGTAAGTAGAAAAAAACCGGGATTACAAGAATTTACTTGTTTTTCTTTTCGCCACTTCATGAACTCGTCGTAAGTTTTCAAATATCTCTCTTTAGAACTTTCAGGCAAAATATTGTTAATTGCTGCTTCAGCTTCCATTTTCATTGAATCGGGAGTGCAGCTTATATCTTCATCACTTGCAGAACTCATGTTTTTTTCCTAATTAGCACGTAATTATAAAAAAATCCCGAAAACAAACAATATTAAAAGTAAAAGTTTCTATTCCCGCCTTTTTTCATCTCTTTTTTTTTATTTTATTTTTTTCTAGAAGGAAATTGAGCTTCGCCGTTCGATATTTAAATTGATGACTATTATACTCATACGAAGACAAGGCTGAATAGCGAAGCGACCTCTTTTGTCATTGGGCTGAATGCATGATGTCTATTGCCAGTATGATGGTTAGATGTACGCGAACTTTTTGAAAGAGTGAAGTGTTGTTGTTGTTGTATGTAACTTTATTGTACAAAAATTTCAGAACACAGTAAATATAAAAATGAAAACACGAATTTGTACAAAGGCGGACTTATCCCATAGAGGGATCTCTTCCAGCCAACCTTTGAGCATCTGAGATGACATAGTTACCAAATAGGTAGGTGGAGTACATATATGTGGGCATATATCTAAACGCACATGTGACATGATATTCATGTCTTCTACATATGTAGAAGTGCAATAATTTAAAATCTACTACATATACACACTCATACAAGTAACTTGTTAGTGTAACTCACAAAACTTAATAAAATTATTTTAATGTGAAGAACTCGTTGTTAGAGAAATTGTCACGGAAGTATTTCTCCAGTGCGGACTTAAATGAAAATATTGAGGAAGCCTTTCTCACTTCATTGGGTAACGAATTCCAAAGCTTTGCTGCTTTTACTGTAAAGGAGTTGGTATAGGTATTGGTACTATAGTGTGGAATGTCCAGGATCAAATAACCCTGACAACGCAAGCGACAGTCTCTTATCCGGTACTGGAACTTATCACGAAGGTATGAAGGAGCCTTTGGGTGAAATAATACATTATATAAGAAAGAGAGAATGTGACTGCTCCTACGAGCCCTAATGGGTTGCCAACCAAGGCGAAGACGAAATGCCGAAATGTGGTCATACTTGCGTAGGCCGAAAACAAATCGTATGCATTGGTTTTGTAGACGATCTAATTTATCAACTAACTCTTCCGCTGGGTCTAGATATGCCACATCGCCGTAATCGAGGAGAGGAAGAAGGAGGGATCGAGCAAGTAAGGACTTTGTCGAAACTGGAAGAAAATTTTGCAGACGTTTTAGTGAGTGAAGAGATGCATAAAGTTTCCGGCTTACTTCACTGATGTGGGGGGCCCATGAGAGAGTTTGGTCAATGGTGATACCCAAATTCTTTACTGTAGAGGAATATGGTATAACGGTACCAGAGAAAATAATATTGGGAACCACCGTATCACTCAGTCTTGTTATATAATAAGGGCTACCCAGCACGATGACTTGAGATTTGGCCGCGTTAATTGTCAGCCCAAAGTTTTGGGACCATTCAGCAATATTTGCTAGATCAGCGTTGATTACACTAGCTGCCTGAGAGAAGTCTTCAAGAGGGGCAGCAGTATAAATCTGCAAGTCATCGGCATACAAGTGATATGAAGAAGTAATTGAGGCAGTAATGTTGTTAATAAAGATGGAGAAAAGAACTGGAGATAATATACCACCTTGAGGTACACCAGCCTTAAGCTCACACCAGTCTGATCGGCACTCATCGATCCTCACCAGCTGGCGACGACCGACAAGATAAGATTCAAACCAGCTGAGGGAAGAAGATGAGAGGTTTAATAGACGAAGGAAACCAAGCAATAGATCGTAGTCAACTGAGTTGAAAGCACTAGAGAAGTCAAGAAGAGCTAGAATAGTGAGCTTTTTGTTGTCGATGTTATAACGTATATCGTCAGTGACTTTGACCAGAGCTGAAACAGTGCTATGTCCTCTTCGAAATCCGGATTGATGCTGGCTGAGAAGATTAAAACTCTGCAGATGATGCTGATGGACAAAATACTCTAACACTTTAGATAGAAAAGGTAGGATTGATATAGGACGAAATTGGGAGAATAAGGCAGGGTTAGGTTTTTTGGGAAGGGGGATAATGTGACTATCCTTCCATAAGGTCGGAAAAACACCAGTGGAAATAGAACAATTAAGTATATCTGCTAATATAGGAGCAATTTCATTTTTAATCACCAGGATCATATTAAGTGAAATTCCATCATTACCCACAGCTTTGGACCTAAGAGAATCTATTATTTTTATAATATCGTCTGCTGCAATTTCTAGGAAGATCGAACTGAGGACAGTCCGCGGGTTCTACAGTCGCAAGATGTGCGAGTGAGCGCTTTTTAGCTGAAGGATCAATAGAATCGGAGACGGAGCAGAAATGTTTATTGAGTCCATTAATGTCCAAGTTGCTATTAGTACTCGCTTGACTTTTACCCACCCCCAATCCCTTTAGAAATCTCCACATTCTCTCTGGAGCACAGTTGTCGATCGATTTGTGTATATGATCGCGCCTAGCCGCTCTGCACAGCCTATTACACCGATTATGCAGTTCTGTGTATTTTTCCTGATTTGCAGCAGAGTGATCGTGGCGTAGTTCTATCTTTGCCCTATCACGCTTCGCCATTAGTTTTTTCAATTCAGGTGTTAACCATGGAGCCGGGAAATGTTTAACACGAATTTCTTTGAGTGGAGCGTGTTTGTCAAATAGCGAGATAAAAATGTCATTGAATGCTTTCACTTTGGTATCTACATCTGGCGCATCAAAAACAGGATCCCAGTCGGCATTAACAAAGTCCTCTCGAATCTTCTCCTTATCGATACCGTTAATGTTTCGAATAGAGATTACTTTGTGACGCCTCTTGGGAGGTCGGAGTCTAAACGACGCATAAACTAGGTCGTGAGCTGAGAACGCAGGAGCATTGAATTGACCATAAGCATCCACAAGGTCCGGAGAAGACGTAATAATTAGATCCAGGCAAGAAGGAGCACCATTATGTGGAAAATGAGTTGGAGTAGAAGAGAGATTATATAAATCGAGAGACCGAAGAAGAGAAAGGAGAGCTTTGGATCGGCGATCATTTTTGATTAGACAGGTGTTGAAGTCACCCATGATGATAACATGGTCAAATTGAGAGCGAAGATCGGACAGAGTGGATTCAAGAGAATTAAAATAATTTATATGAAGAGAAGGGCTGTAGAAGACGCCTAGTAGAATTTTAGCGTGATGGAGGGTGACTTCGAGAAAAAGATGTTCAGGCGCCTGAAAAACCGAAGGGGAAAACGACACCGTTTGACAAGAGATATCACTACGCAGGTAGATGGCCACCCCACCATAACCCATCATCCGTCCAGAACCGTCTTGCGAGATAGAGCAGGTACGATCATGTCTAATAAGACGAAATCCAGGCAGAGGATATAGAGTTGAAGGAAGGGAAGGCTTCAGGAACGTTTCAGAAATCAAAACCGCGTGTATATTTGAGGACGAAAAGGTGGCTAGAAGGTCCACGTAGTGGGAAGCAATGCTTTGCGCATTTATATGTACCACGTTGAAATTTTTTTGAAAGGAGGAAAAACTTAGCTTTAAATTGTCAGCAAGAGACGGTACCCGATCCTCGTTACTATCATCGGCACTGAAGAGACTTTCCAAAGATGAGGACAATGAATAATATTCAGAGTCGGAGTTATTTCTCTCTATGTCGGACATCATAAATACAACGAGTGCTTCTGCAACGTTAGAATACAATTATGGGAAAATAAAATAAATTTAAAACAAATAGCAATAAAATAATAATAAAGAATTAAGTGAAAAGTAAAGTAAATTTCAATAAAATCAAATAGGTAAGCAATACAATATCTGTACTGAGGCACCAATGCCATACCAGAATCAGACATTCGCTAACTGCTTTAACATTCTCATTTAACTATCCATCAATCCAGACTATTCCAGACCCAAATGCCGCTATCACGACTTATTTATTACGCACGTACATACCTCAGCTCACAGCGCCGCCGAAAAGACCAGAAATGGAATTAAATTTGATTAGTAGTAGCAACATTGAATTTTTCATACAAAGTGTTGTGTTTCTTAAAGGGTTACCGTGTGAAAACTTATTCACAAATAAAGTAAGACCTCTATCATTTCTATGTCTTTTCAGCTGCAACCAAATAATATATTTATGTAATGTAACAATTTGAAGAAACGGAACGTATTCCTTGTCATTGACATTTCATTGACAGCTGACGTCTAACGTCACAGTCTCTGGCATGTCATGTCATAACAAAATCATAACAAAACAACATTATGAACGAGTGAAGTATTTTACGTGATAAAAATATATGACTTTGATTGATTGAAATAATACGGCATTTTAATCATAGATTGAGGTAGTTAACGATAAAAAACTAAACTACCCGGAAAGTTGGCGACCATTAAAATAGAAATAAAAGATAAGGTAATATGCACTGATTTGGAACATAAAGGTGTAAAGAAACAATGTTCAACTCTTATCTGAAATGCGACTTCTGTGGAGCCCTTGCACGCGTCGTTTTGGGCACTCGCGCCGGCCGGTCGCTGCACGCTGGTGAAGCCGGTTTAGTAGGTTCACTATGCACAGGTGACGTTGTTTTGGATGCCGCATATTCATCTAAGATCGGCTGCAATTCATGCATTGATATTAGCTTACGCTTAGAGCCTTCACAAGTAACGACGACTATTTTACCATCACCATTGGTCCAGCAGCCGCCGATACCCAATGCCTTACGCGCCTCGACAAAAACCGCATGCCTCGTATTGGTAAGAAACTCCGAAATTGTGTGGCCGCTCCCCTTGAGCTGCTTCTTGGCGGCCCACACCTGATTACGAGCCTGTCGAGTTGTAAAACGGGCTAGAATAGGGCGAGGTTTCTCTGTTGTCATAGATTTTCCCAGACGCATGCATGCATCAAGCGATTGGCTTGCAATATTGGGCAAATGAAGAACATTATTGCAGATGCTGATGACTTTATCAGTTAAACCCTCACCCGCCTCCTCAGGTACACCATGCAGCAACAACACTTTGGAACGTGACCTCATTTCTATGCTATCCAAACTCATAAGGACAAATTCCATTTGAGACTTCAGCAGCGACACTATCTTCCAAATGAAGGTCTTGAAGTTTTGGAATTCAGCAGCCAAAGATGATACGTCTGATGTGACACTGCGGCCAAGTGTGTCTTCAAATGATGCCATTTTACTGGAAAACAGTGCAGTCATCTCGTCCATATTTTGCTGGAGCTGTGTGAATCCCTCCATAGTAGTGTTAAGTCAGCGTAATTCCCAAAAAACAAGTGAGAGGAGTGAAATTATTATCTGGTGGCGTAGTGCTAGACCTAAGCTATAGATGCAACATTGATCACAGGTATTTGAGTGTTTTTAATAATTTTAATTAAAATAATTACACAGCCACTAATAAATATGTGTATTAGTTTTTACTCCTACCCACAGAAAAAAAAAGTGTTTTTTTTTTAATTACTTACCGCCCTAGAGCCTTTTATAGCTACATTATTACCCTAGAGCGCTAATTGGTCACCTACAAGCCCCATTTGGGGGTAATAATGACCTACTTACCGAATATGAGAGATGTAAAATGTCTTCATGCACAGTAGGGTTGGCTGGACGAAATCTCTTGAAGAGATAAGCTCACCTTTGTATACTTGTCTGTTCACTAATTTCTGTATTTGTTGTTATGCAATAAAGAATATATTAGGTTGGGGAAAAAGTCTTTTCGTATTTTATATGAAAATTCAAAACATTTTTTAATAAAGTTTATTTACATTTAACTAAAGTATGTAGGTGCCATTTTGTTCGATAACTTTTGGCCATCTTGTAGGTAGAGACATGATCCCATTACTATAGAAATTTTGGGACTTCTGTTCAAAAAACCACGACAAGTGGTTTTGGCAGTCTTCTCGTGATGGTAACCTGACATTGCCTAAAGAATTCTGAAGAGACCGAAACAGGTGGAAATCAGAAGGTGCAAGGTCAGGACTATACGGCGGATGCATTAACACCTCCCAGTCAAACTCTCTTAATTTTTGCTGAGTGGCTAAAGATGTGTGAGGTCTAGCGTTATCATGATGAAAAATCACACCCCTTCTGTTAATTAATTCCGGCCGCTTTCTCTCAACTTTTTGCTTTAATCTCATCAGTTGTTCACAGTAGAGTTTAGAATCGATAGTCCTGCCTGGCGGTAACAACTCATAATGAATAATACCCTTCCAATCCCACCATACACACAGCATCACCTTGTTGCGGGTTAACCCGGGTTTTGCCAGAGTCTGTGAAGCCTGACCGGCCTTTGACCACGATCTTTTTCGCACGTTCTTGTCGTACGTGATCCACTTTTCATCACCAGTTATAAGCTTCTTCAAAAACTGTTCGCTTTCATTACGTCGTAGTAAAGAATCGCAAATGAGTACACGGTTCATTAGGTTTCTTTCAGTGAGATCGTGAGGCACCCAAATATCGAGCTTTTTAGTGTACCCAGCTTTTGCAATTGCGCCAAAACTGTTTTGTGGTCAATTCCTAATTCTTCAGCTACGTCGTAACTACTGATATGCCGCTCTTGCTCCACTTTTTCAAAAATGGCATCCATTTTATCCGTAACAGGGCGACCAGAGCGACGTGCATCTTTCACATCAAAATTTCCTGATTGAAAACGCTTAAACCAAATTTGTGCTACTCTCACAGACACTGCACTAGGTCCATAAACGTCACAAATTTTATTCGCAGCTTGCGTTGCATTTTTACCTTTTTTGTAGTAAAATTTCAAAATGAATCGAATTTCTTCATTAGATTCACTCACCTTGACAGTAAAAAAAACAAATGAAAATCACACATTTACCTAATTTGAATTTGGAATTATCTTTTTTAAAATATAAACTTTTTAAAGATATCAAAACCTGCCAGACACAAATGGTATAACCAAAGAGATTTTATTACAAGTTCATACATACTATAATGCGAAAAGACTTTTTCCCCTACCTATTATATATATCTTGGCAAGTGCTCCACGCTAAAACTACTGTACGATATTTGTTGCGGTTTTCACAGTTGTAATACGACTATGAATTCAAGGTTTAACTTAAAATCTGGTGTAAATTGTGTAATTCTTCATTGCCTGAGGTCCACGCGGAAGAAGTGGTGGTATAAGTGGTTCATCAATATCTTTGAACAAAAGCCAATCTTACCTGCACGTGGTGTAGATCAAGAATAGCAATGGCCCCAGGACACTGCCTTGAGGTACGCCGCATGAATTTGATTTATATTTCGATCTATATACGTTTTTTCTTGTCTTGGTTATTTTGGATACTTCGGTGTAACTAATAACAAATGTGTAACCTGCTGACAACAAACGAGGCTCCGACGAAAAAAGAGGTGGGACATAGCGTATTATATTAGCTGCTCATCTAGAGAAATATTTTCACCTCACTCCTACCTTTATTAAATCTCTCTTCATAGCATTTCTACCTTTATTAAATGTTCTGGGACAAAGATTATTGCGATGATGGTGGGGTATTTTACAATATTCTCGTAGGACTCGGAACCAGGTTAGCGGCAGAGACCACGAGCTTGGTCCCGATGCATGGGATCCACTCGACTCCCAGCAGAGTCAAGAGTCTATCTAAATGAATTACAAATCTTGCTACATATATAAATTTGGAATGTAAGTGGTTCATCAACATCTGTGAACCAAAGCCAACTTTACCTGCGCGCGGTGCACCCTGCTGACTGATAAACGAAGCTCTGGCGAAAAGAGAGATAGGGATCGTAATTGTAAGCTACCCGACTGGGGATTGTACCACCATCTCACAGAATACCACAGCCAAATAAGAATTCCCAAGAGTGTTGTTGCATTCCTGCGAGTGAATGAGGTCACCAGGGAAAAAGTAGTTACTGCTTTCGCAGCGGAGGTGGCGGCACGGCGAGCGAAATTTCATAATGTGAGCATTAATATGGCTTCACACGGTCTGCCTGATATGAAGAATAAAAAATAAAAGTCGAGAGCGGCCACTAGTATGTAATACAAATAGTATTACAGATAGACAGAATAGAGCTCATATTTTCTCACGTCTGCAAATATTTGCCGTAAATGGCTTTCAGCCTTTCAGACGTGGGTTTCATAGGTTCCATTAAAGTCCTACTCGATATTATTTTTTCATGTTTCAAGACAATGTCTTTTTAATACTCGGATAGACTAAGAGGATTTTTTCAGATGTTTCAGAAGGGGCTACCGAGTCACCAGTTGGAGAGTCGCAGAGACGACCGCTGCAGCTGAAGCAGAAACGAACAAAGCAACCGCGAGAGTCACATGCATCTACTAACGGTAGTGGGTAGGTGCCGGCCGGGAGTAATTTGCAGGAATTAATTGGTAGCAGCAAAAGTAATCATCTGAATCAATTAACTATCTAACCCCACTTTGTTTAATATAATATCTCGACGAGCTCGGTGGTCGAATGGTTAGCAATGGCCACTTTGACTCTGAGGTCACGGGTTCGATTCCCGCACAAGACAAACATTTGTGTGCATGAACATGTCTGTTTGTCTTGGTCTGGGTGTTTTCTATGTATTATAAGTAGGTATGTATTTACAAAAAAAAAATGTATTTAAGTACATTTATCAGATGTACTAGTACCCATAACACAAGCTTTGCGCTTAATTTGGGACTAGATGGCGCTGTGTAAAATGCCCAGAAATATTTATTTATTTATTTTATTTATTAATATTTTGGTAACTAAATCTCTCTGGCAGTACAATTTAATGTATTACACTCGCGCTACAACACTTGTCTGTACAATACTATTTTTTGCGTCCGTGACTTTGTACAAGCTTATCCCGGTATCCCATGGGAATTTTCGGAAATTCTTTCTTAGCAGATTTTATGCATATAGATAGCAAGTTAGCTATTATGACGTAGGCACGTCATAATATTATGTATTGCCAAATTTTGACGAGATCCATCCAGTAGTGGTTTCCAGGGCCGTAGTAAAGGTTTTTTTTGCATACAATATGTTATGTTCTGTTTTTTTTTGTTCAGGCGGTGTATTTATAAATTTAAGACGACGCCTTGATGGTTTTTAGGGTTCCGTAACTCAAAAGTGAAAACGGAACCCTTAAGATCACTTTGTTGGCCGTCAGTCTGTCTGTTGTCTATCTGTCAAGACCCCTCTATAACGAGATTGCTGGGAGGTATCAAGCTGAAATTTGAACTGTATACGAGTCCGACTCGCACTTGTCCGGTTTTTATAGTAGGGGTTTCTTTTCTCAGCAATTACAAAACATATGTAATTTAGGCTACCTAAAACTTCATGTAATGAACATCGTTGTATCAGTTGTTATTACACGAATTGTTAACTTTATAACTGAAAAAAAATATCATAAAGTAACCTATTTTTAGGAGAGATTTATATTTTATACATATGCGGGACAGAGGCACTCCTTTAAATTGAATTTAAAAATAAAAAAAAATCCGATACATTAAAAAAATAATTTATATATTTTTTTATGACGAAAAAACGTGAAGAAGCGATTTTAAGAAAGAATATATAGTTAATTGATTCAGGTGTTATTTTACGGCAGACTTGGAAAGTAGTTGCATGCATCTACTTACGGTAGTGGGTGGGTGCCGCCCGTTAGTAGTTTGCATGAATTGGTGGCGGAAGCACGCAAAGTAGTGTAGATCAAATTGGCCGAAATAATATTTATCATTAGTATGAAATATTTCGTTCATAAACGCGCTGCCTTAATATTTGTATTTGCCTCTCCTGGTAAACGGACATTATCAACGCATATTAATACACTGCAAATTTTTCGATGTTTTATCAAATTATGGTATCTTTCCTCAATAGGCGCTCTATTACTTCCTTGTTTCTTGTGTTTGACTCGTAAAGATATGAAAGCTTCATTTGAAAGATATAAAAAATCAGTAACGCGCCAAAGGCTTCAGGAAGAGTTTCCTGTTGCAAACCCGTTTTTACGACGGCTCCAGGAAATGAATCGTAACATTGAGGCTTGTAAAAAAAACATCGTAAAAATATTTATACCTAGTACCAGGTACTATTTAAAAGGTATTCTATCAACAACTTAGATATTTATGTATATCCTTTATTGCACCTAACAATTTAAAAAGTTACATTGTGTCTAAATGTAGTTAACAAATTATAGGGTTATCTTCAAAAGAGATCGCTTAAAGCCAATTTTTATGGAATAATTTATAAGTAGAGGTTAGCGTGTGATATTTAAACGTAATAAATGAAGTTATTCAGGGTTCCGGTCGATAATTTGAAATTATTATCTTCGAAATGTTGGAACGACATACCCTCGCCATTCCTCAATAAATAATAGTAAAGCATGGCTCAAAAAACCGGCCAAGTGCGAGCCGGACTCACGCACGATGGGTTCCGTACCTATAAAAACGGCCAAAAAAATCACGATTGTTGTGTTGCCTTCCTTAAATATTTGTTTTATTTTTATGTAATTATTTATTTTTGACGTGACAACGTCTTATAATTCGATGAAGCCGGCTGCACGCACGAAAAAACATGACTCATGCGGCGTTACCTCGCTCTGAGGCGTTCCATTAAAATTTTCTTTTGAAAAATGCAAACATTCCATCAGTATTTTCTTATGACGTTGTCACGTTCAACTATCGTCAGTAAACCGACTTTACAGACAACCGATTTTAAAGTGAATATATAACTAAATATTATGTGAGTATTTCAAGCGTTGTCAATGGTAAGCAAAAACGATAAAAAAAAACACGTTTGTTGTATGGGAGCCCCCTTAAATATTTATTTTATTCTATTTTTTAGTATTTGTTGTTAAAACGGCAACAGAAATACATCATCTGTGAAAATGTCTAACTATCACGGTTCATGAGATAAAGTCTGGTGACAGACGGACGGACGGACGGACAGCGGAGCCTTGGTAATAGGGTTCCTTTTTACCCTTTGGGTACGGTACCCTAAAAATTAATTAACAGTATTTTTGCTAGAACTACAACGACTTGTAATCTCTTTATTGTATTTTTTTTATAGTAATGTAATAGTAGTTTATGAAACTGTTGCATAATAAGGGTTATTAAAATACGAGTGTGAGTTTAAAACATGAGCCGAAGGCGAGTGTTTTAATAGACCACACGAGTATTTTAATACCTAATTATGTGCAGTTTCATACACTACTTTATCTAATCTCATGAAATATATGATAATAATATTTTAAATACAACCATGAAGTTAATTTAACAGCTATAATTCTTACTTAGAAATCCATTTGCAGATCGAGCATGCGTAGTGCGCATGCGCGACGCGCCGCGCGGCGCCGCGTTCACAGATTATGTAGAAAAATTTTGCATAGTTGCAATGTATTTGCATTGAAACCTGTTTAAAATACCTGTATCCAGGGCTGAAGCTGTATCGAAATGGTAAAAAAGTTATTTTACGATACAGTTGTCCATAGAAGAGCTGTATCGAAAAATAACTTTTTAAATTTATTTTGATAGCTTGTGCGTAAAGACTGTCATTATGATACTGTGTTCAGTTTTTTAATGTGTAAATTTCAGTATGAGATTAGATAAAATTCTATTTGATGTACCAAATGCAGGTACTAATTTTACCTCCGAATATGATTTGGTTTGCAATATTTATTTTAATTTGCAAATCATTTGTAGAGTATACTTATACTCTACAAATGATTTGCAAATTAAACCATGTGACCATCATCGTTAGATTGTAAATTGATTCAGGTGTTATTTTGCGGAAGTCAGATTTATAGGTAGTTTTTTCTAGACTACCTTGCGTGCTCCCGCCACCAGTTTGTCTATGCAAACTATTGCCGGTCGGCACCCGTCTATTACCATTAGTAGCTGCATGCAACTACTTAAGTCATAGCCAACCTCACATAGCTGCATTAGCACATTCACGTGGTGCACAAGATGGTTGCATGCAGCTACTAACAGTAGTGGGCAGGAGCCGTATGGCTACTAGACCACTGATAAAATGTACTTAAATATATATTTTTTTGTAAGTACAAACGCACACAAAATATTTGTCTTGTACCGGGATCGAACCCTCGATCTCGGAGTCAAAGTAGCCATTGTTAGCCATTCGACCGCGCTCGTCAATTTGAAATCAGAGTGCTGAGTGCGAGTTTTTTATTCACGTTCGATAATGTCAACGTAAACAAACTGACCAAATAGAGAAGTACTCTCATGTTGTGAATTTATATGACGCGTGTTACATATCCAAATTACCCGGGTTGCTCACTTCGAAATGTGAGCGAGTAAGCTATATAATTTTGATATGTAACACGCGTCATATAAATTCACCACATGAGAGCACCTATCTATTTGGTCGGTTTGTTTACGTTCACATTATCGAACGCGTACAAAAAACTCGCACTAGGCACTCAGGACAAAGTTTTCAAGGATATATTTTTTTACTTCTCAATGCGTAAGTCGTACTTTACTTTACTTAATTATACATGTTAATTGTACTTTACTGTACTAAATTGTACTCGTCTTTACAATATTTCCGCTTGATGTAATACGACCTTATATAAATTCTGGCTATTTTCTCATTTATATTTTAAACGCGATCCGGGGGAAGTCATCTTTTGATGCCGTTATCGCTAAATTAAGTTGTCATGACTCCGCGGTTTACCCTTAATGTCATTTTGCAGTTTTGTGTTGGTTCATAATAGTTTGTCGTGATGTAAAAAGGTCCTTCGCTATAATTTTTGTCCCTCACAGTGAACTACTGCGTGTGATTTGGATTTGAAACTTAAGAATTTTCATATTTGACTAATTGATGACACTTTGTTATAACTTTGTGGACTTTTTGTATTAGTACAATCACTTGTACTTCCACTTTCACTTAATTAAGTAGGGTAAAAGTTTTCTAAATACTCTCTTAATATTTTTATTTATAATAAATAAGCCGTCGGTCCAGGCTTGTCTTTAGATATCAGTTGTTAAGCCTTTTGGCGGATTGAAAACTCTGCTAACCATACCCCAGTAAACCCATAATCATCCCGCTGTTGAGATACGGGTCTCCCCTCGATCGAAAAGGTTTAGAGCATACTCCACCATGCTGCTCAACTGCGGGTTGGCATAGGTGAGTGTTTTCAAGCCGCCCAAAGGCCACTTACTTGGCTTAACGACTGTCATCTTATGACAACAGACAGGACCGACGGCTTAACGTGCCTTCCGAAGCTAGAAATAAATAAACCCATCCTTAGACAAGCTACAGTCGACGTTGCTTAACTTAAGTGATGGATTAGAATGACACGCGCAACGACGCCATCGAGCTCCTGAATCGGGCCGTATTCTTGAAGTGTATATGTCGTTTTGTATACTTCGCTATATTACAAAACGGCGAGCAGTTTTAAAAACCAGGGCCGTTTTGTATTACGGCGGGTCAACGATAAGCCGGATTGTCATTACTATACGTTCTACAAAATGTCGGCACACGTTTAGCCGCATTGTAGTAAATTCTAATTGTAGAGTGACCACACTAACAAAGTAAAACAATGTTTGCACAATAAAAAATGCATTAAGAAAAGCTATCGCCAATTTAATTAGTTTTGTGTTTCTTAACTAATAGGGTTTGCCCGCAATATAATATCATAGAATATATCATATAATAGATTTATCACCAAAATGTCACCAAACAATATAAAATCGATTCCCCAATAAATCACCTAAAATCATGGTCTACTACCAAATAAATGTTTTTATATGTATTATATTGTCAATTCTTAATAATTAAGCTTACTTGGCGCCACATCATTCATTATCTAGGTTGACGGAGCTCCGCTTAGCGGAGCTCCTATTTCCGATGACAGGACACAAGAAAACCCTAACCTAACCAAAAATCAACTCAAATCTAACCAAAACATGATTTATTACATTGAGCAAGTATTGGTAAGACTCGTCAGTGAATAAATATGACGCCAATTTGACTTCACCCCTAGTAGACATTTTTTCATTAAATTAAGGAGCTGATTATTATGTGACTGAGCTATTTATTATGTGACAGGTCTATTATTTTGATGATCAAACAAATTAAATGATACTAATAGTTTGTTGCTGATGATTTATATTTGGAGACAGTTTTGATTAAAATGATGACTCGCTTCGCTCACTCGGCTCGTGCGCTGTGTTTATGTCAATCTAACCCGCTCGTTAACCTACGAGAGTTTATAAGGATTCCCCGGTACATTAGACTCCATAGTCACCTTAGCGGTTTTAATATGCATAACCTCTCAAACTCGTTCTTTTGTCCACAGTTTACTATTCCGCATTGAGATTCATAGAAATCATTTAATTGCACGTTATATTTGTCCTAATAGTCCTATTTTCATACACATTTGTCAGGTTTTTTTTTGTAACACAATTTCTATATTCGATGCCATTGTTGTTGTAATGGCAGGTAGCGCCACGAGTGTAGAAAATTGGTACTAAAAACTGCCAAAGAGGCGGCTATCGAGCCGCTGTTACATTACGGCTAGCCGTGTTGATGAACACAAAGCGCTGTATACAATGCGGCAAACTATCATTCAGCCGTATTGTAATCCGGCTTATCGTTGACCCGCTGTAATACAAAACGGCCCTGGTTTTTAAAACGGCTCGCCGTTTTGTAATATGTCGAATTATACAATCCGAATGCGACATATATACACATGTATGTACAGGTCGTAAGCTGAGGCTAGTTAGGTCGTGAGCTCAAGCTAATAAGTAAAGCTTTTTTGAGAAATACCGGTAGCAACAGTTTCCAAAACCCTATCTAACCAATTATATGGAACTAAACGGAACATCTCTGTTGATATTCAACAAATTCAACATAACTCTAAGTACAAATACTGATCTCAAGTCATACAAACTACACGGTTCATTAATACAAATGGGTAAAAACAACAAGGGTTGTTTGACTATAACTGGATTGTGAAAACGTATGTTTGCACAATATTTGGCGGATATGAGGGACTGAGGGCCCAACAAATATTAAGTCGCCGAAAGTTAATAAAGGCGGCGCTGAAAATTCTTAGCGAAACAAATACAAATTTGCAATGGGAGTTTGTATTTTTGTAATTGGCAATATTCTTTCATTATGTAGTCTATTTCTCACTTTTGTAATAACAGGTCTATAATTGTTTTTCTGTTTCCTTAAAACATTCAAATTTAGTCGTAAAATGGATGCTGAGGTGTAAAAGACAAAAGAAAGAAGAAGATAAAAAAATATGTTTATTAACATCACAATAATGACACAATAGTTGAAACAATAACATAAAACATTTCAAACACAATTTACATAATTATGTTAATTTCGCCATCGCTCGGCATTAATACTGTGTAATACACACAGCGCCGGTATTCGCATACACGTGGTGTGCTCTGCTGACTGACAAACGAGGCTTTAGCGAAAAGAGATGAAGGGCATAGCGGCATAGCGTATTAGGGCATACCGGTTACATTAGCCATTTACTTTTCACAAATACACGTATTGCAAACTTATACAAATATACTGGAAAAAATCCTGTGTTCAACATATGCAAATTTTTATTTATACTGTTAATTATTGTCATATTATATTATATATTTATATACTGTATCTTCTATCTACATCATTGCCACAAATTGTTTAATGCGACTTTTTTCGCGCTCAAGGTTCTGATTGAAAATCAGTGTTGCTGGTATGGCAGCAACTTATACTGAATCAGAATCCTTTTTCACTTCCACAGCATTAAGGTGCATAGTGATATGATTATAGGTACTGTAATAATTAATAGGTATCTACGACTTATGTGTATATTACACCATTTTTACCACATGTTACTATTATGTACTGATATGTTGTGGATCGTTGAAATAAATATTTATCTTCTTCTTTCTTCTTCTTCTATTTTGTAAGTTGCCCGACTGAGGGAGTACCTCCACTTCACTGAATATTTCGACCGCAACCAAAGACAATTCCCGTGAGTGAGTGATGATTAGTGGTTACTGATTCTGTAGATTTTGAGTTATGCCATTTTTGTTGCAAGCCAACGTTTAAGCTTCTCTTCTCGTTTCTTTTGCCACTATGTCGAGATATATTGCCAATCTACTGAGACATTCAACAGATGTACTGTTACGGTTAAAGTAAGCAGCTGGAACTATCTGACCACAGTATGCAAGTGTAACTCGTAGACGGCTAATGATTCTCCTGTCGTGGAGGACCACGAAGACCTTTACCCTAGTAAAGGTTCTCTCGCCAGGGGCCTACCGCCGAAGCTGAAGTGGATTACCACCAGATTTTTTGATTCCAAAAATTGGTCTTGGGTTAAAGTTATTGACAAACATCTCCAGCTTAGTCACTAGAACTCCAAGTTCCAGCTGAGCTAAATATAATTATCAACAATCTGAGCAGCAATGTTATTTTCACATTAAACAAATTCGATGGTAATCGGCTTCTACTTCAGCGGTAGGGCCCCTGATCGGTTTATTGGACGAGACACTCGCAACACTGATGTGATTGGAAAGTCAATGCGTGAGCATTTTGCTGTATTTAGATGTCCAGGCCGTGACGTTATTCGTTGCAAGTAGTGGCTACATTATGAAAAATGGGCGCTTTTTATATGAAACGGGAGTAGGCGAGCATGTGAGCACAAAATTGTCTTTGTTCTTGAAGACTCCCATGTCGTATTTGTTTGGGAATACTGCTGAGGGAAGTTGATTCCACAATTTCACAATTCGTAGTAGTAAATGTATTAAAAGGCTTGTATGCGTGTAGTGATCTAAGATTTTGTACCGACAGATCGTTCTACCTGCTTCTATAGTGGTAAGTAAGACCTAACTAAGTAAGAGCTAACCTAACCTAACCCAACCTCTATTTCGCCAGAGCCTCTTTTGCTAGTCGGCAGGCTGCACCATGTGCAAGTGAGATTGGCTTTGGTTCTAAAGATCGTAGTGAGCCACTTACACCCTAATACCATATTAATATCGCGTCGTTTACTTGCTACTACATAAACAATGACGTCTATACCGAGAGCGAAAGAGCGTGTGGGTGTGCGGCGCCATACAAACTGTTCCAGATTTGTCTCAGAGCTAGGGGAGGTGAGGTCGACACGAGAGACCGGCCGAAAAGGCTATACTGTACGTAGTACTATATTTATACTGTGCTAATACTATATTACTACTATAATATAACAAAAGTAAAGTGCCCGTGTGATCTTTTCTAAGCGTATGTAATGAAATTCTCCGCCTTTCATCAAATAACAACTTTTCAAATTAAATTTTCATTTGCAACTCTTTACAAACACGCTAAGTATATAATGTGAGGTATATTTTATGCCCGCACGTTCATTATTCTGTTCAAATTCTTCGTACAAACACAAACATTGAGCGTATTATAAATTATCTCAACTTTATAATATTTTTTCTTTATGTTTTATTCTTCTCAAATTGTTTTCTAACGCCCCGCGAAAGATATTGAGTTATATTGGAAAATTGAGTCGATATTATGTTTGCTATATCATTTTGTTAACTTAATACCCAATCTGAGGTTTTTTGTTTGACCTAAGGGAACTCAATTATTTTATTTGATTTATTTATGAAGCTACGCTTTTGATGATGGCTACTTCGACTCCGAGGTCGCGGGTTCGATCCCCGCATAAGACAAACATTTGTTTGCATGAACTGAATGAAATGTCTTGGTCTGAATATTTTATATGTATATGATCTTATGTCCATAAGAACCCACGAACTTTGTCTTTATTTAAATAAGTTCCCGCTTATTTTTAAATTATTTTGTGATGATGCACTAATCATCACAAAATAATTTAAAAATAACTTATCTTATCTTATCTTATCTTATCTTGAAATGGGTCCAGCGCCGCAGCACCGGTGGCACGTCGACCCTCTTGGATCTTTTGTGCACTCCCTATTCTTTAGTAACTCTCCCCTGACTGTCTGAAGACATGTTCCATGTACTTCAGTACGCCTTTAATTGGGAAGAGCCTGAAGTCCTCCAGGTCTGGGTACGCCTTTCCAAAGATTACCATTCGTTTGCCAGCTAGGGCATCACATTGACACATCAAGTGCTTCATGGTCTCGTAAGGTGCCTTGCATGTTCTGCATTCTGGGCTATTAATAAGTCTCATCTTGTGTAGGTGCCCACGGCAGGCGTAATGTCCAGTCAGTGCCCCAAGGATGAGACGTATCCGTTTCCTGTCGTATCTCTGTACATGTTTGTACCACTTAACTGTGCCTTCGCCGATGGTTTCCTTAGAGTGAAGTAATCCACTCATCTCCCTCCATTCAGCCAGATGCCTAGACTTGGCCGTGTCATTTATGGCCGTAATGACTGTTCCATATGAGAGACCTACAAAGGGTTCAGGTCCCATAAAATTCCTGCTTGATCCCTCCCTTGCCAGTTCATCAGCCTTCTCATTGCCTTCAACGCCTGTATGTCCCGGAACCCAGACCAATTCCAGGGCATTATTTCTGCCCAGTTTATTAAGGGCATCAATACCCGCAAGAGCAAGTCTAGATTCCACCCTGTCAGAGTTCAGGGCCATGAGAGCTGCCTGACTGTCACTGAGAATGTAGATGTGTCGATTAGCGACCTTTTTGTCTATATTCATTTTTGCACAAGCGGTTATGGCATACAATTCAGCTTGAAATACAGTAGCATATTGTCCCATACTCTGACTGTGTTGTATGTCCTTAGAGAAAATGCCGGCTCCTGTACCTTCCAATGTTTTAGAGCCATCAGTGTACCATATGAGGCTATTTTCCTCTTTGGGCTTGAAGTCATTCTTCTTCCATTTATCTCTGGTTGGAAGATCTATTCTATAGTTCCTTTTGAATATGTACTTCGGCAACATCTTGTCACTGCACATTTCCGTTTTTCTTTTGAGTTCTAATGTATACTCCATTTGCGTATGCCTGGTCTGAGGGGAATGTCGATCCCATAGGCCAGCTTTTTCAATCCTGTATAAGGCTTTACTAGCCTCCGCCTCAATGAATATATGTAGTGGTAACAGTTCAAGGACCATTTCCATTGCTGCTGTAGGTGTAGTGGGAAATGATCCCGTGACTGCACAGCAGACTATTCGTTGCAGTTTCGTCAGTGACATCTTACTTGTCACTTGTCGTACCTTCGGCCACCATACTAAACAGCCATAAGTTACTATAGGTCTTACCATTGCTATATATAGCCATCGCAAAATTTTTGGTTTTAAGCCCCATGTCTTCCCATAGGCGCTTCTGCACATATTGAAGGTTCTTGTTGCCTTTTGAAGGACATTGTTCACATGAACATTCCAGTTGAGTCCCTTGTCCAGTGTCACTCCAAGATATTTAACCTCATCAGACCATTGCAGCTCCTTGCCATACAATGATACTGTTTTTAGACCGGTTAGGTTCCTTAGCCTTGTGAACGGAACTACTGTGGTTTTCCCTGGGTTGATAGACAGGTTGTTTGACACACACCATTTCTCAACAATCTTTAGGGCCTTGTTCATAAGATCCGTCACTATGCTTGGAAATTTTCCATTGATTAGAATGACTATATCATCCGCGTATCCGATAGCCACTGTGGGTCCCCTGTTCAGGTCATTAAGAAGTGAATTCACTACTATACTCCACAGTGACGGTGACAGTACGCCACCTTGAGGGCAGCCCTTTGTGGTGCTGGCGTATATTTTATCGTCCATAAGCTCAGCATTAATGATCCTGCCTTTGAGCATGCTTTGTATCCATCTACATATTGTATTTGGTAAACCATGTGCTGCTGCAGCCTTGTTAATGGAGTCGAATGTTGTTTTATCGAAGGCTCCTTCTATATCAAGGAATGCTCCGACGCATATCTCCTTGTTTTCAATTGCCTTCTCTGCTCTGCTTACAACGTGATGTAGGGCAGTCTCTGTCGACTTACCTGACTGGTATGCACATTGCAGCTTGTGTAAAGGGTTTCTGTTCAGAGGTCCATCCCTTACATATCTGTCTACCATTTTCTCTAAAACTTTAAGAACGAACGATTGTAGACTTATAGGTCGATACGCTTTAGTATCCTCGTATGTGGCCTTACCCGGCTTTGGGATAAATTTCACGTTTACCCTGCCTAATGCACTTGGCGTATAACCAAACGCTAAGCTGGCTCTATACAGCCTGCATAGGTGTGGTATGAGTATGGGGGCTCCTTGTTGCAGCAAGATAGGGTAGATACCATCTGGGCCCGGAGACTTGTACGGCTGCAAGCTCCTGATTGCCCATCTGATTTTGTTATCATCCACCACCTTTTTAGCTATGTCCCAATCATACCTATACGTTCTTACATTGTTAGTAAGTGCATTATTGATGTACTCAGTGTCATCTTTATCCAGTTCTTTAAAACCAGGGAAATGGGTTTTGAACATTTCTACTAACGTTTCTTTCCCAGTTTCCGTGAGTCTTCCATTCACAGTCCTCACTGCTGTTAGAGGATTTGCTTTTACAGAAGACATTGCTTTCGCCATTCTCATGCCCTCCGGGACAGTATTTATGGCTTCACAGTGCCCTCTCCAAGCTTTTCGTTTCGCCCTCCTGACAGCTTTGCTGTATTCCGTAAGGGCCTTATGATAGTCCCCAAAGTCTTTCTTGGCTTTAGCTACATTAAAAGCTCTTCTTGTTTCCTTTCTCAGCCTAGCTACCTCGTTGGTCCACCACGGCTCCTTTTTAGTTGTTATTTCTACTTCCGGACAGTTGTCTGTCCAGGCCGTCCTTATAGCAGTGACAATACGATCTGCTTCCAGTTCTATATCAAGAACACTGTTTAATCTACAAGTAGGCGTCCCCAGCTCTAGCTTCAGGTCGTCTTTATATGCAATCCAGTTAGTATGTCTGGGGTTCCTCCTTCGTATATTTAGCGGTGATGATCCACAGTCATACCTGAAACATATATAGTTGTGGTCCGATAGTGTGACCTCATCAGACACATGCCAATCATATATGCGTTTACTTGCCTTATTACATGCCAACGTAATATCTATAACTTCTTGCCTTCTAGCATTAAAGAAGGTTGGTCTATTACCTTTATTTAATAACTGCATGGATGAGCTTACCAGATACTCGTTGAGCTTCTCTCCCCTGGTGTTGCTGTTGGAACTGCCCCAAACAATGTGGTGTGCATTCGCGTCGCAACCAATGATGAGTTCCTTTTTCTCCCGCGCTCCATACCTTACCAAGGTATCAAACTGCGTTGAGATGGGCTCCCTCTCCTCATAAGGCAGATATGCCGAGGCCATTATAATGGTTTTACCATCCTTAAGTTTTATTTTTACGGTAGTTAAGTCCCTGTAACATAGATCATATAAGGGCACCGCATCTATGCCCCTCCTGACATAGATGCAGGTCCTCATATCATTAGTAGCGCTTTTATACATAATACAATCATTTAAGCTACCGAAGCCCTTTATCTGACCCTTGTAAATATAAGGTTCCTGGATTAGGGCAATGTCATATTTATTTAACCGCAGCTCTCTCGAAAGTATAGCTACGGCCGCCTTGCAGTGATGCAAATTAATTTGAACGCACCTGATTCCTGCCATCTTGACGTCTAGGTGTACTCCCGTCCATCAATTTATGAGCCCTCCTCCGACGAGGGCTCCAATGTCGCCGTGGCACTAAGGTCCAGCGGCGCTGGAACCGCATAGAGGGCGCCTATGTCCCCCAGTATCTCTGAAGTCGCCGGTGATGCCAAGTCCATCCTTTCGAGACCCATAGACCCCGGCTCAATGTAGGGCAGCACCGGCGGCAACAGATGCTCTTGCTGCACTCGCAGCACCTGCAGACTCGGCGTCGAAGAGTGCTGCTCTGCCGCAGCCAACGGAGATATTGCGCTTAGCCTGCTTAATGGTGTTACTGGTCTTGAACCTGGTTGAGGGGCCACCAACTCAGCCCCTCGCAAGTCCACCATAACATCTACGCGCGTCGATGGGGCACCACCAGACGCGCTCTCACCTTCGCCTCCCAGGTCGACCACACCCGCCCCAGGAATGGTACCATCTCGTCGGTCATCTGTGGTTGCGGCGTCCTCAAGAAGCTTGAAGACGTCGAATCCCACACCCCCTTGGAGCCTATATCCCCTGGACTTGATGTGGTCGGCTGACGCTCGGTCCATGAGTACTATGCGTCTCGTGCTGCTCTCGTCCGCCACAACATCAACCACCTTCCACTCTTGCGTGTGGAGCTGTGGGTGAATGCGTTGCATCATCCTCAGCAGCCGGCTGGTTTCATAGACGACGAAGTTCTTTGTCTTCCACGCCATCTTAATGGGTTTTGGAAGATCCTTGGCGTCGACTACTCTTACCTTATGGCCATCCACACACTCGCCATTGAAGGTGGTCCGCAGCCACTGAGCCGCACGTTCCCCTTCGCAAGTGACATGCGCAGAGCCAGCAATAACTCCCTTCAGGTGTACCAAAGGTACAGGATCCAGGGTGTCTTCTAAGGTGTTGAACACTCGAAGCTGAATGGCGGCCATTGAGGTTGCGTCGAGACTTACCCGTGGGAAGTCAACGGGAACAATCGCCATCTTAATGCCGGCCAGTGCCTCTCTATATGAGCTTACCTCCGTCCTAGCCTTTTTTGCTCCAGCGGCTGCCTCAGCGGCTTCATCGCTGACCTCCCTGTCCCTCTTGGTTGCAGGTTGGATTTCCAAGGCCTTCTGCTTTTTCAGCTTTTGCATCGGCCTCTTCACCGATGCCGGTAGTCGCTTTCGCTTGCCTTCCCCCGGATTAGTGCCTCCCGACGTACCAGCTCGAGATCCATCCCCCCCGTGCTCGCCATGGCGGATAGAACCAGCTCTTGACGAACACGAACGTGGGCTGGCATTCCCGTCCGTTACGTGGGTGCGATGCTGACCCGGCTGTCCCGAGTTATCCCCAGGCTTGATCAGTGGCGGTAAGGTGGCAGATGCTCTAGGAGCCCCGCTCTTAACCTTATCCGCTCTGACTTCGTGCCGCCGGTGGCCGCCGTACGCAGCTCCCAGTGCACCTTCAAACTTCCCCTGACTTGTGCCAGGTTGGTTTGCGCTACTTCCTCTAGTTTTGGAATTTAATTGCTTGTCCATATAGACTTAATTGTAGATTTCGCTGTCCTAACTCCCCACCCGCCACGGAGCCCTCAACTGGGAATGCTTGCTCAGCATTAGGGCTATTAGGACAGTATAGCACGCCTCAGGGCGCAACCTACGAGACAGCCAGCTCCGACTACGTGTGCTCCAAAAACACACGCATTCGGAACCTTCGTCTGCAGACCGCCTCCCCTCAGCGCACGTCGCCTGATGTAGGTCTACCCGTACACCGCAGCCGATTGATCCCTGCTGGCTAGGCAGAGACCGCCCGTGTGAGGTGAACTCCAGGCCAAAGAGGTGTGTTGCCGACGGTGGTCACCGCCAACTCAACCTCCAGGACTCCATCATCCACCCGTACGGGTCCCCGCGCACGGCACAAACACGCGGGTGGTCGATCCCCCCACCTGTAGCCATGTCTGATATGACGACAGGCCCACATCACCTCGACCACTGGGATGATGTAGCGATGTATGTAAAAATAACTTAGTGTTTTAATAAAAATAATTTATCATATATTTATGCACCATTTCTATCGTATCATTTAATACAAAAAATATATAAAATTATGCATATTTTACCTAAGAACTTCCATGTTTAGTTGTTTCACACAAAGTAATTATAACAAAAGTTTTCTATAAAAACTGACAGCGTTTAATTAATAAATTAATACTCTGTAATTTGTTCATTCAAACCCACAAAAAAATAATAACAAATATGTGAATTTCTGTATAAAAATCCCTCCATTTTCGCGTAAAACTAAGCATGTCTGCGCACATGTAATTAAATAAATAAATATTCTAGAATTAATTTCACAATGCCATCTAGTCCCAAACAAAGCAAAGCTTGTCCCATGGGTACCAGACAGCTGATATTATACTTCAATACACTTTTTTTTTGTAAATACACTATAATAATAAAATAATAAATATTGTCAGACAAATTACACAGCGCCATCTAGCCCCAAAGTAAGCGAAGCTTGTGTTATGTGTACTAGACAACTGATAAACATACGTAAATACATTTTTTTTTGTAAATACATACTTATGATACATAGAAAACACACAGACTAAGACAAACAGACATGTTCATGCACACAAATGTTTGTCCTATGTGGGAATCGAACCCACGAGCGTTGGTGTCGAAGCCACGTCATTGACCGCTACGCCACCGAGCTCGTCAGACTCGTCGACTATATATATATAGGTACATAATATATAGAAAATATCCAGACCATACACGTTCCGGAGCTAGTGTAGGTAAGGGTGCGTTAGGGACTTTGAAATTTTCGCGATGATAGTTGTGTCATTATGACCCATATTATGATAATGGGGATGAATAGAGGGGGCCATGGGGAACAACGTTTGTATAACACACTTTGTCCTTAACTCATTCCTTCATATCGAAAACGAATATTTTTCTAATATATATAATATTTCCTGCATACAAATATTTGTCTTGTGCCCCGCACAAGACAAATGGGGCACATGACACTTTATAATATTTGTATACATCATGTCATCGAATCCCCGGAGTGGATTAAGGTGAACATTGCAAGGTATTCGATCACCGGCCTCGTCATATACATACACTTTTACACTTCATTTTGGTATCATTATATTCTATCGATTGCCAATCTTTACTATCCTACATCTATGATTCCCTATCTTCAAATGGTGTAATAACTCACCTGCATAAACATTTGTTGCACTGCCAAAAATAACGTATCAACAAAGCTTATTTAAAACACGTTCATGTAAATCAGACGTTTAATACATTGGGCATTTAAATGAAGACAATTTTCCGGTGTTTCGTTCCATAAATTAAGTGATTTGGAAGCAACGAGGGCACTATTGGAAACGTGCCAACGACTGCTGGCTCATTTTTGCATCCCTGTATATATTTTTTTATGAAACTGTCGCCGGTAATAGCAAATAATGTGTTGTTCTTCTTTATTGCTAGGCTCTGTGAATTAATTCTTGTGATTGGATAGGGATTTTGATGTAATATCTGGATCAATTTTTCTATAGTAATTTTTCTATTTTTATATAGTGATTATATAGCCTTGGCGTGCGTGGCGATGACCCTAGGATACGGGTCTCTTCTCATGCAAAGGGATTTTGAGCATACTCAACCACGCTGCTCAACTGCGGATTGGCGGAGATCAGTGTTTTCAGGCCGCCTAAAGGCCACTGACTAGGCTAAATTACTGTCACCTAACGACAACAGCCGGGACCGAAGGCTTAACGTGTCCTTCGAAGCACGGAGGAGGGTAAACCCATCCATGGACAGGCTAGGGTCGACGTTGCTTGACTTGCGTGATCGATTAGACTGCCACTCGCAACGACGCCATCGAGCTCCTTTAAGATTAGTTTATGAATCGGAATAATTCAAATTTAATTGAAATCAATTGTAATAATTGGAATGAATTTACAGATAAAATTTACAGATTAATCCTAAAAACTTTGCAATCTTAGTACAAACAGTTTGCGACTAACTTCAACGAAACTAATTCATTTATTAGTAATAACACAGACTTTAATATACATAGTGATTGCATAGATATATTTCAAGTCACTAGTTATACGTTATATTCCAAACTAAGAACTCATAAGAAGAATGGTGGAGTCTTACTTTGGGACAGACGGCTTAGGATTTCCATGGATGGAAGCTCCTCCATGCTCCTCCGAAGCATGGAGGAGCTTCCATCCATGGAAACCGATCCATAGACAGAATACGATCGAGGTTGCTTAACTTGCGTGAATACGCATGCAATATCAGTGTAACCGAATGGTTACATTGATACGCGCAACGACACGCCATCGAATTCCTTAAGAAAAAATGATAAGCTACCAAAAAAGTGAGTTCATATTTTATACATCACACCTATTAGAAACTAATCTCCCTGCCACATTAATTAAAGGTTTCTCCATAAAAACCTGAATAAATATTAATCTCTTTGCTTATAGAGCCATTAGAAGGAGGTCAGGCAGTAAAATAAAGGTCAGCGTGTAAAGGAACAGCGTAAATAAATTGTATCTCTACCGACAGTGTGGGTGCCTTGGGCTACTCTATCAAGCGAACGTGAGTGATCGATCCGTGACTGTTCGCTAGAGGTTATAAAGAACGAACGATTTAAAGGAAATCTTTGCCATACAATGTGAGAATTTCTCAGTCGGCAGTGAAAAACCTTTCACTTGAAAAATATAAATAACTATGTATGTAAAGGAATCACCAAATGTCACCCAACCTGGAACCAGGCAGTTATAATGTCGATCTGATGATGGAGTCGGAAGTCAGGCATTAGAACTGCATATCATTATCCATTAGAATTTATATATACTAACCATGTTTCGGCTTGTTAAATAAAGTCTGTCAACTGTGTACATAACAAAATAATAACAGATACGTGAATTTCTGTATATAATTCCCTCCATTTTCGCGAAACACTAAGCAAGTGTATTAACATACGTCATATACACTAGTACACTTCATTTTGGTCGTATTTTATTCTGTCGGTTGTCAACTTTTACTACGAGTATCCTTCATCTATGGTGATTTTAGCCAAATCAGAAATTTATATAGATTTTTGTGATGTAAATGGTTCTTCAACATCTTTGAACCAAAGCCAACCTCACCTGCAGTCATGAACCCTGCTGACTGATAAACGAGGCTCTACCGAAAAGAGATATAGGGCATAGCGTATTTTGTAAGCTGCCCGACTAGGGAAGTATCGCCGCGTGACAGATTACAGCAAATAATAATTCTCTTGAGGGTTGTTGTGTTCTTGCTAGTAAGCGAGGTCATCAGAAAGGAGTTGCTGGGGTGGCAGCGTACGAACAATATTTCATACTGATAGTATTTATATGGCTACGTATCCGCTTCACATCAAGCGGGCTGTACGCTTGTTTGTCACCCGACGTAGCTGGATTCGGGTTCCACCTAGTTGGGAAGTAAAATTCACCTCCCAACTAGGTGGGACCCGAATCCATAATCTCTCGATAACCAGCCGAGTCCTCTTTCCAACAGAGCTACCTTTCCAATTGTTGAGGATTTTTTAATTTCTGTTAACTGCTGTAAAGTCTCAGGGTGGCGCCATCTACCTATTAAATATTACACTAATAAACACGGCATAACAGCGCATTGTTACAGAAGAGATTCGACTATTATTAGATGACACCAAATTTATTAAATTATTCTTATTTAATAGTTAATTTCATCTAAGTTGCAGGAATTTATACAAAATAACTTTCGTGTCAACTGTATTTCAACCGGAATTTATACAGAAGTTTAAAAAATCTATCTAGGTAGTAATTTAAATGACCCATTACAGTTTGCTATAGAGATATTGTATCTTCTGTCTTGGCATGTAAGTGGCGCACCCACACCTATAAATTCAAAGTCAAACTTACCTTCATGTATATGTATAGGTATAGCTTTATCTAGCAAATAAGGCACTGGTGAAAAGAGATAGAGTATGTCGAATGGGGAAATACCTCCACTATTTTAATTAATATATACTAAAGTCATTGACTTTAGTAAATTGTCTTTAGATTTTCATTTAAGATTAAAATTTAAGTGTCTTACTATAAATCTAAGAGATAAATTAAATCAAGATAAATTGTTTTTCGTACGGATTTATTGTCGTAGATAAAATATTTGGTTGTTTTAAGTACTTATTTAGTATAATGCATTATTAAAATCTTTTTCTAAATGATAATGGGTACTTTATAAACATAAATACAGTTATATGACTTAGAAATATATTTTTCATCATCATCATCATCATCAGGCCATTTTAATCTCCACTACAGGAGCACGACCCTCTCTCGTCCGTCACAGACAGGAGGATTTGGCCTACACTCCCCACGCTGGCCAGACGGGTTGGGGAGGCCTGATCGATGTTTTATAATGTATTTCCCTTAGTCGCCTTGTACGACATCCACGGGAAGAGACGGAGTGATTCTATTCTAGTCTGCCGGAAACCACACGGCCATATTTTTTGAATTTTTTGAATCAATATATTTTTATGAAACCAATAATATTTCAATGTCTTCTACCAATTCGTAATTGATTTGTCAAATATTTTCAAATAATTAAATTAACATATTAGAATTGATCTTATAACCAAATCTACGAAATTAATAAGCTCTGAATCAATGATGTCATAAATACCATAGATATTCTATAGAGTTACTATAAAGATTCACATACTAAATTGCATCAGTAAATCGTCTGGACAATCTATGACTATTATAATCGGCATCTTTATCATTTCGGCGGTTTTATATACTTGCTATCTCTTTCCCTCGCTGAGTCGGCGCAATGGCGCCTTTTTTCTTGCCTAATGAAATTAACCTAAATACACAACATCAAATATTATTGTGTACTTTAGTATGATATATGATTCTTTGGGCTTTATTTATTCTATAAATATTAATTGTTAATTTTCATAATACAGAAGACGGCATTATTTAACTATTTCAATCACAAAGGTCACTTATATCACAAAGGTCAGTTTCGTCGCCTTGCTTGTGCGAATTATTTGCTACGTAAGACAAATACTTCACTTTTCGGATGATATATCTATATATATAAAAGAAAGTCGTGTTTGTTACAACACTTATAACTCGAGAACGGCTGGACCGATTGCCATGGTTTTTGATTTGTTGGATTTGTTTCCGTCCCGAATAGCAGAATAACTCTTAAAAACATTGGAAAATTCTCGAAAAAATAAAATAAAAGAAAAAACATTTTCCCATACAAAATGTTCGTGGTTGTCGTAGCTGTCAAATGTGACCTTGTCGTACGTGCGTACGCCAAATGTATGCGTGCGTTCAGAAATGTATATTAAGCTCATTATAGAACAAATGTCATAGATTAAAAACAAATGTTAACTCTATTGGTCTCATTTTTACGTCTTGAAAGTTGGCTGTGATTTGTTTTGAAAACAGTTTTGTGGATTTAAATATTTATTGCAAAGAGAATGTAACCACTACGTTTTAAGAGACGGATGTGCCATACAAATAGCGTAATTCTAATATATATGAAATGGAAGCGAAAACAATCAGAATTTGTACCAAATTCGCTTCCGATTCATAGAGTCGTTCTTTTACTTTGAGTTGCGCCAGGCTGATTTATTGGTTCTAAAATATTTGTGCGTGCGTTCAGATTAAATCAAGCTCCATAAATCAATATAATATATAAAATAATGTCGTGTCTTGGTCGGGAAAGTATTAAAAACATTGAAAAATTGACGAAAGAATTGAATAAAAGAAAAAACGTTTTCCCATACAAATAGTGCCAGTTAAAAAGGATTGGAATATTTATTGATTGTTATGTAAATGTCAAATCGATTGGTCTCACTTTTACGTCGCGAATGTTGTTTCTAATTTGTTTTGTGGATTGAAATATTTATTGTTGTCAATTGGTACTTTTTTTGTGACTTTGTAAAGTACTGAACTTATTATTTACCCACTGCTGGGATACGGGTCTTCCCTCAACCGAAGATGTTTAGAGCATACTCCAACACGCTGCTCAACTACGGGTTGGGCCACTAACTTGGCTTAAGGACTGCCATCTAATGATAAACACCAGGACCGACGGCTTAACGTGCCTTCCGAAGCACGGACGAGCTCGAGATAACATAAACTCATCCATGAACAGGCTACGGTTGACGTGTACAATTAGACTGACACGTGCCTCACGCCATCGTGCTTCTCTATTATTTTCTATTATTCATGGTATTAATTTCAAGAAATCATAAATTTTGTTCATATATATGTAGGGATGGTAACAACGAGAAACGAAAGATTTAAAGAGAAAATAACTTTAATATTTCGTAAGCAAGCAAACAATCATAAACCCACTTTTCTTCTCCCTGACAGACTACTTTTTCTACTACTTTTCGTTTCTTATTGTAAGTTTGTCTGTTTTCATCCTGTATTTTCAGTATGCTTTCTTTAGCTTTAGTCCCTAAATCGTCTCTTCTTTCATAAAAATTGTGTATGTTTTCTTCTTCAATGAGTTTCAGTATTTCATCTTCTTTGTCTCTCATTTTCACACCAGTCATCATTTTAATTTTCTCATTCAGATGTTCAATGTGGTATTCTCTAGTGATAAGTTCTTCAGTCTTAGCTGTTCCAAAATGCCCCTCCTCATGGTATTTTCTTATGATTTCATTCTCCACCTTCTTAGGTACGACTAATAGTTTAGTTCTGTTCTTAATCTTCCATACTATTCCGCATTCCAAAACATAATCTTCATAAGGTTCTTTTTCTAGTACGTTTCTTAGTAGTTTTATTTTCAGGTCTTCATTATGAGCGGTTTTGATTCGTGCAGTGGTTTCGGTAAGTACATTAACATTCTTCACAGGGTATCTATGATATTTCTTTTCTGCAGATGATATTTTCTTGCTCATATACTGGACTGGATGCATCTGGTTATCTTTAGGGTTTCTCTGAAGCAATACTGCTCCATATCCTTCACCACTTGCGTCCGTATGGACTTCTCTTTCCAAGTCAGGATCATAAATTCTCAATACTGGCACATCAAGTTCTAATAGTGATAGTCGTCGTGGACTTTGGAAGACTGGAGTATCATCGGTAAGGATAATCTTCAATTCAATCTTAGACTCTTTCTTTTTATTATTAGGATCATAATCGTTAATCATCTTCTTTATTTTTTCAGAGAACCTGACATCGTTAACATCGTAGACTTCTTCTTTGTCAATGTCAACTGTCGTGAGGTGCAGTACCTTCTTTGCATGAATACCATTAGCAGGAAAATTGATTTCAACTTCATCGAGTATTGGGTTACCAAGTATAATATCAACAGGTATACAATTATCTTCAACTACGTGCATGGTGGTATCGAAGTAGCAATCATCAATCTGAACTTTTGCTCTAAACGAACCATTAGTCTTGATTTCATGTTCAGCTATTCCAGTGAGATATAATTTAGTATCTGGATCAAAACTGTAACAAATACCATTCACTATTTCAAAGTGACTCTTTTTAATAAGATTTACATCGCTACCAGTATCAATCAGTGCTTTTACATTAACTTCATTAATCTTAACGTCTTTGTAAGGTGTATGATCATGTTCTGTATCTTTGTGTACCTGGAGTGTCTTCTTAACGTTGTTCGGACATTCGTTTGACTTGTGCCCATAGTTATTACATTTGAAGCATTTTACTCCGTTAGTACAACTTGGTGTTTGATGACCGAGGTCACCACAGTTATAACAGCGTGTCTTAGGTATTTGGCGTTGTTCTTTTATAATCTTCTGCACAGGTGTATTCGGCGCTCTGGTATAATTGGAATTACTTGTGGTCGCTTTTTTCTTTATTTCACTATAAAGCTCCAATTTCTTTCGAAATTCCTTGATATCATTAGCTCCATACAAAATTGATTTATTTGTTTCTGAGTCCTGTATGCCATCAATGACGTACTCCATCAATGCGTCGTCTTCAATAGTGCCCTGCATCGATATTTCCTTCATAGTCAGAAAATACTGTTGAAAAGTTTCATCATGTTTCATCTTACGAGCAGCCAACTTTTTGTGAATGACAGCACTATTTAGCTTGCGGCCAAACTCTTCAATCAATCCTCCTTTCAAATCATTCCAGGACTTTAGGCTACCCATGGTCCTTAGGAAAAGACGAGCAGTTCCAGTAAGTAGTCTCTTGCCATAGATGAGTTTTTCTACTTCACCCCATAACATCAATAAAGCAATTTCTTCAAAATCTTTAATAAAGGTTTCAATATGGTAAGCATCATCTCCGCTGAATGACGTCATCGATTTTTGCAAGTCGTTAAATGAAATACGGGGTGCGTTTGATGATAGCGAATCCTCATTTTCTTTTTCAAAATCAGTTTGCTTCTTAGGCGGCATGTTGAACAAATGTAAGTCTTCTTGTAGTCTTTAGAGTCGTAAAATAGTCTTAAAAGTCTTAAGTCTTGTTATTAGTTATGTTCAGTAACATGCGAATTTAATTTCTTCGAACGTCTTGCGACATTTAATTATAATTAATTTCAACATACCGTATCTTCAATCTTAATTTCTTCATACATCAATTGATTTTGACAGTCGATTTCGTCTTCAATTCTTGAAAATAATTTTGTCGTAGATCTCCATAAAACTCACGTACTCGATGTTATTTGTTATCCCGGACGAGCCCCCATAATTTTGTAGGGATGGTAACAACGAGAAACGAAAGATTTAAAGAGAAAATAACTTTAATATTTCGTAAGCAAGCAAACAATCATAAACCCACTTTTCTTCTCCCTGACAGACTACTTTTTCCTTTTATCTATCAACTTCATAAAAAATAGAAAGAGGTTTGATACTTCTTTCCCACATATATATATGTACATCACGACATTCATTGACTGTTAGGCGGTACGAAGTTCGCCGGGACAGCTAGTATATATATATATATACAATCCGATATATATATGTTATATATATACCATATATACACAGGGTGTCCCATGACGGGTGGATCAAACAAAGTAACGTGGTGGTGGTGGCTCATTGCCTATCGATTGAACCCCTATGTATGTTCAGCGATATTGAACGGTTCAAAAGTTATTGACGATTTTGTGAAATTTTCAAAAAAGTCGGATTTTATACTAAGTTACAGGCGTAAAGATAACTATTGCCTACAGAACCCATTATTTTTTTGAGGAATAACTACTATAGTAGCATTTTGATAAAGTATACGTTTTTGTACCATAACTTTTCTTTTATACGTATTAAAAAATATGAAACCCACGATAAACAATCAATTTGATTATTTTTAAATATTTATCATAACTTTTTTTTCTAATGTCACTTATTTCAGACATATCTTAAAAACTACCCATATTCATGGAGCAACAGTAAAAATTATGTAGCTGTAGGACAAGAGGAACATACCTATTAAAAACAATTTTTAAATGTCAAATGACCCAATTATCAATAATTTGATGACTCCAGACATTACAGCTAAGAAAGGTTTTAAAACCGTGTTCTCTTTTGTCAGAGCCTCTTTCACAAGTCGATTGGGTGTAACACGAGCAAGTGACATTGGCTTTGGCTCTAAAGGACGTGGTGAGCCACTTACACTCCAAAACATTTCTCTTAAAAAAAAACTCGTTAAGTAAAAAAACGTTTTATTTTACAAACCAACCTCTACCACTAAATCCACTTAAACCGCAAAATGTCGGGTAAATGTCGAGCGATTTAAAAATTTCACCCTCAGGCCTAAAAACTCATTTACGGGCGACTATCTCCAGTATTAAAAGCATTTTTGTTCTCACAAAAAACCGTCTTGCATTTGACTTGTCGGTAACTGGCATGCGGCATAGATTAAAGATATTAGATGCGACATTCATTAATCTTAGTTTGTGTAGCAACCTATATTCATTCCACTACTGGGTCTCCTCTCAATCGAAGAGGGTTTTCACCATTAATAAAAACGGGTTAGCGAAGGCCAGTGTTTTCAAGCCGCCGTAAGGCCACTGTTTTGGCTTAACAATTACCATCTAATGACAGTAGCTGAGACCGACGGCTTAACGTACACTCCAGAGGAGCTTGAGATAAATAAATCCATCTATAGACAGATTACGATGCTATCAAGTTATCTTAGTATGATCAAGTCGAAACTAATGAGAAAAAGTCAGCTATGGAAAGAGTGAACGCACAAGTCCGCACAAAATTGCAATCAGTGACTAAGTGTACAATTCGGGCACAACGAATTCAATCACTTGTCCGAATTGACACATTTGAATCTTAATATTTTTTTCACTGACGATTCGGACACCATCAAAATAATAATAGAAACCTGGCTATTAGCGAACCTGGCGAAAAGTTAATGTGACAAACCTAAAGAATTGTGAACCTTGGCGAATAGCGAATTTGAGAATCTGACGATTAGCGAATTTGACGATTAGTTAATCAGATGAATAGAAAACCTGACAAATTGCAAATCTGACGAATAGTTAACCTGACGGATAGCTAACTTGACCAATAGGAAAATGTAACGTACAGTGAACCTGACCTATAGGGAACCTTGGCGGTTAGCGAACCTGGCGAATAGTGAACATGACGAATAACGACTAACTCGTCAAATAGCCAGTGATTCTGGGCGTGTAGCCAGAAACACTGCCACAGATTGTCAGTGGCGTATCTAACAATTTTCAAATCTTTGCCTTCCCGCGTTTAGTGAACCACTAACGAGATGTCAAGAAGGCTTGACGGTGGTTTTAGTGAAGAAATATTTCGCTGTAAAAGGAGAAATATATTTACCATACTAGGTATAATATCTTTAAAATAAAAATGAAAAAGATACCGACTTCACTGAAATTGATGGTTTTAGAGAAAAACAATGACGCTTTAATGAAGTCGGTTTTTTGAAGAAAAAAAGATCATTGTTTGTCATTCAAATTACGAAATAAAATATTTTCAATTCGTTTCGGAGACAAGATTATGAAAAGAGCAAGATGTTTTTATAGATTAAAAAATTGGTTGCCTGTAAAGTCGGTATACGGGCGAAAGTTTTACGTGACAACGACTTTGAGTGGTAAAATGTTTTCGTCTGTTTCTTTTTATGTCTGTCTCTCTCGCTCTTAGAAGGGACGCGTGCCTTTCACTCGCTCTCATTGTAGGCGCATAACGTGAGCCAGTTTCTTGAAGTGTCACCCGGCTAACCAATTTATAAGACGTTGTCACGTCAAAAATTAAAAGTAACTAGTGGTCGCCTAGTGGTCGAACTTCAGAAGTCGAAGTGAACCATAATTAATTTAAAATCATTACTTTAACAATAAACAAAAGAGTATTTATACGTGTGTGTGTCAAATACATGGAAGTGTGTTTATTATGCATAATTAAAAAAAAATAGCATTCTGCACTTCTTCTTTAAATAAACTATAAGTGTGCGAAATTCCATACGCTTCGCTTTCCGTACAAAGTTTTTACTTCACATATTAATATATTTGGCCGTGTGGTTTCCGGCAGACTAGAATAGAATCACTCCGTCTCTTCCCGTGGATGTCGTACAAGGCGACTAAGGGAAATACGTTATAAAACATCCATCAGGCCTCCCCAAGCCGTCAGGTCAGCGTGGGGAGTGTAGGCCAAATCGTCCTTCTGTCTGGGACGGAAGAGAGAGGGTCGTGCTCCTGTAGTGGAGACTAAAATGACCTGATGATGATGATTAATATATAGATATCATATGTATAAATAAATGGGTACTATCAAACGAAGTGAATTTCATAATCGATAAATCAAACGATTATCTTTATACGTACCTACTCTTATCCAGGGTGGCTCACGAGCCCTATCGCCTAAGCTAATATACTATACTACTACGTCGGGTGTCAGACAAGCATACGGCCCGCCTGATGTGAAGCGGTTACCGTAGCCATATTAACGCTTGCAACATAAAATATTGCTCGCACGCCGCCACCCCCGCTGCCAGCGCAGCATCTCCTTCCTTTCTTTCTACCCATATAATACCCATTCCCATTACATATTTTGTTACTCAAAAATTGGTCTTAGGATTAAGTTGCAATCATTTTTAGCTTTGGCGGTAGAGCTTCAGGCTTTTCACTAGCTAAGTTATACACAATTGTGACTAATCTATTCTGAAGTTTGATTATTGGAATCGGAATCAGCTTAGGTAGGGCCCCAGCGCCGCCAACCGCCTAAACTGAAGCCCATTCCCATCTAAATTATTGACTACAAAAGTACGTCTTAAATTAAAGCTATTGGCAGACCTTAAATTAAAGCTATTGTCTTAAATTAAAGCGATTGGCAGACATATTCAGTTTATTCGATTGAGCTCTAGGATGTCTACCCATTAAACTAAACATAATTACCAAAAATCTAAACTGAAATTTGATTTTCGCAAAGCTTGAGCTTCGGCGGTTCGGCCCCGGGTTTCTGTCCTATTTTTTTTTTATACGACGTCGGGTGGCAGACAAGCATCCGGCCCGCCTGATGTGAAGCGGTTACCGTTGCCATATTAACGCTCGCAACATAAAATATCGCTCGCGCGCCGCCAGCCCCGCTGCCATCGCAGCATCTCCTTCCTTTCTGGTGACCTCCTCACTCGCTGGAACACAACAGCCCTCAAGGGAACCGTTATTTGGCGGCGGTATTCTGTGAGGTGGAGGTACATTCCCCCAGTCGGGTAGCTTACAATTACGCTCCCTACCTCTCTTTTCGCCAGAGCTTCGTTTGTCAGTCAGTAGAGTGCACCGCGTGCAGGTGAAGTTGGCTTTGGTTCAAAGATGTTGATGAACCGCTTGCACCCCTTGATGAATCACTTACACCCCCTAGATCTTACATTAAAGATGTTAGATCTATGGGCCTGTCTTGGACATATAATACGGTTTCTTTTAATAACATTTATTAAAGTTTAAGACATTAATGAGGTATAACGAGTTGCAAAATACCTATTCGCGTGAGCAAATCGCTTACTGAGCTGCATTGAGTGTGTTATATAAAATATCTGAGTAGTTTGTTGAGATTTAATATTTGTTGGAAAAAAATATGATAGAGTGTATTTGATGAAGCATTTCTAATAATATTTTTACAATATAAATATTTTAAAATGGAAAAATTCACCTCCCCCGCCGAGGTAGTATTTGAACCTACGACCTCTTGATGACCGGTCGAGTGATTTTCCAACAGAGCTACCAGCCCCCTTACCACCATTTTATAAGCGACAAATTGACCATTGAACAAGCGACTCTATTTCAAATGGAATAGAGTCGCTTATTCATTGGTATGAATAAGCAATCTATTTTTACATTCTAGTATTGTAACAATAACATAGTCGGCATCAACCCTTAATTATCCCACTGTCGGGATACGGTTCTCCCCTCAATCGAAGGAGTTTAGAGCATACTCTACCACGCTGCTCAACTGCGGCTTGGCGGAGGCCAGAGTTTTCAAGCCGCCCAAAGGCCATTGACTTGGCTTAACACGTCCTTAAGCCAAGTCTTTAGTGTAAACAGCCCTGACCGACAGCTTAACGTGCCTTCCAAAGCACGTAAGTAAACTATACATTGGGAAATGGATTTGTATTTATATTATATTGTGATTTATATGATTAATTTATTATAATTATGTTGCGATCCAGCGAGGTCAGCATATTGGGAACTTTGCCTACGGGCAGCGGTTTATTAGATTAGTTTTGCTTTTAATTTATTTATGATACATAATTAGATTATAAGTTTAGGGTGTAAGTGGTTCATCAACATCTTTGAACCAAAACCAACTTCACCTGCATGTGGTGCACCCTGCTGACTAACAAACGAAGCTCTGGCGAAAAGAGAGGTAGGGAGCGTAATTGTAAGCTGCCCGACTGGGGAATGTACCTCCGCCTCACAGAATACTGCAGCCAAATAACAATTCCATTGAGAGTTGTTGTGTTCCTGCGAGTGAGTGAGGTCACCAGAAAGGCAGGGGATGCTGCGTTGGCAGCGGGGGTGGCGGCACGCGAGCGATATTTTATGTTGCGAGCGTTAATATGGCTACGGTAACCGCTTCACATCAGGCGGGCCGTATGCTTGTCTGTCACCCGACGTCGTATAAAAAAAAATAGTTTTAATTTAGATGTATTTATTCAATTTTATCTATTTTAAGTATTTACTGTATTTTATAATTTTGTTAGTTTACATACTGTATTAATATATATGTAAGTTTAATATAAATAAATAAACTCTCTCAACAAATTATTAGGTATTGATTTTGTTATGTTATCTATTTTTTACTTCGTTCGTCTGTTCTATTCGAGGAATTATTATTTAATACGCGAACCTAGTAACTCTATATTTCTAAGAACAAAGCTTATTTTAAAAATATTGAAATTATAATGAGAAAAGATAGTTATCCCACGATACTTTTTTGCGGATCAATTTAGAACGCCGTCTGAATTTCTGAATAGTAACTTTAGATTATTTAAATAACTAGGTTTAAGTTAAAAAAAATACTCTCTGACAGATACGTAATGGACTCGTTGCGTGTCTATAAATAATGTAAAATGTTATAGGTTGACAACAGGCTCGGCAACTCGCCAGTGATACCTCTGGTGATGCGAGCTTCTATAGGTTGCAATGACTGCTTACCATCAGGCGTGTCGTAAGCTTGTTTGTCACCTTAGTTTTTTTTTTTTTTTTTTACGAAGCTAATCGCAATATGTGCACACTCAGCGGTGTAAAATGCCGCTGAGTGTGTGCAGATCGGCTTACTTCGTAAATAGCGCACACCCCTGTCATGGACAAGGCTCTTATTTGCTATATAATTAAAGTCTACATATTTTATAATCGTACTTAAAACTATATACACTTAAAGCTAAAAATCTATGGCGCAATAGCGAATCTCCTTTATTGTCACCTTAGTTGTATTTAAAACAAACACTAAAATTTTAGTTTTCTCTACAAAGTAATCAAATAATGTTCGCCATCCCCCTGAATAATTTGGGATCTAAGTTCATAATCATCGTCATTGAGCCAAAGCCAACCTCACATGTTCAATGTGCCAATGGGCCAAAGGTTAAATTGTACGTGCTTTTTAGTCGCACGATTTATTAACCATTATTTCACTGACCTTAAATATACCTTAGTTTTATAATAGTGTTAAAAGAATAAAAAATTAAGTTACCACACCTAATTCGCTGAACAACTTAATGAAGGAATCTGGATCGCATTTCGCATTCAACACAAATCCTCTAATTGTTGAAGCAGCTAACTTCCGTTCCTTTGTAGGCTGTAGGCACCGCCTGAGGTACACACACAAACATCCGCGTAGCTACATGACTATCATAGTTAATTTGGAAGTGTGTTCGAGCGTTATTGCTATGTGCAATAGTAGTTGCTTCGAGTAACCACCTATTGAGGTTATGCCTTTAGGGGTGTAAGAGGTTCATCAACATCTTTGAACCAAAGCCAACTTCACCTGCACGCGGTGCACCCTGCTGACTGACAAACGAAGCTCTGGCGAAAAGAGAGGTAGGGAGCGTAATTGTAAGCTACCCGACTGGGGAATGTACCTTCACCTCACAGAATACCGCAGCCAAATAACAATTCCCTTGAGGATTGTTGTGTTCCTGCGAGTGAGTGAGGTCACCAGAAAGGAAGGAGATGCTGCGTTGGCAGCGGGGGTGGCGACGTGCGAGCGACACTATATGTTGCGAGCGTTCATGTCTCAAAATTACAAGTATAAATTTATTTGACTAGCTCGGTGGTCGAATGGTTAGCAATGACCATTTTGACTTCGAGGTCGCGGGTTCGATCCCGGCTCAAGACAAATATTTATGTGCATGATCAAGGATGTTTCTCTTGGTCTGGGTGCTTTCAATGTATTTACAAAAAAAAAATGTATTTAAGAATATCAGTTATCTAGTTAAGTATCCGTAGGTTTGTTTAGTTTAGGACTAGATGGCGCTGTGTAATATGTCCAGGAATATTTATTTATTTCTTTATTTATTTATTTATTTATACTTATAATAGATACTAGAGACTCAATGCTTCTTCGACAACTCACATTCATCTCACTACTTCGTTACGGAGCTCTCCTCAGTCGAAGGGGTTTAGAGCATACCCCATCCTGAGACAGACGACCAGATCTAATCAATGATAAATTAATGTTTGATATATTATTTACTTAAAAAAGTAAACATTGCCGGAAAAAACGAGAAATAGTTTTGAAATCCACATACTCGTATGTTCTTAATATTTTTCTATCGATTCTGTGCTCAATTATAACATATACTTATATTGATTGCATGATTGCATTTTCGTTTACAATATTAATAAAATTTGTGATTTTGAAGTTGCAGTGAACTCTTTAAATGATCGATTTTAAGATTTTTGAGCGTTATTTCTAAGTTGTATTACGTTAGTACTATTACTTATACTGTGGTTGTATCGTACTTATATAATAGCCCAGCGGTTCTCAATTAGTTTTTTCTACATACCACTTCAAGAAAGACCTTAAACTGCGTACCCCTTATTGCAGTAATGTTAAATAAAAAAAACCGGACAAGTGCGAGTCGGACTCGCCCACCGAGGGTTCCGTAGGTACGTAGTATCATTATTAAATTTGATATTTTTCATTATAAATAAGAAATAATGCGTCGAAAAAATAAATAAAATATATTTTGCAATGTGTACATCAAGCCCTTTCATATGATACCCCATTTGAACTAGTAGTTTCAATTTGAAATTTCGACACCCTATAAAAAATATAGACCCCCTATTTTTTTATATCTATTTACAAATGTATAGTTTTGAGATTTATTCCTGTACTTGTAGTCTATAACGATGTTACTTGCCAAATTTCATAGTTCTAGGTCAACGGGAAGTACCCTATAGGTTTTGATTCCTTTGAGTGTGTCGAAATATGCGTTTTTTGCTGAATAAACGGCCGTAACTTTTTTCTACATAAACTTAGCAGTTTGATTTTTTTTTAACTTCATGGGACCGTAGACCTGTGTATACAGTTCAAATTTCAGCTTGATACCTCCACGCATTCTCGACATAGAAATGTTTGACAGACAGACAGACAGACAGACAGACAGACAGACAGACAGACAGACGGACAACAAAGTGATCTTATAAGGGTTCCGTTTTTCCTTTTGAGGTTCGGAACCCTAAAAAATTAAATAAAATGTATTTTATATTTATTATCACCAAAAGACACTAAATCGCTCAATGCATTTAACTTATCTACTGATCCTTTAATTAAATTGAATATTTTGAAGTGAAAACTTCTATAGCGGCGTTGTGCACTTTTTGGGATGGGTAAAAAATGTTAACCTCGCGTGTCCTGATCGAAAATTTTTCTATATTTGCTTATTTAATAAGCATTTATTAAATGTAAATTTAAGTGTAAGACAAAACTCAACTTTAAACAAACACGATACGATTGAGAATTCTTTGAATATTTTAATGATTCGAAATGACAGTTCATAAGACAAAGCTGCGAGACTACAAAATCCAACTTTAAGCAAAGACGATACGATTGAGATTGCTTTGAATAGTTTATGTTTGTGTACGATAGCGCTATTGTGCTAATGAATATTGTATTTTACCACATAATTGATAGTACTGTTATACTGATAAATAAAGCAATTCGTGGGAATTATTTCCTAACCATTTCAAAATATTCAAAAATGCACAACGTTAACGTTCATGTTTTCACTTCTACCCGGATTCCCGGAGTGCAACCCGTTTTTTTTTTTTGGCATTATTGTTTTCATTGTAAGGATTTCATATTATATTTAAGGGATTGTTGCGCGTACCCCTTGATGCAATCTCTCGTACATCTGGGGGTACGCGTACCAATAATAGGCAAACTCTGTACTAGCCTAAATAATAATTCCTCATAGATATAAAAGTAAACCAGCCACGTCGTCATCATCAGGTCATTTTATTCTCCACTACAGGAACACGACCCTCTCTCGTCCGTCACAGACAGGAGGATTTGGCCTTCACTCCCCACGCTGGCCAGACGGGTTGGGGAGGCCTGATCGATGTTTTATAATGTATTTCCCTTAATCGCCTTGTACAACATCCACGAGAAGAGACAGAGTGATTCTAGTCTGCCGGAAATCACACGGCCATCCACTTACCAAGCTTAACCAGCTACTTAATGATCACTAAACCATGCCAGTCAGCTAGTACATATAAATTCACAACTGCACGTCTGTATGCAAAGTTGCCGCGCGTTGCATCCGCCCCGTACGTTATTGAATACGACAACGTTTTGCATACGGAACGTACACCACTCTTCGCGGTGCTTTGATTGCGAATAAGTTTTGCATTGGTGAATCTTTATACTAATTTCAATCCATTTTTTTTCTCAGGAAGAACTAGTACACATTCACAAGCGCAAATTGCAAATAAAAAAAAAAATACAAAGCATAGATATTAATTTAAAATACCTTTGATTTTACTTAAAAACTATTTCATTTATTTAATTGTCATTTAATTTGGATGTCAATTATTTAGTATTAGTATTATACGTATATATAATAATATTTATTTATATTAGTAAATAGTATTATAAATATAAATAAATATTATTATACATATATGTATAATACTAATACTAAACAATTGACATCAAAATTAAATGACAATTAAGTAAGATGTTGGAGAAGCGCTGAGACGACTGCAGCAGCTGAAGCAGACGACCAAAGCAGCCACGGCAGTCATGCATCTACTAACGGTAGTGGGTGGCTTCCGGCCGGCAGTAGTTTACATGAAGTAATTGGTGGCGGAAGCACGCAAAGTAGTGTAGATCAAATTGCCTGTAAATTTGACTTTCGCAAAATAACACCTGAATCAATTAACTATTATAAATGTGTATGTTTGTCCTTCTTTCACGTGGAAAGGAAACGAAGGATTGACATTGTTTCTGACGGCGATAGTTTAAGGTCTGGAGAATAACATAGCCTTCTATTATCTCAGAAAAATACTTTATTCCCACGGGAAAAAAATATAGTAAAATAATAACCACTAGCTAGTTATACCATAAATCAGTCATACTACACTGCTATCTAGTAGGTCTGTTAGTTTGTATATAGGCCAAACTAGATGAAATGAAATGATTGCCACTGCAGAATAATAAAATTCAATTAAAAGTTAAACAGAATGCATTTCCAATAACATCGCCCTAGTTATGAAAGCTCACTGCAGACATTATAATATTATTTCATTTATATATCGCGGGTTTATTATAGAAATGATCACATCATGATAATTGTGAATGACCAATTCATGGAATGTGAAATAGTCATTCATTATGTATATCATCATCATGTTTAATTGAAAATGGTAAAGATGTATAATGGTGTCTTGTAAAAATGGTTTTGACCTATATTCTAACTCAGAAACAGTTTTGATTTTTGTATTCAAAAGTAGTTTTCACTAAGGAAGTAAAAAAAAAAACAAAAAGGTTATAGTTAGTACCCGCGTTAGCGTTATTAATTACGTTAAAGTCTACGCGTTCTTAGGGTTGACTAGTCACACTCAGATTTGACTAATATTTTCTGGCAACTCTAGAAATGTTTCAGTTGAGTTATGTTTGACTTTTCAGCATCAACAGCCGAGGGAGCGAAGCAAGCAAGGCTCGACTGTTTATGGAAAGGATGAGGTACCTCTCCTCCCTCCCCAAAGACAACGGGACGGGGGCCCACGACACATGTACCACCACTGTGTCTCCTGTGTAGCCAGAATTAACAGTGCGATCCGCAAAGAAGGCAATAAAGAGTGAAATCCATTGCAGTTCCGGTGATAAAACTACGGATGCCTTGGAACTCACAACGAATATAATCAGAGGAAATTAGTAGGAGTAAGAAGCTTTTGGAATTTGACTTCCTTTCTTGGCAATCCCCAAAAGGAAATCGAGCCTCGTTCACTTCCCTCGCTCGGCTTTTGGTGGTCACTAGCATAAGCTAAACTTGAAGAAAGAAAAAGTAGCCCGCCATCCCCAACCACCGCGGCACCGCACCGGACGGACCGGAACAGTAGCTGCGTTATAAAACATCATCGATGCAGCTCTACGTGTCCTCGCTGCATTGACCTACGTAGATCGAGGAAGTCATAGACTATATTCGAAAGAATATCACCGTCACATCAGTGTGTCTGAGGGCCGAGCGGTTGAATTTACGCCACAAATTAAATTTCAGTTCTTCTGTGGTGAGAATGTCAGATAGAGCAATAAAGAAGCTCTTGCCACTCTTTATTCTCTTATCTAACACTTGAACGTTGGCTGGTAGAAATCTCTTATGAAGATAAGCCCGCTTTAAATAGTCTAAAATTAAGCGATTAGCTTAAGTTATGGGTACTAGACAACTGAAAAATGTACTTAAATACATTATTTTTTTGTAAATACATACTTATAATACATAGAAAACACCCAGATCAAGACAAACATACATGTTCATACACACAAATATTTCTCTTGTGCGGGAATCGAACCCGCGACCTTGGAGTCAAAGTGGACATTGCTAACCATTCGACCACCGAGCTCGTCATTATATATATGTTCTTTATGTACAGTAAAGATACTACACAAACAAACAAACAATTTATATATGAACATGTAAATAATACAATGTAGACATTCGACGTATGTACTTAGTAAGTAGGCAATTAGAGTAATGTGTTTCGTAGTAAAACAAAAGGCTTTATAAAACAGTGAACGTTACTTATGCTGAAACAATGATTTTCAGCTAAGAACCATGAGCAAATAGAAACAGATAACAAGATAATCTCAAAAATCTAATTAATTAAGAAAGCATTAGATTTGTTATAATTAGTACTTATGAGCTCGGTGGTCAAACGGCTAGTAATGGCTACTTTGACTCCTAGATCGCGGGTTTGATCCCCGCATAAAACAAATGTTTGTGTGGATGAACATGTCTGTCTGTTGATTTTGGTGTTTACTATCTAATCAGGTATATAAGCATCTTGTAGCCCAGCATGGCAGCGTCAACTGACAAGACATCAAACTCACATGTCCGTTGCCGTTGCGATTAGGGCTCTTCCATCAGCTTATCGCTTATCGCTTACCATCAGGCGTAGTGGAGCCAATATGCTGAGCTAATATAAAAAAAATACACATATAAGTAGCCATATGGCTACGGTAACCACATCATATCAGGCAGGCCGTATTTTTGCTACATTGCCTACATGTTTAGCTCAACTGGTAATAACCCTAGAGCTCTATAGACTAAGCTGAAGATGTTTGTAAATAACTTTAACGTAAGACCAATTTTTGGAATAAAAGAAACCGAAAGAGAGGGTCGTGCTTCTGTAGTGGAGACTAAAATGACCTGATTATGAAGTTGCAGGTATATTTGTCGAAGTTAAAAACGCAGATTGAAAGTAGGTTGAAAAGACATTGCAAATACCTTCATCGGATTCAGAAGCGAGGGGCCCTACCGCTGAAGCTGATGCCGATTACCATCGAAGTTTTTTTTTTTTTTTTTTTTTTTGTGGTAATATCCGCAATCAGTCGCCAGACTATAATCAGATGAGTTGTGTGACTTGTAGATCAGTATAAGGCAGTATTGGCCAGTGCCTTACTGTCCCCTCAAAGCACGTGGTTTCGTTTTAGCCTCTTCACCACGTTGACAGTGTTAAGCAACCCAGAAGCGAGTGGGTTAGGATGGTTGGTAAGACGTTCAATATGCTGTTTCTTATAATGCTCTATTTCTGAGGCAACTGTTGCAATGTCCAAATACTCATGTATTTCGCTATTCCTCGTGAACCATGGGGCATTTACGATATTCCTAAGTATGTTGTTTTGTACCCTCTGCAGGCACATGACGTTACTCTTGCTGGCAACTCCCCAGAGCTGGATTCCATAGGTCCATATGGGTTTGAGAATGGAATTGTAAATTAGAAGTTTGTTGTCCAGGGAGAGCGCTGAGTTTCTACCCATCATCCAGTAGAGACTTCTAAACTTGTGGTTTACTTGATTTCTTTTGGCTTTTATGTGCTTGCTCCACGTCAAACGCCTGTCTAAGTGAAATCCCAGGTATTTAACACAGGTAGCCTCAGGCAAAGTGCTGTCCATTAAATGTACCGGCGCGCAGTCTTCTCTTCTTAGGGTGAATGTTATATGGTTGGACTTTTGAGCGCTGGCCTTAATTCGCCATTTTTGGAGCCAGTCTGTTGTAGCGTCCAGAAGTCGTTGAAGCTTTTTGCTTGCGTTCACAGGATCCTCATCCACAGCCAGAAGAGCAATGTCGTCAGCATAGGTGGCAACCGTAACATCATCGGAGATTGGCAGATCTGAAGTGTAGAGGTTGTACAGGACTGGTCCAAGTACAGAGCCCTGGGGTACACCTGCCTCAATGGGTAGCAGAGAGGATCTGGCATCACCTTGCTTAACCCGAAACAATCTGTCAGCGAGATAGGATTCCAGGATATAGAATACTGAGTGTGGCAATTTCTCCTTAATCTTGCAAAGCAGTCCCCTATGCAAAACTCGATCAAAGGCCTGTTGGACGTCCAGAAATGCAGCAGAGCAGTATTGTTTGTTCTCGAAACATTGTCTGATAGAATGGTAGACATGATGAACCTGTTCGATGGTCGAATGAGCCTTACGGAAGCCAAATTGGTGCTGGGGTACGATGTCGTGATCATCCATCAAATCATTCAGTCGTTTGAGAAATATCCTTTCCCACAGTTTTGAGAGGACTGGAGTGAGGCTTATAGGCCGATGCGAGGAACACTCGTGTGGCATCTTCCCATCTTTGTGGATCATAACAATCTCCGATATCTTCCATAATTTAGGGAAATGCGAGACTCTGAAGATTGCGTTAAACAGGCAGGTCAGAAGGACGATACCTTTTTTTGGCAGCTCTTTGAGGATTCGTGGAGTAATTAAATCAAAGCCCGGCGCCTTACTAGGGTCTAGTGATTTAATTTCTCTCGCAATTTCTTTGGGCGATGCACTATGGGGAATTTGACTCATTTTCATCTCATAAATCTGTAACTTCCGTATTAATAAAGATATTCATATAATTATTTTTCCTAATAATCTTGAATATATACACTTTTAAATAATGTATACTTTGTGATTGAAAGTTTATTTATAATAGTTAAAAAAAATTCAGAAATACTTAAAATATAGAATTTGTAGATTTATATATCTAGGGTCTAAGAAGTTTATAAAGGAATAAAAAGAAGTAACTGCTTAAAATATCAAAAACATACAAAGATAGGTTAAAAGCCACTCAAGAACTCGTTTTCTTAAAAATGCTGAGAGCTTCGCCTTTTAGTAAGCTGTTGTGTGTGCTGGGTCACTAAGGAAATTACTACGTTACGTACATTTCACTTTTTTTTTCTGCCGGCAATGCTCGTAAAATTTCAACAATAAATGCTTCTTCTGCTTCGCCACGAGACCTCAAACCCTATACGTATGAGTAAGTATAAAATCATGACCACAAGTGTCAAGCAACTCCTTGTTTTTCCGTTTCTTTGAATGATCTGAACTCTTTTCATATGTTTTAAAAGGTCTTCTCCTTTTCTCTGTCGATGTACTCGTAGAATGTAGGGTTTTCCAGATTTACGGTCATCATTCAACCAACTGCTATTTTGATTTAAAAACTTTCTTTCGATTTAGTAAAGCGTTGACGAAATTGAGTTATGAAGGACTTTTGAATACTTGTGATAATTTCTGAAATATTCTCTATATCCTCTTAAGGAGGAAATGTGCTCTGAAGAAGCAGTAAAATAGTTTCGCATATAGTTTGTATTAGAAACAACATAATTTGTATCACTATCAATTAATACGCCACTTTATTCACGTATTGCGGAGAAATAATTAACAAACTATTAGTTATGACAAAAATATTTCGTACCCAAATGATCTATTTCATATTTAATAATGATGGAAGACATGTTCATAATTACTTGATAAAAACTATTTACCATTATGCGGTTATGCGGTGTTTACTGCTTCTCTATGAGGATGGGAACTGCATACTGTGTGAAATACTCGATAAAATTAGCTCCAAAAATAAAATAATATGTAACAATTGGGCTACGAGTGTTTTTTTGTATGTCCATGCTGAGAATCATAAATAAAAAGAAATTTTATCATGCGCACTTGAAAAAATATATATTCTCACCTTGATATTCTAATAAATTTAAATATGTTGTGCACTGAAGTAGCAAAAAAAGAATTATTGCCGTCAAACTATGTTATATTTCCTAAGAAATAACACAAAAAACAGAACTTCGGCAAGCTTCGGCAACTGTCAAAACTCCAAATTAAAGTTAGAGACGCGAAAATAACACCTAATATGACATAAGTGTCTCTGATTAAGTAATGTTCAACTAAATTGCTTATTTTTTTATTTTATAGTAAAGTACACATTCCAAGCTTTCTAAAATGGTATCACATTCATAGGACTTCTATTGTTATGATATGATAAAATCATACCAAACAAATTAAAATTACACAATTATTTTCGTATATTTTTCATTCCTTGATTTTAGACGTTCTTTGCTATAAAATGCGGACAATCAAAGATTTGAGTCTTATTTATAATAATAGAGTAACTCTTTAGCTACAATTTGATATATAATATATGCATTTCCGCAGAGGTTTGAAGAAAGTATTTATGAGATGGCTTTGTTAGGCGGGTACCCATAGTGCGATGCAGGCTTGATAGGGAGACATAACTGGATATCTTGGCTAAGTATGGAGTCCACATCTGTATCTTGGTCATTGCCGTCATTTGGTTTAAACACTTCAGCCAACTGTGCAGCAAAAGCCTCAGATTTCTCTTTATCCGTTCGTGCCCAAGATGATTGACATCGTATAGGTTGGCATGATTGCTGTGGTCCATTCAAGTGTTTGGTAGCCTTCCACAAAGAATGTTCTCCACGTGCGGATGGTGATATAGATTCCAGGGCTATTTTCAGATTCATGTTTCTGTGTTCCTCAAGGGCACATTTTAAATCTTTCGTTGCTTTATTGTAGGTAGTTTTGTCCGACTGTAACCTCGATTCCTGCCAGATACGTCTCAGGCGTCTCTTCTCGGTTATTTTTAGTTTGATTTTTTTGGGCTGGCTTATTACAACATTCGCAGATGTGTCCACTGATGGAGTATTTACCCATGCTGCTACCTGGATTAGGTTCGTAACTTGTTTGCAGGCCTCCTCAATATCCTCAGCTGTTTTTAATGGTATCCGCAGGTTGATGTGGTCATCGAGGTACGAGCGGAAGCCATCCCAGTCGGTTTTCCTATTGTGCAGTGTTGTGGGTCTTTCTCTGTTTATTGCGTTTGTAGACACTGTTAGTATCATTGGAGTGTGGTCCGAAGAACCGTCTAGGCTGGATTCAACATCGGTGAAGAGATGACTCAGTCCTTTGGTTACGAAGAAACCCAGCACATCTGGAGTCCTTTTCGGATCAGAGGGCCAGTAAGTTGGTTCTCCAGTTGATAGTAATCCATCGAATATATTGATTCGAAAAATAGATCTTACGTTTTACTTATTTTAAAACATCTTCAGCTCAGTCGGTAGAACTCCAGGGTTCCTACCAGCTAAGGTATTTAGCTTAGATTGGTGGTAATTGTAAATACAATTGTCGAAGTCTAAGCTAGAGTTTGATATTTGTAATTTGGGGTGTAAGTGGTTCATCAACATCTTTGCACCAAAGCCAACTTCACTTGCACGCGGTGCACCATGCTGACTGACAAACGAAGCTCTGGCGAAAAGAGAGGTAGGGAGCGTAATTGTAAGCTACCCGACTGGGGAATGTACCTCCACCTCACAGAATACCGCAGCCAAATAACGATTCCCTTGAGGGCTGTTGTGTTCCGACGAGTGAGTGAGGTCACCAGAAAGGAAGGAGATGCTGCGAAGGCAGTGGGGGTGGCGGCGCGCGAACGATATTTTATGTTGCGAGCGTTAATATGGCTACGGTAACCGTTTCACATCAGGCGGGCCGTATGCTTGTCTGCCACCTGACAAAGCATAAAAAAAATAATACTCACACCGCTTCCCTCTCAGTATCAGCTTATTCAAACGAAATACCACAGTATAAAATGCAATGTAAACTTCGCAAAAGTTAAAAGTAGATAAGAAGTTACTGCTATGGTTCTTTCAAACAAATTCTAGGTATTCGTTTAAAATGCCATTTCCCTATAAAATGTGTTTCGTTGGTTATCGCAGCCGAGTTTCCCTTTTGAATTATGCATAAGTACATTTCTAGTATTCTTAAAGAGAATCTGCTTTCTGTAATATTATAATGGCCACTAGGTAATCTCGTGAACACAGTACACGAACAAAAGTACAGTTTCTATACCACTAAAGTAGCAAACAAGCATAATGACCTGCCTGATGGTAAATAGCAATCGCAGCTTAGCGTCGTTTGCGATACCAGAGTCACCATCCTCGCGTTGCCGTGCTTGTAAAAACCCTTTTACGCCTTTTTAGAAGAACCTTTTTATTATTATATTACATTTCATTAACATCTTTGACATCGTCCAAAAGCCTACCTCCATCTGTACGTGGTGCACTCTGCTGACTGAAAAACGAGGCCCTGGCGAAAAGAGAGGTAGGGCATAGCGTATTTTTTTAAGCTGCCCGACTGTGGAAATACCTCCACCTCACAGAATACCGCAGCCAAATAACAATTCCCTTGAGGGTTGTTGAGTTTCTGCGAGTAAGTGAGGTCACCAGAAAGAAAGGAACCCCACTCATATAAAAAAGAACCTCATACTGCCCCCTTATTCATTGGTATGAATAAGCATTCTATTCAGTTATGGAATCGCAATAAGAATTGGTGGTAAGAGGGCAGTACCCTTGTACTTACATCAATGTATGTTAACATATCTTGAAAAGTATAGGTCCTAGCAACAGTACATCCATAGACTATTTTGCAGACATTATAACATAATGTTAATAGGTATAATATGTACAACAGACATATTTGTCGAGTCTAGTCTGACATAAATCCAAAGTCATGGACTGAACTGATATCAAACTTTTCGTTTAGGTGACGAAGGGACCACAGTACCGGACTAGGACCTAAATAAACGCGTCATAATTACCTGGTAGTTGTAAACTATCCACGCAAACAAAATAACTCGTTTCGTCAATCATCATCACCATTGCTGCCAAAAGAATTCCACGGCTGAACACAGTCTTCCTTAGACATCCCTAATAATCGATTTTGTGCCGTTTGCATCCATCAGCTCTTTCGATCTTTATCAAATCGTTGGTGGAGGGTCAATCTAGTGGTTGGCTGTCCTATGCTCCGTTTGCCGCGGTTGCCACTCCAGAACCTTTCTGTCCCATCAGCTGTAAGTTCTGCGTGTAAGACTTGCCCACTGCCACCTCAGCCTGCTGATCCTTAGGGCTATATCAGTAACTCTTGTTCTGCTATGAATATACTCATTCCTGAGTTTATCACGTAGAGATTCTCCGAGCATAGCTCTCTCAATTGCACGCTGTGGAACCTAAAGCTAACGAATAAGCACCATAGTAAGGTACCACGTTTCTGTACCGTATGTCAACACTAACAACACACACTGGCGAAAGACGTTCGCCTTGAGGCATTGAGTCCTTTAATAAAAAAATGAAATGAAATAAAAAAAAATGGTTGTCTGTAAAGTCGGTTTACGGATGACAATTTTACGAGAGATGCACAAGCCGCACTCTAGCTCCAGCTTGCTTGCACGCTCGGCTCAGGCTGAACGTGACAATGAGTCATGCTTTTTCGACACATTTGGCGTTAATCTATTGAAAGACGTTGTCACGTCAAAAGTATCAAGTTAATCTTTCCGTACCTTCATTTGAGTGAATTTATAAAAAAGACCAACTATTCAGATTAACAACATTACGCTTCCTTTTCGTAATATATCACGACCATTCACCTCACTCCGGGAAGTTTTTCACTCCTTTTTATATGAAGATCCCAACCTGCGATAGTAAATCTCACGTAATAAATAGTGTAAGTATATTTATTATACGAGACTTGTATAAAATGGAATTTACCTATAGATTTTCAGCGAAATTTATTGAGCTTATAAAATCGTCCGGTCGTTCTGACTGTCCGTCCGTTGCCATGAAACTCGAAATTTCGAAATTTTGAGTATGAGAGAGTGTAGAGCATCAAAAAGTAGTAATGACGATGTTTTTATATGAGAGTGGAAAAAAGGAGCATATGGTCATATGGAAAGCAATCACCACCGCTCGTGAAGATCAGCAACACCAAGGGGTCACGAACGAATGAAGTATAAATATATGAAATTCATAGATTCACTACACGGCATAGCGGTGCCCTAGGGTGATACGTTGTTAACTCCAATAATAATAATAATTCTTCTCCGACGTGTCTTCATCAGTCTTAATCAGTCATCTTCATCAGTCGGAGGACACAAGAAGGCCCGCAGGACTCTCAGCTCTGGCTTGCCTTCATTGGCCGTCCAGAGAGTAGCCGCTAGAGCTATATGTTCCAGGGGTGGAAGTGTTAAAGGGCATAACGCCGCGAGTAACTTCGTAGAAAACGCAGCACATCTCTCGACATCCCTGAGTCACTCACACCGATGTTGCCCCCGGCCGTTTTCCTGGCATTTCGGGGGCACATCTAGTGAGTGCCAAGCTACCGCCTGTCACAAATAACTAGCAATAAAAGCAGTTATGGCAGGCGTCCGTCGCTTTTCTGTAATAGCCCGGTATTCAATTCACCCAGATCTCATCTCCATAACCCATTTATTTTCCTTCACACTTTGCAATAATTTCAACGCCTGCCGAGACATGCTCATGGATATGTCGTTCCATTGACATATCCTGGTACGGGTCACGGCGGGCGTACAACATTACATCAAATTTCTCAATGGGGCCTCTACGCGTTGTATCTGTGTCCCCCTCGCACGCCTGTCAAATGACCGGACTTGACCCGTGACTCCAAGAGAGATATTAATAAGTCCGCAGGGCAACTTGTGGCGAGCTGTTGTGTGAGTAGCGACACCACGGACCCGAGTCTCCAGAGAGTCGGTCAGGACCTTCGTCTCCGACGTGTCTTCATCGGTCGGAGTGTAAACACAAGAAGGCCCGCAAGACTCTCAGCTCTGGCTTGCCTTTATTGGCCGTCCAGAGAGGAACCGCTAGAGCTACATGCTCCAGGGGTGGAAGTGTTAAAGGGCATCACGCAGCACACCTCTCGACATCCCTGAGTCACTCACACCGGTGTTGCCCCCGGCCGTTTTCCAGGCATTTCGGAGGCCCATCTAGTGAGTGGCAAGTCACCGCCTGCCGCAAATAACTAGTAGTAAGTACTAAGTAGCATAATTATTAGTAACTAGCTGCCCGCTCCGGTTTCGCACGGGTAAAAAGTGGTGTTTCATTTTCCTCGCAATTTTTTAAATTTTTCTCTACGTAAGAACGATCCTCGTACTTCAAGGAATATTCTAAAAAAGAATTAGTGACATCGGTTCAGAAGTTCTCGAGATTTGCGCTTAGCAACGAATTCAGCGATTAATTTTTATATTATAGATAATTGGTTTCGGTTACGGAGCTCCAAAACATTCCTAATTATTACCTGTCTTTGTAATTGATCGCCATAACACGGGAGGTAATAGGTACTCGTAGAATATAGGAATATTTTTAGAGAATACCATGTGGAAAATGGGCATATTCTATGCTCAATCAGAAGTGCTATGTTTTGGAAACAATGCGTCAAGGATTTAGGAAAGCTTTGACGAATCATATTACAAATTACAAGCGACAAGCGGAAAAATATTTTTGGTAATAAACTAAAAAGGGAAAGCCTCGGTACATCTTCACCGCACGGATACCTCAATGCTTTAAAACTAAAATTTTCAACCAGTGCGTACTCTGCGCTATGACTTAGGGTGCAGACCGTCGTCGTCGGGCTGATTCCCAAGCTAAAAATCACACAGCGAGCTATGGAGAGAGCTATGCTCGGAATCTCCCCCAGGGATCGAATTTAGCCCCCTTACCACCATCTCTTATTGCGATTCAATAACTGAATATGATGAGAAGGGAGCAAAACGAGGAAAACAGACGAATCAGATCCCTTCAGAATATTGTATATTTATTGTATTGTTTTTAGGTTTTATGATACAACTTTCTGAAGGAGTTCACCAGTTTTAGCTCGGAAGGGAATTGCTCATAAATATGTTGCTGGCCTGGGAACACAGTGTCACCCACAAGGTTTATCTGTAAAATAGCGGGTCGCAGTTAAATGAATAATCCACAGGGTTTAAATGGCGGGTCGTTAAAATTGGGTGTTAGTATAAACTATTCAAGTTTTCGCTCGAGAGGAATTGATTTACAAAATTGGTACCTGGCTTGCGGACTACAATGATTTTTTTTTTTTATTTTGAATAAAAGAATAAAAAAATGTACATATTATTAAAGATTTGATTAAATTAAAGATAAAAGAGTACAAAATTTAAGATTATAGAGTAAAAAAATTGTACTCGTCGCCTGATTACTTTTCTCTTTGCTGACTGTACAGTCGGTACCCTAAGATAACTGACCACTGTGCCATACTGAAATGTATGACATAGTATTCAGTCATCCTAGGGAACCGACTGTACTATAATTTCAGAAACTTTTCTACTAATCAGGTTTCGACATCAAGCAGAGGAATTCCGCTACCTCTTACAAGTTAACCCCACGTCATCAGCTTAAGACTTTTTCCACGTTTTGGCAATCTCATGCATCACTCAGGAGGGGTTTGTGTTGGTTTCGTATTGTGAATTTATCCATAATTCGCAAATCTGAGTGTCTATTCGACACGTGTGACGTGTAATTTAGGACACATATCATATATTCTTGACAGTAGCACAGTACTGATGTTTTACATAGCAGAATACAGAGTACATCATTTTGTGTTACTGGTTTTTGCAATGACAGAAGGGAGTAACGGCGCATGTGTGATACTTTGTTGCAAGCGTGTTTAGGATATGGTTGCTGCTTTACGTCAGGCGGGCCGTCTGCTTGTCTAACTGCTAGTATATTATTTATTTACTGATAGTGGACCCTAAAAGCTCAATAACGTCGTGAGGAGCTGAAAGCTCGTCGTCGCACGTGTCAGTCTAATCAAATCATCATCATCATCAGGTCATTTTAGTCTCCACTACAGGAGCACGACCTTCTCTAGTCCGTCCCAGACAGAAGGAGGATTTGGCCTACACTCCCCCCGCTGGCCAGACGGGTTTGGCGAGGCCTGATCGATGTTTTATAATGAATTTCCCTTCGTCGCCTTGTACGACATCTACGGGAAGAGACGGAGTGATTCTATTCTAGTCTGCCGGAAACCACACGGCCAATCAAATACGCAAGTTAAATAACGACGACCGTAGCATATCCAGAATTATTTATCTCGATCTCCTCCGTGGTTCGGAAGGGACATTAGGTCGTCAGTCCCGAAAGTTGTTATTAGGTGTCAGTCTTTTAACCTTTAGGCGGCTTGAAAATAGTGGCTTTTGCTAATTCGCAGCTGAGCAGCGCGGTGGAGTCTGCTCTGAAACCACCATATGCACCATATGCACCTTGGGTATTTTATCCGACATTGTATAAACAAATAGCGTAGAAAAATATTTCGGGCAAAGCATAAACGACTAATTTCTAAGCAAAAAAAAAAAACAATATAAAAATTCTATTGCTCCCGTATTACAAATAAGGAAGTCTGACCTTATTTATAAGATGTCCCAAGAGATTCCCGTAGGAGGGCCTAGCAAAAAGCGTGTAAAGACTTTTACAAGATATCGACGACGACGAGCTCGGTGGTCGAATGGTTAGCAATAGTCACTTTGACTCCGAGGTCGCGGGTTCGATTCCCGCACAAGACAAACATTTGTGTGCATGAACATGTCTGTTTGTCTTGGTCAAGGGTGTTTTCTATGTATTATAAAGTATATATTACAAAATAAAATGTATTTAAGTACATTTATCAGTTGTCTAGTACCCATAATTTGGGAATAAATGGCGCTGTGTAAATTGTCCAGAAATATTTATTTATTTATATGGAACGTGAATGACGCCGCTTTTTGCATCATGGATTACTATAACTGTTTATCATTACGCGGGACGGATACTTGTTCCTTGGTACAAGAATCCTTCCTTGGTATAAGAATAACAACGGTAATAAACAAGTAATTATTATTTCAAAGAAAAAACTCGACTTCAGTCAAGTTTTTGGTTTCAAGTCAAAAACTAGACTGAAATCGAGTTTTTTTTGTTTCAAGTTCTTCTTCTTCAATTTTCTGTTTCAAGCTCAAATATTTTTTTTTTGGTGATTTATTATTATTATCTTCCAATAATTATCGCTGTCGACATATTGACTAACTTGTCACTGTCACAGCTGAGAAATAACTTGTCACTGTCGAGAAATATGCGAATATTCGCATATTTCTCGACATTCGCATTCGCATTCGCAGTTTTATGCGAATGTTTTGCGAATAGGAACGTCCTAAAAATAATTAAGATTTTCAATTACAAAAAGGTAAATTAAATAGAGTAATAATTATCAACTTCTTATATATTTATTTCAATGCCTTATCTTCTGTTAGGATTTTTTTTTAAATTAAACAATACATCACTTGTAAATCAAACAGCAATCGGCCTTCTTTGGATCGGCTCGACAATGCTCGGAAGTAGATGCAAATAATTACAAATGTGTGCGTGTAACTCGCGCACCAACTAAGCTGTCAAAATAAAGCCATAGACAAATGGCGCCAAATACTAAAATCAATATTCGCATTCGTATTCGCGAATGTCTAGAAATTGACATTCGTTACATCACTAATAGAGACACAACCCTCCATGCTTCGGCAGTCAGGTTACGATAGGGTACAGTCAACATAGATCGTTACACTAAATACCTTACTCAAAACCCTCTTAAACTGAAAGTGTAACTATTTACGTGTCGCTGACTGTGTGAGGAGCTCGTTGGCGTTGTTGCGCGTGTGATTCTGATCGACCATAGCCTGTCTATGGATGGGATTATTAATCTCAACCTCCTCCATGCTTCGAAAAGCACGTCATTAAGCCAAGTCAGTGGCCTTAAGGCGAGGTGAGCCAGCGCTAGAAATAATATGACAATTCCGCGAGACACTGGCAACTCTGGCGAGCTGAAAATCTATTGAATAATCGATTAAATTTTTTAAAGATGTAATAAAAAAAATCTATCGTGTATAATACCTCCAGTTATTTATGATCTTTTTTTTAGTACATGACTTATAATGTCAAATTACTTATTATAAGAATAAAACCGAAAATAGAAGATAAAATGACACGAAAAGAGGTAACTTTGTGAATTTATTTTATCGAGTCAACTTCATCAAACCATGTTTCCATCGGATATATTCCCTAGTATATATCCTCAACAATATTAATATAATTTTCCTAGGTTTTAATTCACTGTTTATTACTTCAAAGATGAATTCTAAATTGAGGATTATGCAGTACCACTGGTACCACCCCGCCATAAGGCGGCTTGAAAACATTGGCCTCTCTATATCGAGTATACTCTAAACACCTTCGATTGAGGGGAGACCCGTATTCTAACAGTGGGATGATTACCGACTGTAGATACCATACCAACCAATCTTTAAGGTTCAATTTACATCGCCGCGGAACAGAATGGAAGCGACTTTTTGCAACGCAATTGCTCATAGGATAATGAACTTTATGTCAATTGTATAGCATATAAACTTAAATACAAGATAAAACAACGATAGCGAAATTGTTTTTTTTTTTATTTTTCGAAATCCCAAATTAATATCGTAAAACCAAGGTCACTTTACAGTACTATTTTTTGATGCTCTACACGAATCCGAAGTCAAAATTTCGAAATTTTGAGTTTCATGGCAACGGACGGACAGACAGAACGACTTTTTTTCGGAAAACCAAGGTCACTTTACATTACTACTTTTTGATGCTCTATACGAATACGAAGTCAGAATTTCGAAATTTTGAGTTTCATGGCAACGGACAGACAGAACGACCGGACGATTTCATAAGCTCAATGAATTTCGCTGAAAAGGTCGCGCGTCCTCCGGGGAATCCTCGCGAATTCTCGAGAATTCGCCTAGCTGCTGATCGTACTTAAGTTTATATGTTATACAATTGACATAAAGTTCATTATACTTTGTACAATTACGTTACAAAAAGTCGGTTCCATCCCGCGGCGGTGAAAATTGAGTCTAACGGAAAAAAGTAATGAAAATTGAGTACTACGCCACCCGCCGCCATTGAACTGAACGCTTTGACATAAAGGAAAAAAACAACCAATTCGGAGTAATTTGTTCTACTACGCTTCTAAAGACACCTTTTAAGTAATAGAAATGTTGCAATTTATTTCCTATAAATCCTACCAATCGGGAAATAGGTATTTCTATAAAATAGCTCTTACGGCCTAAGCAACAAGAGTTTTAATAAAAGTCTCATTTGCATTTCAAATTTCTACCGAATTGCTTGGACTATTAAAGTGATTGTAATAAAAACTGGGAATAAATGAATAAAGTTATTGCACTCTTAGACATAAATGAGAATTGTATTCTTAAAAAAAGCCTCAGAAATACAATAAATAATGACATAAACATTTTAATGCACACGAAGGCTGTAAATAAAAGGGAAAAGATGCAGTTAGGGACGATAGCAAAAGATTTTCTTCGTGAAATAAAAAAAAAATGAAATTGTAATTATAACGGGACTGCACATTCCCACTACTAGTTTTTCAAACTCATATAAAACTCATATACCATCTGTTTACCTTGACAATGCCTTAGCGGCGAAACCGGTCGGTAAAATTAAATATAATTAAGTGGAATAGTACAAGTGTTTTATTATAACATTATGATTAAAAAAATATATTTTACTGCAGCAGCAAAGTATCTAAACTGTAAACACACAGGAAAACGATTTGTCTACAACTTTTCAATAATTATTTTTTAACTTTTCAATATTTAGTAAGGTAGTATATAAGTTATAAGTGTTATAATATGGTAATGTCGCTTCTGTCTGAATGACGACTGAACGAATGCCGTATAGATGTTGAGCAATTTAGCCGACAGCTGAAAATCAGCATTTTTCACAATGTGCAAAAAAGTCACACTGAGCTGTGGCTATGTGCTTACTCCAGCACACACATGCATCTTTTATCTGGGTTCTGTTTCCTATTGTATAAGTTCTCTCCATGATTTTTATTTTTATTTTGTTTTTGTATTTGTGTGACTGTAGTTTGTAATAAACGTATCTGTCTATCTATCGATTACCTTACTTCTAAGTATGAATAATTCATCTATACATATAAAAACAATTTAGCGTAAATATAACTAAATGTACCTAGTTTGTTCTTTTCAAGTACAACGCGTACTTGAAAACATCAAACTATCATAAAATGTCTTCCAAAGTTTATAATTTATAAACTTTGAAAGACATTTTATAGAAACGACACTAGCTTCTCCAGCTGATTACGAAAGAAATCGCCATTTTGTTTCGTATTCTACAAGGGGTTAGCGTGCGCTTCACTGTCGTACACTTTAGTTGTTAACGGAACGCACTCGCATGTCAAAAGTGCCACTTGGCTAGGCTTTGTATGAGATTTGTCGCACGGATCTACGTTCCTTTCGAACGATTAAAAAAGAATGCCACTTGGCTAGCAATTTTTAAGTTCGTTTCGCTGAATCACGTGGTTTTTCGTTGGAAAACGTCATTCCCATACATTTATCATTAGATTCTATTAACGTTCACGTTATTAGAAAGCCACTTGTCTAGGCCCGCAGTCAAGAAAGACTGCCATCGCAAACTGGCGCCAACGTATTGCGCTGGGTGAGAATAAAATATAGCAAGTTTATTAAATCACTGACATGATAAACATGGCGATTGTCTGTGTAGGTAATCATTTATAGCATTTTCTGGTGCATTTAAGTATAGGTATGTCATATCTATAGAAATATAACATCATTGACTGTAAGCCTAAATAAGAACAATTATCACAATAAGTCTCCTAACTAAAACCGTGGTAACTTAAATAAAATTAAATACAGAGAAATAGGTATCAAAGTGACAGAGCTGTCAGCGAAATTGAAATAAATTAATCAAAGAATAACGCTGAACAACGAAAGACGCCTTAATGAAACTGTGAAATATTCCTTCATAATTTTGTTTTATCCGAGAGCTCTCTCTTGGAAGAAATTAACACTTTTTCTTAAGTTTTTATTTTATTCCATTTGTTTTAATATAAGTCTCAAGCTATAGTGAGATTACAGTTTATATATTAAGAAAGGTTTTTGTTTTATGAAATGAGTTAGTACCAGTTATCCTATTTTATATTACTTCTAAAAAATCATTTCTTGACATAGTAACTATTGTAGATGTGTTTATTCGAAAAAAATATCCACGTTTATTCACATAGTTATACGTTGTATATGTAGATATGTATTATATATGTATGTTTAGTTTTATTTCCATACATTGCAAATTGACGAGCTCGGTGGTCGAATGGTTAGCAATAGCCACTTTGACTCCGAGCTTGTGGGTTCGATCTCCGAACAAGACAAGATGATCATGTCTGTTTGTTTTGGTCTGGGTGTTTTCTATGTATTATATGTATGTATTTACAAAAAAAATATATATCTAGTACCCATAGTACAAGCTTTGCTTAGTTTTGGGACTAGATAGCCGTGTCCAGGATTTTTTTATTTTTCTTAAGTGTCATCCAGAGCATAGCTATTTGATAAAGATGGCAATGTAAGTTAAAAATGAATGTTTATTGTATATTATGCGTAGTGTATATGTTCCCAGACGGCAAAACACTCTTATAAAATAACGAACTTAAGTATAAGACTATATCTTATAGGAATCTAATAAAAGCATTTTATAAGGTAAGTAGTAAGTACCTGGATGACCGAAATCCGCCAGCATTCCTTTTATTTTGAGGGCTTTGCAGGCGAGGTACTTTTTCTTGACGAGCTCGGTGGCGTAGCGGTCAATGACGCGGCTTCGACACCAACGCTCGTGGGTTCGATTCCCACATAGGACAAACATTTGTGTGCTTGAACATGTCTGTTTGTCTTAGTCTGGGTGTTTTCTATGTATCATAAGTATGTATTTACAAAAAAAAATGTATTTACGTATGTTTATCAGTTGTCTAGTACCCATAACTCAAGCTTCGCTTACTTTGGGGCTAGATGGCGCTGTGTAATTTGTCTGACAATATTTATTTATTATTTATTTATTTATTTTGTTCGCAGATTTATTGTCCGTCAAAATATTGTGTGCGTTGTTCGATGCAATTTATAAGCGATCTATTTTTAACCGACTCCAAAAAAGGAAGTAGGTTTTCAATTCGGCTGTATTTTGATTTTTAATGTTTGTTACTTAATTGATTCATAAACCGATTTGAAAAAAAAAACTTTTTTTATTTGAAAGAGTATACTTCCAGATTGGTCCCATATTTTTTTCATCATCATCATCATTAGTTCATATCTACCCACTGTTAGGTGTATTATTTCATTACTCCGTCATTTATGAACCTATTTGAAAAAAAAAAAAAAACATTTTTTCTTATTTGAAAGAGTGTGTACTTCCAGTTTGGTACAGTATTTTTTTCATCATCATCATCATCATCAGCCTGTATCCACATACATAAATGTAGAGTAATGCTAGGAGACGGTTTTTTTTTTGTTAAAATTATGAAGGAGAAAGTCTGCAGGCTGTCCCTAGTCTACTCCGACTTTCATCATGCCAAGTCATAATGTCAAGCCATTGTCATTTTCTTACGTTAAAATAAATTACAACATACTGTGAACGCGACGCAGCAGCAGAAATACTTTTGAATTACCAAGTTCATTTTTTGGAAAGCAAATAAAGTTTATAATCTTTCCTGATTTGAAAATGAATTTTCAAATACAATCAAAGAATTTTCCAGAACTAGACCTACTTCGATCAATTTTGAACCTTGTAATCCTTTGTAAGTTTCATCGAAATTGTTAGAGCCATTTGGGAGATCGTCGTAGCATGTCATCGTCGTCGACAAACCTTATTCATCCCACTGCTGGGATACGGGTCTCCCCTCAATCGAAGGGCTTTAGATTAGAGCATACCCTACCACGCTGTTCAACAATAAAGATATTTGTATTTTTTTTTATACTACGTCGGGTGGCAGACAAGCATACGGTCCGCCTGATGTGAAGCGGTTACGGTAGCCATATTAACTCGCGACGTAAAATATCGCTTGCGCGCCGCCAACCCCGCTGCCAACGCAGCATCTCCTTCCTTCCTGGTGACCTCACTCACTCGCAGGAACACAACAACCCTCAATGGAATTGTTATTTGGCTGCGGTATTCTGTGAGGTGGATGTACATTCCCCAGTCGGGTAGCTTACAATTACGCTCCATACCTCTCTTTTCGCCAGAGCTTCGTTTGTCAGTCAGCAGGGTGCACCACGTGCAGGTGAAGTTGGCTTTGGTTCAAAGATGTTGATAAACCACTTACACCCCGAAGGGATACGGGTCTCCCCTCAATTGAAGGGCTTTAGATTAGAGCATACCCTACCACGCTGTTCAACAATTAAGATATTTGTATTTGCTTCTTAGACTACCTATGCCTTGTAGTTTTCTAAGTACTAATCAAAGTTACGGAAATTGTTAACTATTTAAACGAACTCCCTTTTGTAAACTAGAAATAAAACAATCCGTCTTTTACGTATACTTTTATTATAAAAAACTTATGTTATCATAATATTGTACATTTAAATTATATAATATTTTTATTACATTATAATATATTATGCTAAATTAACAGTCAACAAAAGCACCGATATGTTTATAATTCTGGTATTAAAGTATCTACAACATTAAACGCCTATACATTTCGTTATTTTTTTTTACTAAAACTTAGCTGAAACCTATCTAAAAATTTAAAATGTACAGAAAAGCCTTTAAATAAATCATAATGTTATAATAAAGCACTTGTACCTACTATAAAAAAAAAAATGTTTTGTAGAAACACAAACACCATCTGTTTACCTTGATAATGCCTTAGCGGCGAAACCGGTCGGTAATATTAAATATAATAACGTGGAATAGTACAAGTGCTTTATTATAACATTATGATAATAATGTTCCACCAAGTGCCAACAATCAACAGTATCACCTTTTAATAAACTTATTGATAGCTAGCTGGTAGGGGCTGCTATATAAACTGTAGTATCTAACAAAATTGTGATTGTCACGCATTTATCGAATTTAAATAAAATAATTATTTATTAATTTTGAATAAAAATAAAAATAAAAATATTTATCTCAGACAGAGATAATAATTGAAACTTTTATATTATTATTTAATCTACTAATGTTTAGTAAAATTTATCTTCTTTCCACTATATATTTAAAACTGAATTGATAAGTTTTAGATGAAAAGAATAAAATTATAGAATGAATGAGATTCTTTTTTTAATTTAAACTTCTATTAAATTGTCTTATTTGCGGTACGACAGTTTATTGCAGCATCATTACATCATCATTAAAAAGTAATAAATTACTTATATTATTACAAGAAGTTAAAGAAATTAAAACAAATTTAAAAATAGATACTTTATTACTAGATTTTTTTTATAAATAAAAATAGCAGTAATAAATTATAAATTTAATTTCTTTAATGTAACGGGTTGGATTACTATATTTAAATCTATTTATATCCCATAATATGTATTTATTAACTATATAATTAATATTATAAATATTCAATAATATATGACAACATTTGGAGTTTAAACAAAATATTAGCTACGCTTATAAAAATAAATAACAATATTAATCATTACAATAAAATAAAGATAACACATTCAGAAAATTAACGCAATAAAATATGGATAATAGTTATTCATGCAACTGTCATAATAATATTATTATCAGCATCAACCCATAATCATTCCACTATTGGGATTCGGGTCTCCCCTCGATCGAAGGGGAGTTTTAGAGCATACTCCAACACGCTGCTCAACTGCGGGTTGCTGAAGAACTGTCGTATAGAGAGGGGTATTAGAACTATGTGTTGTGTAATTTTATAGAATAAAAAATAAATATTTCTAGGACAAATGTCACTGTGTCGTCTAGTCTTAAATTACGCAATGCTTGTACTGGAGAAATATATTTAAATACATTAAAAAAAATTCATATAATTCATAGAAAGACTCGCACTCACACTAAGATAAATAAACATGTCCATGTGCACAAAATATTAGTTTCAGAACCGTTCGACCACCGGTTTCGTCAAACGAAATTTGGCTTTGCTCGGTTCGTTCCATAATTATATCACCAAAGAGTTCTAATACTCTTGAGAGTTCTAATGACAGTTGCAAACACAACTTTATCTACACTTACCATAGTGAAAATAAATAATGTTTTTAACTCACGTGTATTGTATTAGAAACTGTCATTGCTGTATGTCCGGTATCGTGTTATCAATGCATAGATCAGTCATAATTATTACAATAAAAAAATATGCGTATGCTTTAAATAATACCGTATTGCTGAAAACAAAAATAATGAAGGATAAAAAACATATTTCCACCTCATGTATAGACAATTTGCATCAAGGGACTACAACATAAAAATCAGTTGTCTGTAATGTCGGTTTACTGACGATAGTTGAACGTGACAACGTCATAAGAAAATACTGATGGAATGTTTGCATTTTTCAAAAGAAAATTTTAATGGAACGCCTCAGAGCGAGGTAACGCCGCATGAGTCATGATTTTTCGTGCGTGCAGCCGGCTCCATCGAATTATAAGACGTTGTTACGTCAAAAAATGAAACATGTAACTCATTTGAGTGTTATATTGAAACTCAGAATATCATTATAACACTCATGCAGTTAACCACAGGTAATAATAGCTAGTATGAATCTTAAAAGCTGCCATACATTCACTAACATGTAAGCCTTGTTGGTCATGCTGTCTAACAAGTTAGCTGTGTATGGACTTGTTGTCAATTAAAATATCTGCCAACAAGATTGACAAAACATCCATACACAGATTATATTGTTAGGCGACGTGACCGACACGGGTAACAATGACATGTTGACTAATCTATGGCAGCTTTTATAACATAATGCATGTCATATGCTAACTGTTTCTGAACTCATTACATAAGATTTATGACATAAGTGTAGACAAAGTATGTTTCACATTAAAACGATATATGTAATAGTGTTTAGCGATAATAATAAAAAAAATCTGAATTTAAATACATTTGTTTGTGCATTAAGTGTATTATTAAGCCTAAGTAATAAATTATATTATTTATACATAATTATGTGAAGTGCTTTATTATGAAAGATTAAATTTAATACAACGGTAAATTGTTCCACTACAACATTTATTATGACTGTTAGTCGTATTTTAGTGTTAAAATGTCAGTAAATAAAATAATATCTTACTCTGATAACTTATCTATAAAACTCGAAACCATAAATATTCATATTTATTTACTCTTAAAATAAATGTATAATGTACCTTTCTCACTGTCGTTTTTTCGATATGTAAATTATTATTGTTTTGAAAAAGAATTTAAAAAAATATGAAGAAATTTACGATATGTTAATTTTGTAACAGCTCTATTAGTGCCATGAAACACATTATTATAAAATAGAAAATAATAAATTAAATGATTAAGAAACTACTAAATGGGCGACTGGACTGGGTTAGTTTAGGTTTGGTATGTTTTAGTCATCTTTAGTCGCCAAGTTAGTACAAAAGTCGCCTAGTTTTACCCTTTACCCTTACAAAACTAACAGTCTCATTCATAAAAATCCTCTAAAAGACTTTTAATAGTTGATTTTAAGTTTCGTATTCATAAACCTTTTATAACTATGTGTCCACTAAGAGACGTTTGAACGTTGTCATGCTGTCGTTTTAATAAATTCATAGATAAGACAACAACACCGGTTTCGCACTATGGCAAGGTTGACGTTTGTCCATATAAATTATTACATGACATTTCTTCCTATTTTGATTTTGAACTGATTTTGTATTGATTTTGTTGAATGTAGTTCTGTTCTCAAAACTTTTCAAGAAGTTATGAATGATAAGAGTAAAAGATCTAAAGTAAACGATAAACGTGCGCACAAGTGCAATATTGTATCTCCCAGTCACCCATTAGTCAGCTGTCTGTCAACTAGTCGGCCATCTTTGTCGCTTATAAAGGTTTATAGGTCGACGGTTCTTTAACTTATAAAACCGGTCTAATATAGAACTTACAGAACGTTTATGAATAGAGATTTCCCTTTTCGCAGCTTATTAAACCTTCTAAAACTTTTTATGAATAAAACTGTCAATTTGTTATTTAACAAAGACAATATTACATACTAATTTGAGCCAGATGGACAAATAAAAAGAGTGGTGCCAGAAACTGATAAAGTCACTTGAAACAAAACCAACCAAGCCCTAATCATACGCATCGAGTGTTCCGTATACGAATATAAAACATAAACTCTATCGCAATTAATTACTATTGTTCAAATATTTTTACAAGTAGAAAATTTACCTATATTTTGATTATACGTCACTGTAAGTTACTAGGCCGGATTCTAGCCCACGGGGCCGAAATCGAAGTTGAGTGGAGCGAGTAGATTCGCTGAGTGTATATTTTCCATTGATTGCAATGGAAAATGTATTTGATGATCATTCCTCAAGGACATGATCGATCTCAACATTTTACATTTTTCATTCATTTCGATGTCTTTATTTTTTTTTTTCATCAAAATCGGTTCAGTGGTTTTGGTGCCTATTAATTTCCAAGAATGACTTTTCGGCGTATATAAGAGATCCGCTCGCTCCACTCAACTAGGTATTCAATCACCGTAACTTCTTTCTTCGACCATACAAATTGTAAATGAAAATATAAACGTATCCACTTGACTCTGACCTCATTTCGTATCCGTTACGTTGAGGCTTTTCGTCTAGATCCAATATTCTTGGGCCTAACCTTGTACTTACTTATATTAAATACGTACTTACATTAGCACTGCTTATGTACACTCTCACTAATGGTCAGATTATACAAGATCCGTGGACGGTATTTCGCCATCATTATCAGGATTCCAAGAAAGCGTCCATTTTTTTGCTGGATACGCAAGATTTAGGGTCTCGTGCAGACTAGCGATTTCTGTTCAATACATTACATATTAGATTTGTTATAATATTTTTCCTCACTGAAGCGCAGTCCCACACTGCGAGCAAAACGAGGTTTGTTTCCCTTTCTCGTTATTGTCCAAATTCAGATGAAAAAGGTGAATACTTATGGGTTCTTCAGCTCATAGAGCTACAGACTGCTTATTGCGAGTTTTTTGTTCGCGTTCAATCATGTCAACGTAAACAAACTGAACAAATAGAGATGAACACTCATGTTGTGAATTTATAAGACGCGTATTACCTATAAAAATTATGTGGCTTACTTGCTCACATTTTGAAGTAAGCAACCCGGCTTATTTGGATATATAACACCACCACCATCAGGTCATTTCTCAGTCTCCACTACAGGAGCAGGACCCTCTCTCATACGTCTCAAAAGTTGGATTTGGCCTACCCATATGTAGAAAGTTTTATGTTTCACAACAATTCACAACTCATGTTGTGAATTTCACAACAATTCACAACATGAAAGTTTTTCTCAATTTGGTCGGTTTGTAAAAATGTTCGAATGTGACCATAAAACTTGCACTCAGAGTTAAACTACGCTAGCGATACAAACTTGCGAGCTGGCGAATTATCTCCCTCGGCTCATGTTGAGTGATATGAGCGAAGAAAAGCAAACCTTGTTTCGTTCGCGGTATAATATGTATAAAGGAAACATTTATATGTAAAAGAAGCATTTTATAAAGTATAAAGTACATGAAAAATATTGTTTTGCCATTGAACTTCGCGTTGCAAAGAAGAATTCAGCCATCGTTTAACCGACATCGTTGTTACACGCGTATATCGCGAGAAAAGCCTTGTCCAATTACGATAATATTCTGAGCGGCCACGCTATAAAATTGTTGTTTCTCAGAAAACTGTTCGCAGACTATATAAATCTCTAGTCTGTTTAACCTCTTTTAAAAAAAATGAAAAAGTCTCGTATTTTTTAAATACCCTAATATCTTTTATAAACATTTTTATAAGTAATCCAATTTTATATCATTTTCTCTTCGATTCATTTTTTTTTTCGTATCGACAATAAAGGACATAATTCAAAAATAACAAACTTATACCTTATTGAGTATGTTATCGATATGTGTAAGTTATATGGATAGGTATGTATCGTATTAATATAGCACTTGGCAATCAATCTGTTTATCTATATTTAAGGGGCAATTTACAAATCAACTTTCTTACAAATATCCAATATCTAATACATATCCAATATCTAATGCATGCGAGTGAGTGAGATCACCAGAAAGACAGAAAGGAAGGAGTATAGGATCGCAACGGATCGGCGACTTCTTGGTGTTGCTGGTCTCCATGGGCCGTGGTGATTGCTTTCCATAAGGTGACCCATGTGCTCGTTTGCCCCCCTCTCATATAAAAAAAATGTATACAACTATTTTCATAGTTCTAAACCATGTTTTACTTTTCGAGTCTTCATGGAGGCGGTAAATCGTTCCAGCATCTTGGTGCTGGAACACTGTACCGCTTCCAAACTAAACAAATCTAAAATCCAGTAAGATATCATTTGTGCATTGAAAGTTTTTTACTAATCTCATCAATAAGAACATCTTGTTGGAGAGCACAGTACGGCTAGCTACGCAGCAATGTCCAGACGGGCCCCCCTCTTTATCGCGGTGAAAACTGCTTAAGAATTATGGAAATATTCATCTCCCCAGGCGGTGAATTTTTCAATTTTTTTTAATATTATTCTGGAAAATTGGCCAAAATTAACTATTTAAATAATAATTATTTAATAAGTATTTCATCTGCAACGATGGACTGCTATGCCTTGTTTAGTTGTGTAATACTTAATAGATGGCGCCACACTACGACTTCACAACATTAAATATAAATATATCACAAACCTTCCTGTTATTCAGTTGGAAAGAGCATTCGACCGGTAATCGAGAGGCTGCGGGTTCCAATCCCACGTAGGCGGGTAATTTTTCAATTTTTAAAATGTTTATAATATTCTGTCAAATTGGCCGAAATCAACAATTTAAATAATAATAAATTTAATTACTGCTTTAGAAGTTTTTTCTTTCTCAAGTCACGTAATATACGAACAATATTGCCAAGTACTATACATTCATTATTAGCACATTCAAACTTGAATTATATTACAAGGACTGTACAGTACAAATTTAAAATAACTTGCAACATTGAATAAAAAAGTTTTCAATTTATCCAGATAGGTCACCTCACGTCTCCGTATTCAGTTCCGAACACGAGTAGGATGGCTGTTAGAAGTAAACTCATGTAGCTAGTTGTTGTTTTCACACCACTTTGAAGCTCTGCTAGACTCGATCCTATGGACAAAAAATATATTTTCAGAACAATATTCACAAATAATAGAGTTAGGTATTTTTTGATATAGAAAAAAAAGGAACAAAAAAGATTGTGCGGCCATTTCCACAAAACATATGGCTAGCTAACAGGTGGAAAGCATTGGGAAAGGCCTATATCCAAAAGTGGGTAGATACAGGCTGATAATGATGATGATGATGATATGGCTAGCAATGACTACTTAGACTCTGAAGTCTCTGGTTTGGTCCCTGCATAAGACAATCATTTGTGTGCATGAACATGTGTGTTTGTCTTGATCGGGTTGTATTATGTGTATCCATGTGACGTATTCACAAAAAAAAAATAAGTGCATTTATCAGCTATCTAGTACCCATAAAATAAGCTTTGGTTAGTTTGGGGCTAGATGGCAGTGTATGATTTGCCCTAGAACGAAAACCTTTCTAAGACACGACCTTCAGTAATTAATGAAATGGTAGAAGATTTAAGCTAACAGGTGCGTGACAGCTCCAACAGTCTCCTGACAGCAATAGCTGAAAGAGTGGATGGACCGGTTCTTTTTTTATACAACTAAAGTGACAAACAAGCATACGGCCCGCCTGATGGAAAGCAGTTACCGTAGCCTATGAACGCCTGTAACACCAGGGGTATCACACGCGCGTTGCCGACCCTGTAAAAACCTCTTCACGCCCTTTTTGAAGAACCCCATGCTGTAGTCTCCTGAGAAAACCTCGACAGGCAGTTCATTCCACAGTTTGACAGTACGCGGGAGAAAACTTCATTGGAACCGCACAGTACGCGACCATTTAATTTGTATAATATGTAATGACATTGAATTTTAATGATTGATTAATACTAACCCCTAGACATAGAAAAAACTGTATTACTAACATAGATATGTTCATAAATAAAATGATTATTATATTATTAAATATTATTAAGCGTTAATAAGGCTTCCGTCGAGTCATATAGGAGTAGAGTATGAACAGTTAGATGGCGTCGTTAAGCGTGTCAGTCTAATCGAACACGCAAGTTAAGCAACGTCGACCGTAGCTTGTCCATGGATGGGTTTATTTATCTCGAGTTCTTCCATGCTTCAGAGGCAGGTCATTAGATGATAGAAAACACTGGCCTCCGCCAACCCGCAATTGAGCAGCGTGGTGGAGTATGTTCTAAACCCCTTCGTTTGAGGGTAAGCTCGTATACCAGCAGTGGGATGAATAAGCGTTGACGGCAAGGGCTACGGTAACCACTTCGCGTCATAAGATGCCTCAATGGATATTGTTCAACGATTTAATAGATTGCGCTTAGAAGCTGCATTCGATGGTCAATCATTGATTAATTGATGACAGATTGGTTTGATGTAATAACGCACAAATCACAACGCGGCGGCTGACATTATGCAAACACAAATATAACGGGGAAATTTCTGTGATAAACGACGATCGGACGATTTATGTCAATCATAAAGTTCTAATTAAATTGATTGAATTGGTTTAATAAGTTAAACCTATGATTCTATAGTAATAAGATTTGTCGATATATGCCTATACCTTCATGTATGTCAACCACTAATTGCGTTTTATTTAAGACAAAACATATAAAAGTAGTTCATCATCACCGTCAGCCTCAGTATCTACCCATTGGCTTGATATAACTCTTCCCCACCAAAGATTCTCCGTTTTCCGCATCCAGCCGCTTTCATTAAAATCATCATGTCATGTCAAAGTTACTTTACATAAAAACTTACAAAAAAAAAACGTGTGTTGCCTTCAATTTATAATTAATTTTGACATTTTTTTTGAACTTAGTGACTTTTCATTTCATTGTCTTAAACATACAAAGGACTGCAACTTCTGCACGAAACTATTGTTATAAACATAATAAAATTCGTATATTTCAGGTTAAATAATTATTAAATGTTATTTACGTATACAAAAACAAGTCAAAATTAATTGCTTTAATTTTTTTTTTCTTGGACGAATTTAAATTCACGCGGCCATCTAGTCCCAAACAGCCATGTAACATGGGTACAAGATAACTGATATTATACTTAAATATATATAATTTTGTAAATACATACATATAATACATATATAACATCCAGACCAAGACAAACAGACATGTTCATGCACACAAAATTTTTTCTTGTGTGTAATTAAATGTTACTTCCATACCATTATATATTGTTGAATTATTACTACAAATTATTGTATTCTAAAACACGTTAAAAATCTCATTATTCCAATAAATAAAAGAAATGTCACTAAAATTACATTATTATATTGACAATAATATAAACATCATATCTGTATATATAAATAAGACTATCTATAAAAATAAATACATATCTATCTTTAAAAAATAAATAATTACATTTTAAAAGCGCATCTTTTATATCTGTCTGATTACTACACAAAATAAGTAATAACTAATTCTGTGTAGTAGTAGTTGTAACTAATACTCAGTAACTACATTAAATTTTGAAACACAATTACAGAAGTCATATTGAACAGAAATGCGGACAAAAATACTAAGAATTCTGTATAAATTCTCAGTTATTCTGTTTCGTGAAAACAATGATTGCCGTTGTTCTATCACGCAATATTTTCCCCAATTGACAGGTTGAAATCCTGTCGATGTCTTCATTTCGTCGACCACGTATTGATAAATTGTTTTGGCGTGTGTTGACGTGATACATTCGTGTTTTTCGTACACCAAATATCTTTTCGTTTCTTGTCATCGATTTATATTAACCCTGGCTTACTAACATTATTATTGAGTAACGGTATTACTAACCTTTCGTCTGTCAGACTATGAAAGAAAACGTCAATACTCAATTAATCGGTTTAATATTTTATGACAAACTATCTTGCACGACAGCCTTATTTTGCAGGCTATCAAATAGTCAAAATAATTTGAAATTAAGTTAAATGTCAGTCACGCCAAGGTTGAAACCTTACGGTTCCAAGGCAAAAGTTCTTTATTTTGTGGCTTGCCCGATTTCAAACATCGTTTAATACACGTTGGGCATAAAAAAGTTTAGAGAACAATGCACAAAATAGACAAAATAAAAATTTCAGACAATATGTAATCTATCCTAAAATATAAAAGGAAAATAGCCTTTATCAATAATTATGGCGCAAACTCAAGAGTAGTAGTAGTATTACTTAAATAAAATAACGAACTAAATCCTTCTTTTAAATTAGTAATAACAATAATATCGAAGTAATGGTATGTATTACTTGGGTAAAAAAAGTTACACAATTAGGTACTAAACTTTCGTCCGTCAGACGACGACGGTTTGGCGATATATTCAAAAGTAATTAGTATGTATCCGTAAAGAGTGCTTGCGGGTGAATACTTTTGCTATTTAAGAATGCGGAAGAACTGTATTAGAAAAGGGCGGGATTGCGGACGACAGGAACATATTTAAATTTCAAAAGCGCGAGGTACTCGTAGTCCGTAGACGAATGATTAGTGATCTAGTGTTAAAATGTATTTGCAATTTTACACAAAAAAATGAATTAGCAAATTCATTATATTTTAAAAAGCATTCATGTTAAAAAGCAAGTTTGAAAATTGGGAAGTATGAGTACGTGACTCTATTCATTTACATTGTTTAAGATATATGACATAGATTTTGTATTAGTATTTATATTTTAATATAATATATTATTTTATGAATCAAACATCGTTTAATACACGTTGGGCATAAAAAAGTTTAAAGAACAATGCACAAAATAGACAAAATAAAAATTTCAGACAATATGTAATCTATCCTAAAATATAAAAGGAAAATAGCCTTTATCAATAATTATGGCGCAAACTCAAGAGTAGTAGTAGTATTACTTAAATAAAATAACGAACTAAATCCTTCTTTTAAATTAGTAATAACAATAATATCGAAGTAATGGTATGTATTACTTGGGTAAAAAAAGTTACACAATTAGGTACTAAACTTTCGTCCGTCAGACGACGACGGTTTGGCGATATATTCAAAAGTAATTAGTATGTATCCGTAAAGAGTGCTTGCGGGTGAATACTTTTGCTATTTAAGAATGCGGAAGAACTGTATTAGAAAAGGGCGGGATTGCGGACGACAGGAACATATTTAAATTGCAAAAGCGCGAGGTACTCGTAGTCCGTAGACGAATGATTAGTGATCTAGTGTTAAAATGTATTTGCAAATTTACACAAAAAAAGGAATTAGCAAATTCATTATATTTTAAAAAGCATTCATGTTAAAAAGCAAGTTTGAAAATTGGGAAGTATGAGTACGTGACTCTATTCATTTACATTGTTTAAGATATATGACATAGATTTTGTATTAGTATTTATATAATATATTATTTTATGAATACGGCTTACTTCTATGTACCTTTTGGAATAAAGTTTTACAAAAAGAGAGTGAAGATATTTTATCAACGCGCATGTGATACCTTTGGTGCTTATAGGTATCCATAGGCTACGGTAACTTTCCATCAGGTGGGCCTTATACTTGTTTGCCACCTTAGTGGTATAAAAACACAAAAGCAGGCTCGAGAGGTATTGTAACTATTACAAAGTGTCTAAACATAACTGGCCTACGAAAATGATCTGGGTGGTCTAAATACCGAGCCAGTGCAGAAGAGCGACGGACGCCTACCATAACTGCTTCTATTGCTCGTTATTTGTGGCAGGCACCCGTGGTGTCGTTACTCAACTCGTATTTCATATCTTTTTATTATATTTAATTATTATTATTATATATGTAAATGAAAGGGAAAAAAATATACAAATTATAACTCAATAAATAAGAAAAATAATAAATAAAAATCTTAGAAGGTTAATAATGTTGTCAAATTACAAAATGAAACGCTACATGACTTATGGCGTGGTCGACAGCTCTTGTATAAAAGCTGCCATACATTAGTCAACATGTTACCCGTGTCGGTCACGTTGCCTAATAATATATCTGTGTATGGATGTGTTGTCAATCATGTTGTTAACATGTATGGTAGCTTTATGACTGCTAACGTGTTAAACTTCTTTCGTTGTCTGTCTAAAGGAAGTGTATGCATCAATGATCAGTTCATAATAAAGTTCGAAAACCCGTAATGAGTTCATAAGCTTGCTTACAAACGACTTCAAGTCGAAGTTATTTACTTCACTTAAGGAACGACTAAGTAATCATACCGTCATCTTTCTCAGCTACAACAGATGTTGCCTTTGTTGTCTCATTTCGGAACAAAGTGAGTCGTGGCACTTAAGAAATGTAAGTTCCGAATTTAGTCCCTAGTGCTCAACATTTCTACTTAAGGTAACTTTGAGGCGTTTGTCTTTTCATGCATTTCTGTTCAAAATTGTTTGCCTACAAAGATAATGATATTTGTTAGTTGTTAATAACGAAACAACAGATACCATTATGAAATAGAACAGTGGCAGCTTTTGTTATAAAATATAAAATAGCCTTACGTATGAAAAGTTTGGGGGAGTTTTGAAAATTGGTGAATTTATATAGATAAAGAGCGTCTTTCCGAATGTCTACTTAGCCATCTCGTGTCTTTGCCGCTCGCACCGCCATATTACCAAATGGCTACTAAAATAATACGTTAAAATTTTCTCTAGTTTAATTTATTACAATATAACCAATTTCACTGCAAAATTATTCGTAAATGATATATTCATAAAATACAATCTTTATATATTGTTTATTGCACTTAAATTATTAAAACATAGTTACACAAAAAGTGTACAAAGGTGTGATTATCTCTACCAGAGATCTTTTCCGGCCGACCCTATAGGAAGGAAGAGAAGGAGTCACTTGACGGACGTTGCGGACTCTTTAGCGGACTGAATGGAGTAGGACTGAATAGAAAAAGACGAGGAAAAATAGGACAATCGACGACGGGACCGGACGAGGGCAACGACCCTATAGAAGACAAATTAATATAATATATGTTTTATAAGTTCTGCACAAAGCCGTGAATTAAAATAAGTATATATAAATTACTCAACGATACGAAAACGATAGGAAAATGTCAAGCTGTGTGTCGAATACCATAAATTCATATCACATTTTACTGATTTCACACATTGTACAGTCACAAGGTAGACATTTCCTAAGTACGTCAAACTGTGTAGATTTGTTTATTTAATTACATTGATTAATTACAATGTAGAATTTAAATCAAAGGACGTCTTTATACAATGGATAATTACAATATGTGCGAAATCTTTCTAGGTAAAACTACGAAATTACTAAACTATTTATTATACACACTATATCGCTGTTGTTTATCCCAAATAGTATATATTCGTAATTATATTAAATGACATTCTGTAATTGTACTGACTATTTATAGTATTTTTTGTGTAATTAGATCTAATTAGATTGTAAATTATATTTTATGATCTGGGGTTCCGCGTACGCTGAGGAGGATTCAGTTCAGTTTTTTCGATTCCAATTCCAAAAAGCGAACTTTACCTATAATTGTTTGTAAACATCTTCAGCTAAGATGGAGGTTATTAAATAAAAAAAATGCGGAATCGATAAATAAAAGAATTTCGGAATCGATTTTTTTTAATCATTTTCAGCTGAGACGATAGAGCGCCAGTACACTCACGATCGTACAAAACAGACTCTCTACACATACATCGTCAAAACGAACCACACGCTCTACACGTGGAGTGTTGAACAAACTGACTGTTGGACCACCGTGTATTGCGGGCATTATTTGAAAACGAAGTGTTTGTAGAAATATGCGCTGGAGTGTTAACAATGCTTGTATCAGATCTCTCATTTTACAAAAGAAATAATAGGCTAGACGACATTTTTTTCTATCGATTTGTTATGTATGATGATATGTGGACGTCATTATTATATAACTATAGGTGGAATACTACTGAATTATGACGTCACAATTAGGTATTTTGTATACGTTAAAACAGAAATCTGTACATACGACAGCTATGTTAAATGCCGCGTTTAAAATGTAGCCGTAACAAAAGTTATAGTATTTTTGATTGTTTTTTCAAAGTAAATATTTTTTTAATATTTAATTCTTTTAAATTGGACTTTCCCTCTAAACTTTGATTGATCATAAAACAAGTCAAATATAAGTTATTAAAATTTCAAGATAGCAAAGATCGCGTCTAGCCTATTACTTATAAACTAATTGCCTTAATATAGCAAAGTATCATAAGCTAATTGGATTTTGAGGTGTAAGTGGTTCATTAACATCTTTGAACCTAAATCAACCTTACCTGCACGTGGTGCATCCTATTATGTGACAAACGACGACGTAGTAAAAAAAAAATAAGTATAATTATATAGTATTTTCGCCAACCCTTATTCATCCCACTCCTAGGATACGGACCTCCCCTCAATCGAAGCGGCTTAGAGTATACTTCACCACGCTGCTCAACTGAGGGTTGGCGGAGACCAGTATTTTCAAGCCGCCTAAAGGCCACTGACTTGGCTTAACGTCGGTCACCTAATGACACAGCCGGTACCGACAGCTTAACGTGCCCTCCGAAGCACGAAGGAGCTCGAGATAAATAGACCCATCCATGGACAGGCTACGACTGACGTTGCTTAACTCGCGTGTTCGATTAGACTGTCACACGCAATGACGCCACCGAGCTCCTCCTTTTATATTATTGCTTTATTCTTTCCTCCTCAAAGTTATTGTTAATTTAAGTAACTCTGTAAACGTCTAGAACTTGGTATGCCCCAGACACAGGATAATTTATAAAGCTCGGAGTTCATAAGGCTTTACTCCACTTGTGAGTTGTGTAGTTCGATAAGGTGTTAGGTAACAATTTATTAGTTAAGGCGTGAATTTCATATAACAAATCTTGACTAATTTATCACTGTAAACGCGAAACTGCAGACGCTAGCTCCATTTTGTTTCCTTTTGACAATTTAGACGCGTTAAATCAGTGTTTTTCAATCTTTTTGTATACGGGACCACTTTATAAGTTCATAAATTCTGGGGACTCCCTGCTTCCTCTTTTCCCCATGAAGAAACTTCAACAATTCAGCTGACTATGAAAGCTTTAAAATTGTTAGTGTCATTTGCTACCGATTTTGTTCTAAGGTGATCTAATTAGATCTTTAATTGTGAACATAACAATTAAGAAGAAATAGGCTTGTATTGGCAATGGATTTACGTAATGATTTGAGTGGAAGAATTATTGAAAAATAATCAAAACCTGCTTACATTTTTTTATTGTAGCGTATGACCTACAAACATTTGCGTTTTGCTCCCGCGGCCCGCGAAGGTAACTTGGCGACCTCCCTGGGGGTCGCGACCCACAGTTTTGAAATCACTGTGTTAGATATTTAATTCGAAACTTAATATTTTTATTTTGTTTAAGGTTACTTTTAGTATCGAACTATATTCATCCCAGTAATTTGGGTCTACACTGATCAACTGCTCTCTGTTAGACGAGCTCGTTGGTCGAATGGTTGCAATGGCCACTTTGACTCCGAGGTCGCGGGTTCGATTCCCGCCAAGACAAACATTTCTGTGCATGAATATGTCTTTTTGTCTTTGTCTGGGTGTTTTCTGTGTATTATAAGTATGTATTTACCAAAAAAAAATGTATTTAAGTACATTTATCAGTTATCTAGTACTCATAACACAAGCTTTGCGATTAATTTGGGACTAGATAGCTCTGTGTAAATTGTCCAGAAATATTTATTTTATTTATTTATTTATAACTGCGGGTTGGCGGATATCAGTATTTTTAAGCCACTTACTAACGGACCCTACATGGTGCCCTGGTATGGTGGCATAAAGCCTGCGACATACAGAGGAACAAACAAGAACTAGACAAAGTTCAAAGACTGGCGGCCCTGATAACCACCGGCGCGATGAGGACTACACCCACGGCCGCGCTGGAGATCATACTGGGTCTGAACCCATTGGACTTAGAAGTAAAAAAGAGAGCCACTGAACAATGGTTCAAACTAAGAAGCACGGGTCTCTGGACTGGCAACACCATGGATGAGGGCCACGCTAAGATCAGTCAAGACTACGAAGGAAAGCTCTCAATGATCTTTTCAAACAACGATTTGATAAGAAAGGAAAGGATCTTTGACAAGAAATATAGAATACACATAGGACTAAGAGACGACTGGAAGATGGACACCAGTGGCACCATCTGCTACACAGACGGCTCCAGGAAAGAAATAACCAAGCTCTCTGGCTCCGGAGTACACATAAAATGTGAAGACGGAACAGAAACAAATAGGTCAATACCCCTAGGAAAGTATGCAAGTGTCTTCCAAGCAGAAATCTTTGCCATCATGATATGCGCAGAAATGGTAGGCTCCATAAATAACACAGGAAAAGTCACCATATACAGCGACAGCCAGGCAGCGCTGAAGGCACTTGCAAAAACAGAAACAACATCAGCAATCGTCAAAGAGTGCAAAAATGCATTAGAAAAACTGTCCAGGACAGCTGATGTGACGATTGCCTGTGTACCCGGACATGAGGGTAACACGGGCAACGAAATAGCTGATGAACTGGCCAAGAAAGGGGCTGACGAAAACCAGGTGGGCCCGGAGCCAAGGCTACCAATCGCCCACAAAATAACAAAGGGAGTAATCAGCCGAAGAACCGTAGTAGAGACCAACCAAAGATGGGAGTCCTCGACAGTCATGAGACAGTCGAAGATCTTCATCAAAGGCCTAGACAAAAAAAGGACCAGCCAACTGATGAAACTCTCCAGAGGCAACATGAGGCTCGTCATAGAAGTGTTAACAGGACACTGCCGACTGAACAGGCACCTGACACTAATAGGCGTGAAAACAAACCCCAAATGCCCAGAGTGCATGGATGACGACGAAACAAGCTTCCACCTGCTTGCCGAGTGCCCCATGTACTCACGGATAAGATGGGAGACCATGGGGGTGGACACGTTAGACAAAGAAGACCTGGAAGACCTGAAGGTGGAACAGATCGTAAGGTTTTGCAAGGAAACAGGTAGGTTCGACGGAACGCCGTGATTGCCGGATAAACCCACATCCTCCCCCAAAAGGGAGGACCAGGGGAAATGGGTGAAATGGCCTCAGAAAAGGCTGATCACCCGCCCGACAACAGGCGTCCCCGTTGGAAATAATAATAATAATAATAACGGACCCTAACTCCTGTCATCTACACCCGGAACAACCCGGAACAGACGGAACCGCCTGTTTAACTTATTCTCTAAAGGAAAGAGCTCGTGATAAATAAACTCATCCAGAGAGGCTATGATCAACTGACATGCGCAACATTATCAAGCTCCTCTTAGGTTGCTTTACACAAATAATATTCATCATCATCAGCCTGTATTAACTAACTACTGGATGTTCGTTTGTATTTTTGGATCCTTCTTCGGATGTATTCCCTATCCTTCTCACTATATGCCAACTTTTTCGAATCTAGGTACGTCCATCCGTTCATTTCAGGTCATCGGTCCATCTAGTTAGGGAGAAGGTGCTCAAAGCTTAGTCGTCCCTAACGTAGCCATGCACTTCAACACTTTCCTCCCCATATGCCAATCGGATGACAAATGAATCGGATGATGTGGCCAGTCTATTTATCTGTAGTTATCTGTAATCTCCGCGCTAGCGGAGAACTTCATTGTCTCTATATAAATCTTCTACTCTTCAATCTAGAACTTCTGCCTTCATCTGCCAACTGTGCTATGAAAACTGTCTGCACAAATTTTGGATTCAATCCTTTAGAAAATAGTTAAAATTACTTTAGTGAGACAGAATTTTACAGTCACAATACCTGCATCTGACTTAGCAAGTTGAAGTGCAAATGGCCGACCACCTCTACCGAGTCAGTGATGACAGATGGGGATGAAAAGTTTTAGAGTGAAAGACGCATTTGGGCCGATGAAACGTTGACGCTCCTAAAGGCCTATATCCAGCAATTCGAAGATACATGTGTCGATGAATTTGGCGACTCCGTCGCTTAGATTACAACAAAAAGGGGAAGACACGGTACCTACTCACAGCGCATGAGACAACAAAACTGCGTCTAGCTGACGCACTGTCGTCAGTCATTAGCGTAACCTTGTTACGTGAAAACGTCCCGTTTCACTGCGTGTTTGAACACTGTTAATGCGTCTCCAATCGTCAGAATGCCTTCTTCTTCATTCGACAAGTGCCTCAACCATTCAGGTAAACAAAAAAAGGCTACTGGAATTATCTTTCATGCGTGAGTATTTAAATGAATTTAAAATTATTGAAAATCAATTTCTTTAAAAAGTATTATGCAATGGTTTGTGAAAATGAGTTAGAATATACGAAAACGCGCGCGAGTGTTACATGTGGGTGCGTACCAGTGATTGATATTGTTATTTCGTTCTCACTACAGTTTGAGCACGCATTCTGATCTCTGTCATTGATTACAATATACACGACAATTTGAATGTATCTGTGGGGGTAAGTTTTTGCATGTACAATGTAGTTGTAATTAGCACATTTGTCGAATAATCGATTTAGGGACATACCGTATCTTCCCCTTTTTGTTTTAATCTAAGCTCCGTCGACATTTATTAACCCTTGAGTTAGATTTGCGTAATTTGATAAGACTGACATGCGTAATGTCATAGAGCAAATTACGAGGTCTTATTAAATAGAGTTAATAATTTCAACAAACCTTGCAGGACGTGTACTCTAGCAACTGCTTTCATCTGTAATGGGGCTTCTAAGGCACACGTATAGTTGCCGGCATCTTCTACTTTTAGTCGTGCCACCTGTTGACAATAAAGTTTTATTTACAAATGTAAATAAAATAAATATTAAATCCCCGAAACAAAAAACAATCTCTATCCTACTGATCACCAGAACCTGGGCCATTTTATCTATAGCCTGATCATTACAATTTGGTCAAACAAGGTTCCTCTGCTGTAAGTTAATGAGTGTATTGGGTGTGCTTTTCTGGTGATACAGTAGAACCCGATGAAATTATTTTTTTTTTTTATTTTTTTTTTTTTTATTTTTTTTTTTATTCTACGTCGGGTGGCAGACAAGCATACGGCCCGCCTGATGTGAAGCGGTTACCGTAGCCATATTAACGCTCGCAACATAAAATATCGCTCGCGCGCCGCCACCCCCGCTGCCAACGCAGCATCTCCTTTATTTCTGGTGACCTCACTCACTCGCAGGAACACAACAACCCTCACGGGAATTGTTATTTGGCTGCGGTATTCTGTGAGGTGGAGGTACATTCCCCAGTCGGGTAGCTTACAATTACGCTCCCTACCTCTCTTTTCGCCAGAGCTTCGTTTGTCAGTCAGCAGGGTGCACCGCGTGCAGGTGAAGTTGGTTTTGGTTCATAGATGTTGAGGAACAACTTACACCCCTAAAAAATTATATTGTTTTTGTCAAGTTGGAAATGATCAATCTCGTGGAAGTTCTCAGAAGCTCATATCACTTTTTTAACAAGAAAGAGCTGAACAAGAAAGAGAGATAATCAATAAATAACTGGACAGATCTCGGTTACGTCAGCTTTCAAACATAAAAATCATATCAAAATAATTATGTCCCTTTGCTTAGGAGCTACGATATTACAGACAGACATACAAACAGACAGATCAAAACTATAAGTTTTGTAACATAACGTAAATGTTGTAACATTGTAAAGTAACAACCCTCTTTTTGGGCCGTAGATTATGTGTATTCCCAACAAACATTTACGACGTTGAATAGACGTTTTGGTGGCAACTTAATGTTATATAATATAATCGTATAAATGTCATAAGGATGTTTACTCGACGGCATTTGGGCCCATTTTATTCAACTTAAGGCGCTAATAATTATTTCATGCGAAAATGCGCGCTACTCCTAGTGGTTTCCTCATAAAAAAATCAATAACCTATTTAAAAAAAAATATCTGGCATTTCCAAGTGTGTGCGTAGACTAACCTATAAAGGAAATTTCAAATAATTCCTCTGTCCCGTTTACCTATAAAATACAAATCTTGTTTAAAAAGGACGTTAATTTGCGATTTCTTTTTCTGTTACATACAATAGGTTTTACAATTTGAATTGAACAAACCACTTCTTGCTCTAAAAAGAACATACAAATATTAATAATGTAATAGTTTTACGTTACAAATTAATCTACAATATTTACAGTAATGCATGTCAAGCTAATATTCATGTCATAAATTATTCAAAATTTAGTTATTATAAAAATTTTTGTCATCTAGATAATCTTTAATGTCATAATAGCACTTGTCCTTCAATATCCGCGTAACCGTTTGTTTGTATTCATTATAATCCATATTTTTCAATTTGTCAGGTAGTATGTTATACATGTATACAGCCATGAAGTGCACGCTGTTTCTGTATAACGTACACTTTGGAGTTGGTAGTACAAGTTTGTTTTTACTACGTAACTTTAAGGCATAGGTATTATCGTGTAACTCGAATCTGTAAAAGTTAACAATTCATGGAACGATAATTGAAACACGTCGGGTGGCAGACAAGCATACGGGTCGCCTGATGTGAAGCGGTTACCGTAGCCATATTAATGCTCGCAACATGAAATATCGCTCGCGCGCCGCCACCCCCGCTGCCAACGCAGCATCTCCTTTTTTTCCGGTGACCTCACTCACTCGCAGGAACACAACAACTCTCAAGGGAATTGTTATTTGGCTGTGATATTCTGTGAGCTGGAGGTACATTCCCCAGTCGGGTAGCTTACAATTACGCTCTCTACCACTCCTTTCGCCAGAGCTTCGTTTGTCAGTCAGCAGGGTGCACCGCGTGCAGGTGAAGTTGGCTTTAGTTCAAAGATGTTGATGAACTACTTACATCCCAATCACGTAATATCAAGTAATCAAAAATTACATTCATATGTTTTGTAATTGCTGAGAAAACCCAGATCCCTGCCACATGCCTTCAAAATTGTATAGGCGTCGCGTCAGTAGTGTTAAATCCGTGCTTTATTTAAAACCAAATTATATTTCAACAAATTTGGCCGTGTGGTTTCCGGCAGACTAGAATAGAATCAATCCGTCTCGTCCCGTGGATGTCGTACAAGGCGACTAAGGGAAATACATTAGCAAACATCGATGAGGCCTCCCCAACCCGTTTGGCCAGCGTGGGGAGTGTAGGCCAAATCCTCCTTCCGTCTGGGACGGACGAGAGAGGGTCGTGCTCCTGTAGTGGAGACTAAATGACCTGATGATGATGAAATGCCAATAATCCAAAATGTCAACATTACATACTATTTATCAGTATGAGTAGAAACTAAAAGATCCTATTAGACGACAAAGCGATCCTATTAAAGACGATCCACTCCAGTTGTCCAGCCCCGTTAACGGGACAGTTGGAAAAAAATCTTTTCATCGACCCCGGTAGCGCCGATACTGTCGTTACACGGAGTGAATGACGCAGGTCAAGTACAATCTACCCCGCCGTGTTATTCAACCGAGCGGATAACGTACATTGAACAATGAAACCATTTTTACCCGGGTTCGTATTTGAACCCGGAATCGATGAAACAATTTTTCCCAATTGTCCCGTTAACGGTGCGGGACGACCGGGATGGATGGTACCTACTCTGGCTTTATGAAACCAGGTAGGGTAAAATCGGTAGAGTTCCATTACATCGACTTGACTACATATTTCATTGTTACTATGCCGAATGGTAGCTCCGCAATGTACTCGCTCGATTTAAAGCTCCATTAGGATCTTTTTAACTATCAACTATTTCTATTTTAAATGTGACCACTGATAATAAGTGTGCTGAGTGGTTACACCAGTGTAACAAATCAATGTAATCATGGGTCGGAAGGGAATATTACTCGTGTGCAACGGGCTTTACACATTACTAATACTAGCAAATACTAGAGAGAGAGAATGACATTTTTCTTAAAGACGGGCCATAAATCGGGCGAAAATCATGGCAATAAAAATTATCTATAAAGAGCTCACTCAATACTTACGCATATATACATGTAGTACGCAAAGAAAAGAAAAGAATGTGAACACAAAAGAATTTTCAATAATTGTTTTTGATTAGCGCTAACGTCTTGCTGTGACGGTATATAGCGTGAGAGTGAGTGAATGCCGGGCAAATACCTTACTTTCATTTTGTCACAGTGTGGGCTGGTAGAATGCATCTGTAGGTAAAAATATCTTAGGTGAGACGACACTATAAGAAACTGTCACAAAGCCTCGTAATGTAATAGAAATAACTAAGGAACTTTAAGAGAGGTAGAGTACAGCGTATTTGTAGGCTGCCCGAATGAGGAAGTACCTCAACCTCACATAATACCTAAGCTAAATAACAATTCGCTTGAGGGTTTTTATAATCTTGTGAGTGAGTGAGGTTACCAGAACGGAAGGAGTTGCTGCGTTGCGATATTTCACTTTGCGAGCGTTAATATGGCTACGGTAACCGCTTCACATCAGGCTGGCCATGTGCTCGTATGCCATACGACGTAGTATAAAAAAAAATACCTAAGCACATCTGATAAAAATGTTCCAAAAAATACCGAATAAAACATCAATAACTTCTATCGAAAACCACACTTCCATGTTATCTCAGCTTTGCAATAACCGTATTTCATTGTTAATGTTACGTAAAATAGGTATTCAATATCTCAATTGATGGTGTACTTGTTGTTTTTCTTTAGATATATTACTTGTGTATCTTATTTACCGTAAGACAGGAATGCAAAGATAAACAATTTTGTACTGAAAATAACCTATATATCGACGCAGGAAAGCAATCTTGTCGTATCTCGAAAAAATGCGAATATGACTTTTATACATCATTCGATTCAGAAAAAAATACCGCATCAAATGGTCTCGGTTTCATTTTTCTACGACTATTTTTTTTTTAGATACGACGTTGATTTTTACATAAATATTTCGAAATCAATACGAAAATATGTTGTAACTAAACCAAATTTCGCTATTTTATTATGTATAGTACATACAACAAAATTGCTGTGTATACTTCACAGATTACGACATATACCTCGGCTGAGATGCATTACTTGCAATGAGTTACGCCCTTCACAGCGCATCATTATATAAATTTATTTAGTTACAGCAAAATTGCCGCTTGGGATTTATACGACGACTTGAGATATTACCAAGGTCGCATTCAGCAATTTACATAATTTCTACAATTACACCATTTTAAAGTGCATATTTCTATAAAAAAATTATACTTATCCCATTTTAAAGGATCTAATAATCTAGCTAATGGAATATACACGGCATTCGTTCCCCTCTCCCTCGCGATCGCTCGCAGATGCAGCGTGTACGGATTATTTGTCAGTCGGCGCTCGACCGCCTAAGAGTGAATGCAATTACGTAGTGTAAAGACGACGCATTCTTTTCGTGTTTATAGTGATAATATTTCAAAATACTGGTGAGTACCTACTGTTTACAATTAAGCTTTTTTTTTAATTAGTTAAATAATAATATACCTACATAAAAGCCTACCTACCTAAGAGTTTTTTCTCTATTCCAGACACATTGGAGACCTGATATTATTGACGTTATTACAAGGTAATTATCACTGAGTTTCGCCTTTTGTGTTATGTTGTCGTTTGTTTTTTTTTTTTATGTGAGAGGGGGGCAAACGAGCATGTGGGTCACCTGGTGGAAAGCAATCACCACCGCCCATGGAGCGACACAAAAGGTGTCACCGATCCGTTGCCAGCCTTTAAAAATTCATTGTTATAACTTACAAACATACCTAATAATGAAAAGCATTTTTAAATACCTATAAGTTAGTTTTAGGTACACTGTGAATTTGTATTTGTTTTGTACCCAAAAAAAATTATTGCCGCTGCATCTATTCAAATAATAAATTAACTGTCTTCATAGCGCAGCGTTAGTGAATGTGACTACTGTGCATGAGGTTTCGGGTTCGAATCCCGGTCGGGCCAACCAAAAGTTATTGGGTTTTTCTGTAAAGAAATCTTACTAGCAGCCCAGAGTCAGAAAGTCGGCGGTATTAGACACCCCTGTGGAAATCACGTAAATCTGTTGGTCCAGCGCCTGATCTCTCTCCGGTTGTGTCGCATTATCTATCCTATCGGATCATAAGAGTTAGGAAACAGAGAGTGCAGTTCTATTTACACACACACTTGTGCATTATAATATCTCCTGCACTGGTGCCGCTGTGGCCAAGATTCGGTCTGAAAGGCATTATTATTTTTAATAAAATCGATTTCTCGATCGAGTTATCGATTTCGTAAATATAATTATTTTTTATAATTTTCAACTCAGGCTGTATAGCTTGTTACTTGAGCGAATTCGTAGCAGTAGGAATCTGTGTAGATGTTCTGTTAATACTTCTGTTACTACCCATGACTTTTTCACTATCTGATTTTCAAAATCCTTCACATGCATTTTTTACTGTAATTACTACAAACTTTTGTGTTACATCCAATGTGTTCGAAACGTTCTATCCTCCCACTGCTGGGCACGGATTAGGTCCACTATCTGTGTGATAGTGATTAAGGCTTTACTTTTTCGGTTTTCATTATTTAAAGCCATTTCTAAAGATCTCTTGTTGTTGGTATCTTTTATTACCTTTTTCGTTTCTAGGTTTTCTTTTAAGCTCATTAATAGTCTTTCTGCCTTAGTTAAAACATACTATAATATTTGGTAGTTACTGTGTTATTACATTCTTTTCCATAATAATTATGCTTTTAGATGGCCCAACGAAGACAGTGGCACGAAGACCTGAAACCTAAAATAGCTACAGATCAACCAAAAAAGAAACTTAAAATAAATCTCATAAGCGAAATCGTCTACAAAGATGGAGTAAAGGTACAGACAATTGACCATAATACTGCAACATCTACAATTTACTCTGAAAAGATTCTAGTACCACGAAGTCTTGAACAGCCAAAAGATGTTGAAATAAATGAGGATTATTGTAGTGCCAAAAATCTCACTCCCACCTTTCGAAAGCCCGAGTCGTATATATCCGAAATAAATAAAATGGTTCAAAATATTTCATCACCCTGTAACACGGAACTAAATACAAATAATTCTGATATAAACATTTTTACACAATCAGATATCATTACCACACAGAGTAATTTAGAAACTATAGACAACATTACACCAATTGAAAATCCTATTGAGGACAATAATATGATAAATAGCCAATCAGCAAGTACATCTCATGGAACATACAACATTTCAGTTACTATAGATTCTGAAGATACAGAACAGAAACAGATGATGAAGATGAACAGTAATTCAGATCATCTGTTTCTTCTAATTTTTGGTCGTTTGTGACAATTGCCCTCATTTTTATTTTGTTTGATTACATAAAATTGTTTAAAGAATAACCAAATACCAATTAAGTTTTTTTTATTTTATCGTTTGCATTTTATTTTTGTTTAAAGGGCTGAAATTCTGTTTTTACATTTTTGTTTACATTAAATAAATACATTGTCTAATTTACAGCATTTTATTTGTGTTCCGCCAATTATGTAATACTACTTACAACAAATAGTATGAACATGAAAAAGAAATATATTCATTTAAAACAAACTAGCTGTCATCATATAAAAGTTATATTTAGATACAGCAAGTTTGATACCAGTAATTTTGAACAAGTTGCTGATGGTCCAAACATTTGTCTTTTGATATACAGCATATTCAATGTTTATATTTTGAAAATCAAATGCTGTATCTAGTATTAAATCCAATTACACTAATCTTAGAATGATCCTAAGAATTTCAAATGGAAGGTTTTATTTTAAAATGATATCACTGAAAATATGGTATATTTATGTCTACTAGTTTACATATTATGAATTTTTGAAATCGTTTTTTAGCTTTGGTGCAAAGTTGCATTTTTCGAGATACCACAAGATTGCTTTCTACCGTCGATATATTATTTATCAACTCGCATACTGAAATTTAGAGATTAATAAACGCGTCGCGTATGCGCGCCACGCATGCCTGATCTGCAAATGGATTTATAAGTAAGAAATAAAGGTGTTAAATTAACTTCATGGTTTTATTTAAAATATTATTATCATCTATTTCATGATTAGATAAAGTAGTGTATGAAACTGCACATAATCAGGTCTTAAAATACTCGTGTGATGCTATTATCACATGCGCCTTCGACTCATATGATAAACTCACATTCGTATTTTAAGAACTCTTATTATGCAACAGTTTCATAAACTACTATTATAGCAAAACAACATATGCATGCATTAATATCGCAATGAAACAGTTTCGTGGTCACTTGGAGTGCAAGGCCAAATTGGCCTGTAGAAAAATGGCATCATCTGTAAATCCAGAAGGTATTTTACACCACAGCATCGCCTTCAACTATAAAGCTAAAGGCCGCATATATATACTGTTGAATGTTCACATCTCTGGGCTGGTGCCCCCCCAGTACTTACTTGCTGCATTTGACCGAATACAACGAAGAACAGCTCGAATCGTCGGTGATCCAATGAGCTCTGATCGGCTGGAGTCTATTTCTACACGCAGAGATGTTGCATCTCTTTGCGTTCTATATAAATTATACCACGGGGAGTACTAGGATGAGCTATTTGATTTGATACCTGCCGCTGAGTTCCACTATCGTACTACTTACCATAAATTAAAATTCCATACAGATTTATTTATCTAGGAAATGTATGTGTTTATATTTCAGTAATTTTAATCTAATAAATAATGATGTATGGAAAATACGTCAAACAATTTAGGCTATAGTGCTTGCCGAAGAATTTGACTTACATACACACACTCCCGAAAAACATTACCTTCTCTTATTGGGTAGTTGGTTAAAAATACGTAGTTCTCCTTTATTGGGATTGAGATTCTCGTCAATGTTTCTGACGCGTAAATTATTTTAAACAATGCCTATTTGGAACATTTCAGCTACGGAGAAGGTCTAAAATAGGCATGAATTTACACTTGAATCTCACTGTTTTGTATAATTGTAAAAATAACTAAACCAAAAAGAAACAAAAAATAAATTGTACACGTTTATATTGACGTGATAACGTCTTATAAATCGATGAACGCGGGCTGCACGCACGAAAAAGCATGACTCATTGTCACGTTCCGCCTGAGTCAACCACGATCGGCCTAAGTGTTCGGTATTTCCTTCTTCCACTCCATCGGCCGGTGCGTCCGTGTTCATCAATCTTTTATTATGACGTTATCACGTAAAACTATCGTCCGTAAACCGATTTTACAGACAAGCAATTTTTTTATTAATTGATAAAAAAAATACTGCATTCTGCTCATAAAGGCCTTTCATTTGATATCGTAGGGGTTAATGAGGAAATTTTAAATCGCCAATTTATCCGGCGACGACCTCGGTGGCCGAATGGTTAGCAATGATCACATTGACTCCGAGGTTGCGGGTTCGATCCCCGCACATGACAAATATTTGAGGGGTTTATGTTCCATATTTGGTTTTATATCTATAAAAAAAATATTATCCCAAAATTAATAGACTACTCTGGAAATGCAACTCTATACAAATATATTTACAAAGCAAAGTGTATCAAGTGTGGCATCTTGCGTAGGCGAACTTGACGCTAATGCGATACGGCGCGGCGCGGCTCGAACAAAACAGACATTCGACACCTATTGAAGTGTACTTACTACCTACGTGTCCAATGCGGGGGCGCGCGAAATATAAATGTCATGTACTCATGTCATATTGATAAATCGTGTACCGTAACATAATACACTATAATGTAATCGTGCATTGTAGCACAGTCAAATTACGGAAAAGTATGGGGATTAGATAAAGATTCGCGAAGTCTTAGATTTTATCGGAATCGTTAGAGGACACAACTAGATTGTTTCCCACGAATTGCATTGCTTCTATTAAGTGCAAAAGACCTTAAAATATTAGGTAAAGTTTAAAGTGGCCTAATTTAGGAGTATGTTGAAAGTTATTTGGTGCGTGTTTATCAGCGTACAGAGACCCCTATTGTACACAACATGTCTTATTTAAAAGGGTGCGTGATGTTTAAAACCCTAGTATCATTTCTTTTTTTTTGATTGCCGAAACTTACAGAATACTGCAGCCAAATAACAATTCCTTTGAGGGTTGTTGTGTTCCTGTGAATGAGTGAGTTCAACAGATTAAAAAAATATTGCTGCGTTGGCAATAGAGGTACGATACGGGGGTAACGCGCGAACGATATATAATGTTGCGAGCATGTACATGGATACGTTAACTGCTTCACATCAAGCGGGCCGAATGCTCGTTTGTCACCCGAAGTAGTATAAAAAACATACAATACGTACAATAGTACAATGGATTTCAAGGCTTGACTAAATGTGGGGTAAGTCAAAACTACAGACATTTACCTATGTATGAAAATAACAGGAATTAAGCCGATCATGCATAAGGATATTTACATACCCTTCTTATTTTAAAGCTATTATTTACATATTAAATGACCAAAATATTTTTTTACTTATTTAACCAGCCAACCATGACGCCACACTGTGACTCACACAGTAGAAATATAAGATGCAAAAATTCGTCAGCAACACAAACGCATATTCATTGGTATGAATAAGCATTCTATTCAGTTATTGAATCGCAATAAGAGATGGTGGTAAGGGGGCTGCATCGTATACTGCGTCCGTATACGCGTGTGCGTTCACGTATTTTTTAATAGCGTGCTGATAACTTCTGTAGATTTATTGGTCTGTGATTTTACTAAATTGCAAAATTTTAATCAAACCAAATTATGGGTTTGTGACGATTTATAGCAGTTCAATATTTCCCTAGAACTACAAAGACAGTAAAATTGAAAAACCACTTTCTTAGTTGGTGGCTGGTGTAAAATTGGTATTACATTTAAATCACTTTTCTAATAATTTTCTCAAGTTCCACGGCGTTCTGTAATTTCTTCAGAGCCGCAATGACCAAAAGTAAATTTTAGTTATAACGATTTTTTTCTCTGTTACGTATGTTTTTTATTTAAAGTAAATGTTACGTATAGTTGTAGATTATAATGCACCAAATTGTATAGTTTTCAACCAATTTCACCTTTTTCCGAAGCGAAGCGGTGAATCTATTGAGGGTTGTATTAGGTTCGATTTTAAAGGCATACAAAATAATTAGAAATGTTTTAATTAGTACTATTACATAAACTGTGTTAGTACTTAGAAGTCTGCCAAAACTTTAGTAAAATTTTACCTAATTTGACTGTACTATTGGATCGCTTCGCATTTCCGTTCGCGTTGAAACGCCAACGCAGTACAGCTAAGAGCAGATTAAGCTTGACAAACACAATGCGATTGTAAATCTTATTACGTACGGCATAAGAACGGTAAAAAGGTCAAAGTGTCAAGGTAGTGCTCTTAGCTGTACGTAGTCCGACGAAATGCAAGAAATTACTTTTTCGACTCATCCGTAGAATAAAGTCCGATTTGGGGTGGAAGTGGTTCATCAACATCTTTGAACCAAAGTGCACTCTGCTAACTGCAGAAGTACCTCCACCTCACAGAATATTGCAGCCAAATAACAATTACCTTGAAGGTTATTGTGTTCCTGCGAATGAGTGAGATTACCAGAAAGAAAGGAAGGAGTATAGGCTGGCAACGGATCATCGACCCCTCGGGGCTGCTGATCTCCAGGAGCGGTGGTGATTGTTGTCCATCCATCATGCTCGTTTGCCCCCCTCTCATATTAAAAAAAAAAATGATTTGTAGGATTGATGTTCAATTTGTGCATTTTTATGAAGAACTATTGTCAGTTTGAACGTTATTCGATTCTAGATATTTGAAAATAAATGAGATAAAAGAATTCTTGAAATGTACGTCTAAACTGGAATCGATAATTTAACACCTTTATTTCTTACTTATAAATCCATTTACAGATCGAGCACGCGCGTTTTTTAATCTCTAAATTTCAGTATGAGAGTAGATACTATACGACGAGGTAAGGAATATGAATATCTATTCTTATTCATATTCCTTAACTCGTCTCGGAATTTAATTCGTTTTTGCTCCATGATCACATCAAACTTTGTCCTACGAATGAGTCGTTTCTCCGTCACGCATAAAAAACAGTACTTCGATCTTGTCCTGTTGTGTAAAGCGTCGTAACCATAATTTACAAGAGGAAACGTTGAAAACCTTAGTGTGTTCTTAGAGATTGTTTGTTTTATGTGGATAAACACTCCGGCGGTAAGTGGTGGGAATATTTAAGTCGCTACTTACACTTTTGTTGGATATATTACGGCAATTTAGACGAACCGAGGTAAAATTACAGGGCCTTGAGGGTGGTGCTGGGGTATGGTGCGATTGTAAGCGAACACTGACTTTGAACGTCTTAAAGTAAATAATTAAAAATATATAATAGGGTTATGAAAGTTCTCTTGTAGTGTCAATTGCCCCAGCATTAGGGTTGTGTCTGATGTTCCTAAGCAACATTGTTTTAGTACTACGATAAAAATACTTATATGAATAAATTGTTTTCTCCTTGATAAAGAGACAACTCTTTGTGCGTATAGCAATATCTTTTTCCAAGTCATGCATTTTAACATACGAGAGATACACTATTATTATGAATGTTGTGATACGAAATTCGTTGTTTTACATATGTAAGATTAAAATAATGCTGTATAAAAGATTCAAATGTTTTCAATTATTGGGAAGATGTTTCTATGTTGATTATTTCCTATTTTATAGAATTATAGGAGTTGTAAGTCATGTCATATATGATATTGAAAAGACTCGCAGAGAATTGTATCGGGTGGTAGGAACTGCGTCCACGAGAGAACAACTCTTAAGTGTTGATGACATGTAAATTTTTTATGGCGCCGAACAAATGAATGACATTAAAATGTACGAAAAGGTGATGTAATGCTCAATTGCACATAACAGTAGAAGCGATAGAGAAAATCATCGATGATTTACTGATTAAGATGAATATTTCTACACTATGGGCTGTGAGAGAGTGAGAGTGAAATTGGGCAAGGATTTACGAGACCGAGTCTCGGGCGACGAAGCGTGGGGCGTCTCCCCTCTAGATGGACCGATGATCTTAAAAAAATAGCTAAATGTGGAAAGCGAAGACTCGCATATTGTATAAAGTATTGGAGAAGGTCTATATCCAGCAGTGAATAGATACAGGCTGATAATGATAAATGATGTATGAGGGGCCAGAACACTTGTATGTAAAACATCCAGCATATACTAAAATTCCCAATCAACCATGTGTATTTGTAAAATAAATGCAAAATGTGCATGACGATAATGTTGATTATATGGTATCACTATAATTTAATGTGATGACGTCGGAACCTATGTAGGGCATGTAGGTACATTCGTATTGGTTCATGTTTTATTTATTTCTTACTATTGTTACTACTAAGTTCATAATTATATCACAGGTATTTATTCACACGCACATATGGAAAACTAGTAAATAACAAACTTTAACAAAAGCATTATTAGTCACCTATGTGACTAATAATAATAATACTCTCTTATAATACTTATATCTATACATACAAAGAATTATTTTGTAGAATATGTTAATTATGAGGAAATAAACTTAACTTTATTATAGTTTTCGGACTACATTATAGTTTTAAATGGTGATTATAATGATTAATGGCTAGTACTATAAAACAGTGATAAAAAGTAATACGATTTATACCTATGTCTGGATTTAGGTAAAACACGCAGAAACTGGAGCCCGACCTCAAGGCCAGTTAACCCATGACTATACCGCGGTAAATATCATACGCTTTGTTATCTACACCGACTATGAGGGCGCCATAATTACGGTTCAGACCAAACGGGTACGTTTCATTGATAACTTAATTATGTCATTAAGTCAATGTAATATAAGGTTTTGTGAAGAACTCCCTTTCATAAAATTTGCTTTCTTCGTTATCAAACTCGCGTGCAGAGTAATATGATGAATATTCAAAGAACAAAATAATAGTGCAAATTTTAGTTTTTTCATTGAAATGTAGAATTTTATTGCACGCCCTAAAACTGGAGTATTTGACACGTACAAATAAAATAAATCTATGCACGAACTATTTTAAACTAACAACATGAAAGCAGACCAATTGGTTATTTTACAAAAAAATTTAGGTATTTGTTTTTGGTAAATTCAAATGTATGTAAGTTACCATAAAATATGGATGGTTGAAATATTAGAGTAAACCCAGTAAACCCCTTAAGCTTATTTTTGAGGAAACCTCTGCAGTAGTCTCTTGGGAGATCCTCGGCAGAGAACTCATTTCACAACCTGAGCGTTACGAAAGCCTCTTACAAACAAGACCGTACGATTGTTATTGATCGTGTCATATTCTAGTAGAAGAGAGACATTATAATGGTTTTCTCTTTAACTAAATTAAATGAAAATATTTAAATTTAAAGAAAATGTGTATGTATTTTTACCTCCTACTATTTAGCGATGGAAGCTCTGGCAAAAGAGAAGTCTGTCTTATATGGTAATTGAACCCATGCCGTTCATATGTCACCATAATATCCATTGCTACACAAATACATAGATAGGTAAAGATATTTATGAAAAAAAAAATACACAGGATAGGAAAAGATATGAGGAGCTCGATGGCGTCGTTATGCGTGTCAGGCTAATCGAACACGCAAGTTAAGCAACGTCGACCGTAGTCTGTCCGTGGATGAGTTTATTTATCTCAAGCACCTCCGTGCTTCGTCCCGGCTGTTGTCGTCATATACGTGTAACAGTCGTTAAGCCAAGTCAAAGTGGCCTTTTGGCGGCTTAAAAACTCTAGCCTCCGCCAACCAACAGTTGAGCAGCGTGGTGGAGTACGTTCTAAACCCCTTCGATTGAGGGGATGCCCATATCCCAGCAGTGGAATGAATAAGGGTTGATGACGACACAAGATAAGTTACCGGTATCTTTTTCATAGTTCGAGACGTAATACGTCTCCTAAAATAGCAAAACTGAACAACAATATCTTTGAAGATTATTTGTTTTATGGCAAATGGATTAGGGCATCCCGGAGAAAGCTTTCTTTAAAATACAAGTTTTTAAGATAGGTAACTAACTCATTTGAGGTCAGTCGAGTAGTATGATTATTTGGCATCTGATATGATAAAAAAATGGATATTTATCATACGAGTATTTTTTTTTTTACAACAGAATCTTTTTAATGACACGACGTGAAAATGGATACACACGTAATCTTCGCCTAACTCCGATTCAATAGAAACACCATCTTACGAGTGCTATCTCTATCTTGCTCCCAGGAAAGGGAATTTCGCTCGTTCCCTTCTATTACGTATACCGAAATCGTATCTCGACATAGTTTCAGTGAACCAGTTTAGAATCAGTCAGTTATGCTAGCTTCGAACATATAACTAGATATTATTATTTAAGTCTAACCTAACACAGGTACATCTACACGTATTCTGTTGTATACTTAGCAAACTTGCTGATAGCTTGGAACTTAATTATCGTTTTAGTAAGTAGCAATTTGGCAAGAATCTGAGACTTAAGTGTATTGAGGTTGCCAAATGAGAGACTTAAAATTATTTGGGTCAAAGCTGTAAGAAATTACAATGAGGTCTGGTGAAGTTGTTCTGACAATGTAGAAATTGTAAAGGGGCTAACAATATCGCTACTTGAGTCAAGTAATCGTGGTAACGGAATACTGCTAGCGAATGACCGCGATGTTGAAATCGCCGCGCGGGGCCGATTTTGTAGCGCGCGCGTTGATTTTGAAGGTTTTTACGTAACGTAGCGACGAATATTTTGTTTGATTGAAAAATTGACCACCAGATCTATTCGTACAGGTATTTTCATCAATAATAATATTAAACGAGCCCAACCCTCTATTGTTGCAGCATTCTCTATTTCAGCTAGTCCTGAGCTATTGTCTTCGTCTCCTGGTATTTATGAGTACAGGACCATTCTTCAACCTGGTACATATATTATCTCCTCGGACGCCCTCTACTTCTTGTCCTTTCGATCTTACCCTCCTCCTTGCTTAACTCTTCATGTCTGAGGACGTCGCCTTTAGCCCTTCGGTTCTCAATCGCAATCGTTATTATATATCTCTTTGGTTCTTATTATGACGTCAGCATTGGAACATCTTTCTCTCCACCTTATTTTTAGTAGCCTTCACCAGCATCACATTTATAATACCTCTTCGCGTTCTTGGTCTTGAGAGGTGATGTTTCAACTCTCACATCTGTATATCAATTCCTTTTTTTCTGATTAGCAATGAACAATGAAATTAATTGTTTTCCCAGGACGGGGACAGGGGGAAGTTTTTCCGTATTTTTATTCAGAGAGATTTGAAATTTTACAAGTTTGAAACTTAACACAACACTTTAACTTAACAATTACTTAATGCCTATCATATCTTTCTCACATTGCCAAAGGTGAATGGCAATGTGATAAAGATATAATGAATTAGGCATTAAGAGACAAGATTTATATTATATTTTACCTGCAATAAAAGGTTTCTTAGGCGAAACAAGTACACACTATACTCATTCTAGCTCTCGATGTGAAACTCTACAAGCCTTCTCGCCGAGCATTTCAACAAAGTCTGGAAAACATTAAAATACTCTACCAGAATACTATACTAAAACAACGATACTCACAGCATATTTCAAGTACCGATAGTATATAAGCAAATCTTTATAAAGCTCGTGTCACAACCCACTATGTACGCAGAAATATTATTACGTATTATAATTTAATTTCGTATAAGTAAACTCGAAACCTAATAATTTAAGTAAACTTAATTCTCTTAAATCTCTTCATAATGTACTCTTGGCTTTATAGAAACTAAAGTAATCTGGGTAGACTTTACGTAATGTTAGGGTTAATTAGGTTCAACAGATAAGTAGGTACACAGTTCTAAAATAAACTTACAGTTTACTCCATTGTGACGTAGAAAGATAACATACATAGCTAGTACAATTTAGTCGTGTAAATTCTTTAATAGTAAAACTTTAATGCAATCTACATTACGGCAAATCGATTCTTCTTCTTAAACGAATACTTTTGCGTTATTCGGCATTAGTTGCCTCTACCTTTTAACCTCTAGCGGCAACCTCTCTTTGCAATCGTTTAGAGATGTAATTGTTTGTATTCAGAGAACAGCTATTCATGTTTCTTCATAAAATTAAATAATTGTAAATATAATTTTGTAAATGTTTGCTATTTTATTGAGGCAACAAGATGCTCTTTTGGAAGATTATTTCAGGATTTTTTTATTTAAGTAGTGAACTTAAAATCCTTTGTTCAACATTCATTTTTGTAGGAATCTTTAAATACATTAAGTGCAAAAAAAATTGCTATTTTATTTGCGGTTAATTATTTAGTTTAACCACAGTGTCTGTAATCAAACCTTGCAAGTTAAATTTGACCTAGTTTTCAGTGTTCGATTGAGCTGAAATTTGTCCCATGTTTAGCACTCAAGCACGATATAACTAGACAATGCACAATTATTTAAATGCAGACAGTTTTATTCCAATAAATTGGAAATTTTAAGCCGCCATAAAATGGCGATAAATCGCGAAATGAAATGAAAATGTCGAAATCAAATTATAAACAAAATCATTTCGCCATTTTATGGCGATTTCCAATTTAACCCCTCTAGTATAATAAGTTTATCAAATGAAAGGGCTTAATGAACAAAACTCAGTAAGCAAACTTTTTAGATCTATTATATTAATAACTAATAGAAGCCTGTTTTATTTAATACATGTATATTTGTGTTTATTTTTGTTTTAACTAAATACCTCGTAAAAAGACTAATCTGTTCTCAGGTACCTTTCTCTTTCTAAGTTTTCTTAAGTTCTCAGGTTCTTTCGGTTTTTCTCGAATTTCCCGCTTTTACTTTCTCAGTTCATTATTTAAATTTTTTTTCAAAATAATTCTACATACTTACTTGTAACTGACTTGTCAAAGTTAAATGATCTGTCTCTATTAAAACTCCTCCTCTAATCTCGTCAAGTGAAGTGGTATTATTCCCTCTATACCAATGCATTTCTGGCGTAATCTCCCCTGGATGTAAGTGCAATACAGCGCACTTTAGTGATAGAGTCTCCCCGCTCTCTAGAAACGCCTCCTTGCTCATTTTTATTTCTGGGGCTGTAAACAAAATCATAGGTTATTTTAAGACACAACTAAGAAATTACATCAATTTTATGTTACACTGTTCACCACATAACTACGAGCTCGTTTGATTAACTTGATTCTGATATTATATTTTATGTTATTGTTAGAATTTTAATGTTTTTGATAGAAGAGCTTACAATTTTATTGTGTCGGCGTAAATATATTTTTTGTATACAATATTAAACATTCGTGATTTTAAAGTTGCTCTCATTGTCAAAGTGATCGGTTCCTCACGTCACTTCTAAGTTGTGCCGTGTTATACTTTTATTTATTTTTAATTTTGATTTTTAAATCGATTATGGAATAAATAATCCATAAGCTGATTTAGTGAGGCCCAAATATGACTACTATCTACCTACTTCCTGTTGATACTGTTTACTGTTGAATTAAAAAAAATACTATTTTGAGTGCCACTTCTATCTAAATATATAAAAGGAGAAACTGACTGACTGACATATCAACGCACAGCCTAAACGGCTAAACGTAGGCACTTGAAACTTGAAAGGGACGTAGCTTAGGTACCGTAGAGGTGCACTAAGAAAGGAATTCCCGAAATTCCCACGGGAACGGGAATTAGCGGGAAAATCCTTTTGTATGAAAAATCTAAACCGCTTAAGTTAGACGCTTGAAATTTGGCATGCAGGTACCTTAGTAAACTTAAAGCTTAGTTGCAACAGGATATTGCAAAATTCCCACGGGAACGGGAGTTAGCGGGAAAAAACTTTTGTAAGTAAAAATCTAAATCACGTAAGATAGATGTTTTCAATCTAGCATGCATGCATACCTTATCTAGCATGCATACATACCTTAGTAAATATAAATTTTAGTTATGGTTGTATTTTGAAAAATTCCCATGGGAACGACAGTTAGCGGGAAAAAAATGTTGTATCTATATATATAAAATTCAAAGTCCTGACTGACTGATATATCAACGCACAGCCCAAACCGCTGGGTCTAGAGATTCCAAATTTGGCATGTAGATTCCTTATGATGTCTAGGGGTACACTAAGAACGAATTTTTCAAAATTCATCCCCTAAGGGGGTGAAACGGGAGTCCAAAGTTTGTATGGGGAAACGAGATTAGTTGGACTATTTTATTCGAAATTTTACACGAGTACTTCTATAGATAAATAAGTAAACACGTGTTTCAGGATTTTTCAACATTCAACCTCTGAAGGGGTGAAATAGGGTGAAATAGTCTGAAAATCGTCATGGCGTATGGTTTTTATAGTTTATCGGGTCGCTGATTACGAAAATAACAACTATTTTCTAATCAAACATAGCCGACGTGACAAAAAGTCGCCCCTGTGGGGGTGCGATGGGGTGGAAATGTCATACTATCAATTTGGGTGTTGATTCTATGGTTTTCTGGGACGTCAATTACGAAAATGGCATCGATTTGACAATATAACATAGTGGACAAGAAATTACTTAAAATAATTTTTCAAATTTTAGCCCTAAGAGGGTGAAACGGAGGTCCAAAGTTTGTATGGGGAAATGAGCTTAGTTGGACTATATTATCCTAAATTTTACACGAGTACTTATGTAGATTACGTGTTTCAGGATTTTTCAAAATTCTACCCCATAAAAGGGTAAAATGGATCCCAAAAGTCTGAAAAACGTCATGGGTATTGTTATTATGGTTTATCGGGTCGCTGATTACGAAAACAACGACGATTTTAAAATTCAACGTAGCTAACATGACCATCATCTCCTATTGGGGTGCGTGGGGTTGAAATGTCTAAAATGGGGTCAAAAAGTCTGAAAATCGTCATGGGTATTGTTTTATAGTTTATCGGGTCGCTGATTACGGAAAAACAACTATTCTATAATCCAACATAGCCGATGTGACATAAAAAATCCCCTGTGTGGGTACGATGGGGTTGAAATGTCATAATATCAATATGGGTCTTGATTCTATGGTTTTCTGGGAAGTCAATTACGAAAATAGTATCGATTTTAAATATAATGTAGTGAACACGAAATTACTTAAAAAGATTTTTCAAATTTTACCCCTAAGAGGGTGAAACGGAAGAAGATTAATTGGACTATTTTATCTCAAACTTTACATGAGTACTTCTGTAGATAAATGAGTAAACACGTGTTTGCCCCAAATTTCACGCGAGCGAAGCCGCGGGCGAAAGCTAGTAATTAATAATAATTAATTCAGGTGTTATTTTGCGGTAATCAAATTTAACTTAACTTGATTTCCGCAAAATGTGAATGGCACTCAAAGCAATTTTTTTTTGTAATGGCAACAAAACCGTATTTGTTTTAATTCAACAATGTGCTTACTGCACATAACTTCAAAGACACTGATACCCAATATGTAAATATAATACTATATTCAAATGGTCATCTATATATTATGCATAAAAATATAATGTCCTTTTTTATATTGTTCAATTTTGTTCCTTTTTCTTTCAGAGAATATTTGCCAACCCTAGGTAAAGGTAACTAAAGGTACCTATAAATAAACTTAAAATTTATTTATAAACTGAGATACTACGAAATACGACAATTGAAATCTTCAATTAGAACAGTATTAAGGTACTTAAATCAATTTGAGTTTCCATTTCAAAGAAATTTCAAAGGCTAAAATTTTAAGGGCCAAGTTTGAGTGTACTGTCTATACTTGACCCTTTTCTCAGGTCTTTGGATATTACAATATCTTTTTAAATTTTACTATACTATGCTATACATCACATACATTGTTATAAAAAATGTAACGCTTTCGCACAAGATTAATCACTACAGTATTAGAGAGAAAGTATTAAAAATGTTTGTATCATACCTTAGCAATAGATCGCAGATAGTTAATATAAATAATATGAAATCGAATGACTGTGATATTAAAATAGGTGTTCCCCAAGGATTAATTTTGGGTCCGTTTTAGTTTCTACATATATCTTCTTCTTCTATAATATAAAAATGAATCGCTGAATGTGTTGCTAAGCGCAAATCTCGAGAACAGCTGAACCGATTTCGCTAATTCTTTTTTTAGAATATTCCTTGAAGTACGAGGATGGTTCTTTTGCAGAAAAAAAATAAAAAAATTGACACCACTTTTTACCCGTGTGAAGCCGGGGCGGGCAGCTAGTTAATGATAATATGATTAAACTAGAGAAAAATTCCTACAATTTGTGTATTAAAATATTTTTACGAAATTATTAATTAACGTGTAAAAGCACCGCAAAGTCTATTCTAATATGCGGTTTGGTCAAAAAACTAATTTCCCCACCACCATTAAAACGAGTAAGTGGTGCGTTTTTTTATCATGGTTTTCTTAAAAGGCATTATTTATTCTATAATAGGCTTGTATCCCATTTTTTTTTCGATTTGTTATTTAAAGACGTCACAATAATATAAATATAGGTGAAATAATTACTTCGATTGCATAAAAACTTCTCGAGATATGATAACTTGAAGATCACAATTTTGGACTATCCCGAAAACGCTCCATACAAAAGGCCACCACGTTATGACGTCACACCGTGCTATTTTATATGCATTAAATCAGAAATTTGTACGACAGCTATGTTAAAGCGTTTATGTAGCCAGTGCCGTAACAAAAGTTATAGTATTTTTTATTGTTTCTACAATGGTAATATTTATTTTTTATAATTTCATACCTTTAAAATGGACTTTCCCACCAAACTTTGACCGAACATAAAACACGTCGGACATAAGTTATTAAAATTTTAAGATCGCAGATCGTTCTAGTTTTAATTTTGTAACATGGGCAACAAGCCTATTCAGACCTTTTGGTAGTGTTACTTGGAAAGCAAGTAACACTACCAAAAGGTCTGAATTTTAGAGCAGTATGACGAGCTCAGTGGTCGAATGGTTAGCAATGGCCACTTTGACTCCGAGGTTGCTGGTTCGATTCCCGCAAGTGCAAGTGTGTTTTCTATGTATGTATGTATGTGTTTACAAAAAAATATATTTAAGTATTATATCAGTTATCTAGTACCCATAGTATATAGGCTTTGCTTAGTTTGGGACTAGAAGGCCATGTGTAATTTGTCCAGGAATATTTATTTTATTATTTAGTTGAAAGAAGTAAGTAAACTCACGATGTACAATTAATTTGAATCTTCTCAACATCGGCGGATGTGTTGAAACGTGACAGCAATATACTCCAGAATCTTGAACCTTCGCGTCCAGTAACGCTAATCTCCAGTTCTCTCCAGCTAAATCCATTCTATACCTGAAAATAAAGGGTAGTTTAAAACTAGAGGAATTGGAAACTGAATTGAAATTGGAGCAATATATTTCCACAGCCTAGAAAACGTACGGCGCTCCTAACGTACGTTACTACGTAACGTTAGCTGTAGATGGCTACTGGTAACGATCTATATGGATAGATTCCAGCATATAATTCACAAGGCATACTGTAAAATACGTCGTCGCCCAAGACATATTTCCTAGGTTAATGGTAAATTGCACTAGTTGACTTCTGCCCTCAAAAGTTGTGAGTATCTCAAAATCCATGTAATACCAAGTCGGTCAATTTATTCATTTCCTACTTAAGCGACTTTCTGTCTTAAGTTATTACGTAATTAACTAACCTAACAACATCTTATAGTGATCATATCGATGTTAAAAATATTTTATGTTTTAAATAAACAGATTGACTTGCCAATCGCACGAAACAATAAAATTTTACATAATATGTATCACTGGTGAGATATATTGTGTACTCATGCGATGGCCAAGTCATTCTGTTGAACGCATCTTGTCAACGCAAAGCAAGCTATTATCTACGGATGGGTATATTTATCGCGAGCTCCTCCGTGCTTCGGAGGACATGTTAAGCCGGCGGTCATGGGTATTGTCATTAGATTACAGTCATTAAGCAATCAGTGGCCTTTGGGCGGCTTTAAACCAACGAACCAACCCGCAGTTGAGCAGCGTGGTGAAGTACGCTCTAAATCCCTTCGATTGAAGGGAGACTCTCTATATCAATAGTGGAATAAACATGGGTTGGTGACCTCAAGAGAGCGGCTGGAAGTGGCTGGATGAGAAAAGCGGAGAATCGCATTTGGTGCAAAGAATTAGGAAAGGCCCACCAGTGTGTAGATATTAGCTGTTGTTAGTGATATATTTTGGGGTGTAAGTGGTTCATCAACATCTTTGAACCAAAGCCAACTTCACCTGAACGCAGTGCACCCTGCTGACTGACAAACGAAGCTCTGGCGAAAAGAGAAGTAGGGAGCGTAATTGTAAGCTACCCGACTAAGGAATGTACCTCCACCTCACAGAATACCGCAGCCTAATAACAATTCTCTTGAAGGTTGTTGTGTTCCTGCGAGTGAGTGAGGTCACCAGAAAGGAAGGAGAGATGCGTTGGCAGCGGGGATGGCGGCGCGCGGGCGATATTTTTATGTTGCGAGCGATAATAGGGTTACGGTCACCGCTTCATATCTGGAGGGTCGTATGCTTGTCTGCCACCCGACGTAGTATAAAAAAAAATATATTTCAATATACAACATACTTTTATATGTAAATAATTTTATATATAATACATTTCTTTTATTTATTAACGTTAAAGGTAAGAATAAAGTTTTTAAAATAATTGAATAAGAAAACGGCACAAAAAATATTATATCAAAATATAAAATAAACATCCACTGAATGAAATGAAACATTTATGCTATTTCAAATTCCATTTGTCTTTTATGCTATTACAAATTTAATATTCAGTCAATTTTCTCAACTAATATTGAAATTTTTCGATAACTCATATTTACGAAGGATATTGTATTGCTAGGTTTTTTATTATATTTACATTGCGAAGAATAGACGACGCAAATAACATTCAGCACGCATTTTTTTTTTATTTATATACTACGTCGGGCGGCAGACAAACATACGGCCCGCTTGATGTGAAGCGGTTACCATATTAACGCTCACAATATAAAAAATCGCTCACGCGCCGCCACCCCCGCTGCCAACGCAGCATCTCCTATCTTTCTGGTGACCTCACTCACTCGCAGGAACACAACAACCATCAAGGGAATTGTTATTTGACTGCGGTATTCTGTGAGGTGGAAGTACATTCCCCAGTCGGGTAGTTTACAATTACGCTCCATACCTCTCTTTTCGCCAGAGCTTCGTTTGTCAATTAGCAGGGTGCATCGCGTGCAGGTGAAGTTGCCTTTGGTTCAAAGATGGTGATGAACCTCTTACACCCCAATTACGCATTTATGCTGTATATGTATCGGCATGAACCCATTCATCCTACTGTTGAGATATGAGTTTTCCTTCAATCGAATGGGTGTTGAGCATATTCCACGTTGCACAACTGCGGGTTGGCGGAGGCCAGTGTTTTCAAGTCGCTTTAAGGCCACTGACTTGGCTTAACGACTGTCATCTAATGACAACAGCCGAAACCGACGATTTAACGTGCCCTCCGAAGCACCGAGGAGCTCGAGATAAATAAACCCATCCATGGACAGGCTGCGATCGACCTTGCTAAGCCTGCGTGTTCGATTAGACTCCGCTTAGACGCCATCGAGCAGCATAATGTTACTTGCAAGGGATTGGCGACCCTTGGTGTTGCTGATCTCTATTGGCGGTGGTGATTGTTTTCCATCAGGTGACCCACATGCTCTTTTGACCCCCTTTCATATAAAAAATAACGTTATAAATTTACTTCGGTACCAAATACGGTATGTTAAAGTAAATCTATACTAGTATTATAAAGCTGAAGAGTTTGTTTGGTCGAACGCGTTAATCTCAGGAACTGCTCGTTTGAATTGAAAAAATATTTTAGAGTTAGATAGCCTATTTTTCGAGGAAGGCTATAGGCTATATAACATCACGCTACCACAAATAGGAGCGGAGCACCATTGAAAAATGTTGCAAAAATGGTAAAAAAAATATTCATTTTGAGAGCTTCCATTGCGTGCGCTGCGTAAACCGTTCAAGTTCCGTAACAATTATATACAACGGAATTATTCTAGAAATAGGTCTAAAAAAAGCCCGTGATAGCATAATGTCTATCTTTAAGATTGGCTCAGCATAACCTTTTAAATGGTAACTTACGTTTCACTCTCAACGCTCTGTCATACGCAGACGAAGTTGCGCGAGTCAGCCAGTATTTTCATATGCTTTTATCATACAGTTTTCATTATTATTATATAGTTTTCATTATATTATCATACAGTACGGAAGTAAATTTAGAACGTTATCTCTATTGTTATACATACATTAATCTTTTCAGAGATGGACATAGCCTTTACAATATGGCTCGGAGTTATGCGAGAATCGTGTTTTTCGAGCAAATAGTTGAGGAACGTTGTAAAGTTTCTAACAAAGCTCCATTCATTGCTAAGCTTTTGAATAAGATCATATTTTGTTCCTAGCAACTACGTAGTTGGTAAGGCAAAATATATAATATAATTTCATTTTAAAAATATCGTGTACAGTGTAACAACTCCTATAAATGCATCGTTTTAAAATGGCTGCAACATTTAATCGTTATCATAGTAGTTTATTTTGTAAAGACCTACCTATCTGTATAATTAATTCAGATGTAAAAGTTACTAAATAGATCTACATGTTTAATCTGCACGGCATACAAAAACAATGATAGTGTAAAATAGTCCAATTGCAAATTAACAATCGTACCATGTAACGATAACATAAAATGTAGCTTATGATATTTCATTTTGGGGTGTAAGTGGTTCATCATCACCTGCACGCGGTGCACCCTGCTGACTGACAAAAGAAGCTCTGGCGAAAAGAGAGGTAGGGAGCGTAATTGTAAGCTACCCGACTGGGGAACGTACCTCCCCCTCACAGAATACCGCAACCAAATAACGGTTCCCTTGAGCGCTGTTGTGTTCCTGCGAGTGAGTGAGGTCACCAGAAAGGAAGGAGATGCTGCGATGGCAGCGGCGGTGGCGGCACGCGAGCGATATTTTATATTGCGAGCGTTAATATGGCTATGGTAACCGCTTCACATCAGGCGGCGGCGTAGTACTAAAAAAAAAATGTTTGACACAGGCGGCGGCGTCCGTGCAGCCCGATTGCAGTCGAGGTACTGTTGTCGTGCATTTGTTGCAACTGCACGCCAACTACACACCGCCTGCAATCGGGCTGCACGGTTGGTTGACAGCTTCATTGCAGTCGTGCTTACCTATATTGTAACTACCACATATATACATAATATCTCTTAAAGAGATTTATAAACATTAATTCTTACCTGGTATCTGCTGTGTGTGTATCTAAATCTACTGTAATTAACTCCAAATTATCATTTTCTGAAACTCTTATCCAGGAAACCTGAAAAATTACGTATTATCAGGAAAAATCATTTCAACAATTTTAATTCTACATCCAATACATGTTAGCCGACTTCCAAAAAGTATTAGTAGAGGTCTAAGAGGTTCAATATCTTTGAAATAAAGCAAACCTCACCTGCACGTGGTGCACACTGCTGTCTGACAAAAGAGAGGTAGGGTATAGCGTATTTTTAAGCGGCCAGACTGGAAAAGTACCTCCACCTCACAGAATACCTCAGCCAAATAACAATTCCCTTGAGGGTTGTGTTCCTGCGAGAGAGTGAGGTCACCAGAAAGGAAGGAGTTCTTGCGTTGGTGTGGCGGCGCGTGTGCGATATTTCATGTTGCGAGTGTTAATATGGCTACGTTAACCGCTTCACATCAGGTAGGCCGTATGCTTGTCTGCCACCCGATGTAGTATAAAAAAATACTATCTATCTTGTAATTGCACACCTTGATTAAACACAATTTGCACTGGCACTGTTAAGTTTTACTACATTAGTACTAATACTTATACTGTGGTTTTACTGACATCAGTTGTACCTACTCATATTTAGCAAGTAAATAAAGAATTGAATTACATCCGAAAGATATCTCCGAAGTACAAAAGAATTCGAGATAAATAAACCGATAGGCAGGCTACGGTGAACGTTGCTTAACTTGCATATTCGATTAGACCGACTCCCGCACTGAGCATACATCTAGCTCCTTGAAGCTCTAAGTCGCCTCATTTGTTTGTATAAAAGCCTACTGCAATATATTGCTGCATGAAGTTTGTTTAACCCAAAATCGGACTATGGTAAATGTATCGAGTGTCATTTGTATGACCATTTGACATGTCTTATGGAGCGAAATATCTCATCGATTCTACTCTGTGTACAGAGTAAGCCTAGTCCAGTTAGTAAAATAATGTTTTGAGTGGTTTAGATAAGGCTAAGTTCAAATAATTTCTCTACTCCAACTAACCGTCTTATCTCTAAGAGCTGTTACGCGACAGTCAAGTACTACCATCGCTCCAGTATCAGCATCTACTACAGTTTCTTCCGACGCAGTATCACCTTCGAAAGATGGCGGTCGAAACCTGAAACAAACCGATTTGTTATTAATCTTATCAAAGGCATTTTGACAAAATGGGACTTTAAAAACGCCGGACTAATATGTGAGAAAGTTAATGGGATGTAACTAGCTCTCATAGCCAAAGTCTACCTCACCACGGATTTTTCGATCGCCAAAATAGATCTTATGTTTAAGTTAATGATAAAACATCTTCAGCTTAGTCGGCATAGCTCTATGGTGTCTACCAGCTAAGCTAAACATAATTACCGCCAACCAATCTAAGTTAAACTTTGATTTTCGCATTTCAAAAATCCGATGGTAATCGGCTTCAGCTTCGGCGTTAGGCCCCCTGGACATGATGCATCCTGCCGATTCGACTAACGAAAGAAAGGACATGTCAAGCACGACTGAGATGCTGCGTTAGCAGCGGGGTCAAGCGTTTAATATGACTACGATAACCGATTTAACTCAGGCGGGCCGTATGCTTATTTGGCACCTGGCGTAACAAACTTTGCTTAGTTTGGGACTAGATGACGGTGTGCAATTTGTCCAGGAATATTTCTTTATTCAAGTGGGTCCTACCAGTAGGGACATCACTAATCGTATCTATTGTACATAAGATAGTTTGAAAATAGATACCTATTACGCAAATGCGGAATCAGTCATAATTCCTTTTATGAAATAAAAATCCCATCAATGCAAACATTTTTTACAATAGCATCCTCAGCCCACTGCAAAATCTTTAAGGAAAAGAATCATAATTTTTGAATCAAATCTGTGCCAAACATTAGTCAAATATTTTCAAAGAAAAACCGGATTTCTTTTTCTTTGAAAATATTTACTCGTCTAATGTTTGGCACAGAATTGCAATTTTACACGGATACTTATTTTTTCTTTGCCCATATAATAAGTAAGATTTATCATTAGTATAAAATGAGATAACAATTGTTCGCCACTGGCTTGCGTGCTCTTGCGTGCTCGGTTGGTTTACTGAGCGCAAAAGCGGTGCAGGTAAAGGTCCTCTCGTCTGGTTGGTTTACTGGACGAGAGACTCGCATCCCCGTGATATAACCGGAAGGTTGGCACACGGGGCGCATTAGCTGTTAGGTATAGGGTACGTTGTTCGCCACTGGGTTCGTGTTTCCCATTTAGACAATGTTACATTTATTTTATGAATCAATCTTACTCTTTTGGTAACAATTGGAAAGTAACCATTAGCGAAGAAGAAATGCTATAAGAAACTGGCCAAATATTTTCTGATTGTCGAATAAATGCAATACTTGAAAGTTAGCATGTAAATTCCATAATTAAAATGTCAATTATATTAGCAATAGAAATAAAAGGGTATAATTTTATTCTAATTTTATTCACATTCTTTAGGAACAAACCTACTAAAAATCCAACTAATAAAAAACATAATTTCGAGCTCAATGGCATCGTTGCGTGTATCAGTCTTAACGAACAGACATGTTAAGAAACAGGCAATTTGATCTACACTACTTTGCGTGCTTCCGCCACCAATTAGTTCATGCACACTATTGCCGGCCGGCACCCACCCACTACCGTTAGTAGTTGCATGCGACTGCCGTGGCTGCTTTGGTCGTCTCTGCTCCAGCTGCTGTGGTCGTCTCGGCGAATCTCCAAATGTTGATGGTTAGAACAACGACCTACCGTCAACATCTACAGACCGCCTGAGGATGCCTCGCGTAGAGGCAAAACACGTGCCGCAGAGACGACCACAGCAGCTGGAGCAGAGACGACCAAAGCAGCCACGGCAGTCGCATGCAACTACTAACGGTAGTGGGTGGGTGCCGGTCGGCAATAGTTTTCATGAACTAATTGGTGGCGGAAGCACGCAAAGTAGTGTAGAAATTGCCTGTAAATTTGACTTCCGCAAAATAACACCTGAATCAATTAACTAAGTTAAGAAACGTCGACCTTAATCTGTCCATGGATGGGCTTATTTATCTCGAGCTACTCCGTGCTTGGTCCTGGCTGTTGTCATTATAGATGACAGTCGTTAAGCCTTTAGGCGGCTTGAAAACACTGGCTTCCGCCAACCCGCAGTTGAGCAGCATGGTGGAGTCTGCTCTAAGTTTCTTAGCTTAAGGGGACGTCCGTATGGCAGTGGGATGAAGAAGGGATAAAGACAACGATTATCTAAAACAGGTCCCCGTGGCATTAAATGGAAGATGCTGACAGTGATTCTTCGCTGTATTGCGATACTGATGCGTTCACCAGAAAGCCGCCAGCTCTTCGGTCGCCAGTAGCCTCGACAAGGCTTGGCGAGCTTATGCATAAGCATCACCGCATTAACCGCATAAATCTAGGGTCTCAACTCCGAAGGGAACAAATTATCTTTTCCTCCAGGACAATGAAATCAAAATCCACAATATCGCAATCACGGGCGATAAAATCCGAGTTTCCCACGATAAATATTTTTAATGGTAAACATCAAAATGAAGTAAAATATAGTCGTTTTGGTAGATTATTAAAGATTTAAAAGCAATAATTGTGTCAATAAAAACGAATTGGATTTTTTACGATTATATCATTGTCCAAAGAAGATATTTCTTTCTCTACAACCTTTGGGAGGTTGCCTGGAAAAGATCGCTAAGCTATAAGGCCGCCTTTAGTACTTTAGATTTTAAGTGATTATTGTTAAAACTTTACTGTTTTTGGTGCATGTAAAGAGTATTGTATTGTATTGTGTCGTATATTTACAGAAGATAGCACATAAAAACCTTAGCCTTAACCTGGAAACCGTATTAAAATTAGGGTTGCATAAACCGTAACACGAACACTCGTTCGTCGCGATAGAGAAGGGGCGCGCGATGGACGTTCGCTCTGACGAAGATTTCCTTATGAGATCGAAACTAGTCTACTTTCCCGATAAAAATACGTGAGTGACCCGTTTAATTAAATTAATTAATTAACTATGACCTCCCACGTGAGTTTTAATGATATTAAAACTGACATTATTAAACTCGCCGTCTATTCGTCGTTTAAATTTTAAGGCGTCTTCGGCTGAAAACTGTCGGTTTGCATTTTATCCGCTAGATGCTCGCTCGCAATTTTGTAAACGTATGTCCCCGTAATCCGCTAGGATATTTTATTTTATAGATGCGTTCTCCTTGCCTCCATTGTGACAAGAATAAAGCCAGATTGCCTGGCTGTCACTACGCGCCACATACCATCGCGGCACGAAATTAGCGGTAATCAAAAACTATTTTTGAAAAGTTGTAGCTATAATGCCTTTCTGTGTGTTCACGATCTTATCTTTTTTAGCCTTTATGTTTTGTCTTTAAATAAAATATCATAAATATTTCGAACGAATTTCTAAAAATCCTGTCGTAGATATTCTGGGCTCAAGGGCGTGAATACATGAAGAACGATACAAAAACAAATATGTATATAAAAAAAACAATTCACGAGTAAAGTAAAATTGAGTTACATACACCAAAGGCATTGTTACTCAGTTGAGCCCACACGGCATAATGAAGTTGTACATTAAAGTGAATATAAGATATAAGAATCACAGCCTCAAAAAATAATACCTCTTGAAGTTCGGAGAGTTCAATGTGATGTTTATAGAAGATTAGATTATGACTATAAATATTTTTAAATCGGAAATATTCTACCTAACTGGGATTTGCACCCACGTTCTCTCGATTACCAGTCGACTGCTCTTTCCAACTGAGCTACCAGGAAGGTTTGTGATGGTTGCGAATTTTTGCATATTATATTTACTGCTGTGAAGTCGTAGTATGGCGCCATCTACCTATTAAGTGTTACACTACTAAACAAGGCATAGCAGTCCATCGTTGCTGATGAAATTCGGCTATTTTTTATAACACCAAGCTTATTATTTAAATTGATTTATTTCAGTCAACTTGCCAGAATAGGTGGGATTTGAACACACAAATTGTTTTAAAAAATATTTTAAAAACAATTCGTGTGTTCAAATCCCACCTAGGCGGGGGAGGTAAATTATCAATTTATAAAATATTTATAATATTTATTTCGTACCAAATAGGATCCTTCAACCAAAACGTGAAAAAGCACCTTGCGGGCCAACATGGCAGTGTCGTCAGATAGAGCCTTTAGTTAGTTGCCGTTACAATTTGGGCTCATCTTTTCGCTTAACATCGGTCGATGTGAGCTATTGTATAAAAAAAAAACTTTCAGCATGCGGCTTTTCGCATAATCATAGCGTATGTTTTAATTTTACTGAATGCAGTACGAGACAAGAGCGACATACAAATAAAGTTACAACAAGTATACAATAAAGTTGTAAAAGTAAACTACTAAATATTTGAGCCATCAAATGCAAAAAGAATGTTTCCAATCCACCTGCCAGTTCCGGAGACTATTAGCGCGTTCGAAAAAACAAACCTTAAGTTGCAATATTCATCTACAATTACACACACACAAAACAACTCTAAGTTAAAAACCATTTTGAACAAATAACTTTACTGATTGAAAATTTTGTTTTGTTTTAAGTTTAATTAGCTTTTAGGGCGTCACATATTCAAGTCTCTAGCCACTGAATGCGCCTGAAACATTTTCAAGGGCAGATTACAATACATGATAGTTTGGTGGTTAGCTCTTAGTTGGGAACCAAAAACCACATGTCCTCGGAAATTACCTTCCAACCGAGATGTTTTTATATATAGATGCGTTTTACTTGCATCTTTATTATTTATTGCAAGCTAGGTAATTGCCCGGTATTCACTCAATCCCGTGTTACTTACCGCCGGAGCAAAAAAAAATATTTATTTAAAAGTTGTAGATAAAATGCCTTCCTGTGTGTTCAATTTCTTTTTATCTTTTCTTTGCATATTACTCTTATACATGTTTAAGTATCGAGTGAACGCTTTGTATCCATTTTTAGGGTTCCGTACCTCAAAAGGAAAAACGGAACCCTTATAAGATCACTTTGATGTCCGTCTGTCTGTCTGTCTGTCTGTCAAGACCCTCTATGTCGAGAATGCGTGGAGATATCAAGCTGCAATTTGAACTGTATACTCAGGTCTACGGTCCCATGAAGTTGTAGAAAAATAAAACTGCTAAGTTCAAGTAAAAAAAGTTACGGGCGTTTATTAAGCAAAAAACACATATTTCGACACATTCTCAAGAGAATCAAAACCTATAGGGTACTTCCCGTTGACCTAGAACTATGAAATTTGGCAAGTAATATCGTTATAGACTACAAGTAAAGGAATAAATCCCAAAACTATACATTAGTAATTAAATCTTAAAAAACAGGGGGTCTATATTTTTATATCGGAGATCGAAATTTCAAATTGAAGCTACTAGTTCAAATGGGGTATTATGAAAGGGCTTGATGTGCACATTGCAAAATATATTTTATTTATTTTTTCCGACTCATTATTTCTTATCTATAATGAAAAAGTCCGACTCGCACTTGGCCGGTTTTTTTATTGTTGTATTCATCACCAAGGCTGTGACATTTTATATATAGACAGGCCATACCTGTCTATATATAAAATGTCACAGCCTTCCAAATATGTACTAAAGTTTTGGTACTCACTTTTAAATTTATTAGATAAAATTAGTATGCTCTTGTTTTAAGAGTCAATTTTTGTAGATCAATTATGTTAACTAGTTCAAGTAAGTTTTTAGAATTTAATATTCGAGGAAGCAATAATCTTTTGAATCTGAATTTAATATTTTTTTATACTACATTGGGTAGCGGACAGGCGTACAGCTCGCCTGTATCGGTTACCATAACAGCATACGCTTGCAACAGAAAGTATTCTTCGCGCGCCGCCACCCCCGCTACTATCATAGCTAGTCATCCTATCCTGGTAACCTCAGTCACTCGCAGGAACAAAATAACTCTCAAGGAATTTGTTATTTGACGCCAGCTTGACCTTCCCCTCCAAGTGACAACGAAACTGGACGTCGCTGGAGATTTCAACTCCTAGAATCCCAATACTTTTGGCGATGGTAAGGGGTGTATTCAGGAAGTATGGAGCCACAGCAAATGGGGTTTTCTTAGTGGTGAACGCGCAGACTTGTGTCTTAGAGGGGTTAAATCGCACTAAGTTCTGTCGCCCCCAGTCTGACACTCTACTTAGTGTGCCCTCGATTTCCGACACAAGTTGTTCGCGGCTCTCCTCCATCAGAGAGCGGGGAATATTAGAGATTACCTCCTACAACCTCACAAACTCACAAACACTTTATCTCTTTATGATATTAGAATAGCAGTATAGATTACGTAGTACACCTTGGTCAATGAAAAAACCAATACATTGATTCGCTTAACAATAAAATGTCTTAAAAAATATTCTTACAAAGAAAAACGTCACGAAAACTTCCTTACTGGAAGTTTATTAGTTCTCGAGAAATAGCAAGGTATGTAAAAAAATTCATGAGATTTTCTTAAAATGACTAATTAAAATTACCAAGGAAAAAGTTGTAACAAGAATATGTCAAAAGTTGCAGAAACGCCATAATTCTTTGAAAGACCTAAACCGGGAGAAATGATACCTACGAGAATGGAACTTGTCTAAGAAACTTTCATAGCTATATTTCAAGTTGCATACGTTGGATATACAAAAATATTAACTAGTAGCTTCGCCCGCGTTTACTTTTTTTTAAGAAAAAGTATACTATATCCTTTGAGACCTTATAACCTTTGAGAATATGTGTACAAAGTTTCATTATGATCGGTTAAGTAGTTTCAGCGTGACAGTGTAACAAACAAATTCATAATTACCAATATTAGTAGGGACTTTCATATTGGGATTGATTTATCATTGACAGGCGTCTGCCTGGATATTTGTCAACAAGAGTCACATGTTTTTGATTACGTGCCATCGTCTTATGAATTTTCGATCAGGCCACGTGTCCTGAGGCGAGTTTAACATTTTTTACCCATCCCAAAAAGCGAACAACTCCGCTAAAGAATTTTTCACTTCAAAAATAGTGTAAGACGTGTCTATCGTGCCCACACGGGCTCAACGGCAGAACAAATAATTCCATATAATTTCAACAAAATCAGTTTCTGTTGTACCAAATATGAAATGTAAATACATGAATTGTTAGTTTGAAATATGAAATACAGGGAAATGATAAAGCTAAAAAAAATTGCAGATCACAAAAAAAAAATGTATAAAGTACGAAGCAAGAATTGAGGTCCACGAAGGATCGTTAGGAATGGAGATATTTCAGATATGCCCGACGCAGGTATGAAAGATGTGGAGGATTAAATTGGTGCAAATATTCTCTGAGGTATACTCATAAAGGTAGATAATGTCTTGCACAATTTATTTTGATATACAGACGAGCCCGGTGGTCGGATGGCTAGTAATGACTACTTTGAGGTCGCAGGTTCGATCTATGCACAAGACAAACATTTGTGTGCATGAACATGTCTGTTTGTCTTGGTCTGGGTGTTTTCTATGTATACACACTTACTCTTAAACAAATACTTATAGCGTTTGTTTGATGTAAGAGTAAGTGTGTATTTACAAAAAAAAAAATGTATTTTAAGTTTAATTATATCAATTATCCCATACCCATAGTACAAGCTTTACGCTTAATTTGAGACTAGATGACGCTGTGTAAATTGTCCAGAAATATTTATTTATTTATTTGTAACTAGCCGTAACCTGTGACTTGGGACCTTATGTTTTAATTTGAATTAATGTATTTTTGCATAAACCCAGAATATTTCCTGAATAAAAATTACTCTATGTCTGGCCTATTGGGCTAGTCATAGAGTAATTTTTATTCACAGCACACAACGTCGTTATCTTTCCGTGAAAATACTAATAAGATAAAGTTGGGATGTAAATGGCTCACCATAATCTTTAGAGCCAAAGCCAACATCACCTGCACATGGTGCACCCTGTCGATTAGCGAAAGAGGCTCTGGCAAAAGATAGGCAGAGTACAACGTATTTGTAAGCTGCCAAACTGGGGAAGTAGCTCCAGCTAACAGAATACCGCAGCCAAATAACAATTCTCTTTTTAGTGACCTCATTTACTCGCATACAACAATCCTAAAGAGAATTGTTATTTGGCTACTGTATTTTGTGACTTACTTTCCGAATCAGGGAGCTTACAAAATACACTATGGCCTACCTCTCTTTCACTAGAGCCTTGTTTGTCATTCAGCAGGGTGCATTACGTACAGGTGGAGTTAGCTTTTGGTTCAAAGCTATTGAACCACTTACACCTCAAATGGTAATTCTAGTATAACCTATTGCGTGTAGAAGAATAAAGTTGACAAATAGACAGACAGTTCAGAGACGAACTCTGAGGATAGTGGCCTGAATCCAAGCCCACAGACGGTATTGAGCCATTAAATATGTGGAGAGTACATATTTTACCGGCTGAGCAATGGTTTCTGTTTATATGAGTTGTTTGATGTAATGCTCACGGCCTCTTTCTATAGTTACACTGCTTGTCATAGCCGGGTCATTCATCCTCGCACATGAGAACTAAATTAGTCGCCTACTGTACGGTCCCAGAGGAGTTTCTACCTGGAACTCGCAGGTTGTGAAATGAACTCCCTGCCAAACAAATAAACACGGATAATGACTTTGTTTTTACATCGTTTATTAAAAGTAAAAAGGTTAGTGACATCGTCCATTATTATTTCTTTTACGCGGATGAAGTTGAGAACACAGCTAGTGATGGCGTAAAACTCACTTAAAACTTCCAAGTAATTTATTTCTTCGTTGAAAAATTGCTCCAATTTATATAACTCCGTAGTAATTCTGTAAATTTGAAATGATTAGCACAGAACAACCTCACTTCTTTGAAGTTAATTTATAGGCAGAACTTTTGCTGGAACTCTGAATTTAATCAGCCCGTTATTGTCTAGAATTCGTGATAGAGCAGGGACCTAAGTTTTTCTTTTTGATCCACAGAGTATATATATACTCATGAAACATACTTTACAACCTTACTTTACGAGTATATACTCGTAAAGTAAGGTTGTAAAGTATGTTTCATGAGTATATATATACTATGCTATGTTAAATGTATGTATGTATATACATACATACATTTAACATAGCATTTAGCAAACAGCTACATTTTCTTATTTTTTTATTCTTATATTCATTTATAACTTAATTGAAAAATAGTTACAAGATCATCACCATCACAAGATTGGCCGTCGAAAAGCTCACAAAGATTTGGAAAGACCTTCACATAACCAAGAACACCAAGGTTAGATTAATGAGATGACTAGTTTTTCCAATCTTTCTTTATAGCTCAAACGCTCCAGTTGTCTCCCTGCCAAGGTTTTTCCAAGACTTCAGTTCTTTAAGAAAGGCATAATGGGATTTTTACAGGGGTCAGCAATGAGTGACGTGAGTGATGCCTCTAGTGTCGCAAGCGTCCATAGCTGCGATGACTGCTTGCCATCTACCAGGCGGGTCGTACGTTTCTTTGTCACACTAGTCGCATAAAAAATGGCGCTGAGAGAGAACTTGGACCACTTTTCACAAAATCCGTAGAAAAATAGTTGCCTAGCCTAACTTTTCTTTCTCTAATTTAGGGTTGTGCAGGGTCGAGACGAACTAAGAGAGAGATGGAGAAAAATCGCGGCAGCTTACTTTACTTACTTGCTTTACTTTTACTTACTTGCTCCATTTGACCGCATACAACGAAGAGCTGTTCGAATCGTCGGTGACCCAATGATTTCTGATCGGCTGGAGTCTCGCAGAGTACACGCAGAGAGGTTGCATCTCTTTGCGTTCTTTATAAATTATACAACGGGGAGTGCTCGGGTGAGCTATTTGATTTGATACCTGCCGCTGAGTTCCACTATCGTACAACTCGCCATAAATTAAAATTCCATCCTCATCATCTCGATATTTGGCGATACTACAGTACGCTTTTAAGACATTTTCTACCACGAACTGTGAAATTGTGGAATCAACTTCCTCCAGCGATATTCCCAAATAAATACGACATGGGGGCCTTCAAGAACAGAGTCAATATTTCCCTTAAAAGGCTGGCAACGGATCGGTAACACTTTGGTGTTGCTGATTTCTATGGGCGGTGGTGATTGCTTTCCATCAGGTGACCCACATGCTCGCTTGGCCCCCTCTCATATAAAAAAAAAGAAAAAAAAAGCTGCTGCCGGTAGTGACACCCTATCCATAAACACTGTCGCTCTGTCAAGAGCAAACGATTAAAAAGAAGAAGCTGTGTATTAATGCAGGCTGATGATGATGTTCACCATTCACAACATCGGGACCTTTTTTATTCAAAATACAAAATGACTTACCTAAGTATATTTTTCAAAGCACAGATTCTGAATTCAAATAATTTTGAAAGTTTTTTTGCGTATAAAGTAATTTTATTTCATTGTAATTTCACGTTCCAGTCACGTAGTGATCCCTCCGGAGGGTTTCCGAGTATTTTCTGATTGTCAAACTCCGTGATCATAATGATTCTATTGGAGGAATATGCAAATTTCTACTTTTTAGGGCTTAGTGCGACTGACTGAGAAAATAGAACCCTTATCGTCTGTCTGCCCGTCTTTCCGTCAGCCCATTTTATCCGAAGTCACAGATACGAAATTTGGTACAGATGGCCAGAAACCACTTTTACGCAACTACTTAGGTAAGATAGTCGTGTGCGACTAAATATCATGGTTATCTTTTTTTTTTTTTTTTTTATACTACGTCGGGTGGCAGACAAGCGTACGGCCCGCCTGATGTGAAGCGGTTACCGTAGCCATATGAACGCTCGCAACATAAAGTATCGCTCGCGCGCCACCACCCCCGCTGCCAACGCAGCATCTCCTTCCTTTCTGGTGACCTCACTCACTCGCAGGAACACAACAATCCTCAAGGGAATTGTTACTTGGCCGCGGCACTCTTTGAGGCGGAGGCACATTCCCCAGTCGGGTAGCTTACAATTACGCTCCCTACCTCCCTTTTCGCCAGAGCTTCGTTTGTCAGTCAGCAGGGTGCACCGCGTGCAGGTGAAGTTGGCTTTGGTTCAAAGATGTTGATAAACCACATACACCCCCAATATATTATCATTTTCAACAGCCAAATAACAATTCCCTTGAGGGTTGTTGTGTTCCTGCGAGTGAGTGAGGTCACCAAAAAAGAAGGAGATGCTGCGTTGGCAGCGGGGGTGGCGGCGCGCAAGTGATATATTATGTTGCGAGCGTTAATACGGCTACGGTAACCGCTTCACATCAGGCGGTATGCTTGTCTGGGCGACGTAGGCGACGTAGTATAAAAAAAAAGCCCAATCCATCCATCTATGTGTTGATAGATCAGCCTGTGACATATGACCATCGTTTTATTTTATACTAGCGGCTCACTCACGCTTCGCAGTGGCTCAATCTTCCCGGTACCATTGCAGTGGATTACCCACACGTGTTTATTACTTAATTTATTAGTCACCCGATATAACCTAAAATCCGTAAAACATCTCATAAAAAAGTTATCTAAAAAACCTTCAGTAAATGGAATTCTGTAATGAAGTAAGATCATAATAAGGAAATTAGCATTATAACAGTTATTTTGATGCTATCATCTTTATAGACACTGAGAGACCTTAAAAGCTGCCCCCTATTGTGTGTTTTAACGATTCATCTTTTATAATCTGGATTGTTATGCAAAATATCGTGTTTAAAACGTTAATGGAGGACGTTTAAACGAAAACGATCATTAATATAAAAGAAATGGTTAAGTGAAAGGAATAATAAATAAAAAACACAATTTACTAAGCGTCTAGTACGAGTTTCTTGTTCACGTTTGATCATGTTAACGTAAACAAACCGACCAAATAGAAAAGAATTCTCATGTTGTGAATATAGATTTATTTAAATATTACGGTAACAAGAAAAGCGCCTTAATGTGTCAAAATATATGAAATGAATTGATAAGCATTTTTACTATTTTAAAAATGCCTCAATTGATAATAAATTTAGTGATTTGTAATTTAAGAAATATAAAAACAGTAATTAATACGATTATATCAATATTAATTACAACATAATTTGTTGTAATTAAAATTATAGGTATTGGATACATTTTTAATATTTTATTTTGTAAAACTAATCAAATTACTGTGAATTCATTGATAAAATGGTATTGAAACTGAGTGTGTTGGTGAATCACGTGTACTCGCCATCTTGTTTACGCTATGCTATAAAAGGGCCGGAGCTCGGTCGGATATACAGTGTGGATATATAATGTTAAATATGGATACATAAATTATGTACTAATAGGTATATAAGTTGAATGGATGTATATATACATATATGGTGTATGTATATAATGTTATATAGGTGTATGATGCTTTGCATATATAGTGTCGGTATATAGCGTTATATAGACGCAGAATGATAAATTAAACATACATTACTACACTGAATTATGTACAAGATGTAAAATGAAAGAAATATTGGTTATAAGGATTTATTATTTAACTTCAAAGTTACTGAAATGGTGTTATTATACAAACCTACAATATACTTTCATAGTTTTATTATATAGTTAAAAGACCCCCCCCCCCCCATATACTTATATAATAGCACTACTAATTTGATACGTGCTACATATCAAAGTTATGTGGCTTACTTGCTCACATTTGGAAGTGAGCAACTCAGCTAATTTGAATATGTAACACGAGTCTGGTAAATTCACGATATGAAACTTTTTCTCAATTTGGTCGGCTTGTATACGTATAAGAAGAAGTGAATTTATAAAACGCGTACTACATATCAAAATTATGTGGCTTACTTGCTCACATTTTGAATGACTCGGCTAATTTGGATATGTAACACATGCCTGATAAAATCACGATATGAAACTTTTCCTCAATTTGGTCGGCTTGTATGCGTTAACACTTTGGAAAGTGACCGATAAACTTGCACATACTGTGGTTGCACTAAGCACTAAGTGAAATAATTTGAGATCTATAAAATATTTTTAACTTTATGATGTCTTTTTAATCAAAGTTGGTACAAAAATGATTTCCGGTTTTCCACAAACGGCCTTTTTGCATTCCGCTTTTGGAATATTGCATTGCGGGATTCACTATAATAATATGGTCACTGTCACCGTATGATGTCACTCAACACATAAATAGATCTAGTGAATTGAGGGACCAATTTCCATATCCGTGTCAATCAATACTTGAATAGATGTACTAGTGAATTGAGGAGCCAATTTACATATCGTCAACATTAACATAGTATTACATTCTTGGTACGCTACTGACGGGCAACGATTTGGAGGAAATTTTTTACTTATAATTTTTGTTTTATTTCTTTTCTTCATTTTTTTTTTGTACCTCTTTGTAAATATATTATTTGTAACTACTAAGTTTAGTAATATAGTTAATTAATTTAGAATAAAAAACCTAGGTACAAAAAAAAAAACATAGTAGATATTGTTTGTAAATTTTGTTGAACAAAAGACCAATTCTTGTATTTTTTTACGATCGCGGAATGAAAGTTGATCGAATCGATATTGACAAAAAAATATAATATAATTATTTACCTATACTAATTAATTAATATTATCAATTCTTACCTATTACTGGTAAAATAATATTTTTGGTTACTTTAATTTTCGGCCATATTTCTAAACATAAACATAAACCCACCTAAATTAAACTTTGAAGTTCCATTGTGATACGAGAATACCAAATTTGACATTTGTGACATTTTGGCAATATTTAAATTACGAGAATTGCTCCTCTGATCCTGGGTAGTACACGATATTTGAAGCTAAAGGTAACGATCTAAACATTTCGATTGAGATGCCACGTCAGAGCCAAGCATAGCTTGGATGAATATTTAACACAAATTTCAGAGTATTTGGGAAGCATTCCAAAGGTCATCAAACTGTTATAATCTGTTGCGAATATTTAAAACTCAATTTGATGTTTCTCGCTATGTATATGTCTGAATTTGACATAATTTGTCGGTTGTTGTATATATGACGAGCCCGGTGGGCAAATGGCTAGCAATGACCACTTTGATTCCGAGGTCGCGGTTTCGATTCCTGCACAAAACAATTATTTATGTGTGTAAACATGTTTGTATGTTTTAGTCTAGGTGTTTTCTATATATTACATGTACGCATTTACAAAAACAAAATGTAGGTATTTAAGTATAATATCATTTGTTTAATACTCTTAGTTGCATGTATCTTCTGTTTCAGATGTTGGAGATTCGCCGAGACGACCACAGCAGCTGGACTGCTCCAGCTTTGACGACCAAAGCAGCCACGGCAGTCGCATGCAACTACTAACGGTAGTGGGTGAGTGACGGCCGGCAGTAATTTGCATGAACTAATTGGTGGCGGAAGCACGCAAAGTAGTGTAGATCAAATTGCCTGTAAATTTGACTTCCGCAAAATAACACCTGAATCCATTAACTACAACACGTCCATACACGGCTAATTTGTTAAACAACATGACCAACACGGCTAACATGTTGGTTAATGTATGGCAGCTTTATCTTTTGGTCATCATTACCAGTAGCTTTAGTTTATTTATAGACTGTCACACGCGATGGGTGTCTGCACCAGTTTTAGCGTAGGTTCTAAATTTTGAAGGAAATATGGAAGTTGCATAGATTAACAATTGGTCGCCGCTCCGCTTCGACTAGATGCCGCACTATCTAAAAACAACAGCTCCGTGAATGCGGCAACTCAATATTGTAGTGTGCGTAAAACAATGTGCAGAGATGCTAGTGTGCGTGAAGAATTGTATTGCAACAGGCTCGGGTACGCCGAGTTCGGCGTAGTATTTGTTGCCGCATTTTGCAAGTGCACCGCGGCATCTAGTCGAAGCGGAGCGGAGACCAATTGATAATCTAAGGGAAGTTGTGAAAGTATTTCATCCGAAAGATTGGGTTATTGTAGCACTCCCTCTCGATATACCTGAATAACGTACGCTCTGAAGCAGCGATAACAACTAAAAAAAACTTCCATCAACAGTGCATTACAGCTAAAACTTTGTGCATAAAAATGTAAACATTTCCGTTGAGCATGTTGGTTTAGCAAACGATGTTTTAAATAGAGATAAGTAAGCAAAAAAGTAAAGAAATTTTTCTTAAAATATCTTTGTAAGAATGTACGAGACTCACTTTGCAGCACAGACAAATTACTCGACGGTAATTATAGCCACTGCTTACAAGGAAATATAGTACACATATAGTATGCCTATATGACGGGATACACTCTCACCTATTTCTTGAATTGAAGAGACATGATCCAATTTACGAAGACAGAAAATGAAATGGATAGCGTTATTAATAACTCGGTCCAGTTTGCTAAGAAGATCTTCGTTTCGACCTGGATAGCAGACATCGGCATAATCAATGATAGGAAAAATAAGGGATTTGACAAGAGTGACCTCAGCAGTAATAGGGAGAAAATTCCTAAACATTTTATACAGTAGCAGCCTGTATCTACCAAATACGATCCTCCGCCTTCCGTATCTAGAAGGATGGCGTCCAACGCTTCCTCGTCCTACGCGCGGCCTCCACTATAACACCTACCTCCCACATAGGCCATCACTACTCGGCAGATGTGATAGGCCCATTGCCACTACAGCTTGTAAATGCGATATTTTGCACATATACATATTTGTAGATCATCCGCATAAAAATGATAAGGAAGCTAAAACAGGGTATGTAGTATTATTTTGCAATCATAAATTGCACGATATATACCATAATGTTTAGAGAAAATAAGAACATCTGATCGTTCACCATGATAATGCCATAAGGCGAAAAAATAAAAATAAAATAATTAAAAATATACAATTTGGTTAAATATATATACAAACAAAACGGAAATAACAAAAACTAATTAATTGCCACGCTGGATGGCAATGCTCATTCGCTGAGCGAGAAATAGCCCTCTGGTCACGGGAAGAGTCGACCAAACGTTTGGACATGTCTCCAAATATAATTTCTGCACTTGAACACCATGGACCAAGTGTTTCCACCCAAAACATAAAATTAAATTAAATGGAACAATACAAGTGATTTCATTCATACAAAATAATAGTTTCTAGTAACCAAATAGTATGTTCATGATTTAAGAATTAGTACGAGCCGGTTCGGAGGCGGGGTGCCGACAATTAGAACCCAACCCTTATCCAGAAACGATTTAATTGCCTCAGAGCTTATTTGCATTAACAGAGAAACTAATTTGGGTTAATACCAGAGCACGTTACCTCATTTGCCGGTCCAATGAATGTCTTTTTGACAAAGACCGACTATTACACTGTCCAACGTCCATCCAACTGCTTAATTAGCTGTTCTGTGTTCAGATTTATTCCTAAGTTAAGAATAGACTTATATTTTTTATTATGATAAATTAAGAATAGATCAAAAGATCTTCTTTTTTTGTTGGTTAGTATATATTATAATATATACACACTAACCATCAAAAAAAAGAAGATGAATAATAATTATTATTCATCTTCTTTTTCAAAAGATTTATATAACTTTCTTCTTTTACCTCACAAATGTTTTCGACTTTTCGACGCACTTGCCACTCTTTATTCTCTTTGAAGGTTGGCTGGTAGAGATCTCTTATAGAGATAAGCCCGCCTTTGTACATGTTCTTGAAATTCTGCTAGTTATATTGTCTAGACAAAACCTCAAACACCCCAACTGAGTTTTATTATTATAAATTGATATATCTAAGTAATAATTTCGAAAAAAAAAATTATCGGAGTAATGAACACTTTTTTGTTTTCCTAATAATTCTAATAGTTTCTGAGGTCTGTGGCGCTTTCTTATCAAAAAGACGCGCCAATGACTACGATAGGCAAATATTAATATTATAGAGCAAGCATCGCGTCAATGATGCGTAAGCGCCGCTCTCTGCACGGCACTTAAGACTTTTTGGACGCGGCAGTATTACGTTTGTTTACCTACTTCACATTTTCTCGCTTTATTGTCGAGCGCAATTTAATAATAGACACGGCACATAAAAATAATAATAATATTTTTTCAAAACCAGTTACTTTAATAAAATCGGCCAAGTGCGAGTCGTACTCGCGCACGAAGGGTTCCGTACCATCTAAATATATAAAAGAAGAAACTGACTGACTTATATATCAACGTACAGCCCAAACCGCTGTGTCTAGAGATTCCAAATTTGACACGTAGGTTCCTTACAACGTCTAGGGGTGCACTAAGAAAGAGATTTTTCAAAATTCATCCCACAAGGGGGTGAAACGGGGGTACAAAGTTTGTATGACAAAACAAGATTAGTTGGACTATTTTATCCGAAACTTAACACGAGTACTTCTATAGATAAATATGTAAATACGTATTTCAGGATTTTTCAAAATTCAACCCCTAAAGGGGTATAATGGGGTGAAATAGTCTGAAAATCCTCTTCGGTATTGTTTTTATGGTTCATCGGGTCGCTGACTACGAAAACAACAACTATTTTATAATCCAGCATAAAATCACCCCTGTGACAGTGAGATGGGGTTGAAATGTCATAATATCTATATGGGTGTTGATTTGAAAATATAACATAGTGGACAAGAAAATACCGGCGGGAGCGGGACGGGTGTAGTAGTTATCGAGAAAGTTCTTGCATCCGTATAGTATAATTAAAGGTGCTACATGAAGCTGGTTGCCTTGCGTGTTAAACTTGGCTTGGATAATCTAAAATGCGAGCGAAGCCGCGGGCAAAAGCTAGTTATCTATAAAAACGGCAAAAAAAAAATCACGTTTATTGTATGGGAGCCCTTAAATATTTGTTTTATTTTTATTTAATTATTTATTTTTAAAGTGAATATATAACTAAATATTATGTGAGTATTTCAAGCGCCTACCTATTGCCGTTATGAATTGCGAGCAAAAACGAGCAAAACATTACGTTTGTTGTATGGGAGCCCCCTTAAATATTTATTTTATTCTGTTTTTTAGTATTTGTTATTATAGCGGCAACAGAAATACATCATCTGTGAAAATTTCAACTGTCTAACTATCACGGTTCATGAGATACAGTCTGGTGACGGACGGACGGACGAACGGACGGACAGCGGAGCCTTAGTAATAGGGTTTCTTTTTACCCTTTGGGTACGGAACCCTAAAAATGGATAATTATGGAATTGATTCTACTCATGATTCTGAACAAACTATTTTTAGGTTTTGCGTACTTGAAGTTACGAGTATATAATGTTCTTTGTGTACAATAAAGATACTACAAACAAATAAACAAGATTTATAAGAACAGCCACAAAATAGTACTTACTGTATTTTGTGGTACAGCTCCCCGAGTTTTAATGCTAGTAAAGTACTCGTCTGGAGTTGTTTGATATCCGACTGCTTTTTGCTGTAGTCGCACCACTCGCCAGAGGCAGAGGGAATTCCCTGATATATTGGATCAAAATTGGGCGGGTACTGTCTGATTCCAGAGATTTTTTTACCTCGAACTCTCAAGTTGTGGAATGAACTTCCAATTTTCCAGGAGTCTACAGTAATGTGGTTCTTCAAGAATGCCGTTAAAGGGTTTTTACAGGGTCAGTAACGAGTGAGTGATGCCTATGGTGTTGACAGTGTAGGGACACTGTCAACACCGCCACTGCCATCGCAGCCTAAGGAGGCTGCGATGGCAGCTTACCATCAGGCGGGTCGTACGCTTGTTTTCATCGTAGTCGTATAAAATATAGGTTTTTCCAAAATTCTCATCATTAACGTAACAACGTAGGAAATAAGGCAAAATGCACAAGGCCGCCGCCCACTTAGAGACAAGACGATATTGTAATAATTGCCTACGCGGTTGTCATATATATATATTATATTGAATTATGTTGCTTTGAAAATTTCATGGAAGTCAATAATCGTTATAACAATAATATTACAAATTCTAATTTAGGAAGCAAATAGAACATTTTCGGCGAATCGGAAATTCTATGAAATTTCTGTTTACCAAATAAAGGAAGTGCGGCTCTACGACATAGGTGCGTCGTTATCAGGCAATAATATCGCAAGTAAGAGTATATATGTTCATAGATCAAACATTTATCTATTCGAACGGATGTGATGATACACATATGAATGTTATGTTATGACATACGATCGAAAAAATTTGAAGCCGATTTTCAAAGTTTTTGATTTGTTGGATTTGTCTTCGTCCCGAATAACAGAATAACTATTAAAAATATCGATCCTTCCGTTTTCAAGTTATTATAGTGATCGAACAAACCCGACTTTGTTTTTGTATATAGACTCATTGTACTTACTTCCATAAAATCATAAATTTAGTTCAGCTAATAAATAACAAAAAAAATATTGACTGTCAGCTGCTTTTAAATAAAACATGTATTCATTAGGACAATAAAATTTCCTTAAATTAATTTGTAGAGAATGATTTGGTCTACATAATAAATTACAGATTTTTTTTTTATATCATAATAAATACATATTTTATTCAATTTTAAAGACAAGGGAGATTATACTGCACTTGTAAGTCTTGACTGTATATGCGCACTTCACCTTAGAACCTTCCGGTTCATAACGTCCACTTCCTAATTTTGCCTACTTCCTATAACGTCCATTTTCTAAAAGGTTCACTTCAAATAGGACACTCCTACATCGTCCACTTTGATAGTCTAGATCGTACAACGATCTGTGCTAAAATGACCAGTTCCAAAAAGACCATTTCCATATCGCACTTCATGAATGATAACATTTTATATTTATAGGGTTTAAAGGCGGTTTATTTTTGTAGTGCTTGTTTCCTAGTAAATTGAAATTGAGTATTGACTTCTAACTGTTTTGTCACAGAATGCTCACATTGGATCTTTAGTGCTTTATTTTGTATCTACGAGTATAAGCGGATACCTTTAATTGGCTTTCTAGATTGTAAATCTGAGCTATTTATTTAGGTAATAGCAAATAATAACAACTAAAAAATAAAAATGTAATCTAATAACTACTGAACAAAATTAAACAATTATTATTTATATCGGTTTATAACCCTAGCTGAGTGGAAAGGACACAGGACGTATTACCGTAATATCGCATCCGATATTAACGATCGATAATAACTGGGGAAGTCTTTATGGCAGGCAGGAAGAAATTTCTTAAGAGATAAACTCGCCCTTGTCCTACATTGTTTAAACGTTATGTGGGCTACATACATACATATATTTTTTTATTTTAGAATTTATTATATATTTTTATGGATAACAATATATAATAAATTCTAAAATAAAAAAATCCATATCCATAAAAATATATAATAAATTCTAAAATAAAAAAATATAGAAACAAGACACAAAATATTAAATTTCGTAGTGATGGCATCACATATTTAAATTCCTGTGGATGGCGGAGGAGGTTGATCAATTTTTATTTTAGAGGCACGTTTTATTGCTTTACTTTCTTTCTTCTTCGAACTCTCAAATCATGGAATGGACTTCCTGCCCAGGCTTAATCAGGAGACTACATTGACTACAGTATGAGGTTCTTCAAAAAATCGGCCAAGTGCGAGTAGGACTCGCGCACGAAGGGTTCCGTACCATTATCTATAAAAACGGCAAGAAAATCACGTTTGTTTGTTGTATGGGAGCCCCCCTTAAATATTTGTTTTATTTTTATTTTATTTATATAATTTTAAAGTGAATATATAACTAAATATTATGTGAGTATTTCAAGTGTCTACCTATTGCCGTTATCAATTGCGAGCAAAAAAGAGCAAAAAAATCACGTTTGTTGTATGGGAGCCCCCTTAAATATTTATTTTATTCTGTTTTTTAGTACTTGCTGTTATAGCGGCAATAGAAATACATCATCTGTGAACATTTCAACTCTCTAACTATCACGTTTCATGAGATACAGCTTGGTGACAAATGGACGGACGGACGGACGGACGGACGGACGGACAGCGGAGCCTTACTAATAGGGTTCCTTTTTACCCTTTGGGTACGGAACCCTAAAAAGGTGTGAAAATGTTTTTACTTAGTCCGTACCGCGTAAGTGATGGCTCTTGTGTTGCTAACGCCCATAGGTTGAAATAGCTGCTTACTACCACATATCCTATCAAAATCGTTAATTCAACGCTCGGCGCGTTACGACTCGGTCACATTGTTTAAACATCATTAGCATTTTTAGTGTTTATTTTTAATTAGACCCTATTTATTTTTATGTTTTTATTATACTTCAAACTACTCTATGATACTTAGGGTAGCAGATCATCAATCCATAGCTTCTTTTACTTAGTCGTTCGCTCTTGACAGAGCCGTCGTGGTTATAGATTGGGTGTCAATACTGGCGTCAGATTTTTTTTATACTACGTCGGGTGACAGTCAAGCATACAGCCCGCCTGATGCTAAGCGGTTACCGTAGCCATATTATCGCTCACAACATAAAATGTCGCTCGCGCCCCGGCAACGCCGCTGGCAATGCAGCAACTTCTTTCTTTCAGGTGACCTCACTCACTTGCAGGCACATAACAACCCTCAAGGGAATTGTTGATATCTTTGTCAATAGCATGTCATATATTTATAATAACAATAAATCTTTATTTGTACAAGATATGATATATAGAGGTGTCACAGTTATGTCGAGTACTCACATCTCGCCAATTAACTTAGCATGAAAATTTTTACAAAACTATAGTACAAACAATTTGACCTACAACAGTGATTTTTTTTTCTCGAGCAGTACTTGAATAGATACATTTTCATTCAGCCATTTATACAGTTTCTTGTTAAATTCTGTACTATTGTGATTTATTTAATAGCTACCAAGTATTACATTACGGTGTAATAGGCAGCCATTAAATTTGTACTGGCAGCACGTCTATACAAATGCTCGAGTCTGAATAAAAAGCCTTGTTGGGTAACCTTTTTTCTTTTGTGATAAAAACACCGCTTCCCTTAACATATGTACGATATTTTATACGGAACCTGGAGTGTCATAACTCTGTATCTGGTCGTGAATTTTTATAGTTTCGTTGTACCCTAAACCCTTTGCTATCCTTATAACTTAAGACCGTATTTTTGGTAAAACATTTTGGCTTCTTTTTTTAAGGTTCTGTTAAAGGTTAGGATGAGCTAGCTAACATTAAGAAAAAAAATGCTCGTGTATAAAAATGAAATTTATTCTTTAACTAAAAAAGATAATAAAGTTTTTTTTACTTCACGTCTCTCCATATCGTGGTCACGCGTTCGATCCCCGCACAAAACAAACATTTCTGTGTTTGAACGTATCTGTTTGACTTGATATATAGAAAACATCCAGACCAAGACCAACAGACATGATCATGCACACAAATGTATGTCTTGTACACTGCGATCGAACCCGGGGTGTAAGTGGTTCATCAACACCTTTGAACCAAAGCCAACTTCACCTGCACGCGGTGCACCCTGGTGACTGACAACCGAAGCTCTGGCGAAAAGAGAGGTAGGGAGCGTAATTGTAAGCTCCCGACTGGGGAATGTACCTCCACCTTACAGAATACCGCAGCCAAATAACAATTCCCTTGAGGGTTGTTGTGTTCCTGCGAATGAGTGAGGTCACCAGAAAGGAAGGAGATGCTGCGTTGGCAGCGGGGGTGGCGGCGCGCGAGCGATATTTTATGTTGCGAGCGTTAATATGGCTACGGCAACCGCTTCACATCAGGCGGGCCGTATGCATGTCTGCCACCCGACGTAGTATATAAAAAAAAAAAAACCGCGACCTCGGCGTTAAAGTACCATTCTTAGCCATTCGATCACCAATCTCGTCCGATATTGTACCTTTCTTATGATCTATTTACTATTTTGACCAACGCGTTTAATTAGCAAGTTTCTTTTTCACATAGAAATTGAGTTTTGATGGGTAATTTTTTTATATAATTTTTTAACATTACAATCGAAAAGGTTTTGCGAAAATCCATTCAGTAAACACGGAGGTTTTATGTCCTACAGCACTCCATTTATTTTAAACGGCATTCGTGGTTGTCTGCAATTCCGGATGGTTAATTGAAATTAAGGGCGTATCACTATTTCATTTATTGAATTTACATAATTATTATTGCCGTTAATATGTATAGTGATCAATAAATAAAATTTGGGATATAAATATAAATTTCAGTAATATTTAATTGAATTATACTGTTAATATTTAAAGTTAATATATAAGACGGCCTTTTATATATTAACTTTAAATATTAACAGTTTTATAGTTACTTACTAAAATAATTTCTAATATTTTTAATAAATAGATATAAAACTAGTGTAAAATTTATAATTTTAACGAAAAAAAACCGACTCCAAACATTACTCTACATTTATGTATGTAGATACAGGCTGATGATGAAAAAAATATGGGACCAATCTGGAAATATATTCTATCAAATAAAAAAGGTTTTTTCAAATCGGTTTACAAATGACGGAGTAATGAAATAACAAACCTTACATTGGGTAGATGCAGGCTAATGATGATATGATGAAAAACAATGGGACCAATCTGGAAGTACGAGTATATTCTTTCAAATAAAAAAAGTTTTTTTTCAAATCAGTTCATAAATCACGAAATAATTAAGTAACAAACATTAAAAAAAAAATAACAGCCGAATTGAGAACCTCCTCCTTTTTTGGACTTGGTTAAAAACTGAAATCGTTTGCTAAAAACTGAACGAAATTTTCAATCTAAAAATATGTCTTTAAACTTTTTAGAATGATTCCCCTGTTTCACCAACAGGTATGTTGTGCAAGTAATTTAACTTATACAGCATACATGATGGTAAAACACCATGGGGATCATTTGCGAATCATTTGTTGCTGCTGACCTTTGCTATCGTGGTATAAACCTTATATTTCTCAAAATAAAAAATACCGTTACCGGCTAGATAGTACGTACTGCCGATGGAGCAGAAAGCTTTAGGTATGGCGACCGTGGACCGGAAACTGAAGCGTATGACGGCCCCATTAGATGGACCGAAGGTCTGATAAAGATCGAAGGAAGCCAACGGATGCAAACGGCACAAAATCGATCATTGTGGAAGTCTATATTCAGCAGAGGCCTATATTCAGCAGTGGACATCCATTGATAGAAATAATGATGGTGAAAATCACTAAAGTATATTTGAAGTGAAAACTTCCTTAGCGGCGTTGTGCACTTTTTGGGATGGGTAAAAATGTTAAATAGTTAATTGATTCAGGTGTTATTTTGCGGAAGTCAAATTTACAGGCCATTTGATCTACATTACTTTGCGTGCTTCCGCCACCAATTAGTTCATGCAAACTACTGCCGGCCGACACCCACCCACTACCGTTTAGTGTACCACGGCATTCGCATGCAACTACTAACGGTAGTGGGTGGGTGCCGGCCGGCAGTAGTTTGCATGAAGTAATTGGTGGCGGATGCACGCAAAGTAGTGTAGATCAAATTGCCTGTAAAAATGTTAAATTCAAGACAGGACACGTGACCTGATCGAAAATTTGTAAGACGGAGGGAGAGTAGACCACCGGCGCGGCGTGGCGTAGGAGAGGAAGTAATATCCCCCTTTCTTTCTACCGCGCGGGGAAAATGTATGCCTGCTCCTACTGTTTATTTTTCATGTAATAAAATTGTCCAGTTTGTGTACGATAGCGCAATAAATGAATATTGTATTTTACCACATAAATGATTACTATCATTTATCTTTTATACTGATAAATAAAGCAATTTGTGCTAAATTATTCCCTAACCATTCCAAAATATTCAAAAATGCACAACGTTAATGTTCTAGTTTTTACTTCTGCCGGCACTCCCGGAGTGATAACGTCTTATAAATCGATGAACGCCGGCTGCACGCACGAAAACGCATGACTCATTGTTACGTTCCGCCTGAGCCGAGCGTGTAAGCGAGAGCGCGGAACAAGCGATAGAGAGGCACGATCGGCCTAAGCGCTTGTGACGCATCTCTCTTCCACTCCATCGGCCATGTTTTCTTATGACGTTATCACGTAATATTATCGTCCGTAAAAAGACTTTACAGACAACTATTTTTTTTTATATGAGAGGGGGGCAAACGAGCATGTGGGTCACCAGATGGAAAGCACCACCACCTATGGAGATCAGCAACACCAAAGGTTCGCCGATTCGTTTGCCAGCCTATACTTCTTCCTTTGTTTTTTCATTCTTTCTTAGTATTGTGGTGAAAGTTTGTGTTTATTTTTATAAATTGTTTTGTAGGAAATTATGCAAAAAAAAATATGTTAAATAGAGTAATTTTCCAAACCATTAACATGAAAGTGAATGTGGCTGCTTGTTTAGAATTAAAAAATTAAATAGCAGTGTTTTTTCAATGTTTAGTGGAAAACAAATATATCATTGATGTCAAGCTGTTACCGCAGCCTATGCAGACTAACTTGCTTCGTACGGAAGGTTAAGCCGTCGGATTTGGCTGATGTCATTATATGACAGTCGTTAAACCAAGTCAATGGCCATTAGGCGGCTTGAAAACACTGGTCTGCGCCAATCCGCAGTTGAGTAGCGTGGTGGAGTATGCTCTAAACCCCTTCGATTGAGGAGAGTCCCATCAACTCTTATATCCATTCCAGCAGTGGGATGGATAACCACTTACACCCCAAAATTCTTAATTAGTTTTTTTCTTTGTTAAGTTTAAGGACTTTGGTTTTAAAAAGACAAGACAGTCCCATCGCACCTTATCACCTATTTAACAATTTGATTTTCATACACATATTATTGTAAATATGTGTATGAAAATCAAATAATTCATATAAATGAATAAATTCAAATACACATGTAAAAATATGGATCTAAGCACATATGCATGCATACAAAAAAATATTAGTTATACAGTAACTAAACAGTAAAGAACGCAGTATATATTATATTGGATTTTTTTTTACTAAAGCACTATTACATTATACTGTGCTAAAACTAAACTTACTTGTCATGAAAATGTTTGTTGCTCGTTGCATACGAGTCGAAAATGTAATTCAGCATCGGCGAGTCTCCTTTCTGTCTCATCTGTGGTCTTCTCGGTTTGCTGGTGACCCTCATGCTGCGGAAGACTGTTGGCGGGGGCGTAGTGCTCGCGGTCAACGGGCTGGTCGGCTCAGTACCTTGTGGTTCTAGAGAAAAAAAAATGGCTTTAATTCTGTAAAATAATAATTGTGTCCGAGAGAGTGCAGTCGCGTTTGGACATTTGCTTTGAGGATGATCTCTGTTTGAGATCGATTCTATTGGGATTTTCTGTCAAAAACCTAGCTAAACGACTTTACAAGTAAGAAGCGAAATTAACTTTTTGGTAAGTGAAGGATTTTTTCATCAATATAACTAAATATTCCAGGACAAATTACACACTGCCATCTAGTGCCAAACTAAGCTTGTACTATGGGTACGAAATTACAGTGCTATGGTTATCGTAGTTTATGGATATTTATAAATATGGAGTGTATACCTGTGACGTTTTGGGGGGCGATGGCCCTCGTGAGCACCGCCATCAGCAGCACGATGCGGTTCATGCCGCTGCATCCTACCCGCTGAGCAGGCTCTGCGAACAAATGAAAGAAAAAATTAAAAGAATACGGGAAATAAAGTTACTCTTGGATAGCAAATACAAATCTCTCGAGGATCTCGATGGCGTGAGAAGCTCGATGGCGTCATTGCGCCTGTCAGTCTAATCGATCACGAAAGTTCACATCGACCGCAGCCTATCTATGAATGGGTTTATTTATCTCGAGATCCTCCGTGCTTCAGAGGGCATGTTAAGCAGTCTGTTTGTTTGTAAAACTTTATTGTATGGCCGTGTGGTTTACGGCAGACTAGAATAGAATCACTCCGTCTCTTCCCGTGGATGTCGTACAAGGCGACTAAAGGGAAATACATTATAAAACATCGATCAGGCCTATCCAACCCGTCTGGCCAGCGTGGGAAGTGTAGACTAAATCCTCCTTCCGTCTAGGACGGACGAGAGAGGGTCGTGCTCCTGTAGTGGAGACTAAAATGACCTGATGATGATGATGATTGTATGTAAAACATATATAATCTTCTCGGTCAGTGCTCCTGAAACCTCGTACTTCTCGTTCTTTGAATATTAGAAGAATATAGACGACTGACTGACGACGACTTTATTTGATGTTTTCATATTATTCATATAAATTCCTAATAAATGTATTAATTAAAATGACGTTTTCCTTGTAACGTTACAATATTTATTTTACTTATAGATACGTTCTACCTGCTACTATAGTGCAAGTCCAGGTAGTCGCAGTCGACTACCTCCAGTCCCTAACATCTCTTATGGCTTACCCCATTTCAGGGAGCTGCCATTTTCACTTAACGCACGCTCATTCGTGAGCGGCGTTTGCGTCGCCCGTTCCCTACGAGCGAACGCTTAGATGAAGCTTTTAAGGCCCCGCAAGGATAAAAGCAGTCCCTAGGTGGTGTTTTGTCGGTAAGAGTCCGACATAATCAACGCAGCCTTACGCTACGTTGGTATCCATGAGGATTCAACCCTCCTTCCCGTAGTTACCTCCGGAAGGTTGTCCATAGCGCGCGTGGGGCGTAAAAAAAAAAAACAACTATAGTGCCAAGAAGAAAGCATAGTTAAGCCCGATATTCGCACAGTCACGCGCCATTTACCGCCGCGACAGGACGTTAATGCCAATCTTAATAATACTTTTTAGTGCCGCGATATTCACCTATAAAATGCCTAAGATGTTGAAACAGTAAAAATGAAACCGAAGATAAACAAGCAGTCTTTTGGTAGTGATATTTTGTAAATACACTAAGAACTTGTCTTTTTTTATGTGGCCGATAAGCATACGGCCCGCCTGATGTGAAGCGGTAACCATAGCCATATGAAATATCGCTCGTGCGCTACCACCACAGCTGCTAACGTAGCACCTCCTTCTGGTGACTTCACTCAATCGCTGGAACACAACAACCCACAGGGGAATTGTTAGTTGGCTGAGGTATCCTGTGTGATGGAGGTACTTCATCAGTCGGGTCGCTTACAAATACGCTCGACCTTACCACTTTTTCGTCAGAGCCTCTGTTTTATTTTTTCTAGAATTTACGCTGCTATTCTACCCAACAATTAAGTACATACCCGTTTTAATTACATATTTATTTGCATAACCACGTTGAGTTGGGAACAAGGCCCCATGACACGAGAATTTGTTAGCTTATTTTGTGTAGTAAAATAAATATTTATCGTCGGAACCGCATATTATGATTCCTGGTTTGTGTAAGCTAAACGATAACTCGCTAGGGATGGTATATTCAGAACGCTATGATTAATCCACGATATGATACGGAGTTTGTGATGATACCTACATTTACGAAATCTGGTCTATTTAGCCATTGTATTATAGAAACTTTAGTGTACAAACAACCACTCCTAGACTGTAACACTTTCAGTATAAGATGACCTTGCGTAGTTATAAGTTAACAATAGCTTGAACTCTGAAAATTATATGTTACAGGTAGCTAACGGGCGGAATCTTTTTGATTCTAGAGCTAGTTGATTGAATTAGCTAATATTTCAGTGTATTATAACAATCATTAAAAAGACATCTAAAAATAAAATTATACTTCGTGTTCTTAAAAACATAATTTATATACGTTTATACATAATAACCGTAAATACATTATGCCTATTAAGTCCGCTTACGTCATTTTGACGTGAGCTGCCAAAAAATTCTCTGAAACTCACCGCAGCAAGCTATATTCATCTAATACTAAAATTTCAGAAACCAGTAAGTGGACTGAAGTGAAGGCGTAACCGCCATCTTTCGACTGGTCCATAATAGCAAGGCTTATTCTTGGCAATTTGGTACCTAAAGTGATCCAGGACTACGACCGAGGTGCTAAAATAAAGTATGTGTTAGATTTCAAAGTTGATATGTAGCGTCAGTGAATCCATTATGCCTACGAAGTCCACTTACGTCATTCTGGCGCGAGCTGCTAAAACTTTCTCCTAAACTGACTGTTTCAAACTACATTTAACTAATACGAAAATTGAAGACACCACTAAGTGGGTGGGCTAACAAGAAAGGCGTAACTCAAATTTCAACTGGTCAGTAATAATAGGGCTTTGCTTTAGCAATTTGCTATTGAAAGTGACCACACAGGATTACGATAAACCAAAATTCAGCCTATGTTATATTTAGAAGCTTATAATGTAACATCAGCGAAAACACTACGCAGATACAATGTATTAAGAGCAAGATATATATTATACATATATAGATTTTTATGCGTGTGTAAGAGATGCGCAATTATAGCCTCTCTTATCTCATACGTAGCAGTATTTTGCTCTAAATATATCGTATTTGCGTAGTGTGTGTCTCTCACTTTACGTCTATAAAGACCAATTACGTCATTATGACGTAAGCTTCTAAAACTTTCTCAGAAAGTAACCGCAGCAAACGACATTTAACTAATACGAAAATTGAAGAGACCACTAAGTGGGTGGACTAACGTGGAAGGCGTAACCGCCGTCTTTCAACTGGTCCGTAATAAGAGGGCTTTGTCTTGGCAATTTGCTACCCAAGTACACAAAGTGACCTCACAGGGCTGCGAGAAAACAAAATATAGCCTATGTTACAATTCGAAACGTATATTTATATACGTTTCGAATTGTAACATTGTGCAGGGCTGCGAGAAAACAAAACATAGCCAATGTTACAATTCGAAACGTATATTTATATACGTTTCGAATTGTAACATTGGCTGCGAGAAAACAAAATATAGCCTATGTTACAATTCGAAACGTATATTTATATACGTTTCGAATTGTAACATTGGCTATGTTTTGTTTTCTCGCAGCCCTGCACATTGGTTCAACGTATTCAACGACGACGCTTCGTAGGGGAATGGCTAACAACAGTTACTTTGACTCCGAGGTCGCAGGTTGGATCCTCGCACAAAACAAACTTTTTTGTGTGCATGAGCATGTTTGTTTATCTTGGTCTGGGTGTTTTGTAACTATGTACTATTTGCATGAGTCCGATTCACGAAAAATTATAATTTAGACTATATTCTTTTTTATAAAAAATTGAGAATCTTTTTATTGTTGGAATTAATATTTAATTTTTGAACTATTCACAAATGTATTCAAAATTAATGTTTTAAAAATTTCATCCCTATCTAAGAAAGGGATGAAAGGGATTGAAAAGATATGACTGTGACAGTTTCGTGGGATCCTTTTAATCCACTGTTTAATTAAAAACAATTTAACAAGATCATAGTAAGTACAGTATATCAAAGTATTATTTTTAACAATGGTAGTATGAAGTTAGATTTTGATCGTGCTATAATTAACTATAGCATTATAATTTTTACTAAGTACATTGCTGGCTTGCAACGGACTAAAAAATATCAAACCTAACCTAATGGATATATATAATACAATGGATACGAAATAAACGTTATGCCAAACGAAAATAATCTTATAAACATTTTTAAAAATGGAAAAAATCACCTCACCCGCCTAGGTGGGATTTGAACACGACCTCTCGATGACCGGTCGAGTGCTTTTACAACTGAGCTACCAGGAAGGTTTGTGTTGGTGACGAATTTTTACATCTTATATTTTTGCTGCGTGAGTCACGAATATAATCTGTTATTATATGTTACGTACCGTGGAAGAATGTTAAAAGAAAAATCTATTTCGAAAGCTGCAAATCATCTCTTGTTCTACAAATAACATACAAAAACATGCCCACAAACCCATTCTTTACATATTCCCTAGCCACATGAAAAAGCAAGCTCTTTTATTTTAAACTTTAAACTACTAATCTAGTTCCCAAGAGATATCTATTTGTTTGTTCTTGCACGAAGAACAAAAAGGAATGTAAGACAAAAGATAGTTTCCTTAGTTTGCAGCGAGCCATTGGGACTCTGACACCTGCACTTTGTCTGGGTAAGATGCAGGTGGAGGGAAAAAGCAGATTAACTTTTGGTATCGGTTGCAATGTTCTATAAAACCAATAGGTATATATATTTGTCCTTGGGTGTTTTCTCTGTAGGCAATATGCAACACTTTGTAAAAATAATTTATATATTCTTTATTGCACATTATCTTAATATAAAAGAATTTCGTGTCACGTTGTTTGTCCGCGAGGGAATAATAAATTACTAAACCGTTTTTAATAAAATTTTGCACAGTGTGTGTGCAGTTTGATCCAACTTGAGACATAGGATAGTTTATAACTCATTGGAAAAATTAACGTAATAATATTTAAAGGCGATACGAAGTTCACCGGGCCAGCTAATATTTTATAAAACGAACTGGATGTCTGCGAATATTTTATACCCATATCAGTTTTTTATATTCTATGTCGGGTGATAGGGAAGCATACGGCCCGCCTGATGTCGAGAGGTCACCGTCGCCATATTAATGCACGAAACATAAAATATCTCTCGTGAGCCGTCACCCTCGCTGCCAACGCAGCAATTCTTTCCTTTCTGGTGATCTCACTCACTCGCAGGAACACAAGAACTATCAAGGAAATTGTTACCTGGCTGCAGTATTCTGTGAAAATGAGGTACTTCCCCAGTCGCGCAACTTATAAATATGACCTACCTCTCTTTTGCCAGAGCCTCTATCGCGGGTGCGTCATGTCCAGGTTAGGTTGGCTTTGGCTCTAAAGATCGTGGTCAACCAAATACACCCAGAAATATATCACGTGTTAATATGAAAATTGCAAAACACCATTTTGCGGCAGCAGCCATGTATGGCTGGATTAAAAAATGGTAGCATTTAGGTAATCGTACATTGTCACGAAAACCAAATTATTGTTCCAAATTTCAGCTCAATCGCCCATTAGGTAGTGGGTCAAATATAACTTGCAATATTTGATTAGAGATATCGTGGAAATAAAAAATATAAAAATGTAAATCTCATACTACTAGAGATGGGCAAAATTCCAGGAATTTACAATAAGTGCCCAGTAGGTACTTGTAAATGCCCAATAAATGCCTAGTTTTGGGCACAAATAGGGAATTTATAAGTACTTTTTGAGCATTTATCGTAAATGGCCGGCATTTTGCCCATCTCCACTCATACCACAATGTCTACTTTCTGTTAAATCTATGAAATTAATTGACTTTTCATGAAATCAACATACGCAATTATAAGATCTCTGATTCAAACGGTTCATACGCTCCGGAGAGTAATTCATATCGTTTAGGGACTTCAAAACTTCCATATAAGTTACAAAAGTTAAAACTGGAGGGATCTTCGATTACCATTATATTAAAGTTTCTGCTTAACTTGCATCATAGTTCCGCCGGAGGCCTATCAGTAACTTAGAAATGCCACTAACAAAATAAATGTCAAATATACGACCAAGTCGGCCAAAGAATCCGCCTTTTTATTTATTTTCCATTTATTTATTCAGTGAGAATGACTAATAACTCATAATATATTAAACCAGTTATATCTAAATCTTCCACTTCAAATTTTATGACATTGAATAACCTGATACTATATTGTTTTTGTAGAATTTTATTTAGAACAAAAACGTTCTTTTCCCGGATAAATTACAGCTTCATCCAACCCAACCATAAGTAAAGCTTGTATAATAGATATTACATAGCTGATGTGCATAATTACTTTATGTTAATGCATGCGGAACTTCCAACCACAAATTCCCACCACTGTGTCTCCTGTGTTAACAGAATTACCAGCGGCGACCACCAAAAATGCAATGGAAAAATTGTAGTCCCGGGAATAAACTACAGCTGCATTGGAACTGACAACGAATTTAATTAGTAGGAGTAGGACGCTTTTGGAATTTGACTTCCCTTTAGCAATGTGAGAAACAGTAATATGGCAAATAAGGCATTTAAAGCCTAGAGAGATGGATAGTCAAGTAAAGCTCAGCTGTTTGTTTATCTTACACGATTATATAATAGTTTAATCTAAAACATTGAGTTAATCTTATACATCGATTCCAATAATGTAAATTGCAAAATCGTCTGAACGCTTGGTAATCTTCCTTGTTGCTAACAAATCAGAAAAGCAATTCTCGTAATTAAAAGATATTTTATTTTGGAGAGATTTATTTTGACCACAAATTAAGATTTTTTCTAGTCTCGATCTCACAAATGACACATTTGATATTGTCGTAACACGATATGAAATTTCAAAGCTTAATTTAAAATGTGATTATATCGAAATATGACCGAAATGTAAACAAACTAAGAATAGAATTATGCAATGAGAATTAATATTCATCAATCGATGAAATCTAATACATACTCGTATATCATTTTTGTGAATTCACAATTCGATTCGGTCAACTTTCATTCTGTTATCGTAAAATAATTACCAGAATTGGCCTTCAGAATAATATACTCCCCCGGATGTGGCATGCAACGAATTCAACATGTCGTCCCGCTCCCGCTGCCAAAGATCACACTCCCAGATAACATGGCGTGATGTTTGATCTAATTTATGATTTGCAGTTATTCGCATGAACCTAGAATAGACGAAAAGAGTTTAACCTTGAAATTGCCGTGTCCAGTTAAAATTGCGCAACGGAGTGAATAACTGCTAACCACTTTTTATTTATGTTTATGTAAATGCATAATAATATCACTCACAAACAAAAGACTTGGTCATGCATATAAATGTTTATCTTGTGCGGAAATAACCGCGCGATTGCTGAAATAAATGAATTCGGGCCATATCACTTAACACCATCGGGTTTTAAATTAACCAAAGTTTATGCTATAGATGCCTCCACAAACACGCAATTTTTTAAAATACGTATTTTTCTTTACAACTAATATTCTCATAATATTGACGATAAATTTCGCAAAACGACGCTACTTATAATTGTTTATCTTATACGGAAATCAAATAACGGCCCTTGAAGCTCATATACGAAAAAGAAAACATTTGGAACAATTTAACACTGACTTCAACACCTTTATTTAATTGATGCAATAAATGGTTATAAAATATTTATTAAATCAACCAATGAGTGATGTAAGAAAAAAATTTTTTAGATTTTTTGAGACGACTTGGCCTATGCTCTACCTACCAACTCGATGTGATATAACTTTATGAACATTATGTAACTTAGTTTGATGTTCATTTGTGCGTAAATTGTATTATTCCACGTTGTGTCGGTTTTGATTATAGCAAATAGGTATATAGCGTTCATTACGAAGTGTGCGGGTTTTGCGGTAAATATGTTCACGCTATCACTATGGTTAATATACATATTTTGAATTAGTGTCACATTCATAAGACCAAAAATAAAAAATATATCACTGATTTTATATAATTTTGCTATTGTATAACAATAAATTTTCTATGGTTATTAGGGTGTCTAGCAAAACAACAATGTATGTAGGTATGCAACAATAAGGGCCTGGTGACCAGTAATGCAGGTTTTTAACAAACCTACTTCAGGCCTTTCACCACATAGGCTGTTTCTTTGCACTAAAGTTGCAAGTACATGTGTTTAAAACATATTTCTGTGAAGAAAATAAATGGATATTATTATAATCAATTATTATATTCAATTTTCAACTGATTGTACAATGGAGTGTGATCAGAGGTATTGTTTGACATGATGCCCACGGCCACACCTACTACACTACTACTAGTACTACTTCTACATTCGCACCGCTCACAGGGAAGTTATCGTCACACATTGGAGCCCAAGTGGTCGCATACTGTGCGGTTTCAGAGAAGTTTTCGGCCGCGTACTGTTAAATGTAAATATAAGTATTAATGCAACTTGTCAAGTTCTTCTATTGGCAACCCAGCCAGACTTTACAGAGAAACAGTTACAGTATTGTATTGTCACATATCCGTATCGTGTTGCGGATTTTTTTTGTTTATACTACGTCGGGCCACCCGACAAGCATACGGCCCGCCTGATGTTAAGCGATTACCGTAACCGTATTAACGCTCGCAACATAAAATATCACTTGCGCGCCGCCAGCCCCGCTGCCAACGCAGCATCTCCTTCTTTTCTGGTGACCTCACTCACTCGCAGGAACACAACAACCCTCAAGGTAATTGTTATTTGGCTGCGGTATTCTGCGGAGGTGGAGGTACATTCCCCAGTCGGGTAGCTTATAATTACGCTACCTACCTCTCTTTTCGCCAGAGCTTCGTTTGTCAGTCAGCAGGGTGTACCACGTGCAGGTGAAGTTGGCTTTGGTTCAAAGATATTGATAAACCTCTTACACCCCAAAATATAATCTGTTTGAAAACCTTACTTACCTAAATCAAAGTACGTACACAGACGGCTTCCAGTCTTAAATTACACTCTGTCACTTAAATCACACAATCTGCGACACAAGTATTATAGATGAAAATATTTGTTTTTTTAACTGGACCGAGATCTATCAGACGATGTTAATAACAGTTTATAAAATAAATGATAGAAAAAAAGTGATGGCTAAAATGCCAGACATTTACGATAAATTAAATTGCCAATAAGTACCACATATATATAAAATCTAGTCCAAACACTGGGTATTTATATGTATTATTGGAAATTTATCTTGCCCAGTTCTAGCTCCGCACGCTTCTCATGCCAACCCGCAGTTGAGCAGCGCGGTGGAGTATACTCTAAACCCTTTCCATTGAGGGGAGACCTGTTATCCCAGCTGTGGGATGAATAAGGATTGACGTCGACGCTTCTCAGACTGCATGCAGCAAACAAAAGACGTACGCTACGATTACTTGCCGAATTGAGTAAATCATGTAGGGGTGTATTTTAGTGGGTGCGTCCATCTCAGGAGATAGAGTTGTATTTATATCGTGTTGATACGCTACATATACGATATTTTTCTCGATGTGATAATCGATACCGTGTCAGTCAAAGCTACTCGATCATCGACATCCTCAAAGGAGATTAATAAGAGAACACAAAATAAACAGATCTATTCATTCTAAGATTATTACTAATGCCGGTATAAAATTCATTTCATATGTTCCTTTATTTTCAGCAATACATCATCTCGACGTATCCGTGTGTAGATTATGGGACAAACAAATATTATGCGAGGAAGCTTAATCCCGCAAAGCCTCTCCTGACGTTTGTAGAAGGGGAAAGGATGACTGCTATGCGTGATATTTACAAAATTGAAATGTAAAAGGGCAAACTTATTTATTGTTACTGTTTTGTAGGTCAATTTAGATAGTGTTAGGTGAACAGAATCTTATACTAAGAGACAAATATTGGCCACAGTAGCATGCCCTGAGAGAGGCCAACCCAGTTATGGACTGATGTGAGGTGATGATGTGTGTAAATTTACAATCATGTTCTATTTTGCATCGACCTCGTGGTTATGATAAATATTTCATATAAAAGGCATTCCCAAATGGTAATGTGAATATTTGAAACCACTAGGATAGAGATACTATTTTATATAGATCTACATACTACTTCAACCACACATAATTATTACGGTATGTTCAAAAGAAACTGAGTGATAAAAACACTTTGGTTCTAAACGTTAAGAAAATGATGACACAGAAAAAAAAAATACTTCACTTAAAGAATGAAACAGGCTCAAGACTTCTACTAAAAATAAATGGTCCAGGAAATTCACTCTCCCTTTTAAAACAGAATCTGAAAATTGCGCAAAGGAAGTAAAATGAAAAGGTTTATTTGTATGATAATACACATTTCGTAACAAGGGCAATGGGTCCGTGACACGAATAATGGCCGACATTTCCAAATGTATATATATTTTTGTTTCAACGCATTATTTTTGCAGATATGGGCGACACGCTAACACGTGCCGTATGTCATGTTTAATATAGAAAATATTATAATTTTCGTGAAGTATGTACACAGTCAGCGAAGCTTGAAATTTGAGTACGCAAAGATATATCTTTATTAGGTACGAGGTATGCGACAGGTGGTCATTTTCCAAGTGCTACTAATGCGTTGACTTTCGTTGTAAAGCATCTAAATGATATTCATGAGGAATATCATTTCGAGGATTCACAAATTCAAAACGAAGAGAAGTAGGGCATAGCTTATTTTTTAAGCTGCCCGACTAGGGAAGTAAGTACCTCCACCTCACAGAATACAGCAGCCATATACCAATTCCCTTGAGGGTTGTTGTGTTCCTGCGAGTGAGTGAGGTCATTAGAAAGAAAGAAAGGAAGAAGTATAGGCTGGCAACGGATCGGCGACCCTTTGGTGTTGGTGATCTCCATAGGCGATGTTGATTGCTTCAGGATTAGGTGACCCACATGCTCGTTTGCCCCCCTTTCGTATAAATAAAAATCCAATATAAGATCATCGCAAAATGCGTATAGCTTGCAAATATCACTATATTTGGTTTAGCAATAATAATTATAAAAACGAAGATTCACCAAAAATTTATAAAAAAAATATAGGGAACATGACAGTTTCAGTCCCGTCCCACTGACGAAAAGGTGATTTTTTCTGTTATAAGAATATTTATAATATACTGGCAAGTTCGCCGAAAGCAATCATTAAAATAATAATAAGTTTCTTCTTTTTTCTTTCTTTCGATGATCACTCTAAAGGCACATTATTTGCAAATATTTGTAAAATATATTTGGCAAATATGCTTAAATTGCCTATAATCTTTTTCTTTTCACGAAAAGTCGTGTGTTAACATAGGATTTAGTTAATTTATTGTTCTCCGCTTGAAGTAAAAACTTCTTCAGACAGGATAGGAGTAATCTGTTTGTCTGCCTTGGTTTTTGTCTCTTTTACAAATTACAGGGTTTTAGGAAATTTTGCAGTATTTTTCCTCTAAACGCTATTTTTTCAGCTATGTTGAGCAATTTGTTTATTTGGTGCATTATTTATTATACGCTGCATTACTTTAAAACATAGTAATACAACCTTTGACCTAAGAAAAATCACTAGTCATTAGGTATTCTTAGAATATAATATAATTTAAGAAATTATAATAAAACAAAGCCAGCATATTGGGAACTTTGCCTACGGGCAGCGGTTTACTAGATTAGTTTTGCTTTTAGTTTATTCAAATTAGTTTTAATTTAGATGTATTTATTAAATTTTATCTATTTTAAGTTTACTTTAAGTTTTTTTTAAGTATTTACTGTATTTCATTATTTTGTGTTCTTTGATGCATAATGAAAATTACATTTAATTATGAAATTATGTCAGTTGTAGTAGCACAAATTCCATCTAATAAATAATAATCTAAATAATATTATTATTCAGAAGTTAATGTTAAATTTAAATTACCTATTGATTGACCCATAAGATGTGTAATTTATAAAGTGAATTTCTTAACATTGTATGCAGTTATTAAGAAAATACTACATATATATAAATACTATATAGGCGCAATTACGTTTATGCAGTTATTAAGAAAATACTACATATATATAAATACTATATAGGCGCAATTACGTTTATTAGAAACCTTGATTGTAACTTCATCATTATCATTATCATTTCTGCCTATTGTTGTCCACTGCTGAACAAAGGCCTCCCCAATTAATTTCCAGCGTGGCCAGTTCAGACCTGCATCCAACGACTCCCGGCAATCCCTCGCAGGTCATCAGTCCATCTCGTAGACGGTCGCAGGAGGCCGTCCCTGCTGCGTGGCGACCCTGCGGCGGTGATTGTTACTTATTTAATATAATTATTTTGGAATCAGTCATACACATTTGGTACCTTCCTTCGGTAATCAGATTCTAAATTTTAAAGAATAGTTCTATGATATTTATCAAGTAAAATTTTGTATTAAAGAACAAACAATGTTGCAATATGCTCTTAGGTAGCAGTTGTGGTCTTGAAGTAAATGTCACGGAAATTGTATAATATCCCCGATACAGTCATCGGCTTGGCCAATTAGTCAGCTAGTTGACCAAAGTCACAGTCAGCACTTCTCTAATAAATATAAATAAGTGACATATATCATCATCGACATGTATCTACTCACTGCTGTATACAAGTCTGCCCAAACATATAACTAGTTGCGATATAATTAGTTTTTATATTCCCGTGTACATACATAATTCTAGCAGTTTTATCATAAGTAATAAGTGGGTGAAAGGTAATATAGTAAAACATAAATGTAACTCGAACATTTGATCTTGATTCCAAATCTTATTTATTCAGACTTGTTGAGCAAATTACATTTTGTGACTTGGCGTAGGAGTTGAGAAAAAATCACAGGTCGTGCGTAAAGGAGTCTATCAATGGTGACAGTCGCAACTCCAGAGCCGAGTAAGGGATTAACTGCATTTATTAATTTCAATTCAGCTTTTATCTATAGACAAACACTTTTTCTATGGAGATGTGAACGAGGCGGAACAGCGCTGAACGCGGCGGAACTGCCGCGTTGACTGCGGCGGAACTGCCGCGTTGACTGCGGCGGAACAGCGTTCAACGCAGCGAAACACTGCGGAATGCTAGCATTAGTATGCGTGTGTTAAAAACACACCTCCTCCTCATATTATGACTGAATAGACCATTAAAGCTGAACGGATGCATACTCTAGTCCATACAAAACTAGTAATTTCTACGCAACAAAAGCTGAATTAAGCTGAATATTAGTCGATAATTTTTTTTCACCAGAACCTATTTTGCTAATCATGTAGATGCAATATATTGAGATTGGTTTTGACCCTAAAAGTGATGGTAATTTAGACCCTTAGACCCCAATAACCATAGAATAAGCAAAAAGTAAGGTGTGGATTTTATGGTAAATATCAATAATATTTATACTATGTGTTTTCCTGACGTAAGGTCGTCAGATGATAAATTACTTGGCAAGTTCGGTATTAATGGAATACGAGCCTCGCTTCAATCTGATGGCGGGTTTAGAGCATACTGTACCATGCTACTCAACTGCGGGTTGGCAGAGACTCTGGATTTCACTGAGGAATCGAATCCAGAACTAAAAAATCTGACGAAGAATCAAAATTGTCGACATAGCTCTCAAAATCAGCAAGCCTAAGTGGCAGTGAGCGGGTCACATCTGCCGAGTCAGCGATGGCTGAGGCGGAAGAAAAGTCCTTGAGTGGATCCCTCGTATGGCGCAACGAAGGGTTCCCCCACTCCCTCTCCTCCTACCCCTCCCCCTCCCTACTTCTCTAAATGGACAGATAAGCTCTAAAATGCGGCTAGAAGCGGGAAGCGGAGGATCGTATACAGTGGAAAGCATTAGGGAAGGCCTATAGATCCAGCAGAGAATAGATACAGGATGATATTGATGATGCAATGCCGTATACACATTACTATATTTTGTATATCAAATAAATATTATGACATATTTTACACAATATACTTATAAACACAAATCGATGAATATTAAACAGTACTCTATACTTTAACGACTGCCATCTAATGGCAATAGCTGAGACCGATGCCGTAACGTACCCTCCGAATCATTGAGCTCAAAATAAACAAATCCAACCATAGACAGACTACCGTCGACGTCGATTCACTTTCATGTTCCATAAAAATAGCAAGCGCAACGTCACTATCGATTTCTCATTTTTATAAAAGAGATAATCTAGACATCACAGACTTTTCTATCTGGCACTAAAGAAACAATCTTTGAAAGTTTACGCTCTCTAGTAGATCCTTAGGATTTTATCCTTTTTACGATATTACACACTGATCGCTACATATTCCTCCACATTTTCTTCACAGCATCCTCCAAACGATTTTATATGAAAGTTAAACTGAATTACTATTTCACACTCAGAAATTGAAACATGAAATTGTTCAACCAATTTCAGATTTACAAGCTCATTTGGTACAATTTTACAAACGTTCAAGACTTCGCCCTCTTTACATATGAAAGGCAAAGTATAAAGTTTCAAGCTTTTAATATTCAGTCTCATTTGGCATTCATACACGGGACTAATGTACAAAATTACTGAGCATTTGCATGTCCTAATGTGGCGTTTAGCCAAATTCTATAAACCACGAACTGCTGCAAATTTATATTAACGTCAATATTAAATTCTGCATTAACATCAAAATTGGATATGATTATCTATCTGCATAATCTGAATTATTCTAAGTTTTCAGAGTTAGATAAGTAATTTAATAATAATTAATTTGAATTAATTAATTTTTATTAATATTAATCATAAAACATGAATGATTATTTTTAATAAAAATTAATAATAATCATTCATGTTTTATGAAAATTAAAACTTGGGCCTTGTATTTATACTATTGGCTGCTTTTTTTTAACCTACAGAAAGCAGCTGGGAGCAGAAAACCAAGGATCGCATATAGTGAAAAAGTATTGGGGAAAGCCTATATCCAGCAGTGAATAGGCACAGGCTGATTATGATGATGATAATGATAATGATTATAGGTTATGCAGGAAGGTAGTGCGTTGTATTGACTAACTAGAGACATTCAGTAGCATAGATTTAAGAATAAATAAATAAATAAATGTTCCTGGACAAATTACACACTGCCATATAATCCCAAACTAAGCAAAACTTGTACTATGGGTACTAGCTATCTGACACTATACTTAAATAGGTACATTTTTTTTTGTAAATATAATACATAGAAATCACCCAGACCAAGACAACCACACATGTTCATGCACACATATGTTTGTCTTGTGCGGCGATCGAACCCGCTACCTCGGAGTCAAAGTGGCCATTTCTAGCCACCGAGCTGGTCAAAATTCTCTCCTCTCAAAAAAAGCTCGATAAAATGATATTATAAAATAATATAGATATGCCACAATCATCAAAAAATTACACCCGAAAAGTGAGTCAACTGTCTTCCCTCGCACTTAGTTCGAACAAGCCAATGAAACTAACGTTTGTGACTTTTGATGGAAATAGATAAAAATCTATACATCGCGTACAATGCGATTTTAGTGGGGATTTCCTCTGCGCACTATAAGTCATAGTCGATATAGCATGGGGTTCTTAAAATATGGGTATGGGGTTCTTAAAATAAATATGGGGTTCTTAATAATAGAAATTTCTCCGAGAGTCTATAGACTCTTTTATTACTACTTTAAGAACCCGACTATTTTAAGAACCCCATGCTATAGCATGGGGTTCTTACAAAAAAGGTGTGAAGAGGTTTTTATACGGTTGGCAAAGCGCGAGAGATGCGCCTAATGTTACACGCGTTCATAGCTTGCGGTAAATACTTTCCATCGAGCAGACCGTTTGCAACCCTAGTAATATAAGAAGATGCACTGTAAAATATAAACTACGAATTTTGTTACATGCCGAGTCGGTGTTGATTCTTATGCGAACTTACTAATGTGATTCGCTTACCGTATTCCAATAAAACATGCGAAAAACAACAATTAAGCAATTAATAAATTCAGCTAAACCACTGAGCTCCTCTTTTCGCGAAACTACGACCCAAAAGCGTGTTTTTGAGAAGCATTTTGAATTCATTACAAGTCCAATTTCAACATAATTGGTGGTCACATTCTGAAGCCCGCAGTCACGAACGTGAACGTGGGGTGTGCCAATCCCAAAGGTCATTAGTCTAATGTTTTGTGTCTCATCTGAGCACGTAGAAGTGTGTATAGCCAAGTTCTGCTACATACCAATCAAAATAAAACATTAACATGGGACATTTTTTGTTGTTGCTCAACTACAAATAAAAAAATACAATAACAGTATATATAATATCAAAGGCAAACGTTACTGACTGATCCATCAACGCACCGCTCAAACCACACTAGACGGATCGAGTCAATCTTTTATGACGTAGGCATCTGCTAAGAAAGGATTTTAAAATTCCCACGGTACACGGGAGTACTTGGGGAAAAAAATCGCGGTGAAAAGTTATCTATCCACTGCATAGGTCATCTCTAATGCCTTCCACCATATGCGATTCTCCGCTTTCCGCATCCAGCCGCTTCCGACCGTACCCTTGTGGTCATCGGTCCATCTAGAGGGGGACGCCCGACGCTTCGTCGCCCCACACGAGGTTTCCACTCAAGAATTTTCTTCCCCCATCTGCCATTACTCACTCGGTGGACGTGGCCGGCCCACTGCCATTTTGAGACCTGTCGACAACTTTGGTTCTCAGTTGAATTTCTTCGTTTCGGATTCGGCCCCGTAGAGAAATGCGGAGCATAGCTCTCTCCATCGCTCACTGCGCGACTTTCAATTTATGGACCAGCCCAATAGTCAGAGCCGAAGTTTCTGCACCATAGATCATGGTGGTATATATAATTACTAGAATATTAATAAAAAACATTCAATAGATAGATCTTTGTTCCAGCGTACTGTAAAAATTGTATCTGAAATACTTTATACTATAAGGCTTCACATTAACGTTCTCATTGAAAATATTATAGCTCGTAATGTAAAATGAAAACATAAATTATATTGTGCAGTGGACAATGCCTTTAAGAAGAAATGCAATATTTTCCTCGACATTTAAAATGTCATTTCAATAGTTACTCTTCCCGCTACTGGAAGTTCGACGTCTGCTCCGCGAATTCGTCTTTTTCTTTTGTCAATCGGAAAAGTTGCTCGCCGCTGGCTATTTCAATCCATTCCCATATATTCCTCAGCAATGATCTTTTACGTGTTCCGCCTTGTCTCTTACCCTCTATTATGCCCATCACAATAAAAAAAACCATAGGTTGGTATCTTTCATATCGTAATATAAATAAATAAATAAATATTCAGACAAATTACACAGCGCCATCTAGCCCCAAAGTAAGCAAAGCTTGTGTTATGGGTACTAGGCAACTGATAAACATACGTAAATACATTTTTTTTTTGTAAATACATGCTTATGATACATAGAAAATACCCAGACTAAGACAAACAGACATGTTCATGCACACAAATGTTTGTCCTATGTGGGAATCGAACCCACGAGCGTTGGTGTCGAAGCTGCGTCATTGACCGCTACGCCACCGAGCTCGTCAATATTAATGTGGATTAATGAATAAAAAAACTTGGTTTTGAGCTAAACAGCTATCTTCTGATTTTAACATTGAAAATGTTTTTTTTTTTTTTCGTTCGCTCCAGTAGGCTCCCATTTTCGCTGAAAGTGCGACTCGCCCGATACCCTGAGGTTTAGGGCCACGAGGACGTATGAGGGCTCAAAAGACGCGGAATTTGATGGGCTTGAAGAAAATGTAAAAAATATTTTGGAAAAGTCAAAAACTTTTTTGGAAATCGAAAAAAAAACCTTTTTCGACCGAGAAATTTCAAAAATATGAAAAAAAAGCACCTCGGTATTGAACCAAGGAACATTTTAGGTCATAACACTTTTTTCGATATTGGTGACGGTTGAGGCTGTAGAGGTGCCCTTAGCCGCGAGTCTTGCGCGGCGCGAGGTGCGATATCACGCGGCGGGCGGCTCGCGTGCGGCCACGAGGACGTATGAGAGCTCAAAAGACGCGGAATTCGAAGGGCTATAAGACGATGTAAAAATATTTTGGAAAAGTTAGTTTAGATAATTTTTTTTTTTGATAGATTCTTTTTCAATGCACTTTCAAGTCGTGTAGAGCACGAGATCTGTGAATATTTTTTTAAACTAGTGTCATTTTAACGGCATTGCAAGTGTTGCACTTAAATTCTCTTAAGTAAAATCATTGCAGGTATTCTAACCAAAATTTTATTTCATATTTATTCGTAGACATTCCCTTGCTACCACTTTACAATAGTAAGTAACACAGAGCCTAAACGAACTTGGTTCTGTTTCACTTTAACATTTTAAATACACATAGCTTTTTTTGTACCTTATGTCGCTTTTTACTTGATTAGTTTGTTTACACTGACACGCTTAATGAAAATTGAATTCTTTGATATCTAGCAATGTACTTTGAACGGATGGATCAATGTAATTGCTCCTTTTATATTCATTCCTTTTTTCATTATATCCAGTATTTATTACGTTATTATAATGATAGTGTTAGATACTTAAAATCCGTGGTGCACGGCTTTTGAGCTTCACTTGACTAGCCATCTCTTTAGGCTTTTAATGTCTTATTAGTCACATTGCTAAGAGGGGAAGTCAAATTCCAAAGGCTTCTTACTCCTACAATTTCTTCTGATTAAATTCGGACTGCAATGGACTTAACTGTTCATTGCCTTTTTTGGTGGCCGCCACTGTTAATCCTGGCTGCACAGAAGTCACTGTGGTGGCAATGTGTAATGGGCTCCCGTCCCGTTAAAAACGAAATATATTTTAGGTTGCGTGGAAATTATCATGGTACCTAACACCTGACGGAAAGCGGTGACCTAGTTTATATAGGTTTGCAATATGCCTTCTCTTCTAATTTCACTCACATGCAGGAATACAACAATCCCCTAATCTAGTAAATTGGTATTTGCTGCAGGCTTCTGTGCTTCACGTGCAACCCACACGTGCTTTTCTAGTCGCAATATTTGATATTACGCTGTGCTACCACTGAGCCATTGAAAATTTCACGAACATAGTCCTGAAGAAGAAATTGATTTAAGTACTTGACATGGAAGAAAACGATGATATGTTACTCTTTCTTTAATGTCCAAGAAGGTTCATAAAACTGGTTCAGCTTCAGAATCATCACTCTGTTCTTCCGTGTTTACGTAGGTACTTTTATCTTTTGCTCTTTTCATGTCCTATTTAATTTCTACTTCCGTGTCCATGTAGTTACTTAAATGTGTTTCTCCTTCAGAATCAACATTTTCTTTTCCGGTTCTATGCATGTTTCTCCCATTATGTCCACCACCAGTCACAAGTCCTATGTTTGACGTCATCGTCCATATATATGTAGGTACCTAATCCTATTTCTCATGCAGAACCATCAAGCTCTTCTTCCGTGTCAATAAATAAATAATAAATAAATAAATAAATATTGTCAGACAAATTACACAGCGCCATCTAGCCCCAAAGTAAGCGAAGCTTGTGTTATGGGTACTAGACAACTGATAAACATACGTAAATACTTTTTTTTTGTAAATACATACTTATGATACATAGAAAACACCCAGACCAAGACAAACAGACATGTTCATGCACACAAAGGTTTGTCCTGTGTGGGAATCGAACCCACGAGCGTTGGTGTCAAAGCCGCGTCATTGACCGCTACGCCACCGAGCTATTTCTACTTCAAAACCGCTTTTATATATTTCTGCTCTTTTAAATATTGACTTGCAGAGAAAGCCTTAAGCCCGCATTTTGCCATTATGCCATTTAAAGTTTAAATAAATATAAAATTTCCATACTGGTTTTACGACATAAATTTTCAACTGGGAATAATGCGGACATTTGTATCGGTACTACCTTGACTTAGACCCTAGAGAGATGACCTAGAAACAAACTATGTCGTTGGGGCTGCGTGAAGAGTATACGATTAGTTTGGAAATTGTTAAGTTTTGATAACTAGTTAACAACTAATAAATTGGATTCAAGAATTTGCTATCCCTAATCGGCCATTGAGCGAAAGTCATCAGTAAGAACTAGAAATGAAATCTCATCTGAACGTTCTGACTTTGCCTTTTACATAATTTAGGTTATGTCGAATCAAGTGTATATCCAAAGAAGTTTTAATAATATATTTGTTTATCCATAGATTAATGAATGATAGAACAAATAAAATTAACTATATAAAAAAAACTAAAGTAGTCAATTGCTGTACGTAGTTTTATGCCTTGGTTTGGTCAGAAAGATATTTTTATTTAAGGTATTTTTATTCAATACCTATGTTATTTGTACAAAACTGAATACTTTTTGGCCGTGTGGTTTCCGGCAGATTAGAATAGAATCACTCCGTTTCTTCCCGTGAATGTCGTACAAGGCGACTAAGGGAAATACATTATCAAATATCGATCAGGCCTCCCCAACTCGTTTGACCAGCGTAGGGAGTGTAGGCCAAATCCTTCTTCCGTCTAGGATGGACGAGAGAGGATCGTGCTCCTATAGTGGAGCCTAAAATGGACCTCATGATGATGATGATGTATACTTTTTGTGATCGCTCCACCTCACAGAATATCGCAGCCAGATAACAATTCCCTTAAGGGTTAAGGGTTGTTGTATTCCTGCAAGTGAGTGAAGTCACCAGGAAAAAAGAAAGGAAGGAGTATAGGCTCGCAACGGATCGGCGACCCCCTGGTGTTGCTGATCTCGTTGGGTGGTGGTGACTGTTTTCTATCAGGTGACCCACATGCTTCCCTCACCACCATCTCTTATTGCGATTCAATAACTGGATAGAATGCTAATTCAATGAATAAACGACTCTATTTCAAATGGAATAGAGTCGCTTATTCATTGGTAAGAATAAGCACTCTATTCAATTATTGAGTCGCAATAAGAGATGGTGGTAACGGGGCAGGTGACCCAACATGCTCGATTGCCCCCTCTCAAAATATAAGTATATACACGTCAAGCACATAATCCTCTTTCCGAGTTTTGATACGATCGCGTAAAAACTCCGGGCTATCGGCTGACACTTTACATGTAGGCGCAGGCCGCCTACGGAAAAATCAGTATTATGTGTATTTGTTCGACATTTGACATTCAAGGAAGGAAAAATCAAATCGGCCAGCCCAAAGCATTCTTTACAAACTTGATTTGCACATAAAGTTACATAATTACTGAAATGGAACCGACGCCATTCGCATTTCCGCAGACGAATAACGTGGCGGAAGTTATTTCTTCTTTTGTTGTATGGTACCTACTACGCTCCCCTCGCACAAGGAAAATATCAAAATTCACTACTGAAAAAACATGTGTAAATACAGTCGTGTAAATTCAACATTAATGGCAGCGTGATAGACTATGCTCTATAAGCCTTATGTTATGTGAATGCCGAATACCCGTATAATTATTTTAGTTATGCAAAATACAAACATACCTACTTACAAAAAAAAACATCCACAGACCCTGCAGTTCCCGCAATCTTCGGAGGCATTGAAAATGAATTTAAGAATAAAACAAATCTTGCGAAAAGAATTTTTATTTTTTTTCAATGTCAAAAATATTTTTTTTCACGCTCGTAAAAGCACACCTACAGGACACAATTATTAACCAATTTCACTCGGAGAGGTCTCAATCGACGCGCAATCTATCTTCGAAGATGCGATTTCCTCAATTTTTCGATATATGTAAAAGTATTTTTTTAATTAATTACTTACTAAAAAAGATAGAATTTTCTTCCGACTTTTTAAAATTTTCAAAATTTCTCACTCTACTATCCAGCCAATTTTCAAATCCAGCAAATTCGTTCACTATCGGATCCACAATTAAATTCTGAACCTGGGGAGACTTGTTCTATGGCGAAATCTCAATTATCCTCGGAGATATAGCGAAAATAGCTTATTGGCCGAAAAGGATTTGATAGACATTTTCAATGTCAAGACTATTTATGCCCCAAATCGATGGAGACACTAAACAATAACTATCGGAAATGAGCAGAAAAAGGATAAAAACTGGAACCTGGCTACTGGAAAAACAATTGGAACTTAACTATGGAAAAAATACTAAGAGGTAAAAATCAAATCTTCATATTGATGAAGACGGTTAAAATCTAGCATAGATTAAAATTGGATGAATATTTTACGTGAAAAATACGTACACAAACATCTACTACGGGGAATGTAATAAATTGGTAATTACTGATCCATATAATAAATTGTGTTTTGGTTAGATTTGATTTGCTTTTCGGTTAGTTTAGGATTTTCTTGTGTCCAGCCACTGGAAACAGGAGCACTACTTCGCGGGGCTTCGTCGACCCAGTTGACGAATTCCAGTTTTCCAGTTTCCAGTCGACCCAGTTGATACAAAGTAAGCTTAATTATTAATAATTAGCTGATCTGTGCCCACATCGTTGGACGGGAAACATTTTTATGAAATGTCTTTATCATAATGTTATAATAAACCACCAAGTGCCAACAATCAACAGTATCAACTTTAAACAAGTCTTTATCTTGCATCCGGGGTAGTATACTATTCAGATTTGGTAGCAACAAGCGTTCAGACGATTTTGCAATTCATATTATTGGAATCGATGTGTTAAGTTTCTAACACTATTAGGGACCTAAAACATTGAGTAATGTTTCAGGTCCCTAATAGTGTTAGAAACTTAAAATCCGTGGTGCACGGCAGTTGAGCTTCACTTGACTAGCCATCTCTTTAGGCTTTTAATGCCTTATTTGCCATATTGCTGTCTCTCACATTGCTAAGAGGGGAAGTCAAATTCCAAAAGCTTCCTACTCCTACTAATTTCTTCTGATTAAATTCGTTGTGAGTTCCAAGGCAGCCGTAGTTTTACCCCTGGGACTGCAATGGACTTCATTGTTCGTTGCCTTTTTTGGCGGTCGCCGCTGTTAATCCTGGCTACACAGGAGATACAGTGGTGGGAATGAGTGGTGGGCCCCCGTCCCAAAAAAAAAAAAAAAAAGTCTTTATCTTTTCGGGTTAAGATATAGCCTATGACACTCACAAATAATGTGGCTTTCTATTGGTACAAGAATTATCAAAATCGGTTCAGCAGACCCAGAGATTACCCTCTACAACCTCACAAACTTTACCTTTTTATAATATTATCTATTTGGGCGCTTACCGCTAAAAGTCCCCGTTAGTCGTAGCTCCTAGATTGGAAGGTACTTCATTTAGAGTTAGTCTTACCATTGGCATCTTGGGTATCGACATATCCAGTCATGTTCAGTTTAGCGGCCACTTGGAATGCAAGGCCAAACTGGCTTATATGAAGATTCGTGACATTAATAAAGCCAGGCGGTATTTTACACCCCGATATCGCCTTCAACTATATAGCGTCCGTCAGCGGTATTTTCGAACAATTACGACAAGGGAGCTTTCAAGAACATAGTCTTTATTTTCCTTATAAGGCGACCCCTTGGTGTTGCTGATCTCCATGGGCGGTGGTGATTGCTTTCCATCAGGTGACCCACATGCTCGTTTGCCCGTGCGTGCGTTTGTTATGCACTTGTAATTGGTAATATGTTTTATATACATATATATATATAAGAATATATATAAAACATATTACCAATTACAAAAAATAACATATTTTAAATTTTAATATTTTATTGTAGATTAAAATTGTTTGATTAATTTTGAGACTCACTTTTAAATTACAGAGAGCCTTCATTAAGTAGGTAATTAATTAAAGCAGGTAATTAAATCAAAGTAGGTAATTAAAGTAGGTATGTTATTTCTTCAGCTAAATGCGAAGACTTTTAAAAAATATATATACTTAATGTATAGTTTTATACATTTTATTAAATACGAATTAGTACTCAAATGTACGAAAACTTGTAATTTTGACTCGAGAAAGTTTCCGAGGGGGCCTTTTAGGTATATAAATAAAATGTTTGAGTTTGATTAAAAAATACAAATATTTATATGTTCTACATTTTTCTTATTAATTACACATTTCCCGTGAAATAATAAATGAAAGTTCATTTGATAAATGTGTACTACGAACGAACTTTCGTAATACCTTGCGATCGGAGCCACATTTCACTCAGAAGGGAGGTTAGGTCGCCCTGTGAGAGCGGTAGGGAGTGGCCATACTGTTATTACTCATACTGTGCTTTAGAACTGTCATCAAATGACAACAGCCGCGATTGACGGCTTAACGTGCCCTCCGAAGCACTGCTCCGTGCTACTTGAGATAAATGAACCCATCCGTAGACAGGCTACGGTCGAAGTTGCTTAACTTGCGTGATTGATTTGAGTGACACGCGCAACGACGCCATAGAGCACCTCCGACAATATATATATTCTAAATTAAATAATAAAAAAAAACAGTCATTCGATAATATGGGATCAGTATTTCCCGAGCAAAACCGGAGGCGCTACCGCCAAAGCTGAGGCCAATTTACCCATAGTACAAGCTTTTCGCTTAATTTGGGACTATTTTTTTTTATACTACGTCGGGTGGCAGACAAGCACACGGCCCGCCTGATGTGAAGCTGTTACCGTAGCCATGTTAACGCTCGCAACATAAAATATTGCTCGCGCGCGGCCACCCACGCTGCCAACTCAGCATCTCCTTCCTTTCTTTCTGATGACCTCACTCATACGCAGGAACACAACAACTCTCCAGGGAATTGTTATTTGGCTGCGGTATTCTGTGAGGTGCAGGTACATTCCCCAGTCGGGTAGCTTACAATTACGCTCCCTACCTCTCTTTTCGCCATAGCTTCGCTTGTCAGTCAGCAGGGTACACTACGTGCAGGTGAAGTTGGCTTTGGTTCAAAGATCTTGATGAACCACTTACACTCCAAAATAGACTAGATGGTTCTGTGTAAATTGTCCAGGAATATTTATTGATCTGATTTTTTATCGCAAATATAGATCTTAAGTTTAAATTAATGACAAATGTCTTCAGCTTAGACGGTAGAGTTCTATGGTTTCTATCAGCTAAGCTAAATACAATTGTCGCCAATCTAAGCTGAAGTTGGATTTTCTCAATAAAATAATCCAATACAATACAATACAATACTCTTTATTGCACCAAAAATACAGTACAGTTTTAAAAATAAACATATAAACAAATTAAGTACAAAAGGCGGCCTTATCGCTTAGCGATCTCTTCCAGGCAACCTTTGGGTAGAGGAGACCTGAACTATAGGTAGATGGCGCAGCATATACTATATACCTACATAATTATACAATACAAACATACAAATACACACATAATCATACATACACTACATAAATATATAAATATAATAATAACATAAAAAATAAAGAAGTTAAATAGAGATAAGTGACATATAGTGAGTGTTAACGAGATTTTTAAACGTGACAATAGATTGCGCGTTACGGATAGTTAACGGCAGAGCATTCCAAAGCCTTATGGACTGCACAGTAAAAGATTTTGCATAATATTGAGAAGAGTGAGATGGTGTTACAAGACGAAGGGAAAGGGTGCTGCGCATAGCACGCTCCTGGACATCGCTGTGAAACAAGAATCGCTCATTTAAATAACCAGGAGTAGCAGGATTGAAAAGAGTAGAGTAAAGAAACCAACGATATTCGAAATCCAACGGTAATCGACTTCAGCTTCGGCGGTAGGACCCCGGGTCTGAATACTAGTAAGTATATAAATGGGTATAAATTCCAAAAGCCATAATTGATTTTCCTTTGACACAATTCTTAATCTCACATCAGCGAGTATATTTTAATTCCGATAACATTCACGGGACGACCAATGCCTTCCGAACCCCCCGGGATCAACCCTACCCTTTTAAATTTATCACAAATGGAACGGGGAACCGTTGGGAAAACTCCATTTTGCATGACAGACCGTATTTTACCAACGGCGACGTTCAAACATGTTTTCATTTTGTTAGTCGTAAGTAAATCTTGTGAGCTTTTTACACTAAACATGTTAACTTCAAGGTGATTTTCCTGTCTCCAAAAACATAACAAATTACTAAGACAAAGAAAATAATAAAAATCATGTTTAGTAAATGGCTGGCTTAATCACCACGGCTAATGGTGAGTGAGTTCCTTTTATATTGTGCACTGCGACACGGTTGGCATTGATGGCTATTGTTAATATTCTTAATACAAATGTCTGCTGTATCACTGTATGTTCTCATACGTTGCATAATTGTGTATTTTTGTGTGCAAATTATGTCAAATGTATCTTGTTGTGTTGTAGTGTGCTTTATAATAAATGTTCTATCTAAAATAATATGTTTATATTGCAGGCGTTCCTTATTATATTCCGTAGATCAAAGGTTCCCAACCGGTGGTCCGCGGACCACCAGTGTTCCGTGAGAGGTAAATTATGGTCTGTGATACAAACTTATAATGTAAGAGATTGAGCACTATTATAGAAAATACTAAAATCTCGAGTTATAGAATAATGGATTTATATGACAGTTGGGCACCCTACATGCAACTAAAACCTCGTAGTGGTCCGCGAACAAAAAAAGCTTGGGAACCACTGCCTTAGATCAATATATAGTGTTCCATATTTGTTACTAATGCCGAAATATATAAGGAATTACAAATGAACACTGTGAACGAAAAGATCCTTATTGCTGCCGAAAGATATGGGGGAAAACTAGAGGTTCACCCGAATGAACTGGCTGCGAAGCTGACAACACTTATCGGAAGCGACTCAAAAGGAAGGATATCCTGAATAACATGAAATGAGTAGAGCTTCTCACTGGAGGGCACACTCTGCAGCCTTCACCACATCTACTTGAAGCACAAATTATTGCTGATTGCAGATACAACTCAAAGAAAAATAAAATATTGCAGGCAGTCTCTTACTGCTTCTAAACATAAATAAATATTTCTGGACAAATTGCACAGCGCCAAATTAAGCGAAAAGCTTGTACTATGGGTAAATTGGCCTCAGCTTCGGCAGTAGGGCCCCCGATTTTGTACGGGAAATACTAATCCCATATTATCAAAAGATAATGAGAACGTCCTCTCATGCACGCGAACATGGAGATGTTTTCCGTTCGCTCTGGATAACATATTTTGTATAATGTTTGTTAACAAGTATGGGCAGCGTTCAAAAGTTGAGAATGGTTCACGTCCTTAATGTCTCAAGATATTCGTCTGCCATCGGTGAGTATTACCGATGATAATTTATGTTATGTAGTTTTCTACGGCTAAAGTCTTGAACCACTGCGTCCTCCCTGCAGTGACCTATAGTGCAGAGACAAGTATCTGCACTATAGGTCACTGCCCCTTCTCTCTCTCTCTCTCTGGTCTCTGCACTATAGGACTAGTCCACAAGCTAAAAAAAATAGATCTCGCAGCGAGCCTTGGAGAAGGCTATGCTCGGGGATTCTTTGAGGATCGAATCCGGAACGAAGAAATTCGACGGGTTTTTTGTAATGTTGATAAAGAAAACACTAAAACGTTTACGCAGGTAGTTACTGTGCTTTTCTCATCAAGACCATCGTTTGATACTAATATTGTAGGGGTTATTGTGAAAACGATATTAAGCCATTTTGTAGCGGCATTTAAGTAATCGCGCATTGTTACGATAACGAAGTGAGTGTGTCGAATTTCACCTCAATCAGACACCGAGAATTCAAATTTAACTTGCAAGATTTGATTGATTTGACAGACAACGCAGTGAAACTAAATAATCGTCGTTAACTCTTAGTCAACCCACTGCTGGCTCCTCAAACGAAGGAGTTTAGAGCCTACTCCACCACGTGTTTTCAAGCCGCCTAAAGGCCACTGACTTAGCTTAACGACTGTTATCTAATGACAACTGCCGGGACCGACGGCTCCTCCGAAGCGAAAGGAGCTCGAGATAAATAAACCCATCTTTCGACAGGCTACGATTGACGTTACTTTACTTGTGTGTTCGATTAGACTGACGCGTTCAACGAAGCTATCGAGCTAAATAAAAGAGATTGTAACACTCATTATTTGTCGATATCTCAACTTTACGTAACAATATTGTATTTCGAAAGCAAATAAAAGACACAAACACTTGAAATGTCTCGAGTAGTTGAAATTTTTCTTAACAATATATCTCCAGAATTTAACAAAAGGTTCCCAAACAATTAAACTGATAGGAGAATAGGACATTTTTCTGCCTCACAAAGAAATAGTTCCTTCTATTTACAGTGTTCCACAAAGCTGCCGTGTGGCATCACTGTTTCTCAAAATACTTCCAGTAAATTGCGAAGAAATCTTTTTATTACTTCACATTCAATGATAGCAAAGAAAATGAATATTTCCAATAACCTTTAGGAATTTACCTCAAGGAGATATTTTTATGTAGATATCGACATACTAGCAATCTTACTTTTTCTGTGATAGAATCCTCGCATTACTGATATTTCTTTTGCAAATAGTCTTTTATCGGTTCCTAATATCGATTACCATAATAATGGAATTTGTCGTCTCGGTAATTTCCCTGGGTATTTGTGGTATTAGGTATACCTTAACCAATAGAAATAATAGACATGAAAATTTTATTCATAATAATAACGTCAATGTCCATGTCCAATCGAATAACTTCGATTATATAACAAAAAAATCTTGTGAGATTAGAATTATTTTTCGCATGTCACACTTTTGTACAAAATATAAATAAATATTCCTGGACAAATTACACACGGCTATCTAATCCTATAATAAACTAAGCAAAGCTTGCACTATGTGTACTAGATATCTGATAGTATACTTAAATACCAACTACCAACCCAACCCGCAGTTGAGAACGTTGAGCCCCCCGCGCCCCCCCCCGCGCAAAAACGCGGCGGAACTATGCCCATTTGTTTTTTGTTCCTACCTGCCCGGCGCCGCGGGTGGTCGGGGCCCCATAAAAACGGTCATTGAGACGCAACTTTGTTATTGAGTGCCTACAAGTGGTGTTTTTTACGTTTACTAAGAACAGCACTATACAATGCCGTCTTTTGTTGTTCAACACTCGACTATAGTGTAGAATTACGATGGTCTAAACATTCTCAAGTGGTGTTTCATAGCCCTACTTGTATTCAAAAAAATACCTTATGAACTAAGGCGATAACGTATAGTTTTTTATTTAAAAATACGCTAGGGAGATAAAACCCGATGTTAATAAACAAAAACCTACACTTACCTAAACAAAATAAGTTTTTATAGCACTTGACACCGGCCCGAACATCTGGCGCCGTTAAGGCTCTTAAACCCCTTTTTTTATTTTTTTTTCCATTGAGTTTATGATTCTTTGGCCTTAATCCGATAGCTAATATGGCGGAGAAACGAAAAAAACATAAACAAATGGGCCTAAATGTATGACAGATGAGTATTGTTCAATCTGCCCAAAACTGAACGCCAAACTGCAAATGCCGACCGTAGGTCGACACGGGCAATTCAAGCGTTTCAAGGTCGTGACGTCACTTGTCGACCGTAGGTCGACACGGGCAATTCAGCGGCTAGAGTTTTATTTTATTTTTAACATTTGAATAATTGATCATATAAGGGGTTTAAGCTTAATCTGCCCCTCTATGCTGGGCACAAAAAGAATATCATAATAACGATCATCTAAAATGTGAATAGCTATAGTAAAAAAGCAAAAAATATTTTATATAATATGTATTTGCATACGTGTAAATTTATACTATACTTAAATTAACGTTTAAATTTAATTTTCAATTATACTCTCCCTTTGCACCTACCATGTACTATGACCAGTAAGTCAACCTCAGGGAACAAATGGAGTCACTTTGAATGTAAACTATGTTAAGGAGCTTGATGGAGTGTGGCTAAATGTTGTATGAGTGATTTCCCATTTATGTTAAGAAATAAATATGTTTTTTCCGTACTTGTCGGATTCAAATAACTTAAAATTATGTTTAATAAGTTCCTCTTTATCAGAATACATCGATATCTCAGAATTTGACTTTTTGAGGGTTGACACATTGTTGCTTATCAGCATCCATTTGACAATGCTTGTGTAGTATTAAGTCCGCCTGTGTACCTACACTTATTTTGTGCATGAAGTTTAAATAAATAAATTTATTTATTTATTTCTTTAAACTTTATTATCTTCTCCTTCTTCTTCTTAGCCATTCTCAACCAATTTGGTGTAGGCCTCCTTCAGATTGCTCCATCTCTCTCGGTCTTGCGCTACTTCTATCCAATTTGTTCCTGCAATTTCCTTGATGTCATCTTTCCATCGCATTTGTGGTCTGCCTCTGGGTCGTTTTTCCTCCCAGGGTCTCCATTCTAAGACCGCCTTGCCCCATGAGCCATGTTTACGGGCTATGTGTCCTGCCCACTGCCATTTCAAACTAGCGACGCGTTTGACGGCGTCAGCAACTTTGCTTTTTTGTCTAAGCCAGGTGTTTGTCTTACGGTCCCTCAGCGTCACTCCCACGAGCTTCCGCTCCAGTTTCCTTTGGGCGACTTGTATTTTATTAATATACTCCCTTGTCAGAACCCAAGTTTCTGCTCCGTAGGTAAGTACTGGTAGAATACACTGATTAAACAATCTGGCTTTCTGTTCAGCTGTTATATTCATTTTGAAGGCAAAGTCGAGTTTAGAGTAGGCAGCCCACATGATACGTATGCGTCTATCGATTTCGTTCACCTGATTATCTTTTCCCATCTTTATTTCTTGACCCAGATACACATATTTCTCAACCTTTTCAATGACTGTCTGGTTTACTTTGATCGTGGGTGATATGGGATCATTGGTCATGATTTTAGTTTTATTGAGATTCATTTCCAGACCGACGTTTAAGGAGGCTTCGTTTAATTCTTGGATCATAATCTGGAGGTCATCAGGGTTATCACTCAAGAGAACGATATCATCTGCGAATCTCAGGTTGTTCAGTCTAGCTCCTGGTAATTTGAGACCACGTTCCTCCCATGATAGTGTTTTAAAGACATCTTCCAAAACTAGGGTAAACAATTTTGACGAAAGAGTGTCTCCCTGCCTCACGCCTCTTTTGATGTCTATATCTTGTGTTTGGTCCACTAATGTGACCTTCATGGTAGCATTGTTGTAGATGTTCTCGATAAGCTTTGTGTACCGGTGGTCTATGCGAGCATTTTGTAGTGCTTGAACGACTGCCCATGATTCCATACTATCAAACGCCTTTTTGTAGTCAATGAAAGCTATCCAGAGAGATGTTTGATACTCCGTAGCTTTTTCAATCACTGTTCTCATCGTCATAATGTGGTCCATGGTGCTAAGTCCGCTTCTGAATCCTGCTTGTTCAGGTGACTGGTAGAAGTCGAACTTATTAGTCAAACGGAGTGTGATGATTTTAGTAAGTAGCTTGTACAGGTGTGATAGTAGACTGATCGGGCGATAGTTATTTAGGTTTGTTTTATCACCTTTTTTAAATAATAGTATTACATTTGCACTTTCCCACTCTTTTGGTATTTTGCCATCTTCGAGGCATTTGTTTAACAATATATTAATGTAATCCATTACACGTTTCCCTCCTGCTTAAATCATCTCGACCACCACCCCATCCTCGCCAGGAGCTTTCCCGTTCTTCATTTTACTAAGAGCTTGTTCGACTTCCATTTTAGATATCTCTGGTATGTCTTCTGATCCAACATTCATGATACGTCTATCAGGAATTTCTGCTGGTTTAGGGTTTTTAGATGAATATAGCGCCTGATAATAACATTCCACTGTTTGTAAGAATAGTTTTCTGTCTGTTACCAAATTCCCGCTCTGATCCATTAGTTTAGTGATTTGTTGCGCACCTTGTGATATTGCTTTCCGAAATACTTTAGGGCCCTTGTGTTTTTCTATAATAGCCTGCACGGTTCTTTCTTTATGTTCCTCAATATCACTTTCCACCCTCTTCCTCACTTCTTTGCAAAGGTTTCTAAACTCAGCAGTTATTACACGTCCTTATTTAATTTGTAGTCTCCTTTTTTCTAAAAGATCTTGGGTTTCTCTTTTTAATCTGTGGCGGGTAGCTTTTCCTTTAGGGACTACTTCCTTTGCTTCCTTGTAGAGAGTACTTTGTAGGTGTTTCGCAAGATCGTCTACGTCGGAAGATGGAGAAGACAACGAGAGGGCATCACTAACTCTCTTTTCATATGTCTTTGCTAACCATAAGGCATATTGGGTCTATCCTTATTTTCTTTGATCTTACAAAAGTATACCGCGACATTTTAGCGTTGATAATGACTTTTGCTCTGATAAGTCGATGATCACTACCAGTGTTGAAAGAATTAAGGACGCTTGCGTCTTTTATTATACATTTATGGCTGCTAAACACATAATCTATTTCATTTTTGTGTCTTCCGCCTGGAGACAACCATGTCCACCTTCTTTCCATGCGTTTTTGAAAGAACGATCTCATATGAAAAAGGTTGTATTGTTCCAATAGGTTGATCAGTCTGGTGCCTGAAGGGTTTCTACTACCAAAACCAAAATCCCCCATGAAGGTCTCTGAGTCATCCATTTTAAATCCAAATTTCGCATTAAAATCGCCAGTGAGTAGACTTATTGTTAGCTAAACATTTATCTAGGTCTTTGTAAAACGTCTCTATAGAGTCATCGGATGCCCTACTAGTCGGAGCGTATGCTTGGATGATCTTAATTGTATTTTTTTTTCCAACGTCCACAATTGTAATTTTTTTTAAGAAAAAAATAAAAACTTTATTATAAGTCTAAATAAATATATAAATTTATTTATTTATTTAAACTTATTTATTTATTTATACATTTGTATATATTATGTGAGTTATTTACAATTATTATAATGTCATTGTAAATTCTTTTTTCATGTCATTAAAGAGTATTTTATTCTAAGAAAATGGATTAAGGGATTAAAAAAGATACCCGCGACAACAGTCACGTATATATCAGTATCAGAACTATTATGTAGTTATCCATTTAAACTATTAAATAGAATTGAAGAGACACCCAGCAATTTACTAATCAAAATGGTGACTTTGCAGTACACACCGTCGTGCTTTGTATTTCTAGATGTGTCACTTATAATAGCAAACATTATACATATTTAAATTTATATGAACGGTTCACTTTTTCTATATGCAATTTAAGGTTTTGGTCCACGGATACCACGGAGCCCATAGGAACACCATCGTCCCATACATATAATTTTAATGATAGTAGTTTAACTTTTGATGAGCTCGGCGGTCGAGTGCATGCCAAATGATTTTAATACTCATTTCTGCGGGTTAAATTTCTGTATAAAGTAAATATTTAGATAGATAGATAGTAGTTAGATAGATAGATGTTGACAAGCTCAGTGGCGTAGCGGTCAATGACGCAGCTTCGACACCAACGCTCGTGGGTTCGATTCCCACATAGGACAAACATTTGTGTGCATGAACATGTCTGTTTGTCTTAGTCTGGATGTTTTCTATGTATCATAAGTATGTATTTACAAAAAAATGTATTTACGTATGTTTATCAGTTGTCTAGTACCCATAACACAAGGTTCGCTTACTTTGGGGCTAGATGGCGCTGTGTAATTTGTCTGACAATATTTATTTATTATATTATATATTATTATATAGTATATGCTTTATTTGCACTATATACAAACTACAGAAACAATTTAGATAGCATACAGAAAATAATCCACTTATAATGTTAGTGCAACAAGGCGGCCTTATTGCTAAAAACAAACTTTTCAAGGCAACCTTAAGGTAACGGATACATTAAATGAAGTAGGTAAAGGTTTAGGGGTGTAAGTGGTTCATAAACATCTTTGAACCAAAGCCAACTTCACCTGCACGCGGTGCTCCCTGCTGACTGACAAACGAAGCTCTGGCGATAAGAGAGGTAGGGAGGTTCATAAACATCTTTGAACCAAAGCCAACTTCACCTGCACGCGGTGCACCCTGCTGATTGACAAACGAAGCTCTGGCGATAAGAGAGGTAGGGAGCTTAATTGTAAGCTACCCGACTGGGGAATATACCTCCACCTCACAGAGTACCGCAGCCAAATAACAATTCCCTTGAGGGTTGTTGTGTTCCTGTGAGTGAGTGAGGTCATCAGAAGAGAAGTAACCGCTTCACATCAGGCGGGCCGTATGCTTGTCTGCCACCCGACATAGTATAAAAATTAATAAACTGTAAAATAAAAGCTTTTTAAAACAAGCTTTTATTTAAGTGCTTTAGAAAGATGAAAATAAACTTTTAATTAAATCAAACTAATCAATTTAGTACTATGTACCTATAACACAATTAAAATTATATAAAAGCTTGTCGCGATATTTATCTGCTTATTTTCTAAGATACATATTATTTCTTATTATGTGAAGTCAATAATGTGTCATAACGAGTTAGATAAAGGCACATCTCGCGACAAGCTTTTATAAAATTTTAATTGTGTTATAGGTACATAGTACTAAATTGATTAGTTTGATTTAATTAAAAGTTTATTTTCATCTTTTTAGATCACTTAAATATAAGGTTGTTTTAAAAAGTTTTTTTTTATAGTTTATTTATTTTTTAGTTATTATTGGGCATATTTTTCATGTTCTACTTAGCAAGCCCTTTTATTTGATACCCATATTGTGGTAGTGCAGAAAAAAATGCTAGTCCACCATCTTGGGTAACCCGCCATATTGGATTTAGAATGACATCGCATAGCTAACCATGCATTGTCATCTAAACTAAGCGTGTATACAAAATTTCAGCTCAATCGGTACAAGATAACTGGTTCAAAATTAAGTTGCAAGATTCCACCCGGACAAACATACATACATTGCAAGGTAAATAAAAACTTGTAAAAAGAGGGCGTGTACGGGCTGAGATGATGATGATACTTATGATTATTAATCGTAATATTTGTTAGTACGACTGGCAAAAACTACTCTCCTCTGCGCTCTCGTCTGCTCTTTTGATTTTAAGCAACGGTATCCTTTAATACAGCTTCAACCCATAAGATATCTTTAAAATTATTGTCCCTTAGATAATTCTGATCATACTTTTTGGGTAAGAAGATAATGTTAGAAAAAGTACATGTAAAATACGCACTTATACCCTTGCAATAAGGGCTTTGCCGTTTTTTCAGGGCGCTGTTCATAAAATGTCATATTTGTCGCAATATATTAACTTCTCAGCCTAATCCCGGAAAGGGAAAGTTTCACAATGTTATTTCTATGTAGTTTACGTTTAGTTTATAAAAATGTTCAGGTGGGTAAGCTTTATTCTTTGTTTACGAGGAAAGTTTTCATTTGGGTTTAGCATTTCACCACGAACCTTGAGTTGTTTTTTTGTTGAAAACAATTTCAATATTCGGAAAGTACTGAATTGTTTGCGATGCCCAGTTACTGTGTAAATTGTGTGTACATGATTTACTTTATTTATGTGGCATTCATCAAAGCGAAAGGTTTGAGAGCAATAACGTATTTGGTCACTGCGTATTTGGTCATTTCCGAATACGGAATATTACGGTCGTTTGCGTATCTGGTCATTTGCGAGTTTAAAAATGATGATTCGCGTGACTGGTCAAGTGCAAATTTGGTATTATGTGTCAAAATATTTATTTTCACATAATGTAGTTAAAAAATGGTTAATGCTTCCATCTATATACCAAATAAGTCTACTAATTATTAAGTCAAAATTGAGAATTATTAATGAAAAAACATACCAAAATTGTTAGTTCATTGTGACGAGCTCGGTGGCGTAGCGGTCAATGACGCGGCTTCGACACCAACGCTCGTGGGTTCGATTCCCACATAGGACAAACATTTGCGTGCATGAACATGTCTGTTTGTCTTAGTCTGGGTGTATCATAAGTATGTATTTGCAAAAAAAAAAAATGTATTTACGCATGTTTATCAGTAGTCTAGTACGCATAACACAAGCTTCGCTTACTTTGGGGCTGGATGGCGCTGTGTAATTTGTCTGACAATAGTTATTTATTTATATCGGGGGAAAAAACAAAAAAATATTGCAAGCAAGTTAACGCCAATTAACTAACACTGGTTTGCCACTTTCACTTGATTTTTTCAGAGGCCACTGATGGAAAATAATATTCTTCTTCTTCTGTGTATCAATAAATGGCAACCGTTACTGCGTGATCAACACACATCTCAAACCACTTAAAGGACCGAGTTAAATTTTGACTTACAGATACCGCTGGAAGAAGCTATGATGGCGTCGTTGCGTGTGTCAGTCTAATGAAGCATGCAAGTTAAGCAACGTCCTCCGTAGCCTGTCTATGGATTGGTTTTATCTCGAGCTCACGTTCAGGCGTCCGTCCTTATTGTCATTAGATGACAGTCAATAAGCCAAGTCAGCGGCTTAAAAACACTGGCCTCCGCCTACCATCAGATGAGCAACGACCCTATGCCTACAGCTAATGCTCCCCTGTGTACCAACCTTACAGTTATATTGCGTTGCGAGTCTCTCGTAAACCAACCAGGCGAGTGGACCTTTACCCGCCCCGCTATCGCGCAGTTGTGCAGCATGGTGCAGTATGCTCTAAACCCCTTCGACCCCTATAATCCCCTATTGAGATACGGGTCTTCCTGAGGGAAGACCCGTATCTCAATAAATAGTGGGATGATTATAGGTTGATGCCGATCCGCTAAAAAAGGATTAAAAAAAAATCACGTGATGCCGGACTACGCGCTTACAAAGTCGCGGGAACAAGATAAACTAATATAAATGAATGGAAATCAAGAAACCACTTCCTTGGTATCTTTACATGCATGTAATGACTACGACTTTAGTATTCACACAAAAGACAACGTTTCCAGTGATTTAGAAAAAGTAACAAATCAATAGCAGCTATCTTTCATTGTTATTACCAACGTAATGTCTGACAGATAGAACGGCGAGATGGAATAACGAACAGAGTCCATAAAAGAAATTCAATATTTTCATTAAGATTATGAATATTTTTTTTTTTTTATATGAAATATTTAAATATATGTTTTTTTTTTAAGCATGTGCAAGCGATCATTGGGGTGTAAGTGGTTTATCAGCATCTTTGAACCAAAGCCAACTTCACATGGACGTGGTGCACCTTGCGGATTGACAAACGAAGCTCTGATGAAAAGAGATGTAGGGAGCGTAATTATAAGCAAGCTACCGAACTGGCCAAATAACAATTCCCTTGAGGGTTGTTGTGTTCCTGGGATTGAGTGAGGTCACCAGAAAGGAAGGAGATACTACGTTGGCAGCGGGGGTGGCGGCGCGTGAGCGTAGTTTTATGCTGCGAGCTTTAATATAGCTACGGTAACCGCTTCGCATCAGGCGGGCCGTATGCTTCAATTGTCTGCCCGACCTGACGCTTGACGACTGACGGCTTGAGGACCCGACGTAGTATAAAAAAAAAGCGAGCATGTGGATGTAATTTAAAGCAATCACCACCGTTCATAGAAATCAGCAACACCAGGGGGTCACCGATCAGCTGCCAGCCTTTTAAGCGAACAATTGACTCCGTTTTTGAAGGCTCCCATGTCGTATTTATTTGTTATTATTTGGCCATGTGTGTTTGGTATTTGACGTGATATAAAAAAAATACATAGTTTCATATTCCGTACAAACGGTATCATTCCCTCAGGTTTAGAAAAGTCACGAACGATACAAAGAGGTTCAATCCGGGCCGATTGTCGAGTCAGTACCATTCCTTCCAATACCGTGCGTTAGAAACGAAGGCAATTTAAAATGTTGCAATTTATTTTCACTTTCGAATAGAAACTGAGCCATTTTTAACCGACTTCAAAAAAGGAGGAGGTTCTCAATTCGACTGAATATTTTTTTTTGTATGTATGTTATTAGATATCTTTGCGAATTGTGAACCAATTTTCATAATTCTTTTTTTATTTGAAAGGTTATGATTGCAAGGTGGTCCCATATTCACCAAGTCAGGATCTGATGATGGGATGCCAGGGAAATCAAGGGAAACCCTTAATTTTTATAAGCACGTATGGTCAAATTCATTTTTTTTATTTGAAAGGGTAATTGCGAGGTGGTTCTATATTCACCAAGTCAGGGTCTGATGATGGGATCCCAGAAAAATCGAGGGAAACCCTTAAATTTGCCCTATGTTAGCCGGCAGAATAAAATTGTACCACTCCATTGCTCTGCGCTGGATGTCGTACAAGGCGACTAAGGAATCTTGTGTCACGCGATAACTTTTCTCCCGGAAGACGGGCAGCAGCGTCTGCCGGGGTATTCCACCAATAAGCTGCGCTCGCCAATTGAAGTCGGTTTATTTTATTTTTTTATCACGATCATCGATAGATGCATTAGACTGAGATGGGCAGCTTTTTGAAGGCTTCATGCTCACATACGCACCGCATTATACCTCAATACTTGAAATCTAAAGTCCTCAAACAGTGCGTTATCTGCGCTATGACCTATGGTACAGAGACTTGGATGCTGACCGTCCGGCTGGTTCACAGGTTAAGGGACGTACAGTGAGCGATGAAGAGATCAATGCTTGGCGTTTCCCTAAGGGATCGAATCCGGAACGAAGAAATTCAACGGAGAACCAAAGGGATCGACATAGCTCTCAGATTTAGCGAGTTGAAGTCTTAGAGTAGAGGCACCCCCTCTCTAAATGGACCGATGATCTCAAAAAGGGGCTGGTAGCGGGTGGGTGCAGAAATCGGAGAATCGAATATAGTCGAAAGCATTGGGATTGAGATAGGGATCCAGCAGTGGGTAGATACAGGCTGATATTGATGATGATGACGAATATATCATCATCATCATTATCAGGTCCATTTTAGTCTCCACTACAGGAGCGGAGACGAATATATAAATAATCTGAAACTAAAATCATCACAAATCAACAATATCAGAAAAAAGAAATGATCAAAAACGCTAGTCAAAACAACTTTTGACTACATAAATCGATCAAAATTATATTTGGCTATATAAGGACACTTAGTTAAAATATTATTGGGGCGTAAGTGGTTCATTAACTTCTCTGAACTAAAGCCAACTTCACCTGCTCGCGGTGCATCCTGCTGCCTGATCACGAAGCTCTGGCGAAAAGAGAGGTAGGGAGCGTAATTGTAAGCTACCCTGGGGAATGTACCTCCTCCTCACAGAACAGCGCGTCCAAATAACAATTCAGGGTTGTTGTGTTCCTGCGAGTGAGTGAGGTCACCAGAAAGGAAGGAAGGAGATGCTGCGTTGGCAGCGGGGATAGCGGCGCGCGAGCGTTATTTTATGATGCGAGCGTTAATATGGCTACGGTATAACTATTAGCATAATAGCGACGTGCAATTAATTAATTGTAAGAATATTATAAGATAAAAATAGAACATTGTTAATATAAGGTACGGACCCCGGGTCTGTAGAATGTAATAAGTAAAAAAACAAAAAAAAACCGGACAAGTGCGAGTCGGACTCGCCCACCGAGGGTTCCGTAGGTACGTAGTATCATTATTAAATTTGATATTTTTCATTATAAATAAGAAATAATGCGTCGAAAAAAATAAATAAAATATATTTTGCAATGTGTACATCAAGCCCTTTCATATGATACCCCATTTGAACTAATAGTTTCAATTTGAAATTTCGACACCCTATAAAAAATATAGACCCCCTATTTTTTAAGATCTATTTACAAATGTATAGTTTTGAGATTTATTCCTGTACTTGTAGTCTATAACGATGTTACTTGCCAAATTTCATAGTTCTAGGTCAACGGGAAGTACCCTATAGGTTTTGATTCCCTTGAGTGTGTCGAAATATGCGTTTTTTGCTGAATAAACGGCCGTAACTTTTTTCTACGTAAACTTAGCAGTTTGATTTTTTTTTAACTTCATGGGACCGTAGACCTGAGTATACAGTTCAAATTTCAGCTTGATACCTCCACGCATTCTCGACATATAAATTCTTGACAGACAGACAGACAGACAGACAGACAGACAGACAGACAGACAGACGGACAACAAACTGATCTTATAAGGGTTCCGTTTTTCCTTTTGAGGTTCGGAACCCTAAAAATGGCTACGGTAACCACTTCACATCAGGCGGACCGTATGCTTGTCTGCCACCAGATGTAGTATAAAAAACTAATTTTTTTTTCGAAATCCCGAATTGATATCCGAAAACCAAGGTCACTTTACAGTACTACTTTTTAATACTCTACACGAATCCGTAGTCAGAGTTTCTAAATTTTGAGTTTCATGGCAACGGACGGACAGACTGAAAGACTTTTTTTCGGAAAACCAAGGTCACTTTACATTACTACTTTTTGATGCTCTACACGAATCCGAAGTCAGAATTTCTAAATTTTGAGTTTCATGGCAACGGGCAGACAGAACGACCGGACGATTTCATAAGCTCAATGAATTTCGCTGAAAATAGCCTGATTTTTTTTTTGGTAAAGGGTGATTTTGACCGGTTATAAGTTTTGACCATATTTAATTATCTTATCTCTTTATCGAACTAATTCTAGTAATATAGACTGCCGGATTGTCTAAACGCCTATTATATATTAAAGTAAACGTAACAAAATAGGTCAGTATTTCACAGACAACAAGGTGTTGTCTAAATAGTACAAAAAATTTGCGGCGAAAATCCCCTGAGGCGAGGCGTATTACAGGGTGTGTTCGTTCATACACGCAATGGTGTCACTCGCACAAAAGGCGAGTGACAAAAAATATGGGCCCAATTTGTGTACACGATATAGCTTCGGGAGTTTATGTGACTTAATTATAGAAGTTGTTCGTGTGTTTGTTTTCTTTTGTGTGCCTATGTAGGTACTTCGTAAGTCTGAGGAGAAAATTGAATTTCTGAAAGAAAGAAAAACTTTATACTAGTAATTTAAATTGTTTATTTATTGTACCTGTATTGTACACAAATAAATATTCTTTATTTGTAAAAGTGAGCAAAGTTGTTTTCGTGTTAAGGCGACGTAGGTTCGCAATTTCAGATTTTTAAAGCAGGTTTATTCGACAATCGTATATACTGACGCATTGAAAGAAGTATATACCTATATGTTATAATTGGACATCTAAATGACGCCCTCGGTGGTGGCCAGCCCACTGCCACTTCAATTCGCTGACTTTAAGAGCTATGTCGGTCACTTTGGTTCTCCGTAGAATTTCTTCGTTTCGCATTCGATCCCTTAAAGAAACTCCAAGCATTGCTCTCTCTATCGCTCTCTGTGCGACTTTTAGTCTGTGAACCAGCCCATATATTATATTATATATATATATATATAGTAAATATTCAGATTATCTATATATTATAATAGCATTCATCGATAAATGAGCTATCCAATACTAAAAGATTTTTTAATGCGAACCATTAGTTTCTGAGATTAGCGCATTAAGCCAAACTAACAAACTCTTCAGCTTTATATAATATTAGACAAAGACTTAAGGCGACTGCACCTCCCGGTGCGGATAAGTCAAGGCGGCGTCGTATTGGAAAATACTCCGATATGACACCACCTTGACTTATCGGTGAGCTACCCGCCTTACTCTATCATATTTCCATAAACATATGTATCAAATTGAGAGACTTCTTTTTTTAGAAGACATAAAAAGTATTATTTGTATCTTATTCCTTTCGTTTTACAGCTTCAATGTCAATCTATATTCATAGATATTCCATAACAAATGTATAAAATTTTACGAGGTTGCCTCTACTCTCGACCTATAAAAGATTCAATTTTATTCAGTTGGTGAAATTCATCTCCTTTATCTATATAAGAGAAGATGAAATGCGATGAAAATGAGTACTGCGCCATCGACGTAAAATAAAATATAAATGTATTGACTAGCTTGCATCCGCAACTTCTTATGTGTGTATCCCGGTATCCCGTGGAGATTACCAAAAACTCTTTTCTGACTTTACGTCATAATAGCTACCTGTAAGCCAAATTTCAACGTGATCCGGCCAGGGGTATGAGCTGTGCGTTTATTCCCGTACGCGAATATTCGTCTGTTTGTCTTGGTCTGGGTGTTTTCTATATATTATCCATCCACCATCTACTTCGCAGAAGACGAATGATTTTAAAAGAATGAATTTGCAAATTTAATTTTACAATTTACAATCAACAATTGAACTTTCCAACGAAATTCCTCGCGATCCAAACAAAAGCCTATTTTGACAACCCTTGTTATTTATTGGTACTTCCAATGTTCCTTGTCTTGCCAATTAGGGCTGGCACTATTCTAGTACAAAGACTTTAGAAAAGTCTACGTATTTAATTTCGGCATTTCTTTTGTATTCCGTTCGAGATTTGAATAGGCAAACTGTCATTATTTTTAATTACAACTTTTGTCTAACAAATGCTGTTGTCTTTATTCGAGTTTTCTCTTTTCGAAATTGTATTTTTTCTTTTTTAGTAAGCCAAGGTTTAGGTTCTTACCACATATTTCCGAATCGGTATTCTGAGTTGAAAGAGTAAAATATACTTTTATCAATCTTGTGACGTTCATTACCACATTATTTCCGAATCGATGTCCTGGTTTGAAAGAGTATAAAAATCCTCTTATCGATCTTGTCATGTTGAATTCCAAATAAATGTACGTCTCCACCAACCCGCATTTGTGAAGTGGTGAAGTATGTTCTAAGTCCCCCTTCGATTGAGGGTAGACCCGTATCCCAGCAGTATTTTTTATTTTCTAGACTACGTCGGGTGGCAGACAAGCATACGGCCCGCCTGATTTGAAGCGGTTACCGTAGCCATATTAACGCTTGCAACATAAAATATCGCTCGCGCGCCGCCACCCCCGCTGCCAACGCAGCATCTCCTTCCTTTCTAGTGACCTCACTCACTCGCAGGAACACAACAACCCTCAAGGGAATTGTTATTTGGCTGCGGTATTCTGTGAGGTGGAGGTACATTCCCGTTTCGTGCAGCTTACAAATACGTTTAGCCTATCTATCTTTTGCTAGAGCCTCTTCGGCAAGTCGGCAGAGTACACCGCGTGCGAGTGTGGTTGGATTCGGCTCTAAAAATCGAGGTGAGCCATTAAAAAAAAAAATAATAATATTATTATTATTTATGTATCTCTATTTAATCACGGGTCAAGCCCGGTCATTTGATAGGCATGCGCGGGGATATGGATCCAACGCGTAGAGGCCCCTTTGAGAAGTTTGATGTAATGTTGTACGCCCGCCGTGACCCGCTCCAGGATATGTCAATGGAACGATATACCCATGAGCAGGTCTCGGCAGGCGTTGAGACTATTGCGAAGTGTGATGGAAATTAAATGGGCTATGGAGATGAGATCTGGGTGTACTTAATACCGGGCTATTACAGAAGAGGGACGGACGCCTGCCATAACTGCTTTTATTGCTAGTTATTTACGGCAGGCGGTGGCTTGCCACTCACTAGATGGGCCCCCGAAATGCCAGGAAAACGGCCGGGGGCAACACCGGTGTGAGTGACTCAGGGATGTCGAGAGGTGTGCTGCGCTTTCTCCGAAGTTACTCGCGGCGTGATGCCCTTTAACACCCGGAGCATATTGCTCTAGCGGCTCCTCTCTGGACGGCCAATGAAGGCAAGCCAGGGCTGAGAGTCCTGCGGGCCTTCTTGTGTTTACACTCCGACCGATTTAGACACGTCGGATACGAAGGCTCTGACCGACTCTCTGGAGACTCGGGTCCGTGGTGTCGCTACTCACACAACAGCTCGCCACAAAGCTGCCCTGCGGACTTATATTATTATTATTATTCTCTTTATTCAATTTATTACATCTTTGTCTATATTGTTATTATTAAAATTATATATACATATAAAAAAAATACAATGTTAAAAATAACAATATAAAAAAGGCATACAAAACCGAGGCAGGAAAGGCCTAAACCTATTCCTGCATCGGCTAGGAGTCCAGAGTAAGGAACCGGCGCACAATACGAGCTGTATCAAGTACGACGGCCTTCTGGATTTTACTCATGATCCAGGTGCCAAGCGAGAGCTTCTTAAGGTGACGATCGAAGCTCTTCGTTATTAAGCCGTGAACGGAGATCACCACCGGAACAATAATCGCTGAATCCACGTGCCACACGTCGGCAATCTCGAAGGCCAAATCGCCTATAAATTATTATTATTATTATTTCTGTCCGGACTTTCATGAAATGGAGGTACTTCTCCAGTCTAGCTTGATATGCTTTTCATCCTTTGCTAATCGTCGGGATGCACCAAGGGCAGATGAGCTTGGATTTACCTCTGGGATGATGATAATGGGTACAATATACATAATACTCTACTTAATAAAAAAATAACCTAAATAAAAGCTAAAATTACTTTAATTAATAATATAATTATATTAAATCTTATTTAAAAATTAAATATATAGAAAACTAATCTAGTAGGCGACTGTCACAAAATATAGTGGGTACAGAAGCTACATACAAAATGCTCTTAAAGAACGCTCACATAAACAACGCTCACAGACACTAGTGCAGATACTAGCGCCACCTATCGCTTCGTGCCAGTCTAGGTATATAAAATGTCTACTACATAGTAGAAGTTCTCGTATACATGCATGACGTTAACTTCTGTACTCTTTGTGTTTTTAGCCACAGCAGCTTTAGCATTCGCTCGCTGTGTCTCGATTGCCCCGATCGGCTTTTTTACTTTTTACGTATGCGGGGCGGAGCATTCGTTCGCTGCATTTAGCTTCCGAAAAGCTGCTAAATCGGCAATCACAGATGAATAAAGTAACGTTCTTTATTGCATATACCTACCATGGTTACATAAAATAGTGTAAACAGAAGGTATACAAGGGCGAGCTTTCTAAGAGATTTCTCTCAGCCAACCTTAACATCATCATCATCATCAGGTCCATTTTAGTCTCTCACTACAGGAGCACGACCCTCTCTCGTCCGTCCTAGATGGAAGGAGGATTTGGCCTACACTCCCCACACTGACCAAACGGGTTGGGGAGGCCGGATCGATATTTGATAATGTATTTCCCTTAGTCGCCTTGTACGACATCCACGGGAAGAAACGGAGTGATTCTATTCTAGTCTGCCGGAAACCACACGGCCAACACTTTAACTACGTTAGTACTATTACTTATACTGTGCTTTAACACACATTCATGAAGAAATATTTAGCTGGTTGGTGAAATATGCAAACATGTATACAGACATTTTATGATTTTATATAAGAATTTATACAGTAATATATATTATTTAAACGATTTCAATAATATAAGGGATTTAAACGGGAATAAAAGGAGAATTTATACAATAGTAGCAGGCCCGGCGAACTTCGTATCGCCTTTAAATATTTTTACGTTAATTTTTCCGATTTTTTAATGGTTATTCTACTATTCGGGGTGGAAACAAATCCAAAAAAATCAAATATTAATTAAATCAAATCTTTATGATTACATCAGTATAGGCTCGAGATCTTCTATTTCTCTTTCATCAAAGCCCCCTTTTGCTAGCCGGTGGGATGCATCCACATGGTGCATCCCACCGGCTAGTGAGGTTGGTTTTGACTCGAAATATACTACTGAGCTACACTTAATCCAAAATAACTTTATGTTGAACAGAATTATAAGTGCTTGTGTTTTATAATTGAGTTAAAAACTATCCCATATCACAAGTTTGATCAAACTGCATACATGTGCAAAATTTGTTTTAAATTTAAAATTTCATAAAAACCGCTTCAGTAGTTTAGGATTCCATCGCGGACAATCAATGTGACACGATTTTTTTTATATAATAAGAGAAGAAGATAAGATAAGGATATCTGCTAGAGCCCTTATACTATTAGTAAAAAAAAAACCTAAATACCTAAGCGTGCCACCGACTTCCTTACAAGAACCCATAAGTATTATAAGAGGCATATTGGAAGCTGGAATTTCTTTATAATGGTAATGGATGGTGAAAGGGTATTGAATATATTAATATTACACGTGGGAATACCGAAGTTGATCGATTAATATAAATTGCTTAGGGCTGTGACGTGAGAACATCGACCTACTTAACGTTTTTTTTTAATTTCAATTGGTACCATAGATGAAAAGTAAAGTGTGTGTACATTGAGCATACATACTTGGTTTTAGACGAAAATAAATAAATAAATAGTCATACACAAGTTACACGCGGTCATCTATTCCCAAACTAAGCAAAGCTTGGTTTTGGTCTAGATGACCGCGTAATTATACTATATTAGGTACAAGATAACTGATATTGTACTTAAATACATTTTGTTTTTTGTAAATACATACATAATACATAGAAAACACCCAAACCAAGACAAACAGACACGTTCATGCACACAAATATTTGTCTCGTGCGGGGATCGAACTTGCGACCTCGGAGTCGAAGTGGCCATCGTTAACCATTCGACCACCGAGTTCGTAACGAAAATGAAGGGTTTGTACAGAAATTAATGTACTTTATTTTATTGTGGGTTCATATAATTGCAGAGTATTGAAGGTTAATTATTTATTAATAGTATAATTGTATTACTTTTCGCACCTAATTATATTTAAAACTTTTGTGATATTTATGTAATATTGTGTAAAAACAGCAATACATATGAAATGTACTTACGTAAAAATTTTATATTTTTTTGTATCATGTGATATGGCACATAACGTTCCGTTACAAATAATTTAAAAATCCCTGTTATTTTTAGTTATAAAATAACTTATAGCTATAATGACAAAGGTGTGGGTTCTTATGGCTGGAAAAACCTGGTTTCGCTCTGTATCTCGACGCAATATACGCATATAGAGTAGAATAATGTATTAATAAGTAATTTCATACTTTATATGGCCTGCCTACCTATTCTTCAAAAGTTCACAAAACTTTCAACTTATTCAATCTCCCTTCGACTGTACCTCCACATACCCAACCATTTTAGCCGATGCTCACGTCATAATCTCTTCCGGTATACCAAATTTCAACGTAATAGGTAAGTCCGGAGGTTTGAGCTGTGCATAAATAGATCAGTCAATTGCGTTTTATATATACAGATTTAGTTAAAGAAAAATCGGGTTGCACTCCGCGAGTGCCGGCAGAAGTGAAAACTTGAACATTAACGTTGTGCATTTTTGAATATTTTGGAATGGTTAGGGAATAATTTCGCACTAATTGCTTTATTTATCAGTATAAAAGTAATTACTATCATTTATGTGGTAAAATAATATATTCATTTATTGCGCTATTGTGCACAAATGTGACAATTTATATTACATTAAAAATAAACAGCAGGAGCAGGCATACATTTTCGCCTCGCGGTAGAATGAGAGCGGGATATTACTTCCTCTTTTACGCCGCGCCGGCGGTCTACTCTCCCACCGTCTTACGAATTTTCGATCAGGTCACGTGTCCGGATGCGGGTTTAATATTTTTTACCCATCCCAAAAAGTACACAAGGATAAAGAAGTTTTCATTTAAAAAAAAATACATGTATAGTTTAACATACAGAACCCTAAACGTCGACAAGCACTCAAACGTTACGAGGTTTAAAAAGAAATACAATGTCAAATTTAATGTGTCACTTTCACGTTTACTGTGCTTCCGATTGAGATTGCGAGGAAAAACGTATAAAGAGAAGAAGCTATAACATTGTAATCGCGGGGAATAAAAATAATAATAAAAAGAGAAATTTAATCACAAAAGGAATTGTCTTGAAATGGGAAAACATTCTGATATCTTTAAAGATATTGTGGCTATTAATTCTATTATACTTTTTAGCAAATTGTTTTTTCTTTACACTAAGTCGATTCACGCACAAGCATACGACCCGCCTCATGTAAAGCGGTTACCGTAGCCATATAAACGCTCGCAACACGCATAACGCTCGCGCGCCTGCACCGCCGCTGTCTACTCAGCAACTTCTTTCTTTCTGATGACTACTCTAGCTGATCACTATTTAACTCTAGATCTGATTTTCAATTACTTGCAGGAACAAATCAACCCTCAAGCGAATATTTATCATCGGTGGGGTCACCCCAAGATATAATTTAAAAATATAATTATAATGATTTTAGAGTTATGAGTTAAGATTATATACATTACTAGCGGCCCGTCCCGGCTTTGCACATATAACAAAAAATTATACGACGACGATTTTCAGTTTCTGAAGCTTAGGCCATGGCCGATAAACTTCGTTTTCGGTCTACGGCGAATCTTCGCGGCCACAAAAAGCGCTACTTACATTTTTAAACACGATATCTTTCGAATGGAATGTCCGAATTGAATAATTTAAAAAGTTATATAAAGGTATTGAAGCAGTTGTGAATATGAAGTAATTTATTTTGATAAGGATTAATACCAAGATACAACTAAAGATACTTTTTTAGCGGCGGCATTTCAATTAAATTTATAAAATAAGAAAAAAATTATTGTGACGTAACTATAATAGTTAGACATATGCCGTTGCGAGACTTTATGTAGATAATGATATGTTCGCCAAAGGTAGTACATTATTTTGTTCTATCATCAATAGTTTTCGCAGCGCACTCGTTTTAGTAAGGATCCCTAATCTTTTCTAGGAATAAACATAGCCTATGTTACTCAGGGTTTTCTTATTATTATTTCTTATGCCACTAAAGTGGGAAACAAGTATATGGCCCGCCTGATGGAATGCAGTTACCGTAGCCTATGAACGCCTGTAACACCAGGGGCATCACACGCGCGTTGCCGACCCTGTAAAAACGTCTTCAAGCCCTTTTTGAAGAACCCCATGCTGTAGTCTCCTGAGAAAACCTCGACAAGCAGTTCATTCCACAGCTTGACCGTACGCGGGAGAAAACTTCTCTGGAACCGCACGGCAAGGGGTGTATTCTGGAAGTGTGGAGCCACAGCAAATGGGGTTTTCTTAGCGGTGAACGCGCAGACTTGTGTCTTAGAGGGGTTAAATCGCACTATGTTCTGTCGCCCCCAGTCGGACACTCTACTTAGTGTGCCCTCGATTTCCGACACAAGTTGTTCGCGGCTCTCCTCCACCAGACAGCGGGGAATATTAGCGGGTTTATTACTTAGGGTGAATGTAGCTTTCCAATAGTGAATTATTTTTTTAAATCGGCACAGTGGTTTTTGAGTTTATTCATTACAAACATATACACACACAAAAATACAAATCTTTCCTCTTTATAATAGTAGTTCAGATAATATATTTCTCAAGTGTTGGCAAACACGTATGTGGCCCTCCTGAAGTAAATCTAAGTAGCCTATTGTACTATATTAATGGGGTCTAATGTATTAGCAACATGCTAGTTATAATCGATTGTCTGCGAGAACTGCCTACTATCACCTGATAGTAGGCAGTTATAGATACCTATACAGCATAGATACCTATCTATGCTTGTTTAGCAACTAAGTGTAAAAAAGTCATGAAACTTAAAAAAAACCACAATATTGTTCAAAGATGAAGTTTACTTAACCTATATAAATTTTCAAACGTAGCCATCTCGCCTTTATTGTTATGAAAGATAACAAGGAAATTGTTTTTTATTTTATAAGTACTTTAAAGTCGAAATTCCTGTAAACAATTTTAATGTATGCGCATTATTCTGTTTTAAAGTTATTTTAACGATCGCCGCCATAACAATTTTAATAAATACTGACGGCTATATTTGCATGATGTATATTTTTTTAATAACATTGTTTTTCTAGGCACTAAAATTTAATGTTTCAGTTTCTGTTGTTACATTGCAAGCAATCCAAAGTCTTGAAATTCAATATACATGAACGAAATTAGCAAGAATGGTGTATATGTCGCAACGAAATGATTAAATCAGCTAGCTGATTGGATAGCTAGTTAAAATGGACAGAGAGATTGTTGACATAGAGTCAGCAAGCTGAGTGATTAGTGCAAGTTTTTTTGTTCATGGTCGATCATGTCAACGTAAAAAAACGAGTTCCAGACAAATAAACCCATCCATGGACAGGCTACGGTCGAAGTTGCTTAACTTGCGTGTTTGATTAGACTGACACACGCCACGACGCCATCGAGCTCCTTAATGGCGTTCGTTGCGAGTGATAACGCATCTAAGATATCTGACCGAGTTCACCCTACTGACTGACTAATGACGCTCTGGCGAAAAAGAGGTAAGGCGAGCGTAATTGTAAGTCAAGTAAAGTCAGGTACCACGATTGGAGAAGTACCTCCACCTCACAGGAGACCGCAGCCAAAGAACGATTCCCTTGAGGGTTCCTCTTAAATAAATTTAAACAAATACTTCTTGAACAAGTATAAAAAATCCAGTTCTCTGTCGAAATTTGATTTAGTCGCTAACTTTCTTTTTAACTAATTACAAACTGTAATTGTATAATTTCTTAACTCTTGGTCTGTTTTAGGCAAAGTTTGTAATCTAAATTGAACAAGGAGTTTGCGGATACAATTCGGTACTTTTTTAGGGTTCTTTCAAACGTTAAAAGGAATCTGTATTATGTATATTGTTAAGAATAAGCTGAAAAGTGACGTTTTCTTTTAGTTCATGTGAGAATACACGATTATATAAATGATTTTAGAGTAATAAATAGGTAAAAGCATATCTAAAACGTTTTAATATGTACTTGTTTTAATATATTTTTTTTAAATAAATTTTATTAAGCGAAACAGTAGAAGTAATTAAATTTATATCAAAACATTTGGAGCTTTTATAATTTATACGTAACACTTGGTATGCGCATCAGATTCGCACTTGTCCTGTTTTCGGGGTAAAAAAAAAACGGAATCCCTAAATGAGCACTCGGTCGTCCCTATGTCCGTCTGTCTCAACCAATTAGTTCCGAATCTTCTAGAGCGTTTAGGTGGAAATTTCGTATACATAATGAATTTCTGTGGCCCACACGCATACGTTGACCTAACGTAAATAAATGTATTTTGATTATAATGACACACTTTCGAAAACACATAACCTATCTTTATCTGTAACCTATATAAATATATATATATATATATATGTTACGGATAAAAACATGTACATGTATGGGTTTATATATATCTTACATCTATAGATAGGTGTCAGGATAATCTAAAGTTATTACTTTACTATTTTAAGTTGCCGCATCCCAAAATATATTAAAGCAATGGTTTATCGACATACTTGGATTAGGTTAAGTTATGCTTGTGATTACTAAAGCTGAACGAGCGAAGCTCGATTCTCTATTGTTTTTGGAAAGGGTGTGGGTATCTCACGTCTCTTTCTCCGAAAATATGTCAAGCGTCGCACACTTCGTTCTCTCGACTTTTGGTCATCACAATAATAATCTAACCTAACCCAACTATGTCGATAAACCTTCCATTATGTAGTTCAATTATTATATAATATAAAATAAAAGCTTTTACCCAAGAGGCTGTGACTACGCTTAAGTTTAGCCGGTTAAACTTAAGTTTATCTTCACACCAATATTTAACCCGCACAAGACAAACATTTGTGTGCATGAATATGTCTGTTTGTCTTGGTCTGGGTGTTTTATATGTATTATATGTATGCGTTTATAAATAAATATATATTTAAGTATTATATCAGTCATCTAGTATCCATAGTACAAGCTTTGCTTAATTTGGGACTAGGTGACGATGTATAATTCATTCAGGAATATTTATTTATTATTATTATATTTATTACCTTTAATTAACCATACTTACATTTAACATATATTATATGAAATGAAAATGCTGGGCTATATATAATATTGACAATGTATGTGAAGTGATGCCTCGAGTTTACAACAAGTCGGCCGGCGGAGTTATGACCCTGCGGCAGTCGGTAGGGAAAGTTATGCCGTTGATACAAGCGTCTAGTTTGTGGCAACTGCTTACCATCAGTTAGTTGTACATTTCTTAGTTAGCTTTGGGGTGTAAGTGAACCAAAGCCAACTTCACCTGCACGCGGTGCACCCTGCTGACTGACAAATAAGCTCTGGCGAAAAGAGAGGTAGGCAGCGTAATTGTAAGCTACCCGACTGGGGAATGTACCTCCACCTCGCAGAATACCGCAAACAAATAACAATTCCCTTGAGGGTTGTTGTGTTCCCACGAGTGAGTGAGGTCACCAGAAAGAAATGAAGTAGATGCTGCGTTGGCAGCGGGGGTGGCGGCACGCGAGTGATATTTTATGTTGCGAGCGTTAATATGAATACGGTAACCGCTTGGATCTTACAACTAATTTAATCAAATGAAAGCAGTAGGAGTACGAAGCTTAAGAATTTGACAATTTGAGAGACATCATTATGACAAATGAAGCATTAAAAACCTTAGTAGTACAAATAATGTCAGCAAAAAAAAAAAACAGGTTGCACCGTTTTAAAAATAGCTCGATTAAGGTGACGCATTGATGATTACTTATTTTACATAATGGGGGTGATAATCTTCTGCTTCTGGGTTTTTTTCTCTTACGTTAACGTCTAAAATTTATTATATATCTATTTTAATCTATAACCTTAAAGTGTATGGTTACACTAATCTATATAGAAAATGTAGACAATAAAAAATAAATCTTTGTTTAAATTGGTGTCATTTTGCGATTTAAATTACATTGTAAAAGTTAACCATTTGTGTAAAGACAACCCCGCTTTTTCGTGGTCCTACTAATTTGTCCTTTGTGGACCACGAGGGAAACCTATTTCTGTCTGTCATATTATAATGTAAGATCACCAAAGCTACCTGCAGCTGTGGAATGAACTGCCTGTTGAGGTTTTCCCAGGAGACTACGGAATCCCTATTCCGTAGTCTCCTTCTTCAAAAAGTACGAAAAGAGGTTTTACAGGGTCGGCAAAGCGCATTGTGATGCGTCTGGTGTTACAGGCGTCCATAGGCTGCGGTAACTGCTTTCCATCACGTGGACCGTATGCTTGTTTGTCATCTTAGTGGTATAAAAAAAATAAACAAAAATCAACCTTCTTTATAGCTAACATTATGACAAGAACTTTAAAGTAATTTACATATAACTAGCCATTTTAATATTATACAACCTGTATATGCACACAACAAAATGAAAAAATATTAAACAAACTTTTATATTTTTATATTTTGCTAACAGCCATCCTCCATATAAAAGTACTGTTTCACCTTTTCTCTTCAAAAAATTACTTCCTCGGACATTTTTTTAAAAAGAAATCCCACGAAATAATGAAGACGAATAACTCAACTGCGCACAAGAATGCACTTATGAGACAAAGTATGAAGTATTACATAATTGTCTAACCTCTGATTCCATCAGCTTTTAAGTGGAAAAGAGATTATATTCACATTAAAACGTCTAGTTATAAATTACTTTAAAGTTCTTGTCATAATGTTAGCTATAGAGAAAGTTGATTTTCTTATTCTACATATAAAAGGACAGACAGAAATAGGTCTCCCTTGTGGTCATAATAATAGAACAAATTAGTAGGATTTTCAATGCGTCATCTTAATTAATACGCAGATTATGTATAACAACATACGCTGAAATATCCTATAGGAGCTTGAAGAATCAGAGGATCAGATTTTTCAGTTAAAATTCAATTTCGAAAGTAAGTTCGCAGTCACCGACAGCTCAGCATTTCCAATTAGTGGCGATGAATGAAACCGCGTCGGAACAGCTTAAGGCTGCGTCGGACGTGCGATTGCGTCATCAGACTTTTTTGTCGCATCTTTTGCAATTACAAACAATTCTAAGATGTTCGGTTACACCAGATTTCCTTTAAGTTATAGCGCTAAGTTCTTTAAAAAAAATCTGTAGACCAGCATCTGACTTTTTTCAGAATTTCTAATTATAAAAATATAAAGGCCATATTCTGACTTTTTTCAATAATACTAATAGACAATTTGATCTACATTTTTTTTTATACTACGTCGGGTGGCTGACAAGCATACGGCCCGCCTGATGTGAAGCGGTTACCGTAGCCATATTAACGCTCGCAACATAAAATATCGCTCGCGCGCCGCCAACCCCGCTGCCATGGCAGCATTTCCTTCCTCTCTGGCGACTTTGCGAGCCAAAGCATCACTGTCATCACTCGAAGGGCGTCCAGATCTCTTGAAGTTCCACAATGATTTTGTTCCTATTACAAGTATTTTTTTGTCAGATTGTCCGTCCATCTAGTGAGGGTCTGCCCTGCGCTATGATTATTGGTCGACTCTCTAGTACCTTTTTGCCATAAGGGCAGCTCAATCTGGTAGCTATGTCCATTGTCACTTCAGTCTACTGATTCTAAAAGCTATACTAGTTAGTAACCATAGTTCATCATGTCTCAGTCATATAGAGATATTCTTTCTCCAACATAAAATAAATAAACTTTTTTATAGAGTATATTGTACGCGACGCCATTTAGAAATAATCATAGTGATTATAATATTTTTTGTGGCGTTCTTCAAGTGATTGTGATTATAAAGTATTTCCAGGTCATTCGTGTCAACAGTTAAAACAAAAATGTTGTTTATTTTTGCAATATAAAACTAAACCATAACATTAAGCTAGTATTAAGTCGCCCACTCAAACAGTTCACTTAATATACACATTTGCATTTATTTGTTGTTAGCGGCCCACCCTGGCCTCGCTCTTGCCCTGAGTTGGCGAATAACGCATATGTGAACTTCGTTCTGCGAATCGCCGACGATAAAAGTAATACATTAAAAGGGAGGATTTGCACCTTTCATACTAATATAGTTTGTGGGAGTCATTCAATATAATACTCACCACGCTGCTCAACTGCGGATCGGCGCAGGCCAGTGTTTTCAACCCGCCCGAAGTCCACTGACTTGGCTTAACGACTGTCGTCTAATTATAACAACAGGGACCGGCGGCTTAACGTGCCCTCCGAAGCACGGAAGAGATCGAGATAATGAAACCCATCCATAGATAGGCTACGGTCGATGTTGCTTAACTGCGTAATCGATTAGACTTATTGCGCAACGATGCCATCGAGCTCCTCATTAGCGTCAATACTTAAAATACTCTTAACCCCTTCGTCTGAGGGAAGCCCCATATCCCAGTAGTGGGATGAGTTGTCGACGACGACAACGATATATAATACATAGAAAATACCCAGACCAAGAATACAAGGGATATATAATAAATCCCATCCATTAATAAAGCATATTCAGTACAATGTCAAAGATACTCGTACACGTGTAACTAATTAGCTAAATGTTTCCACGCATATACACTACATTCTTAGAATCAAAATAATAAACAATGGTTCATATATATACGAAGTTAATAAACGGAACATCAAAAGAGAAATTAGATACAAACATGTCTGCTTACTGACTGAATAAATAAAAGAAATTCATGTTAAAAGTTTAATTATTCCTTTTACTAAACCCCTGACTTTAGCAGTCAGATCAAAATGATTTAGGTATAAAACGAATCGAATTCAATATAGAATTATTGTTTCGTTTAATTGCTTTTAAAAAGGAAATGTGACATGAAAGTGAATGGAACGAAACGTCTTATTTTAACTTTAATTTCGCCGAGTTTCTTTTATTGGTTTGAGCACTTTCATTCATAAATTATAAATATACGCATTTGTTTGGGAGAACAATGTTTAAAAATAAAACATCTGCCATTATTCTGTTTTATGGAGGAGATTGTTTTACAAAGTCGACGCCTCTGTACAGACAATGGCTTGTATATTGTAATATTTGCTGTATAAAATAGTCCCACGTAGTGCTTGGAATGCTACGTACGTCTTTTGGGTACGCCGGATGATTGATAAGATGATTCTACCGGAAGGATCATAGTCTATAAACTGTTGTCTATATGTATAAATACACTCTCAACGTTACTAAGTATAATAATATTCTTCTTCTTAGAGTCCCTCTCCAAATAATGAAGCTCTGCATACTTCTTTTTGTCCTTGGCCCGGTGAAAGATTTCGTCGGAACTCGTAATTCCAGTCCACTCCCAAATGTTTCTAACCATGACTTGTTTCTGCGGCCAGGGGCCCTACCGCCTAAGCTGAAGCCGATTACGATCGGATTTTTTAATTGCGAAATTCCAACTTCATCTCAAATTAATGCTAATAGTAATAAGCTTAATCGGTAGGAGGCGCTCTACCTTTTAAACTGAAGATGTTTATTATAAATTTAAACAAAAGTACGATTTTCGTAATCAAAAACACGATGGGAATTGATTTCATCTTAGACGGTAGGTCGCTTGGTTTTTTTCCTGTCAGCAACTTTTCCCATCATTATAAACTGCAGGAGCTCATATCTGTCCTGCCTAAGCACGTGACCTAGATACGCAGCATTGCGCTGCTGCTTGACAGTTTGCAAAAGCTTATGTTTCTGACCAACGCGTCGCAGAACTTCGACAGTTGTTACTGTCTGAGTCCAGAATATAGACTTAATACATCTATTATGCACATTTTGAAAGTTTCGATACTTTTTCTGAGACCTTAAATAGTTCAGAACTCACATCCGTACCGAAGAATAGGCAAGATGTAACACTGGAGAAGACGTATACGATGTGATATATTTAGGCTTCGGTTGCAAAGGACCAGGCGCTGCGGTCAACTTCAATGGGAGTCTTGATCTTCATTCACTGTCCTAGGTTGTACGCCAGTTGGTAAGGTTTTTATATTATATTTATATTTATTCAACTGTTCAAGTATTTGGCTGGCTACAAATATACTAGACTACCTGTTGCCCGCGACCATAGGAAATCAAGTACTTAACATAACCGTATAATTTAAAAAAAAAGTTATGGTGAATAATCTATGTTGAAAAAATATTTTAGTGTTTGATAGCATATATTGGTACCTACTAAATATATGCTATCAAACACTAAAATATTTTTTCAATTCGGATGAGTAGTTCCTGAGATTAGCGCGTTCAAACAAACAAACAAACTCTTCAGCTTTATAATATTAGTATAGATTGGGCATTGGGATTATTTGAGATGACTATAAAAGGTTATGGTATGATTTTAGTGGCATTCATCTTAAGACCAGCTTTGCCACTACACTCGTTAACACAATTGACAATTTCCCATAGCTCAGTTTGGTTAGGTGTTATTAGAACGGTGTCGTCGGCATATCTCAAGTTGTTAATGAGACGTCCATTCATATTAACCTCACAATTCAGATCTTCCAGAGCTTCTGTCATGATTGCATCTGAGTAAATGTTGAAGACAGTCGATGATAAGATACAGCCCTGACGCACTCCTCTTCTAATGTCAACCTCTTTGGACTCTTCTCCTTCAAGCATAAATACTTTTTAGGGTTCCGTACCTCAAAAGGAAAAACGGAACGCTTATAAGATCACTTTGTTGTCCGTCTGTCTGTCTATCGAGATCCTTTATGTCGAGAATGCGTGGAGGTATCAAGCTGAAATTTGAACTGTATACTCAGGTCTACGGTTCCATGCAGTTGTAAAAAAATAAAACTGCTAAGTTTACGTAAAAAAAAGTTACGGCCGTTTATTCAGCAAAAAACGCATATTTCGACACATTCTCAAGGCAATCAAAACCTCTATGGTACTTCCCGTTGACCTAGAACTATGAAATTTGGCAAGTAACATCGTTATAGACTGCAAGTACAGGAATAAATCTCAAAACTATATATTTGTAATTAAATCTTAAAAAACAGGGGTCTTTATTTTTTATAAGAGATCGAAATTTCAAATTGAAGCTACTAGTTCAAATGGAGTATCATATGAAAGGGCTTGATGTGCACATTGCAAAATATATTTTATCTATTTTTTCCGACGCATTATTTCTTATTTATAATGAAAAATATCAAACTTATAATGATCCTACGTACGGAACCCTCAGTGGGCGAGTCCGACTCGCACTTGGCCGGTTTTTTTTTATAAGTGGCGGTAAGCGAGCATGTGGGTCACCTGATGGCAAAGCCATCACTTTGATCTGAAGTTGCGGATTCGATGACCGCACAATACAAATATTTGGGTGCATGAATAATATGTTTGTTTGTTTTGGTCTGGGTGTATTCTATGTAGGTATTGTATGTGTGTATTTAAAAAAAGTATTTAAGTATCAGTTATCTAATACCCATAGTCCAAGCTTTGCTTAGTTTGGGACTAATTGGCGCTGTGTAATTTGTCCAGGAATATTTATCATTCATTTAAATTGTTAAAAGTCGCACCTTTGTAGTAGCCCTTAGAATCTTATTTATTTTTGTCTTCCTGACGTTTCACTCTTCGCCTCAAAGACAAAAGATTTAGCAGTGACTTTTTATTTTCAAGCTCGTAATGGTTTTGTGGAAATACAAACGAGCTCAGTATAATTTTGACTGAACCGATTTACAGACATAATAGTAGAGGTTTAGGTTTAGAGGTTAAATGCTTTACATTTAACCTCTAAACCCCCACTATTATGTTAAATGCTTTACATTTAACCTCTCATTAATAAACAATAACTGCGAATAATGATTAATATTTACTATCGTAAAACCGTTTAGCAACAAAGAGCGTTTGAGTAAAAAATTTAAAAGGTCTAAATATTTTCAAATATATGTTTTTATAATCAAAATTGAAAAGGTGCCGACATTCAGAATTCCAAAACAAACATTTTTATATGAGAATTTATTGTTTCGTGCATAAATTTCATAAAAAAATTGAGGAAAAATATTTCATGACACTAAATAAGTGTTATTTATTTCAAATTCCATGTGTATTTCTTTATTAAAAATTACTAAATTTATTTACATGTATTTGACTAATTCGTTAGAAAAATTACAGTTTTCACAATTTCCTTGCAATACCATACTGACAGTGACTATAGGACATATATCGTCATTTTGAGACCTTGCTGTAAGATCTTAACTTTTTTTGTTTTTATATAAATTTTACCTTTCCTGTCTAAGCCAAACGATCTTTCTAAGGCAGTATTAAGGCTAAATAATTTTTTTTTTTTTTTTATACGAGAGGGGGGCAAATGAGCATGTGGGTCACCTGGTGGACAGCCATCATCACCACAGCCCACAGAGATCAGTAACACTAAGGGGTTGCCGATCCGTTGCCAGCCTTTTAAGGGAAATAAAGACTCTGTTCTTGATGGCTCCCATGTCGTAATTGTTCGGAAATACCGCTGAGGGAAATTGATTCCACAACTTATGTTTTACCGTTCGTCGTATAAAATGTATGTAACAAAATTGCAAAAACATATTTTTTAATACTGCTTTATCGTAAGGAAGTTCATATTTACTTTTTATTACGATTTTTACACTGAATTATATGACGTATAAATCGTAATTGCTAATTATAATTGACAATTCTGAAATATTCCAGTAAGATTTCGGTCTGACGATACAATGTATGTTTACCTGCATATAGGATTATACATATACACACACACACACACTACATTATTCCATTTCCTAAAACGTGTTTGTAAACTTCTAAGGAATAAAAAGGATGCCGACTAATTCAATTTCAGCCTAAGTGGACCTAAAAGGGGATCTCACATTTCCTGAAACTCTGAAAGCTTGCCTAAACAAGCTTGTGGGCTTTTACGATCATCCTCTTTAGTTATAAAAAGATGGCCCTCCGAGTTACCTATACAAAGTGAATTATATATTTTTTTATAGTTTTTCATCAGAAAGATATTATAGGAAAACAATTTTAAAATTAAATTTAAATTATTAAAATTTAGGTAAGTCAATAAATAGATAGGTTTAAATTCTTATTTTAGGAATGTAAGTAGCTTATTGTCTTCTTAAGAGCCAAAGTTAGTCTTAACTGCACGTCGTGAACCTTGCCGACTAGCAAACGTGGCTTTGGCAATTGAATAGGCTCAAGCTGTAAAATGAACTGCCTGTCGAGGTTATTTCAGGAGACTACAGCATGCGGTTCTTCGAAAAGGGCATAAAGAGGTTTTTACAGGGTCCGTAACGCTTTCTCCTTCTGGGACCGACCTAGAGTCAGACCGAGTTTTAGAGATTTTTTGTTATCAATAATGCTCAGGACCATCTATCTAAAATCTTTTGCTGCAGAAAGTACAGTTAAAAGTTAAAAATCACATCATGCTTGACAGTTACAATGCGATTGTAACTCTTAAAACCTACGACATAAGAACGATGCAAAGGTCTAATATCAAGGTTGCAGTGGTTAAGGTGCAATAAGGGTATGTAATCTCCTCCAAACTGATCACATCTGAAGTCAAGATACTGAAATATAAAATACGTATTTTTTAGTATACCACTAAGGTGACCAACAAGCATACGGTCCGCCTGATGGAACGCAGTTAGCGCAGCCTTTGGACGTCTGTAACACTACATCACATGCGCGTTGCCGACCCTGTAGAAGGCGCTTTTTAACCGACGAAAAAACGGAGGAGGTTCTCAATTCGACGCGTAAATTTTATTTTTATTTTTATGTATGATCATGCACAACTTTTTATAAAGTAGTGCGATTTTGATAATTCTTTTTTTTATTGGAAAGGGTATACCTCGAAATTAGTCCCAAATAAATTTGGAAAAAAAAATTCAACCCTAAGGGTAGGAAAACAGGAGATGATTTATAGTTCATTCACAGCTTTTAATGCTGAGTTGTGTATTACAAAAAAAAAACCAAGATTTCCAACCAAGGGGTATTCATCAACATCTTTGAACCGAAGCCAACTTCACCTGCATATGGGTGCACCATATGCAGGTGAAGTTGGCTGACCTACTGACTGACAAACGAAGCTCTGGCGAAAAGAGAGGTAGGGAGCGTAATTGTAAGCTACCGGACTGGGATATGTACCTCCACCTCACAGAATACCGCAGCCAAATAACAGTTTCCTTGAGGGTTGTTGTGTTCCTGCGAGTGACTGAGGTCACCAGAAAGGAAGGAGTTGCTGCGTTGGCAGCGAGGGTGGTGGCGCACGAGCAATATGTTATGTTGCGAGCGTTAACATGGCTATGGTAACTGCTTCACATCAGGCGGGCCGTATGCTTGTCTGCCACCCGACGCAGTATAAAAAAAAAACCTCACCAAGAATGAGCTTCAGACCAGCTATTTTAAAAGTAATCAAAAATGAAGCCTGTAGTAATTAGTACATTACAGCCACAAAAAATTATAAAATAAAAACTTTTTAGCAAAAAAATTAAACCGCCGAAAAAAATGAAAAGCAAAAAATAATGAACTTTGTTTTTATTGACCTTAATAACTAAGTTCTTAAACTAATTTAAGTACACCTAAATAATTTTGAGTCGACGCCAATGAATCAATGAACAAAGATCACTAAATTACCTCAAATTTAAAGAAATAAAAATAACCAAATCAAATTAACAATGCAACGTGAAATCTCCAACGATAAACGCCGACTCAAAATTACTTAGGTGTACTTAAATTAGTTTAAGAACTTAGTTATTAAGGTCAATAAAAACAAAGTTCATTATTTTTTGCTTCTCATTTTTTTCGGCGGTTTAATTTTTTTGTTAAAAAGTTTTTATTGTAGAACCCCATGCTGTAGTCTCCTGGGAAAACCTCAACAGGCAGTTCATTCCACAACTTGGTAGTACGTGGACGAAAACCTCTCTGGAACCGCACAGTACGTGACCACTTGGGTTCTAATGTGTGAGGTTGTATTCTCTGTCGATAGCGAGAAGTGCGACTGTAGAAGGAGGCCGTGGGCATCATATCAAACAACTCCTCTGAACACACCCACATGTACCCACACGTTTAGTAAAAACGAAAATATAATTGGGAACGAATGACAGGACAGGACAGGACACACACTTTTGGCACAGTATACGTAATAGTACTACGTATGGTATGGCCATTGGCTACTCCCTGTCGCTCTTTCGTATCGACCTCACCTCTTCTCTAAATAGAATCTGAATCTGGGTCTAAACTGAAGCCGATTCCTATCGAATATTTTGATTCCAAAATTAGACCTTTGCTTTAAGTCATTGTCAAACATCTTTAGCTTTGTCGGTAGAGATTCAGTGTTTCTACCAACTAAGATAAGAAAATGCAATTAATCTAAGCTGAAGTTTTATTTACGCATTCAAAAATTTATATGGTATGATAAACGGTTTTATCTCATGCTTGGTGCCCTGACGGGCCACTATGCCTGTCAAGGACACCTGTACAAGATGAGGCTTGTTGATAGCGCAGAGTGCAAAATATGCAAAGGGAATTCTAATGATACCATGAAACACTTGATGTGTCAATGTGACGCCCTAGCCGGCAAACGAATGGAAATCCTAGGAAAGGCATACCCGGACCTGGAGGATTACAGGCTCTTGCCATTAAGCGGCATACTGAAGTACATTGAACATGTCTCCAGACAATCAGGGGAGAGTGACTAAAGCATTAGGGAGAACACAAAAGATCCACTGAGGGTCGACATGTCACCGGTGCTGCAGCAGTGGACCCACTTCAAGATAAGATAACGATTTTATCTAGGCGGTAGGGCCTCAGGTTGTATGACGCTGCACTCACACGCGCTCATTCACGATCTGCACTCACATTGTTGCATGTATTAGTTAACGACGACGTGATATTTGTATGGAGTGTTCTCTCATACAAATGTCGCGTCAGTGTAACAGAAAGATCTCAGTCTAATGTCAAATAGATTTCAATATAAATATAATATAATATTAATATATTAATATTAATCTATATAGTAATATATCTATATATATAGTAGTATACTAATGTATCTATAAATATTAGTATCAATTTTAACACAAGAGAATAAAATGTCAACACAATTTTCGAGTTTGTAGAAACAGCCTGCGAGTTAATGTGAAATATAATTTTAATTTTGGGGTGAAAGTGGTTCATCAACATTTTTGAACCTAAGCCTGCACACACTCACATGCACGCAGTACATCCTGTTGACTCACAAACGAAGCTCTAACGAAAAGGGAGCGTAATTGTAAGCTACCCGACTGAGGAATGTACCTCCACGTCAAAGAATACCGCAACCTAATAACTATTCTCTTGAGGGTTGTTATGTTCCTGCGAGTGAGTGAGGTCACCAGAAAGGAAGGTTTATGTTGCGAGCGTTAATTTGGCTACGAAAATCGCTCCACATCAGGTGAGCCGTCTGCCACCCGACGTAGTATAAATAAATTTTAAAAAAAATAGTAGCAAGCAACAAGTTTTTAAAATCTGATGTTTATAGAATCGATCATTTAAAAAAATTACACATTTCTAAAACTAAGTAACTTTAAAAACGGTCATTTGCAGAATTAGCCATTCACCGAGTTGTACATTTTTCGAAAAGATAATTTCAGACTAGGTGTGTAGTTATTTCTGACATCGGTCATAAAACGACCACAGAGAAAAGTCTAATTTAATATCTACATCTACCCATATTCATCCCATTGCTGAGATATGGGCCTCCCCTCAATTAAAAGGGTTTAGAGCGTACTCCATTATGCTGCTCAACTGCAAATTGGCGGAAACCAGTGTTTTCAATTCGCCCAAAAGTCACGAATGTCATCTAATGATAACAGCCAGAACCGACTGCATAACATGCCTTCCGAAATACGAGTGAGCCGGAGATAAATAAACACATCCATAGACAAGCTATGCTCAATATTGCTTAACTTGCGTGATCAATTAGACTGACACTGCAACTGAAATGATTAAAGACTACGTCTACCTCAAACAAGCCTCAGGGCTTAGGCAGGGTATCATCAACAAAGAGCTCTATAGAGAGCGTTTGGTGAAGCTAAGCGACATTTGGAAATGTTTGACTAACCATTTCAGGTAAATGCAGAAACTCTGACCATCGGGTTAGTTCACTAGTTAATTAAAAGTCACTGAGAGACTATTCACGATCTCTATTGAGTTACCTCGATAAAGTACGCAACGAGGAAATACGATGAAGAGCTTTGTCATATTGCGCCACTTTCATCGTAAGACAAACGGATTTCGCATTGAAAATTTGAACGCTCTTGTATGGGAAAGACAATATTGGTTTCCGTTTCTGATCTTTTTCATATGTTCTATAATTTCTTTATAATGTTTTTTTATTACTATTGGTATGTAGACGTAGCTATATATAGTGTTTGTGCCCAGGGCACGGCACGGATGTGCCGAAAAGCAAGTGGTTCATTACTGAGTTAGCACTGACTGTTTACTTCTTGTTGTGTCTATATCATCATCATCAGGTCATTTTAGTCTCCACTACAGGAGCACGACCCTCTCTCGTCCGTCCCAGACAGAAGGAGGATTTGACCTACACTCCCCACACTGGCCAGACGGGTTGGGGAGGCCTGATCGATGTTTTATAATGTATTTCCCTTAGTCGCCTTTTACGACTTCCACGGGAAGAGACAGAGTGATCCTATTCTAGTCTGCCGGATACCACACGGCTCTATATATGTTAACATAATTGTTATCCTTTACGAAGAATGTTTTGTCTTGTGTAACCGTTCTTATGTTTCTATACTTAAGTGGAGACTTGGTATATTGATATTTATTGTAATCATGCATGTAACTATTGAGCTGTCATCGCCAGTTCTTATTCATCCCACTGCTTGTATACGGGTCTCCCCTCAATCGAAGGGGTTTAGAGCATATTCTGCTGCAGACACACATTCCACAGATTACTCTCTACAGCTACTCAACTGCAGATTAGTGGAGGCCAGTATTTTCAAGCCGCCTAAAGGCCACTGACTTCGCTTAACGACTATCATCTAATAATAACAGCCGGGACCGAAGGCTTAACGTGCCCTCCGAAGCACCGAGGAACTCGAGATAAACAAACCCATCCATGGACAAGCTACAGTCGACGTTGCTTAACTTGCGTGTTCGATTAGACTGATACGCGCAACGACGCCATCGAGCTCCATCATTGAGCTGTAAGACTCCCAAATTAGATTAAGTATGTAATTTTAACTTTTATTCGTTAAAGTGAAGTTTTCCACGACAGGCTAAGCTAGACCTAGTTACTTAACATATCATCTTTGCCAGTATTCTTTAAAGATATTTCATGTAGCGGTCATTATGGTTAATATTTTAAATTGCCTCGCTAAAGTTTTCCTGAAAAACGTTGTAACAATTGGCAGCTTAGAATAAGCACAAGCAAATATTGTTCAGAACCGTTTCCTTTTATTTCCTTTTCCGGTAACTTTTTTGAGTACACAACTCGTATAACCATCACGAACGAGTTGCTTTATTCAATTTGTGGACCTCTCTGGATATTTGTGAAGTAGCAAATTACCCTTTGGGTCGTGGGAAATTCCTGACAAGGTCAGAAAGTAAAAAGTTTAAAACATTAACTTTTTTAAGTGACACCCTAAGTTCACATTGAATTATCGCTCTGCTGTTTTTCGAAATGTAGAAATAAAAGAAATGGCTTTCGTCTCAAGATGTTCAATAGATGTATAGTAGAATATTTTGCCGTTTAATAACCGAACTGTTCAAGCTTTGCAAATCTCTTGTTAAAATCTTTCTCTGTATATTGTTTAATAAGTTATGAAAAAAAACCGGACAAGTGCGAGTCGGACTCGAACACCAAGGGTTCCGAACGTAGGATCATTTTAAATTTGATATTTTTCATTATAAACAAGAAATAATGCGTCGTAAAAAAGATATTATAATTTTGTCTGAGGTTATTAAAAAAATTAACTTATTGTAAACTTAAAATAGATAAAATTAAATAAATACATCTAAATTAAAACTAATTAAAACAAACTAAAGAACTTTCGTCGCGTCTGGTCGAAACATCTCGTGACCAAAATGCTGGCCTCTACCTTGTTTAATTGTTCTCTGTCCCTTATTTTATATTTCTTGTATGCCTCTGAAAGCATGTAAATTATTATTTTTATTTGCAAATAGTTTATACTGCGCCTACTATATAATACTAGGTGACCCATCAGACGTTGTATTCTTGCTAATGAGTATTTGCACAGACACAACCAAGTAGCTAGGATTGTACACCAGCAACTTGCTCTTAGATATGACCTCGTCAGCTCCGAGTATTACAAATACACACCAGCACCAGTTCTCGAGAATGGCAATGTCACGCTCTACTGGGACCGGTCTATTATCACGGACAGGACTATAATTGCCAATAGACCTGATATCGTGGTAATAGACCGAGAGACATGGCGTGCAATTCTCGTTGATGTTACCATTCACCATGACGAGAACCTAGTTAAGGCCGAGAAAGAGAAACTTTCTAAGTACTTGGACTTGGCACACGAGGTTACCGCCATGTGGCATGTGGACTCAACGATTATTGTTCCGATAGTTGTATCAGTAAACGGTCTTATAGCGAAGAGTCTCGACCGTCACCTCGAGAGGCTCTCGCTTGGCGGTTGGGTCAAGAGCCGGATAGAAAAGGCGGTTCTTCTGGACACGGCCCGCATTGTGAGGAGATTCCTCACTCTGGAGCCCTGACCACCGGTAGCTTGGGTCTTCGCTCCACTACCGGCGGGTGCCCCTGTTTTTTTTATATTTTTAAATGTATTTTTTTTAATATTTATATTTAAAAATGTAAAGTAGCGACACCACGGACCCGAGTCTCCAGAGAGTCGGTCAGGGCCTTCGTATCCGACGTGTCTTCATCAGTCGGAGTGTAAACACAAGAAGGCCCGCAGGACTCTCAGCTCTGGCTTGCCTTCATTGGCCGTCCAGAGAGGAGCCGCTAGAGCTATATGCTCCAGGGGTGGAAGTGTTAAAGGGCATCACGCCGCGAGTAACTTCGGAGAAAGCGCAGCACACCTCTCGACATTCCTGAGTCACTCACACCGGTGTTGCCCCCGGCCGTTTTCCTGGCATTTCGGGGGCCCATCTAGTGAGTGGCAAGCCACCGCCTGCCGCAAATAACTAGCAATAAAAGCAGTTATGGCAGGCGTCCGTCCCTCTTCTGTAATAGCCCGGTATTAAGTTCACCCAGACCTCATCTCCATAGCCCATTTATTTTCCATCACACTTCGCAATAGTCTCAACGCCTGCCGAGACCTGCTCATGGGTATGTCGTTCCATTGACATATCCTGGAGCGGGTCACGGCGGGCGTACAACATTACATCAAACTTCTCAAATGGGCCTCTACGCGTTGGATCCATATCCCCGCGCATGCCTATCAAATGACCGGGCTTGACCCGTGATTAAAAAGAGATACATAATAATAAATAAATATTTTTTTTATATCGATATATTTAAAAATGTAATAAGATAAGAGATTTGATGAAATAAATAAAAATAATAATAATAATAAATAATTTATTCACTTCTTACAAAATTTCCAGTTACATTAGTTATAATTTTACGATTTGTTCTGAAATGACCTTGTGAGAGTCTGGAGTCCATGCTAGGCTTGTAGCCTGTATTACAGATCTCCAGGCTCTCTCCCGGTTTGTACATATACTCGAGTAAATTTTTAAAACTATACGAATTTGTTTGTAAGATGCATTGCCAATACATGTAAACTACTTATTTATGTAATCTGACCAAATACTGCAACTTTTAGTTTGTATAGTGTTAGTTTTAGATTATAGTAGTAATATATATTATTTTTCATGAAAAAAATATGTGTGTGTTTAGATTAATGTTAAGTATTATATTATAAATAAAAATAGATTATATGTTAAATGATGTTAATATATATTGAGTTGAATTTAATTTGAATTTTGACCATTTTATTTTATTACGGTAAGCAAATCTTCTGTTTGATCGTATGTCAGTGTACCGAGCCCGGCTGAGACTTTTTTCTTACATTGGAGTTTGGTGAGTGGATATATTCTAACTATTTTATTGACTCTATTGTATAGGTAAGGACCCGCAAAAGGATAAAACCTGTGTGCCAGAGCTGTATTAAAAATAAACTTTTGGACACAAACATTGTGCGACTGACGTTTGATCAATTGTTTTGGATCGTATTCCAGTTCGCCATGTTGTTTGAGGATGGTATTTAATACGTACAATTGTCTAATCGTCAATACCTCACAGTTCTGATACAAGAGGACCGTGGGTATAGTAGCGGGCGGAAGGTAGACACTTTAAGCAAACCTCTCTGCGCTATCTCTGCAATTTATTGCCATTATATGTTGCTTGAACTTCAGGTTCTTGTCAATGATCACACCTAGATATTTTATTTCGGAGGTTTGCTCTATTTCTAGGCAAGAACAGCTAGATAATTCCGTACAGTTGTGAGCAATTAGTTTTTGATCATTTACGCGCACTTCGCCACGGTTGGTAAAGGTAATATATTTACTTTTCTTTACATTTACAGTAATCTTATATAGTCCTTTTTGAGCTACTTCATGCACCTCACTCCAGGTGTCAGCAGCATATATTAAGGCAGTATCATCTGCATAACATACCAGTTGACCCCGGGTGAGCGAGGTGCAACAAAGATCATTCAAATATACAAGAAATAGCGTAGGAATAACTGACTATCAAACGCCTGACAAACTGTCTGTTCTGTCAAACGCCATGAAGTTATATTAGAAAAGTTAATATAGTGATTCAGTTTTCTTAAGCTTACTAATTTATCGCGCAGCTTTCTTAGTTTTTTCTTTCATAACGTCCTTCTTCTGACAGTAACAAATATATATTATCTCATAATAACAGCGAAATCAGTTCAGCCGTTCACGCGTCATGAAGGAGGGGGCAGGAAGTAGATAGACCAATAAGATCAACCTCTCTAACTCGTATCATTGTCTACATATAATTTACCAGGATCTCACTGCAATCTGATCCTTAATGCAAGAGATTATGAATATAATTGTAATTCCTGAGTTACTTGTGTTGTCATAAATTTCTCTCCATATCTTCCATCCGTGGCTTCATGGAATACTGTGCTGCGATTAATGATAAAATATACCAAGCTGGTAAATTATTTATTACTGCCAGAACCATCATATCTGTCATATTTAATTATGATCAACTCAATTATTTATCATTGTCACTTCATCTGGTAATGCAATAAGCGTTTACTATACTATAGGTACTTTTTTACCGAAGATATTTTTAACAACTTTTATAGTCCAGTTCATTTAATACCTGAATCATCATCATCAGCAGCTTGTATATACCCACTGCTGGATATAAGCCTTCCCCTTAAAGCTATCCACCACATACGATCCTCCGCCTTTCGTATCCAGCCGCTTTCTTTCGGACCATCTAGAAGGAGAGCGTCCAACTTCCTGAATACATGTCTTAAATATTCTGAGTTATAAATTTGAATTTTTAATTCAATGAAATGGTGCTTTAACTAATGTTATTTTTATACTACGTCGGGCAGCAAACAAGCATACGGCCCGCCTGAAATGAAGTGGTTACGGTTAAATATCGTTAAGGACGTGTGTGTTGTAGCTGATGTAATTATTTATATCGTGGCTTGTCCTATATTAAGTTTTATTTATACTAAGTGGTGGCGATTTAATTTCGTAACTATTTAACAATTTATCAAAATATTCATTTTATTTCACATGTTTTGGTTTATGTACTGGATGTAATGCATGTACAAAAATATTGGTACAAAACTGAACCAATTATAAGTAATTATAATCAATTAGGCCTCTTTCATAGCTTCATCATCATCAGGTCCATTTTAGTCTCCACTACAGGAGCACGACCCTCTCTCATCCGTTCTAGACGGAAGGAGGATTTGGCCTACACTCCCCACGCTGGCCAAACGGGTTGGCGAGGCCTGATCGATATTTTATAATGTATTTCCCTTAGTCGCCTTGTACGACATCCACGGGAAGAAACGGAGTGATTCTTTTCTAGTCTGCCGGAAACTACACGGCCAATATACTTTCATAGCTTATTATACATAAATACTGTTTTCCTTATTTTTGTCAATGGCCATTTCTGTACCAACTTCTTCTTAACGTATGCCATCCAAGATTTCTTCAATCTCTTTTTTTCCTCTGTCCATCCACGTTCATATCCAATTCTCTTTTAATAGCATATAATGAAAACAATTTATCTGATCGAATACAATTATTATAGTTTTTACTGGTGTCGGAAATAACAAGTTCATTTTTAGGGTTCCGTACCCAAACCCCGTTGGTCCTGTAAAAAGGAACCCTATTACTAAGGCTCCGTTGTCCGTCCGTCCGTCCGTCTGTCACCAGCCTGTATCTCGTGAACCGTGATAGACAGTTGAAATTTTCACAGATGATGTATTTCTGTTACCGCTATAACAACAAATACTAAAAAATAGAATGAAATAAATATTTAAGGGGGCTCCCTTAGAACAAACGTGATTTTTTGCTCGTTCTTGCTCGCAATTGATAACGGCAATAGGTAGATGTTTGAAATACTCACATAATATCTAAATATTTAACTAAAATAATAAAATATATAAAAATAAATATATAACTAATTATATATTCACTTTAAAAATAAATAAAAATAAAACAAATATTTAAGGGGGGCTCCCATACAACAAACGTGATTTTTTTGTCTTTTTTATAGATAATGGTACGGAACCCTTCGTGCGCGAGTCCGACTCGCACTTGGTCGGTTTTTTGTTTTAGACTACGTCGGGTGGCAGATGAAAAGTGGTTACCATATCCATATAAACGCTCGCAAATCGCAACATGTAATATTTTTTTTTATATATATTACGTCGGGTGGCAGACAAGCATACGGCCCGCCTGATGTGAAGCGGTTACCGTAGCCATATTAACGCTCGCAACATAAAATATCGCTCGCGCGCCGCCACCCCCGCTGCCACCGCAGCAGCTCCTTCCTTTCTGGTGACCTTACTCACTCGCAGGAACACAACAGGGAACCATTATTTGGCTGCGGTATTCTGTGAGGTGGAGGTACATTCACCAGTCGGGTAGCTTACAATTACGCTCCCTACCTCTCTTTTCGCCAGAGCTTCGTTTGTCAGTCAGCAGGGTGCACCGCGTGCAGGTGAAGTTGGCTTTGGTTCAAAGATGTTGATGAACCACTTACACCCTAAAATTGCAAATATCGCTCGCGCGCCGCCATACTCGCTACCAGCTCAGCATGTTCTTCCTTCCTGGTGACCTCACTCACTCGCAGGAACACGGCAACCCTCATGGCAATTGTTATTTGGCTGCGGTATTCTGTGACGTAAAGGTTTTCCCCAGTCAGGCAGCTTATGCTGCTCTACCACTCTTTGTCCCAGAGCCTCGTCAGTGAATCAGTACCGTGCAGGTAGGTTCGCTTAGGCTCTAAAATTGGTAGTGAGCCACTTACACTCCAAATCACATTAAAGTTCATAATTAAGACCTATTTTCCGAAATTCTTGTTTAAAAACTTTAAGATCATCCAAAATAGTTATGGCTTCACCTTCTAAAGTTCCATCAACAAGGTACCAAACATAAAATAATGAATTTAGCTCTTTATATTGATAAACGGCGAGGCTAAGGATATACAATAATTAAATATATAAAAAATATTTATTGTTCTGTCCATAACCAAGCGAACAGAACAAAAATATATAACTAATTCTGATTTTTTATTTTTCAAATGCAGGAACAAGTACGTTAAAACTTTAAAATACTTATATATCACATACACCTTAAATTTAAATTGGTTGTCAAAAGAAAATAAACTCTAAACTCTTCTTCTTCTTCTTGAAAACCGTAGTCGACTACTGCGGTCAGCAAAGTAACGAGTTAAAATTCGGTAATTCATTTTAATAACATGTGAAATATACAGACTGGGGCTTTCAGTCCAGTAACACTTACCTAACCAGTACTTTAATTAAATTTTGCATATAATATGTTTTTTAAATTATCATAAACTACTGTTGATTGTTGAGAAGTATTCCTAGATTCGATTTTTTAATAATAACTGCATATTTCATTCAAAATTGAAGGTTACTTATGACCCTTAAATTTACACAGTGAAAGGGTTTAAGGCGAAAATTCATTACATGAATAGGTCTTATTTCTGAAAAGTTTTTTTTTGTGTTGGAAAAATCTTAACTAAACCAAGTAAATAATGAATCTGTGACATAACAATTACCTATGCCTTATAGTGTACAATATAAATATGTCTCACGAAATAATACCCTGTCATTTCCTAAAGTCATTAAGTGGACCTGCTATTTAGTTTCACCTTTAAATTACTTCTCCAATTTAGCTGTTATTTATTCAACTATAATAATTGTAGATTCTTTTGTGAATAGAAATGTATTGATTATTGATCGATATAAGAATTATAATTAATTATTTACCTATACCAGGAAACGCCTAAAAGGTGTCCCTGGATGCGTAAAAATATAGCCTTCCTTAATTCACATTATTAAAGTTAAATATTCACAAAGTCACTTCATCACAATTATTAATAATATTTTATGTCCACAAAAATAATTATTAATCAAATTTTATAACGAATAAACTCATCGCGTATTTTAAATTGAAAAGTTTGAAGCGAAAAATCGCCCACTTCTCTTTGACATCCGCTCAGCATGAATGCTGAAGCCGCACTGTACGGTATTGAAGCCTGAGGCTTCAAGTGTGTTGATCGGTACTAATAACGGTTACCTTGTGTCTTCTCGAGAACATCGCAGTCTATCACATACATTGATGTCTTTATTCTTATTATAGTTAAGATATGTATAGCAAAACATGCAATGAAAAGGTTAGGTACTAAAATTGTGTTGTAAAACTTTCCAATTTCGGATCAAGTTCGAGTGTTAGTTAATGCATTAACTTTAATGAGAATTATTTTGTTAATGTGTGTGTTTGGGGAACAATTCGAATATTCATGTACTTTTAGGATCACTTTATACTCTACAAAGTTATTCACAATGTCTAATAGGTACGAGGTTGGAGAGAATTTGAGTTTAGTCGAATATTGTCATGTCGCAAAATTCCTATGTTATTTTAGTATTCTTAAGATGTATCTACACACACTCATTTGGGAGTATATAGCATTATTATTATTTAATCACAACATATAAACATTACTACAATTATAATACAATATGTTAAAAAGCCAGCAGGCTTTATACGCATACCGAGCCGTCACATTATCTTGGTTTTTATTCACCTTTCGTTGCATCAATAGCAATCTATGAGATTAAAAACTATTCAAGTACTTACATCTATAAACAAACACTTTATTGAGTACTATGATGTATACCCATTGCCACACATCTGCACAGTATATACTATTAGTCGACTGTGTGAGCTCATAAACGTAATCTAACATTAAAACGCCGCGACGCCAAATCATAGGCGGCGCACGCCGTGCAGTGCATTCACAGTGCAATATTGCAAACATGCCGAGTATTGCCGATTGTTTCGATCGTGTGAAGTGTGGTGGTGGACTGGTAAAACTGGTTTTGTTGTAAGAACATGTTGAGTGTCAGGTACAGAGTGTTCATTTATTTTATGTTGATTTAATTTTTTCTAGTGACCATCGCCTATAGACGCTTGTAATATAAAGTATCACTCGATTCATAAATATGGTGCATCCCATTTAATAGAATTATCAGAATCTTCTTCTTCATTAGGTGCGTCTCCAACTAGCGAAGGTGAATGATCAGTGTTGAAGTTCTTCCTGACCTTAGCTCTACGAAGTAGCTCAGCGGCACTGGCTATTCCGGTCCCTTATTGGATGTTCCCTAGCCAGGATTTCAACTTTTCTCCTTCCTGTCACTTTACCTGTCATTATCAGCTGAAGCAGGACTTAGGTTGATGTTGAAGAATATGACTCAGATAGGAATCTTACGCTGTGTGTCGTGTGCTTGTCAGCCACCTATAAATACTTGATTATTATTCATACTGATAATAATCTATTATTCATGCTACGTTTTCAATATACGAGAATATTAAGACTTACGATATGAGATAGTGCTACGAATGCTACGTGTAACTACGCAGCTTACAGCTTGCAGACGGTAAAACTTCCAGTATAAGTTTTGTTCCGCGTAGTGCTACGAATGCTACGCATTGCTCGTGGCTACACGGGCTACGAGCATCTATCTACGAGCAGTTGACTAGCTTTCTGTGTCATTCTTTATCATTCGTTAGTATATCTAGGAGGAAAGGAAGAGGATAAATAGTGTCCTGTAGTGCTACGAAAGTTACTTACATCTCGTGCCTACGCAGGATCATTTTATACTGTAAGTGCTACGGGTATACGGTTGACTGTCAGTCTCAGAGCAAGTCGAAATTATATTCGTAGTGTCGTATGTTAATGCAAATATCGCTCTTTAATGTAAACATGCCATTGGTCATTACTGTAATTTATATATCTCGGTAAATACTGGCGAGCAATGTAGGTAGGTAGTATTATTTTACTTCATTAATAAACGTTTAACATAATAATTTGGGGCATAAGTGATTCATCAACATCTTTGAACTAAAGCCAACTTCACTTGCACGTGGTGCACCCTGCTGACTAACAAACGAGGCTCTGGCGAAAAGAGAAGTAGGGCATAGTGTATGTTTTAAGCTGCCCCATTGGGGATGTGCCTCTATCGCACAGAATACCGCAGCCAAATAATAATGTCCTTGAAGGTTGTTGTATTCCTGCGAGTGAGTGAGATCACCAGAAAGAAGGAAAGAAAGAAAGGAAGGAGTATAGGTTGGCAACGGATCGGCGACCCCTTGGTGTCGCTGATCTCCATGGGCGGTGGTGATTTCTTTGCATCAGGTGACCAACATGGTCGTTTGCCCCTCTCATATAAAAAAAATGTATAACGTTATTCATTTGTATAAGAATGATATGTTGTCTATTGACAGCATTCATTATTTTAGCCTATAATAATAAATAAAATTTAATTAAATATTTCTGGACAATTTACACAGCGCCATCTAGTCCCAAATTAAGCGCAAAGCTTGTGTTATGGGTACTAGACAACTGATAAATGTACTTAAATACATTTTTTTTGTAAATACATACTTATAATACATAGAAAACACCAATACCAAGACAAACACACAAGGGTTGGAGTGTAAGTGGTTCATCAACATCTTTGGAGGGGTGTAAGCGGTTCATCAACATCTTTGAACCAAAGCCAACTTCACCTGCACGCGGTGCACCCTGCTGACTGACAAACGAAGCTCTGGCGAAAAGAGAGGTAGGGAGCGTAATTGTAAGCTACCCGACTGGAGAATGTACCTCCACCTCACAGAATACCGCAGCCAAATAACGGTTCCCTTGAGGGCTGTTGTGTTCCTGCGAGTGAGTGAGGTCACCAGAAAGGAAGGAGATGCTGCGATGGCAGCGGGGGTGGCGGCGGGCGAGCTATATTTCATGTTGCGAGCGTTAATATGGCTACGGTAACCGCTTCACATCAGGCGGGCCGTATGCTTGTCTGCCACCCGACGTAAAATAAAAAAAAAAACATGTTCATGCACAATATAATTTATGTTCTGTTTTGTAGTACTAAGAAAAAAACTGGAATTTAGAAGGCTGTGTTGCAAGTCTGATTACTGATAAAGTAATAAATAAATAAGTTACTAAATGGTATTTTCTATTTGTGTATACCTTGTACTTAAAATATATATAATACACATATATGTGTAAAAACGCCATAGCGTTTCATAATTAACTTTCACAAAACAAGGTTCGGAAATCTCGGTCTGTGAGACCGTGCGCGGGTTATAAAAATTGACGCGGGTACAGCAAGGTTAAGAAAAGCCCTTTCACTACGGCACCTCAATGCCATAACATACCACTTACCATCGCCAAGAATATTGGGATTCTTGTAGTAAAGTCTCCAGCGATGTTCGGTTTCGTTGTCACCGAGGAGAAGGTTAAGCTCTCGTCTACCCCCGCTACTAATGCAGTAACTCCTTACATCCTGGTGACCAAACTCACAGAAAAGCAACAACCCTCAAGGGAAATGTTATTTGGTTGCGGTCTACTCTGAGGTGGAGATAATTCCCCAATCGGGCAGCTAAAAATACGCTATGGCCTACCTTGCATAGTTTCTAAATCTCCGTCTCATCAAAAGAAACCCTAACAATAACTACTCCAGCTTAAAATTATGCTGTGCCCTACCTCTCTTACACCAGAGCCAGATTGTTTGTAAATCAGCATTGCATCACATGCAGGTGAGGTTGGCGTTGGCTCTAAGATGATGGTGACGGTGACGGTCACTTACACGCGTTAATATTTTTGATTCTAATGTCCGTTTTGTTACAAGTTGCTTAGGATCTTTATGTGCAGAATATCTTACGAGTGTTTCACCTTTCCTGACCGCATGCGTGGATTAATCAACAAGGGACCACTGCCTGTAATATATGATACCTCATCCATTTTCTCCAGCATAGTGCCATATATTAACCTCTTAACCCACACACAAAGCAAGGAACGCCATTGTACTTTGCATTAAATCTTACACCTTTTTTACCGATTGTATATAGTTGACAACTGTAAGGTAGTAAAACTGAATAATGTCCTTTCTGTAGATAAGTCTTTTCAGTAGCATGTTAGTAGAGTTACTAGTGCTTTAAACCGCGTCAAAGACTTCTGCTTTACAAAGCTCAAGTACCTACGGCATACGGAATAGTGTTGTCTAAAGGCGGGAGCACCTAGGTACCAGATTTGTAACTCGATTCAAAGGCGTGCTGTGAGAATTGTTTACGATGCTAGACTGACACACAGTTTTGAACTGTCTGTTGAAGTGGTGGAAATAAGCATACGGCCTGATGGATAGCAGTAACCGCAGCCTATGGTCATCTGCAACATCAGTGGCATCATTCGCAGTTCTCGACTTTGTAAAAACCTCTTCACATCCGTTTTGAATTGAACCACTAAGGTGGGAAAATAATCATACGGCCAGATGGATACAGTTACCGCAGCTGATAGTCGGCTGCAACATCATTATCATTCACACGATCCCGGCCTCGGAAAAACATCTTCACATCTGTTTTGAAGAAAAATTCTATATATTAACGTGGGGTATTTCTTATTCAATCGAGGGGCAAACAGGCGCCCAATCCACCTGATGTTGTAACGACCCCCCCTCGAATAGCCGATGTACGCTACTCGCTCCTGAAGGGCTCGTCGACCTGCTGCCGTCTTGGCAGCTTATATGCGCTTATAAGCTGTTACACCCCAATCCTACAAGAGTATACACATGTAAAATATACCCCATGACGAAGTATACACCGTTCTTCTGTTAACCGGATGTGATATTAATAATTTGGACCGTGTATTTGGCAGTGTGATCATCTAGAGTGGACCCTTATATTGTTGTTGTGACCGTTAGTAAACCCAGGACTTTGTGAGTGAATTATGGTTCATTGCATGACACTTTTACATAAGAATTCTTACCTTTCTATTAGCAAATCAGTACCTACAAACACAACCTAATTGAAATCACTAATACAGCTTCGCAGTGGCTTAAGGAAACGCAGTTAAGGCCCGTACCTTTTACATTATTTTGCAAACTGTGGTGGCTCCGCCGTTCTGTCTGATGAGGATCATCGGCATCTTAATATAGGCCTCTGACCCAGTCAGCCCTACACCCTCCCCTTCGGAACTCGGGTTCCATCCAGGTACCCAGCCATGATTCCACAGGGTGAAGCTACTTTCTTACTTTACAACTGCCAGTTGCATTATATGCAATTGGAGGTAATATATCAATGCAAACGCGAATTGTTGAAACTGCTTCGCTGTATTATGGTGATTTTATCACCAAAGAGATGTGGGTTAATACCCAAGTCAGTAGAGCCTAAATTGGCTAGTATTTGAAGGGTTCACCAAAGTGATGTGGGTTAATACCCCAAGTCAGTAGAGCCTAAATTGGCTAGTATTTGAAGGGTTAATTCCCTTAGATATTAAAATAGTAATGGTTATCCAACGATGATAGGCAAAATGCCTTAGTAAAGCCTAAATTGGCTAGTATTTGAAGGGTTAATTCCCTTAAGTATTAAAATAGTAATGGTTATCCAACGATGATAGGCAAAACGCCTTAGTAAATGCATGGTGATTCCTCTGGTGCCACTGAACAGTCAGGGCCAGTAATGTTGTATGTAGATGATGTGTACAATCAAGCTTAGCAAGTCTCCAAGCCACGTGTCGTTATTATAACACAGTTGACGATCAGAGGCTCTATTGAATCACACTGAGGTCAACTTATTGAGGGTAGCCATTGAAACTGCCGTATGCTATGAATTGTACAATATGGTGGGTTATTATTACCCATAAAAATAATATGTTTCGGCGGATTCCCATGCCGTAATATGTAGGTATTTAATAGGTCAAGACGAACAGCGACAGCCAGGGTTATCACCAAAACTTTCACATTTGAATAAATAGAAAATATAATTGTGCAGTAAAGAATTATAACAGTGAAGCCAAATTGGAACGGGCTCACCAAGCTTCCTTGACAGCTCTGCCAGTCCTTCTTCATAAGTGCTCTGGTATCTACCTTACACTTAAACTATTCTTGACGATTCTCAGCTCCAAGCCTCCACCTCTCCCCAGCGTGTCTCCCAACCAAAAGTGAATTCCCTCGCTCATCATCCCCGCCTTCAAGGCTCGCGTTCTCCCACCCCTTCATACGCTCTTTGCGCCAAACCCCGTCAGCCAATCAAAATGTACTTCCGTATTTAACGTCAGTAGGAGTTTTATCAAAATGTCCCAAAATATGGGTTAATTGAATTAATAATTCGTTTTATAATCTAATTAGATTATTTTAGCATATTTGGGTTGAACTGCCCCAGTAACTCCATTAAAATCATTCGAAGTATCATAATTGACAATTACTTTTTCTCATATTAATTTATAAATTATTATAAAAATATATATTTAATTCATGAATCAAATTATAAAAGATAAAATCAAACCAATTGAATTATTTTCTGTTTGATTTACATTTATTAAACTAATATTTAAGTTTTTTATTTCAAAACCACCCGAACAAAACCATAGATTCATACCACAGATTAAAATCATAATTTATCTTTTGTGAACCAAGATCACTTAAAGGTAGCGTACCCACGTGCAAGACGGTCTGTACCGTTACAATGTGAAGCCGTAACCGCAGCGTAGACGCTTGAGACAAAAAAATATCATTCTTTCACTGCACACACCTGCTACCAACGCAACAATCACATTCTTCCTCACCAGGGTTATGACTGAGGTCACTCAATGCAATGTTCTATAAGTTGACGAAATTGTTATTAATTAGCTGCGCTTTTCAGTGAGGTGGAGGCACTTTCCTAGTCAGGCAGCTTATATACACTGTACCCTAATTCTCTTTCACCAGAGCCTCGTCTGTTAGCCTGAAGGATGCACCACGTGTAGGTGAGATTTTCTTTGGCTCAAAGGTAATAACGAGTCAGTTATATCTAAAATTTTCTCCGTAATAAAAAATAAAAACTTTTTCATGTTTGTTACCTATTTACAGCTATTATTCTTTTTCGAACATCTGACAGAATAATTGATTCGTTATTGTTTGTGTCGTGATACAAAGACATAAAGTTGTTCTTCCCATATGTAGCCAAGACTAAGTCATAAATTTGGTTGTCAAAATCTGTCATTTTCCATATAAAATACAGCTGATGACGTAGGCTAGTTCAAATCCCGTGACCGTATTTGTCGCTAAAGAACATACCTACCTTATGTCTCTACCATGGTTTGTGTCATATTTTTTTCAATTCAACATTATTTTCTAATAATTTATGTCATGGTTTTTGTTATTAGTATTCATGGTTGGTTATAATATTTGCAGTTTGCGTCTTTTATGGACGTAGTCTGTGAAACATTGAGTAGTTATGGGTAAAAAGTGATACAACATAATTTGGTTTTTTGGTTTTTGAATATCAAGTTTGCATGTAAATATCGTGATCAAATATACAATATCATTGTGGTAAAAACGTGTGCTGCAATATGGCTGCAATTTCCCTTCTTTGTCCCTTCACTCTTGCCAGTGTGGTCGTGATTATCATGATAAGGAAGCAGACAGGACTCGCCTCACGACGTCTCGCCACATCTGCCTGCTGGTCGTTAATTTGGTACATTCGTGTACCGGGGTGCACACCGCCACTTTCACCTGATCGGTCCAATGCGTGAGGAATCTGCCCCGTGGTCTTGTGCCTTCAACCTTCCCCTGTACGACAAGTCTCTCTATAGAGTCGTTTCCGCACCGACTTACATGTCCAAAGAATTGCAAAATACGACTCTGCACCAAGGTTTAAAAAAGCTTTTATTAAAAACGATCGTCTGACAGTCGTCTGGTTATGGGATACGTGTGTTTAAACGGTCTACGTTTTTGGTGGCTTTATGGATGTTGTGCTTATAGAGCGTTGTTCTTAAATGTTCTTACGATACGAAAGGAATAATATAGCGATATTAGCTGACCCGGCGAACTTCGTACCGCCTAACAGTCTTGAACTTTATGGTATGGTTTAAAAGTTCAAATTGACTTTTAAGTATTATTACGAATCGTTTGTATGGAAGTATAGAAAACTGTTGTTTTTTATTTGTTTGTTGTAGTCTTTTTCAGGCAATTTTTTAATCATTTCTCTGCGTAAGAACCATCTTCGTACTTCAAGAAATATTCTAAAAAAATAATTAGCGAAATCGATTCAGCAATTTGCGCTTAGCAACACATTTAGCGATTCATTTTTATATTATAGAAAATATGTGGTTCTATCATGAATTAAAGGACATAGCCCTAATATAGGTCTGACAAGAAAAGCTTTCGGAGGGTGGTGATAAGCCTTCATGTTAACTCTGGTTTACTGTGGCGCGTTATCAAGCTATTGAACAAAATTATGTCTCCGTTGTCGGCAAATGTCCTGTCTTGTATTTCTGTCCTTAGGTTGTTGTAATTTACGTTTAGGAGGGCCGAATGCTCGTATGCGTTTTCATAATTTTAACAAAAAATAGCCGTCTTTTAACATTACCTACTCTACATTTATGTACCTATGTAGATACAGGCTGATGATGATGATGACAAAAATATGGAACCAATCTGGAAGTATACTCTTTCAAATAAAATAAGTTTTTTTCAAAACGGTTTATAAATCACGGAGTAATTAAGTAACAAACATTAAAAAAAACATACAGCCGAATTAAGAAGCTCCTCCTTTTTTGGAGTCGGTTAAAAATAAAAAGGAAGTGTAAAAATCAATATTTATAGGATATTGTTTGGTTGACTCAAATTGTTTTAAGTGTTATTGATTTTGTTTGTAGTTTATTCTCATCTCTTTCGATATATATATCTCAGATTTTTTAATAATTGATTTTAGGAGAGACCAATGCTTAAAAAAAATTATATTAAATTGATCGCTCACATTATATACATATATACATAGGTGGTCGAATGGTAATCAATGGCTACTTTGACTCCGTGGTCGAGGGTTCGATTCCCGCCCAAGGCAAACATTTGTGTGCATGAACATGTCTGTTTGTCTTGGTCTGGGTGTTTTCTATGTATTATAAGTATATATTTGCAAGGAAAAATGTATTTAAGTACATTTATCAGTTGGCTAGTACCCATAACACAAGCTTTGCGCTTAATTTGGGACTAGATGGCTCTGTGTAAATTGTCCAGAAATATTTATTATTATTATATATTTGAAGGCCAATGCTTATATGAGTCGTAGCGCAGGATTTGGGCGAGTTGTTGGTTTTTTTTGCAGTTTATTTTCGTCTCGTTTGTAGTATAATCAATTGACATTGTTACGTAACTGATATGAGGAGGTCCCGATGCTTGTTTGCTTCGTTAGTTGCAAGTGTCCGTAGTCTACGGTAATTGCTTTCCATCAAGCGAGCCGTATGCTTGTTTGCCACCATATTAGTATAAAAAAAGCAATGCTGGTCATTCGACGACTGGGCTAGTCATTAATCCGGCATCGACGGTTATGTAGGTGATTCTCGTCTTGTTTGATAGGTAAACTTATCACAAATTGTTTGTATTTGATATTTATGTCGTTAGTTGGTAACAGAGGCTTCGGTTTATAATTTTAGTCTCCAGTACAGAAGCACGATCCTCTCTCGTCCGTCCTAGACGGAAGGAGGATTTGGCCTACACTCCCCACGCTGGCTAAACGGGTTGGGGAGGCCTGATCGATATTTGATAATGTATTTCCCGTAATCGCCTTGTACGACATCCTCGGGAAGAAACGGAGTGATTCTATTCTAATCTGCCGGAAACCACACGGCCAACATCTCATACGGCAAATATCTGAGTATTATGTACATTCAATATATCTTCTAGTAGTTTGAGGGTCATATTTCTGTATAACTGCCTTTTCAACATTAATTAAATATAATTAACACAATACCTCTAATATTTGACGAGCTCGGTGGTCGAGTGGGTAAACACGTCCACTTTGACTCCGGGGTCGCGGGTTCGATCCCCGAACAAGACAAATATTTGTGTGCATGAACATGTCTGTTTATCTTGGTCTGGGTGTTTTCTACGTATTATATGTATGTATTTACAAAAAAAAATGTATTCAAGTACAATATCAGGTTATCTAGTACATTATAGTACAAGCTTTGCTTAGTTTGGGACTAGATGACTTAATTCGTCCAAGAATATTTTATATATTTATTATCATAATACGTGCATACTACCAAATAGGCATACTACCCAGTATGCCTATTCGGCAATCAGTGTAGTATTATTGCAATATATATTATTGGGATCGATGTGTTAGGTAACAAACAATTTTTTTTAGGTCCCCAATAGTGTTAGATATTTAATCCGTAGTGCACCGCAGTTGAAACTAGCCATCTCCTTAGGCATTTAATGTCTTATTTGCCATATACATAGCAGTCTCTCATAGAACCAAGACGGGAAGTCAAATTCCGAAAGCTTCATACTCTTACCAATTTCATTTTATTAAATTCATTGTGAGTTCCAAGGCAGCCATAATATTACCCCCGTGACGGCAGTGGACTTCATTGTTCGTTGCCTTTTTTAGTGGTCACCGCTGTTAATCCTGGCTATACAGGAGACAGTGGGAATTTGTGGTCCCCGTCCCGTTTTTAAAATCAGCGTAGTACAAACAAATTATGGGATAGTCCCCCACGTAAGCAGCCACTGTGGCGGCCCTTCGCCTTAGTCTAATAGCTAGCCACTCGCTACGCGCGAGGGCAAACTCCCGTCTTACAACTATGGCAAGGCAGACGAGCATCCTCATCCTCTGTTGCCAATCCATATGCACGTGAGTGATCACACGCGTATAAAGCGACCTCGAATCCGAACCATTGACTGGCAAATTATGGGATAGTCAGCCAGTCCCCGAAGTACCCTGATATAAACACCCAGACTCGTAGTTCCAACTGCGAAACTCCCCACAGTCGCTATATAGTATTTGTTTTGCCATACGCTATATAGTACGAGTACATAGTAGGAAGCAGAATGAATACGACATATAATTATTTGCAAATGGAATCAGAGTAAATCCGGTAGATTCACACGATTGCACGGATGTGCCGATGTGCGGATTGCAACTCTATGTTATATATCATGATGATTGCGGCTTTTGCATGCGTAATTCGGAAACATTTATTTGATTTTAATCTTCACTGCTTTTATTTATTTTTGTAATGTTTTTGTTATTATTCAATCGAAGATATAAAGACTCCATAGTTATAATCAATCCTTGATTGGTCGACGATTTGTTTTTTCTTTATTTGTAGCTAGTGCTACAAATAAAGAAAAAACAAAATCGTCCACGGGGCAAATCTAGTGACTTGCCCCGTGGTGTCATGCGCCGTTTCGAATTCGTAGTAGCGTTATATAGTTTATAACGTTAATGAAAAATTTGGTTATCAAAGGCAGATTTTTTTTTTCTGTCCTTTTGTGTAAAGATTTTTGCAGCACATTGCGATTCGTACCACAATCCAATATTTTTTTATTTCACATAATTCAGGGTCGACTCTCTAGTTGGTTAACGAGTTGTATGAAATACATTATTATTTCTTGTTATTTCTTTTTTTATTATTTTGTTGTAACAACATAAAAATGTAGGTAAAAAACCATATTAGTTAGTTCTATCAAGGTGATTTAGGTTCCTAATTTCTGATTTCTAAATCAATTTTATACGATAACAATACATACGGAATCACTTAATATATATTATCTTATAAATTCAGCATGTAATCTATCTTATTCCTCTATTCGTTACGCAATTCGCTTTACTTCCAATAAATACTTACATGAGTCGTCAAAGGAGCCCCAGCGCTGCGCTAATCGTAGTGATGGCGGTCCTCACATTTAGTCTTAACTTGTGCTTTCCATCAGGCAAGGTTCAAAACATTTTGACTGACGACATTAAGAATAAAAAAAAACTTTGCTGGATTAAAAAAAACAGCTAACATGTGTTGATTTGAAAAGTATTTCTCGTTTTACTGTTGCTTTTATTTTTATTAAATAAAAAATATATCAAAATAATTGTCATTACAAGTACCCTTCGTTGTCGATTTTTAAATCAAGTGAATATTCTTCCTGTATATGACTTCCTATACTTCCTGTATATGACTATCCTAATACTTTACGTTCAGCCCCTACCTAGTCCTAAAGAGCCTATATTTTTTCAAAAGGCTGGCAACGGATCAGTCCCTTCTTAGTGTTACTCGTCATGGTTACTCGTATGTGTTATGTTGTGCTCGTTTGCCCCCCTCTTACATAAAAAATTGGTTAGCTGTAAAGTCGTTTACGGACGATATTATGACGTTATCAAATAAAACATCGGCCGATTGAGTGGAAGAGATGATAGATGCGTCACAAGCCGAACGCTTAGGCCGATTGTGCCTCTCTATCGTTTGTTCCGCGCTCTCGTTTGCACGCTCGGCTCAGGCGGAACGTGACAATGAGTCATGCTTTTCCGTGCGTGCAGCGTTCAACGATTTATAAGACGTTATCGCGTCAAAAACAACGTACTTTTTATTATGTGAGAATATAATATAGTAAATATTTGTGTATAAATTACACAGCGCCACCTAGTTCCAAATGAATCCATAAGTTACAGAACTTTACTGCTGAATTTTGCAAAGTCGTGAAACAGATACTGTAGAGTCGCGTAACAGTATCGCAAAACTATTGTCTATAGGTGAAGACGCTTTGAACCGTGCGCTTCAAATTTAGTAGGTCCCGTTTCCGTTGCATATTATGCTAGGAAAGCTTCCAGAGTTTAATTAAAACTTTAACATGAAGTACGTACTAAGATACGAAGGGTAACTTTACTAATATATATGTTAAAATGTAAATATTGCACTTGTGAAAAACGTTTTGACGTTTGGTATTCGCTTCTTATTATGCATACTTCTGCATAAGATCATTTCTGGGGCCCAACCGCCGAAGTTGAAGCCGTATATATCTTTTTAGAGTGTAAAAATCAAACTTTAGCTTAAATTGGTAGTAATTTTGTTTAGCTTAGCTGGTAGAAACCCTAGAGCTCTACCGACTATAAATAATAATAAATATTGTCAGACAAATTACACAGCGCCATCTAGCCCCAAAGTAAGCGAAGCTTGTGTTATAGACAACTGATAAACATACGTAAATACATTTTTTTTTTGTAAATACATACTTATGATACATAGAAAACACCCAGACCAAGACAAACAGACATGTTCATGCACACAAATGTTTGTCCTGTGTGGGAATCGAACCCACGAGCGTTGGTGTCGAACGCCACCGAGCTCGTCAACTATGCTGATAATATTTGTCAATAACTTTAACTGAAGGCCTATTTTCGAAATCAAAAATTTCGAAGGGAAAGGGAAAAAGCTTCAGCTTAAGCGGTTTGGTTTTGACCCTTTCTGGTTATGACCACCTCTTACTTACTTTTTGGGTAGTAATAAACCGAGGTCGTCCACCCACAAGGTGGACAGACGACCTCATTAGACCGTAGGATCGCGCTGGATGCAAGCCGCTTCCAACCGGTCTTATTTGGAGATCTAGAGGGGAGGCCTTTGCCCAGCAGTGGACTTTCAACGGCTGAGAAGAAGAAAAAGAATAAACCGAGGATCTAAAATTGTGAAACTGGGCGACTTTTATACTGACTTGGAGACTAAAGTTGATATAAAATATACCAAACCTAACCTAGTATTTCTGTGGTTCATTTAGTATTTTTTGTGGCTCATGTTATTATATTCCTTTCAAGTATCAAATACGAAATTAATAGACATCATTAAAAATCTTTCAGAAACTTTCTTTATAGTCTACGCTAGAAAAGATCAAACAATGTATAAAATAAATAAATGAAATATGAATTTCAAGAAAATTTATGAACGAAATCACAAAGCTCTCGAGCTTTTAAATGTAAATTAAATCTACGTTTAAACAACTTATATGAAACGATTTCTATAATATTTTCTCTTTTAAACACAAAATTAAATCGAGATGGGTTTAGTGAGTATTTCATGATACATACACAAAAATCGCCTGTCCTTAATTTTTAACTGACTCAAAAAAGTGAGTTTTTTTTTAATGTTTGTTATTTAATTACTCCGTGATTAATAAAACAATTTGAAAAAAACTTTTTCTATTTGAAAGAGTATACTTCCAGATTAGTCCCATATTTTTTTCGTCATCATCATCATCATCAGCCTGTATCTACATACATAAATGAAGAGAAATGTTTGGAGTCGGCTTTTTTTTTTGTTAAAATTATATTATTATTATTTCTTTACCAACAACTTATAAAAAATATAATAAGAGAATCTGTAAACTGCTTGGCTGTAGAAATACCTCCACCTCACATAATACCGCGGTCAAGTACCTAACTAGTTATTGTGTTCCTGCTAGTGAGTGAGGTCAGCAATTAAGTTAATAAAAAAAATCAAATATCCCGACTGCACCTACAACAGATTTATTAATCACGCGCAACAATAATAATATAATTCCACACAAGCAAAGCCGCAGGCAAAAACGAATATATCAAATGTATATTTGAAATCAGGTCTTCGACACCTTTATTTTGATACCCATATCGAAATATTTAGAAGAAGAAAAAAATTACTCCAACGACAATTTTGCGGCTCACAGGCGCCAAATTGTTTTTTTTTTATATTTGATATATAGCCTATGTCACTCGCGTGATTAAGACGAATCTAACGACACCTCTTATGTTGTCTTATGTTATCTTTTAATCGGTTTAGGCTATAAAGCGTGCCAAATAATAAGACATACATACATACATACGCTCGAAAAACATAACCCTCCTTTGGCAGTCGGGTAAAAAGGAAGGAGTCGCTGCGTTGGCAAATGCCATCTTGATTAGGCTGGTGGCATGCGAGCGATATTTTAAATTACGAGCATTTATATGGCTACGGCACGTAAGTACTTTTATTTATTTGTGGCTAAGACCATCGCTTCACCATCAGGCGGGCCGTATGCTTGTCTACTACCCAACGTAGAATAAAAAACCGGAGGAAATATCCGGAGTTAAAGTAGTTATGTTTCATTATTAAAAGTAAATTTTACAATAAGTTGATACTGTTGATTGTTAGCACTTGGTGGAACATTATTATCATAATGTTATAATAAAGCACTTGTACTATTCCACGTTATTATATTATTATTATTTATTTATTTATTTTAATAATTTTCGTCATTGATTGCACGGTATAAAAATGTTTTTTAGAAACACAAACACCATCTGTTTACCTTGATAATGCCTTAGCGGCGAAACCGGTCGGTAATATTAAATATATTAACGTGGAATAGTACAAGTGCTTTATTATAACATTATTTACTATAAGTGTTACAAACTTACATGGAAACATACTATGGTAAAAGATAAGATAAACTAATAATTTAAAAAAATATATAGATAATCAGAGTCGCGCACGAAGGGTTCCGTACGATTATCTATAAAAACGGCAAAAAAAAACACGTTTGTTGTATGGGAGCCTCCCTTAAATATTTGTTTTATTCTGTTAGTTATTATTTAGTATTTGTTTTATACTGGCAACATAAATACATCATCTGTGAAAATTTCAACTGTCTAACTATCACGGTTCATGAGATACAGCTTGGTGACAGACAGGTGGACGGACGGATGGACGGACGGACAGCGTCTCAGTAATAGGGTCCGTTTTACCCTTTGGGTATGGAACCCTAAATATTAAACTTGTACCCATACCATATGGTTGACTGGAAGAGATCCCTATCGGGATAAGTCCGCCATTGTTATATAAAAACAAACCACTTGATTAAATTTATTTTTACCGACCATTGTCGCTTTTACAGTATAATCAAAGTATTTCCTTATAATAAATAAATAAATAATAAATATTGCGAGACAAATTACACAGCGCCATCTAGCCCTAAATTAAGCGAAGCTTGTGTTATACCCATAACTAAACAACTGATAAACATACGTAAATACATTTTTTTTGTAAATACATACTAATGATACATAGAAAACACCCAGACCAAGACTAACAGACATGTTCATGCACACAAATGTTTGTCCTGTGTGGGAATCGAACCCACGAGCGTTGGTGTCGAAGCCGCGTCATTGACCGCTACGCCACCGAGCTCGTCGGTAATATAAAAGATAATGCTGTAAAACCGAAACCACGTGGAAAAATTAATTATTTTAAGTTTCAGATTATTTAAAAATTAGTGTCAACAATATTTGAATTAATTATTTTTTTGAAATGGTTAAAAATATTTCTCATTCTCTCCGTTATTTATTAAAATACATTAATAAAAGCCCAAAAAAAAATGAATACTGTTAAATTAATTAGAAAAATTAAACGGGTCACTCACGTCTTTTTGTCGGGAAAGCCGACTAGTTTCGATCTCAAAAGGAGACCTTCTTCAGGGCGAATGTCCAGACACGTCCACCCTTTGTCTCTCGCGCCGGACACTGCGCGCCAATGTGCACGCCGTACGACTGGAAAGGGTGATGGGGGGTAGGTGCGTTGATTGGTGGAGCGCTGCCTTCGACGATGACGTAGTGGCAGCCGGTGGATCCAATTCTTCTATCTCTCCGGGCGCGTGGTCATCTAGTGCGCTTACCATGTGGTGGTAAAAACTGACTGTATCAGCATTGGCGACTATATCGTGACTCTCTTTAGACTCAAACTGGAGCACTGGTTTCCTGGCCGTTGGCAATACCCATCCGGTATCACGGTTGAAATTCGGACGTCGACTAATTTCGATAGCTTCGCGGATTTTACGTGGAACAAAGAACTTTTCCTTTGCAACCACCTTAGCCTTATCGAATCGGATGTAATGAGAGACGCCCGAATCCAGTACGTGTTCCGTGATCGCCAATTCCAAACCATTTCCACCACCAGTGTCCGGGGCGAGAGACAAAGGGTGGACGTGTCTGGACATTCGCCCTGAATAAGGTCTCCTTTTGAGATCGAAACTAGTCGGCATAATTATATAATTATTAATTTAGTATAATGTCTCACGTGAGTTTTAATAATAATACTGTTAAATCTTATTTTCTATGCGGGTCATTTTATTCATCAAAGAGAAATATAACAGGATAAGAAAATGACTAAGCAAATTCCAATATAAGCCTCTACATATACATTTAAATTTGTCTGTTCTTATTTGTTTTTCTTTGCACCACGTCGGGTGCCAGATAAATATTATTAGATAGAATATTAACGCCAGCAACATGAAATATCGCACGTGCGCCGCTACACCCTCTGCCAGTTGGCTGCGGTATTCTGTGTGGTGGAGGTACTTCCTCGACTGGACAGCTTGCAAATACGCTGCACCTACCTCTCTTTCGCCAGAGCCTCTTTCGCGTTTCGGCAGGCTGCACCACGTGCTTTGGCTTTAAAGATCATGAGTGAGTAACTTATACCCCTCTATATATAAAAAAACTACAATACGTTGCTTCACTTGCGTGTTCGATTAACCAATGACCAGTATTTTTTTTTTAAATTGGGACCCCTTTACAAGTTAAATATTTCTGGCGGCCGCGTCCTCCCATCCCCTCTCCCTGCATGAAGAAACCTCGACAATTTTGCTGGCTTCATAGCCAGCTTCAAAATTGTTCGTGCTATTTGCTACCGATTTTGTTCTTAGGTGAACTAATTTGGTCTTTAATGGTGAACATAAAAATTAAGAAGAAAATAGGCTTCAATTGGAAAAAGATTTGGTTAATGATTTGAGTAGATGCATTATTGAACAATAATCAGACATGCACACGCCTTTTTTATGACAGCATATGACCTATAAACATTTGCGCTTTTTCCCCACGTCCGACCGCGAACCCCAGGGGGGTCGCCATGTTACATTCGGGGTCGCGACCTACAGTTTGAAAATCATTGGATTAGACTCACACGCGCAATGACGCCATTAAGCTCCTCATGAATAAATAAATAAAAATACTTTCGCAGCACTAAGGGTCTTCAATAGATCATTACAATGTCAACATTTTAATCCCATAAAAGGTCCTAACCTCACGATTCAAGATCGAAAGTTAACAATTGCAATACAAATATCGAGTCCATCACCGTTCAATTTCTCATAGTATTTACTCACCGCTAAAGCCGCTGTTGCCAATCCCCACGTGATTGCAGTCTTGTTTGCCTTCTACATTGAAATAATATGTTGTTTTTATAATAAATAATGTGTGATTGTTACTGTTTGTTATTAACTTCATGAGTATTGTTTGCTTCGGATAGATTCGGTTTAGCATTTTTTACTAGCCACTAGGGATCGAAAAGGTTTGTAAAATACCGGTAAAGAACCGGTACTTAGGGGTTCTGATACCAGAACCCGAACCGGAACCGAAACCTAAATGTAGAACCTGGACCGAAACCTTTATTTTACAGGTTCCTCTTTAAATCCTGTCCGAACTTGAATTAAACATAGATCACGTACACGCGGCGCGTTACGCCGTCACGACGTAATCATTTTGGCACATTACCGACCACACACGTGTTGCGTCAACATTTTTTAATTAAAATATTTAATAAATATTTTTATTTTTATTAAATATTTTAATAAAAAAAATGCCGTACCTATTCAATTCAGGTAGGTATAGTAATTAGTTACAAATTATAGTTATAAACTTTACAACTACTCGACTCGAAAATCGAAACGAGTGAATGAATGAATAATGATGTGAAAGAGTGTAGGTTAGAGAAAAACATCGCTGGCGCGGCCACACCCGCTACCATCGCATCATCTCCTTCCTTTCTGGTTACCTCACTCACTCGCAGGAAAATAACAACCCTCAGGGGAATTGTTATTTGGCTGCGGTATTCTGTGAGGTGGAGGTATATTCGACGAGTTCGGTGGTCGAATGGTTAGCAATGGCCACTTTGACTCCGAGGTCGCAGGTTCGATTCCCGCACAAGACAAACATTTGTGTGCATGAACATGTCTGTTTGTCTTGGTCTGGGTGTTTTCTATGTATTGTAAGTATGTATTCAAGTACATTTTCAGTTGTCTAGTACACAAGCTTAATTTGGGACTAGATGGCGCTGTGTAAATTGTCCAGATATATATATTTATTTATTCCTCAGTCGGGTAGCCCTGATCCCTGATTCGATCCCTGATCGAAGGCTAACTGTCAGCTGTAAGAACGAAGAAATATGCCAGACACGGTCGAACGTATCCCTCCTTCTTAAGGAACCTTTAATTCGGTACCGGTATATTGGAACCTTTATTCAGAACCGGTTCCGGTGGAACCGGAACCCAACCGGAAGCGTACCGAAAAGAAGAACCTTTTTACAAACCGAAATGAGGAACCGGAACCCAAATTTGTACCGGTTTTCAATCCCTGCTAGCCACTCGTGAATTCGTCAGAAATCAGAGTCATTTATTTGTGGAATACAGTTAGTTACAGATCTTATTTTTTCAGCGAAATTCATTAAGCTTATGAAATCGTCCGGTCGTTCTGTCTGTCCGTTGCCATGAAACTCAAAATTTCGAAATTCTGACTTCGGTTTCGTCTAGAGCATCAAAAAGTAGTAATGTAAAGTGATCTTGGCTTTCCGATATAAATTCGGGATTCCGAAAAAAAAAATTCGTCATGGTGGCGCATGCTGCGCGTCCGATGTTTTTTTGATATATAGGTACATTTTGTATTCAGCCTGTTATCAGGCGTACACTTCTGTACGTGTGGACTTTTTAAAAATAAGCTATTTGTAAGGTTTTAGAGATGTCACTCGCAATGAACCTATTTAATTTTATGGCTTAATAATAATTTATAAAATATATAATATATTTGTCTACAACAGGTTCGTTGCCCTAGTTTAGTCTCGTCGTCGATTGCCCTTTTTCCTAGTCATTTTCTTTTCAGTCTTATCAGTCCTGCTTAGTTATTTGTCGGTGGTCAGTTGCGAGGCTGCCCACTAAAGAATCCGCAACAGTATAATTATTAATAATAATAAGAGAGGAGCCGCTAGAGCTATATGCTCCAGGGGTGGAAGTGTTAAAGGGCATCACGTCGCGAGTAACTTCGGAGAAAGCGCAGCACACCTCTCGACACCCCTGAGTCACTCACACCGGTGTTGCCTCCGGCCGATTTCCTGGCATTTCGGACGCCCATCTAGTGAGTGGCAAGCCACCGCCTGCCGCAAATAACTAGCAATAAAAGCAGTTATGGCAGGCGTCCGTCCCTCTTCTGTAATAGCCCGGTATTAAGTTCACCCAGATCTCATCTCCATAGCCCATTTATTTTCCATCACACTTCGCAATAGTCCCAACGCCTGCCGAGACCTGCTCATGGGTATATCGTTCCATTGATATATCCTGGAGCGGGTCACGGCGGGCGTACAACATTACATCAAACTTCTCAAAGGGGCCTCTACGTGTTGGATCTATATCCCCGCGTATACCTATCAAATGACCGGGCTTGACCCGTGAATTAAGAGAGATACATAATAATAATAAATCTTTATTTGCACAAGATATGGTATATAGAGGTGATGCAGTTGTGTTATAAGTACTCACATCTCGCCAATTAGCTTAGCATGCAAATTTTTACAAAATTATAGTACCTAGAACTTGACCAACAACAGTGCTTATTAAAAAAATTTTCTCTAGTTGTGCTTGATTATGATAAAAGTTTTTTTCATTAAGCCATTTATACAGTATCTTTTTAAATTGATTACTATTCAACTTTTTGATCTCCTCAGGGATCTTATTATATATGAAGACACACATAGCGACACACAGCTTTTTAGATATTTAGCTGATCTATCAGGATTCCATAAATAAGTGTCTATGCTTAGTGACAAAATTACACGCTTCATATACATATAGTGATGGTAGTGGTAATAAGCCGTGACGTTTAAATAATGGTTCGCAGGACTGATCCGGCGGTATACCATATATAGCCCTGATACATTTTTTTTTGCGCAATGAATGCTCTATTAACTTCTGTGCCATTACCCCATATAATTAATCCATAGCGTAAAATAGATTCCACGTATGAACGATAAGTAGTAATAGCTGTTTTAATATTAGTGGTATTTCTAAGTTTATTAAGAGCATAAATGAATTGATTTATTCTATTGCTTAAATGTTCTACGTGTAGTTTCCAATTTAATTCATGGTCTAAGGTTATATCAAAAATTTTATATGAGTTGTTTCCTTTATTTTACCAATATTAATATGGATACTGTATTTGGGATGCTTTGATTTATTAAATTGTACATAATGAGATTTTTCTAAATTAATTTTTAAATTATTTATTTCTAGCCATTTAATAATGTTGTCAATTGTATTATTTATGTCATTTTCATGGTCGATTAATGAATATTTTTTTTTTATTTGATGTCACAATTATGGAAATGTCATCTACAAATAGAATACATTTATGATTTGTCAGCTTACTTATGTCATTTATATAAAGTAAAAATAAATTGGACCCAATACAGTTCCCTGCGGGATACCAGATTTATTCTCTTTAAAGCCAGAGATATGTGACACAAGCTCATTTTCTTTGCTAAATTTTTTGACGATCACACATTGTCTTCTGTTGGATAAATTATGATGATATCCAACTTAATGCAGGACCTCTTATCCCTAATGATTCGAGCTTTTGTAGTAATCGATCATGAGAAACGAAATCAAAAGTCTTAGATAAATCGAAAAATAAACCCGTAGACAGATGATTATTATTAATATTGGTCAAAATAGTGTCCAGAAGAGTAAAGACGGCCAATGTAGTCGATTTTTGTTTTTGGAAGCCAAACTGAATATCGTTTATAATAATAAATTTATTGCAAAATCTTAATATTCTTTTATACATACATTTTTCTAGAACTTTTGATAAAACCGGAATAAGTGTAATTGGACGATAATTGCTAATGTCATCTTTTTGGCCCCTCTTATACAACGGCTTCACTATAGACCACTGTAATAGATAGCGGGAATGTACCGGTAACGAATGACATATTAATAAGGTGTGTCAGTATAGGAACTAATTCTGAAACACATTCCTTAATTATTTTTGTATTAATACCATCGTACCCTTCGGAAGTAGTATTATTAAGGCTAATAATTTCTCTTTTTACCTCTTCTTCAGTCACAGGATTTAGGAAGATAGAGTTACATACTATTGAATTAAATTGTTGTGTATTATTTATTATATTACGTTTATTATTTTGTGTCAAAGTATTAGTATTAGTCATATTAATAAAATAGTCATTAAATGTGGTAGCTATATCTATAGGATTACTTATAATTTCATTATTTACTTTTATTTTGTTTATATTGTCATTAAATTTTGAATTTCCCATCTCATTTTTTATTACTGACCATGCCGCTTGACATTTTTTGTTTTATTTATAAATTTAATGTTAGCGTTCTTTTTTGATCGAAAAATGCACTTTTTTAATATATTCGAGTATTTATTTAGATTTGATGTCGTTTTGTATTTATAATAATTTTGTCTTAGTGATCTTTTGATCTTGCAACTATATTTAAGTCCTTTACTCATCCAGTTTTGGTTAATTTTTTTGCTGCTGTTTATTTGTATTTTGATCATAGGGAAGCAAAGATTATAAAAAAGACAAAGCAGTTGGTGAAAATTCTCAAACGCCTTATTAAAGTCCGATTCTGAGTAAATTACAGACCAGGACAAAGCGCTTAGACACTGTCTAAACTTAACAATATTTTCATTACAATAATCTCTTTTAGTTATTGTGTATGATCTGGATTGATTATTATTTTGTTCTACAGGAAAGCTTAACATTTGAGCGGTATCGTGGTCAGATAGATACAATGGTAACACGGTAGCATTAATTAGTATTAATTACTTTATTATATTTGGCGTATCAAGATTAAACATGCATTAGATTTTAAATGTATACAGTAGTTTTTGTGTGATACACGAATACAGCCAGTCAAAAAAAAAAAAAAAACATCATTAGTTGTTGCTTTCAGTCCAGGCCAGTTAGACTCTAACTGACTGGACGCTCTAACTGTTAGAGCGTCCAGTCATTACCGGTCACCGACGAAGATTCAAACTGCACTTTGTTGTATGCGGTCAACTGGAGCAAGCAAATACTGGGGTGCACCGGCCCAAAGGTGCAAATAGTATTCTATGTGAGATCGAACCTGGACTTTATATTCCAATCAAATTTATAACTAAACTAAACGTTAGAAATTGAATTGGAATAAATTGACATTTGTCAATAACTAAAACGTAAGAACTATATTTCGAATCAAAATATTAGATGGTCGGCTTTAGCTTCAGCGGTAGGGCCCTTGATTACGATTAACGTTGATAACGCGTAGGCTCGAAGTTCAGGAACGTGGAGGATACACTGAGCAGTGAATATTATCGAGACTTTATAATCAATACCGTCAAACACTACGACACTTTATTCTAAGAACAGATTCACAAAAACTCTGATTCTTAAAATAACAAGATTCCCGTAGTGTCAAACGGACGGATTCTCATAACAACCGATTCTCAAAAAGACAGAAATGATACAGGTGCACACACGAGAACTGCCTATGTTTCATTATTATTATTAGACAAATAAACTTTATTTCTACATCCAAATAAATTAAATTGAACGCTCAAGAGTGAGCCACCTCTAATAGGGCCTAAGCGCTGAATTACGCTGATTGATTCATTGTTTTAATTCCAATAATAGCAATAATTGGCAATAAAGGCTTGAAAATGTTATTAATAGTAGATGAATCTACTGGCATTCCAATTCTATTTGTAGGTCAAGAACTAATACTAACTTTGGTAATTGATAGTTTCTCGGAATTGGGGACACTAAGGCTGAAATAGCTAACAAATCTGAGACCCTTGAAATGTCTTTAATGAGAAATTGCTAAGTTTGTCCTGATATTAAGACCACAAGTGAACTATCAAAGTATTTGAGAAGGAGTAGCTGAGACTAATTTATTTCTATTGTTGAGTACTAATGACTTTAGGAACATTGCGGCATGTTTCTAATAGTTGTTAAATTACATCCAGATTTGCCTTAGATTATAATATAATAACTAGATGGACCAACGATCTGATAAGGCTTGCAGTGAGGCGATAAATGCAAATGGCACACAATGCGTTGTGTCTATTTTTACTCGCGACGGAACGGAGACGGTTCGATGCGTTTGGGGTGCTAGGATGTTTGTGCAAATCGATGTTGTCATTTATCACCAAAACTACTAGTCCGATTTTGATGCGGATTTAAGTGATGGGTTTGGGTTTGATTGGAGAATTTATGCTATGAACTTAATAACCCACGAAAATCCGTCGGGGCTGCCATCTCTATTTTAAATTTCAACATTAATATAAATAAGTATACAAGTTACTATAAAACTGCCAAACTAGTTCATTTAATGACAGCCCCAAACGGATTTTTTTGGGATTTTTATTAAGTTCATAGGACAAAATTCTTTAAGTCGGGGGTTTCAAAATTATTATGAGTTTTAACCGTGGGTGGGTTTTTTCAAAATTTTTAATTTTGTTTTTATATACAAAAGATCTTCATAAGCATATATATATGAGGTACCGAATCATAGGCCTTCTTGTAATCAATCCGACATGCCGACAGATCTTTATGGTTTCAACGAACCTGTTGGCTAATGGCCATGTCAATAAGGAGCAAATCCTTCGTACCACGAGATCGATTCCTACATCCATTCTGAGCAGCACACATAACATTATTGTTAACAATATGGTTTGCGATTATGCCTCTGAGAATGGATGTGTAGCTTATAGATGGTAGGTAAGCATATTATCGGTCTGTAGACGGTTTTGGATCTGTGGTACTTCCGGATTTATAGAGGAGGTGAGTAACCAGTGGTCATAAAATTTGGGAGGGATCCGCTATGTAATGCTTGCTGGAATTAGCACGCCAAACAAGCATGTAAACTTGGTAGTCATTTCAGCCAAAAGTTTTGCAGTTTATCCGGTCCTGGTGATTTCCAATTGGCCAAGGACCGGACTGCATTAAATTCTTCTGCATTACATCTTCTTTTGTTATTAGAATGTATTCCTTTGGTATTATGTGTTCACATGCTTGTTTGACAGTTTCAACCCACAGGTTGTCTGTATGGCTAACAGGCGCCGGCTAGATGTGCCTCCAGAATAAGTCAGGTAGACGTGTGTCCACCACGCTTTGCGCGGATCGCTCCAAAATTCTCTAAACTTAATACTCGTCTCATTATTTTGAAACATGCGGTTTTGCGTGTATACACGCTTCCTATACCTAAGTATACAGTCTGCTCACGCATAAACTTCTTGTTTCAATAGATCTATGCGTTCTGTGAGGGGAGACAAATTATTATTATTATTAAACTTTAATTTCAATAAAAAGCAAAGAAAAGATTTTTCACTTATACTACGTATACACTATTTATGTTTTACTCATACTCTTCAATTGCAATAACAGAAATCATTAAATTACAATATATCCAGTAGTCACCAGGGACAACGTACAAACCTCGACAGGGAGTTGGCTCAGCAGGTATTTGCACGTGTCAGATTTGATTATTCAAAGCACAGAACTAATGTTGTAATAATGGCATATATGCATAGTACTAATGAGCAGAGTACTGTAGGGAAATCAGAACTCACTCGTGTCAATTCGGCTTTGACAAGATTAAATCGAATCTGATTACCAACTCACATTCGAAATCGGCTGATTGAGAAATATACATTTTGTTTTTCTTTTAATAGAGTTATGTACTTAATTTAAAAATCTATAAGCCAACCAAAGAAACAACTTTCTAAGATGTGGTCAATTTTGGGCTTCTCATCTATCTACCATTAAGAGAAATTTGGAAACAAAATTGTTGTGATATAGTATATATATTATAAATTAATCCGTATTTCCCTTGATCACAACATCACCCGCGAACGGCTGGACCGATTTCGCTATTTCTTTTTATGTTGTATTTGTTATTGTCAGGGCAAGGTTCTTATGAAAGAAAAAAAAAAAAAAAAGTTGAGCGGAAAACAAAAAAATCTAAGAAAACTCAACGACCATATTAACTTTTCTAATGTAACTTTATGTCGTTTGACAGAATTGTCAGTCATTTGACAAATTGCGCGAAATCAATTCGTATTCAATATTCGTTGTTAAGAAAGACAACGTCTGACGAGCCAGCTAGTAATTATATACTCTATTTAAATTTATTTATTTATTTAACATAATATATAAATTATATTATATTCTAATTAAATTTATTTATGTATTTAACACATAAATAGTCGATTGCAAATCCACCCTAATCACAATTCTCTAATAAAAACCATCATTAAATTCGTACCTCAAAAATAAGTAAACATGAAGTTCATGAATCCACTATAGACAAATATTGATTGCGTTGCAAATGTTGCAATCACAATTGCAATCTAGTTCTGTTTAACGATGCAAATCCCGTGTTATTCGCATTTCGCATACTATATACTAATTTGAAATTTGCGATGGTTTCCTATTATAAAGTTATGCACTGATTAATTCACAACAACGTACTCATTTATTTTAATTATCTCGTTTAAATGTGGCAACCAAGCTTGTTAACAGTAGTATCTATAAAAATGTCCTGGATTTTTTTTATCTTGTTCAAATACTTTGACTCCGAGGACTTGCACACAAATGTTTGTTTTGACAGATATTTGTGTGCAAAAACATGTCTGTTTGCCTTGGTCTGGGTGTTTTCTATGTATCTATACTTATAAAGCTCAAGAATTTGTTTGTTTGTTTGAACGCGCTTTTCTCAGGATCTACTGGCTCGAATTGAAAAATTCTTTTAGTGTTAGATAGCCTATATTTCAAGAAACGCTATATATTATTGCATATATATATACATACAGCGTGATGTTATTATAACGCAGTTATAATAACATCACGCTGCCACCAATAGGAGCGGAGCACTAACGAAAAATGTGAAAAAGAAATCCTTTTCAGGGCTTACGTTGCGTGCGCTACGTAAACGGTTGAAGTTACGCAAAAATCAAGTATGATGGAATTGTTCCTCTTTAAAAGTTCTAAAAAAAAGTCCGCGACAGTATAATATGTCTATCTTTTAAGATTAACTCACTATAACCTTTTTTTATGGTAATCAAATTTGTTTGCAATGCATTATTTGCAAACAAATTTGAAAGCAGGTATACAATTAGTAGGTACCTACATAAATTATTCACTATAACATTTTTTTCTTAATTATACGGTTATGTTAAGTACTTCATTTCATATGGTTTTACCACGATAACTGATATACACGCGGACGAAATCGCGGGCAACAGCTTGTTATAAATATGTATTTTAAAAAGATGTATTTAAGTGTCCTTATCGTTTCTCAAGTACCGATCTATATATAAGCTTTGCGCTTAATTAAATTAAGTATAAGCTTTGTCCAAAAATATCTATAACAAGCGTTGCGGGGCTGAAAGAAAAACAAAGTATTTGTTTAACCTTCTTGACAAGTTCCTCTGTTGGCTAAATTGTCCCTAGGTAACTAGTTAGCCCATAATTAACCACATTTCCTGCACCCGCCTAAAAGCTAAGTGTACTGACCCGATGGTCGAAGCTTTCGGGGGCTTTGTCAGACAGAGAGCAGATTAGCTCGAAACCCGTACACACTCTGGATATAGAACGTCATGCTGATTGCTGACTCACTGACTAATAGCTAGTGCCGTAACAAAAGATGAGGTACTATTTATTGTTTTTCCAATGGTAATTTTTAGGGTTCCGTACCTCAAAAGGAAAAATGGAACCCTTTTAAGATCACTTTGTTATCCGTCTGTCTGTCTGTCTGCCTAGAGCCTCTTAGTCGAAAATGCGTGAAGGTATCAAGCTGAAATTTGAACTTTATACTCAGGTCTGCGGTCCTATGAAGTTGTAAAAAAATCAAACTGCTAAGTTTACGTAAAAAAAGATACGGCCGTTTATTCAGCAAAAAACGCATATTTCGACACATTCTCAAGGGAATCAAAACTCATAGGGTACTTCCCGTTGACCTAGAACTATGAAATTTGGCAAGTAACATCGATATGGACTACAAGTACAAAAATAAATCTCAAAACTATACATTTGTAATTAAATCTTCAAAAATAGGGGGTTAGATTCCTGAACTATTTATAATGATCCTACGTACGTAACCATCGGTGGGCGATTCCGACTCGAACTTGTCCGGTTTTTTTTGGAACGAAGTTCCTCAAGGGGCGTTGCGGAGGGGTACCCTAACCGGCAAAAAGTCCGTAACGTTAAAAAAAACCGTAAGATTTTTATGTATAGTCTATGTATGATGGCTATACAGTGTCTAATGTATAGTCTACGTGGTGACTGTTATTATTATTGCAGTTTGCTATTATTATTATATCATTCGATAATTACACCATCTGGTGGTCAAAAGTGGACAATACTTAATTAGAACTTGAAATTAATATTTTTATAATAAGGAACTTCGTTCCTATCTGGTGTCCCGCGACACCACACGTTTTTTTTTATATTATTTCAACCTTTAAAAATGTACTTTCCCATCAAACAAATTCTGACATAAGATATAAAAGTTTTAAAACTGTAGATCATTCTAGTTTTGTGTATTTTACGATACTGATGAATATTTATTTTTTTATAAGTTTAAAAGGTTTATAAATTGGCAAGTAGTCATAAATTTAAATTTGACTCCAAGCTATAAAAGTTTGTATTTATTATTTCCACTTTCTTATAGATGTCTGATTACACATTTGTCAAGAACTTGAATGTAGTCGATATTTTTTTTTCAATTGCTAACTACATTATTAGTACTAATATGAATTGACTTTAAAGGACAAAATAAATAAGAAAGTTTTATTACTTAGTTTTTGTCTGCTATATCGTGCAATCCTGGTACTCCGTGAGAATTTTCATAATACTTTACTGAACGGATATTTACCTGTTCAGGATATTTTACCTGTGTATGAAATTTCAACCGGATTCACGTTTGAGATATGCGTTGATAGATCATTCAGTGATTCATATTTTCCGTCGGGAGTAAAAGAGACATAATATAGTCTTAGTTTATTTTATATAATATAGTCTTAGTTTATTTTATACAATTCTGGCATGCGTCTTGGCTATGAATCAGGCTCCGAATCATAAGCCTTTTTATAATCAATTCAAGGAGGATTTGCTAGCAAACTGTCATGTGGTAAAAGAAGTCAATGATGCAAATCTTAGTACGCTGAGGTCCCTATAACTATTTATTCATACAGAACATTATTAGACTACATATGTTTTGAAATTTTTGATGTCATCATACACTTCTTATAGAGCAGGAAAGTGATGCCGGCGAAACTTGGTAGTGACCAAGTTTCGAGAGCTTCCTAATACTGAGTTTCCAAGAGCGCATGTGAATAACGAAAATACTTAAGTCTAAGTTGTACAATCCTGTAATCGTCCATCCTCCACCTGCGTGGATAGAAAAGTATTGTATTTCTTTTTTTTATAATTTTAGAAGTTTTATAAATTGGCAAGTAGTCGTTAATTTAAATTTGACTCCAAGCTATAAAAGTTTCTATTTATTATTTCCACTTGCTTAGAGATGTCTGAATACACATTTGTCAAGAACTTGAAGGTAGTCGATATATTTTTTTTCAATTGCTAACTACATTATTGTTAACAATAATATGACTTTTAAGGACAAAATAAATAAGAAAGTTTTATTACTTTTTTATTTATTTTGTGTATTTTTTATAATAAAATATTAATTTTAATACAAAAATTACTTAGTTTTTGTCTGCTATATCATGCAATCCTGGTACTCCGTGAGAATTTTCATAATACTTTACTGAACGGAAAAGGCTGGATATTGCTGACTTGAACATACAAGAATTGATATAGTCACGATTGGTTCAAGCGACTGAAACAGAGGAAGAATCAGGGTACGATACACACTGAGATCTGTTGCCCCAAAGTCGCGCGTTTCCATTGATTCTACCTGTCCACCTTATTTGTAGCACTAAATATAGCACCAGAAACCTTTCGCAGGGCAAGGTGCTCCAAACTATACTAAGCTGGCCGGCAGCAGAAGCCTATTCATCATGACAGTAATCAAACTATCTCTTAGCAGGCCATCCTCATAGCGATGGATATCGAAGGTACCGCATACTACTCCTCGAAACGTAGAACTTAAGAAGGCGGGTGATATGGTTAGGTATGCGACCTGTTTTACTTTTCTGTTTTTCCTTTACCATATAACGATTTCAACTTATTTGCCCCTTTAGCATTTACCTATTCTTTGTGACATATTATACTCGTTTTATTTGATATTTTTGACATATTGATATTCAAATATCCTCTTTGTTCCAATATTATCTTTATCTATTTTATTTCCATTATGTATGTTGTTCCAATACTTATAAACAACGGGAAATTTAATACTGTTTTCTTTTTGGATATTAGTTTACAAAAATAGTAATACAAAAAGTAATAACAGCTATGCGTTCACTATTCCTTTATCTGTATAATATTATAAAAGAGAAACACACAAAACTTATGAAAATTTTTATTACTGTATACAATATTCTCTCACAAACAAATATCTCTGATATTCGCAAATAAACTAGATTTCTTCTTTTTTATATACCACGCCGGTGGCAGACAAGCCACTCGCGACGCAGCAACTGTTTCCTTTCTGCAGACCTCACTCACTCGCAGAAATACAACAACCGTTAAGGGAATTAATATTTACATACTTTTATTATTGCCTGACGTTTCGACCAGTTCGCACCGGCCGTGGTCACAGGCTGGCTTAAGGGAATTGTTATTTGGCTGCGATATTCTGAGAGGTAAATGTACCTCCCCATTCGGGCAGCTTACCAATATGCTGGTTCCCCACCTCTTTTTCGTCAGAGCCTCTTTCGCAAGTCGACAGGGTGCACCACGTGCAGGTGAGGTTAACTTTGACGTAAAAGATCGTGGTCAACCACTTACTCCTCAAAATACTTCTGAAACAATAATAATTCTTCTGAAATATTTGTTAGAATTATAATTCTAATTTTGCTAAAGGAATATCTAACAAAAATAAATTGTTCGGAAAAAGAGCTTAATTCACGTTTCACGGGAATACAAACTTTATAATTATCATTGTTTGCCATCAGTAAATAATTATTTATTTCAATTTACGTGTGCATAATAATCACATTCGGAAAATGATATTTTTAACCGATTGCTGTAACTTTGGGCTTTACAATTTGTTACTTAATAAAATAAAATAAAAATTAAGTTCAGCTTAACATTTATCGTAATTGTTATTATTCTAAAATTCTATGTATTTATACATATCACATTATTACCTATCACTTTCTGTCATTTTGTCGTAAGTTTTAAATTAAAGGCTAGTTAATAGGAAAAACAAAACCAAATCAATGGATAACTCAATCTAACTCAAGTTATACTCGTACTACTGCTATTTTGCTCTTATATATTTGTAAACTTTGTTAAACTATTTAAAATAAAATTAGCACAGGTTTAATCCTTTGTGGGTTTTTGTTTTTTAAGTGATAACTTCTTATGGGAGGGTAAAGCGCTTGGTTATGTCAGGGTAACAAAAGCAACTGCGCCGCGGCGCCCAGTCTGTCTGGCTTTATAATAAGAAGAATAAAGATATATAATCTTTTTTTTCTCCACAAAGATTGTGAGAGACTGTTGTCTGAACTAGGCTGGGCCTGTGACTCAGATCACCAGCACTCTCCCCACTAGATGCAAGCATACTCATTATTACAAGATGCATGATAATGAACTAATATGCATAACCATCATGTGACAGGTTATAACTAAAGATATAATGTATAATATATTCTATAATAGTAATATAATATATAATATAATTCTTTCTTTCCTTTCTCTAACGTATGCAGCGGTAGGCCGATTTTAATGAAACCTTCACCAATCGATAGCTTGGTTCTTCGGAATGGTTATAGGCTAAATAACTTAGCAATACGCTAAATAACGTAGGGGTTGAGCAGTGATGATATTGTTCAGACGAGGAAGCGTATGATGATTATAATTGTTTAAGGATGCCCGATAGAAGAGTATACTTTAACACGTTTCTTAATTTATTAATATGTACCTACATGTTACCTGATTTTGTTACAAAATGACTCATGGCCTATATCATTTATATACAGAAGGGGCCATAGGCGAACATCACGGCAATAAAAAGTAGTAACAAAGCTCAAACTATATCTATATGTCTGTTACTGTAGCAGTATAGTTAGAACACTGTCTAATCATACAGATTAACCCTAAAGCCTAGCCGCGACCGTAAATAGTGCATGACCATGTGATTGACGGGCAATTACCTTGCTTGCTTTTTGCCACAATAGAACGTATCTATTAAAACAGCTTGTGGTCTAATTTATTACTATGTACGTACATGTTACCTGATTTTATTCCAAGATTACTCATGGCCATGACATTTATACACAGAAGAGCCCATAGGCGAACATCACGGTAATAAAAAGTAGTAACAAATCTATATCTCTATGTCTGTCACTGTAGCAGTATACTGGTTAGTTCACTGGGGGCGATGGTCGGGCGGGTAAAGTTCCTATTGCCTGGTTGGCTTAGATTATCAATTGGTCTCCGCTCCGCTTCGACTAAATGCCGCGGCGCACTTCTAAAATGAGGCAACAAATACTACGCCGAACTCGGCGTACCCGAGTCTGTTGCAATACAATTCTTCACGCACACTAGCATCTCTGCACATCAGTTGCAATACAAATTTTCACGCACACTAGCATCTCTGCACGTTGTTTTACGCACACTACAATATTGATTTGCCGCTTTCACGGAGCTGTTGTTTTTAGAGAGTGCGGCATCTAATCGAAGCAGAGCGGCGACCAATTGTTAATCTATGCTGGTTGGTTTACTGAGCGAAAGACTTGCAATCCTGTGATATAGCCGAAAGGTTGGTGCATAGGGAGGCATTAGTTGTAGGCATAGGGTCGTTGTAGCTGTATAGATAGTACAAACGCGGCCTGCGGTGGCAGCCGCGGTGACGGCCTGTCGTATATTATGGAACATAATGAAACTATTCAAACTCACGCGGCTTGCGATTTGAACGCTAACGCCTTGCCGCGACCGTAAATGGTGCGTGACTGTGTAATTGTCGGGCAATTACCTTACTTGCTTCTTGCCAGAATAGAAGCAGAACGAACGCATCTATTTGTAAAAACAGCTTGTGGTCGGACTATAGAATATATACAGGATAAAAAACTATTTACAATAGTCTAACAAACTAACTCTGTTCTTCAAACACGGTCTATTTTCTTTGTTATTGCATGCATAAAGGGCGAAGAGAAGTTTTTGCAAGTCTTATTGATACAAGTGTTACAATCAATGGTCTGTTTAGGTAACAGACCGTTTGCTTAGTTTCGTAGTTTGAGTAAATTCGGTGAATTTGGCCCAGTAAAATGGAATTCAAAATAGACCCACATCATAGTAATACAACCAGAGGGGCAATTCTCGTAATTAAAATGTAGGCAAAATCCAGTTCCGATCCAGTCTCGATCTCACAAATATCAAATTTGGTATTCTCGTTTCACATTATGTAACTTCAAAGTTTAATTTAAGTGGGATTATATCGGAATATGACTGAGAATTAAACAAACTAAGAATGTTACTTTGCCAACTAAAAGAATTGATAATTAATCAAGAAATCAAGTATATAACTTTAGTCAATTCGCAATTCAATCTCGATTCGGTCAACTTTCAATCTACGATCGTAGAAAAATTACGAGAATTGGCCCTCTGTACTTTAACTTCTTACTAGCGCCCAAATCGGCGCACGCACAAGCGTCATTTACACGACCTCTCAGGAAGTTTTGGTGCGCGGCGCACCAAAATTTCTTGAAGATAAAGTACTGGTTGTATTACTATGCTATGGGTCTATGTTGAATTCCATTTTACTGGACCAAATTCATCGAATTTACTCAAACTACGAAACTAAGCAAACGGTGTGTTGCGCCGCGCACCAAGACTTCCCGAGCGGGCGTGTAAATGACGCTTGGCTGTGTGCGTGCGCCGATTTGGGCGCTAGTATGAAGTTAAAGTACTGGTTATATTACTATGCTGTGATAGAGCCTTTCTACTTCCAAATAATGTTCCAAGGCATTATCCCCAGCGCGTAAAGTTGTTATCTAACACAATGTTGTCGGTTGCCCTTACAACTTACCTAATAAGGTCTAACTGTGTTTCTTTGGAAACTTCACTTGGGACTCGTTTAGCGACCTTATCTTGTCTAGTTGTTAATTGTATTTCTGTGACATTTGCCAGTTTTGTAATTGTAGTGTTTACGGATCAATGTATTGGGGTAGTTACTGTTAGGGTTTCGTTTGATGAGACGGAGATTTAGAAACTTTTTGTGAAAACGAAATATTATTTATAACATTTTTTTTGTATATAATAAATCAATGTGAGTTATATTATTGTCGCCGATCCCAAACTGATTGACGGTTTAGAACTTTAGAAGTCTGAGAAGAGATTTTGGGTCCCTTTGTGTGTTCTACCGATTGTACAATGGGGTGTGTTCAGAGGAATTATTTGACATGATACCCACGGCCTCCTTCTACAACCGCACCGCTTGCCATCGACAGGGAATTCACCCCACAGGAGTGGCCTAAGTGATCGCTTAGTGTACAGTTCCAGAGAAGTTTTCTCCCGCGTACTGTCAAGCTGTGGAATGAACTGTCTGTGGAGGTTTTCTCAGAAGACTACAGCATAGAGTTAAGAGACGTGAAGAGGTTTTTACAGGGTCGGCAACTGGGCGTGTGATACCCCTGGTGTTTCAGGCGTTCATAGGCTACGGTAACTGCTTTCCATCAGGTGGGCCGTATACTTGTTTGTCACTTTAGTGGTATAAAAAAATATTTTATGTAATTGTTCTTCTTTATAAAAAATCTGTGAAAGGAACGATTTGTTAAGATCCAACATTGAGTAGATACGGGCTGATAATGATGAATATGATGTTATGTAATAGCAATATTTGCAGTATATATATATTGGCCGTGTGTTTTCCGGCAGACTAGAATAGAATCACTCCGTCTCTTCCCGTAGATGTCGTACAAGGCGACTAAGGGAAATACATTATAAAACATCGATCGGGCCTCCCCAACCCGTCTGGCCAGCGTGGGGAGTGTAGGCCAAATCCTCCTTCTGTCTGGGACGAACGGGTCGTGCTCCTGTAGTGGAGACTTAAATGACCTGATGATGATGATGAATAGCAATAAATGTGTTTTCTTCTCGTCGTCTTCTTCTCCAACAATTTCTCACTGTTTCATATCAATATTAGCCTTGATCTATCCATTTCTGGATATAGGCTATCCCAAAGTCTTCATAGATACAAAGTACTCTGCTTTCGCCACGCAGTCATGATCTGACGTTCTTTCGAGATCTTAGGTCATCAATAATTTTACCAAAAAAAAATCGACTCCAAACATTACTCTACATTTATATATGTAGATACAGGTACATTATATATATATATATATATATATATATATATATATATATATATATATATATATATATATATATATATATATATATATATAAATATGGGACCAATGTGGAAGTATACTCTTTCAAATGAAAAAAAGTTTTTTTCAAATCGGTATATAAATGACGGATTAAAAAATAACAAACCTAACAGCGGGTAGATACAGGCTGATAATGATAAAAAATATGGCACCAACCTGGAAGTATACGCTTTCAAATAAAAAAAGTTTATTTCAAATCGGTTTATAAATCGCGGAGTATCCTCCTTTTTTCATCATCATTGTCATCTCAGCCATTGGAAGTCCACTGCTGGACATAGGCCTCCCCTCTAGATCTCCAATAAGACCGGTTGGAAGCGGCTTGCATCCAGCGCGATCCTACGGTCTTAATGAGGTCGTCTGTCCACCTTGTGGGTGGACGTCCTACGCTGCGTTTGCCGGTACGTGGTCTCCACTCGAGAACCTTTCGACCCCATCGGTCATCCGTCCTCCGTGCTATGTGCCCTGCCCACTGCCACTTTAACTTGCTAATCCGCTGGGCTATGTCGGTAACCTTGGTTCTTCTATGGATCTCCTCATTTCTGATTCGATCTCGCAGAGAGACTCCGAGCATAGCCCTCTCCATAGATCGTTGGGCTACTTTGAGCTTGTTCATAAGGCCCATAGTGAGGGACCACGTTTCAGTGCCGTAAGTCATCACTGGTAACACACACTGGTCGAAGACTTTCGACTTGAGGCACTGCGGTATGTCGGACGAGAAGACATCACGCAATTTTCCGAACGCTGCCCAGCCGAGTTGGATTCGGCGACTGACCTCTTTCTTGAAGTTGGACCTACCTAACTGGACTACTTGTCCTAGGTAGACGTACGAGTCAACAACTTCAAGAACCGAGCTCTCAACAGATATTGGAGTGGGTACAACATGGGCATTACACATTACCTTCGTCTTGTCCATGTTCATTTTAAGACCCACTTGTTGAGAAACTCGATTGAGGCCTTCGAGCATCGTGCTGAGATCTTCCATCGAATTTGCCATGACTACGATATCGTCGGCAAACCGAAGGTGAGTGATGTATTCGCCGTTAACATTGATGCCGAATCCTTTCCATTCCAGGAGCTTGAAGGCGTTCTCCAAGTGGCCGTAAACAGTTTCGGAGATATCACGTCTCCCTCTTCTTCTTACGCCTCTTTTCAAAGGGATCGCCTTTGAACTCTGTTCCTGTACTCGGACCGACATAGTGGCGTTATTATACAAACACTTCAACACTTCGATGTACCGATAGTCAATACGGCATCGCTGGAGAGACTCAAGCACAGCCCATGTCTCGACCGAATCAAAGGCTTTCTCATAGTCCACAAACGCTAAGCAAAGTGGCAAGTTATACTCTTCGGTCTTCTGTATAACCTGCCGCAGCGTGTGGATGTGGTCTATGGTACTGAAGCCTCTTCGGAAACCGGCTTGTTCAGAAGGCTGGAAGTCATCAAGCCTGCGCTCGAGACGGTTCGTAATGACCCTTGAAAACAGCTTATAAACATGGCTCAGAAGCGAGATAGGTCTATAGTTCTTTAATAAGGTGTTGTCGCCCTTCATAAAGAACAGCACCACCACGCCTCTGTTCCATGCTTCAGGCGTTATGCCCTCGAGGACGACGGTGTTAAAGAGCTTCTGAAGGACTTTTAGCACCGGTGTTCCACCCGCTTTCAGAAGCTCTGATGTGATTCCGTCATCACCCGGCGCCTTGTTGTTTTTAAGCTGATTCAGGGCCATTATAATCTCGTACAGGCTGATGTCCGTGATATCCGCGGTGAAGTGTCGGGTCAGCTTGGCTTTTGGGTCTTTGGCCGCGCTGTTAGCAGGTTTGGCAACGGAAGCGTATAACTGTCCATAGAACCTTTCGATCTCCTCCAAAAGCTCGGTCTTGGTCGACGCTATACTGCCATCTTCTCTCTTCAGCTTGGTCAATCCTCCTTTTTTGGAGTCGGTTAAAAAAGAGGCAATGTTTCTTCACTTTAGACGGATAATGACTATAATATTTCTAAGAGATGAAATGATGAAATGATAAAAGCTAAGCGAGTCCATTGATACGTTACTTTCGAAATAATTTTAGACTATATACAGTATGTTGCAAAATCCCTGAATCCGAATAAAAATATTCAAATTCAGTACGTACGAGTATCAAATGAAAGTTAGCCGCAATGCAGAAGTTAGCGTGCGGTACACGTCAAAAATATTAATTAGTATCCCACGATGCAATTTTATTTCATTTGTTAAAAGTTATATAATTTAAATTGTTTTCTAGATATTTTGTAACCAGTTTTACTATTATGGATCAAAATCTCGACTGGCAAATAAGTTACATTATGTTTGGACTTCATTAACTCTTTTATTACTTTATTAAATATTTCTTCACTTGAATTTAAAACTCAAGACACATCAATTGTAACTAATTAAATTGAAAGTCTAGATCTATATTTAAGTATAATAATTCTGAAGAAGTCTATAAGATATTTCTGAACGATTTCCTTGAGGGTTCTTGTGTTCCTTCGAGTGAGTGAGTCACCAAAAAGAAAGCAATATGTATAGATAGGATGGCAACGGATCGGCGACCCCTTGGTGTAGCTGATCTCCATGGGCGATAGTGACTGCTCTCCATCGGGTGAAACCTTTTACGAAGATTGCAGACTGGAGACCTGGAGAGCTGGATTTGCTAATCGGCTATCCAGCCGACCCCAAAACTTACCGGCTACTAAACGGTTTAAACGGCCTGGTTGACTTACCATTCGCGATAGCGAGGAGGGTAAAATTTCTTTTGTCTGGTTAGTTTACTGGGCCAAAGACTCGTAATCCTGTAAATAATAAAAAATATGTATAATTTATTACCATTAAAAATACAACAAAAAAATGCTATAACTTTTTTTACAGCACCAGAACCACATAAATACAGCATTTTTAACATAGCTATATATATATATATACATAGCACTTTTCTGAGTTAATGCATACAAAATAGGAAGGTGTGATGACATAACATGGTAACCTCTTGTATGGAGTATTTTCGGGAAAGACCCTAAAATTGTGTTTTTCAAGTTATTTATATAAATAACTTAACGATATACTTACTGTAATTATTTTTACACTTTTTTATTGTTTATAATTTAACTAACAACAACAACTATCTCTCCTGATTACTTGAAATGTAAGTTTCAGTATCTCCGTGACACGCATGATCGCGAACTCCGTTCTAACAAATCTCTTGCACTCTATACCCCACTCTTTCGATCTGGCTTCATGTCGTACTCCTTTGCCTTGCAAGCTTCGCGTCTCTGGAACACGTTACCGGAGGCCATCAGAGAATCTTCCAGTAAATTCATTTTCAAAAATAATGTTCAAACTTATTTACTTGAGAAATTGTCCAAGCAATAATCATAATTGTCCTATTGTTTTTCCTTTGCGTTTCCGTGTATAATTATGTAGATGTGTATGATTATGTATTTATGTATATGATTAGGTATGTGTGCGTAATTATCATATTTCTATGTATGTATGTAATTTTATGTTTTCATAGGTATTTATTGTGTGTACGTTCATAGCTGTTATTTTGTAAACCGCATTCGTGTGTTATCTGAATTTCCTAAAGGTTGACTGGTAGAGAATGCTCTTAGCATTAAGTCCGCCTTTTGTACCTTTATTCTATGGTCAATAAAATTTAAATAAATAAACTATCAATCTAACCAAAATTCTAACATTATATTGTTATTTTTTAAAGAGATTTATCCGATGACCCCCACACTACGCTAGGCCTGGGGCCCTACCGCCGAAGCTGAAGCCAAAATCATCGGATTTTTTGAGAGCGAATATCAAACTTCAGCTTTGAACAATGGTAATTGTGTTTCGCTTGGTAGAAACCCTAAAGCTCTATCTACTCAGCTGACGATATTTGTCAATAAATTTATGATAAGACCTATTTTTGGAATCAAAAAATCATGTGGTAATCGGCTTCATCTTCGACGGTAGTGCTCCTGTATAATGATACAGGGGCACTACCGCCGGATAATAACCTAATTTTCATTTGCTGTAGGTAGGTATGGGGACCTTGTCCAGTTGTACCGTTTCAAATTACCATCCTGTTTCCCACATTGTGTGAAATACGATAGCCGTGTGAAATCAGTGTTCCTTATACACCAAACTCCTATCTACATCTGTTCTTAATGCAAGTTGGTTTACGGTAAACGCGGTGTATTTGCTTGTTTCTCTTGATTAATGTAGATTTCTGATTAAATTGTCCTCGGTAAGCCAGTACTAGCGGTATTTATATAACAACGTTGCAGTATTGTAGAATAAATTTCAATTTTGAAACTGCTTAAAGAAATATTAGAAGATCTTGTAATAATTTCATAACAATTAAATTGTATCCAACGCGCGAAATTTAATAACTTTCACCCAGTTCTTTCTTCTGTTTAGGAGCTCCTCCATAGACAGTCTACGATCAAGATCAAGCTTGATGGCGTCGTTGCGCGTGTCAGTCTAAACGATCACGCAAGTTAAGCAACGTCGACCGCAGCCTGTCTATCGATGGGTTTAGTTATCTTGAGCTCCTCCGTGCTTCGGAGGGCACGTTAACCCGTCGGTCCCGGTTGTTGTCTTTAGACGACAATCGTTAAACCAAGTCAGTGGCCTTTGGGCGACCAACCAACCAACTCGCAGTTGAGCAGCGTGGTGGAGTATGCTCTAAACCCCTTCGATAGAGGGGAGACCCGTAACCCAACATTGGGATGATTAGGAGTTGATGCCGACACAGTTCTTTCAATCTGAATATCAACCCAAAATAATCTAGGGTTTATGATCCATGCATTACAACCACGGCCATGGGTATCGGGTACAGCCATTTACAATAAATAAATATTGTCAGACAAATTACACAGCGCCATCTAGCTCCAAAGTAAGCGAAGCTTGTGTTATGGGTACTAGACAACTGATAAACATACGTAAATACATTTTTTTTTTGTAAATATATGATACATATAAACTTATGATACATAGAAAACATCCAGACCAAGACAAACAGACATGTTCATGCACACAAATGTTAGTCCTATGTGGGACTTGAACCCACGAGCGTTGGTGTCGAAGCCGCGAAATATTATGTGTGTATTATAGTGTGTGCTGTTAAACACATCATGTAAAAGCACAGCATAGTAATACAACCAGTACTTTGACTTCATACTGGCGCCCAAATCGGCGCACGCACACAGCCAAGCGTCAAAGCCAAGCCAAGCGTCAAGGCGGTCGTGTAAATGACGCTTGGATGTGTGCGTGCGCCGATTTGGGCGCTAGTATGAAGTCAAAGTACTGGTTGTATTACTATGCTGTGGTAAAAGCGTATGAGGCGACGAAGCGTGGAGCACCCCCTCAATAGATAGAGCGACAACCTCATGTAAGCGGCTGGATGTGGAAAGCGGACGGTCGCATACTCTTGGAACTGGAAGCCTATATCCAGCGGTGCGTAGAGGTATTTATCCAGCAGTGGTTAGATACAGAATGATAATAATGATGATGATGATGATGATACGCTGCGGTAAATTTAAATAGTATTCTACTTGTCAGGCCCTTTCATTTGAATTGAACCCATATTGAAAATAAAAAACCACAACAAACACAAAAAAAAACCACAAAAAACAACATACCACAAATAGACACACACACACACACAACCACAGATACGTCAAACTTATAACATCCAAGGACAATATGAATAACATGTAGAACTTGGTGCAAATTGCGATTGGCCTACATTAAAAAAAAAAAAACTTATAACACCCCATCGATTTTGCATCTGGGGTTAAAAATGAAGGCCGACTTCTTTATATAATATTACAGCATTTGTACACATTGCGCTTCTTTATATTATTAGTTTCATTTACAATAACGAAATAAGGCTATAAAATACCCTTTCCGTGAAATATATTTGATTCACGTATCTAAAATAACGAAGGTCTACTGAATAACTCGATGACTTCAATAAATCTGTCGTATGTTTGCAATTGACTAGCATTAACTATTTTAATTAGGATCACATCAAAGACTAACGCTAACATGCACTTCAGGATGAAGATGCATCGTGCAAACTTGCCTAGTCAAGTGTTATAATCCAGCCTTTAATCAAGGTAAGTTGTTTAAATCAGGTTCATTATTTCACTTTAGCTAGTTGCAAGGGTTTGGTCTAACGATAATTTATAAGCGACGATGTTAAACAGTTTTTAAAAGTATGAGTAAGTTTTACAGTTTTAATCTTTATGAGGATTTTTATACAAGAATTAATATTTTGTCAAATAAGCATTTATTATGAAATATAAGAACGAGAATTAACGCGATCATACATAAGGGTATTTACATACCTTTATTATTGCTGGTGGTGGTGATCATAGGCTGATGAGTCAGCCTGTTACCACGGCCATTGCAACCTGCTCGAAACGTCAGGCAATAATTCCCGTTCTTATATTTCATAATTTATGCAACGCGAAAGTTTAAAAGTTTATTATAGCTTTTATTATTTGTCAATAATATATCATCTGGACAGGCCATGTCGGACAATACTGACCGACTCTGATACCTATGTCTCATTCGGGCCGTGGGGACAATGTTGTCGGATTTTCTGAGCAATTTTCAAACTTCTCCTTTGAGCCATCGGGGATTGGTTTTAAGCTGTTTTGTATATATTATGACCCGCGCGGCCCCACGGAACACGTGACCACGACAATACCGCCGAAGCTCAAGCCGATTACCATCGGAATTTTTGAATGAGAAAATGAAACTACTTCTTAGATTGTTGCGAATTATGTTTAGGTCAGCTGGTAGAAACTCTAGAGTTCTACCAACTAAGCTGAAGATGTTTGTCAATCACTTGACCCTAAGAGTAATTTTTGGAATAAAAAAAATCGATGTTGTCGGCGGTAGGACCCCTGTTAGGATCTCGCAGCACTCAAAATTTATAATTTCTTGATGAATAATTTTGCCCATTTTTACACATATTTTTTTCAACTCTAGTATAGTCTAACAAATTATTATTTTATTGAATTAGTTATTGAAATCGAATATCAATAGGATTGATAAATGACAAAACACATATATGACCAATGAAAATTAAGTTTTTATTAAATAAAAATTCATACGTGATCTCCCGCGCGGCTCGATCCATATGAACTGCAGAAAATCATACACAGGGGTCTATGGGGGACAATGTTGGGTGATACTTCCTAAATATTGCAATAGTTCAATAGTTCAAAATACTAATCCTTTCATATGTATTGATAAAACAAAAACAGATTTTTTTTTCCATTTCACTATATTTTTTGTATGGGTTGTGAAGAAATTTAATGTCGCCCAAGATCTATCTGACACGGTGTTGAACGTATTAAGCCCTTTCATTTGATACCCATGACCATAGGGATTAAGGTAAATCGCCATGCCGTTGCGGCAACCATATTGGGTTAAAAATGACAGCACTTAAGTAATGGTGCCCATTGACAACTAATTAAAGTTTAATAATTTCGGTTCTCACATTTTCTTCTGACGCTACACAAAATGCCACGACTTGATAATATTTATTTGTAGAGACCTTACTTCTGTACAGTTGTACAATAAACAACGGTCCTTATAAAATTATAATTTGTGGAGAGTTTCTAGCAACGTAGTTAAAACCATTACATTCTCATGTTCTTGGATTCTGTTAATAGTTTAGCATTTACTTCTGTAGGAAATTGTTGTTACTAAGTCCAGACACATTTTTTTAGCCCTCACAATAAAAATAACACAAAGAAAAGCTAGCTACAATAAAACGTGTACAAATTACACAATAAGAAATACGTCGACAGTAATAAACGTAGCTACGGATAAAAGGAAAATAGTAGAACTTGTACAAGTCAAAACCAGAACACAATATAATTACAATGAGGAATGGCCACAAATAAAGGAAAATGTCCAATTAGTAATGCTATAGAATATTAATGATAGTGTAGACATGACATGGAAAAGGGATAGGGTAAGTTTGTTGTGTGCTCGCAACAACGTGCCTTTTTGTTTATAGTACCATTATAGATGTTTGTAAATGTTATATTGTTGTATGTGAATGTAATTAGGGATGTTAAATTCGAACAGATCCAGTTTATTTTGATTAACAAGGTTAAAGAGTATTTGTCGCAGAAAAATATCTGTAAATTAACCAAACATAGAGTCACGGATTATTTAATCTACCTACAAGATGTGTGATAGTAGGGCGCAGTTTTCTGTAAAGCATCTGTGGAAACACACCTATAAAGGTGAACGTGATGACGCGCTCCTTTAGGAAGACCCAGGTACCTGATACGCGATCTCCGTATTAACGTCAACAAAAAAATCGGCCAAGTGCGAGTCGGACTCGCGCACGCAGGGTTCCGTACCATTATATCCTATCCTAAGCCCCTTTAAATATTTGTTTTTTTTTAATATAATTATTTATTTTTAAAGTGAATATATAAATAAATATTCTGTGAATATTTCGAGCGTCTACCTGTTGCCGTTATCAATATCGAGCAAAAACGAGCAAAAAAAAATCATGTTTGTTGTACGGAAAAAAAACCCTGAAAAATATTTCATTTTGTTTTTTAATATTTGTTGTTCTAGCGGCAACAGAAATACATCATCTGTGAAAATTTCAACTGTCTAACTATCACTGTTAGCCTGGTGACAATGGACGGACGGACGGACGGACAGATGGACAGCGAAGCCTCAGTAATTGAGTCTGTTTTACCCTTTGGGCACCCTAAAAATGTTAAAATAGGAAACAATGCCGAATTAAACAGTAAAGTGGAGTGTAATTTAGAGTCGTATAAATAATTTCAAAAAAAAGGTTTCACAACACGAAAATTGTATTTCACCGATAGATATGAAATATATATGAAAATAACATAATCTGTAATCACAGCAAACAAAGTTCAAGCAAATCTGGTTGTTGCCACATCAGTTTGTCTCTTGTCTTTGTCTATCTCGTTATGATTACGCACTGCGTCTCGCTTTTACAAGGCGACACGTGTAAGTTAGGGATGCGATGCGAACAAACGGAAAGAAAGTCGAGAAATTTTATTATTTCAGTGAATTCTAATTTAATACATTAAGCCACCGGTCCCGGCAGTCATATGACAGTCGTTAAGGCTTGTTAGTGGCCTTGGCGGCTTGAAAACACTGGCTCCCACTAACTCGCAGTTGAGCAGTGTAGAGAAATACGCTGTATTTTTTTTTTTATATTACGTCGGGTGACCGTCAAGCATAGGCCCGCCTGATGTGAAGCGGTTACCGTAGCCATATTAACGCTTGCAACATAAAATATTGCTCGCGCGCCGCCACCCCCGCTGCCAACGCAGCACCTCCTTCCTTTCTTTCTGGTGACCTCACTCACTCGCAGAAATAAAACAACCCTCAAGGGAATTGTCATTTGGCTGCGGTATTCTGTGAGGAGGAGGTACATTCCCCAGTCGGGTAGCTTACAATTACGCTCCCAACCTCTCTTTTCGCCAGAGCTTCGTTTGTCAGTCAGCAGGGTGCACCACGTGCAGGTGAAGTTGGCTTTGGTTCAAAGATCTTGATGAACCACTTACACCCCTAAGATTAAGTAAATCTATTCGATTGACAGAAGATCATATCCCAGCCGGGGGACAAACATACTCGTATCTGAGCACAAATGCATGAAAGCATTTACTTTACTTTCGCCTAGCTCGTATAAAATATGAGCGTTCTGTCCGCGATTACGTCTGCTGTGAACGCTATATCGCGATAAAAGGCTTTGTGTAAATTCATATGTACCTATATCAAATTTCTCGTGAAAGAGATTGATAGACGTATTCAACAGTGCTAGGAGACTTTTGGAAAGTCGGAATATCTTCACCGCAGATATATCCCAATTCTTGAAGACTTCAATCAGTGGTCTGGTTCACAGACTAAAGGTCGACCAGCGTGCGATGGAGAGGGCTATGCTCGGTGTTATGTTTACTCTAAGGGATGTGATCCGCTTGCTCAGGGTTTCTTCTTTAATGGATCGAATCACGAACGAAGAACCAAAGTTTACAAAAGCTCGGTACATTTCTAATGCAGATATACCCCAATATTCGTAGTGTCTATGGGGCAAGAAAGAGTAGGGCCCCCATTCTAGATGGTACGACTACCTCAGAAAATGCGGAAAGCGTAGCATTAGGGAAGGACTCTGTATCCCGCAGTGGATAAATACAGGATAATACAGATAATGATGATGAGAATGAACTGAGATCTTAGATGTGAATGTATTGTAATAGTTTTATAATTTGTATAAAAATGTTAAACAACCAAAATGAAACAAATAGATTTTACTAAACAATCGTACTACATAATGTCTAAGCATTATTGTATGATATAAAGACTCTTATGGCTTATACCAAAACAGGGCTAAGATGTCTGACGCAAGCTGCTGCATGTAAGATTGCTCACTTTGACGTCCATAGCCGAAGCGGATTCACGACGACATGCCCTAGTCTGGCTCACTTGTGAAATATTTATTGCTGTTTAGAACTACTCGTTGGTGGAAGTACTTGCAGTTAATGCAGTATTATTTTATCCGACTAGAAAGATTATACTTCGCAAAGAAAATAATATACATGAGACTTTTTTAGTGGGTGAATGAATGAAATAGATTAAACTATTTGAATAATCCTGAAAATATTACAGTTCATCTAATGGCAGCTTCATTCGAGGCGAGACAACATACAGTTGTTCTATTCGCTATGTGCCAAGTGCATGATGATAATTATACAGTCAAGCGATCGAAATTTACTATGTCGTGCGCATACCAAACCTAGAACTTTACAAAAAGTTTGAATATGTGATGGATCACAATCATCATCATCATCATCTCAGCCATTTAAAGTCCACTGCTGACATAGGCCTCCCCTCTAGATCTCCAATAAGACCGGTTGGAAGCGGCTTGCATCCAGCGCGATTCTATATGAGGTCGTCTGTCCACCTTGTGGGTGGACGTCATTGTCATTGTCATTCAATGTCTTTCATCCATACACGACTTTGTGTATGGATCACAATAGCAAAGCATTATGTTTTTGCAGTTGGTATGTTGCTAGAGTTCTAATAAGTCCTAAAATGTCCTAAAATGTTTTTTATAATTTTTAAAAATCGATAGGATAGAGAGGAAAGACATAGCGTATTTTGCTGCCCGACTGGGAAAGTACCTCCACCTCACAGAATACCGCAGCCAAATAACAATTGCCTTGATAGTCGTTGTGTTCCAGCGAGTGAGTGAGGTCACCAGAAATACTGGACTTTCCAAGAGTAAGGGCGTTCTATTAATTCACTCGTTCATTAAAGGCATTCCCTAATGACGAATAAAATGTACCTTATGCAGGGGAAATCTAGCTATCTGTCATGTATCGGGCGTGTAACACAGGCTTTTGCTACCCAATTTTGAGAAAATGGATGCGCTAGCAAACACAATAGAGCTATCGTTACAGTTAGTTGAGATTCTAACAAACTGACATAAAAGAAACTAGTTTATAGTCTTTTTTGTCAATTTCATCTACTTTGCTTTTTTATTTAGTTTTAAACTAAGTATATTTTTTTGCTTACTTTTTCCTCTTCATATTTTAATTTACCTTTACAGATACAACAATTAGGAGAAAGTTAATGAACGAAACTAATAGGACTCCGAAACTTAATCCACTTTTTTGCTCGCAAAAAGTTCCTTTCAAACTAAATTTTAATATCCTTAACATTTTTAGAGATTTTCAGGTTCTGTAACCGTAGTTTCTATGCCTTTGGATTAAGGGTGAAATTTAAATACATTGATGTGACTTTCGACTGGGTTTTTAATTTCCCTGATTTCATTAAGGGAACATGAACCGGTGCCGGAATGAATCAGTTTTGGCGTCAGGCGCCATAGTAGCGGGCACTAACGAGTCACATATTCAGTCTATTCAAATCGAGCCTTTTAGCTGCACATTTTCGTCGCATTTAGGCCTTTTATGAGCTTCTTGTGTAAGTGAATTTTGGACTTTCAATAGCATTTTAATTTAAAACGAACGTTTTTAGTTCAATTTAATTTTGTTAGCTATTTTCGAAATGCGGAGTATTTTTATATGTTTATTAATTATTGAAAAATTTCTAATAGAGCACTAATTACTCCTTTAAATGCTTTTAACATTCGGTGCGTAATATAATATGTAATGACAGTTAATATTAATTTTATTTGACGTACTGTCCATTTCCAATAATTTGATGTCCATTGTAGGTTAGGTTTAATATTGTATAGTCCGTCGTAACCCAGCAATGTATTTAAAATTATAACAAATGAAATTATTTGAATTGAATATTATAACATAATATATATTACATACCCTTTAAATTTTACTGTACTACTTTGCGTATTTTCACCCCCGTTTAATATATTCTATAGTTTGTATATACCCGCCGGCAACCATTTCACATACAACTGTCGCTACCCGTAATTGTCTCTGCGACATATTTGTATGAACTGACCAAACCGCATGTAAAATAAACACCAGACTTAATTATTTTAACTTTTGGTCTATAGTAATGAAATAACTTCTATTATAATGAAATACTACATTATGGTACAAGTGTTTAATGTTGCTGATTACCGCTCGGGGCGCCATTGAGACCCGAGCCTATAAGCGAGGGTCTTAAGAGAGCCGAGGACGGTAACCATCAATCCACACGTGTATCATACGACGTTTTTCAACACACTTGTGAAGAAAATAATATTATAAAACTACAAAACGAAATGTGAAAAATTTTTCGCAATGGCGGGAAAAATTAATCAGGTTTTCCTATGCGCGCGTCTAATAATAGAATAGACTAAAAGATTGAGGTTTCTTTTTTTGGCTTATCGCGGATAGCGTTTTAGCCAAAAAAATGGGGAATTTAGTTTTCTTTATTACAGAGAAAACAAATGTTACATTTGAGTGAAAGTTTTATTTACGAGTATTAAACACATACAAGTTGAAATTTTCAGGCAACTTCGTATTTAAATAGATTATATTTAAATACGTAGTTGCATGAAATGAGCAAGCAATTGGTACATTAATTTATTTGTACTACAACACGATCTTTTTTGTATCGAAACTTTTTTAAGAACAAAGCAACTCAACCAATAAAATAAAATAAAAAAAGACGTGTGGCACTCGGGGACTGCCGCGGTAAAGCTATTGCATAGCATTTTGTATCAACTTATGCAATTATAATTTTATTTATTTATTTTATTCATGCAGTATTGCTTTTTCTTTGATATTAATTCAAGTTACACTTTTTGAGCGTGGTGACCGATAAGAAAACAAATTTTTCTATTATTAAATAAATAAAACGAGTTTCGTAGAGTCGTACAATACGTCTAATCGCACGCACACAACGCCGTGTCGAAGACTGCCGAACTGAAACGACGTTAGACGATGCACGGCCTTCAAGCCACACCTCCTTGCCCGTCGGAGTGGGGATCGTGAGGTTTTTTCGTTACGGAATTTCTGGATTCGGTCCCCGCGCTCAAGGCCCGCGATAGAAGCTATGCAATAGCTTAAAAACTTTATAAATCGTTTGTTAATAATAGCAATGAAAAAGTCTCAGTTTGATTATAGGTGTCATACATAATGACACCTATAATCAAACTGAGACTTTTGCATTGCGAAATTAGAGGCATTTTATGAGCAAGTATGTTGAAAAAACTATTATCTACTAAGCTCAAATAGCCCATGTATACGATATAAAATTTAGAATAATATTTTTTTTGTCTTAATCTGACTGTTCCTTGACCTCTGAAAACAAGCGATTTTGATAAAATTTTGTATGGAAGTAACTAATACATGAAGTACTCTTTCAAACTTTGTGTCGCAGATACTATGAAATCTATACTAATATTATAAAGCTAAAGAGTTAGTCTATTTAGTTAAAAGCGATTTTCTCAGAAACTACTCGATCTTTTTGAAAAAAATGTTTTAGTATCAGGTATCCCATTTATCGAGGAAGACTATACCTATATAGGCTATATAATATCATGCTACGACCAATAGAAGCGGAGCACCAATGTGAAATGTTGCAAAAACGGGGGGAAAATATTCCTTGGGAGCTGATGATGATACTCTACTAGATGATTCGACCTCAAGGGAACGGCCGGAAGCGGCTGGATGCAGAAAGCGGGGGATCACATATCGTGGAAGGTATAAGGGAAGACCTTTGTCCATCAGTGGATACATACAGGCTGACGATGTTGATGATGATGATGGGAATTGGTAAAGTCTCGGTAAAGTAACAAAATGGTACAAATCATAGAACTTGAAAACAATTTGTTGTATTGAACATAATTTAAATTAAAACTTGCTTTAAGCTGAACACAAGACAAGTTTGAATAAACTCATCGTCTTGTTTTGTTGAAACAATCAAGAAAACGCAAGACTCATTAATATTAACTCTGTCTACTCTTACGTTTCATTCATTTCCGTTAAGTTTACTTTGTCTTAAGGTTTCAACAAATTAATAATATTTCTTTTATTCATAATTATTTGTATCTTATAGTACAATGGCTCCATGTTTTGTTACTTCAATATTATTTTATATTTTATTAGGGGTGTGAATAAAATAAGTTTTATTTAACTACCACCTTGGCTCTCTCTGAGTTTCTTTTAATAATAATCTCAGCGTTGGAATTATTCTCATTTAGGCGTGACTTGATTAACATCATCTTCATTAGCCTGTATCTAGCCACCGCTGGATATAAGGTTTTCCCCAATGCTTTCCACCAAATTTGATCCTCCGTGTTCCGCATCCAGCCGCTTTCTTGAAGCCGTCAAGACCATCAGACGATATAAAATGATCCATTATTATGATGTATATGATGTTGATCCCGGAATAGAAAAAAATGGGGTGTGGCTGTATTATGGACACGGCCGTGTGTTCTATGTGATTACATTATATGCACTAAAATTATCTCAAAATGGCAGCGCTTTCCCCTCCCCCGCACGCGATATTCCATAGTTTTTAATTAGTGTAATAAATTCTTTGATCCTTCATCTATCCAGTGGTGATTGAATTTTGGATGGAGATGATAGATATGTAGCTGCAACACCAAACTGTATCCCCCGATTTTGTTATCATTCGTTTTTTTGAATTGCCTCCCTATGAAAGCAATTTTGAAGACGTATACACGTCAAAAAAATTTATATCCTCTAAAAATTATATCATCATCATCAGGTCTATTTTAGTCTCCACTACAGGAGCACGACACTCTCTCGTCCGTCCTAGACGGAAGGAGGAGTTGGCCTACACTCCCCACGCTGGCCAGACGGGTTGGGGTGGCCTGATCGATATTTGATAATGTATTTCCCTTAGTCGCCTTGTACGACATTCACGGGAAGAGACGGAGTGATTCTATTCTAGTCTGCCGGAAACCACACAGCCAAAAAAAATTATATATCCTCTAAAAATTAGGTCTCTTGGGTATTTTGACCATAACGGGACAATATGCAAATGAAAATCGTAAATTTATTTCTTTTTTAATAGCCTATTTTGTCCCCTTTGGGACAAAGGACTATAATTTAATTACGAAGACCGCGCCCATTAAATGCATTTCGTACCATAATTAATTGATCATTTGCCAAATTGGCTGTCTTTTGTCACTGAAATTCTGTACAAGATTATTTTTGATAATGCTGTCAGTATGATGAATTTAATTAATTAGCTCAGATTTTCTTACAAATTTTGCTGTGGTCGTCAAATTTTAGTTCTTGGGTGTAAATTGCGTCGTTTGTAGGTGAAAATGTTATAGTTATTAAACCATACCAGTTAAATATCGCGTAAATGACAATGGGTGAAAGTAGCTCACTACGACCTTTAGAACTAAAGCCATACTCGCCTGCACGTGGTGTATCCTGCCGACTAGCGAAAGAGACTATGGCAAAAGAGAGGTAGCGTACAGCATAATTTGTAATCTGCCCGACTAGGAAATTACCTCCACCTCACTGAATACCGCAACCAAATAACAATTCCCTTAAGGGTTGTTGTGTTCCTGCGAATTAGTGAGGTAGGTAGAAAAAAAATGGTTATCTGTAAAGACGGTTTACGGATGAACATTTTGCATGATAACGTCATAAGAAACAGGCCGATCGTGCCTCTCTATCACTTGTTCCGCGCTCTCTCATGTACGCTCGGCTCAAGCGGAACGTGACAATAACTTTTTCGTCAAACATAGTATAAAATAAAATAACTGACTGGCTTTGAATGAAATAATCATTGAGATAAGCTTTCAATAAACAATGATGTCTGAATATCATTGAACTAGTTTATAATCGAATATATAATTCCCCTATTCACATTTATATTATTATTAATAATTAGACCGTATTAATGATAATCACTTTAATGATCATGTCATAGGTCATATAGCTAGATTAGCAAATTGTGTTCTCGGTGTTTCTATGAATTTCATTGATGCTTACAGCCTATAAACGCCAATTAAATTCATGGCAGGCATTAATAGCTACGTATAAGATTTGAATGAATGAATGAATGAATGAATGAATGAATGAATGAATGAAACATTTATTTGTATCTCCAGCACACACATAATAAGTTCTTTCCAGTTTTATAATAATTACATATAAACTTAAGTGCAATATAGTGACAAAAAGAATCATATGTGTGCCGCAGTAACACAAAAAGGCCATAGCTCAGCTACATGTTTTGTTCAAAAATGAACAAAACGCTGATAATTCTGCTACAGCCAGTGATTAGCCGCAACACTATTAAATATGAGCGAGTAAAATTGGTGAATATGAATTATGTAGGTGAATAAGTTGCAAAGTGTGTTTGCGTGTGCACATAACAAAAACATATGAAACAAATGGGTACCTATAATATAATAAATATTTTTTTTTTTTTAATAACTATTTTTTTTTTGTAATAAATATTTTTTTTTTTTAATAAATATTTAAATTTTTTTAAAGATAAAAAATAAAAAGTTATGAAATAAATAGATCATGCCTATAAATATCGGGTATACCTAAATTCTGTTTACTCAATAAAAATTTTCTATATTCTTTTTTGAAAGTAAATTTACTGTTCAGCATTCGCAGAGGTGGCGGAATGTTGTTCCAGCACTTAGTGGCTTGATAACGAAAACTACCCTCGAATGCCATCGTTTTATGAGAATAGTTCGCCAGTAAAAAACGCGTCGGTCTCGTGCAATATTTGTCATGAAATGGACTGAAACGAAGCTTAGAGTATAGATATTCCGGCTTGTGATATTTCAAAACATCGAATAATAGACAAGCAAGATGCAAATTTCTCCTGGATGCCATATTAAGCGTAAATGTGTTATTAAGATATGGTGTAATATGACCGCGGGGAGGAATCTTATAACAAAATCTAAAACAAGCATTTTGCACTCTCTGGATTAAGCGCTTAGTTCTAGAATACAGTCGAGAACCATAAACTAAATCTCCATAATTGAATTTTGACAAAACCAATGATTCACAGAGTATTATGCGAACATCCTCTTTTAGAAAATGTCTGATTTTGTAAAAAACTTTGAGACGAAAAAAGCAACTCCGTACCAAATTAGCAACATGGGTCTCGAAACGTAATTCACTATCAATTATTATGCCGAGATCACAAGTCTCATCAACTCGTCTGATCATTTGTCCAGCGATGGCAATTTTAGGGTTTTGTCGCAAGATAAATGAAATTTGATTCTTCGAACCCAATATGATAAATTTTGATTTATCAGGATTAAGAACCAATGCATTTCTAGCGGACCACGAAGCAATTCGATCTAAATCTTCATTGATTTGCGACAACACCTCCAGCGTACCCTGACGTGGAACTGATGCATAAATTTGAGCATCATCAGCGTATAGGTGATAATTACAATATTGAATCTGTTTACTAAGATCAGCGGCATATATAATAAAGAGTAAGGGACCTAGTGTCGTGCCTTGAGGCACCCCACGGCTAATATTTGAAAGGCCAGACAACAAAGAAGACCCGTCTTCTTTAACAAGTTTGACAGCCTGTCTCCGTTTTCCCAGATAACTGCCAAACCAAGCGACGGCTTTGTCATCCAAACCGTAATATGCTAGCTTTGCCAGAAGCAGTGGAATACTAATGCTGTCGAAAGCGCGAGAAAAGTCCAATAAGGACAGAATCGTACCCGCTCCGGCATCTTGAGCTGTGAGAATATTGTCCACAACATCTAGCATCGCGGAAACTGTGCCCCTACCTTTGCGAAAACCTGATTGGTTTAATGGTAAAATACCGTTGTCTTCTGCATACTTAGACAATTGAGAATATACGACTTTTTCTAAAATTTTAGACAAATACGGAAGGATACTTATAGGACGTAAGTGTTTGAGCTCTGTAGGGTTATCAACTTTGGGTATAGGGGTGACTACAGCAGACTGCCACAATTCTGGCACATGCCCAGTGATAATTGATTTGTTAATGATAGCTGTTATAATGGGCAATGTGCGCGGTAATGTGAACAGGATCATGTCTCTCCCGATGCCATCAACCCCACAAGCGTTAGACTTAATAGAAAGCAGAAGCTTGGCTATCTCATCTTCACTAACTGTTTTAAATTCCAAACTACAATTATTAAATCTATGGTATTGAAAAAAAGTAAGTTCAGAAATTGGCACTGAGGAAGAGCCAGGAACATCTAAAAAGAAAGCATTAACTACATCGGGATCGCCGAATTTTTCTGGCAAGAAATGTTCTTTTTTTGAATGTGTGCAAATTTTTTCTTTTAGGTGTTTCCAAAATAACTTTGGGTCATCGCGTGTATCATTGATGTACTGATTAAAAAAAGCCCGTTTTTCATTGTATATACAAGTTTTTACCAATTTTTTTAATTGTATATAATACTCTTTATGACTATCTAATTTAGTTTTACGATATCTTTTAAATGCCTTATTACGCAGATCTATCATAAATTTAATATTATCAGTAATCCACGGCTCCGAATAGCCATTTCTAACTTTAATTTTTTTAATAGGTGCATGTTTGTCAAATAAAGACAATATTAAAGAATTGAACATAGCTACCATGCTGTCGACCGACGAACATGCCAACACAGTCTCCCAATTCACGGCGTTTAGATCATTATTAAATAGCGTAAGATTGATGCTTTTTATGGGCCGAAAGGTAATCCACCTGGAAACAGGTTTGCTTTTTTTAATAAACAGAGTAGTGATTACCTATAATCTGATTTGTAGGTTTAAAGTCAAATACACAAATTATTGTATAATTGTACCTATATTACAATATTGTTGTGTAATCATGTATGTGTGTGTGTACATAATTAAATACTATATATGCTTACCACCAGGGACTCAAAAACACCTTCATAAAGGATATACATTCATAACGGTAACATATTCAATCTGTTATAGAATTATTCCTGTAACACTTATTGGCGTGTTTTAAACCTGTTTCGCTAGTAACACTTATAAAGTGTATGTAACAGATATAACGTTTCTGTTACCAATCTGTTAGAAAACTGTTTCTACATTTTTCTAGACGTGTGTACCTACGCACCATACTTACCTACGTACTTAACAATACCGCAACGCCGCGTGAGCTGTTGCAATCGGTATAGTTATGTCAATGTAAACCTTATTGGCTGTAACAGTTATTAACACTTATAAACCGGTATTTCGGAAAACAGATTCAAAGTGTAACACTTTCTTTCTGTTTCACTTTAAAAACAGAAATGAAAAACACTGTTCATAACACTCCATTCGGTTACCGTTAAAGTCCCTGCTTTCCACCATATGCGATCCTCCGCTTTCCTGATCCACCCGCTTTCTTGAGGTTGTCGGGCCCACTACTACTTATGCTAGCTGACTCTGAGATGTCTATGTCCTTGGTTGTCCGTCGAGTATCTTCATTCCAACTTCAAGTTTAGTCCTTTCCATTGCTCGTTGTGCGACCCTTAACCCGTGAACCAGCCCGACGGTCAGCGCCTAAGTTTCACGCACCGTCGGTCATAGCGCAGGGGACGCACTGATTGAAGACCTCTCGGCTTCAAGCATTGGTGTATATCTGCGGTGAGTGCGTTGAGGATGTGCCGAAGCCTTTCAAAAGGCTGCCCGGCCCAGTCGAATGCGTTTATCTATCTCTATGTTGAAATTACTCCGACCCTGCTCGCCTGTCCGAGATAGACGTAGTCTTTAACCACTTCAATAGATGCATTCTCTACGATAACCGGGCTAGAGATTAGGGAGATATATATTGTGTGTACATGTACGTACATAATATAATATATAGAGAAGTCTTTTATTTGAGAGATAAACAAACATGCAAACAAATGTTTATTATGTGTGACCCAATACTCGGAATTTGATCAATAATTCAAATTTTCGCTATTGCATTTATCAATGCTTCCTCAAAGGGAAAATATGATCTATTAATAAATTTATGATACGTCGCTCACGTTTATATCAAATACCATTTGAACATTCAAGTATTCATTGAGAATTATTTGTCAGTATTTCACATCCCGTCCCAATTAAGTGGAATATTACTTGTCCGTGTAATTTTGATACGAATTTCTGTTATGTTTTGAAATTATTCTCTATTAAATTATTGTTCGGTCATTCATAATATTGTTTTTGAAGTTGTAACATTTCAATTGTCAGAAAATATTGCTAAATTAATTATATTGTCCAGTCATAGCAATATAATGGATATTATATTTATTTTTAACTTCTAAGGTTAGAAATGTTATGTCTGATTATATTAACATTTCTAACCTTCGAAATTAAACATAAATGTTTCCAATTTTTTTTTATGACTGTATAAGGTGACAAACAAGCATAAGAGTTGCCTGTTGGTAAGCAGTCATCTCACCCAGCCTATAGACGCTTGCACACTCAAGCGTTGCCGACTATACTGTAGTCTCCTGCGAATATCTTGACAGGGAGTTCCTTTCACAACTTGAGAGCGCGGTGTAGAATTGTCCTGTGGGACCACACAGTACGTGAATACTTCGGCTTTAATGTGAGAGGATAATTTCTTTAATATAATAATAGATTCAAGTATATATAATTGTTATAGAATAGGTTCACAATTCCTTTTTTTTTCGTGTTACTATCAAGTCTTACTAACATTAGGCCGGCCTTACACAGCCAGAATCAGTCCCGGAATTCAGAAACTGAATTAAGGGTTTTAATTATAAACTCTACTAAGCATCGCCGGCGGCAGTCAACGCTCCCACCGTCTTACGAATTTTCGATCAGGCCACGTATTCTGATGCGAATTTAACATTTTTTACCCATCCCAAAAAGTGCACAACGCCGCTAAAGAAGTTTTCACTTCAAAAAAACAGCTTAGTGTCAAGAATTTAAGAATCTGAATTCCGGACACATCTTTCTATATATACATATCTAAGGAGCGAACTCACACACACCAGAATTCAGATTCTAAAATTTAGTTTCTGAATTCCCTGACTGATTCCTGTTGTCTAAGGCCGGCCTGAAAGTTCGTTTTTCCTGTAACACGAATACTACCTCGGATAGCACATTTAATGATTCAAAAAAACTATCATGCTAAGTTTCACATAAATTTATTTGGACTTCGTTAATATTGATTTGATTATTTCTACTTTGATCTTTCATTTTAAAATCTGTTTCACAAAATACATAATGATTAAGCATAAACTAATGAGAGTGTAAAACTTATTACTGTAACACTATTTTTCGTTTCATGTTATGCCAAGTTACAATTTTATTAATCAGTGTTATAATATTGAAAAGGTCTTTTTTTCTCTCTTTTATTCCGACCCAAGTTTGGACTTCACCAGTTGACGGAATTGCTGCAAGCCTGGTTCATTTCTTTTCTTGTAGAATTCTTCTTTTGAGCAACGTTGCAGCCATGCTACCAGTTTTGGGTACCTGTGTAATAACCAAACATGGTAGTATAAGATATTACTTCAACATTAGATAATTTTAACAAAAAAACCGATTCCATTACACACATTACTCTACATTTATGTATGTAGATACAGGCTGATGATGATGAAAAAATATGGCACCAACCTGGAAGTATGATCGTGTGTGCGTGCGGGGCCATACAAACTGTTCCAAATTTGTCTCAGAGGGGAGGTGAAGTCGACACGAGAGAGCCGTTGTACGTATTGTACCTAGTACTATTATTTATATTGTGCTAAAGTTAAAAATATGAAAGTATGTATGTTTTTTTCGCCTCCTTTTCGCCTCCCCAACCCGTTTGGCCAGCGTGGGGAGTGTAGGCCAAATCCTCCTTCCGTCTAGGACGGACGAGAGAGGGTCGTGCTCCTGTAGTGGAGACTAAAATGGACCTGATGATGATGATGTTTTTTTGTTTGTTTATCCTTCTTTCAGGTCGAAAGAACGAATGGTTTGAAGTCGAACATACATTCGAAAAATAGATCTTACGTTTAAGTTATTGATAAACATCTTCAGCTCTATCGGAAGAACTCCAAAGTTTCTACCTAATCTAAGCTTAAGTTTTATTTTCGCAATCAAAAAATTCAATGCGAATCGGCTTCAGCTTAGCCGGTAGCCCTGGAATGACCGACAGATTCTCACATCTGATGATGACAAACAACACATAAGCTCCATTTCCGTGCCGTCGTAAGTTAATAGTGGTCGTCAACCCTTACCCAGCACACTACTGGGATACGGGTCTCCCTTCAATCGAAGGGGTTTTGAGCGTACTCCACCACGCTACTCAATTGCGGGTTGGCGGACGTCAGTGTTTTCAAACCGCCTACTGACTTGGCTTAACGACTGTCATCTAACGACAACAGCCGGGACCGACGGTTTAACGTGCCCTCCGAAGCACGGAGGAGCTCGAGATAAATAAACCCAAACGAAGACAGGCTACGGTCGACGTTGCTTGACTTGCGTAATCGATTAGACTACCACACGCAACGACGCCATCGAGGTAAATAGTATCGAAAAGTAACTTACAGTTTTTCATCGATTTCCACCACTTCATTCAGTGAGCTGACTGTTGCCACACAGCAGATGTCCGCCACAGTCAACTCATCGCCAGCCAACCAGGTAGAAGTCAGGAAGTCTTCCATAAACTGATAGGCTTTCTTGATCTTGTCTAAGTTCTCTTGTTTAAAAGCTGGTTCTCCCCAGAAAAAGACTGGTTCCTGAAAAACACAAAAAATATTAATATAAATAAGCAGATTCAGAAGCAGTATCCGCAGTTATGAGTTCTTGAATATAATAAAATTCTCGTATCACAATGTTAGTTACCATACTACTACTTTCGGGGTGTAAGTGGTTCATCAACATCTTTGAACCAAAGCCAACTTCACCTGCACGCGGTGCACCCTGCTGACTGACAAACGAAGCTCTGGCGAAAAGAGAGGTAGGGAGCGTAATTGTAAGCTACCCGACTGGGGAATGTACCTCCACCTCACAGAATACCGCAGCCAAATAACGGTTCCCTTGAGGGCTGTTGTGTTCCTGCGAGTAATTGAGGTCACCAGAAAGGAAGGAGATGCTGCGATGGCAGCGGGGGTGGCGGCGCGCGAGCGATATTTTATTTTGCGAGCGTTAATATGGCTACGGTAACCGCTTCACATCTGGCGGGCCGTATACTTGTCTGCCACCCGACGTAGTATAAAAAAAAAAAAAAAAAACCGAAACGGCTTGACCGATTTTTATGAAATTTTATATACAATATTCAGTAGGTCTGAGAATCGGCTACAAAAATTTATTTTTTATTTTTTTTATAATGTGGCTTTAAAAAATACATAAAACCCTAAATTTTCACCCTTGTACCATCAACCCCTAAATTTAAGGCAAAGCAACGGATGCTGGGTCAGCTAGAAGCAATATATAATACAGTTATTGGCCAAGCGAACGAAGCGAGCGAGCGAGTCTTCAAATTGAGGTGGGTGAAATATGTTTCTTTTTTATAATACGTCGGGTGGCAAACGCTCGTAATATATTTTTCTTCCAACTATGCTTTAATTTCATCACAATCACACTAAAAACTCAGTACAAAACGAGTCTTTAATGCTCTAGAGCAATAAAAATGTATGAAATTTCATTATTGCACAGTTTTTTTTAATCGCACCAAAAGGTGCCAATCTCAATGGATTAGCTCTATTCAGCCAGCCGATATCAAAACTTTTTTTTTCGTACGTATTTTTCGTTTCTATCCTACTTGTTCCAAATTTAAAAAAAGATTGCTGCTAACTCTGAGTTAAAAATGAAAGAAATTTAAAAAAGTGATTTGGCGGGAACTTTGTTAATTTTGCTTGACAATATTTTTGGAAACGATAAAAGTGTGATACTATCTGATTTTGAGTGCTTCGGCTTCGAATTAAAATGGAATCATCTAGCGACACATTAACTCCGTAAAACATTCTAAATGAAGCCGACAGTGTTATAGAAAATCTTTTACCCTTAAAATCTCGAGTACAATACGTAAAATCATATGAGAAATTTATTGATTGGAAAGATAGAAATGGAGCAAAGTCGTTCTCAGAGAGTGTATTTTAGTGAACTATCGAAAAAAATGAAGCCATCTTCGTTGTGGTCCATATACTCAATGCTAAAATCCACTGTTAGTACAAGACACAATGTGCATATCAAAGAATATTCAAAACTCACAGCGTTTTTGAAACGATCATCAGATGGGTTCAAAAGCAAAAAATCTAAAGTTTTTACAGCTCAAAACGTAGAGATGTTTTGAAATAAATCCCCTGATGACATATATTTGGCTACAAAGGTATGTCTATCGAAAAAAACATTTATTTTTATTTTACTATATTAACTTTTAATTTCAATAATTAAACTTCTATTTTAACTGTTTGATATGAGTTTCTTTTATCTACTATTCCTATAGGTATTAGTTGAAAGAAAAGCAGATTATGCACCTCGCCTTAAGTAATTTATGTTGCCCTCGTGCCTGTTAGATTAGAGCCCTCGCTAACGCTCGGGCTCTAAATCAGGCACTCGGTGCAATAATAAATTACTTTGTGCTCGATGCAATAATCTACTATTTTTCTCTTGTACTTTTCAATTATGATCTTGAACTTTCCAGGTATTCCGATTTCTATATTTTTTTCCCCAAATATAGGAGACGTAGGCAAGCATATTTTTTTAGACAACGATAGTTCCTAAGACTCGAAAACCGATCATCAAATTTTGATGAAACATGATATTAATACTACGTACTGTTACGTTACATTGTGTAGTATTGTATATATATTACTAGCTTACCCCGCAAACGTTGTTTTGCTATATAAATTTAGGGGTTGATCGTAGAGGGCTGAAAATTTGTGGTTGTATGTATTTTTATATGCTGTATCATAAAAAAATAAAAACAAAAAAAAATGTCTAAAAAATAAAAAATAAAATTTAGGGGGATGAAAAATAGATGTTGTCCGATTTCACGAATCGATTTTCGTGAAATCGGACAACATCTATTTTTCATCCCCCTAAATTTTATTTTTATTTTTCGAGCTATTCCGGAGGAGTTTAATTACAAACACCGTGACATGAGAATTTTATATATCAAGATTATATATATAAACTGTGAGAAAGAAAGAAAGGAAGTAAGGAACTGGCAATGGATCGGCGACCCCTTGGCGTTGCCGGTCTCCATGTGTGATTGGTGATTGTATCGGTGGTGATTGCTTTCCATCAGGCGACCCACATGCTCGTTTGCCCCCCTCTCATATAAAAAAAAATCGAAATTTACGGTGAACGGCTGCCAAAAAATATTATCAAAATGATACTTCTGTACTTACACAGGTGCCACGAAGACTGGCGAATAAGATACCGGTGTCAAAATGCAGTTTCTGGTCGACCATTGCCCTCTCTTTTGGTGAAGTCGGATAAAGGGAGTCATCATTACCGTACTTCGCAACCAGATATCCAACTATGGCATGACTGTAAATAAGTATTATTTAATTAATGTCGATTGAAAGACGTGCATTAAGCCGTCGGTCATGGCTGTTGTCGTTAGATGACGTTAAGTCAGAAGCCTTTAGAAAACGCTGGTCCCCACCAACCTGCAGTTGAACAGCGTGGTGGAATATGCTATAAACCCCTACGATTAAGGGGACGCCCGTATCCCAGCAGTGGGATAAATAAGTGCTAACGACGACGTCGACATTTGAAAGGAAAGTCAGCAGCGGTATTTTATGTCAACCATCTAAAATATATCTATATATCTTTGACGCCTCGGTTTGCAAGTAACTCGTATATATATTTACTCCGTATCAAAAATAATAAAAAGTGTCTAACATTTAAAATATTTTTGCTACTATATACGCATAGTTATCTAATAGTTATTATTCATTATTAAAATAATAATTAACTATACGTGAAATGTGTTAATTCAATATTATAGTCAAATAGTAATATTTTTAAAAGTATTGTTGTGGGTAGATAACTGGCTGCCTATATTCGTTGTGAGTGAAGTTCGTCCAGGTGACTGCAGTCGAAAACCATTATTGTGCGCTGCACGCAACGCCTATAACTGCCTGCAACCGCCCGGTAAGCGTCATCGTTGAGAGCTGTACGTCATACGTCAAAGAATAAATACAATAGAAGTTCCACACTATAGTGATTGTCTCTGGGAGAAATTAAGCATAATTCTTACAGTAATAATGAAGTGTCAGGGCTGTCTAATAAGTATTACTAAAGACCTTAAAAGCATAAAATGTACCTCCAGTGCGTGTGAAAACACCTTTTTTTCACACGCACTACTTTACCCACGGATAGAGCTCCTGGTCATGATGGTATTAACAATCTTCTACTCAAGCGAAGTATTACTAAAGACCTTAAAAGCATAAAATGTACCTCCAGTGCGTGTGAAAACACCTTTTTTTCACACGCACTACTTTACCCACGGATAGAGCTCCTGGTCATGATGGTATTAACAATCTTCTACTCAAGCGAATTAAAGAGTTTATTGTAAAGCCCCTGACACTCCTCTTTAATAGAAGCCTAGCTTCTGGCATTTTTCCAAAGCTTTGGAAAACTGCCTCTGTGATACCAATACATAAGGCCGGACCGCGTGATGTACCAAACAACTACCGTCCTATATCCCTATTAAGTGTCTTCTCCAAACTGCTTGAGAAAATTGTTAACAGACGCCTTGTAAAATACATTGAATCACGGTGTATGTTATCTGATAGGCAGTTTGGTTTCAGGCAAGGAAAGTCGACGGAAGATGCAGTCTTACTTTCATTGAATAAAATCTCCTCTTCATTAGATAATAATAAAACCTGTATAGGAGTATTTTTAGATCTTGCTAAGGCCTTCGACACTGTCTCCGTTCCAATTTTACTCAAGAAGCTTGAAGGCTTGGGAATCCGTGGTCTTGCACTTTCGTGGTTCAAAAGTTACTTGTTTGAACGGAGGCAGTGTGTCTGCATTGATGGTAGGTCTAGTAATCTATGTGCAGTGAATTTTGGCGTCCCTCAGGGAAGCATTCTCGGGCCTACCTTATTTATCTTGTACATCGATACGATCCATAAGCTTCTTCTAAAGAATGCTGATATTGTTTGTTATGCAGATGATACTGTCATAATTTTTCATGGCTCAAATTGGCTGGAAGTGAAATCGCATGCAGAACATGGTATGAGCTTAGTATCCAAGTGGTTGCAAACGAATCTATTAAAAAACCAAATTTGTATGCTTCCATAAGACAACGGCATCAGCACCTCCCGCAACTCTGTCTGTGCTCCAAGTCCATGATTGCAACGGCACCAATCGGGGTACTTGCAATTGCAAAAGCATCGACAGAACCGATAATATTAAGTATCTGGGTGTATTTCTAGATCAGAATTTAAATTTCAGTGCACATGTAATTACTTTGTCTGTGAGAATCCGTAAAATTATACACGTTATGAGAAAATTGCGAGACATTGCTTGTTACCAAACATTGCGGTCAATTTACTTCACCCTTTGCCAGTCTCTAATAACCTACTGTATTGTTAGTTGGGGCGGCGCTAATAAGACTGTAATGTTACTACTTGAAAGGGCTCAAAGATCAGTATTAAAAACTATGTTAAAAAAACCATTCCTATACCCCACAATTGATGTGTATAAAGAGAGCGGAGTTTTAACTGTACGCCAACTTTTTGTTCTTAAAGCATCTCTTACGGTTCATAAATCAGTATTAAACTCTGATGATTACCAATACATGCTAACTCGGCGAACCTTTAAAGTACAGAAGATAGTTGTTAAAACATCATTTGCAAAAAGACTTCCACCGTTTATAACGACCCACGTCTACAATAATATTTCTAAGCAATGTAATATAAAGCTATGTTCAATACGCCAAGCTAAATTAGTAATAAGTAAATGGCTTGCTTCGTTGACATACGAAACCACAGAAACCCTGCTTCTCACAGTGTCGTAATGCCTATTGTAATCAGGATATTTATTATGTGTATTGTATATTGTATATATTGCGTATGAATGTATATATGTATATGTGTATATATGTATATATGTCTGTATATATGTGTATGTATGTGTATGTATATGTATGTATATGTGTATGTCTGTGTGGGTGTTGATATATATATTTTACACTTTATTAAATCGTAAAAATATTTGTGTACCTATGCTCTAAATTGCATAGATATAAATGTATGTTACTAATTTTGATTTTATTGTTACTATTTTTTTTTTTTAATACTAATCATTCCGCACACCGAGGCCAATGTTCAGCACATTCGTATCGGTACCCACAATACAGATTAGTCTAGTGTGGGTACCACTGGTTAAAACAATAAAGAAAAGTGTAATAAACAACATACATTTCAAATGTTTACATGTATAACAGGCAAATGTGGTGTATGTATTTGTTGTTGTTATTTTGTAAATAAATTGTTTAAATTGTTAAATATATATTTTTTTTTATTACACAGCGCCATCTATCCCCAAAGTAAGCGCAGCTTGTGTTATGGGTACTAGACAACTGATAAACATACGTAAATACATTTTCTTTTGTAAATACATACTTATGATACATAGAAAAGACTCAGAAAAGACAAACAGACATGTTCATGCACACAAATGTTTGTCCTATGTGGGAATCGAACCCACGAGCGTTGGTGTCGAAGCCGCGTCATTAGTCAGCGAAGCTACGTCACCGAGCTCGTCAATATGTATAATTATGTACGAACAATGTTAATTTTATATGTTGGCGGCATGAACCCACAGTCATCTCACTGTTCAGATACAGGTCTCCCACAATCGATGGAGGAGCTTACTCCGCCACGCTGCTCGACTTTTTTTTATATTAGATCAGCATATTGGCTCCGCTTCGCCTGATGGTAAGCGAAAAGAGGAGCCCCAATCGCATCGGCAACGGACAAGAGACCTTGATGTCTTGTCAGTTGACGCTGCCATGCTGGCATACAAGATGGTTCTTCATGCTTCTATTGAAAGATCCCATGTTGTATGAATGAGGACTGGTCTCCGCCAAATGCGAGTTGGCGGAGAACAGTGTTTTCAAGCCGCCCATATGTCCACCAGACCAGTCCTTTGTTTGAGTGTTTTCAAGCCGCCTAAAGGCTAGGCTTGTATTCGATTAGGCTGATGCACGTAACGACGCTATCAAGCTCCTGTGCAGCTCTCCGGGCTGCAAAAAGTATCTTTCGCAAATGCCGCAATGCCACACGCGATGTAGCAAGAAAGCCTAAACCTACCTAATGATGATCTCTGTTTGATTTCTAGGGCTCTACCGCCTAACTGAAGCCGATACCCATCAAATATTTTGATTCCAAAAATAGGTCTTAGGTTTAAGTTAATAAAGCTTACTCGTCAAAGCTCCAGGGTTTCTACCAGCTAAGCTAAACACAAATATAACAAATAGCACGAATCTTAGATATATTTTTTTTAACTTACTTCATCGGGTAGAAGCCATATTAACGCTCGCAACATAAAATATCGCTCGCGCGCCGCTACCCCCGCTGCCAAGGCAGCATCTCCTTCCCTTCTGGTGACCTCACTCACTCGCAGGAACACAACAACCCTCAAGGGAATTGTTATTTGGCTGCGGTATTTTGTCTCTTTTCGCCAGAGCTTCGTTTGTCAGTCAGCAGGGTGCACCGCTTGCAGGTGAAGTTGGCTTTGGTTCAAAGTGTTGATAAACTCCTTACACCCCAAGATGGAAGTTGAAAATCGCATTTCCCATTAAAATAAATAATAAATAAATATTTCTGGACTATTTACACAGCGCCATCTAGTCCCAAATTAAGCGAAAAGCTTGTGTTATGGGTACTAGACAACTGATAAATGTACTTAAATATATTTTACACCCAGACCAAGACAAACAGAGATGTTCATGCACACAAATGTTTGTTTTGTGCGGGAATCGAACCCGCGACCTTGGAGTCAAAGTGGCCATTCCTAACAATTCGACCACCAAGCTCGTTAAAAAAAATATTTATTTAATTAAACTTCTCTACAGAGCGAAAATGAGCGGGTGTGCGTGTGGTCGATACGAGAGAGCGGCAGGGAGTAGCCATACTGCAGTAGTACTCTATTACTTATACTGTGGTGTGGTAATAATTACCTATCCCATATCAGGAAGTCACTATCCTTCAATAACGGAATTGTGTGTTGAGGATTGAGCTGAAAATGAATAATATTTTTGTTAACGTCATTTTTAAGCTATTGCATAGCTTCTATCGCGGGCCTTGAGCGCGGGGACCGAATCCAGAAATTCCGTTAATAATAGAAAAAATTGTTTTCTTATCGGTCACCACGCTCAAAAAGTGTAACTTGAATTAATATCAAAGAAAAAGCAATACAGCATGAATAAAATAAATAAATAAAATTATAATTGCATAAGTTGATACAAAATGCTATGTAATAGCTTTACCGCGGCAGTCCCCGAGTGACACGTCTTTTGTTTTATTATATTTTCTTATAGATATACTTTCTGAATATATGTTTTTTGTTGGTGTTATTAAGCTGTGGAATGAACTGCAGCGGTTTTCTCAGGAGACTAGAGATTGGGGTTCTTCAAAAAGGCGTGAAGAGGTTTTTACATGATCGACAACGCGCGTGTCATGCTCCTGCTTTGCATCAGGCGGGCCGTATGCTTGATTGTCACTTTAGTAATATAAAAAAAAAATCAATAACGTCAGTGCTTTCATTAAAATTTAGCTATTTTATATCAAAATGATGGCATTAGATTCTCTTATATTTTTTTTTCTATAGATAAATTCTGTTCACTACAGATCATATAACGCATGCGTCATTCATTCCTTTTGTCCATACATTCATCCTGACTTTTGGAATATTTCTCTTTACTTCTTAGTGAATGATTGGATTCTAGTTTGGTAGATTTCAGAACAGAAGGAGTTGCTGCGTTGGCAGCGGGTGTTGCTGCGCGCGAGTTATATTTCATATTGCGAACGTTAATATGACTACAGTAACCGCTTCACATTTTTTTTTTTTATGTGAGGGGGCAAACGAACATGTGGGTCACCTGATGGAAAGCAATCACCACCGTCCATGGAGATCAGCAAAACCAAGGGGTCGCCGATCCGTTGCCAACCTATACTCCTTCCTTTTTTTCTGGTGACCTCACTCACTCGCAGGAACATTTGGCTGCAGTATTCTGTGAGGTGGATGTACTTCCCCAGTCGGGCAGCTTAAAAATACGCCAGGCCCTACCTTTCTTTTCGTCAAAGCCTCGTTTGTCAGTCACCAGGGTGCACCACATGCAGGTGAGGTTGGCTTTGGTTTAAAGATGTTGATGAATCGCTTACACAACAACTTACACGTCAGGTGGGTCGTATGGTTGTCTGCCACCCGACGTAGTATAAAAAAAATCTGATTCTTTCATTGATTACCCGTTGATTGTAATGTTTAGAACTACGTCAGATCTCAGTGGTCTTTTCTCATAGATGCAATTAATCTGACTTGTATCAGACGCTGGTAATTCCATAAAAAATCGCGCGTTTGCAAGTAGTAAACTCACCTCACCTCCCTAGGTGGAATTTGAACCCACGACCTCTAATCCCACCTAGGGAGAGGAGGTGAATTTTTCAATTTTTAAAAATATTTATAATATTCTGGCGAGTTCGCCAAGACAACTATTTAAATAATAATAAACCTAATAACATCTGTACACGTGCCCATGTGCGCATAGTGTGCTCTAGGGCTGACACTTTGTTCAATTTATTAGTCAGGCATAGTAAATAGACTCTGTTTACAGAAACTGGCTGTGGTTGTATCAACAACATGATTTACCTTTCGATACTCCTCGGTGAGATGGGCTCCTTCAAGCAGATTCACGTCCACATATTCTACGTCAGGTATCTGTAGCGCTTCAATAACCATATAGACAGCCCGAACAGGTGGACTCGCATCTAATTTATACAGCGTCAATACCATTGTTGTATTTCTAGAAAAAACAATATACTTCTATATTAATGCGTGAAGCAAAAAGTTTGTACCCGTTTGTACGAAAATTGCGCGGACCGAGGAGTATAAAATTTCGCAAACATATAGTTTCATAGAAAATAAGTACAGAATGCTAATATAGTTTTCAGCGAAATTCATTGCGCTTATGAAATCGTCCGGTCGTTCTGTCTGTCCGTTGCCATGAAACTCAAAATTAAGAAATTCTGACTTCGGATTCGTGTAGAGCATCAAAAAGTAGTAATGTAAAGTGACCTTAGTTTTCCGAAAAAAGTCATTCTGTCTGTCCGTACGTTGCCATGAACCTCAAAATTTCGAAATTCTGACTTCGGATTCGTGTAGGGCGTCAAAAAGTAGTAATGTAAACCTTGGTTTTCCGATATCAATTCGGGATTTCGAAAAAAAAGTCGCTATGGTGGCGCATGCTGCGCGTCCGATGTTTTAGTTATGGAAAAAAATAATACATAAAATTAATAAAAAAAACATCGTACACACTATTATGTATTCGACATACTCTTTTGTTTTTTGTTAAAGCCATAATTGAAATTAATTATAGTCGGATTTCGACAACTGAGCGACCACTAGTATTATAACGAAATTTATATTAATATTCATAATTTACAATATCTCACTTTATAACAAATTGCCTGACGATATAAAATTGTTAAATGACAATCACTCGCCATAAATTAAAATTTCATCTATATCATCTTGATAGCAGGCGATTACAGTACAGTACAGTTACAGTAGTACAGATACTACGATTACAGTACGTTTTCTAAGACTTTTAGCCCTCGAACGGTGAAATTGTGGAATTTTGGGGTGTAAGTGGTTCACCAACATCTTTGAACCAAAGCCATTATTATTACCATGTTTTATGCACATTTATTTATTTATAAGAAATTTACTTCATTTTAAATGTCTTGACATTGTATTATTATTGTGTTTGTTGACATTCTTATTGACATTATTATATTAGATCGACAAATTGCAATTTAGTTTTAACTTATTTTTTTATTAATTTTTTATCCCATTTATTTTTAACATGTTTATAAAACATAACATAAGAAAATATATGTCTGTAACAAACTGTATTCCGTAAATAAATGATATTGATTCTGACCTATTGGTATTGTCAGTTCTAGGTAGTCTCACTGGGTAAACTAGGTACGTTTATTTAAATATTACACGCAATGCAAACGACTGCTGTCAGTTCAGAGTCAGTGCTAATCAATATACATATAATAAAACAGTAGGAACCGCGTGTCTGTACATTTGATAAAATTAACAAAAAATGAGTGTGGGCGATAAAAAAAGAGTAACAGAACACAAAAAAGATTTTTTTGATTTTTTTGTCTGTCTGTCTGTCTGTCTGTATGTACTCGCTAATCTTTAAAACTACTGAACAGATTTTTACGCGGTTTTCACTAAAAGATTAAGGTCATCCCTGAGCAACATATAGGCTTTGTTTCATCGAAATCTGATGTCAGATTAAAAAGTTATCGTCATTTAAAGTTGAAAGAAAATTTTTCTTTATAGAAAATCACTCATCACAAAATCTAAGAAACTACAAGTGCTAGGAGTCTCAAATTTTGTATGGGGGTTCCTTTCAGAACGTAGATGCTCACTAAGACGGGAATTTGGAAAATTCAACTCTTAAGGGGGTGAAATGGGGGTCCAAAGTTTGTATGGGGAACCAAGATTAGTTGGACTATTTTATACGAAACTTTACACGAGATCTTCTGTAGATAAATGAGTAAACACGTGTTTCAGGATTTTTCAAAATTCAACCCCTAAAGGGGTGGAATGAGGTGCAAACGTCTGAAAATCGACATGGGTATTGTTTTTATGGTTTATCGGGTCGCTGATTCCGAAAACAACAGCTATTTTATAATCTAACATAATCGACGTGACACAAGAGCACTCCTGTGGGGGTGCGATCGGGTTGAAATGTTACAATATCAATATGGGTGTTGATTCTATGGTTTTCTAAAATGTCAATTACGAAAATGGCATCGATTTGAAAACGTGGACACGAAATTTCCATCTCGGTATAAAAATCCAAGATTTGTAACACCTGATGCAGAACCATAATGGTTCAGCTAAACTATAAGAAATATAAAAATGACGCCTTAGCAAAAGTTGTTCAGCCTGATGAGTATAAATAGTTTAACAAAATATTGATTGTATTGTAAAAAAAATAACCACACGCAGTGCTACTTTTATTCTTACCTGCTACAAGTTAGACGCAATAGTCTTATTTATTTTATCTATATATAAAATATTATATTATTCTATATATAAAATATAATATTATTTTTTAAAACCTCTTTGTAAAACCTAAAGTACTTTTTATTGTTATAATATTATATGTATTGATAATACATCAATATCAAAACATATAATAAAACAGTAGAAACCGTGTGTCTGTACATTTGATAAAATTTACAAAAAATGGGCGTGGGCGATAAAAAAAGAGTAACAGAACACAAAAAAGATTTTTTTGATTTTTTTGTCTGTCTGTCTGTCTGTCTGTATGTACTCGCTAATCTTTAAAACTACTGAACAGATTTTTACGCGGTTTTCACTAAAAGATTAAGCTCATCCCTGAGCAACATATAGGCATTGTTTCATCGAAATCTGATGTCAGATTAAAAAGTTATCGTCATTTAAAGTTTAAAGAAAATTTTTCTATAGAGAAAATCACTGACTCACTCATCACCAAATCTCAGAAACTACAAGTGCTAGGAATCTCAAATTTTGTATGGGGGTTCCTTTCAGGACGTAGATGCTCACTAAGACGGGAATTTCGAAAATTCAACCCCTAAGGGGGTGAAACGGGGGTCCAAAGTTTGTATGGGGAATCAAGATTAGTTGGACTATTTTATACGAAACTTTACACGAGCACTTCTGTAGATATATGAGTAAACACGTGTTTCAGGATTTTTCAAAATTCAACCTTTAAAAGGGTGAAATGAGGTGCAAACGTCTGAAAATCGTCATGGGTATTGTTTTTATGGTTTATCTGGTCGCTGATTCCGAAAACAACAGCTATTTTATAATCTAACATAATCGACGTGACACAAGAGCACTCCTGTGAGAGTGCGATGGCGTTGAAATGTCATAACATCAATATGGGTGTTGATTCTATGGTTTTCTGAGACGTCAATTACGAAAATGGCGTCGAATTGAAAACGTGGACACGAAATTTCCATCTCGGTATAAAAATCCAAGATTTGAACTCCGTTTGGCTCCGGTAAACTATAGGAAATATAAAAATACCGCCTTAGCAAAAGCTGTTCAACCTGATGATCATTTTTTGTTGAGGTATAAAAATCCAAGATTTAGAACACCTGATGCAGAACCATAATGGTTCAGCTAAACTATAAGAAATATAAAAATGACGCCTTAGCAAAAGTTGTTCAGCTTGATGAGCATTTTTGGTTGAGGTATAAAAATCCAAGATTTGGAACACCTGATGCAGAACCATAATGGTTCAGCTAAACTATAAGAAATATAAAAATGACGCCTTAGCAAAAGTTGTTCAGCCTAATGAGCATTTTTTGTCGAGGTATAAAAATCCAAGATTTAGAACACCTGATGCAGAACTATAATGGTTCAGCTAAGCTATAAGAAATATAAAAATGACGCCTTAGCAAAAGTTGTTCAGCTTGATGAGCATAAATAGTTTGACAAAATATTGATTGTATTGTAAAAAAATAACCGCGCAGTGCTACTTTTATTGTTACCTGCTACAAGATAGATGCAATAGTTTTATTTACAAAGGTAACGTGGTCTGTTTAGTCAGTTTAATATAGACGTATACGCTAAAATTGAAATGGAACGATATATTCGCACAAACCATAAGAATGCGTGCATTTGCGGGACGCTATGTAGCAAGATTTTGTGATGCAAAGTCTTTTAAACAACGAGGGGAAACTGTTGTTGTTGTCATAAAGTCCACGCGAACGAAGTCGCGGGCATCAGCTAGTCAATACATATAATAAAACAGTAGGAGCCGCGTGTCTGTACATTTGATAAAATTAACAAAAAATGGGTGTGGGCGGTAAAAAAAGAGTAACAGAACACAAAAAAGATTTTTTTGATTTTTTTGTCTGTCTGTCTGTCCGTCTGTCTGTCTGTATGTACTCGCTAATCTTTAAAACTACTGAACAGATTTTTACGCGGTTTTCACTAAAAGATTAAGCTCATCCCTGAGCAACATATAGGCTTTGTTTCATCGAAATCTGAAAATAAAAAGTTATCGTCATTTAAAGTTTAAAGAATTTTTTTCTATGGACGATTTTATTATTATATAAGTATTGATAAAATATTCTGATCTTGCTTTGTGGATTGGTTAGATATATACCTACATAAATTATTCACAATAAGTTTTTTTTCTTAATTATACGATTATGTTAAGTACTTGATTTCCTATGATGTTACCACTATAACTGATATTCACGCGGACGAAGTCGCGGGTAACAGCTAGTTAATAATAAATATTATTAATCTTTTCCGACATGCTTGTGTTATTTACATTGCGGTAAAATCCCAACACGGCACAAGTTGTTGTTGTTGTTGTATTCTCTTTATTGTACACCAAGAAAACAGTAATTACAATATTCTAAGGAAATGTTATGTACAAAGGCGGGCTTATCTCTTTTAGATATTTTAGAGATCAAGTCGTCATATTCACCGCTAAGAAAACGCACGACGAGCTCGGTGGTCGAAAGCAATGGCTACTTGGACTCCGACTTATGAGGGAATCGAACCCGCGATTCGATTCCCTCATTAGACAAATATTTGTGTGCATGAACATGTCTGCTTGACTTGGTCTGGGTATTCTCTATGTATTATACGTATGTATTTATAAAAAATATATATTAAGTAATATCAGAAGGCCAATTCTCGTAATTATCCTACGAACGCAGATTGAAAGTTGACCGAATCGAGATTGAATTGTGAATTGACTAAAATTATATACTTGATTTCATTAATTAATTATTATCAATTGTTGTTGTTGGCAAAGTAACATTCTTAGTTTGTTTAATTTTCACTCATATTTCGATATAATCCCACTTATTTATAGGACAATTGGGTCTCTACATTGAACAGGGACCTGGAAGTGGTCCCGAACAAAAAAAAGGTTGCGATCCACTGATCTTATTATTTGCTACTAGCAAAGTACCCGTGCTTCGCTACGGGATCACTCCTAATTTGCGTCTATTTTTGTTAAGATTCCAGATATTTAATTTTTTTCCCCTAAAAGGACTGTTTCGTATTGACCATTAATTACAAACTTGCACCATTTAGGTTAAGACGTCCCGGTAAACAATATTTTTGTCATTCGCACCAGGAGCCAAAATTGCAAGGCTTCCAGGAGAACTTACTCCTGAGCAAGCTACATACAACTGATCATGAGAGAAACAGTCCTGTCTCAAGTCAACCCTAGCGACCTTTAGAGACTGCCCCCTGAGCTTTGTTAATGGTCATAGCAAAACACCTTTATGGGAAATTTAAGTCTAAACGGGGTGGTCTGATGGAATAATGGGAAGGCGGGGTATAAAGAGAGATTCCTCAACAGCGCATCCCTTACTGTCCTCACTCAACAACTCATCGTTCCAGTTGTTTAATACATGAACAATGGTGGCACGAACCTCCTGATGATACACCCCCGTTCCATGAAAGTGGTAGGAGATGGAGCGGAACAGGCCAGCTCCATCACCTTCAACAGATATAATGGTATGGGGCATCATCACACCTTCCACAAGTATAAATTTAGTCAATCTTGACGTCATTGTTTGAAAAATACCGAAATTATTATATTAAGTAGGTATGTATACCCCATATAGTCGGTACTTAGAATAAGTTTTTCAATTAGTTTTCGGCACCAGATGTATCTTCATTTGAAGGACGCAGTTTTTTTTACGCCTCACGCGCGCGATGGACTACCTCCGGGGGTAACTACTGGGATGAGGTGAGCGATAAACTGTCATGGATAACCCCATGGTTTGAAATAATCTCTCGTATATACCCTTTCCTTAATAACGAAACCATAGCGCGCTGTACAAATGCTATTTATAGCGCCATCTAGTGATGAGTTAATTAAAATATAAATATAACATTTTTAGACATTTCTTGGTTGGGCGCTGGTCAAAAGTTAATCAGTTACCCATAAACATCCCCTTTTTTTATGAACAACTATTCCAGTAAGTCTCAAAATCGTAGGTGAATCGATTTCCAAAAAGAGGGTTTTTTTTCAACCCCCTATTTTCAACCTCTTAGGGGTGAAATTTCAAAAAATCCCGTCTTAGTGTGCGCTTACATTGTCTTCAGTGGTCTGGGCTGTGCGTTGATTAGTGAGTCAGTCAGTCAGTAAGTCAGTGAGGACAAAAGCCTTTTACTATCTAGCTTTTCCCCGCGGCTTCGCTCGTGTGAATTTCGCGCATTTTAGATTAACACGCAACGCAACCACCTTCATGTAGTACCTTTAATTGTACTAAATACGGATGCAAGAACTTTCCAGATAACTACTACACCCGTCCCGCCCTCACCGCGCCGGCCTCCCGCGATCGTATAAGCACTGATTGACGCCAAATACAAATTTAAAAACCTATTAGGATAACACTTTAGTCAACACACAAGTCTTATTCCATCCGCTCAAAAAGGATAAATCAAATTATTAAAAAAATACATGATGATGGTCACGTTAGCCACGTTGAATTTTAAGATCGTTGTTGTTTTCGTAATCAGCGACCAGATAAAATATAAAAACAATAATATCCTTGATGAGTTTCTGACTTTTTGACCCCATTTTACTTCTTTTTTTTGGGTTGAATTTCGAAAAATCCTGAAACACGTGTTCACTCATTTATCTATAGAAGTACTCGTGTAAAGTTTAGGATAAAATAGTCCAACTAATCACGTTTCCCTACACAAACTTTGGATCACCGTCTCACCCTCTTAGGGGTAACATTTGAAAAATCCTTTCAAGTAATTTCGTGTCCACTATGTTATATTTTCAAATCGATACCATTTTCGTAATTGACGTCCCAGAAAACCCTAGAATCAACACACCCATATTGATATTATGACATTTCAACCCCTTCGCACCCCCATAGGGGTGATTTTATGTCATGTCGGCTATGTTGGATTATAAAATACTTTTTTTTTTCGTAATCAGCGACCCGATAAACCATAAAAACAATACTCATGACGATTTTCAGATTTTTTTACTCCATTTTACCCCTTTAGGGGTTGAATTTTGAAAAATCCTGAAACACGTATTTACTCATTTATCTATAGAAGTACTCGTGTAAAGTTTCGAATAAAATAGTCCAACTAATCTTGTTTCCCCATACAAACTTTGGACCCCCGTTTCACCCCATTAGGGGATGAATTTTGGAAAATCCTTTCTTAGTGCGCCCCTAGACGTCATAAGGAACCTACTTGCCAAATTTGGAATCTCTAGACCCAGCGGTTTGGGCTGTGCGTTGATTAGTAAGTCAGTCAGTCAGTCAGTCAGTCAGTCAGTCAGTGAGGACAAAGCCTTTTATTATTATAGATTGTTCAATTCAAGAATTCGAGAATCTCTGCCAATTATCACGGTCATTGGACATTGATAATGCTGTAAAAAGCGAAGTGTGATAATAATAGCACACCCTGGCCACTCCATACAAATGTCGCGTCGTTTACTACTACATTAACAATGACGTCTGTGTAGAGCGTAAATGAGCATGTGCGTGTTAGAATAATAAAAATATGATACTAAAAACGACTCATCGAGCGTCCCACGTGGCTTCTAGCTGACGAATAACACCACCTGTTTAACACACGTGTCTGTGCACGTGCATTTGCTTGAGATTCGACGAAAAAGATCACCTGATTGTACACCTGTTTGAACACCTGTGTGAACACCTGTGTGGACACCTGTGTAGACACCTGTGTGGACACCTGTCTGGACACCTGTGTGAACACCTGTGTGGACACGTGTTGTTGACGGTAGAAGCAAAGTAAGGTGGGGGCCTCCTTATAAATACCGTCCGGCCATTCAGTACGGGCACTTTTGTTCGAGCTGTGGACAGAGACGGATCGCTCCTCGCAAAGCTAAGTATAATTTATTAGATGCTTAGTAATGTAATTTCTAAACCATTTATCAATTATATTCATGGCTATATAAAGTGTCTAGAAGTATATAATGTTACATATATAAATGTGGGTATGTACATGTGGGTAATGTTACATATATAATGTATATGGATACATAAATTATGTACTAATAGGTATATAAGTTAACTAGATGTATATAAGTGTATGATGTTGTATATGTACATATATGGTGTATGTATATAATGTTATATAGGTATATGATGCTTTACATGTATAGTGTTGGTATATAGCGTTATATAAGTGTATAATGTTGTGTATAGGTATATATGTAAAGCGTTAGGTAGGTATATAATATGTTATATAGATACCGAATGATAAATTAAACATACAATACTGCTCTGAATTATGTACAAGATGTAATATAAAAGTAATTTTATTATATGGATTTATTATTAAATTCAATGTTTCTGAAATGATGTTATTATACAAACTTACAATCTACTTTCATGGTTTTATTATCGTTACAAGACCCCTTATATTATTAATTATCTAACATCAGAAGTGGGATTCAACTCAGGTTCTCAATTCGATATTTATATACTTTCAGGATGGATGGTGAAACGGTCACAAGTCTTCTCACGGCGATTCAACATGCTGTCTCCAAGCCGCCCTCGACCGATGATGACATCGCTTAACCAGTGTTCGACCCTGACAAGAATGACTGCGGAGCAGCGAGCTGGTGTGACAGCGTCGAGGGTCTCGCCGAAGGCTTCAAGTGGAGTAGTAACAGGACTGCTGCAAGGGCAGGTAAAGCCCTTAAAGGTTCCGTATCTATATAGTTGACGCTTATTCGGAAAAGAAAAATAATTCTGAAAAACTTACTCGTATTATTCACATCTGATGTATCTGAATTACAATACAATGAATATGTCAGAGAAAAATTATGATTATTACGCAACACTTAAATCTCCTTCACTGAGACTCAACTTATAGAATTGATTTGTGGAAATTCAGCGATACTAGTGTCCCGCTTTAATTACATTAATGTCTACCTACACGGAGTAAAAAAAAAAAAAAATAAAAAAAAATCCAGTACGTTTCCATAAAATCCATTTAGATTGCAACGGTAGCTTTTCTCAAACATCTGAAGGATATAATTGTATATTACTTATTAGTAAATTTATCTTAATAAAACATTTAAAAAGTCTGACAGCTCAAGAGTTAGTTGCTCTAATCCGGAACACTGTCGCTTTATTCCGTACCCCTAGAAAACTTGTCACTTGACACAGAGGTTTGCAAATTGAGCATCACATGATCACACACCAAAAGGTAACGGAGAGGTAGAACGTTACGTGGCTACTGTTATTGATATGTTAAACAATACTTGTACTATGTCGTCAGATTGGCCAAGCGGCTTGTGGAAGGTGCAACAGTCAATTAATACCACTATCCAAAAATCGACAGGGGTCTCTTCGATTCATTTGTTAATCGGTTGCAATGCGAACATACCAAATATCCAGAGTCGTTTAAATGTAATAAATGTTTCAGAACCAAAAACGTATTAATTTAGAAGCAGATCGAGAATTAGCTTTTTAACGCTTATAACATGAATCAAGGAAATTTAAAAATCGATTTGATATCGTAAAACATGATAAAAAATCCTTTGAAGTAGGCAATATAGTTTACCACATATCATGATAGGCCGAGTCTTCGATTCAAAGGTCCGTACCAAATAATTGAGTAACTTCGTACACAGGTACACTCTCAGAGGAGAATGTAATCTCAGAAAAATAATAGTATCTAAGATAAATTCAGGTGAATTTACACATGAAAATTCTATTGATGAGGCGATAAATTAATGTGAATAGCATAATTTTGTATATATTTTTTTTATTATATTCCTTTTTATGAAATCTATCTCTAATGATGTTATTGGTCTGCATAATACGAGAAGTTGAAAAACATAGTATGAGAGAAGCAAGACATAAATTAGATTAAGTGAACGTTGTTGGTCTGCTTAATGTGAAAAGTAAGACAGACGTTATAGGTCTGCTTAATGTGAGAAGCAAGACATAAGTTAGATTAAGTGAACGTTGTTGGTCTGCTTAATGTGAAAAGTAAGACAAACGTTATAGGTCTGCTTAATGTGAGAAGTAAGACATAATTTGATTAAGTAAATGTTATAGGTCTGCTTAATGTGAGAAGTAAGACACTATTTTCTAGAAAATACATGGGTGGCGCACAAGGTCTACTTAATGTCAGAAGTGAGGCTGTGATGCCAATTGTAATAAGTTAATATTAATGATTGTCAACTTAAGAATTGAAATTAGCTTTAAGCATTTAATGCTATAACTTAGCAAGACTGTAAAGCAAGACTAATTTGTGGAATTTATATTAGTATAAAATCAGCCAAAGTAAGCATCTAGGTACTTCAGGGAACGAAGTACGTATCAGAATGGCCGTGTTAGAATAATAAAAATATGATACTAAAAACGACTCATCGAGCGTCCCACGTGGCTTCTAGCTGACGAATAACACCACCTGTTTAACACACGTGTCTGTGCACGTGCATTTGCTTGAGATTCGACGAAAAAGATCACCTGATTGTACACCTGTTTGAACACCTGTGTGAACACCTGTGTGGACACCTGTGTAGACACCTGTGTGGACACCTGTCTGGACACCTGTGTGAACACCTGTGTGGACACGTGTTGTTGACGGTAGAAGCAAAGTAAGGTGGGGGCCTCCTTATAAATACCGTCCGGCCATTCAGTACGGGCACTTTTGTTCGAGCTGTGGACAGAGACGGATCGCTCCTCGCAAAGCTAAGTATAATTTATTAGATGCTTAGTAATGTAATTTCTAAACCATTTATCAATTATATTCATGGCTATATAAAGTGTCTAGAAGTATATAATGTTACATATATAAATGTGGGTATGTACATGTGGGTAATGTTACATATATAATGTATATGGATACATAAATTATGTACTAATAGGTATATAAGTTAACTAGATGTATATAAGTGTATGATGTTGTATATGTACATATATGGTGTATGTATATAATGTTATATAGGTATATGATGCTTTACATGTATAGTGTTGGTATATAGCGTTATATAAGTGTATAATGTTGTGTATAGGTATATATGTAAAGCGTTAGGTAGGTATATAATATGTTATATAGATACCGAATGATAAATTAAACATACAATACTGCTCTGAATTATGTACAAGATGTAATATAAAAGTAATTTTATTATATGGATTTATTATTAAATTCAATGTTTCTGAAATGATGTTATTATACAAACTTACAATCTACTTTCATGGTTTTATTATCGTTACAAGACCCCTTATATTATTAATTATCTAACATGCGCGTGCGGCGCCAGACAAACTGTTCCAAAGTTGTCTCAGAGGGGAGGTCAGGTCGACACGAGAGAGCGGCAGGGAGTAGTCATACTGTAGCGTAGTACTATTAGTTATACTGTGCTAATAGGTAGTACAAGTTATTTTATTATATAAAAAAAATTGTAGATTTTTTTGTATGTTATGTACGAACAGAGCCTTAACTGTAACGTGTTAATGCTATTTAAAAACGTAGGGTGACACAGAGAATATACGTCTATGTCGCAGTAAACCATGAAGTTACAGTTAAATATTGAATATAGATAATATCCTACACCGACAACAACACCGATTACCTAATCTAAACATTGAACTGACAACAAGCAGATTAGTTATCGTGTTAATGTTGTTGTCCAAAATTATCAAGTAAATACCATTGAGTTAAAAATAAGGTAACTATGTTGATAGTTATTTCTGTTCAGGATTTGTTTTTCAATTGGATAAGATAAAACAACATTCATTATTCGACGTTTATCTTCTAACACATAAATATAACCAATGAAGTTATTTACCTATTACAATTATTATCATTATAACAAATCACGTTCATTTCGTGTTACAATTTACAAACATAATGGTGACTTTAATTTGATAATTTCTGTTTCTGTAATATATTATAGGAATTCGACAAATTTCCCACTGAAAAAATTTGTTAGTTGATACTTTCTTCATTGAATGGTAGATAATCAACAAAAAAAAAGCAAACTTTTATCACTTAGTGGTTAAATGTTATCAAATAAAACAGGACTAAAGGACTAACTAAGCCGGATTCTAGCCCACGGAGCCGAAATCGAGGTTGAGTGGAGCGAGTAGATTCGCTGAGTGTATGTTTTCCATTGATTTCAATGGAAAATGTATTTGATGATCATTCCATCGATCTCAATTTTTTTTCGATACAAACCTCAAGCATGTCGATTTTTTTTTAAATCTTTTTAGGGTTCCGAACCTCAAAAGGAAAAACGGAACCCTTATAAGATCACTTTGTTGTCCGTCTGTCTGTCTGTCTGTCTGTCAAGAATTTCCGTGTCGAGAATGCGTGGAGGTATCAAGCTGAAATTTGAACTGTATACTCAGGTCTACGGTCCCATGAAGTTAAAAAAAAATCAAACTGCTAAGTTTACGTAGAAAAAAGTTACGGCCGTTTATTCAGCAAAAAACGCATATTTCGACACACTCAAGGGAATCAAAACCTATAGGGTACTTCCCGTTGACCTAGAACTATGAAATTTGGCAAGTAACATCGTTATAGACTACAAGTACAGGAATAAATCTCAAAACTATACATTTGTAAATAGATCTAAAAAAATAGGGGGTCTATATTTTTTATAGGGTGTCGAAATTTCTAATTGAAACTACTAGTTCAAATGGGGTATCATATTATTATGAAAGGGCTTGATGTATACATTGCAAAATATATTTTATTTATTTTTTTCGACGCATTATTACTTATTTATAATGAAAAATATCAAATTTAATAATGATACTACGCACCTACGGAACCCTCGGTGGGCGAGTCCGACTCGCACTTGTCCGGTTTTTTTTTTAAAGGGGCTTATATCTGTTCCAGACATGCCAGTCCCATCGTACCCTAATCCAAGAGACTTAGTGATGAGATGCGGTAATTAAGTCAATAAACATTCTTGCCCTCACTGATGTAGGATTAGTCAATATACATTGAGCCAATGGATGTCTTTAATTGTGACAAGTTTCATCAAAATTGGTATAGTGGTCTTGGAGCCAATTTTTTTTTTTATATTACGTCGGGTGGCAGGCAAGCATACGGCCCGCCTGATGTGAAGCGGTTACCGTAGCCATATTAACGCTCGCAACATAAAATATCGCTCGCGCGTCGCCACCCCCTCTGCCAACGCAGCATCTCCTTCCTTCCTGGTGACCTCACTCACTCGCAGGAACACAACAACCCTCAAGAGAATTGTTATTTGGCTGCGGTATATTCCCCAGTCGGGTAGCTTACAATTACGCTCCCTACCTCTCTTTTCGCCAGAGCTTCGTTTGTCAGTCAGTAGGGTGCACCGCGTGCAGGTGAAGTTGGCTTTGGTTCAAAGATGTTGATGAACCACTTACACCCCAAATTCTACGAGCGACTTTTCATTCATTTCTAAGAGCGACTTTTCAGTCATTTCTAAGAGCGACTTTTCGGCGTATATAAGCGTGCCGCTCGGTCCGCTCGCTCCACTCAAAAGGAATGTTTGGCGCTTGAGCTCGACGTCTAAAACGCTACAGACTAAGTAGGGAATTCCCTAAAGTATATAATGCCTGGAACGTGTCATGTCTAAAACTCAAAATACATAAAACGCAAAATAGCAAAAATGTAAAATGCTTAATACCTTAAAAGCACAATGCCTAAAACGCCAAAGGACTAGGACCCAAAACGGCTATAATACGTAATGTCTTAAATAAAAAATACTAGGAGCTAAAAGAAAATAAATCACAGTGCTGTATAAAATGGATTTAATGTGTGAATAACATTGTAAAACCGTTTAATCTCTTAACTTTTAGAATGTGTAATCTACCGAGAAATAAAATATCATAAGATAACCTCAATGGACTCTTAAAATAACAATGATTATTTTTCCCAACCCAATAGTCTTTTGACTTGTGATAATTTCTTCAGGAAAGCTAACATAGTGACTTTTCCCTGAATTAGTTCACCCAGTTGCTTGTCATATATAGTGTTAAATTTTATGTTTTTTTTTTATCGCGCTTTACTTCAAACAACACTTGTTTAATTTTGAGGTGTTGCCATTGGGCCTCTTTCTTGAGCTTAATAAAAAATGAAATCAGAGTTGGCTTATTTGGAATACGAGCGTTTATACGGAGATGCTGTGACGGCAGACTATCAGCGTGAAATATTATATTGAAGGTTCAGACATGTGGCGATCTAATGTCCTGCTTGCGAGCAATAATTTGAATTTATGTGTTTGAGAATTGATGTGTTGAGACAAAAGACCCCAGCTCTTTTGTCAAACGGCCGAAGCCAGCTATCGTACAAAAAGGGATATTTATGGAGTTGGTTTCAAATATCTATGCTTTAAATGGCATAGTTCGAGAAAGTTGTTGCGTTGAAATAACACGTCGAACATTTAAAACAATGGTTTCTGGGAACAAAAGGCGAGGTGCCCCTTTTTTGTGTAGACGCATACATCGTTTGGGGTCGCACGCCAAGATTCGTAGTTATAATTCGTAGAGATAATTTTAGTTGGTTTTGTTAGCCGGACGCGTTCACATCTCCAGATACTGAGATGACCGATGCAAAGCTGCCCGAGTAGCTTAGCATATAGTGTGTTCCAGTGGAAAGCAGTTCGAGAGATTCATCGGCCACCCTGCGAGTGCACATGAGGCACCCTACCAGCCAGCGTCGAGATTGCAGCTAAGATTTTGATTGCTAGCTTGTAAATTAATCAAAGTCTCCAAAACGCTTTGTTTGGGAGTGTAAAAAGATTCATTTAGTTGGGCTTAACCCCCGGTGGTTTGCGTGTAAATCAGAGTGCGTTTTAATCGGATTAAATCGTATTTTGATTGAGGGAGTTGAGTTGTGTGAATCGAACGGACTCCAGAGTCAAACTCCGTAAGTTATTGACTTTGGATTCCCAGATCTGGAGTGGGCACACTACCGGAAATAGATAATATTTTCCGTAAATACGCTTTGCTTATTATTTTCTGTCTTCACTGTATATTGATTTGTGTGTATTAAACTGTGTAACCTTTCAGCGGCGTGACTAATAATCTGTGTATGTAATTAACTTAACTGTGTGTCTTATCTTTCTGTCATTATTGTATATTAATATTGTGTCTTTAAACTAATCGTGTATCATTTCAGCCGCGTAATCATATTCGGTTTATTTGACATATGTGTATATTTCAGCAAATGTGTTCATAATTGTGTGTATTTAACCGTGTACTTTTCCAGCAGAATTAAGTCATGTTAAATAGGAGTTAGGGCGAAAATCTAGATCACTGAAAGGGGAAAATCCTAATTACACATTAGGCTACGGACGGTCGCTTCAGGGGGGGGGGGGTTACCGTTACATCTGGTACCGTGGAAACCAGGATCCAGGCTCGTTGCATATAATTGCAACAACTGGAGTACATTTGGGTAGTGCGGAAATAAAATTAATTACATGTTTAGTTATTAAATTCACTGTATTATTATTAAACGGGGAATATAAAAAAAAAACAAAGGAAACACAACGTAGGAAATTATAGACAAACGTAGGAAATTGTTTTATAGACGATCTAATTACTCTATTATTGAGTTATATAGGAAAAATAAAATACAAATAACCGTATATAACTTAATATTGCTTGCATTACAGGAAGTGGTAATCAGTCACATAGATGGACATGGTCAATACGATAATTCAAGCTGGATGACTAGCAATAATTTTGTCGTTTGGGGGGAGTTAGAATAATAAATAATTTGGTACATAAAGAGTAAAAGGAAGTAAGCATTGAAATATTGTATAAGAACTTCTAATAAGGTAAAGACAGGGTTAATTATAAGTTAGTGATTTAGGAGTGAAGTTAAAATAACGTTAATTATAATTTAGTGATTAGGAGTGAATTTAATGTAACTGTATGGGGACGCTCCGATTAGGTCCAATTTTATTTAAAGTATAGACTTAGCCATATGGCATGTATAATTATTAAAGTTTAAATAGTAGCTTTAAGCTAGTGAAATTAATAGTAAGAACGCTGACTGTATTCAAAATATCTATAATCGGGTTGGAGTTATACAGATTGATATATATGAGTCCTTACCATTAATTAAGATTGCCAACGAGCACAATCAGTCTTGACACTTGTGTGCGTCCGTCTTGAATAAAAGTAAATATTTAATTTCTGTTGGGTAAAAATAGCCCATAATATCGTAGCGAGGTGGTTGCTGATTAAATCAGTTCGGATTGATGAGAGTGTGGAAAGAAAAAAAAAAAGAAATAATAAATACTCGGATATAAATACACAAAGCGCTTAAACAAAGAAAAAGAAAACAAAAAAAAATATATATACGTATATATATTTAAAAATATGTATATCTATATATAAATAAGAGGCCCAAAACAAAAAAAACAAAAATAAAATAAAATAAAAAAAAAATAAAAAAAAATATATCCGAGATAAAATCATTTTGCGCTGGGACGCCGGTTGCATTGATAATATTTTTTACACCTCTCAATGGCTAATTCGATGTGCACCTTGCGGTCACCTTCCGCGTAGGATCGATTGGCGATGCGCTTGATTAGAGTCGTAACCACGGGGACTAACCGCGCCCTTGCTGGGATTCTAACACGTATTCATAATTAATCCGAATTGAATTAGATCCGTACACATACGTGTCGATTTGATCAAAAGATTATTGTTATAAAAGGAGGCGATAAGTGTCATAACTAGATTATTGAATAGATTCATTAAGTTAACACGAAATAACTGGACGCATAGTAAATTGATATTTGAATACATCATTTTATTCGGATAACAATGGCCGATCGCAATACAACGCGACGCGGTAGGAAAGGGCCGCAGGTAGCAGGCGGTTCGCGTCGTAAAACCCTAGAAAGTCCGACGGACAATGGAAATTTATCTGAGACGATAGCGCGTGTTATAAGTGATAAAATGGACACAATAATAAAACGATTAGAAGTTTTAGAACGACGGGAAACGCGAATTGTTGACATACCTACGCCAAGCACTTCCGATAATTTAAGTTTGGGGACTAACACGAATATGAATGTCGATCTAGCGTCACAAAGTGTAAAGTCCAGCACCCAAGCACAGAATGTTTATGTGATGCGATCAGCAATGGATAGACCGTGCTTTAAGGGGAGTGACGATGAAAATCCGATGAAATTTCTTAGGAAAGTTAGGAAATACATTAGTGCGATAGGTTCAGAACACAGAGCAGTAGATATAGCGTTTGAATGCTTGACTGGTCCAGCAACCACCCGAATGAGCTTGTACAACGGTTGGGAAAATCTTGCGGCGTTTGAAAGGGATTTCCTTAAAGAATACTGGGGCGAAATTCAACAGAGTAAGGTCCGCTATGGTTTAGTGTATTCAAAGTGGAATGAGAATAGCGGAATATCAATGGCGGACTATTTTGCCGAACATTTAGAACTATCACGTATGCTGTCAACTCCGTTGACGGAAAGCGATGTAGTAGACGGAGTTATGAGGCATTTTCCGGGTGACGTGTTGCGACAGTGGTCGTTCACTGATCGGGGAAATAGAACCGTGTTAGCCGCGTTAGATTTTTTACGAAATATCGAATTGACGACTGGTGAAATTTTGCCGAGACAGATGGTAACACGTGGCAACTTTAATAATAGGCGTGCGTATACATGGCGGAGGTGTAGTACTAGCAGACATGAGCCACCTATTACGGCAGTGATACAACGAACAACTCCAAGAGGTAGTGCACGGAGTCGCGGAATCAGACGACGTGTTACGCGAGCGTCTTATCGCGGGGTCTATAATAGGACTATGACGTCTTTGCCTGCTATTAAATGGCAAAGAGCTACATCGTCTAGCGTATCAAATACTGAAGCGGGAAACGATAATAATCACACGGGAAACGGTGTCACGTCGGATTCTTAGGCCTCGATAATTCGACTAAAATGCTTAACAAAGAGGTTCATTCGGGTAGCGGTATTAGGAACGCATATAACTATATGTTAAAGACAGGTTGGCAGCCAGGTAAAGGGTTAGGACGTGAAGAGAACGGCATTACACGACCTATTAATGACGACCATAAGGAGAATGAATGGGAATTAGCGAATCAAGTCAGTATAATACTGAACAGTAGAAGTCGTGATGTGGTTTTATGCACTGAACGAGGTAAGCTATGTCTTTGGTGCGATTCGCGACAAAAACGTATGTTAGGTACTATATTTAGCGACGATGATTTTTACGAGGATCAGTCGGAGAGGTTGTTAGGTTTACCGTGCTTACCGGAGATTAATGTCAAAGTTTATGGACGCGAATTGAAGGGATTAATTGATACGGGAAGTCAAGTAACATGCATTTCACACGAGTTGTATGATAGCATCAGGTTAGCTGTAGGCGAGTTAGCGGAAATACCCATACCAGCGTTACAAATACAAGGCGCATTCGGTTCGAAGAGTGAGAAAGTGACTAAGCTAATTTTGATAGTTATAGAGTTAGGCGAGCTTGAAGTTGAGACACCGGTACTAGTATTAAAGAGGTTACCTCGATCGTTAATATTAGGTTTTGATTGGTTGCAACGTATGAAGGCGAGTATAACATGTGGGCCAAACAAAAGTCTTACCGTAGAACATTTAGGAATTCATTCAAAAATAAAGTTGGGCGCAGTTTCTGTAAACAATAGCGCGTGCCAAACAATTACTTATTTGTTGAACGGAATTATGGCAGGCCATAAAGTTGGGACAGCCGCGGCGTGTGCCACAGAACAAGAGATTGAATTTTATGTAGACTCAATGGCGTTGAATACTGAACAAAAAACGTTGTTATTGTCAGTATTACAATGTAATAGGGAAGTATTTTCAATTCACCCGGGGCGTACGACAAAGTACACACATACAATTCAAATGAAAGACCCCACACCATTTTTAAAAAGGAGTTATCCAATCGCATATGCACATCGCGAAAAGGTGAAGGCGCGGATAGATGAATTGGAAAACTTAGGTATAATTAAGCGTGAAAGTACGCCATATAGTAGTCCGCTTACATATACATTAAAACGAGATGGGAGCGTTAGAATTTTATTAGACGCGCGCGAATTAAATTCACGTATGGTCGGTGATATCGAAACGCCACCATTAACATCGGAGATATTACAATCGTTCCACGGGGTTAAATATATAAGTATACTTGATTTGAATAATGCATACTATCAAATAAATCTTAGTAAAGATTCTACTAAATTTACGGGTTTTACTTTCATGGGAAAATCATATACTTATGCGGTTTTACCACAGGGTTTAAAGACGTCAGTAGCGAGTTTTACGCGAGCAATGGATATCATACTAGGGCCCGAAATAAGGTCATTTTGTCTTAATTACTTAGATGACTTATGCGTATTTACAACCGGGACTTTGGAAGATCACATTGGTCACATAGATGCAGTACTAAAGCGATTAAAGGAGGCTAACTTGACGTGTAGTCTTGTTAAATGTAGATTTTTGCAAAAGGAGGTTAAGTTGTTAGGTCACATAGTTACAATCGATGGTATAAAAATGGATCCGGATAAAACGGAAGCTATAAGGGAATATCCAACACCTAAGTCGGTTAAACAAGTTAGGGCATTTTTAGGTTTGATAAATTACTTTAGGAGATTTGTGCATAAATACGGAGAATTAACGCGACCATTATGTAATCTGTTGAAACAAAACATTGCATGGAGATGGGATACAAAATTAGATGAATGCTTTCAACAAATTAAATCACGATTCATTGATACAGTAATGTTAGCGCACCCCGATATAAATAAACCGTATTATTTGCAAACGGACAGTAGCGCCATCGGCGTGGCAGGTTATGTGTATCAATTATCGGATCAGGCCGAACCACTAATTATAGGGTTCTGTAGTAAAGCATTAACTGAAGCTGAAATGAAATGGACTGTATCTGAACAGGAGTTTTGGGCAATTATTTACTGTCTTAAGAAATTCGAGACATACTTACGCGGAGCGAAACTAATAATTCGAACTGATCATAAAAGTCTAAGCTTTCTATACTCATGGAAACTATTAAGTGCGCGAATGATGAGGTGGGCACATTACATAGGTCAATTTGACTACGTCATCGAATATGTCAAAGGACAAACGAATGTAGTGGCAGATGTATTATCGCGAAATTTACCTGGCGGAAGCGATAACCAATCTACGCGAACTGTATGCCCTCAGTTACAGATGTTTAAAGCCAGTAATCAAATTCAGATAATAGAACAACTCAAGTCAATTAAAGTTTTACAACGTTCGGATGAAAGGTTGAATACAACAATAAAATATCTGATCGAAAACGATAACGTAACAGTACAAAAGAGCAAATTTCGGAACTATAAATTGATTAACGATATATTGTATTACGAGTCGCCGAAAACAAAGAAATCTTTAATGGTCATACCTGATAGTTTGAGAGACGGGTTAATCAAGAATGTTCATGAAGAATTAGGTCATTACGGTCGGTCGAAGGTATGTTATGCGATGAAACCTCGATATTATTTTCCACATATGTCACGAGAAATAAACAGAGTAATAAAATGTTGTGACTTGTGTCAGAAAGCTAAACACGATCTAGCGACTTATGTAGGACCGAGTAAAGCGGTAATTGCACAGGTCATAGGCGAGTTAGTGTTCGCAGACTTGTATGGTCCACTTCCGGCGGGAAAATACGGTATGAAATATATATTAGTTATGCAAGATGCGTTTAGTAAACTCATAAAGTTGTATCCACTTAGGAAGGCGACCGGTGGAGGTGTTCTTAAGGGTATAAAGTGCTTTCATCAGGAAATCACTATAAGCAAGGTTGTCACTGATTCGGGAACACAATTTACGTCAAACAAATGGGAACGTGGTTTAGATGAATTAGGAATTAAATATTCACATACGTCAATACGTAATCCGCGTCCAAATTCAACAGAACGCGTGAACAGAGAGCTAGGAAGACTATTTAAGAGTTATTGTCATAAATCTCACCGAAGTTGGGTGGATATCGTACCGCGAATAGAGAAATGTTACAATAATCTTGTTCATAGTAGTACAGGCTTCACGCCAATGGAACTTGTCAAGGGTCAGTCAATTGTGTTATCTACAGATAAATGGATAATAGGTAGATCGACTGATGGTCGAAACACAGGTCAGATCGACGAGCTTCAGAAACAAGCTCGGATAAATATTGGAAAATCCGCGACATTACGAGAACAATCGTATAATCGTTGCCACAAAATTATACAATTTCACATAGGCGATTGGGTCAAATTGAGGTCATTATCGAAATCAGATGCGGAAAAGAAGTTGACTAAGAAATTCGCTCTAATTTACGAAGGGCCATATAAAATTGGTGCAGTTCCTTATCATAATGTATATACTTTAGTAAGGCCAGATACGGGTTCGATTAAGGGGAATTATAATGCCATTCATCTAACAAGATACTATTATGGCAAGCAGAATAGAATAGGATAGTTCATGTAGATTATACCTAGAAAGTGTAGATTGTACGTAGTAAGGTTGTAATTGTAGGTTAGTACTTAGGAGTTAAGGAAAAAAAAAAATACCATAAAGAGTAGTAATAAGTAACAAGGCGGTGTAAATATTTCATTTTGTTCGGGAGATAGTTAGGTAGTTCTGAATAGTGAAATTGCGTCATGCGACCAATCACATAGACACATTTTCAGAGGGGAGGATGTGACGGCAGACTATCAGCGTGAAATATTATATTGAAGGTTCAGACATGTGGCGATCTAATGTCCTGCTTGCGAGCAATAATTTGAATTTATGTGTTTGAGAATTGATGTGTTGAGACAAAAGACCCCAGCTCTTTTGTCAAACGGCCGAAGCCAGCTATCGTACAAAAAGGGATATTTATGGAGTTGGTTTCAAATATCTATGCTTTAAATGGCATAGTTCGAGAAAGTTGTTGCGTTGAAATAACACGTCGAACATTTAAAACAATGGTTTCTGGGAACAAAAGGCGAGGTGCCCCTTTTTTGTGTAGACGCATACATCGTTTGGGGTCGCACGCCAAGATTCGTAGTTATAATTCGTAGAGATAATTTTAGTTGGTTTTGTTAGCCGGACGCGTTCACATCTCCAGATACTGAGATGACCGATGCAAAGCTGCCCGAGTAGCTTAGCATATAGTGTGTTCCAGTGGAAAGCAGTTCGAGAGATTCATCGGCCACCCTGCGAGTGCACATGAGGCACCCTACCAGCCAGCGTCGAGATTGCAGCTAAGATTTTGATTGCTAGCTTGTAAATTAATCAAAGTCTCCAAAACGCTTTGTTTGGGAGTGTAAAAAGATTCATTTAGTTGGGCTTAACCCCCGGTGGTTTGCGTGTAAATCAGAGTGCGTTTTAATCGGATTAAATCGTATTTTGATTGAGGGAGTTGAGTTGTGTGAATCGAACGGACTCCAGAGTCAAACTCCGTAAGTTATTGACTTTGGATTCCCAGATCTGGAGTGGGCACACTACCGGAAATAGATAATATTTTCCGTAAATACGCTTTGCTTATTATTTTCTGTCTTCACTGTATATTGATTTGTGTGTATTAAACTGTGTAACCTTTCAGCGGCGTGACTAATAATCTGTGTATGTAATTAACTTAACTGTGTGTCTTATCTTTCTGTCATTATTGTATATTAATATTGTGTCTTTAAACTAATCGTGTATCATTTCAGCCGCGTAATCATATTCGGTTTATTTGACATATGTGTATATTTCAGCAAATGTGTTCATAATTGTGTGTATTTAACCGTGTACTTTTCCAGCAGAATTAAGTCATGTTAAATAGGAGTTAGGGCGAAAATCTAGATCACTGAAAGGGGAAAATCCTAATTACACATTAGGCTACGGACGGTCGCTTCAGGGGGGGGGGGGTTACCGTTACAATGCCATCCCTCAATGCTATTGTTCGTTCTTTGTTTTTCACGGGCACAACTAATCATCTGGGGCAGAAGTTTCATCCATTGATTCTCATAATACAAAACAAACGTTGATATTTCTTCATAATTTTCACATTCCTGTTTAATAGCCGACGAACCAACTTCAATAAATTGTAGAGGTAATAGTGGCAAATTAGCAGCCAACCTTGTTATATTACGTCCTTCGCACGTATCGGTGCTAAAATAAAAAATATTAGGAGCTTTCTTTGCGCATATTTCCAAACGGCTCTATTAAAATGATAATAGCAGCCTTACAGTTCGGAAAAACCGTTTTCATGCCATTTATTTGAGCTGTTTCAAAATCGCACATAGTAAGCAATTTCACTTTAATCAACTCAAAAAATCTAACGTAGGTATTTTCTTCGTTTTTGCTGGGCAAAAGAGAATATATTACTGGTAAGGTACGAATAGAGTCACCATCATCGCCAGTATTTAAATCGACATGAAGAGAAAATAGCTGGTAAAATGGTGATGGTGTTCTCTTGAATGTCCCATCACCGAAAAATTTTGGACATTTATTTGCAATGCGTATCAGCGTTTGTTAGGTTAATTTTGTAGCAAAGATTAGTATCTTATTACTACTCCCATCATCAGCGACACAGAAATATCTGTGATCAGCGACAAGAAAATTTTCAGCTATGATTCCTGGTACACGCACATTGCTCAAATCATTTGTTTCAGTACACTGAACATTTAAATATTTTCGCCTGGCTCTGTATAAAGTATCTTTTTTTGAAGTGAACAATGGCATCTTTTCAACTGTCTCTGACATAGGATTCAGTTTTATAAGGGATTGTAGGGATGTTTGTATATGTATATATCTATATTAGATACGTATGTATGTTTACATGAGTGTGTAAAAAAAATATAAGTATTTTTATGTACATATTCCAAACCCTATTCGTGAAAATCTGTACTTCCCGAAGGTTGACTGCTAGAGAATGTTTATAGCATTAAGTCAGCCTTTTGTACCATTGTAAATTGTGGTCAATAAAGTGTTTAAATAAATAAACAAACCAAGTATAATTACTTGATTTATTTGCTATGACAACTTAGATAACAAAATCTGTAATAGATTTTCATCACAAGTTTCACAGTTACTATATCGTCAAAGTTTCATAACAATATCTGAACAGAACTAGGTACAACATATGTTGCGAACAGATAGCTCAGAGAACAAGTTTCTATAATAATATTCAAGTTATTTTGTGAGAGATTCACTAAGTAACTGATCATGACGTTAAATACTGTTGAGTATTTAATTGTACGCTATCTCACTAGAGAATGTACCTCCACCTCACAGAAAACAGCTAAATAACAATTCCCTTGAGAGTTGGGACACACAGGAACACACTGTGAGTGAAATATATTTTGTGACTCTTTCAACTTCTACTCAATGACTTATACTAAGACACTCATATTTTTTTGTCGGGAAGACCGACTAGTTTCGATATCAAACGTAGGTGTTCAACTTTCACTGATCTCATAAAAAGTTACCGTCGCATTACATTTGTTTGTTACTTTTTTTTAACACTTCGTCAACAAAATAGTTATTGTTACGAGCTCGATAGTCGAATGGTTAGTAATCACCACTTTGACTCGGAGGTCGCAGATTCGCTCCCCGCAGAAGACAAATATTTGAATGCATGAACATGTCTGTTTGTTTTGGTCTGGATGTTTTTTATGTATACATTTACAAACAAAATGTATATATGTACATTTATTAGTTGTCTAGTACCTATAGTATAAGTTTACCGCTTAATTTGGGACTAGATGGCGCTGTGTAAAATGGCAAAAAAAAAACCGTACATATCAAGATCACCGGGCTCGTCAGTCATTGAGTAGAATTTATAAATAAATAAATAAATATTTCTGGACAATTTACACACGCCATCTAGTCCCAAATAATGCGCAAAGCTTGTGTTATGGGTAGGTACTAGACAACTGATAAATGTACTTAAACACATTTTTTTTGTAATATATACTTATAATACATAGAAAACACCCAGACCAAGACAAACATATTAGGTTGGGGAAAAAGTCTTTTCGTATTTTATATGAAAATTCAAAACATTTTTTAATAAAGTTTATTTACATTTAACTAAAGTATGTAGGTGCCATTTTGTTCGATAACTTTTTGCCATCTTGTAGGTACAGACATGATCCCATTACTATAGAAATTTTGGGACTTCTGTTTAAAAAACCACGACAAGTGGTTTTGGCAGTCTTCTCGTGATGTTAACCTGACATTGCCTAAAGAATTCTGAAGAGACCAAAACAGGTGGAAATCAGAAGGTGCAAGGTCAGGACTATACGGCGGATGCATTAACACCTCCCAGTCAAACTCTCTTAATTTTTGCTGAGTGGCTAAAGATGTGTGAGGTCTAGCGTTATCATGATGAAAAATCACACCCCTTCTGTTAATTAATTCCGGCCGCTTTCTCTCAACTTTTTGCTTTAATCTCATCAGTTGTTCACAGTAGAGTTCAGAATCGATAGTCCTGCCTGGCGGTAACAGCTCATAATGAATAATGCCCTTCCAATCCCACCATACACACAGCATCACCTTGTTGCGGGTTAACCCGGGTTTTGCCAGAGTCTGTGAAGCCTGACCGGCCTTTGACCACGACCTTTTTCGCACGTTCTTGTCGTACGTGATCCACTTTTCATCACCAGTTATAAGCTTCTTCAAAAACGGTTCGCTTTCATTACGTCTTAGTAAATAATCGCAAATGAGTACACGGTTCATTAGGTTTCTTTCAGTGAGATCGTGAGGCACCCAAATATCGAGCTTTTTAGTGTACCCAGCTTTTTTCAAATGCGCCAAAACTGTTTTGTGGTCAATTCCTAATTCTTCAGCTACGTCAGAACTACTGATATGCCGATCTTGCTCCATTTTTTCAAAAATGGCATCAATTTTATCCGTAACAGGGCGACCAGAGCGACGTGCATCTTTCACATCAAAATTTCCTGATTGAAAACGCTTAAACCAAATTTGTGCTACTCTCACAGACACTGCACTAGGTCCATAAACGTCACAAATTTTTTTCGCAGCTTGCGTTGAATTTTTACCTTTTTTGTAGTAAAATTTTAAAAAGTATCGAATTTCTTCATTAGATTCACTCATCTTGACAGTAAAAAAAACAAATGAAAATCACACATTTACCTAATTTGAATTTGGAATTATCTTTATTAAAATTTAAACTTTTTAAAGATATCAAAACCTGCTAGATACAAATGGTATAACCAAAGAGATTTTATTACAAGTTCATACATACTATAATGCGAAAAGACTTTTTCCCCGACCTATTACATGTTCATGCACACAAATGTTTCTCTTGTGCGGGAATCGAATTGCCAGCTCATTGCAAAATTTCATAATAAAACTATATACCAGCTGACCCGGCAAACGTTGTCCTGTCCTCTAAATTATTTCTAGTAAATTACTGGACCGAGAGACTCTAGCGGTATGAAATTCTTTACGACCTATTCCCATACCTATTATATATTTTTATAAATATATACGTAGATAAATTCACAAAATCCGTCGAGTCGTTTCGAAAGAGTGCGACCACAAACACTGTGTCACGAGTTTTATGTATACATAATAGTGTTTCTACTATTCTTAATTTAACTGTATGGACTGTCCCTACGTATAAAGCGACATGTCAAAAATGGCATTTTTTTTACTGCATAAATTGCTATAGATTGCCCGTAAAATACATTTTATTTTTTATTTTATTGATTGTATATAATTAAAAAGTAAGAAATTAACTCATTTGTTCAATAATAATATTCTTTAATTACTATATCGTAGTATAAGCAGACATGTCTGAAATGACATGTCGCTTTATACGTAGGGACCGTCGGCTGTTTAAAAATATGTTCAAAATATTACCTTTTAAATGACGATAAGTATTAACACCCAAACACTGGTTATCAACGCCAACTTCACAATGCGGTGTTTAATGAACGTTGATCCACTAAGGACCGGTCTCAGACCACCACTTATCATCGTCAGTTATGGAAACAAGCGATTTTAAACTATATCTACTTATGCACAGAGTACAAATTACAATTAGACGAGTTACAGTTGATGAAGAGTTAAAACATTCATTTAAGAAACGAGATAACTTAATTTTGGAGGCGGCAATAAAAATAACACTACTGGCTTTCGCTTGCCATTAATTTGTAATTGAATTTTGTACAATATGTTATCTCTATATAAAGTATCGTTTGGTTAATGTTTTGAGCTTTGGAAGCACTTTTCTGAAGCCTATCCTGCTATATCCTTTAAGGAAAATTTAATATTATAATAAATGCCTGTTTTATTCTAAATTAAAGGTAAAGTACCGTATAACTCGCTACAGTACTGCACTGGACATCCTGAACCTGAATCCTGAATAACAAATTTAAAAGTTTAGACAACAAATTTAAAACTACATGGTTGGATGCATGAATAATTTTATTGTACTAAATAACGAAAAAATTACTATATGGATTTCATTTAAATTTGACTCGAAAAAGGTAGCTTATGACATCCATAGGATACTATTTAATCCGGTTTTCTGGTGGGCAAAACAGCAAGCGAGTTAATATACATAAAGTGCTAGTTACTACTACGAGTAGGTGTAACAGTACAATATTTTAAAATAAATTATTGGTGCTGACAGCAGTAATGAAACAGATATTGCATTATGTATGTGATGTTGAAATAAATATATTTTGCTAGATGAGTAGATAATATACAAGATACTGTACACACGGTTAATATGTTCATTTTAGATGTAATGTATATTATAACCAAAACTGTGTGTGTGTGTGTGTGATCTATTCTATATGTGTCTTTACATCTAATAGGAGCAAACTCTGAGAAATGCCTAATCTCCTCAACAAACGCCGTGGCAGTCAGTTTTGCAACTAGCGACCTCCATTTCAATTTATGACAATGTAACTCTAGTGACTTTCATTTTGATCATATCTTATGCAACTTCATTAATGCTGTATGTTGTTATATTATTATATTTTTACAGCAGTTTGCATATTAACCTCTACCAACCGACCTAGAGGAACTTTTTACAAGCTTTATTAAAAGAGTCCCTGCAGTAACATTATAGTAATAAAATAAACATTCGCGAAATACACAGCAAATTAGAAAAACATATGTAATACGATTACTTAATAAGTCTCATAGTTTTTTCATAACTTAGAGATATTGAATTTTTTTTAAGGAAAATGGCTTATTTTACACATCCTTTTTGCTCTAACACTAATAAGAGGAGCTCGATGGCGTCGTAAAGCGTATCAGTCTAATCGAACACGCAAGTTAAGCAACGGCGACCGTAGCCTATCCACGGATGGGTTTATTTATCTCGAGTTCCTCCGTGCTTCGAAGGGCACGTTAAGCGGTTGGTCCCGTGTTGTCATTAGATGACAGTCGTTAAGCCAAGTCAATGGCCTTTAGGAGGTTTGGAAACCCTGGCCTCCGCCAATCCGCAGTTGAGCAGCGTGGTGGAGTATCCTTTAAACCCCTTCGATTATTGAGAGGCCTATATACTAGCAGTGGGGTGAATAAGGGTTGACGACGATGACGACGAACTACGCTAATAATTTATCAAATTTATGAGTATTTATGATTTCATAACAAAATATTATATATATTATTTAATTTTGTCAAAGCCACTAACTTATACATTAATGGTGCATTAAAAGTAGATAAGAGTAACACAAATAAATGACATTATCGTGATTGGTATACCAATATTACTATCAGATATAAAAAAAATAATGTTTACAAACCTTGACTTTTATGTTATCCTTTTGACTTTACCTTGACTTTTATATTGATGACTATTCTGCTAAGCCCTAGAAGATGTCCCCTAATGTACGTTTCCAGGGTTTTCATCCACGTATAGCTAAGAGCACTACACCTTGACCTTTACATTTCTACCTTTGTATCGTTCTTATGCGGTACGTAATAAAATTTATAATCGCATTGTGACTGTCAAGCTTAGATGTACACTACATACAAAAATTTCTGCTTTTGTATATCATCCATACCATCCATATTTAAATAATGCTCTAAAAAACAAAAGGTCTGTTTCAGTAACAATACCACGGTTAATAAAATCTCCTAGTCTGTAAATCATGTATTCAAGCCGGTAATTCCGAGTGCACACATTCGCGACGTTTACAAACACAATATATACATTAATCCTACAAATATAGTTGCATAAGTACAGAATATTTGTTAGAGATTTTTTTGTCAGCCGAATACTCTTGGTAGACTAGTCGTAGTTATTTTCAGTTCATCATTGATGGCGGCTCTTGATACGCGTTTCCATTTTATTCTGTTGGAGGCATTGTGGGAGTTGTCAGACATGTTGTTTTGTGAGAGATTTTAATTAAATCTGTCCATGTGCAACCACCAGGTCTCTGGCCTTCTTGTTTTGGATTACAAAACGTTCCGTGGTCTATTCGAGTAATATGCGCGAAGATGTATGTGAACACTAGACTATAATCTTTCTTTAATATGAGGTTTGTTTAGGATCGATGTAGGTATTACTACAACTCTTGATCAATTGAAAACACGATCCTGGGGCCCTACTGCCGAAGCTGAAGCCGATTATCCTCGGATTTTTTTAACGCGAAAATAGATCTTCGGTTTGAGTTAATGACAAACATGTTCAGCTTAGTCGGTAGAGCTCTAATGGTTTCTACGAGCTAAGCTAAACACAATTACTGTCAATCTAAGCTAAAGTTTGATTTTCGCAATAAAAAATCCGATGCTAATCGGCTTCAGCCTCGGCGGTAGGGCTCAAGCAAACGCAATAACACTAATCGCCGATACAAAAAGTAGAATGTCTGCTTGGGGACCGAAAATATACCTACGTCCAAATATAAAATAGTAATATCGCCTCCAAATATTTGTACATCAATGGTAATTGGTAGGTACACACGACACATCAATTTCCATTTGACGGCGTAACTACTAGGCAAAGAATTATATTTTTATTTAGCTACTTTATTTTTAGATCTTGTTGTGTACAAATGGACATAAAGCCATTTATCATTTATTAATTGTAAGAAAACTCTAGTTCATATACTACTACGTACACACAATTTGAGGTTCCAAAAAAGAAATTAGTAGCAAGTCTGGGTGTTTTCTATGTATTATGCGTATGTATTAAAATATATTTTAGTACATTCCTATATCATTACAGTACCCATAGTATAAGTTTTGCTAAGTTTGGAACTAGATGGCGCTACGTAATTAGTCCAGGAATATTTATTTATTTAATTGGTGTTAGTTTTAATAACAGTCAGATACTTTTTGTATATAAGTGGTTCAAAAACATCTGTGAGCCTCATCAAGTCAACCTCACCTGCACGTGGTGTACCCTGCTGACTGACAAACGAGGACCTGGGACCCTACCGCAGAAGCCGAAGCCGATTACCAGTGGATTTTTTGATTCAAAAAATTGATCTTATGTTAAAGTTATTGACAAATATCTTCAGCTTCGGCGGTAGGGCCCCTCGTTAAAGAGAGGTAGAGCATAGCTGTAGTATTTCGGGTGTAAGTGGTTAAACAAAACAAACAAAGCCAACTTCACCTGCACGCGGTGCACCCTGACTGACTGACAAACGAAGCTCTGGCGAAAAGAGAGGTAGGGAGCGTAATTGTAAGTTACCCGACTGGGGAATGTACCTCCACCTCACAGAATACCGCAGCCAAATAACAATTCCCTTGAGGATTGTTGTGTTCCTGCGAGTGAGTGAGGTCACCTGAAAGGATGCTGCATAGGCAGCGGGGGTGGCGGCGCGCGAGCGATATTGTATGTTGCGAGCGTTAATATGGCTGGCTACGGTAACCGCTTCACATCAGGCGATTCGTATGCGGGTCACACCCGACGTAGTATAAAAAAAATAATAAACTGCCCGGCTCTGGAATCACTTCTACCTCACATACCAACATATTCTGTTGTTGTGTTATTGCAAGTGAGTGAGGTTACCAGGAGGAAAGGAGCGTTGGCTGCGGAAATGACGGCGTGCGAGCGATATTCCAAGTTGTGCGCGTTGATAGGGCACGTCACCGCTTCACATCAGTCGGGCTGTACCAATGATTGTTTATCATCCGACGTAGTATAAAATAAATATGTCATTGCTATTGCAATTATTATTTTGTATTTAAATCAGTACCTATGTACTATGTAATCTATATTACATAGTCACAATCTCATTATTTTATTAAATATATTTTCTCTTGGTTTATATTTTTAACGCTATCTATAATGACACAATAAAATTAAGTATCATCGAAGTAAAAGCAGAACACTTGGTGGCATGCTTGTTATATAAAAAAAATGTTCTCACTACTCGACACTAGATGGCGATACTATACTTGTCATTTTATAAACTAGTCTAATCCTATTCAATGACAGGTGGCGCTAGTAGTATTCATTTCAACCACTTAATTTTAACGATAGAGTATTTAAATTATTATGTGACAATATACATTAGATGACTGCGCTATTATTTTGATATCTTTGAGAGGTGTTGATTGGTGGGACCAAAATGGCGTGCAGTTATGTTTTTCTGAAGTATGCAGCTTAGCCTACAAATTTTGGGTTAGTATCTGAAGGACGAGATATCAAAACGACCAAGTAGACACATAGTTCACATCTTAGAAAGACTATGTATCCATAATGCCTTTAAAATAAATTAAATAAATTAAAATGCTGAGTTCTTACTTCTAAGTAAGTAACTCTTAAAATAAATGTTTTAGGATATAAAAAATTGGGACGAGGAAAATAAAATCAGGACCATTTTTAATCGCAGAAAAACACAAAAATCACAATTTCATCGATATTTATTTAAGTAAAATTTAGAACATACATATTTCATTGAAATTACTAACGTTACTAGACATTTTCAAAAACAACAGTCAGGATTATTTTTAAAACAAAAAACACTGACGACTCTGAAGAAACAAAAATGCGCACTGTCTAGCTTGTTCACTCGCACATCCCCTATACTATTTTCAGCTCCGAATCACCATAATATTATGCTCGCTTTTATTTGATTGCATATGTACTTAAATGCATATCTATGTAGATAGACCGTTATAGTGGGTTACCTAATTTTGTCATTAAATTTTCTTACGTGCGATGACTATGACGTGGTAATTTGAAAACAATTTTGCGAACGAGCTGTGTTAATTGAATAAAAAGTGATCATGTTAAGAATCGGTACAATTGGCGTCTCGCCAGTACTATTGTCGTGACACAGGGGCTTGAAATCGGGACATCCTAATAAATTTTACGGTACAGTTAACAAGCCTAGTTCCAAGGCAGCAGCGTCCCAAACTTTATTATGCGTTGCCTTTTTGACACGGTAATACACAGTGGTAGGAATGGTTCTTACTTATCTAATTAATCTGTCTTTGACAACTGGAACCTTTCCAACACCTTTGAAAATATCTATTGTCAAACCTTACCTTTCTTTATGAGTGGGAGTAGGGACGGCATGGGCAATTTCCGACCTATTACCCTAATATCAGTCCTATCAAAAGTTTTTGAAAAGGTAATGCACAAAAGACTGACCTCGTTTCTAACAAAATTCAACATCATTAGGGTACAGCAATATGGTTTTCAAAAGGATTAGTCCACAGCACAAGCTTGCTTCGCCCTAATTAAAGAGGTATCACGTCATATGGATGGGAAAATTCCTCTATGCGCGGTCTTTTTGATATGACTAGAGCGTTTAATTATGTTTGCCACAAGACTCTTTTGGATAAACTCGAGGGTTGGGGGATCCGGGGACAAGCTCTTGACTGGATCAAAAGCTATCTGATTGGAAGAACACAATGTGTCGAAATAAATAGGGTATGTAGTTTATTTGAAAATATATCTTACAAATCGAAATTCAAAATTAATAATTTTGGCATACCTCAAGGGAGTATTTTAGGTCCATTATTATTTTTACTTTATATTAATGACCTACCAGACACTCTGACACATCCTTGCATTTTATTTGCCGATGACATTTCAGTTATTATTCATAAAAAAGCTAATATTGACTAAGAAAACGAAATAAACGATATGATAAACGATGTTATTAATTGGATGAAACTTAATAATCTTTGCGTTAATATTAGTAAAACGAAACTGATACAATTTTATAATAAAAATGGCAAACCTCTCGATATATCTGTATCCTACTCTGGAGTTCCCGTTAACGAATTCAACACAGCTAAATTCTTGGGCATAATGTTAGATTCCAAGTTAACATGGAAAGAGCATGTAGATTCCGTATGCAAAAAAATAAACAGGTTTGTCTATGCAATTTGTTGACTGCATATTTTTGTTAAACGATATACGTTTAACAAAAATATGCAGTCAACAAATTGCGCTGATGGGTTATCATGGATTCGTATGCTCTATCTTAAGATATGGTCTCATTATATGGGGCAACTCAGCCGACATAAATCGAGCTTTTATTATACAAAAAAAATGCATAAGAGCGATGTGTGGTGTGGGCCCTTTAGAATCCTGCCGACCGCTATTCAAAAAGTTAAAACTACTAACACTAACGGCGATGTATATTTTTGACATTTGCATTTTCGTTAGGAAGAACCTAAATTTATATACAAAAAAACGTGATGTGGTAAACTTTCTAACGAGATATCCAAATCGCCTGGCCGGTCCCTCCCATAGTACCACTTGTTTTGCTAAAAATTGTTACAATATGTCAATTTTCTTGTATAACTTGTTACCTGAGACTATTAAAGACTTGCCTATAAACATTTTTGTCCCGTTTGTTTCGTTTGCTTTGTGACAACTGTGTGTACAATATTGACGAATTTAAAAGCATGAAATATTAGATAATTAAATCAGTTTACTATTTATTTTACTAAATTTGACATAACTTGACATAAATAGCAATAAATTTTCTTTTTACTATTTACTAAATTTGACATAACTTGACATAAATAGCAATAAATTTTCTTTTTGAAATTATATTATTATATCGATTTTATGAATAATTATTATGTGTATTTGAATTTGCAATTATTTTTACCACTGGAATTAATTGAATTGATATTGACACTATGATTACGATAATTTGACATTTGACATTATAATAACATTGACATTATGACTATGATTTTTTGAGATTAGAATAAAAATGTAACTAGTTCTCTTGATTTTGTATGCCAATTTTTGGTGCGGCACGCTTGTATTTTTGTTATACCACATGTTATGTACCGTGTTTGCTAGCAAATAAATTATTTGTATTTGTATCTAATGTGTGGTAAGCCTGTCTCGTAAATCTGAAAAATCTAAAAAAAACCGGACAAGTGCGACTCAGACTCGCCCACCGAGGGTTCCAGACGTAGGATCATTATAAATAGTTCAGGAATCTAAAATGGACTTTCCCACCAAACTTTGACCGAACATAAAACACGCCGTACATAAGTTATTAAAATTTTAAGATCGCAGATCGTTCTAGTTTTATGTATTTTACGTTACTGATAGAGAGTTTTTATAATTTTGTGACATGGGCAACAAGCCTATTGCTGCGTATTGTATTTTGAAAGTGAAATTGTGGTTGTATTTTTGATTATATATAAGAAATAATGCGTCGGAAAAAATAAATAAAATATATTTTGTAATGTGCACATCAAGCCCTATCATACATTTTTATGCTGATAAATTTTAATTTTAATTCCAATTGATATAAAATTCAGCTGACATTGTTTTTTTTTTTTTCCTTTTAAACATAGATACATTAAGTACATTAAATAATGAGATATTGTTGACATTTTTCAATATATTAATAGCATTGACAATTGTTGTATAATATTTAATCAAATTGACATTTAATTTGGCTAGCAATATTTAATTAAATTATTTCATTTATTAGATTTATATTACTAATTTTATGATATTATTATAATGATATATTTCTTATAGACAATCTTGAAATAGCAATGAATGGTAGAATTATTAATGCGATTATTGTAAGACGAATTAAGTAGTAATAAAATGTATTTCCACTGACATAAAAATAATATAATATGTAAATACGACAGATGTAAAATCACGAGTGCCTTAATAAGGTGATTTGTAACATTATTAACCATCTTTTTTACCACTATGTGCATGTACCCCTTGTTATAAATCATTGTGAATAAATTAATATGAATAATATGGATACCCCATTTGAACTAGCAGCTTCAATTTGAAATTTCGACCCCCTATAAAAAATATAGACCCCATATTTTTTAAGATTTAATTACAAATGTAAAGTTTTGAGATTTATTCCTGTACTTGTAGTCTATAACGATGTTACGTGCCAGATTTCATAGTTCTAGGTCAACGGGTACCCTATGAGTTTTGATTCCCTTGAGAATGTGTATTCTTTGAAATATGCGTTTTTTGCGGAATAAACGGCCGTATCTTTTTTTGCGTAAACTTAGCAGTTTGATTTTTTTTACAACTTCATGGGACCGTAACCGTAGTCCTGAGTAGTTAAAATTTCAGGTTGATACCTCCACGCATTCTCGACATAGAGGGTCTTGACAGACAGACGGACAACAAAGTGATCTGATTATTTTGAGGTACGGAACCCTAAAAATGAGTCGGCATCAACCCATAACCATCCCACCGTTGGGATACGGGTCTCCTCTCAATCGAAGGGGTTTAGAGCAGACTCCATCACGCTGCTCAACTGCGGGTTGGCGGAGGCCAATTTCAAGCCGCCCAAATGCCAGTGACTTGGCGTAACGACTGTCGTCTAAAGACAACAACCGGGACCAACGGCTTAACCGATCCTGCGAAGTATGGAGAAGCTCCAGAAAAATAAACCCATCCATAGACAGGCTACGGCCGACGTTGCTTAACTTACGTGATCGATTATACTGACACGCGCAACGACGCCATCGAGCTCCTTAAAAAATGTAATGTAAAAGTATTAAGCATTATTTCTTGGGTGTACTACACATAATTGTTACACGCCCACGACAGACGACATCATGAAAGATGCCCGATTCTCCAGTCAGTGAGTCTTTAGGATTAAGGGGGCGAAGCCGTAGGGTGGTAATCTAGTTTAATTGTCTAAATTCTAAGACTAAACCAAAATTCTGATGTTACCGACCAAAACTAACGCTACATAAAATGGGTTTAGCCTAATAACCTGGAAGGGTAGAGAAGGTGTTAAACATTGGGGTCGCATAAACTTCCGCCGAAGGTTCTTTTTATGACGTAGTGCCTCCTTAATAAAGATTTAGTGGTGTAGAAACAGTAAAAAGGCGATTTCACATCATTTAATTTGGTAGAATTCCTTACTCCACGAGTACAGAACGTTAAACTAGCTAGTATATTATTTAAGTACTAGTGCTTGCCCGCGACTTTGTTCTTTACTATTGAAGTGAAAACTTCTTTAGCGTCGTTGTGCACTTTTTGGTATGGGTAAAAAATGTTAAACTCGAGTCTGGACACGTGACCTGATCGAAAATTCGTAAGACGAAGGGAGAGTAGACCGCTGGCGCGGCGTAGAAGAGGAAGTAGTATCCCCCTCTCTTTCTACCACGTGGTGAAAATATATGCCTGCTCCTGCTGTTTATTTTTAATGTAATATAAATTGTCATGTTTGTGTACGATAGCGCAAGGCTGCTGGTTTAGTGTAAAATAGACCCGTCTCGCCTAATATTGCATTTTGAATAGATACATTACTTATTAATTAATTTGCCGAGCCCGGTGATTGAATGTCTTCTTTTAGTCCGAGGCCGTATGTTCGATCCCCGCACAAGACAAACTGGCATGAACGTGTCTATTTATCTTGGTCTAGGTGTTTTCTATGTATTATATCTCGTATGTATTTACAGAAAAAATTTTTTTTAGTATATTTGTAAGTTATCCAGTATCCATTCTTACGTAGTAAGTACATAGTATTACTTATACGGTAGCAGAATACATGCTTTGCTTAGTTTGAGGCTGTCCTGGTATATTTGTTTATTTTATTTGGAATTTCATTGAAGTTGACAATTCAATCTCCATCCCGCAGTTGAGCAGCGTGGTGGAGTATGCTCTAAACCAGGGTTTCCCAACCAGGGGGGCGCGCCCCCCTAGTGGGGCGTAGATGGATGTCAAGGGGGGCTTGAGACGTTTATGTTTTCAATAGAAAATCTATTTCAATGCGTTAATGAAGTAAACACTGTAGGCAGAATGCACGCTCAAGTATCTCACTAGTATTGTCACTATACTCCCTAGTACCTACTCATAGATTGGTTGATAAAAACGTTTTAATTTAGTCAGAAAGTTCATTTTGTGATTCTTTTTGTACAAATTACATGAAAATAAAATGTTGTTAAAATAATGCGATTTTTATTGTAGGTACTTACTTACTGAAAAAATATTGGGGGGGGGGGCATGAAAATATTATTTGTGATCCGGGGAGCCTTGATGTAAAAAAGGTTGGGAAACCCTACTCTAAATTCCTCTCCTCCCTCCCTCCCTCTCCCTTTCGATTGATAGGAGACCCGTATCCCAGCAGTGGGATCAATAAGGGTTCTCGACTGACAATTCAAATATGGACAATGCAAATATAGTCACAAACTTTCACATTTCTAATAGTCGTGGGAAAAGGGATGGGAGTAACATACGCTACAAATGTAACGCACTTCGCCGTAAAAATATTTTAGCTCTAGTTAAAATACAGCCAATTTTCCATTCCATGTACCGAACCCTTGTTATCTGAACCGTATGCTCACAACGGCATTGGATAATATGAGGAAATTTCATCTATTACAAGCTATTAATTCGTAATTTGGTAAAAACAAGAATATGTCGTCCGTGGGTGATTCATTATACTTTTTCCAGTATTTATATTTAGCAAGGGACGCATTTTTATAACCCCCGACGCAAAAACGACGGGGTGTTATAAGTTTAACGTGCCTGTGGTGTGTGTGTGTGTATGTTTCTGTATCGTAGCTCCGATCGTAGTTCCCGAACGGATGGTTCATCTGTTCGGGAAAATAAAAATTAAAAACTTCGGCAAAAAAATAACAACAATGTGAGTAAAAAATAAATGTGAATTAGTCTGGAGTGTTCTTAGCTATGTTTGATGAAAATCGGTCCAAGATGGCCGCCACCACAAAATACGGACGGATAACATATTTTTTTACAACCCCTTCAAAATGGGTATCAAATGAAAGGGCTTTACTAGTAAAATACTATACTATGATAAAGTTCAAATTCAAGATGACCGCCACCACAAAATGGCGAATTAAATATATATGTATATATTTCATAACTTCCTCAATATGGGAATCAAATAAAAGGACTTGACTAGATTAGAAGGTCGGGGTTTTTTTTTTTTATTTAATTAAGTGATTTTTTTCTATACGCGTTGTGCACAAATTTTGTGAATCAGACTGAACCGTAACTCTCGGCTCTGTAACGCTGATTCGTTTACGCAACTTTACAGTCGGCAGGAAGGGTGCGAGATGGAACGCAAGATGAAGTTTTCACTTCTGTCGTGTAGTCGAGTACACACAGTTTTTTTTATACAATGCCGGGTGCCAAACAAGCATGCGGTCGCCTAATGTAATGTGGCAATATAGACGCTGGCTATAGTATTGCTCGCACATTGTCACCCTGGCTGCTAAAGCATTATCAGTCAGACGTACTTTTTAAATTTTCCGAAAAAAAGAAACCATTTTTTTATTTTTATGTATTTAAAATTTAAGAGTCCGTTTTATTTTCCCGGGTTATTTTATAGATGACTAATATGTTATAATTAAAGATTTTAAAGTTTATAGGGGTACAGATACTATACTGTTTATCTCGGAAATATTATGGTTTTCTGCATAAAATTAATAAAATATATATAATTAACCACGTGGTCGTTATGATGTTACCACACATGCCCGGCGGCGATTCCACGCGCGGTAAGCCAGCGCCAAGTCTGTAAGCTGGCGGTAATGGCGGCGCATGTGTGTAGGCTCTAGTGACGCTAACTGGAGAACCACTTCAACCTCAAAGAAAACCACAGCAATATAACAATATTTTTTTAGATATGTTGTATTCCTACGTGTAAGATTTACAGACACTCGTTAATATCAACTTATTTAATTCCACGGCTTTACAAATTAAAATACTTATTTACTGACTTTACGGTTCGTAAACTTTACCACAATCCCACTACCAAATCACACACGTCGATCGTCCATTATCCGTCCATTCTTTTTAAATCTTGTCAGTCTTAGATCTATGTCGGTGGCCAGTTGTGAAGCTGCCCACTAAAAAGTCCGCAACACTACGAGTGAGGTGATCATTGTCCAAATTAACATAAAAGATATAAATATGATCTTGAAACAATAAACTTTATTTTTTTAATACCGTTACGGACATCTAATACCATGGAATTAATACATATAAAATCGACTTCTATTTCGCTGTTAATAACTTATGTAAAAAATAACTTATAGGTATTATGTCCAACTTGAGCAGAGCGTAGCGAAGCGATACTTACTATCCTACTAAAGATGCGAAAAATTTGAACCTAGAGTGAAATACTTCTGGAGTTTTACATTCTCGTTACTGATAGACAGTTGTGATTATATTATTTTATAACTCATCAAAGGCGTATGTTAAGTAATAATTTAAACATTTTTCCAAGTTTAAAATAAATTTAAGTTCCTAAAAGTCACTCTTACTGGTTTAAAATCTCTCTTTCTTCCAAACTTTATGGTTCGGCAGAGGTACATACGGTTAAAACAGCTTACGGAGTTATGGCTTCACGGTGGATCGACGATTTGCTAGACATCGCAAAGCGTTGCGCACATGGGACAGTTAAATAACAGATTCAAACAAAATATTTACCATTCATCCCGAATGGTACATATTACTTTGCTTTTCATTTCATTTTTATTGCTTAACATTGTAAATATTTCTTTACCGCCCCTTGTTTAGGTACTCTTAAATTATCTCTTGTTGTTATTTTTAAATATCTATTTTTCCATTTAGATTTTACTGTTTTGTATATATTGTAATATCTACGTTCATTTTATTTAGTCATCATAGATCAGAAAGGACTATTTTGGGTTTTTGTTGTGTGGTAAATAATTGTAAATTTTAATAATTAACAATGATTTTAATAACAACACTTAAAATATGCCTCTAAAAAAGCAAAAATATATTACTTAATGAAAATTTGTAATTTATTTCATCTCGATCACATTTTTTGAACTTACACTACGTCATCTACCTGACAGAATACACTAGCTGAAGCAGTTCCTTAAATAAAGTAAATATGACATTATAATCATACGACCTGCTTTATGGCAAACCATCATCATCAACACTCACGCGTTCCTACCCTGTCGAAACTTCTTCGCGTATTTCTTGAAGAACTACGATGTTATTGTTTCCAGGAAAAACCTCATCAGTTAAGATTGCCCTACACAATATAAATTGACAGTGTATTTATTGTCAAAGCCTCTCGGCGTATAATGACATCTTTTTTTTATGAGAGGGGGGCAAGCGAGCATGTGGGTCACCTGATGGAAAGCAATCACCACCGCCCATAGAAATCAGGAACACCAAAGGGTCACCGATCCGTTGCCAGCCTTTTAAGGGAAATATTGACTCTGTTCTTGAAGGCCCCCATGTCGTATTTATTTGGGAATACCGCTGGAGGAAGTTTATTCCACAACTTCACAGTTCGTGGTAGAAAATGTCTTAAAAAGCGTACTGTAGTAGATCGCCAAATATCGAGATGATGAGGATGAAATTTCCATCGCTCTAAAAAACTGCTGTCCATACTCCATGCTACCAACTTAGAAAGTTTAGATCTTGGCCCTACACACTATCCACATAACGGCCCTCCCTCGCTTTTGGATCTTATTATCACGTCGTCTCCTGACTTGGTCACAACTCACGGACAATTTAATGCAGCTGCTTTTTCTGCGCATAATCTAATTTATGCGTCGTTCAAATTGCGCCCCCCTAAGCGCAAACATAAACTTCTTTTAGTACGCAACTATGACGCAATAAATTTAGAGGCACTACGGAGTGACTTTTCTGCAATCGATTGGGGTCCTCTCCTTTCTGAAAATGATGTCGATTCCAAGCTTGACGCCTTTAACTCCATTTTTCTTTCAATTTATGATAAACATGCTCCTGTCAAACCAGTTCGGGTTAAACACTACCCTGCTCCATGGTTAACACCCGACATCAAAAAACTTATGACCAGAAGAGACAATGCCAAAATCAAATACAGACATAAACCTACTGAAGATAATCGTCTTAGTTATGTCGGATTGCGCAATCAGTGTAATAGGATCTGTAGGGATGCTAAACGGCAGCATATACAGTCATAGTACCATAGAACAATGTCCGCCTAATAAGCTATGGAAATACCTTAATAGTATTGGTGTGGGTAAGGGGAAATCAGGCGCAGATAAGGATCTCGACATAAATGCGTTGAATAGACACTTCAGCTCTCCACCACAAACTATGAGCACCCATATCAAACAGGCTACTCTTTCACACCTCTCTGATATGGCTACACCTAGTCACCCTCCGTTTGATTTGGGAGTGATCACCGAAGCTGATGTCATTAAAATCATAGGCACACTGAAGTCGAAAGCTGTTGGTGAGGATAACATAAGCCTTTGCATGATTACTCCAATATTAGAAATAATTACACCAATAATTATTCATATACTGAATTGTTCATTATTATCTTCGGTGTTTCCTTACATATGGAAACATGGGCACGTTATTCCTCATTCGAAAAAAGCTAACCCATTCTCCTTTTCCCACTATCGTCCAATCTCGATACTCCCTGTCCTTTCTAAAGTCTTGGAACATTTTGTACATCAACGTCTGTCTTCGTTTATATGTGAACATAGCCTCATGAGCCAGCATCAGTCCGGATTTCGTAAGGGGCATAGCACTGTCACAGCCCTGGTCAAGATAACTGACGACATCCGTCTGAATATAGAACGCAAACTTCTGACGGTCCTAGTACTCCTTGACTTCACCAGTGCATTCAACTCTGTAGACTTCGATGTTTTGCTGGGTGTTCTCAAATCTCTTCATCTCACATCCTCTGCGATCTCTTGGTTCCAATCTTACCTTACGGGGCGCCGTCAGTTGGTAAAAATTGATGACTGTCGTTCGGAATGGTGTGATTTGTATGCGGGTGTGCCTCAGGGCGGGGTGTTATCACCCATTCTTTTTTCCATCTTTATAAACACCGTTGTGTCTTCTCTTCGTGCTTCTTATCACCTCTATGGTGACGATTTGCAAATCTATGCTGCCGCTTCACTTCACAGCTTTTCAGATGCAATAACCGTTCTTAATTACGATCTTGCTGCTATTGCAGAATGGTCGCATAACTTCGGGCTTCAAATTAATGCAACGAAATCCCAAGCAATTATTGTGGGTAGCCCACACTTCATTTCCAAACTTCAAGGTTTAAATCATCCCAATATTGTATTTGATGGCAACATCATCCCGTTTTCCTCTACTGTCACTAATTTGGGAATAACCATGGATCAGACACTTTCGTGGGCCCCGCAAGTTAATGAAGTTAGTCGCAAAATTTTTGTTTCGCTCCATTCATTAAAACGTTTACAATATTTTCTTCCACTAGCGACCAAGACTATGCTGGCTCATACTCTCCTGCTGCCGCTGCTTGACTATGGAGATGTCGCATATTTGGATCTCACAGAGGAGCTACTTGATAAACTGGAACGTCTGCAAAATCTTTGTATTCGATTCATTTTTGGGTTACGTAAATTTGATCACGTTTCTGAATTTCGCCAGCGACTCAAGTGGCTCCCAATTAGAGATCGCAGAAATGTGCATATCCTATCTCTGCTGTATAAAGTACTCTGTAATCCAACGGCTCCTAAATACCTCAGAGATAGAGTAAAATTTCGGGATTTTGATAGTCGTTTGCGCTCCTATGGTAATCCTACACTCAACATACCACCGCACAGCTCTGCAATGTATGCGGGATCATTCACGGTGATGGCAGCTAAACTTTGGAACACACTACCTTTGGATGTGAGAGGGGCCCCCTCCGTAGACTCATTTAAGCATCGGCTTACGAAACTGCTTGAGAGCTAAAAATATTAATATATTATATTTAATTCATTAGGTTCGAGTTTATCTTGTCATTTTATGTGTAGGTATGTGTATTCATCCTTCTGTTATTCATTGTATTATTTATAAATTTATTCTTCTTTAATTTATTATTACTACTGATATTGCTATTATTTAATTATTACCTATTATTTTTTTTCTCTCCTGTTCACTGGGTATTTATTTAATATAATCAAATCATAAATATATATTTCTTCTTTACATTATTAATCTATTTGTTTTAACCACGCCTATGATGAATCCTTTCAAGCACTCTACGGTTGGCTGGAAGAGATCTCTTACAGAGATAAGCCCGCCTTTATACTGTATAATTTATTTGTCTACTTTTATTTGTATTGTTTTGTGGTATAATAAAGAGGTTACATACATACAAATTTTTATTTATGGCGAGTTGTACGATAGTGGAACTCAGCGGCAGGTATCAAATCAAATAGCTCATCCGAGCACTCCCCGTTGTATAATTTATATAGAACGCAAAGAGATGCAATATCTCTGCGTGTAGATAGAGACTCCAGCCGACATGGTCGCAAAACGTCACAATTCGATCACATTCGCACCTTACCTTGTCATAATTCTGTCATAAATCGTTTGTCGTAAATTGCATCCGCTACTACAATAAGTTGCCGGAATCGGTCCTGATTTTACCCGACACTAAATTCAAACAGCTTATTAAGACCACCTTATGTAAAAAGGCTTACTACAGGACCGACGATTACCTTAATGATAAAAATGTATGGCAAATTCTCGGCACAGGATGTGAAGCACAGGCGTCTTATCTTTACAAGTAGTATTGTGGATATACATATTTAGACTTTATACAATATGTATATACACTCTATACTTTGATTTTTTATATTTTTATTTTTTTTACTATTTTATTTTACTTTAATTTTTTTTCTCTCTTATTTTGGTTGAATACCATTTTTCTTTTTATTGTATTATGATAATATTGTATGGCTATTTAAAAAAAAGACCTATATTGACAGAGTTTCTTTCGGCATTTCTTCTCGTCAATGGCATAAATGGTCATTCCGAAATGCTGGTAGATAAAAAAAATATACCTAATTGTAAAAGACGTGTCTAAGTGCCCGCGAGGGCCCACAGAATAAAGAATTTTGACTTTGACTTTGACTATGAATTCTTATATCAAGGTAAATAAATAAATTTCTCAATAAACATCAATCTTTTAAAAATCTGTAAAGATTTAACAGTCTTTTGCTAAACTTATAAAAGTTCATTATGTTCTAAAAACTAAGTAACTCTGAAGAACATAGGCATAATTGAATATTTCAACGACCGAGTATCAAATTAATGTCGTCTGTAATCTGTGTAATTGGATATTCTATAGAATATCTAGACATTCTTAGCAGTTTGACAGAACTGTCAGTCATTTGACAGATAACGCGAAACCAATTCAATATTCATAGCTAAGAAGACAACGTCTGTTGGGTCAGCCAGTATTTTACAAAGTAACTAGAAATTCTATACATTGACGAATTATTAACTACACCAGTATCATATATTTAGCTGATGTTTTTTTTTATACTACGTCGGGTGGCAGACAAGCATACGGCCCGCCTGATGTGAAGCGGTTACCGTAACCGTATTTACGCTCGCAACATAATATATCACGTGCGCGCCGCCACCTCCGCTGCCAACGCAGCATCTCCATCTTTTCTGGTGACCTGACTCACTCGCAGGAACACAACAACCTCCAAAGGAATTCTTATTTGGCTGCGGTATTCTGTGAGGTGGAGGTACATTCCCCAGTCGGGTAGCTTACAATCATGCTCCGTACCTCTCTTTTCGCCAGAGATTCGGTTTTCAGTCAGCGGGGTGCACCACGTGCAGGTGAAGTTGGCTTTGGTTCAAAGATGTCGATTAATCACTTACACCCCTTGATGTTTTTATATTTCTTACATAATACCAAGAATGGATTTGCCATTAGTTTAAGCTACTATTTTTAACCGACTCCAAAAAAGGAGGAGGTTCTCAATTCGGCTGTATTTTTTTTAATGTTGTTACTTAATTACTCCGTGATTTATAAACCGATTTGGAAAAAACTTTTTTTTATTTGAAAGAAAAAAAATATACTTCCAGATTTGTTCCATATTTTTTTCGTCGTCATCATCATCATGATCAGCCTGTATCTACCCACTGTTAGGTTTGTTATTTCATTACTCCGCCATTTATAAACCTATTTGAAAAAAACTTTTTTTATTTGAAAAAGTATACTTCCAAATTGGTCCTATATGTTTTTCGTCGTCATCATTATCATCAGCTTGTATCTACATATATAATTGTACAGTAATGTTTGGTGACGGTTTTTTTTTTGTTAAAATTATATATTTTCAAATATAGACAAACAACCAATCTAGCATACTTCACACTTTACACTCCGTCAGAAGTATAAAATGTACTACGTAATGATTTCTGTACGATCTTACAAAAATGTCCCTCTAAGTAGTTTTTAGGGTTCCGTACCCAAAGGGTAAAAAGGAACCCTGTTACTAAGGCTCCGCTGTCCGTCCGTCTGTCACCAGGCTGTATCTCATGAACCGTGATAGTTAGACAGTTGAAATTTTCGCAGATGATGTATTTCTGTTGCCGCTATAACATAAATACTAAAATAAAAATAGTGATTTTTTTTGCTCATTTTTGCTCGCAATTGATACCGGTAATAGGTAGACGCTTGAAATTCTCACATAATATTTAGTTATATATTCACTTTAAAAATAAATCTATATATATAAAAGAAAGTCGTGTTTGTTACAACACTTATAACTCGAGAACGGCTGGACCGATTGCCATGGTTTTTGATTTGTTGGATTTGTTTCCGTCCCGAATAGCAGAATAACTCTTAAAAACATTGGAAAATTCTCGAATAAATAATTTTGGGGTGTAAGTGGTTCATCAAGATCTTTGAACCAAAGCCAACTTCACCTGCACGCGGTGCACCCTGCTGACTGACAAACGAAGCTCTGGCGAAAAGAGAGGTAGGGAGCGTAATTGTAAGCTACCCGACTGGGGAACGTACCTCCACCTCACAGAATACCGCAGCCAAATAACGGTTCCCTTGAGGGCTGTTGTGTTCCTGCGAGTGAGTGAGGTCACCAGAAAGGAAGGAGATGCTGCGATGGCAGCGGGGGTGGCGGCGCGCGAGCGATATTCTATGTTGCGAGCGTTAATATGGCTACGGTAACCGCTTCAGATCAGGCGGGCCGTATGCTTGTCTGCTACCCGACGTAAAAAAAAAAACATTTTCCCATACAAAATGTTCGTGGTTGTCGTCAGCCTGGCGCATCTCAAGGTAAAAAAACGACTCTATGAATCGGAAGCGAATTTGGTACAAATTCTGATTGTTTTCGCTCCCATTTCATACATTTAGAATTTACGCTATTTGTATGGCACATCCGTCTCCGAAAACGTAGTGGTTACATTCTCTTTGGTTGTCGTAGCTGTCAAATGTGACGTTGTCGTACGTGCGTACGCCAAATGTATGCGTGCGTTCAGAAATGTATATTAAGCTCATTCATTATAGAACAAATGTCATAGATTAAAAACAAATGTTAACTCTATTGGTCTCATTTTTACGTCTTGAAAGTTGGCTGTGATTTGTTTTGAAAACAGTTTTGTGGATTTAAATATTTATTGGTTCTAAAATATTTATGCGTGCGTTCAGAAATTTAAATCAAGCTCCATAAATCTATATAATATATAAAATAATGTCGTGTCTTGGTCGGGAAAGTATTAAAAACATTGAAAAATTGACGAAAGAATTAAATAAAAGAAAAAACGTATTCCCATACAAATAGTGCCAGTTAAAAAGGATTGGAATATTTATTAATATATTATTGAATATTTTAAAAATATTGAAAGTTGTCTGTGATTTGTTATGAAAATTTAAAAATGTCAAATCGATAGGGGTGAAAATGCTTTTCCCATGGGGTTCGAGCGCAAGAATCAAATCAGAGTAAACATCAAAAGAAATGACAATTACAAATCACCAAAATGATAAAACCTATTTCAAAACTAAAAAAAATAAAACAAAACGTTTTTTTTTTTTTAAATTAACAAAAAGGAAATCTTTATTTTTATGAAATCTTCAGTTTTTATGGATACGGGTCTTCCCTCAACCGAAGGGGTTTAGAGCGTACTCCAACACGCTGCTCAACTGCGGGTTGGCGGAGGCCAGTGTTTTCGAACCGCCTAAAGGCCACTGACTTAACTTAACGACTGTCATTAAATGATAACAACCGGGACGGACAGCTTAACGTGCCTTCCGAAGCACGGAGGAGCTCAAGATGAGCTAATGATAACAACCGGGACCGACGGCTTAACGTGCCTTCCGAAGCACGGAGGAGCTCAAGATGAGCTAATGATAACAACCGGGACCGACGGCTTAACGTGCCTTCCGAAGCACGGAGGAGCTCAAGATGAACTAATGATAACAACCGGGACCGACGGCTTAACGTGCCTTCCGAAGCACGGAGGAGCTCAAGATGAGCTAATGATAACAACCGGGACCGACGGCTTAACGTACCTTCCGAAGCACGGAGGAGCTCAAGATGAGCTAATGATAACAACCGGGACCGACGGCTTAACGTGTCTTTCGAATCACGGAGGAGCTCGAGGTAATATAAACCCATCCGTGTACAGGCTACGGTCGACGTTGCTTAACTTGCGTGTTCAATTAGACTGGCACGCGCAATGACGCCATCGAGCTTCTCTATTATTTTCTACTATTCATTGTTTTAATTCCATAAAATCATAAATTTAGTTCAGCTAATATGTACCACGACATTCATTGATTGTTAAGCGGTACGAAGTTCGCCGGGACAGCTAGTAATTAAATAAAATTAAAATGGATGGCGTGGCAATGCTGCTAGCCTTCTGGCCACTTTACATTTTGACGGCGATGCGGAAGAATATTTTGACGCCATTTAGTTTAAGTACTAAGTATATTTTATTACTTTTAATTAGTTTTTGTCATTTCCGTTTTGTTTGTATATATAGTTTGTAACAAAAATAAAACAAATATATAAGAGAGGCTCCCATACAACAAACGTTATTTTTTTGCCGTTTTTATAGATAATGGTACGGAACCCTTCGTGCGCGAGTTCGACTCGCACTTGGCCGGTTTTTATTTTATTTTATTACAAAAATGCAAACTACAAAAATTGAACTTTAATTACACTTGTTTAAGATCTAAATGTTCACATCGTCGTGGAGTACGTCTCATTCACTTCCGGAGACGACGATAGAAAATAAAATCACTATAAAATTATAGTATATAGTAGTCTTTTGGGGTGTAAGTGGTTCATCAATATCTTTGAACCAAAGCCAACTTCACCTGCACGCGGTGCACCCTGCTGACTGACAAACGAAGCTCTGGCGAAAAGAGAGGTAGGGACCGTAATTGTAAGCTACCCAACTGGTGAATGTACCTCCACCTCACAGATTACCGCAGCCAAATAACGGTCCCCTTGAGCCCTCAAGGGGACCGTTATTTGGCTGAAACTCACTCACTGGCAGAAACACAACAGCCCTGTTGTGTTTCTGCCAGTGAGTGAGGTCACCAGAAAGGAATAAGATGCTGCGGTGGCAGCGGGGGTGGCGGCGCGCGAGCGATATTTTATGTTGCGACCGTTAATATGGCTACGGTAACCGCATCACATCAGGCGTGCCGTATGCTTGTCTGCCTCCCGACGTAGTATAAAAAAAAAAAAAAGTATAAAATTCTCGTGTCGCGGTGTTTGTTGCCAAACTCCTCCGAAACGGCTGGACCAATTTTTATGAATATTTGTGTGCATATCGGGTAGGTCTAAGAATTGGCCAACATCTATTTTTCGTACCCCTAAATGATAAGAGTGACTCACTGCTAAACATTTTTATTTTATTTTATTGACAATTTTTTTTATTTTATTGGGGTGTATGTGGCTCACCACTACCTTAGAGCCAAAGCCAACTCCTATCTATGTCGCACTATTAAAAAGTGGAACGCGTTACCGATATGTATTTCCTCAATCATACAATATGGGATCCTTCAAGCGAAGCGTGAAGAAGCATCTTGTAGGCCAGCATGGCAGCGTCAACAGTACAAGACATCAAGGTCTCTTGTCCGTTGCCGTTGTGATTGGGGTTCTTCTTTTCGCTTACCATCAGGCGAAGTGGAGCCAATATGAAAAATACATACAACTTCAAATTATCACCCTTCTACCATCAATCCCTAAATTTATGTGGCAAAACAACGTTTGCCGGGTCAGGTAGTGATCTATAAAATACTTTTATTATCTAATGTTACAAATGGGAAAGTGTTTGTTAGTTTATCATTCATCTAAATCAAACGACGACGGCTTACGCAACAGTTTTAGATGAAATTTGCTACAAAGTTAGATTGCGGTCTAGAATAACAGATTTACTACTTTCCGAACTCCCAAGATTACAATATAAGGTGTGTTGTACTCTAGGCCAGTGTGAAGTGAGTTAGAATTAGGAGCTGGTCTGATGTGATTACTGTGCAACTAAATATACGCTCTTTCGCTAGTCGGCACGGTACACCACTTGCCGGTTAGAGTATCATCATCTCACTGCTGAGATATGGGTCTTTCCTCAATGGAAGGGGTGAAGAGCATACTCCACCACGCTGCTCCACTGCTGGTTGGTGGAGGTCAGTGTTTTCAAGTCGCATAAAGACTGACTTGGCTTAAAATAAAACCCATCCATCGACAGGCTACAGTCGATGGATGGGTTGCTTGACTTTCGTGATTGATTAGACTGCCTCGCGTAATGACGTGATCGAGTTACTCAAAGTACCCAAGGAGGTTAAGGTTGACTTTGGCTTTAATAATCGTGGTGAGGCACTTGCGTTCAAAAAAAGTAACCCTGAAAGTAGCCGCAATATCAACTCAGGTTATAAATCCTTAAATGTTTACATAATTCCGGGAAAAAGGAATACTTCCCATTGATATCACGTAAGGGTCATAAAATTCACACAATGCTGGTGAAAGTGAAATGTAGAGTGATAAACATATCACTTCCTGCTGGTTTAGGCTGACATAAATATTTATTAGTAAACGTACCAGATGTTGTTTGTTGCATATAAGCACAGTGTAAGGTAATAGTACTACATACAATATCCACTCCCTGTCATTCTCTCGCATCGACCTCACCTCCCCTCTGAGACGAACCTCTGAGACGGACTCTACCGCCGAAGCTGAAGCCGATTACCATCGAATATTTTAATTCGAGGAATAAGTAAGAGGTTTTAGTTATTGACAAACATCAACAGATCACTCGGTACACAAGTACCATAAATCTAAGCTAAAGTTTGATTTTTACGATTAAAAACCGATTCGAATCACTGCAAAACAGCTTCAGCTTAGCCGTTACGGCCGGGCCCCTGGAACAGTTTATACGGCGCCGCACGCACACGCACTCATTCTCGCTCTGTACAGACATCATTGTCTATGCAATAGTGAACGATGCGATATTTGTATGGAGTTGTCGGAGTGTGATATAAGAAAACAAAGCGATTCATCCGTAGAACAGAGTCCTATATGATCATGGGGCATAAACGAGTTCAAAACCTCGACGAGATAAGAAATATATATTTTATTGCACATAAATTATTATAACATACTTACATCGAAATTTCACTAAGGTGAGCTTATCTCTACAATAGATCGTTCCGGGATTCGATCCCTCAAAGAAACCCCTTAAATGTAATGATTTACTTTTTTTTTCAATTTTTATAAATGCCATATTAGTTACAACATATATAACAATACATAAAATACAACTAAAACTAAATTACCTAAAATCAATAATACTAAAATAAAAGTACCTAAAATTAAATAATACTAAAACTAAAATAAATGTAAAAAGTTTGGCCTATGTGGCACCGTTCCCAAGATGCCAGCAGCATTACCTCGCTGGATGATTAAACTGATCCTTTGAGCGAGGAATGTGCCAGATCTTGGATCACCGGTTACGTCGACCACTCTTTCTCCTAATTCTTTTACAACCCTTTTTGTGCTACCCCACGAATTAAGGGTTTCGATCCCGAATGGAACAAATGAGTATTCGGGGCTGTTATCACTGTATTTGTTGGTCTTAAGTCTCTCAGCCGCCGCGCCCATGCCGCCGCGCCATCGCGATTTCTCGTTCCTGCAAGATGAGAAGGAGCCAAGGTGTCTACGCATGTCATACTTAAATACTAATTAAAGTAACACAATGTTATTGGCCGTGTGGTTTCCGGCAAATTAGAATATAATCACTCCGTCTCTTCCCGTGGATGTCGTACAAGCCGACTAAGGGAAATACATCATAAAACATCGATCAGGCCTCCCCAACCCGTCTGGCCAGCGTGGGGAGTGTAGGCCAAATGCTCCTGTCTGGGACGGACGAGAAAGGGTCGTGCTCCTGTAGTGGAGACTAAAATGATCAGATGATGAATGTTTTTGTAGGTTGCTTTGAATGCGACATAGCCAGTCTTTCAAGGCTCATTATTTTTTCAACTTTTGCATTATAAATTTTCAAAGCAAATAGTAATACCACCGAATAAGAAATAATAATACTAGAAACCTAATTAGTCTGAAACCATTGAAGTACAACACATGTACTGAACGGAGCTTGTACTCATATGAATAGACTTTAATTAGGAGTAAAATACATTCAAAGGGTATGGTCCTTATGTTAGCGATTTGTACTCGTAGGCATCTCTTTTTCATCCAACTGCTGGGATACTCCCCTCAATCAAAGGGGTTTAGCATACTCCATCACTCTGCTCATTCACGGGACAAAGGGACAAAGACACGGGACAAAGACAAAAATTCATAGGGACAAAGGACAGGAGATAAATAACTTGTAGGGAGTCAAGAATTGCTTGCGGCACAAACAGAGCGTAAAGCAGTGCTGCGCGCATCTCCCGCGATTCGGCTCATATGACCGCGAGGTCGGCGGAGCCATGGGAAGGTGGTGGGTTTGCTCATTCACGGGTTGGCGGAGACCTGTGTTTTCAAGCTGCCTAAAGGCCACTAACTTGGTTTAATGACTGTCATTTAATGACAACAGCCGGATCCGGATAATGATCCACTTGTATTTTAAAAGGATCTATTAGGCTGTGCTTCTACGAGTATTTCGAAATCAATTTAATCTCGCACAAAGGGTCGATCGACAAGGTTCTTGAAAGGGTTTTCCTGTTTACTGAAAACCTAATTACACACCTTTTCTAGTTTACTTAAGGAAATGTTTTGAGATCTTAGTAGTAGATGCAAAATTCTGTTTTGTTCGACTAATACCTAGGTTCGGGACCTGCCCCTGGATTCTGTAAAAGTAAGAAAGCTAATTAAAGATACATATCGATGCCTTACAGCCGAAAAGGGATAAGCGCCATTTTTTGGAGAATGGACTTATATATATGGCCAGAATCGTCATTTTTTTCTGCGCCGTTTGGTCTGGGTTACATGTTTCTAAGTGACACTTTATGTCGCTTAGGCGGTAGTAATAATAGGGTCATGAGCTAAATTTATTCGCTGTAAACGACAGAAATTTTGAAGTTTTTTTTTTGGTTGTTGATCAAAGAATATTTGAAAACAAAATAACTTATGCTTTTTGGGCTCTCTGTAATATTCAATCATTAGAACGTTAACGTATTTTTGCTGGAAGCAAACATTAAGAAACATACGTTTATGATATTTTGCTAGATAATTATTTGTTAAATTCGGGTTAGTATTTTATGCCTGTTCCTTTATAAAATATATTGGTCATTTATTGTAGTTAGGCAACATTTTTGAGACTTTATTTGGCGTTTACTACTCGCATGTCCCGGGATACTCTCCTATCCCAAGAAAAAAGTAGCCTCAAATGTCCTGGGATACTCTCCTATCCCAGCGCGCCGACCCTATTTCAAAAATTTATTTTTCCAACTTCTCATTATCCAGAGCCTTGAAACTTTTATTAAGAATAAGATGGATATAGTCTACTACGCGTCAAAAATTTGAAAAGTGACACTGACAGTACAAAATTTTTATGAAATCAAAAGTTTTGATTATTATTGTCAAGTTTTTTGCGCGCCGCCATTTTTTTTGGCGGTCGGCTCGGGTATTTTAATTATTTATTGTGATTAAAGTGTTTATTTCTACGGTTATTATATATCAAAAGAATCGTTGTGATGTGTACTTCGTGTGTGTGTTTAGTTAAATGAGTTTCGAAACACTCATGTTTATTTATGAACACGAAAAGTGGGCGCGCGCGGAACACGGAACAATGGCGGTGTTGTGTTTGTTTGTTTACAATAATTAATATGCTATTTTAGTGTTTTAAAAGCAAGATAAGTGAATAATAGTGTATTGTGAACATATAAAAAATAGTTTTTAAGAGAAATATAGTGGGATGTGTAAATAATGACATTTTATGTCAGCGCGGCCGCCGGGTTTCGTCGTGATTTTTGTATGGAGACGAATCCGTGATTGGTGAGTAGTACTGATACTATTTATTTTATTTCTCCACGCTGTGTAAAGCTACGAAAGATATTAATATGTCATTTTAAAGGTGAAATAGTGTAGTTTATTTCAATATAAGTCTGATTGCTTCGAAATGAAAAGTTTATTGATAAAAACTTGTTCGAAAAAAAATTTTCGAGCAAAATGTTGATATACTTGACTTTTACTTTGTTTATTTTTTACTTTAGCTTCAAATATAGCAATTTGTGACAATGTAGTCTCATTCTGTATATTATAAGCTATCCATAGGTATTTTTTATTTCAATATAGCTGTAGTATTACGCCAGTTATAACGATTTTTGTTTGCGTCCGCGGCCGATCGTATTTCGTGATTCGTAGTCGTCCGTATTTTGGGCATAAAATGTCCGGCGGACATCCGAGGCCTCCTTGGGTTGCGAACTTGGACATGCGAGTGGATTTTTCCCGTTTCATAAATAGAAAGCAAAAAGGAGGTTATTACATATAGCCCCTGTAAATATTTAGAATTAGTTTGTCGCTTATCCTTTTTTTCCCCTCCCAATAATTAAACGATTCCGGCGGTTAGATAAAAAGGTAGAACTAAAAGTTATCCTTATACCAGTCCATTCTCAACGTCTTTGTCGTTTACCTGTTCAATAATAATTTTCAAATGCCAGTTGTCGGTATTGTTCTATTGAAACTACGGGTCCAAGCGACAAAAGACGAAGCTTCAATTATGATAATTCTATAAAGAATAAGTTATATTTTTGTTACACTCCTTTAGTTGATACTTTAAAATATTTTATGAATAAAACAAAGACTTGAGACAAATAATTGTGATATTAACTTAAGAATACTTGTATATGCTTAAATGAACGCTGTAAACTTCAATTTCATAATTAACTAGCTTTCGCCCGCAACTTCGCTCGCGTGACATTCGGGGCAAACACATGTTTACTCATTAATCAATAGAAGTAATCGTGTAAAATTTAGGATAAAATTGTCCATCTAATCAGATGGACTATTTTATCCTAAATTTTACACGATTACTTCTATTGAAATTTAAAATTTAGGATAAAATAGTCCATCTAATCAGATGGACTATTTTAAATCTTTTTAAGTAATTCGTGTCCACTACGTTATATATACTTTGCTGCTAACTTTAGTAATGTGATAGTCCCAATTGAGTTAATCATCGAGATTACAGTGAAAATTATATTGTTTCCATTATATTCTAAAGATGTTAGAGAGATAGTATCTAAGTCGTTTAATTATTGAGAGCTACCGAAAATAATTGTCTTGCATTTATTGGTGTTTATAACTTTCGTAGCTATTGGACCAGTCTTTTAGACTTTTCAAGATATTATCTATTAGGGCAATGGCTTCATTAACTTTGTTAATATCAGCTTGTTTATAAAGCTTGAATTTTTTTTCTTGTTTTTAAAAGTCAGTGTGCCCGCACCCAATAATAATACTCTGTAGAATCCGAGAAATTAATTACTCGGAGACGGTTTCGTGAAATTGCTCGTTAAAACTTCGCACGTTAATATTATGGCATGCATTATTGATTTCATGCTGCAATGTAGATTACGTCGGACATTTATTGCACTTTTTGTGTACCATGCATGCACACTAAAAATATATAAATTTACCGGGCCATTGGTTATTAGGATGATAAATTGCCTTGATAATTTTGAGTACAGGAATCTGATTTTTTTCAGCAATTGCAAAATATAAACCATGATCTTTAGAGCCAAAGACAACCTCACCTGTTAGAGAGATAGTAACTAAGATGTTTAAGTGACAAGAGCTATCGACAACAATTGTTTTTCTTTTATTGAGGTTTTTAACTATACCGTAGCTATTGGATCAGTTTTTTATACTTTTCAAGATATTTAGTATATTTAGTAGGGCGATTGCTTCATTAACTTTGTTAACATCAGTTTGTATATAAAGCTGCAAGGCATCCACATAAAAATGGTACGAACAAGAGAGAAAATGAGAGAGGATATTAATAAGTATTGAAAAAATATTGGACAAAGTACGCCACCTTGCGGTACGCTAGCATCTTTTTTTTTGTTACCAAATTTTAAGCTTTTATTCATCACCGCGTTTTGTCTGTAATCAAATCTGGCAAGTTAAATTTGACCAACTTCCTCCCGCCCGTCTAAGCTGAAATTTGGATCACTCGATTACTTCTTGTGACAATTAAAGATTACCTTAATACCGTCATTTTAAATCTAATATAGCGGACGCAATAAATGTCGATTTATTAATTCTACATTAAACCTTATGCTAAGAGTACCAAATGAAGGGGTTTGAGAAGTGAAATACAATAAATATACTTCATAATGTTTATTGGTAATAATATCTAATAAAAACTCGTTAATTTTTTTTTTGTTATTCTTGTTTTTAAAAGCAGTATGGTGAGTGTGGCCGCACCCAATAATTATAATACTATGTAGAATCCGAGAAATAAATTACTCGGAGATGGTTTCGCGAAATTGTTCATTAAATCTTCGCACGTTAATATTATGGCATGCATTATTGATTTCATTCTGCAATGTATAATTTTGGATAATATTTTTGTAATGGATAATTTTGAGGACAGGACTTCTTGATTTTCTCAGCAATTACAAAATATACGAATGTAAAGTTTGACTACCTGGGGTGTAAGTGTCTAACCACGATCTTTAGAGCCAAAGCCTAGCTCACCTATACGTTGGACCCTGCCGACTAGCCAAAGTGGATCTGGAGAAAGAAAGATAGGGTACAGCATATTTGTAAGCTGGCTCGACTGGGGAAGTACCTCCACCTTAAAGAATATACCAAATAACAATTCCCCACCCACATGCTCGCTTGCTCCCCTCATATATATAAAAAAAAAGCTGCAGCAACGAAAGGAGGCGCAAATTCTACATTATAGGTATCCATCGCATATAACTAAATATTCCTGGGCAAATTATACACTGCCATCTAGTCCCAAACTAAGCAAAGTTTGTACTATGGGTACTAGATAACTGAAATATACACAGTTATGTTTTTTTTATAAATTCATTCATAATAATAGACAATATGAATAACGCTTAGTTCAGCTAAGAGGGGAAGTCACATTCCAAAAGCTTCTTACTCCTACTAATTTCATCATCATCATCAGGTCCATTTTAGTCTCCAGTCTATAGGAGCACGACCCTCTCTCGTTCGTCTTAGACGGAAGGAGGATTTTTCCTACACTCCCCACGCTGGCTAAAGGGGTTGGGGAGGCCTGATCGATATTTGATAATGTATTTCCCTTAGTCGCCTTGTAAAACTTCCACGGGAAGAAACGGAGTGATTCTATTCTAGTCTGCCGGAAACCACACGGCCAACTACTACTACCTACTAATTTGTTCTGATTAAATTCGTTGAGTTCCAAGGCAGCCTTTGTCTTCCCCCCAGAGACTACAATGGACTTCACTGTTCATTGCCTTTTTTGGTGGTCGCCGCTGTTAATCCTGGCTGCACAGGAGAGACAGTGGTGGGAATATGTGGTGAGCCCCCGTCCCGTAACTCGTAGTTCATTAACACTATAACGTTATTTTTAACACTCTAATGTAATAAATTTTTAATGTTATCGTGCCAACTCTTTTTGATATACTAAAACTCGTTTATTACGGTGAAATTTAAAAGGGTGGCATGAGTACGTTGTTTCGTAATTACATAAACATGCAAATTTACGTATCGTGTAATTTTAATCTTATTAATTTTCCCCTTTGTTTCGTATACAGTACCCTCATTTGCTCATGGTTTATAAATTAAAAGTAATTAAAATCATACAGAATTACAACACAAGTTGTTGTAATTTAATAGAGTGGAGCGTTGAGCGAGTACGCCTAAAAGTCACTCTTGGAACTGAATAGGCTCCAAGACCACTGAACCGATTTTGATGAAACTTGTCACAATTAAAGACCTCGACATGATAGAGGGTTATGTCGAAAAAAAATTGAAATTGATCATGACCTCTAGGAATGATCATCAAATACATTTTCCGTTGAAATCAATGGAAAACATACGCCTGTGGGCCCTGTGGGCTAAATTCCAGCCTAGTATATTAATACTTACGTGGTGATTTATCCCTGTGCAATCATAATTTGTGTTGTTATCCATATATTTTTTTCATACTAGACCGGGTGCCAAAAAGCTTACGACCCGCCTGTAGTGCTGCAGTATCTCTTTATGGGCATTGTTATTTGGCTGCGGTCTTCTGTGAGCCCCCGGCCACACCATACAAATATCGCGTCGTTTACTACTACATAAAACGTCTGTGCGTATCAGGGCGTAAATGAGCGTGTGTGTGTGTGCGGCGCCATTCAAACTGTTCCAGAGAGGTTTGTCTCAGAGGGGAGGTGAGGTCGACACGAGAGAGAGGCAGGGAGTGGCCATAATAGTGTAGTGTAGTGGTCATACGCGTAGTACTATTGCTTAACTGTGCCGTAACTCTGTTTCACTAGAGTTTCTTTCGCAATTCAAGAGGGTGCTTCATATGCATGTAAGATTGTCTTTGGCTCTGTTCATTTATTCATGAGACACTTACACCCATACTTGTAGATAAAATAGAGTTTGTATACTGTTAAAATAGGGGTTTATATTTTTTTTATGCACGAATTCTACATTATTATTGCGTGTTTTCATTGTATTATATGTGTGTATTTACAAAAGAACATATATTTAGATAGTTAATTGATTCAGGTGTTATTTTGCGGAAGTCAAATTTACAGGCAATTTGATCTACATTACTTTGCGTGTACTAATTGGTGGCGGAAGCACGCGTAGCAAGCGTAGATCACATTGCCTTAAGTATATATATCAGTAATGTACTGCTCTTAGTACAAGCTTCGCTTAGTTTGGGCACAGTGTAAGTAATGTTTGGGACTTGATGGCAATGTGTAATTTGTCCAGGAATATTTATTTTCCGGACCTGAAAGTATCTGAAAGTAAGAAACTCCTTTACCTTAAAGGATTTTATTGGAATGCTCATGTCATAGGATACTTTCAGGCATCCTGAGCATTCCAATAAAATCCTTTAAGGTAGAGGAGTTTATTGGAATACTCATAAGATCTATTCCCGAGACCTCGTGACTTTTTCCAATTGAATTTTAACATCGCATAAACTACTGGAGCCGTATGTGGTACATGTGATATATGTAAGTATATTAGCTACTCATTTTCATTGCTTTTCGGGTATGCAATTTATAGACGACAAGCCCATGGCCATACCACCGCTTTAGTACGGCACTAGGTTTTTCGACATTTATTTTTAATCATCTTTATACTATAAAAAAGCCATACATTAATAATTAGTCGTAATTCCTCACTTGTACCTGGGAAATTCCATTTACTCACCTACTCACCTGTACCGCTCAGAAATGACGGCATAGTGCGCAGAGTTATTTTCTGATATAGTAACAGCCTTCTAAGCGTTATTCACGTTGGTTCATTTCACAGATTATTTTTTTTCCATGGGCTTGTAGTCTATTAGACTTATCCCGATACAAACATAGGACATTTTTTTAAATTATAATTTTTCTATTAGTCTAAGCGGTCACGTAAGTTAAGCAACGTCCAACGTGGCCTTTCTATGGATGGGTTTATTTATCTCGAGCTCGTCCGTGCTTCGCAGGGCATGTTAACTTAACATTCCCTCCGAAGCCGGGACGCGAATTTACAAAGGCTACACTATTTGAGTCTGACAGACTCTAATAGATGAGCTTTTGCATATGCATATAACTCGACAATACCTAATTACTGTCGAGTATAGTATGTTTCATATCTTGTGTTTTGTTGTGTTGTGTCATGTTATGTTATGTGCCATACTTAATAAAGACTGACTGTTACCATGTTTAAATTGTAAAAATACTAAGCTAATCGTAAATTTGATAAAAATAATTATCTGCGTTTTGTATTTTACAGTAGAGGTACCTACGCTAGAAAAAATATTTTAGTTTTATTATTATTTGTACTCGCAACAAGTATGTAGTGTGTGCCTACGTTTCTTATCTAATAAAAGTTCGTTTGTTAGTTAGTTTTTCTTTTTTTTTTTTGTCAATTACATACACAATAGAAAGAGGAAATTTAATTATTTTTAATATAAAAAAAACAGTTGTCATTATACTATCAACCCATTATTGAAGCTAACGATCGGTAAATATCGGTATGAAATGGAATAAGATTTGTTACTGCAACGTTAGAATGAATTTATCTAACAAAGTCTAAGCAATTTCGGTCAATTTCTGTACTATAATAGATTAAGGTTTCGTCAAGTTTTTGTCAAACAAAAGCTAAGCCAGTTCAGTTTGCACTTTCACTATAATGGTATAGCCTTTGTAAACTCGCAGCCGGGACCCCTTCGATTGAGGGGAGACCCGTATCCTAGCTGTGGAATTATTATGGGTTGATGCCACTCGATTTAGGTTTAGACCTTTTTGTTCCTAGTTAGGTTTATTAAGAAAATTACTTATTCTTATCTTAATTCGATTGGACGATGTGAACAAATGTTGTATTTATACAGTCTGGATCTTTCGTATTACGAGTTTGTTAAATATGCTAATGTTAGGGTGTAATTGCAAATAACATGAAGATTGGTTGTAGAGGGTGATATTTTAATATTTAAATTTCAAAAGATTATTTATAGAGACCTTTTAAAGTGGAATCAAATTAGTATAAGTATAAATATATTATTTGGAATACTATTCAATTCTTTAAAATATTCTGCAACCACAAACGTTCTCGTATTTTCGAGTTAAATTTAATCAACATACGTTGAAAATGTGCGGTTTGAAAACTCAGCGCTGGTTTTCAACAATGCCTGATTGCAAATAACATGAAGGTTATACAGAGAATTTCTTAAGAAAAGATTGATTGTAGATGGTGATATTTTAATATTTAAATTTCAAAAGATCATTTATAGAAACCTTTTAAAGTGGAATCAAATTAGTATAAGTATAAATATATTATTTGGAATACTATTCAATTCTTCAAAATATTCTGCAACCACAAACGTTCTCGTATTTTCGAGTTAAATTTAATCAACATACGTTGAAAATGTGCGGTTTGAAAACTCAGCGCTGGTTTTCAACAATGCCTGTGATTTCTGATGCGAAATAAACCAGACATTTGTTGCCGGAATTGAAAATACTTCCACGCGATAGTTTCTGGTAGATTTTGTTTTAAAATTTGTCTATTTTGTCAAAGTATGTATAGGTTGTTGTTGATGGCCGTGTGGTTTCCGGCAGATTAGAATAGAATCACTCCGTATCTTCCCGTGGACAAGGCGACTGAGGGACGGACGAGAGAGGGTCGTGCTCCTGTAGTGGAGACTAAAATGACCTGATGATGATGATGATGATCTATAGGTTGAAAAATATTCTTATGAGGCGTGACGTTGACAGTAATAAAATTTTATATATATTAATTACTAGCTGACCTGGCAAGCGTTGTTTTGCCATATAAATTATACTAATATGTAATAATAAATAAAATAAATTATAATAATATCGCTATTAAAAAATAGGAGTTGTTGGTAGAAGGGTGAAAATTTAGTGTTGTATGTATTTTAATGCCACATAATAAAAAAATAAAAAGAATTGTCCAAAGGAAAAAAATAAATTAGGATGAACCACTCTTATCACTTAGGGGTATAAAAAGTAGATAACAACCTATTCTCTACGGAATATACATACAAAATTTCTTTAAAATCAGTCAAGCCGTTTCGGAGGAGTATGGTAACTAAAACTGTGACACGAGAATTTTATATATTAGAAGATATCACATGCAAGTTCTCAGTATATGTAGGTACATTACAAACTACAACTCAGTCATTATATTCAAATTCATATTTTATGTTCACTGTGGCATTTTTTATCCACTTGATGCGAAGCAGTTACCGTAGCCATATTAACTTTCGTAACATGAAATATCGCTCACGCGCCGCAAACCCCGCTACCAACGCAGCAACTTCTTTCTTTCTGATGACAGCACTCATTCACAGGACACAATAACCATCAAAAGGATTGTTATTTGTCTGCGGTATTCTGAGAGATACTTCTCCAGTCGGACAGCTTACGAATATGCTTTGCCCTACCTCTCTTTTACCAGAACCTCTTTCGCTAGTCGGCAAGGTGAACCACGTGCAGGCAAGGGCCACCTACACTCAAGAGTATGACATAGCAATTTTGTAGCTTTATTCAAGAGAATTCTCTAAGAACCCTTTCAGACTAGCGTTTTATAAAATGCTACTCTGAAAGGGTACGAGCGTTCGTTTTTCTAATTGCGTATAGGAGCGTTTTTGATACAGACATAATTTCAAAGGTACCTAGGAATTATCGTTGTTGTTGTTGTAAAATCTCGACTTGAGACGCATAAGGGCCTGTGTATGATTTATCAACTTTTCAGGAGAGCGAAATGAAAAATCGGGTAACAAATTAAAAAAAAATCTCATTTATTGTTTTTTTTACAATATTAATCAATATTCTTGTACTGTTTGTTTACTGTACAAACCTTTGTGCCTTTATTTTTTTTTAGTTTAAAACTGACATTATTAATATTTTAATCATATATTTTTAAAAAAACATGATATCCGACCTTATGCTTGTATAATTTTATGTATAGTCTAAAATTTTTATTTTTAAAATAAGATATTACTATATGCTTGAATTTTTTTAAATTTACTACGAGATTGTTGGGTTCTATAATAACATATGGCGTTATGGTTGATGCAAAGAGGAAACATGATACAGTCTCACTTAAAGTTAGTACCTAATAGGCACACATAATGTCGGAGTAAAATTAAATAAAATCTCTTCTAAATGTCTTACAATTCAAAAAATAAATATTAGTTAATCAGTCTTGATAATATTTGGGGTAGGTAATGTTAAAAAAATGTTCTCCAAAAACTTTTGAAAATTTGGAGCCTGCTTTCATATGGAATCTTTTCATAGCATTTCTCTCTACAAGCACACGGAGGCTTAAGCTCTCGGCCTTCTACATTTGGTTTCTTTTTGGCCATAGTTGAATGATAGGGAGATCCTTTTAACCTAGCCATTTTGGAAGCAACCCTTTTCAATTTATCTACGTTTTTCAGCCTTTTTTTCGATTTGGCTTGTAAAGGAATCCCAGCAGATTGTTCTATATTTATGTTATTAGCAGAAATTTCTTCATTTTGTAAATAAATTATTCCATTCATGTCTATGGTCATAATCCTGTTCCTAATATTATGTCGTTCTTCGTCCAATGGGACACAACTTAGAGTAGACTCAAAGTTATCAACACCAACACTGTTTGTAGCCAATGGAACAAGCTCTTTGCACGTCGTAATTGGAGTATCAATATCAGTATTAGGAAATTGGTTACTTGCATTATTAATAACATCTTCTGAAAAATCTATTGGGACAATTTGTTCCACCAGTTCCATTTGCTTGTCAAACCCGTACACATCAAAAGAGACCCCAGGTCCTCGATAGTTTCTCGTATTATTTAAAAGGTCTTCCAAAGTAATGAGATCGTCTTCAACTGTTTTTGTTTGAGGTAATTTGTTTGGTGTGAATAATACTTTTTTTACTAAATTTTTTCGACTTTGGGGAATGTCATGTTCTGGTGAATGACTGATAAAACTATCGGCATCTGAAAGAATTAGAAGAACATATTACATACTTTTCGATTAGTTACATACCTTCACTTGTAGTCAGTTTAACATAAAAACGGCTCATGCAACTGCTACCAGCAATGTCGTCTTTTGGTTCTAAAAAAATAGATTCTTCTTATTACTGTTTTACGTAAAATAAGTTTAAAAGTAACAAAAACAGGCCAAGTGTGTGTTTGGTCATGCGCAATGTAGAGTTTCGTAGCTACCGTTGTTCTGATTTGCAGATGTAGATGGAGGGCTTTATGTTGTTTAATACTATGAAACGCCCTAATTTTTTTCTCAACATTTTATATTACCACTTTGTCGGCGTGACTAATATGTATACTAATGCCAAATTACAGCTTTCTAGTAGGTACCAAGATTTTCTGGGCTAAGGTTTAGACAAACAGACAGACAGATGGACAGACGGTTGGATAGACAAACAGACAAGCAGACAGACAGACGGGCATGGTAAAAGGGTTCATGGACTATGGACCCCAAAAAAACCGTTGTTTATTATAAAGGAATCTGCATTATTTTTATTATTATCTTATTATAAAATTGGCCTTGAAATCTAAATACATAACATATATTCTTAAAAATAGCTAGGACTTATCGATCAAAATTAATATGTAACTATCTATAAGGATGTCTTTAGTAATAGGATCTCGCGCTCTTGGCAGCTAGTACATTTTATTAGTAAATTTCAAAACCAGCTTGGAACTCGCCTGCAAATGCATTCGCGCTGACCTCACTATTCGTCTACGGTATCTTTTTGATATTTTGACACCGACAAAGGTTCGTCATGCGTTTTCAAATTTATCTACAACCTATTAACATTTTTTTCATGTACTTTTTTAATTTTTATTTCTAATAAAATTAATATTTTATTAAAAATAAAAATTAAAACTTAATTAAAAATTAATATTTTTTTAAATTAGTTAAAAAAGTACTTTTATATTTTTTTTCTTAATAAAATTAATAAGTATTTTATTAAAAATTAAAAAAGTACATGAAACAGATACTTTTAACGCTATTGATCGCAACGCTTGGACAATTATTATATCGAACCTACCTATTCGCGTAAAGTCTTGTGATTTCTTTTCTTTTTTGGACATAATCTTTACTCGGATATCAACTAATTTCTGGTGCTTATTAATTAACTGCAGATACATGTTCTGGAATATAACACATAAGATTACACGTTTAGGTTGTGACTAATAAATAAATATCTTTTCTATTTAAAAATACGTATTTTCACTAACTTACCTTATGTTCGTCCTCCATTTTTATCATGTTAAATCACTAAACAAAACCGCAATTCAACCCGATTATGAAGCCAAAAAGTAAACAAATGAATCGCCGATAATGTCGGATGTCATTCAATTCGCGAGCTTAGACAACCTTAAAATTGTAAGCATAACGTTGCTTTTTCACTTACTTCGATCTAAGGAGCGGAGAAACAACACGTTATATAGGCATAACACCTCATGTTAACATGATACCTACTAATTGTTATAAAATCTGCGAAGCAAATAGTTATAAGTCATCTTAAAACCAATGCTTACTTTATTCCGAGGGGCATAAAGTTCTTTGTGTTCATATATTTATTATTGTATACAATACTGTTATAAGCAGAAAGTAGCATGTAGAGAAAATCCCTAAGTTTAAAACAAAATATTTAGAAGCAAATAAACTCTTATCAATATCCGCCGTTGCAATGATACCAAACCTATGAATATAAAATCTTATGATGTTATGAAACTTTATTCCTCGGTTTAATTGAATAACTTTGCGACATAAGACCTTATGCACGTCAAAAACTGACACAAAGAAATGAGATAGAAATATGATTGTCAGTTGGTTAGAAAGAGCTCAAAGAGTTTAGTTTTTGTGGCTAAAGAAGTGATTTTGGTCTCATGTAGACATAGGCCCTTATGCGTCTCAGGTCGAGAAATATTTATCGTACAAAAGGAATACAAACATGTTATAAAAATAGGATAGTTACATGTACAATGGCGGACTTATCCTACTTGGATTTTTTCCTACCAACCATTTAATATTCTAAAGGAAAAACATATGTAACGTAGTGAATTTAGGTACAACACAGTCACATGGTAACAATAATAACAAAAAAAGAATAATATAATAGTATATAAGAATAGACTTGACATACTGAAGCATCGCTAATTACATGCACCGCCCGGGCCCAAGTCTGTAACTTTTAGTTAAGCACCACGCCATTGACACTCTATCGACACACTATAGACATTATAATGCCATTGTTGCAAATTCCGTATTCTGCAAAAACTACAATGGCGGCTCAGTGGTGTCTCAGTGGTGTTTCAGTAGTGTGTCTTGACTGTGGTCGTACAATAGGTTTTCAGTATTGCTTACCAAAACCTACCATGCGACCATAGATAAAGATGTACACTAACCTACTGCTTTTTAAAATCCTATTTTTCATCAATTAACTCTATTTATGAGATGCATTTTAATAATTTAAAAACATTTTATTATCAAATGGATCAAATTTCCCTAAAAACATGCGTAAAAATCTATAATAAAAGAATATTATGACGTAATTTTTTTGTCTACGACGTTCGTAAAAAAAAAACAACTGTCAATTGTCAAAAACTATCCGGCGGGAAGCTTTATTGGAGACGTTAGCCAAATAATGTTTTGGAATATATAATCAAATTTAAAAGTGTACTTATTGCAAATTATTGAATTTTCAGGAGCATTTCGGTAATTCATCAGAATTCTAATAGTATCATTTTATCACTTACAAATTTAACAAACAATACACTCCAATCAAAGTGTAAGTGGTTCATCAAGATCTTTGAACCAAAGCCAACTTCACCTGCACGTGGTGCACCCTGCTGACTGACAAACGAAGCTCTGGCAAAAAGAGAGGTAGGGAGCATAATTGTAAGCTACACCCGACTGGGTAATAATAATAATAATAATCGTTTATTTCAGACAATTGTTATGTAAACAAAACAAGTCCATATTATAAATACCTTAAACTAAAAATATATATTTATATAATTGTTCATTTTGTTGACAATATCTATAATTAGACGCGCTTAGTCGGCAGCGTATTCCGCGCGGTGTCCTGTAACCGGCCACGAAAGCGGCGGAACAAAACACCTTTCGGCCAGAATTCCTCCTTCGTGAAGGTCGAAAGATGTTCTGTTGGAACCCTCACCACGAAGGAATTGAAGTTCACTCGGTGGCGCGATTCCAACCTTTCGACTCTACAATTGAAGTTGGTCTTCACTCGGATGTACTCTACAATCTCCTCTCAAGTAATGTACCTCCACCTCGCAGAATAACGCAGCCATATAACAATTCCCTTGAGGGTTGTTGTGTTCCTGCGAGTGAGTGAGGTCACCAGAAAGAAAGGAAGGAGATGCTGCGTTGGCACCGGGGGTAGCGGCGCGCTAGCAATATTTTATCTTGTGAACGTTAATATGGCTACGGTAACCGCTTTACATCAGGCGGGCCGTATGCTTGTCTGCCACTTGACGTAAGTAGTATAAAATAAAATCAACATTAGTTTTATAAGTTGATGTCAAGCACGATCAAAAATATTGCCAAGTTGTCAAGTAACCTTCATAGACAAATCTTTAATTCAGGAGAGATTCCGCTCCGACATTGCTGTCTCCGAAAAAAGGAATGAGCTCATCAATTAGCTCCCTTGCTTGCACCTTCCCAAGCCGAAACGTTTTCATAAAATCCGCCTCGGGAAGGTCATCGAAGGCACTCACATGCTGCCTCATTAATGCGCGAGATTTGTGACGCTGACGCCAAAGACGATCGACGGTCGGCACTGTTGGCTAATGTCAAAATACGCCACCGCAAAGTAGGTGCTATCGGCCTCATTGCACCTAAAAAATACGTCCACTTTATTAACAGTGCCTTTAGGAGACTACCACAATACACTCCGACCGTTGCACACACACAGGGATACTTATTTATAATTAAAAAACCGAGTGTCATAGAAACGCAATACCGAAAAAGGGTGTCGTTGTTCGATGGTCTCACAATGGCAGTTCAATGGCCAAAACACTATTCAAATACGATAGACACAACTGTCAAATACACTTTAAATATTTGCACACTACCGCAACTTCGGCCATCACGATGCCATTGAAACACTATAATGGACCAGACTACCATCATTACAATAGTCTTACTATGGTGTTTCAATGGCACTACAATGGCAAGTCAATGACCATAAATAATTTGTAGAATACCAAGTGGCAAAGACAATTCTATCGAGACACTACTGACACACTATTGATACGTTGGTTATTTTACAGACTTGGGCCCGATGCTTCCTCAGGTGTAGCTTGAACGATGCGATACTTTGTGACATCATCACGTTAGGTGGGAGCGAATTCCATAAACGAGCTGCTTGCATACAGGATTAGGAGTTTGGGACAGGAATATTCAATAAAGGAGAATGAATTGCATATTATAACATTGTAACTTATCAGGGTATAGTATAAGTAAATAGCACTGACTGCTTTGGACATCTCTGCTCCAGCTGGAGTAATTATAATTTACAGGAACTATTACTGGCGATAGAAGCACAAAAAGTAGTGTAGACCAAATTGCTTTTAAATTTGACTTAGTCTAAATAACACCTGATTTAATTAATTTTAAAGAAATAACATCAAATACCTTCACTACCATAAATCTAGTAGTTGGTATTCAACGGTGGTTTAATTACAGGGTAAGTGATAAGGGTGAAGGGATGCTTTCACCGCCAAATAAACAGACGGACATAACGACCGACTAGTTTATTTGGGTTTATACGTGCTAATTTGAAATGGGTCCGTTTGCAAATAGATAGGCACGAATTAGATCTCCTTTATTTCTACTTAGCAATTCCACATACGATTCCTTTCCATTTTTTGGCTTCTTAGTATACTCCTCATTCGCCATGTTCGTCGGTCCGTTTGTTGTTTAAGTCAGAATCTTAGAGTACCACAAAATATGGAATATACGACATCCAATTGATTGAACGGATTAATAAAACTAACTAATAAAACTAAAAAGAAACTAATCTAAAAACTTCTTTTAAAAAAACTCACTCATTTTAACAAAACTTATTGTGATTCAAAAACATCGGTCCCTTGTGGCAGGGATTCAAGAGCACTGGTTGCGTTTCCTCGCTGATTCTTATTCTTTGAGCAAAGAAAGAGCCAGCCCTCCTATCTCCAGAGACAGCGACCAATTCTGTAGATATCACTGAAAAAAAGTTTTTTGCAAATGAGCCCCATGGACCAAATGTCTCGACTCTAAAGGGCATAAACATATATTCTCCTGAGAGGCATTCATATTTACGCTGTTTGTTTTGTTCCGCCTCAACGCTCAACGCAGATGCACTAAGGTGAGAGGGCGCAAGTGTGTCAACACATGTTGTATCCTACACTAGCGCCCTCTCGCGTCCCCAGGGAACTAGCATCGCATCATCAGTCCTCTTACCATCATTACGGTTTATACCCCTAGGTTTTAGGGTACTAAGAACATTAATGGTGGCAAGTGCCCTTCTAATGACGTCGTTAAGAGAGCTGTGGCGGGACAACCTTCCGGAACTTCGGAGACAGTGTAATCAATGGCGCCCATACTGGTCAACATCACTGCTGCATGAGCAGCGATGGGATATGTACACTAATGTACCTAAACGGAGCCCAATTGCAAGCCTAACTGTCGCTGTCAAGCAGCAACCAGATTCCTTCGGCGAGACAACTAGAAGACGAGCGCAGTCTTTGAACACGGATTTGAACAATTTTGAGCCAAAATTCAGAGTTTTTTGCACCAAATGAACATTCCAGAATTGGAATTTGTTGGATTTTTTCCACTACAGTGTCCTCATTGGGGGCATTTCTTGCTTTATATTTTCTTCGATAAATCATTAGCCTTGTAAGTGGAGGAAAGGTAAGCTGGGAGAGCAACACTCGAAATTTTTCTGATACCTGTTCCATCAGATTTAATAGGTAATGATGCTTGAGTCCTGGATATTTTTAAAATTTTCACACAAAATAAGTGTCGTCGACACATAAATTTAGAATTTTCTCTAGTGAATCTCTAAGGCATATATCCATTTTTTCTATTAGTTCTAAATGTTTCCAGATTGGACTTGCGTGCAGTAAGTATGTGTGGCAAACATGAGATAGAGAATATGTCAAATTTTGTATGGCGCTGTTTGTTTAGCTAATTACTTAGCTTGCCATAAAAAACAACCAGCACGTGAAACAGTACATTACATGTTTCGCAGTTGTTCCGGGGATAAAAATGTAAGGTTTTACCATCTATAAACGAGCACCAATCAATTACACCAAAGTACGTTGCCGTGACTTATTTGACGTTCCGTACGCAAGGACGGAGCTCGCTAAGCAAGCCCCATTTTCACTCCCTCTAAGTTTACTAAATGCAGACACTCGCTAGCATCCTGGATTTATTTAACTGTACACTGCACGAGTTTCGCAGAATGGTAATAAAGTACTTTAGAAAGTAAAAATTGCTATTTATGTTATAAATATTTTTGTTATTGCTATGCCTTGTTTAATAGTGTAACACTTAATAGGTAGATGGCGCCACACTGCGACTTCACAGCAGTAAAATATACAATGCAAAAATTCACCACCATCACAAGCCAGGAAGGCTAGGTAGCTCAGTGGGAAGAGTACTCGACCGGTAATCTAGAGGTTATGAGTTTAAATCCCATCGAAGCAGGGGAGGTGAATATTTCCATTTTTTTTTAATATTTATAATATTCTGGCAAGTTGGGCGAAATAAATTATTTAAATGATATTTATGTGTATTTATTGTTTTAAGTATAAGTACTAAGGCAACACAGTTATATTAAGATATAACTGTGTTGCCTAAGCGAGTATATTGGGAAATTGTAAGGCTCGCTTAGTCCCAGTAAGAATAAATAAATAAATAAAATATTTTGAAATTACGACACACTCTCATCACAAAACAAAAACGAAAACAACATTTCCAATTTCCTCAACCCTACTTTAGAATTGCGGACAAAGTTTCCTAATGAACTGATTTCAAAGAGCATTGCATGATTTAAGTGCATTGGTTCAAAGAAAGACAAAGTTACACAACCCTCCGAGGCTTATATGGTAAAGTTTTAAGTTAATTTAGGTTCATGGAATTTACAGTACTCTAGAGACGGCAATTTTATTCACATTTATATAATACAAGTTTCTGGGGTTTGTATATAGTACCAGCATAAAACTTATCATATATGCTACAATCTCTGAGTTTAGTCATATTTTTAACTATATAGGTAGTTAAAAATATGACTATCATGTATCATATCATATTGTCGCGGTCCTGTCTCGAACGATCTAGAATGGAACCTTCTAGAATAGTCGCCGAATACTTCGTTGCAAGCAATAATGATCCGTATGTCTAGTGCCATAAGGTTCATAACACTATGACATGAAAATGTTCGAGATGTGTCTCGAGACATTACGATGACTTACCGAAGGGAGGTACATACGGGAATATTCGAGAACCCTTGCCGGCGAATATAAATAGCGACCGCCGCGGCGCATGGGGAGTTCAGTTTGGACTTCGGAAGAGTAAACTTCGAGCGAATCTACCTGCGAGACAAGTGATAACCTACGACCTCAGCGATACTATTGGACTTCGATTTGACCTGCGATTTGGAATTTTAGTGTGAACTTCGTGTTGTGAAAACCTGCAGACCAGACCCTGCGTGAATAAATCCTTGCAAGTTGTCATTGGCGTTTTACATCCAAATCCAGAACCCTAGCTCGTAACATTTGGTGTCAGAATTGGGGATTTGGAGATACCACTGACTCCGAGGCGAGGACAAGCCAAGATGGTGCGAGGTCGCCCCTACTAGTGTTGTCACCGAGGCATACTGGGCTCAATGGGACGGTTTTATTCTGCAGAACGGAATACTTTACCGTGAATGTGAAAAGCCTAACGGCAGAGAGTTCTATCTTCAGATAGTTGTCCCAAGAGATGGGGTACAGGATGTCCTTCGTGAAGTGCATGATGGCGTGTGGGGTGGACGCTTAGGCGTGGGACGGACGTTGGCAAAGATTCGAGAAGGGTTTTACTGGCTTCATTGTCGTGAAGGATTGGTGCCGCAGGTGCGCTGCTTGCGCAGCGGTAGGGGGTCCATCATTTAGAAGCCAAGGAAACCTGCAACTTTGTAACGTTGGTGCACCATGGGAACGCGTTGCGGTTGATGTGGCTGGGCCATTCCCTGTGGCGGAGTCGGAGGATGGGTGATTCATGGTGGTTGTGGATTGCTTCTCTGAGCGGCCAGAGGTATTCGCCATGCCTGGTCAAGAGGCTGGTCAAGAACTGTTGCGTTCGGGTTGTTCGGGAAAGTGGTTTGCTGATTTGGTGTGCCTTCGGAGGTGCACTCCGACCAGGGTGAGAGGTTCGAGTCGCAGATATTTCAGGAGCTCTGCAAAATATTGGGTGTGCATGGGACTGGGACCGCCCCATATCATCCTCAGTCTGACGGCATGGTGGGGAGATTTGGTCAGGCACTCGAGGGACGTTTGGCGGGACTCGTTGGCGGCCACCGGAGGTACAGGGACGGGTGCATGCCGCCGTTTCTCCTGGCCTGCCGAGCGGCGGAGCGTGGCGGCGCGGGGGCAGCCCCAGCACGTGGCAGCTTTGGGCGAGAGCTGGGAGTGCCAGTGGATCTGCTGACTGGGGGACCTCCTGACGACCCACGTGCTCTGCACGGTTGCATTTCCGAGTTATGAGAGGTTGATGCCATAGTTCGGGAAAATGGGTTGCAGTCAAGTGAAAGGATGAAAGCTGGGTGCGACCGTCGAGCGAGTGCAGACGGCTTCGAAGAGGGAGCACTGGTCTGGCTTCGCTACGTTGCTCGACGAAAAGGAAAATCTCCGAAATTGCATACAGGCTGGGAAGGGCCGTGCAAAGTGGTAGCTCGGTTGAATGACGTGACATATCGAATTCAACGGCAGCCGAGAGGTGCACAAAAAGTGCTTCACATTGACCGCTTAGCTTCTTATCACGGCAGTAATGAAGATGCTCGGGACGAGCATCTCTAAGAGGGGAGCAGTGTCGCGGTCCTGTCTCGAACGATCTAGAATGGAACCTTCTAGAATAGTCGCCGAATACTTCGTTGCAAGCAATAATGACCCGTATGTCTAGTGCCATAAGGTTCATAACACTATGACATGAAAATGTTCGAGATGTGTCTCGAGACATTACGATGACTTACCGAAGGGAGGTACATACGGGAATATTCGAGAACCCTTGCCGGCGAATATAAATAGCGACCGCCGCGGCGCATGGGGAGTTCAGTTTGGACTTCGGAAGAGTAAACTTCGAGCGAATCTACCTGCGAGACAAGTGATAACCTACGACCTCAGCGATACTATTGGACTTCGATTTGACCTGCGATTTGGAATTTTAGTGTGAACTTCGTGTTGTGAAGACCTGCAGATCAGACCCTGCGTGAATAAATCCTTGCAAGTTGTCATTGGCGTTTTACATCCAAATCCAGAACCCTAGCTCGTAACAATATCATCATCTATCTACATAATGGATAGGACCGTCATATTAAAAAAAAATATATGACCTCCTCCTATCCATTATATGGTCAATGGTGAACGGTATATAGAATTAAAAGTGTTTACTATTGACCATATAATGGATAGGACCATGTTAAGGAGCAGCCCTCTTGCCACCAATGAATAAGCGACTCTATTCAATTTGAAATAGAGTCGCTTATTCATTGGTATAAATAAGCTATTCAGTTATTGAATCGCAATAAAAGTTGGTGGTTGGGTCGCAGAAAACATGTAGATTATATGGGTTTTAGAACGTATATTTACAAGGAGATATAAAATACAGAAGCTTAGTAGCCGACATTACATGGAAAAATCGGACCATAGTTTTCTTCGTCAAGTATAAAAAAAATAATCGAAAAAAACAGAGTATAAAAAAAGTTTACATATAATTAACTAAAAAAGGTTGCCGTCGGTAATAGACCATAAGATTCTAGATGGACCGATGACCTCAAGAGAAGGGCTGGATGAGGAAAGCGGAGGATCGCATATGGTGGAAGGCATTAGGGAAGGTCTATATCCATCCAGCAGTGGATAGATACAGGCTGATGATGATGATGATGATCATTATCAAGTGGGACCACGAAATTGTTCTGATGTCTGTATATCCCTCCGGAATTGTGGTCCTACTACTATGTCCTACCTGTGAAGGACATAGTAATAGGACCACAATTCCGGAGAGCTGTTTCCCTCTGTTAAACATACGGAGTGTCTTTGGCACCAGGTTCATCTTCTACCCTCAATTGTTTTAGCCAAAACAGAAAGTAATTGTTGAACATATCGGCACCAAGGATCCTAACACTCTTTCGGCACCAAGGATCCTAACACTCTTTGTTAATTTAAGACTACATTTAGTTCTAGCTTCCACAAATTGCGACAGATTATCCATAGCGTCTTGTCACAATATACTATCATACGTTAGATACTGGGCCTCTGTTATGGTTCACAAGTTAAGACTTAATGTCCATTAACATGTCTGTTTGGCTCGGTTCAGGCTAATTGGGTGTTTTCTACGCATTTACCCACTGTTGGATATACTCGTAGGCCTTCCTTGATGCTTTCCTCAATACTATGCGACTTTCGCAGTTTAATAAATATATATTTAAAACATATTATTTAGTTTATATATATAAAGACATAGGCTTTTAATGCCATAACTGTCATATTGTTGTCTCTCACGTTGCTAAGAGGGGAAGTGTATAACTTACTAGTTTTAGTTTAAGCAAGTTGTCACTAGATGGCGCTGTCGCTAAATTTGTTGACTGTAAATCGCGTTATGGTTACGTTTGTGCATGTTGTATTGGTTAATTATTTTTTTTGATATTATAGACAGCTTTGTACGTAGAACAGTTGTTTCATTTATCAACCACTAGGAGCCGCTTGTGCTAGGGTTGATCATTTGGTCCTTTGGTGCCGGATTTTTTGTACGGTGGTCATACAGTAGACCACAGCCCCTCCGTACCGCAGTGGATCGCTGCATAAAGGTGCGGCAACAGCATCTAGCTGAAGGTGCTCCTACTGGAAGGAGCCAGCTGGTGTGCAGACGGTAGACCCAGGAGTTGGTGACGTCAGGAAGAGGATCCATTGCAGTGAGTGGAGCGGGAGGTTACCCGATTGCGAAGGAAAAAGTGAAGTGTTGTGAAGTTTGCCTGTGAGTACTTTCCATTTATTAGTTGCGCTCTAAGTGTATGAAGAAAGAAACGTTCAACTCAAGAACAAGCAATTTAGAACTTTATAGCTAACCATTCAGAAACTTGTAATAGTTTTAACTAACACAATAGGGATAGGGACTTAGAATAATTTTACTAGTAATACTAACTTAGAATAATTTCGATAAAAGCGACAGAACGGGGAATCCACGCCCGTTTTGTACTAGAAATTTATGTATGTAAAACACTTGTAAAATTTTTGCCTAAAACTAGAAATTTTGTTAAGTGTCAAACTATTTAAATTTAAAGGTTTATTATTTTTTGCTGTTAATTTACAATACAAGTTATGGAGTCATTACTGTTTTTTCAAAGGGATTTGGCAAGTAAAATAAACAAAGCCAAATCAAACTTTCGAAAGTCACCCAAGGATCGTATAACAAAAGAATATTTAGAGAGTAAATTGGAGTCACTTGATAATTTATGGTTCGAATTTTTATCGGGACACAAAGAGCTTATGAAGACATGTGATATCGAAAAAATAAAGTCGTCTACTTATGTGTCAGAAGATGTGTACGAAAATACGGAAGAAATGTATATAGATTATAAATGTCAATTGAAGGCTAAATTAAACAGCATGGTCGGTAGTGTTCAACAATCTATTTCATTGAATAAAGAGTCAATGAATACATCATCTACTTCTATTAAACTGCCAAAAATATCACTTCCCGCCTTTTCAGGTAAGTATACAGAGTGGATATCGTTCCGAAATATGTTTATATCTTTGATACACAATACTCCGATAGACGATATCCAAAAACTACATTATTTAAAGGGTAGCTTGACCGGAGAAGCGGAACAATTGCTTCGCCATATATCAATTTCGGGCGAAAACTATAATCGTTCTTGGCAGTTGTTAGAAGAACGGTACAACAATAAAAAATACCTATCACAGTGCATTTTAAAAAGGATGTTAGGTCAAAAAAATGCTATCGCAGAATCCGCTACTTATCTAAAAGAGTTGATGGACACTACCACCGAATGTTTGGAGGCTCTGTCCAACATAGGTATCGATATCTCCTCATGGGATATTATTGTAATTTATATCATATCACTAAAATTGGACCCTGAAACTAGAAAGCAGTGGGAACTAAATGTAGCTAGTAATACTTCATCCGATAGTTTACCCACGTATCAGCAGTTTAGGGATTTTTTAACAGCGCGATACAGAGCTCTAGAATTTGTTGAACCAAGGGTTGGATACAGAGCTTCCAACAGTGTGCAAAAACAGCGATCTTTACATGTGAATACTGATGTGTGCCCACTATGCTCGGAGGATCATCGTCTTGGATCTTGTAAACAGTTCGTTAAAAGGGATTATGCAAGTCGACATGGGTATGTTCAATCGAATGGGTTATGCTTTAATTGCTTAGGGAATGGTCACTCTGCCCGATTTTGTTCTAGTAAATCAACATGTAGAATTTGCCACAGACGTCATCACACCCTGTTGCATCCTGAAGCGTCAGCTGAAGCCAAGGCTCACTCAATCGAAAATAATGTCAGATCAAATGTTGCTCAAGAACAAGGAGATACGTCAGATGCAGACGAAGTTAAGTTGGCAGAAATCAATGTAGATCAGATATCGAACTATTTCTCATCAAAATTGAATCAACATCATGTACTATTGCCTACCGCCGTAGTTAACGTCAGCTCAAAATGTGGGAGTAAACACACTCTGCGGGCGTTACTAGACCAAGGGTCACAAGCTTCATTTGTGACTGAAGCTACCGTACAATTACTCGGTTTGAGAAGAAAAGCTGTTAAAGGGGTAATATCTGGTTTAGGCGGGGACAAAAACATTACTTCAAAGGCGACTGTATCTTTAAGAATTCAATCTATACTAGAACCTAAAGTAGAAATTCAGGTTAAGGCATACGTGTTAAAATCGGTTACCTCTCTCTTACCGTCACGCAGGATTGTACAAATAAAATCATTGAATATTCCACAAGAAGAGTTGGCAGACAAACAATACTATTTGCCAAGCAAAATTGATTTGTTACTTGGCGCTGATATATATGCTCAAATTATACGAGACGGTATTAGAAAGGATACAGAGGGTTCATGCATTGCACAACAAACATCTTTGGGGTGGATTATATCGGGAGTAGCAAATACGATTGAAAACGTTTCGACAAATATTACTGTAATGCATTTATCAGTGAATGAAAATGACATATTAAAAAGGTTTTGGGAAATAGAGTCAGATCTAGGATCGTCTAAAGATAAGTTATTAACAGAGGAAGAGAAAAAATGTGAGGAGTTATTTAATAAAACTACATTTAGAGATATCGATGGTCGATATGTTGTAAAACTGCCGTTCCGTGTTGATTGTCCAGAAGTTGCCAAGTCCCGTGAAATTGCTGTGAAACGATTAAAATCTTTAGAGCACAAATTAAATAAAAACTTGGAGCTTAAAACTAAGTATAATGATGTTATAATGGAATACCTGACATTAGGTCATATGGAGGAAGTACCGATGAGTGAAGTTAATAGCTCTAAAGCTGTTTACTTACCGCATCATGCAGTGGTAAGAGACGACAAGGACACAACTCGGCTACGGGTGGTATTTGACGCGTCCTGTAAGGGAGAAAATAATGTTTCCTTGAATGACACCATGATGATAGGTCCTACGTTGCAAGAAGATTTACGCCATTTGATGATCCGATGGAGATGTCACCCTATATGTATAGTTGCGGATATAGTAAAAATGTATAGGCAGATAAAGGTACAAGAACAAGATACAAATTTTCAGAGAATTCTGTGGAGGGCCAGTATTAAGGAACCTATAAAGGAATATCGGTTATTACGTGTTACTTTTGGGACAGCGTCAGCACCCTATTTAGCTGTGAAATCACTGCAACAAATAGCATACGACGAGGGCAAGGAATTTAAAGAATCATCACAGAAAATTCTCCGGGATTTTTATATGGACGATTTGATGACCGGCTGTCAAACAGTAGAGGAGGGAGTCAAGGTGTACCAAGAAATGAACACGCTTCTTAATAAAGGACAGTTTTATTTACAGAAGTGGTCAAGTAATAGTGATGAGCTACTTATGCTAATAAAGGAAAAAGGAATAACGGGAAATGTGATGCAAGATATTAATATAAAATTTGACTCTATAATTAAAATTATTGGACTTACCTGGGACCGAGAGGCCGACGAATTCAGCTACACAGTGACATTGCGTACTCTTGATGAACCTGTAACAAAAAGATTAATAATTTCGGATATTTCAAGATTGTTCGACCCACTCGGATGGATCGCCCCATGTATAATAAAAGCAAAAATACTAATACAGAAGCTATGGTTGGCGGGAATAGGTTGGGATGACAAGGTACCTGAAACTATTCTAAAGGAATGGTTAACTTACCGAGATGAATTGTCGCTATTAAGTAACGTACGTGTTCCCCGATGGCTTAACACCAGAAACTGCGATGCCAGAGTCGATTTGCATGGGTTCTGCGATGCCTCTAAACTGGCGTACGCAGCTGTAATATACATTCGTGTCGTTGATAGTCAGGGTGCCATCCGTGTGAACTTGGTCACGGCTAAAACTAAAGTTGCCCCCATCAAACAGGTATCTATTCCTCGACTTGAACTGTGCGGAGCAATACTGTTGACGAGGTTATTAGTAGAGGTTTCAGAGGTGATGAATATTCCTAAGGCCAATATCTATGCTTGGACTGACTCCACAGTTGTGCTCGCTTGGCTTAACGATCATCCAAGCCGGTGGAAGACATTTGTCGCTAACCGCGTTGCTGAAATTGTATCGTCATTGGACCCTCAACAATGGTCTCATATTCCATCAACACAGAATCCAGCGGACTGTGCATCCCGTGGAATTAATCCAGCAGATATGTCAAGTTCGAAGATTTGGTGGAGAGGACCGTCTTTGTTGAGAAGGGAAATTATTGAACATAAAAAGCCCGAAAATAATGTAACTGAATTGGAAATTGCTAAGTCGTTCGTAGGAACAAGTCATACATCGGAGTGGATTGCGTTCTCGTCTCTTAGTAAGTTAATACGGGTCATTGCATATTGTCGAAGATTTTTACTTTTGTTGAAACCTAATTGTGTAAGAAAGAAATCTATCATTTTGGAAAGTAACGAAATCAATGACGCGATACAAGTCATTATAAAAAATTGTCAAGAGGAACATTTCAGACTGGAAAAGGACTCACTCATTAATAAAAACAAGTTGCCAATCAACTCAAATCTAAAATCTTTAGATCCCTTTCTAGATCAAAATGGGATTCTCAGGGTGGGAGGCAGATTGGAACTATCATCATTGAAAGAGGATACGAAACATCCAATTATACTACCAAAATCAGCGCATTTAACGAGCCTGATCATCAAGGATGCTCATTTTAAAACATTGCACGGAGGACCCCAACTCATGGTTCGGTTTTTATGTGCTAAATATTGGATCATTGGTGTAAAACAGTTAGCAAGAGGCTATGTACGAAAATGTGTAAGATGCATCAGGTACTCCGCTCCAACGATAATTCCTAAGATGGGTCAATTGCCACCAGCTCGTGTAACCCCAACAAGGCCTTTCAAGCATTCCGGAGTAGACTACGCAGGACCTATTAGTATACGCACCACGAAAGGACGAGGCCAACATTCTTACAAGGGATACATATGTCTATTTATATGCATGGCTACTCGAGCAGTGCATGTGGAAGCTGTCAGTGACTTGACCTCGCAAGGTTTTCTGGCGGCATTTAAAAGATTTGTAGCGAGAAGGGGTCACTGTTCTGACTTGTGGAGTGACAACGGCACAAATTTTTGCGGTGCATCTAAAGAACTAAATTCACTGTTTACATTGGAGAAGTCGGGCATTTTACCAGAAATTGTCGAAGGGTTAGCCAATAATAACACAACTTGGCACTTTATTCCTCCTCACGCACCAAATTTTGGCGGTCTGTGGGAGGCAGGCATAAAATCGGTAAAATACCACTTAAAACGGGTAATAGGCAACTCGACGCTAACATTCGAGGAGATAACGACAGTGTTGGCGCAGGTGGAAGCATGCCTCAATTCACGACCACTATCTCGTCTCGAATCCAACAGTGATGCAATTGACGTTTTGACACCAGGTCATTTCCTTGTCGGCGAGCCGCTAATAACTGCCCCTGATCAGAATTTTGAAACTTCTAATATCTCTACTTTAAGACGTTGGCAGTTTACTCAAAGGATGCTTCAGGAGTTTTGGCGCCGGTGGTCCAGTGAATATTTGACAAGATTCCTGCAAAGATATAAATGGAGAGAGGTTACGTCTGAACCGAATATCGGTGATATTGTGTTAATAAAGGAAGATGACTTACCCCCATGTCGTTGGTTGTATGGCAGAATTATACAGAAACATCCAGGCGCAGATAACATCACACGAGTTGTCACAATACGCACCAAAAACTCGTCAATAAAACGTCCTGTGTCCAAAATTTGTGTCTTACCCATTACCGAATAAATGCAAAAAAAAAAGGGTGTAAATGGTGTATGTGTAATTTATATGTTATGTAGAAGTTTTTAGAATGTCAATTTTGCTCACTGAAAGCTTTTTTTCTTTAAATTCACGTTAATATTTATTAATACTTACTGTAGTAGTAGAGTGAAGTACGTAAGTTAATAAGTTTAATGTTTGATTCCGACCGATCATTGTGGGCAGCGTTAGTTATTAATGATTGTTACTTTTAAATGTTATTTACTAGGTAAGGTCTTAGGATAATATTGTTAGTTATTTGTAATGTTAATATTGTTAGTTATTTGTAATGTTTGCCTACTACCGTCCACAGTGGGCGGAGTCAATTACGCATGTCATAGAAGAACAAATTCACTTTGTTCTTAGTGGGCGGAAATGTATAACTTACTAGTTTTAGTTTAAGCAAGTTGTCACTAGATGGCGCTGTCGCTAAATTTGTTGACTGTAAATCGCGTTATGGTTACGTTTGTGCATGTTGTATTGGTTAATTATTTTTTTTGATATTATAGACAGCTTTGTACGTAGAACAGTTGTTTCATTTATCAACCACTAGGAGCCGCTTGTGCTAGGGTTGATCAGGAAGTCAAATTCCAAAAGCTTTGTACTCCTACAAATTTCTTCTGATTAAATTCGTTAGTTCCAAGGCAGCCATAGTTTTACCCCCGGGACTGCAATGGACTTCACTGTTTATTGCCTTTTTTGGCGGTCGCCGCTGTTAATCCTGGCTACACAGGAGATAAAGTAAAAAAAATAGTAATACTGTGATATAGTAGTGGGAATATGTGGTCGGCCCCGTCCCGTATCTTTATATACGGGACGGGGACATGTCGGAAAAAGAAAATGCATCTTGCATCGCAAAAATAAGAAGAAGTTATCAATTATTATTCACGAGCTCGGTGGTCGAATGGTTAGCAATGGCCACAGCAATAGCCACTTTGACTCCGAGGTCGCGGGTTCGATCCCCGCACAAGCCAAACATTTGTGTGCATAAACATGTCTGTTTGTCTTGGTCTGGGTGTTTCTATGTATTATACTTATAATGATAAATGTATTTAAGTACATTTATCAGTAGTCTAGTACCCATAACACAAGCTTTGCGCTTAATTTGGGACTAGATAGCGCTGTGTAAATTGTCCAGAAATATTTATTTACATTTACTTAGTTTGGGACTACTAGCGCTTTGTTATTTGTACAGGACTATCTAACTTCTAAAATAACACTTATCAAGAGCCAATCCCTTCCTTTATAATTCCGGTGTGAATTCACCGAAATGAATGGGCGAGAGTACAGCAGCGTGGTCTACATCCGCACGCAATGGATGCTTACAAATTTATTAATAGACTGTTTCGCTTTATTCAGTAAAATAATTTACGACACTTCAGAACATAAATGTGCGTAGGATTCAGGCTCTCGTTGTCTTGTTTCTATTGAATGTATCAGGTTTCTATGCATGTCGTAATATTAATGTAAATAATAATAATAAATAATAAATATTTCTGGACTATTTTACACAGCGCCATCTAGTCCCAAATTAAGCGTAAAGCTTGTACTATGGGTACTAGACAACTGATAAATGTACTTAAATACATTTTTTTTGTAAATACATACTTAGAATACATAGAAAATACCCAGACCAAGACAAACACACATGTTCATGCACACAAATGTTTGTCATGTGCGGGGATCGAACCCGCGACCTCGGAGTCAAAGTGGCCATTGTTAACCATTCGACCACCGAGCTCGTCATATTGTAATTAATGTCAAGTTTTAGTTTCAAATTAGTTTACATTAATAATATTCTACAGTTATTAAAGGGTTTCCAAACAGCGAACAAGCTACTTCCATTTGATTATGACTGTTTTACGCAATTACGTCAAGGCTTTCAATGCATTTGTTTCTTTTTTTGGGTTCCGTACCTCGAAAGGAAAAACGGAACCCTTATAAAATCACTTTGTTGCCGGTCTGTCCGCCAAGACCCTATATGTCGAGAATGCGTGGAGGTACCAAGCTGAAATTTAAACTGTATACTTAGGTCTACGATCCCATTAAGTTGTAAAAAAAACAAACTGTAGTATCGTAAAAAAAAGATACGGCGGTTTATTCAGCAAAAAACGAAAAAACGGGAAACAAGGGAGTCAAAACTCATAGGGTACTTCCCGTTGAGTTACCGTCGATGATCAAAGCATATAAGTTTCTAGGATCGCTCATGCGCGATAAAGCCGCATAAAGCTGACCGTGTGAAAAACAGCTAACAATTAAATCCACACTCGCAGCTTTCTGCGTTTGTCCTTGAGCTTTGTTAATGGTCATGGCATAGCATAGGTTTACTGGAAATTGGACCCGTTTGAAAGTAAATGGGCAATTATTGGGTATTAAAGGAATTCGAGGTATGAAAACACTCTCTCCAGCTCCACATCCCGTTAAAGCCTCTGCCTTTATGACATACGGCTGCTAATTATTAACTTTTAACCTGGTACCATTGCAAAGTTCTGGGGGACTTAGATTTCTAAGCAGCATTATAGGTACCCCGAATTTTAAATTTATCTTGTGAGCCGACATACCTGGGGCACTAAGGGATTCTAAAAATTCTACCGGATAGTTCGTAGATTCTGCGTCTTCCATTACCCTGTTAATGGAAACACACTCTACACTATCCCCCGAAACACAATTTAAAATTTCATCATTTATTGCTGCCACTTAATCGCGGAGTTAAAATAACTCTTTCGCATAACCAGAAGTTTTCGTTGTTGGCTATTTGCATTGCGTTTCCATATACAGAGTATTATACTGCAACAGGAGCATTATACCATCCACGATGTTCTGTTGCAGCACGTCTATCAGCCTTAATGACAACTTTGTAGTCGTTATTTTGACCTCGTGGGATAGAGTTAAAACTTCTGATATACGGAATTACTTGATGTAACATAATTTTAAAGTTGAGATATAAGGTTTGGAAAAAAATACTAAAGTACCTACCTACATATATTTATTTAAATAACGTCTCCTTAAGAAAATTTAACTGAAGAGGTATTGTATAAATTATATTATTTTTTTCCGTGTTTCTTTAAATCGATAAAACAAATTTTATGGAATCGAATGAAATTAATCAATGTGTATACATATCAAAATTTAATTATTATTTGTTTAGTAGCTAAGGCGTGGAAGCGTAACAACCAGGTCGTGCTTGGCGATGATCAATTTCTGCACACAGATTTATTACTAAGCCACTTGATATATTTTTTGCCCCAATTGTGGGCACCCATCCTAGTTGGAACCACGACAGGGGTTGCTTAACTTGCGTTAGCGCTACGATCTCTAAGCATCTCTATCATTGTATTATTTACTTTAACGATGATAACATAATACCTTTATAAAGTTTCAGTCAATTCAACCGAAAAGTTTCAGTCAATTCAACGAATTAGTTATTTTGTACCATTTTATATGTGATTTTTTAGATTGATGTAACTTTTTTGTTTATGAACCGATTGAAATGAAACAAACACTAAATGTTAAGTTGAGCAAACCTTAACGCATTAGTGAAAACCGCATTCAAGTAGGTTAAGCCGTTTCTGACATTAGCGTGCACAAACGTACGGACAAACAGACAAAAATTCTAAAAATCATTATTTTGGGTTCTATTGCGTTCAAAAAGCACCCCTATATTAGTTTTTCTTAAATATCTTCAATGTACAGACAGCGGCCAGTTACGATTTTATTATAATGTATTGATGTAAATGAATCCCTGTTTCCCTTGCATCACGCGTGAACGGCTGGACCGATTTCGTTATTATGTTGTATTTATTATTGACAGGAGAAGGTTCTTATGAAAGAAAACAATAAGAAAGTTGCGCGGAAAATTACGCGAAAACTTAAGAAAACTGAACGTCCATATTAACTTTTCTAATGTAACTTTATGTCGTTTGACACAACTGTCAATCATTTGACAGATTTCGCGAAACCAATTGGAATTCAATATTCATTGTTGATTGGACAGAACAACGTATGTCGGGACAGCTAGTAAATAACAAAAATCTTTTATTTGCAATAAGTTTGACATTCTAATTCATGTTATTTTGCTGAAGGTAAACACATATAAGTCGTGGTAAATAAAACTATGGGTACCTATTGAATTGCTATTGACATTTAAGGCAACTCGATAAAAATGTCCGAAAACAAGCGAATTCTAGTTAAAGATAACATATCAGGTTATTAATATTTTTGTTGGCGACTGGCTGGTTGTGCGTAAACTCTTTGTATATTATTTATTTTTCTTTGATTTGTTGACTTTTGATTATTTTATTTATATTCCAAAATTTTAGTTGTCATTGAAGCTCCATTACATAAAACGTTGTAAAACTATTATATTACTTTATAATAGTATTTTCTTGATAATTATGGTTTTAAATTGTCTATTCTTCGTCGTTAACAATGTTATTACTAAAAAAGTACATAGTCTCGAATAATTTCCAACATTTGCGCGACTAAGTAATTTCCTTGGAGAATATTATGGGATAAAATAAATAAATAAATTTAATTTAAGGGATGTAAGTGATTCATCAACATCTTCGAACCAAAGCCAACCTCACCTGCAAATGGTGCACTTTGCTGACTGACAAACGAGGCTCTGCCGAAAAGAGAGTTGTGGCATAGCGTATTTATCAAGCTGCCCGACTGGGGAAGTACCTCTACCTTACAGAATACCGCGGCCTAATAACAATTCCCTTGAGGGTTGCTGTGTTCCTGCGAGTGAGTGAGGTCACCAGAAATGAAGGAGATGTTGCGTTGGCATAAATATGGCTACGGTAATGTTTATATGCTTGGCTACCACCAGATGTAGTATAAAAAAAAAAACGAAAAAAAATATATATTAAAAGAAAGCTACAAAGTCTCTCTTGTAGTAACTACTCTCTTGATAACCCTTTGACTCACAAGTGCAACCTTGTAAACTATGAGTGACACTCAAGCTACCTCGTAAAACGTCGAGTTCAAGTCTGCTTGAAACTGTACCACTCTAGGTATGTAGGTAGTTATTATACACTCGCAGCACAGTAGATTTATAAGAGCAGAAAACGCAACTCCTAGTGACACGATTCAGCATTATATCGTGTTGAGCTCTTGAGCTCAGGGTTCAGACCGAAGTTCGCTTAGAATCGTGAAGCATCGTGTGCCGTATGAATGTGTGTATTTACTACACACTCACTCTACTGTGCCAAACGTTGTACTTTTAATTCAATATGGATGATTCAGGTAGGGTAGGGCATTTGTATGGAGTTGACGTATTGCTCCACTATGCCAGATTGTGTACATTTTAATTAAATAAAGTGTAATATTTTTATATATATTGCAATATAGCTTTTGTCTGCAAACTTGTAGGTATATAAGTATCCTGGTATCCAGTAGGAATTTCCCAAAAGGTGAAATTGATCCTTGCAAATGAATAAAATTTAACTCGCGCAAAAGCTGTGTTTACTAATCAGCTTCTCTGAAGAGTTAAAAGAGCTGGATTCATCGGTTGCCACCACAACATCCATCATCGGCGGCTGCGCAGCACCTATTGCCCCCCCCCCCCCTCCCACCCTCCACTATCCTTTCAAGTCAAGAGAAATACCCCTGTTACACGCGTCCATAGTCCATAACTGCATTAAGTCGAGCAGCTCGTCTTCGAGCTCCTCATAATCTGAAATATACATAACACAAAGTTACTTACTCTTCCCCACTCAAAACTTCATCGGATCCCTTTCTAACTTCTCTATAAAGTTGTTGACAAATTGAAAAATGATTTCACGTGCCAGGTCTCTGAAACTTCCATTACACGTTCCTTAAAAAAGATTCACCGAGTTCCATATATATAATGAAAGAAAATTGCGTAGGTACAGAAACTTTGATCTGTCATGGGAGGAAAATAATTTGCTTATTTATTTATCAGAAAATATTAGTAGTACGTGACTCAATTTAAAAGTAAGTCACTAAAGGTAACATTAATGTATTATACATAGTACATTAGGATATCTTTTAGGGGCTTATTTTTAGAGGGTTAGGTAAACGTTTAGGTAACGCTCTTAGTGCTGCAAAAGTGGCGTCACTTCATCATCATCATTATATCTATCACTGGATAGATACAGGCCCTACCCTAATAGATTTCACCATATGCTATCCTCCGCTTCTAACCGCTTTATTCAGGTCTTCGTTGCGACACACGGGTGTCCACCAGTCTTTACTCCGCCCATCTGCCGTCGCTGAATCGGCAGATGTGGCCGCTCCACTGCCACTTCAGCTTGCTGCCTCTGAGAGCTATGTCGACATCTTTGGTTCTTCGTCTGATTTCCTACTTCCGGATTCGATCCCTGAGAGAAATTCCGAGCATAGCTCTCTGTGTGACTTTTAGTCAGTGTCCAAGTCTTCACTTATGAATAAAAAAATAATATCTCTAGTATTTGGGATGAAAATCCGAAAACGGATGGATGGATGGATACGTGATATATTCTCACGCAAAGAGATACTCTTTGCGTACCAATATCCTCTATTTAACTGTTAAATTAACTTCCAGTCGAGGTTTTCCTATTACACTACAGCATTCAAAAAGGGCGTGAAGAGGCTTTTAAGGGTCGGCAACACGCGTGTCCGTGGTATTGCAGGCCTCTTAGGCTGCGGTAACTGCTTTCCTTCAGGTGGGCCATACGCTTATTTGCCACTCTAGTAGTATAAATGTAAAATCAAAAAGCATTCAGGAAACATAGTTATCTTATATCAATTTTGAAATGGCGTATCATATAAATTCCAGAGTACCTAACCCTATTATGAAAATGGTCTGTGTTATTCAATTATTCCGTTCTTTATCTATTCATGAATCTAATAATATTTTAAACATGTCGTATATCATAGCAAACGTAGAGCAGGGGCCCTACCACTGAAGTTGAAACCGATTACCCCCGGGTTTTTTTAAAATTCCAAAATTGGTCGTAGGTTAAAGTTTTTGACAAACATCCTCAGCTTAGTTATTAGAGCTCTAAAGTTTCTATCAGCTGAGCTAAACATAATTACCAATAATGGAAGCAGTTGTTTCATTTTCGCATTCAAAAAATCCGATGGGAAAATGTTTCAGCTTCGGCGGTAGGGCCCCAGTTTTCCTTGAGAAGGTAATACGCGTGAATGGCCTTATTGAATTATGGCCTTATCTCTCAACAATGCAATTTTTCTGAAATTCGTGTGGGCTGATACAATTTACCCCTAAGTTTCTGCTTTGATGAAAAATAAATGAAAGGTCGACGGCGAATCATCAATCATGATTTTCGAGGTTCAGACTGTTGAATTTGTTTTTATATTGCATTTTTTTTTTTATAAAACGAAGTAATATTATGTGTATATGTACCGTGTATTTATGTCCATATATATATTATGTGTCTGTTTTTCCGTTTGTTTGTTTCATAGATATTACTATATTTAAAGGTATTTTTAGACTGAGTGCTTACTATTAATTTGTTGTTTGCTTTATTTATATTTATGTACTTGATTCCCTTTTTACAACAACACTCACATCACAACACTCAAAGGTTGTCTGTTAGAGATCTCTTATATTTTAAATGTTTTTATGTATATATATATTATTTATGCTAATTATTTACAATAAAGATAATATAAACAAACAAACAAATATGGATTGTGGCGCGTGCACTCTATCAAATCATAGAATATCCAGTAACGAAAAATTAAAATAATAAGAGACGTTATTAACTCAAATTCCATTTCATTCAAACCGGATATAAAAAGTTGAATACCTAATTATGAAGTTTCTAGACGCAAATAAGGTTCTGTAGAAAGGAAAACAGGCGTTCTCATTCCGTTCTTTTCATGTGCCTACCTATCTAGACTTGACCTGAAATTGTATGAATATAATTCAGCTCTCTGCCAAAGTTACCAGGCATAGTGAGAAAAGTCAAATAACTTTGGTTTATAGTGTTCATAACCAAGTGTTTATTCTTCGTTGTGCGAAAAAGTTTTTGCCATTAAATTGTAATATTACGACCCTAATTTCTTTCATAATGTGTAATAAAATGATCAGAAATAATACTGCAGAAACTAAGACCTTTGTTTGAATCCTAGTGATACATCAATGTCAGTCAGAACTAGTTGAATCATCACGAACTTGTAAAAGGTAGACTCCTGTTAACATAGAAAGATTGGATATCTCCGCAATTCAAATCTGTATTAAACATAATTGTCAATTTTTGTAACAAGATCACTAATGTATTAAGACATTTATGCCCCTTAAATGTTGACCTAATCATAAAGGTTTCTCAACACGATTCACTGTCTAATATAAAAAAAGACAAACAATAAGAATATGTGCCTATATAATATGCTACCTGCTATATAATATGTTCCGGTAAATATTTTGTGATCTATGAATTGGGAAACTGAACTTTTTCGCTATTTGATAACTACCGGCGATTATGTGATGCTAGTGGACTGTATTGATTAAGGAATATGAAGGAAATCGCTTAGTAAAATAATATGAATTGTAATTACTGAGATCACTTATAGTTGAAAAAGAAGACAAGAGCTATGAATGAAAGACAAAAATAATATATCAAAACAGAACGTCAAATACCAAAATATAGAAAAATATACATTGCAACCAGCCAGTCTCTGACACTATTTATTATATTTTTTTCCGTATAACATTTATGCTTGTATAAGTTGTCCCGCTCACGGTTCTTGTACACATAATCATACCAAATAGTTAAAGGTTGGCTAGAAGAGTTCTCTAAAACAGATAAGTCCGTCTTTATACATAACATTTCCTTAATATTGTAATTATGGTTTTCTTAGTGTACAATAAAGAGAATACAACAACAACAAGAATATGATTTATAAAAAACCGGACAAGTGCGAGTCGGACTCGCCCACCGAGGGTTCCGTAGGTACGTAGTATCATTATTAAATTTGATATTTTTCATTACAGATAAGAAATAATGCGTCAAAAAAAATAAATAAAATATATTTTGCAATGTGTACATCAAGCCCTTTCATATGATACCCCATTTGAACTAGTAGTTTCAATTTGAAATTTCGACACCCTATAAAAATATAGACCCCCTATTTTTTAGGATCTATTTACAAATGTATAGTTTTGAGATTTATTCCTGTACTTGTAGTCTATAACGATGTTAGTTGCCAAATTTCATAGTTCTAGGTCAACGGGAAGTACCCTATAGGTTTTGATTCCCTTGAGTGTGTCGAAATATGCGTTTTTTGCTGAATAAACGGCCGTAACTTTTTTCTACGTAAACTTAGCAGTTTGATTTTTTTTTAACTTCATGGGACCGTAGACCTGAGTATACAGTTCAAATTTCAGCTTGATACCTCCACGCATTCTCGACATAGAAATTCTTGACAGACAGACAGACAGACAGACAGACAGACGGACAACAAAGTGATCTTATAAGGGTTCCGTTTTTCCTTTTGAGGTTCGGAACCCTAAAAAGTATAAACCGTGTCTGATTCATTTAATTTCAAGTTATATATAAGAATAAGAATAATTTATTTGTTAAACATAGGTATTTGATGTTCGCAATGGTGTTGGTTTATATTATTGACAGATCTCTATGTTTTGCCCACAGGCATACAAATGTTCATACACATAATACTTTACAAAAACAGGCTTTGTGGATATAATAACGTCATTATTAATTAAATTTTCATACAAATTAATTAATTTATTTATAGGTAGGTACCTAAAATATTAAGGGTGAAGGTGAAGTTCAATTTCAAACAAATGCCATTTCATTTCATTATGACGGCCGCAGGCGTGAAATGAATCACACTGTTTTGTGTCCGCTGAAATGAATTGAAAAAATTAAGGTTATCATTTTTGAAATTTTATACTGATAATATTTAAAAAATGTTACAGTAAATACTTTTCTAAACAGAAAGAAGAAAATAAAATGCTCAAGTAAGTTACAAAGCGAAAAGAGCTAATTATCTACTATTTTTTTTGTGGTAATAGGATTGATATCACTGTCATTAACGAGACTGTAGTCCAGGTAAGTGCAATTCCAGTAACTGTGGGTGATAAATCATTTCAAGTATATACCGTTCTTTCTCTAATACTTATAAGAACTTCAGTTTCTTGTTAATTAACTTGCTTCTGTTTGTGGCTTTGCTTGTGTGACCATAATTGTACTCGAAGTAATGAAAATTTATGTTAAGGTGACGCTTGATGAATGAAATATGCTATGCTAATTAATTATACCTTTACATATTATTTCAGCGAAAAACCACGCACTACCTGGTTTTTCCTCGTAAAAAAAGTCTATAATCTATTATAAACTAGCTGTCCCGGCGAACTTCGTGCCACCTAACAATCAATGAATGTCGTGGTACATATTAGCTGAACTAAATTTATGATTTTATGGAATTAAAACTGCATAATAATCATAGAAAATGATGAATAATAGAAAATAATAGAGATGCTCGATGGCATCATTGCAGTGTCAGTCTAATTGAACACGCAAGTTAATCAACGTCGACCGTAGCCTGTACACGGATGTGTTTATATTACCTCGCGCTCCTCCGTGCTTCGAAAGACACGTTAAGCGGTCGGTCCCGGTTATCATTAGATGACAGTCGTTAAGCCAAGTTAGTGGCCTTTAGGCGGCTCAAAAACACTGGCATCCGCAGTTGAGCAGCGTGTGGAGTATGCTCTAAACCCCTTCGGTTGAGGGAAAACCCGTATCCATAAAAACTGAAGATTTCATAAAAATAAAGATTTCCTTATTATTTAATCAATCCTTATTGTTTAATCAAAAAATTAAAAAAAACGTTTTGTTTTATTTTTTAGTTTTGAAATCGGTTTTATCGTTTTGGTGATTTGTAATTGTCATTTCTTTTGATGTTTACTCTAATTTGATTCTTGCGCTCGGACCCCATAGGCCAAGCGTTTTAACACCCCAATCGATTTGACATTTTTCAATTTTCAAAACAAATCACAGACAACTTTCGCGACATAAAAGTGACACCAATCGATTTGACATTTTGATATCTGACAACCAATAAATATGGCAATCCTTTTTCAACTGACACATTCATTTGTATGGGAAAATGTTTTTTCTTTTATTTTATTCTTTCGCCAATTTTCCAATGTTTTTAATAGTTATTCTGCTATTCGGGACGGAAAGAAATCCAACAAATAAAAAAACATGAAAATCGGACCTGCGGTTCTCGAGTTATAAGTGTTCTGACTAGAAGAAATCCAAAGACTAAAAACGATTAATAAAATTCAAAACAATAAAATTGCATACACTTTATCCTCCTACATATTTGTATGGAAATCGCACGAATTGCTTTATTTATCAGTATAAAAGTACTGTCATTTATGTGGTAAAATACAATATTAATTTATTGCGCTATCGTACACAAACATCACAATATATATTACAGTGAAACCTGGTTAAGTAAGACTTTAAGGGACCTATAAATTGTTTCACTTATAGAGGTATTCCACTTACCCAGTGTCTCAGATATCCAGGTACAAATAAATATCTGTCTCATTTACAGAGGGTTCCATTAATAGAGGTCAGAATACAGGTTATTTCAGTTATAGAGGTGCGATTATTAAATAAAATAACGTATTATTTAATCACTATACGTTAGTTTTAATCTTTATTGGAAATAAAAAAAAAAACAATTTTAAAGGTAATAAATGTAATAAACAAAAATATTCAACTACGTTTTTTTACAAATAGTCTTCGATCATTGCAACATAGTAGGTACAAAAATGTAAACAAAATGTATCAATGATCATTTTAGTTTATATTTTGGAAGTATCAGCCATCAGATGTTTTTCGATGTTATAAATTTTATCAAGTATACTTTGGTCACCAATTGATAATAATCTATATATATAAAAGAAAGTCGTGTTTGTTACAACACTTATAACTCGAGAACGGCTGGACCGATTGCCATGGTTTTTGATTTGTTGGATTTGTTTCCGTCCCGAATAGCAGAATAACTCTTAAAAACATTGGAAATTCTCGAAAAAATAAAATAAAAGAAAAAACATTTTCCCATACAAATGAAAGTGTCAGTTGAAAAAGGGATTACGATATTTTTTGGTTGTCAAATATCAAAACGTCAAATCGATTGGTGTCACTTTTATGTCGCGAAAGTTGTTTGTGATTTGTTATGAAAATTTAAAAATGTCAAATCGATAGGGGTGAAAACGCTTTTCCCATGGGGTTCGAGCGCAAGAATCAAATCAGAGTAAACATCAAAAGAAATGACAATTACAAATCACCAAAATGATAAAACCTATTTCAAAACTAAAAAAAAATAAAACAAAACGTTTTTTTTTTTTTTTTAAATTAACAATAAGGAAATCTTTATTTTTATGAAATCTTCAGTTTTTATGGATACGGGTCTTCCCTCAACCGAAGGGGTTTAGAGCGTACTCCAACACGCTGCTCAACTGCGGGTTGGCGGAGGCCAGTGTTTTCGAACCGCCTAAAGGCCACTGACTTAACTTAACGACTGTCATTAAATGATAACAACCGGGACCGACAGCCGATCTTGAGCTCCTCCGTGCTTCGGAAGGCACGTTAGCCTTCCGAAGCACGGAGGAGCTCAAGATGAGCTAATGATAACAACCGGGACCGACGGCTTAACGTGCCTTCCGAAGCACGGAGGAGCTCAAGATGAGCTAATGATAACAACCGGGACCGACGGCTTAACGTGCCTTCCGAAGCACGGAGGAGCTCAAGATGAGCTAATGATAACAACCGGGACCGACGGCTTAACGTGCCTTCCGAAGTACGGAGGAGCTCAAGATGAGCTAATGATAACAACCGGGATCGATGGCTTAACGTGCCTTCCGAAGCACGGAGGAGCTCAAGATGAGCTAATGATAACAACTGGGACCGACAGCTTAACGTGCCTTCCGAAGCACGGAGGAGCTCAAGATGAGCTAATGATAACAACCGGAACCGACGGCTTAACGTGCCTTCCGAAGCACGGAGGAGCTCAAGATGAGCTAATGATAACAACCGGGACCGACGGCTTAACGTGCCTTCCGAAGCACGGAGGAGCTCAAGATGAGCTAATGATAACAACCGGGACCGACGGCTTAACGTGCCTTCCGAAGCACGGAGGAGCTCAAGATGAGCTAATGATAACAACCGGGACCGATGGCTTAACGTGCCTTCCGAAGCACGGAGGAGCTCAAGATGAGCTAATGATAACAACCGGGACCGACGGCTTAACGTGCCTTCCGAAGCACGGAGGAGCTCAAGATGAGCTAATGATAACAACCGGGACCGACGGCTTAACGTGTCTTTCTAATCACGGAGGAGCTCGAGGTAATATAAACCCATCCGTGTACAGGCTACGGTCGACGTTGCTTAACTTGCGTGTTCAATTAGACTGACACGCGCAATGACGCCATCGAGCTTCTCTATTATTTTCTACTATTCATTGTTTTAATTCCTTAGAATCATAAATTTAGTTCAGCTAATATGTACCACGACATTCATTGATTGTTAGGCGGTACGAAGTTCGCCGGGACAGCTAGTTTCAAATAAATAACAAATTTAAATAGCCCAAATTAGAGAGGTGATAAATTGATGTTGTCTCAGTTACAGAGGTTAATGCATATAAAATTCAATCGCTGTTCAGTTATAGAGGTAACTATCACTATAAAATCGAAAGAACGAATCCCAGATATAGAGATTTGCTTCGTCCCACTAACAGAGGTAATTCAGTGCCAAAGTGTTGGGACCTCAGCATGAGTTCCAGTTATGGAGGTTTCTCACTTATCCAGGTTCCACTTAACCAAGTTTCACTGTACCTTAAAAATAAACTGCAGGGGAGCAGGCATACATTTTCGCCGCGCGGTAGAAAGAGAGAGGGATATCACTTCCTCTCCTACGCAGCGTCGATCGATCAGGCCAAGGTGTCCTGGCGCGAGTTTAACATTTTTTACCCATCACAAAAAGTGCACAACGCCGCTAAAGAAGTTTTCACTTCAAAATTTTAATATACTTCTTGTAAAATGTATAATCTTCTGGTTTATTCTTTCTACTGCTACGTAGTACTATTACTTAAACTGTGTTACATGAATAACATCCAGAAGGCCAATTCTCGTATTATTTCTACGAACGCAGATTGAAAGTTGACCGAATGGAGATTGAGTTGTGAATTGACTAAAATTATATACTTGATTTAATTAATTAATTATTATCAATTCTTTTTGTTGGCAAAGTAACATTTTATTTATTTATTTATTCAAAATTATTTCATGATACATATGTTGTATATAACACCGCACCCTACAAGCCTCGCAGGGTTTATCTTAGTGTCGGCTGGTCGTTGACATACAGTGATTTCAGCAATTTTTTGACAACAGATCTTTTACCTTTTGTGAACATGTTATGAATTTCTGGTGCAGTTTCGTTCAGGTAACATGGAATAAGGTAGTCAGAAGTTCGTGTACCATAAGTGTTAATAAATTTAGGCAGCACATATGTGTTCGATTTCAAATTTCTTAAATTAATAGGTCTTGATTTTAGCACTAATTGACTTTGTTGTTTACATTCCGAAAGTACAAGGAGTTTCACTTTATCGAAAACATTAATCACCTTGCAATATTTAAATATGGCTGCGTCATTATTTTTATACCTTTTTCTGATATTAAGTGGTATTATGGTTTTCAAAATTCTTAATTGGAGATTATAAACATCCATAATACACATTTTAGATGTCCTACCATAGCTGCTCAAGCCATAGCCGATCACCGAATCCGCGAGTGCCATGTATAATAATATGTCAATGTCTGAGAGTGTAATAGGGTAGTTTATGTTTTAATTTTCACACATATATTTCTTATATAGATGCTCGATGGGTTCAATTCCCACATAGGACAAACATTTGTGTTTTCTATGTATCATAAGTATGTATTTACATAAAAAAAATGTAATTACGTATGTTTATCAGTTGTCTAGTACCCATAACACAAGCTTCGCTTACTTTGGGGCTAGATGGCGCTGTATAATCTGTCTAACAATATTTATTTATTTCGATATAATCCCGCTTAAATTTAATTTTGAAGTTACATATTGTGTTACGAGAATACCAAATGTGACATTTGTGAGATCGAGACTGGATCGAAACAGAATTTTGACTATATTTTAATTACGAGAATTGCCCCTCTACTACAGGTACTGTTCATAACTCGCTCCACCAACCTGCAGTTGAACAGCGTAGTAGAGTGTGCTTTAGACCTCTTTAATTTAGGGGAGACCCATATTCCAGCAGTGGGGTGAATAAGGATTGACTACAACTCCTCATAAAGCCATGGTATGCCGCTTCTAACACAATATTTCACACAAAAGGCTATTATTTTGCTTAAATTATTTATGAATAAGCGGGAGCATTTGTTATGACAAAGACAATAGGTGCTTACAGGTTTTTATGGCGTAAAAATAATGATGTCATTTTCTATCTCGCTCTAACAAACGCGTATATTCTTTATTAATTTCTCTTTTATATTGCCAGTCTTTTAAAGCGTAACGTAGATTCCTAAGTTTGTGTGTTAAATAGAGAACCTCCTTTTTTGAAGTCGGTTAAAAAGGGAATAGAGTGAAGCATGTCAATTATCTTCAATCACGCAAGTCAAGGATCATAACGGGCATACAGTTGTCGGATGGACGATCGTTACGTGGCTATTATAGGGTACTATACTATGGTAAATTAAGCTTTGGGTCGGCTGTTTGTACAAGATAAGACTTTATTTGGCTTAGACATTACATCCGTCGAGTCTTGATGGGTTGCCCGGGCCATTTTCGACGCCAACTCGCAGTTGCGCAACGTGGTGGAGAACGCTCTAAGTCTCTTAGAGGAGAGGGGGGGGGGGGACCAAGTTGATATACGAAGTATGAGAAAACTATAACTATACGAGTTCTTGACTGTACAATAAATAAAACTTATAAATAGAATCTCTCGGTGGGGGGGGCAGCTGCCTCTCCCTGCCCCCCATGGCGACGCCCTTGACTATATTGTATATCCCAGTAGTGAAATGTATGACTCATTGATGCCAAAGCAAATACGGGGTGAGTCGCTAGTTATTAATAAGGAAATAAACCCATCTGTAAATTCAACTCGAGGAATATTCTCACGCCTCGCACGTAAATTGAAACACGTGCAAATATTTATGCACAAACAAAACGGTTGAACCGTTATACGTTTTGTTGACAGGGTTCGTGCGCCTTCTACTACCAAACGGGTACATAATTGTCATTACAAAGTCTGGAGCGAGCATTTTAATATAATATGTGAAATTGTTTGAAGGAAAGTGCGATCAAGTGAACTCTTCCACTCAAACAGGAACCAATCCTGTCGAGGAATTAAGCAACACTTGAGCTACAAAAGACCAAAGTCTTTGGGCCAGAATCTGTCACGAAATTCAGAATCTGAATATAGAATACAGAATGTGTAAGAGTTAGTTCAATAGAAGTGTACGGAAAGAAATGCGTTCTGAATTCAGAATCTTAAATTTACTATTATTTTGTCAGATCGTTTTTTTTTATAGAAAAAGGTACTATGCCAGAATCAGCTCGACATCAGTTTTAAAGTACGAACGCTTCGGTATTCCTACTGGCCAATATTTTTTTATGGATGTGAGACGTGGACTATCAAGAAACACATACGCCAAAAACGAGACGCCCGAGAAATGTGGTTTTACCGTCGTATGCTCTGAATAAGCTAGGTTCAGAAAGTCACGTGTGATGAGGTACTCCGGCGATTCAAGCAATCCCGAAACGTCATGAAGAATATCAAGAGTAGAAAGGTAGCATATCTAGGACATGTATTAAGGCACGAACATTATCATCTTCTCCAGATAATAATAAAGGGAATGAATGATGGGAAAAGACATGTCAGAAGAAGAAACTCGTGAGTGATGAGAGAGTGGACCGGTAATTGTCAGCGTAGAAGAACTGGTTAACTTATTATCATACAACGTGCCAATCGCATATAAGAAGGGGATTCCACTTAAGAAGAAATACTCTAATTAGTTCTGTAACTCGAAACGTTTTATTTATTTTATGTACTTTCAGTATAAATATGGTCAATTGATGTATAATAACTCCATTCAGTAGTGCATGCAAGTACAGAGTATACTTTGAAATTGCCATAGTCGTGACAATTTTCCGCAAAATATATATTATTTGCAACAACTCAGAAATGTAGTGGAAAAATTTTAACCCATCAGCAGGCTCCGAAACAAAGTGTTTCCAAAACAACGTCTCCTCAAGCGTAATATTAGTCCACGTTCCCCGAGGGAACACGAACAAAAAGCAAATAATAATTACAATTGTCAAGAATACTAAGGCTGTTTGCAAACGAACCGAAATCAGTAGAATAGATTGCATTTGCATAATTATAAAAGTGTCCCCATATTCATTTAAATGCTTCTGTTTAATAACATGTATCTAATCTTACTGTAGCGCCGCTGCTAGTAGGTAATATGTTTCAATAGCTACATCTGAAGTCGGTTCTGCCAAAATACGTAGGATATGTTTATAATTCCAACTGTTATATTCCAAAGTTAAAAATTCTCATACATTGCCAGATTATACCAAACTCGGTCCTATAGGTTAGCTGTGAAAATGTAACAGACATTATTATATTTGAATATAAGAGTTATAATATATTATTTGTACTATTATATATTCTCTGATCCTATTCTGTGCTATTTACGGCTCACTCGTGTTTATCCTGACGGTACTAGGAAATCTTCAATATTCAGCGTTCGCGCGCATCTGAAAAGTGAACAAACACTGAGAGAAAAAAAATGGCAAGTACTGAACCATACGACAGAAGTGAAAACTTTATTCCTCGCTCCATCTCGATTCTCTCTGTCGCTTTTCCCGACTGAGCGTTACAAATTTGAGCATGATGATGCTTTACATACCTGAGTCTCGTTCACTCGACATAAAATTTGTGCACAACGCATCTAAAATAGATTTCACTTCAAAACCATGAAGTTAAAGTCAAACAGCTTCACGTGAATAGGAAAAAACCGGCCAAGTGCGAGTCGGACTCGCGCACGAAGGGTTCCGTACCATTATCTATAAAAACGGCAAAAAAATCACGTTTGTTGTATGGGAGCCCCCCTTAAATATTTGTTTTATTTTTATTTAATTATTTATTTTTAAAGTTAATATTTAACTAAGTACATATTAGGTGAGTATTTCAAGCGTTGTCAATTGCGAGCAAAAACGAGCTAAAAAATCACGTTTGTTGTATGGGAGCCCCCTTAAATATTTATTTTATTTTGTTTTTTTAGTATTTGTTGTTACAGCGGCAACATAAATACATCATCTGTGAAAATTTCAACTGTCTAACTATCACGGTTCATGAGATACAGCCTGGTGATAGACGGACGGACGGACAGCGGAGCTTTAGTAATAGGGTTCCTTTTTACCCTTTGGGTACGGAACCCTAAAAAGGGGCAGAAAAAAGAAACATAGGCAAAAACTGTTATTAATTTAGAACCAGAAGTATGAAGTTTCCTATGTAATAAGCCAAGCCCTAAACTAAGTCTGGAATATCATTTGTTTATGTCTAGAACATTTCAATAGTTTAAGTCTAGGCATCCGATTTTAATGGCGGTAAAACTGGATCATTGTGAATAGCCTTAAGGTTGAACGTTATTAAACATCAACTGTCACAATACGAACCCTCCATTCTTGTATCTTACAGTCTTGCGTTCGTTAGATCGTGATGGCACTCCAATTTGCTTTGATAATACTCAACCTTATAAATTCTGTAGGTACTATGGTACCTACAGGATTTGCTCAACCTTATAAATTCTGTAGGTACTATGGTACCCATTTTTTACTATATTTACAGAATTTATAAGGTACTATGGTACCTTATAAATTCTCTAGATACTATGGTACCTATCTTGCTTGATGATTGATGATGAGAAAGAATTATAAGGTTGAGCATCATCAAAGCAAGATAGGTACCATAGTACCTACAGAATTTATAAGAATCATCAAGCAAGATAGGTACCATAGTATCTAGAGAATTTATAAGGTACCATAGTACCTTATAAATTCTGTAAATATAGTAATAAATAGGTACCATAGTACCTACAGAATTTATAAGGTTGAGCAAAGATAATCATCATCATTATCAGCCCGTATCTACGCGTAAATGCGGTGTATAAGTGGTTCATCAACATCTTTGAACCAAAGCCAACTTGACCCGCACGCGGTGCACCCTGCTGACTGACAAACTAAGCTCTGGCGAAAAGAGATGTAGGTAGCGTAATTGTAAGCTACCCGACTGGGAATGTACCTCCACCTCACAGAATACCGCAGCCAAATAACAATTCCCTTGGAGGTTGTTGCGTTTCTGCGAGTGAGTGAGGTCACCCAGAGAGGAAGGAGATGCTGCGTTGGCAGCGGTGGTGGCGGCGCGTGAGCTATATTTCATGTTGCGTGCGTTAATATGACTACGGTAACCACATCACATCAGGCGGGCCGTATGCTTGTCTGCCACCCGACGTAGTATAAAAAGAAAAAAAAACTACTGCTGGATATGGCCTTCCCCAATGCGTTTCACCAAATACGATCTTATGCATTCCGCATCCAGCCGCTGCCAGCCAACTACTTTACGTAAAAATCTTTCACTGCTTCAAAGTCAAAGTCAAAATATCTTTATTCCTTGGACTTATTATAGCACTTAGAAACGTCATACAAATTAAATATAAGACATGTATCTAAATCATTACTACTCTAAATCCGCAGAGCTTAGATTCACTTTCATAACACTATCTGTGAAAGTGAATTTAAGTGCCAGTTCCGGCGACGGGGCTTCTTGAGAAGAACTGGCAAGAAACTCAAGGCCGACTCTTTTCATTGCCAATATCGTTACATTAAACACAAATACAATCATTAACATAACAAGAGCAATTCATTTCCAAATACTTTTATCATTTATGTAATCTGAGATACAATAGTAAGCCTTTTGACATAGTCTAGTTTTGATAAATCTTTTAAATTTACCCATGGATAATTTAAACGCGTCATTTGGAAGTTTATTGTAGAAGCGTATACATTGACCTGGGAACGAGTTAGAGATTTTATGGAGCCTAGTAATATGCACAGCGAGTTTGTTTTTATTTCTTAAATTTAATTAATGGAGATCACAGTTTTTCCTAAATTTAGTTTGATTTTTATGAACGTAAATAAGATTTTCATAAATATATTGAGAATGTAATGTCATAATATTTATCTCTTTAAATTTATTTCTCAGTGTCTTCATTGTTATAATAGGTTTTATTCTCTCTTATCACTACATAAATAAAATAAAATAAATAAATAAATATTTCTAGACAATTTACACAGCGCCATCTAGTCCCAAATTAAGCGCAATGCTTGTGTTATGGGTACTAGACTACTGATATATGTACTTAAATACATTTTTTTTTTGTGAATACTTACGTATAATACATAGAAAACACCCAAACCAAGACAAACAGACATGTTCATGCACACAAATGTTTGTCTTGTGCGGGAATCGAACCCGCGACCTCTGAGTCAAAGTGGCCATTGCTAACCATTCGACCACCGAGCTCGTCATCATACTTACATACATACTTCACAAAAACACTTAAACTCGAACTAGCCATAAATAACAATGAATTAAAACCCGTAATACGTGAACCCATTATTAACGTAATTAATTACTTCCCCTAAAGGATCGGATTCTTCGTAGTTTTAAAGGTCTTGGTTAAATTAACGCAATTTAGAATTTAAGGGTAGACATTTTGACACTTTGAGTTTGTAACTCGAAATCAAGCTGATACTAACGATAATTTTATTTATTTATTTATAAAACTTAGTTGCATACGAAAAAAATACAAAAAAAGAGCATGTATACAACGGCGTATTTATCCCTTATAGGGATCTATCCCAGTAAAACAAGCCTTGGAATAGCTGATGATAATTGCGAAGTGTTAAGGAGGGGGGAGGGGATCGAACCGAATCTCACTTGGGATAGGGGGGTCTTAGCAATCATGTAATTTTTTTCTAACAGAAAACGGTGTAAGACTGCGTGAAAGTTAAGTTAAATGAAAGTAAAAAAAAACGTGTCTAACGTAGAATAAACATTTTATTAATTTTCGTTTAAGTATTTATTGTGTGATTTAATATTATAGCAATATTCGCAAATACTAACAAATACAATTATTTTCATTTAAGACTTTGCTAGTCTTGAGCAAATTGTGTTTTTTTTTTAATAAATCCTTTTACACCCAAAATACAAATTTTGAAAAATCTCACGTGATATTGGGGTAGGTAGGGGGGAGGGGTCCGAGGACAATCTTACAACATCTCACCAAGGAAGGAGAGAGAAGGAAATCAAGTCAAATAAAGTAGATTATAATTATTAATCTTATAGAAGTCATATGCATTTACATAAATACCACACATATTCATAAATACATACTTACACTATACATACAACACAAACAACAAGGGTATGTCAACTCAACACGATGATGATGCAAAGTAGTTCTTTAGGTGTATTTTAAATTAGAATTGGCTTCTTTAAAATACGCCTATTAATCCTTATGACCTGAGGATGACTCTGTCAATTGCGAGATTCTGTAGCCATCCTCAGTCAAGAAGAAGAGAATTCCGCAGACACGCTGTCTATAATTTGATGGGTTATTGGTGCAGTGTTACACTATGCGCTTGGGCTTTTGCGTGGCTTGAAAACATTGATGGTTTTTGGGGTGTAAGTGGTTTATCAACATCTTTGAACCAAAGCCCACTTCATTTGTCAGTCAGCAGGGTGCACGTGGTGCACCCTGCTGACTGACAAATGAAGCTCTGGCGAAAAGAGAGGTAGGGAGCGTAATTGTGAGTTATCCGACTGGGGAATGTACCTCCACCTCACAGGAATACCGCAGCCAAATAACAATTACCTTGAGGGTTATGTGTTCCTGCGAGTGAGTGAGGTCACCAGAAAAGACGGAGATGCTGCGTTAGCAGCGGGGGTGGCGGCGCGCAAGTGATATATTATGTTGCGAGCGTTAATACGGTTACGGTAACCGCTTCACATCAGGCGGGCCGTATGCTTGTCTGCCACCCGACATAGTATAAAAAAAATCGAGCAGCGTGGTAGAGTGGTCTGGACCCCATCAATTGAATAGAGACCCGTATCCCAGTAGGTGCATGAGAATGGCAAAAAATGACGAAACATCGCAGGAATATTATAATCTTTGGGTGTCATAATCCAAATTATTTGCTTCTTGATGACAAAGTAGCTTTTGTCCAAAGCATTCGATATTTCCTTTTGTAGTCTATGTTAAAGAGGCTACTTCAAAGAACAGTTTTAAATTGAAAACAGAGCAGAAAGTTCTTGATACTCTTAAGTATCGAGAAGAAAAATAAGGTCATCTGAATTAAAGTTCAACGTACAGTGAACAGATTGATGTAAAAAAGGTAATGTATCTTACATTATCTTTTTTCACATAATTCTTAAGCAAGTACATCATAAGTAAAATTTTATATTTAAACCAAAATTGCGAGAACGCAAAACTGTAGCAAGACTAACAAAAAATAAGGCGTGATTATGAACGTATTGCATGACTCTTATTATTAAAAAAAAAAAATTGGTCTATTTAACCAAGAAAACTGCAATTGTGAATATGTGGTTCTGAGTGTGGACTTGAATATCGCGAACATTGTAAAAAAGCATAGTGACATATTGCAGGAATGCTTGTGGGAATAAAAAAAAATACTTTGTGCATTAAAAGGTACTAACCTCTGCTACTTTTATGGTTAGCTGGAAAAGATCTCTTGTAGATATCAGCTCACCTTTGTACACTACAGATAATAAGTTTTAAAGCGTACTGTTAATCTATGTACACCTGTCAACTGTGGTGCAACTTCACAAAAAAAAACATATAGTTCGACAAGAGTCCAGTATAATGATGCATACCGCACTCTTATGAAACTCCCAAGGGGTTGTAGTGCGTCGAGCATGTTTGCGGTAGCGAGGGTTCCTGATTTTTATGCTATTCGATCTAGAGTCGCGGCGTTTTGGGGTCGCTTGAGACGTTCCAACAACGAAATTTTAAAGGCCGTCTCGGACAATTTGGCGGATCCCATATTCAAGTATTGGATTTCTGTTCACCTGAATGAAAATATTAAATGACTTTGTAATATTATTATGCTACAATTTGACAGTAGGCACCTTTACATACCTACTAGTTAAAAGACTGACGATTATATACTGTATGCAATTTTATTTATTACATACTTTTATATGGGTATTTTGCCTGCAATAAATACATTTTATTTATTATTTTATTGAATACTTATGTAATTATTTGATGTTCAATAATTTATACTATCACTTGGTTGTTTCTTAATTTTTTTATTTATAAATATAATTTCACAATTTTTCTTTGAAATATATAATACTATAAATAAAACTAGAACAATCTATCCCATATAGTGGTACGCGTACCATGGGGCTATGCGAAGCTACCTTAAGGAGTTATTGCTGCAATCTCTTCGCCAAAATATAGGCAAACTACAATCCAACATATGCGCTTACGTTAAGCGGGTTTGAGTTCTTTCTTGGAGTGGTTACGCGGTAAAAATTAATGGATCATTCATCCGAAAAATAAAGCCGGATCTATATTATTGGTGATTCATTTTCGTGCATTTTTTATGGGGAACTAATATCAGATTGAACGTTATTTGTAAATTCTAAAAACGTATGTCTCAAGAATTCATGTTTGTTATCTACTCTTGCTAGCTTAACATGTATTTGTTCCATGATCACATTGGAATCTATTCTACGGATGAGTCGAGATAATAATAAATCTAAACCACTTTGGAATACAAAAATAACGTCAAGAACATGTTCTTAACCGTTATCACTAAAATAAATTGGTACAAAATTATAGTTACAGCCGACTTAAGGACTTCCTATTTTGAAATCAATTGCGAATAGTAGTCTTATTATATATTATGCTATAGCGAACAAAAAAATGTAGGAGCACAATCTCTATAGGTATAACAAAGTACATTGACATAAAAAAGCGTTTACGGTCTCAATACTCGACTACCTTTATTTTGTCGACGACAAAACTACGAAAGAGTTTTCTCTCTCAACTTTTCCAATATCGTTCGAAGAAAAAATTTTCAAGGACTATTGAAATCGACTGTTTTTTGCCACAACCGCCCGTGACTATCCCTTTTCTTTTTAGGTCTTTCGGTTTCGTACCAATCAATTATCCCTTTTTATTGGAACTTGTAAAATAATTTATGAGAGGAATTTAAATTTTTCATCGTTCTTTTTATTTTTTCATTTTGGATAAATATCATAGGTAAAAAGTCATATTTTAAGTACTCTTCTTTATGGAAATTTACATTTTCATTACAAAGAAAACGCCTATAAAAACGTGTTACAATAGCGTTAAAACTTATAACTGTATAAGAGTTACGAAAATTACACGTTTCCAAGTTGTCATGTTTCTTTCCCTTTCTTTGGGTATTGCATACTACTGCGTAGATACTGAGTAAGCGCTTTGTAGCCAATTTTTACTACCGTAATGTTAAAGATACTACTTACTACCTATCCCACCTAGGCGGGTGAGATGAATTTTCATTTTTTTTTAATATTTATAATACATTATACTTATAAAATGTTATTATAGCTAATAAGTAACATTGCCTACTTAAAGATCAAATACTCTAGTTCATTAATTGTTTAACTGAGGTAATTATTGAGGCTGTGAACCATTAATTGGACCCTTCTCACCCTCAAAAGTTATTTCAGTCTTTAGTTACCCCGTTATGTTCCTGAACCCGATGCTAAAATGTCTTCGCTGTTAGCAATTAATTCTACTAAAGCCTACAGAGTTATACCGCTAAGTTGGCAATTTCCTGGACTTCTTAATAGTATCTAGAACTCGGAATTGTTCATCAGTTGTGTTGCACAAAGTATGTTTTTTTAATACGACAATTTACAAATCTATAATAATAAAAGGCTTTGTCCTCACTGACTGACTGACTGACTGACTGACTGACTCACTAATCAACGCACAGCCCAAACCGCTTGGTCTAGAGATTCCAAATTTGGCAAGTAGGTTCCTTATGACGTCTAGGGGTGCACTAAGAAAGGATTTTTCAAAATTCGTCCCCTAAGGGGGTCAAACGGGGGTCCAAAGTTTGTATGGGGAAACAAGATTACTTGGACTATTTTATTCTAAACTTTACACGAGTACTTCTATAGATAAATGAGTAAACACGTGTTTCAGGATTTTTCAAAATTCATCCCCTAAAGGGGTAAAATGGAGTAAAAAAGTCTGAAAATCGTCATGGGTATTGTTTTTATGGTTTATCGGGTCGCTGATTACGAAAACAACAACTATTTTATAATCCAACATAGCCGACGTCACATAAAATCACCCCTATAGGGGTGCAATGGGGTTGAAATGTCATAATATCAATATGGGTGTTGATTCTATGGTTTTCTGGGACGTCAATTACGAAAATGGCATCGATTTGAAAATATAATGTAGTGGACACGAAATTAAAAGGATTTTTCAAATTTTACCCCTAAGAGGGTGAAACAGAGGTCCACAGTTTGTGTAGGGAAATGAGATTAGTTAGACTATTTTATCCTAAACTTTACACGAGTACTTCTATAGATGAATGAGTGAACACATGTTTCAGGATTTTTCGAAATTCATCCCAAAAAAAAGGAGTAAAATGGGGTCAAAAAGTCTGAAAATCATCAAGGATATTATTGGTTTTATATTTTATCGGGTCGCTGATTGCGAAAACAACAACGATTTTAAAATTCAACGTGGCTATCGTGACCATGTAATTTTTTTAAACTTTGATTTATCCTTTTTAAGCTGATGGAATAAGACTTGTGTGTTGACTGAAGTGTTATCCTAATAGGTTTTTAAATTTGTATTTGGCGTCAGTCAGTGCTTATATGTACAATCGCGGGCGGAAGGCGCGGCGTTCTTGCATCCGTATTTAGTAAATTAAAGGTACTACTTGAAGGTTGCGTTGCGTGTTAGACGATGAGTTGTTGAGTGACGACAGTAAGGGATGCGCTGTTGAGGAATCTCTCTTTATACCCCGCATTCCCATTATTCCATCAGACCACCCGGTTCAATTTAAGAGACTTCAATTTCCCATAAAGGTTTTTGCTATGATCATTAACAAAGCTTAGGGGGCAGTCTCTAAAGGTCGCTGGGGTTGAATTGAGACAGGACTGCTTCTCTCATGTTCAGTTGTATGTAGCTTGCTCAGGAGTAAGTTCTCCTGGAAGCCTTGCAATTTTAGCTCCTGGTGCGAATGCTAAAAATATTGTTTACCGGGACGTCTTAACCTAAATGGTGTATGTTTGTAATAATAGTCAATACGAAACAGTCCTTTATGAGGAAAAAATGAAATATCTGGAATCTTAACAAAAATAGACGCAAATCAGGAGTGTTCCCGTAGCGAAGCACGGGTACTTTGCTAGTTAAGCATAAAGCTTGTACCACAGTATTACTATTTTTCATACAGTAGGGAATCGCCTTTGACGTGGCACGATGCCGCCGCCCGCGTAGGTATCCACGCGGTCGTTCGCCGATATGCAAGGGTTGTCACAAAAATTCGAAATCAAATAATCTTTAATATTTTTATAATCATTTATCAACAAGAATATAATATACATATTTACAAATGTTGCACTGCTAAATATTTACGTGAAGGTTTATTTTTAGACTTCAATTTTCTATCATTAAATTTAACAATATAATGAATTCGCATTCGGATAAACAATTTGATCATGAAAATATGGGGGAAACATAAGCATGGCTGTGATATAAACTGTACTTGTATATAATACCTACCTATAATTTATCTAAAAATATTGTTTCCTACAGCACCTGGTTGGTGTTGGTATCTTAATTTATTACGTCTGCGGGGAAGACAAAAAGTCCCTATGTTCATTCGTAACTAATAAACGGCTGAACCAATTTTGATTAGTTGTAAAATTCGTCTTTATTGCGCCAGTGTCACGGTGTATATCAAAATTTAAAAAAAATTGCGGATTTCTGGTGCCAGCCAAGTTGATGTAGGTACCAAACAATTAACGATTTAAATTTGATTACGACTTTACTCACTTCATTTTCGCAAGATACTTAATAATAGAAACTAGGAATATCAATACCCAAAATGCAATGACTGAATAGCAAAATTTACTGTATATATATAACTATAATGTGTAAAATAAAAAAGTAAATAAAAATTATCAAAAAACGTGATTGCTTAAAAAAAAGAAACTAGCCCTGAAACAAAGATCTTAACTACTAGGTATGGATAGGCCATTCTAAGGAGATAATTTGTCACGAACCGATGAGTCATTTGGCTTTTCGACAGCGAAAATAATAAATATGAGAGTGTAAGTTCAAATTGGTGTCCCATTTGTTTATAAAGTTTATAGTGTACATTTACGTGACATAAACATACACATAGGTTCGTCCCACACACAGCACGTGCATATAGTCGCAGAGACAATTTTTTTGTTAGAAATGGCACAGCCATACGTAGTAATTAATATCTTTGCCCAGAAATCTTGAATATAGGTGAATATAGAACCTTGTCTTTTTCTGTCGATTTAAAGAGTTGGATATTAGACAAATACCTACTCCTTCTGTGTCCGACATTCCAACTATTAAGAAGTTGTAAACATAATAATTACACTTTGGGCAAGAGCATGCGCCATAAAGAATACATATACCTACATATTTACACTTGAAAACCCCGCTAGGTTGGAGTTCGAGTTACGAAGTACTTAACTATTTAGTCATCTGTCGTTGGAGCACAAGAATTCGGTTATTTGTTGTATACTTATAGTTGGAGTACCTTGCACTTCACCAACAATATAGCTACATACATTTCAACAAAGACAAAGTAGGTAGGTTTTTACGAAATTATAGAAAAAACTTACCTTGCGTCACGGGGAAATCTATGAAATTTTAAATTATTGATGTGTTTCGACATCGAGTTACAACCGTATACAGAACAATTTGTATTCACCATTATAATAAATAGGAATCACTGAACGTAAATTAAAAAAACGTTTAAAACACTCAGTACGCGCACGTGACTGCCTTTCACGGTGGCTCCCACAAACTACGCTTGTTTGTGGGACGCTGACCGCACCGCCTGCTTCTCTGCGGGTTCCCGTCCCTTGCTCTGCGCAAGTACCTTCGATTCCCAACTGTATGCTTTTAAAACTGTGCTTGTACTATGGGTATTAGACAATGGATAAATGTACTTAAATACATTTTTTTTTGTAAATTCATGCTTATTAGACAAAGAAAACACCCAGACCATTACAAAAACACATGTTCATGCACATAAATATTTGTCTTGTGCGGGGATCGAACCCGCGACCTCGGAGTCAAAGTAGCCATTGCTAGCCATTCGCCAACCGTGCTCGTCATATGTGTCATGTTTGTACATAAAACTAAGAAATATATTTTTAATACTATATCAAGTCTTGGGGTGTAAGGGGTTCACCACAATCGTTAGAACTAAAACCAACTCCACCTGCACGTAATGCACCCTGCCGTCTAGTGAAAGAGGCTCTGGTGAAAGAAAGGTAGGATAAAGCGTATTTTAAAGTTGGCCGAAGGTACCGCCACCTCACAGAATTCCGCAGCCAAATAACAGTTATATTGGGGGTTGTTGTGTTCCTGCGAGTGAGTGAGGTCACCCGAAAAGAAAAAGCTGTTGTGCTGCCAACAGTGCTGCCAACACAACAGTTGCGTGGCGCGAGCGATATTTCTTGTTGCGAGCGTTAATATGACTACCGTAACCGTTTCACATCAGACGGGCCGTATGCTTGTCTGTCGCCCGACGTAGTATAAAAAAAGTGACAAACAAGCAAAGCTACTGCTTGTATCCTAAGCGACTGTAGGTTGCACTAACTGCTTTGCTTCCTGCAGACTGTATTTTTTGGAACTCATTTCCGACTGGAATGTGTGTTGATCAACATTAGGACTTCAGGTTAGCCGGGGTGCTCACTTCAGAATGTGAGCAAGTAAGCCACATAATGTCGATATGTATCACGCGTCTTATAAATAGACAACAATAGTTGATACTGTTGATTGTTGGCACTTGGTGGAACATTATTATCATAATGTTATAATAAAACCCTTGTACTGTTCCAATTAATTATATTTAATTTTACCGACCGGTTTCGCCGCTAAGGCATTATCGAGGTAAACAGATGGTATTTACCTTGATACCATCTATTTACCTTGATAATGCCTTAGCGGCGAAACCGGTCGGTAAAATTAAATAAAATTACTTAATTATATTTCATTTTACCGATAATGGAACAGTACAAGTGTTTTATTATAACATTATGACAACAATAGAGTTCTTCTATATTTGGTCAGTTAGTTTGCGTTGGCATAAACGTTCGAACAAAAAACTTGCACTAAACACTTAGAGATCTTAAAAGGGGAGGTGAGGTCGACTTGAAAGAGCGGCAGGGAGAATGTCATTAGAGTTTAGACCCATGGTGCCCAACCGGTAGCTCGCGGACACCTGGTAGCCCGCAGCCTGTTTTCTAGGCGCCCGCGAACAAAATCGGATAAGGAATACACAAACCAGACTTAAAGAAGCTTTCTGAAAATTTAAACAGCCAAGCATAGATTAACAATTGGTCGCCGCTCCGCTTCGACTTGATGCCGCACTATCTAAAAACAACAGCTCCGTGAATGCGGCAACTCAATATTGTAGTGTGCGTAAAACGATGCTAGTGTGCGTGAAGAATTGTATTGAAACTGATGTGCAGAGATGCTAGTGTGCGTGAAGAATTGTATTGCAACAGGCTCGGGTACGCCGAGTTCGGCGTAGTATTTGTTGCCGCATTTTACAAGTGCGCCGCGGCATCTAGTCGAAGCGGAGCGGAGACCAATTGATAATCTAAGCAGCCAAGTATCGCATTAGCTTTTTGCTGTTCCGGTCTATTTTGTTTTGAGGTGTAGTAATTGTGTCATATTAACATAATAAATAAAAATCGCTTATGTTTTTTTATTAACTCGGCGGTGCCCGCGTGGCGTATCGGGATTTTCAAAATAGCCTTGGGAGCAATACCAGTTGGGCACCACTGGTCTAGACTGTTACTGTAGTCTGTGCTGTAGTTCAATAATGAAATACTTTCATTCGCCTTGAAAACTTTACACTTCTTTTTTGTATAGCCAAGTAAAACACATTGGATTTTTTATACAAAACAAATAAGTTATGGGGTGTAAGTAATTCATCAACATCTTTGAACCAAAGCCAACTTCACCTGCACGCGGTGCACCATGCTGACTAACGAACGAAGCTTTGGCGAAAAGAGAGGTAGAGGCGTAATTGTAAGCTACCCGACTGGGGAATGTACCTCCACCTCACAGAATACCGCAGCCAAATAACAATTTCTTTGAGGCTTGTTGTGTTTCTGCGCGTGAGTGAAGTCTTCAGAAAGGAAGGAGATGCTACGTTGGCAGCGGGTGTGGCGGCGCGCGAGTGATATTTTATGTTGCGATCGTTAATATTGCTACGTAACCGCTTCAAATCAGGCGGGCCGTATGCTCGTCTGCCGCCCATCGTAGTATAAAAAAGAAATAAGTCCACAGACTTATAGAAAATAATTACTCTGTCGTCTCCGTGTAATTACTGTATTAGTTGTAGCGGAAAATTGGTTTTAATAAACTTCGTACCGATTTTAATATTATAACAACGTTAATTAATTTACACAAAGATATTTAATAGCTTTAATAAGTTAATTAAAACATAATTACAGTCATACCTAAAGGACATAATGATGTAATTTGGGAGGAATTTTGAAATTTTACAGATATTACACTCGAGGTTCCGCTTTTGTGGGTATTATGAAAGTATATCTAATTTCATAATTAAGGTTTTATCCAAATTAATGTTTATTTATTTTGTTTTTGAGTAACTATTTATAAATTATTTGGCGAGCTCGGTGGTAGAATGGTCGATAGCCACTTTGAGTCCGAGGTCGCGGGTTCGAGCCCCGTACAAGACCAACATTTGTGTGTATGAACATGTTGTTGTTGTTGTAAATATCTTTATTGTACAAAAGCAGTTGCAGAACACAGAATGGTAAAAATGTTGACATACAATTTGTACAAAGGCGGACTTATCCTATAAAGGGATCTCTTCCAGACAACCTTTGAGCATCTGAGGTGGCATAGTTTACAAAATGTTTGTTTGTCTTGACATGTTTGTTTGTCAAGACAATACATATACACTATACATAGAACATGTTTGTTTGTCAAGACAAACAAACATGTTCTATGTATAGTGTAAGGTACTTATAATACATAGAAAACACCCAGACCTTAGCTTGTCAAATAAAAAATCTATTTAAATTCATAAATCAGTTGTCTAGTTCCCATAGTACAAGCATTGCGCTGCGCAACTAAATCGCGCCAACAAATTCCCCCGTATCACTGTCAAAAAGCCTTAAACGTGCCCGTGCCAAAACACTTGACTTAACGACTGTTATTTCATTAAATTGCCTTTACACTAACCGAAACTGAAAGCATAGCGTGCCCTCCGAAGCTCGGAGGAGCTCGAAATAAATAAACCCATCTATGGACCAGCTACGGTCGACGTTGCTTAACTTCGATTAGACTAACACGTGCATCGACACCATCGAGCTCCTCAATGTAATTGTAAAAAGCAATGAATTGATTTATTCTCCTTTTCATTCCAATTTACTAAATGATTAGTTAACCTTTACATTCTTAATTCATCATGTACTAAAGTTCAATATAGCCTGAAATTCCAAAAGCTTTACAACGAATTTAATCAGAAGAAATTGGAAGGTGGAGGACTCCTTCTAATTTCTTCTGATTAAATTCATTGTGAGTTCCTAGGCAGCCGTAGTCTTACCCCCGGGACTGCAGTGGATGGTTCATTGCCTTTACAATTCAAAAAAATCTGATGAAGATCGAATTCAGAACATATCTTATTGAAGAACGGACACTACGTTGACTGCTGTGACCATCATCCGCTTCAATCTCAGCCAGCTGAGCTGACAGCTCCAATTCAAGTACCTGACGTTCCCGTTCATGTATTTGGCGTTCTCGTTCTTGTATTTGGCGTTCTCGTTCTAGCTCTGGCTCCGCCTCCTTCATCGCTGCTATTCTCTCTAATTCTAAAAGCTTTCTTGCGTGCTCTGCTTGAACAGCAATGGAGCGAGCTTTGACAGTAGCGGAGGAAGTAGTCGAACCTGAAACAATAGAACTTGGGACTATCCGCGACGCACTAGACTCTTCGTGCGGGTTTTCTGCGGATGTCACAACTCGATTGAGAACTTTTCTTCAATTTATGGAAAATTTTAAAATTTAGAATTTAATAATCGGCGAACGAAAGGACCAAAATATAAAGGATAGGACTGTATTAATGAGAAGACACGTTGTAATTCTGTGGGTTTTAGGTTTATATTTTATAGATCACATACAATCCCGCAACTTTGCCAATATTACATCGAGAACAAAAAAAAGCGAATCATTTTCTATGTCAAATATAAAAATAAAACTAATATAAAACCAAAGAGTATAAAAAAGTATACATATAAATAAGTAAAAAAAGGTTGCCGTCGGTAACACCGGCCATCATCCAAGAGCCGCTTAGCTCGTCGCGTCGTCAGCACGAACAAAGCGCTTCTTGACCGTGAGACAATCTGACTTGGCAGTTTTAAATGTGCAGTTTGAAAAGGCTCATCTTGTTTCTAGTTTTCTTGTAAGAGGAGAATATCAACCCCTTTGCCAATAGTATTTTTAATATTTACTAAACATTATTTTCAGGAGTGTTACATTGAATAATCTTTCCTCCTTTTATTAGCAGATTAGTGATTTTTGAACATAAAATGCGTATTTTAATAAGGACAAAGAAAGTGATTAGTTTTGTTACAAGATACGTTTCATTGCAAATTTTTGTATAATGTGTACCGCTATTGAACATCGAATATTCGTTGGTGATACGATTTCTTTTTGTTAACTTTTGAAACTTTATAATTACATAAATATGGAACAGAATATAACAACTATAAAACTAAAAATAAAAGTAGGTATCTAAAACTAAATAATACTAAAATAAAAGTAACCTAAAACTAAAATAAATATCAAAAGATTGGCCCATGTGGCATCGTTCCCAAGATGCTAGCAGCATTATCTCGCTGGGTGGCTTAACTGATCCTTTGGGCGAGGAATATGCCATATCTTGGGTCACCAGTTACGTCGACTAAATAAACCAATACGATTATGTACTTATTTGAATTATATTCGATAAACGTAACAGCAAATTTACATACGTAAAAATCAAATATTCGTGTTCGAAGTTCGTGACGTTCTTGTTAAAAGTCGTGTCGTTAAAGTAACTGCAAAAGAAATTACCGACTCCGTTAGCCTTTCCCAAGTCCCCCAATAAGCATAGTAATGAAACTTATCTTCCACACACACTACCTACTATCACATAATAGAAGCTCAAGGGACCTCTATAAAATTGTAACAGATAAAATCTCTGGAATCACTAGATTACTACGCCAGTCGCGTATGAATTTTCGAGTTTCAACGCACTATGGTTATTTACGACCACCCTTTCGTTATGGTACATGAAAGTGCTTTTTAGGCTGCAATTCCAGTGTTCTGTCAAAAAATTATAAATATTCACAGTGGCGATGAAGCATAGGTACAGGATCATAGTAAACTATTATTATTTAGATATGTTGTTGTTTTCGACCAACTTGCCAGAATATTATACTAATATCTTTTTTTTAATGGAAAAAAATCACGTCCCTGCCTAGGTTGGATTTGAACCCACGACCTCTCGATGACCGGCCGATTGCTCTTCCAACTGAGCTACTAGAATGATTTGTGTTGGTGACGAATTTTTGTATTTTATATATTTTACTGCGTGAGTCACAGTGTGGGTTCAAATCTCACCTAGGTGGAGAAGGTGATATTTCCCATTTAAAAAAAAATATTATAATATTCTGACATGTTGGCCGAATACAACTATTTAAATAATACAAATACAAAAAAACAAAATCTTTTTTCTCACTTAACTAATATACAAGTTTTTGGGATCTCCTTTTAAGTATGACAATACCTGTGTTAGAACGATAATAATGATTTAATAAGTTTGGTGTTATCAATAATAGCCAAATTTCATCCGCAACGATGGACTGCTATGCCTAGTTTAGTAGTGTAATACAGGTAGATGGCGCCACACTGTGATTCACGCAGTAAAATATGAAAACATAGTATACTATTGCGCACTGGATTGGCGGGAAGTATTTAATTGCGATCTCCTGTGAGGTGAAGGTACTTTCCCCCGATGTGACCTATTTCTCTTTCGCCAGAGCACACCCCAGCCACACCAAAAGAGTGGCAAATGTAGCGTCGTTAACTTTTACCACACCTCGGCCACTCCATACAAATGTCGCGTCGTGAACTACTACATGAACAACGACGTCTGTGCAGAGCCTGAATGAGCGTGTGTGCGTGCGGCGCCATACTAACTGTTCCAGATTTGTCTCAGAGGGGAGGTGAGGTCGACACGAGCGAGCGGCAGGGAGTGGCCATACTGTACGTAGTACTATTACTTATACTGTGCTTTTACATAACCAATGAGGTCTGTGTAGAATACCTATTTAAACTTGTTGACATAGGCCTCCATTTATGTGGTCATCTGTTCATTCTGAGAGGTAATTAGGTATGATTTCTATTCTAATATATATATAATATAGTAGATATATCTAATATGCTTTCTATAATTGCACTGCTCATCATTAGCATGGAATTGATCCTCACACATTGGAACCAAAGTGGTTGCATACCGGTCTCATCCAGGGGTTTTATTCTACGAACTTTTAAGCTCTGAAATGAACTTCCTACCGTAAGAGACTACAACGGAATCTACGCCTACAGCTAACATGCCCCTGTGCACCAACCGTCCAGTTATATCTCAAGATTGCGAGTCTCTCGTCTAGTAAACCAACCAGACGAGAGGACCTTTACCCGCACTGCTTTCGTGCTCGGTAAACTAACCAAGTACTCAAGCAGATTGGTAGAAGGTCTTACTCTCCTTTAACCTAAATGCAGGCTACTTAGACTACAATATAGGATTCATCAAGAAAGCGTTTAGAGATTTCATTGGATCGACAAATTGTGAATGATACCTCTGACCAGCGTCTATATTAGGCCGAGATAACAGCTCATCATCATGCGAGTCGTATGCTCGTTTGCGGCCTTAGTGGTCTAAGAAAAAATATTTATTCTTTATTGACCGTTTTGCATCGAGAATGACTGGAAAATATATTTTCATATACCACTAAAGTTGAAAAAGCAAGCGACTCGCATTATAGTAAGCACAATGACATATAACATTACATGACTTATGCATCTTATATTGCATTATAGAACATTACAGACTCATTCATGATGCAATTATAAATATTATTTTTAAATTAATATTTTCTGCTACATAAAAATAAAAATGTAACAAAAATCAAGGCAATATCGCTAATCTTCTATTAACAAGCTAGAAAGATTATTCAACGTAACATTCCTGAAAACGATGTATAACAAATATTAAAAATACTAATGACATATATGTCATTGTGTATTGTTTACCTATTCGTATATATTTATAAATAAATATATTTTCAGCTTTCCCTTTCCGTCACATAATCCCACATTATTATTAGTAAAAAAAAACAAATTGGCGAGTACTCCAGCGACTATATCAAATATAAAGGGCTTCAGTGTATAACTGTCACACACATACGCGGTTTATGTCACAACATGTCAATACACGCGACATGTTCGAGTGCGTTTATTGGACGCTGGAGAAGACAAATTGACAGTACACGTTTACTTTATAATAACCATTAGATACGTTTATATTTTGTTACTAGCTTTCGCCCGCGGCATCGCTCGCGTGACATTCGGGGCAAACACGTGTTTTACTGTAAAATTTAGGATAAAATAAACCAACTAATCTCGTTTTCCCATACAAACTTTGGACCTCCGTTTGACCCCCTTAGGGGATGAATTTTGAAAAATCCTTTCTTAGTGCACCCTTAGAGGCCCCGCGGTTTGGGCTATGCGTTGATATATATATCAGTCAGTCAGTTTCTTCTTTTATATATTTAGATTTTACGCATCTGAATATTATGATACTTAAAATTATTAATATGGCTCCGGTAACCGCATTATTAACACATTTATTTTAGTCTGGTCAATGAATGCTCACAAGGGGAGTGTGGATGGAAAAGTCGAAAGCAGAAATTTTGACTTAGTAACTTTGTTTGGACTAGTTAGGAGATAAACATATTAAAAGTCCTTACCCCTCCGAGGTGAGCCCGAGGGGGGGAGCACAAAGAAGGTCCCGTTTTTTGGTTTTTTGCTTACTTCTCGAAAACGGTGCTTTGTACGAAATTTTATTGTACTACATAATAAAAGCTAATTAAATTCTCTACGACTTTGTCTTTTGCACTTTGTATCTATCTTCTATCATTGCCAAGCTATGAGCTTCTAAAAGTGGTCGATTTTCAAAAATGTGTTCTACATTCTTTTAGTTATTAAGAGAGGTCTCTTCTGTTTCGCTCCATACCAACTTAAAAAGCATATCTCATTCATGAGATACAGCCTGGTGACAGACGGACGGAAGGACGGACGGACGGACGGACGGACGGACGGACGGACGGACGGACAGCGGAGCCTTAGCAATAGGGTTCCTTTTTACCCTTTGGGTACGGAACCCTAAAAATGGGGTATGGCTATGGACACAGCGTAACGCCAAACGCCAAACTGCATCCCCCGATTTTGTTATCATTAGATTTTCAGCGAAATTTATTGAGCTTACGAGTATAAAATCGTCCGGTCGTTCTGTCTGTCCGTCCGTTGCCATGAAACTCTAAATTTCGAAATTCTGACTTCGGATTCGTGTAGAGCATCAAAAAGTAGTAATGTAAAAAATGTGACCTTAGTTTTCCGATATCAATTCGGGAAAGTGGCCAAAATAAATAAATTTCGCTATGGTGGCGCATGCTGCGCGTCTGATGTTTTAGATTGCTTCCGTATGGTAGCACATTTAAAGAAGAATTCATGTCAAAATGTACTTAATGCAAATGGTAATATTATTTTAATTTCAAAGTTCATTCCTTAAAATTCTGTAGATCCGACCTCAAATATCAGAATAACTTCTGTCACGATAAAGCTATCGAAACTTTTTCAATAAGTAGAATATTAAAAAAGTTCTGCAAGAGCTACGAATTTAATCTTCTATTGAATTGCACCCCTTTTGTAAAATGTCACGAATTTTGAATAGCTGCTCCGTGTAAATAATTTGGGTTATAAAGTTTGTTTAACGAGCCCGGTGGTCGAATGGCTACTTTACCGACGACACAAATGTTTGTCCCGTGTGGGAATCGAACCCACGAGCGTTGGTGTCGAAGCCGCGTCATTGACCGCTACGCCACCGAGCTCGTCATATGTATGTTTATCTTGGTCTTTTCTATGTGTTATAAGTATGTATTTATAAAAAAAAAAAATTAAGTGCATTTATCAGTTGTACAGTACCCATAGCTTTGCGCTTAATTTGGAATTAGATGGCGCTGTGTAAATTGTCTAGAAATAATTATTTCAAATAAATATTTATTTATGCTCAATGACGTTGTGGCGCATGTTAGTCTAATCAATCACGTAAGTTCAGCAACGTCAACCGTAGTCAGTCTATAGATGTGTTTATTTATCTCGAGCTCCACTGCGTCGAAGGGCACTTTAAGCCGTACGTCGGTCCCGATTGTTGTCGTTAGGTGGTAGTCGTTTAGTCAAGTCTGTAGCCATTGGGCTTCTTGAAAATACTGACGTCCGCCAGTTCTAAGTTGAACAGCGTGGTGGAGTATGCCTTAAACGTCTTTTCGATTGAATCATCATCATCAGGTCATTTTAGTCTCCACTATAGGAGCACGACCCTCTCTCGTCTGTCCCAGACAGAAGGAGGAGCCTACACTCCCCACGCTGGCCAGACGGGTTGGGGAGGCCTGATCGATGTTTTGTAATGTCCCTTAGTCGCCTTGTACGACATCCACGGGAAGAGACGGAGTGATTCTATTCTAGTCTGCCGAAAACCACACGGCCAATTTTGATTGAATAGAGCCCCGCATCCCAATAATGGTATGGAGTATTAACATAATGTACATTTTCATTTGGTACCGTGATGCCAAAAGTTCTTGCATCAGACAAGCATTTTTTTTATACTACGTCGAGCGGTAGACAAGCATACGGTCCGCTTGATGTGAAGCAGTTACCGTAGCCATATTAACGCACGCAACATAAAATATCGCTCACGCGCCGCCACCCCCGCTGCCAACGCAGCATCTCCTATCTTTCTGGTGACCTCACTCACTCGCTGGAACACAACAACCCTCAAGGGAATTGTTATTTGGCTGTGGTATTCTGTGAGGTGGAGGTACATTCCCCAGTCGGGTAGCTTACAATTACGCTCCCTACCTCTCTTTTCGCCAGAGCTTCGTTTGTCGTTTTGCAGGGTGCACCGCGTGCAGGTGAAGTTGGCTTTGGTTCAAAGATAGTGATGAACCACTTACACCCTAAAATTACACGTATTTACTCACGACTTGTTGAATTTGTCGCATGACGCATCCAGTGTAGTATGATAGCAACGAGGGAAACGTGTTAAGTATCAAACATTAGTAGGTCTCCAATAATGTTTCATATTTAAAATCTGTGATGTGCGGCAGATGAGCTTTGCTTGATTAGCCATCTCCCTAAACATTAATGCCTTGTTTGCCACATTGCTAAGATGGGAAGTCAAATTTCAAAAGCTTCCTTCTCCTACTAACTTCTTCTGATTAAATTCGTTGAGAGTTCCAAACAGCCGTTCTGTTATCTCTTGTTCATATACTTTTTGGTGGTCACCGCTATTAATATTGGCTACACGGGAGATAAAGTGTTGGGGATTTATGGTGGGCCTGCCCTCATAAAAGCATATGTGTTTGGTGTCCGACGTGGTATAAAAATATTGGGATCTCATAGAAAGTAGGATCATATTAACCGGTCGTAACAAACTAACCACGATTGAATTCACTTGTAACATATAAAACGTTACATTAAATTTAATGCCCTTATAAATGGCAAAGTTTTATGTGCTTCATGCCGGCAGACAAAGTCCACAAACAATGACATGATAATAAAATGAGTAGATACGTCGTCTATAACATGATGTGAATTTATAGGTACATACAATTCGACAATCAATTCGATAAGACCTAAGTATAATCGGTTACCATAGTAACAAATATTTTTGTAAAAAAATCAGTGTCAACATGAAGTAACGACTACAAAAAAAATTTAAACATAAATAATTAGAATAAATAATATGTTGAAAAATATTTATATTGTAAATTACTATTTTATTTATAATGCTTCCTTAACTATTTTATATTTAAGTAAGTTGTTATATACTATATTATTTAAACTAAATTAACTAAAAATAAACTAATCTTAAAATAAATATTATTATGTAAATAAAAAGAAAGAAAAAATAAAATTAATTAGGTACTAAACCGCGTCAAAAAATTCCTCCGCGTCACCGTCAAAAGGCATCGTGCCCAGAACGCTGGCAGCATTGCCACGCATGAATGGCAATGCTTATACGTTGTGCCAAATATAGGCCAGCTCTCTGGTCACGGGAAGTATCAACCAAGCGCTTTGCTAAATCTCTAAATAAAAAAATCTAAAGCCTTGCACTCGGACCCCATGGGCCAAGCGTTTCGACCCCAAACGGCTCAAATATATAATTACCTATAAGGTTTAAATATTTGCGCCGCTTAAGTATCTCCGGTGATGCAGCAGCAGATCCCGCAGATCCCGACGTGTGAGGGAGATGAGAAGGCGCTAGGGTATCGACGCAGGTTGCATCCCATACCAAAGGCCTTCCCATCTTCCATGGCAGCAACGACATCCCATCAGGTCTCTTACCATCGTCGCGTGCCAGACCATTTGGTTCCAATACAGCTGGGATGCCGGCGGTGACAAGAGCCCGACGAATAATGTCATTTATGCTGCCGTGACGTGGGATTCTGCCAGCGCTCCTGCGACATGAAAGCCCATGGTGTCCAAGACGGTCGACAGCTTCTCCACATTGACAATGATGCGGAGCAACACAAGGAACGCCTAAACGGAGGCAAGCAGCAACACGGAATGTTCCGTCGTCCAACATCGTGCCTACATTGGACGACGGTAACGCCTGAAGCCAAAGGCCCGACTCCCACTCTCCCACAGTCAGTAAACGAGCACGCTCTGCAGAATTAGTAGCCGTAATAATTAGGTTCTCACGAACCAACTCGCAGAGCGGGTTATCCCACTGTCTTTGGGAGGATGGGTTATCGGGCATATCTGTGTTCGAACAGGCTGCCCTCCAGGCATTTATGGCATCGGTTAACATCACCTCCGAATTAACCCGTGAAGGAGATAGGATTTTCCGGGTCAATTCTTCAGTGCTGTGAACCGATGACAAAAAGGCTGGTAGGCTCACACTAGAAATTTTGCGGATACCGAGCCCGCCTAAACGCACAGGTAATGTGGCCTGTACCCAGGCCCGGTCATCCAAGTCTAAATTTAAAAGAGATGATAAAGTTCGGTGTAAAAGGAGATCGATTCTTTCCAAAAGAGCTACATGCTTCCACATGTGGCAGGATCGTATGACATATGTGAATTTTGGAACGAAAAAACAATACCGAATAATTGAGTATACTGCGTGAGTGCAAATTTTTGAGAATCTGTCCGAGATATCGTTAAAATTTTGAATTTTTTCCTCCACGAAGGGTATAAAAGCTTCATCCAGGACGGGAGCTCCTAGGAGGCGGAGTGAATTTCTACCTAAAATTTTGATACCAGGAGTCACTGTATAAAATTTTTGAAGTGTCGAATATCTGTCTACACGTTCTGCAAGAAAAAAATCACATTTTGAAGGATTTAATTCTAGTCCAATAGATCTAAGTTCTTTTTTTAGTAAAATTAAATCCTCCAAAACGGTCTCAACATTGCCTCCTAGAGCCCCGTCGTCCAGGTACCAAAGATTAAATTTAGAATTTAGTTTCTGAATTATGGGGTAAATAGCAAGACTGAATTACACCGGCCCGACGGCAGAAGCTAATGGTTGGTCCTTGTATAATAATTTAGTTGGGTGTCTATAGCATTGCCAAATAAAACTATAAATTTCGGGAATTTGTTTTTGAACCTCGCCCAACAAGGTGTCCCTATTCACAGAATTGAAGGCGTTTTTAATGTCAACTTTAACGATGACCTCACCTTCGCCGCTACCTAAATATGCTGATAAAGCGTGTACGGCAGCCTCACTGCCCCCCTTTGAACCAAAGCCTAGTTGCAGGGGCTGAAACAAATTGCTCATTTTATGAAAGATAACATTACAACTGATTTTGGCTGCCGTACGTCTATACGTGCATCCAACGGCGATGGGACGAATGCCGCCAATTTTTTTATTAAGTGCACAGAGATTTACTCCATACAGAATTTCTGTGATGGCACTATTCACACCGCCGTGGAGCATTAAGTTAATAAGAGCCCCCGGCCTCCCCAACACCTGAACTCGTCAGATCTTTAAGATGCTGAGGAGTCAGGCCATCGAGGCCGCCGGCGGATCCACTGCGGAAGGAGCTGATGGCTATGGCTACCTCCTGAGCAGTCACGCATAAAGCTAATGAGCTGTCAGGAAAATCAGGGAAGGCGAGGTCATTGTTTGGCGCCGGGTGCTTGCTCTTCAGAGCGGCAAGAGTCTCTGGAGAGTTCGGCGCCACCACATCGCTGCTAAAAAGAAGTCTAGCAGCGCCCGCAATATCACCTTCTGCTAGCTTCGACTCTACATGATGGAAGGATCCTCTATTTGCTTTGCCAGTGAATATCGGGAAATTTTGTAGACTATATGAATTATTATTATTAACACAGTTATATTTGATTTGAGCTGTAAGAGTTGTAAAGTGGGTAGAGGGTCCCCCAACATGTAGAATTCTATAGGGAAATGTCAATACACGTTCCCAGGCTGCTTCTGTGTTCTCCCGGACAGCAAGGCGCACACATTGCGCTAAGTGCTGGGCAACTATAGGCCTTGCTCCCCGGGGAATACGTTTTAAAACTGAATTGTATATAAGTGTTGAATGTTTAAATTTTGAGAGGGTTTGCCAAAGGGAGCTCGGTGAAGAAACTGAAGATGAGGTAGGACTGGAAAGAACAGGACAGGGAAGGTTGGGAGGTACATTTTGGGTTTTGTGTAGTTTGCTAAAATGTACATTCAAACCCCGCTTACCTTTAAAAAAGCGAGCCTGGGAGCAATGCGGGCATTGGATTAGTACGTCAGTCGATGTGGATGCTTGACTCGTGTTTAGCTGGCTGCCTCCATTTGATCCATCCATATAGTAAATGAAATTTCACTTATTTAAAATATTTACACTCAAATGTATACTCGATAATAATAAAACACAATAAATACAAAATCAAAATACACAAAAGCACTGTTTCCATAGCGACGACGATGGCGCCTTGCTGAATTCTACTGCTATGAGACGATGCCAGAGATAATTGGGAAATGTACCACGTAGCCGTGTTTATTATTTTCTAAAATTTTATTTCTCTTCTTCATTTAACCCTTTGGCTGCCGTTCCATCTATTTATTGCGTTGCGTAATAAATAATATTAGAGTGATTTAATATACATCTGACACGCGTGTTTTTACATGCAACAATGATATACAAATCAATATAGAATATTTCGTTTTTTTCACGATTTTTCTATACCATATTTCACGATTTTTTTATTATCTCGAGATCGATATGGTATGACACAAAATATTTATTTTTTTTGGATCCCAAAAACTTTTTTCGTTCCAAAACAATAAAATATAATGGACGAGCCCGGTGGTCGAATGGCAAGCAATGGCCACTTTGACTCCGAGGTTGCGAGTTCGATTCCCTCACAAGACATACATTTGGTTTATGAGCATGCCTATTCGTCTTAGAATGTTTTTTTTTATGTATTATACATATGCATTTACAAAAAAGATGTATTTATGTAGATCATATCAGTTACTAATTCCCATAGTACCTACATGCTTTGCTTAGCTTGGAACTAGATGGCGCTGTGTAAAACGTCCAGGAATATTTAATCCACATGAAAGGTAACCAAGCACAAAAAACGATAAGCAAAATATTATAAAAATTTAGGGGTGTAAGTGGTTCATCAACACCTTTGAACCAAAGCTAACTTCACCTGCACGCGGTGCACCCTGCTGACTGACAAACGAAGCTCTGGCGAAAAGAGAGATAGGGAGCGTAATTGTAATCTACCCGACTGTGGAATGTACCTCCACCTCACAGAATACCGCAGCCAAATAACAATTCACTTGAGGGTTGTTGTGTTCCTGCGAGTGAGTGAGGTCACCAGAAAGGAAGGAGATGCTGCGTTGGCAGCGGGGGTGGCGGCGCGCGAGTTATATTTTTAATGTTGCGAGCGTTAAAATGGCTACGGCAACCGCTTCACATCAGGCGGACCGTATGCTTGTCTGCCACCCGACCTTGTATAAAAAAATAAATAAAAAAAAACATAATAGTAAACTAAGTGTGAAAGTTGAAAAGTACTTAAGATAACTAGCCAATTAGTTTTAAAGTGCGCTGCAATTTTCTTTCCATTCTTTTTCTCAGAACAAATTGGCCGTGCCATGTCTTATAAATGTGTAATTGATCTTTCAACTAATTTACACCGTTTATCGAACTACGTCTCTAGTCATTAACTATAAGTGTGAAATTGAAATCAATTTGTATTTAAAAAGTAGTTTCGAGAAAAATGAAATGTAATAGTAACATTGAAAGTGTTTATGCAATAAACAGCAAGATTAATATTCAACAGCTTGTTGAGTTTGTATTGAATATTCATCGTGAATACAACGTTGGAGAAAGCTCAGCATAGAATAGAAGCTAAAACGGTTTTTGTAAAATATGCATCATGGGAAACCGATTTAAACCGATTTCAGTAAAACATTTGTTATTGCACAATGGTTTCTCGTTTGTCATGTATTAATTTTACCATTACTTTATTTACTGCGCTACCTACCTTCTTATTGATATTTACTTAAAGTTTGCCTGGAACAGTTTCCTTTTTGAAGTGAAAACTTCTTTAGCGGCATTTAGCACTTTTTGGGATGGGTAAAAAATGTTAAACTCGCGTCAGATCACGTGGCCTGATCGAAAAATCGTAAGACGGAGGGAGCATTGACCGCCGGCGTTGCGTATGAGAGGAAGTGATATCCCCCTCTCTTTCTACCGCGCGGCGAAAATGTATACCTGCTCCTGTTGTTTATTTTTAATGTAATATAAATTGTCATGTTTGTGTACGATAGCGCAATAAATGAATATTTTATTTTACCACTTAAATAATAGTACTTTACTGATAAATAAAGCAATTCGTGCGAAATTTTCCCTAATCATTCCAAAATATTCAAAAATGCACAACGTTAATGTTCAAGTTTTCACTTCTGCCGGCACTCCCGGAGTGCAAATCGATTTTTTTATATACTACGTCGGGCGGCTGACAAGCATATGGCCCGCCTGTGAAGTGATTACCTTAGCCATAATAACCCTCGCAACATTTTTTTTTTTTTTTTTTTTTTTTATACTACGTCGGGTGGCAGACAAGCATACGGCCCGCCTGATGTGAAGCGGTTACCGTAGCCATATTAACGCTCGCAACATAAAATATCGCTCGCGCGCCGCCACCCCCGCTGCCAACGCAGCATCTCCTTCCTTTCTGGTGACCTCACTCACTCGCAGGAACACAACAATCCTCAAGGGAATTGTTATTTGGCTGCGGTATTATGTGAGGTGGAGGTACATTCCCCAGTCGGGTAGCTTACAATTACGCTCCCTACCTCTCTTTTCGCCAGAGCTTCGTTTGTCAGTCAGCAGGGTGCACCACGTGCAGGTGAAGTTGACTTTGGTTCAAAGATGTTGATGAACCACTTACACCCCAAACAGCTAACATATACGCTGTACCCTTACTTGCACCCCATATTTATAGCGATAAGGTCACCCCTTCTACTTTATTATGCTATCTTGTTATAACATTATTATCCTTGTATTTGGTGCAATAAGTATTCTGCTAAATTTTGCCTCTTTATGTGTCAAAATCTTTATGTGTCATAAAGAGGCAGGCAGAATATTCGCGACAGAGTGTTATTTATTTTGTTTGAATATATCTAAATCTAACGCAGTTATTATAGAAACAGAAAAATAACCAAAATTCGGATACAAACTATTCAATTTGTTGTTTCAACTTGTGATTTTTAATTAATGCATGCATTAGTGCATACCTATTGTGATCGTTGATACCCCTTATCATAGTTGGAATAGTCTGAAGAACAGCGTGGCAACCAGAGTATTCCATCCTATTGTGGAATTCCATATAAGACAGGAATTACGAACTACGTAAACGAAGTCAGTGAAAATAGCCACTAATGATTATGGACTGATGCCAAAGATGCAATTGGTTTGAATTTGTATTTTTACCTTCTATTAAAATTATAGCTTTTCTACAATACAATCTCGATTAACAAAAATTTTGGTCTTTAAATAATAAAGTTTACTTTAGATTTTCCTTTGATAGCGTCACACAGCTGCCATATTATGAACCAAATTGCGATGAACTTCGATATTACATTTTTAATGAGTTTGTGCTTTTGAGTTTGTCACTTCAAAATTATTTAACAGAGATTCCATGATCTTTCGAAAAGAAATTAAGCAGTATGTATGGTAAACTGAGTACGGTAGAGCATATTTATACCTCTTTTACTAACTTAAAGATAACAGCTAACTACATAGGTTATGCTATCTGAATTGTAAGTAAATCCCTGTCCTACAACTTATGGAATTATCACCTATATTTTATTGTGCGTTACTCTATATTACATAACACTATTCATTGCAAATATCTAAGTGATAATGACTTCAATCGACCATCTACAATTCCGATTTAGTTTTCGCGACAGACTCAATCATGGTATTGAAAAAAATTGTATCAATTGGCAAATCATTAGAAAACCCTGAACATCCTTTGTTGGGTCCAAATTTGAGGGGTCTTTTCTGGACTGGTCTTTGGCAAAGCAATTCTAAAATGTGGAATATTCTTTACATCATCTTTCATTATTCTTCTTCTTGTTTTCTAATGTGCGAAATAATTGAAGTGTACACTTTACGGAATGATATCAATAAGCTGCTCAGCAATCTCTCGTTGACGGCTCTCAGTATTATAACTTTGCTGAAATGTCTTTCATATGTACATTGGCAGGGGAAATGGAGAGAATTGACAAATATGATATCCCATGAAGAAATAATCGAAATTGAAAAAGGCAATAAGAATCACTTGAAAATCTTAAAGGACTGTAAAAAATACGCACGTATCATTACGTATTTATACTGGATATTAGTGTTAATTACATTGTTTGCACTAATTTTTACACCGTTACTTAGATATTTTACATTGAGCAGTTACCGTGATGACATAAAAAATGGCGATGAACCATACCCAGAAATTATAAGTTTGTGGTTTCCATTTAATAAAAATACTCTCATTGGATGTCTGATCGGAGGTATTGTGGAAGCAATTATGGCTTCAAAGGGATCTGCTGTAATAGCAGTGTATGACACAAATGCTGTAGTAATTATGATTTTTCTTAAAGGACAAATGCAAATTTTAAAAGATAAATGTGCAAATATCTTTGAAGATGATACTTCAACGGAATTAGTGTTCACGAAGATTAAAGAATGTCACAGACATCATAATTTTTTGATAAGGTAATTTATTAAAGGTACCACCAACTAAATATGCCATGATCACAGCCGAAAACAAATAGGACTGGCGTAGCATCGCTAAAGAGAAAGTGATCCGTGAAAGGGTGATCCGAAGAAGAATACTAAGAGAGGAATAAGAATCGAATATTTGCCCAAAATTTATGTCATTTATTCCGAAATTCTAAATCCGTGACTATAGTCATATGCTAACGAAATTTAACCACCTGTCTATAGTTTTAGCTGTAAGATTGCATGTACCAGTTCTAAGAAATCGAATCTTGGATTTCATTAGATATCTCTTTCAGATGCCACAAATTGTTCGATTCACTGCTATCGCCAATTATGTTCGCTTACGTTCTGGTCTGCTCCATAACTATATGCTTCAGTGTCGTGCAGTTTATTTCAGTAAGTAATGATTGTTTTAATAAAAACGGTTTCTTAATTTGCGCTTAAATATATTTGCTCAATACTGAACTTTTTTTACAACGGATTTTACTTTTTTTTTAATAGGTTTTGCTTTTAGACCCTTCGGCGGTTGAAGATATATTTTCTGCTTGCAGGAAAAAGCGACAACTTTCCACAAATTTTGGGTGATAGAATACACAAGTAGTTTAATCTCTCAACTATTTTTATATTGCTGGCACAGCAATGAGGTTATTATAGAGGTAATATTTTTTATTTCCACTCTACTTGGTCAAAAATATTGCATTTCTGGATCAATTCTGGAAACAAAAATAAACATCAATGTATTAAAATTAAAGTACTATTAGGACATGAGATCCCGTTATTTAATTTATCACGATATCTCACATGTGTGTGGGTCATTTAACAAATTAATGCCGTCTGCGAGATCATCACATATGAAAAAACTGTTCGTTTTGTACTCGGACTAGTTAAAAAGTGCTTACAAATAAAAAAAAGAACGAAGAATTTGTTCTAAAAATACAAAATTTTATTGACTAATAATATTCATTTACTTGGCTATTCCGAGTACAAAACGTATTTTGTTTTAAAACAAATTTTTCTTTCTTTTTTAACTTTTAAGCAAAATATCATTGAAACTTTTCGTATTTTATGGAAAAAATCATGTAGTGTGGACTGTGCGGATATTATACTTTAGAATCACACCTATCACAAAAAAAAATATAATCCCAGATAACATGATTTCTTGCATTTATTTCTTCTTCGTTGACTGGTCTAGATTGTTGTGTATGATTTATAAAACTATCTGTGTGCACAATTTTACATTGTCATGGTTACTATTACGTTTTTCAGAGCATAAATCTAGATCAGAGTGTCTATGAAAGTAATTGGTGGAAGGCTGATGTGCGCCTGCGCAGGCAGATATTACTACTAGCAGGGAAACTATCGCCATCATTTGTATTGAATGCTGGACCCTTTACCACACTATCTGTGCCTACGTTTATCGAAGTATATGTTTTTATTGATATAAATATCGCAGTCAATTTGTAGAATCCGCTGTATTACATAACGACCAGCAATTTAAAATAAATAGTAGAGCTATTACCGCGCCACGCTTTTCCAAAAAGTACATTGCTATATAACATTTAGGAAATTTCTTTATTGATATAAATGTCACAGTCAATTTGTAGTATCTGTAGTATCCACTGTAATGCATACATAACGGCTAGCTGTTTTACACAATAGCGGAGTTATTTCACTTCTTGCTGCATCACTAAGATCACGGAGCCTGCCTTTTTAACACTAGAAGGGCTGGGCTTCATACTATACCTTCAAAGACCGCAGCGGTCAATTTGGCGGTACTAGAGATTCAGTCAGAATACTTATGAAATTATTGCGTATATTTCATTAAAATAAAACAAAAATAATATCAATATATATTTTTTATTGAAAATAAACAAAATTAGCACTTAAACTGAGAAGTATATTGTAAAAAACGTGGACAGGCCATCTCCGACTTCCAGCTCTTACGGTGTACTTACGTGCATTTGATCGATGATGTCTACACCAAATTTTGTTTTATTATAAAATTCAATTGTCTCAGGCAGCTTTTGTTGATCAGTACCTATGCATATATAATTCAACATAAATAAAAACAAAAGTACCTTCATTAGTTTGAAGAAATTGTTGTTTACTATTCCTATATTATGTATGCGGTATATTGAAGAAATTGTTGTTTACTATTCCTATATGATGTCTACACCAAATTTTGTTTTATTATAAAATTCAATTGTCTCAGGCAGCTTTTGTTGATCAGTACCTATGCATATATAATTCAACATAAATAAAAACAAAAGTACCTTCATTAGTTTGAAGAAATTGTTGTTTACTATTCCTATATTATGTATGCGGTCACATTGACGGTGTGCGGTCTTAGTTTGTAAATGAATCTCATATACAACATATATTTTAATATTTTTTTATACAGATTTAGCATAACAATAGCAAATTAGGAAAAGTCATAAAATATAAAAAGAAACAAAAACATAGTTTGTAAAATATTTAAGAATGAAATCGCCGTGCAGTCAAATTGACGGTCTTGGTCTTTCTAGTGTTAAATTACATTGCTTATATACATATATTTTTTGACGAGCTCGGTGGTCGAATGGTTAGCAATGGCCACTTTGACTCCGAGGTCGCGGGTTCGATTCCCGCACAAGACAAATATTTGTGTGCATGAATATGTCTGTTTGTCTTGGTCTGGGTATTTTCTATGTATTATAAGTATGTATTTACAAAAAAAAATGTATTTAAGTACATTTATCAGTTGTCTAGTACCCATAACACAAGCTTTGTGCTTAATTTGGGACTAGATGGCGCTGTGTAAAATTGTCCAGAAATATTTATATTATATTATATTTATATACATTACACAATATACATTGTTATAAAACTAGTAGAAATTTTATTTTAAATGCCTGAGATTTTTTAAATGTTTTTATTTTTATTTTAGATCGTGAAAGGCGCTTACAGTTTTTTCACATTATTTTCACAAATTCAAGATTAGTTGACGTAACGTCTAGTGAAGATGTCTTATACATATGTAATCGAGTGAACCACGCTTCAAAGATATTTAAAGCTAAAATGTAAATTAAAATTAATATCTTCGATATTTAATATAATATAATGCTTATAAACAATATTGAGATAGTTTTATTTTATACTAGCTTCCGCATGCAACTTCGTACTCGCATATCCCGGTATCCCGTGGGATATTGTTTTTTTTTTCCCGTGCTTGCGTCATAATATCCACCTGTATGCTAAATTTCACCCCGATGATCAATTCAATGTAACGGTTGCCTTTTATAAATACAGATTAGATTATCATTATTGTTGTTTGGTCTATTTGTTGGTCTTCCCCAATCCCCATACGTTGCCTTAATATATAAAAAAATATAAGGTTACGGCAGATGTCTACGCTGCGTACCAGCCAATCCTCGACCATTATTTTTACTTGCGACTGAGCGCATGATTGTCACACGAGCAGCGGGGCCGGGTCCACTACCATTTTAACCACCGATGCAACAATACAGCTGGAGTCAAGATCCAATACAAGATGCACTGCGACTCCAGCACTTCCACAATCGATTCGATTAGCTGACGGTTCAACGGCAACACCAAATTATATTTTCTATATCGACGGTTAAAAGGTATAGGGGCATAAGCGACATTTTGATCGAAAACAAGTTATGAATACTACCACTACCATTTTAACCACCGATGCAACAATACAGTTGGAGTCAAGATCCAATAAAAGTCGCACTGCCACTCCAGCACTTCCACATGCGATTCGATTAGCTAACGGTTCAACGGCTACACTAAATTATATTTTCTATTGTCCAATATATCAAAGTCTTCCACCTGAGTATATCTGGGTCCGGTACGTAATTTCGAAAGACCCATCTAATTCAAATATACAAATATTTTATTCCATAATATTTACATACGTTACATTTAACATAATTACCCACACTAGGCTAAGCCTGTTCTGTGGGAATTAGACCATCTGGGGTGTAAGTGGTTTATCAACATCTTTGAACCAAAACCAACTTCACCTGCACGTGGTGCATCCTGCTGACTGACAAACGAAGCTCTGGCGAAAAGAGAGGATGTAAGCTGGGGAATGTACATACCTCCACCTCACAGAATACCGCAGCCAAATAACAATTCCCTTGGGGGTTGTTGTGTTCCTGCGAGTGAGTGAGGTCACCAAAAAAGAAGGAGATGCTGCGTTGGCAGCGGGGGTGGCGGCGCGCAAGTGATATATTATGTTGCGAGCGTTCATACGGTTACGGTAACCGCTTCAAATCAGGCGGGCCGCATGCTTGTCTGCTACCCGACGTATATAAAAAAAAAAAACAATTACATTAGCCATAGTAATATTTGCGATACCTGCGGAGAATTATAATAATATAATTAAATTGAAACAATAAATAACAATACAATTAAATTTAAGCAATTAAGGGCCCAGATTGCCTAGGCGCGACATCGTTTTTGAGCGACCGCAGCGCTACTGTTTACTGAAACAACCGACGGGGCGGGTGAATGACCCAAAGACAGCGCGATTTTCAAAATGTTTTGCGACAAACGTTCCACGTTGAGTTATATTGTTATTGAAGTTGAATATTTACAGCATAACAAAAATGGAAATAATAATTGGAAATAAACGACGAGTGTAAAATATTCTAAGACTAGTTTTTCGTTATAAAATGATCCTAATTACTAGATTAATAAGAGTAGTTGAGACACAATGTTTATGTTTTTCTATTTATAATAAACAATCAAGAGCAGGTCCGGACTGACCTTTTTGTATTCTACTTACCAAAAATTCCAACTATGTATTTCTTTGTAATTTTACTACCAAAGTTTATTCTTATTTCGTAAAATATTCATTCAACAAAATAATTGCAAATTCAGTAGGAAGTACGGTCGAAATAACATCGAGCTTTCCTCGCTAGTGTATATCTCTACGCAAGGAAATGTGCCTATTGCGTAAACTCAAATAGGGTGGTGGCACCAATTATCGGCCATGTCAACTTTTTTTCAACTTTGTTTGCACTTTTGCTACGCTAGTATACGAAAGTATAAAAATGATTCATATAATTAAAAGTAAGTAAACAATAACAAATATGAGTCGCCATCTAAAAAGCGTGCTAGGGTTGTACAAAAATAAATAAAACACAAGTTTATAAATTATTAATATACTAATTAAAAGTAAGTAAACAATAACAAAATATGAGTTCAAAATTCTACGATTACTGATCAAATTCTGATTTCTGCTAATTTGATGATAAAATCAATTGCTATTGCAAAACCTATCAGAATGAAAATGTTACCAGCTGCCCGATTCACGTAATAAAAACCGTAGCGTAGGGACTTAAAAATGTCACTTCGTTTTTTGCAAATTAAGCCCTTTTAACCGACTTAAAAAAAGAAGAAGCTTCTCAATTCGCTGTATTTTTGAAACGATTTTGATGATTCTTTACACCAGGTAACTCTTCAAAATCATATAGGAATTGTATAGTAATTGAGCTATTGAAAGATTTATGACAATCCAAGACTAGATAAGTAAGTGCGTTTAAAACAGAAAACCAAAAGGCGATTTCTAAGTTTCTAAGTTAAAACGACTTTTGGACTGGCGTGTTTACGTGAATCGACCGGCTGGATAGTTAAGTTACCTCAGTCTCTTTCAAAATCATTAGGCGTTCTTCTCTTTCAAAACACGTAAAGCTCTTTTTTTCCTCTCTTTCATAGCCTCTATGATACTGGGCGCGTCACGAATGGGCATGCTTCGTGACTGCCGAGGATCAACTAATTCTGGAAGTAGGCAATCGTAATAAAACCTAACTAATTTCATCTCCATTTTCTCCTTCCAAAATTTGTCGTCCTTTTCTATAATATAAACTTTCATAGGTACAGTAGCACCAAACCAGATGCCAAGCATGCAAACGTTTCTTTTAGTAATATGTACCTGTCCCTGAATTTGGAAATACCAGTTATGATTTTTATTTATGACATAACTCTTGGAAGCCTTGCCCAAAAGGTATGTTTGACCATTGCTTCATCAAGAGTCATGCCAGCTAAAGAATGTGGGCACTTAATTTCAATTAAACCGTTTGCATAAATGCCATCTGGTGTATTACCAAGAAATTCATATTGATCGTCGACGAACAAACCGCAACCTTGTATACTAATATTCTTTTGAATTTCTAACTGTCTAATTTCGGTTTCTTCGTTTTCGATACCGTACCGTACAGCAAGCAAACTGGAGATATTACTACCATAAACGATTTTACCAACAAAAGCAGCACAACTTGTGCTCTCTCGTTTTTTACAAACTTCCCCGAATGATGATGAGGTTAGTAATTTTCTCCTTGTACTCATCCACTCAGCACTACTTCTTTGCAAATGGGTCGACCTTTCAAGCTCCTCTCTTTCAGCACAAGACAACTTTAAATCGGCTAAAAAAGATGGCTTGGCTTTCTCATATAATTCTGGACTCAGATCAGGTTTTTCGCAGTTTTGTCCATAGTGAGCGTCTTTCGATACAGTGTTGTGGCTTTTTTTCAATCTTAATTTAGGTTTAGCAATTAAACGGTTTCTACGATTACAATTTTCCACTTTCGCGATCAAAGGAATCGGACTACATTTAAATATGACTTCATGAGTTTTACTATGAATCGATCCCGTATTAAAAGACACAACAGCAGCTGCGCATCGGCCCGCATAAGAACCACGGGAAGAATAATTTACACGCTTACCCCCAACTAATTTGGCAATTACTCCGTTAAAACTTTCAACTATATTACTTGTGCAATTATGAATTAAACTTCTAGAATGATATGACAGTCTTTTACTTAAAATTTCTACCGCGTCCATTAATCCGCATCCAACAATTGTTGGAAGTAATCCAACAGGTTCTATTCGACGAGTATCAGGTCTACAGAAATACTCCTTGCAATGTTGGTGATTACCAAATACGTGTTGTGGACCATTTAGGATATCTTCGCTAAGATTTTTTATTTTTTCTTCGAGTGACTGATTTTGATCCGCCCAATATTTAATCGCGCATTTTACACCCGTTCTTAAACGCAAATACCTTTCTTTTAGGAATTTCCGCAATTCGCAAGGATACTTAGGGTCTTTTGACAGTTTCTCCAATCTATTGCAGTAGTTTCGTAAAAGATGATTTTTGCATTCAATTTTCTCTACTATTAAATTATCGTACGGACGCGAATCTAATATTTTTTTATAAGTACTAGAATCGCCGTCTGCTACAAATTTATTATAAATTACACCGTGATCAACAATGGAACGTTTAAACCCCTCAACTATTATGGTCGATTCCATCCCGGTAGATGATCCTGAATAATTCTTGAAACAATGGTGTTCCGGGGGCTGACTGTTGTTCTTTGCGGCTCGTGCACAGACTACGCAGTATTTATTTTTAACTCCAAAAAACAATACTTTATTAGTTTTAATGCCAATTATCGCAGCTGCGCCGGATAAGGCGGAAAAATTCTTACCATAAGATCTCTTCCTCCAACAACCGTCAACAGCAACAGATATTAATGGTGTACCATTTTTATCAACACTACCTATAGACTGCGTACTGTGCTTCTTCCTTGACAGCTTCTGCCATGGAATGTGTTGCTGTCTTTGGAAAAATTGGACCGTGGTCTCCTATGGCCTGAAGAGCTTTATAAAAAAAAGAAATATCTATTACTTTACGCCCAACTTCCACTTCATCCACCTTTCCCTCTTGACTGTTTTCAATAACTAGTTCCTGTAAAGAAAGATAATGGCTTTATTTTTTTTTATAAAAAATAATTAAAAAAGAATGGGCTAAATTTCTTCAAACATAGCTAAGAACTCCCTTAGAATACATCTTTGAAACACATAACACTAGATCAAAATCTTGAACGTTTTATATAAATAAACGTAATAAAAACTGGTTGTTTGTAAAGTCGGTTCAGGACAATAATTTTAATAAAAAAAGCTGTTGTTTCATTTTTAACCTTATTAATATTCCTGTTAACATAAAAAATAGCTAAACATGTTGTTTAGCGTTTTCATGCATTTTCCTAATGTCGGCCGGGTGGCCGATATTGGGATTTATCAATAAATAAAGATCCCTAACCTCGACCCTGCGATTATTTCATAAAAAAGACAAGTAAATGTAAAAACCTTGGTTTTTCTTCAATAAAAAACAATATAAAATACCATAGGTATGTTTAATTCCATTTAAATACTAACTAACTCAATGCGCTCGCAACCGGGATTTGACTCGCCACTGCCACTAAACGACACAAGTCGGTACCGGCGCGTGCTCTATTGCCAACTGAACGTTCAAATATTGAAGCACCCGCACCAAAATATGGATTATTCGCATATAGAGTCGCTTTTTGAATAAAAACTATTATAATTTTAGGGTTATTTTAATAGTTAGGGTAAGTGCTCCAGTGAATTAACACCCACCAGTGAATGAACAAAACACACATTTTTCAATATAATAAGAAATCTAAGCTTTTCTACTCAAGCCAGTATTTTTTTCTCAATCGAAACATTATATTACGTCAACTGAACACACAGGTATTTGCCTGTGACCTATAGTTTCAAAATCGCGACCGCCTAAAATGAAAGTATTCTGTCGTATTTTTGATTGTATGGAGCAGAATTTAGGGCATTGCTGAGACTTCGTGTTTTGATATTCACTTTGTAGACACTATAAGTGTGATAGTGTTAACAAAATTTGATAGTAGGATGTAAAAAGAACTGTTTTATCTTACAAAAAGCAGATTGCATAAATTTTAATTATCATAAATAAATTATAGGGGTGTTCGATAATTGGATCACGAAATTGAAGAAAATCTAGTCAATGAACACACAGTTTTAAGCATTTGGCATCTTAGCCTTAATGCAGTTGGCAAATTTTTTGTACACAACTTTTATAAACGGTTGTCAATTTTTTGACCAATATTCGAACGAGGTGTTCTTTTATTATTACCAGTTTATCCTCCATACCTAGCCTGATATCTTCAGTAACTTTTAGAAGTGCAGTAATAGTACTGTGCCCAGGACGAAAACCAGACGGAGTGAACTGATTAAATAAAATAAATAAAGATCTCCACATAGAAGTGCCTTTCAGCTAAAACGACCATGGAAAGACAGCAAAATGCAAGCTAAAAAGAAATTAATAAATAATGATGACATATAGAACCAATCTTCTATTATAGAAATATAATAGTTTAGAAGAGAAAGGAGAATCTAACATAGAAGTGATGAATAATAATATTAAATATTTTATAATAATAATCCAGTATTAATATTATGTTTTAAGCATTTGGCATCTTAGCCTTACGGTCTGCCCGAGGGGCTATGCGAATGGGTTGCTAGCTTCTTGTCCAGCAGAAGCATTAGAGCCGTTGTAGATGGCAGTTGCTCCGATAGCATGGACATCAATGCTGGCGTCCCGCAGGGTTCTGTATTGTCCCCGACGCTGTTTCTGCTGCATGTTAATGATATGTTGTATAATGACAGCATTCATTGTTATGCGGACGACAGCACCGGGGACACTTATTACACGGGCCGCGCAAATATCCCTCGTTCTTTGGTGGAGGAGAGCCGCGAACAACATGTGTCGCAAATTGAGAGCACACTAAGTAGAGTGTCCGACTGGGGGCGACAGAACTTAGTGCGATTTAACCCCTCTAAGACACAAGTCTGCGCGTTCACCGCTAAGAAAACCCCATTTGCTGTGGCTCCACACTTCGAAAACACACCCCTCACCATCGCCAATAGTATTGGTATTCTAGGAGTTGACATCTCCAGCGACGTCCAGTTTCGATGTCATCTGGAGGGGAAGGTCAAGCTGGCATCGAAGAAACTAGGTGTGCTCAACAGGGCGAAACATTACTTCAACCCGCGGCAAAGACTTATACAAAGCTCAAGTTCGGCCGCATATGGAGTACTGTTGCCATCTATGGGCGGGAGCGCCTAGATACCAGCTTGCACCCTGTGACTCGATTCAAAGGCGTGCTGTGAGGATTGTTGACGATCCCAAACTGACAGACGGTTTAGAATCTTTAAGTCTGAGAAGAGATTTTGCGTCCCTTTGTGTGTTCTACCGTTTGTACAATGGGGTGTGTTCAGAGGAGTTGTTTGACATGATGCCCACGGCTTCCTTCTACAGTCGCACCGCTCGCCATCGACAGGGAATTCATCCTCACACTTTAGAACCGAAATGGTCACGTACTGTGCGGTTCCAGAGAAGTTTTCTTCCACGTACTATCAAGCTGTGGAATGAATTGCCTGTTGAGGTTTTCCCAGGAGACTACAGCATGGGGTTCTTCAAAAAGGGCTTGAAGAGGTTTTTACAGGGTCGGCAACGCGCATGTGATGCCTCCGGTGTTACAGGCGTCCATAGGCTGCGGTAACTGCTTTCCATCAGGCGGACCGTATGCTTGTTTGCCACCTTAGTGGTATAAAAAAAATGTTAGATAGTTCTCTTTAGGTTATAAAATATCAAGTAACACGCAATTATAATAGTAATCATATCGTCTATTTAATATAATAAAAAAATATATATATTTACAATAACAATTACCCGAAATAAACTCTTACATAATAATTTATATATAGAACTGATATATAAAAGTGGTAGTTCATTCAATGGGTTTCAAAAGGTTTATTCACTGGATTTTTTTGTTCATTCTCTGGTGATTTGTGTGTTCAATGCTGATAGTTATTGAGATAACCTGCATTTTATACAAATATACCCCATATTTGTATAAAATGCAGATTATCTCAATAACTATCAGCATTTTTGCTAAAATATGCTATACTGTATCAATCATGAATAAATTGTGAACATAATAAAATAAAATATTTTTTGGTTAGGATCTCATAAGTAGCTGGCTGTAATTTTCAAAGTTTGGAATGCCCTTAAGGGTTCATTCAATGGAGCACTTACCCTATATTCCATTTTCTCGCAAAGGCCGATATTAGGAGGAGGCCGATACTAGAAGACTTCACCCTACTGAGATTTTGTCTTCGTCCGTCTAGTCCAACTAACTAGCTAGGTATTTTTTTTTTTATACTACGTCGGGTAGCAGACAAGCATACGGCCCGCCTGATCTGAAGCGGTTACCGTAGCCATATTAACGCTCGCAACATAAAATATCGCTCGCGCGCCGCCACCCCCGCCACCCCCGCTGCCATCGCAGCATCTCCTTCCTTTCTGGTGACCTCACTCACTCGCAGGAAGACAACAGCCCTCAAGGAAACCGTTATTTGGCTGCGGTATTCTGTGAGGTGGAGGTACATTCCCCAGTCGGGTAGCTTACAATTACGCTCCCTACCTCTCTTTTCGCCAGAGCTTCGTTTGTCAGTCAACAGGGTGTACCGCATGCAGGTGAATTTGGCTTTGGTTTAAAGATCTTGATGAACCACTTACACCCCAAGGTAGTTTGTTTATTTATGTAATAAGTCTACAAGAATTACGTATAACAACTTACGTCTATAGTGTGTAGTCTAAGCATAGCAGTGTTGCTTGGAGTCTCGGCCTGAAGGTTTTCTTTATTTTCAATACTGGAAATATTATTCATCATTATTATCCACTTTATAATTATTTTGTAATTTTTGTACAACACCAGACCCTAGGCGCGTCGCGTCTCTTTGGCGGTAAGTATGTCGACAAAGCCGCGTGCCCGTGCTATTTCTGTTATGAAACATACCTACTTCCACAATCTGATATTTAGACAATAATGATGAACATGAAAATGAATACTAGGTAGAAATTGACTTTATTACTTATAATACAAACCAAAATTTACATGCTATTGTATATGTCTGAATCAAGCGATCTAAATCATATGACATAGGTATTGTATTAGCTTTGTAATGTACCCTGTTCAAATGAAAATAAATTATATTATTATGACACTTTCACAGAAATCTCGTAATTTTTTTCTAGGTAGGTATTTAGGACAAGACGTAGTAAAGTAGGCAGATAAATAAATAAGTAGGAAGGAACTTTTTTTTTTTTTTTTTTTTTTTTTTATACCACTAGTGTGGCAAACAAGCATACGGCCCGCCTGATGGAAAGCAGTTACCGTAGCCTATGAACGCCTGTAACACCAGAGGCATCACACGCGCGTTGCCGACCCTGTAAAAACCTCTTCACGCCCTTTTTGAAGAACCCCATGCTGTAGTCCCCTGAGACAACCTCGACAGGCAGTTCATTCCACAGCTTGACAGTACGCGGGAGAAAACTTCTCTGGAACCGCACGGTACGTGACCACTTAGGCTCCAATGTGTGAGGATGAATTCCCTGTCGATGGCGAGCGGTGCGACTGTAGAAGGAGGCCGTTGGCATCATATCAAACAACTCCTCTGAACACACCCCATTGTACAGACGGTAGAATACACAAAGGGACGCAAAATCTCTTCTCAGACTTAAAGGTTCTAAACCGTCTGTTAGTTTGGGATCGTCGACAATCCTCACAGCGCGCCTTTGAATCGAGTCACAAGGTGCAAGCTGGTATCTAGGCGCTCCCGCCCATAGATGGCAACAGTACTCCATATGCGGCCGTACTTGAGCTTTGTAAAGCATAAGTCTCTGCCATAACTTACATTTTTTCCGAGATCTTTTGGCTTTCATATTTTTATAATGCGTACTAAACTTTCTTTTCCCTGGCAAATTCAAATTCAATCAGTCCTGCGAAAAAAACCCTCGATTACCGACTAGATACGTTTATGATATTGGCTATAGCATGTTGAAATCATGTTTCAAGCCTGAATTGATACATATTTTACAAGGTTCATAAAATAACCTACTCAACAAAGTATCTAATTCATTCTTTGTATTTTTTACGATTTATATACATTCATTATATTGGTAAATTAGTTATACTTACAGTTTTTCACAAAAAACACAAATTCACAACACGTAATTTTGCTGGAGCATCCGACGCGCGTGGTGTCACCTTGACATATAAAAACACACTGGCGATTAGTGGCGACGCTGGGTACTAATTCGTAATATCGGAATGTGCGTCATTTTTCATACATTTTTCTATGGAGAATTTACGTAAAACATATCTAGATTTTAGGGCTTTAAAAGAGGAAGTCTTTGTTTGTAAAGGTACAAAAAAAAAGTATATGTTATATTTATTGGTTTCTTCAGTGTTCAAAAAGTGTTTCTTTTTATCAATTTGTGTTGATTTATTGGGTTAAATCTGAAAAATACGAAGGCATGTTTTTGCATTTTTTCTCAATTTTGTGCGTTTGTTGACCTTTATTATAAAACAACTATTAGATTTTAAGAGTTTAATATAATCATACAATAATTTTTGGTCTTTGATTGTAATATATACAAATTATCATTGATATCAATCATATCTAAATAGGTTAAATATGAAAATTCGTAACACTCTTTTCACAGTTTTCACGATCTGGCCCCTTAATAATAAAATCAATTTATAATAAGAATATCGTAGGTAGCTAAATATTAATTAATTAGTATGAAAATTTGTTTAAGCAATTAACATTACTATTCCATTAATTCAATTTATTTTTCTATTAATTTATTCATTGAAATATGAATTAGATGAGTATTTCGAAATTATGTCCAGTCTATTCCGATTGGAAATGGGATGTGTTCAGAGGAATTGTTTGACATGATGCCCAGGGCCTCCTTCTACAGTACCACCGCTCGCCATCGACAGGGAACTCATCCTCACACGTTGGAGCCTAAGTGGTCGTGTACTATGCGGTTCCAGAGAAGTTTTCTCCCGCGTACTGTCAAGCTGTGGCATGAATTACCTGCCGAGGTTTTCTCAGGAAACTACAGAATTTAAGTTCTTCAAAAAGAGCGTGATAAGATTTTTACAGGGTCAGCAACGCGCGTGTGATGACCCTGGTGTTACAGGCGTTCATAGGCTACGGTAACTGCTTCCATTAGCCGGGCCGTTATTCTTCTTTGCCACTTTATTGGTATAAAAAAGTCTACAATTATTATTTCTCGACGACTCTCTGACGAGCTCGGTGGCGTAGCGGTCAATGACGCGGCTTCAACACCAACGCTTGTGGGTTCGATTCCCACACAGGACAAACATTTTGTGTGCATGAACTTGTCTGTTTGTCTTGGTCTGGGTGTTTTCTATGTATCTTGTATGAATTTACAAAAAAAAATGTATTTACGTATGTTTATCAGTTGTCTAGTACCCATAACACAAGCTTCGCTTACTTTGGGGCTAGATGGAGCTGTGTAATTTGTCTGACAATATTTATTTATTATTTCTCTTTCTCAGAATCCCCGACAGTAAATAATTATCTATTAAGATTGCATGACTACACTACACATTATACAAGATGGCTGAACGAAATCCAGACAAAATCATATAATCCACATGCTCAATTACATAGAATGTCTAGTATTAATACCAACAATATAGTCGAAAACGAGCCGAAAGTCAAGCCATTATTACTTGAGCCAAGTTTTAACAAGCAATTTGCCAAACCCATGTCAAGTTAGGAAAATTACCAATTAAGTTGACTATGCCGCCTATGAAAATTTTAATCGAGAAACTTGGCTGTTTAGATGTTAAATACGTTTTTATGTACAAATTTGTTCTTTAGTAAATTTAATTTAGGTTGCAAATGACTCGCCACGATCTTTAGAGCCTAAGTCAACCTCGACTGCACGTGGTCCACTTTGCCGACTAGCGAAAGAGGTTCTGACAAAAGAGAAGAAGGGCACAGCGTATTTGTAAGCTTCCCAGGTGGGAAATTAAATTTTTTATACCAATAAAGTGGGAAAGGGTTACTTGGCTGCGGTAATCTGAAAGGTGGAGGTCCACCTTTCAGATTACCGCAGCCAAATAACAATTCCTTTGAGAGTTATTGTATTTCTGCGAATGAGTGAGGTCACCAGAAAGGAAGGAGTTTCTGCGTTGCGAGATTTACGGTAACCGCTTAACATCAGGCAGGTCGTATGCTTGTCTACCCACCCGACGATGTATAAAAAAAAACAGGCCAAGTGCGAGTCGGACTCGCGCACGAAGGGTTCCGTACCATTATCTGTAAAAACGGCAAAAATATCATGTTTGTTGTATGGGAGCCCCCTTTAAATATTTATTTTATTCTGTTATTTAGTATTTCTTTTTATAGCGGCAATAGAAATACATCATCTGTGAAATTTTCAACTGTCTAACTATCACGGTTCATGAGATACAGCCTGGTAACAGATGGACGGACGGACGGACAGCAGAGCCTTAGTAATAGGGTTCCTTTGTACCCTTTGGGTACGGAACCCTAAAAAATTAAATGAAATGATTTATTTGGACCTTTGTTTTTTGTTGGCTGGCCAATTGACACGTGTTACAATTTTATGAATCAAAATCATTTTTTTTTTTATGATTTTACTATTTTTTTTTTGTGTAGTGTTTTCGAACATCTTTCTTTCTTTCTAAAATGTATGTTAATAAAATGTTTGTAAAGAGACATTTTGCTTTTATCGATCTGCCTTGTGAAATTTGTAAACTCCAGTGAGCATTCTATGGTTGACTGGAAAAGATCCCTGACGGGATAAGTCCGCCTTTGTACATCATATTTTTCTTTCATGTACCTATATGTTGTTGTTGTTGTAGTGGAATAAAGCGTTTATAAACAACTAGCTGTCCCGGCGAACTTCGTACCGCCTAACAATCAATGAATGTCGTGGTACATATTAGCTGAACTAAATTTATGATTTTATGGAATTAAAACAATGAATAGTAGAAAATAATAGAGAAGCTCGATGGCGTCATTGCGCGTGTCAGTCTAATTGAACACGCAAGTTAAGCAACGTCGACCGTAGCCTGTACACGGATGGGTTTATATTACCTCGAGCTCCTCCGTGATTCGAAAGACACGTTAAGCCGTCGGTCCCGGTTGTTATCATTAGCTCATCTTGAGCTCCTCCGTGCTTCGGAAGGCACGTTAAGCCGTCGGTCCCGGTTGTTATCATTAGCTCATCTTGAGCTCCTCCGTGCTTCGGAAGGCACGTTAAGCCATCGGTCCCGGTTGTTATCATTAGCTCATCTTGAGCTCCTCCGTGCTTCGGAAGGCACGTTAAGCCGTCGGTCCCGGTTGTTATCATTAGCTCATCTTGAGCTCCTCCGTGCTTCGGAAGGCACGTTAAGCCGTCGGTCCCGGTTGTTATCATTAGCTCATCTTGAGCTCCTCCGTGCTTCGGAAGGCACGTTAAGCCGTCGGTCCCGGTTGTTATCATTAGCTCATCTTGAGCTCCTCCGTGCTTCGGAAGGCACGTTAAGCCATCGGTCACGGTTGTTATCATTAGCTCATCTTGAGCTCCTCCGTGCTTCGGAAGGCACGTTAAGCCGTCGGTCCCGGTTGTTATCATTAGCTCATCTTGAGCTCCTCCGTGCTTCGGAAGGCACGTTAAGCCGTCGGTCCCGGTTGTTATCATTAGCTCATCTTGAGCTCCTCCGTGCTTCGGAAGGCACGTTAAGCCGTCGGTCCCGGTTGTTATCATTAGCTCATCTTGAGCTCCTCCGTGCTTCGGAAGGCACGTTAAGCTGTCGGTCCCGGTTGTTATCATTTAATGACAGTCGTTAAGTTAAGTCAGTGGCCTTTAGGCGGTTCGAAAACACTGGCCTCCGCCAACCCGCAGTTGAGCAGCGTGTTGGAGTACGCTCTAAACCCCTTCGGTTGAGGGAAGACCCGTATCCATAAAAACTGAAGATTTCATAAAAATAAAGATTTCCTTATTGTTAATTTTTAAAAAAAAAACGTTTTGTTTTATTTTTTTTAGTTTTGGAATAGGTTTTATCATTTTGGTGATTTGTAATTGTCATTTCTTTTGATGTTTACTCTGATTTGATTCTTGCGCTCGAACCCCATGGGAAAAGCGTTTTCACCCCTATCGATTTGACATTTTTAAATTTTCATAACAAATCACAGACAACTTTCGCGACATAAAAGTGACACCAATCGATTTGACGTTTTGATATTTGACAACCAATAAATATCGTAATCCCTTTTTCAACTGACACTTTCATTTGTATGGGAAAATGTTTTTTCTTTTATTTTATTTTTTCGAGAATTTTCCAATGTTTTTAAGAGTTATTCTGCTATTCGGGACGGAAACAAATCCAACAAATCAAAACCCATGGCAATCGGTCCAGCCGTTCTCGAGTTATAAGTGTTGTAACAAACACGACTTTCTTTTATATATATAGATTATAGATTATTAAAAATTAACATGTAAATGATTTTTTATTTTGATTTAAACCAATTAATCGTTTAAATTGATGCATCTTTTTTCTACTTTTTTTAACAGTTACTTGGCACATTATTGTGTCTTGTATGAAACTTTTTTTTTATACTACGTCGGGTGGCAGACAAGCATACGGCCTGCCTGATGTGAAGCGGTTACTGTAGCAATATTAACGCTCGCAACATAAAATATCGCTCGCACGCCGCCATCCCCGCTGCCAACGCAGCCTCTCCTTCATTTCCGGTGACCTCACTCACTGGCAGGAATACAACCCTCAAGGGAATTGTTATTTGGCTGCGGTATTCTGTGAGGTGGAGGTACATTCCCCAGTCGGGTAGCTTACAATTACATTGCAGGGTGCACCGCGTGCAGGTGAAGTTGGCTTTGGTTCAAAGATGTTGATGAACCACTTACACCCCGAAACTGAGAAGAAAACAGAAAACAAAAAACACATACATCCGCATGAAATAAAGAAAGGAAAGAGTACGCAGGTTCGGCGACCTCTTCGTATTGCTGATTTTGACGGGCGGCGGTGATTGCTTTCCATCAGGTGACCCACATACTCGTTCGCCCTCCTCACATATAAAAAACAAAACTAAACTAACAGATGCTCTTTAGCTTTGTATCAAAAAAAATATATATATACTACTAAGGTGCCAAACAGGCATACGGTCCGCCTGATGGAAAGCAATTACCGCAGCCTATGGACCCCTGCAACACTAGAGGCATCACATGCGCGTTGCTGACCCTGTAAAAACCTCTTTATGCCCTTTTTGAAGAACCCCATGCTGTAGTCTCTTGGGAAATCCTCAACAGGCAGTTCATTCCACAGCTTGATAGTACGTGGAAGAAAACTTCTTTGGAAATATAAAGTTAAATACAAAGACAGACGATGGACAATATACCAATCAACAAAATAGCCGGGTCCAAAAGGCAAATGAAGTGTAAAAAGGCCGAAGAAAAGATGGGCTGATGCGTAGTAGGAAAAAATTGGATGAGCATTGCCAAGACAGGGAAAAGTGGAAAATACTATAGGAGGCTTTTACGCATAGGGAGCACATACGAGTAACAAAGAAAGCAGTTAAATGATCATGAATAATTATACAAATAAAGAAATGTTGTTAAGTGGAATAATATTTTTTTTTCCTTAAAAAAAACTTTTTTTTTTATACTACGTCGGGTGGCAGACAAGTATACCTGATGTGAAGCGGTTACCATAGCCATATTAACGCTCGAAACATAAAATATCGCTCGCGCGCCGCCACCCCCGCTGCCCAGCATCTCCTTTTTCTGATGACCTCACTCACTCGAAGGAACACAACAACCCTCAAGGAAATTGTTATTTGGCTGCGGTATTCTGTGAGGTGGAGGTACATGCCCCAGTCGGGTAGCTTACAATTACGCTCCCTACCTCTCTTTTCGCCAGAGCTTCGTTTGTCAGTCAGCAGGGTGCACCGCGTGCAGGTGAAGTTGGCTTTGGTTCAAAGATGTTGATGAACCACTTACACCCCAAAAATTATCTATTTCTAATTAAACCTAAGATTATCGTCCATAAACCGACTTTGCAGATAACCATTTTTTTTACGTACTACGTGTTTACGCATACGTGTGGAACGACTGCGGTCCGCCGAGTTTGTCGTGTAAAATTAATACAAAGTCCATTTGCCTATATAAAATTAAAAAAACGACTTCGGTTGAAATTATACAAAAATTATAATATTAAAGACTGTACATACACTATCTAATATATACAAGACCATCCAGCATAGATACGTGGGATGCAGTAAAAGTTTCCGGAATGAATAAGAAAAAAATACTATTAAAGGCCAAAAATTAATTTATTGTTTCTCAAAATGTTCTACCTTTGCGTAAATGCACTTTTTCATTCAAATAAACCAACTTTTGTGCCACTCCTCCATGGTGACCTCAGAAATATGTTTTCCATACTCTTCGACAGCCTCTACTGGTGATCGTTGACCGCGTAATTGGTTCTTAATTTTTGGAATCAGAAAAAAGTCACAAGGTGCCAGGTCGGGACTGTATGCAGGATGACTCATAAGTTCTACGTTTTTCACCTTCAAAAATTCGTTTGTCTGTCTGGCTGTATCAGAACTAGCATTGTCGTGGCGCAAGATGATACGGCGTTTACGGTTATTTTTAAGGAGTTCGTCAATAATTTCCGACAAACAAATGGTCGTGTACCAGTCACTATTCACGGTAAAGCAACAGTAGCTACGTGTCAAGTTATTTATATTTAATTGAATCTGGTAAGCATGGCACTGCACCAAGTGACGCGGTCCGTTTTTTGAGCCTCGGTCAAATTGTATGGGATCTACCGCGAGCACAGCTGGTCGATTGCTGCATTGTTTTGGGATCGTAGTAATAAATCCATGTTTTGTCACCTATTACTTTGTCCCACAACAAATTTGACGCACCTTCGTTGAATCTGGTAAGCATGGCACTGCACCAAGTAACGCGGTCCGTTTTTTGAGCCTCGGTCAAATTGTATGGGATCTACCGCGAGCACAGCTTTCTCACACCCAAATGTTTGTGTAGGATTGATTGTGTTTGACTCATGCCTATGTCTAAGGATGCGCAAATCTCATGGTAGGTCATATGCCTGTCTGTTTCAATCATACGGCGCACAGCATCGATGTTTTTGTACCATCGCGATATTCGTCACTGAGATTGACACGACCGCGCTTAAATTCTGCAAACCAGCTATAAATAGTCGTCTTGCATGGTGCTTCATCGCCAAAGCAGATTGAAGCCGAGAGATGCTCTGTTGAGCTGTTAAATTACACTTAAAATCGTAGAAAATCATTCTACGAAAATTTTCCCGAGTTAAGTACATGTTAACGTAGATTTTTAAAATTGCGTGAATGTTAAAAAATGGCGCCACAAAACAAATGACAGTCAGATGAAACAAACCTCATTCTATAGCCAGAGTTCCATTTTCAAATGTTGTAATTACTTTTTAAATATTATTTATGTAAGTGGCCAGTTCCGGTAACTTTTAGTGTGACCTATATAGGTGCTTTGTATATAGGGCGGTGGGGGTCGGTGTCGGCCTCGGTGGCAGATCACATGTTATAGTGGTGCGCCATGAAGTTGTGCACCTGCTCGTGGTGGTAGGCGAGTCTCTGCTTCTGCGAGAACTCGTCCTCGTCGAGCGTCACCAAGCTGTTCGTTGTCCGCGTACGAGTGCATCTCGTTGAGCGCGCAGTTCGTATTGAACTCCTTCGTATGGAGGCGCGCTCATGTCCTGGAAGCTTACCGCTTAAGTTGAAGTCGATTACCATCGGATTTTTTGATTCCAAAAATTGGTCTTAACGTAAAGTTACTAACTAAAAATTTCAGCTTAGTAGATAGAGCTCTTGCGTTTCTACCAGCTGAGCAAAACGTAAACACCAACAACCTAAGCAGTATTTTCAATTATGCATAAAAAAATCTGGTGGTAATCGGTTTTAGCTTCGGCGGCAGGGTCCCTGGTCGCTTATCGCCGGCATCAGCTTTATATCCGCGAAGTAACGCTCCACCCACTCTTTGTAAACCTGAATATCTTTCGCGTACAGAAGCTTTAATAAATAAATAAATAATAAATATTGTCAGACAAATTACACAGCGCCATCTAGCCCCAAAGTAAGCGAAGCTTGTGTTATGGGTACTAGACAACTGATAAACATACGTAAAAACATTTTTTTTTGTAAATACATACTTATGATACATAGAAAACACCCAGACTAAGATAAACAGACATGTTCATGCACACAAATGTTTGTCCTATGTGGGAATCGAACCCACGAGCGTTGGTGTCGAAGCCGCGTCATTGACCGCTACGCCACCGAGCTCGTCTTTACCGAAGATGTGGTCAGATATAAAACACGAATCCATAAAAGATTGCGCTATTACTGATAAGCAAGAATCTACTGTATTAGATTTATGAATACAAAATTTGGATTTTTAGTATGGTTCACCCAGAAACGTAGCAGAAGGGAATTGCTCTTCCATGTATGAACTATTTCGGGATCGGAGATTGCGTGTTGCAGTGCTTGATCGTCGAGGAAATCGAACATATATTTTATAGCAATACGGTAGAATGTCTGGCTTCTCACGAATAAATTTGTTTTTGAGGTTTTGCACCATTTTCAAAAAAACTAGGGGTGGGGAAGATGGTATTTTTTTGTAGTTTATATAAAATGACAGATGGGCAAAGTGATCCTAAGAGGGTTCAAAAACGGGAACACTAAAAATAAAAAAAATAAAAAACGAACAGAGGCAGCATATTGGGAACCTGGCCTAAAGGTTTATTAGATGAGTATACTTAGTTTATACGTAGAAATGTTTGTTTTATTCTGTATAAGTAGACACAATTATAAATTATAAAATTAAAAACAGTTTTTTTTTAAATTATGATAAGTGAGTGAGTGAATGAGATAGAAGACTGTGAGATCATAAATAGTAAAACAATTATTTCAGGAATTTCGAAAATATTCACGACAATATAAAATATGGCGGTACGAAGTTCGCCTGGTCACCTAGTAATAAATAAATAAGTGGTACATTATCATTTTTTGGCCTACAGATAACCACGCCGCTCGTGGTCTACCTGGTGTTACCCACTGTAACGGTTCCCGCCCCAAGCTTACATATGCAGTACAAATAACTCTGCACAATGTCCTAAATTAGGCCTAATTTAGGTTGGTAGGACAAAATCAAAATCAAAATCAAAAATCAAAAGCACTTAGAAACGTCATACAAATTAAATATAAGAACATATATAAATCATTACTACTCTAAATAATTGAATGTGAAAGTGAATTTAAGTGCCAGTTCCGGCGATGGGGCTTCTTGAGAAGAACTGGCAAGAAACTCAAGGTTAGCAATGGCCACTTTGACTCCGAGGTTGCGGGTTCGATCCCGGCACAAGATAAATATAAATAAATATGTGCATGAACATGGCTGTCTGTCTTGGGCATGGTGTTTTCTATGTATTATACCTATGTATTTACAAAACAAATGTATTTTAGTATTACATCAGCTATCTAGTACCAATAGTACAAGCTTCGCTTAGTTTGTGACTAGATGGCCATGAGTAATTTGTCCAGGAATATTTGTTTGTTTGTTTGTTATAACTTTATTGTACATAAAAAATAAAATAACAAAAATAAAATGCAAAATAAAGTAGTACAAAGGTGGACTTATCCCTTAGAGGGATCTCTTCCAGTCAACCTTAGAGTATCAAAAGGAATTACAATTAAAGGCGTGTAATCACAAAGTACAGTAATTACTGTGCTAATAATGGACAAGACAAAAATTACAACATAGTTTAAATACGAATACCCATTAACACATGTTTCAATTATGATATGTGTATATATAAATAAAACTTAAAAATAAATCATCAATTTGCAGCCAACAAAGCGTTATTGAGAGACCTCCTTAGAGCCGAGCATTTGAAGGAGCCAAGAGTAGGAGACATCTTTATGTCCAAAGGAAGTGAGTTCCACAGTTTTGCAGCTTGGACGGAAAATGATTTGGTGTAAGTTGAGCTACTATGTTGAGGAATTTTCAGCAATGGATCCACGGAACGACGCAAACGGTTATCTATGTCACGAAATTGAAACCTTTCATTTAAATAACCCGGAGCAGATGGATTAAAGAGCACATTGAAAAGCATGGAGAGAATATGGAAGTTTCTTCGAAGTCTGGCCGGAAGCCAGCCGAGTTGCTTGCGAAATTCAGAGATATGGTCATATTTTCGAAGACCAAATATATACCTAATGCATACATTCAGTAATCTATCTAGTTTATCAAGCAACCCTTCTGCCGGATCCAGGTAAGCCACATCCGCATAGTCTATAAGAGGAAGCAAAAGGGAGCGGGCCAGCATCGTCTTAGTAGGCACAGGAAGGAAGTTCTGCAGACGCTTTAGTGAGTGAAGAGAGGCAAACAGCTTACGGCTGACATCACCAATCTGAGGTGTCCAAGACAAGGTTTGATCCATGATAATCCCCAGATTTTTTACAGTGGTGGAATAAGGTATGACTGTGCCGTTTAACACAATGTTGGGGATTATCATGAACTCCAACCTGGATATGAAGTATGGACTGCCGATCATAATCGCTTGGGATTTAGCTGCATTAATTTTAATTCCAAAGCTTTGAGACCATTGTGATATAGTATTGAGATCAACGTTGATAGCGCTAATAGCATGAGCAATACTTGGTAAAGGTGCAGCCGCATAAATTTGAAGATCGTCTGCGTATAAGTGAAATGAAGAGGACAACAATGATGTTAAGCCGTTTATGAACATTGAAAATAGAACAGGTGAAAGTACTCCGCCCTGCGGCACACCAGCAGTCAAATTACACCAGTCCGACCGACTATCGCCAAGCTTCACCAACTGACGCCGACCCCTCAGATACGAGTTAAACCACGTGAGTAAGATTGGTGAAACATTAAAGGTTTGTATTACTCCGAGTAAAATGTCGAAATCGACTGAGTTGAACGCGCTGGTGAAATCTAGAAGGGTCAGTATAGTGTTATTTCTATCCTCGATATTAAAGCGCACGTCGTCGGTAACCTTGACTAGAGCAGAGACAGTGCTGTGCCCACTACGAAAACCAGATTGAAATTTACTTAAGAGACTATAGCTCTGCAAGTGACTCGTCAGATGCTGGTGTATATAGTGTTCCAACACTTTAGACAGGAGAGGAAGTATGGAGATGGGACGAAATTGAGAGAAAAGGGAAGGATTAGGCTTTTTAGGAATTGGTATGACGAGCCCTAACTTCCATAAAGAAACACACCCGACGAAAGTGAGCAGTTCAAAATATCCGCTAAAATGGGCGCAATTTCTCTTTTAATTGGAATTATCATGTCCAATGATATGCCGTCTTCACCAACCGCTCCAGACTTAATTTTGCCTAATATCTTGAGTATGTTTGTGATAGTAATAGGATCAATTTATGATGATATTTATTATTTATTTCTTACAAGCTTTTGTTTAATTTCACCGCGGTGTCTACAATCAAATCTGCAAGTCAAATTTTACCCACTTGCAAGTGTTTGCTTGAACTGAAAGTTGGCGTACTCGTTGGGTTATCTTGACAATGCATAATTACTTATGCCGCCATTTTTAATCGAATATGGCGGCGCCACAAAATGTCATTTTGTAATTTCCATATTAACCCCTATGATATAACAATCGAAAGCATTTGATGAATGCAACACAGTAAGTAAACTTTTTACCAGACGAAGAAGGGATAATTATGGTTTTCAAGTGTACGAGTATGTATGTATATTTCTTTGCCACGCTCTACGGCCAAAACCGCTTGACGGATTTTAATAAATGGTCAATCATTCGATTCGTCTCGGCTGTGAGAGTGACATGTATTATTTTAATGTGGTCTCTGCGAATAAAAATATTGGAGAATAAAAGCAAAAAAAAAACGATAGTAAATTCAGTAGATTTCTAAAAAAAAAAAATACTAAGAAAATTTATTTATTGAAACATTTATCGAATCATTTTGCTTAATTATTTGTACAAGGTTTGTATGAGAAACCCTCAGGAATGAGTACAACCAAACCGCCTGCCCACCGTGACCTAAGGGCTTGCTCTCAAATCTATACAAACCAAAGTATATGGCTCCCAGTACCCTGGCACCAGTACCGGGGCAGCCCGACTGTCCCGGGCCAAGGTAGCGAATTCGGTTCCTACTGGGCGAGGAGTGCTAACATCTGATAATGAGGATAATCAAATAATGAGGGGTCCGATGACATTAAAAAACTGCTGGAATCGACTGGATGCGAAAGGTGGAGGATCGTATTTGGTGGAAAGCAAGCAAGCAAAGGGAAGACTTATATATTACTTATATATATTATATATTTGACGAGCTCGGTGGCGTAGCGGTCAATGACGCGGCTTCGACACCAACGCTCGTGGGTTCGATTCCCATATAGGACAAACATTTGTGTGCATGAACATGTCTGTTTATCTTAGTCTGGGTGTTTTCTATGTATCATAAGTATGTATTTATTTACAAAAAAAAAAGTATTTACGTATCAGTTGTCTAGTACCCATAACACAAGCTTCGCTTACTTTGGGGCTAGATAGCGCTGTGTAATTTGTCTGACAATATTTATAATTAATTATATTTAATATTTATATAACAGTGGGTAGACACAGGCTGATAATGATTTTAATCTAATATGTTTTATAATGTTACACGTGACTGTTACAAGTTATCGTCCTAACATATTGTTCAAGCAAAGTATCACGTAACAGAATAATTTACACCCGAGTATCATAACTCTCTGTCAGATATTAATGACCCTTGACGTGGTTTGTGTATTATACTAATACATATAAGTATACGTAAAGGATGATCCAATTTGTATATTGCCAACGTATTGTTTAAAAAATATATCTCAAATCGAATATACGCTAAAGGGATAGGAAAAAAAATATTTTCGGAACAATAACAAATCGCCAGTGATCCGCCGCTCCACGCATAATATAAATATTAAAGTAAAACAATATGCCTACTTATAGCACATTCGCTGATACGTAGGTCACACTAAAAGTTTTGCGTAACTTAAAAAAACAACATGTGTGCGTAACTTAAAAATACTCTCCTTTACATTTTAATAGTACTTTATGAAACTGTTGCATAATAAGGGTTCTTAAAATACGAGTGTGAGTTTATCACATGAGCCGAAGGCGAATGTGATAATAGACCACACGAGTATTTTAAGACCTAATTATGTGCAGTTTCATACACTACTTTATCTAATCTCATGAATAGATGACAATAATATTTAAAAAAAAAACCATGAAGTTAATTTCACAGCTTTATTTCTTACTTATAAATCCATTTGCAGATGGAGCATGCGTGGTACGCATGCGCGACTCGCCGCGCGGCGCCGCGTTCACAGATTATATTAAAAAAAAATGCAACGTTGCAATGCATTCGCATTGCAACCTGTTTAAAATACCTGTATCCAGGGCTGAAGCTGTATCGAAATGGAGAAAAGTTATTTTTCGATACAGTTGTCCATAGAAGAGCTGTATCGAAAAGTAACATTTAAAATTTATTTTGATATCTTGTGCGTAAAAGACTGACATTAAGATTCTGTGTTTAGTTTTTTAATCTCTAAATTTCAGTATGAGATTAGATAAACATTTTTTCATGCGATCGAACCATTTTTTAAAACAGGAGGACCACAGATCTGAAGGCATGTTTTCTACGTGCTGATTGAACGCTATCACTGCCTCTTCGGAGTTGGTAAAAGGGAAACCTCTCATCAAATCTTTGATTTTGGGGAAAATACAGAAATCACAGGGTGCTAGGTCGGGGCTATGTGCAGGATGGGTGACGAGTTGTACCTTTTCGGAAGCTAAAATGACTTTGTTTTGTTAGCCGTGTGTGAATAAGCGTTGTCATGATGTAGGAAAACGCGGCTTTTTGGTCGTCTTTCGCGAACTTTTTCTAACTCCCTGGGTGAACAAATGGTAGAATACCACTCGTCATTACCACTCTTTTGATCTTCAAGTGGAATTGTGCAGATGGGACGCGTAGCTGAGAAAAAAAACGCGATCATTTTTTTACCAACGTTTCTCGCCTGCCTCACTTTTGTTGGCCTGTTAGATTTCAGATTTCAGATTTTTATTGCAAGTCACAAGTTATTAAAGATGTTACATACAATATTATGGTACAAGTGACGCCCAGTATGGGCACAGCAAACATGAGAGGCATCTAGATACCGTTTTACTTAGAGAGAAAAAGTACAAAGTGCAATAGACATAGTCCCATACATAAAGTGAAAAATGCAATAGATATAGTCTTAATATCCATTGCGGGGGGTGCAATGGATATTAAGACTATATCTATTGCACCCCAAGTACTTTATAGACTTTGTAGAGAAGTCAAAGCATTCTGCTCACTAGGTCTGTCATCAAATAATTCTGACATATTGTAGTAACATTTATGTAAGAGGAAAGCTCTGTTCCCATTTTCAAACACCCAATTCAAACACCATTCACAAAATTGCTGTTTTTTTTCGGGTTCAAAACAATAAATCCACGTTTCGTCCCCTGTAACAATGCCATAAACAGCATTAGAATGTCCGTGGTCGTACTTCAGTAGCATCTGTGAGCACTATCACGCGAGCCCGCTTCTGCTCCGCTATCAGTTCATGACGGATCCAACGAGAACAAAGTTTCTGAACTTTTAATTCTTCGTGTAAAATTTTCTGAATTTGGCTCCTACCAATCCCCAATAGTCCTCGAATTGTCTCATAGGTAATCCGCGGTTTTTCTTCAATTAGCCGCTTAACAGTAGCCACATTATTTTCGTTGACGGCAGTTGAAGGCCGCTCTTCACGAAATTTGTCATGTAAAGAAACCCGACCTCTCTCAAATTCAGCAAACCATCGCCTCACGGTGCTTAAACAAGGTGCCTCTCTCCCAAAAGCATTTTGAAGACGAGCGGCACAGCCTTGCAGAGAGAGAGAGAGAGAGAGAACTTTTAAAATCATAAAAAATCATCGCTCTAAAATCTTTTCGACTTAATTCCATTTTCGTTGCGTACGTAGAACTTTGATGTGTGATAAAAAACAATTAACTAATGATATCCCGCCAATTTTTTTTTTATTACTAAGAAGATTGCAAGTCGTTTCAAAAAATATAACATTCGAAATTAAAATAGGTCCGATTAGCTAGAAGTGCAAAACTTTTAGTGTGCCCCATGTACATGACATGTTACACTATTGTCAATAAAATATTTTTTTTATTAATATTTTATTCAATTATTAATTGGTTATGGCAAATTATTGTATGTTGATTTGTCAGTGTTGGCAAATTATTTGAAAATAGCTATTTTATTTTGTCAATCAGCACGTCTTTAGACAGGCTTCCTCCAGACACTTCCAGGTTTTTTTTATATCGTGTGGTCCTTCGCCAGACTGGGCTACCTGGTAAAGGGCCATCCAAGATAGAATGGCCTGGCCTGGTATTTCTATTTCTTCTGCTTCTGCTTCTAATTGATATGTTTAAATATTAGCAAAATGTATAATCTGTTGTTTCTTAGTGCCTAACTAGTTAGTTTCTGCTAAACCCGTCTGCCATATTTTGTGCAAATAGAGACGATTATACAGATGAGCAAATTTCGACAGGCGTGGAGACTATTGCAATATATGATAGAAAATAAATGGGCTATGGATTAATGACTAAAAATAAGAAGCTTATTTATAAAATGGTAAGACGTGTCTAAATGCCCACAAGGGCCCTTGTGGGATTTAGACACTAAATATTAGAATAGATAATTTATTATAATTTACTGGTATTTTGTTGCGTGTCTTTAGCGCTGCCCATGTCTTGACAATTTCAAGTTATAATTTGTCTGTGATGTCTTCGTCGACCTTTGTTCATTCCACTGCTGGGATATAGGGTTCCCCTTAATCGAGAAGTTTAGAGCATACTCCATCACACTATTCAACTGCGGGCTGGTGGAGGCCAGTGGTTTCAAACTGCTTAAAGGCCACTGACTTGGCTTAACGACTGTTATTTAACGAACAGCCGGGACCGACGGCTTAACGTGCACTTCGAGGCACAGAGGAGCTCGAGATAAATAATCCCATCCATGGGCAGGTTACGGCAGACGTTGCTTAACTTGTGTGTTCGATTAGACTGACACACACGACGCCATCGAGCTCGTCTGTGATGTAATTTACATATATTAATCATTTAATTAAAAAGGGCGTAACAAACAAATGCAGGCTGACGACGGGCAGCAGCGTCGAAGGCGGAAATGTTACGCAACTGCGCTCGCCAACACGTTTGCCAAGCGTGGCGAGTATGGCAAAACCTCTTTTATGAGTAAAACCACAGACACCAGGCCCCCAGTCCCTGGCAGCCCCGCTATTCCTGGCTACGGTAGCGGTCATGGTAACCTTTTGGATACTTAAAGTATCCAAAAGGTACTCGCTTAAAGTAGTACAGGTATACATGCCGACTTCGGGACACTCAGATGAAGAGGTGGAGGCAGTGTATGAGGACGTAAGTAGGGCCATGTAAGTCTCCAAAACCTACTGTACCGTTGTTATGGGGGACTTTAACGCTAGCCTGGGCGAGACAGGCGATAGTGAGATAAGAGTGGGGCCATTTGGGTACGGGAAGCGAAACCAGAGAGGCCACCAGCTGGTGGATTTTATGGAGAAAGAGGGACTCTTTGCGATGAACTCTTTCTTCAAGAAACCGCCGCAAAGAAAATGGACCTGGCTTAGCCCTGCTAAGACGAAACATGAGATAGACTTCATTATGACGACGAGGAGGCAAGTGTTCAATGATGTCTCTGTGATAAATGGCATCAAAACCGGCAGCGATCACCGTATTGTAAGAGGCACACTGAATATTAATCTCAAACTCGAGAGGTCTCGTTTAATGAAGTCCACGCTCCGACCGTCTCGCACCCACATTCAAAACCCCGAGATCTTTCAACTTGAATTATCAAATCGCTTCGATCGCCTTCAGAATTGTGCTTCGGTGGACGAGTTAAATGACGGGCTAGTAACAGCTATTCAAGAAGTGGGATCTAAATTTATTAGGTCCTGCCCTAAAAGAAAGCCTCAAATGATCTCGACCCCGACTTTAGACCTGATGGCTGAACGTCGATCCATGCCGCTACAGACCTCTGACGACGCAGATGCATATAGGCAGCTCAACAAACGCATTCAAAAATCCTTACGCAACGATATACGCTCCTTTAATACTAACAGTATTAAGGAGACTATAGAGCGAAACCAAGGCTGCAAAGTATTTGCTAAGGATATTTCTGTTGGGCATAGCCGACTGACTAAGTTGAAGATGGAGGATGGCAGCATGGCTTCGACTAGGGCTGACGTGCTCAGGGAGATTGAGAGGTTTTACGGACAGCTGTATACTTCAGTCGCTCAGCCTAGTTGGAATACAACTAAAGATCCAAGAGCCAAACTAGCCCGACATTTTACCGAAGACATCCCAGACATCAGCCTCTACGAGATTAGGATGGCCCTCAAACAGCTTAAAAACAGTAAGGCGCCGGGCGAGGACGGTATCACAACAGAGCTTCTGAGAGCGGGTGAAACGCCGGTACTGAAAGTTCTTCAGAGGCTGTTTGATGCCGTTCTGCTCGAGGGCATAACGCCAGAGGCGTGGCACGGCGGCGTGGTGGCACTATTCTTCAAAAAGGGTGATAACACCTTGTTGAAGAACTACAGGCCTATCACGCTTCTGAGCCACATTTATAAGTTATTCTCGAGGGTCATCACGAATCGTCTCGCGAACAGGCTTGATGACTTTCAGCCTACCGAACAAGCTGGTTTCCGAAAAGGGTTTAGTAGCATAGACCACATACATACGTTGCGGCAGGTTATACAGAAGACCAGGGAGTATAACCGGCCACTTTGCCTAGCGTTTGTGGACTATGAGAAGGCCTTCGATTCGATCGAAACGTGGGCGGTGCTAGCGTCTCTCCGGCGGTGCCGGATAGATCATCGGTATATCGAAGTATTGAGGTGCCTGTACCAAAATGCCACCATGTCGGTCCGAGTACAAGAGCAAAGAACGGAGGCTATTCCAATGCAGAGGGGCGTAAGGCAGGGAGACGTTATATCGCCGAAACTGTTTACCACTGCAATGGAAGACGCCTTCAAACTTCTTGACTGGAAAGGACTTGGCATTAACATAAATGGCGAGTATATTACCCATCTTCGATTTGCCGATGATATAGTTATCATGGCAGAATCACTGGAAGACTTAGGTGCTATGCTTGCGGACCTAAATCGAGTGTCCCAACAGATAGGCCTTCAAATGAATATGGACAAAACGAAGATTATGTCGAATGTCCATGTCGCGCCTTCATCTATAATGGTTGGGAACTCTGTTTTTGAAGCGGTTGACCAGTATATTTACCTGGGTCAACTGATCCAGGTAAAAAGTTCCAGCTTCGAAGACGAGGTCCTTCGAAGAATCCGACTCGGATGGGCAGCATTCGGGAAGCTAAGATATGTGTTCTCTTCCACAATACCTCAGTGCCTCAAGACGAAAGTATACAATCAATGTGTGTTGCCAGTGATCACTTATGGCTCCGAAACGTGGTCCCTCACTATGGGCCTTATAAGAAGGCTCAAGGTCGCTCAACGGGCTATGGAGAGGGCTATGCTCGGTATTTCTCTGCGCGATCGCGTCAGAAATGATGAGATCCGCAAGATAACGAAGGTAATCGACATAGCCCAGCGGATTAGCTCGCTGAAGTGGCAGTGGGCGGGGCATATAGCACGCAGAACCGATGGCCGTTGGGGCAGAAAAGTTCTAGAATGGCGACCGCGTACTGGCAAGCGCAGCACGGGACGTCCACCTACCAGATGGTCGGACGACCTTGTTCAAGTCGCGGGCACGCGCTGGATGCAGGTCGCTTCCAATCGGTCAGTGTGGAAATCTATGAGGGAGGCCTTTGTCCAGCAGTGGACTTGTTGTGGCTGAAATGATGATGATGAATCATTTAATTAATTATTAATTCAATTTACGAATCCTGTGTACTTTAGTTTTCCTACTGCCTTTTATAGATAGATAGATAGAATATGCTTTATTTACACTATACAAGCTACAGAAACAATTTATTCAACATACAGAAAATATTCACTTAAAGAGTAGGTATGTAAGTGCAACAAGGCGGCCTTATTGCTAAGAGCAATCATATTTATATAAATCATCATATCAAATTTATATAAGAATTGTTTAAAATATTACTCGTACCACTGCGCTGCCGAAGTCGCTATTTAATTAAGTATAATTTTCACTTACTTACTTTTTAAGATGTAGTATAATTTTGTTAGAAATTTCAATCCCAGATAGATACGCTTTGCCTTCATTTGAATGGCCTGCCCGAAGTGGGCGTAGTCTTTAATAATTTCAATTGCTGCATTTTCTACAATAACTAGGCTAAGGATTCATTGTACGCCATCTGTTCGTGTATATTTCCGTTCAGATATCGCCTTAATATGCATACTTTCATATGACTGTTAATTATACTCTACTACTTTACTATTTTGCACTCCTACATTTAACATACTTGAAAATTTTGATGTCAGTTTGTTCTAATTTTACACGACTACCGAAGAAGGGAATGGTAATGTTTTCAGAAAATTTTCCAATTTTCTAACAGGCTATAGACAGCCTACTTGTTTGACGGATTTCACATGTTAGATATTGTTGAATTTATCTTAGATAAGACTTATCTTACTTACTTAGTAAGTGACATAGTGGGTTCATTTTTTCATTAAGACGACCACGAAAAAGCAGAGATTTAATTAAAAACAGTATTAGTTAGCAGCCTATATTTTCTAACACAGTCGGGTTTTTTGTTTCCTTCAATAACTTCTTATTTATTCATTTTATTTCCTTCAGTTATTTGATATTTTCTGTTTCCTATTTTTTACATGTTTATTTATGTTGGACATGTACTTTGTAGTTAATTTATACCAAATTAATTAATTATTAATATAAATCATATTATGTACCTATATGTAATTTATATTTACGTATTATAAAACTTAAAATAAAAACATTTATATACGAGTATGTATATTGTAAGATAAATATTCATTTTTCAATGATGGATGAAACAAAAATTCTTAAAACTAAGTAAATCCAAGTAATAAAACATGTTAAAAAATTTAATCTATCAATTGTCTGAATAAATAGTAACTGCTTCGTTGTTGGTATTCATTTCCCCTCCGTGGCACTCGTTTATATAAAAATAAAATGATAAAAAATCTTCTCCTAAATTTGGAGGACAAAAACCATCCTTCCTTAGGCCCAACTCTATGGGGCCTTAAATCTTGTGGTCTTTGGCGGCCAAATCGAGGGTCGAGTTATAAGATTTACAATTTGATAATCCTTAGCGCTATAACATTCACAGTAAGCCAATATGCAGAATTGTGGCGCATTCGATCAAATCTGGCTATGGCATTAAGGAATCTCTCAGTAACTATGTTAAGTACTGTCTGTGCAGCTAAAGTTGGAACTTTTGTTTTCTGGCCGAAACATTGGAAAGAAGTCGTTGAATATGTGTCTAATCTCGAAAAATATCAACTTGCAAAGAAAGATTACATAACCGATGTTATTATTGCTAAATACACAAAATATTCTAGAATAGTAACATATTTTTACTGGTTTATAGTTGCGGCTACAGTTTTTACATTAATATTGGCACCTTTCGCAGCTATATCTTCATCAGATTTTAGAGAGCAAGTTAGTAATGGTACAGCTATATATCCAGAAATTATGAGTTCGTGGGCTCCATTCGATCGGACAAAAGGTCTTGGATATTGGGTAATTTTTGTTGAACAAGCACTTAGCTGCATTTACGGAGGTGGTATTGTTGCAACTTATGATTCAAATGCTATGGTTTTGATGACATTTTTTGCTGGACAAATGGAATTACTAAACATTAAATGTACAAGATTATTTGAGTGTGAAGAGATGGATAATAAAGAAGCTAAGCAGAGGATTAAGGACTGTCATCAACACCACTCCTCATTAGTCAAGTAATATTTTCTTGTTTTAAATTTTGCGGTAACTTTATTGTGTGTATTTTAAATGCATAAGAATTAAATCCTGGAAACTGTTGATAACTTTATATGATACGAGTATTCATAAAAATACAATTTCCTAAAATGATGGTTTTTATATCGGTTTCATTATTTTATTTTAATTCCGATCGTATTTTTGACACTTATATTTTTGTTTTCAGGCACTCACAAATTTTAAACAGTTTACTCTCTCCTGTCATGTTCTTGTATGTTATAATCTGCTCACTCATGATTTGCGCCAGTGCTATCCAGTTAACAATGGTAGGTCGGAATTTCAATGATCTTTAAATTAAAAATAAAATTATTGTATCACAGCAATTCTTAAAAAATACTGTTCACTGCTTCAAAATCTGTTTGTATGAAATAATTGTCCAAGAAAGCTCACATTGACGTTATATGATGAGTTTGGATTTGGCAGCATGTTGCGTTGCTATTATTGCTTAGGTGTCATCATCATCATCATCAGGTCATTTTAGTCCCCAGTACAGGAGCACAGCCCTCTCTTGTCCGTCCCAGACAGGATGATTTGGCCTACACTCCCCACGCTGGCCAGACGGGTTGGGGAGGCCTGATCGATGTTTTATAATGTATTTCCCTTTAGTCGCCTTGTACGACATCCACGGGAAGAGACGGAGTGATTCTATTCTAGTCTGCCGGAAACCACACGGCCAAAGCTTAGGTGTGCAAAGTAAAAAAAAATAGTCTAATTGTATTTGAACAACCATTGTTTAATAAATCGATATTTAGTTACACGTTAGCTTTTTTATTTGCAGGATGGGACTACAACTATGCAAAGAATTTGGATTGCCGAATATCTTTTTGCCTTAATAGCCCAACTGTTTTTATATTGCTGGCATAGTAATGAAGTCATCGTGATGGTAATATAATATTTTTTTAAAGTATCTATAAGCACACTTTTCACGTTATTGTATTTCGTGAACATTTTATGCTATCGAAGTAATTCTTTCACCTATAGTTATATTATTTGGACGCCCTTACATAAAAAAAAAATCAACTAGCCTATTATATAATTAATGTAACAGTCGCGTATATATCTTAATAATCATGGCATTAAATAAAGAATAAACTACTTACAATTCATACTTATAAATGCTAGCTTCGACCCGTAACTTCCGCCGCGTGAATGTCGGATAGAGCGCCAAACTTTTGATTATTTCTCGAAAACATCGCATTTTTTCATGACAATAGGTTTTGTATTATTAATTTGAGAATTTTAATATGATTTAAGTATGCAAAATTTCATGGTAAGCGTTTCAGATAATAGGTAGTTAGTTAATGCGTAAAAGCGGAACAAACCTGTAAACAGTTGGTTTACTGGATTATTTGTGGAAATGTACTTTTCAGTACTTTAAGATTATAGATGCGAAACTGAGTTGGTTATAGTTTTTTTAAAATATTATAAACTCATGCGAAGTTTTTTTAACGAACTATGCAACCTACTGTGCACTGTGTGTGCAAGAGAGTAGAGGTCAAAGGTGTAGCCGGGAATGAAACGGACGATTTTGTATTTTTATAAATCGACTTTTGAACTATTGGTCATTTTTATGGTTTCTGCATCATATCATATTTTATGGATTTTTGCTGTTGGACATTAGTCGCCATTTTGTGTATAGCAGAATTTAGTTTATCAAAAACGATATAAATAATTTTAAATAATATTTATAGAGTAACAAAGTCGACGATGGAGTATATGCCAGCAACTGGTGGACACGTGATGTGAGGATACGCCGCAGCGTTTTGCTCCTAGGTGGTCAACTACGTAAGACTGTAGTCTTCACTGCAGGACCATTCACTAACCTTAGTTTGCCTACCTTTATTGCTGTAAGTATTTTTATAACCGTCACATTTATTGTTTAGATGATCTTCAACAAAAATAAAAATTATGCGTGTAACCTCCGACGCTCAAACTGGAGTTCTGTGTGAAGGACAAATATAACTTCAAATTTTAACCGCTCGGTTCAACTCCCCTTTTAATTTTCGTACGACAATCTGGTACGTTGTACCTATAATACAGCACCGTGCATAGAATATGCTAATTTAGTATACAAGTTTATTAATAAACTTGCAAGTATTCTTGATGGTCTCAGTGGTGAAATCGATTTTTTCAGCAAAATGGTAACTGTGATTCCATTGTATTTTTTTTTTAGAGTTGGTCTTTATCTCGTCTTTTTTTATTTTAAGTTCATGTTAAAATCTTAACCACTGCCAATCCCGGTAATATTGAAAAAGCCATCCTCTTTCTCTAAATTTGCAAAATATTAAATTTTCTAAATATATTATTAATCAATGTAGATCGATCATTAAAACAGAGTCTATATGTAAAGTATAAAGTAAATATATTTAGTGTAGACTAGATATAGTCCATATTTAGTCTATATTAAACAGAGTCTATAGTTCCCTTAAAAGGTTGTCAACAGATCGGCGACCCCTACTGAATTAATGGACAATAAGTAACTTTATTTGTAATTAACAGTTAAATGTTGGACTGTTCAATACTTAGAACACACACACAACTCACAGTAAAATGTTAAATAGATTGCTTATATAAATTAATAGTGTCGTCCTTATGATTGCCTAGTAATTTATTAGATTACCTACCTTTTTACCTACATAAGTAAACTCAAAAGGAGATCGAGGTGCAATGGTGTCGTTGCACGTGTCAATCTAATCGCACACGCAAGTTAAACAACGTCGGCCGTAGCCTGTCCATGGATGGGTTTACTTATCTCGAGTTCCTCCGTGCTTCGGAGGACACGTTAAGCCGTCGCTCTCGGCTGTTATTAGATGACAGTCGTTAAGCCAAATCCCTGGCCTATAGGCGGCTTGATAACACAGCCCCCTTACCACCATCTCTTATTGCGATTCAATAACTGAATATATTGTTTATTCATACCAATGAATAAGCGAATCTATTTCAAATGGAACAGAGTCGCTTATTCATTGATATGAATAAGCAATCTATTCAATTATTGAATCGCAATAAGAGATGATGGTAAGGGGGCTGGTCTCAGCAAACCTGCAGTTGAGCAGCGCGGTGGAGTATCCTCTAAACAACTTCGATTGAGGGGAGGCCCGTATCCTAGTATTGGGATGAATAAGGGTTGACGATGAAGTACCTATATAGCACTTTTTTTAATTGGATTGACCAATTATAGACATAATATTAAAAAATGCCCAATCTTAGTTTTAGTTTATAATTATCTGATTTTCAATATTTTCTTGGTTAAAACTAATAACACTTTCTTGGTTAGTCGACCAAGTCGAGTAAGTTTTGTACCGTACTTGTATGTATTCCAGTTTGTTTTTTCAGATATTAAAAGGGTCGTATAGCTATTATACTCTGCTCAGCAAGAAAGAAGATTAGATTCATTACAAGTCTTGTATCACCTACAAAGTAGTATAGTTAACAAATACTTTATCAATTAATAAAGAAGATTAGATTCATTACAAGTCTTGTATCACCTACAAAGTAGTATGGTTAACAAATACTTTATCAATCACGAACGTTGTACTAAAAATATAAATAATAAAATTTTCACTTATATAGCACATAGGATTTTTTTTTTTTGCAATTTGTTTATTTATTGCCTTCCCATATATAATTATTATACGATGTGAAGTGGCAGACAAGCATACGGATAATAAAGAAAGAAGCTCGAGGGGGTCGTTACATGTGTCAGACTATTCAAACACGCAAGTTAAGCAACGTCGACCGTAGCCTGTCCATGGATAGATTTCTTTACCTTGAGCTCCGCCGTGCGTTAGAAGGCATGTTCATCCCGTTGTTGTTATTAGATAACAGTCGTTAGTCACGTCACTGGCCTTTATGCGCCTTGAAAACACTAGCCTCCGCCAACCCGCAGTTGAACAGCGTGGTAGAATATGCTCTAAATCCCTTTGTTTAAGGGGGGGGGGGGGCTCTTTTCCCAGCAGTGGGATAAATAAGAGTTAACGACAACAGACAGATAAAAAAAAATTAAAATATATTTTTGTGTGGATTCTTACTCATTACTTATCACTCATACAATTTTTTTGATAAAATTATTAAATATACAGACACATGGTTTCCACTTCTTTATTAAATACTAGCTTTCGCCCGCGGCTTCGCCCGCATTTATGAAAAAGTCTTTTCTTTTTTCTGGTTAACATATAGCCTATGACACTCACAAATAACGTGGCTTTCTATTGGTAAAAGAATTTTCAAAACCGGTACAATAGATCCAGAGATGATACAACCTCTCAAACCCTCAAATTTTACCTCTCTATGATATTAGTATAGAAGTATAAATATAAGATGAGGAGTTTTCTTATTTGCCATCAGGTTATAAAACTAGGTCACTTTGTCTGAAACTGTGAACAGATTTTATGAAAGTTACTATAGAGTTAAAAGTGCCAGCAGGATTTTGTGCAAAAAATGTTTATTTCATTTCATCACTGCAACCGTCAGAGCTTTTAAAAGCTTCAGTAAATTTAATCTATCGGTTGCTTTATTATATTGCTTTTACAGCTTTATGAGAATTTCTTTTTTATTATATTACTAGCGACCCGCCCCGGCTTCGCACGGGTGCAATGCTGATACTAAATGTACTACAGAAGGTCTTTGCGCTTTGTCCTATCCAGTCCTTCCCCAGTTATAGGCACACGCCGCCGGCTCCGCGGCCGGTACCGCCACAGCCGTTATGTCCCTGCATTTTAAATGTGTAATATCTTCTAAACTATTCATTTAAATTACATGCTGTGAAGGGCCATATTGATCTATATTAAATGCGCAATGTATTTAAGGTACTTAATTGGATAAGGATTAATTCTGTATTGCTTAAAATCGCTTCGTAAATAAGGCATTATTTCTTGTAAAAAGCAAAGGATAAAATAACGGTTATTGTGTGTTACCACTAAGAGATAGACATATACCATCGGGAACTTTTTTGTAGACCATTTTAAGGTGAACAATACTGTACTACATTATTTTGATCTATCTCGTTGGGTTCAGCCAGCGTTTGCAATGAAAGAGCAAAAAAATGTGTTTATTTACGACATCACATTAGAAACCTCTAAATTATCAGTGTTTTTCTACTATGTTATGCATATATTATACATATAAACTTTCCAGTTGAATCACTCTATCTATTAAAAAAAAACCGTATCATAATCCGTTGCGTAGTTTCAAAGATTTAAGCATACAAAGGGACATAAGGACAGAGAAAGCGACTTTGTTTTATATTATTGGGGTGTAAGTGGTTCATCAACACCTTTGAACCAAAGCCAACTTCACCTGCACGCGGTGCACCCTGCTGACTGACAAACGAAGCTCTGGCGAAAAGAGAGGTAGGGAGCGTAATTGTAAGCTACCCGACTGGGGAATGTACCTCCACCTTACAGAATACCGCAGCCAAATAACAATTCCCTTGAGGGTTGTTGTGTTCCTGCGAGTGAGCGAGGTCACCAGAAAGGAAGGAGATGCTGCGTTGGCAGCGGGGGTGGCGGCGCGCGAGCGATATTTTATGTTGCGAGCGTTAATATGGCTACGGCAACCGCTTCACATCAGGCGGGCCGTATGCTTGTCTGCCACCCGACGTAGTATAAAAAAAAAAAAAAAAAAAAAAAAAAAACTATGTAGTGATTGTTGCATGTCTTTTCATTTAAATTTCAATAATAGTTGTAGTTTCAGGGCTACCTTACGAATAATAAATTAATTATTATTCGTAAGGTTACGAATAATAAATTAATTATTATTCGTAAGGTTTCTCGGGGTTTCTTTGAGGTGTCGTATCCGGAACGAAGAAATTCGACGGAGAGCCAAAGTTGTCGACATAGTCTTCTGAGTTTGCAAGCTGCTGCACATCTGCCGATTAAGTGATGGCAGATGAGGGAGGAAGTTATTAAGGTGGAGGCCGCGCGTAGGACGACGATGAGTTGTACGCCCTCCTTCTAGATGGCCTGATGACCTTAAGAAACCGACTGGAAGCTGCTGGATGAGGAAGGTGGAGGATCGTATTTGGTGGAAAGCATTGGGGAAGGCTCATATTCAACAGTGGGTAGATACAAGTAGCAGATGAGTAATGAAATTAAATGAAACGGTAAATTTCGGTAAATAGTTTCAATTTCAAACGGAGAACTTCATCAGGGCAATACGTCGATAGATCAGTAACGCAGTAGCTAGGTAAAAGTAAATGCCTTGATTCGGATTCTTGTACATACTACATTTGTTATAAATAATTCATCAAATAATTATCTATACTTACTTACAAACTCTTCTTTATTACACTTATATCGTCAAAATGACACTGAAATAACAGACGAAAAGTTTAAAAATAAAATTACATTTTAATTATGAATGTTCGGCTCATTTCAAATATAATTCTTTTGAGTATGTTTTAATGTTAATATTTTTTTTAAATTAACTCTTATTTTCCTTTTATGCTCTCAGAAAGTTCACAAGTTCAAAAACTAATTCCAACCAAAAAATAAAGTTACTTTTCTAGTTCCATTTGAGTAAAAACATAATGGTTTTTTTTATTTCTCAAGTATACGTAAACCTATGTTATATTTATGTCGCAGCCAATTCGTAAAATCAGCCGCATTACATAACGTCTAGCTGTTTTAAAAAATGGCAGAGCCATTATTTCAACCCGCATATTAAGATAATTTAAATGCAATCTGCCTAAAGTTTGCCGTTTTGTAATGTGGCGGTTTTACCAATTGGCAGCGACATTTATACAAAATTGTATAAACTTATACAATACTATAGTATATATAATACTAAATATATGTATACTTATACAAAACTGTAGTTAGAACCGTCCTTGAGAACAACTCTGTTAGATAAAAACGACGATACTATATAGTAATCTATCCACTTGTCCGTTTCTGAGAAATGCTCACCATGCTAAATTTATAATTACAATCTCACAAATATAATCAAAGATATAAAACGAAGTGTGTACTAGCTTTATAATCTAATAATTGGGGTTAAAAATAATCAAAATGTGTGATATAGACGATTCAGTTTTTTTAGTTAGTGAATTTCGTGAACATATTTGGTGGAGAATTTTAAAAGTACATTTTCGTGGCGCATACACAGTTTACCAAAAATGTGTATACATAACTCAATGCAATATATGCATAAGGCAATGCGACAAAGATAAATTGCTTAATCTAAATTCAAAAAGAGCACTGTAGGTTAGCTAAGCAACTAATAATGACAAAATTAAAAGAACTTGCAAATAAAAGTATATTTTAAAACGATGTATTTAGTAGCTATGTAGTGAACAGACTAAATTAAATATGTACTATGAACGTTGTGAATTTTGAATGATTTGCATCCAGAGTTCAATACGTTATTTAAACCATTAACAATTCTTTGATTATTAATTAACTTATTTAAAGTATACATGCGATCTTTTTAATTTTAAGAGAAGCTAATAATTAAAACCAATTATATGCTTTGGTTCACAGCCAAAATCTGCCTCGAAAAGGACCAAAATTTTTTGTTCAAAAGCCTGTTCGAAATATGTTTGAGCCAGATCTGGCTTTAAATAGGATTGCATACCAAATGGACTCAAAGATATCAGTGGAACCTCAATTCGGCTACGTGAGCAAAGTGGTCTGTAATGCGGGACTATCTACGGTGACTAATCTTAAGTGATGGTTGAGTTATGTTATGCTTACATATTATTATTTTTTAATAAAATACCGGAAGAAATAAAATGCCTATACTTTAAATATAAATTTAAAACAATATTGCGCAAGTGGCTTTTGGATAGAACTTTTTATTCGGTTAATGAATTTTTAGAATACAAAACATGAGCTAGGTATGTTGGTATCCTAAAAGTGGAAAATATCCATGTATAAATAATATGTTGTCAATGCATGAGTTAATTTTAGAACAATGAATGATAAAAAAAAAAACATTGTATTTACATGCTATTATTATTTATAGCTAAGTAGGTATAAGGACATTACTTTGTTTATCCATCAGCTTCTACTGCACCAACCCTATTTATGAGCAAATAAAGAAATTTGTATTTGTTACTACTTCTCATTGAAGATGTTCTCTTCTTTTATCCTCGCTGGGCCCATCTATTCGGCATTGAAGCACATGGGAGAAACCAATATGTCGCGTGCGACAAAGGAATTGAGTATGCGAATCTTACGAGATTTATCGCACGGCGATTATTGGTATATTATTATGTAGAGAAGAATCCTTGTCCTGTAGGACAATCTAAGTCCTGCACGGCAATTAAGGACTGTAAAAGTCGACAGTCATGTTGTAATCCGTGACATAACCGGTGACCCCTTGGTGTTGCTGATCTCCATGGGTGGTGGTGACTGCTTTCCATCAGGTGACCAACATACTCGTTTGCCTCCCTTTCATAAAAAAAAATAATAACTACGAGCGAAGTTACGATAAATCAAATGATTCATAAACTACGCAATACTTTTGCAAAATGACACACCTCCGTGACAGTTTACTTTCTAAAACAAAGGTTTACCCCATTTGGAACACAACATTACTGAAAATTGCATACCTACTTTTGTTAATGTATGTTTCCGTTCAGATATCGCCGTTAATATATCTAATTTCATGTGACAGATAATGATACTCTATAAATTTACTATTTTGCACTCCTATTTCTTACAATCTTGAAAAATTTAATGTCAGTTTGTTCTAATTTTACCTGACTACGGAAGAAGGGAAGGGTAATGCTTTCTGAAAATTTTCTAGTTTTCTAACACGCTCCACAGTTTAAACTGTTTGACGGATTTCAATTTTCAACATACGGGACGGGGGCCCGACACACATTCTTACCACTGTGTCTCCTGTATAGCCAGGATTAACAGCGGCGACCAATAAAAAAGGCAATGAATAGTGAATTGCAGTCCCGGGGGCAAAACTATGGCTGCCATGGAACTCACAACGAATTTAATCAGAAGAAATTAGTCGGAGTAAGAAGTTTTTGGAATCTGACTTCATCTCTTAGCAATGTGAGAGGATTTCAACATGTTAGGTATAGTTGAATTTATCTTATATAAGACTTTATGTTACTTACTTAGTAAGTGACATACAGTTACATTCTTACAGTAAGAGGACCACTAAAAACAGAGATTTAATTAAAAACAATGTTTTTTTTCTAACATAGTTGGGTTTTTTGTTTTGTGTAATAAATAACTTCTTATTTATTTATTTTATTTCCTTCGGTTATTGGCCATTTTCTGTTTCCTATTTTTATACGTTTATTTATATTGTACATAAAGTACTTTGTATTTAATATTGACCAAACTAATTTAACATTAGTATGAATTATATGTCTATATAATAATGAAAATTAAAAAAAAATCATTGAAATATATTGTTATGTGTTCATAAATATATTGTCCGATAAATATCCAATTTTCACATTGTTTTAAAATAAATTGTCGGTCATTGGTATGTCTTATAATTGTAACTGACAGGGGATCAATGTATTTATGCTTATTAACTGCAATGATCATTTCACCGTTTAAAATATTTATATACAAAACAAACATATTAAATACACAAATAGCAAAAAGCATCAATACTGGTACAAAAGCGGTCTTATTACATAGTGATCTTTTGTAGTCAACCTTAGGGTAGAATAGAAAGATAATCATAAGCAAAATAATGTACATTTAAAATGTTATTATGGATTACAATTAAATAATGATATATAAGAGTAAAATCAATATATAGTAGTTACTTAAGGATGAGACAAAAAAAAATTACAAGTATAGCCAAGTAATGAAACATGTTAAAAATTCAAATCGAACAATTGTCTGAACAGTTAGTAACTGCTTCGTTTTTAGTATTTATTTTTCCTGTGTGGCATTCGCTTATATAAAAATAAAATGATAAAAAAATTTCTTCTAAATTTGGAGGACAAAAACCATCCTTTATTAGGCCCAACTTTATGGGGTCTTAAATCTTGGGGTCTTTGGCAACCAAAACGAGGCTGGAGTTCAAAGATTTATAATTTAATACACGTTGGCGCTATATTATTCGTAATAAGCCAATATATAGAATTGTGGCGCATTCGATCAAATCTCGCAATGGCATTAAGGAATCTCTCAGTATCTATGTTAAGTACTGTCTGTGTAGTTAAAGCTGGAACTTATGTTTGCTGGCAGAAATATTGGAGAGAAGTTGTTGAATATGTGTCTAATCTCGAAAAATATCAACTTGCAAAGAAAGATTACATAACCGATGTTATTATTGCTAAATACACAAAATATTCTAGAAGAGTAACATATTTGTACTGGTTTCTAGTTTCGGCTACGGTTTTTACATTAATATTGGCACCTTTCGCAGCTACATCTTCATCAGATTTTAGAGAGAAAGTTAGAAATGGTACAGCTGTATATCCAGAAATTATGAGTTCGTGGGCTCCATTCGATCGGACAAAAGGTCTCGGATATTGGGTAATATTTGTTGAACAAGCACTGATCTGTTTTTACGGAGGTGGTATTGTTGCAACTTATGATTCAAACGCTATGGTTTTGATGTCATTTTTTGCCGGACAAATGGAATTACTAAACGTTAATTGTACAAGATTGTTTGAGTGTGAAGAGATGGATAATAAAGAAGCTATGCAGAGGATTAAGGACTGTCATCAACACCACTCCTCATTAATCAAGTAATGTTTTCTTGTGTTAAATTTAGCAGTAACTTTATTGTGTGTATTTTAAATGCAGAAGAATTAAATCCTAGAAACTGTTGGTAACTTTCTATTATACGATTATTCATAAAAACACAATTTTATATTTTTGTTTTCAGGCACTCACAAATTTTAAACAGTTTGCTCTCTCCTGTCATGTTCTTGTATGTTATAATTTGTTCACTAATGATTTGCGCCAGTGCTATCCAGTTAACAATGGTAGGTCTGAATAAAATTAATGATCTTAATAAAACCAAAAAATCATCTTTATTGTATTACAGCCATTCTTAAAAAATACCGCTCATTGCTTCAAAAACTGATTGTATGAAATAATTGCCCAAGAAATCTCACATTGATGTAATATTTTTTGGTTTGTTTTGATGAATGAGTTTGGATTTCACAGAATATTGCTATGCCATTATTGCTCAGCTGTGTAAAGTACAAAATATAATCTAAATTGTATTTGGACAACCATATTATTTAATTAATCTGTATTTAGTTACACATTTGCTTTTTTATTTGCAGGATGGGACTACAACTATGGAAAGAATTTGGATTGCCGAATATCTTTTAGCATTAATAGCCCAACTGTTTCTATTTTGTTGGCATAGTAATGAAGTCATCGTGATGGTAATATGATATTTTTTAAAACTACCCATAAACACAGTATAACGTACTTCGTATAGTACGACCACTCCCTGCCGCTCTCTTGTATTGACTTCATGGTAGATTTAGTTTCGCAATCTTCCTAAAGGGTTCGTACATCTAAAGTAAAAAATATAAAATGCCCAATCAGAATAATGTTCACCTGGGATAATGTCTAACTAGAAGAATTCCCAATTACATTAATGATCCACTGGAATAATGCCCATTTAGATTAAAGTCCATCTAGAATACGTTGCATGTCGATACACACAGACACTCGAATATTTTCTCTTTTTCTCTTCTTCGGCTGAATTCAAGACTACGACTATAGTAGCACTGATATCAGGGCATGAAATGTAATTGGGATCGTCGCGTCGGTGTCTACTCCTTCTGCACTATATAAAAGCACATTAGAATCACTGATTACGAGTTCAGCATATCTATTATACGTGTTGTATAGGAAGCCGGCACAGTATGGCCAGTAAATTCTTGCTCCAAATCTTAGAAGATAGTCTTTCCAAATTTCAGATGCACTGCTGGTTGGACATCGTCCGCCATGTAATTTTCTGGTGACTAATTCAGCGTACTCGCAAGTAATGTCTACTTCTAGTAAACTAGGCAATTCACAGAAGCCAATCGGTATCGGTATCGGTATCGGTATATATAGACTGAGGTCAGGGTTGACCGTGCAGTGGTGCATCTAAGATGGTTTTGCCAGTTACGTCAATTTCCACTTCATGTTTAATGTGTCAGCAGTCTGACACCTTATTTAAACTTTATTCTAACCTTATTCCAACGTTTGTACCATGTACTCATCCTCGATCCAACTCCATTAAAGTAAGGGAATCCATATAACGGAGATTTAGGTTCAACCTGGCTCGTTGCTGATGGAGGTGGTTGATTACTGTGGGCGGCACGAATATGTCATTGTATTCCAATATTTTTGCAGATTCTAGGGCATTGTATATCATTTGTTGTGGTTTCGCTTTGACTGATGTGAACGCTATTTAGAAGACTCATGAGTACTTGTTATTTTTGTCAAGCACGGAAATCGTTATAATTTTCTGAACAATTGTTCTTTACACTGTATTTTTTTTATATATATTATAGCAATAATTTATCTTAAATATAATAAAAACGTTATTGGATATTTTTACTGTTGGACATTAGTCGTCATTTTGTGTATAGCAGAATTTATTTTAACAAAAATATTATTAATTATAGAGTAACAAAGTCGACGATGGAGTATATGCTAGTAACTGGTGGACACGTGATGTGAGGATACGCCGCAGCGTTTTGCTCCTGGCTGGTCAATTACGTAAGACTGTAGTCTTCACCGCAGGACCATTCACTAACCTTAGTTTGCCTACCTTTATTGCTGTGAGTATTTTTATAATGTTCATATTTGTTGTTTAGATGGTCTTCAACAAAAATAAAATTGCAGTGTGTAAGCTCCGACGCTCAACTCTCTCGTTGGAGCTCGACTCGTCAACTAGTACTTTAATAGAGTCAAATATAAAATTTAAATATTTATAGTCATATATAAAAACTATTAAAATGCGACACCTTATTTTTAACTTATAACTTCATGACATCGAATACTTTTTAACCGACTCCAAAAAAGGAGGAGGTTCTCAATTCGGCTGTATTATTTTTAAGGTTTGTTACTTAATTACTCCGTGATTTATATAAACCGATTTGTATAAAAACTTTTTTTATTTGAAAGAGTAGTTATACTTCCAGATTGGTCCCATATTTTTTTCATCATCATTATCATTAGCCTGTGTCTACCCACTGTTAGGTTTGTTTTTTCATTACTCCGTTATTCATAAACCGATTTTTAAAAAAAAATATTTGAAAGAGTATACTTCCAGATTGGTCCCATATTGTTTTCATCATCATCATTATCATCAGCCTGTATCTACATACATAGATGTAAACTATTGTTTGGAGTCTTTTTTTTTAATTAAAATTATTGATCATAACCAGTAGCACTTTCTTGCTTAATTGACCAAGTCAAGTAAATGTTGGACCGTACTTGTATGTATTCCTTTTCTTTTTCAGATATTAAAAGGGTCGTATAGCTATTACACTCTGCTCAGCAAGAAAGAAGATTAGATTCATTACACATTTTGTATCACCTACAATGTAATTTGGTTAGCAATTACAATTACTAATCTGTACGTGGTACTAAAATTATAGATAATTTGGTTAGCAAATCAATCACTAATCTGTACGTTTTACTAAAATTATAGATGTTTAAATATGCACGAATATAGCACTTTTTTTTGCATTTCGTTTATTACTATCCCTTATACTCATTCCTATAGACATGGCGGTAATTACAGGTGAATTCCCAGAAGATCTGAAAAATAAATCTCCAGGAAAATTATCACATGCCCGCTGGCTCACGCGTGCTAACCGGATACTACGTTTGTATGTAGGAACTGAAGAACCGCCGGAAAATTTGAAAACTCTGGCTACTTTTGTTGTCAAAGTTTTTTTTTTTTAGATCATTCTTTTTGTACGACATCGAGTGGCAGACAAGCACTACCTACTATCTTGCTAACTAATCGACTAGCTTGCGCCCGCGACTTCTAATAGTGGGTTTTAGGGCGTATATTTGATAGGATCACAAAATACAGAAACTTTGCCGACATTACATGGAGAACAAAAGCACAATAATTTTCTCTGTCAAAAATTAAAATACTAATATAAAACGTTCATAACAATGCCTATGTCATAATAACTACCGGTACGCCAAAATTCATACCGTGAGGTTAACTTTGTTCAAAAATGTTGATGAACCGTATACACACACCCCAAAATAAGATTCTAATAGATACGGATTCTGATACATTTCTTTTAAATAATTTATCAAATAATTATCTTTATTATATTAATACCATCAAAATGACACTCAGATAATAGACGAAAGGTTTAAAACTAAAATTACTTTCTAATTACGATAGTTCAGCGCAATTAAAATTAAATTCTTTTGAGTATTTTTTAATGGAACTCTTATATTTCCTTTTATCCGCTCAGAAAGTTCGTAAGTTCAAAAGCTTGTTCCAAACAAATAATAAAGTTACTTTTCTCGTTCAATGTTTGAGTGAAAAATACAATGTTTTTTTTATAACTCAAGTATTCTTAAACCAAGTTAAACTTAATAACTAAGGTATAATACAAAATTTACATGATAAATGCATGTAAAGGCGTGTACAGAATACGGACATATTAACTTGAGGTGTAAGTGGTTCACCACCTATATTAGACCCAAAGCCAATCTCACCTGCTCATGGTACATCCTGCTGACTAGCAAAACACGCTCTGACAAAAGAGAGGTAGCATGTCGAGACCAACTGTGGAGTTATTTCAATCTAACAAGAGACCGTAGCCAAATACAATTATTATACAAGTGAAAGAGATATTGATATTGCTTCTGGATATAGAAGTAAAAAAAAAATAAACAAGACAAACAAATTAAAATCATAAAAAACCTCTGGCCTTCTACTCAATTCAAATTTCATCAAACATAGCTAAGAACACTCCAGAATAATTCACCTTCCAAATAAAAAAAAATCAAAATCGGTTTATCCGTTGGGGAACTACGATGCTACAGACACTGAACCATAACGCTATAATTATGATCTGCTTTGTGGCGAAACAATAGCTCTGCCAATTTCGCTTACGACTTCACCCTAGCAGTCGCCATTTTGGTCACGCTCAAGATCAGAATTATACCCCCTATCTGTTCCAAATATATTCGCCTCCGCTTAGGGCAGCAGACATAAAAAAGATGTACTTTATTATAAGTCAGATAATTATTGGCTCCTGTAGTGGAGACTAAAATAGACCTGATGATGATGAATTATTGGCATATCAATATGGGCTAGAGCCATGTCATATAAAAAAGTCAAGAAGAGTTGAGACTAAATATCCTCTAGTCAGTTTCTGAGAAATGCTCACCATGCGAAATATAACTACAATCTCACAAATATAATCACAGATAGAAAACGAAGTATGTACGTAGCTTTATAATCTAATATGTCGGGATAAAAATATGCAGAATGTGTGATATAGACGATTCAGTTATGCATGAATTTCGTGAACATATTCGGTGGAGAATTTTAAAGGTACATTTCCGTAGTGCGTAAACAGTTTACCAAAAATGTGTATATATAACTCAGGCAATTCGACAAAGATAAATTATGTACCCTATTATTATATTTGATAAAGAATAGTATAATGAAAATTAAAAGAACTTGCAAATAAAAGTCTATTTTAAAATGATTCCCACTTCTTACAACGTGCAATTATACGTTGCAACGTGACGTTACGTCACGTTGCAACGTCACGGTGCTACGTGACGTTGCTCCGTCACGTAGCAACTTTGAGCCAATTTGAGCCCGCTGTTAGAATAGCTTAGCAATAGTTACTTTAATTCCGAAGTTCCTCCTTTGATTTCCGCACAATACAAACATTTGTGTACATGACTATGTCAGTTTGTCTTGGCCTGGGTATTTTCTATTTATTATAACGTATTTAAATATATTTATTAGTTATCTAGTACCAATATTACAAGCTTTGCTTAGTCAGAAAAACTTGATATCGGGGTGTAATTTGTCCAAGGATATTTATTTAATTATTTAGACTTTACTGTGATTCTATCGAGACATGACTGCATTCTCGGAAGTCACCTTTAAGGCAATTTGTAATAAACTCGTCTCGTGTTTATATAAGCCTTTTTCTAATTTCATGATACGAATATTTTTACTCAAAGTAATGTTTTCTTTTTCTGTGTTATTTATTACGTAATATGTATGTTTGTATGTAATATGAGTTTTTACGTACCTGATTGAAGGTTCATTTCACTCAAAGGTTAGCTGGAAAAGATCCCTTTGTGGGATATGTCCGCCTTTGAATATTATTTTTTTCTTACTGTATATTTTATAGTTTTAGTGAGACATTTTTCTCAATAGCTTTAAAATTTCATTTACTTTTATTACACTGCGTCACCTTTCATCTACAATAAATAGTTTTCTGGAAGAAATCGCATCGCCATAAGGCCGCCTTTTGTACTCTAACTTTGTATATGTACTTTTTTTGTAAATTTTTGTATTGGTGCAATAAAGTGTATTGTATTGTTGAATGCTACTAATAATGTATAGTCTCGTGCCAAAATGCATAAAGAATTCACGGAAATGTCATAAAGGTAAACAATGTGGAACGTCTCACAACAGAAAGGTCAACAGCGAAACGATAGGAATACCTAGTTTCGATTTCAATTGATTTGGCGAATTTATATTATTTCAGTTTAAAAACATTTTGAAAATATTGTATTATATTTAGTACAAATTCCATCCCTCTAGTCTCGTATAAACACTGTAAGTGTTTGTTTCAGTAATGGTAAGCGTGTTTGTTGTTTTAGGCCCTTGTAGGTACCAGTCATGGCCCTGAATCAGGGACATAATGTGATGCAAGCTAGCATTTTGTTATGTTATTATATGCTTTATTACTTTGGCACTTAGGCTAATATTATATTAATTAAACATTGTGTACTTTTGATATTTGAGACTTTACTATTAGACTTTGATCATAATTTTACACAATATAATACGAAGTACATGATTTTTTTGGATACATGAGAGAGGGCAAATGAGCATGTGGGTCACTTGATTGAAAGCAATTACTACTGCCTATGGATATCAGCAACACTAAAGGGTCACCGATCCGTTGCCAGCCTTTTAAAGGAAACTCTGTTCTTGAAGGTATGGTTCCATGTATGTTCTGTGAAGTGGAGGTACTTTCCCAGGCGGGCAGCACTTCTCTTTTCGCCAGAGCCTCGTTTGTCCGTCAGCAGGGTGCACCTTGTGCAGGTGAGGTTAGCTTTGGTTCGAAGATGTAGATGTAGACAAACCACTTACACCCCATGCTATATATAGTAAGAAGACGTCCATATAGGGGTTATTAGTAATATCGAGATCTTATAGCTTTGTTAGTTGTATAATATTGAATAAGCGTTCGATTTCAACATTCGACCAAAAGGCATTAAATTTTAATGGAATCCATTTTCAATTCCAAATCCTCTACCAGATTTGTTATCCGTCGAACAAACAACAAGATTAACGTTGAAAGGAATAAACAAGAAAGAAACTCGTTTCTCGCAGTTAAATCCGGTGTTAACCAGATCAAGCGGAATTTATCCGGTTTCCATGTTCGACCACAATCGTACGTGACGATCAGGAAAGTGTATGTATTAAGTTCTATTTTAGGCTTACGTGTGATTTCATTAAGGTATAATTGGTAGGGAATATTTTAATTTATATATTGTTGACTTTTCCTACTACATACTACAAATTTCTTTATAATAAATAAATACATACTCCTGAATAAATCACACACTACCTTCTACTCCCAAACTACAAACTAAGCCAAATTTGTACTGGGTATTGGAGAAGTGAAATATATGGCATTACCCCATAACCGCCCCACTATTGGGGTTTCCAGCAGACTAGAATAGAATCACTCCGTTTCTTCCCGTGGATGTCGTACAAGGCGACTAAGGGAAATACATTATCAAATATCGATCAGGCCTCCCCAACCCGTTTGGTCAGCGTGGGGAGTGTATGCCAAATCCTCCTTCCGTCTAGGACGTGAAAAGGACTTGTAACATCTTGTGCTGGCTACTCGGCCATCGGGCTCATCTTACTATTGCTATAAGATAAAAAAAAATGTGGATAAATTATAGATAAGTGATAAATATTTTTAAATATATTTTTATGTACGTACCTAAATACATAGAAAACATCCGGACCGACACAGGAAGACAAATTCATGCACACAAATATTTGTATCGCTTGATAACAATACAAATATTTGTGTTCATGAATTTGTCTGTGACAATGTAGCCTTATAAATATACATCTGGAAAACAGCGTTGCAGTTTCAATTGCTACATTCTGCTTAGATGGATCCCAATGATCATATTGATATGTTATTATGTAAGAATGAAGTGTCTTTTTCTTATATTTTCTTTCTTCAAATTCAAACAGCTATTACTAGCCATTGAACTATCGGCTTCGTCTACAAACTACGTCAAAATTAAAACTATAAAAAAATATATCAGCCCATTTGAAACGAAGTCCAATTAAGTCGGGCATGTACCTAAACTAGAATTAGGTACTCGCCCATCCTAATGGATGTTAAAAGGTTCCTATGTCGACTGCTGCCTTTTCCTATAATTGCATTGTTATTTCATTTGATTTAATATAATAGAATACAAGCGTTTATTTAGTTTCAGCGCAGTGTCTGTATCTCAAATCTTGGAAGTTAAATTTGACCCACTTTCTAGTGTCTGATTAAGCTAAAAGACACACTCATTTGGTTCGCTTGACAGTTCTCCAATCTATTGTGTAAATGTTGCTGATTGCTGCAATTTTTTACACAATATTGCGACAAAATAATTTTCATTTCCATATCTATTCAAACGTACACTCAGTGGGAATCACTAACTAATTTAGGTAGTTGGTGGTTCCCGATCCCAAGATTTTATCGTAGGGCTGAGGTCACACTACACTTGCTACCCAAACTTACACACATACTCACTCACAAACGCACACACACACATACACACACACACACACACATACACACACACACACACACACCGCTAGAGGTTCAGTATATTCATTAGTACGATGGCATTCGACTTCATGTAGACATTACATACGCTACTACTCTAAAATTAAAATATGGAATATATATAATATGGTAATATATAATAATAATATATAATAATTATGGAAGAGTGGCTCCTTCTGACACAGGTGTCTCACTCTTAAAAAAAGGAGCCCACCCTCCACATTCTTAAACGTAAATTGTGAAAGAAATAAACATTTTTCATTTTTCAAAATGACTTAATAATTTTCTATGGTATGAGTGTCAAATAAAAAGGCTTAATAAGCAAAATGCTCTAAATAAACTTTTTAATTCTTTTTTTTTTTAACAAGCAATAAAAGCTTGTTCAAAAAAAAACTTTCTTTTTGCCAAGCAAGCGAAGCGAGGAAGGCTTGACTTGCTTAGGAGAGAGAGGTAAGGTACACGAGATTTAACTAGACAAATCTAGGTGCGCCTAGATTAGGCGGTAATTGTTTATAACTTTTTTTTTTTTTTTCTGAGGGTAGTTAGTAAGGCAAGACGCAAAAATCTTTGGTCCAAGAAAAAATATATTTAAAATTACTATATACAAGACTTACAACATTATTTCTATGTATTATCATTATTAACAGTGTAGTTTACCTGTGAGCAGTTTATTTCCTATCGTTATTTCACTTACAATGGAGAACCTTCAGGCGAGTATGTCAGACATGACTTCCCTTTTTAATGCCAAGATGGCAGAGTTCCAAGCCGATCTTCAGAAGGCAAATGTGACTCCGACCACTACCTCACTTTCCGCCGACTTTATTGCATTCAAGAACTTCATTACCGCAGCTCTTAGCAACCTTCAACGCCAAGTGGAGATCATTGCCCAGCAACTTGACAACTTGGAAATGCGTGGGCGTCGCAAGATTTTACTCCTCCATGGAGTTACTGAGGATAATGATGAAGATACTCCAGCTCAAGTTGTCAATATTGTGACTACTAAATTAAAAATCACAAACTTCACTGCAGACAACATTAGCCGATGTCATAGAATGGGGCGCTCTTCAAATGACAAGCCGAGGCCCATATTGGTCAAATTCAGTGATGTTGATGTTAGAGACAAGATCTGGTTCGCGAAAACTGGTTTCAAAGATACTGGAATTACTCTGTCTGAGTTCCTCACTAAATGTAGACATGACGCATTCATGGCAGCTCGGAAACATTTCGGAGTGACCAAGTGCTGGACCATCGGTGGCATCATAATTATCACTACGCCAGAAGGGGTTAAGAAGCGCGTCTTCAACTTAGCCGATGTCAACCAGCTCATCGAAGCGACCTCTGTTGACACTGCTGAGCCTGCTGTAGCTGTGGCGAGTAATACTGAAGTATCTAAAAATGCACCCTCTCGCTCCAAGCGTCTGAACAAGAAATAAGTTCTGGTATATCTCAATATTGCTCATTAGGAGGTAGGTACATTCACATTCCGCTTTATACTACGAGTTTGTTTTGTTTTGCTAGTTTTATTGTTCGCAGGTATTCATAAATTTTTACACCTATTTCTCAGTTGTCTTGCGGATCACTACATAGTATAAAACAAAGTCGCTTTCTCTGTCCCTATGTCCCCATGTATGCTTAAATCTTTGAAACTACGCAACGGATTATGATGCGGTTTTTTTTAATAGATAGAGTGATTCAACTGGAAAGTTTATATGTATAATATATGCATAACATAGTAGAAAAACACTGATAATTTAGAGGTTTCTAATGTGATGTCGTAAATAAACACATTTTTTTGCTCTTTCATTGCAAACGCTGGCTGAACCCAACGAGATAGATCAAAATAATGTAGTACAGTATTGTTCACCTTAAAATGGTCTACAAAAAAGTTCGCGATGGTATATGTCTATCTCTTAGTGGTAACACACAATAACCGTTATTTTATCCTTTGCTTTTTACAAGAAATAATGCCTTATTTACGAAGCGATTTTAAGCAATACAGAATTAATCCTTATCCAATTAAGTACCTTAAATACATTGCGCATTTAATATAGATCAATATGGCCCTTCACAGCATGTAATTTAAATGAATAGTTTAGAAGATATTACACATTTAAAATGCAGGGACATAACGGCTGTGCGGTACCGGCCGCGGAGCCGGCGGCGTGTGCCTATAACTGGGGAAGGACTGGATAGGACAAAGCGCAATGACCTTCTGTAGTACATTTAGTATCAGCATTGCACCCGTGCGAAGCCGGGGCGGGTCGCTAGTTATATATAAATTACACAATTTGTAAACTAAATAATTTATAATATCACCGACATTTCATGACCCGCGTATTGTTTTGTTTACAACTAGATAATCTAGTTACAACTAATCAATGTCATTGTTTTCTTCTTCTTTGTTTTGTGTTGGCAATCACTCTTCAGTCGATGCCATTTTACGTCATGCTGGTCTGAATGAGAATGTAGATTTTTGTTTTATGCGCTGGCAACCTCTTGATGAGCAATGCTGTTAAAGATAATACTCACTTATTTCAATTACCTATCAGTTTTTTTATTATTTTTTTGTTTTTTGTTTTGTTGGTTCTTTTAATTGATTATAATAAGAATTTATATTTAATTTAATGAACTGATTTCTTTCTCGCTGCTGGCGGGTAGATATACTGTTGTTAGTTTTATATTTTTGTTTATATATATATATATATATATTTATTTCGTATACATATTCTTAGTAGGTGTTATTGTATTTATACGAATTTATTGATAGTATAAGTATTTATTTCAATTAATTAGTGATGAGTGTAGATGAAGATTATTTTTCTATACCGTCGTCTTCTTCCAGTTCGGATAGCTTCCAAAGTGTTCAAATTACACTCAATGAATCTCTTCAAGAAAAAAATTCCGATGTACCCAAAAATTTTAATGTAATTCATATTAATGCTCAGAGCATTCCGGCCCATTTTGTTGACTTACTTGAGTCGTTTGACATTAACCCATTAGAGGTCAAATGAAAACAAACAACATTTTATTAAAATTATCTTTATTCTCATTTTGAATTATGAATAAAAAAAACACGAAATACCAAAAAAAGAAAAAAAAAAGTATTTATCATGAAATTACAGGGATGTACTCAATTGAGTACACTGACCACCTAAGTATGAAAATTTTCGAAACAAGCTTTTTCGACGCAAAGTGTCTTTAGGCACTTCTTACATTGCCAGCGTACTCTAGAATGACAAATGACACACCGTAGCTGTTTTTCAATTTTTACTGGATAATGTCCAACTCCATCTTGAGGCAGACCTTCGACTATTGATGCAGCTTGGCGCGATTTTCTTGGTTCGCCTTGTCGTAAATAATAACGTGCGATATGACGGCGGAACATGAGTTGATCCATAGGATTGTCATTACTCATTACATGTAAACGCCAGGAATTAGCAACAGTCATGTCTAACAAGTAGGTAAATAACACCCACCACCACTTTTTACCATGAACAGCAATTCTATACAATGAGACTGACTGATCGAATTCATCCACACCTCCCATATTTTTATTGTATGTTTGGAATAAACGTGGTATCGCTACGTCTCTCTTCTCCTTCTTTATTGGACACCATCGCTTCGCAGTTCCTAGCGGTTGAATGGTGTCGTAGTTGGTTGCCATGGTACACACACTGTTATCTTTCCATCTTACCATTAAAAGTTCACCTTTTTTGTCAAATCTGTAGTCATAAGTGGCACGTTCTTTCTTTTTCATTTCCTTTGTGCTAGTCAGTGTACATTTTTTAGTCCTATTTTCACGTACTGTTCCCGTAGCACGGTAGCCTAGCTTTTTCAATTCCAGTAAAAGATCGTAGCTTGTAAAAAAATTATCAAAAAAAACTTCATGATTAGCTGAGGTACAATTCAGTTTCTCCAATAACTTTTTGACTACGCGGGAACCCAAAGGATCAGAAGTCGGTGACTGTGATTTTCCACAGTAAAAATCGAATGAGTAACAGTATCCGGTCGAACTGGCTGCAACCCAATTTTTGTATCCAAAACGGACTGGTTTTCCTCGAATGAATTGTTTAGCGGGATGGTGGCCATAGTACTTCACCATTGATTCGTCGATAGAGATACTATCATGAAACACTCCCCACTGTAAAAATTTCTGCATAAGTTGGTCTGCCAATGGTCTTACTTTGAACATTTTATCGTTCGACGTTGCTGCTAAGTTGTTGTTTACAAGATGAAGGTTTCTTTTTATATCTCGAAACCTATGCCTCGACATGGCTTTGCTGACCAATTCTACGCTTACATCTTCATCTAGAGACCAGTACATTGGTTCTCGAGGTAGCTTATGATACCCAGATAATATCAAAACCCCTAAAAACTTTTTCAAATCTGAGGAATCTAGTTGAAACTCATGTCTATTGTTTTGATTAGCGTATAGTATGCTATTAGATATAATAATATCAAAAATATCATTGTCAAACAATTTTTCAAATATTTGTACAGGGTTGAGGCCCTTCATTTCTTCACAAATAGTATTCTTCCTGTCAGCAACTTCGGAAGTACTCTGCGAAGTAGACGAGTATGATGGGTCACATTTCCGCCAAATTGGGTTCGAATCTGAAGTGGATAGGCGGTTAGTACCTTTTCGTCTTCTTTTTGCCGCCAGCGGTTCATTATCACTGTCGTCGTCAGAACTATTTTCGCTACTACTATCCTGACGATTCATAAACACCTCGAGAGTACCAGGGACGTCGTGAGGTATGAAACTTACCGCCATATTCTCATCGACACCTTCTTCTTCATCGGTCAATGCACTTGGATCAGGTGGTATGATAGCCAAGTCACATTCATCATCATCGCTATGCTGTAAAATAGCTTCAATAGCTTCCTCAAGCCCCTTGTAGCTCATTTGAGCTGTAAATCGCTGTTTAGCCATTGCAAGGAATCTGAAAAAAAAACATTCATTTTACTTACGTTTGTTGTCAGTGTACTCAACTGAGTACAATAACAAATATGAGACCCTAGTTTTATTTTTGTTATACAAAAACAATTATATTTTTCTTTATTTACTTACTTTGACTTATAATTTACAACAATGAAATAAATAAAACAACTTATAAGCAGTAATTATTTAAAAAAATATAAAATCATTTACTTACCTCCACAGTGTTTCGGTCTCAAAACTTCAACTGACACATTTTATCAAGAAAAGTAACACTACCCACTTAATATCTATAAATATACTTGAACAGTATTATGACGAAGTGAAATAAACAAAGTAACCCACTTAAACTTTAAGATTTTGTAAATAACACTTAAGGATATGGCTGTGCTCAAATGAGTACAGTGACTTCTAATGGGTTAATAACCTTCATGCAATTCTGGTATCAGAGTCGTGGCTGAAGCCTTGTCTACCGTCAACTTCTTACTCGCTACCTGGCTTTCAGCTCATTCGTAATGACCGTGTTGGGAGGAGTGGTGGTGGTGTAGCCATTTACTTACGGGCTAATATCTCTTTTAATATAATTTCATCTTCACAAGCTTCCGATCTCTCCAATGAGAGTGCTGAGCATCTTTTCCTTGAGATTACTCTTTCCCATACTCGCATTCTTCTTGGGGTACTTTATAGCCCTTCATCTACTTTAAATTATTTCTCCACATTGAAAATGCTTCTTGAAGACGCCATGCCTTCTTTCAATCACACTATTATTATGGGTGACTTCAATACCTGCCTTCTAAAAAAAGATCATCGCTCAAATTCCCTGCAATCCCTTACTGATGCGTGCAATTTAACTATATTGCCTCTCGAAGCGACTCACTTTTTCCCCAGCTGTAAGCCCTCACTTCTTGATCTCATCCTGGTCTCTTCTCCCGAACATGTTGCCAAGCACGGACAATGTCCTGCGGAGGCATTTTCGTTCCATGATCTCCTATTTCTCTCTTACAAAGTCCGCCCTCCTAAACCTAATCCTAAAATTCTTTTGCAGCGCAATTTTGGTAACATGGATATAGAACGATTACGAGAGGATGCCGTAAAATCTGATTGGTCTGTAATAGCGCTGGCCGATACCGTTGACGAGCAAGTCGATTTGTTTAATGCTAAAGTGCTGCACCTTTTTGATAAACACGCTCCAATTCGCCCAGTTAAGGTAAAACATCTACCTGCGCCTTGGTTGACTGACGAAATTAGAGGACTAATTGTGAGAAAAAATCGATTTAAAGCGAAATTCAAGGCTGATCCAGAAAACTATCGAGATCGTTATATTCGCGCGCGTAATGTCTGCAACCGGATGTGTAGAGATGCTCAAAGACGCCATATCCACAGATCCGTTGAAAACAGAAATCCAGCTAAAGTTTGGAAATTTTTAAAATCACTTGGAGTCGGGAAGCAGCCTCACGGTAATCCTAATAATGTTGATATCGATAACCTTAATAGGTATTTCTCGTCTTCAGTTGCTTTTGATAGCAGCATTAAAACTAAAACTCTTAATCATCTTGCATCGCTTCCAGCTCCTGATTATCCTCCATTTTTCTTTAATCAATTTACTGATTGTGATGTTGAGAAGAACATACGTTCTGTTGTGTCGAATGCCGTGGGAGATGACAGCATTAGTCGTGCAATGATCTTACCAATTCTTGACATTGTCCTTCCTACCATTACCTTAATCCTTAACAATTCTATATCATCCGGCATATTTCCAACAGCTTGGAAGAATTCTTTTGTTTTCCCTCTGCCTAAAAAACCTCAGCCATCTTCCTTTTCAGACTATCGTCCCATTTCCATTCTCCCTTTCCTGTCTAAAGTCCTAGAACGCCTTGTTCAACAGCAGTTGAATGATTTCCTCTACAAAAACAGCGTCCTTAATCCATTCCAATCTGGTTTCCGCCCTGGTCATAGCACGACTACTGCCCTTGTAAAAATCTCTGATGATATTCGTTGTGCTATGGATCAGTCACACTTGACTGTATTGACTCTGCTGGATTTTAGTAACGCTTTTTGCACCGTTGATTTTGACATCCTGTTAGAGCAATTGCGTTCTCTCAACATATCTCCAACGGTAATTGATTGGTTCCATTCATATTTGCACGGGCGTCAGCAGCGGGTGCGCATTGAGGATTCATATTCTTCATGGTGTGCGATCGCTGCTGGCGTTCCGCAAGGTGGCGTTTTATCTCCTCTTTTATTTGCTTTATTTATTAATTCTATCACTTTAAATCTTCGCTCTTCCTACCATCTGTATGCAGACGATTTACAAATCTATACGCATGGTTCTTTATCACAAATTACTGATGCCATTTCTATTATTAATGCTGATCTTGCTCTTATATCTCAGTGGAGTGAGTCTCACGGTCCAACAATCCAATAAATCCAACTAAGACGCAGGCAATCATAATAGGTAGCCCTTACCTTGTATCTAAAATTGATTGGCCTAACTTGCAACCGATTATCTTTAATGGTATTCATATTTTATACTCCGACACCGTGAAAAATCTTGGAGTGGTCTTTGATAAAACATTATCTTGGGCAGCTCAAATTGGTAATGTCAGTAGGAAGCTTTTTGCTTCCATTGCCTCCCTTAGAAGACTGCAAAATTTTTTACCCATTGATACCAAAATTGCTCTTGCACAATCCTTGCTCCTCCCTATTCTTGATTACGCTGACTCCTGTTATCTTAATCTCACAGAGGAGCAATTAAATAAACTTGAGCGCCTTCAAAACCTTTGTATTCGGTTCATATTCGGATTGCGTAAATATGACCACGTCTCTGAATTTCGTTCTCAGCTCAAGTGGCTTCCTATTCGACTTCGCCGTAATCTGCACATCCTTTCTCTTCTTTACTCTACTCTTTTCAATCCTGCTACTCCTGGTTATTTAAATGAGCGATTCTTGTTTCACAGCGATGTCCAGGAGCGTGCTATGCGCAGCACCCTTTCCCTTCGTCTTGTAACACCATCTCACTCTTCTCAATATTATGCAAAAGCGAAACACGTGTCGCATGTATCTTCTGTTTCATATGTTGGAAATTCGCCGAGATGACCACAGCAGCTAGAGCAGAGACGACCAAAGCAGCTACGGCAGTCGCATGCAACTACTAACGGTAGTGGGTGGGTGCCGGCCGGCAATAGTTTGCATGAACTAATTGGTGGCGGAAGCACGCAAAGTAGTGTAGATCAAATTGCCTGTAAATTTGACTTCCGCAAAATAACACCTGAATCAATTAACTATCCATACTGAAACGGTACCGTATGCTATCTAATGGGACTGCCTGAAGCCATAATTTTCAAAACATTAATATAGTGATTTATCATGTATTATTCAAATTTGTTTTGCTTATCATCTGTATTGAGTTTTCAAAAACAATGCTTGGTTAGGTAAAACATGAATCGCACGATAGGTATTTGTTTTAAACGTCAAGAAGCCAGTCGGAAAAATCAGTCCAAAATATATAGGTCTAAAATAAATAATGTTCTACTGTCGATGTTCATCACTCACCTTTCCATTAAAATAATAACTTTCATTCCATTAAAGTAATGGTTTAAAATACTCATATATTTTCTCTAGCAGTTTCTTTAATTTTAATTATATTATTTAATTTCAGTATTGTTAAAATTCAGATACCCATAGTGAAACGGTATAGTATGCCATCTAATGGGACTACCTGAACCCATAATTTCTAAAACAAGCATTTATTATTCAAAATTGTTTTGCTTGTCATCTGTATTGAGTATGCAAAAACAATGTTTAGTTAGGTAGAACATAAATCTCTTGATAGGTATTTGTTTTAAACGTCAAGAAGCCATTTGGAAAAATCAGTCCAAAATTTTTGGGTCTAAAATAAATATTGTTCCACTCTCGATGTTTCTTAATGTTTATCTTTCCATTAAAATAATAACTTTCATTCCATTAAAGTAATGGTTTATAATACTCGTATATTTTCCTCTAACAGTTTCGTTAATTTTAATTATATTATTTAATTTCAGTACTGTTAAAAATTCAGATACCCATAGTGAAACGGTACAGTATACCATCAAATGGGACTGCCTGAACACATAATCTCTAAAACATTAATAAAGTGTTGTAAATTTATTATTAAAATTTGTTTTGCTTGTCATCTGTATTGAGTTTTCAAAAACAATGTTTAGTTAGGTAAAACATGAATGTCTTGAAAGGTATTTGTTTTAAACGTAAAAATGCCGGTTGAAAAAATCAGTCCAAAATTTTTGGGTCTAAAATAAATAATGTTCTACTGTCGCTGTTTCTTATTACTTCTAATAAAATAGTAACTTTCATTCGATTAAAGTAATGGTTTATAATACTCGTATATTTTCCTCTAACAGTTTCGTTAATTTAAATTTAAATATTTAATTACAGTACTGTTAAAATTTTTAAAAATGCAAATAATCATAGTGAAACGGTATAGTATGCCATCTAATGGGACTACCTGAACACATAATTTCTAAAACATTAATAAAGTGTTAGCATTTTTGTTCAAATTTGTTTTGCTTGTCATCTGTATTGAGTTTTCAAAAACAATGTTTAGTTAGGTAAAACATGAATCTCTTGAGAGGTATTTGTTTTAAACGTAAAAAAGCCAGTGGCAAAAATCAGTCCAAATTTTTTGGGTATAAAATAAATAATGTTCCACCAGTTTCTTATTATTTCTATTAAAATAGTAACTTTAATTCCATTATAGTAATGGTTATAATACTCGTATATTTTTCTATAACAGTTTCCTTCAATAATGCAACTATCCATAGTGAAACGGTACAGTATGCCATCTATTAGGACTACCTGAACCATGAATAAAGTGTAAGCTTTTATTACCTATTTTAATTTGTGCTGCTTGTCATCTTTATTGAGTTTTCAAAAACAATGTTTGATTAGGTGAAACATAACATTCTATTGAACATTATCTAACTCAAATTATTAAAACTAAATTAACTAAAACTACATATACCTAAATAACTTGAAATTAAATTTAAAATAAAATATAACTAAATTAAAAACCAAAATTATAACAAAATACAAAAAAAAAATCGTTATATTAATTATCCCGACAATTTTCGAGGATTGTGGCCAAAACGATGGCCGCATTTCTACGCTGTATAGCGATGGAAATATTTTGACCTAGATATTGATCAGCTTCTTCCTTGTACAACTCCCTTGCCGAGGTCCCCCATTGTTCCTACGTTTCTACACCGAACGCCTTAAATATATACGAAGTACTCAGTTTTGAATACTTCCCACACTTAAAGTGTTCAGCACCACGTGCAGGCGAGCCAGCTTTAAAACTGGTTCCCTGGAGATGAAAGACCGCTAAAGTATTAACACAAGTTGCATCCCATACGAGAGGTCTTTCTATCGTCCAAGGAACTAAAGTCATTCCATCGGGCTGTTTGCCATCAATACGATTAACGTCAGGAGGTTCTAAAATTGCTGGTAAATTTGCCGTAATAAGAGCCTGACGGATGATATCGGTGAGACTGGCGTAACAGATTTGTGCGTTTACCGCTAAAAAGTCCCCATTCGTCGTAGCTCCTAGTTTGGAAGGTACTCCCCTTAGTGTTAGAACTAGCATTGCCATCTTGGGTGTCGACATATCGAGTGATGTTCAGTTTCGCGGTCACTTGGAATGCAAGGCCAAACTGGCTTTCCAAAATACCGCCTGGCTTTACTAATGACACCAATCTTGTGTCATTAGTAAAGCCAGGCGGTATTTTACACCCCGACACCGCCTTCAACTATACAAAGCCCAGGTTCGACCTCACATTCTATTGAAGTATTGGAGTACTGTTCGCATCTCTGGGCCGGTGCGCCCCAGTACTTGCTTGCTCCATTTGACCGCATACAACGAAGAGCAGCTCGAATTTTCGGTGACCCAATGATCTCGGATCGATTGCACTCTCTCTCTACACGCAGAGATATAGCATCTCTTTGCGTTCTTTACAAATTATATCATGGGGAGTACTCGGATGAGCTGTTTGATTTGATACCTGCCGCTGAATTTCACTATCGTACAACTCGCCATAAATTAAAATTCCATCCATATCATCTTGATAATTGGCGATCTACGTTTACGATGTACGTTTCCTAAGACATTTTATACCACGAACAGCGAAACTGTGGAATTAACTTCCCTCAGCGGTATTTCCGAACAACTACGACATTCAAGAACAGAGTTTTCATTTTCCTTAAAAGGCTGGCAACGGATCGGCGACCCCTTGGTGTCGCTGGTCTCCATGGGCGGTGGTGATTGCTTTCCACCAGGTGACCCACATGCTCGTTTGCCCCCCTCTCACATAAAAAAAAACGAGAAATTCTACCTGCACTGACCGTGATGACCATATCTATCTACCATAATGCTACACCTGCAGCGATGTACCACTACAGCTGTGGCACCAAAACGTAGACAGCACACCTGTCGAAACCATCTCATTAACGTTTCGACCCATGATCTCATCGGAGAAGAAGGACTAGGTTGTAACCTTTTCATCTTCCACAACATTAGGCTCAATAAACTTAACCGTTTTTATTGCAAAATTCATCATCATCAGTCTGTTTCTACCCACTGTTGGATATAGGCCTTCCCCAATGTTTTCCACCAAATACGATCCTTCGCCTTCCTTGTATTGTGTAATGCTTGCACGGAGCACGCACTGGTTGAAGAATTTAGTCAAGCATTGGTGATTATGTGCACAGAAGATGTGTCGAAGTTTAATTTTCAAAAATCTGACTCGCCTAAGCAAATGCGTCTGTCTAAATCTCCTTGTTTAAATTACTCACTACTTAATAGCTGTATTCTGTATGATAACCGGGCTCGGGATGACAAAATGGTTGACATGACTTTCGTCTTGTCAAAATTCTTCGCCAGCTTCACCGATCGAGATGCAGCATTGAGATCATTCAATATTCGACTAAGATATCCTCTAGCAATTTAGCCATTATGACGACGTCATCGGTAAACCGAAAGTGTGAGCTATACTCGCCATTCACATTGATCCAATCCAGCGCTTTAAAGTAAGTCTTCCAGAGTAGCGGTAAATAGTTTTGGAGAGATCCCCTTGCCGTACTCCCCGCTGCAGCTGGATTGGTTTAGATTGCTGGTCTTCGATGCGAACAGTCATTTTTGCAGCGCTATACAGCCATCTCAGCATCTTGATATAGCGAAATATTGCAAAATTGGTTGAAGTTTATCTAGAATGCTAAATTGATTCCAGGTTATTACTATTCTGTTCGCTACAAGGATTTATTCAAGTGTTAAATTTTGTGAGAGAAGGTGAACAGGTGCTACTAAGCTCATTCCAAAATTACAACTTACAGTTTCCGTGATGTCAGGTAAATGGTTTCCAACCACAGGGATTCAAGTACCACATAGAAAGTGAGACATTATTTGTTTACCGTGATCATGCCGTAAGTATTGCCCATACTGGTAAGTAAAAGTAAATTGAATGATATGGAATAGTACAACAAATTTTATTAATAACAAAATATTGTCAAGGTGCCATTAAGTTATTACAATCAACAGTATCAAGTTCTTATGAAATTATTTAGACAATAGATTATAGTTTTTAAGGTCTAATGATTTGACTAAGCATTGAAGAATTAAAATAGAGGACAAAAGATGAAGTTGGAAAAAATATAAAAGAAAATCTTTCGGAAGTGTCATATAAAATCTTGTGAACTCTGAAGAGAACACCTCGCTGAACTTGGACAAAACGGAATTGTGACCACGTGTCACATTGAATAATGGTCTCCGATGTCTGTCCACTTAGCTAAGTTACGTACTTACTACAATATTTATTATTTGATAAAGCTGTTTCAACATTTTATTAGGGTAAACGAACTTTATTTGCTTCAATGATTGCCTAAATTTATTACTCTACAAAGGAAAATGTTATCAAAACAATAGTCTTAGAATAAATAACTGAGTGAAATTAAATTAAAGTCATAAAATATAAATTTATTAAGCTTTTTGAGTTAATTTGATACTGTGTGACTTATTCCCTAAGTCAAAACCATTTCTGTTTCTATGACACATTGCGTCACTCCCATCTCGGAGACCACAAACCTGAAATCGTTTTGTCCAATGCTGCATACTTAAACACGCATATATGTGTCATGCACGACCTAATGCATTTATCTCTTTTCTTCGTTATGGTTATTTCAGATAACCGCCTGTTCATATCGTCACAGTTTCTTTTCACATTATGTAACGAATATATTTCGTACTGAACATGCACCTGTCTTACTCCGGTTACTCGTGCCGGTGATCTCCGAGCTCCGTTGAACCGACACCGAAGGAGAACTCGAAGCATTGCTGACAAATGAATACTGGTGTACTTACTTATTTCCGTCGTCAAATCTTATTCATCCCACTGCTGCGATACGGACCTCTCAATTAAGGGGTTTAGAGCATATTATGGAATATGCTCTAAACCCCTTTACGCCACCACCACCATGCTGCTCAACTGTGGGTTGGCGAAGGGTAGTGTTTTCAAGCCGGCTTAATGACTGTTATCTAAATCAAATCAAAATATCTTTATTCCTTGGACTTTATAAAGCACTTAGAAACGTCATACAAATTAAATATAAGAACATGTAGGTATCTAAATCATTACTAGTCTAATTCCACAGAGCTTAGATTCACTTTCCTCACACTATCTTGAATGTGAAAGTGATTTTAAGTGCCAGTTCCGGCGACGGGGCTTCTTGAGAAGAACTGGCAAGAAACTCAAGGCCGACTCTAAAGACAACAACCGGGATCAACGGCTTAACGTAACCTCCAAAACATGTAACCGTAACTGTTCTATATCTAGCACATCCCTATCAAAGATTTTTAATAGAAAAATCAACGTATCTTGGATGTATAACTTGATAAAAAAAAAGAATTTATCTCTTAATGTTGTTGTTAATAAAGCACTTGTACTATTCCACGTGATTACATTTATTTTTACCGACCGGTTTCACCGCTAAGGCATTATCAAGGTAAGCAGATGGTGTTTGTGTTTCTACTCAAACACAAACACAACCACCGTCTGCTTACCTTGATAATGCCTTAGCGGCGAAACTTGTCGGTAAAAATAAATGTAATTACGTGGAACAGTATGTACAAGTACTTTATTATAACTATGATAATAATCTTCCACCAAGTGCAAAATCAACCAAATCAACAGTATCAACTTTAGAATTTAACTCTGTTCAAAACAATCGGTACTGCAAAAAGTCGTATGTATAATAGTAGTAAAAAAAAACCGGCCAATTGCGAGTCGGACTCGCCCACCGAGGGTTCCGTACTGTTATAGGAGGTCTCCTCGAAGGCTTTTTAAAAAAAGACTAAATGAATTGAAGGACATTATATTTTGGTATATATTGAGGAGACCTTTTTGCAACCTATCTCGCGGGAGCTCTGAACCAGACTGACTAACTAAAATATATTAACCAAACGGACTCTGATAGAATTGCTGACATAGATGATATGACGCTAGCACTATTCTGTACATACCTAGGTTATAACACCTCCCCCCATAGGGAAAACTTCGGAAAATTTTTACTCCGAAGTTTGGCAAAGGAAAAAATGTTGGAATTTATAAACAGTAGGTAGTAAAATTTAGATTTTAAACTATACTCCTAACTGTTGGAAGTGGTATATCCTCTATACTATCAGAGCCTGAATAATTTTCAATAACTTTGATATTTGGTGTTTTCTGAATATTAACGAGGTTGCGGCCAGGTTTAAATTTACAGTATAACCTTAAACATATATACGATATTATAACAAGAACAATTAAATAAACTAAGATAGAATAATGTGTCCCGTACCTCACTATGTGCGGAGTAGGTTGTATATCGTTAGTGTCTTTTAAGAGACTGTCTAAAATATTATTTTCTAAAGTTAACTGATTTAATTGCAAATGTTGTAGATGGATATGGGACATATTATTAGGTTTTACATTGTCGACATCGACGGGTTTACAGCAACTATTATTTATTAAACTAAAATCTGAAACGTTTATAGGACTTACAATATTGAATAAGTTGTTATACTGCGGTATTAATTTCGTATTTTTACAATAAGCTGTGCAGTGGGGTGGCAAAGTCACCATTCCCACACCTTGAATATTAGTTTCATACAAATTTGATTTAATGCATTCTATCGTAATCTTATTACTTTCGGATAGTACAAAAAGCCATCTATTATTTGCTAATGGTTCCCAAATGTCTAACTTTCCAACAATCGACCTTGTAACACACTGATCCGGTAATTTAGAGACCACCTTTGATATCAATTCACTTTCACAGGTCGGTCTGGAGTCCGTAGAGAATACATTGCTGACGTGGCACATATATACTTGGGAAACTATGGCAGTACACTTATTTAAGTTTTCCACATTACAGTAGTTGGTTTTGTCTTTGGTTATTGCTATGAAATTAGTTCCGGGTACTATCAAACTAAAACTATCCAATCCATTAACGTCATGAGGCATTGGCAGTGCTATACTGCGAAATAGTACATATTCCCTGGTTTGCACTAGAGGAATCTGTAATACAAAAACAACAGTACTACCCACACAGTAACACACGACATTTAATACCTTTAATAAAACATGAATTAAACTTAAGTCTAGCTCCACAGGGAGTTCCGAGAAATCAGGTAGGTGCCTATAGTTATCAGCGAGCTCTCGGTATAGCTGTAGCGGCGTAATCACACCCGGGTGCAGGATGTTTTGACTACTGCCTAGGACAGCGTTAACGATGTCTTCCAATTGAAATGATAAGGCAAGTATAGAAGTCTCAATGTTATTAAGTATGAAATTTAAATGATTCTGAACTTCCATACGGTTTGAAATGAAAGTTAGGTTTTTAATATTTGATGAGAGATCGTCGATAGCTTGGCTGAGTACAGCTTCGTTAACTTGTATTTTCTGTATTGAGTTGTTATATGCAGAAATTACAGATTGAGTTACAAGTATATTATTTTTAACTAGAGAACTTAATTTAACCTGGTTGTTATGCATAGATTCTATTGCATCGTTATATTTTATGGCGTCGTTTTCGTCGAGGGTGCCAAACACAGTTTTTAACATGGTACCTATACCACCTATCCATGCCCGTTTTGACCTATTGTCCGACAAATGGGCGATAGCATCGAACTGGGATACCATGTCGCGGTATCTAGTCGTAAGTGGTTCCAGTATATTATGACAGCGTATCTCCTCCACTACTCCGGCATGTTTGCATAGGAACCTGGCGGTACCCAGGGCGGTATTAATGTTATCTATGTGTGCTGTGAAATGACCTATATTTTTAGGTATGAGCACACTCAAACGGCCTTTTGTTATTTTCAGGTTTCCTAGGTAATCAAAATAGACGCCCGAGCTATTAGTTATAGGTTTGATATAATCCTGACGCACTGGATCGGCAGAGGCACTGTAAATAATATACATAATTATACATTAACATAGCAATACATATTATTTTTTATGTAGTATTGCATGTATACACTAACTCTATGATTTATTTTATTCTAAAGTATATAAACTTATTTCTTATAATATTTTGTTATATTTTTTATAGCTATTACACATAGCTAACAAAACTAACCTATTTCATAATTACTAATAGTTAATACTAAACTAGTTCAAACTAGTGTCAAGGTAAGTTTTTTTATATATATTTATGATTAACTTTAATGTATGTACTAATCTATATTTTCCTTATGTTACAGGTTACTGGGAGGTGCTGTTTACTTCAGCACGCTTTATTTCGTCGTAGTGATGCCGCACGTGTCTTCTATTCATCAATACGGAGAGGGTGTTGTTACCGTGGATTTTAACCACCTTGAAAGGTCCCTTCCATATTGGTGATAGGGCTTTGCGCAATCTTAGATGATTTTTGATGTAGACAAAATCCCCTACTTTGTATCGCACTGGGCGCGTGCGGCTATCGTAATATGTTTTAGCGGATTCTTTAGATCGGCGGATGAATTCGAGAGCTTTATCCCGAGAATATCTGAGTCGGTTCTGTAACATCTTTACATAGTCAGGGTAAGTTGTGCCTAAGTTATCCTCAAACACAGAATTCGGCATGAAGGGTTTAGCACCGAACATTAACTCATGAGGAGTGTAATGAGTTGTGGAATGGACTGCCGTGTTATAGGCTAGCATGGCTGTATATATATAACGGGGCCAATTTGTTTGGTCTTTATTTACATAGGATTTTAGGTACTCCTTGAGAGTGGAATGACTTCTCTCAAGGGCGCCTTGGGTTTGTGGATGATAAGGTGAAGACCATAATTGTTTGATTTTTAAAAATTCACAGGTACTTTTGAACAAGTCGGCAGTGAAATTGGTACCTTGGTCCGTCAAGATAATTTTGGGGATTCCAAAAATAGATATGTAATGAAGTAGACACTCGCTTGTCTCTTCGGCCGTGGTACTACGTATGGGATATGCGGATGAAAACTTTGTAAGGTCATCTTGGATGGTAAGTACGTATTTAAGCTTTGCAGGACCAGCTTCAGGGAGGGGTCCAACGATGTCTAGGGCAACGTGTTGGCCGGGCGCTGTAGAAGTACTAGTGATTTGCATTGGAGCGCGATTAATTTTCCTCAGCGCTTTATTTTCTTGGCACGACTTACATTGTTTGACATAAGTCTCTATATCTGTTTGCATGCCTTTCCAGTAATAGGATTCTTTCACTCTACTGAGCATACGGGAGACGCCTAAGTGGCCAGCTATAGGAATGTCATGGTTATCTCGGAGTATCTTTTTGATCTCCGTCGGGGTAGGATATATGATACTATCATGATAGATATTTACCTTGATATTAGTGTTATGGAACAGGTATGCCAAGATGTTATATATCTTAGGGAAGGAGTGACGTTGGAAGGGATCTTTGAAGTCGGTAATACCAATTTCATTGGTATCCCCGATAACGACAAGCTCATCGCGTACTCGTTGTATAGTTTGGAAAATGTCAGGATATGATGCTTCATCGAAGTGGTGTACCTTGATGAAGAGGAAATAAAAGGTTTTTCCGGATGATCCAAACTTTAAGAAGGAGTGCAATTGCCTCTCCTTGTCAAGGATATCTTGGTTTTCCAGTTTTTGAAGGATGTCATTAGAGTAAGGGTTAGATTCATCTAAATCTATTGGAACTGGGATAAGAATGGTTTTTACGGGGCTTCTTAGGATATTTGAGTTATGTTCTTCTATGGCTGAATTGAAGGTATCCTTGTTATTTAAGGATTTTAAGAAGGATTTATAATCGCAAGAAGGAACACTTGGAGATGGATTCAAATCTACAAAAGGATCGGGGCTTAAAGGATCAGTGATTTCGGGTTCACCTGAAATAAGCGGTACCTCCTCTAGATCAATACCGTCAAGTAATTCGACTAAAGGCAAGTCATTGTTGCTTGGGTCTAACGGGATACAAGGAAGTTGGACATCAAGATCGGTTAACGTTAAAGGGCTAAACGCTGGTGACTGGCTATCCTCCTGGGGTGTACCATCAGCAAGGACATTTGGACCTAGGAGTGTAGATGGTAGGTCGGGATTATCCGGGACATTGCTTGGACCTGGAATAGGATCGGAAACGGTCAGCTGAATAGGGTTGACGGGATACCTTGACAGAGCATCAGCGTTGGCGTTAATTTTGCCTTTTTTATATTGGATATTGTACTCGTACTCTTCGAGTTTGAGTCGCCACCTAACTAATCTCGAGCCGGGATCCTTACAGTTAAAGAGCCACTGGAGTGGTTTATGATCTGTCACTATCGTGAACTTGTGACCATACAAGTACGGCCGGTAGGTGCTGGTCCCGAAAACAATGGCTAGGCATTCCTTTTCCGTGACACTATAATTACACTCGGCCCTGTTGAGTGTGCGCGAAGCATATGCTATGGGGCGATCTTGTCCAATAGGACCTTGGGACAGGATAGCGGATATCGCGTAATTGGAAGCGTCACAGGTAAGTATGAATGGTTGGCTAAAGTCAGGATAGGCAAGGATAGGAGCATTTACTAATTTGTCTTTTAATGTTTCGAATGCTAATTGTTGCTCATTGAGCCAACTGAAAGTGACATCTTTTTTCAACAGAGAGGTTAATGGTTTCGAGATTTTCGAGAACCCATGGATAAAACGCCTGTAATAAGAGACTAATCCCAAAAAGGATTTTATATCCTTTGCGCACTTAGGAGTAGGGAATTTGGTAACTGCTTTTACCTTTTCAGGATTTGGTTTCACACCATCTTCACCAATGATGTGGCCTAGATAGGTGACCTCTTTTCGGAGAAACTCACACTTATCTGGTTGGAGTTTCAGGTTAAACTGTCGAAGTCTTTCGAAGACTGATCCCAAATTTTGGATATGAGATTTTAGGTCATGTGAATATAGGACTATATCGTCAAGATATACGAAGCAACGTGAACCTTGTAACCCAGTAAGGCAAGTGTTCATTAACCTTTGGAAAGTTGCGGGACTATTCTTTAGTCCGAAAGGCATTCTATTGAACTGGAAATGACCCTGAGGGATGGAAAACGCAGTTTTCTCTGCGTCATCTGGAGAAACCAAAATTTGGTGAAAACCGGATTTTAGATCTAGCGTGGAGAAGTATTTACTCTGGCCCAGCTGATCAAGGATTTCAGAAATTTGGGGAATTGGATAAACCTCCCCGATGGTGATGTCATTAAGTTTCCTATAGTCAATGACTATTCGCCACTGAGGGCGACCTTGGGAATTGGCCCTTTTGGGGACCACCCATATAGGTGAGCTCCAGGGGGATAACGAGGGCTCAATGATGCCTTGATCCAACATCTCTTGGACTTGACTTTGAACTTCGTTTTTATGACATTCAGGGAAACGATAGGATTTTGTATTGATAGGGATATCCGTACTGGTTTTGATTTGGTGTTTTAATGCTGTGGTAAAAGTTAATTTATCATCAGCCAAATGGAAGATATCGGAGTATTGAGTACAGAGGTCGATGAGTGCGTCTGATTCTTCTTTATTAAGGTGAGAGATTCGTAACGAGCTTACTACTTGGTTAGCACGTGAGGTCGCATCCATTGGATTATCAGGGATCTGGATGGAATTTATTGGTAATGGATCTAGTTTGAGTTTCAGGTTGGCATGAACATTTACCGGACTCTCTGATGTATTAGCGATGGTTATATTAATTCGCTTATTCTGCTTTACTCTTACGATACAGTTTGAGACCAAAAGAGAGTCTGATAAGTGTTGGTCGGTGATTGTACCTTCCTTCAACTCAGGGTTTTGAACAGTACATTCGATGACTGTTTCAGAGCGTGGAGGAATGACATAAAATGGTTCAAAGAAATGGAGTTTCACAGATGTTTTTCCAACTCTGATAATGTCATGGATGTAATCTATGTTACATCCGAAATATGTGAGGAAATCTGACCCAATTATGCCATCATAAGGCAGATTTATATTCTGTATGAGATGAAATTTATGGGAAATCCGTTTTTGTTCGGATAGCTGTAGTTTCAGCTGAAAATGGCCTAGGGTTGGCGTCGTTTCTTCGCCTGGGTCAATGCCCTTCAATTTGATTGGCTCTTTCTTTAGAGCAGGAGACTTCTGAACACAAGATTGTTTTAGTAAACATATGGCAGAACCTGAGTCCACCAAGAGAGTTAGCGGAATATCGGATACTTGTGTATAAACAAGGATATGGGGCAACAACCTGTTGGTTGCGTCTATGCTGATTTCATAAACGTCTAATTCTGGATGTTTATCAAGGTTTCTATTTGAGATGGGACTTCCGATTTGGGGCTGGTTACCCTGCTGTGTAATCACATCTGATTCAGTAGTTTTTGAGATATAATTTCCTATTTGGGACTGGTTACCCTGTCGTATAATCATATCAGATTCAGTGGTTTTTGAGACACGATTTCCTATTTGGGGCTGGTTACCCTGTCGTATAATCATATCAGATTCAGTGGTTTTTGAGACACGATTTCCTATTTGGGGCTGGTTACCCTGTCGTATAATCATATCAGATTCAGTGGTTTTTGAGACACAATTTCCTATTTGGGGCTGACTACCCTGTCGTGTAATTGTGGTAGATTTGGAAGATTTATTAGAACTACGATTTCCTATTTGGGGCTGGTTACCCTGTTGTGTAATCGTGTTGGAATTGAGTGTGATGTCGGCTTTAGGTTGACGACTCGTGCGACATCGGGACGAGACGACTACTCGTTTAAATGATCGTCAGCTAGGAAGTCAACTTCATCGTGACCTTCCTCATAGGGATTGTCCTCATGAGAGGAGTTTTGAGTAAGTATAGTTAATACGTGGAACGTTGTTAAAACTTTGGGCAGAAGGCCCGGAGCCTATTTTCTGATCGCGATTACGACTATTATTGTATTCGCGTTTTTTACAATCCTTTATGTCGTGACCAACAGCTTTGCAGTACCGACAGAATGGTGCTGAAGGGCCCGGGGAAGGTTTGAAAGGGGCCTTGAATTTATTTAGATTTTGACCTTGAAATTTTAAAGTTTGATTTTGGTTATTTCCACCATTTGGTCTGTTCACAGGCTGTTGATTACCTCTATAAAGGCTTTCTTGAATCCTTTCCTCCGAAATAGCCAGATTTATGGCTTCATTGAGGGTTTTTGGGCCCCTACACCGGACTATGCTAGAAATTCGGGGCTTTAAACCCATTTGAAAATGATGGAGAGCTAAATCCTCCATGGCAGCTATTCTGCCGGGAAGCTCCTTTGGTTTATTTGACGTGAGAGTTATTTCTGTTAAAATTTGCGATAAGTATGTCTCAACCCTTAAAGAGAATTTACCGACATCTTCTGTCACTAATTGTTTGCTCTCCTGCAGATCCATGAGAAGATGCGCAAAATGCTTCCTCTCGCTAAACTGATTCCTTAGGAAGTCCTTTAATTGTTCCCATGATGTAAACTCCTTAATTGAACAAGCAGCAGCTGCCTTACCTTGCAGCTGGCACAAGATGTATTTGAATAACACAGGTTTCTGTGTTTCGGATGCTTCCTCGTAAGCATTATTACAATTGGTGATAAAAGAATTTAAAGTATCGCGACTGCCATCATATGGCTTAACGAATTGAAACAGAGTGTTCAAATCCATCTTGGCGGATGAAGCGGAGCGGGCCCTAGTCACTCTAGAAGTGGTAGCTGAAGGACTGACTGGTGATTTATTGTCCTCAGTTTGGGGGAGTGTACCCTCTGGGATTTCGATTCTGAGTTTGGCGTCCTCGGTTTTTAAACCTTTAGACATCACTAATTAAGTTTCAAGGACGTATAAAATCTATGCAAAAAAATATCACTTAATTTAGTTAATGCAGTTAACAAGAATTGATTAATGAAAATAATTAATAAACAATGTAATACAATAACCAAAGACTCACAGTAATACTGCGTAGGCGGCGATAACGTAGAACACTGACGTAGGCACGAACTGCATTCTCAGATAGTCAGAGTCACACGGGAAATGTTAATGTAAACACGGATAACACACACGAATGCTTTCTTTCCACAGGGTGCGGGATGGCCTTGAATAATTTCTTTCCCAGGATTCACAACTTCACAGGACAATAGCAGCTTGGCTGGACACGGAGATAGAACGGCAGGTGTGCGCGACGAAGGTAAGTTTGACCTTCCAGGATACCAGGATACGACACTGCAGCGATGCCTTGAGGTAAGTGAACACAGGATACTTCCTCAGGATATCAGGCTGGATGTGCAGCGCAGGTAAGTAGGTATATGAACCAGAGAGCAACAGTGTTGCTTGAAGGTGAGTTTCACGCACTTATTTCACTTTAGCACTTTCACTTATTTAAAACGAAAAAGTTTTGGAAAATAATTTATGGTGAGTCTGGTCGGCGGATTATACGGACACGGCACTGGAATATTTTCGGTATCCCACCGCTGCCACCAAATGTTATAGGAGGTCTCCTCGAAGGCTTTTTAAAAAAAGACTAAATGAATTGAAGGACATTATATTTTGGTATATATTGAGGAGACCTTTTTGCAACCTATCTCGCGGGAGCTCTGAACCAGACTGACTAACTAAAATATATTAACCAAACGGACTCTGATAGAATTGCTGACATAGATGATATGACGCTAGCACTATTCTGTACATACCTAGGTTATAACAGTACGTAGGATCATTATAAATTTGTTATTTTTCATTATAAATAAGAAATAATGCGTCGGAAAAAATAAATAAAATATATTTTGCAATGTGCACATCAAGCCCTTTCATATGATACCCCATTTGAACTTAGTAGCTTCAATTTGAAATTTCGACCTTCTATAAAAAATATAGACTCCCTAATTTTTAAGATTTAATTACAAATGTATAGTTTTGAGATTTATTCCTGTACTTGTAGTCTAAAACGATGTTAATGATGTTACTTGCCAAATTTCATAGTTCTAGGTCAACGGGAAGTACCCTATAGGTTTTGATTCCCTTGAGAATGTCGAAATATGCGTTTTTTGATGAATAAACGGCCGTAACTTTTTTTTACGTAAACTTAGCAGTTTCATTTTTTTACAACTTAATTGGACCGTAGACCTGTGTATACAGTTCAAATTTCAGCTTGATACCTCCACGCATTCTTGACATAGTGGGTCTTGACAGACAGATAGACGGACAACAAAGTGATCTTATAAGGGTTCCGTTTTTCCTTTTGAGGTACGGAACCCTAAAAAAGAAGAAGACTTTCATTTACTGGCTCAGCTTAGTAACTCAAATACAAGTTATGATTATGATAATAAAATAAATACATTTACTAATATTCTAAGAGTAAGAGCCAATGTGTAATTCAGCATGATGCCAAAACACAATAAAGAAGACAATGATCTCAGGAATAAATCAACAGTAATAGAAGACGTGGCAGGTATGTAATATCACAACATTGATTCCAGAAATATATCCGTAGACCGCTAACTCCCAAATTAACTGATAATTCTCCCCAGACATCAAATCCGAGAGTTCACGAATCATTAGTGTACAATGAAATACACAATATGAAGGATTAACCAGAAACATTATCTGATCCCTAGAGAGGAATTAGGTAAATTGCCCTACACGCTGTAACGAGACGTGGCTTAACAAATCTGACGCAATTTGTCGTTTTTGTGTTATTAAGTGTTATAATCCGGGTCAGTTGGTAGAATTATAAAATATGTACACACAACAACGGAGACCGGGTCATAAATTAGGGGTGTAAACCTGCTTAAATTGGATGCTGAAAATTTTGGCTATTGTCTGATTTATTTTTCAATAATTTTTAAAACTTTCATGAAACGCTTAGATGGATCAATTGACGAGCTCAATGGTCAAATGATTAGCAATGGCCACTTTGAGGTCGTGGGTTCGATTCCCGCATAAGATAAAATATTGTTGTGCATTTGCTAAGCTTCGCTAAGTTGGGGATATACTCGTATGTTTAAGTCTAAAAATATATTTTACTTAATATATTGGGTCTTCACAACGCGAAAAGGTTTTAAACTAGTCTCCAAGGATAAAACCCTCAATTAAACTATTCATACTACGATTTGACAAGAGCATACTAGTGTACAAGTTTCCTAGTACGCAGAACAAATATGCTACAGTTCTGTTGACTTTGCTCATCTAATTTAAAGGACTGGTTTGTCTTACGGATTACTCCAGAGTGGGTATTTGTGGTTTGTAAATAAGGCATACTATTAAAATTGAGTTATACATACTAATGAACTGGGTTAATGTTAACCAAAGAGAATGCATAAATACAGGGAGGTAATCCTGTACAAATTTCGTGCATCGGGAGAAAGTCGAAATTTTAATTTCTAGAGACGCTGGCAATAAGACATGAAAAACATTTATCAATAATAGAAGTGACTACTTTCCAGTTATAGATTAAAAATAAATTTATTCCTGATACTTCATGTAATGAGATTCATTTTGACAGTTAACAAATTGGTAATTTTTATGACAGAAGAAAAAAATCTCAAAGAAACCTCTTTTTAACAGAGAATTAATTTCCTCTAAAATTTCTGTATAACTGTAAGCTGGCACACATTTTAAAGTAACAGCTGGATTTTTTGATGGATGGTTGCTGGGTGAAATAAATAATAAATATATATTCCTGGACAAATTACCCACGGCCATTTAGTCCCAAACTAAGCAAAGCTTGTACTATGGGTACTAGATAACTGATAAATATACTTAAATACATACATATATCTAATACATAGAAATCACCCAGACTAAGACAAACACATATGTTTATGCACACAAATATTTGTCTTGTGCGGATCCCCGCACACTTCGAGTCAAAGTGGCCATTGCTAACCATTCGACAACCGAGGTCGTCAAATATGAAATAGTTTTTTATTGAAGAGGAAGAAACCAGGAGAAGCGCGTGTTTGCGTATTAAATAATACCGTCTCTCAATATGTCAATTAATAGTTAATTAATTCGTCTGTATAACCTCAAGTAATTTCCTTCAGGCAGTTTGATTTATACTACTTTGCATCCGCCACCAATTAGTTCATGCAATTTATTATCATTAGTGCGACACGTGTTTCGCCTCTACGCGAGACATCATCAGGCAATCTGTAGATGTTGATGGTTAGAACAGCAACCTACATAACCAGCCACAGACAAGCAGCCACGACAGTCGCATGTATCTACTAACGATAGTAGGTGAGTGCCGACAAGCAGTAGTTTGCATGAACTAATTGGTGGAGAAAGAACGCAAAGTAGTGTAAATCAAATTGCCTGTAAATTTTCAAAATTACACCTGAATCAATTAACTATCTAATTTCCTTCTTGAGTCAAAAAAAAGTAAACACCAACAATATACAATATGAAGATTCATTTAAATAAATTCATCTCCTGCATTTTAATAAAAATGTTGATGACGCCATCTTTTCTTGAACCTTGCATATATGAATACTGCGTAATATGTACGAGTCGGCATATACGTATTTACGGCTGCGTGGAGTAAATTGAGTTGGTTCGGATACCGCCCCGTGATTCCCTAAGTGATCCCTTGTCACAGCTAATTTAATTTCGCAAACCAGCAGCGTGTTCATTAAGTGAGATCTTTTGATCCATTTAACTGGAATTTAAGGATTTTATTTGTCAGAATATATTCGATTTTCGGATGCAAAGATATTGGACTTCATTGTCTAATTACAATTGCTAGTAACTTTATCTTAATTTGATTTTTAATTAGACAAGCAATAAATTTCATCATCATCAGGTCATTTTAGTCTCCACTACAGGAACACGAATCTCTCTCCTCCGTCCCAGACAGAAGGAGGATTTGGCCTACACTCCCCACGCTGGCCAGACGGGTTGGGGAGGCCTGATCGATGTTTTATAATGTATTTCCCTTAGACGCCTTCTACGACATCCACGGGAAGAGACGGAGTGATTCTATTCTAGTCTGCAGGAAACCACACGGCCTATAGCAATAAATTTACTGTACGAGTATATTTATTTGAAACCGATGTGAATTACGCGACTCATACAAAATCTTTTATTTATGAGAAGGGGGCCAACGAGCATGTGGGTCACCTGATGGAAAGCAATCATCACCGCCCATGGATATCAGCAACACCAAGGAATCGCCGATGCGTTGCCAGCCCATACTCTTTCCTTTCTTTCTTTCTTTCTGGTGAGCTCACTCACTCGCAGGAACAAAACAACGGAATTGTTATTTGGCTGCGGTTCTGTGAAGGGGAGATACTTCCCCAGTTGGACAGCTTAAAAATACGCTATGCCCTGCTTCTCTTTTCACCAGAGCCTCGTTTGTCATTCAGCAGGGCGTCACCTGCAGGTGAAATTGGTTTTGATTCAAATATGTTGATAGTGAGAGATAGTGTTTGTGAGTGTATACACTCACAAACACTATCTCTCACTATCAACATACATACACTCACAAACACTATCTCTCACAAAATTACGCTCGTTTAGTCTCACCCGTTTATCACTAACTTAACCAACAAAGACTAAAAAGAGATGAGCAAAATGAAAATAATGATATAATTTTGAAAAAATCTTTAATCGATAGAACAAATTTAAATATATGCAATATTATCAGTTTATTATACTGTTAAAGAAATTTCTTCACTGATGAGCCCCATGGACCAAGTGTCTCGACTCCAAACGACATTAACATTTACTTGTTTCTTCCATTTAATCACATCATGATACAACTTCTTGTACAAAAATAATCGTTTTACTTTATCACCTTACCCCAAGAAGAGCTCGATGCCATCATTGCGCGTGTCAGTCTAATCGATCACGCAAGTTAAGCAACGTCGAACGTAGGCTGTCCATTGATGGGTTTATTTATCTCGAGCTCCTAACTGTTGTCATTAGACGACAGTTGTTAAGCCAAGTCAGTGCCTTTGGGTGGCTTGAAAACACTGACCTTCGCCAACCCGCAGTTGAGTAGCGTGGTGGAGTATGCTCTAAAAACCCCTTCAATTGAGGGGAGACCCGAATCCCAAAGTGGGATGATTATGGTTTGATGCCGGGCCGTAATCCCTTACCCTACTTAATCATTGTTTCAAACTAAGTAATTGCAATCTGTGTAATTAACAAAACTATTGTTTACAAGGAAGTTATGTTCTCTCCGTGATACAGAGGAACATTGTTCCGGGACAATACGAAGCTCGTTTTATGTTGGAGCCATAGAAAAAACGAATATGTTTTAAATCTATATATATAAAAATCAATGCCAATTTTCGTTGTAATTTTATAACTCAAGAACGGGCTCACCTATCCAAACCAAATGCTTAGGCTTTGTTCGGACTATTTAGTAGATGGTTTATGTGAAGTTTGCACAAAATCGGTAGAGCGGTTCTTCATTTATCACATTTTTTGTAACAAATGAATTTAATAAATGGCGGATCATTTTGTTAATAGGGATTTTGCTGTCAAATTGAAACTTTTTTCAGTGTTGACAGTACAAGCATGTTGTTATGTCATTCATGCGGTCATTTCATTTTGGACGTGCTTCGACTTTATGTTGCCTGTTCCAGAGTCGGTACCCCGAGCCGTTTGTTTATTAATGCTCAAAATGGAAAAAAAAAATGTTTATCCAAATGTTTTGGATTAAGTTTTAAAATAGCTAGCAGTTAATAAAATATTTTTTTGTTTGAATAAATAAATTTGATGTTCCAATTAATTTTTTTTAGTATTTCACGTTATACGTAGCGAAGCACGTACCGGGCCGCTAGTATATCTATATACCACGTATCTCTGTTTAACAGTGAATGTTTTAATAGAGAGTTTTAATAGAGAATAATAGATGCCTACTCAAATAAATTACATATATAATACATAATTAATAATACATTAATAGCTTAATTATGTATTTTGTAACCGTCCATAATTTCTGCAGATACCAGGGTTGTATGACACAACCACGGTTAATGTGAACACGTAACTATCTCTGTCAAAATGCTGTCTAGGTAGAATTATATATATATATATATATGCAGTCTGTCTTCGGGAAAAACATCTCAACGAAAGAGAAAGCCGGTCAATATTTTATAATTCATTCATTCATTCGACATTATACCGCATAGTATTGAGACTGTTAAGTCTAACTAATGTAGTCTAATTATCACAGTACTTGTGTAAGAGATACTATGCGAATGAAGTGCAATGTAAGCGAAATATCCAGTTAGCTCAGATACATACTTAATCATAAGTGTAGAATACCACGGCGTCGTGTAATAAACGTGTTACTGGCCACTAGAGTCACAATATTTGTAGCATTTTATTAAAATAACACTTCATAGAGGTATTATCTGCTAGGATGAATATTCTTTGCATCGACAATTTGACAATCAACAAAGTAGGCATCGACACAACCAATCCAAAAAAATTCACCGGCGCACTAGTTTCCCTAAGCCCACCGATTGCGCGGCCCCACACGACGAAATGAGTTCACTCGCTTTAGGCTGTTATTAGAGGTTACAAGATCCTGTAACAATCCGTATGAATGTTATGGCTACCTGTTTAGTTTAATGGAATATACTCGTACATTTTACTGTTATCATCACTCGGTTGCTTATTTTTGCAAAGGAGTCATAATAATCAGTCAATCATTACTTCGGCTCAGCCCTTCTAATAAATCTCTTTCGCCTTTCTTGGTGATATTATTATCATCATCGATAAGTCATTGGAGATGGTTCGCATTCAGAGTGTTGGTAGGCGTCCTCTGTCTCATTTGCCCTCTTATATAGCCATTACTTGTCCCGTTTTGAGTGTCATGCCAAACTCGTCACGCTTTGAGGCGTCTGTCGTCAACCCTTATTCATCCCATTGCTGGCATACTCCACCACTCAGCCTAACTGCGGGTTGGTAGAATTTTGAGTGTTATACTAAACCTTCTAAGTGCCTGAATTGCAGTAAAAATAAAGTATCAATTTACATTAATAAAACTTTATAAGAGAATTAGGAAAAAGATTGGTCGACGTAACCGGTGACCCAAGATCTGACACATTCCTCGCCCAAAGGATCAGTTTAGCCATCCAGCGAGGTAATGCTGCTAGCATCTTGGGAACGATGCCACATGGGCCAAACTTTTTACATTTATTTTAGTTTTAGGTTAGTTTTATTTTAGTGTTATTTAATTTTAGGTACTTTAGTTTTATAGTTTAATTATATGTATTGTTTAGAGCTTAAGTTTATTTGAATAAAGTTTGTACACAATAAAAAAAAAATTTACATTAATTGTGGTACTAATAATTTTTGGTAAATCGTTACAGTCATGTATGAATATGATTACCTTAAATTCGTAACCGATTTGGAAGTTCGGAAGATGGTGAAAACGGACTAAATGTCCACATCTTTACTTTACCTTACCTTGATTGGTTTTCTTTACTTTACCTTGATTGGTTCTCCGTCGAATTTCTTCGTTCCTTAGAGAAATGCACTCTTACAGAGACGCACTGGTTGAAGACGTTGGTCTTCAAAGTTTGCCATATTTGTGCTGTGAGGATGTGCTGAAGTTACCCGAATGCTGTCCAGCCCAGTTGAATGCATCCATCGATCTCTTTGTTGAAGTAACTGCGGCCATGCTGTATCACTTGTCCGAGATAGACGTAATATTTAACCACTTCAAATGCCGCATTTTCAACAACCACCAGGCTGGGGATAACGTATTCGTTATACGTAACCATTGTCAGGTCCAAATTCATCCCATTCACCAGCTCGAGAGGCGGCATTGAGATTGTTTAGCATCCGACTGAGATCCTCCAGCGATTCAGCCATTATGAGCACGTCATCGACAAATCGAAGGTGTGAGATATATTCTCCGTTGACACGCATTATTATTTATACAGGTAAAATCTGTTGGAAACTATTAGGTTGGGGAAAAAGTCTTTTCGTATTTTATATGAAAATTCAAAACATTTTTTACTAAAGTTTATTTACATTTAACTAAAGTATGTAGGTGCCATTTTGTTCGATAACTTTTTGCCATCTTGTAGGTAGAGACATGATCCCATTACTATAGAAATTTTAGGACTTCTGTTCAAAAAACCACGACAAGTGGTTTTGGCAGTCTTCTCGTGATGTTAACCTGACATTGCCTAAAGAATTCTGAAGAGACCGAAACAGGTGGAAATCAGAAGGTGCAAGGTCAGTACTATACGGCGGATGCATTAACATCTTCCAGTCAAACTCTCTTAATTTTTGCTGAGTGGCTAAAGATGTGTGAGGTCTAGCGTTATCATGATGAAAAATCACACCCCTTCTGTTAATTAATTCCGGCCGCTTTCTCTCAACTTTTTGCTTTAATCTCATCAGTTGTTCACAGTAGAGTTCAGAATCGATAGTCCTGCCTGGCGGTAACAGCTCATAATGAATAATGCCCTTCCAATCCCACCATACACACAGCATCACCTTATTGCGGGTTAACCCGGGTTTTGCCAGAGACTGTGAAGCCTGACCGGCCTTTGACCACGACCTTTTTCGCACGTTCTTGTCGTACATGATCCACTTTTCATCACCAGTTATAAGCTTCTTCAAAAACGATTCGCTTTCATTACGTCGTAGTAAAGAATCGCAAATGAGTACACGGTTCATTAAGTTTCTTTCAGTGAGATCGTGAGGCACCCAAATATCGAGCTTTTTAGTGTACCCAGCTTTTTTCAAATGCGCCAAAACTGTTTTGTGGTCAATTCCTAATTCTTCAGCTACGTCGTAACTACTGATATGCTGATCTTGCTCCACTTTTTCAAAAATGGCATCCATTTTATCCGTATCAGGGCGACCAGAGCGACGTGCATCTTTCACATCAAAATTTCCTGATTGAAAACGCTTAAACCAAATTTGTGCTACTCTCACAGACACTGCACTAGATCCATAAACGTCACAAATTTTTTTCACAGCTTGCGTTGCATTTTTACTTTTTTTGTAGCAAAATTTTAAAATGAATCGAATTTCTTCATTAGATTCACTCATCTTGACAGTAAAAAAAACAAATGAAAATCACACATTTACCTAATTTGAATTTGGAATTATCTTTTTTAAAATTTAAACTTTTTAAAGATATCAAAACCTGCCAGATACAAATGGTATAACCAAAGAGATTTTATTACAAGTTCATACATACTAAAATGCGAAAAGACTTTTTCCCCTACCTATTATGTTAAAAGCACTTTATCACTATTGTTTGTAGCGGACTTAACGCGATCAATTTTTATATATTTCCGATATTTCGGCGACGTTGCAGACGCCATGAGTCTGTTAAGGGCAATCATATCTGACTACCCTCTTTCTTCTTCGTTTATTGTTAGACACTTTACAAACTGCACTCACGGCGCATCTGGTTGGGAACTTTTATGAGGGTTCCATACACTACGTTTACGCAGCTTAATCACTGAACTCCACGTTTCTAACAACTTAAAGCGGATGGCTTTAAGTTGTTAGAAACGTGGAGTTCACGATTGAAGTTAGGGTGCTTTTTAGGGTATATACTCTGTCACCAGGCTCTATCTCATGAACCGTGATAGTTATATACGGTTCTCATGAACCGTGATATAACTATCACGGTTCATGAGATACAGCCTTGTCTAACCACAGTAGAAATTTTCACAGATGATGTATTTCTGCTACCGCTATAACATCAAATACTAAAAAACATAATAAAATAAATATTTAAGAGGGCTTCCATACAAAAACGTAATTTTTAGCCATTTTTATAGATAATGGTACGGAACCTTTAGTGCGCGAGTCCGACTCGCACTTGGCCGGTTTTATTTCAATCACTTCTCTAACGAAGCGTTGTTCTGTTGAAATAATTGTAGGTTTATGTAACCCAATCCAGTGACGTGTATCGGTTTGCAGTAGATGTACTGTTATTGCTGATGTCTCAATTTCCCTATTTTTGAAGACAGTTTTGTACTCCTTGATCCGTTGAGTCACAGACCTTTTCATTTGCCCTATATGTGCACTTCCACAACTGCAAGTAAACAGTAACTAACTGCGGTAACCTTCAGCTTCGATTGAGGGGAAACGAATATTCCAAAAGTGGAATAATTATGAGTTGATGCCCAGAACTACCGTTCCGTACTTATTATTATGATAGTGATGTAAACAACCGTGACAGTTTAAAATTATTTAAAGAAAGAAAGGAACGATTGGCGACCCCTTGGTGTTGTTACTGATCTCCATGGGCAGTGGTGATTGCTTTCCATCAGGTGACTCACATGCTCATCCCCCCCCCCCCCCCCTCCTCTTACATATAAAAAATAGCACTTTATTAGTCTAAATTATATCTTTCCCATAAAAAAATCTAAAGTCTTTGGGCCAATGCCACGACCGATAATAAAAATGCTATAAAACGTAAAGTAATTAACATTTTAATGGCGTAAAGCAAAATTTTCATAAAGCTTTCAAAGAGATGACAACATAAAAGTGTCACATAACAAGGTTACATAAATGAAAAAGGAATTGCTTGGCTGTAGAGAGAGAGAGAGAGTTTTTAGATTGTGTCAGATTCCGTATAATCTTTTTTTTATTCAACTGTTGTCAGTTGCAGTATGCTTGTGCATACGACCAGCCTGATGTTAAGCAGCCATCGCAACCTATGGACGCTCGTTATACCAGATGTGTCACTCACCCGTTGCCGACCCTGTAAAAACCTCTTCACGCCTTTCTTGCAGAACCCTATGCTGTAGTCTCATGGGGAAACGTCGGCAGGTAATTCATTCCACAACCTGAAAGTTCGTGGAAGTAAACCTCTCTGGAACCGCACAGTTCATTATTATTAAAAGCCTTTGTTGCGAATCAAAAATATTTACATTATGAACAATTTAGTTCATCATCATCATCATTAAATTCAGCCAAAGAAATTATCCTGGAAAAAATATAGGTCTCCCCCATGGATGCTCACATTTTTTTTATACTATGTAGGGTAGCAGCCAAGCATAAGGTCTGCTTGATGTGAAGCGGTTACCGTAGTCACATTAACACTCGCAACATAAAATGTCACACACGCGCCGTTACCCCCGCTGTTAACGCAGCTACTCCTTCCTTTCTCAATGATCGGATTTGTGCCATTTGCATCCATCGGCTCCCTCCCTGCAATTTTTATCAGATTGTCAGTTTATCTAGTTTGAAGGGGGACGTCACACCAAAAGTTTATATAACATATACCCTTTCATTTGATACACATGGTTAATACAATATCATATTGTAGCAACAGACATATTAGATTTAAAATAGCGGCATTTATGTTCGTTAAATAAAATCACTTACGACATAACATCAAACTTCTCAAAGGGTTCTTCTCTTTATTTTTACTAACCGGTTTTATCTTCAGAAATCGGTCTTTAAATAATCTAAACTAATATTATAAAGCTGAAGAGTTTGTTTGTTTGCTTGAACGCGCTATTCTCAGGAACTACTCAATTGAATTGAAAAAATATTTTAGTGTTAGATAGCCTAATTTTCGAGGGAGGCTACATACCATCACGCTACCACACAATAGGAGCGGAGCACCAATGAAAAATGTTACAAAAATGGGGAAAAAATATTCATTTTGAGAGCTTCCGTTGCATGCGCTGCGTAAACGGTTCAAGTTACGCAACAATTATATACAACAGAATTATTAATCTTAAAAATTTCTAAGAAAAAGTCTGTGATAGCATATGTCTATCTTTTAGGATTGGTTCACTATAACCTTTCTAATGGTAACCTTACGCTTTACTCTCAACGCTCTGTCACACGCAGACGAAGTTGCACAAGTCAGCTAGTATAATATATAAATATAAAATGAGTGCACAAATTATATATACGTGACCATACGTGACCTAAATTGTTAGCACGTCTAACTTCTACTAAAGTATTTAACTTCAGAACTAATTTAACTCCGCATGCAATAATCGGAAAAGTTAAGAAATTAACTTGATATAATTAAATAAGCTGTCAGCCCGTACGTGACTTCAGTAGATGAATGAGAGAATGTTTTTGTTTATCTTTTATTTGCAATTTTTAACAAAGGATAGCTTTTATTTCCAATATATTTTTTGTAATGGCATTACGTACGCGATGACACGCCATCTTGGCAGCTTTTGTCGGAAAAAAGTCATTTCATGCCCGTAATGACGTCTTCATTCTCATAATTTTTGTGTGTGGAGTATGAAAATGAAGTAAAACATGGTATATGCCAATATTTTTTATCTTTATGGCATGCAAATAGTACCCTAAAACTTTGTTCCTTATTTTTTGTAGTGTTTTCATAGATTATATATTTAAAATTTTCAATGCAATAAAAATACTGCCCGATTAAAATTTTCATAATTTCCGAACATAGATTAGTTTTCTGTTTTTATTCGACTGCGCCAGAAGGAGGGTTATGGTTTTCGAGTGTTTAATCTTTGTTCATTCTTTGATACGCTCTACAGGTTTAACATAAGACAGAATGCCAAGACATTCTATGGACTGCCTAAAAGATCAGGCAAAGTAAAAAAATACATCGACGAATATTTCAGTTACGATTCGATATTCTATATACCGATCGCATAATCAGAAGATTCCAAAGATACATATACCTTTGAGAAGAGAAGAAATGTCTTAATTTACGTATTATGGGGGTTTAATTTTGATACTTATTTGCTATTTTTTGGGAATATAAAGCGAGTTTTCAAAGTTTTATATTTTCGCGAGTTTTCTATTTTCCTTCCGAGGAGCTCGATGGCGTCTTTGCGCATGTCACTCTAATCGATCACACAAGTTAAGCAATGTCGACCATAGCCCGTCTATGGATGGGTTTATTTATCTCGAGTTCCTCCGTGCTTCGGAGGGCACGTTAACATTAAGCCAAGTCAGTGGCCTTTGGGCGGCTTGAAAAAACTCGCCTCCGGCAACCCGCAGTTGAGCCGCGTGGTGGAGAATGCTTTAAACCCCTTCGATTGAGGGGAGACCCCAACAGTAGGATGATTATAGGTATATGTCGAATATTTATTTTAATAAATATTCGACACGGTGAAAATTTCAACACGAAACTTTTTATTGAAATAAATTCGCAAATTTATTATTGCATATACCAAATGTTTTATTACATCAACAAATGCTTTTATGAGCTCGAGTGAGGGGAGATTTTGAGAAAGCGCACACGACCCCACATTATTCTTAGTCAATGATAGGTGCTTGATGATAAGAGCCTCGATATATTTTGTAGTTACGTTAACTGTTATGAAGGAATTATAAGAGAAATAATTATCAGTAATAGAGAGTAATAGAAATTACTCTAGACTACTAGGTACGTCAATTTAAGCATCAAGAAGAATTTTGATGTTAAAATTGACGTACAAAAACTAAATAATTACATTTTTTTTATACTACGTCGGGTGGCAGACAAGAATACGGTCTGCCTGAAGTGAAGCGGTTACCGTAGCCACAATAACACTCGCTACAAGAAATATCGCTCATGCGCCGCCACTCCCCGCTGCCAACGCAGCAACTCCTTCCTTTCTGGTGATCTCACTCACTCGCCGGAACACAATAACCTTCAAGGTAATTGTCATTTGGCTGCGGTATTCTGTGAGGTGGAGGTACTTCCGTACAATGTATGAACAAATACACTTACCCTACCTCTCCTTTGCCTCATTCGCTAACCGGCAGGGTGCACTACGTGCAGTTGAGGTTACTTTTGGCTCTAAAGATCGTGGTGAGCCATTTACCCTCTGAACATTTATGTCCAGTCCAGTCAAGTCCAGATAATCTCTTGGCACCTTCAGTCAATTCGAGGCTCAGGTGAAAGGGAGGAAGAATATCCAGCATAATGGTGAGTAATTATGTTAGAAAACGTGGCTTATAATATAATACGAAGGATATGGTTATGGTTGAGAGCTTTTGGTTTTCAAATACGGGAACAACATTTGACATTATGTACCTCGGCATCAACTCATAATCATCCCACTATTGGGATACGGCTCTCCGTTCAATTGAAGGCGGTTTAGTTAGAGTATAGTTGCAGTTGAGCAGTGTGCTGGGGACCACACTGCTCAACTGCGGGTTGGCGAAGTCTAATGTTTTCAAGCCGCCCAAAGACCAGCGACTTGGTTTAACCGCTGTCATCTAATTACAACAACAGATGGGACCGACACCATCGAGCTCCTCGATTATGTACTGTTGGAAGTGACAGCCAGAAAAGTATAAAAATCGGCGCGAACACGTGCCGATTCTCATTCCTTGGCTGGTCGTCGAAGCGTCAACATCATATTTTCATTTCGAGTACTTTTTTTAGAAACTCTTACCAATTGTTTAAGAGCCATATTACATTATGACTGTGATTTTTGCGTAAAATGGCCAATTTCGGCGTTCTTGATCTCGGAAACAAAAATACATTAACAATGTTGACTTATTGAATAGTATAGAATAGCTATTGGCATAGTACGTAGCGACCTCGCTTTTTGTAAATTTTGCTTAACTTTTTAAATAAACCCAAAATTGCAGAGAAAGATTTTCATAAAATGCGCGCATTCACTATTTTGAGCTCCTGGATTGTAGTACTGTTCCAAACAAATGAAATGAAAAAAATAGAATGTTATTTGTTATATAGTCGTATAGTACATAGCGGCCTCGGAATTTTGAAATATTATTGTTTTAATATAGAAAAAAAACATTCTTTTAACGAAAATCGCTTTGAGTAAACTGTTAATTTCTCGAATAAACGATAATATTATTGAGCAAAATTTATACGAGAATAATTGTTACTTCAGTATGAATAAACTTTGTAGCATGAATTTATTATCTTATTTCAATAAAAACGATAAATATAACTTCAAAATTACTACAAAAAACGATTCACCGGCGGCCTTCGCGGGTTTAGTACTGCGCGAGAGCTCGTCAGCATGCAAATGTAATAGGGCTCTTAATTTTGTTGTAATTAAATCAGCGTTTGGAAGCTGTTCTTAATTTAGTCCTTTTAAAAAAAAAAATCATAACGAACTGCTAAAAGTACCTACTTCCCAGTAAACCTTTGAAATTGGTTTAAATTTTAAATCATGTAGTCCACCAATAGTATGAACATGATACGGGTAATGAGCAGACAAATAGAATATTACAAGTAAGAGCTAATATGACAGCCCGTGACTTTGCTCACTGTTCGAACCAAGTTTATCTAACACTTTTCCGACAGAGAAGAACCTCCAGCTCACAAAAGACCGCAGCCAAATAACTATACTTAGAGACTTAGAAGGTTGTTGTGTTCATGCCGATGAGCGAGGTTGCCAGGAAGGCATGACGAGGAGAAAAGAAGATGTTCGAGCGGCACTTAATCTGGCAAGCGTAACCAACGATAACTGCTTTACATCAACCGACGTAGTATATAATATAATGATTTTTAAGAAAAAATAAAAACCGACTTCAGCTGGCAAGCGCAGTTTATTAGTGGAATACCCCGGGAGACGCTGCTGCCCGTCTTCCGGGAGAAAAGTTATTGCGTCACACAAGATTCCTTAGTCGCTTTGTACGACTTGTAATGTATCCAGCGCAGAGCAATCGATTGACGCAATTTTATTTTGTCGGCAACCACACGGCAATTTTAAGGGTTTCCATCGATTTTTCTGGGATCCCATCACCAGACCCTGACTTGGTGTATATGCGACTACCTCGCAATCATACCCTTTCAAATAAAAAAAAAAGAATGTGACCATATGTGCTTATAAATTTTAAGAGTTTCCCTTGATTTCCCTGGGATCCCATCATCAGATCCTGACTTGGTGAATATGGGACCACCTTGCAATCATACCCTTTCAAATAAATAAAGAATTTAGAAAATCGGTTCACAATTCGCGAAGATTTCATATAACATACAAAAAAAAATAGTCGAATTGAGAACCTCCTCCATTTTTTAAGTCGGTTAAAAAATAGACGTCGCATCACGTGAGGAAGTGAAACATCGAAACTATTTTGTATAGAAAATAGATCTACGCCAGAGGAAAGATTCCTGAGCTGAGTGAGGACAGTGGATATAGACATCGATGTTATATATCGTGATGAATAGGTAACATTCTCTCGACTTCAATCTTAAACTACTACTAAATTCACTCCAAGTACGCCCCGCTTTGTTACTGCAGCCATTTGTACTGAATTCTATCGAGGTTAGATCGATCGTTACCTACGAGTTGCAGAGAATGCAGTTTGACATCAAAGGTTTCTATGTAACTGAAGCTCTATTGGATTTTCGAGATAAAATTCATAAGGATAAAATTTTGTGCCTTTTATTTTTCTAAGTATACGATGCTCTAATCATCATCATCTTTGGCTGCTCCTTTTTCTATTATTTGTGGTCGGCGGAGTATGTTTTCGACGAGCTCGGTGGTTGAATGGTTAGCAATGGCCACTTTGACTCCGAGGTTGCGGGTTCGATTCCCGCACAAGACAAACATTTGTGTGCATGAAGATGTCTGTTTGTCTTGGTCTGGGTGTTCTCTATCTATAAATATAAAATTCAAAGTCCTGACTGACTGACTGACTGACTGACTGACTGACTGATATATCAACGCACAGCCCAAACCGCTGGGTCTAGAGATTCGAAATTTGGCATGTAGGTTCCTTATGACGTCTAGGGGTACACTAAGAAAGGATTTTTCAAAATTCATCCCCTAAGGGGGTGAAACGGGGGTCCAAAGTTTGTATGGGGAAACGAGATTAGTTGGACTATTTTATCCGAAACTTTACACGAGTACTTCTATAGATAAATGAGTAAACACATGTTTCAGGATTTTTCAATATTCAACCCCTAAAGGGGTGAAATGGGGTGTGAAAGTCTGAAAATCGTCATGGGTATTGTTTTTATAGTTTATCGGGTCGCTGATTACGAAAATAACAACTATTATCTAATCAAACATAGCCGACGTGATGAAAAGTCGCCCCCGTGGGGGTGCGATGGGATGGAAATGTCTAAAATGGGGTAAAAAGGTCTGAAAATATCATGAGTATTGGTTTTATGGTTTATCGGGTCGCTGATTACGAAAATAACAACTATTTTCTAATCAAACGTAGCCGACGTGTGGATAACAACTATTTTCTAATCAAACGTAGCCCTGTGGGGGTGCTATGGGGTTGAAATGTCATAATATCAATATGGGTGTTGATTCTATGGTTTTCTGAGACGTCAATTACGAAAATGGCATCGATTTGAAAATGTAACATAGTGGACAAAAAATGACTTAAAAGGATTTTTCAAATTTTAACCCTAAGAGGGTGAAACGGAGGTCCAAAGTTTGTATGGGGAAACGAGCTTAGTTGGACTGTTTTATCCTAAATTTTACATGGGTACTTCTATAGATAATTGACTAAACACGTGTTTCAGAATTTTTCAAAATTCAACGCCTAAAAGGGTAAAATGGGTCCCAAAAGTCTGAAAAACGTCATGGGTATTGTTTTTATGGTTTATCGGGTCACTGATTACGAAAATAACAACTATTGTCTAATCAAACATAGCCGACGTGACAAAAAGTCGACCCTGTGGGGGTGCGATGGGATCGAAATGAGACGAACTTCTTAGCTTCCATGGATTCACCGTGCGGGTGCCGGGTCCATCGTGTGGCAGAGAGAGAAACCCAAGCAGCCCCCTTACCACCATCTCTTATTGCGATTCAATAACTGAATAGATTGCTTATTCATACCAATGAATAAGCGACTCTATTTCAAATGGAATAGAGTCGCTTATTCATTGGTACGAATAAGCAATCTACTCAATTATTGAATCGCAATAAGAGATGGTGGTAAGGGGGCAGATCCCGAGACTTGTGACACGGGTGTAGGTTTAAGGGGTGAAAGGGTTTCTAAAAGGTGGTGAAAAAGTCTGAAAATCATCATGGGTATTCTTTTTATGGTTTATGGGGTCGCTGATTACGAAAATAACAAGTATTTTCTAATCAAACGTAGCCGACGTGACATAAAATCCGCCCTGTGGGGGTGCGATGGGATTGAAATGTCATAATATCAATATGGGTGTTGATTCTATGGTTTTCTGGAACGTTAACTATGAAAATGGCATCGATTTGTAAATATAACATAGTGGACATAAAATTAGTTAAAAGGACTTTTCAAATTTTACCCCTAAGAGGGTGAAACGGAGGTCCAAAAATTTTATGGGGAAACGAGACTGGTTGACTATTTTATCTTAAACTTTACACGACTACTTCTATAAATAAATGAGTAAACACGTGTTTGTCCCGAATTTCACGCGAGCGAAGCCGCGGGCGAAAGCTAGTGTATTATAATATAAGTATGTATTTACAATTTGGCCGTGTGGATTCCTGCAGATTAGAATAGAATCACTCCGTGTCTTCCCGTAGATATCAAACAAGGCGACTAAGAGAAATACATCATAAAACATCGATTAGGCCTCCCCAACCCGTCTGGCCAGCGTGGGGAGTGTAGGCCAAATCCTCCTTCTGTCTTGGATGGACGAGAGAGGGTCGTGCTCCTGTAGTGGAGACTAAAATGACCTGATGATGATGACAAGCTTGGCGCTTAATTTGGGATTAGATGGCGCTGTATAAATTGTCCAGAAATATTTATTTATTTATTTTATCAGCCTAATCAGTCGTCATATCTACAAGTTACTCTCCTGTATCATCTCTCACACAATACAACCACCTCTTGTTTGGATATCCTATCTCATTATATCCATTCACATTCAAATTCAATGATCTCTTGGCCCTATGCCTGGCTAGAGAAGTACCTCCCACACAGTATATTGCAGCCAAATAACAATTACCTTGAAGGTTGTTGTGTTTCTGCGAGTAAGTGAGTGCACCGGAATGGAAGGAGTTACTGCTTTGGCAGCGGGGTGGCGGAACGCAAAGAATATTTTATGTAGCGAGCGTTAATATGGCTACGGTTACGGCTTCACATCAGTCGGACAATGCCTAGAAGGAAATGTGCATGCATGCAGGCATAACGTCAATTTTCTACAACTTGATATCCATTGTTACAATGTATTTAAATTTGAAAGCCAGCAATGTATTTAAAATTATAGCAAACGAAATCATATGAAGTGAATTATAAAGTAAATGAGTTTGTTTTTTACGCTTTCACACCGAAACTACTCAACCGATCATCACGAAACTTTGTACACATATTCTCAAAGCTATTAGAAAGGACATGGAATACTTTTTTATAAAATAAACGCGGGCGAAGCCGCTGGTGGAAGCTTGTTATAATATATATTATACACCAAGTTTAAATACAAGAACAGTATCCTAAAATATACCGTTTGATCCTGCGTTCTTATTTTTTAAAAAGGTCCTCTTTATATTATTTTATCTTTGCTCAAAATATTCACATAAATTTTCTTTCCTAGCAAGACCCAGAGGCCGTAATGAAGATGTCACATAAAAACCAATGATCATCAAAATGGATGCCACCTTATTATTAGGGTTCTGTAATTGATCTATGGTGAATAAAAGTAAGTAATAAAGAAATAGGGTTTAATAATAGGTAAATCTGTTCACGAGTAATATATATAGAAAATATATATATATACATGTATACATACAGGAGACACAGTGATAGGAATGTGTGGTGGGCCCCCCGTTCATTAAAAAAAAAGCAAAATTCAAATCGGAAGAAATTTAGATTAGGAACTGCGTGTAAATTGCCTAATCAAAGAAAATTAATCTAATAAACGTCTCGAAATGTTTTGTTGAGTGTATTTTGTATTTGCATACTTTTGTTCAGAAGTAAGCCTAATGACTTCGTAAGGCCCCAACGATTAACAAGGATTTTCGATTAAGTTCTTAATTGCTTTCATGAAATTTTGTTGATTAAACAGCTTTTTTGTTTTATCACTGGGTGTAAGGAGTTGGGGAGTGCAATGGCGTCGTAGTGCGTGCCAGTGTAAACAATCACGTAAGTTAAACAACGCCGACTGTAGCCTGTTTACTTATGGGTTTATTTATATTGAGCTCCACTGTGCTTCAGTTGTTGTTGTGTTAAGCTTATAGTATCGGCTGTTTTAATTAGATGGTAGTTAATAAGCCAAGTTAGTAAACACTAGAATAATATCCCGTATTTGAGATACGGGTTTTTATTCAATTTATTACGTATGAAACTGATATTTGAAATGGTAAGGTAAAAAACAACTCCTATCTATGTCGCACTATTAAAAAGTGGAACGCGTTCCCGGCATATGTATTTCCTCATTCATACTATATGGGATCCTTCAAACGAAGCGTGAAGAAGCATCTTATAGGCTAGCATGATAGCGTCAACTGACAAGACAGCAAGGTCTCTTGTCCGTTGCCGATGCGATTGGGGCTCTCTTTTCGCTTACTTACTTTTAGACGAAGCGGAGCCAATATGCTGAGCTAATATTATATGTATATATATATATATGTACATATATATATATATATATATATATATATATATATATATATATATATATATATATATATATATATATATATATATATATATAATATATATATATATATGTACAAAAATCCATACTAAGTGAAGCATTTGGACGCTTACTGTTAACACGTGCGCCACGTATACATACCAAGTCTACCACATACTTAGTCTGTGCCCGTTTGATTGCTGCTGGGAGGCTGCTTCGTATAAAAACATTAAAAACCCGTACGGTTTTTTATTCAATCAGTTGACGCTATCATGTTGGCCTAGAAGATGCTTCTTCACGCTTCGCTTGAAGGATCCCATATTGTATGAATGAAGAAATACATATGCCGGCAACGCGTTCCACTTTTTAATAGTGCGACATAGATAGGAGTTGTTTTTTACCTTACCATTTAAAATATCAGTTTCATACGTAATAAATCGTGATAAATTGTTTTTAAATGCTTTTACTTGCTTCATGATTTTATGACACAATACTATTAGAACCATATTCAACCAATTACAACACGAAGTTTTTAGTAGTATACACATATTGCTTGCCTGTGGTTGTGTAAGTTTGGCATCCTTGGTGCCATACAAATCTAACTGCAAACGATTTCCATTTGAATTCAATTCCGTGGTCTCAACAGTGGGATGAATATGTTCTTACTACTTACTTAATATCTTTACTTACTTATTACTTAAAGACTCCTAACTTAATGCCCGGTTTATATTATTCCAGTCCAGTAACCCAGTAACGCTGGACTGGAATGGACCGGACTGGCAATATCGTCTACATGATTCCAGTACAATTCCTTCTTAGTTCCTGTATATTTTTTCTATCTGCACTGGAATGGCACTGGATTGACCGTCTACATGATTCCAGTAGCGCTGGAATGGCTGTGCTGGATTCAAAATTGACTGGATTGCTCACTGGATTCGGTGCATTCCAGTGCCGGTTTACATTATTCCAGTAGTAATCCAGCGCTGGATTCGATCGCTGGACTGGAATAATGTAAACCGGGCGTTATACATTATACAAACGAGTCTCTGGTGAAAAGAGAGGTAGAGCATAGCGTATTTTTTAAGTTACCCGACTGTATGTATTCCGTATACCGTACTGCGGTATTCTATGAGGTAGAGGTACTTCCACCCCTACCTCATAGAATACCGCAGTCAAATAACATTTCTCTTGAGGGTTGTCGTATTCCTACGAGTGAGTGAGGTCACCAGAAAGAAAAAAAAGTAAGGAGTATAGGCTGGTAACGGATCGGCGACTCCTTGGTGCTCCTGCTAGCAATTTTTTTGAGTTCGTTAATCCAATCTAAGAAGGGCGCCCTAAGCTTCGTCGCCCCATACATGGCCTCCACTCTAGGACTTTCCTCTCTTAAAGAAACTCCAGACATTGCTCTCTCTATCGCTCGGTGTGCGACTTTTAGCCAGTGAAGCAGCCCAACACTCAGCGTCCAAGTCTCTGCACCGTAGGTCATAGTTACTTAGTAGGATCGTAATACTAATTTTATCACCAATTATTAAATTAAACTCTGTTTTTATGATATAGAGTCATAAATTATTATATCAAACATCTACGTGGAACAGTTTAGTGGAGAATAATTTCAATGTTAATTTCTGAGATTAGTGTCATCATACTTTCGCATTTATAATATTAGTTTGGATATAGTAAAATGTGCATGAAATAATGAGTATAAAAATTCGTCAATAAACTTGTTTGGTGCTACGCAAATTTGCTACGCCAGTGTAATGTGCTACGAACCGAATATTTCGTAGCTGTCTACGCTTTCGCTCTACGAAGAATCACGTCGGGTGTAGCTTCTATCTTAAAATTGATAGGCTCAATTTACAATGCTGCGAAGAGAAATGAAGAATTTATTGGTATATTTGAATATTGTATTTACTTATTTGTTTTTTTTTTATTTTTTTTTATCTATACTTATGTATAATATATATAAAATTAATCTATACTAATATTGTAAAGCTGAAGAGTGTCCTTGGTTGAACGCACTCATTTCAATTACTACTCATCCGAATTGAAAAAATATTTTAGTGTTAGATAGTTTATATTTCAAGGAAGGCTATAACATCACGCTACCACCAATAGGAGCTGAGCACCAATGAAAAATGTTGCACGAATGAAAAATGGGAAAACAATATCTCTTTTGAGGGCTTTCGTTACGTGCGCTGCGTAAACAGTTGAAGTTACGCAAAAATCATATATGATGGAATTGTTCCTCTTTAAAAGTCCGCGTAGAGTATGTCTATCTTTTAAGATTGACTCACTATAACCTTGTTATATGGTAATCAAATTTGTTTGCAATTAATGCATTATTTGCAAACAAATTTGAAAGCAGGTACCTACATAAATTATTCACCATATTTTTTTTTTTCTTAATTAGACGGTTATGTACTTGATTTCCGATGGTCTTACCACGATAACTGATATTCACGCGGACGAAGTCGCGGGCAACAGCTAGTATTGTTTGATTGAGGAGTTCGATGACGTCGTTACGCGTGTCAGTCGAATCGAACACGCAAGTTAAGCAACGTCGACCGTAGCCGGTCCATGGATAGGTTTATTTTTATCAAGCTCCTCCGTACATCGGAGGGCACGTAAAGTCATAGGTCCCGGCTGTTGTCATTAGATGACAGTCGTTAAGCCAATTCTAGCCTTTAGACGGCTTCAAAACACTCGCATCTGCCAACCCGCAATTGAGCAGCATGGTGGAGTAGGCTCTAAACCCCTTCGGTTAAGTGGAGGCCCGTATCCCAGCATTGAGATGACTAAGGGCTGACTACATATAGCTATTTAAACTTTATAACTACTGTTAGCGACGAAGAGTGGACAATTTAAATGCTCAATAAATGGAAAAATACTATAATAAATTAATATGCTGGTTTTTACAATGTTTCATGTAGTGGGCTTACGTGACAACTAAAAATTTAAAAACATACGTCAAATCCAAAAGAAATATAGAAAAATAAATATGTACAAAAAGTTTGCGCACAACCAGCCAGTCGCCAACATCCCGGGCCCCGGTGCAGAGCACACCTACTGAGTGGCGACTGCCTGGTCGGCGGCGACTAGAGGAACCAACTTCCTACTCGGCCTCTTGAGAATGCCACCCCTGGTATCAACGTCGGCGACTCTGACTACGCGATCTGGACCTGGGTAGGTTTTAGTGATGCGGCCTAGAGGCCAGACTCCCCTCGGTAGAGCCGGATCTGCTACCACGACGACGTCGCCCTCGTGTAGACCAGGTGTGGTTGCGGTGCAAGACGGTCTCTTAATAAGCGTCGGCAGGTACTCTCTTAGCCATCTTTCCCAAAAATGGTCAGCCATCCTTAATACTTGCTTCCAATGTTTGGATAAGACGCCATTGCTTAATTCTCCCGCCAACCATTGTGCATTAGACGATGAACCGATAAGGAAGTGGAAAGGCGTAATAGCTTGCGGGGCGTCGTCACTGGAGACTACGTAGGTTAGAGGCCTGGAGTTACAAATTGCCTCAGCTTCCAGAAGAAATGTATGGAGAACTTCGTCCTTGGGCGCGCGCTGGTGGAGTGTGGCTTTCAAGGCAGATTTGACAGAGCGTACCATTCTTTCTGTGGCTCCGGCCATAAACGGAGATGCTGGTGGTAGAAAGGTCCATTCGATTTTGTTGTTGGCGGCATAATCTTCGACGCGCTTATCATATAAGGCTTTAAGCTCGCGGGATGCCCCAACAAATGATGTCCCATTATCTGAAATAATTTTAAGAGGGCATCCGCGTCTGGCTATAAAACGCCTGAGGCACATAATGGCAGAGTCGGACGATAGGCTACAAACTACCTCCAAATGCAACGCTCTGGTAACGAGGCATGAATAAAGTGCCACCCATCGTTTTTCATGATGACGGCCTACAGTAACTTCCACCGGCCCGAAGTAGTCCAAACCCACGTTGGAGAATGCCCTGACGTGATGTTGCAATCTTTCTGTTGGCATATCCCCGAAAGGCAACTGCGGAGGAAGCTTTTTGCGACGCTTACAAGAGAGGCACTCTGCTGCGACATCCTTAATCGCGCGCCTGCCACGTAGAATCCAAAATCGTTGTCGGAGTTCGTTAAAAATCACTTCATTGAATCCATGTCCGAACTTTATGTGGTGGTGAAAAATCAGAAGGCGGGTAATTCGATGGCGGTCGTCGAGAATAATTCGCGTTGTGACAGTTTCTTCGCTTCCGGGTAGAGTCTTGATACGTGAGTCCAATAATAAGAGACCGTCCTCCAACCTCGTACAAAATGACGAAAGGCGGCTCGATCTAGGAAGCTGTCTTGACTCCCGTAGTGCGGTAATTTCTTCACCGAAACTGTCAAATTGAGATTTTTTGATTAATATTTTTTCCGCTAAATCGATATCATTCGCTACAACATTACATAATTTGGAATTTTGATGAAAACGCGAATCGAGAAATGACCGAAACTTTCTTATAGCTAATATTACAGTAGCGGTGGCTCTAACGAGGCGCAACCAGCTACTAAAACGAGCCGGGTCTGGTACCGCAGGGGCCAAACTAGACTCTACGGTGATAGCCACTATTTCCTTCATTTCAGGAAGAGGCGTCTCGGCAATATTTGTCGGTTCACAGGGCCAGTCAACCAACGGTGATTTGAGAAACGAAGGGCCCTCAAACCACCTTGATTGTAATTTATTCAATCTTGTGGCATCATCGGCTACGTTATCGGCACTAGGGACCCAGCGCCACTGTGTCCTATGTGTTAATTCTAATATTTCGCCGACTCTATGCGCTACAAATGGTTTATAGCGTCGAGCATCACCACGTAACCATTTGAGAACGGTGGAGGAGTCGGACCAATAAACTATAGAAGACGGCTTTATCCTGTGGCTATCTTTAATTGTAGACGCAAATCGCGCAGCTATTAACGCAGCTTGTAATTCTAATCGTGGTATGCTACATGGCTTTAATGGTGTAACTCGCGCTTTCCCCCCTACCAGTGAAAGACATACATTACCGTTGCCGAAATCGAAACGCCAATATACAACGCATGAATACGCTAGCTCACTCGCATCAGCGAATACATGTAGTTGTATATCTTTTGGAAGTGAGTCGTTTAAAATATATCTACGCGGTAATTGAAAATCGGTAAGGGAAGATATCTCTTGCGACCACTCTTGCCATGCTGTAACATAACGAGGTGGTAAGTCGTCATCCCAATCTAAACCTTCGCGCCACAAATTTTGAATTAGTATACGCCCTTTAATTACAACTGGGGTTAACAAACCAAGTGGGTCGTACACTTTCATAATACGAGACAAAATAATACGCTTAGTAAGCTTGTCGGTAGAGTTATTCCCTCCTAAATCACCTATGCGAAAACCTAACGTATCTTGAGCGGGATTCCATCTTATGCCTAAAGTAGACACGTCAGTAGGTAAAACTGCCTCGGAACCCGGAACAGCCCATAGGTTTTTAGGAATAAAATTAAGGGCTCGCAAGTCGTTTGACAACCAAGACCTCATTTCAAAACAGCACGCCGCATGGATAGTAGAAACTTCGGAGGCTACCTTAGCAGCTTGTTCGACGCTGTCATAACTAGCAATATAGTCGTCCATGTAATGATTGTACACAATGTCATACACTGCTTCCGGATATAAAGACTGATGTTCGTGAGCGTTTTTGTTTTTGAGATATAATGCCATGAACGGACTTGACACGGCTCCAAAAATCATTGAACTCATTCTGTACTCTTTTATATTTTCATTAGTAGAGTCACGCCATAAAAATCGTTGCGCGTCCCTATCACTTTCTTTTATCTTAATTTGGGGAAACATTTCGCGTATGTCTCCAATAATCGCTACCTTGCCTTCCCTAAAGCGGAATAGTATACTGAGAAGTGGTTGAAGTAAGTCAGGGCCCGTTAAAAGTAAACTATTTAAACATACGCCTTTAGTTTCGGCCGCCGCATCATGTACCGCACGGAGCTTTTTCTTTTGCGGATGAAATACGCCAAAATGCGGGAGGTACCAACGCACTTTATTTGTGGGAGCGTTTGTAATCCCCGTGGAGTAGTACGAGTCCGATGTACATTCTTCCGCATATTCTTTTGTCAAAATTCCATTGATAAAATCTCGGTACGCGGTGGCGAAATCTTTGTCTTTAGACATCTGTTTTTCTAAGGATTTAAAACGAGCTAATGCCTGAGGATAACTGGAAGGAATATTGTTTAGATTATTGAGTCGCCAGGGAAGACCAACTTCAAAACGACCGGTTGGGAGGCGACGTACAGAGGACTCTATGATGTCTATGGCGCGCTGATCTTCGTCATTGTTTTTAGGCGGTATTTTGCTAATTCCTATCGAATCAAGGCGATATTGTTCTTTAAGTAGAGCCTCGATAGAGTCGCACTCTACGTCAGTCATATGATTAACAAATTCGACTGGCTGCGTTTTACTAGACATAAGTCCGTGTAATACCCAACCCAGTAAAGTACGAGTCGCGACTGGCTCTGACCGCTTTCCTATTCGCGATTCCCTACTTATTGATAGGTGCCAGTCACCAACGCCTATAAGTACTGTCGGGGTAGCATCATCAAGCGTAAGGACATCCGCAAGATCTGCTAAATGTGAATATTTGCACACTTCATCTCTAGATACATTTTGCGCTCGTAGAGAGAGGCCGTGTATAGAACGAGCATTCTGTAATAAATATTCCTCGCTTAAACCGCGACCACGAATGTAAAATTTTGTATAGCCAACGCATGTCTCTTTACACATACCGCTAACGCCGTCAATACGTATAGGTTCTCTGTACTCATCTTGTGCACCGATTTTCTTCGCTATGTCGGCGTCGATCAAAGAGGCTGAACTGCCGTCGTCGAGAAGCGCGTACGTTTCAAATTCGCCTTTAGGACCTCGTAGCACGACGGGCAGGACTCTCAAGAAAGCACGTGAACGCGGGCGGGCCTGTGATGAAAGATTACAAGGTAAGTTCATAGTTTTAACTTGTATAGGTTCGATAGTGGGATCTACGGGCGTGGTGGAGCTAGGTTTTGCCGCCTCGAGAGCGGGCTGGCTATTTGTCATAGCTACGGGGAATGATGTGGTCGTTCCGTGGCTGTCTATCGCTGTTGCACCGTGCAACAAGGAATGATGACGCCGGCGACAGCCGTCTTTCCCACAAGGCTTGGCTTTACAACGTCTCCACTGATGCGGGTTATTATTAAGGCACCTAAAACACACTCGTGTCTCGCGAACCCACCGCCATCGCTCATCGACATTGAGGCGCTTGAAGTCATGGCACGAGCTAATTGTATGCGCTTGTTTACAAAAAATGCAATCGAGAGTCTTTTGTTGATTGCTCGTAGTGGTGTGCACATGTTCGCGTCTTGCGAGTGTTGATGACTGCTTAGCAACTATGGAAGGCACAACACTAAAATCGGGTATAAAACAATATTTGACTTGTCGTTCGGCCTCGCGTATAAGAAAAGTGGACAACGTTTCTAATTTAGAAACACGATCGTCATGGAGGTCTGCAGCAAAATCCGCGTATCTGGCCTTAGTAAGTTCTCCTAACTTTGATAGGACATTTCGTAAAAGTTCAGGGGAATGTAAATATTCTGGTTGCTGCAGGGCCTTTAAATTAGAAACACAATTACGTACCTGGTTTGCAAATATGTTTAATTGATATGGTGAGGTAACCTTAGGGGCTGACCGGAGCGTTGACACCTCTGAAGCCACGATGAGCTCTGGTCGGGCAAAACTGCGCTCTAAAGTTACTATCACCTCTGCTGGGTCCCCATCGGTGAACAAAAGTGTCGCGACAGCTTCGCGAGCATGGCCGCGCAACGCTTCCGCGATTCGCGACAAGTTCTCTGCAGGGGAAAACATATGACATGTTTTGTTATAAGAAAATTTAAATGGCAGCCATTCCTTGTGACTACCAGAATAAACGGGAAGAGGGCTTCGCTTGCCAGCTGCAAGTGAAGCTACTGCGGTCGCCAAATGCTCAATAGCAGTTGTGGATGACCTTTGACAAGGATTGACAGGCACAGGAGGGTCGATGTCCTTGATGTCACCCTGGTGCGTTGCATTCGGAGGCGGTCCGATGTCCTGAGCGACGGTAGGATCTGGGGATACATTATTGCGAGTCTGTCTAATGCTCCTAACCCAAGATCGCGTGCGCGACATACTAGAGTGCATACTTCTCTTGGACCTTCCACTATCAAGTGCAGCGAGCTCGGCTTGCAATTCCAACTCTTCTACCTCACGTTGTTTTTGTTCGAATTCACGTCGGTCACGCTCACGCTCCTCGCGCTCACGCTCCTCACGCTTACGCTCGCGCTCCTCGCGCTGACGCTCGCGCTCCTCGCGCTCCCTTTGCCGCTCCTGCATTAGCGACTGTTCACGTTGTAGTTGACGGCGTCGCAGATCTGCTTCGGCGGCGAGCCTTCGCGCCACGGCCGTGGAGACTGTGTGACGCGAACTGGAAGAGCTCTGTGCTACAGAAACGGCGGGATCTGCAAAGTACAACTCAGAAGTGATGGGTAGCGGAGTGGCGGACGACACCACATTTTGACCATCTACCAACGGAGCAGAGTCCAGCGCCACGGACCCCTCATGGGGACGCGCGAGTGAGGCGCTGGGTTCGGTTCCGCAGTTGTCAGTAAGCAACACTTTGTTTTCTTTCGAAGCCATGGCACGAGTTTTCACCATGGGTCTAACGAAACATGAAACTATGAAAAACAAGAAGTATTGAAATTTTGAGGGAAATTTAGAAAATATCACCAGGATATCGAAGGACCAATGTTAGCGACGAAGAGTGGACAATTTAAATGCACAATAAATGGAAAAATACTATAATAAATTAATATGCTGGTTTTTACAATGTTTCATGTAGTGGGCTTACGTGACAACTAAAAATTTAAAAACATACGTCAAATCCAAAAGAAATATAGAAAAATAAATATGTACAAAAAGTTTGCGCACAACCAGCCAGTCGCCAACAACTACCTATATAAGAACGGGAATTAACGCGATCATGCAAAAGGGTATTTACATACCTTTATTATTGCCTGACGTTTCGACCAGGTTGCACCGGCCGTGGTCACAGGCTGACTGTCTCAGCGTTGTTACTCTGTCTCCGTTGTCGAGGTCGATGAATCTTCATCTACCCCCGTGTTGTTCGATATCCATGTACCGCGACATACTACACTCACGACATCCCTATTCTGCGAAGTAACCGACGCGTCCGTATTCTGACCTGGTCGAAACGTCAGGCAATAATAAAGGTATGTAAATACCCTTTTGCATGATCGCGTTAATTCCCGTTCTTATATTTCATAAATCATGCAACGAGAAAGTTTTATAACTACCTATTGTGTTATGCACAAAAAGCTATAACAATTGCAATCGAAGTTGGAGGATCAAAGGGGCTGATCCTCCAACTCTTATTGCGATTCAATAACTGAATAGAATGCTTATTCATATAAATGAATAAACGACTCTATGCAATTTGAAATAGAGTCGCTTATTCATTGGTATGAATAAGCTCTAACTTAACTCGTTATTCTATTTATTGTAATCTATGTATTGTAATAAAGTTATACCTTGTGTAATTGTATCATGTTAATGACGACATAGAGAGTTGAACAATTCATACAATTAGACTTTTAATAATATACAAATAACTTATAAATAAAATACCTACTTAAATATAACTTAGAAATAAATAAATATAAATAATGAAGCCCCGCCAAATCGTTACCCACTTGAAAAGTGCCCAAAAGGCTGGCAGCATTGCCACGTTGAATGGCAATGCTAATCCTCTGGCCGAGATATTGGCCAGCCCTTTGGTCAAGTGATACTTCGATCAATCTTTTTGATAACTGTTGAAACAGTTTATGTGCTGATGGTCCCCACGGACCTAGCGTCTCTACCCCAAACGGCTCAAATATGTAGCTCTGATCCAAGGCACTATATTTTCGCCGTTTGAGGTTTTCAGCAAACGCTGCAGCCGCACCAGCCCTAACTTCAGTGACCCGAAGATGAGACGGCGCAAGGGTGTCGACGCAGGTAGCGTCCCACACCAAAGGTCGCCCCAACCTCCAGGCCACAAGTGTCATTCCATCCGGTCTCTTCCCATCATCACGTGCAAGCCCGTTCGGTTCTAAAACCGCGGGTGTACGGATGCTGGCAAGAGCCCGGTGGATGATATTATTAAGGCTAGCGTGGCGTGGTATGCGGCCTGCACTTTTGAGACACGAAAGTCCGTGGTGACCAAGTTGATCGACAGTATCACCACAGGGGCAACGATGCGGGGCGTTTATATAAGTGCCCAAACGCAGACACACCGCTAGACGGAAGGTATCGCGATCCAACAGAATTATTGAATCAATTATTGAATCAACTCGTTATTGAATCGCAATAAGATTTGGCGGTAAGGGGGCTGATTATTTATCCCGAGACCCTCGGACGGCAAGTGTAGTCGTCAGTCCTGTCTTTTGTTACTAGATAACAGTCATTAAACAATGGCTGTGGCCTTTAAACGACCAACTCGCAATTTTAGTGGTTAAGCTAATCTCACCTGCTCGAAGTTCACCTGCTGACTAATACGGAGGCTCTCACGAAAGAGCGTCTGAAGTTAAAAATAAGCCTTTTTATATAATTGGAGAAAAAAAATGTAACTGTACACTTTAGTATTTCAAATCTTCTATTATGACATCCGCTAAGAAATGATTTTTGAAAATTTACAACCTAGTCTAATGTATAATTCACAAGTATTCAGAATATACATTCTTACTATACTATTATAACATACTATAATGTGGGGTTTCTATGTAGAATAACCCTATAATATTTGCTATACATTCGTTAATTAATAATAATTCCACGTTCATCAATAATAATCTGTAATTGGATTGTTTGCCAGAGGCAGGCATAGTGCTACGTTATTAATTAGAGAATTCATTGGTGAAATTTATGTGTTTGTATACAAAAACATGTACGCTTACGTGTTATTTGACGTAAATTCGAACATTTATATCATTATCATCAGCCTGTATGTTTCCAGTGTTGGATATAGGCCTTGCTTAATGCCGTTCACCATCTATCTTCCGCTTTCCGCATCCAGCCGTTTCCGGTCGTTCCCTTGAGGTCATCGGTACCACCTAGAAGGGGGACGCCCTACAATTTTTCGCTCCATACGAGGTCTCTTCCTTCCCTCAGTTCAATACTTTCCTCCCCTATCTGACATTACTGACGCGGCAGATGTGGCCGGCCCACTGTCACTTCTGCTTGCTAATTCTGAAAGCTAGGTCGACAACAGTCTCCGTCGGATTTCTTTATTTCGGATTCGGTCCTGTAGAGAAATGCCGAGCATAGCTCTCTCCATCGCTCGCTGTGCGACTTTCAATTTATGGACCAGCCCAAACGTTAGAGTCAAAGTTTCTGCACCATAGGTCATGGCGGGGATGCGCTGAAGACTTTAGTTTTTAAAAGTTTGCAGTATTTGCGTTGTGAAAATGCGTCGAAATTTCCCGGATGCTGCCCAGTCAAGTCGAATGCGTCTATGCGTCTTTGTTGAATTTACGCCGGCCAAGCTGTATCACTTGTCCTATGTAGACGTAATATTTAACCACTTCAATTGCTGCATTTTCAACAACTACCGGACTGGGGATAACGTACTCGTTATACATGATTTTTGTCTAGTCCAAATTCATCCCCAGCCGCACGGCTCGAGAAGTTGCATACGGCATTGAAATCATTTAGCATCCGACTGAGATCCTCCAGAGGTAGAGCCATTATGACCATGTCATCGGCAATTTGAAGGTGTGTATGCATTTATGAAACAATCCTAATTGGAGACTTTAATATATTTTGTTCCTACAAAATATATTTTAAGTTTATCCGAGTAGTTGTATGCCTGTCCAGAGCATCTTAGTTGCCAAACAGATTAATGATGGTGATAACGACAAAAAAGCATCGTTATCATATCATCATCATCATAATCATTCATTTTGATGCTTTGCTCCGCTGTATGTACCATAACGTAGGGAATGAAAATAAAGGTTTTTAAATTCCAAACTTTACCGTTTTAATTGGCAGAACCCTGTGAATCCTGGACGATAACTACACGATGTTATAAATTTATTTGATTTATTTTGTAGCCCTAGCATTCTCTAGAAATTAGTTAAAGGAAGTACGAGATTTATTCAAAATTTGAGCTAAGATACTTGACTGTACCTATAGTAGTTATTATTTTAAAGGAGACTTAATCGAGAGTCTTCTTGACTTCAGAACACCAGACATACGTAGGACACCACTCGCTGTTACTAATTGAAATACACAAGCCCCTAAAAACAGATTCAAAACATCTTTCATAAATATAATATTACGAGAAGATATGATTTAACCCATCGAGGATAAAATTTTTACATGCGAGACGTCAGAAGCAATAACTCAAAGAATTAAATTTCCTATCAAAATGAAATAATATATTATTATATCGAATCATATATTATTATGATATAAATAAATAATAGCCCCTGGAAATCATACCGTAAACTGAAGTGTCGTGTTATGTAGCACAGGTCATAGCATTAGGCGTTTTATTATTTTTAATGTTAAAAGATAGCGGGCATATTTTCGAATTATCTGAACCCGTTCACAAATGTAAGGTTCTGAACTGATTCCAAGAAAGGTGAATTAAAGTTTACATAAAGGTATTATATACACATATTATTATATAATTAATTAATTTTGTTATTACCGAAATAAAATTGACTGCTTCCTTTAAGTGTGATGATCAGCTAAAAGAGTAGTCAACATCAATTTATAATCAGATAAAGGAAACAGCATCACGATATTCATTTACTTGTGCTACTTGGAGTAGACTACGAAGACGAAATTAACGAATAAATAGATAGACATACGCGGAAAGCCTTTTTCTATTATACTAGATTAGGTATAGTCTAAGTCTTTTTATTTTTTTATATGATTTTATGTAACAATACTATAAATAAAGGTTCTAAAGTGGAAGCCACTTGTGGGAATAGAATAGAATTTTATTTGCATAAATATGGTTACATAGTTGATCATAAAGTTATACGAACCAATAAAGTAAGAGTAGATTCTCACAATTAATCATTTCCGACATGCAAAATTTATAGTTTCATGAATAACTATAATGAAAACAAAACAAAGTATCATTTATGAGCATCATATCAAATTCCTATGTTATATGTATTATTATAAGTATAAGGTCTAGACGACCCAAAGATTCCAAAAAGGTGGCTGGAAGTGACTGATTGAGAAAAGCGGAGGATCGCATTTGGTGGATAGTATTGGGGAAGACCTATATCCGGCAGTAGGTAAATACAGGTTGACGATGACTAGATATAATAAATATAATTCTAATTCACATGGCCGCAATAATTAAATCATCATCATTATCAATATCACCCCGTATAGATACGATCTTCCGCTTTCCGCATCCAACCGCTATCAGCCATCTTTTTGAGGTCGTCGTCGGTCCATCTAGCCCCTACGCTTCGCCGCACCATACATGACCTCCTCTCCAGGACTTCCCTCCCCATCTGCCATCGCTGACTCGGCAGATGTGGCCAAACCAACCACTGCCCCTTCAGCTTGTTTACACTGAGAGCTATGTCGAGCACTTTGACTCTCCGTCGAATTTCTTCATTTCGGAAGTTCCGAACAGATAAATATTTCTTTTTATTTTCGTTATTTGTAAATCGCTCTTCGCTTTCATTACAATCCTCATCCTCAGGCAATATCTATTATTGTTTATGTGATGTCGTTGTTTCGCGCTATTTATACCTCAGATATTGCGTCGTTATTATCTATAAAAGTTAATATTAAAACAATTAATTTCTATTGGGCAATATTATCTATCGATTAGCTACTCGTTATGATAGATATTAATCAAATACTTAACTTGATATATAGTAGGTAGTTAAGAGAGTTGCCCCAGAAAAAGTTTTTTTTTTTTTTTCTGCGAGTGTGTGTAAGACATATTTGAGTGGAGCTAGTGGAACACTCATATACGCTGAAAAGTCCTTCTTGGAAATGAAAGGCTTGTGTTGAAAAAAAAATTGAGATCGATCTTGTTCTTGAGGAATGATCATCAAATACATTTTCCATTGAAATCAATGGGAAACATACGCTCTGCGAATTTACCCCCTTCACTCGACCTCGATTTGGGCCCTGTGGGCTAAAATTCGGCCTAGTTATTTTTTTTATACTACGTCGGGTGGCAGACAAGCATACGGCCCGCCTGATGTGAAGCGGTTGCCGTAGCCATATTAACGCTAGTAACATAAAATATCGCTCGCGCGCCGCAACCCCCGCTGCCAATGCAGCATCTTCTTCCTTTCTGGTGATCTCCATCACTCGCTGGAACACAACAACCCTCAAGGGAATTGTTATTTGGCTGCAGTATTCTGTGAGGGAGTACATTCCCCAGTCGGGTAGCTTACAATTACGCTCCCTACCTCTCTTATCGCCAGAGCTTCGTGTGTCAGTCAGCAGGGTGCACCGCGTGCAGGTGAAGTTGGCTTTGGTTAAAAGTGTTGACGAACCACTTACACCCCAAAAAGTTATTATTTTATGTCCTTTCATTATTAAAAGTGAATATTAGCAAAAGTAAATAAGCATTACACACTTATATAGATAGCACGTTACACGGAACTTCCTCAATATTTACTTGTACTGTGGTAAAATACAAGATAAACCAATAATTTAAAAAAATGCATTGAATGATCCAACAGTGTGATCCAACAGTGTGATCCAAGAACTTGATCCAACAGTGTGATCCAAAGTTGTGATCCAACAGTGTGTTCTTAACTGATTTCAAAGAGAAGAAATTTTTGAAGTCGGCTGTATTTTTTTTTTTTTTTTGTATAACTGTATTTATTTGTCTATACAAATAAATAATTACTAGTTGCCGCCCGGGGCTTAGCTCGTGTAGCCTTCAAGTTATTGTTAATGGGTTCTGAGGTTCAATAGGATATGTGCCAATTTTCTAAAATTTAATAAATGTTTTTAAAATATTGTAAAATATACAAAACTATATTATATCGATATATAGTAGATATTTTAAAATGTTACATTCAACTAGGACGAACAGAGACGACAAATGCAGCCACGGCATGCATCTACTAACGGTAGTGGATGGGTGCTGGCCGGCAGTAATTTGCAAGAACTAACTGGTGGCGGCATGCCAATTTACAAAATGAAATTTAGTGAAGAATTTATGTCTATCTGTAAATAAACTACCTCTGTTTTGATTAGACAGTTGTCGATTGAGAGCTTTCGCTCTATGTAATTTATGGGATGTGTAAATATCCTTCATCCTTCGAATATTTATTTAAAATTTCCATTACTTATACACACGAAGAAGTGCTTTATGTTGGATGAGCTTAAGTGTTCGTGCTTGGAACGGTGTGCGCGAGCATTATAGCCTACTCATTGTCCAGATATAACACAGTTTTTTTTTCTTTTTTCGTTTAAGTAGAGTGCCTGAGGATCTTGAGTCGACGGGTTCTTTCGGTTAGTAACTGTCAGTTTTAGGATTATTACGTATTCTATGCTGTTAGTAAGATAATCGGTCCAAATATTTTTATTACGAAAAATTTTTAAAAAAGTTAATAATTATTATATTAATTACTAATACATACGAAAAATAGAATCACTCCGTCTCTTCCCGTGGATGTCGTATAAGGCGACTAAGGGAAATACATTGTGAAACATGACCAGCGTGGGGAGTGTAGGCCAAACCTCCTTCTGTCTAGGACGGAAGAAAGAGGGTCGTGCTCCTGTAGAGGAGACTAAAATGACCTGATGATGATGATGATGATATTAATTACTATTATGTATATTCTCACATAGAATCGTATGAACAATAGCAAGAACGAGTATATAAATATGGACACTGATGCAATAACTACATTTGTGAGAGTTTTAATTTCTGATTTATTTATACGATTAGGGTGACAAACAAGCGTACGAGCTGCCTAATGAGAAGCAATCACCGCAGACTACGCACGCTTGCGACACCAGAGGCATCACTCATCTGTAAGAATCCCTTCACGCCTCTCTTGAAGAACTCCATACTGTAGGCTCCTGGGAAAATCCTAGTAAGGAGTTCATTGTACAATTTAAGAGTTCGAAGTAGAAAACTCCTCAAGAACTGTACTGTATGCGCCGAATAGGTCCCAATGCGTGAGGATAAATACACTGCTCATGGTGAGCGGTGCGACTATATGAAGAGGCCGTTGAAATCCTATCAAACAACTCCTCTGAACACAACCCATTGTATAGACGGTAGAATACGCAGAAAGAGGCAAAGTCTGTTTTCATGGAAATCTCCATCCATATTATTTTCACATTAAAGATTTTAATGACATAAGTGTAAATAGTATTGTCGTTCACACTATCAAGGGGATAGTCAAACTACAAAGCATCCCACTCTTACTCATGTCTTCTGATTAAATTCGTAGTGACTGCTACGGCAGGCGTAATTTTACCCCAACAACAGCAATTGACTCCATTGTTCATTGCCTTTCTGACTGTTGCTGCTGTTAATCCTGGGTAAAAAGAAGACACATCGGTAAAAATGTGTGGTAGGCATGTCCCATATCAGCAGCTTGTACCCTCATCCTGTATTGATTTGTGTCAATTTAGAAAACTGTCACAGCCAATCATATTATATATATTGTAGATATGCCACAAGCGTCAAAAACCTATACCCGAAAAGTAAGCAAACTGTCTTACCTCGTCGTCATCAATTATTTAGCAGAAGCAAGCCCACGAAACTGACGTTTCTGACAATTGATGGAAATAGGTAAAATGCCAGCTTCTGTATAACGAATATGCACAATTTATGTTGATAAAGTAAAATAAAGCTCAAGGGACCACATAACACACTAAAGTACAAAAGAATATTTAATGAACGCGTATTTCAGGTTAATTTCATATTTAAGAAAAAAAAGACGCCATTGCGTCGTTTGCGCACTCAGCGAGGGAAAGATATAGTAAGCGCCGAGATTACAAGGATAGAGATAGCCTGTAGCTAAGGCGATGGCCACCGTTTTCTAACACAATTTTGTATGTGCATGCCATATCTTAGTATTTATAACATCGTTGTTCATAACGTTTTCTTTGTATATCTAAAAATAAATCGATCGACTTGACTCTCCCAATTCATCACGGCTGGGTCACACGTGAAAAACATAGTATATACTGTCTGAGAATCCAAGAATCCATTACCACAATCGAGTTTGTGCGTGATTTATCGACTGTTTTCTATTCCCGTGATACTAGTCAATCACTGCCCGATCAGGAAAGCCATAATGAGAATATATTTATTTTCTGGATATACATATATCTTCGCTTTGTCGATAAGTGATATCTATCCTTATTAGAGCTAAGTAATCTGTTCATCATCATCATTATCAGCTTGTATCTCCTTCCAATACAGGTGTTTTCACACTTAACGGAAGGAGTCAACCTTTAATGTTTCAAACAAATATGTTGTTACAAAAATAAATATAGGTATTTTGATTTTTTTTTATATCTATCCACTGCTGGATATAGACCTTCCCTAATGAATTCTACCATATGCGATCCCCCGCTTCTTACATCCACCCGCTTCCAGTGTTTTTTTTGAGGTCATCCGCCATCTGCTGGCTTGCTAATTTTGAGAACTATGTCGATAAGCTTGGTTCTTCGTCTGCTTTCCTAGTTCCGGATGCGATCTCTGAGAGAAATTCCGAGCATAACTATCTCACTTCCTGTACAATTTTTAGATTGTGAATCAGCCCGACAGTCAATGTCCAAGTCTCTGCACTATAGATCTTATTGAGGAGAACGCACTGGTTAAAGGCCTACCCAGACCAAGCTGAATGGTCTACCCGAAGTATACATAAACTTTAACCACTTCAATACCTGCATTCTCTACGATAACTAGGCTCGGGACAATAAAGTCATTGTCTTTTGTTCTGTCAAAATTCATCACTTTAACCTTTTTTACACAATGACAATATTTGCTGTAATAAAAAATTATAACGTAGTTACTTGATTATTATTTTTTATGATCTTTAGTGTTTGCGTACCTTGCCTTTGTTCTTTTGAAGTCGGTCATATTTTTTTTCATAAAAGTTCTATCTACAAGTTTCTATAATTGTAATATAATGTTATAATTGTTTTTGAGCAGCGCGACTGAGTGAATGCAGTGCAATTGCCTTGCATTCTTCTTGCCACATTGTAGACAAGTTGAGCGTATCTCTAGGTTTTTAAACATCTTGACTATAAATTCATAATTTCGTATTTCATCTAAAAATGTCGTATTTTTTCATCATCATCATCATCAGCCTTTATCTACCCACTGCTGGATATAGGCCCTTCCCAATGCGTTCCACCGTATGCGATGCTGATGTTTCGAAATGTACAAAGATTTTTTGAAATACGTTTGCTAGTTTCATAGATGAACGCGTAGAAACAAACTCTTCAGCTTTACTGAAATGAAACCATTTATTCTGTCATTCGGCCCTTCTTACACTTTTTTTTTATCTAAATTATTTTTTTTAACCTACTAGCATTTTTGATTTTTAAATATACTAACTAGCATTCCGAAATGCTCCAATTTTACAAAATCATCAGTATAGAATACAAATTTTTGGTAACCTGAATACTTAAAAATACCTTTTGTTTTATCAAAGTATAACATAAAAAGAAGCTTAGGTAATGCTGAAATTGTTAGAATTATAATTAATTCTAACAATTTCAGCATTACCTAAGCTTCTTTTTATGTTCAAGATTAATTATTTTATATACTTGGAAGTAATATATAGGCTTTCTACTGGCTCACTGAAAATAATGCTACTAAAATGTGAATGTTGTTAGCAGGAAAAACTGAGAGATACGTTCGGATTTTTTTCTGTGGCCGTTTCACGTTTATTTATTCAAAGAGTTTCATAACAATGAGTACCTAGAAGTATAATGTGTATGTTTGTATATATTGTATGTATATTTAGTTACATCGTTATTTATTGTATTTTTTTTTTCTGACGGTAAAAAATGTCCCCAAGTATACCAGTCATATCTTCTGCAGCATGCAGATTATTATGGAATGGGGTAAAGTAACTTCCAGGGTTTGACAGGTCAACATTCAGAGCTGTGCTGTTGGTACCTATCGTGCCTTGTTTCGGAATGTTAATCCCGTATATGTAACATAATATAAAATAAAAAACATATGTTTTACCATATATGTCTCACCTTCAACTCCTGCGGTCTTGTGCCCGTCATATTCAGCTATGACCTGCGTGTCATCTAATATAGTCGCAAAGATGGGAGGTCTCTGCTTTTTTCGTGTGTTTAGTTCCAATTTTAAACCCTTGTTATCCAGTTTTGAACATTGGTCTTCTCCTCTCATCTTCAGATCCAACGATCTTGTGCCCGTCGCATCCAGCTATGACCTGCATATCATTTAATATATTCCACCCAGTGCAGGGGTTGGCGGTCCCTTCCTCGAGTATTTGTGTCTCCATTTCATGATTGTTGTCCGTACTGGAATTCATTAAGAGTATAAGGTGAGCCCAAGCACATTTCTTCCGCAGTATCGTATTTGCTACACCACCGCTTACTTTTGCTCTGTTTCGGATCCACTATTTGAGCTTTCTATCCCGAAAAGAGTTTACCCGGCATTCCTTTGTCTTTACCTCTCAACGCAACGCTAAATTTCTTGGCCAAGTCTTGGCCAAGTTTCAAAACTGGCATTATACATTGTTGAAACACTTTTACTTTAAGATGAAGTGGCATTTCGTTTCTGAAAATGAGCTAATTGGCTCCAAGCGCTGCCCAGACTTAAGAAATGCGACTATTTACCTCCGTCGTTTAGTTTGCGCTTACCAGAATGATTTTATTTGCTAGGCTGATATATTCTCTAACGTTTCCACTGAGAGATACTGATTGTCGGTATCCGGTAAATTTGAAATGATTTTTGTTTTCCCTCCGTTTATGTTTAAACCTACCTTACCAGTTTCCGCATTAAGTCTTATTTCAATGTGAACATGCATGTGATTATGGATTATGAGCCATAAGGGCAATGTCGTAAACGAACCTTAGATTAAAGTCGGTTTATTTATATTTAGTTCCCATATTTCTTGTAAATTGCCAAACAACTTACTTAATATCAGGCAGTCATATACTTCTTTGTCACCTACAACAAAAGTTTTTTATTTTTTTGATATTAATTAATATAAAGAAAGATTTTTGTAACATGTTGGATTTCTCTCCCAACTACTTCATAGACCAAGTAGCCATTGATGAAAAGGTTTTTAATGGCTTATTATTTATTTGCTCTCTTTTCTCCTCATTTGATATCGTTAGTCAGCTTTTCTCAAAATTTGTACTACTGGACTTAGTACGATTTTAATTTCTTTATGCAACTACTTATCTCTATTTCTTTACCTATGCAGGAATACAATGATAAGGTTTATTTAAAAACAATATATATTAAAATTTTAAATATTTTATAACAGTCTTCTTCTTGGTCGATTCCTCATGACTGAGGGTCGTGACCATCACCATCAGCTTGCTGGACCAGTTTCCTCCAAGCCTCATGGCATGCAGCTTGTTTCAGGGCCATAGGAATGCTGCAATGAGTGATTTCCTTGATGGCGTCAGTCCACCTGGTAGGCGATCTTCCCCTACTCCTCTTTCCTTCCACTTGCCCTACGACTATAAGCTTTTCAAAGTTGTCAGGTTCTTTTCGGGCAATGTGGCCGAAATATTTGAGGAGTCTCCGCATGCATATAGTCGAAAGACGGATGGTAATTCTCAACTCCTTGAGAATAGACACATTTGTGAGTCGCGCCGTCCATGGTATTCCCAACATTTTGCGCCAGCACCACATTTCGAATGCATCTATTGTCGACCTAGTGCGTGCTTTGAACGTCCAAGTCTCTGAAGCATATTGAAATATGGAGAAGATGAGGGTTCGCATGAGTTTAACTTTGGTTTTGCGATTAATGTTACGGCTCTTCCAAATCTTCTCCAGTTGCTTCACCGCCGATTTTGCCATCTGCGCTCTCCTTATGACTTCCCTATTACAGTCGCCATCATTGGTTATTAAGGATCCCAGATAAACAAATGATTGGACGGCATCAAGATCGCTCAGTTCGTGAGTGCGCGTCATAGTTCCGGCCCTGTCGACGAACATTAGCTTCGTTTTAGACCTGTTGATGCGTAAGCCATATTCTTTGCTCACAGCTTCCACCCTCCCCAAAAGCTCACTCAACTCGCTTTCTGAAGCACCGATAATGGTGGTGTCATCAGCAAATCGTAGATTATTAACGCGATGACCTCCCACGCGAATGCATCCCTCCCAATTTTCGAGGACTCTTCTCATGATGTGCTCTCCAATGAGGTTAAAAAGCTGTGGGGAGAGAATGCATCCTTGCCTGACACCACGCTCTGGCTTGAATGGGTGCGAAAGTGCATCATCCAGTCTGACTCTTGAACTACTGTCGTGGTATAGATTCTGAACAAGGCAGATAAGGTGTTCAGGTATTCCCATTTCGTGCATTACTTCAAACATTCTCCTCCAACTAATGCAGTCGAAAGCTTTGGCGTAATCAATGAAACATAGGGCCATTGGTACATTGAATTCCCTGGATTTTTCAATAAGTTGCCTCATGTTCAAAATCTATTCCCTCGTACCTCGACCTCTGACAAATCCAGCCTGTTCCCTAGCAATTTGCCCGCTAATATAGTTTTCCAATCTCTTGTTAATGATATGTAGGAGAATTTTACTAGCATGCGATATGAGTGAGATGGTCCTGTAGTTTTCACATTTGAGTGTAGATCCTTTCTTATGCAGGGGAATTAGTATTGATTCCGTCCAATCATCGGGCCATTGACCAGAACGCCACACCTTCAGGCAAATTGTGTGCATTAGTCTTACTCCCTCCACACCAAGATTCCTAATCATAGTTGCTGTAATCGTACTCTTTCTTTTAGCCTTTTAATTGCCACCTCGACTTCATGAAGAAGGATGTCCGGCTCATAAACTTTAAAGTCCCTCCTATCTTCAGTAGCAAGCTGTTCAGTTTCGCTATATAACTGTTGGCAGTAACTTCTCCATCTCTCCAACACGGTGTCTTTTTCCATGATCAAGGAACCCTGTGCGTCCACTATAGTCCAGCTCTTACATTTGAAATCCTTGGTCAATAGCTTTACCTTGCGGAACATATCCTTGGGATGGCCATGAATCGAGTTCTTTTCTATTTCGTCACAGATCGAATCTATATAAACGCACCGGTCTCGTCTGCATAACCTTTGAACCTTACGGTGCAGTTGTTTGTATACTTGCATCTGTGTATCAGATGCAAGTCCCGATTCCTTATGTTGTGGGTAGTCCACTTGTATGAGGTTGTGGGTACTTTAATAATAAAGACAGTTGCTATCTTGACCTGGCGTTTGCATTACACTACATGGTGACAGCGGTGATTTTAATAGTAAAATTAACGTTCAAGTGTTGTGTATGGTCTGAATATTGGATATATCGTGTTGTTATATTGTTGTTGTAAAAACAATGGAGCACGCGAGACCTCCGCCGGATCTGTGTCTCGATGGCAGCCCCGTCAGCCGGGCTGACGCATGGAAACGATGGAGAACGCAATTTAATTTGTTCTTGAAGGCGTCGGGAGTGCACAAGGAGGAGCCAGCTGTTCAAGCTAGCTTGCTTATCAACTTAATTGGCACCGATGGCTTTGATATCTATCAAACGTTCACATTCGAGAATGACAAAGAACGCGATGACGTGAACGTAGTGTTAAAAAAGTTCGATACCTACTTCGGTGTAAAAATCAATATAACGCTAGCGAGATATAATTTCTTTTCTCGAAATCAAGAACAAGGAGAAACTATCAGCCAATACGTAGTAGCATTGAGATTGCTTAGTAAAAATTGCTCGTTTTCGTCGTTAGAGGAGGAATTAATTCGCGATCGTATCGTGTGTGGAATCCAAAATGCAGTCGTGAGGGACCGACTATTGCGGGCGGATGATTTGAATTTGGATAAAGCGATCAAGATTTGTGAAGCGGATGAAGTGTGTACAGACAGCAGCCGGTGCTTGGAGGCACGCGGTGCGGCGAGCGGTGCGTGCATCGAGGCGGTGACGGTGCGCGACCGCGCGCCCGCACGCGGGCGCCGGGGCGGCGTGCGCGCCCGTGCTGTGGCAGCGGGGCCGCGCGGGCCGCGTGCGGGGCCGCGCGGGCTCGTATCGCACGGGCTTCCGGCGGCATCATGTCGTAGTTGCGGGCGGCAGTGCTCTTCCGGGACATGCCCGGCACAAAGTGTACAGTGTTTTGTGTGTCACAACTACGGCCACTTTTCTAGAATGTGTGAGTCGAAAAGTGTAAAGAAAATGTATGATATCGACGTGTGTGATTATGTCACGGAGAGTGAGGACGAGGACAACAGTGAGTTATTTTATATTTCTATGTTATCTGATATTTCTATGACTAAGAACGTGTTCATGGCGACACCACATCACGAAACGGTTCAAGTCGCTAGGGTTTGTCGACTCCATATTAATTTATAAACATAACTTAAGGTTACAGTCGTATGGAGGAAATATTATACCAATAAAAGGTGTTTGTAACTTGATTTGGAGTTTTAAAAACATTAAATATGAGTTATTGTTTGCTATAGCAGATATGTCTTGTGAAAGTGTGTTGGGTCGGCAGACATGTTCTCGGTTAGGTCTTATTAAACGTTGTCATGAGGTACGCGTGAGCGATTACAGTGATTTGTTTGATGGTCTAGGTTGTTTACCGGGTGAATATCATATAGTTGTAGACAGTTCGATTCAACCGGTTGTGAGCGCGACACGTAAGGTACCTCTTGCACTGCGTGACAAATTACGTATTGAATTAGACAGAATGACGAAGCTAGGTGTGATAAGAAAGGTTATTCACCCTACACCCTGGGTCAATGCCGTAGTAATTGTTGCTAAAAAAAATGGGGACTTAAGAATTTGTTTAGACCCGCGGCCCTTAAACTGTGCGATTCGAAGAGCGCATTTTCAATTGCCAACAGTAAGCGAATTGGCTTCTAAGTTACACGGAGCTAAGTATTTTTCAGTTTTAGACGCTAATTCCGGTTTTTGGGCTATAAAATTAGACGAAGCAAGCGCGGACCTTTGCACCTTTAGTTCACCCTTTGGCCGTTTCCAGTATGTGCGCTTACCATATGGTCTCAATTGTGGGCCTGAAATATATCACGCTAAAGTGAAACAGCTGTTAGAAAATTTGGAAGGTGTAGACTCATTTATTGACGATATTATTTGCTGGGGACGAACAAAGCAAGAACACGATGCGAGACTACAAGCATTGTTCGAAAGATCGCGTAAAATCAATTTAAAATTTAATAAAAATAAATGTAAAATTTGTGTAGAGGAGGTCACGTACCTGGGGCATATTTTTAACAAGGAAGGGATGAAACCGGATTGTTCTAAAATTAGGGCGATCAAAGATATGCCCTCCCCAACTGATAGAAAGGCTCTAGAAAGATTTTTAGGTGCTATAAATTATTTGTCTAAATTCATACCAAATTATTCTCAGAAAATTTTTCCTTTAACTCGTTTGTTGAAACGAGACAGTGAATGGATGTGGGAAGCGAGCCATCAACGTGCTGTTGATGAGCTGAAAGAGGTGATTAGTAGCGCAACAGTTTTAGCTTTATTTGACGTTCGCGCCCCCTGTGTCATATCGGTCGACTCGAGCGCAGTGGCTATGGGAGCTGTGCTGTTGCAGGGCGGCCGCCCGGTTGAGTATGCCTCGCGCACTTTCACTGAAACTCAGTCTAGATATGCACAGATCGAAAAAGAATTGCTCGCTATCGTTTTCGCTTGTGAAAAGTACCATCAATACATTTATGGCAAGAAAAATGTAGTAATAGAAACCGATCACAAGCCGTTGGAAAGCATTTTCAAAAAACCTTTGCAGTCGGTCCCAGCACGCTTACAGGGAATGTTATTACGGCTTCAGGGCTATGACTTGAATGTTACTTACAAGCCCGGTAAATATATGTATTTAGCGGATACGTTATCGCGCGCGCCTCTGCCAATTCTTTATGATGACTCGGTAAGTAGGGGTATTCGGTATCAAATAAATCTTTTGATGAGTCAAGTTAAAATGTCTCAAAGTAAACTACATTCCGTTCGAGACGAGACTGAAAAGTGTGCCACTTTCAGTCAATTAATAAAATATATTAACCAAGGTTGGCCGCCATATAAGGGTGATGTAGCAGAAAATTTAAGATACTATTGGTCAATTCGAGAAGAATTGTTTGTTGTTGATGGAGTCATTTTCAAAAATAATTTAGTAGTTATTCCGCAAAATATGAGATTACAAATGTTAAACATTATACATGAAGGCCACCTTGGTATAGATCGCTGTAAGAGGCGGGCGCGAGAGGTATTGTTTTGGTCCGGGAATTACGAAAGATATCGAAATGTATGTGAGACGCTGTGCAGTGTGTCAGGAGTGCTCAAATGCACCGAATAGAGAACCCATGTTGCCGGTTGAAATCCCAGTACTACCTTGGAATAAACTAGGGGCGGATATTTTCGAGTACCGAAAAAAATATTATTTATTAGTTGTGGATTATTATTCAAGTTACGTAGAGGTTGCCAGCTTAAGTAATATTTCATCGGCTACCATTATACGTGCCATGAAAGAAATCTTCTCTAGACACGGCATACCAGAGGTGTTGGTTAGTGATAATGGCACACAGTTCACTAGCAGGGACTTTAAGACGTTTGCTTCTGAATGGGGCTTTGAACAAATCACCACTTCTCCCTACTATGCTCAGGCAAACGGGAAAAGTGAGCGCGCCGTGCAAACAATAAAGAATATTTTAAAGAAATCTCTGGCTAGTGGAACAGATTTTTACCTAAGTCTATTAAGCTACCGTAACACACCGCGTGAAGGTTTGAGCTCTCCTGCACAGATGTTAATGGGACGTCGGCTTAAATGCAGGTTGCCTGTGCACCCTGACATATTAAAGCCAAAAACTGTAAGCCCAATGGAGCATAATATGTTGATACAAAAACAACATAAGAGTAAGCTATATTATGATCAACATAGTAAAGTTTTGCCTAAGTTAAATTCGGGCGATAATGTTATAATATTGGATAAGAACCGTAAAATGCGTGGGCAGATAGTATCAGAATCACATACTCCACGTTCGTATCTGGTAAAAAATAAGATGGGTATATACCGCCGCAATCGCAGGCATTTGCTTAAATGTGTATCTCCAGGTGTAAGTGATTCTGATAGTATAAAAATTACTAAAAATGAGACTCAGCCAATAGAGTTATTAAGTCAGAATACTGAGTTAACTGAGAATACTGATTCCTCATCAACGGAATTTGATGAGAGCAACGATTCCATTCGTTCCGATTATACTATTGCTGAGTCACATTCTCCCATGGTAACCGTTAGAAAAGGGTTACCTTCAAAGACTCAACTATTTAAATAAAACCATTATGTCTCAGTGGTTGAGAACTTGTATAAAATAAAAAATCATTTTGCTTACATATGTGGTATACATATGTATTTGTTTGTATACTTATTTCTGTAGAAAATAGGTTATATTATTGTTTGTTTCTTATTTTTTTTATTGGGGGAAGATGTTGTGGGTAGTCCACTTGTATGAGGTTGTGGGTACTTTAATAATAAAGACAGTTGCTATCTTGACCTGGCGTTTGCATTACACTACACCTTACAAGCTTTTCGTTCCAGTATAACAGACCATGTTTCTTCAGACATCCAAGCGGATTTGGGATGCTCTCTAACACACGTTTTAGCTACACTCACGGCTGTTTCCAGAGTGACACTTTTTAGCTGTTCCCAGGTTCCATTAGCAGAGTCAAATGGATCAGCCTCTATTTCAAGCAGTCTTTCTTTGACAATATTCCGGACATCTTTCTGTGCGTTTTGGGGTAGATCGACGACCTTCCTCGGTCTACTTCGCTTGATATTTTTGAGACGAATCTTTACATGAGCGATAAACAGCTGGTGGTCGCTGCCGCAATCAGCTCCAGGACGTGTCTTAACATTCAATACTGAAGATTTCCATCTCTCTCCCATCAATATGTAGTCGATCTGGTTCCTATACTGACCATTGGGTGATGTCCAAGTATACAATCTTCTGGCATGATGTTGAAATCTTGTGTTGAGTATCGAAAGATTGTTCTCCGTACAGAAATTCAGGAGCATCTGACCGCGGTCATTACGTGTCCCCAGACCAAACTTTCCAATGACATTACGGAGATGGTCATCCATTGTTGTGTTACCTATCTTTGCATTCAGGTCTCCCATTACTACTGTAACTTCCTTTTTTGGAATGTTTCGATACACTTCTTCCAAGTTGTTATAGAAGTCCTCAATTTCTTCCTGGGTTGAGTTCGAAGTTGGAGCATAGACTTGTATTAAGTTAATGGAACTGGGATGCGCAGACAGTTTCAATATTATTATTCTGTCACTGATTGTGTCATAGCCAATGACTTTGTCACTCATCTCCTTGGATACCAGAAAACCAACGCCGCTGAAGCTGTTATCGGGATTCCCCGCGTTGAACCTCATTTTTCCCGATTCAGTGAAACTATGGCCACTATCCTTAAGGTGCGTCTCACTAAGACCTAGCACGTCCAAGCCACATCTATCCATTTCATCGCATACAATTTCCAGTTTACCAGGATTTACAAGCCCGCGCACATTCCATGTTCCCATTTTTAAAACTTGCCTAGGTTGTATTCGTCGGATGTTTTTTCCATCGCCTTTCCTGCCAGCAGTAGTCCAATTTCTGCAAGTAGCCTGTTGACTCACCAACTTACAGCCGGTAGCCAATTTCACACCAGAAGACCCGGAATCATTCTGGCGCCGAGCGTCAGTCGGATCGCCAGACAAAACACTCGTACTTACAATCTGATTCATGATGGTTTTCTTGGGAATTGTAGTGACGGTAGCTTCCCATTCCTTTCCGTCCCGGTCATTTTTGAGGGCACTTACACCCCAAGGCCGCCGTAGCCTCCTCCAGAGGGTTTCCCAACCTGGGTGAATGGTTATACCGCCATTTACTCGGTCGCCAGAGCCTTGTCCGTTATCTAGCAGGGAGCACCGCAGCTACTGGAACTGCCGCCTGACGCTCGAAGAGCATCAAGCGCGTGCAGGTAAGGTTGACACTTGGGCCGTTAAGATCGTGATTACGTTCTCCCCCTTACTCCCCAATAATTATATAACAGTAGACACTGTCTATTCGTTACAATTTTAGGCATGTGTACGCCTAAAATTGTAACGAATAGACAGTGTCGCCGTGCCATGGACAAGCGTACTGTCAAACTGGCAACTATTATGACGGAACGTCACCAAGGCATTCAAAGTGAGTGCCATGGTGCCGTATAAAGGATTTTTTTTTAACTTTTTTTCTAGTTTGTTGGGTTGGAGAGTTGGTTGGAGCTGGTTCCATCTGCCTGGGGTTGCTACCATGCTGACATTTCAAGGGCGAATCAGGTTTTAACTACTAAAAACTGCCAGCCTGACTACTTTTAGACGATGGCTTTAAAAGCGAAAACGGAACGCTAGAGGAAAAAGGGGAGACGGTGTGTAGTCTGCTGCGGGCTGGCTTGGGCCCCCGATGTGGCCCACCGGAAGGCGGTTGCCTATCCGTCACAGTGTATACCCCGCGATCGAAATGAGACTTTATAAAGGAGGGGCGTGCTCTTTAAAATAGTCAATGCACGAGCGGTGGCACGTGCTCGCCTACTTCCAAACTTTAATCTTATTTCATCTTCTTTAAATTAGAGTTTTTTACGTTTCTAGACATTGTCACTGATTAACGGACTGGGGAAGTATCTCGACCTCACAGAAACCGCAGCCAAATAACAATTCCCTTGAGAGTTGTGTTGAAGGAAGGAGTGTAGGCTGGTAACGGCCCGGCGACCCCTTAGTGTTGCTGATTTCCATGGGCGGTGGTGATTGCTGTCAATCAGGTGACTCACATGCTCGTTTGCATTTCTCATCAAATCAAAAAAAAGATAGTCAACTCTTATTAATACCACTGCTGGAAAACGTATGCTCTAAGCCCCTTCGATTGAAGGGAGACCCCCTTCAATCGAAGGGGCTTAGAGCATACTCCGCTACGCTGCTCAGCTGCGAAATATTTGTTGGCGTGAATCTAATATTTGGCATAATGAGTTTAATACAATTAATCTTCTTTTTGGGTTTAATACGAGATTGTTGGCCGTAAACCAATCCAACACCAGTAATAGTGTGCTATATACGTCGTAATACAATAGTTGTTGTTGTGGCTGGTGACCTGCAAACTAGCGATTCTTCGCACCTCCTGCTCTGCTGGAAGCGAAACTGCTACCTTGACACGGTATAACAGGTACCGGCTACTGGTGGCAAATAGTCGTATTTTGTTTCTTAAATACTTTGGAGTAATGCCCATAGCTTTTCAGGCGGATTAGCGACTGTCGCCAGAGCCCCATCCGCTGAAGCAGGATGGTAATGGGCCACTTACATCCAACGATGTCTGTGCAATAGATAGTTGAACGCTTTTACCTTTTTAATTTATTGATATACAAAAATGGTGAATAAAAACATGATGACACAGTATGAAAATTCGTCAGGAATATCTGCACATTCCTCCCCAACCCGTCTGGCCAGCGTGGGGAGTGTAGGCCAAATCCTCCTTCTGTCTAGGATGGGCGAGAGAGGGTCATGCTCCTGTAGTGGAGCTAAAATGACCTGATGATGATCTGCACATTATAGGTTGATTCCTTTTCTTCATTAAAATTGAGGATACGGGTAATTAAAAATCAACTGGATCCCAAAGTGCAGCACCGCAGTGGGGGTCCACTGCGGTGCTTTGGTCCACTTTGGGATCCAGTTGAGCCCTGAAGGCGGTAGAAGTAACCTTCTCAATTCCTTCATAGACCAAATATCCTCTGATGTAAAAGGCTAAACCAAACAGTTAAATTATTTCATTAGTTCATCCATACTATTATTATATTTTTAACGTGAAAGTATCTTTGTTTGTTTGTTCCTCTTCCACGTTGTAAGGAGCCAGCTGATTGACATGGATTTTATACGCGGATAGTTTAAGGTCTGGAGAGAGTCATAGATGTTGGAATTGACTTTATTTTAAAGAAGTGACACAAAGACATCATAAGAAAACAGTGCCTAGTAAAAGGACATCATAAGAAACAGTGCATAGTAAAAGGAAACATAAATTCAAATTTTGATTAGCCAGTAGTAATAAATAATAAAATACAACATACTCCCCCGTAACCAAAAATAAGATTATAAAGATAAACCTATTCCTTGTACACAATTTTGATGCTTAATGCGAGCTAAAGGCTTAGTAAGCACATCTGCCCACATCTCCAAAGTAGGGGTATAAACAATACTAATTATATAGTTAGATATCAAATCACGTATAAAATGAAACTTAGTGTCTATATGTTTGGTTCTATTGTGGTGGACCGGATTATTTGCCAGTTTTTGGGCAGACTGTGAATCATTGTAGACAGTGACAACAGTTGACTCACCAGTTAGACAGTGACAACAGTTGACTCACCGCTTCAGAAACATAGCCTCCTTTGCCGCACTCACCAAACTCATTAATTCGCTCTCACTTGAAGATAAAGCTATGGTAGTTTGCTTCTTACTCTCCCATGAAATTGCTCCACCGCCCAGGGAGATGTAAAATCCAGTGTATAAGCGACGATCAATAGGACAATTGGCCCAATCTGCGTCCGCATAACCAACTTATAATACGTTATCAGCACGAAACTCTATTTATCTGAGTGAATACTAATAAAACTGAATTTATACTTCATTAAAAGTGAAGTAGCAAGTTTTTCCTATGTATATGTGTATGATTTATAAAGATCTGTGAAAATTTTTAATAGTTCACGAAAATATTTCCATAGGATATTTTTTGTGTTGACATCAAACAGCTGAGCGTACGTAAACATGTCAAACAATTCTTTTTCTGGTATAAAATCACTTTTAGATAGAGACGGTTATTCTATATGGAAATTTAAGATCCGCATGTACCTGATACACGAAGATTTATGGGAGAATATCGCCGCTTATACTGAAGGTAATGATATATCACCAGAAAAGAAATTACGTAACGATCAAAAGGCGTTATCCAAGATATGTAGTATCATTAGATAGATAGAGATTAGATATAGATCTGTAGATGGTATGGCGATCACCCATGTTAGGTCCTGTAAAACAGCCAAGGAGGCTTGGGATGCCCTTTCGTCCGTCTACGAGGACAAAGGCTTAGGGAGACGTATAAGCCTCGAACGGAAGTTGTACAGGTATTGTCTTAACGACTTTAACTCCAACAATAGACTAGATTTTATCCCTGAAAATATATCTTATTCCCACGGAAAAAAGTTTTATTAAAATAATAAGTACGCGGGCGAAGCCACTGTTAGTTTAATATCTGGTGACTAAAAAAATGTTTATGAAGGGGCAATTTGAAGCAATTTTTTTATTTTTCTAAATGTGCCTAATATTCGTCATAGTCTCATTAAATTTTTCACATGCGTCATGAGTTATCGTTTTAATATTTAAGAAATGAAAGCTGTAGTATTTCGTGGAAAGGAAATACCATGTTTTATTGCGATTCCAAAGAGGATTCCTCCTGCGCATTATTAAGTTGTGGAATGAACTCCCCGTTTTCCCAGGAAGCATGTGGCGTCAAATAAAAATTGGTTGCCTGTAAAGTCGGTATACGGGCGAAAGTTTTACGTGACAACGACTTTGAGTGGTAAAATGTTTTCGAGTGGAAGGGACGCATGCCTTTCACTTTTTATGTCTGTCTCTCTCGCTCTTAGAAGGGACGCGTGCCTCTCACTCGCTCTCATTGTGAGCGCATAACGTGAGCCAGTTTCTTGAAGTGTCACCCGGCTAACCAATTTATAAGACGTTGTCACGTCAAAAAAAGTGAGGTAATTTTCATAGAGTCGATCGGCGATGAGCGAGTTATGCTAATTCTGTTGCACATGTTCATAACTGTAGCTGCTTTTCATCATGCAGATAGCAGTCGTGTTTGTCACCTTAGTGAAAAAAAAATCATGACTGTGACAAAATGATTGGGTCATTTTACTTACCGTTATACCATCTTATGTATGGCTAAAACCGATCGAACTCAATCACGTGAAGGCTTAGAAACCAATTAAGTTTAAAGATGGCTTGGTGGATTAACTCCCGCATTGCTATCAGAGCAAATATTTAAGCAAGAAAATTTTATCTCTATGTGTGTAAAACACACAGTATAAGTAATAATACTACGATTAAGGTCTGTTGTAGACAATTCTGTTTTTTATTTCTTTCTTTGCGATATATTTATCAGGAAGTAAAAAAGGCTGTAATTTGATAAACAATTTTTAAAACAAGAAATTATTAACATGCAAATATTTATACAAGTCGTTTAATAACAAACTTCCTAATAGCCACAGTAAAATTTTCAAATTTCATTAAAAACTTTTACTTAATGTCCCATTGTTCCATAATCAATAATCCTCTCTTGTTAAAGGAATCAAGGTCACCACAGGACAGACATTTCTGCCTAGTGTGAAACCACAGATAAATCAGATGCTACATACCTTGGTTTACAAGATCTCTTATATTATGTTTAAGTAACTGTATTGTAGCATAATTTTCCTTTTATTTAAATAAAATATTTAGTTTTTTTTATTATTTTGGTAAATTATTCTTACACATGTTTATTCCATTGGCTATTGGCTAAATCATATTAAAATGATTATTATTACTTTAATGTTAAAGAGATGGATGGCTGGGTTGGTATTAGGCTATCTACATAGCAGTATGACCACACGAAACTAATGACGATGTAGCAAACTGACTAGTCGTAATTTAGCCTAGGTCTTCTTATTGACTACATCGCAAAAAATGTAGGTAGCAAATTGACTAATCATTTATTTGTCTCGTTTATGTTTTGTTTCATGAATGTACAGTCAATTGAAACTACATATTTTTTAAACAAATTTAACAATGTAAATCGAAGCCAACAATTAAACAGCCTTCTACGTCAACTGAATTTATAGTTTCAAATGTGGTTCCAATGGGCGATTAGGGGAACGTCAGACGTCAATGTTGACGTTAAATGTTGAGTAGTAATCATTTTTATATTTTTGTAACGTAACACTAGTTATTTTATTTCATTTATTACATTGAAACTGTTTTAAAAAATTAAATCTCAATCATGTAGTCCACTAATCGTATGAGCATGATACGGATAATGAGCAGACAAAGAGAGCTTAACGCTAACTTGCTTGTTGGATTAGATTGCCACGCGCAACGACACCATTGAGCTTCTCAAATTATATAAATTTAGAGCACCTCAAATTCAGAGATCCGATTTAAATGCAAATCCTCACGTAGAGTTATGGGTCTGTGACAGTAAGATAGCATATTAAAATATTCTTAACGTCAATGATTACTCATCCTAAAATATTATTATATTTTAGCTGAGTTATCCTTATCGTATATTGCAGACATCTTTGTGACAATGTAAGGTGAGTTAAATTTAAAAAATCTCCATATAATTGAAAATAATATTATGGATGTGAGAAGCTCGTTGGCGTCATTGCGCGTGTCTGTCTAATCGGAAACGCAAGTTAAGCAACACCGACCGTAGCCTGTCCATGGATAGGTTTATTTACCTCGAGCTCCTCCGTACTTCGGAGCTGTAGGTCGGAGGTGTAATGTTATTCTGTTACCTACTTTGTTTGCTACAGAAAGAAACAAATATATAACTCAACGCGAAATTGTAAGCACAGTTAGTATAACATAATACAACTAACATGAACACAAATTGACGACAAATGTATTATTCTCACAAATTTCTAACAAATTACGTTTTCGACGATTTTACCAAATACCGAAAACTTTACTTTCAATTTAGCAATTTCTCTACCTTAAATTTTAGTCAACACAAATATAACAGTAATTAAAATTCACTTTATAATTTATTGAAATTCTCTTGAGGATTTGTGGAGTTTTCGAAATTATAATTTTAAATACTCTTACTCTGCCTAAAACTTTATTGGCCATTTTTTTTTTATTGAGACACGGCATGTGACAACCAGCGCCTGCCTGGTGGGCCGCAGGGCAATGGATTCCAGGAATAGAAGCGAAATTATAAGGTTAATGTCATCTCGTTGCGTCCATTATGCCGGCCTATAAAGGAAGACAAGGAAAAGTCTATTCCACTATGATCATCTGACTGACGTCACCTGGGGCGTCACGTGCGACTCTTTAGTATCCTTCGAATATAATAATCACCTGAACCCCAATAAAATTACTCGATTGGTATCGCCTTCCAATAAATATCTCTAAAGCAATTTTTTAAAAATATTAATACGTATCCCTTCTGGTTATTGAATACAACATTTTAAAATGATATTATACTAAACTATAAAATTGGCCGTGTGGTTTCCGGCAGACTAGAATAGAATCACTCCGTCTCTTCCCGTGGATGTCGTACAAAGCGACTATGGGAAATAAATTATCAAATATCGATCAGGCCTCCCCAACCCGTTTGGCTAGCGTGGGGAGAGTAGGCCAAATCCTCCTTCCGTCTGGGACGGACGAGAGAGGGTCGTGCTCTTGTAGTGGAGACTAAAAATGGACCTGATGATGATGATAATAAATAAATATTTCTGGACAATTTACACAGCGCCATCTAGTCTCAAATTAAGCGTAAAGCTTGTGTTATGGATACTAGACAACTGATAAATGTACTTATTAAACACATTTTTTTTTTATAAATACATACTTATAATACATAGAAAACACCCAGACCAAGATAATAATAAGTGCGGGAATCGGGAATCGTATGGGTATAATCGAAGCGTTGTCTAGTTTACTATATCGAAAGACAAATTTAAATGCCATATTCATTTTAACGTGCAGTGAATTAGTTTATATTATTATTTTCAGCGCATGAAAGAATATCGTTTAAGCGTTATTATTAATATCTCTTTGTACTACACGGGTCAAGCCCGGTCATTTGAAAGATGTACGCGGGGATATGTATCCAACGCGTAGAGGCCCCTTAGAGAAGTTTGACGTAATGTTGTACTCCCACCATGACTCGCACTCTCTCACACTCTCAACAATATATACACAGATCTCAGCAGGAACTGTAACTATTCAAAATTATATATTAAATTATAATAAATGGGTCATGAGGATAATTTTGGCGGATTTATTCATTATAAGGAAAAACGTATGTATAATATAACTTAGACCATACCAATACACTCTTGTTACCGATAAGCGATAGTTGAGTTTCTCTTAGCTCGAAGCCGTTCTTACGATGTTTAAGACGCTTCAGCAAGTAATTAATTTGTAAGTGAGTTGTAAATTTAACGTAGTAATTTAGCAGAGTCAATATGGAATATAATTAGATGTTAATCTTGACGTGATAATATCGTTTAAGCGTTAAGTTAGTATTGATTTATTCGTAAGTGAAAGTAAGAGTTAGTAAGGCTATTCGTAATGTTATCCCATAAGGTTATTAATATTATTATTTAAGATTATCCCATAATTTTGTGGGGATAGTAGCAACGAGAAACGGAAGATTTAAAGAGAAAACTTTCATATTCGGTAAGCAAGCAAATTGGCCGTGTGGTTTCCGGCAGACTAGAATAGAATCACTCCGTTTCTTCCCGTGGATGTCATACAAGGCGACTAAGGGAAATAGGTACGTTATCAAATATCGATCAAGCCTCCCCAACCCGTTTGACCAGCGTGGGGAGTGTAGGCCAAATCCTCCGTCCGTCTAAGACGGACGAGAGAGGGTCGTAAGCAAAACCAAAAACATACTTTTCTTCTATCTCCTGTCACACAGTCTACTCCTTTTTTATAATTGATTTATTCGTAAATGTTTGATTGTTAGATACCAATTATAAAATAAATATAAATAATAAATATTCCTGGACAATTTACACAGCGCCATCTAGTCCCAAATTAAGCGAAAAGCTTGTTCTATGGGTACTAGATAACTGTATACTGTAACTGATATATATATATATATATATATATATATATATATATATATTGTAAATATTTACATATAGAACATAGAAAACGCCCAGACCAAGACAAACAGACATGTTCATGCACACAAATGTTTGTCTTGTGCGGTGATCGAACCCGCGACCTCGGAGTCAAAGTGGCCATTACTAACCATTCGACCACCAAGCTCATGAGGCAAGTCCTGTCTACTTCCTTATCATGACAACCACGACCACTCTGGCAGTCTGGCAGAGTGAAGCGACAAAGAAGAAGAACCGAAATTTTTATTAACAAATGATTTTATAGTATTGCCGAACTTATAAATGATAAAGTTTAACATTCAATGAAATTTGTAAAGAGTAAAATGAATTTGTAATAATAAAAAAAATTTACGTACTATTTGTGACATTTTTATATTTTTCTTGAAAACTGTAATATTTGACATTTATGTTTAAATCAAATTGCACTATATTAAGTATCATAATTCTATTTCAGTTTTAGCATGCGCTAACGTAAAATGTATATGGAACATGAAAACCTAATTGCTTAAGACCTTTTTTTAATGAACCTCCATTTTAAGCAAAATGAATGATTCTGAAAATGATTCTGGCAGTATAGTATGCAGGATCTCTACAATGATGTCTAATGGAGTGCCATAAACTACTAAACCTTGAGACATCGCTTGTTGAGATCCTGCATACTACTTAATTTAATTTTCATTTACTTAACTCCTACATAATTTAACCCCAAAAAGGGGTTGATTTCTAAAGATACATTATTAGTACACCGCCGCACCATCTATAGAGCATACATTTTAAACTCCTACACTACACACTTGTCTACACCCTATAAGGAACCTACCTGCCAAATTTCAAGTTTGTAGGTGTTATAGTTTCTGAGATTTCGTGATTAATCAGTGAGTGGTATTTCGTATATTTATTTGTATATAGGTATATAGATTAAATATATATTTTAAATATTTAAAGAAATATTTATAAATATATAGATTAAAAGAAAGAATATTATTTATTTTTAGCACATCCTAACTGTATAATGTTCATCACACACGGTGGTATGCTCTCGCGACAGAGACTATTCACTTTGGAAAACCTATAATCGGTATTCCAGTTTTTGGTGATCAGCTTACTAACATAGAAAGATCTGTTAAAAAAGGATATGCAATAAAGCTCAACCTTTCCTAAGATATGATTGGTAACCTAGAAAAAGCAATCACTGATATTTTGAATAATCTTAAGTAAGTTATACAATTGAATTGTTTTTTTTCTTTTGATATCTAATAATTAGAATCTAGTGTTCGTACCTTTTGTTAACAATCTTATATTTTTATCTCACAATTTTCTAACAATTTATTATTGCACGTCGCTATTATGCTAATAATCATACTCATCATCATGAAGAATTGTTATATTCGAAGATTTATTTATTTATTTATTTAATTCAACATCGCATTACATATGGGCCTTAATTAAATTAAATTAATTAAATCAGATACATATGCACCTTGTCAGGCATCGCAATGGTCGAGAGAGAGATTAACATTACGAATTAAGGTATTCCGCGACCGAGTAGAAGGGTTTACGTAATAAATGTTTTTGAAGAGAATTATAGACAATCCTGTCATGTGATTCGTCTTTCATATATCTGGGCAGTTTGTTATACACCCACACAGACATGGGGTAAGGCCCAGAACTATGTATTTTTAGCTTAGATGTTATTTGCATCATATTGTTAGGTCTCCGTGATTGGTAACGGCGCGGCATACGGTACGATAAAAACTGTACGGATTTTTTCTTACAAATTTGCACAGTTCCATTATATATAATATATTTGGCAGTGTCAATACTTTTAAATTACAAAAGTGTTGTCTACAACTCTCTCAAAGATTAACCGCATTACCTATGGTTGGATTGGGATATTGTAGTTGTCGAAATTAATCTTAAGTGCCGGAGTGCGGTCATTTCGATTTTTGGCAGACATTTTATATCTAACTCTCCATTATGCAAAAACAAGTATTTGTCAATTTGTATATCTTCATGTTTCCATTAGTGTCCAAGACTCAATCGTATTGTCCAGATGTAACTAAATATTATAATAATTTAAAGACGCGGTCGCTATGACTCATATTCATTGAGCATTTTATAAGCTCGTATAGCATGATGTAAATTTTTGACAAAAAACTTTGAGCGTTGTATCTTAGACTTGCTTGATGAAGAGAAAAATATTACTTTTTAGAAGAGACTGCCAATAAAGCAAGTGGAACAGACATATCAGACTACAGACATATCCAATAAATAAAAAGAAATATTACTGACTGGAAAGACATTGACGAGCTCTTCGACGAGATATTTGAGTAATACTGACGAGCTCGGTGGGCGAATGGCTAGTAATGGCCACTAAGACTCCGAGATCGCGAGTTCGATCCCCACACAATATAAATATTTGTGTGCATGAACATATTTGTTTGTCTTGTTCTGGGTGTTTTCTATGTATGTATTTACAAAAAAATAAATGTTATATCCTTTATCTAATACCCATAATACAAGCTTGTTTTGGACTAGATGGCAGTGGGTAATTTGTCCAGGAATATTTATTTTATTTATATACGACATGTGTCTTATTTTATAATAAATTCTTTTCTTGTAACTGATTAGGTAAGTTTAGTTACCGAAGTGGACGGAGGGAAAACATCCAGATACTTGAGAGATAATATCGCCATAAATTCTTTGTCTATGTCTCAGTTAATCCGAGTTTATTGTACTTTCTGTTTTTCACAATTAAAACAAAAAAATGGAAACCATTTTTCATAACGGAAGCAGACGCTTTTAAAATTTCATTAATTTCATATGTTCAGTTTTGTAAAATTTGATATTTAGATTTTTTCGGAATCTATATAAAGCTTTATTACAATTCTTTTACAAAGACAGAATAGAACATTTAATATTAAGCGATATTACTTACTAATAATTAAATATATACAAGATTAGAATACTATCACATTAGCATATATTACCCAAAGCCCTATCGATTGATTTATATTTTTCAGGTACACAGAAGTAGCAAAACAATTATTATATTTCGTTTATCACGACAGACCAGTGCCTCCTGGTAAAGAGTTGGTGCACTGGGTGGAGCATGTCGTTCGCACGCAAGGAGCACCACATCTTCGCTCGCCTGCCCTGGATGTGCCGTTTTTCCAAAAGATATACTTAGACCTTGCTGGATTAATTTTAGTAATTATCTTGGTTCTAAGATTCATAATTGTACGATTATGTTGTTCGACAAAAAGAGAGAATAAGAAAAAGAAAAATAATTAATTAGAATAAAAATTACTAACAGAAATTATAATAGGTGGAAGAAAATGCTTTCAGTATTTAATGTTTTCAACCTAGATGGTTGTCGTAGCGGAGTATGTTTACTACCCATGCAAATAAAATAGTTCATCTTTCTATGGATTCGAGCGATGGTTAAAAAAACAGTAATAGTGATCACAAAGAAAAGGAATTCAAATCCAACATGAGGGAAGGTTTGTTATATCTCTACGTTACCAATACTTAGGCATCCACACATAGGAATTATGTGTTCTACTGCTACGAGTCTTCATTTGAAAGGCTTTAGAGCATACTCCATTACGCTGCTCAATGGCGAATTATAGGCCAGTTTTTTCAAGCCGCCTAAAGACCACTGACTTGGCTTAACGACTGTCATCTAATGACAACAGTCAGGACCGACGGCTAATTGTGCCCTCCGAAGCACGGAGGAGCTCGAGATAAATATACCCATCTCTGGACAGGCTACGGCTGCCGTTGCTTAACTTGCGTGTTCGATTAAACTGACACGCGATACGATACCATAGAGCTCCTCAATTACATTTGATGATTTCTTACTTTTAAAATCAAGACTTCAGAAGACTTTTAAAGATCTTTCTACCTTCCAATTGTTTAAGTACAAAACACTGACGCTGTGCCGCCGCTGTGCATGTGTGTGACTGTGTGGAGCAAGCGGAGTACAGCATACGGCGAAAGAGTTTAGAACCTCCGACTGGTGAAGTACCTCCACCTCACAGAATACCGTAGCCAAATAACAATTCCCTTGAGAGTTGTTAAGGAAGGAGTATAGGCTGGCAACGGGTCAGCGACCCCTTGGTGCTGCTGATCTCCATGGGCGGTGGTGATTTCTTTCGTCAGGTGACCCACATGCTCGATTGCCCTCCTCTCATATAGAACAAACAACCCATAATCAGATGTGGTTAGTGAATGCTTAATCATGATGATAACGCATACTGAACGTTTTGTTATGCTTAACCTGTTTGTTTATTTTTTTTAACCTGTGACCATGAACTCAGAATATGTAGGTACTCATGAGCGAGTAGTCTAGTCTTATAGTTAGTAGTAAAACAACTACCATTCATGACACACGTGTGTGATTTAATTTTTTTTATTTAATACTTTGTTGTGATTTAGGAGTCAACGTATCACAATTCCTGCTTGTGCGTTTATCCAGATGTAAATCTTTAAAAATACAATATATTTCACTTGTAAGTATACTTTTGAAATTATCTGTGAAATGTGTCTTGATTTTATTTTGTTTACCGTGCACAGAATAGGTTAGGTTAGGTATTATTATACGAACGGAATTATAATCAATATAATTTTCGTAAAAAGGGTTACAAAGTTTTTGCTACACGTATTAATATAATTAATACGATATAGAGTGAATATTAATATTAATAATACTAATACAATTAATAAAATTGCGCATACGGAGTAGTATGACATTTCGTACACTTATAGTTTATACAGAGAAGGAGTGATTATGCCAATATTATTTTTTAAATTATGCATAAAAATGGAGTAAATCAATATCAATATAAATCCGTGATTATAGAAGTTTAGTCTTTGATATTAGAACTTTAATAATGTTCAAACTTATAATGTAATTTAATTACGGTCGAATTTGGACCACTGGGCGACCACTAGTAGAATTAGTTATAAGAAACGCACGCATCAACGTTGTGCATTTCTGAATATTTTGAAATGGTTAGGGAATAATTTCACACGAATTGCTTTATTTATCAGTATAAAAGATTTTTCATTTATGTGGTAAAATACAATATTTATTTATTTTTATCGTATATAAACATGACAATTTATAATACATTAAAAATAAATAGCAGGAGCAGGCATACATATTCGCTATATATTTGTTTGTCATTATTGTTTTCTTTTTATGATTGTATTGTAGAAAACACACACCACAAGGATCACGATCACCGTCCGTCATGACGTTATATTTATTTAAATTAACTTGACCTTGACACTTGGCTCTTGATGGCGTCATTATTGTCAGTCTAATCAAGTCTCTGTGTGTATCAGTTTATTCATTCCTTGCTTCTATGTGCTTCTCAGCAAGTTTACTTCTAAGAGACTCTATCCTTAGTAATTTGTTTAACAACTCTTAAAGTTCTAAGGATTTGTAACTCTACATAGTGTGTGTGCGCGTTTTGCGTGTGTATTAAAATAGCAAAAGGTATTTGACATTTGACTCTTTATTCTTTATTATTCTTTCTCCACAAGCTTTACAAAACAACATATTTTGTATGGTCACAAGTAAAGTGTTGAACGGAATTCCATGCCAGACAGAATGCTTATAACAAGCCTTTAATGTTATCATCATGTTCTGCGACTTGGAATGTCGTAGTACAAACACGTAAGCTGTGGAGAACTGGGGTCATACCGCCGAAGCTGAAGACGATTGTCATCGGAATTTTTGCATCTACAAATTGGTCTTAGGCTAAAGTTATTGCTAAACATCTTCCGATCAGTCGGTAGAGCTCTAGGGTTTCTACCAGCTAAGCTAAACACTGGCCGTGTGGTTTCCGGCAGATTAGAATAGAATCACTCCGTCTCTTCCCGTGGATGTCGTACAAGGCGACTAAGGGAAATACATTATAAAACATCGATCAGGCCTCCCCAACCCGTCTGGCCAGCGTGGGGAGTGTAGGCCAAATCCTCCTTCTGTCTGGGACGGACGAGAGAGGGTCGTGCTCCTGTAGTGGAGACTAAAATGACCTGATGATGATGATGATGAAGCTAAACACAGGTACCATAAATCTAAGCTGAAGGCTGTTAATACAGCTACGGTAACCGCTTCACATTAGGCCGGCTAACGTAGTGTTAGTATGCAGACGTAGTAAAGTTATTTTGTACTACTTATGAATTAAGTATTTTATTACAGAAAATGAAGTTCACATTGTTAATACTCACGCTCATAGCATCACAGTTATGTGACTCATACAAGATCCTGGTGATGTTCCCTGCGCCAAGCAGAAGCCATAATATACTGGGTACTGGCGTTGTCAAACATTTGCTGGATGCCGGTCATGAGGTAAGAAAACAATTACGAATATTACTAGCTTCAACCCGGGACATCGTGAATATCAGTTGTCTCACCAAATATTGGTCATGTGCCGGGACAGTTTTTTTTTATTTTATTTTTTTGGATAAAAAGTATCCTGTTAATTGTTTTGGATTTCTATTATGATGTATGCAAAATGTTATAGCAATCAGTACAGTAGTTAAGTTCGTGAAAGCGGAACAAACAAACTCACTTTCCCATTTATAATATTAGTAAGGCTATCATTATGCCATGAAATTACCATGGAATCAAATACAAACGCTCATCTCAAGTAGACTTGTAGCCCTAGACAAATGCCCCTGTGTGAGACCAGTCGGTATTGGTGAGTGTCTACGCAGGATCCTGGATTTTGGGGTGTATGTGGCTCACTACTACCTTAGAGCGAAAGCCAACCTCACCTGCACGTGGTCAATCTGCTGTTTAACAAACGAGGCTCTGGCAAAAGTGAGGTAGGGCTCAGTGCCCGGCTGGGGAAGTACCTCCACCTCACAGAAGACCGCAGCCAAATAGCATTCCCTGCGAGCATCGACCACTAATAAATATTAGTGATCGATGCAGCGGTTGTTGTGTTCCTGCGAGTGAGTGAGGTCACCAGATAGTAATGCTTGGGAGATTGCTGTGGCGACATTGTGGGAGCGGCGGAGGATTCCGTCAATTAATTGCCAAGAGGACTGAGCTGACCCGGCGGCCAGGGAGACCCGTTGAAACCGTTGTTCCGCTGGCCGCCCGCGATATAGTACAGGGGCCCAATCGAGGCTAACCACCTCGAGAGGCCACCTTTCATACCGCGCATAATCTCAGGGTAGATCGTCGTGCCGGTTGGTGACCGGAAGGACCCGGCGACTACCTCCGGGGGGGTGCGGGGGCCCTTCCGTCCGTCGGGTGAGTGCAGCTCCTCTAACGGCAAGTTTATGGAGGGACGGAGCCACCGACCCCTTCCCCTCTGCCGTGACAGCAATTTCCACTCTTCACGTTTTCCATACTTATGACAGCGCAACCAATGAGAAATGGTCATACAGCGGTGCACTCCCCCACCACCCTGTTAAAGGTGGAGTTCGCTAACATCCGCGGACTCCACGCAAACCTCAACGCCGTCCACCAGCACCTCGAGACGGCCCGGCCTGCCTTGCTGTTTCTGACGGAGACACAAATCCAGCGCCCAGCGGACACTTCTTACCTGCAGTACTCCGGCTATGTACTCGAGGAGGACTTCCACGCGAAAGCCAGGGTCTGTTTGTTTATCCGTTCGGTTGTCTGTTGTCGCCGTCTGCGCTGTTATGAGGATCCCTCCTTTCCCGTCCTTTGGGTGCATGTGATTGTAGGCCTCCGGAGTCGGCTGTACATGTGCCTGTGTAGATCCCACAATGGAGACACGGAGACAACTCGACTCTTCGAATATCTTACTCAGGCGGCAGATGAAGCGCAGGAGCGGTACCCTACTGCGGAGATGGTGTGTTTGGGTGACTTTAACTGCCACCATGACTCGTGCTTGGGTTCCTCCACAACCAACCATGCAGGAAGGGCCACTCATGCGTTCGCTCTGTCCCACAGCCTGACGCGATTGGTAGACCAACCTACCAGACCCGACATTGCTGGCAGGCATCAGGCATCAGGCGCCCTCTTTGCTCGACCTACTGCTGACCACCCACCCTGAGGGATTCCGGGTTTCTGTTGAGGCACCCTTGGGCACCTCTAATCACTGCCTGGTGTCCACAACAGTGCCAAGCGCAGTCCTGCCGCAACCCGCGGCAGTTAAGCGCCGTGTATGGCACTACTCGTCAGCAGATTGGGACGGTATGCGCGACTACTTTGCTTCCGCCCCATGGGGGCAGTGCTGTTTCAGTGAGAGGGATGCTACGGCGAGTGCTGCGGCTATTGTTGGCGAGATTGCCATTGGGATGGAGTATTACATCCCTTACTCCGATGTCGCCATTAAGAGCCGGAGACGCCCGTGGTTTAATCGCGAGTGCGCCGATGCTGTTAGTAACAAGCAGGCGGCGTACCGTGCTTGGACCCGGGGCCGCGCCCTCAATGATCCCAATATCAACTCGCTGAAATCAGCCTACAACACTGCCACCAAGGTATGCAAGAGGGCATACATTAGAGCGGACGCACAGCGCGTTGCACGTGTGGGCCAGGAGCACTAGCTCCTAATGAATGACCTCTTTCAAAAATAATGTCAACCTGGGTCTAACTTGGGAACGCTTCTCATCGACGCTAATACTGTCTTTAATTCCGTAAACAGGCAGTTTGCTCTCTGGCAAGCAAGGTTTTATGGACACACTGTACCCGCTTTCTATACAACATTACAACAGACAAGCAGAACTCGTAATCCGTGAATCTAATCTATAGTGCAGAAGGATTAACTACTTAATATAAGTTTATTAACGAAATTTGAGATATGTTTGAGAGTTTTGCTAACACACTTGGGGAGTGTAGTTAAAGAACTCATCATATCTGAAGGAGACTGTGGACTTCGCGGAGACCAAAGATGCCGCGACGTTTGAAATGCTCAGAGGCGATTTTCGATATACATGTCGTCGATACCGACCCTCCCTCTTTCACGCCTTGTATCCGTCCTAAAATCTGCCGAAAAAGAAAAAAAGAGAAAATATTGCGTGTGTGTAGAATTTGACATGCAACGTTCACTCCTCTTATTACATCTGTTGACGGAGTCTTCGCACCACAGATATCCTTTATTTATCAAACACCTCGATGAGGCCATTGCTGACGGTTTGAACAGATCCCATATGTACCATGATTGGTTAGATAGGATCAAAAATTATAACCACAATTATTTGGGCCTCAAGTATGTGTACAATCCATGGTACAAGACACAAACATTCTATGAAATAACTCTTTCGTTTCGAAAACGCATCATCATCATCATCAGGTCCATTTTAGTCTCCACTACAGGAGCACGACCTTCTCTTGTCCGTCCTAGACGGAAGGAGGATTTGGCCTACACTCCCCACGCCGGCCAAACGGGTTGGGAAACCCTGATCGATATTTGAGATTAATGTATTTCCCTTAGTCGCCTTCTACGACATCCACGGGAAGAAACGGAGTGATTCTATTCTAGTCTGCCGGAAACCCACGGCCAGGCCACACGACAACGCATCCTACTACCTAACCCATAAACATGATTATTTTTATATTTATTTAATATAGTCACTTTTGTTTATTTTAATAGTTTCTGAATAATAAAATATTAAGAGTGAAAAAAAATACACTCTACTATCTAGTCCCGAACTAAGCAAAGCTTGTACTAGATAACCGATATAATACTTATTCTTTTTTAAAATTATAACCTAAACAAATACCCACCCTAGACCAACAGCATGCAGCAGATATATTCGTGCACACAAATATTTGTTTTGTGCGGGGATTGAACCCGCGACCTCGAAGTCAAAGTAGCCATTCAACCACCAGACTCGTCTAATATTAGTAGGTTATCAATAAGGCATTTAATAAAATATTTGATTCCAGGTGACTCATGTGACGCCATATCCAAGGAAAGATCCTCATCCGAGGCTGCATCAGATTGATATAAGCGATATCGTGGATGAGGAACTATTAGGTACAGTAGTATTTAAGATTTATTTCGTTGTGTTCGGTCCTTGTGCATCGGAAGGGTCACCTTATGCATCATTCAGTGTATGCCTTGTGGTTAAATTTCCCCTATATTATTCCACAGGCTCATTGACAAACATCTCTGCAGTGCTAAGTGGCGAAGATTCCACGAGCTTTTCATTGATGTTCAAATTTATTTCGTTGTTTAGTGTCGGAGCAATAGAAAATCATAACTTTGCCAAGTTGCTGGGTGACACTACCCAGAAATTCGACGCTGTCATCGCTGAGTGGACTTTCAGTGATTTATTTACAGGGTTAGTTACACAAAACTTTATCTGTTATTCTAGTTCTAGTAGTGTCCGTTTATGTATCATATCATTTCGAGATACTCAAATCATATATATTTTTTTTTATGCTACGTCGGGTGGCGAACAAGCATACGGCCGCCTGATGTAAAGCGTTTACCGTAGCCATATTAACGCTCGCAACATAAAATATCGCTTGCGTGTCGCCACCCCCGCTGCCAACGCAGCATATCCTTCCTTCCTTTCTGGTAACCTCACTCACTCGCAGGAACACAACAATCCTCAAGGGGATTGTTATTTTAATTTTAAATTTGGCTGCGGTATTCTGTGAGGTGGAGGTGCATTCCCCAGTCGGGTAGCTTACAATTACGCTCCCTACCTCTTTTCGCCAGAGCTTCGTTTGTTAGTCAGCAGGGTGCACCGCGTGCAGGTGAAGTTGGCTTTGGTTCAAAGATGTTGATGAACCACTAACACTTCAAAAAGCTCTCCCTACTGTAGCTTTTGTATGTGACCCATATTAAGCGACCATGTCTATGCGACGTAAGTCAAAGATTGCGGTTTGACTTAAAGTCTATTAAGGTATATCGCACGAAAATATCTTTTTTAGTTTTAAAAACATATAATTAACTAGTACAGATGTATCAAACTTCATTACAGGCATCATGTAAAGGTTAACTATAAAATTATACACTGAAATAAAATGTATTGCTCCAAAGCCCAAAATTGACTAGTCTCTTTCAAGCATTATATAGTTGACTGTAAGAGATCCCTATTGAGATAAATACGCCATTGTATACAGTGTAATAATCTTTGTATAAAATGTGATGTCGCATACATTAAATTGGTAGTTGATGATGGATATACCACCATCCACAAATGGCAAGCACGTGATCGCTTCTATAAGAAAGCGGGCCAGACTTTATATTGCACTGCAATAAACTGATAAAATTTTCCAAATTATTAATATTTAAATGTACAGTATTTTGTTTCCAGATTGAGTACAGTGTTCGAATGCCCGTTCATCTGGCTATGTAGTATTGATTCTAACTGGATGATACTTGATGTAGTTGATGAATTACCAAACCCTGCCTATGTGCCTGATGCTTTCTCAAGCAATTCACCACCATTCACGTTTATAGGTCGTGCACAAGAGCTGTTTTACATGATGACAGGTTTAACTTTAAAAACCTTGTAAGTAATATTGTTTTATTATGGAAATGAATGTGTAATAAGATTGTGCACGCAATGTATAGACTGGAGATAAATAGAACCATGATTTTGAATGAGGATGGAAGAAAAAGACATACTGCGCCGATTCCATATAATGGACATGCGAATAATGACGAAAGAGGAACGAGCCTCAAAATTACTGTCAAGGTTATCCCAGGAGACTGTAGCATGGACTTTATCAAATAGGGTCGGCAACGCGCATGTGATGCTTCTGGTGTTACAGGCGGTACCTATAGTATGTAAGGTATCTGTCATTTGAAGAAAATAATGATACACATCACTCAAACGCATTTATTAGCTTTATTTAGGGACCATGGTAATATGAAAACGCTTACATAAGACTTATTATTTATTGAACGTTAGCAATAAGAAACAGTTCTATACCTTTTCGAAATTGTATGTTGTTTCGAATTTGATGCACACAACACAAATTGGGGAAATTAAGAACTAGATCGTTATTGCGTACCTACATCCAAAGTATAAACGTGAAAATGGGTCTGTATGTTTACCACTAAACGGTTGAACCAATTTGAAAGATATTTGGCATACGCATGACTTCATATTAGATCCGGAGGAAGATCACAGACTACCTCTTGATGCGATAACTGACATTCATGTGGGTGAACACAGCACAGGCACAGATAATATAAAAAAAAAAAAAAATATTACTGACTAACTTATCAACATCCAGTCCGACCTGATGATCTTAGAAACTTGATATTTGGGTTTTGATGTAGACGCTAAATATGAAAGTAATTTAAATAAAACCCACAGGATTCAGGTCTTTAGCGCATACAAAGTCGTAGGTTAAAGCTACTTAAGAAAAGCTAACAAAATATTTAAGGTTTACTGTTTAAGAAAAGCTAACAAAATATTTAAGGTTATCGTTGTATATTACAGGTTCACAAGTTACGACAAGAACCAATATAATAGGTTATTTGAACCGTACCTAAAACAACGTGGCCGAACACTGCCTCCGTTTGACGATGTGAGATTCAATGCGTCTTTAATTCTTGGAAACAGTCACGTATCATATGGATTTGCACATAAATTGCCACAGAACTACAAACCAATCGGAGGATACCACATTGATAGAGAAGTGAAACCATTAGCAGATGTAAGTGATGAAGATGATGTTATAATACTAATAAGCATACAAATTTTGTAATGTGTGCATGTAATTTACTTTAATTTATATGCAAACCCAGGTAAAGTCATAAAAATATTAGATTTTATTCATGTAACTAAAATTTCTATTGGATTGCAGGATTTCAAGAAACTATTAGATAATGCAGTAAATGGAGTAATATATTTCAGTATGGGATCTATAATTAAGAGCAAAGATCTTCCAGATATACTGAAGAGAGATTTATTAACCATATTTAGTAAACTGAAACAAACAGTTATTTGGAAATTTGAAGAAGTATTACCAGATTTACCCAAAAATGTGCATATAGTTAAATGGGCTCCACAGCAAAGTATCTTGGGTAAGTTCATTTTCGTAAATATAGCGCTAGTTTGTATTTTTAGCCATTATTTTCGATTTTATGAATCAGTTACCACATTCTTTATATTCTTTTTTTATAAGTTATTCTTGACATCAATGTATGTACTTATCCACTGAAATTGGATATCCGTGCGGTAAAGATGTACCGAAGCTTACCGAAAACTGCCCAACCCAGTCGAGTGCGTCTATCGATCTCTTTGTTGAAATTACCCCAACCAAGTTGAATGGTCTGCCCGAAGTATACATAATTTTTAACTACTTCAATAGCTGCAATCTCTACGATAACTGGGCTAGGGATGACGAAGTTGTTGCGCGTTTATATTATTCGTTTTGTCAAAATTCATCCCCCACCTCACGGAATGAAAGTCAGCATTAAGGTCATTTAGCATCCTCCAGCTACTCAGCCATAATGACCACATAATCGGCAAACCGAAGATGTGAGATATATACCCGCCATTTACGTTAATGCCCCGTGTCTTCCAGTCTAGCATCTTAAATACGTCGTCCAGTACAGCGGTGAATAGTTTTGGAGAGATAACATTCCCTTGACGCACTCCCCGCTGCAGCTTGATAGCCATAAACTGCTAGTTCAGGACGCGAACATTCATTATCGCAGCATTATACAAAGTCTCAACCTCGGTGTAGCGGTGATCTATTTGACATCACTGTAATTATTCCAGAACAGACCAAGTTGCAATGGAGTCGAAAGCTTTTTCGTAATCTACAACTTCCACACAAAATGCCTGATTTTGCTCTATAGTTTTCTACACAATCTGCCTTAGTGTATGTTTGTGGTCCACGGTACTGTAACGTTTACGAAACCCAGCCTGTTCTAGTGGCTGGTAGTCATCAAGCCTTTGAGCGAGACGATTAGTGATAACTATCGAAAACAGCTTGTACACGTGGGTCAGAAACGAGATTGGTCTGTTCTTCAATAAGGTATTGCCCACCTTTTTTGAAGGACAAGACCACTAAACTTGTGGTTCACCAAACCAAACAAAGTAGGTGAATGTTGTTGTTTCCGTTCAATACTTTTGTAATTTATCGTCTTGTTGCTACCCGTTGCAAAACGTCTTAGTGTCGCATTTGGTCTTGTTGCATTTGGTCTTAGTGTCGCTTTTGGTCTTAGTGTCGCATTTGGCCCTAAGTCGCTAAATCAAACTCCTAAATTAATATAACCTTGTATGTTTAAATGTGTTCGGTAAATATTCCTCACTGTTTGTTCGTTTCAGTTGTTGTATCCTTGTATGCAGCAACTGAAGGGGACAATGCAGCCGTGTGCATGTACTCCGGTACATACACACGGCTGTAGGTAATATTTTCCTTTCAGTGGTTTAGCATATGTCCCAATACGCCCAAACCCGGGTATTGGGACATATGCTGTCTCATCGTGTTGTCCTTGTCTTGCGTTCATGCATTTAATCCCTCGAAGCGGCGTATCCGTGCACGGTGGTGCATTCATACGTGTGCAGGTTAACTATTTTCTATATGCTAGTCATATTTTTCCTGGGTATTTGTGCGTGTGTATGCGTATATATATAAATATGTATATGTACGCATATGCACGCATACTACTAAGGCAGCCGTATGCATAGGCTTAGGTTTATGCGTACGACTGTAGGTTTTTCTTTTTTCCAGTGGTATTAGCACATGTCTGAAAACGCCCAACCCGGGTTTCCAGACATGTGTAGTCCCTGCGTGTGTTGTCTTCGTTGTATTTGTTACTTGTTGTGCTGTGTGTGTGGACGTGTGCACTCTTAGGGGTGTATACGTCCATACATATAGTACTTACATGTGCAGTGGTGTTTCGCCTGGTTAATGTCGACTTAGGTCCCAGGCAGGCACCACTGTACTTTGTCCTTGTTGTATGAGTAATAGTAGATGTTGTTATGTCCTGTACTCTGTCAAACCAACCCTTTAAGCCCTTTAGTGGCTCAAATAACATCCCACACTGACCATGACCTGCTTTCCCACAAGCGTAGCCGCATTAGGGCGGCTCCCACAAATACTACGCGGTGGTGCATGCACCACCGGAGACTGCCCGGGTAAAGAGTATCTAACTCGAGGCCCGTACGTGTCCCTTGTGGACACATGACTCTCAGGTCAGGTCAGGTCACTTGTGGTTCAGTCCATTGTGTCCTTCACTCTCGTGCTTTACTCGGCAAGTTCGGGTGTTTGTGTTATCCCCGGGCTCGTTTCGATCGAGCCGGGCTAGAGTTGTTATTGACCCCTATCCCACAAGGGTGGGGCAGATAACAAAAAAAAAAAAAAAATAAAAAAAAAAAAAAAAAAAAAATGTCTTATAAGTTGTAAACGCGAATATACGAATTTGCAACCTATAATAAATTATTAGGGCTCACTCAGTCAAGTTGAATTTGGGGTTCTATTGTGTAATAGGTATTCTGGATTCGCCCACTTGCTAAGCGGGCTCTGTCCCGCGTCATACGAATGTCATCTCAACCACCAAGGGGTCCACCCCCCCCACCCGACCCTGCGTCCAAGTCAAATCCCAAAGGAAAGCAGGTAGTTCGCCCGCCATTCGGAGGTCGTCAGGTAGTAACCCGGGATTATACTCGTATTACGGGAAAGCTTACCCATGTCCCACCCGTCAAATCCGGGTATGAGGAGAGCAAATCGATGGCTATGTCGGCCCCTGCGGCCGGCGCTACTCGGATCGACTCTGCCCAGGCATCGTTGTCGCATGCCGCCCGGGCAGAAACCGGCCGTGCCGGCGCCGAGCGCCGGGATCCGCTGAATCCCAAGAGAGTGCACTCTGCATCTCCATCATCAACGGAAGCAGCCCACGACGATAAAAAGGCAAAAACACAAGGGTCGTCGTCGAATAGCGACATTAGTCTGTCGCAAACACCTACATCTAAGGAAAATATTTGCCTAGACAGTCACTCGACACCTTTACCCCAGCGTCGGACGGTGCCGCGTATTATAATTCTACCGCCACACGAGTCATCAGATGCCGAAGTAACTGACGCTAACGACGTCAATCCTATAGTTACCCCGCAGCCCTCGCAGTGCAGTCCCTCAGCTTCATCTGAGGTCGCACAGGAGCAAGAAATCCCGGACTTACAGCTCGAAGCCCGTACAGAGCAACCAGCGATCACCGTGTACGAAGACCAGGACGTCCAGGATGAAGAAGATTTTAGGGATGCCTATAACGAGACGTCCTACCGCCATCTAGGTGCGCGCTACGAAGAGGAAGATGCCCTCCTTAACGCGCAACAGTCTCCCAATAAGCAGCTAAACACATATGCTGACATAGCAGCGAGCACATCTGCCATGTCAATAGCCGCACCTAGCCCGAGAGCGACCTCCCCAGTCACTCAGGCAACAAGGGAGGAGCCTCCCCCAAAACCAAAAGGATACCCGCCCATAATAGTGGAATCCTTCCCTAACTGGGCGCAACATTTCGGGGTACTACGCACCTTATTAGGCCATCCGCCCAACGCTCACCCCTATCGCGAGGGCGTTCGTTTCATCCCACGCTCCACAGAGGAGTACAGAGCGGTACAGAAATACCTCACCACACTAGAGGAGAAGGAGGCGTCCCTATCGTGGTACTGCTATGCCATACAAGAGGAGCTACCTACCAAAGTAGCTATTAGGGGTCTTCCGTTGCACACACGTACAGAAGACATTTCAGCAGCTCTTGAAACCTTGGGATTTCCTGTAAGGTTAGTGCGCCCTATTGCTAATAGCTGGAGAAGGCGAGGCTGCGTCTATCATGTCCAGCTAGCCCACTTGCCGAAAGAAGAATTGCTGCGACTATACAATGTGGACGAGTTGCTCTTTATGCCGGGCATAACTATTGAAGCCTGGCGAAATACCGGCAAGATAGCTCAGTGTCGTCGATGTCAGGGTTTCGGCCACGCGTCCGTAAACTGCCATAGGCCTTTTAAATGTGTCCGATGCGCAGGAGAACACATATCCACCGAATGCCTGAAAACCAAGGAGGAGCTCCCATCATGTGCAAACTGTAAAAAAGCACACGCCGCTAATGATAAGCGGTGTGCGGTAATGAGGCGGGAGGCGCGCCGAAAAGGGATTCAGCTCCCCGGCCCCCCTCCCCCACGCCCTACCATGCGAGCTCCACCCCCAGGTAAACAGCCCACCCGCCCGCCGCCTAACCAACTAACGGAGGAAGAGCTGGAGGAGGGATGGCAGACCGTACGTAACCGTCACGGCCGCCCAACGTTAGCCACACAAAGTAATACACAGCCCTCTGTACGCGTAGATTTTCCACCTAAGGCTACGCAAATAGAGTCCCAAATGCCAACCACACTGGCGCCGCCTGCCAACCCGGGTCGGCCTAGGCAGCGCCAGCGCCGAAGAAACAGAGGTAGGAAAGGTAGCGTGCCAAATCTCGCTCCGCCCGCGCGCGTTAACGTACAGACAGACATAGTGACGTTCCCGCGAGAACCAGCCAATGTGAGTAGGCCCCAAGCCCTCTCCCACCGCACGGAACCGATAGTGCGAGAAAAAATTAAAACACAGCCCCGCATGTCGGAGTGCATGCTGCCAAACTCAAACACAAACACAAAAAATGAGTCCCGTGCGGTGGAGCCCGCACTGCGCAAAACAAATACAAGACCATATAAAAAACTTACTGCCCGCGATAAAACAAATGCTAACTATATGTCGGCACCAAATTTGAATTTCCCGCAACCGGTTCCACCGGCTGTAAATAGGGCACCCTTCCGCCCCTCTGTCATCCCTCCTGGTAGTAACGCTATCTCGCTAATAGTCGGTATACTAGTAGATATGTTGAAAAACATCGCCGCCGGGGTAGATATATGGTCGGCAGCGACCCAAGCCTTAACAAAACTCTTAACACAATATGGGTAGTGACGAAGTAAGAGTCATTTATTGGAACCCCGGGGGCGTAAGAGAGAAAGCCCCGGAATTGAGGTTGCTCGCCCAGGAGTATAGCCCACATGTTATACTGCTGGGCGAAACCAAACTTTCGCCCAACAAGGACTTTAGAATCTCCAACTACTTCATGTATCGTAGGGACCAGGTCTCAACACGCGGAGCGGCCTACCGTGGTACGGCGGTACTGGTGCGCCGTGACTGCGTGCATGAGGAGTTGGACCTTCCGCCCTTTCAATCACTTGCAAGCATCGGGATTAGAATTAAGGTAGGCGAGGTAGAGCTACGTATTTTCGCTGCTTATAGACCTCCGGGGCCTAGGTTGTATGAGTCAGATATTAGGGCTATCTTTAGTGAGTCAAGCCCTACGTTGGTGATGGGGGACCTCAATGCCAAAGATCCGATATGGGGGTCCCGTATCACAAACCCAGCGGGGAACAAGCTCAGAAGAGACTCCGAGGCAAACGGATACGTGGTGCTGGGGCCGCCGGCCCCAACTCACATACCAGCTAACCCACGCCACAGTCCGGACGTTCTGGACATCGTGTTAGCACAGGGTATAGACTGTACTATAAGCACAGAGGTGCTCTACATTATGGACACACAGCATCTCCCAGTCTTAGCCACACTGGACTTAGGGGCCCCATATGGGTTCGCAAGGCCTACTCGTAGGAAAGTCAACTGGCAAGAGTATCAAGCTGCGCTCTCGGACTTCACACTGGAAGGCAAAATCGAAACACCGGATGAGGTTGAGTCGGCCGTGACACATCTTGCCAACGCTATGACAGCCGCCCTAGAAAAAGCCACATCAGTCGTCACCAAAGTCACAAATCGTCGTGGAGACCTGCCGCGGAATCTAAGAGCTCTACTATGCAAGAAACGCAGTCTCCGAAAGCTTTGGTCGCAGACACGCTGTCCTCGCCTCAAACGCGAGCTGAATAATGTTTCCGAGCAACTTTCCGAAGGTGTCAAAACCTGGAGGGGCTCTTGTTGGGAGGCCAGAATTGACGAAGTTGCAGAGGATAAGACAAGCCTCTATCATCTAAATAGGCAACTATCTAAAAAACCTCCTCCAGTATGCCCTTTGTACGACGAAATGGGTGAAAGACAATTTAGTCCAGACGATAGAGCACAAATCATCGCAAAACATCTATCAGGAGTTTTTCAGCCCAACCCAGTCGCCCATAACGCCCCTGATGCCGTCCGCGCCCATCATTCAGAAGTCCTAAACCATGTTAGCCAATTCCTAGAGTCTCCGGCTTCGCCACTAAAAGGGGACTTATTTATTTCTCCATCCGAAGTTCGGCAATTAATCCGCCGCCTCCCAAATAAAAAAGCACCGGGGCCGGACGGCATTACGAATGAGATGTACAAACGGCTTCCTCGTAGAGCTATAGTCGCTATCGCTCGACTCTCTAACGGGATACTCCGGACCGCTCATTTTCCTAACTTCTGGAAACCAGGTAGAGTTATTGTTCTCCCCAAACCGGGTAAGGACCGCCGGTACCCGGAAAATTACCGGCCTATAACGCTACTAGCGCACGGCTCTAAGTTGTTTGAGCGTCTAGTGCTGCGGCGCCTCCGGCCGCACCTAAGTCCGCGCGAAGAACAATACGGGTTCAGGACACAGCACTCGACGACGCTCCAACTGGTACGCGTGCTTCACCACCTGGCCGAGGAATGGAACCGCGACCGTACAACGGTCGGAACTTTTCTCGACATAGAGAAGGCCTTCGACCGAGTCTGGCACGAGGGGCTAATCTACAAGCTTCTCACAAAAACAAGCATGCCGCCACAGCTGGTGCGGCTGGTAGCATCGTTCCTTCAAGGGAGAACCTTCGCGGTTTCAGTGGAGGGCTCAATCTCACAATCCTTCGCCATCTCGGCCGGAGTTCCCCAGGGGAGTTGCCTGAGTCCGGCGCTCTATGCAATATACACGGATGATATTCCGCTGCTGTCCGAGGAGCAAAGGCTCGAAGGTGAGCGGGGTATCACATTAGCGCTATATGCCGACGATAGCGCCTTTTTCGCATCGTCGCGTAAACCCACAATTGCAGTAGCAAGGCTACAGAAACAATTGGACCTGCTGCCGGATTGGTTCGACAGGTGGCGCATGGCGGTCAACGTGGGAAAGACCGTCGCGCTACAGGTCGGGCCAAAACGCAAGGCGCTGACCAGTTTAACACTGAGGGGAGAGCCCATCAAATGGGAGAACACGGTGAGATATCTGGGGGTCCAAATAGACCGGTCGCTAAGGATGGTGCCACAGGTGAATCAGGCTGTCAACCAGGCCAAGGCGGCCCGCGCTGTTTTGCGACCGGTCCTATATTCCCGTCTGCCTTTGCGGACGAAGTTAAGCATCTACAAAACGTATGTCCGCAGTAGGCTGACGTACGCGGCGCCTGCGTGGCTCGCACTGTGTTCTACATCACAGAGGCAGCGCCTGCAGGCCCAACAAAATCTTACGCTGCGCACTATCGTCAAAGCCGGACGATATGTTACCAACAGGGTAATCGCACGTGACACGCGCGTGCAGACGGTGCAGGAATTCGTAACTGAAACGGCGAAACGATTATTCGATCGGGCCGATCACTCGTCGCATATCCACCTGCGCTCACTTGCGCCTCTGCACACGCGCCCGCCCGAAGACGCCGCGCGCTGTGTCCCGCGTGACTTACTCCGCGACGCAGTCGCGCGGTAAATATACCTAGGTATAACAAAATAAGTTTTAAAGGTGTAATTTTTAAGTTCCGAGTATTAAAAATTACAACTTTAAAACTAAAATGTTTAAAATATGTCAATTCCATAAAAACGCCTAAACTAGAATGAGAACAAGAGGTTAATTATAAACTTCAAATACATACAAACAAAATTGCTGTTACGGTAATTGTTTTCATCTGTCCTTTGTGGTAATGTTTCGGTCATTATCATTGCCTGCAAATTTTGTTGTTGGGTTCTTCTGCGTCGTTCCCCGCCACAGGTACCCATCCAATTCCTCCCCCATGTGTTGCGTCGTTCGTTCCAACCCAATTTCGTCTTACGTGCATACGAATAATGTTCAACTTTTCCCACTCCGCGTATAGCGGCAAAACATGACCCGTGGGCGGTTCGCCCTCGCGAGACAGCCTAGGCAAAGAGTTGTTACTCGAGGCCTATTCGCAACTCACGTTGCACGACCCCGTATGTATGTACGTATGTACTTGTGGTTCACGCGACTGGTGCAGTCCCGTTGTGAATGACGGAACTAACTAGGTTCACTAACTAGGTTCTAGTATTTTAGTTCGTTTGAAACCAGAGTACCTCCAGTTCTCTGAAGTTTGAATCTATAAGGTTGCATGGAAACAAATGTGTAGCTGTAGTGCCGCTATTTGTCGTTTCTTCTTGTGTCAAGTTTTTAACAAATATAATGCAATAATGAGTTTCGTATTTGTACCAAAGTGTCTGACAGACAATCTATTTCTTCGTACAGGGATAATGTAATTAGATTTTATATTCATTATGTTTTTAGCTCATCCCAACTGCATCATGTTCATTACTCACGGTGGAATGCTCTCGACGACGGAGACTATTCACTTTGGAAAACCTATAATTGGTATACCAGTCTTTGCCGATCAGACCACTAACATAAACAAAGCAGTAAAAAGAGGATATGCAATAAGAGTAGATCTCTCCTACAATATGATTGATAAACTAGAAAAAGCAATCGCAGAGATGCAGACAAATCCCAAGTAAGTTATACAACTCGATAAAAGTATTTAAAAGAACGCCTTTGACGACTTTCTCATTTATTATCTGTTGTAATTTAAATTATTGGTTTCAAATTTAATTTCGTATCTTTAGGTATGCAGAGACAGCAAAACGAATATCAGTGATTTATCATGATAGACCGGTACCTCCAGGTTCAGAGTTAGTACACTGGGTAGAACACGTCGTCCGTACACGAGGAGCACCACATCTACGTTCGCCTGCCTTGGGCATGCCATTTTACCAGAAGATGTACTTAGATCTAATAGTATTAATTATAATAGTTATATTCGTTCTTAAAAATACAATTAAACGATTGTGTTGTCCAACGAAAAAAGTGAATAAGGAAAAGAAATACAATTAGTTGGAGATGTAACACAGACTGAGCTAAGTGATTTAAAAAATTATAAACAAATTAACACTAAATAATCTTTTTTTGAAGAAATGTTTTCTTTTAAAAAACTTAATCTAACATCTACAACAAACAATACAAAAAAACACCTCATGTTTTGCAGACCTGGATGTGTCGTGTCGTGGACAAAAGGAATTTAAGTTAAGCATAGATGAATGGAAATCACGAATGGATGGAAGCAAATCCTTCCGTCTATGGTTCGAAGTACAGAACAGAAATGATATTCCAACGAATGCATCGATGCATAATTTTGTACATTGTACGTCTAACAGTCTATGCGGGAAATCATAAATTCAGTCATTGAATTTGTGCACGACTGTAGGACGACGAAGCATTGGATGCTTCTTTCTACAGAAATCGTCCCTACGTACAGTTAACTGTTCGGGTGTTATTTTGCGAATGTCAAATTTACAGGCAATTTGATCTACACTACTTTTCGTGCTTCCGCCTCGTTCATACAAACTACTGCCGTCAATGCAACTGCCATGGCTGCTTTGATCAACTCAGCTCCAGCTGCTGTGGACGTCTCTGTGCTTCTCCAATATTTAAAACTGAAGATACATGCGACTGCCGACGCCATGAGTGCCGTGGTCTCCTCTGCAAAACATATTTCGCGTCTACACGAGGCATCATTAGGCAATCTGTAGAAGTTGATCGTTACAACAACAACCTACAAAAAAAAATTGTCCTGTGACCTCAAAAAGCGGCTGGAAGCGAGTGGACGCAGAAGTCGGAGAATCACACTTGGTGGAAAGCATTGGGGAAGACCTATATCCAGCAGTGGGTAGATACAGGCTGACTGATGATGAATTTCTGTAGATGACAATAAATTCTAACTTGACATAATCACTTGACGTTTGCATATTTAATTAACTACCAAGTTATTTTTGACTTCTCTTTCTATTCATTCAACTTTGTGAACATATAATAAATATATAAATTTACATTGTTTTCGGGAATGTGAAAAGTATGCTCCAGCGATTCTTTTCTAATCTTAATTTGATGAAATATGATGTTTTGGTGTAAAATGAAAAAGTCTACATTATTTTTAATTTCCCAATGTGAGTCCGACTGAAACATAGATTTGAAATAATTTTGATGTCGAATCAATTACATGCGATTTTCAAATATATAATTGTAGCAAGGAACCGTCTGCTTTCTTTGAGTGTGTGTGTGAGAAAGGAATCGGTCGGGGGAAAATAGTGACATATAATATTTTTATTTACCTACTACGTCGGATGGCCGACAAGCATATGGCCCGCCTGATGTGAAGCGTTTACCGTAGCCATATGAAACATACCTCCACCATCTCCACTGCCAAGGCGGCAACTCTTTCCTTTCTGGTGAACCCTCAAGGGAATTGTGATTTGGTTGCGGTCTTTGTAACGTGGAAGTACTTCCACATTCATATTATGTGCTATCCTTATGTATATGTAGCCGGCAAGGTGCACCACGTGTAAGCAAGGTTAACTTTTGTTCTTAAGCTAGTGGTTCTTATACCACCAGTTATAAATAAAGCGTTGGCTTAATCATCAGAATGCGTGAAAATCCACAAAATATCGAATTACAACTTTTACGATATATCTAGTAGAGTATTTTGAGGCCTTGCCTTGATATCTGCTACAAAAATATTGCTAATTTATGTTAATAATAAAATCAACTATGTCTTGGCCACGATTTTGTAATACGCTAAATATTTTTTTTTTACTGGCTCCTGTAAAGTTCATCCAAAAGGAGTTACGCATTTTGATCATTAAAATGAGGCAAAGGCAAATAATAACAATGTATATAACATTTATTTTACATGTACATTTTTATTTAATTCACTGACATTTCTTTCTTATATTATTTGGTATAGTAAAACTGCCGTAGAAGAAAAACGAAAGCCTTCTTTTCTTGCTCCACTTTTCCTGCTCGATTGTTAAATCAAGAAACGTAACATCGCCTATCAAACGCTTTACCTCTGGTGCTGGTCGATGCTAATTCCATTTCTAGTAGACATACACCCAAAATTAAAATTAATTATTGCCAACTCTGATCTTATCGATGATACAATTTTTATGTAGATACAATAAGTTCGGTCAGGTCAAAACGTATATAAATATTTCTGGACAAATTAAACACTGCTATCTAGTCCCAATCTAAGCAAAGCTTGTACTATGGATACTTGAAAACTGACGAAAATACCTACTTAAATACATTTTTTTTGTAAATACATACATATAATACATAGAATACACCCAGACCAAGACAAACAGACATGTCCAGACACACAAATGTTTGTCTTGTGCGGGGATCGAACCCGCGACCTCGGAGTCAAAGTAGCTATTGCTAGCCATTCGACTACGAGCTCGGAGCGACCTCGGAGTAATGGTAGACTATGAGCTCGTTAAGCAAAGCCGAAAAAGTAAAGCCGGTTGTTCAACTTAGAACATGACAGAGTAACTTTTGTATAAACCATTATAATATTGAATAGTTTTGCTCTAGTGGTTTTGAAATGTAGACCTGACAAAAAGATCCCGTCATGGTTCACTGTTAGATGTTATAAACAACAAAATTATATTATACGAAAATGTGGCGCCGACATTATAAAGGCGTTACTGGGCAGGGTCTAAACCATCCAATATACAAATTTGCTACATAGTTTCGAGACTTTGTGAGAAATTCTGTCAACTAAGCAAAATTTTCTACCACTTTTTTGTGTTTCATAAATCATTTACGCATTATCGAATTCTGTTTTAAAAAACTGCTTCTTACCTTTCTGAACAAACCTAATAATAAAAACCTATAAATGAGCACGCCCTGAATAAAACTTTGATGCAGAGAAACCTCATATGATCTTTCATAACTTGAAAGTGTTTGAAATAGTATATACGCGTTCAATATAAATTACATCTGTGTAAGTTTATTAGCGCAAATAAAGCGTATTCTGTAGCGTAAGCGTAAAATATCTGTCTATTTGCTTGGGGTTTCTCTAATTAATCGAATACGAAACGAAGAAATTCGACGAAGCAAAGTCAAACATAGTTATCGAAGTCAGCAACTGAACTGACGGTTCAGTTCAGTGGGTCAGCTACATCTGCCCAGTCATCGAAGACAAATGGGGGCAGAAAGTCCTAAAGTGGTAGCTCGTCAACCCTTATTTATCACTTATAAATCACTACGGGTTTAGAACATTCTCCACCACGCTGTTAAACTGCGGGTTGGCGGAGGCCAGTGTTTTCAAGCCGTCTAACGGCCACTGGCTTGGCTTAACGACTGTCATCTAAAGACAACAGCCAGGACCGACGGTTTAACGTGCCCTACAAAGCACGAAGGAATTCGAGATAAATAAACCATCCATGGACAGGCTACGGTTGACGTTGTTTAACTTGCGTCTTCGATTAGAGTGACATGTGTAACGACGCCATCGAGCTATTATAGATAAATATGTATGGGGGCGACAAAATGATGAGCTCTCTTCCAAAAGCAGCTAAGTTCTAGAAGCAGCTGGATGCGTACAGCAGAGGATGGCATACGATGACTGACTGACATAGGCTGACGTCGACGATCTATTAGTTGGAACATATTCGTATTTTTACAGATCTCTGGATCTGGAGAGTAGGTCATTCTGGAGACGAAGGGTTACGAAGAGCCGACCCCAAATAGAAATGGGAAAAGACTGGAAAAAGAAAATATTCGTATTCTTACAAGCTTTATTTTAGTTCCTCGTGTGTAGTATTAGAAATAATTTGAACAAAAAGAAAAACATTTACGTATGTAGATACAGGCTGATGATGATGATGATGAAAAAAATATGGGACCAATCTGGAAGTATACTCTTTCAAATAAAAAAGTTTTTTTCAAATCGGTTTATAAGTCATGGAATAATTAAGTAACAAACATTAAAAAAAAATACAGCCGAATTGAAAACCTTCTACTTTTTTGGAGTCGGTTAAAAAAATATACGATTTGGTAAAATAGACAAAATAGTGAAAGTAGACCGATGGCTCCAGAGGGTAATTAAGTCTTGCAAGTTAAATTTGACTCACTTCTCACTGTCCGAATGAGCTGTAATTTATGTGTATTGACACTCTCGTTTGGTTCTCGTGACAAGCGTGGGCGTGACGGCGGACGCTACTAAATGGCGATTTCCATATTAATTGTTATAACAGGAGTGTCAAATGAAATGTTTTAAGTGAAGGTAGTTCTTTTATTATCAACTAATAAAAGTTTATTTAATTTGGGGTGTAAGAGGTTCATCAACATCTTTGAACCAAAGCCAACTTCACCTGCACGCGGTGCACCCTGCTGAATGACAAACGAAGCTCTGCGAAAAGAGAGGTAGGGAGCGTAATTGTAAGCTACCCGACTGGGGAATGTACGGAGGTACCTCGCAGAATATCGCAGCCAAATAACAATTCCCTTGAGGGTGTTCCTGCGAGTGAGTGAGGTCACATACTTACACCGCCAGAAAGGAAGGAGGAGTTGCTGCATTGGCAGCAGGGGTGGCGGCGCGCGAGCGATATTTTATGTTGCGAGCGTTAATATGGCTACGGTAACCGCTTCACATTAGGCGGCCGTATGCTTGTCTGCCACTCGACGTAGTGTAACAATTTTTTTTTTCTAGTTTTAAATTATACTTACATAATAAACGAAAAAAGCCTCGGCCAACACGCAGTTGTACAGTATGGTGGAGTATGCTCTAAACCTCTTCGACTGAGTGAAGACCCGACCAGCATTGGAATGAATAAGGGTTGTCGACAATACTTATAAAAATGACGTTGGTACTCGAATGAAAAATATTTTGTTGAAAATATCAAATAACTTTAAAAATAACACAATGGTTTTTGTCTTCCAAAGGAAAATATTTTTGTTTGTTTCGTTTCTCCAGAAAGTATTTAATTAAAACTTTTCAGGAGTTATTGTTAAAAGGTCAAGCTGGTTTCAGTATCACTTGTTAACAGACCGTGACTTTTGTTACCGCCCTCTTAAAGAGAACAATCTCTGTTGGATTTTAATTAATTGGTGTCAATTCTTATTTTTATTTTAATACATATAATTATTATAAGGTATATTCGGCGAAGAAGATCATCAAATAATAATATTTTTTTGCTTTTTTACACATTTATTTTGGTATTTATTTTTTTATTAATAATACTCTATTTTTACTATTGCTATATAGGCAAACATACCATCGCTTTGACGATTTTTCGAAAATTTAGCAGTATTTTTTTTTATATATACTTATATCAAATTAATATGAAAAACCTATTAGTTTATTTAGTTTAATACTTTTTTATACAAGCATACGATCCGCCTAATGGTAAGCAATCATCGCAGTGTATGGACGCTCGCTACACCAGAGGCATCAATCACTCAGGCGTTTCCGATTCTGTAAAAACGTCTTTACGCCTTTCTTTAAAAACCCCATGGTGTCTTGGAAAAACCTCGACCATTTAAACAATGTCTAATATTTGCTTCGTAGTGTTTCGGTAAATTAATTGCGATAACTTACATATGACTAGAGAAAACTTAACTCAAGACGAGACGCCACCAGCCACACTAAATCGAAACGCCTATTAGCCCTATAAGGTACTGCGGCACATCGCTTTGACGACCCCGGTGGTCCAATGGCTAACTATGTCCACTTTGACTCCGGAGGCGTGGGTTTGATTTCCGCACAAGACAAATATTTGAGTGAATGAACATGTCGGTCTGGATGTCTCCTTTGGATTATATGTATGTATTTACAAAATAAAATGTATTTAAGTATTTATCAATTGTCTAGTCCCATATTAAGCTTTGCGCTTAATTTGGGACTAGATGGCGCTGTGCAAATTGTCCAGAAATATTATTTATTTATTTATCGCTATTGCTACGCTCGTGTTTCCGTCGTAGGTAGCTGCTCCCTTACCACCAACTCTTATTACGATTCAATAACTGAATAGAATGCTTATTCATACCAATGAATAAGCGAATCTACCTCAAATTGAATAGAGTCGCTTATTCATTGGTATGAATAAGCTTTCTATTCAGTTATTGAATCGCAATAAGAGTTGGGGGTAAGGGGACTGATCTGTGAGCAGGCTCGTGGTTCCGGTTCAAGTATGTGAGCCGCGATCGATCTACAGCTCACATAAGTTGACTGAGTTACCCATGTACGAGTATACTACATGCAGTGGCGTAACTATACCATCAGGGACCCATGGCAAATTTATCAGACGGGCCCTCAGAGGACGGGACCCTCTCTAAATAAATCATCTAAGTAACCAACCAAGCGTGGGGAGTGTAGGCCAAATCCTCCTTCTGTCTGGGACGGACGAGAGACGGTCGTGCTCCTGTAGTGGAGACTAAAATGGACCTGATGATGATGATGAGGTAACCAACACTAAAGAAGTATTTTGTACATTTTTGGTGAATAACCTATTATTTTATTTTCAAGAAAAAAGATAATATACCTATTAAAATTTTGTAAGTTGAATATTTATAGCCTAACTTTAACAACGTACAATTTTTCTACTATTAAGCTGTCGAGCCTGAGGCCCTCTTGGTCCGGGGGGCCGGGGCATTTTGCCCGCTCTGCCACCCTGTAGATACTCTACTGAGTACATGCTCGCCACTCTCTAGAACAAACTCTCGAAATAAAAGATATACGAGGGCTGTTCCAAAAGTTTTTAGTGAAATGAAAAATAGTTAAAATATCAAAAAAGTTTATTTACAGTTTTTCAAAATATTCCCCTCCAACCCATGCACTTATGCATTCGAGCAAACCAGTCCTTAAAACATTTGAAAAACGCATCTTGTTGGAGGTTGAAAAATAACCGACGAAATTCTTCGACGGCGTCGTTTGCGGTGTTAAATTTTTGTCCTCGAAGCATTTTTTTTACTGTGGGAAATAAAAAAAATAGCACGGAGCTAAATCTGGGCTGTACGGAGGATGGGGTAACATTTGTACTCCCGAAGTTGACGAAAAATCGATGGTTCTAGCAGCAGTGTGAGCGGGCGCGTTATCTTGGTGAAAAAGAATGCCACGGGCGCCGCTCCTTGGGCGCTCACTTCTCAACTCCCCAAAAGCTTGAGGTAGACGAACTTTGGAACACCATTCACTAGTAACTGTTCTACGATCTTCTAGCGGAATTACTGCTACTGGTCCATTACGTCGAAAAAAAAACGGAAATCATTTTATTATTAACACTCCGACCGCGAACAAGTTTTGTGGGCAACTGGTCCTCCTCAAACACCCATTGTGTGGATTGCTGCTTTATAATAATAATAATACCTTTATTTCGACCATCAATGGATCATAATATGAGTGTACGAGGATTGTAGCTATAGATTCAAGATTCATCAGTTGTCATGATGTAGGATACGTTTTGTGAAATTCCTCCTTCGAACTTTTTCAGCATAAATTTGCACCAATCAAAACGACGGTATTTTTGCTCTTCTGTGAGAGAATGAGGTATCCACCGCGAAGCAACCTTCCTGACTTTAAGGTGTTGATGTAGGATAGTGGAAAGTGCCTGTGATCCAATCTTCAATTCATCCTGAATATGTGTAATATTTCTATTTTCCCGCAATAGCCACTCCACGCTGATGACGTTTTCATGTCATCATTTAGGTTTTCTCGACCACGTTTAAATTCACGACACCAATAAGTGACTGTTGCCATAGTATAAATAGAGAAGTAAGGTAACTTCATACAAAAGCACCGAGCGCGGTTTGTATGTGACGCACGCACACACTGACAACATTTATATGGAGCGCCAGTCGGGGTCGGAGCTGCGCCGTACGCAAAACCGCGCAAGATTCGCGCCTGCGCTGACGTTCGTTAATAATTTGAACATTTAGGTACCTACCTACGTCGTATATAACTACAAATTCGTTAAAGATGGCTACAAAGTCGACTAGCCATAAAAAACATTGCAGTGTTCATGGATGTCTCAATAACAATATGTCGGATACCCTAACCATTCGGCCACCGACACTCCTAATAATCACATGATAAGTGTGTAAATTAAAAAGTATTAAAAATAGTTTAGTGTAAAAAATTGGTTGCCTGTAAAGTCGGTATACGGGCGAAAGTTTTACGTGACAACGACTTTGAGTGGTAAAATGTTTTCGAGTGGAAGGGACGCATGCCTTTCACTTTTTATGTCTGTCTCTCTCGCTCTTAGAAGGGACGCGTGCCTCTCACTCGCTCTCATTGTGAGCGCATAACGTGAGCGCGTTTCTTGAAGTGTCACCCGGCTAACCAATTTATAAGACGTTGTCACGTCAAAAATAATATATAATAGGTACTTAATAAAAATATATTTTCATAATTTAGATTATTTGAATAAATATTATGATTCAGTAAAGCTATGTTTTAATTAATCCTATTCCTATTTAGACCGTAATTTTTCAAATCACTAAACAGATAACATGAAGTAGGTTTTATCAAATGGTAGGAGTCCGCCTGGGTGAGGACCACTGCCTTATCTATTTCTGCCGCCAAGCAACAATGCTTGCATTGTTGTGTTTTGTGTTCCGGTTTGAAGGACAACGCACCTGCGATTCTGCATTTTTGTTGCCAACAGCTTGAATGCGTGAATCGTGGATGTTATGGGCGACAGTTACCGCTCACCATCAGGTGGGCTGTCTGCTCGTTTGTCACTGAGTAAGCATGCATTAAAATGTAGGTAATGAAAAAATTGCAGTCACTCCTGGTGTATGTACAAAAATAATTATTTTTATTCTTTTTAGATTTCCACACCCAAAGGGTAAAAACGGGACCCTATTACTAAGACTCCGGTGTCCGTCTGTCTGTCCGTCTGTCACCAAGGGCTGTAGGTATCTCATGAACCGTGGTAGCTAGACAGTTAAAATTTTCACAAATGATGTATTTCTGTTGGCGCTACAACAACAAATAATAAAAACAGAATAAAATAAATATTTAAGGGGGGCTCCCATACAATAAACGTAATTGTGTGTCGTTTTTGGTACGGAACCCTTCGTGACCGAGTCCGACTCGCACTTGGTCGGCTTTTTGTTACAGATCCCTAACACACCCTACTTAATTTTGTATTTTGTACCTTACTTAATTTTGTATAATAGAGATTGACTAAGTATTTTTGACGGTTGAATAAACTATTAAGCGACAGCCCTACGTGTTTAGGCTATTATCTCCCGCTCGGGGCTTGAGTTCTCCTACTTCTCTATTTATACTATGCTGTTGCTAACCCAGGAGCAGAGTACTCAAAGGCAGCTTGTAAATTTTCATGGGATTCCTTGAAGGTTAACTCGCGTTTATAATCATAGTAAATTATAGCACGAAAAGCTTCCCACGAGACGTCCATTGTTGCAAACAAAACAAGAACGACAGATAATTTATAAAAATAATAATTTAAAAAAAAAACATTTATAGCCAGCCAATGATTTTCACCAAGGAGGTTTGTATTGAAAGGAGGTTTGCATTCAAAATGGTTTCAGGAAAAAAGCGGTAATATTTACTCCGTGGCTAACCATTTTTGGAACAGCCCTCGTACATAGCGGTTAATCAGTGCTTATACGATCGCGGGCGGCGCGGCGAGGGCGGAACGGGTGTAGTAGTTATCTAGAAAGTTCTTGCATCCGTATTTAGTACAATTAAAAGTGCTACATGAAGGTGGTTGCGTTGCGTGTTTGACTTGACTTGGATAATCTAAAATACCCGAATTTTACGCGAGCGAAGCCCCGGGGAAAAGCTAGATAATAAAATGCTTTGTCCTCGCTGATGACCGAATAGGCAAAATTTACTTTTGTTACAAAATCGAATAGACCACTCTCCTTAATTGTTTAAGTATCTACACAGAATAAACTTGTTAAATCGTTTTGTGAATGGAATGTTTATGTTGTCAATCAAAGTTAAAACTTAATCAGCTGCCATTTAGTGACATTGAAATATTATGTTTATTATGCTTTCCGTATTCAAATTCAATATTTTGGGTAATTTAAAAGCTTTGGCGTTGTTTGGAGTGTGGTGTCAAAATTTTAGAAGATTAACGATCGAATTGTAAATACGGGCACCATCTGGTACTTATAATTTTAGATTTCCAATATGCAAGAGTGACCAGAATTTCAATTTTAGTATTTAAATTTCAAGTGTTAAAAATCATTTTTAATACCTAATCATCGCCGTCCTCTTCTATTTACTGAAATTACTTTTTTTTATATTACGTCGGGTGGAAGATAAGTATACGGCCCGCCTGATATCAAGCGGTTACCGTAGCCACATCGGGTCGGGTAGCTTACAATTACGCTTCCTACCTCTCTTTTCGCCAGAGCTTCGTTTGTCAGTCAGCAGGGAGCACCGCGTGCAGGTGAAGTTGGCTTTGGTTCAAAGATGTTGATTACACTTACACCCCAAATTTGATAATAAAAGTCAAAGTCAAAGTCAAAACTCTTTATTGCATAACTAAGTGTACATTATGATCTTAGATTTGTTTACGCACTTACAACTTAGTCACCTTTGTCAGGTATCGCAAAAGACTGTAGGGGCGCGCACGACTAACTACTTATATCCGTAAAAGGAAGAACTAACTTCACTTAAAATATTACATTTGATACTCCTGTTATAACAATTAATGTGGAAATCGCTAGTTTTTTATCGCTAATTTATTAATCGCTTAGTTAATGAGTAAACCGTTACCGTAGCCGCTATTATTATTTATTAACGCTCGCAACATGAAATATCGCTCTCTGCCGCCTTCGCTGTCAGCATAGCAACTGCTTCCTTCCTGATGACCTCACTCACTCGCAGGAATACAACAACCCTCAAAGGAATTGTTATTTAACCGCGGTATTCTGTGAGGTAGAGGTACTTCCCCAGTCGGGCAGCTTACAAATAAGCTGTACCCTACCTCTCATTTGCAAGAGCCTCTTTCGCTAGGCTTTAGCTGTTAAGATTGCGATGAGCCACTTACACCCCAAAGTTTAGAGCCACGTACACATTTTGTTGCATACTTGAAGATACGGTATCCTATGAGATTTTAAACCGGCACGAGTGGCTGTTCAGAGGATTCCCTCTGATCATCTCTATCAGAGGGAATCGTCTAAAGAGCAACTCGTGCTAGTAAAAGCTACTTTTACTAGGTTGACTGGAAGAGATCCCCATGTGGGATAAGTCCGCCTTTGTATCGCTTTGTTTTTCATGTACTTATATATTGTAATTTGAACAATAAAGATCATACAAACAAACAAACAAGCTAGTAAAAGGTATTGAAAGTACCAATCTAAGGGTTCAACCGTGTTGGTAACCTCTAACATACTAAGGTCCTTACAATGCCTACTCTCATTAAGTGAGTGAAGTACAAATATGGCAAGATTCATATCACTAATGCTCCGCACCACATAGACCTAAATCTCAACGAATCGTCTCAAGTTTCAACGGCGGATGATTCAAATCAAAGCCAATCGTAATCAACGTAAGATAAATAACCCACTAATTCAGACGACTCTAAGGGGTCGTTAACGAGCTGCCATGCCAGTACAATTAAGTCTGAAATGGGATACGGTAATTCAATATTAATAATAATTGGTCCCTAAAGGGATGACCCGATATTGAACCAAGTGGATCATACCCTATTACAATGAAATATAATAACACAGTTCGACAGGTTAATGAATATTTCATTGTATATTTGTTTTGATTAAAATAAATACGTAGTATTAAAAGCCTTCATACAATTCGGGGTGTAAGTGGTTCATTAACATCTTTGAACCAAAGCCAGCTTCACCTGCACGCGGTGCATCCTGCTGACTGACAAACGAAGCTCTGGCGAAAAGAGAGGTAGGGAGCATAATTGTAAGCTACCCGACTGGGGAATGTACCTCCACCTCACAGAATACCGCAGCCAAATCACAATTCCCTTGAGGGTTGTTGTGTTCCTGCGAGTGAGTGAGGTCACCAGAAAACAAGGAGATGCTGCGTTGGCAGCGGGGGTGGCGGCGCGCAAATGATATATTATGTTGCGAGCGTTAATACGGTTGCGGTAACCGCTTCACATCAGGCGGGCCGTATGCTTGTCTGCCACCCGACGTAGTACAAAAAAAAATAAAAAATTATAGATAATGAGTACCTATTACAAAAACTTTATTGTGCAACTGTTCATATTTATGGTACCAAACCGACTTTTTTTTAAATGACTTTTTTTTAACCGACTCCAAAAAAGGAGGAGGTTCTCAATTCGGCTGTATTTTCTTTTTTTTTTAATGTTTGTTACTTAATACCTCCATGATTTATAAACCGATTTGAAACAAAACTTTTTTTTAATTGAACGATATACTTTCAGATCGGTCCCATATTTTTTTCATCATCATCATCATCAGCCTGTATCTACATACTTAAATGTAATGTTTCCTCCTCCTCGCGTCGTATACCTCATTACTGAGGGCCGTGACTCCCACGCAGAAACATCTTACTTCTAACAATTTTTCTCCAACTATTGCGATCTTTCGCAACGTGGAGGGCACTGTGGAAATTTGAGTCCAGAGATGTGCGGATCTGGTCAGACCATCTTATCGGGCTGCGGCCTCTTGGTCGTTTGCCGTCAATCTTGCCAGTTGCCATAAGTTGTTCGAGGTTATGACCATCCTTTCGAGCGATGTGACCGAAAAATTCAAGTATTCTGCGGAGGCAGGTGGTAGATAATCTTGTTTTTATATTTAGCTGTCGCAGAATAGACGCGTTGGTGCGGAAGGCGGTCCAAGGAATATGAAGCATTTTCCTCCAGCACCACATCTCAAAAGCGTCAATTCGGTCACGGTCAGCCTTTCTCAGGGTCCACGTTTCAGTTCCGTAAGCAAATATAGAAAACACAAGCGTGTTAACTAGTTTCACTTTGGTCTTACGCGCAATATCACGGCTACCCCAAACTTTGTGCAGTTGAGCCATTGCACCTTTGGCCATCCCGATACGTCTCCTTATTTCTTTTTCGCATGACCCTGTCCTGCTTATATTAGATCCCAAATATACAAAATCGTCGACCATGTCAAGGGTAAGCGCTCCTGTTAGCTCCAGTTTGTTGGTACGGTCTATTACCATTAGCTTTGTTTTAGTGTGGTTTATTTTGAGACCTAATTCCAAGCTAACATTCTCAATTCGGGCAAGGAGATTTGCCATTTCTGTTTCATTTGCAGCTAAAAGTGTAGTGTCATCTGCATAACGGAGATTTGTTATCTTGGTACCACCAACTTTGTGCAGTTGAGCCATTGCACCTTTGGCCATCCCGATACGTCTCCTTATTTCTTTTTCGCATGACCCTGTCCTGCTTATATTAGATCCCAAATATACAAAATCGTCGACCATGTCAAGGGTAAGCGCTCCTGTTAGCTCCAGTTTGTTGGTACGGTCTATTACCATTAGCTTTGTTTTAGTGTGGTTTATTTTGAGACCTGATTCCAAGCTAACATTCTCAATTCGGGCAAGGAGATTTGCCATTTCTGTTTCATTTGCAGCTAAAAGTGTAGTGTCATCTGCATAACGGAGATTTGTTATCTTGGTACCACCTATTGTGACACCTCCCTCCCAATCTTCACATGCCCGTCTGATGATATATTCTCCATAGATATTGAAGAGAATAGGGGACAAAATGCAGCCCTGTCTCACGCCCTTACCAAAGCTAAATGGTTTCGATATCGTATTTTCAATCTTAACGACACCTCGATTGTCCAAATAAAGTGTACGAATGAGCTCCACCAAGTGTTGCGGTACTCCCATTTCATCCAGCACTCTCCATAGATCCGACCAAACCACACAGTCAAAGGCCTTGCTGTAATCGATGAAACACAGGATGATGGGTGTGTTGAATTCGTAAGACTTTTCTATCAGCTGACGTATGTTAAATATTTGCTCGCGAGTGCCTTTTCCCTTCACAAAGCCGGCCTGTTCCTGAGGAATTTGACAATCCAAAAAATGGCGCAGTCGGTTGTTAATAACGTGCAACATCACTTTACTAGCATGCGATATTAGCGCTAGAGTTCTGTAGTTATCGCATTTAGAGGTGGAGCCCTTTTTATGCAATGGTAGTACAATAGATTTTGTCCAATCAGATGGCCAATCTCCAGTGCGCCAAATGGTATTACAGATTTTGTGAATGGCGTCTATTCCTGCAGATCCCAATGCTTTCAGCAACTCTGCTGTCAATTGGTCAGATCCAGGGGCTTTTTTATTCTTAAGCGCGGTTATAACAGCTGTGATTTCTGAACGTAAAATGTCAGGTTCCAACGTTAATTCGCACCAGAGAGTTCCGTCATGTGGTGGTCGTCCGTCGTGTGGGTCCTTGTATAATTCCTCACAATAGTTTCGCCATCTATTTGTTATTGCGTCTACGTCATGGAGTGTTGTACCATCCTCATCCTCGATCACCCACGTTCTCGGCTTGAGCTGTTTTGAGAGCAGTTTCACTTTTTTGAAAAGATCAGAGCTTTGTACTTTGTGCGCATGTTCTTCTATTTCTTGGCAGATATGATCCACGAAATTGTTTTTATCGCGTCGGCACTGTCGCTGTATTATCCTACTCAGCTCTGAGTACTTGGTTTTATCCTGCTGAGTAACCAGCCCCCTGGACTTAAGATCTTTTCTATCCTGTATCAGTTTCCAAGTACCAGGAGAGATCCACGTTTGCTTGCGTATAGGTGGTGAAACATTACCATTGGTGATTCCCCTGACTGTCACCCCATATTTGTTCCTTTAAATGTTCCCACTGTTCGTTCGCATCTGCGTTTGCTGACGGTGGTTTCTCCTTAATTAAGTTGTCCATTGCGCTTTTGAAAAGGTTTTGTTCCAGCGGCAGCAACGAAGGTGGGCGACTAGCGCACCTTTTCTTGATGGCTTTCAAGCGCAAGGCGAAATTTGCCACCAGAAGACAGTGGTCAGATCCGCAGTCCGCACCCGGAAAGGTCTTTACGTTCGTGATTGACGTTCTCCATCGTTTGTTAATTATCACGTAATCGATTTGGTTACGACAGCGGTCGCCAGGGGATATCCAGGTATAGAGACGTCTAGGATGCTGTTGAAACCATGTGTTCATGATCGTAAGTTTCCTATCGATGCAAAATTCCAGAAGTCTAGTCCCCCTGTCATTTCTGACTCCCAGACCATATTTTCCAACTGCATCCCTGACGTGATCATCTTCCTGTGTACTGCCTATTTTCGCATTCCAGTCACCAATCATCAAAGTTATCTCTCGATTCGGTATTTTATTAAGGGTTATTTCCAGTTTCGAGTAGAATTCATCACACAGGTTTTCATCTGAGGCTGATGTAGGAGCGTATATGATGACGATATTCAAAGTGCAGGGTCGTGTATGAAGTTTTAAAGTTATTATCCTATCTGATACCGGATTGTGACCGACAACATAATTGTTTAGGTCGCGAGGGACCCAAATGGCGACTCCATTGGTGCTAGAGTTTGCGTTTTGTAATGTTTAGAGTCGGTTTTTTTTTTTGTTAAAATTATTTATATCACTAAAGTGATTTTGACAAACAAGGATACGGCCCTCCTAATGGAAATCAGTTACGCGCGTTGTCGACCCTGTAAAAACCTCTTCACGCCCTTTTTGAAGAACTCCATTCTGTAGTCTCCTGAGAAAACCTCGACAGGCAGTTCATTCCATAGCTTGACAGTACGCCTGGATGAATGCGACACAAACCTAAAACTATTTCGTTTATTTATCGTACAAACAATAATAATAATGTATGTGGTTCATCAACATCTTTGAACAAAAGCCATCTTCACCTGCACGCGGTGCACCCTGCTGACTGACAAACGAAGCTCTGGCGAAAAGAGAGGTAGGGAGCGTAATTGTAAGCTACCCGACTGGGGAATGTACCTCCACCTCATAGAATACCGCAGCCAAATAACAATTCCCTTGAGGGTTGTTGTGTTCCTGCGAGTGAGTGAGGTCACCAGAAAGGAAGGAGATGCTGCGTTGGCAGCGGGGGTGGAGGCGCGCGAGCGAAATTTTATGTTGCGAGCGTTAATATGGCTAAGGTAACCGCTTCACATCAGGCGGGCCGTATACTTGTCTGCCACCCGACGTAGTATAAAAAAAAATAAAGAACGGTACACTTCTCGACACCACTGAGTCACGCTCATGTCGATGTTACCCCTGGCGATTATTTTTCGGTATTGGCGAGCCATATAAAGAGTGGTGACTGGCGAGCTGCCTCATGCTGCAAATAACTATTGATAACGATAATTATGGCAGGCATCCGTACCTGTACTGGAATAGCAGGTGAAAGCGGAATAAGACCTGCTACTGCTCCGCTTGCGTGCTCGGTTGCTTTACTGAGCGCAAAGGCGGAGCAGGTAAAGGTCCTCTCGTCTTGTTGGTTTACTGGACGAGAGACTCGTATCCCCGTGATATAACCGGAAGGTTGGCACACGGGGCCCACTAGCTGCTAGGTATAGAGTACGTTGTTCTGGAATAGCCCAGTATTTAGTCCCCCCAGATCATTTCCATAGGTTATTTAATTTCCAACAGATTTAGCAATAGTCGCAATGTCTGCAGAGATTTGTTTATACCCATAAAGAGCTCATATTGCTTCATAAGGAGCTCGATGGCGTCGTTGCTCGTGTTAGTTTAATCCCCTTCGTCCACATAGGTAACTAAACTTTCATAACCAGTTACAAGAGAAGAATTATTTTTCGCTGTTTGATAACTAGTTGTCAGAGAAGAATTATTTTTCCACTTTCGTAGATCAAATCAGTTCCATATTTGTAACCAGAGATATTATTAGTTTATATGTATGTTAAGGATGGTTTTGGGATGTGTTAAGGATGGTTTTGGGATGTGATAAGGATTGTTTTGGGATGTGTTAAGAATGGTTTTGGGATGTATTAAGGGTGGCTTTGGGATATGATAAGGATTGTTTTGGGATGTGTTAAGGTTTGTTTTGGGATGTATTAGGGATGGTTTTGGGATGTGTTAAGGATGGTTTTGGGATGTGTTAAGGATTGTTTTGGGATGTGTTAAGGATAGTTTTGGGATGTGTTAAGGATGGTTTTGGGATGTGTTAAGGATTTTTTTGGGATGTGTTAAGGATGGTTTTGGGATGTGTTAAGGATGGTTTTGGGATATGATAAGGATTGTTTTGGGATGTGTTAAGTATGGTTTTTGGGATGTGTTAAGTATAAAAATGACTGTGTGTACAATTGAAAACACTTTTATATGATAAAATTTATTAACAAACATAACTTAGATTAAGCAGTCACTCGCGTGTTTCAAAAAGATGCGTTGTATCTTCAAACGTAGAGTATACTACTGTACTAACACTGTACAAACAAAAAGGTTTTAAGTCCCTACCCTATGTGATTGTAATGTATATCACTATCACAATCTGGCCACTTGAGCTGGAGGTAAGAAAACAAATGCATAGCGACCCGAGGCGTTCTATAGCGTTAAGCGAGTTGAAACTATTTTGCGCCCGCGGGTTTAAACGGGGGAACGGGAGAGGAAACTCCTTTCAGTTGCGGAGAGTGCCTATTTCGTATGTAAATACTATTAGTTATTCTGTGGTATTTTTATTTTGTGGTGTAGAGGGCTCAATATCTAGTAGGAGGAGGTAGGAGACTACAACATTGGGTTCTTCAAAAAGAGCGTATGAGGGTTTTACAGGGTCGGCAACGCGCATGTGATTCCTCTGGTGTTACAGGCGTCCGCTACGGTAACTGCTTTCCATCAGGCGGACCGTATGCTTGTTTGTCACCTTAGTGGTATAGAAAAAAAAAGTAGTACAGCCTACTAAATAACAAGGAGGCAAGGTTAATGAGAAGTAGGCCATGACGATAGCCAGTCTGGAAAAGTACCTCTACAGCAGCCAAATAACAAATCCCTGTAGAATGGTAGTTTTCTGCGAGTGAGTGAGGCTACCAGGATGCTCCTGAGGAGCGCCAGCAACCGGGGTGGTAACACACAAGTAACATTTGTTGCGCGCGTTTATACACACATCAAGTAGACCGTATGCTTGTTTGCCACCCGACGTGGAATAAAAAAAATGTGACTGATTCACGAAATGCGACTAGTTTACGTTCGTAACTATCAAAAGTTACCAAAGAGGAAAAAAAAATTCTTCTCTCACAACTAGTTACCAAACAGCGAAAAAAAATTCTTCTCTTGTAACTGGTTACGAACGTTTAGTTACCTAAGTGGAAGAAGGGGTTTAATCGATCACGCAAGTTAAACAACATTGATCGTATCCTGTCTATCGGGGGGGGGTCACTGCCAAATCAGTGGCTTTAGGGCGGCTTGATGGCTTGATGGTCATGTGGTTTCCGGCAGACTAGAATAGAATCACTCCGTCTCTTCCCGTGGATGTCGTGCAAGGCGACTAAGGGAAATATATTATAAAATATCGATCAGGCCTCCCTAACCCGTCTGGCCAGCGCGGGGAGTGTAGGCCAAATCTTTCTGTCAGGGACGGACGAGAGAGGGTCGTGCTCCGTAGTGGAGACTAAAATGACCTGATGATGATGATGAGGGCGGCTTGAAAATATTGACATCCAATCTACCTGCAGTTAAGCAGCGTGATGGTGTATACTCTAAACCCCTTCGATAGAGGGGAGACCCGTATCCCAGGAGTGGGATGAATAAGGATTGACGACAATTTTTCTTTTTTGTAAATACATATAACATACCTACGTATGATATATGAAAACTTCCAGACCCAGACAAACAGACATATTCATGCACACAAAAGTTTGTCTTGTGAGGGGAACGCACCCACGACCATAGAGTCGAAGTAGCAATTGCTAAACATTCAACCACCGGCAGTGGCGGACTAAGACTAAAGCGGGCCCTAGGCAATAATGTATTTCCGAACCTACTAAAGTAGTTTGTACTTGTACTTCCGAAATAAAAATTAATATCCTAACTTTCGGGCCCCAAAAATTACGGGCCCCAAAAATTACGGGCCCCAAAAATTACGGGCCCCAGGCATGTCCCTAGGTTGTCTAGCCCTTAGTCCGCCCCTGAGCACCGGGATAACTTAACACCTACGAGTATAATAATCAGCTGGTGCCTGCCATTTCGTCCGCATGAAATTTTGATGCCTTAATAGACTTTTGATATGCGTTTTTTAACAGGCGAATTTCTATTACTTTAAGAGTATATCTTTTTTATCACGGGTCAAACCCGGTCATTTGATAGGCGTGCGAGGGGATATGGATCCAACGCGTAGAGGCCTCTTTAAGAAGTTTGATGTAATGTTGTACGCCCGCCGTGACCCGCTCCAGGATATATCAATGGAAATGGAACGATATCCCCATAAGCAGGTCTCGGCAGGCGTTGAGATTATTACAAAGTCTGATGGAAAATTAATAGGCTATGGAGATGAGATTTGCATGAACTAAATACCGGGCTATTACCAATTACAGAAGAGGGACGGACGCCTGCCATAACTGCTTCTATTGCTAGTTATTTGCGGCAGACGGTGGCTTGCCACTCACTAGATGGGCCCCCTAAATGCCAGGAAATCGGCCGGGGGCAACACTGGTGCGAGTGATTCAGGGGTTTCGAGAGGTGTGCTGCGCTTTCTAAGAGTATCTTATTATTATTATATACTTGCCGAACTGAACGAATTAAATTTTAGAATTCTTTTTATGAAACCTCGCAAACCCACCCGCCCTCTTGATTTGGACGATTCGGCTCGGATCGATAAGCTAGGTGTCATAAGATATAAAGAATTCTAAAATTCGTTTCGTTCGTTCAACATAAATGACAATAACTTCATTCACTTAGATCAAAGGTCCTACCGCCTATTGAAGTCGATTACCATTGGAATTTTCGTAATTGAGTTTAGTATAGCTGATAGAGTCCGTAAATGACAGACTAAGCTAAAAATATTTGTTACAACTTTAAACAGAATTTCTATTTTTGGTCTTAAAAAATTCGATCGTAATCGGCTTTGGCACAGGCGGTAGGGCTTCTAGCTGAGCTATTTATTCCTCCATTTGTGAAAACCTCAAAAAAATCTGTTTAGTTGTTTTAAATATTAACATACTGACACAATTTTTTTCATGAAAATTTCAGCGAAAAAAAAATAATGACTAAAGTCACATTAGTTTAGATAATGTCAGTCATTTTGCTGGCTATTTTGTATCGTATTCTCATTGCTTACTAACTGATATGAATACATTTATTTGATTCAACGAAATCCTTAAAAATCCTCAATAAAAATATGGACAAAAAAAATATTAAAAAAAATATATGTTTTCTATTTATTTTTTTCATGAATTATGATTTTTATTTTTCATTAAGGACTCCATGTGAAATATCGATTTCTTTTGAAGTAATAGGTCGATTTCGTTTAAATTATCCCGGGACACACTGTATAACTATATAGATTAATGTAGAAGAGATTGCCAGACTTAATTTATACTTACACAAAGCACTTAGTATTATATTCTACACATAATAATACCCATCCACATACTAATTTTATTATAGCCAATGTGTAGTTTATGTCTATAGCATTTCCGAGTAACTCATTAAGCAAACCAGTCTGGCGCATGAGCTTCAAACAGCTTCCCTGACTATTGATGAGAAACACACGCTTCATTGTTATCGTGATAATGGACGTTTATGGTGCAAAATGGCAGAATAGGTACCTTAGGAAATTGTGGACAATTTCAAACATATATGAAACATATATAAATCTTTCGGGCGTGAAGGGCTCACTACAAATTACAGACCAAACCAATCTCACCAGTGCGTGGTGCATTCTGCCAACCGACTATCGAGATACTGCCTGTATTGTAAGTGCGTAAGCTGTGGTAACCGCTGCCAGTACTTGTTTGATACTGCCAGTACTTGGCTTTTTTTAAAAAAATGTACTTATTCACTCACGTAACCGGTGACGTAACGACGTGAGTGACCCGTTTAATTTATTTAATTAATTTATTATAATGTCTCACGTGAGTTTTCATAATATTAATGTACTTATTGTTATTTTTTTATTAATCACTAACTTCCACATGTTTTAGTTAAAGTAATCAGGGTAACATAATATGTTCTTACCAAAGATGAAAGTCGGTTCGGCAGCTTCAGATAAACCTGGCTATATTCTGTCTTCTGTGTACAAATAAATAAATTATCAATAAATAAATTTAATCATTCTTGATACTAGTAAGTTGGAACTTTTTAAACTTTGTGGACATTTACAATAAAATAACTGATTGTTACAGCCTGTTTCATCATAAATTATCATTTACATACTTTGATAGTGCAATAAAAATATATATAAAGTGCAGTAGAAATGATAGCTTCTACTGTTGCACTTGTAATTTGTTGTTTGTAAATGATATACACACCCTCCTCAACCCGTTTGGCCAGCGTGGGAGTGTAGGCCAAATCCTCCTTCCGTCTAGGACGGACGAGAGTGGGTCGTGTTCCTGTAGTGGAGACTAAAATGACCTGATGATGATGATGAAATGATATACAAACAAAAAAAAAACAGTGATTTATAAGATTTATCTTCAACAACAGTACATATGCCTAAAACATTAATAAAATACTATATTGATGAGTCAAGAAAATTTATATCAAGTACCTAATATGCAATATATTTTATGAACAAACTTTATAAATAAGACAAAATAACATCAAAGCAGTTGAACTTGTTGTCTGAATGAATGAAATTAAAGACAGTCCGTAAATTACTTTCGTCTACAGCCTTTGAAAAACAAAGTTTTCAGAAGCAATTATCAAAATTTACTATGATTAACGAACACTATTGTTAAAATTTTTGAATGCACTATTTGACACTACATACAAATTTCTTGTCTAAAAGCTATTCGTTGACGTCGACAACTCTATTCATCCTACTGGGACACCGACATACCCCGGCCACCCCATACAAAAACGACAACACAAACGTCTGTATACGTGCAAATGTGTGTGTGCAAACGAAGCAGGCACCTTGCGCTGGGACTTAACACGTTATGCTTAGGTAATATTGTAATAATAAATATCTTTAAGCGTTTATTTTGAATGATTGTGATTATGAGACTGCATTAAATCCAGTTATGTTACCGTGATACACTAAATATTTCTCACGGGTTGGTGTAAGGTGGTTGCTTTATTGCTTAAAATCGCTTCGTAAATAAACCATTATTTCTTGTAAAGGGGAAAGGATTAAAAACGGCTATTGTGGGTTATCCCTAAGAGACATATACTATCGCGGACTTTTTTGTAGACCATTTTAAGGTGAACAATATTGAAAGATATTTATTACTAGCTGATGCCCGCGACTTCGTTCGCGTGGACTTTATGATTCCGGCATATTAATACAAATACGAACTAAAGTAGATACATAAGAAAATATTTGGGGCAGTATTATACGTTAAAAGTCAACAAATTATTATTTTTATTTAAGATAGTCACCATAGTTTCAAAAAAAATAAAAAAATAAATGAAGGGAGTCTTTCCTTCGGGAGCTAATATGAAAAGACCTCAAGCGTTACTAATCCTCGATAAAGCCACATTGTTGGTACGTATTTTACGATACTCTACCCCTAAAGGGGTAGAATGGGGGTTGGAAGTTTGTATGAAAGTCCTATGTTTTTGAAGCAAGAGACTTGAAATTTAAAATGTATGCTCTATAGATGGTGTGGAGGTGTACTAATAATGTATCTTTGGAAATCAACCCCTTTTTGGGGATAAAACGGGGGTTGGAAGTTTGTATGAAAGTTCTACGTTTTTGAAGTAAGAGACTTGAAATTTAAAATGTATGCTCTATAGATGGTGTGGAGGTGTACTAATAATGTGTCTTTGGAAATCAACCCCATTTTGGGGTTAAAACGGGGGTTGGAAGTTTATATGAAAGTTCTATGTTTTTGAAGTAAGAGACTTGATATTTAAAATGCATGCTCTATAGATGGTGTGGAGGTGTACTAATAATGTATCTTTAGAAATCAACCCCCTTTTGGGGTTAAAAAGGGGGTTGGAAGTTTGTATGAAAGTTCTATGTTTTTGACGCAAGAGACTTGAAATTTAAAATGTATGCTCTGTAGATGGTGTGGAGGTGTACTAATAATGTATCTTTAGAAATCAACCCCTTTTTGGGGTTAAAACGGGGTTTGGAAGTTTGTATGAAAGTTCTATGTTTTTAAAGTAAGAAACTTGAAATTTAAAATGTATGCTCTATAGATGGTGTGGAGGTGTACTAATAATTTATCTTTAGAAATCAACCCCTTTTTGGGGTTAATACGGGGGTTGGAAATTTGTATCAAAGTTCTATGTCTTTGATGTAAGAGACTTGAAATTTAAAATGTATGCTCTATAGATGGTGTGGAGGTGTACTTATAATGTATCTTTAGATATCAACCCCTTTGTGGGGTTAAAATGGGGGTTGAAAGTTTGTATGAAAGCTCTATATTTTTGAAGTAAGAAACTTGAAATTAAAAATGTATAGATAGTGTGGAGGTGTACTAATAATGTATCTTTAGAAATCAACCTATTTTTGGTGTTAAAACGGGGGTTGGAAGTTTGTATGAAAGTCCTATGTTTTTGAAGTAAGAGACTTGAAATTTAAAATCTATGCTCTATAGATGCTATGGAGGTGTACTAATAATGTATCTTTAGAAATCAACCCCCTTATGGAGTTAAAACGGGGGTTGGAAATTTGTATGAAAATCCAATGTTATTGGAGTTAAAGTAATTATGGCAAAAGGATTTTAAATGATATTTAAGTATAAAAAATATTGAAAAAAACTACATACTTACTATTATAAGGAGGGATGTATTATTATAACAATAAAAAGTACTTTAGGTTTTACAAAGAGGTTTTAAAAAATAATATCCGTCGACTTCATTGATTCTAAAAATTCGTCTAGATATTGATTGTTTTTAACTTTTTCATCTTTTTCCTTTCATTAGGTATTTAGCTTTTTCGAATGTAATTAAAAATTATTTGCAAATAACTAACTCCACGCGTACGAAGTCGCGGGCGGCCGCTAGTATATATATATATATATATATATATATATATATATATATACACACACATATATATATATATATACATATATATATATATATATATACATACATATATATATATACATATATTTATATATATTATTTTATATATATATATAATATATATAAAATAAATAAGACTATTGCGTCTAACTTGTAGAAGGTAAGAATAAAAGTAGCACTGCGTGTGGTTATTTTTTTTACAATACAATCAATATTTTGTTAAACTATTTATACTCATCAGGCTGAACAACTTTTGATAAGGCGTCATTTTTATATTTCTTATAGTTTAGCTGAACCATTATGGTTCTGCATCAGGTGTTCCAAATCTTGGATTTTTATACCGAGATGGAAATTTCGTGTCCACGTTTTCAAATCGATGCCATTTTCGTAATTGACATTTTAGAAAACCATAGAATCAACACCCATATTGATATTGTAACATTTCAACCCCATCCCACAGGAGTGCTCTTGTGTCACGTCGATTATGTTAGATTATAAAATAGCTGTTGTTTTCGGAATCAGCGACCCGATAAACCATAAAAACAATACCCATGTCGATTTTCAGACGTTTGCACCTCATTCCACCCCTTTAGGGGTTGAATTTTGAAAAATCCTGAAACACTTGTTTACTCATTTATCTACAGAAGATCTCGTGTAAAGTTTCGTATAAAATAGTCCAACTAATCTTGGTTCCCCATACAAACTTTGGACCCCCATTTCACCCCCTTAGGAGTTGAATTTTCCAAATTCCCGTCTTAGTGAGCATCTACGTCCTGAAAGGAACCCCCATACAAAATTTGAGACTCCTAGCACTTGTAGTTTCTTAGATTTTGTGATGAGTGATTTTCTATAAAGAAAAATTTTCTTTAAACTTTAAATGACGATAACTTTTTAATCTGACATCAGATTTCGATGAAACAAAGCCTATATGTTGCTCAGGGATGACCTTAATCTTTTAGTGAAAACCGCGTAAAAATCTGTTCAGTAGTTTTAAAGATTAGCGAGTACATACAGACAGACAGACAGACAGACAGACAGACAAAAAAATCAAAAAAATCTTTTTTGTGTTCTGTTACTCTTTTTTTATCGCCCACACTCATTTTTCGTTAATTTTATCAAATGTACAGACACGTGGTTCCTACTGTTTTATTATATGTATTGATTACATTATTTTGATCTATCTCGTAGCAAAAAATGTGTTTATTTTCGACATCACATTAGAAAACTCTAAACTTGTCAGTGTTTGTCTACTATATTATGCATGTATTATACTCGTACATATAAATCTTCCTGTTGAATCACTTTATCTATTAAAAAAAAACCGCATCAAAATAAAAATAAAATAGTTTTAAGGAAATATGCTTACATAGGGACAGACAGACGGGGAAGCGACTTTGTTTTATACTATGTAGTGATGATACGCGACCATACAAGTTTTCCATAATGTTACTAGAGGTGTCAAAAACATTAAATCTTATTAATATTTTTATAGATTTAGCGTTTTTGAATTATTTTGTAAGATGTATTTTTAGAAATATATGTTTTATTGCATCAAAAGAAAAGAAAAAAAAAATATACAGTGAAAAACGTTAAGTACTTACTAATAACGTTAAGTACTAAGGCGGTCTTATCGTTGAGCGATCTCTTCCAGACAACCTTAGGGTAGAGAATAAATAATCTGTAATTAATATAGGTATCTATGTGTTGAATAGATATATTATATGGTCTATGTTGCGGGTTATAATAAGACCAGTAGTTTCAGGAACGTCTGTATATTCTATCGATCGTCTATGGACTGACTAACTTATATAATAACAACCAGTCTATATATACTTATCACAAATATTACTATAACAAAGGGATATTAATCTGGACATCACAAGGTGATGTTCGGTGTTTATAATTTTCATATGCTTGCTATATTTATTTTACTGCATCTATTATTTCACTCACGTATTTCTATAAAGGAGGATACATACTTATTCTAAAGGTGTGAATACATTAATATGCTATATCCCATACATGGTCTACACACTTAGTCCGCGAGCTAACAACTGATTTATATGGCCAAATCTCACCCACGCACGTAATAAATAAAATGCTTTCGGTCATGTCCTTGCGGTTGAAAAATTATCAAATTATAGTTAAGATTAACTCACTCCAGATAATAGATAATAAACATAGATCTAAATAGTAATAAATAAACAAAAATAAAAATGGAGTGTAAGGGGTTCATCATCTTTGAACCAAAGCCAACCTCACCTGCACGTGGTGCACCCTGCTGACTCTGGCGAAAAGAGCGGTAAGGAATAGCGTATTTTTTAAGCTGACCGAATGTGCGAAGTACCTCCACTTCACAGAATACCGCAGCCAAATAACAATTCCCTTCAGGGTCGTTTTGTTCCTGCGAGTGAGTGAGGTCACCAGAAAGAAAGAAAGGAAGGAGTATAGGCTGGCAACGGATCGACGACCTCTTGGTGTTGCTGTGGTGATTGCTTTCTATCAGGTAGTCTACATACTCGCTTGCCCCCCGCTAATATAAAAAAAAAATCTACTCAAGATGGTTAGATAACACGAGTATCTTGAGGGGAAAAAAGTCAGTTGACGCGCGATACTGAAAATAAAAGATATTTGGCTCTATGAAATATAAGAACCGGAATTAACGCGATCATGCATAAGGCAGTTTCCATACCTTTATTATTGCCTGACGTTTCGACCCTACCGGCCCTACCGGCGAAGCTCAAGCCGATTACCATCGAATATTTTGATTCGAAACATAGGTCGTATGATGTAATTATTGACAAACATCTGCATCTCAGTCGGTAGAGCACCAGAGTTTCTACCAGCTAATCTAAACACAGTAATCATAAATCTAAGGTGAAATTTGATTTTCGCAATCAATAAAAAGCGATGTAATCGGCTTCTGCTTTGGCGGTAGGGCCCCAGGTTGCATCGGCCGTGATCACAGGCTGACTGTCTCAGCGGTGTCATTCTGTCTTCATCGACCTCGACAACGGAGACAGAGTGACACCGCTGCTGAGACAGTCAGCCTGTGATCACTTCTTCATCGACCTCGACAACGGAGACAGAGTGACACCGCTGCTGAGACAGTCAGCCTGTGACCACGGCCGGTGCAACCGGCGACCAAGCCGGTGAAACAAATAAAATATTTCAATATTTCAATCTGGTCGAAACGTCAAGGAATAATAAAGGTATCTAAATACCCTTAAGCATGATGGCGTTAATTTATTTTTATAATTAATAATTCATGCAACGCGAAAGTTTAAAAGTTTTTATATTTGGCTCTATTGACACAGACCATATTTCACTAAATATCTACCATATTATAGGAAAAGTGTAAACGGGATATATGAAATCACTTACCTAAGTACACAGCTGACACTGGCAGCTACTTCCGAAGTTGTTTCCGAAATCAGACGCATGTGACAGACCCTGTCTACGGATATCCGCTTTGAGAGATGAATATGCTTTAACAGTAGTGTGAGGCTTATTAGTACTATAAATACTTACTTAGTACTTACGTATTAATACTGAAAAGCAATAGAACAAAATAATAAAACTACGTAATTACGTAGTTTTATGATTTTGTTCTATTTCTTATTATGATGTAGTTTTGTGGTACGTTAATATTTTAATAATACTTTTTTTTTATATACTACTAACGGATACATGCTATTGCACGTGTCCGTTAGTTTTATATAAAAAAATGTATATCATCATCATCAGCCTGTATCTACCCACTGCTGGATATAAGCCTTCCCCAATGCTTTCCTCTAAATACGATCCTCCGCTTTCCGCATCCAGGCTCTTCCAGCCGCTTTCTTAAGGTCCTCGGACCACCGGTTGGGAACTCCAGCCCCCTTACCACCATCTCTTATTGCGATTCAATAATTGAATAGATTGCTTATTCATACCAATGAATAAGCGACTCTATTTCAAATGGAGCGGTCCGTGAGAGCTAAATCAAGGTCCGTGATACAGAATTATAATGTAAGAGATTGAGCAATACTAAACCAAATATTGTATTCTCGAGATACAGTGTAGTAGATTTATAGGACAGTTCGGTCTCTACATTGAACAGGGACAGTAGTCCGCGGACAAAAAAGGTTGGGAACCACTGAACTAGAAGGAGGGCGTCCAACGCTTCGTCGTCCTACACGTGGCGTACCTACTTTGTTATGCGTTGAACCTAAGGTTGCCACCTTTTTTGTTTGCAATTGAAGTACATTGGTTATTGTAGGTAAGAAAAAAAAAGTACATAATATCAAAACAACGTACAATTTATTTTTCTTTATTATGTATTTTTTGCAGTTTGTTAGGGTTCCGTACCCAAAGGGTAAAAAGGAACCCTATTACTAAGGCTCCGCTGTCCGTCCGTCCGTCCGTCTGTCACCAGGCTGTATCTCATGAACTGTGATAGTTAGACAGTTCAAATTTTCACAGATGTATCTCTGTTGCCGCTATAATAACAAATACTAAAAAATAGAATAAAATTAATATTTAAGGGGGCTCCCATACAACAAACGTGATTTATTTGCTCGTTTTTGCTCGCAGTTGATAACGGTAATAGGTAGACGCTTGAAATACTCACATAATATTTAGTTACATATTCCATCCCATACTTTAAAAATAAATTATTAAATTAAAATAAAACAAATATTTAAGGGGGGCGCCCATACAACAAAAGTGATTTTATCATATTTCTATCTCTACTAAACAATTGCACAACATCTTTACTGTCTATATTTAAATCAAAATAAATTCATTTCTTAACAAATTCAGAGATGCTCCTTCCTTCTCGCCATACGACTTTTCAAAATCTTAAAGAAATTAAATCATTCGAAATAAAGTATTTTCGTGTACTTAATATTCTCGTAAAGTATAGAGTACAATTACTTGAAATAACGTACAATACTTTATTATAAAGTACGGGTGGCAACCCTAGTTGAACCCTAAGCTATCTACACACACATTTGCACGTATACAGACGTTACCTGTTTAAATAGTAGTTTTATGGTATGGTATTTTAGTTACCAGGGTGTGGTACGAGTGGAGAAAAGAACTTGATCTTATGCCTGAATACTGAAATCATTACGGGATGGGGGCCCACCACACATTCCCATCACTGTATCTCCTGTGTAGCCAGGATTAACAGCGGCGACCGCCAAAAATGGCAATGAACAGTGAAGTCCATTGCAGTCCCGGGGGTAAAAGTAGTGCCTTGTTTGCTTGCTGCCTTGGAACTCACAACGAATTTAATCAGAAAAAAATAGTAGAAGGAAGCTTTTGGAATTTGACTTCACTCTTAGCAATATGAGAGAGAAATATTGCAAATAAGGCATTAAAGCCTAAAGAGATGGCTAGTCAAATGAAGCTCAACTGCCGTGCACCACGGATTTTTTGTATGTAACACTATTTCTAATACTTAAATCATTAGTTGAATAAATAAGAATAAACTCCGCGAACCCGCAATTGAACAGCATGGTGGAGTATGCTCTTAATCCCTTCGATTGAGAGGAGACCCGTATCCGAGCAGTGAGATGAATATATGCATTGATGAAGAAGATGAAGATAAGAATAAAACAAAAACAATAATTCTCACTCTTTTTTATTTGCTATTACGTTTTCAAAACATTTAAATTCATCTCATGATCTACAATTATAAATACATGTTTAAGAATTACTTTCTCTAAGATCACAACGACGTAACATTTAACACGATAATATTTACAATAAATTAATACATTTTCATATTTACAATCTAGTCTCATCACTGGTAAATTAATAAATATATTAAATCAGGTGCCGCTAGCAAAGTCTTCAAGCATGAGGTTTTTGCAGACGTAAAGAGCAGAAAACGTAGAACTGAACTATATTACTACCCTTTGAACTTATAAAACTGAAGAATAGTGTGTTAATTTGCCTGTTTAGTTGTTCACATACAACACACTACTTGCAAACATACACACACGCTCTCGCAAACAACGTACATTAACACACAACACGCCAATACACAACATACTGACACACCTGCCTTGATTATCGCTGCTCATGATTCTCTACGGGATTCAGTGAATGTCTTACATGAGAAGCTGAAAATTGGTGCTTCTAGGACTAATATTAACTGAGCTACAGCAACTAGGAAATAAGCAAGTTTTGGAGTCCAGTAACATTCACTGCTCTTTAGATTTGCAAAAATCTGAATTTCAACCAAACAAGCCGTTTATTTAATTCTTACTAATTTAATAAAATAAATTTATATGACAATGTTTTCATAATTTTATATTATTAAGTTTAGGTAAAATTATGATAACATTTCATGCTTTTCTACTCATATATGTATAATACTATTTATATTTTATTTTGGTAGTGTGACATTTTTTGATGTTTTAGCACACACGCTATATATATTTTCTTATGATCTTTTTATTACTTCGAATATATAAATATATTTTTGTGCGGTGCTCATTCAGTTCTTACACGTTGCAATTTATTTATTACGTATATATTATACTTTAAGTTATCTCCGTGCCTTTTAGCATCATGTCATGAATGTATATAACGTTTATTACAATCATTAATTTTATTACATAATGTTATGTTTATTAGATTTTCATTAAATCGTTTACTTATTATTATAGTCTTCACGTTGATATCTATCAACTATGCAAAAGGTGACTCTATTCTTGTATTATTATAATGCAATTATGATTTGAAGAAGCTAGGAGCGTTGATTTAATCGATTATGAATAATTAAGCACATACTGAATGTTATCAAGATTTAATTAATTTGCTTTATTTGAAAATTTTCATTAAAGTATCTTGACATGAAAGACATGAATCCAATAGTTAAGTACACGCATCCCAACAACCCCTAGGTACATAACAGAACTTCGATGTTTAATTACAAAAAGTATCACACTCATAGCAGGATAGACTTACATCTAGAGAAGCTCAGGAATGTAGGAAATTGCATCAAATTGTATAGATTTAGCACTAGACCAAGTTATCACATGTTGAACGTAATGTTGCATCATATCTATGTATTTTACTACGTGACTTTATGTACTTCAGTTAAACAAATACACAATCACGAATGTATTTAGTCAAATTTTTAATAATATTTAGTTATAATTCTGAAGTATAGTATTACATTCATACTTTTGATCCGTTTTTTTTTTCACATGGTTTGGCTTTGATGTTTTCTCCTCTACTATGATTTCTGTGAACATAATCTTTGTAGGCATCTCATTTCTACCATCAAAGGCTTCATTTTCTTAATATTTATCACATATATCCTATTCACATTTATCAAGATGTTATTACATTTTAATACAACGTTTATCGAATGATTGCATTCAGCAACCACACCATGAAGTAAATTAAAACTTGGCTAGACTTCCTCTACACAATGGTAAATGCACACATAATTATATTCAATAATTAACACTAATGAATCTAATATTGACACTTAAACATTGATACTTATTAAAAGTTCTCTCTCTATTACCAATCAAGTAGAAGATTTAATACTTTAATTTTATAGACATAGAATCACACGTATTCACATAGTGTCTAAATCATGAAAGATGTCACATTATTTTAAATTTACAGTTTGAAATATAAGTACGAGAACACCTGTTCCACACCCCTGCCACTCCATCCAAATGTCGCGTCGTTCACTATTACATAAACAATGACGTCTGTACAGAGTGACAACGAGCATGTGTGCGTGCGGCGCCATGCAAACTGTCCCAGATTCGTCTCAGAGGGGAGATGAGGACGATACAAGAGAGCGGCAGGGAGTGGCCATACTGTTACTTATGTACTAAACAATAAAGATGAAAATCCAATCATACAGAAAAGACATTTTTATTTTTTATAGACAAAAATACTTGCTTTTGTGATGCATATAATTAAATTTTAGTCATAACTATGTAAAAAAAACAAACGCTTATGACACTTTGTAGATCAAATTAAGTACATATTTGAGTAAAGCTGTTTACTCTGCCTCTATTATATCATTTTACGATATGCAGCATATTAAGTTTTTTTTTATTTTTTATTGTTATGATTGTAATAGTAGATGCTTGATGTGGATCTTGTTGCATTTGTGTCAAACCTCAGTGGTTTATGAAATGCGTCAATATTGTTATGTAAAAAGTACAAAGTCAGTTTAAACTATTGAATCATTGAGAGTCTCAGATTTAGACAGAAGTGGTACACTGCTATAATCTTTCAAATGCTCACTATTCTTCTTAGAACCATTGTCGAAGGAGCTAGCTGTTGGTATTTTAGCTATCCAGTTGTTATTACCTAGCTTAGACTTATGATTACCAATCAAATTTACTTGATAATCCTTCAGTTTCACTCTTGGTTGGCCGTGTCCTACAGAGTTATGATTCAATGAATTTACATTTAGTGATATGGAATTTGAAACGCTTATTTTGTCTGACTCTTCTCCATTATCTGTTACTCCATTGGTAACTGGTTCTGTTGGATCTGAATGCTGTCGTTGTAAAGGTAATTTTTGTAATAATTGTTGTGCTTCTTTATCTAATTTGCTCGTATCGTTTTGCTTCTGCACGAAAGCTCCGGAATTTCGTCTGCTTGAAGATCTTGAGCCGTGATCTAACCTTTGCCTAAATGGAGTTAAATGGGACAGTGACCCACTGTCTCCTGATAACGTTTGCATTTTAAGTAGTGATGTTTTTTCTTTTGGAGCATTTGGGTCCACAATTTCACCTAATAACCAGTAAGTGACTAGAATTCCTTTACCCTGTAACAAAAAAAATGCCTTAATCTAGTAAGAACATGACAGATATTTGTTTCTGTATAAATCCTGTAAGGCTTACGACTGTGTAAATATGAAGGATGTGAATTACGTATTTGACATAAACTACAGATCTCGTAATCAAGAAATTGCAAAGTTTATTTTCTAAAATATAATGATTATGTAGGTAATATAATAATTATCATACATATAATATTTCTTGATATAATTAGCTATTTCTGTATTGTTATTTGATTGTGATCTGTGTAGCCATTTTTTTTAAATACAATTTTAGTAAGTACTCAAATTAAACGTGATTTGCTCTACAGATGGTGATGACGAATAATACTTGTAGAACTACAAGTATTATTTGAATAAACTGAAATAAGTCTATAAATGTATCAATAGTTTCATTAATTTTAATATTAATGGAAATCTCGAAATTCGCTTCCTAAATTTTCTTCGAATTTGAGTTATCTTTATGTGATATGAGTGGATATAAGTATTTATGCTAATAAACAAACACATTTTTTTAAAGAAGGTTTGTATTCCTGACGTATCATTTAAATATACTGTAACTCTATACTTCGAAAATTCTACACAAAAGAAATTTCTCACTAATGGCTTGTGCAAGTGACGTCCCATCAAATAGAATGTAAAGAAAAATTCTAAATTGAGCGCATAAAAAGTGTTCATATTTTCATAGTTACTTGAAAGTACATTTTCGAAGTATTATTCATTGTAAATGTATAAAAAGTTTTATCTTCAATTACACGAATTGCTTTCAAATGCATTCCATTATTGCTGATTCATTATTTACTTCGCTATAACGGAGTTATTAAGTTACAAAAAGTTCTTTTGAGTAATTATTTTTGGATCGCTTTTATTCACATCATTTAACATTTAATTAATGTCAAGGGTATCATCATATCTAGCTTACCTTTAACAATTTAATTAAAATACGCATTCAGTTTAATTATTAAATTATCTGCCACCCGAGTAGTATACAAAAATCTGCAGTTGGTACTGCAGTCAGTAAAACGGCAAATTGTAATGGATGCATCTTGTACTGAAGCCTTCTTACCAATCTGCTGGGTTGATTTGCCCCGAGTAATTTTTCGTCACTTGAACCGGGTGCCGAAATTGTTTATTTTTTTATACTACATCGGAAGGTAAAAGAGTAGTAGGCCCGCCTGATGTGATGCGGTTACCGTAGCCATCGCTCGTGCGCCGCCACTCCCGTTGCCGTCCAACACAGTAACTCCTTCCTTCCTGGTGACCTCAGTCATTCGCAGGAACACAGCAACCCACAAGGGAACTGTTATTTGGCTGCGGTCTTCTGTGAGGTCAAGGTACTTCCCCTGTTCGGCAGCTTACAATTCCGCTCGCCCTACCTCTCCTTCTCGAGAGCCTCGTTAGATAGTCAGCAGGATAATGCATCTCGTGCAGGTGAGGTTGACTTTAGCTCAACGTTTGTAGTGATCCACGTAACCCCACATTGATTGATTGAATTTAAAAGTCGATAACCAGTTATCAAATAATACCTTGACATTTTACCGTGTTTCTATGAATGGCAGAGAGACTATCAAACTGTCTTTCTGAATGTCTCCGAATTACTCAGTGTAAGGGTGTAAGTGGTTCATCAACATCTTTGAACCAAAGCCAACCTCACCTGCACGTGGTGCACCCTGCTGACTGACGAAAAGAGAGGCTCTGGTGAAAAGAGAGGTAGGGCCTGGCGTATTTTTTAAGACGCCCGACTGGGGAAGTACCTCCATCGTTGTTGTATTCCTGCGAGTGAGTGAGGTCACCAGAAAGAAGAAAGACAATGGCTCGGCGACTCCTTGGTGTTTGCTGATATCCATGGGTGGTGGTGAGTGCTTTCCATCAGGCTCCATTCATTCAAGCTCTTCCATCATGCTTGTTTGCCGCCTTCTCACATAATAAAAAAGGCTCAGAAGCAACGGGTCTCGTGCTGAATGATTTACAGCGTTGTAAGTAGCTGTTAACTCCGGTTTGCCACTTAAATTAAGATGTCAATCCCTTACCTTCATAGCAACTTCTCCTCGACACTCCAACTGGAATGTGCCAAAAGTATCCAGCAACGCCTTAGTCACTGGAGACACGTGGATCTTCAGTGCTTCTCCATTGGACTCCATTCGAGATGCTGTATTAACGGTGTCACCGAATAAGCAATAGCGGGGCATTTTGAGACCAACCACACCTGCTACGCAAGGACCTGAGAGACAGAAGAAACTCTTTGAAGAGGATATTAAGGTCTAACACTGGATGTTAATGAGACAGTTGGAATTTTCTTTTAATATACAAGATATATTATGATTAGCTATCGCCCTGAGCAACTCGGTAGTGTCAAATTCACCTGCCCCCCCTAGGTGGGATTTGAACCCACGACCTCTCGATGACCGGTCGAGTGCTCTTCCAACCTAGGGGGTAAATAATTCAAAAAAATATTTATCGGGCAAGTTGGCCATGACAACTATTTAAATAATAATAATCGATAGTGTCAGTTCGCTTATCAGTCATGAGGACCTTGATAGCGTCGTTGCGCGTGGCAGTCTAATCGATCGCGCAAGTTAAGCAACGACAACCGTAGTCTGTCTATGGATGGGTTTATTTATCTCGAGCTCCCCCGTGCTTCGGAGGACACGTTATACCGTCGGTCCCGACTATTATCATCAGATGATAGTCGTTTTGCAAGTCAGTGGCCTTTGGGCGGTTTGAACACACTGGCCTCCGCCAACCCGCAGTTGGGCAGCGTGATAGAGTATTTCCCTTTTTCGGAAACCACATTGATCCATTTATTTTTTTGTTTGCTGTCATAGGCTGATGAAAGGTCAAACCAAGCTAGCAAGAAAGAAACGAAGGTGTATAGGGTGGCAACGGATCGGCGACCACTTGGTGTTGCTTATCTCCATGGGCGGTGGTGACTGCTTTCCATCAGGTAACCCACATGCTCGTTTGCCCCCCTCTCATATAAAAAAAGCTAGTGGCCTTTGGGTTACTTAAAACTACTGGCCTCGATCAACCCTTAAGTAGTGTGGTTGGAATACGCTGTAAACCTCATCGATCGACCCGTACCTCAAAGAAGGTTCAATTTGGGTTGACTTCAAAGCTATCGCTCGTGACTACGAACGTAACCCGTTACAAGCGTAGTCAAAAATGGATTTTAGAGAAATTCCACGAAATAACCCGTAATTTCAAAACATCTATTTAGTAGATATTCAAAATGGTAAATTTTAGCTCGATACGGCCAAGTTGCGTGCGTTTATTTGTCTTTTATTTTACATAATATGTATATTTACATTTCAAATAGCCTCACAAATTATATCCTCTTCGGACCTAGGTAAAAACTAAACTATGCTTGTTTTTCTGGTTTATGGAGGGCTAAATAAAACATAGATCGGTATTATATATATATTTTATAATTTTGTGTAAAAAAAATGCACATAAAAGGTACATCCTTTTTTTTCCATTTATGCACTTGAGGACTGCCTTGTACAAAAAGTCACTTATATGTATGGTAAAGTTCAAAACAATAGGCTTGTATCCCATTTTTTTTTCGATTTGTTATTTAAAGACGTCACAATAATATAAATATAGGTGAAATAATTACTTCGATTGCATAAAAACTTCTCGAGATATGATAACTTGAAGATCACAATTTTGGACTATCCCGAAAACGCTCCATACAAAAGACCACCACGTTATGACGTCACACCGTGCTATTTTATATGCATTAAATCAGAAATTTGTACGACAGCTATGTTAAATATTGCGTTTATGTAGCCAGTGCCGTAACAAAAGTTATAGTATTTTTTATTGTTTCTACAATGGTAATATTTATTTTTTATAATTTCATACTTTTAAAATGGACTTCCCCACCAAACTTTGACCGAACATAAAACACGTCGTACATAAGTTATTAAAATTTTAAGATCGCAGATCGTTCTAGTTTTATGTATTTTACGTTACTGATAGAGAGTTTTTATAATTTTGTGACATGGGCAACAAGCCTATTATTCTTCAGAATACGAAAATAAACTTTGCATTTAATGCAAATTCATCAAAATATTCGTATTTCGATATTAGCTATGATAAATAATGTTCAGCTGTTCTAACTTTGAAGTAAACATCAGCGAAGTATTCAAATAATCTAAAAATAAGTTATTTTACGAGTCATTTCGCCTGCCGCTAGCTGTCGAGTTTTCTTTATTCATGAGATTTGGAGTAATGAGCCTTGCTATCCAGACTACCAGATAAATAAGAAATTATGTAGCGTTGAAGGTAGCCTTATGAAACACTGTATATGAATAGTATTGAGTTATTGGCATGCGATTATATCATACTCTATATGTATATATATTACCCGGTTTTACGATATATGATTGTTTGTAGGTAAGTAAGTTTTTTATTTAGTTGTTTCTGTCTATATTATTCTCTTCATTTATAATACAATATATACCCTTTTAATGCACCAGGTAAAACAGTAAAATTATTATTTAAACTTAGCAATTACTAAAATATAAAGTATAGAAGGCGGCGACCTTATCGCACTGCGATCTTTTCCAAACAATCAGAGAAATCTAAATTTTATTTTGAGTTGAGAGAGTTAGGACTCGTGAAGATAGATGGCGCAGCGTGAAGTATATAATCGACTACAGAAGTATAAGCATAAATACATATATAAACATAAACTACATACACATATACTTAAATATTATATTTATGAGGGCATAAATAAGGCAGGAATAGACACGAAGAAGTTTAACAGAGTCAAGTGAAAGGGGAGCTTTAAAACTAGAAATAGTTTTGCGGATAGTTAATGGCAAAGCATTTAATATATATATTTTTTATATCTTATACATTTTTAAATAAACAGCTTTAAAAAAATGTATATTGAAAAATCATGGATGAATGATATGTAGGACCTATAAGCCGTACAAAAACAAAACATGGCATCCATTACTGACGTTTAAAATTTAAATTTATTAATATAAAATTTTTTATATATGAAAATAAGTCTTTAGTCGGTTTCAAAACACTGGTCTACGCCAACCTGCAGTTGAAGAGCGTGGTAGAGTATACTCTAAACCTCTTCGATGGAGGGGAGACCCGTATGCCAGCAGTCGGATGTAGAAGTGTTGTCGACGACATATGTGGTGAAAAAATATGATAAATGCGCATGAGGGATCTTCGCAGGATTTTTATACTAACTATGTACTTTATAAACTATTTAGATAAATGAAATACTCAGCCTGACCCATTTGTTACCAACAAAACCAAAGCTAATGACCCATGATATTCCGGTTACAAGATTCACTCATTTGCAATATAAAAGAGGCATTATTGATTTCCTCACAACATTCCTTCAGTAATCTTGATTAATCGACGAGCTCGGTGGCGTAGCGGTCGCGGCTTCGACACCAACGCTCGTGGGTTCGATTCCCACATAGGACAAACATTTGTGTGCACGAACATGTCTGTTTGTCTTAATCTGGGTGTTTTCTATGTATCATAAGTATGTATTTACAAAAAAAAAAATGTATTTACGTATGTTTATCAGTTGCCTAGTACCCATAACACAAGCTTCGCTTACTTTGGGGCTAGATGGCGCTGTGTAATTTGACTGACAATATTTATTTATTTATTATCTTTAGTCTTTTATCAGCTACTTACTAGGTGATTTTAGGGTTTGGTAGAGTTCTTTTTATTTTACGGTTATTTTGGTTTTATGGATAGAGAGAGAGAGAGGGAGAAAAGAGAGAGTGGGGTGTAAGGGGCTCATCAGCACGATTATTAGAGCCAAAGCCAACCAGACCTGCACCCTGGCGACAAGCGAAAGAGGTTCTGGCAAAAAAGAATTAATTTGAGTATCTTTTACATTGTCCATCATCTCATAGAATACCGTATCTTTAAGTAGAGCCAGAGCCAACTTCACCTGCACGTGGTTCACCCTGCCAACTAGAGAAAGAGGTTCTGGTATAAGAGAGGTAGGGTACAGCGTATTGGTAATCTAGCCCGAACTGGAGAAGTACCTCCACCTAAGCTAAGTAACAATTTCCATGAGAGTTGTGTTCCTGCGATTGAGTGAGGACACAAAAAGAGAAAAGAAGGAGTTGGTGCGTTGGCAGCGGGTGTGGCGGCACGCAAAAAATATTTCATGTTGCGAGCGTTAATATGGTATAATAAAAGCTTCACATCAGGCAGGTGGTTTGCTTGTATACCACCCGACGTAAAAAAAAGTTACAGGCTCTCTTAGTGGTATACCACTAAGGTGACAAATAAGAAATAACGGCCCGCCTAATTGAAAAAAGTTACTTTAGCCTAGATTTTCTACTTTGTCACGTCAGGTACACACAAATCATTAAAATTAACAATGTGGCTATAAAATACATACATTACTAATGAAAACGGCTTAATTGGGGTACATGTGTGCTGTAGTAGCAAATGGGCTATTATGTGTGCAAAGCGTCAGTCGAGAGAAACGACCACTGATTTATTGGCAATGTTTAGCGGAAAAAGAAAAATACACCTTTACTTGTATGATGGTCTTGGTATAGGTATTTCCTCTATATCTATATATACTAATATTATAAAGAGAGATTTGTATTTTTGTTTTCCATAAAAAAGACAAGATAGGGAATCAAACTGTAATTAGATTGGAATTAGATGGTCCTACGTAATTTAGGCAGATTTTTTTTTTCTTTTCATTTAATTTTCATTGTTTTTATTGTCTTTATGTTAAATAAAAAAAGTCTTTATATAAAATAGCAAGTGCAAGTGGTGCTAGCCTGTACGTAATTATTTGCCTTTTAACGTCTGTGCAATCTTTTCTCGACCTCTGTGTTAGGATTGTTTCCAATAAACTATTTCTTGTGTTTTTTTTTAAATGTTTCCATGAATTTATTTAACTTAAAATATATTTCTTGTGTATTTGTGTATTTTATGGTGTTTTATTTGAGCATTCACTCTGAGTAGAAAACCCGTAGAGATTTTGCCCTTGCTTTAGATGAAGACCATATACCCCAGCCGAAGTCCTTCACCTTACAATTTCTTCGTACATGGGATGAGTCGATATGTTGTGTATAGTTGAACAAAAATAAATCTTCTCAACAACAAACTAACATTTACTTGTTTAGCACGAAGTTTTCTATCGGAAATTCTCAGTCTTGATTTTTGACATATTTCAAATAAATATTTCATATTCTTGTGAATGAAAATCCGAGGCAGCAATAGAAATATTTGCACACGTAAATGTATTTCAAAGGGATGACAAACAAGTCTACGAAGGAGACGGAGTAATGCATGTACCCATTTTGATAATATTTATTCTTGTATTTGATCGAGTAAACGGTTGGTAAATAGCGTTACTGAACTTGGAAAAACTAAGCAAGAAATAATTGGCTTGCTGAAAATGTATTTGTTAAATTCTTATAACGGATTCTCTACGCATTACACGATATGATGTTAACCTACAAACCAAATTTTAAATAATAAATTTATTCTATTTTGCATAAAGTTGTGGAGTGAAAAAACCTATCTAAACTTATGTAATATTTACAAATAAAATATTTACATAGAAATAGAAATCAAATAAGAAAAAGAAACAGAACAAAACAAATTATAAATAAAAAACATCCCCAAATCGTTGCCCGTCGGTAGCGTACCAAAAATGCTGGCAGCATTACCTCGCTGAATAGCAATGCTAATAATTTTAAGTCATCCATACAGCAGAATTACTATTACTTATACTGTGGCAGAATTGTAATTTTTAATCCGTGGCGATTTTAGAGTTAAAGGGAAACTAAATTTGCATACAAAAGGCGACAGGATAACACAATTTTAATTCTACAAAAAGATTAGAGTCAAAAAGACAAAAAATAATTAATTCAATGGTTGCCGTATTACGGCACGGTTGCGCATTTAAAAATGCAAAATTAACACTTTTATTTTTAGGGTTACATGCCCAAATTGTGTCATCGGGGATCTCTCCGTCTGTCACAGAGACAAAGTCTTGGTGTAGCATGGTGTCCACATTTTTCTATCTACTTATTTCCTAGCAATTTCAAAGATTACAAAATAAACTTTATGGTTTCCCATACGTGGCACTGAACTCATCATCGCTCATTATGCGTTTTTTAAACTATGGACGAGCCCGACCGTTTGACCTTTTACTATACTACAGTAAGCACTTTAGTAACTGTAGCTTAGTAACTTTAGCTCCACAAGTTGCATCTTGTGGGCGATTAGGGGGACATCCAAACGACGATTGACAGTACACTGAAGGCTTTCTGGTGTGATTGTGTTTCTGAGTAATTGCTTCCCACCAGGTGACTCCCGGGCGCAGCCTGCACCCCCCCCCCCCCCTAATCTCTTAATCCCACACATATCAAATCTATCTGAGAAGAAAACCGTTCAATTTAGTTCTTGCAACAAGCAAGTTGCAGTTATTCAATCCGTAATCAAGGGAAAGTACACAAGGAAAAGTATTATAATTTCCCTTCGTCTCTTAATACCACCTCATTCTTCACAATACTACAATACTGTACTAAATCGTTCTCGGTACTGGCAGTACATCTCTGGAATATTTTCTTGATTCCATTCAAAAGGCCACGTGCAGGACATAATAAAAGATCTTACCCGAATGAAGTCCAATCCTCAACTTGAGCTGGTCATGCGGTCGGTGTCTAATGCGGAACCGCCTCACGGCATCCAGTAGAGCCAATGCCATTCGAGCTACTTCGCAAGCATGACGAGTACCATTCCTTTCTGGTAACCCAGACACCACCATGTACGCATCACCGATTGTTTCCACCTGTTGGAAATATTTTTTTTTACAACAATAATTCTGAGAAAAGTTCGGCCGATCTGTTAGCAAATATTAGTAAAGCTACTTGGCAGTAGATGTCACTGTTCGGATTATCCCAGAATGACATTTGTGTGATGTTATATGATTCTGGGAAAATCCATATCATCATCTGCGGTTATTTCCACCACTCTCCAACATCTGAAACAGATGAAACATGCGACTGCCGCCGTCCCAACTGCAGTGTTTCGCCTCTGATTTTGAGCTGTTGATCGTTAGATCGTTAACAACATTTCAACATCTACTGGTCGCCTGATGATGCCACGCGTAGAGGCGAAACACGTATCGCAAAAACAACCACGACAGCCGGGACTGCGACAGTCGCATGTTTCTTCTGTTTCAGATGTAGTAGAGTCGCAGAGACGACCGCAGCAGCTGGAGCAGAGAAGACAAAACCAGCCACGGCTGTCGCATGTATCTAGTAACGGTAGTATGTGCGTGCCGGCCAGCAGTAGCAGCAGTTTGCTCATGCAAACTCCACCCACCTACATTAGTTCATACTAACTGCACGGAAAATAGTATAGATCAAATTGCCTATAAATTTGACTGCTGCAAAATAACACCTGAATCAATTAACTATCAATCTGAAAAAAGTTAATAGTGTAGGTTAGATACGTACCTTATATACATCGTAGTTCTCAACAATAGAATCGAAACATGTGTACAGATCATTCAGCAGGTCCACGACTTCCATTGGTGTGGAGGAAGCTGAGAGTGAGGTGAATCCAACGATATCGGAGAAGTAGATGGTGACTTGTTCAAATGTTTCTGCGACGACTGCTTGACCGTTAATAAGTTGTGAAGCTACTGACCTGGTGAGAAACAGGAGGTTAAATTCAGTTTTTTTTACGTAACGCCTGGTGCTAAAGCAGCATGTGATCCGCCTGATGTAAAGCGATTATTGTAACCGATCGATTACGTTGACTAAAACTGTTAATGCAGTATTTCCGTGCGTCTGGAGATCTTACTCACTTGCAAGAACACAACAATTCTCAAGAACATGGATGTTATTTGAATGCGATCTTCTGTGGGATAGGGATCCTTCTACATTCTTACTCGACATGACTTACCTCACTTTTGTCAAACTCTCGTTTGCTAGCCAGCAGGGTGCACCACGGGTAGCGTAGGTCCTTAAAGGAGACCTTTACATCCAGAATGTTCGGTAGTGGTGTTCCCAATAGTGAAAAAATGTAAACAACCTGATATTTTGTCTAATACCAGTACATGAAGTGCGATGGGGTCGTTACGTCTGTTAGTCTATTCAAGCTCCTCCATGCTTCGGAGGACACGTTAAGCCGCCAGTCTCGGCTGTTGTCGTAAGGTGACAGTCGTTAAGCCAAGTCAACGGCGGCTTGAAAACACTGACCTCCGTCAAGCCACAGTTGAGCTGCGTGATGGAGTATGCTCTAAACCCCTTCGATGGAGGGAAGACCCTTATGCTACTTACTTCTTGAAGGCATATTGATTCTTTTTTCTAATTAATATGATCCTGGATTTTTAACTATTAAAATATTATATTGCTAAAAGAAACATAATTTTACTGACTTGGGTAGTAGCTGATAGAGTAGCTCTTCGCATTTCTTCTTTTCTTCTAGATAATCTTGAGTGCGTTCGTCAACTAAAGATTCCAAATTGTTTGCATATTGTTCCATACGAGAAAGAAGATTGTCTAAAATATTACTACTGCTTTCTTGTGTCCTGTTGAAGAAATGAGATATAGAATTATTATTTGTTTGTAAATTTTATTGTTCTAAAACATACATGTAGATGATACAAAAGAAATGTCATATACAATGGCGGAATTATCACAAGCAGGGAACATCACAAGCAGGGACATCCCAGTCAACCATAGAATGAATAGCATGGATTTGATAATTGGTACTGTGCATGATTACAACATATTATAGCTTCAAATAAAAAAAATATAAAGAAATATGTAATAATGATAAAACATATAAATCCTTATTACACACGCATTATTGACGAGTTCGTTTGTCGAATGGTTAGTAATGACCACTTTGACTCCGAGGTCGCGGGTTCGATTCCCGCACAAGACAAATATTTGTGTGCATGAACATGTCTGTTTGTCTTGGTCTGGGTATTTTCTACGTATTATATGTTGTGTATTTACAAAAAAAAATGTATTTAAGTATAATATCTAGTACCCATAGTACAAGCTTTGCGCTTAATTTGGGACCAGATGGCGCTGTGTAAATTGTCCAGAAATATATTTATTTATTTATTTATATTATAAATACTATTAATATCTATTATTAAGACTCTTTATTTTATTATCATATGACATCAAGACAACGCATTTTGTTATATATGTAGATGTGTAGTGTTGTCATCTATAAGTCCATTACAGATATGAGACTTATCTTGGTTCAAACTTTTGGGCTATTTCGTGCCGTAAAAAATGTAAAATCGATTTAAGAAATATACATCATTAAGTTCATTTTAACTTAATTAAATAAGGCATTTGTCAGAATCTATTGTTAATTTCTTTCTCAAGCAATGAGTTGTCATGACAAGACTAGCGACAAATTCACTTCTAGAAGTTGTTAAAAGAATGCTTTTAACAACTTTTATAAGTGAATTAGTCGCTGTATTTAATTGCTACTATATTATGAACTCATATAGTAGTAATTAAATACAGTTACGGAGCACTAATTTGAAGCGAACTGGCACTTAACGCCGGTGGTGTTATAAGTTAGATAAGTATACACTTTATAAGTATAAAAGAAAAAAGCTGAAAGTTAGATTTAATGGATGAAAAAAGAAAGTCAATAGAATAAAAATGGTAGTCGACTGTATCATAAATGAATATCTAGAAAACCTTATATGAAGATGTTTGTCTGTGTATAAACTAATTAATAGAACCGCTGAGGGCAATTCTCGTAATTAAAATGTAGTCAAAATTCAGTCCCGATCAAATCTCGATCTCACAAATGTCACATTTGATATTCTCGTAGCACAGTATTAAATTTCAAAGTTTAATTAAATATAAATAAACAAACTAAGAAATCTATTTTGATAACAATAAGAATTCATAATAACTAATTAGTGAAGTTGAGTGCCTGCATCCTTTTTAGTCACCTCTCAATTCAATCTCGATTCAGTCAACTTTTGTTCTGCGATCGTAAAATAATTACGAGAATTATCTTCTGGTCGAAACTTCAGGCAATAATAAAGGTATATGAAAATACTTTACATGCATAATCACGTTAATTCCCTTGGTTATTGTCATTTTACTTAACGAAATTTATGAAATTTTGTGTATCGTGTGTAATTTAGTGCAACTTAAGAGTTATTTTATCTAATTTGTCCCCTGAAGGAGTTGAAAAAGGAGTGAAAGTTTGTATTTTTTTATGATGGTCCACAATGTTGCGGTCGACCACTAGATATTTTTTTACCTATCATAAATATATATTAATTTATGACACAGTACTTTTTATAATTCATGATACAGTATTCCTGGAAAATTCAACACATCACCAAACACAACCACCCGATCCATACCTTTCGACAAAGTGATCATTACACCGACCGACCGATCCGCGTATCGCTATAACTACGACAAATATCGGTCGAAATATTCAATGGACACATCATATTCGGTGGGTTTGGTGTGTCAATTTAATACTTAGACCTATAGGTCAACCGACAAAGTATAGGCGTTCTAGTTCCGACAGGTCTGTTATATTTCATTTAGTGGAAAAGTAGACACAAGCAGACACATAAAGTTAGTACACCTGTATACCCACAGCTACGTTATACAATATAGAAAATCGCCTTTATTGGCAGTTGCTATATACGTAAACTTATAAGAAAGCAGTGCGTTGTGTGGTGATAATCGCATGCATAATTAGGCTTTTTATTTTTTTCGATTTCTTATTTAAGGACGTCACAATATTACTACGATAGCATAAAAACTTCTCGAGATATGATAACTTGAAAATCACACTTTTGTACTATTCCGAAAACTTTCCATACAAAATGCCACCACGTGATGACGTTACACATTTTATATGCATTAAATCAGAAATTTATACGACTGCTAGGTTAAATATTGCGATTCTGTAGCTAGTGCCGTAACAAGAATTATAGCATTTTTATTGTTTTTTCATCGCTACTATTATTTTTTTTAATAATTTCATCCTTTAAAAATGGACTCTCCTACCAAAATTTGATCGACCATAAAACACGTCGAACATGCGTTATTAAAATTTTAAGATCACAAATCGTTCTAGTTTCTGGTATTTTATGCTGCGGTATTTTATGCTTTTATAATTTTAGAACTTTGGCAACTAGCCTATTGAGAGGAAATAATATAATTTATCGTACGCTATCGTATCTATACGTATCGCATAATCTATGCACTACGCCGCGGTAATTGCACGCACTTTGATTAAGAGCATAGATTTATGATTAGTCTCCACTGTGCTCGAAAACCTATTGTTAAATCTATCATAACAGGCATTAATAATTATTATCACACCCATTCATACGATTTGCAGTATTCAAATTTAAAAATTATTAATTTAAACGGTCTGGATCGATATGTAATTATGTGTAAAGTCTCCATACCCTACATACATACGTAATCTGAAGATTCCTAACACTGTAATATTTTTTTCTCCAATTATAAATTAGTAGTTAGTATTGCACAATTAATAATATCTTAATTCTAATCCTTGACTTACTTTGTTGACTCAACAAAGGAAATAAGAGGGTTTTTTAGAACTTAATAAAATTACTAACTGCTATTTCTATATATACATTAGACTAAGCGTATGTACGAGCGGTATATAATTATGTGTGATAGTGGTAATATTTTCTAATCTTTATTCTAATTCACGCCACTCAGGGGCAATTCACGTTATTAAAATTTAGTCAAAATTCAGTTTCGATCCATTCTCGATCAAAAATAGAATATTCAAAGTTTTATTAAAAGTGTGATTATATTGAAATTACACAGAAAATTAAATAAACTAAGAATAGTATGCTGGTTGAAATAAGAATTGATATTAATTAATAATGAATAAAAACAAGTATGCAATTTTCAGTCAATTCATAATTCAGTCTCGATTCGGTTAACCTTATACATGTGCTGAATCTAAATAAAGCAGTTAAAATAGATAGTATTCCACAACCAAGAAGGGACGACATGTACATAAACATTACTTATTGAGTCTTCTGACTGCTCCCTTCAAGTGAGCAAAGTCAGGCCTCTCGGTCGGGTCTTCAGCCCAACATCTTCTCATAAGCTCAGCAGCGTCTTCAGCTTCGCAGGATCTGTGGTGGGAAGTGTTAGGTCGGAGACCACTGGATATGACTGTCTCAATTATATCTGGTGGATAGAAAACAGTGACTGTTAATTATTTAATTATTATAAACAATAAAAAGTAAAATCATAGTTATTTTTCTATATATATTATATATACACTGATGCATATCTGCCATTCAGAGTGGTTTAAAAAAATAAAAAGTTTCTTTTTTTTAAACCACTCTATTTTTTTTAAATCACTCTTTCTTTTAACAACTTTTGACTCCATCAAAAGTTGTCGAAAGGCTCTAACTAAAAAAACTCTCTATCATAACTAAGATTGTGGAAATCAATGAATGTGTATTAAAAGTAAAAAAATAATATCAGGCCATTTTTTTTACAAAAATATTTTATATATATATATCTCTATGCAGTGCTACATTTGTTTGACACTCAAGTGATATAACAAATCTCCGTTTACATAGAATTGAGAACTAATATTAACTAAAAATATTCAATTTTCTGTTAGTCAATCTAATTATGACATAAAAATGCATTCCATGGATTTTAGAAACACAAAATTCTTCAATGTTATTAAACTACTAAACAATGTCATACACTTATTATTTTATCGCGATTTTAAATTTCTTCTGTCTAAGTAAACCAGCAGCAACAAAAAAAATTAAAAGAAGACAATTTACTTTCTTATAAAAGATTTCTACGAAGTCTCATTTATCTTCTCTAAAACTTTTTTTTCTATTGTCTTAAATCATAAAATAACTACACTCACCTTTAGGCGACATTTCAATATCTGGTCCAAGCCAAAATACGCCTTGTCTATTCACGATTTCATGCATGATAATCCCAAATGAATACACGTCCCCTTTCTGAGTACCCTCGGGCGGCGGCTCCGACATGCGAAGAAGCTCTGGAGCCGTCCACATTTGTCCTAAAAAATTATTTGCTTTATACTCAATGATATGTACAGGGTGGTGATTTGAATAATGGCAGAAATAATAACTAAAATTTCATAAACGGCAAAAGACAACGTAAACGATTGCTTAATGTAGTCATTATTTCTGAGTAGGTCTATATTCTCCGCTTTTCATATTATAATCATAGAAATAGAGTTTCTATTTCTTCTGTATCAGTCTCTTTCTCTTTATCTACAATCTCAGTTTGCAGCTCTTTCCAATTCTCAAAAGCTGACTGGTAAGCTACTAATACCATTTAAAACTAAAGAACTAGGGATGTAATCACATAAAAGTTATACAACACCTACCTAATTTTAATGTATTGCATGGTACCTATTGGTTATTAAATCTATTAGTACTCCACCATCGAATATAAAATCTAAAATTCTCAAACATCGAATTTCTTGCAAAGATAATGAAGTATTTTAACGCAGAGATACCTATCCTTCGGCGAAATTATCAAGAAGACTTTTGTCTAGCGTTCCCAATTCTAGTAGTGTGGGCAAGAGACTATAATCGCAACAATCTCTTTTCGTATTGAAGATGATTTAATCAGCTAATACTCCTAAGATGACCCCTTTCAATGGCTCAGTAGTATAATGAGCCATCACGAGAGTGCCTGGCCATCAGAACAGCTTCCAGCTGTATGCTTATGGAACATTCGATGGCTTTGATAGCAATGACTTTAGTGTCAGTTTCCGATCTTTTGTGGACCAATGATGGCGACACACTTCTCCATGTGGGTTCTATCCGTGCTTGTTTAAATGTCAACCAGTCTTAGTAAGCATGAATTTCGTATTGTGCAGATGTGCTCGCCTTCGCTCCCACGATTGGATGGATTAACGTGTAATGGAGCTATAAAAAGTTTAAAAACAGTCGCGTGCTTACAACAACTTATATCCTTGGGCCTTAGGACCAAGTTCGATAATAAGATTCAACGTCTCCATATAAAATGCTCAACTACGGACCAGCCGATCGATATGGTATGTTACACAGTTTTGCTTGCGATTTCGATATTTCTTCTAAAAGTTTAAAAAATTGATAGCAGAATTTACTATCCTTCAGCTATACGTTGTTTCGCTACACCCTGTAAATATTCTTTGCCAACGAGCACCCTTGTTGGAAAGTTACCTTGTCTTAACATTTACGTATCTTACTTACTAACGAACCTTGACATTCGTTTCTAGAAAAATATGCTGTGAGTATAATTAATATTTTTTTAAAGCAACATTCAAGTCTTTAAATATTTTTTGTACTTTCTTTTTGTATTTCATAAATTAAATAATATTAATGATAATTTATAAAAAACTTTATTATTAAGTTCTTTATTTTGTATAGTCTTCGAGCGTATAAAATATTTATACGCTCGAAGACTACAAAAATGTAATACTCGTACATACATTCAATCCTAACAATATATTTATTTAACCCTAGATAGATAACCATATTTCACTGTACACTAAAGATAACCATACGTTGATTCGACGTGCGAGTGGTTGAGTGAGCATATTTTGAATTATGTATATCCTAGGTTTATGAATATAATTTTATGTCTTAATGTATATAATTGTGTTCTGAATAAATGAAAAACAATAGAGTTTAATTATATTTTTATTAGAAATAAAAATTAAAGAACAAAACAAGGTACTTCTTAATTTACAAAACTTAAACATTTAGGAATCTCGCCGTCAGTCTTATAATATACTATATAAACCTTTCAAAATCAACTTTTTGTAATCTCTGTTATGTAAAAAAAAAATTGGTTGCCTGTAAAGTCGGTATACGGGCGAAAGTTTTACGTGACAACGACTTTGAGTGGTAAAATGTTTTCGAGTGGAAGGGACGCATGCCTTTCACTTTTTATGTCTGTCTCTCTCGCTCTTAGAAGGGACACGCGTCCACGACACGCCTACAATGAGAGCGAGTGAAAGGCACGCGCCTTTCACTCGCTCTCATTGTAAGCGCATAACGTGACCCAGTTTCTTGAAGTGTCACCCGGCTAACCAATTTATAAGACGTTGTCACGTCAAAAATTAGATAAATATATTTTTTTATTCGTTTTGGCCTCAAAGGCACTTAGGTCAGGCGCTGGACTTATGCTCTTCAGAAATGGGATTTTTGCAGCAGTTGTATATTGTCTTTGGCATCCTTCTGATTTTTGATGGACAAAATGCACAGTATTTTCTTTTGTTTGACTCAGGTACACCTTCAAGTTGTGTGAGAGGTTCGGTTTGTCTTTTTGTCAAATACCTTATCAAAAAATCGAATCTATCTTAACTCATGGCAGCAACATATCTGTTTCGTGAATACGAACAATCAAATATTTTCTTGATAGAATCTGTTAGTGTCACTATGCCAAAAAGAGCCCGAAATCTTCACAAACTGTAGTTTTAAAGGTGGTCTTCACATCAAGCCTTTGAATCTTCAGCTGGATTTCAGCGTTGGTCCATTTTGTTATCTTTTCCCCAATCAGTAATAAATATACTGAAACATTCGAAAGGCACAGAGTAATTTTCAGACACATTTTCAGTATCCTATGGGTTTACCACTAGTGAAGCACTCACCTTATGATCTTCGGGTTCACTTTGTACTTCATCTTCTAATAAATTGTCTTCAGTTTCACTGTCCGACCCCTGAAACTCTTCATCGCTTGTTTCATACAACAGCCGACTGATTTCTGCATCATCTGCACATTTTTGTGACGTCATCATGTTTTTTTTATCGTGGTCTATAACCAGTAAAAAAACGAATTAGAAATATAATCATTTATTTTCAAATGGTCGCAATAACACATTTTCCCAAAAGTCGAAAAACTGACACTAAAGATAACCATACGTCACTTCGACGTACGATAGGTAAATATTGACGAAAGTATTGCACTTACCGTAGCGATACGGGTGTGTTCTGCAAGCTCCGACAGCCGTTTGAGTTGGCAGGAACGGCCAGTTTATTGACGCGAAAAACAAATGAGTTATATCGATTTGTCAAAATCGATTACGTCGTTTCGACGTAGGTTATCTATCTAGGGTTAAACTTTATTGACGACACAATTACATAAGGTTAAGATTGTTGGCACTTGGTGGAACATTATTAACAATTTGTTATTAATAAAACACTTGTACTGTTCCACTTAATAAAATTTATTTTTACTGACCGGTTTTGCCTTAAGGTAATCATATGGTGTTTCTAATTAATTACATAAGGGTACACAAGGCAGACACTAAAAGCATTCTCTACCAGTCAACGTTTGGGAAAAATAGAATTTCATGAATGCAGTTCCAAAGCAGATGAAAACAAAATGAAAACAAGACTTAATAAATAGATAATATAGAAATATAATAAAAATATCATAAAATAACAATTCATTTGTAAAAAAAATAGAATAAATTTGGGTTTTTATTCTGTAAGGTTCAGGTTGTTACGTTATGCGCAAACTGATGACCAATTCTCGTAATTATTTTACGATCGCAGAACAAAAGTTGACCGAAACGAGATTGAATTGTGAATTGACTAAAAAATTTATATCTACTTGATTCTATTCATTAATTATTGTCAATTCTAATTGTTAGTAATATTACATTCTTAGCTTGGTCATTTTCAATATTTCGATATAATCCCACCTAAACTTAACATTGAAGTTTCATATTGTGATACGAGAATACCAAAATTGACATTTCTGACATCGAGACTGGATCGATATTCAATTTTGACTACATTTTAATTACGAGAATTGCCCCTCTGGTTAGTTTCAATTTCGGAATTGTTCATGAAAGGAAAACTACTTACGTGTCCAATAACTATGAGCACTAGTGTCTTTCTCGGTGGTCCTCAGCGCGTTAAGTCCGAAGTCTGTGATCTTCAACACGAAGCGCGAGTCCACGACACAGTTGCTCGATTTCAAACCGCCATGAGATCGAATGTCAGTTCCATGAAGGTAGTGCATTCCCTGAGTAAAGAAAATAATATATTAATATTTATTTTGACGTAAATATGTCTTTAAAATTGCCTCCATAGGGTGGTAATTCAAAAAAAATAATGAAAACTAAATCGGGGGATACAGTTTGGTGTTGCAGCTACATATCTATGGTCTTCTTCCAAAATTCAATCACACCACTGGATAGTTGAAGGGTCAAAGAATTTATTACTCTAAGTAAACATCGCATGCGGGGGAGGGGGAAGCGCTGCCATTTTGCGATAATTTTAGTGCATATAACGTATTTACGTACAATACACGGCCGTGTATTAAAGTTAGATGCTAATGTCATAAAGATATTAAAGTCATGGTTCGGACTGGCACATCCGGCTGATCCCTCGACTCTATTTAGGGATCACAATAGTTTTGGGCTGAAATTAAAGAAACCTTCTGAACTCTATAAACACCTGAGAGTTACAAAAACGCATGTTTTGCAAAAGTCGCAAGACGAATTAGTTAAATCTCTCCCAAAAGACAAAAATGCCACAGACCTAGAATCTAGACTTCAATTCCACAAACAATTTATGGTAGGTGCACAGGCAAATAGAGCTGGGTTGGGCGCGAGAAAGAAAAGGGAAGACCGAGACATAGTAAAAACCTTTTTACAACAAGACGAAAATGACAGTTACAAAGTGCACGCTATGAATTTAGAAATGCAAAGTGAGTGGTTAACCATAGGCGAGTTTTGCATCCCGTTAGCTCTGAAGTGGCGCACCTTGCTGTATGACTGGTCTCCTGCCTTATTAAAATTCTATCTTAATGCCTTTCAAATGACCCTCCCTGACCAGAGTAACTTAGTTAGGTGGGGAAAAGCCTCTGAAAAATGTTGCTATACCTGTGGAGAGGCGATATGTACAGCAAGGCACCTATTGGTGGGATGCAAGGTGCTCCTTGATAGGGGTCATTACTCACATCGCCATGACAGAGTACTTCAAATCATACGTGAAGCCATAAGCCTTTCAATAGCTAGAGCCCAAAAAGGATTAACGACAAACAAAAGACAAATTAACTTTATAAAAGGAGGCTCAACTTCAAACTCCAAAAACAAGCCTTACTCAATCCTCAGTGCAGCACCTGACTGGACTATTTTAATGGACACGTATGAAAAGCACTATAAAATCCCAGAAGATGTGGTTGTTTCGACATCCAGACCGGACATTTTCCTTTTCTCCAGAGCTACAAAACGTATAGTACTTGTAGAGCTTACCGTACCGTGGGAAGCTAACATACCCAAAGACCACGCGATAAAACAAAACAAATATTATGACCTCCTAAACGAATTAACAAAAAGCGGCTATGTAGTTAATCTATACGCTGTAGAAGTAGGAGCGAGAGGTATACCAGCAAAATCTCTCTATAACCTGCTGAAAGACCTTGGCTTGTCCAGAAGTGCAGTAAGTTCTATACTAGAACGAGTATCTAAAGCTGCATTAGCAGGTTCATACCAGATTTGGCAGGGCAGGGAGAGAAACAAAAGTAGTGAAGGTGAGTGTTGATGTACGTCGGAAAGGGGCCCCTTAAACCTACACCCGTGTCACAAGTCTCGGGATCTGCTTGTGTTTCTCTCTCTGCCACACGATGGACCCGGCACCCGCACGGTGAATCCATGGAAGCTAAGAAGTTCGTCTCATACAAAAAATGACAGCCCGGAGAGACGGGATGACGCTGGAAAGACAGATGGCTGGTGGAAAAGACATCTGACGGATGGAAAGACATCTGACTGCTGGAAAGACAGTCGAGGGTGACGGCCTAGCGAGCCAAGCCCGGGAAACTTAAATTGCTAAAAGTCCGAAAAAGAAAAATACCCCTGGGACAGTCCGAGAGGGGGGGCGGAAGATCTGTCCACCGGTCGATAATAATGACGACCCTGGCGCGAATACGGATTTGAGATGCCCTACGTGCGGGAAAACATACAAGAGACGAGCCTGGTACAACAAGCACTTAAAGACACATGATGGTGTTGAAGCACGACAGCCGTCGGTAAGTACTTCGACAAACACTACGGATAGAGTTGACCCTCATAAATCCCAAGGTGAATCATCAAGTGAAAATTACCAGGAGTCCATTGACATCAGGACACGTCTTAGCATCCCCAGTCTAAAAAACTCCACCTGGAAAGTTCATGACCAAAACTTGGCGATCCTTTTAGAACATCCTGGATCAAAACAAGATCTAAACAGCCAAGTAGAAACTCTACAGGATACTATCTATACATACTTCTCTGAGCATTATCCACCACAAACTTATTGCGCTCAAAATAAAGAAAACACATTTAAAATGAAATTGCGGAGGAAGAAAAGAGAGTTAATAAGGAAACTTCGTGTAGCTAAAACCATGGGCGATAACCATCTAAGTCACCAACTGTCCAGGGCTCTAAGATCAATCCTCAAATTAATACAAGGTATATCACTTCAAACCACAAAAAATCGCGATAATTTTAACAGAGCTAAACATGAAGTAGACTTCGATAAAAATCCTTTTCAATACTCGAAAAACATTTTCAGGGAACAAAAGGGAAAGCTTCTCTTGACCAACGCGCAAATTTACGATCACTGTAAAAACACATACGAAGTGCCTAAACGCGGGAACTCATACGTAGATCCAAAAATCCAAAGACCTAATGATCCTCTATTTAGTTTTCAAAGTGACCCACCCAATGAAGAGGAAATAAACTACCATATTAAAAAGAAAAGTTCTAAATCTGCGCCAGGCCCCGATGGCATTCCTTACATACGAGGGGAGGTCAATAAGTTCGCGGAATGAGAGAGAAGGAGGTTGAAATTAAACACCAAATTATTTTTCCTTTTCAATATATTCTCCTTTAACCCTAATACATTTTTCGGATCTCTCAAATAGCTTGTTTATACCATCGAAAAAAAATGATTTGTCTTTGGTGTCAAAATAGGCCGAAATTGCCGACTTGACTTCATCATCGTCGTCAAATTTCTTTCCACGCAGCTCTTTCTTCATTTTCGGAAATAAATAATAGTCACTGGGGGCCAAGTCTGGACTGTATGGTGGGTGGTTTAATTGTTCAAAGCCGCATCGGTGAATGGCAGCCGTCGCAACATGGCACGTGTGGACGGGTGCATTGTCGTGCAAAAGGAGCACACCTTTTGACAGTTTTCCTCTTCTTTTTTTCTTAATGGCTTCTTTCAATCTTTCCAGTAAAGAAGCGTAGTACTGTCCCGTTATAGTCGCACCACGTTCTTTATAATCGATCAGTAAAATACCTTCTGTATCCCAAAAGATAGTCGCCATGATCTTTCCGGCCGATTGTGACACTTTGAACTTCTTTGGAGGAGGTGTGCCTTTTTTATGCCACTGCATCGACTCTTGCTTCGACTCAGGTTCATAGTGGTGAACCCAGGTTTCATCTCCAGTAACAATCCGGGCCATAACTTCTTCCTTTCTCTCTCCACAGAGCTCCAGAAACTGGTGAGAGCACTCGACACGCTCGCGTTTTTGAAGTGGCGTGAGCATTCTCGGAACCCATCTTGCACTGACTTTAGTCATCCCAAGATGATGATGTAGGATATTTAAAATACTTGATTCGGATACTCCAACCATTGCTGCAAGTTGCTTCTTCTTCAGTCGGGCATCTTCCAATACAAGTTTTTCTACTTTTTCGACGATTTCCGGTGTGGTGGCCTCAATTGGCCGTCCGGAGCGGGGGTCGTCTTCAATGGACTCCCTTCCTTGTTTGAAAAGACCATGCCACTTGTAAACCATGGTTTTACCAGGGGCAGAGTCCGCGTAAACCGCTAACAGCTCTTGAAAAATCGTCTGAGCGGATTTTCCTTGCTTGGTAAGAAACTTAATAACGGCACGGTGTTCAATTTTCTCCATACTGGCTGACTTCTTCCCGATTTAGTTGTTTGCAGGTCGATAACTCAAAAGTTAATGACACGATTAGGTTCAAACTTGGTATATATACTCTTAATGAGGTGCTTAACTAGTGCCTACCTGGACGGGTAAATTTATCCCCATCAACCCCTCCATTCCGCGAACTTATTGGCCTCCCCTCGTAGTGTATAAAAAGTGTCCATCAGTTCGTAAACACATTTTAAATATATTTAGTAAGATCTGGTCAAGAAAGCAAGTCCCAGTAGCATTTGGAAAGGCAGTTTTTGTCCTCATCCCTAAAAAGGATATAGTAACTCATCCAAAAGACACCAGACCGATAGCCCTAACCAATACAATCTCAAAAATCTTTTTTAGTGTATTACAATCAAAAATGACAAAATTCATGATCAGCAATAGGTATTTCAGGCCCAATCACCAGAAAGGCTTCTTGCCTGGAATTTCTGGATGCCTGGAACACAATACATTACTAGCAGAAAGTCTGAAAGATGCCAGAACACATGAGAGGCAAATATCAGTCTGCTGGATAGACCTAGAAAACGCATTTGGTTCGGTGCAGCATGAACTTATGATATTTGCACTAAAATGGTATAACTTTCCCGATTTAATTGTTAACATAATTAACTCTTATTACTCGCATTTAAAATTCGTCATAGCAGTAAACAAGGAATACACAAAGCCACTACAATACAGTGTGGGACTATTCCAAGGGTGCTGCTTATCACCGATAGTATTTAACATAGTTATTAATATTTTAATAGACAAATTGACATCATATGAAAGGAAATGGGGCTACCGTTTTAAAATCAACAACAAGTACACTGAGTCAATCTTAGCCTTTGCTGACGACCTTGCAATACTTACACGTAATCCCAAACAGTGTCAGGAGTTGTTAAATGAAGTCGATGAGTTCTGTACATGGACGGAGGGATTGAGGGCGAAACCAAGTAAATGTTATTGTTTATGTCTGGGTAGACGAAATACCAAATACACTTCTTACGACCCGGAACTCTCCATAAGCGGCCAAAAAGTTGCTACGATTGCAGAAACAGTGCCTTTCAAATTTCTTGGTAGAAAGATAGATTACAAAGGACGCACACCATCATTGGGGGAAGTTGTCGAAAATTTCATTAACGACCTCAATAAGGTAGACCAACAGCCTATCAGTAATATTAAAAAAGCATGGATATACGACAACTATCTCACATCACGTCTCACTTGGCCTTTCCTAGTATATGACTTCGGTAAAACCCTCTTGGCAAAGTTAGATGCTAATGTCATAAAGATATTAAAGTCATGGTTCGGACTGGCACATCCGGCTGATCCCTCGACTCTATTTAGGGATCACAATAGTTTTGGGCTGAAATTAAAGAAACCTTCTGAACTCTATAAACACCTGAGAGTTACAAAAACGCATGTTTTGCAAAAGTCGCAAGACGAATTAGTTAAATCTCTCCCAAAAGACAAAAATGCCACAGACCTAGAATCTAGACTTCAATTCCACAAACAATTTATGGTAGGTGCACAGGCAAATAGAGCTGGGTTGGGCGCGAGAAAGAAAAGGGAAGACCGAGACATAGTAAAAACCTTTTTACAACAAGACGAAAATGACAGTTACAAAGTGCACGCTATGAATTTAGAAATGCAAAGTGAGTGGTTAACCATAGGCGAGTTTTGCATCCCGTTAGCTCTGAAGTGGCGCACCTTGCTGTATGACTGGTCTCCTGCCTTATTAAAATTCTATCTTAATGCCTTTCAAATGACCCTCCCTGACCAGAGTAACTTAGTTAGGTGGGGAAAAGCCTCTGAAAAATGTTGCTATACCTGTGGAGAGGCGATATGTACAGCAAGGCACCTATTGGTGGGATGCAAGGTGCTCCTTGATAGGGGTCATTACTCACATCGCCATGACAGAGTACTTCAAATCATACGTGAAGCCATAAGCCTTTCAATAGCTAGAGCCCAAAAAGGATTAACGACAAACAAAAGACAAATTAACTTTATAAAAGGAGGCTCAACTTCAAACTCCAAAAACAAGCCTTACTCAATCCTCAGTGCAGCACCTGACTGGACTATTTTAATGGACACGTATGAAAAGCACTATAAAATCCCAGAAGATGTGGTTGTTTCGACATCCAGACCGGACATTTTCCTTTTCTCCAGAGCTACAAAACGTATAGTACTTGTAGAGCTTACCGTACCGTGGGAAGCTAACATACCCAAAGACCACGCGATAAAACAAAACAAATATTATGACCTCCTAAACGAATTAACAAAAAGCGGCTATGTAGTTAATCTATACGCTGTAGAAGTAGGAGCGAGAGGTATACCAGCAAAATCTCTCTATAACCTGCTGAAAGACCTTGGCTTGTCCAGAAGTGCAGTAAGTTCTATACTAGAACGAGTATCTAAAGCTGCATTAGCAGGTTCATACCAGATTTGGCAGGGCAGGGAGAGAAACAAAAGTAGTGAAGGTGAGTGTTGATGTACGTCGGAAAGGGGCCCCTTAAACCTACACCCGTGTCACAAGTCTCGGGATCTGCTTGTGTTTCTCTCTCTGCCACACGATGGACCCGGCACCCGCACGGTGAATCCATGGAAGCTAAGAAGTTCGTCTCGACACAGCCACATCCCATTTTTACGGTTCCGTACCCAAAGGGTAAAAAGGAACCCTATTACTAAGGCTCCGCTGTCCGTCCGTCCGTCCGTCTGTCACCAGGCTGTATCTCATGAACCGTGATAGTTAGACAGTTCAAATTTTCACAGATGATGTATTTCTGTCTCCGCTATAACAACAAATACTAAAAAATGGAATAAAATAAATATTTAAGGGGCTCCCATACAACAAACGTATTTTTTTTTTTTGCTCGTTTTTGCTCGCATTTGATAACGGCAATAGGTAGACGTTTGAAATACTCACATAATATTTAGTTATATATTCATTTTAAAAATAAATAATTAAATAAAAATAAAACAAATATTTATGGGGGCTCCCATACAACAAGCGTGATTGTTTTGCCGTTTTTAAAGATAATGGTACGGAACCCTTCGTGCGCGAGTCCGACTCGCACTTGGCCGGTTTTTTTTATACTACGTCGGGTGGCAGACATTGTGCCACCTGAGGTGAAACTATTACCGTAGTAAAAGTTGATACTGTTGATTGTTGGCACTTGGTGGAACATTATTATCATAATGTTGTAATAAAGCACTTGTACTATTCCACGTTATTATATTTAATATTACCGACCGGTTTCGCCGCTAAGGCATTATCAAGGTAAACAGATGGTGTTTGTGTTTCTACAAAACATTTTTATACCGTGCAATCAATGACAAAAATTATTAAAAATAAAAATATTAAAAGGGTATTCTGAAATAATTTATTAAAATAAAAATATTAAAAGGGTATTCCGAAATAATTTACCCACCTGTATTGTCACTTTATGGAGATTTACCACTAAATCGGGGTAAATTTAAGTCTGTTATGTTACGCGTGTATAATTAGATAATGATGATCATTGCACGCATAATTGCACGGTATAAAAATGTTTTGTAGAAACACAAACACCATCTGTTTACCTTGATAATGCCTTAGCGGCGAAACCGGTCGGTAATATTAAATATAATAACGTGGAATAGTACAAGTGCTTTATTACAACATTATTACCGTAGTCATATAAACGCTCGCAATATGAAATACGCCGCCGCCACCCCGCTGCCAACGCAGCAACTCCTTCCTTCCCGGTAACCCCACTCACTCGCCAGAACACAACAACCCTCAAGGACTGCGGTATTGTGCGAGGTAGATGTACTTCCCCAGTCTCGCTTGTCAGTCAGCAGGAGACACGTAGACACGTAGGTGATGTTGACTTTGGTTTATAGATGTTGATGAACCGCTTAAACCCAAAAATGTAATCCAAAATCTCCGCAGTAAGTTTGAATTTTATTAGATTTGACCAAGAAAAATTCGGTCGGTCGGTAAAAATTTTTAAACTTAATGAAATAAATCAATCGGTAAGAGTTTTGGCATATACATAAAATAAAATTATAAGTAAAAAATTATATACAACGTTTTAGCCTAAGTACGAAAAACCTCAAACACTTCAACTTATTTTAATTATAACTAGCGGCCGCCCGCGACTTCGTACGCGTGGAGTTAATTATTTGCAAATAATTAACTCGAAAAATCTAAATACCTAATGAAAGGAAAAAAATAAAAATTACATTCGAAAAATCTAAATAGCTAATGAAAGGAAAAATATAAAAAAAGTTAAAAACAATCAATATCTAGACGAATTTTTAGAATCAATGAAGTCGACGGATATTATTTTTTAAAACCTCTTTGTAAAACCTAAAGTACTTTTTATTGTTATAATAAAACATCCCTCCTTATAATAGTAAGTATGTAGTTGTTTTCATTATTTTTTATACTTAAATATCATTTAAAATCCTTCTGCCCTATTTACTTTAACTTCAATAATTATGGCAGAAAAACATTGGATTTTCATACAAATTTCCAACCCCCGTTTCAACTCCAAAAAGAGGTTGATTTCTAAAGATACATTATTAGTACACCTCCATACTATCTATACATTTTAAATTTCAAGTTTCTTACTTCAAAAATATAGAACTTTCATACAAACTTCCAACCCTCGTTTTAACCCTAAAAAGGTGTTGATTTCTAAAGATACATTATTAGTACACCTCCACACCATCTATAGAGCATACATTTTAAATTTCAAGTTTCTTACTTTAAAAACACAGAGCTTTCATACAAACTTCCAACCCCCATTTTAACCCCAAAAAGGGGTTTATATCTAAAGATACATTATTAGTACACCTCCACACCATCTATAGAGCATACATTTTAAATTTCAAGTTTCTTACTTTAAAAACATAGAGCTTTCATACAAACTTCCAACCCCCATTTTAACCCCAAAAAGGGGTTTATATCTAAAAATACATTATTAGTACACCTCCACACCATCTATAGAGCATACATTTTAAAATTCAAATCTCTTACTTCAAAAACATAGAACTTTGATACAAATTTCCAACCCCCGTTTTAACCCCAAAAAGGGGTTGATTTCTAAAGATAAATTATTAGTACACCTCCACACCATCTATAGAGCATACATTTTAAATTTCAAGTCTCTTGCGTCAAAAACATAGAACTTTCATACAAACTTCCAACCCCCGTCTTAACCCCAAAAAGGGGTTGATTTCTAAAGATACATTATTAGTACACCTTCACACCATCTATAGAGCATGCATTTTAAATTTCAAGTTTCTTACTTCAAAAACACAGAGCTTTCATACAAACTTCCAACCCCCATTTTAACCCCAAAAAGGGGTTTATATCTAAAGATACATTATTAGTACACCTCCACACCATCTATAGAGCATACATTTTAAATTTCAAGTTTCTTACTTTAAAAACATAGAGCTTTCATACAAACTTCCAACCCCCGTCTTAACCCCAAAAAGGGGTTGATTTCTAAAGATACATTATTAGTACATCTTTACACCATCTATAGAGCATGCATTTTAAATTTCAAGTTTCTTACTTCAAAAACATAGAACTTTCATACAAACTTCCAACCCCCGTTTTAACCCCAAAAAGGGGTTGATTTCCTAAGATACATTATTAGTACACCTCCACACCATCTATAGAGCATGCATTTTAAATTTCAAGTCATTTACTTCAAAAACATAGAAATTTCATACAAACTTCCAACCCCCATTCTACCCCTTTAGGGGTGGAGTATCGTAAAATCCGTTCTTAGCGGATGTCTACACCCTATAAGGAATCTACCTGCCAAATTTCAAGTTTGTAGGTGTTATAGTTTCTGAGATTTCGTGATGAGTCAGTCAGTGATTTTCTCTTTTATATATATAGATAAACTAGCGACCCGCCCCGGCTTCGCACGGGTGCAATGCTGATACTAAATGTACTACAGAAGGTCTTTGCGCTTTGTCCTATCCAGTCCTTCCCCAGTTATAGGCACACGCCGCCGGCTCCGCGGCCGGTACCGCCACAGCCGTTATGTCCCTGCATTTTAAATGTGTAATATCTTCTAAACTATTCATTTAAATTACATGCTGTGAAGGGCCATATTGATCTATATTAAATGGGCAATGTATTTAAGGTACTTAATTGGATAAGGATTAATTCTGTATTGCTTAAAATCGCTTCGTAAATAAGGCATTATTTCTTGTAAAAAGCAAAGGATAAAATAACGGTTATTGTGTGTTACCACTAAGAGATAGACATATACCATCGCGAAATTTTTTGTAGACCATTTTAAGGTGAACAATACTGTACTACATTATTTTGTTCTATCTCGTTGGGTTCAGCCAGCGTTTGCTATGTTATGCATATATTATACATATAAACTTTCCAGTTGAATCACTCTATCTATTAAAAAAAACCGCATCATAATCCGTTGCGTAGTTTCAAAGATTTAAGCATACAAAGGGACATAGGGACAGAGAAAGCGACTTTGTTTTATACTATGTAGTGATGTATCAAAACAACTTTCGCGCGAAATTTTTAATTAGCGTAGGATAATAATAACTATGCCTTGTAACAATATTACATCAAACTTCTCAAAGGGGCCTCTACGCGTTGGATCCATATCCCCTCGCACGCCTATCAAATGACCGGGCTGGAACCGTGAATTAAGTGAGATAAATAACTATGCCTTGCATTCAGGGGCGGACTAAGGCCTAGGCAACCTAGGCACGTGCCTAGCCTGGCCCGTAATGTTTGGGGCCCGAAAATTGGGATTTTAATTTTTGTTTTTGAAGTGAAAACTTCTTTAGTAGGCCTGGAAATACAATGTTGCCTAGGGCCCGCTTTCGTCTTAGTCCGCCACTGCTTGCATTAGGTTCTTGGGTTCATTTACATAGGTATCTAATGATAATAGATATCTCGTTCGATTTTTAAGCGCAATGAAGTATTAGACGCGGCAATAAATAAATTAGATTTAAAAAAAAAACCTACCCACAAAGCTTCTACTCATGATTCTGAACAAACATAAATATAATACTTTTTATTTTCTGTCATCCTCTATTAGGTAGGTATATATAGAATCCAAAAAAATATTTCAATCCAATTTGCTTTAGGGCCGCCTACGCTTGATATAAATATTTTTTTAAGTAGATAGAGCTCTAGGATAAACAACCTTTAACATATTAAAAATATAAAAGAATGATAGATATAGAAAAATAAACATAATAAACTCAGATATTCTAATTTTAAACACGAGTTTAGCTAATACTAAGCAAACACGTGTTTTTTTTTCAATCAGCAGTAGACGAGATACGCCTACACATCGCTGGAAGCAATTTCATAAAAAAACATCAATTATTTCGGCTATAATTTTTCGGTTTTCAGAAAGGTTTCTAGAAAAGGTTTATCAAATTATATGTATATCCAGTTGGAGTAGTAGTTAACACAGTGAAGTATATTTTTTTTTATGAAAAGCATTTTTTCGATTTCGAAGACATCGGAAAAAAGTGCAACATCACTTTTTTTTCCACGTGGGCCTACCACAAATTCCCACCACTATTGTCTCCAGTGTAGCCAGGATTAACGGCAGCGACCAACAAAATAGACATTGAGTGACATAGACGAGCTCGGTGGCGTAGCGGTCAATGACGCGGCTCGACACCAACGCTTGTGGGTTCGATTCCCACATAGGACAAACATTTGTGTGCATGAACATGTCTGTTTGTATTAGTCTGGGTATTTTCTATGTATCATAAGTATGTGTTTACAAAAAAAAATGTATTTACGTATGTTTATCAGTTGCCTAGTACCCATAACAAAAGCTTCGCTTACTTTGGGGCTAGATGGCACTGTGTAATTTGTCTGACAATATAATATTGAACAATGAAGTCTTATTTAGTTTTACCCCCGGGACTGCAGTAGTCCCGGGGGTAAAACTACGGCTGCCTTGGAACTTACAACGAACTTAATCAAAAGTAATTAGTAGAAGTAGGAAGCTTTTGGAACTTGACTTCCTCTCTTAGCAATGTGAGAAAGGTGATGGACCTTAAAAACAAGTAAGTAACACCGTCACTTAGTATAATTTTAAAAATGCTCTTGCTCCGTACATCATCGTAATAAATTGAGCCTGCAAGGCTATGGGATAGTAAATAAAATGGGGGCAATAATATTGGGTTGCAATCAATGCAAAAAATCGCTGAATGATAAATTTATTCTATGTGTAAGTGTGTGACTTCAAAGCAAAGGACAAAAATAAAATTGAAAATACAATATTTACGATATTTAATCATATTTTTAAATTTTGTCTGAGATTTATTTCGAATAGATTCCGAAATTGCTAAATGTATTTCAATCAAGATTCTAAACAAGATTTTTATATATTTTTTTTCTTATAAGTAGTCGTTTCGATATCATGAAGGATTCAGAAACGGCACGAGAGAAACCGAGTAAAGACGAAGATATACCTAGTATAAAACTGGGCCAGGCGAAGATGTTATTAAGATATTACTATGGGTACTAGATAACTTATTTTATACATAAATATACTTTTTTTGTATAGGTATACCTACATATAATACATAGAAAATACCAGGGGGGCTAGCCAAATGGCAGTTTGCGAAGTAGAAAAGCGTAGCGCTAGCGATCGCTAATTTGAACTGTGGAGCTCATACTAAAATGTTCGAATTGACAAATGTCACGTGATCTATCTAACGTTCGTTAGGTACGCTACGAATTACACTTGGCTAGGGGGGCAGGTATTTGTGACAAACAGACATGAACATGTCTGTTTGTCACAAATATTTGTCTTGTGCGGGGATCGAACCCGCGACCCTGGAGTCTAAGGTGAACATTGCTAATCATTCGACCACCGGGCTCGTCAAATTTTTAAAACAAAAGGATATGAAACTTACCCGGACAATATCGTGCATAAGACTGACTTTAAACATCCAATCGAGTTTTATATTTTCATTTTCTAGTATATCTTGCAAAGACCCTTTAGGGCAATACTCAGTCAGGAGACAGCAATGTGGTGGGTCCACACAGGCGCCGAAAAATCTTGCCAAGTGGTCATGCTCTAAGTCCTTCATCTTCTTTAATTCAAGCAGTAAAGGTCTGGTGAGATCTATCCTCTGTTTGTCCACCTTCTTGATAGCAACCCTGCAACCTTTGTAGAAACCGCACGGAGCGTAGACTTGTCTGTCCCCTGGTAGTGATGTGGCTTCATCTGAGAACGCCGTCTGGAATGAAAGGAAATGTTTAGCTATTTGTTATACAGTAATGAGACATTTGTTAGTAGTAGGAGTCTGCTGGGAAATGACAATGGTTACTTAAAGTGCAGCATACACTATGTAGATACAGTAATATTTTATCTTAAGATTTATCGCTTGCTGAAGAATACAGCAGATTATATTATATATTTTTTATACATCATCGGGTGGCAGATACATGGCCGGCCTGATGTGAAGCGTTTACCGTTGTCATATTGATGATAATCATGATGATAATAACTGAAAACATTCGTAATAATTATATCCGATCGTTAAAATTTATGAAGAAATAAAAATGTAACTTCTAGCCAATGATGTTATAAATATTATAGATATGGCATATCAATACTAAATTGCGTCAGAAAACAGTTCCCATCGCCTGGGAGATCTATGACTGGTGCTATCTCTTTCCCTTGGTGGGTATCGTAATAACGCTATTAACATCAAACGTAAACATCAAAATATTCCTGTGTACTTCAGTGTGATATGTGATCCCCTGGGCTTTACTTGTTACTATCGATCGTTATAAAGTCACAGATCAATGTTTGAATTACTCGTGATTTATGAATCTTTATGGTATAAAAACAAAGATTGTTTTATATTAGTGTAATCAGAAACTATCACTTAACAATAGAAGACTAAATTAGGTATATGCACCTAGAGAAATATGTTAAAAATTTAAAAAAAATTGAGTAAGTTATCAGTAAGAAATGGGTATAACAATATAAATTGTGCCTTTTCGTAATACAGAAGACGGTATCTTTACTTACTTCAATTAATTGACACAAACGTATCAGTTTCGTCGGCTTGCCTGTGGACAACCTACGTCTGTGGTACTAATTGCAATGTGAGACAGTTGGCTCACTTTTCGGATGTACGTTTTAGACGGTTGTGGCATATCCATAGTATTTATAACATCATCATCCTTGGGGCACAGACTGGGCATTATGACTCCATGGGCACCTATACAAGATGAGACTTGTCAATTGCCCAGAACGCAGAACATGCAAGGGACCTTAGGAGACCATGAAACACTTGATGTGTCAATGTAATGCCGTAGCTGGCAAACGAATAGTAATCCTAGGAAAGGCGTACCCAAATCTGGACGACTACAGGCACTTCCCAATTAAAGCGTGCTGCAGTACATGGAATATGTCTCTAGACAGTCAGGGGAGAGATACTAAAGAATAGAGAGTGCACAAAAGATCCAAGAGGGTAGACGTGCCACCGGTGTTGCAGCACTGGACCCATTTCAAGATAACATCATCGTCTCTAGTACATTTTTCTTTATGATTTTGAGACACGTGTTCTTAAAAACCAAAGTTCAAAAGCTACGCTATTTAATTGACTGCGCAGCAAATGTAATACAATAATATAAAGAGCTTTCACGTTATTAAGGACACACAATGGGGAGAAATCAAAGGAAATGATTGTCCGAACAATTTGAGGATGTACAATTCTTTTTCCGTCTTTATACTTAGAAGCATTTTACGATTAAGACGAATACTAACTCGCACCGCCATTGAATTAAAAATGATTGTTCGCAAACGATTATGAAAACGTAAATAATAGCAATTGCATACGCAACTTTCAGATATAGGTATTCATTTACTTATACAAAAGCGACTGGAAGCGGAAGCGGAGGATCGCATATAGTGGATTGCATTGGACAAACCTATATGTTGGCTCGTAACGATAATTGTGATGATTTTACAATATTTAAAATGTAACATAAGGAAAGATATAACCCGTAAAATCGGCCGTTTGTAACAATTTCTCTGTGTTAAATCTATACTAATATTATAAAGCTGAAGAGTTTGTTTGTTTGGTTGAATGCGCTAATTTCAGGGACTACTCAATGGTCACGCTAATTTCAGTCGATGTAGAAGGTTGAATCGCATTTAGCTGGCTGCCTCCATTAGAACCGTAAAGTAAATGTAATGTCGCTTATTTGAAATATTTACACTAAAATGTACACTCAATATTCGTAAAACAAAATAAATACAAAATCAAAATCGTCTCATAGCCGTGCAATTCAGTACGTCGTTATAGCGACAGTGTGTTGTGCTCTTGTGTATTTTGATACACACACTCTTGTGTATTTTGATACACAAGAGCACTACACACTGTCTCTATAGCGACGTACTGAATTTCACGGCTATGAGACGATGCCAGAGATAATTGATTTTTTTTAAACGCTGCCTTGTTTATTATTTTCAAATCAAATATATTTATTATCCATGTACATAAATTACATTTTGCTAGTCATTTTTACATATATGGTATCTAATAAAAAAAATTAAAATTGACGTGAATATAACACAAAATTTCTAAAATTTTGTGTTATATACGTGAATATAACACAAAATTTCTAAAATTTTGTGTTATATTCACGTCTTCATTTAACTCGTTGGCTCCCGTTCCGTTTATTTATTGCTTTATTATTTGTATCCGGTCCGCCTGACGTCTCCTATCGAAATGCAGATTTTTATAATTACTCCCAAACTTCCTATCACGCAAATTTTCCTTTTCTTAGAATATTATAATGTTATTTTCCACTTAAAGTAATTATTAAAAAATGGTATGTATAATTGGAAATACTATTATTATTTTTATACATTTATGCAAAATGTCTGTAAACAAAAGATACTAGAGAGACCAGAGAGATAGACTAATAGAGAGACATAGATGAAGTTATATGTAGAGAAATATGCATTTTTCTTTAAAAAAAGTTATGTAGTCATTAATTGGACATCTACAACTTCCTTACAGTCTAAGCTAAACAAAGATGCTAGTCTATATACAGGGCATCCCACGGCTATGCCACATGGAGGGAAAGTATATTAAAAATTGAAGATAGAATATTTTACTGAAAAAATACATGAGATTTCGTCGATCTGCATCAGGAATTTCTTGATCTTACTTTCATTTAAAATGCTATGTTCTTTAGAAAATAATAATCCTTACGATTGACCCTTTCGAAGGTAATAGTAAAATACATGTGTTTTTTATTTCACATTTCACGTGTTCGATTCCTGGTTCAGGCAGGCCATTTTCAAAAAATCAGAGAATGCAGTTCTACTTATTATTAAAAATAAAATGATGTCTTCTTTCAGTAAAATATTCTATCAGGCCGCTCTGTATATCTTATGCAGATAACATAATTTCTAGATCAGATAAAAAAGAATGCGTATAAATTCAAAGGTTATGCGAAGTGAAATATGAGCTGGCGCCTGTATGTGAGGGCGGAATAATCCAGAGTTGTATATATACGAGGCCATATTTTAGTTCTTGGAAAGGTATTTTACCTGAATCTTAAATTTATAAGGCATTTCTAAATACACTGTACAAGAGGATTTGCTCTAATATGATAAAGTAAGTATTGCTCAATAGATTTTACGTAAAAATGCTAAATTAAATATTCAGGTTTAAGAATCTTTTATTTCTCACAAAGAATTACATTATTCACTTACGGAGAAATACAAATTTCAAGAAATGCAATATCTGCTATCTGTTGACACAACCGAAACTCACAATATTTATTTTTATACATTTCTGGACAATTTACAGATCGCCATCTAGTCCCGAATTAAGCGCAAAGCTTGTGTTATGGGTACTAGACAACTGATAAATGTACTTAAATACATTTTTTTTGTAAATACATACTTATAATACATAGAAAACACCCAGACCAAGACAAACAGACATGTTCATGTACACAAAAGTTTGTCTTGTGCGGGAATCGAACCCGCGACCTCGGAGTCAAAGTGGCCATTGCTAACCATTCGACCACCGAGCTCGTCAATTGCCATACCCAATGTAATAGTTATAATAATTTGTTTTATATCATTACGGTAATAAATATTTTTAAGCTGTACCACAGTATAAGTAATAGTGCAGTACACAACAACTATAATAACAAATCAGTGTCGGGTATACATATAAAATTCAGTAACAGCTGACCGACCGAGCTCAACACCACGTCACGACACCGCACCGTGCACACCACCAAAACCACGGATGTAAAATGCACCGATTTTCTTTTTATTTCTTTAAAGGATACCGAACTAGCGCTCAATCCGCCTTATCTATAGCGGTAACTAAGGCCATATAGCATTATGGGAGGTCACATCACAAGCTTCCGTAGGATTTATACCCTAGAGACCCTACAAGTGTCTCCCGGGTTGTGCTAAAGGAGTGACCAAATTAGCTGGTGGGAGGGATTTTTTACCGATTGGGTTGCTACCGTGCTATCCGTGGACGTAGAACCAATGAAGTGAGAAATCGCGTTTCTGAGATAATTCCTTGTCCTGCCAGTGCCTTAGTGGTTTCTCTTGGGTCGTCAGTCCGATCACTCCGTGATCATTGATTAATTATTTGCAGGGGCTATACAGATCCGTAGACACGGTTTTTCTGCTGGCCGCCCGTCGCCAAGTCGAGTGAGCCAAAACCCATTGCAGGCTGCTCACGGAAGGCTGAAGATAATCTCGGCGTGAGACGTCGCGCGTCGTGCCGGTGAGTGAGTCCAGGCGTCCACGTCCGGGGGGTACAAAGGTCCTTCCGTCCGATAAGTCTGCCTATGCACTAAGAATTATCGGTGATTTAGAAGTGTTTCGGCAGTTGGTCTATATAAGAGCAATCACTATTCGCTTGCCTTCATTCATTTACTGTTCTAATGTGGATGAAGTCCCTACCAATGGTGTGTGGTGCAATTGTAGAAGGAAGCCGTTGGTTTTTCTTTCTCTATAAGCGTCGTCGTCGTCTAGTCGACAGGGCGTACCACTAGTAAGGCTTAGACTTTAAAAATTTCAGCGACTTTTAACCCCAACCCTCCTTTGCATTATGCCTTTCCTATTTTTTGTTTTTGATCGAAATATAAAAATATAGGCATAGATAATAACGCTAAAATGTCTTAATAAATTTCCACATCACTCGCAATCGGCAGGGTATTCATCCTCATACATGATAATCAAAATGATTGCGCACAGTGTAATTCCAGAGAGGTTATCTCCCGCACACAATCAAGGTGTGAAATGAATTGCCTCTTCTACCTACTGTTCGTGAGACCGTAGATGGGCTTCTTCAGAAAAAAAGCGTGCAAAAAAATTTGCGATTTCGCGAAGTTTGAGTTTCGCAAGCGTAGACGGGTAATAAGTACGCATAATTTGACACCTTTGGTAATATAAAAAATACTCTACGTCGTGTATGAGGTAACGAGGTGACCCCCCCCCCCCCCTCACTACATCCTACCGGCCGGCTCAAAAAAGTAGCTGGATGCGTAAAGCGGAGGATCGCATATGGTGGAAAGCATTGGGAAAGCCTGTATCCAACAATGAATAGATACAGGCTACTTTAATGCTGTCTCTCACATTGCTAAGAGGGGAAATCAAATTCCAAAAGCTCTATACTTCTACTTATTTCTTCTGATTATATTCGTTGTGAGTTTCAAGGCAGCCTTAGTCTTATCCCCGAGACTGTAATGGACTTCACTGTTCATTGCCCTTTTTGATAGTCGCCGTTGTTAACCTGGCTACACAGAAGACACAGCGGTGGGCCCCAGTCCCGTTCAAAAAAGATACAGACTGATAATAAGAGTGATGACTGATGACTTAAATCAAACCTTGGAAGTATAATCGTAGATACTATAAATACAACTTATTTTAATACCGATAAATTCATTATTAACTCATTCCCCAAAATTCTTCTAATAATGGGATTTGTATTCGTGTGGTCATACGATACCCATTTGTCGTAATTGGATCAATCTGATGGAGGTAAATTGAATACGAACGATTGTGCATTGACGAAGGGGATGTAGGCGTATTAAGGGGACGCCAACTGCCAAGACAATTTTGTAAATCATTGCGACTTGCTGCTTTCTTGCTTCCGCCCGCGGCTTCGCTCGCATTTACAAAAATTCATTTTTCGGGTTAATTTATAGAGTATGACACTCACAAACAACGTGGCTTTCTATTGGTAAAATAATTTTCGAAGTCGGTTCAGTATATCCAGAGATTACAACCTCACAAACTCACAAACATTACCTATTTATAATATTAGTAATAGATAAATATTGTCAGACAATATTATCAGACAAATTACACAGCGCCATCTAGCCCCAAAGTAAGCGAAGCTTATGTTATGGGTACTACACAACTGATAAACATACATATATATTTTTTTGTAAATACATACTTATGATACATAGAAAATACCCAGACTAAGACAGACATGTTCATGCACACAAATGTTTGTCCTATGTGGGAATCGAACCCACGAGCGTTGGTGTCGAAGCCGCGTCATTGACCGCTACGCCACCGAGCTCGTCAAGTAACATACCATTAACTTTTGTCATCAACATCGTCATCATTATCAGCTCGTATCTACCTACTGCTGGATCTATATCCAGGGAAGACCTTTCGTCGTCGCGGTTTTTACTGGCGAACTATTCTCATAAAACAATGGCATTCGAGGGTAGTTTTCATTATCAAGCCACTAAGTGTTGGAACAACATCTGCCACCACCACCACTGCGAATGCTGAACAGTAAATTTACTTTCAAAAAATAATACAGATTTTTTTTATTGAGTAAACAGAATGAATGTATACCTGGTATTTATAGGCATATTCAAATATTTATTATTATATAGGTACCCATTTATTTCATATGTTTTTGTTATGTGTACACGCAAACACACTTTGCAACTTAATCCCTAAATAATTCATATTCACCAATTTTACTAGCTCATATTTATTAGTGTTGCGGCTAATAGCTGGCTGTAGCAGAATTATCAGCGTTTTGTTCATTTTTGAACAACGCATTAAGTGAACAAAAAAATCATTCGAATTATTCATTCGACTTTATCATTCGAATGATTTATTTCGGTTAGAATTCATTCGAATATCGAATTAACATGTAGCTGAGCTATGGCCTTTTTGTGTTACTGCGGCACACATATGATTCTTTTTGTGTTTTTTTTTAACACTATATTGCACTTAAGTTTATATGTAATTAATATAAGACTGGAAAGAACTTATTATGTGTGTTTTTTTTTATACTACGTCGGGTGGCAGACAAGCATACGGCCCGCCTGATGTGAAGCGGTTGCCGTAGCCATATTAACGCTCGCAACATAAAATATCGCTCGCGCGCCGCCACCCCTGCTGCCAACGCAGCATCTCCTTCCTTTCTGGTGACCTCACTCACTCGCAGGAACACAACAACCCTCAAGGGAATTGTTATTTGGCTGCGGTATTCTGTAAGGTGGAGGTACATTCCCCAGTCGGGTAGCTTACAATTTACGCTCCCTACCTCTCTTAAAACTTAACTTCGTGTGTGCTGGAGATTAATTCATTCATTCATTTCATACCTTCCCCAATGCTTTTCACTATATGCGATCCTCCGCTTTCCGCATCTAGGGCGCCCCCTCTCTAGATGGACAGATGAGTTTAAAAAGCGGATGCGAATTTTTAACAAATTTTAAACAAATCTTTCACTGACTTCAATGACAAATTGTTGAAGACATATATTCCAGAACTATCAATGTTAAAAAATGCATTAATTTACAAAAGGAGTGAAATCTTAATATTTATTTATTTAGGAGCGTTAATATGTCTACCGTATGCGCTTCACATCAGGCGATCTGTCACCCGACGTAATAAAGAATAAATAATTCGAAAACTATTTGTCATTAGTCAAAAGCTGATATTTTATATAAGTAGATAAATATGTAAAAAAAAATATATGTGTTATTTTATGACATAAAATATTATTAAGGCTCAAATTGTCACTGGTATGCGTCGTCGCCTTAAGGTTTATGAGAAAATTGGGTCAAGTATAATGTTTGAAGCAGAGGGGTTCCGTCAACATTTCTTATATATTTCACCAATTTTTCGATATTTCATTGTTGCGCGTTTAATATTAGCCTATGATTCTGAAAATCGCCATGATTGGGGAAAAAGCTGGGGCTATCATATTAAGGTTTTTACAACTGGACGCCCTGAATAATATAACATCGGTATAAGCATGATTAATATATCTTTTTATATAAAAAGATATGTTGCTCCTATATCTATATAGATATAGGAACAAGAGGAGAGTTCTTATGTCGGTAACCAAGGCTCACTTTGTGACGCTGCGCAGGAAGAGTAAGAGTAAGTAAGAGCTCAGGAGGACACCTACCCCGGAACTGTGATAGGGTGAACAAGAACCTTAAGCCTATAGCTAATGCGATTGCGAGTCGCTCACCCAGTACCTACTTAAACCAACCAGGTAAGAGAACCTTTATCTTCCCCGTTATCGCGCCTAATGAACCAACCAGACACTCAAACAGTTTAATAATAGATCTTACTTTCCTATCGCCTGCTAACAGACTATTTGGGCACTCTTAAGTCGAGTAGCTCGTAGCGACGAACACTGGGCTTCCCAACCATCTGGGCCCTACCACCGCTCCCGACTTAAATGATTATCTAGGGTGACCAGATAGTTGGCTCCCTATTCTCCATGTCAGGTGCCGGAGTTGTATTGTAAGTAAAGTCTATTTCACCGTGCCCAAAGAACGCTCATTATAGAAGTGCGGTAGAGCAACAGGGCCGTCGGTTCAAGGAACAAGGATCCTAACCTTACACTTACGGTCTTCACAGGATTGCGAGTAAAGACTCCCAATCCTGTGAATACCTATAAGTGTAGTGTAAGAAGTGTAAGTGTTGATCTACTGGGTGAGAGCACCCAGTAAATCAACAAGGAAAGAGAATATTTACTTTCCCCGTTATCGCGCCTAGTAAACCAAGCAGGCGATCCAACAGTTCAGTAGCAGGTCTTACTTCCCTTTCGTCTGCAAGTAGACTACTTGGCATGAATCTTGGAATCAATAAACAATTCAGGAAATCTAAGCTAGTCAATTAACCAACTCACCCCAGTGCTGTATCTTCTTGCCAGTGAATGCATGCTGCCTCGCAGTCGCCCACTCGGTTGCAGAACATCACTCCAACTGACGCGCCAGGTCATCATTGCTATTTCTGCTTCCAACTTGTAATGCCTAATAACAAAAAAGAAAGTTCAGGTAACACTGATACACTGTTCGTCGCGATAGAGAGATGGTTGATGCACCTGGACACGCGGCCTGATGAAGATCTCCATTTGAGATCGAAACTAGTCGGCGTTCCCGAAAAATTTAATATAATTGATTTGTTTATGGACAATACAGGTTATTAAAATAAGAATAAAGTAAATTACATTACATTACATTACATACGAATAAAGACGAGCACACAGCAAGAATGTTATATACTCGTATATACTAGCTGACCCGACAGACCGTCCTGTCTTCCTAACTATGAATATTTCATACGAATTGGTTTCGCGCACGCTGTCAAATGACTGACAGCTCTGTCAAATACCAAGAAGTTATATTTGAAAAGTTACTCGTAATATGGTTACATGTAATATGGTGATTCAGTTTTCTTAAATTTTCTAATATTCCGCTCAACTTTCTTTTTGTTTTTCTTTCTTAAAAACCTTCTCCTGACAATAATAAACACAACAAAAAAAGAATTAGCGAAATTGTTCCATTCTTTCACGCGTGATGCGATGACATGGAGAAATAGACATTCATTTTTTTAGATGCCTAATGAGAGTGAGATTCCTCTCGTCTGTGGGCGTATCGTTGTCCATATTGAATAACACGGGTCTAGCTCGAGATAAGAAAAAGACATGTTGCACTTATTGCTTCAACAACAATGACTTGTACAGTCATTGTACACTTAGAACACATGAGTCCACGTAGTGGCGCTCTGTCTGTTTTTATTTGTTCGCCCCACTTCGCCCTACCTCGTCGCTGCCGTCATCCAAGCCAATGGCTTGCGTTCTAGGCACCAAAAGTCAATTGAGTGACTTTATTTCCAACCCTATTGATTGACTTTTAATTTTCAACAACAATCAGCGTCTGAATTTATTTTATATTATAACATATCAGTAAATTTTATCTATTATATAATATCAATATTCTAAAATGGACATTAAACTAAAACTAATCTAAAATCGAGCAGAATATTTACAAATAAAATATTTACAAAGAGGTAGAAGAAAAGGAAGAAAAGAAATAAAACAAAAATTATAAGTAAAAAAATTCCCCCAAATCATTGCCCGTTGTTAGCGTAACGTACCAAGAATGCTAGCAGCATTATCTCGCTAAATAGCAATGCTAATCCTGTGAGCAAGGTAATGGCCAGCCCTCTGGTCACATGAAGCCTCGACCAACCTCAAAAAGATTGCGGGCTGATGGACCCCACGGCCATAACGTCTCTACCCCAAACGGCTCAAATATGTAAGTGTTAGTCAGTCCAGCATATTTGCGCCGTTTGAGTGACTCTGCTGATGCCGCAGCCATACCGTACGTCATCAGCGTCTTAATCTCCGACATATAATTATGTAGATATCTCGTATGTACATTATAATGTATTATACTTGATATTAGATGGAGTGATTTTTAAATATAGCCTATTCTTTGATACTGCCTAACAAGTTTTATTATATCCAGCTTTTATTTCCTCAAATTTGCATCTTTATAGCCAATTCATTAATGAAGAATGAATGACTTGGAAACGGTTCAAAGTTTATAAAAGTATACAAATAAACTATATACGTATTTTTTTATTTTTGTATAATTTATGTTAATTTTTTTTTTCGTTATACATTATTTTATTATCATGGATATGTAAGAATTCAATGGTATTTTTAGACTAAGAATAAATAAATAATAAATATTCGAATAAATACTTTAGTTCCAAATTAAGCAAAGCTCGTACTATGGGTACTGTAAGATAACTGATATAATTTTAATCCATTTTTAAATCCTTTTTAACCGACTCCAAAAAAGTAGGAGGTTCTCAATTCGGCTGTTTTTTTAATGTTTGTTACTTAATTACTGCGGGATTCATAAACCGATTTCAAAAATCTTTTTTTATTTGAAAGAGTATACTTCCAGATTGATCCCATATTTTTTTCATCATCAACATCATTATCACCAGCAGCCTGTATCTACGCATTGTTAGGTTTGTTATTTCATTACTCCGTTATTTATAAACCGATTTGAAAAAAAACTTTTTTTTATTTGAGTATGAGTATACTTCCGGATTGGTCGCATATTTTTTTCATCATCACCATCATCAACCTGTATATACGTAAATATAAAGTAATGATTGGAGTCGGTTTTTTTTTGTTAAAATTATTTATTTCATATTGAATAGCAGAGTGCGAGCGATATTTCATGTTGTGAGCGTTTACATGGCCACTGCCCGCCTGATATGAGCAAAAATACACTCACATTATTAATAAGTATTTTGGTCATCCGATAATCTTCAGATTTGTATCAAAAAATCTTTACTAACATTTCATCGGGAAAATTCAATATGTAACAAAATGAAAAGATCTCTGGCGAGTCACTCAAATATCTTGAAAGCAATATTTTTTCCGCAACATTAAGCACTTTCACTTTTCCGATAACAAAATAATACGGTCTCCGATGTTATAAATGTTACGAGAGTAATTCAAAATGCCTGACTTGAGAATGTTGTTGTTGTTGTTGTCTTATATCTTTGTTTGTTTGTTTGTATGTATCTTTATTGTACAAAACAGTTGCAGTTCACAGAATTATAAAAATCATCATCATCATCATCAGGTCCATTTTAGTCTCCACTACAGGAGCACGACCCTCTCTCGTCCGTCCTAGACGGAAGGAGGATTTGGCCTACACTACTAAGTGGTTCATCAACATCTTTGAACCAAAGACAAATTCACCTGCACGCGGTGCGTGCTTCTGACTGACAAACAAGGCTCTGGCGAAACTAATGTAGGAAGCGTAATTGTAAGCTACCCGACTGGGGAATGTACCTCCATCTCACAGAATACCGCAGCCAAATAACAATTCCCTTCAGGGTTGTTGTATTCCTGCATGTGACTGCGGTGGAAAGGAAGGAGATGCTGCGTTGGCAGCGGGGGTGGGAGCGCGCGAGCGATATTTTATGTAGTGAGCGTTAATATGGCTACTGTAACCGCTTCACATCAGGCGGGCCATGTGCTTGTCTGCCACGCGACGTAATATATAAAAAAAACTTATCCTATAAAGGGATCTCTTCCAGCCGACATTTGAGCATCTTAAATGACTCAGCATAAAATAGGCAGTATGTTATTTGTTTGCAAATATTTTACCCACAACAAACTGTTAGATTGCAGATTCAATCTAAAATTTAGACCAGTTACACCGAGGCCCGCGGTTTAATCCCAGCACGAGACAAACTTTTGTTTGCATGAATATGTCTGTTTGTGTTTGTTTTTTCTATGTATTTTTACGTCTACCCGCCCCACGTGAACACCGAACCTGGTTAAACCGAATTTCATGAAAATCCGTTCAATCCGACGTAGGAAAAAGTTATTTTTCCTACGTCGACTGGAAAATAAGGATACCTGATTAAAGCGGTTACCTGAGGTAAAATGGCACCACTTTCGCGGCAAAAAAGGCCTTAAGATGAAATAAAAGGAGATAATGAGATCAATTCACAGATCAGCTTCTGCAGTCAAATATTAAATCAAATAAAAAAAAATCAAAACGTTTATTCATCTTCACAAATTGCAGAATAATAAATAGTTGAGGTTTTGTTACAACAGTATCTATAATAATAAAAGGCTTTGTCCTCACTGACTGACTGACTGACTGACTGACTGACTAATCAACGCACAGCCCAAACCGCTGGGTCTAGAGATTCAAAATTTGGCAAGTAGGTTCCTTATGACGTCTAGGGGTGCACTAAGAAAGGATTTTTCAAAATTCATCCCCTAAGGGGGTGAAACAGGGGTCCAAAGTTTGTATGGGGAAACAAGATTAGTTGGACTATTTTATCCGAAACTTTACACGAGTACTTCTATAGATAAATGAAAAAACACGTGTTCCATGATTTTTCAAAATTCAACCCCTAAAGGGGTAAAATGGAGTGAAAAAGTCTGAAAATCGTCATGGGTATTGTTTTTATGGTTTATCGGGTCGCTGATTACGAAAACAACAACTATTTTATAATCCAACATAGCCGACGTGACATAAAATCCCCCCCCCCCCCCCCCCCCCCTCATCAACATCATCCCCCGATATATGGGGATATATGGGGTACGATGGGGTTGAAATGTCATAATATCAGTATGGGTGTTGATTCTATGGTTTTCTGGGACGTCAATTACGAAAATCGCATCGATTTGAAAATATAACACAGTGGACACGAAATAACTTAAAAGGATTTTCCAAATTTTTCCCTTAAAAGGGTGAAACGGAGGTCCAAAGTTTGTGTAGGGAAACGAGATTAGTTTGACTATAGATAAATGAGTGAACACGTGTTTCAGGATCTTTACAAATTAAACCCAAAAAAAAGGAGTAAAATGGGGTCAAAAAGTCTGAAAATCATGAAGGATATTATTGTTTTTATATTTTATCGGGTCGCTGATTACGAAAACAACAACGATTTTAAAATTCAACGTGGCTAACGTGACCATCATCATGTAATTTTTTTAAACTTTGATTTAACCTTTTTAAGCTGATGGAATGAGACTTTTGTGTTGACTGAAGTGTTATCCTAATAGGTTTTTAAATTTGTATTTGGCGTAAATCAGTGCTTATACGATCGCGGGCGGCCGGCGCGGTGAGGTCTGGACGGGTGTAGTAGTAGTTTTCTGGAAAGTTCTTGCATCCGTATTTAGTACAATTATAGGTGCTACATGAGGGTGGTTGCGTTGCGTGTTAGACTTGACTTGGATAATCTAAAAAGCGCGAACTTCACGCGAGCGAAGCCGCAGGCAAAAGCTAGATAGTAAAAGGCTTTGTCCTCAGTGACTTGACTGACTGACTCACTAATCAACGCACAGCCCAGACCCCTGAAGCTAGAAACCTGAAACTTTGTATATGTGTTCCTTATACAATGTAAGCGCGCACTAAGACGGGATTTTCCGAAATTTCACTCCTAAGAGGTGAAAATAGGGGGTTGAAAAAAAACCCTCTTGGAAACCGATTCACCTACGATTTTGAGACTTGGTAGAATAGTTGTTTATAAAAAAAAGGGGATGTTTATGGGTAACTGATTAACTTTTGACCAGCGCCCAGCCAAGAAATGTGAAAAAATGTTATATTTATATTTGAATTAACTTATCACTAGATGGCGCTATACCTAGCATTTGAATAGCGCGTTATGGTCGTTATTAAGGAAAAGGTATATACGAGAGATATTCAAACCATGGGGTTATCCATGACGGTTTATCGCTCACCTCATTCCAGTAGTTACCCCCGGAGGTAATCTATCGCGCGCGTAGGGCGTAAAAGAAATTGCGTCCTTCAAATGAAGCTACATCTGGTGTCGAAAACTAATTGAAAAACCTATTCTAAGTACCGACTTTCCCATAAAGTCGGTACTTAGAATAGGTTTTTACCTACTTAATATAAGAATTTCCGTATTTTTCAAACAATGAAGTCAAGATTCACTAAATTTATATTTGTGGAAGGTGTGATGATGCCCCATACCATTATAGCTTTGGAAGGTGATGGAGCTGGCCTGTTCCGCTCCATCTCCTACCACTTGCCTGGAACGGAGGTGTATCATCAGGAGGTTCGTGCCACCATTGTTCACGTATTAAACAACTGGAACGATGAGTTGTTGAGTAAGGACAGTAAAGGATGCGCTGTTGAGGAATCTCTCTTGATAACCCGCATTCCCATTATTCCATAAGACCACCCAGTTCAATTTAAGAGACTTCACTTCAATTTCCCATAAAGGTGTTTCGCTATGACCATTAACAAAGCTCAGGGGCAGTCTCTAAAGGTCGCTGGGGTTGACTTGAGACAGGACTGCTTCTCTCATGATCAGTTGTATGTAGTTTGCTCAGGAGTAAGTTCTCCTGAAGCATTGCAATTTTGGCTCCTGGTGCGAATGCCAAAATATATTGTTTACCGGGACGTCTTAACCTAAATGGTGTATGTTTGTGATAATGGTCAATACGAAACAAAAATAGACGCAAATCAGGAGTGTTCTCGTAGCGAAGCACGGGTACTTTGCTAGTATTAAAATAAATGCAATCTGTGAGACATCCGGGGCCCTACCGCCGATGCTGAAGCCGATTACCACCGAATATCTTGATTCGAAAAATAGGTCTTACCTTTGAGTTATTGCCAAACATCTTCATCTTAGTCGGTAGAGCTCCATTGTTCCTACCAACTAAGCGAAACTTAAGTAGCATAAATCTAAGTTGAAGTTTGATTTACGCAATCATAAAATCCGATGGTATTATAATAAAATAAATATCCAATAAAATCGGCTTCAGCTTCGGCGGTAGGATCTCCGGAGCCTAAACTATGATGGGGCATGTAAAAAAAAAAAAAAACAAAAAATATTTCTGAACAATTTACACAGTGCCATCTAGTCCCAAATTAAGCGCAAAGCTTGTGTTATGGGTACTAGACAACTGATAAATGTACTTAAATACATTTTTATTATAAATACATACCTACTTATAATACATAGAAAACACCCAGACCAAGACAAACATACATGTTCATGCACACAAATGTTTGTCCTGTGCGGGAATCGAACCGTCGCGGGCTCGGAGTCAAACCATTCGACCACCGAGCTCGTCAATGTATTATGAATTAAGAGTCTACCCTTGTAAAGAAGTCTTTAATAAAATTCTCACTCACCTATAAATGAATACTGAAAGAATGGCCAACACGACGACCACTGAACTCAGGACGATGCTCAGTATCGCGTACACGGGGAGAGCTGAAACAAAAAAGATAAATTTAACAAAAACAAACTCGCGAGTTCTGATGAGATTCCGGGATTCCTATTATAACGCATACTCGTACAAACGCAGCGCAAATGTAAATTTCAACAATAAATATATCAAATTAAATATAAGTGTATGTATATATTGTGTAAATATTATGTAGTTCCGTAACATATGGAATGCCATTATTGAATAAATAATAAAACTAGGCCGAATTCAAGAATCCGGCCTAGAGCTTGAGTGGAGTGAGTAGATTCGCTGAGTGTAGGGTTTCACTCAGTGATTCTATTCACACATCATTCCTCGAGTACATGATCTATCTCAACAAGTAAAATGTGTCAAGTTGTATCAAAATCCATTGAGTGGTTTTGGAGCTTATTAATTTTCAAATGTGACTTTTCGGTGTCCAAATGTGAATATCCACTCGGTCCACTCAATCAACCTATATGCCAAATTTCAGGCCGATACGTTTAGTTGGCCGTGTGGTTTCCGACAGACTAGAATAGAATCACTCCGTCTCTTCCCGTGGATGTCGTACAAGGCGACTAAGAGAAATACATTATAAAACATCGATCAGGCCTCCCCAACCCGTCCGGCCAGCGTGGGGAGTGTAGGCCAAATCCTCCTTCTGTCTGAGACGGACGAGAGAGGGTCGTGCTCCTGTAGTGGAGACTAAATTGACCTGATGATGATGACGTATAGTTGTTTGAGTTGTACGTTGATCGATCAGTCAGTCAGTTTGATTCCTCTTTTATATATGCAGACGAAAACGCTCCGACCTTGTAGTTGACATTGAACAAAACATATGACATTTCATCCATTATTCGGGATTCAATATGGTATCTATACAGACTGACTTTTATCGGAAAACTTGTCTATCGAAATTGTAAGTAAGTTTATCTTACGGCTCGACAATAGGGATTCGATATCCGTTTCCTTGTTTGAGTATTACCGTGTTTCGGATCCTTCCATATCATATTTGGAGGCTTTGATTTCGCCTTGTGCGCTGAATTTATTGCCTTTTTGTTATATAATGATATAAGATCTTCTTGTCTTTTGGGATTTTGACAAAACATATTTTATTTCTTTTGGCAAAAAAAATATATATATAATATGAGGGGGGGGGGGGGGGGAACGAGCATGTGGTTCACCTGATGGATAGCAACCACCAGCACCCATGGAGATCAGCAACACCAAGAGGTCGCCGATCCATTGCAAGGCTATTATACTCTTTCCTTTCTCTCTTTTTGGTGACCTCACTCACTCACAGGAACAACCCTCAAGGGAATAATTATTTGCCTGCGATGTGAGGCGAAGGTACTTCCCCAGTCGGACAGCTTACAAATAAGTATCCTGTACCCAACCTCTCGTAAAATATTTAAAAAAAGTAAAAAAAAGGTTCTTCCTATGTTATATTAGCGTTAAATCAATACCGTATAATCCATCGTATATGTACGTATTCCATCCAAAATTTCAGTAACCGTTACACGCCTTACTGAACGCGTCCCTCTTATAGATATTACACCCCGTGAAATCGTATCAACGTTCCTGCAAGGAATTACCTAAGGCTGTTAATACACGACGCGGTGGGTCGTTTATATTCTGCCGAGTTTTGGAACGCGACTATAGTAAATGTACTTTTGTACAGTAATTGAAAATCCCTACAGACCTCTTTTCACATGAACTCACCTCCTCAGATCTGAATTAAGGCTCAATTTAAAAATTGACAGTAGTCTACGTTGTCAACAGATGGATGCATTCAGCAGTACCAAGTCGTTCGTGTAACTAAGTAAAGTATATTTTCGCTTGCACATCTAAACCTCCGTCTGATAAGTACCCAAATTTTGCAAAGCAACGTTAGTTCAAAGTATATTGTACTTTATTGTCATGTTTTCAGATTTGCTTTTAAATAGAGTATCGTTCTGAAGATAAATTTTGCCTTTCATATAAAATTATACGCGCTGCGGTGTGTTTCTATGTATGTCGTATGCAAAGACTAAGAATAGTACAGGATCCCCACTTTAATCGTCGTGGGTCAGTCAAACTTTTTTCTGATCAAATAGATTATGTCATGTTAAGATTATAAATTAACAACAAATTTTGCAAAGCAACGTTAGTTCAAAGTATATTGTACTTTATTGTCATGTTTTCAGATTTGCTTTTAAATAGAGTATCGTTCTGAAGATAAATTTTGCCTTTCATATAAAATTATACGCGCTGCGGTGTGTTTCTATGTATGTCGTATGCTAAGACTAAGAATAGTACAGGATCCCCACTTTAATCGTCGTGGGTCAGTCAAACTTTTTTCTGATCAAATAGATTATGTCATGTTAAGATTATAAATTAACAAGACTTGAATTTATTGATATTTTATGAGATAGTGTATAGTCTGGCAAGGCTATTTTAATAACACTTAAGCCATGTTTTGCAATGCCAATCAGGTATTAATAAAACTAACTATATCTCTATGTATGATTGACTAGAAAAATAGATAAGTAATAAATAGAACTTTACATCTGATTGCAAAGAAAATGATTGTCAATCACACATTGATTTATAAACATGTCGTTTAATTTCAATCAGTTTTAAGTTTATAATAAACACACTAACAACAATTAGGATAATAATTTTTATAACAGCCCTGACGAAACATAATCGTTAAGCTCAGGTCATATTTATATACACTTATTATATTATAAGATGCAAGCTGACACAGCAAACATTGTTCTGCAATATAAATTATTCTTAGCGGTATAAAATATACTTTACGACATAGTCTCCTTCCTACCAAATATACATAAAAAAAATCATAAAAATCCGTCAAGTCGTTTTGGAGGAGTGCGACCACAACCAACGCCATGACATGAGACTGTTATTTAAATAGATTTATTAAACCAGGAAAAAGTACAAACTAACTTGACACCGCACCGTGTGTTAATAGCCTAAATCATATAAAGGAGTGAGTTTGTTTCGCCGTGAAATTAGCTTTTATTATCGCCTGTTTACCGATAATTCGATTTCGGCTTTCTTCCGTGTACATTTCGATTATAACATTAGTATTTTAATATAAAATAAATTGAGTTCGTCTGATGTAAAGCAGTTACTGTGGCTTGTAGATGGACCCCCGCTACTATTGCCTACTTCTTGCCTCACTCGCAGGAATGCAACAACCCTCAAGCGTATTGTTATTTAGCTGCGGTATCTTATGAGATAGAGTTCTTCCCCAGCTCAGATCGATGCTCCCCAGTGAGCTCGAAAATCCATATTATAAAAGCAGATGTCGTTTAGGTCTTAGAATCGATGAGGTAGGGTAAAGTATGCGTGTTACATAGACTATATCTCAATAAATAGAACATGCAAGTGTATAAATGAAACCATAAAGTAGCTAATAAAAACCCCATAAAGGAGGTTTTATAGGTACTTACTTGTGTGGTTAACATTACAACAATGTTGTTACAAGATACAAAATTTATTAATTTTGTCATCATCTCGAAGATTTGCTACGAATTTGAGCATCTAGAACTATTCGTTTATCAGTGTTTCCCAATTAATGGTACGCGTACCCCCAGGGGTACGCGAGTTTGCATCAAGGGGTACGCGCAGCAATCTCTTAACTAAACTATTACTTATATCCTTAAAAACAACAATGCAATAACAATTGCCAAAAAACTATTCAATTTAATTTAAGTAAGTCAAACGTATGCATCGAGCGCTTTGTGTGTCATTAGAATGTCTTTTGATGATAGTAAATTTAAAATACACCCGATTTCAATTTTTATTATAACGTTCCTGCAATAAGGGGTATGCAAGTTGAGATTTTTTTTGAAGTGGTACGTAGAAAAAACTAATTGCGGACCGCAGGTTTATAGTAAAACATTATAATTTCTATGCTTTAGTTTGAAGTTCATAATCAAATCACAAAATCGGTAAAGTTTTAAAGGGTAGCCCAGTGGCTCCCTATATGTGCGTCGCAACGTCCTAAAGCTAGTGTAAGGGCTAGGGTAGCCATACGTTAGGATTTGTGCTTACATGCGAGTATATTTTTTGTACCTATCAGGATTCCCATCGGACTTGGACCTAAAATTCCAAATTCCTGACTAAAGACAGGAATTTTGGATTATTGGATAAAACAAATCGTAAAAATTAAATTATGTTTATTATTCGTTCGTAATAATCAACACAATTAAAAAAAAAAACAAACGCGTTTTACGCGTCATGTAGGTATATTGCGCAATTGTATAATGCGCTGTGTAAATTGTCCAGAAATATCATTTATTAATATTTATTATTTATTTAATTCTTTACCTACAACAAAATGAACCACTTTATTTTTTTATATTGTAAGAAAGTAGTTTAGATGTGGCAAAATGTCAGGACTTTTTACTAGAAGTCAGGTTTTTTGTCGGGATTTTATAGATATACGCGATGGCAACCATAATAAAGGCTATAGTATCTGTCGTCTCGCTTATACCTCAGTAATACCATACCACACCCCGGACACTCCATACAAATGTCGCGTCGTTTACTACAACATTAATAATGATGTCTGTGCAGAGCGTAAATGAGTGTGTGTGCGTGCGGCGCCATACAAACTGTTCCTGATTTCTCTCAGAGGGGAGTTGAGGTCTACACGAGAGAGCGGCAGGGAGTGGCCATACTGTACGTAGTACTAATACTTATACTGTGGTAATACAGTGTTATAACCCTTAGTGCTGCGAAAGTGTCGCCACTATGAATACAATAATATATTCGCATTGAGGACACGTTATTCAGTCCATTGTTGGGATATGTATCACCCTTCAATTGAATTAGTTTAAAGCATCCACTCAACTGCGGGTTGGCAGAGGCCAGTGTTTTCAACCCTAAAGGCCACTGACTTGGCTAACGACTGTCATTTAATGACAACAGTCGGGGATGACGACTTACCATGCCCTCCGGAATACGGAGGAACTCGATATAAATAAATCCATCCATGGACAGGCTACTGTCAATGTTGCTTAACTCGCGTGTTCGTTTAGACAGACACTCGCAACGACACCATTGAGCCCCTCAATGACGACCCGAACATCAGAAATCGGTTGACCCCTTCATCGTGATGCTCCGTTATACGAGTACAATAGTAACTGATTTTTACATATGTCCAATTTTACTTATAAAGATATATTTAAGCATGTTTTATTCAACGCTGAATTATTGAACTGTCGTGTTAGGCAAATCGCCAAATTGTCGATGCCCATGAGAGATTACTTGTTTCAGAAGATATTCTAGAATTTTGCAGTCTTAGGCTTTTTATATTATGTCTGTATTTTTTTTAAACGTATTAGAATGTATTCTATTTATTCGAGCAGTATGTTTAAGAGAACGAAGACGCAGTAGAAGCTTCAAATTTGTATCTATAAAAAAATACTGTCCCTGAGTGATCTATCAATGCACGACTTAAACTCAAAACAAACAAAATTTCAACCCGATCCACCCAGTATGAAATCCGTCCAGGGCTACCGCCGAAGCTGAAGCCGATAACCATTGGAATTTTTGATCTCGAAAATAGATCTTAGGTTTAAATTAATGACACACTTCTTCAGCTTTGTCGGTAGGATATCGGTAGCTATGGGTTCTACCAGCTAAGCTAAACGCAATTACCGCCATTTTAAACTAAACCGCCATTTTAAGTTTGATTTTCGCAATAAAAAATCCGACGGTAATCGGCTTCAGCTTCGGCGATAGGGCCCCTGTATAAGGATGGATCGGGTTGAAATTTACCATACTGAAGGCCAATTCTCGTAATGATTTTACAATCGCAGAATGAACGTTGACCGAACCGTGACTAAATTATGAATTGACTAACATTTATGTAGGTATGTACTTGATTTCATTGATTAATTATTAAGTATTCTTACTGCTAGCAGAATCCTATTACTAGTTTGTTAAACTTTCGGTAATATTTCGGTATAATCACTTTAGTTAAACTCTTGAAGTTTCATTTAAAATGCGAGAATACCAAATGTGATATTAATGACATCCAGACTAGATTGAAACTGAATTTTTACTACATTTTAATTACGAGAATTTCCTCTCATATACCTATGACGTTGCGATGATATACGCTAAGAAACGATTTTTGAAAATTCTTACAGGATATCTGGATACACGTGTACGAAGTCGGCGGTATATTATTTATCTTGTATATTATAATAGACCGCCCGTTCTTGCCATATGGCTGTCTCTCACATTGCTAAGTCAAATTCCAAAAGCTTCTTACTCCTACTAATTTCTTCTGATTAAGTTCGTTGTTGAGTTCCAAGGCAGCCGTAGTTTTATCCCCGGGACTACAATGGACTTCAGTGTTGATTGCCTTTTTTGGCGGTCGCCGCTGTTAATCCTGGCTACATAGGAGACAGTCGTGGGAATATGTGGTGGGCCACCGTCCCGAATAGACCGCCCGTTTGATAATACACGACCTCAAATTTTGTACTACTTCATTATTCAAATCGTACGGAATTATAATACCGTCGCAGTATGTTTTCTGAACCGAATATATTCGACGCAAGCATAATACTTGAAGCGTCTTGTAATTATGCTAACGTTAGTACATTATTCTACGTATAGCATCAAAATATTGTATAACACCAAAATGCAATCAGTGAACACTGAAAATACACTGCTCCTTTGAGCGATTTAACACACGCCTCCACGCCCTTAACTGTGAATTTAATTGGAAAACGCGACTTGAACACAAGAGTGTTAAAGTACCTACTCAGATTGATCATATAACAACTCTTTGATGTATTTTTAGTAAGCAACAATTTCTCAATATTTACCAAATGTTCCAGATATCTGAAGTCATTGATGAGAATCTAAATAAACATGGGGGATTGCTTTGAACGTTTGTCCTAAATAAACAGTTTGTATCAACATTTTGGATGATACTCATTTAGATTAGTTTTGGTGATTTTACAAATTTATGATTTGTAATAGTTTTCAATCGTAACGTCGGTCATACTCCGGTATATAATAGGAATTAGCAAAAAAAAAATGGTTGTTCGTGAAGTCGGTTTGCGGACGATAATTTTACGTGATAACGTCATAAGAAAACATCAGCCGATGGAGTGGAAGAGAGATAGAGGCGTCACAAGCCAAACGCTCAGGCCGATTGTGCCTCTCTATCGCTTGTTCCGCGCTCTCGCTTGCACGCTCGGCTCAGGCGGAACGTGACAATAAGTCAAGCGTTTTCGTACCTGGAGTCAGCGTTCATCGATTTATGTGACGTTATCTCGTCAAAAAAAATACCTTTTATTTAGCTTATTATTTAGTTTCACCATGGAGTCTGTAATCAAATCTTATAAATTTAATTTGACCCATTTCCAAGTATCCGATTGAGCTGAAATTTGGCACCCTTGCTGCAACGCGAGATTATTTAAATGTCTGCAATTTTAATCGTCTATGGCCGACGGTACAAAATAGCGATTTGTTATTTCCACATCAACCCCTACGATGTGGTAAGAAATACAGTAAGGTAACTTGATAGTTCTTTTTAAATAAAAAATAATAAAAGCTTACTTCAAAAATTTGGATTTTCCAAGATTCATGTAAGTAACGTGATTTGTAGTCTACTATTGACGTGCAGCTAATATATTTGCTAAGTATCAGGCAACCAGGTAATGTTAACAGATGTTGTTATACTGTTGAGCTGAGCTGTGTTCCATGTATTTTTTTTTTCTTTTGGGTAAACGATTTTTCTTAGATTTGCGAATTTTTCCATTTTACTTCATTTTGGAAACGCTTACTCGGAGGTGCAGTAACTCCCGGTAATGCTACCTGACTTAGCTTTATCATTATCAGCTTGTATTTACCCACTGTTGGATATAGGCTTTCCCCAGTGGTTTCCACCATGTGCGATCCTCCGCTTTCCGCATTCAAACGCTATCAGCTAACTTTTTTGAGGTCGTCGGTCCATCTAGAGAGGGGTCCCTACGCTTCGTTGCCCCATACCATTCCATACCCATTCGTGGCCTCCACTCTAGGACTTTCCTTCCCCATCTACCATCGCTGACTCCTGAATTAGCTTAATGACTGTCAACTATTGATAACTGTCTTTGTATTCTTTGAATTTGCAGTATGTGTACATAAAAATTATAAAACACTTTATTGTACCCGCCAACCCGCAGTTGAGCAGCGTGATGGATTTTTTTTATACTACAACGGGTGGCAGACAAGCATACGGCCCGCCTGATGTGAAGCGGTTACCGTAGCCAAATTGGCGCTCGCAACATAAAATATCGCTCGCGCGCCGCCACCCCCGCTGCAAACGCAGCATTTCCTTCCTTTCTGGTGACCTCACTCACTCGCAGTAACACAATAACCCTCAAGGGAATTGTTATTTGGCTGCGGTATTCTGTGAGTGTGTATTATTTCTGTGAGAAGGTACATTCCCCAGTCGAGTAGCTTACAATTACGCTCCCTACCTCTCTTAAAAATATTAATATGCTCTAAACCCATTCGATTGAGGGGAGACCCGTATCCCAACAGTAGGATGTATAAGAGTTGTCGACGACGACAAAAAATAATATTAATAAATTGCGTAATAGTAAGCTTACTTGGAAAAAACACTTGATTAGTTATCGAGAAGTCATCGAATTGTATAAAAAAAACTAGATTTTCTACTAAATGAGAAGAACGTAAGTAAAACCATGGTAGAAATACACAAGGTATGTTCATCCCGCATGTTGTTAAGACTACGTCACGAATTTGGTTGTCAAAATCTGTAATTTTCCATACAAAATACAGCTGATGGCGTAGGCGAGTTCAAATTACGTGACCTAGTAATATAATAAAATATAAGTATAATAAAAAAATTAAGAATGTATTTTGACTTACAGTTATCGGGGCACAAGGATCCATCGTAGCCACAGATAGGGGTGTCAGGGGGAGGAGTTTTCCTTCCCCCAGCCCAATATATAGGTCTGTCTGGAACGAACTGTAGTGAAGAATTGGCAGCTACGTATGTTGCTACGACCTGTGAACAATTCATTGTGTTATTTTAATGTACTTTGTATTAGGGTTGGGCCACATCTGTCAACACAAAATCATCTTTTTTTTCATGTTCTGTGCTTTTTTGTCACTTAAAAAACAAACGTCATTAGCTAAAGCGAAAACGATAACGTCAGTACATCGCATCGAAATTACTACAGCGCGTGATTGTACTGACACTATCTCTCTCGCTCTAGCGAATGACGTTTCTAAGTAAGTATAAGACCACGAAAAATATGCGATTCCGTACTGACAGTGAGTCTCAAGTGGCAGGGCACGTCAAATAGCCCGAAAGAAAAATTTGTGGTGCAAAACGATGTTAGAGTGGAGGCCCTAGGGGTAAAAATGGCCCAGATGAGGTGGAAGGACGACGTCAAAAAAAGGAACCTCATCATCATCATCAGCATGTACCCACTGCTGGATATAAGCCTTCCCCAGTGCTTTCCACCAAATAAGTGTAAGTGGGGTGTAAGTGGCTCACTACGATTTTTGGAGCCAAAGCTAACCTCACCTGCACGTGGTGCCTGCACCTCAAGATAAGTGAACAAGGCTCTGGCAACAGTAGTAAACCCGCCTGCCCAACGTGGCGACTTAAGAGCATTCCAACGTCAAAAAAGTAGCAGGACCAAATTGAATGAAGGTTGCACAAGATGGAAGGAGATGGAAAAATCTGAACGAGGCTTAAACCTAGACTGCTGGGAGAAAATGGCTAAAAAAAGAAGATGATGATGATGATACCTTTACAGTGACATAGATTAAAAATACTCAAAGTAATTGCAAAGTCAAAATCACGATTAATTTTCTTGAAAAGCATGTTATCTACCATTTGGTAGCGTAAATTCTAAGGACTCAATTTCGCTTACTCACTTAATGGCGGCATTCACCCCGAAAGCCTCTAACTGTACGGGCTTTCATTACAAAATCATCATAAACCATTTATCATACATACATAAATGACGTATCACCCCAAAATCCTTGTATTTACAAAATAACAGAGGATAATTAATTCCTCTGCTCTGTGATCGATGTCCCATTCACAAATTCTAAGATGGAGAGATGCCAGACCTCAAAAACAAATGTGGAATTCAAATTACAAAACTGAGATTAGTATTATTTCTTATTTTGTGGATGAACTGCGTAGTAGTTACTTTCAGATATCAATATATTAAGATTTTGTATTATTATACAAAATCTAAATATATTTACTTTCAGATATCAATATATTGAGATTTTGTATTATTATACAAAATCTAAATATATTTATATCTGAAAGTAACTAATTACAAATCTATTGATTTGTAAGTAATCCACTATGAGAGAGAGTTCGATTGCTGGGATGCAATGGTTAATTTGTTAAATGGGGGAGGAAGGTTCTACAGTGGAGGCCATGTATGGGGCGACGAAGCGTAGGGTGCCCCCCTCTAGATGGACCGACGACCGATGCGGCAAGCGGAGGATCGCATATGGTGGAAAGCATTGGGAAAGGCTTATATCCAGCAGTGGGTAGATACACGCTGATAATTATGAGTGGTCAATTGAACTCTATATGCACTACCGTTCTCGGCATATCCGTATCCCACTGCTGGAATACCGATCAACCCTTAATAGAAGCACCACGCGCACCACGCATGCTCCATCTGCAAATGGATTTATAAGTAAGAAATAAAGCTGTTAAATTAACTTCATGGTTTTATTTAAATTATTAAAATATTATTATCGTCAATTTCATGAGATTAGTTAAAGTGGTGCATGAAACTGCACATAATTAGGTGTTAAAATACTCGTGTGATGCTATTATCACATTCGCTTTCGGCTCATGTGATAAACTCACACTCGTACTTTAAGAACCCTTATTATGCAACAGTTTCATAAACATAAGCTAACTAGACTAGATAAGGAATGAACTCTTCAGACATACGTATTTGGAATTTTAGTATCTCATTTTTATTCCGATATTTAGAATCAATTAACTTTCATTCTGACATTAGCTCCCCATAAAAGAACTCCCGCACGAAAGTGAACTATCAACAATACGGATCTGACTATACTCTAAAGATGAGTTGATATATAAAGTACCTATATATAAATTATTATATAATTATTATGTATGTATTAGACAGCATCCGGTATTCATCTATATTAATAGAAAAAAATGTCTTCAAAAATCGCTCAGCTAAAAATATTGCTAAATCATTATTTCTGCAGAATGAAAAAAAATAATACAATGTTTGATGTTGTTCTGCGATGACTCGGCCTTTTGATCAGCGATAGATTCAAGAAAAAACAAGTTAAAAGCGAGTAGTCCGTGCACGTTCAGGGTTCCTTATCATAACAATTTAGATCTTATAAAATGACGAGCTTGGTGGTCGAATGGCTAGCAATTCGATCCCCGCACAAGACAAACATTTGTGTGCATGAACATGTCTGTTTGTCTTGGTGTGGGTGTTTTCTATGTAGGTGTTATTCATGTGTATGTATGTATCAAGATGAATTCTAATTTATAAATAGAAATGGGGTTTATACTAAGAAATAAAAATGATATTTATTTAGGTATTTTGACCCATAAAACTAACGCAATTTCCAATTTTTTTTAAGCACAATGCTTGTTCAAATCTGCCTTATCTGCGGGGCACATTTGAAACCCCTAGGGACAGTATTGAAAAACCAGGTTAAAATAAAAACCGTGTAACTTAGAATATAATCAAACACTATATATAAGCAATTTGCATTTTATATATCATTGAATCTGCCTGTACCTGCACTAGTTATTATTTTTATAAATTGTATAAAACTCTAATCAGTCTGGGGCACACTTGAAAAAGATTAAACGAACAAGTTTTTAAAGAGACCAATATGAATATTGCAAAACAATCACATAAAGGTATCTTAATACAATTTGTATTAAGATACCTTTATGTGATTGTTTTGTTATATTTATAACGTCTTAAGAACGTACCTACTTTCAAAGCTTTAAATTATAAAATAAACAATCAATATAAGTATGCATTAAAGAAAAAAAATGTATTTAAGTACATTTATGAGTTGTTTATCTAGTACCCATGGTAAAAGCTTTGCGCTTAATTTCCAAATTAAGCGCAAAGCTTTATTCGTATCTAGCACCAATGGTACATGCTTTGCGCTAAATTTGGGACCAGAAGGCGCTGTGTAAATTCTCCAGAAATATTTATTTATTTATTTATTATTATTTATAAATCCGTTCGTAAGTTAAATTAGCATCTCGTCTCATGAACACATTACCTGATGCCATCAGAAAATCTTCCAGTAAGTTCATTTTCAAAAAGAATGTTCAAGCATATTTACTTGAGAATTTATCCAAGCAATAATCAACATTGTCCTATTGTTTTTCCTTTGCGTTATCGCGTATCATTATGTATATGTTTATTTATGATTATATGTGTGTAATTAGCATATGTCCATGTATCGTATGTAATTTTATGTTTTCATATGTATTAATTGTATGTATGTTCATTACTGTTATTTTATGAACCGCATTTGAGTCTTATCTATTTTCCCAAAGGTAGAAAATGCTCTTAGCATTAAGTCCGCCTTTTGTATCCTTATTTTATTGTAAGTAAAGTTTAAACTGCTGCTGTTACCCTTATTTCATCAGCCCATCTTCGAAATGGCCTGCCTCTTTTCCTTTTCCTGTGTCCAGTAAACCAGTGCATTATTGTCTTTGACCATTTGTCTTTACCTCAAATGGTATGGCCTGCCCATTTCCATTTTAGTTTTCTTATTATTGCTGTAACGTTGTTTGTTCTTTTCGTTTGTTCTATTATGGTTGTGTTCCTGATTCTATCTGATAGCTTTTTTCCCATCATGCTCCTTTCCATAGCGTTCTGGCAAGTATCCAGTTTCTTGTCATGGGTTTTATTAGTTGCCCAGGTTTGACAGCCATATGTGAGTATAGGTAGGATACAGGTGTCAAAGAGTTTACGTTTGATGGTCATACTCATTTCTTTGCTTTTCATGATCTCTTTTAGACTCCAGTATCGTTTCCACGCATTTTCGATACGTCTATCAATCTCTTTTGTGGTTAAGTCCAGTGGTGAAATTATTTGGCCTAGATATACGTATTCACTTACGTATTCTATTATGCTATTATTTACATAGATAGGTCTTTGTGTGCTATTCGTCATGGCTTTAGTTTTTTGCATATTCATGCCAAGACCCACCCTCCGACTTTCTCTATCCAGCTCCATTAGCATTGCCTGCAATCCCTCACTCGACGGAGAAATAATCATCAGATCATCCGCAAACCGCAAATGCGACAAGTTCTCGCCATTAATCACCAGTCCACGATCATCCCAATCTAACCGACGGAACACCTCTTCTAATACTGCCGTGAAAAGTTTAGGTGAGATGGGATCACCCTGACGAACACCTCTTTCAATATTAATTTCTTTAAAATATAAGAAATAAGGGTTACAGCAGGTGTAGGTTGGACAACAACGGCAATGGATAGACAAAAATGGAAAAAGTTGGGGGAGGCCTTTGCCTATAAAAGGTAAACAGACATGGTTATCGATGGAAATAACAAGTATACTTGATACTGCCGATTTAAATGGAAACATGTACCAAATGAGTCATAGAAGTTATTTTTATTTTTTATTTCATGTAATATCACATGTCTGAATAAAGGCTTTTATTATTATGTTTCTTTTAATTCACGGGTCAAGCCCGGTCATTTGATAGGCGTGCGCGGGGATATGGATCCAACGCGTAGAGGCCCCTTTGAGAAGTTTGATGTAATGTTATACGCCCGCCGTGACCCGCTCCAGGATATGTCAATGGAACGACGTAACCATGAGCAGGTCTCGGCAGGCGTTGAAACTATTGCGAAGTGTGATGGAGAATAAATGGGCGATGGAGATGAGATCTGGGTGAATTTAATACCGGGCTATTACAGAAGAGGGACGGACGCCTGCCATAACTGCTTTTATTGCTAGTTATTTGCGGCAGGCGATGGCTTGCCACTTACTAGATGGGCCCCCGAAATGCCAGGAAAACGGCCGGGGGCAACACCGGTGTGAGTGACTCAGGGATGTCGAGAGGTGTGCTGCGCTTTCTCCGAAGTTACTCGCGGCGTGATGCCCTTTAACACTTCTACCCCTGGAGCATATAGCTCTAGCGGCTCCTCTCTGGACGACCAATGAAGGCAAGCCAGAGCTGAGAGTCCTGTGGGCCTTCTTGTGTTTACACTCCGACCGATGAAGACACGTCGGAGACGAAGGCCCTGACCGACTCTCTGGAGACTCGGGTCCGTGGTGTCGCTACTCATACAACAGCTTATTATTATTATTATTTAAAGTTTAAACAAATTAATAGAAAAATTATAAAATTCATCTTTACCATCTCTGGAAACTTAGAAAAAGACATACACTAATCTAGAACTCCACACGTGTCCACACGTGTGAAGTCGCGGTAGAAAGCTAGTTTGAATAGAACTAGACGCACAGTGGCTATGCAAATTACATCCAGCCCCCGGGTTGTTTGTTCTGGTTTACAAACTTTCTATATTCGGCTCCTCAAAGTTTTAATTTTAGAAATAATTATTATATCTTTATACTTTTAGGTTACCTTGATTTTACAACGAGTTAATTATAACTAACAAGTTAAATTAATTAAAAAACGGAAACTGCGCACAAGTTTTAGAACTCCTTAGAATGAACATGGTTTTTGCAGGGACGGCAATGCGTGAGTGATGCCTTGGATGTCACAGGCGTCCATATGCTACGATGACTGCTTGGCATCAGGCGGGACGTACTCTTGTTTTTCCATCCTAATGTATAATAGATTTACATCGTTGTTCGTCCCTATTCATCCTACATCCTGTATTAATATAATTAATAAATTTCAGGCACATAGCTACTTCTAACTGCTCCACATACTGTCCCACTGCTGAAGGTTGGCTGGAAGAGATCTCTATTAGAGATAAGCTCGCCTTTGCACACTACTTATGTAAACCCTTGTAACGTTTTTTTTGTAATGTGCAATAATAGTAGTTTATCTACTCTCATACTGAAATTTAGAGATTAAAAAACTAGACACAGTATCATAATGACAGTCTTTACGCACAAGCTATCAAAATAAATTTAAAAAGTTATTTTTCGATACAGTTGTCGTATGGACAACTGTATCGAAAAATAACTTTTTTTCCATTTCGATACTGCTTCAGCCCTGGATACAGGTATTTTAAACAGGTTGCAATGCAAATACATTGCAACTTTGCAAAATTTTTCTACATAATCTGTGAACGCGGCGCCGCGCGGCGCGTCGCGCATGCGCACTACGCATGCTCGATCTGCAAATGGATTTATAAGTAAGAAATAAAGCTGTTAAATTAACTTCATGGTTGTATTTAAAATATTATTATCATATATTTCATGAGATTAGATAAAGTAGTGTATGAAACTGCACATAATTAGGTCTTAAAATACTCGTGTGGTCTATTATAACATTCGCCTTCGACTCATGTTATAAACTCACACTCGTATTTTAAGAACCCTTATTATGCAACAGTTTCATAAACTACTATTATGAAACTGTTACATAATGGGTTCTTAAAATACGAGTGCGAGTTTATAACATGAGCCGAAGGTGAATGTGATAATAGCATCACTAGAGTATTTTAGACCTAATTATCTGCAGTTTCATACACAACTTTATCAAATCTCATGAAAATGTATCGAAAAGTAACTTTTTAAATTTGTTTTGATGGCTTGTGCTTAGAGACTGACATTAAGATTCTGTGTTTAGTTTTTTAATATCTAAATTTCAGTATGATATTAGATACAGAATATAATATGTACATCTTCTTTAAGGTGTAGTACTTCCCAGGCATGTAAAAAAAAAAACATTTCAGATTCTTGACAGTTGAAGCAAAAAATCTATAATTTATAAGCAAACCTACCCCCTCGGGATCAATAAAGGCTTTATGCCGAGCTTCGCAGAATAGGTACGTGCGAACAATTTATTATCTGTGACATTGAGTGAACATGTCCTAAAAATAAACATTGGGACTCTCACGCCGTATAAAGTTTACTATCAAATAGGCTGAAATCGGATTTGCGACGTCTATTGCCTGAAATGGGATATAGAATTTTTTTTTTGTTATATTCATGTCTGTAATAATAGTGTTATGTAGAGGAGCTCGATGGTGTCTTTGCGCGTGTCAGTCTAATCGAACACGCAAGATAAGCAACGTTGATCGTAGCCTGTCCATGGATGGAGTTTATCTCGAGCTCCTCCGTGCTTCGGAGGGCACGTTAAGCCGTCGGTCCCGGCTGTTGGTGATTAGATGACAGTCGTTAAGCCAAGTCAGTGGCCTTTAGGCGGGTTGAAAATACTGGCCTCCGCCAACCCGCAGTTGAGCAGCGAGGTGGAGTATGCCCTAAACCCCTTCGATCGAGGGTGGGCCCGTATCCTAGCAGTAGGATAAGTAAGGGTTGACGACGATTTTACACATTTTTTAAATATATTTGTTTTAATACAACGAAGAGTTAATTACAATTGACCAGTGATTTTCAAACCGTGGGTTGCGACCCCCAGGCGAGTCATCAAGTTACATTCGGGGGGTCGCGGGGGAAAAATTTCGAATGTTTGTAGATGGCTATCAGTAAAACAAAGAAAGCGGGCGTGATTTCCATTTCGATACAGCTTCAGCCCTGGGTTCAGCTATATTAAGCAGATTGCAATGCAAATGCATTGCAACTTTGCAAAAGTTTTCTACATAATCTATGAACGCGGCACCGCGCGGTGCGCCGCGCATGCGCACCATGCATGCTCGATCTGTATATGGATTTATAAGTATGAAATAAAGCTGTTAAATTAACTTCATGCTTTTATTAAATATATTATTTCATCTATTTCATGAGATTAGATAAAGTAGTGTATGAAACTGCACATAACTAGGTATTAAAATACTCGTGTGATGCTATTATCACATTCGCTTTCGGCTCATGTAATAAACTCACACTCGTATTTTAAGAACCCTTATTATGCAACAGTTTCATAAACTACAAAAGCTTCCAATCGCTACCTGAATTGTTGAAGTTTCTTCATTTAGGGATAGGGCGAGGAAGGAGATGGTCGCTAGAAAATTTAAACTTATAAAGGGGTCCCATATTCAAAAAGATTGAAAAACACTGCAATAGACATAGAACATACGAGTGAATTGCGGGCGAAATGCTAGTATAATCAGTATGCTAACTCGAAAACCGAGTCTGACGCGCCGGTTCAACGGAAGGGCAATTCAATTATAGGACTTAATATCATTTGCGTTGAAGCCTGGACTAGCCACGTTATTGGAAGATTGCAATGAAGTAGATTATGTTAGCATAGCCTGGACTTTGATGGAATATTTTTAGTCTCTATTTATAAAATCATGCATATTTTTCGGTGACCTCATTTGAAATACTATTATTATGAATTTCTTTGGGCTGGAACACCTGATCATCATCATCATCATCAGCCTGTATCTACCCACTGCTGGAAATAAGCTTTCCCCAACGCTGTCCACCAGATACGATCCTCCGCCTTCCGCATCCAGCCGCTCTCAGCCGCTTTCTTAAGGTCATCGGACCATCTAGAATTACGCGCCCAACACTTCGTCGTCCTACACGTGGCCTCCACTCTAATATCTTCCTCCCCCATCTGCCATCACTTAGCAGATCTGACCGGCCCATTGCCACTTCAGCTTGCAAACTCTGAAGGCTATGTCGAACTTTGGTTCTCCGGCGAATTTCTATATCCCTCATTCGTCCCTTAGAGATATACTGAGGATAGCTATTTTCATCGCTCGCTGTACGATATCCAATTTATGAACCAGCCCAATGGTCAGAGTTCAAGTTTCTGCACCTTACGTCATGGTAGGGAGGACATACTGGTTGAAGACTTGAATAATAAATAAATAAATATTGTCAGACAAATTACACAGCGCCATCTAGCCCCAAAGTAAGCGAAGATTGTGTTATGAGTACTAGACAACTGATAAACATACGTAAATACATTTTTTTTTTTTGTAAATACATACTTATGATACATAGAAAACACCCAGACCAAGACAAACAGACATGTTCATGCACACAAATGTTTGTCCTATGTGGGAATCGAACCCACGAGCGTAGGTGTCGAACCCGCGTCATTGACCGCTACGCCACCGAGCTCGTGGAACTTTGGACCTTCAAGAAGCACCGAATGCTTGTTTTATACCTTAGAGGCATGAAAATAAATGTTTCAATGTTCCATTCATTAAATTTTTATAAAATAATACCTTTATCGATGAAACTCGGTTATCGGTACTGCTCGAAACTTATAGTATCCGATTGGTTTTACTTTGCGGAGTTGTGAACTTGTTCAACAATTGTTCAGAAACTTCGACAAGTTTCAAACATTTATCGTTTAAGGGGAAATTTGAGGTCTCCTTTGAGATTTAGCTGAGTAAGTTACCTGAGATTTAGGTAAGCCACACGATAAGTTATTAGTCTTTCAAGTTGAGCTACACGCTTAGGGTGTAAGAGTAGTATTTAGGGTGTAAATGGGTTACCACGATCTTTAGACCCAAAGCCAGCCTCACCTGCACGTGGTGCACCCTCGCGACTAGCAAAAGAGGCTACGGCGAAAGTAAGGTACGGTACAACGTTTTTTTAAGATGCCCAACTGGGGAAGTACCTCCACCTCACAGAATACCGCAGCTAAATAACAATTCCTTTGAGGGTTGTTGTGTTTCTACGAGTGAGTGAGGTCACAAGAAAGGAAGTAGTATCTGCGATGGCAACGGGGGTGGCGGTGCTGTTGATTCATGTTGCGAGCGTTAATATGGCTACGGTAACCGCTTCACATCAGGTGGGCCGAAGGCTTGTCTGCCGTAGTATAAAAAAACACAAATGTTTGTCTTGTGCGGTGATCTAACCCGTGACCACGGAGTCAAAGTGGCCGCTGTTAACCATTCGACCACAGAGGTTGTGAAATCGTCGATAGACAGGAAACTAATGGAGTACTTCAGCGAGGGCAAACAAAATTGGAGCTCTATTCAGGCTTCGAAGAAAACACTAAGATTTTTCAGCACCTCACTATTTTTTTACGTTCCTGCTAATGGTTTTCAGACATTTACAAATCTGTTACATTTGTTGCCGCTCACTCTATGAATATCGATGAGTATGATCATAAGTTACACGTCAAAACGGATATTATGTTTAAGGATTCCGTACCCAAAGGGTGCCAATGGGATTTATTACTATTATTGATACTCAACTGTCTGTATCTCCGTCCGTCTGTCATAGAGTTCTATGAAAAGCAATGGAATGAAATTAGTTATTCAGTCATTGGCCCTTATGGGAAAGTGCCCACAGGGGCCCAATGGCTACATTCTCGTGTTTTAAAATATCAGAAAGGGTTTCTGTAGGATCACTAAATGGTAGTTACATTTAGTGATCCTCCATAATAATCACCACCGCCCATAGAAATCAGCAACACCATTGAGTCGCCTATCCGTTGCCTGGGGGGCTAGCCAAATGGCAGTTTGCGAAGTAGAAAAGCGTAGCGATCGCTAATTTGAACTGTGGAGCTCATACTAAAATGTTCGAATTGACAAATGTCACGTGATCTATCTAACGTTAGTTACGCTATGAATTACAATTGGCTAGGGGGACTGGTATACTTTAGAACACGAGAATGTAGCCATAATAAGAAACTACAAAGTTTCCCATCAATTTGACTGTACACATATTTTAAAACTGCACTATGAGATTATTTTCAGCGTTAAAATTATACTTTATGACTCAAATTACACTTTCTATAGAACAATTTTATTAAAATTGTTATTTTCCTCGTGCTATATTTAAACATAATTGACGTCAAATTTTAAAGTTAAATGAAATACAATTGATTGCTTAACAAAAAAAATATATTTTGTGAATATACCTACGATATAATCATTTAGTTAAAACAACTGTATAAATATTTAATAGCTTGTTATTACGCATTCATTTATATTGTACTAGAAGATGCTCGCGACTTCGTTCGCGTGGAACCTTTTTTCGTTTCTGTATAAATCCTTCTTGAGGAAAATGCGCTAAAACTCTTTTTTAACTTTAGCAGATCTTATTTTAAATCAGGGCTGTCCAAAGCACGGCCCGCGTGCCGCATGCGGCCGTCAGCTTATATTTGTGCGGCCCGTGACGTGTTTTTCATTTACCGTTTTTACAAGCTTTTATTTAACTTGCAATGTATGTATGTTTGTCCGGGTGGAATCCTGCAACTTAATTTTGAACCAGTTATCGTCAACCGATTGAGCTAAAATTTTGTAGACACGCTTAGTTTAGATGACAATGCATGGTTAGCTATGTGATGTCATTCTAAATCCAATATGGCGGATTATCCAAGATGGTGGACTAGCATTTTTTTCTGCACTACCACAATATGGGTATCAAATAAAAGGGCTTGCAAAGGAGAACACGAAAAATAATACTACGTTACATTAAATTCAAGATGGCGGACTCGTTATTTTTTCTGCACTACTACAATATGGGTATCATATATAAATAAAAGGGCTTGCTAAGCAGGACATGAAAAATATGCCCAATAATAACTAAAAAATAAATAAACTGTAAAAAACACTTTTTAAAACAAGCTTTTATTTAAGTGACCTAAAAAGATGAAAATAAACTTTTAATTAAATCATATTCATATGATTTAATTAAAAGATAATTTATATTCTCAAAGATATTAGGAAGGATATAGTGTTTATTAAAAAAAAAAACAGTAAACGCGGGCGAAGCCGCGGGTGGAAGCTAGTAGATAATAAAGTATTTGGAGGTTCTCTCAAGGTTGGAATCTCAATATTCGGTACCTATGTTATTATTGTTTTAAATGAAAGTGAAAACTGACGATGAATTGTTTATACAAACGTCATAAGACAGTTTTTAAATAAAAGAAAATCATCTAACCCGATTGATCTCGGATCAATGATCTAAGATCAAGGAGACTCTCTCTCTCTACACGTAGAGATGTAGCGTCTCTTTGCATTCTATACAAATTATATCACGGGGAATGCTCGGATGAGCTATTTGATTTGATACCTGCCGCTGAGTTCCGCTATCGTACAACTCGCCATAAATTAAAATTCCCTCCATATCGGCGGTTTACTACAGTACGTTTCCTAAGACATTTTATACCATGAACAGTGAAACTGTGGAATCATCTTAAAATAGTATTGCCTTCTGTTTGCGCTCGAAGTTGGATCAGCTATAATACTATGAAAGGCTTGCACATCGTTTAAATTTAGCTTAAATTGCTGAACGAAAGTTGGTCCTCTGTCTCTCGTTCACGTTGCTAAACTATTAGTGTATGCTGTACGTCCTCCTAATGCATAAAAGTTAGTCGATGCAACACTTTACTCATGCATAAATAATGCAAATTCATTTAATTTCTGGTGATTGGAGCGAAATCTAAGCGTCACGTCAGACTATCCTAATAAGTATTTTTCTTTTTATTCTAGCAAATAAGTCTTTTTAAGGTTCTTCTAGCTGCGATTCAGGGAAAATGATCAAGAGGTAGAAGCCCCATGCTCTGTACCGATCAGATTCGCGACTCTGCTGACACCAACTTGCCTGAAGCTATGCGCTGTGCAGGGGACCACAACTAGTGGAGAGCGTTCGTCCGTAAAAGGATACGTGGAGGTCACGACCCTCAGTAATGAAGAGAACGACGCAAGAAGAAGAAGTAGCTTAAAATCATATCCAATTCCAATGTACAGTTTGATACCAAGACAATAACTTATATTATTGTGCACAAAAAACCACGAGCACAAAAAAGTTTCGAATGCGCAAGTCACTACTACTTCTAAAACGAAACATTTTGATGGCGACAGCTGAGACCAAAAGTGGGCACTGACGACAGACAATACCACTGTCTTCTTAACAATGAATATTGAATTCGAATTGGTTTCGCGCAATCTGTCAAATGACTGACAGTTTTGTCAAACGACATAAAGTTACATTAGAAAAGTTAATATGGTCGTTCGGCTTTCTTAAATTTTCAAATTTTCCGCGCAACTTTCTTATTTTTTTCTTTGATAAGAACCTGCTCTGGATAATAACAAATACAACTTAAAAAGAAATAGCGAAATCGGTCCAGCCGTTCACACGTTATGCCGTGACAGAAGGAAATAGGGATTAAATAAATTAACAGCTCGTATTCGGCAACTGCTGAACATAGGCATCGCTTCTAGAGAGCCATTGGTATTTATACTGCGGTATTCTGTAAGGTGCAGTATTCTGTAAGGTGCGGTATTCTGTAAGGTGCGGTATTCTGTAAGGTGCGGTATTCTGTAATCTCGCAACATAAAACATCGCTCACACGCTGTTATCCCCGCTGCCAACGCAGTAACTACTTCCTGACACGCAGGAAAACAACAACCCGTAAGGAAATTGTTCTTTGGCTGAGGTATTCTGCGAAACGGAGGTACTTCTCCGGAAGTGCTTACAAAACCAACGTCTCTTTCACCAGAGCCTTTTTCGTTAGTCGGCAGAATGCACCATGTGCGGCCGTAATACACCTCCAAGTTTACCAGGGTTAAAGTTTAAACTACAAGTTAAGTAATAAGTAACAGTTTTAAAATATTGTTTGCAACAAAATATAACAAAAAAAATAGTTGGTATGATATTTATGATTTTCACTGTAAAAAAAGAGAATAAAAGAGCTAATAACAACAGGCAGCAATCACGACGTGTTTCATTCCACAGCGACTCTAACAAAAAGCCCACGTTCATTACTGAGAAATTCATTTTTATTGTATGTTTCATATTTATTGTCTGTGTTCTGTTTAATGTTTATTTTCTACTCTCATATTTATGATAAGTACAGTGGTACTTGAAACATTACTAATGGTAATGTCGAAGATTATTTCTGTTTGCTCTTTCAGTCGTTAAAACATACGAGTATATGAAAAAATGGAGTGTGGCTGTGTCACGGGCACGGTCGTGTGTCGTACGTTATAGCAACATTTTTTTATTTTTTTTTATATTACGTCGGGTGGCAGACAAGCATACGGCCCGCCGCAATGATGAGAGGCGGTTGCTGTAGCCATATTAACGCTCACAACATAAAAAATCGCTCGCGCGCCGCCACCCAAATATATTCTAAGAGAGTGAGAATGAGAAAACAATGACAAAATAATTAAGTAAAATGTAAATGTGCATCATCATCATCAGCCTGTATCTATCCACTGCTATTATAAGTCTTGCCCAATGCTTTCCACCAAATACGATCCTCCGCCTTCCGCATCCAGCCGCTTCCAGCCGTTATTAATGTAATCGGAATACTTAGAATGAGGGCGTCCAACGCTCTGTCATCCTTCGCAGGGCCTCAACCCTAATACCATCCTCCCCTATCTGCCATCTTACTCAGCAGATGTGACCGGCCCATTGTCACTTTAGCTTGCAAACCTAAAGGCTATGTCGAGAACTTTGGTTCTCCGTTGAATTTCTTCGTTCCGGATTAAATAAATGGTTAAGTAAATGTTCACTAACCTCAAATTTACTGGTATCCGGGTTCATATCCAGCAAAGAGTAAGACGCAACTCGATCCCCATTGCTATCGATTATCACCTCACCAGTTATGCCTGTAATAAAAATAGATTGTTTCAACTACTAGTAGAAGCAAAAAAATAACTCGTACGGTGGACTACACATCAAGCGTAACAATTGCAATGCAAAGATATCTTTACCACCTAAGAATGCGCTAAATCTGCGGTGTATGTGTTAATTTAAAGTCCCCTATTATATTTCGAATGAGGCAGTACTGAATAACTAGTGCCCGAACGCTCTTGACTGATGTCTCTGTAAATCGAAAGCTTGAAATCTCAAATGTTTGGAATCGAACGCTTGGACTCCCGACCATATGAAATCCCGAAAGCTCTCTAGATGGAATTACTAATCTGCATCCTATAATTTTGAAGCTCAGAATAGAGCTATCGTTAAAGTATCAAAAAATTATATATGAAGATTTTGGAATAAGTTATTTTTATCCGTATCGTTTTATTAATAAATCTGTTACATTACCCAAAATAGACTAGGATTCTAACAATATCGCCATTCATTTGTATAGTGGAATAACGCCTGAACAGATACCTAATTTCAGGATACATTTATTTCTTGAACAATTCCGAAATGCCAGTAGATTAAAAAAATGGTAATAAGAATAATTTTAACCATAAGAAAAATGTATACAGTGACTAAGGTCCCAAACACAAGGGCCAAATAGCAAAATGAAGAATTTATTTTCAATTTGAGCAGAAGGATTTTAAATCTTTATTAGAAAACAAATAACATCAAGAAAGGCGTAACAAACGAAAATAAAAGAGATTAATAACAGTAAAAACAAAATGAAAACAGATTAGTAATAACAGAAATTGAAAGAATAATAAAACAGCATTAGAAGTTTCCCTCGAAGTAAAAACACATCGCCAGAATTCTCGAGTTTAAAAATTCTTTCGAAAATCTTAAGGTGCCTTCAAAGTGTACCTACTTTTGCCGTAGGTAAAATATTTACCTACGGCAAAAGTCGTCGGACGAAAATTTACATAATGACATTTTATTTATAGACCGGCCAAATCCGAACTTTACGGCAATGAAAATTGGCTACAAAGCGCTTACGCAATATAATATATTTATTATTTCTTAACGCTTGCAAATTTAAATATCACTTGTGGACCACCACCTCCGCTGCTAGCAAAAGCCACTCTTTTCTATCTGGTGACCTCACTCACTCGCAGGAACACAGCAGCCCTCATGGGATTTGTTATTTGGCTGCGATATTCAGTGAGTTGGAGGTACTCTGGGGGAGTACCTCCAACTCATTGAATATCGCAGCACCGTTCGGGCACCTTACAAATCCGCTGTACCTTACCTCCCATTTGCCAGAGCCTCTTTCACTAGTCAACAGGGTGTAACACGTGCAGGCAAGGTTGGCTTTGGGTCTAAACAACCCACGTTATTTACACCCCACTTACCCCCAGTTATGTTCTAATAAATTTGAGATTTAAGATTCGTGATTTTGATATTAAATACAAGGTTTTATCATTGAGTCATCACCTTTAAAACAACAAATTCTGAGCATTTCTTCGTACTAAACACCATAAGCCACCTAAAAACACTTCCAAAGTAAAATGTATTTCTATTTTTAGCTGAATATTTAACAATTATAATTGAATTTTTATTTGATTTGGAGAACGGAATCAAAAAGGTTTGACCTTTTATAAATAGATTTATGTTTTTGGTGTTAAGTGGCCCAGTATCCATCTTCAAGATCAATAACCACCTCGTCTATACGTGGTGCACCCTGATGATTGATGAACCACCTTCTGGCAAAACAGGTAGGGCACAGCATATTCATGCGATGGCTCCATTATGAAAGTACTTCTATTTACAACAGAAGACTGCTGGCAAATAATAATTCCCTCGAGGGTTGTTGTGGTCTTGCGAGTGAATGAGTCACCACGTAATCTACATATTTATCAAAATTTATTTAAATCATAGTAGCGGTTCGTGAGTTATTGTGACACAAACTTTGGTACAACCAGACAAAAAATGTTTTTTCGACTCAACTCGATTAAGAGACCTCGAACGCTGCTCTCGATCGCCCAAAAATTGTTGCTTTAAACTAAATATCGCTTAATAAATAGTTGTTTTAAAATGAATATTCAAAATTCTACTTTATCAAAGCTGATTTATTATTTTTAATTTCTCTTGCATTTATTATAAGATAGGTACATCGATACACACCTTGAAAGGTCCTGTTCCACATATTCCTAATAACAGCAGCGCCATCTAGCGGTCCTTTTGTAATGTCCACCTCCTTTAGTGTATCGTTAAGGGCGAGTGCATACAGTAATACTGCATCGTAGAATGCAGCCACGAACGTGGACACCATTTCTCCTTTGCCAAATGTGTAGTTGTATTTCGTTGCTGCAAGATCTTTGACCTGAGGAGAAATGAGAGATTTTAAATATTTAAAAAAAAAATAGAAAAAGTCACCTCCCCCGCTTAAATGAGATTTGAACCCTCTTGATTACCGGTCGAGGTCTTTTTTTCAAATAATTTATTTTAAATATTTATTATATGGTCGTGTGGTTTCCGGCATGGCCGTGTGGTTTCCGGCAGACTAGAATAGAATTAGTCCGTTTCTTCCCGTGGATGTCGTACAAGACGACTAAGGGAAATACATTATCAAATATCGATCAGGCCTTCCCAACCCGTTTGGCCAGCGTGGGGAGTGTAGGCCAAATGATTTGATTGTCGAGCGAGCGAGCGAGCAATTTATTAATAGACACGGCAATTAAAAATCATTATTATTATTTTTCAAAACCAGTTACTTTAAAAATGGATGAAAATTATGGAATTGATTCTAATCATGATTCTGAACAAACTATTTTTAGGTTTTGTGTACTTGAAGTTACACGTTGTATATCTTGTATAGTTCATAAATAATTGACTGAGATCACTTCCCGTTGCCATCCTTTTTTTCTTATCAACAAATCTTCTTTATCCCTGCGAGTTGTTTCGTAGATCCAATTCATTATAATTTTTGAAGGTAGTTGAAAAAGCTCAATGTGGGCTTTTACGTTACGGCACATAAACAACAAACACTACTTCCACAACTTTCTATGTAATTTCCTACTCGTATAGCCTTTGACCTTTGCGTAGATCATAGTGACGTTAAAAAAGCTTTTAAGGCTATAAATTGGTACTAAACGTTATTCTAATTTATTTTGGCAAAACGTAAATGAAATGACAATAAAGCTTTTACTAAATAATTGTAAATTATCTCTTGCCCCGAGCTGTGGTAAGTTAAAGTTGACATTACATGGAGTGAGATCAAAATACTCTTTAGTTCTGTTTACTTTGACTAACCTTTCCTAAGGGCATTTGAATATTTCTGTCACTTTCAAATTATTAAATAAATTTTGTGCAAATAAAATGATATTTATTAGTAATAAATACATTATTTCTTTTATAAAGGTCAAGGGTCAATGGGGTCAAAGGTCATGACAATGTTGACATGTTCTGTCATTCTATCGTAATCCGCCGCGCTGCTCAATGTGGGTTGGCGGAGGCCAGTGTTTAAGCCAACTCACTGACTTGGCTTACCAACTGTTATCTTAATGACAACAGCCGGCATAGACGACTTAACATGTACTCCGAAGCACGGAGAAATTCAAGATAAATAAACCCATCCTCAGACAGGCTACGGTTAACGTTGCTTAACTTGCGTGTTTGATTACAGAGACACGGGCAATGGTGCCATCGAGATACAGTAGCCAACGAGATATAGCATCGAGATATATACACACGTATAAAATAGAAGTCTAGAAGAATATATAACATACCATATCAGAAAACTCAAGGTATTCGTCCTTCTCAGGTGCTGGACTGGTGACAGTGAGAACTGCACTATATGCCCGTCTCGCTCTCTCATTGCGTTCGTCCGTGTCGCCTTCGACTTTCCACGGTTGTTTTGACGATGCTGATGCTAAACTGCAATAGAAAAAGAATCTTGTGAAAATAGCAGTAGAGTCTAGAATTTTGGAGATCTTCCATATAGTTAACAACATCCATAGACTTTAAGACTATGCTTGATCCTTCAATCATAGAAATAAATCTTTATTAAATACTAGCTGTTACACATGATGATTTTCGCAAATGGTTATTTTAAAGATATCATCATTTCGGATGATAGGATACAAAACATAATAAATACGTAAAAATATTTCCGTACGCAAAGAGAAAATAAAAATAAAATGTAATTTGCAGTCGGCGCCCGACGCTAGCGATAAGAGGAAACCCCTCCATCACAGTAGACTTAGCAGTAACCCAACTCTATACTAGTGACTTAGTAACTCATTGACGTATAATACTACACTACGTTTTGTAGACGCCTAGCGCCTGTCGGGCATCACAAATCGTGAGATAGAGACTATGTTGTGACTATGTTGCAAAATAATGTTTTCCTTTGAAAGAACCAACACGTGATGCAAAACTAAAAATCGTATCAATCTGTCCCATTTCCTTACATGATGGTGACTTAGGTGCTCTTTGTGTGAATGAGATGAAAACTATTAATTATCTTCTCTATCTATGTAATAACTATTAAGGATCTACTTAACGTGACGTCTGTAACGGCTGGGATGAATTTCGACAAGACGAAAGTCATGTACAACGATTTTGTCATCCCTAGTCCGGTTATCGTAGAGAATACAGCTATTGAAGTGGTTGAAGACTCGGACTTTCTCATGGTAATTTCAATAAAAAACTTTAATTAGTAAAAGTCGCGCGTAGGACGACGAAGCGTTGGGGGAGGTCGCCCAACGCTTCGTCGTCCTACGCGCGACCTTTACTAATTAAAGTTTTTTATTAACGTTTTTTATTGCAATTACCACGGCCAAGATATGCCGAATACCCTAAGAAAGCGCCTGGAAGCGGTTGGATGCGGAAGATGGAGGATCGTATCTGGTAGAAATGTATTGTGGAAGGCCTATACCTATCTAGCAGTGGGTAGATACAGATTGATGATGATGATGATGAATCCGTAATCTAATGTTCAAAATTGATTTACGGGCAAGTTGGTCTATACTAAGTTGGTTGGTTGCGTGCTTCCGCCACCAGTTAGTTCATGCAAATTACCGCCGGCCGGTCATCTCCCATCCCACCGATCCTGGTGATCTACAACGGTTAGGCTATCATAACGGCTTGGTTGTTGAAGCCATTTACTGCGTTCGCGCAATGACTATTAATTCTATACACCATACTTGTTACATTAGAATGGAATGGTCCTCGTATGAATTACTGTGAAGTATACGAGAAAATAACATACGTGAAAATTCCGGATTCAGTAGTCGTACTGTGAAAGGGTTTCAACGACTAAGCAGCTACGATGTCGTAGCGATTGAACATTTACGGGAACTTGAAATTCGAACACATGTCATTGTAGCGCGTAGTCGTTAGTATATGGAAACTGTATGGAAGTAGTTTTTATAAAGTTGCTCTACTGTCCTATGGCTACTGTGTCTCCGTTTACATATTGGCAGTTAATTGCTTTGTATTATTTAATTGCGCAGGTCAATTAAATATTTTCACTTTTAATTATCAATTATAATGTATATAGTACACTGACATTGTATGCATCCATATCCAGTGAGAATTTTCTTAAGTTCTTTTTTAGGTGCTGCTTCCGTCATATTTTTTTTATCCAATATATGTATGAAGAAAGAAAGAAAGGAAGGTTATAGGAAACTCTTTAATTATTTTTTGTTAACAAATAAAAGCTTGCTAACCCACTTGAAAACCCACTCTACGTAATAATTGTTAAATAATCCGAAGCCCCATCCGAAAACCCACGTCGCAATTGTATGTCTGCCCCCTTACCACCATCTCTTATTGCGATTCAATAACTGAATAGCTCTTAGCAATAAGGCCGCCTTGTTGCATATATACAAGTCTGTATTAATTTATTGATTCACTGTACTTTTAATTTGTATTATGTAAATAAAGCATATTCTATCTATCTATAGAATGCTTATTCATACCAATGAATAAGCGACTCTATATCAAATGGAATAGAGTCGCTTATTCATTGGTATGAATAAGCAATGTATTCAATTATTGAATCTCAATAAGAAATGGTGGTAAGGGGGCTGCTTTCCCTAAAAATTGACAGATACTGAATTTATTAAGTAAGTCCATTTGTACGTTAGTATAATAATTTTACAGTGAATCGAGCTAAAGTTAGAGGAGCTCGGTGGCGTCGTTATGCATGCCATTAAAATCGAACTCTCATGTAAAGCAACCTCGACCGTAGCCAGTCAATAGATGAGTTTATTCATCACCAGCTTCTTCGTGTTTTGGGAGGCAGTTGGACCTAGCTGTTGTCATTTCGTTAAGCTATAACAGTCGTTAAACTAAGCCAGTGGCTCTTGGGCGGCTTGAATACACTGACCTCCATCAACCCAAAAATGAGCAGCGTGGTGGAGTACTCTCTAACCGCTTCAGTTGAATAATCCGAAGCCCCATCCGAAAACCCACTGCTTCCGTCATATTTTTTTTATCCAATATATGTACGAAGAAAGAAAGAAGAAAGAAAGGAAGGTTATAGGAAACTCTTTAATTATTTTTTGTTAACAAATAAAAGCTTGCTAACCCACTTGAAAACTCACTCTACGTAATAATTATTAAATAATCCGAAGCCCCATCCGAAAACCCACGTCGCAATTGTATGTCTGCTCCCTTACCACCCTCTCTTATTGCGATTCAATAATTGAATAGAATGCTTATTCATACCAATGAATAAGCGACACTAGGCCAGAGCCCTGACTCTAGGCCAGGGCTATGGGCTGAGGCCCATATTCCTGCAGGAAGATGAGTATGGGTTGTTGACGAAAGTTTAAGTAAATTAAGTTCTTCAAAATAAATAAAGAAAACCGACTTCTTTGTACATTAATTTAAGAAACCGAAGGGGGAAATTATAACTTCTGAATTCGAGATTATTGCCTTAAATTACTGTTTGATCAAATTGCTGAAAACCACAGATATCGGCGAGCAATAATTAAATTCGACGGTTTCATTAAAACCACCATTAATTACTGAAAGCGGAAGAATTGGATTGGAAGTACTGTTTTGTACTTTAATTAAAATTCAGTTAAGTTATCGAGTTGAATGGAAGTAAATACCATAAATGATTAAGAGGATTAATTAATTTATCTATACAAATAAATAGGGCCAACCTCACCTGCACGTGGTGCACCATGCTGACTACCAAACAAGGCTCTGGCGAAAAGAGAGGTAGACCATAGCCTATTTTTTAAGCTGCCCTACTGGAGAAGTATCTCCACCCCCGCTGCCAATGCATCATCTTTTTCCTTTCTGGTGACCTCACTCACTCACAGGAACACAACAACCCTCAAGGGAATTGTTATTTGGCTGCGGTATTCTGGTGGAGGTGGAGGTACATTCCCCGGTCGGGTAGCTTACAATTACGCTCCCTACCTCTCTTTTCGCCAGAGCTTCGTTTGTCAGTCAGCACCGCGTGCAGGTGAAGATGGCTTTGGTTCAAAGATGTTTATGAACCACATATACCCCAAATATATATAACATTTAGTAGAAATAAATCCGGGAGCGGTTTTAATCGTCATCAATATCTGCCGATGGAGTGTTTCAATGATTTATGATAGTATCCTGGGCGCGTACTGATTAATGATTTATCCTTCGCGGTTGACAAACTCAAATAAACCTTCATTTACTAGATATCTAAACGTAGCCAGCGACATGGAGGGTGAATCTTTGGATGTGAAATATGTTCAATATTTATATCCAAATATATTCCGCTCTGAAGGAAGGAAATGTTGGGCTCTTTAAACTTTTCTTCTGACATTGTAACAATTTTTTTTATACTACGTCAGGTGGCAGACAAGCACACGGCCCGCCCGATGTGAAGCGGTTACTGTAGCCATAATAACGCTCGCAACATAAAATATCGCTCGCGCGTCGCTACCCCCGCTGCCCCGTGTCCTTGAACTGTTAATAATCATCTCCTTCGTTACTAGAACTAGAAGAGTAGTTCGTAGTATAATGTATAGTAGATAATTACAGTTACTAGTAGAACCAGTAGTCGAAATTCGACCATAACTAATTTTAAATTATGACTTTAATAATAAACAAGAGAGTATGCATGTGTGTGTGACTAAACATTGTAGAGTGCATAATGTTTTATAGATTTAATGTATCTTTATGCATAATTGTAAAAAAAAAATATTAGCATTCTGCATTCCTTCTCTATATAAACTATAAGTGTGCCAAATTTCATACTCCTCCGTCGGTTTAACGTATCCTTCGAAGCATGAAAGAGCTTGAGGTAATATAAACTCATCCATTGACAGGCTACGCTCGATGTTTTTTTTTTATTTTATTTTTTATTGATATTTATTACAGTCTACAGACCCGGGGTCCGTACCTTTTATTAACAATGTTCTATTTTTTTTTTATCTTATAATATTCTTACAATTAATAAATTGCACGTCGCTATTGTGCTAATAGTTATATTATTGTCTAATACTACTTAACCTAAATCCTCCTATTGTTTACCTTGCAACCATGACAGCCAGGGCAGACCAGTCCCCTCTGGCAGCACCCGTTCACGAGTTGATGCATGGGGCAGCCATCACCGCATTCAACCATTTTATTGGGAATGCACCGACCCGCCACACGACACCACCACCAGTTTGAACACTTTAGTGAGCATGACTACCTGGGCTGTCAGGACTGCACAGTAAAACCTGTATTTATTTTCCTAAGGTCTTAAGCTCGATGTTGTTTAACTACTTGCTTGTTTTGCTTGAGTTTGATTAGACTGACGCGCGCAATGACTCCCTCGAGTTCCTCAGGAATTTCGAAAATATTTACGAAAAAGGTATCGGGTGGTACAAAGTTGGCCGAGTCAGCATGTTGCAGATATTTTTTTGTATGTGACCGTAACAAATTAAAAATGTTTTTTGGGGTGTAAGTGATTCAGTAACATCTCTGAACCAAAGCCAACTTCACCTGCAAGCGGCGCACCCTGCTGCCTGACAAACGAAGCTCTGGCGAAAAGAGAGGTAGGGAGCGCAATTGTAAGCCTACTGGGAAATGTACCTCCACCTCACAGAATACCGCAGTGAAATAACAATTCCCTTGAGGGTTGTTGTGTTCCTGCGAGTGAGTGAGGTGACCAGAAGGAAGGAGATGCTGCGTTGGCAGCGGGGGTGGCGGCGCGCGAGCGATATTTTATGTTGCGAGCGTTAATATGGCTACGATACCGTTTCACATCAGGCGGGCTGTATGCTTGTCTGCAACCCGTCGTAGTATAAAAAAACGAAAAAAAGATTATGTATCTACTTATGTTACGGACTGCATTTCTTATAAATCAAGTACCTATCTACAACTGGCCGTGTGGCCGTGTGGTTTCCGGCAGACTAGAATAGAATCACTCCGTCTCTTCCCGTGGATGTCGTACAATGCGACCAAGGGAAATACATTATCAAACATCGATCAGGCCTCCCCAACCCGTTTGGCTAGCGTGGAGAGGGTAGGCCAAATCCTCCTTCCGTCTGGGACGAGAGAGGGTTGTGCTCCTGTAGTGGAGACTAAAATGACCTGATGATGATGAAGTACCTATCTACAACAGGACGTGTCCTTGAACTGTTAATAACACATCATTACTGACATAATGACTTACTTGGAAAACAGCTCGATGTTGAAAAACACGTACTCCCCCGATGACACCATGTTGAGCTCATCGGCCGCTAGCATGATTTCCCTGACTGTGCTTGGATTCGCGCAGACCACCACAACTGTAACAAACAAAATAATATAAAATATTATAAATGCGAAAGTGAGTTTGTATGTTTGTTGCGCTATCGCGCCTTAACAATGGGCATAACATGCGACCAATGTTCTAAAATTATAAAAACTCTCTATCAGTACCGTAAAATACATAAAACTAGAACGATCCGCGATCTTAAAATTTTAATAACTTATGTCCGACGTATTTTATGGTCGATCAAAGTTTGTTGGGAAAGTCCATTTCAAAAGTGTGAAATTATAAACATTATATTTTATATTACTTATGGGGGGGGGGGGGGGGGGGGTAAATATTATTAATAGGGGGCCGGCACTAGCTACATAAATGCAATATTTAACATAGTTGTACAAATTTCTGATTTAATGCATATTAAAATACTTATATGCATATGCATAAATAGCGTAATGTGACGTCATAACATGGTAGGCTTTGTATGAATCGTTTTCGGGATAGTCCAAAATTGTGATCTTCAAGTTATCATATCTCGAGAAGTTTTTATGCTATCGAAGTAATTCTTTCACCTATAGTTATATTATTGTGGCGTCTTTAAATAACAATCTATTTAGCACAGTCATTTGGTTCGAAAAATAGTGGTTACCTGGAAAGTTTTCTCCCGGAAAACTATCTATAGTTGTTTAAAGATATTTTTTTTTTGTTTTTTTTGCTATAACTTACTTACAAAGGTTGGGTATATGAGATATATGTATATGAGAAATGACCAAAACACGTGTTACTCCAACACGCATTAACACTTTACGGCGCTCGTATGCAAAAACTATCGACTTTATGAAAAAAAGAGGTTATATCTAAATTGTAGGAAATTGTGTCTAGTTTCATTTTGTATAACTGTTTTTATCGTAAAATGAGTCGGAAAGGAGATATTACCAAAAAACTGCTTTTAAGCAATTTGGCGGCGCAAGCGGCAAAAATACGAGGTGGCAAAGTTGAAATTCGGAAAGAGCACATCAAAATCTATAAAATTGCCAATTTTCAAAACTCCCGGAAAACTACCAAATGGCTGTACTATATTGATCCATTGCCATTCTACTTACAGAAGCGAATGCTACGTACTCTTTCGTAGCTACACGTAGCACTAAGACCGACGTAGCATTCACCATCACCATACCCACTGATCGTTTTACCACAGTATATATAATAGTACTATGTACAGTATGGCCACTCCCTGTCGCTCTCTCAGATCGACCTCACCTCTCCTCTGAGACGAATCAGGAACAGTTTGTATGGCGCCGCACGCACACGCGCTCAGTCACGCTCTGCACAGACGCCATCATTTATGTAGTAGTAAACGATGCCACATTTGTATGGAGTGGCCGGAGTGTGGTTTTACAGTGTAAAGCCACGTTTTCACTTAGTTTTCCGAGCACTTATGCGAGATTTTTGTTCACATTCGATCGTGTCAACGTTAACAAACAGACCAGATAGAGAAGAACTCTCATGTTGTGAATTTATAAGACGCGTGTTACGTATCAAAATTATGTGGTTTACTTGCTCACATTATGAATTGAGCAACCGGGCTAATTTCACAATATGATTTTTTTCTCAATTTGATCTGCTTGCAAATTAATGTTATGTATATATATCGATCGTTCGAAAGTGACCAAAATACTCTCACTAAGCACTCTGAACGAGGATTCGCTCAGAACATTTCGATACCTCCAAGGAACACTACGGCAACTAAAATTTCGATAGTTTTCTTTTTTTACCCGACTGCGACAGAAGGAGGGTTATGTTTTTCGAGAGTATGTATGTATGTATGTATATATGTATGTATAATTGTTTGGCACGCTCTGCAGCCTGAACGGCTGGATGGATTTTAGCTTGAGAGGTGTCGTTAGATTGGTATTTATTGTGAAAATGACATAGGCTACTTCAAATATAAAAAAATATATAGCGGCTGTGAGCCGCAAAATTGTCGTTGCAGTAATTTTTTCCTTTTTCTAAATATATCGATATGGATATCAAAATAAAGGTCTCGATAACCTGATTTCATATATATATTTGATATATTAGTTTTTGCCTGCGGCTTTGCTTGTATGGAATTATATTATTGTTACGCGTGATTAATAAATCTGTTGTAGATGCAGTCGGGTTTTTGATTTTTTTAATTAACTTAACTTGTTATCTAAATCGATTCATTACTTCAGTAACATTATGCTACCTGAATTTTATTTATAAAAGATACACAGACACAACAAAATCGACAAATACAAACCGCTAAGCAAATGTATAACTTATATTAGCGGTGTGTATCTGGATATGTATGTTTTGAGTTGGCGTAGTGTTCATTGGAGGTATCGATTTGCTGTGAGATTTTGCTCCAAGTATTCGCTGTGTTCGCTCACTCAAGTGTTTGTGGAATGCAGCGAGATGTGTAATGTTTAATAATTATAATAATCATTTAATTCAGGTAATGTTTACATTTAAAAACAATACACGCATATTATAAATCTATATATATATATAAAAATTAATGCCACTTTTCGTTGTAATTTTATAACTCAAGAACGGGCTCACCTATCCAAACTAAATGTTTAGGCTTTGTTCGGAATATTTAGTAGATGGTTTATGTGAAGTTTGTACAAAATCGGTAGAGCGGTTCTTCATTTATCACATTTTTTTGTAAAAAATGAATTCAATAAATGGCGGATCATTTTCTTAATGGGGATTTTGCTGTCAAATTGAAACATTTTTCAGATGGGGATTATGCTATCAAATTGAAACTTTTTTCAGTGTTGACAGTACAAGCATGTTGTTATGTCATTCATGCGGTCAATTTATTTTGGACGTGCTTCGACTTTATGTTCCAGAGTCGGTACCCCCAGAATAAATTAATTTGATGTTCCAATTTTTTTTTATTATTTCACTTTATACGTAGCGAAGCATGTACCGGGCCGCTAGTACATTATAAATTAACATACACATATAATTATATATTTAAAAAATTAACATAATGGATAATAGTATTATGATTATCAGATGAAATAAGTCCAAAAAAAAATTGGCTCTTAACAATGAATGTCGGAACGTAAATCTCGTCGAGACTAAATCGTTTTTCTATTGTTCGTGAAATTCCACACACAAGGGGATATTTGATAGGACACCATAACTCTTAAATACAGCTTTTTCTTTCACCCCATGTTTTATTAAATTTACGTAGTACTTGGGGTGTAACCGGTTCATCAACCCAAAGCTGTACCTCACGTGCACGTGGTGTACCCTGCTGACTGACAAACGAGATTCTGACGAAAAGAGAGGTAGGGCATTGCGTATTTTTATCTCCATGGGCGGTGGTTATTGCTTTCCATCAGGTGACCCATATACTAATTTGCCCCCAACTCATATAAAAACACGTACGTATAAAAATACAGACGTAAAATACTAGACGTCCTCGACAATTTACTCTCGCGGTGATTGAGTGTTTCACCCCTAGAGATTCAATCTCGCAAGCAAATTGAGATTGATCACTCGAACACAACCGATAATTTCGATTCATATTCTTATCACTGAGAGTGTAAATCATAATCTTTAGAATCAAATTTAGCTTTTACCAGCTTTTATTTATATTCACCGATGTGTACGTAATCAAATCTTGCAAATTAAATTTGCCCCCCTTCCCAGGGCCCGATTGATTTAGAATTTTCTGCAAACTTATTCATCCCACACTGCTGTGATACGAATCTCCTCTCAATCGAAGGGGTTTAGAGCATACTCCACCACGCTGCTCATCTGCTGGTTTGGCTAGTGTTTTCAAGCCACTTAAAGGCCACTTGGCTTAACAACTATCAACATAACGACAACAGCCGGGACCGACGGCTTAACGAGCCCTCCAAAGAACGAAGGAACTCGAGATAAATAAACCCATCCATGGACAGGCTACAGTCGAACGTTGCTTAACTTGCGTGTTCGATTAGACTTACACGCGCAAAGACGCCATCGAGCTCCCTTTTTGAAAATTTTGAATTGTCGTTTGATATTCGTAACAACGTACTATAAACTAAATTCCGGAATAATAAATTTAATAAATAAAAGCTCGTAAAAAAGACAACACACTAAGAATAGGCATCATAAAAAAAAATAAGACGTGTTTAGGAGCCCACAACGTCCTGTACTTAAATGGCAAATAAAGATTTTAATTATGATGAGAGTGACGTAGGCACAATACACTGAGAGAACTGAGAGTTGAATTACTATGCTGTGACGTAGGCTTATTGTTATCCCAGAAAACATCTTATTCCCACGGGAAAAAGTTTTATTAAAATATAGACAATAGGTATATACTATGTATAAAAAGTTTATGAATAAATATATAATATTGAAAAATACAAAATCGTAGTTTATATAATAAAAAGCAATTGATTTGACATTGTTTGTGGTTGAATTAAACATATACAACATAGTTACAAGCTTAAATTTGACACTAGATGGTGTTGTATGATATTTAGTCAGAAATATTTATCGATTTAATAATATAATCTGTTCGACGAGAGTTGATAAAAAAATATAAAAACCAGGGTTTCTAAGCTCATCATAGATTGCGGCCCGCTAATTATTTTTATCGATTGACAATAAAAAAATTAGACGCGCCAACGGCCTGCGCTTGAGAACAGCGGCCTGGCTCGTACCATAAAACATAGCGAACGCACAGCGACTGCGACACACGTGACCTCTCGTCATACAGTATGCGACACTTGAGCGACAATCGCTATTTGAAGACTTCTCGTAATATTTATCAACTCTCGGCGAAGAGAGATTAGACATTCAGAGTCGGTAGACAGTTATACAAAGTTTAAGAAATGAATCTCAAACCTACAGAAACTAATTACAGTTTGTTCCGACCGCAGAGATCCAATACAATGGTTTAATCTCCGCTTTTCGATTACATCGTCATCTGTCACCGAAACAGATGCTTCAACCAATCAATAAGCAATCACTCACAATGATAATTGATGTGTTGTTTGTGTTATCTTATTGCCGCACGAGCGATAATTATTTTGCGAGAGTTTATAAGGCTACAGTAACTGCTTTACATCAGGCGGGCGGTATGTTTGTCTGCCACTCGACGTAGTAACTAAGTACAATATAAAATTAAAACCTAATAATATAAAGTTAAAACCTAAAAGGGGTATTCATACAAGAAACTTTTTTTGTACGGAGAACTAGTACGCAGTTAAATGCAAGTTCTATTCAAAACTGGCAATTATTTTTAATTACCTTGTATAGGGCCCATACAAGGTAATTAAAAAAGGCTATAAAAATAATATACAATGAACGCAGGCAGTATACTTAGTTGGCATCTGACGTAGTATAAAAGATTAATTCAGACGATATTCAATAGGTATCTATTGGTAATTTATTTTAAGCGAACAATCTATATTTTGTTTGTGTTATGTCTGTTTGTGTGCTAACTCCTCCTAAATCCTACGATTTATGATGTGTTTTCACTATCATCTAGAATTCTAGAATATCTTCTGCGAGATTTATTCACTATGTGCGAAATGGTAGTGTGGTAAAGTAAATAAAGCGATTGCAGCGCATGCCGTGGCAGAAATTTGGGGAAATCTGTCCAACACAATTACTTTGAGATATCTTACTATTGTAATGATAATTAATTTAAGAAAAAGAAGCTAAAAGCTATTGCAAAAAATCGCATGAGGATCAACGTATAGATCTTATCGGTATATCATTTAGCAATTTCGAGTTCTTATATACAAGATTATCGATGAAAAAATTTACTTCCCATTAAAAACCGGCTGGATATGTTTTTATTTTTATTTTTTTATATAAAATGAAAACTGGCTTTAACATTGAATGTGTCATTTGGCGTCCAAAATCACTACATAGTATAAAACAAAGTCGCTTTCTCTGTCCCTATGTCCCCATGTATGCTTAAATCTTTGAAACTACGCAACGGATTATGATGCGGTTTTTTTTAATAGATAGAGTGATTCAACTGGAAAGTTTATATGTATAATATATGCATAACATAGTAGAAAAACACTGATAATTTAGAGGTTTCTAATGTGATGTCGTAAATAAACACATTTTTTTGCTCTTTCATTGCAAACGCTGGCTGAACCCAACGAGATAGATCAAAATAATGTAGTACAGTATTGTTCACCTTAAAATGGTCTACAAAAAAGTTCGCTATGGTATATGTCTATCTCTTAGTGGTAACACACAATAACCGTTATTTTATCCTTTGCTTTTTACAAGAAATAATGCCTTATTTACGAAGCGATTTTAAGCAATACAGAATTAATCCTTATCCAATTAAGTACCTTAAATACATTGCGCATTTAATATAGATCAATATGGCCCTTCACAGCATGTAATTTAAATGAATAGTTTAGAAGATATTACACATTTAAAATGCAGGGACATAACGGCTGTGGCGGTACCGGCCGCGGAGCCGGCGGCGTGTGCTTATAACTGGGGAAGGACTGGATAGGACAAAGCGCAAAGACCTTCTGTAGTACATTTAGTATCAGCATTGCACCCGTGCGAAGCCGGGGCGGGTCGCTAGTAAATCTATAAAATACTATTAAATCGTTTCATCACTTTATTTATAAGCAAACAATAAATTATTTGTTACCTAAGCGCTACTGGCGTCCACATAACAAATAGGCATTATAGCCACCCGGAGAAAGCCGGAGTAGGTCGCTAGTTAAAAATAATCAAGTAAGTGCTATTCTAAAATCTACGTTTTTTATCCCTTTGAGGGAACCAAAACACCTACATTGCTGCAAAAAGTGAAAGCTGAAAAAGACTGCGAAAGTCTAAAAAGCCAAAGGTAATGGTCCTTTTAAGCTTATAAGTCTAATTCTTTTCAAGAGCTTAAGTCTTAAAACGTGAGATTGCATGAAATAAGAAAATTATCTTGAGCGATTTAAAAGGCCGTTTTAAAATGTTCGGGTTATAATTACCGGCATTTGTACAATCACTAACGAATATAATAATAATATATATTAATATACTTTATTGCACAAAAGTGAATGGAAAATTAAAAAGTGAAAAATAAAGCACAAAGGCGGTCTAATCGTCGAGCGATCTCTTCCAGACATCCTTAAGATAGAGAAGTCAAAATCACATTCTTGACGAATATAATCTCAGAGGGGCAATTCTCGTAATGAAAATATAGTCAAAATTCAGTTTCGATCCAGTCTCGATCTCATAAATGTGTTGGTATTCTCCTAACACAATATGTAACTTCAAAATTAAATTTAAGCGGGATTATATCGAATTATGAGTGAAAATTAAACAAACTAAGAATGTTACTTTGCCAACAACAAAAATTGATAATAATTAATTAATGATATCAGTATATAATTTTAGTCTATTCACAATTGAATCTCGATTCGGTCAACTTTCAATCTGCGTTCGTAGAAAAATTACGAGAATTGGCCTTCTGATCTTCACTAAAATGCACATTAATGCGATTCAATATCTGAGTAGAATGCTTATTCCATGAACTTATTAACCAATGAATAAGCGTCTCTATTTTAAATCATATTCGTAGGTATGAATAAGCATTCTACTCAGTTATTGAATCGCAATAAGAGATGGTGGTAAGGGGGCAGTACGTCAAAGAATATATTCCTTCTATCCTTTCGAAATCCTCGTCGTCCACATAATGATGATGATGATGAAAAAAAACATGACAAAGTGTTTTAACAGATGGCGCTAAACGTATGTACGTATTTATGTCAAGGACATTATTTTAATCCATACAATTTAATTTAGTATAGATTTGACAAACGTAATTTTTGCAAGAAAAATATAATCAAAGTTTACTGAAATTAATATAATTTACAATACAGGGCTTAGTGCGAGTTTTCTAAATAAATAAATATAAATAAGTAAATTGTCAGACAAATTACACAGCGCCATCTAGCCCCAAAGTAAGCGAAGCTTCTGTTATGGGTACTAGACTTTTTTTTTAATATATACTTATGATACATAGAAAACACTATGATACTAGACTAAGACAAACAGATTATGTTCATGCACACAAATGTTTGTAATAATATTTCTAACTAATGGATATCGATATCATTACCTTCATTTCAGTATGGGATTGGCTCTACTTCGACTGTTTGTCGGTAGATGGAGCTCGTCACTTTCATACAAAATTAAGTTAACTTTGTCGAAAACTAATACGGTTTTTACGTATTAGTTTTCGACAAAGTTAACTTAATTTTGTATGAAAGTAACTTTGTAAGTCGCACCTAGCATGCAGTAGTCGGTCCAGTCATTTCGACGGAATTAGATATCAGGTGTTAATTCAGTCGAAACAGTGGACCCGTTACAATAAATTGTTTACATTTTTTGTTTCAAATGTACTTTTGTAATTTTGTATCTATTGACGGAAACACGTGCAAAAATTTTCGCACGCGTTTCATAAATTAACAAACTTGATTTTCATTATTTTACACACATCAACATATACATATACAGATTGCTTTTAGCAATAACATATCCACTTTAAAATATGTATGTGCAACAAGGTGGCCTTGTTGCACATACATATTTTAAAGTGGATATTTTCTGTATGCTAAGTGAATTATTTCTGTAGTTTATATAGTGCAAATAAAGCATATCTGTCTATCTATCTATACACATAATTTGCAATAACAACAAATAAGATAGGTAGGTACCTATAAAATAACAATATTTTTAATATTAAAATTATTGTATGTTATTAACTATTGTATGTTAGGTATTCGGCCATAAACGAAATATCAAATTAACGGCGAAAACGCAAATTAAATATTTTAATCCCAAATTGCAAAAAAATACGTACAATTTTTTAGTGGTGTATATGTCAGGGTACCTACACAGTTTGGGTAGTAAAAGACTTACCGTCAAACCCTAAATACACATGCCTTTGGATATGCCTGTGGGTTACTACCCACAGGCATATCCAAAGGCATGTCTTACTAGACATGCCCTGCGCTGGTAAATTGGCAAGCATCAACTTCCCTCAGTGGTATTTCCGAACAATTACGACATGGGAGCCTTCAAAAACAGAGTCTTTATTTTATTAAAAGGCTGGCAACGGATCGGCGACCCCTTGGTGTTGCTGATCTCCATGTGTGGTGGTGATTTCTTTCCACCAGGTGACATGCCCACCTCTCATAAAAATGCATGATAATTTTGCATAAAATGCATAAAAATTGCATAATATAAATTGGCTAGAGAATGCCAGTAACCCGCATGCCAATTTACTAGCGCCAGGCCTGTCATACTACTTACGAGGCATATTATTCTATGTATCACAGGTTTGATGGCAAGTCTTTAGCCTATATTCGGCATGCTAGTTTCTGGACAACCTACGACATCATAAATATTTTATATTCACTAGATAAGAAAGCAGATTTGCATACCAGAAAGTTTCTGCGAAAAATACTAATTCTCAAAGACATTTTCAGTGTAATAAATATACACAATTTGGAATTCAACCCGGGATTTCTTCAAAGTTTACATGGCTCGTGCCAACAGGATTAGGGTACTTGTAGACTTGCTACTTAACGCAAAAACTTCATCGTCAACAATAGAGTACAATATACTTTACTCATTATTACGCAGTCGCTTCCAGGTAACCTTTCCGTGAAGGAGAGTATCAGACTAGAAAGGGATAGAACAACTTGTTCTATAATGCCACAGTTGAATAAGTCTGCGAGGCTGGCATGAATTTCATCAATCATTTTCTCTGTAGCGAAAACTTGTGAACTGCAGAAAGTTCTATCATGAAGCCTACAAATTGTCAGCTGCAGCTCCATGTGTTGTTTGAGTAGCAGTACCCTCGCAAACACGTAGAAAAAAACATTTTTTTATTCATTCAGTTGAAAATTTGGCAAATTATAACATTTTGAGGAATTATTTTTTTTCCTGCTACAGGAAGGTCGTGGACTATACGTCGGCTGGTCGCACGAACGAAATAGTCCTACTGCAGTTGGCGGAGACCAGTGTTTTCAAGCCGCCTAAAGGCAATAACAATAGCCGGTTTAACATGCCATAAAAAGCATCAATCGCATGAAAGCAGTCATGCTGGCAGATTGGTTTCATGATATTCATATATCTAATCCACACGCTATAGATACCAAAACCAATTACCCTGACGATAGTTTAGGCGATTCGTTAATAGTATAATTAACGATGAGATGGTTTTACACCCTCTTTTGCTACTCTCATAAATCGCAAAATCACATTTATAAAAGCAAGTTTGTGGCAGGCCTAAGCCTCGGGTTTATTTTAGCGCCTTTCTCATTTATCCCAGCAATAAAATATTCATGTACCTCTTGTGAGATATGACAACCGTTCGCTCGATAGATATAATTTACCTTTATTATATAGGGGTAGAGTCGAAGTTATATTGTTGTTTACTTTCTACTTGCTGTATCCTACGGACACTCCTCGGCCACTCCATACAAATGTCGCGTAGATTACTACTACATAAACAATGGCGTATGTGCAGAGTGTGAATGAGCGTGTGTGCGTGCAACTGTTCCTGATTCGTCTCAGAGGAAAGGTGAGGATGACACGAGAGAGCTACAGGGAGTGTCCATACTATACATTACTGCACTTATACTGTGCTATGGGTTTGTTTCTACCATGCCCATATAATTTTTAATTATAAATATAACGGTCAAAATTTTATTTTTAGTAGCGCCTCATCACACGGCTTGCCGCTTATGTAGGTACGTCTTTTTTCAGTACACAAGCGTGAAAAGGCGTACACTACGATTCGTGTGCGGAGAGCCGCAGGTGGAAACAAACATATGACTTGCCTAATGGTGAACAATTTATTTTTTATATTATTAAGTTATGCTATAATCGCAAGAGACTGTAATACAATAATAATGTGTTGATCTGTTTCTTTTTAAATTTATAATCGAAAGTAATTGTTATTTTCCGGTAATTTTCGTAATTCCACTACTTAGGTCATGCAAACTACCGATTTTAGAAGAGATAGTGTAATGTAATATGTTTTGTAACAAAACTGACAATTTTCTACGTTATTCCTGTTATGGTCCGCATTAAAATAAGCATTTTAGTTAAAACCTGTAAATAATAAATAAATAAATATTTCTGGACAATTTACACAGCGCCATCTAGTTTTACCAAATTAAGCGCAAAGCTTGTGTTATGGGTCCTAGACAACTGATAAATATGCTTGAATGCATTTTTTTTGTAAATACATACTTATAATACATAGAAAACACCCAGATCAAGACATACATACATGTTCATGCACAAAATGTTTGTCTTGTGCGGGAATCGAACCCGCGAGCTTTGAGTCAAAGTGGCCGTTGCTAATTTGACCACCGAGATCGTCTGATAATGATAATTTGTTTAACTAAACATCGAAATTAGCTCTGTAAAAAATGTCAACATAAATTCTACATTGTAGACTTTGGTCTACAATGTAGAATTTATGTTGACATTTTTTTGGCCAGGCCCCAAACGTAGAAATCGAGCCGAGTCAAATAATTACAGAAGAAGAGTTAATTCAAAAAAATAATTATGCTTTTTTAGTTATGAAAGAAGAAATTAGGATTAGTCTTACCACCACGGAAATTAGGAAAAGATATCAGTCATGTTTCAGAAATCGCGGGCAGCAATTCGAGCAGATTTTTTGATTTTTAATTTTTGCTCTTTGTGCCCGTTTTGTTTCTTATTTTCCGGTATTACATTGTAAAAGTATTTTATTCGCAATAAATAATGTAAGGACACAAAGTACTTAATTTCTTTAATTTTATTTAATACTCATAAATTTGCAAAAACAAGTTTGCGAAGTTCGTTTCATTCTTTTGTTGGCACGTTCACTTTGATCAAAATTAGTATGGTTTATCTGAAAGTCCTACCTATGTTTATGCGAATAAATGAAAAATAAATAAGTTACATAATATGCTTGAAGGTAATATTTTGGAAAAATCTCAATAAAGAATAAAAATTGATTATCTCCCAAACTATAAAACTTTAGTTAGGGAAAGTAAGGTCCAATAATTAGCAAATGTCCTCCTCTGTATGTGGATTTACTATAGCGGGTTCAGTTCCAGTCACCCTGTATAGTACGCACCGCATAAGTCACGTGCTACTTTACTTTGGTAAAGTAACGTGGATGTACTAAGATATAGAAGGCAATAGTAAATTAAGACCTGAGTGCTTAGTGCGAGTTGTTTGTTCGCGTTCGATCATATCAACGTAAACAAACCGACCAAATAGAAAAGAATCTCAAGCTGTGAATTTGATATCAACATTATGTAGCGTACACTTGAGCAACCCGGCTAATTTGGATATGTAACACGCGTCTGGTAAATTTACAGTATGAAACTTTTTCTCAATTTGGTCGGCTTGTAAACCTTCGAATGTGACCAAAAAAACTCGCACTCAGCACTCTGAGGGGCAATTCTCGTAATTAAAATATAGTCAAAATTCAGTTTCGATCCATCTCACAAATGTCACATTTGGTATTCTCGTAACACAATATGTAACTTCAAAATTAAATTTAAGCGGGATTATATCGAAATATGAGTGAAAATTAAACAAACTAAGAATGTTAATTTGCCAACAATAAGAATTGAAAATAATTAATTAATTAAATCAAGTATATAATTTTAGTCAATTCACAATTCAATCAAATTAAGTCAACTTTCAATCTGCGTTCGTAGAAAATTACGAGAATTAGCCTTCTGGTCGAATAAAACCAATTAGTTAAATTTAATAGGTCACTCACGTTAAAATGTGACCAAAAAATTCGCACTTATCACTCGAATGTAAACAACCCAATCTCTGTACGGTATAAAACGTCACCTATAATTTATTTTCAATGTACAGAATTCAAATTTGTACATCTGAAGCCAATGCATATGTGATAAGAGAGTCATCAATATGCAATATGCGTCCTTGTCGAGAAATTGGAAAGTTTATTCCCTTGAGATGTGAGGCGAGAACAAATAACTGATTGGCTTTTGCCACTTTGGTCCCAAATCACAGACCAGGTATACAGTAGACATGGGATGTATGCATGGCGTGTCGACAGTAAGCGTCCGAACGCTTAACTTAAGGTCTCAAAGGCTCCGTTCGTACAGACCGGCTCATAGAGGAGAGGAGATTTTGGTGGCGTTTAAAACAGAGTTTTGGGTCATTGGCATAAGGTTTTTTTTTCAAATCCACTTCTTTTGTTATATGAGAATGCTCGAGAGCCAATGTGGTAAACCTTATGCCAAAGACACAAAACTCTTTTTTTTAAATAGATCCAAAATCTGCTATCCTCTCCAAGCCCGTTTGTGTGACCGGACCCTAACGGGAACTTGGACGGAACGGGGTGGGCGCCTCAAGCAGATAACGACTTAGAGCGACGGCAATAGGGTATTTTTTCCAAGTGACATCACGTCCCGTCCGTCTTTCGTCCGGGACGGAACGTTACACAAAGTGATTGAAAAAAAAAAAATCACCGTTTCTATAAGTTGTTTTCAACTTGACGTGTCCGGCCCGTCCCATCGGAGTTCCCGTTACATATGCTGAGACCTTTAGTATGAATTTCTTACAGTGGCATATAATCTTCATAAACTGATTTTGATCGAATATGATATGTATGAAGGTACATGCTGTACAGGATTTCGTTCAGTAGGATTTATTTTGAATCCTGTTTACTGTTATTCAGGGGTTGTATAGATTATATGGGAATTGAGTTATAAATGGTGTAACAAATCCGACTTTGTTTTATATACTTTTTTTTTAACGGGGCCTCGCCACACCTTCCCACCACCACTGTGTGTCCAATGTGGCCAGGATTAACAGAAGCGACCACCAAAAAAGCAATGAACAATGAAGTCCGCTGCAGTCCCGGGGCTAAAACTATCTTGCCTTGGAACTCGCAACGAATTTAATCAGAAGTAATTAGTAGGTATTCCTACTAAATAAATTTCTAACAGCTTCTTATTAGAAGCTGTTGAAATTTGACTTTCCCTCTTGGCAATTTTGTATACTTGTATAGATTTGTAGACGGAAACCAATTCACATTCGTTCAGACGCCAACTTTTGCATCTGAAAAGTTTATTCATTGCTAAACTTTGTCGAACTTTGTATCTGTTTTCAGGTATCCACTGAATTTAGAAATAAAACTTTTTACGAGATGTATAAAATTTGAATTAATTTATACTAGCTATTACTCGCGGCTTCGCCTGATTGGTCATTATTTTAACTAAGCTTTTTTTTCCGAGATAAAAAGTAGTCTATGTCGCTTTTTAGACCTTTTACTATATTGATTACTATAGCACAGTTCAGATTACTGCCCCCTTATCACCATCTCTTATTGCGATTCAATAACTGAATAGAATACTTATTCATACTATTCCATTTGAAATAGAGTCGCTTATTCATTGGTATGAACGCATGTTATCATTTAAAATTATCGTCCGTAAACCGATTTTACAGACAAACATTTTATTTTTTATTTTTTTTAAATTGTTTACAATAAAGGCATTGATTTAAACCACTAAAGCTTTTATGCCGAGTAGATCTGAAAGTCACATAAAAAAATTAGTAATAAACATAATCCACGGTATTCACATAATCTGTATAATCAACGAGATTTAGCTATCACGTTGTATGTAGCAATAAACATGAGTGTCAATTAAGCGCTAGATAAGTTTTCGATCGAATCGAAGGGGATTAAAACATACTCCACCAACCTGCTCAACTGCGTATTCGGGGAGACCAGTACTTTCAAGCCAAGCAAGATTTGGCATACGGATGTATCCAAACAATTACGACATGGGAGCCTTCAAGAACAGAGTCTATTTCCCTTAAAAGGCTGGCAAGGGACGGCGACCTCTTGGTGTTATTGATCTCCATGGGTGGTGGTGGTTGTTTTCTATCAGCTGACCCACATGTTTGTCTAATACCCTCATATATTTAAAAAGAAAGAAAAAAGTATAACGTTGAGTTAGTACTAAGAAAGAATTTTTGAAAATTCCTACGTAATACGTAATCGACGGGGCTAGCTAGTTAAAACTATTAAAATTTTTATAAATAATGTTTTTTTAGGAAAAAATAAAAACCGACTTCAGCTGGCAAGCGCAGCTTATTGGTGGAATATCCCGGAAGACGCTGCTGCCCGTCTTCCGGGAGAACATTATTGCGTCCCACAAGATTCCTTTGTGCGACATCCAGCGCAGAGCAATAGAGTGGCGCAATTCTATTCTGCCGGCAACCACAGGGCAAATTTAAGGGTTTCCATCGATTTTTCTGGGATCCCCTCACCAGACCCTGACTTGGTAATATGGGACCACTTCGCAATCATACCCTTTCAAATAAAAAAAGAATTTTGAAAATCGGTTCACAATTCGCGAAGATATCAAATAACATACATACAAAAAAAAAAATCTGTCGAATTGAGAACCTCTTCCTTTTTTGAGGTCGGTTAAAAAATGAAAATATCTGGTTACGAGAGTGCACTCTTTCATAAAACTCTATAGTCGGGTATTTAAAAATCAAGATAATTTTTTACACAAACTAATTTGTTAAGCATATGATAACAAACAACTTACACACGAACATAGCTTACCTAAGCATATTGGAGATTGATCGATTTTTTATTAAAATAGTAGTAAAAATAGGAACAATGGTTTTATGGCAATTTATTGATAGCATAAAAATAAAATTGAGGACTTGTCAGTTGAAGCTATATAGGTTCATTGGGTCATAAACTTACCATTTTTATGGTTTTATTGACAAAAATCTATATGTATGATGACTCCAGTGGCGAAGTGACTGACGGTGGCAAATTTCGTGGATTCTCGCACAAAACAAACATTATATATGTTTGTTTCCATCTAGATATTGGCGCAAAATTAACATTTTACTTGTTCATCTGGATATTTTTAATGTATTAACACTTAAAACAAAAACAAGAAGTTCATTTTTGAACTTTGATTTTGACTTAGCGAAGTAAAATACCAAGCCAGAATATACCACTAGAAATTATTAATACTGTTTATTACAGACGAGGTCGGTGGCGTAGCGGTCAATGACGCAGCTTCGACACCAACGCTCGTGGGTTCGATTCCCACACAGGACAAACATTTGTGTGCATGAACATGTCTGTTTGTCTTGGTCTGGGTGTTTTCTATGTATCTTATGTATGTATTTACAAAAAAAATGTATTTACGTATGTTTATCAGTTGTCTAGTACCCATAACACAAGCTTCGCTTACTTTGGAGCTAGATGGCACAGTGTAATTTGTCTGACAATATTTATAGTTTATTCCTCTATACCTAGCGGAATAGAGGAATAAACGGCTGAGCGAGCGGGATGTCACTAGCAGTCCTCACTGTAAGGTAGAAAGAGATACGTGATGCAAGCTGATAAAACTGTTTTTGGCAACGGTTTGACAGCTTGTTTGCACTTATCGACATGATCCACATTTGAGCTATAGTGTATAAATGGCGAAATCGTGGATAATTTTGTGTAAGTTAAAGTATAATTTTGTGTTGTGTCATATAGTCTGTTAAAAGTGTTGCATATCGATGACGTCGAAGTTTGCTAAAACGTAACAAAGGCGGACTTATAAAAAAGTCCATTAAAACGTTACAATATACACACAGACACATAGGATGTCAAACATGTTGCATATCGGTAGCAGACTTAAAAAAGTCCAATAAAGTATAATAATGGTAGATCTATTATATTTGACACATAATCGGTCTAACATATTATATAATGATGTCATCAGTGGTGTACTTAAAATTCCACTAAAACATAAAAATGGCGAGGCGAGTATAACATTGACAGACTTTGGCTGTCAAACATTTTATAGTTCCAAACATAAATATAGGGAAATTTGTATGACATATTTTTCACCTTGCTATGGTACGGTGCGATAGCTCATAGAATGCCAAATTTATAGAATGACATGCATGATTAGGTTAGATTAGATCAGGTTATGTTAGGTTAGATTAGGTCAGGTTAGGTTAGGTTAAGTTAGGTTAGGTTACAATTGAAATTTATTTACGCAAAGTCACAGTACTTACTTCTATTAGTCAAAGACAATTTTTTCAGCAACTGTTTTATTGACTCTGAAGTCATGTTTCTTTCGTCGAATGGTATATTTGGAATGCTGGCACTCGAGTCCTGTTTCTTTAGAACCGTGAACATTGCGCTGAGGGTTAGGAAACACTGGCTATTCCCTTGACCAGATGCTAGATTGTTATTATGGTATAGCATTCCCAGTTTGCGCCAGTTGAATTCCTGAAACAAATCAAACAGTTTACTATTAGAATTCGTCAATTGTCAAATTGTTTACTAAAGATGACATCGATATAAAAATATATTGTTTATGCTGTTGATTGTTGGCACTTGGTGGAACGTTATTAACAATTTGTTATTAAGTGGTATATACGTAGTATTAGTGCTTTATTAATAACTAATCTATATAAAGAAGTTTAAAGAAGATTGTAGACGACTTTTGCAATAAAGCAGTGTTTCACACCATAGGTTTCTAAAGATGTACATATATAAAACGTGTACATAAATAAAAAATCTGTTCACATTATATGTACGTCTAACATAAAGTTGGTACTTGGTATTAGTTGATGTGTTACATTCACATAGACAAATCATATAATTAAAAATAACACTGGTCAAGTATGAGTCGGATTCGTCCATGATGGGTTCCGTACCTCCGTACAATATTGAAAAAAAAATGTTCAATATAAATCGATGTAGGTAGGCGTGCTATATCAATATGTATCCGTAAAGATCTTGAAGGTATGTAATGGTGTTATTACATCCGTTCTTGTATAAAGACCCCCGTTATTTTTTAGCTTAATTTTATTTTTAGTATTTATTGATCTATCGTCACGTTATACGTCACAGTATAGTACATAATCGGTGACAGTTTTAATATCCACCTAATATGCTTCAAGAGATAGAGCCCTGTGACAGACGGACAGACAGCAGAATCTCGGTAATAGGGTCCCGTTGGCACACTTTCAGTGCGGAACCCTAACATCTCCACGACAGCCATAAAAAATAAGATTTACGGTTATACTACGAATCGATCGATGTGTTTAATTTCATAATAAAAAAGTTCAAGTTGTAAAGCCCTGTATATACTGAAGAAGAAGAACTAAGAAAATAATTTATTCACAGATAACACCATAACAAACAAGTCAAAAAGCACAATTAATATTTAAGAAAAAAGAAATAGTGTTAGCTGTGCGATGTCACAAATCAGCCCCAACTAAGCTTAAACCGAAATCTGTAGCAGACACGGCAGTGATTTTCAGTTAGGATAAGTTGCATAAGAATTACTAGTAGGCCGATGCCTTTGATGTTCCGCGAAATACCGCTTATCATCTTTTAACGTCGTTTACCGAGTACCATATACTCGTAGACTGTATGCTTTGGCTGTATGACTTCCCCTCCCTCAATGCACATGCCTCGCACGATTGCTTTGTTTAGAGATCTCCATTGGGCGACTGGTAGAGAAAGGAGCGTCGAACGTTCCCTATACTGTGCTAATAATTATAGATATTTTGAAGAGAAAAATCTTCATAGTGACCTACTGGTTTATTTGCACACAAAAGGAAAAACACGTCTACACTACGTGTGTTGAATGAAATATGTCTGACAGATTGCAAATGAGAGTGCAATGAACGTGTCAATCAATCATTACATTTTCACAACTGAATATCGGAAACACATGCAGTTTAACAGATGCAGAATTCACAAAGTTTAGTGCTCTATCGTTGCTGGCAACATCATACGAAGCAAGATCTTTGTATAGAGAATTTTAAGGATATTTACGATTTTGGAAATTTTTCGGCGATTTGCCATTCTTGGCAAAATATGGCCATATTGCCGAGAATGGCAAATCTCGAACCGTAGACCCAAAGATTACCTATCAGTAGCTTAGTAATAATCCTTACCTAAAATTATGAAGCTGTGAGGCCATACTATGGTAAACTACGCAGCGTACATTGAGTTATAAACGTGAGTAGCGCCACAGTAGAGATATCAGAGCAGTACTTTATACTTAACGCCTGATATCGACGTAGAACTCTATAAAATCAGTCTTAGAAATTATTGTGCCTACAGAAAGCTACATAATGAGACAGTAACATAAGCTATATTTTATTGAACCCGCGTGAAACCAGGGCGATTTGCTAGTGGTATATTAAAACGAGGTATTCTCTTCCCATTTACTGCCAAGACTCAGTTACAGCTTGTCAACATTTGACGTTTTCCTTAAAATGCAGTTCACGATATGTCTATATCGTGAACCGCATTTTAAGGAAAACGTTAGTTTCAATTACGTGACCGGGACCGTAATTATCGCGGCGAGAATATAAGTACCTTGTTTTATTGTGCCTTAGTCACAGACCACCTTAGGTGGTCGAAGTGTGCGTTTATAGTAGATAATTTAGATGAACGTTTCAATACACTGTATAATGCGTCACATAACACAACATGCTATCATATACGCAGCATTGTGACACATGAATAAGGTAAAATGCGTATAAATAAACATACTTTTGATTGAACAATCATTTAAGTGTGTGTTTGAGGTATAAGGAGATGTACGAAGGTATACCACCAACTCGATTATCATTCGACTAAAAATTCCATATCAATTGATTTCTCTCTGTCTGATCGAACTTGACTAAACTATTCAATCTATATTAAAGAGTGATTATTATACGAGTACGTCTGGCCTAAGACCTTATTTGAAAATCATATACATATAATCACTGGATTATTGTGTATATAATTCTTTAAGAAATCGAAGTTTAGGACCAATTGAATTACGAGATATTCACACTGTCTATCATCTAGTATCGTCTCGCTTATACCTCATTGATACGAGCAAGACGACACTATATTGCAAAATCTAAATTCTTCATAGTCTAATAGACATTTGGTATAATGAATCTAATCAGCCAATAAGAATAAGTAGTAGAGTCACGGGAAAGTAAAATATTACATTACACTACTGGTAGTGCCGTGTAGCAGAAGCTAGAGGAACAAACGAGCCCTTTAAGACGGAGTTTGAATACTGCTACTACTAATGTTTACTGTGATTAGGTTCTCTCGATTTTCTTGATAGTGGAGCTGTCGATTTCCAAGGGAGGAATAAGGTAATAGACCGAGGGGGATGGCTTTAGTAAACATTTATTCTGCTTGTTACACATCGCTTGAACACTGAAAACGACAGCTAATTAGTCGGCCCGCTGACTCTAAGATGTAATGGAAAATTTATTAAATATGTATTAAAGTTAAGTACTTTTTATTATTATCAGCCACTTTTATTTATTATGTTATATCTATCCACTGCTGAATTTTCACCATGTGCGATCTTCCGCTTTCCGCATTCATCTGCTTCCCGTTGCGACATACTCATGAAATCCAGATAATATAACGTACCGAACAATATGTACAGCGATAAAACTGCTTGTAGACTTTATACTGTTATTGTAACATCTTTGTAAACTTTATTTTCGTACATAATAGAGAGTTGTGTTGTATTTTATTGTGTCGTATCTTTTTCTTGACGAGCTCGGTGGTCGAATGGTTAGCAATGGCCACTTTGACTCCGAGGTCGCGGGTTCGATCCCCGCACATGACAAACATTTGTGTGCATGAACATGTCTGTTTGTCTTGGTTTGGGTATATTATATGTATTATAAATATGTATTTACAAAAAAAATGTATTTAAGTACATTTATCAGTTGTCTAGTACCCATAGTACAACCTATAATTTGCAACTAGATGGCGCTGTGTAAATTGTCCAGAAATATTTATTATTTATTTATTACTTGTGCCAAACGGATAGACCGATTCTGATTTTTTTTATGTGAAAGATGAAAGACTTTAAAAGACTGTATTTCAAAGACTTTAGTCGCCTTGTACAACATCCACGGGAAGAAACGGAGTGCCTTTAGTCGCTTTGTACAATTCTATTCTAGTCTGCCGGAAACCACACGGCCGGAAAGCCGTGTGGTTTCCGGCAGACTAGAATAGAATCACTCCGTTTCTTCCCATGGATGTCATACAAGGCGACTAAGGGAAATACATTATCAAATATAGATTAGGCCTCCCCAACCCGTTTGGCCAGCGTGGGGAGTGTAGGCCAAATCCTCCTTCCGTCTAAGACGGACGATAGATGGTCGTGCTCCTGTAGTGGAGACTATAATGGACCTGATGATGATGATGATGATTTTGTGAGGTAGAGGTGCTTCCCCAGTCGGGTAGCTTATAAAATACACTATGCTCTCTTTTCCAGAGCCTCCTTTGTAAGTCAGCACGGTGCACCACGTCTAGGTGAGGTTGGCTTTCATTCAAAGATGTCGATGACCTACTTACACCCCAACAATACACAAAATAGACACAATGATTTAAAGCTGTTTTTAATTTATCCGCCGCATTATTAAAATAAATAAAAAATGTAAACAACCTGAATTTGTTACAAGAAAAATAAAATAAAAAAAGGCAAACATAAAAGACCCAAAAGTTGGCATAACCATTCGTAAATATTGAATGAATATCGGAAGGAATGAAACTAGGCAAGAAAATTGAGACAGGAATAAAAATCGAACCCTAATATATATATACATTTTATGCCCATCTTTCATTCATCAGTTTTTATTGCAATAACCAGCCTTTGCACTTACTTCCCGAATTTTATGAGAACGTATAAAAAAGGTGTATTTTCCCCTTCGTCAAATGGCAAATAAGCAGACGGCCCGCCTAATATAAAGGGATTACTATAAGTCACAGAATATATATTTTTTTTTTTATACTACGTCGGGTGGCAGACAAGCATACCTGATGTGAAGCGGTTACCGTAGCCATATTAACGCCTGCAACATAAAATATTGCTCGCGCGCCGCCACCCCCGCTGCCAACGCAGCATCTCCTTCCTTTCTTTCTCTGGTGACCTCACTCACTCGCAGGAACACAACAACCCTCAAGGGAATTGCTATTTGGCTGCGGTATTCTGCGAGGTGGAGGTACATTCCCCAGTCGGGTAGCTTACAATTAAACTTACAAAAAAAAAAAAAAAACCCTACCTCTCTTTTCGCCAGAGCTTCGTTTGTCAGTCAGCAGGGTGCACCACGTGCAGGTGAAGTTGGCTTTGGTTCAAAGATCTTGATGAACCACTTACACCCCAAAACTATTACCACAACAGATGCAGGCAATACTAACTGTATTGCTAAGCTGAGTATTTATTTTTGAACTCAAAACGGGACATTAGTTTTTAAACCCCAGTTAACATGTTAACAATGAAAATAAACACAACTTATTGATTTTCTTTATTTAGAAAAAGTGTAACTTAATGCAAATTAGTATTTACTATTCTTATGTTCATAATATGTAATTCTAATTATTTTTATTATAATATGTTCTGTGATTTCCCGTCCGCGCGTGTCTCACGAGCTTCGTAATTTTAAATTTTCGCGCGGTTTTGGAAAACGGGACTATTTTGCGCCCTGGAGCTTTGTTTGGGGACAACGGGACAGGTGACCGAGAAAAGGGACAGTCCCGTTCAAAACGGGACGTATGGTCATTATTGCCCGCACATTGTAATCACTTCACAGGTAACGTTACTCATTCGCATGAGATCGAGACTGGATCGGAACTGAATTTTGACTACATTTTAATTGCGAGAATTGCCGCTTTGCTACCAATCCGCTTGAGTGCCTAGTGGTTTACTAGGTGGGGCGAGAGACTCGCAATCCTGTGATATAACCGTAAGGTTGGTGCACAGGGGAGCATTAGCTGTAGACCTATGCCCAGGGGCGTCGCTACCGCCGTATCAATGATATGGGCCCCCCGAGCTTAAAGGGCCCCCAGCATATTCAGTTCGAGTAGACAGAAGAGCCCCCTCAGCCCTAAAGTGTTTAGGTAGAAGGGACCACCATCAAGTTTTGATACATGACTCGTCTAGCGTAAGCTACGCCACTGCCTATGTCCTTCCTTTTAACTTAAAAATTAATCCTTCCTTTTAACTTAATAATTATTAATTTAAATGAAAAAATAACTTGAAATTATTTTTCTAACAAAAAGGTTTGAGTAATAAGCGAATATTCTTTGAATATTTCTCATGAAGGCTTTCTCGACATAATATAAATTGGGTTTGTGAGTTATAATTCTTTGCAACGGAGGCACTGTTGTGCTTTTAAGTTAATTGTTTGATGAAGATTTTTTTTTGTTACTTAACATTTTAATTACAATATAAACACCAGAAGTTTCTTTTACTTTACTAATAAGAATAACGTAACTTTTTTCAACGTAAATCCTAGTTAGATTTTGTTTAATGTTTTTAAATTTAAGTAATGCAACTCGCTGGCTTCGCACGGGTAAATCTCTACTTGTTTTGCACGGTGCACACCTGTAAATCTCTCATCCAATGCAGACTTTCAGCTAATATAATAAAATATCTATGCCTTATTTGCCATGTTGCTGTCTCTCACATTGCTAAGAGGGGAAGGCAAATTCCAAAAGCTTCCTACTCCTACTAATTTCTTCTGATTAAATTCATTGTGAGTTCCAAGGCAGCCGTAGTTGTACCCCCGGGACTGCAATGAACTTCACTGTTCATTGCCTTTTTTGGCGGTCGCCGCTGTTAATCCTGGCTACACATGAGACACAGTGGTGGGAATGTGTGGTGGGCCCCCGTCCATAATAAAATATCTGCCGAAATTTTATTAAAATTCAAAATCTTTCAACATTAAAAAAATTATCTTAAACTTTTGAGAGCAATGCAATTTTCTTAAACCGCTTAAAATTAAGGCACCAATGAATATGAAGAGCATTTATCTGAGATCACAACTTTGATACCAGTAATGAGATACCGAAATTGGTTTAGGCACTAATATTGTATTCAAATCGCGTACAAATTCCAGATGCAATATAAAATGCGATGCGGCTTCTGAATATTTATTTTTATTTGTTTTTTTTTACCCTTGGCCATAAAGAGGGATTATATTGTATAAGTTTGAGGACTGTTTGCGGTATTGTAGCTCAAACAGTTGAGCCAACTGCTGTTTATGTATTTTATTGAAGAGACTGTTCGGATTTGTTCTTAGTTATGTTTGATTAAAGTCGTTTCTGGGGTTCTCAAAATTTTACAGCCAGGAGCGAGAACGTCGAGGTATTTTATACATTCTCAATGTTATTGGAATTAAGAGTAGTGCCGTAGTATTTTAATTTGCCTAGATAGTTGTAATTCTCGTTTTTATATCTAAAAATAATATAAAAACAGGAGAAATAAAAAAAGTTTTATACTTTTAGATCGTATTAAAAAATATTTTTTAAAAATAATTAAACTACAACTTTTCGCAGTTTTCCAAAGAGACTACAGCATGGGGTTCTTCAAGAAAGGCGTGATGAGGTTTTTACAGACTCGGCAACGCGTAATTCTGGTGTTGCGAGCTTCCATAGGCTGCGATGACTGCTTACTATCAGGCAGGTCGTATGCTTGCATACCCACCTTAGTTGTATAAAAAAAACACTCTATTGGTTTTTGACTTTTTTATTAACATAGTGGCTTCGCGTCGCCTGATGGTAAGCGAAAAGAGGAGCCCAAATTGCAGCGGCCACTGAGAGAGGCTTCTTCACGCTTCGTTTGAAGGATCCCATGATGAAGGAGGACGGAAACATGTGCCGGCAAGGCGTTCCACTTTTTAATAGTACGACAGAGTAAAAAGTAAACGTTGCAGTACGAAATGTTCTCGATAACAGGATGGGGGGCCCCCACACACACATTTCTACTACTGTGTCTCCTGTGTAGCCAGGATTAACAGCGGCGACCACCAAAGAAGGCAATGAAGTCCACTACAGTCCCGGTGGTAAGACTACGGCTGCCTTAGAACTCACAACGAATTTAATCAGAAGAAATTAGTAGGAGTAAGAACCTTTTAGAATTTGACTTCCCCACTTAGCATTGTGAGAGACAGCAATATGGCAAAAACGGGCGGTCTAATATAATATACTTGTAACGTGTAAATTTTTAATTGTGGCATTTATTTCAGGCTTAAACATATCTTACATTGTTTTGGAATGTGAAAACATTTGTTGTTTACGAAGAGAGATATTGACGTTTCGTTTGACAGTTTCTGCTGTTCCAACAGCTGATGTAATTTTAGCTTTTGCAGGATTGCGGACCCTGGAAGCCCGCACTTGTCGATAGTCGGCTCAAAAGTTTTGTATGGCAAATTAGGCATTAAAACCCTAAATATATGGCTAGTCAATTAAAGCCCAACTGCAACTGCACCACGGATTATAAGTATCTACTACTATTGGAGATCTATAACAGACTGAGTTGTTACCGAACATATCGATTCCAATAATATGAATTGTAAAATCGTCTGAACGCTTGGTAATTCTCCGTTATAAATTGTAAAATTGTAAATGTTCTCAATAGTGAAATAATAACATCTCAAGCCCGTGTAGCTCTATGACGGAAAGGAGATAATGGAATATGGGAAAACAGTTCGTTAAAGCAGTGTTCCGAAAAGTGTGTGCCGCGGCACACTGGTGTACCGTGGCTATTAGTTAGTGTGTAGTTATTTCATAAAGTAAGTAGAAAAATACACGAATAAAAATTTTTAATCATAAATTAAAAATCAGTTTTTATTTGTGTAAGTATTTACCTCCAAAATATTTAGTTTTCCTAGATGTACCTATAACACAAAAAGTTTGCGGCACACTGCGTTAGAGCACTCACCATAGTAGAGACGATAAAATACGCTTAGCAAGCTAATGCCCCTACGAAGTTGGAGCGTTGGTACTGTAACGCCATCTAATTAATATTATTCAAGGTATTTTCAGATCATCTTTATCTCTAACTAGCTGTCCCGGCGAACTTCGTACCGCCTAACAATCAATGAATGTCGTGGTACATATTAGCTGAACTAAATTTATGATTTTATGGAATTAAAACAATGAATAGTAGAAAATAATAGAGAAGCTCGATGGCGTCATTGCGCGTGTCAGTCTAATTGAACACGCAAGTTAAGCAACGTCGACCGTAGCCTGTACACGGATGGGTTTATATTACCTCGAGCTCCTCCGTGATTCGAAAGACACGTTAAGCAGTCGGTCCCGGTTGTTATCATTAGCTCATCTTGAGCTCCTCCGTGCTTCGGAAGGCACCGATGAATGATAACAACCGGGACGTTAAGCCATCGGTCCCGGTTGTTATCATTAGCTCATCTTGAGCTCCTCCGTGCTTCGGAAGGCACGTTAAGCCGTCGGTCCCGGTTGTTATCATTAGCTCATCTTGAGCTCCTCCGTGCTTCGGAAGGCACCGATGAATGATAACAACCGGGACGTTAAGCCATCGGTCCCGGTTGTTATCATTAGCTCATCTTGAGCTCCTCCGTGCTTCGGAAGGCACGTTAAGCCGTCGGTCCCGGTTGTTATCATTAGCTCATCTTGAGCTCCTCCGTGCTTCGGAAGGCACGTTAAGCCGTCGGTTCCGGTTGTTATCATTAGCTCATCTTGAGCTCCTCCGTGCTTCGGAAGGCACGTGAAGCCATTGGTCCCGGTTGTTATCATTAGCTCATCTTGAGCTCCTCCGTGCTTCGGAAGGCACGTTAAGCCGTCGGTCCCGGTTGTTATCATTAGCTCATCTTGAGCTCCTCCGTGCTTCGGAAGGCACGTTAAGCCGTCGGTCCCGGTTGTTATCATTAGCTCATCTTGAGCTCCTCCGTGCTTCGGAAGGCACGTTAAGCTGTCGGTCTCGGTTGTTATCATTTAATGACAGTCGTTAAGTTAAGTCAGTGGCATTTACGTCGTTAAGTTGAGCAGCGTGTTGGAGTACGCTCTAAACCCCTTCGGTTGAGGGAAGACCCGTATCCATAAAAACTGAAGATTTCATAAAAATAAAGATTTCCTTATTGTTAAATTTTTATTAAAAAAACGTTTTGTTTTATTTTTTTTAGTTTTGAAATAGGTTTTATCATTTTGGTGATTTGTAATTGTCATTTCTTTTGATTATTACTCTGATTTGATTCTTGCGCTCGAACCCCATGGGAAAAGCGTTTTCACCCCTATCGATTTGACATTTTTAAATTTTCATAACAAATCACAGACAACTTTCGCGACATAAAAGTGACACCAATTGATTTGACGTTTTGATATTTGACAACCAATAAATATCGTAATCCCTTTTTCAACTGACACTTTCATTTGTATGGGAAAATGTTTTTTCATTTATTTTATTTTTTCGAGAATTTTCCAATGTTTTTAAGAGTTATTCTGCTATTCGGGACGGAAACAAATCCAACAAATCAAAAACCATGGCAATCGGTCCAGCCGTTTTCGAGTTATAAGTGTTGTAACAAACACGACTTTCTTTTATATATATAGATGATTAAGATCATTTCTCTATTTCACTTTTTAGCTTACCGCCTGCGTGAGTAAGCCGTCATCGCCAATCATGTAGCAAGACCCCTATCACAAATTGACCACGCCTTGGCAAACGCTTTCTTAGGTAAGTATTTAGGTCTTCTGACAATTTGCCAACAAAATTTAGGGTCATATTTTCGGTCAAATCACGTACAAGTACAAGTAACAAAATGTATTTAGGGTAGAAGCACTCAGACTACATTATCAGTAAGAGTAAAGTTACTAACTTACTGATTACTTTGCCATAAACTTTTGTTTGCAATATTTTTTTGTATATATAGTGAAGTAGGTTCAAAGTGGGCTTGAATTAAATTTCCCACCAGAGGGCAGCCCGCGAAATGTCGTTAATTTAAAATTATTATTTTCGTAATCAATCACATAGCAGTGAGCAATGAAGTGATTGGTGACGGTCAATTTTATTTTTATTAAATTACTAGCTGGCCCGGCGAACTTCGTACCGCCTAATTGTCAATGAATGTCGTGGTATACATATTAGTTGAACAAAATTTATGATGTCTTGAAATTAATATAATGAATAATAGAAAATAATAGAGAAGCACGATGGCGTCATTGCGCGTGTCAGTCTAATTGTACACGCAAGTTAAGCAACGTCAACCGTAGCCTGTCCATGGATGAGTTTATATTATCTCGAGCTCCTCCGTGCTTCGGAGGGCACGTTAATCCGTCGGTCCCGGTTGTTATCATTAGATTATCTCGAGCTCCTCCGTGCTTCGGAAGGCACGTAAGACATCGGTCCCGGTTGTTATCATTAGATTATCTCGAGCTCCTCTGTGCTTCGGAAGGCACGTAAGCCGTCGGTCCCGGTTGTTATCATTAGATTATCTCGAGCTCCTCCGTGCTTCGGAAGGCACGTTAAGCCGTCGGTCCTGGTTGTTATCATTAGATGGCAGTCGTTACGCCAAGTGGCCTTTAGGCGGCTTGAAATTACTGGCGTCCGCCAACTCGCAGTTGAGCAGCGTGGTGGAGTATGCTCGAAACATATTCAGTTCAAGGAAGACCCGTATTTAATATTACCCAGCAGTGGGTAAATATTAAGTTCAGTATTTTACTATGTCACAAAATAAAGTACCATGACACTTGACAACCAATTAATATTCATTTTCAAGCATTCATTCATAAACAATTTTCAAAACAACAACGGACAAATTTCGCGACGTAAAAGTTAGACCAATCGATTTGACATTTAATTGAAAATCAATAAATATTCCAATCCGTTTTCAAATTTAATTTTTCGACAATTTTGTCAATGTTTTAATACTTATTATCCTATACCCACATTTCTGAACGCACGCATACATTTGACGTACGCACGTTAACGTCACGTGTGACAGGTCCGACATCCACGAACATTTTGTATGGAAAAATGATTTTTCTTTTATTTTATTTTTTTCGTAAATTTTCCAATGTTTTAATAGTTATCTTGCTATTCTGGACGGAGACAAATCCAACAAATCAAAAACCATGGCAATCGGTCCAGCCGTTCTCGAGTTATAAGTGTTGTAACAAACACGACTTTCTTTTATATATATAGATAATTTTATTTTTATTAGTATGTACATACTATAAATTGTATGTATTTATTTACATTTACAGTTGTATTTATTTACATGTATTTTGTTTTCTTACTTCAGTGCCTACTGACAGTTTTCGTTCTGGGACTTAAAGGCTGACTGAAAGAGCTCACATAAAGAGTATGTTGGCTATAGTACACCAAATTATTATGATAATCTACGTTATCCAATATTTAGTACAACATTTACAGTCAATTGGAGAATTAAACGAATCCAGTAAATAGCACAGAAAACGACGCTAGCTTGTTCTGATAACCGATCTTTTTCTTGAAAATTTACATTATTAAATTTATGACGTGGCAAGATCTTAATTTCTATATATTTAAATAAAAAAGCATATCAGCATATCAATCTGGAAGTAAAAAATCAACTGCGAAATAGTAGTTAAGTTAAAAAACCACCTAAGTACGAGATGGATTCGCGGAATATGGGTTCCGTATTAGAACCATGTCCATATTCCTTTAGCCCTAACGTTGTGCATTTACTATAAAACTTCCTACATAAAATACTCTATTCTTTCCCTTACAATATGTATATATATAGATATAATATATATAATAATATAAACGCGGTAACAAATAGTAAAAATAACCGACTCTAATAGCATAAGTTTAAACCTAAGGGGTTTTTTGGTGCTATTTTTAATTTAACTATGTTTATTTTTTCTGTAAAAATGGTAAATAAATAAAATTATATCAATAATGTTTAATTGTAAGTTCTATTATTTAGTCATTTTAATGGTTTACTATAGGTGACATAATATATTATTATTATAAAAATATATTATGTCATTTATATATAATTATTCTTTAAACCTTAATAATTTTATTAACTACATTAGAATATTAATTTTCTTGATAAATATTCCACGCATTCTTAAGAAAATGGATCTTGATATTCGAACAGAGAATAGAAACAAATAGATCGGACAACGTCAGAGCAGGGATATCTCGATATGGGCACACCCCGGCCACTCCATACAAATATCGCGTCGTTTACTACTACATAAACAATGACGTTTGTGCAGAGCGGGAATGAGCGTGTCTGCGTGCGGCGCCATAGAAACTGTTCCACATTTGTCTCAGAGGGGAGGTGAGGTCGACTAGTGAGAGCGGCAGGGTGAGGCCATGCTGTACATAGTACTATTACTTATACTGTGATATGGGTTAACAACCGTTAAGAATTGGTTACACTTATATCCGAATTCAATAACGGTTACTAAAAACTAGCTGTTACCGAATTATTTCTGTTAAATAGAATCGAAACGATTCGGTTATTTATGATCATTACTTCTTAAATTTTTTATACTACTCGTACGTCGGGTGGCAAATAAGACAAGACAAGCTTACGATCCGCCTGATGTGAAGCAGTGACTGTAGCCATATTACTGCTCGCAACATAAAATATACTCGCGAGCTCGCTGCCAACGCAGTAACTTCTTCCATTCTGGTGGCCTCACTCACTCGTAAGAACACAAAAACCCTCAAGGCAAATTGTTATTTGGCTGCAGTGATCTGTGAGGTGGAGGTACTTCCCCAGGAGGGTAGCTTACAAATAAGCTTTACCCTACTTCTCTTTCGCTAGTCGACAGCGTGCACCACCTGCAGGTGTAGTTGATTATATAGGTAAGATCCTACATTTCTTTTTTTCTTATTCAGGTACGGAACCCTAAAAACTTATATTGTCAAAATAAAACCACGGCTATAAAATCTCAGTATGACTAATGCAAACTAATTTAATAGCAGATTGACGATGGATAACCATAATTACTTAAAAACTAGACAATGGTCGCGCTCATAAATTTCACATTAAGTTAGGTTAAGGTAATGTTACATTATAATAGCTTTTACGTTTTTTTTTTCTTTTTCAGACCAGTGCAGTGTTATATAAAATTGTATTATTTAATTTTTATTTATTTTGACATTGCAATATTATTAATTTGTTTTTATTAATTTAATTTGGAATTATTATTGTTTGAATATTTTTTATTACTTCATATTAACATATTGACTGATACTAATGTTAGTAATTCTTAAAATCTGTATATTTTTTACAGGGGACATTTTTATTTGTAAATTGTATTTCAATTCATTATTAATATTGATTAATTATAAAATTGTATTTTTGTATGTGACTTGCAAGTTTGTTGGAGTCAATTAAGTGAAGTCACTCTGTGAACTGGCATGAAGTTATTTCTTAAATAAATTTATTTAATATTTTTAATTAAATAAATAAAAAAGGGGTGTACCTGTGTCATGGACACGGTTGTACGTGAATGCGGTATATGCACTAAAATTATCTCAAAATGGCAACGCTTCCCCCTCCGCCGTACCCGATGTTCCCTTTGGAGTATTCCTTACTTAGTACGTAATAAATTGTTTGATCTTTGATCTATCCAGTGGTGTGATAAAATTTTAGATGGAGATGATAGATATGTAGCAACACCAAACTGTATCCCTTGATTTTGTTATCATTCGTTTTTTTATTAGCTTTCTTATGGAAGCAATTATAATTTGAAGTGTTCACGTCAAAGTCTGGCCGTGTCGTTTCCGGCAGACTGGAATAGAATCACTCCGTCCGTTCTCATGGATGGCGACTAAGGGAAATACATTACCAAATATCGATCAGGCCTCCCCAACCAGTTTGGCCAACGTGGGGAGTGTAGGCCAAATCCTCCTGTCTGGGACGGACGAGAAAGAGTCATGCTCCTGTAGTGGAGACTAAAATGAACTGATGATGATGATGATTCACGTCAAAATAAAACGTAGTTTCAGAAGATATTTTGGGGTGTAAGTGGTTCATCAACATCTTTGAAACAAAGCCAACTTCACCTGCACGCGGTGCACCCTACTGACTGACAAACGAAGCTCTGGCGAAAAGAGAGGTAGGGAGCGTAATTGTAAGCTACCCGACTGGGGAATGTATCTCCACCTCACAGAATACCGCAGCCAAATAACAATTCCCTTGAGGGTTGTTGTGTTCCTGCGAGTGAGTGAGGTCACCGGAAAGGAAGGAGACGGTACCACTGCAGCCAACGCAGCATGCGTTGGCTGCAGTGGTACCGGCGCGCAAGCGATATTTTATGTTGCAAGCGTTAATATGGCTACGGTAACCGTTTCACATCAGGCGGGCCGTATGCTTGTCTGCCACCCGACGTAGTATAAAAAAAAGATAAAACTCTTTATCGTTTAGTCTATATTAACTTCCACATCGGCATACCGTGTCCAAATTTTCCTCAATTTATCACATCGCAACTCACTACTGAATTGCGACGCTTAAGGAATTTTTATTTAATTTAACATTCTTCCAGATCTATTACAAATTCGAGGCACGTTGAACGATTATCATTGAATTACGTTTAAATTCCTATAGAATCTTTAATTTGTTTGTTAATAAACTCATTCCTTTTTATAAAATGACTAGCTTACGCCCGTGACTTCGTACTTGCGTATATTAGCCACTATTTATGTTTTTTTTACACATTTTTTAAACGGCATTCGTGGATGTCGTCACTTCTCGAAGGTTGACTAGTAGAGAATTCTTTTAGCGTTAAGTCCGCCTTTTGTACCAGTGGTCTTACTGTGGTCAATAATAAGTTTAAATAAATAAGTATCCCTGTATCTTGTGGAAATTTTCAAAAATCCTTAACTGTACATCAAGTTTCAACCCAATCACTGCTACTAACATGTTATCTAGTGACAAGTGACAGTTGCCAGGACCGACGACGGCTTATCGTGCTCATACGTAGGAGCACGTAGGAGCTCGATACAAATAAACCATCCATGAACAGGCTGCGGTCGACGTTACTTGATAAGACTGGCACTAGCAAAGACGCCTTTGAGCTCCACTCAACACAAGTTCGACTTGACATACAAGTGCTTCATTAATAACAGAATGTCAGGAAAGTGCCACAAAGTGCCAGCAATTAACAGTATCAGTATTTTGATAGATTGCTAATCATTAAAATGGTATTTAATATATGTTCTTCTTCTACATACAATTGCGGACAATAATAATAAAAAAATGTTATGCAACATTGACAAAACAGAAGGGCAGAAATAAAACAAAAATAATACGACAAAACACATTACACTTACAAAAGACGATACAAACAACATTCAGAATTTAATTACCTCAAGGACTTTGTGAATGGCAACTGCTGCTTGCATATAGTCCCCCATCATCCTCGTCAGGGTTGCATAACTTGGGCTCTTGAAGCTGAACGCCTGGGCTTGAGCACCAGCAGTCAGCACGGGAATTCCCCACGGGCCTGCGTATCTCGCAACAGGAGCGATGACGTATTCGCAACCAGGTCCAATGAACGCATCTGAAATATTGTCATTCTTAATCTACTATGTCAAGTGAAATTTTCGTAAATGTCTTGACCTTATAATTTTAATTTTCTTGTTGGATATAAACACAACCTATACGAAATTTATTATCTGTTTTTAAGCTATCTGTTTGCTGAATGTTTTCACCAATTCTATCGTAACATCTTTATTTGCTAAAGACCCATCTATCATTATGTTAATTAGAGTGAAAGTAACAGAATAGGGTTTGTATATCCCTGGGAAAATATGTAATATATTGAAGTATCTATCTAAAATGTTTTTTTCCCGAAAAAAAGGTACAGACAGATCGATTTTAGATTATAGACAAAATTGATTATAGACCTGGATTACCTGCAATTCGAAATAGTATTTTTAGATACTAAGTTAACTATTCTTGAATAATATCATTATATAAATTTATTCATTGGTATCTCGGAAATAGCTCTAACGATACAGATAAAATTTGTACTTCAATAACATTTAACTTCTCAATTTTATATATATCTTCTATCTGAAAAATGCATCATTACAATAAAATCTGCGGGTCACTTATATCTGTTGTTAGCAAATTTTAACAGAATACATCATCACTATATTTTGTATATAAACTATTATTTTGTACTTTGTTAATCGCACAAACAGACCCTTCGTTTAGTTATATGTAAATAATAAGTACAAAATTAGAAGGTCAAGCTTTTTTTGAAAACAAAAACAAAATAAATTTCTTAGAAACTTACCAGCAGATCCGTTGATATAGAACTCAAACGCAGCCAGCGGCCCTTCTACTGATGAACACGCAGTATCTCTGTAGTCTACCAGTAACTGCCAACCAGGTAGAGGACCATCAGGTTTCGTGACAGCTGATATAGCTATCTCCAATATCGGCAACACTTTCACCAAAGAAAACACTTGATCAGGATCAGCTGGCAGAAGCACGCCTAACTTCACAATTTTCTTATGAAACTGGTGTCTCTCTGGCCTTAAATTAAAATTTGTTTTTTTCACATAGTAAGGATTTGCTGCAAGGTCATGAGGGTATCCTACAGCATGTGAATCATCATACGGATGTTTTGGCATCTCAAAACGATAAGGATGCTCAGTTGTATTAATAAATTCTTCCTTATTCTTAAAAAAGTCGTAATATTTACTGAGTTCTTGGATTTCTGGAGCAGAGTATTTATCGGACTTGTCTTCACTATCTTCATCCCTTTGTGGTGTGCGACCTTTCCGTAGATTTTTATAATGTGAATCGTGTTTATGACCACGTTTCGTTTTCTCTCTTATAAATGCATGCAATGCATGAGTACTTTTGGTATCTTTAAATGTTTTTATATTTACATCATTATCACTAACATCACACGTAATTATCACATTTATAACACATACATAAAAAATGAGGAATGAAAATAATATAGGTATGTTATTATTTTTTAATCTTTTACGAGCTGTTCTTTTAATCTCGTGTGTTTCAGCATTGTCCAAAGTTTCACTAGGTTTTTTGAGAGCATTTTGTGTTTTTTCAGATTCTTCGGTTCTTCTTCGATCGTTATTTGTTCTGTTTCCATTGCTTCTTGTGTGTAAACTCAATGTCTTTATTGAATTTGGCGGGAGAGTCGCATGGACGATCTCCTTTATCATTTTATCTTAAATTCGTGTCATATTGTCTGATTATTTTATAACACTACACTTAGTGCCTGATATAAGAAACTTGTTAATATTAATTATTTTCCTGCATACACGAGAGCGATGATCGTTTTATTTATTAAGCAAGTTATTCATATAACATTGTCTAGATCAAATATTTTAAACGTACTAGATTACAACCTAAGGCATTCGTGTTAAGAACTCCATTGTTAACTTATACATAGTCGAGGTTATTTTGTTTCGTAATTGTTTTTCTCAAGAATTTAGAAACGTAAGGCAGGCCCTTCCAAATGTGTATGAATGATCGCATAATATCAAACAACGTTTCTTATTGTATTTTAAAACTAAAATAATATATTTTACCTTAATTTATTTTGTTATTATGCTTTGCGTGATTTTATCGGATTCAGAAGATAGGTAGTTATATATTAAATTTTAGTACGACATCGGCGTGGCAAACAAGCATGAAATTGATCATGATGTGAAGTAGTCAAAGCCTGTAGACACTTCCAACAACAGAGGCGTCACACACGAGTTACTGACTCTGTTGACGTTTTTCGTGAAGCATCCTAGAAAAAAAATGTCTAGTAAGTTCGTTTCATAACTTGAGAGTTCTTCGAAGAAAATCTACTTTGGTACAGAAAGTGAATTAATGTAGTATAGTATATATTAGTGAGATATAGTAAATATGTAGAGAGAGACAATGTAGTAAAATATATATTAGTGTCGTACAAATTAAATATTCAATATGTACTTTCAAATTGTATATAATATGCTCAAGCTGATACGCGCAACTGGCCGTGCGGTTTCCGGCAGACTAGAATAGAATCACTCCGTCTCTTCCCGTGGATGTCGTACAAGGCGACTATAGGAAATACATTATAAAACATCGATCAGGCCTCCCCAACCCGTCTGGCCAGCGTGGGGAGTGTAAGCGAAATCCTCCTGTCTGTGACGGTGGTGCTCCTGTAGTGGAGACTAAAATGACCTGATGATGATGCTCAAGCTGAGGTTTTATTGGTAGCTGACAGCGATGAACTCATTAAAATTCTGGGTTCTTTTTTATACTACTAGAGTGATAAACAAGCATTTGACCTACCAAATGATAAGTAGTCATCGCAGACTATGGATGCTAGTGGCACTATGGGCATTGTGAACGCGTGTCCGAGCCTGTAACCACTTCATACCCTTCTTGAAGAATACTGCAGTATCCCGAGAAATCCTTGACAGGGATATAAACAGTGAGAATATGTAGCAAAGAAGAATAAATAAATAAATATTCCTGGACAAATTACACACGGCCATCTAGTCCCAAACTAACCAAAGCTTGTACTATTTGTACTAGATAAGTGATATAATACTTAAATATATAATATATTTTTGTAAATACATACATAATATCTCGTCTTGTCAAGAAATATATTCATCGACAAATTTATCGAAAAATTAACGCTTAGAAGTACGAGCGTGAAATCAAATAATATGCCGTGAAAATGTACTGTAGTATGTAATAGTGCTATAGATGACGTCGGCAGTTCACTTATGGATTCAGTTAACTATTGTGAAGAGATAAATAGACGAAACCAATTTTTCGCCAATTCTCTGCCTTGTTTTGTGACCGTGTCAATCTTTGAAATGCTAGATAGTCCTTGTTACGTAAAATACATGACAAGTACCTATACGCAAAATTATTATTTTAAAAATATAATTTGTAACATTAAAATTATTAAAATAATTAGTAGTAGCTTGCGCTGGCTACTTCGTACGCGCGTATCCTATTTTACCGGATCATCATCATCATCAGTCGAGTCAAAGGACGTCCACTACTGAATGTAGGCCTCCCCTATAGACTTCCACAAAAATCTCGGTTCCGCGCTGTTTGCATCCATCGACTCTCTATGATCTTTATAAGATCAGCCCGCTTACCACCAACTCTTATTGCGATTCAATAGCTGAATAGAATGCTTATTCATACCAATGAATAAGCGTCTCTATTTCATATTTCAAATTGAATAGAGTCGCTTATTCATTGGTATGAATAAGCATTCTATTCAGTTATTGAATCGCAATAAGAGTTGGTGGTAAGGGGGCAGCAGTCCATCTAGTGGGGGGAGGGGGTTGGGGGCTCTTGTGCGGATTTAGCGGCCTATTAATTTCAATAGGATTCGTCCATATATTTGAGCTGTGCGACGGTAGACCTGATAGTATCATATAAAGATATAGATTATTAAAATACTATCCCTTCCATTACCATTTCAAGTTGTATTAAAGTCAAAAAATTACGTGATGGTTAGTACAAAATTAGGTTTTGTAATTGTTGGTGCAAGTTAATTTCCGTTATTTTGAGCGATTTATAATTTTAACCCGTTGAGAGATAAGGTTACAAATAGTTCAGACAGGGTATGACATACCCGCATGGGCGAGTCTTTTATTGACGTCACACTTTCTAGTGCAGACGTCCGAATACAAAACTGGCGCGTTCTTCCTGAAGCTTCTTGTAGTGATCACCGTCTGATCGTATGTGAATTCTCCCCAGTTGTTGAAAGCTTACATCGGCAACAATTAATAGGTTTTCAATATAAAACTAAGAATGCTGACTGGGCAAGCTTTGCTTCACTTTTCGCTTCCCGCGCTAAAGATTTTACTCGTAGTGAACTTACAGTCACAGAAAGTGTCGAAATTATGTCTGACACATTCGTGTATTGCGCTGACGTTGCATTAGGCCGAAAACCTATAGTTAATAACAGACGATGCGATTGGTGGAATGATACCCTTGTTAGGTTGCGTAGGAATTTCCGTGCCGCTAGACGTAAGATTTCAAAATTAAAGAAACGTAACATCGAGGGAGAAATTTATCAAACAGCTCTACGTGACTTGCGTATTGCTAGATCTCATTATCGCGCTGCTGTTGAAAAATCCAAAGGTAATTTATTAAAACGTATTGTAGAAAGATTAAATAGTGAGGGCCCGTGGTCTCCCCTATATAACGAATTTAAAGCAAATAGGCGGATTGATCAGGCATATGTATCCAATATAAAATTTAATAATTCACATACCCTTGGTGTAGAAGAGACCGCTGAGACAATTCTGCATGCGTTAATTCCTGATGATTGTGCCGATAGTGACAGTGACTACCATCGTGAGGTTAGGAGCGCGGCGGATATGTGCCCTTCCACTCCAATATCAAATGTACCGTCGATGGATGAATTTATGTCTATTGTTAAAGCTTTGCCTACAAATAAAGCCTCCGGTGATGATAAGATTTCGAATAGAATGATTAAAGAAGCTTGTAAAGTAGCCGCTGAACCTATCTTAACAATACTTACTCGGTGTATTGTAGAAGGTCATTTCCCTGGCATTTTGCGAAGTGGTGTTATAAAAATAATACCAAAAGGCGGTGATAAACCACCGGACGATCCGAAGTCCTACCGTCCTATTACTCTGCTACCGTCGTTGGGTAAGCTGCTTGAGCGCTTGGTTGTGCCACGGTTGCTGCCCGGTGGCCCGCAATTTCATAAAAATCAGTACGGCTTCACCATTGGCAAGTCTACTGTTGATGCTGCGCTCGCAGTGCGCAAAGTTGTTGAACTCTCGGAGAGCAAGTATGTTGTAGCTATTTTCTTAGATATCTCAGGTGCCTTTGATAATGCTTGGTGGCCAATGTTGTTGCTGAAACTTAAGGTGAGAGGTTGCCCTAGCAATATCTACTCTCTCATTCGATCGTACTTTTTGAATGGTACAACTAAATTAAAACTTGGCCATTATGTTGCTTCAAAGGTGCTCACGCAGGGCTGCCCCCAGGGTTCAGTGTTGGGACCGTATCTCTGGAATATCGGTTTTGATGATTTTTTTAGCCTACCCTTACCGGAAGGGTGCTCGTTAACTGGTTACGCTGACGATGGTCTCTTATTAATCAATGCTAATTCAAGATCTAGCATAGAGGAACTAGCCAACACTAGCCTAGGCCTAATTTCAGATTGGGGTTATCGTAATCGTCTCGATTTTGCGCCACATAAAACATATCAACTCTTGCTTAAGGGAAATTTACAGGTTTCACCGCGATTTCATTTTAATGGAGTATCTGTTGCTAATAGAAGTTCGGTTTGTTACTTAGGTTTGCTTTTGGACAGAAATTTTAATTATATTGAGCACATGAAGCAAGTAGGTGAAAAAGCAAAAAAGAATTTCTATGCCTTAACACGAATTTCTACCTCTACGTGGGGATTAACTTTCAAAACGTTAAAAACTATTTATACCGCCACATACTTAGGTTGCGTTACGTACGGTTCACCTGCGTGGGCAGATAGGGCTACTATAGGTGCAGCACGTCGTAAATTGCTTCAAAGCCAGCGCCTTGCTCTGATATTTTTATGTAAGTCGTATAGAACTGTAAGCACCGAGGCACTACCCGTGCTAGCAGGTGTGCTACCGGTAGACTTAGAAGTACAACGCCGCGCTTCAATGTACTATACATCTAAAAATATGGTCCCTGATTTCTTGAAAACGCGTGATCGTGAAAAAATAGTTAGACTGTTCAAACCTATTAATGAAGTATTTGAAACATTGCTGTCTGAATGGCAGGAAAGGTGGGAAACTTCTACCAAAGGACGCCACTTGTATCTGTTCTTTCAATCGGTAAGAGATAGATTAAAGAAAAAGTGGTTAGAAGTAGACCACCCCGTTGCGCAATTTTTAACTGGACATGGCAATTTTAAAGCTAAACTCTTTTCGTTTAAATTAGTGCCGTCGCCCTTATGCGAATGTTCTACTGCTAATTCTGAATTCGATCAAACAGCACACCATGTTCTCTGGGAGTGTGATCTTTGGCAGCGGGAGCGGGATGACATGTTGAATTCATTGCAAGTTGCATCCGGGGTAGTATACTATTCAGATTTGGTAGCAACAAGGGAGAATTACCAAGCGTTCAGACGATTTTGCAATTCATATTATTGGAATCGATGTGTTAGGTAACAACTCAATGTTTTAGGTCCCTAATAGTGTTAGAAACTTAAAATCCGTGGTGCACGGCAGTTGAGCTTCACTTGACTAGCCATCTCTTTAGGCTTTTAATGCCTTATTTGCCATATTGCTGTCTCTCACATTGCTAAGAGGGGAAGTCAAATTCCAAAAGCTTCCTACTCCTTCTAATTTCTTCTGATTAAATTCGTTGTGAGTTCCAAGGCAGCCGTAGTTTTACCCCTGGGACTGCAATGGACTTCATTGTTCATTGCCTTTTTTGGCGGTCGCCGCTGTTAATCCTGGCTACACAGGAGATACAGTGGTGGGAATGTGTGGTGGGCCCCCGTCCCATACCCGCATACAAAATTATCTCTCAAATATAAATATTAGACATGGCCGAGTCCGACTACACTAATCTATATAGTAAATGCTTCACATCAGGCGGATAGTTATTTTACCTTACGATCCTTCTTCTATAGGCAATCTCCGCATTTAACGTAAACGTGAACTTATCTAGGAGTAGTATGGATAAAATTGATCTAAAAATCTAGTACGAATATAGTGGAATACGATTGCATGGAAAACGCAGTCCTTGTTAAACACCTAATTATCGTTAAACTAACAAGTTTCAGCCTAATTACTAATTAATTCGGTTGAGCCACAAAAGACACATAAAGCAGTACGTCAACTTCAATGGCCGAGAGCGAAGCACTTCGACACGCCGCCAAGTACACGTTTTGACGTGACAACGTCTTATAATTCGATGGAGCCGGCTGCACGCACGAAAAAACATGACTCAAGCGGTGTTACCTCGCTCTGAGGCATTCCATTAAAATTTTCTTTTGAAAAATGCAAACATTCCATCAGTATTTTCTTATGACGTTCTCACGTTCAACTATCGTCAGTAAACCGACTTTACAGACAACCGATTTTTTTAAGTAAGCATAGTAATGCGTTGATTCAAGCAACTCGTAATAGCATAGTGCCGTTAATGCCTACTACTATTATATAAACAAATGACGTTTGTACACAGCGTAAATAAGTTTTTATATGTATGTACGACGGTGAACAAATGGTCCCAGATTCATTTCAAAAAGCCAAGCTCTACTGCAAAAAGTAGCGAGGTGGTTCATGTGTATAACTAGGTTAATAAATCTCAAGCTTTACAGCATAAACTGCGATCAAACAAGCGCATAGATATAATTTAGGACGATAACAAATATAGGATTATATTGTCTATTTCTATGCATATCACAATCTTTAATCACTTTATAAATTGTCATTGAAATATGACTCATAGAATTCGTAGTCATATATACATATAAGTAGTCAAAAATATTGGCCCGAGGTGACCTCGAAATAAATATTCTATACTATATGTATAATTACTAGTACTAAATACTAAATATATACAATACAGTACCGACACCACTGAGACAGTCAGCCTGTGGCCGGTGCAAGCTGGTCAAAACGTCAGGCAATAAAAGGTATGTAAAAATACCTTACATGCAAGATCGCGTTAATTTCCGTGGTTATTATTCATCATGCAAATCATCATCATCATGAAAGTTGGTAATTATTACAATATTCAGTGGTAATCCATAAAGTATGGAGGCACTATTTATTACTGTGCTTTAGAAACGCCGCCGTGTATTTATGCCAGTGCGTCACTGTAAGACACTTATATAGAGTTGATATACTGTATTATAATTTCTACTGTGTCTGTGTTCACAGCTGCTCAACACTGGAAGGTCACCAGAAATACCGTGCTATATTCAAAGTGTTCATTGTGATGCAAGATGTAATTAAAAACTAATTTTGCGTATCGTATATACAGATTGATAAGATTAGTATTTTAAAGTTTTCATTTTCAGTGTATGCGGCGAAACTCTGGAAATCTTTCTCGGAGCTCCACTACTTGTTTTACCAATTTCTATATTTTATAAGTAGTATTTACTTTAATGTAATATACTACAGCATGGGATTCTTTAAGAAGGGCGTAAAGGGGTTGTTACAGGGTCGGCAACGCGTGAGTGATACATCTCGTGCTGCGAGTGTCCAAAAGCTACGATGACTGCTTACTATCAGGCTGGTCGTATTTACCACCTTAGTTTTATAAAAAAAACGTGGGTAAATAACATTGAAATTTAGCTATATGTAGATTAATCGAAAAATTAAACTATTTTTTCTTTTTAAAAGTGCCATTCAATTAATAAATTTGAAACAAGGCTCGCTCTATCTCGGAAACAAGGTTCGTGGTGTAAAGCAGTCTTAGAGTGGCGACCGTGGGGAGAAAAACGTCCCAGAGGAACACCCCCATAACCTGGAAGAAGAGTCTTAGTGGAAAGATGACGTGAAAAAGGTGGCATGAGCGAACTGAATGCCAGTAGCACAAGATCGAGACAAATGGCGCAAATTAAATGCTAAGAAGAAGAAAACTAACTTCAAATTCCAGCTCCATTCAAATAGTATAAATAATTATTCGTATGTAGGAATTACTCATAGTAAAACAGGTATTATAGTAACACACTCTAACAACACTAACTTTATTTATACCTTGCACCGAAAACAGGGCCAATACCACAGAAATATACTCAAAACACCAAAGTACTGCATGCGCGTTACTGTCACATATTCCTGTTAACGCGCGTGCAGTACTATAGACTAGACTAGACTATAAGCTACAATATCCGCTTTATATTATGTTTTTTTTATATAAGTAGGGGCCAAACGAGCATGTGGATCAGTAACTCCAACGGCTCGCCGATTCGTTGCCAGCCTTTTAAGGAAAATAAAGACTCTGTTCTTGAAGGCTCCCATGTCGTAATTAATCGGAAATACTACAGAGGGAAGTTGATTCCACAGTTTCACCGTTAGTGGTATAAAATGTCTTAGGAAATGTACTGTAGATCACCGATCGTTTGTATAACACCCAATATGATATAAAAAGAATTTGTATAATTTTAGATTAATCATATGCCGTTTTATTCCATCACATAATTTAACTATTAGTCTCGGTTTAAAAGTGTTATTTGAGTTATAAAAATAAAGACGTAATAATGTAAACTAGCTAACGAAACGCAATTATAGTTTTTATTCCACCCAAACGAAGCTATTCTCATAGCTTCGTTTGGGTGGAATAAAAACTATAATTGCGTTTCGTAAAAATAAATTGGCCGTGTGGTTTCCGGCAGACAAGAATAGAATCACTCCGTCTCTTCCCGTGGATGTCGTACAAAGCGACTAAGGGAAACACATTATAAAACATCGATCAGGCCTCCCCAACCCGTCTGGCCAGCGTGGAGAGTGTAGGCCAAATCCTCCTTCCGTCTAGGACGGACGAGAGAGGGTCGTGCTCCTGTATTGGGACTAAAATGACCTGATAATGAAAAATAAATTACAAGAATATCTAAAAGCGTCAAAATTAAAACAATAGGTGAATATTTACATATTCTAGACTAGTATCTACTCCTTTTCTACGCTTGGAGTTTTTTTTTTAATGAGAGGGGCGCAAACGAGCACCTGGATCACCTGATGGAAAGCAATTACTACCGCCCATGGAGATCAGGAACACCAAGGGGTCGCCGATCCGTTGCCAGCCTATACTCCTTCCTTTCTGGTGACTTTACTCACTCGCAGGAACACAACAACCCTCAAGGGAATTTGGCTGCGATATTCTGTGAGGTGGAGATACTTCCCCAGTCGGGTTGCATAAAAAATATGCTATGCCGTATCTCTCTTTTCGCCAGAGCCTCAGTCAGCATGTACCCTGCTGACCACGTGGCATGTACCACGTGAGGTTTGCTTTGGTTCAGAGATGTTGATGAACCAATTACACCCCAAAAAATAGTTTGAAATATATTTATTTATTTTACTTGGGTTAACACAATGTGTACTTATAATTTAAAATATGGCTAAGTAGAGTAATTGTACTATCAACATCATCAACCACAGTTTACTGTTTTAATATTTTGAAGCAACTACGATGGTACGTAACAAATATACATTCAATATGTTGAAATTAAAATACCTATATAATTTAATAGGTAATTACGAATTGAATAATAGGAAATATAAAGGAATATTAATTCAATCAGAGAAATGAATAAATAATCAGTATGAAACCTTCATCAGCCCATATTCATACCACTTCTGGGATACGGGTCTCTCCCCTCAATCTAAGGGGTTTAGAACTTACTCCACCACGCGGCTAAAGTGATGCATTTCGGCTGAATCGGAAACACATTAATTTCCATTTTACAATCCAGCAAGTTGAAAGATTACTCCGGACAGACAAATAAAATTAAAAATATGTATACTACTCGACTAAACAACACCTTGGATATTTTTTTAATTAATCATATACCGTGACAGTGAAATTTCAAAACATGATTTAGCTATTAGTCTCAGGTCAAAATGGCATTCAGGCAAAACAATAGATTCATATTTACATATTCGTATTCGTTACAATCACAACAAATAGGTAGACAACCAACAATGTTTCTATACATATATATGCTAACTAATCATCTAACACAAACACATGAAAAGTGAGCCAATGGGGATGTTTGATATTTTTTTCTGACACCAGATGTCGCTAGGTAGGCGTCGGGTCCAGATTGTCAAATTGTACTGATTTTTTTGACAGTGAAACTTCAAGACGACAAGACAACACAAGACGTCAACAAGACATTTGACAAGATGCTATGAATTGACAGACGATTGGACCCTACGCTACAGTGCTGCCAAAAGACCCTCATTGTTTTACCCCGCAATTAGTTCGCTCAAGCAAGCCGACGATTCTGACGTTAGTGACAGCTGATTGAAATAGGTAAAGATGAAGTCCTCTACATTTCAAAAATGCATAATTTATGTCAATAAACTTATGTTGGTAAAGTAAAGAGCTCACATATATCACACTAAAGTACACAATAATAATTGACTTTATATTTACTTTAGTTACTTTCATATTTTTGCTATATTATAAGAAATTGGCGCCATTTTGCGCACGGTGAAGAAAAGAGATAGCAAGTATATAAAATCTCTGATATCATAAGGATGGCAATACTCTGTCCCAACCTACATAACTAATTATTAGCTAGTTATCCATGCAACAGCATGAACCGTTTTCTGGCGCAATTTATTATGGGTAACCCATGTCTATAGAAATATAATATCATTCTAAACACCTATATACATATAGACAGCTTCATTCTTAGCCAGGAGTTCCCTAATTGTACGTCGTTAAGCCGTGAGGCGGCTGATGCTATCTGGCACTATCTTAAGGGCGTCTCCAGACAGTACTCATAAAGCTTTAGTCGCGATTCGAGAAGTACTCAGAGAAGCGACATCATCTTTCTCATTGGTTGTAGTACGCGTATAATAATTGTACAATTATAGTTTCTCATATAATTATAATTTCGTCAACCTAATGAACAACGCATTTTGCTCGCTCATGGAGACTTACCGCCTAAGCTGAAGCCTTATTACCATAAGATTTTTGACACGATAACGTATTATAAATCGATGAACGCCAGTTGCACGCACGAAAAGGCATGAATCATTGTCACGTTCCGCTTGAGCCGAGCGTGCAAGCGAGAGCGCGGAACAAGCGATAGAGTGGTACGATCGGGCTAAGCGTTTCGCGTATGACATTGGCATCTATCTCTCTACCACTCCAACGACCGATGTTTTCTTATAACGTTATCACGTAAAATTATCATCCGTAAATCGCTCTACAGACAATATTTTTTTTCAATGCGAAAATTGAACTTCTGTTTAAATTTGTGGTAAACATCTTTAATTTAATCGGTAGAGCGCTTCTGTCCCTGCCTGCTCTTCCGACATTAATCGGCTTCAGCTTAGGCGGTAGGGTACCTGATCTAGAGTGATCTGGGGCGTTACCGCCGAAGCTGAAGAAATTTGGTACCATCGGATTTTACAATTGCGAAGATCAAACTTTAGCTTAAATTGGCGGTAATTGTGTTTAGCTTAGTTGGTAGAAACCATAGAGCTCCACCGACTAAGCTAAAGATGTTTGTCATTGACTTATAATAAAATAAATATAAATAAATATTTTTAGACAATCTACACAGCGCCATCTAGTCCCAAATTAAGCGCAAAGCTTGTGTTATGGATACTAGACAGCTGATAAAATGTACTTAAATACATTTTTTTTCGTAAATACATAGAAAACACCCAGGCCAAGACAAACAGACATGTTCATGTACACAAATGTTTGCCTTGTGCGGGAATCGAACCCGCGACCTCGGAGTCAAAGTGGCCGTTGCTAACCATTCGACCATCGAGCTCGTCTTACGTACTTAAACCGAAGTTCTATTTTCGTGAAATAAAACTCCGATGGTAATCGGCTTCCGCTTCGGCGGTAGGGCCTCTGTCTGTAGTCCATCTGTATGTCAATTACAGTCGGCAGCATTTTACGGTCATAGATACCTTTACCTTATGTAATGTGTGGTCTTAGAGACCTGAGGGGCAATTCTCGAAACTAAAATATAGTCAAAATTCAGTTTCGATCCAGTCTCGATCTCACAAATGTCACATTTGGTATTCTCGTAACACAATATGTAACTTCAAAATTAAATTTCAGCGGGATTATATCGAAATATGAGTGAAAATTATACAAACTAAGAATGTTACTTTGCCACCAACAAGAATTGATAATAATTAATTAATGAAATCAAGTATATAATTTTAGTCAATTCACAATTCAATCGCGATTTGTTCAACTTTCAATCTGCGTTCGCAGATAAATTACGAGAATTGGCCTTCTGGACACTGCGGATGCAGGACCGACGCAAAATGGATGCCCTAGAAATGTGGTGCTGGAGACGCCTCCTCAGAGTTAGTTGGACTGTTCGACGAACTAACGTGTCCATTCTCAAAGAACTTGGTATAAGGCAGAGGCTTTCGTCGCTTGTACAACTACGCATCCTCAAGTTCTTTGGACACGTTAGCAGAAATCTTGACGCCATGGAAAGATTGGTAGTGCAGGGACGAGTCGAGGGCAACAGAGCGCGAGGTCGATCGCCAACCAGATGGACCGACTTAATAAAATCTGTCACCAAAACGTCGGTGACAGAATGCGCTCATCAAGCCACCGACCGAGATCGATGGAGAAGGATTGCGAGAGCAGCAACCGACATGGAGAGCGACAATAAGTGACCACGACCACTCTGTCAAGAGTGAACGACTAGGAAGATACCTTTACTTTAGTCTTTCTTAGCTTGAATATTTTAAATGATTCTTCTAATAATGATAAAAGCAGATCTATTAATGTACGACATTTCGATCTATATAAAAAAGTACATTTTTGATATATAAAAATGACCATGAATAAATGACGGCAATAAACATAAAGGCGTATCTCATATTACATTTCAGTAGCCCAGTGTTTTTCAAACTTATTGATTCCCTGAAATGAATCCAATATTCTCCAAGGATATACCAATTTCATTGTACGAGTAATAAAACTGTAGTCTGTTGTTCGTTCATTCGTTATTTAATCATGTTAGGAATAGAGGCTACTTCCACGTTTCAGACATTAATAAAATCAAAACATCCGTTAGGCATGAAAAACACTGTCTAAAATGATTTCGATCCCCGCACGAGACAAACATTTGTGTGCCAAGTAAAACATACCAAGAGAAACATGTCTGTTTCTCTTGGTCTGGATGATGTCTATGTATGGCATATATGTATTTACAAAAAAAAATAGGTATTTAAGTAATTCATCTGTTATTTGTACCCATAATACAAGATTTGCTGAGTTTGGAACTAGATGGCGCTGTTTTACATAGTCTGTCTGTATGTCCAAGAATATTTATATTTTATTAGCATGAAGTAAGATAACCATCCTAGTAGTATATTAGTCGATAATGGAAAATCTTATTGATTTGTGGGTATATTAGACCCCACAAGGCAATCGAAGGGTTAGTTCTCTATTGTCCCTTTTATGTACAATGAAAACACGTGCCGTAACCACGACACGGAAGTTAAAATTTAAACTTGACCTTTTATGATCTTAGTTAAGAATATCGCCGTGTAGAAACTGTATTTTTAAATAAGTACATTTTTTTTTAAGAAATATAAACCAACTACAAACATATCACCGTATAAGGAACTGATGTGTTTTTGATAATTTTGTTGTGTTGAATAATAACATAAATATGCGTCAGGAAAGGTGTATGTTCGTAGGTGTGATTGTGTGTGATGTATGTTTGTGTGTAGGAGCAGGGTTCTATAATAGTTTTAAATATAATATTTAACTACAACATTTTCATGCCAACATCTAACACGAGAATGTTGTTGTTGTTAACAACGGGTTAATACAATTTTGGGATGTAAGTGGTTCATCAACATCTTTGAACCAAAGCCAACTTCACCCGCACGCGGTGCACCCTGCTGACTGACAAACGAAGCTCTGGCGAAAAAAGAGGTAGGGAGCGTAATTGTAAGCTACCCGACTGGTGAATGTACCTTCACCTCACAGAATTCCGCAGCCAAATAACAATTTCATTGAGGGTTTTTGTGTACCTGCGAGTGAGTGAGGTCACCAGAAAGGAGATGCTGCGTTGTAAGATGGGGTGGCGGCGCGCGAACTATATTTTGTGTTGCGAGCGTTAATATGGCTACGGTAACCGCTTCACATCAGGCGGGCCGTATGCTTATCTACCACCCGATGTAGTATAAAAAAAAATTCAAACATTCGTCATCAAATTTCACAAAAAGGTCACGTTCAAACAAAAATTCAACAGAGAGTACTGAGGTTTACTTCAAAGTGTTTGTGAACGAGGAAATTGGAAACCGAGTGCAAGGGGACCTTGTAACTGAAGCTTTAACCTGCGATCTCGTAAACTACTTTACTAATTTAAATTCTTCCTGTGATCAAACGAACCACAAACCGCGCGGATGTTTGTTTACTTATCGTTCTTTTAACCGACTACGGTGGAGAAAAGGTGAGTGTTTTAAAGGTTAAGGCACAGTATAAGTAATAGAGTACTATTACTTATACGTACAGTATGACCGCTCCCTGCCGCTCTCTCGTGTCGACCTCACCTCCCCTCTTACACAAATCCGGAACAGTTTGTATTCCCTGTCGACGGCGAGCCGTGCGGCAGTAGACGGAGGCCGTGGGCATCATGTTAATCCTCTAAACACATTGTGTAATCGGTAGAACACACAAAAATATTATAGGCAAGGGTATATTGGATAAATAAATTTCCCACCCACTGGTCTACATAGAATATTTTGTGCTTTTGAAAACATTGAATTTTACAAAGTCGCTACGCGTTTTTGCCGGCGAATACATTCAAAATTTCAATTTGTGTCTGCCGCTGTAAATTCAACGAAATAAATTATGCGCATACATTAACCGAAAATAGAACTGAGGACTAACTATCGCGTCTTATTGTTATACAATAACATTGATGTATTAAAATATATGTATTTCGTTTGTGTATGTATTAAATCCGGAACGAAGAAATTCGACGGAGAACCAAAGTGGACATAGCTCTCAGAATCAGCGATTTGAAGTAGCAGTGAGCTGGCCACATCTGCCGAGTCAGCGATGGCAGATTAGGGAGGAAAGTTCTAGAGTGGAGGCTACGTATGGTGCGATGAAATGTAGGACTCTCCCTCTCTAGAAGGACCGACGACTTCAAAAAAGTGGCTGATAGCGGTTGGATGCGGAACGCGGAGTATCGCATATGGTGGAAAGCATTGGGAAAGGCCTATACCCAGCAGTGGGTAGATACAGGCTGATAATGATGATGATGATGTCTATATAACTCTCGTAAAGAGCATAAAGTTAGCCTGAATGCAAGGACAGGGGCCCTACCGCCGAAGCTGAAGGCGAATATCATCGATTATTTTGATTCGTAAAATAGATCTTAAGTTTAAGTTCAATAACTTATAGTATTCAGTTATATAATAATATTATTATATATAACTGAAGCTGTTTGTCAATACAAACATCTTCAGCTTAGTCGGTAGAGTTCCAGGGGTAGGTACTATTATCTAAGCTAAACACAAGCACCACAAATCTAAGTTACCGCAGTCAAATAACAATTACCTTGAGGATTCTTGTGTTCCCGCGACTGAATGAGGTTACCAAGAAGGAAGGAGTTGCTGCATCGGCAGCGGGGGTGGCGGAGCGCGAGCGATATTTCACGTTGCAAGCGTTAATATTGCTACGGTAACCGCTTCACATTAGGCGGGTATAAATAAAATAGTATATAACGGGTCGACCGATGGTACCCTGGTCAAATGGGTTCCCTATCCATTTGCATAAAATTTTAAGACATATTTTAACATACATTGTTGAAAGTGTTCAAATCCATCAAACGGTTTAGGCTATAGATAGATCATATAAAAAATGTATGTCTACATCATCACATACATACTGTCGAAAATCTTTACCCTCCTTTGTTCGCTTGTCGGGTAAAATAGCCAGCTTTACGCGCATGCATGGAACAAGCAACTAATGTATACTTTTAAGTACTATAATCACACTAACTTCTAAAATATAGCATAGCTATAATAAAGCAATTCGTGTGAAATTATTCCTTAACCATTTCAAAATGCACAACGTTAATGTTCAAGTTTTCACTTCTGCCGGCACTCCCGGAGTGCAAACTTTTTTTTAGTAAGTACCTAATAGGTAGTCGCCCTTTAAGTTGTGCGTCGTCTCGAAAGTAATTAGCCACGATATGATACGGAACATCAAACTAACTTATGTTTTTTTTAACACACTAGTCCAAAATGAGTCAGGTGACCGTGACTTGCCTCTGAGCCAAAAATAGCATGTGCCTCAGTTATTTTTATAACACGTTTTGGACAAGTTAGCATTCAACGGACGTTTTTTGTTCGCCGCATGTTAATGTAGCGAGTTCAATTGATGTGGTGGCTAGTTTTTGCGTCTTCGTTTGAAGGCGTAGGCGTAGATTTGAAGATGTAATTTGTATGTTTTAGGGTTCTGTGCTTAAATATTTGTTTATCACATTTACTTGTAGTAACCGAGAGTTTCTTTGCGAATACTATATAGCATGTTTTACGCTTTTGTATCGGATTTTTTATTTATTTATACTACGTCGGGTGGCAGACAAGCATACGGCCCGCCTGATGTGAAGCGGTTACCGTAACCGTATTAACGCTCGCAACATAATATATCAATTGCGCGTCGCCACCCCCCGCTGCCAACGCAGCATCTCCTTCTTTTCTGATGACCTCACTCACTCGCAGGAACACAACAACCCTCAAGGGAATTGTTATTTGGCTGCGGTATTCTGTGAGACGGAGGTACATTCCCCAGTCGGGTAGCTTACAATTACGCTCCCTACTTCTCTTTTCGCCAGAGCTTCGTTTGTCAGTCAACAGGGTGCACCACGTGCAGGTGAAGTTGGCTTTGGTTCAAAGATGATAAACCACTTACACCCCAATGGACCGCACAGAAATTTTAGAAACAAAGAAAGGAAGAAGTGTTGGCTGGCACCGGATCGGCTACCCCCTAATATTGCTGATTTCCATAGGCGGTGGTGATTGCTTTCTATCAGGCGACGTAGTATAAAAAAAAAACCGGACAAGTGCGAGTCGGACTCGCCCACCGAGGGTTCCGTAGGTACGTAGTATCATTATTAAATTTGATATTTTTCATTATAAATAAGAAATAATGCGTCGAAAAAAATAAATAAAATATATTTTGCAATGTGTACATCAAGCCCTTTCATATGATACCCCATTTGAACTAGTAGTTTCAATTTGAAATTTCGACACTCTATAAAAAATATAGACCCCCTATTTTTTTAGATCTATTTACAAATGTATAGTTTTGAGATTTATTCCTGTACTTGTAGTCTATAACGATGTTCCTTGCCAAATTTCATAGTTCTAGGTCAACGGGAAGTACCCCATAGGTTTTGATTCCTTTGAGTGTGTCGAAATATGCGTTTTTTGCTGAATAAACGGCCGTAACTTTTTTCTACGTAAACTTAGCAGTTTGATTTTTTTTTAACTTCATGGGACCGTAGACTTGTGTATACAGTTCAAATTTCAGCTTGATACCTCCACGCATTCTCGACATAGAAATGTTTGACAGACAGACAGACAGACAGACAGACAGACAGACAGACGGACAACAAAGTGATCTTATAAGGGTTCCGTTTTTCCTTTTGAGGTTCGGAACCCTAAAAATGGCGACCCACATGCTCGTTTGCCCTCCTCTCACAAATAAAAAAAAAATCATAATACGGAATTTATGGAACCTGTTGAAATAGATTTTAATACTTAAATATATTTTTTTTCATATCACCCAGTGTTAGACAAGCTTACGGCCTGTCTGATGCCTAGCAGTAACTCTAGGTTATAGATACTTGCGACACAAAGAGTATTCACTACTGACGTAGCATCTCTTCGTGTCCAGCAATCTCCTCTCACACGAACAAAGTCATCATCATCATCTAATATAATATAGCAATATAATATTGCTTAAATATGCCAAGTTATTTTTTTAGTAACTAATAGTTAGTCGGCCTTTAAGTAGTTGGTCGCCACAAAAATAATTGATACGGAATATTTAATACGAAATTCTATCCTAACTTGTCTAACTTTTTTGTAAGGACTATTTCAGATAACAATGTTCAATTGATAAAATAATTACACTGATGAGATTGCAAGACGCATTTATAGACAAGATCTAAAAAGAAATGCATTAACTATAAAATAACTAGCTCGCCCGGCGAACTTCGTATCGCCTTTAAATATTTTTACGTTAATTTTTCCGATGAGTTATAAACTATCCTATCTCTCAAGTTGAATCAAACTGCACGCGTGTGCAAAATTTGATTTAAATCGGTTCAGTAGTTTCGGATTCAAAACAACGTGACATGAAATTTTTATATATTAAGATGAACAAACAAGATAATTATAAAGATGTACAGATAGATGTTATAAAGAGGTACCCTAAAAAAATATTGGTCTAGAGTATATTAAACCCTTTTGTCGGCGTCATTAATACTCGCATGTATACTAAATTCAATCAAATTTCAGCTTTCTATTAGTAATAATCTCTGAGTTAAACCGCGGGAGGACAAATAGACAGACGGACATGGCGACGCTATCACAAGCTTGAGAACCATTTTTTTTTTCGAATTGTTATTTAAAGGCATCACAATAATATAACTATAGGTGAAAGAATTACTTCGATAGCATAAAAACTTCTCGAGATATGATAACTTGAAATCACAATTTTGGACTATCCCGAAAACGCTCCATGCAAAAGGCTACCATGTTATGATGTCACACCACGCTATTTTATATGCATTAAATCAGAAATTTGCACTAATATTGCGTTTATGTAGCTAGTGCCGTAACAAGAGTTATAAGTAGTTTTTTAATATTGTTTCTGCAATAGTAATTTTTATTTTTAATAATTTCATACTTTTAAAATGGACTTTCCCACCTATCTTTTATCGACCATAAAACACGTCGGACATAAGTTATTAAAATTTTAAGATCGCAGATCGTTCTAGTTTTATATATTTTACGTTACTGATAGAGAGTTTTTAATTAATTTTAGAACATTAGTCACATGACTGTTCCTTATCTTCTAAGGACCCCTATAAAGGAATAAATTACAGTTGGTATTCACACCGGTATATGTAAACAGAAAATCAGGTAATCGGTTTCTATGTAAGCACCCTTAGGGACCCTGGAAGGTGTTGCCAACTAGAAATAAAAGAACAAAAGAGATCAAAGGTTTGATTTTCAAAATGGCGGATTACAATGTCAACCGTGAGCAGCAAAAATTTAATTAACGCTATCTCAGGGGTCTTGCCGAGTTGGGGTCCTGTCCAAAATGCGACAGCTGTTTCGTAGTGTCGTCGAAGTTATCTGGACACTTGGTCGTAAACAAAGTTTGATTAAACGTACCTTTCAGAAGGAATGCCTATAGTAACTAGAATTTATTTTAAGACTAGTTGTACACCGTGGCTTCGCTCACGTGGCAATTATTATAAGTATTTTTCTTCCACGAATGAAAATGTACTTCCAGGATAAAAAATGGGGTGTGTCTGTGTCATGGACAAGGCTGTGTGTTGTACGTGAACACGATAAATGAACTAAAATTATCTCAAAATGGCAGCGCTTCCCCGTACTCCCGTACTTACGCGACGTTCCATAGTTCTTACTTATCGTAACAAATTCTTTGATCCTTCTGATCTAACCAGTGGTGTGATTGAATTTTGAATGGAGATGATAGATTTGTAGATGCAACACCAAACTGGCGTTGGCGACTGGCTGGTTGTGCGCAAACTTTTTGTACATATTTGTTTTTCTATATTTCTTTTTGATTTGACGTATGTTTTTAAAATTTTAGTTGTCACGTAAGCCCACTACATGAAACATTGTAAAAACCAGCATATTAATTTATTATAGTATTTTTCCATTTATTGTGCATTTAAATTGTCCACTCTTCGTCGCTAACATTGGTCCTTCGATATCCTGGTGATATTTTCTAAATTTCCCTCAAAATTTCAATATTTCTTGTTTTTCATAGTTTCATGTTTCGTTAGACCCATGGTGAAAACTCGTGCCATGGCTTCGAAAGAAAACAAAGTGTTGCTTACTGACAACTGCGGAACCGAACCCAGCGCCTCACTCGCGCGTCCCCATGAGGGGTCCGTGGCGCTGGACTCTGCTCCGTTGGTAGATGGTCAAAATGTGGTGTCGTCCGCCACTCCGCTACCCATCACTTCTGAGTTGTACTTTGCAGATCCCGCCGTTTCGGTAGCACAGAGCTCTTCCAGTTCGCGTCACACAGGCTCTACGGCCGTGGCGCGAAGGCTCGCCGCCGAAGCAGATCTGCGACGCCGTCAACTACAACGTGAACAGTCGCTAATGCAGGAGCGGCAAAGGGAGCGCGAGGAGCGCGAGCGTCAGCGCGAGGAGCGCGAGCGTAAGCGTGAGGATCGTGAGCGCGAGGAGCGTGAGCGTGACCGACGTGAATTCGAACAAAAACAACGTGAGGTAGAAGAGTTGGAATTGCAAGCCGAGCTCGCTGCACTTGATAGTGGAAGGTCCAAGAGAAGTATGCACTCTAGTATGTCGCGCACGCGATCTTGGGTTAGGAGCATTAGACAGACTCGCAATAATGTATCCCCAGATCCTACCGTCGCTCAGGACATCGGACCGCCTCCGAATGCAACGCACCAGGGTGACATCAAGGACATCGACCCTCCTGTGCCTGTCAATCCTTGTCAAAGGTCATCCACAACTGCTATTGAGCATTTGGCGACCGCAGTAGCTTCACTTGCAGCTGGCAAGCGAAGCCCTCTTCCCGTTTATTCTGGTAGTCACAAGGAATGGCTGCCATTTAAATTTTCTTATAACAAAACATGTCATATGTTTTCCCCTGCAGAGAACTTGTCCCGAATCGCGGAAGCGTTGCGCGGCCATGCTCGCGAAGCTGTCGCGACACTTTTGTTCACCGATGGGGACCCAGCAGAGGTGATAGTAACTTTAGAGCGCAGTTTTGCCCGACCAGAGCTCATCGTGGCTTCAGAGGTGTCAACGCTCCGGTCAGCCCCTAAGGTTACCTCACCATATCAATTAAACATATTTGCAAACCAGGTACGTAATTGTGTTTCTAATTTAAAGGCCCTGCAGCAACCAGAATATTTACATTCCCCTGAACTTTTACGAAATGTCCTATCAAAGTTAGGAGAACTTACTAAGGCCAGATACGCGGATTTTGCTGCAGACCTCCATGACGATCATGTTTCTAAATTAGAAACGTTGTCCACTTTTCTTATACGCGAGGCCGAACGACAAGTCAAATATTGTTTTATACCCGATTTTAGTGTTGTGCCTTCCATAGTTGCTAAGCAGTCATCAACACTCGCAAGACGCGAACATGTGCACACTGCTATGAGCAATCTACAAAAGGCTTCCGATTGCATTTTTTGTAAACAAGCGCATACAATTAGCTCATGCGATAACTTTAAACGCCTCAATGTCGATGAGCGATGGCGGTGGGTTCGCGAGACACGAGTGTGTTTTAGGTGCCTTAATAATAACCCGCATCAGTGGAGACGTTGTAAAGCCAAGCCTTGTGGGAAAGACGGCTGTCGCCGGCGTCACCATTCCTTGCTGCACGGTGCAACAGCGATAGACAGCCACGGAACGACCACATCATTCCCCGTAGCTATGACCAATAGCCAGCCCGCTCTCGAAGCGGCAAAACCTAGCACCACCACGCCCGTAGATCCCACTATCGAACCTATACAAGTTAAAACTGTGAACTTACCTTGTAATCTTTCATCACAGGCCCGCCCGCGTTCACGTGCTTTCTTGAGAGTCCTGCCAATTGTGCTACGCGGCCCTAAAGGCGAATTTGAAACATACGCTCTTCTCGACGACGGCAGTTCAGTCTCTTTGATCGACGCCGACATAGCGAAGAAAATCGGTGCACAAGATGAGTACAGAGAACCTATACGTATTGACGGCGTTAGCGGTATGTGTAAAGAGACATGCGTTGGTTATACAAAATTTTACATTCGTGGTCGCGGTTTAAGCAAGGAATATTTATTACAGAATGCTCGTTCTATACACGGCCTCTCTCTACGAGCGCAAAATGTATCTAGAGATGAAGTGTGCAAATATTCACATTTAGCAGATCTTGCGGATGTCCTTACGCTTGATGATGCTACCCCGACAGTACTTATAGGCGTTGGTGACTGGCACCTATCAATAAGTAGGGAATCGCGAATAGGAAAGCGGTCAGAGCCAGTCGCGACTCGTACTTTACTGGGTTGGGTATTACACGGACTTATGTCTAGTAAAACGCAACCAGTCGAATTTATTAATCATATGACTGACGTAGAGTGCGACTCTATCGAGGCTCTACTTAAAGAACAATATCGCCTTGATTCGATAGGAATTAGCAAAATACCACCTAAAAACAATGACGAAGATGTATGTAGACAACTACATGTATTCGCTGATGCGAGTGAGCTAGCGTATTCATGCGTTGTATATTGGCGTTTCGATTTCGGCAACGGTAATGTATGTCTTTCACTGGTAGGGGGGAAAGCGCGAGTTACACCATTAAAGCCATGTAGCATACCACGATTAGAATTACAAGCTGCGTTAATAGCTGCGCGATTTGCATCTACAATTAAAGATAGCCACAGGATGAAGCCGTCTTCTATAGTTTATTGGTCCGACTCCTCCACCGTTCTCAAATGGTTACGTGGTGATGCTCGACGCTATAAACCATTTGTAGCGCATAGAGTCGGCGAAATATTAGAATTAACACATAGGACAGAGTGGCGCTGGGTCCCTAGTGCCGATAACGTAGCCGATGATGCCACAAGATTGAATAAATTACAATCAAGGTGGTTTGAGGGCCCTTCGTTTCTCAAATCACCGTTGGTTGACTGGCCCTGTGAACCGACAAATATTGCCGAGACGCCTCTTCCTGAAATGAAGGAAATAGTGGCTATCACCGAAGAGTCTAGTTTGGCCCCTGCGGTACCAGACCCGGCTCGTTTTAGTAGCTGGTTGCGCCTCGTTAGAGCCACCGCTACTGTAATATTAGCTCTAAGAAAGTTTCGGTCATTTCTCGATTCGCGTTTTCATCAAAATTCCAAATTATGTAATGTTGTAGCTAGTGATATCGATTTAGCGGAAAAAATATTAATCAAAAAATCTCAATTTGACAGTTTCGATGAAGAAATTACCGCACTGCGGGAGTCAAGACAGCTTCCTAGATCGAGCCGCCTTTCGTCATTTTGTACGAGGTTGGAGGACGGTCTCTTATTATTGGACTCACGTATCAAGACTCTACCCGGAAGCGAAGAAACAGTGACAACGCGAATTATTCTCGACGACCGCCATCGAATTACCCGCCTTCTGATTTTTCACCACCACATAAAGTTCGGACATGGATTCAATGAAGTGATTTTTAACAAACTCCGACAACGATTTTGGATTCTACGTGGCAGGCGCGCGATTAAGGATGTCGCAGCAGAGTGCCTCTCTTGTAAGCGTCGCAAAAAGCTTCCTCCGCAGTTGCCTTTCGGGGATATGCCAACAGAAAGATTGCAACATCACGTCAGGGCATTCTCCAACGTGGGTTTGGACTACTTCGGTCCGGTGGAAGTTACTGTAGGCCGTCATCATGAAAAACGATGGGTGGCGCTTTATTCATGCCTCGTTACCAGAGCGTTGCATTTGGAGGTAGTTTGTAGCCTATCGTCCGACTCTGCCATTATGTGCCTCAGGCGTTTTATAGCCAGACGCGGATGCCCTCTTAAAATTATCTCTGATAATGGGACATCATTTGTTGGAGCATCCCGCGAGCTTAGAGCTTTATATGATAAGCGCGTCGAAGATTATGCCGCCAACAACAAAATCGAATGGACCTTTCTACCACCAGCATCTCCATTTATGGCCGGAGCCACAGAAAGAATGGTACGCTCCGTCAAATCTGCCTTGAAAGCCACACTCCACCAACGCGCGCCCAAAGACGAAGTTCTCCATACATTTCTTCTGGAAGCTGAGGCAATTTGTAATTCCAGGCCTCTAACCTACGTAGTCTCCAGTGACGACGCCCCGCAAGCTATTACGCCTTTCCACTTCCTTATCGGTTCATCGTCTAATGCACAATGGTTGGCGGGAGAATTAAGCAATGGCGTCTTGTCCAAACATTGGAAGCAAGTATTACGGATGGCTGACCATTTTTGGGAAAGATGGCTAAGAGAGTACCTGCCGACGCTTATTAAGAGACCGTCTTGCACCACAACCACACCTGGTCTACACGAGGGCGACGTCGTCGTGGTAGCAGATCCGGCTCTACCGAGGGGAGTCTGGCCTCTAGGCCGCATCACTAAAACCTACCCAGGTCCAGATCGCGTAGTCAGAGTCGCCGACGTTGATACCAGGGGTGGCGTTCTCAAGAGGCCGAGTAGGAAGTTGGTTCCTCTAGTCGCCGCCGACCAGGCAGTCGCCACTCAGTAGGTGTGCTCTGCACCGGGGCCCGGGATGTTGGCGACTGGCTGGTTGTGCGCAAACTTTTTGTACATATTTGTTTTTCTATATTTCTTTTTGATTTGACGTATGTTTTTAAAATTTTAGTTGTCACGTAAGCCCACTACATGAAACATTGTAAAAACCAGCATATTAATTTATTATAGTATTTTTCCATTTATTGTGCATTTAAATTGTCCACTCTTCGTCGCTAACAGCCCCCTTACCAGCATCTCTTATTGCGATTCAATAACTGAATAGAATGCTTATTCATACCAATGAATAAGCGACTCTACTTCAAATGGAATAGAGTCGCTTATTCATTGGTATGAATAAGCATTCTATCCAGTTATTGAATCGCAATAAGAGATGGTGGTAAGGGGGTTGAATCCTCCGATTTTGTTATCATTCGTTTTTTTTTATTGCCTCCATAAGGAAGCAAGTTTAAAGACGAATTCATGTCAAAAAGTAGCATAGATCACTCTCCAGATCTTAAACGATTACCGTAAAGAAGTCATGTGTATCCATTAGTTGCTTTCGATGTGAGAAACGGACACACAAACAATTATAACTTCGTCGGCATAGTAATTGTTTTTTTTTACCACATGGGAATAAAGATGTTTTTCGTAATAAAAAATAGCTTATGTCACTTACCCTTAATTTATTTCCGTAAAAAATCATGTGTATCCGTTGGTTCCTTTCGACGTAAAAGTAGGACAAACAAACAGACATACTGTCACACGAATAATATTAGTATGGAATATGGATATTGTTTTACAAATCACACAGTCAATGATGAATATTGTTTATTGTGCAGATCTTGCGTTAATTGTGCTTTTCTTCGGAGGGCATGGTAAGCTGTCGGTCCCAACTGTTATCATTAGATGACAGTTGTCAATCTAAGTCAGACTTTGGGCAGCTTGAAAACTCTAGCCTCCGCCAATCCGCGTTTGAGCAGCTAAGTGGGGTATGCTTAACTCTTTCGATTGAGGAGAGACGACTGAACCCTACGACCAGCTTAATGAGAAGTATTCATCTCAGCCTATGGTCGCTTACGACACCAGAGATCTCACTCACGCATTGCTGACCCTCTAAAAAATATTAGTAAGTTTTCAAATTTATTTGCCACGCACTGTAGTCAGAGAGTTCGATGACCATTGGCTATTGGCCAATATGGCAGAGGAATTTATTAGTTAGGTATTATATGGCATTGCGAATTTATTTCAAACAGAAAGTAACAAATGTTTTTTTAAGTTCTAAGAATAGAGTACAACCGTGAACTAAGTAAATATATTGCTTTATCATGTACTAGCTGTTGCCCGCGACTTCGTCCGCGTAAATATCAGTTATCGTGGTAAGACCATAGGAAATCAAGTACTTAACATAACCGTATAATTAAGAAAAAAAACTTATGGTAAATAAAATAAGTAGGTACCTACTAATTTTATACCTGCTTTCAAATTTGTTTGCAAGTAATGCATTAATTGCAAACAAATTTGATTACCATAAAAAAAGGTTATAGTGAGTCAATCTTAAAAGATAGACATTTGCTGTCGCGGACTTTTTTAACTTTTAAAGAGGAACTATTCCATCATACATGATTAATGCGTAATTTCAACCGTTACGCAGCGCACGCAACGTAAGCCCTCAAAAGGAATATTTTCTCCCCATTTTTAATTGGTGGTAGCGTAATGTTATATAGCTTTCCTTGGGTATCAAAAAATATTTTAGTGTTAGATAACATATAAATATAGGTTATCTAACACTAAAATATTTTTTCAATTCGAACTATATATATATACACACATATATATACATATATTCATTATGAATGCCTAATAGTAACTAGAATTAATTTCCAGACTAACTGTTCCCCATGGCTTCGCCTGCGTATTATATATATAATTGGGTTGTTTCCAATGTTTAAAAATTGTACAAATAAATTAACAATATCGTAAAATACACAAAACTATAAAGATCTGCAAACTTTCATTCTAATATCTTCAGTCAGACTTTTTTTAGCGTCGATCAAAGTTTGGCGGGAAAGTCCATTTTAAAAGTATGAAATTATTAAAAAATTATATTTCCATTGGAGAAGCAATAAAAAATGCTATAACTTTTATTATGATACTAATCACATAAACGTAATATTTAACATAGCTGTCGTACAAATTTCTGATTTGATGCATACAAAATACAGATCTGTGACGTCATAATTCAGTAGTCTTTTGTATGGAGCGTTTTGGGGCAGTCTAAAAATTGTGATTTTCAAATTACCATATCTCGAGAGATTTTTGTGCTATCGAAGTAATTCTTTCACCTATGGTTATATTATGGAGACGTCCCTACATATCAAACAGAAAAAAATGTTAGTCAAATACCCAATTATGGATCCGTCGTCCCTAAAAAAATATTAAAAAACATATATATATATATATATATATATACACATTTCATACATATATATTTTATTTTACTTAGAACCTTTGAATTAGACCCGCTCGCCATCGACAGTTTTCATTGTGGAGAGTGTGGGATGTATATATATATATATATATCTTACATACATCCAAAATGAAAACTCGCCCCCCGAAAAGGAAGGAAACTGTTCAAAATGCCGCTACGCGCATCACTGCCTGATAAAGAGGGAGGAAGTCACGCCGATATAAGCATCATAAGACCCTTTAGATAGACGTTTCACGTTAAACCAACAGCTGTGTGCTTCAATCATTAACGTGAACGCAGGCTATGTGTCACACACAGACCCACCCATTTTTGTGGGTGTTTTAGACAAGGCAGTCTGTTGTAGATTTAACTTAATATATTTTGCTGCTGAAATATTTAAGTGACCGTAATCAGATGCTTTCAGCGCTTTAATCCTTCGTCGTTTGAGGAATCGCTTGTGATAATTCAAATGGAAAACAGTGGATGCAAGTTCCATGAAATTAACGTTGTTTTGGTCCACATGTCGGAAAAACAAACAGTAAAGTACTGCTAGAGAGACAAACTCGAAGACATGCGACAGTCCCAATGGCGGATTTGCCTTAAAGCCAACTAGGCCTGGGCGGCCAAATGTTAGGGAGCGGTCGGTTAGGTTAGGTTATGTTAGGAGCAGAGTATTACCGAAGGGTAATTCTTATAAATTAGACTGCCCTGACGGTTTTGCGGAGAAGTATTATATAAATAGGTATAATAAATAATAAATATTGTCAGACAAATTACACAGCGCCATCTAGCCCCAAAGTAAGCGAAGCTTGTGTTATGGGTACTAGACAACTGATAAACATATGTAAATACATTTTTTTTGTAAATACATACTTATGATACATAGAAAACACCCAGACCAAGACAAACAGATGTATTCAATTTTTTTTATACAGCGGATTAGCAAGTTGAAGTGGCAGTGGGCAGGGCACATAGCACGGAGGACGGATGACCGATGGGGTCGAAAGGTTCTTGAGTGGAGACCACGTACCGGCAAGCGCAGCGTAGGACGTCCACCCACAAGGTGGACAGACGACCTCATTAAGACCGTAGGATCGCGCTGGATGCAAGCCGCTTCCAACCGGTCTTATTGGAGATCTAGAGGGGAGGCCTATGTTTATATGCATGTATTTTGAAAAAAAATGTATTTAAGTATATTATCAGTTATTTAGTACCCATAGTACAAAGCTTGGCTTAATTCGGGACTAGATGGCCGTGTGTAATTTGTCGAGGAATATTTAAAAAAATATATAGGTATATATAATTACACAAATAACTATTATACCACTAAGGATGTACCTCTAGTGAATAAAATACATATTAATAAAAGGAAACCATCCGTCTTCATAACGCAATTTTTACAAACAATATCTTGCCCGAACCACAGGAGCATATAAAGATATATCATAATAAATTGATTTATTTTCCCAAGCTAAAACTAAATAAGGTTGAATTTTATTTACATATAAAAAGTGTGAAGATAGCTGTAAATGTTATTATGATTAATGCTGCCCTGACAGAGTCGCGGTCATAAATTGTTCTTATTGTATTTTATTACAGTTTTATTTGCGGCGGTAGAAGGCGCGGAGATACTCTCTAAAGCAGGGGTTCCCAACCGGTGGTCCGCGGACCACCAGTGGTCCGTGAGAGGTAAATTATGGTCCGTGATACAAACTCATAATGAAAGAGATAGAACACTAGTATACAAAATACTAAAAATCTTGGGTTACAGAATGATGGATTTATATGATACTCAGGAACCCTACACCTAACAAAAACTTCGTAGTGGTCCGCGAATAAAAAAACGTTGGGAACCACTGCTCTAAAGGCTACACGTTAGTGGTATATTAATAATTATTTGAGCCTTATAGAGTCAAAACGTTGGGTGCGTGAAGAACGGGAGTTTATTCAATCTTTGAAGATTCGTCATTCATTCATAAATTATAATAATATTAGAGTAAGAGAAAGATTAAATAAAAAGTGGTTAGAAGTCGATTAAGTCGTTGTGCAATTTTTAACTGGACATGGCAATTTTAAAGGTAAACTCTTTTTCTACTAATTTTGTCTGATTATTATTCGTTGTGAGTTCCAAGACAGCCGTAGTTTTACCCCCGGGACTGTAGTGGACTTCATTGTACATTGCCTGTACTGGTGCTCGCCGCTGTTAAACCTGAGGGGCAATTCTCGTAATTAAAATATAGTCAAAATTCAGTTTCGATCCAGTCTCGATCGCATAAATGTCACATTTGGTATTCTCGTAACACAATATGTAACTTCAAAATTAAATTTAGCAGGATTGTATCGAAATATGAGTGAAACAAACTAAGAAAGTTACTTTGCCAACAACAAGAAATGATAATAATTAATTAATGAAATCAAGTATATAATTTTAGTCAATTCACAATTCAATTCGATTTCGATTCACGATTCGATTCGGTCAACTTTTAATCAGCGTTCGTAGAAAAAATAAGAGAATTGGCCTTCTGGTTACACAGGAGACACAGTGGTGGGAATAAGTGGTGGGCTCCCGTTCCGTAAAAAGAAATATATGAATATTTTTTTAAAAACTCGCAAATGCTCCTTTAAACAACCGTATATTTACTATAGGTATCTGTATCTACAAATAAATAAAATTTACTGATTTTATTTAAATGCAAATTAGCCGATACCCTCACTTTACCCTTGTCTTGCGAACGTGACCTACTTCATACATAAATCTGTAACCTTAAGGTTGCATTGAAACGATTGCTTTCAGCAATAAGGCCGTCTTTTTGCACATAGGTAGGTTTGTAAATGTAAAACATAGTTTATAAATTTGTATCTTTGTAAGTTTGTGTAGACTGAATAAAACATATCTATTTATCGTAGGAAAAAAAAACAGCTGGAATTAACGCGATCATGCATAAGGGTATTTACATAGTACTCGTAACTACCTTTACTATTACCTTTCGACTCGCGCAACGCAAATAAACCATGCAATGCGAAAGTTTAAAAGTTATTAAAATAAACAGCTATACAAAGGTTGCAGTTTTCGCATAAAGTTGCAATAGCATCATTAAGGAATTTGACAATTCATCAGAACATTGTTCAAAACGTATATTCATAAGTTACTATGTTTTGCCTACGGATGCGTTCTACCTACCTGCATTATGCCAAGATAGGTAGAAAGCAAGGCCCGGCATTCATTCAGCCTTGCGTCACTTGTGGTCGTGGCAAGACTAATAAAAAAACAATTACTGAAAATATGTAGATACAATATTTTCCCGTGTATTCACGTTTTTTCCCTTTCTTTGCGTACTGCATGTATTGAGTAAGCGCTTTGTAGACTGCCGTGATGCTCACCTATGGTCCGTCTTGTATATAAAATGTCCGTAAGTATATTTATATTTTAAAATTTAAGCGGATTTAGAATAAAGAAGTATAGATGTCGAATGATCCTGAAGAATACATCAATCAACTTACAAGTCGCGCTGCGAGAGTTTACTTTATTTTTAGGGTTCCGTACCTCAAAAGGAAAAACGGAACCCTTATAAGATCACTTTGTTGTCCGTCTGTCTGTCAAGAATTTCTATGTCGAGAATGCGTAGAGGTATCAAGCTGAAATTTGAACTGTATACTCAGGTCTACGGTCCCATGAAGTTGTAAAAAAATCAAACTGCTAAGTTTACGTAGAAAAAAGTTACGGCCGTTTATTCAGCAAAAAACGCATATTGCGACACGCTTAAGGGAATCAAAACCTATAGGGTACTTCCCGTTGACCTAGAACTATGAAATTTGACTACAAGTAACATCGTTATAGACTACAAGTACAGGAATAAATCTCAAAACTATACATTTGTAAATAGATCTTAAAAAATAGGGGGTCTATATTTTTTATAGGGTGTCGAAATTTCAAATTGAAACTACTAGTTCAAATGGGGTATCATATGAAAGGGCTTGTTGTACACATTGCAAAATATATTTTATTAATTTTTTTCGACGCATTATTTCTTATTTATAAAGAAAAATATCAAATTTAATAATGATACTACGTACCTACGGAACCCTCGGTGGGCGAGTCCGACTCGCACTTGTCCGGTTTTTTTATTTATTTAAAACTTTATTGAGGAGCTCGGTGGTCGAATGGTTAGCAATGGCCACTTTGACTCCGAGGTCGCAGGTTCGATTCCCGCACAAGACAAACATTTGTGTGCATGAACATGTCTGTTTCTCTTGGTCTAGGTGTTTTATATGTATTATAAGTATGTATTTACAAAAAAAAATGTATTTAAGTACATTTATCAGTTGCCTAGCCATAACACAAGCTTTGCGCTTAATTTGGGACTAGATGGCGCTGTGTAAATTGTCTAGAAATATTTATTTATTTATTTATTGACCACAATAGTTTACGGGCGGACTTAATGCTAAATGCACCATGCAATCTCTACCTATCTACTTTTGGGAGTGCAGAAAATCACGTACCCGGTATCGAGAGAAATTATTAGAAATTACATAATTTTGTTAATATGTAATAGACATAAAATGTGTTATTACATGCATAATTATTATCTACACATAAATAAAATATATATACAATACACAGGTGCATATACAAATAACAAATATTTACAAAACTATGATATACTAAATTACACATACAATTTATACATTAAGTACTGACACGGGATTCAATTAGTACCAATTTAATGCTTAGACAACATATCAAGAATGTAACAACGTAGTTTCTTTTTGAACACTAAATAGCTGGAGGAGTTCCTAATAGATTCCGATAGAGTTGAAGCGAACATACAACTCACACTGACGTTTTCAGGCACCTTGCAATGTACGTGAGTGAGATGGATAGCACTTTCTATCTCACTTGCACACCTTTAAATGCGCCTGCGTGAGTACTGTGTTCACCTTAACTCTCGCTGCGCGACCTGTTTGTACTCTTTAAAATTTTGTACAAGCCTGCATGCAAAATGAGTACGAGCGGTAATTTCTGTCAACTGCATTGAACAAATGGAATAAATTGCATGCATAAACAAACAAGTTGGATGTCTATATAACCTATATAATTGGGATATATAGTTACACACTCATATTTTGTGATTTCACGTTATAAAGAAGGTCGGATGTATCACTGTTGACTATTTTTAGCAAGAAAGATAAGTCAATGACCGTTCTACGCACCTGAAGGGGGAGTAAATGATGCCTCTTACAGCGAAAAATGTAATCAGTGTCGGTTGTATACTGCAAATGTATAAGGAACCTTCACTGTATGGATTCGTTTCGCGATATATGTACTCATATATATTACACAACTGACTCGTTATTGGGCTGTGGTATTCTATGAAGTGGAGGTACTTCCCCAATCGGGCAGCATAAATAATACCTCCCTTTTCGCCGGAGCCTCGTTTGTCAGTCAGCAGGGTGACGTGCAGGTGAGGTTGGAATAAGGTTTAATTGAAAAATATGTATTTTTTATTTTATTTCAATGGATAGCAAACAAGCATGCGGTCCGTCTAATGTATCATAGTCAGAGTACGAATATTTTATGTTGGAACTGGCTAATCATAAAACACCTGTATTCTATTTATATGTTTTTTACCATTTTTTAAATTTGACATATTGTACTTTCAAATATACCATCTTCAACTGAAGACGTATTTTTCTTAGATTCAACCACAAAAATATCTATTAATACCACAAAAATTACAACACGTTATCAGCACGAAGCTCTATTAATAGGTATTCAGCGGTTTTCTAAAAGAAACGTTTGTGTTTGTGACCAAAAAGTTGTATCAATTGGAAAACGATTTTTCTTTCCGTCAACATGGCACACGGAACTGGAGATGGTACAAGTAAGTCGAATTCCTCGTCAATTCCTACATTCAGCCTTCGAAATAGAGATGGGTATCCTACGTGGAAATTTAAAATGAGAAATTATTTAATCCACGAGGATTTATGGCAAGCAGTAGCTGGTTATCCAGATGATGACCAGACGTCAGCATCTGTAATAAAAAAGAACGATTGCAAGGCACTCGCAAAGATATGCTTGTCAGTGGACGGTGAGGCCATCATCCATGTTAGATGCGCAAAAACTGCTGCTGATGCATGGAAATCTTTGCAAAACGCGTTTGAGGACAAGGGGATGGGACGCAGACTAGCGTTGGAGCGAAAGCTTTATAGAATGTGTTTATCTGACTACGAAAACTTAGAGTTATATATAAACGCCGTTCTGTCTACCGCACAAGACTTGGCGGATATTGATAGGGTGATAGACGACTCGTCAATTGCAGCTATACTTTTAGGAGGTCTTCCACCAAGGTTTGATCCTCTTATTATGGCGCTAGAGAACTGCAACGTTAATGTCACGTCAACAGTAGTCAAGACAAAACTTTTAAATGAAATATCCAAGGAGACGTCATCAAATAATACTGTTTTACAAACCAAAGCGATAAAATGTGGACCGAAGAATAAAAAGGCAATTATTTGTTATGATTGCAAAGCCCCAGGACACAAACGGCCTGACTGTCCCCTACGGCAGAAAAAGACCGCGGAAGGCAAGATGAAGGACAGTGCTGCCTCCTTCACTGCACTTAATACGTCTGGCAATTCCAGCAACGTTTGGTACGTAGATTCTGGTGCTACTAAGCATATGACGTCACAACGGGATTGGTTTAAAAACATTTCTCTGTTTGAAAATGGAAAAGTTACCGTCGCTAACGGAGAACAAATTAAGTGTTGCGGGATTGGAACCATTTCAATTACGACACCTAAAGACGTAGTAAAATCTATAAATGATGTTGCTTTTGTACCTAATTTAAATGCTAATTTATTGTCTGTTCAAAAAATAGTTGAAAAGGGTTTTATAGTTGTTTTTGATAAAAGCGGTTGTAATTTTTATAAAAATGATAATTTTTGTTTTACAGGTGATTCTGTACTTCATGCTTCGCCCTGTGGAGGACTGTACACGCTTGACTGTACTGTCAATATCCCTCACAACGTGGACAATATTTGTATTGCGAACTCTATGCATTCTGACTGTCTAGACAGGTATCAACTCTGGCATAAGCGGTTAGGGCATTTGTGTCGCATAGGCATGAATCAACTTAAGAATCACGGGATAGGTGTAGACTATACCAAGGTAAACAAAAGTAGTTGCATCGCTTGTGTTCAAGGAAAACAGGCTAGAAAACCGTTTAAAAAATTAGCATCGTACAGTAAGGCAACATCCCCTTTAGAATTGATTCATAGCGATCTCTGTGGAGCGATGTCTACGACATCATTTCAGGGTAACAAGTATGTTTTAACTTTTATAGATGATTTTACACGCTTGATATTTGTTTATTTTATATCTTCGAAGACTGAAGTTATGAATAAGTTTCGTATTTTTCAAGCTTTAGTGGAAAATCAATTGGATTCCCGTATAAAGTCCATTAGAACTGATGGTGGAAAAGAGTATGTAAATAAAGAGTTTGCTGATTATCTTTCTTCAAAAGGTATCGAGCATCAGACTACAACACCGTATAGTCCTCAACAAAATGGCGTTGCGGAACGCACTAATCGAACGATAGTTGAGAAGGCAAGATCGATGTTGGCCGAAAGCTCCTTACCTCAAGCATATTGGGAAGACGCATTTCAGGCAGCTGTTTATTTGAAGAATAGGTCCCCTCATCGATATTTAAACGGTCAAATTCCTCTCGATAAGTGGTGTGGACGAAAAAATGATCTCCGTCATCTAAGAGTCTTCGGGTGTAGAGCTTTTGTTCATGTACCTTCATGTCAAAGGAAAAAGCTCGACGTGAAAGCCGAAGAAGCTATTTTTGTTGGTTACTCGGAAAATCCCAACACGTATATTTTTCGAGACTGTAATAATCCTAGACACATTTTAAAGTCAAGAGATGCATCATTTTTTGAGAATTATTTTACACCTTTAAAAGAAACGGAGTCATCGAATCATCAGAATGAAACGTCACCGATGCTGATATTTGATGATAATTTTGTTGACGAAAAGGATGAATTTTATGATTGTACCGATTGTCCAAGTTCTAATATCGAACCATCTACTTCTGTAAGTCCAGGGTGCGTGAATGCAGATTGTCCGTCTACTTCGGTGAGCCCCGAAGAAGTTGAACGTGATTTAGACGTAGGCTTGGATCAACAGCCAACTGAGGAACCAAGGTATCCCTCTAGGTGTAGGAAACCTCCAGATTTCCTGACCTATCAAGCTTTAATATGTTCAAATGAACCAACGAGTTACTATGAAGCTGTTCATACTGAAGATGCTCATAAGTGGATGTCAGCAATGACCGATGAGCATAACTCACTAATGAAACTTCATACCTGGGAGCTTGTGAATAGACCAAATAATAAGAAGGTCATACCATGCAAATGGGTGTACAGATTAAAAAAGGATGCTTACGGAAGCTGTACTAAGTACAAGGCAAGACTTGTGGTGAAAGGCTTTAAGCAGACGAAAGGCGTGGACTACCATGAAACCTTTGCACCGGTCATCCGTCATTCTTCCCTACGCACTTTATTTGCATTGGCTGCTGAAATGGGTTTAAAAATGTGGCACTTAGATGTCGATACCGCATTTTTAAATGGAGATTTACACGAAGAAGTTTTCATGGAACAGCCTCCTGGCTTTGCAATGAAAGGACATGAAAACAAGGTATGTCTATTGCGTAAATCTCTTTACGGGCTTAAACAGGCATCTCGAGAGTGGAACAAGAAGTTAGATGAAACCCTTTTAAAAATAGGTTTTATAGGAACTCCTTCCGAACCTTGTGTATATACAAAACTTTTTGGTAGTGAACTTGTCATTCTAGGAATTTATGTCGATGACATAATTATTTACTGTAAATCTGACTATACTTTTGACATTGTCAAAAACGATTTGCAAAAATATTTTACTTTGAAAGATCTCGGTATATTGAAATCATATTTGGGATTAGAAATCAAATGTAGTGAAGATATTATCAAAGTAAGTCAGTCGAACTATATTTTGTCAGTCTTAGATAAATTTAATATGCGCGACTGTAAGTCGGCGAGTACTCCTTTAGCTCAGAAAAAGCTAGAAAAGATAACCGATGGTGAGTCACTTGAATTACCTTACCAAAATCTGATAGGATGTCTCATGTATCTAGCAGTAAACTCACGTCCCGATATTGCATACGCAGTGAGCTACTTAAGCCAATTCAATACATGTTTTACACGTGAACATTGGCAAGCAGCAAAAAGGATACTACAATATCTTAAAGGAACAGTAGATTATTGCATAACGTATAGTAAAACTGATGAATCCTTAGTAGGATATTCTGATGCCGACTGGGCAAATTGTCCAATTGACAGGAAGTCATACACGGGCTACGTGTTTAAGTTAGCTGGTGGACCAGTGGCATGGGAGGCGAAGAAACAACCTACGGTAGCGCTCTCGTCCACGGAAGCTGAATACATGGCACTGACGGCTGCTTCAAAGGAAGCAAGTTATTTGCGGCGTTTTATATCTGAAATTACAGGTAAATTACACTTTGTAAAGATATGGTCAGACAGTCAGAGTGCTCTAAATTTAGTACATAACCCCGTCCACCACAACAGGACGAAGCACATAGATACTCGTTTTCATTTTATTAGAGAGAAAGTGTCAAATAAGATAATTTTGTTAGAATACTTGAAAACCTGTGACATGCCTGCTGATGTTTTAACCAAACCGCTTGGGCCTGTCACACATAATAGGTGTATAGCTGGGATAGGGTTAACAAAATAATTATTTTAATTTGTTATTATTTTGTTATCCTTATTTTTTCTACCTCTTTTTTTTTAAATTCTTTATGGGGTTTTTAGATTAAGGGGGAGTGTTGGAACTGGCTAATCATAAAACACCTGTATTCTATTTATATGTTTTTTACCATTTTTTAAATTTGACATATTGTACTTTCAAATATACCATCTTCAACTGAAGACGTATTTTTCTTAGATTCAACCACAAAAATATCTATTAATACCACAAAAATTACAACATTTTATATATCTACGGAATACAAAAAAAAAATATAATGAACATCTCTAAGCGGCTACCGTAGCCTATTCTTGTTATTGCTAGCGTTCATAAACGCTAGCAATAAAAAGATCACCAATCAAATCAAATATCACCTGCGTATTGCCACCCCCGCTGTCAACACAACAAGTGTATATGCTGAATTTTATTATTTCCATACATCCTTTTGTTTGACTTTATAATAAGCCTTTGTATTAAGAGTAGGAGTCTCTACGTATTCTTGAATTATTGGTTTAAAATTCCATTCATAACATCTTGATAATTGGCGATCTACGTACAGTTCGTTTCCTAAGACATCTTAAACCACGAAAATTTAAATTGTGGAATTTTCGAAATTTCAGCGGTATTTTCGAACAATTACGACATGAGAGAGCCTTCAATAACAGAGCCTTCATGTCACATATATATTCAATTCGAAGGATATATAAATGTTATCATGATAGATTTGCATTTAAATATAGGTCAAATGGAAACGGAATTTTCCTCCCAAAACAACTGTGTCGGTTTGGAATTTACTATCTTATTCATTATGCAAAGAAAGACACTTTTATATTCAAACACTAAATCAGATTGAATTATATTTGCATGTAAAAAATAGAGAACAAGAAAATTCTATACCTAGAAATACTTTTTTGCGCAAGTTAGTGATGGCCTCATTGCACAATATTTAATAGAATAAAAAGATTTTGCAATAACTGAATCTCATCTGTAACAATAGACCGCTATGTTATTTAGTAACGTGAATCTGGGAGATACTTAATATGTAGATGGCGCCACACTGCAACTTTACAGCAGTAAATTCTTCTTCTCAGTCGGACACTCTTGGCAGAATTCAATAACTGAATAGAATGCTTATTCATACGAATGAATAAGCGACTCTATTTCAAAAGGAATAGAGTCGCCTTAATAATTATAACCTTCTCGGTAGCTCACTTAGAAGAGAAGGTTATCGAGAGGTCGTGGATTCAAGTCCCACCTAGGCGGAGCAGGGAGGACTTACATTTTAAAAATATTTCAAATGGCTTTATTTTCACGTGTAAACGCGTGAGAAGAACATTCAATATTCATAAAGACTGATGGTATCACTCGCGCTTTGCCGAGTCTAAGTTATATTTTATATGACAAATTTTGAATGACAAATTGGCGATTGAAAACAGTTCAAAAGTACTCGTATCTAGGACTGTTGGCGACTGGCTGGTTAGAATCTTTTTATAAATAATATTATTTTGTATTGACATATTTTTTAATTTGTTTACTTTTAGTTACGGTTTCTATGTCATTATTGTTTCTGCTCCATTTGTAAACAACTAATATCATATCGTATTAAACTTGCTTTTTATTCAGTGTTATCTACGTGTTTCTATTCTTTCATTATACAGTCCTCTCCTCCACTCCTTAATAAGGACTATAAAACCAATATTCAAAAAAGAAACGAAATAGCTCTACGAGTATGTGTCTTAGAATCGAGTACCTACCAGTTTGCTTCTTAGCGAATGGATTTCGATCGTAGTAAAGAGTTTGTTGTTATATATTTCTAGAGTACTATAACCAAAGAGCATATATGATTTAGTTATGATCAGTAAGGTTAGTTATAACCAAATTAAAAACCATTTTTAAGTTGGCTAACGTCAGAAACTATTTATTAGCTACTAACCAAAAACTAATAAAATTATTCAATCAAAGATGAACTACCGGTTTTTTTCCCAAGGTTGCACACTGGTATTTTTAAATTGCAATATCTATTTTTGTGACAAGAACTGTTATAAAAACTAGATAGCTATTAAATTGTGACGGACGAACAAGATAGTTTTTTTTTTCTTATTGACAAGTTGATTGTATTGTAGAATTAAATTGGTTAGCGAGATAAGGAACGCAAGACAGCTATTTAAAATGATATACTGTTGAATAAGCTATATCTTATTATATACAAGTGACTCGCCTCAGGTTCGTACGTAGGCCATTTTTGAGAATTTGTTTGCAATATATTTTTTTTACAAGCTTAACATTTAGTTTCTCCAAGGTACCGGGGTGTCTGCTATCGAAACTTATTATAAACTTATATTTAACATTTTCAGCGTCCAATGGAGCTATAAATTGATACACTCGTGTGGTTCTCATGTCAATGAACAATTACCTAATTCCCGCCATGATCATTCAAATAGCCATTTGTTGGCAGCCGCCGCCAACAAATGGCTGTTTATAATTTCTACATTAAACTCTATGATATGAGAATCAAATAAAGGGCTTAATTATTTTTTTTCACTATCCGATTGAACGTATTTCTTGAAATTCATTTGTCTTAAAAAGCGATCATTCTGAAAGAGTGTTAACTAATATACAAATTAACCACTTCATATCAGGCGGGACGTATGTCACCCGAAAAAAAAAACATCACACCATTCTAAAATTAGTATCGAATCTATATAAATAACTAGCGGCCCGGTGCGTGCTTCGCTACGTATAAAGCGAAATACTAAAAAAATTTAATTGGAACATCAAATTCATTTATTCAAACAAAAAAATATTTTATGAATTGCTAGCTATTTTAAAATTTAATCCAAAAAATTTGGATACACAATATTGTTTGTTTTTCCATTTTGAGCATGAATAAACAAACGGCTGCGGATACCGACTCTGGAACTGGCAACATAAAGTCGAAGCACGGCCAAAATGAAATGACCACATGAATGACAGAATGACATAACAACATGATTGTACTGTCAACACTGAAAAAAATTTCAATTTGACAGCACAATCCCCATCTGAAAAAAGTTTCTATTTGACAGCAAAATCCCCATTAGCAAAATGATCCGCCATTTATTGAATTCATTTGTTACAAAAAATATGATAAAAGAAGAACCGCTCTACCGATTTTGTGCAAACTTCACATAAACCATCTACTAAATAGTCCGAACAAAGCCTAAACATTTGGTTTGGATAGGTGAGCCCGTTCTTGAGTTATAAAATTACAACGAAAATTGGCATTGATTTTTATATACATATATAGATATCGAAGTGTTTGTTTGAAATATTGGCCTAATTGCATGCTATTAAGCTCAATAGGTTATTTATAGCATGCTATAAAATATGAGAAACGATTTGGTTGTCTATCGACCCAAAATTTAAGACATATAATTTATAACTTATTATTTCTAAATAGATTTTCTTATCGTGTAATAGATAGATAGTAATTTATTTCATAATCATTTATGATTTGTAGAAAAAAGTCCGTTTCGCAAAAATAAAATGGCCGAAACAAATAAACGATAAGTTGTAATTTCTTTTATGAGAAAAATATCTTTTCTTAAAATAAAGTATACAAGATGTTCCGTTGAGTTGTGCATGCATATTCTGCGTTTATTGCAGTTGAATTATTGATTATGTATTTTGTATTATGTGAAATAAGGCAGTCCTCCCACAAAAATCATACATATCCGAAATGTAAACTGGTAGACAATCCTTTAGCATTACGTTCGCCTTTTGTATATAATCATTTAATGGATTATGTGCAATAACATGCTTCGGATGGCACGGTTGTCATTAGACGACAGTCGTTAAGGCAAGTCAGTGGGCCTTTAGGTAACTTGAAAACACTGGTCTCCGCGCCAATCGCCAATCCACAGTTGGGCAGCGTGGTATCATCATTATCATCAGGTCATTTTAGTCTCCACTACATGAGCACGACCCTCTCTCGTCCGTCCCAGACAGAAGGAGGATTTGGCCTACACTCCCCACGCTGGCCAGACGGGTTGGGGAGGCCTGATCGAAGTTTTATAATGTATTTCCCTTAGTCGCCTTGTACGACATCCACGGGAAGAGAAGGAGTGCTTCTATTCTAGTCTGCCGGAAACCACACGGCGCCGTGTAGTATGCTCTGGTGCGTGGTGTAGTATGTTCTAAACTACCCCGACCCCCGACTAGTTGAATTAACGATCAGGAAAATATTGCAGACAGACGATGAAAGCAATGCCTACGGCCTCCGTCTACAGTCACACCGCTCGTCATCAGCAGGAAATTCATACTCAACGTTGGAGCAAGTTGGAGAAGTCTCAAGTTGTGGAACGACTTCAGTTCAAGAAAGGCATGAAGGCATTTTTAAATATCGGCACAGAATGAGTGATACCTCTGGTATTGCGAGCCTCCATAGGCTACGAAGGCGGCTGAAATCACTACGATGATGATTTTGAGGAAATTATGTATGCAGATAGCTTGAACCTTAGCAAAGCTCGAAATAATATAAACACATCTAAGGACAGACTACGCTCGACGTTGCTTAACTTGCGTGTTCGATTAGACTGACACGCTCAACGACGCCATCGAGCTCCGTAGAGTTAGCGTACTTGCAAAAAATTAAAACGCCAAGACGTGTCTAATTTGCTAATATCAGTCTGCTTGCAATTCAAAAACAGTTCCTATTTCCTTGAAGTTAAGCATAGCATACACACACGGTAATCGAGGCAGAACGTTGTGCCTCAAGGCGTATTAAGGCGGTCGGTAACCTTTCAATGTACAAAAAGTACAAGGTAATGACATAACAGGAAAAGTCGCAGATGGTCTGCGTATGTAATAATTATGATTACATACGTACAGCCGCAGACACTCGTTAATATTTTCTGGCAATTCTTACAAATGACAGTATAAACGTATAAAGGCCAGGCCAAACAGACGCATCGGTGACGAGGGACGTAAGTATATGCATAAACATCCCACCAAGCATTGCAATTCATATTATTGGAATCGATGTGTTAGGTAACAACTCAATATTTCAGGTCCCTAATAGTGTTAGATACTTAAAATCCGTGGTGCACGGCAGTTGAGCTTCACTTGACTAGCCATTATTTGCCATATTGCTGTCTCTCACATTGCTAAGAGGGGAAGTCAAATTCAAAAGCTCCTTACTATATAGTATGATATGATAGTATTGATAGATAATACCTGATATTTAGTCGTATAGATGGGACACTCGCTGAAAGCGGAACATCAAACGAGACGGACGGGAAAAATAAACTGAACTATTTTCACACGTTTTGTTATAATGTGGTATGAGTTATGGACTGTAAGCGATATATGAAACGTCTTCAATATGTCCATATTGAAAATTTCTTTAGATCAAAGCGGAATTTTAAACTTTTGAAAGTAAAAAATCCACAGACCCTGCAGTTCCCGCAATCTTCGGAGGCATTGAATTTAAGAATAAAACAAATCTTGCGAATAGAATTTTCTTTTTTTTAAATGTCAAAAATATCTTTTTTCACGCTCGTAAAGGCACACCTACAGGACACAATTATTAACCAATTTCACTGGGAAAGATGTTAAACGACGCGCAATGTATCTTCGAAGATGCGTTTTCCTCATTTTTCGATATACTATGTAATAGTATTTTTTTAAATAATTACTTACTAAAAAAAAGATAGATTTTTTTCCCGATTTTTTTACAATTTTCAAAATTTCTCAGAAACTCTCTAGCCAATTTTCAAAATTCCGTTACTATCGGATCCACAATTAAATTCTGAACCTGGGGACAATTGTTCCATGGTGAAATCTCAATTATCCTCTGAGATATAGCGAAAATAGCTTATTTGCCGAAAAGGATTTGATTGACATTTTCAATGGCAAAAATCGGTACACGTTTGACAAGCTATAAGTACATATCTATTGGATAAAGTTTTTATAGAATGAATGGATAAGCATTTTTGGCAAAAATATTAACTTCTAAATTGCTTATATTTTTCCAAAAATTAAATTTCTGGCGTTCCGACCAAGGAGCTCGATGGCGTCGTTGCGCGTGCTATTATAATCGAATACGCAAGTTAAGCAACGTCACAGTAGCCTGTCCATGGATGGGTTTATTTATCTCGAGCTTCTCCGTGCCGTGGGTTCAGACATATGACAGTCGATAAGCCAAGTCAGTGGCATTTAGGTGGCTTGAAAACACTAGCCTCCACCAACCCGGTGTTGAGTTGCGTGGTGGATATGCTCTAAACCCATTAGATTGAGGGGAGACCCGTATCCCAGCAGTGGAATGAAAAAGGGTTGACAACGAAGTAAATAAAGGATCACATGTTACGCTAAAGTACAGAAAAACAGTTTAAGTTAATTTCGTATTTTTGCAAGAAAAAATTACTCCTTTGCGCCGATTACTTACTCAGCGAGGAAAAGAGATAGCACGTATATTAAAGCACCGACAAGGTCAGCAATAGTCATAGATCTCCCAAGCGACGTGAACCATTTACTGATGCAATTTAGCATGGGTATGCCATATCTACAGTATTTATAACATCATTGATAAATAGACAAAGTATTTTTAAGTAGCGCTTAGGTAATTACCAGTTCGTCCGCAAATTCAATGTCAGGGTCAAACGAGGACGTACCGCTGAACATTGGTCACGGTCAACTTGATCCTAACGACATACGGTCCTATAATTATGGTCCTATGTAAACAGATATAGATACATAATAATATAATAGTAGCATGTATGGTGATATGACAAAATTTTGCATGGTATGGGTACAAATAATATGAGCTGAGATGCGAATGCTGAGATGGATGTGTGACGTGACTAGAATGGATACGGAATTATTATAGAAAAAAATGAAGAAGTATAGGCTGGCAACTCGTTTGACCTCCTGCCCTATATCTGTACTACTATTATAAAGCTGAATAGTTTGTTTGTTTGTTTGAACGCGCTAATCTCAGGAAATACTGGTTCGAAATGAAAAAATATTTTAGTGTTAGATAGATATATTTCAAGGAAGGCTAAAGGCTATATAACATCACTAATATATATATATATATATATATACATATATATATATATATATATATATATATATATATATATAAATATTTCTGGTGCAATGAGATACAGGCCTAGGCTTAGTTCAGGTACCAGTCTCTCTCTCTCTCTCTCTTTATCCTGCAATTGTTTTCAATGTTCTGTTTGTAAATACCTAATATATGTATATTCGTTCCTTTACCACCTATGCCTAAGATTGTAGAGAGAAAATAAACGATTTTGTCGATTTTATTATTATTATCATAATAGAAGCGGAACACCAATGAAAAATGGGAAAAAAATATTCCTTTTGAGGGCGTTACGTTGCGTACGCTGCGTAAACTTCCTATGGTCTTACCTCGATAACTGATATTCACGCGGACGAAGTCGCGGGCAACAGCTAAAAAATAAATTGTTAAAATTATAATCCTTCCTTCTCGTTTCGCCGTAGTCGGCTAAAAAACTAAGCACATATCAAAGCATACTGTAGGTTTTGTCGATCTGGCTGTTAAACTAACAGTGTCAATAAAGACAGAAGCAGCATTAAAAAATCGCTAACCCTCCTGGCTTGAGCTTTAATCTCAATAAAGATGTATCACAGTGCATGTCACGGTCAGTTGGTCGTAATATGACTGTTTGCGCAAAGAAATTGTGTAAAAAATGTTTATGTGAGATTTCTCAAGGCGATGAGTTCATGTCTAAAGTAAAAAAATATAATGATGTAAGATTTAGCTATCAGAATAGACAAGCTCATTGTAGAAAATTGCGAACGCTTTGGATAACTTCATGTAATAATTTTTAACATTGTAAAATGGTTCGGTTTATTACTAAACATTTAATTAAGTAAATATTTATTATATTTTATAAACTAAATTAACTAAAAATAAACTAATCTTAAAATACAAACTTAATTTACATTGTAAAAGAATGAAAAGAATCGACATAAACACCATTATAACAGCATATAATTACTACAGTGCTATATTATTATGCATGCTTAGCGGCATTAATTATTAGAATTAATAAGATCGCTGCTCATATAGAACATCAATATAAAAAAATTGAAGTTAAAATGAAAATAATAGTAAAAATAAAACCAGCCAAGTGCGAGTCGGACTCGCACAAGGGTTCCGTACCATTATCTATAAAAATGGCAAAAAAAAATCACATTTGTTGTATGGTAGCCCCCCTTAAATATGTGTATTATTTTTATTTAATTATTTATTTTTAAAGTGAATATATAACTAAATATTATGTGAGTATTTCAAGCTACCTATTGCCGTTATCAATTGCGAGCAAAAACGAGCAAAAAATCACGTTTGTTGTATGGGAGCCCCCTTAAATATTTATTTAATTCTGTTTTTAGTATTTGTTGTTATAGCGGTAACAGATATACATCATCTGTAAAAATTTCAACTGTTTAACTATCACAGTTCATGAGATACAGCCTGGTGACAGACGGACGGACGGACAGCGGAGCCTTAGTAATAGGGTTACTTTTTCCCTTTGGGTACGGAACCCTAAAAAGATGAATTTACGAAAAAGAATGAAAGAAACACAAATACTATCCTCTCTCTATTATAATATTAGAATATTTTTAACCGACTCCAAAAAAGGAGCTTCTCTATTCGGTTGTATTTGTTTTAATGTGTGTTACTTCATTACTCCGTCATTTATAAACCAATAAAAAAATAACTTTTTTTTATTTGAAAGAGTATACTTCCAGATTGGTCCCATTTTTATTTTCATATCATGAAATTCAATTCTGATAGTGTTTTTAACGTTTTATTGGTGCTTACAATTATAGAGTCATTAGAGGAGTCATTTGCTAATTTACGTATCTACATACGAGGGCGACACTGAAAGTTTTTAGAACTGGCCACTTGTAAACAATATAATAAAAAAATAAGTTTAAATTTTGCAAAATGGAACTCTGCCAATATTATTGAGTATAGTGCCACAAACTTATCTGGCCCGGTGGCGGGGGCGGTGCGATCGACTTAAGTGTAGCCATTAAACGAAATGCCGCCAGTTTTAGAGGAAACATAAAAATCAAAGAAATATAATATATTTCTTTGATTTTTAAACAATAGCATTGATTTACTTATTAATTGTGTTAAAATAATAGCATTGATATACTTATTAATTGTGTTGTGTGGTGTTTCAATTAAATATCAATTGCCTTCTATTTTTTGTTGATTAGTTTTAAAAATGAACCACGTTAAGTCGCGATCATAGCTATTATATAATATTAGAGAGTTATAATATTGCACAAAAACAACTCGTTGACGATTTTTTTATGGTAAGAAATGAAATATGTGTAGAAAAAGATAATATGTATTTAAAAAAATACACCTCAATGGAATGTGCATACGCGGTAAGTAAATTAATTGTACCTGGCAATACTACATTCCAAGATGGCGGCTTTAGTTCTAAATTTGGCCACCGGGTCAGATAAGTTTGTAGCACTGTACCTATGTATTTCATTCATTTGTCATTTGTTTTACGATTTGGCGGCAAATTGAAAATTGTCTGTGTCACGTCAACATGAATCTATCGCGAGAAAATTTTCGTGCAATGATTTTTTATGACTTTCGTTGTCATTTAAGTCAGCAAGAAAGCTATGATAAACTTCGATTGGCCTTTCACGATGAAGCCCCATCTCGTGCGACTATTTACAACTGGTTTAATGAGATTAAACGTGGTCGCACTAATCTCACCGATAATCTGCGTTAGGGACGGCCTTCTGCGACGACTGAAAATAACATCAGTGTTGTGCGGCGTATGATAGAGACTGATAAAAGAGTGACATATCAGCAGATTCGGACAAGCTTAGGCATCGATATGAGTCAAGTGCATAAAATCCTCCATGAACATTTAGCGGTCAGGAAGCTCCGCCCAAAAACTCCGTCGGGTTGATTGGTGCCGTGAAATGATTCAAAGATTTAACGGAGGTGAATGCTGTGTTCGACATACTTACGGGTGACGAAAGCTGGGTTTACTCTTATGATCCAGAAACCAAGAGAAAGTCTGCTCAGTGGGTGTTTCCTTTCGAGGAGTTGCCAACTAAAGTGAAGAGAGGTCGAAGTGTGGGAAAAAAGATGGTGGCCTCGTTTTTCGGAAGGACAGGTCACTATGCGACAATTGTTTTAGAGGATCAAAAAACAGTTACTGCAGAGTGGTACAGTAACAATTGTTTGCCACTTGTATTGGAAAAAGTTCGGGAGAAACGTCCTCGAAGTAGGATCCTTCTTCACCACGACAACGCCTCGTCGCACACCGCCAGGCGAACGATCGACTATTTAGTGACGTCAGACGTAGAATTACTGGGTCACCCGCCGTATAGCCCCGACCTCGCACCCTACGATTTTTATTTATTCCCGAAAATAAAAGAAAAACTTCGAGGAAAACTTTTTATGAACACCGAGGAAGCAGTGGGCGCGTTTCAAAAGGCCTTCGAAGAGACCCCTAAGGACGAGTGGGCTAAGTGCTTTTCTCAGTGGTTCCATCGGATGCAGCGGTGTATTGATGTGAATGGTTGGAACTTGCTAGTTTGCTCAGTTTTCGATTTTTTAAGAACTTTCAGTTTGACCCTCGTATACCAAAAGAACTAATGTCTAGGTTGCCGCGTCGCTTCTTTTCGTTTATGGAATTGTAAATTCGGCAAGCTATAGGTGTTTTCGGCAAAGTACCATTACTTTTCGCTAGCTTTGCCACCTTGTTCAACGTTGGATGTGTTCGCCGCGTGCCGTGACACTCGTTTGTTAAAATTATTTTTATATCCTATAAGTACTTCATTTGGATATAATACATCCTAAAAAAACAACCAGCCATGAAGTAACTTAGGGTACCTAAGCACTGACAGACAATAAATTGAAGCCGCAAGAATCAATCTAGCAGGCTATCGTCTAGCGCAAATGTAATTACTGAGGAAAAATCCTCTCCCATTTCGCTCAGAGATTTTATCGGTCCACTCAATTTTTGTCTTAATTGCTTGAGCGGGGGAGAGAAATAATGGAAAATGTTCCTTATGTGTGTTGATTATAAAACAAATGAAAATAATTATATGATAAAAATAATGAAAATTGACATGGATCATTATCCCTTTAGCCGTGTGGTTTCCGGCAGACCAGACTTATAGTGATAAGAATAGAATCACTCCGTCGCTTCCCGTGGATGTTGTACAAGGCGACTAAGGGAACTACATTATCAAACATCGATCAGGCCTCCCCAACCCGTCTGGCCAGCGTGGGGAGTGTAGGCCAAATCCTCCTTCTGTCTGGGACGAACGAGAGAGGGTCGTGCTCCTGTAGTGGAGACTAAAATAACCTGATGATGATGATGATTATCCCTTTGCTATTATCACTATAAGTTAAGTTTACTAGCATTGACTATCGCAGAATACCGGCGGCGCTGTGTGATACATAGCATTAATGCCGAGCGATGGCCAAATTATGATCATAATTATGTACATGTTGTTGGAAATGTTATATGTTATTGTGTATTGTATCAATTTATTGTCTCATGTTGTGATCTTAATAAACATATTTTTTTTATTTCCTTCTTAACAAAACGGATCTTTTAGTCCGGAAAAAGATACATTTTCAATTTTTTTTTTTTATAATAAACCGATTTTAACCAACGTCAACAAAAAAGTTCTTTATGGACGTATCTATAAATCAAACAGTCATTATGTCGTCGTCATCATCCCTTATTTTGACGAGCTCGGTGGTCGAATGGTTAGCAATGGCCACTTTGACTCCGAGTTCGCGGGTTCGATCCCCGCACATGGCAAACATTTGTGTGCATTAACATGTCTGTTTGTCTTGGTCTGGGCGTTTCTATGTATTATGAGTATGTATTTACAAAAAAATGTATTTAAGTACATTTATCAGTTGTCTAGTACCCATAACACAAGTTTTGCGCTTAATTTGGAAGTAGATGGCGCTGTGTAAATTATCCAGAAATATTTATTTATTATTATTTTATTTATTTATCCATCCCACTGCTGGGATACGGGTCTTCCTTTATTCGAAGGGGTTTAGAGCATACTCCACCACGCTGCTGAACTGCGAGTTGGCTGAGGTCAATGTTTTATCGGAGCCGCCTAAAGGCTACTGACTTGGCTTAATGACTGTCGTCTAACGACTACAACCGGGCATGATGCCTTAATGTGCCCTCCGAAGACGGAGGAGGAGGAGTCGACCCATCCATGGACAGGCTACGGTCAACTTTGCTGAAATTGCGTGATCGATTAGACTGACACGCGCAACGAGCTCCTCCTCATATGTACGGATACCACTCATAGTACATAATATATTTATTGTGTTACAGAGAAACAAGATCATGGGCCATGACATACCCGGATACTCCATACAGATGTCAAATCTTAAACTTTTTACATAAATATTGTCTATTCAGTGCTTAAATGTGCATGTGTTCCTGATTCGACTCAGGGGGAAGCAGCAAGCTAGAGAGCGGCAGGGAGTGGTCATTCTGTACGTAAGTACTAATAGTTTGTTTGTTTGTTTGTAATATCTTTATTGTACATAAAATAAATTTACAACACAGTAATTTAAAGGAAAAGTACAAAGGCGGACTTATCCCTCATAGGGATCTCTTCCAGTCAACCTTAGAGTATCTGAGAGGATTTCTTGAATAGGCAAGTGGAGTACCAAACACTTATAAACACATATGTACATACATAATATTAAACAATAGAATAGTATAAATAATACTATATTATAGGAGAAGAATATAATAAACATTGTGCAAATTAATAAAATAATATCGTCCTCAAATCAAGATTCGGCAAAGAACCTTCTCAGCGCTGATTTAAAACAATTTAAGGATGGAGCTCTCCTGATTTTAACAGGCAGTGAGTTCCATGACTTTGCCGCCTTTACCATAAACGAATTTGAGAGCGTACGAGTTTGAGAATAGTTATACTGTACTCAAGGTAAGCACACACTATAATATCCTATAAATCCTTAGTAGGCATCAATAAACTTGTAAAAACTATACGTACGTATTTTTATAATTTTTGTAAACATAAGTTACAAAAAAGCGCCAATATTTCTAAACAATAAACTATTTATTTTTCGTCAAAAGCTACCTTTTCAGCAATAAAAAACTGTATTCCGAATATTTTCGTAGATATGTAAATGGAATTAAGTTACCTCATGCGAAAATGTAATAATCCAAAAGAGTGGAGTAGCAATGCAGATGACAGTGTGTCCGGCCAAGTTTTATGAAACGTAAGCGTAAATATACTTTCTGCAGAAAGTATATTTATTTACGCTAACCCTTTCGAGTGTTATTTCCTATCCATTATTATGGAATATTTTGATAGTGATTAAATCATAATAATATATTAAAACCTAAAGGGTATTTCGCGACAACCTTGGCATCAAGTCTTACTCTTACCGCAAAAAATCTAAACCATGCGCAAATAATTTATATTCTTAATCAGAAAATAGTATAATTATAATAAAGCTGATGATGAATTATAATGGAATGGAATGCCAAAAAAGCAATAGTAACGAGTATTTGGTAGGTAGTGATTAATTGTAGTATGCTATTATTATTCACTACCTATCAAAGTAACTGACATGACCTATTGATTTTTCACCATAGATAAAAAAATTAAAAATATAAGTTTTGGCAGTCAGTAAAGATTGGCAGCGGATTTGGCCCTTGATAAACTTGCAGGACACAAAGTTAACATTATGTGACATAATTTAATTTTTGACCCCGAAACGAAGTCCAACTTTTGATCAAGGGCAAAAATCCAATTTCAAAGACACCTTTTCCGATATCACTATTCGACTCACTCATAGAACAGAGTCCTATGTGATCATGGAACAAAATCGTGTTAAGCCAGCTAGACTAGTTAAAGAATATGAATTCTTCAGACATACATTTTTAGATTTTTACTATCTCATTTATCTTCCGATATTTAGAATCAAATAGTGTTCAATCTGACATTAGCTTCCCTTAAAAATACACGAAAGTGATAAGTCGAATTTTTGTTGACGCATGTGAACTTGGCCTGTTTTTAGATTTACGTTTTTGGTACGATGCTGTTTATTTAATAACATCTCTCATGGCATATTTCTGTAGTGAAAACAGACTATATTTTCATACGGGCTGATGGTTTCTCAATAGTAGAGTATTATCTTTACTGGCTCTGAAAACAATGAGATTCTTCAGTTGAGAATACAAGCCTGCAAGGAAATATACTCGTAGGTATTGTAAAAAACACAAGGCATATTCTTCCCGTGACTGATAGGTATATTAACAAGACTACGTCACGAGTTTGGCTATTAAATTCCAGACATACAGCTGATGACGTGGGCAAGTTCACGTGACTACATTTTTCAGAATATACGTAGCGTTTTTCTGCTATTTAGTTTAGGAAATACGTCACCAAAGATGTCATTATGTAAATGTCCATGCATACTTAAATGTGATATATATATATACGTATGCATGGACATTTACATAATTTGAATATTCGTATTTAGAAAAGGCAACCATTACTGAATGATTTAACAACGCACAGGGCAAACCACTGAATGGAGCGGGTTTAAATTTGGCATCCTGGTAGCTATTATGACATCGTCGTAAACCGTTATTCATCCCACTGCTGGGGGAGGGGGGGAGTCACCCCTCAATTGAAGGGGTTTAGATCATATTAACAACTGTCATCTTAAAACAACAGCCGGGACTTAACGGCTTAACGTGCCCTCCGAAACACGGAGGAGAATTTGTCTAGGGATATTTATTTATTAACATAGAAAGAAAGAAAGAAAAACATTTATTTGCACATTATGTAGTACACAATGTGTAGTACACAACATTTATGTTGTCCATGCAGTCATAGGCTGCTGCTAGGAGCCTGCGACTTCGTCTATATGTATTTCTCACTCATAATTATAACTTGAGTGACGTAACCCTCGTCACTGTGAAAGCAGCTCACTGATATCATGAAATATCTAATATAAATTTAATTATGTATTGCCCGCATGTGATTTCCGTCTAGGATATATTTTGTAACTGATTCTACTTGCCACAATAGAGGTAGGACGCTTCTATGTGTAATGGTATAGCTAGGTAGGTAGGTTTTAAAAGAGACGTAGGGTACAGGCTGCCCTCCTGGGGAAGTATCTCCACCTCACAGAATATCGCAGCCAAATAACAATTCTCTTAAAGATTGTTGTGTTCCTGCGAGTGAGTGACGTCACCAGAAAGGAAAGAGTTGCTGCGTTGTGAGCGGGGGTTAATATGGCTATGGTAACCGTTTTACATCAGGCGGGCCGTATGCATGTCAGCCACCCGACGTAGATAGGTAGTAGTAAAAAAAGGTAAAAACATCTTAGATGGACTGTGAAACATACAAGCTTTTTCGATTCAGTGGCATGCAAATAATAAGTGAATTCAAAAGTCCTAAGCGAAAATGTTTATTTACGAATACCACCAAACATCTAGAAAAGTATACGAACTGACGAGTTGACGAGCTCGGTGGTCGAATGGTTAGCAATGGTCACTTTGACTCCGAGGTCGCGGGTTCGATTCCCGCACAAGACAAACATTTGTGTGCATGAACATGTCTGTTTGTCTTGGTCTGGGCGTTTTCTATGCATTACAAGTATGTATTTACAAAAAAAAATGTAATTAAGTACATTTATCAGTTATCTAGTACCCATAACACAAACTTTGCGCTTAAATTGGGACTAGATGGCGCTGTGTAATTTGTCCAGAAATATTTATTTTTTACGTATATTATGTATCTGCATACAAAATAAGTAGGTATATTATCTAATCAACATTTGCAGAAAAACAATACAGCAGTACCTCCATTTGTACAAAAAAAAAAGCTTTTCTCTTCAACAATTGTAGAAAAACTACAGTACGCCGAACAATGCCTTCCATTTCGCCTCAATTAATCTCCCAGATGAGAATTGCACACCCAAACTGTCCCGAGGGGCAACAATACAATCAAAGTTTATTGTTTTCGTAGCACCATAAAAATCAAACATTCAGATTGAAAAAGATAAGCTTAGTCGTAATTTAACTTAGGGTTTGATTGAGGTATAAATCGGGATAGAATTGTTAACAATTTAGTAGTTCTTTCTTAGCTCGTCGAGACGATGACACATTGCCAATTTTGAAGGCAGGCATCTGGATAGTCAACAACCCTTAGTCATCCCACTGCTGATATATGGGTCTCCCCTCAATCGAAAGGGTTTGAAGCATACTCCACCAGGCTGCTAAAGAAAAACCCTAACTTTCTAGCACTACATGCAGATAAGCAGATGAGCTTGACTTTACAGATGGTAGGGAATAACTTACAACCCAATAAACAATTCACGTTTTATTATTCGTAAAAAAAATACATGACGTAAGAGAAGAAGAAGGTTTTTACTAATGCGTCAATGAATCATGTATATTCATTGGAGGTAAGTCATAAATAGGTAAATTACTTATTTATGACTCGAGTTTATAATAGACGTGTCGATATAAACTGCATTTACCGTTCAGAAGTTCATAATAGTAAAAAATATATAACAATTATTTTAATACTAACACAACATAGTTTCCATGCAGCGTTAAATTGACATTTAGTTTTTAGTTATGTGACGAGCTCGGTGGCGTAACGGTCAATGACGCGGCTTCGACACCAACGCTCGTGGGTTCGATTCCCACACAGGACAAACATTTGTGTGCATGAACATGTCTGTTTGTCTTGGTCTGGGTATTTTCTATGTATCATAAGTATGTATTTACAAAAAAAAAATGTATTTACGTATGTTTATCATTTGTCTAGTACCCATGCCCATAACACAAGCTTCGCTTACTTTGGGGCTAGATGGCGCTGTGTAATTTGTCTGACAATATTTATTATTATTATTATTTATAACTTTATACGATATCTGCAGACAATAACTATATAATATCATGCGCTTACAACCTTTTTTTACTCGAACCTACCACTTATGATAATTTACTTATGATAATATAGATAATTAACGAAACACGTGTTTGTGCACTTAAAGAAATCATACACTGCTATATCAACAAGGAATAATATTCTTATTATAGTGTGTTAACCCTAAATTAATTTAATTATTGCACTAAAAAATAAAGTTTAATAATAATATAATATTTAATAAGTCCATATATTATTATACATTGTAATAAATATTTCTGGACAATTTACACAGCGCCAACCTGACCCAAATTAAGCGCAAAGCTTGTACTATGGGTACTAGACAACTGACAAATGTACTTACATTTTTTCGTAAATACATACTTACTTATAATACATAGAAATCAACCAGACCAAAACAAACAGACATGTTCATGTACACAAATGTTTGTCATGTGCGGGGATCGAACCCACGACCTCGCAGTCAAAGTGGCCATTGCTAGCCATTCTACCACCGAGCTCGTCAATAACTTTAACAATATATATCAATACTCAATTTACTATTACATTTAAAATGCCAGAATGTTAACAAATACTTTTCAATTAGTATGTTGTTCGCTGTTTTGCGCTCGAGTATACAAACATTTTGCTATTTATACTCGTATATACTAAAAAAATGTTTATCCGTTCAGTTTTGACAGTGGGAGGTAATTAGTGACAAAACAACTAAAAGTTTCCGCTGTTATTTGTGAGGTTATTCGTCTGACATACTGTCAGTTTGCGTTGACACGTGCACAATGACGAAATTAACCGAAAATAACCGGTCAAGTGACTGTAGTCTCACGCATGACGGTTCTGTACGTAGACAGACAAAACTGTAGACAAATTGATACATTTTTCACGAGCAAGTGGGCAAAGCAACACCATCGTCCATGGAGATCAGCATCACTTTCTGGTGTCCTCACTCAGTCGCACCAACCCTCAAGGGACCCTCTTATTTGGCTGCGGTATTCTGTGATATATACATACATACTTCCTATCTAATTCACAGAAGAAAAGCGTAACATTATCATCATCAATGCCTCATGAACATGTAAATTGTATGTACATGACCTTCCTATCTACCAAGTTTCATTCAAATAATCGTTAGCGAGGAATAGTGCAATAGTTTCGCATATATGGAAATATCGCAAAAACTTCTGAGCCCAGCCGTAGCCCTAAAACTTATATGTATTTACAATTTCTACATCATCATCATCATCATCGCAGCCATTGAAAGGCCACTGCTGAACATAGGCTTCCCCTCTAGATCTCCAATAAGACCGGTTGGAAGCGGCCTTAATGAGGTCGTCTGTCCACCTTGTGGGTGGTGGGTGAACTTCTACATACGGATACAAATTTATCAAAATCGGCGCAGCGATTCGAAATTTACCGTGATACAAACATACATTTAAAAAAATACAAAAAATGTTTTTTCAGCCCAACTCCTTTTAGAGAGCTTGGTCGCTTTACTCGCTTGGTAAATTGAAACAACTATGTTGTTTATGTGGTTCATACTGTCGCTTAACACTTTAACCGCCCGAGTGGGATAAATCGGTATTATTTTTTTCTGTCCATTTCGTTAAGGTGGTGTATATCCGACAAAATACCTGTGTTTGTTTAATTTGCTTTTTAAACTCATGTTGTATTCTGTACAAAAATATCCTGTATCGATCTATAGCAAAAAAATATATCAATGTATTTATAGATAATATTATCATATATCTATTGCACAATAATAATTGCTTAATCCTCTCTGTAGGTATTATTTTTTTTATATGTGAGCTTGGCGGCTTGACGCCTAGGACAGTTCTACTGATAAATTAGATCTGACATAAAGGGTGTACAATTTGGCTACGAAATAATTATATTCATTTATTCATTTATTCATTTATTTATTGCTTTCATGTGGTACATTAGGTCTTAAAACTATATAGCAGCCGTAACATGAACCCTGTAAGGGCATCGCAACAATTTGTCACTATAATTATATACTATTTCTACTTAACATTTTTCAATTAAAAAGTCTGTATAGGGCACAGCAAACGCTAACATTAATAATAAAATACATTTTTGGAAATAAATTAAATTAAATTATGTTTTACAATATCAATAATAGTGAATGTCAATTTATCTTGTCATATAATTGCAAATAATGAATGTAATGTCGATTTATTATATAATTATACATTGTCAACTTAGAATAAAATGCTGTAAATATATTAAGTTTAGTCAATACTACTATATTAAATACAAATCAATACCCTTTATAATGTCAATATTATAATGAATTTTATTATAATTATTGTACATATCAGATTCATTTGTTTCGACTATCATTAAAAAACTCATTTAGTGAATAATAACATTTTGCAATCAATAGCTTTTTCAATAATTGTTTGAATTTTAGAGCATTTTCTTCTGATTTTATGTCGCTAGGTAACTTGTTAAAAATTTTTACACACATCGAATAAGGTCCAGATTGGAACAAATGCAGCTTAGCAGGCGGTAGAGCCAATCGATCTTTTGGTCTAAGATGTTGGGGCCGACTATAAACTGGGAACTTATGCATGTACTTTTTAACAAAGTTGCAGGTTTCTAATATATAAATTGATGTTAGAGTCAATATATTGTTTTTTATAAAATGAGGCCTACAACTCTCCGTAATATCTATATTTGCTATGGTCCTTGTTGGCGACTGGCTGGTTGTGCGCAAACTTTTTGTACATATTTATTTTTCTATATTTCTTTTTGATTTGACGTATGTTTTTAAATTTTTAGTTGTCACGTAAGCCTACTACATGAAACATTGTAAAAACCAGCATATTAATTTATTATAGTATTTTTCCATTTATTGTGCATTTAAATTGTCCACTCTTCGTCGCTAACATTGGTCCTTCGATATCCTGGTGATATTTTCTAAATTTCCCTCAAAATTTCAATACTTCTGGTTTTTCATAGTTTCATGTTTCGTTAGACCCATGGTGAAAACTCGTGCCATGGCTTCGAAAGAAAACAAAGTGTTGCTTACTGACAACTGCGGAACCGAACCCAGCGCCTCACTCGCGCGTCCCCATGAGGGGTCCGTGGCGCTGGACTCTGCTCCGTTGGTAGATGGCCAAAATGTGGTGGCGTCCGCCACTCCGCTACCCGTCACTTCTGAGTTGTACTTTGCAGATCCCGCCGTTTCGGTAGCACAGAGCTCCTCCAGTTCGCGTCACACAGGCTCTACGGCCGTGGCACGAAGGCTCGCCGCCGAAGCTGATCTGCGACGCCGTCAACTACAACGTGAAAAGTCGCTCATGCTGGAGCGACAACGGGAGCGCGAGGAGCGTGAGCGTGAATTCGAACAAAAACAACGTGAGGTAGAAGAGTTGGAATTGCAAGCCGAGCTCGCTGCACTTGATAGTGGAAGGTCCAAGAGAAGTATGCACTCTAGTATGTCGCGCACGCGATCTTGGGTTAGGAGCATTAGACAGACTCGTAATAATGCATCCCCAGATCCTACCGTTGCTCAGGACATCGGACCGCCTCCGAATGCAACGCACCAGGGTGACATCAAGGACATCGACCCTCCTGTGCCTGTCAATCCTTGTCAAAGGTCATCCACAACTGCTATCGAGCATTTGGCGACCGCAGTAGCTTCACTTGCAGCTGGCAAGCGAAGCCCTCTTCCCGTTTATTCTGGTAGTCACAAGGAATGGCTGCCATTTAAATTTTCTTATAACAAAACATGTCATATGTTTTCCCCTGCAGAGAACTTGTCGCGAATCGCGGAAGCGTTGCGCGGCCATGCTCGCGAAGCTGTCGCGACACCTTTGTTCACCGATGGGGACCCAGCAGAGGTGATAGTAACTTTAGAGCGCAGTTTTGCCCGACCAGAGCTCATCGTGGCTTCAGAGGTGTCAACGCTCCGGTCAGCCCCTAAGGTTACCTCACCATATCAATTAAACATATTTGCAAACCAGGTACGTAATTGTGTTTCTAATTTAAAGGCCCTGCAGCAACCAGAATATTTACATTCCCCTGAACTTTTACGAAATGTTTTATCAAAGTTAGGAGAACTTACTAATGCCAGATACGCGGATTTTGCTGCAGACCTCCATGACGATCGTGTTTCTAAAATAGAAACGTTGTCCACTTTTCTTATACGCGAGGCCGAACGACAAGTCAAATATTGTTTTATACCCGATTTTAGTGTTGTGCCTGCCATAGTTGCTAAGCAGTCATCAACACTCGCAAGACGCGAACATGTGCACACCACTACGAGCAATCAACAAAAGACTCTCGATTGCATTTTTTGTAAACAAGCGCATACAATTAGCTCGTGCCATGACTTTAAGCGCCTCAATGTCGATGAGCGATGGCGGTGGGTTCGCGAGACACGAGTGTGTTTTAGGTGCCTTAATAATAACCCGCATCAGTGGAGACGTTGTAAAGCCAAGCCTTGTGGGAAAGACGGCTGTCGCCGGCGTCACCATTCCTTGTTGCACGGTGCAACAGCGATAGACAGCCACGGAACGACCACATCATTCCCCGTAGCTATGACAAATAGCCAGGCCGCTCTCGAAGCGGCAAAACCTAGCACCACCATGCCCGTAGATCCCACTATCGAACCTATACAAGTTAAAACTATGAACTTACCTTGTAATCTTTCATCACAGGCCCGCCCGCGTTCACGTGCTTTCTTGAGAGTCCTGCCCGTCGTGCTACGCGGCCCTAAAGGCGAATTTGAAACATACGCGCTCCTCGACGACGGCAGTTCAGCCTCTTTGATCGACGCCGACATAGCGAAGAAAATCGGTGCACAAGATGAGTACAGAGAACCTATACGTATTGACGGCGTTAGCGGTATGTGTAAAGAGACATGCGTTGGTTATACAAAATTTTACATTCGTGGTCGCGGTTTAAGCGAGGAATATTTATTACAGAATGCTCGTTCCATACACGGCCTCTCTCTACGGGCGCAAAACGTATCTAGAGATGAAGTGAGCACATATTCACATTTAGCAGATCTTGCGGATGTCCTTACGCTTGATGATGCTACCCCGACAGTACTTATAGGCGTTGGTGACTGGCACCTATCAATAAGTAGGGAATCGCGAATAGGAAAGCGGTCAGAGCCAGTCGCGACTCGTACTTTACTGGGTTGGGTATTACACGGACTTATGTCTAGTAAAACGCAACCAGTCGAATTTATTAATCATATGACTGACGTAGAGTGCGACTCTATCGAGGCTCTACTTAAAGAACAATATCGCCTTGATTCGATAGGAATTAGCAAAATACCGCCTAAAAACAATGACGAAGATCAGCGCGCCATAGACATCATAGAGTCCTCTGTACGTCGCCTCCCAACCGGTCGTTTTGAAGTTGGTCTCCCCTGGCGACTCAATAATCTAAACAATATTCCTTCCAGTTATCTTCAGGCATTAGCTCGCTTTAAATCCTTAGAGAAACAGATGTCTAAAGACAAAGATTTCGCCACCGCGTACAGAGATTTTATCAATGGAATTTTGACAAAAGAATACGCGGAAGAATGCCCATCGGACTCGTACTACTCCACGGGGATTACAAACGCTCCCACAAATAAAGTGCGTTGGTACCTCCCGCATTTTGGCGTATTTCATCCGCAAAAGAAAAAGCTCCGTGCGGTACATGATGCGGCGGCCGAAACTAAAGGCGTTTGTTTAAATAGTTTACTTTTAACGGGCCCTGACTTACTTCAACCACTTCTCGGTATACTATTCCGCTTTAGGGAAGGCAAGGTAGCGATTATTGGAGACATACGCGAAATGTTTCCCCAAATTAAGATAAAAGAAAGTGATAGGGACGCGCAACGATTTTTATGGCGTGACTCTACTAATGAAAATATAAAAGAGTACAGAATGAGTTCAATGATTTTTGGTGCCGTGTCAAGTCCGTTCATGGCATTATATCTCAAAAACAAAAACGCTCATGAACATCAGTCTTTATATCCGGAAGCAGTGTATGACATTGTGTACAATCATTACATGGACGACTATATTGCTAGTTATGACAGCGTCGAACAGGCTGCTAAGGTAGCCTCCGAAGTTTCTACTATCCATGCGGCGTGCTGTTTTGAAATGAGGTCTTGGTTGTCAAACGACTTGCGAGCCCTTAATTTAATTCCTAAAAACCTATGGGCTGTTCCGGGTGCCGAGGCAGTTTTACCTACTGACGTGTCTACTCTAGGCATAAGATGGAATCCCGCTCAAGATACGTTAGGTTTTCGCATAGGTGATTTAGGAGGGAATAATTCTACTGACAAGCTTACTAAGCGTATTATTTTGTCTCGTATTATGAAAGTGTACGACCCACTTGGTTTGTTAACCCCAGTTGTAATTAAAGGGCGTATACTAATTCAAAATTTGTGGCGCGAAGGTTTAGATTGGGATGACGACTTACCACCTCGTTATGTTACAGCATGGCAAGAGTGGTCGCAAGAGATATCTTCCCTTACCGATTTTCAATTACCGCGTAGATATATTTTAAACGACTCACTTCCAAAAGATATACAACTACATGTTTTCGCTGATGCGAGTGAACTCGCGTATTCATGCGTTGTATATTGGCGTTTCGATTTCGGCAACGGTAATGTATGTCTTTCGCTGGTAGGGGGGAAAGCGCGAGTTACACCACTAAAGCCATGTAGTATACCACGATTAGAATTACAAGCTGCGTTAATAGCTGCGCGATTTGCGTCCACAATTAAAGATAGCCACAGGATAAAGCCGTCTTCTATAGTTTATTGGTCCGACTCCTCCACCGTTCTCAAATGGTTACGTGGTGATGCTCGACGCTATAAACCATTTGTGGCACATAGAGTCGGCGAAATATTAGAATTAACACATAGGACAGAGTGGCGCTGGGTCCCTAGTGCCGATAACGTAGCCAATGATGCCACAAGATTGAATAAATTACAATCAAGGTGGTTTGAGGGCCCTTCGTTTCTCAAATCACCGTTGGTTGACTGGCCCTGTGAACCGACAAATATTGCCGAGACGCCTCTTCCTGAAATGAAGGAAATAGTGGCTATCACCGAAGAGTCTAGTTTGGCCCCTGCGATACCAGACCCGGCTCGTTTTAGTAGCTGGTTGCGCCTCGTTAGAACCACCGCTACTGTAATATTAGCTCTAAGAAAGTTTCGGTCATTTCTCGATTCGCGTTTTCATCAAAATTCCAAATTATGTAATGTTGTAGCTAGTGATATCGATTTAGCGGAAAAAATATTAATCAAAAAATCTCAATTTGACAGTTTCGGTGAAGAAATTACCGCACTGCGGGAGTCAAGACAGCTTCCTAGATCGAGCCGCCTTTCGTCATTTTGTACGAGGTTGGAGGACGGTCTCTTATTATTGGACTCACGTATCAAGACTCTACCCGGAAGCGAAGAAACTGTCACAACGCGAATTATTCTCGACGACCGCCATCGAATTACCCGCCTTCTGATTTTTCACCACCACATAAAGTTCGGACATGGATTCAATGAAGTGATTTTTAACGAACTCCGACAACGATTTTGGATTCTACGTGGCAGGCGCGCGATTAAGGATGTCGCAGCAGAGTGCCTCTCTTGTAAGCGTCGCAAAAAGCTTCCTCCGCAGTTGCCTTTCGGGGATATGCCAACAGAAAGACTGCAACATCACGTCAGGGCATTCTCCAACGTGGGTTTGGACTACTTCGGGCCGGTGGAAGTTACTGTAGGCCGTCATCATGAAAAACGATGGGTGGCGCTTTATTCATGCCTCGTTACCAGAGCGTTGCATTTGGAGGTAGTTTGTAGCCTATCGTCCGACTCTGCCATTATGTGCCTCAGGCGTTTTATAGCCAGACGCGGATGCCCTCTTAAAATTATTTCAGATAATGGGACATCATTTGTTGGGGCATCCCGCGAGCTTAAAGCCTTATATGATAAGCGCGTCGAAGATTATGCCGCCAACAACAAAATCGAATGGACCTTTCTACCACCAGCATCTCCGTTTATGGCCGGAGCCACAGAAAGAATGGTACGCTCTGTAAAATCTGCCTTGAAAGCCACACTCCACCAGCGCGCGCCCAAAGACGAAATTCTCCATACATTTCTTCTGGAAGCTGAGGCAATTTGTAACTCCAGGCCTCTAACCTACGTAGTCTCCAGTGACGACGCCCCGCAAGCTATTACGCCTTTCCACTTCCTTATCGGTTCATCGTCTAATGCACAATGGTTGGCGGGAGAATTAAGCAATGGCGTCTTATCCAAACATTGGAAGCAAGTATTAAGGATGGCTGACCATTTTTGGGAAAGATGGCTAAGAGAGTACCTGCCGACGCTTATTAAGAGACCGTCTTGCACCGCAACCACACCTGGTCTACACGAGGGCGACGTCGTCGTGGTAGCAGATCCGGCTCTACCGAGGGGAGTCTGGCCTCTAGGCCGCATCACTAAAACCTACCCAGGTCCAGATCGCGTAGTCAGAGTCGCCGACGTGGATACCAGGGGTGGCATTCTCAAGAGGCCGAGTAGGAAGTTGGTTCCTCTAGTCGCCGCCGACCAGGCAGTCGCCACTCAGTAGGTGTGCTCTGCACCGGGGCCCGGGATGTTGGCGACTGGCTGGTTGTGCGCAAACTTTTTGTACATATTTATTTTTCTATATTTCTTTTTGATTTGACGTATGTTTTTAAATTTTTAGTTGTCACGTAAGCCTACTACATGAAACATTGTAAAAACCAGCATATTAATTTATTATAGTATTTTTCCATTTATTGTGCATTTAAATTGTCCACTCTTCGTCGCTAACAGTCCTAATACATTTCTTTTGTAGACGAAAAAGTTGTGCAATATTTGTGCTGTTTCCCCAAAGTACTATTCCATAAAGGAGCCATGAGTGAGCATAAGCATAATAGGCGTTTAATGCCGTGTCAATATTTGTGGTTCTTTTTAATTCGTATAATGCATAGGAAAATCTAGATAATTTGGAGCTAATCGATTCTATATGTTCTTTCCAATTCAAATTTACATCTATATGTATCCCTAATAGATTACATGTGTCTACACAGTCTATTTTTTCTTGTTGAAATATATAATTTATAGCCATAGGGCTTTTTTGGTATGGTCTAAATTGCATTAACTTCGTTTTTGATAAATTTAATTCAAGGTTATGCTCGCGGAGCCAAGATGTGACAGGAGACAGAATATTATTTAATTGATTTTCTAGGTTCATAGTATTTTGGCACGGGAAAACTATAGAAATGTCATCTGCATACACTGTACAATGACTGTCTATTACTTTAGGAAGGTCATTTATATAGATAATAAACAGTAAGCACCCCAGTACGCTTCCTTGAGGAATTGACATGGTTACCTTTGCTTTTTGTGATCTTATCCCATAAATTTTTCCGGTTTTATTATCATGATGTTCTATTTCTACATATTGCGTACGGTTTGACAGATACGATGAAAACCATTGATGTGTTATACCCCTCACTCCAATATCATATAATTTGGCCAAAAGTATGTCAAATTTTACCCTATCGTATGCTTTACTCATGTCCAGGAGCAAACCTATAGCATATTTTTTATTGTTAATAATATTCAGTACTTCATTAATGTAAGAGAAGACCGCTAGTGTGGTGGACCTGCCCCTTCGGAAACCGTTTTGATTGTCATCAAATATTTTATACTTCTCGCAGAATGAGTGAAGACGTTTGGACATAGAGGATTCAAAGATTTTTGCAAATGTTGGCAACAATGCTATAGGGCGATAATTATTACGCTCATATTTCGATCCTTTTTTGTGCAAGGGTTTGACAACTACTAATTTTAATGCGTCAGGTACGTGTCCTTCAGTGAATGATTGGTTAACCAAAATGGATAAAGGTATTGCTAGTTCCTGTGCACATTGTTTTATTAGAAATGGTGGAATTTCGTCAAACCCAAAGCTTCTCTTATTTTTCAAACTACGTATAATTTTATATATTTCATGAGGACTAGTTGGGGTCAAAAACATAGACTTTTCATTAGCTAAGCGCCTACCGGTGGGTCGGTTGGGGGTGTCATTTTTTGTATGATTTATGCCAATGTTAATAAAATAATTATTGAACGCGTTAGCAATTTGTTGTGGGTCATCTATTTTGATATTATCGATTTCTAGTGTTAAGTTTTCTTTATTTTTATTTGTAATTTTATTTGTTTTCTCTTTAACAATTTGCCACATGGTTTTAAGAACATTTTGGGATTTTTTTACTTTTTTAATATATGCAAGTCTTTTGGAACATATTACGGCTTTCTTAAGTAGCTTTTCATATTTCTTATAATTGTCATGTAAAATTTTACTGTCTGTTTGTGAAACAAAGATTTTTAAAAGTCGTTTATTTTTACAAGATATTTTAAGTCCACGCGTTAACCAAAATTTCTTATTGTTATTAATCTTGACTTTAACCTCTGATTTTTTTATACATTTTTCAAAAATTTTATTTATATGATTGCAAAATTCGTTATAGTTATCGTTCACAGTCCGTTCACCAATGATAATCTCAGTCCAATTTGTCTTTCTTAATTCTGCCTTAAAATGCTGGATATTTTCATCACTGAAAAGCCTCTTTTCGATATACCACGTGTCCCGTCCAACGTGTTCCTTTGTTTGGATTTGTGTCAAGATACCGACATGGTCTGAAAACCCATATTCATGTGTTTTGACGCTAACGGATAATATGTTTTTAAAATTTGAAAACACCAAATCCAAACAAGTAGCACTGGATGTAGTTATTCTCGTGGGTTCAGCCACGTGTTGATAAAAATTGAAGCTCTTGAACTCGTTTAAAAGAGTCACGCTGGTACTAGAACTTTGCAAAATATCTACATTAAAATCCCCGCCAATAAGTATATTACGTTTATTGTATTTCTTAGTCAATAATTGAAGTAATTTGTTTAGGGAGGTGAAAAATATATCCGGCATTCTATTTTTATTCGGCCAATATATGGTTATCAATACTAAATTATGTTTAGGAATCTCTACAGCACAGGCTTCAAATATATATTCCTTTGTCATGTTTGCTACATTATTCAACTCTATGTACTCTATGTTTTTCTTCAGAAATATACAAACACCTCCTCCGTCGTGGTTTGACCGGCAGAAACTTGAAGCTAGGTTGAAATTATCAATTTTTAGTAAATCTATCTTTGCTTGTGTAATCCATGTTTCTGTTAGGCAAATGGCATCTATGTTATCATGTTCTTCAGTTGCAGCTTCCAGCAAATGTCTTTTATTTTTTATACTTCTTATATTTTGATAAAGTATAGTAAAGTTGTGCTTATAATTAGTTAGCGTCTGTATAGGATCATTCTTCTGCGCGAAATAAATTTGTCTCCTGGGTCTCCTGTATTCCGTTTGATTTTCCTTCTATTTCATTACATATATCTATTGGACGTGATTCGCTACTATTTTGCTGTGTAATCAAATGGTTTCCCGTTATAGTGTTTATGAGGCTGCTTAGATTCTTGAATATATTTTGTATTCCTTTGTTTGTCAATCTTCCTGTGTAATAAGAGAACATGTCGAATGACAGATCTCTGTTAGAATCGAAAAAATAGGCACAGTTATGCTTTTGTATATCATCCATCAGGAGAGAGTTGAATATTTCTACTCTGCTATTGTAAACAGGGGAACCGCAAATATATGTCGGGCATGCAATAATAACATTCGTATGATTTATTATTTTTAGCTTTTCTCGGATGCTTTTTACTAGTTCATCATAGTTTTGAGATTTTTGAAAATCTGCATCTCCTACTAATATTATGCAATAATCCAATTTAGTGTATTTTTGTACTTTTATATGTAGACTTTTTAGAAGCTCATTTATGCTGCCTCGTACGTTTATGTAATGACAAAACTCGTAGCCGCTGATATTTTCGCTGTTTTCCAAATTTTGCAAAATTTTATGCTTATTATTTGAACTTAAAACACATAGTTTGTGTTTGCATTTTGTTATGTTCGTTTCTGTATTCGCTTTATCAGTCGATTGTGAAATTGGAACATCTTTGTTGCATATCAATGTAGAACTAGCAAAATCCAGTCGCTTTTTGTTTAATGTGGCTCTTTTTTTGTTACTGGATCTTAGTTTTAATTGAGATCCATTGCAAGCTCGCTTCAAAAAGTCCATTTTACTATCTTGTTTCGAGAGCTGTTCTTTCAACATATAATTTTCAGATATAAGATTTTCAATTTCACTATTTGCGATTTTTAATTCATTCTGCAGTTTATTTACTAACTTCTTCAATTCACAGATCTCCTCAGATACTTTTAAAGTTGAATTTGGATAGCTTCTGTTTAATTTGTTCTCAGTGGGCAATGTATCATCGTCGTCGGTTATTGATCCTGATAATAACTCGAATGAATTTTGTGTCTGTATTGTGGTAATATATTTAGACCTGATAGTGACATTATCGTTTGTAGATTTAGGTGATGATGTACGTTGTGCCTTTCTAAGACAGGTCGTGCATCTCCAATTTTGTTTGCGTTCCGGTGTCATAATATCGTATCGTTTTTCTGCATTTGTACATTCCAAATCATACCTATTTTTACAAATTCGACAAGTCAAGAAGTGCTTCGTTTTTATAATATTTTTGCACTTGTGGCATTGTTTTATTGTGTCGTAGGTTTCTGATGATCCTGTTAACGACATAGCGTATCCTTTGTTGGTGACACTATTATTTCCGTAGTTGTGACTGTTCACTACAGATGATTTGTTATAAAATATTATGTGTAAAAAGATTTAACGCGCGGCGGCTCGAACTCTGGACCTTTGACGTAGATAGGATGCCGCGCTCACCGAAGACGCCAACGAACAGTTAAGTGGATCGACGAAAATTTTGTAGCTATGCTATTTATAAAAATTTATAAAAAAAGAAAATTAACGAAATTATACACAAAACTACATCAATATATTATTGTTTCTGTTATTCAATATTAAACTTTCACAGTAATTTAACTATCTTCTATGTAAATACTTATTTGTCGACAACATCTTTGTAAAAGAAAGATGCCTATTTTAATTTTTTTTTTTTTGTAACATCACTGTTTTTTATTATTATTAGTTATTCACTTCTATTAACACGTATTGTTCCTTCGATATTCAAGTATTTATATTTCACTAACATTATTTGTTTACATAGTTTACATTTGTTGTTGTTGTTATTACGTTTTTGTTCTTTCACTTCACTTGTTTATATTTTTTTTTTTATTTACACTGGACATATTTCACTGATAACGTTTCCACTTATTTATTTTTATGTATTTATCGTATAAAATACTTTTTATTCGACATTAATTCACTTATAATTTTATGTAATTAAAAAATATACGGAGACCGTGTTTTCGTGCAGCACACTAGCGCCGCTATATGGTAGGCAATTTAATTTCGAGGAGCTCGATGGCGCCGTTGCGCGTGTCAGTCTAATCGAATACGCAAGTTAAGCAACATCGACGGCAGCCTGTCTATGGATGGGTTTGTTTATCTCGAGCTCCTAATTGCTTCAGAGTTGTCAATAGATGACAGACTTGAAAACATTGGCCTCCGCCAATCTGCAGTTGAGCAGCGTGATGAAGTATGCTCTAAACCCATTCGATTGAGGGGAGACCCGTATCCCACCAGTGGGATGATTATGGATTGATGTCGTGCCGTAATTTAATTTGAAATCAAACTTGAAGTCTGTTGACGTCTATAGCTTAATTTAAACTATTATATATTCTGTGACTGTAACTAATTTTAATCTACAACACACGTGGTGATGTTCTTTAGTAATTTATTGAGTAATTCAATATAACAAACGATCGACAGATGAATGACAGGATGTGTAATAGAGAAACTATTACGCATTGTCCTGCCTAATTTGTAAACCCTACGCGATCTTGTCATAAAGTTAAACCACGCGTACGTGCGTACGGTCAACGCAGGATCGTTTGCTAAATTAGAACAACACTACGTCGTTGGTCGTAGCACCACAGTAAACATTATAAAGCAGTAGGTCAAATTTAGACATACGTCTGACCGAAATCGATGCAAAGCGCATTGATCAGAGATACCATTACTTACTTTTGTAGGGGGAGGCCCCTTCTGACCTTGCATATAATATAGTTACTATACTTCCGATGCAGACTACTATTTAGAAGTGAAGAAAAACACTGAAGAAAGATATATTACTTTTAATTTCTATTTCTTTTAATGACGAGCTCAGTGGCGTAGCGGTCAATGACGCGGCTTCGACACCAACTCTCGTGGGTTCGATTCCCACATAGGACAAACATTTGTGTGCATGAACATGTCTGCTTGTCTTAGTCTGGGTGTTTTCTATGTATCATAAGTATGTATTTACAAAAAAACAAAAATGTATTTACGTACGTTTATCAGTTGTCTAGTACCCATAACACAAGCTTCGCTTACTTTGGGGCTAGATGGCGCTGTGTAATTTGTCTGACAATATTTATTTATTCATTTATTTATTTATTTATTACAACCTTGCAATTCAATAGTCCAAAGAAGAATGTTCAAAAGGCCGCCTTTGCTCCAACTTTTCGCCTGATTTTCGTGGTAAAAATCAAGTATTAAGATTGGTAGTTATTTACCAATCAGAAAGCCTCTGATCGTTTAGCTAATCACAGGCCAGCGCAGTCAATAGCTTGAAAGAATGTGTTGCCAGTGCAACTAATTTAAATTGAACATTACAAAATGATACCGAAACTAACAACAACTAACAAAACCTAACACTTGCAATGCTCATTATGAATATATTTGGCGTAGATATCATAATCTACGCCAAATATACGCTCGTGAAAGGGCTCATCACACACCGTCAAGATAATGTAATATGTAGAGCGAGGAACTGCTAATGCAGTAGTGTTTCGTCGCGTCGTGTTACGTCGTGTTGTAGCCTAGCGTACAGAAGGCCAATTCTAGTAATTATTTCACATAACAGAATGAAATTAGACCGAATCGACATTGAATTATGAATCGGCTGAAAATATTGTACTAGATTTTATTTATTATTATCAATTCCTATTGCGAGCAGACCACTATTCAGTGTGCTTTGTGAGAGTTTTTGTTCGCGTTCGATCATGTGAACGTAAACAACCCGACTAAAAAGAGAAGAACTCTAATGTTGTGAATTTAACTTTAATTCTAATGCTGCAAACCCGCAGTTAGCAGAGGTAATTGTTTTCAAACCGCCTGAAGGGCACTGACGTGATTTAACGTCAACTAACGTCATCTAACGACAACCGTTACCGACGGCAACAAGCCCTCCGAAGCACACAGGAGCTCGAGATAAATAAACCCATCTATGGACAGGCTACTGGCGACGTTGCTTAACTTGTGTGTTCGATGAGACTGACATCAAGCTCCTCCATACATATAACCTCCATATACAATAGAACACCATTACAATATTCGGATTCGATTAAAGATATTTATAGATCATAAAAAAACAATAACAGTAAAATTTCAATTCGTTATATTCAATCAAAGTGATTTTATGTGTTTGCATTTATACAGATCGTTATGTATACAGAGTTTATGGGATACGTGACGTCACTTCCTAATTCCTCTCAATACCGTTTTGAGATTCCGTACTCCTGAATAAAAACTGTGTTACCACACGACAGAAAACTTCTTCTCTACATGCACGTGGTGCACCCTGCCGACTAACGGAAGAGGCTCTGGCGAATGAGAGTTAGGGTAGAACGTATTTATAAGCTGGCCCTCTGGGGAAGTACCTCCACCTCACAGAATACCGCAGCCAAATAACAATTCCCTTGAGGGTTGCGTTCCTGCGAGTAAGTTCGGTCACCAGAAAGGAAGGAGTTGCTGCGTTGATAGCGACAGTTAATAGGCGTGACCGCTTCACTTCAGGCGGACCGTATGCTTGTCTGCTACCAGACGTAGTATAAAAAAAAAACTAAATGTAAATTATTTCAGTAAAAACAATCTAGTCAGTAATCAAATACACATGTTTCCGAAAAATGACATTTTATTTTATACCTACTCGACAAAACACGCACGGAATTTAATATGACATGAATTTAAGCTATAAATCATTAGAGGACCCGAGCATTTAGAATAGTTTTGACGATCATTAATCATACCTTTAACGGCCCTTGACCTCCTAAAGTACCTTATAGAATATTTATTTCCTGTGAAAACGCTCAGCAACTGTTTTAGAAATAACTCAATTTAATTGCTCCGTTATTTACCACAACATTAACATGAAGAGATCAATTAAATGTTTTTTGCCGAAAATTTTAATCGGTGTTTAAGTTACCGTAAAAGTTGCAATTACGATTTACCGGTGAAACATATAATTTAACGAGTCTTTACGGTAAAAGTACGGACTGTTTTGTGATTATCATTAATTTCGAATATTTAAGGAAAGAAAAGAGAAAAATAAATATTTAATCAGATAAGACAAAAATATATAAATTAATGTAAATTTATATGTACCGTTTGATGTTCGCCAACAAAGAATCCATCTTAGGATAAAGTTGCAACTGAGACTGCATTTTAGCATTTTCTCAGTGGACTTTAAATAAAACTCTAGTTATATATACTTAAAACTTCGTTATTATTGTATTTTTTTTTAATCTAACAGCCTAATAAGGAACAATATTTTCTGTCACCTAATTTTAGATGTGTCACTAATCTCCAGTACCCTAATAATAATATCTATCCACAAGAAATATATTAGTCATCATTTTAATCAAAACTGTCTCTAAATATAAATCATCAGCTTAACAAACTACTATTATCATTTAATTCGTTTGATCATCAAAATAATAGATCTGTCACCAAATAATTAGATCAGCTCCTTAATTTAATGAAAAAATGGCTAATAGGGGCGAAGTCAAATTGGCGTCATATTCACTGACGAGTCTTACCAATACTTGGTCAATGTAATAAATCATGTTTTGGTTAGATTTGAGTTGATTTTTGGTTAGGTTAGGGTTTTCTTGTGTCCTGTCATCGGATATAGGAGCTCCGCGAAGCGGAGCTCCGTCAACCTAGATGATGAATGATGTGGTGGCAAGTAAGCTTAAAATTATTAATAATTGACAATATAATACATACAAAAAACATTTATTTGGTACTAGACCCTGTATCTCTATGATTTTAGGTGATTTATTGTGGAATCGATTTTATATTGTTTGGTGACTACATTTTGGTGACAAATCTATTATTTTGCGGGCAAACCCTATTAGTTGAGAAACACAAAACTAATTAAATTGGTGATAGCTTAAATGATACCCATAAACATATATATTGAATGCACTGAGGAATTGGCTTAGATCAGACGTAACTCATTTCTGCTAATTCCACAGATCCTGAGTGATAATGTACTAATAAAAAATAGTTCTAATTATTTGTTGTCAATCCTATGTCCTATCAAAGTTAAAGTCATATTCCTCAGAGGTAGCGTGTTGACATTTGCGCCGCTTTCAGAAATGTACTTTATGTCTTTTTTATCATAACCGCATTAATCTGCAAGGTAAACAACGTGCATGTGGCTTAGGCACAAGATAATGATTAGCTGCTTACACCTCTTCTACTATTATATACATAATAACACATAGGACGCATGTTCACGGAGCAAATGGCATATATTAGTCGAGAAAACGTCGTCACAGTTTCTATTGTTCATACTGTTATAACATTATATATACAGTAGAATACACTAAAACGAGATAAATTACTAGTTAGTTTGGTAAACACATTTATTAGGTATAATTACTAAAACTAGTCGTATTAATTTTCATGACACGGCGTATTAATTTCCATGACATTCTGTAATTTGGAATACTTAACCTTTAGTTTGCTTGTTAGGGTCTAATAGACCAGTCCCTTTATAAAACCATTCGTATTTTTCAAATTTAAGAGTATGAGTAGATTCGTGGTATAAATTAGAGGTGCGTACTTGCGTGGCTTATTAAATATATTAAATTATTTATTGATTAAACATTTTTTTAAATTGATTTAGTAAATCCAGAGATTATCTCCTGTAACCTCACAAACTCACAAAATTTAGTTAACTTAATATTAGTATAGATAATGACTTTAATTAAAATATATTTTGTTATTTATTATACCCATTTTCAATAACTTTAAAAAATGTAAACATACATTTTTAAAACACATTAGTTTCAATCTATTTATTAATTGAATACAATAAGTATATGCTACTGATGTACATTATATATAATATGAATTATAGCAAATGAAAAATATTTCTACACCAAAAACAGTACTTAGCAGTACAAAACTAGTCTTACCTCCATGCGATTCTCCCATTGAATAGTAATACCAAAAACGTATTCGTAAAACATGAATTGTGTTGCGGGTCCGTCAGACCCACTAGGCAAGCGGTGAGTATTTATGCCACAAGACGTGACAAATTTAATCACAGTTGTTTCAGAACTCATTATCTCGCTATAGCGTTTCGATTATTAAATCTCTGTAGAGGATTGCACCACTATAATATTATTATTAATTTCAACGTTAATTAGTGAATAAATATATTCATTTTTTTTTTTTGCTAAAACATCCCAAAAATTTTGTGTTGCGGTGTTTGTGATTGCAGTCCTCCAAAACGGGTTGACCGATTTTATGAAATTATTATTATTTAAGTAGTTGTCTTGACAACTTTGCCAGATAAATATTTTTTTTTTTAATGGAAAAATTCACCTCCCTCCCCCCCCCCCCCCCCCGTAGGTGCGATTTGAACCCACGTGGGCAGGTGAATTTTTCCATTTTTCAAAAAAAAAAGATTTAATGAAATTTTTGAGTATAATTGGAAGGTTATAAGGAATATGAATAGGTTGTAAAGTTATACTTTATACTGCTAAGTGATTAGTAGTTCCGAACCAGAAAAAAATATAAAAAATAAATTAAATCACAAAACAAGGTTCATCGGATCAGCTAGTATATTTATAAATGCGCCTTATGCAAAGCTGCTAACATTAGTTAAAGAAGTAATATCTCACAGTTTGGCATATAACTCTTCAGGCTTTTGATTTGTTGACGTGACAACGTCTTATAAATTGGTTAGCCGGGTGACACTTCAAGAAACTGGGTCACGTTATGCGCTTACAATGAGAACGAGTGAAAGGCGTGCCTTTCACTCGCTCTCATTGTAGGCGTGTCGTGGACGCGTGTCCCTTCTAAGAGCGAGAGAGACAGACATAAAAAGTGAAAGGCATGCGTCCCTTCCACTCGAAAACATTTTACCACTCAAAGTTGTTGTCACGTAAAACTTTCGCCCGTATACCGACTTTACAGGCAACCAATTTTTTATTAACCAGTGGTACGATGGAATAGGTATTTCCTAATTCAAGATGGAATAGGAATTTACTAAGTCAAGTTACTGTATCGCTATATTGTACCAAGGTACACTTATCAAGCAGTATTTAATTTCACTTGTGTCCTCAATTAAAGTGTGCAGTCTTACCTTCTTTTGAAATTTAACATTTAAATTTTACGTAACTTCTTCATTGTCAAAAAGGATTGTGCAAGCATTTTTTTTTATAACACTAAAGCGACAAATAAGCATACGGCCCGCCTGCTGGAAAGCTACCATAGCCTATGAATGCCTATAACAGCAGGGGCATCACACGTGTTTTGCCGACCCGTTGCGGTTGTTGATATAGTTTAGACCTACATATCAATATTAAGTCGGTTGTGGAGAACTGCCCCCTTACCACCATCTCTTATTGCGATTCAATAACTGGATAGAATGCTGATTCATACCAATGAATAAGCGACTCTATTTCAAATGGAATAGAGTGGCTTATTCATTAGTATGAATAAGCATTCTATTCAGTTATTGAATCGCAATAAGAGATGGTGGTAAAGGGGCTTTAATCTGAATTACTTATCCAAAGAACCAGTTACTTACCTACAATAAAATGTACATAAAATTCACTATTGTCATTTTAGTATATTTATAACTATATAGGAAATTCCGATATCACTGTTATCCTCAAATTATTACCAAAAGATATTTCTCAACGGAAAAATATATTCGAAGTCGCTATTTATCTTCTTCATTTCATTTCCCATTCACTAGTCCATTGCAAGGAAAAAGAACTAACAGGAAAATATACCTTAAATAAATCGGACATTGAAAAAAATAATTGCTAAAATATCCCGATGATTCATGTTGACACTATTCTGGGGAAAACACCACTGGAAATTTTATATTCGTCAATAATTTTGGGTCATTCGTCGACTTTATAAAAATGGAATAACTTTTAATACACGTCAGTACACATAATACTTATACAATTACAGTATTATAAGCCCAACGCAAGATTCGATCAACCATACTCAATCGAAAGAAATCCTAGATCAGAGTACATAATGTGCTAAAATTATAAAAAAAATATTTATTAGTATCGTAATTTACTCAAAACTAGATCAGTCTCTGATATATTAGTAGTTCTCGTCCGACTTGTTTTATAGTCGATCAAAGTTTGGCAAGAAACTTTATTTTAAAAGGATGAAATTATTTGAAAAAAAATATTACCATTAGAAACAATAAAAAATACTGTAACTTTTGTACGTTACCACAAATGTAGCGACATTACCACGGTTTAAGTTGATGCATTGATGAACGAAAAAAATTTATAACACATTTAAAAAAAACCAACTGGCATTTTGAAGTGTGTGCTTAGATTAACCTATATTAGAAAAATTTCATTGTATTCATTTCATCATCATCATCATCATCAGCCTGTATCTATTCACTGCTGGATATAAGCCTTCCCCAATGCTTTCATTTCGTATTCATTTATTCATTTCGTATGCCTTCAAAATACAAATCTCTGTTCAAAAAGGGAATACTTTGATAAAAGTAAACAGTTCGTGAAACAGAAACTGACAAAACGAAGCTCTTAACATAAAGTATCCGATAGTCGAAAATTACATTCGAAAGTTTTGTGATTGACGGCATTGGCACCCTACTAAGTTAACGATATTGAGTAGTTGTGGAGACGGTTGAAAGAGAAAAACTTGTGACAGTAACGAATAGTTTATTCCCAGATCTCAATAGTTACAAGTTGATTTGGCAAGTCCTCTTTAAATTGAAGCTTGGTATGTCTCGGTAGTATAACAATTCACGTTTAATAAAATAAATTTAATTAGCTGACATGCGACCTGCTTGTAGGCAGTCGCGTGCGCGCCGTAACCGCACACTGAGAAAAGGCCAAACCCCTGCTTTGAAAATCGTCAAGATGTCGCCTTAAGAGAAAGAAAAGATTTTTAATAGAAATAGCATAAGTTTATAACTCCAATGGTACGATTTCTTCTTCGAGAATGGGGCTATCCGCAATCCAATTATTTTTAATCGCCGTTCGTCGCGAATCGAGTCATTTTTCTTTCTTAAACTTTCTTTATTTCAATATCTACTCGATAGATTATGATCCCAATATAGATTCCCACCAAGTACCATTGCAAAGGTTCTAAGCCAAGATAAAAACCTCTGAGTTCATAATATCGTTCGACATAGAGCTGCCAAACAACTGAATTGTAAATAATTCTCATACAAAACAACAGTTTGAAAACAATTTATTTATAGTTTCTATATGTAGATCGGCTATATAAATAGACGAACATCGACGCTCTGTCGATATGCACGAGTAATATATCTTCCAACTGAATACAGTACTAGGGTTGCACCTCAGCAATGCAGGGTTCCATTTACCAACTAAAGACTATTAGTAAATATATCTCTTGTCATTTTTTTATTTATTTTTCTATGTATACTGTAGTTTGTCTATTTATCTATATATTTATTGTTTCCATAATTTTAACTACTGTAGTAGTGTAGTGTTGTCAAATAAGAATAATTTTTTTCTTCTTTCCATCTTTTTATTATACGACTAAGATGACAAACACGCATACGGCCCGCCTGATGCAAAGCAGTTACAGTAAACTATGAACGCCTGTAACATCAGGGACATCACACGCGCGTTACCGACCTTGTAAAAACCTCTTCACACTCTTTTGGAAGAACCCCACGCTCTGGTCTCCTGAGAAAACCTCGATAGGCAGTTGTGTCTAGTATAATATAAAATAGAACCCCACATGCGGTCATTTGGTCAGATCGCATCATTTTCTCGCTACAAAGCAAAAACGCTTTCCTAACTTCATCGCAATCAAGTATACCTATTATAGTAAGTAACCTCACTCAAACGCTGTACTTACATATGGAGCTGAGACATAGGTAACAACCAAGGCCATTGTACAAAAACTGGAGGTTACACAAAGAGCAATGGAAAGAAAATTGGTTGAAGTGACTCCAGGTCAGGAAAACCAACAAATGGCTTCAGAAACAAAAGTCAGGTATCGAACGTAGCGCGCCGTGTGGCGAAGCTCAAGCTGGTAGTGGCCAGACATATAGCCAGAAAGACGGACTCGTGGTGTAAAACTGTCCTGGAATGGAGACCATGACAATATAAAAGACCTGTCGGGAGGCCACAGATGCCATGGAAAGACGACTTCGTAAAGCTGGTGGGCATCAACTGGATTAAAGGACCCAAATCAGAAAGATATGGAGGAGGTTGAAGGAGATCTATACCATTATGATAGAGAGTGGGCTAAGGTGATGATGATGACTCAACCGCAGGAACAGTATCATCCTCTAGGCCTCTAGAAAATGTTATTTGTTTGTCCTGTTATTCTTTTTTAAACTACGTCGGGTGGCAGACAAGCATACGGCCCGCCTGGTTTGAGGCCGTCACCGTAGCCATATTAACGCTCGCAACATAAAATATCGTTCGCGCGCCGTCACCCCCGCTGCCAACGAAGCATCTCCTTCCTTTCTGGTGACCTCACTCACTCGCAGGAACACAACAGCATTCAAGGGAATTATTATTTGGCTGCGGTATTCTGTGAGGTGGAGGTATATTCCTCAGTCGGGTAGTTACAATTACGCTCCCTACCTCTCTTAAAGCAGCCTATGTCCACATTGTTGAATACGAAAATCTTTTGAAGTCTTTTGAGGACACAACTTTATGGGGTACATTTGATATGGGTCTAATAAAGATAAATCTGGTGCCACGTGCCATGCTCACAAGGCTTTGTTTCCAAACTGAAAATTTACATGTAAATGAAAAACACTATTTCAAAGAGAAAGGCCTTTATCCCACGTCTAATGGTTGATATAAATCCTGTTTAAGGATGGAAAATAAAAACTTAATTGTGAACTTTTTTGGGGTGTAAGTGGTTCATTAACATCTTTGAACCAAAGCCAACTTCACCTGCACGCGGTGCACCCTGCTGAATGACAAACGAAGCTCTGGCGAAAAGAGAGGTAGGGAGCGTAATTGTAAGCTACCCGACTGGGGAATGTACCTCCACCTCACAGAATACCGCAGCCAAATAACGGTTCCCTAGAGGGCTGTTGTGTTCCTGCGAGTGAGTGAGGACACCAGAGAGGAAGGAGATGCTGCGATAGCAGCGGGGGTGGCGGCGCGCGTGCGATATTTTATGCGGGCCGTATGCTTGTCTGCCACCCGACGTAGTATAAAAAATTAAAAAAAATTAAAAACTTTTAAATAACATGGAAACGTGATTCTAATTTTATACTTTTGTTTAAACACTAGATTTTGTATATAAAATTAATATTTACACTTTTTTATATACTATGTCTGATGGCATAAAATCGTCTTATGGTCCGACTTATATGAAACGATTACCGTAAAGGTTGGCAGCATGAAATATCGCTTACGTGCTTGAAATGACTTACATTTTGTACATAGAATTAGTATTTACACTATTTTTACACTACGTCGTATGGCAAAGAAGCCTACGGCTCGGCTGATGGAAAACGGTAACCGGTGCTATATAAGCACTCGGATTCGGAATATTTATTTATTTATTTAAACTCTTTATTGACCACAATAAGACCAATGGTACAAAAGGCGGACTTAATGCTAAAAGCATTCTCTACCAGTCAACCTTCGGGAAGTGCAGACATCCACGAATGCGGTTTAAAAATATATAACAAAACCAAAAATAGTGAGTATAAAAAAATGTAGAATATAGCTCGCGCCGACACCCCCGCTGCCAACGCACGCGCACGATACGTTAATGTGAATGCTGAAATATTATAGGTACTGTAGCAGAGGGTAGTAACCCCCCTCCCCCCTCCTCCTCCACCATATGTCCGGCTTTCAGTCAGGTAGAATGTTCGGCCAAATTCAAGCGCAGAATCCGGCTTTTGTGGTCTTGGATCTGGCAACCCTACTTACACCCCCATTTCACGGTGTTATAAAGGAACATAAATACATTTCCTCGTCTCCAAAGTGTGCAATCCGGTTTAACGTCTCGGACGAACAGTGAAGGCTTCTAAAAACTATAGTATTCTATATAGAACCTATAGTAAATATTTATCTAACTACCCTTGCACCTCAATATCCTCGACTTAAGCTATAAAAATGCAATAAAGGAGCTATGCTAACAGAACGTTGGGAGCTGCGAGGACTCATCTAGTGAACAAACCAGTATACTTAACTAGTATAAATATACTCAGAGTTAATGGAATGTATTTTAGTTTAAAGTTTAAATGAAATTATGGTTTGTTTTGAAAGTGTTTCAATCTAATTGTAAAATTGTAATGTATTCAGTTTATTTTATAATTTTTTTTATACTACATCGAGTGGCAGACAAGTATACGGCCCACCTAATGTGAAGCGGTTACCGTAGTCATATAAAGGCTTACAACTCGCAACACTTCGACCTCACTCACTCGCAGGAACATACAACAAACATCAAGGGAATTGTTATTTGTGGTGTTCCCAAGTCGAGCAACTTATAATTACGCTCGCCCTACCTCTCTTTCGCCAGAACCTCATTAGTAAATAAATAAATAAAATAAATATTTCTGGACAATTTACACAGCGCCATCTAGTCCCAAATTAAGCGCAAAGCTTGTGCTATGGGTAGGTACTAGATAACTGATATTATACTTAAATACATTTTTTTTTTGTAAATACATACATATAATACATAGAAAATACCCAGACCAAGACAAACAGACATGTTCATGGACACAAATATTTGTCTTGTGCGGGAATCGAACCCGCGACCTCGGAGTCAAAGTGGCCATTGCTAACCATTCGACCACCGAGCTCATCAAGTCAAGTCGTCTAGTCAGTCAGCAGAGTGCACTACGTGCAGGTTGGCTTTGGCTCAAAGATTTTTATTTTATATTGTATAAGTATAATGTGACATTAGTGCAATACTAGCGGCCCGCCCACGCATCTCTGTGATTCAATGTTCCCGTGCCTATTCTTTGTGGGTTTCCCATTACTGTCCACACAAATTAAAAACAACAAAAAAAAATCGGCCAAGTGCGAGTCGGACTCGCGCACGAAGGGTTCCGTACCCTTATCTATAAAAACGGCAAAAAAAATCACCTTTGTTGTATGGGAGCCCCCTTAAAATTTGTTTTATTTCAATTTAATTATTTATTTTCAAAGTGAATATATAACTAAATATTCTGTGAATATTTCAAGCGTCTACCTGTTGCCAATATCAGTATCGAGCAAAAAATCACGTTTGTTCTATGGGAGCCCCTTTAAATATGTATTTTATTCTCTTTTTTAGTATTTGTTGTTATAGCGGCAACAAAAATACATCATCTGCGAAAATTTCAACAGTCTTAACTATCACGGTTCATGAGATACAGCCTGGTGACAGACGGACGGACGGTCCGTTTTACCCTTTGGGTACGGAACCCTAAAAAAAACAAGTGAAATGCATAGGCGTATGTAGGAAAAATGGCCGTGTGGTTTCCGGCAGACTAGAATAGAAGCACTCAGTTTCTTCACGTGGATGTCGTACAAGGCGACTAAGGGAAATACATTATCAAATATCGATCAGCTCTCCCCAACGTGTAGGCCAAATCCTCCTTCCGTCTAGGACGGACGAGAGAGGGTCGTGCTCCTGTAGTAGAGACTAAAATGGACCTGATGATGATGATGAATATATTTTATTAAACTAATATCATTTTACATTTTGATTTGACATTAGTCTATTATTAACTTAGATAGTGTCAATATTAGTATTTCCTCTCAGATAGTAATTTAAAAAGTTGTCCCGATAATTTAAGCTCGTAACTTCGAAAAAGTTAAAAATTAAAGTGAAAATTGAATTTTCTTTTGCAGATCGAAACCTTTTACACTTTCAGTGGCGATATCAATATTTGCAATCTTTAATGTTCAGGGTAATACTTTTTTTTTTTTTTATCTATTATGACGAGCTCGGTGGTCGAATGGTTAGCAATGGCCACTTTGACTCCGAGGTCACGGGTTCGATCCCGGCACAAGATAAACATTTGTGTGCATGAACATGTCTATTTGTCTTGGTCTGGGTGTTTTCTATGTATTAAACGGGTTGGGAAGGCCTGATAAGGCCCACCTTGTACGACATCCACGAGAAGAAACGAAGTGATTCTATTCTAGTCTGCCGAAAACCACACGGCCTATATAAATAAAATATATTATTAAATTAATATTATTTGACGAGCCGGGTGGTCGAATGGCTAGCTATGTCCACTTTGTCGCAAGTTCGATCCCCGCACATGACATCATCATGGTCTGGGTGTTTTCTATGTACTTGTTGTATGTATGAATTTAGAAAAATAATGTATTTTCTTAGTATAATATCAGTTATCTAGTAGCCATAGTACAAGCTTTGTTTAGTTTGGGACTACATGGCTGTGTGTAATTTGTCCAGGAATATTTATTTATATGTACCTATTTATTATTCTCTCCCAGTCGGTTAAAAATACATTAGTATTGCTCTCAACATTCAAAGAGATCATGTACAAAGGCGGGCTTATCTCAATAATAGATCTCTACTAGCCAACCTTGGAGTGTTGGATAAAATAATTGTTATTCCAGTAAGCAAGCAAATATTCATCATAGTGCGCTTGAATCCATTTAATTTGTTTACAATAAGACTGCGGCATCCAACCGATCCTAAGTGGTCCGCGGACGCAAGAAAAATAAAAAATATTTTGAAATATGCTTAGTAACGCAGATATGGTAGGGGTAATTTTGAATTTGTAAATATTAAAAAAATGGAAAAATGCACCTCCCCGCCTAGGAAGGATTCGAACCCACTCTTGTTTAGTAGTGTATTACTTAATAGGTAGATGGCGCCATACTGCGACTTCGCAAAAGTAAATATAAAATGCAAAAATTCGCCACCGTCACAAACCATCCTGGAAGCTCAGTTGAAAAGAGCACTCGACCGGTAATCGAAAGGTCATGGGTTCGAATCCCATCCCACTTTTATAATCTTCTTTTTAATTTAAAAATGGAAAAAATCACATGATTTTTTCCACGTTTAGAATATTTATAGTGTTTTGGCAAGCTGGCCTAAATAAACTATAATGTAATATTAGGTAATAGGTAATAAGTAAAAAAAATATGAACTACACAGAAGATATTTATATTATAGAAGACTAAATTTTGTATTAGGACTATCCCCTATACACCCCTTATATATATCCCCTTTAATTTAAAATTTCATTTTATTTTTAGTATTTGTTGTTACCTAAAATTGGTATACTATAATTGGTGAAAAATTCAAAAATCTAGTTAATGCCATTATAGAAATCGCGTTTACATGCTGAAAAAAATACGATTCTCGTATGACGATCCCCCTGTAATTATTACCTTTATGTAATTTTTAGTATTTGTTGTTATAGCGGATAGTGTTATATAGGGTGACGATTTAGTCACCTGCAATATTTGAGGGGTAACGTAGGGCTCGTCGTGTTATAAGTAAAAAAAAATGGTGATAGCATTATATCTTGAAAAAAATAATTAACTAATATAATTATTATTTATACGCATCGTTTACGAAACTCATTGTCGCCTTAATACAATCATGAAACGCAACCCTTTCTCTTCGTCAGTTCTGGTAAAACCTGATCTTAATTTTACTAGAAGCACCAAGTAAAAGTTAACAATCGTAATTCAACCTTCCTTTTGAGTTTCACTGACTGACTGAGTTTCACAGTGGTTACATAAATTTCCGAAACGTGCTAGTACAATTTAACCAGACCAGTTTATTGCTAGGTACAAGTTTATATTTAATTAAAAAAAAATAGTTTTTAATTCAACCTGTCCTTACTTTCGATCTTAATTACATTTTCCGGCAGAACAGGTGAGTGGTCGAGTGCATTGAGTAATGCACTCCATACAAATGCCACGTCATAACTATTAAGAGCGTATATATATGCACGAACGCTCAAATTTGCTGTTTCGTAATACGCGACTACTTTATTTACATGTTTGCACCGGTAACGAACATCAAACGTTTGTTTGTTTGCTATAACTTTATTGTATATCATAAATAAAATAACAAATAAAATATACGTACGTATCCCTTAGAGGGATCTCCATCAGTCAACCTTAGAGTATTAAAAGGATTGAATTTAAAGTCGTGTAATAACAAAGTACAGCCCCCTTACCACCAACTCTTGTTGCGATTCAATAACTGAATAGATTACTTATTCATACCAATGAATAAGCGACTCTATTTCAAATTGAATATAGTCGCTTATTCATTGGTATGAATAAGCATTCTATTCAGTTATTGAATCGCAATAAGAATTAGTGGCACCCTTGCATTCAATAACTGAATATTACTAACCCCTGGTAGTAATCGCTGTTAGTCAAAAATGTTCGATGGCGAACCAATTTTGTACTTCTATGAACGATATTTGATAATCATTATGTGACAAGAAATTTGTGTCCATTCGACGTACAAACAGTGTTCTGTGGTACGAACCAAACGTTTGATGTCCGTGTTCGTGTTGTTCATGTTAGTCCGTGCATACACAACAATAATATCTGTGAGCGTAGATGAATGTGTGTGTGTGTAGACGGTGGTTTATTTATCTCATCCTGCTCCTTGCTGTCAATCCTTCCTTCACTAAACCGTAATAGAGCAGCGTGGGGGTATACTCTTTGGATTATTAACGGGACGGGGCCCACCACACATTCCAACCACTGTATCTCCTAAGTAGCCAGGACAGGCGACCACCAAAAAAGGCAATTTTTTTTCAAATCAAATCAAATCAAAATATCTTTATTCCTTAGACTTTATAAAGCACTTAGAAACGTCATACAAATTAAATATATGAATCAATGAACAGTGAAGTCCATTCCAAGTGGTCCAGTCCAAGTGGGCCGTGTGGTTTCCGGCAGACTAGAATAGAATCACTCCTTCTCTCGTGAAGCTCAACTGCCGTGCACCACGGATTTTAATTAACTAACACTATTGGGGACCTAAAAACATTGAGTTGTTACCTAACCTAACATCTTTATATCTTTGGAGTATCAATTGAGGGAAGACATATATCAGTACAGTTGAATGAATGTACTTTGATGCGGAATGGCTAATAAATTTCAGATATAACCGTTTATATCTGAAATTTATTAGCCATTCCGCATTAAAGTACATTCATTCAACTTTAGGGGTAAATCTCCGTAGATTTACCCCTAAACCTAAAGCTGATACATCACAAATTAACAAAACAGCACAATAATTTTAAACCAACAGTAAGCAACTCGGCTTTTTAAATTCATATATTCACGCGAGAGGCAACCCTGAGGTCTTGTCTGAATAATGTCAATCGTATGAAAGATGTATGAGAGTCGGATACATGTCGTTTACACGTAAAACTTCATCTAGAAAGTGCCTATTTCAATACATACAGATTGTATACGGACCTGAAAAGGACTCATCATGAAAGTGCTCGCATCTGAAACTTGTTAAAAGAAACGTTGTATTACAGAATTTTATGCAATGTGCGTACTACCGTCAGTAAAAATGGATATATTATGTAACATTAAGGGTACGTTTGGACCAATTCGTCGATAGGTATTTCTAAATTGGTTGTTACTTCACTAAGCGCCCTGTGAGAAATAGTTCCAATTATGAACAATTTATTAGTTAGTTCACACACATATTACAAGAGCCTAGTGTTTAATTATTAGTTAAAAAAGAAAGGGAAGCAAATTGAAGTCGTTTGGAGGAACTCGAATCACAGAAAAGCTACTTAAAAGGGGGAACGCTGCCAGTATCTTCGGAACCTTGCCTAAAGGGACTCCTTTTAATAATATATTTTAGTTATTAAATTATATTTTTTTAGGGTTTTTAGTTTTAGTTTCAATGTTCTAGTATATATATTTTTTTTATTTAGTTTTAGGTAATTAAGTTTCATTTGTATTTTATGTATTGTTATTGAATTTATAATAATGTCATGTTTTCATATTACATAAAATTTGAAATATAATACTACTTAAAATATTTACACATCGCCATTAGCCACAGCATCTTGACACATGATTGTGATATCAGCTGCGATTATCAAAGTTTTCTCAAAAGGCTTCATCAAAGGCATTGGGTTCTTCAAAAGGGGCGTGAAGAGGTTTTTACAGGTTGGTAACCCGCGTATGATGTCCCTGGTGTTACAGGTGTTCATAGGTAACTGATAACTAATTTCCATCAGGCCGGCCGTATGCTTGTTTGTCACATTAGTGGTAAAAAAAAGACGATAATGATTATGAAATTTGTTAGTGCCCAGAAAACAATATAACTGTAATAATATTTTTAAATTTTCAATTTCGCAGTACATGTTCTGCTTGTGAAAAGTTTCTATTATGCATCTCAAGATGTCACATGCAGCAAATGTACTGCAAGATCAGAATAGTAAGTGCCTGTTCTTGCATAATAACATGAGCTAGCCCGAGGCAGCATACTGTGACCAATTTTCATATTTATATGGTTTTAAATCTAGATTAGTTACATTTGTAATTCAAGAACGACTGGACCTGGATTAATAACGTTAAACTTTCGCATTGTATGATTTATGAAAATAACAACGGGAATTAACACGTCACATGTCACTACAACAGTCAGCCTGTGACCACGTGATGACCTGTGAAACGTTTGGCAATCATAAAGGTAAATACCCTTGTGCATAGTCGCGTTAATCCCCGTTGTTATTTTCATAGAGTGGATATATGTTATGACCTTTGATTTGTTGGATTTGTCTAAGTCCAGAATACCAGAATAACTATGAAATTATTATAAAAATTAAGGGAAAAAAAATATTTGTTATGTACATTTCGCTTAATTTCATTCGTTGTGTTAGAAACTGTTAGGGCAATGTTTGTGTGATAAATCCACTGAAATGAGATTGGAAAGGGAAACAGCAACGAGTGGGTGGGCCCCTAGTTTCTAATAAGAGAAAGTTAGAACCTAATGTCAATATTAGTTTATTTACTTATATTATATATATAGTGATTCACGTTAGCTTCGTTTAAGTAGATTCTACTGTCCTATGAAAATCAGTTGGTTCGTTTGCCAAACCAGCATATGGCCCACCTGAAGTAAAGCGGTTACCATAGCCTATAGACGCTGGCAATAAACGAATATTGCTTGCTTGCTGGAATCCCTGCTGCTGATACAACATCTCACGTCTGGTAACCTCATTCACTCAGAGGAACACAAGAAAGCCTCAAAAGAGTTGGGGGCACTTCTTAAGTTTGACGCAACATGGTCAACCTCTTCCCCAAAGTCTCTATTGTGTATATTTTTTCAATAGCAGGGTGCACCACGTATAGGCTTTGGCCCTAAGGATGGTGATGATCTCGTTACACCCCAAAAACTCCTTTTTTTAAAGTGCTGTTTAATAAACGTAGTTCTTTACACAACAAAGCCTTTAAGCCACATTATAGATGGCATAATTTAAAAATAATTTGTACACAAAAGCTTTCTTCTCCCACATGTATCCTCATCTGAAAGGCAAAGGAAATGTGAATTTCATCCTCTGAATTTTTCATGAATCGAAAGGAAAGATCCACATTAGTAGAAGTTACGGTATTGTGCTACTACAGATTACTACTGAAAATTGAACCAACTTTACAAAAAGGATGTTTTCAGGTCGAATGCGGTTTTTTGTGCATTATTACGAGATAGCACTGGTAAATTTATTAACCAATTTGCGATTTATTTTTTTTATTTTTTTTTGTATTTGTGGCAAAAATTACACGAAGGACTCTGGAAAAAATGTTTGTATTCTAATGTATTCCGTAAGTGATTTTTTGATTGACAAGTTTATTGATTAAATATATAAGTTAATATTTATTAATGTGTTAAATATGAAACCGACGCGCGGCAGAAACAATTGCACACCCCTGCGATAGATTAAGCTGGACATGAAATTATGTAACATTTGTTGTAACCTTATTATTAAACAAATTATCTTATCTTTAGAGATAAGTTCACCTTTTACACTTATGGTGTAAGTATATGCTGCATAATTTCACATACATTATAACATTTAAAAAAAAGATAAGAAAGCCCCTTTTCCTTTTCTTTTTCACTTTTTCTTTCCTAATAAACTTTACTCATAACAATCCCTTCGCAAAAACATTACCTATTCAAATAAATTTTATCCATATGACAAAACATTCTTTTCCTTTCACATCAAAATTAAATATAACATTTCTTAAGTAGAATGAAACCCATTTTCCGTTTATACGCTTTCGTTGACTTACTCTTACTAACTTTTATAAGAAATATTTTATATATTTGTTTGCCTTTCTTTCTGAATGATATCGCGGACTCGTGAAAATCAGTGAATAGAATATTTTCACATCATACCTGGTTTTATGCAAGATTGAACTTGTTTTTATATTGTGATATTACATCGTACGTATTTTTTTAATTACTTAAAATCGTAAAAACGAATTTGACTTTAAATTTTACGCATATATCTATGTTTAAACTCGACCAGTAATATTGAGCTTTAGCAACTGCTATCATTTTTTTCAATATTTCAAGTTGCAGTTCAAGTGCATAGTTAACCGTATTAGGAAATGGCTCTATTTTATATACGGGTATCATTTTGTTACGCACACGCTTCACAACGAGCGGATTTTTTAGCGAAATTGCAGAGCCAGAGGCTGAGATTTCATTTGAAATGATCACAACTAATTGAATTGACTTGACTAGCCATCTCAATAGCATTTAATGCCTTATTTGCTATATTGCTAACAGGGAAATCAAATTCCAAAAGCTTGTAAAAAAAAGGAGCAAGAACTCCTACTGATTTCTTCTGATTAAATCCGTTGTGAGTTCAAAAATGTTATACCCCCGGGACTGCAATGGACTTCACCGTTCATTGCCTTTTTTGGCGGTCGCCGCTTAATCCTGGCTACACAGGAGACACAGTGGTGGGAATGTGTGGTGGGCCCAAAAGAAAATGTCACAACGTAGCGTCGCCAAACTCCCCGCGCCGCCATCTAGGTGGACCGATGATACTAATGATCATAATATACTAATTTATAGATACAGATATAAGACGGCAGGAAGTTTTATAACGAAAACAATATTTCTATTAATAAAATCATTAACGTCTATTTATTCATCTGTTCTAGAATGATTACCATCTGTTCATCTTTTCTATTAATAGACGATCATTATGGTAAAATCATAAAGTTGTTGAGTCAATGACAAATGTTGAATATTAGCGAGATGACGTCATTCATTAACATGTATTTTGTATTTTTTTTTATGTTTTTCGACAAAATGTTTCCACCTCTGTGTCTTTGGGGTGTATTTACACCCCAAAGACACAGAGGCTCACCATGACCTTTAAAGCGAAAGCCAACCTCACCTCCACGTGGTGCACCCTACCGATTTGCGAAACCAAAAGAGAGGTAGGGTATATCGTATTTGTAAGCTGTCCAGGGATGGTACCCGCGACCCCGGAGTTAAAGTGGACATGGCTAGCCATTCGACCATCGAGTTCCTCCATCATCATTATGAAAGTCTTGGTCTATGTTCAGCAGTGGACGTCCTTTGGCTATAATGATGATGTTGATGATGATGATGATTAGACATTTCTATAATCTCCCAAGTAGTATTACTGACGGTCGCATTAGCGGTTATGCTGAAACAAAGCGAGCCAAAAATAGAGTATAATTTGACACCTTGGTCAGATCTGTTACTTTTTATCACCTGTTAAAACAACAATTCAGTATGAAATATGGTAGTGACGTCACTATGTTAGCCTACTTTCGTCCGTTAGTGACGAATTTAATGTTCTATTGATTTAAAAAATCATACAATACAATATGTACTCTTATTGTATCATATTGTACTAACAATATAGATATTACAGAGGTGTAGAATATTTATGTAACTACCTACAAGTATATTTGTAACAACGCTCCGCCCGCCTTTTGAACCAGTATTATTTATTTATTTTATTTGTGGTGTAAGTGGTTCATCAACATCTTTGAACCAAAGCCAAGTTCACCTGCACGCGGTGCACCCTGCTGACCGACAAACGAAGCTCTGGCGAAAAGAGAGGTAGGGAGCGTAATTGTAAGCTACCCGACTGGGGAATGTACCTCCACCTCACTGAATACCCCAGCCAAATAACGGTTCCCTTGAGGGCTGTTGTGTTCCTGCGAGTGAGTGAGGTCACCAGAAAGGAAGGAGATGCTGCGATGGCAGCGGGGGTGGCGGCGCGCGAGCGATATTTTATGTTGCGAGCGTTAATATGGCTACGGTAACCGCTTCACATCAGGCGGGCCGTATGCCTGTCTGCCACCCGACGTAATATATAAAAAAAAAAAAAAAAAAAAAGACGTGTGGCACTCGGGGACTGCCGCGGTAAAGCTATTGCATAGCATTTTGTATCAACTTATGCAATTATAATTTTATTTATTTATTTTATTCATGCAGTATTGCTTTTTCTTTGATATTAATTCAAGTTACACTTTTTGAGCGTGGTGACCGATAAGAAAACAAATTTTTCTATTATTAAATAAATAAAACGAGTTTCGTAGAGTCGTACAATACGTCTAATCGCACGCACACAACGCCGTGTCGAAGACTCGGTCCCCGCGTTCAAGGCCCGCGATAGAAGCTATGCAATAGCTTAAAAAATTATTTTATTCATTCGGAAAACTTACAGCTATAAGCATCAAAATATACAGTACTGATTAACTTCAAAAAGCCATTAAAAAGTTTACACATGTAACAAATACACGTATGATTCGTTCGACGTTCAAACTAAAACAAGTCAATATATACCCTTTAATATAACCATTAAGTATCTTAATTAAATGAGAGAGAATCATTTGTCGATGAAAAACCGACCGGACAAAGCTCGCCTAATTACCGCAGGACTACTTGTAAAAATGTCGATTGTCGGGTAATCATACGATAATACATTATATTATACTAGCTTTAATACGATACGGATGTTGTGATTAACCTACCTATCCAAATACATATCAAAAGGACAGATTGTTGTCATTAGATGACAGGTTAAGCCAAGTCAGTGGCCTTTAGGCGGCTTGAAAACACTGGCCTCCGCCAACCCGCAGTTGAGCAGCGTGGTGGAGTATGCTCTAAACCCCTTCGATTGAGGAGAGGCCCATATCCCAGCAATGGAATGAATAAGGGCTGACGACGACCACGAAGTAGCATATTAAAGTACGTAAGTAAGTAATTAGGTACGTAAGTAAGTAAATAGGCGGCCTTCATCATCATCATCATCAGGTCATTTTAGTCTCCATTACAGGAGCACGACCCTCTCTCGTCCGTCCCAGACAGAAGGAGGATTTGGCCTACACTCCCCACGCTGGCCAGACGGGTTGGGGAGGCCTGATCGATGTTTTATAATGTATTTCCCTTAGTAGCCTTGTACGACATCCACGGGAAGAGACGGAGTGATTCTATTCTAGTCTGCCGGAAACCACACAGGCGGCCTTATCGCTACGCAATCTCTTCCAGGCAACCTTTGGGTAGATTAGAGTATCGGACTAGAAAAGTTAGGTGGAATCATACTATTGAAGCTAAATTAGTTACACAGGGTGTAATTGGCTCAACACGATCGTTAGTGCCAAAGCCAATCTGCACGTGGTGCACCCTGTCGACTAGCGAAAGAGACTTTGGCAAAAGAGAAGTAGGGTACAGAGTATTCGAAAGCTGCCCGACTGAGGAAGTACCTCCATTTCACAGAATACCGCAGCCCCTTGAGGGTTGTTGTTTTCCTGCGTGTGAGGTCATCAGAAAGGAAGGAGTTACTGGGTCGGAAACGGGGGTAAGCGCGAGCGATATTTAATGTTGCGGGCGTGATATGGCTTTGGTTACCGCTTCACATCAGGCGGCTCATATGCTTTATATAAAAACAAAATTGTCATACAATATCTACAGAAATCCAGAAAAAGTCAACAATTACATTCAAAATGTAGCAGTTGTTGTTGTTTTCGCGCACAGAATTAGCACCTCAAGTTAGTATTTATAATAAACTTTGTACCTTATATTTTTTATCCGTTCATTTACGTATGATGTGTGAATTTTGTTTTAAAGCTGTTTGGACTTCATAAAATATTACAAAATCTATTAAAAAAAAAAATCTCGACATTTATGGACCGAAATAGTAAATTAAACTTCCGTCAATATAACTGTGTAAATCGCATATAATTTTGTGCACATAAGTTCATATATGACACGCGTATAAGCATAAATACAGCTAAAGATAGGTTGTTAAATAAATAAATAAATATTTCTAGACAATTTACACAGCGCCATCTAGTCCCAAATTAAGCGCAATGCTTGTGTTATGGGTAACTACTAGACAACTGATATATGTACTTAAATACATTTTTTTTGTAAATACATACGTATAATACAAAGAAAACACTCAAACCAAGACAAACAGACATGTTCATGCACACAAGTGTTTGTCTTGTGCGGGAATCAAACCCGCGACCTCGGAGTCAAAGTGGCCATTGCTAACCATTCGACCACCGAGCTCGTCAAAGTTGTTTCGTCGTCAACCCTTATTCATCCCACTGTTGGGATACGGGTCTCCCCTCAATCACAGGGGTTTAGAGCATACTCCACTACGCTGCTCAACTGAGAGTTGGCGGAGGCCAGTGTTTCAAACCACCTTAAGGCCACTTGGCTTGAGGATTGTCATCTAATAACAGCAGCCGAGACCGACAGCTTAAAGTGCCCTCCGAAGCACGGAGAAACTCAAGATAAATAAACCCATCCATGGACAGGCTACGGTCGACGCTGCTTAACTTGCGTAATCGATTAGACTGATAGTGTACGGGCGCTGTATATCCTTAAAAGTCTGTAAATCGGAAGCAGTATACTTTATTAGTCATGAAGTAACTGACATTATGTGAATGCCCCAGAGCACTTAGCACTTGTTATTTATCACAATTACCAATACCTGTTACTAATACTTGTTACTAATACGCGAACAAACGTTGCCATTGAAAGACAAGTATTTAACTATCTAATAATCTAAATTTAGACCAACCCTTGACTCATGCCATAATTAGCCGTGTGTATGTTGCAGCTCTATCGTGTAATTCGTCGGAATACAAAATTACTACGTTCTTTAAAATATCTGCTATGTTTGTTCTCATATTCGATAATACTGTGGTTTCATTTTTAGTTGTAATTTTGATTGAAATATTATTGGTATTCAAACAGGTTTGACGTGAATACGTCTTTAAAATTCCATCATATTCATTTATTTTTTTTCATAGGGTGGCATTTCAAAAAAACGTATGAAGACCATTAGGTCTTCACATGTTTTTTCCACCGGGGGATACAGTTTGATGTTGCAGCTACATATCTATCATCTCCATTCAAAATTCAATCACACCACTAGATAGATGAAGGATCAAAGAATTTTTTACGCTAAGTAAGGACCATGGAACATCGCATGCGGAGATGGGGGAACCGCTGCATTTTTGAGATAATTTTAGTGCATATAACGTATTCACGTACAACACACGGCCAAGTCCATGACACAGCCATACCTCACTTTTTCTATTTCGGATTAAATATCGTAAATATATCTTTATGTTATTTACACAGCTGCTTTGTCTAATAACTAATATTGTTATTTTATGACAGAGTCATGAAGTGTACAATAGAAAGTAATATATGAAAGTGGAGTTCCATAGTCCATCATATAATAATATGTAAATTACTTATAATACATCATTTAATATACTAGAGACAGACACAGGTACTACAGCTGTATTATTTGGTTGATCGAAGAAGAATATGTCGGCTATTTTACGCTTTAACACTATTTCTAGCCAGCCGTTTTGTATTATGGCAGATTTTATAATTTAACTACAACACAGTAATATAAAATAAGTCACTGACTCTATGGTCAGAAACCTCAACTCAGACTCGATCCTAAATAAATATAAAAAAGTCAGCATTTCAATTCAGCGAGAAAACGCAGCCAGTGTACTTGCCTCCCTGCCGATGGGACTGATATTTTTGGGGAATAGTATAGTATTTTTTTTAGGTTAATTTTTTTAAAATGATATTATTTTTATTTACTTTAGTTTAGTTGTATTTTGTTGTTATTTAATTATTTAATAAATATAGGCAAATTAATAAATAAATATTTCTGGACAGTTTACACAGCGCCATCTAGTCCCAAATTAAGCGCAAAGCTTGTGTTATCGGTACTAGACAACTGATAAATGTACTTAAATATATATATATTTTTCGTAAATACATACTTATATTACATAGAAAACACCCAGACCAAGACAAACAGACATGTTCATGCACACAAATGTTTGTCTTGTGCTGGAATCGAACCCGCGACCTCGGAGTCAAAGTGGACATTGCTAACCATTCGACCACCGAGCTCGTCTAAATTAATATTTTAATTTTTAATTATTCCCTTTCTGTGCACCTGCCGTCTTTTCTCTCCATCAATTAAATTGTAAAAAAATCAAATAAACTTTGCAACGGCACTTTGACCTTAGAGAAAATGGTACATAATCTTTAGGGAATAATTATCAATTTACACATAACACTACTGTTCTCAAACTTCTAAATACAATACGAGAATTCATACAAAAATATTTCGATGTAACCAACCGTGTATTTAACTGCGGAATTAATGCTCTAACTGTAACCTTGAGTTTACTTTATTACGTGAAATTTGGTTTTGTGTTATTATAACATTGGCATTTAAAAGTGTGTTAGTTTGATTTCTGCAATCAGAAAATCCTATGGGAATCGGCTTCACCTTAGCCGGTGGGGCTCCTGGGCCCTACCGTCTAAGTCATGAATGCATGATAAATTATACCAATGAATAGCATTATTCATCACTCAGATATAACTTTAACGCAAAGCAAGTATTTGACTATCAGAACTTCGAGAACTGAACTCTGTCTCAGCAGAGAGGTGAATATATTGGTAGGTAGAACGTTAACATAGTATAGATGGTATAGATTCGATATTGTCTAAAGTTCAATAAAATAATCTGCTATTGAACTTGACACCTACTAAACCTACCAAATACCCTAGGGTATTTTACTTTTTTAATTTAAGTTTTATTTTTTAATATGCAAATTTGAAAACTTTTTATGATTGCTGTTTTTTTTTTGTTTGTGTTATGTATGTATTGTGATAAAACCATTTTCTTTTTTTTTTTGTATACTACGTCGGGTGGGAGATAAGCATACGGCCCGCCTGATGTGAAGCGGTTACCGTAGCCATATTAACGCTTGCAACATAAAATATTGCTCGCGCGCCGCCACCCCCGCTGCCAACGCTGCATCTCCTTCCTTTCTTTCTGGTGACCTCACTCACTCGCAGGAACACAACAACCCTCAAAGGAATTGTTATTTGGCTGCGGTATTCTGTGAGGTGGAGGTACATTCCCCAGTCGGGTAGCTTACAATTACGCTCCCTACCTCTCTTTTTGCCAGAGCTTCGTTTGTCAGTCAGCAGGGTGCACCACGTGCAGGTGAAGTTGGCTTTGGTTTAAAGATCTTGATGAACCACTTACACCCCATATGACCCTCTTTATTTTAAACGGTTACAGAATCCCGTGCGCGTTTGTCATACAATGGAATTTGACGAGCTCGGTGATCGAATGGTTAGCAATGGCCACTTTGATTCCAAGTTTGAGGATAGATTTTTTTTTATACTACGTCGGTGGCAGACAAGCATACGGCCCGCCTGATGTGAAGCGGTTACCGTAACCGTATTAACGCCCGCAACATAATATATCACTTGCGCGCCGCCACCCCCGCTGCAGCATTTCCTTCTTTTCTGGTGACCTCACTCACTCGCAGGAACACAACAACCCCCAAGGGAATTGTTATTTGGCTGTGGTATTCTGTGAGGTGGAGGTATGTACATTCCCCAGTCGGGTAGCTTACAATTACGCTCCCTACCTCTCTTTTCGCCAGAGCTTCGTTTGTCAGTCAGCAGGGTGCACCACGTGCAGGTGAAGTTGGCTTTGGTTCAAAGATGTTGATAAACCACTTACCCCCCTAAAATGGATCTATCCTCAAACTTGGAATCAAAGTGGCCATTGCTAACAGACATGTTCATGAACACAAATATTTGTCTTGTGCCCCTGCGCATGAACATGTCTGTTTGTCTTGATCTGGGTGTTTTCTACGTATTATGTGTAAATATTTACAAAATTAATTGTATTTAAGTATAAAATCAGTTACCTAGTACTCATAAAACAAGCTGTGCTTAGTTTGGCACTAGATGGTCTAGAGTCCATTAGTCCAGGAATATTTATTTATATATTATTGGAAATGTCTTATTAACCTGGGATTTTTTATGTTAGCAAACAGATTAAACCATTTATATTGGGACGGTGGCCCACCACACATTCCCACCACTGTGTCTCCTGTGTAGTCAGGATTAACAGCGGCGACCGCCAAAAAAGGCAATGAACAATGAAGTCCATTGCAGTCCGGTGGTAAACCTACGGCTGCCTTGGAACTCACAACGAATTTAATCAGAAGAAATTAGTAGGAGTAGGAAGCTAGTGTGCTATTATATATCTACTATATAAAAATAAATCGGGTTTTCCTTCCTGACGCTATAACTCCAGAACGCACAAACCGATTTCCATGGTTTTGCATTCGTTGGAAAGGTCTCGGGCTCCGTGAGGTTTATAGCAAAGAAAATTCTGGAAAAATTTGAAAAGAAAAGCGGGAAAATCTTTTTTCACATACAGCGCCATCTCTAAGGAAATGGATGGAAACGAAAAGATTGAGCCACAGCGAAGCGTGGTCGGGCCGCTAGTATATATATATATATATGCGGTTATTGTAACTCATAATCAATTTACCATACGAAACATTCCCCGTGATTACTAATGCTGAAAGGGAACTCACTCGTAAGAACACAACGATCCTTCAAAAGTAGAAAATCATTATTTGGCTGTGATATTCTGTAAGATGTAGGTTCTTCCTCTGTCGATGCCGTTATCTAATTGTTAATTACATAACACCCTACCTCTTTCCTGCGAGATCCTCGTTTACTACGAGTATTTGGCATGATATTAAACAAAATTGTATAATAAAATCAAAATTTTCATTGAATACACAAAGTACTATATCGGTTAACGACTCCATCGACCAGTCAACAACCTTGTTTTCTAACTGAGATGATGTAAAAAGTAGAACGCAATCATGAAATTAAAAAAGAACACAACAATGACTCAGAGTCAAAAGGCAATTTGATCTCCACTACTTTGTGCTTCCGTTACGCTAACGCGTAGGTTGTTGCTCTAACCATCAACATCTACAGATCGCCTGAGGATGCCTCGCATAGAGGCGTAACACGTGTCGCAGAGACGACCACGGCAGTCGGGGCGGCAGCAGTCGCACGTTTGTTCTGTTTCAGATATTGGAGATTCGCCGAGACGACCGCAGCAGCTGGAATAGATACGACCAAAGCAGCCAAGGCAGTCGCATGCATCTACGAGTACTAACGGTAGTGGGTCGGTGCCGACCAGCAGTAATTTGCATGAACTAGTAGAAAGTAGTGTAGATCAAATCGCCTGTAAATTTGACTTCCGCAAAATAACACTTCAATCAATTAACTATCAGAGTCAAAAGTTTGAGCATCTCTGTATTCCATACATATTATGGTACTAATATGTTGTTCTGCCTAATAACCGGTTAAATCGATGATCGTGTTACACGCTCCAGTGATTTATTAAAGGCTAAATTTAGAAGTTGGTTGAATTCACAGATGTTTGTATACGACATTACCGTTTGGCAACAATAGGCGTAACCTATATTTCACAATGAACTATTTTTGACTACGATAAACTGCATCAAAAACCAGCTAATAGCCTTGATCTAATGTTACTACATGTCTCCCATAACAGTTGGGTCCGTCAACTGTCTGGTACCGTCACGTAGGTACTGCCTGTACATATGTATATGTCGCAGCCATTTCGTAAAATCCGCCGCATTACATAACGTCTAGCTGTTTTAAAAAATGGCGGAGCCATTATTTCAACCCGCCTTTTTATCATAATGATTACACGACGGAATTGTTACCTGATGGTGTATCACCAAGAATATCAAATAGCTTGGCTATTTCTAATTACGGTTATAATAACACAAACCTAACCAAAAGATAATTTAAATGCAATCTGCCTAAAGTAGGCCGTTTTGTAAGGTGGCGGTTCTACCAATTGGCTGCGACATATATACAATATGACATGTCTTACGTTTTCAACCCTTATTCATCCCACTGCTGGGATATGGGCGTCCCCTCAATCGAAAGGGTTTAGAGCACCACGCTGCTCGTGCTGCACGTGTTTGTGGAGTCCAGTATTTTCAAGCCGCCTAAAGGCCACTGACTTGGCTTAATGACTGTCATCTAATAACAACAGCCGGGACAGACGGCGGTAACTTGCGTGTTAGGATTTTCCTCCATCTGCCAACACTGACTCGGCAGATGTGTCCGGCCCATTGCCGCTGCAGCTTGCTGATTTCGAGAGCTGTATTGCTGTTTGCTATGTCTACTACCTATTGTGTACTAATTAACAGTTTGATTTGAGTATGCAACTATGCATGTGCGTTCGCGATAAAACTGACAGTTACTGCGTTGACAGTGGCGGTGGCAGCGTTCGTTTATATGGCTGCAGTAATCGCTTTTCATGAGGCAATCCATATTGTTTATCACTCTGCTTAGTAGGTATAAAAGAAAGAAATCCCTGTACCGTCATATTCAAAATAGACTGTAAGTAATGAAAATACTGAAAAAGTTGATAAACATCGTACGTGGTAAGAATAAATATATAAAAATCTTAAGTTTTCTAATGTAATTTTTCATAAAGTTGCTTGCAAGATTGTAAACAATTTCACTTCAGTATGACATAGACATTGGCCGTGTGGTTTTCGGCAGACTAGAATAGAATCACTCCGTTTCTTCCCGTGGATGTTGTACAAGGCGACTAAGGGAAATACATTATCAAATATCGATCAGGCATCCCCAACTCGTCTGGCCAGCGTGGGGAGTGTAGGCCAAATCCTCCTTCCGTCTACGACGGACGAGAGAGGGTCGTGCTCCTGTAGTGGAGACTAAAATGGACCTGATGATGATGGCATAGTTCTTTTCTTTTAAATATTTTACGAAATAAAATAATATATGCATGAGGTATTACGTCTATTTATAATGGTTGAAATAAACCGCTAAGATGGAAAATGAGGTTATGAGATGGCTGATGGTAAACAGTTATTTCAGAATGCAAATGTTTGCAAAACAATGGCCATTACTTACCACTACACGTTGCCGAATAAGAACACAATACATATGAAAATATTTGTATGCATTAATATGCATACCTATTTAATTACCGAGAGCGGAGTTATCTAATACAAGTATTTTATACTTAAAAGGTAACTCCAGAACCTGCCGTAAATTCGATGTACCATGTTATTGAAATAAACTATTTTATTTATTTTATTGAAATAAACTATTTTTTATTTATTATTATGTATATAAGTGCTTAGAAAACCTTTTCAGATTTTTCTTCACAATAAAAAAAACACTCTCGTTTGCACGTCCGGCGGAACGTGACGATGAGTCATGCTTTTTCGTGCGTGCAGCCGGTGTTCATCGATTTATAAGACCTTATCGCGTCAAAAAATAATTTTCTCGACAATTCTCGTAGTAAGTAATCCAATATTTAACGATGTTTCTTTTCAACAAAATATTTTTTTTCAGTCTTGGAAATGACATTCACAATTTTTAAAACAACACAAAAGAAAATCACAACTGTCCGTCCCAGATGGTGCAACCTTCTGGTTGGAAATATTCACTTCGATAAAGGATTTTATAGAGATGGTAAAACACTATGAACTATATTTTGATATAAAGATACAGGGGTCTAGAATGTCGGCAGTTATATTTGGACGTGACGTCCGGGGCACGTGCGCGGACCTTAGAATGTACTATAAACATGGCTTTTGCATTGGCCCAAAGGAATTTTTTTATGTACCACTAATAAGGTACACGCGGCATGACGCGGCCTACCTAAACCGTTATCACGATCGGACGGACGCAAATTACCTACGCCTTTTTTTAACACGTTACCTGTCCATTATGCGATTACGTTTTGGGTACCCATAACATACAAAAATAAGTTTATTTCAATAATTACAATCATCTACATTTCTATTTATTTATTCATATAAAAATTATTTCATCATTCATTATATTGTATATAACACCGCACCGTGCAAGTCTCGCAGGGCTTATCTTAGTGTCGGCTGGTCGTTGACATACAGTGATTTCAGCATTTTATAACAACAGATATTTTACCTTTTGTGTAGGTACATGTTTTGAATTTCTGCATTCATTCAGGTAACATGGAATAAGGTAGTCAGAAGTTTGAGTACCATACGTGTTAATAAATTAAATGTTCCAAAGTATAAGGTCTCTATGCTTTCAGTTTATTTTTTCAATCAATATACAAGTACCTATTCAAAAAGTGAGCCAATTGTCTCACCTCGCAATTACTTTGCACAGTAAGCCGATGAGCTTCACGTTTGTGACAATTGATTGAAATAGGTAAAAATGCCGTTTGCTGTATTTCTATAATGCATAGTTGAGCTTGATAAAGTAATGAAAGCCCAAGAGGCTTAACTAATTATAGCTATAGACATGGGTAACACTGCGCTACGCAGCGCAATTGCGTTAACACAGTTCACTGCGCTGATGAGTTGACATACTTTTTCAAAATATGTTAGCGCACAACGCAATTCAGCGCAAGTATCAATACCCTTGATACCTCATGCTCTCATTCATTATCTCACTCATTCGCACCGATTCGCACTGAGTCAACAAGACAACACAATGCGCATGGTGTGCAGCTTTGTGCGCTGTTTATGTTAAGAGCGCAGTCCGGCGCCCCGTGGCCCACGGTGCGGCAAGCAGAGCATACGTCGCTGTGCAGCTCACTTGGCGGCCAAAAGCGCCTTCGATATTATTTCGACATGGCGCAATTTTGGGTTAACTCAGTGAGCCGGCGTAGTTAGCTGCGCAAGCGCTACTGAGTTGTCGCACGAAATTTTATGAGTTATCTATCCATGCAATAGCAGGAAACGTTTTCTGATGCAAAATAGAGTGACTGTATAGCATATCTAAAGAAATACAACGTTGTTGTAGCGGCATGTTTAATGTTGCGCGCGTTAATATGGCTACGTATGTTTGTCTACTACCCGACGTAGTATAAAAAAAATAACAGATTCGCAGTCTTGAACCAATTAAAACATTATTTCGACACGTCCCATTGACGTCTAATACTTTCGGCTTCGTACTGGGCATAAGGCATAGTAGCTAAACAACTCACGAGTCACATGTGCCTTATTGGACTGTGAATTTGTTAACGGGATATAAGAAAGCCAAAAAATTCTAAACCGATTTTGTCCCGTTTAAATCATCTACAAGATTTAAATTATTAATCTTGTAGGCACGAGCGTCATTGGATTGGGAACCTGTTAACAGGCTGTCGAGATCAATAAAGTCAAAAAATACGAGATCGATTTTACCAATTTGAATGACCGCCAAGATTTAAAATGTTATGACAGAATTAATAGCATTTTGTTTATTAAAATAATGCATTTCTAGAAATCACTGGAAAGAGCGTTTTATCCCATCATACAGACAATTAAACACGATATATTGCGAAAAGCGATCAATCATTGAATCATTTATTACTTGCATGAATACAGGATAATACAAGAACATTTAAATAAACGGACATGAAAGTGTCCCGAGTTAAATTGTTGTACCTAACGCAATGAAAATAGTTACAATTTTTGGCAAGAGATAGCGTTGTTCTTTCTTTACGACTTTCTGAAACGCGCTATGGTGACCATTTTGACATAACACTGTATCAGAGCAGTGTTCTCATGAAGTATGAACATACAATCGAGACGTTAAACTTCTAAATTTGTCTATTTTGGTTCCTACATGTTTTAACCAGGTAGACCCGAATTAATGGAAGTCCAATGATTACATGTTGTAATTTACTGTTTCACTGTGCCAAATACAGGTGGTATTAAGTGTTATTTGTTTATAACGAGTTAAAAGTTCAGTTAATGCAAAAAAATAACATGATAAAGAAACTGTTAATTAACACAACATGATATTTATTCAGGCACGTATAAATTAACACTTAATTTCGTTTTGTTGTCTATTAACTTTCCATGCAAATGAGTTAATTTGAACCGTATTAACACTATGTTAAAATAAAAAAAACCAGTCAGGTTGGATGAAATAACAATCAATGAACTTTTCGTCGTGCTTGGGTTGTTGGCAGTAACGAATGTAAAAATTAACAGAACGTTAAAAATAACAGTATCCTGTCGTATGTTTTAACGGTGTTATATGTTTAATTTAATTAACATAATAATTTTGTTGGTATAGCTTTTAACGCCCATCACTAGTGCAAAAAATAATTTTTTAAAATATTGTACATATATACATAATACCAATGCTTTTATGAATAGCTACAAAATGCAAGACGAGGATGATGTCCAATCTTGCCGCCAATGTCGAAAAAAAAAATTGTAACTTGTTAATGAAGATAAACATAACAAAGGTGGATTTTTGATTATACAACGTCAGATAGGGGTGTAAGTAGGGTGTAAGTAGGGGTGTAAGTAGCTCATCGACATCCTCCGAGCTAAAGCCAACCTCACCTGCACGTGGTGCACCCTGCCGACCAGCTAACGAGGCTATGGCGAAAGAGAGGTAGGACGCAGCGAAACATCATACTGTGCTCCCCTTTCACTGGTCAATTGGGAGAGGGGCACAGTGTGGTCGTTCGCTCCAGGCTTGGCCAGCATCCGACTGGGGAAGTGCCTCCACCTGGCAAAAAACCGCAGCCATAATGGCTATGCTGTGTTCCTGCGAGTGAGCTAGGTCACCAGGGCTTTTTTTAGAGGAGTTGTTGTGCTGACGGCGGGGAGACCAGCGGCTGTCGAACCGCCGCTAGCGGTGTAGGCGCGGCGTGTTGGCGCGGCGGTCAGGGAGACCCGGTGAAACGGCTGTCCGCTGGCCGCCCGCAGGTCAGTAGGGTTCCCGAACCCGGGGATCACGTAATCTCCGCCCCGGGAGGCTGAACCGCCAACCTGTGCAAAGTCCTTGTTGTAGTAGTCGTGCCGGAGGAGGAGACCGGAGTGGACCCGGCTGCTGCAGCAGGGGGGGACCGGGGGCCCTTCCGCCCGCCGCGCTAGCAAACCGCACAACCTGCACTGTACTGCGGGGGTAGACTCTGCGCTTTTGTCTCTTGTGCCGTCAGACAGAACAACTTCTCTTATTTTTTAAACCTCTATCCCTTTTATGGCTAGGAAGAAAAAAAGAAAGGTTTCTGCAGCGGCGTCCTCATCCACATTCGACGTGGACTTTTGTAACATTAGGGGACTTCACACAAACTTAAATGCAGTTCACCATCACCTAGAGACTGCAAAGCCGACCCTGCTTTTTTTAACGGAGACGCAGATATCTTGTCCGGGCGATACTTCTTACTTGTTATACCCCGGGTACAAACTTGAACATTCTTTTGTACGTCGAGCCGGGGTATGTATGTACGTCCGGGATGATATTTGCTGTCGACGTCTTCACGGCCTTGAAGACAGGGACCTGTCAGTGTTGTGGGTACGCGTGGAGCAGGGCGGCCACACCCGTATCTACGCGTGCCTATACAGGTCTCATAGCGGTGATACAGACACAACTCGATTGATCGAGCACCTGCAATTGGCGACTGACAGAGTCATCGAGAGGTACCCCTCCGCGGAGTTAGTGATATTGGGAGACTTCAATGCCCACCATGCCGAGTGGCTCAGCTCTCGGTCCACTGACTTCGCGGGGAGGTCTTTCCATGATTTTGCTCTGGCCTATGGTTTCTCACAGCTGGTTCATTCTCCAACGAGAATACCAGATATAGAGGACCATACAAGCTCTCTACTGGACCTTCTGCTGACCACAGATCCGGATGGGTATACAATCTCTGTGGATGCGCCACTAGGCTCATCGGACCACTGCCTTATCCGGACCCAAGTGCCATGTGCTAGCCCAGACGCACCCCGGTCTATCGGATGGCGTCGCATGTGGCACTATAAGTCAGCAGACTGGGATGGACTGCGTGAATTTTACGCATCGTACCCGTGGAGGCGGCTCTGTTTCGATTCAGAACATACTGACACCTGTGCATCTGCTGTAGCTGAGGGGATTTTAGCTGGGATGGAATTATTTATTCCAAACCGGCGGGTGGCTACTTCAGGTGCTAAGAAGCGGCCGTGGTTTAATGGGCCTTGTGGAGAAGCTAAACTCCGCAAGCAAGCTGCATACGAGGCTTGGACCACGGCTCGTATCAATGGAGATCCTGGTGTTTCTGACTTGAAACGCGTATTCAATGCTGCCTCGAGGTTCAGTAAGAGAGTAATTGCCAGGGCAAAGTTTGAATTCATCGGCAGGATTGGTGAGCGCCTAGCTAAGCACCCATCTGGGAGCCGTGCTTTTTGGTCGCTTGCTAAGGCTGCCGAGGGAAACTTTTGTCAGTCGTCCTTTCCACCACTCCGAAAACCGGATGGTAGTCTGGCCCACAGTGCAAAGGAGAAAGCCGATCTATTGGGGAATCTCTTTGCCTCAAACTCGACTTTGAACGACGGGGACGCCGCACCGCCTTCCATCCCACGGTGTGGTGATTCCATGCCGGAAATCTCATTTACTCAGCGAGATGTCCGGCGGGTATTGCTATCCCTCGACGTTCATAAGTCGAGTGGGCCAGATGGCATTCCGGCAGTGGTGTTAAAGCTGTGTGCTCCTGAGTTGTGTCCAGTTCTCACGCGCCTTTTCGCGCTCTCTTATTCCACCAGGCAGGTTCCGTCATCGTGGAAGACTGCGAACGTGCACCCTGTGCCCAAAAAGGGTGACAGATCAGACCCATCGAATTACAGGCCTATCGCCGTTACCTCCCTTCTCTCCAAGGTAATGGAGCGCGTGATCAACAACCGGCTCCTGAAATACCTAGAAGAGCACGACTTGATCAGCGACCATCAATACGGCTTTCGTCATGGTCGCTCGACTGGTGATCTTCTAGTGTATCTTACACATCGCTGGGCTTCAGCCGTGGAGAGTCAAGGTGAGGCACTAGCTGTTAGTCTAGATATGGCGAAGGCGTTCGATCGGGTCTGGCACCGCAGTCTTCTTTCGAAGTTACCTGCATACGGTTTACCTGAGGGTTTGTGCGAATGGGTCGCTAGCTTCTTGTCCTGCAGAAGTATTAGAACCGTTGTGGATGGTAGTTGCTCCGATAGCATGGACATTAATGCTGGCGTCCCGCAAGGCTCGGTATTGTCCCCGACGCTGTTTTTGCTGCATATCAATGATATGTTGTCTATTGACAGCATTCATTGCTATGCCGACGACAGCACCGGGGACACTTATTACACGGGCCGCGCCAATATCCCCCGCTCTCTGGTGGAGGAGAGCCGCGAACAACTTGTGTCGGAAATGGAGAGCACACTGAATAGTGTGTCCGACTGGGGGCGAAAGAACCTAGTTCAGTTCAATCCCACAAAGACACAAGTCTGCGCGTTCACCGCTAAGAAAACCCCTTTTGCTGTGGCTCCTCAATTCCAGAACACACCCCTTACCGTCGCTAAAAACATTGGGATTCTCGGAGTTGAAATCTCCAGCGACGTTCAGTTTCGTTGTCACCTGGAGGGAAAGGTCAAGCTGGCGTCGAAGAAACTAGGTGTGCTCAACAGGGCAAAGCAGTACTTCAACCCGCGGCAAAGACTTATGCTTTACAAAGCTCAAGTTCGGCCGCATATGGAGTACTGTTGCCATCTATGGGCGGGAGCGCCTAGATACCAGCTTGCACCTTGTGACTCGATCCAAAGGCGTGCTGTGAGGATTGTTGAGGATCCCAAACTTACAGATGGTTTAGAACCGTTAAGTCTGAGACGAGATTTTGCGTCCCTTTGTGTGTTCTACCGATTGTACAATGGGGTGTGTTCAGAGGAGTTGTTTGACATGATGCCCACGGCCTCCTTCTACAGTCGCACCGCTCGCCATCGACAGGGAATTCATTCTCACACATTGGAGCCTAAGTGGTCACGTACTGTGCGGTTCCAGAGAAGTTTTCTCCCGCGTACTGTCAAGCTGTGGAATGAACTGCCTGTCGAGGTTTTCCCAGGAGACTACAGCATGGGGTTCTTCAAAAAGGGCGTGAAGAGGTTTTTACAGGGTCGGCAACGCGCGTGTGATGCCCCTGGTGTTACAGGCGTTCATAGGCTGCGGTAGCTGCTTTCCATCAGGCAGGCCGTAAGCTTGTTTGCCACTCTAGTGGTATAAAAAAAAAAAAAAAAAAAAAAAAGATGGCAGACAAGCATACGGCCCGCTTAATGTGAAACGGATACCATAGACATATTAACGCTCGCAACATGAAATATCGCTCTGACGCTACTTTAACTGCCAACGTAGCAACTTCTTCCTTTTTGATTTATATAATTATCAAAAAGACACTAAACACTAGTTAGTATTTAAAGTTTTGTATTTAAGAGGCCGGTTTGAGAATTCTGAATGCAGGAGTCTGGATTCTTCACCAATTAACTTCAATAGCAGTTTCACTAATTACTCTTTCACAAAATAAACCTATTCATTGCTATTTTGCATCTACTGAAATGCGCAATTTTATTTCAGTAAACATTTCTCTAAGAAATCATGACAAATGCATTCCAGAAAACTTAACCTTTTACAGTAAGCTACTGATCGCATTAACCCATTTCACACCATTCATGCTAGGATACGACTCTCCCCTCAATTGAAGGGGTTTAGAATGTACTCCCCGCCATGGTTTTTCCATGACAATAGAACAGGGTTTTTCTAGAAAGGCGTTAAGGAGTTTTATAGAGTCGGCAAGGCAACGCATAAAGCCTCTGATGGTACAAGCGTCCATAGGTTGCGATGACTGCTATAGGCGTCCATAGGCTACGATCACTGCCATAGGCGTCCATAAGCGGGATGCCAGAAATTTGATGCCGTCCGAAGGCCACTGACTTGTCTAGATGACATCTAATGACATTAGCCAGAATCGAGAGTTTAACGTCCCGTCTAAAACACGGAGAAGCTCGAGATAGATAAACCCATCCATAGATAGGCTGCGGTTGATGTTGCTTAACTTGCGTGATCGATTAGGCTGATATGCGCAACGGCTCTATTGAGCTCCCCTACCGGTAGAAATAATTAAATTTTAGTTGCCGTTAACAATTCTGTTCTATGCTTTCAAATCAGCAGTCGAATGAATGCATCCCATACAAAGTGGTGCTTCATTTACTTTAACTTGCTTACTTGCATTATTTAAACAAAATAAGACAATTTTAGTCAGAGGGGCAATTCTCGTAATTAAAATATAGTCAAAATTCAGTTTCGATCCAGTCTCGATCTCACAAATGTCACATTTGGTATTCTCGTAACACAAATATGTAACTTCAAAATTAAATTTAAGCGGATTTATATCGAAATAAGAGTGAGAATTAAACAAACTAAGAGTGTTACTTTGGCAACAACATTTTCAATTAATGAAATCAAGTATATAATTTTAGTCAATTCACAATTCAATCTCGATTCGGTTCAATTTTCAATCTGCGTTCGTAGAAAAATTACGAGAATTGACCTTCTGATATCAAGTCAAAGATCTAGGCGAGGAGGTGAATTTTCCATTTTTCAACTATTTATAATATTATGAAAAATTGGCCAAAATTAATTATTTAAATAATAATTATTTAATAAGTTTGGTGTTATAAATAACAGTCGAATTTCATTTGCAACGATGGATTGCTATGCCTTGTTTAGTGGTGTATCTATTACTTAAAAGGTAATTGACCTCACACCGCGTTCACAGCAGTACCTAAATATAAAATCCAAAAATTCGTCACCATTACAAACCTTCCTGGTAGCTCAGTTGGAAAGAGCACTCAACCGGTAATCAAGAGGTCGTGGGTACGAATCCCACCTATGTGGATGAATGTTTTTTTTCCATTTTTAAAATATTTATAATATTCCAACATCTATACTAACATTTAACAAGAATGGAGATGTTTATCTTTCGGTCGAAATATTTTTGTTACGGGGTCACATAAGGATATATGTTTATTTTATATAAAACATGAGGCACACTTTGGGCATACGTACAAACTAATGCCGCGTCGTTAAGTTTATTTACATGAATTAAAAAGACTTTACAAAGTGAGAACGCGCGTATGTTTGCGGCATCGAACTGTTCCAGATACCGCAGCCAAATAACAATTTCCTTGAGGGTTGTTGTATTCCTACGAGTGAGTGAGGTCACCAGAAAGAAAAAAGGAAGGAGTATAGGCTGGCAGCGGATCGACGACCCCTTGGTGTTGCCGATCTCCATGAGTGGTGGTGATTGCTTTCTATCGGGTGACCCACATGCTCGTTTGCTCTCTTTTCATATGAAAAAAATCGACTAGGAATGAAGGTGAGGTCAATATGAAATAACGACAGGGAGTGTTCATACAGTACGCAAGTACTAACCTATGCTATGAAATGGGTGAGGTGATCTTTTGCTTCTAAAATTCCTACACAAATACATTTTTATAGCGCTTTATATATAAAATGTATGCTAATTATGATAAATTACCACAGCAATAAATAATACTATATAAGCATTGTAATAAACAAGGTCAGAATAGTTTGGTTTTTATTCTGAAGATGGCGACCGATAGCCATCACATAATATATAACTAAATACATATATTTTATGACATGGCCGAAAATAGATACCTAAAAACGATAGCCCATACATCAAAACATCCAATTATGTAAAAGTTTTGCTAATATACATATATTCAATTTATTGTGATTTGAATAGTAGAAATCTAAACTTTATAGGTCATGAACCGCCGCTAGTATGGAAGATTACTTACTTACTAGAGGCGGCTTTACGTATCTGCTGACTGACAAGCGAAGCTCTGGCGAAAAGAGAGGTAGGGAGCACAATTGTAAGCTACCAAATTGGGGAATGTACCTACACCTTACAGAATACCGCAGCAAAATAACGTATCCTTTGAGGGTTGTTGTGTTCCTGCGAGTGAGTGAGGTCACCAGAAAGGAAGGAGATGATGCGTTAACAGAGTAAAAAAAAAAAGTTAGTCCAGGGTAAGTTTCAAATCCCTACCGCTCCATGCTGCGAATAACCGTCTTTTCACAAGAGTCGGTACCATCCACCCCGGTCGTCCGACCCCGTTAACGGGATAAAGAATATTCCTTAAACTAAAAAGCACTGACAATTCCGGGTTTTAAGATTCAAAATCTGGAGTTCTCACGCATCTTGTCCTGGTTGCTAGCGTTCAGGGATGGCAACACTAGTTGAGCAAAATAGCTGAGCATTTCTAGTTAAATCACTATTTATGTTGTTTAGTAACACTATATAATGTAATTTATATCTCATTAAATGTTAATAAGGAAGATTTATGCAGACATATTTACAGTGGCACAAGTCCTTCGCCAGGCATTAACAATTTTTACAATATTTATATTGCCCACAACGGGTGTATGAAAAATTTCTACTGTAATCCTTATCTGATAATCTATGTATTAATAACATTTGCAAACATTATCAAAGGTTGGTGGACGAGAAAAATAAATATGCATATCAGATTACGGAGATAAGACCGGTATACAGATTTAAAATAAGTTGTTTGGTATTTTTGTACGTCCGCTAGATAGAAGTGGAAATCTAGTTTGTAACTTTTTGACGTCATAACGTTTTATAAATAAATGAACGCCGGCTGCACGCCGGAAAAAACATGACTCATTGTCACGTTCCGCCTTAGTCGAGCGTGCAAGCGAGAGCGCGGAACAAGTGACGCATCTATCTCTCTTCCTCACCTGCACGTGGTGCACACTGGCTACCTGCGAAAGAGGCTCTGGCGAAAGAGAGATACGGCACATCGTATTTGTCTTCCACTTCACAGAATACCCCAGCCAAAAAACAATTCCCTTGTGGGTTGTTGTATTCCTGCGACTGCGGAAGGAGTTTAGGCTGGCAACGGATAGGCGTCGGCCCCTTGGTCTTGCTGATCTCCAAGGGCGGTGGCGATTGCTTTCAGTAAAAACTTGGCATATTTCAGTACTGCAAACTAACAGTCAAGTTATCAAATGTAACAATTACACAAAAATTAAAGGATTGAATAAAAAAACGAGTTTGCGTTATAAATACACTTTCATAATGTTTTAATGTGGAGATATTGTTATAATAAAACGCTATTTTTTAATTCCAGACAATAATTAACTTTCAAATATAAGTAGTCGACTAAATAATGAAAAAACTAGTCTAGATTGTATTAGTAACTTGACTGTCCTCGAAAAGCAATGCAAACGCTCCACAATGACCGCCCAATACAATAGCCGACGCAACGCAAAAACGGACCTATAACGCTGCAGCCGGCTATTGGCCTCAGCTACGGCTATCAGGTACAATGTGGCACTTCCCTATACGTGAGTGACGTGACGATACCGATCTATTCGATGCGATACTCGTGATATTTGCACGGCACGGCTACCACCCGCTGCTATCAGGCAATTACATTGCAAAAAACGTTGCTATTACGACGGGATAAGGAGACGGCATTGTTAGGATCGACATAATGAGACGATATTCTTGGAATACAATTACATTATCCCGAGTAACGTGAGGTAGGCGGAATTTTTTTAATGTATTTTTTGAGAGGGAAAATGGACAAATGGTCTGTAACGAGATAGTTTCGAAGTGCATTAGTAATATTACGTAGGTAATATTACTAATGGGTGCGATGGGGTTGAAATATCAATATGGGTGTTGATTCTATGGTTTTGTGGGACGTCAATTACGAAAATGAATCGATATGAACATAGAACAGAGTGGACACGAAATTACTTAAAAAGATTTTTCAAATTTCATTTCACCCTTAAGCGGGTGAAACGGAGGTCCAAAATTTGTATGTGGAAACAAGATTAATTGGACTATTTTATCCTTAACTTTACACGAGAACTTCAATAGATAAATGAGTAAACACGTGTTTGCCCCGAATTTCACGCGAGCGAAGCCGCGGGCAAAAGCTAGTTCATAATAAAAATACAATATATGTATATACAAACGGTACACGCGATAACGTGATACCATAATATTCATTATTAACGAGACATATATATACAATATGTATATGGTACATATTCGGTATTAATCGGGTCCACCACACATTCTCACCACTGTGTCTCCTGTGTAGCCAGGAATAACAGCGGCGACCACTAAAAAGGCAAAGAACAATGAAGTCCACTGCAGTCCCGGGGGTAAAACTGCCGCTGCCTTGGAACTAATAACAAAATTAATCTGAAGAAATTCGTATGAATCGGAAGCTTTTGGAATTTGAATTCGATATCTATACGAATATTTAGACCAAAAATTTACCAGGTACTTATTGAATTTGGGACCAAACGTCGACGAATATCGTCGATGTTGCTAATGACCTACGGCATGAAGATAATCCTTTACAGGAGTTTTCTACGAAATCTCAATATTGCACAACATGCATGGAGAGACCTATGTTTTTGGAGTAGGTATCTCTATGTGACAGAGTCAGAAATGAGTAAATCTATACTGGAGGTATCGACATAGCTCAATAGACTAGCAGTAGCCAAGACACATTACTCACAGAACCTGTAGCCGTTGGGGCAGAAAAACATTAGCAATGGCGAGGGCAACATAGGGGTGGCGCCCAGACTGAATAGAATGATCATCTTGTACAGATCGCAGCGAGACGACAGACGCAATCGACATAAAATCGATTATTGTACGAGTCTTATAAATGAGTGTATATTGACATAACCACAGTAATAAGTAATAGTACTACGTACAGTATGGCCACTCCCTGCCGCTCTCTCGTGTCGACCTCACCTCCCCTCTGAGACAAATCGGGAACAGTTTGTATGGCGCCGCACGCACACAGGCTCATTCTCGGTCTGCACAGACGCCATTGTTCACGTAGTAGTAAACGACGCGACATTTGTATGGGGTGTGCTATCATCAATGCATATAATAAAACAGTAGAAACCGCGTGTCTGTACATTTGATAAAATTAACAAAAAATGGGCGTGGGCGATAAAAAAAGAGTAACAGAATACAAAAAAGATTTTTTAGATTTTTTTGTCTGTCTGTCTGTCTGTATGTACTCGCTAATCTTTAAAACTACTGAACAGATTTTTACGTGGTTTTCACTAAAAGATTAAGCTCATCCCTGAGCAACATATAGGCTTTGTTTCATCGAAATCTGATATCAGATTAAAAAGTTATCGTCATTTAAAGTTTAAAGAAAATTTTTCTATAGAGAAAATCACTGACTCACTCATCACCAAATCTCAGAAACTACAAGTGCTAGGAGTCTCAAATATTGTATGGGGGTTCCTTTCAGGACGTAGATGCTCACTAAGACGGGAATTTGGAAAATTCAAGCCCTAAGGGGGTGAAACGGGGGTCCAAAGTTTGTATGGGAAATCAAGATTAGTTGGACTATTTTATACGAAACTTTACACGAGCACTTCTGTAGATAAATGAGTAAACACGTGTTTCAGGATTTTTCAAAATTCAACCCTTAAAAGGGTGAAATGAGGTGCAAACGTCTGAAAATCGTCATGGGTATTGTTTTTATGGTTTATCTGGTCGCTGAGTCCGAAAACAACAGCTATTTTATAATCTAACATAATCGACGTGACACAAGAGCACTCCTGTGAGAGTGCGATGGCGTTGAAATGTCATAACATCAATATGGGTGTTGATTCTATGGTTTTCTGAGACGTCAATTACGAAAATGGCGTCGAATTGAAAACGTGGACACGAAATTTCCATCTCGGTATAAAAATCCAAGATTTGAACTCCGTTTGGCTCCGGTAAACTATAGGAAATATAAAAATACCGCCTTAGCAAAAGCTGTTCAACCTGATGATAATTTTTTGTTGAGGTATAAAAATCCAAGATTTAGAACACCTGATGCAGAACTATAATGGTTCAGCTAAACTATAAGAAATATAAAAATGACGCCTTAGCAAAAGTTGTTCAGCCTGATGAGCATTTTTTGTTGAGGTATAAAAATCCAAGATTTGGAACACCTGATGCAGAACCATAATGGTTCAGCTAAACTATAAGAAATATAAAAATGACGCCTTATCAAAAGTTGTTCAGTCTAATGAGCATTTTTTGTTGAGGTATAAAAATCCAAGATTTAGAACACCTGATGCAGAACTATGATGGTTCAGCTAAACTATAAGAAATATAAAAATGACGCCTTAGCGAAAGTTGTTCAGCCTGATGAGCATAAATAGTTTAACAAAATATTGATTGTATTGTAAAAAAATAACCGCGCAGTGCTACTTTTATTCTTACCTGCTACAAGATAGATGCAATAGTTTTATTTACAAAGGTAACGTGGTCTGTTTAGTCAGTTTAATATAGACGTGTACGCTAAAATTGAAATGGTGTAAGTGGTTCATCAACATCTTTGAACCAAAGCCAACTTCACCTGCTCGCGGTGCACCCTGCTGACTGACAAACGAAGCTCTGGCGAAAAGAGAGGTAAGGAGCGTAATTTGTAAGCTACCCGACTGGGGAATGTACCTCCACCTCACAGAATACCGCAGCCAAATAACAATTCCCTTGAGGGTTGTTGTGTTCCTGCGAGTGAGTGAGGTCACCAGAAGGAAGGAGATGCTGCGTTGGCAGCGGGGGTGGCGGCGCGCGAGCAAAATTTTATGTTGCGAGCGTTAATATGGCTACGGTAACCTCTTCACATCAGGCGGGCCGTATGCTTGTCTGCCACCCGACGTAGTATAAAAAAAAAAAAAAAAAAAAAAAAAATGGAAAATATTCGCACAAACCATAAGAATGCGTGCATTTGCGGGACGCTATGTAGCAAGATTTTGTGATGCAAAGTCTTTTAAACAACGAGGGGAAACTGTTGTTGTTGTCATAAAGTCCACGCGAACGAAGTCGCGGGCATCAGCTAGTCAATACATATAATAAAACAGTAGGAACTGCGTGTCTGTACATTTGATAAAATTAACAAAAAATGAGTGTGGGCGATAAAAAAAGAGTAACAGAACACAAAAAAGATTTTTTTGATTTTTTTGTCTGTCTGTCTGTATGTACTCGCTAATCTTTAAAACTACTGAACAGATTTTTACGCGGTTTTCACTAAAAGATTAAGGTCATCCCTGAGCAACATATAGGCTTTGTTTCATCTAAATCTGATGTCAGATTAAAAAGTTATCGTCATTTAAAGTTTAAAGAAAATGTTTCTTTATAGAAAATCCCTCATCACAAAATCTAAGAAACTACAAGTGCTAGGAGTCTCAAATTTTGTATGGGGGTTCCTTTCAGGACGTAGATGCTCACTAAGACGGGAATTTGGAAAATTCAACTCCTAAGGGGGTGAAATGGGGGTCCAAAGTTTGTATGGGGAACCAAGATTAGTTGGACTATTTTATACGAAACTTTACACGAGATCTTCTGTAGATAAATGAGTAAACACGTGTTTCAGGATTTTTCAAAATTCAACCCCTAAAGGGGTGGAATGAGGTCCAAACGTCTGAAAATCGACATGGGTATTGTTTTTCTGGTTTATCGGGTCGCTGATTCCGAAAACAACAGCTATTATAATCTAACATAATCGACGTGACACAAGAGCACTCCTGCGGGGGTGCGATGGGATTGAAATGTTACAATATCAATATGGGTGTTGATTCTATGGTTTTCTAAAATGTCAATTACGAAAATGGCATCGATTTGAAAACGTGGACACGAAATTTCCATCTCGGTATAAAAATCCAAGATTTGGAACACCTGATGCAGAACCATAATGGTTCAGCTAAACTATAAGAAATATAAAAATGACGCCTTAGCAAAAGTTGTTCAGCCTGATGAGTATAAATAGTTTAACAAAATATTGATTGTATTGTAAAAAAAATAACCACACGCAGTGCTACTTTTATTCTTACCTGCTACAAGTTAGACGCAATAGTCTTATTTATTTTATATATATATAAAATAAATAAAACTAATGCGTCTAACTTGTAGCACTCGATATATATATATATATATATATATATATATATATATATATATATATATATATATATATATATATATATATATATGTGTGTGTGTGTATATATATATAGTAGTCTGTTTAGTTTAGTATATATAAAGTTAACGTTTTATATAGACGTGTACGCTAAAAAATGGAACGATTGGTATATATTCGCACAAATCAGAAGAATGCGTGCATTTGCGGGACGCTATGTAGCAAGATTTTGTGACTCAAAGTCTTTTAAACAACGAGGGGAAACTGTTTTTCTTAGATAGATGCTTCAGGAGGGACTGGAAAAACATACCTGACGAGAGCAATCCTAGCTGAAATCAGGCGCCAAAATAATATCATACAGCAGCATCGCCAGGTATTGCAGCCATAATATTACCTCTAGGCGGAAGGACGCAAATACAATGTTCAATATTCTACTCGATTTATACAGAACGGAAACACCAACATGCTTTGTGACACGAAACTGTGACAAAGCGAAAATGTTTCAGGATTGCTGTCTAATCGTTTCAGATGAATGCGAAATGGCCAACAATGTGGCTTTATCGAGGATTAGTAACGCTTGAGGTCTTTTCATATTAGCTCCCGAAGGAAAGACTCCCTTCATTTATTTTATATTTTTTTTTGAAACTATGGTGACTATCTTAAATAAAAATAATTAATTTGTTGACTTTTAACGTATAATACTGCCCCAAATATTTTCTTATGTATCTACTTTAGTTCGTATTTGTATTAATATGCCGGAATCATAAAGTCCACGCGAACGAAGTCGCGGGCATCAGCTAGTAACATATAAATAAAAATGAATTTCCAAATGTATGACGGAGTATCTCTTGAGAATGTGCCGACTGACTTGGCAGATTTCTTTGTATTATTCGTAATTGAGAGGACAAGGTTTGTAAATACCTAGTTTTTTTTTTTTTTGGAAAATCGAATAAATTGTACCAGGCGAATCCGGGTTGAGTCGTTTTCGAGTTTCCAAAAGACAACAAGTATGTACAAACCGTGTCCTCACAATTAAAAATAACAAAAAAAATGTGCTAAGTCAGTCGGTACGTTCTCAAAAGATACTCCGTCATATATTTGGGAATTAATTTTTAAGATCAAAGATATAATCTAAGATTACTTTTTGGTTACTCGCAATCAAATAAGTTCTATTTAAAAACATCGTGATATTATAAGGAAGCTTTCATACGGCAATCGATTTGCCGCTAGATACCGATGGACCCTTCCGTCCCTATTCCCTGTTCGATACTTCTGGTTGTTTCATTCGTCCTGTGTGTGATTTTATATAATCGAACTACTTTGACACTCCGACGTCAAAGGGTTGCCCCAGTATAACATAACTACAGGGTTAATACCTCTAAACTAGCGGAAAAAAATCACTATGTTTGCAAGTTGTTCCATGATATTTTGTACTACCTTTCCTTGTACATTTTCAGTAAAATTCATGTAAAGCATGATAGTTTCAGAGCATCCTAATTTTAATGATGATAATTTTAACAAAAAAAAAGGACTCTAAACTCTACATTTATGTATGTATTCTGGCCGTGTGGTTTCCGGCAGACTTAGAATAGAACCACTCCGTTTCTTCCCGTGGATGTCGTACAAGGCGACTAAGGGAAATACATTATCAAATATTGATCAGCGACCAACCCGTATGGCCAGCGTGGGTGGGGAGTGTAGGCCAAATCCTCCTTCCGTCTAGGACGGACGAGAGAGGGTCGTGCTCCTGTAGTGGAGACTAAAATGGACCTGATGATGATGATGTATGTAGATACAGGCTGATGATCATTAAAAAAATATGGGACCAATCTGGAAGTATACTCTTTCATATAAAAAAAGTTTTTTTTTTCAAAGCGTTCACAGATTATGTAGAAAAGTTTTACAACGTTGCAATGCATTTGCTTTGCAACCTGTTTAAAATACCTGTATCTAGGGCTTAAGCTGTATTGAAATGGAGAAAAAGTTATTTTTCTCTGCAATTGTCCATAGAAGAGCTGTATCGAAAAGTAACTTTTTAAATTTATTTTGATGTCTTGTGCGTAAAAGACTGACATTAAGATTCTGTGTTTAGTTTTTTAATCTCTAAATTTCAGTATGAGATTAGATAAAGATATTTAAAACGACAACAACAACTTTTTGCAATAAAAATATTATAAACTTTCGACTTTTTTCGGTTTGGCAAAGAGAATTTTGGCTTTAGAAATAAAAATATAAAAAGAAACTGCTTTGACTATGTCATTGTTAAAATTAGTTTAACGATTGCTACGTTTAATATCCGGGTTTAATTTGAGAGGTTGAGACCCACACAGTCATTTACGATCGAAATGACGTACCAAAATCGTAAACTTTGTTTGTATCGTAAATCTTCTTAAAAACGGTTGATAAGAAATATTTTAGAAATGACGGATAGAAAATAAATCTAACTTAGTATGAATATTGACTATGTAAAGTCACCAATACAGCTACCGTCATCATCATCATCATCATCATCAGCCTGTATCTACCCACTGCTGGATATAGACCTTTCCCAATGCTATACACCATATGCGATCCTCAGCTTTCCGCATCCATCCGCTACCAGCCACTTTTTTTAGATCGTCGGTCCATCTAGAGAGAGGGCGCCCTACGCTTCGTCGCCCCATACGTGGCCTCAACTCTAGGACTTTCCTCCCCCATCTGCCATCGCTGACTCTGAGAGCTATGTCGACCACTTTGGTTCTCCGTCGAATTTCTTCGTTCCGGACTCGATCCCTTAGAGAAACTCCAAGCATTGCTCTCTCCATCGCTCGCTGTGCGACTTTTAGTCTGTGAACCAGCCCAACGGGCAGCGTCCAAGTCTCTGCACCGTAGGTCATAGCGGAGAGGACGCACTGAGTCAACACTTTGGTCTGACACTATACTAATAGACTATGCTACATGGACAGCTACCATATAGTACAGTAAAGTCAGCTTAGTTACCAATACAGCTACCATAGATAGGCAGATAGAATTTGAACGATATTTTATCTTAAGAAAAAATATTATAGCATCTCCGTCGTCTGTAACGCGCTTAATGTGTACTGTACTTAATTATATTTTGTATTAATATCAGCCATTCACAAGTTTATTTATTATATTACATGTATAGACGTTGATATATAATCAATAGAATGCGCTGCCCGTAAAAACGTCTATAAAATAAACAAAATTATTTTTCTAATTGAAAAATATATCACATACTTTTCTCTTAAGATTAAAGCAAAATAAATGCCATTAAAAATAAGTTATGGCTGATTCAATTATAGATTTTATATAATCTGCAAATACATTTTGGCAGTAAATTCAATTGGCAGAGATAATGTTTAAGATAATTAAATACGAAATTGAAAATAGATTGCAATTTTATTGTTCTCTACATTCTAAAACTCCTATAAAAACAATATTTCATTGCATGAAGACAATTAGTTTTATAAATGTTAGCCATCGCCATAATCTAATATTTTACTGAAGTAGAAACTAAATTATTTATGAAAATATTAACCAATTATTTCATCATCGTCATCAGGGTCATTTTAGTATCCACTACAGGAGCACGACCCTCTCTCGTCCGTCGTAGACGGAAGGAGGATTTGGCCTACACTCCCCACGCTGGCCAGACGGGTTGGGGAGGCCTGATCGATGTTTTATAATGTATTTTCCTTAGTCGCCTTATACGACATCCACGGGAACAGACGGAGTAATTCTAGTCTGCCGGAAACTGATTAATATTTCCATAAAATGGCCAGACTCCGCTGGCTAGGACACGTAGAGACAAGGGGGAGGATCGTGCTGTAAAAAGAGCCTTCATGGGACAGCCAAGTGGTAGCCAACCGATTGGGCGCCCGAGGTACCGCTGGAGTGACGAGGTGCTGAAGGACCTGCGGAATCTTGGAGTTAGCAATTGGTGAGAGTTGACCCAGGATCGAAAGGCATGGAAAATCTGGTGTCGGAGGCCAAAATCCGTTTGGGTCGTTGCGCCGTAGCAGTAAGTATTTCCATTAAATAATTGGAATTAGATTACAAAATTATCTGTGTTCTGCGTAACATAAAGGTATGTAGAAACTAAATACTTAATAAGTAAAATGTTGCTGCTAGTTTTAGATTGACGTCTACTGAACTGATTGGCAATTCACGTAATTAAAATTTAGTTTCGATCCATTCTCGATCTCACGGATATCACATTTGGTATTCTCGCAAAACAATATGAATATTCAAAATTTTATTAAACGCGTGATTATATCGAAATATCACAGAAAAATAAATAAACTAAGAATGGTATGCTGGTCGCAATAAGAATTGATATTCATTAATTAATGAAATCAAGTCTATAATTTAATAGTCAATTCATAATTCAATCTCGATTCGGTCAAATTTCGTTCTGTGACGTAAAATAATTACGAGAATTGCCCTTCTGGTTTAGGTTGAGTGAATGCTCAGGCGCTTTTTCCTGAACAAGTTTCTGAGCATTTGCTCTCATTTACGCTGAAATGAACGAATGCTCGTTCAGAGTGCGTAGTGGGAGTTTTTATTCGCGGTCGATCATGTCAACGTAAACAAACCGACTAAATAGAGAAGAACTGTCATGTCGTGAATTTATAAGACGCGTATTACATAATCAAAATTATGTGGCTTACTTGGCCACATTTTGAAGTGAGCAACCCAGCTAATTTGGATAATCACGCGTCTGGTAAATTCACAATATGAAGCATTTTCTCAATTTGGCCGCCTTGCAGTTTAATAAATGCTTTAGACTAATAAGTGTGAATGAATACAACTAATTTCTTCGCTAACCCTACAAACATCATAATATATGTAAATAATAAAATTTTTGCACATCAACATCTGTCAGCCATTGCTGTTTAGGTGTCGCCGCGCGTTAATAAAAATGTTAATTATATTATAATTTTGCTGCGGTCTCATTCTGTGTAGACGAGATATATAAAAAATGCAATGAGGTCATTGACATTGAGTTTTCTGAGTCAAAAATGTTTTAAATATTCAATTCCCTTGAGGGTTCAAGGGAATTGTTATTTGGCTGCGGTATTCTGTGAGGAGGAGGTACTTCTTCTGTCGGGATTTTGGAAATACGCTATACCCTACCTCTCTTTTTCCAGAGCCTCTATCGCTAGTCGGTAGGATGCATCATGTGCAGATAAGGTTGGCTTTGGTTCTAAAGATTTTGGTGAGCTGCTTCCATCCCAAAATTTTGTTCTTAGTATCACACTCAGCCATAATAAGATACTTGTATTTTTTTGAAGTGAAAACTTCTTTAGCAGCGTTGTGCATTTTTGGAATGTGTAAAAAATGTTAAACTCGCTTCAGGACACGTGGCCTGATCGAAAATTCGTAAGACGGATGGAGCGTAAACCGCCGGCGCGGCGTAGGAGAGGAAGTGATATCCCACTCTCTTTCTACCGCGCGGCAAAAATGTATGCCTGCTCTTGCTGTTTATTTTTAATCTTATATAAATTGTCATGTTTGTGTACGATAGCGCAATAAATTAATATTGTATTTTACCACATAAATGAGTGTACTTTTATACTGATAAATAAAGCAATTCGTGCGCAATTATTCCCTAACTATTCAAAAATATTAAAAAATGCGCAACATTAATGTTCAAGTTTTTACTTCTACAGGCACTACCGTTTTGATTTCTTTTGTCAGTGAAAGTAACCTAACAATAGTAGTAAGCGAAGAATTACTTCGATGACATAAAAACTTCTCGAGATATAATAACTTGGAAATCACAATGTATACTATATTTACAAAAAATATATATTATATCGGTTATATAGTACTTATAGCACAAGCTTTGCTTAGTTCGGGACTAGATGGCAGTGTGTAATTTGTCCAGGAATATTTATTTATTTATTATTGTTTATTTTGGACTGTGGCGAAAATGTTACATACAAAAGTTAGGACGTGACACGTTCCAATTTAGTATGCATTAAAACAGAAATTTGTATGACAGACAGCTATGTTAAATATTCCGTTTATGTAGCTAGTGCCGTAACAAAAGTTTTTAGTATTTGTATTGTTTTTCCAACGGTACCTAATATATTTCTTTAATAATTTCATTCTTTTAAAATGGACTTTCCCACCAACCTTTGATCGACCATTAAACATGTCGGATGTAAGATCTTTTAAGATTACAGGTAGTTCTAGTTCTGTGTATTTTATAATATTGAGAATTTTTGTTATATGTTTAGAACATTGTCAAATATCTTATTTCTTAAGGGAAAAGTAAAGAAAGACTATGAAGGCAATAAAATCAATTGTTTGATTATATTAGAGTGTAAGAAAATGTACATACATATAACATATACGAGTATATATTATAGAAAATCATTTCTAAGCATCAACATATTCATATGGCTATGGTAACTGCTCCACATTAGGTGGGCTGTATGCTTGTCTTCCATCCAAGGTAGTATAAAAAACAAAACATCATCTAAAGACTTTCTTGGGGCCAATTTGAACGTTTCAATACTGGAAGACAGTGTCTAAAGTGTGTGAGTCCCATAATTTAAATTTAAAAAATCGGTTGTCTGTAAAGGCGGTTTACTGACGATAGTTGAACGTGACAACGTCATAAGAAAATACTGATGGAATGTTTGCATTTTTTATAAGAAAATTTAAATGGAACGCCTCAGACCGAGGTAACGCGGCATGAGTCATGTTTTTTTGTGCGTGCAGCTGGCTCCATCGAATTATAAGACGTTGTCACGTCAAAAGTAAAAAATATTAATTTTGCATTGATACAAATGTGAACGAAACCGTAGATATTATGGTAATGAACTAAAAAAAAGCAAAGAACCACAGCCTTGCCAAAATTCGAAAGAACCTCAGTGAAAGTTAAAAAGTAGTCCACACAAGAACAAGACCGGTTAATGATTATTAAGAATTCATATATAAAAAAAAGTATATAATATAAGGAAACGATCTCTCTGATTTTAGTATCTCATAGATACAGTTAAAATCGTTAGTTATTTGTTATTCAATATCCATTACTCATAATAATAATGAACACTTCGCTAATTATCCTCTACGCGTTGGATCCAATTCCTCACGTACGTAATCAAAGGACTAGGTATAGTCCCATTTATATTTTTTAAGAAATACACGGAGAAATGTTGCCAACATATTTGCTGGCCAAATATGTTGGGAACATCTCTCCATGAATACGATAGCCTATTATTATTTTTATTGTATTTCTTAAAAAATATAAATGGGACTATACCTAGTCCTTTGATTACGTACATGAGGAAGTGGATCCAACGCGTAGAGGCTAATTAGCGAAGTGTTTATTATTATTATGCTTAAAAAAATGCAAAAAAAAATCAGTAAAATAAAAGAAAAAATCCTTTAAATATTACACAGTGCCATCTAGTCCCAAGTTAAGCAAAGCTTGTACTCTATGTGTACTAAAAATTGAACATATAATACATAGAAAACACCCAGACTGAGACAAAAAGACATGTTCATGCACACAAATGTATGTTTTGTCGGAGATACTGCACGATTATACCGCACCCGGACCACTCCCTATAAATGTCGAGTCGGAAACTACTACAAAAACAATGACGTCTGTGCAGAGCGTGAATAAGCGTGTGTGCGTGCGGCGCCATACAAACGGTTCCAGTTTTCAGAGGGGAGGTGAGATCGATACGAGAAAGCGGCAGGGAGTGGTCATATTGTACGTAGCACTATAATCTACTATCTGTGATTATACTAAGAAAATTATATCTAGAACGAGAAAAGGCGAGAAACTGCGTTCAATTTTCTTCTCATATTACGTACCATCAAACAAGAGTGATGTTGTATGACTCATTAAGCATTCTACACACATGCGACAATACGGTCGTAGACATATGCCTATACATATACTCGGAAGCGGTTATAAAATAAACCGGTTGTTACAGTTTTGCTCCGCACTTTACTTGAACGTTTTCCCAAAAATATCGTAACTTAAAATAACATGTTTTCTGACGAGCGATTCAGTAAATACGTTGCAAGTGTTACGATAACTTTTCGAGTTTACGGCTATTTATTTCTATTTGTAAAATAAAATTAACTTTATCCCAAAACAAAGTTGTTACTAGTGAATAAAGACTAACTGGTTTGTTTATTTGTACATACTCGAATATGACAAAAAGCTTTGATGACTTTAACCCTTTACAATTATTTCTCTAACGCCTGTATCGTCGACTTCAAACCGTCACAATAAATTTGTAAGATAAAATACAAAATGTCCGCCCCTTGTCTTCTTCCCAAAATGTAATATCAACACAGGAGACGAGGAATTGCACACAACTCAGCGTATTTTCAATAAAAGGTTAGTAAAACCGTACCTTTACTGTCAAACTATTCAACCTTCCTATTTCAAATAAGATTCTCACATATCGCAAAATTCTTTTTAGTATTCCGAACATTGCAGAAAAAGTATAAAAACGAATCAATTGTCGACACCTCGGTGTGCGCCCGTTTGTCATAAGCTTTATGAATCATAGACTAGAGTAAAATATTATGCAGTATCTCAACTTCCTTATGTATGACATATACGCACTTTTACAGAGTTTAGAATGTCATCGTTCGTGCCGAGATACTGAGCCATATTCTTCTTTGGTATCTGGCGTGGTTTAAATAATTATACAGGGCCTACACCTACACGTGCCTACACAATATTTTGCAGTATCCTGCATAATCATATAGGATAAGGGTTCGAAAAAATACGATTTTTATAATAAATATCAAAAATCCGATTTTTTATATATATATATATCCGAAATATATCTGTTATATATCCGTGCTAAGAAAACAAAGCGAATTTTATTCTGTAAGGGTATTAAACACTTAAAAATGTGAAAGGAATTTGTAAAATAATATAAGTGTCAAATTACCACTTTTAATGAACACTTAAAAAAACTACCTATTATTATAATAATATTCATTTTTTATTACCTCGTAAAATAAACCTTAAATTATATGAAGTTAAGGTTTCAATTTCAATAAAAAGCTAGCCCGTACTGGTAAGTTAAAGGGGATTTCCCCAACATTAAATGAGGTTGCCATTTTGGAAAGCAATCCAAAGTATTCTGAATTGTAGTTTTTCGCTACGTGTTGCCAGGGTAAACATTAGTCTCCAAAAATTTTTGTTTCGGAAGACAGGAAAAAATCAATTAATATATATCAAGATAAAAATCAATAGATATATATCGTGATATATATCATGATATATATCCATTGATATATATCGTGATATATATCATGATATATATCGTGATATATATCATGATATATATCCATTGATATATATCGGCGAACCCTGTATAGGATATATAGTTACCAACGCATAAGATATGTTTTTGACGAGATAACGTCTTACAAATCGATGAACGCCGGCTGCATAGATGAAAATACATTACTCATTGTCATGTTCCGCCTGAGCCGAACGTGTAATGCTGCGGCTACACTACCTTACCGTCTACCGGGCTGTTACCGCAATAATTGTGGCATTAAATTACTGTTTAAATTACTGCGTGAAGTGGTGTGGTTACACTTGAGTTTACCTAGATATGCCAATAAATTAGGCGGTAAAAATATCATTTTTCAAGATGGCGGTTGAAGCTGCAGCTGTTATATTTATTTTGAATTTAGATGGTTTCTGTCTTTTTTCTCTTTCAAATCATCATTGTACTCCGCGATTTTTGTCGGGGTATACCCGATCGAAAGCCCATAAAAAGATACGGTTCGCATTGGAATAATTTCAAAACTCAAGCTTTTTTCATTTGACCACTCCATGTCGGCCGATACGTGCGTCGCCGTTGAGCTCATGTTGCACACTGGACAAACGGTAGTATGACCACAAACGCATTAATTACTGGGGGTAATTCTCTTTGATGTGCGAAAAAAGACCGCCGCCGGAGCTATTGTCTACCGCCGTTTGCCATATTGATTGGCATTGTAAAATTATGGCCATAAATCGTGGTTACACCTAGGCGTTGTTGAAATTATGGCAATAATTATTGGCATATCACGGTACTGTAGCCGCAGCATAAGCCACAGCGCGGAACAAACGATAGAGAGGCACTAAGCCTAAGCGTTGGGCTTGTGACGCATCTATCTCTCTTCCACTCAATCGGCCGATGTTTTCGACGTTATCACGTAAAATTATCGTCCGTAAACCGACTTTACAGACAACTAATTTATTATTATGCATTTTGAAAACCTTGTTCAAGTAGGTGTTTAACGAATGAGGTGGCTCACTCAAGCGGAGTCAACTGGTTTAAAAATTAATGCATACGAAACATATTATGAAGCTCGCATATGACATTGCAGCAGTATGGGTCTGTATAACTGCATCGATTTCGGACGTTACACGTTTGTATGAATTTGACATACTACTCTATGTTGCATGTTTATCTCTACGTAGTATAAAGCAAAGTCGGTTTTCGCGACTATCTAACTTTAATATAAATTTATTAATTTTAGGATATTTAATTACACTTTTAACAATATATTAATGATGACGAGATATTTGCCGTGAAGGAACTTTTCAAGGTAAACATACTATTTTGGTAACAAAAGGATTATGCTGAGGAATAATTCTTTTTATTGTGTCCGAATTTTTTTTCTTGTCTTTTTTCTGAGCCTTTTTTCACAGTAGTCTTTCCCCTAATGTAGAAATTGGAGAGCCTGTTTATCCGCTATTTCCTTCTCAACTATGACATTTATTGACGATTTGGCAGATTGAGAAGGACATAAACTTGTGGGTGCCAATAATTCACATGCTGTTGCCTATCCCTACTATAATCTTATTAATGTGAATGTGAGTTTGTTTGTTACACTTTCACGCCGAAACTAGTCAGCCGATCATCATGAAACCTTGTATACATATTCTCAAAGGCATTAGGAATGACATAGGATACTTTTTATTTAAAAAAAAGTAAACGCAGGCAAAGCCTCGGGTGGAAGCTAATATAGCAAAGCCTCGGGTGAAAACATTATATTTCTTAATAGTAGATCACAGACACGATATTGGTTTTCGGCGTCATTTCCTCATGTTAGTAATTAAACATCAAAACGAATCTGCGAAAGAGAACCTTGAGAGTGATGAGAGAAAAATAGTTCTAAAATAGTCTACTTATCAGTCTGACACATACACATTTCTAAGTGACTAATTGGCAAAAAATTTGCAAGCATTTAGCCAAATAGCCTATTTTTCACCTTGAGTCTATTCTCAAAGTGGCTTTGCAAACTACCACTATATACTGGAACAATATACCGCCACCAATTAGAGCATAACGTCTATTATGTTATTTTTTTTTTTAAACTTACCTTTATCTACCTTAAGGTTGCCTTGAAAACATTTCTTTCAGCAATAAGCTTTGCTTTCAGCAAAAGTTGTAATTTTTTTTGTCCATTATCATACCTATATATATTTGTGTTTATATTTGTCTCTATACTATACAATACCAATGTATTGTAGTGCTAATGCTGCTAATAGTTAATATTCATTTATTAATTTTAAAGATTAAAAATATGGAAATTATCTGAAAAACACTATTTTTCGCACTGAACAATACCTATGACCAGTGAGCCATGGTTCTTTTGTATTGCCACAGCATATACATACATTATCTGTTGTAAATTTATCTATATATGACCTGTTATTTTCACCTACTTTACATTGAATTTGTATGTGTTTGACTAGCAAATTAATATATGAGCGAATCTATCATCATAATCAAACAACAACAACATTTTCCTTCTTTAATTGGACCCTTTTATGCGGAATAGATCCAACCTTTATTTTGTCACTTTTAGGTTAAAGCTATTTCAAGTTTAATATGATAAAAATATCACGCAGTATAAGTTTTGGGAAGCATATGTCATCAAACTGCTAGAATCTGTTGCGAAGATATAAAACTCGATTTAAAGTTTCTCACTATGTATCTCAATTTGGCATAGTTTATAGGTTGGACCCATTCTGTATAACAGGGTCCAATTTACAAATATCGCATGACATAAAAGATACAAATGCGATTGCAGAACACATACTTGAATCAGGCATCTAATCACTGGATCGAATTCCATCGCACGCAAGTTCTCTCTACGGATCGTCATCTCTTCTCAAGAGTTGTGCGTGAAGCGATTGAAATGAACAAGTACATCAATTTCAACCGATAGGATGGTTACAAATTATCAACTCAACCTCAGCATCATTATTTGCAGAATAAGGACCCGTCCATAGTTTCGCAGAATAGGGACGTGGTTAGTGTGGTGTGTCGCGGTACGGGGTTACATAATAATATTATAATAACTATACCCATTATAACTATTTTCGATATAACTACGGTCGATTCACATATGGTTTATAACGCATATTGGTCGACTGAACTACTCTTTAACTTACCTAATTTTGATTAAACTAAAGTTAATCGCACTAACGAACGATTAATATAATGTTTTTCTATGATATTGAATGTTACAACTATGTATGAAATACCTCATGGACGACTCGCCTATGGGTTATCAATACTGCGCGTAACCCTGGATGTTCGCTAAAACGAGGGTAGCACCTAGTTTTTTTTTGTTTCTACTCCGGGGGGCTCGGGGGGCGAAGCCCCCAGCCATATAAGAAAAATATTGCCAACCCCGATTTCACGTAGACTTGTCGGATCGATACTAGAGTGTTTTTTGTAAGCCCGGAGGCGCTGAGGGAGTGCAGCCCCCGCCTGCCGATACGAAGGGCAGGCACCATGGGCAGGAATCGTCCGTTACTTCAATCAACTTTAGGTTAATTAATTGTAGTTAAATAAACCGTAGGTGAATTCTCCTTTACGAATTTCGTTCATTAGTTATAAAAAAATATGTGAAACGATCTTTAGGTATTTTAAACAGTAGGTCTTTTGACCGTAGTTATATCGAAAATAGTTATAATGGGTTTAGTTATTATAATATGTAACCCGGTACGGGGATATTCAACAACACGGGGGTAGATGAAGATTCATCGACCTAGACAAAGTGACAACGCTGAGACAGTCAGCCTGTGACCACGGCCGGTGCAACCTGGTCGAAACGCAGGCAATAATAAAGGTATGTAAAACTACCTTACATGCATGATCGCGTTAATTCCCTTGGTTATTATAATTTCAGTCGTGCAACGCGAAAGTTTAAAAGTAAAAGTAAGTTTTTGAAATTTGTATCTTTCATAATACTTACTATATTATACATTATATGTATAATAAAGTAAGTAGGTATTATAAAAGATATAAATTTCAAAGCAAAAATTAATGACTTTCCGAAGCAAAGCAATTACTACAATAATAGACATCAAGTTACACCGAATTCAGGCTTAATTTAGAATCAAAGGGATGAAAAATTATTTGCGGACGTTCCCTTTTGCATCCGTTTTATGTGTTTATGAATTTTGATAAGGCAACACGGGCCCAGTACAATTTAATAATCACGAGTGTTCACTCGTGATTATTAAATTGTACTGGTAAAGTTTCATGTTTCTAATTAAATCATTGTAACATTACATTGTATTTTTTATCTACAACACAGAGGATCAATAACAACATACCTACTAGCGAAAAGACGTACACTACCGTGCATAGGGTTCCTCCTTGGTTTTCCGCAAGAATTTTGCTACTTGTATCCATCGGCTCACTGACGTCTCTACTATATCATTGGTTTGGGGGGCAACCTACGCTCTACGGTAGTCTATTGACTAAAGGCTTAGTTTCATTGGTCGATCAGCTCACTAGCGGGGCATGCTAAGTACATGCAGGTATTCCCCGCTAGCGGGCTGACACGTGGTTCAATATCTCGGACGATCTAAGCATGCGGGTGTTCCCCGCAAGGCTGAAAATGCTCCGTATTGCTCAATCTCCCGTACACCACATACGAGTTCCGCATGGTGGTCTTATGGCATTGGCATGTATTGCTGAACATAAGCCACTTTCCCGAGTCTCGGAAGAGAGGTAGGGCATAGCGTATTTTGTAAGTTACCCGACTAGGGAAGTACCTCCATATCACAAAATACCGCAGCCAAATAACAATTCCCTCTAGATTTGTTGTGTTCCTGCGAGGTAGTTATGTTACCAAAAAGGAAGAAGTGGCTGCGTTGGCAGCGGTGGTGGCAGCACGCTAGCGATATTTCATGTTGCGAGCTAGTATGGCTACGGTAACTGATGTCGTATAAAAAAACTTTTTTCATACCACTAAGATGGCAAACAAGCATACAGCCCGCCTGATGGCAATGAATGAATGAATGGAAGCCTGCTTTGAAAGCAGTTACTGTAGCCTATGGACGCCAGTAACACCAGATGAGCGTTAAAAAACATTTCATGTGTAATAACAATAAAATATATAGCAATGTAACAAATCATTATAGTACATATATTGAAATACCATTATTATGAGAAACGAGTTCATACAAACATATTTTAAACATGTTAATATAAACATATACATTTGACGAGCTCGGTGGTCAAATGACCAGCAATGGCCACTTTGACTCCGATGTCGGGGATTCGATCCCCGCACAAGACAAATATTTGTGTGAACATGTCTGTTTGCTTTGGTCTGGGTGTTTTCTATGTATTATATGTATATTTATTTATATTATCATAACAATACAGGGCAAGGTGGAAAGCAAGAGACTTCGTGGCCGCTCTCCAACCAGATGGGGAGATTTAATTAAGTCTCTCACAAAATCCTCCATGTCAGAGTGCTACAACAGAAACATTTTGGGGTGTATGTGGTTCATCAACATCTTTGAACCAAAGCCAACTTCACCTGCACGCGGTGCACCCTGCTGACTGACAAACGAAGCTCTGGCGAAAAGAGAGGTAGGGAGCGTAAATTGTAAGCTACCCGACTGGGCAATGTACCTCACAGAATACCGCAGCCAAATAACAATTCCTTTGAGGGTTGGTGTGTTCCTGCCAGTGAGTGAGGTCACCAGAAAGGAAGGAAGGAGATGCTGCGTTGGCAGCGGGGGTGGCGGCGCGAAGCAATATTTTATGTTGCGAGCGTTAATATGGCTACGGTAACCGCTTCACACCAGGCGGGCCGTATGCTTGGCTGCCACCCGACGTAAATAAAAAAAAAACCAAATGGAGAAATATAACAAGAGCCGCCCTTCGTAATGACCTGCCCATGACCACAACCACTCTGACAATAGTGTTCGACTGAGAAAAATAATATTATCATAAAATTATAAATAAAATTGTGGTTTCGTTTAGAGTATTTCCGAAAATAAACTAATTTAGGAGTATCGGATAAAAAGCCAAAATAATTTGTTTAACATTTTTGTCACTTTGGAAGTGCTTCGCGTAAAACAGCGGGGTGACATTTCACATCGGGTTTTTTTATAGCACTTAAATTTATTAACCAAATGTTATTTTGGGACATTATGTATACTTACGATGAGTATATTATGGCTTAAGTGTTTTTTTAACCGACTTCAAAAAAAGGAGGAGGTTCTCAATTCGACTGAATTTTTTTTTTGTATGTAGGTTATTCGATATCTTTGCGAATTATGAACCGATTTTCATAATTATTATTTTATTTTTGAAAGGATATGATTGCAAGGTGGTCCCATATTCACCAAGTCAGGATCTGATGATGGGATGCCAGGGAAATCAAGGGAAACCCTTAAATTTTATAAGCACGTATGGTCAAATTCATTTTTTTTTTATTTGAAAGGGTAATTGCGAGTTGGTTCCATATTCACCAAGTCAGGGTCTGATGATGGGATCCCAGAAAAATCGAGGGAAACCCTTAAGTTTGCCCTATGGTAGCCGGCAGAATAAAATTGTGCCACTCCATTGCTCTGCGCTGGATGTCGTACATGGCGACTAAGGAATCTTGTGTCACGCAATAACTTATCTTCCGGAAGCCGGGCAGCAGCGTCTGCCGGGGTATTCCACCAATAAGCTGCGCTCGCCAACTGGAGTAGGTTTCAATTTTTTTTTTAAATCAACTTTATTATTTGAAAATATCATTTGCATCCAAATTGATTATTATTTTTAACGTGAATACTTTCTTTATGTCTTTAAAATTGCTTCCATAGGGAGGGAATTAAAAAAAAAACAAATGATACCAAAAGCGCGGGATACAGTTGGGTGTTGCAGCTATAAATCTATCATCACCACTGGATAGATGAAGGATCAAAGAATTTATTACGCTAAGTAAGAACTATGGAACATCACGTTAAAGATAATTTTAGTGCATATAACGTCTCCAAAACACACCGCCGTGTCTACGACACAGACGCACCCCATTTTTTTTACTTTTTTTTCTTTACGGAAAGCTTTTTTTTTTCAAATCAAATCATTTATTTGCAGAATACAGTTAGGTATATAAGCTCTTCACATCATATCATATTTCGTATCACAGGTTAAGTGTTTGAAGCGTTTTTTGTTTGAAAATATTATTTGCATTCAATTGGATCATTAATAACCATGATTATTATTTTTTTTACTTTCTTTCTTTACAGGTTACCTTTTTTTATAAATCAATCATCTTTATTTGAAGAACAGAGTTACATAAGCTCTCGTGTATATGTCGCAGTCGTTTTGTATAATCCGCCATATTACAAAACGGCGAGCCGTTTTAAAAACCAGGGCCGTTTTGTATTACGGCGGGTCAACGATAAGCCGGATTGTCATTACTATACGTTCTACAAAATGTCGGCACACGTTTAGCCGCATTGTAGCAAATTCTAATTGTAGAGTGACCACAGTAAAAAGTAAAATAGTGTTTGCAAAATAAAAAAATGCATTAAGAAAAGCTATCGCCAATTTAATTAGTTTTGTGTTTCTTAACTAATAGGGTTTAACCGCCAAATAATAGATTTGTCACCAAACAATATAAAATCGATTCCCCAATAAATCACCTAAAATCATGGAGATATAGGGTCTAGTACCAAATAAATGTTTTTATATGTATTATATTGTCAATTATTAATAAGCTTACTTGGCACCACATCATTCATCATCTAGGTTGATGGAGCTCCGCTTCGCGGAGCTCCTATTTCCGATGACAGGACACAAGAAATCCCTAACCTAACCAAAAATCAACTCAAATCTAACCAAAACATGATTTATTACATTGACCAAGTATTGGTAAGACTCGTCAGTGAATATGACGCCAATTTGACTTCACCCATAATAGCCATTTTTTCATTAAATTAAGGAACTGATCTATTTATTAGTTGATAGATCTACTATTTTGTTGTTATATTGAAAAGTTACGTTTTGAGAAGCATATTGTTGATGTGTGTAAAAACTGCTTGTACAGACTGAAAATTCTCTATAAAATTCGCAATTATTTGAGTGTTTCAATTCGTATTCAACTTTGCGAAGCGCTTGTTTTGTCAAAATTAAATTACTGCGACGTAGTTATTGGTCCTTGTTTACTCGTTAAGTCAGAACGCCTCATCCAGCGAGTCCAAAATGCTTGCGCCCGTTTTTGCTTCAATGTTCCCCCCAGATCCCATATCTCACCTTACTTGGCTGACTCAAAGTTGCTCAACATGAAAGCACGCAGAATGTTACATTTAGCGACACTTCTTTTTGATGTGATAAAGACCAAATCGCCAAAATATCTCGAAGAAAAATTCACATGGGCATCTAGCCGACAAACACATCCAACTCGTGCTCAGGCTTATTTGATGTGCATGCCGGGGCACAGGACTGCAGGCATGAGGGGTAGCTTCCGTTATAGGGCATCAAAAATATGGAACACATTACCTCCTCCTTTAAGGAACTGTCGTTCCAAAACTTCGTTCAAAAATAAATTTAAGTCTCACCTTCTTGATGCCCAAATGGAAACCGCCTATTATTAATCAGAGCTAACTTCAATATTTATAAGTACTGGTCACTGTCTCTTAAGCCTATATCGATATCTCAAGAACTATTGTTCTTGCATTGCTCTAATGTATAGGTGAATAGTACGTACATATCCCACTTACATTCATATAAGTCAAATCAATAATAATAATAACATTCATATTCATTTATTCTTCACTTTAACGTCTATAACTCGAAAACTTCACGTTAACGCCTATATTTTGTCCTAACACTATATCTCGAAAACTACGAAACCGGTTACATTAGCCATTTACTTTTCACAAATACACGTATTGCAAACTTATACAAATATACTGGAAAAATCCTGTGTTCAACATATGCACATTTTTATTTATATTGTTAATTATTGTCATATTATATTATATATTTATATACTGTATCTTCTATCTAAATCATTGCCACAAATTGTTTAATGCGACTTTTTTCGCGCTTAAGGTTCTGATTGAAAATCAGTGTTGCTGGTATGGCAGCAACTTATACTGAATCAGAATCCTTTTTCACTTCCACAGCATTAAGGTGCATAGTGATATGATTATAGGTACTGTAATAATTAATAGGTATCTACGACTTATGTGTATATTACATCATTTTTACCACCTGTTACTATTATGTACTGATATGTTGTGGATCGTTGAAATAAATATTTTTCTTCTTCTTCTTCTTCTATTTTGACGATCAAACGAATTAAATGATACTAATAGTTTGTTAAGCTGATGATTTATATTTGGAGACAGTGTTGATTAAAATGATGATTCGCTTCGCTCACTCGGCTCGTGCGCTGTGTTTATGTCAACCTAACCCGCTCGCTAACCTACGAGAGTTTATAAGGATTCCCCGGTACACCAGACTCCATAGTCACCTTAGCGGTTTTAATATGCATAACCTCTCAAACTCATTCTTTTGTCCACAGTTTACTATTTCGCATTGAGATTCATAGAAATCATTTAATTGCACGTTAAATTTGTCCTAAAATTCCTATTTTCATACACATTTGTCACGTTTTCTTGTAACACAATTTCTATATTCGATGCCATTGTTATTGTAATGGCAGGTAGCGCCACGAGTGTAGAAAATTGGTACTAAAAACTGCCAAAGAGGCGGCTGTCGAGCCGCTGTAATACATTACGGCTAGCCGTGTTGATGAACACAAAGCGCTGTATACAATTCGGCAAACTATCATTCAGCCGTATTGCAATCCAGCTTATCATTGACCCGCCGTAATACAAAACGGCCCTGGTTTTTAAAACGGCGAGCCGTTTTGTAATATGGCGAATTATACAATCCGACTGCGACATATACAAAATCAGACACAGTGTATTCAGCCCGCAAGCAAGCACTTGCAAAATATGTATATCAACTAATACCAATTACTACACATAGAAGCCACTACTTATTCTCCACCAACCAGTTAGCAGCGTGGTGGAGTATATTCTAAACACCTTCGATTGAGGGGAGACTCGCATCCCAGCTGTGGGATGAATAAGGGTTGTCGACGACGACGACTACTTATTATTATTATTTATTTGATATTATTGAAATGAATAATTGACTTGACTTGACTTGACGAGCTCGGTGGCGTAGCGGTCAATGACGCGGCTTCGAGACCAACGCTCGTGGGTTCGATTCCCACACAGGACAAACATTTGTGTGCATGAACATGTCTTATTGTCTTGGTCTGGGTGTTTTCTATGTATCATAAGTATGTATTTACAAAAAAAATGTATTTACGTATGTTTATCAGTTGTCTAGTACCCATAACACAAGCTTCGCTTACTTTGGGGCTAGATGGCGCTGTGTAATTTGTCTGACAATATTTATTTATTTAATGCATAATTATGACGTACGTAATACTACTTTAAAATTAAAATTTCAAAAATTCTGTGACACTGTAAAAGCAGTACCTCAGAAACCAATCTGTCAATCGTGTTTTAAAACAATTTTCTTATTAGTATTTATTAAAATTGCTAATGTTGCTAATGTAAGACTTTTGCGTGAACTTGGTGAAAGAGGTTGTGCTTCTCAGCATAATCTAATATATAAAATTCTCGTGTCACAGTTTTCGTTGCCATACTCCTCCGAAGCGGCTTGACCGATTTTGATGAAATTTTTTGTGCTTATCCGGTATCTATGAGAATCGGCCAACATCTATTTTTCATCCCCCTAAATGTTAGGGGTAGTCCACCCCTAAATTTTTTTTATTTATATGGCAAAACAACGTTTGCCGGGTCAGCTAGTTTAATATAATATATAATGATGTCGATTCATAATAGAGATTATTATCAGTATTATGGTGCAAGTAATCATTTGAGTGAGTAAAATTTGTAGAATCTTTGATTAAAAGTGTTCGTTGATTAAAATCGGGGCTGTCGAGTTTTTCCAAGAAGTCGTGCAAAACAGGAGAAAAATTGCACTATCGATATTACAGGATGTATTAGAAGGGCGGTAAAAATAAATTTAATTACGTGGAACTGTACAAGTGCTTTAGTAATGACATAACGTTGCACCAAGTGCCAAACAAGTGTCAACAAGGTACAATAATACCACACCCCGGCCATTCCATACAAATGTCGCGGCTTTATACTATATAAACAATGACGTCTGTGCAGAGCGCGCATGAGCGTGTTTTTTTTTTATACTACGTCGGGTGGCAGACAAGCATACGGCCCGCCTGATGTGAAGCGGTTACCATAGCCATATTAACGCTCGCAACATAAAATATCGCTCCCGCGCCGCCACCCCCGCTGCTATCGCAGCATCTCCTTCCCTTCTGGTGACCTCACTCACTCGCAGGACCACAACAAGGGAACCGTTATTTGGCTGCGGTATTCTGTGAGGTGGAGGTACATTCCCCAGTCGGGTAGCTTACAATTACGCTCTCTACCTCTCTTTTCGCCAGAGCTTCGTTTGTCAGTCAGCAGGGTGCACCGCGTGCAGGTGAAGTTGGCTTTGGTTCAAAGATGTTGATGAACCACTTACACCCCAAAAACCGCGTGTGTGCGTGCGGCGCCATACAAACTGTTGCCGATTTGTCTCAGAGGGGAGGTGAGATCGACACGAGAGAGCGGCAGGGAGTGGCCATACTGTACGTAGTACTATTACTTAAGAAAAGTGGAAGTAATGGTATATCAAAAGCTAAAGAGACACCAGGATATTAGAAGCGGATAGTAGAAGCTCCAACTCAACAAGATTGCAGCTCTTAAGTGATGATGGTAGTGATGATGGTGGGTGGTGACTGGTGATGATAATGATGAATGGGAAGCCTTCTATAAACTTATGATTATGTACGAGACTCTAAATATAAATTACGAATGGCATTTCGATTGCGTTGACTTTTAGGGTGTAAGTGGTTCATTAACATCTTTGAACCAAAGCCAACTTCAACTACACCCTGCTGACTGACAAACGAAGCTTTGGCGAAAAGAGAGGTAGGGAGCGTAATTGTAAGCTACGCGACTGGGGAATGTACCTCCACCTCACAGAATACCACAGCCAAATAACAATTCCCTTGAGGGTTGTTGTGTTCCTGCGAGTGAGTGAGGTCAACAGAAAGGAAGGCGAGGCTGCGTTGGCAGCGGGGGTGGCGGCGCACGAGGGATATTTTATGTTACGAGCGTTAATAAGGCTACGGTAACCGCTTCACATCAGACGGGCCGTATGCTTGTCTGCCACCCGACGTAATATAAAAAAAAGACTTAGCAGACTGATTTCTTACAGCGACATTAAAATATAAATCCAAATTCGCAGAAAGCCATATTACATGTATTTTGTGTCTAACATGAGAACGCTTCATGTAAATTGCTTGATATTTTTAGAATTACGGAAAAAAAATGTTTTTGTTGGTATAATCATGTTCATGATAAATGTACATATGACCCCTACTTTAAATGAAGGTCAAAACATAGACATAGACTATGCATAGACAGACATAATGTGCACAATAGATGTATAGAACAGTATGTCAAATCCAAACTACTAAATTAATCATACTCAAATTTACAATAATGTGAGTAATTCATCGATTTGGTTTACATATTACCTATATGAGGACTAAATAATATTTTGTATAAATCTGAGTGTTTATATATTATGTAAAAACTCTTTAATACGGGCGCTATTCAAAGCTCGCTTAGTCTTTCGGATAAGCAGCCAGAGATGTGTGAAGTAACTGAGCGGTGAACAAAGAAGAAGTTTTCCATTATAATCATTTTAAAATTGCGAACAAAGGGTAGCATCCTCCAGGCACAGTATAGTAATACAACCAGTACTTTAACTTCATACTAGCGCCCAAATCGGCGCACGCACACAGCCAAGCGTCATTTACACGACCGCTCAGGAAGTTTTGATGCGCGGCGCACCAAAGCTTCCTGAGCGCTAGTATGAATAATAATAATAATAATTTATTTGCGGAAATAAGGTACATACTGGGGGTTGTTCAATAAGTCATAACAAAGTTTCTCTTATTCTAACCCTTACCTATTATTATAATGATTTAGATTTTTACTGCCTTCAGGTTCTAATGTGGTCACAGTAAAATTGCAATAATATCATGTCTCGCTTATAGTAATAGTCAAAAACAAAATATGTTAAATTATGAAAATTGTCAAAGTTTAAATTCAATGTCACAGTGAAATAAAATAAAAAATCCATATCATACCATTACAACAATAAAATTATATAAAATTAATTAGATTTTACAATAATTATTATGTAAGTAATATCAACGCCTATTTTTGGTGTCCAAATACTCCCGGATAGAATAGTAACATTTGTCCATTAACCAGAGGTGTAATTGTTTCTTAAAAGATCTCACGGTCAGTTGTTTGAACTGTTCCGGTAAATTATTGAATATTTTAATAGCCATACAATACGAATTATTTTTGTATAGTGTCAGCCGAATATTTGTCAATAGTTGTGTGTTTTCATGCCGTGTCGGCTTATTTTTGATGTCCCATCTTGTAACAAAGTATTCAGGATGTTCTTTAACAAGGATGCATAATTGTTTAATATATAAACAAGGCAGCGGTAGTATATGCATTTTTTTTAAAAGAGGTAGGCATGAAGTTAAAGTACTGGTTGTATTACTATGCTGTGCTCCAGGGATGCATCCTCGCACCACTGAGCTGCCTCGCATATCCCTAGTTTAAAGTGTCAAGCCGATTCAGTTTCGCTACAAAATGTTGCATCGCTCAGCTATCTCCTCAACTCCACAAGACGGCGACGGGAACGAGACGGGAAGGTGTTGTGATAGAAGAACAGTCAGATCGTATAGCGTCCTATTCCTGAGTGTATTAATTTCAAACATAATGTATAAAAAAATGTCAAGTGTCTGTCAAAATGTCAAGTCTATTTTTGTCACAGTCTATGAGGTTGGCTGGAAGTTGATGGCTGGAAGAGATCTCTTGTAGAGATAAGCTCATCTTTATACGATTTTGATGTAACTATGTTATGTTAATTTATGTGCAATAAAGAATAATATAATATTGGTATACTGTCTAAGATATGTCTATTATGTGACATATTCTCCGCCAGACATATTAGTTTTTATTACACTACGTACAGAATGGGCGGGGTGAGAATGTAAATGCAGTAATTGACGCGGTGTTAGCCTTCTTTTAGCATTTACTTCTTCTCACGGTTTCGACCGTGTGGGCAGAGTACCGAGATAATCCAGCTTATGAAAATTTTATGTACATACATATTGTCTGATAGAGCTCGTGAGCACTTCCTGGGGCCCTACCGCCGAAGCTGAAGACGATTACCATCGAATATTTAGATTCGAAAAATAGGTCTTACTTTTTAGGGTTCAAAGAGAAAACAAGTTGTTATTATAAATACTTACAATAAAACTATTTAAAATAATATAAAACTGATTGTTGTAACTTAATATCTAATAAATCATGGATTTATTTTTAATCATCATTTTAGTCATCTGTTTTATTTAATATTTATAAACCATAGTTTGCATAAACATGTCTATTTGTCTGAGTCTGTGTTTTTTCTATGCATTATAAGAATGTATTTACAAAAAAAATGTATTTAAGTACATTTATCAGTTGTCTAGTACCCATAATACAAGCTTTGCGCTTTATTTAGGACTAGATGGCGCTGTGTAAATTGTCCAGAAATATTTATCAACTTATTTATAGTTTGAGTTATTTTCCTTCATTTTACATGTTTTATATAGTTTCACCGCGGTGTCTGTAATCAAATGATGCAAGTTAAGTTTAGCCCCAGGGGCCGTACCGCCAAAGCTGAAGCCGATTACCATCGAATATTTTGATTCAAAAAATAGGTCTTACGTTTTAGTTATTGACAAACATTTTCAGCTAAGTCGGTAGAGCTCCAGGGTTTGAAACCAGCTAAGCTAAACACAGTTACCAAATATCTAAGCTAAAGTTTGATTTTTGTAATCAAACAAGGCTTTAGCTGCGGCGGCAGGGCCCCCGGACTGTCAGTATCCGATTGAGCTGAAATTTGACACACTCGTATAATTCTTGCGACAATGCACAATTACCTGAATGCCCCCATTTTAATGAAATGTACTAAAACAATGTAATATATATTTTTCTCATTAACCTTTATAATATGGGCATCAAATGAAAGGGGCCTGAAGAACTAAATACAGTAAGTAACTTTTAGTTCCCATTTTATTAAAATCTTATAATAGCTTGTTAAAAAAAAAGGTAATTATTCTTGTAAACTTGTGTAATTTTAAATTAATTACAAGATTGGTTTCTTTGTAATTACTTAATGTAATTAAATGGTAATTATGTGCATATTTATTCAATTGTATGTAAAATTATTTCAATGTATATATTATTCAACGCATTTTATTTTATTTTTACTGAAGGACAAGCGTAAGATTCCGACTGAAAAACAGCATTACAGCAGTTCTTTTGTGTATATATTAAAAGTGAAGACTTTGTAGAAACAAAGTCTTCAGTACAGTTATGGCAGATATTCAGTAAAGTTCAGAACAGTTATGGCAGAAGCCATAACTGTTCGAATATTGTATAAAAAAACTGTTTTGTTAAGTATTATGTTGCAATATACTCGTAATTGAGTTTCTTCTTCTCAGGACCTTCTAAGTAGATACCGTGAAGGACAACTTTTGTATTTAAAACATTTTCGCAAATATTGTAATCTGATATATTTTTTTTATAAGAGACGGGGGCAAATGAGCATGTGGGTCACCTGGTGGAAAGCAATCACCACTGCCCGTGGAAATCAGCGACACCAAGGGGTCGCCGATCCGTTGCTAGCCTTTTAAAGGAAATGAAAACTCTGTTCTTGAAGGGACGCATATCATATTTGTTCGGTAATACCGCTGAGGGAAGTTGATTCCACAGTTTTACTGTACGTGTTATAAAATGTCTTAGGAAACGTACTGAAGTAGATCGCCAATTATCAAGGTGAATTTTAATTTATGGCGAGTTGTACGATAGTGGAATTTAGCGGCAGGTATCAAACAGCTCATCCGAGCACTCCCGTGATAATAATATATTTTTTATAGAACGCAAAGAGATGCTATATCTCTGCGTGTAGAGAGAGAGTCCAATCGATCCGAGATCATTGGGTCGCCGACGATTAGAACTGCTTTTCGTTGTACGCGGTTATATGGAGCAAGCAAGTACTGGGGCGCACCGGCCCAGAGATGCGAACAGTATTCCATGTGAGGTCGAACCTGGGCTTTTTATAATTGATGGCGTTTTCGGGGTGTAAAATACCGCCTGGTTTTATTGATGATACCAATCTTCCTAGAAGCCAGTTTGGCCTTGCATATTTATTATAATTGCTGTGTCATTAACTATTATTTATATTCGTCCGAATTGTTGTGGCAAAAAACCAGTGTTTTGCTCACTGAGCAAAGCCATATACACTAAGCCACCGCCGCTTTTAATTATTACAATACACACATATTGTTATCTTATGTTATACATACATAATGAAGTTGTACAATTTCTTATTCTGTGGTTGCATTCACCTATGTTTGTAATTTTAAGTGTATATCTATAATTATGATATAATAAAACTTTAATTCCTATTTGTGCTATGTGTTATTATTATTTTGTGTTGTTTTGTGTTTATGTTATTTTTTGCATTGTCCGTATTATTTTGTTATAGTGTTTTGTGTGTAATTTTGTAGCGTTCAAATATTCTAAAATAAGTGAAAAGGTTGTTTCCAACAATAATAAATTCATGAAGTTCGATTAACAATTAATGTCGAAAATTATATAAATTAAAATATTTAAATACGTGGCTCACTTTTGCGTAAAACTTTTCTAAATTAAAATAATTGCTAAGTGACATCCACGTACGCATGTTAAAGGAAATAAATTACATAATTACGACTTACCCTGTAAACAAAGTCTGCCGGGCTGGTTGCGAGACTTTATTTTTTTAGATACATGTTTTGCTTTTAAAAAAATCGGCGAGTGCTTTTAAAAAAGTGGCGAGAAACGAAATCCAAATTCCAATATTTTGATAAACTTCCAACACTTAAATGACACACCAATTTATATAATGTGTAAATGACATTAAGACAAAAATAAACTAATTATATTTGCATAAAATCTTAAAGTTCACTTTTTACATAAAAAGTATCCGACATAGCTATGTAAAAAACGAATTTCTCGCTATAAAATTTGAGGTCTTATAACATGTAGAGTCAAGTTTTATTTATCACTATAAACGATAATTAGTAAGTTAATAATATATACCTACTTATTATAATTATATTTTTTCACATGAACCTTCTTTACAGAAAAACTTCAATGGAGTTTATTATGCAATGCCATCTGATAATATCTATAATAACTTGATTGTTATTATTATGATAGATAATATTTGTTATTATTTAATGTAAATGATGAAACAACTGGCAACAAAATTGGTTATATGACCTTAAAGTCTGAACGTAAATTTAAAGCAATTTGTTTTTTTATAGAACCAAAACTTGTTTCAACGTTTAAAGACACGACCATCTTTGTATTTTCAGGCGGTATGAAAGTCAGTATTCTTTTGTATGTAAAATGTATGTAAATTCGCATAATCCCCGTCTCGATCCAAGTACGTTTGAACAGCTGAATATAACAAAATAGTTATGTACGATCATCGCTTTCGTGACGTGGAAAATACGTAATACTAAAAACAATTTTATTTTCCAACACCATTTACAAACCATAGATAAAATAAGAAAACACTAGGAACATCACTAAATGCACAAACACTCGGTAACTTTTTTTCAACACAAACAAGAATTTTATCGAATCGAAATTCGAACACTTTTTAACTGTATTTGATTTCACCGAATTCGAAATTCAGACCGCGCGATACACAGTTTCCCGCGTAAACAGATAGGCGATGCGTGCGCCCCCTGTAGCTACGATAGTAAGACTGACTAGTGACGTGCTACAGCGGGTTACCGAACGCGTTTCACGTTGTAACCTTAACTGCGACCGGTTCTATAGAAGCCGTTAAAATAATGCCAAAAATAACACTGACAACATACCTACCTGTATGAATAAAAACACTTATTTTCATATTATTGAGACGGGGCTTGTAGCATATCGCAATTATGTTAAAATTTAGTATAGAAGGTTATTTCTGGCGCTGGATATTCCTTTGGAACTGGATTCGTTTTAGTTTTAAAGCAAATTGTGTTTAAGCGTGCAATGGCATTATGAATAAATAATATTTAAGTAAAATCGTTAATGTTCTTATCTCAACTTTTAATCAAATAATAAATTATTAGTAGTATATGAGAAATTAGAAAAAAGGGAATTTTACGAGTCACTAGCTCAGATCAAAAGAACAGTGAAGGATTATTTAGGAGCAACACTGCTTTCGGGATCAACCTCGATCGCTTCGAATATTTTTTAGTGGGTTACTTTTGTCCTCTATTTTTTACCATTAAATAGTGTTATTAAACACCTCAAAATCAGCAAGCTGAAATGGCAGTGGACCATATCTACTGAGTCAGCGATGGCAGATGGGGGAGGAAAGTCCTGAAGGCCAATTCTCGTAATTTTTCTACGAACGCAGATTGAAAGTTCACCGAATTGAGATTGAATTGTGAATTGACTAAAATTATATACTTGATTTCATTAATTAAGTATTATCAATTCTTATTGTTGGTAAAACATTGTTTAATTTTCACTCATATAAAACTCATATATATTCGATATAATCCCGCTTAAATTTAATTTTGAAGTTACATATTGTGTTACGAGAATACCAAATGTTTGATTCATCACATTTGTGAGATCGAGACTGGATCGAAACTGAATTTTGACTATATTTTAATTACGAGAATTGCCCCTCTGGAGTGGTGACCCCATACGTCGCAGGGACGAATTGGGCGCTCTCCCTCTAGATGGACCGATTGTCTCAAAGTACGGCTGCAAACGGGTTGATGCGGAAAGCGGATAATCGCATATGGTGGAAAGCATTAGGAATGCCTATATCCAATAGTGGATAGATACAGACTCATAGTGATGATGAAACACCTGTTCTTTTTTTAACAATGTAGACAACAGGAGACATTTTTAACCTACTGCTGCAGAAATGTGTAATTTTTTGCCATGCCGAATAGGGGGGAGTCAATTAGACTCGACTCAATTATATATGGAAGAACGACAAGGTATGTTATGTATGCATATGCATATACAGCGCCTGCAAAAAAAAAACAAGACAGTTAAACAAATATTGAGTTTTATAGAATTCTAAATTGCTTCAAACCTATAATTCGTTGATGCTTGACAAAAATGATTAATCATCATTTTTTGTATATTTATTTAACACAAATAAATTTAGTATATGTCAAGAAAACATAAAAAAAGAAAAAACCAAATCGTAATCGAAACAGATAGTTATTTTAAGTATTTTTTGTTATTTGCAGACATATATACGTATTTTTTTACATTAATCAAATAAGAATTTCAAGTATTTTTTGGGCAACTTTTTTTAAGAATCGGACAAGCAGGTAATAATGCAAAAAATAATAATCGTCGTCGGGTCAACTTTAGAACCCAAGGACAAAATTATATAGTTGTCGGGGTCGAGTTATATTGAGGTTGGTTCTACCGCTGCGGTCTCAAGAGTTTTTTCTCGTGCAGTCCGCACGCTCACCGAACGATAATCACCGAAATATCAATGTGCAATGCATGGAATTGACTTACATGCATTGTATACTGATTTATTTGATACTCATAATCATCAGGTCCATTTTAGTCTCCACTACAGGATCACGACCCTCTCTCGTCCGTCCTAGACGGAAGGAGAATTTGGCCTACACTCCCCACACTGGCCAAACGGGTTGGAGAGGCCTGATCGATATTTGATAAAGTATTTCCCTTAGTCGCCTTGTACGACATCCACGGGAAGAAACGGAGTGATTCTATTCTAGTCTGCCGGAAACCACACGGCTCATTTTAATATTGATATTTCTCAAATGCTTCATTGCCCTATACATACATGGCCTCCACTCTAGGACTCTCCTCCACTTGCCGTTACTGACTTGGCAGATGCGACCAGCCCACTGTCACTTCAGCTTACTGACTTTGACACCTACACCTTGCCTTTAATTTGTCGCTTAATGTCTGTCCACCTTTTTTGTATAATAATTATTAGTAAATAATATGTACTTTACTATTATTATGTATAAAAAGATTTTGCAATAGGATAGCGTTGCGGAGTCCTATAAGCAAATTCTGCATTGATTGATGAATATGGGTTGATTCAGAGAAGTATTCAAAATGGCTCCGTCGCAGAATAAGTTTGAGAACCACTGTTCCACCCCGGATCCTGTCCCATGTTTAATTGGGATCGGCTCTCCTAATCTTATTTCGCCAGAAAAGTCTATTCTTGGTCGTCAAAGGGTCGATATTCAACTTGTCCAGGTCTTTGTCAATAACAGTTAGCCACCTAAGACATTTCTGCCGCGTTGTTTCGGTCCTAAATCTATACTGAGATACTTCCTGATCATAGGATCTTCAGGTCTTCACATTATCTGATCGTACCAACAAAGTTCAAACCTCTCGATTATTGCGATGCCTGACGAGGTGCATATGTACCTAATTTTATTAATTTAATTTAATTAAGATATATGTAATGCAATGTATAATAATATTCAGCGGAGGATGCGAAGCAGCAGTTCATGCAGCTCGCACCTTCCTTCAAAATGACAATTTCAAAAATGAGGTGCTGCTTAAAATTGACGTCAAAAATGCTTTTAACTCGGTCAATAGGGTCACCATGTTAAATGAAATATGGCACAACATTCCAGAACTTTTTAATTATTTGAACCAATGTTACCAAAATCCATCTAAATTAATGTATAAACACCATGAAATTTTTTCAGCTCTTGGGTGTCAACAGGGTGACCCTCTCGGTCCGGCCATTTTCAGTTTGGCAATCAATCCAATCATACAAAATTTACATTCAAAATTTAACGTGTGGTATTTAGACGACGGGACCTTAGGAGGCGATGTAGACACTGTCCTTTCTGACCTTAAAAATATAATAACAAAATTTTCTTCTATAGGTTTGGAACTAAATTATACAAAATGTGAGATCTATTTAGGCGAAACTCTAGTGAATAAAAATGAAATTATTCAAAAATTTAACTCAGTAGCTCACAATATCAAAATTGTTGACAAAAAATCACTTTGCCTTCTTGAGTCCCCTATTTTCCCTGATTCGGCCATTCCATGTATAGAAAATTCAATTAAAAAATTTAAAGACCATTCTCACCGCCTATTGGAAATAAATCCTCATAAAAATTATTTGTGTTCCATAGATAATTTATTAAAAACTTGTTTGGAATCAATATTAAACATTCAGTTATCTGAAAATTCTTGGTTACAGGCATCTCTCCCTATCAGGTTTGGCGGCTTAGGTATTCGAAAAATTTCTAGTGTATCCTTGCCAGCTTTTCTTTCTTCGGTCCACAGCACGTCCGCTCTTTCGGCAAATATTTTAAAAGGGTCTCTTCCAAATTGCAATATATCATTTTTGGACGAAGCAATGAAAGCTTGGCAAGTGGCCTGGCCGAGCCCAAATTCACTTGTCTCTCGACAACGGAGCTGGGATGGAGTGATTTGCGATGCTACATTCAAAAATCTTTTAAATAACAGCACAGGCTCCGAGCACGCCAGGCTCAAGGCAGTTTCACAAAGGGAATCTGGGCATTGGTTAAATGCGTACCCATGTCCCAATATAGGAAACTGCCTTGATCCTGATACCCTCCGCGTTGCAATCAGTCTAAGACTCGGAGCCAAGGTGTGCACTCCACACAAATGCCCATGTGGCACCGACGTCGACCAACTGGGACACCATGGGCTGTCTTGTATTAGGAGTGCCGGTCGTCTATCTCGTCACGCCACTCTTAACGACATTATCCGTCGCTCTCTTGCCAGCGTCAATGTACCGGCTATCTTAGAGCCGCAAGGTATCGTACGTGACGATGGCAAGAGGCCTGACGGTATGTCTCTCGTTCCCTGGAAGATGGGTAGAGCCTTGGTGTGGTCGACGTAACTGGTGACCCAAGATCTGGCACATTCCTCGCCCAAAGGATCAGTTTAGCCATCCAGCGAGGTAATGCTGCTAGCATCTTGGGAACGATGCCACATGGGCCAAACTTTTTACATTTATTTTAGTTTTAGGTTAGTTTTATTTTAGTATTATTTAATTTTAGGTACTTTAGTTTTATAATTGAATTGTACGTATTGTTTATTTGAATAAATACTATTTAACATGAAAAAAAAAAAAAAAAAAAAAATGCAATGTTGAATTTAATAAATAAAGTCTTGTTTCGATCAAGTTCTTAGGTACCGAGCGCACCTTGAAATTTCTTCGTACATAGATATTCAAAGTTTGACAACCACTGCCTTACGTAAATTTCAAGCAATGCGACTACTCTAATATACGTACGAAACTATTCCTTAGCACGTAAGTAAGTCATTGTATAATGGGTAGAGTACACAAAAGGAGCTGAAGTCCTTAGACTCTGAAATTCGATACCGTGAGCAAACTTCGCGTTATTAACAATTAATCTGAACCCTGTAAAGGTAACTATTGAACTCACTCGTCTTGCTATCTGCTACATTAAAACTAAAGCACATCAGAAATTGTTCCACAAAACTTTATAATTTAAAAAATAAAGTTGATTTTTTAAAAAAATTTACCGACTTCAGTTGGCGAGCGCAGCTTATTGGTGGAATACCCCGGCAGACGCTTCTGCCCGTCTTCCGGGAGAAAAGTTATCGCGTGACACAAGATTCCTTAGTCGCCTTGTACGACATCCAGCGCAGAGCAATGGAGTGGCACAATTTTATTCTGCCGGCTACCACAGGGCAAATTTAAGGGTTTCCCTCGATTTTTCTGGGAGCCCATCATCCGACCCTGACTTGGTGAATATGGAACCACCACGCAATCATACCCTTTCAAATAAAAAAATTGAATTTGACCATACGTGCTTATAAAATTTAAGGATTTCCCTTGATTTCCCTGGTATCCCATCATCAGATCCTGACTTGGTGAATATGGGACCACCTTGCAATCATACCCTTTCAAATAAAAAAAGAATTATGACAATCGGTTCACAATTCGCAAAGATATCGAATAACATACATACAAAAAAAATATTCAGTCGAATTGAGAACCTCCTCCTTTTTTGAAGTCGGTTAAAAATAGATTTACTTATGAGAGGTAAGGCACAGTGTATATGTAAGCTGCCTGACTGGGGAACAGACCTTCACCTCACAGACTACCGCAGTCAAATAACAATTTCCTTGAGGGTTGTTGTGTTTCTGCGAGTAAGTAAAGCCACCAGAAAGAAAGGAGTGGCCGCGGGGGTGGCGGCGCTTGAGCAAAATTTCATGTTGCGATATGTGGCAGTTTCGCGCAGTCTGTCAAATGACTGACAGTTCTGTCAAACGACATAAAGTTACATTAGAAAAGTTAATATGAACGTTAAGTTTTCTTAAATTTTGTAATTTTCCGCCCAACTTTCTTTATTTTTTTCTTTCATGAGAACCTTCTCCTTTCAAATTCAAAACCAGACGTTCACGCGTGATGCCGTGACCAGGGGCCAAACCGCCGATTACCATAGGATTTTTTTTAATGCGAAAATTAAACCACTGTTTAGATTGTTGCTAATTATGTTTCTAATTATTATTATTATATTATGGCCGTGTGTTTTCCGGCAGACTAGAATAGAATCTTTCCGTCTCTTCCAGTGGATGTCGTACAAGGCGACTAAGGGAAATACATTATCAAACCTCGATCAGGCCTCCAACCCATTTGGCCAGCGTGGGGAGTGTAAGCCAAATCCTCCTTCTGTCTGGGACGGACGAGAGAGGGTCGTGCTCCTGTAGTGGAGACTAAAATGGCCTGATTATGATGATGATGAATTATGTTTAGCTCAGCTGAAACCCTGGACCTCTACCGACGAAGCTGAAGATGTTTGTCAATACCTTTAATCTAAGATTAATTTTTGGAATAAAAAAATCCGATGGCAATTGGCTTCATCTTCGGCGGTAGGGGCGGTAGGCCCCTGATTATGTTATTAGTGTTATCGCATAATGCCATTTAGTTTAAGAAGTGTCTACTTTTCAAAAAACTTGCTCTCTATTAATGGGCGGATACCGGACCGCATATTTAATGTGTATAATCGCCCACTCGTGTTCTTTAACAGTGTATAATCGCCCACTCGGCCGTCATTATTTGTGAAACACTAAAAGTTTTAAAATGTTTGGTAGAAATTTTCATTAAAATTCTGTTTAGAATTATTCACCGGAAAATAAAACAGAGAAGATCAGAAAGAACGATATTCATTTCTTATGGTCGACCAAAAATTGGTGTGAAAGTCCATTTTAACAGGAAGTGTTTTCAATGGTTATAATATTTATTTTTGTAATTTTTACAAAAATAAATATTATAACCATTGAAAAAACAATAATTTTATAAGAATTGACATACTGTAGCGGTCTTACTGTACATAGTAGTACATAGTAGGTACTATTATTTTTACTATGTTAAGTTTGTTAGTACTATATTTAGAAGTGTAAGTAAGTATGCGGAACCATTATTTAATGTTCGCTGACCAGTTTTTTTGTATGATTACAAGTCTATTCTGCGTCCATTTCCTTGAGCATTACTTTACTTCCTTCATGCAAAAAGGTTTTTTATGTTGCCTATTAATAGATTTTTAAAAGGTTTTAAAATAATACAGCTGCGTGGTATATTATATAAATACATCATCATCATCATCAACCTGTATCTATCCACTGCTGGATATAAAGTCTTCCCCAATGCTTTCCGCCAACTACGATCCTCTGCCTTCGGCATCCGCTTCCAGCCGTTTTCTTAAGGTCTTAAGTATCAGACCACCTAGAAAGTTGTTAGCACCTTCCGCCCTGCCGGAACCGATACCGCCCCCTTGGCCCGGGATAGCAGGGCTGCCAGGCACTGAGGGCCATATATTTTGGTTTTTATACATTGGAGAGTAATGCCCTTAAGTATAACAACTCCTTTGAACATAACCCATTGTACGCACCCATAATTACACCCACCCACAGATTAGTCTAGTATACCACTGGTAATAAAAAAGAAAGATAAGTCTAATAAAAAAAACAACAGTTGTAATCATAAATTACTTTAGATTTTCACAGATCACTCCTTGGGTGTACGTTCGTTCACATGTATTTCAGGCAAATGTGTAATATGTATTTGTTGTTTTTGTCAATAAATTGTTTAAAAAGACGTTAAAATACCCAAAGAGAGCAAAGTAAAGTGATAGTATTGATAGTTTTATATAAACGTGTTTCTATACTATGTAGTATATAATACGCTTTTCTCAGGAACTACTCATTTGAATTTAAAAAATATTTGAGTGTTAGAATAATAGGCTATTTATTCGAGGAAGGCTATAGGCTATATAACATCACGCTACCACCAATAGGAGTGGAGCACCAATGAAAAATGTCTGTGTGTTTAATGTAATGAAAAGTTTATTACATTAAGCACAGAGATACTTACAGAAGTAACATAATAAATACAACACAATTGTATACACATACATGTATGTACAATGATTTTTTGATTTGATGAGTAATAAAGTACTCAAACATACAATTACACTACTTTATTGTATGTTTGTGTGCTTACAGAACACTTACAGAAGTATACAACATAATAAATCATTGTACATACTTGTATGTCTGTGTGCTTAATGTAATAAACTTTTCATTCATTCATTCAAAGTCTCTCCTCTTACTTAAAGACAAAATACCGTCCGTGAGCTTGGAATCGTAAACAATCCTCAGTCAATTTAAACTCATTAAATTACTTCTTTATCTTCCTTCACAAGCTGTAATTTATTTTACAATGGCAACGCTAGTGATTAGTATAAATTGTCTTAATTTGCAAATCTCCCTCAGTTGTCATAAATCGGTATAATTTCTTAAATCATCATAATTTTTCATCTCTTAAACTTATTTTAATAGTCCATTCTACCAAATGACCTCAATTTCCATTTCTATAAAGAGAAAATTAGGCAAACGTCATTGGTTTTATTAAAATGAGCAATTCCCTTACGCCTTGATTGCTCAAAGTATCACGTAAAAGATAAAAAATTGGGGTGCGTTACATTATTCGTGGTTCAATAAGAGACTTGTATGATGGATGGGTGAATAAAGTGGATGATTCAACAGTAATTTTCAATATATTATATCTATTTGCTTAGATATCTTTATTCTCAGTATCATCATCACCGAGTATGAGTATAGGCTTCCTCTTGTATAATGCTGGCCACCTTAGTTCAAATCAGTCAGTAATGATATAATAATACGGTCTCTACTAAGACCTAAACAACGGCTGGAAGGAAACCTTGTATTCAGCAGTGGTTAGATCTATGCTGATAATGACGATGTATATCGTATGAGGAAATAAATAAATATTCCTGGACAAATTACACACGGCCAACTAGTCCCAAACTAAGCAAAGCTAAAGTGAATGTCTTGTCCTAAAGTAAAACTAAAGTCCCCCAGGGCTCCGTTCTATCGCCCACCCTCTTTCTGCTTCATATCAATGACATGCTACGAGTACCTATAGGAAACATTCATTGCTATGCTGACGACAGTACGGTTCATGGGTGATATTTCAGTCGACCTGGTGCTGGTAGGACAGAAATCGGTGACAAACGGGAGGCTTTTGTCGTTGAACTGGATCGGGTGTTGGATCTCATTAGTAAATGGGGTTCAAGCACCGACCACACAGCTCAATTGGGCTGTGTGGTCGGTGGGTTCAAGCAATCTGGTCGAATTCAATGCTACGAAAACCCAAGTGTGCGCGTTTACCACAAAAACATCTCCATTCCTTCCTACCCCCAGCCTTCAAGGCACTTCGCTCAATTTGCGAGAGAGCTTGAACATGCTAGGCATGGATATTTGCTGCAACCTTAACCAATGGGAATATATCGAGAGCCTCATCTCAACAGCCTCAAAGAAACATCGGGATCCTGAACAGGGTGCGGCGATTCTTCGCGCCGTCTCTTGTATAAGACTCAAATTCGAGCCTGCGTGGAGTATTGCTCGCATCTCTGAGATGGTTCCGCCCAATATCTCCTCGAGGCTCTCGACAGGTTGCAGCGACGAGCGGTCCGCATAATTGGTGACGAAGAGGTCACCAAGAATCTTGAACCTTTTCAGCTCCGGAGAGATATTGGCTCACTAAGCGTATTTTACCGCGGATACCATACCACGGAGAGTGCTCTGAAGAACTGTTTTCCCTTATCCTTTCCTCCCCTTTCCGTCACCGAACAACACGTACAGGCTTGCGATACCACAAATTCACCGTTGGTATCATTCCATCGCGTACTCAAAAGTTTGGCAACTCCTATCTATGTCGCTCTATTAAAAAGTGGAACGCTTTGCCGGCATATGTATTTCTTCAATCATACAATATGGGATCCTTCAAGCGAATCGTGAAGAAGCATCTTGTAGGCCAGCATGGCAGCATCAACTGGCACGACATCAAGGTCTCTTGTCCATTGCCGTTGCGATTGGGGCTCCTCTTTTCGCTTACCATCAGGAGAAGTGGAGCCAATATGCTGAGCTAATATAAAAAAAATCATTTCATCTAGCGAGGGGGCGCTCCACGCTTCGTCGCCACTGTAGGACCTTCTTAAGCTTGCTAACTGAGACCCAGAAAAAAAAAAGAAAAAACATTTTCTCATACAAATAGTGTCAGTAGAAAAAGGTTTGGAATAGTTATTTGTTGTCTAATATTTATGCGTGGGATCATAAATGAATATGGAAGGAGATGGGAACGGGAAGATTGAGCCACAGCGAAGCGTGGGTGGGCCACTAGTTATATATATAATATATAAATTTCGTAACGTAACACTTTTTAGTCTAACAATTAGTTGCTTTGAGTTCAATGCACTCTTAAACCTTAACTATTTAGTCTTATTATATTTCGTCCGTCTATCATCAAGACAGTAAGGATGGCTTCATTCAGTTGTCTGACTTAACTGATCTTATTGTTATCATTAAAACAAATATAATTCACTTCTACAAAAATATGTATATGTCTAGAATAATAAAAACTAATCGGGCGTATTCTTATATATAAAAATGAATTGCTGTTTTGTTAGTCTCGCTAAAACTCGAGAACGGCTTGGCCGATTTAGCTGATTTTGGTTTTGAAACGTTTGTCGTAGCCCAGGGAAGGTTTAAACGGTGAGAAATTATGGAAAAAATTCAAGAAAGATAGTAAAAACAACAATTTTATTTTCCCATACAAAGTGTTCCTACTATAGGCGAATGTCATGGCAGCAAAGATGGCTAACCTACCTATCAATAGTGTCATTGTCACAAAGGATCGACATATTTGTTGGTTGTCAAATATGACTTTTACAGAAGTGACAGAGAAATGACACAACACTAATAGACATCAAGAATGGAGCTATGTAGTGACTATTTATGGTAAATCATACTTTGTACAGTACTTAAGAATAGATAATAGAAATCTGCAAATTTAATAAACACTCGCATTCTAAATTACAAAAATGATTGCAAAAGCAGTGTCAGCAATGCGAATAGTACCAGAAAATGTGGGCTGAACGCAGAACGAGGTTTGTGGATTCACATAGAGTTGTATAACATTGCATATGGTAAGACCAACATCACATTATATAGGTCTGTCATGTTAACCAAGGTGACGTTACAAAATAAAACGGATCCTCATTATTTATTCTGTAGTACCTAATTCTGAAATTCACATTAATTTTAATTAATTCACATTTGTCGTTTAGTCATGAATTTATTTGGCGAGAACTTTCTTTACTGAAGTTTAAAGGGCTGCCAGGGGTTTATATCGACATCATCCGAGACATGTACCGAAATTCCAAATCCATAGTGTAGACCTCTGTCGGAGAGACAAAATTCCCATTAACGTCGGTGTCCACCAGCGATCAGTCCTTTTTTGTATATTAGACATTCGAGGTATTAGACGAATTGTTAAGTAGTATCATGGATCCACATGGACCAGCTCTGTGCGGTGGGTTGACGGGTATTCATGTATGCTGATATAATTGCACTGGCGAATGCCGATAGAGGGCAGTTGGTGCGATGAGTGAATTAATGGAGATCACTTGAGAACTATGGCCTGAATCCGAATACGGGAAAGATCGTGTACTTGGGCTGCAAAACAACAGAAGGCCAATTCTCGTAATTTTTCTACGAACGTAGATTGAAAGTTGACCGAATCGAGATTGAATTGTGAATTGACTAAAATTATGTACTTGATGATTTGCCGTGTGGTTTCCGGCAGACTAGAATAGAATCACTCCGTTTCTTCCCGTGGATGTCGTACAAGACGACTAAGGGAAATACATTATCAAATATCGATCAGGCCTCCCCAACCCGTTTGGCCAGCGTGGGGAGTGTAGGCCAAATCCTCCTTCCGTCTAGGACGGACGAGAGAGGGTCGTGCTCCTGTAGTGGAGACTAAAATGGACCTGATGATGACGATGATGATGATGTACTTGATTTCATTAATTAATTAGTATCAATTATTGTTGTTGGCAAAGTAACATTCTTAGTTTGTTTATTTTTCACTCATATTTCGATATAATCCCGCTTAAATTTAATTTTGAAGTGACATATTGTGTTACGAGAATACCAAATGTGACATTTGTGAGATCGAGACTGGATCGAAACTGAATTTTGACTATATTTTAATTACGAGAATTGCCCCTCAGATCCCACGACCGTGCACATAAGGAAATGGTCGAGTGTACGGACGGTTTAAGTACTTGGGATCTGTTCTTCGATCATCGGATAGCATCGACTGCGAGATTTCAGTAGCTTGGACTAAGTGGCAGTAGTAAGGAGGTAACCAGTGTCATCTGTGACTCCAAAATTCCGCCAAGTTGAAAGAACAAATCTATAAATCCAAGATTAGACCATTTTATAAGTTAGTAAAGGACCGCCAATACTTGAGCGACACGTACAGGTGTTGTCTTTCATGGAGTTGATTATACTGCGTAGTATGCGCGAGGTTTCGTAGAAGGACCGCGTCAGGAATTCTCGGACATGGTAAGCAAACTGCAAGAGAGTCATTTAAGCTGGTATTGTCAAATTTTATGGAAAGCGGCAAGTTAGGAAACAAATGTCTTGCAATGGCACATCCTCCAGGTTCAGGCACACAGGGTAGGCTCTTCATAAAGAGACACAGATCTTAGATCGTATATATTTATTAAGTAGATAGATGTAGGTGAAACAAAGTTCACCGGGTCATCTAGTCATTAGATAAAATTAAAAATGCAAAAGTATTTAATAAATAAATAAATCAATAAAAATAACTATTTATATGTCATATCATCATTCAAAATGATAATAAATATTCCTGGACAAATATCACACTGCCATCTAGTACCAAACTAAGCAAAGCTTGTATAGGTACTAGATAACTGATATTATACTAAATACATTTTTTTGTTAACACATACTTATAATACATAGAAATCACCCAGACCAAGACAAACAGACATGTTCATGCACACAAATATTTGTCTTGTGTGGGATCGAACCCGCAACCTCGGATTCAAAGTGGCCATTGCTAACCATTCGACTACCGAGCTCATCAATAATGTCAATAAAAAGAGTACAACCACAGTTTAAGTAATAGTACTACGGTCACAGCTTTATATCAGGTGGGTCATATGGTACAACAACAACGTATTTCACCAGTAAAAATGCTGCCTGATTTCAAGACGGATTCAATTTTAAAGTTGGTAAGCTATCCGGTATCTATAATCAAATCTAGATAAGTATTACTCGTATCAAGATAATCTTTTCTATACGAAAAGTCCCGACGTTGTACAATCTTTAAAATATTCGAGAAGGTAAAAAATGTTGCGCCTAAATGTCTACTCCCGATTTCTAGAGAACATAAATTGAGCCGATTTTATCAACGTCACCATAGTCTGTTATATTTATCCTTAGTTGTCCTATATTTAAAAGCATATATTTATTTATTTAAAACTTTAATGACCACAGAAAAAATAACATTAAGTTAATTTAATCCGTAACACTATTGCTCCTCCAAACAAATAACTTAATACTCTTTCTTCTTCTTTGTTTTAATTCGGCTGGCTTACTTCCTTGATATCGTAGGAAGTATATAGATATTCATCCATATACTCATGCTATTATATAATGATATATTCAGTCCGCCAGCACCCTTGTACCTGCGTGAGATATTCCAAATCCGTGACTTTAACAGCCGGCTACGTTCTTATGATACTATGCAATATAAAATAAATATTTTTGTCAGACAAATTACACAGCGCCATCTAGTCCCAAAGTAAGCGAAGCTTGTGTTATGGGTACTAGACAACTGATAAACATACGTAAATACATTTTTTTTTATAAATACTTACTTATGATATATAAAAAACACCCAGACCAAGACAAACAGACATGTTGGTGCACACAAATGTTTGTCCTGTGTGGGAATCGAACCCACGAGCGTTGGTGTCGAAGCCGCGTCATTGACCGCTACGCCACCGAGATATATCTCGGTGGCGTACCGGTCAATGACGCTATATTACTATATATAGTAATATAGCAACATTGGTGCATGCTCTCAAATTCATATAAGGTAAAGGCAGTGTAGTATGTAGAGCACAATGGCAAATTTGTATGTTTTACCGTAACTTAATGGTTTACTGCGACATAGACGCATATTGCTTGGTCAGCGACAACCCAGTAGTATAAATAACATTTAAACATTAGAATAAAGGCTCTGTTCACATTCAACAACAAGTGTCGACATCATTGGTGCTCCTTGGAGCACCCTCCACCAGCAACCCTCTCACTTCACGTTATTACATGGCGACCCTGCCAGGACAAAGTTGTGGAATTCACTGCCTGTTGAGATCAGGTAAAATTAAATTTAAATTGTTTTAAATCAGCGCTGAGAAGGTTCTTTGTTGAATCCTGATTTGAACCCTAGGACGATATAATTTTATTAATTTGCACAATGTTTATAAAGATTAGATTTAAATCTTGATTAAAAATCTTGACAAGATCTTAATAAGAATGCATATGTAAATACATATAATACATAATACTTAAATAATATAATAACAAAAATTTAATAATATTCAGTCTGACATTAGTTCCTCATAAAAACGCACGAAGCGAACTATCATCCCTACGGATCGGATTTTTTTTTTATACTACGTCGGGTGGCAGACAAGCATATGGCCCGCCTGATGTGAAGCGGTTACTGTAGCCGTTATTCTACGGATGAGTCGATATATAGGATACTATTTATTCCGATAGTCTATTCACTCCAGGCGCAACCGGAGGCACAAGCTAGTGCTTCTCAAACCCTCTCAAGATTAAATCTGAGGGCACACGCACAAGCCATTGTATTTCCAAGTTTCAATCCGAGACCTTCGCGTCAGATGGACCTTATTACAGATCCTATTTCAACCACACTCTTCAGCTTTTCGATTACTTGATACCTTTCGGAAACGAGTTTTGTACGTGACAAATAAAATCGATTGAATTTGAATAAGACCTAGGATCTGTTTCCATTACTTATCGACAAATTCAGACTGTGGAGCACGAGGAAGTTAAGTCCATGGGTTGATTTATCTCGAGCTCCTCCGTGCTTCAGGCTGTTGTCAACAGATGACAGTCGTTAAGCTAAGTAAGTGGTGTTTAGGCCGCTTGAAAACACTGGCTTCCGCCGACCCGCAGTTGAGCAGCGTGAAGTACGGTCTAAATCCCTTCGATTGAGTGAAGGTCTGTATCCCAGCAGTGGGATGCGTGGGATGAATAAGGGTTGACGACGATATTAGTTGGACCCGCTATGGCCTACGGTGCGGAGACTTGGACGCTAACCGTTGGACTGATTCGTAGACTAAAAGTCGCACAGCGAGCGATGAAGAGAGCTTGGCGTTTCTCTAAGGGATCGAATTCGGAACGAAGAAATTCGACGGAGAACCAAAGTGGTCGACATAGCTCTCAGAGTCAGCAAGTTGAAATGGCAGTGGGCCGGCCACATCTACCGAGTCAGCGATGGCAGATGGGGCGCCCCCTCTCTATACGAACCTCTATTATATTTCTCTATGAGAACCGACGACCTAAAAAAATTGACACAAATACAACGATGATTTTTGAAAATATCGGAAAAAGTTATGCTGACGAAACTTTATTCGCTTGGACAGCGTAAATTAATAGTACTTATTACTATTACTTATACTAAGCCAATAGTATTCTACGCGTGTGAAGCCGAGACAATTGGCTATCAATACTAATATTATAAAGCTGAAGAGTTTGTTTGTTTGTTTAGTTGGTTGAAGGCACTAATCTCAGGAACTACTGGTTCAAATTGAAAAAAATATTTTAGTATTGGATAGCCCATTTATCAGGGAAGAGTATAGGTTACATAACATCACGCTACGATTAATCGAAGTATAGCAGGAATGAAAAAGGTTGCAAAAACCGGGATAAAATATTTTTTTTGAGAGCTTCCGTTGCGTACGCTGCTTAGGAGGTTAAAGTCACGCCATAATCATGTATGACGAAGTAGTTCCTCTTAAATCAGTTTTAAAAAAGTCCACGATAGCATACACGTTATTTTACGAGTATGCTTGCTCGCTATAACATTTTAATAGTAAACCTACGTTTCATTTCACACGCATACGAAGTTGCGCGTGTCAGGTAATTGTTGTAATAAATTACGTCAAATTAAATATTTGTTTGCCTATCTGATCTAGTCACGACAATTTTGTCGGAAAGAAATACATGGAAACAAACTAGTAAGTTACAATGTTACTCGATGGAATGTTCGGCGCTCACGTATACCATTTTATTGCTCGGAATATATGTACGGAACACTTCCATGTAATGTGCCATATGGGTTATGTTATTTTACTTCTTACATAAAGGAAACTGTCGTCGTTTTTATCGTTAACCTCTATCCAAGAAATACATGCTGACGGTCTAATGAGAAATGGTCACCGAACCACTTGGAATAACAAGACAATTAAATTAAAAATTAAAAAAAAACCCTACCTTCTAGTCTAGTCAAGCCCTTTCAATTGATACTCATATTGACGGAGTTGTAAAAAAAATATATTTAATTCGCCATTTTGTGGTGGCGGCCACTTCGGATTTGAAATTTTTCATAGTATAATATTCAATGTATAATTTATACACAATCATCATCATCTTAGCCATTGAAAGTCCACTGCTGGACATAGGCCTCCCCTCTAGATCTCCTTTAAGACCGGTTGGACGCGGCTTGCATCCAGCGCGATCCTACGGTCTTATGAGGTCGTCTGTCCACCTTGTGGCTGGACGTCCTACGCTGCGCTTGCCGGTACATGGTCTCCACTCGAGAACCTTTCGACCCCATCGGTCATCCGTCCTCCGTGCTATGTGCCCTGCCCACTGCCACTTGCTAATCCGCTGGGCTATGTCGGTAACCTTGGTTCTTCTACGGATCTCCTTATTTCTGATTCGATCTCGCAGAGAGACTCCGAGCATAGCCCTCTCCATAGCTCGTTGGGCTACTTTGAGCTTGTTCATAAGGCCCATAGTGAGGGACCACGTTTCAGTCCGTAAGTCATCACTACGTTAAATATTGTATAGTATAATATTCTACTAGTCAAGCACTTTCAATTGATACCCATATTGGAAGGGTAGTGGAAAAATATGTAATCCGTCATTTTGTGACGGCGACCATCTTGGACCGATTTTCATCAAATATAAACTAAGAACCGACTAATTCACCTTTCAAATAAATAAAACATCTAAATCAAAGGCAGACACACACAGAGAGAGAGAGAGAGAGAGAGAGAGAGAGAGAGACGTCAAACTCAACCCGTCATTTTTGCGTCGGGGGTTAAAAAGAGTGTTGGCCGTGTGGTTTCCGGCAGACTAGAATAGAATCACTCCGCCTCTTCCCGTAGATGTCGTACAAGGGGACTAAGGGAAATGCATTATAACACATCGATCAGGCCTCCCCAACCCATGCCAGCGTGGGGAGTGTAGGCCAAATCCTCCTTCTGTCTGGGACGGACGAGAGAGGGTCGTGCTCCAGTAGTGGAGAGTAAAATGACCCGATGATGATGATGTTAAAAAGAGTATTGCTCAGCACTTGTTGTGTACCTACAACAACTCTCTAGGACAGTGGCTACCAAAATTATATATAGATACATATCTATATACATATATAATTTTAATATAGATTCTGAACGTCAAAGAGGAGAGAATTCGTCTACATTCTTTGTGTCTCAGGCACTCAGCGGTTGTTAAAAGCAGATTTAATTTTTATTATAGGTCGGTAAAAATAATTAGCGGGCCGCAATATGCTATGATTTTAGAATCCCTGATTTTCATTTCTTTTTATCAAATCTCGGCGAACGGACTATAAGCACTAAGTCAGTTTTGGATCATTAATAGTATTATATTAGTGATCGAAGCTACGAGTATAAGTAGATAAAAAATTAAATAAGTATTATGGAAAAATATATCTGGGGGCACGGCAGTGCCCCCACCAAGTCGAGCAAAAAGCGGCACGGCCGTACCATCCTTTTCTCGAAGCACTTCAGGCCTTTTTCGACCCCCTATAACTTTGTTGTGGATAAAACTAGGAGCCTGAATTTTTAGTAACCAAGCAGGTATTGTATAAACACGGTATATTTAAAATTTCATTCAATTACAACCAGTAGTTTTAGAATTATAACTAGTCAAAGTTCCTTAATTTTGTCACTCACTCACTGACTCACCGATCATCAAAATTCTAAGGCACTTCTAGCAGACATAGAAGCTTCAAATTTAGAATACAATTCGTGTTTATTGTATAAATCAAGGAAAAATTAAAATATTTTGCAATTTCCGTCCAGTTTTCTAGATACGCTAACTGCATAAATAACTATGTAATCCCATATAAATATATGGGATTACAAAGTTACATTTGCGGTAAAAGAATCAGTATACCTGTACTAGGTATAATATAATGGAATAATAGGTGTAGATACTACCGGCATATAATTATGTATGTTCAAAAGCAACTTGACTAGGGTAAAATGGTCAACGGATTATGTTCAAAGGTAACTAGTATAATGGTGAACGGAATGAAAAAGCAAGAATAGGACATGTATTATGAAGTTATACCAAAATCCCGCAAAGTATTAAATAGACTAAATTGCCAGAAAAAAAAAATACTAATAATCATAACCGCGCCCGGCGGAGGTTATCACGATTCCCGTCCTGCACAGAAATGCGATCACTTTCTTCCAGGGAACCTCTGGGTCTTACTGCGATATCCCAGGTATACACACAAATACAGACCACGATTTATTTAACTTACGCACTGTAGAAAAAAAATATTTTTTTCTACAGTAATATCAACAAGTCGGTATCAAACATTGCTTACTATATAGTTTTTTATCTTAACGTAGCGCCACACGAAGATGTAAAAAAACAGTCTGCGCAAGAAAGAGAGAGAAGTATAATCATGTGCATGTGATGAAAAAGTGGTGGAAAAAAACGCGTTTTTTAAAACGAAAGTACGCGACATATTATTTATGTTTCTTAAATTCACGGACTAACCCGGTCATTTATAGGCGTGCATTGGATATGGATACACCCGCCGTGACCCGTTCCAGGACATATCAATCCATATCCATATCCATACTAATATTATAAATGTGAAAGTGTGTTTGTTTGTTTGTTTTCCTTCTTTCACGTCGAAAGTAACGAATCATGTCAATACGCATGATTTTTTTTTCGGAGATAGTTAATGGCCTGGAGAGTGACATAGGCTACTTTTTATCCCGCAAAAACATCTTATTTCCATGAGATAAAAAATAAACTTTGTAATCATTTGTCCTTCTATCACGTCGAAAGGAACCTAAGTACCGACATAATTTTTTTAACGGGGATAGTTTACGGTCTGGAGAGTGACATAAGCTACTTTTTATCTCGGAAAAACATGTTATTTCCATGGGATAAAAAATAAACTTTGTAATCATTTGTCCTTCTATCACGTCGAAAGGACTATAAATATATATGTGTGTGTATATACGAGGGGAGGCCAATAAGTTCGCGGAATGGAGGGGTTGATGGGGATAAATTTACCCGTCCAGGTAGGCACTAGTTAAGCACCTCATTAAGAGTATATATACCAAGTTTGAACCTAATCGTGTCATTAACTTTTGAGTTATCGACCTGCAAACAACTAAATCGGGAAGAAGTCAGCCAGTATGGAGAAAATTGAACACCGTGCCGTTATTAAGTTTCTTACCAAGCAAGGAAAATCCGCTCAGACGATTTTTCAAGAGCTGTTAGCGGTTTACGCGGACTCTGCCCCTGGTAAAACCATGGTTTACAAGTGGCATGGTCTTTTCAAACAAGGAAGGGAGTCCATTGAAGACGACCCCCGCTCCGGACGGCCAATTGAGGCCACCACACCGGAAATCGTCGAAAAAGTAGAAAAACTTGTATTGGAAGATGCCCGACTGAAGAAGAAGCAACTTGCAGCAATGGTTGGAGTATCCGAATCAAGTATTTTAAATATCCTACATCATCATCTTGGGATGACTAAAGTCAGTGCAAGATGGGTTCCGAGAATGCTCACGCCACTTCAAAAACGCGAGCGTGTCGAGTGCTCTCACCAGTTTCTGGAGCTCTGTGGAGAGAGAAAGGAAGAAGTTATGGCCCGGATTGTTACTGGAGATGAAACCTGGGTTCACCACTATGAACCTGAGTCGAAGCAAGAGTCGATGCAGTGGCATAAAAAAGGCACACCTCCTCCAAAGAAGTTCAAAGTGTCACAATCGGCCGGAAAGATCATGGCGACTATCTTTTGGGATACAGAAGGTATTTTACTGATCGATTATAAAGAACGTGGTGCGACTATAACGGGACAGTACTACGCTTCTTTACTGGAAAGATTGAAAGAAGCCATTAAGAAAAAAAGAAGAGGAAAACTGTCAAAAGGTGTGCTCCTTTTGCACGACAATGCACCCGTCCACACGTGCCATGTTGCGACGGCTGCCATTCACCGATGCGGCTTTGAACAATTAAACCACCCACCATACAGTCCAGACTTGGCCCCCAGTGACTATTATTTATTTCCAAAAATGAAGAAAGAGCTGCGTGGAAAGAAATTTGACGACGATGATGAAGTCAAGTCGGCAATTTCGGCCTATTTTGACACCAAAGACAAATCATTTTTTTTCGATGGTATAAACAAGCTATTTGAGAGATCCGAAAAATGTATTAGGGTTAAAGGAGAATATATTGAAAAGGAAAAATAATTTGGTGTTTAATTTCAACCTCCTTCTCTCTCATTCCGCGAACTTATTGACCTCCCCTCGTATATATATATATATATATATGTATATATGTATATATATATATATATATATATATATATACTAGCGGCCGCCCGCGACTTCGTACGCGTGAAGTTAGTTATTTGCAAATAATTTTTAATTACATTCGAAAAAGCTAAATACATTAGGTATTTAGACAGGAAAAAAATAAAAAAAGTTAAAAACAATCAATATCTAGACGAATTTTTAGAATCAATGAAGTCGACGGATATTATTTTTTAAAACCTCTTTGTAAAACCTAAAGTACTTTTTATTGTTATAATAAAACATCCCTGCATAAAATAGTAAGTATATAGTTGTTTTCAATATTTTTTATACTTAAATATAATTTAAAATCCTTCTGTCATAATTACTTTAATTTCAATAACATTGGATTTTCATACAAATTTCCAACCCCCGTTTTAACTCCAAAAAGGGGATGATTTCTAAAGATACCTTATTAGTACACCTCCATACCATCTATAGAGCATACATTTAAAAATTCAAGTCTTTTACTTCAAAAACATAGGACTTTCATACAAACTTCCAACCCCCGTTTTAACACCAAAAATGGGTTAATTTCTAACGATACATTATTAGTACACCTCCACACTATCTATGCATTTTAAATTTCAAGTTTCATTCAAAAATGTAGAACTTTCATACAAACTTCCAACCCTCGTTTTAACCCCAAAAAGGTGTTGATTTCTAAAGATAAATTATTAGCACACCTCCACACCATCTATAGAGCATACATTTTAAATTTCAAGTTTCTTACTTTAAAAACATAGAACTTTCATACAAACTTCTAACCCCCGTTTTAATCCCAAAAAGGGGTTGAGATTTCGATTTCTAAAGATACATTATTAGTACACCTCCACACCATCTATAGAGCATGCATTTTAAATTTCAAGTCTCTTACTTCAAAAACGTAGAACTTTCCTACAAACTTCGAACCCCCGTTTTAACCCCAAAAAGGGGTTGATTTCCAAAGATACATTATTAGTACACCTCCACACCATCTACAGAGCATACATTTTAAATTTCATGTCTCTTGCTTCAAAAACATAGGACTTTCATACAAACTTCCAACCCCCATTCGACCCCCTTAGGGGTGGAGTATCGTAATGGAGTGGAGTATGATGATGATAGATATACAAATACTAGTTAATTGTTTTTATTAATTATATAATAGACTAGGAAGTATGTACTGTCCAAACTTGTCAAAAATTGTAACATCAAAGCCTCCGAGAAAAATCCCTAGAGACAGGAAGTGGGCTTTGAGAAAAACTATGGCTGAAGCTCAAGAACTAGTACCGGATAGGAAAAAAGGAGGACTACTTGTCTACAAAAAGCAATGAGATGCCATCAAAAACATAACTTGTAAAAAAAAACAAGTCTCGCAACTCAGTTCTTCTACCGTAAAAAGTTGTGAGATCCATGTAATACCAAGTCGGTTAATTCATTCAGTCCCTACTTAAGGGACCTTCTCTCTTAACTTATTACGTAATTAGCTAACCAAACAACATCTTATACTGACCATATCAATATTAAAAATCTTTTATGTTTTAAATAAACAGATCGACTTGGCCATCGCATGAAAACACAATGTATCTCATAAGTGATACATATTATATTAAATTAGATTGTTTAGTGCGATGGCCAAGTCAATCTGTTTATTTAAAACATAAAAGATTTATAATATTGATATGGTCAGTATAAGATGTTGTTTGGTTAGCTAATTACGTAATAAGTTAAGAGAGAAGGTCCCTTAAGTAGGGACTGAATGAATTAACCGACTTGGTATTACATGGATCTCACAACTTTTTACGGTAGAAGAACTGAGTTGCGAGACTTGGTTTTTTTTACAAGTTATGTTTTTGATGGCATCATATTTACTTAGTAAAATTTACCTTTGTTTCTTAAATACATAATAGCACAGAACATAATCCAAGGATTAACAAGGATTTTCTTTTACTTTTTCAAGATCTTTTTCCTTTTATAATGGTTAAGTCTTTGTTAAGATAATAATGGATTTCCTTTCAGTTTTTTGAAGTAGGAAGATACAAAAACTCTTCAAACTAAATTTATGGTCGAGTGGTTATGGTATGAGAATTAATTTTGGTTTCTATTGATAATTTTGTTGACTATTAAAATTTTGTTATAATTTGACTATAATATACATTGACATAATACAAAGATATAATATACATAGTTTGACATACTTTAATATAATATGAAATTTGTACTTTGCTATAATATTATATACCTATCTGCCCAGTTATATATGTATATGTATTGTCTAGCTATATTATGATACGATTTATTTCTAAAAATTTGCATGCTTGACGGCAAAACATAGAGGTACCATTATTGTAAACACCATCTTATACTTGTAAACATTTCACCTATGTTTAACATATAAATTGTTTCTGATTCTGATTCTGTGGTTAAATTTCTTGCTCCGTCAGCAGAGACCGTTGGTTGGTTCATTTCTATAAAGCACAATATATATATATATAAAGTAGCATGTCCTGACTGACTGATTCATTAACGCCGAGACAAAACTACTGAAGCTAGAAACGTGATATTTGGACCGTGGTTTCCTTTTGTGACTTATATTTTTTTTTTATTCTACCTTGGGTGGCAGACAAGCATATGGCCCGCCTGATATGAAGAGGTTACCGTAACCGTATTAACGCTCGCAACATAATATATCACTTGCGCGCCGCCACCCCCGCTGCCAACGCAGCATATCCTTCTTTTCTGGTGACCTCACTCACTCGCAGGAACACAACAACCCTCAAGGGAATTGTTATTTGGCTGCGGTATTCTGTGATGTGTAGGTACATTCCCCAGTCGGGTAGCTTACAATTACGCTCCCTACCTTTCTTTTCGCCAGAGCTTCGTTTGTCAGTCAGCAGGGTGCACCACGTGCTGGTGAAGTTGGCTTTGGTTCAAAGATGTTGATAAACCACTTACACCCCAAAAACTACGTAGTACTCGCAAAATCCTTAGTGGACGTATATGTCCACTAAGGATTTTGCGAAATTCACCTCCTAAATGGGGTGAAAAGTGGTATCAACGTTTGTATATTACTTTTTTGTTTGTGGTCAGATTGTTTGAAATTGCTCTTTGACATTATTTAACAAAAGTCTAACTCAATGTTTTGAATTTCGATCTCTTAAGGGGTAAAAAGGGGTATTAAACTTTGTATTGATGAGCTCGAGACGAGACGAGCTCAGTGACGTAGCGGTCAATGACGCGGCTTAGACACCAATGCTCGTGGGTTCGATTCCCACATAGGACAAACATTTTTGTGCATGAACATGTCTGTTTGTCATGGTCTGGGTGTTTTCTATGTATCATAAGTATGTATTTAAAAAAAATGTATTAATGTATGTTTATCAGTTGTCTAGTACCCATAACACTAGCTTCGTTTACTTTGGGGCTAGATGGCGCTGTGTAATTTGTCTGACAATATTTATTTATTTATTGGGAAAAAAATATTAAATGGGTATTTCGGCTTAGAACTTTGTAAATTTAGTCCTAAAAGAAAAGAAGTAAACACGTATTTCACGATTTTGCGATATTCAACCCCTAAGTGGGTGAACAGGGGTATGAATGAATTTCATACGAAATATGCGTACGAAGTCGCGGGCAAAAGCTAGTATATTCAAACAAACATATGTAAAGCTGCGACATTAAGCAAATAATTTTCAGCAAAATTTTTTTTATACCACTAAAATGGAAAACAAGCAGCCGGCTCGCCTGATGAAAAGCAATTAGTTTAGCCTATGAACGCCTGTAATATCAAGGGCATCACGCGCACGTTGCCGGCCCAAAAAAAATCTTGATGGTCATTTTGAAGGACCCTGTACTGTCGTTTCCTAAGAAAACCTCGACAGGCAGTTCATTCCACAGCTACAGTACGCGGGAGAAAACTTCTCTGGATGCGACAACTTAGGCTCCAATGTGTGAGGATGAATTCCCTGTTGATGGCGAGTAGTGGTGCGACTGTAGAAGAAGGCCGTGGGCATCATGTCAAACGACTTCTCTGAATACATTGTAGGTACAATCGGTAGAACACACAAAGACTATATGTTTGCTTTTTTTATGTTAGAAGCTGTTATTTAGTTTCATTGTGGTATCTGTAATCAAATAGGTCGGGGGCCCACTATATTCCCACCACTGTGATCCCTGTGTAGCCATTAACATAGCACCTAACAGAATACCGCAGCCAAATAACAATTGCCTTAAGAGTAGTTGTTGTGCTCCTGCAAGTAAGTGAGGAAAAAAGGAATGAGTTGCAGCAGAAGTGGCAGGAGAAATATTTCATGTTACGAGCGTTAATATGCCTACGGTAAGCGCTTCACATCAGGCGAGCCGTAAGCTTGAGACCCGACGTAGTATAAAAAACGTTAAAGTGGCTAATACTAAATAATACATAATTCCATTTCTATTATTTTTTACTATTTGCAACTCAAAATGAGCTAACCGACAGTCAGACAAACTATTTGCCTAATGGGACACAGCCTAATGTCTCGGCCACACTACCTTACCGTCTACCGGGCTGTTACCGCATTATATATGACATTGAATTACCGTTTAAACTACTGCGTGAAGTGGGGTGGTTACACTAGAGTTTACCTAGATAAGACAATAAATTAGGCGGTAAAAATATCATTTTTCAAAATGGAGCTGTTATATTTATTTAGATGGTTTCGGTCTTTTTTGCTTCTTCAAATCATATATTGTACACCGCGATTTTTATCGGGCTATTGTCTACTGCCATTTGCCATATTGATTGGCATTGTGAAATTATGGCCATAAATCGTTGTTACACCTAGGCGTTTTTGAAGTTATGGCAATAATTATTGGCATACATATATCCACCACTAGAGATGGGAAAATGCCGGGTTTTTAAAACTAGGCATTTATTGGATCTAGGCATTACTTATCAGGATGACGAGCCGGGTGGGCGAATGGGTAGCAATGTCCACTTTGACTTCGGGGTCGCGAGTTCACAAATATATGTATGCATGAATCTGTTTGTCTTTCTGTGTATTATATATGCATTTACAAAAAAAAAATGTATTTAAGTATCATATCAGTTATCTAGTACCAACAGTACAGGCTTTGTTTAGTTTGGTACTAGATGGCAGTATGTAATTTTCCAGGAATATTTATTTATTTTATCTAACCGGCATTTTGACCCATCTCTAGTCACCACTAATCGTTTCAGGCCCCAGTTGACTAACCATTATTCAAATAATACGAAACTCTAAACGAACGAAATATACCACTTGAACTTTAGTTTAACCAAAATTAGCAAGTTAAACTATTTTACAAGTTAAGGGAGCAAATAAACTTCGTTTTACAGTAGCTACGTGACCTATTATAAAATTGTATGGTAATTTAAATTCTGGGTCACACCAAGAACTTCAACGAAATGATCCTTGTCAAGTACTTTAAAGTACGAGGTCTACTCAGAGCTAATTTGATTTATTAGAGAAAATATACCGCATACCAATATAGCAACCAAATAACACTTCTTTTGAGGGTTGTTGTGTTTCTGCAAGTGAGAGAGGTTGCCAATAAGGAAGGAGTTGCTGCTTTGGCAGCAGACGTGGCGGCGTGCGAGCGATATTTCATGTCGCGAACGTTAATAAGCTTACGTTAACTGCTTCACATCAGGAGGCCGAATGTTTGTCTGCCACCTGACGACTGTAGTATAAAAAATGAGGATTATATCATAATTATATAGATTAAGATTGAATCGATTAAAAAAAAATTAAAAGTATATTAATTTCATATTAGACTTGAAATATAACTATGCTACAAGAAAATATTTACATAGAATACACTATAAATAAATAAATAAATATTGTAACACAAATTACACAGCGCCATCTAGCCCCAAAGTAAGCGAAGCTTGTGTTATGGGTACTAGACAACTGATAAACATACGTAAATACACTTTTTTTTTTGTAAATACATATTTATGATACATAAAAAACACCCAGACCAAGACAAACAGACATGTTCATGCACACAAATGTTTGTCCCGTGTGGGAATCGAACCCACGAGCGTTGGTTTCGAAGCCGCGTTATTGACCGCTACGCCACCGAGCTCGTCGAACACTCACTCCAAGATAAACAGCAGGCATGTTCATGCACAATCATGCTTATTTTGTAGGTGGTAGTAGTAGTGGTAGCTAGCATTGCTAACCATTCGACCACCGAGCTCGCCATCTCGTTATCAATCCAATAATCCGGTGTAATCCGCAATTACCAAACAGCAGAATTATATCTCATCCAATAATAATTCCAATCACAAAAGGATACCCGCGGAATTAATTATCAGCTTAATTCAATATTGGAACGTCCAACCCTTCGATATCCAGTGCGAAAATATATCATTTTTGCTACCGATATTAATAAATGTCACGTGATAGTGACATATTATATCAATTGGAATCACAATCGGTATATAACTTAAGATCAATATATATTAGGGTTTGTTCATACTGACCGACGGAATTTATTATACTGACCGTAACATATTTAAGTAGTTAGAGATGGGCAAAATGCCAGGCATTTACTATAAGTGCCCAGTAAGTACCTGTAAATGCCCAATAAATGCCTAGTTTTGGGCATAAATAGGGAATTTATAAGTACTTTTTGGGCATTTATCATAAATGCCCAGCAATTTACCCGCGTAGACAGTAATATACATTCTCTTTCAATAAAATTCGCATGGATGTAAACAAAAGAAATTTATCACCATTACTCAGGAATCACTTCACTCAATCAATTCTGGGCCCTACCGGCAAAGCTGAAGCCGATGGCCATTGGATTTTTTGATAGCGAAAATAAAACTTTAACTTAGATTAATATAAAAATGTTTATAAAAACGATGGAGCTCTACCAACTGAGCTGAAGATGTTTACTTAATGTGAACTTAAACGTAAGACATTTTTTTCGAATCAAAATATTATAATAATATATAATATTTATTCTGGTTCGGCGACATGGCCGCTGATCATGTTTCATTCTTTCTGTAATAAAAAATGAATCGCTGAATATGTTGCTAAGCGCAAATCTCGAGAACAGCCGAACCGAATTCGCTATTTCTTTTTTTAGAATATTCCTTGAAGTACGAGGATAGTTCTTACGTCGAGAAAAAATTAATAAATTGCGTGAAAAAGTCTAAAAACAACACTTTTCTATACTTCTATACTACTATATTTTTTATACGTCGGGTGGTAGACAAGCAATCGGCCCGCCTGATGTGAAGCGGTTACAGTAGCCATATTAACGCTCGTAAAAAAAAAACGCTCTCGTGCCGCCAGCCACGCTGCCAACGCAGCATCTCCTTCCTTTCTGGTGACCTCACTCACTCGCAGGAACACAACAATGGAATTGTTATTTGGCTGAGGTATTCTGTGAGGTGGAGGTACATTCCCCAATCGGGTAGCTTACAATTACGCTCCCTACCTCTCATTTCGCCAGAACTCCGTTTGCCAGTCACTGCGTGCAGGTGATGTTGGCTTTGGTAAACGCTTACACCCCAAAAAAGAAATATGGTATGTAAAAGAGAAAGAAAGCATGTTAGAGCGAGATAGAGAATGAGAACATTTTGATCGCCATAGGAACATATAAGAACCCACGGCCTTTTATCATTATACAAATTCCTGCTTATTTTAAAATTATTTGTAATTGTTACAACGGAATGTTTGAATTTAATGCGCCACATCTAGTTATACGTCATTTAATACAGAATTATATAATATTATAATTTTTTTGATGTGATAGCGTCTAATAAATCGTTGAACGCCGGCACGCACGAAAATTCATGACTCATTGTCACGTTCCGCCTGAGCCGAACGAAAACGAAATCTAAGTTAAAGATTGATTTTTCGCAATCAAGAAATCCAATGGTAATCGGCTTCAGCTTCGGCGGTAGGGCCCTAAATTAACCTTAAAACTTATATCTAACAATGAAATGAATGCCTTATTGTCATAACAGGAATTAAAAAAAATCATCTGAACCATAAGCATCGACATATTTGTCATTATAGTGTCACACTAGTGCACTTTATTTTTGCTCTTATTTTGTTCTGTCTATTTACTATTGTACATCTATGTTATGTTCATAAAAATCTGTGTTGTCTTTGAAAAGTGTTGTTTTAGGCAGATATAACCCGTCGAGGAACTGGATGGCGTCGTTGCGCGTGTCCGTCTCATCAATCACGCAAGTTAAGCAATGTCGACCGTAGCCTGTCCATGGATGGGTTTATTAATCTCGAGCTCCTCCATGCTTCGGAGGGTACATTAAGCCGTCGGTCACGGCTGTTGTCGTTAGATGAATGTAGCCTTTAGGCGGTTGAGCAGTTGAGCCGTAGTTGAGCAGCGTAGTGACGTATGCTCTAAACCTCTTCGATTGAGGAAGACCCGTATCCCAACAGTGGGATGATTATGGGTTGTTGCCGATAACCCGTCGATGAAGGAAAAGAAAATGAGTTTTATCCATATCACTAAGGCCTTAGATAAATCGGTGAAAATGTCTATCCATCCGCCATATTTATTTACAGTATTAATGATTTCTATTGGACTTTAAACGAATTGATCCTTCGTAGCCACGAGGCGTACGTAGCATTCGTAGCACTACGCCGGTCGCTATTTACTGCAAGTGCTGGAAATGTTGCAAGCCTATATAAGGTAATTTTACATCAAGTGCAAGTTATTAGTACGGTAAGTTGAAGAATTCATATGTCATGCTATTTTACGAGATCGAGTCTTACATTAATAAGAAAAATAAAAACTAACTCGCTGTACATGAACATCACGCACACTACAAAACTAAATGTCAAACTAAACGCGAAAATGTCAAAACTATGCACTCAAATAAGTTTGAAATAAGCCGCCAGCGTATACGTATAGCATGTTCACATAATCCGTAATTGTATTGTTTCAAATTAACAGAATTTTTTATAGCATTTTTTTATTTCCAAATGCTTAAAGAGTACTTGATTGATTTATATAATCGTCCAACGCGTCTCATGCTTGGGGCACTAACGGGCTATTAGGCGTGCCATGGATACCTATACAAAATGAGACTTGTTGATAGCCTAGAGTGCAGAGCATGTAAAGGGTCTAACGAGACCATGAAACACTTGATGTGTCAATGTGACGCCCTAACCGGCAAACGAATGGAAATTCTAGAATTACCATTACCATCGAATATTTTGATTCGAAAAATGGGTCTTACGTTTTAGTTATTGACAAACATCTTCAGCTCCAGGATTTCTACCAGCTAAGCTAAACACAGTTACCATAAATCTAAGCTTTTTTATTATGTGAGAGGGGGGCAAACGAGCATGTGGGTCACCTAGTGGAAAGCAATCACTACCGCCCATGGAGACCAGCGACACCAAGGGGTCGCCGATCAGTTGCCAGCCTTTAAGAGTCTGAAGTTATTATAAGGATATTTTGATTGCGAAAATCAGCAATCAAATTATCCGTAGGGAATCGGATTCAGCTTACCTGGTAGTGCTCCTGAAATACTACTGGCTCTTCCCAATAAGCGGCAAACTGAAGTATATGGAACATGTCTCCAGACAGTCAGGGAGAATGACTAAAGGATTAGGGAGAGCACAAAAGATCAACGAAAGTTGACGTGTCACCAGTGCTACAGCATTGAACCCGCTCTAACTTAAAATGTTTGCGCTTGATAAAACAAAGACCTTATAATATTATAATAGTTAATATATTTTAAATATAAGAATAATCTTCTTGTTTATTACGTATTTCTTCTTTAACAGAAATTAACACGTTTAAAGCACAAGTGACTGCTGGAATTAATTACAGACTTAATTTAATATCGGCTCAGGGCATCCTTTGAAAGACATCCTGAAAATTTACTCCAATTTCAGAGGCTTTTCGTAAAACGATTACCTGTTTCGTAGAGACCAATGAGTCTCAAAGTGAAAAGTAGAGATGTCAGTTACCTACTAAATTGAAATGTTTAATACTATACGAATAATACAGTATACGAATAATACATAATACACATTGAGACTACATTGAGAAAAACATCAAATTTATTATTATTGAAATAGTTGTCTTGGCCAACTTGCCAGAATATTATTACAATATAAGATGCAAACATTCGTCAGCACACAAACCTTCCTGGTAGCTCAGTTGGAAGAGCACTCGATTGGTCATCGAGAGGCCGTGGGTTCATATCCCACTTAGGGGACGCAGGTGAATTTTTCAAAATATAATATCAAATTTGATTGATTCAGGTGTTATTTTGCGAATCAAATTTACAAGCAATTTGATCTACTACCCTTTCCACTTCAAACACTATATAAAGGACGGCAATACGATGGATTTGTCATTTATAGGTTGTTGTTCTTTAACATCTACAGACGCCTGATAAATGAGCATTTAGGTACGTACATTCAAGGTACAACTAAATTTGCTCATGATGGCGAACTAATTTCAATAGAGCTTTTCAAACCGCCCGTCCTAAGTCCAGTTTCCTCCAGCTTTTCCATTCAATTTGTAACTGGCAAATGTTGCAAGTGAGAGCTTAATCATTTCATTGGTTTGCCGTTTCACAATGGATTCGTTCGGAACGCCCGTCAAAGTTTACGGATTGAGATTCGTAATATCCTATCGCTTTCAGGGTCTTTGGGTACGTAAATTTAAACTATTGATGTTATGAAGTTCATTTAGCTATTAAACTTGAACTATGGTAAAAGGATAAGCCTGGTATTAACCCTTAACTAACATAGAGGGGTAATTTTTAAACCCAATCGCACATTTTTGTTGTCATTGTTGAATTTGGAGTGGAGTGTCAAAAGAAAAGTGATATTTTTTTAAATCTAAATCTATAAAAGAAGAAACTGACTGACTGACTTATATATCAACGCACAATCCAAACTGCTGGGTCTAGAGATTCCAAATTTGACACGTAGATTCCTTATGGGTGCACTAAGAAAGTATTTTCCAAAATACAACCCCTAAGGGGGTGAAACGGGGGTCCTAAATTTGTATGGGAAAACAAGATTAGTTGGACTATTTTATCCGAAACTTTACTCGAGTACTTCTATAGATAAATGAGTAGACATATGTTTCAGGATTTTTCAAAATTCAACCCCTAAACCGGTAAAACAGGGTGAAAAATCTGAACATCGTCATGGGTATTGTTTATATGGTTTATCGGGTCGCTGTTTACGAAAACAACAACTATTTTATAGTCCAACATAGCCGACACGGCATAAAAGCACCCCTGTGGGGGTGCTGTGGGGTTAAAATGTCATAATATCAATATGGTTGTTAATACTATGGTTTTCAGGGACGACAATTACAAAAATGGCATCGATTTGAAAATATCAACCCCTAAAAGGGTAAAATAGGGTCAAAAAGTTTGAAAATCGTCGTGGGTATCGTTTTTATGGTTTATCGGGTCGCTGATTACGAAAACAACAACGATTCTAAAATTCAACGTGGCTAACGTGACCTCTATTGAGGTGCGATGAGGTTGAAATGTCTATATATCAATATATGTTTCGTTTTTATGAGTTTTCGGAACGCCAATCCATACTAACGTTTTAAATTCTGGCTGACTCTGTCATCAACTACGGACTGTCGAGCTACGGTAGAACTTATAAAACCTATATCAATGAATAATACAAGCTACAAATACGAATAATTAAATTAATTGTACCTAAATATATAAAAGAAAAATATAAAACAAATATAAATGGCCTATTGAAGCACTGTCATATAATGAATGTATTTGATAAAATTAAATTCAGCATCTTAAAAGATATAAATAAACCAGAATATCTCATAGAAAAAATAAGGCACAGTACCTTAAGGTCAATTAATTATTCAAATAAATACATTTTGCCAAAATGTAATAATGTTTACGGGAAAAGATCGTTAGAAAACTTAATACCTACTTATGTAAATGAACTTCCAGATCACTTGCAAGTTCTGTATAAACAGACAAAGAATTATGTAGGCTGCCTAAAAAACTACACTACATAAATAACATAAAGGATACGTAATGTGAGGAAATGCAAAGTAAGGAAATAGTTGCATGATATACTCTGATATAAATCTGGAAATAGTTACATAATATAGCACTCTTTTTAGAGTGCTATATTATGTAATTATGTGATATTTGCCGCGCTCGAAGAGCGAATTCTTGCCTAATTAAACCTAAAATGGTTTTTATGGTAAGTAACTAGATATTAGAAAAAATGTAATTTTATGTATTTTAAATAATAAAAAAAAATGCGACAGAATGTCTGTTACCTCTACACGCTTAAATCGCTGGACCGATTTAGATGAAATTTGGTTCAAAGATACCTTGAGTCCTGGGAAAGGACATACCTAAGATAGTTTTTATCCCAGAAATTACCTATTATTGTTATTTATTGTACCCGTATTATCCATCGCACCGCCCGGTAATGTGACCATCATCCCTAATTAGGGTGCGATGGCGTTGAAATGTCTGAAATGTGGTGAAAAAGTCTAAAAAATCGTCATAAATATTGTTTTTATGGTATTTTGGGTCACTGATTACGAAAAAAACAACTATTTAATAATCCATCATAGCCGACGTGACAACTCTGTAGGGGTGCAATGGGGTTGAAATGTCATAATATCAATATGGGTGTTGATTCTATGTTTTTCTGGGACGTTAATTACGACAATGGCATCGATTTGAAAATACATATAACGTAGTGGACACGAATTACTTAAAAAGATTTGTCAAATTTTACCTCTAAGAGGGTGAAACTGAGGTCCAAAGTTTGTATGGGAAAACGAGATTAGTAGGTTTGTATGGGAAACCGAGATTAGTTGGACTATTTCATCCTAAATTTTACACGAGTAATTCTATTGATTAATGAGTAAACATGTGTTTGCCCCAAATGTCACGCGAGCGAAGCTGCGAAAAATATAAACCAACTGAAAAATCCTGACACGAAGAAGCCAAAAGTAACTACTACCTGCCTCCTGAGATTTTTGAAGTCGGTGTAATTTGTTTAAAGTTTGATTTATCCTTTTTAACCTGATCTAATAAGACTTGTGTTATCCTAATAGGTTTTTAAATTTGTATTTGGCGTCAATCATGGCTTATGCAATCGCGGGTGGCGCGGCAGGAGCGGAACAGGTGTAGTAGTTATCGGGAAAGTTCTTGCATTCGTATTAAGTACAATTAAAGTTGCTACATAAACAAACATTGTCGCGTGTTTCATTTTCATGAAATTTTATACACATATTCTTAAAGGTATTAGGAAGGACATAGGATACTTTCAATTAAAAAGAAGTAAACGCGGCCGAAGCCGCGGGTGAAAGCTAGTTTTAATATAATGAAATATTTCTGTTATAATATTAATTACGTATTGTTTTTATTTATTTAAAAAACTAGCTGATGCCCGCGACTTCGTTCGCGTGGACTATATGATTCCGGCGTATTAATACAAATACGAACTAATGTAGATACATAAGAAAATATTTTGTCTGTATAATACGTTAAAAGTTAACAAATTATTATTTTTATTTAACATATAGGATATAGGGAGTCTTTCCTTCGGGAGCTAATATGAAAAGACCTGAAGCGTTACTAATCCTCGATAAAGCCACATTGTTGGCCATTTCGCATTCATCTGAAACGATTAGACAGCAATAATGAAACATTTTCGCTTTGTCACAGTTTCGTGTCACAAAGCATGTCGGTGTTTCCGTTCTGTATAAATCGAGTAGAATATTGAACATTGTATTTGCGTCCTTCCGTCTAGAAGTAATATGGCTGCAATACCTGGCGATGCTGCTGTGAGATATTATTTTGGCGCCTGATTTCAGCGAGGATTGCTCTCGTCAGGTATTTTTTTCCAGTCCCTCCTGAAGCATCTAAGAAAAACAGATTCTCCTCGTTGTTTAAAAGACTTTGCATCACAAAATCTTGCTACATAGCGTCCCGCAAGTGCACGCATTCTTCTGGTCTGTGCGAATATATACCAATCGTTTCATTTCAATTTTAGCGTACACTATCTATATTAAACTGACTAAACAGATCACGTTACCTTTGTAAATAAATAAAACTATTGCGTCTAACTTGTAGCAGGTAAGAATAAAAGTAGCACTGCGCGGTTATTTTTTTACAATACAATCAATATTTTGTTAAACTATTTATGCTCATCAGGCTGAACAACTTTTGTTAAGGCGTCATTTTTATATTTCTTATAGTTTAGCTGAACCATTATGGTTCCGCATCAGGTGTTCTAAATCTTGGATTTTTATACCTCAACAAAAAATGCTCATCAGGCTGAACAACTTTTGCTAAGGCGTCATTTTTATATTTCTTATAGATTAGCTGAACCATTATGGTTCTGCATCAGGTGTTCCAAATCTTGGATTTTTATACCTCAACAATAAATGCTCATCAGGCTGAACAACTTTTGCTAAGGCGTCATTTTTATATTTCTTATAGTTTAGCTGAACCATTATGGTTCTGCATCAGGTGCATCATCATTCTAAATCTTGGATTTTTATACCGAGATGGAAATTTCGTGTCCACGTTTTCAAATCGATGCCATTTTCGTAATCGACGTCTCAGAAAACCATAGAATCAACACCCATATTGATATTATGACATTTCAACCCCATCGCACCCCCACAGGAGTGCTCTTGTGTCACGTCGGTTATGTTAGATTATAAAATAGCTGTTGTTTTCGGAATCAGCGACCCGATAAACCATAAAAACAATACCCATGACGATTTTCAGACATTTGCAACTCATTTCACCCCTTTAGGGGTTGAATTTTGAAAAAACCTGAAACACGTGTTTACTCATTTATCTACAGAAGTACTCGTGTAAAGTTTCGTATAAAATAGTCCAACTAATCTTGGTTCCCCATACAAAAGTTGGACTCCCGTTTTACCCCCTTAGGGGTTGAATTTTCCAAATTCCCGTCTTAGTGAGCATCTACGTCCTAAAAGGAACCCCCATACAAAATTCGAGACGCCTAGCAATTGTAGTTTCTGAGATTTCGTGATGAGTGAGTCAGTGATTTTCTTTATAGAAAAATTTTCTTTAAACATTAAATGACGATAACTTTTTAATCTGACATCAGATTTCGATGAAACAAAGCCTATATGTTGCTCAGGAATGAGCTTAATCTTTTAGTGAAAACCGCGTAAAAATCTGTTCAGTAGTTTTAAAGACTAGCGAGTACATACAGACAGACAGACAGACAAAAAAATCTAAAAAATCTTTTTTGTGTTCTGTTACTCTTTTTTTATCGCCCACATCCATTTTTTGTTAATTTTATCAACTGTACAGACACGCGATTCCTACTGTTTTATTATATGTATATTGATTATATGTATTGATAAGAGATCAGTTTGTATTTGTTGAATATGAAATTGGGGCTTATAGTTAACCCCACTATGTTGGTCGTCTGACGAAACAAGTTAGTTAACCCTTGACTGACGAAAGATGTTAGTGAAGAGTTAACAAACTAGTACTAGCTTCTCATCTAGTGGACAGAGTACCAGGGTAAAAAATTATCCTATGTATTATGTAACATTTTTTTTGTATGTGTATCTACATGTTTAGTGTTTTATATTTATATCGCCATAGTCCCTAATCTGTGTCGGTATTTTGATGACATGTAGAAGTTTGTTGGGCATTAAATTCGCTTCAGTACTTTTTGAGATAGTGCTCTTACTACGTCGGTAGTACGAGTATTACTTATTTTGTTTTTTTTTATACTACGTTGGGTGGCAGACAAGCATACGGCCCGCCTGATTTGAAGCGGTTGCCGTAGCCATATTAACGCTCGGAACATAAAATATCGCTCGCGCTCGAGTGAGTGAGGTCACCAGAAAGGAAGCAGATGCTGCGTTGGCAGCGGGGGTGGCGGCGCGCAAGCGATATTTCATGTTGCGAGCGTTAATATAACTACGGTAACCGCTTCACATCAGGCGGACCGTATGCTTGTCTGCCAAAAAAAACATAAGACATACGATAGCTATAAACAAAGAATAATTGTGAACAAGACGTCAAAATGATAGAACGGCATAGTTCGGGCGAACAATAACAATGAACAAAGCCACAAACGCGTAATCAATAAGCTCTGACGAGATACTTGCCTAATGCTAGAGTGATTGGATACTTGCCAACTACGTTAAAAGGAAATGAGGTCTCTTTTTTCTCCATACTGCGTTTTCCCTAACATTCCCTTGGGTTTAGCATTAGATCAATGCTTTTTTTGTCAAACTCAAATGAAACCTGATATAAACCTTGTTTAATGTGTAATACTTAATAAGTAGACGGCGCCATTGACCGTGTGGTTTCCAGCAGACTAGAATAGAATCACTCCGTCTCTTCCCGTGGATGTCGTACAAAGCGACTAAATACTTTATAAAACATCGATCAGGCTTCTCCAACCCGTCTGGCCAGCGTGGGGAGTGTAGACCAAATCCTCCTTCTGTCTGGGACGGACGAGAGAGGGTCGTGCACCTGTAGTGGAGACTAAAACGATCTGCTGAAGATGGCGCCACACTGCGACTTCACAGCAGTAAAATATAAAACGCAAAAATTCGCCACCATCACAAACCTTTGTGGTAGCTCAGTATCAGTAGGAGGAGCGCTCGACTGGCAATCGAGAGGTCGTTCAAATCCCACCTAGCGGTGAGGTGATGTTTTTTAAATATTTGTTATATAAACCTTTTATGTAGATGAGCTCGATGGCGTCGATGCGCTTGTCAGTATAATCGAACACGCAAGCAACGTCGACCTTAGCCTGCCAATGGGTTTATTTATCTCGAGTTCCCCCGTGCTTCGGAGGGCATGTTAAACCATCGATCCCGGCTATTGTCATTAGATGATAAGTCGTTAAGCCAAGGCAGTTGCCCTTAGGCGTCTTGAAAATACTGGCCTCCGCCAACCCACAATTGAGCAGCGTGGTGGAGTATACTCTTTATAGAAAGGGTTAACCCTTTCGATGATGATGACCCGTATCCCAGCAGTGGAATATATAAGCGCTGTCGACGATAAATCTTTTGGTGATTAAAGACTAGAGAAGCCACACTCAACTTTTTTTCATCCTGGGTCATATGGTCGCTACTGCTACGAAAAGCGGGCCTCAATAATCTTGAGGCTAGATTGGGGACTGGATTCTGATCTATACTGTATAATTTTAACTATATAAGAAATAATGAATAGATCTCATATTATACCTCTCTTAAAAACTATGTATTTAGTACATTTTTCATACAAAATTACTGTTTTGTCAGCTGATAAAAAACAATTTGACTAAGGTGTCATCTGCCCTATTGTTAAGGATTTTCTGTAAATACATCAAATATTATTAACTGTTACATGTCCTCGCAAGGGTTTCGAAATAGGCTTACGAAATATTCGCAAAAAATATAACGTTTCGAAGATACAATATTCGTTCTACCGTAAAATATGCAGGTAAATCTGAATAGGCCGACGTCGACGAAAATGGGTGCTAAGAAAAGCGTGGCAAAGCCTATTATTGACGGAGATTTCTTTGAATAAAATTCGAAAATGTGTTTCAGTTACATTACAGGGTTGTGACTTTTTTTTATACTACGTCGAGTGGCAGATAAGCATAGGGTCCGATTGAGGTGAAGCGGTTACTCAAGGGCGGATCCAGGGGGAGCGTCATGGGGGTCATGAACACCCCCTGGGTTGGGTCCAGGACCTAGATGTCTCAATATAGATTAATTACAGTACTTACATACATTAAAAAAATACCTACTTTTTACCTGTATCTATTATTATCACAATTTAATTATAACTTGAGTGTGACTTGACCACAACTATATGACCACCCCCTGGCGCCAAAGTTGGATCCGCCCTTGCGGTTACTGTAACCATATCAATATGCTCATCGTTTACGCACCACTACTGCTACCAAGGTAACGTCTTCCTTTCTTGTGATCTCACTTACTTGTAAGAACACAACAACCCTCAAGGAAATTGTTAGTTGACTGCGGTATTCTGTGAGGTACTTCGCCAGCAGCAGCTTACAAATACGCTGTAGAAGAAGAAAAAACATTTATTGTAACTTAAAACAACACTATTACATAAATTACGAACTGTATAAGTTAGAAAAAACTGTACACTATATCTCTTTTCAGTATCAGAGCAGCTTACTTACTTCATAACTTAATACTAATTTTGTAGTGAAACTTGTTGCGTGTGCGTTACACACGAGTACACGACCATATAAATTTTGGTAAAACACTAATAAAAGTGTCTAAAGATTCATATCTTTTATGTCTGAAATGTCGTTAAATTTGCGAAATTAAATCCTCAGAGATATGTGTCCGTAAAGGACCCATTTAATCTCAAACCCTTATTCCAACCCTCATCCTTATTACGCCACTACTTCAAAAACGGCACGCCATTTAGAATAATTTAGCAAAATATCTTTGTACCAATTTTTTTTTTATGAGTAATAATAATTATATTATTTTTAATAAATGACACAAAAGTACGAGTATTTTTTAATCTAGGCACAGTAGGTACAAGTAATAGTATTATGTATGGTATAGCCACTCATAGACAGGTTGTAGTCGATGTTGTTTAACTTGCGTGATCGATTAGACTGAGATACGCAACGACGTCATCGACCTCCTCGTTATAAATGTTATTTTCTTCAAAAAATTGCTACGATGAAATTTCTTTTGTTAAATCATAATAAATAATCATAAAGTTAAATCATAATATTGCATTAGACCTCCGCCATAAGTTATATCTTAGTCAATTAATAGCTTCTTTCTCTTTGAACTAGAACGCAGGACAGACTTAGATCGAAATAGGAAAGAACTGAATTCCAGTCATCAACAGCGCAGTATCTAAAATTACTTCCTTGGTGTTTATAGATTAGCTATGCTTGCTTCTTGAACGCATGTCAAAGAACTGCAGCTAAGCTGATTGAGTGCCTTATTTGTTTACTGAGCGAAATAACTACTTATTACTACTATATTACTACTACTACTAAACAAAAATACTGGTACTAATAAACAAAAATATTTGCATTTACTACTAAATAAAGCAGTAGAATTTTCTAAACAAAGGGTACTTTGAGTCGTCGAGTTATACGCAGTAATAAAAATTGTTAACGCTTGCGGCAGATGGGTCCGCGCTGTAAATGTAACCAGCAGGAACACTGTTTCCTGAATTTCAGTTAACCAAGAGTATTAAGATTTCATGATCAAAGACAATCCGCATATTAATGTATTTTATTTTATGATACAACTCGCTTTCGCGCGCGGCTTCGTCCATATGGACGCATTTACGATATAAAATTTATATGGGGTGTAAGTCGCTCACCACCACAGTGGCAAAGCCAATGTAACCTGCTGAGTGACAAACGAGGCTCTAGCAAAATGAGATGTAGGGCATAGCGTATCTTTTAAGCTGTGCGACTGGGGAAGTACCTCCACCTCACAGAATACCGCAGCCAGATAACAAGTCGCTTGAGGGTTGTTGTGTTCCTATGAGTGAGCGATGTCACCAGAAAGAAAGAAAGGAGTATAGGCTGGCAATAGATCTACATCATTTTGGGGTAGTGCCGCGGATGTAGACTCAATTTTTGTGCTCCAGAAGCGAGCTATCCGTGCTATTTATATGATGAGTCCCAGGGAGACACTGAGAAATAAATTTAAAGAGATAAATATTATGACATTACATTCTCAATATATTTATGAAAATCTTATTTACGTTCATAAAAATCAAACCAAATTTAGGAAAAACAGTGATCTCCATCAATTAAATTTAAGAAATAAAAACAAACTCGCTATGCATATTACTAGGCTCCATAAAATCTCTAACTCGTTCCCAGGTCAATGTATACGCTTCTACAATAAACTTCCAAACGACGCGTTTAAATTATCCATGGGTAAATTTAAGAAATATATCAAAACTAGACTATGTCAAAAGGCTTACTATTGTATCTCGGATTACATAAATGATAAAAGTATTTGGAAATGAATTGCTCTTGTTATGTTATGTTAATGATTGTATTTGTATTTAATGTAACGATATTGGCAATTAAAAGAGTCGGCCTTGAGTTTCTTGCCAGTTCTTCTCAAGAAGCCCCGTCGCCGGAACTGGCACTTAAATTCACTTTCACATTCAAGATAGTTTGATGAAAGTGAATCTAAGCTCTGCGGATTTAGAGTAGTGATGATTTATACATATTCTTATATTTAATTTGTATGACGTTTCTAAGTGCTTTATAAAGTCCAAGGAATAAAGATATTTTGAATTTTGAATTTTTGAATCCCTTGTTGTTGCTGCATATCCATGGGCGGAAGTGATTGCTTTTCACCAGATGAGCACATGCTCGTTTGCCCCCCTCTCATATAAAATAAGAAATAAATATTTCTGGACAATTTACACAGCGCCATCTAGTCTCAAATTAAGCGCAAAGCTTGTGTTATACAACTGATAAATGTACTTAAATACATTTTTTTTTTTGTAAATACATACTTATAATACATAGAAAATACCCAGCCCAAGACAAACAGACATGTTCATGCACACAAATGTTCGTCTTGTGCGGGAATCGAACCCACGACCTCGGAGTCAAAGTGGCCATTGCTAACCATTCGACCACCGAGCCCGTCCATAATAATATAGTCAAAATAAAAAATAAATACTTTCTTACATAATGAGTTTTTTAGTAAAAACTCAATTACATCATACATCCGGAACCTAATTGTAACGTCGTTACTATCAACAGTTTTTCGAGGAAGAAACAATTTTATTTTATCGTCCGGCAGTAAAAGGAATACGTGATCCGCGAACTTGGAGAGGTAAGTGTGTTCGGTAATTGATTCGTAGTTCCTATTGGTTTTTGTTGTTTTTGTTTTGATTTGACGTTTGTTACATCTGGAAACTAATAGGTAGGGGAAAAAGTCTTTTCGCATTATAGTATGTATGAACTTGTAATAAAATCTCTTTGGTTATACCATTTGTATCTGGTAGGTTTTGATATCTTTAAAAAGTTTAAATTTTAAAAAAGATAATTCCAAATTCAAATTAGGTAAATGTGTGATTTTCATTTGTTTTTTTTACTGTCAAGATGAGTGAATCTAATGAAGAAATTCGATTCATTTTAAAATTTTACTACAAAAAAAGTAAAAATGCAACGCAAGCTGCGAAAAAAATTTGTGACGTTTATGGACCTAGTGCAGTGTCTGTGAGAGTAGCACAAATTTGGTTTAAGCGTTTTCAATCAGGAAATTTTGATGTGAAAGATGCACGTCGCTCTAGTCGCCCTGTTACGGATAAAATGGATGCCATTTTTGAAAAAGTGGAGCAAGATCGGCATATCAGTAGTTACGACGTAGCTGAAGACTTAGGAATTGACCACAAAACAGTTTTGGCGCATTTGAAAAAAGCGGGGTACACTAAAAAGCTCGATATTTGGGTGCCTCACGATCTCACTGAAAGAAACTTAATGAACCGTGTACTCATTTGCGATTCTTTTCTACGACGTAATGAAAGCGAACCGTTTTTGAAGAAGCTTATAACTGGTGATGAAAAGTGGATCACGTACGACAAGAACGTGCGAAAAAGGTCGTGGTCAAAGGCCGGTCAGGCTTCACAGACTCTGGCAAAACCCGGGTTAACCCGCAACAAGGTGATGCTGTGTGTATGGTGGGATTGGAAGGGCATTATTCATTATGAGCTGTTACCGCCAGGCAGGACTATCGATTCTGAACTCTACTGTGAACAACTGATGAGATTAAAGCAAAAAGTTGAGAGAAAGCGGCCGGAATTAATTAACAGAAGGGGTGTGATTTTTCATCATGATAACGCTAGACCTCACACATCTTTAGCCACTCAGCAAAAATTAAGAGAGTTTGACTGGGAGGTGTTAATGCATCCGCCGTATAGTCCTGACCTTGCACCTTCTGATTTCCACCTGTTTCGGTCTCTTCAGAATTCTTTAGGCAATATCAGGTTAACATCACGATAAGACTGCCAAAACCACTTGTCGTGGTTTTTTGAACAGAAGTCCCAAAATTTCTACAGTAATGGGATCATGTCTCTACCTACAAGATGGCAAAAAGTTATCGAACAAAATGGCACCTACATACTTTAATTAAATGTAAATAATTTTTATTAAAAAATGTTTTGAATTTTCATATAAAATACGAAAAGACTTTTTCCCCAACCTAATATTTACTCCAAGTATTTATTGAAGAAATTTGGAAAGTTTGATGGTTATTGGTGAAAACGTGTCTTGATTATAGAATCTGGAAATTGTATCAAGTTGTTTCATCTTTATTATTAGGAATTCTGTTAGGTTTTTATCTTATTTCAGAGTGGGTCCATTGCTTCAGCACCAGTGACACGTCGATCCTCATGGATCTTTTCTGCTCTCCCTAATCTGTAAGATCCGCCTGATGGTCAGCATCGCATACTATGGACGCTCGTAACACCAGAAGTATGACTAACGGGTTGTCGACCCTGTAAAAACCCGTTCATGCCTTTCCTACCTCTCTTTCATTGAATCATTCTGGCATCAATAAGTACATTTTGTAAATTACAATTATTAATTTAGTCGACTCTGCCCACGACCAGAGGGCTGGCCTATTTCTCGCTCAGCGAATAAGCATTGTCATCCAGCGTGGCAATGCTGCTAGCCTTCTGGCAACGTTACCTTTTGACGGCGACTTCCGTATCGCCGAATCCGAATTTTATGACGCTGTTTAGATTATTATATTTTATTAATTTTAATTGTATGTTTTTCATTATTAGTTAAGTAGTTGCTAGACATTACCTATGTAATTGAAAATAATAACAATTATCTGGTATTATAAGGCAGAAATTATTCGATTTCAATATTAATAGTTAGACAGGACAACGTCTGTCGGGTCAGCTAGTCTTCTATATATATATATATATATATATATATATATATATATATATATAAGTAACCAATTCGGCTATTATCAGCGAAATTTATTGAGCTTGACAAGCTTGCGACAAGCTTTTATTTATATCAATATAAATTTTATAATTTAATAAAATAGTGGGTTTGATTGCATTCAAAATTTATTTTCTTCGTTTTAGAGCATTTAAATAAAAGCTTGTTTTTAAAAATATTTTTTTAATTAATATTTTTTTAATCGTCCGGTCGTTCTGTCGGTCCGTCCGTTACCATGAACCTCAAAATTTCGAAATTCTGACTTCGGATTCGAGTAGAGCATCAAAAAGTAGTAATGTAAAGTGACCTTGGTTTTCCGATATCAATTCGGGAAAGTGGCCAAAATAAATAAAATAAATAAATTTCGCTATGGTGGCGCATGCTGCGCGTCCGATGTTTTGTCATATTTTCTTTAAGGCACAGGTAGGTAAGTTTTAATATTGACGAGCTCGGTGGCGTAGCGGTCAACGACGCGGCTTCGACACCACCGCTCGTGGGTTCGATTCCCACATAGAACAAACATTTGTGTGCATGAACATGTCTGTATGTCTTGGTCTGGGTATTTTCTATGTATCATAAGTATGTATTTACAAAAAATAAATGTATTTACGTATGTTTATCAGTCGTCTAGTACCCATAACACAAGCTTCGCTTACTTTGGGGCTAGGTGGCGCTATGTAATTTGTCTGACAATATTTATTTATTATTTATTTAATATAGAGAAAAATATAAAAATTGCATGTCGTATTACTATATAAACATATATCCCTCTATGTTTACTAGAGTTATGAGATATACTCATCACGATAATATTACTGAAGCAGTTTGCAGAGAGATAATTAAAGGGGCTGGAGCTAACCGGATCTATCATTTCGACGAAATGAAACGGTAATTAATAGGTACAAATTTAGATTTGGCAAGATTTGACAGAAATTAATATTGTCATAGTAGAGAAAAAATTAGTATATCAACTCCAAGTAATTATCCGAAATTTACATAATCATAGTGACGTGCAACCGATCGAAAAAATGGGGTGCGGCTGTGTCATGAACACGGCCGTGTGTGATACGTGAATACGTTATATGCACTAAAATTATCTCAAAATGGCAGCGATTCCCCCTCCCCGGCAAGCGATGTTCCATAATCCTTAAGCGTACGTAGCGTAATACATTCTTTGATCCTTCATCTATCTAGTGGTGTGATTGAATTTTGGTTAAAGATGATTGTAGCTGTACCCACCGATTTTGTTATCATTCGTCTTTTTGAATTGCCTTCCTATGGAAGCAATTTTAAAGACGTTTTCACGTCAAAATGATGCACTGCTCAGAAGGGCAATTTTCGTATTTAAAATGTAGTCAAAATTCAGTTCCGATCCAATCTCGATTTCATAAATGTCACATTTGGTATTCTCGTATCACAACATGACGCTTGAAAAGTCTAATTATAATGTGATTAATAGAAATAAAATTAAAAAAAAATAGTACTTTTTAATTATATTTTTTATTTAAAACTTTTGATTTTAATCCTTAATTATTTATTAAGGTGAACACAACGGTAAATTTAATAAAGTTCGAATATAATAAAGTTTTATATTTGAAAAATTCATTATGTATAATATAGTACTTGAATATCGCGCCTCGAAACACTTGAAGATCGGTTTTTTTCATCGTACTGCACTCGGGTCAGCTCGGGAGTCAGGACATAATGTTCTGCTCCTCTATCGCCGTGTTTTATTTCGTTCGTCAACTCTTGTCACCTTCGAATTAATTTGTTTCCAGTACCAGTTACAAAGGTAGTACTCACTATCATCTTCGGAGCCAAAGCCAATCTCACCTGTATGTGGTGCACCCTCCGGATAAGCGGACAAGACACTGGCGACACAGTCGCCAACTCGCTGCCCAGCGTGGCACCTTAAGGACATTACTCTCAATGTATACAAACCAAAATATACGACCCCCAGTACCCGGCAGCCCTGCTAACCCATGCCAAGGTGGCGGTATTGGTTCCGGCAGGGCGGGAGATGCGAACAATCTCCGGTTGGCAGGCCACCACCAACAATTGACCATTGGTACATTTAATACACGGACACTGAGGCGTGACGAGGATGTGGGAGAACTGGAAGTAGAGTTTTGAGGTCAGTCAAATGCCTGATTCTGGGTCTGTCGGTAATCCGACGAGAGGGACAGGATACCGTGATACCCGAATCGGGCAACCTCTCCTACCACCGGGAAGGAGACCAGCTATCCCAGGCGGTGTCGAGTTCCTCGTTCATAAAGCTCTCGTCAACAACGTAATGGAGATATCCAGTGTGTCATCGAGGGTAGCATATCTTATGCTGACGAAGAGATACTCTTTGAAAGTAGTACAGGCATATGCTCCAACGACGACACACCAGGATGAGGTAGAGGCCATGTATAAAGACATTACAAAGGCCACCATATGTAATTGAATGTCATACCACCAAGACCCACTTCTTTCTTATTGTCGGAGACTTCAACTCCTAAGTGGGAGTAAAAGAATGCGATGAATCGGTCGTCGGATGGTTTGGTTTGGGGTCGAGGAAACACAGGGGCAAATGCTGGTAAATTTCCTCCAAATGGAGGGGCTCTTTTTGATGAACTTGTTCTTTAAAAAGAATCCTCAGAGGAAATCGACCTGGCAAAGCCCCGACAAAGTGACTAGGAATGAGATCGACTTAATCATAACGGAAAAAGGCGGATATTTTGGGATGTCTCGGTGGTTAACCGGTTTGATACCGGTAACGACCACCGACTTATACGAGGCACTGTAAATATCAGCTATAAACTCGAAAGACCCGTATGATGAAATCGAATTTACGTCCAACTCTTCAACCAATCAAGCTTCGGAAAAGTTCCAACTGGAACTTTCCGAAAACCGATTCAGTTCGTTGGAAACGTTGAAAACTTAAGCATTTCTCTAATATCAAATATCTAAACCTTGCGCAACACACTTTTGCTCCGCCTCAAAACACCGTCTCACTCTTCCCAATTTTACTCCAATTCTTTTTCTGTGCAGGCAGTGCGCCTTTGGAACGCGTTACCATCTCAGATCAGGAATGCTCAATCGCTAGCTTTGTTTAAAAATCTTGTCAAAAGCCACTATCTTTCTCTTAATGTTATCTAATTTTCAGTCACAATTTTAACCTCCACCTGATTAGACTCATTAGTACTATACTAGGTTTGTATAATTTGTGTGTATATGTATGTATGTATATGTATGTATGTATGTGTATGTATGTATGTGTGTATATGTATATATGTATGTATGTATGTGCATATTTATTTATTTATTTAATTAAGCATGTATGTAAGTATTTACAATTTATTACTTATAGCAATTAATAATATCTGCGCCACCTACCTTGATTTCATATTATTTGTCCTCTACCCTAAGGTTGTCTGGAAGAGATCGCTCGACGATAAGACCGCCTTTGTACTAGTACTTAATGTTTTTCACTGTATATTTTTCATTTATTTTGGTGCAATAAAGTATATTGTATTGTATTGTATTGTAAACCAAACAACCGGACCTACTTTCTCATCACATACTTTTTACGAAGTACAAAGGGCCTCGCAATGGGTAAGGCCGGCGCTTCAAATATTACCGAAAATTAAACAAACTCTGGGCGCTTAGTGCGAGCTTTGTGGTCACATTCAAACGTGTTAACGTTTTCAAGCCGACCAAATTGAGAAAAAGTTTCATATTGTGAATTTACCAGACGCGTGTTACATATCCAAATTAGCCGGGTTGCTCACTTCAAAATGTGAGCAAGTAAGCCACATACCTATTTTTGATATGTAACACGCATCTTATAAATCCACAACATGAGAGTTCTTCTCTATTTGGTCGGTTTGTTGACGTTAACATGATCGAATGCGAACAAAAGACTCTCACTAAGCACTCTAAATAGTAGTCTGCTCGCAATAAGAATTGATAATAATTAATAAAATCGAATATAAATTTTCAATCGATTCAATCTCGATTTATTTTATTCAGCGATGTGAAATAATTACTAGAATTGGCCTTTTGTGCGCTAAGCGGCAGTAACACGACGCAACACGATGCGACGAAACATTGCTGCATCAGCTGTTCCTCGCTCTATATGTTACATTATCTTGAGTCATCTAATGACAACAGCCAGTACCGACGGCTTAACGTGCTCTCCGAAACACAGCACGGTATTTATGGTTCATCATCATCATCTTCATCTCAGCCATTGAAAGTCCACTGCTGGACATAGGCCTCCCCTCTAGATCTCCAATAAGACCGGTTGGAAGCGGCTTGCATCCAGCGCGATCCTACTGTTTATGGTATTTATGGTTATTATGGATTAATTCAGAAACTACTGCTTCTAATTTGAAAAGGTCAACTTGCAACTATTTTGCCTATATAGGCATCTATATAGATGAAAGAGTTAACGAAACTTACTACCTATTTGCGAGAAATTTATAAATAAACAAACAATTTTACCTCATTTTCACTTTTAGCATAGACAACATTACTAAAACCAGAGACAAGGGTTTCTCCAAAACAAAGGTTTTTCGGATGACAGCGACAAATGATGGGAATGAACTAAAAGATATCTCAAAGGGACTAAAGAAACATACAGAGCCTTTCCTTATAGACAGGATCTAGTAACGTTTTTGCTACTTACTAAGTGATTAATTAACTTAGACGAAATACGAGTAAGCCAGTGTGATACTGTCTTAAAAAGTCTATAAACGCACATTGTGCCGCAATTCTATCAACAAAATTACACTTAATCCGTCCGGATCGAATCAAGAATGAAGTAATTCAACGGAGAACCAAAGTGGTCGACATAACTCTCAGAGTCAGCTAGCTGAAGTGGCAGTGGGTTGGCCACATCTGCCGTCAGCGATGGCAGATGGAGGAGGAAAGAATAGAGGCCACATATGTGGCGACGAAACATAGGGCTGTCTCTCTAGATGTACCGGCGATCTCAAAAAAGGGGTTGGTAGCGGTTGGATGCGGAAAGCTGAGGATTGCATGCTGTGGAAAGCATTGGGGGAGGCCTAGATTTGGGGCTTGGGGGGGATTTTTGGGGTGTAAGTGGTTCATCAACATCTTTGAACCAAAGCCAACTTCACCTGCACGCGGTGCACCCTGCTGACTGATAAACGAAGCTCTGGCGAAAAGAGAGGTAGGGAGCGTAATTGTAAGATACCCGACTGGGGAATGTACCTCCACCTCACAGAATACCGCAGCCAAATAACGGTTCCCTTGAGGGCTGTTATGTTCCTGCGAGTGAGTGAGGTTACCAGAAAGGAAGGAGATGCTGCGATGGCAGCGGGGGTGGCGGCGCACGAGCAATATTTTATGTTGCGAGCGTTAATATGGCTACGGTAACTGCTTCACATCAGGCGGGCCGTATGCTTGTCTGCCACCCGACATAGTATAAAAAAAATTGATCCAGCAGTGGGTAATACAGGCTAATAATGAAAGCTTGCGACCGTGGCTTCGTACATGCGGAAATTTTCAAAAAATATTTCTTAGTGAACGCCTTCATCTTCTATATATATAGACATTAATCCCCATAGTCACGGAATCACGCGTAAACGTCTGAATCGATGTGAATAATTATTTTTTTGTTGTATTTGTTATTATTAGAAGAAGGTTCTTATGGAAGAAAAAAACAAGAAAGTAGCGCGGAAAATGAGAAATTTTAAGAAAATTTAACGACCATATTAGCTTTTCTTATGTAACGTCACGGCGTTTGACAGAATAGGCTTGTATCCCATTTTTTTTTTCGATTTGTTATTTAAAGACGTCACAATAATATAAATATAGGTGAAATAACTTCAATATACACTTAGTTAAGAAGACGACAAGGTCTGTCGAAGCAGCTAGTTAGATATAATAAAACTATTGGCAATTTGCGACAACTGTTTTATTTCCCCAAAAATGTGAACCCAGCAGGAAACTATATCGTCAATTGAGCGAAATACGTAACAAGATGATCAGTTTCATTAAACAATAGACATTGGCTGTTCAATTATTGTTATTGCCTTGAAACGGTTGGGGGAAGAACGTTAAGGCATGTTACACATGGCAACTTATGATGTAGAATATATTCTGATTAGTCACTGATAGTTTATTTATTTAAACAAACGTGCAAACGTACTTATCTACTAAGTTTCTGTTTTTTTTATACTACGTCGGATGGCAGACTCGCAACATGAAATAAGAATCAGAAGTATCACTCACGCGTTGCCGACCCTGCAAAAACCACCTTCACGCCTTTCTTGAAGAACCCCATACTGTAATCTCCTGCGAAAACTTCCTGCAGGTAATTTATTCCACAACCTGAGAGTCCGCGGCAGAAAACTTCTCCGGAACCGCACAGTTCGCGGCCGTCTTGGCTCCAAAGTTTGATGATGAATCCCCAACTGATGCCCCAGCGGTGCGACTGTAGAAGGAGGCTGTACGCATCATATCAAACAACTCTTCCGAACATAATCCATTATATAATCGGTAGAACACCCAAAAGCGGCAAAGTCTTTCCATAAACTTAAAGGTTTTATACCATATTTTTATGTATATAGTAGCTCGATAGTCGAATGACGGGCAATCGCTACTTTGACTCCGAGGTCGCGGGTTCGATGCCCGCACAAGACAAATATTTGCATGAACACGTCTGTTTGTCTTGGTCTGGGTGTTTTCTATGTAATATATTTACAAACAAATATAATATATTTACAGTTATCTAGTGCCAATAGTACAAGCTTTGCTTAGTTTGGGACTAGATGGCAGAGTGTAATTTGTCCAGGAATATTTATTTATTTATATTTACAAGTTTAGTATTTCACTCTGGCGGTGTGGTTTCCGGCAGACTAGAACAGAATCACTCCGTCTCTTCCCGTGGATGTCGTACAAGGCGACTAAGGGAAATACATAAATAAAATAAATAAATGAGAGGGTCGTGCTCCTGTAGTGGAGACTAAATTGAGCTGATGATGATGATGATGATGATTTCACTCTACAAATGTAATGAGATAAAGAAAATTATACAAGTAGATATTTTCTGTTCTACACATGTGGAACCAGCCTTATTTCTGGATATTTCGTCAGAGAAACAAAAGCTGCCCTTTTTCGCTATGTCATATTACACCCTTAATCAGCATGTAAACCTTAGCCAAGTACCACTTAAATGTTTTTTTTTATTTACGTCGGGCGGCGGACAAACATACGGCCCGCCTCATTCGGTCAAAAAGTTATGTGGTTTTATATGCCGAATTATGGGTAATTTAAAAAAACTATTAATCATATCTCCATAACCGTAACTCTTAGGACCCTGGGTCCAAGTGTGGAAAGGTAGTAAATGACCCGGTCAGAAAAATTTTAACGGTCCATCCGCCGAGCATCATGTATATAGATTACACTCTGTAGCCGTTGAAGTACCTAATCATGCCGAAAACGTCTATTTTCCCCAATCTTCACTTTAACAACTGCAGGTTACTGTATTTCATCAATTTTCATAGTTAAATAAACTACAGGGCTTATTAAATCATGTAACAGTTTTTTAATTAGTTATGTATTTTGGTAATAATTAATATTTCACTTAAATGACGCTACTTTTGCAGATTAAAAACAGTCAGGACCCTCTTAAGGTCTACCTTTCGAAAGTACCGCCCAGGATTAGAAAGTAATACACAGCCCCCTTACCACCATCTCTTATTGCGATTCAATAATTGAATAGATTGCGTATTCATACCAATGAATAAGCGACTCTATTCCATTTGAAATAGAGTCGCTTATTCATTGGTATGAATAAGTATTCTATTCAGTTATTGAATCGCAATAAGAGAAGGTGGTAAAGGGGGTGAACAGGTCACAACTACTACGTCAAATAAAATTATATCTATAACATTATCCGACCGAAGTGTCTATACAACTAATTTTGTGAACGAAATAGATAATAAATAAATCCGTAAAAGCACAACGAAATTAAGGAAAAATCGTCCATTTTTGCTTCACAGAAATAAATTCGAAAAGCTGTAGGTAGGTATGTACTATTAATTGTCAAAATTCTTCAAATAATCTTGAGGATAGAATTTTAATTGATATACCTATTAATTTTATTGCTATGTTTTCCTCTTTCCAAAATGGACGTGGATTCGGCGAAAGTTCCAAAAGAGTAGTTCAAATCATACAATCCATAATGAGCAGCAACAACTTCATTCTTTTACCATAATACGCCAAATTAAAAAGAAGTGCTATAAAAGTGTAAAAAAAACATAACACGTGTAGGTATATTTTTGTGAAAAAAAAACTGCAACCATTTTTCTCAAGCCCCAAATAACTCAGCCACACTCGAAAACAAAACTCACTAGCATACGTGTTCCCTACATCTTGCAGCAACATTTCCTCGTGAGTCTGCGATGCCATGAGTTCCTTTGCGAAGACGGTAAAGCCTTCGAATATCAGGAAGTTGTGTATAGAACCGGCTAGCAAATAGCCTCCTTCGGCGCCTACATTTTCTATATACGATGGTGTATCGTACAATAACACGCAGCGCCTCCATTCGAATCTGTTGAACGTGAAATAAAACGTGTAGCGACATCTGTTGCCGAATAGCGTACCTACGTATACACTTTGTGCGCCACCTATAAATGAACAGTGAATTATGTTGTCTAAATAATTACAACTGATTTATTATTTGCAAAGTGTGTAAGAAAAATAGAGTCGGACGATACCTGTTTATACATTGTTAGTAAATAGAGTATGTACATAAAAGAAAAATATCGTTTAGCGCCATCTGTTGTACATTTTATAAACTAAATAAAACAAGACACTTTGAAAACCTGATAAAATAATGAAAATGTTTAGTAAAGCTCATAAAAATACATAATCTTACCTTCTTATAGTGTTAGAAAGACCACAGATCAAATAATTATTATCACTTACTTGTGTATGTGTATGATAGGTAAAACTTGAGGTTTTCTGTGCTGTTCCTGCTGCCTGATGTTGTATCCCACGGGATAAAGGTGATGTTTTCTTTCTTCAGGTAGTTTACGAAGGTTTTCATCATGAGGTGGCAGGTAAATTTGCCAGCAACGTTCATCTGTGCTTCGGACTCCGTGATGAGCAAAAGTTGTTGCCAGTTGAAGCTAGATGGCGTGGAAAACAAATTGTGTTAGTGCCAAGCCACACGTGCGGAAATGTGCTAAAACTATAATATAATTTGTCAAGTCTATTCAATATTATCATAGAGTAAATAAATTAATATTATACATATTTACAAAAAGAAAGGTACATAGGTATTTCCTATTGATAACATTAAAAAAAATACATATAATGTAGCACACTAGCGCCGCTATTGAAAAATCTAATCTTGTAATACTATAAATTATACTGGGCATGTTGTATAAATTATTTTATATATCATACTGGGTGCCAAATAAGTATACGACCCGCTTCTTGTGAAGCAGTTACCGTAGCTCATAGACGTTTACAATACAAACAGGGCAAAGTTATAAAGGGCACACATATGGGGTTATGGGGTGTAAGGAACCCAAAACCGTCTTTAGACTTCACCTATACGTGATGCACCCTGTCTACTAGCTAAAGAGTCTCGGGCGAAAGAGAGATATGTCTGTCTACTAACTACCCTGTCTCTTCAAGTTATCATATCAAGAAGAATCATAGAAGTAGGTACATAATACACCTATGCTAATGCTGTGTCTATAGTTACAATTATCGGAACTTCCTTACTTATCAAATAGAAAAAAGTCACAAGCCTATTGGTCTTTAGGTAAGCATGACTGACTGGGGTAAAAAATAAATGGGGTGTGGCTACGTCATGGATACGGATATCTGACTTTGGAGGTGAATACGTTATATATGCACTAAAATTATCTCAAAATGGCAGCGATTCCCCCTCCCCCCATTTGATGTTCAATAGTCCTTACTAAGCGTTATAAATTCTTTGATCCGTCATATATCCAGTGATATGTTTGAATTTTGGATATAGAGCATAGATTCGAAACTGCAACGCCAAACTGTAGCCCCTGATTTTGTTACTAATGGAGTTTTTTTGGATTGCCCCCGTAAGGGGGCAACCCAAAAATCCATTAATCAACTTTAAAGACATATTCGCATCAAAAATTATTTCTTGCACGCTGGTAACCCTGACATGAAATACATAATAGGTATATACGGAATTCAAAAGTCAAATTCCAAAAGCTTCCTACTCCTACTAATTTCTTCTGATTAAATTCGTTGTGAGTTCCAAGGCAGCCGTAGTTTTACCGGACCCCCCCGGGACTGAAATGGACTTCATTATTCATTGCCTTTTTTGGCGGTCGCCGCTGTTAATCCTGGCTACACAGGAGACACAGTGGTGGGAATGTGTGGTGAGCCCCCGTCCCTTAATATATACGGAATAAATAATATACGTGCAGTGCAATGTGCAAATCCACTCATCCCTAGAATAAAGACCGATTTCTATATTGATGGTAGTTCAATTTCGTGCGTTTTTTTTTAAATAAATATTCCTGGACAAATTACACACTGCCATCTAGTCCCAAACTAAGCAAAGCTTGCACTATGAGTACTAGATAACTGATATTATACTTAGATGATTTTCAGCGAAATTTATTGAGCTTATAAAATCGTCCGGTCGTTCTGTCTGTCCGTCCGTTGCCATGAAACTCAAAATTTCGAAATTCTGACTTCGGATTCGTGTAGAGCATCAAAAAGCAGTACTGTAAAGTGACCTTGGTTTTCCGATATCAATTCGGGAAAGTAATAATAATAAATAAATAATAAATAAATATTGTCAGACAAATTACACAGCGCCATCTAGCCCCAAAGTAAGCGAAGCTTGTGTTATGGGTACTAGACAACTGATAAACATACGTAAATACATTTTTTGTTTGTAAATACATACATATACTTATGATACATAGAATACACCTAGACTAAGACAAACAGACATGTTCATGCACACAAATGTTTGTCCTATGTGGGAATCGAACCCACGAGCTTTGGTGTCGAAGCCGCGTCATTGTCCGCTACGCCACCGAGCTCGTCAGTGAAAGTGGCCAAAATACATAAAATAAATAAATTTCGCTATGGTGGCGCATGCTGCGCGTCCGATGTTTTTAAATACATACATATAATACATAGAAAACACCCAGAGACACGCAACGACGCCACCTAGCTCCTCACAAGCCTATGCTCATACCTACCAGGAGCTCTACCGCCGAAGCTGTAGCAGATTACTTTTTATTTTTATTTTATTTATTTAGAAAACCAACAGCTTACAAATTATGGTTAAATATTTATGTATTATTAGATCGTAATGCCAATGATAGGTTTTCCTATTATAATATTAATCAACATTCAAATATTCTTGTGAAGTTAAAGTATATAACGCTTATTGTAGTTGGCAGTAGAAAAATAACGGGATCAAATTTAAATTTAAATTAACATTAATGTTATGAATAATAATTAATAATTATTAACTATGTAGGTAGTCGTTTGTTACCATCGCATATTTATGATTCGAAGAATAGGTCTTACGTATTAGCACACCCTCCATACAAATGTTGCGTCGTTTACTACTACATAAACAATGTCGTCTGTGCAGAGCGCGAATGAGCGTGTGTGCGGGCGGCGCCATACAAACTATTCCAGATTTGTCTCAGAGTGGAGGTGAGGTTCACACGAGAGAGCGGCAGGGAGTGGCCATACTGTACGTAGTATCATTACTTATACTGTGGTATTAGTTATTGACAAATATCTTCAGCTTTATTATAAAAGTTTTAGTATTATTATCTCTTTTTTAATCTCGGGTCAAGCCCGGTCATTTGATAGGCGTGCGCGGGGATATGGATCCAACGCGTAGAGGCCCCTATGAGAGGTTTAATGTAATGTTGTACGCCCGCCGTGACCCACTCCAGGATATGGCAATGGAACGACATACCCATGAGCAGGTCTCGGCAGGCGTTGAGACTATTGCGAAGTGTGATGGAAAATAAATGGGCTATGGAGATGAGATCTGGGTGAACTTAATACCGGGCTATTACAGAAGAGGGACGGACGCCTGCCATAACTGCTTTTATTGCTAGTTATTTGCGGCAGGCGGTGGCTTGCCACTCACTAGATGGGCCTCCGAAATGCCAGGAAATCGGCCGGAGGCAACACCGGTGTGAGTGACTCAGGGATGTCGAGAGGTGTGCTGCGCTTTCTCCTAAGTTTTAGTATTATTTATTATTGACGAGTCCGGTGGTCGTGTGGCTAGCAATGGCTACTTTGACTCCTAGGGCGCGGGTTCGATCCCCGCACAAGACAAACATTTGTCTGCATGAACATGTATGTTTGTCTTAGTCTGAGTCTTTTCTATGTATTTACAAAAAAAAAATGTATTTAAGTACATTTACAGGTGTCTAGTACCCATAGTACAAAGCTATGCGCTTAATTTGGGACTAGATGGCGCTGTGTCCAGAAATATTTATTTATTATATTTTATTTAATAATAATACCAACTTAGCTCACGTGGCTACCGCCATATGGGACGTTGATTCAACATAATTGTCCCGATAATCGTGTCGGTAAACGGTCTCATAGTGAAAAGTCTCGCCTAATATCTCAGGAGACTTTCGCTAGGTCACTGGGTCAGGGGCCGGATAGAAGGCAGCAATTTAAAGGACTACACGTCTTTTGAGGAGATTCTTCCGTCTGTTACCCTGACTAGCGGCGCCACGGGTCATATAGGGCACTCGCCGGCGGTAACACTTTTAATATAAATTTGTACTTGTAATATAGTATTGTTATTTTTATATTGCAAATACAAATTTGTGTACGAAAGAAAAGAAATTGGTTATCTGTAAAGTCGGTTTACGGACGATAATTTTACGTGATAACGTCATAAAAAAAACAGAGAAAACAGAGTGGAAGAGAGATAGATGCGTCACAAGACGAACGCTTATGCCGATCATGCCTCTCTATCGCTTGATCCGCGCTCTCGGTTACACGCTCGGCTCAGGCGGAACGTCACAATGAGTCATGGTTTTTCGTGCGTGCAGCCGGCGTTCATTCATTTATAATACGTTTTCACGTCAAAAGAAAAATAAACTAATAAAGTCACGTTTATTACATATAATAGAATAGAACGGAACGAAACGGAACGGGACGGAACAGGACGGAACGCAACGGAACGAAACGGGACGGGACGAAACGGAACACAAAATTTTATTGCAAACTGTGTACAAATTCTGATGTTAATGTAAAATTTATGATAGTTTCACAGTTAAACCCTATCGGGCATGCAACAATATGTCATAAGGTACTTACTTAAAGTATAAAGTAAAAACTTACTGTTGTATAAAGCCATCTTAATACGATCTTCTACCTAAGTGTACTATTAGATCATGTGTTCCCTTTGAGACGACGCCAGGGATCCGTGGTCCAATATATCCCCAGTCCGATTGAATTATTCCGGAATTCGGCTTTCAACTACTAAATTGACTTAGTTGATATAAATTAAAGTAGCTTAGAAACTTTCGGGATTATTGGAATGCGGATTAGTTCGCATATAAAAGTTACTTAACGTTTTCCACGCTCAGATTTATTATTTCTTGCCTAATGGGGGTACCCATTACTTGAATTGTGTGCGGATGACAACTGTTTATATTATTTATTTACCCGCGTCACAAAAAATGTAGTACTTGTAACATGACTGTTTTCATTTATGTTAAATGTATGGTTACGTAAATCAAACTTTATCAATCTATATATAAAAAAACGAATCTCTATTTCCCTATGTCGCTTATTCTTCTTTAGGGTTCCGTAACCAAAGGGTAAAAAGGAACCCGATTACTAAGGCTCCGCTGTCCGACCGTCTGTCCGTCTGTCACCAGTCTGTATCTCATGGAACGTGATAGTTAGACAGTAAAAATTTTCGCAGATGATGTTTTCCTGTTGCCGCTATAACAACAAATACTAAAAAATAAAATAAAATAAATATTTAATGTGGCTCCCATACAACAAACGTGATTTTTTGCTCGTTTTGGCTCGCAATCGATAACGGCAATAGGTAGACATTTGAAACACTCACATAATATTTACTTATACATTCACTTTAAAAATAAATAATTAAATAAAAATAAAACTAATATTTAACCCGGCTCCCATACAACAAACTTGATTTTTTTGCCGTTTTTATAGATAATGGTACGGAACCCTTAGTGCGCGAGTCCGACTCGCACTTGATCGGTTTTATTTGTTGTACCTGTTATTATCAGGAAAAGGTTCTTATGAAAGAATTTTAGTTTATATTCTGCATAATTTGGGAAATACATTTATAATTACTATAATCTAGCTGGCTCGACAGACGTTGTATTGTCTCCTTAACAATGAATATTGAATTCGAATTGGTTTCGCGCAATCTGTCAAATGACTGACAGTTCTGATACGCTGTAAAGGTACATTAAAAAGTCAATATGGTCGTTCAATGTTCTTAATTTTTTTAATGTTCCACGCAACTTTCTTGGATGGAATGGATGGAAGAGATGGGATGGGAGGGAAAGACATGTGATTAAGAGAACAATGAATTTGAATGTGGTTGGATATAATGAGAGAAGACCAAAGAAGAGGTGGTTAGATTGCGTGAGAGATGATATGGGCAAGAAAGATAACTAGAGAAATGACGGCGGAGAATGGAAGAAAAAGACATAATGCGTCGATCTCGATAAAGAATAGTGGAAAAAGGCCAAGTCAATAATGACTTTTTAGGGCAAGCGGTTCCTACTGCTAGTTGGCGCTAATCAAAAACAATTATTTGCATACTGTAAGTAAGCGCTTGATAGCAATTGTTACTGACGTGATGTACTGTACCGATTTTACTCTACCCGTGTACCAAGAGGGCGTAAAGTTGAAACCGCGGCTTTTTGGCGCTTAATAAGATTTTTTATCTGTTCTGCACCTAAACGGTTCACGGTTGTCTACATACACTTCGTGATAATAAGATAACTAAATTCAATCCCTCTAAATATTTTGGACTAAAACATGAACTCAACGCTGTAGTGCTTTGACCAAATTCAATCTATAACACTCGACAGAGCAAACACAGATAAATCGGATAAGCCTAAAAGCGATCCTCGGGAAACATACGGCAATTTACTTTATCCGGCTCCGCTACGTCTAACTCTACAATTTCCAATTTCTTTAATTTGTGATCAATCAACTCAAGCCAAGTCTGCTCAAGTGTAATATTAATCGTTCTTTATGTTGTCGAAACAGTTAATGTGCCGTTAACTTCAATAGATATTCTGGTATTAAATAAATAAATAAATATTCCTGGACAAATTACACACTGCCATCTAGTCCCAAACTAAGCAAAACTTGTACTATGGGTACTAGATAAATGATATTAGACTTAAATACATTTTTAAATGCATATATATAGTATATAGAAAACACCCAGACCAAGATCAAGACAAGTGCATGTACACATATGTTTGTATTATGCGGGGATCAAACCCGCGCCCCGGAGTCAAAGTGGACATTGCTAACCATTCGACCATCGGGCTCGAAATAGTGATACTATTAACAATGCAACTCTAAGGCGCCTACAGTTAATGTGCCATTGATTTCTATACTTATTCTGATATTAAGTAATCTCATGAGTTTATTTGAATAGGTAAGAGTACCGTTAAATTACTTGTGTTTGAAGAATTTGCTTTGATTAAAGATCTCTAACCTGAAAAAGTTACTTCAACCTTTAACTTTAACCCTCTTAAAAGCATTAAAATTTATTTTTAAATAAGTGTATTCGTTTTAATTGATATAATGTTATAATCATGTACTTAAATGAAATGGTAAACAAGCAATTAATTTCTAATTATTTAATAATTTTGTAGGTACAAATAGTTGTTTCTACAGCAAACAAAGTTATTGCAGCCGCAGCTTCCACATCTATTTCGCGGTAGGTTTCACTCACGAATATGTGACCCATGAATGTAGAGGGGCACAAGTTCTGCCGTGAAATTACGGCGCGAATTCGTGGCATAATTTCGCGGCACTAATGTAGAGCCGCCATAAGAGACTCCTCTAATACAGGATATTTCAACTTAACAGAGGAGATCCCAAATCATTGTAAACTAAACTTGTAAGAGCCAAAAATCTGAATTTGAATTTGACTAGCCATGCCGCTCTACGACGTTGGCCGAACCTATAAGTTGGCCTAAGAATATTTAAATATGAATTAAAAAAAAAACCTCATGTAGATAGATTATGCAATACTCACCTATAAATGACATAAACGGGTTGATAAATAAAGAGACGTTAGATAAATCAGACGAACACGGCAGACATTTTATCACGTATGTTTTCAGAATTACAACAAATATATACGTGATAAACATGTATTTTAGGAAACACAGCCAAACTTTTTAGATAAGTTTATTAATCTAGAAATGTATTCGAGTATATGGGTATTTGAGTGCTTATAAAATTAGATCTGCCCCCTTACCACCAACTCTTATTGCGATTCAATAACTGAATAGAACGCTTATTCATACTCTATACAGTTTGAAATAGAGTAACTAAAGGTTAGGCTACTTTACGGCCCGTAGTCCGTGGCGGCAACGACGACGGGACGGGATTATATTTTTTAAAAGCTGTTGTTTAGTTCCAATGCAGCTCATATCCATATCCAACTTCCATACTAATATTATAAATGTGAAAGTAGCTTCTTCCTACCTTTATATAGTCAAACCACGGTAGTGGAAGAGGTTAGGCTTGAATGGTCTCATACCAAATTTCTTTTGACGGTTTAACGTCTTATAAATCTATGAACCCCGGCTGTATGCACGAAAAAGCATGACTCATTTGTCACATTCCGCCTGAGCCGAGCTTGCAATGATGATTATGACGTTATCAAGTAAAATTATCGTCTATAAACCAACCAACATTTACAGATAACCAATTTTTTTTTCTAATAATCGTTGGTGAGAATTCTCTTTCCAATTATAGTAAAGGGGTATGCTTATTCGAGCAAAAATAACATAGGTGGACGTCAGGGAATTATCCTTTTATTACGTCAGGGTTTTATCCTTATTTTTGCATTGTGTGTGCTAGATAAATGGATTTTTGCCGCGACTTTTGTTTTTCATGTCCATACGTAACATTTTCTGGTCCTTTCATTGTTTATAACCATATTTCAACTTCAAACTCAGGGATAATAACTTTTAAACGAATGAAAGGAAAAAAAGGGGGAAACAAATTTCTATCACAATGCGACGAACCCGGTGGTCGAATGGTTAGCAATGGCCGATGTCGCGGGTTTGACTCCGATGTCGCGGGTTCGATTACCGCTTAAGACAAACATTTGTGTGGAATGAATAGGGATTGACAACGATAGTATTAAACAATGTTCTTTGTCCTGTTTTTGGTTTGACTTCAACTGAAAAACTACGAAACGTGTTTTCATACGTTTTTCACACATGAAGAAAGTATCGGAAAAGCTGGTCGTGCATGCATGATCACAATGATTACTAAGCTATCGCTAAGCGATAAGGCCGCCTTTTGTACTTAATATTTTAAGTCATAATGGTCATTTTTTTTACTGTTTTTGGTGCAATAAAGAGTATTGTATTGTATCACTACTTATTATAAAACAAAGTCGCTGTCGCTGTCTGTCCGTCCCTATATATGCTTAAATCTTCAAAACTACGCAACGGATTTTGAAGCGGTTTTTTTTAATAGATTCAAGAGGAAGGTTTATATGTATAATACATGCATAATATTGTAGTGTTAGAGGTTTATAAAGAGAGGACATTTTTTGCGCTAAATAAATTGCGAGAAGTTAAAAAATAAAAAATATGAGTTTTCAAAAAACGCTGTTCAACTTTGCATAAAGATTCTCAAGTTCCCTTCCTTTCATTTATATTTATTTCCGGCTCCGTGTCAGAAGTTACACAATTCGTCTCCTTAACTCCGCGTTGAATTATTTTAATTTTTTCTCATCTAATTTGTCAACGGAGTCACGTTCAATTCCGTTCATTTATGTTTTGAAAGATAAATTTCATGATTATTAAATTTATTTGCATTTAAAATTCTATGAAAAAAATGTAAACTACCTGTATTATTTTCATACCACTAGAGTGGAAAACAAGCGTAGGACCCCCCTGATGTAAAGTGGTTAGGTACCGTAGTCATACCGTAGTCCATTAACTCTAGCAACATGAAATATCGCTCGCGCGCCGCCAGTGTATAGACAAAACCAGTAGCGTCTATAGTCTGCGATGACTGCTTTTCATCAGGCAGGTCATATGCTTGTTTGCCACCTTAGTAGTATAAAATAACCTCTTCCTAGTGCCTGATTTAGCTGTGATTGACGCACTCATTAGGTTCTCGTGACAATATAAGATTACCTAAATGTATCCATTTTACGTCTAGTATGGCGGCCGTCACAAAATGGTTATTTATAATTTCCACTTTAACCACTATGGGTATTAAATGAAAGGACTTGATGATTGGAACTAGTAAGCAAATTTTCTAGATTTTTTTATTTTTATTAATAACTAATAAGAGCTTGTTGGCTGTGTGGTTTCCGGCAGACTAGAATAGAATCATTCCGTTTCTTCCCGTGGATGTCGTATAAGGCGACTAAGGGAAGTACATTATCAAATATCGATCAGGCCTCCCCAACCCGTCTGGCCAGTGTGGGGAGTGTAGGCCAAATCTTCCTTCCGTCTAGGACGAACGAGAGAGGGTCGTGCTCCTATCGTGGAGACTAAAATGGAGCTGATGATCATGCTTCATCATAATGTATAAAAAAATCAGCTTGTTTAAAAAATCTTTTTATTTTGTTTATACGTGTTTATGTTTGTGTTGGTTCTACACATAACAAATGTATGGATGCTTATGCCTATATGCATACGTCTATATGTATATGTGTGTTTGTATTATGTATGTGTGTAATGTAAATATGTGTTTGAAATCTAAAGTGTAAAATAGGATAAGGTACGATGGGACTGACATGTCTTTTTAAGACCAAAGTCCCTTAATAAAATTAAGAAAAAAAGAGTCAGCTGAAGTGCATCTACCGAGTCAGTGATGGCAGATAGGGGAGAAAAGTCCTAGAGTGCTGACCTCGTAACAGGCGACGAAACGTCGGGCGCCTTTTAAGGGAACGACCGGAAGCGGCTTGATGTAGAAAGCGAAGGATTGCATATGGTGGAAGGCATTAGGGAAGGCCCATGTCCAGCAGTGGATAGATTGTTTTGTAACTTGGGGTGTAAGTGGTTCATCAACATCTTTGAACAAAAGTCAACTTCACCTGCACGCAGTGCACCCTTCTGACTGACAAACGAAGCTCTGGCGAAAAGAGATGTAGGGAGCGTAATTGTAAGCTACCCGACCTGGGTATGTACCTCCACCTCACAGAATACCGCAGCCAAATAACAACTCCCTTGAGGGTTGTTGAGTTCCTGCGAGTGAGTGAGGTCACCAGAAAGGAAGGAGATGCTGCGTTGGCAGCGGGGGTGACGGCGCGTGAGCGATATTTTATGTTGAGAGCGTTAATATGGCTATGGTAAACGCTTCACATCAGGCGGGCCGTATGCTTGCCTGTCACCCGACGTAGTATAAAAAAAAAATATTCTCGCTGAGTGAAGCCTCGGGCAACAACTTGTTTATCATAAAACAAAATTAGGGTTTGTTTACTATTTACTTTACACAAAAAGAAATATAACCCACTTTGAGTGTCCTTTAATACAGCGTTGGTCACGTTTTATTTTAAAATTAATGGTTTAACTCAAAGCGTTTACTCTGAATACTAATACTGAGGAAGACGCACATTTATTTTCGGTAAGTTTATCAGCCAGTGGGGTAAATTTTTACCCCAGGATAAGTTTAGAGTTAACATTATGTGCCAGTCGCATACAAAAAGATCTCGACGACCTCTAAGGCAAATATTGCGTAGATATCGTCGAGATCTTTATGTATGCGACTGACACGTATGGTAACTCTATACTTAACAGGTTAAGTACCCCAGTGGGGTACAAATATACCCCACCTGCTAATAAACAGACATTATGGTCTAATAAATAAGTAAGCGGTAAGAAAGAAAGAAAAAAAAACATTTTTTGACCACAGATGTTGTAGGATTGTGTGAGTGAGGTTATGGGTAACTCTATATATGACGGCTGATAAGGGTGAATGGAAGAAAATGACATGCTGCGTCGATCTCAAATAATGGGAAAGGGGCAAGCCAATGAATGAATAAAAAGATGCATGAAAAACTATTACAAAAATTAATTATGGTCTAAATTGCCGGTACACCAGGCAATTCCAGTTCAGCTGAGCTGGGGCTTAGTGAGGTCGGCTTTGGCTCAAAGATGGTTGATAAACGATATGGTTCACCAAGTAGTTTAATACGTCTAATTAGGTAATAATGTAGAAACAAAATATTGGTTTTCTACTTCAAGCAAAAGATGGGGTATAAGTATGGGTATACTTATACCCCATCTTTTGTTTGAAGCAGTAGAAGTATAGTAGTAGAAGAGTATATTGCTTGATGTAGAAATTTTCTTCCATTTCGTTCATCAACATTTTTGAGCTAATTAGACGTCTTTATTTATATGAGAGGCAGGCAAACGAGCATGTGGGTCACCTGATGGAAACCCGATGGAAAGGTGTTGATCGCTGATCCGTTGCCAGTCTATAATCCTTCCTTTATTTCTTTCTTTTTTTTACCGTTTTAAACTTGTTTTAAGTAATATTTTGGTTAAAATTTTCAGTCATTCCACTTTATCTACCGTAGTTATAGAAACCTAAGCATCCATTATATGCCATAACGTGCTCTGGCGACGACAGCCCGTAATTAAACTCGCTTCATTTCCTTTAGAAATGGTGTTGAACGATTTTAGCAGTGAAATTCTATGTAATAAGAAGAGAAATAGGATAAAACTATATCGGCAATATTATTTTTAGGGTTCCGTACCCAAAGGGTAAAAAGGAACCCTTTTATTGTCCGTCCATCCGTCCGTCAGTCCGTCTGTCACCAGGCTGTATCTCATGAACCGTGATAGTTAGACAGTTGAAATTTTCACAGATGATGTATTTCTGTTGCCGCTATAATAACAAATACTAAAAATTGAATAAATTAAATATTTAAGGGGGCTCCCATACAGCAAACATAAATAATGTTTGTTGTATGGATGTTTTTGCTCGTTTTTGCTCGTTTTTGCTCACAATTGATAACGGCAACAGGTAGACATTTGAAATACTCACATAATATTTAGTTATATATTCACTTTAAAAAGAAATAAATAAAACAAATATTTAAGGGGGGCACCCATACAACAAACGTGATATATTTGCCGTTTTTATACATAATGGTACGGAACCCTTCGTGCGCGAGTCCGACTCGCACTTGGCCGGTTTTATTTATACTTCGTCGGCTGGAAGACAAGCATACGGCTACAAAGCGGCATCTTGGGAGCGTTTATGGCTACCGCAACCGCTTCACATCCGGTGGGCCGTATGCTCGTTTGCACCCCGACGTAGTATAACCAAAGATATTATTTTAGATATGTTCTCTACGAACTTTGTACTTTGATGTTTACTACGAACATTAGAGAATTTTGTCGTCGTACGTCGGGTGGAAAACAGGCATACGGACCACCTAATGTTAAGCGATTACCGTAATATAAACGCTCCCAAATCACTCTTCAATCACTCCGTTTCTTTCCGTGGATGTCATACAAGGCGACTACGGGAAATACATTATCAAATATCGATCAGGCCTCCCAAACCCGTTTGGCCAGCGTGGGGAGTGTAGGCTAAATCCTCCTTCCGTCTAGGACGGACGAGAGAGGGTCGTGCTCCTGTAGTGGAGACCAAAATGGACCTGATGATGACGATGATCTACCCACTGCTGGATACAGGCCTTTCCCAATGCTTTCCACCATATGCGATCCTACGCTTTCGCATCCAACCGCTTCCAGCTACTTTTGAGTTCGTCGGTCCATATCGAGAGGGGGTGCCCTACGATTCGTCGTCCCGTACATCGCCTCCACTCTAGGACTTTCCTCCCCCATCTGCCATCGCTGACTCGGCGCTATCACGCGTGAACAGCTGGATGGATTTCACTAATTCTTTTTTATATCATTTGTTATTTCCTGACAAGAAGGTTTTTATAAAAAAAATAAGAAAACGTGTGGAATATTAGAAAATTTAACAAAACTGAACTACTATATTAACTTTACTGATGTAACTTTATGTCGTTTGACAGAACTGCCAGTCATTTGACATAGTGCGCAAAACCAATTCAAATTTAATAACTAGCGGGTCAGCGAGTATATTTTAAAGTATGTTACAAAACGGCTGTAGTATATGTTAAAAATGATTAAAAAGGTAATCTGCAAATTATCGGTCTGAGTCCATTAAGCTGGAAAAACTGTTTCAGATCTTACAATATCTAGATAATCTGCAAAATATCTAGGTAATTCCTAGGTAACCTACAGACGTATGATAGGTACCTACGGTATAGTCCACAGAATGGGTTCGTGATTGAACTAACGGACAATTCACCTACGGTTTATCCGTAATCCTAAACTAGACTAGTGTCTGCATACGAAATATTAAAAAATATATACTCGTTATATTACTTAAATTTTTTTTAGAATTTTTGTTTGTTTGTGAGTGTATTTGTACACGCTAATGTCAGAAGAGACTTGGCCGATTTTAATGCGGTTCTTATTGATGTATTATGGCAAGCTTCCCGTAACATTTAGTTTACCATTCTAATCACTACATAGTATAAAACAAAGTCGCTTTCTCTGTCCCTATGTCCCTTTGTATGCTTAAATCTTTGAAACTACGCAACGGATTATGATGCGGTTTTTTTTAATAGATAGAGTGATTCAACTGGAAAGTTTATATGTATAATATATGCATAACATAGTAGAAAAACACTGATAATTTAGAGGTTTCTAATGTGATGTCGTAAATAAACACATTTTTTTGCTCTTTCATTGCAAACGCTGGCTGAACCCAACGAGATAGATCAAAATAATGTAGTACAGTATTGTTCACCTTAAAATGGTCTACAAAAAGTTCGCGATGGTATATGTCTATCTCTTAGTGGTAACACACAATAACCGTTATTTTATTCTTTGCTTTTTACAAGAAATAATGCCTTATTTACGAAGCGATTTTAAACAATACAGAATTAATCCTTATCCAATTAAGTACCTTAAATACATTGCGCATTTAATATAGATTAATATGGCCCTTCACAGCATGTAATTTAAATGAATAGTTTAGAAGATATTACACATTTAAAATGCAGGGACATAACGGCTGTGGCGGTACCGGCCGCGGAGCCGGCGGCGTGTGCCTATAACTGGGGAAGGACTGGATAGGACAAAGCGCAAAGACCTTCTGTAGTACATTTAGTATCAGCATTGCACCCGTGCGAAGCCGGGGCGGGTCGCTAGTCGGTTTATAAACAAAAAAGTTGACCATTCTTATTAAACACCCACGCGGATGAAGTCGCGAACACAGCCAGTCTAAAATATATTGGAGCCAAATATTCAGTTGCAAAAATGAATCCACAGTCAAAGTGTTAGCTGAAAGGCACTCATGTTTTTTCGTGCCTATATACCTACCTCCGCAATAATGTCAACAAAAACAATGCTTTTAAAAGTCCCCTCGAATATAAAAGGTAAGCGCATTCGGGATTGAATCCAAACATAAACCACATCACCGTGTTAACAAGATTTATAAAATTTTCTCTTTACTTCGCTAAACCAAGATTCCTGGGAAATGAATTCATATAAAAATATCAGAGGAAATCAGAAATTTACTCCACATAAGGTTTCGTCTTCTTTACCTTCAAACAATGACATAAGGTAAGTACAAACCTGTGATTTGAATATGTGTGCGCGTGTCAATCTAATCGATCTCGCCAGTTAAGCAATTTTGATCGTAGCTTGTCTATCGATGGCTACCAACTATGTACTCTGTACAGAAGGTGTCAAATTAAGGGCAATACAGCTCGCGATGTAGTGTTAAGACACAGCTCGGCCATTCCATACAAATGCCGCATCGTTTACTACTACATAAACAATGTCGTCTGTGCAGAGCGGAAATGAGCGTGTGTGCGTGCAGCGCCCATACAAACTGTTCCAAATTCGTCTCAGAAGGGAGGTGAGGTCAATACGAAAGAATGGCAGGTAGTGGTCATACTGTACACAGTACTATTACTTATACTGTGCTTAAACCTTGGGTCCGGGCTATTGTGTCAATTATCGCCTACGTACTTTGTACAGAAGATGTTGTTGTTTTTATGTACTTCTGTAAAAACTTCTGTGTTTTTTGTACATCGATTAATGCAGCAATTAGCAAAAAGTTTAAGAGAATACCTAGCACAATGCAATATAGGTCTCGACCTAGTGCAAACTCCTGCCTCTCAAGAGGAATGATGGTGCTTGACTAATGTACTTAACTTTTTAACTAGCTTAAATAATGTACTTAATTTTATAGGAACTCTTGTGAAAAGTAACAACACTATTTTTGAAATCATAAAACGAGCAAATTCTATATTCAACTGTACATAATGTATGTCAATATTTTTTTTTTGCTTTACTATTTTGCTTTAATAGAAAGAAAGAAAGGAGTATCGGATGTATCTTAATATTTTTTTTTTTTTGCTTTACTATTTTGCTTTAATAGAAAGAAAGAAAGGAGTATCGGATGGCAACGGATCGGTGACCCCTTGGTGTTGCTGATCTCAATGGGCGGTGATGATTACTTTCCATCAGGTGACCCGCATGCTCGTTTGCCATGTCTCCCTCTCACTTAAAAATAAAGCTTAAATTTTTAACCAACTTAAAAAAATTAAGTTCTATGTTTGACTCTAAGTATCTTTTTTTTATTTCTGTGATCGAAGGTTAGGAAGACTTATTGCAAATTCCAGATTCTATTAAGGGTAGATTGTGCTTTACTAGCTACAATAATGTATTTTTTAAGAACCTTTGTGAAAAGTAACAAGACGGTTATAGAATAAGAAGTCTGTTTTCTATTTTCGTAAAATGTTTATTTTACTTTACAATGCTGCAGATTTTTAAATCGGTTAATTAAAAAGAAAGTTTGTTTATTTACAGTATGTTATTGTGGCATAATAATAGCAAATATTTATAACGATATTTTGCATTTAATGTCAGTTTAATAGCACAATAAAGCATGTTTGTAGCCGACAACTCTGAAGCAATAACTTACTTTTATACCCTTCGCTTTTATTACCGCCGCGTGACCATCATACCAATATTTCCGAATTGAATCTCAATACGATGAGTGCAAATTTTACGATCAACCCTAGGCCACAATTCGGAACGCTAAAAATTCTTGTGAAATGACATTGTAGAAGATGACATACTCAGGCGAAAATGAGTTCTAGTCAGTACGAAATAGTGATCAATAATATATCTGCAAGAATTTTCTTTTTTCGAGTTGTGTCCCGGAATTCAATGAAGCAATCTGGTTATTGTATGGTTTTACTTTAACGTTTTTTAATTTTTATTTATTTATTACTGCATATAAACAATATAAGATATAACCAAACATAAACTCGCCAAGGACAAGGAATTCATCCTCACACATTAGAACCGAAGTGTTCAAGTACTGTGCGGTTCCAGAGAAGTTTTCTTCTACATGCTTGATAAGCTGTGGATTGAACTGCCTGTTGAGGTTATCCCAGGAGACTAGTGCACGGGTTTCTTCAAAAAGGCCGTGAACTTGTTTTTGTTTTGTTTTGTTAATATCTTTATTGTACATAAAATTAATATACAACAGAGCAAGTTAAAGAAAAAGTACAGCCAAACCTTATAGTTAAATTAGAGTAACGTTAACGTAACTGGATTTTAACCAGATACGTTAACTAAATTAATTAAATAAGTTACGTTAACGTTAAGATATTGAGTATTGAGTAAAAATATCTGCCATAAATGCCAACACATCACTAAAAAGTGATCTACACAGCTACATGTTGGCTAATTTACAACTGTTACACAATTTTTAATAAAATTTTTAACAAGAAATCATCCATTTCCGTACAAAGAAATATTCTTCGCAGTCATTTTATGTTCTCTCAATTTACGAGCGAGAATGAAAGAGTTGTATTCATCAAATTACTCTCATATACGCTACATACGAGGAAATGGCTTTAAAATCCCGCCGTTAAATAAAAAAATCTTTATTAACGTATTTATATAGATACGATTTTATGTTTATTAGAAAACATTTCCATGTTTTGATACTTAGCTAGGATTGCCAGAACAAAAAAATAAAAAGGAGAGCAAATTAGTATTATTTATTACAACTTCGATAAATAAAACAAGGACAAATTGTAAAAGGAGGGCAATATGTCATCATCATCATCATCATCAGGTCCATTTTAGTCTCCACTACAGGACGGACGAGAGAGGGTCGTGACCCTCTCTCGTCCGTCCTAGACAGAAGGAGGATTTGGCTTACACTCTCCACGCTGGCCAAACGGGTTGGGGAGGCCTGATCGATATTTGATTATGTATTTCCCGTAGTCGTATTGTACGACATCCACCGGAAGAAACGGAGTGTTTTAAAAAAGATTAATAATAATATGTAAAAAAAACTTTTAATGGCATATTTGCTGTCTCTCACACTGCCTACTCCTACTAATTTCTTTTGATTAAATTCAATGTGAGTTCCAAGGCAGCCGTAGTTTTACCCCGTGACTGAAGTGGACTTCATTGTTCATTGCCTATTTTAGTAGTAGCCGCTGGTAATCCCGGCTACACAGGGGACACAGTGGTGGGAATGTGTGGTAGGACCCGGCACGTAGATAAGATAAGATAAGATAAAGATAAATGAAAATGTAGAAAATATGAAAATGCTATCAGGTATTATTTATCCCTTTTTGAAACTTAATAATAACAAACTCAAGCTAAACAAAGCATAGCTAACGAAAATTTATCAATCAAAGTGTATAATTTGTGCGCCAAGTTCTAAAGGAAACTTCATTTCGTATCCAAACAAAAATTTAAATTTATGTTAAAAGTTTGATGAATTTAGACTTTTATATGACTACCGCGGCTCAGGTAAGATGGATATTCGGTTATGACAAAAGATTATTTTATAAAAATCTTTTGTTCTTTTTACGTAACAGGCCCACCACACACGAGTCTTCAATGTAGTCAAGATACTGAAAAGGCAATATAAAATTAAGTCCACCGCGATCCCGTTTGGGGCATCGTCTTGGCATATATTTAGTTACTTGGTATATATTTCGTTGAATAAGGTAGGACAGGTTGCTGAATGTAACATGTCAATATCGCCCAATATAGCTTTCGGATTTTTTTCGTAATAAATTTTTCAATAGTTTTTTGTATCAAAGCTTGCATATAGCTGGGTGTACTTAATCAACGTCATAAAGTGATATAAAGCGCACGAAATATATTGTTCAGTAAATTTGATCAACGTTAAGATATAATGATCATTCAATTTGCCGAAGAAGTCCTCTGTAATTTTAAGACATATTATGTTGAGCTAGCTTTAAAATGCTTATTGGGAAACATGTTGCAAGAATAGTTATATTGTATGTTACGAGTGTGAGTATTTTGTATGTACGCTCGGGTTAAATTGATGTGCAAACAGTATATTTTAGATGAAAATCATAAATTTCTGTATATTAAACAACTTTTTTGTCGTGCATTTGAGGAAAAAATAGTAGGTTTTGTTAAACAATTGGTTTACTTGCTGTGAAATAATTTATTTGATGTCAAAATTAATTAATTTCTGAATATAAATTAATAGGTAGGTGATAAGATTTTTCATGTGCATTTAAAAAAAATTTTTTTTTTTTATTTATCTTAAATTAGTTATTTCATTTTTTTTATTTGACATCATCATTATAAATTTTCTAAGTATTCCGGTAGAATTTATTTTTGTATCAATTTATGTCCATGGTAATTTATGGAATGTAATGCAATGACCCCTTGTTGATCGAAATAAATGACATTTATTTATTTATTATTTATAAAATATCCCGTAGTAATGAACACACATGGTTACCCTTTAGACGAAAATGGAGGGGACTTCATATATAAATTTACACATTTATTAGGTATTATTTAAATTTAAGTTCATTCGTTCGTTCGTTATTTCTTGTTGCGAGCGTTTATATGGCTACGATAACCGTTTCACATCAGGCGGGCCCAATGCTTATCTATCACCCGAGTATAAAAAAAAGTATTAAAAATCTAAACGAGTTGTGTTTTCAAAGATGTTTTGTGGTGCTTTTTTTTACATTACATGCCTTACTTCTGCTTTTCTACTTTTTATTCAGTCAACATACACGGAAGTAATAGTTGTAAAAGGACTTGTTACGACTTGGCGAGTCCACTGCAGTGCAGTCGCGGTGTGTTGTATAATCTATTTTAAATACTACCCTCATTCTTTCCTTTTCCTTCACATAAAGTAAAGCAACCTCTAACGAGACTCGAGAGGGTTCCCTTAAATATTTATTAGAGGTTTTGCCTCATAGAGCGAACGCCTTGTATAATATGTTTAAACATAAGGGTAATACCGAAACAGCCTGTTGCCTTCAAATTTGAATAACCTCGTTAAGGCAGAGGGGTGATTTAATTTTTTCTTAATATTTACTTTTTGAGGTTTATAAATATTTAACAAAATTAAATGAGCAATATGAGTAGTTCGATAGCGCCATTGCGCATGTCATGTAATCGGATACGCAAGTTAAGCAACAACGTTCGTAGCCTGTCCACGGAAGGGTATATTTATCTCAAGCTCCGCCAAGCTTCGGGCCGCACCCTAGGCCGTCGATCAAGATAGTTGTCATTTGATGGCAGTCGTTAAGCCAAGTCAGTGGCCTTCAGGCGCTAGGCGGCTTGATAACAATGACCTCCAACAATCCGCAGTTGAGCAGCGTAGTGAAGTACGCTCTAAAACCTATCGATTGAGGGGTAACCCATTTTCCAATAGTGGGATGGATAAGGGTTGATGACAAACAAGCAATCTTAGAATGATTAAGCCGCAGTAGGCGCCAATCATTTGCTATTTTTAATAATAATATTGATATTTTTAATAATAGATATAGTTCGTTGTCAACCTACAATCATCCCACTGCTGGGATACGGGTCTCCCTTCAATTCAACGGGTTTACAGCGTATTCACACTGGTCAACAGCAGGTTGGTGGAGACCAGTGTTTTGAAGCTGCCTAAAGGCCACTGTTGTTACTTACCCACTGTCATGTCAATGTCAATGACCTTCCGGTTATATCACAGGATTGTGAGTATCTCGTCTAGTAAACCATCCAGACGAGAGGACCTTTACCTGCACCGCTCTCGCACTCGGTGAACCAACCAAGCACTCAAGCAGATTGGTAGCAGAGGGGCAATTCTCGTAATTAAAATATAGTCAAAATTCAGTTTCGATCTCACAAATGTCACATTTGGTATCCTCGTAACACAATATGTAACTTCAAAATTAAATTTAAGCGGGATCATATCGAAATATGAATGAAAATTAAACAAACTAAGAATGTTACTTTGCTAAAAACAAAAATTGATAATATATAATTAATGAAATTAAGTATATAATTTAAGTCAATTCACAATTCAATCTCGATTCGGTCAACTTTCAATCTGGGTTCGTAGAAAAATTACGAGAATTGGTCCTATGGTCTTACTCCCCTGTCACCTGCAAACAGGCTACTTAGGTCTGCACAGACCCCTGTGCAGACTTAAGTAGTCTGTTTGCAGGTGCTGCAGCAGGAGCATTAGCTGTAGGCATAGAGTCCGTTGTCATCTAATGACAACAGCTGGGACGGACAGGTGCCCTTTAAAGCAAGGCTAGGATTAGGATATACAGAGAAGAAACCCATCTAAAGGCAGGCTGCGGTCGACGTTGCTTACTATAATCGTTCTGTGATCCAAGTTATAAATATTTGACTATCGGGCCACACGTAACATAATTATTATATTACTTTTTGACTTGCCTTAAATACTTTTAAAATGGAAAAATTTACTTCCCCTGCCTAGGTGGGATTTGAACCCACGACCTCTCGATTACCAGTCGAGTGCTCTTCCATACACATATACATAACATCTCACATTGACGAGCTCGGTGGCGTAGCGGTCAATGACGCGGCTTCAACACCAACGCTCATGGGTTCGATTCCCACATAGGACAAACATTTGTGTGCATGAACATGTCTGTTTGTCTTGGTCTGGGTGTTTTCTATGTATCATAAGTATGTATTTACAAAAAAAATGTATTTACGTATGTTTATCAGTTGTCTAGTACCCATAACACAAGCTTCGCTTACTTTGGGGCTAGATGGCGCTGTGTAATTTGTCTGATAATATTTACCATATTTACCTCTAAATATTTCACCCTATTTCACCCATCAATAGGCAAGTAACATTGACATTGCTTACTACAATTTCAAAAAAAATCAAAATCAAAAAATTCTTTATTCCTTGGACTTTATAAAGCACTTAGAAACGTCATACAAATTAAATATAAGAAACATGTGTAAATCATTACTACTCTAAATCCGCAGAGCTTAGATTCACTTTCATCACACTATCTTGAATGTGAAAGTGAATTTAAGTGTTCTGTGATCTGAGTTACTAGCCCACGGGGCCCAAATTGAGGTAGAGTAGAGCGAGTAGATTCGCTGAGTTTATGTTTTTCATTGATTTCAATGGAAAATGTATTTGATTCCTAAATACATATTTTTTAATATATAGGAAACATTCAAACCATGACAAACAGTTCATACACATGTTTGTATGTGCAGGGATCGAACCAGCGACCTCGGAGTCAAAGTAGCGATTGCTAACCTCGACAACAGCCCCCTTACCACCATCTCTTATTGCGATTCAATAATTGAGTAGATCGCTTATTCATACCAATGAATAAGCGACTCTATTCAATTTGAAATAGAGTCGCTTATTCATTGGTATGAATAAGCAATCTATTCAGTTATTGAGTCGCAATAAGAGATGGTGGTAAGGGGGCAGGGCTCGTCACTAAATAAATGTTTCATAATCTTACAAATTAGCTTCCAGGTAACTTTAAAGTTGTAGGCAAATTCAAATCCCTTCAGACCCGCGTGGTTTGTTAGAATATACACGGGCTGAAAGTGCTGAAACTAATGAATGTTCACTTCATTAATTATTAATCTTAATTCATTATCATTATATGAACCAAAGGATGTGTCCACTGCTGAACTTAGACCTCCCAGGTATACATCACGTGTATTGTCCTGAACGAGCGAGCCTGAACGAGCTGAAGCCGATTCCCATTAGTTTTTTGATTGCAAAATGGAAAAATGTGAAAAATTGTTTTGAAATCGACCGCTGTGCAGGATATTTTTTTTTTTTTTTTTTTTTATACTACGTCGGGTAGCAGACAAGCATACGGCCCGCCTGATGTGGAGCGGTTACCGTAGCCATATTAACGCTTGCAACATAAAATATTGCTCGCGCGCCGCCACCCCCGCTGCCAACGTAGCATCTCCTTCCTTTCTTTCTGGTGACCTCACTCACTCGCAGGAACACAACAACACTCAAGGGAATTGTTATTTAGCTGCGGTATTCTGTGAGGTGGAGGTATATTCCCCAGTCGGGTAGCTTACAATTACGCTCCATACCTCTCTTTTCGCCAGAGCTTCGTTTGTCAGTCAGCAGGGTGCACCACGTGCAGGTGAAGTTGACTTTGGTTCAAAGATCTTGATGAACCACTTACACCCCAAATTATCTAATTATATATATATTTTTTATCGATTAAAGCTTATGATGTAACGAATCGAGAAATAAGATTTTATTTTTAGATTATAAACTCAATTATAACATATATTTTTAATATCATATAGATTTTATTATAAAGAGCTACTCACGCGCCCAAAAATTACAAAAGAGTACCCAAAGTTAAGAGTGAAACAAGTACAGACTCCACGAAAATGGTCTCCATGGACCATATAAACATTGGTAATTAAGTTTAAGCAAGTAATGTTTTAATTACGAAACTTTCGCGACAGGTCTCTGAAGGGTACTTATTCATGCGTACAAATTTTGCGCTTAGTCTGCTACAAATAATTAGAATAAATAATAATAAATATTGTCAGACAAATTACACAGCGCCATCTATCCCCAAAGTAAGCGAAGCTTGTGTTATGGTACTGATAAACATACGTAAATACATTTTTTTTTGTAAATACATACTTATGATACATAGAAAACACCCAGACCAAAACAAACAGACATGTTCATGCACACAAATGTTTGTCCTGTGTGGGAATCGAGCCCACGAGCGTTGGTGTCGAAGCCGCGTCATTGACCGCTACGCCACCGAGCTCGTCAAGCTAGAATATAATTTGTAATCAGTTTACTTATTTTACTTTTGTACGTCTACGGACTTAAGTCGTTTGGTTACTCTGTGGTCGAATGGAAGAGATCCCTTTCTGACTGACGCCTTGTACAGATAAAGTGTTTGTTCATAAATTGTATCGTATATAATGTTATAGTCAATACCCGAAATCTAGGCGCTCCTAGGTTTGACTAGTTAAACCTCGCACAACTCACCTCGCTCTCCAAGGACAAGTCGAGCCTCGCTCGCGTCGCTCGCTCGTGTATTGTTGATCACAAGCTTAACATAACATTTTGGGATGGAAGTGGTTCATCAACATCTTTGAACCAAAGCCAACTTCACCTACATGCGGTGCACCCTGCTGACTAACAAACGAAGTTCTGGCGAAAAGAGTGATAGGGAGCGTAATTGTAAGCTACCCGACTGGGGAATGTACCTCCACCTCACAGAATACCGCAGCCAAATAACGGTTCCCTTGAGGGCTGTTGTGTTCCTGCGTGAGTGAGGTCACCAGAAAGGAAGGAGATGCTGCGATGGCAGCGGGGGTGGCGGCGCGCGAGCGATATTTTAAGTTGTGAGCGTTAATATGGCTACGGTAACCGCTTCACATCAGGCGGGCCGTATGCTTGTCTGCCACCGGACGTAGTATAAAAAAAAAATAACCTAACCAACGTCCTGGGTCAAAGTAGTGTCGACGAAGTCGCAGGTACAAGCTAATAAGTTGTAATGTTGATGCTGTTGATTGTTGGCACTTGGTAATAATATCAGTTACCCATAATACTCATGCAAGCTTTGCTTAGTTTGGGGCTAGATGGCAGTGTGTAATCTGCCCAGAAATCATTATTTATAATAATAAAATGTCTACAAGATTCAAACAAAATATCAACAATATTTTAATACCCAACGAGCCCGTTGGACGAATGGCTGGCAATGACTACTTTGGCTCCGAGGTCGCGGGTTTGATCCTCACACAAAACAAACATTTGTGTGAACATGTCTGTTTGTCTCGGTCTGGGTGTTTTGTGTGGATTATATGTATTTACACAAAAACAACATGTTTAAGTTTTCTATTAATTATTATCTAGTACCCATAGTACAAGCTTTGCTTCGTTTGGAACTAGATGACAGTGTGTTATTTGTCTAAATACATTGAACAGTCTCCCCAACCCGTTTGGCCAGCGTGGGGAGTGTAGGTCAAATCCTCCTTCCGTCTAGGACGGACGAGAGAGGGTCGTGCTCCTGTAGTGGAGACTAAAATGGACCTGATGATGATGATGATGATTGAACAGTACAAGTCCTATAGTAATAACAAAATGTTTTTATGTTCTAAAAATAACTTATAGAAATATAATAATATGAACACTATAACACATGTTAAAAGCCCATACCAATTAAAGGATACTTACTTACTTGTATAAGAGAATCAGTGATTTCACCGGAAAAAGTCTTTTCGCCCCGCCTGATGGTAAGAGAAAAAATGCAAACTTACCTAGTACCAGAAGCAGTTAATCAGCCGCCTCACACCAGGAAGACAATCTTCAGAGTGAAATTAAACAGACATTCATGGTAAGCGTTAATTGACTCAAGTTTTGGATATTTTTTACATTGTAAAATGTAAACCCGTGTTCAGTAAAATACAATGTGTCTACTTAAAATCTCCGGCACCGACTGCGTGACGTATCCCAGTTATTTGCTACAAGCGGCCCGTCCACCTTTTATACTTTTCATTTTTTATTACCATTTATTATTATAATAATAACAATAATTCACCTTTTATTCCTTCATATAACAGAGTCTAATAATCCTTTGTATTAATAGAAACTTAGATAAAATTCCTTTTCATCCCTTTTTTCTTCTTGTTCCTATCTCATTCCAGTGGATTTCCCATAGAAACCTTGTCCTAACAATCTCATCATATTTTGACATGAAACGTTTTTAAAATCACTCCAATAATTAAATCCGGCTAACCTGAAGCCGATTACCATCGCATATTTTGATTCGAATAATAGGTATTACGTTTAAGTTATTTCCAAACATCTTCAGTTTATTCGGTAAAGCTCCAGGGTTTCTATCAGCTAAGTTAAACACAGGTACCATAAATCTAAGCTGAAATTTGATTTTCGTAATAAAACAATCTGATGGTAATCGGCTTCAGCTTCAGCGGTAGGTCCACTTGTCCTAACAATTTCATCATATTTTTTTCTTTGTTATTTTTTCTAATTTTATTCTAAAACTTTAAAAATTCTATTACATGATTATAGCTATTCATAGTATATTCATGTAATAGAAATTTTAAAGAAAGACGTAAGGGGATTTTTCAGGATCGGCAACGTGTAAATGATATCTCAGATGTTGCATGCGTTCATAAACTGATTTGACTTAAAAACTGTCATCTAATGACAACAGTCGGGACCAACGGCTTATCGTGTCGTCCGAAGCATAGAGCAGTTAGAAATTAAACCCATCCATAGACAGGCTTAGGTCGACGTTGCTTAACTTGCGTGTTCGATTAGACTGAGACGCGCAACGATACCATTGAGCTCCTCAATCAGAATCAGCGTACCTCATCGTAAACGTGTTCATGAACAGGGTACCTATGTATTATATGCATTGGTCTTTAGTCTTAAAACAATGTGATATGACTAATCGTGACGACGCGTAACCACACCAACAGTCGGCTTGACCCGCGGCGTTAGATATACTTATAAAAAAATATAGTGTTCTTTCATCAAAGAAGTAATGGTACCACATAAAAAAGGTTTACGGCACGCAACTCGGTCCCTGAGAGTCAAGAAATGTCCACATACATTCTCATAGGTAATGCAATTTATTACAGTTATTCCTTTATAAACCACGTCAACTGACGCGAACCACAAAGTCTACTCACAGCATCAACAGAGACGAGGCGGAAAATGGTTTATGAGTTTACATTGAGTTCAAACCTCTGCCTGCCTATGTATAGGCTATTATTAAGTGGGCCTATCATTTTTATACTCGATAAGTTCGCTATATGAAATGAAACTTAGACCACAGACATTAAATTATAATTGAATGTCTGTGACTTGGACTCTACTTACACATTTTTATTTACTGATATAATATTTATTTCTTTGAATTAGTAACATAATACATAAAATAGAACTATAAAACGAAAGTACCTAAAACGAAATATATATATAACACATTTTTATTAATCATATTCTTATTTTTTATCATTATTTTTATCTGCTAGCATTTTGGTATTGACCATTGGCGAATAAGAAATGCTTGAATGATGCTAAACAATCATAGGCCAATTCTAAAATAAATATTGTTAAAAATATAAATATAAATAAAATATGTTACTAAAATTTCGGATAATTTCTAAAACATTTCGTTGTGTCGACAACAAAACTAGTAACTATAGGCCCTATATATAATAAGCCTCATAAATTAAGCCTAGACCGCAGACATTTATAAAAAGTTTGGAGTGTATGTGACTAACCACTATCTTTGAGCCAAAGCCAACCTCATTTGCAAATGATGCACCTTGCTAACTGACTAACGAGGCTCTGGCGAAAAGCCAAACAACAATTCCCTTAAGAGTTCTTGTTTCTGCGAGTGAGTGAGGTCACCAGAAAGAAAGAAAGGAAGGAGTAAAGGCTGACAACGGATTGGCGACCCCTTGGTGTTGGAGATCAGCAGATCTCCAAGGGCGGTGGTGATTTCTTTACATCAGTTGACTCACATGCTCGTTTACCCCCCTCTCATTAAAAAAAATAGCTGCAAATAGATTTTTTGTCATTGCGTATAACATGTGTGATGTGGCCATAGGCGTGGTGATGCCCATTAAGTATCTCTTAATGGGAAGCATCACCATGTATATGGCCTAAACTATAATAAATATAGAAACTATACAAAACTAAAAAGAATCAAAAATCTATAAAGGACATTCCATGAAAATGACGAAAAATAATTAACGATTAATTTATCAGGCACCCCATATTATATGAAATTCAGTATTAACGAAAACTGTACAATTTTCTGCCTTGTCTCTGTAACATACATAGCTAAAACAATAAAAACAACAATAAAAAAAGGAGATCACTCACTGTCGAAAGATATCAATGAGGAAGTAGGCTATGTCCTTAAATCCAAGAGGGCCACTTCTGACCAGCATATAGAACTCGTGCTCACAGGCTTGTTTAATGTTGGCGAAGTCAAAGGAGAAGCCACCCGTGGTGATGAGTGGAGTGCCACTGCTGCCCAGGAACTTGGTGATTCTGGCCACGGACGCTGTGGAAGAGATAAGTAATATATATTCCTGGACAAATTACATACTGCCATCTAGTCCCAAACTAAGCAATGCTTGTACTATGGGTATTAGGTCACTGATATTATTATTATTATTTTTTGTAAATACATACATATAATATATAAAACACCCAGACGAAGACAAAAAGACATGTTCATGTACACAAATATATCTCTACGTATAAAGCGACATGTCAAAAATGGGATTTTTTTATTGCATAAATTGCTGTAGATTGTCCGTAAAAATGTAAAAATTGATTGTATATAATTAAAAAGTATGAAATTAACTCATTTATGCAATAATAATATTGTATCGAACCCGCGACCTCGGAGTCAAAGTAGCCATTGCTAACCATTCTACCAGCGGGCTCGTCAATCATTATTCTTCTTCTTAGTTGGTCATTCGTTGCAGAGTGGTCGTGATTATAAAGACATACCCTTGGAACACACAGTTAGGCAGAACAAACCATGTTATGAGTTCAGATAAAGCTACATCTCCTGCGAGCGTTTTCTTTTTTCATAAAAATGTCGAGACAAAGTGGAGTGGCGTTTGTTCTCGGCGATCTGATGGAAAACTTCACCCGTGCTGGTGACGTCAGGCAGGATTTGTTTAAAGGTACAGTTGCGAGATAGTCGGCAATCGCAGACCGCAGCTGCAGACTGCAAGGGCCACTACTAGTTTATATGAATTTTAAAATTAATTCTTATGTAGACGTAGTGTAGCTTGTGATGTGCAGCTGCGGCGGTGGCCGGACGTCTCGGAATTGTACCTTAATTCTCAACGGCCTTACTGCTGATATTTGTCTATCAAAAATACACCGATTACGTAGTACGTTTTTCTAGTGGGAATGCGATAGAAACTATCAATTTGTATATTATATAGCTTTCCTGTCTAACGCTGGAGCCAGTTTGGGTACGATAACAAAATGTTCTTGTGCAGTGTTTTTGTATAATAATTAAATAGCCTTTACACTGAGAATAATTAAGTAATATACCATTGTTTTCTTGTAATCTGTAGATACAAATCAACAATAAAGGACGACAAAGGACTAGAAATGTTTCGTTTAACGTTTCATTTCCTCTGAACCCGTTTTATTGCCCGTTTCCTTATTCGAACATCAAAGGTGATCCTTCCGAATATTGCTCTTTATTCAGCATGTTTTATTAGTGACAGGCACATTATGGATGCAAGGTGTATAGAACATATCGATATATAGAACTAGTTCAATATCGATATTTCAATATATCGCTGTGGACCGTCGACATACAATATAATAAACTATTCTTTATTGCGCCAAATAAAAGATTTTACAGAGGTATTAATATAATAAAACTACAAAAGGCGGTCTTATCGCTAAGCGATCTCTGTCAGACAACCATATGGTAGAGGAAACAAGAATGATAGTAAGCACTTCTTTTTAGTTGTATCGATTATAACATTTATTATTTCAATCAATAAAAAAATAGAAAATAGAAAATGCGTTTACATAATATTGTTTTTAGGATTTAACAAAAAGCAGTATGCTTCGAAAAACAGTTTATGATCCACCACGAAAACCGATACAGAAAATGTTACTAAGCACATTAAGCAAATATTAATTAAAATATAATATATAAATTAGTAGGTATCTAATAATTCTGTATGCCATAATTTGCGCATTTCTATCTACAATTCCAGATCAATTATTATATTAATAAACCAAGTATTACAACCTGGAAGAGATGTCTTGTAGAGATAAGCTCACCTTTGTACACCCATATTATTGCCCAATTTAGAATAATTATATTTAATATGCATTAAACAATAAAAAAAATACTTTTCCCCGGTATTCTGCACTAGATATTTGGTGGTGACTTGAAAACAATAATAATCTTTAGAAGTTCAATATAACAGCAATTCACTCATTTAGTAACTATACGATTTTGATCGGGCTTTTTCGATATTATGAGTCTTTTTCGATATCGGCGAATCTTCGATATTAATAAATATCGATATTTTGGACGACGATATCCATATCCATACTTCCATACTATATATAATATTATAAATGTGAAAGTGTGTTTGTTTGTCCTTCTTTCACGTCGAAAGTAACAAACGGTTTGCCATGATTTTTTTTTTGGAGATAGTTTAAGGCCTGGAGAGTGACATAGGCTACTCTTTATCCCGTAAAAACATCTTATTCCTACGGGAAAAAATAAAGTTTATAATCGTTTGTCCTTCTTTCACTAGATCACTAGATGGCGCTGTCTCATTTCTAAATCGCGCTATAGTTCAATGGCAGCTCTCCTGGACCACGCGGGCGAAGCCGCGTTAACACCTAGTATCCATATATTCTTGCATCTAGACAGGCTGTGCTTACTTGTTTTTCGCGTGGATTCTTTTACACAATCCAAATATAAATAATATAATAAGGAAATATATATAATAAGGATAAAGGTCTATAACTCTATACAAACCGAACCATGAGATTATATTTCTACCTATTCTCATGATATGTATAGACCTTTATATATGGCTATAGGCAACCCAAACGTGCCACTGTACGAATATTTCATATTACGGATTCGATTTTTTTTTTCAGAGATCATGAAATCTGCGGTATTTGAGACCGACCCAAACTTAGCAAACTTTTTCTTCTTAATTACAAATTATCAACATAATATTGTGCAGGCATAATAAAGAAAACAGTATCGTAAAAACAAACAAAAGGTATGAACCCTGTGGAGATTGTAATTTTTTAACACAAAAACGTACAACACTCTTTTGTGTTGAAGTCTCTTGGGAAGTTTTCATAATTACAGAACATGTTTCAAAAAGCAATCATATCATATGAATTTGGTTACGAAATATTTTTTGATGGCATCCGTGCTCACTAGCTTAATCGAACAAGCAGCGTCGACTGCAGCTTGACTAATGGGTCTATTTATTTTTCTCAGTTTCTCAGTGCTTCGAATAATACATTAATTGATATGCCACAAGTATCAAAAACGTACACCCGATAAGTGCTCCAATTGTCTTACCTCGTAATTAGTTTGCCTATGCAAGCCGACAAAACTGACGTTCGTGACAATTGATTGAAATATGTAGATAAAAATGTCCTCTTCTGTATTACAAAATTGCACATTTTATATCCACAAAGTAAATAAAGCCGAAGGGTTCACATATCACACGAAAGTATACAATAATATTTGATGGTTACGCGTATTTTAGGTTAAGGTTTTTTAATGAAATTAGACGCAATTGCACCGATTACGCACTCAAAGTCAAAGTCAAAGTCAAAGTCAAAATTCTTTATTCTGTGGGCCCTCGCGGACACTTAGACACGTCTTTTACAATTAGGTATATTTTTTATCTACCAGCATTTCGGAATGACCATTGACGAGAAGAAATGCCGAAAGAAACTCTGTCAATATAGGTCTTTTTTTTTTAAATAGCCATACAATATTATCATAATACAATAAAAATAATGTCAATGTACAATAAAAAAAATGGTATGTCAACCAAAATAAGAGAGATAATAAAAAATAAAAAAACAAGTAAAATAAAATAGTAAAAAAAAATAAAAATATAAAAAATCATAGTATAGAGTGTATATACATATTGTATAAAGTCTAAATATGTATATCCACAATACTACTTGTAAAGATAAGACGCCTGTGCTTCACATCCTGTGCCGAGAATTTGCCATACATTTTTATCATTAAGGTAATCGTCGGTCCTGTAGTAAGCCTTTTTACATAAGGTGGTCTTACTCTGCGAAGTACTCACTCAGGAAAAGAGATAGCAAGTAATTTAAAGTGCCGAGATGATAAGGATAGCGATACTCTCTCTTTGTGTCTCGGCCACACTACCTTACGACGTAGTTTAAAAAAATAAAAAAAAATAGGAAAAAAAGAATACATATAAGAGGTAGGTGGCGCAGTTAACAAAGTAAAGACATAATGAAAGACGTAAAACATACACACATACACATTTGTAGATATATAAATTAATATCAAAGGGTTGCCTACACTTGTATCAGTAACTTTTCCTACGTGATTCTAAGGGTTTTCCTTCTAAAACTTCGCAACTGTATTTTATATATATTTTCTAATGCCTAAGGGAGCAGTTTCAAAGCAAATGTTAGGGCGTTGATTGTACAGTGTAACATTATAATCAAACAGTATTCACACAAATCCTATTCGAGAGGACGAGAAGAATCTCCTCCACTTTTATAAAGTTATCTTGATTAGAGAATCAAGAGTACATTATTTAGAAGAAAAAATATTGCATTAGTTTTTCTTGTTTGGTTCACTATCATAGTAATTTTGTGTATACTCTTTTTGACTTCAAAATTGCCTCCATATGGAAGCAATTCAACATAGGGGATGATAATAAAATCGGGGGATACAGTTTGGTGTTGAAACTACATATCTATCATCTCCATCTAAAATTCAAACACACCACTGGATAGATAAAGGATCAAAGAATTTATTACGCTAAGTAATATTTATAAAATAGAAAATGCGATGGAACATCGCGTGCGAGGGAAAAGCCCTGCCTTTTTGAGATAATTTTAGTGCATTAACGTATTCGCGTAAAACACACGGTCATGTCCATGACACAGCCACCCCATTTTTTTATACTCGACGACGAGCTCGGTGGTATAATGGCTAGAATGGCCACTTTAACTCTGAGGTCGCGGATTCGACCAGACAAATATTTGTGTGCATGATCATGTCTGTTTGTTTGGGTATTTTCTATGCATTATATGTATGTATTTATAAAAAATGTACCTAAGTATAATATCAGTTATCTAGTACGTTCACATAGTACAAGATTTGCTTAGTTTGAAACTAGACTTTTGGGGTGTAAGTGGTTCACTAACATCTTTGAACCAAAGCCAACTTCACCTGCACGTGGTGCACCCTGCTGACTGACAAACGAAGCTCTGGCGAAAAGAGAGGTAGGGAGCGTAATTGTAAGCTGCCCGACTGGGGAATGTACCTCCACCTCACAGAATACCGCAGCCAAATAACAATTCCCTTGAGGGTTGTTGTGTTCCTGCGAGTGAGTGAGGTGACCAGAGAAAGGAAGGAGATGCTGCGTTGGCAGCGGGGGTGGCGGCGCGCGAGCGATTTTTTATGTTGCAAGCGTTAATATGGCTACGGTAACCGCTTCAAATCAGGCGGGCCGTATGCTTGTCTGCCACCCGACGTAGTATAAAAAAAAAAAAAAAAGATGGCAGTGTGTAATTCATCCAGGAATATTTATATTTATACTACGTCGGATGGCAAACAAGCCCGCCTGATGTAAAGCGGTTGCTGTAGCCATATCAACCCACGCAATATAAAATTTACAGCAGAAAAGCTCAAATTTGTCAAATTGTCACGACAATTCGACACCATCATCAACACTGGATGACAACACCATCTTTGAGGAATGGTCGCCGTGCAGACTGACGGGGCTCTGGTGAAAGAAAGGTAGATCAAGGGTAATTTAAGCTGCCGACTGGGGAAGTACCTCCACCTCATAGAAGACCGCAGCCATATAACAATTACCTTGACGATTGTTGTGTTCCTGCGAGTGACTGAGGTCACCAGGAAAGAAGCAGTTGCTGCGTTGGCAGCGGGGGTGGTGGTGCTCAAGCGATGTTTCATATTGTGATATGGCTACGATAATAACTTCTAAACTTTCGCGTTGTATGATTTATGAAATATAAGAATGTGAATTAACGCGATCATGTATAAGGAAGAAAACTGGACAGTAGTAAATAGGAAGAAGGGTAGATATCCCAGCGGTGACGTGAAAAAAGGAGGATGCACGAGTTCCGTGGAAATCCAGGGCACTGAGCGGAAAAAGTATTTACATGTCTGGCGGTTACAAAAAGACACTACTCTGGAAGATTTAGAAAATTATGTAAAGAACTTATGTGGTAAGGACACAGCAATAAAAGTAGAAAAAATCAAACATAAAACTGAGAGGGACTATGCTTCTTTTTACAAGCTTTTATTAGACTCACTCTGTTAGTTTATTTATTTTTCTGTATGGGTGGATTTTTGTAATCGATTTTTCGACCACTTCCTATTATCCGATCGAGCTGAAATTTTGTATGCACGTTCAGTTCGGATGACAATGCATGATTAACTGTGTGACGTCATTCTAAATCCAACATGGCGGCATACCCAAAATGGCGGACCAACCATTTTTAATGCATTCCTACAATATGGATATCAAATGAAAGGGCTTGTTGAGAATAACTAGAAAAAAAATATGACGTCACTCTTAATGCAATATGGCGGACTTTTAAAGCTTGAGAATCAATTTTGATACAAATATGTCTGATTGAGCTGAAATTTTGCATACACGTTCAGTTCGGATGACAATGCATGATAGGATCTAGAATACTAAAAAGTAAAAAATAAAATTAAAAGTAAAAAAAACTTTTTAAAAACAAGCTTTTATTTGAATGCTCTAAAAAGAAAAAAATAAACTTTTACACTAAAACTTTTGCTGTTAACTTATAACGTCATTTCAAATTTAACACATTTGACACAATTTATATAATATAAAAGCTTGTCGCGATATTTAAGTAGGTACTCGTATTTCCTCAGTTCGAAAATTTTAATAGGCAGCAAATAAATACGAGTATTTAAATATCGCGACAAGCTTTTATATTATATAAATTGTGTCAAATGTGTTAAATTTGAAATGACGTTATAAGTTAACAGCAAAAGTTTTAGTGTAAAAGTTTATTTTTTTCTTTTTAGAGCATTCAAATAAAAGCTTGTTTTTAAAAAGTTTTTTTTACTTTTAATTTTATATTATAGGTGTACCAGAGAGTCAATACAATATACTATGCCAACCAGAGAATTGGGCAGTTAATATAGAATTTTGTGAGTGGGTGTGGTTTCGAAAATCTTCCGATAACACAAAAACCACGAAGAGACGTTATTGAAATCTTCTATCAAAATGTAAGGGGACTGCGAACTAAATTGGAAGATTTTAATTTAAGTATTTCTTCTTCGAACTGTGATTTATTTGCTATTACAGAAACAGGATGTACTATATCTATTCACGACGCAGAAATGATTCCGCCGGGATACACGATTTTGCGATGTGATAGGGCCGATGGCCGTAAACAGGGCGGCGGCGTGTGTTTAGTGGCCACACCGCGTATCGAGTTACGTCATGCGCCTGCACCTCGAGACGTAAACATAGACGATCATGTGTTCGAACTGATTTGTTCGACGGTGTACCTATGTAACAAGTTTTTATTTTTGTGTTGTGTAGTTTATATTCCTCCAAAAAGTAGTGAGCAGGAATATATGTTACTCTTTGGATTAATTGAACAATATTGTAGTAAATATAGTAAGGTTATAGTTTTAGGAGATTTAAATTTATATTCTAGTTCAAATGATATTATTAATTATTTCGAATACTTTACTTTACTACAAAGTAATAGAATAGGTAATTGCAACGATCGATGCTTAGACGTAGTTTTGAGTACATTTGAAGACGGCGATAATATACAGGTGCGCGCCGGCGCGCGTCAGAGGCGCCGCTGGTACCGGTGGACGCTCACCATCCGCCGCTCGAGGTGGATGTCCGAGTGCGTTCGAGGCATTGTTCGCGGCCGACTGTGGACGTGCACGTAAACACACATACTGTGAACACGCCCCAGCAACCCAGGCAATGGAATTTTAGGAAGGCTAATTTCTCACATTTATATGCGTGTATAGCGGCTATAGACTGGACTCCAATGTATAATCTCGATATGGAGGCGAGTTTGTCATTTTTTTATGATCAAATTTACTCAGCTTTTAATACTTACATTCCTAAAAAAAAGTTTAATGATAATTGTGTAGTGTGTATATACCCGGAATGGTATACGGGAGATATTATACGTAGCATTAAACGTAAAGCCATTCTTCAAGAGGTACAAGACGAGTGGATTGCGTGCCGATTATGAAGAATTTAGTAGGTGTAGAGCCAAGGTAAAAAATGATATAAGGCATGCATATGAGCAATACCACCGCCGTGTCCAAAATCACTTACTCGAAGATCCAAGGGCATTTTGGAATTACACTAAATCTAAAATAGGCAGTAAAGGCTCACAAAATTTGAAGGATGCCGACGGCAACACAGTATCGGCAGGGCAGCGTGCTGAAAATTTTGCGAGGTATTTTCATTCGGTCTATGGTACGGAACGAGCTATTTTAAGTGTGGAAGAGGCCGTAATAGAAGCTGGCGGCGAGAACGGAGCATCGAGAATCCACTTAGAGCAGTTGCAGTTGGACGATGTACAGAGGGCACTTCAACACCTTAAGCCAAAGCGATCCGCTGGACCGGACGGTATCCCGCCTTATATTTTGAAGGATTGTCGCTCGGTGTTAGCTGACCCACTACTTTACATTTACAACTTATATTTAGCGGCAGCAAAGTTCCCAGAGAGGTGGCTAACAACTAAAGTTGTTCCGGTAGCCAAGGGTCAAGCAGTATCCAAGGTGGAAGAATACAGACCAATTGCAGTACTCTCGAGTCCAGCTAAAGTATTGGAAGCTGCAGTACACAGACTCATACACATGCAGGTAAGGGAACAACTTTCAGAGGCGCAACATGGCTTCAGAACAGGCAGGAGTACCACTAGCAACCTCCTGTGTTACACGAGCGACATACTACCGGTAGTTGACAGAGGGGGTCAGGTCGATGTCGCCTACTTTGATTTCAAGAAGGCATTCGACTTAGTCAATAACGACATACTGCTGAAGAAGTTGGCTGGCGTCGGCTTTACCCCACATTTACTCACTTTTTTTTGCCAACTATATGAGAGACAGGAAACAGTATGTAGAATATGCGGGCCACAGGTCGGAACCATATTTTACCAGAACCGGAGTTAGTCAAGGTAGTAACTTAGGACCCTTAGAATTCCTACTGATGGTAAACGATTTACCGAATGTCGTTGAAGAGGCTAAATGCTTATTGTTTGCTGACGACTTAAAATTGTATCTGCCTATTAACGACGGTGAAGACTGTGCAAGACTACAGCAGGATATAAACCGAGTGGTGAGTTGGAGCGAAAAAAATAATTTGCAGTTTAATACTTCCAAATGTTCCACAATTACATTTACTCGTGCACACACCCCCATACACTACAGTTACAAAGTTGGTGAAGTAGTATTGACCAGAGTAGCCAATATCAAGGATCTAGGAGTTTGTTTCAACGCCGAACTGACTTTTCGTGACCACATCACTAATATATGTAAAAAAGCGTATCGGAAGCTAGGATTCGTTCTTCGCAGTGTTAAAAATTTCACAAACATCAATGCGATTATAACACTGTTTAATGCGTTGGTAAGAAGTCACTTAGAGTGCAGCTCGGTTATATGGTCACCGAATGAAAAAAAATACTGTCTAATGTTGGAGCGGGTACAAAATAAATTTGTAAGATATCTTTACATGAAGCTGTACAATGTGTACCCGTACTATCCGCTAATGTATCCTACCTTGTTTATCCTTGGTATGGTTGGATACAATGAGCTCAGGGTCAGAAGGGAACTCCGACTGGTCACTTACGTAATCAAGGTGCTCCGAGGGAAAGAATTCAATGCTTTGTTTCTTGAGCAAATAGGCATATTTGTACCTAACAGATACGTGTGGCGGCGACGTCAGCCGCAGTTGCTGGCTGTACCGCGCGCACGTACCAATCTACTGAGTGAAGCGCCACTGACGCGCGCATTTCGTATTATCAATCTCATGGCTAATGATTTGGACCTATTCTGTTGTACTATGAGTGAACTCACAAGGGTATTACTTTTTATTATAAGTTATAAAATATAATTATTTTCATACATTTATATTGCTACACTGTCGCATTAGGTTCCGTCCTGTAAAGATAGTTGTAAGTTTGGCTAAATAAATAAATAAATAAAAATTTACATACCTTTATTATTGCCTGACGTTTCGACCAGTTGCACCGGCCGTGGCCACAGGCTGACTCAGTCAGTCTGTGACCACGAACCTGATCGAAACGTCTAATAAAGCTCGCGTTAATTTGCGTTAATTTCATAAATCTTGGAACGTGAAAGTTTAAAAGTTATTATGACTCCTATGTCGTATTTGTTCAGGTACACCGTTGAGGGAAGGTGATTCCATAAAATTACATTCCATGAAACGTTTAATAATATGACACGTCAATATTACCACAGCAACAGCTATTAGGGTAGAAACTATTAGTGTATATTCTATAACAATCCACTCAAACATACATAAAAAGTAAATAAACCATAAACTATAATTCCATGACCTACATCCCTAGACACGCAGAGCAACAAGTGGCGCTGAAAGGCACGTAAAGCTATCGAAGCATACTTCATAGAGCACGGAGACGGCGGCCGTAAAAATTGACGATACCGTTAACCACTTTTATTTAGACCAATGTGGCACTTAGGACACTAGTTAGGTTACATTAAGGTTACTAAAGAGATTTCTATATTTAACGACCCCGATGGCCGAATGGCTAGCAATGTTCACTTAGACCGGGGTCGCGGATTCGATCCCTGCACAAGACAAATATTTGTGTGCATGAACATGTCGGTTTGTCTTGGTCTGTGTGTTTTATATGTATTATATTATATATTGTAATATACACTTCTGGACACATCTATTGGCCCACCTTGCATTTTCAGTTTCGTTTGGTCCTAGCTAAAATTTTATATTAGGTCGAGCAAAAAGTTTTTATGCAGTTTTGAACCTGGCACATTCATAATTTCATTCAATAGTCTTTTTTTGAATTTCGAACACAGAATTTAAAAAAACAAAAGACAATTTGGAGCCTGTTCGTTGATATCCAACAATCGAATACTAAGTAAACTTGATTTTATTGGTTTACTTAGATTTAATTCTTGAAAGTGTGATTTTTCTCTTTGGTTTTGCAACAAACATTACTTATTCTTAACATTAAAGTGAGGTTCTATCAATAATCTATGGATACTTCGCCTGAAGTCGCCGCCCAAGCTGTGGCACTTATCCAGGCCGGACACAGCCAAAGAAATGTGAGTGCTCAACTTAATTTAAGTCGATCTGCGGTCCGAAATGTTTATCGGATGTACCTAGAGACTGGCGGCTTTGTTCGTCGTCAAGGAAGGCCACGATTTCGGGTCACAACTGAAAGGCAGGATCGATTCATCGTGACGACCAGCTTGAGAAATCGTCACCTTACCTCCATTGAGATACAAAACCAACTTCGTGACTTCCACGGAGTATCTGTGAGCGCTCGAACTGTTCGGAGAAGGTAAAGAACGCGATATGGTACCACACAAGCCAGCTAATGGCCTCAAACAAACGCGAGCCCACCGAACAGCGCGCCTTCATTTCGCGCGCACTCATTTAAATTGGACTCAGCAGCATTGGAGCCGTGTACTCTTTTCTGATGAGTCTAAAATTGTGTTACATGGCAATGATGGAAGGAAGAAGGTCTACCGACGTAAGGGAGAGCGTTTCGCACAATGCTGCTTTGAAGAGAGGGTTGCTTATGGCGGTGGCGCATGGACTGTCTGGGGCGGTATATCCGCGAGCGGCAAAACTCAACTTGAGGTTGTTACGGGACCACGGCTGCCAACATTAAATGCTGAAAGGTAATTTCGTGAGTGCTTAGAACCTCACGTGATGCCATACGCGGGCTATGTGGGCCCAAATTTCCTTTTTATGCATGATAATGCAAGAGCCCATACGGCCGGCATCGTCAGGGAATATCTTCGGGATGTGAACATCACAGTTATGGACTGACCAGCAAGAAGCCCAGACATGAACCCCATTGAGCACATGTGGGACGAGCTAAAAAGACGTGTTAGGGCTCGTCAGCCAGTTGCCCAGACGATGCAGGAGTTGAAAACTGCCATAGAAGAGGAATAGGGGAGGATCCCTCAAAATTTCATAGAGCGGTTGATAAACTCTATGCCTAATCGTATGAGAGCTGTGGTAGATGCCCATGGAGGCAACACGCGTTATTAAATTAAACTTTTATTTGATAAAAAATGTTTTTTATTCAAAAATCAACTGCCTTAATCAAGGCGCATACCCGACTTGTTAGGCGTAGCTCCATGTCGTGTGGTATTCTGAATTCAAATTTAAAACAATATGATCGAAAAAGATGGTAAAATGTATCAGGTTTAAAACTGCATCAATAGTTTTTGTTCAATCTAGCAATCATATTTCGGTAGGGGCCATCGAAACCTAAACTCTAAGGTGGGCCAATAGATGTGTCCAGAAGTGTATTTACAAAAAAAAATGTATTTAATTTTAGTGTAATATCAGTTAACCAGTACACATAGTACAATGTGCTTTGCTTAGTTTGGGACTAGATGGCCGTGTGTAATTTGTCCAGGAATATTTGTTTATATTTATTTATTATTTCTATAGCTCTTTCTGTAATTGATACGATTTGCAACAGACGGATTGCGGGAAACCGATGTACGCATTGTAATACCACGGTGTCATAGTACAGAGGCTCTACCGCCGAAGCCGAAGCCGATTACCGTCTAATATTTTAATTCGAAATATAGATCTTTTTTTTTATACTACTTTGGGTGGCAGACAAGCATACGACCCACCTGATGTGAAGCGGTTGCAATAGCCATATAAACGCTAGCATCATAAAATATCACTCGCGCGCCGCCACCCCCGCTGCCAACTCAGAATCTCCTCCCTTTTTGGTGACATCACTCATTCGCAGGAACACAACAATCCTCAAGGGAATTGTTATTTGGCTTTGGTATTCTGTGAGGTGGAGGTACATTCCCCAGTCGGGTAGCTTACAATTAAGCTCCCTACCTCTCATTTTAGACATGGGTAACACTGCGCTACGCCGCGCAATTGCGCTAACACACTTCACTGCGCCGGGTGCGTCGGCTCACTTCTTCCAACTGTGTTGGCGCAGTGGCGCACAGCGCACTTCAGCGCAGTGCGCTGGATCGGGCGAATGAATTCGAAAGTGTTGACTGACTGAGAGTTGTGCGGCGCAGTATGCAGTAGCGTTAATAGTGTTATTGAACATCTGAGATTCTTACTTCATTTCATGTTAACTTTTTAATCAGTAAATTATTTGTAATGACATTTATATAAATAAGTAATTAATTAGAAAATCTAAATTAAAAAAAAGATAGTAAATTGTTTTCAGTTTCTGTGTGAGTGAGTTAATTCATTGATTGATTCCATTCATTCGATTGAGCCTTGGCTGGCTCAATCGAATGAATGAGTGAGAAGCAGAATCGATTTGTGTTGCAAGTAATGTAAACAAACAAAAAAAAATGGGGAAATATGTAAAACTCGTATCATTTTAAAAAAAACCGGACAAGTTCGAGTCGGACTCGCCCACCGAGGGTTCCGTAGGTACGTAGTATCATTATTAAATTTGATATTTTTCATTATAAATAAGAAATAATGCGTCGAAAAAAATAAATAAAATATATTTTGCAATGTGTACATCAAGCCCTTTCATATGATACCCCATTTGAACTAGTAGTTTCAATTTGAAATTTCGACACCCTATAAAAAATATAGACCCCCTATTTTTTAAGATCTATTTACAAATGCATAGTTTTGAGATTTATTCCTGTACTTGTAGTCTATAACGATGTTACTTGCCAAATTTCATAGTTCTAGGTCAACGGGAAGTACCCTATAGGTTTTGATTCCCTTGAGTATGTCGAAATATGCGTTTTTTGCTGAATAAACGGCCGTAACTTTTTTCTACGTAAACTTAGCAGTTTGATTTTTTTTTAACTTCATGGGACCGTAGACCTCAGTATACAGTTCAAATTTCAGCTTGATACCTCCACGCATTCTCGACATAGAAATTCTTGACAGACAGACAGACGGACAACAAAGTGATCTTATAAGGGTTCCGTTTTACCTTTTGAGGTTCGGAACCCTAAAAATGACAAATAAATTGTTGAAAAGAAATTGGTAAAAACAGTTTATTTAAAAATATATTACCCACTTTTTTTTAAAGCATTCAATATTTTCTTTCAGTATTCTACTGAATAAATGGTTGATGTGTGAATGGTGAATTTTATTGTATTCTTAAATAAAAACAAACACAAAAACGTTAACAAATAACCATTTATTTTCCTTTGCGGTTTGATTAAAAATAAAATATTCATAGTGATTAACAGTATACATAGACAGGCATACAACTCAACATTTTTTTAAAACTATTCGTGCTTTAATACTTTTTCTTAGGACATTTAGAAGACAAAACACAATAACGAATTAAACATCTCAAATTTTCTTACAATTGTAATTTAATAAACATATTTGTAATATTGCTTTTATTTATCGTTATGAAATTATGAAATCAAGATAACAAATTATTTACGACGTCATCTTTTTAAGTTCAGTCTAAAAAGTAAGTGAGCTGTAAGTGACTCATCACGATCTTTAGTGCCAAATCTAATCTAACCTGCACGTGGTGAACCCTCCCGATTAGCGAAAGATGCTCTGGCGAAAGAGCGGTAGGGTACAGTGTATTCGTAACCTATCCGACTGGGGAATGTATCTCCACCTCACAGAATACCGCAGCCAAATAACGATTCCCTTCAGGGTTGTTGTGTTCCTGCGAGTGAGTGAGGTCACCAGAAAGAAACGAATTGCTGCATTGGCAGCGGGGGTGATAGCGCGCGAGCGTTATTTCATGTTGAAAGCGTTAATATGGGTGTAGTAAAAGCTTCACACCGGGCGGGTTGTATACTTGTCTGCTAACATGTAAAATAAAAAACAATATTAAATCTCTGTTATAATGTAACATTTGTCTTATCATTATAAAATTATGAGATCAACATAACAAATATTAACGTAGTCAACTTTAAGTCTAAAAATGTATGACAGATTCATATGCAATATAAAACACATTAACAAATTAAACATTATCTTTTGTTATAATAATTGTAATATTTCTTTTATTTATTATTATAAAATTAGAAAATCTGGGTAACAAATAATTAACGTAGTCCACTTTTTAAATTTAAATCTAACATAAGTAACATACATAAAAAGTAAAAACCACAATAACAAATTAAACACTGTCTTTGGTTATAATTGCGATAGTTCTCTTAATTGTTATTATAAAATTAGGAGATCTAGGTAACAAATAATTAACGAAGTCAACTTTTTAACTTAAAATCTAAAACATATAACAGATTAATAAAAAAATAATTAAAAACACAATGAAACATGTTGTTTGTTATAAAGATATTTTCGAGAAAAAATATGAATTAACCTTAGGATAAATAATATAAAAACAGTTCTTTAAAAATTTATAATTTGAAAAAAAAAAATGTAGTTTTACTACCTCTAAGAGCTATCCTTCAAATAATAATTTAAAAAAACGATCTTCCTCTTTTTTCATTAACAATTTGACCAGCATGAGAAAATATTCTTTCGCATGGCACTGAAGTTGCCATGATACTTAATCTGGTCTTCACAAGTTGGTATAAGCGGGGATAGATGTGTTTCCTTTGGAACCACCATAATAATGGATCTGTACATTGACATCTTTCCGGGGTAGTAATGGTTCCTGTAAATATTTATCGACTTCAACAACTGCAGATGCCGTAGCATTTGCAGGCCGAAGATATTTTTGAACTTCTTTGTCAAAATCTTTGAAAAGGATATCGCTTAATTTATCCATTTTACTCGCACATGAAGCCACGTATTGATTGGGTACGATTTCCCTATTAGGTGGTGTATTTTCACAGTTCTCTGAAATTTTCATACGTGCCACTTTGCCATATAATCTGTCCAGCATTTTTTTATATTTTGTTTCATCTATGAAACCAAATTTTTTGTATCTCGGATCCAAAATCGTACTCAGACCTATTAAATCATTCTCCTCAATATGATCTCTTTCGCTAAAGAATCTTGAATTTATTTCTCTTAATAGTCGCGCCACCATATTATTTATTTCTGGCATTAGGTTAGATTGGTTGATTTCAAATTTTTGCAAGTGCATTTTTAATTGTTTTAAATATATAATGATCGAGGACACGGTAACTTTATTTTCTGAACTAATAACAATGGTAAGAGTATCGAATATTTCCAACACTTGAACGGCTTGTTCTGCAATCAACCATTCTTCATGAGTGAGCACATCAACTCCTTGTATTTCTTCGGTTCGAACTAAAAGAGATGATTTTAAAACAGCGATCGTAGAGACTATAGCATTTTTTAGAGATAGAATTCTGTTAATCATGTCAAATGTAGAATTCCATCTGGTAGGTACATCATTTTTTAACTTCAGATTTTGCAAATTCATATTGTCTTGAGTAACTTTTAATTGGGCAGTTGCGTGAGAGCTTCTTTTTAAATAACTCACAATGATCTTGATTTTCTCAACTACTGCTTCAATCTCTTTAATACCAGATTGAGTTATAAGGTTGAGGGAATGAGCGAAACAACCCCAATGGCGCCATTCACCTAAACGCACTGCAGCTTTCATATTCGCTGCATTGTCACTTACAATGACGATTACTTTATTAATAATTTGCCATTGAGTCATAATATCTTTCATTTTGTTTGCTATGTTTTCAGCAGTATGGCGCTCTATGAATGAAAGACACTCCAATAAGTCGCTATCTAAAACCATTTCGTCATTATTTTCTACCACGTAATGCGCAGTAACAGCATAAAAGCTTTCACCTATCCTTGACGTCCATACGTCAGCGGTTAAACACACAGTAAAAGCGCGTTTTAAGCGATTTTGAACTTTTTCATGTGTTTCGTTGTATATGGCTGGTATTAATGAGTGAGATACAGTTTTTCGGGTTGGTAACTTGTATGCTGGATTAAGTAGATTAATTAATTTCACAAATTCCTTATCTTCTACAATGCTAAATGGATGGTATTCTTTCGTAATAATTCTAACCAACTGCCAATCTATCTCTTTCTGTTTTTTTGTGTTTAACGTTTTATTGAAAAAATACCTATTTATTTTCTGCAAGTCCGTCACATTTGTGCTAACTCTAGGTAGACTATCAGCACTAACTGCTGCTGGTGTTGCACTGGTTGATGGCTGGGGCTGGATGTCAATTGGTATGTTACTTGTGGAATTATCGGAAATACTATTATTTGATTCTATAATTGCTTGCCTGACTATGTTTCGTGTTGGGTGCTTTTTATTCATATGTCTTATAAGGCTACAGGTTGATTTATTGGTAACTGATAATTTTTGGTGACAATATAAACATTTTACCCTGTTTTCAGCATCTACCGCAGAAAAGTGTAACCAAATTTGGCTTTTCTGTTTTATTGCTTTTGACATTCTGCACTATTCAGGATTACCTAAACAAGAAACAATAATAATTTTAAAAGAATATTCTTTTAAAGGTTTACCTTGTTTTAAGTTTTTTAAAACTACTGTGTCAATATAATTTGGCAACGAACGGAACGAAAAACTAGGTAGGTATATTTTTCTTACATTCAAAATTTCATTGAAACCTTTCAATTAAGTTTCGTACTTTAAAAAAGTACATACTTATTTAGTTGTTTATTTTTATAGTCATTACGTTAAAGAGAATACCAAAAAAAAAATTTAGATTCAGAATTTAGTGTACTCAGGAATACTTTAAAAAATCTGGTAAAAAATTTGGTACTTTGGCAACACTGTTGAAGTCGTTCATTCATTGCCTAATGCACGACGGGTAAATAAATTCGATTCGAGAAAAATGTACCTACTAAAATGGCGCCGGTAATATGTATTTATTTTCCGATACGAGATCGATCAAATCTGACATTATAATTAGATTAGGAATTCAGAAACAAAAGATTATTGTATTTAAATTTAAAAGTCAATAAATACACACAATACACTTTTTGAAATAAATAACGCAGAATGTTTCATAAAGCCAGTGAACCAAAAAAAATATACTTACTTACCGTAACAAACTTTAACACAAAAAAAGTCCAAACTAAAAAGAATAAAGTAATGTCAATGATAAAAACAGATTATTATTACTTATTGATCGTATATCCTCGATATGAATACAATGAAGTGAAAATGTCGATGCTAACAGTCAACTCACAAAAACAATACACGTACGTATTTCGTCCTTATTAAAGTTTTTGGCGGGAATCAGTTGAGTGAAGTTATTTTGCTAAGCCTTTGAGTATACTCAAAGTGCTAAACAAATTTACATTTATTTTTATTTTTTGACATTGTTTCGTAGTTATGATAGTGTATTACGCTGCAAGTGATCAATAACGTGTGTAATATTATTGAAATTTTTGATTAAAAGTGTATAGGCGACGCTGTGCGCGTTTTTTCAAGTCGTAGTATACAACAGCATAAAAAGAATACATATTTTGCTGTTGAATGATTACAGAAAACGAATTTAGAAACGAGATATTATCCTGTTTATTTTTTTGTCGTTTCCTCAAAGCTGAAGAAACAAACACGAAACTCGAATCCAGGGACGTAAAATTATAAAAAAAATCTTCTTCTTTTTGCTCAGTCGACCAGCCAACCAATCAACCAACGCATTTCGCGTGCTGTGCGCTGTTGCAAGTTTGTGCTTCTAAAAGCGCTTCAACGCAGTGCGTTAGAGTCGCTTCAAGCGGCTCACTTGGCGCCACCCATTTCATTGCGCCATAGCGCAATTTTGGGTTAGCGCAATGCGCTAGCGCAGTAACCTGCGCTAGCGCTACTGGGTTGACGCACGAAATTTTACTGAGTTACCCATGTCTATCTCTTTTCGCCAGAGCTACGTTTGTCAGTCAATAGGGTGCACCGAGTACAGGTGAAGTTGGCTTTAGTTCAAAGATGTTGATGAATCACTTACACCCCAAAAAGATCTTACGTTTAAGTTATTGATGAACATCTTCAACTTAGTCGGTAGAGTTCCAGTGTTTCTACCAGCTAATCATAATATCATAAATCTAAGTTAAAGTTAGATTTTCGTAATCAAAAAATCCAATGGTAATTGGCTCCAGCTTCGGCGGTAGGGCCCCTGGTCTTCTACCGCCTAACCTAAGAGAGGTAGGAGGAAGAACGGGAAGCAAGTTTAGTCGGATTGGAGAGGCAGCGGCTACCTCTCCAATCGGGCTAAACAAAAGAGACTACCTGGTAGTCTGGTAGCCACGAGCAGCTAAGGTTGGCTTTAAAGATTGTGGTGAGCCACTACACCCCAAAAGTCTATTATGTACTGTAGTGATGTTACAAAATCGATGTAACATTTCCATTTATGAGATTTATTATAAAAAAAATGTCAGGAATTAATGAAGAGCTATAACGAACACGCAAGTTAAGCAATGTTTATGGTTTATATTATCTCGAGCTCCTCCGTGCTTCGGAAGGCACGTTAAGCCGTCGGTCTCGGCTATCGTCATTAGATGACAGTTGTTAAGCTAAGTCAGTGGCCTTTGGGCGGCTTGAAAACACTCTCCTCCGCCAGCCCGCAGTTGAGCAGCGTGCTGGAGTAAGCTGAGCTTACTCAGCTTTCTCCAGCACGCTGCTTAGGTTGACGTCTATTTAAAAAAAAAAACAATAGACATCTCTATAAAATTGCCACCAAAATCAAACAATCGGCAATTTTCACCCTATTATATTTGAGTTTCTGCCTCTGAGATCTCGACCTGTAATTGCTCTACGAAGTAAGTGCTAATTAACAATCTCCGAGGGTCTGACTATAACGTGAACCTCAATAACGTTGACTTGACTCTATTTCTTGCCAAATTTAAATAGTGTTGTGGGATTCGAAAAATATCGATATCGATGAAATTTCGTTTTTACATACAGATATTTTACTAGCAATGTAGTATCTTGGTATCAAGTGGGTAATTTAAAAAAAAAACTCATTTTACGTAAATAACACTTCTACCAAAATTTTTAGTTTCTGTGATTTAGGCTGGTTTTAGATGAGTTAATTGAGTATAACGTTATATTTCTTTTGTAAAAAGAATTTTTTTATGAAGAAGTAACCAAATAAGGTTCGCTACATAAGATCCAAATCCAATGTAGGCCAAATCCTCCTTTTGTCTGCGACGGACGAGAGGGTCGTGCTCCTGTAGTGGAGACTAAAATGACCTGATGATGAGATAAGATCAGATTAGATCAGTTCAATTTTTAAGTCAAATTTGACATATTTTTTTTACGAGATATGAGTTTTTAGACTGGTAATTTGGTGAACGATATTCAATTATATATGTCATAATTATACATGATTTCACAATATTTATAATATCAATCGTGGAAAGTTCACTTTTGTAATGAAAAAAAAAGAAAAGAAAAACGATATTATCTTTTTCATTTACCCGAAATAAAATTAAAGTATCTATCTAGTAAATTAATGACCAATAACGCAGATTGAAAAAGGATTAAAAAAAAAAATTAATACCGTTACAAAGGTAGCTAATAATCTTATTGGATATAATAACAAATTATATTATATAAACGTAATAGCACAGTATAAGTATTAGTGTAATAGTTTTAGCTAATATATTTTAAAAAATCCACCTATAATCACCTATAATCATCCCACTGACTGTTGCAATATGGATCTACCCTTAATTGAAGGGGTTTAGAGCATACTCCATCACGCTGCTCAACTGCGGGTTAGCGGAGGCTTTCAAGCCGCCCAAAGGCCGCTGACTTTGCTTAACAACTGTCATCTAATGACAGCAACCAGGACCGACGGCTTAACGTGCCCCCCGATGCACGGAGGAGCTCGAGATAAATAAACCCGTCCCTAGACAGGCTCCGGTCGACGTTGTTCAACTAATTTTTACTTTTAATAACCCATTTCAATTAAAAATTATTAAATCATTATATATTATTATATGGGACAGATGATATTTTTTGCGATTTAGGATGTTTAGCCAATAAAGGATTTATTTAATAAATAAAGTGTAGTGCAATGTCAATTCATATTTTATCGATATTAATCCCATCTCTGTCGCATTATTCAATTAAACGACGGAAGGCCAGTGAAACAAATTGTTCCACTTAATCAGCTACGCTAACTTAACTCGTAAATATTTTATGTAAATGACTTATGAAGAGCTATTCTTTAATTTTAATAAATGTTCAATTACGCTGAAATATTCATGAAACTTTGTTCAGCTGTTATAAGGGTTTCAAAATTATAACTAGCTTAGGCCTAAGATTTCATCTGAGTACTTCTTAGAACTATATTTTTTAGTGTAATCACACTAAGAAATATAGTTCTGAGAAGTACTATATTTCTTAGTGTGATTCTCACTCTCCCGCTCCACTCAATCGAGTGGAGCGGGCGAAGCGAGCGGAACGTTTATATTCACCAAAAAGTTTGTTTGTTTGTTTGTTAATATATATATCATTTGATAATTTATAACAATAAAGATAATTCTTTATGTTTTATCTCTTTATATAATTTCTTTTGTTCAAATTACAACGAATGAGTACATCTATACTAATATTATAAAGCTGAAGAGTTTGTTTGTTTGTTTGTTTGTTTGAACGCGCTAATCTCAGGAACTACTGGTTCGAATTGAAAAATTCTTTTTGTGTTAGGTAGTCTATATTTCAAGGAAGGCTATAGGCTATATAGCATCACGCTACGACTCATAGGAGCGGAGCACCAGTGAAAAATAGGTAAAAAATATTCCTTTTGAGGGCTTACGTCGCGTGCGCTGCGTAAACGGTTGAAGTTACGCAAAAATCATGTATGACGGAATTGTTCCTCTTTAATAGTTCTAAAAAAAAGTCCGCGACAGCATATGTCTATCTTTTAAGATTAACTCACTATAACCTTTTTTTACCTACTTTCTCCTATTGATTACCATGAAAAAACGTTATAGTGTGTCAATCTTAAAAGATAGACATATACTGTCGCGGACTTTTTTTTAGAACTTTTAAAGAGGAACAATTCCGTCATACATGATTTATGTGTAACTTCAACCGTTTACGCAGCGCACGCGACATAAGCCCTCAAAAGGAATATTTTTTTCCTATTTTTCACCGGTGCTCCGCTCCTATTGGTCGTAGCGTGATGTTATATAGCCTATAGCCTTCCTTAAAATATAGGCTAAGTATCTAACACTAAAATATTTTTTCAAGAGTAGTTCCTGAGATTAGCGCGTTCAACCAAACACACTCTTCAGCTTTATAATATTAGTATAGAATTAGATAGTATAGATTAATTTTATATATAAAACTAGCTGTTACCCGCGGCTTCGCCCGCGTGGTTCAGGGAAGTCTGCTGCCGTTGATTTGTGTATATTTTTCTTTTGTTGTATTTTTTTTTTACTTCGTGGGATAAAAAGTAGTACAAATTTTAATGATGATTGGCTGCATAGTTAAGGCATGAAGAAATAACAAACAAACGAATTTACTTTAACACTTATAATATTTGTATGGATGGAACGCCCACACTCAAGAGAAAATAATTGTTCACCACATAAATGTTTGCCCTCTTTATTTTTCCTTCGAATAAAATATTTTTCCTGGATAAAAAGTGACCTATGTCACTCTCCAGACCGGAAACTATGTTAAAACATCACATCAGTACTTACGTTCCTTTCGACGTGATAGAAGGACAAATGATTACAAAGTTTATTTTTTATATCTCACGAAGTAAAAAAAATACAACAAAGGAAATATAGGTACAAAGTTTAATGATGATCAGCTGACATAGAGCGTTAAGAAATAACAAACAAAGGAATACTTACATTAACACTTACAGTATTAGTATGGACCAAGACAAAAAAAATTGTTCACCACGTAAATGATTGCCCTCTGCGGGGATCGAATTATTTTTTCCGTGGGAATAAAATGTTTTTTCCTGGATAAAAAGTAGCCTATGTTACTATCCAGATCGGAAACTATCCCCTGTTAAAAAAATCATGTCGGTACTTACGTTCCTTTCGACATGATAGAATGCCAAATGATTACAAAGTTTATTTTTTCCCATGGGATTAAGATGTATTTGCGGGATAAAAGGTAGCCTATGTCACTTTCCAAACAGTAAACTATCCCCATTTTAAAAAGTCATGTCCGTACTCTACTACGTAACTATCCCGTTAAAAAAAACATGTCGGTACTTAGGTTCCTTTCGACTTAAAAGAAGGGCAAATGATTACAAAGTATGTATTTACCCGTAGAAATAAGATGTTTTTCCTGGATAAAAAGTAGCCTATGCCACTCTCCATACCGTAAACGTACGTTATTAAAAAATAAAGTTCATTTGTCCTTCTTTCACGTCAAAAGAAACCTAAGTACAGACATGAATTTTTAATAGGGTAATCTAGAGAGTGACATAAGCTACTTTTTATCCCGGAAAAACAATTTTATCCCATGGGAAAAAATAAACTTTGTAATCATTTGTCCTTCTATCACGTCGAAAGGAACGTAAGTACTGATGTGATGTTTTAACAGGGGATAGTTTCCGGTCTGGAGAGTGACATTGGTCACTTTTTATCCAGGAAAAATATTTTATTCGAAGGAAAAATAAAGAGGGCAAACATTTATGTGGTGAACAATTATTTTCTCTTGAGTGTGGGCGTTCCATCCATACAAATATTATAAGTGTTAAAGTAAATTCGTTTGTTTGTTATTTCTTCATGCCTTAACTATGCAGCCAATCATCATTAAAATTTGTACTACTTTTTATCCCACGAAGTAAAAAAAAATACAACAAAAGAAAAATATACACAAATCAATGGCAGCAGGCTTCCCTGGACCACGCGGGCGAAGCCGCGGGTAACAGCTAGTGTAAAATAAAGGGATACAAAGACGGACTTATCCCACATGGGGATCTCTTCCAGTCAACCTTAGAGTAACTGCGTGGAGTGGATACTACAGCGATTGGCAAGTCAGTAAAACATCGAGTAATAAATTAGAAAAGGTAATTTGCAAACAAATAAATAAATAAAATACACAAATAACTAAATTATAAAACAATAGTACATGGGCAATAAAAGGCAAAGTCATTCTTGGAAATGAATAGGCTCCAATACCACAAAACCTATTTTGATGAAACTTGTCAGAATTAAAGAAAACGACGTGCTTGAGGTTTTTGACGAAAAAAAATTGAGATCGATCATGTCCTTGATGAATGATCATCATACACATTTTCCATTGAAATCAATGGGAAACATACACTCAGCGAATCTACTCGCTCCACTCAACCTGATTTCGGCCCCGTGGGCTAGCATCCGGCTAAGTCATTGTATTCACTCATAAATGGCGAGCCCGGTGGTCGAATGGCATATTTGTGTGCGTGAACATGTCTGTTTGTCTTGGTATCGCCGTTTTCTATGTATTATTCTATGTATTATGCGTAGACGAATTCGACCATCGGCTCCTGAAGTATTGCGTGGAACTGCTAGGCCCGGCGTAACGATACTGGAAGCGTCCGAGAGAAGGCAACATCTGCATCTATATTACGTGAAGCAGGGCACCACGGTGGAGCAAGTACGTGAGTACCTTACTAGTCTATGTGGTGGGGATGTATGTACTGTGGATGCATTAAATCCGCGCGGAAATTATGCCTCATTCAAATTGGGAATTCCTTCTAAGTTTGAAACTGTCATACTGAACCCGCACATCTGGTCTGAAGATATATGCATCAAACCTTGGAGGCAGAATTTTCGTCGCCAAAAGGAAAAGAGAGACGTTACCCAATAAGCCAAAAAATATTACTGTGTATTATCAAAACGTAAGAGGGTTGCGTTCTAAAACAGCCGTATTCAGTAGTAACATTTTAAATTGTTCATGTGATATAGTGGCGCTTTCGGAGACGTTCCTGACGAGCTCAGTGGCTGACGGTGAACTTTTCCCACCTGGGTATATTGTGGTACGTCAGGACAGAGCAGGTGACGTCGGCTGGGGTGGAATCTTGTTGGCTGTGCGTGACTGTTATAATGTGCGTAGGGTCACAGATGTAGACGGTCTCACTCGTGATATGGAAGTGTTGTGCGTAATAGTTAGCTGGAAAAATGTCAAGCTACTATGTTGTCTTACATATATACCGCCTAGTTACACCGATGCTCAGTACCTTGATGTGTTAAATTGTATAGAAAATATTGTATGTAAATTTTCCAATTTAGACTTATTGATATTAGGCGACTTTAACTTAAATTCATTTAGTGATTGTGTTAAGTTACAGTTCACACAATTTTGTGAATTTTGTAGTTTAGTTCAACATAATGAGATTCGAAACAAATACGGCGGCATCTTAGACCTTGTGTTATGCGGGCCACGTACTGAACTAACGGTCACAAATGACCTTGACTCATTAGTGTTACCTGACGCTTACCATCCTGCGCTCAGTATATTCTTATCGCTGCCCCGTGGCGAGTTGCAGTCTAGGTCTTTTAATATTCCCACGAATCATGCGAGTCGGGAATGGAATTTCCGTAAGGCTGACTATTTGGCATTGTATGAGGAGATATTTTCATTGCAGTGGGATGACGTGTTAAATTGCACGGATGTAGATTGCGCTATGGAAATATTATATAACACATTGTACAGTACATTTGACAGACACGTACCGAAAAAAACAACTTACAAAAAACATGATAAATATATTTATCCTTGTTGGTTTACATCGGAAATTATTCATAATATAAAGATTAAATATTTTCATTTAAAAAAATTTAGAATGTATAAATTGGAATTTAATAAAGAAATGTTTAGATATTACAGAGAGCGAGTAAAATCATTAATCAATGCTACATATACACAGTATGTGGTGAATGTTGAACAAAGTATTACCAAAGACCCTTCAAAATTTTGGACATATATTAGGGAGAAACAGAGTAATAGACAGTCCAGAGGCGAATACGCATACAATAACAAAGTTGTATCTGGGCAGGAGGCTCTAGATGTGTTTGCGGAATATTTTGCATCGGTGTACCGGAAGGATACACCTAGGTTGGACGTCGCTGCCGCACAGAGGCAGGCTGAACTGACTTCAGCTGCTCAGTCCCGTGTATCTATTGACTGCGTCACTGAGCGGCAGATCCTTAAAGCGGCGAGGCGGCTAAGGAATCAGTCAGCTATTGGCCCTGATGGCATTCCTACATTTTTGGTAAAGGATTGCATATCGGTACTGTCGAAACCCCTGCTTCATATTCAGAACCTCTCCTTAAAATATTCCCATTATCCGGTGAAATGCAAGCGATCCCGAGTGACTCCGGTGCCTAAGTGTGGCGCTGCATCGGAAATCAGTGATTACAGACCAATAGCAATACTCCCAGTCTTTGGTAAGTTATTTGAGATTGTTATTGACGACGAACTCAGAGGGCAGATCGAAATATGGCTCCATGACTGCCAACATGGGTTTAGACCTGCTAGGTCAACGACTACTAATCTTGTTAATTTTACGGATTACATCAAAGCGGAAATGGATGCCCATAGACAAGTAGATACGGCTTATTTTGACTTCAAAAAAGCTTTCGATGTCGTCGATAATGACATCTTGTTAACAAAGTTGGCGGCCATCGGTTTCACGCCTAAGCTACTAAAATTTTTTTCGAGCTATTTGAATAACCGTACTCAATATGTTCAGCTCAATGGATATCAGTCTGTACCATACTGTACTCCATCGGGTGTTAGTCAGGGTAGTACGTTGGGGCCTAGCTTATTCCTGATTATGGTGAATGATCTGCCAGGTGTCATTTCTACCGCGGAGTGCTTAATGTTTGCTGATGACGTCAAAATATTCCTAGGTGTTAGCAGACTCGAAGATAACTTGGCACTTCAGCGTGACGTCGATGCTGTAGGAAAATGGAGCCGACTGAATAACATGCCCTTAAATATCTCCAAGTGTAAAATATTGACATTCACTCGTTCAAAGTCTCCGGCTGAGTATGTTTATACTCTTCTTGGCGCTCCACTCGAAAGAGTTAATGAACAGCGAGACCTAGGAATTACAATGACTCCTATGCTAGATTTCCATAAACACATTAAGGATATATGTAGCAACGCGAGTAAGACCTTAGGTTTTCTAATGAGAATCACACCTCAGTTCAGGTCGGTTGGAACTGCATTTTTACTGTACAATGCATATGTACGTAGTAGGTTAGAATTTGGAGCTATTGTGTGGGATCCCTTTGAGAAGAAATATGTTCAACTAATTGAAAAAATTCAAAAAAAAATTGCTAGAAACATATATAAAAAACTGTACGGATACTATCCATTCATGTATCCCTCACTATTTGTATCGGGTATGATTGGTATGGAAACTCTTGAATTTAGACGTACTGTGCAGTTGATAGTACATTACTGTTCACTTCTGAAAAACAAAGTCGACAACCCGCATGCTTTAGAACGTATTTCTTTAATAGTGCCTAATAGAATTTGTGGTGAAGTTCCGTTGCGTCGCCGTCCGCGTCTATTCAAGGGCCCAGCGCCAGTACGGACGCAGCAAGGCAGTCGGGCGCCTACAGAACGGGCAATAACTTTATTAAATAACATGCATACATGTTATTTGGATGCCGACGTATTTGTTGACAATGTCTCATTGTTTCTAAAATTACTTCGATTAAATAAGTAAAGGAAAGAACAATCTAAATTTGTACGATAGTTTGACACTGACATATATATTGCATGCATTTTTAATACATTTCGTGAGTATACTTTATAAGAATATAAAATATAATGAAATTTAATATAAACATAATATAATGGATAAATATATTTTAATTTGTATTGGTATTAATTAATTTTATTATATATTGTTATTATTTCGTTTATCTTTGTTTTATAATTTGATTATTATTTTAAATTACTTTCAATTATTTTAATTGTATAATTTGAATTATAATTTTTAGTTATTATAAAATTTTGTAATCTACCACATAAATGTTTTGGTTGCATATACTGTAAATTTATGTGTGTGAATAAATAAATAAATAAAATTATACCTACTTATGTGTTTACAAAAAAAAAAGTGTATTTAAGTATAATATCAGTTATCTAGTACCCATAGTACTAGCTTTGCTTAGTTTTGGACTAGATGGCATTGTGTAATTCGTTCAGGAAGATCATTCCTCAAGGACATGATCGACCTCAATTTTTTTTCGACACAATCCTCAAGCATGTCGAGGTCTTTCATTGTCACAAGTTTCATCAAAAACGGTTTAGTGGTTTCGGAGCCTATTAATTTCCAAGAATTACTATTCGGCATATATACTCGTAGGCGTTCCGCTCGCTAAACTCAAATATTGGAGAGAACGATGTACCTAATGTAATATAATGTAACTTGTCCTCTATCTAAAGTAAGCAGTAAATTAATGGAATACTAAAAAAACACAGCCTTTAATCTTAATACGAAATTAAGGCGAGATTATAACATTTCTATGGTAATGAACAGCCCACTTAAGGCAAAATACTGAAAATGAGTTTGTTTTTCTAGAAAATGGTTTCAAAGCTGTTTTTTTATGAGATTGCGAGGTTCTTTATGTAGGTGAGGTTACCAAAATGTGGCGTTACAATTCACGTCGAAACATCTCCGGTCAGAAATAATTAATTAATAACGGTATGTAACTTTGTTTTACGTAATTTACTTTTGTTCCCACCCTTGTTAATCCACGGTTCAAAACCTTTACTCAAACGCATATACGTACAAGTCTAAAAGGATTGCTTAATACTTAATTAACAGCTGGGAAGTCCGTCTAAACCTTGACTTGAGTAACGTCGACCACAAACTGCCTTGTATTACATTAGGTGCTATCTTGTACGTACTACACATTATACGTCTTTTAGGGTTTCGTACCCAAAGGGTGCCAACGGAACCCTTTTTTTAATATGATAGGGGAGCAAACGAGTATGTCGGTCACCTGGTGAAAAGCAATCATCACCGCCTATGGAGATCAGCAACACCAACAACAAGGGGTTGCCTATCCGTTGCCAGCCTTTTAAGGGACATAAAGACTCTTGAAGGATCCCATGTCGTAATTGTTCGGAAATACCGCTGAGGGAAGTTGATTCCACAGTTTCACCGAACGTGATCAAATGTCTTAGGAAACGTACTGTATATCGCCAATTATCAAGATAGCAGGTATCATATCTAACCGCTCATCCGGGCAGTCCCCTTGAAAAAATAACCCTATTCATCATCATCATCATTATCAGCCTGTCACCCACTGCTGGATATATGCTTTTTCCAATGTTTTTCATCATATGCGATCCTTCGCTTTCCGCATCTAACCGCTACCAGCCTTTCCGAGGTCGTCGGTCCGTCTAGAGAGAGGACGTCGACTCACTCCCCCAACTCACCCATCGGTGCCAACCACCCCTTTAAAAACCACGCCGGGGTAGATGAACCTTGATCTGTGACAGCCACCCCGTTAAACGACGAGGTCGGCACTACCGGGGTCGATGAAACAAAATTTCCCAACCGCCTCGTTAACGGGGCGGGACGACCGGGGTGGATGGTACCGACTCTCGTGGCCTTCACTCTATGACCCTATTACTGAGACTCTACTGTCTGTCCGTCCGTCCGTTCAACTGTTACAGGTCACTATCTCTTGCACTGTAATACTTAGCCTTGAATTCTTTTTTCGATTTTATATAATAAATATTTTATTTTAATATAATAAATATAAATCTAAATTTATAAATTTTAATATACAAATATTAATATTATTTATTTCATTAAAAATATATAAAATAGTATTATGGCCGCTATAATAACAAATACTAAAAATAAGGTAAAGTAAAAAAAATATGGGATCGTCATACAAAAAACATGTTTTTTTTTTAGCGTTTTTAACTCGATCATTATAATGGCATTAAATATATTAGAGTTACTTGAAATTTTCACCGATTGTGTATTAATGTGGCTTCAAACATTGTACGGAACCTTTCATGTCTGACCCCAATTCACAATTGACCGGTTTTTTTTTACTATATGAAATACCTATCGCTCGCGCACCGCTACCTCCTACCACCTCGCAATTTCCTCCTGTCTGGTAACATTACTCACTCGCAGTAATATAACACGATAGCAACCCTCTAGGAATTGTTATTTGGCTTCAGTCTTCTGTGAGGTGATGCTACTTTACAATCGGACACTACCCTTCTAATGAGGGGCTCGATGGCGTCGTTGCGCACGTCACTTTAATCGAACCCGCAAGTTAAGCAACGTCGACCGTAGCCTGTCAATGGATGGGTTTATTTATCTCAAGCTCCTCCGTGCTTCGGAGCGCACATTAAGCTGTCGGTCCCGGCCGTTGTCAATACTAGACAGTCGTTAAGCCAAGGCAGTGGCCTTTAAGTGGCTTAAAAACACTAGCCTCTGCCAATCCGCAGTTGAGCAGTGTGGAATATGCTCTAAATCCGTTCGATTGAGTGGACGCCCATATCCCAGGAATAGGCTGAATAAGGGTTGACGACCACAACCCTTCTATAAATTTACTTACAATGGTCTCAAAACTACATGTATTTTATTTTTAAAAACATATTATATACCACTATAAACGCAACTGTAAGCAAACAAGAACATTTCAGGATATATAAATACTCATAAAAACATATTTACCACGCTCAGGTCTTGCTTCCATCCGCATATCTCTAAACCGGGACAGACAGAAAAATGGTGAAAATATTTACACAGGAACCCTTCCATTTACGCATTCAATCCAAAGGGAACGGTTTTATGTTACATTCGCACGTCAGAGGTATATTTACATCTACTGACTGACTATCCCGAGAGGTCGAGAGGATCACGGGATATAGCAAAGCTAACATCAACGTATATGTGCGTCTCTTGTATTAGCCACAGATATTCACGCTATCTCGCTACTTCGATTTGAGTTTACTTCGATTCGTGTGTGACGACACAATGAGAAATAAGGAATAATAAATTTATTCTCTATATATGACGAGCTCGGTGGCGTAGCGGTCAATGACGCGGCCTCGACCCCAACGCTCGTGGGTTCGATTCCCACATAGGACAAACATTTGTGTGCATGAACATGTCTGTTTGTCTTAGTCTGGGTGTTTTCTATGTATCATAAGTGTGTATTTACAAAAAAAATAATATTTACGTATATTTATCAGTTATCTAGTACCCATAACACAAGCTTCGCTTACTTTTTGGCTAGATGGCGCTGTGTCTAAAAAAAAAAAAATATAAAAGGCAACCGTTACTGACTGATCTATCAACGAACAGTTCAAACCACTGGACGGAAGAGGTTGAAATGGTATACAGATAGCTGTAATAACGTAGACATCAGTTAGGATATTTTTTATATGAGAGGGGCAAGCGAGCATGTAGGTCACCTGATGGGAAGCAATCAGCACCGCCCATGGAGATCAGCAACACCAAGGGGTCACCGATCCGTTGCCAGCCTATACTCCTTCCTTTCTTTGATCTGGTGACCTCGTGGTATTCTGTGAGGTAGAGGTACTTTTGACTCTGGACGACTACCTGGCGACATGTCTCTAGATAGGGAATAGAGAGTGACTATCACAGACCAGCATAATGGTCAAAAATTACCAACGTACCATCGATGCAGAACTGGATCCATTCTACAGTAAGCAAAGTAGAGAAACGCTAAAATGTGTGAAGATACGTCTCACACAGCTACCGCTGTATATATTACACATAGTGACAGCCTGATAAAATATACAGAAACTACTAGCAAAAAAGCAATTGGATACTACAATTTGCAAATGGCGATATAGAATCGGGATACGCCCGTCGTCAAATTAGCGTTGCAGGGGCTTATTTGCAGAGCACCAACGTGGGACCCATTCTAGAGTAAGACCAGCATAATGGTCAAAAATTACCAACATACCATCGATGCAGAACTGGATCCATTCTACAGTAAGCAGAGTAGAGAAAAGCTAAAATGTGTGAAGATGCGTCTCACACAGCTACCGCAGTATATAATATATATATATATATATATATAACACATATATATATATATATATATATATATATACTCTGTGTAATATATATTACACAGAGGGACAGCCTGATGTAACATACCGAAACTGCTAGCAAAAAAGCAATTCGGGACTACAATCTCTCAATCTCAAATCGGGGCACCTATCCGCTCAGCGTCAAAAAATGCCACCCTTAATGTCAATAGACCTCGATACCTGGACGTGGCCTGTATAATTCCAACAGGATTTACATTTTCTCGTTTATGTACTTTAAGTTACTTTCAATTTGAAGTTTGTCTGTTTGTATACTTTTCAGCTTAGTTGTACTTTTAAGGTAATTTATGTGTTCAGCTGACGGGAAATTTATATGAAATCCTCTTCAGGTTGACGTAACTTTTGATATGGGTAGCTTGTAACACGTGGGGTGCTTATTTTCGGCCAGTCTTTGTATTAATTAGTTTACTTAAGGATCCAAAGCATTTCGCGTACCGGATGCACCATATCAATTATCACCCTGAAAATGCATCGAATTAAGGTCTCCACAAAAATTATACTTGGTCAAAGTGCTGCTGAAACATACTTTGTCGTTACCTTTATTCATCCTACTAATGAGAAACTGCGGGATGGCGGAGGATATATGCTATGGTAACTGTTTTACAGCATGTTTGGCACACGTATTGGCATATAAAAATCGGAAAAAAAGTATTTTATTTTTTATTTTTAAACATAATAATACTCTTTCTCTTTTAATTTTCCACAATAAATATTAATAAAATTTGTCATACCTAGAATCGATCTGCATTCATAACTCCATATTTTATCGCTTGGTTCATTCTTACATAACGCAGTCCAATCATTTTAATTAAAGAGAAAATTGCGAAAGGGTATTATTATATCGACAGACATCTAAACATCCAAAGTAATAAAATAGAGACGTTAATTTGTAAGGGTTTCGATTCTTCCCTCAGAATTTCAGTAAAATTCTCATTTCAGTGACAGTTTTCGTGTCAAAGATCTTGTGCCTTAGGTAACTAATTATTGTATCTAACGAAATTGAAACCGACCCAAAAATTTAATTTGATTGTTCCTCGGCTTTTTTCATGTTATGTCATTTTTATATATAACTTACCTAAGTTACCACCACCTGGTGGTAAACTCCGGACCGATGAAAGCGGCTCCCCGGGCGTCAATGGTCATTCCCGGCCTCGGTTTCTCCTTCCTCCTTCTCGGTAATTTTTAACGAGGTTTTCTTCCTCGACGATGCCCAGCCCTAGTATATCCGAGCACTAGGTACCCTAAAGAGCGCTTCTCCACTGTGCGTCGCACCGTAATCTGTACTAATACCCTCTGTACTAGTACAGATTACGAAAGGAAGACGCAGACGTCCAAAATCGAAGCACAGGCACTGCGATTTCCTCCACTGGCAGAACATTAGTTAACGGTCAGCAAGATCTCCTCGAAGATAAGTTACTGACCGTTGTTTCCCAGGGTGCACCAGACTGTTGCTCGCACGTCGTTCTCACCGGATACATCCAGCAAAACAAACAAGCCAACATCAGTCTCGAGCACACGAGGAAGTTTCCACCTCACACGTTGCCGACCTTGTAATAACCTCTTCACGATTTCCTGAACATCCTCACACTATAGTTGGTAACCGAGGTGGCGGCGCGCGAGCTATAGTGTATAAAGCAAGCGTCTATAGGTAACGGCTTCACATCAGGCGAGCCTTATGCTTGTCCGACACTCGACGTAGTACAAAAAATGTAATGCGAATAATGAATATATTTGAATTTTCAAATTTCCACAACCATTTGTTTTTCTGACAAGGTCAATTTTTTAGATTATCTTTACCCTTGTCATCTGTCAGTTGAATATCGTACGCATACAGTTTATATTATTTAATATTTCAATATTCATTTAGGTATAAACCCATTCATTGAAGTAATGGAATTACCACAGAACTAACTTTAACAAAAAAAACCCGACTACAAAAATTACTCTATGAAAAAAATATCCCAATACTTGAAGATTAAAGTCTTCAAGTGGTGCAGAGACTTGGACACTGGCCATCGGACTGGTCCACAGGCTCGGAGTTTCTCTACAGGGATCGAATCCGGAACGAAGAAATTCGACGGAGAACCAAAGTTATCGACGCAGCCTTCAAGAGTTTGAAGGCTATGTAACCAAGCTTGAGCTGAAATGGCAATGGGCCGGCCACATCTGCCGAGTAAGTGATGGCAGATGGGGGAAGGCATTAGAGTGGAGGCCCGCGCATAGGACGACGAAGCGTTGGGCGCCCTCCTTCTAGATGGTCCGATGACCTAAAGAAGGCGGCTCGATGCGGAATGCGAAGGATCGTATCTGGTGGAAGGCTATATCTACCCGTTGCTAGATATAAGCATCATTATGATGGTGATGAAAAAAATACAAGTAAAAAAGTTAATAAATAAAATTAGCTATTAACTGTTCCAGATTCATCTCAGAGGGGAGGTGAGGACGGTATAAGTGAGCGGCAGGTGCAGGGAATGGCCATACTGTACTATTACTTTACTGTGGTGATAGAGTCTTTTAAAAGGTATCAAAGTAGCCATCGCTAGCATTCAACCACCGGGCTCTGTCTGTCTCATTTTTAAGCGACTCCAAAAAAGGAGGAGGTACTCAATTCGGCTGTATATAGGGGAAACTGTACAATGATTGGCACTCTAAGAAAAATCTACCCTAAATTTGTTAATTATAATTTATATAACAAATTTAGATGTAATTTACGACATAAAAGGTATTCTTAATTATTTTTATTAAAATAAAATAAAAATTAGTACGAAAAGGAAACATTTTTATTAAAAGAAAATAGAAAACATTTAAAAATATCCAAAAGTACAGTCATTGGCACTTACATCACAATTATTGGCACTAACTTACTAGTAATTGGCACTTATCTTAGTAGGTGTGTAATTATGGCACATTTTTATTAATTAAAACTGTAAAAAATTATCGAAAAAAATATAATATTGGTAGATACGTTCTAAACATGGAGTATGTTTCCTGAGTCGTCATTTAAAAACCTATCAGCTACTTTCGCTAAAGGCTTAGGGAGAATAAAATGTTTGGTTTGGTTTGGTTGGGTATGACTTGAGTAAATTGAACATTTTGCTTAAGTAAATTTTCTTTATCATTCTTAGATTCTTGTGAATATTGTGTGTATTGCCAGTATAGCATGACAATAATTATACTAGTCAATTGAACTAATTTATCAGACTCCGTATCCATCAAAGAGGTTTAATATTAATCTCCTGTCAAATGCAAGTATTGAAGCCTCCTTGTACAATTTCGTTATCGATGATTTATTGAATTTAGTGCCTTTCTCCTGAGGCCTTAGGCATTACCCTTCGCCCTTACCCTGTTTAACGAAATAGAGAATTCGCATGAATGGTATTATTAGATAAGCTCGTAATAGGATCGAGATTATGTACTTGTATACATTAATCAATCGTATATTGGGTCGCAGAAAGCATACGGCCCACCTGATGTGAAGCGATTACTGTAACCATACAAGATGAAATATCGCTCGCGCGCCACCATCCCGGTTTCCACGCAACAATTCTTTCCTTTCTTCTGACCTCACTCACTCGCAGGAACACAAAAACCCTCAAGTATCAAGGTATTATTATTTAGTTGCGTATTCTGTGAGGAGGAGGTACTTCTCCAGTCAGTCAACTTACAAATATGCTGTGCCCTACCACTCTCTTGCCATAGTCGGCCGGCAGGGTGCATCACACGCAGGTGAGATTACAGCGATTGTAATAATAACGGTACAGACCCCAACGGGTAAAGCTTCACGAGAGACTTTACAATAAATAAAACTTATCTGGGGGGGGAGAGGCAGCTGCCCCTCCCTGCTCCCCCTTGGCGACGCCCTTGGTAAGGTACTTACACTCCAAAACTTCCTTTATATACACCACCCTTTCCTAAGCCATGGGTTCCCAAACTGTGACAGACCAAAGACGCCCGGGAGCGCGCCGTAGAAAGCAAACTGTTGTGCCTTGAAGCGCTCCTCATACTATTCTTCGGAATCTCTTTCGACTAATATGTTGACTCCGAGGTCGCGGGTTCGATTCCCGCACAAGTCAAACATTTGTGTGCATGAACATGTCTGTTTGTCTTGGTCTGGGTGTTTTCTATGTATTATTGGTATGTATTTAAAAAAAAAATATTATTTAAATGTATTATTTAAATTTAATAATATTTAAGTACATTTAAGCTAATCAGTTGTCTAGTACCCATAACACAAGCTTTGTGCTTAACTTGGGACTAGATGGCGTTGTGTAAATTGTCCAGAAATATTTATTTACTAGCTAAAGCTTCAAAACAAAAAACTAAACCTATAAGCGGCTCACCACATTTGAGCCAAAGTCAACCTCACCTGCTCTGCTGATGGACGAAAATAGGGTAGCGTAGAGGCGAAGCGCGAAATAGAGTATATCGTAGTTATACTGAGGAAATACACCACCTCACAGAATACAGCAGCCAAATAACAATTCCCTTGAGGGTCGTTGTGTTCCTACGAGTGCGTGAGGTCACCAGGAAAGAGGAAATTGCTGCATGGAAGTTGAGGTGGCGGCGCGCAAGCGATATTTCATGATGCGAGCATATATATTTAAAAAATGGGCCCACCACACATTTATATGGCTTCAATAACCGTTTCACAGCCGGTATGTCATGATATAAGCATATGGCTTGTCATCCGTCGTCAACCCTTACTCATCCCACTGCTGGGATACGGGTCTCCCCTCAACTGAAGGATTTTAGAGCATACTCTACCACGCTGCTCAACTGCGGGTTGGCGGAGGCCAGTGTTTTCAAGCCACCCAAAGGCCTTGACTTGGCTTAACGACTGTCATCTAATGGTAACAGCCGGGACCGACGGCTTAACGTGCCCACTGAAGCACGGAGGAGCTCGAGATAATATAAACCTATCCATGGACAGGCTACGGTCGACGTTGCTTAACTTGCGTGTTCGATTTGACTGGCTCCTCATCCACCATACCTCAGCCACCCTACTTAATATAAATAACCTCCGCCTTTTTTGAAGTCGGTCAAAAAAGGGGATGTGGCTGTGTCATGGACACGGCCGTGTGTTGTACGTGAACGTTATATGCACTAAAATTATCCCAAAATGGCAGCGCTTCCCCCTCCTCGGCACACAATATTCCGTAGGCCTTACTCAGCGTAATAAATTCTATGATCCTTCATCTATCCAGTGGTGTGATTGAATTTTGGATGGAGATGATAGATATGTAGCTGCAACACCAAACTGTATCCCCCGATTTTGTAATAATTCGTTTTTTAGGGTTCCGTACCCAAAGGGTAAAAAGGAACCCTATTTCTATTTCCTATCCGTCCGTCCGTCCGTCTGTCACCAGGCTGTATCTCATGAACCGTGATAGCTAGATAGTTGAAATTTTCACAGATGATGTATTACTGTTGCCGCTATAACAACAAATACTTAAGGGGGCTCCCATACAACAAACGTGATTTTTTGCTCGTTTTTGCTCGCAATTGATAACGGCAATAGGTAGACATTTGAAATATTCACATAATATTTAGTTATATATTCACTTTAAAAATAAATAATTAAATAAAAATAAAACAAATATTTAAGGGGGGCTTCCATACAACAATCGTGATTTTTGTGCCGTTTTTATAGATAATGGTACGCAACCCTTAGTGCGCGAGTCCGACTCGCACTTGGCCGGTTCTTTTGCTCATTTTTGCTCGCAATTGATAGTGGTAATAGGTAGACGCTTGACATACTCACATAATATTTAGTTATGTATTCACTATAAAAATAAATAATGAAATAAAAATAAAACAAATATTTAAGATGGGCTTCCATACAACAATCGTGATTTTTGTGCCGTTTTTATAGATAATGGTACGGAACCCTTCGTGCGCGAGTCCAACTCGCACTTGGCCGGTTTTTTTTTTGCCTCCTTATGGAAGCAATTTTAAAGACGTATTCAGTGTCAAAAATATTGCACCGCGGGCTGAATAACTTTGGGAATTCATGACTAAAGCCTTAAAACTGTAACGCATTCTCAGACTCACAATGGTACCAAGAGCACGTGCCTAATTGCCATCAAGGGTCTAATGGCAGCATAAAGAATTCCATGGCATTTCAGCAGGCAGTTGCGCCTTACATTAGTTCCGATTCAACAATGCTAGTGCATTTTACGTTAAAATTGTGTTTTAATGCTCTCCCACATAGTGCGTTATTATCATACGAGTATCTTACCACACAATTGCGTTTTTATCCTCTGATATTTTTCTAATTGAGTGTATCCCACAGAAAACGGCTACGGTAGCGTATTTTTTTCTAATTACTTTTTATAACGCTGGCACCGATACAGCTCCCTTACCACTTTTTGATTGCTAGTTTCTTCCCTATGACGGTGTATTTGGTATCAATTATATTATGAAACCAAAGCAGCATCAATGTCACATAGTATACTATGAAATGCATGTCAGGAGTTTTTACTGTAATGAGAAACAAGCGACCGAACACCTGCTAATGCTTCACCATGACAATCCGCCCGCGCGGGTCAATCAATGTCTTGGGCTACGTGGAGTATTACAGGCAAATGTGCACTCGCCATTCCCCCGCACATTCGTAGGAACGTTGCATTTCATGTAAATGCTCTAGTGGATACTCACCTTTTACAGAAAACAAAGAGGATGACACTACTAGACGGCAAACAAGCTGAAGTATGTATGTTCATGAATTATTTCATTAGGACAGTGTTCCGCAAAGTGTGTGCCGCCGAACACTGGTGTACCATGCTCATTAGTTGATATGCCTCGTAAAAATAAGGTTATCTCATAAAGCTATAGACGGACGGAAGAAAAATTCAAACACACATAAAAACAGATTTTTCATTTATATAATATACTAGCGGCCCGGTACGTGCTTCGCTACGTATAAAGTGAAATACTAAAAAAAAATTAATCGGAAGCTATTTTAAAACTTATCCAAAACATTTGGATAAACAATATTTTTTGTTTTTCCATTTTGAGCATGAATAAACAAACGGCTGGGAACAGGCAACATAAAGTTGAAGCACGTCCAAAATGAAATGACCGCATGAATGACATAACAAAGCTTGTACTGTCAACACTGAAAAAAGTTTCAATTTGACAGCACAATCCCCATCTGAAAAAAAATTCAATTTGACAGCAAAATCCCCATTAACAAAATGACTTTTATTGAATTCATTTTTTACAAAAAATGTGATAAATGAAGAACCGCTCTACCGATTTTGTGCAAACTTCACATAAACCATCTTGTTTGTTGGTTGTTGACCATCATGGCCTTCGTAAGTTTGATCACATTTCGGAGTTTCGTCGGCAATTAGGATGGCCGCCGATCAGGATACGTCGGAACATTCATATACTGACGCTACTGTACAAGGTCCTATTTACTCCAAACGCTCCGTCGTACCTTCGCGAAAGGCTCCAACTCCGGGACATCAATGAGCGGTTACGATCATGCGCGAGTAGATTAGACATACCTCTCCATAGCTCAAAGACTTATTCTAAATCTTTTACTGTAAGGGCAGCAATGCTTTGGAACTCGCTCCCTACCGACGTGAGGCAAGCACCTTCAGTAGATTCTTTCAAGGCTCGACTTGTCAAATCTCTTAATCATCTGTATTGAGTTAATCGAATGTATTGTTGTTATCAAATTTGAATATGTATTATGTATTTATCTGTGTATATGTATTATGTATGTGTATGTGAATATGTATTATGTATTTATCTTTATGTATCTAGTTATAGTTGTAAGTATTTTAGTCATTATTATTTATTATAAGTATTATTTTGTTTGTATGGCATTACAATTTTCATATAATTTCTCCATTGTTTCTTGTTATCAAATTTTTTTTTTTTTTTTATATTCTAATATCTCAATGCCCTCGCTCGTCACTCGAAACTATAGTATCCAACACTCAAAGGTTGGCTGGTAGAGATCTCTTATAGAGATAAGCCCGCCTTTGTACATTCTTAAAATTTCACAATTGTTATTTCTTTTTGTCTATTTATTTTTGGAGTACAATAAAGATATTACAAACAAACAAACAAACCATCTACTAAATAGTCCGAACAAAGCCTAAACATTTGGTTTGGATAGGTGAGCCGTTCTTGAGTTATAAAATTACAATGAAAAGTGGCATTGATTTTTATATATATAGATAATACTCCTTAGAGTATTCTTTCTTCTAGGTAGTGGATAAATTGATCATTGATAAATCCTTTCGAGCGATTGATCGATCTATCAATGCACAGCTCAAACCACTGGACGGGTCGGGTTGAAATCTGGCATGCAGCTGGTTATTATGACGTACATAGGCATATAAAAGAAAGGATTTTTGAAAATTTCCACAGGATACCGGGATACACTTACTAAGTCACGAGCGCCAGCTAGTTGATACATAATAACTGAATAAACCAATATTTCCCTTCCTATTAAAAAAAATCTTTTTTCCGTTCAAGTGTTAATGAAGCAAAGATAAACTTGTATTTATGCCTTCATGAGCAGCAAAGGTATTCAGAAACTCCAAAAGGACTTTTGTCACCATTGAGTGGGAGCATCTAGATATCAATTTACGCCCTGTGATTGATGGCTCGTGTGAGATGATTCAGAAACAAGCTGAGCAGATTGTTGATAATCCTAAGTTTACACGTAGTATTTTGATACTAGTAAAGTGTCAAAACAGCATAGAACTGACTCAGTTAATATCTTGCAGAAAGGAATAGAAATTTACGCTGTGCTATGAGCGAATAAATGAACGACCTACGTATACGAGTGTTACCTAATGCAGTGTTCCGGAAACTTTTTGTGTTTATGGTATATCTAGGAGAATAAAAATTTTTGGAGGTACACCATAAATGAAAAATCAGTTTCAATAATTTGAAGAAGAACAAGATATTATCGGTCGTTAATAAGTTAACGACCGATAATATCTTCTTCTTCAAATTATTATTATTTAAATAGTTGTCTTGGCGAACTTGCCAGAATATTATAAATATTTTTAAAAACTGAAAAATTCACCTCCCCCCCCCCCCCCCCCCACACCCCTCTATAAGTGGGTGAATTTTTCGATTTTTAAAAATATTTGTAACTCTTCTTCTTCAAACCAAAATCGTCGACGAGTGCTCTTCTAGTGTAAGTCATATCACCTGTGAACTATAATATAAATTGTAGGTGATGTACTAATTTAAATGTAGTAAAAGGTAACTCCATCCTGCTGTTGAAACAAATTGTAAGTTTTCAATTTGTTTCGTTCAAAATTTTGGAGCTCGCCGGCGTAGGTATACAATGATAGTGAATAAGTACGCCCAATCGGGGATGTGCCCCATCCCCATCACCAAACCTGAATATCGACGGTTAAAAGGTAGTAGGGCATAAGCGACATTTTGATCGAAAATGAGTTATGAATGCCATCCTACTTAAAATTTTCCGTTCTTTCTAATGCGCTTACTCCCATGGCTCTACGATGACTTTTTTGTCGTTTATGCCAGAGCAAAAAACAGCGTTTTCGAAGTATGCCTCGGAGTAACCGACGAAATTCTAGGCCTTTTTTGCCCTTAAGGTGCTTGTACCCCTGTAAAAATGGTTTCAGTTTTGGTTGATAGTCGGTAACGCGTTTTTACTTTTAACTTGCGTAGACATTCCGGTCGCTTACGGCTCTTTACTATTAGCCCCTGTTTTGAAACCTGGAACTAATACTAATTTACCTTTCTCATTAAAATGAATAGGCGTCGGTTATACCCTACTACTTTTTTTTTGTTTACAATACAGTTGTCGCTTATTCGCAATTACTAAAATTAATTTGTTATTGAACTGGCGGTTATGCCTTACTACTATTTACAAATTAACAATATGGTTGTCGCTTATACGTAATTACTAAAGTCTAAGTTCATATTGAACTGTCGATTATACCTTACTACCAATTACAATATTTCAATACTATTGTCGCTTAATATTCCACTTTCATTTGCTATTTTCATACAACTCCGTCGCTTACGATATTTTGTATTACTTGGTTGTACTCAAGCGGCTATTCAGCAAGTCGCTTGTACCTGAAATCCTCTTGTCTCTGTCGCTCAGTTGTTCTTACCACTTATATGATGATCTCCAAATATTTGTGCAGACAACGACAGAGAATGTGAACAATACTGCAATTGCAAAGTTAAATGATAACCCATGTAATGTCAGCTCTTGGTCTAGAGATTTTGATATACCTGTAAATCCAGCTAAATACCAGGTTATTGTGCTTGGTAGCTCTAGGCAGGTTGCCACGATTGATTTCAGCTCTGTGTCGCCTGTTATGTTTGAATATACTGTCATTTCGTTCAATAGTACTGCCAAAAACCTAGGTCTTTATATAGATTCCACTCTTAGTTGGACCTCGCAAATATCTGAAGTGAGTCGCACGGTCATATCGGCATTGAGTTTCCTTAATCGGTTTAGGAATTTTCTTCCTTTACCTTTATTATAGTACAACCTAGGTCTAAATGTAGTGTAATGTATTTCAAGATCTAAATGTAGATCTCCTCAATAAATTTGACCGACTTATCAACAACGCTATCCGTTTCATCTACTGTCTTCGCAAATTTGATCTTATCTCTTCATATCGGTCTCGACTTAAATGGCTTCCTGTTCATCAACGGAGGCAACAGAGATTACTCTGCATACTTCACACAATTCTAACTAGTCCTCTCTCTCCGGAATACTTGAAATTCAAATTTCAATTTGTGACTCTCACAGCCTTCCACTTCGTTCTGACAATACTCGTCAGCTTTTCATTCCCCTTTACCATTCTGGCTTCAAGTCTGATTCCTTCACACTGCAAGCTTCACATCTATGGAACGAGCTGCCTGAATGACTTAGAAGGATCTCAAATAAATTAAATTTTAAAAAGAAAATCCACGCTTATCTTTTGGACGGTTTAACGAAGAACTGAATCATCATCTTCCTATATTATCTATCTATGTATCTGTATGTATATTTATATATATAGTGATATAATCTTATGTATGTTTATTTTATTTGAATGAGTAATATCGTTTATTCTATTACTTTCTCTAAGTTGAATATTCATTACATTATATCTATTTCGTAGACACTGTTCATATTTTTTATCTGCTTTAGAACCGCATTCGTTTATTTCTGCTATTCCCAAAGGTTGACTGGTAGGGAATGCTTTTGGCGTTAAGTCCGCCTTTTGTACCCTTATGTAATTTTGTGGTAAATAAATTGTAAATAAAAATAAAATCAGACGGCTTAAATCTTTCGGTCGGTAAACACATATTTCAGTAATATTCTCCTACCATTTATCCTAAGGTTGTCTGGAAGAGATAGCTTTTTAGCAATAAGGCCGCCCATTGTTCGTTAGATTAAGTTTGAAATACGTTACTGCAACTCAAATTTTAATATGCAATAAAGAATCTTGTATTTCGATAGATAATGAGTTTATATAATACAGTATAGTGATGGGTAACCCTTTAAATGTACCCAGTTACTTACATAACTCTTGTTTTAAAAGAGAATCGTGTGAGTTGTCATTCTATTATTTTTAAGACCGGACATTTAATCCACCTTACTATTTATTTATTTATTTACTAGCTGTTAACAGCGGCTTCGCTCGCGTGGTCATTATTTTAATGAAACTTTTTTCCTAGAGGAATAACATGGATAAAAAGTAGTCTACGCCACTCTCCAGACAGAACACTATCCCCTGTTAAAAAATCATATCGGTACCTAAGTTCCTTTCTACGTAAAAGAAGGACAAATGAGTACAAAGGTTATTTTGTCCCATGGGATTAAGATGATTTTCCGGGATAAAAAGTAGCTTATGTCACTCTCCAGATCGTAAACTATCCCCGTTAAAAAAAATCATGTCGGTACTTAGGTACTTTTCTACGTAAAAGAAGGACAAATGATTACAAAGTTTATTTTGTCCCATGGGATTAAGATGATTTTCCGGGATAACTTCAGGAGGTTCACCTATATCACTCTCCAGTCCGTAAACTATCCCCGTTCAAAAAATCATGTCGGTACCTAGGCTTCTTTCCACGTAAAAGAAGGACAAATTATTACAAAGTTTATTTTTTCCCATAGGATTAAGATGCTTTTCCGGGATAAAAAGTAACCAATGTCACTCTCCAGACCGTAAACTATCCCCATTAAAAAAATCATGTCCGTACTTAGGTTCCTTTTGACGTGAAAGAAGGACAAATGATTGTAAACTTTATTTCTTCCCGTGGGAATAAGATGTTTTTCCCGGATAAAGACCAAACCTTAAACTATCTCCAAAAAAAATCATCTCAATCCGTTTGTTACTTTTGACGTGAAATAAGGACAAACAACAAGCAAACAACACATTAATATGTGAAAGTGTGTTTGTTTGTTTGCTTGTTGTTTGCTTAAGCTAGCTGTAAGTTTTCTGAAAATCCATACTAATATTAATTAGTACGGATTTTCAGAAAACTTACAGCTAGCTTAAGTGTATTTTAACATTATCCAATTAAAAGGTTTCACTTATAGCACTCGAAAAAAAAAATCAATGGTAGTACCTACTTAAATAAACATTACAAAATAGTTCTGAAATCACAGGAAAAACATTTTAGCTAATGATCACTTCAAATGTGCTCATATTATAGAAATCCACGTCTGCTTATATTGTTGGATGTTCTCGATTTCCTTATGGTATATAAATCTTGATAATGTGGAAGTACTACATTACCTTTCTTTTATTCATCTACCAGTGTCGTTAATGTCTAATAACCTCACAATATTGTTGCTAAGCTCTGTATCTTATGCTTTATTAATTTTTGGCGCAATTATGTGAATATTCACTTGTCCTCCTCTACCCAATTAAGTTATGATATAGTCATGTTGTTTATGCCCTATAACTTTTTGGTACGAGGATATCAAATGTAGTTAAGGTTTCTATACCCTTGGTATTTTTACATGTTTAAGTAACTTATGCCGAATTACCTCACGAGGAAAATAAAATCAATTGATCTAAGCGACATAAAACCACATAAAACAGCGTATAATTATATTAATAAAAGTGCCCATTTATACCTTTATATTTTTAATCTACAGCTGTTTTGATTTCATCAATAAAAGATAATAAATAAAAAAGTTATATCCATTTTTCTGCAATTTCAAACTTTGAACTACTTTCCTGAACAATTTGGTTTTAGTCGCTTATACCCTATAACCTTTTAACCGTCGATATGCCCTTGGTAACAACTTTTAATTCGACATCACTTCAATAAGAAATAAACTTTAAATATTTCTTGGTCCCAGAACGAAACGCGGCAAAAAGGCGTTACGTTTAGTCTTGTAAAGTTTCATTTAAACTTATCTCAAAGGATTTATTTAATAAATATTATTTGGAATCTCGAATACTTGGAGTATTTTAGATATTAATGTGCTATAAAACTGTGTAACTTCTTTGTTCAATTTCTCATTCAATGCTCCCTTAAACTTTCCATGTTACTATTTGACGAGCTCGGTGGTCGAATGGTTAGCAATGACCACTTTGAGACTGAGGTCGCGGGTTCGATTACCGCACAAGACAAATATTTGTATGCCTGAACATGTTTATTTGTCTTGGTCTGGGTGTTTTCTATGTATTATATGTATGTATTTACAAAAAAAAAATATTTAAATATAAGATCAGTTATCTAGCACCCATAGTACAAGCTTTGCGCTTAATTTGGGATTAGATGGCGCTGTGTAAATTGTCCAGAAACATTTATTTATTTCCACGTAGTATAGGAAATTACTTCAGTTTTTTCACTAAGGTGCTGGTTGTTCCACTTCGTGCCACGTTTATTGTTTTTGACAGTGGTACATACTGGGTATTAAAAAAGGGAAGTACACAATATGCGAAAAGAAAATTTGTTGAAAGAAAGTTGTTGTTATTATTTTCCTCGTAATTATTTTTCCCTATTTACACAATTTTTCCCCATATAACCTTCCCTGGAGTTTCACAAAAATAAAAAATGTTATATAAATAAATAAATATTTCAGGACAATTTACACAGCGCCATCTAGTCCCAAATTAAGCCCAAAGCTTGTGTTATGGCTACTAGACAACTGATAAATGTACTTAAATACATTTTTTTTTTGTAAATACATACTTATAATACATAGAAAATACCCAGACCAAGACAAACAGACATGTTCATGCACACAAATGTTTGTCTTGTGCGGGAATCGAACCCGCGACCTCGGCGTCAAAGTGGCCATTGCTAACCATTCGACCACTGAGCTCGTCTTGACGTACTTAGCCGTTCTCCAATTTTAGCAAGACTATTTAACTAACAACAATTCATTTATATTTACACACTCACACCTATATATATAAATAAATAGATTAAGTGGTGCCGATGAAGGGGTTAATCTTTCAGTTAACCCTCAAGCAGTTAACCCCACGGATTACCGGATTAACTCCCGATGCAAGCGTCTCAAGCAAAGGCAATTGCACATCATCAGACGGGCCGTAAAAGTATTCCCGTGGCCATAATAGACGTTATTACATTTATACGTAATTACGTTTTATGGCGGAAGGAAACCCGTAGTTTAATAACGTTGTTTTATTGCTGAAATAACACTAGTGTAGTAACGTAAAATACAGCGCTGAAATCATTACAGTGCATCCCACGCTAGAGCTGTTTTGTAGAGATATTTTTTTAGTACCTGATTGGTTAGGTTAGGTTAAAAGTGCCATACATTAGTCAACATGTTACAAGTGTCGGTCACGTTCCCTAACAATATATCTGTGTATGGATGTATTGTCAATCATGTTGGCAGATATTTTAATTGACAACACGTCCATACACAGCTAAATTGTCAGACAACATGACCAACATGGCTAACATGGTGGTTAATGCATGGCAGCTTTCAGTCTTTTATATTTTTTGGAGGTGCTAAGGCCGGGAAAGCTCCTCGTTAGCTCCATACTGTTGTTGGCTCGTTTGTCTTGCTGGATACGTCTAATGGGAATGACGTGTTAGTAACAGTCTGAGTCTTTCTCGATGCATGCCTTTTCAGTTCTCGTGGCCTCTACAATCGGCAGAGAGAAGGAGATCGTGAGGTTTTAATCAGTATGGCTGTCGCTTCCCCATGGCAACTGACATAACCACGCTGCACCGATGGGCGGCGTAGTATCCTTAATGGATTTCCCCACGTAAATAAAAAGGTTTATTGGGTAACTAGCTCGTCTATCTTGACAACAAAAGACTACTTTAACTATTCGTGGTGAATCTAGCTCTTAATAGGCACTCATGTTTATTACATAGTATATTACATAGTAGTTAAATCTCGTTGATTTTATAATCTGCGCGATTACGATTGCATAAAATTATTACTAAGTTTTTAAAGAGAAACTTAAGCTGAAAAAATCAATGCCTTTTTTGTAAAAAAAAAATGTACTTCGTAAAAGCTAAATAAATAAAAAAAAACGGGTTGCACTCCGGGAGTGGAACGTTGTGCATTTTTTAATATTTTGGAATGGTTAGGAAATAATTTCGCACGAATTGCTTTATACATCAATACAAAAGTACTATCATTTATGTGGTAAAATATAATATTCGTTTATTGCGCTATCGTACACAAACATTACAATTTATATTACACTAGCAAACCCGGCGAACTCCGTTTCGCCACCAGATGGCTTCAAGATTTTCCCGCTTTTCTTTTCAAATTTTTCCAGAATTTTCTTTGCTATAAACCTCACGGAGCCCGAGACCTTTCCAACGAATGCAAAACCGTGGAAATCGGTTTGTGCGTTCTGGAGTTATAGCGTCAGGAAGGAAAACCCGACTTATTTTTATATAGTAGATTAAAAATAAACAGCTGGAGCAGGCATACATTTTCGCCTCGCAGTAGAAAGAGATGGGGATATTATTTCCTCTCCTACGCTGAGCCGCTCCGTCTTACGAATTTTCGGTCAAACCACGTGTCCCGATGCGAGTTTAACGTTTTTTACCCATTCAAAGTGCACAACGCCGCTAAAGAAGTTTCCACTTCAAAAATGAAAGAAACCGATCGTTAAGCAAATAAGACCAAAGATATGCAGGGCATCTAGTGCTTGACTGGGGAAGTATCTTTATAGAGTGTGATTTTCATAGAATAACATAATGTACACTAAATAAGGGTTGATATGCTAATGCCTTTACATTTTTCTTTTTTCTCTTTTGGTATTCATGTTTACATTTATTTTCATAAAACCTTTTACGATGCCGTCTCCGGCACTCACTAACTGAAATTTCTCTTATTCTAATTCATTTCAATTAACGCTTTTATTTAGTTAGGAAAATTGTGGTTTTTGTCTTTAGAGGTTTCGGAAATGACCAATCTTAAACCAGCAGAACTCCATTATCATGGAATTTAATTAAATTTTATCTCCATTTCTGAGCAACAGTTTGAAAGTTTTAATATTATCAAGTTTCAAAGGATTTTTGTTTATATCTTTTTAGGAGCTAGATGGCGTCGTTGCTTGTCCATGGATGGGTTCATTTATCTCGAGCTCCTCCGTGCTTCGGAGTGTACGTTAAGCCGTCGGTCCCGGTGCTGAAGTCGTTAAGCCAAATCAGTGGCCTTTAAGCGGATTGAAAACACATGCCTCTGCAAACCCGCAGTTGAGCAGCGATGTGGAGTATGCTCTAAACCCCTTCGATTGAAGGGAGACCCATATCCCAGCAGTGGGATGAATAAGGATTGTCGACGAGATGAGATTCACATGTAATTTACAAAAACTTTTGCTTCTATTTTGATCTAGATTAATTTAACACACTACGGGTAGTAAATGCATGTAACCACAGCCAACCGCTGCCACAACAAAGTCGCTCGCGTTTCTAGACAGATGACCTAATAACTTTGTTAGTTACCTACGTGTATGGATAATAATTATCCTAGCGTGCTGTTGTTTTATTATTATATCTAAATTGGATACGGGTCTTTTTTTATACTACGTCGAGTGGCAGACAAGTATACGGCCCGCCTGACTTTTGACTTCAGAACCGGAACCGACGGCTTAACGTGCACTCCGAAGCACGAGAGCTCGAGATAAATGAACCCATCCATGGACAAGCAACGACGCCATCTAGCTCCTAAAAAGATATAAACAAAAATCCTTTGAACCTTGATAATATTAAAACTTTCAAACTGTTGCTCAGAAATGTAGATAAAATGTAATTAAATTCCATGATAATGGAATTCTGCTGGTTTAAGATTGGTCATTTCCGAAACCTCTAAAGACAGAAACCACAATATTCCTAAGTAAATAAAGGCGTTAATTGAAATGGATTAGAATAAGAGAAATTTCAGTTACTGAGTGCCGGAGACGGCATCGTAAAAGGTTTTATGAAAATAAATGTAAACATGAATACCAAAAGCGAAAAAATAAAAATGTAAAGGTCTCAGCCTTCAGAGATTTCAAGCTGAAGTGGCACATCACATCTGCCGAGTAAGTGATGGCAGATGGGCGAGGAAGGTATTAGAGTGGAGGCCGCGCGTAGAGCCGAGCGTTGGACGCCTTCCAGATAGTCCGATGACCTTAAGAAAGCCACTGGAAGCGGCTGGATGCAGAAGGCGGAGGATTGTATTTGGTGGAAAGCATTGCGGAAGGTTTATTTCCACCAGTGTGTAGATCCTGTATCTATGATAATGATGACGAAAGGTCTCAGCATACACAATGGGAAATCGGACGGGCCGCGCACGTCAAGTTGATAACGATCTAAAGTGATGGTAATAAGGTATTTTTTCACGTGCAATCACGCCCTATCTGGGTCCCGTCCGGGACGGGACGGGGCGTGATGAAATATAGTGATTGAAATAATACCTTAGTACCTCTAGGACCAAAAAAAATATTATGTGTGTGCTGGAGATACAAATAAATGTTTCATTCATTCATTCATTCATTAGGATTTTATCAATTTGCCATCCAGTCTCAGTGTATCAGCTATCTACCATTTCTATTAGCAGCGAACTACCAATCAGCTCTCAAACCAACAAGCAATTAAAGAGAGGTAGGGAGCGTAATTGTAAGCTACCCGACTGGTGAATGTACCTCCACCTCACAGAATACCGCAGCCAAATAACGGTTCCCTTGAGGGCTGTTGTGTTCCTGCGAGTGAGTGAGGTCACCAGGAAGGAGATGCTGCGGTGGCAGCGGGGGTGGCGGCGCGCGAGCGATATTTTATGTTGCGAGCGTTAATATGGCTACGGTAACCGCTTCACATCAGGCGGGCCGTATGCTTGTCTGCCACCCGACGTAGTATAAAAAAAAAAAAAAAAAAAAAAAAAAAGCAAACCCACTGCTCTGTTTAAACAAGTTCAATGAAGTCGATGTAAGTAGATTATCATCATCATTATCATCAGGTCATTTTAGTTTCCATTACAGGAACACGACCCTCTCGTCTGTCACAGACAGAAGGAGGATTTGGCCTACACTCGCCACGCTGGTCAGACGGGTTGGGGAAGCCTGATCGATGTTTGGTAATGTATTTCCCTTAGTCGCCTTGTACGACATCCACGGGAAGAGACGGAGTGATTCTATTCTAATCTGCCGGAAACCACACGGGCTAAGTAGATTATTGTTGAGGTTTAATAAGGACATTATTGTTGAGGTTTAATTGCGTTATTCCCATCGCTGCACGTGGCAACCTAATTATCTAGTAAACCAACCGCCCGAGTTCGTAACTGTAATGCAAGTCGCCAGCAGACAATAGTGACCGTATGATCTACAAGCAAGGATCAGCAAGCTACCAACCATTCAGTGTTACCACTTTTTAAAACCCAACGCTTTAACTAAACGGGTCCAATGAGGTCGATGTAAACGGTTTACATCATTGTTGAGGCCTACTCAACTAATAATCCAAGTCAAGATATCTCACAGGATACGCGAGTATAAAACCGCGGGCGGTAAGTTTATTGATATTAACATGATTAATAACAACTTCAACAAATCAAATATAACTTTTCAATCGTTTTCTAAGTTATAATGTACTCAATTAATAATTAAAACAATCTCAATATAGTCTGAATGAAGCGAAGGAATCATTAAAACGATGAGCAAACATTTGCGGCATTTCCAGACTGAATAACAAACATCGTTACTTCAACTTCTAACAAAATGTCGAATAATAACGTAAACTGAGTCACGGGGACTCATCACCTAGTAACAAAGACTGTTCAAACTGTTAAATTCTTACCTAATAGATGGCGCAAAATATTTAAATTCTATATTATTCGTTAGTTTAAAGTTTAAATTTTGACTTCAAGAACAGGCTTTATATTTCCCTTAAAAGGCTGGCAAGGGATCGGCGAGATCTGATCTCCATGGGCGGTGGTAATTGATTTCCATCAGGTTACCCTGTGAAGTTCAAACAGGAATACGAAACATATAATAAGGTTATGTTACAACAACTTCAAGTGTTAATAAGGTAGGAGGAAGAATTCTTATGAATGTATTTCACACAATTTCATGTTTTTTTTGCACGCTACACTACTAGATTTAATCGATTATTATCATTATTAATCATTGATAAGGAAAATGTCAAACTGTATAGGATAATATCAAAATAATACGGGTATAATTTTATCAATTACCTAATAAATGCATTTTCAGTGACCTAATAAATTATATTTGTTCATATAATAGTAGATCTGTCACCTAAATTGAATCACCAAATGATATAAAAACGCTTACCTAAATATCAATTAATAATTACTTGGAAATAATATCAATCATCAAATAATTATATTGGATTTCAAAATAATGAAATTGTCATTAAAACAGAATCACCAAACAATATGAAAATGTTTACCTTAAAAGTAATTCAATTATTATTAATAATTAAGCTTACTTGGCACCACATCATTCATGATCTAGGATGACGGTGCTCCGCTTCGCGGAGCTCATATTTCCGATGGCAGGACACAAGAAAACCCTAACCTAACTAAAAATCAACTCAAATCTAACCAAATCATGATTTATTTATTACATTGACCAAGTATTGGTAAGACTCGTCAGTGAATATGACGCCAATTTGACTCCGCCCCTATTAGCCATTTTTTCATTAAATTAAGGATCTGATCTATTTATTAGGTGACAGATCTATTATTTTGATGATCAAACGAATTAAATGATACTAATAGTTTGTGGATTAGATTTATAAGGTGAAAGATTTGCTATTTTTAGGTACAAATGTATTATTGCTGCTCGTGACTTACTTTTTAGAGGTCAAATCTTATATTCAGGCTATATAAAAAACGTGATCAAACTATAATTTAATACATATAATATTTACATTAAGCCGATGATTTATATTTAGAGACAGTTTTGATTAAAATGATGACTAATATTTTTCTTGGGGATAGATAGTTATTATTAGGGTGCTGCAGATTACTGACACGTCTAAACTTAGGTGACAGAAAATATTGTTCCCAAATAATACCCTGAAAGAACATGTTAGCTTATACGTATAGTACTTATGTTCATAAAATTTATTACGAATTTATTTAAAATTAACATACATTAAAACTGCCGATGCTATTTGGGATCCTCTTCTCGCTTAAGATCAGGTGACGTGGAGCCATTATGCTGATTGAAAATTGGTTATCTGTAAAGTCGGTTCACGGACGATAATTTTACGTGATAACGTCATAAGAAAACATCGACCGATGGATTGGAAGAGAGATAGATGCGTCAAAAGCCAAAGGTGGATCGTTCCTCTCTATCGCTTGTTCCGCGCTCTCGCTCGCACGCTCGGCTAAGGCGGAACGTGACAATGAGTCATGTTTTTTCGTGCGTGCAGCCGGCGTTTATCGATTTATAAGACGTTATCACGTCAAAAAAATTGTCATAGGTCTCATTCATTCATCATGCGTTATTATTCATAGCCACCATTGCAACGGATGGATGACTTGCTGGCCCATACTGCAAAGAAAAAGCCGATCGACTATGATTTCTTTTTGCGTCTAACTCGACTCTCGATGATCGTGGAGCCACACCACTGTGCCATATACCACTATCACTCGCAGACAGTTACTCACGCGCATACACTTGTTCTATTCGAAACTCAGTCGAAAGAATACTTGAATTACTGTATCTTGAAACTCAGCCGTATGTGACATTGCTCTAAATTTTCTCCAATAAATATAACGGTACAATACGCATGAGTTATTACCAAATATGTTACACACCCTCAGGATTTAATCAAATGGAATGGATATTTCGCGAAATTCCAGAAATGCCGACTTGAAACATATCGCACTTCCTATTCATTGAAACGGTAAAATGATGAGCAAGTTATGGCTTTCCTCTTGAATAATAATCATAATAATCATAATCATAATCTTTATTTGCATTAAATAGGGTAACAGTAAATGAGGATGTCAGATAGTATAACAAAGTTGCTTAGACCTATTTAGCCATTTTCAATAGCATGCAAATCTTACGAGAGTAGGTAATTGAGTATAATATTATCTTTTTATATTACTAATGTCATTAATATAAATTACTATGTCCAATATATTTAATACTATAAATTAATAATGGCAAATATATTCATTCTATAAATTACTATGTCAATTGTATTAATTCTATAAATTACTATGTCAATTAATTTATAATAATTACGTATATCATTTCATTATATATCAAACAATAATTCATAAGAAATTTAATCCATGCATCAATACGAATGTCTATTCCTTATATTCTAAGAACTCTTTAATGGAATAAAATAGTTTCTGCAAAAGCCACTTCCGCAATGACGGTTTGAATTCATTCAGTGGGAGTTCCTTAAAATAATTTGGTATTTTATTATAAATTGTCTTGCACATATTATAACTATTATTCATGAAACGTTGTGTCTTAGGGACTGTGTTTAATACCAGTTTGTTCGGGTTGCGTCTATTTCTGTTTGTCATTTCCCTGGCTGTTATAAATAGATGAGTGTTTTGCCTTACAAATTTACCTACCTCATATATATAAAGGCAGGGTAATGGTAATATGCTCAGTGATCGGAAATACGGCAAACAAGATACATCAGGTGCAATGTGGGCAAGAGCTCGTATGCATCTTTTTTGAGCAATAAATAGTTTATTTATTTCTGTTCCATTGCCCCAGACAACCAAGCCGTATCTCAGCACTGATTCCACGTACGCGAAATAAGCTGTGATAGCTGTACTTTGGTTAGCTACTCTAGTCAATCTATATAAAGCGAAAGAAAACCCGTTTATTTTGTTGTTCAATTTATCTATGTGATTTTTCCAACTTAACCTATTGTCTATTATTAGTCCTAAAAATGTCGTACTTGCTGCGCTACTAAGAGCTTGTCCAGAAAACTTAAGGTCTATGGATTGTGTTCTCAAATTATTAAAATTTATTATTTTAGTCTTGCTGAGATTGATTTTAAGATTATTTTTTATTAGCCAATTCATTACACTAGTCAATGTTTGCGTGATGTCATTTTTATGCTGAGTTATAGTAGTTGTTTTATCGGATGTAACTATAACCGATATGTCGTCAGCAAATAAAATTGTTTTATATTGTATTGTATCTGGTAGATCATTTATATATGATAGAAACAGCAGTGGACCTAAGACACTGCCCTGTGGTACACCAAATTTATTATGTTTAAGCTCTGACCTAAACATTTGAACAGTACGCTTTGAGTTCACTTGCATTATCTCCACAAATTGTAATCTGTTTTCTAGATAGGATTTTAACCACGTCAGTGCTGGACCTCTTATACCATTATGTTCTAGTTTAATTAATAATTGATCATGGGCAACGGTGTCGAATGCTTTCGACATATCGAGAAATAATACCGTCGTGTGATTCATTTTATTTACATTTTGTAGTACTTCATTAATTAAGTCAAATGTTGCATGTGTTGTAGATTTACTTTTCTGGAATCCATATTGATTTTGCTTTAGTATTTGAAATCTCTTAAAAAATGATTCGAGTTGTTTAAACATAACCTTTTCAAAGATTTTCGAAAAAATAGGAATAAGAGTAATGGGTCGATAATTATTTATGTCCGTTTTGTCACCATTTTTATGCGATGGTTTCACTATTGAGACTCTAAGCTTTTCCGGAAACTCTCCCAAGTACAGTGAGAGGTTTACCAGATAGGCTAACACATGACATATTTGGTCTGCACATGCCTTCACAACCTTAGTACATATGGAATCATAGCCTTCGGATTGTGTACTATTAAGTGACATTATTATTTGTCTGATTTGCAGAGCATCGACCGGAGCAAGGAAAATACTGTTCTGCAAACTGGTCTTAACTGTATTTTCAATATTGTTATTTAATGCATTTGTTATGTCTATGAAGTAGTTGTTAAATGTGGAAGCAATATTATTTGGATCTGTGATTTCAGTACCACTACGCGTAATTTTATTAATGTAATTCCGGGTTTGTGTATTACCAGTTTCACTTTTTATAATATTCCAGGTTGCTTTACAAATGTTTTTACTATTTATTACATATTTCTGGTTTGCTATTTTTTTAGAACAATCTGTACATTTTTTTAGTAGTTTATTGTATCTTATGTACTTTATACGATTGGAATCAGTTCTATTAGAATAATATTTATAGCGTAGTTTTCTTTTTGTTATGCAGCTTTTAATTAAACCCTTGGAGATCCATCTAACCTTAGTAGATGTACTACGTTTCACTCTTACTACAGGGAAACAGAGATTATAAAGAAGGATAAACAAATCATAAAATTCCCTGAAAGCTGCATTTAAATCGTTAAGCTTATAAACCTCAGAAAAAGATAGATTACTAAGGTGTCCTTTGAATTTATCTATGTTTTCCCTCGAGTAACACCTTTTATGGATAAATATTGATTTATGGGTTTCCTTTTTAATGCCTAATTTAAATTTTAAGACCTGTGCCGTGTCATGATCAGATAATCACAAGGATAGAACATAGCCCACCGCATTGGAAATGTTACTTATTATTAGATCTATACAAGTTTTCCCCCTAGTTGGCTTATTTATATGTAATATAAAATTATATTTCTTTATAATGTCACATATTTTTTTTGTATATAGATTTATTTCGTCAAGCATGTTAATATTTAAGTCACCTGTGATAATTATTATTTTTTTCGAAAATTTCAATAAACATATGTGCAACAGCATGTCAATCTTTTCTAAAAAATATTCAAGATACCTTTTTATTTTCGATGGTACTCGATATATGTTGACAACAATAATATTATTAGGAGTTAGATTCACCCCGCAGCATTCAAAGTGATGTTCCATGACTAACCCATCGAGGCAAGATAGTCTTTTATAGTCTAGTCCTTGCTTGATTAGAATGCAAGATCCACCTCGTTTTGTCGGTCGAGAATAGTTAGCAGCCAGTTCATAATTACTAATATTTATGTTTTTTTAAACGGTTTTATTTAGCTCACCCCGTTTGTTTTATTATTTATTCTTGGGTCAAATTTAGTAATTCAAATTTCACCCTCTTCCTGTCAACCGATTAATTTGAAATTTTGTATACACTTTGGATTTTGGTGACAATACAATTAAATAAATTCTGTTTCATTGTAAATCCAAGATGGCCGCCGCTACAAAATGGCGGTTTACAAATTTTGTCACGACTACCTCAATATGGGTATCAAATGAAAGGGCTTGACTAGTAGAACACAGTTCACGTGAAAAAAAAATGAAAATCCAAGATGGCCGCCGCTACAAAATGGCGGTATACAAATTTTGTCACGACTACCTCAATATGGGTATCAAATGAAAAGGCTTGACTAGAAGAATACAGTTCACATGAAAAAAAATTTAAATCCAAGATGGCTGCCTCTACAAAATGGCGGTTTACAAATTTTGTCACGACTGCCTCAATATGGGTATCAAATGAAAGGGCTTAACTAGTAGAACACAGTTCACGATGAATATTATAAAATCCAAGATGGCCGTCAACAAAATGGCCGGTTGGCGCGGTTACATATCTTCTCAATTTTCAATATGGGTATCATTTGATACCCATTTTTTCAATATGGGTAATCATTTGAATACAAGACAAATTTAAAAGTAAAAAAAATAATGACAAAAGTCAAATCTAAACTTAATAGAACGAAAGGTACTATGTAATGAAATTAGAAACTAAAAACTTGAAAATAAAAATTATGTAAAAAAACTTTTAATTTAAACGGTTTTATTGAAAATAGTGTACTAAAAGCTAAAAAATAATTCGGTAGGTCGGAGGTTTCAGTCATCACACCCCTCTCCCTCATCAGTCTAAGGCAATGATCAGACAAAATAATAAAATCGTTGGGCCCGTGTTTCCATCCTGTCAACTCAGTTTACGCTACGCCCAACGATTTTATTATTTTGTCTGATCATTGCCTTAGACTGATGAGGGAGAGGGGTGTGATGACTGAAACCTCCGACCTACCGAATTATTTTTTAGCTTTTAGTACACTATTTTCAATAAAACCGTTTAAATTAAAAGTTTTTTTACATAATTTTTATTCTTCACCGAGTTTAACAAAGGTTTCCGTAAAACATAGCACGAAAGGGTTAATCTCCGATTTTATATCTGAGAGGGTTAACTCAATTATTTCACGTTTTGAAAGCAAACCGTGAATGTTTTGGTGAATTATAGTGAATTGATTACTTTCGTTAAGATCGAAAAAATGCTTCATTATTTTGATCATTGCACTGAGAGTTTAATTTACTAGTGGATGCAATGGGTGTTCTTTCACAGTCGTGCTTTGAGTTAATCGATTTTCCTAACATATTTGATTGCCTATGAAAGAAGTATGGTATAGTACCTTTTTTGTAAGATATAACTTTATTTTTTATTTGACATTTTTTATTTGATTCCTGAATGTACTTTCTGATGTTCTCAAATGATAGATATAGTTTTATATATTCCATAAAATCGATGCATGAATTAACTTTGTTACAGAGGTAATTGATACAGTCAGCATAATTGTCAAGTGTATACATATTAATAAATGTACAATTGTGAAAATGTCTGATCCATAATTTTATATAATGATTTAATGTCAATTCATTTAAATACGGATTATAAATAACAGGTAAAATTATAATTGACGCTTTACTCAATGTGTTTATAGCTATACAAATGTTCGCATGTAGCCTATGGATATCACTATCATGATTACCGAACCCTAAGATCACTATATCATCTTGAGATAAGTTTTTAGATAAATTATTACAATAATTTAACATTTCTGTGCATCAGACATGATAAATGCATTGGGTTTATAAACGTCATTCCATTTGCCGTATCTAGATTTTATTAATTTCATGGATAATCCTCGCAGGTTTTCATCACCAATAATATGTATTTGTTTATACTTTTTCTTGTTTTCTGTGCTGGGTTCCTGTACTGGAGCGATGGTAACGCCATCTGTTTTTGTACTTTCGGTGTTTGTTTGGACTTGTAATGGAGGCCCCGAATAGTCGCTGAATATCGTTGTACTGAGATTATCTTGTCGTGTAGTGTGTGAGTAGTTAAGTTTTTTCACTCCAAGGCTCTTTCTTCTCTTTTTAATACTCTCAGTACCCGTAGTAGTCTTGCAGATATGAGTTAATTGTTTTATTTTTAGTTCATAGGAAGTGATTTGTCGTGTTAAGGCCTGGTTTTCTGATATTAAATTTGTTATCTCATTGTCAGCTATTTCCAGCTTTTCTTCCAACTTTCGTGTTTTTTGTTTTAATTCATAAATCGTTTCTTTTAAATTTGAACGTACAGCTGAAAAGCTCCTATTTAAATTAGTTTTAGGCGTTGAAGTAACGGAGGAATAATCATTTTCAGAGTCTTCGTCTGTGAGTGCGTCAAATGAATTTTCAGTGTGTATATTTATTTCAAACTTTTTCCGATGTGTTACGTTGCTGCGTTCGTTCGGACTACTTGTAGGATGAGATTGCGTTACTTTGGTATGAGAGGATGAGGAGCATGAATGGCACCTGAAAGCTTTTTTATTCTCCGGTGTCATTATTTTAAAACGTTGAAACGATATGCTAGTACAGTTCAGATGGAAATGTTTCTCACATACATTACATAACAAGAATTGTTTATTTGTTATGGTTGTGGAGCATTTTGTACAGGTGAGCGCCATCTCGTAGTTGCAATTTGAACTAAGTTAATTGATCTTTCTTGATATAAAGTAAGAAGCAATGCGTTATTGATCTGCGTCTTACTGCTGGTATTTACCGATAGATGTCGTTGCACGTTCGGCTATGATTGAAGTATATTAGTAGTTTCGATGTATGATGGAAGGTGGCGCTGTGTAAATACACATTCGAATATACGCTCTACTGCTATGTACATAAGATCGAATATTCAATATCTATATTAACGTCTTTGTTTACATTTGTTATAATTTGAATTGGATAACTGTCCTAGTACACTATTTTATCACTTTTCCTATACATTTCACCTCGGAGAGACAGTTTTTCCCTATTATAATGTTTTCACTTCTTCTAGTCTACACAGATCATATGGTTTTTAATTGTATGGTTCTTTTATTTTTACCAAATTAGTTTATGACACTGCACTTAATTATTTTTGAGATTATTTGAAATATACACATTGTCCAGGAAAAATAACACTTGTACTTTGGTATTTGGTCATAAGTCACTCACTTATTGTAAAAGTAGCACAAAATTGCCGGTTTTACTATTTTTATGCAAATAAGATATAACAACTTAGTGTTTACGGCGACGGTGGCGCCATCCGACTCGGTTTCAATAAGGACTATAATTGCTCGAACGTGTACATGAAATATGGAGCACGATGCCTTCGTTGTACGTCTCAGTCTAATCGATTACGCACATTAAGCAACGTCGACCGTAGCTTGTCCACGAATGGGTCTATTTATCTCGATGTTCTCCATACTTCTTAGGGCACGTTAAGCCATCGATCCTGGCTGTTGCCATTAGATTATAGTCGTTAAACCAAGTCAGTGGCCTTTCGTCGGCTTGAAAACAATGGCTTCCGTTGAGCAGCGTGGTAAAGTACTGCTCTAAAACCCGTCGTTTGAGAAGAGACCCGAATACTAGCAGTGGGTTAAACAATCATCAACATTTCTTTCTACGATGATAGGTTTTGTGCCATTTGTTTTTTCACCACTTTCGCTAGTCGGTAGGATACACCACGTGCAAGTGAGGTTAGCTTTGACTCGTGGTGAGTTACTTGCACCCAAATAGAATCGCCCCCCCCCCCCCCCCCCAAACACCAAATGAAAATCGATCCACTTTCATTTTGCGTTCTTAATAATTATTGGCATTATTGGAAATTGGCATTTGGTTTTCAACTATATAAGCTACAACTATATAGGTAATGTATTCGATCTTTACTCAACATGTAAAATGTGGTAATACATTTTATACCCACTTATCGCAGTAGAACGCTACCTAAAATGCTGATCAATCACTAATGTAGTATTTGATTTATATTCAGTGGCAGATTTACGGCATCAGGAATAAGCTGAGTAGGCTTGAGCCTAAGGGTCCGTACGCACAGACCGGCTCGGAGAGTAGAGCACATTTTTAGATGCGTTTAAAATAGAGTTTTAAGTCATTGGTTTACTTTAAAGATCCACATCGGCTCTCAACCATTCTCATATAACAAAAGAAGTGAATTTAAAAAATAAACCTTATACCGATGACCTAAAACTCCGTTTTAAACGCCACCAAAATCTGCTCTCCTCTCCGAGCCGGTCTGTGGGAACCCTAAGGCGGCAGATTTTAAGGCCGAATTTATCTACAACAAATTTTGGAACAAATTTTTCTATACCCTGTTTAACGGAGAATAAATAACCAACTTTATTTGCACTCCAAAAACTACTAAAGCATACATTGCGTTTGCTATGTAACAGCAATAAATATAGTTTAAAAAAACTAAAAAAAACACGCTTTTAAATCACATAAAACTAAAAAATGAAATATAATTCTCACTAGAAGCTGAAAATAATAATGAGTAAAAAATACTAGCATTATTGTGAAAAAAGCGTGGGGCGCTTTGTGGTTTTATTTGATTATACAATTGATCGTAAACAGCAGACTCGAATAATTTAGCCAATGCCGACAGAATGCTGATGGGACGGTAGTTTTCGCAATTACATTTATCACCTGACTTATTAATAAGTACAATGTGTGCTATTTTCCAGAATGTTGGAAAGATATCCAGTTTAAGGGATTTATTAAACAAAATAGTTAACGGTCTATATAATTCCTGTGCACAGATTAAGAGAAACTTTGCAGGAATACCATCATGACCTGGATCCTTCCGTGGAGCTAGTTTTTTTAATAACCTTAAAACTGCATCCTCATCTAGCTCTATAGTACTAAGAACACTTTGAGAATTCAGATTTGATGCAGTACTTTGATCCGCTTCAGTAATGGAAGTTTCTTCAAATCATCATCAGGTCATTTTAGTCTCCACTAAAGGAGCACGACCCTCTCTCGTCCGTCCCAGACAGAAGGAGGGGTTGGGGAGAGGGTTCTTCAAATACCGAACTGAAATATTTGGAAAAAAGTTCACACACACTTTGTGTGTCAGAAGCAGTATCATCACCAAAAGTCATAATTTGTGGTATGCCTTTTTATTGTTGACAAAATTCCAAAAAGCTTTAATATTGTTTGGTACAGCGTCCTCAATCATAGTCAAGTACGCTGAATAAGCGGCATCGGTAAGTTTTTTTGCATCTTTTACTTAATAGAAAGAATGTATCATAATCTCGTGGGTCACATTGTGCTTATTCATAAGTCAGGTGATAAATGTAATTGCGAAAACTACCGTCCCATCAGCATTCTATCGCCATTGGCCAAATTATTCGAGTCTGCTGTTTACGATCAATTGTACAATCAAATAAAACCACATATATCTAACAATCAGCACGGGTTTGTAAGATATTGATCAACTGTGACAAATTTACTAGAATACAAAAACTACTTTTGTGAAGTTTTTGCCGAAAATGGTCAAGTGGATGCAGCATATACGGATTTTAAAAAGGCGTTCGATAAAGTTAACCATATACTGCTTTGTAGAAAGTTGGGTAGCCTTGGTATACATGGGACTTTATTGCGTTGGATCAGTTCATATCTTCGTTGTAGGACCCAGCTAATTGCACTTAAAGGGTTCACTTCTTTTCCTGTCATAATAGGATGAGGAGTGCCGCAGGGTTCACATTTGGGACCATTATTTTTCATTGCTTTCTTTAATGATTTATCCACAAGATTGATACGTCTTTTATTTGCTGATGAAATCATCAGCAAATAAAAGACATATCAATCTTGTCTACAAATCTATCAAGAGTTTGTCTGATAGCTGGGACCTGCAACGTGATATTAATACCATTTCTGATTGGTGTAAAGAAAATTTTATGTTTCTTAATGTAAACAAATGTTTTGTGATAACTTTCACCAACAAGAGGTACCAAACAACACATGCGTACAGATTGGAAGACCGCACTCTACAATACAAAACTGTTGCAAAGGATCTCGGTGTGCTATTTGATCAAAAACTAAATTTCATTATCATTACGCACACTTAATAAACAACGGATTCCAATTACTTGGGTTTATAAACAGAAGTACGAAAGGCTTCAAAACACCTTAGACTTTCCTTACTTTGTACTGCAGCCTTGTGCGTAGTGTTTTAGAGTATACAGATGTCGTCTGGTCACCGAGTTATGAGGTACATTCTGAGAACCCAGAACGCATTCCGCAAAAAAGCCTAAAGATGCTACAAGTGGGGATTTGGGCGTAGCCTAGGTAGCTAAGGAAAGACTAATTAAATTCAATGTAGTCCCATTAGGAACCCGTCGTAAGCAACAAGATCTCCTGCACCTATATAAACTGATCCATAATATAATTGACTCTCCTTATTTATTAGCCCTAATTAACTTTAATATTCCCCGCAATCCTCGAAAAACTAACAAAAGGACATTTAACCTTCAGACATTTAAGAATGACACTCCCTACAACAACTCAGTGACAAGAATGTGTCGTCTGTATAATGAAATGTCTTTAAAACACCCAAACTTGACATATACACCTAGAAAATTAACACATTCCGTACTTGGATCAAAACATATATTCAATGATCGCAATTCCACTTCGCTCGTTTTATAATAACAGAAAACAATGTTAGACTAGAAAATATATATCACGCACTTGTTTCCTATAAGTACTATTTTCTGTTTAAAAGTAGTAATGCAATTTATGAAACATCACTACATAGTATAAAACAAAGTCGCTTTCTCTGTCCCTATGTCCCCATGTATGCTTAAATCTTTGAAACTACGCAACGGATTATGATGCGGTTTTTTTTAATAGATAGAGTGATTCAACTGGAAAGTTTATATGTATAATATATGCATAACATAGTAGAAAAACACTGATAATTTAGAGGTTTCTAATGTGATGTCGTAAATAAACACATTTTTTTGCTCTTTCATTGCAAACGCTGGCTGAACCCAACGAGATAGATCAAAATAATGTAGTACAGTATTGTTCACCTTAAAATGGTCTACAAAAAAGTTCGCGATGGTATATGTCTATCTCTTAGTGGTAACACACAATAACCGTTATTTTATCCTTTGCTTTTTACAAGAAATAATGCCTTATTTACGAAGCGATTTTAAGCAATACAGAATTAATCCTTATCCAATTAAGTACCTTAAATACATTGCGCATTTAATATAGATCAATATGGCCCTTCACAGCATGTAATTTAAATGAATAGTTTAGAAGATATTACACATTTAAAATGCAGGGACATAACGGCTGTGGCGGTACCGGCCGCGGAGCCGGCGGCGTGTGCTTATAACTGGGGAAGGACTGGATAGGACAAAGCGCGAAGACCTTCTGTAGTACATTTAGTATCAGCATTGCACCCGTGCGAAGCCGGGGCGGGTCGCTAGTAATACATAAATTTCATTGCTGCCTAATTTTAGCAATACATACAATTTACAATATTAGGTAATACTGTTAACTGAATTATAGTTAAGTGTCAACATATTAAGAATTATAATCTGGACCAAAACTGTATATGTTTAGAAATAATGTGTTAGATAATGATTGTAATTTGTTCTGTTGTCCAAATAAATAAATATACTCCTTCCTTGCTTTCTTTCTGGTGACCACACTCACTTGCGTGATGACAGTTCTGTCAAATGACATAAAGTTACATTAGAAACGTTAATACGGTTGTTCAGTTAGAAACTTCTCCTGACAACATAAAAAGAATTAACAAAGTAGTTTAATCCGTTCACGCGTGATGCGATGACAGAGGGAAATAGAGATTATTTTTCCTTTATATATAGATTATAGACATATTGAAATTATTTTATGAAAAAAAAAGCAGGTGTACTACGTGAGGGACCAATCTGTTAGGGTCCAAGTCACAATTTCCTTTTTCGCAGTGTATGAGCCCGTATTTTGCTTCCCGAATTTGCAAATCTCATAGAATATTCATGGCAGGCAATGTTATGGCAGTGGTATGTATCAGATCTACATATTGCGAATGTGGCAGCAGCAAGAGCAATTTTGCACTACCAACCTTTTTTTTAACACGCTTTTATTAGGTCGACCTGTATGTAACTATAGTTAGTTATGTACTAATAAGTAATGGAATCTAAGGTAACTAATTTAACCATCTTCCAAGGATAGCAGCGTAATGAAAATTGGCAGCTGTACGAACGAATACGAAGTTCTGATGAGAATACAATAATATGGTACTGTCGAACTGATCTGATGATGGAGCCGGAAGATATGAACTGGAACTTCATGATGGAACATCGCATCATAGTTGTTTTTGGATTTCTTAAAAAAGTATTGTAATGAACTTTGACCACGATTAGGTTTCAAGGTCTGATGATGAAGCCGGAAGATTGGCGCTGGCATTCCATGATGGAATATCGTATCATAGTCGTGTTTGCACTTGTGAGAAAGGCCACGTAATGGACTTTGAACACGGTCAGGTTCAAGTTTATAATAAACCTATCGGGAACAATACAACCTCACCTGCACGTGGTGCACCCTGCTGACTGACAAACGAGGCTCTGGCGAAAAAAGAGGTAGGGCGTAGCGTATTTTTTAAGGTGCTCGACTGGGGAAGTACCTTCACTTCACAGAATTCCGTACCCAAATATCAGTTCCCTTGAGGATTGTTGTGTTCCTGCGAGTGAGTGAGGTCGGAGGAAGGAGTATATTTATTTATTTATTTGGACAACAGAACAATTACAATCATTATTTCTAAACATATACAGTTTTGGTCTAGATTATAATTCTTAATATGTTGACACTTAAAACGTATTAAAATAAACTAAATCAAAACTAATCTAGTAATCCGCTGCCCTTAGCCAAAGTTCCCAATATGCTGGCCCCGTTGCCTCGTTATTATAATCTTACACCAAATTTCTCGAGGAGCTCGGTGGCATCGCTGCGTGTGTCAGTCTAATCGAATACGCAAGTTAAACAACATCGGCTGTAACCTGTCCATGAATGGGTTTATTTATCTCGAGCTCCTCCGTGCTTCGGAGGGCACGTTAAGCTATCGGTCCCGGCTGTCGTCATTATAGATAACAGTAGTTACGTCAACTCAGTGGCCTTTAGGTGCTCTATGAACCCCTTCTATTGAGGGAGGACCAATATCCTAGCAGTAGTGGCATGAATAAAGGTTGACGACGATTTCGAGTTAACTTTAATTAGAAAACTAAATTGTGTATCAAAGCGCCATCTAGTCCCAAATTAAGCAAAGCTTGTAATATGGGTACCTCCTAGACAACTGATATTATGTATATAATTTTTTTAAATAATTACGTATAATACACAGAAAACTAAGAGAAAAATACATGTTCATGCACAAAAATGTTTGTCATGTGCGGGGATCGAACCCGCGACCTCGGTGTAAAAGTGACCATTGCTAGCCATTCGACCACCCCGGGTTCGTCAACTATATAAACGGAAAGACTTCGTTTGCGATACCTTTTTGCGGAAATCTTTCCTCTTTATTTAAAACAAAATTAAGATTAAGAAAGTGGATGCTACGGAGTACAAAATTACCATTACAATTTGGTGGTACAAAAGCCATGCTTATCTCTAAGCTAGACCATTATTCTCACACAAATTTCGAGGGAAGCGACAAATAAAATGGAATTTATGTAGATTACTATCTAGCTATTTGTTCAAGTAAATTCATTTACCGATTTCTACGAAGCTCCTTTCGCCATTTTGTTTCGCCACCGCGCGTTTAACACAACAAACGCGTTTGTCTTAAAGCGGTTTGCTAAATTCAGATTAAACTCAATTAGAACTGTTAATTTCCGGACGTAATATTAAGTTGGTAATAAGGCTTTTGATAAGGCCTTTTAATAAGGCCTTTGGCTGTGTGGTTTCCGGCAGACTAGAATAGAATTACTTCATCTCTTACCGTGGATGTCGTACAAGGCGACTAAGGGAAATACATTATAAAACATCGATCAGGCCTCCCCAAACCGTCTGGCCAGCGTGGGGAGTGTAGGCCAAATCCTCTTTCTGTCTGGAACGGACGAGAGAGGGTCGTGCTCCTGTAGTGGAGACTAAAATGATTTGATGATGATGATGATTGAATATGGCTTTTGTTTGAGGTAAAACGTCTTTAAAATCACTCCAATACATACCAGCCCCGTAACCGCGACTCAATTCCCTTACCACCAGCTCTTATTGCGATTCAATAATTGAATAGAATGCTTATTCGTACCAATGAATAAGCGACTCTATTCAATTTGAAATAGAGCCGCTTATTCATTGGTATGAATAAGCATTCTATTCAGTTATTGAATCGCAATAAGAGATGGTGGTAAGGGGGCAGGACCAGGGGCCCTACCGCCGAAGCTGAAGCTGATTGCCATCGGATTTTTGCTAAAATCAAACTTAAGCTTAGAATGGCAGTAATTGTGTTTAGCTTAGATGGTAAAAACTATAGAGTTCTACGGACTAAATAAATAAATATTTGTGGACAATTTACACAGCGCCATCTAGTCCCAAATTAGCGCAAAGCTTGTATTATGGGTTCTAGACAACTGATAAATGTACTTAAATACATTATTTTTTTCTTTTATAAATACATTATAATACCTACATGGAAAACACCCAGACCAAGACAAATAGACATGTTCATGCACAAAAGTGTTTATCTTGTGCGGGAGTCGAACCCGCAACTTTGGAGTCATAGTCGCCATTGCTAACCATTCGACCACCGAGCTTGTCATCATCTTCTAAACCGTAAGTGGTCGGACTAAGCTAAAGATGTTTGTCATAAATTGACTTAAATTTAAAATATATTTTTGCGATCAAAATATCCGACGGTATCCGGATTCAGCTTCGGCGGTATATGGTGTATATTATCGTACCGTAATAATGACAAAACTATAAGTCATAGAAACATGACTCACATATCATCATTTAGCGTACATAGTCAGCTCGCTGCTAAGATCTTACGATTGCATCGGGGCGGGGCGGGGCGGCGGGGGAGGGGCATTGCGTAGAATAAGGGAAACCGGCGCTCTCGCTTGTTTTGTGTTCAGTATAACTTACGATTCACACGTGATCGCTTATATTAGACGTTTCACGCTGTTCTTCATCGGTGGTGAGAGGCTCACAGTCACATGTTGTGCGTGTCGTGTACTCACGCTGTTTGACATTACACATTTGTCGATGACTCGATTGCACTAAATCGAACCTCCTATGAGCCTTACCTATGTCACTTCGCTGTTGCTGTACGGTTGCTTGCTGTACGGTTGCGGTCGTTAGTATTAAACTGATCTATGAGCCGGCTTTTAATATAATTTGAAATTTTTATTAGTAAAAGGAAAAAAAAGAAGAAAAATATTGAACAAAGTAACAACATGGATGCGTAATACTAATGACAATATTAAATTTACAATTTTAGTGTAGATTGAATATATAAATATAGTTTGCCAGACTCGATGCGTATATGCATGTGTAAGAATGACTATGTGTGTCTATGTGAGCATGTACTGAGTGGACAAATGATTGATACATGTTCATTTTTGTGTAATTTTGGGGTGTTAGCGGTTCATCAACATCTTTGAATCTAAGCCAACTTCACCTGCATGCGGTACACCCTGCTGACTGACGAACGAAGCTCTGGAGAAAAGAGAGGTAGGGAGCGTAATTGTAAGATACCCGACTGGGGAATGTACCTCCACCTCACAGAATACCGCAACCAAATAACAATTCCCTTGAGGGTTGTTGTGTTCCTGCGAGTGAGTGAGGTCACCAGAAAGGAAGGAAATGCTGCCTTGGTAGCGGGGGTGGCGGCGCGCCTGCGATTTTTTATGTTACGAGCGTTAATATGGCTACGGTAACTGCTTCACATCAGGTGAGCCGTATGCTTGTCTGCCACTCTACATAATAAAAAAAAAATTTTTTTTTTGAACATGTCGGTATGTGTCAATATATAATAGATTGCAGATGAGTTACCTATATCAAGTTTCAAACGGAAAATTGTTAAGCCTAAAACTGTCCACCAATGTTGATAGGTTTAAAGTAAGCGATGATTAAGTTGTCCCACAATGGATAATAATTCACGATCGTGGAGGCTCATAAATCTTCCCCTGTCTAAATATTACCAGGGGATTTTAACAATAATCGTTTTCATATTTTAATGAATCCCTTTGCGGTAAGATTTCGATCTTACCTAAAATGAGATTAAAAAAGTTACGGAAAATAAATATTTCTGTTATGGGTACTAGATACCTGATAAATGTACTTAAATACATTTTTTTTTTAAATACATACATATAATACATAGAACACACCCAGACCAAGACAAACAGACATGTTCATGCACACAAATGTTTTTTAAATACATACATATAATACATAGAACACACCCAGACCAAGACAAACAGACATGTTCATGCACACAAATGTTTGTCTTGTGCGGGAATCGAACCCGCGACCTCGGAGTCAAAGTGGCCATTGTCAACCATTCGACCGCCGAGCTCGTCAAAATGTATGTAATCTGTGATTGGGTAATCATCATTTATTAAATTAAAAAGCGATCCGCCTCAAATTCATATAGGTGCGATTCAATTTCTTTTTTTTTTTATACTATTGCATAACTTGTATGTACGATTATACTGACACGTGTAACGTCGCCAACGAGCGCCTCATTACGAACGAAAAACCTGAAAAACTGTTTTTGACTTATGTTGTTTTAGCGAGAAATAGGGTTAGTGGTATATAATTTAACCAAACGATCCTTGTAATCATATTTTTATTGCTTATTATTGAAAATTACACTTAAAAATAACCTTATTAACATTTTACATGTAGTAATTTGCCATGTTTTAATATCTTGAAGGTACATAGTCATATTCTCCATCATTCTCATCTGGATTATCTTCAACATTTACAGTTGGCCAGCTAAAAATGTTGTTATAAAATATATATAAGCATATGCTCTTCCAGAATCATCATCATTATCAGCCTGTATCTACCCACTGTTGGATATAGGCCTTTCTCAATGCTTTCCACCATATGCGATACTCCGCTTTCCGCATCCAACCGCTACCAGCCACCTTTTTGAGATCGTCGGTCCATCTAGAGAGGGGGCGCCCTATGCTTCGTCGTCCCATACGTGGCCTCCACTCCAGGACTTTTCTCCCCCATCTGCCATCGCTGACTCGGCAGACGTGGCCAGCCCACCGCCACTTCAACTCGCTGACTCTGAGAGCTATGTCGACCACTTTGGTTCTCCGTCGAATTTCTTCGTTCCGGATTCGATCTCTTAGAGAAACTCCAAGCATTGCTCTCTCCATCGCTCGCTGTGCGACTTTTAGTCTGTGAACCAGCCCAACGGTTAGCGTCCAAGTTTCTGCACCGTAGGTCATAGCGGGGAGGACGCACTGATTGAACACTTTGGTCTTCAAACATTGGGGTATATCTGCGGTGAGGATGTGCCGAAGCTTCCCAAAAGCTGCCCAGCCCAGTCGAATGCGTCTATCGATCTCTTTGTTGAAATTACCCCGGCCCAGCTGTATGGCCTGTCCGAGGTAGACGTAGTCTTTAACCACTTCAATTACTGCATTCTCTACGACAACCGGGCTAGGGATGATGAGATCGTTGTACATAACTTTCGTTTTGTCAAAATTCATCCCCAACCCCACGGATCGAGAAGCAGCATTGAGATCGTTTAACATTCGACTGAGATCCTCCAGCGATTCAGCCATTATGACCACGTCATCGGCAAATCGTAAGTGTGAGATGTACTCGCCGTTCACATTGATACCCCGCGTCTTCCAATCAAGCGTCTTAAATACATCTTCTAGTGCAGCGGTGAATAGTTTCGGGGAGATGACATCCCCTTGACGTACCCCCCGCTGCAGTTGAATAGGATCAGACTGCTGATTTTGGACGCGGACAGTCATTGTCGCAGCAATATATAGACATCTCAGCACTTCGATATAGCGTTGGTCTACTTGACATCGCTGTAAGGATTCCAGAACAGACCAAGTTTCGATGGAATCGAAGGCTTTCTCATAATCCACAAAAGCCATACACAACGGCAGATTGTACTGAGACGTCCCTGAATACTGAAAGTCGATCTCATTCCGAGTCACTTTATCGGGGCTTTGCCAGGTCCATCTCATCTGGGGCTTCTTTTTGAAGAATGAATTCATCAAAAAGAGCCCCTCCTTATGGAGGAAATTGACCAGCATTTGTCCCCTGTAGTTTCTCGACCCCAAACCAAACCCTCCGATTACCGATTCATCGCATTCTTGTACTCCTACTTTGGCATTGAAGTCCCCGACAACAACCGTGAAGTGGGGTCTTGGTGGTATTACGTATGGCCTTAGTAATATCCTCGTACATGGCCTCGACCTCTTCGTCCGGGTGTGTCGTCGTTGGAGCATACACCTGTACCACTTTCAGAGAGTATCTCTCTGTCAGATTTAGTACAAGATATGCTACCCTCGGCGACACACTGGAGACCTCCACTACGTTGTTGACGAGGGCTTTATGGACGAGGAATCCGACACCGCCCTGGGAGAGCTGGTGTCCTTCGCGGTAGTAGAAGAGGTTGCCAGATTCAAGGATCACGGTATCCTCCCCCTGTCGTCGGATTTCCGACAGTCCCAGAATCTGACATTTAATGGACCTCAATTCTACTTCCAGCTCTCCCACATCCTCATCGCGCCGCAAGGTCCGGGTATTGAAAGTGCCTATGGTCAATTTGTTGTGGTGGCCTACCGACCGGGGATTCTTCGCACCCCCCGCCCTGCCGTTACCGAGACCGCCACCTTGGCCCGGGATAGCAGGGCTGCCGGGTACTGGGGGCCAAACATTATTGGTGTAACTCATGGAGAAGTTATGCCCTTAAGTCGCCACGCTGGGCAGGCGGGTTGGCGACTGTCGCCAGAGCCTCGTTTGTCAGTCAGCAGGGCGCACCACGTGCAGGTGAGGTTGGCTTTGGCTGAAAAGATGCTAATGAGCCACTTACACCCCAGAATGCTATCCCGAAATTGCTTTAAATCGCTCTTCCAGAATGCTATCCCGAAATTGCTTTAAATCGTCAATTTTTTTTATTTATTTTACTTTTAAATCATAAGTTTAAATCATTGTGATTTTTACCCATCAGCAAAAAAAGCATGTTGGAAAAAAATGTGACATAAGAGGTTTTTGAAATGACCGATTCAGTTGTGAAAGAATGTGGTTGGTGGACTGTTGCTCCGAAGAGCACCAATGATGTAGTACGTCGTTAGTTTTATACGAACATAGCCTTTATTTAATCATGTTAAGACTATATAGTTAGATTGTCGCTGACCAAGCAATATGTCGTAGTAAACTAAGTAGTAATTAGCCAATATGCTACACATAAAAGATACTTCCGTATGTAACCATGGGTAGAACGTAGCTAGAATTTAACACCAACATGCAAATTTCGACAAGGATAATGACAAAACAAATAGCTATTAAACAGAAGCCATATACCCATGAAAGTAATTACCTATTAGCGTGTCATGTTCCTCTACACAGTAAGTTTCAGCTTTCAGTTAATGAGAAACACACTAATGACAATGAATACGAGCAATAATGTATATCCTACTCAACTACTACTATTAAATGTGAAAGTTTGTGAGGACTGTTGTGTAAAACGAACAACGAACAATGAAGTCGATTGCGGTCATATACAACGGGGAGTGCTCGGATGAGCTATTTGATTTGATACCTGCCGCTGAGTTCCACTATCGTACAACTCGCCATAAATTAAAATTCCATCCTCATCATCTCGATATTTGGCGATCTACTACAGTACGGTTTTTAAGACATTTTCTACCACGAACTGTGAAGTTGTGGAATCAACTTCCAGCGGTATTCCCAAATAAATACGACATGGGGGGCTTCAAGAACAGAGTCGATATTTCCCTTAAAAGGCTGGCAACGGATCGGTGACCCTTTGGTGTTGCTGATTTCTATGGGCGGTGGTGGTTGCTTTCCATCAGGTGACCCACATGCTCGCTTACCCCTCTCATATAAAAAAAAATAAAAATAAAAAAATCTCGGAGGTAAGACTACGGTTGCCATGGAACTCACAACTAATGTAATCAGAAGGAAATTTTTTTGAAGCGACTTAGTTATAATTTGTACATTGTTTTTTTTTCATTTCTTATTTTTTTCTATGGAAAGCAATCACCACGCCCATGGAGACCAGCAGCACCAAAGGTTCGCCTCGCCGATCCGTGGCAACGGCGGCAACGGTGGCCTATACTCCTTCCTTTCTTTCTAGTGGCCTCACTCAGTTGCAGGAATACAACAAGCCTCGAAGGAATTGTTATTATATAACTGCGGTATTCTGTGAGGTGTATAAATATGTTATTCTCGCCTATAACATACGTAGTACTATTACTTATACTGTGCCTACATATAGACTAAAATAATAAAAAAACATACATTACCTACTATGATTACTTATCAGGGGCGTAGCTACCGCCGTATTTGCCGTATCAATTATACGGGGCCCCCGGGCCACGGGGGCCCCCAAAGTGTGTAAGGAAAAAGAATAAAAACTTTCTAATTTATTTTATTTTACAAATGACAAAATTCTATAAAGCAATTCCTTTTTTTCCCCGCCTTAAGCGTGCGTTCAAAAGTTGGCAACACTACATCGTTATGGCGGGCTGCGGGACTTCCCCGTTTTATTTACTTCATCTTCAACTCAGCGGGAAATCCCCAGGAATCCTTCATCGATATCGCGATGTACGTGTACGTTGTTGTACTTTGCATTGGATCTTAAACCACGGAGTGCAGTGCACTGTTTATTTACGCGCTTTATATAAATGTGCATTACATTGTAATTCAGTACAAACAATATTGTTCTTCTGGTTTAGCAGTATTAGTAGCGATTTGTAAAAGAAATGAGTGAAAGGAAAAGAGATTATCCCAGCGGCGCTGAGAAAAGAAAAATTAAACAGAAAAGGGACGAGGTTATAAAAAAAGTGCCCAAAATTTCTTCATTTTTTCAGAGACAAGATACTGTGAGTGATTTAGATTGGAAAGGTAAGTACTACACTACTACCCAACCCATTTATTAGGGGCCCGTAGTGATAAACAAGGAAATCTTTTAATTTCGGTCTGTCCATCTGTCCGTCACAAAAAGTTGTCTCCCCCCTCGATTTTCACAATTATACTGTTTTTAGGGTTCCGTGCCTTGATTAAAAAAAAACAAAATTCTAACTTATCTATAGGATCGATTTGTTTTGTTGTTTGTCTATCAGTCCGTATCATATCGTTAATTGCGTGTTGAGAACTTCAGATGTGCAGACTCGCTTTCGGGTTCTCGTTTTGTATGGCCACTACACTACGCGCTGCGTTTAAATAGCACGCAGGTGTATAGTAATGCACGGACGGGCTGCAGGTGATTTTGTATCTACTAATAGGTACGAGCACAATCTGCGTAGAGTCTGTGTGCGTCTGAACTGAACACTCTCTAACTGTGACCCTTAGTAACGTTATTTATTTATATATAACTCTTTTTAGTTTAGTATCAAAGCATTCGTATTTATTTTTTAACAATTACTCGTTTATTTTTAGATTCTTCTGAAGCATGTTCTTCGTCACATATCCATCCGGAAATAGAAGAAAGCCAAGCACATACTTTATCGGATGTCCATCCAGAAATCGAGGAACCCCAAGTCAACGATTCTGATATATCTGCAGATAATGCAGATTGTAATATAATTTCATCAGATAGAGGAAATTTTGGTGACAATTTAACTGAATGCGAACGAAAAATAATTTTTAAATTGGGTCCATTTAAACCACAAGGACCATTTCCAAAAGTTTCAGAAAATAACCGACCTTTTTCGGCTTATTATTATTCATATTTCAATCAGGCAGGCATAAAAATTATAAGACCATGGTTATGTTATTCTAACGTTTTAAACAAACCGTACTGTCACTTCTGTTGGTTATTAGCAGATCGTCAAAACAAATCGTACTCCTCTGCTTGGGTTAACGGTGTTTCGGTTAGAAGCAATTTCACACAAACTATTCTTGACCATGAAAAGTCACAGCAGCATATTAGTGCCTCACTCTCTTATAATAATTGGTTGCAAGGAAATACCATCGATACTCTATTGAAAAGTGAAATCGATAGTAAAATTACATTCTGGAGAGATGTACTGCATCGTATAATTAATGTTATAATTACTTTAGTATCTTGTAATCTACCTTTGAGGGGGCATGATTCTGATTCTGGCAATTTTATGGCAATTTCACGTCTGCTATCTAACTATGATGCAACTTTAAAAGAACTTCTTCTAAAACCGAAAGGTGAAATAAATTATTTAAGCCCTACGATTCAAAACGAAATTATTAGTTTGCTTGGTACTAACGTTAGGAACAGTATTATCTCAGAAATTAAAAAAGCTCCATTTCTGACAATAATTCTGGATACAACACAAGACTTATCAAAAATTGACCAACTATCTGTAGTTTTTCGATATATCTCGGTTACAGAAAATGATGATAATGTGCCTAAAGAAATAAAAATCTGTGAGTCCTTTTTAGGATTCATAGCAGTAACCGATTGCAGTGCTGCAGGTCTGAAAACTGACATTTTAAATTTGACTAAAGAATATGGAATTGATTTGACTAAATGTAGAGGACAGGGATACGATGGAGCAAATGTTATGTCGGGTGTGTATGGAGGATTACAAACCCTAATAAAAGAGCATGCTCCAAATGCCGATTATGTTCATTGTGCTGCGCACGCTTTAAACTTGGTTTTGAACGATGCTGCGAGACATGTTCGTGAAGTATCGACTTTTTTCGATAATTTAGAAAAAATATATACTTTTTTTGGCAATAGTATAAAACGCTGGGCTATGCTAAGTGACGATTCATCTGAAAAATATTTGATTACCCTTAAAAAGGTATGTCCTACCAGATGGTCTTCTAGGAACGACGCTTTATTAGCAGTAAAGAAAAATTTTTTACTAATCATGAAAACTTTGTACCAACTAAATTTAATTTCAAATAAAAAAGATGAACGTGAAGAATGTAAAAGTATAATTAACATTTTAGAGAGTTTTGATTTCTTAGTGCTCGTTACATTTTTTTCTTCACTATTTGAAATTATTAATCCTGTTTCTAAAGCACTACAGCATGAAAATAATGACTTACAGAAATCTAGTATTTTATTAAGTAATCTTTTAAATAGACTGTGCCAATTAAGAAATCAGAATTCATTTAATAGTTTGCTAAATGAATCCAAAGATTTAGCAAAAGAGTGGGGGGTAACAACTGTTTTTAAAAACAGTAGGCGAAAGATAACGAAGCGTTTTTTTGATGAGTTATCACAAGATGAGAGAATTTCCGACCCGGAATCCTATTTCAAAGTCAATGTATACTATTGCTGTTTAGATATATTAATATCTCAAACTAAAGAAAGATTTCAGAGCCTTTGCAACCTGAGTAGTATATTCGAAATATTACAACCGGAGAAACTCCTATCTTCTTCAAGCGAAGAGATATTAAACGCTTCCGGAAAACTGTCTGCTAAATACAGTAAAGACATCTCACTTAATCTTTGTGACCAATTAAAGGCTCTAAAAACATGCTTAAATTCTGAAATTAAAAAAATTTATTCCATTAAAGAACTCATTGAATTATTGCTAGTAAAATTCAATAGTCTTGCATCCAGTTTTCCCGAGGTAATCACAGCATGCTTTTTATTCTTGACCCTTCCAGTTACAACCGCAACGGCAGAAAGAAGTTTTTCAAAATTAAAACTAATAAAAAATTACTTAAGAACTTCGATGGGACAAGAACGGCTGTCAGACATCTCACTATTGTCCATAGAGGCAGAAACTTTAGAAAAAATTAAATCATCATCAGCCATAAATGATTTAATAAATCAGTTTGCCGAAAAAAAGGCAAGGAGGGTGAATATTTAAAATTCGATTTTTATTTGTAAAATGGGTAAATTATGTGATAAATAAATATTTCTTCTCACAATATTTTTTTTCTTTTGTGAAAAATCTTTACCTCCATATAAGGGCCTCCAAAAAAATTTTTATACGGGGCCCCGACAAGGCACGCTACGCCACTGTTACTTATACTGTGATCATGTAGTTTAGCTTCAAACAACAACCATATGCGGTAATATTATAACGTTTCTATTTTCCTCTCAGCACTTGGTAACTCGAGCATAATGGGCATCTCAACGCGTCGGATAAAAGCATGCATCGGAAGCTTACATCGCCAGCTTCGTTGTTCATAAATATTTGTTATCTGTGACGACGTCACAAAAGACAATGTAATGTCTACTGCTTTAGCTGTGATATTCCTGATATATGTTGCGAACTAAGATATTTTTAACTATAGATGCGTTCTATCGGCCTCCATTGTAGCAAGAAGAAAGCATGATAATTGTCCGGCATTCACTCAATCCCGTGCCATTTACCGTTGCGCAAAAACGTTTGCGCTAATCAAAACCAGTTAAAAATAAATTGGTTGTCTGTAAAGTCGGTTTACGTGATAACGTCTTAAGAAAACATCGGCCGAAGGAGTGGAAGAAGAGATAGGCGCGTCTTTCTGGTGACCTCACTCACTCGCAGGAACACAACAGCTCTCAAGGAAACCGTTATTTGACTGCGGTATTCTGTGAGGTGGAGGTACATTCCCTAGTCGGGTAGCTTACAATTACGCTCCCTACCTCTCTTCGTTATCACGTAAACCGACTTTACAGAATTAGTCAGTCTTAAGAAAACATCGGCCGAAGGAGTGGAAGAAGAGATAGGCGCGTCACAAGCCGCGCTCTTGCTTGCACGCTCGCCTCAGTTGGAGCGTGACAGTGAGTCATGCTTTTTCATGCGTGCAACCGGCGTTCATCGTTTTATGTGACACACTGTTGATGATAATGTTATTAGTTTTCACGTCAAAATTTAAGATAAAAAGCCTTCATATGTGTTCGTTTCCTTTAATTGCGTACAGCTTGTAGAAATGCGTAGGTATTCAGTAAGCGCTTCGTAGCCTATTTTTACTGCCGTGATGTTCGCCTATGGCCCGTCTATATATATATATAAAATGTCATGTCCGTGGATACATTTTTATGTGATAACTAATAACATTATTATCTCATTTTGCGTATACAAAACCTAAAAAATAACATTAATAAGGGACAAATTGCTTGTTAATAACTCGACTAGCCCGGTTGTCGATTGGCTAGCGACGGCTATTTGACGCCGAATATCGTAGGTTCGATCCCCGCGTTTGTCTATATTATATATCTGGGTGTTTTCGATATTATATGTATAATATCGAAAACACCCGATTCGATTTTGGGGTGCAAGTGGTTCATCAACATCTTTGAACCAAAGCCAACTTCACCTGCACGTGGTGCACCCTGCTGACTGACAAACGAAGCTCTGGCGAAAAGAGAGGTAGGGAGCGTAATTGTAAGCTACCCGACTGGGATAATGTACCTCCACCTCACAGAATACCGCAGCCAAATAACAATTTCCTTGAGGGTTGTTGTGTTCCTGCGAGTGAGTGAGGTCACCAGAAAGGAAGGAGTTGCTGCGGTGGCAGCGAGGGTGGCGGCGCACGAGCAATATGTTATGTTGCGAGCGTTAATATGGCTATGGTAACTGCTTCACATCAGGCGGGCCGTACCACCGAGCTCGTCAATAATAAAAAAAAATATTCCTAGTCAAATTACACATCATCTTGTTCCAACTAAGCATACTCCTCCTACAAGATAACTGATAAATATACTTTTTTTTTGTAAATACATACATCGTCGCCACCCTTATTCTATCCACAGTTGGAATACGGGTCTCCCCTCAATCGAAGGGGTTTAGAGCATACTCTACCACGCTGCTCAACTGCGGGTTGGCGGAAACCAATATTTTCAAGCAGCGCGTAAAGACGGTTTAACGTTCCCTCCGAAGCACGATTATATAATATATACATATACTTCGTCGGGTGGCAGACAAGCATATGGCCCGCCTGATGTGAAGCGGTTACCATAGCCATATTAACGCTCGCAACATACAATATCGCTCGCGCGCCGCCACCCCCGCTGCCATCGCAGCATCTCCTTCCTTTCTGGTGACCTCACTCATTCGCAGGAACACAACAGCTCTCAAGGAAACCGTTATTTGGCTGCGGTATTCTGTGAGGTGGAGGTACATTCCCCAGTCGGGTAGCTTACAATTACGCTCCCTACCTCTCTTTTCGCCAGAGCTTCGTTTGTCAGTCAGCAGGGTGCACCGCGTGCAGGTGAAGTTGAGTTTGGTTCAAAGATGTTGATGAACCACCCCAAAATAAATAATCAATTCTTTGCAAAAGGTTTGCTGTCGGGTAAGGAACAGAATAGGGACGCATCGGTTATTGCGCAGAATAAGTATGTCGTAAGCGTAGTATCTTATAACATGGATATCGAACAACACGGGGGTAGATGAAGATTCATCGAGTTCGTAACACTTCGCTGAGACAGTCAGCCTGCGACCACGGCCGGTGCAACCTGGTCGAAACGTCAGGCAATATAAAAGGTATGTAAATACCCTTATGCATGATCGCGTTAATTTCCGTTGTTATTTTCATAAATCATGCAACGCGATTTTGAACTTAATTTCGAATTAATGACTTTTCGCTTTACGGGGACGATATTTTTGTCCCTCAATTGTAGTTCACCTATTCGCTTTATTTGGATAATATATGGTGGGCTTTTTTTCTTACCCGAGGTATTCGCCCCCTCCCTTTACTGTCACGACCGAAACGACAGGAGAAAAACGAAAATTTTTATACAAAAAATAAAATACTAAATAATTTAGTTATTTTTACAGATTTATTTAAACAGATTTTATTGTATAATAAATATATAATAAAATCACCAGCCGATTTAGGCATTTTAAAATAGCATGCTAATTTAATTTAATTTTAACCTAATTAAAACTATTTGTTTCAATACATTTAAAATTGATAAATTAAATTTGTCAGTAATCATACATCACTAGTCTACACTTTTTCTGATATACATATATATTAATATATCAGAAAAAGTTTGGACGTGAATTTATTAGATGAATTGATTCCTAATTATTAGTATTGTTTATTATTTAAAAAATCCTGCACACTGTAAAGACATTTATCCAACAGCCATTTATTTAATTTTATTTTGAAACGATTTAATGGCAGTTCACGAATTGATCTGGGAATCTTGTTAAACAATTTAATCACCATAAAATAACAGTCTTTTTGGTAAAGTGTTGTCCTTGAAAACGGTAAAATAGTTTGTCAAATACAGTTGAACTGGATGACATAATCCAGGGACAAACTGCTGCTGTGAAACTCTTGCATATGCATACGAGAAAATAAATACTTACCGAGACCATAATCGCATGCAGGGCCGAAGAACACATGCGCACAGTCGTTGTACGCATCAATAGCTGAAATGACCGCGTAGGCAGCGTCACAATCTGTGACATCGTAGGAAGTCCATTCGAAGCTCACGCCGGTGGGGAAGGCTTCTTGTACTGCCGTGTCGTTCATGGCAAGTTCCAGTACCGTTTGTACCTGTAATATTAATTTCATGAAAAAAAAACTACATCCTACTTTCTACTAATAACTAATATTGTAAGTGTGAAAGCTATGAGGATGTTTGGATGTCAAGCAGAAGTCTTTGCCGCGAGCTGAAATACTGTTTCGCTCTGTTGAGCACACCCATTTTCATCGAAACTAGTTTAACTTTCTCTTCCAAGTGACTTCGAAACTGGACGTTAATCTCAACATCATATACTATTGGTGTTGGTAAGGAGTGTGCTCTGGAATTGTGGAGTCATAACAAATGGGGTTTTTATGAGGTTAAATTGGACTAGATTTAGTGGCCCCCAATTAAATACTTAAGTCAAGGTATGTACTCTCAATTTCAGACACAAGTTGTGCGCGGCGCTCTTCGGACTCCGGTAGTCCAAGAGATATTAGCACGGCCCGTGTAATAGGCAACCCCGGTGCTGTCGCCCGCGTAGCAATTAATCCCGTCAATAGACAGCATATCATTGATATGCAGTATAAACAACGTCAGAGACAACACAAAATCTTGAGGCACGTCAGGATGCAAGTCCATACTATCTGAGCAACTACCACCCACAACGGCTTTAATGCAACTGTTGGACAAGAAACTTGCGACCTACTTGTATAAACCCTCGGGTAATCGAAACCTTCGTGATTATTCAGACTGATAGCCAATGCCTCATCTTGACCAAAGCCCTACGGTGTGTAAGATATACTAGAAGATCATCAGTCAAGCGACCATAGAAAAATCCGTATTGATGATCGCTAATCACACCGTACTCCTCTAATTACTTAGAGGAGTACGGTGTGCTCTCAGGTTTACGGCTCTTAGGTTACCCTAAGAGCCGTAAACCTAAGAGCAATAAACCAACTCACACGTCGAATAAAGTTCTATCTGTATTGTTAGTAGTTCACTTCGTGCGTTTTTATAGGGAGCTAATGTCAGATTGAACGTTGTTTGAATCTAAATATCGGAAGATAAATTAGATAAGAAAATTATAAAAATGTTGAAATTCTCAAAACGTTGAAAAACTAAAACTGAAGAATTTATTTTCCTTAGGTAGTCTGCCGTAGCGTAACTCGTTTTTGTTCCATCGGACTTTATTTCACGGATGTGTCGAAACAATAATTGAAATTACTTCAGTAAATTATCAAATAAATATGACATACATGTATATTAATTTATAGAAATATACTTACAATAGGAAGATTAGCATCATACGTCGTATTCTTAGGCAGCAGTAACGCCGCTCTAATTGTACAGTTCTTGCCGTCTTTATCACATACATTTTCACACTCACGCACCCTCTCCCCTCCCCTACAATTTTGACAGTAACCAACACTTACAACACTGAGCAACAACAAAGCACGCCACATTTTATCGATGGTACATTTCATCGACCATTTCCCATCACTAGTCGCACTACCGAGAACACACGCACTTGAATGTAACCTGCAACAAAAAGAAGACGTATTATTAATATTTAAACTGTTTGTACGCTGCAAATTTAGCCCTTGGGATTGTTTTCTTAAATCTATATTCGGCATCTCTATAATAATATTTATATTTTCGAATCCAGTTCAAATGTCACTATCAAAGGCACTATATATAGTAAATGTTTTAGGGTGTAAGTGGTTCATCAACATCTTTGAACCAAAGCCAACCTCACCTGCATGTGGTACACCATACTAACTGACAAACGAGGCTCTGGCGAAAAGAGAGGTATAGAATATTTTTTAAGCTACTCGGCTGATGAAGTACCTCCACCTCAGAGAATACCGCAGCCAAATAACAATTCCCTTGAGGATTGTTGTGTTCCTGCGAGAGAGTGAGACCTCACTTCCTTTTTTTCTTTCTGATGACCACCAGAAAGAAAAAAAGGAAGAAGTATAAGGCGGGCAATAGATCGGCGACCCCTTGATCCCGTCCGAAACGAGATTAAACCTATTTGCTATGCTGAGCCCTTAAAAGAACTCAAATAAATGTAATAAATACATATATATATGTTTGCCGATCATTCGCAAACACAAATACAAACAAAAACAGGCAAACACTCATCCACACGTTGGTGTTTGCTGTTTACCGTTGATTGCCAAGCGTATGGAGTAATGGACAGATCACACATCTTCCGTTGTCACTTTTAAAGCCATCGTGGCAAGGGTGCCCCGCGCGCGTCTGGCGTTAAAATAAAAGTCCAATATATGACATATCTATTATCATGTAATATCATAATATGACTTAAATATCATCATCATGATCAACCCACTGCTTAACGAGATTTCCCCAACGCTATCCACCAAATACGATTTTCCACTATCCGCAGCCATCTGCTTCCAGCCGCTTTCTTAAGGTAAGCGGACCATCTAGAAGGAGAGCGGCCTCCCCTCTAATATCTTCCTCCTCCATCTGCCATGATATGAGATGTGACCGGACCATTGCCACTTCAGCTTGCAAACTCTTTAGAATTTGCAAGCTAAAGGTAAAGCTAATGGTAGTTAGCCTTTAAGCTATGTCGACAACTTTGGTCCTCCGTCAAATTTCTTCGTTGCAGATTCGATTCCTCAGAGAAACTCCGAGCATAGCCCTCTCCATCGCTCGCTCCGCGACCTTTAGCCGGCCCAGTCTCTGCACATAAGTTATTGCAAGGAGGAGGCACTGTTTGAAGACTTTAGTCTTCAAGCTTTAGACTTAAAGATTGATTTGACTCCTAAATATATGATCGTATTTATATGACAGCACACCCCGGACACTCCATACAAATGTCTCGTCGTTTACTACTACATAAACAATGACGTCTGTGCAGAGCGTGAATGAGCGTGTGTGCGTGCGGCGCCATACAAACTGTTTCAGATTTGTCTCAGAGGGGAGGTGAAGTCGACACGAGAGAGCGTCAGGGAGACACCATACTGTACGTAGTACTATTACATTATACTGTGATGACAGTGTACTTATAGAGTTAGATTTCAGTTTCATTTGAATTTTCTTTGAAAAAATACAAGCCTAATAAAGCCTCGTAAAGGATTTGCGTTATGAAAATATGCCTTGTAATGGTTGTAATAACGACATTAAACAGTTTATGAGCCTAACCTTTATAAACAGTCTTATTTCGTAACACAAATATCAAATAATAGTAGTTTATGAAACTGTTGCATAATAAGGGTTATTAAAATACGAGTGTGAGTTTAAAACATGAGCCGAAGGCGAGTGTTTTAATAGACCACACGAGTATTTTAATACCTAATTATGTGCAGTTTCATACACTACTTTATCTAATCTCATGAAATATATGATTATAATATTTTAAATACAACCATGAAGTTAATTTAACAGCTATAATTCTTACCTATAAATCCATTTGCAGATCGAGCATGCGTAGTGCGCATGCGCGACGCGCCGCGCGGCGCCGCGTTCACAGATTATGTAGAAAAATTTTGCATAGTTGCAATGTATTTGCATTGAAACCTGTTTAAAATACCTGTATCCAGGGCTGAAGCTGTATCGAAATGGTAAAAAAGTTATTTTACGATACAGTTGTCCATAGAAGAGCTGTATCGAAAAATAACTTTTTAAATTTATTTTGATAGCTTGTGCGTAAAGACTGTCATTATGATACTGTGTTCAGTTTTTTAATGTGTAAATTTCAGTATGAGATTAGATAAACATTATTTATATACAAAAGTCGGTACATATCGATGCCTTTCAGCCGAAAAGGGATAAGCGCCATTTTTTGGAGAATGGACTTATATATATGGCCAGAATCGTCTTTTTTTTCTGCGTCGTTTGGTCTGGGTTACATGTTTCTAAGTGACACTTTATGTCGCTTAGGCGGTAGTAATAATAGGGTCATGAGCTAAATTTATTCGCTGTAAACGACCAGAAATTTTGAAGTGTTTTTTTTTTTGGTTGTTGATCAAAGAATATTTGAAAACAAAATAACTTATGCTTTTTGGGCTCTCTGTAATATTCAATCATTAGAACGTTAACCTATTTTTGCTGGAAGCAAACATTCAGAAACATATGTTTATGATATTTTGCTTAAAAATAATTATTTGTTAATTTCGGGTTAGCATTTTATGCCTGTTCCTTTATAAAATATATTGGTCGTTTATTGTAGTTAGGCCACATTTTTGAGACTTTATTTGGCGTTTAGTATATTTTTCCCGTTTCATAAATAGAAAGCAAAAAGGAGGTTATTACATATAGCCCCTGTAAATATTTAGAATTAGTTTGTCGCTTATCCTTTTTTTTTCCTCCCAATAATTAAACGATTCCGGCGGTTAGATAAAAAGGTAGAACTAAAAGTTATCCTTATACCAGTCCATTCTCAACGTCTTTGTCGTTTACCTGTTCAATAATAATTTTCAAATGTCAGTTGTCGGTATCGTTCTATTGAAACTACGGGTCCAAGCGACAACAAGACGAACCTTTAATTATGATAATTCTATAAAGAATAAGTTATATTTTTGTTACACTCGTATAGTTGATACTTTAAAATATTTTATGAATAAAACAAAGACTTGAGACAAACAATTGTGATATTAACAGTGTACTAATCTTAAGAATACTTGTATATACTTAAATGAACGTTGTAAACTTCAATTTCATAATTAACTAGCTTTCGCCCGCGACTTCGCTCGCGTGACATTCGGGGCAAACACATGTTTACTCATTAATCAATAGAAGTAATCGTGTAAAATTTAGGATAAAATAGTCCAACTAATCTCGTTTTCCCATACAAACTTTGGACCTCCGTTTCACCCTCTTAGAGGTAAAATTTAAAAAATCTTTTTAAGTAATTCGTGTCCACTACGTTATATTTTCAAATCGATGCCATTGTCGTAAATCCCAGAAAACCATAGAATCAATACCCATATTGATATTATAACATTTCAACCCCATTGCACCCCTACAGAGTTGTCACGTCGAGTATGTTGAAATAGTTGTTTTTTTTCGTATTAAACCATAAAAACAATACCTATGACGATTTTCAGACTTTTTCACCACATTTTAGACATTTCAACGCGATCGCACCCCAATAGGAGATAATAGTCACGTTACCGCCCTACGGTTACAATAAATAACAATAATAGGTAATTTCTGGGATAAAATCTATCTTAGGTATGTCCTTTCCCGGGACTCCAGGTATCTCTCAACCAAATTTCATCTAAATTGGTCCAGAGATTTAAGCGTGAAGAGGTAACAGAAATTCTATCGCATTTATAATATTAGTATGGATTGGCGTTCCGAAAATACTACACATATATTGATATATAGACATTTCAACCTCACCGCACCTCAATAGAAGATGATGGACACGTTAGCCACGTTGAATTTTAAAATCGTTGTTATTTTCGTAATCATCGACCCGATAAACCATACAATACCCATGACAATTTTCAGACTTTTTGACCCCCATTTTACCCTTTTAGGGGTTGATATATTCAAATCGATGCCATTTTTGTAATTGACTTCCCAGAAAACCATAGAATCAATACCCATCAATATGGGTATATCAATATAATTATGACATTTTAACCCCACCGTACCCCCCACAGGGGTCATTTTAAGTCATGTCGGCTATGTTGGATTATAAAATAGTTGTTGTTTTCGTAATCAGCGACCCGATAAACCATAAAAACAATACCCATGACGATTTTCAGACTTTTTCACCCTGTTTTACCGCTTTAGGGGTTGAAATCCTGAAACATGTGTTTACTAATTTATCTATAGAAGTACTCGTGTAAAGTTTCGGATAAAATAGTCCAACTAATCTTGTTTCCCCATACAAACTTTGGACCCCCGTTTCACCCCCTTAGGGGATGAATTTTGAAAAATCTTTTCTTAGTGCACCCCTAGACATCATAAGGAACCTACGTGCCAAATTTGGAAGCTCTAGACCCAGCAGTTTGGGCTGTGCGTTGATATATATCATCAGTCACTCAGTTTCTACTTTTACATATTTCAACCCCATCGCTTCCCCACAGGGGTGATTTTATGTCACGTCGGCTATGTTAAATCATAAAATAGTTGTAGTTTTCGTAATCAGCGACCCGATAAACCCATGATGATTTTCAGACTCATACAACCCTTTTTACCCTTTTAGGGGTTGAATTTTGAAAAATCCTGAAACACGTACTTACTCATTTCTCAATAGAAGTACTCATGTAAAGTTTCGGATAAAATAGTCCAACTAATCTTGTTTCCCCATACAAGCTTTGGAACCTCGTTTCACCCCCTTAGGGGTAGAATTTTGAAAAAATCCTTTCTTAGTGCACCCCTAGACATCATAAGGAACCTACTTGCCAAATTTGGAATCTCTAGATCCAGCGGTTTGGGCTGTGCGTTGATATATAAGTCAGTCAGTCATTTGCTTCTTTTATAGATTTAGATAGATAAATGAAAATTGATTTCGACTAGATATTTCAATTGTGATAATTCTAAGTTGATTTGATCTCGGGTACTTATGACCGTAATAAGAGCGTTTATTACAAACAAATGTTAAGTATTACCTATTACATTTTAGTATGTGGCATTCATTTCTGTGTCAATTAAAGACTGATTTGATTCATTTTTTTTTCATTTTTAGTACCCCTAGGGCGAACCTGAAATCTTTTCTACTCGAAAAAATATTTTTTAAGAAGAAACACATCGAAAGAGTATTCTAATAAGCAAATTATTCCTATTAAAAAATCTACTTATACAATTTCGCATTCAGTAAATTTTCATTTGATAGCTGGTTATACCATATTTCCTCAATTTTATTTTCAATAATCACACACTTGTGCTATTTTAGTTCAATTATAATGAAACATGAGGTGTATAGTTATATCATTTTTACTGGAAGCGAATAATTCTTGTATTTTCATTTACGACATTTTGTCTGTTTGTGAAATGAGATCATTTGTGGATTACCGACAGTAAATAGGGGTAGCACGTTGAATTATAAAAAAATAACACTGTAATTCAATAGATAGTATGTTAAATACAACATAAACACATTTCCAACCTCTCGGGAACTAAACTATAGTTTTTATGAATTTTTTTCATAAAATTTTAACTTTAAATCACTCTCCTGTAAAGTTTGAAATATGCCGCTTATCCCTTTTCGGCTGTAAGGCATCGATATGTATTATGAATATTTTTAAAAATGGAAAAAATCACCTCCCCTGCCTAGGTGGGATTTGAACCCACAACCTCTCGATGACCGGTCGAGTGCTCTTCCAGCTGAGCTACCAAGAAGGTCTGTGTTGGTGACGAATTTTTGCATTTTATATTTTACTGCGTCAGTTAGAGCTGTAATCCTTTTAATATTATAAATGTAAAAGTTTGTGAGGATGAGTGTGGTTATTTATTGAAAATAGAACATGCTTCGGAGGGCACGTTAAGCCGTCAGTCCGTGCTATTGTCATTTAATGACAGTCGTTAAGGCAAGTTGGTGGCCCCTGAGCGGTTTGAAAGCACTGGCCTCCGCCAACCCGCAGTTCAGCAGCGTGGTGGAGTACTTACCCGTATCCCAGCAGTGGGATGAATAAGAGTTGACGTCGACGACGACCGTAGAATCAGGGTACAAAAGGCGGACTTAATGCTAAGAGCATTCTCTACCTTTGGGGTAAGGGGCCATCCATAAATTACGTCACACTTTAAGGGGGAGAGAGGGGGTCGATGAAGTGTGATATTGTGTGACAAGGGCGTGGGAGGGATCTTAAATTTCGTGACGTGACATTTCAAAATCTATTATAATCTAAGTGTTACCACGAACTTTGAACTTTTAAACTCAAAAACATTTACAACTTTAGATGTAAAATTGCTAAATATGTGACGTCACACTAGGGAGGGGGGGAAACTCTCAAATGTGACCAGCTATGACAAGGACGGGGGAGGGGTCAAAAATCATGAAATTCGTGTGACGTAATTTATGGATAAAACTCACTAAGCAGATAAAACTCGAATGCAGTTCACAAAATAACAGTAATCAAGATACACACAATAAATACCAATGAAAATATAAAATTACATACGATACATCGACATATGTTTATTAATTATAATTATTATAATTACGAGTATACACATGTACATAATTATACACGGAAACGCAAAGGAAAAACAATAGGACAATGATGATTATTGGTTGGGTAAATTCTCAAGTAAATAAGCTTGAACATTATTTTTTGAAAATAAACTTACTGAAAGATTTTCTGATGGCATCAGGTAACGTGTTCCAATGTATACGTATTTGCAGTGTAAAACAGTCTGACAAGAAACCAGAGGGGCAATTCTCGTAATTAAAATATAGTCAAAATTCAGTTTCGATCCAGACTCGATCTCACAAATGTCACATTTGGTATTCTCGTAACACAATATGTAACTTCAAAATTAAATTTAAGCGGGATTATATCGAAATATGAGTGAAAATTATACAAAAAGAATGTTACTTTGCCAACAACAAGAACTGATAATAATTAATTAATGAAATCAAGTATATAATTTTAGTCAATTCACAATTCAGTCTTGATTCGGTCAACTTTCAATCTGCGTTCGTAGAAAAATTACTAGTACAAATCCAATTTCTATTTCTAGATGCTACTCGAGTCATATGTTAGTGATGAGTAGGAGATATGGTAGGAGTCAGCAAGACGACGCGCGAGATTTATTTTGTGTTGCGAGCGTTAATATGGCTAATCGGTAACCACTTCCCATTAGACGGGACGTATGAGCTAGTCTGCCACCCGACGTAGTATAAAAAAAGGAACAAACATTACTCAAGCATATTGTTATTTTACCGCGGTCTTCTTTCTTTCTAAACCGAATAAAGCCAATAAAGTAGTACTCGTATATTATTTACACAAGATAATATAATAATATCAAAGTTTGTAGGTATACGAGTACCTCCGAATTCGCAATAAACTAACCGTATAATCTTATCTCAAACGTTTGATACTTCTGCGTCCTATTGTGTGCTTACAATTGACATGGTCATATAAATTGATATTGCTTTAATATTATCAACTTAGATTATTTGTCACAAGTGTCTACGTTATGGTTGGCTCGAAACAATATAAGTTAAATATAATACAAACTGACAAAATGATAATAATGACAATAATTTGCATTGGGAACTCATCATGTGACACTGCTGAGCTGATGAGGAACGGTTAGGAGTTAGGCAATAGTGTTGAGTTTTCTTAATTAAGTGATTCATGTATTTCAGTCTAGAAGGCACCATGTCACTAAATATACTTGCCCATTATTATAATAAATAAATAAAAAAATAGTTACTAAACAAGAAATAAACCAAATGAAAAATCCTGACACGAAAAAAAAACAAAAATAACTACTACCTACTTCCTGAGATTTTTGAAGTCGGTGTAATTTTTTTAATGTTTGATTTATCCTTTTTAAACTGATGTAATAAGACCTGTGTTATCCTAATAGGTTTTTAAATTTGTATTTGGCGTCAATCAGTGCTTATTCGAACGCGGGCGGCGCGGCGGGAGCGGGACGGGTGTAGTAGTTATCAGGAAAGTTCTTGCATTCGTATTTAGTACAATTAAAGGTGCTACATGAAGGTGGTTGCATCGCGTGTTGGACTTGGCTTGTATAATCTAAAATGCCCGAATTTCTCGCGAGCGAAGCCGCGGGCATAAGCTAGTTAATTTATAAAAGAATTATCAAACGAGTATAGATAGTATTTATGATGCTAAGTGGCTTAGCCTCTTAAGATCTTGGTGAGGCACTTACACTTCTACGTAAATATATCTAAAAAATTGTACAATAAAGTGATTACGACAACAACAACATAAGATGCTATTTTTTTACGAATCTACAGGTAAAAGCCAGTAGACTAAAAATAACTGAATGCAATAATGCAATTCGCATCACTATCAATAAATATTAGCATTAAACATCTGCCAGATGGTAATGAGCTCTATTTCCGTCGAAGGTGAACCATTTATTTTTAATTGTAGGAATTCGATGCTATAAACAATGATTTTACATATTATTAGCTGACCCCGCAAACGTTGTTTTGCTATAAAAAATAGATAACAACCTATGCTCAGGCCTACATGTATATAAAATTTCATAAAAATCGGTCAAGCCTTTTCGGAGGAGTATGATAACATTGGTAACTAACATTGTGGCACGAGAATTTTATATATTATATATTGTAGATTTATAGACACAAGTGTCAAAAACGTACACCCGAAAAGTGAGCAAACTGTCTTACCTCGTAATGGGGATGTTTGATATTTTTCTGACATTAGATGTCGCTAGGTAGGCGTCGGGTCCAGATTGTCAAAATGTACTGATTTTTTTAACAGTGAAACTTTAAGACGACAAGACGACACAAGACGTCAACAAGACATTTGACAAGATGCTATGAATTGACAAATGATTGGACCCTACGCTATAGTGCTGCCAAAAGACCCGCATTAGTTCGCACTAGCATGCCGACCTTTTGGACATTTGATTGAGTAAAAATGCCGTCTTCTGTATTGCGAAAATGCACAATTTATGTTGAAAAAGCCCAAGGGATCACATATAACATTAAAGTACACACTGATATTCGCTGTTAACTTCATATTTTTGCGGATAATTTCATATTTTTACAAAAAATAAGGCGCCATTGCGGAACGGTTATATATGCCGAAAAGTCGTTCTTGGAAATGAATAGGCTCTAAAACCACTGAACCGATTTTGATGAAACTTGTCACAATTAAAGATCTCGATATGCTTGAGGTTTGTGTCGAAAATAAACTGAGGTCGATCATGTCCTTGAGGTATGATCATCAAATACATTTTCCATTGAAACTAATTTCATACTCTTTGATTGAAACCAATGGAAAACTCGCTCGAGTGGAGCGAGTTAGTTAGTTAGTTTCAATGGAAAATGTATTTGATGATCATACCTCATCTATGATGATCTAGCCTCGATTTCGGACCCGTGGGCTAGATTCCGGCCTATTAGATGTTGGTGCCGGGAACCGTATTTAGATGCAGTTTAGTTTGGTTACGTCATATCTATAGTATTTATAACATCCTTGACTATAAACAAAAGAAAAATGATGTTTTATTGACGGGATTTGACATGTACTCTTATTTCAACCATCGATATATAATAGTAGTTTATGAAACTGTTGCATAATAAGGGTTATTAAAATACGAGTGTGAGTTTAAAACATGAGCCGAAGGCGAGTGTTTTAATAGACCACACGAGTATTTTAATACCTAATTATGTGCAGTTTCATACACTACTTTATCTAATCTCATGAAATATATGATAATAATATTTTAAATACAACCATGAAGTTAATTTAACAGCTATAATTCTTACTTACAAATCCATTTGTAGATCGAGCATGCGTAGTGCGCATGCGCGACGCGCGCGTTCACAGATTATGTAGAAAAATTTTACATAGTTGCAATGTGTTTGCATTGAAACCTGTTTAAAATACCTGTATCCAGGGCTGAAGCTGTATCGAAATGGTAAAAAAGTTATTTTACGATACAGTTGTCCATAGAAGAGCTGTATGGAAAAAAACTTTTTAAATTTATTTTGATAGCTTTTGCGTAAAGACTGTCATTATGATACTGTGTTCCGTTTTTTAATGTGTAAATTTCAGTATGAGATTAGATAAACATATTTATGGAACTGATAGCTCGGATAAATCCCCAATAGTATTAGATATTTAAAATCCAAATGGAAAACTCGCTCCACTCAGCCTCGATTTTGGACACGTGGGCTAGATTCCGGCCTATTAGATGTTGGTGCCGGGAACCGTATTTAGATGCAGTTTAGTTTGATTATGTCATATCTATAGTATTTATAACATCCTTGACTATAAACAAAAGAAAAATGATGTTTTATTGACGGGATTTGACATGTACTCTTATTTCAACCATCGATATATAAACATATTTATGGAACTGATAGCTCGGATAAATCCCCAATAGTATTAGATATTTAAAATCCGTGGTGGACGGCAGTAAAGCTTCACTTGACTAGCCAACTCTTTAGGGTTTAATGCCTAATTTGCCATATTGCTGTCTCTCACATTGCCAAGAGGGGAAGTCAAATTCTAAAAGCTTTTTACTCCTACCAATTTCTTCTGAATAAATTCGTTGTGAGTTCCAATGCTGCTGTAGGTTTACCTCCAGGACTGCGGTGGACTTGATTGTTCATTGTCTTTTTTGACGGTCGCCTAAACACAGTGGTGGGTATTGTAACTTCCCCCCCTCTAATAAACTCTCCTCCTCTCTCCTACTCTTTTATATTATTTTTTCGACCTACCTAATTGCGTATGTATACCTCTCTCTCATCTTATATCTTCCTATTCATCTTACATCATCATCATCATCATCATTTCCTTACTACTATTTTCTCACTACCTTTCTTCTGCTTTCGCTCACATTAGTACGTCAAATCTATCACACCACATATACCTAATTAAACGACATTAATCTGATATACATCTCCCTATAATTTACACTCTTACACCTTAAATTTAAACCAAAACTTATGTTGTTGTTGTTGTTGGAATAGAATGAATCAACCTGATGGTAAGCTATACTACTACATAATGGCCACGTGATCGCGTCTAGTGTCCTACATTGTACCGTAATTTCCCCAGATACTTTTACACGCAGAATAATGACTGATTAAACTCCTATCACCCCTACGACTTATATATCATTGAATTAGTTGTATTACCTAATATCCACTATAAGATAAAACTATGTGGTTGAAAATATATTAACTAATGACCTAAATATTAACTAGTCTTTCTTATAATGATAGTGACTCTTTAGTTATTATTTCCAGTATTAACTTTGTTATGATAGTAAACCAAAACTAAACTTAAGTTAAAGAGAAACACTTTGCCATAATAGAAAGACTTTTAGACTTTAAGTTTTAGTGATAACACAATATGATATAAAACACTTATGTCAACCAATTAACATATTCAAGGTTAAAGCTTTTAAACATTATTTCTTTTGTGGCAATTGATAATATGATATGAAACTAATTAAGGCATTTTATTGGATTATGGAAATGTATACTTTCAAACATTATTTCTTTGTGGTAAAGACAAGGCCCCATCCTACGCCTTATCCATAGGGTTCATCCATTTCAAAACCCTTCTGCCACAGTCTGAGCAGATTCTACTGTAAGAGGCATCTCTTCCTCATGAAATTCAAAAACCAAAGGACGTTCCTTCCTTTAGCCTGCCTTAACTACAAAACTCAATAACTATTTGAGATGTTCCTATCCTTAAATTATCTCTAAATGCTCAGACTTATTTACTGATTCTACATATTTACTACATTATATTATTTACTTGGAACGTTTATAGATATTTCTCAAAAGAAATTTAGGAAACTTATAAATTCCTTCGGCAATTCAATTCATTAACTGGCAAAATTAATTTCTGTGTTGATTCTAGATATGAAACCAATAACTCTCTTTAGTCTATTTTCATACTAAATTAATTCTCATTTAATTCAGATCATCCAAGGTTTAGGAATATTGATCCAGTGCTTTGACTGATCCCTTATTTTAATAGTATTAAACCCACTACTTGATTATGAAGATACTCCCCATAAATGTTACATTTAATGTTCCTCAGAAAATGTAATATAAAGTTATTCACTTAATTAGAAATACTTTGTCAACTTACAGGTTTTTGATTCACTTATTTTCCGAATTCACCACCATTACACTTAGATAAATCACTTTCACAACAACTCTTACATGTCACTAAAATTCGTTAGAACTTCCCTAAAACATCTATGAATTATAATTCCATTCTTGTATGTAATGAAATACACTAAATTTGTTTTAAGTTATGACATATTGAAGAATAGTTGTTTAATGTTTTTTATTCACATCAGTGACAACAGAGGTACTTTTGTTACCTGTATGTCCAACTTACAACATCATCCATGATCTTTCGATATGTTTTTAATTAAAAATACTGATGAAAAGGAAAGTTCCTTCGATAATTCAATGACCTCATAGCATGTTTAAACTCCACTTACTAATTCAAGTTAATATATCAATCACCTGTAAACTAACTCAAATATTCTCTTAATCAATAATTCCTTTCAGAACTAGTCAGTTATGTCAGTAAAATCACAGAGGAACTCCAAAATCATTCCTAATATTCACGGAAGATATATGTATAAATACACATTCTCAATTCATATTTAACCCCTAATACACTTCTCACTATTTAAAACCGTCTAACTATTAATATTGGCTTGACCTAATTGCTATGTTTAAACCCCTACCTTCGTAACATGAAATTTAATGCTAACATTATTGTTTTCAACGCGGCCTAACTTTGAAGATGACTTGACCTTACCTAACTTCTGCCTAAATCAGATTCCTACACTTCCCTAATGTGATACCTTTGACTGGAGACCCGAGTTCTCACATTTAAATGTGTTGGTGTGTAAAGTGAAACAATCTCCTCCCTGACAAGGATTGTTTCCTAAGCTGCTAAACGGGGTGGACCGACAAATCCTGTATTCCTATCCTACGTCGTGTGTAAGGTAGGGCTGCCCAATTTGGACTTGGTAAGGGTGGATGACTCAGCCCAGGACAAAGTATGTGTGGAGACATTCTCAAAGTTTTCGCCGGCAGTGACAAGTCAGGCTGGTTACTCTTCTTTGAGAAAGGTAGCATTTAACGTTGTAATAAATAACGTTAGTGATATGAGCTACAATCAATCACTTCCCAGCGTGAACTGGTTGAAAAGGTCCTCTCCCTTCGTCTACATGAATAGACTAGGTTGCGAGTTCCTCCGAATCACTTCGATTCTTAAGATTACAATCCAACTTAAGAAGTTACAATCCAAAACATCTAAAATTCCACTATAAATCTGATAAAAACTAATTTTAAATCTAATTTCCAAACAATAATATAAAACTCTAAAGTTGTAACTTGAAATATCGGCATTTATTTTAACAAATAATCGGATGCCAATTGTACGTACTAAACCGCCGAAAATTACACGAGCAATCCGCAAAAAATTCGCGTTTTTCCTTTTATAGTCCTAAGCCCCGCCCACTTTTGAATTAGTGAAGTGACATAAGTAATTTTTAACCATAAAATCTAATTCTCCTAGTTTAATCGAGTAATCTATTTGTATCAATTTATCTAACTAATTTTTACCATATAAATTGTTTCATGTTTAATCTTAAGTACATTGAAAATACTTGATTCTTGCCAAAATTATTCGAATCTTTCTAAAAAGATAATTAAATCATTTTAGTTTCACATTTTTACCTTTATTTCACATAATTTTTATCTTCAAACCTCAAATTAATCTAATTTTGTACCTATATTGATCACACTACAACTTCCATTCACTAATTTTAATAGTTATAAAGAAAATATAAGATTTTCAATCTTAAACTTTATCAGTGTTTTCTTACAATTCACTCCTTGAATCAAGTCACCCGATTAATTATGAACGCCATTAATATCAACCAACGCTTATTATATCTAAATTCCCTTAAATATTGTATACAATATAATTGCATACTAATATATTATCAAATTAATCGATATTAGTACAATCGATTCCCCATTTATTTATCAGAATTTTCCCGCCATTTTGCTTAGCAACATAATTTCTTGTGTCTCTCCCTATCAATGCTATTTCCCTCAACCAATCAGAGATCCCGGATTTGACCAAATTTGTCCACGGCTTTTCTGAGAATCGCACCTGCCATAAGGTCGCCCCATAAACTTTTATTTGATGAATTAGGTCAATCACAAACTGATCTTAGATATTTTATCTAAATTTCAAAGTTCTCATGTTAACTAACGCTATTAATCGTATGGGTTAGTTACAGTATGTGTGGTGGAACCGATTGAAAAAAAACTCAGATAAGTTATAATAAACTCGGATCGCAGTAAATCGAAAATTATATGGTGCTGTTGCGAGCAATTGCTTGCATAATCTAAACCCTAAGTATTAGTTGGTAACCAATACTTAGGGTAGGGTAATACTAATAATTCAGTACAAAATACAAAATCTTTATTTTCTTTTACATAGGACCCCCTTTCAATCCCCTTTCAAGCCAGGAGAGTCAGGAGATTCCACTCTTCTATTACTGTATTTTAGTATTATGTATAATAATAAAACAGATAAATGCTCGTACACCAGCATTCGATGCAGCATATGTTCGAGTCCATATATGTATTTAAGTGTGGTTTTTGTTTGTACGTGCATTATATATATATATATATATATATATATATATATATATATATAATTTATTTTTATTTATTTATATGAAAGGGGGCAAAGGAGCATATGGGTCACCTGGTGGAAAAAAATCACCACCGCCCATGGAGACCTGCAACACCAAGGGGTCGCCGATTCATTGCCAGCCTTTTAAGTGAAATAAAGACTCTGTTCTTGAAGGCACCCATGTCGTAGTTGTTCGGAAATAGCGCTGAAGGAAGTTGATTCCACAGTTTCACTGTTCGTGGTATAAAATGTATTAGAAAACGTACTGTAGATCGTTAATTATCAAGATGATATGGATGGAATTTTAATTTATGGCGAGTTTAAATTTGTATAAAACGCAAAGAGACGTTACATCTTTGCGTGTAGAGAAAGAGTCCAGTAGATCCGAGATCATTGGATCACCGACGATTCGAACTGCTCTTAGTTGTATGCGGTAAAATGGCGCAAGCAAGTACTGGGGCGCACCGGCACAGAGATACGAACAGTATTGTTGAACCATGTGAGGGCGAACCTGGACTTTATATAGTTGAAGGCGATGTCGGGGTGTAAAATATCGTCCTAGAAACCAGTTTGGCCTTGCATTCCAAGTGGCCGCGACACTGAACATCACTCGATTGCACACATAGACAAACATTATATTGGGTGTCGACACCCAATATATGTTTGTCTATGTGTGCATATGTAATTCATCAATTAAACTATGTGTTCATTGTACTATCTGTCATTTTAAGGAACTGTAAGGAACGTCCAAGTGGGTTTTGAATACTAATTTGCAATTTGCCAATCAGACAAGGAGTGTGTGAGAATTGTGAATTCAAGTAAAGGAAAGGGGTGACATGTAATAGGATGATAAAATAAGCTCGATTTAATTTCCCTGCGATTCGGCGTTTATTGACTACGTTTTTATCGATTATACACAATGTTACGACTTCTTACCCTGGGAAAGGCGACTGCTAAATTTTTATGCCATCGTTCAAAATCTCATATCATGTAAGCCAATGTTTTAGGATTCTTTTATTTACGTATTCATATATTGCAATATATGAATGAGTGCTTATACGGCAAATATGTTTGTTAACTATGGCTTCACAGGGTTTCTAATACTAAATAATTTCGACAAAACAAAGATTCCCTTCCCCTTATATTGCGTAATGGTGGTGTACACCCCCCTGGTGGGGGGGGCTAGCATGTGGGTCACCTGAGGGAAAGCAATCACCACCGTCCATAGAAATCAGCCCCACTATTTACCGCCCACCGTCCACCTCCTGAAACCACCTGGGTGAACCGTGGTAAGTTTTATTACAACGGTTTACCCCGGTTTAACAGTAACGGTTTGTCCGCCTGGATGATCCGTGGCAAAATATGTTAAATTTTCATCGTCCACCTTTTTATAAAATGAAATTCCAAAAGCTTCTTACTCCTACTAATTTCTTCTGATTAAATTCGTTGTGAGTTCCAAGGCAGCCGTAGTTTTACCTCCGGGACAGAAATGGTCTTCACTATTCATTGCCATTTGTGGCGGTCGCCGCTGTTAATCCTGACTACACAGGAGACACAGTGGTGGGAATGTGTGGTGAGCTCCCGTCCCGTCCACCTTTTATCAAAACAATATGCCCAACATCTTTCTAAGGTGTACCGTCACCAGTATAAAAATAAGAACGTAACATCGTTATTGTAGTGTAGAATATCGTACAATTAAATAATGACATATCTGTTTGTCTTGGTCTGGGTGTTTTCTACGAGTAAATATTATAAGTTATTAAAAAAATGAAGTACATTTTATCAGTTGTCTAGTACCCATAGTACAAACTTTGCGCTTAATTTGGGACTAGATGGCGCTGTGTAAGTTGTCCAGAAATATTTATTTATTTATTTATAAAGGCAACTCTAGCCATCACTAGCATGCAAAAATAAACTTATTGCAATTAATAGATTGAAATGTCTTGATTACTTAAAGTAGATAGATTCACATTAAAATATTATTGTTATATCATGTCAACATTAAAATATTATTTTTTCAACATGTCAGATATACGTCATGCCGTAAAATGAATTAAAAAAAGTATATCGAGAAAAAAATACACGAATTAGCATGTCATTATTATTTATTTTAAGGGAAAATAGTCTTTGTTCTTGTCGTGGATGTCGTATATGATTGGAAACACCGTTATTTTACAGTAATGCCACTTTTGGCTTGTATGTGTACTTTTAATCTGCAAAATGAAGTTAAATTTAATTTAAATTTAATTTAAAATTAACAATGAAAGAAGTTAAATTTCAAACTTCCACCTCTTTTCAATTTCTTCTGAATAAATTCTTTGCAAATTCCAAGGCAGCCGTACTTTGACCCTTGAGACTGCAACTTCACTTCTGGACGATATCTATACATATAATAAAACAGTAAAAATAATGTGTCTGTACATTGAATATATTTACAAAAAAACAATTGGAGGCGATGGAGATATATATAATAGAGTAAGAATTTTAAAAAAAATGTCTGTCTGTTTGTCTGTTTGTCTGTATGTCTGTATGTCTGTATGTCTGTATGTCTGTATGTCTGTATGTCTGTATGTCTGTTTGTCTGTTTGTACACGCTAATCTCTGGAAGTACTGGACGGATTCGAATGAAACTTTTTTTGTTATATAGCTGTTAAGCCTGGGCAAAATATAGGGTATATTTGATTTTGGAAAGTGGAACACCTGATGCAGCACCATAATGGTTCAGGTAAACTTTAAGAGATATAAAAATGACGCCTTAGCAAAAGTTGTTAAACCTGATGAGCATTTTTTGTTGAGGTATAAAAATCCAAGATTTGGAACACCTGATGCAGAACCTTAATGGTTCAGGTAAACTATAAGAAATATAAAAATGACGCCTTAGCAAAAGTTGTTCAACCTGATGAGCATTTTTTGTTGAAGTATAAAAATCCAAGATTTGGAACACCTGATGCAGAACCACAATGGTTCAGGTAAACTATAAGAAATATAAAAATGGCGCCTTAGCAAAAGTTGATCAGCCTGATGAGCATTTTCTGTTGAGGTATAAAAATCCAAGATTTGGAACACCTGATGCAGAACCATAATGGTTCAGGTAAACTATATGAAATATAAAAATGACGCTTTAGCAAAAGTTGTTCAATCTGATGACCATTTTTTAATGAGGTATAAAAATCCAAGATTTGAAACACCTGATGCAGAACCTTAATGGTTCAGGTAAACTATAACAAATTTAAAAATGACTCCTTAGCAAAAGTTGTTCAGCCTGATGAGGATTTTTTGTTGAGGTATAAAAAACCAAGATTTGGAACACCTGATGCAGGACAAAGTCAAATTTATTTGTATAAACAACACGTGTTTACAATAAATTATAGTTTAAAAAAAAGTAAAAAAAAACACGCTATAACAGCAAATAGAACTAAAAAAGTTACTTAAAATAACAATAAATAGATTAACAAAATATTGAATGTATCGTAAAAAAAAACCGCGGGGTGCTACTTTTATTCTTACCTGCTACAAGTTAGACGCAATCGTTTTATTTTATTTACAAAGGTAACGTGGTCTATTTAGTCAGTTTATTATAGACGTGTGTGTATGCTAAAATTGAAATGGAACGATTGGTATATATTCGCACAAACCAGAAGACTACCTACGTGCATTTGCGGGACGCTATGTAGCAAGATCAGAGTTTATTTGATTTGGTGGTGGAAAGTGTTTTAAGTAAAGAGGGGAAACTGTTTTTCTTAGATGCTCCAGGAGGGACTGGAAAACATACCTGACGAGAGCAATCCACGCTGAAATCAGGCGCCAAAATAACATCTCGCAGCAGCATCGCCAGGTATTGCAGCCACATTACTGCTAGGCGGAAGGACGCAAATACAATGTTCAATATCCTACTCGATTTAAACAGAATTGAAACACCGACATGCTCTGTGACACGAAACTGTGAAGCGAAGGTGTTCAGGATTGCTGTCTAATCGTTTGAGACCACGTTTGTGACCACTTGCTTTTCTATGATAATAAAGAAATCACTAAAATTCGCTGGTCAAGCTTAGGACTGGTTGTTTTTCGCATGACCAACTTTACGTGGCTTTCTCGAGAGTTGTAACGCTTCAGGTCTTTTTATATTAGCTCCCGAAGGAAAGACTCCCTTAATTTATCTTTTTTTTTTAACTATGGTTACAACGTTAAATAAAAAAAAATATCTTTTAACGTATAACAAGTATTTTCTTATGTATCTACATTAGTTCGTATTTTTATTAATACGCCGGAATCATTAAGTATACGCGAACGAAGTCGCAGGCATCAGCTAGTATAATAATATATATATATACATATATATCGTTATATATATATATATTCTTATGTATGTCTGTTAATGTCATCTTTAGTTATAGATCGATTTCATGTGCAACAAAGACCTATTTAGACCCAAGCTGATAATGATGATGGTGAATAGCTAGTAGTATATAAAAAAATGTGTTCGAAATACAAAAAGCATTTTTAAAAACAAAGTGAACAAAAACCATGATTACTATCCCACGCGAAATTCCCATCCAACTGACAATTGATTGGAACTGGGCATTAGAATCTGTTAACACTTTGAAGTTGATCGGTAAATAAACCAGACGCTCCAGTACGAAGTGGTCACTAATTTTATCCTGTTAATAAATAGTGTGGTGTAATGTAATCTATTAACGCGTTTGTTCAAGGTTGTATTCTCTTATTAATGTGTTTGGAGAGATTGACGAGCTCGGTGGTCGAATGGTTAGCAATAGCCACTTTGACTCCGAGGTCGCGGGTTCGATCCCAGCACACGACATACATTTGTGTGCATAAAACATGACTGTTTGTCTTGGTCTGGGCGTTTTCTATGTATTATATGTATCTATTTACAAAAAAAAATGTATTTATAGTACAAGTAGTATAGTACAAGCTTTGCTTAGTTTGGGACTAGATGGCCGTGTGTAATTTGTCCAGGAATATTTATTATTTATTTATTTATTTAAATATAATTGTTAAATGTCTTTGATTTAGAGCAAATCTTAACTCTTGAAGGCTTGAAACCGACATCTATCAGTTTCAAAAGTGCTCGGAGACGAGAGCAGATTCTGGTGGCGTTTAAAACAGCGTCTTAGTACATTGGCATAAGGTTTATAAGGTATATAAGGTAAATTATTTTTTAATCACTTCTTTTGTTATATGAGAATGTTCGAGAGCCGACGTGGATTTTTAAAATAAACCTTATGCTAATGACACAAAACTTTATTTTAAACGCATCCAAAATCTGCTCTCCTCTCCGAGCCGTTTTGGTTTGAACGTACCCTAACTCCTTATTCAAATTAGTTAGTTAGTTCATGAAAAATATACTGAATAGGAACATATGTTGTCACTTGTACACACTTTGTAATGACTTAAGTGATATACGTTTTACGGAAGTTAAGCAACGTCGACCGTAGCCTATTATGGATGGGTTTATTTATCTCGAGCTCCTCCGTGCTTCGGAAGGCACGTTAAGCCGTCGGTCCCGGCTGTTATCGTTAGATGACAGTCGTTCAGCCAAGTCAGCGGCCTTTAAGCCGTCTAAAGGCCACTGACTTGGCTTAACGACTATCATCTAATGACAACAGCCGGGACCAAGTAGCCTTTAGGCGGCTTCAAAACACTGATCTCCACCTACTCGCAGTTGAGCAGTGTGGTGGAGTATGCTCTAAGCTCCTTCAATTGAATTGAAAATTTGGGGTGTAAGTGGTTCATCAACATCTTTAAACAAAAGCCAACTTCACCTGCATGCGGTGCACTCTGCTGACTGACAAACGAAGCTCTGTTAATTGTAAGCTACCAGACTGGGGAATGTACCTCCACCTCACAGAATACCGCAGCCAAATAACCATTCCCTTGAGGGTTATTTTGTTCCTGCGACTGAGTAAGGTCACCAGAAAGGAAGGAGATGCTGCGTTGGCAGCGGGGGTGGCGGCGATATTTTATGTTGCGAGCATTAATATGGCTACGGTAACGGCTTCACATCAGGCGTATGCTTATCGGCCACCCAAGGTTGTATAAAAAAAAAGAAAAAAAGGATGAGTTAGGGGTTGACGGCGACGACCATATCTATCTATCTATCTATATAAATAAAAATGAATCGCCAAATGTGTTGCTAAGCGCAAAACTTAAGAATATCTCAACCAATTCAGCTAATTTTTGTTTTCATATTTTTGTTAATGGAAGGTTCTTATGGAGAGAACTGCAAAAAAAGTAAAAGTTCGTAAAAAAAAACAGCAAGGAAAGCGACCTTCGTGAGTTTTATTCTTCTACCCGTGCGAATCCGGGGCCGGCCGCTAGTATGCAATAGAAATATATTAGTGGGATGGATAAAAATTGAAAACAACCATATGTAATCAAATATTTTCAATTATGATATTATTATTTGTTTAATAACCTATTTAGATTTTATGATTAGAATTTGTTATCGGATCCGCCAGAACGAATCTTTTTGAGATACGAGTATATACCAAATTCGTTTCCTTTAAGGAATTTAATTATACTTCTTCAAGCTCTGTTGACTTTTGCTCATATTGTATATGTACTCTATCAAATTTTGAACACCATTTGTATACAGCCAGTAAAAAAGATATGTCTAATATTCTCGAAACGTAGTTCGCTCATTGTATCAGCATCAACCGATAATCATCCCAAAGTTGGGATATGGGTCTCCCCTCAATCGAAGGGGTTTAGAGCATACTCCACCACGCTGCTCAACTGCGGGTTGGTATAATAATTTAGGGTTATTTAATTTTAATTAAGGTTATTGTGTATAATAATTATCAAATTTTAAAAAAATTTAAATGTCCTCCTTTGTCAAACTTTTTTTTGGGGTGTAAGTGTTTCAAGTTCGAAGATGTTGATATTTGAACCAAAAACAACTTCACCTGAATGCGGGGCACCCTGCTGACTGGCAAACGAAACTCTGGCGAAAAGAGAGGTAGGGAACGTAATTGTAAGCTACACGACTGGGGAATATACCTCCACATCACAGAATAGGAACATAGATGGGGAATATACCTCCACATACCGCAGCCAAATAAAATTCCCTTGAGGGTTGTTGTGTTCCTGCGAGTGAGTGAGGTCAACAGAAAGGAAGAAGATGCAGCGTCGGCAGCGGGGAAGGCGGCGCGCGAGCGTAATTTTATGTTGCGAGCGCTAATATGGCTACGGTGACGGCTTCACATCTTGTCTGCCACCCGAGGTAGTATAAAAAAGTCACCTCGGTGAGGTCATTGCTGACCGTTTGGACAGATCCCTCAGCACAGTGATGGGTTGGTTAAGATCAAAAACCCTAATCGCAAAATTATTCGGGCCACTAGTATGTGCATCCGCGGAACAAGACAAATTTAATTCTATGAAAAAACTCTTTAATTTCAGCGGTTTTGGTTCAGACACCCTTATCACGTAGAGGTGTGATATATACTTTACAACCTATTATCGTACATACTGTCGTATATAAAAAAGATTTTGAGCTGGAAATTTAATGAAAGAATAACAGTGAGGTTGGAAGTTCTATATACGAACAAGTTAAGGGTAACAATGAGAGTGCCTTCGGATAAGACTCTCGAAGAGTACACCAGATCTTTTATTTCAAAGGCCGTCCTGTAAACACTTCAAGGCTGCCAGGTTTGTTTCGGGATACTTAGAAAAAGAATAGGAAATTAAAAGTTACATATTTATTAAAACTAATATAGGTGTCTGTCACTGACGAAAACCAAAGTTAGGAAACGAGACGCGCACTGAATACACACATACGTGACGCCGAAGAGTTCCGTTGACCAGCCCACGTGGCCTGGAACGGGCAGGGGATGCTGGAGATGTAGGTCCTCGGGATCGTCGCAGCGCGAAAACCGCGCGCGACACAACTGGTTCCCCAATTACTTGAACTTTCCAACCTACTTTATAACTTATTAAATTTCCAAATCGTTAATTTTTTTTATATACGACAATACCTCCCAAATATGCTTTTAAAAAAATCTGAAATATCGGTCTAGCTGTTTCGGAGGAGTGCGACCACAAATACCGTGACACAAGATATATTTACCTACGTATATATAGAGGCGGTATTTCCGAACAATTACGACATGGGAGCCTTCAAGAACAGTCTTTATTACCCTTAAAAGGCTGGCAACGGATCGGCAACCCCTTGGTGTTGCTGATCTCCACCGGCGATGATGATTGGTTTCCACCAAGTGACCCACATGCTCGTTTGCCACCTCTCATATAAAAAAAAGGTTTGATTTAAATAATGTAGGTATAATTATTATTTAAATAGTTGATCTCGTCCAACATGCCAGAATAGTATAAATATTTTAAAAATGGGAAAATTTGACCTCTCCCGCCTAGGTGGGATTTGAACCCACGACCTCTCGATTCCTGGTAGCTCAGTTGGAAGAGCATTCGACCGGTAATTGAGAGGTCGTCGACAGGTGTTTTTTTCCATTTGGAGCTATTAAATTGGATAAAGGAACTATTATAATCGATGAAAAAACCGGAAAGTATCCCGGTCACTAGAACTTCACCGATTTTCAACATCTTCGAAGTGAATCGTTAGGCAAGTTACAAGGTATCGTTAAGTATCATCGCTCCAGTAAACATGCCGTGCACGGAATGCAGGCAATCGGAAGGAAGGCTCTAATTGGACACAGATGGAACTTGTTATAAAAGTTTTTATTTATTTAATAAATAGAATCTCGATTTCACAAAATATAAATAATATCTCTTTGCGTTTTATATTAATTATACCCCGGGGAGTATTCGGACGGCTTCTAGGAAGGTTGGTGTCATCAAAAACACAGGTTTGCGCGTTTATCGCTAAAAAAAAGTCCCCGTTTGTCGTGGCTACTCTCTAGTAATCCTTGGCTCGTCAGCCCCGAATTAAACCTGCCATCGGCATCGTGCGACAAAAACACGTCGTATGGAAACCCGTCATAACAGCGCTCTCCGAAACACAGCTTTTTTAGTAATTCTAAATATTATTCATAGTAGACTCGTGGTCTGCATATAATATTTGAGAAATTCTATTATCTTCAATAAAATTCCTAAGTACGGTTATTTTCTTGCTAATGCTAAGCATCAGAATCAGGCAACTACCCTAAGGAGTTTCAGAGGTTTGTACGTGAGGGAAATACAAAATGTTAAACCTTAATGATATGTTACATAGAGGAAATGCCATGTACTATAAATAATAAATAAATATTCCTAGACATATTACACATCGCCATCTAGTCCCAAAATAAGCAAAGCTGTTACTATGGGTACTAGATGACTAATATTATACTTAAATACATTTTTTATAAATGCATACATAGGTACTCGTATAATGAATAAACATAGAAAACACCCAAACGTAAACAAATAGACATGTTCATGCACACAAATATTTTTCTTGTACGAGGATCGAACCTGCAATCCCGGAGTCAAAGTGAACATTACTAGCTATTCGACTTACCGGGCTCGTCATACTATGAAGTTGTAGAATAACACATCTGTCGATCAGGGCCCTACTGCCGAAGCTGAAGCCGATTACCATTGGATTTTTTTAATGCGAAAATTACACTATTGCTTAGATTATTGGTAATTATGTTTGGCTTAGTTGCAAGAAACCCTAGAGCGCTACTGATTAAGCTGGAAATGTTTGTCAATAACTTTAATCTATGACCAATTTTTGGAATCAAAAAATCCGATGGTACGATTACCATACCGCCCTACCGCTGAAGCTGAAGCCGATGCTTCAGCTTCGGCGGTAGGGCCCCAGTTCACCTAGAAATGGCTCTGGCGAAAGACCGGTATTATAGCGTATCTGTAAGCTGCCCGACAGGGGAAGTACGTCCACCTCACAGAATACCGCAGCCAAGTAACAATTCCCTTTAAAGTTGTGTTCCTGAGAGTGAATACGGTCACCGGAGGGAAGGAATTGCTGCGCTGGCAGCGGTGACCGCGGTAGCCGAGCGATATTTCATGATGCGAGCGTTTATATAACTACGTTAGCCGCTTCACAATAGGCGATTCGTATGTTTTTTATGCCACTACGTTGACAAATAAGCGTAAGACCCACCAGATGGAAAGCAGTCATCGTAGCTTTACTCTCGACCTGACCGATCCTGCAAAACCTCAGCTTTTTGTCATCAGTAGGTATTAGTTTTTATTTTTTATTTTATTTGTATCAGTATATATGTTATAAGGTATCCCAAAACACATATTGTATTATGTTAAAGTAAAAGCCGACAAACTGAACAAGTCCTATTTTTCCTGTTCTTTGCCTTGGGGCGTTTTGTTTCATCTTTGCACTCACTCTTTGTGTTGGTGTAATAAACAACACATTGTTTTGTGTAATGTACATATTTCTCTATATTTTATCTGACTTTAGAAAAAAATAGATGAAAAGAGTCCTACTAATATTATAAATGCGAAAGTTTGTGAGGATGGATGTTTGTTACTCATTCACGCAAAAACTACTGAAGGGATTGTGATGAAATTTAGTACACGGTTAGAATATAATCTGGAATAACATATAGGGTACTTTTTATATCGATATTCCTACGGGAACGGGAATAATGGGACTGAACGAGTAAATCACTAAGTACTGAAGGGATTGTGATGAAATTTGGTACACGGGTAGAATATAATCTGGAATAACATATAGGGTACTTTTTATCTCGACATTCCCACGGAAACGGGAATAATGGTACTGAAGAGTAAATCACTAAGTACTGAAGGGATTGTGATGAAAGTTGGTACACGGGTAGAATATAATCTGGAATAACACATAGAGTACTTTTTATCTCGACATTCCAACGGGAACGGGAATAATGGGACTGAACGTGTAAATCACTAAGTACTGAAGGGATTGTGATGAAATTTGGTACACGAGTAGAATATAATCTGTAATAACACATATGATAGTTTTTATATTGGAATTCCCACAGGAATGGGGACAACTGAACGTGTATATCACTGAATACTGAAGGGATTGTGATGAAATTTAGTACACGGGTAGAATATAATCTGGAATAACACATAGAGTACTTTTTATCTCGATATTCCTACGAGAACGGGAATAATGGGACTGAACGTGTAAATCACTAAGTACTGAAGGGATTATGATGAAATTTTATATGTATAACTTACTAATTATTTATATTGTTACTTCTATAGAGAAATGAGTAAACACGTGTTTCAGGATTTACAAAATTCAGCCACTAAAGGGGTAAAATGGGGCGAATAAGTCTGAAAATCGTCATGGGTATTGTTTTTATGGTTTATCGGGTCGCTGATTATGAAAACAACAACTACTTTATGATCTAATAATGTTGTTACGGGTGATTGTTGGCAAACAATTGGTTGGTGGTAGGTTGGTTGGTGAAAAACACCCGTTGGTTGGTTGGTGAAATATTTTCAACCCTTTGATACCATAAACTTGCTTTAAATTTATTTTTACCTACTGGTTTCGCTTTCAAACTGGTCGGTATATTATCCAATATTTGAAATTGTGAATTTCAGTGTATTTCCCTTAACTTGAGCTATTAGACCGTGCTTCTTGGCAAATTTCATGATTTCATGATCAAAAGGATGATCGCCAACTTATGTTTGTGCCGAACCATAATATCGAGGAATTCACTGCCGGCACAAGTAGGTATTTCACTCTTCCAGTAATCCAGGGTCGTTTAGACGAAGCATGAAGAACTTACATGGGTTGTCAAGGGGAGGACCGTCAGCGCTGCGTTAATCGCAGTAAGCTTCTTCCTTAGGTATTTTCCTTAGGTCTTCATGAGGTCCTTACATTTAGTCTCCGCTTGTGCTTTCCATCAGGCAAGGTGGAGACATTTTGACCAACCACATAAAAAAATAAAAGTAAAATAAATTTAGGCCAACAGAAAGGACTCTATATATTTTTTATTTCTTTGCAAGTAAAAATATCAAGTAAAAATATATCGTCCACCCACAAGGTGGACAGACGACCTCATTAAGACCGTGGGATCGCGCTCGATGCAAGCCGCTTCCAACCGGTCTTATTGGAGATCTAGAGGGGAGACCTATGTCCAGCAGTGGACTTTCAATGGCTGAGATGATGATGATGATGATGAAAAATATAGGTACATCATATAGGACAGTATCTTTTACCTGTGTTTACTTCTAAGTTTTTTCGCAGGCCTAAGGTATTGTTACAAAAAAAAAATTATTAAAATTTTTCCACTCGATACCTTCACGCGTTTCTGAGGAAAGGGTATTGACAGACGGATAACGAAGCGGGCCTAAAGAAGGTTCCTTTGTTTGTTGAACAAAGAAATTTGTTAAACCACGCGGAAAAAGTCGCGGGTAACAGCTATTGAACAAAAAAGTCATTCATAAAAGGCAATTTGATCTACATTGTGTGCTTCCATCACCAGTTAGTTCATGAAAACTACTGCCGAACAGCACCCACCCCATACCATTAGTAACATAATTTTATAATGAGTCCAAAACCTCCTAGAAGCCACGGTGATAGACACGTTGACCCATTAAGATCTTTTGTGCTCAAAACCCCCTAGCGTTAGTAACGTTAAAACTGGGGCCCTACTGGGTAAACTGAAGCAATTATGAAGAATTTATGATCAAAAATTCCGATGCAATCGGCTGATGCAGAAAAGATGCAAAAATCAAACTTCTGCTTAGATTAATGGTACTTGCATTTAGCTTAAGTGATAGTAACTCTGGAGCTCTACCGGCTAAGCTGAACATGTTTGTCAATATCTTAATCGACGAGCTCGGTGGCGTAGCAGTCAATGACGCGGCTTCGACACCAACGCTCGTGGGTTCGATTCCCACACAGGACAAACATTTGTGTGCATGAACATGTCTGTTTGTCTTGGTCTGGGTGTTTTCTATGTATCATAAGTATGTATTTACAAAAAAAAATGTATTTACGTATGTTTATCAGTTGGCTAGTACCCATAACACAAGCTTCGCTTACTTTGGGGCTAGATGGCGCTGTGTAATTTGTCTGACAATATTAAAAAAAAAAAAACGTAAGACCTATTTTTCGAATCAAAATATTCGATGGTAATCGGCTTCAGCTTCGACGGTAGTACCCCTGGTGGCGGAAGCAAAGTAGTGTAAATCAAATTGCCTGTAAATTTGACTGCCGCGATGTAACAGCTGAATGAATTAACTATCATTCATAAATTTATAACAAGTAATAATAAAATAACCTACAAAATATTCTTTGATCTATTTTTAAAACAATCGAAAACAATCAATCATAGATCCGATAGAGCTGATATCAAATACATTATCATTTATCAGTCATGTGTCACGAGTATTTGATAATTGATAAAAATATACAACTCGATCCTGATGGAAAATATAAAGTATTTTCGGATGGCAGTTCTAAATCGAGATGATTTGAGTTCTTTATCATTCATTTTACAATTCTCAGTATAGATAAAAGATTTGGACATGTTTTTGTTTGTAAGTCGGGTGCCAAGTAAACATGCGGGTAGGGTTGTTAACTGTTTTATATAGTTATAGTTCTTGCTATATATTGTTCAATGAAAAAAAGTTCCTAATATGTATTGATGCCCCTGAATGGGACCCGGTAACCCCTCGTACTAGAATCGAAAAAAAGCAATGTTGATTCATAGATAGATAAAATATTTGCTTTATTTGCACAATAGGAATTTAAAGTACAGTGAATCAATAAATTATTACAGACTTGTATATATGTTGTATATACAAGGCAGCCATATTGCCGAGAGCAATCTTTACCTATTGCAATTTGTGCATGGAGCGAGCAAAATTCGCAAATCAAAAGAAAGAATGAAAATTATAAGAATATTATATATACTCGTAGTAATATTATAAGAATCATTATTAATGCTTTGTTTGTTAAATACACTTTACGAATTTCCTAACAAGATCCAATGTACTTCAATAATTTTGATAGATTTTAAAATAAATCGTCATCAATATTTTTTTTTGTCTTATACTACGTCGGGTGGCAGACAAGCTTACGGCCCGCCTGATGTGAAGCGGTTACCGTTGCCATATTAATGCTCGCAACATAAAATATCGCTCGCGCGCCGCCACCCCCGCTGCCAACGCAGCATCTCCTTTCTTTCTGGTGACCTCACTCACTCGCAGGAACACGATTAACCTCAAGGGAATTGTTACTTGGCTGCGGTATTCTGCGAGGTGGAGGTACATTCCCCAGTCGGGTAGCTTACAATTACGCTCCCTACCTCTCTTTTCGCCAGAGCTTCGTTTGTCAGTCAGCAGGGTGCACCGCGTGCAGGTGAAGTTGGCTTTGCTCCAAAGATGTTGATGAACCACTTACACCCCAAAATATCAAATATCAATCATCCAAAAATAATACTGTTGATAACTGTTCCCAATGTATATACCTCTCGATTCATATATTAACTTCAAGGGTTCTTTAACAGAATACAAGAAAAGCAGAAAGAAAATTTTGAGAGTCCAGCAGGGCCCTTTGTCATTTGAATTTGTTCGTGCAAAAAAATCACACCGTTCGGTTGGCAGACAAAACCATGAGCAACAGTTACTATCAAATATGTAAATTGAAACTATAATAACTTTTAAACTTTCGCGTTGCATGATTTATGAAATATAAGAACGGGAATTAAAGAGACCACGGCCGGCCGGTGCAACCTGGGTCCAAACGTCAGGCAATAATAAAGGTATGTAATTAAATAAATACCCCTAAGCATGATCGCGTTAATTCCCGTTCTTATATTTCATAAATTGAAACCATGTTAAGTTACATTAATATTATAACTAACAATCCTAATTGAGAAAATATATCATAAGGCTGAGAAAAAATATCAAGAATATTTTAACCATCATGAAAGTACAATTTTAACGAAGAAAATATTTTCCAAAGCTCAGCGATCTCAAGCGTACAGGACTGGAAAATTAATGTTGATTCCTAATAGAGTCTTACATGAATATTTACTAGTTCTATAGCAGCGCTACTTTCTTTTTAGACTACGTCGGGTGGCAGACAAGCATACGGGCCGCCTGATGTGAAGCGGTTACCGTAGCCATATTAACGCTCGCAACATAAAATATCGCGCGCACGCTGCCATCCCCTCTGCCAACGCAGCATCTCCTTTCTTTCTTTCTGGTGACCTCACTCACTCGCAGGAACACAACAACCCTCAAGGGAATTGTTATTTGGCTGCGGTGTTCTGTGAGGTGGAGGTACATTCCCCAGTCGGGTAGGTTACAATTACGCTCCCTACCTCTCTTTAATTAAGAGAGGCTACTGCGGTGGTACTAGGACCTATTCCCGGCAACTAAATAAATTCCAGAAAATAACAATATAACCTACTTCTGAGTTCAGAATATATAATATATAAACCTAACTGGTTTATATCTAATATATATCCTAACTAGTTTATATTGACGTGCTCGGTGGCGTAGCGGTCAATGACGCGGCTTCGACACCAGCGCTCATGGGTTCGATTCCCACACAGGACAAACATTTTGGGGTGTAAGTGGTTTATCAACATCTTTGAACCAAAGCCAACTTCACCTGCTCGTGGTGCACCCTGCTGACTGACAAACGAAGCTCTGGCGAAAAGAGAGGTAGGGTAGGGAGCGTAATTGTAAGCTACCCGACTGGGGAATGTACCTCCACCTCACAGAATACCATAGCCAAATAACAATTCCCTTGAGGGTTGTTGTGTTCCTGCGAGTGAGTGAGGTCACCAGAAAAGAAAAGAAGGAGATGCTGCGTTGGCAGCGGGGGTGGCGGTGCAAGTGATATATTATGGTGCGAGCGTTAATACGGTTACGGTAACCGCTTCACATCAGGCGGGCCGTATGCTTGTCTACCACCCGACGTAGTATAAAAAATAAAAAAATAAAAACATTTGTGTGCATGAACATTGAACATGTCTGTTTGTCTTGGTCTGGGTGTTATCTATGTATCATGTATCTATTTACAAAAAAAAAATGTATTTATGTATGTTTATCGCATTGTATCGTATCGTAATGTTCGCAACAGTAAACCTATGAAATCGCAAGCCAGTACGAGAGGTTGTTTAACTAACAGGGGAAGATGGGATAAGGGCAAACAGCTCCCTTACCACCATCTCTTATTGCGATTCAATAACTGAATAGAATGCTTATTTATAGCAATGAAAAAGCGGCTCTATTTCAAATTGAATTGAGTCGCTTATTCATTGGTATGAATAAGCATTCTATTCAGTTATTGAATCGCAAAAAGAGATGGTGGTAAGGGGGCAGTTCTTCAGAGCACTCGCTATCCATGGCCTATTCTAATAGGCGGTAAAATACGCTAAACAACTCAATTCCCCTGCGGAGTTGAATAGGTTCAAGATTATTGGTGGATCTTCAACGTGAATGCGGTCAATGTATATAAATAAATATGTCTCAAACGATTTTGATGTATTTTTCAATAAAGAGGATACGGGGGTGAGTAATCGACCTAACTAGGGCATAGTTCTGGAAAAAATATTTTTGTCATAAAAGAAACGCCGAGCAAAACTCGTTTGTCCAAGGACTAAATAATATAATAAACGGATCACCAGCTAGCTTAGTGATTGTTAACATACACCCGTGTATTTAAAGATACACTACAATGACTGCTTACCATCAGGCAGGTCGTCTGCTCGTTTGCCACCCTAATTGTATAAATTGGGGTGTAAGTGGTTCATCAACATCTTTGAACCAAAGCCAACTTCACCTGCACGCGGTGCACCTTGCTGACTGACAAACGAAGCTCTGACGAAAAGAGAGGTAGGGAGCTTAATTTAATCTACCCGATTGGAGAATGTACCTCCACCTCACAGAATATCGCAGCCAAATAACAGTTCCCTTGAGGGCTGTTGTGTTCCTGCGAGTGAGTGAGGTCACCAGAAAGGAAGGAGATGCTGCGATGGCAGCGGGGATGGCGGCGCGCGAGCGATATTTTATGTTGCGAGCGTTAATATGGCTACGGTTAACCGCTTAACATCAGGCGGGCCGTAGGCTTGTCAGCCACCCGACGTAGTATAAAAAATAATACAAAAAAAGTACGCCTTAGATATTTCTGCAACATATACCGATCAATCCGCAGAACAAAGTCCAATCTGTATTAGTGAAGTTTCACTTCAAGTGTTTTTGTGGGGAGCTAATGTCATGAACGTTATTCGATTCTAAATATCGGAAGATAAATGAGATAAGAAATTCTAAAATTCTAAAAACGTACATCTGTAGAATTCCTATTCCTTATCTCGTCTAGATCGTTTAACTCGTTTCATGATCACATCGGACTTTGGTCTACGGATGAAATATGAATCGATATAAAAAGTAAAACAAATTGTACAACGAATGGAGTAATGTTGATTAGGTACGAGTAGATGCTGCTTTTTCAACACATCAGTATATTATTTATTATCTACAGGCAATTGTTTAAAAAATTTATTATATCATACAATTATTTCTAAGAAACTAAATAACTATCGATATAATAAAACTCAACGTTTATGTTATTTTGACCTAAGAACAGTTTATGTGACTGCCATGGGTTCTTTTTATTGATAAAAATGTTCTCCATAGTCCACGCAAATAAACTATAATGTATATTCTTTACTGCATAAACAGTGGTCACATAAAATAGTGTAAACAAGAAGGTGTACAAGGGCGAACTTATCTCTTTAAGAGATTTCTTCCAGCCAACCTTAACAATCATAACGAAACATTATTTGGCTGGTAGGTGAATTATGCAAACATGTATACAGACATGCTATGATTTTATATAAAATTTACAATATAAAATAAAGCCTCGCGGCATTGTACATCTACTATTCATATAAATTATTTAATATCAGCTTTCCGAATTTGACGAACCCGGTGGCGGAATAGCTAACAATGTCCAATTTGACTACGGGATCCCGGGGTCGATCCCTGCACAAGACAAATATTTGTGTGTATGAACATGTGTGTTTGTCTTGTCCTTGGGGTTTACTATAAATAAATAAATAAATAAATAAATATTTCTGGACAATTTACACAGCGCCATCTAGTCCCAAAGTAAGCGAAAAGCTTGTATTATGGGTACTAGACAACTGATAAATGTACTTAAATACATTTTTTTTTTGTAAATACATACTTATAATACATAGAAAATACTCAGACCAAGACAAACAGACATGTCCATGCACACAAATGTTTGTCTTGTGTGGGAATCGAACCCACGACCTCGGAGTCAAAGTGGCCATTGCTAACCATTCGACCACCGAGCTCGTCAAACTATATATTTTATGTATGCATTTACAAAAACATGTATTTAAGTAATATCAGTTATCAAGTACGCATAGCACAAGCTTTGCTTACTTTGGGACTAGATGGCACAGTGTAATTTGTCGAGGAATATTTATTTATTAATTTCATCTGTGGTTTTGTACGCTTTGTCATCGTAGAAAAAATTAAAGACGATTTGTCGTGGGTTAACACCGTTCATAAAAGCTCTTATAAAGCTCTAATGCAGACAATGTTGCATATCTATCCATTAAGCGCTAAGGCGTCGAGATTTTGGGTTTAAGACGCGTGTAAATATACGCTGGTGATGATCTCGAGAGCATAGCTCTCCTAAACGCATTCTAGCTACCGATGTTTGTCCTTACACTTTGTTAAGGGGACGCCAGCTGCCAATTTGATACTCCTACTTTTTTTTTATACCGAGTTATTTTGTTTCATCTCTTACATTAATGTTTTGGCTTATGACTCACCCAAGCAATTTTCTCGAATTCACGGGATTTCCAAAAAAAAACAATATGTCTAATTAACACTAGAAATCTATATCTAAGGTATATAATATAAAATAATCCATATTTCCTTTGGCCACGGCATCATGCGCGAACTGCTGGACCGATTTCGCTATTTCTTTTTATGTTGTATTTGTTATTGTCTAAAGAAGGTTCCTATTTTATTATATTAGGTTATTACTTTCTAATGTAATTTTATTTCGTTTGACAAAACTGTCAGTCATTTGACATATTGAAACAAAAAAAAAGACGAATTCAATAATCATTGTTAAGGAGACAGGACAAAACGTTTGTCAGATCAACTAGTACTATATATTTTTAATGCTAGTTGTTACGGCGGTGGTAGAAGGGTTGTGAAGTGAAGGACTCGAAATAATTTATAATATTATTATTAAGGAGTAGAGGACTGTATAATTAAGGAATGGAAACACGTAGATTGTACAGTAAGAGAACGAGTTTAATACGTTAATATTACTTGCTAGCACAAATGGAGCAGACACAAAAAAATGCATGGAAACCGTAACTAAGTAAAACAATTTAAAAAATATGTCAAATACAAAATAATATTATTTATAAGAAGATTCTATCCAGCCAGTCGCCAACATCCTGGACCCCTGTGTGTCACACTAGCTGTTGGTGGCGACTGGCGGGGGCTCAGCATCAGCCTCAATTAAAATAAGCTTCCGGAGCGGTCGGCGCAGCGTGCCGCTTCTAGTGCGGACGTCCACTACGCGAACCGCTCCGTCAGGACCTCTGTAGATCTTAACTACTCTCCCTAACGGCCATAAACCGCGAGGCAGAGTAGGGTCAGCGATAAGCACCACATCACCCTCGCTTAATGTCGACACGTTTCGTGAATAGCCTCTTGGTCGGAGCGTTGGTAGGTATTCGTGTAGCCATCGTGCCCAAAAATGATCGGCGAGGCGTAATACTCTCCTCCAGTTACATCTACGTGTTAAATCTGCATCTGTTAGCGAGCATGTCCACGGTGCTACTGATGAAGTCCCTAGAATGAAGTGAAATGGCGTCAATGCTTCAGGTACATCTGCTGAAGATGGTATGTACGTGAGTGGTCGTGAATTGACTATTGCTTCGGCCTCTATCAAAAACGTCATTAGTACATCTTCCTTTAATTTTTCATGAAGACATGATCTTAATGCTTTTTTTACACATCGCACAAGTCTCTCCCAGGCTCCTCCCATGAAAGGGGATGCAGGTGGAATGAAGCGCCATTCAATTTTGTGATTTGTTGCGAATTCTTCGACTAACTCGTCATGTAAAGATCGAAGTTCACGCGATGCGCCGACGAAATTAGTGCCATTGTCTGAGAATATGGTAGATGGAGAACCTCGGCGTGCAATGAAACGTCTTAAAGACATTATAGCGGCGTCAGATGACAGAGATGTGACTATTTCTAGATGAAGGGCTCTCGTGACCAAACACGTATAAAGAGCAACGTAGCGTTTCTCGTGGCGTCTAAGCACGGAGATTATTATTGGGCCAAAGTAATCTAGGCCTACGTGAGTAAACGGTCTTTTGTGGTGGTCTAATCTTTCTAGAGGTAAATCGCCGGTCTGTGGCGTAATTGTTTGGCCTTTCCATCTTCGGCACCTAGTGCAAGCCCTCGCTACGCTGCGGATTGCGCTTCTTGCTTTTATTATCCAAAATTTTTGTCGCAATTCGTTTAGGACAAGCTCGTTGAAACAGTGGGCTGCTTGAACATGGTGATAAAGGATCAACAAACGTGACAATGTTTGTGGGTAACTGTCCGGTATGATAGGCAAATCTCTTTTCCAAGGTAGACAAACCTCGAACCGACCGTCATCGAGTTGACGAGCTGAGTGATCAACAATGTCTACAGCCCGCTTATCATCTTCATTGGGTCGGGGTGTGCTCTTTGTAATACCTAATGAATCAATTTCGTATTGACTTTTTATTAGAGCATCTAGATTTTCACATACGTTATTTATAAATTCGAGCGGTTTGGACGAAACTGATAGAGCGCCGTGAAGCACCCAACCTAATAAAGTTTTCGAGGCGACAGGTTCATTCCTATTGCCACAACGTACTTCGCGGCTCAACGATAAATGCCAATCGGGGGCGCCGATAAGGACAGTAGGAGTTACGTTAGTATACGAAAGTTCGTCAGCTAGATCAGACAAGTGTGTAAAATCCATAAAATTGACTATATGTGGATTTTGAACACGTAGACCCAGAGGTTGAATAGCACGCGCATGCTCTACCAAATATCGGTCGGGTAAATTACGCCCACGAATGAAAAATTTTACGTAACTTACGTCAACGTCTCTTGTCATACCACCTACGCCTTCAATACGAAGCCGTTCTTGAGAAGTGGTGGTAGCTCCAATACGCGCTGCTACCTCGCCGTCGATCAGCGTCGCCGTACTGCCCTCGTCAAGCAACGCCGTCGTTTCAAAATTGCCATTAGGGCCCTCCAGCACGATCGGCACTGTTTTCAGTAGACCAAGTGGACGTGAATACGACTGCGACCCTGTCACATTAATTAAAATGTCAGAAGTGTTCGTAACTTTAACGGTTGGTTCAATGTTGTTCGCACCACCGCTTTCATCACTAGTAATAGTTGACACATTTGAAGGTATTTGGGTTATACTCGTATTACATTGTGTAACAGGCGTCGGAGTTACTCCTGTATCAGCAGTTGCCGTGCCGTGAAGTAGTGAATTATGTCGTCTAGTACACCCTTTAACACCGCAATGCTTAGCTCGACAATTGTTCCAAGTATGTGGATTTGATTTGAGACAGCGGTAGCATATTTTACTATCTCGAACCCAACGCCATCTATCGTCTATTGCAAGAGACAAAAATGCTTTACACATTTTAATATTATGAGGCCCTTGCTTACAATATGAACACTGAGGCGTTTTGTCACTTGAGGTAGTCGCATGTACATTAATCTCTTTCTTACTAAACGATTTTAAGAAGTGTGTCGGGTGTTGCGGTTTAGACGTACAATCGGATATGAAGTTATACCTTAGTTGCTTGTCGGCTTCGATCAGTAGAAACCGCGATAACAGCTCTAATTTTGCAACATTCTGTTGCACAGGTATGTAAGTAGCTGCAAAGTCGGTAAAACGAGCTCTAGTGTGTTCGCTTAACTTAATTAAAATAGTGCGAAAGAGCTCTGGTGAGTAAAGGAATTCACTTTGATTTAATAATTTTAATGTACTTACAAAATTCCGTAACTTATTGGCCAGGAAGTTTAAATCTTCAGGAGAACTTAACTTTGTTATGGCGCGCAGAGTAGCAACCTCGCGCGTTACAAGTACTTCTGGTCGGGCGTAGGTTTGTTCCAAGGCGTTCATCACGTCTTGGGGATCGCAGGAAGTCCAGAATAGCGAAGCCACAGACTCGTACGCCAAACCACGAACAGCATTGTTAAGGCGTGATAAGTTCTCTGCTGCGGAAAAATAAATTTTAGTTTTGTCGTAGCTAGTTTTAAATGCCATCCATTGATTTATGTCTCCTGAAAAGGATAAAAGCTCTTGTTTCTTTGGGCGGTCAGATAGGGTATTAATGGCTTGGGCCAACTGAGTTATTGGGTCTAAAGAGGGAAGGTTAGCCTGTTGTCGCTCATGTTTGTTTAAGCCGACATTTACGTTTGCGGGTTTCGACTGGTTTCCATGGTTGACATTTCGTGCATTGTAAAATGGTACCGCGTTGGCGGGGACAGACTGCTTTGAACATACTTCTTGTGTGTTGTTCAAGATAGCCGGTGTCTCGCCAGGTATGTTTTTTGCATGTGTCGCCATGGCCACATTTTGTTCGGAAACCCAGGTCGTGACGCGTTGCCGCTTGGAATGGTAAGAACTAGACCGAGATGAGTTATCTGATGCTTCCAATGCAGCAAGCTTGGCTTCCAGATCCCTTTGCTCTGCCTCAGACTCCAAATGAGCCAGTTCGCGCTCACGCTCCGCCTGCTGTTGAGCGAGTTCGCGCTCACGCTCCGACTGCTGTTGAGCGAGTTCCCGTTCCCGCTGCAATCGATGCCGCAGAGCCTCCGCCTCGATAGATAGCTTCTTGGCACGAATAGTCGCGGAAGAATGTGAAGCATGTGAATGCTCGCTTGCGGACTGCATACTGCAAATACTACGTTCACTCCGAGATGGTGTTTGGACATTGCGATCGTGATGTTGACTAGTACTGCCACTTGGACGTTTGCCGGAGCGAGGATGTGCCCCGGAGGAGAGGGTGGCGTCCACAGGCTGTGTGACAGAACTAGCAGGCAATGCTAAAACACCGTCCGTTACTGCTGCTGCAGCCGACCGGACACCACGCGGTGATCTTACGTATAGATCGCGCTGTATCTGCTCGACTTGCATAGCTGTCGCCAGGTTAGCAACCGATTTGCTCTTACTACGTGTCTCCATTATGGACGAAAATATGAATGCGTGAAATGAAATGAAAATGTATGACGTGAAAAATTATGAAAATTTTTCGAGAAGGAAATGGTTTTTTGTTACTTACGGCAAGAATGGACCAAATATTAAGGAGTAGAGGACTGTATGATTAAGGAATGGAAACACGTAGATTGTACAGTAAGAGAACGAGTTTAATACGTTAATATTACTTGCTAGCACAAATGGAGCAGACACAAAAAAATGCATGGAAACCGTAACTAAGTAAAACAATTTAAAAAATATGTCAAATACAAAATAATATTATTTATAAAAAGATTCTATCCAGCCAGTCGCCAACAATTATATTATTAGAGAAACAATTTACAAGGTAGGTATGTAATGTATACGTCTCACTGCGCGTGACCGTGCGCACACATTCGAGGATCGCTTCGACACTAGTTAGACTTTTTTAGAAATCCTGTAAATTCTAGAAAATTACTTCGATCGCAGAATAAATGTGCTCTACAATGGAATCATCAAGATATTTGTTTTAAAATTCGGCAAAAGTAACTCAAATGTTGCGAAATAAATATGCGCACATTCAATAGTCATCATGAGATTTATATTCAAATTTAGTAAAAATAATGAATTATGTGATATGTTTTGCAATTTATGCAATGAATTCACAAAAAAAAAACCTTTGGGTACCTCGCGTCCCCTTAACATAGCCATTACTCGACATTGTATGTTGTTGTCAGTCAAACAGCTGTCAATCAGTGCCGCTTCATTCTACACCAAATTACAAATTCCCCTCTTACTGACACAACCCTCGGCATCCGTTTTTAATCTCCAATTTTTAACACCGCTTTTCTGTAATATCCAATATCAACATTATTTCACAAGAGAAGAAAAAAATGAAAATAAATTTACATTTTAAGTACTCATTGTTGATGTTTATCTAATTATTATTTACTAACTACCGCACGCAGCTTTGTTCGCGTTTACTTTTTTTTATACAAAGTATCCTATGCCCTTCCCTAATACCTTTGAGAATACTTGTATAAAGTTTCATGGTCGAATGGCTAGTAATGTCCACTTTGTCTCCAGGGTCACGGGTTCGATCCCCGCACAAGACAAATATTTATGTACATAAACTTGTCTGTTTGTCTTGGTCTGGGTATGTTATATGTATGTAAATACAAAAAAATATTAAGTATAATGTCAGTTATCTAGTATCCATTGTACAAGCTTTGCTTAGTTTGGGACTAGATGGCGGTGCGTAATTTGTCCAGGAATATTTATTTATTTATTACGATCGGTTGAGTAGATTCGGTGTGAAAGCTAACAAACAAACTCTCATTCACATTTATAATATTCGTAGGGATGTATCTGAATTAATTCTGGCACGTAGCTTAGCTACTTCTAAATGCTACCACAGTAAAAGTAATAGTGTTGTCACTCCCTGCTGCCACTCTCTACCATCGACCTCATCTCCCCTCTGAGACGAATGTGGAACAGTTTGTATAGCGCCGCGCGCAAACACGCTCATTTACGCTCTGCTAGATTGTTACGGAGTACTATTATTTATACTATGGATGGCTTTGCATAAATGTTTTGTAGTAATTTGAATTGAAAGTGGTTCATCAACATCTTTGAACGAAAGCCAACCTCACCTGCACTTGGTGCACACTGCTGACTGACAAACGAGGCTCTGGCGAAAAGAGAGGCAGGGCATAGCGTATTTTTTAAGCTGCCCGACTAGGGAAGTACCACCACCTCACAGAATACCGCAGCCAAATAACAATTCCCTTGAGGGTGTTGTTTTCCTGCGAGGAGTGAGGTCACTAGAAAGAAAGGAAGGAGTTCAGGCTAGCAACGGATCGGCGATCACTTGGTGTTGCTGATCTCCGTGAGCGGTGGTGATTGCTTTGCATCAGGTCACCCACATGCTCATTTGCCCCCCTCACATATAAAAAAAGTTAACGGCTTATACCACTGAACAGCTCGGGTTGAAATTCGGCATACAAGTAGCTATTATGACGTAGGCATCTGCTTATAAAGGATTTTTGAAATTTCTCGTGGGATTTAGGGATATGCGCGTCGCGGATACAAACTAGTATTATAAATATTTAAAAAAATAGAAAGATTCCCCTCACAAGCCTAGATGGGATTTAAACCTACGACCTCTCGATGACCGACCGAGTGCTCTTCCAACTGAGCTACCAGGAAGGTTTATGATATTTGACTGCTGTGAAATTGCAGTGTGTCGCCATCTAGCTATTAACATATTAAATGAAATGCCTTTTTTTGCAGTAACACGATGGATCCAAATAGATGATAAAGCATTATCCAAACACATACAGATCAAGCGTGTCACACCAATACTTGGCATGCAAATGTAATGAACAATTATTTATTTATTACTACGATATTATTATGTCCGCTTAATAACAAAACAAAATAAAATATCAGAGTGAATGTCCGAATTAGAAATGTCAATGTCAAAAAAAAAACAAATTATATATAATACCGATGAATAATTGACAAAATGGTAATTATTTTCAATAAACATTAATCAGATTTTTTTTAATTCTTCGATGCTCTAGATACATTATTTTGAAAGAACATTGTGTAGCGACTTTTTAAAAGTATTAAAAGGCAGTGTCTTTATATACTCTGGTATCAATTTATACATTATGCATTACAGCCATATTGAAGCTATTTTTCGAAAAACAGGTAGTACTACGTGAGGGCATGGTACGAGGTAGGGAAGTTCAGAACTTCCTTTTTCGTGATGTATAAGTGGTATACGCCCGAATTTTGCTTCATGAATTTTGCTTCATGAATTTGCAAATCTCATAGATATACATAGCAGGCAATGTTAGGAAATTTCGTTTTCTGAAAAGTGGTCGACAAGATTCCAAAGAAAAACATATAAACTAGTAGTCGTATACGATTCAAGGAAACTTAGGAAATATACTTTATCTATCATTTGGTAATTTTGCCATTTTAGCTGTATCGTGATAAGTCTATTTTGATGTCTCAAGTGGTATTATCTTAAGTAGTGCCTACTGGCCTGTATAGAGCAGATAAAACCACTTCAAATACTTATAATACGCAGCCGACGACAAATAAACTCGTCTTGCGCCTTTAAAATTATTGAGCGGAGCGAACGAAACTCTTATATACGCCGAAAAGTTGTAGCACAGTTGTAGTAAACTTGTCATAATGAAAGAACTCGACATGCTTGAGGTTTGTGTCGAAAAAAAATTGAGATCGATCATGTCATTGAGGAATGATCATCAAATAAATTTTCCATAGAAATCAATGGAAAACATACACTCGGCGAATCTACTCGCTCCACTCAACCCCGATTTCGGCCCCGTGGGCTAGAATCCGGTCTAGTTAGAAAACCTCGACAGGCAGTTCATTCCACAGCTTGACAGTATGCGGAAGAAAATGTATCTGCGACCACTTAGGCTCCAATCTGTGAGGATGAATTCCCTGTCGATGTCGTGCGGTGCGACTGTATATACTGCACCTGATATTATTAACTACTAGCAGCCCGCCCCGACTTTGCACCAGTACAAAAACAAAACACACACGCGCCTCCAGCAGGGTGACCGGTGTTCTCTGGGCATTGGGAAGAGAGCGTGCTGGGAGCTCCGGTACCTATCATGGACATCAGGTAGCTATCTGGCGCCCAAGTGTGGGTACAATTACAATAGGTGCACAAAATGCAACGCGAAGTGAGCGAGCGACCCTCTTCAGGGGAACACGCCTACAGTTCCGGTACCCATTACGGAGATGGTTGGATTGGTAGGGTCCCGATGCTTGGGAAAACAAACGTCGATCACCATGAGCTACTCGACTTAAGAGTGCCCAAGTTGTCTGCTTGCAGGCGAAATTGGAGTAAAAACTGCTACCAATACGGTAGAGTACCTAGTTGGTTTACTGGACGAATAGCAGGGCGGGTAAAGGTGCTCTTACTTAGGTGGTTGCTTTACTAGGCGAGTGACTCGCAATCCCGTGATATAACCGTATGATTGGGGCACAGGGAAGCATTAGCTGTAAGCAAGAGGTCGTTGTCTACGCCCCACGACGACTACACCGATGGTTAGGAAACCGAGCATCGGTCGACACGAGCTACTCGACTTAAAAGTGCCCAAGTAGTCTGCTTGCAGGCGAAAGGGGAGTAAGACCTGCTAAAGTCTATTTCAAATGGAATAGAGTCGCTTATTCATTGGTATGAATAAGCAATCTACTCAATTATTGAATCGCAATATGAGATGGTGGTAAGGGGGCTGGTTGATTTACTGGGCGAGAGACTCGCAATTCTGTGATATAACCGTAAGGTTTGTGCACAGGAGCGCATTCGTTGTAGGCATAGGCCTACAGCGAATGCGCCCCTGTGCACCAACCTTACCACAACCCTATGGTTGTCTACGCCTAACAGTATCAAAATATACAACAATAACCATAGTTAAAAATACAATTTAAATATATCCACCAGTCACAAAACTCATAAGAAAACATTATGGTAAGTGGTATTAGTTATTAATACTCAAAGATAACGTGTGAAAACAATGAGTCGTGCTCGGACTATAAATAGTTCTACACGCAGTATAATAGTAATGTTTATGGGAATTCCTTACTATCGAAGTCATTGGTTATGAAATTTACGATTAAAAACAAACAGTGGCTTTACAATACGTTTTATGTTTACAGCTTCACGAAATATTGATATGATTATATCTTTCTTTTGTGGTTTTGGAGATGGTCATGATTGTGAAGGATTTTATCAGAGAGTAGCAAAGTACCCGTGCTTCGCTACGGGATCACTCCTGATTTGCGTCTATTTTTGTTAAGAATCCAGATATTTCATTTTTTCCCCTTAAAGGACTGTTTCGTATTGACCATTATTACAAATATGCACCATTTAGGTTAAGATGTCCCGGTAAAAAATATTTTTGGCATTCGCGCCAGGAGCCAAAATTGCAAGGCTTCCAGGAGAACTTACTCTTGAGCAAGCTACATACAACTGATCATGAGAGAAACAGTCCTGTCTCAAGTCAACCACAGCGATCTTTAGAGACTGCCCCCTGAGCTTTGTTAATGGTCATAGCAAAACACCTTTATGGGAAATTTAAGTCTCTTAAATTGAACGGGGCGGTCTGATGAAATAATGGGAAGGCGGGGTATAAAGAGATATTCCTTAACAGCGCATCCCTTACTGTCCTCACCCAAGAACTCATCGTTCCAGTTGTTTAATACGTGAACAATGGTGGCACGGACCTCCTGATGATATACCTCCGTTCCATGCAAGTGGTAGGAGATGGAGCGGAACAGGCCAGCTCCATCACCTTCCACAGATATAATGGTATGAGGCATCATCACACCTTCCACAGGTATAAATTTAGTCAATCTTGACGTCATTGTTTAAAAATACCGAAATTCTTATATAAGTAGGTGGTATATCCCATAAAGTCGGTACTTAGAATAGGTTTTTCAATTAGTTTTCTGCACCAAATGTAGCTTCATTTGAAGGACGCAATTTTTTTTACGCCCCACTCGCGCGATGGACAACCTCCGGGGGTAACTACTGGGATGAGGTGAGCGATAAACCGTCACGGATAACCCCGTAGTTTGAAATAATCTCTCGTATATACCCTTTCCTTAATAACGAAAGCATAGCACGCTGTACAAATGCTAGGTATAGCGCCATCTAATGATGAGTTAATTAAAATATAAATATAATTTCTTGGCTTGGCGTTGGTCAAAAGTTAATCAGTAACCCATAAACACTTTTCTTATGAATAACTATTCCACAAAGTCTCAAAATCGTATGTGAATCGATTTCCAAAAAGAGGTTTTTTTTTCAACCCCCTATTTTCAACCTTTTAGGGGTGAAATTTCGGAAAATTCCGTCTTAGTGCGCGCTTACATTGTATAGGGAACACATATCCAAAGTCAGTGGTCTGGGCTGTGCGTTGAATTTTGATTCATTAGTGAATCAGTCAGTCAGTCAGTGAGGACAAAGTCTTTTACTATCTAGCTTTTGCCCGCGGCTTCGCTCGAGTGAAATTTGCGCATTTTAGATTATCCAAGTCAAGTCTAACACGCAACGAAACCACCTTCAAGTAGTACTTTTAATTATACTAAATACGGATACAATAACGTCGCGCCGGCCGCCCGCGATTGTACGCGATTAACGCCAAATACAAATTTAAAAACCTATTAGGATAACACTTCAGTCAACACACAATTCCTATTCCATCAGCCTAAAAAGGACAAATCAAAGTTTAAAAAAATACATAATGATAGTCACGTTAGCGACGTTGAATTTTAAAATCGTTGTTGTTTTCGTAATCAGCGACCCGATAAAATATAAAAACACTAATATCCTTGATGATTTTCAGACTTTTTGACCCAATTTTACTCCCTTTTTTTGGGTTGAATCTCGAAAAATCCTGAAACACGTGTTCACTAATTTATCTATAGAAGTACTCGTGTAAAGTTTAGGATAAAATAGTCTAACTAATCTCATTTCCCTACATAAACTGTGGACCTTTGTTTCACTCTCTTAGGGGTAAAATTTGAAAAATCCTTTTAAGTAATTTCGTGTCCACTATGTTATATTTTCAAATCGATTCCATTTTCGTAATTGACGTCCCAGAAAACCATATAATCAACACCCATATTGACATTATGACATTTCAACCTCATCGCACCCCCATAGGGGTGATTTTATGTCACGTCAGCTATGTTGGATAATAAAATAGTTGTTGTTTCAGCGACCCGATAAACCATAAAAACAATACCCATGACGATTTTCAGACTTTTTCACTCCATTTTACCCCTTTAGGGATTGAATTTTGAAAAATCCTGAAACACGTGTTTAATCATTTATTTATAGAAGTACTCGTGTAAAGTTTCGAGTAAAATAGTCCAACTAATCTTGTTTCCCCATACAAACTTTGCACCCCCGTTTCACCCCCTTAGGGGATGAATTTTGAAAAATCCTTTCTTGATGCACCCCTAGACGTCATAAGGAACCTACTTGCCAAATTTGGAATCTCTAGACCCAGCGGTTTGGGCTGTGCGTTGATTAGTGAGTCAGTCAGTCAGACAGTGAGGACAAAGCCTTTTATTATTATAGATTAGACTGTACCAGCGTCTTCGTACGTGCATATCCCGGTATTCCGTGAGAATAGAGTAGGAAATGGGGGTAGAGAAGAGAATAGCGGTGTATGTGAACCGCTTACACCCCGTTTTTTTTTTTCATTTTTAACGTTAATTAACGTAATGTTAATGAACGTTTATTTGAACGATAATATGTAACGTTATAATAATTTATTTGTAATGCTTTCTTAACTGTTTTACATTTACGAGTGACATGTCATTTCATACAATTTAATATTCGCCCTGTGCACCTAACATGTCTTATCTCTGCATCACCCTAAGGTCTACTGGTACAGAATGCTTGTATAATGTATAGCATTAAGTCCACCTTTGTACATTGTTTTCATGTGCATGAAGATTAAATAAATAAATACATAACCACAGACTCGCCACGACAACAATAAAAACAGTAGGTACCTATTCGTCTGTCACGGACAACTGTCGATAGAAGGTCCCAGCTATAGTAAATTCTTTTACTGGGTCACGAAAGGCAAAGCATAAAAATAACTGGGCCAGGGCAAAAAGGGTTCGGGTCTGTCTTACAAGTTTGTGGTGTTGCAACTGAGAGGGATAACTGCTAAGCTTCTGTGTATGTGCAACGTTAGCAGTGGTTGTAGTAGCGCGCGCACGCGAGGCTTCAATTATCTCAAGTTTATCATCATTATCATCAGCCTGTATCTATCCACTGTTGGACATAGGCCTTCCACCAAATTGCGATCTGCCGCTTTTCGCACCCGCCGCTTTCGGCCGTTCCCCTGAGGTCATCGGTCCACCTAGAGGGGAGGTGCCCGACGCTTCTTCACCCCATAGAAGTTCTCCACTTTAGGATTTTCCTGCCCCATCTACCATCACTCACTCGGCACATGTGGTCAGTCCACTGCCTCTTAAGCCTGCTGACTCTGAGAGATATGTCGACAACTTTGGTCCTCCATCGAATTTCTTCTTTTCGGATGCGGTCCCGTAGAGAAAAGTCGATCATAGCTCCCCCCGACTGATAATCTAGGACCGATGACACTGGCCTCCGCCAACCGGCAGTTGAGCAGCGTCGTGGAGTATGCTCTAAACCACTTCAAATAAGGCGAGACTCGTATCCCAGCAGTGGGATGAATAAGGGTTGTCGGCGAAGATTGAAAAGTTAAAATGAACGATGATGATGATGATGAATGAAAAACGAAAATATATTTGTAGGGTCCCGTACCCGGACATACGAGTAATATTATGTGCATCGTAATTAGGGATGGAGAGAACTCGAATTAGACAAACACTCAGCTCATTAAAATGTTTGAACGAACCGAGACCAGGCACATGTATTATTCTGAATGTCTCATTGTAAATTTCCAAGAGAATTAGTAGGAATGTGCAGGTTTATGAGATGAACTGGAGCGAAAACTCATCTGTGGGTTGATAAATCCAGGAATTCTGTATAATATGAATGAATGAATTATATGAATGAATGAATGATAATATGATTGAATGAATGATATGAATAAGTCCTGGTAAATTTGAGCTTATTGGCGTCGTTCCGCGTGTTAGTCTAATCGAACACGCAAGTTAAGCAACGTCGACCGTAGCCTGTCCATGGATGAGTTTATTTATCTCGAGCTCCTCCGTGCTTCGGAGGGCATGTTAAGCTGTCGGTCCCGGCTGTTGTTATTAGATGACAGTCTTTAAGCTAAGTCAGTGGCCTTTAGGCGGCTTCAAAACACTGGAGTATGCTTCAAACTTGTGTGACCGTGTGGTTTCCGGCTGACTAGAATAGAATCACTCCGTTTCTTCTCGTGGATGTCGTACAAGGCGACTAAGGGAAATACATTATCAAATATCGATCAGGCCTCCCCAACCCGTTTGACCAGCGTGGGGAGTGTAGGCCAAATTCTCTTTGCGTCTAGGACGGACGAGAGAGGGTCGTGCTCCTGTAGTGGAGACTAAAATGGACTTGATGATGTTGATGATGCTTCAAACCCCTTCAATTGATAGGGAGACCCTATGATGCTATATATGGTGACACATGCTATTTACCTTAGCCATATCCCCTAGCAGATAACGAATAAGTAATAACTACATTTTATTCGGCAGACAAAAAGGACTAACTTCTGGAAAGTTCACTACTTTCTGAAAAGTTATATCACTTTCCGACATCCGAAAATATTTCCAGCGACATAATTTATCCAATTCAGCCAGTCGAAGCGGAAAGATTTTCCCCGAAGTTTAGTGTAGATTATCCTGGAATTTGCCGAGATTGCTATATGCGGACATTTTATTAAGCCTAATGAAACTCATTTCGAAGTAAATCCTGATTTTGATCCCGGTGTGAGCGAATACCTTGATAAAACACACGCAAATGTATAAACTTTTTAGGAGGTCCCCATTCGGGTGTATTTTTTTTTTACTTAATTACTGTTTGTTACTTAATTACTCCGTGATTTATAAACTGATTTGAAAAAACTTTTTTTTTTTAACGACTACCTACTTCCAGGTTGTTCCATATTTTTTTCATCATCATCATCAGCCTGTTAGGTTTGTTATTTCATTACTCCGTCGTTTATAAACCGATTTGAAAAAAACTTTTTTGACGTGACAACGTCTTATAATTCGATTGAACCGGCTGCACGCACGTAAAAATATGACGTATGCGGCGTTACCTCGCTCTGAGGCGTTCCATTAAAATTTTCTTTTGAAAAATGCAAACATTCCATCAGTATTTTTTTATGAATAGGTATTTCTCGTCTTCAGTTGCTTTTGATAGCAGCATTAAAACTAAAACTCTTAATCATCTTGCATCGCTTCCAGCTCCTGATTATCCTCCATTTTTCTTTAATCAATTTACTGATTGTGATGTTGAGAAGAACATACGTTCTGTTGTGTCGAATGCCGTGGGAGATGACAGCATTAGTCGTGCAATGATCTTACCAATTCTTGACATTGTCCTTCCTACCATTACCTTAATCCTTAACAATTCTATATCATCCGGCATATTTCCAACAGCTTGGAAGAATTCTTTTGTTTTCCCTCTGCCTAAAAAACCTCAGCCATCTTCCTTTTCAGACTATCGTCCCATTTCCATTCTCCCTTTCCTGTCTAAAGTCCTAGAACGCCTTGTTCAACTGCAGTTGAATGATTTCCTCTACAAAAACAGCGTCCTTAATCCATTCCAATCTGGTTTCCGCCCTGGTCATAGCACGACTACTGCCCTTGTAAAAATCTCTGATGATATTCGTTGTGCTATGGATCAGTCACACTTGACTGTATTGACTCTGCTGGATTTTAGTAATGCTTTTTGCACCGTTGATTTTGACATCCTGTTAGAGCAATTGCGTTCTCTCAACATATCTCCAACGGTAATTGATTGGTTCCATTCATATTTGCACGGGCGTCAGCAGCGGGTGCGCATTGAGGATTCATATTCTTCATGGTGTGCGATCGCTGCTGGCGTTCCGCAAGGTGGCGTTTTATCTCCTCTTTTATTTGCTTTATTTATTAATTCTATCACTTCAAATCTTCGCTCTTCCTACCATCTGTATGCAGACGATTTACAAATCTATACGCATGGTTCTTTATCACAAATTACTGATGCCATTTCTATTATTAATGCTGATCTTGCTCTTATATCTCAGTGGAGTGAGTCTCACGGTCTTATAATAAATCCAACTAAGACGCAGGCAATCATAATAGGTAGCCCTTACCTTGTATCTAAAATTGATTGGTCTAACTTGCAACCGATTATCTTTAATGGTATTCATATTTTATACTCCGACACCGTGAAAAATCTTGGAGTGGTCTTTGATAAAACATTATCTTGGGCAGCTCAAATTGGTAATGTCAGTAGGAAGCTTTTTGCTTCCATTGCCTCCCTTAGAAGACTGCAAAATTTTTTACCCATTGATACCAAAATTGCTCTTGCACAATCCTTGCTCCTCCCTATTCTTGATTACGCTGACTCCTGTTATCTTAATCTCACAGAGGAGCAATTAAATAAACTTGAGCGCCTTCAAAACCTTTGTATTCGGTTCATATTCGGATTGCGTAAATATGACCACGTCTCTGAATTTCGTTCTCGGCTCAAGTGGCTTCCTATTCGACTTCGCCGTAATCTACACATCCTTTCTCTTCTTTACTCTACTCTTTTCAATCCTGCTACTCCTGGTTATTTAAATGAGCGATTCTTGTTTCACAGCGATGTCCAGGAGCGTGCTATGCGCAGCACCCTTTCCCTTCGTCTTGTAACACCATCTCACTCTTCTCAATATTATGCAAAATCATTTACTGTGCAGTCCATAAGGCTTTGGAATGCTTTGCCGTTAACTATCCGTAACGCGCAATCTATTGTCACGTTTAAAAATCTCGTTAAAACTCACTATATGTCACTTATCTCTATTTAACTTCTTTATTTTTTATGTTATTATTATATTTATATATTTATGTAGTGTATGTATGATTATGTGTGTATTTGTATGTTTGTATTGTATAATTATGTAGGTATATAGTATATGCTGCGCCATCTACCTATAGTTCAGGTCTCCTCTACCCAAAGGTTGCCTGGAAGAGATCGCTAAGCGATAAGGCCGCCTTTTGTACTTAATTTGTTTATATGTTTATTTTTAAAACTGTACTGTATTTTTGGTGCAATAAAGAGTTTTGTATTGTATTGTATTGTATGACGTCACGTTCAACTATCGTTAGTAAACCGACTTTACAGGCAACCGATTTTTATTTTTTGAAAGAGTATACTTTCAGATTGGTAACATATTTTTTTCATCATCTCATGATGATGATGAAAAAAATATGTTACCAATCTGTATACATAAATGTAGAGTAATGTTTGGTGTAGATTTTTTTGTGATAAAATTATAACAAATTAAATTCTACTTTTTGGTCGAGTGCGTGATACTGCTGTCATGAACAGAACTGCTTTTTAATAAAGTTTTCTATCTTTATAAAAGCTGTTGATTAGCCATTTTTGTGTATTTATGTTAATGGATGTAGTATGTGCTTATTCAGTATGTCAACAGATCGTCGGAATCATATAATTACTTCCTATAATTAGTTATTGTACATTCACAAAGTGATTCTATCGCAGAGTCATCTACCAAGCATAGTGACCTTCTTGGTTATATATGTTGAAACGGAATAAGAAACATTGACATTGTGGAGTGGAGATGTTATAGTAGTTTTTTATACTACGTCGGGTGGCAAACAAGCAGTTACCGTAGCCATAACAACGCTCGCAACATGAAATATGACTGGCTCCCGCTGGTCTCTGTTCTTGAAGGCTCCTATGTCGTATTTATTTGGGAATACTGCTGACGGAAGTTGATCCTACAATTTCACAGTATAAAACCATAGCTGCAGCGAAGGCTGCAAATAAATAAAGTAATAAACACCAATGTCTATATAGTCGTCGTTACGTCATCGATGTATAATCATCTCGCTGTTGGGATACGAGTCTCCCCTCAACCAAAGAGGTTTAGAGCATACTCCACCACGCTGCTCAACTGCGGGTTGGCGGAGGCCAGTGATTTCAAACCGCTCTAAGGCCACTGATTTGGCTTGACGACTGTCATCTAATGACAACAGTAGTGACCGGCGGTTTAATTTGCCCTCCGAAGCACAGAGGAGCTCGAGACAAATAAACCTATCTATAGATAGGCTGCGGTCGACGTTGCTTAACTTGCATGTTCGATTAGAAGGACATGCACAACGATGCCATCGAGCTCCTTTATATAAATAAATAAATATTGTGAGACAAATTACACAGCGCCAGCTAGCCCCAAAGTAAGCGAAGCTTGTGTTATGGGTACTAGACAACTGATAAACGTACGTAAATACATTTTTTTTTTTGTAAATACATACTTATGATACATAGAAAACACCCAGACCAAGACAAACAGACATGTTCATGCACACAAATGTTTGTCCTGTGTGGGAATCGAATCCACGAGCGTTGGTGTCGAAGCCGCGTCATTGACCGCTACGCCAATGAGCTCGTCAAAAGTATATAGTATTAAAAAGAAATTCTGACCAAAGAAATTGAAACATAAAAGAAATAACGACTAACGTTGTTAAAGACATATTAATTATTATATACAATTTGACATGGCGGCGTAATGTCAAGTATGTCCGGTACAAAGACGAATCATTTCGGAGATAACATTTACCTTGTGCTTTAATTCTTGATAATAAATCAAATTGTTTTTGTACGGGTAAATAAAAGTAAATAAAGTAATTTTGTAAAAAAAAATCTGAGCTATGTCAATTAGATTGGAATGGAGGCAGGTCTATGGATATCTTGAAAAACATGAACTTGTTGCTGCCATATTTGAATCGGTCATTTCAAAAACCTTTTAAGTCACATTTTTTTTCAACATGCTTTTTTGCTGATAATGGTTCCATAAAGGTTAAAATTCTGGGTAAAAATCGCGATGTTTTAAACTTATGATTTAAAAGTTCCCATCAATGAAAAAAATAAACGATTTAAAGCAAGTTCAGGATAGCATTCTGGAAGAGCATATGCCATTTTATAACAACATTTTTAGCTGGCCAACTGCAAATGTTGAAGATAATCCAGATGAGAATGATGGGGACTATGACTATGTACCTTAAAGATATTAAAACATGACAAATTCATACATATAAAATGTTAATAAGGTTATTATTAAGTGTATTTTTCAACAATCTATATATATAAAAATCAATGCCATTTTTCGTTGTAATTTTATAACTCAAGAACAAGCTCACCTATCCAAACCAAATGTTTAGGCTTTGTTCGGACTATTTAGTAGATGGTTTATGTGAAGTTTGCACAAAATCGATAGAGCGGTTCTTCATTTATCACATTTTTTGTAACAAATGAATTCAATAAATGATTTAAGTCATTTTGTTAATGAGGATTTTGCTGTCAAATTGAAACTTTTTTCAGATGGGATTGTACTGTCAAATTGAAACTTTTTTCAGTGTTAACAGTACTCGCATGTTATTATGTCATTCATGCGGTCATTTCATTTTGGACGTGCTTCGACTTTATGTTGCCTGTTCCAGAGTCGATACACCCAGCTGTTTGTTTATTCATGCTCAAAATGGAAAAACAAAAAATATTGTTTATCAAAATGTTTTGGATTAAGTTTTAAAATAGCTAGCAATTAATAAAATATTTTTTTGTTTGAATACATGAATTTAGTGTTCCAATATTTTTTTCTTATTATTTCACTTTATACGTAGCGAAGCACGTACCGGGCCGCTAGTAAGTTACAAAAAAAATTATTACTACCATTGTTTTGGTTAAATTATATACCACTAACCCTATTTCTCGCTAAAACAACATAAGTCCAGAACAGTTTTTGAGGTTTTTTTCATTATTTTTATTAATAAACTTTGACGGTTATTATAGTATCAAATTGATATTATGATTGCAATGAGACCGTAGGCTTTCTGACTCATTGCCCTGATAAATTTAATTGTAACTTTTGCTCTGCCGCTGATTAAGATTTTTGTATTTGTGACATGGCATTAGCTCATGTCTGGCGCCCATCTTATAATTATTGATATTTTGTAATATGTATCTTGTAACCCTTGGTATTTTGAATTGTGAAATGAGTAAATTATGTGAGCAGGACAAGGAAGAAGTTTGAACCTTACAATAAACTCTGTCTGGTAATTTTATTTATATACTAGGCCGTATGGTTTCTGGCAGAATAGAATAGAATCACTCCGTCTCTTCCCGTGGATGTCGTACAAAGCGACTATGGGAAATACATTATAAAACATCGATCAGGCCTCCTCAACCCGTCTGGCCAGCAGCGTGGGGAGTGTAGGCCAAATCCTCCTTCTGTCTGGGATGGAAGAGAGAGGATCGTGCTCCTGTAGTGGAGACTAAAAAGAAAATGACCTGATAATGATGATTATACTGTCTTCAAAATTTTGTACTCGAACTTGTACTGAGAAATCTTGCCATAAGTGGATCATAAAATATTTCTAACTTCTATTACTTATTCTTTCTTATTTATTCTTATATTGAAGATTACACACTTCAAAAACTATATTAAATGCCATAAGTCTTTCGATAGCCTGCCCTATTGGAAAACTTTTTATCTGTGCAATGTAAGTCAAATTATTGGCAGATGGCGGAAACCCCCGGATCATGGTAGACACGAACTGTTTGCATTATGCAAATAAATTACAGCCCAACTCACGCTTTTCATCCATTGGATTATCCTTCGTATTTTATCCATCTCAGGAGATAAACGATTCTTTAATTAAAATTCTTTTCAGCTTTGAATTTGTGGTAACTTGTTATAGGCGAGCAAATTTGAAAATTTTCTCTGTGCATTTTTATTAATAGGAATATTCATTGCCTAATCAGTACCAAACGTAGTAAAAAACTAAGATGATTTACCCATTGATGAATCCTACCTGCCTCTATTGTGGCTAGACCGTCGCGGCAAGACCTAACGTTTAAAATCAAAACCAATTGATTAGAGCTAACGTCCGTTGTTAATGAAATTCCTTCCTCTATGTATAAACAAACGCAACAAAGAATCCTAAGTGTAAGTAAACCGGGGAGAGGGCAGAGTGTAGAAGGTAGTAGGCAAGGTGAGCCAGCGCTAAAAACAATATGACAATTCCGCGAGACACTGGCGGCTCTGGCGAGCTGAAAATCTATTGAATAATCGATTAAAAATTTTAAAGATGTAATAAAAAAAATCTATCGGGTATAATACCTCCAGTTATTTATGACCTTTTTTTAGTACATGACTTATAATGTCAAATTACTTATTTTAAGAATAAAACCGAAAATAGAAGATAAAATGACACGAAAAGAGGTAACTTCGTGAATTTATTTTATCGAGTCAACTTCATCAAATCATGTTTCCATCGGATATATTCCCTAGTGTATATCCTCAACAATATCAATATAATTTTCCTAGATTTTAATTTTCTATTTATTATTTCAAGGATGAATTCTAAATTGTGGATTTTGCAGTACCACTGGTACCACCCCGCCTTAAGCCACGATTGCGGCGCTGCTAAAGGAATCGAGAAAGTCTGGATAATGAGTAATTATGCTCTGAGCATTAATGTGCACAAGATTAAGGTAACGAGAATTACTACAAAGCACAGAATGAAGTTTGATCTCAAGAGAATCTGCATCTCTTGTTGAGGAAGCATCACTGAAGGCACCATACTCATCCGACGAGCACGAAACAAAATATTCGTCATTTACATTGCAATCTTCAATAAGTTTGTCAATAGTTTTGACACCTTTTTCAAACTCCTGCTCAAGTCACTGGCAAGGTCCCATTGTGAATGACGCTATCATTAATAACTTTTATTTTGTTTTTACGCCTTATAGTCGCAATGTATGCCATTATATCGAGTGTACCCATTTGATTATCTCGTATGCATGCATCTCAATTCACAAAGTACTCGAACGAAAATCGAGACGGCCCGAAGATGACAGCGGGAAATTCTTCGAAGCTGTGGAGCTGACGGATTTTGGTGCCAAAACGGAAAGGTACATGAATCCGATTACAAATTCCAACCATTGCACGTTATTTGCTTTATACAATTGAATGGATATAAAAAGAAACACAAAAAATTGATTGTGTGCTTGTGTGAGATATGGGTAAGACAAGGGTAATTGTGGAGATGCGGGATAATAAAAACGAATGGAAGAAGAGACATAGGTACTGCGTTCACCACAAACTACATCAATCTTATAAATTAAACAGCGTTCAGAAATGGAACAAATATTTGACGCCTCTATACATCTGTGTCGCCTGACTCTATTGCTTTCGTTTATTGCTTTAGCTTTTGATTTTATGGGTCCATTTTTTAACACGCTTTTATTAACTTGTGTTTGCTTGTTTGTTAGTTAACCGACTTCTTTGAACTTGATTTTGACCCACTTTTAACGGTCAGATTTAATTTAAACTTTGTATACTTATCAAGTACCGATGACATTATAATAATTTGATAAGTTAAAAAAAGTCTAAAAAGTGGAAAATAAAAAGCGTGGGGTGATCGATAAATAAAAAATATGGCACTAAGCATACATACAAAGTCAGGTACATATTCATCCCGCAAGCAGGCGTGCAAAATATTTATGTCAACTAATACTAATAGAACTCTTTCGAAATTATTAGAATGAATGCTGTATAAATATGTCATATATGACGTTACTTCACCATTTCAATTTAATTATTTAAAAAACGATTAAAAACATTGGAAAATTGATGAAAAAATAAAATAAAATAAAAAACATTTTCCCATACAAATAGTATCAGTTCAAAAAGGATTGAGATATTTATTGGTTGTTAAATATTTATGCGTACGTTCAGAAATTATTATCACGCTCCTTAAATATAGAACAAATGACAAATGACTTCATTAAAAATAATGTCAAATCGATTGTTCTCACTTTTACGCCGCGAAAGTATGTGATTTGTTTTGTGAATTGAAATATCGATCCAGCCGTTCTCGAGTTATACTCGTAAGTGTTCGAACAAACCCGACTTTGTGTATATATATATATATATTAATTATAACACTTCCATAAAATCATAAATTTAGTTCAGCTAATAAGTAACACGACATTCATTGACTGTTAGGCGGCACGAAGTTCGCCGGGTCAGCTAGTCTAATATACAATTCACAGTAAAACGACAGTTATAAAGTTAATAGCTTGACGGAAGTTGGCCGACTTAAATCATTAGTAGAACATGAAACTAACTTTAGCTCAAGACTAGTAAAGTTAAAACAATTTGCCCGTATCCCAGAGTCTAAAAGCGTTTGTATAGAACTCTAGAAAGTATTTAGACCGTAGACCTCAAAGCCGATTAGTTAATACTAATCGACTTTGAGGTCTACGGTACGGTAAAGTTGCAAACATAATAATCATCATCATTTCTTCTTCTGGTGCCATCTCCTAACAGATGTTCGTGATCAGTAAGGCTGTTTTGTTTATAGAGACGGTCGCCCTAGACCTGGAGTCCTACCGCCAAATCTGAAGCCGATTACCATCGGAATTTTTGTATGCGAAAATGAAACTACCGCTTAGATTGTTGGTAATTGATGTTTAGCTCAGCTGGTAGAAGCCCTAGAGCTCTAGTTTGACTAAACTGATGATGTTTGTCAATAACTTTAACCTAAAACCAATTTTTAGTATAAAAAAAACTGATGGTTATCGGTTTCAGCTTCGGCGGTAGGGCCTCTGGTACTTAGCGCGACTCAATCTATACGGCCCTGTCTTCATCATCATCACTATCAGCTCTTATCTCCCAACTACTGATATAGTCTTTCCCTAAAGTTTTCCACCATTTTGGATATACTAGAGACGTCTTATGCAGCCTCTACCCCATGGTATACAGACATATGGTATGTTCTTTAGCAGCAAATGTGGTCACGTGATTTGAACTTGCCTACATCGTCAGCTGTGCTTTACGGGAATCGATCCCCTGATGACTCCTGACATAGGTCTTCTACAATTTTTAGATTGTTTGCTTATCTGTGATTTCAAATAAAGGCCTATAAATAATAATGATGAATTGTTAAATCACATAGTTTTAGAGGTCATGACGTGTTCCCTAATTTTGTCAGAAGCCAGTTAAATTTCTCTTTCAATAAATTGACTGTTTCTCTGGCGTTACGATAGGTGGCGCCGTTGAGTTATGTCAGATCCATTTATTCTGATTTCAGCCAAAGAAACTTCCGAATTCAATACTATATTGCTTATTTACGCAACTGAATGCGCTTAATCGCTTCAAATAGAAATTTCGGCGCTGTAAATAGGCAGACCTTTAGTTCTTGTATCGGCTGAATAATTTTGTAAGGGTATACCGTAGACCTAAATCTTTTCGCAAAATTGAGTCGTAGCGCAAACAGACCCCTTTCTAGGGGACGTCGTGGAATTGACAAGGTCGTTTCTTTCACGCTTTCAGATACTATTTTAATATTCTCGATGTTTCATACTCTGAAACAAATCATGAACAGTTTGTTTGGCACCGCACGCACACATGCTCATTCATGCTCTGCACATACCTATGTCGTTATTTATGCAATTGTTAATCAGTGCATGGATTGGCCGGGCTGTGGTTATAAGGATACCTAAGCGTTTTTGATAATCCGCAACATGTACGTTATCATATCTTCTTAACAATGACAAATGCACGCAATCTGTCAAATGACTGACAGTTCTGTCAAAAGGCATAATGTTACATTAGAAAAGTTAATGCGGTTGTCCAGTTTTCTTAAAATTTCAAATTTTCCGCACAAATTTCTTATTTTTTACCCGACTGCGACAGAAGGAGGGTTATGTTTTTCGAGAGTATGTATGTATGTATGTATGTATGTATGTAAATATGTATATTATGTATGTATAATTGTTTGGCACGCTCTGCAGCCTCAATGGCTGGATGGATTTTAGCTTGAGAGGTTAGATTCGTATTTGCTGTGAGAGTGACATAGGCTACATTAAATATAAAAAAAATCAATATGGCGGCTGTGAGCCGCAAAATTGTCGTTGCAGTATTTTTTTCTTCTAAATATATCGATATGGGTATCAAAATAAAGGTCTCGATGACCTGATTTCAAATATATATTTAATATATTAGTTTTTGCCTGCGGCTTTGCTTGTATGGAATTATAGTATTTTTACGCGTGATTAATAAATCTGTTGTAGGTGCAGTAGGGTTTTTGATTTTTTTTTTAATTAACTTAACTTGTTCTTTCATAAGAACCTTCTCCAGACAATAACAATTACATACAACATAAAAAAAAAATAGCAAAATCGGTCCAGCTTTTCACTCATGATGCCATGTCCAAAGAAAATAGGGATTATTTATATAAATACGATATATATCTATATATATAAAAGAAAGTCGTGTTTGTTACAACACTTATAACTCGAGAACGGCTGGACCGATTGCCATGGTTTTTGATTTGTTGGATTTGTTTCCGTCCCGAATAGCAGAATAACTCTTAAAAACATTGGAACTTTCTCGAAAAAATAAAATAAAAGAAAAAACATTTTCCCATACAAAATGTTCGTGGTTGTCGTAGCTGTCAAATGTGACGTTGTCGTACGTGCGTACCAGCCTGGCGCAACTCAAGGTAAAAAAACGATTCTATGAATTGGAAGCGAATTTGGTACAAATTCTGATTGTTTTCGCTTCCATTTCATACATATTAGAATTACGCTATTTGTATGGCACATCCGTCTCTTAAAACGTAGTGGTTACATTCTCTTTGGTGCGTACGCCAAATGTATGCGTGCGTTCAGAAATGTATATTAAGCTCATTATAGAACAAATGTCATAGATTAAAAACAAATGTTAACTCTATTGGTCTCATTTATACGTCTTGAAAGTTGGCTGTGATTTGTTTTGAAAACAGTTTTGTGGATTTAAATATTTATTGGTTCTAAAATGCGTGCGTTCAGAAATTTAAATCAAGCTCCATAAATCTATTTAATATATAAAATAATGTCGTGTCTTGGTCGGGAAAGTATTAAAAACATTGAAAAATTGACGAAAGAATTAAATAAAAGAAAAAACGTTTTCCCATACAAATAGTGCCAGTTAAAAAGGATTGGAATATTTATTGATTGTTATGTAAATGTCAAATCGATTGGTCTTACTTTTACGTCGCGAATGTTGTCTGTGATTTGTTTTGTGGATTGAAATATTTATTGTTGTCAATTGGTACTTTTTTTGTGACTTTGTAAAGTACTGAACTTATTATTTACCCACTGCTGGGATACGGGTCTTCCCTCAACCGAAGATGTTTAGAGCATACTCCAACACGCTGCTCAACTACGGGTTGGGCCACTAACTTGGCTTAAGGACTGCCATCTAATGATAAACACCAGGACCGACGGCTTAACGTGCCTTCCAAAGCACGGACGAGCTCGAGATAACATAAACTCATCCATGAACAGGCTACGGTTGACGTTGCTTAACTTGCGTGTACAATTAGACTGACACGTGCCTCACGCCATAGTGCTTCTCTATTATTTTCTATTATTCATTGTATTAATTTCAAGAAATCATAAATTTTGTTCATATATATTATGTACACCACGACATTCATTGACTGTTAGGCGGTACGAAGTTCGCCGGGACAGCTAGTTTAAAATACAAACGAGTCAAATAGAAAACATCATTTTCTTGAAGTCGATTAAAAATTATGTCATTTTAATCAAAATCACGTCTTCTACATAGGGTTGCCATCCGTCCGGGTTTCCCCGGATTTGTCCTAGGGCGTCCGGGAAGCGTCCGGGCGGAGTTGCATTTGTAGTCCACGGTTAAAAGTTTTAAATCACTACCGTCCGCTCCATGCTGCGAATAACCGTCTTGTCACAGAATAAAAAATAGTACTAGTACTAAAATACACTGATGACATGGGGCCATTCAAGTATTACGGGCTTATTTTTGATGACATGGTGGGTGGGGGGTCGATATCGTGATTACGTCAGCAGTTATTATTTACTTTTTTACACAAATGGCAACCCACAAATTGTCTATGTTTGAAAACCAAACACACATGTCGGGCATTCCCACAAATAATGAATACGTTGTACTCGCTTAGAAGCGAGTGGGGGAACTACCGCGCGCTAATCACTTGTCACTTGTCTAAATTTCTTTCGTCAATCTATTGTTTCGTTTCGATTCGAATGACGATTTGACTGATTTGACGATTTCACTACCAATGATTACCTAAGCATGTCCCTCCCATGCTTGGGAGGAGGGGGGAGGTTTGCTTACTTTTGCTGACAAGGGGAAGGAGGGGGTAAATAATTGTGAAAAATCTGCTTACGTAACACTTGAATGGCCCCCATGTCCGGGTTTTAAAATTCAAAATCCGGATTTTTCACGCATCTTGTCCTGGTTGCTACCGTTTAGAGATGACAACCCTACTAGTACATAGGTATGTACAAAGTTTATCCATTATCTGATATTTCGGACCCGAAACATTCCCTAACTGTCATCTATTGCGTGGTTAAGAGTTGTAAGAGAAAAAATAATAGTATTTCGTTGTTATTGATTAACAACGAAATACTATTGTTTTTTCTGTGTTCAAACGTGGTCAATTAACTCGTAATGCTTTGCCGACTCCTGCCATAATCATAAATACACAAACACGAATACTAATTGGACTAAGACATATGATGGAGACGCCATCGAACTAAGTATAGAGGTATACTGTAAATTAATTAATTATATCAAACGGCTCACTCACGTATATTTGTATATCTGATACGAGCAGATCTACCGTATACCACCAAGTCATCGTCAAAGGCAGCGCCCCACCATTCCACACGAGACGAGCGGGTAGACGCGTCTGACACTCGCCCTTATGAAGATCTCCGTTGGAGAGCGAGTACCGTTTAATATAATTAATGTATTTATTATAATGTCTCAAGTGAGTTTTAATAATACTGTATTTCGCTCAACCAGCCCTTTCATTTGACACCTATTTCATAGAAGTTACTATGGAAATTATAAGTCGCCTATGTGTCGCGGACACCATATTGGATTTAAAATGGGGGCACTTAGGTGAACATGCATTGTCACGGTAATCCAACGAGTGCAAAATTTCATCTCAATCCGACTGAGGTCAAATGTGACTAGCAAGATTTGGTTACAGACACCACGCTTTAGCTTTTAAGACTATTTGCTACTAGGTCATATTGCTTATAAGACGAATTGCTTATAGGCCCTTTTGCTTTTAGGACGTTGTGCGCATAGGGCGTTTTACTTAAATGACCTTACGATACGAAAGGGTCTAATAAATAAAGACTTATAATTAAAGTATGACTTTACTACTACTACCACAGTATAAGTAATAGAACTACGTACAGTATTGTCACTCCCTGCCGCTCTCTCGTGTCGACCTCACCCCCCCTCTGAGACAAATCAGGAACAGTTTCTATAGCGCCGCACACACACACGCTCATTCACGCTCTGCACAGATGTCATTATTTATGTGGCAGTAAACGATGCGACATTTGTATGGAGTGGCCGGGGTGTGCTACTACACAAATAATGCGTCTGTGCAGGGCGTGAATGAGCGTATGTGCGTGCTGCGCATTACAAACTGTTCCAGAAGGCCAATTCTCGTAATTTTTCTACGAACCCAGATTGAAAGTTGACCGAATCGAGATTGAATTGTGATTTGACTAAAATTATATACTTGATTTAATTAATTAATTATTATCAATTCTTATTGTTAGCAAAGTAACATCTCACTCTATTTCGATATAATCCCGCTTAAATTTAATTTTGAAGTTACATAATGTGTTACGAGAATACCAAATGTGTCATTTGTGAGATCGAGATTGGATCGAAACTGAATTTTGACTATATTTTAATTACGAGAATTGCCCCTCTGATTTGTCTCCGAGGGGAGGTGAGGTGGCTACGAGAGAGCGGCATGGATTGGCCATACTCTACGTAGTTCTATTACTTATACTGTGTTACTACCGTACTAAACCTGTGCCGAAAATAAAAAAAAAACTTAACTAAAGATTCTATTATGTAAAGATAACATAATTAATTCTAAACGCGAACTACTCCTTAAATAAATAGATTTGTGTTTTCCTTTAGAATACATGAGTAACCTTAGATTACGTCTTTCTGATTCGTAATAAGTTTTCTGGTATATTTTTTAGGGTTCCGTACCTCAAAAGGAAAAACGGAACCCTTATAAGATCACTTTGTTGTCTGTCTGTCTGTCAAGACCCTCTATGTCGAGAATGCGTGGTGATATCAAGCTGAAATTTGAACTGTATACTCAGGTTTACGGTTTACGAAAAAACAAGTTACGGCCGTTTATTGAGCAAAAAACGCATATTTCGACACATTCTCAAGGGAATCAAAACTCATAGGGTACTTCTCGTTGACCTAGAACTATGAAATTTGGCAAGCAACATCTTTATAGACTACAAGTACAAGAATAAATCTCAAAACTATACATTTGTAATTAAATCTTAAAAAAATAGCGGGTCTATACTTTTATAGGGTGTCGAAATTTCAAATTGAAGGTACTAGTTCAAACGGGGTATCATATGAAAGGGCTTGATGTGCATATTGCAAAATATATTTTTTCCGACGCATTGTTTCTTATTTATAATGAAAAATAATGGGGTGTAAGTGGTTTATCAATATCTTTGAACCAAAGGCAACTTCACCTGCACGTGGTGCACCCTGCTGACTGACAAACGAAGCTCTGGCGAAAAGAGAGGTAGGGAGCGTAATTGTAAGCTACCCGACTGGGCAATGTACCTCCACCTCACAGAATACCGCAGCCCAATAACAATTCCCTTGAGGGTTGTTGTGTTCCTGCGAGTGAGTGAGGTCACTAGAAAAGAAGGAGGTGCTCCGTTGGCAGCGGGGGTGGCGGCGCTCAAGTGATTATATATATATTATGTTGCGAGCGTTAATACGGTTACGGTAACCGCTTCACCTTCACATCAGTCGGGCCGTATGCTTGTCTGCCACCCGACGTAGTATAAAAAAATCAAATTTATAATGATCCTACAAACGGAACCCTCGGTGGGCAAGTCCGACTCGCACTTGTCCGGTTTTTTTCTTATTGAATTTTCTTATTGAAGATAATGATTTAATCTCAGATCACAGCAAACAAGGGATTTAATGCAATGTGTATTATTGTAATTTGCACAAATGTCATTCTATATACAATTTGATGTTAATTATTCTAAATATCGATTTGCTTCCCTGTATGCAGGTTACACATAAGGCAATATATTTTTTGATAATAAGCTAGTTGACATTTTTTTGTAATAAATAAGCATCTAATCTAAGTTAATATAATAAAATACAGTACCTTTATATATAACTTAAAGTTAGATAAAATGAAATATATACATCTAAATTAAAACCAATTAGTTGCGCATCATAAATAAACTAAAAACAAAACTATTTTTTTTTTCCAATTAGTTTGTTCCATACCATAAAATCTTCTCGAGAATTATGATAACTTGAAAATCTCAATTTTAGTTATATACTATCACTATAGACTATCACGAAAACGCTCTATACAAAAGGCTACCACGTTATGACATCACACCTTGCTATTTTGTATGCATTAAATTTGAAATTTGTAGGACAACTATGAAATATTACGTTTATGTAGCTCGTGCCGTAACAAAAGTTATAGAACTTTTTATTGTATTTCCAAAGATAATATTTTTTTTAATAATTTCATCAATTTTCAAATGGACTTTCCCACCAAACATTCGATCGACCAAAGTCGAAACAATAAGTCGGACACAGTTAATGAAATTTTAATATCGCAGATCGTTCTTGTTTTGTGTATTTTACTACATCATCATCATCATCAGGTCCATTTTAGTCTCCACTACAGGAGTACGAACCTCTCTCGTCCGTCTTACACGGAAGGAGGATTTGGCCTACACTCCCCACGCTGGCCGAACGGGTTGGGGAGGCCTGATCGATGTTTGGTAATGTATTTCCTTTAGTCGCCTTGTACGACATCCACGGGAAGAAATGGAGTGATTCTATTCTACTCTGCCGTAAACCACACGGCCAACGGTATTTTACTACACTGATAAATATTTATTACAATTTTTGAACGTATTATATTATAGTGTTATTGTAAGTATCTTACAAATAAATTACTAGTAAATTGATGTGATTTAGGGGTTTCTACTTATGGGCTACTATTACTATTGGCCATGTGGTTTCCGGCAGACTAGAATAGAATCACTCCGTTTCTTCCCGTGGATGCCGTACAAGGCGACTAAGGAAAATACATTATTAAATATCGATCAGGCCTCCCCAACCCGTTTGGCCCGAGTGTACACCAAATCCTCCCTCCATCTAGGACGAACAATAGAAGGTCGTACTCCTGTAGTGGAGACTAAAATGGACCTGATGATGATGACTTATGGGCTACTACCATATGGGATCTTTCAAGAGAAATATACAGAATGATTTATTTTTGCCATCTGAAGCGAAAGTGCTACAAACAATGGAAATAGCAAATTGCACTCAAAGGAAACATTCCTTTGTTTTTAATAAGAAACAAAACTGCATTTTTTTTTAATACGCTTCCCAAGTATCGAACCTATTAAAATTCGGAAAAAACAACATCCCCTACGCTGCTTAACGCGTATTGGCAGAGATGTATGCTAAACCGCCCAAAGGCTAATGGGACAGACCCACCGCCCACCACACATACCCACCGCCGTGTCACCTGTGTGCGTAGCCAGGATTAAAACCGACGACCACCAAAAAGGCAATGAACAATGAAGTCCATTGCTGTCCCGGGGGTCTCACGGCCGCTTTGAAAATCGCAACGAATTTAATCAAAAGAAATTAGGTCAAAGGCTAGTCGTACATATACATATACGTAAATTCCCTGAAAACATTACATTTTTATTTAGAGGCAAGAGGGAGGCAAGCGAGCATGTGGGTCACCTGATGCAAAGCAATCACCACCGCCCATAGAAATCAGCAACACCAAAGGGTCACCGATCCGTTGCCAGCCTTAAATATTGACTGTTCTTGAAGGCCCCCTTGTCGTATTTATTTGGGAATACCGCTGGAGGAAGTTGATTCCACAATTTCACAGTTCGAGGAATGGAATTTTTATTTATGGCGAATTGCACGATAGTGGAACTCAGCGGCAGGTATCAAATCAAATAGCTCATCCGAGTATATGTATATATATATATATCAATCAAAATATGTGTATGTACTACTAATATACTAATTATTATGTATTAATTACCTACATATACATGACTAGATATGGCTTCCCCGATACCTATCTTATCAGAAGCATTAATATATGATTATATCAACATAATTGCACTTAGGTACATATTTCTACATTTATATATGTATGTACTTACCACAATGACCAATAATAACTAATTAAATTTATATATAGATACACTTATTTGATAAAATTCCTTCTATTTATACTGATTTATTTTTACTATGATAAGATAAAATCTGTCATAATCTATATTAACAATTTTCCATTCATTTATAGGACTTTAAACTCGTTTGAGTGACTCATCTCTATATATATAAAAAAAAAATGAATGTCTATTATATGTCATCGCATCACGCGTGAATGAATGGAATTTCGCTAATTCTTTTTTTGTTGTATTTATTAATGTCAGGAGAAGGTTCTTATGAGAGAAAAAATTAAGGAAGTTGAGCGGAATATTAGAAAACTGAACCACTATATTAACTGTTCTAATGCAACTTTACGGCGTTTGACAGAACTGTCAGTGATTTGACAGCGAAACCAATACGAATTCAATATTCTTAGGTAGAAAGAGAGTACAACATCTGGCGGGTCAGCTACACGTGGTTGCCAATTAGTTTTTCCTGAGTACCACTTTCAGAAAGAGCTGAAACTCGCGTACCCATTTATTACATTGTTGTTTGCGTATTTCTTCCTAGTATCTTAAGTTTCTCAGTCAAGAGACTGCTTCGCGTACCCTTCAATGCTCCTTCACGTACCCACACAGATACGGGTACCACTAATTGGGAAACACTGCCCTATACTAAACTGCTAATTTACTGGACGAGAGACTCGCAATCCTGTGATATAACCGGAAGGTTGGCACACAGGGTTGCATCAGCTGTTAGGTATAGGGTATGTATCGAGTCAGCTAGTATTAAATAAGTCAAGGTTTCAAACTCGTTGATACCTAACATGTCTAATCACCCTAAACTGTCAATCTTAGAGTGAGGTCTGGTAGAGAATGCTTGTATACCATTAAGTTCGTATGTGTACATATATAATGTGCATGAAGTTTAAATAAATAAAATGATTTATATACTAGTATACGGTTTCTTAACAAAGTACATAGAGTTTTACTTAACAATAACAAAACTTTCCGTGTTTTTCTTAAGTATTCCATAAGTTTCTCTACCCAAACGGAATAATATTGACTCTTGGTTTTTGTAACAAACAAATTGGGCAGCAAAGGTCCGAAATTATTGAATAAGTTATTGAATATTAATTTAATAATAGTTATAAGCTATTATTAAATAATAGAGAAGATTGAGTGAGTTTCTAACACATTTTTTTTGAGTGACCAATTCAGGCTAAGAACACTTAGGAAAAATAATTTCAATTTAATAAAGAGAAAACGTGCAAATTTCCCACCATAACAAATAAAGCATGTGCAAAACTTTTTTGTACATAATTGTACACTTCTAATTTGTGTATTTTATATGTATATGAATTTAAATGTAAATATATAAACATACAATTTTTAAATCGATGTTTGATCGCTCTAATCTCGGGAACTATGTAATCTTATAAAGGTTTGTAGGTACATAACAAGTTAAATAACAACATAGTGAAGTCAATAAATTATTTTTATTGATTTGTTGACTTGACTATGCTGTTGTTTAACATAAAAGTCCTGAAAATATTAACATGTATCATGAAATAATGACTAAAAGTAATTTTAACTTAACTAAACTTACCGAATCAAAACGAAAATCCGAAACTACAATCCATATTCACAAAAATCACTTTTCGTTATGTTATTTTTATATTTACAAAATAACACTTATAATGTTATTGTTATTATTAATACAAAATAAATATTTGTAACGTTTTTAAGAGTACGAAACTACAGAGCAACGAACGGCCCAACGCGACGCGCGATTCCTTCAGCCGACTGTAACGCACTGAAACTCAACGTGATAGTACTATCGAATGCTGATATCGTTGTTTTTGTTTTTTAATCACATTATCTAATACGTATTGTATCTGTCGGTATTAATAAAAGTAATAAAACTAGCTGAAATATAAATCTGTCCTAATTGTACACTGGAAAAGAACTATGTTTGTATTTAAATTAGATCCCGTTATTTTTCTCCCCCGTTTCCTCGTGGTCATACTAAGTTGTCATATCAGTATGACTACGAGGATATACATGTCCTCGTGGTCATACCATACATTATATTTTTAGTAAAAAGATTTTACTTCCTCCTGTGTACATAAACAATTTTCCGCATGTAGATTGAAGAAAAAATAGAATTGACATTAAATTATATTGACATTCAAATTATATACGACAGACTTTAAGCAAATCTTGTTTAATTCCGAAGTCGAAATTAATATTGGTTTTTAACCGACTTCAAAAAAGGAGGAGGTTCTCAATTCGACTGAATATTTTTTTTGTATGTATGTTATTCGATATCTTTGCGAATTGTGAACCGATTTTCATAATTCTTTTTTTATTTGAAAGGGTATGATTGCAAGGTGGGACATATTCACTTATTCAGGATCTGATGATGAGATGCCAGGGAAATCAAGGGTATTGCTCAGCGCTGGATGTCGTGCAAGGCGACTAAGGAATTTTGTGTCACGCGATAACTTTTCTCCCGGAAGACGGGCAGCAGCGTCTGCCGGGGTATTCCACCAATCCTCCCCGTCTACTGCCAACTACAATAAGCGTTAATGTTGATTAATATTCTAATAGGAAACCTATCATTGCCATTACGATCTAATAATACATAAATATTTAACCGTAATTGACGAGCTCGGTGGTCGAATGGTTAGCAATGGCCACTTTGACTCCGAGGTCGCGGGTTCGATTCCCGCACAAGACAAACATTTGTGTGCATGAACATGTCTGTTTGTTTTGGTCAGGGCGTTTTCTATGTATTATAAGTATGTATTTACAAAAAAAAAATGTATTTAAGTATAATATCAGTTGTCTAGTACCCATAACACAAGCTTTGCTCTTAATTTGGGACTAGATGGCGCTGTGTAAATTGTCCAGAAATATTTATATTTATTAATTTGTAAGCTGTTGGTTTTCTAAATAAATAAAAATAAAAAATAAAATATGTACGAAGCTTATATGGGTGAATTCGTGCTACATAATGTACTGTATTTCTTTGTATTTTCTTTTACATGAGAGGGGAGCAAAGGAGCATGTGGGTCACCTGATGGAAAGCAATCACCACCACTCATGGAGATCAGCAACAACAAGAGGTCGCCGATCCGTTGCCAGCCTTATACTCCTTCCTTTCTTTATTTCCGGTGACCTCACTCACACGCAGGAACACAACAACACTCAAAAGAATTGTATCTTGGATGCGGTATTCTATGAAGTAGAGGTACTTCCCCAGTCGGGCAGCTAAAAAATACGCTATGCCCTACCTCTCTTTTAAATTATACTTCTATTTTAAAATTGAGTTGTTGCTGATTCATTATCATCAACATTAAAAACAATTATTGAATATTTATTGATAACATACCTTCCTGTATGTTCACGTTCTTTTCTTTACGCGCTGCGAGTATAAATATATTGAGTAAGCGATTTGCAGCCAATTTTTACTGCCGTTATGTACATCTAGGACCCGTCTATATACATATAAAATATCATAGGAAATAGTAGTACTTCTCCACTCATGCAGTTTATAACGTTATAGTTTGACGAGCTCTGTGGCCGAACGGCTAACAATGGCCACTCCGAGGTCGCGGGTTCGACCCCGCACGAGACCAATATTTGTGAGCATGAACATGTCTGTTTCTCTAGACCTGGGTGTTTTCTATGTATTATAAGCATGTATTTAAAAAAAAATGTATTTAAGTATTGTATCAGTTATCTATTAGCCACAGTACAAGCTTTGCTTAGTTTGGGACACAGATGGCAGTGTGTGATTTATCCAGAAATATATTTATAATTACAGGCGCTTCAACTATTAATATACTATGTCTTCGTCCAATTTATTCCAAATGACGCAATGCGCTTGTCCGTGATAAGATTAGTGACTCAGTACTCAGTTAATATATTTAGTAAATTAATATATCCTAATGATAACACAGTTTAATATAAAAACGTGTTATCAGAGAGTTGCTTATGCGGCATTACTTGCTGGAAAGTCTGGTGTGATTTATGGGGGATACTTTCAATCATCAACAGCCTGTACCTATCCACTGCTGGATATAGGCCTGCCCTAAAGCCTTCCATCATATGCGCTCCTCCGCTTTCATCCTCATCATCGCTTACGGCCGTCCCCTTGAGGTCTTCGGTCCGTCTAGAACCCCCCTATAGATGCGCTTGATGCTTCGTCGCTCCAGACGAGGTCTTCACTCTAGGACTTTCCTCCCCCATCTGCCATCACTCAGCAGATGTGGCCGGGGTAAATTATAGACCAGCTTAATGATCAGAGTCCAAGTTTCGACACCGTAGGTCATGGCGGGGAAAATGCACTTTTTGAAGGCTTTGTTTTTTTTTACTATCTTTCATCATCATCATCATCATCAGGTCCATTTTATTTATTTATTTATTTATTTAAAACTTTATTGACCATAGAATAAGGGTACAAAAGGCGGACTTAATGCTAAGAGCATTCTCTACCAGTCAACCTTTGGGCAAAGCAGATAAAACTCGAATGCGGTTCACAATATAATAGTAACAACATACACAGAATAAATACCTATGAAAACATAAAATTATATATGATACATAGACATATACTAATTATACACATATACACAATCATACACATATACACAATCATACACATATACACAATCATACACATATACACAACTATACACATATACGTAATCATACACATATACATAATCATACACATATACATAATCATACACATTTACATGATTATACACGGAAACGCATAGAAAGAAAAGCAGTAACTAGGACAATGATGATTAATGCTTGGATAAATTCTCAAGTAAATAAGCTTGAACATTCTTTTTGAAAGTGAACTTACTGGAAGATTCTCTAATGGAATCAGGTAACGTATTCCATAAACGCGATGATTGTAAAGTAAAGGAGTCAGACATGAAGCCAGAACGAAAAAGTGGAGTATAGAGCACAAGAGAGTTGTTAGAACGGAGTTCGCGATCATGGGTGTCTCGGAGATACTGAAACTTACATTTTAAGTATTCAGGAGAAAGAGGGTTAAAAAGAATGGAGAAAAGAGTGCAGAGTAACCTCTGTTGTCTACGCTGGCGGATAGGAAGCCATCTAAGTTGGGATCGATACTGCGATATATGATCAAATTTTAGTCTCCACTACAGGAGCACGACCCTCTCTCGTCCGTGCTAGACGGAAGGAGGATTTGGCCTACACTCCCCACGCTGGCCAAACGGGTTGGGGAGGCCTGATCGTACTATCTTTCAATGCCTAGGGGCGTAATAATTGGGCGAGCAGCTAAAATTCTAAAACTGGGCGACTATTAAATAAATGTTCTTAGATAAATTACACAGCGCCATCCAGTCCCATACAAAGTAATTCTTGTATTGTGGGCATTAAATAACTGTTAAATATACTTAAATACATATTTTTGTCATGTCAGTCAAATTGAACATATAACTTGCGTGTTAAGGAGGAGCTCGACAGCGTCGTTGCAGGTGACGCTCTAATCGAACAAGCAAGTTAAGCAACGTCGACCATAACCTGTCCAAGGATGGTTTTATTTATCTCGAGTCGTATCATGCTTCGGAGATGTGTCATTAGATGATAGTCGTCATATTTTATGACCTTTAGGCGGCTTGAAAACACAGCCCGCCGCCAATCCGAAGTTGAGCAGCATTGTGGCAGCGTGATTGAGTATGCTCTAAATCCCTTCAATTGAGTATAGACCCGTATCTCAGCAGCAGCAGAATGTATAATACATATAAATAAATAAAGAAATATTGTCAGACAAATTACACAGCGCCCAATCTAGCCCCAAAGTAAGCAAAGCTTGTGTTATGGGTACTAGACAACTGATAAACATACGTAAATACATTTTTTTTTTGTAAATACATACTTATTATACATAGAAAACACCCAGACTAAGACAAACAGACATGTTCATGCACACAAATGTTTGTCCTATGTGGGAATCGAACCCACGAGCGTTGGTGTCGAAGCCGCGTCATTGACCGCTACGCCACCGAGCTCGTCCATAGAGAATATATAGAACACCCAGGCCAAGACAAACTAACGGGTTCATACCTACACACAAATGTTTGTCATGTGGGCCATTCTATCACCGGGCTCGTTACTGACTATACTAAATTGGCAACTAAAAATTATATTTAAAACATTATAAAATATTTTTAAAAATGAATAAATTCCCCTCCCCCGCCTTTTCCAATTTTTACAAATATTTGTAATATTCTGGCAAGTGGGCCGAAATTGATTATTTAAATAATAATATAATAATATATTTAAAACATACCAAACATAACCTAACTTAATAATTTAGTCGTCCATTTTCGTTTGGCCCATTTGGGGTGTATGTGGTTCATCGGCATCTTTGAACCAAAACCAACTTCACCTGCACGCGGTGCACCCTGCTGACTGACAAACGAAGCTCTGGCGAAAAGAGAGGTAGGGAGCGAAATTGTAAGCTACCCGACTGGGGAATGTACCTCCATCTCATAGAATACCGCAGCCAAATAACAATTCCCTTGAGGGTTATTGTGTTCCTGGGAGTGAGTGAGGTCACCTGAAAGGAAGGAGATGGTACAATGACAGCGGGAATTTATTATTGTTATTAGGATTATGTTGCGAGTGTTAATATGGCTACGGTAACCGCTTCACAACAGGTGGGCCGTATGTTTGTCTTCCACCCGACATAGTATATAAAAAAAAATTGTAATTTTTAGTCACTCAATTTATTATTTTCTTTTTTCAATTATTTCTCCAGAACTCCGTGTAAGCCAAGTAAAGCCTGACCAGGAAAATAATAAAACCTCGCAATATTGGGGAAAGTCAATAAAACTAATCCCATGATCCCACTACCCACTAATATTATAAAGTAGGTGAAGGATACTCTAGTGCAGGGCCACGATGTGCATGGCCCCGATTAAGATACTCATGTCTATTACGTAGAGATTCTCCGAGCATTCGACTTTAATATTAATCAAGCCTTTTAATTAATAAAAAATATTTTTAATTCATTAAATATAGTTAAAGCTTATTTAAAATTATTTTAGTTAATGAAAAATTAATTAATTTTTAATTAAAATTAAAGACATGTTCATGCACACAAATGTTTGTCTTTTGTGGGAATCAAACCCACGAGTTTGTTGGTGTCGAAGCCGCGTCATTGACCGCTACGCCATAGCCACCGAGCTCGTCAAAGCTTTACCCCGGACCCGGACACACTGTATTTGTCACGAGTCATTCCCTAGGTACTCCATTCCTTTCTTCTAAATTTCCCATACATTAATTTTGAATAAGTTCATGGGAGAAAGTTTCTGTTACAAATAACTTCGAAGCTTGGTTGCTGTCTCTGGAGACAGCAGGGCTCACTCTTTCTTTGCTCAAATAATCGGAATTGTTATTCGGTGAGGAAACTTTTATGTCTTGCCTATCTGTCACACGGAATGTCATTGGATATTTTGAACCAATCCAAATCAAATGTTTAGGCTTTGTTCGGACTATTTAGTAGATGGTTTATGTGAAGTTTGCACAAAATCGGTACAGCGGTTCTTCATTTATCACATTTTTTGTAACAAATGAATTCAATAAATGGCGGATCATTTTGTTAATGGGGATTTTGCTGTCAAATTGAAATTTTTTTCAGATGGAGATTGTGCTGTCAAATTGAAACTTTTTTCAGTGTTGACAGTACAAGCATGTTGTTATGACATCCAGACATTCATTCTACATTATTTTGATCTATCTCGTTGGGTTCAGCCAGCGTTTGCAATGAAAGAGCAAAAAAATGTGTTTATTTACGACATCACATTAGAAACCTCTAAATTATCAGTGTTTTTCTACTATGTTATGCATATATTATACATATAAACTTTCCAGTTGAATCACTCTATCTATTAAAAAAAACCGCATCATAATCCGTTGCGTAGTTTCAAAGATTTAAGCATACATAGGGACATAGGGACAGAGAAAGCGACTTTGTTTTATACTATGTAGTGACGAAGCACGTACCGGACCGCTAGTTTTTTATATTACTTTGTTTCTAAGTATTTTCTGAATAGTTTTTTTTAAGAGCTCGGTGGTCGAATGGTTAACAATGGCCACTTTAACTCCGAGGATGCGGGTTCGATCCCCGCACAAGACAAATACTTGTGTGAATGAACATGTGTGTTTGTCTTGGTTTGGTTGTTTTCTAAGTATTATATGTATGTAGGTTACAAAAAAATGTATTTAAAGGATTAACTAATTAATCGATTTTTATGAACCGATACTTGAACCTTGGAGGAAATTACAGTCTCTCGATAATTAGAGGAGTAACAGGAGTGGAACTGTGGGTGAGAGCTATTAAACTTATAAAGCATTATTACCTAAGAATTTTTTATTTTAATTCTCACTCTGGTTACTTATTTTCTGTGCTGACTGTAACCCTGTATAGGTAAAGGGGTGGCTTCTATTCACCGAGCCGTGCAGTACGTGTCGCGCTTTCACGCTGGTGACTGTGCGTTATTTTTGCGTCCTAATTAGCAAGGCCATTGCTCGCCCCTGTTGCCTACTATCTCACTACAGGTAAGAGCAAATCATGTTTAACAATCACAATATGATTGTGACTCTTATTGCGTTTTTTTTTATGAGAGGGGGCAAACGAGCATAAGGGTCACCTGATAGAGAGTAATGACCACCGCCCATGGAAATCAGCAACACCAAGGGATCGCTGATCCGTTGCCAGCCTATACTCCCTCCTTTCTTTCTTTCTGGTGACCTCACTCACTCGCAGGAACACAACAGCCCTCAAGGGAATTGTTATTTGGCTGCGGTATTCTGTGAGGTGCAGGTACTTCCCCAGTCGGGCAGATTAAAAGATACGCTATGCCCTACCTCTCTTTTCGCAAGAACCTCGTTTATCAGTCAGCAGGGTGTACCACGTGCAGGTGAGGTTGTCACCTGCACGTGGTACACCCTGCTTTGGTTCAAAGATTGTTGATGTGGTGCATCCTGCTAACGAGGCTCTGACAAAAGAAGCAGGACAATGTCGAGACTGGGGGAGAGACCTCTGTGGCGCTCTTTCGTCTCTAATGCCAAAATTCACTTCCATATCATTTGTATCACACCCCGGACACTCCATACAAATGTCGCGTCGTTTACTACTACATAAATAATGACGTCTGTGCAGAGCGTAAACGAGTGTGTGTGCGTGCGGCGCCATACAAACTGTTCCTGATTTGTCTCAGAGGGGAGGTGAGGTCGACACGTGAGAGCGGTAGGGAGTGGCCATACTGTACGTAGTACTAATTCATATACTGTGTTTATATATAGTATTATTTATAAGCAAGTAAGAATATATAAAAAAAAATTTTAGAAACAAGCTTTTATTAATCCCTACTAATATTATAATTAAATGCGAATGTGAGTTTGTTTGTTACGCTATTACGCCGAAACTACTCAACCGATCATCATAAAACTTTGTGCAGATATTCTCAATAAAAGAAAGGACAAAGGATCATTTTTATTTTAAAAAAAATGTAAATGCAGGCTAACATGCGTGTGGAAGCTGGTAGTTAATAAAAAAGAACTAAATAGTTTGCTGTGTCTCGCATCAATTGTTAATCTGGATATTATAAATCACTATTTTATGGAGGCGGCTTTTAAATGGCGGCATTTAGAAATGTTTATTACATTTCCGCCACCGGTCGTGGGTTCAAATCCCACTTAGGGAGGCAGGTGAATTTTTCCATTTTTCAAAAATATATTTATCTGGCAAGTTGGCCAAGACAACTATTTAAATAATAATAATGTTAATTACACATTTAGGTAATCTTGCATTGTTCCGAGAATCGAACTAAATTTCAGCTCAATTGAGCACTAGGGAGTGGATCTTTAATTCAATAAATTTGATTAGAGACAGCGCGGTGAAACTAAAATAAAAACTTTTTAAACAGCAACTATTTACTACGTACTCGTACGACTTTAAAAATATCTCTCCATGAAATACTGGTACATAGAAATGTGAATAAATAAACAAGTGTGATTTATAAAGCGGTCTTGTTTACAGAATTCGTATCAATCAAACGAGATTAATGAAATCATGATTAAATTCGTGCAGAGCAACCCGACGTTGATTTGGGTTCAGAAATGCTCGCTTAGATAACGTACACACGGTTGACAACCCTATGATATTATCCTACTTCTATCATACTTCTAAAGGCGCGTATCCACCAGAAACTTTTGTCACCAACACGTATTGATAATATAAAAGTTAGCAACTTTTGTTCGGTGGAGACTCGGCTAAATAATATATGATAGCGCATTTATGAGTGGGGATGTTTGATATTTTTTCTGACATTAAATATCGCTAGGTAGGCGTCGGGTCCAGATTGTCAAAAGTACTGAATTTTTTGACAGTGAAACTTTAAGACGACAAGACAACACAAGACATTTGACAAGATGCTATGAATTGACAAATGTTTGGACCCTACGCTACATTGATGTTCTTTGGATTGACAGTGAACCAAAGATTCTGTCACTCACTCATGCGGAGCGTTGTTGTGTCGATGGTAGCGGGGCGGCCATATTGGATCGTCACTTTTCGAACGATCGGCGGCCGCGCACCACGTCCTCGACGAATCGCTTTTTGACCGACTCCAAAAAAGGAGGAGGTGCTCAATTCGGCTGTATATTTTTAATTTTGGTTAATTAATTACTCCGTGATTTATAAACCGATTTGAAAAAAGTTTTTTTTTTAAGAGTATACTTCCAGATTGGTCATATTTTTTTCATCATTATCAGTCTGTATCTACATACGTAAATGTAGAGTAATCTCTACATAGAGATTGCTCCACATTTACGTATATAGAATACAGGCTGAAATTAGCTTGGAGGTTTTTTTTAAATTATGAACTATACCATATGATCGTTTCTAATTTTGTTAATAATGTCTATGTTGTTCGCAATATTAAAATTATTTAAGCGGTGTCTTAATTTATGAGTTCTTTCAATAAATGAAGATTTTTAATAATTTTCGGTCTACCCGCCTATAATTTATAAATTCCTCGTCCGCATACTCACACCCTTATTATAGACTGCCCTGATGAAAGATCACTCTCACCTTCGTATAAATTAGACTTAGGTACCTCGGTAAAATTTTGTGCGTCACGCAGTAACGCTAACGCAGCTTACTGCGCCGGCTCATTGAGTTAATCCAAAATTGCGCAAACAGCAACAGCAAACAGTTTTAAACATCTATAATGTACAGACAACATTATTCTCTGATCAAATCAATTCGTTATTATGCAGATTTGCATTGCTTCAGCTAAACGGCAATAGAATTGTAAACAAATTTAGTACGATTGGTATTTACCGATCCGATCCTGTCGAATAAACCATTCATTTTCGCGCATTTCCTTATACGTGATTGATGGAAGACGCGTCATACGTTCCCATCGCTATTTCCTATGTCGGCTAAATTAACAGTGGCAACCTATGACATTTTATATATAGACGGGACATAGGTGAACACAGACCATAGACCATGTATAGCAGTAGTCAGACAAAATAAAATATTTATAAATTTTAAAATAAGACAATATAAATATAAATAAATTATCTAAAGATTTTATTACAGAATTAAAAAAATATATAAAATTTAAAAGCTTTATAAAAAATTATAAATTAAAAAATATTATAGCCAGTTATCAATCATTTACTGATATTCATTTAATTGACTTTAAAAAAAAGACATTCACTGTATGGTAGTACGACACAAGCTATGTCCTTCCCGTATGTTACCAAGACTACGTCACGAATTTGGTTGTCAAAATCTGTCATTTTCCATACAAAATACAGCTGATGTCGTAGACTAGTTAAACTCACGTAAGCTCAGTTGTCGCTGAAGAACATACCAAATTTCCTTCTTTCTACCGTGCTATGTTCGCGATTTTCAAATATTTAAAATCTGTGCCTGATTGCTTAATAATGTCATAGTTTTTAGCTATGAATCGCTATTACTTATCTTCCTTTCCCTATGTGTGTTCTACCGATTGTATCCCACCAAAACCATAAATGTAAAAAAGGAGAGCCAAGTTCAATACAAAAATTATGCTTGGCTGTGGCACAATACACTGTTGTATTTCTATGCTGTGGCTGTGGGCTTCGCCGCAAAAAGAATGGAGATCTAAATGAGTGCCAAGTTCTATGCAAAATCCAAATATGTATTTATAGGAACAAAATAACATTATGATCAAGTATTAAAGTCTATTTCTTTGCTTTATTGGATACCTATAACAATTGCTGTTATTTAAAAAAATGTGAGATCTTAAAGTAGATGAGATTTGACTTGGCCAGTTTGGACTACTGTGCGGTTCTAAAGAAATTTTCTTCCGCGTACTGTCAAGCTGTGGAATGAACTACCTATGAAGATTTTCTCAGGAGACTACAGTATGAGGTTCTTCTAAAAACCGGCTAAGTGCGAGTAGGACTCGCGCACGAAGGGTTCCGTACCATTATCTATAAAAACGGCAAAAATGTGATATGTGAGCCCCCTTAAATATTTATTTTATTCTATTTTTTAGTATTTGTTGTTATAGCGGCAAAAGAAATACATCATCTGTGAAAATTTCAACTGTCTAACTATCGCGGTTCATGAGATACAGCCTGATGACAGACGGACGGACGAACGGACGGACGGACAGCGCCTTAGTTCCTTTTTAGGGTTCCTTTTTACCCCTTGGGTACGGATCCCTAAAAGGCGTATTTCGTACAGAGTCGCAACGCGCGTGTGATGCCCCTGGTGTTACAAGCGTTCATGGACTAGGGTATTATAGATAAAATACGGTAAAATAGGTACGGTACGCTTCTAAGTTAGTAGTATAAAAACCTCATTATTCCACACATTAATATTAAAATAACGTTAAAACAAGCAAAGCAATTTCTCTTTCCGGCACATACTATAGTGGCTCAATATTTACTATGTATTTAAGTTACCTACGGTATCATCATCATCAGGTCCATTTTAGTCTCCACTACAGGAGCACGACCCTCTCTCGTCCGTCCTAGACGGAAGGAGGATTTGGCCTACACACCCCACGCTGGCCAAACGGGTTGGGGAGGCCTGATCGACATTTGATAATGTATTTCCCTTCGTCGCCTTGTACGACATCCACGGGAAGAAACGGAGTGGATTCTATTCTAGTCTGCCGGAAACCACACGGCCAACCTACCTACCTACGGTATATATACGTAGTTTATTTTTATGCTACGTCGTGTGGCAAACCAGCATATTATATATTATGTCACTCGCGCTCAGCCACCCCCGCTGCCAACGCAGCAACTCCTTGCTTCCTAGCGACCTGAATCATTCGCAGGAACACAACAAACCTCAAGGGAATTGTTATTTGTCTATGGTATTCTGTGAGGTGGAGGTACTTCCCCAGTATGGCAGCTTACAAAATACGTTACACGCCCTACCTGTTTTCGCCAGAGCCTTGTTTATTAGTCAGCGGGGTGCTCCAGTTGCAGGTAAGGTTGGCTTTAGTTAAAAGATTTTGAAGAAGCACCTACAAAAAACTTATACGTAGGTATATGGCGTGGTAGTACCAACACTGCGAACTTGTAGAACAAAATAAAATACTAATTTTGTTTATTAAAATTTATAATTTAATAATAAAACTAAAACAACAATGGCAATCGTGTTAATGACATTGAAATAAATCAATTTACATTAAAATAAAGAATATCTTTATAAGACATTAATTAATTTATTACAAATATAACATACATACGTACAAGTTTATACATTCCGTTTTGTTATATTGCCCCCAATTGTTATACCTATTGATTTAGGATGTATGGCACAAAATATTATTATTCGGCGGTGGAAATATAGTTTTATCATAGGTAATTATTTCGATGGAGGAGCTCGATGGCCTCGTAGTGCTTGTCAATCTAATCAAACACACAAGTTAAGCAACGTCAGCTGTAGCCTGTCCATGGATGGGTTTATTTATCTCGGTCTCCTCCGTGTTTCGGAGGGCACGTCAAGCCGTCGGACACGGTTGTTGTCGTTAGATGATAGTCGTTAAGCCAAGTCAGTGGCCTTTAGGCGCCTTGAAAACACTGGTCTCCCCCTTCTTACTGGTCTTAATGACAACAGCCGGGATCGACGGCCCTGCGAACCACGGAGGAGTTCGAGATAATGAAACCCATCCTGGGACAGGCTACGGCCGACGTTGCTTAACTTGCGTGTTCGATTAGACTGACACGCCCAACGACGTCATCTAGCTCCTCCAGCATAGAAAAAGTAAGTTCAACATTAAAATATTCTTTATGCTGCCGTAATAGCGCTGGATTTTGCTGAGCATCTTTTACTAATACAGTACAGTTGATCGTACATTTAAAGGCTACCAGTAGAGTCACGGGAAAGAAAAATTTCCCATGACACTACTGATAGTGCCAAGCAGTAGTGCCAAGGGCAATAAAGGCTAGTGGAGACTAAAATGACCTGATGATGATGTAGGTATATCATAATATTATTTGCAATAAAATTTAATACAACTTGAGCGACCGAGTTTTACAGGGCATTTTTAGGTCTCAACTATTTTTTTTTTTAGATTTTAAACCTACACATTTGATTAGGCTAGCTGCAAACTAGCTATAATCACACTCCGGCTGCTTCATACAAATGTAGCATCTTTAACTATTTCATAAACACCTACGTCTTTGACAATCACATAATCGTGTGTGAGTGCGGCGCCATACCAACTTTTCGAGATTCCTCTCTGAAGAAAGGCTAGGTTGATATAAGAGAGGGACACAGAGTGACTATACTGTATCTAGGACTGCTATGCTATTCTACATCGCCCATTTTATTAGCAGAGACTAATTCGGTGGAATAACCAGATTAAAAAAAACACATTTTCAAATGAGCGTGTAAAAAATAAAGTTCTAAGTATAAACAAATAATTTCCACGATATTGCATCCACAACAAGTCTAGCTGGAATTCCCATAGGATTCTCTTTGAAATATTACCTGACCTAGTTACACATCCCGTTCCATATACTTCTAGAGTCACACACAGTAGAGATATGAAGCAGTATATCAACTCTCAGCGTGCGAAACCGATATACTTATACAAGTAAACACCGCGCGCCTCTATTAAAGTCTTGTGACTTATTATATTAGTGTGTATATTGTTATAAAATGAATGCACACAATACCACATAAACAGTAGTCTACACACCAAGGGTCGTAACGTACCACTTACATTACGAATGAGCATTTGGAATCGAGACGTAGGCGAGACTTCTAAACGGCCACGAGGGATGTAATTTGAGCTTACCCCAGAGTGATGTATATACTACTTTATACAACACTTGCAAAAAATATAAAAGAAAAGATTTGCACATACTGTCAAGCATATCTGTCTTGACTTCTCAGTGTATTTAAAGCCGCCCAAAGACCACTGACTTGGCTTAACGACTATCATAACTAACTGTCGACAACAGCCAGGATCGACGGTTTAACGTGCCCTCCGAAGCACGGAGGCGCTCAAGATATATAAACCCATCCATGGATAGGCTACGGTCGACGATACTTAACTTGCGTGTTCAAATTAGGGTGACACGCGCAACAACACCATCGAGCTCCTTCGTTTAAATGGACTATACAACACTAAAATATTATTTTTCAATTTGAAGCAGTAGTTTCTGAGACTAGCGCATCATCATCATCATCAGCCAAACAAACAAACGCTTCAGTTCATAATATTAGTATAGATTTGCCTATGGGGCTTCACAATGTGCCGCATATTGCTAAAATAAGTGATGCTAGTCATTGGGGAGCTGTTTGGCTGCGTAGATTTCGATTTATTTGGAGTTGAGATACTGTTCTATACGCCTACTGTGATAATGTGAGTTATACATATTCATGATCATACATCGTCTACTGTCTACTTGGTATACTCCAGTGATTCTGAAACTGTGGGTCGCGACCCCCGCCAAGTTATATTCGGGGGGTCGCGGGGGAAGAAACGCAAATCTTTGAAGGTCATTTAATATAATAAAAAAAATGTAAATTCAATAGTTCATCAACTCAAATCTTTAAGCAAATCTTTTTCCAATGGAAGCTTCTCTCTTCCTAATTTTTATGTAAACAAAATCGAAAGCCAATGGCACTAACAAATTTAAAGCTTTCATAGCCGGCTGAATTGTTGAAGTTTGGCGAAGGAGGAGGAGAAGGAAGGGGGAGGGAGGAGGGGGCACCAGAAATTGTTAACTTCAGCCAGTCAGTATAACAAGAGCCGGGGTACGTACGGGCCTCGAGCTAAAGCGCTCTTTACCCGGGCAAGACTCCGGGGGCTTCGACCCTCGTGTAACTAAACCACGTACCACCATACGCGAGTGTGGAAAAGATACGGTGTGGTTGACTAACTGATTGATAGAGCCTCATAGAGGCGACAGTAAGTGGCAGACCTCACAACAAACACACACACACAACATTTGTTGGACGATACGACGATGAAAGTAAGAAACATATATGATACGACAAAACGGACAATGATACAGATAATTTACATCGCTGGAATTTTATGTTTCAGGTCGCAGCGGGCCCCTACTTGTTGCCGTGCCCAAAGACAACGGTCTCACACTCATGAGCCCTGCCGCGACCGAAACTCCTAGACAACACTAAGGACCACAACAAACGCTCACACACAATATTTATTGAACGATTCAACGATAACAGGATATGCAAACATATTATACACAACATATATGAAACAACCAACTGACAAATAACATAGACCATATATTTTTTACTTATAAAGGGGCCCCGTATTCAAAAAGATTGAAAAGCACTGGTATACTCTATCAAAGGTAAAGCGATTAATGATTAATCTCCGTTTTGTTAGTCTATTATCATAATCGGATTTGCAATTCATTGATGTGGTGTTACGGTGAGAACTAACCTGTGGAGTGATGTAAATTAATTAATTAAATTTGCTTATATATAAAACGACCGGTAGCTAAAGGGGTAGTTACACTAACACGCTCGGCATAGATCATTGCTATTGAGAATAGTTCGTACACTGTTATTAGATCGCTTAAATTAAAATCACTTCTAGTCCGTATTCTAGCCCACTGGGCCGATATCGAGTTTGAGTTGAGCGAGTAGATTCGCTGTAAAATTCATTGATTTGTAAGTATGTTTTCCATTGATTTGAATGGAAAATGTATTTGACGATTCGTCAAGGACATGATCGAACTCAATTTTTTTGAAGTGACAATGGCCCGGTCACATCTGCCAAGTAAGTGATGGCAGATGGGGGAGGATGGTATTAGAGTGGAGGCCGCGCGTAGGATGACGAAGTGTTGGACGCCGTCCTACTAGATGGTCCGATGACCTTAAGAAAGCGGCCGGGAGCGGCTGGATGCGATAGGCGGAGGATCGTATCTGGTGGAAAGCATTGGGGAAGGCTCATATCCAGCAGTGGGTAGATACAGGCTGATGATGATGATTATGATGTCCATTTTTAATAATAAAATATATAAATAAACAACAATTTTAAGTATTGACTAAGGGACCTAAAATCCTTCTTAATAGACGATGTGAACTATTTACTGAACAGAAAATGACTGTTTTCGCAATTTAATAAATGATCTTACAAATTTAAGTAAAGTACAAGGACTGGCTGGAGTTCTAATTAAGTTACTGACTTAAATTTCATTCAGTATCTCATTCCAATGACAACTGAATAAAAAAAACGTAACAATAATGCGAAAGCGTACAATCAAATGCATATTAGGTTTATAGCTGCACAGCAAAACCGACACTTTACATAAAGAAAACCCGACGCTTTACGTAAAAATGATCGAAAGATCGAATGACCAATAAGAATAAGAGGAAATAAACTGGAAACCCAGACGTACAGTTATGAGCATGTGAAACTAGACGTTGTGACATTGTCTTATGCCATACGTTAAGTTATTAGAAACTAAAATCCTACTGCAAAGCCAAGCTCTTACAGTCAACGATTCAACAAGTCGAGTACAGTAAAGGCTACATTTCTTGAAGACATTTCTTTTTCATGTGCACCTTTTAGAATAAAATATCTCATTGCATTATAATTTCCCAAAAATTATAACATCCCCTATTTTATCTATGATACAGTATTAAAACTATATTAAAGCATTTACAAATATTAAAAATAATGAAGAAATATATACCATTCCATTTGTACAATGTCTATTCTATATTTATAGGTATACTTAAATTTTATATTATAAAACATTTCGTTGTTATAATATGTGTGTCGTATGGGGGATCCGTCATAATCACCCCCCCCCCCCCCCTCATCACGCCTGGGCTGCTAATGGGCCTAAGACCACCTCTAGTAATTGAGGTTTATCTTCTATGTGACACCCCATCCTGAGTCGAAGACTGGATCCGCTCTTTGCGTATATTGTCAGGCAACGTGACCAACACGCCCAAAATGTTGGCTAGTGTATGGCAGTTTTTATATTTCTCTTTTACCTCTATTATTGCATAAGGTATCTGTTCTACTTGTGCTCCCAAAATCCCGAGCCCACAGATATATCCTTCCTCGAGACATTTCTCTCACTGATGAAGATTTGTTTCTATCTGCAGCAGTATGGACGGCCTTGCAGACAGTGATGTTGAGCGTTGATCGATCCTGGAGCTTCACCGGCTAAGCTGAAGCCGTTTCTCATCGGATTAATTGATTGCGAAAATCAAGATTTCAGCTTACTTTTATGATACTCATGCTTAACTTATCTGATAGAAACTCTGGAGCTCTACCAACTGAGCTGAAGATGTTTGTCAATAACTAAAAGACCTATTTTACGATAAGAATCCGCTCCAGCTTCCGCAGTAAGGCCCGTGGTTAGACCAATGCATCGGATACCGCCATCTTGGTCGCTTCCCTTCCTACCTTCCAGCCCGATACAGTTATTGAGTTCCAGGTAGTTAGAAAATAAATATATTTAGGGAATGACATTGACATTGTGTCATTAATACAACATGCCCTAAAATATTTATTTTCTATAAATATAATGATCTTAGACATTGTGTATCTGAAGATTGTGTATCTTTTCAGGACTATATTACGTCTATATTTAAGGTATCATTATACCCTTACAGCATTACTATACTCTCTGATCTTTTACGCCATTGTATTATTATCAGGATTCCAAAACCTTGCGTTTAAAAATTCAATTATTATTCTTTAATCAGGTAAACCCTGTGGCATAAACCCTAAATTCCGCAACAAAGTAAATGCTTGCTTCCTCCTAGGTGATAGGTTGGGAGGTTACATCTAAATTATGTCATTCAAATTAGAGAACCAAGCTTCAGACAACTTTTTCCTCTTCATCAGCAGAATCCTGGGTTAGTGTGTTCTATAACGCATCTCTTGCAGTATTTCTTCACGGCTCTGTACCCTCGCAGCGTAACCGGTGTATCCTGGATATTCAACTGCGTCAACCCTCGGCAGTAGTAGGCTACAGCTTCGAGTCCATCGTCGCCTATGAGCTCACAACCTCTTAACGCCAGTTTCTTCAAATTTGGACAGCAGCGAGCAAGGATCTGCAAAAAAAAAACAAATGTAAAATAGCATTTTTGAACCGACATGCGTCATCATGGATTCCTTGCGTGATTCAAATTAATGCTATTTATTGTGAGAGTATGCAAGGGATCTAATGCGACATGAAAGTATTGGTGTACTAATTAACCCTAGTTGTTAAAATCTTAGGAAATGCATACCCGATCCTGGAGGACTACAGGCTCTTCCCATAAATTGAAGTACATAAATTGAAGTGGATGGATGAAGTACATGTCTCTAGATAGTCAGGGGAGAGTGACTAAAGGATCAAAAGATTTAAGGACTCGACGTACCATTGGTGCTGTAGAACGATACCCATTCTAAAATTCGCAACGCGCGTGTAATGCCCCTGGTGTTACAGGCGTTTATAGGCTACGGTAACTGCTTTCCATCAGGCGGGCCGTATGCTTGTTTGTCACTTTAGTGGTATAAAAAATCAAGATATTTTGGAGAAAGAATAGAGTAAAAAGAGTGGTATGTTTTTTCTTTTACCATGCTAGTTGTCAAATAATGTAGTATTAAATCAATGAGCACTCCTCGAGATATAATTTGTATAGAACGCAAAGAGACGCTATATCTTTACGTGTAGAGAGAGTGTCCAGTCGATCCGAGATCATTGGGTCACCGACGATTCGAACTGCTCTTCGTTGTATGCGGTCAAATGGAGAATGCAATTACTGGGACGCACCGGTCCAGAGGTGCGAACAGTATTCCATGTGAGGTCGAACCTGGGCTTTATATAGTTGAAGGCTCTGGGGCCCTACCGGGCCACTAAGATCCCTGATCAGTCCCTCGAGCCCCTGTCTAAATTATCAGCCAAACTTTGAATCCCTCTTTTGCAAATTTAATCGAATCAATGCATACTCCCATTGATTTCTATGGTATACTAACTTAAACCCGGTGGTTTAAGTTAGTATACCATAGAAATCAATATTTAGCGAATCCTCGAATTATTTGAAAAACCTCAAATAACATACCTATCCTGCCTCGTACTGTTGTTACTCTCATTAAGATGAAAAAATGATTTATTTTTAAGAAGAAACCTTACAACGAAATGTAGGTACGTTTGTAACTGTTACAAATCAACTATACTATTTTATTTTTTTATACTACGTCGGGTGGCAGACAAGCATACCTGATGTGAAGCGGTTGCCGTAGCCATATTAACGCTCGCAACATAAAATATCGCTCGCGCGCCACCACCCCCGCTGCCAACGCAGCATCTCATTCTTTTCTGGTGACCTCACTCACTGGCAGGAACACAACAACCCTCAAGGGAATTGTTATTTGGCTGCGGTATTCTGCGAGGCGGAGGTACATTCCCCAGTCGGGTAGCTTACAATTACGCTCCCTACCTCTCTTTTCGCCAGAGCTTCGTTTGTCAGTCAGCAGGGTGCACCGCGTGCAGGTGAAGTTGGCTTTGGTTTAAAGGTGTTGATGAACCACTTACACCTCTGACTAAACTAAACAGCATTAACACCATATTGTTGGGAATTCGTTCGTCATTTTCCACCCGGCATATAGATTGACGGTATGGTGCTGGTACTGCACTGATTACCAAAGGGTCACAGAATACCTCATCGGTAGGTACAAGGTGAGTAGGTTCTAGTTGAAGCTCTTTCTTCAACTGGTACCTAAAAAAGATGGGTAAAATAAATCATAAGTAAAGATTTGAGATCTTTTCTTGATTGGGTATTCTGTGAAGTGGAATTGATTCCCGAGTCGGGCAGCTTACAAAATGTTCAAAGCTCTACCTCTCTTTTTGCCAGAGCTTCGTAAGTTAGTCAGCACGGGCACCACGTGCAGATGAGGTTGGCTAAGATATTGATAAACCGTTAACACTTCAATCTAATGTTTCTCCTCCAATCCTTCTTTATGAATTTAAGAGGATTGTGCGAAATAATACCTATGCAGATGTTAACCCATCCGCAATTGAATGGGCAGACCTTGCCCTGATTGCTGAGCAAGGGCGGAGTCTGTCAGGGTAAGGAATGTTGAGATGAGTAGGTTAGGAAGGCTTTCGAGCCGTAACCTAATCAACATAATCAGACTGACGCTCTGGTGATATTTAATTATATACTAGCTGTTTACAGCAGTTTCGCTCAATGACATTATTTTAATTTAAAAAATCCCATGGCAATAAGATGTATTTCCGGTGATTGATATATGGATGTCTAACTTGTTAAACCTTATCGTTGCTTACCTGTAATCCAGCTTCCGAGACATCAGTAGCACCAAGGTCCAGCGCCCTCAGTCGCGAGCAGCCCCTAGCCACCGCCTCCACGCCGTCATCTCCCAGTGCTCCACAACCCCTCGCGTTTAGATACCGTAGCTTATAACAGCGTCTTGCTAGGGTTCGAATTCCCGAATCTGATACCTGAAAAATCAAAACATTTTTAGCAGAAATAAATATATTTTTTTTTAATATTCTTGGACAAATTAAATAACACACAGCCATCAAGTCCCAAACTAAGCATAGCTTGTACTATGGTTACCTATTAGATAACTTATAATTATACTTAAATACATTTTTTTTTGTACATACATATATATACATAGATTACATAGAAAACACCCAGACCAAGACAAACAGACATGTTTCATGCACACAAATATTTGTCATGAGCGAATATGCCAGCATTTAGCTCTCAAATTGCTCCGATCAGGCCCAAATGAATCTTTAAAGTTTCTATGGGCTCCGGGTCCTCTATGACAAGGGTTGCCAACTCTCACAATGACCAAAAATTCGGAATATAATGACGGAAAATATCGGGACAGGCAAAATAAAAACGGGACGAATCAAATCATAGTATTAAACTCCCAATTTTACTAGAAATTTAAATCATACCCATATTCAGAATGTAATTTGAACTTGAAATTGACTAACTATTTATTTAGGTTTTTTTTTTCATAAAAAGTAAATAATTTTTAGTACTATTTTCACTAAAATTACATACATACATAACTTAAATAAAATACAATATACGACAAATTACACACCGCCATCTAGTCCCAAACTACGCATAGTTTTACCATGGGTACTAGATAACTGATAAATAAATATACTTAAATACATGTTGTTATACATACATAATACATTATAAAACATCGATCAGTCCTCCCCAACCCGTCTGGCCAGCGTGGGGAGTGTAGGCCAAATCCTCCTTCTGTCTGGGACGGAAGAGAGAGAGTCGTGCTCCTGTAGTGGAGACTAAAATGACCTGATGATGATGATGATGACATGTTATTATACATAGAATACACCCAGACCAAGACAAACAGACATGTTAATGCCCACAAATATTTGCCTTGTGCGGAACATAATGTATCGAACTTGCGACCTCGGAGTGAAAGTCATTGCTGGCCATTAGACCAACAGGTCAACGTCATATATCGGAGTCTTAACAAGAATATTCAAATATACACTGACCTGGGTACATTTGGCGACAGAGAGATACCGCAGCGCAGGACCTAACTTCGCTAGCTCGTAGAGCCCGAAGTCTGTGACACCAGTACAGTCAGAGACACTTAGCTCCTTCAGGGCGCAGTATGATGGGATCCACCGAACTCCTGCATCTGAATTTTAAAAAAATCATCTTAGATGCATTTTAGATTTGCGAAAATACCAACGGGAATTAACGCGATCATGTATAAGGGTATGCATATACCTGTATTATTGCCTTTACCTTTATTATTTATCTAACTTGGTCAAAACGTCAGGCAATAATATAGGTATGTAAGTACCCTTATGCATGATAGTGTAAATTCCTGTTGTTATTTTCATAAATCGTGCAATGCGAAAAGGTAAAACTTATTATATTATATTTGTATTTTGTTTTTACACGGACCTACCACACATTCCCACCACTGCGTCTCCTGTGTTTTTTTTTAATTTTTTATAGCGTCGGGTGGCAGACAAGCATTCGGCCCGCCTGATGTGAAGCGGTTACCGTAGCCATATTAACGCTCGCAACATAAAATATCGCTCGCGCGCCGCCACCCCCGCTGCCATCGCAGCATCTCCTTCCTTTCTGGTGACATCACTCACTCGCAGGAACACAACAGCCCTCAAGGGAACCGGTATTCTGTGAGGTGGAGGTACATTCCCCAGTCAGGTAGCTTACAATTACGCTCCCTACCTCTCTTTTCGCCGGAGTTTCGTTTGTCAGTCAGCAGGGTGCACCGCGTGCAGGCGAAGTTAGCTTTAGTTCAAAGATGTTGATGAACCTCTTACACCCCAAAAATCCTGTGTTACCAGCTGTTAATCCTGTGTAACCAGGATTACCAGCTGCGACCATCACGATGGCAATGAATAATGAAATCCACTGCAGTTCCGCCCGGAGTTAACCTGACGGCTGCCTTAGAACTCATAACGAATTTATTTACTAATTCTGAAGAAACTTGTAGGAGTAAGAAGCTTTTGAAATTTGACTTCCCCTGTTAGCAATGTGAGACACTGCAATATACCAAATAAGGCATTCAAACCTAAAGAGATGGCTAGTCTCTTATATTTGTAATCTCGGTATATAATTTTCCGCATTTAGTGAATCCTCGCTTACAATTACGCTCAGCCTAACTACCTCTGTTTCGCCAGGGCCTCATTAGTCAGTTAGTACTATGTACCACGTGCAGGCGAGGTCGGCTTTGGCTCAAAGATTAGGCAATACTTGATAGCTTCTATAAACTATAGAGGTAGCACGAGATTGTTAAATGAAATTGATAATATAATAAAGTCCATTCCAATCTTGGTTTAGTCCGTGTAAAAAAACCTCTTTTCGCGCTTTTTGAAGAACCTCTAGGTGTACTCCCCTGGGAAAACCTTGTCAGGCAGTTCATTTCAATTTCCTCCATTCCACCCTAAATAAATCACATAATAAAACTTCACAGTTTTAAGATGGAAAATACCATGTTCATTTGATTAATGAATTATCATTGCAGTGGTGGTCAGCCACGTACATCCCAAAATCGTGTTATAAAAAAACCTAAGACGTAATGTAAAAAGAGGGTATATAACGGCGGGTTCACACAGTTTCTATGGAACCAGTCAGCTTGACATCCCATGCATTATGGAAAGCCGATACTCCACGTAATACAGGAAAATATTTTTAAAATAACCAACCCACCCACATGATGCCAAAGGCTATTATTCTTTTAAAATGTTTTGACAGTTTAATACCTTTCATATTGCAGGAAAGGAGAACATAAATAACATAAAAATATTTTATGAAACGATGTAAACAAGCTTGGACAAAGTCAGTCAAAAATAGAGATTGTTTATTGGTGTAATTTGTGGTCACGATTTGGATAATAAGTAAACTATTCATTTTCATTCAACGAGGCTCTGGCGAAAAGAGAGGTAGGGCATAGCGTATTTTTAAGCTGCCCGACTGGGGAAGTAACTTCCCTCACGGAATACTGCAACCAATTAACAATTCGAGGGTTGCTGTATTCCTGCGACTGAGGGGGAAGGATTATACTTACTCCTTCTTTTCTTTCTTTCTGGTGACCTTACGGCTGGTAACAGATTGGCGACCTCTTGGTGTTACTGATCTCGATAGGCGGAGGTGATTCCCCCCCCCCCCCCCCCCCTCCCCCAACATTTTTTGATCGATTGACGATTTTTGGATCCCTTCATTAGTGAATCAAAGTGGCTTACAAAAGTAATAGTGTCACGAAAGCAGTTACCGCTGCCTATGGACGCCTGCAACACCAAGGGCATTACACCCGCACTGCCGACGCTGTAAAAACCTCATCCCATCTTTTTTTGAAGAACAGCGACAGGCAGGACATTCTACAGCTTGGTAGTACGTGGGAGAAAACCTCTCTGGAACCGCACAGTACGTAACCACTTCGAGTCTAATGAGGATGAATTTCTCACATTGTCTCTATCTCTATATAGATCTAGATTGTAGATCCTAGTGAACGGAAGGCGACAAGCCCCATATAATAGTCTGCTAACATTGATTGATATCATGCCTTATCTTATCTTGTAATGGGTCCAGTGCTGCAGCACCGGTGGCACGTCGACCCTCATGGATCGTTTGTGCACTTCCTGTTCTCTAGTAACTCTCCCCTGACTATCTGGAGATATATTCGATGTACTTCAGTTCGCCTTTAATTTGGAAGAACCTGTAGTCCTCCAGGTCCGGGCACGCCTTTCCTAGGATTTCCATTCGTTTGCCAGCTAGGATATCACATTGACATATTACGTGGTCCATGGTCTCTTAAGGTTCCTGTATCAATAGCCCAGAATGCATGTTCTGTATTCTGGCCTATTGATAAGTCCCCGTGCCCTTGGCAGGCATAATGCCTAGTCAGTGCCCAAATTATGAGTCCGTTTTCAGTTGTATTTCTGTACATGTTTGTACCAATTCGCTGTGCCTTGACCGATGGTTTCCTTAGGGTGTAGTATGCCACTCATTTCTCTCCAGTCAGCCAGATGCCTAGAGTTTGTCCTATCAGTTATGGCCATAATGACTGTCCCATATGAGAGACCTATAAAGGGTGCAGGTCCCATAAAATCTCTGCTTGATCTCTCCCTTGCCAGTTCATTAGTCTTCTCATTACCCTCAACGCCTGTATGTCCCGAAACCCAGTCCAACTCCAGCGTATTACTATTAAGGCATCGTGCTGTAAAGAACACCATCTTTAAATAATATAATACGAACCTGTGACTAGAGTGCACCGTCGTAAATACAAATACTGCAGTGAAGGGCAGGTATGCAGCAAGGCACATAGCCCGGCATCCGTGACGGATCCGCAATCCGTCAGATCTATGTATTCCACAGGAGGTTTGCGGGTCGCCAACCGTGACTCCAGCCATGCCCATTCCGGCCAGTCCACATTGGTGCATCCTGGGCAAGAAACAAGGCTTTTATCAAAAATTTACCAGTACTAAAAATGTTTAGTTATTAAAACTCGCAGATTTTGCAGCTTTTGTTTTAAAACGGTACAGTCACGGTAAACTAACCCGACTTTGTTTTATAAATAAAACAAAGTCGGGTCAGGTCGACTTTGTTTTATATATTTATATATATAAAACAAAGTCGGGTTAGTAGTTGGACCGTTTTTAATTCCTACAAACAAAATGAGTAACACAACAACTCTTTTTCTGGTAACTCGCAGGAACACAACAACCCTCATGGGAACTGTTATTTGACTGTGGTATTCTGTGAGGTGAAGATACTTCCCCAGATGGGCAGCTTACAAATACGCTGTACACTACCTCACTTTCTAGAGCCAGCCGCCCTAGCCAAGTGTAATTCGTAACGTAACGAACGTTAGATAGATCACGTGACATTTGTCAATTCTCATATTAAAATGTTCGATTTCGACAAATGTCACGTGATCTATCTAACGTTCGTTACGCTACGAATTACACTTGGCTAGGGGGGCTGAGCCTCTTTCGCTAGACGGCAGGGTGCACCACGTGCAAGTGAGGTTGGCTTTGGCTCTAAAGATCGTCACCACTTACACCCCAAATCAAACAACAACCCCAAAAGGAATCGATTCCTATTGATTTGATAGATTACGCTTCAGCGGCTTTGTAAGATATTTATACAAGGGAAAGATTGGGGGCCTAGGAAGTTTGTTTGTAGGAATAAACCAATTTTATTATAGGCAGCTGCGTGATTGAGTTACACAACGAAGTTGATTCGAGTTCGATACCGACGAGATTTCTCGCGTCCAAACTTAAAAAATATGCCATACTTTTCTTACACGAAAGATTTTTTTTTTGACGTGACAACGTCTTATAATTCGATGGAGCCGGCTGTACGCACGAAAAAACATGACTCATGAGGCGTTACCTGGCTCTGAGGCGTTCCATTAAAATTTTCTTTTGAAAAATGCAAACATTCCATCAGTATTTTTTTATGACGTTGTCACGTTCAACTATCGTCAGTAAAACGACTTTACAGACAACCGATTTTTTTTTTATACTATGTCAGGTGGCAGACAAGCATATGGCTCGTCTGATGTGAAGCGATTACTGTAGCCATATTAACGCTCGCAACATAAAATATCGCTCGCGCGCCGCCACCCCCGCTGCCAACCCAAGGAAGGAGACTTTTCTGGTTACCTCACTCACTCGCAGCAACAACCCTCAAGGGAACCACTGCTGGATATAAGCCATCCCCAACGCTTTCCACCAAATATGATCCACCGACTTCCACATCCAGCCGCTTTCTTAAGGTCATCGGACCATCTAGAAGGAGGGCGCCCAATTCTTCGTCGTCCTACGTGCGGCTTCCACTCTAATACTTTCATCCTCCATCTGCCATCACTTACTAGGCAGACGGCAGATGTGACCGGCCCTTAAATATATATGTATAATATAACTATATGTATAATCTATAACTAAATGTATAATCTAATAAAAAAAACTATTTATCTAACACGAATATTTCTAAAGATTCCTGGCAGATCAAATTTTTATACCCAAAAATCTACGTAACTACATCGAAATCTTTGCGTCGACGTTTATGAGATCGTACTACCATATATATTTATTTATAAGTACAAGAGTTCCTCATTTACAAAGACATTTAATACTATTACGGGGGGCATACCATGTCTCCTGTCTAGCCAGGATTAACACTCGCGCCCACCAAAAAAGGCCAAGAACAATTAAGTCCACTGCAATCCCGAATGTAAAACTAAGGCTGCCTTGGAACTCACAAAGAATTTAATCAGAAGAAATTATTAGGAGTAGGAAGCTTTTGGAATTTGATTCCTTCCAGTGTGATCACGTTATCTTTTTTTTTTTATACTACGTCGGGTGGAAGACAAGCATACGGCCCGCCTGATGTGAAGCGGTTACCGTAGCCATATTAACGCTCGCAACATAAAATATCGCTCGCGCGCCGCCACCCCCGCTGCCATCGCAGCATCTCCTTCCTTTCTGGTGACCTCACTCACTCGCAGGAACACAACAGCCCTCAAGGGAATCGTTATTTGGCTGCGGTATTCTATGAGATCAAGGTACATTCCCCAGTCGGGTAGCTTACAATTACGCTCCCTACCTCTCTTTTCGCCAGAGCTTCGTTTGTCAGTCAGCAGGGTGCACAGCGAGCAGGTGAAGTTGGCTTTGGTTTAAAGATGTTGATGAACCACTTACACCCGCTTATCTTTGCGTATTGCATGAATACTTGCCTAGGTATTGAGTGACTGCTTGATAGCCAATTTTTATTACCGTAATGTGGGGCCTATGCCCCGTCTATATATCATAAAATGTCATAATTTGGTGTCAAATTCATTTCACACCCCACAACATCCAATTTCAACTACACTACCAAATCCCAATTCACTACACCCTGCAAAAACTTAGAATTTATTATAGCAGTTCCCTTCTATCTATGCCTTTGAATATTGCTTTGAATACTTAATAAAATTGTGACTAGGGACGTGAGGTCACGTTTTTTCCTACGCACGCACAAGTCACATGCAGATCTTCGCAATATCGTGTTCCTATTGGCGTTTGACATGTAAAATTGAGTATATATGATGCTATAAGGATATAATATTGTTGTAGAGGCCAGGAAGTCGACAAGATATGAAATAGTAATGTATGTAAACAAAGTTTTATCCAGTACTATTATATGATACCATCCTTGTGTGTATACATGTTACGGCTGAAGATAGATGTGAATATAAACCTACTCACCTCACCTCACAGCCCGGCCACTTCATACAAATGTTTCGTGAAATGACGCGACATTTGTATTATTCATCATTGAATCAGATTACAAATACGGTGTACCCTAGCTCTGTTTAGCTAGAGCTCCTTTCGCTAGTTAGTTGGCAGGGTGCACCACGTGCAGGTGAGGTTAGCTTTGGCCACACCCCGGCCACTCCATACAAATGTCGCGTCGATTACTACTACATAAACAATGGCGTCTGTGCAGAGCGTGAATGTGCGTGTGTGCGTCCGGTGCCATACAAGCTGTGCCAGATTCGTCTAAGAGGGGAGGGGAGGTCGATAACAGAGAGCGGCAGGGAGTAGCCGTACTGTACATAGTACTATTACTTATACTGTGCCTAAGTTTAGCTGACTAAACTTAAGTATAACCGCAGCCCCTTGGCTCAAGATGTAGAAGCTATAATAATGAACGGTTTGTCGATATAGTTGGGTTAGGTTAGATTAGGTTATGCTTCTGATGACCAAAAGCCGAGCGACCGAAGAAAGAAGTTGTGGTTATTGTACATGGGCTACAGTAAGTGGCTTCGTGAGAATAGTAGAGTATATTTACTCTACTAGCAAAGTATTTATACGCGACTATATTCAGTCGGGTATAAATTATTTAAGCTCCAAGTAACATGCAATACGTCTCAACAAAGCACATGCCTTATTTCTTAGATATCTGCCAACAACACGAAATATTCAGTTTATTGTACATATGTTGACAGAGACGAGACCTAAGTCGAAGTAAGAAAGTTAAGTAAAGACTAATAAATCATAAATCATTTATATCTTGCCAAATATGGGTAAATATGATCTTATAAATGTTTATACAGTTGGACAAACCATATTTTACTTTTTGTATAGGCATGCGAGCATTTTAAGTTAATTATCTAAATACATCTCATATTTAAATAAGTTACTAACAACACAATTAAACATTATTATTATTTTTATTATGAATAAATCATGTCACCAATTTTTTTAATGCTTAAAAATTCGTCAACAGAATAGTAAGCCTTTTCTGTTAAAACTAAGCTATAAGGAATATTCGTTCATCGCTATTTTTTATTTCAAACATAATTTTTATATTTAAAAAAAGTACTGAATCGATTATAATGCACAGTATATGTATATTATCTACTTACCTATCTACCAATTTTCATCAAAATCGCATCACAGTTTACGAGTAAGTCTTTACTTTCACAATAATAGATTTTATGAGCATCTCTACGTATAAGCTGACGGCTTTTTGTCGGTATTATTTGAAAATGTCGTGTTTAATCTGAGTCGTTAGTTTTTATTTTTCTCATTAACGTAACAATTTTATCTTTCTTTTAGTTTTTCCTTTCGTTAGGTACCTATTTAGCTTTTTCGAATATAATTAAAAATTATGTGCAAATAACTAACTCCACGCGTACGAAGTCGCGGGCGGCTAGTATACCTATAATCGCCGTGCGATAAATCTCGTGAGATTCACATATTCAATTCCTTTGTCCTGCCCCATATTTGTTTCCCCATGTGTTTATGAAAGAAGAGAAGATCATCAAGAAGAAAGAGTTAGCAGAATATAACTCAACCATCATGACTGACCTTTAGGTCAGTCACCGTAGAGATAGTCCCGCATTACAGTCCATATTTGCTTATGTAGCCAGATTGAGGTTCCACTAACACCTTGGAGACCGTTTGTCACGCAATCTTTACTTCAGAGCCGGATCTGGCTCAAACATTCTTCGAGCCGGATTTTCGCTAAAATATATTGCATTTTCTGGTGTTGCTTGTCTAACTGTTGATTATGAATAATTAACGTCAGGCAAACTGTATTCTTGCACAGTACGGGTAGTATTACATTTAAGAAAAAGAAACAAATGATACCTTAATGACGCAATAATGTTTAGAAATTTTGCACAACTTTTAAGCTGTATTATGACGACTTAGAATACAGTTTTGAAATTTAAGATAAGTAAATAATAGCTAAACAAATTCGATCCAAGAGAGTTCAGTTAAAACTTTAATAAAGTTGTCAAAAGATGTTGCTTTTCAAACCGCCTATAATTTAATATTAATAAATCCGGCAGCTTCTAACGTTATAATTTGGTCGTAAACTTATCGATTCGCCGAAGGTAGACTTCCGAACCGAAGTAGCAAGAATTGTTGTCAATTGTCTTCAATTGTAAATTACTGACGGATTGAATGATTAAATGAATGAACGAATGAATGAACGAACGAACGAATGAGTGAACTTTATCTGCTATGTACATAAACTATTCTGTCCATATGGGTTATGGACTTATTAACCGGCCACTCCATTCAAATGTCGCGTCGTTAACATATACAACCTGTGTAGGTAGAGTCGCTAGAGCTTGATTAAGAGGGGAGGTGAGGTGACGTGAGGTCGATACAAAAGTGTTGAAGGATGTTTCCATAGTGCACTTATGTATAAGACCCATCATGGGAAATGGGGAGTGGTGGTAATGCGCCTATGCTTGGGAAACCGAGCCTCTGTTACCATGAGTGACTCGACTTAAGAGGGCCCAGGAAGTCTGCTTGTAGGCGAAACGGGAGAAGGACCTGCTACTAGATTATTTGAGAGCCTGTATGGTTTACTGGGCGCGATAACGAGGAGGATAAAGGTCCTTTTGCCAGGTTGGTTTACTAACCAGAAGGCTGTTTAAGACCAGAAGGTCGGTGCACGGGAACGCATTATTTACAGGTATAGGGTTCTTGTTTGAAACAAATGCATGAACGTAAATTGCATACAAACGAACGTAAATTGCAAACAAATGCTAAGATAATCAGTATGCTATTACGTATATTATACATCGAGAATCATGATGGTATCGTTGCGCGTGTCAGTCTAATACAACACGCAAGTTAAGCAACGTCAGCCATAGCGTATCCATGGATGAGTTTATTTATCTCGAGGTAAGCAAGTTGTCATTAGATAACAGTGGCTTTTAGGCGGCTGAAAAACATTGTCCTCCGCCAACCCGCAGTTGAGCAGCATGGTGGAGTATGCTCTAAACCCCGTCGATTGAGGGGAGACCCGTATCCCAACTGTGGGATGAATAAAGGTTGACGACGACGACAATGTACTATCGTCATCAGGTCATTTTAGTGTCCACTACAGAAGCACGACCCTCTCTCGTCCGTCCCAGACAGAAGGAGGATTTGGCCTACACTCCCCGCGCTGGCCAGACGGGTTGGGGAGACAAGTAGAGGTTGTCGTATTTGTTGCGAACCTCCCCAACCCGTCTGGTGGTGGAGAGTGTAGACCAAATCCTCCTAAATATCTGAGTATTTGTCCTATATTTTGTTGTTATTCTATAATCGCAACAAAATATAGAACAAATACTCAGATATTTACCAAGAAGTGACATAAAAAAGTAATTTCAATTTCTAGATTTCTGAGTTTGTATTTACATAATAACATGGAGATTTGTCTCCAAGTCGCTCGAGGCTTTCCTCGCTGGATATATTTAACAGTTCTCTCAGAAGGCAAACAAATAAATTTATAGTATTTTTATTTTCTTCTCTCCTAGTTACATTCATAACAAAGACATTAAATATTTATTGCAAGACTAGCTGCTTGCCCCGGCTTCGCACGGGTAGAAAGTAGTGTTTTCGCATCAACCTAGGAAAAGAGTAACTTACATTTACAACATGATCAAGTAAGAAAATTAAAAGATTGATATGAGTTTGTTTCTCGTCACGTGCTTGTTTTTTCATAGGAAAGTACAATAATGTGCTAAAAAGTCATATGACAGTGCTATATACAATGATGTTTTGTATTACTATATTATATTCATACGTGAAGCAAAAATTATTATAATATATATCTAAACACCTCTTTGCACACTTAGTTGATCCAGCCACGACCCCGTACATTGCTGACTCCGCCTTTTGCACCGAATAACTTGAATCCAGTTGCGTATTTCTCGGGCGAAATGGCAACGTAGCATTCTATTATGCGTATTTGATATATATATATATATATTGTTTGGGGTGTAAGTGGTTCATCAACATCTTTAAACCGAAGCAAAGTTCACCTGCACGCGGTGCACCCTGCTGACTGATAAACGAAGCTCTGACGAAAAGAGACTACTACCCTACCCTACCTACGAGACTGGGGAATGTACCTCCACCTCACAGAATACCGCAGCCAAATAACAATTCCCGAACATACACAGAAAGGTAGGAGATGTGCGTTCGTAGCGGGGGTGGCGGCGCGCGAATACTTTGTTACGAGCGTTAATATGGCTACAGTATCCGCTTCACATCAGGGGGGTAGTATGTCTGCCACCCGACGTGTTTAAAAAAAACATATTATGTAAACAAAAGTTATGGTTTCAATGTACTACTAAGTCTCTCATGCACAATTACCTGTTAGGTCTATATGTCTTAAATCCACCAGATCAGTGACGATCGGCGCCAGCGCCCGCGCGTCCATACTGCTCGAGCCGGTCACAGCTAAATGAGTTAAGTTCCTAAAAGTAGCTGATAACAGCTGAGCGCCAGTCACTGTCACCTGGAAACATAAATGAAGCAAAGTTAGTATGTATTTGATGGCGTCGTTACGGAGGAGTTCGATGGCGTCGTTGTGCCAGTCTAATCGAACACGCAAGTTAAGCAACGTCGACCGCAGTCCGTCCATGGATGGGTTTATTAAATTCTCAAGCTATTCCGTGTTTCGGAAGGCACATTAATCCCTGGCTGTTGTCATTAGATGACAGACGTCAAGTCTATTTTTTTTATACTACTTCGGGTGACTGACAAGCATACGGCGCGCCTGATGTAAAGCGGTTACCATAGCCATATTAACGCACGCAACATAAAATAATATCGCTCGCGCGCCGCCACCCCCGCTGCCATCGCAGCATCTCCTTCCTTTCTGGTGACCTCACTCACTCGCAGGAACACAACAGCCCTCAAGGAAACCGTTATTTGGCTGCGGTATTCTGTGAGGTGGAATTACATTCCCCATTCGGGTAGCTTACAATTACGCTCTCTACCTCTCTTTTCGCCAGAGCTTCGTTTGTCAGTCAGCAGGGTGCACCGCATGCAGGTGAAGTTGGCTTTGGTTCAAAGATGTTGATGAACCACTTACACCCAAATCTGGCCAGTAGCCGGCTTGAAACTACTTGCCTCCGCAAACCCGCAATTGAGCAGCGTGGTGGAGTATGATCTAAACGACTTCGATTGAGGGGAGGCCCGTATTCCAGCAGTGGGATGTATAAGGGTTGATGATGACTAGGAAATACTTACAGCACAACTCTTGGATCTCCATTCTCTAACAGCGCTGACGCAAGGGCCAGCTCTTGCACCGGCGCATTTCGCTGCAAGCTCCAATGCACCAGCAGCCCGGACTCGTCTCCACACTTCTGGCCTTGTCGTCAGCCTGGCTATCAGCCTGGCCCATCTTCTACAGACACGGGACATACGGCAGAGGTCTGACGCCTGAAAAAGGTATAGATGTATGGTATATTATTTTTAATATTAATCCGTCGAATGACTCGCAATGGCTACTTTGATTTCAAGTCGCAGGTTCGATCTTCGTACAAGTCAAGCATGTGTGTGTATGAACATGTCTGTTTGTCTTGATCTGGGTGTTTCCTATGTATTACATGTATGTAGTTACAAAAAAAATCATCATCATCAGGTCATTTTAGTCTCCACTACAGGAGCACGACCCTATCTCATCCATCCCAGACAAAAGGATGATTTGGCCTACACTCCCCACGCTGGCCAGACGGGTTGGAGAGGCCTGATCGATGTTTTTTATTGTATTTCCCTTAGTCGCCTTGTACGACATCCACGGGAAGAGAAGGAGGGATTCCATTCTAGTCTGCCGGAAACCACACGGCCATAACATAGAAATAAATATTTAAGTATATTTATCAGTTATTTAGTACCCATAGTATAAGCTTTTCTTAGTTTGAATCTAGATGGCGGTGTACGAGTATAATTTGTGTTAAGGAATACTCATTATTATATCTTTTATTATTATTTATTATTTATTTAAATTAAAATGTGTCTATATGTCTGAATTTTATATATTAGATAATAAAGGATTTGGAAAACAACAATAATTAGTTCAATAAAATGACGGCAAATCTTGGCAAAATAGGTAAACACAATTAAACTGAAGTGTCCAAACACCGGCAAAACAAATAACTCAAGAGAAGGCGAATCAAATTAAGACTAAAAAAATTGAAAATTTTGTTTACTTCAATTATTGCCGAAATTGATTTACTTGAATTATTGCCAAAATTCATTTTGACGTTGGAAAATTTTGTTTTTAGGGTTCCGTACCCAAAGCGTATAACTGATCCTATTACTGAGACTCCGCTGTCCGTCCGTCTGTCACCAGGCTATGAACCGCAATAATTAGACAGTTTTAATTTTCACAGATGATGTATTTCTGTTGCCGCTATAACAAAAAAAAAACTAAAAAACTAAATAAAATAAATATTTAAGGAGGCTCCCATACAACAAACGTGATTTTTTTGCTCGTTTTTGCTCGATATTGATAACAGCGACAGGTAGACGCTTGAAATATTCACAGAATATTTAGTTATACAGGGTGTTCGGAAGAAGGATGAACACAGGAAAATGACAGGTAGGTGGGGTCTTCTCCTATGTGCTCAGCCCATAAAATTTGACCTAGGCCCTACTGCGGGTTTTACCCGATTTTTTTTTAAAAAAGCCGACTTTCGCCGCTTTCACACCTTTAAATTTCCATAAGTTTCCTTTTTATTGACAAGTCTGGCAACATTTATTTTTTTTCTGATCTTGATACATTAATAGGTCTTCAAGTAATCAAAATTTTTTTATAAGAATGCCAGTTAACAAAAATAGGAGCTTCTAAACTACAAAAAGAGGTAAGAAAATTATTTGAAGACGAACTTTGCATTGCAATGAAAAAAAAACTACATGAGATCGATGGCTTCAGATTTTATGTAAACATCTCTACTGTATGCCCTTTATAACAGTATGCGATTTTTATGTTTTTTTCAAGAATAACTGGAGTTATTCGTAAATTTTGTCAAATCGGACGATTTTGACGAAACTCTACTTTTGGAGAAAATTAATTGTTTGACAAAAACTAAGAACTGGAAGCATTATTAAACAAAGGTAGGACGTTAACAAATTCAAAATGTAACTCTCTTATGGATACCTAAGTAAAGTAAAATAAAGGAAACACAGAGTTATGTAGTTGACTACCATTTATTAGCAATAATTACAATAATTGTTCAATCTGCCGGCCTTCGTTATTAATACAAGCCCGGCACCTGTTTCGTATCTGTACTGTGGTTGTTCTTAATAACATTTCCGCTTTCATGATATCAAAGCGGCATTTATTCGGTTTGTTAATTCTTCACGATTGGCCACTTCTGTTACATAGACCAAGTCTTTGGCCCTTCCCCAGATGTAAAAATCGAGCGGGGTGAGGTCTGGGGATCGCGGAGGCCAAGGAATGGATCCACCTCGGCCAATCCATGAGTTATACTTATTACTACTTATGGAAAAAAATTAATTGTTTGACAAAAACTAAGAACTGGAAGCATTATTAAACAAAAGTAGGACGTCGGAAAATTACATGGCTTTAGGAACGTAAACTGGAGAGGTGATAAAAATCAGGTAAAAATGTTATTTCACTTCCGCGCACTCATAGAGCTTATCTTTTGTTTCTTGGAATTGTAATTGACGCGTGCAGGTAGAAATGCTATTTCATTCTTGTGTATCTTTTCTCTTTTTCACCTTCGAGACGGCTATGCGAGCGGAGTGACAGATCGGATCCTTTTTCTTTTCTGTCGAGTCTTAACTGCCTCTGCGATCTAATGTACTTGTTGCGCTACCACTTTCTTGTTTTCATTATCGAGTAATTATTGCTAATAGATGGTAGTCGACTACATAACTTTGTGTTTCCTGTATTTTACTTTACTTAGGTATCCATAAGAGAGTAAAATTTTGAATTTGTTAACGTCCTACCTTTGTTTAATAATGCTTCCAGTTCTTAGTTTTTGTCAAACAATTAATTTTCTCCAAAAGTAGAGTTTCGTCAAAATCGTCCGATTTGACAAAATTTACGAATAACTCCAGTTATTCTTGAAAAAAAACATAAAAATAGCATACCGTTAGAAAGGGCATACAGTAGAGATGTTTACATAAAATCTAAAGCCATCGATCTCTCGTAGTTTTTTTTTTCATTGCAATGCAAAGTTCGTCTTCAAATAATTTTCTTACCTCTTTTTGTAGTTTAGAAGCTCCTATTTTTGTTAACTGGCATTTTTATAAAAAAATATTGATTACTTGAAGACCTACTATGTATCAAGATCAGAAAAAAAATAAATGTTGCCAGACTTGTCAATAAAATGGAAACTTATGGAAATTTAAAGGTGAGAAAGCGTCGAAAGTCGGCTTTTTTAAAAAAAAAAATCAGGTAAAACCCAAAGTAGGGCCTAGGTCAAATTTTATGGGCTGAGCACATAGGAGAAGACCCCATCTACCTGTCATTTTCCTGTGTTCATCCTTCTTCCGAACACCCTGTATATTCACTTTAAAAATAAATAATTAAATTAAAATAAAAGAAATATTTAAGGGCTCTCATACAACAAATGTGATTTTTTTGGCAGTGTCAGACAAGCATACGGCCCGTCTGTTGTGAAACGGTTACCGTAGCCATATTCTTATCTACATTCATAGCTCGCGACATGAAATATCGTTCGCGCGTTCCACCCAGCAATTCCTTCCTTTCTGGTGACTTCACTCACTCACAGGAACACAACAACCTACTTCTTACTTCCCCAATCGAGCAGCTTACAATTACGCTAGCCCTATCTTTCTTTCGCCAGAGCCTTGTTAGTCAATTAGCAGGGTGCACAACGTGCAGATGAGGTTAGCTTTGGCTCAAAGATGGTGGTGAACCAATTACACTCCATAACAGTAGTTGCCGTCCTTTGGCTAAAATGGTGATGATGATTTGTCATTACTTACTTCAAGAGACGATAATATCTTCAACCAAAGAGCATCACTAAGAGTGTTATCCCTTCTTCTTCTAGGTGGCCCGCAGTCAGCTAAGGTGTGATACCCCTGGTCTAGGCTCAGCTCGCTGAGGTCTGCGGCCAAGGAGATGGCTGGCTCGGGGGGAGGGGGCGGCCGTCGACGGGCACCTCCACACACCCCCGGCCCGGAACAACTCCCGCTGGACATCACGTCCAGACCCTGGAAAAGAAAACAGAAATTATTTATTAAGTGACCATTTATTATTTTAGGGGTGCACTTAGCTCAGATTCTGTCAACTAGCAAAAGAAGAGAGAGCTTTGGCAAAAGAGAGGTAGGGTATAGTAAATTCGTAGCCCGACTGGGGAAGTACCTCCACCTCACAGGTGTGCGGTATAGGTACGTCCCTAGTCGCAGCCAAATATAAATTCCTTTGTGGTTGAGAGACTGGGTGGAGTTTGCTGCGTTGGCAGCGTCTGTTGGCAGGCAGACTGCGATGTCTACTTCTTCGTGGCATTGACTGGCGAGCTCAGTGGTCAAATGGTTACCAATAGCCAATATGATTCCGTGGTCGCGGGTTCGATCCCCGCGCTAGACAAATATTTGTGTGCATGAACATGTCTGTTTGTCTTGGTCTGGCTGTTTTGTATGTACTATATGTATGTATTTACCAAAAAAATATAATATAGTATAATATCAGTTATCTAGTGCCCATAGTACAAGCTTTGCTTAGTTTGGGACTAGATGGCCGTGTGTAATTTGTCGAGGAATATTTATTATTTATTTTATTTATTGAAAAATTCGTCGAATCTATAATAATATTCATTAGTCAGCAATGTTTTTAGCAAACCTTCACTTTTTTATTTTTTCGGGGATTTTATTATAGACATTTACGTCCATAAGATTGTGCAATTTTAAAGTAGGTTTAGATACGTGTAAACATAATTTATTTTTTTGTCTCAGTAGATATTTTGTAAAAATAAAATAATTGTCGTTGTTTAAATGGCGTACTTCACCTACACGTGGTGCACTTTGCCGATTAGTGAAAGAGGCTCTGGCGAAAGAGAGGTAGGGTACAGCGTATTTATAAGTTGCCCGACTGGGGAAGTACCTCCTCCTCACAGAATACCGCAGCCAAAAAACAATTCCCGTGAGGCTTGACTGTTTCTGCAAGTGAGGTCAGCAGAATGAAAGATTTCATGTTGCGAGTGTTAATATTGCTACGGCAACTGCTTCACATCAGATTGGACGTATGCTTGTCTGCCACCTGACGTAGTATAAAAAAAATACATTCCAATAAGATATAGATGCAAGTTAAAGCGGGTTCATAGACCCTTTTTATTTCTGGTTCTATTGACCACTATTTTTACAATCCATGGGAATCTATTACGGATTAATTTCTGCAACATCACAGACATATATAATCAAAAGATCGTAATCTAACCAACCAACAATACAAGCGATTAATTACGCCCACATCGCAACTGGTTCTCAACATTTAATCGCAAACAATTATATAAATTACAATTATGTACATACAGCCATTTACATACAAAAAGGCATGTTTATTCATTTTAATGTCATGTATGGAGCTGTTGCGGTGCCATTCCATAATTAATATGCTATTCTAAGTGTCATTGATATCGCTCATTTGGCATTAGGGCGTGACATAATGAGCACCTTGTTGGCGTGCAAAATGATAAAGGTGCTTCCAGACTGCTGTTATAAAACGTTATACATATAACAACTTGTAACATTCAATACATTTTATTTGGAACACCAACAGCTGTTACATTTGAATAAATAGCTCAGATTTAGAATCTAGAAAGCCGATTATAGCAAACTGCCTCGTCAACTACTTGAGTTGAGTTAAATCAATAGGTGGCGCCTTTTTTCAAAATTGTATGTTTTAGCACATTTCGTTACTACTTCAGAAACATTTTGAGTGAGTAAAATTTTTTTGACTAGGTAACAAACTGGCCATAGGGTTTTTTTTTTATTTATCTACTACAACATATTATGTGATACGACATACTCTACAATCTCAGCTGTCTAATAAGCTCACTAATAAGGGCAGGGAATTCGCGTATTAGAACGGAAATGATCCTGTAGTGCGGTTTCAGAAAACAATTCTGCCGCGCTCTATTTAGTTGTGGAATGAACTGACGCAAACACAGCTGCGTCCGCGACTTTGCCTGCATAGAATTGATTTACATAATTATAATAGACAAAACTAACTGACTGAACGATCAACGCATTTGACGGCTTTGACTTTCAATCATATAAATACATTAGCTGATGCCCGCGACTTCGTTCGCGTGGACTTTATGATTCCGGCGTATTAATACAAATATTATACATAAGAAAATACTTGTAGCAGTGATATACGTTAAGTCAATATTTTTTTTTATTTTTTAGTTAACATTGTAAACATAGTTAAAAAAAATTATTTAAACTATGTTGGGAGTCTTTCCTTCGGGAATATGAAAAGACCTGAAGCGTTACTAACCCTCGAGAAAGCCACATAAAGTTGGCCATGCGAAAAGCAGCCAGTCCTAAGCTTGACATCAGCGAATTTTAGCGATTTGTTTATTGTCATAGCAAAGCAAGTGGTCACTGGGAACTGTGTACGTTTAAATTGAGATGGAAAATTGTTGGAGAAGAATGATATACGCGTACACATATAGTTTGACAGGCACCACTCGTGACCATCTCAGCTTCAATTGTATTTCGCCAAGCATTGACTTTACTTCAGGAAGAAGATCTTCCCCAAATTTTAATAATATTCTTGAAAACTCTTAGGCACGTAAAGTGTATTTAAGTAATGTGTTATTTTTAAGTAACTTTAATGCAGGCCCTACATCTGTGCCGTGAACTCGCGCCGTGATTTCGCGGCAGAACTTGTGCCCCTCACATTCACGGGTCACACGTTCGTGAGTGAAACCTGTCGCGAAATGGACGCGGCTGCAATAAGTTTGTTTGTTGTAGCAACATATAATTAATTGTCCTTAAAAAATAAAAAAATAATTAGAAATCGTTGGAGAAGAAGAAAATGGTGGATGACTGAAATTGTAATAACTTTTACATATCGGTAGTCAGGAGTAAACTGGCGCCGCGCCGTGAATGTGGATCTGTACGCGTGAACACCGCGCGAACGTTCGTGCTTCGTTCACGCCGCCTTTGTCGCGGGACAAAATACCGACTCCGATCGGAGAACAGTAAGGGGGCAGGCGTGAACGCCCTGAACCTAGTGAAAACCATCCACATTTACGTTCACGCCTGTTCGTGGAGCTTCGCGGCACAGATGTAGAGCCCGCATAAGATTAGTTTATTTCTAATTACTTTCGGTTAGCTAGTATTTCAGTTAGTAATTTTTTGTAGTAGGTACGTGGTTTCATTATTAAAAAAATAATCATTAAATGAAATAAAATAAAGATGTGATAATGGTTAAAAAAACGGGTTGCACTCCGAGAGTGCCGGCAGAAGTGAAAACTTGAACATTAACGTTGTGTAGTTTTGAATATTTTGGAATGTTTAGGGAATAATTTCGCACGAACTGCTTTATTTAACAGTATAAAAGTACTATCAATTATGTGGTAAAATACAATATTCATTTATTTCGATACCGTACACAAACATGACAATTTATATTACATTAAAAATAAACAGCATACATTTTCGCCGCGCGGTAGAAAAAGAGGGAGATATTACTGATATTACTTCCTCTCCTACGCCGCGCCACCGGTCCGCGCCGATCCGCACCGCTCCGTCTTACGAATTTTCGATCAGGCCTCGTGTCCTGACGCAAGTTTAACATATTTTTCCCATCCCAAAAAGTGCACAACACCGCTAAAGAAGTTTTCACTTCAAAAACAATACGTACATAGCAAATATTGATTTGTGAACAGCCCATTTGTACAACACATTACTCGCAGTCACCGCCACCGCCGCTATCAATGCAGCACGTCGCAGACGATCTCATTATGAGAGTTGGCATTCGTTCTCATCAATTAGGGAGAAAGCAGGCATCCCAGCCGGGACAGCTGTCTCGCACGCCGATAATCTCGATGCAGTCTCGATTTCTCTCAACTCAGGGCGTCGAGTACTTCAATCTAATGCGACAGTAATAATACCTGTTGCGCTTATCACGTGCATCTAGCAGATGATAGTGTCAAAGTCGAATTAGAGATGAAGAGAGGAGAAATTATAACGCGACCGAAAACAGTAGTAATGGGACCATATTCTAGTACTAGGGGACCATCCATAAATTACGTCACAAGTTAAGGGGGAGAGAGGGGGTCGAGGAAGTGTGATATTGTGTGACAAGGGGGTGGGAGGGGTCCTAAATTTCGCGACTATGTATTACACTCGTAAGTATATATATTATTTACAAAAAAAAATGTGTTTAAGTACATTTATCAGTAGTACCCATAACACAAGCTTTGCGCTTAATTTGGGACTAGATGGCGCAGTGTAAATTGTCCAGAAATATTTATTTATTTATTATTAACGGAAAACTCAAAAATATTTGCAACTCTATAATATGTAAAATTGCAAAATATGTGACGTCACACTAAGGTGGTGGGTGGGGGGGGAGTCTCACAAATGTGACCACCTAGGAGGAGTCAAAAAATCATAAAATTCGTGTGACGTATTTTATGGATGGCCTGATGGATGATAAAGGGTTAAACATGTTAAAACCCAAAAATTGGTGCCAGCTCTCGGACTACGTCTCTGGCAGAGTACTTCGTATGAAATTGCCCCAACCACAAAGCAAGAACCCTTCTCTGTGGACCCCTATGATGTTATAAATATAAGATCACTGGTGAACCCCAAACTTGCGAACTGAATGTTGCCCTACGTAATCTGTGAAATTATTTATGTTCTGTTTGATGGACATCTATCTATCCATTCAATGTAATATTTATTAGTCGCTACCTGCCCGCCCCGGCTTCGCACGGGTAGTGTTGGTGACTGGTTGGATATATTCTTTTTATAAATCATATTGTTTTTGTATTGGCATACTTTATTGAAGAGGTAAATCATAGTTTATAAATTAAATAAATACATCTAATAGGGGTGTAGACTATTTTTTGGAAATATTTTTTTTTACAAATGTACATTTATTACACCTAAAAAAATATATAAAAAATAAATACACTCTTACTTAAATTAAAAAAACACATTAAATTTAGTTTTAAAATTTCCCGGTAAAACGCTAAAGTTCTGTCATGGCGTCGCTATGACGTCACGATCCTCTAAACATCAACATTGTTTCATAGTAAGCGGATGCAGTTCATTGAATATTTTATGCGTATACTAATAAAAAGTGTATAGAAATGGATTCCAAGTTCTACAAGTATTGTGCAGTGCCTTTGTGTCAAAATGTTTCATCATCACACACAATGTTTAGAAGATCGTGATCGGTGTTTGCGATCACGTGATATTACGGATTAAATATTTACTTTTTATTAATTAAAATAAAAAGATAATAAACTTAATGAGTAAAAATATGTCATTTTCGGTAATTCTATAATATAAACTCTTAGAAAAACAATAATTTGTATTATATTTCGTTTACTATCTACACCCCTATTGGCATGTTTGCTAATAGGGGTGTTGACAACTTAAAATTTGTTTATAGTAGTTACGGTTCCCATTTGACATTGTGTCTGCTCCATGGTACTAACATTATATATAACGTATTAAATTTGATCTATAATAACAGTTTATCTACGTGTTTCCATTTTTCCATTATACAGTCCTACACTCCTTAATAGGTAGAAAGTGGTACCTATTTTATTTTCCTCGCAATTTTTTAATCTTTTCTCTCCATAAGAATCTTCCTTAACGAAAATATAAAAACAAAATTTTGCAGAATTGGTCGAGCCGTTCTCGTATTTTGCGCTTAGGAACATTCATTTTTATTTATATAATATGTATATATAGATGATTGTCAAGTGACGATTGAGAATTTAATAGTAATAATAAATAATAATTCAGTTATATAAAGTCCATTTATTTGGGGTGTAAGTGGTTCATCAACAACTTTGAACAAAAGTCAACCCAACCTGCACGTGGTGTACTCTGTTGACTAAAAGTCTCTGGTGACAAGAGAGGTAGGGCATAGTGTATTTTGCAAGCTGCCCGAATGGAGAAGTACCTCTCCCTCACAGATTACCGTATCCAAATAACAATTCCTTTAAGATTGTTCTCCTGCTTTACACGGGCTCATGAGATAAAACGATGTCGATCACCGATTAATCGGTCGTCGACCGATATATGTAATTTCTAAATGGTTAGAATTTACAACCACCGAGTCGATTTTTTTTTTGTACTAGTTTGGATGGCAGACAAGCATACGGCCCGCCTGAAGTGGTTACCCTAGCCATATTAACGCTCCCAACATAAAATACAGATCGCGCGCCGCGACCCCCGCTGCCAACGCAGCATCTCCTTCCTAGAAAGGAAGGAGATGCTGCGTTCCTAGAAAGGAAGGAGATGCTGCGTTCGTGAGTTGCGTGAGTGAGGCCCCCTTCTGGTGACCTCGGAGGAACACATCAACCCTCAAGGGAATTGTTATTTGGGTGCGGTATTCTGTAAGGTGGAGGTACATTCCCCAGTCGGGTAGCTTACATTTACCCTACCTCTCTTTTCGCCAGAGCTTCGCTTGTCAGTCAGCAAGGTGTACCTACCGCGGGTAACTGAAGTTGGCTTAGGTTCAAATATGTTGATAAACCACTTACACCCCAAGATTATCTTACAACATCGCTATTTACAACAGATATCATTTTAAGTATCGATTTAATAACCAGTTGTGTTACCTTCAAGTTAAAATCATAGATCTCACGACACTATTCCGCAATTAACGCGTGCTACAATGGTCGCATAAATCAAACCAGTTGTCATTCGTATGCGTGCCGTGAGATAAAACGACTGGATGCGCTCAATGTGGAGGTGCCATGCGTTAAGATGTCGCAAATTTGCATATTCATTTGCGAATGTATTGACTCGTAACGGAACGGGACATGTCTTAGGATCGGTAATGGTTTTACTTGCTTGTCGAGTGAAGTTATTTAAGAATTGAATATCTGAGCAAAGTGGGAACTCGGCGCAGGGTGGCCTAAGAGACAACACACACATGCGTGTGCTAAATATGGCCGTGACTTTTAGCAATATCGCGAGACATAAGTCTACCTTATTAAATACAAGCTCGGTGGTCGAATGGTTAGCAATGGCCACTCCGAGGTCGCGGGTTCCATCCCCGCACAAGACAAACATTTGCGTGCATGTACTCTGTGTGTGTTTGTTTGTGTCTATGTCTATGTATGTGTCTGTTTGTCTTGGTCTGGGCGTTTTCTATATATTATATTTACAAAAAAAAATAGTAGTATTATACTAGTTATCTAGTACCCATGTATAGGCGGTAAATATGGATAATTTTAGAACTTTGGCAAGTCGCGTATTGCGTTCAAAAGTAACTATTAATAATAATAATAGGAGACGTTGCCGATTATGCATTGATCTATTCGATTCGTAATTACCCGAGATATTAACGCTAAACGAATAGGAAGGCTATAAAGCTTAGCCGATATTGAAGAGCCCACGCGGCACATACATTACATATCGAGACAATGAAGGCTTAATGCCGTAATAATGCGGAAACCCACGGGCTGAACCCGTATTACTATTTCATGGAATCAACTAAACCATTTATCTTAGGTAATATATTTGCCCACTCAAAACTGCGCTTCTCCGGAATTGCGGTGTTTATTGAGTGAAGCGAGCGGAAAAATCACACTTGAAAATAATAGGCTCCAAAACCACTGAACCGTTTTTGATGAAACTTGTCACAATTAAAGACTTCGACATACTTGAGGTTTGTGTCGAAAAAAAATTGAGATCGATCATGTCCCCGAGAGCTATGTCGAATGATCATCAAATATATTTTTTTTATGGAAATCTATAGAAAATATACACTCAACAATCACTCGGCCCCGTGGGCTAGAATCCGGCATAGTTTATTATTTGTATACCAAAGTGTTCAATCAGTGCGTCCTTCCAGCTATGACCTACGGTGCAGAGACTTGGACGCTGACCGTTGGGCTGGTTCACAGACTAGTCGCACAGTTGAAGTGGCAGTGGGCTGGCCACATGCCGAATCAGCGATAGCAGATGAGGAGGAAAGTCCTAGAGTGGAGGCCACGTATAGCGCGATGAAGTGTTGGGCGCCTCTTTTCTAGATGGATGGACAATTTCAAAAAAGTGGCTAGTAGCGGTTGGATGCGGAAAGCGGAGGATCGCATATGGTGGAAAACATTAGGAAAGGCCTATATCCAGCAGAGGGTAGGTACAGGCTGATAATGATGATATCAAAATAATAGTTATTATCTGTGCTAGGTAATTGGTGGTCAATTTTCAAATCCAATAAATATTCTTTGTGAAGTTGCATGAAAACCTTCAGGAACCTAGAGAGACTTTCCTCCCCCATTTGCCATAACTCGGCAGATGTGACCAGCCCATTGCCACTTCAACTTGCTGACTCTGAGAGCTATATCACCCACTTTGATATATTTTATATTTATTAAACGTAAATACAAGAGAAATAAAACGAGAAATAGTTTTGAAAACGACCAATGTTCGCGATATTTTTCTATCCAGCTAACTTAAGCTAATCATGTTATGAATCTAAGGATTAGAGATTACATGCTCAATTATAATATATATTTATTTCAATGTCTCTGTGGGTATGGTTATCGAATAAAGCTGGTTTAAATATCCGAAGTTACGATCCTGCGGGACCTTAACGACTTTTATATGGAGAGGCAGGGGTGCGATATGGAATGTATGATATGAAAACTACGCTATAAAAATCGATGCCTTATGCACTGAGTTAAGTTTCGTCGCCTTACCGCCGAAGCTGAAGCCGATTACCATCAGTTTTTTTATTCCATAAATTGATCTCAGGGTAAAGTTATCCACAAACATCTTCAGCTTAGTTGGTAGACCTCGAGGGTTTGATACCAGCTGAGCTAAACATAATTATCAACAATCTAAGCAGTAAAATAAAATAAATAAATATTCCTGGACAAATTACACACGGTGATCCAGTCCCAAACTAAGCAAGGCTTGTACTATGGTTACTAGATAACTGATATAATACTTAAATACATTTTTTTTTTGTAAATACATACATAATAGTACATATAAAATACCCAGACCAAGACAGACATGTTCATGCACACAAATATTTGTCTTGTGCGGGAATCGAACCCGCAACCTCGGAGTCAAAGTGGCCATTGCTAACCATTCGACCACCGGGCTCGTTGTTTCATTTACGCATTAAAAAATTCCATCGGCTTCAGCTTCGGCGGTAGGGTCCCAGGTACTTATATAGGAGTACATTAGCACAGTATAGGTAATAGTACTACGTACTGAATGGTTAGTGCTAGTTTTCTGCCCCCTTACCACCATCTCTTATTGCGATTCAATAATTGAATAGATTGCTTATTCATACCAATGAATAAGCGACTCTATTCCATTTGAAATAGATTTTCTATATATATTAGAGAATTCATACCAATGAATAAGCGACTTTAATCCATTTGATATAGAGTAGCTTATTCATTGGTATGAATAAGCATTCTAATCAGTTATTGAATCGCAATAAAAGATGGTGGTAAGGGGGCTGGTCACATTCGAACGTGTTAACATTTACAAGCCGACTAAATTGAGAAAAAGTTTCTTATTGTGAATTTACCAGACGGGTGTGACATATCCAAATTGGTCGGGTTGCTCACTTCAAAATGTGAGCAAGTAAGCTATATAATTTTGTTATGTTAGACGCATCTTGCACAGTAGGGTTGGGTGGAAGAAATCTCTTAAAGAGATAAGCTTTTTTTTTTTATACCACCAGTGTGACAAACAAGCATACGTCCCGCCTGATGAAAAGCAATTACCGTAGCCTATGAACGCCTGTAACACCAGAGGCATCACACGCGCGTTGCCGACCCTGTAAAAACCTCTTCACGCCCTTGATACTAAGCTCATCTTTGTATACATGTCTGTCCACTAATTTCTGTATTTGTTGTTATGCAATAAAGAATATATAAATAGAGAATATATATTGCATTAGCAAGGTAGTCCTAAGGTAAGATGTATGTATAATGTCATAGGTTCTAGTGTTGGCGCCAACATTCACCGGACCCACGCGTGCCCTTGGCGCACCCAACTTGCATTATTAAAATAAAATAACCTTTACATTCAAGTTTTGAATTATGATTTTGTGATTCAATGCAAAGATTGAATGTATCTTTCATAGTAATATACAGTATAAGTACTAATAATGTTGCCTCTGGCCGTGTGGTTTCCGGCAGACTAGAATAGAATCACTCCGTCTCGTCCTGTGGATGTCGAATAAGGCGACTAAGGGAAATACATTATAAAACATCTATCATCCCTAATCTATCCATCATCCCCAACTCGTCTGGCCAGCGTGGGGAATGTAGGCCAAATCCTCCTTCTGTCTGGGACGGACGAGAGAGGGTCGTGCTCCGGTAGTGGAGACTAAAATGACCTGATGATGATGACTAATAATGTTATTGTAGTGAATAAAAGCGCGAAATAAATTTTTTTAATCCACGGTCGCGAATGTTCGTAGCCATGATTCAAAGTCTATTCTTCGATTTGAAAATCAGCTCGCTTGAAAATGACTTCTACAGATAAGCAGTCCGATTTTCGTGCGATTGAAAAAGAAATCCGTGGGCATCATTCAAACAATTCCTCTGAACACACCCCATACAATCGGTAGAACACACAAAGGAAGGAAAAGTCTCTTCTCACACTTGGTTCTAACTAAACTGTCACACATCGCCATAAAACCCATAATCATCCCACTGTTGGAATACGGGTCTCCCCTCAACTTTAGGGGTCAGTGTATTTAACAAAAAACTGACTTGGCTTAACGACTAGCTATCATTAAATTATAAAGCGTAATTTATAATTATTTAGTTATTTATGCGTATAATTGCCACAGTCATGATTTCACATTGTATAAAAGATTTGATTTAACTCCAAGCTTGTAATTCGTTGCGCCAGCATTTCGACCAATCACGATGAAGCACGCCACTCTTCAAGAGTGGTGGAAGTGGAGAGGAGGGCGTCAACTTCATTCCAAGCGAAGCAAGCATCAGGCATTCGACACCGAGCGCTCGTACAGAAAACACGTGTGTGAAATAAACGATCTCAACTGTCAATATTACAGTTAAGCTACTCCTAGGAATAAAGTGAATACCAAGCAACGTCAAGAGTTTCATTACTTTGAACAACCTCCAACACTATCGTCTAATGACAACAACCGGGACCGACGGTTTAACGTGTCCTCTAAAGCACGGAGCAGCTCGAGATAAATAGACCCATCGATTAGACTGACACGGGCAACGACACATCAGGTGCCCTATCGCCGAAACTGAAGCCGATTACCAAAAATATCGACGGTAATCGGCTTCAGCTTAGGGCCCCTAATCGGGAGCCCTGGGAACGTATGGAATACCATACGTTGTAATAGTGCGTTACAATTTAATGAAATGGTCCTATGGGATGATGTTAAAGAATGTCGAGTATAAGGGAAAATATACCTACTAGAAAAGTCCGCATCGAGTGGTCGTCCGCGTCGTCTCATGTAAACGCAGCGAAATGCCTTCTACGACTTAAGTCGTTTCGATATCGTAACGTTTGAAAATTTTCGGGTATTAGACCACTGTTCGATTCTGATTCTGATTTTTGTTTTAGCATCGGAAATCCTTTATCTAAAAACTTATCTATTTATCCACACGATACAACTCTCTCCCCCTCTCTCTGGTCTCTGGAACACGTTACCTGCCCCCTTACCACCAACTGTTATTGCGATTCAATAATTGAATAGAATGCTTATTCATACCAATGAATAAGCGACTGTTCAATTTGGAATAGAGTCGCTTATTCGTTGGTATGAATAAGCATTCTATTCAGTTATTGAATCGCAATAAGAGTTGGTGGTAAGGGGGCTGATGCCATCAAAGAATCTTCCCGTAAGTTAATTTTCAAGAAGAATATTCAGGCTTATTTATTTGAGAATTTATCCAAGCAATAATAATCATCATTGTCCTATTGTTTTTCCTTTGCGTTTCCGTGTATAGTTATGTATATGTGTCTAATTATGTATACGTGTATGATTATGAATATCTGTATAATTAGCATATATCTATGTATTATATGTAATTTTCTGTTTTCATATGTGTTTATTGTGTGTATGTTGAACCTCATTCGATTTTTATCTGCTTTTCCCAAAGATTGACTGGCAGAGAAAGCTCTTAGCATTAAATCCGCCTTTTGCACCCTTATTCTATGGTCAATAAAGTTTAAATAAATAGGTACAATAGAACTGAATCCCAGCGAAAATATTTTTGACGTAAATACGTTTTTAAAATTGCTTCCATAGGGAGGCAATTAAAAAAAACCGGACAAGTGCGAGTCGGACTCGCCCACCGAGGGTTCCGTAGGTACGTAGTATCATTATTAAATTTGATATTTTTCATTATAAATAAGAAATAATGCGTCGAAAAAAATAAATAAAATATATTTTGCAATGTGTATATCAAGCCCTTTCATATGATACCCCATTTGAACTAGTAGTTTCAATTTGAAATTTCGACACCCTATAATAAATATAGACCCCCTATTTTTTAAGATCTATTTACAAATGTATAGTTTTGAGATTTATTCCTGTACTTGTAGTCTATAACGATGTTACTTGCCAAATTTCATAGTTCTAGGTCAACGGGAAGTACCCTATAGGTTTTGATTCCCTTGAGTGTGTCGAAATATGCGTTTTTTGCTGAATAAACGGCCGTAACTTTTTTCTACGTAAACTTAGCAGTTTGATTTTTTTTTAACTTCATGGGACCGTAGAACTGAGTATACAGTTCAAATTTCAGCTTGATACCTCCACGCATTCTCGACATAGAAATTCTTGACAGACAGACAGACAGACAGACAGACAGACAGACAGACAGACGGACAACAAAGTGATCTTATAAGGGTTCCGTTTTTCCTTTTGAGGTTCGGAACCCTAAAAACGAACGATAACAAAAACGGGGGATACAGTTTGGTGTTGATCTATCATCTCCATTCAAAATTCAATCACACCACTGAATAGATGAAGGATCAAAGAATTTATTACACAAAGTAAGAAACATCGCGTGCGGGGATGGGGAAGCGCTGCCATTTTGAGATAATTTTAGTGCATGTAACGTATTCACGTACAACACACGGCCGAATCCATGACACAGCCACACCCGATTTTTTTAATCTATTATATATTCGATTTTTTTAAATTAAATTTGATATGAAATATTTTCATCGCATAAACTGGTATTTGTTTCTTGGACTATAGGACATACCCTTAACCGCATCTTCTTTAAATATTCTTATCCAAAGCAATTGTATAGAAAACGTCAATCACAGTACGTGGGATTGTCACTGGCAAGCATTTGAAAAAGGATTGAGATATTTATTGCTTGTCAAATATTTATGTATGCATTCAGTCTAATGATAACAACCGGGACCGGCGGCTTAACGTGCCTTCCGAAGCACGGAGGAACCCGAAATAATAAACCCATCCACGGACAGGCTATGGTCGACGTTGCTTAACTTGCGTTTTCGATTAGACTGACTAGCACAACGACTCCACCAAGCTCCTCTATCAATCCATATGCGATACTTTTTCTACCGTATAAAATTTGATATTAAATACTTTCATCTCGTAAACTGGCATTTGTTTCTTGGACCATAAGACATACCCTTAACCGCATCCTCTTTAAATATTCTTATCCAAAGCAATTGTATAGAAAACGTCAATCACAGTACGTGGGATTGTCATTGGCAAGCCGCATTGTTAACGTGGGTTGATATATAGACCATAAGTTTTAGTGCGCGCCGCAATGGAATTTATAGCAATGGGAATAAATTACGTTCGCATTATTATGAGTCCAATTATACGGAGAGTTTAATAAGTGGGATAAGTAGATCTCTATCAACAAGGCCTCATTATTTCAGCTTATTTATGTCTTTCGTCGTCAGCCCTTTTAAATTCTACAGTTGGGATTAGGGTCTCGCCTCAATCGAAGAGCTTCACGCTGTTCAACTGCAGGTTGACGGAGGCACTGACTTTGCTTAACAACTGTCGGGACGGAAGCCCACCACACATCTGCACTACTATATCTTTTTTATTCTTATACTACGTCGGGTTGCAGTCAAGCATACGGCCCGCGTGATGTGAAGCGGTTACCGTAGCCATATTAACGCACGCAACATAAAATATCGCTCGCGTGCCGCTACCCCCGCTGCCAACGCAGCATCTCCTTCCTTACTGGTGACCTCACTCACTCGCAGGAACACAACAACCCTCAAGGGAATTGTTATTTGGCTGCGGTATTCTGTGAGGTGGAGGTACATTCCCCAGTCGGTAGCTTACAATTACGCTCCCTACCTCTCTTTTCGCCAGTGCTTCGTTGTCAATCATCAGGGTGCACCGCGCGCAGGTGAAGTTGGCTTTGGTTCAAATATGTTGATGAACCACTTACACCCCAAGAATGTCTCCTGTGTAGTCAGGATTAACAGCAGCGACCACCAAAAAAGCAATGAACAATGAAGTCCATTGCAGTCCCGCGGGAACTACGGCCGCCTTGGAACTCACAACGAATTTAATCAGAAGAAATTAGTAGGAGTAAGAAGCTTTTGGAATTTGACTTCCCCTCTTAGCAATGTGAGAGACAGTATTATGGCAAATAAGGCATTAAAAGCCTGAAGAGATGCCAAGTCAAATGAAGCTCAACTGCCGTGCACCACGTGGTGCATAAGGCATTATAAGCCTAAAGAGACGGCTAGTCAGGTGAAGCTCGACTGCCGTCATCATCATCATCAGGTCATTTTAGTCTCAACTACAGGAGCAAGACCCTCTCTCGTCCGTCCCAGACAGTAGGATGTGGCCTACACTCCTCACGCTGGCCAGACGGGTTGGGGAGGCCCGATCGATGTTTTATAATGTATTTCCCTTAGTCGCCTTGTACGACATCCACGGGAAGAGACGGAGTGATTCTATTCTAGTCTGCCGCAAACCACACGGTCGACTGCCGTGCACCACGGATATTAAGTATCCACTAACACTATTGGGGACCTAAAACATTGAATTGTTACCTATCACATCGATTCCAATAATATGAATTGCCAAATCGGCTTAACGCTTGACAATTCTTCCTTGCTGCTAGGCTGCCACCAAATCGGCATAGTATACGACCCCGGATGCGACATGGAAGGAATTAAACATCGCTTATAGGTCGCCACCCCCGCTGCCAAAACAGAAACTCCTTCCTTCAAGGGAATTTTCGCTGTGGTTTCCTGTTAGGTGAAGGTACTTCACTCGCCCTACCTCTCTTTACCAGAGCCTTAGTTAGTCAGTTAGCAGGTACCACGTGCAGGTGAGATTGGCTTTGGCTCAAAGGTAGTGGTGAACACACCTCAATATTATGCATGAACTTAGCTCGATAAAGTAGCTAACATTGTTAGTCTGTCTGTACATAATTATGTCCTAGTTATATCCGTTTATTAACCTTTTACTCTATCGAGTTATCTGATTTGGTGACATTTTCCATTCCACTAGGCATTTGATATCGAGGTTAGATAGTTTTAGACACTACATTTCTAAAAGCAACTAATATTTGTGCTAGATACGTATAATATAAAAATGAATCGCTGAATGTGTCACTAAGTGCAAATCTCGAGAACAGCTGAACCGATTTCGCCAATTCTTTTTTTAGAATATTCCTTGAAGTACGAGGATAGTTCTATCGCAGAGAAAAAGTTAAAAAATTGCCTGAAAAATTCTAAAACAACACTTTTCTATACTCCCATACGAACGAGTTGTAATAATACTTACAAGTAAATTTGAACTTTAATACCATACCATAAAGTTCAAGTGTTAGTGGAGAGTTTCCGGAAAGGCAAAAAAAAATAGTGACGTTAGTATCGTAGGCGGTACGAAGTTCACCACCCGGTGAACTTCTAACAGCTAGTAGAGAATATATTCAAATTAAAATAACTAAACAATAGAACTTACAATAAAACATTATTAATAAAAATAAATAAACAGACAGAAAAAAGCTATATACAAATTAAGTTCAAAATATTCCTCCACATCACCGTCAAATGGCATCGTGCCCAGTAGGCTGGCAGCATTGCCACGCTGAATGGCAATGCTTATGCGTTGTGCGAAATAAAGGCCAGCACTCTGGTCACGGGAAGTGTCGATCAAACGTTTTGCAAATTCCCTGAGAAGGAGCAGTGCACTCAGACCCCATGAGCCAAGAGCTTCGACCCCAAATTAATTACATAACATTCTACAATAATAACGTTATCATTCTAAGTACAAATTATATAATATATGACAACGTAATGATGTTATACCTAAACACTATAGTATAGATATACCACAAGCGTCAAAAACGTACACCCGAAAAATGAGCCAACTGTCTCACTTCGCAATTAGTTCGTACAAGCAAGCAGACGGAACTGACGTTTGTGACAATTAATTGAAATAGGTAAAAATACGGTCTTCAGTATTAAGAACATTCAAAAAAGTATGTTAATAAAGTAAGCAAGACGGCAAATAAGTAGGCAAGACGATAATTCTGAATAATTCTGAAAATCAGACATAATAAATTTTAGTAGAGTAACCATCGACAGCCCTAATTATAGGGTTCCATTTCATATAAAGACCTATCACCAAAGAACAGAAGATCAATTGTAGTAATTATTTTACAATCGCAGAATGAAAATTTACCGAATCGAGACTGACTTTTGAATTGACTAAAAATTATTTGCTTGATTTAAATTATTAATTAACATCGGTTTTTATTGCTAACTTAATACTATTATATTATTATATTATTAATTTTCGGTCATACTGCGATATTATCACACTTTAATTAAATTTAGAATTTTTTTATGTAATAAGAGAATACCAAATATGTCATTTGTAAGATCAAGACCGAATCGAAACAGAATTTTGACTATATTTTAAATGCGAGAACTGACCAGGTGTTCCCGCTAAGTATAGAGACACAATCGACCACTCGATCGTAGGTGACATTCCAGTTGTACGTATGCAGTTAAACTATTTCTATAAAAAGAGCATAAGGAACTACTGATTAAGTAATTGACAGATAGCACAACTTCCTCATATCTCTTAGTACCAACTCAGTGCAATTTAGTAGTTCCAAATTATACAGACACTGTCTAAATCTTTTTAGGTGCAAGTGGTTCAACCAAAGCCCACCTCTCCTGCCACGACGTGGTGAAACCTGCTGACTGACAAACGAGGCTCTAGTGAAAAGAGAGGTGGAGCATAGCGTATTTTTTAAGCTGCCCGACTGGGGAAGCACCTCCATCTTACAGAATCTCACAGCTAAATCACAATTCCCTTGAGGGTTGTTGTGTTCCTGCTAGTGAGTGAGGTCACCAGAAAGAAAGAAAAGGAGACGGGTTGCTAGCCTATATGCTATAGCCTGTCATATATATTAAACTATTTTTTACGCCACCTTAATGTTTCCACCACTACAACCTAGCACCTAACTACATCCTAGATCTGTGCGGCTTCGGAGGTGTTGTGTGCGGAGGTGAGGTCCCGGATATCGTCATTAGATGATAGTCGATATGCTAAGTCAGCGGTCTAATTCTGTACATGCACTTTTTTTCCAATATTTTGCAAATATATTATGCTAGCAACGGGTCGGCGACCCCTTAGTTGCTGATCTCCTTGGGCGGCAGTGATTGCTTTTCATCAGGTGACCCACATGCTCATTTGCACCCTCTCATATAAAAAAACGAAACTCTTACTTGATGGCAATGTGTAAAAAAAAACAACTTGATTTTTACCACAGTTATTGCGCAAAAGAAAATTATATGTATGTATAACCTCACCGAGAAAATTACTCCTTAATGCAACATAACTCTACAAATCAAACCGCCTTACAGGACCGCATCTCATACCCTGAACACGGCAATTTAATGGCCGACAAGTAAAGGCCTAGGTCTTGCCATAAGCCCTGGGTAATCTATACAAACGCAGGCTGGGCGTGTTTGGAAATCGTGACATTCTTGACCTAATTATATATTATTTGCGGTATACTGACATGGACTGTTTGATATTAAATTGATAGATCCTATGTACATAGATAAGTACCTATCCGTTATGAAGGTTGAGGTCTAGAACTTTGAAAATCATTTTCAAAGTTAATTCTAGAGTTACAGTCTCCCACCGACCTGTATAGGAACAAAGGTCGCCCTACAGTAGTCTCCAGGGTCAACTTTAGAGTTCGCGGAAGAAAACCCCTCTGAAACGGCACAGCGCTCAACTATTATAGCTATGATGAAAATTACTGCGATGATAGGAATGGTAGAAGTGCGCGATATTTTATGTTGCAAACGTCAAAAAGCTACGGTTACCAAAAGTACGGTTACCAAAGGCTAAGTACCAAGTCTGTTACTCGATAAAATGTTTTGATATATAAAAAGTCTCACCTTAGAATATTACGGGCTCCAATCTAATGCGTTTAACTATAGATAAGTTTTACCTATCTTCATTGTGGCAAGAAGAAAGCAAGGTAATTGCCTAGCTTTCACACTGTCCCGCACCATTTATTGAAGTTGTAGATAAAATGCCCTCCAATGTATCCCTATGTAAGTCGCTTAGCGAGCATTGGGGAGAGCTATGCTCTAGGTTTCATTAAGGAATCGAATCCGGAACGAAGAAATTCTACGGAGAACTAAAATTGTCGAGTTAGCCTTCAGAGTTTACAAGCTTAAGTGGCAATGGATCGGTCACATCTGACGAGTAAGTGATGGCAGATGGGGGGGAAAGGTATTAGGGTGGAGGCCGCGCGTAAAACAAAGCAGCGTTAAACACCCTCTTTCTAGAGAGTCCGATGACCTTAAGAAACCATTACATCTGCCGATACCTTTGGTTGTTTAACACGTGGTTAATAAAAGAAGAAATAATTGTAGTTATGGAAGGCGATACCATATTACTGTTCTAAAACTTATTGTTCAATAGCCAGTAATAAAAAATCAATTAAGCCTCACTTATTCTCTCAGCTACAACATGAATTTACATAGAAATTGCATATAATTGCCAAGCAGAACAGAACAAATCGAGTTATTTAATAAAAAATATGCATTCGATGACACTTGCCATATTTTATGCGAGTCGATTGACATTTTATGCGTGTTATAAAATACATTTTATGCGCGCGCGTCGTAAGTCGTTATGGAGAATATTATGATTTACCTATTTATGGCATCGTATAAATATATTTACATAAATGCGAGAGTTTATGACTTGCTGTGGAGTAATGAAAGCATTTGAATGTATGGTCAGAGCAATTTGACATGTGTAGAATCTTTACTTATTTGCCGACATCAGCGAAGAAGTAAATGGAATGTTTTTTCGTAAGTAATACATATATTTCTTTTATGATATTAGATTGCATATGGCATTTTATATATAGACGAGCCATAGGTGATCATCACTGCAGTAAAAATAGCTACAAAGGGCTTACTTAATACATACGCATTTATACATGCGGTACGCATTGCTATGCGTAATGTTGTTTGCGTAGGAAAGGAAGGTGAATACATCGTGATCATCAGCCTGTATCTCCCCACTGTTGGATACGAGCCTTCTTCAATGCTTTCCACCAAATACGATCCTCCGCCTTTCGCATCCAACCGCTTTCTTAAGGTCATCGGACCATCTGGCAGGATGGCGTCGTCCCACGCGCGGCTTCCACTCTAATACCTTCCTCTACCTCAGACGTTCCTTACAGCTTGGCCTGGGTAATTTCAAGAAAGACATCGATAGAAATATATAATATATATGACTGGGCAGCTTTTGGAAAGCTTCGTCATATCTTCGCCGCACAGATACCGCACAGATGCTTGAAGACTAGAGTCTTCAAACAGTGCGTCTTCCCTGCAATGATCTATGGTGCAGAGACTTGGACACTGACCATCGGACTGGTCCACAGCCTAAAGGTAGCACAGCGAGCGATGGAGAGTATTGCTCGGGTTTCTCTGAGTAATCCAATCCGGGACGAAGAAATTCGACGGGTAATCAAAGTCGTCGACATAGCCTTCAGAGTTTGCAAGCTGAAGTGGAAATCTGCCGAGTTAGTAATGGCAGATGGGGGGGAGGAATTACATTTTGTGATCGTAAAATTACGATTAACGAGAATTGGGCTTCTGAGCGGTGCTCCAAGTGCAGAGGTGCAGAGAGCGAGGTTCACATTGGCTTATATGTACCTACTATAAGGTGATAGTAATCCACTCAAATTATTATTCCAATGCAGTTATTTTCTATTTTTAAACACGTCGAACAGGTTATAGATATTTTCTAGATTAAATAAAGTTGTGAAGAATCCTGTGTAAGAATTTGATATGTGCGTCTTTAACAGCTCTTTAATTATGTGTTTCATCTAGAGATATTTTTTTATATACAATATACCTATTTTTTTTTTACAATAGCTGAGTATAATGGCTCGACTTCGCCTGATGTTAAGCAAGAAGAGGAGCCCAAATCGCATCAGCAACGGACAATGGACAAAAGATCTTAGTGTCCTGTCACGTGATATGGCCGTTCAGGTGCATTTTTGGTGGTCGCCGCTGTGAGTTCGTCGCTTCAATTCCTGGACCCCACTGTCCATAAAAAAATGCAGTAACTAATGGGTAGATATAGTGTTTAGGTGTGAAGTTTGTTAATAGATGTCAAAAAGATAAAAGAAATAACAAGATATATACAGGCCCTGGTGATTTAAATATTGAAGATATTTGTTACTTTATCTACAAAAAGATATAATGAGAGATAAAAATGAAGGTCGAGGCATTAAATTTTGTTTCAATTGTGGAGAAAATATTCATATAACATTATTCAATTCACTCTAGGTGGACCGACGACCTCAAAAAAAGTGGCTGGTAGCGGTTCGATGAGGAAAGCGGAGGATCGCATTGGAGGAGGACGATGGTGGGAAGCATTGGAAAAGGCCTATATCCAGCAATGGGTAAATGCAAGCTGATGATGATGATGATGATCATTGAATTGAGGAGGAAGTATTCATACTAAAATATTCATAATAAATTAGAAGAAAGAAAGGAAGGAGTATAGGCTGGCAATGGTTCGGCGACCCCTTGGTGTTACTGATCTCCATGGACGGTGGTGATCACTTTCCATCAGGTGACCCACATGCTCGTTTGCCCCCCTCTCATATATATAAAAAAAATATTTTTTCCCTAGCGTCTATAGCTATAGATAATAAATAATGAAGCTAAAACGCGATATATATTTTCTTCCCCATTAGTATCGCTTCCCATAGATTATTCCCAGCAATAAAACTCATTATGCTACTTACATGATTTAAAAATATTCGTGGTTGCACCATAATAAACATGGTTCGTATCGGCCAAACACAAAAAAGGCAAATCGTGATCGAACTTAATCGTCCGCTGTGTATCTACATCTTATAGGCCCTTGGGCAGCTAAAACTGCGCTTGAGATACCAATCTATTGAAATATGGATGTGATAAAACATCTTACTAGCGAAGGCTTTGTTTGCATGTTTGAGTTTGACCATAAAAAGAGTACGAACATTGCGTTCAAGTCTATCTCATCTGGTTGCCAAGCAAATTGTATTCTAGCTGAAAATTGTTGTGAATATTTTTGTAATCATTTAATCTTGCTTGAAAATTATTTGACATTTTGTAATGTTGATTGTTCGTACGCAAATCAATTTAATTAGTTTTATTTAACTCCTCGTAATGGAATTTTTGAGGGACACGGCGGCGGCGTTACGCGTGTTAGTCTAATCGATAACGCAAGAAAGCAACGTTCTTCGGAAAAAAGCCATCGGTCCCGCCTGTTGTCGTTAAATAACAGGCGTTAAGCCAAGTCAGAGGCGTTTGGCCGGCTTGAAAACACACTTTTCCCACAAGCCGTTTAAAAAACCGTCAATTGAAGGGAGACACGTATCCGAGCAGTGGAGATGGTTTGATGCATAACGGATTTTTTTTTTTGGAACGGAGAAAAAAAGTGCTAAACCAAAGTATATTCGGGTTCTACATAATTTCCGCGCATCATTTCATTCATGCTCTCAATATAAGACAAAAATAAAATATTTTCAAATTCTCAAAGTTGCCTTTTATTCATAGGTCCCCCTTGTTCTAAACAACAATATCTGTTCATGTTGTTAATAATTGTTACATATGTGAGTACAATAGACATTACAAACAAACAAAACTCCTGTGTGCACATTTTAGTCGCCCAGCTCATATTGTGCTTCACGACTTTCCCGCGGCAAAACTAGTGCAAAACGACGTACAACGAATTTTTTTAATATCAGCATAAGTTTTATTGTAGCCAGAAGCGAGATTGTGTCCAATAAAGGGCCTATAATATAGCTCATTACAGCCGCGTATTACACCGCCCTTCCTTTCCCACATATTCAAGCATGAACAATATGAACATGTGATGATTTTTCATATTTTTTTTTTTTTTACTATTATATTTTACTTTAAATTTTTTATTTTTTCTCTTATTTTGGTTGAATACCATTTTTTTTTATTGTATCATGATAATATTGTATTATGTATAATGATAATATTGTATGGCGATTTAAAAAAGACCTATATTGACAGAGTTTCTTTCGGCATTTCTTCTTGTCAATGGTCATTCCGAAATGCTAGTAGATAAAAAATAATATACCTAATTGTAAAAAACGTGTCTAAGTGCCCGCGAGGGCCCACAGAATAAAGAATTTTGACTTTGACTTTGTGGTGAAATTTTATTAGTCATAACTCGAAACACTAGGCCTCCATGTATTATTGTAAAAGTCAGTGAAAAAGAAAATCATTATTATGACTACATTATTAAGCACAGTTTAGGTCATGACAGTCACTTTTTTGGTGGCTATTTGGTATCGTATTCTCTTTTTTACTAACCGACACGACAATTTTATTTATTTCAACGAAATCGACCGATGTTAATTCGTGAGAAAAAAATTGAAAACTTTTAGATATTTTTATTTGTTTTTAATATATTTTTTGTCGATATTTTTTTATCTATTTCACCCCTTTCAGGGTTATTTAGGCTTTATTCCGGAACACACTGTATTATAGGGGGTTAGTTATTTTTTAAATCAACGCGTGGCTACATACAGTGGAACACAAATGAGTAGAAGGGGAACTAAATTTATTAACAATAGCAACATTGTCTTTTTTCATACAAAAGTGCTCAAGGGTTGCCATGTGAGAACTGTTCTTGCGAAGAAAGTGGCGCCCCTTTTGTCTACTTTTGTCTTTTTTGTCTACTCTTTTGTGTCGCACTATAAAAGAGTGACCAACCAGGCGAGAGAACCTTTACCCAAACCACTATCACGCCCGGTAAACCAACCAGACGAGAGGACCTTTACCCGCACCGCTCTTGCGCTCAGTAAACCAACCGAGCACGCAAGCGGATTGTACCCAAGCTGACGCTTGAATACCGACGTATGAACAATGACTAAGTTATTTTATTGACCACTAGCTGATGCCCGCGACTTCGTTCGCGTGGACTTTATGATTCCGCTGTATTAATACAAATACGAACTAATGTTGTTACATAAGAAAATATTTCTTATACGTTAAAAGTCAAAAAAAATTTTTTTTTGTTTAACATTGTAACCATAGTATAAAAAAAATTATGGGAGTCTTTCCTTCGGGACGGGGGCCCACCACACATTCCCACCACTGTATCTCCTGTGTAGCCAGGATTAACAGCGGCGACCGCCAAAAAAGGCAATGAACAATGTAGTCCATTGCAGTCCCAGGGGTAAAACTACGGCTGCCTTGGAACTCACAACGAATTTAATCAGAAGAAATTAGAAGGAGTAGGAAGCTTTTGGAATTTGACTTCCCCTCTTAGCAATGTGAGAGACAGCAATATGGCAAATAAGGCATTAAAAGCCTAAAGAGATGGCTAGTCAAGTGAAGCTCAACTGCCGTGCACCACGGATTTTAAGTTTCTAACACTATTAGGGACCTAAAACACTGAGTTGTTACCTAACACATCGATTCCAATAATATGAATTGCAAAATCGTCTGAACGCTTGGTAATTCTCCCTTGTTGCTACCAAATCTGAATAGTATACTACCCCGGATGCAACTTGCAATGAATTCAACATGTCATCCCGCTCCCGCTGCCAAAGATCACACTCCCAGAGAACATGGTGTGCTGTTTGATCGAATTCAGAATTAGCAGTAGAACATTCGCATAAGGGCGACGGCACTAATTTAAACGAAAAGAGTTTAGCTTTAAAATTGCCATGTCCAGTTAAAAATTGCGCAACGGGGTGGTCTACTTCTAACCACTTTTTCTTTAATCTATCTCTTACCGATTGAAAGAACAGATACAAGTGGCGTCCTTTGGTAGAAGTTTCCCACCTTTCCTGCCATTCAGACAGCAATGTTTCAAATACTTCATTAATAGGTTTGAACAGTCTAACTATTTTTTCACGATCACGCGTTTTCAAGAAATCAGGGACCATATTTTTAGATGTATAGTACATTGAAGCGCGGCGTTGTACTTCTAAGTCTACCGGTAACACACCTGCTAGCACGGGTAGTGCCTCGGTGCTTACAGTTCTATACGACTTACATAAAAATATCAGAGCAAGGCGCTGGCTTTGAAGCAATTTACGACGTGCTGCACCTATAGTAGCCCTATCTGCCCACGCAGGTGAACCGTACGTAACACAACCTAAGTATGTGGCGGTATAAATAGTTTTTAACGTTTTGAAAGTTAATCCCCACGTAGAGGTAGAAATTCGTGTTAAGGCATAGAAATTCTTTTTTGCTTTTTCACCTACTTGCTTCATGTGCTCAATATAATTAAAATTTCTGTCCAAAAGCAAACCTAAGTAACAAACCGAACCCCTATTAGCAACAGATACTCCATTAAAATGAAATCGCGGTGAAACCTGTAAATTTCCCTTAAGCAAGAGTTGATATGTTTTATGTGGCGCTAAATCGAGACGATTACGATAACCCCAATCTGAAATTAGGCCTAGGCTAGTGTTGGCTAGTTTCTCTATGCTAGATCTTGAATTAGCATTGATTAATAAGAGACCATCGTCAGCGTAACCAGTTAACGAGCACCCTTCCGGTAAGGGTAGGCTAAAAAAATCATCAAAACCGATATTCCAGAGATACGGTCCCAACACTGAACCCTGGGGACAGCCCTGCGTGAGCACCTTTGAAGCAACATAATGGCCAAGTTTTAATTTAGTTGTACCATTCAAAAAGTACGATCGAATGAGAGAGTAGATATTGCTAGGGCAACCTCTCACCTTAAGTTTCAGCAACAACATTGGCCACCAAGCATTATCAAAGGCACCTGAGATATCTAAGAAAATAGCTACAACATACTTGCTCTCCGAGAGTTCAACAACTTTGCGCACTGCGAGCGCAGCATCAACAGTAGACTTGCCAATGGTGAAGCCGTACTGATTTTTATGAAATTGCGGACCACCGGGCAGCAACCGTGGCACAACCAAGCGCTCAAGCAGCTTACCCAACGACGGTAGCAGTGTAATAGGACGGTAGGACTTCGGATCGTCCGGTGGTTTATCACCGCCTTTTGGTATTATTTTTATAACACCACTTCGCAAAATGCCAGGGAAATGACCTTCTACAATACACCGAGTAAGTATTGTTAAGATAGGTTCAGCGGCTACTTTACAAGCTTCTTTAATCATTCTATTCGAAATCTTATCATCACCGGAGGCTTTATTTGTAGGCAAAGCTTTAACAATAGACATAAATTCATCCATCGACGGTACATTTGATATTGGAGTGGAAGGGCACATATCCGCCGCGCTCCTAACCTCACGATGGTAGTCACTGTCACTATCGGCACAATCATCAGGAATTAACGCATGCAGAATTGTCTCAGCGGTCTCTTCTACACCAAGGGTATGTGAATTATTAAATTTTATATTGGATACGTATGCCTGATCAATCCGCCTATTTGCTTTAAATTCGTTATATAGGGGAGACCACGGGCCCTCACTATTTAATCTTTCTACAATACGTTTTAATAAATTACCTTTGGATTTTTCAACAGCAGCGCGATAATGAGATCTAGCAATACGCAAGTCACTTAGAGCTGTTTGATAAATTTCTCCCTCGATGTTACGTTTCTTTAATTTTGAAATCTTACGTCTAGCGGCACGGAAATTCCTACGCAACCTAACAAGGGTATCATTCCACCAATCGCATCGTCTGTTATTAACTATAGGTTTTCGGCCTAATGCAACGTCAGCGCAATACACGAATGTGTCAGACATAATTTCAACACTTTCTGTGACTGTAAGTTCACTACGAGTAAAATCTTTAGCGCGGGAAGCGAAAAGTGAAGCAAAGCTTGCCCAGTCGGCATTCTTAGTTTTATATTGAAAACCTATTAACTGTTGCCGATGTAAGCTTTCAACAACTGGGGAGAATTCACATACGATCAGACGGTGATCACTACAAGAAGCTTCAGGAAGAACGCGCCAGTTTTGTATTCGGACGTCTGCACTAGAAAGTGTGACGTCAATAAAAGACTCGCCCATAGGGCTACTAAAAGTAGGTGGTGCTTCAGGGGTATTGTGAATATGAAGATGCATTTCAGCAATGAACTCTTCAACAGCAGAGCGTCTGTCGGCATCGGTCGCTCTCAACTTGCCGTGCCATAATGGTGATGATGCATTTACGTCTGCCCCTATAATAACCTTATGACCGGTAAGAGCATGCAACACTCTTCGTAGGTGATACAAATGCGAATCCACAGGGTCAGAAAATTGAAAATAACAACTGACTACAAATACTCTCAAGTATGGAGATGTTACTTCAGCTACCGCACAGTGAGTGGACATTAGGTGATTGATTGATGTTATAGTAAATCCGCCTCTTGGCGCATATATACCCGCGCGCGACTTGTTATTAAGTTGTATAAATTTACTGTTTAATTGCGATCTTTGGTACTGCTCTTGAACTAAAACAAGGTCGAGCTTATAGTCCGCAACGAGCTTATCTAACTCGGACGTTGCAATTTTGTCGTTGTGTAGATTTAGTTGTGCAATTACGACGTTATCCATAGGTAGTATTTAAAATATTGAACTCTAACCGAGCTGCGTATGTGGGACAAGACTCTGACCCGATCTTGTGGTCAGCAGTCTTTTTTTGACGCCTACAAGCTGCGCATGTAGGTATGAAGTCTGCTTCAGACTTCTTCAGACATTCCCGTGAGTCGTGTGCTTCGGCGCAATGAGCGCAGGTGGGGTTATTCGCAGAGCAGTATTTACTGACATGCCCATATTGCTGGCATTTTAAGCAACGCACGACTTCTATATCGTCCACGAATCTACATGTGGCAAAATCTATAAAAATCTTATCTTTTGTCGAAATAAGGTGTTTGCGTATTTCCGGGGAGATTTCGACTCCCATCCACTTCCTGCCGTAGGCAGTAGGACGACGACGCACGATTTTTATGTCTTTTAGGTAATCCGAAAATGTAATTTTTAATTCGTCCTTTATATTCTGATTATATAACGCGGCTAAAAATTTTGTGTCGTCCATTGTGTCCGGAATATCTTTTATAATAATACGCGGGCGGCGTCCTTTGGGCTTTTCGAGCTTAAGTCCAACCGATTTTATGCTTTCAATTGACTGCAGCTTTTTAATTTGAGCGTCATTGGAAACGCGTACTACTACACCGGATTTCGCAGTTTTCTTGACCCCTACAATTTGAAAGCCATCATCGGATGGCTTAATGGCTTTCATAAGTGCCTCCTTAGTCGCTTCGGATGTTGTGAATTCCGCCGATCGTTCTTCAGTTGGATAGGCTACGACGCAGGGCACTGGCTCGCGAGTTTGAACCGGCTTAATTTGTTTTGGCAAGCGAAGTTTCAGTTTTTCGGCGTACGACTCGCTAGCCTTAGTTATAGGCGCAACGGGGTTATTTTTTGCATCTAATTTTAGTGCTAATAAATCTCGTTCGACAAGAGCGAGCTTTTTTTCCGAAATAGCGAGGTGTTTTTCCGCCGTGGCTGACTTTATGGCTAGCATAGATATCAGTGAGGTAACTTGTTGGGTCATGCCCATTATTGTCGATTTATTTGCAACGCCAATTCGCGAGGTCTGCCCGATAATTATTTCATTAATTTTTGCCAGACATTCAGAGGATTCGCGAACAAATTCTACATAATCAATATTTGGATCAACAATTTCAGCTGAGGTGCTAAGGCTTAAATTGTGTAAGTTGTCTATATTATCTGTGCTTGCTGACCGCTGTAATCGCTTTTCATCGGGTGATAAATGGCTTGGCGATATATCACCTAATGTTCTCTTAGCATTAGTTGCCGGCGGAGATCGCGGCGTCAAATTACTACGGCCGAAAATTGGTGTCGTGCCACCAGGATCATCGGTATTACTAGACATTTTATTTATGTTACGAGTTAGCAGGAATAAAACTATTACCTATCAAAATAAAATTTTCCCCGATTCAGGGGTAAATTTATAAAGTGACAACACTGAGAGACTTTGTTGTACTAATATTAATACCAATAAAAAACACTAATAGAATAATAAAATATGAAATTATTACGTACCTTTTACGGGCCAAACCTGTTTTACGATTGATGCAGCTGCAGTCAAGAAGCACAAAAATATTTTTTTTAGTATACCTACTAGTTTGCGAATAATAATCACTGTATTTACTTATTTACAAATAAAACCTAAATAAGATCGAAATTTAAAGCGAAAAATGATAAATTCAGATGAGATCACCAAAATTCACCGAAATGCCCACACACTTTACGAAACAAATTAATAAAATTATTTAATTTGCAATATTAAATCGCACAGACAGTTTAGTTCGACCGTCTCGCAGAAGCGCGGGAGGGGGAAGTGTCTTTCCTTCGGGAGCTAATATGAAAAGACCAATCCTAAGCATAACACCAGCGAATTTTAGTGATTTTTTTATTGTCATGGCAAAGCAAGTGGTCACAGGCAACTGCGTACGTTTAAAATTAAAATGGATTTTTTTTTGGAGAAGAGTGGTATTCGCGGAATAAATACAGTTTCAACGGCACCACTCCCAGTGAGAATCTCAGCTTCAATTATATTGCGCTGCCATTGACTTTACTTCAGGAAGGAGATCTTCCCCAAATTTTAATAATATTCTTGAAAACTCTTGGGCACGTAAAGTTCTATCTACAGCTTCTAGTGCCTTACTGTTGGCCATTTCGCATTCATCTCAAACGATTAGACAGCAATCCTGAAGCACCTTTGCGTTGTCACAGTTTCGTGTCACAGAGCATGTCGGTGTTTCAATTCTGTTTAAATCGAGTAGGATATTGAACATTGTATTTGCGTCCTTCCGCCTAGTAGTAATGTGGCTGCAATACCTGGCGATGCTGCTGCGAGATCTTATTTTGGCGCCTGATTTCAGCGTAATCCACGCTGAAATCAGGCGCCAAAATAAGATCTCGTCAGGTATGTTTTTCCAGTTCCTCCTGGAGCATCTAAGAAAAACAGTTTCCTCTCGTCGCTTGAAACACTTTCCACCACCAAATCAAATAAACTCTGATCTTGCTACATAGCGTCCCGCAAATGCACGTATTCTTCTGGTTTGTGCGAATATATACCAATCGTTCCATCAGGTGTTCCAAATCTTGGATTTTTATACCTCAACAAAAAATGCTCATCAGGCTGAACAACTTTTGCTAAGGAGTCATTTTTAAATTTCTTATAGTTTACCTGAACCATTATGGTTCTGCATCAGGTGTTCCAAATCTTGGATTTTTATACCTCAACAAAAAATGGTCTTCAGATTGAACAACTTTGCTAAGGCGTCATTTTTATATTTCTTATAGTTTACCTGAACCATTATGGTTCTGCATCAGGTGTTCCAAATCTTGGATTTTGCAAATTTCAACAAAAAATGCCATTCAGGTTGAACAACTTTTGCTAAGGCGTCATTTTTATATTTCTTATAGTTTACCTGAACCATTAAGGTTCTGCATCAGGTGTTCCAAATCTTGGATTTTTATATCCCAACAGAAAATGCTCATCAGGCTGAACAACTTTTGCTAATTCGTCATTTTTATATTTCTTATAGTTTACCTGAACCATTATGGTTCTGCATCAGGTGTTCCAAATCTTGGATGTTTATACCTCAACAGAAAATGCTCATCAGGCTGAACAACTTTTGCTAAGGCGTCATTTTTATATTTCTTATAGTTTACCTGAACCATTAAGGTTCTGCATCAGGTGTTCCAAATCTTGGATGTTTATACCTCAACAGAAAATGCTCATCAGGCTGAACAACTTTTGCTAAGGCGTCATTTTTATATTTCTTATAGTTTACCTGAACCATTATGGTGCTGCATCAGGTGTTCCACTTTCCAAAATCAATTATACCCTATATTTTGCCCAGGCTTAACAGCTATATAACAAAAAAAGTTTCATTCGAATCCGTCCAGTACTTCCAGAGATTAGCGTGTACAAACAGACAAACAGACATACAGACAAACAGACAAACAGACAGACTTTTTTTTTTAAATTCATACTCTATTACTGTATCTCCATCGCCTCCAATTGTTTTTTTGTAAATATATTCAATGTACAGACACATTATTTTTACTGTTTTATTATATGTATAGATAACATATGCATGCGTAGTTATTGAATAAGCGCTTTGTAGCCAATTTTTACTGCCCTGATATTCACCTATGACCCATCTATATATAATCTTTCATAGACCGCTCGAAACCGCGATATTTTGGTAGCAGGCTCTTAATGAATAATAAATTCTTAATAAATTCGCTTCATAAGCATCTAAAGAATTTTCACTAGTGTCTATATAATATTATGAATCTTCCAATATTCAAATTTTATTCATAACTGCATGCAAAATACTAATAATGAATGAATGGATTTAAGATATTACAAAAAAACCGGCCAAGTGCGAGTCCGACTCGCGCACGAAGAGTTCCGTACCATTATCTTATAAAATGACAAAAAAATCACGTTTGTTGTATGGGAGCCCCCCTTAAATATTTATTTTATTTCAATTTAATTATTTATTTTTAAAGTGAATGTATAACTAAATATTCTGTGAATATTTCGAGCGTCTACCTGCCATTATCAATATCGATCAAAACGAACAAAAAAATAAATCAAGTTTGTTGTACAGGAGCCCCTTAAATCTTCATTTTATTCTGTTTTTTAGTATTTGTTGTTATAGCGGCAACAGAAATACATCATCTGTGAGAACTGTTTAACTACCACAGTTCATGAGATACAGCCTGGTGAAAGACGGACGGACGGACAGCGGAGAGTCAGTAATAGGGTTCGTTTTACCTCACTCTCAGGAACACAACAACCCTCAAGGGAATCGTTATTTGGTTGAGATATTCTGTAAGGTGGAGGCACATTTATAAGTTCCCCACTTAGGCAACTTATAAATATGCTGTTTTACCAGAATCTCGTTTGTCGGTCAGAAGGGTCGTGCAGATAAGGTTGACTTTGGCTGAAAGATGAACCACTTACATCATAAAATGCGACTCTCAAAAGATCTCCCTGAATTGCTTGAAAACAATTTCCACACTAATAAAATAGAAGAACCAGACCCTGCCGGCTACAGGTCACAGAAGCACTATAAGCTGAGCCGTAATCACATAGCAATAAAGATGTAAATAGCATGGCAGTAAGGAAGCTATTTAACTATTACTACTTCATTTATAGCCGTTAGTGTAATAAGGAGACCAAAAAAGGAAACAATGAAATGTTAGCATTAACCGAAAGGATCCAGGGTTGGCACTTTGGGAAATCGAGTTTTAGAAAGTGAGAAAATTTGTGTGACAATAATAATTATTAATCCAATGTATAATCTTGTGGTACTATTATAAATTGATCAGATGATTTTGCAATTCATATTATTGGAATCGATGTGTTTACTAACTCATTTTTTAGGCCCCCAGTGGTGTTAAATATTTAAAATCAGTGGTGCACGGCAGTTGAGCTTCACTTGACTAGCCATCTCTTTAGGCTTTTAATGCCTTATTTGCCATATGGCTGTCTCTCACATTGCCAAAAGGGACAAATCAATTTCCAAAAGCTTCCTACTCCTACTAATTTCTTCTGATTAAATTCGTTGTGCTGCTGTCCAGCAGCGGACTTTTTTGTTCATTGCCTTTTTAGTTGGTCGCCGCTGTTAGTCCTGGTTACACAGGAGACACAGTGGTGGGAATGTGTGGTGGGCCCCCGTCCCAACATCTATTCCAATTATTGATACATGTCCAATACACATTCGATTTATTATATAGTATCTTTTACTACTACCTAAATGATAAAAATTATCATTAATATTCGATGTAATTATCAATATTCTGTATAACCAATATTTGAAGCTACTTTATTCAATTTTCATTTTTATTTTGTGATTTTGGTAAAAACATTATAAAAAATAAAAACATTATAGATCTAGTATTCCTCACTACTAATATAATATAAAATAATATAACACTTATTTCATAGATCTTCAATTTATATCGTAGATAGCTAGTTTATAAGATAGAACTAATAACTTTTGTCACTCTCTCAATAAATATTAATGTATTCAAAAGACATCACTTAATCGAGATGATAACTCGTTAACGATCCAAACCAATCTATTTGATTGAGGGGCAACCCTGTTGATACGTAATGATCTGACGTCAATTTGCAAAGACTTTGTGGTGATGCGACCAAGGGCCTACTCCGAAAAAAAAGCAAAGTTTCGTTCAAAGCTTCAGATTTTTCTTGTTGTCGTCAGCCCTTATTCATCCCATTGCTAGGATACGGGCCTCCCCTTATTCGAAGGAAGAGCATACTCCACCACGCTGCTCAATGGCGAGTTGTCGGTGGCCAGTACTTTCCAGCCACCTAAAGGACACTGACTGGACTTAACAATCATCTAAAGACACCAGACCGGGACCAACAACTTCACGTGCCTTCCGAAGCTCGAGATAAATAAACCCATCCATGGATAGTCTACGATGGACGTAGCTTAACTTGCATGTTCGATTAGACTTACACGCGCCATCAAGCTCCGGACTTTTCTTAATACATTTTATTATGTCTTAAGCAGGAAACTAGACAAATGAAAAATCAGCATCCAGCGATGAAATCGAATAAAACTTTAAATTTGGGTCTGAAAAATTCCGAACTTCGGTTCGGCTACACTTCGAAGTGAATACTCCTGATGCCTTTCTAAGGCAAAGTCTTTACAAATGTAAAGTGGGAATTATTTTTTTTCGATTATAGAATGGGGTATGTTCAGAGGAGTTGTTTGAAATTACACCCACGGCATCCTTCTACAGTCGTACAAGTCGCTATCGACAGGGAATTCATCTTCACACATTGGAGCCGGCATAGTCGCGTGCGGTTCCAGAGAAGTTTTCTCTGGTATACTATCAAGCTGTGGAATGAACTGCCTATCGAGGTTTTCCCAGGATATATTTACGGAATTAAAATTTTTAGATTATAAAATGGGGGTGCGTTCAGAGGAGTTGTTTGACATTATACCCATGGCATCCTTCTACAGTCGCACAACTCGCCATCGACAGGGAGTTCATCCTCACACATTGCAGCTATACTGGTGGCGTACTGTGCGGTTCTAGAGAAGTTTTCTCTGTCATACTATCAAGCTGTGAATGAACTGCCTATCGAGGTTCTCCCAGGAGACATATAGCATGGCATTATTCAAAAAGTGAAGAGGTTATTTATTAAGCTGCCTGACTGGTGAAGTACCTCCACCTCACAGAATACCACAGCGAAATAACAATTCCCTTGAGATTTGTTGTATTCTGCGAGTGAGTAAAGTTACCAGAAAGAAAGGAAGGAGTATAGGCTGGCAACGGATCGACCTCTTGATGTTGCTGATATTCAACAACACCAGCAAAACCAAATATTTAAAACGTTTGCTATCTTAAGAGGGACCCAACCGGTGACAAACAATCTTAACATTCGAGCTCATTCGCCAGAATGTAGGGATTCTTGACTTTGATCCTTGACTCCTATATACTACTAATATTTAGACTGATAGGCTAGTTGCCAAAGTTCTAAAATTATAAAAACAATTTATCAGTAACGTAAAGTACACAAAACTAGAAAGATTGGCGATATTAAAATTTTTATAACTTATGTCCGACTTGTTTTATGGTCGATCAAAGTCTGATGGGATAGTCCATTTTAAAAGGATGAAATTATTTAAAAAAAAACATAACCGTTAGAAAAACAATAAAAAACACTATAACTTGCCGTAACAACGGCACTAGCTGCATGAACATAACATAGCTGACGTACAAATTTCTAATTTAATGCATGTAAAATAGCAAGGTGTGACGTCCGAACGTGATGACAGACTGGACCAGAAGTGATGATATCTAGAGAAGTTTTTATGCTATCGAAATAATTCTTTCTCCTCTAGTTACATTATTTTGGCGTGCTTACATCAAATCGAAAAAAAATTGGCTCAAACAAGCCTATTACACCGATTTTGTCCCATTCCAAAAATCTCGCGCCATTAGATATCTAGAAGTTAATTTATAAATAGTTTTCTCTTAATGATTAGTGATATCTAGAGACGAAGCGGACTAATAAATCTGTTTAGAAATTATATAGAGGCGTAAAATGAAACGCCATCTTACAAACTTTCCATAAACGAGCTAGGCCTGCTACAGATGTACGAGTATATAGACTGAGAGGACTTGCCGTCGGATAAAATATAGGTTGGAGACATAATTAAAAGTAAGTAACTTATTATCAAGCATTTGAAAAGTAAAAATTAGTTATGAGCTTATAAGTTCAAAATTTGACGAGCTCGGGTCGAATAGTTAGCAATGGCCACTTTTACTGCGAGGTCGCGGGTTCGATCCCCACATAAGATAAATAATCCTAGCTGCACAGAAGACACAGTTGTGTGAATGTGTAATAGTCTCCTGACTAAAACTGTTTTATTTGTGTTTTAATTGCTTTACATATAGTGGCTTTAGTTAACATGATCATTCGCTTAACGAAGATTCCAACTTTTTTTTATACTACGTCGGGTGGCAGACAAGCATACGGCCCGCGTAATGTGAAGCGGTTACCTAGCCATATTAACGCTCTCATAATAAAATATCGCTCACGCGCCGCCACCCCCGCTGCCAACGCAGCATCTCCTTCCTTTCTGGTGACCTCACTCACTCGCAGGAACACAACAACCCTCAAGGGAATTGTTATTTGGCTGCGGTATTCTGTGAGGTGGAGGTACATTCCACCGTCGGGTAGCTTATAATTACGCTCCCTACGTCTCTTTTCGCCTGAACTTCGTTTGTCATTCGGCTGGGTGCACCGCTTGCAGGTGAAGTTGGCTTTGGTTCAATGATAAACCACTTACACGACAAGGTACTTATCACCCAATTTGGCATACAGCCCCCTTACCACCATCTCTTATTGCGCTTCATTAACTGAATAGAAAAAACATTGGTATGAATAAGCAATCTTTTTAATTATTGAATCGCAATAAGAGATGGTGGTAAGGGGCTGATAAGTATTATGTATGGCGTAGGGTAAGAAAGGATTTTTGAAAATTCTCTCGGGATACAAGGAACACGTGAGCGTGAAGTCGCAGGCGCAAACTTTTCAAAGTTTATTATACAATTCTATTTACTGTTCATAGTAAAAATCAACGACACGCCTATGTAAGTGTAAAAATAATAAAATAGACAAGAAATATTCTCAGAGAAATTACGCATACTAAGCAAAGCGTTTATTATGAATTATGAATGAACTGATAAATTTACATAAATACCTTTTTGTTATAAAAAGTAAGTAGTTATTATAAATTAACCAGTTCGATACATATCTCCCCAAACGTGTTTGGGGTGTAAGTAGTTCATATACATCTTTGAACCAAAGCCAACTTCACCTGCACATGGTGCACCCTGCTGACTGACAAACGAAGCTCTGGCGAAAAGAGAGGTAGGGAGCGTAATTGTAAGCTACCCGACTGGGGAATGTACCTCCACCTCATAGAATACCGCAGCCAAATAACAATTCCCTTGAGGGTTGTTGTGTTCCTGCGAGTGAATGAGGTCACCAGTGGATGTTGCGAGCGTTAATATGGCTACGGTAACCGCTTCACATCAGGCGGACCGTATGCTTGTCTGCCACCCGACGTAGTATAATAAAAAAAAGTGCTCAACGCTAAAAACTTTTTAATACGACACGTTTATTTATACAACCATACGTAATATACTCGTGCATATATATAAATATATTGTTGCATATAAAAGCACACATAGCTTATAAAAGAGCTTTATGCTTTTTTATAAGCTATGCGAGTATACGATTGAGTGAGGTTACTATTTTATTTATGAGTGAGATTACTTCACTGACGTGACAAGCCACTGCATTAGCAACTGGGGTGCTAGTGTTTAAGCTCTACTGCTTCTATTAAAAACGACTATTAAAAGGTTACGGTAATCAATAAATATCAGGCGGGTTGTATGGTTGTTTAACTTATGAGGTGTCGTCATAAAAAGATTTTAATGTTGTATCGTTTTAATAAGTATTTAAATAGATATGTTATATACTACATACAATTGATACAATATACTATATACATGGGCAATTACCTGATACTTTGCTAAGAGGGGAAGTCAAATTCCAAAAGCTTCTTACTTCTACTAATTTCTTCAGATTAAATTCGTTGTGAGTTCAAAGGCAGTCGCAGTTTTACCCCTGGGACTGCAATGGACTTCACTGTTCATTGCCTTTTTTAGCGGTTGCCGCTGTTAATGCTGACTCCACAGGAGACACATTGGTGGGTGTGTGGTGGGTCCCCGTCCCGATATACTACATACACACATACATACAATATATACTATGTACATAAACAATTACTTATATGTACCTGACACAGAATACCGGTATGGCTATTCAACATGAAACTGAATTTAACACGAGTTTCGTTCGCCATTTATTTAGCAGATTTATTTACAACAAATCCTTTGAAATTTATAGCCTAATCTCGCATTCAATCTAAGTCAGTGTAGATAAAAGCATAATTTGACGGAAATAAGCCTCGCGTCGTACCTCAACAATGTCAAATGTAAAGTGTGCGGCTATAAATATGTCAGCCGTTTGACAGCGCAATTTGTAGGAAATGTCAAATGATGCCGGCCTTTCTGTGGTGTTTTTCGTTTTGTTTTAATGTATAATTAATTTTTAATGCGGCTTCTATGTAAATGGCTGAGTATCTATTAAGCAACGCCATACACTAACACAATTTTGTATGGAAAAAGCTCCGCATGTTGCCTGCGTAAATAAAAATAAATAAATAGCATAATTCGTAAATGTTAGCGAATTAAAAATATATCTTTCGATGACATTCGTAGTTTGTTAAATTTTCGGTCATACTTCAATATACGAGAATACCAAATTTGACATTTGTGAGATCGAATCTGGATCGGAACTCAAATTGCTTATGAAAACCATATGAGTATTTTAGTTAGTGAACGTTTTACTTATTATTAAGGGATTTTTTATGAATAAAACTGTAAAAGTATAGTACCTACATAAAAAGATGCTATATAAAACATTTGCTATAGAACAGTCCAGAGAGTACATGCCCATGAAACTTGAAGAGCTCTATAAATCTAAAAAACAACAGTTGAAGTCTCCTGAAAACAAAAATGTCTGACAAGATTTTACTATTGTTAGGCTGTAGTGCCTCACCATCATCTATTATCTATTGGACACATTTATTCCGTACCATCCGATAGTAAAAACTACAGTCCAGTTGTACAACTGGACTTTTGGTACTAAATATATCTTTGGAATTTACCATTAGATTTTTTATGAAATATTCGAAAAATAGGAACCAAAATAAATTACAAGCTGTTATCGTATAAATAGATATAAAAAAAATACCAAGTCATTTGTGTATTATATTATGAAATATATTAGGAAAAAAAAAGAGAAAATCTTCACTTCGACATTGACGTTTCCGGTTCCCTTAATGCGGTCTCATTGTAAAAGGCTCTGTATCTTATCTAATATGTAAAATAAACCAGCAGATACTTCATTTTGCTGTTTTCTAGTAGAAAAATCACACTTTCTCTTATATGATTTGGAAAACTCGTTGACTCGTTATGTGACGTGCGTCTGTTTTTTTTTACCGCTAACTAGTCCTAAACTAAATAAAGCTTGTACTATGGATACCAGATAACTTATAAATATACTTAAATGTAATTTATTTATATCGAGGAAGCAAGTTAAGCAATGTAAACCGTAGCCTGTCCATGGATGGGTTTATTTATCTCGAGCTCCTCCGTGATTCGGAGGGCACGTTAAGCCATCGGTCCGGGCTGTTGTCATTAGATAACAGTCGTTAAGCCATAGTCAATGCTCTTTTGGCGGCTTGAAAACACTATTTATGTACCTACTTTCTAATAATTTATCTCTTGATACCGCGTACGTAATTTTTTACACACCCAAAGGTAGACTGGTAAAGAAAGTAATTAGCATTAAGTCCGTCTATTATACCAAACTATTGCGGTCTTTAAAGTTTTAAATAATAATAATCTGCGCCTGCCAAAACGGTAGTTATGGCAGGCATCCGTCCCTCTACTGTAATCTAGACACGCGGCAGCGTGTCAAGCCATGTTCAAGCAAAGGAATAGACCTTACCTAGTCCACCCAGAGCTCATTGCCATAGCCCATATAATTTCCAACACATTATGCAATAGTCTCAATGATTACCGAGACCTGCTCATGGATATTATTGTTTTTTTTTTATACTTCGTCGGGTGGCAGACAAGCATACGGCCCGCCTGATGTGAAGCGGTTACCGTAGCCATATTAACGCTTGCAACATAAAATATTGCTCGCGCGCCGCCACCCCCGCTGTCAACGCAGCATCTCCTTAATTTCTTTCTGGTGACCTCACTCACTCGCAGGAATACAACAACCCTCAAGGGAATTGTTATTTGGCTGCGGTATTCTGTGAGGTGGAGGTACATTCCCCAGTAGGGTAGCTTACAATTACGCTCCCTACCTCTCTTTTCGCCAGAGCTTCGTTTGTCAGTCAGCAGGGTGCACCACGTGCAGGTGAAGTTGGCTTTGGTTCAAAGATCTTGATGAACCACTCACACCCCATAAACTTCTATAAGGAGCATCGACGCGTTGGATCCATATCCCCGCGCACGCCCATCAAATGACCGGGTTTATCCCGTCTCAATCAAGAGATACATGTAATATCTTTTCAGTTCTAAAGTCTCCCGGAGAGTCAAGAGTTAATACCCTAACATAATGGACGTAATCCATGTTTCAATTCTAAAAACGAGTATTATTGGCATCTCTTTGATGTATTTCATACAGTAAGCACATTGTCTCTCCATGAAAGGCTCCATCATAAAGCCGTGTACAGTTTCACAGCCTGTTTCATAAATGTTTCCAAGAAAATCTATATCCCACCAAAAACATTTTCATGTAAAAATGTTGCCAAGACGAGTCTACATAGCTTACCCCGTGAAAAAGTTATCAGATCTCATGTAGAGCCAAGATTCTTGATCTATGCGCACTTACTTTACCAGGCCTAACTTCACATACTCTACATTTTAGTCAAAACGTGATGCGTGGCCGTTTTATTTCACACACGATGAACGAATGCCTATGAAATCTTCGTAACGGTAGCAAAACGGCCAAGCATCACGTTTTGACTAAAATGTAGAGTATGTGAAGTTAGGCCTGGTAAAGTAAGTGCGCATAGATCAAGAATCTTGGCTCTACATGAGATCTGATAACTTTTTCACGGGGTAAGCTATGTAGACTCGTCTTGGCAACATTTTTACATGAAAATGTTTTTGGTGCGATTTCATTTATTTTTGTAAGTTGGTTAATAGACTTTTTTGGGTTTAAAAATAACCTATTGTGACCCCGGGCCTTTACTTTCGCCTTACCCTTCGTCTGGAATTTTGATGAATCAAGCCAGAACTCACCGGCCGGTTGTTTTATGAATTGTTAATTAAATTAAATCTAAGAGAATAGAAAATAAATACTTAAAATAATTTAGACAAGTAACAAATAATTCGAACGAATTATAGAATGATTACGACGATACGATACGACTACGAAATTACGAATATGAAATGCAAATATTTCCTAACAATCGATCATCATTCGCAGTAGAAAAATGTCGTATACGACTGAAAACTACCGGTGACCACTTCATTATATATTATATAAGGCTGACAGATGTATAAGTCGATAGCGCATTTCAAAATACAGTCAGCGCCATCTAGTGACGTCGGCTGATGTCACCGCCCCATTTTAAGGGTTAGGTGATGATTTTTTAAAAAATATGATGTTCATATTTTTTTATTTGTTATAAGTATTTTTTTTTTCATATATCTAGCTTTTCAATAGTTATTACTGCATGATTATGTAGTTAGTGCAAATGTAGTGCAAGTCTCATACAAACTTCCACCTCCTATTCCGAGGGGATAGGTTAGGTTAGGTTTGGTTTTTTAATTTTTTTGTTGTCTTTGTAGTAATATTAGCTTACATACCAAATTTCAGCGTTCTAGGACTTCAGGAAGTACCTTAAGAATTTTGATGATCAGTGAGTGAATCAGTGACGAAATCGGGGGTTTTTAGACATTAATAAAATCTAAAGTATATATTAGCTACGACATTCAAACTTTGTATGTATAATGATTGTACTGGTGTCATTATATCTTGAAATTTTTAACTATTTAGCATCATCCAAACCAAAGTTATGAGAGTTCAAAATAACGACGAAACGTTTCGAGAAAAGGTAGGTAGTGCCCTTGCGCTCCGCTTGGCTCGTCTTGGCGGGGGCACTACCGTGCCCCCAGATTCTTAATAACTTCAATCCTTTTAATTCTAGTGTCTTGGAATACGTCGACGTCTGAAGAACAATATTGTTAATTCAAAGACGATCTGCGAGGATTATTGACGATCTCAAGCTTGCAGACGGTACTGAACCATGTCTGAGGAAAGATTTTGCCTCCTTTTGTGTTTCGCCGATTGTACAATGGGCACATCATAGTTGTTTGATAATACGCCAACGGTATTCTTCTACAATCGCACAACTAAGTAATAAATAAATGATAAATATTCTAGGACAATCTACACATCGCCAAATTAAGCAAAGCTTCTATTATCAGTACAGTTAACTGATAAATGTAGTTAAATAGATTTTTTGTGAATACAAACATTTTATCTGGGAAAAGAAAAAGTAACGCGATTAAAAAAAAAGAAAAAAGTGAACAGAAATAAATAAATTAAATACTTATATGCATATAATATGTATATAGAAAATAAAATCGTTATTGTCTCGGTACTATTTGCCTGTTAATGTTAACATTTCTATGGACTTTGCTAGTGTCATGGCTAAATAAATAACCACCTAAGCTTAAAGACTTAAGCAAACAGAAACAGCGGGTTCGTCAAAATAAATTCATATAATATGTTGCCGTCGGCATAAAATCAGATCACCACATCTTAACCCGTGGGTGTCGTAAACGGCGACCAAGGGAAAACACGAGAGATGGCCAGCAGCTCTGCAGCGTCTTCCCGAGAGCAAACAATAAACTGCGGTTGCCAACCTGCCAGCCAAGCAAGCGTGGCAACTACGGCAAACCCCCAAATGAATGAGTTGTTATTCCTGATTATAATGTATGTAGCGTACATTGTATTTATCATATTATTTAGTATTGCATCGCTAGAATTAAAGTTTATTTACAAAATGGTACTGTCGATGTCACATGACATTGACATTTGTCACTATGATTCGCACTGCATTTAGTGTGGCGACGGTGTTGCTATATTTTCCACTACGCAATGTCGTTGTTAATAAGTAATTATATTCTGGATTTATTCTGAGTCCAGATCTTGCTGGAGTCACGTAGCGACCTGAGATTGTCATTGCACATTGAAAAGTGGCTGATTAAATTGTATGAATAATTTAAGTACAGATTATCTCGTTTTGTATAGATGATAATATCTATGGTTTTCATAAATTAGATTTTAGACTGGCAATTTTGACCAATGACTGTCAGAGTTTGAACTTGGGACGTGGAGGACATTGGAACAAAAGGAAAAAGAATGTATTGTGGTGTCTGGAGAAACTGGTGATCGAGAAGCATCCCGATTTTGGTCCATGAGACGGGATCTGTCTTTGGACTGATGAAGTGGTATCGGGTATACTGGTCGGAGGCGGACGTATTTCCGTTCCGATTCAGACCAGCGCCAAGGCATTGGCACCTTCTCTGGAAGATCTTTCCCGGAGGACAATTGGTATTAGGGAAGCCAGTTGCGTCGGGCGCGGCTTTCGCGCTGCGGCGATTCCAAGGAACCTTCATCTTCTCCTCCCCCTTCTGCTCCACGTAAGTGTGTACACACGTTTTGTTCTAATGGCCAAAGTTTAGAGTCAGTGCGTGTGTCGCGATTTCCGCGTTTTCGTCAGTGACGGACACATACATAAAGTAATAAATATGTAACTTTCAATTTCCTATTGTTTTACTAAGTATCCCTAAACAAACCTAGCTTTGAATTGCATATACAGGACGGCCTTTGAAAGAAAAGGTCCGATGTACTCTTCGAGAGTCTATCCGAAAGGCACTCTCATTGTTACCCATAACTTGCTCGTATATAAACTTTGAACTTTCAACACACTTTATCATTTCATATAACATTTCCAGCTCAAAATCTTTTTTTATATACGACAGGTAGCTGTCAGTGTAATAGCGGGGCAGGAGGTGCGAACAATCCCCAGCTCAGACGCCGAGGCTACCATCAATTTTACAATTGACGAGTTTTACAATTTGGCTGCTGTATTATGTGAGGTGGTGGTACTTCCCCAATCGGGCATCTTACAAATACGCTGTACCCTACCTCTCTTTTACCAGAACCTCTTTCACCGCACCGGCACAGGTTGCGTCACGTGCAGGTGTGTTTGGCTTTGGATTAAAGGTTGTGGTGAGCCCTTACAGACAGAGAACGGTACTTCACAAACTCGGTACGAATTATGACACCGCCAAGTTAGGATTGTTACACACATAAGGGGGCTAACATTGTCGGTTTAACAGTATTTGTCGAACAATAAAGCCGACCCAAAGCAATAACTGCACTTGTTCTATTTCAATCGGCTTGTGACGATCGATTGTTCATTTAGGTCGACACATCATTCGATTCGGCAGTATTTGTAGAATGAAAAAGCCGACCCAAAGCAACTACTAAATTACATTCGGATTTATTCGGCTTGTTCCGATCGGACAGTTTCTTCGGATTCAATCGGCACAATTCGATTTTCATTCGAGTCTCACACCACTGAACTAAATTTTATCGCTAAAAGCCGACCGGCGGCGTAAGTCGGCAATTGCCAAGCCGAATGATAACATGCGGCAGCCGAGCTGTTTACGATTCCTAAACATTCACCTACATAATTTGCCGATTAATGCCGACCCGCTTATGTGTGTAGCAACCCTAAGACGCAGATACTTTATAATTATCTAACACTAGCTGATGCCCGCGACTTCGTTCGCGTGGACTTTATGATTCCGGCATATTAATACAAATACGAACTAAAGTAGATACATAAGAAAATATTTGGGGCAGTATTATACGCTAAAAGACAACAAATTATTATTTTTATTTCAGATAGTCACCATAGTTTCAAAAAAAAAAAAAAAAATGAAGGGAGTCTTTCCTTCGGGAGCTAATATGAAAAGACCTCAAGCGTTACTAATCCTCGATAAAGCCACATTGTTGGTACGGATTTTACGATACTCTACCCCTAAAGGGGTAGAATGGGGGTTGGAAGTTTGTATGAAAGTCCTATGTTTTTCAAGCAAGAGACTTGAAATTTAAAATGTATGCTCTATAGATGGTGTGGAGGTGTACTAATAATGTATCTTTGGAAATCAACCCCTTTTTGGGGTTAAAACGGGGGTTGGAAGTTTGTATGAAAGTTCTACGTTTTTGAAGTAAGAGACTTGAAATTTAAAATATATGCTCTATAGATGGTGTGGAGGTGTACTAATAATGTGTCTTTGGAAATCAACCCCATTTTGGGGTTAAAACGGGGGTTGGAAGTTTATATGAAAGTTCTATGTTTTTGAAGTAAGAGACTTGATATTTAAAATGCATGCTCTATAGATGGTGTGGAGGTGTACTAATAATGTATCTTTAGAAATCAACCCCCTTTTGGGGTTAAAAAGGGGGTTGGAAGTTTGTATGAAAGTTCTATGTTTTTGTCGCAAGAGACTTGAAATTTAAAATGTATGCTCTGTAGATGGTGTGGAGGTGTACTAATAATGCATCTTTAGAAATCAACCCCTTTTTGGGGTTAAAACGGGGTTTGGAAGTTTGTATGAAAGTTCTATGTTTTTAAAGTAAGAAACTTGAAATTTAAAATGTATGCTCTATAGATGGTGTGGAGGTGTACTAATAATTTATCTTTAGAAATCAACCCCTTTTTGGGGTTAATACGGGGGTTGGAAATTTGTATCAAAGTTCTATGTTTTTGATGTAAGAGACTTGAAATTTAAAATGTATGCTCTACAGATGGTGTGGAGGTGTACTAATAATGTATCTTTAGATATCAACCCCTTTTTGGGGTTAAAATGGGGGTTGAAAGTTTGTATGAAAGCTCTATATTTTTGAAGTAAGAAACTTGAAATTTAAAATGTATAGATAGTGTGGAGGTGTACTAATAATGTAAACATTAGAAATCAACCTATTTTTGGTGTTAAAACGGGGGTTGGAAGTTTGTATGAAAGTCCTATGTTTTTGAAGTAAGAGACTTGAAATTTAAAATCTATGCTCTATAGATGGTATGGAGGTGTACTAATAATGTATCTTTAGAAATCAACCCTCTTATGGAGTTAAAACGGGGGTTGGAAATTTGTATGAAAATCCAATGTTATTGGAGTTAAAGTAATTATGGCAGAAGGATTTTAAATGATATTTAAGTATAAAAAATATTGAAAACAACTACATACTTACTATTATAAGGAGGGATGTATTATTATACCAATAAAAAGTACTTTAGGTTTTACAAAGAGGTTTTAAAAAATAATATCCGTCGACTTCATTGATTCTAAAAATTCGTCTAGATATTGATTGTTTTTAACTTTTTCATCTTTTTCCTTTCATTAGGTATTTAGCTTTTTCGAATGTAATTAAAAATTATTTGCAAATAACTAACTCCACGCGTACGAAGTCGCGGGCGGCCGCTAGTATATATATATATATATATATATATATATACACATATATATACATATATATATACATATATATATATATACATATACTTATATATATATTATTTTATATATATAATATATATAAAATAAATAAGACTATTGCGTCTAACTTGTAGCAGGTAAGAATAAAAGTAGCACTGCGTGTGGTTATTTTTTTTACAATACAATCAATATTTTGTTAAACTATTTATACTCATCAGGCTGAACAACTTTTGCTAAGGCGTCATTTTTATATTTCTTATAGTTTAGCTGAACCATTATGGTTCTGCATCAGGTGTTCCAAATCTTGGATTTTTATACCGAGATTTAAATTTCGTGTCCACGTTTTCAAATCGATGCCATTTTCGTAATTGACATTTTAGAAAACCATAGATCAACACCCATATTGATATTGTAACATTTCAACCCCATCGCACCCCCACAGGAGTGCTCTTGTGTCACGTCGATTATGTTAGATTATAAAATAGCTATTGTTTTCGGAATCAGCGACCCGATAAACCATAAAAACAATACCCATGTCGATTTTCAGACGTTTGCACCTCATTCCACTCCTTTAGGGGTTGAATTTTGAAAAATCCTGAAACACGTGTTTACTCATTTATCTACAGAAGATCTCGTGTAAAGTTTCGTATAAAATAGTCCAACTAATCTTGGTTCCCCATACAAACTTTGGACCCCCATTTCACCCCCTTAGGAGTTGAATTTTCCAAATTCCCGTCTTAGTGAGCATCTACGTCCTGAAAGGAACCCCCATACAAAATTTGAGACTCCTAGCACTTGTAGTTTCTTAGATTTTGTGATGAGTGATTTTCTATAAAGAAAAATTTTCTTTAAACTTTAAATGACGATAACTTTTTAATCTGACATCAGATTTCGATGAAACAAAGCCTATATGTTGCTCAGGGATGACCTTAATCTTTTAGTGAAAACCGCGTAAAAATCTGTTCAGTGGTTTTAAAGATTAGCGAGTACATACAGACAGACAGACAGACAGACAAAAAAATCAAAAAAATCTTTTTTGTGTTCTGTTACTCTTTTTTTATCGCCCACACTCATTTTTCGTTAATTTTATCAAATGTACAGACACGCGGTTCCTACTGTTTTATTATATGTATTGATGAGCATTGAGCTCACTACCGTATAGCCCATAAACCGGTTAAATCGGTTAAAACTGCAATAAATATACGTCAGTCGTGCAAAAATCAGTTATTTCTCCCTGAAAGGTGTCGCCAGCAGTTTCAACGCATTAGCGGCATGTCGCCGCGTAGAGAATGCGATTTTAAAGCGACAAAAAAAGGTTGTAAATCTCTGAGCGGACGTATAAAGTGCCCATTCTAATATATTTGCGGAACCCGATAGGTGAAGGAACTTTAGTGTAATGTGGGTTTAAACGTCGTTAGATGGCGTATCCTAACTACTAAGTTATATAATAAGGCAATAAAAATAAATAAAAATATGACTGTTGTTCCATTAATAATTTTAACAAAAAAAAACCCGACTCCAAAATTTACTCTACAATCGCACCACTAAAAAGTTAAAAACCTATCAAGAACTGAATTTTATGATATGGAAAAAAATGGGACCAATCTGGAAGTATACTCTTTGAAATATTTTTTTTCAAATCGGCTTATAAATGACGGAGTAACGAAGTAACAAACATAAAAAAAATACAACCGAGTTGAAAACCTCCTTTTTTGGAGGCGGTTAATAATGGGTGTGATATACGTTGGGTTGGGCATTACAGAGGTACCCTGTAAATAGTTGTATTTACAATGTCAACAACGCGTGAGTGATACCTCTGGTATTGCGCATATCCATAGGCTGCAATGACAGCATATCAACAGGTCGTATGCTTATTTGCAGCCTTCATCATCAGGTTCATTTTAGTCTCCACTACAGGAGCACGACCCTTTCTCGTCCGTCCTAGACGGAAGGAGATTTGCAGCCTCAGTTGTATACAAAACAAAAGTTGTGCAATATGGCAGACATTTTGGATAAACTCCCAATAAGCGTCCATAAAGGCCCAGTATATCGACTCATCCGTAGAATAAAGTTCGATCTGTATTGTTTTTAGTTCACTTCGTACGTTTTTATGGGGAGCTAATATCAGATTGAACGTTATCGGATTCTACATATCGGAAGGTAAATGAGATAAGAAAATTCTAAAAAAGTCGTCGTCTACCCTTATTCTATGATACGGGACTCCCCTCAATCGAATAGGCTTAGAGCATACTCCACCAAGCAGCGGCTCAACTGCGGCTTGGCTTAACGACTGTCATCTAAGGACAACAGCCGGGACCGACGGCTTAACGTGCACGAAAAAAGTATAACTGTAGAATTCATATTCCTTATCTGGTCTAACTACTTAACTCATTTTTGTTCCATGATCACATCGATCTCTTTTCTACGGAAGAGTCGATATGTAAAACAAAGTGAAGTGATTCTAATTCAACTTGCAAGATTCGACCTAAATGAACAAATGTACAAACATTGCAAGATAAAATCTTGTAATTAGAGGCACCGACAAAAAATAAACGCGTATAACTCTCAGTAACTTTCTAATCTAATCAGCACTACATTCTACAGCACAGACAAGTCGCACCCGAGTGTCAATAAGGTAAATAAAACATAACTATGCAACCACTGGACACAAGCTAGGGTTGTCATTCGTCCCGGTTTCTTTATCGGTTATCTTTAGCTCAGCTGATAGAAACCCTAGAGCTCTAACGACTAAACTGAAAATGTTTGTCAATAAGTTTAACATAAGACCATTTTTTGGGATCAAAAAACCCGGTGGTAATCGGCTTCAGCTTCGGCGGTAGGCAAGGTCGTCGCCAGCCGATGGCCCCGGGGGGGGGGGGGGGGGGGACTTGTTATGGAGAATGAGAAAAGTACGAGTAGGTAAAGTCGAGAGCTCATGAAGCTTTTTGCTTTAGTGCGAGCCTTACATCTACAGCGATTGTAATAATAACGGTACAGAGTCCAACGTGTAGAGCTTCACGAGAGACTTTACAATAAATAAATAGAATCTCGGGGGGGGGGCTGCCCCTACCTGCTCCTCCTTGGCGACGCCCTTGACGCCTTGTTTAGAGATGGCAACCCTAACACAGGCACAGCAAACCAATAATGTAGTAGTGGGAAACTATGTCGGCTGGCAAACAAGCATACAGCCGTCTGATAAGTGATTATCATAGGTTACGAACGCGTGTAATGCAAGTTACGCCTGTGTTGTCACATTAGGCACTCCCCGGCCACTCTATAGAAATGTCGTGTTGTGTTAACTAATACATAAATACCAGCCAGCACCCACCCAAGTATCAGCTAGTACATTATGACTCAATGAAAAGACTAGAGGGGCAATTCTCGTAATTAAAATGTAGTCAGAATTCAGTTTTGATCCAGTCTCGATCTCACAAATGTCAAATTTGTCATATCACAATATGAAACTTCAAAGTTTATACCAAAGTGTGATTATATCGAACTAGCTGTCCCGGCGAACTACGTATCGCCTAACAATCAATGAATGTTGTGGTACATATTAGCTGAACTAAATTTATGATTTTATGGAACGTCGAACGTAGCCTGTACACGGATGTGTTCATATTACCTCGAGCTCCTCCGTGCTTCGAAAGACACGTTAAGCCGTCGGTCCCGGTTGTTATCATTAGATAACAGTCGTTAAGCCAAGTTAGTGAACTTAAGGCGGCTCGAAAACACTGGCCTCCGCCAACCCGCAGTTGAGCAACGTGTTGGAGTATGCTGTAAACCCCTTCGATTAAGAGAAGACCCGTACCCATAAAAATTGAAGATTTCATAAAAATAAAGATTTCCTTGTTGTTTAATCAAAAAAAAAAAAAAAAATTGTTTTATTTGTTAGTTTTGAAATCGGTTTAATCGTCTATAAAGAATATCCGACAAATGCGATCCTCCGCTTTCCACATCTAGTTACTGCCATGTAAAATACTAGGTAATTACAGTAAATAATATTCAATTTATTGTCGGTATTACACTGTTTCTATATAAATAAATAATAAATATATACGTCCCTCACACGTCGGGATCTGCGGGAGCTGCTGCTGCATCAGCGGAGACACTTAAGCGGCGCAAATATTTAAACCTTATAGGTAATTATATATTTGAGCCGTTTGGCGTCGAAACGCTTGGCCCATGGGGTCCGAGTGCAAGGCTTCTATTTAGAGAATTAGCAAAGCGCTTGGTTGATACTTCCCGTGACCAGAGGGCGGGCCTATATTTGGCACAACGTATAAGCATTGCCGTTCAGCGTGGCAATGCTGCCACCATTCTGGGCACGATGCCTTTTGACAGTGATGCGGAGGAATTTTTTGACGCGGTTTAGTTATATATTTTTTTATTTTTTTTATTTATATAACTACTATATAAATAAAAAAGATAAAAAAAAATATAACTAAACCGCGTCAAAAAAATCCTTTTTAATTCATTTTAAGATTAGTTTATTTTTAGTTAATTTAGTTTGTGTTACTACTGTATATAGAAAGTGGTATGGTTTATATAATTTGTTTATTTACATCAAGTTGCGCGAGTTTATATGACTACAGTATGCGCCTCTCTACAAGCGGGCCGTTTGCTTGTTTACCACCTTAATAAATATTTTTGGACATTTTACACAGCGCCATCTAGTCCAAAATTAAGCGCAAAGCTTGTACTGTTGGTACTAGACAACTGATATATGTACTTAAATACATTTTTTTTTGTAAATACATACTTAGAAAATACCCAGACCAAGACAGGCAGACATGTTCATGCACACAAATGTTGTCTTGTGCGAGGACCGAACCCGCGACTTCGGAGTCAAAGTAGCCATTCGACCACCAGGCTCGTCAAATATAATACAGGCTGATAATGATGATGATAATAGATGTTTGGGGTGTAAGTGGTTCATCAACAGCTTTGAACTAAAGCCAACTTCATCTGCACGCGGTGCACCCTGCTGACTGACAAACGAAGCTCTGGCGAAAAGAGAGGTAGGGAGCTTAATTGTAAGCTACCCGACTGGGGAATGTACCTCCACCTCACAGAATATCGCAGCCAAATAACGGTTCCCTTGAGGGCTGTTGTGTTCCTGCGAGTGAGTGAGGTAGAAAGGAAGGAGATTCTGCGATGGCAGCCGGGGTGGCGGCGCGCGAGCGATATTTTATGTTGCTCGCGTTAATATGGCTATGGTAACCGCTTAATATCAGGCGGGCCGTATGCTTGTCTGCCACCCGACATAGTATTAAAAAAAATATATATTTTTCTTTTTTATGTAACCGTTCTTTACTTCTTTTGCACTCATAAATAGCACAGTACAAGAATATATCTTAGTAAATTACTGTAACCTAGTTAATTAATTCTTGCACACTAAAGGTATTTTAGGTTGGTACGATGCCATCTATCCAGCGCCCGCACTTAACTACCGCCAGTGATTAATTCCTTTGTGGATACGGCAACCGCTTCTCACACGAGAACAACAAATCACCATCCATATTTATTAAGGTTCCATCCATGCGTACTACTTATTTAAGGCTGGACATCCATGTATTGCACATTGCGTGAAGCTCAATGACATCTTTTATTAAACAGTCGGTCCAGGTTGTTGTCATTAGATAGCAATTGTTAATTGTTGAGCTTGGTGGTCGAATGGTTCGCAATGGCCACTTTGACTCTGAGGTCGCGGGTTCGATTCCCGCATGTCTGTTTGCCTCGGTCTTGGTTTTTCTATGTATTAAATGTACAAAAATATCTATTTAAATATAATATCCGTTATCTAGTACCCATAGTCAAGGGCGTCGCCAAGGGGGGGTAGGGAGGGGCAGCTGCCCCCTCCTAGAGATTCTATTTACTTATATGTTTTATATATTGTACAGTCAAGAACTCGTGAAGCCTTACACGGTGGACTCTGAACCGTTATTATTACAATCGCTGTAGATGTAAGGCTCATACTACAAGTGAAAAGCTTCTTGAGCTCTCGACTTTACCTACAATTCATACTTTACCATATCAACTTGAGCCCCCCCCTGGGCCATCGGCTGGCGACGACCTTGCCCATAGTACTTTACTTAATTTGGGATTAGAAGGCCGTGTGTATTTGTGTGCATGAACATGTCTGATTAACTTGGTTTGGGTGTTTTCTATGTATTATATGTATGTATTTACAAAAAAAAAACTATTTAAGGACTTAGTTTGGGACTAGATGGCCGTGTATAATTTGTCAAGGAATATTTATTATTTAAATATAGTTATTAGATCAGTTTTTCACAGATTGCCTCCCCAACCCGTCTGGCCAGCGTGGGGAGTGTAGGCCAAATCCTCATGTCTGTGACGGACAAGAGAGGGTCGCCAACCCGCAGTTGAGCAGCGTGGTGGAGTATGCTCTACCCCTTCGATTGAGGGGAGACCCATCTCCCAACAGTGGGATGATGGTTGATGCCGATGCCATATCTATAGTATTTATAACATCGTTGGTATTTATAACAAGTCTTTCGGAATGTCAAAAATATTCGCGAAATAAAAATGTGCCGGTTCGAAGTTCGCCAGGTCAGCTAGTTTTAAATAAAACAGTTATTGCAAACTCGAAGTCAAAGTCAGAACTCTTTATTGCATAACTAAGTGTACATAAGATCTTAGACTTGTTTAAGCACTTACAACTTAGTCACCTTTGTCAGGTATCACAAAAGACTTTAGGCGCGTACGCGACTACCTAGTACTTACATCCGTACGTTAAGCACTTCGTCATATAAATATAGTAACTTATTTATGAAGAATATTTTCAGCAAATTTTATTTCGTTCATCGTCAATCATCTATTATGCTCTTTTCGCAACTAAGAAGATCTATCTTATACCAAGCCATAAACCTAAAAACTAAACCACATTTCCGAATTAATTTAAATGATCAGCAATAATTTAGATGTTATCTTAACAATAAATGGTCAGTGACCGCTTGACCCAATACCATGGGAACAAATAACCATTATTTAATCATAAATATTCAACAGTGACCGTCATTGTTGACCGTCCAACGGTACCTGCCTTGTGCTTTTTGTTAACCATACATTCTTGTCATATCCGAAATGGCTTATCAGATCGTGGTGGGAAATTAAATTCAAATATGACTTCGTGTTTAGGCTTTCGGTTTATTTGTGGTTATACAACGTAGGATGCCAAACAAACATACGACCCGGCTAAATGCCGCCTTAGTAAATTCTCGAAGGAAGCAAGCGACCTAAAAGAACGAGCCTCGAAACTTTTGGAGGGTGAGGTAAGGTACCTTAAATTTAACTAATCAAAAGTAGGAGCGCCTAGATTTCGAGTATTGACTTTTTTATACTATGTCGGGTGGCAGACAAGCATACTAAAAAGCCTATGGCATATGTAAAAAAAAAAAAAAAAAAAAAAAAAAATGCACAAAATACTCTATGCATTTTGTGGCATATAGGTACATATTTGTTGGTTGTGATATCGCAGTGGCGGCCATTTTCTGAAGGGTTAAAAACAGGACGGGGAACCTACAACACATTCCTACCACTATGTCTCCTCTGTAGCCAGGATTAACAGCGGCGTCCACCAAAAAAGGCAATGAACAATGAAGTTCATTGCAGCCCCGGGAGTAAAACTACGGCTGCCTTGGAACCCACAACGAATGTAATCAGAAGAAATTAATAGGAGTAAGAAGCTTTTCTGAAGGTTTGTGTTATTATGAGTGAGGTCGCCAGGAAGTTATTGAGATAATGTATTAGCAGCGGGAACGGCAAGCAAGTGTTTATTGTCTGCACTTCTCACCATACACAAAACGGAAATGTAAAATAAACTTTATTGCTACGACTTCCTACAACTTTACGATAGCTTTCTATCGATTGTCACATAACAAATTGCTTGAGAAAACGCGCAGACACAGAACAAAGACCGCATCAGGCACGAATATCGTATCGGAATCGAGAACTGTAATCGATTCGTCGAGATCGCAGAATCGAGTTCCCACGAATTACACTCGATAGCGTGATCTGCGAAATATAGGCGATATGGATGAAAGGATAGGTGACACGCCATCTTGATGGTTTAGCGCGCTGTAATATTTTTGATATGAAATTAGATTGCGTTTGTGACATACATTTGCGTTTAGTTGACACTACATTTATCAAATACTAGCAGTCCCCTTACCACCATCTCTTATTGCGATTCAATAACTGAATAGAATGCTTATTCATACCAATGAATAAGCGACTCTATTTCAAGTGCAATAGAGTCGCTTATTCATTGTTATGAATAAGCATTCTATTCAGTTATTGAATCACAATAAGAGATGGTGGTAAGGGGCTGACCCAGCGACTTCGTATGACGTTCGTATACGAAGTTGTATCGTCGTCAACCCTTATTCAACCCACTGCTGGGCTACAGGTCTCCCCTCAATCGAAGGGGTTTAGAGCATACTCCAATGCCGGGAAAAGAATAGACACCCAACGTTTGTATATTCTAAAGGCTTCATACTTTCTGTTGGTATTAAACTATTCCCTAAACGCATTAGTGCATTGTTTAATAAAAAGTCGTTTATAAATTTAATTTAATTATAATTTGACCCAAGAATTTTATAGACAACCCACTCGAAATATAAATAATAATAATAAATAAATATTGTCAGACAAATTACACAGCGCATCTAGCCCCAAAGTAAGCGAAGCTTGTGTTATGGGTACTAGACAACTGATAAACATACGTAAATACATTTTTTTTTTTTTAATATATATTATTTATTTTTTAATATACCAAATTTAATATATGAGTAATACTTTTCATCGTCTTTTCAACGGATGGGTAAAGGTTGTGTCTACTTCGGATTTTAGACTGTAATTTGTTCAACTATTTCGAAAATTACTCTTATATTTTTTTTATACTACGTCGGGTGGCAGACAAACATACGGCCCACCTGATGTAAAGCGGTTACCGTAACCGTATTAACGCTCGCAACATAATATATCACTTGCGCGCCGCCACCCCCGCTGCCAACGCAGCATCTCCTTCTTTTCTGGTGACCTCACTCACTCGCAGGAACACAACAACCCTCAAGGGAATTGTTATTTGGCTGCGGTATTATGTGAGGTTGAGGTACATTCCCCAGTCGGATAGCTTACAATTACGCTTCCTACCTCTCTTTTCGCCAGACATTTGTCGGTCAGCAGGGTGCACCACGTGCAGGTGAAGTTGGCTTTGGTTCAAAGGTGTTGATAAACCACTTACACTAAATTATATTCAACAAATTTATTGTGCTTTTTCTTTACTAGTCATTCATTACGAAATCTAAGACTGGGGCTACCTGTGAGCAGATAATCGGGTTCTTTATGTAAACAAAGCACCCTTTAATACCTCAGGGACGATGCAGACATAATGCAGATATCGAAAGGAAACATAAGGCTCTGGCTGATCGAGGTAACATGCTGGCTCACAGTTTTTCTCCTTGCACTGAACAAGTTAAGGTCAGACTTTAAAAAGCATACTGTCAAAATATGTATACGAAAAATCTGTTTGTCAGGTATACTGTACTGTATAATAATGTATTTAAGATGATATTTCCGACTTCCTTGTCCAGGGGCCCTATCGCGGAAGGTCAAGCCGATTAACATCGGATTTTTTGATTGCGAAAAACAAATTTCAAATTAAATTTATGGTACTTATGTTTAGCTTAGCTGATAGATACTCTAGAGCTCTGCCGAATAAGCTAAAGATGTTTGGCAATAACTAAAACGTAAGACCTGTTTTCAGAATCAAAATATTCGATGGTAATCGGCTTCAGCTTCGGCGGTAGGCCCCCGAATTTGTCTCAGAGGGGAGGTGAGGTCAACACGAGAGAGCGGCAGGGAGTTGCCATACTGGTAGTACTATTACTTATACTTATTGTGGTTCACTTGACTAGCCATCTCTTTAGGCTTTTTATGCCTTATTTGCCATATTGCTATCTCTCACATTGCTAAGAGGGGAAGTCAAATTCCAAAAGCTTCCTACTCCTACTAATTTCTTCTGATTAAATTCGTTTTGAGTTCCAAGGCAGCCGTAGTTTTACCCCTGGGACTGCAATGGACTTCATTGTTCATTGCCTTTTTTGGCGGTCGCCGCTGTTAATCCTGGCTACACAGGAGATACAGTGGTGGGAATGTGTGCTGGGCCTTATTCTTTATACCTATTGTGGTATAAGTGCACACTTAATAAGGCTATAAAGTACTAATCGAATCGACAATTCGTTAAAATTACTACATAATGTTTTAAACATTCCCCAAGCTAAGCATGCAATACATCGATACATATCTAATTACCTACATTTCGTCTTTCTCGGAAGGCGGTGGCATATCTTTGGATCAATCCAACCGGGAATTTTGTACATCATCAATTGTGAATATAAATTAGTTGCTACACATATACACACACTAGCTGACTCACGCAACTTCGTCTGCGTGTGACAGAGCGTTGAGTGTGAAGCGTAAGGTTACCATTTGAAAGGTTATAGTGAGCCAATATCACGGACTTTTTTTTTAGAACTTTTTAAGATTAATAATTCCGTCGTATATAATTGTTGCGTAACTTAAACCGTTTACGCAGCGCACGCAACGGAAGCTATCAAAAGGGATATTTTTTACCCATTTTTGCAAAATTTTTCGTTGCTACTCCACTTCTATTGGTGGTAGCGTGATGTTAATTAGCCAGCCTTCCTCGAAAAATAGGCTATCTAACTCTAAAATATTTTTTCAATTCGAATGAGTAGATCCTGAGATTAGCGCGTTCAACCAAACAAACAAACTCTTCAGCTTTATAATATTAGTATAGATATGTACGCATGTATAACTGATTAATAAGTAAGGCTCAATTTACACCGTCGCGGAATGGAAGAGTCAATTTCGCCTAATGACACGAGAAGGCGCGCGAATTAATAAAGTTCATTATTATTATTAATTTAATTTGTTGTTTTGGCCAACTTGCCAGAATATTATAAATATTTTTGAAAATTAAAAATTATTACCCCCACCTAGGGGGAGGTGAACAACACGAACAATTACAAAGTTCAATATGCTATGTACAATTTCGTTGTAAAAAGTCGCTTCCATTAAATTCCGCGGCGGTGTAAATAGCCTAAGGTGCCTAAGCCTAAGGTGGAAGTTACAATGTGCAGAATGCAACATCGCAAAGCTTAAAATACAACTTTGAGCTCGTCAAATAATACAGTAATATTTTCAGGGTAAATGTTTGAGAGTAATAATAATAGAAACAATCCGTCCCTCTACTATAATACTGCCATGTTCATTAAAAAGGGCACAACTAACATTTTTCTTGAAATTGAGTTGCATGCATACATATTCGGATTCAGGAAAAAAAGGCCTATCTGCCTAATTTTTGTGTATTTCTAGCAACAAAATAAACAGAGATAGCTCAGGCTTAAAAGGCACAACTGCGCCATTTTTAAAGTTTTTGCAAAGAAAAAGGTCACATTGTGATATATGTCTTCTTATAGACATTACATAGTCCACCTACTCACTCATTACCATAGTCCATATAATTTCCAAAATATTATACAATAGTCTCAATGCCTGCCGAGACCTACTCATGGGTTGTAAAATGGGCAAACGAGCATGTAAATCACGTGAAGACAAATAATCACCAAGCCCATGGACATCAGCAACAAAATATACATATACATATGAATAGGGTGATTCACAGTTTTGGAAAATTGGCAAATATATAGAATAAATTGATATATTTACGTAGAATGAAGAATCTTACTATCTTCGTCATTGAGGGATATCGGCTGTTTTTAACCCCCGACGTAAAAACGACGGTGTGTTATAAGTTTGACGTACCTGTGTGTGTGTGTGTGCGTGTGCGTGTGTGCGTGTGTGTGTGTGTGTGTGTGTGTGTGTGTGTGTGTGTGTGTGTGTGCGTGTGTGTGTGCGTGTGTGTGTGTGCGTGTGTGTGTGTGTGTGTGCGTGTGTGTGTGTGTGTGCGTGTGTGTATCTGAGGCATCGTAGCTCCCGAACGGATGAACCGATTTTGATTTATTTATTTTTATTTGAAAGGTGAATTAGTCGGGAGTGTTCATAGCTATGTTTGATGAAAATCAGTCCAAGATGGCCGCCACAAAATGACGGAATAGATGTTTTTAACAACCCCGTCAATATGGGTATCAACTAAAAGGGCTTGTCTAGTAAAATACTATATACACTATGATCAATTTCAAATCCAAGATTGGCGGCCCCACCACAAAATGGCGAATTAAATTTATTTATTTCACAACTCTTTCAATATGGGTATCAAATGAATAAACAGACCCGAAGGTCGGGTTTTTTTTTTAATTTAATTGTCTTGTTGCAACTTTTTTTATTATTGCTCCGCTCTTATTGGTCGTAGTTTGATGTTATGTAGCCTTCATCGATAAATGGGCTATCCGATACCTAAATATTTTTTTCAATTCGCGTCAGTAGTTCCAGAGATTAGCGCGTACAATCAAACATTCAGGTTTATAATTATAATCAGGTTTATACTAAGTATGTATTTACAAAAAAAAAATTTATAAGTATAACTACATTTATCAGTTGTCTAGTACCCACAACACAAGCTTTGCGCTTGGGACTAGATGGCGCTGTGTAAATTGTCCAGAAATATTTATTTATTTATATTATATAATATTAGATATAGATTAAACATTCACTTCCTGCCTATGACAGGCCACACCAAACATAGCTTTGTAATATTGTTTCGGTGATTCAGCTGTTAAGGCAAACAGATAACAATGGCGGCCGCCCGTTTTGTTGCCTAACCTCAGAATACCTCGTTATACCGACACCGTACAATACGGACTTAATTGGTGAACTAATGTAAATGGGCATTGTTAGGATCATGCCGTACTTGTTGTTAAGATTGTGCCCGCGAGTTCGTTTACGTGGAATCTTGATTGTAATGGAGAATAATAAAATCCCTCCGGTAGGTTAGGTCTGATTATTTAGTAATGCTCGTATTGAAAAGTAAGCGAAGCTTGTGTTATGGGTACTAGACAACTGATAAACATACGTAAATACATTTTTTTTTTGTAACTACATACTTATGATACATAGAAAACACCCAGACTACGACAAACAGACATGTCCATGCACACAAATGTTTGCCCTATGTGGGAATCGAACCCACGAGCGTTGGTGTCGAAGCCGCGTCATTGACCGCTACGCCACCGAGTTCGTTATACATATAAACTATACCATATGTTCCAGATTTGTCTCAGGGGGCAGGTGAAGTCGACACGAGAGAGCGGCAGGGAGCGGTCATACTGTACGTAGTAAGTTCTATTACTAGTAGGAGTCTAACCATCACTTATCTGTCATATTTAATTAAATTGCCAAGTGCGATGGCTATATTAAACTATAATCACTCACACTTAATCAACTTTCTAAAACCCATAATGTCTGAAATCCAATTGATTTTCTCATTAGCGCACTCAATAACCCACTGTAACAAGTTCAATCCCACCATATTGATACATAATTCTTGATATTAACATATTTTCTTATCTTTATGATAATTGGCGGGCTAGTATAAAATACTGGGGCACTAGAAACCGCTGTTTATAACTGTCTTGATTTATTACATTGCTGGGAAAGTGTAATAATAGTACCTTTTAATGAAGTTTGTTTTTCACAGGTAGATTCTACTAAATTCATCATCATCATCATCAAGTCCATTTTAGTCTCCACTACAGGAGCACGACCCTCTCTCGTCCGTCCTAGACGGAAGGAGGATTTGGTCTACACTCCCCACGCTGACCAAACGGGTTGGGGAGGCCTGATCGAGATTTGATAATGTATTTCCCTTAGTCGCCTTGTACGACATCCACGGGAAGAAACGGAGTGATTCTATTCTAGTCTGCCGGAAACCACACGGCCATGCACTAATTTACCTTGAAATAAAGAGATTGATGGTGTCGTTGCGCATAGTCTAATCCATGATTGATTGTAATTTATGATGGTGAATGGATTCAAGTTAGTGAATTGTCCCAAGAGTCGATTCATTGTATTCTATACTCGTCGTATGTCGTGCTTACCGAAGCACGGAGGATAAATAAACCCATCTATGGACAGGCTACGGTCAAAGTTGCTTGACTTGCGTGATCGATTAGACTGACACTCGCAACGGCGCCAGCGAGCTCCCCTAATATCGATAGATTATTCTCTTTAGGACTCGATAGTTCAATACAATTAATACTCTATAATTATACCACAATAAAATAATAACAAAGACGTGAGTTTTGTATAAACTTCCCTTCATTATCATCTACAAGCAACTCGCAATGATTTTCCCATACAAAATTGATTTAACAGGTCCCCTTAATAAAAATGTAATGAAGGCGTCACACTGGTGCGCCGACTTTATAATTCAAGCAACTTTGTAGCTGAGTAAGACCTCAAGATAGCTCGAGGCAACATCAACCACCCCTTTTATCCCAACTAAGACGTGACTGTCATGCAAACCACAGGACAAGCAGAACCTGTATGTAATACGTGGAAAGTACCTAATAATGCATAGGTTACATAAAGGAAAGCTATAATTTTTACCCGACCACGGCAAAGCCGAAAGGAAGGGTAATGTCTTTAGTAGTTTATATATCTATATATTAACACGTGAAGCAAAAACTTTATATCCCTTTTTTACTAAAATTGCGCGGACGAAGGAGTATGAAATTTCGCACACTTATTGTTTATATAGAGAAGGAGTGCAGAATGCTAATATTTTTTTTAATTAAGCATAAAAAATACAATAAAATCAATAAAAAAAACATTACACCCACTACCATGTTTTCATACACACACGCATATAACTCTCTTGTTAAAGTCATAATTCAAATTATGGTGGAATTTCGACCAACGACTAGTATTATTTATTGTACATAAATTGGTACAACACAGTTACACCAAAAGTGTACAAAGGTGTGTTTATCTCTACAAGAGATCTCTTTCAGCCGACCGTATAAGAGACAGAGTCACTTGATGGATATATACACTATATGCGTATATTTTAATATAAAAAAAAGAAATAAAAAAAAACAATACAATCAAACGTAATTTTTCATGCACGAGCTGTACAAAAGTGTACATTGCGACCCTCGTAGATTGTCACAAGAAGGTTTAGAGTGGCTAAATCAAAGTAAGTAGTACGATAGCAGAAAATCCTCCAGGAAAACATTTTTGACGTTTGTGTCCTATTGGGGATGATTCACTGGTTCAAATTACACACAATGTGCAGAAATGGGTCATCGTATAATGTGTGATGTGATGGGATCTAAGCTGTTCACATCTTTAGAGCCAAAACAACCTCAGCTGCACGTGGTGCACCTAACCGACTAGCGAAAGAGGTTCTGGCAAAAGAGAGCCAAATAACAATTCCTTTGAGGGTTGTTGTATTCCTGCGTGTAAGTGAGGTCACCAGTAGGGAAGGAGTGGCTGCATTGACAGCGGACAAATTTCCGTATAAGTATATGAGATTATATTATGTAAATTATTCGTATAAAATAAATAAGAGAATTAAATATTTAACAGGGTAAAATAAGAACCGTACAAAATGCATTAATGGCGGTTTGGAATGCACCAGCAGAGTGCAACCAACCTCTGTCAGCCGTTTCCCGTCCAAAATCAGGTCATTTTATATCGCACAGGACATAAACTTGAAATGGTCTTTGCAAATTATTCGTCACGAATTTCATTCGCTTTTGCTTTTTTTTTTTCTTTTTTTGGGCAGTTTAAGGTTTATGTGAACGAAATGCATCGGTATTTTTAAACACGCATACCAAGTTGAACAAGCATTTTTTTAATCCCGGAGATTTAAATTAAAAAATAAATAATAAATAAATATTGTAAGACAAATTACACAGCGCCATCTAGCCCCAAAGTAAGCGAAGCTTGTGTTATGGGTACTAGACAATTGATAAACATACGTAAATACATTTTTTTTTTGTAAATACATACTTATGATACATAGAAAACACCCAGAGTAAGACAAACAGACATGTTCATGCACACAAATGTTTGTCCTATGTGGGAATCGAACCCACGAGCGTTGGTCTCGAAGCCGCGTCATTGTCACTACGCCACCGAGCTCGTCTCGTATTTAAAAGAGACAGATTTTAAACGGAAAACTTCATAATGAAGATTACAGGCTAATTAAGATCAGGGAATGGCGTAATGAATAGATTTTGAAAAAACCACAGTTAAAACTTCTGAAGTATTACAATTGCGTGCCTTATTTCGGCACAGCACAGGTCTCAGATCTTGATTTTAACTAGATAGAAAATTTGTCGTTAATTTGTCGAAATTTGCGGCCAAAGATAATAAAGCCATACCTGGCCTGTGCCGAAATAAGGCACGAATTACAATTTACATTAAAATCAGCGTATGTAGTAACGTTTACTTTGCTTTTTTGACGCCATCTGTTTACTTTTTTTAAAAGTTAGGGATTGGAAATTAAACTACCATAGAAAAAGATATACTACCTAAAAAAAAAATTAAAAAATTAAAATTGTGTCATTCCCTGTTCTTTGCCTGTACCCTTCATATGGTTTTAACTTTCTTTGTATGCCTGATACCGAAATATAGTGTTACCACAAATATTTAAATTTAAAATACTAACAACATTGACTTTTTCGATTCAAAGGTTGCCAAGGGTCTAAGAACAATCCAAGGGTTACCATGTAAAAACTGTTCTTACGAAGAAAGTGGCGCCCCCTATTTTAGTCTACTCATTTGTCGCACTGTACCATATTCCAGGACATATTTTTTATAGAAATATTTCAAATGCCATTATAACTCAAATAAGACAGTAGAAAAAAATTATTGATTATATTAAACGGGTCATTCATGTATATTTGCCGTGAAAGCCGACAAGTTTCAATCTGGAGCCGAGGTTCAGATCGAAACTAATTGGCTTTCCCAACAAATATGTGTCAGTTACCCTTTTAATATTATTAATTAATTTATAATTCCAAACGCGTTTAGTTTTGTATAAACAAGCATACAGTCTAGAGGTGAGGTAAAGTGTTATTTATTTTTAACTAGCGACCCGCCCCAGCTTCGCACGGGTGCAATGCTGATACTAAATGTACTACAGAAGGTCTTTGCGCTTTGTCCTATCCAGTCCTTCCCCAGTTATAAGCACACGCCGCCGGCTCCGCGGCCGGTACCGCCACAGCCGTTATGTCCCTGCATTTTAAATGTGTAATATCTTCTAAACTATTCATTTAAATTACATGCTGTGAAGGGCCATATTGATCTATATTAAATGCGCAATGTATTTAAGGTACTTAATTGGATAAGGATTAATTCTGTATTGCTTAAAATCGCTTCGTAAATAAGGCATTATTTCTTGTAAAAAGCAAAGGATAAAATAACGGTTATTGTGTGTTACCACTAAGAGATAGACATATACCATCGCGAACTTTTTTGTAGACCATTTTAAGATGAACAATACTGTACTACATTATTTTGATCTATCTCGTTGGGTTCAGCCAGCGTTTGCAATGAAAGAGCAAAAAAATGTGTTTATTTACGACATCACATTAGAAACCTCTAAATTATCAGTGTTTTTCTACTATGTTATGCATATATTATACATATAAACTTTCCAGTTGAATCACTCTATCTATTAAAAAAAACCGCATCATAATCCGTTGCGTAGTTTCAAAGATTTAAGCATACATGGGGACATAGGGACAGAGAAAGCGACTTTGTTTTATACTATGTAGTGATTACCTACATAAAAGTTAATGCTAAAAAATAACATGTTAAGAAAACTGTTATTTAACATAACATGTTATCTTTTCAGGCACGTTCCAATTAACTCTTCAATTTCGTTGTGTTGTCTTATAACTTTCCAAGCAAAAGAATTAATTTTAACCTATGTGAAATAGTGATGTTGGATAAAAAAACCATCAATGAACTTTCCTTCATACATGAGTTGGCAGTAACAAATGAAAATTAATTATTTTGAACACAACGTTAAAAATGAATATTAATGTTATTTTTATATTATATACCTATTAAGTTACGTATTATGTTACTAGTATTACGTTATATGTTTGGAAGAGCCGCGATCGTGTTACCACTCAAAATCCTTGACTGCCTGCTTATTCATGAACACCAATGAATAAGTGACTCTATTTCAAATTGAATAGAGTCGCTTATTCATTGGTATGAATAAGCAATCTATTCAGTTATTGAATCGCAATAAGAGATGGTGGTAAAGGGGCAGGTAATTAATGCAATAGCATTAAGTCCGCCATTTGTAACAATTTACTGTGGTCTATAAGATTTTAGATAAATAAATACATCACAAGTGGGTTGTCACGTTTCATACAAAAAGAAATGGTTCTCTGTAAAGTCGGCTTACGGAAGATAATTTTACGTGATAACGTCGTAAGAAAACATTGGCCGATGGAGTGCAAGAGAGATAGATGTGTCACAATCCGAAAGCTTAGGCCGATCGTGCCATTCTATCGCTTGTTCCGCACTCTCGCTTGCACGCTCGGCTCAGGCGGAACGCTACAATGAGTCATGGAGTCTGTGTTCATCGATTTATTAGGCGTTAACACGTCAAAAAATGCAACTGATGAGGCAACTCCAATTCACGTGGCCGCATTAATATACAATAGTTATAAAAAAATATGTAAATCAGTGATAATTAGGCTCCCATGTCACGTTAGCATAATATAATACGTATATTTTGTATAAACAAAATACATAATATTATGTATATGTATGTATATTACACATAAATCGAATAGCACGCTGATCTAATATAGATAAATAACGCTTTCTAATTTTAAAATTAACTTTTTAATTTTGCGATTTTAGCAGTATCGCCAATTAGCTATAATTTATTAGTCAAATTAATTATTATTAAATCCTAATCGGAGAAGGAGGAGCTCGATGGCGTCGTTGCGCATGTCAGTCAAAGCGATCACGCAAGTTAAACAACGTCGACCGCAGCCTGCCTATAGATGGGTTTATTTATTTTATTATATAAAATTAGTAAATGGATGCTTGAGAATAGATTAGGATATAATATAATTTATTTACATTAAATGTGGTTACAATTTGGTGGTATAAGATAGAGTGAGATGACAAACACATTTAGTACATAATACATGCAAAAAATACATTTCTTTAAATATTATTCACATATCTCCAAGAAGGTGGCACATTATTTAACATTATTATAATTAACTAGCTGTTACCCGCGGCTTCGCCCGCGTGGTCCTGGGGAGCTGCCATTGATTTGTGTATATTTTTCTTTTGTTGTATTTTTTTTTACTTCGTGAGATATTACTATCTATATAATATTGATAATACTATTTAAGGAACGTTTGTTATTACTATTTATATCTCACGAAGTAAAAACAAAATACAACAAAAGAAAAATAGGTACAAAGTTTACATAGAGCTTTAAGAAATAACAAACAAACGAATTTACTTACTATAACACTTATAGTATTAGTATGGATCAAGATAAAAAATTGTTCACCACGTAAATGATTGCCCTATGCGGGGATCGAATTATTTTTTCCGTGGGAATAAAATGTTTTTTCCTGGATAAAAAGTAGCCTATGTTACTATCCAGACCGGAAACTATCCCCTGTTAAAAAAATCATGTCGGTACTTTCGTTCCTTTCGACATGATAGAAAGCCAAATGATTACAAAGTTTATTTATTCCCATGGGATTAAGAAGTTTTTGCGGGATAAAAGGTAGCCTATGTCACTTTCCAAACAGTAAACTATTCCCATTTTAAAAAGTCATGCCCGTACTCTACTACGTAACTATCCCGTTGAAAAAAAATCATGTCGGTACTTTCGTTCCTTTCGACATGATAGAATGCCAAATGATTACAAAGTTTATTTTTTCCCATGGGATTAAGTTGTTTTTGCGGGATAAAAGGTAGCCTATGTCACTTTCCAAACAGTAAACCATCCCCATTTTAAAAAGTCATGCCCGTACTCTACTACGTAACTATCCCGTTAAAAAAATCATGTCGGTACTTAGGTTCCTTTCGACTTAAAAGAAGGGCAAATGATTACAAAGTATGTATTTTCCCGTAGAAATAAGATGTTTTTCCTGGATAAAAGTAGCCTATGCCACTCTCCATACCGTAAATGTACGTTATTAAAAAATAAAGTTCATTTGTCCTTCTTTCACGTCAAAAGATACCTAAGTACAGACATGAATTTTTAATAGGGTAATCTAGAGAGTGACATAAGCTACTTTGTAATCATTTGTCCTTCTATCACGTCGAAAGGAACGTAAGTACTGACGTGATGTTTTAACAGGGGATAGTTTCCGGTCTGGAGAGTGACATAGGCTACTTTTTATCCAGGAAAAATATTTTATTCGAAGGAAAAATAAAGAGGGCAAACATTTATGTGGTGAACAATTATTTTCTCTTGAGTGTGGGCGTTCCATCCATACAAATATTATAAGTTTTATAAGTGTTAAAGTAAATTCGTTTGTTTGTTATTTCTTCATGCCTTAACTATGCAGCCAATCATCATTAAAATTTGTACATACTCATACTACTTTTTATCCCACGAAGTAAAAAAAAATACAACAAAAATATACACAAATCAATGGCAGCTCAGCAGCAGGACCACGCGGGCGAAGCCGCGGGTAACAGCTAGTTATATAAAATTAATCTATATTAGCTAATTCTATACTAATATTATAAAGCAGAAGAGTGTGTTTGGTTGAACGCGCTAATCTCAGGAACTACTCTTGAAAAAATATTTTAGTGTTAGATACTTAGCCTATATTTCAAAAAAGGCTATAGGCTATATAACATCACGCTACGACCGATAGGAGCGGAGCACCGGTGAAAAATAGGCAAAAAATAATCCTTTTCAGGGCAGGCAGGCAAGATAGACATATGCTGTCGCGGACTTTTTTTTAGAACTTTTAAAGAGTTACAATTCCGTCATACATGATTTTTGCGTAACTTCAACCGTTTACGCAGCGCACGCGACGTAAGCCCTCAAAAGGAATATTTTTTTCCTATTTTTCACTGGTGCTCCGCTCCTATTAGTCGTAGCGTGATGCTGTATAGCCTATAGCCTTCCTTGAAATATAGGCTACCTAACACAAAAAGAATTTTTCAATTCGAACCAGTAGTTCCTGAGATTAGCGCGTTCAAACAAACAAACAAACAAACAAACTCTTCAGCTTTATAATATTAGTATAGATGGATATCAAACCAAGTTCCTTCAATCTTCAATGAATGTCGCTATTGTATCAAATTAGGTACATATGTCAGAAATTATATTACAAATTATAATACATCAGAATGAAATGGTCAAAAAAATATCTTAAAAGCATGTCAGAATTCTAAAAATCCCTAAGTCCATTTCGGAGTAGAAACAATTTTGAATCTATGAGGGATTCGTACCCACAACCTCTCGATTACCGGTTAATTGCTCTTTCCAACTAATCTACTATAGGAAGGTTTGTCGTAGTAATATTTTTTTAACCGACTTCAAAAAAGGAGGAGGTTCTCAATTCGACTGAATATTTTTTTGTATGTATGTTATTCGATATCAATGCAAATTGTGAACCGATTTTTCATTTCTTTTTCATAATTCTTTTTTTATTTGAAAGGGGGATCTGATGATGGGATGCCAGGGAAATCATGGGAAACCCTTAAATTTTATAAGCACGAATGGTCAAATTCATTTTTTTTATTTGAAAGGGTAATTGCGAGGTGGTTCCATATTCACCAAGTCAGGGTCTGATGATGGGACCCAGAAAAATCGAGGGAATCCCTTAAATTTGCCCTATGGTAGTCGGCAGAATAAAATTGTGCCACTGCATTGTTAACTTTTGATTGATTGTAACAGTTGATAACTTTTCTCCCGGAAGACGGACAGCAGCGTCTGCCGGGGTATTCCACCAATAAGCTGCGCTCGCCAACTGAAGTCGGCTTCAATTTTTTTTTTAAATGAACTTTATTGCATATTATATTTACTGCTGTGAAGTCACAGTCTGGCGCCATCTATCTATTAATTATTATACTACAAAACAAGGCATAGCAGTCCATTGTTGTCATTGTAATCGAGAGATCGTGGGTGCCAATCCCATCTTGGCGTGCATTTTGTAAGAAGTACTCACAGGAACCAATCGCTAAAATAAATAAACTGTGTATATCGGTATTTCAAAATGGATTTAGAATGAAATATAGATAGATAAAATATAGATAGATATAGATATATGTAGATATTTCTGGACAATTTACACAGCGCCATCTAGTACCAAATTAAGCGCAAAGCTTGTGTTATGGGTACTAAGCAACTGATAAATGTACTTAAATACATTTTTTTTTTGTAAATACATATGTACTTATAATACATAGAAAACACCCAGACCAAGACAAACAGACATGTTCATGCACACAAATGTTTGTCTTGTGCGGGAATGGAACTCGCGACCTCGGAGTCAAAGTGGCCATTGCTAACCATTCGACCACCGAGTTCGTCAAATAGTAACACAGAAATATGTAGTAACACATTTTTTTACAATACCTATTTGAAATACTTAGACATTTTGTAAGAAATACTCACAGGAACAGAACTTAGGGATTTCTAGAATTCCAGCATCCAAATAGAAACAAATGAAGTTGTGACTATGTTGTCTCTCACGGTTTGTCTCCTAAATTCTTCACAAGTATCACTCTCCAAAAGTTAACTGTAAGTTAATTGTTACCTATGATTATGTAACGGTACCGCCGCAGTATCGCTGACTTATTGCTTGTCAACTTTCATTAATATGTTGATTGTAAATAGTTGTGTACATACCTTCACTAAATAAAACTGTCCTGTTTTTAACACGCTTTTATTAGCTTCACCTGTGTTTGTATGTTTGCTTGTTTGTTGTTTTGTTTGTAACCGTTGTTTGTTTGTAACCGACTCTTTGAACTCGATTTTGACCCACTTTAAACGAACAGATCACTTATCAAGAACAGGGAACAATACAATACTGGTAATCATGGAATAAATATAGTTAAAAAAAAAACGCTCCTTCATAGCATATAAAAATAAAAAGTGAAAAATAAATATAGTTTAAAAAAATACGCTTTTAAAGCACATCAAACTAATAAGTGAAAAATAATAATTATCACAAGCTGAAAATAATAATGAGTGAAAAATACTAGCATTACTTTGAAAAAAGCGCTTTGTACCATAACTGCGGGGAGCTATTAAAGCACCCCACTCATTATTCTAAATATAGCGCACACACATATTATTAATTTCAGCTTGTATTTAGAATTATTTTTCACTTCTTAGTTTGATGTGCTTTAAAAGTGTGTTTTTTAGTTTTTTAAAACTATATTTATTTGTATTATTTTGAATAAATAAATATTCCTAGACAAGTTACACTGCCATCATCATCATCATCAGCCTGTATCTACTCACTGCTCGATATAGGCCTTTCCCCATGCTTGCCACCAGATGCGATACTCCGCTTTCCGCGAGACCTTTTTGAGATCGTCGGTCCATCTAGTTACACTGCCATCTAGTCCCAAACTAGGCAAAGCTTGTACTACGAGTACTAGATAGCTAATAAATATGTATACTCTAATACATTTTTTTTGTAAATATTTACATACGTATAATATATAGAACACACCCAGGCAAGACAAACAGACATGTTCGTGCACATAAATATTTGTCTTGTGCGGAGATCGAACCCGCAACCTCAGAGTCAAAGTGGCCATTGCTAACCATTCTACCACCGAACTCGTCGAATCGAATGAATTTATCGACGATTATCGACGAGCTCGGTGGCGTAGCGGTCAATGACGCGGCTTCAACACTAACGCTCGTGGGTTCGATTCCCACACAGGACAAACATTTGTGTGCATGAACATGTCTGTTTGTCTTTGTCTGGGTGTTTTCTATGTTTCATAAGTATGTATTTACAAAAAAAAAAGTATTTACGTATGTTTATCAGTTGTCTAGTACCCGTAACACGAGCTTCGCTTACTTTGGGGCTAGATGGCGCTGTGTAATTTGTCTGACAATATTTATTTATTTATTATTTATATCTATTTATTATTTATATATTATATCTTTGATACCTTTGTTTTTTTTTTAATATTTAATAACAATTTCTGGTGTTTAATTTGTTCATCACTATCCTTAGAAACAAAGTCAATCGGCTGCATGTGGTGCACGCTGGTAATAAACAGAAAAGGATCTGACGAAAAGATTGGTAGAGCATGAAGAAGTACCATCAACTCACAGAAGACCGCAGCCACATAACAATATCCTTAAGTGGAGATTGTTCTGTTCCTGCAACTTTTTTTTATATGAAAAGGGGCGAACGAGCTTGGGGGTCACCTGATAGAAAGCAATAACCACCACCATGGAGACCAGCTACACCAAGGGGTCGCCGATCTGTTGCCAGCCTATACTCCCTTCCTTTCTTTCTTTCAGGTGACCTCACTCACTCGCAGGAACACAACAACCCTCAAAGGAATTGTTGTTTGGGTGCGGTATTCTGTGAGGTGGAGGTACTTCTCCAATCGGGCAGCCAAAAAAATACGCTATGCCCTACGTCTGAAAAGAGACGCAAGAGCCTCGTAACTGACAACCGTCAACAGACGTGAGTAGATGCTGCGTTAGAAACAGGGGTACCGGCACGCGAGCAAAAGCTCATTATTGTTAGCGTCTACAGACTGCGTATAACCGTTTTACATCAGGCGAGCCGTATGCTTGTTTGATACCTGATGTGGTATAAAAAAATATTGGAGTCCAAAAGCTAATTGTGTGAGTTAATTGTTACCTATGATTGGATAACGGTACCGCCGTAGTATCGCTGAGTTATTGCTTGTCAACTTTCATTAATACTCACAGATCTGCACCAAGGATCTGAATTTGTAAGTTATTTTTTATTTTATAATTAAATACTGTTTAGTGGTGGTCGTCAACCCTTATTCATCCCACTATTGGGATACGCGTCCCCCCTCAATCGATGGGGTTTTGAGCATATTTCACCACGCTGCTCAACTGCGGTTTGGCGGAGGTCAGTGTTTTGAAGCCGCCTAAAGTCCACAGACTTAGCTATACGACTGTCATCTAACGACAACAGCCGGGATCGACGGCTTGTGCCCTCCGAAGCACGGAGGAGCCTGGGCCGACCAAGACAAGAACCGCCGCAAAGAACTAAATGGAGAGACACATAAGGGGCATATATTCAGCAGTGGACACAATTATGATGAGAAGAAGAGGAAGAAGAAGATGGTGAATATAAATACTTAGTTCCGTACTTTCTGTAAATAAATCCTACTCTACTTTTTGGTTTAACAATCTTTTGTAAGTATCCAAAATTTGTACCGTTCTATTTGAAAAAAGTATCTTAGGTACTTCTGGAACTCAATGGCGTTGTTAAGTATGTCTGTCTAATCGATTACGCAAGTTAAGCAACATCAACTGTAGCCTGCCTTTAGATATATTGGGATAAAAGATTGCAGGAACACTATTTGTCACAGTTGTGAATATGTACGCGTTTATAGTTGATGTATCTTATAGTATGTATTTGTGATTTTTATGATTTGCTAAGTAGATTTTTCTTTTAATGTTCTTTTATGCTTATTGCTGTTACACTTTAAAGAGTCAAAATATCGTTTGATTGTGTTGTTTTTTTTCTTTCTCTTTATTAATAAGTACGCACATAGTGTAAATATCAGCCAAATGACTCTTTCTCTTACTGCCAATAGGTTCGGATAAAATAGATCTCTTGCATAGTAACCCGTTATAAAGAAACCTGCATTCCAGCAGTGGGGTGAATATGGGTTGATTCCCAGCTTATGCACATGGGACATGGCACAATATTCAATGTTCATTTTTTTTATACCATTAAAGTGGCAAACAAGCATACGACACGCCTAGAAAGCAGTTACCGTAGCCTATGAACGCCTGTAACACCAGGGGCATCACACGCGCGTTGCCGACTGTAAAAACCCCTTCACGCCCTTTTTGAAGAACCCCATGCTGTAGTCTCCTGAGAAAACCTCGACTGGCAGTTCATTCCACAGCTTGACAGGCATCTCTCAGGTGACAACGAAACTGAACGTCGCTGGAGATTTCAACTTCGAGAATCCCAATATTTTTAGCGATGGTAAGGGGGTGTGTTCTGGAAATGAGGAGCCACAGCAAAGGGCGTTTTCTTAGCGTTGAACGCGCAGACTTGTGTTTTAGTGGGATTCAATTGAACTAGGTCTGTCGCCCCCAATCGGACACACTATTCAATGTGCTCTCGATCAAATGTTCTATTATATATATAACAACTATCCAGAAATAGTTCAGGGGTATGGGCCAATGATAGTTCAAATTCAAGGCATCTATAGTTGCTACGATAGCACAATACACTTCATAAACTTCTAAAAGACCGATCTATAAACACGCTAACATAAGTTATATTGACTTACCTATACAGATGCCTTTTTCCTTACAAACTTCACGTAGCAAATAGTTTCCCACATTTTCAGCTTAGAAGCAATCCATAGCCATACACTAAACACATTTACACTTCAAAACATCACACTGCAATATTAACACGTTGAAACTCTAAACTCGAAAATTATTGCACAGTACACTATTGTAACTCGAAAATCACGGAAATCACATTCCAATCGCACTCTCCACTTGTCGTATATGTAAAAATGTCAAAATACAAACGTGTTGAAGTACAAGAGGTCGCTATATAGCGTTTGATGACCTTAAAAGTGGCTTTACAACTGACTGTTGAATGCAAAACGCACAGTTTCTCTGCGCGAGCGCCGGTCGGTATGCGTGTTTCTTTATGTGTGAGAGTGTATGGATAAGCGTTGACGCACACATTTGTAATCAGGCTGCACGGTTTTTGTCCATGTCCAAGGGGCAAGTAACCTTAGAGGAAGGCAGTTGCAACTCGTAAAGTTGGATATATTTTTTGTGATTAGATAAGTTACGAATGTTTGCTTATATTATTATTTTTAGTAAGTCGAGTGGTTTTTTTTATGCGACTAGGGTGACCTGCCTGATAGTAAGTAGTTATCGCAGCCTATGCTATATTTTGTAGATCGTATACTATAACTATAGCACATATGTCTTAAAAGTTATAAAAATAATGTGTCATATCTGTGAATTACTAAATAAAGGCATATTAATGTTAGTATAATCAGATAGTTTTTATGTGGTGTCAGAAATATAATTTTCATATTAACATTAAATCTTAAAATTTTACGACCTCAATTTTTCAAAAACAAATAGTAAAACATTCCGAGTTACAACGTTATTGCTCTGCGGACAAGTTTTTCTGAAAGCTGCTGGTCGATGTCCCGCTAGCAAGTCTCAAGCTCGGATGTTTTTTCTCCGTCCCACTTCCACTTAACCATACAACCGAGAGAGATCGATATACATCCCAAACTTCACTACAAATTTGCAGAACTTGAAGTGGCTCTACTCCGGAATTATTAACGATCAGAAATACGGTCGTTTGGATGATAAGCAGCTCGTTTAAAAAGGCTATTGAATCTATCAGTGTGTTCGGTGTGAAATGTCTACTTTACGTAGCAGCATTGGCGATGTAACCGTATCGTTTATTATAAAGGAATAGTGGGTTGATTGGTTGTTCTATAACGCTACTGATCAACTCTGGTCGCCATGCTTTACTGAGAATGCTGTAATTGTAGTAATTACGCATAATTAAAATTGTTATGTCCTCTTAAATTAATAATTGTCGTTTTCGTAAATAATTAATAACGATATATTCGAACGTAATTTGAACATAACTTTTATAATGACGTCATAACGTCTTATAAATCGATGAACGCTGGCTGAACGCATGACTCATTGTCACGTTCTGCCTGAGCCGAGCGGGCGAGCGAGGGCGCGGAATAAGCGTTCGGTTTATGACGCATTTATCTCTCTTCCACTCCATCGGCCGATGTTTTCTTATGACTTTATCACGTAAAATTATCGTCCGTAAACCGACTTTACAGACCACCAATTTTTTTTTTTGTTTATTTTAATACCTACTCAATAAAAGCAAAACATGTTATAATTAAGTAACAATAATACCAACTCAAATGCAAAGGTTGACTGGAATATGTAACTTATAGACATAAGTCTGCCCTTGTATACTGACAAACAAACAACTATTTTTAATACCATATCAGATGCCAAATATATAGTCATACAAACATACAGTCCGCCCGATGTAAAGCGGTTATGGAAATGGAACTGGAAATAAACGAGTATTGCTTAGGTGCTGCACCCCACCCGCTAACAAAACATCTTCTCACGTCTTGTAATCTTATTCACTCGCAGGAACACAACAGACCTCATATAAGTTTATTGTTATTTGGTCTGTCTTCTATGAGGTGTAGGTACTTCCCCAATAGAGCTTAAAATGCCACTGCCCTTTTGTGGCCAGATCCTCTTATTAGCGATAGGACACTGCAATTACATACCTATAGTTTATTATAGCATTTACATATCTATAGTTTAGCAAGTATTGAGTAAGATGTTTAAATAAGATAAGATAAATAAATATTCCTGTACAAATTACAAGCTGCCATCTAGTCCCAAACTAAGCAAATCTTGTACTATAGGTACTTCGTCTGATATTATACTTATTTTTTTTTCTGTAAAATGCATAAGTACATACAATACATAAAAAAAATTGACTATTAATGTAGGAACCTAAGTGCTTAAAACACTGAAATATCTAAAATTACAGCCGCTTGAAACAGCGCAAATAGATTAAAACAACGTAATAATATGCAACCGATTGCAAGACCTCGCTATCATGGAGAGTCATTGGTGCTAAATAATCAATGCAAATATCAAAATTAACGCATATATTGGAGACAAACGTATGAAATAGTCTACACATAATCGTAAGAAATTAAAATAAAGTGATTCCAATCCGAAATTTCTAATCAAAATTCATAGTTAATTCTAAAACAACCGAAACAAAATGGAGGCTGCCGCATGCAAGGCGCTCTCTGCTGCTGCAAGCGTCGTATTTAAAGTTGTACACCTATATAATAGATGCCACGAATATTATGAGAGTGTCCACAGAAAGTAGTAATTTGTTAAAGAGATGATTTAAACAAAAACACTCACAACATTATATATCATAACAGTTTAAAGTTTTTATTTAAGTGCATAATTGGGCTAACTGTCTCTTGCGTGTTGGTTTGGGAATTGGAATATGGTATATCATAAACTGACAGTTTAACACAACCGTGGCATATTTAAATACTCGGGATTTTTATTCCGAATCAATTTCAAAAGATAAGCAACCTCACCTGCACATGGTGCACCCTGCCAGCTAGCGAAAGAGAGGGTACAGCGTATTTGTAAGCAGTTGACTGGGGAAATAGCACTACTTTACAGAATACTACAGCCAAGGAACAATCCCATTGAGGGTTGTTGTTGTTGCTGCGAGTGAGTGAGGTCAGGTAGTGTAGGCCAAATCCTCCTTATGTCTGGGACAGAGGAGAGAGGGTCGTGCTCCTGTAGCGGAGACTAAAATGACCTGATGATGATGATTCAGGTCAAAATGTATTTATTATCCTTATATAGACTTAGGTCTCTTCGCTACGCTTATTATCTGAATAGCAATTCTGCTGTTTGGGATGGAGACGAGTCCAACAAATAAAAAATCATAAAAATCGGTCCAGTTGTTCTTGAACTTTATATGTTGTCACTAACCCGACTTTGTTTTATACATGTATGTATGTATTTTCTTCGCAACAAAAACGATTATTAAAAAAAATTACAAATCACGTTAAAGAAGCACTTTTGTAATTCACTGGTAGCGTTTTCGAGCCCTTTTTTTAATGATCTTAGGTTAGGTAGAGAGGTTTATCCTGGCGTCATTCATCCGTCACATACATTATTTGGTATGCTGCGTTTATTCACACACTCCATCAAAAATGATGTTGACTCATCTAGGTTAAGAGCGCTACGCTAACTATCCACTGCTAAATAATTCCAAGTAAACAAATTCGTAGGTATCAAGCGAGTGTTTCATCAGGATTCCCAATGTTAACAGTAGCATATAAATTATATTATAATGGCATATGTGTATATTTCTATTAATATAGTATATTTAGTTATCAGACCACCCGCTGTTATTATAGCTACCGATATTATACAGGTTTGTCGATGTACAATATCGCAGTCAATTTGCAGAACCGCCAGATTACAAAACGTTTAGCTGTTTGAAAAAATGGCTACTACTTTTTTTTAACACTACTAAGGTGGAAAACAAGTTTACGGCTTGCCTGATAGAACGCAGTTACCACTGTCTGTGGACACCTTAACACCAGGAGCATCACACGCGTGTTGCCGACCCTGTAAAAACCTCATCACGCCATTTTGAACAACCCTATGCTGCAGTCTCCTGGGAATACCTCGACAGGCAGTTCATTCCACAGCTTGACACCTGCATCACGCTGCTCAACTGCAGGTTGGCGAAGGCCAATGTTTTCAAGACGCCCAAAAGCCACTGACTTGGCTTAACGAATGTCATCTAATGACAACAGGAGGTACCGACGGCTTAACATACCCTTCGAAGCACAGAGGAGCTCGAGATAAAGACACCCATCCATCGACCAGCTACAGTCAGCGTCAATTAACTTGCGTGTTCGATTGACACGCGTAACAACGCCATCGAGCACGTCAATAAAAATAATAAACAGCTTTGATTTGAATTGACAAAATCTTCATATTTTCCTTGAAATCAACACACGTCCAAATCAAACATATCAATAAAATTAATTTTAAAGAAAACACTTATGCAATCTCGAGATGACTTTCGTTGAATAATAATAATACACTATGGGACATTCCTAAACAGCTATCTCTTACTTTCAACAAGAATTTGTATGCGTGAGAGAGAGATAAGAACATCGAAGGAAGTGTTCATTCCAAGAATAACTTTCCCATAGATGTTTTCACAGAAGGGCTATATCTTGAGAATGCAAAAACTTTGTCCCTTTGGAAGTGGTTAGTTTAAATTAAATTTAATGTTTGTTAATTTCAGACACGACAAGTTACACGGCAAATATATATGTTTTTATAATTTAAACCTGCATAAACTTCTTTGAAATGAATTAAATAATTATAATTTTAAATTATTGTGTATTTACGCTTGATAAATGTTTCGTTGAAATGTGATTGCATTAATATTTTCTTTGTAGTTTAAAAGAACAGGTATTTGCGTACTGTGTTGAACATTTTTGATATTTAATGGTAAATATTTTTGTATGGATGTCAAAGATTAATACCAAAACGTAACATACGCATCGATCTAATTTTTAAACTGCTAAATAAAGATTTTTAGATGCTTTTATTTAGTTTAGTTTCGGGGTGTGGTGGTTCATCAACATCATTAAACCAAAGCCAACCACCACCCAATCACCTACACGTGGCGAACCCTGCCAGCGTCGGACTGGCCATATAGTCGAGGTGGCATTTGCCAGCCGGGCCCCAGCCTGCGCGGGCCCCCCACGGGTCTGGCTTGCGGGGCTTGCGGCAACCGTAGGATAATATACCATCTACCATCATCTAGTCTCGGGCTCCGGACTTGTCAGCCACCCGGGCCCTTCCGGCCCAGTCCGACCCTGAACCCTGCTGACTGACAAACGAGGCTCTGGCGAAAACAGAGGTAGGGCATAGCATATTTTTTTAAGCTGCCCGACTAGGGAAGTATTCCACCTCACAGAATACCGCTCCCAAATAACAATTCCCTTGGGATGGGAATTCTCCATGGGCGGTGGTGATTGCTTTCCATCAGGTGACCCATGTGGTGGATTTTTTTTAAATGAGCGGGGCAAACGAGCATGTGCTCAATAAAATAAATACATACGTAGGTGTTCAATATGCGCTTTGCAGTCCGTAATGTTCGCCTAAAACGTTTTTATTTATCAAATAGTTTTACGGCTCTGGAATCAATGTCCTTTAGAGCCCGTCTTTGTATTATTTCTCTATCTTATTCCCGGCTTCAGTGCCATGCCGAAAAATATTGTCAGTAATCTCCTTGTTCCTCTATTACTTGTAATTAGTCAACAGTAAAACCGATAATCCAATTTTTCTGCTGTTTTGTAAGACTTCTTGGAACGACTGGACAGCCCGTATTGAAACACTTCTAATCAAAGTTTTAACAAGGACTAATTGGTGGCGGAAGCACGCAAAGTAGTGTAGATCAAATTGCCTGCATTTTTTTATACCACCAAAGTGGAAAACAAACATACGCCCCGATTGATGGAAAGTAGTCTATGAACGTCTGTAACACCAGCGGCATCACATGCGCGTTGCCAACCCTGCGTTAAAAACCCTCTTCACGCCCTACAGCCCTATTTCATTAAACAATGAAAATTTGTTTAGAAGCACAACCGCACTCACCAAGTTCGAGCCAAAAAGGCCTTATGATCCATCTCTATAAAATAACATAGAGTGTAACACCTCTATTGCTTACATTACTTAATTGCTTTTCAATTCTTGTTATGGGAAAGTGTTGAACACGTCGCGACAACAAGTTTGGTTAACTGCTCATGTTCATGACTAATGACGTACAAACATACATTAATCTACTTTCCTATGAGGCATTATTAATATAAACGTGTAATTTATTAAACATGTTCCGTTTTAATATAATTTAATATACATATGTTAACTATCAAGTTAGATTTTAATCATAATTTGTTTATTGCGTTAAATATTTGAGGCCATATCATTGATGCCAAAAAACCGGTTAAGTGTAAATCGGATCTCTTCACTAAGGGTTCCGTATTACATCCATTACAAGTTATTAAAAACAATGACCACCTGACTTGAACTATAATTTCATACTATTAGTATGAAACAATGTGTCAAGTTTTGGGTAATTATAATTCCACATGATATTCGAAATTGTCAATTAAAAAAAGTGTAAAATAGATCTAAAGCCTCGCGTACACGGGTAGAGTAAAATTAGGCGTGTAGGAGTACATTCCGGAGCACTAGCACGCTAAGAATCACGATGAAACCAGTAGTCAATGTCAACGGTGTTGACGAACCTGGTAGTCCAATGGCTAGCAATAGCCACTGTGACTCTGAGGTCACGGATTCGATCCCGCACAAGACAAACATTTGTGTGCATGAACATGTCTGTTTGTGTTTGTCTGGGTGTTTTCTATGTAAGTATTTACAAAAAAAAATGGATATGATTATAAAATCAGTTATTAGTACCCATAGTAAAAGCTTTGCTTAGTTTGAGACTAGACGGCGGTGTGTAATTTATTCTGGATATTTATTTATTTATAACCCTACTCGCTCGATTATACTTTACCCGTGTACGCTAATAATATAATAATAGGTGTTCACTAAAGCTGCTTATATAGAGTTAAATCGGGTGAGGAGCGTTACATTGACTACTGGTTTCATTGTTGTTATTCTAAACATGCTGGTAGCTCCGCAATGTGCACGTACGTAATTGAAAACCAGCACTAAGTTGGTACCATTTTAGCGTCGCACATACTACAAAATTTATGTTACCTATATTGTTTTGCAGTTTTTGTGATGTCAAACAAAACATTTCTTTCTTTACTCGCCTGATTTTACTCTCGACAACGACGAGCGTCGCCAACGCGCGTGTGTTATCCCTGATGTTGCAGGCGTCCATAGGCTGCGGTAACTGCTTTCCATCAGGCAGGCCATACGCTTGTTTGTCATTAGTGATATAAAAAAAACTACCCGTGTACGCTAACTTCAATAAATAAAAATAATCTTTTTGATTTACTGAACCCTAAAGAAAGGCATACATAGATAAAGGCTACATACAAAAACAACTAGGCAAGCGGAACTTGTTGCTCGTTAAAGAATTTTAATTTTCTTAAACCCTAGGGCAAGACATAGGCTACAAACCCAGGGAACTAGGCTAGCGGAGCCTCAGACAAAAACAGAAGGCTAATTCTCGTAATTGTTTTGCAATCGAAGAATTAAAGTTGACCGAATCAAGATTGAATTGTGAGTTGACTAAAAATTATATACTTGATTTCATTCATTCATTGTTATCAATTGTTATTGTTGGTAACAACAAATTTTTAATTTATTTTCTTGAAAAATGGAAAAATTCACCTGCCCCCCCTAGGTGGGATTTGAACCCACGACCTCTCGATGACCCTTTAGTAGTGTAATTACTTAATAGGTTGATGACGTCACACTGTGACTCACACAGTTAGAAATATAAGATGCAAAAATTCGTCAGCAACACAAACCTTCCTGTAGTCGTGGGTTCAAATCCCACCTAGGGGGGGCAGGTGAATTTTTCCATTTTTCAAAAAATATTTATATGGCAAGTTGGCCAAGACAACTATTTAAATAATAATACATTTTTAATTTGTTCTTGGTCAAATTTCGATATAATCCCACTTAAAAAAACTTTGAAGTTTCATATTGTGATACGAGAATACGAAATTTGACATTTGTGAGATCGAGACTGGATCGAAACAGAATTTTGACTACATTTTAATTACTTAGGGGCAAAGTTATACGTATGATACTGTAGCGGCGTTGTGAGATTGGAATGAGTGACAAATATCCAGTCGCCGGCTGTCTTGTACTGCCGAGTGCTGACTCACTAGGCCGCAACGAATGAGGTGCACGACGGGACGTGACGCCACGCACCCGTCCGCCATTAACTTAATTAAAAAATACTCTGTGATCATTTATCGGGACGTTGTGACCAGTGAATATACCAGCCTTACTCAAAGTATGCTCCGCAAAGCTCTAAGGCTATAAAGCTTGCTTAGTTATCTGGGTATACTAATAAAATTACATTCGATAAAACAAAACTTCTTTCTGTATTTTTTTCTTTCTAGTGACCACACTCTCTCGCAGAAATACAACAACCATCAAGGGAATTGTTATTTGGCTGCGGTAATCTGTGAGATATAGGTACTTCCCCAGTCGGGCAGCTACCTCTCTTTTCGCCAGAGCGTCGTTTGCCAGTTAGCAGGGTGCTCAACATGCAGGTGATGTTGGCTTTGGTTCAAAGATGTTGATAAACCATTTTACACTCCAAATAATAAGATTCCCCTCCCGCGCCTCTGCGAGGCGGGTGATTTGATTTATCTGTGTGACTTACAGTGGAAATAAAATAATTTACTCGGTTTGTTTCCGTATAGTTTGGGCATTACGATACATTTTGTGCGCGGGATTGATATTTATAATTTCCGTGAGTAATTTCGTAAATATCTATAGGTTTTATTTGTAAACTAGCTGACCCATAGACGTTGTCCTGTCTTGTTAACAATGAATACTGAATTCGATTGAAACCAAATCATTCTATCAAATAACTGACGCTTCTGTCCAACGAAATAGAGTTACATTAGAAAAGTTAATATGGCTGTTCAGTTTTCTTAAATTTTCTAATTTTTCACTTAACTTACTTATTATTTCTTTCATATGAACCTTCTCCTGACAATAACAAATACAACAAAAAACAATTAGCGAAATCGGGAAATAGGGAAAAAACCAAGGGAAATAGGGATACATTTTTATATCATCATCATCATCAGGTCATTTTAGTCTCCAATACAGGAGCACGACCCTCTCTCGTCCGTCCCTGACAGAAGGAGGATTTGGCCTACACTCCCCACGCTGGCCAGACGGGTTGGGGAGGCATTTTTATATATATAGATATATTATCACCGTTGATATTTGCCAATTAGTAGGTACACCGATAATAAATTATAGTGATGTTTTTGGATTACGTCTCCATCCAGCGGTGTTAAACAAGTTTGTCCCGTTAAAGGTGCGTAATAACTGCATATTTTGTTATCTTAATATTGATTTTTGATAGTGTTGATATTCATATAAAAAGAGAATACCGTAATCTCTCAGTGTTGTCACTTTATAAACTTACCCCAGTATCGGGGTAAATTTTATATAGATACATAAATAGCATGTCGAGTAACCTAGATAATCCTGGTGTTTCGACTAATAACGCGCCTATTTTTAAGGTATAATAACTAACTGGGCGATATATCGCTAAGCCATTTGTCATCTTATTAACTATGAATTTCATTAAGATATAGGATTTGATTCAACAACGTTGTACACAGTGGTCCGTGTACCACGTTTGTTTACCAGTAGGGAGCACCACATGCATGCTGGCTTTTGACTTCAAGACTTCCATCATCTGCAACTATGTTATGAAACTTTCCTTCAAAACTCCATAGCGCTGAGTGCAAAAACTATAAAGCTAAACGTTTAAGCAAAAATGAACTCTATAGATAGCAGCCATTTGATCGAAATTTAAGTACACGATTCGGATTTATGGACACTGTAGAACAAACATTTGGTACATTGTAGCGCGTTTATGTCTTTTGTATCGGGCGTAGCAAACAGTCGTAGAACGTAACGTGACCTCACTCACTCGCGGGAATACAATGAGTTGTATTCATAAACACGAAGAATATCCTCCCAAGTATAATTTGTTTGGATATGATAATAGAGTCATCCCACTTTTTAATGCCAAAAGGGGCTATCCATAAATTACGTCACACGAATTTCATGATTTTTACCCCTCCCTCCGTCCTCGTCACAGCTGGTCACACAATTAATGATCAAAGAGTTATAGTTTTCACAAAGCCATTTCGTCATCGCAGAGTCACTTACTAAGCATAGTCACCCACTCAGACACATATGCTGAAACAAAATAAATAGCATTGTAATTGGCGAGAACACCACGATCGACATAAAGAAGAATTGAATTGAATTGAATAGTTTTTTAAAATTACAGTGATTCAACATTTAACAGAATCATTAAGATCTCATTTGAATTACAGTAAGAACTCGGTTTTATTTATCCAATAGACCTTTCTGAGCGTAAAAAATATAAGATTACATCACAAGCGAGTAAAAACTAAACGAGGCGTGTATTTGTTCAGTCCCTAATTAACACAGATCCTAAATAAACAGTACACCTTGGAACAAAGGTGGGTAAATATCCTTAGGACGACCCGAACAACTTCCACGGTTTTAACTTGATTAATGCTAATTGAATATGCTATCATTGATGATTTCGTTCATTAAACTTACTGATGATTTAATTATCCATTGTTAACCAGCACAGAGTTCTGTTCAAAACGAGGTAAAGCACAGTTAAAACCTATGAGCTAAAACCGATATGGAAGTATTTTTTTAATTTAAATAATCTAACTTCATATTATGTATGCACTTTATAGCATATCTATCTATCTATAATTATATAGTTACCTGATGTGCAATCCCTCCTTGTTATTTTTTTATTAGGGTTCCGTACCCGAAGAGTAAAAAGGAACCCTATTACTAAAGCTCCGCTGTCCGTCCGTCCATCCGTCCGTCTGTCACCAGGCTGTATCTCATGAACCGTGATAGTTAGACAGTTGAAATTTTCACAGACGATGTATTTCTATTACCGCTATGACAACAAATACTAAAAAACAAATTTGTTGTTGTATAACAAACGTGATTTTTTTGCTCGCTTTTGCTCGCAATTGATAACGGTAATAGGTAGACGCTTGAAATACTCACATAATATTTAGATATATATTCACTTGAAAAATAAATAATTAAACTAAAATAAAACAGATATTTAAGGGGGGCTCCCATACTACAAACGTGATTTTTTTGGCGTTTACATAGATAATGGTACGGAACCCTTCATGCGCGAGACCGACTCGCACTTGGCCGGTTTTTTAATTTTTGTATATGTGTGACTGTAGTTTGTAATAAACGTATTTATCTATCTATCTATCTAATGGAAAGCAATCATCACCGCACAAGGAGATCAGCAACACCAAAGGGTCGCCGTACCGTTGCCAACCTATACTCCTTCCATTTTTCTGGTGACCTCACTCGCAGGAACACAACAACCCTCAAGGGAATTGTTATTTGGCTGCGGTATTCTGTGAGGTGGAGGTACTTCTCAGTACCTATCTAGTAGTACCCAGTCGGGCAGCTTAAAATACATGCTACGCCCTACCTCTCTTTTCGTCAGAGCCTCGTTCTCTTTCGTCCAGGTGAGGTTTGCTTTGGTTCAAAGATGTTGATGAACTCCTTACACCCCAAATTTAATATTATCAAAACATACATGTGCACGAAGGCGGCCTTATTGCTGAAAGCAATCGTTTTGAAATAGACCAGCTCGGTGGTCGAATGGTTGTATAGCAATTGCCACTTTGACTCCGAGGCCGCGGGTTCGATCCCCAATTCGTTAAAAAGAGACAAATATTTGTGTGCATGAACATGTCTGTGTGTCTCGGTCTGGGTTTTTTCTATGTATTATATGTACAAAAAAATGTATTCAAGTATAATATCAGTTATCTAGCACCCATAGTACAAGCTTTGCTTAGTTTGGGACTAGAGGGCCGTGTGTAATTTGTCTATGAATATAAATATTTTTAAGGTAACGAAGCAATGCATGAAATAGGTAAGGTTTACATGAAGGAAAACCTTTATTTGAATTTGAAAATTTATATTTGAATAATAATCACATTTACTATAGCGCAGAGAGACATAACAAATGCATAAGGGTAATAAAAAATACTGTACTATGTCATATAAGTAAAATATATTATCCCAGCGAAGTTAATTCAAAACAATGAGTAGTAACTCAAAATTATTTTTATTATATGTCCATAAACCTGCCTATACCTGTCATATATTACGTAGATACGATCTTAGCCAGTCACGTGTCATACTAACTATAATAAATGGCTGCTAAGGACAGGCGGTTTTACTTTCAAACGGAGACAATAAGCTGAATGTTTGAGCGGAGCCGAGCTTGTCTTATGCAATTGTGTTGCATAACAAGACCAGTTTGGCTTACAATAATGCAAGTTATGGGACACACGGGTAACAAGATTGGTAAACTCTTGCAGCAGATAATGCCCAGTAAGGAGGCTAAACTATATGAGTATAAGATATCCTAATTACTAATTATCCTATATATTATAATAGATATCCTAATTACTAATTATTAATTTCAAAACATTAATTGAAATTTAGTAGAGAGCAGGATTAAATATAAAGAGAACTATTTACTAAGTTAATTCATTTTTATAATTCTTTTTAGGGTTCTGTACCAAAAGGGTAAAAAGGAACCCTATTACTAAGGCTCCGCTGTCCGTCCGTCCGTCCGTCCGTCTATCACCAGGCTGTATCTCATGAACTGTGATAGTTAGACAGTTGAAATTTTTACAGATGATGTATTTCTATTGCCGCTATAACAACAAATACTAAAAAACAGAATAAAATTAATATTTAAGGGGGCTCCCATACGACAAACGTGATTTTTTTGCCGTTTTTATAGATAAATAGTACGGAACCCTTCCTGCGCGAGTCCGACTCGCACTAGGCCAGTTTTTTTATGTATTTGAAAGCTCGTGCTTCTGGTGGTCCCATTTAAATTTGATCAAGATCTGAGTAGTAGCTTTTTAGTTAGTACTTAGTTTTCCTAAATAAACAATAACATTGTATAGATGATGAAAGTTAATAATGCGTAGTTGATTGAATTCGATAAATAAATCTTTCGTCGTTTGTCGTTTGATTTTTTGAAGGTATTTGTAAATAATTTCAAGTTTCTTTTGCTTGTTGCATATCCATATCGGGAGTGTGTCTCACAAATAAATCCGTCTATCTTAAGGCGCCATACAATGACCCAGTGCAAGCTGAATCAGTTATACTGAATAACTCTCATTGTATACTAAATAACTCACCCAGTTCCCGGTTAAACAATAGCAGTCAGATATCTAATGTCGGTTAAATTAAATAATGGATCACTACGACCACAACTACCGTAACTATGTAATTTTACTATGCTTGAAACTGACATTTAATCTTTATTTATCTGTAAAAAAATTAAAAAAAATGGAAAATATCATCTCCACCGCCAAGGTGGGATTTGAACCCACGACCTCTCGATGACCGGTCGAGTGCTCTTCCAATTTCATCTTTGTTTTTAATCGAACCGCTGTTCCAGTTTTGATAAAATTTTGTAGATATGTAGAAAATTTATACAAATTTTTTAAGTTCGTTGGGCATTAAAATTGTTTTAGTATTTTTTGAATGTGACGTTTGCTCTCGTTTACAATATAATTAAATTTTACAATGATTTTCTTGTCATAATCATAATTTGTGTTGTTAACTTGAGCAAGTATAAAGTTTGTACTTCTTCTTCTTTTGAAATATTGGATTATTTTCGAAATTCACGATGTTTCGGTAGACTCCGTACGACAACTGAATATTATTTCATTTTCATGGTAATATAGCCCTCAAAACTTATTACAATATTTACTACTTTGTTACTCGTTTATACATCTTAACTACGAAATCACTTTTAAGATCTGAACAAATATCAAAATAACCTATACTCAATTTGTTACCAAGAAAATAAAAGGCTATTATGCCCTTATAGGTATCAATATTCACAAATATTTCGATTCTAAATACAAGAAATTCCTAAATCCAAATTTACAAATCCAAAACCAATTTCAAAATTTTAATCGAAATAATATAAACTAATAAAGATCAAAATTTATAATTCAAATCTAAATTTGTAATCCAAAACCAATACTGGTATATTTTTCCTGTAATATTTATGTCTACCTCTATCACCTCTAATTATTTCAGATTTTTCTAAACTTCGGAGATTGGGGGGGATGGTATTTCTTTTCGGTTTGTATAACATAGCGGAAGGACAAAATTAACTTATGAGCTGGAATCCGGAGCCCTAAAAGGACCTGTTAATTAAAATGCGAAACCTAAATAAAGAAATTCGTTTATTACGCGCAATAAATCATTTACAAAGACACTGTTAATTAAATACAATAAATGGTTAATTAACAACGTAGTGTGAAATAAGTGTTATCTTAACAAATTGTTCGTTAAAATATTAAGCCTCAATGCAAGCTCTTATACAATCTTATTGCCTTTTTACGTGGCAAAAGAGCGGCGTGTCTGTTCACCAAAGACCATCGATTTTGGCCATCTGTTCATCCAATTATGTTGGTACCACCGGTTGCAACTGTCAACGGGTACAGATTAAAAAGTAGCGATTATGGGGAAGCCTCATGGACTTACCTCGATATTAATCTACCGTTTTGTTCTGTTTACAACCTTGAAATAATTGCCGGGAGTTTTTAATTAGATTTTTTTGGGGGATTTAAAAATAATATTGATTCATTTATTCTGGTTATTTTATTAATTGAAAAGAAATTGTGATTTTTTTCTGTGTTACTATTTATTGTGAAACACATTCCCACCACTGTGTTTCCTGTATAGCCAGGATTAACAGCGGCGACCGCCAAAATGGCAATTAACAATGAAGTCCATTGCAGTCCCCGGGGGTAAAACTACGGCTGTCTTGGAACTCCGCATGGCTAATTTAATCAGAAGAAATTTGTAGGAGTAGGCAGCTTTAGGAATTTGACTTCCCCTCTTAGCAATGTGAGAGACAGAAATATGGCAAATAAGACACTAAAAGCCCAAAGAGATGGCTACTAAAGTGAAGCTCAACTGCCGAGCACCATGGATTTTAAATATCTAACACTATTGTTTAGGGACCTAAAACATTGAGTTGTTACCTAACACATCGACGAATTTAATATGGATTTTAGCACAAAGTATAATATTAATATATAAAAATGTATATAATATACCTACGTTACATGGTATAACAAAACATCCCAAACGACTCATTACATTATAATTTCCACTTTCGTTGACATTTTAATTGTACTAATGTATGAAAACAAGAGGCGTTTCTCAAAAGCCTTAATTGCAAAATGGACAATTAGATGAGGGGAATTAGTCTCAAACAGTCTGTGTGTGGCGAGGCGCAAACGCGTTTCGTAAGGCCAACGAAAACGATAAAATGCCGCTACGCACTGTACATTTTAGCGTGGTCCAGTAGGACGTTTAGATATGGTACTAAATAGACTAGAGAATTCGTACTTGATATATTCGGCGTGTTTTTAATGCTCGTATTATAAATAAATATACCTGGACAAATTACACACTGCCATCTCAGTCCCAAACTAAGCAAAGCTTGTACTATGGGTACTTGATAACTGATATAATATTTAAATACATTTTTTTTAATACATACATAATTATAATACATAGAGAACACCCAAATTAAGCGCAAAGCTTGTGTTATGGGTACGAAACAACTGATAAAATGTACTTAAATATATATATTTTTTGTAAATACATACTTACAATACCTACATAGAAAAAACCCAGACCAAGACAAACAGACACGCTCATGCACACAAATATTTGTCTTGTGCGGGGATCGAACCCGCGACCTCGGAGTCAAAGTTGCCATTGCTAGCCATTCGTCCACCGAGCGTAGGTACACGTGGACACAATACGCCGGTGTCGAATATTCGGTTATTTTGCGAATAATTACCGAATATTTAAATTGCATTATTTAAAACGTAAATATGCTATTTACGTTTTGTTTTTAAGAAAGGGCAAATGAGCATTTGTGTCACCTAATGGTAACAATCACCACAGCCGGGACCGACGACTTAACGTGCTCTCCAAAGCTCAGATGAGTTCGATATAATTAAACCCATCCATGGACAGGCTACAGTCGACGTTGCTTGACTTGCGAGAATGCCACGCGCAACGACGCCATCGAGCATTTTCTCATTGTGGAAACAACTTCCCTCAATAGTGTTACCGAATAAATATGACTTAGGAGTCTTCAAGGAAACAGCCTATATTTGCCTAAAAGGCTGGCATCGAATCAGTGACGTTTAGTGTTAATCCAAAAGGTCACGGTATAATTTGTAAAGCACTCAAAGTAAGTCGATATGTATGCGTGTAAACAGTGAGTCCAGCCAGTCAGAAACAGCAGAAAGAGAGGGTATATTACTTCCTCTCCTATGCCGCGCCGGCGGCGGTCTACTCTCCCTCCGTCTTACAAATTTTCGACGCGAGTTTAACATTTTTTCTCATCTCAAAAAGTGTATAACGCCGCTAAATTTCGCTAAAGAAGTTTTCGCTTCAAAAATCCATATTTACTTCATCAGAGTTCATGTTCTAAAATAAATTCTTCTAATCCTTCGATTTTTTATCCCATAACCAGCAATGTATACCGTCCAAGGAATTTCAACAACAAGGATTTAACTGACTGTCGTGTCGTATGATTGATGGCCTCCACATGGCAACTACAGTTTCACTTAGAGTATATTATTCTGTGGTTTCACACGCATACATCACCGGCAATCAAAACTTGACTTTATTACATTAATCATAAAGACTTAAGTAGTTTATAATGCATTTGAGGCGCAGTATGGGGCCGGAGGAATGCCTTTCTTTAAACTGTGCAGGTTCCGATGTGTCCCATGATTGGTTGTGAGATAAAATTCCTTTGTGGATACACCGATGGACTTTGTCGTCAAAAATATACTTACATAGTTAATGCCCGAGCCATAAAAATACTTGATACGTGATGGTACTTAATTTATGTATACATCTATCTATATATATATAAAAATGAAACCCTTCTCATTAGGTATAATCACAGTATAAGCACACCGCGGCCACTCCATACAAATGTCGCATCGTTTACTACTACATAAACAACTGCGTCTGTGCAGAGCGTAAATGAGCGTGTGTGCGTGCGGCGCCATACAAACTGTTCCAGATTCGCCTCAGAGGGGAGGTGAGGTCGATACGAGAGAGCGGCAGGGAGAGTCCTTACTGTACGTAGTACTATTACTTATACTGTGGTATAAGTAATAGTACTAACTGAATCCCGATTTCCCTTATTCACGATATTAATACCCTTCTCGTTAGGTATATTTAAGATGTAATATATTATGTATTGTATTTTTTGGCTAGTCATGGTCGTTTAGGCGACTTGAAAATATTGGCCTCCGCCAACTCGCAGTTGAGCAGCGTGGTGGAGTATGATCTAAACCCCTTCAATTGAGGGGAGACACGTATCCCAGCAGTGGAATGAGTAAGGGTTGACGACGATTCTTTGGTGGTGAAGGCATTAGAGACGGTCTATATCCAGCAATTAATAGATTTTGGAATACTAAATCATTCAAAAATTAAGATAAATATAAGAAAATATTCCTGGACAAATTACACACTGCCATCTAGTCCCAAACTAAGCAAAGCTTGTACTATGGGTACTAGATAACTGATAATATACTTAAATACATTTTTTTTGTCAATAGATACATATAATACATAGATAACACCCAGTCCAAGACAAACAGATATGTTCATGCATACAAATATTTGTCTTGAGCGGGGATCGAACCCGCAACCTCGGAGTCAAAGTGGCCATTGCTAACCATTCGACCACCGGGCTCGTCAAAGATGTACTTATTATGAGTAGATAATACGAATGGAATGTTCAAAAATGCTTACTTACAGCTTATATATGTACTAAGGCTGCATAAAAGTCGCAGTGATTGCACTAACATAATTATTCAAGTGCGATATGAGGAGGCGAACCGCTACGGTGTCGACCTTAATTTGTAACGACAGCTCGCAGATGAGTGATGACTGCACGCAGGAATGCATTCCTGCAAATAGTATTTTATACTGGTTGCTTGCAGGACTATACGCAGATATGCAAACACACATGATCTGGGCTCCAACAATGGGTAAATTTTACATAAATAAATAAAAATAAATATTTGTCGACAATTTACACATCGCCATCTAGTCCCAATTTAAGCGCAAAGCTTGTGTTATGGGTAATAGACAACTGATAAATGTACTTAAATACATTTTTTTTTTTGTAAATACTTATAATACATAGAACACGCCCAGACCAAGACCAACAGACATGTTCATGCACACAAATGTTTGTCCTGTGTGGGAATCGAACCCACGAGCGTTGGTGTCGAAGCCGCGTCATTGACCGCTACGCCACCGAGCCCGTCATACATATTGTGTTATGTCTGTTTTTTTGACGTGAATAGGTCTTTAGAATTGCTTCTATAGGGTGGCAATTCCAAAAACGATTCACGAGGGAATTCAGCTACAAATCTATTATCTACATCGAAAATTCAATCACACCAATGAATAGATCAAGGATCAAAGAATTGATTACACTAAGTAAGGACTATGGGACATCGCGTGCGGGGGAGGGAGAAGCGCTGTCATTTTGAGATAATTTTAGTGCATATAATGTATTCACTTACAACACACAGCCGTGTCCATGCCTTACCTCTAGTGTTACCTCTGTGAGATCTGCCCCCTTACCACCAACTCTTATTGCGATTCAATAACTGAATAGAATGCTTATACATACCAATGAATAAACGACTCTATTTCAAACAGCAATGCCAAGGGGTCGCCGATCCGTTGCCAGCCTTTTAAAGGAAATAAAGACTCTGTTCTTGAATCTCCCATGTCGTAATTGTTCGGATATACCGCTGAGGGAAGTGAATTCCACAATTTCACAGTTAATGGTATAAAATGTCTTAGGTAACGCACTGTAAGTAGATCGGCAATTATCCAGATGATATAGATAGAATTTTAATTTATAGCGAGTTGTACATACCTATCTGTTTGTCTGGGTTTGGGTGTTTTCTATGTGTTATATGTATGTATTGACAAAAAAATGCATTTAAGTATATTATCAGTTATCTAGTACCCATAGTACACGCTTTGCTTAGTTTGGGAATAGATGGCAGTGTGTAATTTGTCCAGGAATATTGTACGATAGTGGAATTCAGTGGCAGGTATCAAATCAAACAGCTCATCTGAGCACTCATGATAATATATAATTTGTACAAAACGCAGAGACGTTACTTATATCTCTGCGTGTACAGAGTCCAGTTGAACCGAATCACCGACGACTCGAACTGCTTCTTCGTTGTATGCGGTCAAATGGAACAAGCAAGAACTACGCTCAAAAAACGGTGTTTGATTAACCAACGACAGAAATGGAAACTTCATTTATCGTCTTGCATCCTGCCAACTTTACCCGAACGTTACAAAGCTGAGCGAGACATGTTACGTACCTGAGCGTTACGGCTCAGCCTAAACGAGCGTCACAAAGTTGAGCGTGACGCGTTATAAACCCGAGCGTGACGATTGTCTCATTTACTACCCACAAAAGAAATCACACGACATGCCTTAAGTTTTCACTTCAGAAGTTTTGGAGTATAAGTAGTTCATCAACATCTTTGAACCAAAGTCAACATCACCTGCACGAGGTGCACCTCACTGACTGACAAAAGAGACTCTGGCGAACAGAGAGGTACTTAGGGCATAGCGTATTTTTAAGCTACCTCACAGAATACCGTAGCCCAATAACAATCCCCTTAAGGGTTGTTGTGTTCCTGCGAGTGGGTGAGGTCACGAGAAAAAATGAAAGGGAGGAGTATAGGCTGACAACGGTGACCCCTTGGTGTTGCTGATCTCTATGGGCTATAGTCATTGCTTTCCTTCAGGTGATCTTTGTTTCTCCGTCAAACACATTTAATACGGCTTTACACAACGAGTTCCCATAATCGGTAGCCACAATTACGCAACAAACCTCGAATCATAGCTCTAAGTATATACTTATGTACCTATCGATAACTTGACTTCGACATGGGATAGAATAAGAACAAAGATTCGACTCAATGTATGAATTTTTAGTAGGGATGTTTTGAGGGAGGTCCGTAACCGAAACCGAAACTATCGGATATCCGAAATAAAAATATTTCCGAAACCGTATCCAAAACCGTTAAATCGGTTTTGGATACGGTTTCGGATATATTTTTAATCGTTTCGGATAATTTCGGATAGAGGCGGAATCTTCATTTGGTTTTCGCCGGCCAAGACGATATACGACGATAGAGACTGCGTCGCGACGCTCGCATCGTTTATCTACATAATTATTTCATACTTATCCATATCTTTCATCTATTCTTGAGAGATTAAAATTACCTAAAAAATGAAGTGAAGGCCCTATTAGGACAGACGGTTTCCACCACTTTACATTGGAGGAGTTAAAGATGATATGATTTTTCCTTAGTCCGAAAGTTGCATCCCGTGATTTGCTGATTTTGGATTTAATTGAATCTGGTTTTTGATTTATTTTTATTTAAGTAACTTGTACTTATTCAAATTTTCTTTTCACAATTCCTAAAAAAATAACATCCGTATCTGAAACTATCCGTAACTAACGGATAATCCGAAATAATTTCAAATCCGTAACCGTAACGGAAACCGATATTATATTACCCATTTACATATCCGTAACAGTATCCGAATCCGAAATTTCATATCCATAACATCCCTGACGAAGCCAGCCGCCGCCGCCGCGCCCTGCTGTGCAAGGGCACCGCAAACCCGGCGCTACGACAACGAATGAAGCCATAAAATATCGATATATGATCTGGTTAAAGTAGTTTTATATTTTGCATTTCATGGCATTTTTTATAAATGCCAGACATATTTTTAAATCACCTCTCCTGCCCTATATGAATCGAGAAGTGTTCGAATCTCATATATTGACGAGCTCGATGGTGTCGTTACGCGTGTCAGTCTAATCGCACATGCAAGTTAAGCAACGACGACCGTAGCCTGTCCATGGATGGGTTTATTTATTTATCGAGCTCGGTGGCGTAGCGGTTAATGACGCGGCTTCGACACCAACGCTCGTGGGTTCGATTCCCACATAGGACAAACATTTGTGTGCATGAACATGTCTGTTTGTCTTAGTCTGGGTGTTTTCTATGTATCATAAGTATGTATTTACAAAAAAAAATGCATTTACTTATGTTTATCAGTTGTCTAGTACCCATAACACAAGCTTCGCTTACTTTGAGGCTAGATGGCGCTGTGTAATTTGTCTGACAATATTTATTTATTTATGATTATTATTTCAAGCTCCTCCGTGTTTCGGAGGGCACATTAAGCCGTCGATTCCGGCTGTTGTCAATAGATGACAGTTGTTAAGCCAAGTTAGTGAAAACACTGGCCTCCGGCAACGCGCAGTTGAGTAGCGTGGTAGAGTATGATCTAAACCCCTTCGATTGAGGGGAGGCCCGTATCCCAGTAGTGGTATAAGCGTTGACGACGACGACGATATTGACGAGCACAGTGAACACCGTGGTAAGTCACTTAAGTATACCACTATTATTTTTATTGTAATTTATAAACAAGTATCAGAAAAAGATTTTTAATATGTATTGTGAAGAATTGTTATTGATTGATATGATAAGTTACGCGAAAATTAAGTAGGCAGAACAAGTGAAGTCATAATAATATGTATATGTTCCTATTCAGTACATTTTTTGTACAAAATCTCTGTTTTGAAAAGTAGTAAAAAGTAACCAATTTGACCAAGATGTCAACATCCCTAACAATTTTGCGATCTTATTTGAGCGGATACATCCCCAGTCGGGTTCGACGTGCCCTCTTTCGCTAGGCCCTCGTTAGCTAGTTGGCAGGGATACCGTGCAGGTGAAGTTAGCTTAGGCTCTAAAAATTATGACGACACTTAGATCTACAAAATTAGAACATTGTTCCTCTGTAGAGTAATAAGGAATGTTTACGGAAGGCAAACTAGTCTACTCTTTCGAGTTTTCTCGTCTGAAACTTTACAGAGATTTTTTATACCATGTCGAGAGGCAAACTAGCATACGGCCTGCCTAATGTGATTTGCGGTTGCCGTAGTCTTATAAACACTTGCAACATAAAATATCGCCCGCGTGCCGCCATCCCCGCTACCAACGCTGCAACTCCTTCCAGGTGATAACTCACTCACTCGCAGGAACACAGCAACGCTCAAGGGAATTACCCTTGGTGAGAGAGGAAAAATGGCGGGTGTACCATAGCGATAATTGGCTGCGGTATTATGTGAAGTGGAGGTACTTTCCCAGTTGGACGGCTCATAAATACGATGAGCCGCCATACCTGTCTTTTGACAGAGCCTCGGCTTGGCTTTGGCTCAAAATGATGGTGAATTACTTAATACATACTATTATTTAAACTGTCCAAGTCCAAGAGAGCATTAGGTCAAATACAGGTAATATTATAGGTAGGGAGGGCAATAAAAATACTTTATATCTACTTATATATCTATAATATAACAACAGTCTTAATTGTGTATGTACAGAATTGAATGATGATTGGTAATCACCAAGCGTTTTATGTGATTCTTCAATCTATCTTTGGAATCAATTTGTTAGGTAACAACAGGTGCCAATAGAGTTATAGTAGTTCATGAAACTGTTGCATAATAAGGGTTCTTAAAATATGAGTACGAGTTTTACACGGGAGCCGAAGGCGAATGTGATAATAGCGTCACACGAGTATTTTAAGATCTAATTATGTGCAGTTTCATACACTACTTTATCTAATCTCATGAAATAGATGATGTTGCAACTGATCCTAACTGAAAATCAGTGCGGAGTCTGTTGCAGATTTCGGTCTTTATACTGAGTTGGGACCATTTTGCGACATTGCACAGAACTTTAATATTCTTCTTTTTTAGATATTATCTGTGTTTGTTGACTTGTTTATACATACTGTGCTGTGTAATGAGCAAATAAATGTTTTTCTTTCTTCCTTTCTTTCTTTAATAATATTTTAAATAAAACCATGAAGATAATTTAACAGCTTCAATTCTTACTTATAAATCCATTTGCAGATCGAGCATGCGTAGTGCGCATGTGCGACGCGCCGCGAGGCATCGCGTTCACAGATTACGTAGAAAATGTTTGCAAAGTGCCAATGCATTTGCATTGCACCCTGGTTGCTGTTGTATCGAAATAGAAAAAAGTTATTTATCGATACAGTTGTCCTTAAAGAGTTGTATTGAAAATTAACCTTTTAAATTTATTTTGATGGCTTGTGCGTAAAAGACTAATATTTAATCGTGCACTGTACTTGACTCTCTTTAGTCTCAATTTGCACCGCCGCGGAATGGCATGGAAGCGACTGTTTGCAACAAAAGTGTATATAGTATAATGAACTTTATGTCATTTGTATAACATATACCTAAACTTAAATACGAAACCAAAAAAGGTTTTTTTTTATACTACCGCTTCACATCAGGCGGTCCGTATGCTTGTCTGCCACAAGCATACGGACCGCCTGATGTGAAGCGGTTACCGTAGCCATATTAACGCTCGCAACATAAAATATCGCCCGCGCGCCGCCGCCCGCGCTGCCAACGCAGCACCTCCTTCCTTTCTGGTGACCTCACTCACTCGCAGGAACACAACAATCCTCAAGGGAATTGTTATTTGGCTGCGGTATTCTGTGAGGTGGAGGTACATTCCCCAGTCGGGTAGCTTTCAATTACGCTCCCTACCTCTCTTTTTTTTTGCCAGTGCTTCGTTTGTCAGTCAGCAGGGTGCACCGCGCGCAGGTGAAGTTGACTTTGGTGCAAAGATGTTGATGAACCACTTACACCCCAATCAGACTTCCGGGGAATCCTCACGCATTCTTAAGAATTCCCCTAGCTTCTGTCGGTGCCGTGTGTGGAATCCGCGGGAAGTGGCGCGGACCAAGAGTCGGTCCGGTCGATCTATCGAATACTAGAGCATTTCAGCGAATTCGCGCTTCTTCTCATGAGGTGAAATTGACGCTTACATACTGTTGGATTTAAAATCGACTCTGGAAACTAATCGATTGTTAGTTAGGGCGTAATCGAGCTTGTTGACTGGCAACACTCGTTTCGCCGGTGCGCGCCATCAGGGGGCGCGCGCGCGGCAGTCTCATAGTCGCCCGTAGTTCGCTGGATGGACTCGCGGGGCTGACAAAAAATAATAAGCTAACAACGTGGCGGCGCGCGGCGCGCTTCTTCATTCCATTCCGCGGCGGTATTAATTGAGCCTTTGGCTGTTGAAACCTTACTTGTCATATCAATGTTTCACATTGCTAAAAGGGAGGAAGTCAAATTCCAAAGCTACTAACTTAAAATTCTTATAAAACTCATCCTAAGTTCCAACGTAGAACTATATTAACCACGGAACTTCATTGTTCATTATCATTTTGATGGCGATTTTATCTACACTACTGTGCGTGTTTCCGCCACCAATTAGTTCATGTAAACAACTACCGGCCGGCACGCACTCACTACCGTAGCGAGAACTAACTGATGGCGGAAGCGCGCAAATTAATTTAGCTCAAATTGCAAGTAAATATGAATTCTGCAAAACAACACATGAATCAATTAATTATATTTTGGTGGTCACCACTGTTTATCCTGGGTATATGGCAGACAGCAGTGAGGATATGTGGCGGACTAATAGATATGCATTTGAAATGAAATGAGACAGACCTGGGGGCATACCGCCGAAGCTGAAGCCGATTACCATCAGATTTTTTGATTGCGAAAATCAAACTTTAGCTTCGTTCATCGTCATCATCATCAGGTCCATTTTAGTCTCCACTACAGGAGCACGACCCTCTCTCGTCCGTCCTAGACGGAAGAAGGATTTGGCCTACACTCCCCACGCTGGCCAGACGGGTTGGGGAGGCTTAATCGATATTTGATAATGTATTCCCCTTATTATTATTATTTAAATAGTTGTCTTGGCCAACTTGCCAGATAAATATTATTTTTGAGAGTACCTAGGGGGGGCAGGTGAATTTTTCCATTTTTTTAAAAAGTATTTCCCTTTGTCGCCTTGTACGACATCCACGGGGAGAGACGGAGTGATTCTATTCTAGTCTGCCGGAAACCACACACGGCCATAGCTTCGTTCGATTGGCGGTAATTGTGTTTAGCTTAGCGGTTAGAAACCGTGGACTATCGAGTAAACTGAAGATGTTTCTCATAAACTTAAACCTAAGATCTATTTTCACGATAAAAAAAACCAATGGTAATCGGCTTCAGCTTACGCGGTAGGACACCAGGTTCCAGAATAGTCCATGATAGTACAACTACGTAGTTATAACGGGAACCACCGCATAGCACCATCCAGCCTTATAACTTCTCCATTCAACATTGGATTCTCCATTATACTAGTGACTAGTAATGCGAATTCTTCAGGTTTACCCAGCCTTTGTGGAAACGGGGTCATTCTTTGTAGAAATTTTATCATCTTCTCTGGTAAATATGATACTAGAGGTGTCTCGAATAAACCTAAAACAAATTGCTATAAATATGATAAACGTTAGGAACATTAGCCTAATTTATTACGCGTATCCTAACTGAAAACCAGTGCCAAGTATGCTACAGAACAGCCCCATTACCACCATCTCTTATTGCGATTCAATAATTTAATAGAATGCTTATTCACACCAATGAATAAGCGACTCTATTTCCAATTAAATAGAGTCGCTTATTCATTGGTATGAATAAGCTTACACAAATAAGGCGCACCACCATGGCGCAGTGCGCGGCACACAGCTTGGCGGTCGGAAGCGTCATCAACCTTGTTCCGCCATGGCACAATTTTGGGTTAACTCAGTGAGCCGGTGCAGTAAGTGCAGTAAGCCTAGTGCTACTGAGTTGGTGCACGAAATTTTACCGAGTTACCCATCTATTCTTGACGAAATTGAGTTAAAATACAGTATATGTAATTAATACTACTACGTACAGTATGGCCACTCTCTGCCGCTCTCCCATGTCGACCTCATCTCTCCTCTGAGACAAATCTGAAACAGTTTGTACGGCACCGCACGCACCCACGCTCATTTACGCTCTGCACAGACGTCATTGTTTATGTAATAGTGAACGATAATAAATAAATAATAATAATAAATATTTGTGGACAATTTACACAGCGTCATCTAGTCCCAAATTAAGCGGAAAGCTTGTACTTTGGGTACTAGATAACTAATATTATACTTAAATACATTTTTTTTTTTGTAAATACATACATATAATATACGTACATAGAAGACACCCAGACCAAGACAAACAAACATGTTCATGCACACAAATATTTGTCTTGTGCGGGAATCGAACCCGCGACCTCGGAGTCAAAGTGGCCATTACTAATCATTCGACCACCGAGCTCGTCAACGATGCGACATTTGTATGGAGTGGCCGGAGGGTGGTTAAAAGTAAACTCATTTTCGGCTCCCTGTAATACGGTTAATGAGCAGATATAAATACAAACCTGGTGCTATAGTCATCACTCTTATCCCCTGAGATGCCAAATCCCTTGCTATGGGCAATGTCATGCCGATGATAGATGCACTGGATGCGGCATAAGCAGCCTGTCCGATATCACCTTCATAAGCAATTGTTGATGCTGTGTTTATTATTACCCCTCTTTGGCCGTTTTCATCTGGTGCATTTTTACCTATGACGCCAGCTGCGAGTCGTATAACATTGAAGGTGCCTATTGTGTTGACCTAGAAAAAAAATATGGAAATCTTTGATTGACGTTGATAGCAGAAAAACATCATAAGTATATCATATCAAGATGGATTGGCTCAAGATCAAAAATCATCATCATCAGTCTGTATCTACCCACTGCTTCCCTTCCTTCCCCAATGCTTTTCGCCAAATACGATCAGCTTTCCCAGTAGCGTAACTATACCGTTAGGGGCCCGTGGCAAATTCCTCAGATGAACCCTCAGAGGATGGGGCCCTCTCTAATAAATCATCTAAGTAAACAACACTAAAAAGTATGTTGTACATTTTTTGTTAATAATCTATAATTTTATTTTCAATAAACATAAATATATTAATGTACCTACCTATTAAAATTTAGTATGTTGTATATTTATAGCCTAACTTAAAAAAATACTCTTTATGTACTAAGCTCTCAAGCCCCCCCGGCTTGAGAGCTTAGTACATAAAGAGTATTGACCATAAAGAGACCATAAAGAGTATTGACCCCCCTTGGTCCGTGACATTTTGCCCACTCTGTTACACTGTAGTTACGCCACTGCGGCTTCCAGCCGCTTTCTTAAGATCATCAGACCATCTAGTGTAAGACCAAAAATCTTAATCGCAATAATTCAGGCCACAAGTATTATGCATCTACAGTACAAGACACAAATGCCATTCTATGAAACCACACTTTACCTAACCCATAAACATTTTCTATTTATTTACTGTTGTCATGTTTTTTATTTCAAATCATACTTACATTAACACATTTCACAAAGCCATCCATGGAACATGCTTTATCTTTCAAAAAATTGTAAATCTGATGTGATTCGGTGTGACCTGCACAGTTGACAACTGCATTTAAGGAACCAAACTTGTTTTTAGCTAGATCTAATGCGGTCTTCACGTCTGCTTCTGAGGTTATCTAAAACAGAAAAAAATCTGTCAGTAATTGTAACTGTATTTCCTGTGGTGTTGTGGGTTAAAATTGACAAATAGGATAGGAGAGGACGTTCTCCTTTTGTTTTAGCTTTTTAATTAACCAAACTAAACAACAGATCAAACAACAAGAAACAGATCAAACCATAATTTTGATTTCTAATTTGGTTGTTACAACTATTTTTACCAGTATGAATAGTATCAATTTTCTTCAAAGTTTATTTAGAAATTTTATCTTAGGAAAATTTATTAATGAAATTAAACAAGTCAGTCACATATTTTTTGTCACAAAATAAACTTCTCTAAATATAATCTTTATAATATTGTATTTTGTTGATATCTAGCCGCTTTCTTAAGGTCATCGGACCATCTAGAAGGAGGGCGTCCAACGCTTCGTCGTCCTACGCGCGGCCTGCCCTCCTTCTAGATGGTCTGATGACCTTAAGAAAGCGGCTGGATGTGGAAGGCGGAGGATCGTATTTGGTGGAAAGCATTGGGGAAAGCTTATATCCAGCAGTGGATAGATACAGGCTGATGATGATGATGATGATTTTGTTGATATACATAAAAAAAATACAATATTTAGAGAAGCAGGCTTTAATAATGCAACAAGATGCAGATAGGACTCTTTAGACATTCGGTAGAAAGATAAAAAAATATTATCTCTTTGTATCTTGTGCTGCTACAAAAAGTCTACAATTTATGTTTCTTTCAATACATGGATGAGTCCAGTATTTACTACTCTTGCGACGACGTCTTCTGTTTCAATAAAACAGAAAAGGCCCAAGTGCTTCTTCGTCACTGGAATCGCTTGACATAGCATCCGTCCACAAAAAACTAGTTATTACAAATGTTGAATTTGGTCATTATTCAGTAGCATAATATGCGAGCGTCGAGTGGCGAACTAGTATCCAACCAGTATTATACTCGAGTATCGTATCCTACAAGTATCGTAATAGGAGAAGGGCCTAACTCTTTCGCCAGAGCCACTTCCGCTAGTCGGCAGGGTGGCACTTATCTACCCATTTTAGGGACAGCGAAATACAAGTTAGTAATAAATTCACATTAGTAATGATTAATTCCATTTATAAAATACGTAGTTTTATTTCATGAATAATAAATTACTTACACAGCCCGGCGAAACCAAGACGTTGTCTCCGATTTGTTTAGCAACATCCTGCGCTCTTTTACTTTGAATATCTAACATTACGACTTTTCCTCCATTCTTAACTAATCTCTCCACTGTTGCTTTACCAAGCCCTGAAGCTCCTCCAGTAACCAAAGTAACCATACCCTAAAATTTGAGGTTAAGTTAGGTTATAATATAAAAAAAATCTTCTTAAGATAGCCATGATTGAATAACTTACCTTAAACATAGTATATTTCCAATATATACTACAAGTGTAATATTTTCGCAATTCTTATTTAATTTATGTGAAAATGCAATGCATTTAGATATGCATTAAAGTTTGTTTACTTTTTTTTGACAACTCTGAATTGACTTGACAGTATACAAAAAAAAATCACTTGTCAGATTCAATTCAATTCAATTCTTCTTCATGGCGATCTTGGTGTTCCCGCCAATGACAATGCTATTTATTTTATTTCAGCATATGTAGGTGACTATGCTTAGTAAGTGACTCTGCGATGACGAAATGGCTTTGTGAGTTTGCAATTATTAAAGAATTTAAAAATCTTGCTAAAATAATTCCGAAGATCTGTTGACATACATACTTAAAACAAAAGACAAAGACGACATATAAGACAACAAAAAGTGTTAGTTAACAAACAAATTACAGTTTAATATTGTTAAAATTAATAAAGTCACATAAAACATATACTACAAGAGGAGTTGACAAATGTCAAGACAGATTTAAAATCCATGGGACGAGGTATGGAAGGGGGAAGGGAATCGTAGAGAGAGGGAGTATATTTAGGACAGTTGAAAAAAATGTGATCTGGAGTACCTTCGTCCATGCCACACTCACACAGCGAGCTGTCCCTCACCCTGATCTTGTTCAAAAACACATTAGTGCAGGCATGGCCTAGGCGTAAACGACATATGACTGACGTTGCTCGTTTACTTGCAATGCGGTATTTATAGAACCATGGCTTGGGTGGTATGTTATGTTGGATGGAAGCATAGTGAATACCTTTCACGGTACTCGACATAGCCCAAAGCCGATTCCAATTAGCAAAAAGTTTGCTTTGTGCGAGTGAAATTGAATGTCTGTGATAAGAGAGCGGAGAATATCAGAAACTACAGATAAAAGATCTTAACTTTTTCTTTCGCTAGAATTATCAACGTGGTAACTCGATGGCGTCGTTGCGCGTGGTCTAATAAAACACGCAACAACGTCGCGCGTCGACCGTAACCTGTCGATGCTAAGTCAGCCTTTAGGCGGCTTGAAAAACCTGGCCTCCGCCAACCCACAGAGCAGCATAGTGGAATATATTCCAAACCCTTTCAATTGAGGGGAGACCCCTGTTCCAGCAGTAGGATGAGTAAGCGTTGACGACGATATGAACATCGATTTCAATACATATAATATTTATCGATACGATCGGTACTTTTGGAACTTCCCATGCAGTTGAAGCATGGGAAGTTCCAAAAGTACTCAAGGAAACACTGGCGTTGTTACCGTTTTTTGTAGTTTTACTACTATTTTAGTATATTTCTTCCGTCTGATTGTCTTCCGACTGTCGCGTCGCTTACGACTCAGTCAGTAGTGACATATTATGTGTTCCTGGCTAAAATCGGGTTGAAGGATAGCTCACTGTGAACTAGCGGAAGGATCTCTAAATCATATCTTTTTCAACTACACTAATTATGCATCTTACCTCTATGAGGTCCTACCTCCATCTATCCCCCGTCCTATTGATTATAAATCTCTCCTCTCATTTATCTACTTTTAACCTCTTGTATATATTTTGTGACTACATTAACTTTAGTAACATTATACTTTAAGTTGTTTGTCATTTCTAACCAATTAACACTTTGTTCTGCTTTTTAAGATGTCTTTTCCTTTATTTTAGGTATTTCAACAGATTGTTGAAAAACCGAACCCCTAAAATTTTTATTATTTAACACACAAAAGCCATTTCAATGCAAAGTCACCTGCTAAACATATACACTTACTAATATTCATGCTGAAATAAAAGTAGTATCATTTGCGAGAACATCTTGATCGCCACAAAGAAAAATTTATTTGAAACTGAATATTAGATTTTAAAGGAAACTAGCAAGTTGTTTAGATTATTCAAGACATTTGATATTTTTGGTATTTGGCCAAGGCTGTGTTACTCCTAAGCCTCATGAAACCCACAAACTAAAAAATATGTGAACGTATCTTCATCAAAATTGGATTAACGCTTTACGATACGAGTACGCTATGTTTATTTGTGTTACTTAACGTAAATATCTAAAACTACTTAACCGATTTCGTTGTCCAACAAATTTTGAAATTGTGTTGTGTTTACTATTGTAGTAAACACAACACAATTTCTAAATTTGTTGTTGTTAGTCGCATTTCATCTAAAACGGAGCTGCGATTTATCATGATCGAAAGTTCACGTACTTTTCACAAACTTATAAAAAAAATTTTTCGCCCCAACTCGATTGTCGCGACTTCGAATCTATCTCGCTTACTTTGCTCACTCGGTCAAATGGTAAATAATTTGACTAAATAAAACTGCATTATGCATTAAAATTTCAAATAATTTACACTGTTAAATATTACAGAAACATAAACATTCATTGTTTCTTGAAGTGAAAACTTCTTTATTTTTTTATTGTCTACAATTAGATCTTTTGTTTGGTAGATACTGGTGGTAGATTCTCGTAATATTTTATTTTTATTTTATTGTAGTTATTTTCTAAATCTATGAAGGAGGGTAACACGCCGTTGTGGTTTCGTTTTGTGAAGATTGTGTTTTTCTACATTGTTTGTTTATAAATTTAGCATTTGTTGCGACTTTCAAGGATTTATGTGATTAGTTTATGCACCATTATGGCACAAGTGGAACAACCAATATTTATATTACCCAAGAAGCGGAACGGTAAAAAGCCGAATGCAGTAGCCAGCCATGTAGACCACATAATAAGCGTACAGGTTTAATTGCATTTATATCTGATTGATGTATTAATAGTTATTCTATTAATTCTTAAATATACACAAAATTCTAAGTATTGGTATCTGCAACTATTTAAAGTATTTTTTTCCTTCGATCTTAATATTATTTCTGACAAAACATCAATTCCAATAAACCATACAAACAAACAAGAAGATTTACTTCTTTACTCAGTAATACAATTTATTTAATGAATAGTTTCCGCTAGCGGCTACCTACGATACGAGACTACCAAGATGAAAGGTATTTTTTGTTCAAAGGTGTCCAAATTTCATCCAAAATCGTTCAGGGTTATTGAGTATCAAAGATTATTATGTACATTCATAGTACTGATTTCCCCTCTCAACTTCACACATATGAATACATTAGCAAGTATAAAAAAAAGGTTATATTATTAAGTGTTTCTAGATTAAAAATAATCTCTCCCTTTTATGTAAATCTATTCAGTCCTTATTGCATGAGACAAACATCTAAACTTCATTTTTTTATTGATATTACTCCAGGTGCCAACAAGCATATGGTTCACCTGATGTAAAGAACTTACCGTAGACATATATGCTTGCAGTATAGGGAGCATTGCTTGCATGCTGGCACCCCTGCTGCTAATGCAGGACATTGTCACATCTGGTTATCTCACTCATATGCTGAAACACCACTATACTTAACTATCTTTGCCTGCTGTCTTCTGTAAGGTGAAGGTACTTCCCCAATTGGGCCCAATATGCCCTACCTCTCTGTCACTAGTTGGCATGGTACACCATACACAGGTGATGTTGACTTTGGTTGTTAAGGTGGTAGTGACCTGCTTACACCCCAACTGTTAGATTTACAATATTAGTAGAATTAGGACTACACAAACAATAGGCTTGTATCCCATATTTTTTTTCGATTTGTTATTTAAAGACGTCACAATAATATAAATATAGGTGAAATAATTACTTCGATTGCATAAAAACTTCTCTAGATATGATAGCTTGAAGATCACAATTTTGGACTATCCCGAAAACGCTCCATACAAAAGGCCACCACGTTATGACGTCACACCGTGCTGTTATAAACGCATTAAATCAGAAATTTGTACGACAGCTATGTTAAATATTGCGTTTATGTAGCCAGTGCCGTAACAAAAGTTATAGTATTTTTTATTGTTTCTACAATGGTAATATTTATTTTTTATAATTTCATACCTTTAAAATGGACTTTCCCACCAAACTTTGACCGAACATAAAACATGTCGTACATAAGTTATTAAAATTTTAAGATCGCAGATCGTTCTAGTTTTATGTATTTTACGTTACTGATAGAGAGTTTTTATAATTTTGTGACATGGGCAACAAGCCTATTATTAGGCTTGTGAATAATGTTTTGAAATTTTAAAAAGTATTTATCAGTATTAAAAAATACACAAAACTAGAACAAATCTGTGATATTGAATTTTTAATAACTTATATCTCATGTGTTTCATGGTTGATCAAAGTTTTATGGGAAAGTTCATTTTCTAAAAAGATGAAATTATTTTCTAGTTACATAAATGCTATATTTAATAGCTATCGACAAATTTCTGATTTAATGCATATAAAATATGGTGTGACATTGTAACATGGTGGACTTTTGTATGGAGCATTTTCAGGATAGTCCAAAAAATTGTGTTTTTTAAGTTATCATATCTCGAGAACTTTTTATGCTATCAAAGTTATTATTTCACCTATAGTTATATTATTGTGATGTCCTTACATAACAAATCATACAAAGAAATGGTTCACAAACGTACCAAACGGCAAAACGTGCAAACCAACCAAACGGTTGGGGTGCACATAATGTGTAATGATCTAAAGATTTCGTGACCATTGCCATGCAATGACTGCCATAAAACCTCATTGCTTTTAGTTTTTAGGGTTCCGTACCCAAAGGGTAAAAAGGAACCCTATTACTAAGGCTCCGCTGTCCGTCCATCTGTCACCAGGCTGTATCTCATGAACCGCGGTAGTTAGACCGTTGAAATATTCACAGATGATGGATTTCTTTTGCCGCTATAACAACAAATACTAAAAAACAGAATAAAATAAATATTTAAGGGGGCTCCCATACAACAAACGTGATTTTTTTTGCTCGCAATTGATAACGGCAATAGATAGACGCTTGAAATATTCACATACCTAATATTTAGATATAAATAACTTTAAAAATAAATAATTAAATAAAATTAAAACAAATATTTAAGGGGGCTCCCATAAAACAATTAACGTGATTTTTTTTTTGCCGTTTTTATAGATAATGGTACGGAACCCATCATGCGCGAGTCCGACTCGCACTTGGCCGGTTTTTTTTTAACATTGAGATTCCTAACATTACATTTTGTTTATAGGGAGCAGTGGAGAATGAGTTGCCAACGAAGTACAAAAATGGCTTATCACCAGTTACAGAGCATGTAGTCAATGGCATAATACACTCCACAATGGAAGGCTTAAAGTCCAATATGAAAATCAATCTACCAATAATAACAGATGTGCACAATGAAGACTTGGCTGATGATGAAACTCAGAAGAGTATGCAAAAGAATGGTTATCAACCACTATCTACTATAAACAGCAGCCGTGAGATCATTGACCTATCTCCGATATATGAAAACTCATCAGATGCATGTTCTAGCCATGGCGACTTGAGAGAGAGCAACGATATTGAAATACAAAGAAGCTGCAGAATACTTAATTCGGATCATAATGAAAGTTCATCAGCTACGCCTAACAGTTTGTCTCAAACCCAATCTGAGAACAGCTTCGAAATGGGCCCACTCACTGATAGCCTCAAAAATAGTGCAAAAAGGAAAAAACGAGTTAATATTGTCACTGGAATTACTGAATCAGAAAACACTGACACTGAAATTACTGCTCTGAGGGTTGAGTCTGAAGGTTCAATTTCCCCAGAATACTCTCTCACCGATAACTCAAAAGATGGTTACCTAACAATGACTGGCACAATTAAAAGGGGAAAGAAGAAAGGGCAGAATGTTGATGTGAAATTGAACATATCAAGAGAAGAATTGGAAATTATTGAAGCTGCGATTGTCGCAGAGGAATATAACAAGATGGATATATCAAAATGCTCTTTATACAATGGTCCTCATATATTTTTTTTCAGCTTGATATGTATCCCATTTGTCGCTTGCATATCTGCTATGTACTCATTCTACATGGGTACTATGACGTGGTACAATATATTTACGCATGTTACTGAAAATGTTAGCTGCGTTAAAAAGGTGTTTTTGGCTCCGATCGTGATATTGCTGTATCCGTTTTTGATAGTATTATTTACTATTGGATTAGGATTGTATGCTGGAATAGTTCAGCTTACATTCAGTGGGGCCAATTGGTGGAAGGATGTGTGCGATTTTGAGAAAGGTTTTTATGGATGGCTCTGCAGTACTTTACACATGTCAGAGTGTAGTCCTTATGAGGTTGTTGTATTGATGGATGTGAAGCCATCTTAATTTTGTTCAGTTCTATATTAATTCATGCCTTCTGTAGGCATTACCCCTGCCATTTTCATTCTGACGAAAGATCTGTGTTGATCGATTTTAGAACTAAATCTCTCTAATATATTATTGATCTCTTCTCTAATTGAGGACTGATTATTGTAGGTCTTAAAAAGTTTGTGGATGTATACATACATTTATAGGAAAATATTTTAAATGTTAATGAGCATAAAAGTAAAATGGATGTGATTGGATAAAATTGAATTAAACAATATACAATTGTTAGTAGTGTAACTTGTAATAATGGGCTGGAAGTGCCCGAGAAAGGGTTTTGTACCAAGTGTATTAGTAATTGGAATTTGCCAATCAGTAATGTAAGTATTTGGATAAAGTACAGGGCAATGATAAATCGAGGCACTTATGTATAATGTGTGCAAATTGGGACAACTAATTTTATGTGTGTGTGTGTGTGTATAACTTTATCAGGTATAATTTCGTGCTCAAAGTCAGTGTGATCTTTGAATCATTTACATTATTGTAAGTTAATTTTGTATTAAATTTTTAGGATGAATGTATGCGATTTTTAAGATGGAAACTATATTAAAGGTTATGGCTTATATATAACTATGATATTGTAAAATGTTGGTGATAAGTTATCACGTAAAAATTTTCGTCTGTAAACTGACTTTACAGACAACCAACTTTGTGATAACGTCATAAACATCGGCCGTTGGAGTGGTAGAGATAGACGTCACAAGCTGAGACCGATCGTGTCTCTCTACCGCTCGTTTCGCGCTCTCGTTTGCACGCTCGATTCCAGCGGAACGTGACCACAGCATAGTAATACAACCAGTAGTTTAACTTCATACTAGCGCATAAATCGGCGCACGCACACAGCCAAGCGTCATTTACACGACCGCTCAGGCACAGTTGGTGCGCCGCGCACCAATACTTCCTGAGCGGTAATCGTGTAAATGACGCTTGGCTGTATGCGTGCGCCGATTTGGGCGCTAGTATGAAGCTAAACTACTGGTTGTATTACTATGCTGTGACGTGACAATGAGTCATGTTTTTTCGTGCGTGAAGCTGGCGTTCATTGATTTATTTTTTTAAGATATCACGTCATAACTTATTCCATAAAAATGGTTTCTATTCTTAAATATCACCTAATTAATATCTTCCTTTGCTCAATCTTCCAATACAACATTCCCTTTAATATTTTCTAGTCATTATAATATTGATGTATTGATTATCATAATTTTATTGTATCAATCAATGTGTTAGACTAATATGTACTTAATATGTATTGAACTAAGTTTGTGAGTGATTATAAATGTCAGTCTTATTTAAATCTACAAGGCAATCTTGGAAAATGTATTGAAGACAGAATTTAGTACCTAATTAATTGTGTGTTATAGTTAAGGCATGATAGTATTGAGATATCTGTTGTTTTTTTCTGTCAATTTTCGATTATAAGGTGGAGAGAGTGACACAGTGAAAAATTTGATTATGCTGGAGCTTTGAAAAAAAATGTTGTGTATGGATACACAACATTTTTTTGCAAAGAGACAATGAAATTGTAATTAACTATTTACGAGTTATAACTTCTTGGTCATGTCCATCATTACTGATGATTATGGTTGTTGGATTTCATCAGGGACCAAACTATAAGTAGTAAAAGTGGTGTATGGCAGTGTTCCGCAAATTTTTTGTGTTTAAGGTACATGAAACGAAAGTTTTTGGATATATGAAAAATCAGTTTTTATATCCGAGGCACACCAACTAATGACCACGGTACACCAGTGTGCCGCAACACACAGTTGTTGGAACACTGGTATATGGTATGCAGAATCTGTCATCTTCATTTTCGCTGTATCGCTCATCTTTTTCCACCTCGTATGTATAATTTATGCATGCATGCCCAATATCTACTTCCGAATAATTCCTACCTTGATTGTTTCTTAAAGACAATTAGTATAGGATTTTACCACAGCATAGTAATACAACCAGTACTTTAACTTCATACGGTTTCGGTGCGCGACGCACCAAAACTTCCTGAGCGGTCGTGTAATTGACGCTTAGCTGTGTGCGTGCGCCGATTTGGGCGCCAGTATGAAGTACTGGTTGTATTACTATGCTGTGGTTTTACAGTATTATTATTTTGCCAGTCGTGCATAATATTATGTAATATTTTTACATATCTGTAAGTGATAAATAAATAATAGCATGCATCAGCGTTTATACAAACAATATCTGTTATGAGTTTGAACTCGATAGCAGTCCTGCAATAACTTTAGTATGTATTGTGTTCAGCTAAACTTTTCTAGTGATGTTTCTTCTCTAGTCTTCTATAGCAGGTACAGAAATATCAGGAAGTTCATTTTGAAGATTTGATACAAATCTTCAAAATGAACTTCCTTTATGAAAGGTCTTTGTATTTATGAAATATTCAACAATTACACATTTATACAATTTATATGATATGTATAGGAGAAAATGGCTTGTTCCCACAAACAATGGGAGAATGTGGAAACAAGACTAGAAAACTCTTCTCCTCCATATTTATTTCTTGATATTTGCTATAAGATTATAAAAAATCATAAGGAAGAATGATACAAGCCAGTATATTTGGGCAGTTTAGAGTAGAGAAAGAAAATGTCTAAAAAATCATGATGATGTCCATAATTTTTCTGAATTAAAGAAGATACTTTATTTTATCCAGCTACTAATAAATCCAGGATAGATACATGTAGCAATAAAAGAGTCTTCTGCTTAGCAAATTTTATTCATAACTAGAGTAGGGTGTAATGCTTTAGCATGACAATGTAACTTGCATTATATTCTGCCTAATTTATAACTTTTTTTAGGATTTTTAATTTAGTAATGATTATAAACTTTTATATTATGAAGACTGATGTATTCTAGTCACTATTGTGTATGCATTTTCTACGCAATAAAATATTTTACAAAATTCGTCTCGTTTTACCAGCCACTACCGACTTGTGAATTAATTCTGTAGCTAATAAATAAATTTTGTCTCACGACGTGTCCTTCGGTTTCTCTTCTGATTTTGGTTCTTTATGCTTATATTCGGCATCTATTCTCTCTTTGGCTCTAACAATTTTAGATTGTAAATAAAATGACCCACCTTTCGCTTTATCATTCACACTAAACAAATGTTCGTAATTATTCTTGATTTTTTCTAAATCCAATTTATCTACATTTAAAATTTGCATAGCTTCTTCTAATGTTACTCCAGTAGAAGCATTCGCTGCTGCCCTTCTCGTACCATCGGGTCCACCACCAGCTCTTTTCGCTGCCTCCTGAGATGCCGCATATTCTTGTTTTAGAGCTCTGGTAAATGCTCGACCGACTACTTGGGCACCCAGCACTATTATTTGAGCTATGTATTTAGCCATTTTTATATAATAAATAAAATAAAGAAATTTTTGTTATCATTACGACATTGAAATGTCAAGAGACAAAATTATAGGTTATGTTGCGTTCTGGCCCAGAACTGCGTTCCCTTATCGAACTGCGTATTGGAACAAATAAATTTGTAGGTGGATACCTGCAAATGTTTTTTCAAACATTTTACAAAAACATCGAGAAAAAGCCTCTGCCTCAATGTTTTTGCAGAATGTTTCGAGAACACACTTGCAGTGCAGGAGATCATATGCAGTGCACACTCACTAAAGATTCAAATATACCAATTATGATACAGTAAAAATGGAATGTTACCGTATCTTGCGGTGGCATTTGTGTCAAAATAAAATAAAAATGTTTTTCAATTATTTTTAAATATATACTGAAACGACACTACACAATTCACCACTATCTATACCTAATTCAACGATGTTAATATTTATTTAGAGATTTCCCAAGCTGGCCTGTTTCACTCGGCACTTTAGGTATGAAAAGATGCGGTCTCGGTCGACAGGAGTGGTCTGTTCGCTCAATGTAAAAGCGCGGAGTGTGTGAAGTCGTTCATTTGATCATGACGAATTTCATGTAAAGTTATAACTATAAAATCTGACGAATAATATAAATAATTACCTCATTAACCTATCTGTTTTTTTTTTTATCAAATTTGTTATCTCCAATTATTTTAAACATTTATGTATTAAATCGCAAACCTCACTTGTTGTAAATCCCCGACTAATAAAACATTTCGTTCTTCGCATTACTCGTTTTCGTCACACAGAGCGCAAATTTCTACTTTCGTTGTTAAAAACTGGCTTTTGCCAGACACCAATGATTTAACAAAAGCTAAATGTGCATATTGCCCGGGAACATCACTGGTAGCTGAACTATCCAATTTAAAAACTCATGCCTCTACCAATAAACACTTGAGCAATAATCCTGGATCCAGTAGAAAAACACAAACATTAACATCGCTTGGATTCCAGAGAGGTACAGGTACCTTGCCCGAGCTTGATTGAAGACTAAAATAAAGAAAATGCTCGTGCTGAAATTAGACTTGCTGCTTTTTTTGCAGAGCACACTAAAGCATTCTCGGTTGCTGGCAAAAACGTGGTTCTGGAATCACTAAACCACTTTGTATTAGGAAGTATAAGTTCATTTTCCCTTTTTTTTAAGCCAAAAATAACGAAAGAAAATCTACGTCCTAAAAGTATTCATAAGATTAAGAATTTTCGATTTTTAACTAAAATTATTATTTCACTTCTTAAAATAGGGGGGTAATGTCGCTCGCGTCCGTAGGAATTACCACCTATTCCTAGGTCTACCCTACACGTGTCCCCTGGGTGGTGCCAAATGAGTGATAACGCCGAGCAACAGGCGGCGGTTAATTAACCTGTCCCCAGGCTATCGGAAGCCTTGAAGAATTAAATCTCTTCAAAAAACACGACCAGAGTACCTTGGGAAAGTACTGTGAGTATGCCCCAACTTTATAAAAATGAAATATGAGCGAAAACGATTTTGATTTGTCATGCGATCCGGCTAACCCCCGGCGCTCGCAGGTGCCCGGGCCTGCGAGTGTGAAATCTGTTACCGAAGACCCCGCGGGAGTAGGCGACCAGGCTCTCGTGACGGTGAATGTGACTGGCAGCACTAACAAAAAATTGATACAACAGGCGTTCCATCGGAGTCTATTCTATAGAAGACCTAGGTCCTCCTCACTGGGAGGTGTCCCCAAATCTAGTAGTGATCCGAAAGAAAATGCAGCAACGTCAGCAATCGCTACCAATAACTACCCTCCAAAATGGCAGAGAGTACCCAGACAACGCAACCCAAAGCGTAAAAAAATATCTGACAGCCCACCGAATACGCGTAATCCGGTTAACACCTCTAACACATTCAGTGCCCTACCTGTGGATGTGGACTTAACTGAGGAAACAGAGGAAAGTCATCAATACTCTACAAAAATTAGCAAACCTCCACCAATCATTCTCTATGGGATAGAAGATCTATCAAAACTTACAGATCTTTTAAATACAACTGAACTAACAGGCAATTATACCTTTAAAGTCATCAACAGAGACCAATTAAGAATAATGACATCTACAGCTGAAGTCTACAAAGCTATGATCGATCTTGTTCGAAAAAATGGGCTCATTGGGCACACTTACACGCAAAAAGATAAGCGGTGTTGTAGAGTGGTGATTAAAAACCTCCATCATACGACGCCAAAGACGGCTATCATTGAAGAAGTAGAGAAAACAGGAAACAAAGTACGAGGTGAAATTATAAATGCTCTCTCTAGAAAAAACAAAAAGCCACTAAATATGTTTTTCGTGAATGTAGAACCTGGCCCAAATAACCCAGAAGTAAAGCGTATACAATTTATATATAACACAAAAGTAAAAATAGAGGATCCACGCAAAACAAATGAGATCCCACAATGTACGAGATGCCAACAATATGGGCACACGAAAAATAATTGCATGCGTCCCTATAGATGTGTGAAATGTGCTGAAGGTCATAGAACCATTGATTGCCCTAAGAAAGACCGAAATACACCAGCTACTTGCACCTTATGTCTCGGAAGCCACCCAGCTAATTATAAGGGTTGTGAAGTGTATAAAGAGATACGAGCACGAAAATCGGTACAACCACTTAACAAAAAAACTATACCAACAAGACCAATGAGTATAAAGAATCCAAAAAATACTTCGACTACTTTTCAAGTGGGTGATTTTCCACCATTGAAGCCAAGCAACTACACTAGACAACATTCGAAGGACCCTCCTATTCAACACCCAGGAAGCACTGGACACTGGGGCAAAAAACCAGAGATCAAAGGATCTCAGTCAACAAATTTGCTAGAACAAATAATTATACAGCAATCAGAGAAGATAGATATACTGATACAACAAATTGGTACCCTGATGGGACTACTAACGACCCTAGTTGCCCAATGTAAATAATGAAATTCCTTCGCATTGCTGCATGGAATATCAATGGCTTGTGTCCTAATAAACAAGAAGTGGAATTGTTTATCAACCATAATAACATAGATATTCTGCTCATCTCCGAGTCTCATATGACAGATGAAAAGATTATACAAATTAAAGGTCACAATGTGTATTACACCAATCACCCTGATCGGACGTCCCACGCTGGAGCTGCAATTATAATAAAGGGAAATATAAAACACCACACTCTTCCAAATTTCAAACATGCATACTTGCAAGCCACAGTAGTATCGGTGGATGACTGGCAGGGTTCACTTAATGTCGCTGCTGTATATTGTCCTCCCCGGCACCGTGTTGATGAGCAAATGTTCAACGATTTTTTCAGCACTCTTGGTAGTAGATTTGTCGCTGGTGGAGACTGGAACTCTAAAAACACCTTTTGGGGCTCGAGGTTAACTACGACAAGAGGTAGAGAGTTGAAAAAGTCGATCGATGCCAACTCGTTTGACGTGTTGACAACAGGAGAACCAACTCATTGGCCTGCGGATCCTAATAAAACTCCAGATCTCATCGATTTTTTCATTATTAAAGGAATGTCGGGAATCTACACAAAAACAGAGTCATGCTTGGACGGCTGTTCAGATCATACACCGGTGATATGTACTCTTAGTACAACAATTATTCTGAAAGAACCTAGTGAAAGGCTATACAACAGCAAAACCGATTGGTGTGCGTTTCAAGACTATATAAATGAAAATATCGAACTTCAAATACCTCTCAAAACAGAGGAGGATGTTGAAAACGCCGCACTGTATGCTACCAACCTTATCCAAACAGCTGCCTGGTCATCTACCCCGGAAATAGAATACAGGCCGAAAAATCATGACTACACCTTGGAAATACGTAAGATGATAGCTACAAAACGGAAACTGAGACGCCAGTGGCAAACCAGCAGAAATGCATATGACAAGAGTGCACTAAATAAAGCACAAAAAGAATTGAAGGGGATGATTAAAGAAATAGAAAATGCCACCCTTCAAGATAAGTTGAAATCCTTGTCACCATACAAGGCTGACGACTACTCTCTCTGGAAAATTACTAAAACACTTAAAAGGCCTAAAGTACACTTGCCTCCATTGAAGCAGCCGGATGGTAATTGGTCTAGGAAACCCGGAGAGAAAGCGGAACTATTCGCTCAATTCCTGAAGGAAGTATTCAGGCCTAATGAATCTGATCCACTGGGCACAGAAAATGAAATTGATGATATACTCAATAGTGAGCAGCAGATGTCGTTGCCATTACGATTATGTACTCCATCAGAAGTGAGGAAAGTCATCAGACAACTGAAGAAAAAGAAGGCTCCAGGATTTGACCTGATTACATCAGAAGTCCTTAACCACCTGCCAAAAAAAGGGATTGTACTAATAACAATCATTTTTAATGCAGTCTTGAGACTACACTATTATCCGCTCGTATGGAAAATATCCGTCATAAACATGATTGCTAAGCCGGGCAAGCCTCCTACTGAAATGACATCCTACAGGCCAATAAGTCTCCTTCCTCTGCTGTCTAAGCTGTTTGAAAGGATACTCCTGCAACGCTTATTGCCTATACTAGAAGATCAAAGCACAATACCGGATCACCAGTTTGGTTTTCGGGCACACCATGGGACGACGGAACAGATACATAGAGTAGTTCATACAATTCGGCAATCTCTGGAAAGGAAAGAATATTGTTCGGCTGTTTTTCTGGATGTACAGCAAGCTTTCGACCGAGTATGGCATAAGGGACTGCTATGTAAACTAAAAATAAGTTTACCTCATGGAATGTACTTGCTCCTGAAATCATACCTACAGCACCGCTTTTTCCAGGTTAGGTGCGGCGATTGCCTGTCTTCATTTCAACAAATTGAAGCGGGGGTACCTCAGGGCTCTGTTCTGGGGCCTGTATTATACTCAATCTATACTGCCGACCTACCTACAAGTGATCAAGTTATAACAGCTACCTATGCTGACGACACCGCTATACTGTCTTGCGATAAATCTCACATTGTAGCATCACAAAAACTCCAACTACATCTTAATAATATAGGCCTATGGCTTCGAAAGTGGAGAATAAAAGCAAACGCCGCAAAATCAACCCACATTAGTTTTACCCTCAGAAGAGGAGTCTGCCCGCCTGTAACACTCGAAGGAAAAGCCTTACCGCAGCAAAACACCGTTAAGTACCTAGGCATGCACCTGGACAAAAGGCTAACTTGGCGCGAACATATAAAAAAGAAAAGAGAACAGGCAAACAGAAAACTTAAGGACATGTACTGGTTGATAGGTAGACAGTCGCGACTTAGTTTGGAAAATAAATTAATAATCTACAAGTGTATCCTAAAACCGATATGGACTTACGGTATGGAACTCTGGGGCTCAGCAAGTCACTCCAACATTGAAATACTGCAACGTTTCCAAAACAAAACATTAAAGATAATAAGCTGTGCACCATGGTTTACAAAGAACACCGAAGTACATGAGTACCTACAAATGATAACAATTAGGGAGGATGTAGAAAAAGCCTGCAGCAGATACAAGCTTAGACTTCAAGGACACAAAAACCAGCTAGCTTCGACACTATTGAATAGTGACAAGTATATATTAAGGCTAAAAAGAAAACGAATTGCCTCAATTTAATTTAATGATCTCGTCTAATCGACACTTAATTACGAGGTGACGCATCACAGGATGCGAATAAACTCAAAATTCATTCTAAAAGTGACAACAGACCTGATTATGGCCTCAGGGCCGATGGCAGATAGTAAGAAAGAAAAAAAAAAAAAAAAAAAAAACTTCTTAAAATTTGATAGTAATTTTAAATATTTCAATTCGTGCTACGCTGATAGGTAGCGCCTATCTGCAACATCACAGCATGACAAATGTACGAGGTTTGAATTGAAAGTCAAAATACGAGATTTTTAGCTGCGAATTAAGAGGATTTTCTTTTTACGGTTGGCAACCCTGGCAAGGTCTACCGTGACAGTGGTGGACACCACAGACATTCAATATATTGAATGTCTGTGGTGGACACAGCCACAGTTTTGTCCATTACGCTCATTCATGGGCGCCTTAGGCGCCCATTAGACGCTCATTCAAACGTCAGTCAATTCCATCAGTCATGAATTGCGTTTGCTCGACGGTGACTGATGAAATTTTATCGACATTAGACGGTCACTCTGACTGATCGTCAGTCAAACCCAAAATTTCACAGGGAATACACGTGTTCAGGCGAGAACAAATATTTATTCCTATAATATTTATTCCGTACGCATTTTTTATTTATTTATATTCGCATGAAAGATGCGTGTTTTGATAACCTGTTGATCAGCTCGAAAAGCTCGGAGCAACTTTGCGATATCTTGTTGCTAGTAGAAATATTGAAGACATGAAGTTTTCAGTATTTAATTATGTATTCTGCTGCTATTTGTGAAGCAATTTTAAATACCTACATGTCGGGCACTTATATACGTTTTACAAGAGCTCGATGGCGTCGTTGCGCGTGTCAGTCTATTCGATCACGCAGGTTAAGCAACTCTACCGTAGCCAGTCTATGGATGGGTTTATTTATTTCGAGCTTCTCTGTGCTTCAGAGCGCACGTTAAGCCGTCAATTCCGGCTGTTGTAATTAAATGACAGTCGTTAAGCCTGGTCGGTGGCCTTTGGGCGACTTGAAAACACTGGTGTCTGCCAACCTGTTGTTGTTGAACGCAGTTGAGCGGCCGGCGTGGTGGAGTATGTTCTAAACCCCTTCTATTGATGCGAGACTCGTATCCCATCAGTTGGATGATTTTAGGTTGATGCCGAAGTACAAAAACAACATTACAAGTTATTTATCTAACACTTCAATTTTAATAATACTTATTTCGGGATATAATTGTAATAAGATAAAAAAGTAGGGTATTTATAATTTTAAAATTCAGGCATCAATTGAGAAATGTGTGATGCAAGATGATTATTATTATTATCTTGTTAATGTGATGGGGTAGGAATATTTGGGATGTGTAGTATGGATTCATTTGAATTTAAAGCAGGTCTTTCAGATGGTTGATCGTAATGATAGTTAATACTTGAAATTATTTGGGAAGCCGTGCCTCTTTCTAAAGATGTAAAATTATTTGTACTTCTTCTAAAGATGTAACTCCAATGCATTCCATGTCCGATTCCATCGCTGTCCGCGTGCTGACTGACGCTTGACTGATGAATTGCCATTACACGTTCACTCAAAAGTCATGACTGATGGTTGAATGATGTAAAAATCAAAATATTCAGATAATCGTCAATCAACTTCATTCAACCATCAGTCACTGCATTAGACGATAGGTAATCCGTCAGTCATAGCTGTGACTGTGGTAATACTGACAGCAAAACCTATCGTGTAATGGGCGCCTTAGGCGCCCATTAGACGCTCATTCAAACGTCAGTCAATTCCATCAGTCATGAATTGCGTTTGCTCGACGGTGACTGATGAAATTTTATCGACATTAGACGGTCACTCTGACTGATCGTCAGTCAAACCCAAAATTTCACAGGAAATACACGTGTTCAGGCGAGAACAAATATTTATTCCTATAATATTTATTCCCTTTGTACGCTTTTTTTATTTATTTATATTCGAATGAAAGATGCGTGTGTTGATAACCTCGGAAAAGCTCGGAGCAACTTCGCGATATCTTGTTGCTAGTAGAAATATTGAAGACATGAAGTTTTCAGTATTTAATTATGTCATCTGATGCTATTTGTGAAGCAATTTTAAATACCTACATGTCGGGCACTTATATACGTTTTACAAGAGCTCGATGGCGTCGTTGCGCGTGTCAGTCTATTCGATCACGCAGGTTAAGCAACATCTACCGTAGCCAGTCTATGGATGGGTTTATTTATTTCGAGCTCCTCTGTGCTTCAGAGCGCACGTGAAGCCGTCAATTCCGGCTGTTGTAATTAAATGACAGTCGTTAAGCCTGGTCAGTGGCCTTTGGGCGGCTTGAAAACAATGTAACCAATATAAAAACCGCTACTATGTTGTATTATGCGTATATAGAGAGTATTCTGCGATACGGAATCATAGTGTGGGGCAACGGAATAGACAAACAGAGGGCATTCATTGCACAAAAGAAGTGCATCAGAGCTTTGAGCGGAATTCCACCTGGTGAGTCCTGTAAACATTCTTTTCGGAATTTGGGTTTATTGACGTCACCAGCGCTCTATATATATGAAGTGTGTAATTTTGTATACAAGAATACGGAACTGTTCAAAAGATCATGTCAAATTAATTCTAGATTAAAAAGGAATCCACAGAGACTTGTGTTGTATGATACACCTAAGTCTGCGAAATATGCAAAAAATTGCATCGCAATGTGTGTCAGCATTTATAATAAGATACCTAATGACATAAAAACGCTTAATTACAATTTATTTAAACGCAAACTATGTGATTGGCTAAAGAAATACAATTTCTATAATATTAAAGATTTGACCGAAAATATAAAAATTAAATCAGAATGTATATGAACATTTGTATGTTTTAAATTTCAATATAATTGACGAATATATAATTAATTGGAGATATATGTTTTAGTGACTACATACTTAAATTATTGTCAATGTCAAATGTCATAATCAACATAATTTTGCATGCTAAATTGTATTAGCTAAACATGCGCACATTTCACGATGTACCACCTTTATACCATGTTTTAAGCAATAAATGAATTGTATTGTATTGTATTGTATTGGCGTCTGCCAACCTGTTGTTGTTGAACGCAGTTGAGTGGCCGGCGTGGTGGAGTATGTTCTAAACCCCTTCTATTGATGCGAGACTCGTATCCCAACAGTTGGATGATTATAGGTTGATGCCGAAGTACAAAAACAACATTACAAGTTATTTATCTAACACTTCAATTTTAATAATACTTATTTCGGGATATAATTGTAATAAGATAAAAAAGTAGGGTATTTATAATTTTAAAATTCAGGCATCAATTGAGAAATGTGTGATGCAAGATGATTATTATTATCTTGTTAATGTGATGGGGTAGGAATATTTGGGATGCGTAGTATGGATTCATTTGAATTTAAAGCAGGTCTTTCAGATGGTTAATCGTAATGATAGTTAATACTTGAAATTATTTGGGAAGCCGTGCTTCTTTCTAAAGATGTAAAATTATTTGTACTTCTTCTAAAGATGTAACTCCAATGCATTCCATGCCCGAGTACATCGCTGTCCGCACGCTGACTGACGCTTGACTGATGAATTGCCATTACACGTTCACTCAAAAGTCATGACTGATGGTTGAATGATGCAAAAATCAAAATATTCAGATAATCGTCAATCAACTTCATTCAACCATCAGTCACTGCATTAGACGATAGATAATCCGTCAGTCATAGCTGTGACTGTGGTAATACTGACAGCAAAACCTACCGTGTAATGGGCGCCTTAGACGGTCACTCTGACTGATCGTCAGTCAAACCCAAAATTTCTCAGGGAATACACGTGCTCAGGCGAGAACAAATATTTATTCATAAAAAAATGGCCTGCTGTATCGCAATTTTTTTAATTTATTTTCTCATAAAAGATGCGTGTTTTGATAACCTGTTGATCTTAGTAACACCATACCTAAAACCTGTATATAAAAAGCTATAATTCCCGAAGAATAGCTCGGAGCAACTTTGCGACATCTTGTTGCGAGTAGAAATATTGAAGACATGAAGTTTTCAGTAATTATGTCACCTACTGCTATTTGTTAAGCAATTATAAATACATGTCGGGCACATAAAAACGTTTTACAGGATTATATGAAACTAAGTACAAAGCTTATGCATTGCGCATGTCAATCTATGCGATCACGCAGGTTAAGCAAAATCTAACGTAGCCAGTCTATGGATGGGTTTATTTATCTCGAGCTCCTCTGTGCTTCGGAGCACACGTTAAGCCGTCAATCACGGCTGTTGGCATAAGATGACAGTCGTTAAGCCTGGTCGGTGACCTTTGGGCGGCTTGAAAACACTGGCCTAGTGGAGTGTGTTCTAAACCCCTTCTATTGAGACAGGGAGATCCGTATCCGAACAGAGGGACGATTATGGGTTGATGATGAACTACAAAAACAATATTACAAGATAATTATCTAACACTTTAACTTTAGCAATACTTATTTAGGGAAAAAATTGTAATAAGGTAAAAAGGAGTATCGCAAATACTCCAAATGTATAGTATGGATTAATGTGAATTTAAAGCAGGTCTTTCAGATGGTTGATCGTAATGATAGTTAGTACTTGAAATAAATTATTTGGGAAGCCGTGCCTCTTTTTAAGGATGTAAAATTATTTGCTAAAGAGCTCCAACGCGGTCCGCCGCCTCTTCAACGCGTTCCGTGTATGTAGCACTCCATCGCTGTCCGCCCTCTGACTGACGAAATACTGACGAATTGCCATTACACGTTCACTCAAAAGTCATGACTGATGGTTGAATGATGCAAAAATCAATATATTCAGATAATCGTCAATCAACCTCATTCAACCATCAGTCACTGCATTAGACGATAGGTTATCCGTCAGTCATAGCTGTGACTGTGGTAATACTGACAGCAAAACCTACCGTCTAATGGGCGCCAAAGATGCGAGCCCCAACACGCTCCTCTTCGCATCGTGGAACATTGGCACGCTAAACGAACGCGCGAATAATTTAGCCGATATACTGTTATTAGGAATGGTTACAAGCTGATCTATACTGGTGTGCCTGGTGGGGAGAACAGGGTAACTTTGTTAAACAAAATAAACTTAAACTTTCACTAATAATAAGTAGTAACGGTTGAAGATTTACGGGACCTTGAATCTGTATCAAAACTTTACCTGCGTTAAGCACAGCGTGTTATGTCCAGTTTTTAATAATAATTTGAATTATACGAGTATAGTATTTTATATAATTTTAAGTTTTTATATCACCTATTTTTGATGACGGTATTCCTCTTTTTGTACAAAATTCAATTTCAAAATTCAATCAATATTCGGACAGGCTACAAAAAATTAATTCACATTATGCAATATTTATTTTAAAATTTTGCCTATTTCTGCCTAAATTCACCTATTTGCTCCGTTCTTGTCCCCTGTGGAAGTTTAATAATATAATGAATTCTGTAGACGTATTAGGTGGAAGTTATTTTAGATGTAAATCTTGGGGATGATTCTTGGACTCAAGCATCACTGCCAATTAGATTTGGTGGTTTGGGTATCCGCAAAATTTCGGATGTGTCTTTGCCTGCCTTTCTATCCTCTATTTATAACACAGCTAAGCTCACACAGGAAATGCTGACTCCGTCTCTTAGCAATTATTGTATCACTGGGCTTGAAGAGGCCAGAAATGCTTGGCTGGAGGCATTTCCAAACGCGGTTTTCCCTACCGATTTATCTATTCAAAGGAGCTGGGATAATACAAATTGTGAACATATTTATAAGAAACTCCTGAATAACGGTGGTTCACAAGACCGTGCGAGGTTGCAGGCGGTCGCGAGAAAAGAATCTGGGTTTTGGCTTCATGCATACCCATCAATAAATACGGGTACTTTTCTGGAACCAGATACTCTACGCATATCAATTTCGTTGCGTTTGGGACTCGATGTCTATTCCACCCACAGTTGTCCTTGCGGTGCTATTGTCGACCGCCTGGGCCACCACGGCCTTTCCTGTCAAAGGAGCGCCGGACGTTTCTCCCGCCACGCCGCTCTGAATGACATTTTGCGCCGTTCTCTTGCCAGCGTCAACGTACCGGCTATTTTAGAGCCGAATGGTATCGTGCGTGACGATGGCAAGAGGCCGGACGGAATGTCTCTCATGCCGTGGAAGACTGGAAGGTGCCTGGTTTGGGACGCCACTTGCGTGGACACCCTTGCCCCGTCACATCTTCAGGTTTCCACGGTGAGAGCTGAAGCGGCGGCTGAGCTGGCGGAGAAGAACAAAATCTTAAAATACCGAGGTATCGGCTCCCAATACCTATTCAGCCCTTTCGGAGTCGAAACCCTCGGTCCTTGGGGCCCCTGTGCCTTGGGTCTTTTTGAAGACATTTCAAAGAGACTTTTTCAAGCCACCGGGGGCCCAAGAGCCGGCGCTTACTTGGGTCAGAGGCTAAGCATCGCCATCCAAAGGGGTAACGCTGCTAGCGTTTTAGGCACGCTGCCTCACGGACCTACTTTAGATAGTTTTTGTTAAGATAGGTTTACACAGTTTAGTTTAGTTTTTATTGTCTGCATTATATTATTTATGAATATTGTATATTATATATAAAATAAACAACAATATAATTAGTTTTTATAATGTTTTAATTTATATTTAACTAGCGACCCGCCCCGGCTTCGCACGGGTGCAATGCTGATACTAAATGTACTACAGAAGGTCTTTGCGCTTTGTCCTATCCAGTCCTTCCCCAGTTATAGGCACACGCCGGCGGCTCCGCGGCCGGTACCGCCACAGCCGTTATGTCCCTGCATTTTAAATGTGTAATATCTTCTAAACTATTCATTTAAATTACATGCTGTGAAGGGCCATATTGATCTATATTAAATGCGCAATGTATTTAAGGTACTTAATTGGATAAGGATTAATTCTGTATTGCTTAAAATCGCTTCGTAAATAAGGCATTATTTCTTGTAAAAAGCAAAGGATAAAATAACGGTTATTGTGTGTTACCACTAAGAGATAGACATATACCATCGCGAACTTTTTTGTAGACCATTTTAAGGTAAACAATACTGTACTACATTATTTTGATCTATCTCGTTGGGTTCAGCCAGCGTTTGCAATGAAAGAGCAAAAAAATGTGTTTATTTACGACATCACATTAGAAACCTCTAAATTATCAGTGTTTTTCTACTATGTTATGCATATATTATACATATAAACTTTCCAGTTGAATCACTCTATCTATTAAAAAAAACCGCATCATAATCCGTTGCGTAGTTTCAAAGATTTAAGCATACAAAGGGACATAGGGACAGAGAAAGCGACTTTGTTTTATACTATGTAGTGATAAGTGTACTATTGTGTGATAAATTTCAACGAAAGCCATGTATCCGATGCATTTAAAAAAAAACATGAAGTTATTTCGCGCGCTTTTTTGACAATTTTGACAGTTGACAAAAAAAAGTGGATTGTTGAATGCAGAGTTAACCTATGTATTTTGTTTAATATTTTTTAACTTTTGTACTAAATAAAAATCTTCCGAATTATAAACAAACGTCATATTAATTAACATTCAACCGAGTTCTTGTGGGACACGATGGTAAGTACAGTCATAGAGCCTTTATAAACTGAAAAACTTTCTAGCGTCTCACTCCATGATGCCCGAGAGGTTCCGAAGTTTCGGCCGAAAGATCAGAATTTACGAAATTCATTCTATTTCCTCGGTCTCTACGAACTTTACATTTGGCACAGTGTATTGTTTAGGTGACACAACAAACATCTATTATGATTTTTCTTTTGTCATATACTCCACAAACGAATTAGAAAAAACCCTGACATCGCTCGAAATTTCGGATTTTCCCTTTCGTTTTTGTTAAGATAGGTTTACACAGTTTAGTTTAGTTTTTACTTCGAAGCTGGCCTCATGAATCTATACAATAAAATTGTAACTGTCTGCTCATGAAAGGACTCATCTGTAAAAGAATCTAACTGTCTGTACATGAAATAATTCAAAGAATAAATATTGTGTCTTCTAAAAAAGTACCGAACGAAATATTAACATTGCAAATGTTAATATTTCTTTTATACTTATTAATTATACTTTTTTAGAATCCTATATCTACCCGGATACCTGCTTAGTATCCGGTATCCAGCCACATATACCAGATAGTTTCATCTCTAATGTATATTGTTTTCTGTTTGAGATATATTTTGTCTGTCTGCATGTTTGTATATGCTAAAACTATTGCATCACACTAAACTATTGTAAAAAAGGATATGATTTTCAGAATAGGCTATTAGATAATGTTCAAAAATTGTATAAATTATTTAACAATATCGTAAAATACACAAAACTATAAAGATCTGCAAACTTTCATTCTAATATTGTCCGTCTCACTTATTTTAGTGTCGATGAAAGTTTGGCGGGTAAGTCCATTTTAAAAGTATGAAATTATTAAATAATAATATTTCCATTGGAGAAGCAATAATAAATACTATAACTTTTGTTATGATACTAATTACATAAACATAATATTTAACATAGCTGTGGTACAAATTACTGATTTGATGCATACAAAATAAAAACCTGTGACGTCAAAACTCAGTAGCCGGTTGGAGTATACCCTTCGGGGCACTATGGAGCCAGGGAATTTTTAGATTTTTTTATTTTTTTTTTATTTTCATATTTTTATATGCGCACATTAAAGATCACATCAGATAGATCATCTCTTGTCATGTACAACTTTTTCGTACAACGCGCCGTTTTCGGGAAAAATAGACTTTAACAATGTATGAGTCTGAGGACTTAGCCAATTTTTAGAAGATATTTTTTTTCTTTTTAAATCTCATATTTTTATATGCGCACATCAAAGATCACATCAGATAGATCATTTCTTGTCATATACAACTTTTTCGTACAATGCGCCGTTTTCTAGAAAAATAGTCTTTAACAATGTATGAATCAGGACTTAGCCAATAATTAGAGGATATTTTTTACCCGACTACGGCGAAGCAAAAAGGAGGGTTATGATTTTGACCTGTATGTATGTATGTAAGTATGTATGTATGTATGTATGTATGTGGCTATGGATGTTCATCTGTTCCCTCATAACTTCTAAAATAGTTATCATAATTAGACAAATGAGGTGTCGTTGGAAGCCTCTTGATCGTCCGCTGGTTATAGGCTACATGACGTCACGTTAAAATTGCTACAGCGCCCTCTAGGGGACATAAAGTAAAGAAGTAAAAAAAATTTTTTTTCTTGACGGTGTCGTGTGGGGTATCAAATGAAAGAGCTTTGTTAGCACATTTCAAATATATAAATATTATTAGCTGTTGCTCACAGGTTTGCTTGCAATCACCTGATAATTGCAAGAATTTATAAATTCAGGCATCAAATGTAATAAAAACCAAACATGTGTAACAACAACAACATAGGCTGGGAGTACGAGTACCTCCACGTTACAAGTTACACACGAATTCACATATGTAACTCCAAAATAAGTTAAATAAAAATAAAGTTTAAAAAACTAAAACCCGACTACTAAAAACACGCTCTAAAAAGTACGAAACAAGAAAATAGTCTCCGCTGAAATTATTATGTACATACTATAAAAGAATTACCGACTTTTAAATAAACAACTTACTTACACGTAGTATATTTTAATGTAGTTTTTTATACATCATACTGATAGAGATATGTTTAAAGGATAGCCGTGGTCGTATGCCACTTTGAGTTAATGTCATTATTATAATGAATATGTTTTGCTACAGTATATGGTACAGTATACAGTATTGGTGGCATACGACCACGGCTATCCTTTAAACATATCTCTATCAGTATGATGTATAAAAAACGACATTAAAATATACTACGTGTAAGTAAGTTGTTTATTTAAAAGTCGGTAATTCTTTTATAGTATGTACATAATAATTTCAGCGGAGACTATTTTCTTGTTTCGTACTTTTTAGAGCGTGTTTTTAGTAGTCGGGTTTTAGTTTTTTAAACTTTATTTTTATTTCTTTTTAAATCTCACATTTTTATATGCGCCATCAAATGTCACATCAAAGGGATAATTTCTTGTCATTTACAATTTTTCGGTACGACGCACCGTTTGCGAGAAAATCGAATTCCGCTACTTTCTTAAATATTTTCTCAAAAACTATGCGACGTACGAGGATTCAGTATATGACCGAAAATGTTTCATTTGGTATTATCTATACGATGCCATAGCAAAAATATACAAAATACCGAAAAAAAGAAAGTTGATGAAATTTCGTCAAGAGTCCAGTGCCCCGAAGAGTAAACTGACTGGAGAAATTTAGGACTTTGATGAAATTTCAACAATTTTTTCCAACAAAGTCCCTGGCTCCATAGTGCCACGAAGGGTATACTCCAACCGACTTCAATTGAGCTGGTAGAACAAGTGAAATGAAACATTGACCTCTGCATTTACAGCATAGTGGAGTATGCTCTAAATCCCATTGATTGAAGGGCAACCTGTAACCCACCAGTTTGATGAATATGGGTTAACATAATAGCACCCATTATACAAGCTTTGCTTAGTTTGGGACTAGATGGTGCTTCGTAATTTGTCCAGGAATACTTGTCTGTGATATTGGTCCTTTTTCTTGATATATATCAAGGGATATCATGGGAATAGAGGACATAGAAAGACTAAATAAGGAAGGAGATGCTGCATTGGCAGCGGGGGTGGCGGCATGCGAGCAATATTTTATGTTGCCAGCGTTAATATTGCTACGGTAACCGCTTCACATCAGGCGGGCCGTATGCTTGTCGGCCACCCAATGTATTATTTAAAAAAAAACTGCATATAAAATAAAATTGTCTAAAATCTTCTTATCGGTTTCCTCCAGAGTTCACCAGCTCCTGACACACCATCAGATAGAGATGGAGCCCGATCCCGGATGACTTCACCAGCGAGAGACTATGAAATGTTTGAAGATGAGGGTGCTATCCTTGGAGATAACCCTCAGGATGAGGAGGAAGGCGATGGCGAAGAGTTGTTTAATGACAATATGGAAGCGTAAGTTTAAATCCTTATAGCTGTTTCATCTACACTACCTTGTGTGCTTCTATCTTTTGGGGTGTAAGTGGTTCTTCGACATCTTTGAACCGAAATCAACTTCACCTGCACGCGGTGCACCCTGCTGACTGACAAACGAAGCTCTAGCGAAAAGAGAGGTAGGGAGCATAATTGTAAGCTACCCGACTGGGGAATGTACCTACACCTACACCTTTTTAATCATTAGGGTCCGTTCGCACAGACCGTCTCAGAGAGGAGAGCAGATTTTGGTCGCGTTTAAAACAGAGTTTTAGCTCATTGGTATAAGGTTTATTTTTTAAATTCACTTCTTTGTTATATGAGAATGGTCGTGAGCCGATGCGGATCTTTAAAGTAAACCTTATGCCAATGACACAAAACTCTATTTTAAACGCGTCGAAAATCTGCTCTCCTCTCTGAGCCGGTTTGGTTTGAATGGACCCTTAGTCTCCAGGGACAAATATATTGTTGATACCCACTACTTTCGGTGTGTAATATAGGTATGTTATAATACATACTTCATCAACACGCAGTTGAGCAGGTGATGGAGTATGCTTTAAACCCCTTCGAGTGAAACCTGCTGCGAAATGGATGTGAAAGCTGCGGCTATACTTTGTTTGGTGTAGTTATAACTATTTGTACCTACAAAATAATAAAATAATTAGAAATCGTTGGAGAAGAAGAAGATGGTGGATAACAGAAATTGTAATGACTTGTAATGGCGATTTTTTTATTTCTGTAGTACATTTTGCTAATGCACGCGCCCATCCGTACGCATCGGTAAACCGTGAATGTGGATGTGTACGCATGAACACCGCGCGAACGAAACGCAAACCCTTTGTCGCGGGACAAAATACAGACTCCGATCGGGGAATAGGCGTGAACGCCCGGGAACCTAGCGAAAACCATCTACATTCACGTTCACGCTTGTTCGAGGAGCTTCGCGGCACAAATGTAGAGCTGGCATAATGTTGTACACCCGCCGTGACTCCAATATACCCATGAGCAAGTGTCGGCAAGCATTAGAACTAAGTGTGTTAGAAACAACTGGCCTATGGAGATGAAATGTAAGTGGACTAGGTTATGGACTATTATAGAAGAAGAACGGACGCCTGTTATACTACCGGTATCAATGGTAATGTGCAGCAGGTGGTGGCTCGCCACTCACTAGATGGCCCCCAGAAATGCCTGGAAATTGACCGGGGCAACACTAAACGGAGTTGCCACTGCCACTGCCCTACGCTTTTACCCCTGGAGCATATAACTCCAACGCTCCTTTCGCGACGGCCAATAAAAGCTAGCAAGAGCTGAGAGACCTGCGGGTCTTCTTATTTTATTATAATTATAACAACCTTAACCAACTTATTATTATTATTATAACCAAATAGTTATAATATAAATCTCTCTTAAATCACGGGTCAAGCCCGGTCATTTGATAGGCGTGCGCGGGGATATGGATCCAACGCGTAGAGGCCCATTTGAGAAGTTTAATGTAATGTTGTACGCCCGCCCGCTCCAGGATATGTCAATGGAACGATATACCCATGAGCAGGTCTCAGCAGGCGTCGAGACTATTGCGAAGTGTGATGGAAAATAAATGGGCTATGGAGATGAGATCTGGGTGAACTTAATACCGGGCTATTACAGAAGAGGAACGCACGCCTGCCATAACTGCTTTTATTGCTAGTTATTTGCGGCAGGCTGGATAATAAATATAATATAGCTAATAATAAATTATTATTATTATTATTTGGTACAAAATATATTTTTTTAGTTATTTTTTATTGTATACAATAATAACAAGATTGGATACAGCTTTACAGTAGAGACAATGTATACAAGGGCAGAGTTCACCATAGAGCACCTGAAAGGATACTGCAAAATATTATAATATTGTTAAGTATTAGTTATTTACCCTAGTTGCTTATGTTCACAGTGATTATCGTCCAATGCCGGCGTTGGATCGATATGACGCTGAAGACCTGGATGATGACGACTATGGAGAAATGGCTATTGAAGATCGCGTAGCAGCTGAGCAAGAGCTCAGGAGACGCGACAGGGATGAGGGCAGGGTGCGCAGGGACGACCGTGGATTGCTTTATGGTATTTTATACTTCTATATTTTATATGCAAAATAATAAATTGAGGGATGAAAAATACTAAATGGGCCACTGGAGAGCTAGGTTAGGTTTGATATGTTTTGTATTAGAGTCAACGAGTCTTATTATTAATATATTATTAATGACTTATTATTAGTTAGTCAGTTAGTAACAGTTGCCTACTGTTACAATTTTGTAGACTAGAAAGAATTTTTTTATTAGTGTTGTTCATGAAATGAAATACATAGGTCGCTGGTTCAGATCCGGCTCGAAGGACCATTTTGTTGTTGGTGGAATGAAGGTGATGAGGTTCCACCAAATAAAATGGTGAAAATTCGAATATGTAATTATAACTCGCGGTGAAAATACAGAACTATAGCGGAGAGCAGCGTCCGGTGACCGTGGCTCACAAAGTTAAGACTGTTCGAGAATTCAAGATCAGTTTTTAAATTTATAATTTTGCTATCCCAATTGTTCGCCTAAGCGGCATATGTCTCCAGACAGTCAGGGGAGAGTGACTAAAGGATTAGGGAGAACACAAAAGATCCATGAGGGTCGACGTGTCACCGGTGCTGCAGCACTGGACCCACTCTAAGATAAGATAACAAGTAGAATGTTGATTAAGCGTCTGATGTCTGATTTCACCCTAGATTAGGTGATAAATGACACCACAACCCTAACCCAACCCTAACCCTCGGAGCAACTACTTTCTTTATAAACATCACTAGTAGTAACACAATTGCATGCAGATTCTATTTAGGTATAGGATTACCTATGGCCAAAGTTGCTGATGTTAAGTTTAATTGACAGATGAATCGGATGAAGAAGGTGGAGATGCACCGCGGGCGAAGCGTCGTCGAGCGGCTGAAAAGGCCGCGATGGGTACTGATGAGCAGGTCGAAGAAGGAATAGAGAGTATTGAGAACTTGGAGGACACGAAGGGCTACACCACCAAGGAGTGGGTGTCCATGTTGGGACCTAGGACTGAGATTGCTAATAGGTATAGTGCTACTATCGTTTCTACTTCTTACTAATATTAGGAAAATAATAACATGAGCCACAAAAAATATAAATTGAGCCACAGAAATACTAGGTTAGGTTAGGTTTGGTATGTTTTACATCAACTTTAGTCGCCCAGTCAATGTAATGGGCAACTATTTTTTAGCCAGTTTCACAATTTAAGATGTTCGGTTTATTACTACAACTAATGTTATTTCGGAGAGGATCGAGCAGTTCGATGGCGTCGTTGCGCTTGTCAGTTTAAACCTCTATTCTGTAGCGGTATAGAGTTAAAGGAGAAAAGTTTCTAAGTAAATTTTTTTTTTCAGATTCAAGAACTTCCTTCGCACATACACAAACTCCAAAGCCCAGTTTGTCTATAAAGACAGAATACGAAGAATGTGTGAACATAATCAAGCATCATTCCACGTGGAATTTGATGTCCTGGCTCGAAGAGAACAAGTTCTCGCATATTTCCTACCAGAAGCACCATTCCAAATGCTACAGATCTTCGACGAAGTTGCAAAGGAGATTGTCTTACAAATTTTCCCAAGTTACGAACGTGTCACATCAGAAATTCATGTCAGAATATCAGATTTACCGTTGATTGAGGAGTTAAGGACGTTCAGAAAGCTGCATTTAAATCAGTTGGTGAGAACGGTTGGGGTTATTACAGCAACCACTGGAGTGTTGCCGCAACTGTCCGTAGTGAAATATGATTGTAATCGGTGTGGATATATTTTGGGGCCGTTTGTACAGTCTCAGAATGCTGAAGTAAAGCCAGGGTCGTGTCCGGAGTGTCAGAGTGCTGGTCCATTTATGGTAAGTTTATATTTTTTGTTGTTATAAATATGTCTTAAATAGGACTTTTGACTAAAAGTCAAATTAGTTTTTATCACATGTCAAGCGATTTTACATGAAAAATGTACTGAAACAGAGCCTTTGGATGTCTTGAAAACACTAGCCTTTGTCAATCAACAAGTGAGCAGTATATTTTAAGAGTTTAAGGGCTCAAAGGCAGAATAAAGAATTTCATTTTGTTCTAAATCCTTTCGAATTCGCCCGTTTCTAAGGGAGACCCGTAACTCATTGTTACGGGTTTCCTTGGCGGTAGAATACAAAATTCACTTATAAATTGAACTTTACATATTAAGAGTACCCTCCATAACATAAATCATCAATGTTTCAGGTGAACATGGAACAAACGGTATACCGTAACTACCAGAAAGTGACCATTCAAGAATCACCAGGCCGCATACCAGCTGGTCGCATCCCTCGCAGCAAAGATTGTATCCTACTTGCAGACTTGTGTGATCGATGCAAGCCTGGGGACGAAGTTGACTTGACTGGAATTTATACTAACAATTATGATGGGTCGCTCAATACTGAACAGGTATGCCAGGTGTTGGTTATGTAAGAAAGGAAAGATTTGTTGCGTTGGTTGGCGGTGCGCGAGCAACATTTCACGTTGCGAGCGTTATATTATGCTTGCTACGTACGACGAAGTATAAAAAAAACACATATTGATGTCATGAAACTAACCATAACCCCTTCTTAAATAAAAAAAAAACATACTTAAAATCATATTTCAATTCGTCCAATGGCAAACTTATCCCATAAGGGATCTCTTCCAGTGAACTTATCTGAGGCTGTATACAGACAAAAAGCACATAGCCCGCGCCAAATTACCAGTGCTTGTCGGAATGATAGGTAGCAAGTGTCGTGTTTTTATATAAGGTGACAAACCAGTACCGCTAAGCAGAACCGATTGAGTCTGAACTTGTCGGTGACGTTCGGCGCTTATCGGTATAAATTTGACACATTGTATAGAAACTCTGAACCTGCTACCTGCGCCGATTACCCACGCATATCAGTTCTGATAAACGCTGATAGATCCGTACAGGTTATCTCTTTCTGTATATAGCCTATTGTAGATCTCTGGTAACCCCTATAGGAAACGTTTTTGGTATACCTAATTGTTGTTTATTTAAAAGAAACCGTTATAATTGTTTTTAATGCATACATGACAATACAGTCTCTAATTGGTGGTGGTATATTATTCCAGCATTTAGTTGCTTGATAGTGGAAACGCCTGTAATTATGACTGCAGATTTTTAAATCGCAACAAGCAAACCTTTATATGCACATAGAATTTAGTGGGTATTCCCAATACATGTAAGTCAGTGACCCTTAGGGTGGGAAATAATCATACGATCCGTCAAATGGTATGCAGTTATCGCAGGCTATAAACTTCAGAGGCATCACTCAAGTGTTACCGGTCCTGTTAAAACCTTACCTCCTGATTGAATGCCAACTCCTTTCTCCAGGGTTTTCCAGTATTTGCAACGGTCATCATAGCAAACTACATAGTAGTGAAAGACTGCAAGCACATCGTGGAATCTCTGACAGATGAAGACGTAGCGAACATAGTGAAGTTGTCAAAAGACCCGCAGATTGGTGAACGGATAGTCCAGAGCATGGCACCGTCTATATATGGGCACGATTATATTAAGAGAGGATTGGCTTTGGCGCTGTTTGGTGGGGAGCCTAAGAATCCAGGTATGTTTAATTTTACAGTATACTTGCTGATTGGGCATACATTGTTCTGCCTTGTAAAATATTTATTTCATACAATTATTAGCATTACAGTTTTTTTTTATACTACGTCGGGTGGCAGACAATCATACGACCCGCCTGATGTGAAGCGGATACCGTAGCCATATTAACGCTCGCAACATAAAATATCGTTCGCGCGCCTTGATTCCCGCTGCCAACGCAGCATCTCCTTCCTTTCGTTCTGGTGACCTCACTCACCCGCAGGAACACAACAACCCTCAAGGGAATCGCTCAATTAGCTTAAATAATGTCATAAATCATAATAAAAACAAAATAATCATATCAACATAACAAACTAAATAATTGGATACAAATACAAAAAAATAATAATATCATTTGAATTACATTAAAAAATATAAAGATAATTTGACGAACTCAGTGGTGGTTACGGTGGGTCTGAAGCGGTCTAACGGCCCACAATGGCCACCCTGGCCCCGAGGTACAAACACCTGTGCGCATGAACACGTCCGTCTATCCCGATCCGGGCGCCCTCTGTGTACTGCATGCACTCGAAAAAAACGATTTGCACTCCGGGAGTGCCGGCAGAAGTGAAAACTTGAACATTAACATTGTGCATTTTTGAATATTTTGGAATGGTTAGGGAATAATTTCGCACGAATTGCTTTATTTATCAGTATAATAGTACCTCATTTATGTGGTAAAATACAATATTCATTTATTGCGCTATTGTAAACAAAAATGACAATTTATATTACATTAAAAATAAACAGCAGGAGCAGGCATACATTTTCGCCGGGCGGTAGAAAGAGAGGGCTATATTACTTCCTCTTCTACGGCGCGCCGGCGGTCTTCTCTCCCTCCGTCTTGCGAATTTTCGATCAGGTCACGTGTCCTGACGCGAGTCCCAAAAAGTGCACAACGCTGCTAAAGAAGTTTTCACTTCAAAAGTATTTATTTATAGTTACAGGTATATTTATTTATAAAAAAAAAGTTCTCAAGTATAGTCAATTTCTGAACAGGAACACCCTAATCACCTAGCGGTATGACATATAATCTTATCTTAGAGTGGGTCCAGTGCTGCAACACCGGTGACACATCGACCCTCATGGATCTTTTGTATGTCATATTATTATACTTTACGACCTATACCTACCTACCAGCGTCTCACGCCAACATATCTTTCCCTCAATTGGATGGAAATTCACTTTATGCATTTTTTTTTAATTCTAGGTGACAAGCACAAAGTCAGGGGTGACATTAATGTGCTCATTTGCGGCGACCCCGGCACAGCTAAATCACAATTTTTGAAATACACAGAAAAAGTAAGTATTTTTTGAGAAATAATAATGCATTGTGTATCTAAGTGCCACCTGACGTAGTATAAAAAAAAGAAAAAAATAAGTGCTTGTAAGGGCCCATTGTCACATAAAGATTTATCTATTCAAATTTCATCATCATCATCATCATCAGGTCCATTTTAGTCTCCACTACAGAAGCACGACCCTCTCTCGTCCGTCCTAGACGGAAGGAGGATTTGGCCTACACTCCCCACGCTGGCCAAACGGGTTGGGGAGGCCTGATCGATATTTGATAATGTATTTCCCTTAGTCGCCTTGTACAACATCCACGGGAAGAAACGGAGTGATTCTATTCTTGTCTGCTGGAAACCACATGGCCAATTCAAATTTGTAAGGTAATAATTTAACATTAAATTACTTGCAGATCGCTCCAAGAGCTATATTCACGACAGGTCAAGGAGCCAGCGCTGTGGGTCTCACCGCGTATGTGAGGAAGAACCCAACTACAAGGTTCGATTCACTTATTGACGTAATTATCATAATCAGGTCATTTTAGTCTCCACTACAGGAGCACGACTCTCTCTCGTCCGTCCCAGACAGAAGGAGGATTTGGCCTACACTCCCCACGCTGGCCAAACGGGTGGGGAGGCCTGATCGAGGTTTGATAATGTATTTCCCTTAGTCGCCTTGTACGACATCCAAGGGAAGAGACGGAGTGATTCTATTCTAGTCTGCTGGAAACCTGAAACTGAACGCTGGCTGCACGCACGAAACAACATGACTCATTGACACGTTCCGTCTGAGCCGAACGTGCAAGCGAGATCGCGGAACAAACGATAAAGAGACACGATTGGCCTAACGCCTCATTTACGGTGACGCGGTGCGTGCCGCACTTACTTCAAATATAGTAGTAGTAATTATTTATATAGTAATTATATTTTATTACTTACTGGACAGTACGGAGTTTGCCAGTGCTCAGAAAAAACATTAGTTTGACAGTCGTCACAGTAACTACAAAAAATAGTGTATAATGCACAACGGTGCTTACTGTGCTATGCTCATACCTACAAGTTAATCAATTCTTTGTACTGTCAAATCTAAGTTCTAAAATATATACATTTCTAAATAATAATTATTTATTAAATTTATTTTTACCGACCGCGTTCGCCGCTAAGGCATTATCCAGGTAAGCAGATGGTGTTTGTGTTTCTTCTACATTTGTTACCGTGCAATCAATGATAAAAAAATCACAATAAAAATGTCAAAAAGGTATTCTAAAATAATTTTTGAAGAAACACAAACATCATCTGCTTACCTTGATAATGCCTTAGCGGCGAAACCGGTCGGTAAAGATAAATGTAATTATGTGGAACAGTACAAGTGCTATATTATAACATTATTATAATAATGTTCCACCAAGTGCCAACAATCAACAGTATCCAACTTTAACAAATATTTAAGTATAATATCAGTTAGCTAGTATCCATAGCACAAGTTTTGCTTAGTTTGGGACTAGATGGCAGTGTGTAATTTGTCCAGGAATATTTATTTATTTATATGTACCTTTTCTAGGGAATGGACGCTGGAAGCAGGAGCATTAGTCCTGGCAGATCGTGGAGTGTGCCTCATCGATGAGTTCGATAAGATGAACGATCAAGACAGAACATCCATCCATGAAGCTATGGAACAACAATCCATCTCCATATCAAAGGCTGGCATCGTCACGTCATTGCATGCTAGGTGAGGTCACTGGTGTTATTATTTGTTACTGGCTTCTACCGGGTGTTTTGCCCAGCGTGAAGACAGTAAAAAGATAAAAAGTATTCTATGTATTCATCCAGAATTTATTATATATGTATACCAGAGGGGTAATTCTCGTAATTAAAATGTAGTCATAATTCAGTTCCGATCCAGTCTCGATCTCACAAATGTCACATTTGGTATTCTCGTAACACAATATGTAACTTCAAAATTAAATTTAAGCGGGATTATATCGAAATATGAGTGAAAATTAAACAAACTAAGATTTTTAATTTGCCAACAACAAGAATTGATTATAATTAATTAATGAAATCAAGTATATAATTTTAGTCAATTCACAATTCAATCTCGATTCGGTCAACTTTCAATCTGCGTTCGTAGAAAAATTAGTGGCCTTCAGATTTCATCTAAATATGTTTACCCGTGACAGAATAACAAACATCCTCACAAACTTTCACATTATTCATCATATTACAGCACATTTTGTTTGTAAACTTTATTGTACTAAAACGTACATATAGATGATACAAAAGAAATGTCATATACAATGGCGGATTTATCCCAAGCAGGGATTTCTTCCAGTCAACCATGGAATGCTTGATAAGGAACATTGACATGGGTTTAGTAATTGGTACAGTGAATGAGTACAACATAGAGCTTTAAATAAAATAAAATTAAAATTAAAACATGTAAATCCCTATTACACACGCATTATAAATATTTGAGTTTCTTGGAAATTAATAGGCTCCAAAACCACTGAACCGATTTTGATGAAACTTGTCACAATTAAAGACCTTGACATGCTTGAGGTTTATAGATCATGTCATGCTCATCAAATACATTTTCCATTGAAATCTACTCGCTCCACTCAATCTCAATTTCGGTCCCGTGAGCTAGATTCCAGCCAAACTGAAATATACCAGCCTGATGTTCAAAAGCTGTTACCGTAGTTTATAGACGAATACCACACGAACAACAGAGCTGTCACCCCTGCTAACCAAGTACTACTTCAGGAGTTTCCTCTTGAATAGGCTTGTATCCCATTTTTTTTTTCGATTTGTTATTTAAAGACGTCACAATAATATAAATATAGGTGAAATAATTACTGCGATTGCATAAAAACTTCTCGAGATATGATAACTTGAAGATCACAATTTTGGACTATCCCGAAAAAGCTCCATACAAAAGGCCACCACGTTATGACGTCACACCGTGCTATTTTATATGCATTAAATCAGAAATTTGTACGACAGCTAACATAGCTGTCGTACAAATTTCTGATTTAATGCATATAAAATAGCACGGTGTGACGTCATAACTATAATAAATTCTCTACCTTGCAAAGATGACTGCTGTGTTCCTGCAAATGAGTGAATAGGCTTGTTGCCCATGTTACAAAATTATACACATTACATTAAAACACTATCAGTAACGTAAAATACATAAAACTAGAACGATCTGTGATCTTAAAATTTTAATAACTTATGTCCGACGTGTTTTATGTGCGGTCAAAGTTTGGTGGGAAAAGGAAAGAAAGTTGCACTGGCTACATAAACGCAATATTTAAATATTGCGTTTATGTAGCCAGTGCCGTAACAAAAGTTATAGTATTTTTTATTGTTTCTACAATGGTAATATTTATTTTTTATAATTTCATACCTTTAAAATGGACTTTCCCACCAAACTTTGACCGCACATAAAACACGTCGGACATAAGTTATTAAAATTTTAAGATCACAGATCGTTCTAGTTTTATGTATTTTACGTTACTGATAGTGTTTTAATGTAATGTGTATAATTTTGTAACATGGGCAACAAGCCTATTCACTCATTTGCAGGAACACAGCAGTCATCTTTGCAAGGTAGAGATATATTATGACACTCAATGCTCACGCAAAGATGATCTAAACACTACGTGACGCGAAAGTGTAACGTGAAATATAATATAATGTATTTTCTACGTAGTATTGTATCTTAATATTGTTCCTTTCTCTCTGACCAGATGCTCCATAATAGCGGCAGCTAACCCGATAGGCGGGAGATACGACGCGTCCCTCACGTTCTCTGAAAATGTCAACTTGTCGGAACCTATCCTCTCTCGATTCGACGTCCTCTGCGTCGTGAGGGATGAGTCTGATCCTATGCAAGACGCACATTTGGCCAAGTAAGTACTATGCAAACTGCGGTAACTGCTTACTATCGGAGGATTCATTAGCAGGTCGCTTTTTACCACCTTAGGTTTTAATACAAGGTGTATTTTTAAATAAAGTTAGTACTGTTTATTGTTGGCCTGCGACTTCGTCAGCGTGAATATCAGTTATCGTGGTAAGACCATAGGAAATTTACGCAGCGCACGCAACGTAAGCCCTCAAAAGGAATATTTTAACATTTCTTAGAGGTCTTTGTTCATCTTGTTAATCAAATATTTTTTTTATACTACGTCGGGGGGGAGGGGGGGGGGGGGGGGGCAGACAAGCATATGGCCCGGCCCGCCTGATGTGAAGCGTTTACCGTAGCCATATTAACCCTCGCAACATAAAATATCGCTCGCGCGCCGCCACCTCCGCTGCCAACGCAGCATCTCATTCCTTTCTTTCTGGTGACCTCACTCACTCGCAGGAATACAACAACCCTCAAGGGAATTGTTATTTGGCTGCGGTATTCTGTGAGGTGGAGGTACATTCCCCAGTCGGGTAGCTTACATTTACGCTCCCTACCTCTCTTTTCGCCAGAGCTTCGTTTGTCGACCGCGTGCAGGTGAAGTTGGCTTTGGTTCAAAGATCTTGATGAAATTAAACCAATTACACCCCAACTTTTAACTTCAATTTTAGGTTCGTTGTGAGTTCTCACATCCGCCACCATCCAACTCAACGAGGTGCAACATTGGAAGACACCAACGCTCCTGACCCAGAATTCGTCCTATCTCAAGATCTGCTCAAGAAATACATTGTGTATGCAAGAGAGAATGTTCATCCCAAACTACAGGTGAGATTTATTTTTGTCTGTTCGTTTGTATAGACTTTACTGTATTATAAAAGTAATACACACAGTGTTAACAGGAAGGTTTGTGTTGGTGACGAATTTTTGCATTTTTATATTTTACTGCGTGAGTCACAGTGTAGCGCCATCTACCTATTAAGTAATAACACTACTAAACAATGCATAGCAGTCCATCGTTGCAGATGAAATTCGGCTATTTTTAACCGACTCCAAAAAAGGAGGAGGTTCTCAATTCGACTGTTTTTTTTTAATGTTTGTTACTTAATTACTCCGTGATTTATAAACCGATTTGAAAAACCTTTTTTTATTTGAAAGAGTATACTTCCAGATTGGTCCCATATTTTTTTCATCATCAGCCTGTATCTACATTCATAAATGTAGAGTAATGTTTGGGTCGTTTTTTTTGTTGTTAAAATTATAACACCAAACTTATTAAATTATTATTATGTTAAATAGTTGTTTCAGCCAACTTGCCAGAATATTATAAATATTTCCCTGACGAGCTCGGTGGCGTAGTAGCGGTCAATGACGCGGCTTCGACACCAACGCTCGTGGGTTCGATTCCCACACAGTACAAACATTTGTGTGTATGAACATGTCTGTTTGTCTTGGTCTGAGTGTTTTCTATGTATCAATCATAAGTATGTATTTACGTATGTTTATCAGTTGTCTAGTACCCATAACACAAGTTTCGTTACTTTGGGACTAGATGGCGCTGTGTAAATTGTCTGACAATATTTATTTTTATTTCCCTCCTTCCAGGCGCGGAGGTGAATTTTTCCATTTTTACGAATATTTGTGATAATGTTTACAGACAACCAATTTTTTTTAACAGAACATGGATCAAGATAAAGTGGCGAAAATGTACAGTCAGCTGCGACAAGAGTCGCTGGCGACAGGCAGTTTACCGATCACCGTGAGACATATAGAGTCTGGTGAGTACGCAGAAAAGCTAATATGTAGAGTGTGGGTGGTGGGCTTGTTGCCCATGTTACAAAATTATAAAAACTCTCTATCAGTATCGTAAAATACATAAAACTAGAACGATCTGTGGTCTTAAAATTCCAATAACTTATGTCCGACGTGCTGTAAGTTCGGTCAAAGTTTGGTGGGAAAGTCCATTTTAGAGGTATGAAATTATAAAAAAAAATATTACCATTGTAGAAACAATAAAAAATACTATAACTTTTGTTACGGCACTGACTACATAAACGCAATATTTAACATAGCTGTCGTACAAATTTCTGATTTAATGCATATAAAATAGCACGGTGTGACGTCATAACGTGGTGGCCTTTTGTATGGAGCGTTTTCGGCATAGTCCAAAATTGTGGTCTTCAAGTTATCATATCTCGAGAAGTTTTTATGCAATCGAAGTAATTATTTCACCTTTAGTTATATTATTGTGACGTCTTTAAATAACAAATCGAAAAAATGGGATACAAGCCTATTGTATTCAATAGCGATACTTGAATCCACGTATTCACGTTTACAAATAATTTTGGAGTGGTAGAGCAATTATGAAATGGGCTTGCTCGACCGGGGAAGTACCACCCTCTCACAGAATATCGACGTGAAGCAGCAATGCATTTCGTTCGGTGAGTGAGAGATCCGGAAGCCCAACTGCTTCCCTATCCCCTCCTTCCTTCCCTTCCTCCAACTCCTTAGTGGACAACGCATTGGTAGCGCCCCTTGTGTTACTAATGTCTATAGGCGGCGGTGACCACTTTCCATCAGGTGGCCCGCTTGCTTGTTTGTCTACTGTATGACATAAAAAATAAAAAAAACTTTCAATTCTGAGAACCAATTCAAAGTTGAGGAGAAATATTGTGTCCTTTTGTTATTAATAAGACATTTGTACTGTGTGATATATTGTTACATAGGGTAGATTCATTATTATATGTATTAGCAGGTAACCTTAGATCAGCCAGTCGAACATGAACAGTGCATGAGCAGACGTGTCGCGTTATTGTTTTCTACTCCAGACTCCTGTGTGTTCCACTTGAATTAAATTTATTTTTAACACGCTTTTATTACCTTTTTTTTTTTTTTTTTTTATACTACGTTGGGTGGCAGACAAGCATACGGCCCACCTGATTTGAAGCGGTTGCCGTAGCCATATTAACGCTCGCAACATAAAACATCGCTCGCGCGCCGCCACCCCCGCTGCCAACTCAGCATCTCCTTCCTTTCTGGTGACCTCACTCACTCGCAGGAACACAACAACCCTCAAGGGAATTGTTATTTGGCTACGGTATTCTGTGAGGTAGAGGTACATTACCCAGTCGGGTAGATTACAATTAGGCTCCCTACCTCTCTTTTCGCCAGAGCTTCGTTTGTCAGTCAGCAGGGTGCACCGCGTGCAGGTTAAGTTGGCTTAGGTTCAAAGATGTTGATGAACCACTTACACCCCAAAAACTTCACTTGTATGTATGTTTGTTTGTAACAGACTCTGAACTCGATTTTGACTTGACTTTAAACGAACCAATTTAATTCAAACTCCGTACATTTACCAAGAACCGGGAACAATACAACCTCACATGCACGTGTTGCACCCTGCTGACTGACAAACGAGGCTCTGGCGAAAAGGTCGGGCATAGCGTATTTTTTAAGCTGCTCGACTGGGGAAGTACCTCCACTTCACAGAATTCCGCAGCCAAATAACAATTCTCTTTGAGGGTTGTTGTGTTTCTGCGAGTAAGTGAGGTCACCAGAAAGAAGGAAAAAAAAGAGAATAGGCCGGCAACGGATCGGCAACCACTTGGTGTTGCTGATCTCCATGGGCGGTGGTGATTGCTTTCCATCAGGTGACCCACATGCTCGCTTGCCACCCTCTCATATAAAATATATTTTTAAGAGAGGTAAGAGCGCGGTACAAGCTATAGAGATGACAACGGCTTATTGGGGTGTAAGTGGTTCATCAACATCTTTAAACCAAAGCCAACTTCACCTGCAGGCGGTGAACTTTGATAGACAGCTCTGGCGAAAATAGAGGTAGGGAGCGTAATTGTAAGCTGCCCGACTGGGGAATGTACCTCCACCTCACAGAATATCGCAGCCAAATAACAATTCCCTTGAGGGTTGCTGTGTTCCTGCGAGTGAGTGAGGTCACCAGAGAAAGGAAGGAGATGCTGCGTTGGCAGCGGGGGTGGCGGCGCGCGAGCGATTTTTTATGTTGCAAGCGTTAATATGGCTACGGTAACCGCTTCAAATCAGGCGGGCCGTATGCTTGTCTGCCACCCGACGTAGTAAAAAAAATAATAATAATAAGTACAAGAGAACCACAAAAATATAGTCGCGTTTCTCGAGTAGCGATTACTTTAGCTATTCTTTGTTGCAGTGATTCGTATGAGCGAAGCCCACGCTCGCATGCACCTCCGATCTCAAGTGTCAGAGCAAGACGTCAATATGGCCATCAGGACAATGCTGGAGAGTTTCGTGGAGACACAGAAGTACAGTGTCATGAGGGCGATGAGACAGGTATGCACATGTTCATTTCATCATCATCAGGTCCATTTTAGTCTCCACTACAGGAGCACGACCCTCTCTCGTCCGTCCTAGACGGAAGGAGGATTTGGCTTACACTCATCATTTAGTTATACCATATTTTTTTTGTGACATGTTAACGTCTTATAAAACGATAAACGCCGGTAGCACGCACGAAAAAGCATGACTCATTGTCACGTTCCGCTTGAGCCGAGCGTGCAAGCGAGAGCGCGGTACAAGCTATAGAGATGACAACGGCTTATTGGGGTGTAAGTGGTTCATCAACATCTTTAAACCAAAGCCAACTTCACCTGCAGGCGGTGAACTTTGATAGACAGCTCTGGCGAAAATAGAGGTAGGGAGCGTAATTGTAAGCTACCCGACGGGGGAATGTGCCTCCACCTCACTGAATACCGCAGTCAAATAACAATTCCCTCGAGGGTTGTTGTGTTCCTGCGAGTGAGTGAGGTTATTAGAAAGGAAGGAGATGTTACGTTGGCAGCGAGGGTGGCGGCGCGCGAGCGATATTTTATGTCGCGAGCATTAATATGGCTACGTTAACCGTTTCACATCAGGCGGGCCGTATGCTTGTCTGCCACCCGACGTAGTATATAAAAAAAAAACATGCATAAATGTGCCTAATAGAATAAAATTTATTTTCCAGACATTCCAAAAGTACCTTTCCTACAAAAAGGATCACAGTGAGCTTCTATATTACATCCTCCGTCAACTAACAATGGACCAACTGGCTTACATGCGAGGACTCCACAACCACTCGCAGGCCACCATCGAGATCTCAGAGAGAGACCTTGTAGAGCGAGCGAGACAGATCAACATCACAGACCTGAAACCTTTCTACGACAGCAGGATATTCAAGCTGAACAGCTTCAGCTACGACCAGAAGAGGAAAGTGATTATTCACACATTGCCAGAAGCACCATCGGTTTCTTAAAGAAATGTTTGAAAGTGTTATGATTCCGGTTAGGGGCCATCCATAAATTACGTCACACGAATATCATGATTTTTTGACCCCTCCCCAGTCCTTGTCACAGCTGGTCACATTTGTGGAAACCCCCCCCCCCCCCCCTCACTCCCTATTGTGATCACATATTTTGCAATTTTACATCTAGAGTTGCAAATGTTTTTGTTTTTCGTTAATAGTTCAAAGTTCTTGTTTTAACACACGTCACGAAATTTAGGTCACCACCCCTCCACCCCCTTGTCACACAATATCACACTTCGTCGAAATCACCATCCCTCCCTCCCCCTTAACGTGTGACGTTATTTATGGAAGGCGCTTACTCAGTACATTGTTTACAATAAATTAGAGAATAAGAGGTCTTAAGGTCTAGGCACATTGCCGGCGGGAAGCGTGTGACGGCGATGGAATAGGAGTAATTTGCCTGCATCATTGATATGTGCTTCATTAATCCAGATATCACAGATCAATATTCGCCTTGTGCACCTACCTGTGTAACTCTAGGTGTAAATTTGCAAAAGATGTGACGTCACACTAGGGAGGGGGAAGTCTCACAAATGTAACAAGGACGGGGGAGGGGTCAAAAAATTATGAAATTCGTGTGACGTAATTTATGGACGGCCCCATTTAACGAATTTCAAATCATACCTAAAAAAGATATATTTGTGAAGTAGACACAAACTGTGACGTCATAAACCATAATTTTTCGTATCAAACAAGCAAATAATTTGGCTTAGGTGTCACCATGCCCATTGAGTACAGTATAACTACTCTGCATGTTGGCCTACAAGCCTGTCACGCCCGCAGTGTGATACAGAGATCATACACGCCTGGACCTTTATTACCGTGCAAACTTTTCTAAATAATCTGTCACAGGGAACGAATACCGAACACCAGAGGGCCAATTCTCGTAATTTTTCTACGATCGCACATTGAAAGTTGACCGAATCGAGATTGAATTGTGAATTGACTAAAATTATATACTTGATTTCATTGATTAATTATTATCAAATCTTTTAGTTGGCAATGTAACATTCTTAGTTTGATTAATTCTCCGTCATATTCCGATATAATCCCACTTAAATTAAACTTTGAAGTTACTTATTGTGATACGAGAATACCAAATGTGACATTTGTGAGATCGAGACTGGATCGGAACTGAATTTCGACTACATTTTAATTAAGAGAATTTCCCCTCAGTTACAATTCTTTAGTTTTATCTGTATCGTTTTGAATTAAAATGCCCCACCTTATATATAATAATTACTTATAGTATTATATTAAGAATTAGTTGATTAATAATAATGTAGGTAAAAGTGCCTTCTTGTAGTTACTTTTTACACAGTTAATTTCATTGTAATTTGTTATTTTTATTATAATGAAAAGCATTCATAGTAATTTGAACACAATGCAACAAAGCAATAGATGTGTTACATGCTTTGTGCATTTTGAAAGTACCTGATAAGTGTCCAATATTAGTAGACTTAGCCGTTTTGCTAGTTCAATCATTTTTGTACTCAATTCTATTTTTATTATGTTAAAAAAATCTCATTTTGTAATAAGGTAAATAATAAACAAATGTTCAATCAAATTTGTTTTATTCATTTTATGTAAAATCCTCCAGTGACATTTTTCTAATACATAAAATTATGAAACTAATGGTGCCTTTGAAATAGCGTTTATTTAGCGTAGGCTTTGCATTCTTCATACACCAAAATTCCGCTAAGCTAACAGTATACATCAAAGAATGCATACTCTAGACAAACGCTAATGTTTAGGCGCCCTAACTACTAGCAAAAAAAAAACATTGTCCATCTCTATACAGTCTCATTTTAAAATATTTTTACACAACTGAAAACTCAGGGCCGGCATACATATGGCAAAACAGCACAAACTATATCGAAGTCTTCCAAGTGTATTGCACTTAGGTGGACATGCATTTACGCTAGTGAACAAGGAAAGATTCTCTGTACCTATTGAATTTAGCCATATATGCGCCGGCTCTTAAATAAATAATACCTACAGCATTTTTACAAAGCTTAATGTACTACATTCAATATCAAGTTATTTTAAAACTTATCCGAATAACATTTCACAGCGACTCTGGTACATAGATGTGGTATCAGACGTGTTTATTTATAGACTGAGTTTCCAAAAATTTCAAAAATGAAGAATATGACATTAGAAACTTCACTTATTGTCAGAATTTATCTGCACTTACCGCCCGACCTCCACATCGCCATACAAAAGTCTCATAGAGTTACAATATTCTACTAGTGATTACAATTTTATACAATTACGCAGATCGTTATAAAAGTACCCCGTTACCAATAAACAATGTGTCAACTCTTATTCATAAAAAAAAACTTATTTATACTTTTCTCCTTTAATCAAAACTGTTTTATTTAATTGTTTATTAGCAATCTGGTAACTTCTAATTATTCCTGGAATAACTAACAGGTCACCGATTATAAATCGTTCAAAGATTTTATCTTTGAAGGTTAGAAGTCTGAAATTTATTTATTTAAGGAAATTAATTATATATTGACCAAATAAATTCAATTCAAATGATCACTCAGCATATTATTATAATTTCCCTGTAAATAAAGCTTAAAGTAATTATGTATTGAAGTCGGGTATTAATATATATATTTTTATGTTTGAAAATTCCTAGTTAATAAAATATAAAGAAAATAAAACTGAAAATAATACATTTGCAAAATAAAAAAAAAATAGCAAGTTCATACAAACAAAGTGGTCTGTGGCAATTTGCAGTAAAAGTTTAGAATTTGTCTTATAATAATATGTCCATTCTATGTTTGCTACTGCAGTGTATGAGACCTCAATTTAACAGACAGAAGTGAATACAGATTTTATTCTAGTTCTTTTATGACAAAAATATTCATCAAGAAGAAAAACTGTCTTGTCAGAGTCAATAACGGTTTAAGTATTTTCTTGTCATATTGATTGTGGTTAGATTTAAAAGATTTGTACTGATTATTTGATATTGGAGGTCATATTATGTCATTATAAAGAACATGCAGTCTCATTCTTAATGTACAGACAACGCTGAAGCAGAAAATCACTTTATTATGTATGTACTGTTAATAATGAAATAATAAATGTTCGTATAGTATTTATATTTATTTACTTGTATGTAATTATTATAATTTACAATGCGTGAATGCAATGTAATACAGAAAATGCATGGCAACGTAATGGCCGGCAAATCCATAGAGATGAGTTTCTGCGACTCCCAGTAGAGGCGCCACCTCTGCCTACGTTCGGGACTAGTGATGGGTTAACACACTTAGCATGTTTTATACATTAGAATGAGATAAATTAAAGGCGGAAGGACGTCGTGTGTGACGGTCTTTAGTTACAGTAATAACCAAGACCACAAACTGACAGCCAAGACCACAATCTCCCAATAATAATGACATAAGTTTAATAATTATAAATTCAAGTAATTACAACTTAAATGACCAGCATTTACCTGCAATGACTTGAGCTACACAAGTTTATCCAAAGGAACTTTAAATGTCTACACAGACGAAGGACTTTAGAGATGAAACGTCACACCGAAACATACTATGTCAGAAAAGTGGACATTATCGTCTACATCGTCTTAGCTTAAAGCCAAATTAGATTGCTTACAACTCGCACACGAGGTGTTGTGGTCCCTCATGTGCATTGTTCAATGCAGTTGTAAGCCATCTATTTTAGTGGACATTGAAGACAAAACTTCCTCATCAGCTCTGCTGTTATATTAGATATTTGATGACGCTATTGGACTCCTTAAAACCCGTTACATCTCAGAAATATTACTAGAAAACTTAATTAGCTTAGAGGATTATTTAAGAGTCACTGCCAGATTCCGAATCGCTACCGCTCTCCTCGCTGTCACTCTCCGAGTCGCTGCTGTCGCTTTCAGAGCTTGAACTGCCGGAGGACGAGTCTGAGCTGCTGTCTGATGAAGAGCTATTGTCTGAGCAATTTTTGCCTACACATCGCTTCTTATTAGGAATCTTGCAGGAACCATTGCTGTAAAAATAAATTTATTTACAAGCTTTAATTAGTTTCACTGTTGTGTCTGCAATCAAATTAGGTACCTAAATCCCGCCATATTTAATATAATATTGTAGCTGCCACAAAATGGCGATTAAGTCTACCTTTTTTTTTGCTCTCTGTATATGTCGAGGGAAGATCACCAATCTGGCATTAATATTGCAATTGAGTATTGACCAGGTTACTTTATAAAAGATATGGAAACTAGTTATTGTCTTTATTTCAGCATAAATCGTTAATGCTGTTGGTTTTGTCTACCATGGGCTTGACATACAAAACAGAGGAAGTACACTTTTTAGTCCTTTATTTATTACGGTGATTGGACCTAGAAGCTAGCTCATACATTATGTTTGGCAGAATCTAGTGTCCGACCGAAACTGGTTTTTACGACCGAAACCGAAACCGAAACCGAATTTCGGCAACAGTCTCAGTTTCGGCCGAAACCGAAACCGAAACTTTTACGAAACAATTATCTAACTGTAGTAACGCTATGAATTTAGAAATGCCAAGTGAGTGGTTAACCATAGGCGAGTTTTGCATCCCGTTAGCTCTGAAGTGGCGCACCTTGCTATACGACTGGTCTCCTGCCTTATTAAAATTCTATCTTAATGCCTTTCAAATGACCCTCCCTGACCAGAGTAACTTAGTTAGGTGGGGAAAAGCCTCTGAAAAATGTTGCTATACTTGTGGAGAGGCGATATGTATAGCAAGGCACCTATTGGTGGGATGCAAGGTGCTCCTTAATAGGGGTCATTACTCACATCGCCATGACAGAGTACTTCAAATCATACGTGAAGCCATAAGTCTTTCAATAACTAGAGCCCAAAAAGGATTAACGACAAACAAAAGACAAATTAACTTTATAAAAAAAGGCACAACGTTAAACTCCAAGAACAAGCCTTACTCAATCCTGAGTGCAGCACCTGACTGGACTATTTTAATGGACACGTATGAAAAGCAGTATAAAATCCCAGAGGATGTGGGTGTTTCGACATCAAGACCACACATTTTCCTTTTTTTCAGAGCTACAAAACGCATAGTACTTGTATAGCTTAACGTACCGTGGGAAACTAACATACCCAAAGACCATGCGATAAAACAAGACAAATATTATGACCTCCTAAATGAATTAACAAAAAGCGGCTATGTAGTTAATCTATACGCTGTAGAAGTAGGAGCGAGAGGTATACCAGCAAAATCCCTCTACCTGCTGAAAGACCTTGGCTTGTTCAGAAGTGCAGTAAGTTCTATACTAGAACTAGTATCTAAAGCTGCATTAGCAGGTTCATACCAGATTTGGCAGGGCAGGGAGAGAAACACAAGTAGTGAAGGTGAGTGTTGATGTACGTCCGAAACGAAAGGGGCCCCTTAAACCTACACCCGTGTCACAAGTCTCGGGATCTACTTGGGGTTTCTCTCTCTGCCACACGATGGACCCGGCACCCGCACGGTGAATCCATGGAAGCTAAGAAGTTCGTCTCTACTTTTCTTATCATTGGGGGTGTTGTAAGTGGTTCATCAACATCTCTGAATCAAAGCCAACTTCACCTGCACGCGGTGCACCCTGCTGACAAACGAAGCTCTGGCGAAAAGAGAGGTAGGGAGCGTAATAGTAAGCTACCCGACTGGGGAATGTACCTCCACCTCACAGAATACCGCAGCCAAATAACAAATCCCTTGAGAGTTGTGTTCCTGCGAGTGAGTGAGGTCACCAGAAAGGGAGGAGATGCTCCGTCTGCCACGGGGGTGGCAGCGCGCGAGCGATATTTTATCTTGCCATCGTTAATATGGCTACGGATAATATGGATTCACATCAGGCGGGCCGTAAGCTTGTCTACCACCCGACGTATTATAAAAATAATAATAATAATAATTACGTTACGTTACGTTATAATTGCTAGATATTTGGTTATAATTATTAAATTGAACGTTGAAACTCTAAATCTTTAATATTATCACCACTAATGCACTATAGTAAGTACCAAGTACCTAACTATTGTTTGTTTACGTATAGCATTACCGAATGACTTAAATTAACCACAAAATATTCAGATAGTTATGTTAGACTTGATTCTACTATAATCTATGCAGTAGTTTGTTATATGTATTAAATTATTATGTTTACTACCTACCCTTAATACAATATCACATGATAAAACTTCCGAATTCGAAACAAATCACACGAAAACTCACAAACAACAACAACTGCAAACGCAAACAAGTCCCGACGATGATTAGGCACGTGGACGCAGCAAAATGTCTTCGTCGCTTGCATGGAATTTACTGCGTCGAACATGACCGAGCACAGCGCGGGAACTCCCTAATGAAGTTTCGGTTTCGGTCGTAGATTCGGCAGGTTTGCCGCCGAAACCGAAACTAAACCGAAACTCGTTATTTTTGCCGAAACTCGACCGAAACCGAAACCGAACATTCGGTCGGACACTAGCAGAATCTTATTGATATTTTGCAATTTCGGTTCAGTTTTCTAGATACACCAACTGCATAAATAACTTTGTAATCCCATATAAATGTATGGGATTACAAAGTTACATTTGCAGTAAATGAATCTGTACTGTGTTTAATTAAATAAGTAAAAATAGTCTGTCCAGGATATTTTTAGCAAACCCATTTTTAATATACTTTCTAATTATACTAAATTTCTTATAAAATATGTTTCATTCTATTATCAGCTCGGTGAAGGTCGACTTCAGTTCGGATCTTCTACTATTGTGTGCAAACTATTAATGGAATTTAAAAATAGTACAATTTAAACTTTGAACCTTTATAATTATGAATATTTCAAAACATACTGTTTTAACTATGTGTTTATTTTAGAGATTTTATGTGAGATGTAACAAAAATATTGTGCTATTACCTTCACTTAGTTCTATATCATCACATCACTAGATGCGTTCTAGAAAGTTGATGAGGGTATTATTTTGCGAAGTTCAGAAATATTAAGAAATAAAATGCATTTTTTTGGAGTGTAAGTAGTTCATTAACATCTTTGAACCAAAACCAACTTCACCTGCACGCGGTGCACCCTGCTGACTGATAAACGAAGCTCTGGCGAAAAGAGAGGTAGGGAGCGTAAATTGTAAGCTACCCGAATGGGGAATGTACCTCCACATCACAGAATACAGCAGCCAACTAACAATTCCCCTGAGAGTTGTTGTGTTCCTGCGAGTGAGTGAGGTCACCAGGAATTAAGGAGAAATGTCTTCCATCCGAAGTAGTATAAAAAAAAAACCGGACAAGTGCGAGTCGGACTCGCCCACCTAGGGTTCCGTAGGTACGTAGTATCACTATTAAATTTGATATTTTTCATTATAAATAAGAAATAATGCGTCGAAAAAAATAAAAAATATATATTTTGCAATGTGTACATCAAGCCCTTTCATATGATACCCCATTTGAACTAGTAGTTTCAATTTGAAATTTCGACACCCTATAAAAAATATAGACCCCCTATTTTTTAAGATCTATTTACAAATGTATAGTTTTGAGATTTATTCCTATACTTGTAGTCTATAACGATGTTACTTGCCAAATTTCATAGTTCTAGGTCAACGGGAAGTACCCTATAGGTTTTGATTCCCTTGAGTGTGTCGAAATATGCGTTTTTTGCTGAATAAACGGCCGTAACTTTTTTCTACGTAAACTTAGCAGTTTGATTTTTTTATTACATCATGGGACCGTAGACCTGAGTATACAGTTCAAATTTCAGCTTGATACCTCCACGCATTCTCGACATAGAAATTCTTGACAGACAGACAGACAGACAGACAGACAGACAGACAGACAGACAGACAGACAGACAGACAGACAGACAGACGGACAACAAAGTGATCTTATAAGGGTTCCGTTTTTCCTTTTGAGGTACGGAACCCTAAAAAGATTTGTTTAGGTTATGTTTGACCGTACCACAGTATAAGTACTTATAGTACTACGTAAATATACATCCGGCAAAATTGGCAGTCTTAATTTAAAGTATGTACCCTTTTAAGCTTATATCTGTAACAGTATATGTCACTCTTTTTTTTATTATTATTATTATAAAAATATGATAATAAAAAAAAAATTAAAAAACATCGAATTTTTTTTTAAGTCCCATGCCCCTTATAAAACACAATTTTTTTTTTTTTTTTTTTTGTTTTCTGCGCGTTTCATAGTGCCCCGAAGAGTATACCCCTACTCCAACAACCCGCCCCGAAAGCTACCCACTGACCATGACAAATTACTTATACATCATTACTTATCGAGACAATATTAAGCTATCTCTCTACACAGGATTACTAATTTTTGGGCAAAGAACGTTTCCCACAGTATCACATGCCAAAGTATGTTCCCCAAATTTTCATTTGGCAAAACAACTTTTCGCAATTTTGCAGTTAGCAATACTATTTTCGGCAATTGATTGTTAAACAGTTCAGTTTTTGTGAAATCAAATTTACATAAATTCGATTTTATAAGTTCCCAACGAAATAAGGATAAAATCCGGCACACGTCACACAACACAGCCATGTTTAGTGGGAGCGTCTGTGGAATGGCTCCTAAAATATATAACAAACTACCAAAAAATATTAAAGAATTGACATTAAATAAATTTAAAAAGAAATTGACATTGTTTTTGACACTTAAATGTTATTATTCTGTAAATGATTTTTTAAATGACATTTTATGATTGTACGGACTATTTTATAATATTTTTTTTGTGTAACTAGATTCTAAGTTTTATTTCATGTTTTATATAATTTGCATGTCTCAAAGAAGACAAAATGTATATGGGAAAATAATATTATGTCATCTTATGTACCTACATTTTGCGCAAATAAAATGATTGATTGATTGATTGAGAAAAAAAAACAAATAATTACATGGCAATGTTTCATTTTACCAAGTATTATGTAGTAAGTGCATTTTGGATTTTGAAAAAGCTAGTATTTCAAGTTTAAGATCCAATTTTGAAAATACACTGCTGCATGGATGTTTGTTTCACCTTGGACAAATAATTTACAGGTAAGAACGTCTAATAATTAAGTATTAATCTATAATAATTAAGTTATTAAACAAATCAATTCCGGTGCTTCGGCGGCCGCTGCCGCGGCACGCTCGCTTCGCTCGCTCGGCTCACGCTCTGTTGGGGTCACAGTTCTAACCTAACCTAACCACTTTTCTTGCAGTTCTAATATAGCCTAAATTATTTTTTATATTTATTTATAATTAATTATTAATTAAGTTTTAGAATATATTTTTTTACAAAATAAAGCATTTGCTTAATGTATATTTGACTTAATAAAACTTGAGCAAGTAAAAAGTTGCCAAATGAATATTTGACCAAATGCGAAATATAAATTTGCTAAAGATTCTATTGGGAAATGTAACTAGCGCAATAAGTTTTTTGGGAAGTAAAATTTGACAAAAAATATGTTGCCAAACGGAAGGACCCCCTCTACACATTATATGAATGCTAAAAAATTCCAACCAACTTATCCCCAAAGAGAACTTTTATGAAAACCTACTGTACAATCAATGTTTTATTTTAGAATTTTAACAGTAATCTTTTCCCAAAAACACAACTAGTAATCTAAGACTACTGTCCATGGTCAATTTCCTTTGACATACATCATGTGTCTTTAAAAAAATATTAGGTAAACCTTGCAAATTGAAAAGTCCAATTTTCAGACATGTTACAGTGATCAGGCTGATGTTAATTATCTCCAAAGTATACAAAACAGAATACAATTAGTATTCTGTATTTACTGCTCGTAAACTATTAAAAAATTGTTAACATAACCTTAACGCAACCAATGCAAGGTAAACTAAAATAAAGTTACAGTAAACCTACCCAGTTTTTGAGAAAAAAAAAATCAATTATTACAAATAGATATACTTTTTTTTTGTTACCAATAGCACAGTATAAGTAATAGCACTACGTGCAGTATGGGCACTCTCTGCCCCTCTCTCGTATTGGCCACACCACACCTCCGAGACAAATCTGGAACAGTTATATGGCGCTGCACGCACATACGCTCATTCAGGCTCTGTACAGATGTCATTGTTTATGTAATGGTAAACGTCGCAACCTTTGTATGGAGTGGCCGGGTGTGCCGATAGGTAACAATTTTTTTTTCTAAAACAGGGTAGATAAACTTCTTGTACTTCATATTGACACTTACCTACACTGGCCTTCCTCCTTAACTTCCTTGTCTTTCAAATTCTTCTTCAATATCTGTGTTCGCGAGGGTCGTACTAGTATTTTACGCTTGCCCTTACATTCGTAGCTCCAATGACCATACTCGAGACATTTCTGGCACCGTATGCCTTGCGGGAAAGCCGCCGCCAAAGCCGCATGTCTAGACAAATTAACAGTATTAATGTAGATAATGGTATAAAACAAATAAATGCAAATTCTGAAGGTCTTACTTTTTCTTTTCTGCTTGATGTCTGTTGTAGGTGCCCAAAGTCATGATGAATCGAATAGGTCTTGCAACGTATGCTACAATATTTAAATAGAATGTGGGTAGGTAGTCGCTTCACCGCTCAAATGAACAAAAAGACACAAGTACACGCGATGTCTGCTTGACTAGGAATGAATGTTAAAATTATTTGCAATTTGCGAATGAAAGAAAATCGTCCAATTAATTCCAACAAAATCAAACGTGATTTTTTTAGCGTACTTGATTTGACATTGACAGCGAGAGACCAGGGTTGCCAGATGCTCGATAGCCTAAGTCGCCAGATATGGAACTTACGGCGGCATCGGCATCAACCCAAAATTATCCCACTGTTGTGATAGGGGTCTCACCTCAATCGTAGGGGTTCAGAACATACTCCACCACGCTGCTCAACTGCGGGTTGGCGGAGGCCAGTGTTTTCAAGCCGGCCAAATGCTACTGACTTGTCTTAACGACTGTCATATAATGACAACAACAATGAAGCACGGAAGAGCTCGAGATCCCATCTATAGAAAAGCTACGGTGGATATTGCTTAACTTGCGTTATCGATTAAACTGATAATTAATCTATACGCTGTAGAAGTAGGAGCGAGAGGTATACCAGCAAAATCTCTCTATAACCTGCTGAAAGACCTTGGCTTGTCCAGAAGTGCAGTAAGTTCTATACTAGAACGAGTATCTAAAGCTGCATTAGCAGGTTCATACCAGATTTGGCAGGGCAGGGAGAGAAACACAAGTAGTGAAGGTGAGTGTTGATGTACGTCGGAAAGGGGCCCCTTAAACCTACACCCGTGTCACAAGTCTCGGGATCTGCTTGGGTTTCTCTCTCTGCCACACGATGGACCCGGCACCCGCACGGTGAATCCAAGGAAGCTAAGAAGTTCGTCTCTTTTACCACGGTAATTTTACCGCTTTACATCCCTACCCAATACTCAATGGTCCCAGGAAACACATAGGCAGTAGTAGTTGAATCTAGGTCTGTGAGTTGAACTAAGTCCTTTCCGTGAAATAAATTTCTACTGCTGGATAGTTTTTGGATCCCCCCCAAGTTATACAAAATACTACACCCATGAATAAATGAAAAAGCTTGGTCTTTCTGATGACTTACACGGAAACTGATAGAACATTATTTATGCCAATGAGGGAATCAGTCAGTTATAGAGCTCTTTAGGAAATGAAATTATTTATTATTCTCCCATTGGGCCCCTGTGGGCAATTAGACACGTCTTACATATTTTTATTGTTAATACTTTTTTATTTAGGTATTGACCATTGACGACAAATGTAAGAAACTTGCCAATTTGGGTCTTTGTTTTTAAATAATTAGCAGCGATCGGCGTATGTAGTGCCATTTGGGGTCAATAGACTTGAATGTTGATGTTAATGTGGATATGACCATGGGATTCCGGGAAAGATTACGTTTAGTCTACATTATATTTTTCCAAATGTTACTGTATCGTTAAGTGTAATACATAAAAAGTTCGATTAGAAAGAAATTAGAAAAAGAAATCTCCAGGTAAACAGTTAAGAAAAAATATTAAATAAAAGTTGATATAAGCATGGTAAAACAATATAACTAGGCACGTAAAATACAAATAATAGTAAAATAATTCACAAAGTTAAACAAAATCGTTTGATGAATGAAATGAAAATTTTCATTTTCATTAAACGATTCCGCCGGGATTTGGGAGGCATGTGCAGACAACGGTCACAAATCCCGTGTAACGGCACTACTTATGCCGATCACTGATAATTAAATAGAGGTACTTCGTGTCAAGTTCCATATCATTCCTACATAGCCGCTTTTTGTTAATTCGTTTAGGAGGTCAGCATTACGTCATTTTCCGATATTTTACGTAAATTACGGTAACACTCAATCACACACTTTCGTTTATCTGAGTGACTTAAATAAACGAAACTGTGTCCATAAATAACCATTTGCAGATGATATCAAAAATAAAACTTGAATTTGTAGTACTTATGTAAGTTTATTTGGTCTTACAGTACAATATTGGTGATATAATCATTACAAAGACATAATTATTTTCTATTTATTGATTAGTAGTATGTAATAAGCAATATAATCACAAGGAATCATAATTATGTATAAGTTTGTAGGCAGCGGTAACCTTACCACCAGGCGGGCAGTCTTTTGTTTTTCACCATAGTGGTGGACATAAAAAAAAGACTGAGTTACAATGTTACATTATAGGATCCACTGATTCGTCTTCTGTGTCTGATTGTTCGTCATCAGTGTCAAAGTCAAACATATCCATTTCAACAGGTTTTGTTTCAGTGTATTTTAAATTAGCTCGGATCATTATTCGTTTGTTTATTTTGTCGTCAGTCAAACGGTTACTAAGTTAGTGGATATCTACGAGGGCGGCGGCATCGTCCCACTTCAAAGTCGATGCGCTACTGTATAGAAATAGTAATACTGTGGTAGTACGCAGGTATTTTATAAGACTTTTGGGGAAAATTACGTAATTTTGCAATCCTAGGTCGCTTACATTCTATAACGCAACAATATGCACGTGGCATTTCAACAAATCAAAATTTTAAACATGGCAGTTACGTAACAAATATTACCGTAATTTACCAGCGATTTTGGTAAAATTACGTAATTTTACAACCCTATTATTGGGTATGGTAATTTCGGGGTTAATTTTACGGTAATTTTGGCAACACCCAAGCAGTCTGGCAATCACTCTACACACTGTCAGCTGTCAGTCAGTCCGTCGGTCTTAGTGTTGCCAATTTAGCCACTTTGTCGCTAAAACTGGCGACTTTTGGTGTACGAACTAAAACAGATAACGAATACGTTATCTCAACTTAAAAAGGAAACGTGAAGAAGCTAGTCATAGTGAGGGATTGTTCACTGTGCGAGTGTGGTCTGGACTAGGGTTGTAAAATTACGTAATTTTACCAAAATCGCTGGTAAATTACGGTAATTTCACGGTAATTTACGGAAATTACGGTAAACTTTGTTACGTAACTGCCATGTTTAAAATTTTGATTTGTTGAAATGCCACGTGCATATTTTTCGAAATAGAATGTGAGCGCCCTAGGATTGCAAAATTATTTATTTTCCCGAAAAGTCATGTAAAATACCGATGTACTTACTACGATGTTTCAAATTTAGATATTCTGAAATTCCACGCGCACAGCGAGCGAAACAGAATGATATGTTAAAGACATCGATAAACCGCGCAGTTGTCGCTCTTCGGCGACGAGGGCGGATGGATATGTTTGACTTTGACACTGATGACGAACGATCAGACACAGAAGACGTATCAGTGTATTCTTTATTGTAACATTGTAACTCAGTCATTTTTTCTATATCTACCGCTATGGTGGCAAACAAACAGACGGCCCTGGTGGTAAGGTTACAGACTTATACATAATTATGATTCCTTGTTTTTTTCCTTATTGATTAGTATTATGTAATAAGCAATATAATCATATTGCTTATTACTACTAATCAATAATAGAAAATAATTATTTCTTTGTAATGATCATATCACCAATATTGTACTGTAAGACCATTAAACTTACTTAAGTAGGTACTACAAATTCAATTTTTATTTTCGATATCATCTGCAAATGGTAATTTATGGACACAGTTTCGTTTATCTGAGTCACTCAGATAAACGAAAGTGTGTGTTTGAGTGTAATATTCGTTTTTTATCGAAAGTTACCGTATTTTACGTAAAATATCGGAAAATGACGTAAAATATGGTATTTTACCGTTTTTACCACGGTAATTTTACCGCTTTACATCCCTAGTAAATACCCATAAATTCCTCATCTTTGTATAATCTCCTTCCTCCTTCTATCCACCGGCCTATCGATTTTAGATCCCTTCTGACATTTCTGAACTCCTCCCCTTTTGTGTCTAATTACATTAACACAAGTAACATTCAACATTGGAATACAACTAAAGATCCAAGAGCCAAACTAGCCCGACATTTTACCAAAGACATCCCGGACATCAGCCTGTACGAGATTAGGATGGCCCTCAAACAGCTTAAAAACAACAAGGCACCGGGCGAGGACGGTATCACAACAGAGCTTCAGAGAGCGGGTGGAACGCCGGTACTGAAAGTTCTTCAGAGACTGTTTGATGCCGTCCTGCTCGAGGGCATAACGCCAGAGGCGTGGCACGGCGGCGTGGTGGCACTGTTCTTCAAAAAGGGGTGATAACACCTTGTTGAAGAACTACAGGCCTATCACGCTTCTGAGCCACATTTATAAGTTATTCTCGAGGGTCATCACGAATCGTCTCGCGAACAGGCTTGATGACTTTCAGCCTACCGAACAAGCTGGTTTCCGAAAAGGGTTTAGTACCATAGACCACATACATACGTTGCGGCAGGTTATACAGAAGACCAGGGAGTATAACCGGCCACTTTGCCTAGCGTTTGTGGACTATGAGAAGGCCTTCGATTCGATCGAAATGTGGGCGGTGCTACAGTCTCTCCGGCGGTGCCGGATAGATCATCGGTATATCGAAGTATTGAGGTGCCTGTACCAAAATGCCACCATGTCGGTCCGAGTACAAGAGCAAAGAACGGGGGCTATTCCATTGCAGAGGGGCGTAAGGCAGGGAGACGTTATATCTCCGAAACTGTTTATCACTGCAATGGAAGACGCCTTCAAACTTCTTGACTGGAATGGACTTGGCATTAACATAAATGGCGAGTATATTACCCATCTTCGATTTGCCGATGATATAGTTATCATGGCAGAATCGCTGGAAGACTTAGGTGCTATGCTTGTGAACCTAAATCGAGTGTCCCAACAGGTAGGCCTTCAAATGAATATGGACAAAACGAAGATTATGTCGAATGTCCATGTCGCGCCTTCATCTATAATGGTTGGGAACTCTGTCATTGAAGCTGTTGACCAGTATATTTACCTGGGTCAACTGATCCAGGTAAAAAGTTCCAGCTTCGAAGACGAGGTCCTTCGACGAATCCGACTAGGATGAGCAGCATTCGGGAAGCTAACATATGTTTTCTCTTCCACAATACCTCAGTGCCTCAAGACGAAACTATACAATCAATGTGTGTTGCCAGTGATCACTTAAGGCTCCGAAACCTGGTCCCTCACTATGGGCCTTATAAGAAGGCTCAAGGTCGCTCAACGGGCTATGGAGAGGGCTATCCTCGGTATTTCTCTGCGCGATCGCGTCAGAAATGATGAGATCCGCAAGAGAACGAAGGTAATCAGACATAGCCCAGCGGATTAGCTCGCTGAAGTGGCAGTGGGCGGGGCATATAGCACGCAGAACCGATGGCCGTTGGGGCAGAAAAGTTCTAGAATGGCGACCGCGTAACACCCCGTCTAGAATGGCGACGTCCCGTGCAAGCGCAGCACGGGACGTCCACCTACCAGATGGTCGGACGACCTTGTTCAAGTCGCGGGCACGCGCTGGATGCAGGTCGCTTCCAACCGGTCAGTGTGGAAATCTATGAGGGAGGCCTTTGTCCAGCAGTGGACTTGTTGTGGCTGAAATGATGAAGTAACATTAGGCTTTAAGACGTTTGTCAAAAGTATAATTAAGTAACATTGAGTGTCGTCATATAATTGTTGTGTCTGTATCTGTTGTAAGAATATCCACAGATTAGAGTATTATAATCAAAATAGTAATTTAAAGTGTATACAACGTGTAACTCCAAGTACGCAAAACCTCAAACACCCCAACTGAGTTGTATTATTATAAATTGATATATTTAAGTAATAATTTCGAAAAAAAAAATTCTCCGAGATAAGTACACTTTTTTGTTTTCTTAGCAATTGTAATAGTTTCTGAGCTCTGTGGCGCTTTTTTTATCAAAAAGACGCGCCATTGGCTACGACAGGCAAATATTAATATTAAAGAGTAAGCATCGCGTCAATGACGCGTAAGCGCCGCTAGCTGCACGGCACTTAACACTTTTTGGACGCGGCGGTATTACGTTTGTTTACCTACTTCATATTTTCTCGCTTGATTGTCGAGCGCAATTTAATAATAGACACAGCAATTAAAAATAATAATAATTATTTTTCAAAACCTATTTTATTGAATTGATTCTACTCATGATTCTAAACAAACTATTTTAGGTTTTGCGTACTTGAAGTTACACGTTGTATACACTCACGAGGCCAGTTCGCCGCAGAGTCACCTATTAAGCATAGTCACGTACTCAGCTATCTATGTTAAAAATAAAAAGCATTGTTAGTGGCGAGAACATCACGATATAGAGAGATAAAGAAATAATCGCCATAAAGAAGAATGAATTGATGCTAGTTATTAATTATAAACCTTCTAAACCAAATTTAATGGCTCACATTTTTTAGGCAAGTATTTATTTATAAAGTACGAACTACACTGATTTTATTGTAATTAGGACATCTAGGTAGCTAGGTAAGTCATCAAAAAAGGGTGTGTGCTAGCTAGGGTCTACAGCCAGTTTTTCCGAAAAATTCTATAAAACATCGAAACAAAGAGGCGGATTTTTACATTCTAAGGAGTAATCGCGCCTATTTGTTTCGATATTTTAGTAAAATGTTTCGATAAAACACTTGCAGGAGACCCAACTTAAGGTCACACGAGTTAAGCCGACATCAGTAAAAGTTTCATCTTTCGCGCTCTCACTGAAATTAAATGAAATTATTTATTCTGCCATTGGGCCCTTGTGTTGTGGACACTTATTAAACACAATAATATATACTTATTTTTTGTACTAACTCACTGTCCCTACACTCACCTCTACTCTCCCGCTATCAGCTTTTCATCAGTTTTAGCTACAATCTAGTTAACGACTTTCGGGATTAGTTCCAGCAGCGCAGCAGCGTAGCGATTCGGGGTCGGGGTATAGGAGTTGGTAACACTATCTGTCTGACAGGCCTGTCAGTGTCAGTTGAACAACAAGTTAGTTCTGACGTGGTTTTGTGTTTTGGGCCCGTTTCTTGTAAAGTTTGTAATTTACGAAAAGATTTCGTAATAATACAAATAAACACCGCAGATCTATTTTATAATGACCCAATTTAATTTTAGAACAATAAAATGTTCTCTGAATGCTCTAGCAAGTTCGTAACCTTGACAATAATTGTTTCATATTTAATTACTTATCTTTTCGCCGATGAAAATTTACAGAGGTTGCCGTTCTGTAATCCCCATCAAGAAGGAGTTCCAATTTCCAATGAGTAAGTTTTAATTATTATCGTAATAAAATATATTGTTGCAGTTATTATTAGCTGTAAACAAAACTTTGTTTTAAGTCCTGATAAACTAAGTTTTCATGATGTTTATTTTACGTTGTACTCTTTTATATTCTAAGTGTATGTATGCGTTTTGTTGTGTTTTCATGTTCCGGGATGGTTCATATATTTTCAAGGTCATTCTATGGTCTGTTTTGAACATGTTGGAACTAGTTTTATTGCAGTATTTGCGCAATTGTTTTAATTTTTTTGTAAAATAAGAATAATGAACAGCAGAGTACCTACGTATAATTCCGCCCCTTAGTCTGGCCAATTTTACTACCTACATTGCTATTGTAACTTCATGTAAAACACAAGAGTTACATCAACCCATATTCTTTTTAATATGTTTAAAGTGCTTATTACATTTACCAACAAAACCCCAAGTCAACTTGAAAATTGTCATGAAATTGAATTGTGTTGTAGCATGTTGAACTTCTAACATTGTTAAATTTCATGTCAATATTCAAGTTAGCTATTTCCACTTGGGTATCGTCGAAATTGTTTCTTTTTGACCTGAAAACAATTCTAGAAACGAGAAATGAATTTTACGCTTCCTTTTTTAATAAACCTTTAAATAATGATACATTTCCCATTTAATTGACATGGGGTTTTTGCACTTTTTAGGAAATAATTTTTATTTTATTTAATATACTCTTTTATGAGATTGTTAAGAGAGGTAGGGAGCGTAATTGTAAGCTACCCGACTGGGGAATTGACCTCACAGAATACCGCAGCCAAATAACAATTCCCTTGAGGGTTGTTGTGTTCCTGAGAGTGAGTGAGGTCGCCAGAAGGGAAGGAGATGCTGCGCTGGCAGTGGATGTGGTGGTGCACGAGCAATATTTTATGTTGCGAGTATTAATATGACTATAGTAATCGCTTCACATCAGGCCGGCCATTGGTTTATCTGCCACCAGACAAAAAAAAAGCTTGTCAACATACCTATTATTATCCCTTAAGATCGAGAAATTTTCATATTAGATAGGAAATATTAAAAAAAAAAAGAAAATGCTGCAGAAGCATCACTCAAAGTTTGCAGAGTTCCTAGGTTCTGCATGGCCTATGGGCACACCCCAGCCACTCAATACAAATGTTGCATATTTTACTACTACATAAACAATGGCGTCTGTGCAGAGTGTGAATGAGCGTGTGTGCGTGCGGCGCCATACAAACTGTTCCAGATTTGTCTCAGAGGGGAGGTGAGGTCGACACGAGAGAGCGGCAGGCAGAGGCCATACTATACTATTATTTATACTGTGCTATGGGACAGCTCCGTTTGTTCGTTTGTTTGTTTGTTTGTTTAGAACAAACGAAAAGAACAAACAACGTTACAGTAATAATAAGAAAACTAAATTGGAAATGGGCAGGCCATACCATTAGAGGTAAAGACAAATGGTCAAAGACAATAATGCACTGGTTTACTGGACACAGGAAAAGGAAAAGGGGCAGGCCATTTCGAAGATGGGCCGATGAAATAAGGGTTACAGCAGGTGTAGGCTGGACAACAACGGCAATGGATAGACAAAAATGGAAAAAGTTGGGGGAGGCCTTTGCCTATAAAAGGCAAACAGGCATGGTTATCGATGGAAAAAAACAAGTGGACTTGATACTGTCGATTTAAATGGAAACATGCACCAAATGTGTTGAAGAAGTTATTTTTATTTTTATTTCATGTAATATGTCTGAATAAAGGCTTTTATTATTATTATTATTTATGGGACAGCTCCGCCTACCCTACAGTCATAATAAAAAAATCGGTTGTCTGTAAAGTCAGTTTACTGACGATAGTTGAATGTGACAACGTCATAAGAAAATACTGATGGAATGTTTGCATTTTTCACAAGAAAATTTTAATGGAACGCCTCAGAGTAATCATCTTTTTTCGTATGATTTATTATTACTTAATTCTTACTAATATCACAGTATAAGTAATAGTACTACATACAGTATGTCCACTGTCGCTCTCTCGTGTCGACCTCACCTCCCTTATGAGACAAATCTAGAACAGTTTGTATGGCGCCGCTCGCACACGCGCTTACGCTTTGTTTATGTAGTAGTAAACAACGCGACATTTGTATGGAGTGGCCGGGGTATGCTAATATCATATATCGTAAAGGGAGATTGTCTGTTTGTGGCCACTTTCACACTTTAACTACTGAAGCGATTGCCATAAAATTTTGCGTAAGGATGCTGTTCAATATTTAGTTTTATCTGTTTGCCAACAGTTTGGTGATAGTCAGCACCTTGGATGGTTGGTTGACCGCCTTCTCGACGAAAGATGGTTCTAAAGTATGGAATTTGAAGACTCAGCCTTTATTGTCGTCCAATCTTCAGCATGTTGAGGTAATCTTTTTCCTCTGGATGGATTGGCTGCATGTGCATATGGTGGAAGGTATTAGGGAAAGTACCTCCGCCTGACAGAATACCACCCTGCTGACTGACAAATGAAGCTCTGGCGAAAAGAGAGGTAGGGAGCGTAATTGCAAGCTGACTGGGGAATGTGCCTCCGCCTCACAGAATACCACAGCCAAATAACAATTCCTTTGAGGGTTGTTGTGTTCCTGCGAGTGAGTGAGGTCACTAGAAAGGAAGGAGTTGCTGCGTTGGCCGTGGGGGTAGTAGCGCGAAAGATATTTCTTTTGCAAGCATTAATATGGCTATGGTAACGGCTACACATATGGCGGGTAGTATGCTTCTGGCACCCGGCGTTGTTGACGTTATATAAAAGAAAAGTATATAAAAGGTTCTTTTTTTATTCCAAGCTCACTGCCGGGGGCAAATGGGTACGTCTGGTGCCGTCCTTGCGTGGTACACTGTACAGCCTCAGTGGGGACACCATAGAACCTCTGCCGTTTGATGCTGAGCAGCTCCTGTCCTCATCATTCAAATACTCCGATGACCTGGTGATAGCTGGTGAGTGTATCAACTCAATTATAAATAAATAAATATTCCTGGACAAGTTACACGGCGCCATCTAGTCCCAAACTAAGCAATGTGCTTGGGTACGAGATCACAGATTAAATATATATTTTTTTTAATATGCAATATAATACATAGTAAACACTGAGACCACAACAAACAGACACGTTCATGCACACAAATGTTTGTCTCGTGTGGGCATCGAACTCGCGATCTCGGTGTTGACGAGCTCTGTGGCGTAGCGGTCAATGACGCGGCTTCGACACCAACGCTCGTGGGTTCGATTCCCACATAGGACAAACATTTGTGTGCATGAACATGTGTGTTTGTCTTGGTCTGGGTGTTTTCTATGTATTATAAGTATGTATTTACAAAAAAAAATATGTATTTACGTATGTTTATCAGTTGTAGTACCCATAACACAAGCTTCGCTTACTTTGGGGCTAGATGGTGCTGTGTAAAAAAAAAAAGTATCTAAATATTGTAAGGCTGCAGTTACACTATCATATAATTAAATAATAAATAAATAAATATTTCGGGACAATTTACACAGCGCTTGACTTAATTTGGGACTAAATGTCCCAAATTAAGCGCAAAGCTTGTACTATGGGTGCTAGACACCTGATAAACGTACCTACTTAAATACATTTCTTTGTAAATACATACTTATAATACATATAAAACATTCAGACCAAGACAAACAGACATGTTCATGCACACAAAGGTTTGTCTTGTGCGGGGATCGAACCCGCGACCTCGGAGTCAACGTAGCCATTGCTACTCATTCGCCCACCCGGCTCGTCATAAATCTAGGAGTCAAATAAATATATCTACGGTCATGTAATATCAACATATGACTTGAATATAACCATATGTTATTAATAGACGGTCATAGATATGTCATATATATTTGATTCCTACATCTAAAATTATCTAACTAAACAATAGATTATCTCATTAGGCGGGCCGTATGCATGTTTTTTTGTTTTTGCTTTTGCTCAGGCTACGACACATTTAGCCACAGACGATAGTATGCATTATTATTATTTAAATAGTTGTCTTGGCCAACTTGCCAGATAAATATTTTTTGAAAAATGGAACAATTCGACCTCGACCTGTCATCGAGAGGTCGTGGGTTCAAATCAGGGCAGGTGAATTTTTTCTGCCCCCCCTATGTCATACATATATGTATGTCTGGTACTAACAGTTGGATTAGATAACTTATTTTTGCATTTCACAGCCTATTTCTTGAGGAAGGTTACTAGGCTATTAACAAAAAAAAAAACGACCAAGTGCGAGTCCGACTCGCGCACGAAGGGTTCCTAGATCTATAAAAACGGCAAATAAATCACGTTTGTTGTATGGGAGCCCCCCTTAAATAATTGTTTTATTTAATTATTTCTTTTTAAAGTAAATATATAACTAAATATTATGTGAGTATTTCAAGCGTCTACCTATTGCCGTTAGCAATTGCGAGCAAAAACGAGCAAAAAAATCACGTTTGTTGTATGGGAGCCCCCTTAAATATGTAATTTATTATAATTTTTAGTATTTGTTGTTATAGCGGCAACAGAAATACATCATCTGTGAAAATTTTAACTGTCTAACTATCACCGTTCATGAGATACAGCCTGGTGATAGACGGACGGACGGACGGACGGACAGCGGAGCTTTAGTAATAGGGTTCCTTTTTACCCTTTGGGTACGGAACCCTAAAAAAGTCACGACCATTACAAGACAAAAAGGTTTAGTAGCCACCGTGCTTCACAAACAAACTATATACCTATCTATAATCAAGCAATCACGCCACCTCGGTGAAAGATTTAAAAAAGGGCCTTGAGAACACGTCGGGTGAGTGGTGAATCACCACTGTGTATACCTACACGACACTAGCATAGAAAACGTAAATAGAAAAAGTATAACAGAAGGTCCTATCTAATGTACCTCGGCATCAACCCATAACCTCTTTGCCTCTCAAGCGATTTAGTATGGTTATGGCATATCTATGGTATTGTATGTATGTAATCTCTATTATACCACAAAACAATACAAAGAAAAGTAGACAAATAAATTAAATAGTATATGTATAGGCGGGCTTATCTCTTATATAAACGATTCACAATAGGCGTGGTTAAATCAAATGGATTAATATAGTAAATAAGAAATATATGTTTATGATATGATTATATTAAATAAATGCACTGTGGATAAGAAAAAAAATAATAAAATGTAAAAAATATTAATAATAATATTTATTAGATCCTTTTAATACTGTTAATAATAGTATTTATTAGAACCAAATATTTTTTCCCGCTTAAAGAACTACAGTAATTTCTTTAATTAATGCTTGAATAATAATAGTAATTATATAATAGTGATAACAAATACTTGCTCACGTAGTTCTTTTATCTATTTACATTCTGTTGATATTTGATGAGTATAATAAAATTAGGAACGTTGCGCGGTATAAATAGCAAAATTACTTGAGTACCGTAATCCTCTTTAAACACTTTTGTTCATGTAAAAATATAAATATTCCAGTACAAATTTCACACCGCCATCTAGTCCCTAAATACGCAAAGCTTGTAATATAGCTAGCTGATTATAATATTTAATTACTTTTTGACGTGGTAACGTGTTATAAATCGATGAACGCCGGCTGCACGCACGAAAAAGCTTGTCATTGTTACGTTCCGCCTGATCCGAACGTCCAAGTGAGAGCGCGGAATAAGCGATAGAAAGGCACGATCGGCCTATGTTTCTTATGACGTTATCACGTAAAATTATCGTTCGTAAATCGAGTTTACAGAGAACCAATTATTTTTTTGTAAATACGTACATAATATAATAAATAAGAAACATCAAGAGCAAGACAAAGAAAAACAGGTTCTTGAACACAAATATTTGTCTAGTTCGGGGATCGAATCCGCGATCTCGGAGTCAACGTAGTTCTTGCTAACCATTCGACCACTGGGCTCGTAATATCATAATGTTACTGAGGAAAACATTATTTTACTGTGTTCATTTGAGGAGCTTGATGGTGTCGTTGCGCGTGTCAGTCTAATCGATCACGCAAGTTAAACAACGTCGACCGTAACCTGTCTCTGAATGGGTTTTTTCTCGAGCTCCTCCGTGCTTCGGAGGGCACGTTAAGCTGTCGGTCCCGGCTGTTGTCACCAGATAACAGTCGTTAAGTCAAAGTTAGTGGCATTTGGTCGGCTTGAAAACACTGACCTCCGCCAACTCGCAGTTGAGCAGCGTGACGGAGTATGGTCTAAAGCCCTTCTATTGAGGGGAGACCCGTATCCCAGCAGTGCGATGCGATGATAATGGGTTGATGCCGATTTGCACCAAAAGCTCATATTGACCAAGTGTAGGTATAAATAATAATTCGAGACAAGTTAACCATCTGTATCATTATTTAATCTACTGTCGAGGTTATTATACTGTGTTACGTATTCATATTTACATTGATAATGCGTTTTGATTCTTGGAAATTTGGACACTCGTCTGAACCAAAGATAAAGTTTATCTTTACGTATGTTTTATATAAAAATTGTTGTGAATAAATAGGAGGAGAGATATCTATGATTGGTTCTTACATTATTTTTTTATACCACGCCGGGTGGCAAACAAGCAAGCATGCATGTGAAGCGGTTACCGTAGCCGATATTAACATTCGCAACATGAAATATTGCCAACGCAGAAACTCCTCCATCTCTGGTTCACTCGCTCGCAGGAACAAATCAAGCCTCAAGGGAATTGTTATTTGGCTGCGGTTTCCTGTGAGGTGAAGGTACTTCGGTACTTCCACAATCGAGCAGCTTACAAATACTGTACCCTACCTCTCTTTCGCCAGAGCCTCTTTCGCTAGTCGGCAGGGTGCATCACGTGCAGGTGAGGTTGGCTTTGGCTCTAAAGATCGTGATGAGCCACTTACATCCCAAAACTGCTTCACTACGGTTGTTTTCAAGCCGCCTAAAAGCCACTGACTTGGCTTAACAACTGTCATTTAACGACAACAGCCAGGACTGACGGCTAACGTGCCCTTCGAAGCACGGAGGAGCTCGATATAAATAAACCCATCCATGGACAGGCTACGGTGACGTTGCTTAACTTGTGTATTCGATTAGACTGGCACGCGCAACGATCGATCCATCGAGCTCCTTAATTTAAGTTATACGAAAGAATTGTTTTACTTGACTACCCATCAATCTTAAGCTTTTAATGCCTCATTTATCATATTGCTGCCTTTTTGCTGGTCACTGGTGTTAATCATGAATACACAGGAAACAGTGGTGGATTCCCACCAGAGGGGGCTTGTCTCGTGAAAGAAAAAAATGGGGTGTGGCTGGCTGTGTCATGAACACAGGCGTTGTGTTGTTCGTGAAAACGTTATATGCACTAAAATTATCTCAAAATTGCAGCTCTTCCACCTCCCCGCACGCGATGTTCAATAGCCATCAGCGTAATAAATTCTTTGATCCTTCATCTATCCAGTGGTGTGATTGAATTTTGGACGCAGAGCACAGATTCGAAACTACAACGCCAAACTGCGTGTGTGATGTGATTTTATTATCATTAGATTTTTTGGATTGCCCCCGTATGGTAGCAAATTTAAACTTTAAAGGTTTGTGGTGTAAGTGGTTCATCAAGATCCTGGAACCAAAGCCAACTTTACTTGCACGCGGTGCACCCTGCTGACTGACAAACGAAGCTCTGGCGAAAAGAGAGGTAGGGAGCGCAATTGTAAGCTATCCGACTGGGGAATGTATCTCCACCACACAGAATACTGCAGCCAAATAACAATAGGGGTGTAGACAGTAAACGAAATATAATACAAATTATTGTTTTTCTGAGAGTTTATATTATAGAATTACCGAAAATGACATATTTTTACTCATTAAGTTTATTATCTTTTTTATTTTAATTAATAAAAAGTAAATATTTAATCCGTAATATCACGTGATCGCAAACACCGATCACAGCGTGTGACGTCACGATCTTCTAAACATTGTGTGTGACAGCGACATTTTGATGTAAACATAAAGATTAGCTTGAACATTTTACTTTTGATTTGATAAAAAGAAGAAATTAAGTGAACAATTGTCACATTTGTAAAGTTTTCCATATCATTTGGCATCTGAAATAACATAGTACATTGTTCATAACCAGATTTTTAGACCTATAAAGGAAAATAACCTATGACTGTCTTCTTCATCAAGTTATCAGTATTTTTGTACGGAACTTCAAGACATTATATAATAGAATTGTAACAAAATATTACTTACATCAAAATGATCTTCGCAATAATAAACATTTTGTGCTGTTAGTGGTACACCTAGCAAGTTGAAACCACTTTTTTCGTATTGCTTTTTGTTTTGGCACGTACACAAACAGTTTTTGTGGTGTTTTGATTGTAGTATTTTGACACAAAGGCACTGCACAATACTTGTAGAACTTGGAATCCATTTCTATACAGTTTTTATTAGTATACGTATAAAATATACAATGAACTGCATCCGCTTACTATGAAACAATGTTGTTGTTTAGAGGATCGTGACGTCATAGCGACGCCATGACAGAACTTTAGCGTTTTACCGGGAAATTTTAAAAAGAAATTTAATAAGTGGTTTTTTAATTTAAGTAAGAGTGTATTTATTTTTTATATATTTTTTTTAGGTGTAATAAATGTACATCTGTAAAAAAAAATATTTCCAAAAAATAGTCTACACCCCTATTCCCTTGAGGGTTGTTGTGTTCCTGCGAGTGAGTGAGGTCACCAGAAAGGAAGGAGATGCTGCGTTGGGAGCGGGGGTGGCGGCGCGCGAGTGATATTATATGTTGCGAGAGTTAATATAGCTACGGTAACCGCTTCACATCAGGCGGGCCGTATGCTTGTCTGCCACCCGACGTAGTATAAAAAAAAAACAAAAGACGTATTCATGACAATACACAATTAACAATGAAGTTAACATTGCTATCATTTTTATCAGTGATCATGAAAAGTGATATCAATGTAGGTATTTATAGTTTCCTATATATAACCATTATCTAATTTGTTATGTTATGCCATCATGTGAAGCTTGTTTTGATTCCCGGTCAAGTAAAATTTCTGTATACTCACTAGGGTTAGTTGAAAGTAATTTTCTTGAATAGATAGGCTCGCTTTTTTAAACTTTCTGTTTCAATATAATTTATGTATATGGATGTGGTCAATGTAATAAATTAGTTATTGTTCATACTGACCGATACTTGGTCAATTTCAAGACGAGCTCGGTGGCGTAGCGGTCAATGACGTAGCTTCGACACCAACGCTCGTGGGTTCGATTCCCACATAGGACAAACATTTGTGTGCATGAACATATTATGTCTGTTTGTCTTAGTCTGGGTGTTTTCTATGAGACGAACTTCTTAGCTTCCATGGATTCACCGTGCGGGTGCCGGGTCCATCGTGTGGCAGAGAGAGAAACCCAAGCAGATCCCGAGACTTGTGACACGGGTGTAGGTTTAAGGGGCCCCTTTCCGACGTACATCAACACTCACCTTCACTACTTGTGTTTCTCTCCCTGCCCTGCCAAATCTGGTATGAACCTGCTAATGCAGCTTTAGATACTCGTTCTAGTATAGAACTTACTGCACTTCTGGACAAGCCAAGGTCTTTCAGCAGGTTATAGAGAGATTTTGCTGGTATACCTCTCGCTCCTACTTCTACAGCGTATAGATTAACTACATAGCCGCTTTTTGTTAATTCGTTTAGGAGGTCATAATATTTGTTTTGTTTTATCGCGTGGTCTTTGGGTATGTTAGTTTCCCACGGTACGGTAAGCTCTACAAGTACTATACGTTTTGTAGCTCTGGAGAAAAGGAAAATGTCCGGTCTGGATGTCGAAACAACCACATCTTCTGGGATTTTATAGTGCTTTTCATACGTGTCCATTAAAATAGTCCAGTCAGGTGCTGCACTGAGGATTGAGTAAGGCTTGTTCTTGGAGTTTGAAGTTGAGCCTCCTTTTATAAAGTTAATTTGTCTTTTGTTTGTCGTTAATCCTTTTTGGGCTCTAGCTATTGAAAGGCTTATGGCTTCACGTATGATTTGAAGTACTCTGTCATGGCGATGTGAGTAATGACCCCTATCAAGGAGCACCTTGCATCCCACCAATAGGTGCCTTGCTGTACATATCGCCTCTCCACAGGTATAGCAACATTTTTCAGAGGCTTTTCCCCACCTAACTAAGTTACTCTGGTCAGGGAGGGTCATTTGAAAGGCATTAAGATAGAATTTTAATAAGGCAGGAGACCAGTCATACAGCAAGGTGCGCCACTTCAGAGCTAACGGGATGCAAAACTCGCCTATGGTTAACCACTCACTTTGCATTCATAAAAAAAATGTATTTACGTAAGTTTATCAGTTGTCTAGTACCCATAACACAAGCTTCGCTTACTTTGGGCCTAGATGGCGCTGTGTAAAAAAAAAATAGATTTGAGTTGATTTTTGTTTGGGTTAGTTTTTTCTTGTGTCCTGTCATCGGAAATAGATCCTATCCTATCCCATCCTAATTCTTTAATTGAAATTCTATTCCCATCCTAATTCTTTTATTGAAATTATAAATTTATATATAATTCTATTCTATTCTTTTTTTGAAAATATGATGATAAAACAGTTTAATTTGCTCATTACTTATATTTTGTTATTTGTATGTTTATACTATTGTTTTTTTGTAACAAATAAAAATTTATTTATTTATACAATCTAAAAACCTTACATTAAACTATAGAGTCACTTTGGGCTAGCTAGATCTTTGTATGAGTTCGCAATCAAGTAATTTGACAAATAATATTGTCTTTATAAAATTACATATAAATCCATATATAATAATATAACATAACAGTGTTACAGGTGGGAAGAAAGTAGTGGCAACTTGTAACAACAGTGTAATTGGTTGGGAATATTTTATTCCCATCGAGAAACAGTGTGACTCGTTGGGTTTTTTTACCCGACTGCGACAGAAGGAGGGTTATGTTTTTCGAGAGTATGTATGTATGTATGTATAATTATTTGGCACGCTCTGCAGCCTAAACGGCTGGATGGATTTTAGCTTGAGAGGTGTCGTTAGATTCGTATTTGCTGTAAGAGTGACATAGGCTACATCAAATATATATAAAAAAAATCAATATGGCGGCTGTGAGCCGCAAAATTGTCGTTGCTGTAATTTTTTTTTCTTCTAAATATTATCGATATGGGTATCAAAATAAAGGGTGTCGATGACCTGATTTCAAATATATATTGGATATATTAGTTTTTGCCTGCGGCTTTGCTTGTATGGAATTATATTATTGTTACGCGTGATTAATAAATCTGTTGTAGGTGCAGTCGGGTTTTTTATTTTTTAAATTAACTTATAACTTGTTTTCCCAACCAGTCACAGTGTCACAGTTGAGGGTGTGACTCGTTGGGAACAAACATGTAATTTTATGCATTTGGTCCAACTTGAGAGATAGGATAGTTATCTTAAGATGGACCTTTCCATTCCTTAAAATAGGGGACAAAAGATTATAATGACGTCCACGCGGACGAAATCGAGGACGATCGAGCGTTTTGTTTTTGGCTACGCGCATACAAAAGGCAAAATCTAGATGTGCGATTATTTTTATAGGTTCTCGTGAATCGCTATGGCTGGGCGTGGATGCAAATACCGGCGGAGTTATATACGAATGCGGATCTGGCGGATGTAACAGTGAGCAACAGACTGCGGGCGCTGGACATGACGTGCTCGTGTTAAGAAGGCATTCAAACACCGTCCGAGCGTTAGATCCTCGTACGGGTAACGAGAAGTGAGTGCAGATGTTATATATTTCTATTTTAGATTATATACGATTGCGGATATGGCGTATGTGACAGTGAGCAACAGGCAGCGGGCGCAGCACAACTTTATTGTGCACTCCGTCGCTGAATATCATATTCTCAAAAGACCACATTCGTAAATCGCCACATTCGCAAAACACGATATTCGCAAAACATCATATTCTCAAAATATCATGATCTTATAAAACCATACTCGCAAAATACAACATTTTTGTGATATCACATTCAAAGTACAGTCACTGGTTTTTTTTTATTGAAAAGATTCGTAACTGTTTAGTAACTGGTGCATAAAGCCGCCGTCGGCATTATGTTTTTGGCGCCCAGTGTCCTTTTTTACCGTTTTTTGAAAATATGATGTTTGGAGAATATTGTACAAAAAACCAAAGTGATAGTTACCTACCCCCTCCCCCAAGTGATAGTTAGTAACATTCGGCTCGATAAGACCGCCTTTGTACTAGTACTTAATGTTTTTCATTGATGTATTTTTCTTTTCTTTTGGCGCAATAAACTATATTGTACTCTATTCAAACACAGTATTAGCGTTAGATCCATACATCAGTAATATGAAGTGAGTGCATTAGATTTCATACATTTCAATATCGAGTTACATACGGATGCGATTTTGGCGGACGTAACGAGCGCACGTAACGTGTGCAAAACTGCGGGCGCAAAAAATTTTGTAATACCATTCAGGGGCAGTGATTCAAGTTAGATTCCTGCAGGCAACGTATAGAATGGAAGCGACTTTTTGCAAGGAAATTGTACATAGCATAATGAAATTTATGACAATTGTATAACATATAAATTGAAATACGAACCAAAAAAGGTTGCGCGACTTCCGGGGAATCCTCGCGCATTCTCGAAAATTCCCCTAGCTACTGTCGATGCTGCCTGTGGAATCCGCGGGAAGTGGCGCGACAGGGGAGTCGATCGGGTTGGTCACAGAAATGGAAAACGCGAGAATACTCGAGCATTCTAGCGAATTCGCCCGCCTTCTCGCGTCATGAGGCGAAATTGACGCTTCCATTCTATTACGCGGCTGTATAAATTGAGTCTTGGCCGTTGGAGTTTTTGAGACTTGGAGTTGGCCGTGTGGTTTCCGGCAGATTTTAATAGAATCACTCCGTCAATTCCCGTGGATGTCGTACAAGGCGACTAAGGGAAGTACATTACCAAACATCGATCAGGCCTTCCCAACCCGTTTGGCCAGCGTGGGAAGTGTAGGCCAAATCCTCCTTCTGTTTGGGACAGACGAGAGAGGGTCGTGCTCCTGTAGACTAAAATGACCTGATGATGATGATAAATTGAGTCTAAGTGCATATGTTATTTATTTCTATTTTGAATTATATTCGAGTGCAGATTTGGCGGAGGTAACAGCAACAGAATGCGAGTGCTGGATATAACTTTATCTTGTATTTTGTATTTACTAATGACCTATCGGCAATGTGGATCCTCAAGAATAAAGAACAGATATAGTAGACCATCGATTAAAACTGAAATTGACCGTCGATTAGTTAAGTCAAAATGATCTGCACCACTTCAGTTAAAACCCAAACCTTTCGTCATTCTACTTTTATACATAGCACTGTTTTTGGCGATTTTCCTAGAAATAAAATTTAATAAATTTGAAAATCCTTTGCTGTTAAACTTATAATTACCACGGTAATTAACGAGATCATACATGTAAAGTAGTTTTACATACCTTTATTATTGCCTGACGTTTCGATCTGCTTGCACCGGTCGTGGTCACAGGCTGACTAACGAGGATGAGATGGTCCTTTGCTGATGACTGTACTATTTCTATAACTTTATCCTCTCTTAGTTTCACGGATGAGTAAGACCCTGCATTACTTTTTTACTATCCACAGATGGAACTTTAGCGTAGCAGAACACAACCTAGCGCTGAGCAGACGAGAGTGCATGGGCCCTAGCAGTGGCCCTCCTTCGCCCGTCCACGTTGGAGTTGCCTTGCCCGAAGGAGTCATCGCCATCAAGCGGCCAGGGGAAACGGATTTACTATGGCGACAAAAGGTACGTGTTTTAACGTAAAACAACGTTAATATTGCATTGAATTTTATGAGAACCTACTTATCAGAATAGTGGACCTTAACGAAAACGAAAAACAGAGCCGAGCGTGACGGGTCACTCTCATTCACACAAAGAAGTTTTCACTTCAAAAAGTATTTTGATAAAGTGGTATATATTTTTTAACAAAAAAATGGGGTGTGGTGTTATATGTCCATGTTCAATAGTCCTTACTTAGCATAATAAATTCTTTGATCCTTCTTCTATCCGGTGATGTGATTGAATTTTGGATAGAGATGATAGATTTGTAGCTGCAACACCAAACTGTATCCCCCGATATTTTGTTATCATTAGTTTTTTTGAATAGCCTCCCTATGGAAGCAATTTTATTCACGTTAAAAATATTCTAATTTCCAAAGAGTTACTTGTGATTACTAATGAGTGTAGAAAGGAAATTTTATAATAACAATATTATTTCAGTTAGAAGCCCCCGTGGTGAGCATGTGGCGGCTGCACGGAGGGTCGCTGCAGCACATCGACGTGCTGTGGGAGGCCACGCGCTCGCTGCTGGGCGGCGGGGGGCAGCCGGCGCCGCCCTCGCTCTACATCGGCACGCATGACAAACAGGTCACACTTGTGTATACGATTGGTCACTTTAACACTGCATTGGGACGGTATTTGCAGGTGAAAGCGAAGTAAGACCTGCTACTGTTCCGCTTGCGTGCTCGGTTGGTTTACTGAGCGCAAAAGCGGAGCAGGTAAAAGTCCTCTCGTATGGTTGATTTACTGGACGAGAGACTCACATCCCTAGATATAACCGGAAGCTTGGCACACGGGGCGCATTAGCCGTTAGGTATAGGGTACGTTGCATTGGGACGGCATCATGGAGATTTGGGGATTGGTGGTAGGGCACCGATGCTTGGGAAACCCAGCGTCGGTTCGCCACGAGCTACTCGACTTAAGAGTATCTAAGTAGCCTGCATGGAGGCGAAAGGGGAGTAAGACCTGCCACCAATCTCTTTGCGTACTCGGTTGGTTTAACGAGCGCGAGAGCGGTGCGGGTAAAGGTCCGCTCGTCTGGTTGGTTTACTAGACGAGACACTCACAATCCTGTGATATAACCGGAAGGTTAGCACACAGGGGCGCATTAGCAGTTAGGTATAGGGTACGTGCATGGGGACGGGGTGTTAAGTTTGAGACTGCTTTTGTTTTTAAACAAAAGCACTGCTCTTTTGTTTAAAAACAAAAGAGCATTAGACCAACAATGACCCCGAGGTTGGTGGAGCCATGGGAGGTGGTGGGTTTGCGCGGGGACGGGGGTCACTCCATCACATCGACGTGTTGTGGGAGGCTACGCGGTCACTGGTGGGCGGCGGGGGGCAAATTGCGGGTGCTTGGCAATATCGACGTGTTGTGAGAAGCTACGTGATCACTGGTAGGAGGCATCAATAGTCATGACAAGCAGGTGACACTCATGTATGGGGAAGTTAGTATAAGAGTCCGTATGTGAAATTGCGCCGATTTTGTAAAGAAACGCTTCCCTTCGTTTTCCAGAAAATGTTTTCCATCGTTTTCCAGTTTTCCAAAAAAGGGCCGCGGGGGACGTGTACTCTCAAATCCCTTAGAACAAGCATTCCCAACCTTTATTTCACCAAGCCCCCCCCCCCCCCCCCCCCCACTAAAAATAATATTTTCATGCCCCCCAAATTTTTTGACAGAAGCGAGTAATTTGGAACAGTTGATTTACCTACTCTTTAAATGATTTTTTTTTTTCGGAAATAAACGAGCCTATTAAGCCCCACCTGACATGACACATGACACATCTACGTCCCACAAGGGGAGGCGTGCCCCATTGGTTGGGAAGTCCTGCCTTAGAACATTATTAGTCAATGTTACATTTTTTTTATATCTAAATCCCAGGTTTAAATTAAAATTTTGTCTACAGCTGTATATCCAAGAGGGTGTCCTCTACGCCCAGAAGTTAGAGACAGCGGTGTCAGCGCGCCCTCTGCCGTGGAAGTTGTTGCAGTCCAGGCCATCGCTAGAGGGCGACACTGCTCTACAAGTGCAAGAGCCTGACCCAAACACATTGTCGCTCATCACTTTATATGGCAACTCAGGACAAACAGGTAAGGGTTGCCAGCATATTATTCCTTCTTCTTCTTTTTAATTAAATGGCTCCATCGTTTTTGTTTTTTTATATTTCTCTTTCTTCTCGAATTCTCGATAGACGATATCTGGGTGGTCGAATGGCTGGCAATGACCAATTTGACTCCGAGGTCACAGATCTGATCCCCGCACAAGACAAATATTTGTGAGCATGAACATGTCTGTTTGTCTTGGTCTGGGAGTTTTCTATACATTTTTTTTGTAAGTACATGTTTATAATACATAGGAAACATCCAGACCAAGACAAACCGACATGTTCATGCACACACATGTTTGACTTGTGCGTGTCTCGGAGTTAAAGTATATTGCTTTGCTAGCTATTTGACCTTCGATACCGATCATTCGATTCGAGATATATATATGTAAGTTGCATTAAGGTTCATATTACTGTTGATAGCTTACAATTGCGAGCATACGATTTCAGTCTTTAAGGTATTATGGAGTATTGCCCGTGACTGTACTTCTTAAATTTTACCTTATCTTTCAGGCAGCCACGGCTTCTTCCTCTATCTCCAAGAAACCTGCGACCAGGGAGTCCAAGTTGACGAAGACACCATACCAGACTTCCTCCCAAACGCCAGCGAAGAAGATCTTCACCACATCCATATCCACGTGTCCCCACTTTGGTATTGGTGGAAGGAACTGCTGGTCTTCGCTATCAGCTCAGCCTTACTCATGAACCTAATGATTTGGCCTATGATTTACGTTCCTAAGCCCAATCCGGTACTTCCAGCCCCAACTCAGGAGTACATAATGATTGATAGGCCATTCCAAAGACCTCCGTCTAACAGTGGAGAGTTTACAAGTCGGTATGAGAATGACTTTGTCCCGTTGAGGTGTTTGGGCCGGGGTGGGTTTGGTGTGGTCTTTGAAGCGAGGAATAATATTGATCATAGGGAGTATGCCATCAAGAGGATCACATTGCCTAAAAGGTAATCTTGTATGTCATTTTTTTTTTTTTATGTCATATTAAATGTATGAATGAATGAAAAGTTTATTACATTAAGTACAAAGACACTTACACTTACTTAGTAATACATATACAACACCATAAATCATTGTATATAGTATCAAACCCCGGCCACTCCATACAAAAATGGCACGTTTGCATGTAATAAACCAAATGACGTCTGTACACGTGCCTGTGCCTATGTTTGCGTGATGTTCGCTGGGGCTGACATTATTCAATTATTAGTCAGACATAATAAATACACTACAGTGACTCCAGTTAATATTCACAAAACGCCTTGTTTAATTGCCATTGCTAACTTACCGAAAATTTTATATTTTCTAATCACCACTAAATAGAATGTCCGCCTTCCGAACACCGGTTCATTGTAAATGGTAAAACCATTTTATATTTTGCACGTTGCATAGAAACTCGGCACGGCTCCCTGCGCCTATTACCCGCGCAGATTCGGACAAGCGTAGGTAGATCGGCACCGGCTGCTTTCTTTCTGAATACGGCGTAAGTGTCCACAAAAACCTAATGGCATAATAAATAATTTCATTTCATTTCATAACAGAGAGTCTAAACGAGAGCGAGTGCTGCGGGAAGTGCGGGCGTTGGCCAAGCTAGAGCATGACAATATCGTGCGATATTTCAACGCGTGGATCGAAGTGCCGCCGCCGCGGTGGCAGCAAGAACGAGATGCACATTGGCTGCGGTAAGTGTAATCTTTTTAAAAGTTTCAGGGTCCTGGATACTCTTACTTTTGACGCAGATTAGACGCAGCGTACAGCGTATTTGTAAGCTGCTCGACTGGGGAAGTACTTCCACCTCAGAGAATACTGCAGCCAAATAACAATTCCCTTGAACCCGTCGTGCTGCGAGCATTAATATGACTATGGTTAATCGCTTCACATCATGCGGGTCGTATGCTTGTCTGCCATACGACGATAATATTAAAAAACAAGATTAATTCTGTATTTGGTTATTTTTACGAGGATGTATTCATTGATGTTTGCTACTCTTTCACGGTTAAACAGCTGCACTTATTTGGATGCAATTTCTCGTACATATAGAATATGTGCTGGTTTGATATTATGATACTTTTTTTCCAGATACGGTGTTATAAAACGCGAGTAATAGTTTGATTTCTCATATACCTTTCGCAGGGAACTGGAGGGTGCTTCGCTGGGCATGTCCAACTTCACAGCCACCTCCCCCCCGCCGCCTTCCTACCGCAAGGAGGACAGCGTCAAACTGAACCTTCATAAGACTGACGAGGACTTCCTCAACCCACAGTTCGACAAGTTCTCCAAAAGGTATAGGTACGTGATGATTGATTTTTGAAGGAATTGTACATATGCAGTTTAATTAATATTTGGAGACAAATTAACAGCGCCATCTAGTCGCAAACATCACAAACTAAACGAAGCTTGCAGAATAGAATATTTATCTATTTGTTAGAACATAACATTTTCATAAAAGCCACACCAACATATTGCTACTAATATATAGGTATATTTATTTATTAATATACATAAAAAAAAACTTTTTTATTTTGTCCCGTCTTTTGTGTAACAATCTAATCTTATAACTATTATATCCGCTAAAAGAACGTTTAACCACACCCCGGCCACTCCATACAAATGTTGCGTCGTTCACTACTACATAAATAATTGCGTCTGTACAGAGCGTGAATAAGCGTGTGTGCGTGCGGCGCCATACAAACTGTTATAGATTAGTCTCGGAGGGGATGTGAGGTCGACACGAGAGAGCGGCAGGGAAGGGCCATACTGTACGTAGTACTATTACTTATGCTGTGGTTTAACGTTGTTATGATGTCAAATGATAAAAAAAAACACCTGTTTTGCACTCTGGTAAAGACGACATTGAATTATTACATCACGTTGCTTTCTATTTTGATTGTGAACTGATTTCGTGAGGTGAATGTAGTTGTGTTTATAAACTTTGTCTGTCTGTTTGTTTCGGCTAATCTCTGAAACCGCTGGACCGATTTTGACGGGACTTTCAGTGGCAGATAGCTGATGTAATAAGGAGTATCTTATGCTACTTTTATTTTATAAATTTTATTTATTTTTATTATTAAATAGTAAAAAAAAAAAAACTATTCCGCGCGGACGTAGTCGTGGGCACAGCTAGTTTCAAATAAATTTTGTTCCAGATCTCAAAGCTGCAGTGACTCATTCACTGTGGTATTCGACGAAGATGCGTCAAAACATGCCAACTTCACTATTTCATCTGAGACACCAAAGAAACACTCCCTGAACAGCAGTGATACGTCACGGAAGCCAAGCGGCCTGGGAAGCCCTGGCTCCAGGAGCCATAGTAACCCGGGAAGCAGCAGCCCAGGAAGTAGGTAGGTAGAAGACTAATACCTTCTTGCTGTGACATATGGCCATTGATTGATTTATTTATTAAATGGCTTTACGGCTCTGGAATCAATGTTCTTTAGAGCCCGTCTTCGTATTATTTCTTTATCTTATTCCCGGCTTCAGGGACATTCCGAAAAATATCGTTAGGAATCTTCTTACCATTACTTAATAATAATTCACCAGTAAAATCGATAGTGCGAATTTTTGTGTTGTTTTTCTTCTTCTTCTAGATTCTACTAATTTTATACACTCAAATGATTACTTGCACGATAATACACTATCTCTATTATGTATGAATATCATTGTACATTTAATTATGTAATTAGTTTAAAGCGGTTACTGTAACCGCTGTAATAATTTAACAGCTAATTAAATGTACAATCGAAAATCATTAATAAGCGAGCGAAATAAGCGAGTTACTAGCGTGCTAGCACCCCGCCAGCAACTTCTATAAAATAAACTTCTAAGATAACCGATCGAAACCACTTTTGACCGCAAAAATCAGGCAAAAATTATTTTGACCAACGCCCTTTCTAAAACAGTTTAGACTGATTTTGGTGATCAGAAGTGGTTATAACTATCGTTTTTAGTCAAAAGCGATTTTATTTGATATAAAGTTCAGAATGCATTGTAGTCAATACCCGAAGTCTTTAGTCAGTTTGTCTAGTCAAACCTACCTGAGGTTTGACTAGACCTTACCTCCCTTTCCAACAGCAAGTCGAGCCTCATTCGCTTCGCTCGCCCGACGTTTGTTAATCACAATTAGTGTCATCAATCACCTTGTGAATCCAGAGGTAGTCTTAACTTCTCGATAACACAGACCTAGTGAGGGGACTCAAAATAACAAAAGCTTTTGAGTTTGTCTAGTAATAAGTGAGACAATATTAGAGATAGTGCATTAAATATAACTCAACAAGAAAGTGTTTCACCTTAATAGACACTAAGAAAAGTTAATGTTTATATTAAAGTTAAATTACTTATTAGCCCGTAAGCTAGATTGTAATATTTTAAAGTATCTGAATGCTTTATAGAAAAAAAAACACAAGTATAACCTAACCTTACCAACGTCATTGTCCAAAACTACTTTTGACTGTTAAAAGTGGTTTTGACCATCGTCTTTGACTGATTTTTCAGTCATTAGTTGTGACTGGTTATGAGTTTTGACTGTAACATATACATTCTTCTATTCCAGAAGCCCAGGCTTGAGCAAAGCTGGAGCAGTAAGTCCCGAAGATGATTCATCCATAGACAAGAGACTTCAACGGGTCAAAGAACATGAAGAACTCAGCAAGAGTAAGAGTATACATGGCAAGAAGAAGAAGGTTAGTATACCTGTTAAATAACACTCACCTGTAGATGCTAATGTACATACATCAACCCATAATCAACCTACTGTTGGGATGCAGGTCTCCCCTTAACCGAAGGGGTTTAGAGGATACTCCATCACGCTGCTCAACTGTGGGTTGGCGGTTGGCGGTTGCGATCCGTTTTGACATACATATATGTACATAATGTAGAGTGGGTTGTAAGTGGTTTATCACGATCTTTAAAGCCAATGCAAACCTCACCTGTACGTGGTTCATTCTTCCGACTAGCGAAAGAGGCACTGGCAAGAGAGGTAGGGTGTAGCGTATTTGTAAGCTGCTCGACTGGAGAAGTTGGGGGTACTTCCCCAGTCGAGCACCTTACAAATAATATACACAATAATACATTTTTGAGGATTTATGACAGCCTCTCCCCCTCACCCCTTGGTGAGCCAAGGGGTGAGGGGGAGAGGCTGTCATAAATCCTCAAAAATGCCTCACGTAAATAATGGACTCCCCCTAAGCTCGACATAGGAATCGACTCATTGCCTTTTTGTCTTGGGTAGCCAGCCCCCTTACCACCAATTCTTATTGCGATTCAATAACTGATTAGATTGCTTATTCATACCAATGAATAAGCGACTCTATTTCAAACTGAATAGAGTCACTTATTCATTGGTATGAATAAGCATTCTATTCAGTTATTGAATCGCAATAAGAGTTGGTCGTAAGGGGGCTGTATGTTTAGCAAATGATTGTGTTTGTTCAGAAAGGCCACACTCGCCACTGGTCCCTGGACATGTGCGTCCGCGAGAACGTGGAGGACACCAAGATGTACCTGTACATCCAGATGCAGCTCTGCAGACGGGACAGCCTCCACGATTGGCTGAGGATGAAACGAACTGCCGACGCGAGGGGAAATGAGGTATTTAATATAAATATTCCTGGACAAATTATACACTGCCATCTAGTTACAAACTAATCAAAGCTTCTACTATGTGTACTAGAACTGATATAATACTTAAATACATTTTTTTTTGTAAATACATACATATAATACATGGAAAACACCCAGACCAAGGCAAACAGACATGCATATAAATATTTATCTCGTGCGGGGATCGAACCCGCGATCTCGGGAGTCAAAGTGGCCAGTACTAACCATTTCACCACCGAGGTCGTCAAATAGTAACTAGTTACAAAACAGTGAAAAAAATTACTGTTTCGTAGCTGGTTATGAACCATATAGTTACCAACGTGGCTGAAGGGAACATAAATATTACTGGACAAATTACACACTGCCATCTAGTTCCAAACTATGCAAAACTTGTACTATTGGTACTAGATAACTGATATAACATCACGGTATAAGTAATAATACAACGTACAGTATGGCCTTTCCCTGCCGCTCTCTCGTGTCGACCACACCTCCCCTCTGAGACAAATTTGGAACAGTTTGTATGGCGGCGTACGTGCGTGCGCCGCCATACATACACGCTCATCATATACATAAAATACAACATACACGCTCATTCACACTCTGCACAGACGCCATTGTTTATATAGTTGGAACAATGCGACATTTGTATGGAGTAGCCGGGGTGTGATAATACTTTAATACATTTTTTTTGTAAATACATATAATATACAGTTTGACTTGTTCATGCACATAAATATTTGTCTTGTGCGAGGGTCGAACCCGCGACCTAGGAGTCAAAGTGGCCATTGCTAACCATTCGACCACCGAGCTTGTCATTTATTTATGCAACTGTCGTATTTTCGTATTCAACCTATAGCATGTATTATGGCGTGAGTTATTGCGCGGGTGCAAGCAGGACTGAAATGAAGGTAGTGAGATGAAAGACTGAGATAGATTTGCAGAGAAGAAATATAAAACAAGCGTATGAAAGATGGTTTATATTGGTAGAGATGTTTATATTGGCATGTCGGTACGGGAAGGATGAAAATTTTATTCGTAATAACCGGAATCAAATACCAGCCTTTTTAATTTTTCCGTAATATAATTGTACAAAACTGAAACATAATTGCAGATACCGCTTCTGTACAGTGATGTTATGCTGCTGTATAAAATACTTCGGAATAAAATGCCGATTTTAATTTCGTGTAATACGAAAAAATTATGCAAATTTGCAAAACTGAAACATAATGTCACTACTGTACAGCCATCGTATGCTGTTGTATAAGGCTTTTTTACTATTTAGGTAGAATTTTCATGAATACATATTACTAACTTAATAACGAATTACGATATGAATTTTATTGATCTTTTATTATTTTGAAAATAGAAAATTATGATATGTATTTATTTTTTTATGTTTACGACAAATAATCCTCTGTATATATACATATTCCTCTGTGTGAGCTCTCTCCTCCGACGTGGTGTTGAATTACGTGTTTTGTGAACTGTGAGATAGAGACACCATTATTAGTTTTAGTTATTGTTTGTTTTAAGTAGAATAGGCTATTTGACTAACATTTTTTTCGGTTTGATATGTAGGGACGTCTCAATGATATAACCATAGGTGAAAGAATTACTTCGATAGCACAAAAATCTCTCGAGAAATGGTAATTTGAAAATCACAATTTTTAGACTGTCCCGAAAACGCTCCATACAAAAGATTACCGAATTATGACGTCACAGGTTTGTATTTTGTATGCATCAAATCAGACATTTGTACGATACCTATGTTAAATATTACGTTTATGTAATTAGTATCATAATAAAAGTTATAGCATTTTTAATTGCTTCTTCAACGGTAATATTATTTTTTAATAATTTCATACTTTTAAAATGGACTTTCCCGCCAAACTTTGATCGACCCTAAAAAAAGTCTGACTGAAGATATTAGAATGAAAGTTTGTAGATGTTTATAGTTTTGTGTATTTTACGATATTGTTAAATAATTTATACAATTTTTAAACATTGGAAAATAGCCTATTGTGCTGTAAGGTTATAAAGAAAATTCTAATAAAGAGAAGTTTATTATTGAGTGGTTTTATTTTGCCTTGCTTTGTGAGAGGTAGTCAAAGTGCTATAAGTGCTGTTCAATGCGATTAAATTATATTAGAATTAGACATTTTATGGGTCAATTCAATACCCATTGATAAGTAATAATGAAAACATAATTTAAAGGTGAGAAATTAATTTACAGGCAGAAAATACTTTTTACTTACTATTATTGAATAGTATCCAATAATCGTAAGAACGATTATTGGATACTAAAAAGTAATTTCTGCCTCTTAATCAATAATCTACCTTTTAATTCTTTTTAAAAATATAATACTAGCGGCCGCCCGCGACTTCGTACGCGTGGAGTTAGTTATTTGCAAATATTTTTTAATTACATTTGAAAAAGCTAAATACCTAATGAAAGGAAAAAAATAAAAAAAGTTAAAAATAATCAATATCTAGACGAATTTTTAGAATCAATGAAGTCGACGGATATTATTTTTTAAAACCTCTTTGTAAAACCTAAAGTACTTTTTATTGTTATACAACATCCCTCCTTATAATAGTAAGTATGTAGTTGTTTTCAATATTTTTTATACTTAAATATCATTTAAAATCTTTCTGCCATAATTACTTTAACTTCAATAACATTGGATTTTCATACAAATTTCCAACCCCCGTTTTAACTGTTTTAACTGGCAGACTCGGTTATAAATTACGGACTAAGTAGTTACGGTAGAACGTATACAACATATATTGAATGTATATACAAATCAGGGATGTAACGGATGTGGTTATATCGGAACCGCAACCGGAATCGGAATTTTTGAATTTGGTTTATCGGAGTCGAAACCGGAATCGGAACCGGAATCGGAATAAAATATGAAGTCAGTCAGAGATATGTGTAGATATCATTTTCAATGAAATAATTACACATCATTATTCGTTAGTGACACTAACTTAGTGTTATCTTTATTATCAATACTTTAACAGTGTAACAATGAAACAATTGCTAAAATCGATAGATCGCGACTCCGCCGCGGTTTCGCGCTGCCCGGCCCGTCTACCCACCCTCGCCCGCCGCGCCGGCCGCCGACCTCCGATATGACTTCTGACTTCGGTTTAAAATTTATCGGAACCGAAGTCGGAACCGAGGATGCAAAAGCAATCGGAAGTTCCGACGTATCGGAATCGAAACCGAAGCTCCGTTACATCCCTGATACAAATTACAATTAAGAATACTAAAAATTATTTGTCCTAAAAACATAAAACAGAAGTATAATAATAACGAAAAGGAACTATTTAAATACTGTAACATTATGAGTGTTTATGATAAAATTGAATTTCAAATTTTAACAGAGTCAAGAAATGCTCACTGTTTAAGAGAAAAATCTAGACCCGGTTAAATGAGGACACTGACAAAAAAGAACAAGTATATAATACCTAAAGTAACCAACTTGTATGGCACCAGAGTTTCTAATTACTTGATCCCAACTTGTTTAAATAAATTGCTAGAACAGTTGCAAACCATGTACCTACAAAATCCCAAAAGGTTCAGATGTCAATTAAGAAAGCACTACATAGAAAATGTCCCTTGATTTACATCGGAATCTACTTGGTTATGTATCTATATGAAATTGTGTACAAATAAGGTTAAACTCAGCGACTCGCCTACCCAGATAAACCCTGTGAGGTTTTCGTGGTACGGCATTAACGTGTTGAAATGTATGTGTGAGAGTTTTAGAAATAAATTATTTAAAAAAAAAAACTCCAAAAAGGGGTTGATTTCCAAAGATACATTATTAGTACACCTCCACACCATCTATAGAGCATACATTTTAAATTTCAAGTCTCTTACTTCAAAAACGTAGAACTTTCATACAAACTTCCAACCCCCGTTTTAACCCCAAAAAGGGGTTGATTTTCAAAGATACATTATTGTACACCTCCACACCATCTATAGAGCATGCATTTTAAATTTTAAGTCATTTACTTCAAAAACGTAGAACTTTCACACAAACTTCCAACCCCCATTTTAACCCCAAAAAGGGGTTGATTTCCAAAGACACATTATTAGTACACCTCCACACCATCTATAGAGCATACATTTTGAATTTCAAGTCTCTTGCTTCAAAAACATAGAACTTTCATACAAACTTCCAACCCCATTCTACCCCCTTAGGGGTGGAGTATCGTAAAATGCGTTCTTAGCGGATGTCTACACCCTATAAGGAACATACCTGCCAAATTTCAAGTTTGTAGGTGTTATAGTTTCTGAGATTTCGTGATGAGTGAGTGAGTGATTTTCTCTTTTATATATATAGATAAGTCTATCTATATATATTATATCTATTTATAAAGCGCTTTATAAGCGTAGTAACTGCTACGCAGAATAATAGAGAGCAGCCCTTATAGTGTCCACGTTTGTACGACGAGAGAGGTCTCTATTTCAGTATATTGCAAAGTACTCTGTGAGCCACACACTGGCTTAACATATAAAGGTCAATATTGCTGCTAACACGTATTTACTATCATCACTCACGTAAATTACGTTCAATTAATAAATAATTGTGTCATTCATAAAAAAAAATACGTTTTTGAAACAATATTTAAAAATTTATATATAAATATTGTATAAATTATCGTAGGTATATAAATTCTGACATCATTATACAGGTGGAAACTTCTAATGCCAGCTTGGAGAAAAAGTGCTCTTAATACTTGTTTTGGAAAAGAAAGAAAACTACATTCAAAGATTTTTGAAAATGCGCTTGCCACACCCGGGAATCGAACCAACTAAAATTTGTAAAAATTACACTGTACTTTTATTGCATCGATCGTTAGGGTCAATAGGCTATTTGACTAACATTCTTTTCGGTTTGATATGTAGGGACGTCTCCATAATATAACCATAGGTGAAAGAATTACTTCGATAGCACAAAAATCTCTCGAGATATAGTAATTTGAAAATCACAATTTTTAGACTGACCTAAAACGCTCCATACAAAAGACTACCGAATTATGACGTCACAGGTTTGTATTTTGTATGCATCAAATCAGAAATTTGTACGACAGCTATGTTAAATATTACGTTTATGTAATTAGTATCATAATAAAAGTTACACTATTTCTTATTACTTCTCCAATGGAAATATTATTTTTTAATAATTTCATACTTTTAAAATGGACTTTCCCGCCAAACTTTGATCGACGCTAAAAAAGTCTGACTGAAGATATTAGAATGAAAGTTTGCAGATCTTTGTGTTGATTGTTGTGTTTTGTGTATTTTACGATATTTAAGTAATTTATACAATTTTTAAACATTGGAAAATAGCCTATTATAAGTATGAAATCTTTCTAACATACTTAATAAATTAAATGATAGGAAACCATGAAATCTGGACTTATAAATTCAATGGGTCAAGTCAAGTACTCAAAGATCTATCTGTTTACCTTTTTCTTTTCAAATATAAAGGAATGTTTGAGTAACATTTTCTATCTACAGTATTAAGAGTACTTTACAAATAAGCAGTGAAATAAGCAGTAGTTTTCGAGATATAAGGTATTTTCTCGAATCGCCCTGAAATGCTGCTCCAAAGTGCCCCAGGGCACTCGCGGAGCTCAACGAGTCTACGGTTGACAACTGACTTTATTTTTCAGATCAAGTCGCTATTCGGCCAAATAGTATCAGCGGTGGAGTACGTCCACCTAGCGGGTTTGATCCACCGCGATCTCAAGCCCAGCAACATATTCTTCGCGCCAGACGGCCGCGTCAAAGTTGGTGACTTCGGTCTAGTCACTACGATGGCTGACAATTCAAGAGACGGGGACCAGGCGCCTCCAGTTGACGCGTACGGATCCAGTCACACACATCAAGTTGGTAAGTCAGTCGTTTTTCTATATGCTACAATAGGTTAGACTAGTGCTTGGCGTCAATGCTAAATTATTTCCATCGTTGTAGGTGAGGTATTCATCACCCTATAAAAAGCCTTTTTGCTAAGAGTACTTTTGATATTTTCTTCCGCCCAGAGGAATACCGCCGGATCGGATTTTTGGATTCCAAAAACTGGTCTTACGTTTAAGTTATTGACAATCATCTTCAGCTTTGTCGGTAGAGTTCTAGGGTTTCTTACAGTACAGCTAAACATAATTACCAACTCTGACGAGCTCGGTAGCGTAGCGGTTAATGACGCGGCTTCTACACCAACGCTCGTGGGTTCGATTCCCATATAGGACAAACATTTGTGTGCATGAACATGTCTGTTTGTCTTAGTCTGGGTGTTTTCTATGTATCATAAGTATGTATTTACAATAAAAAAAATATTTACGTATGTTTATCAGTTGTCTAATACCCATAACACAAGCTTCGCTTACTTTGGGGCTAGATGGCGCTGTGTAATTTGTCTGACAATATTTATTATTTATTTATTATTACCAACAATCTCTCATTCACACAAAGAAGTTTTCACTTCAAAAAGTATTTTAATAAAGTGGTATATATTTTTTAACAAAAAAATGGGGTGTGGCTGTGTCATGGACACGGTCGTGTGTTGTACGTGAATACGTTATATGCACTAAAATTATCTCAAAACGCAGCGCTTCTTCTGCACGCTATGTTCTTACTTAGCATAATACATTCTTTGATCCTTCATCTATCCACTGGTGTGATTGAATTTTGGATGGAGATGATAGATTTGTAGCTGCAACATCAAACTGTATCCCCCGATTTTGTTATCATTCATCATCATCATCAAGTCCATTTTTGTCTCCACTACAGGAGCACGACCCTCTCTCGTCCGTCCTAGACGGAAGGAGGATTTGGCCTATACTCCCCACGCTGGCCAAACGGGTTGGGGAGGCCTGATCGATGTTTGCTAATGTATTTCCTTTAGTCGCCTTGTACGACATCCTCGGGAAGAGACGGAGTAATTCTATTCTAGTCTGCCAGAAACCACACGGCCAAGTCCTTACTTAGCATAATACATTCTTTGATCCTTCATCTATCCAGTGGTGTGATTGAATTTTGAATGGAGATGATAGATGTAGCTGCAATACCAAACTGTATCCTCGATTTTGTTATCATTAGTTTTATTGAATTGCCTCCCTATGATAGCAAATGTAAAGACGTATTCATTCACGTCGTTATTGACGTCAAAAATATGAATTTACCAGGTACCCATCTATACATGTCTCCGGAACAGCTGCAAGGCCGGCCGTACAGCTATAAAGTGGACATCTACTCACTGGGGGTGATACTGTTCGAGCTGCTGCAGCCCTTCGGCACGGACTCCGAGAGAGTGGACTGTCTGCAGAACCTGAGGAATAAGAGATACCCGTCTAAATTCCACGAGAAATACCCACAAGAGGTAATATACTGTTATTACTGTTTATTGACGAGCTCGGTGGTCGAATGGTTAGCAATGGCCATTTTGACTCCGAGGTCGCGGGTTCGATTCCCGCACAAGACAAACATTTGTGTGCATGAACATGTCTGTTTGTCTTGGTCTGGGTGTTTTCTATGTTTTATAAGTATGTATTTACAAAACAAAATGCATTTAAGTACATATATCAGTTGGCTAGTACTCATAACACAAGCTTAGCGCTTAATTTGGGATTAGATGGCGCTGTGTAAATTGTCCAGAAATATTTATTTATTTATTTATTTAGTTCTATTGTTTTCTCCTGTACGTAGGACCATCAGGGAGATCTTTTTGAGGCTAGTGACAATGACAAAAGAGAGGGCACAGCGTATTTGTAAGCTGCCCGACTGGGGAAGTACCTCCACCTCACAGAATACCGCAGCCAAATAACAATTCCCTTGAGGTTTGTTCTATTCGTGCGAGTGAGTGACGTCACCAGAAAGAAAGGAAGGAGTATAGGCTGGCAACGGATCGGCGACCCCTTGGTGTTGCTGATCTCCATGGGCGGTGGTGATTGCTTTCCATTTGGTGATCCATATGCTCGTTTGCCCGCCTCTCATATAAATAAAAAGAGATAACAGCTTTATTTGGTCACTACAAAATCACATATAGTTTTCATCATCATCATCATCATCAGGTTATTTTAGTCTCCACTACGGGAGCACGACCCTCTCTCTTCCGTCCCAGACAGAAAGAGGATATGGCCTACACTCCCCACGCTGGCCAGACAGGGTTTACATGAAGAAAATAACAATGAATGTACAAGACAAAACATACTCTAATAAAAATATATAAAAGAAAGTCGTGTTTGTTACAACACTTATAACTCGAGAACGGCTGGACCGATTGCCATGGTTTTTGATTTGTTGGATTTGTTTCCGTCCCGAATAGCAGAATAACTCTTAAAAACATTGGAAAATTCTCGAAAAAATAAAATAAAAGAAAAAACATTTTCCCATACAAAATGTTCGTGGTTGTCGTAGCTGTCAAATGTGACGTTGTCGTACGTGCGTACGCCAAATGTATGCGTGCGTTCAAAAATGTGTATTAAGCTCATTATAGAACAAATGTCATAGATTAAAAACAAATGTTAACTCTATTGGTCTCATTTTTACGTCTTGAAAGTTGGCTGTGATTTGTTTTGAAAACAGTTTTGTGGATTTAAATATTTATTGGTTCTAAAATATTTATGCGTGCGTTCAGAAATTTAAATCAAGCTCCATAAATCTATATAATATATAAAATAATGTCGTGTCTTGGTCGGGAAAGTATTAAAAACATTGAAAAATTGACGAAAGAATTAAATAAAAGAAAAAACGTTTTCCCATACAAATAGTGCCAGTTAAAAAGGATTGGAATATTTATTGATTGTTATGTAAATGTCAAATCGATTGGTCTCACTTTTACGTCGCGAATGTTGTCTGTGATTTGTTTTGTGGATTGAAATATTTATTGTTGTCAATTGGTACTTTTTTTGTGACTTTGTAAAGTACTGAACTTATTATTTACCCACTGCTGGGATACGGGTCTTCCCTCAACCGAAGATGTTTAAAGCATACTCCAACACGCTGCTCAACTACGGGTTGGGCCACTAACTTGGCTTAAGGACTGCCATCTAATGATAAACACCAGGACCGACGGCTTAACGTGCCTTCCGAAGCACGGACGAGCTCGAGATAACATAAACTCATCCATGAACAGGCTACGGTTGACGTTGCTTAACTTGCGTGTACAATTAGACTGACACGTGCCTCACGCCATCGTGCTTCTCTATTATTTTCTATTATTCATTGTATTTATTTCAAGAAATCATATATTTTGTTCATATATATATGTACATCACGACATTCATTGACTGTTAGGCGGTACGAAGTTCGCCGGGACAGCTAGTAAAAATATATATAATAAAACAATCACATATTACATACAAAGGTACGTAGTAGAAACAATACAATAGCAGCGTAGTACTCAAGATGAGCAAAACACCGGTTTTCTGTTTCTGGTTCAAAGTTGCAAGTTGTGACTGGCATTTTTAGAAAACCATTATTTTGCTATTTCATTCAGTGCTGGCCGTGTGGTTTCCGGCAGACTAGAATAGAATCACTCTATCTCTTCCCGTGGATGTCGTACAAAGGGACTAAGGGAAATACATTATAGTACATCGATCAGGCCTCCCCAACCCGTCTGGCCAGCGTGGGGAGTGTAGGCCAAATCCTCCTTCTGTCTGGGACGGATGAGAGAGGGTAGTGCTCCTGTAGTGGAGAATAAAATGACCCGATGATGATGATGATTCAGTGCGTACTTAAATAAAACTTATTGAATATAATTTGTTTTCCAGGCGGAGGTATTAGACCTGATGTTAAGCGAAGACCCCTGTCGGCGTCCCACCGCGATGGGTGTGCGAGCTCGAGCGCCCTTGTTCGAGAACACAGATACTAACTTCCATTTCAACCTGCCAAGCCTAGCAGTTGCTTGCTAAATATGTCGCCTTACACAAACCCTTCTGTTACGAATATGTTATCTACTTTAACATTTTTTGTCATGCCTGATGAGTGGTATTTAAAGTGTGAGAGAGACAAGACACTTGTGTAAAACACATTGTTTGTCGATTTTTGACAAGCTCTGGGACCGTTTATAAATTACCTCTTTTTATTACGGGGTAGGATTGTTGTCAATATGTGCTTTGTTTGTGTGCGAGGCGGGGAGGGGGGGGGGGGGGGGGGATATTTCCAAAACTGACGACATCATCCTTGCTGCATTCTTTTTTGTAAAGTCGCTTGGCTGAAACATAATTGCGCAGTGTTCATTTGGAAAAACGTCAGATGTTGTCACATAATATCTTCGATGGTAGCCAATTGCTTTGGGGTGCTTATTTACGATTTTTTTTACTTTCTCTACCTCCCTCTTTCGGTCCAATCATTTATATTAAGAGACAATAAAAAAAATTTTTCTTGAAAAACATTTATTCAGACTTTTAAGTTGGCAGATATGAACAGGATTTAGATTAAGGAGTATTTGTGAATAATGACAATGGGACATATAATGCGTTGTCACGCCAAAAGCCGGCCGATCCATTAGATGTTTCACATCAAATAGTAACTAATATGGCCGCGTAGCGTAAAAGTAACGTGTATATATATACTTAACAGCATAAGACTTTTTGTTTTAGACTTCTAGTATTATAAGAATAATGTAATATTGATAATTATGATTGTGATAATAGAATGGCAGCGTGTATGTTGGATTTTAGTTGTATGTTAGGCGATAACGAGTCGCTAAAGATATATTGCAATCGGTCGATTCAAGCAGTAATCTATGTATGTATGTATGTAATCTCTTTATTATACCACAAAACAATACAAATAAAAGTAGACAAATAAATTAAACAGTATAAAGGCGGGCTTATCTCTGTAAGAGATCTCTTCCAGCCAACCGTAGAGTGCTTGAAAGGATTCATCATAGGCGTGGTTAAAACAAATAGATTAATAATGTAAAGAAGAAATATATATTTATGATTTGATTATATTAAATAAATACCCAGTGAACAGGAGGTACATCAACGCATTGAATGAGAAGCGTAATCGTTTGCTGTGCAATACCTATAAACTAATGTTAAATTAAGTTACCGTCATCAATATACACCTTAGAGTGACACTTGATTGCCTTGAACAGTCTATATTATTGCTCGTGCACTTTATAGATTGTCGCACATATATCGCCTTTGCTTGATCAGCCTCGTCTCATCTGACGTATGCATACACTGCAAATGCCTATTTAAAGACTGCTTCATAAGTTCTGTTGTCGGATTCTCTTTTCCTAAATAAACACATGAGACGGAGAAAGCGGACATTGCTTTTTCTGTTTTAAGTATGTAATTAGAAAGAAGTTGGAACACATCGCCCGTGGAGCGGTCCTCTAATATTTATTTGAACTGTTTTACATATATTTTCGTATATTTACATATATTTTCGTGGACGGTAGATACCGTCTACCAGATATCCATGGCGTGCGATGTACTAATTTGTAATGGCATTGTCGAATACTGTGAATTTTGGAATAGAGTTTCATAGAATATTGAACGGATTGGTGACTAAATCCTGATCAAGCTGAGGGGCGATGTGTGCGACAACCTTAAAACTCAACAAAAAATTCGTGACGGAATGCCAAAACATGACTAACGTTACGATTTTTAATGGTAGCAGTTTGTAAATATTTTAAAATGCTAGATAATATGTTAATTAGGGTAATTTTATTGTATAATTACAGTATAAATAATAGTACTATGTACAGTATGGCCATTCCCTGCCGCTCTCTCGTGTCGACCTCGCCTCCCATCTGAGACGAATCTGGAATAGTTTGTTAGGCGCTGCACGCACATACACTCATTCACGCTTTGCACAGAAGCCATTGTTTATGTAGTAGTAAACGTCGCGACATTTGGATGGAGTGGCCGGGGTGTGGTATAGGGTGCTTTTTTCCTTCGGCGTAAAAAAAATTGGTTGTCTGTAAAGTCAGTTTACGGATAATTTTACGTGACAACGTCATAAGAAAACATCGGCCGATGGAATGGAAGAGAGATAGATGTGTCACAAGCCGAACGCTTAGGCCGATCGTGCCTCTCTATAACTTGTTCCGCGCTCTCGCTTGCACGATCGGCTGAGGCGGAATGTGACAATGAGTCATGCTTTTTCGTGCGTGCTACCGGCCATCGATTTATAAAACGTTGTCACGTCAATATGGAAAAACTTTAAAAAATGTAATGACAATTCTTAATTGTATCGGTGCCATATAATGTGCTTTTTTCGTGATTGAAAAGATAACACTGTTCAAACACTGTTTAAAGTTTGAACTGTGTAAAGTGGTAGAAGGCAGTAAAGGGTGAAGAAATTTAGCTCATATAACATAGTACATATAACATACTTTGATTTTAATATTTGCACGCCATTATCGATGGCAGAATAATATAGGACATATTAGCTGACCACGTAAACGTTTTTTTGCCATAAAAAATAGATAAGAACCTATTCTCAGACCTACTGAATCTAATATATACATATAAAATTCTCGTGTCACAATGTTAGTTACCATACTCCTCCGAACTAACATTGTGTAACGAGAATTTTATATATCAGGGGTCTAGTATCAAAGTTAGCAAACTCCAAAGTAAATCATTTTTGGAGAACTGAAAATCTTACTTTTTAGCTTCTATAATGTATTATTTTGGGTTACTGGATTTGGGTCATGTAGAACTGCATATTCCAAATATAAATACTGAAAACTTTAATGAAATAAGCTTAACATAACCAATATTATCACATAAATGAGATGGAGTTTGCTAATTTTGTTACTAATGCTTGGATATATATTAGATTGACAAAATGACAACTGTACTAAAACATTATTCTGGGCTGGCAAATAAATATTCATTCATTCAGTCATTCGTTCATTCATTAGTTGACCTAATTATTATTTAATACTTATATAGATATCTAGACTGGACTGTAAATCATGAATACCTTCCCCTAGATAAAGTTTTTGAGCCCAAGTTATTTATACAGCAATATAAAATAATAAAGACAAAACTACACCAATCCGTTTTTATTCGCAATTATCGTATTACGGTAAAATTTGACACATCGCCTGAGCTAACGCGTAAAACTTTAATAGTAGACTTCCGCTAACTTGCCAGAATTAATCTATATTTTTTTTTATTACCTCTCCCGCGTAGGTGAGAACTTAAGCTGATGGTAGATGTAGGTAGGTGATATTTTTTAATTTTATAAATATATTAATAGTTGATCTAAAAGGTCAGTGCAAAACGTAAATAAAATCACTTTTTTACTTTAATTTAAAATATGTTATTTACTACTTAAGTCTTTTCTATGCATTTCAATTCTACTTAAAATAATTTAAATATAAGTGTTAAGCATAACTATTAAAATATGTATCATATTTTTTTATTAGTTACGCTTGACGAATAGTTTTATGTTTCAATGATCTATTTCAAAATGATAAAAAAAATGTCGACCTAAGTCAATATTTTGTTAGAATTTAGTGCTTATTACTTTAATTGATAATTGTGAGCAATTAGGGTAGTTAATACGAGGAGTTCGGTGGCGTCGTTGAGCACGTAGGTCTAATCGAACACGCAAGTGAAGCAACGTCGACCGTAGCCTGTCTATGGATGGGTTAATTTATCTCGAGCTCCTCCGTGCTTCGGAGGGCACGTAAGCCGTCGGTTCCGGCTGTTGTCATTAAATGACAGTCGTTAAGCCATGTCAGTGGTCTTTAGGCGGCGTTAAAACACTGACACGGACACGGACTGTGCTCTAAACCCCATTGATTGAGGGGTGACCTGTATCCCAACAGGGGGATGATTAAGGGTTGAAAACGAGATCAAAAGTGCATACGAAATTTATATTTTTTTTTACAAAAAAATAAAAATGTAATTGAATAGTCTCGTTTTTTATTTTTTAATAGTTAAGACACGTTATGTCCCAGTAGTGCGTTCACGCGGGCGAAACCGCGGGAAAAACTGGTAATATATTGTACTACTGAGGTTATGAACAGCTTCAGTTCTTTTCTATGACTACGAATAATATCTATAAAGACAAGCTCACATAAAAAAAAAATATAATTTTGTTCGCAAATTCTACATGCACTTTTGCAAATGACTGTAATTTTCAAAGGTGCATAGACTTTGCGAGAGAAATCGCTTGAATCTTTCAAGTAGTAATGAAAATTGTTATAAACTTTACGAGTTGTTAAACGTTCATTGTGCTCGATGCGTTCATATTAGTATTGATCGCTTACAATGGGGGTGTTTGATATTTTTTCTGACATTAGATGTCGCTAGTTAGGCGTCGGGTCCAGATTGTCAAAATGTTACAGAATTTTTTGACAGTGAAACTTTAAGATGACAAGACAACACAAGACGTCAGCGACATTTGACAAGATGCTATGAATTGACAAATGATTGGACCCTACGCTACAGTGCTGCCAAAAGACCCTCATTGCGAGTATGCGATTTTAGCCTTTAAGCTATGTATGAACTTTTGCATGACTGACCTTTGTATAAGTAAAGCAATATTGAATAAAGTATTAGAAATATAAGACTGGGTATGAAAATATTACCTATTAGTTCCACAAATTGTAAGGGAGTAGTTATGAAGAGCGTCTCGGGCGCGCGTAATGGACGCTGACCGTTTAGCGTTTGTAGTGCTTAGTGCGTGCTTTTTGGTCACATTCGAACGTGTCAACGTTTACAAGCCGACCAAATTGAGAAAAAGTTTCATATTGTGAATTTACCAGACGCGTGTTACATATCCAAATTAGCCGGGTTGCTCTATTCAAAATGTGAACAATTAAGCCATATAATTTTGATATGTAACACGCGTCTTATAAATTCACAACATGAGAGTTCTTCTCTATTTGGTCGGTTTGTTTACGTTGACATGATCGAGCGCGAACAAAAAACCTGCACTAAGCACTCTGGACGATTCGCTGTGATGGTGTACGATGATTTATGGAACATATAACAAGCGCCTGGCGTGTGCTTGACGCAGCCGTCATACATTTTACAACCTACAACCGGACGAGCTCGGTGGTCAAATGGTTAGCAATGACCACTTTGACTCCGAGGTCGCAGGTTCGATCCACAAGGCAAACATTCGTGTCCATGAACATGTCTGTGTGTCTTGGTCTGGTCGTTTTCTTTGTATAATATGTATATTACAAAAAAAAATGTATTTAAGTATTACAGCAGTTATCTAGTACCCATAGTACAAGCTTTGCTTAGTTTGGGACTAGATGGCCGTGTGTAATTTGTCCAGGAATATTTATTTATTTATTATTTTATATTTACAGCTTCCTATCCGCGTTTCTGAGACGCTATCTACTCCCTGATAATCTGGTACCTATAGTGTAATAAGCTGGAGGCCTACCGCCTAAGCTGAAGCCGATTCCCATCGAATATTTTGATTCCCAAAAATAGGTCTTAGGTTTAAGTTATTAACAAACATTTTTAGCTTTATCGGTTAACCTTCAGGGTTAATGCCAGCTAAGTTAAACACAATAGGCTATTTTCCAATGTTTAAAAATTGTATAAATTATTTAACAATATCGTAAAATACACAAAACTATAAAGATCTGCAAACTTTCATTCTAATATCTTCAGTCAGACTTTTTTTTAGCGTCGATCAAAGTTTGACGGGAAAGTCCATTGTAAAAGTATGAAATTATTAAAAAAAAATATTTCCATTGGAGAAGCAATAAAAAATGCTATAACTTTTATGATGATACTAATCACATAAACGTAATATTTAACATAGCTGTCGTACAATTTTCCGATTTGATGCATACAAAATACAAACCTGTGACGTCATAATTCGGTAGTCTTTTGTATGGAGCGTTTTGTGGCAGTCTAAAAATTGTGATTTGCAAATTACCATATCTCGAGAGATTTTTGTGCTATCAAAGTAATTCTTTCACCTATGGTTATATTATGGAGACGTCCTTACATATCAAACCGAAAAAAATGTTAGTCAAATAGCCTATTGCCACTAATCTATTCTAGTTTCATATTTGCAATCTAAAATCTGGTGGGAATCGGCTTCAGCTTCGCCAGTAGGGCCCCTGATATATTGTAAATAGTATTTATAAGGGCGTAGGCGAATTCGTAAGTTGTCCCACGCGAGCGGCGGATTATAACAAAATAATTTATTTTTCTCTCCTAAACAAGTTCTAAAGTCTCTATTCTAAAGTCCAAATGTACTATGCTTGTATTATATTATATACACATTAAGCGGAAAGCCTACCTTCTCATGGCACAGGTATCCCAGTTTGAGAGGATAGGTCTTGATCTTCATTTTTTATACAATGTATAGTCTTCATTGAATTATAGTACCTACCAAGAAATTAAAAGATATATATGTATATATGTTACATAATCAAACGTACATTAAACTAACTTTTCTGTGGAAATACTGTAAATGAAATCTAATGTACCTACCCTAACTGAACTGAAAGAAATAAAGCTTATTATTATATGTATTAAGTTTCACATTACGTCATTGTCAAACCAAAATCAGCTATGTGCATTTTTTTAAATGTTAACATTTTGACAATTGCGACTGGGAAATGAACCAAACCATCGTATGAAAAAACTGCTATGTGCTGAATAGTTGTCACAGTACGTCGTATAGTACTTATAAGCAAATAGCAGTTTTTTCATACGATGGTTTGGTTCATTTCCCAGTCGCAATTGTCACAATGTTAAAATTTAAAAAAATGCACATAGCAGATTTTGGTTTGACAACGACGATTATTAAAATTAAACAAGTACAATTAAATAATGGAGAGAACTGGTGCCTGAGCTTGGTGGACGTGTACCCACCTGTATTACAAGAAACCTCCCGTATTATCAGGCTCAATTTATCGCTGCGGAATGGAATGGAAGCGCCTTTTTGCAACGAAATTGTATATAGCATAATGAACTTTATGTCTATTATATAACATATAAACTTAAATACGATCTTCCGCGGAATCCTCGCGCATTCTCGAGGATTATTTTTGGCACGTATTAAAATTTATGGCCGTGTGGTTTCCGGCAGACTAGAATAGAATCACCCCGTCTCTTCCCGTGGATGTCGTACAAGGCGACTAAGGGAAATACATTATCAAACATCGATCAGGCTGGCCAAACGGGTTGGGGAGACCCGTTTGGCCAGCGTGGGGAGTGTAGGCCAAATCCTCCTTCTGTCACGGATGAGAGAGGGTCGTGCTGCTGTAGTGGAGACTAAAATGATCTGATGATGATGATTTAAATTTATATGTTATGCAAATGATATAAAGTTCATTATGCTACGAGTATGTACAATGTCGTTGGAAAAAGTAGCTTCTATTCCATTCCGCGGCGCTGTAAATTGAGCCTAAGGATCTGTCGCTTCGCGCTCTCGTCCGTTTTATAGCGCTGTTCATACATTCTTGGGAAACAACGCAAACGAGTGCGCCCGTGCTAGTTTTTCAGTCAGATATTATTTAAGGCATGAGATGTTTTTTAAATAAAATAATACAGGTATTTCTGTTTTCTTTCGCCGATTCAATTAAGGATAAACATTGTAGAATTTAATTTGAAATTTATGTTCTTGTTGCTTGTTAGGACCAAGTTGAATGGCATGCGGCAGGCGGGTATTGTAAACAGGGTTTCGATGAAGATATTCACGCTATGGCAGAGAGTTCGCAGATGACTGCTGTAAATAGAGTCTAATGCTACGATTAGACTCTATTTACACCGCCGCGGAATGGAATAGAAGCGCCTTTTTGCAACGAATTTGTACATAGCATAATGAACTTTATGTCAATTGTATAACATATAAACTTAAACACGAGCCGAAAAAGGTCGTGCCGCTTCCGGGGAATCGGATGTCGGCGCTGCCTGTGGAATCCGCGGATAGTGGCGTGAATAGGGTGTCGATTGGGTTGGTCACAGCAATGGAATACGCAAAAATTCTTCCAGCGAATTATCGCGCATTCTAACGTCATGAGGCGCAATTCAATATCCTATTCCATTCCGCGGTAGTGTAAATTGAGCATTATCGGGTGTCTCGATACGGTCTCACAATGTCTCAAGAAATAAGCCTGTCGCGACATCAAAGGCACAGATCGTGCGCGAAATTTGCCTATTGTTTTATTGTTCTTGAAAAAATTTCATCTTCAGAGATTCTTCAAGCGTCCAGACAACTTTTGGTCTTTTCGTGTGGCAACCAAAACCAACAGTCTACGAGATGAGATGATGAAGATGAGAATGATGAGAAATGAGAATGATGAGAAATGAGAATGATGAGAAAAAACACCTTAAAATATATTTTTCGCGACATAATGGAGATAATGCTCTAGGCTAGTGATGTACAAAATGCTGGGCATTTACGATAAACTTCCAATAAGTAATATGTTACCGGAAATGTATGAAATCTAGGAATTTTATACAACTCCTAGGAAATGTATACAATTCCGAAGATTTTTAGGAAATGTATAAAATATTGTTTTAAAAAATTATTAATACCTACATATCCTAGGAAATGTATACATTTATACATTTCCTAGAAATTGACGGAGCTCCTATTTCCGTTGACAGGACACAAGAAAACCCTAACCTAACCAAAAATCAATTCAAATCTAACCAAAACATGATTTATTACATTGACCAAGTATTGGACCAAGACCAAGACTCGTCAGTGAATATGACGCCAATTTGACTACGCCCCTGTTAGCCATTTTTTCATTAAATTAAGGAGCTGATCTATTTATTAGGTGACAGATCTAGATATTATTTTGATGATCAAATTTTACATTTACGATCATGTTTTACATTTCCGATTGCTATTTAGGAAATGTATAGATTTCCTAGGAAATGTGTATAATATAATTTATTTCACACATTTCCGAGCGATTTTAGGAATTACATACATTTCCTAGGAATTGTATACAATGACGGATTACATACATTTCCGGTAACATACGAGGGGAGGTCAATAAGTTCGCGGAATGAGAGAGAAGGAGGTTGAAATTAAACACCAAATTATTTTTCCTTTTCAATATATTCTCCTTTAACCCTAATACATTTTTCGGATCTCTCAAATAGCTTGTTTATACCATCGAAAAAAAATGATTTGTCTTTGGTGTCAAAATAGGCCGAAATTGCCGACTTGACTTCATCATCGTCGTCAAATTTCTTTCCACGCAGCTCTTTCTTCATTTTTGGAAATAAATAATAGTCACTGGGGGCCAAGTCTGGACTGTATGGTGGGTGGTTTAATTGTTCAAAGCCGCATCGGTGAATGGCAGCCGTCGCAACATGGCACGTGTGGACGGGTGCATTGTCGTGCAAAAGGAGCACACCTTTTGACAGTTTTCCTCTTCTTTTTTTCTTAATGGCTTCTTTCAATCTTTCCAGTAAAGAAGCGTAGTACTGCCCCGTTATAGTCGCACCACGTTCTTTATAATCGATCAGTAAAATACCTTCTGTATCCCAAAAGATAGTCGCCATGATCTTTCCGGCCGATTGTGACACTTTGAACTTCTTTGGAGGAGGTGTGCCTTTTTTATGCCACTGCATCGACTCTTGCTTCGACTCAGGTTCATAGTGGTGAACCCAGGTTTCATCTCCAGTAACAATCCGGGCCATAACTTCTTCCTTTCTCTCTCCACAGAGCTCCAGAAACTGGTGAGAGCACTCGACACGCTCGCGTTTTTGAAGTGGCGTGAGCATTCTCGGAACCCATCTTGCACTGACTTTAGTCATCCCAAGATGATGATGTAGGATATTTAAAATACTTGATTCGGATACTCCAACCATTGCTGCAAGTTGCTTCTTCTTCAGTCGGGCATCTTCCAATACAAGTTTTTCTACTTTTTCGACGATTTCCGGTGTGGTGGCCTCAATTGGCCGTCCGGAGCGGGGGTCGTCTTCAATGGACTCCCTTCCTTGTTTGAAAAGACCATGCCACTTGTAAACCATGGTTTTACCAGGGGCAGAGTCCGCGTAAACCGCTAACAGCTCTTGAAAAATCGTCTGAGCGGATTTTCCTTGCTTGGTAAGAAACTTAATAACGGCACGGTGTTCAATTTTCTCCATACTGGCTGACTTCTTCCCGATTTAGTTGTTTGCAGGTCGATAACTCAAAAGTTAATGACACGATTAGGTTCAAACTTGGTATATATACTCTTAATGAGGTGCTTAACTAGTGCCTACCTGGACGGGTAAATTTATCCCCATCAACCCCTCCATTCCGCGAACTTATTGGCCTCCCCTCGTATATAATTCCCTATTTATGCCCAAAAACTGGCCATCTCTATGTACTTATTGGGAATTTTGTCTTCTTACGCTAGGCATGTCTCTTGGCATTTACGATAAAGTCCCAATAAGTCCCGATAAGCCCAAAAACTGGGCTTTTATTGGACATCTGTATACTTGTACTTATGGGGAATTTTGCCCATCTTACTCTAGGCATGTCTGTTATTGCCTGCCATTGCTTGGCACTAACAAAGTGACAAACAAACACGCATGCTCTCTTCAGCGGGCGTCCTCTCGTCGCAATGAAATACTATATAAAGACATCGAAATTCGGACATAACTTTTTCTATTGATTTTGTACGCATTTGCAATTTGTGTATTTGTATGTGTACATTTATGTGCCTTTTCGAATGTTTACGTAAAATTATGTTTGATTAATTTATTTTAATGATTTGTTATTATCACATTTTTCGTTACTTTTAGTACTGTGTAAAGTTTTAGGTTATTTTACAATAAATAATCGTTAAATGAGAAATGTATTTTATTTATTATTAAGCGCATCATATATGGCGAAGACAAAGATCCGTTCATAAGTATTTTGGGGTGTAAGTGACTCACCAAGAACTTTAGAGCCATAACCTGCACGTGACGCACCCTGCCAACTAGTGACAGAGGCTTTGGCAAAAGAGACCCTCTCTTTTACAGCGTATTTGTAAGCTGCGACTGGGGAAGTACCTCCACCTCAGAGAATACCGCAGCCAAATAACAATTCCTTTGAGGGTGGTTGTGTTCTTGCGTGCTTGTGAGTGAGTTCACCGGAAAGGAAGGGATTTGCTGCGTTGGCTGCAAGGGTGACGGCGCGCGAGCGATATACGGGGCACCCGGGCTACAAGGGCCCCCAGTATGTTCGGCTGCACGAGTAGATAGAAGAGCCACTCAGCTCTGAAGTGTTTGCGTAGAAAGGGGGGGGGGGGCACCACCAAATGTTTATACAGGGCCGGTCTAGCGTAAGCTTCGTCAGTGAAGGTTATGGTGTTACCACACATATGACTTCCTGTCAACTATTAGTCGGCAAATATTCAAAGATCAGCATGGCTACGGTGAGCCGACTACGTCGCCTATTCAGTGCCGAGGCCGGCCATTGGCATCCCAAAAATCATTAATCACATGTCTGTCATGTCAAAGCTGCCTGTCGGCGTCTTTTTTATATATGAGAGGGGGGCAAACGAGCATGTTTCATCAGATGGAAAGCAATAACCACCGCCCATGGAGACCAAGGGTATTTTATTTTTATTCTTCCTGTATGTTCCAAAAAGTGTATATTTATTTCAATATCTAATGATTAACTTATTTATCATCATGCATTTGCCCTTGGTTGTATATGTATCGCAATGTTTATATTACATAATTGTGACACGCGAAACTGGCGCTTGGCACAGACCTAGCAACTTTAAGTTGCCTGATTCCCTTTTTAATAATTACCTTTTCCTCCTACGGGGTCTTTGGGTTAATAAAAGTTGTCTAGAAAAAGTTCACTGTTTCAGTAAAATAATGGCCTCAAAAAGATAGCAAGGTGCCAGTGCCGTAAATAGGGCGGGGCCACCGGTGCCCAATATTTTCCATCATAAGTAGGTATGTACGTAATAAATGACTAAGTATGGCGGCACAGCGACGCGACGAATCTATTATGTGCTTATCAATGATGTTATTATTACTATAAATATGGATACCCAAATCTACTAAATTGAGTTAGAAAACGGTTGCTGTCGCCTGGGTTGCTGGGTCTATGATTATCGTTATCTTTATTATCTAGGCGCTTTAATATATTTGCTATTTCTTTCCCTCGCTCAGTACGTAATCGGCGCAATGGCAAGTTTTTTTCTTACAAAAATATGAAATTAACCTAAAATACGCATTGACATCAAACATAATTGTGTACTTTAGTGTGATATGTGAAGCTTTGGACTTAATAATTTACTTTATAAACGTAAATTGAGAATTTTCGTAGTTGTCACAAACGTCAGTTTCGTCGGCTTGCTTCATCATCATCATCATCAGGTCCTTTTAGTCTCCGCTACAGGAGCACGACCCTCTCTCGTCCGTCCCAGACAGGAGGAGGATTTGGCCTACACTCCCCACGCTGGCCAGACGGGTTGGGGAGGCCTGATCGATGTTTGATAATGTATTTCCCTTAGTCGCCTTGTACGACATCCACGGGTCTTCCCGTGGATGTCGTACAAGGCGACGGAGTGATTCTATTCTAGTCTGCCGGAAACCACAGGCCACGTCGGCTTGCTTGTGCGAACTAATTGTGAATTGAGACAGTTGGCTCACTATTTGGGTATACGTTTGTGGCATATCTATAGCATGTATAACATTATTGGTCCTTGTGCTAGCTATTGTTGAAACTGGCGACAGAAAGTTGCTACGTCTGTGCAACTTAAGTAATTATATAAGTAATTATAAGCCAGAAAATAAATAACCATTGACGTTCGTTCCGGCATATAATGATATAATACCTAAGTAGGATAAGTGCCCTATTCTGTTTTAATACCGTCTCAGTTGGTTCAAGGAAACACTATTCATAAATGCAATTATGAAGTTGGAAGTGCTGTTTATTTTGTGTGGTCTATTTTATAGTCATGCTTATAAAGTTTTAGTGAGTTTTTCGTTACCTGTGCGTAGTCTTAATATACTGGGTGCAGGTGTTGTGAGACATTTAATAAATGCTGGACATGAGGTACCTAATTACGTTTTTATTTTTATACTAGAAGAATTTAATGTTTATACTAGCTCAACCGATTCCCGAGCCCTACCGCGTGAGCTGAAGCCGTTACCATCGGATTTTTTTATTGCGAAATTAATAAATATAATAAACATTTCTGGACAAATAATTATTATTTAAATAGTTGTCTTGGCCAACTTGCCAGAATCGGACTTCTGTTTAAGTTTGTGATAAACATCTTCAGTTTAATAAATGGAAAAATTCACCTCACCCGCCTAGGTGGGATTTGAACCCCACGACCTCTCGATGACCGGCAGAGTGTTCTTCCAACTGAAATTTTCCTTTTTTAATAGAGGTGAATTTTTCCATTTTTAAAAACATTTATAATAATATTCTGGCAAGTTGGCCAAGACAACTATTTAAATAATAATAATTAAGGTTCAATGATGTTGATGAACCACTTACACCCCAAAATAATTCATCTAATTACATCTTAAATTAGTGCTAATGGTAACAAGATGACCTGGTAAGGACGGAGGCGCCCTACCGATTTTATCACAAACTTAAACAGAAGTCCGATTTTCGCTATCCAAAAATGCAATGAGAATTGGCTTCAGCTTGGGCGGTAGGCCCCAGGGTTGCAGCACACACATATAAATATTTTTTTCATATAACTAAAGTGGTAAACGAGCGTACGTCCTGCCTGATGTTAAGCAGTCATCAGCCTATGTACGCTCGCAATTAGTACCGACTGAATCTTTGGCTTCGGTCACCTAGCTAAAAATAGCGCCTTCAGCCGCATTTTCGGCTTCGGCCAAAAATGAGCCGAACTATATCTTATATATATGAGGATGATGATGAACTAAATAATGCATATAATTTCAGGTTACGTATATAACAGCATTTCCGTTTAAAAATCAGATGACGAATTTACGACAAATTGACGTCAGCCAGAACATAGAGTTGTTTAAGGGTAGGTATCGGCACAGACTAAATATAGTATCGGTAGGTAGAATTCATGTGTTTTTTATGTGAGAGCACGTGGGTCACCCGATGGAAAGCAATCACCACCGCCTATGGAGATCAGTAACGCAACACCAAGGAGTCGCCGATCCATTGCCAGCCTATACTGTTCATTTCTGTCTTTCTGGTGACCTCACTCACTCGCAGGAACACAATAACCCTCAAGGGAATTGTTATTTGGCTGCGGTATTCTGTAAGATAGAGAGGTACTTCCTCAGTCGGGCATCTTAAAAATACGCTAATTCTCTTTTCGCCAGAGTCTCATTTGTTAGTCAGTAGGGTGCACATGCAGGCGAGGTTGGCTTTGGTTCAAAGATGTAGATGAATCACTTACACCTTAATTTTTTTTAAAATAAATACACATATTCAACAATTCAACAATTATCATTTAATTAATACAAAGTAATGTAATGTATTATATAATATTATATAATATAAGTAATGTATTATATAATACATTACTTTGTAATTGTTATTGTAAATCATACCTAGTTGATTTGTTGTTTTTTCATGTTATATAGTTAATGTTAATAAAAAATATTTTAATTTCAAAAATTTTTCATTTAACCTTTCAAGACGTGCATACACTTTAGATTTAGTTACTAGTATTGTCAAACCATGGTTATGCATGGTTTGTCGACGAATCGTTCTTTGGTGAAAGATTCTGTCGTCGATTCACTCATGAATCAATCGTTCTGTCGGCCAAAAGTTCGTAGTGGAAAGGTTCTGTCGTCGATTCGCCCATGAATGAATAGTTCTGTCGGCGAATCGTTCGTAGTTAAAAGGTTATGTCGTTGAACTACTCATAAACGAACCATTCTGTCGGAGGCTCATTCGGTGGAGAAATGTTTGTCGGAGTTAAGTTTCAGAATCGTCTAAACTAGGTGTAGCCTGTATCTTACGTGGGCGACAGAACTTAGTGCGATTTAACCCCTCTAAGACACAAGTCTGCGCGTTCACCGCTAAGAAAACCCCATTTGCTGTGGCTCCACACTTCGAAAACACACCCCTCACCATCGCCAATAGTATTGGTATTCTAGGAGTTGACATCTCCAGCGACGTCCAGTTTCGATGTCATCTGGAGGGGAAGGTCAAGCTGGCATCGAAGAAACTAGGTGTGCTCAACAGGGCGAAACATTACTTCAACCCGCGGCAAAGACTTATGCTTTACAAAGCTCAAGTTCGGCCGCATATGGAGTACTGTTGCCATCTATGGGCGGGAGCGCCTAGATACCAGCTTGCACCCAGTGACTCGATTCAAAGGCGTGCTGTGAGGATTGTTGACGATCCCAAACTGACAGACGGTTTAGAACCTTTAAGTCTGAGAAGAGATTTTGCGTCCCTTTGTGTGTTCTACCGTTTGTACAATGGGGTGTGTTCAGAGGAGTTGTTTGACATGATGCCCACGGCTTCCTTCTACAGTCGCACCGCTCGCCATCGACAGGGAATTCATCCTCACACTTTAGAACCGAAATGGTCACGCACTGTGCGGTTCCAGAGGAGTTTTCTTCCACGTACTATCAAGCTGTGGAATGAATTGCCTGTTGAGGTTTTCCCAGGAGACTACAGCATGGGGTTCTTCAAAAAGGGCGTGAAGAGGTTTTTACAGGGTCGGCAACGCGCATGTGATGCCTCCGGTGTTACAGGCGTCCATAGGCTGCGGTAACTGCTTTCCATCAGGCGGACCGTATGTTTGTTTGCCACCTTAGTGGTATAAAAAAAAAAAAAAAAAAAAAAATCTTAGACGACAGTTTCTTCCGGTGACACAATAATTATTAATAACGTATTACACAATGTTACGAGTATGCCATCACATATTTCGCACGTTTATAAAACAAACCTTAACAAAAACACCTTAAATATTATCTAACAAGCTGACCCGGCGAACTTCGTAGGTACCGCCTACGATACTAACGTCACTCAATTGTTTTGCCTACCCGGAACCTCTTCACTAAAATTTGAACTTTATGGTATGGTATTAATGTTCAATGTACTTTTAAGTATTATTACGAATCGATTGTATGGGAGTATAGTGAAAGTAAAAGTGTTGTTTTTAGACGTTTTCATGCAAATTTTTTGAAATTTTCTCTGCGTCTTACGCAGAGAAAATTTATAAATAACCATCCTCGTACTTCAAGGAATATTCTAAAAAAAAATTACCAAAATTGGTTCAGCTGTTTTAGATATTTGGGCTTAGCAACACATTCAGCGATTGATATTTATATTATAGATGTGTGATGTGGGGAGCGACGGATCTAATTTGATTGGCTAATTCCAGGTACATTATTATGAAAATCATGTGCGCGCGTTAGTTAGCGGTTGGTTATATCATTTTAGCACGTAGAACTGACGGTTCACGTAGTAGAACAGTTGTTTGTTCGTTGCTTGAGGGTTATGTTCCTGCGAGTGAGTGAGGTCATCAGGATGTTTCATATTTGAAGTGGTTATCGTAGCCTGTAACGTGGCTACGGTACCTAACCGCTTCACATCAGGTGGGCCATACGTTTGTTTCCCACCCAGGGTAGTATAAAAAAGCCAACTGCACCAGCATGTGGTGTATTCTGCCGACTAGCATATTAAGCTCTCTCTCTGACGAAAGAGAGGTGGAATATATCGAGTCGGACTGGGGAAGTACTTCCACCTCACAGAAGACCGTAACCAAAACAAAACTTTTGAGGATTCTTGCGTTGCTCCGAGTGAGTGGGCTTATCAGACGTAAGAAAATGCTATATTAGCAGTGGAGGTGCCAGCGCGCGAGCTACCTTATGCTATTCCAAGCGTCTGTAGGCTACGGTAACCGCTTTACATCCGGCGGGCCATAAGCTTGTTTGCACCCGGCGTATTTAAAAAAAGAGTTTTTCTTAAACAAAATATTTGCAGGAGACAAGATGTTAAATATGAAATATATGCTGGAAAATCGAGATATGCCATCTGACATAACGTATCTCCAAGACCTTGCTTTGAATGCAGCTGTAGGCACGTTCCAGAATAAAGATGTGAAGAACCTTCTAGAAGATACCACGGAGAAGTTTGAAGTTGTCCTTGTTGATTACCTTGAGACTGAAATTTACTCTGCGTAAGTTATTTTTTATATCAGTGGAGAAAAGGGCATGTGGATCACCTGATGGAAAGCCATCACCACCGCCAACGATGATCAGCAACACCAAGGGGTCGCCGATCCGTTGTCAGTCTATACTTTCTTCCTTTCTTTCTTTCTGGTGACCTCACTCGCAGGAACACAACAATCCTAAAGGGAATTGTTATTTGGCTGCGGTATTCTGTGGTGGTGGAGGTACTTCCTCAGTCGAGCAGCTTAAAAAATACGCTGTGCTTCTCTTTTTGCCAGAGTCTCGTTTGTCAGTCAGCAGGGTGTACCACGTGCAGGTGAGGTTGCTTTTGGTTGAAAGATGTTGATGACCCACGTACACCCAAGTAGATTTTTTATTCACCATAGATTATTGGAGCCAACCTAGTAGGATTGTAGAATCTATCTAGGAGCTTTTCAAGGTCTGCCAGGAGCTAATAGCCCGTTTTACTGTACTTTAAGTAAGTAAAACCTGCCACCGAGGAACAGAAGAACGTCTAGTTGGTTTACTAAGCGGGATATAAGTGAGAGTAAAGGTCCTCTTGCCTGGGTGGTTTACCTCGTGAGAGACCGTCCAACGCTTGTGTTAGATTAAGATTTAAAGACACTCGACTCGACGTCTATGAACTAATTTATTTTCACGTCTTTGTTATAGTATGAAATATATTTATCTATTTACATTCGTTCCCATATTCCGGTCCGTCGGTTGTCCATTGAGAGGTCCATTGTCGTTCTATTTTCTTCTCAGTCTTATAATTCTTTGTCGGTGGCCGGTTGTGAGGCTGCTCACTAAAGAGTCCGTAACAGCTTGTCTTGTTACCGTTGGTGCACTAGGGGCTTTAGCTATTGATTCTTCGTACGTCCGGGAATCTTTCATATCATACTTTACCTGACCAATGGAAGTAAATTTTTTTGTAATTTTCAGATTTGCAGCTCTCTACGACTGTCCTATGATATGGGTATATTCAATGGGTGCCCACTGGATGCCGCTCCGGTTGATCGAAGCTCCAGCACATCCTGCCTACTCCATGGATTACCTGACCCCTTACATCCCACCATTTACCTTTGCCCAAAGAGTCGATCAACTCTGGAACCAAATCAAATGGACTGTTATTAAAGAGTAAGTAAATTTTACCACCTGAAATGTCATCGAAACTCAATTATAAAACAGGAAAATATAGTTTATGATCAGTCTGTATCTATTCACTGCTGCATATAGACCTTCTAATGATTCCCATCATATGCGATCCTTCACTTTCTATATCCAGCAGCTTTTTTCAGGTAATTGGTCCATCTACAGCAGGGCGCCCAACTCTTCGTCGCGTCGCCTCATTCATAGCCTCCGCTTTAAAACTTCCACTATCACTGTCGTTCGAAAAATGTGACTAGCCAACTTCAGCTTGCTAATTTAGAGAGCTATCTGGACAACCTTGGTTCTCGATTGAATTACTTCATTCTGGATTCGATATGGATCGATCTCAACAATACTCTCTCTACTAAAGGTAGAAAAACCCAGAGCATACCTCTTTTCATCGCTAGCTGTGCTACTTTTAATTTGTGAACCAGGCCGTCATCAGCGACCAACGGCCTAAGTCTCTGCACTATAGGTCATAGCAGGGAGGATGAACTGATTGAAGGCTTTAGACTTCAGAAGTATATGAAATGAAAACTATATTTGAAGAAATAGTAGCTGAAGTAGCAGTAGGGTAGGATAGGCCACATATATTGCAGAATCGAGACCTGGCAGAGAGGTTCTGAAGCGGCGTCCCCCATCACTGTTGATATGTTTAAGAGATCCCAGGGAGCCGCAGTAGAACGACGCGATACCTAATATGTTGTTACCTAGCATCGTCATCATTGCGTTAGTCAAAAGGGGAGGGAATGATGGTGATGATCATTGAGGAACCTGTAAATACGTTGAAACTTCTGCAAATGAGACATTTCTAAATTTCTATATAAATTTGTAGGTTTAGAACATTACCATTAGAGGAGGCCGAATACAGAAAAGTCTTCGGACCATTACTGGCTGAGCGGGGGAGAACACTGCCAGACTACCGTGAACTTATCTACAACGTATCTTTAGTATTCAGCAATGAACACCATGCAGTTGGCAACATCCCTGCGACCCCACAAAACTTCAAATTCATTGGTGGATGGCACATCGAAACGCCTACTAAACCTTTGCCACAGGTATGCCAAATAGGACAGCAGAACTGAGCAATAAAATATAACTCCATAATTTAGAGCTCCAACATTGAGTTTCTGAGTTGTTGATCTTAGTAAGCAAGGTGTTCCAAGATAATTTGGCGTCCTATCGAAAACAGCTGAGATAGTTTATGACCATTTTTAAACTGCTTAAGTAACTAGATTAGGTTTGCAATTATATTCGAAATTTCGACATAATTTCCAGACTGAACACGTGACATGTACGTGAATGGCAAAATAAAAAAACAAAACAAAACAACGATCGAAGTAATAGAGTTAACAGTTCGATATCGATCTATATCCAGGTAGGAGACTGCCTGTAGGTTGTGTGGAAAGAAAATTCACATAAATCTCACCAATAATTCCAGCAGGGAGGTTAAGTGACTAAGTAACCACGTCACGTTGTAAACAGCGTTTTCTTACGTCTGGTGACCTATCTCTTAGAATACAAGAATTTTGCAATGGTTATTTCGCTGCTGTTTTTTTACGTGGTGATATTTCCCCACGACTCAACATGCCCAAACTTCCTTTCGCCTGAGTCCTTTCTTTTACTAATATTTTCAGAACCTTCAAACCCTAATGGATAACGCAAAACATGGAGTGATATATTTTAGCATGGGCTCAACTTGGCAAAGCAAAGATATGCCGACACATGTAAAAGAAGAGATTTTGAAAATGTTTGGAGAATTGAAGCAAACAGTCATATGGAAGTACGAGGAGAAATTATTGAATGTACCCAGCAATGTCCATATAGTACATTGGGCTCCTCAGCAGAGTATTTTAGGTAAGGGCAGAAAAACATATTGCTGTCTCTCACATTGCTAAGAGGGGAAGTCAAATTCTAAAAGCTTCCTACTCCTACTAATTTCTTCTGATTAAATTCGTTGTGAGTTCCAAGGCAGCTGTAGTTTTACCCCCGGGACTGCAAAGGACTTCATTGTTCATTGCCTTTTTTGGTGGTCGCCGCTGTTAATCCAGGCTACACAGGAGACACAGTGGTGGGCCAAAAACCTTTTTTCATACCATAACGCTAGCACCATTACTTATTCTCTGCAAGGGCAGAGAACCATTACTTATTCTCTGCAAGGGCAGAGAATAAGTAATGGTGCTAGCGTTATGGTATGAATAACTTCATACCATGCGTTATGGTTACATAGCGTTATGGTATGAAGGATATATATATAGTTATATATATCCTTATATAATACAGGTTTAGTTTTTCCAACAGAAATATCTCGAATTTGACAAGGTATATGCTGGAGAACATAGGGGTTGGCTGTTGAGGATGGCTTCTAAATGTGCAAACTACGGGCTCGATTCCTGAAATTACATATGTACCTGACCAGCAACCCCACTTAGTAGATAGAGTTCTGGCTGACTTGGGTCTGCTCTCGGTCAAGCCGTTGAATCTTGTGGCGTACCCGGGAGAAACTTTAAATTTAGTGCCTTTCTAAGTTGCGAAATCGCTGTCCAACACGATTATTCATACTAATATAGTAAAGAGAAAAAGTTTGTGAGTTAATATAAGCGGTCGTAGGGGGTAATCTCTGGATCTACTGAGCCGATTTTGATATTCTATTACCATCAGAAAGCCACTTTATTGCGAGTGTCATAGTCTATAATATTAACCCGAAAATATAAGACCTTTTCGTAAAAAAAATTACCGCCCACTTACACTTAGTTGATCCGTGTCCACATATATAATATAAGTAATATAATTTACATATAAATAATATAAGGGTATATATAAATGTTGTATAATCGTGTAAGACAGTTTTTCGATTACATTAGTATTTGGCGAATAAAGAATTTTTTACTCGACCGGCGTCAGTGTTACAGTAAGTAGTAATTTAAAGACGAGTTCCCACCTGATGAGGTGTGATGTCAGAAGGCAGAAGGATGCCTTGTCTCCTCAGCGACGTTTGAATAGACTGTGCTGATGTATATTATCAACTGAATTCGGTCTTACGAGTGAAGACTACAAAACGGGACGTTTGCCCACCACACATTGCCATCACTGTGTCTCCTGTGTAGCCAGGATTATCAGCGGCGGCGATCAAAAAAGACAATCAACAGTGAAGTCCATTGCAGTCCCAGGGGTGAGACTACGGTTGCCTTGGAACTCACAAGGAATTTAATCAAAAGAAATTAGTAGGAGTAAGAAGCTGTCTGAAGACATATCTGAAGACATGACTAGAAAGATTAGAAAAGTCAAATCTTCAATTCTTAACTTTGTATTTCCAGCGCATCCAAACATTCTATTCTTTATCACCCACGGAGGTCACCTGTCCTCAACCGAGGCTTTTCACTTCGGAGTACCTATACTTGGAGTACCTATCTATTTCGACCAGTTCATCAACGTTAACAAGGCTGTGATGAAGGGATACGCTCTCAGTGCTAAATTGAACAACAATTTGGCTGAAAACTTGAAGAAATCAATTTCAAAACTGTTGACGGATACAAGGTAAGTTTTTTTTATAAAATTTATTGTAAGAGCAAACAAGCATACGGTCTGGCTGATGAAAAACCGTAACCATAAGACACAAACAACACAGGGTCATCTCTTGCACATAGCATCATAAAAAACTACTTCACGCTCTTTGAGCAGAATTCCATGCCTGGAATGCCTGCATGTCTGGAAACTCCTCGACAGGGAGTTCATTCCGGGAGTTAATAGTGTGTGTGTAAGGCAAAGGTACTTTACTTCCTCAGTGCAAGGCAAAGGTACTTTACTTCCTCAGTGCAGTTGTATATGAAGTAACAGCGTGCCCTACTTCTTTTTTTCCTAAAACGGTAGTTGGTAGAGAATAGTCTAGAGTATTAAACGAGCTATGAAATGAACAATCCTATGATTGTTATTTCTAAGATCTCTTCTCTCAAATCTGTATGATGTAAAACGGAAAACTATAGCAATATCTAGTGAAGGTAATAGCGTTTTAGGAGGTAGACCCCCAAGATGTGCGGGTACGAAGTTGCTGGAGAAACCTATTACTGATCAACAATTATATATTTACCTATAGAAACGTTCTATATTGGTGGCGAGAATTATTTTTTTAACTCTAAAGACGTAAGCGAGGTTGTTACATCCCAAAATGAGCGTATAATTGCATTTTATTACAGTTATCGAGTAAAAGCAAAGGAGCTGTCAGCCATCTACCATCACCGACCATTGTCTCCAGGTGAAGAGCTAGTCCACTGGGTTGAACACGTGGTGCTGACGGGTGGAGCCCTACATCTACGTTCCCCCGCGCTCCGAGTGCCACTTTATCAAAAGCTGTATTTAGATCTATTAGCGTTAATTCTCATATCTATATTTGTCATATGTATAGTTTTGAAAAATCTTATGAATGATGGAGGAAAGCCTCGAAAGATAAGTCAGAAAAAGAGAAATTGAGAAAATATAATTGAGGACTATATTTTATTTAAGATTACATATCATTTACAAGTTCACTAAAATAGATACATACAATTAGCATTATATTATTAAAATAAATACATCTAAATTGAAACTAATTAAAATAAACTAAAAGCAAAACTAAACTAGTAAACCGCTGCCCGTAGGCAAAGTTCCCATTATGCTAGCCCCGTTGCCTCGTTGAATCGCAAAATTAATTCTTTGTGCAAAATAGAGGCCAGACGACCAGACGCGACGAAAGTTCTTTAAAAATTTTTTTACCACTCGTCCCTATGGCCCCAATGTTTCCACCCCAAAAGGCTCAAATATACGTATATAACCGCTATCGAGACTACTATATTTGCGCCTTTTGAGGCATTCAGCAGATTCAGCCGCCGCGTCAGCCCTATTTTGTGTCCTGGGAAGATGAGACGGTGCAAGAGTATCAGAACAAGTTGTGTGCCAAACTAAGGGCCGCCTCATCCTCCAAGGTACCAAAGTCATACCGTCTGGGCTTTTGCCATCATCCCGTACATGATCATTTGGTTCGAGTATGGCCGCACAGTTAATGGTGGCAAAAGCCCGGCGGATTATGTCATTAAGACTGGCATGGCAGGAAAACCCATCTGCGCTTTTCGTGCAGGAGAGACCATGGTGTCCGAGCTGGTCGACAACAACGCCACAATGACAGCGGTGTGGAGCACAGCATACAGCATCCGCACCCAAGCGAAGGGAAGTCGCTATTCTAAAATTTGAGAAGTCTATTAGGGTACTAAAAGTTTAGTATTAGACGAAGGGAGAGCCTGTAGCCACAAACCAAATTCCCACTCGCTAACAGCTAAGAGACGGGCACGATCTGCAGAGTTCAAACACGTATTGAAAAGTTGATTCCGTATCGGCACGATCTGCAGAGTTCAAACACGTATTGAAAAGTTGATTCCGTATTTGCTTACAGATAGGTCCGTCCCAAAGCCGCTGCGAAGATGGTGTTTTGGGAAATCGATGTTTGGGCACGCTATTTTCCACGCGTTCCTGGCCTCGTTCATAAATGAATTTTCAGTGATGGTGAACTTTGCGAGAATTATAGTTATATTTTGATTGCTATGTACAGAGGGCAGGAACGTAGGGAGAGCAACTCCAGAGATCGAACGGATGCCCAGGCCCCCGAAACGTACTGGTAGAGATGCCTAACCACTCTCGATCATTTAAGTTTATGTTTAATTTTAAAGCCAAAGTTTGTTTGACAATACTATCAATTTTTTTAATAAGGTCTATATGTTTCCAAAGTTTACAACATCTTACAAGATAAGTAAATTTGGGTACGAATAGACAAAAACGAATAATTGTAAAAGCCATATGAGTATTAAATTTAGTTAAGCGGTACAAGACTAACTAGTAGAAAATTTTGAATTTTATCATTGATAAATCAAGGGAAAGATTCATCTGAGACAGAGCAAACAGAGCGTACTATTATCGACTATTTCTATATTTGGAGCCAGATTATAAATTTTTTGTATTGCCGAATCTTTTTCCGGATAAGTGTCTGGAATGAAGAGTTCGCATTTTGAAAAATTTTGATCTAAACCAATCGAGCGAAATTCAGACATTACTTCACATAAGCTATTTTCATCACCACCTAACGTACCATCGTCCAAATACCAAACATTTAGTTTAGATTGTAGACGCTGTATGATGTGGTGTATAGCAAGACTAAAAACAGCGGGACCCAGAGGATTGCCTTTCTGACAGCCGACAGCGGAAGAAATTTTGTGTCCGTTATAGATCAAATTTGAAGAAGAACCATAACATTGCCAAAGAAAACCGTATAAATTTGGAATTTTGTCTTTGACTTCTGTTAGAAGGGCACCCCTATCTACGGAATTGAAAGCATTTTTAACATCCACCTTCAGCAGCAGATTGATACGATTTTGACAGAATTGGCAGTATCTTTTTGCAGCATACTTTGGCAGCGAGGCGGCGATAAGTCAGTCTAATGAATGTCACCATCCTTTTTCATCAGAGCGCATAAATTGGCTCCGTAAATAATATTTATAATTTCAATATTTACTCGACCTGACAACATTAAATTTACCAGAGCCGTTAGGTCCTTCAGAAGAGCCGCCCCAGCCTCACCATTAGCGTCACATAATAGATCTTTTAAGTGCTGAGGTGTAAGACCGTCAAGGCCTCCGGCGGACCCACTGAAAGGACGTGACAGCTGTGGAAACATCTAACTCTGTTGTCGGTTTCGTCACCTGTCATAGGAGTTGAAGGAAGAAAAATATCAGCTGTCCAGCAGCAGATTTTTTTTTTGGTGGATGTTTTCCCTCGAAGATCGAGAGAGTTTCTGAATTTGAAGCCATTGTGTCGCTAGAAAATAAGATAAGCGCAGCCCCTTTAATGTCGTCGTCACTGAGCTTTGCTTCATAAAATTTAATTTTTTTTACTTCTGTAGACGATTTTACATTAGAATTTGATTTATGTTTGAAGCCCAGTTCATTAACAAAAGTAAAAGGAGGATCTTCAACTGATAGCCGTGTATTGCATTTGGAGGTTGTTGTTCTAATCATCAACTTCGCCTCGATGATCGATGATTGATGATCGCCTGATGATGCCTCGCGTAGAGGCGAAACACGTGTCGCAGAGACGACCATGGCAGTCGGGGCGGCGGCAGTCTTCTTTTTCTGTTTCAGATGTTGGAGATTCGCCGAGACGACCGCAGCAGCTGGAGCAGAGACGACCAAAGCAGTCACGGCAGTTACATGCATCTACTATGGGTAGTGGGTGGGTGCCGGACGGCAGTCGTAGTTTGCATGAACTAATTGGTGGCGGAAGCACGCAAAGTAGTGTAGATCAAATTGCCTGTAAATACTAAGCTACAGGTCTATTGGGTTATTCCGATCTATAGAAGATACGATCTATAAAAGATAAAGAAACATATGACATATCAACAAAATATGGTGCAACAAGCACCGCTTCCAGATAAAATTGTAAAATGCAATTTAAATAACGCGTATGTTATCGGTTAGTACAAAAATAGTCAATGTTTACGTATCTGATAAGTAGTACGAGTAATGACAGTTAACGTATTGGTAATTTGGAAGCGTAGTGTATTTTAGTCTGTGTTTGGAAGTGATGATCGCTATTCGTGTTTCACTTTGAGAATAAGTCAATGTTTATTATTCATAACGCATGTGAATTTACTTAGTACAATAAAAAGAAACCAAACTAGTGAGTACCTTCCTTACTTGTATTACTTATCTTTTTATTTATTACTAGCGGCCGACCCACACTCCGCTGTGTCTCAACCTTACATGTATTTTGGGAGCTCGGGACTAAGTTTTTAAAAGAAATTTAAAACTTATTTTATTGTATATTATGTATATACTACATGAGACGCGTGCACAGATTTAGATGCGCTACACAAATGAAATGCCCAGCTTAAAGTTCATACAGGACGATGTCACCCTAAAGTGCTGAGTTTGCACTATTCACTCGCACTGTAGACGATTGAGGATACATAACTACCTTCCCGTGTCCATCTCATTCCAGTGGATTTCCCATACAAACATTGCCTGGCGATTTCATCATAAATTGTAAAATGGTGGAATCAACTTCCCTCAGCGTATTTCCGAACAATTACGACATGGGATCATTCAGGAACAATCTTTATTTCCCTTAAAAGACTGGCAACGGATCGGCGACCCCTTGGTGTAGCTGATATCCATGGGCGGTGGTGATTGCTTTCCCCTAGGTGATCCACATGCTCGTTTGCCTCCCTCTCACATATAAATAATAATAATTTGCCTGCCGCAAGCAATAGAAGCAGTTATGGCAGGCGTCCGTCCCTCTTCTGTAATAGCCCGGTATTTAGTTCACCCAGATCTTATCTCCATAACCCATTTATTTTCCATCACACTTCGCAATATGGCAATAGTCTCAACGGCTGCCGAAACCTGTTCATGGGTATGTCGTTCCATTGACATATCGTGGAGCGGGTCACGGCGGGCGTACAACATTACATTAAACTTCTTAAAGAGGCCTCTACACGTTGGAGCTATATCCCCGCGCAAGCCTATCGAATTACCGGGCTTGACCCGTCATTAAAAAGAGATACATTATCTCGGGTATATAATTATGTATGTCATTATGTCGGGTTATATATAGATTTATCGTGCTACGAGTATTACGACGATAGCAGTGTCATGCAGTTGTACACTATATGGTTCCTTCGAAATCGAGATTGAATTTGGAATTAACTAAAAATTTATAACTAAAACTGATCCTTTATTTCTAAATTTTAAAACAATATAAATAACTTATAAATAAAATACCTACTTAAATATAACTTAGAAACAAATAACTATAAATAATGAAGCCCCGCCAAATCGTTACCCACTTGAAAAGTGCCTAAAAGGCTGGCAGCGTTGCCACGTTGAATGGCAATGCTAATCCTCTGGCCGAGATATTGGCCAGCCCTTTGGTCATGTGATACTTCGATCAATCTTTTTGATAACTGTTGAAACAGTTTATGTGCTGATGGTCCCCACGGACCTAGCGTCTCTACCCCAAACGGCTCAAATATGTAGCTCTGATCCAAGCAACTATATTTTCGCCGTTTGAGGTTTTCAGCAAACGCTGCAGCCGCACCAGCCCTAACTTCAGTGACCCGAAGATGAGACGGCGCAAGGGTGTCGACGCAGGTAGCGTCCCACACCAAAGGTCGCCCCAACCTCCAGGCCACAAGTGTCATTCCATCCGGTCTCTTCCCATCATCACGTGCAAGCCCGTTCGGTTCTAAAACCGCGGGTGTACGGATGCTGGCAAGAGCCCGGTGGATGATATTATTAAGGCTAGCGTGGCGTGGTATGCGGCCTGCACTTTTGAGACACGAAAGTCCGTGGAGACCAAGTTGATCGACAGTATCACCACAGGGGCAACGATGCGGGGTGTTTATATAAGTGCCCAAACGCAGACACACCGCTAGACGGAAGGTATCGCGATCCAACAGAGTTCCTAAATTAGGAGATGGTAATGCTTGTAGCCATAATCCAGACTCCCATTCCGCTACAGCCAGGAGACGGGCACGCTCTGCAGAATCTGATGATGGAGAATCTGGAAATTTTGAATTTGGATCTTGACTCGTCCAAGCATGTTTGGCATCCGTTACATGGCATATGTCTGGTATAAAATCATTACAAATTTTTGTAAAAAGATTTTTAACGCTGTGAACGGAAGACAAAAATGCTGGGAGAGCGACACTAGTAATTTTGCGAATTAACTAAAAATTAAAATTAATTAACTAAAAATTAACTAAAAATGATTTGCTTAATTTCAATCAGGGGGCGTTCAAGTATTACGTAACGCAAATTGGGGGAGGGGGGGGGGGGGGGGGGGGGGGGGTCTTGTAAAACGTTACCATGCGTTACAGGGGTTCAAACAACGCGTTACGTAACATTGTTTTTATTTACATAAACATTTGTGATATCGAGACTGAATCGAAACTGGATTTTGATTACTTTTTAATTACGAGAATTGCCCCTCAGAATGACATAGCTCGAGTACGTAGGTCATACTAAAAGTTTTGCGTAACTTAAAAAAACAACATGTTATAACCAAAATATTAGGTTTATTGCTTTTCAAAATACTCTTCTTTACATTTTAAACATTTTTTCATGCGATCGAACCATTTTTTAAAACAGGAGGACCACAGATCTGAAGGCATGTTTTCTACGTGCTGATTGAACGCTATCACTGCCTCTTCGGAGTTGGTAAAAGTGAAACCTCTCATCAAATCTTTGATTTTGGGGAAAATACAGAAATCACAGGGTGCTAGGTCGGGGCTATGTGCAGGATGGGTGACGAGTTGTACTTTTTCGGAAGCCAAAAATGACTTTGTTTTATTGGCCGTGTGTGAAGAAGCGTTGTCATGATGTAGGAGAACGTGGCTTTTTAGTCGTCTATCGCGAACTTTTTCTAACACCCTGGGTAAACAAATGGTAGAATACCACTCGGCATTAAGACTCTTATGATCTTCAAGTGGAATTGTGCAGATGGGACCCGTAGCTGAGAAAAAAACGCGATCATTTTTTTACCAACGTTTATCGCCTGCGTCACTTTTGTTGGCCTGTTCTCATTTTCAAACACCCATTCACAAGCTTGCTGTTTTTTTTCGGGTTCAAAACAATAAATCCACGTTTCATCTCCCGTGACAATGTCATAATCAGCATTAGAATGTCCGTGGTCATACTTCAGTAGCATCTGTGAGCACCATTCCACGCGAGCCCGCTTCTGCTCCGCTGTCAGTTCATGAATTTGGCTCATACCAATCCCCAATTGTCCTCGAATTGACTCATAGGTAATCCGCGGGTTTTCTTCAATTAGCCACTTAACAGTAGCCACATTATTTTGGTTGACGGCAGTAGAAGGCCGCCCTTCACGAAATTCGTCATGTAAAGAAATCCGACCTCTCTCAAATTCAGCAAACCATCGCCTCACGGTGCTTAAACAAGGTGCTTCTCTCCCAAAAGCATTTTGATGACCAGCGGCACAGTCTTGCGGAGAGAGAGAGAGAACTTTTAAAATCATAAAAAATCATCGCTCTAAAATCTTTGCGACTTAATTCCACTTTTATTAATTTTAGAACTTTGATGTGTGATAAAAAACAATTGACAGATGATTTCCGGCCATTTTTTTTTTATTACTAAGAAGGTTGCAAGTCGTTTCAAAAAATATAACATTCGAAATTAAAATAAGTAGCTAGAAGTGCAAAACTTTTAGTGTGCCCCATGTAATTGTACCGGCCGTATCTGCCGAGTATTATGGTTGATATGGCAAGAAAGTCCCAGTTTCAAGTAAGTAAAATGAGAAATCTAATTTGGGGTGTAAGTGGTTCGTCAACATCTTTGAACCAAAGCCAACCTCACCTGCACGCGGTGCACCCTGCTGACTGACAGACGAGGTTCTGGCGAAACTCTTTTCGTCAGAGCCTCGTCTCTCAGTACCTCTCTAGGTAGGGCATAGCGTATTTTTAAGCTGCCCCACTGGGGAAGTATCTCCACCTCACAGAATTCCGTAGCCAAATAACAATTCCCTTGAGGGTTGTTGTGTTCCTGCGAGTGAGTGAGGTCACCAGAAAGGAAGGAATTGCTGCGGTGGAAGCGGGGGTGGAGGCGCGCAAGCGATATTTCAAGTTGCGAACGTTAATATGGCTACGGTAACCGTTTCACATCAGGTGGGCCGTATGCTTGTCTGCCACTCGACGTGGTATAAAAAAAATCTAAATCTAACAAAAATACATGAGTCAACCGCGTGAGCCACCACTTCTATTCACCAATCTATATTCATACCAACGGTGGGATACGGGCTCCCCTAAATCGATATAGATTAGATCATTAGAGCGTACCACCGCGCTGCTCAACCGCGGGTCGGTGGAGGCCAGTGTTTTCAAGCCGTTTAAAGGTCCATGAATTGACAGCTGCCTCAACCGATGGTTTAACGTGCCCCCGAAACATGGAGGAGCTAGAGATAAATAAACACATCCATAGATAGGTTACGGTCGACCAGTAGCGTAACTATACCATTAGGGGCTCGTGGTAAATTCAGGATGGGGCCCTCTCTAATAAATCATCTAAGTAACCAACACTTAAGAAGTATTTTGTACATTTTTGGTATATCTGTAATTTTTTGGTATATCTAAAATTTTAAATAAAATTAAATATAAATAATGCCACCCTGTAGTTACGCCACTGCCGTCTGACAGATTGACAGGATCATCGACGCCATCTAGCCACCACTCACGAAAACAATAAATAAAAAAAAAAGGCGCTATCGCCTAATAATAATAACATAATTAGATAACCTACTCTATCCAGATCTCATCTACATAGCCCATTTAATTTCCAACACATTTACCAATAGTGGGACTATTGGAAAATGCCTGCCGAGACCTGCTCATGGGTATATTGTTCCATTGATGTATCGTAGAACGGGTCACGGCAGGTGTACAACATTATATTATGGCATGATCTTTCTCAAACGGGCCCCTACGCGTTGGATCCATATCCTCGCGCACGCCTATCAAATGACCGCGCTTGATCCGTGATGCAAAAGAGATAACATAATCATACTCGTAAAAACATGCAATCGACTTCAGAATACCCTCCTTTGTCGAAGTTTGTTAAAAAAAAACGGGCTGCAGTCCGGGAGTGCCGGCAGAAGTGAAAACTTGACATTAACGTTGTGCATTTTTGAATATTGTCGAATGGTTAGGGAATAATTTTGCATGAATTGCTTTATTTATCAGTATAAAAGTATCATTTATGTGGTAAAATACAATATTCATTTATTGCGCTATCGTACACAAACATGACAAATTATATTACATTAAATAAAAATAAACAGCAGGAGCTGGCATACATTTTCGCCGCGCGGTAGAAAGAGAGGGGGATATTACTTCCTCTTCTACGCCGCGCCGGCGCTCTACTCTCCCTCCGTCTTACGAATTTTCGATCAGGCCACGTGTCCTGACGCGAGTATAACACTTTTTAACCCATCCCAAAAAGTGTACAACACCGCTAAAGAAGTTTTCACTTCAAAAACAAATTCGAAAAGCAGGAAATGAATGGGGAAGTGGATGTCCTACATTCAGTAGCAGGTAGACACAGACCGATGGCCGTTATGATGATGACATAATAAGAGTTCGTAACCGGATCCCTAAAAATGCAAGACACAATGATGAAGGCGTATTATAACTATTTTATAGATTAGATAGCACATATCTAATCTATATAGCACATATCTATTCTATATATATAATATAATTTGCGTACAAATCTGAGTATGAAGTCATCAATTTGTTCATAGCCTTAAAAACTCGTGAACAGAATGAAGATAGGTAATTCTGCTACAACCTCCTACACGAAAGGTAGTAGTACTAGGCAGTACTACACCTTTCGTGAAGGACAACATCCAGTTTTGGCGCCAGGGGGAGGGGACGGGGGGGGACGGGGGGGGTTGATTTTGATTATAATAGATACAGGTAAAAAGTAAGTATTTTATTAATGTATGTAAGTACAGTTACTTAATCTATATTGTGACAAAAAAAATTTTTATAAATTTTTCCCAATAATTATGTAATATTATTTGGCAAATATAATTAACCGTAGCCATATTAACGCTCGTAACATAAAATATCGCTCTCATGGCGTCACCCCTTCTGCCAACTCAGCATTTCCTTCCTGTCTGTCACTCGCATTAACACAACAACCCTCTTTTCGCCAGAGCTTCGTTTGTCAGTCAGCAGGGTGCACCGCATGCAGGTGAACATCTTCACCTGCATGCTTTGGTTCAAAGATGTTGATGAACCACATACACCCCAACAGCAAACGATGTTTATCTTTATCGCGCGTTATTATTGATAATGGTCGCTATTAATTAGCGATACTATGTATATTTAATTTAAAACCTTTAAAGAAGATGTTTAACATCGGAATCTGTCATCAAAATCATGATAAACCGTGATAAAAAGTTTAATACAACATAACAAAATATAAATTTATATATATATACAAATGAAATGAATTGTTGTTCGTTAGTCTCGCTAAAACTCTATAACTATATAACGGCTGGGCCGATTTAGCTAATTTTGGTTTTCAAATATTTATGGAAGTACAGGGAAGGTTTAAACGTGAGAAAATATGGAATGATTGCTAGAATAATAGTAAAAACAACCATTTTGTTTATCTTATACAAAGTGCTCCAACCATAGGCGAATGTCATTACATAGTCGTCTAAGCTGGTATGATCGTATTTTATGGAAAACGGCAAGTTAGAAAACAAATATCTTGCAATGTCACATCCTCCAGGTTCAGGGGCAAACAGGGTAGGCTTAGGAAGAAACATATATTTGTTCAGTTTAGCACAAACTTACAATATACATAACTGTTCCGCAAAATACTTACGACTGTTGAAACCTATTAATGAGGTACTTGAAATATTGCTAGGTATATCAATGGCAGGAAAGGTCGGAAACTTCTATCAAAAGACGCTACTAGTATCTGTTCTTTCAATCAAGATTAAAAAAAAGTTGGTAGAAGTCGATCACCCCTTGTCGCAATTTTTAACTGGCATAGCATATTTTGAGTAACTCTTTTCGTTTAAATTAGTGCCATCGCCCTTATGCGAATGTTCTAAACAAATCATGAATTCAATTAAACAGCACACTATGTTCTCTGGGAGTGTGATCTTTGTCGGCGGGAGCGAGACGACATGTTGAATTCGTTGCACGTCGCATCCCGGGTATACTATTCTGATTTGGTAACAACAAGGGAGAATTACCAAGCGTTCAGACGATTGGAAGCGATGTGTTAGGTAACAACTCAATGTTTTAGGTCCCTAATAGTGTTTGATACATAAAATCCGTGGTGCACAGCAGTTGAGCTTCACTTGACTAGCCATCTCTTTAGGCTTTTAATGGCTTATTTGCCATATTGCTGTCTCTCACATTGCTAAGAGGGGAAGTCAAATTCCAAAAGCTTCTAACACCTACTAATTTTCTCTGATTAAATTCGTTGTGAGTTCCAGCCATCTCTAGCGATCTATGTAATAATGGGAGAAAAGGGATATTCGGAAATAAACATATTTTTCTATAATCAGCGGATAAATTTTCAGAACGATATACTACTCTTAAAATACAAATCTTCTCTTTTTATAATATTAGTGTATAATCAGCAATGATAAAAAAAAATTGGTTGCCTGTAAAGTCGGTATACGGGCGAAAGTTTTACGTGACAACGACTTTGAGTGGTAAAATGTTTTCGAGTGGAAGGGACGCATGCCTTTCACTTTTTATGTCTGTCTCTCTCGCTCTTAGAAGGGACACGCGTCCACGACACGCTTACAATGAGAGCGAGTGAAAGGCACGCGCCTTTCACTCGCTCTCATTGTAAGCGCATAACGTGACCCAGTTTCTTGAAGTGTCACCCGGCTAACCAATTTATAAGACGTTGTCACGTCAAAAAATAAAGATTATGAAGTGTAGATTTTGATCTACTCTCTCGAACTCCACGGGAGCGGCGCCGCAGGTCGAAACTGTAAGTAGTAAATTAATTAGTAATATATACTCGTTTGTTCTCAGAATATGAGCAAATCGTTATGGATGCTGTTCATCGCGCTGGTAGTCCAGACATCTGGCTACAGAATACTGGTGGTATTCCCCATGCCGTCGAGGAGCCACGGTATTTTAGGAGAGGGCGTGGTCAGGCCGTTACTCCAGGCTGGACATAAGGTTAGTTCAATTTTACATTCAATGATGTTATATTTTTATAGACGTGGTATACCCATTAAATTGTATCAGAAAACGGTTCCTGCAGTTGCATGGATATCTAGCTATAGTTACATAGAGTATAGCCATTCTTATCATCATTATATCAGGGATCTAATATACTTGCTATTTCTTTTCCTCATCGAGCACAAAATGGTGCCATGTTTTTTTTTGCAAAAACATGAAATTACCTAAAGTCGATAAATTAACACGTACTACTACTACTTTTGGTAATTTCAGCTGAAATGCCGTCTTCAGTATTACGAAAATGCACACTTTATGTTGATTAAGTAAATAAAGCCCATGAATTGGCTTAACAACTGACTGTTGTCACAAAACAATGTATAAGTATATATTTTGTAGTATGTACGACGTCAAACTGGTCCCAAATTCCAACTTAGCCACACACCAGACACTCCATACAAATAACGCGTTGCTAACTACTACATAAATAATGACGTCTGTGCAGAGCGTGAATAACTGTGTGTGCGTGCGGCGGCATACAAACTGTTCCAGATTCGTCTCAGAGGGGGAGATGAGGTCCAAACTAGAGAGCGCCAGGCGATGGCCATACTGTACGTAGTACTATTACTTATACTATATTTCAGCGCTCGTTTCAGTTGGATACTAGCACCAGTCCACTTACCACCATCTCTTATTGTGATTCAATGACTGAATAGAATGCTTATAAATACCAATGAATAAGCGACTCTATTCCATTTGAAATAGAGTCGCTTATTCATTGGTATGAATAAGCATTCTATTTCTCTGCGGGATATCACCAGAGTGCCCAACGAAAAGCGCTATCCGAATGGTTCCACCATGAATTGTGATGAGCAATTTCAAACCTTATGCTGCTACAAAAAAAGTCACCACAAATTTCCAACCATGCTGAAACCACCCATACAACCCCTGGTGGTAGAGCCCCTGGTACAACAAAACAAACACAACAACTTACAGCCATTTGCGCCAATAGCCAGCTGTTTCATGGTGGACGAGAAAAAAAACAACAGAATTGTAATGGTACATTTAGACGCGCGGCATGCAGCTCGGCAAGTTGCTCGACTGCGTCGACGCGCGTTCACTCGTGATGCTGAGGGAAATAGTCATTTATTTTTTATTTATATAGATTAAAAAACTATGGGGTTTTTAAAAAGTATATACTGCTCCGTTTTTAAAAAAATATTATTTATAGTTACACTTTAAGATAAATGTCAATGTTTCATATTTATTATGTTATTTAGATAATAAATTACCCCTGCTGGATGAAAAATGCTCATCCATCGACTCATTGGAAGGAAATTAATATGAAAAATTTGGAACATTCACCCGAAGCTTAGGATTTACACTGTAAAGTGGGTCCGCGGGTTTTTTGATGTGTATTTAACGTATACGTTATCATTTTTTGACTCAAGTGGTGCTAGTTACAAAACTACCTGCTACAAAGCAGGGGCTGCCTAAAGTTATTTAAGTCTTCCTGATGATATGTTCTTTTAACAGGTGACCTACGTCACATCGGTACCAATAAAGCCTCAACCGAACCTAGAGCAGGTCGACGTCAGTGCTAACTTTAAAGTAATGCCCGGTGAGTTTAGATATATGTGCTTCTAGGTTAATTCTCATAATTATTTTATACCGCAGAATAAAAGTTGACCGAACCTTGATTGAATTATGAATTGAATGAAAATTGTATAATTGGTTTCATTAATGAATTAATGTAAAATTTTAATTCATTTAACTTTCAGTCATAACTTGTTAAACTGTTTCGTTTTGAGTTACGAGCACAATAAATATCAGGTTTGTGAGGTCTAGTCTAGGTAGATAGTTTCGCTGAGGTGATTCCACACTTAGACACTTGATTATGTCATTGTATGTGTCAATGTGATCTCTGTCCAACCAGCCCACGACATCTTAAATATAAGCATGGATAAATGAAGGTTACCAGCCTTTTCAGACTGCTGCAGGCATCCCTCAGGCTAAGAAAGACAACTTCTTATAACGACAACTTCCTGAAATGTCTATTGCAAAATAGACAATTTTCGAAAATGACAAATTCCACCTGCTTCTGGGAGCGATGTTCATTTCTATTAATATAAAATATACGTGTATTTACATTACAGATAACTTTGTTCAACTACTTCTAAAACCGCAATTGAATTGGAAAATGATCGACATGCGACTTCACTTGACCATCTCAATCGCAAACAATACGCTTCATAACGAAAATGTCTACAAATTGTTATCGGATACAACGCAGAACTTCGATGCAGTTATTGTAGAGTGGATGTTTTCAGAACTATATGCTGGGTAGGTAATCATTATTATCTTTTTTTAACCTACAATAACAGCGATTATAGATAAATAAATATTCTTGGACACACTGCAATCTAGTCACCAAACTGTACTATGGGTACTAGATAACTGATATTATACTTAAATAATTTTTTTTTGTAAATAGATAGATAGATACGTTTATTACAAACTACAGTCACACACATACAAAAAGTAAATAAAAAAAAATAACAAGGACAGAACTTATACACTAGGACACAGAACGCAGAATAATAAGATGCATGTGTGTGCTGCAGCAAGCAAATGGCCACAGCTCAGTGCGACTTTCTTGCACATTGCGCAAAAAATGGATCATGGATGTTTTGTGCTCTTCCTAATTCTTTAGTCAGTCTCCCCAGACTGTCTGGAGACATGAACCAGTACTTACTTCTTCTTCAGTATGCCGCTTATTGAGAAGAGCCTGTAGTATATGGGTACCGGAGCTGTAGGCACGCTCACTACCCGACGCACCAGTACGTCTAGTGTTTCTGTACCCACACTGGTTACACGCGTATAAAGCCACCTCGAAGCCGGACCCATGACTGGCAAATCATGGGCTTGTCTCCAGTTCCCGAGGTACCCTAATCCAAACAGCCGGACCCGTAGTTCCAGCTGTGAAAATTCCCCTCCTCCGTGGGGAGTAACGTGTGCGTGTGAACAGTGAATGCCATGCATTTGAATAGCTTGCTTAGTCCGCCGACGCGCCCGCCGCCGGCCTGCGTGTCGAGCTGCGTCACGGGCTGTGTGCCGCGCGTCTAAACGCACCATAAAACTTTTAATTTCAGAATACCGCTGCTGTACGGTTGCCCTCTAATATGGGTGTCCAGTATAGAACCTCAATGGAGCTTAATGAGTCTAATAGACGAGCCGACGAGCCCCGCCTACGTGCCGGACAACACAGGCGTCAAAGTGCACCCGTTTACCTTCTGGGAACGAACAACACAGTTCTTCATTCAGAATGCATTTTATATTGGTAAAAACACGTAAGTTAAAAGTGTACATTAAACATTTATTCAATTCCCGAAAAAGAAAAAAATCTCTGCCCTACTCCATCTCCGACCTTGGTCATCATAATATCTATAACTTGAGTATTGCGCCCAAAAAATAAAAAAAATACCTCTGCTGTACGTTGGTGAAAAGCTTAAAGAGAAGTTAAGCTCCAGATCGTTAGAGATGCTGCAGAATCTGATCAAGTTTACAATGTCCTTTTGTCAATTTCGAATTGATCAGACACGTTGAAGTTGTTCATATCATAAAATGGAAAAAGCTTATCTACAAACGATTGTACTGATTTTCATGAATACTATGTACTAAGAAAAAAAAGTAGTATGTACTAAGAACCACCTCGTTAGCTTTCAAATAAAAATGTGTGGCGTACTTAATGTGTGTTTTCAAATAAAAACACACATTAAGTACGCTGGATCAGCACATATGTCGCGGGCCGGCGCGCGGCCGTAATTACAAATTAGTCGTCCCCTAGCGACCGCGCCGTGTGGTCACATACCATTACAGATTTTACAGTGGTGATCCCGGACTTAAGAAAATTTTTTCATTTAAAATTAATGAGTTTTTTCATGTAAAATTATCGTCCGCAAACCGTCTTTACAGACATTCAATATTTTTTCAAACTAACGTCAGTTTACTTGGCCACCAATTTATTACAATTTGCACACAATCTGTATATATAAAATTCAAAGTCCTGACTGACTGACTGACTGATATCAACGCACAGCCCAAAACGCTGGGTCTAGAGATACCAAATTTGGCACGTAGGTTCCTTATGACGTCTAGGGGTACACTAAGAAAGGATTTTTCAAAATTCATCCCCTAAGGGGGTGAAACGGGGTTCCAAAGTGTGTATGGGGAAACAAGATTAGTTGGACTATTTTATCCGAAACTTTACACGAGTACTTCTATAGATAAATGAGTAAACACGTATTTCAGAATTATTCAAAATTCAACCCCTAAAGGGGTAAAATGGGGTGAAATAGTCTGAAAATCGTCATGGGTATTGTTTTTATGGTTTACCGGCTCGCTGATTACGAAAACAGCAACAATTTTATAATCTATCATAGCCGACGTGACATAAAATTACCCCTGTGGGGGTGCGATGGGGATGAAATATGATAATATCAAATACAGACGAATTGAGAACCTCGGTTAAAAAAGTCCTTGGTTTTAATATATAATAATATTTGTTTTTAATATTTAATATATAATAGATACCCACGCAAGCGGAGCCGGTAGCTCAGCTAGTAAAAACTAAAATCTACAGGTATTTAACATGGTTGGAGAGTCGAGAATACGAGCGGTACTTCGGGCCCCTTCTTCGACTAAGAGGAAGAAGTGTGCCTTCGTACCAGGACGCAAGGTACAACGCGTCGCTGGTCTTGGGAAACTCCCACGTCTCAGTGGGACAATCAATGCATTTGCCTCAAAATTACAAGCCAATACTTGGATACCACATTGTGAAAAAAGTCAACCCTTTACCTGAAGTAAGTAACAGAACAATATTCGAATATAAGTTATTTTTATTATATGAGGTGGGTACATGTGGGTTACTTGATGGAAAGCAATCAATACTTATAATCTATGCTTAAATTTTAGAAACCCACCATCCAGGACCAGCCCCCTTACCACCAACTCTTATTACGATTCAATAACTGAACAGCCCCCTTACCACCATCTCTTATTGCGACTCAATAACTGAATATATTGCTTATTCATACCAATGAATAAGCGACTCTATTTCAAATGAAATAGAGTCGCTTATTCATTGGTATGAATAAGCAATCTACTCAATTATTGAGTCGCAATAAGAGATGGTGGTAAGGGGGCAGAATCCTTATTCATACCAATGAATAGAGTCGCTTATTCATTGGTATGAATAAGCATTCTATTCAGTTATTGAATCGCAATAAGAGATGTTGGTAAGGGTGCAGTTCTCTCCACAGTTATCGTTTAATTTAGAACATCAAAAATTGTTTAACCTACCTTAGTTAATATTCCTGTCATCTTTGTGGAGAGAACAATAAATACATTATTATTATTATCTCTCATGGACTCACGGGTCAAGCCCGGTCATTTGATAGGCGTGCGCGGGGATATGGATCCAAAGCGTAGAGGCCCCTTTGAGAAGTTTGATGTAATGTTGTACGCCCGCCGTGACCCGCTCCAGGATATTTCAATGGAACGACATACCCATGAGCAGGTCTCGGCAGGCGTTGAAACTACTGCGAAGTGTGATGGAAAACAAATGGGCTATGGAGATGAGATCTGGGTGAACTTAATACCGGGCTATTACAGAAGAGGGACGGACGCCTGCCATAACTGCTTTTATTGCTAGTTATTTGCGGCAGGCGGTGGCTTGCCACTCATTAGATGGGCCCCCGAAATGCCAGGAAAACGGCCGGGGGCAACACCGGTGTGAGTGACTCACGGATGTCGAGAGGTGTGCTGCGCTTTCTCCGAAGTTACTCGCGGCGTGATGCCCTTTAACACTTCCACCCCTGGAGCATATAGCTCTAGCGGCTCCTCTCTGGACGGCCAATGAAAGCAAGCCAGAGCTGAGAGTCCTGCGGGCCTTCTTGTGTTTACACGCCGACCGATGAAGACACGTCGGAGAAGAAGGCCCTGACCGACTCTCTGGAGACTCGGGTCCGTGGTGTCGCTACTCACACAACAGCTCGCCACAAGCTGCCCTGCGGACTTATTATTATTATACCATTTATTTAATATTTTTCTCTTTTTGTACATGTTTAAATATAAACATTATTAATAAAAATATAAAAAAACAGGGGCACCCGCCGGTAGTGGAGCGAAGACTCAAACTACCGGTGGTCAGGGCTCCAGAGTGAGGAACCTTCTCACGATGCGGGCCGTGTCCAGGAGAACCGCCTTCTGTATCTGGTTCTTGACCCAACTGCCTAGCGAGAGCCTCTCGAGGTGATGGTCGAGGCTCTTAGCTATAAGTCCGTTTACTGATACGACTATCGGAACAATAATCGTTGAGTCCACATGCCACATGTTGGTAACCTCGTGGGCCAAGTCCAAGTACTTAGAAAGTTTCTCTTTCTCGGTCTTAACGAGGTTCTCATCATGGGGAATGGTGACGTCAACGAGAATTGCTCGGTTCGTCACCCGGTCTAATACCACGATATCAGGTCTATTTGCGACAATAGTTCTGTCCGTGATAATAGACCGGTCCCAGTAGAGCGTGACACTATCGTTCTCGAGAACTGGCGCAGGTGCATACCTGTAGTACTTCAGAGCTCACAAGGCGATATTTAAGAGCAAGTTGCTGGTGTATAATCCTAGCTACTTGATTATGTCTATGCAAGTACTCGCCGTTAGCAAGATGAGAACAACCGGAAACAATATGCCTGAGTGACTCACCAGGACGGTGGCATGCTCGACAGATGTCGACCGTACCGTCCTTCAGGATATATTTCCGGTAGTTATTCGTCTTGATAACTTCGTCCGTAATTGCACAGACAAAACCTTCGGTTTCCCCAAAGAGGTTGCCGAAACGTAGCCAGGCCACCGACGCGAGCGAGTCTACATCAGGCCCATTCAGAGCCCGGTAGAATCGCCCATGTAGCTCCTTGCTCTTTCTTATTCTTATTATTATGTATCTCTTTTTAATCACGGGTCAAGCCCGGTCATTTGATAGGCGTGCGCGGGGATATGGATCCAACGCGTAGAGGCCCCTTTGAGAAGTTTGATTTAATGTTGTACGCCCGCCGTGACCCGCTCCAGGATATGTCAATGGAACGACATACCCATGAGCAGGTCTCGGCAGGCGTTGAGACTATTGCGAAGTGTGATGGAAAATAAATGGGCTATGGAGATGAGATCTGGGTGAACTTAATACCGGGCTATTACAGAAGAGGGACGGACGCCTGCCATAACTACTTTTATTGCTAGTTATTTGCGGCAGGCGGTGGCTTGCCACTCACTAGATGGGCCCCCGAAATGCTAGGAAAACGGCCAGGGGCAACACCGGTGTGAGTGACTCAGGGGTGTCGAGAGGTGTGCTGCGCTTTCTCCGAAGTTACTCGCGGCGTGATGCCCTTTAACACTTCCACCCCTGGAGCATATAGCTCTAGCGGCTCCTCTCCAGACGGCCAATGAAGGCAAGCCAGAGCTGAGAGTCCTGCGGGCCTTCTTGTGTTTACACTCCGACCGATGAAGACACGTCGGAGACGAAGGCCCTGACCGACTCTCTGGAGACTCGGGTCCGTAGTATCGCTACTCACACAACAGCTCGCCACGCAAGCTGCCCTGCGGACTTCTTATTATTATTATTATTGATACCGCCTATGGAAATCAGCAACACCAAGGGGTCGCCGATCCGTTGCCAACCTTTTAAGGGAAATATAGACTCCTATAAATATTTTGAAAAATGGACAAATTCACCTGCACCCCACCTAGAGGGTACAGGTCTAGGTGGGAGTCTAGCTCTAGGTGGGGAGCAGGTGAATTTGTCCATTTTTCAAAATATTTATAATATTCTGGCAAGTTGGCGAAGACAATTACTTAAATAATAATAATATAGACTCTGTTCTTGAAGGCTCTCATGTCTTAAATGTGCAGAAACACCGTTGTGTTATATTGTATGGGTTGTAAGTGGCTTGGCAACATCTTTAGAGCCAAAGCCAACTTCACCTGCACGTGGAGCACCCTGCCAAATAACGAAAGAAGCACCGGCGAATAGAGGTAGAAGACATATTGCCGCGACTAGGGAAGTATCTCCACTTTACAGAGACCGCAGTCAAGTAACAATGCCCTTGAGGATTGTTGTGTTCCTGCGAAAGAGTGAGGGTACTTGTGAGGAGATGCTGTGTTAGCAGCGACGGTAACATTATTCGAGCAATACTCTGTGTATTGCAAGCGCTACAATAAAGAGACAGGCGGGACGCTTGTTTGGCATCCGGCGATTTATAAAAAAGAAGTTCTAATAAAAGATGATGATTTTGGATTTCTTTTTTCTATAAAAATATTTTTTGATAGTGGTCCATAATCAATAATTGAACAAGTAAGGTTTGTTGGATGTTCTGAGACTGCATAGAGATATGGAATACAAAATCCCATTGCAATGATTATGTCGGTAGACCAGTCCATACTAAAGCTATTTTAGTATCTGCTAATAATCTAGTTTTATCCTAAGATGTCTTTACCTATAGATACATTCTAACGGCGTCAATTGTGTCAAGAAAAAACCAAGGTAATTGCCCGGCATTCGCTCAGTCCCCCGCCATTTACGGTCGCTGCAAGACGTTAGCGCTAATCAAAAACATATATTGAAAAGTTGTAGATAAAATGCCCACCTGTGTGTTCACGTTCTTTTTCTTTACTGCGTACTGCATGTATATGTTACGGCTAAAGGTGGGTGTGAACATAAACTTAAGATTAGCCGCTTAATGTGCACATTAGCCGAAACGAAACGGCTAAAAATGTATTCGATGGACGCGCCGGGCCAGCGGAGGGTTTGAGGGGGCGGTGAGGAGACAATGCGCGCACACGTGGCAATGAAACTTCCGAATATTCCGAATTACGACGTAGGATGCAAGAGCGAGCGAAGGGCACCCCGAGGTTAGATTTTGTTAGGTTACTTTAAACCCTTTACACAGAAATAGGAGCCCCGCGAAGCGGGGCTCCCTCGAAATAGTACCACAGTCTATGAAATATGAAAGGTAATTTAGCCGGCTAAAGATAGAAGAAACTAACATTAACACCTCCTCGAAGTGAGACCTAAGTTTAGCCGGCTAATCTTAAGTTTATGTTCACACCCACCTTTAGCCGTAACATATATACACTCGTAGGTACTGAGTAAGCGCTATGTAGCCAATTTTTATTGATGTAACTTTCACATATAGTTAAATAAATAAATATTTCTTGACACTTTACACAGCGCCATCTAGTCCCAAACTAAGCAAAGCTTGTACTATGGGTACTAGATAACTGATGTTATATTTTAATATTTTTTTGTAAATACATACATATAAAACGCCCAGACCAAGACAAACAGACACAAACATTTGTCTTTTGCGGGGAAAGAATCCGCGACCTCGGAGTCAAAGTGGTCATTGCCAGCCATTCGACCACTGAGCTCGTCATATACGTGTATATCGTCGAAATATATATTATATCAGTTATATATAAATATTTTATCCCAAAAAATAAAATATTAAATTATACAGTTTGTTAATTTATAGTTTAGCAAATATTACAGGGTACTTACTTATATGATATAACATTTTCAGGACTTACAGGCGTTATTGGACAATGCAAAGAACGGTGTAGTCTATTTCAGTTTGGGATCAAACGTGAAAAGTAAAGACTTAGCTGAAAATATTAAGAAGGACCTTCTGAAAATGTTCAGTAAAAGAAAAGAGACAATTATTTGGAAGTTCGAAGAAGATTTACAAGGTCTGCCTGAAAATGTCCACATTTTGAAGTGGGCTCCTCAACAAAGTATCTTGGGTATGTATTTTGCACACAATCGTAAAATTATTTACAAAAGGCCAATGTCTCTTATTTTACATTTAACAAACGATCGACTCGTTCGTAGAATAAAGTTCGACCTGCCCCCTTACCACCAACTCTTATTGCGATTCAATAACTGAATAGAATGCTTATTCATACCAATGAATAAGCGACTCTATTTAATTTGAAATAGCACGTTAGAGCATGCCAACGTAAACAAAGTGTAGCATGCAATAAAATTAAATTGAACTGGATTGAATTGGGCTAAATTGAACTAGATTAAATTAAATTAAATTCAATATACTAACGTAGATTATAATCTATTTCATTGTTACTAATATATTATGGACTTATCTAGTCTGAAATGAAAAATTATTTTATTTTATTTTATTTTATTTATTTTAATAAGTAGACGCATGCCTCAATTTGTAGCATGCCGCAATGTAGTGCGCAGTTGCTCTGGTATAAAAAGGGCTTTAACATTGACATTAACACATTCACTACAAATCGATCGCTAACAATTTGACTAACCCATTAGTCGAAACCAATGGTGACTTTGACACCAAATTCACGGGTTCGATCCCCGTACAAGACAAACATTTATGTACATGTATATTTGACTTGGTCTGGGTGTTTTCTAAGTATTCTATGGACGTATTCACAAAAAAATATGTATTAATCTAGATTTATCAGTTACCTAGAACTAATAGTACGTACATACAAGCTTTGCTTAGTTTAGGATTAGATAACGGTGTGTTTAAGGATATATATATATATTTATTTATTTATAGTTAGATGTAGTTTCTCACATTCACGGAGCGTTTGGAATAGAGTGACGTGCGTCTGTTTGGAAGTCCACAGCCTGGACAGTATAAGTTTTCGACATTTATGGGTGGATTTTGGAGGATAGTCACGCCTTCTGGACTTTCGATTCGGACTCATCGTCAGTGGCGTACTTTATTACTTTATAATTAATACAGACCGATAACTGAAGCCCAATTCTAGTAATTATGTTAAAATCACAGAATGAAAGTTGACCGAATCGAGATTTTATTATGAATTGCCTAAAAATAATCCAGATTTCATTAATTAATTATTATCAATACTTATTGTTGGCAGAATAACATTTTTAGTTTCTTAAATTTTCGGCCATAATTTGATATAATCCCACTTAAATTAGACTATGAAGTTGCATATTGTGATACGAAAATACCAAATTTGACATTTATGAGATCGAGACTGGATCGGAACTGAATTTTGACTACATTTTAATTACGAGAATTGTCCTTCGGATTCCGAATAAATCAATTAAAAATGTCTTTCGTTCCAGCTCATCCCAACTGCATTTTGTTCATCACCCACGGCGGTCTCCTCTCGACCACTGAATCCATCCATTACGGCAAGCCGATGATCGGTATGCCAGCGTTTGCTGACCAGCACAACAACATGTATCGAGCAGAACGTAAAGGATATAGTCTTAGGGTTGATCTGATATCACCCAATCTTGTCGAAGAGCTGGAAGTAGCATTGAATGAAATTCTAAAGAATCCAAAGTAAGTTCTACTATATGTAAATCTATATTAATAAACAAGCAACTTTTGTGTGTAATAAATAATTTATTTAGATTTATACTTATTTAGAAGAAAAAAAAAACGTGTGTGCTTTAGACCATACCACTGAAGTATAACTTCTTTAGCTCTACTAACTTATTTCTCCCTCTGAACTTCCGTTCGCCTCTCCCGATCACACTTTTAGTAACGCTCTCGTCATGTAATCCCCAGCTTACTCTCCAAGTCAAGCGTGCGTAAAGAAGTTTTACTTCAGAAAGTTCAGACTAACCTAAAAGTAAAACCCCTAAAATGTTAAATATTAAAAAAATGTTGCCTAAAATATTAATCAAAAACGTTAGAACCGTTTGCGAGAACGTCATGGCACATTTTTTAATAAAATCATTTATTCCTTTAAAAACAACGTACCTACATTTTAAAGTTAGTCTGATCTGCCAAACTCTGCAACAATTTGTCGGCAGCAGCTCTTGTGGTTTGACAAACTGTGCAACAGTTTGTCGGCAGTAGCTCTTGTGGTTTGACAAACTGTGCAACAGTTTATCGGCTGTAGCTCTCGTGGATTGACAAACTGTGCAACAGTTTGTCGGCTGTAGCTCTCGTGGATTGACAAGTAAATACGTACTTACGAGTATTGATACAACACGATAGCAACATGAGCTCGATGGCGTCGTTGCGCGTGTCACTGTAATCGAACACGCAAGTTAAGCAACGTCGACCGTAGCCTCTCCGTGGACGGCGGCTTGAAAAGACAGGCCTCCGCCAACCCGCAGTTGAGCAGCGTGGTGGAGTATGCTCTAAACCCCTTCGATGGAGGGGATACTCGTGTCACACAGTGAAATAATGCCGTCGATGAGTTGGTTGATGCCGTATGTAAGCGCTTTGACGCAACTTTTTAATGCTGTTCATTTCGTCTATATGTAAAATGTCATAGCTGATCAATTGATCATTTCAGGTACGCAGAAAGAGCAAAAGAACTATCAGCTATCTACCACGACAGGCCAGTTCCACCAGAGAAGGAGATGGTTTTTTGGATAGAGCATGTGGTGCGGACGAAAGGCGCGCTCCACCTCCGCTCGCCTGCTCTCGACGTGCCGCTCTACCAGAAAATGTACCTCGACCTGGCATTAGTGATTTTAATTATAATAATTTGTATAAAATATATTGTAACTAGATTATTATGTTCTACAAAAAAGTCGGATAAGAAAAGAAAGGTGGAGTAAATAGACATTTTACCGCTACACATTAGGCGGGTGCTTGTCTGTCAACCTACATAGTAGGTATATTTTTTTAAAATTAAAATGTGTTTTTTTTAATAAACGATTTTTATTCATGAGAATTATGGATAAGTAAACATTAGTTTCAAATCGATATTTGTGATATCATTTGTATGCATCTGCATTTGCTATGCTGTGCGATCTTTTAGCAATACAGATTTGAAATTTATGATTTTTGGCATACTAGAAATTATAAAAAATAAATAATTAATAAATATTCCAGTACAAATAAGCACCATTAAGTCCAAAACTTGTACTATGGGTGGGTACTAGGTAACTGATACATTTTTTTGTTTCTAAACAAATAAATTTGTGGGGTGTAAGTGGTTTATCAACATCTTTGAACCAAAGCCACAAAGACAAACGAAGCTCTCGCGAAAAGAGAGGTAGAGAGCGTAATTGTAATCTACCCGACTGGGGAATGTACCTCCACCTCACAGAATACCGCAGCCAAATAACAATTCCCTTGAGGGTTGTTGTGTTCCTGCGAGTGAGTGAGGTTACCAGAAAAGAAGGAGATGCTGCATAAAAGTTTACATAAAAAAAAGCCCTACAAAGATGAATCTAGTGCATTAAAGATATTACAAACAAACAAAACAAGAGATTTTGAAAATGTTTAGAGAATTGAAACAAACAAACGGTAATTGGAAGTACCAGGAGAAATTATTGAATGTCCACCAAGCAATGTCCACATACGAGTAATACCTTGGGCTCCTCAGTAGAGTATTCTAGGTAAGTGTACAGAATAAGTAATGGTGCTAGCGTACTAAGGGTTAAGGTATGACGATAGAGCACATTCAGCATTTTACATACAAGTTATACTTAAATCCGTTTACTTTCTGAACCGGTTCGATGTATGCATATCTTTTATGTAAGGCTGTTGAACCGATTTATAGTAATAGTGGTTTTTTCCTATACTCCTTAATGTTAATCAATCCGAAGTGGTTAGAAAAAGAAAAGTGGTTGGAAATCGATCACCCCGTTGCGCAATTTTTAACTGGGCATGGCAATTTTAAGGCTAAACCCTTTTGCGAATGATCTACTGCAAATCATGAATTAGAACAAACAGCACACCATGATCTCTGGGAGTATGATCTTTGGCGGTAGGAGCGGGACGACATGTTGAATTCGTTGCATGTCGCATACGGGGTAGTATCATCATCATCATCATCATCAGGTCCATTTTAGTCTCCACTACAGGAGCACGACCCTCTCTCGTCCGTCCTAGACGGATAGAGGATTTGGCCTACACTCCCCACGCTGGCCAAACGGGTTGGGGAGGCCTGATCAATATTTGATAATGTATTTCCCTTAGTCGCCTTGTACGACATCCACGGGAAGAGACGGAGTGATTCTATTCTAGTCTGCCGGAAAACACCGGCCGATACGGGGTAGTATACTATTCTGATTTGACAGCAACAAGGGAGAATTACCAAGCATTCAGACGATTTTGCAATTCATATTATTGGAATCGATGTGTTAGGTAACAACTCAATGTTTTAGGTGCCCAATAGTGTTAGATACTTAAAATCCGTGGGGCACGGCAGTTGAGCTGCTCTTGGATAGCCATCATCCATTGCTGTCTCTCACATTGCTATGAGAGGAAGTCAAATTCCAAAAACTTCTTACTCCTAATAATTTCTTGTGATTAAATTCGTTGCGAGTTCCAAGGCAGCCGTCGTTTTTCCCCCGGGACTGCAATGGACTTCACTGTTTATTGCCTTTATTGGCGGTCGCCGCTGTTAATCCTGGCTACACAGGAGATACAGTGGTGGGAATGTGTAATTCCAGAGATACGGTTCCAACACTGGACATTCAATAATTTCTCCTGGTACTTCCAATGACCGTTTGTTTGTTTAAATTTTCTAAACATTTTCAAAATCTCTTGTTTTGTTTGTTTGTAATATCTTTATTGCACTAGATAAAACAATCTAAAATGTAAATTTAAGTTTACATAAAACAAAAGCCCTACAAAGGCGGACTTATCCTTGTTTTATATGTGGCGGCATATATTTGCTTTGCCAAGTTGAGCCCATGCTAAAATATATCACTCCATGTTTTGAGTTATCCATTAGGGTTTGAAGGTTCTGAAAATATTAGTAAAAGAAAGGACCCAGGCGAAAGAAGTTTGGGCATGTTGAGCCGACTATCTATACCACTTACTTTGTTACTACTATCTCTATCTATCCATTGAGAAATTGTTGTATTCCTAGGAGGAAGTGAGGTCAGCAAACGTAAGAAAATGCTGTTTAACACCGGGGTTTCTTAGTCACTTAAGCTCCCTGCTGTAATTATTGGTAAGATTTATGTGAATTTTCTTTCCACACAACCTCCAGGCAGTCTTCTACCTGGTCATGTTCTATTAAACTAGCTGATCCATTGATATCGATCGATATCGAACTGTTCACTCTATTACTTCGGTTATTTATTTGTTCTATGTTTCTAATTCTTCCATAAATTTAATCATATCACGTGTTCAGTCTAGAAATTTTGAAAATAATTACGAAGCTAAGCTAGTTACCTGTTGTTTAAAAATGACGATAAACTATCTCAGCTGTTTTCGATAGGATGCCAAGTTATCTTCGAACAGCTTGCGTACTATGATCAACAACGACGAAATCGGTGGTCGAGTAGTTAGCAATGGCCACTTCGATTCCGTGGTCGCGGGTTCGATTCCCGCACAAAACAAACATTTGTGTGCATGAACATGTCTGTTTGTCTTGGTCTGGGTGTTTTCTATGTATTACGAGTATATGTATGTATTTAAAAAAAAATTAACTAAGCTGTGCACCATGGTTTACAAAGAACACCGAAGTACATGAGTATCTACAAGTGCTGACTATTCGGGAGGAAGTAGAGAAGGCCTGCAGCGGCTACAAACTTAGGCTCCAGCGACACAAAAACCAATTAGCTTCGACCTTATTGAAGAGTGACAAATGTCTATTCAGACTGAAGAGAAAAAGAATAGCCTCAATCTAAGTACATTTATCAGTTGTCTAGTAGGTACCCATAACACAAGCTTTGCGCTTAATTTGGCACGAGGTGGTAAATTGTCTGCGCCGTGTACATTGTCCAGAAATATTTATTTATTTATTTCACAACTTAGAAACCCCACATTGATGAGTTGGAGTTCTAAATCACGGAGTTTAGTTTATTGTTCATTTCTGCTGACCTGCCGCCCTACCGCCGAAGCTGAAGCCGATTACCAGCCAATGTTTTGTTTCGAAAGGTCTCCATATTAGGTGTTACGTGGTGGAGCCCCACATCTACGTTCCCCTGCGCTCCAAGTGCCACTCTATCAAAAGCTGTATTTAGATAGATCTATTAGCGTTTATTCTCCTATCTATATTTTCCATATGTACATTTTTGAAAAATCTTATAAATGTGATAGGAAAGTCTCGAAAGATAAACCAGAAATTAAGAAAACATAATTTAGATATATTTACTCAATTTGGCTTATTTTATTTTGTTTTTTTTTTCTTTATTACTGTTCGTTTTTTTTACTCGACACTTTTTTTATATGAGAGGGGGCAAACGAGCATGTCACCTGATGGAAAGCAATCACCGCCGCCCATGGAGACCAGCAACAATAAGGGGTCACCGATCCGTTGCCAGCATATCCTCCTTCCTTTCTTTCTGGTGATCTCACTTACACGCAGGAACATAACAACCCTGAATGGAATTATTATTTAGCTGCCGTAATCTGTGAGGTGGAGATACTTCCCCAGACGGGCAGTTTAAAACATCGGACGCGCAGCATGCGTCACCATAGCGTATTTTTTTTTTCGAAATCCCGAATTGATGCCGGGAAACCACTTTACATGCTCTACACGAATCCGAAGTCAGAATATCTAAATTTTGAGTTTCATGGCAACGGACAGCCAGAACGACCGGACGATTTTATAAGCTCAATAAATTTCGCTGAAAATATGCTATGCTCTACTACTATAAGGGTTTCTTGTTTACTGCGGAACCCTAAACAGGGAGAAACATAACTTTCATCATTTAAAAAATCTAAAGTAAATATGCCAGATACTTTATGAGATTTTTTTCGATATCTGATATTTTTGAGGTCGGTACTTGTTTTTGAAGAAGGAGGCGAGGATCCCTCTCCAAAAGCGAGTCGAGTCTCACAACTCTCACATATGGATATTTTAAACTCATTATCACTAATCTTTGTAAAAAGATATACTACCAGTTGAGTTACCTACAACTTACTTTAATAGTGACTGACCCCCGGCACTTATCCTTTCTTTACACGACTGCAATTCCAAATTGCGCTTCCATTTTTGTAAGAGCACTTTTTGTAATTCAACAACAATACTGTTCCCTTTTTTAATAAATATAATTACAAATTCATCCATTTTTTTATTTAAAATACAAACTTACTAATTGTTGACTTCGTCCACGCGGAATAATATTTTTGTTATTATTTATTTATATTATTAAAAATAAATAAATTTTCTAAAATTAAAGTAGCCCAAGTTACTTCTTATTACATCAGCTATCTGTCCGTGAACGTCCCGTCAAAATCGGTCCAGCCATTTCATAGATTACTCGAATAAACAGACAGACAAAAATGTTTTTATTTTTTTATTTTATTTTTTTATACTACGTCAGGTGGCAGACAAGCATACGGCCCGCCCGATGTGAAGCGGTTACCATAGCCATATTAACGCTCGCAACATAAAACATCGCTCGCGCGCCGCCACCCCCGCTGCCATCGCAGCATCTCCTTCCTTCCTTTCTGGTGACCTCATTCACTCGCAGGAACACAACAGCCCTCAAGGGAACCGTTATTTGGCTGCGGTATTCTGTGAGGTGGAGGTACATTCCCCAGTCGGGTAGCTTACAATTACGCTCCCTACCTCTCTTTTCGCCAGAGCTTCGTTTGTCAGTCAGCAGGGTGCACCGCGTGCAGGTGAAGTTGGCTTTGGTTCAAAGATGTTGATGAACCACTTACACCCCAAAATTTTATTTTTGTATATGAACCGTGTATTACACATGTGTATTATTTTAATATTACAAACAGACACTCCAATTTTATTTGTCTGTATAGATCTTACGTAGGTACCGTGAATAGAATTGACTGCAAATTAATTGTTTATTTTGAGATTTACTCGTAACATACATTTATATTACATTTTGAATTTATGATATGTGTATTGTTTAAATTATACAATACACATATCATAAATTTACATGAATGTATGTTACGAGGAATTCGTATTTAAACTATGTTATAATTGTTGTCTTTTCCATCCTTCTGTCCTATCATTACAGCGATTTAAGCGATTACTTTATTTTGTTATTACACGCCTGTAATTTTAATCCTTTCGATACTTTAAGGTTGACCGGAAGAGATCCCTCTAAGGGATAAGTCCGCCTTTGTACTGATTTGTTTTGCATTTTATTTTCGATTTACTATAAATAAAGTTATAACAAACAAAAACGAGTTGTATGTTATGTAGCCGAATATTTGTGGCAACTATGTAGAACTTCTATTAATAAGCGTCGCTATTTTTTTTAATAGCGACTTGCTTCAAAAATAATATCTGCTTACTTATTGCCTTAATCACCAATGTGCCTTAATGGTTTAGAACGGGTCATGTTCCGTACCACACAAGTGAGCCGTGCAGATCCGGCATTGTTACCCACTTTATTAAATTCGTTCTTCTTCTATTGATTAAGAAACCAAACCATAGCGCGATTTAGTTTCGCTATAAAAATATATCACACCATCTAACGGTACCACGCAAGCTACACAATAATCCACAACCCCACACACCCCTCGTACTTGCACACTACATCCCTGTAATAAAAAAAAAATAATCCGTCACAGCGTACCGCTTTAGCAGCGGAGAGGGGGCGTAACGACAATATCGAAACGAAGGGATTAGTCGAAACCATTTTTTTCTTCACATTTGTACTATAAGCTGACCCGGCGAACTTCTTAGTGATTATTCTATTAGACATTTTTTGACGTGACAACGTCTTATAAATTGGTTAGCCGGGTGACACTTCAAGAAACTGGGTCACGTTATGCGCTTACAATGAGAGCGAGTGAAAGGCGCGTGCCTTTCACTCGCTCTCATTGTAGGCGTGTCGTGGACGCGTGTCCCTTCTAAGAGCGAGAGAGACAGACATAAAAAGTGAAAGGCATGCGTCCCTTCCACTCGAAAACATTTTACCACTCAAAGTCGTTGTCACGTAAAACTTTCGCCCGTATACCGACTTTACAGGCAACCAATTTTTTTCATTATGTAAATCATTTTTATAACTATATCTAAGGAGCTTGATATAAATTTCTAAACGCACACATAAATATTTGGCAACCAATAAATATCTCAATCCTTTTTCAGCTGACACTATTTGCACGGCAAAAGGTATTTTTTTTCGTCAATTTTCCAATGTTTTTAACACTTATTATTCTACTCCCGACGAAGACAAATCCAAAAACACAAAAATTATAAAAATCGGTCCAGCCGTTCTTGGCTTGTAAATGGTGTAACTAACACGACTTTGTTTTATATAATATAGTTTTTATACCAGAGAGTTTTTATATAAGAGAGGCTCCTAATTAAAATGTTGTCAAAATTCAATTTCGATCCAGTCTCGATGTCATAAATGTCACATTTGGTATTCTCTTACAACAAAATGAAATTTTCATTGTTAAAAGATCGCACAGCATACCAAATGCAGATGCATACAAATCACATTACATGTAGCCATTTGAAACTAATGTTTACTTATCTACTATTCTCATGAATAAAAATCGTTTATTAAAAAAAACTCATTTTAATATTTTTCTATTAAAATCAGCAATATAAAAGTCAGGCGGGCCGTATGCTTATACGGCCGGCCTGATGTGTAGCGGTTAAATGTCTATTTACTCCACCTTTCTTTTCTTATCCGACTTTTTTGTAGAACATAATAATCTAGTTACAATATATTTTATACAAATTATTATAATTAACATCACTAATGCTAGGTCGAGGTACATTTTCTGGTAGAGCGGCAGGTCGAGCGCAGGCGAGCGGAGGTGGAGCGCCCCGTTCGTCCGCACCACATGCTCTATCCAAAAAACCATCTCCTTCTCTGGTGGCACTGGCCTGTCGTGGTAGATAGCTGATAGTTCTTTTGCTCTTTCTGCGTACCTGAAATGATCAATTGATCAGCTATATGACATTTTATATATAGACGGGCCATAGACGAATAACAAAGCATTAAAAAGTAGCGTCAAAGCGCTTACATACGGCATCACCTCACTCATCGACGGAATCATTTATTTTAAAGCCGCCTAAAGGCTAGACTTGGCTTAACGACTATCATCTTATGACAACAGACGGGACCGAAGGCTTAACGTGTCCTCTGAAGCACGGAGGAGCTCGAGATAAATAAACACATCCTTAGACTGGCTACGATCCACGTTGCTTAACTTGCGTGTTCGATTAGACTGACACATTTACTTGTCAATTCACGAAACCTATTGCCAACAAACTGTTGCAGTGTTTGGCAGATCAGACTTACTTAAAATTTACATTAAAAAAAATATTTACAAAAAAAAATGTATGCCACGACGTTCTCGCAGACGGTCCTAAAGATTTTGATGAAATTTACATTTTAGGAGGTTTTAATAGTGTGTACTTATTCTTCTAAATAAGTATAAATCTAAATAAAATATTTATTATACACAAGAGTTGCTGGTTTGTTAATAAAGAATTGCAGATAGAACTCGGTTATAAATTACGGACTAAGTAGTTACGGTAGAACGTATACAACATAATATATATTGAATGTATATACAAATTACAATTAAGAATACTAAAAATTATTTGTCCTAAAACATAAAACAGAAGTTTAATAATAACGAAAAGGAACTATTTAAATACTGTAACATTATGAGTGTTTATGATAAAATTGAATTTCAAATTTTAACAGAGTCAAGCAATGCTCACTGTTTAAGAGAAAAATCTAGACCCGGTTACATGAGGACACTGACAAATAAGAACAAGTATATAATACCTAAAGTAACCAACTTGTATGGCACCAGAGTTTCTAATTACTTGATCCCAACTTGTTTATATAAATTGCCAGAACAGTTGCAAACCATGTACCTACTAAATCCCAAAAGGTTCAGATGTCAATTAAGAAAGCACTACATAGAAAATGTCCCTTGATTTACATCGGAATCTACTTGGTTATGCTATATGAAATTGTGTACAAATAAGATTAAACTCAGCGACTCGCCTACCCAGATAAACCCTGTGAGGTTTTCGTGGTACGGAATTAACGTGTAGAAATGTATGTGTGAGTTTTTTAGAAATAAATTATAAAAAAAAAAAAAACTTACTTTGGATTCTTTAAAATTGCATTCAATGCTACTTCCAGCTCTTCGACAAGGTTGGGTGATAGCAAATCAACCCTAAGACCATATCCATTACGTTCTGCTCGATACATGTTATTGTGCTGGTCAGCAAACCCTGGCATACCGATCATCGGCTTGCCATAATGGATGGATTCAGTGGTCGAGAGGAGACCGCCGTGGGTGATGAACAAAATGCAGTTTGGATGAGCTGGAACGAAAGACATTTTTAATTGATTTGTTCGGAATCCGAGGGGCAATTCTCGTAATTAAAATGTAGTCAAAATTCAGTTCCGATCAAGTCTCGATCTCGCAAATGTCAAATTTGGTATTCTCGTATCACAATATGAAACTTCAAAGTCTAATTTAAGTGGGATTATATCGAATTGTGACCGAAAATTTAACAAACCAAGAATGTTATTTTGCCAACAATAATATTTGATAATAATTAATGTCTGAAATATAGTTTATAATTTTTAGTCAATTCACTTTTTTCGATCGGTCAACTTTCATTCTGTGACATAATAGGCTATTTGACCAAACGTTTTTTTTTTCGGTTTTATACGTAAGGAGGTCACAATAATAAAACCACACGTGAAATAATTGCTTTGATAGCACAGAAATCTCTCGAGATATGTTAATTTAAAAATTTCAATTTTGGATTTTACGTTAGCGCTTTCGAGCAAACAAACAAACAAACTCTTCATCACGAGGTCATTGTAGTCTCCACTACAGGAGCACGACCCTCTCTCGTCGTCCCAGACAGGAGGAGGATTTGGCCTACACTCCCCACGCTGGCCAGACGGGTTGGGGAGGCCTGATCGATGTTTGATAAAGTATTTCCCTTAGTCGCCTTGTACGACATCCACGGGAAGAGACGGAGTGATTCTATTTTAGTCTGCCGGAAACCACACGGCCAGTCTAACAAACTCTTCAGCTTTATAATATTAGTATAAATGAGTCGATCGTACGTTAAATGAATAAGAGACATTTTGTAAATAATTGTACGATTGTGTGCAAAATACATACCCAAGATACTTTGTTGAGGAGCCCACTTCAAAATGTGGACATTTTCAGGCAGACCTTGTAAATCTTCTTCGAACTTCCAAATAATTGTCTCTTTTCTTTTACTGAACATTTTCAGAAGGTCCTTCTTAATATTTTCAGCTAAGTCTTTACTTTTCACGTTTGATCCCAAACTGAAATAGACTACACCGTTCTTTGCATTGTCCAATAACGCCTGTAAGTCCTGAAAATGTTATCATATAAATAAGTATCTTGTAATAATTGCTAAACTACAAATTAAGAAACTATATAATAATTTAATAATGTTTTTTGGGATAAAATCAATCACATTTTATTTTTATTGTAGGTGAAAGTTACGACAATAAAAAATGGTTACAAAGCACTTACTAAATACCTACGCACGTATACATGCAGTACCTACGTAAAGAAAGGATAAGAACGTGAAAACACATGCAGGCATTTTATCTACATCTTTTCAATAATTGTTTTTCATTAGCGCTAACATGTTGCAGCGACGGTAAATGGCGGGAGACTGAGCTTATGCCGGGCAATTTTCCTTTTTTTTCTTTACTTTCAACGGTGTTTCTGCACATTTAAGACATGAAGAGCCTTCTAGAACAGAGTCTATATTTCCCTTAAAAGGTAGGCAACGGATCAGCGATCCCTTGGTGTTGTTGATGTCTTTGGGCGGTGGGATTGCTTTCCATCAGGTGACGCACATGCTCGTTTACCCACCTCTCATAAAAAATAACTTTTAATCGAACCTTCTTCTGTCATTGTAAACTTTTATTACTTACTTCAGGCAAAGGTTTGACTTTCTTCACAATGTGGTATCCAAGTATTGGCTTGTAATTTTGCGGCAAACGTATCGATTGTCCCACTGAGACGTGGGAGTTTCCCAAAACCAGCGACGCGTTGTACCTTGCGTCCTGGTACGAAGGCAGACTTCTTCCTCTTACTCGAAGAAGTGGTCCGAAGTACCTCTGGTATTCTCGACTCTCCAGCGATGTTAGATACCTGCAAGTTTTAAGGTTTTACTAAAAATAAAATGTTAAATACCTAAGGCTAAGGCCTAAGGCCGCCTATGTTGGAGCCGATTCCCATTGGATTTTTTTATTGCGAAAAATTAACTTCAGCTTAGATTCGCGGCAATAGGCTATTTGACCAGCATTTTTTTTGGTTTGATATGTAGGGACGTCTCAATAATATAACCATAGGCGAAAGAATTACTTTGATAGCACAAAAATCTCTCGTCGAGCTATGTTAATAATTTGAAAATAACAATTTTGGACTTTCCCGAAAACGCTCCATACAAAAGACCACTGAGTTATGACGTCACAGGTTTGTATTTTTTATGCATCAGAAATTTGTACGACAGATATGTTAAATATTACGTTTATGTAATTAGTATCATAATAAAAGTTATATTATTTTTTATTGCTTCTCCAATGGAAATATTATTTTTTAATAATTTTATACTTTTAAAATGGACTTTCCCGCCAAACTTTGATCGACTCAGACGGTTCGATCAAAGATTGGCGGGAAAGTCTCATTCGATCGAAGTCAGACGGAAGATATTAGAATGAAAGTTTGCAGATCTTTACATTTTTTTGTATTTTACGATATTGTAAAATAATTTATACAATTTGAACATTGTCAAATAGCCTATTGTGTTTTGGATACCTGGTAGAAACCATGAAGCTCAAGTGACAAAGCTAAAATTATTTGTCATTAACTCAAGTTTAACTCCTATTTGGGGATCAAATTATTCTATAGGAATCGGCTTCATACCAATGAATAAGCGATTCTATTCAATTTGAAATAGAGTCGCTTATTCAATAGTATGATGAAGCATTCTATTCAGTTATTGAATCGCAATAAGAGTTGGTGGTATGTAGATTTTAGTTTTACAACACTTATTATTACAATCTAACACCAAATTAATGTGTTACAGTGTACGCTGCATGGGACCTAAAATTTATAACAAGTTAGGAGAGTCTGTGAAAGGACTTACAGTTAGTATTTTTCAGCAAAAATTAAAGAAAACTCTTGTATTCAAATGCTTTTCATGAGGTGACCCACATGCTTGTTTGTCCCCCCTCCCATATAAAAACAAAGTTTCTTTGGTAGGTGAATTCAAGTTATTCAATAAAGATTTCATTATGAATATAAATTCATAATACTTTGTTTTTTGGGATAAAATAGTTAATATATAAATAAAACAGTTAATCATAACTGTATTTTGTGTATCAGTCATGTTTGACAAAATAAAGGAAACTTGAATCAAATAGATGATAGACAGATAATTTTTATTATTGGTTTGCTGTTACACATTTTACTTAAACTATAAAGACTATAAAGATAAAGATAATTTAACAAATGGAAACAAAGATTGACAGATAAAGAACATGTTTAAAGATGCGCATGTGCTCCTAAATAAATAAATAGCTGAGCTAGATAAATAAATAAATAGCTGAGCTAGAGGTTCCGCTTGCTGGGGATCTTATTTTTTATTGTTTTTTTTTATTATTTATTTGGGATACACATGATGAAACAGCGATACATTGTGTATACATTTAAGAAACTTACAATATTGTCTTAACTTATTGTAACGTCCACTAAATTATACACGAGTTATCTTATATACTAGCTGGCTCGACGAACTTTGTATCGCCTTTAAATATTTTTACGTAAATTTTTCCGATGAGTTATAAACTATCCTATCTCTCAAGTTGGATCAAACTGCACACACTGTGCAAAATTTTATTAAAATCGGTCCAGTAGTTTAGGTATCCATAGTGGACAAACATATTTTTTTTATATTAAGACGATAACCCGGGGGATTTTTTTACTTACGTCGGGTGACGAACAAGCGCACGATGACATATAACGCTTCCGCGCTGTCACCCCCGCTGCCAGCGCAGCAACTTCTTCCTTCTTGGTCTCAAGGGATCATTTGGCTGTGGTATTCTATGAGTTGGAGGTACTTCCCCAGTCGGGCAGCTTACAAATACGCTGTATGCCGGAGTTTCTTTCGGTAGTCGGCAGAGTGCACCACGAGCAGGTGAGGTTGGCTTTGGCTTTAAAGATCGTGGTGAGCCACTAACACCGTAACAAGATTATAGATAAATGGTGATCAGGGTCGAAGATAAAGCAGGAGGGAGATATATATTTTTTTAATTTACTTACGTGTTTTTAACAATATAAAGTGCATTCTGAATGAAGAACTGTTTTGTTCGTTCCCAGAAGGTAAACGGCGGCAGTTTGGCGCCATTGTTGTCCGGCACATAAGCGGGACTCGTCGGCTCGTCTATTAGACTCATTATGCCCCAGTGAGGGTCTATACTGGACACCCATATTAGAGGGCAACCATACAGCAGCGGTATTCTGAAAATAAAAGTTTTATGGTGCGTTTAGACGCGCGGCACACAGCCCACCAAGTAGCTCGGCACGCAGCCAGGCTCGCGCGTATCGGCGGAATAAGCAAGCTATTCAAACGCACGGCATTCACTGTTCTCACGCACATCATGGAGATTGGGGAGTGGTGGTAGGGCCTCGATGCTTGGGAGACTTAAGAGTGCTTAAGTAGCCTGCTTGCAGGTGAAAGGGGAGTAAGACCTGCTACCAATCTGCTTGAGTGCTTGGTTGGTTCACCGCTCTCAGTCTGGTTGGTTTACTAGACGAGAGACTCGCAATCCTGTGATATAACCGATAGGTTAGTGCACAGGGGCGCATCAGCTGTAGGCCGATTACAGCTAATGGTCCCTATGGATACCTACGGACCCTATGGTCCGTTGCTCACACGCACAGCATTCACAAACACATGCCCAAGCACAAGCGCGGGCGCGAGCTGCCTGTTCACACGCTCGTGCCCGTTGGTTGTCGATTTGAACTCGAGCGTGTAAACGCACTTTGAGAAGATTATTGGGAGAGAAAAATATGAATTCGTAAAACACCTAGTAGTCAACGCCCTGAACTGTAGTTAGCCTTTATTCCCATATAAATAGTGTTAAAATTTGTATACACATCAGCAGTAATGCTATTAACATAGACGTAACATATAAGGTAGATTAAAGCATATAAAATCAACTTACCACGATTTATTACGAACGCGATTGATAGAAATTCATACAAAGTTAAGCATTTGGACGCTTTCTGTTGACACGCTCGCCACGCTTACACGTCTGTGGTTTCTTCCATGTGCCCATTACCAGTACACGCGTAAGTTCATAGCTTTACTTACTTTAATTGGGGGTTAAAGAAAGATAATAATGATTACCTACCCAGCATATAGTTCTGAAAACATCCACTCTATAATAACTGCATCGAAGTTCTGCGTTGTATCCGATAACAATTTATAGACATTTTCGTTATGAAGCGTATTGTTTGCGATTGAGATGGTCAAGTGAAGTCGCATGTCGATCATTTTCAAATTAAACTGCGGTTTTAGAAGTAGTTGAATAAAGTTATCTGTAATGTAAATACACGTATACTCTATATTGATAGACATGAACATCACTCCTAGAAGCAGACGGAATTTGTCATTTTCGAAAATTCATATTTACTCATACTTATAGGAGACTTATTGCAATGAGCAATTGTTAGCTTAAAAGGAGTCTCCGGCCATTTGTAATATAGTGATTAAGTGTCATAATAAATTTTCATTTCATTTTCATTTCATTTCATATTAAGTCTATATTGCAATAGACGTTTTAGGAAGTTGTCGTTCTCAGCCTGAGGGAAGCCTGCAGTAGATGCTGATAACCTTCGTTTCTCTATGTTTATATTTGGGATATCATGGGCAGGTTAGAGTGAGATCACATAGACCCAGACAATGACCCGATCAAGTATCTAAGTGTGGAATCACCTCAGCGAAACTAACTACGTAGACTAACAAATGATGACTGCAATTAAGAATTGTCATTAATTAATGAATTAAATTACAGAATGAATTAATATACAGTTTTCATTCAATTCATAATTCAATCTCGATTCGGTCAACTTATTCTGCGGAATAAAATAATTATGTGAATTAGCCTACATGCACTTATATCTACACTCACCGGGCATTACATTAAAGTTAGCACTGACGTCGACTTGCTCTAGGTTCGGGTGAGGTTTTATTGGTACCGGTGTGACGTAGGTCACCTGTTAAAAAATAAAGATTTAAACAGCCGTCCCAGCTACATAACTAGTACCACAAATTGTGTCAAAAATATTTACGTATACGTTAAATACACATCGAACAACCGTAGAGTAGACCCGCAGGTTTTTTGATGTGTATTTAACGTATACGTAAATATTTTTTATTTTGTCCACAGTGTCCATCCGAGGCGTGTGAAATCCGAAGCTACGAGCGAAAGTTGTAAATTTTTCATATGAATTTCCTTGTCGGTGGATGTGCATTTTTCATCCAGCAGGGTTAATTTATTTCTAAATAGCATAATAAATATGTAACATTGTCATTTATCTTAAAGACACTACAAAATGTATTTTTTTTAAACAGTATATACCCTCTGTTAAAAACCTTATAGTTTTTTAATCTATATAAATAAATAATAAATGCCTATTTCCTTTGGTCACAGTCACAGCATAACACGTGAACGCGCGTCGACGCAGTCGAGCAGCTTGCCTAGCTGCATGCCGCGCGTCTAAATGCAATTCTGTTATTTTTTTTCTCGTCCACCAGTAAGCAGCTGGCTATTGGCGCAAATGGCTGTAAGTTGCTGTGTTTGTTTTGTTGGACCAGGGGCTCTACCACCAGGGGTTGTATGGGTGGTTTCTTGTAGCAGCATAAGGTTTGGAATTCCTCATCCCAAGTGTGAGATTCATGGTGGAATCATTCGGATAGCGTTTTTCGTTTGGCACTCTGGTTGTATCCCGTAGACGCGCTCGTGCAGTCGCCTTGACGGTAACCAACTGGTGTTAGTTTCCACCTGAAACCGGCGCTGAAGTATAGTATAATGCTGCGGCTACAGTACCGTGATATGCCAATAATTATTGCCATAATTTCAACAACGCCTAGGTGTAACCACGATTTATGGCCATAATTTTACAATGCCAATCAATATGGCAAATGGCGGTAGACAATAGCTCCGGCGGCGGTCTTTTTTCGCACATCAAAGAGAATTACCGCAGTAATTAATGCGTTTGTGGTCACACTACCGTTTGTCCAGTGTGCAACATGAGCTCAACGGCGACGCACGTATCGACCGACATGTAGTGGTCAAATGAAAAAAGCTTGAGTTTTGGAATTATTCCAATGCGAACCGTATCTATTTATGGGCTTTCGGTCGGGTATACCCCGATAAAAATAGCGGTGTACAATAATGATTTGAAAGAGAAAAAAGACCGAAACCATCTAAATAAATATAACAGCTGCAGCTTCAACCGCCATCTTGAAAAATGATATTTTTACCGCCTAATTTATTGACATATCTAGGTAAACTCTAGTGTAACCACCCCACTTCACGCAGTAATTTCAACGGTAATTCAATGCCATAATTATTGCGGTAACAGCCCGGTAGACGGTAAGGTAGTGTAGCCGCAGCATAAGTAATAGTACTACGTACAGTATGGCCATCCCCTGCCGCTCTCTAGTATCGATCTCAGTGCCTCATCTCTCCCCTGAGACGAATCAGGAACAGCTTGTATGCCGCCGCGCGCACACACATTTATTCACGCTCTGCACAGACGTCATTATTTATGTAGTAGTTAGCAACGCAATGTTTGTAAGGAGTGGCTGGTGTGTGGCTGGAGCCACGCATTAGCGACGCTGAGTTGGAATTGGGACCAGTTTGACGTCGTACATACTACAAAATATGTACTTATACATTGTTTTGTGACAACAGTCAGTTGTTAAGCCAAGTCAGTGGCCTTGGGCTTTATTTACTTTATCCACATAAAGTGTGCATTTTCGTAATACCGTAATACTGAAGACGGCATTTTTAGCTGAAATTACCAAAAGTAGGTACGTGTTAACGTATCGACTCTAGGTAATTTCATGTTTTTGCAAAAAAATAAACATGGCACCATTTTGTGCTCGACGAGGAAGAGAGATAACAAGTCTATTAGATCTCTGAGATCCCTGATATAATGATATGATAAATATGGCGATAGTCTACGTAACTATAACGAGCTATTCCGTGCTTCGGAGGGCACATTAAGCCATCGGTCCCGGCTGTTGTCATTAGATGACAGTCTTGATTAAGATGGCCTTTAGGCGGCTTGAAAACACTGACCTTCACCAACTCGCACTTGAGCAGCGTGGTGGAGCATGCTCTAAACCGTTTCGATTGAGGGGAGACCCGTATCCCAGCCATCCAAAATTGGATGTAAAATTGAACTAACCTTATGTCCAGCCTCGAGCAAAGGCCTGACCACGCCCTCTCCTAAAATACCGTGGCTCCTCGTCGGCATGGGGAATACCACCAGTATTCTGTAGCCAGATGTCTGGACTACCAGCGCGATGAACAGCATCCATAATGATTTGCTCATATTCTGAGAACATACGAGTATATGTTACTAATTTACTACATACAGTTTCGACCTGCGACTCCGCTCCCGTAGAGTTCGAGAGAGTAGATCAGAAGCTACACTCTATAATCCTTATTTTTTTTAACATTACTGTTTATACACTGATAATATAAAAAGAGAAGATTTGTATTTTAAGAGTAGTATATCTTTCTGAAAAATTATCCGCTGATTACAGAAAAATATGTTTATGTCCGATGCTCCCTTTTCTTCCATTATGACAGATCGCTGTAGGTAAAACTACGGCTGTCTTGGAATTGAAACTCACAACGAGTTTAATCAGAGGAAATTAGTAGGACTAAGTAGCTTTTTGAATTTGATTTCCCCTCTTAGCAATATGAGAGACAGCAATATGGCAAATAAGGTATTAAAAGCCAGATATGGCTAGTCAAGTAAACCTCAACTGGCGTGTACCGCGGATTTTATGTATCAAAAAGGACCTCTAAACATTGAGTTGTTACCTAACACATCTATTCCAATCGTCTGAATTTCTCCCTTGTTGCTACCAAATTAGAATAGTATACTACCCGGGATGCGACGTCGAGCCTAACAAAAAGCAATTCAGGTTTATATATACAGATATATTCGTAGGTATATTTTTTATTATGTTGTATTAAATTATTATCACTGTTTAGCATGATTTTGATGATAGATTCCGAGGTTACACTACAACTTTAAAGGTGCCTAAATTAAATATACACAGTATTGCCACAGTATTAGTAACAACTGTATTGCTAAACCATTATCAACAATAACGCGTGATATAAACAAACAACATTTTATGTATTCTAAATGACTTAAATCAGGGCTGTCCAAACCATATACAATACCGGGCCATTACAAATTACTAAACAGATTAGCGGGCTTCAGAAACAAATACCTACTTGACATTTTTACTAGGGTAAACTCACCAGTAACTGGCCGTTTTGTGACTTCTGCCACTTTGCGCAGTGGTAAGTAGTGCTATATTCACAGTGTTAACATTTCCTTTATACACTCGCATAGAGAATTTCCCAGACTACAAGTTTCCATAGATTAAATATAAAATAAAATAACTTTATGATAAAAAAATGTAATTTATATAAAAAATACACATTTTTAGTAATAACTGGCCACGAAATTTAAAAACTGGCCCATATGATTTCAATTAGTGGCCGCGCAAAATACTCATCTTACAAACGTTTATAATTATAGAAAATGGAACTCAATAACAAGGAACATTCATAAAATAAACTTTAAAGAAATAAACAAATAAAAATAATGTATCATTAACATTAAAATCTAAGGAGATCAGTATTTCTTGCACATTTGCCAAAAAATAATCTAAAATCCCCGTTTTTCCGCTTCTTCGCGAAGAAGCCTAAACATTACATCAGCAAGACAAGAAATGTTATTGAATGTAGTCAATGTAAAAAGCATTTCCATTTTTTTTTTTTTTTTTTTTTTTTTTTACACAGCGCCATCTAGCCCCAAAGTAAGCGAAGCTTGTGTTATGGGTACTAGACAACTGATAAACATACGTAAATACATTTTTTTTTGTAAATACATACTTATGATACATAGAAAATACCCAGACTAAGACAAACAGACATGTTCATGCACACAAATGTTTGTCCTATGTGGGAATCGAACCCACGAGCGTTGGTGTCGAAGCCTCGTCATTGACCGCTACGCCACCGAGCCCGTCAACCATACCATCTCATTGCATATTTTCATTGCATACCATCGGCTTATCGATTGCACATCCTTGAAGATGACGATAATGCATTTTTTGTGTCATATTTGCTACCGTGAGAGTAACACCGATTCTTCTCATACTGAAATTCAATATAAGACGAGTCAGAGTTACTCTCAGAGTAGCAAATATGACACAAAAATGCATCATCGATTGCACATCCCTGAAGATGTCGAAAAATTTCAGTATCAGACGAGTTAGTGTTATTTATTACAGTAACACTGACTCGTCTGATACTGTAAAATGCATCATCGTTTGCACATTCCTGAAGATGTCGAAAAATGTCAGTATCAGACGAGTCAGTGTTGCACTCAGAGTAGCAAATATGACACAAAAATGCATCATCGATTGCACATCCCTGAAGATGACGAAATATTTCAGTATGAGACGAGTCAGTGTTACTCTCAGAGTAGCAAATATGACACAAAAATGCATCATCGATTGCACATCCCTGAAGATGTCGAAAAATTTCAGTATCAGACAAGTCCGTGTTACTCTCAGAGTAGCAAATATGACACAGAAATGCATCATCGATTGTACCCCTAACCCTGAAGATATCGAAAATCCCTGAAGATGTCGAAAAATTTCAGTATCAGACAAGTCAGTGTTATTACAGTAACACTGACTCGTCTGATACTGAAAAATTCATTATCGTTTGCACATCCCTGAAGATGACGAAAAATTTCAGTATCAGACGAGTCAGTGTTACTCTCAGCGTAGCAAATATGACATAAAAATGCATTAGCGTTATCTTCAGGGATGTGCAATCGATGAGCCGATGGTATGCAATGAAAATGGAAATGCTTTTTACATTGACTACATTCATTAACTTTTCTTGCTTTGACCTTGTCTGTTTGGCGCTTTCCTAGAAAAAAGGAGGACATACAACTTTAAGTTTAATTTTGCTAGCTTTATAATAAAATCATAGAGGTCGTTCTCTTCAGCTTCGGAGTACTATTACTTATACTGTGGCTTCGGTAAGAATAGGATCTTCTTAAATTTTGTGTTAGGATTACTTGTAAATTGGATGCTACTTCTTGGGACACCAAATCGCTTAGCTGCTTCTCGGATTGAACCATTTTCTTTGTGTATAAATTTTAATGCATTTTCCACAGCTTCTATCGCGTATTGTCGTTTTTTAGCCATTTTATTAAACTTTTGCCCCACACCTGTAAATAAAAAATAATTGATTAGTAACTGGCCACCAAACTGGCCACCCTATGCCAGTTTCTGATTTTAAGCGAAGAATTTGAATCAGATTTTTTTTACAAATACAAGACCTTGTGAACATTTCAAATATAGTCCATTTTTGAACGAATTTTGATTTAATGAAATTTAGTAGTAACTGGCATAGGTGGCTACTTACTAAAAATTTATAAAAATAATAATCAATAACTAGCCACCCCCTCAAACCGAGTATTTAACAGATTTTAACTGCACAAAGCATTACATACATTTCACTTACCTTTTAAACAACTCGAAAAACATAATCAGTGCACCTGAAATACCTTGCAATAATAAAAACGATCAAAATTTCAAAAACAATTCGCTTAACATATGCGTAAAGAACAACCACTCATGTCGAAACTTGTACTCCCACTGTTAAAAAATAACCGATAAAAATTGCGCTACTTTTTTTATCGGCAAAAAACTAAACTACAGTGAAAGCTAATTTACATAGTAATATAATAAAAGAAACAGAGATGGCGTACTTTTAATGGTACTCTTATTTTGAGGAACTCAAGTGAACAATGGCCAGTTACTGACAGTGGCTAGTTATACCTCAGTTTACCCTACCTATTTTGAAAGTTTAAGCTTAGTTATAACTAGTTAGTTATAAAACTTTAACTTTTCTAGAAACAAGTATATAATTTACAAAATTTAGAGCGGTAAAAAACTGTATAAAAACCGGTAAATGAAAAACACGTCACGGGCCGCACAAATATAAGCCGAGGGCCGCGTGCGGCCCGCGGGCCGTGCCTTGGACTGCCCTGACCTAAATTTACTTGTCTTCTTGAGGGAGAATAAAGAATATGTATTCAAATTTCTATTCTATACTGTTAAACGAGGAATTCCAACTGTGTCTGGACACAACGCCATCTTTTAAAATATACATTAGTAAATATGTTAGGGATTTATTCGACAATAGATATGGCACCAATGATCTTCACTTCCATGATTCCATTCCATTAACCACCGAGCTCGAAATTATTTTAATAATTACAAATTACATATATTACAAATAATAGTGCAAGTGATAATTAAAATACGATATAGTTATCATACCTGACTTTATTTTAAATTCTCGACTCTGATTATTTATCTTTTTTTACAGAATACAAAATTATATTTTACACTGTCACTTAAACTGTATTCACGATGCAACACCTGACAAATCAACCAACTAAATGACAATAAATGTTCATAATATTTCACGTTCGCTTTTCCTCAACAAAGGTAATGTCCCTTTTACATAGTAAAGACGAGACATTATGTGTGTCACAAATGGTAGATTTTCCTGCGTACTAACCACTCCAAGAAAGTGCTAATTTCGCGTAACCCTTATTGCAATGGTTCTCAAACTATCGAGATCCATCAGAGGGTCGTCGCGAGCGAATATTGAGTGGTCCCTGAATATAAAACGGCATTAACTCATTCATTAAGAACTTTACCCACGTGCCGCCATACATACTATTTAGCCTAGACATTGATATACAAAACTAAGACGCCGATGGGCGGATTTGTCTTGTAAATAATTATTTTTTGGGATGCCGATGGGCGCCCTGGGCACTGAATGGTTAAGTAGTACTAGGGAATCTGAACAATACCAATATTTATTTGTAAAACATTATTTCTAAAATTTCTAAAACAGCCCAAGATGGTGGGTACCATATTGGATATTTTTTAGATGGATCAGTCTGTCGGTCGCCAAGTCAAGTTTGAGAACCACTGCCTTATGGTACTGTTGTTTGCGCATTTGTTTTTACTGACTAATTCTACTTAAGTAGTTAATAATATATTGCTGGGCGTAGGTACTACTTGATGGAACTTCATGTCCCTTCAGGGGTGGACGGTACCACTAATTGGGAACTACTAAACTGCCTGAAAGAAGCTTTTTCAGGCATGCTTTCTACGTTCTGTTAAGTCAGGTACCAAATTTGATACAATTTGAGATTCGCCCAAATACTCTAGATCCATTAGTTGTAAAGATACAGTTAGTAAAAGTTGAACAATTTTTCCCTTTGCAAGACGCCATATTCAAATAAATAAATATTTCTGGACAAATTACACACTGTCATCTAGTCCCAAACTAAGCAAAGCTTGTACTATGGGTACTAGATAACTGATATTATACATAAATACATTTTTTTTGTAAATGCATACATAGAAAAAACCCAGACCAAGACAAACAGACAAGTTCATGCACACAAATATTTGTTTTGTGCCGGAGATCGAACCCGTGACCCCGGAGTCAAAGTGGACATTGCTAGCCATTCGACCACCGGGCACGTCAAAAGCCATTGAAAGCTGTTATCGAAGCAGTAGATTTAAAATAAATTTAAATCTATAAAATCGAATCCAATGGCGTTGAATAGAGGAAGCAGCCCCCTTACCACCAACTCTTATTGCGATTCAATAACTGAATAGAATCCTTACTCATACCAATGAATAAGCGACTCTATGATATTTGAAATAGAGTCGCTTTTTCATCGGTATGAATAAGCATTCTATTCAGTTATTGAATCGCAATAAGAGTTGGTGGTAAGGGGGCTCCCTTTCTTTGGGCACAGATTAAATAAAAGTATAGTGCAGTGTTTCGTAACCTGTGGTCCGCGAACTCCTGGAGGTCCGCGAGTATGTGTATGGGGGTTCGACGTCTTATCTATGAACATTTGAATTAAGAAATAATGTCAGCAAGACTGGCCAAAAAGCAGCCAACCTTCACATTAATACAGTATTTTAAATTTTTATAAAATACATTGTCCTAAACTTATTCCTGTGTTTTCATTATGGGGGTTCTTAAAATTGTGCCTGTTTTTCTAGGGATCCGCGGACCGGAAAAGGTTAAGAAACCCTAATATAGTGTGTTAGGTTCCGAAGCAGCGGATAAAAAAACAAACAAGTAAAGAAACTTTGTCAAGTCAATATTACTACTTACATACAATATTATACATCACAACTTTCAAGTTAGTATAAAAATCACATGTGTTTTTCACCACGAAAAATATAGTTAAATGTCACTGTTTGATAATTAATCAAATTCCTACACAAACATACACACAATATTTCAATTATTATTTTATATTAATAAAGCACAATAATGTATCCCAGTTTTAATAATCTACGAACACAATTTTATTAGCTTGTAACCTGCTTAGAAGTATGTATAAAATCAATGATCCATATGTTGTTTTGCTCACTGGTCAAGCCGGTTTGGCCATGAAGACCATTGAATACACAAGATTGGCATTGAGGAAACAAGATCTGGTAGTCATAGTAGACATTGAAACAGTATTTCATCTCCGACGGCATCTGATATACCTAACACGCTGTTTGCCAATAATTAGCACTCTGTCGTAAATTGCGCGTATTACGGAGCCGCAAGCCACGATACTTAGTCTGTGGTCCACAGTTGATGCAAAAGTTTAAGCAAGATATCAGCAAAGAGGATATTTAGGTAATGGGTTTTTGTTTTTTATATCACGCCGGGTATAACAAAAAAACAAAGATTGGCGCGGATCTCTAACTTCATTCATGTAGTGCAATGTGCGTTGTTATCGAAGGTTTGCGTAGTCTTTACTGCTCTTTATCTCTACTGTGTTATGGAAGTCAGTATATTATGTAATAGCACAGGTAATAGTAACGAAGTACGAGCAAAGATTTAAATAATTAAAATCTTTGCTCGTACTACGTTACTATGACAATTATTGTCATCGCACGCATAGCTCTATGGGTACAAAACATCTAGTGAATAAGAAGCGACAGTTTCTGCTACAGTTCGCCACGAGACTTTGGAGTGTAGTGGCTCATTACCAAATAATTAAGACCAAAGTCAACCTCGCCTGCATGTGGTGCACTCTGCTAAAGCATAAGAGTCTGGCTCAAAGAGAGGCAGGACATGTTGCGCCCGATTAAGCGACTGGGTGGAGGGGGATTACCTCCTCACAGAAGACCGCAGCCACATAACGATACATTAAGTGAGGATTGTGTCCCTGTGAGTGAATGAGGTCATCAGACATCAGACGTGAGGAGATGCTGCGTTAACAGTGCAGGGGTGACATCATGAGAGCAATACTCGTTTATTGTCAGCGTTTACAGGATTATGGTAGATAACCGCTTTACATCAGGCGGGTCGTATACTTGATTGGCACCCGGCGCTAAAAAGATATGACTTTAATAAAATAGTGGAAATAACATGCCATTCAATATTTTTATAAAACTAGATGACCGAGCAAAGCCCGCGGTTTGATTTTTAAACATTTTCAGAATAAACGGATTCATGTAAGTAATACAGTTCCAGAATCATGTCAGTGACATATGCGATGGTTTTCTCGGGTTGTTAACTAACTAGGTCGATTTTCGCCAAATAAACCGATAATAGAAAAGTAAGAAGTGCTCGAGCATTTGACCCGAAGATTTGAGTTTAAATAAGGCAGTCATAGTAGTAATTCCGCGTAGTAGTAATTTATTCTACCACGTCAATTAATTGAACAGGGTCAATTATCAATATTTGTATTATTTAAATTTGTTTTTTGTGTGACATACTTATTTTAATTGTTTTTTAAGCTATTGCTCCATTTGTCTTATTATTATCATTTTAATTTTATCGCTATTGCGTCATGGATATTAATGTAGTAAAAATGATATATAGGTTATATTTAGGAAATATTTTAAACTATGTAAAAAAATTATGTTGATTAAAAAAGAACCTTGTCCACGACAGGGGTGTGCGCACGCCATTTCTGAAGTAAGCCGATCTGCGCATACTCAACGGCTATTTACACCGCTGAGTGTGCGCATATTGCGATTGGCGTTAAAAAAACCAAACAGCAAACAACACACAGCAGCGTGTGGATGGGTGTTTGTTATTTGCTGATTGTGTTTGCTGGTTGTGTATCTGTTTGGCAAACCGCGGTGTACTGTGCTTGCGGCAAACATCAAGCGTGTTGAGCAGTGTTTGTGCTGAGGGTTTGTAGCTTGCTGCTTGGCATGTTTTTGCTGCTTGGCCGCCGCTTGGCGAACGTGTGAACGCGGCTTAACATCATTCATTATTTCTGATTTCAACTGGCTATGTATTACTATTAACATTTCTTTTGTTTTTGTCAAATTATTAAACTGATTACATTTACAAATTACAAATGAAAAAAAATCAAATCTAACCTATCTCAGTAGTAATATATTATGCACTTCCTGATAGTGATGAATGATGATGAAAATTCCAAAAATCTTTTCTTTTGTCAATTTTGTCTAGTAATTCGCATACCTACATTATAAACTGTATTTCTTTAATGTACTCTTACCTATCTATTTTTGAAGTGATAACATCTTTTAAGGTGACGTGAGTCCAGGGCTTGGCCGTTTTCGAGGGGGTGAGGTGCGGGGCTTGAGAGGAGCCGGCGCGGGGTACTCGCTTACAAGCGCGCGATCGCTGCCGAGACGCCACAGTATAGCGAAGCGACTATCTACACCCGTGTAGTATTACACCTACACCCGTCAATACAATAGTTAAAAGTACTTACTGGAAATATAATTATATGAAAATAAATAAACCACATGTAAAAATACATTTTTTTTATTAATGAAGTATATTATATTCAACATGCAAAGAAGTGATGTTTTGGTATATTATGAAAAAGTAAAGAATTCAAAATAAAAAGAAAACTATTCAATAATTCTTTTATATTCAATTATATTTATTATTGGTCAAACTAAAATAGGTACATACTTAGACTAACTAACTATCACGCGCCAGCATACACTATTCTTCATCCTTCTAGGAATCGATATGTGCCGTACAGCACGCGTCTGTCCCTAGCTACTATGCCCGAGCATACAGCGGTATTGATATAAACAGTATTTATATTTGACAACCCCGGTGGTCCAATGGCTACCCATGTCCAGTTTGATTCCGAGGTCGTGGGTTCGATCCCCGCACAAGATACGAGTAATATTTGTGTGCATGAACATGTCTGTTTATCTTGGTCTGGGTGTTTTCTATGTATTATCTATACTAATATTATAAAGCTGAAGAGTTTGTTTGTTTCTTTGTTCGAATTGAAAAAATATTTTAGTGTTAGCCTATATTTCAAGGAAGCTATATATAGGCTATATAACATCACGCTAACACCAATAGGAGCGGAGCACCGATAAAAAACGGGAAAAAAATATTCCTTTTGAGGGCTTACGTTGCGTGCGCTGCGTAAATTTGCGCATATGCCTATCTTTTAAGATTAAATCACTATAGCATAATATAGGTAAAAGGTTGTTTGTCCTTCTTTCACGTCAAAAGTAACAAACGGATTTACATGTTTTTTTTTATATAGTTTAAGGCCTGGAGAGTGACATAGGCTACTCTTTATCCCGGAAAAACATTTTATTCCCACGGGAAAAAATAAAGTTAATCATTTGTCCTTCTTTCACGTCAAACACGAACCTAAGTACGGACGTGATTTTTTTTATGGGGACAGTTTACGATCTGGAGAGTGACATAAGCTACTTTTTATCACGGAAAAACATCTTACTCCAATGGGAAAAATAAACTTTGTAATCATTTGTCCTTCTTTTACATCGAAAGTAACCTAAGTACCGACATGATTTTTGTTAACGGGGATAGTTTACGGTCTGGAGAGTGTCATAAGCTACTTTTTATCCCATCAAGTAAAAAAATGACAACAAGAAAAAAATATACACAAATTAATGGCAGCTTCCCTGGACCACGCGGGCGAAGCCACGGGTAACAGTTAGTATGTATGTATTTACAAAAAAAAATATTGATTTGATTTCATGATTGATTGAGAGAATTGTTATTTGGCTGCGGTATTCTGTGAGGTGGATGTAATTCCCCAGTCGGGTAGCTTACAATTACGCTCCCTACCTCTATTTTCGCCAGAGCTTCGTTTGTCAGTCAGCAGGGTACACAGCGCGCAGGTGAAGTTGGCTTTTGTTTAAAGATGTTGATGAACCACTTACACCCTAAAATATTAATGATCCAACGTCCTAGCTCCTACACCAAAAAAATATTAAGCGTAAGTCGTGTCCTACACCAAAAACGTTGGTGGCGGAAGCACGCAAAGTAGTGTAGATCAAATTGCCTGTAAATTTGACTTCCGCAAAATAACACCTGAATCAATTAACTATCTACCTACTAATATTATAAATGCGAAAGTATGGATGTCTGTTTGTTCCACTATCTTTGGGGTTATCACTATATCTGGGCTGTAAGTGGTTCATCAACATCTTTGAACCAAAGCCAATTTTACCTGCACGCCGTGCACCCTGCTGACTGACAAACGAAGCGCTGGCAAAGGGAGGTAGGGAGCGTAATTGTAAGCTACCCGACTGGGGAATTTACCACCACCCACAGAATACCGCAGCCAAATAACAATTCCCTTGAGAGTTGTTGTGTTCCTGCGAGTGAGTGAGGTCACCAGAAAGGAAGGAGTTGCTGTGTTGGTAGCGGGAGTGGCGGTGCGCGAGCAATATTTTAAGTTGCGAGCGTTATTATAACTACGGTAACCATTTCACATCAGGCGGGCCGTATGTTTTTACGGCCCGACGAAGTATAAAAAATAAAAATTATGACGCCTAAACGGCCAAACCGATTTCGATGATCGCATACCTACATGTATGCGATAAACTCAATCGCTACTGAACGAATTTCAATGTGGGTTTACAGATATTCCAAGAAAGATTTATAATAAAGTTTTCCAAAGAAACATCTAGCATGAGAAAAGAAAACCGGGTCTCAGTAAAAAAATAAATGTATCATCATCATCGTTGTTTCGTTGTCTTACTGATATTCCTACACTGTGTTTATTTCAACGTGTTTATTGACAACGCGTTGAACGGACGCGCGGCACAGGTCCTACCTCGAACGCAGCTCCTAGAGCACTGACGTTGAGAGCGATCGAGAATCGGGGAGGGTGCGCGACCGCAAATCGTTATTCTTTTAATAATTTTATTTAAATTATTTTATTTTTAAAAGTAATAGCATAGTGCTCTCGTAATTAAAATTATGAAAATTTTGGTATAATTTCCTTATAAAAAAATTGTAGTAAATAGTTATAATTTTTACTTAGTGCAAATTTAGAGAGTAAGTTCGCGATTTTTTTCTATCGAGCCAAAAATTATTAATTGTGTTTTCAATAGCTTTGTGCCCTGCAGAAAGGACTTAAGATTTCATAGTTAAATTTCTAGGAACCAAATTGAAATAGTTTAATAGAACTATTCTTTCAATAAGCGTGTTTCCTGGACTCACTTCACCTTAAATCGATTTACGCCGGCTGCACGCACGAAAAAGCATGTCTCATTGTCACGTTCTACCTGAGCCGATCTGATTATCGTCCGTAAACTGACTTTAGAGACAACCAATTATTTTCACAACTAATAGGATATATAACTATATAATTGTGTTGTTTGCCGAAAATAAAAACAGATCGTATTTTAAAAATATACGGGGTTTAATGAACCCCGTAACGACCAAATAGTAAAAAATTATATTTTTGGGAATTATTAGCATTGAGATGTAGATAACTCTGTAATGCATTGTAATGTTTTATATATTACTTTTATTAAACTTTAATGTAGTTGAAAGTAATTTTGCAGTTTTTAAATTAGTTAAGACTTTGGCAGTTTCTAACCAAACTAAAAGCAGGATAAGAGATTTTGAGATGGTCACACAGGCCAGACAGCAGTCAAACAAAACAAAACTACCCACCATAGAGTAACTTTTATATATTAACTACCTACTTGTACAGATCATAATTACTAGGTACATCGTTTAATTTAAAACTTTAAAACGATTTCTATGACATCTATGACAATTCATTTAATCGAGATAACATTTATGAACGAAATAACACGATTTTATTATTAGACATATTAAACTTGGGAAAAATAAGTAGGTAAGTTCTATTTTAATAATAATAATTTTAGGTTTTAATCATGCTAAGTAGGAAATTCTCTTCTGATGTCTCAGGGGTAGAATCCAGAACGGAAGAAGAATCAAAGTTGTCGACATAGCTCTCAGAATCATGTCCCTGTACCTGGCCTGGCGATTGACTTGACTTAATTTGTTCCGTTTTAGTATTTATAAAAAATTACTTCAACTTTAATGGTTAGCCAGCGATGTACTTTTAAATTATACTCTTTATGAAAACAAAATCTACCTAGGCGATTAGTTCTATGTCAACTCTTATTATAAATTTACTTTTACTCATTAAATTTATTACATTATCAAAACAACAAAATGAAAGCTAGCGATGTACTTCGAAGTAAATATATTTCGCTCGCTCTGTATGGAGATAGATTTCTGTTTCCATGACGATTATAAATTGAGTATAAGTGGGGTGTATGTGGTTCATCAAGATCTTTGAACCAAAGCCAACTTCACCTGCACGCGGTGCACCCTGCTGACTGACAAACGAAGCTCTGGCGAAAAGAGAGGTAGGGAGCGTAATTGTAAGCTACCCGAATGGGGAATGTACCTCCACCTCACAGAATACCGCAGCCAAATAACAATTCCCTTGAGGGTTGTTGTGTTCCTGTGAATGAGTGAGGTCACCAGAAAGAAAGGAAGGAGATGCTGCGTTGGCAGACGCGCGAGCAATATTTTATGTTGCATGCATTAATATGGCTACGGTAACCGCTTCACATCAGGCGGGCCGTATGCTTGTCTGCCACCCGTTGTAGTATAAAAAAAAAAAAGAGTAGTTTTGCTTATAATTTTTTTATTAAAGTTTTGTAATGTTTTGTACTTAGTTCACAAATTAAAACCAAATGTTCTTTCTTCTAAGCGAATGTCAGTCATGTACGGCACATGAATAAGCCCGCATAATTCCTAATTACATCGCTAGCTTTCATTTTGTTTCTTCTATTCATTTTGATAATGTAATGAATTTAATGAGTAAAAAGTAAATATATAATTAGAGTTGACATAGAACTAATCGCCTAGGTCATCCTAGGTAGATTTTATTTTCCTAAAGAGAATAATTTAAAAGTACATCGCTGGCTAACCATTACATTTGAAGTTCATTTTTATAAATACTGAAACGGAACAAATTACGTCTTATATGTATGTTGATAGAACAAATATAGAACAAATTTTTTAGTGCATTCGTTAAACCGCAGATTATGGTCAATCGCCAGGTAAATGGACATCTCAGAATCAACAAGTTGAAGTGGCAGTAAGCCGGCCATGTTTGCCGCGTCACCGATGACAGATGGGGGAGGATAGTCCTGGAGTAGAGGCTCCGTATGTCGCAACGTAGCGTTGGGCACACCCCTCTAGATGTACCTCAAAAAAGCGGCTGTAAGGAACTGGATGCGGAAAGCGGAGTATCATATAATGGTGGAAAGCATTGGGGATGGCTTATATCCAGCAGTGAATAGATACATGCTGGTAATGATGATGATGATACTTCATCCTTATAATAATCATGTTTAATGCAAAAGTAAATAAAATTCGTCTCATTATTTAATTTAATTACTTTGCTATAAGCTAATATTTTTAATAGTTATAGATAGCTACGTAATTGTTTTTAATCAACTTAATTTCCTTATAGCACTTGGAAGTTGCTTCCCTAAAATTACGGGGCAGACAAGCATACGACCCGCCTGATGTGAAGCGGTTACCGTAGCCATATTAACGCTCGCAACATAAAATATCGCTCGCGCGCCGCCAACCCCGCTGCCAACGCAGCATTTCCTTCCTTTCTAGTGACCTCACTCACTCGCAGGAACACAAAAACCCTCAAGGGAAATGTTATTTGGCTGTGGTATTCTGTGAGGTGGAGGTACATTCTCCAGTCGGGTAGCTTACAATTACGCTCCCTACCTCTCTTTTCGCCAGAGCATCATTTGTTAGTCAGCAGGGTGCACCGCGTGCAGGTGAAGTTGACTTCAAAGATCATGATGAACCACTTACACCCCAATTTAATTTCCTTATAGCACTTGGAAGTTGCTTCCCTAACTTACGTAACTTACTGCCACTGTATTTACCAAAATCTATATATATAAAAGAAAGTCGTGTTTGTTACAACACTTATAACTCGAGAACGGCTGGACCGATTGCTATGGTTTTTGATTTGTTGGATTTGTCTCCGTCCAGAATAGCAGAATAACTATTAAAAACATTGGAAAATTTACGAAAAAAATAAAATAAAAGAAAAATCATTTTTCCATACAAAATGTTCGTGGATGTCGGACCTGTCAAACGTGACGTTAACGTGCGTACGTCAAATGTATGCGTGCGTTCAGAAATGTGGGTATAGGATAATAAGTATTAAAACATTGACAAAATTGTCGAAAAATTAAATTTGAAAACGGATTGGGATATTTATTGATTTTCAATTAAATGTCAAATCGATTGGTCTAACTTTTACGTCGCGAAAGTTGTCCGTTGTTGTTTTGAAAATTGTTTATGAATGAATGCTTGAAAATGAATATTAATTGATTGTCAAGTGTAATGGTACTTTATTTTGTGACATAGTAAAATACTGAACTTAATATTTACCCACTGCTGGGTAATATTAACCACTGCTGGGTAATAATATTAAATACGGGTCTTCCTTCAACTGAATATGTTTCGAGCATACTCCACCACGCTGCTCAACTGCGAGTTGGCGGACGCCAGTAATTTCAAGCCGCCTAAAGGCCACTTGGCTTAACGACTGCCATCTAATGATAACAACCAGGACCGACGGCTTAACGTGCCTTCCGAAGCACGGAAGAGCTCGAGATAATCTAATGATAACAACCGGGACCGACGGCTTACGTGCCTTCCGAAGCACAGAGGAGCTCGAGATAATCTAATGATAACAACCGGGACCGACGTCTTACGTGCCTTCCGAAGCACGGAGGAGCTCGAGATAATCTAATGATAACAACCGGGACCGACGGATTAACGTGCCCTCCGAAGCACGGAGGACCTCGAGTTAATCTAATGATTACAACCGGGACCGACGGATTAACGTACCTTCCGAAGCACGGAGGAGCTCGAGATAATATAAACTCATCCATGGACAGGCTACGGTTGACGTTGCTTAACTTGCGTGTACAATTAGACTGACACGCGCAATGACGCCATCGTGCTTCTCTATTATTTTCTATTATTCATTATATTAATTTCAAGACATCATAAATTTTGTTCAACTAATATGTATACCACGACATTCATTGACAATTAGGCGGTACGAAGTTCGCCGGGCCAGCTAGTAGTAAATAATATTTACATAAATAATTTACCAAGCCCATTACATTTTCTTTTCTCAAAAATGCTCTCATCATCTAGTTTTGTCAGTACCTACCTGCTGTATTATATCATTTTAAAAAAGAAATACCATCAATTGGTTTGGATACCACAAAGCTACTCAAACTTTTTCAGTCCGCACGCCCCTTATAGGTTTAGAATTTTGTCTCGGTGTTCTAGTCAGAATAGTTTAGTTTCTGGGTTTCTGGAAAATGGGTTTACGGCATCCCTCTTTGCTTTCTATGGAGCACATTTTGAGAACCCCTCCCATACATAATCTTTATTGGTACCACATTTGCTCTTCATTTTATTAAGTTTCACCCCTTTATAGCCTTTTCACATTATCTATATTGGTAGGAAACCTTCAGGATTCAGACAGATCCTAAGTAGGTAAAAGATTATAATTTTAATCTTTCATATCTTCATCAATATGAATAGAATTATTATAGGACCTAGGATTTTATTAAAATCATGTTTTGATAAAATCATGATTAATTCGTATATTATAATATTTTTATGTCATATTCCTATTATTTTCAGGAATCATGCCAGACGTGTTACGTGACATTGAACCATGTAATTTAATTGTAGATTTGCCAAAGTTTTGGCCAGAATGCCCAACACTGTTTTTTAAGAAATTGGAGGCTATATTTTACATCAGTGCAATTACAGATGATTCCGCAAAATACAATTATGTGATATGCACTTTAGACTCAAAGGATATCAGTAAGGCCGCAGATATTGTCTTGGACCCTCCGGCAACAAATAAATATGAGTACATAAAAACAGAGCTAATCCGTCGTTTTGAAATATCTAATGAGAGCAGAATGCAGCAGCTTACACGTCAAAAGCTTGGTGCTAGGTCACCAACACAGTTCCTGTCTCATCTGCGTGCTCTTGCTATAAGAACTGTGGATGACAATTTACTCAGACCCCTGTGGTTTACGCGTCTACCTTCTCATGTCCAAGACATCCTGCTCTGTCAAATGGATACTCCTTTAGATCAGGTTGCAATACTTGCCGACAGAATCCTTGAAGTTATTCCAGTAGTGCCCAGCCCAGTTCCATCAGATAATACATCTACCATATCAGAGAAGATTGAGGATTTATCGAAGCAAGTGGAATTGGAAGTGGAGTTAGAGCCTAAGGATAATGATGATGAACCCACGCCTGAAACCGAAGAGAAAAAAGATTCTCTGTGCTGGTATCATAAAGCTTACGGGGTAAATGCGCACAGGTGCCTAGAACCTTGTAGTTGGGTTGGGAAAGAAAAGGAAGAACAGGAATCCTCTGAGCCTGAGTGACACTTTGTTCTTAAGAGTTACAGCTTTGCATACTCTTGAGATGACATGTCTGTAGGAAAAAGACATTTGGCTGCGATATTCTATGATGGAAAGACAGAAGCATGTTGAGCAAATGAGATAGTAATTACAATGTATAAGATTTCAAAGTCAATGCTAATTTAAGAGATATTGTTTTTTTGACGACTGGTATTTTTGACGATGGGCTACATAGAGCCAAGGCGATGGGACAGAGAAAACCTACTTACTAACGCCACATTCAGGCATGCTCAGCATACAATTGTGTAACTGACACATACAACCCCGACTCCTTCAAAGCGGAGACAAGTAGAGAGATGTCTCCATACATTACACACCTTACAGTACTCCGCTTGACTCCGCATGTGGTGTCAAATGTATGAAAATGCATCTCTCTGCTCGTCTCCACTTTGGTTGAGTTCGGACCTATGACATAGATTAACAACCTGCTTAAGATAGCAAAGAGTTGTTGAATGCAGGCGATATTCGACTGGTCACGCTGAAAATTGGGGAGGCGTTTGTGCCTGCAATGGATAGAAATAAATACAAATTATGATGTAATTGGGGAGGCGTTTGTGCCTGCAATGGAGAAAAATAAATTCAAATTTTATTACATCACTAGCTGACCCAGCTAATATTGTACGCCATATAAATTATACTAATGTCGCTATTAAAAAATAAGGGTTGATGTTAGAAGGGTGAAAATTTGAAGTTGTATGTATTTTTCAATGCTAAATCATATTAAAAAAATAATAATAAAAAAATTTGTCTCTAAAATAAAATAAAATAAAATATTTAGGCTGGGTCACCCTTATTATTTAGGGGTATGAAAAATATTAGTTGATTCTCAGACCTACCCAATATGCACACAAAATTTCATAAAAATCGGTCCAGCCGTTTCGGAGGTAACAAACATCTGCATGTATGAAAATACTGAAAGTGTGATTCTAAGGATTATAAATAATTACACAATAGGCTATTTGACTAACATTTTTTTCTGTTTGATATGTAGGGACGTCTCCATAATATAACCATAGGTGAAAGAATTACTTCGATAGCACAAAAATCTCTCGAGATATGATAATTTGAAAATCACAATTTTTAGATTGCCCCAAAACGCTCCATACAAAAGACTACCGAATTATGACGTCACAGGTTTGTATTTTGTATGAATCCAATCAGAAATTTGTACGACAGCTATGTTAAATATTACGTTTATGTTATTAGTATCATAATAAAAGTTATAGCATTTTTTATTGCTTCTCCAATGGAAATATTATTTTTTAATAATTTCATAATTTTAAAATGGACTTTCCCGCCAAACTTTGATCGACGCTAAAAAAAGTCTGACTGAAGATATTAGAATGAAAGTTTGCAGATCTTTATAGTTTTGTGTATTTTACGATATTGTTAAATAATTTATACAATTTTTAAACATTGGAAAATAGCCTATTATATACCACTTTTAACACAAGAATTTCTTATATTAGATTATTTGAATTTATTTCTCTCCTTTGCAGGCATAAACGCCTCCCCAATTTCCAGCGTGACCACAGCCCAATATCACCTGTATCCCTAAATGCCAAAAATGGCAATGATTGTTATTAACTTATTACTTAACAGTGCCTCTTATGTAATTATTTATTTATATTTAAGTCTAAGAATCTTATCTTTTAGAAAAGCCCTGTGATGGATTATTAATAAGTATTTTATGTAAAAGTATTAGTCTGTGATTTACCTTTCTTCTTATCATTTTAGCTTTTAATTGTTTACTGTATTTATAAGTATTTTGTTTTTGAATAAGAAATAAACAACATGTTGGTTTATGATCTAAAATCTTTCTCTATTGTCCTATATTCCTGCGTTTATAGATAGATGGCGTGTTTCGCCGGTCTGGGCCCTAACGCCGAAACTGATGCCAGTTCCGATTGAATATTTTTTTTTTATACTACGTCGGGTCGTCGGAATGGGAAGCATACGACCCGCCTGATGTGAATGTAAAGTAGCGACGCGCGCCGCCACCCCCGCTGCCACCGCACCATCTCCTTCCTTTCTGGTGACCTCACTCACTCGCAGGAACACAACAACCCTCAAGAGAATTGTTATTTGGCTGCGATATTCTGTGAGGTGGAGGTACATTCCCCAGTCGGGTAGCTTACAATTACGCTATCTACTTCTCTTTTCGTCAGAGCTTCGTTTGTCAGTCAGCAGGGTCAGTGCATCACAAGCAGGTGAAGTTGGCTTTGGTTCAAAGATGTTGATGATCCACTTACACCTAATTCCAAAAGGTTCTTAGGTTAAAGTTAATGTCAAATATTAGCAATACCAGAGCTCAGGGGTCTACCAGCTAAGACTAACACAATTACCACCAATCTAAACTGAAGTTTTATTTTCACAATCAAAAAATTCAACGGTAATAGGCTTCAGCTTCGGCTACCGCCGAAGCTGAAGGCCCTCTGTTGTGTCTATCCCAACTGGCTATCCGCTATCCCAATTAATTGGGATACATGTTTCACATGTTTTTATACCCTCTTCCCAACAGAGCTAACGCTTTGCACATAATAATTGTTTGATAACCTTTGTTAAATAAACAAAACGTCGGTTTTGTTAATTTTAAGTTAAAATACGATTTGATATATATTCTAATTGTGTGCATAAAAAGTAGAAGTTTTCATATGTTTGAAAGAGGGGGAAAATGCATGTATCTCATCATTTCCATCCCAACCGATTTGCCTAGCCAGTTGGTATAGACGGACTTTCTTAACGGAATCAATTAACAAGCTGTTTCGCCATCTCTATGTTTGTACAAAGGGACATGTATTTTTGTTCTTGGACAAAATGTTTGTGTCTTGTTTGTTGGAGATGCTCCTTGGACATGGCGCTGGATTGACTGAAGATGCGTGTTGTAGGACTTGCCCGTATTAATTATTTGTTCTCGTGAAAACGAGCGTAAATTTTTGGGGTGTAAATGGTTCATCATTATTTATGAATCAAATTCAACCTCACCTACACGTGGTGCACCATGCAGACTGATAAAGGAGCTCACATAAAAGAGAGGTGGGACAAAGTGTATTTATAAGCTGCTCGACTGGGGAGAGAGGGACCCTTAGGGTCAATTGCTTTATCGACCGCTGTTCTTTCTGTGTTCTGTGTGTCTGTGTTCAGTGGGAATTGACCCTTTAAACAGATTTAATAACAACTGATTTAACATCATCATTTAATAAATGTTTTCTTATTCTATAAATAATTTTTATTTGAGACATCTCCACTAATTAGTTTTCTTTTTCTTATCAACTTTTTTACTTGAACAACATAATCGTTTAATTGTAATTTTCAATACGCAAATAATTGCTAAAATCAATGCAGCGAGATCTAGGTACATCTTCTGATAAAACGGCACATCCAGAGCTGGCGAGCGGAGATGTGGCGCTCCTTGCGTGCGGACCACGTGTTCCACCCAGTGCACCAACTCTTTACCAGGAGGCACTGGTCTGTCGTGGTAAACTACTGACAATTCCTTTGCTTTTTCCATGTACCTAAAATATAAAATCAACTAGTGAATGATAATCAACATCTTCAGAATCAAATTTGTTGCAGGAATTTAATTATTTCAATGATGAACTGTCTCAATGCAGCGACAAATTGGAATCATGTACCAATCAATTAGCAAACCGTTTGGTTACCAAACGTCCATCTCCGCTTCCAAGAGCAACTCCTTCCTTTCTGGCTGTTCGGTTCCTGCGAGTGAGTGATCTCTCGCAGCAACCCTCAAGGGATATGTTATTTGGCTGTGAGGTAAAGGTTCCCCAGTTGGGTAGCTTACAAATACACTGTACCTCTCTTTTGCCAGAGCCTTTTTCGGTAGTCTGTAGAGCGCACCACGTGCAGGCGAGGTTGGCGTTGGTTTTAAATATCGTGGTGAGCCACTACATCCCTATTAGGATTTTTCGCTAATGAAACTAAATACTTAATGGCTTGTAATAAAAGGATGTTTTGTTCGAATATTTCAAGTTTATACAAATTTCTCTGATAGTGAACGCGAACCTCCTCAGGATCAATGTCCTAAACTCCTAAAGAATTAGGCATAGGAAAAGTATAAGAAGCAAAGATATTATTGTGGTTAAATTTCGGAACATACCTGGGATTATTCAAAATTACTTGGATTGCATTTTCCAGTTTATCAACCATGTCGTATGAGAGGTCCACTCTTATTGCGTAACCTTTTTTGACAGCTCTGTCTATATTGTTGTGCTGGTCCCCAAAGACCGGTATACCGATTATAGGTTTTCCAAAGTGAATAGATTCTGTTGTTGAGAGCAGACCACCGTGTGTGATGAACAAAATGCAGTTTGGATGAGCTAAAATAAAATGCTAGAAATGTTAATTATGCAAATGGGGAGGAGCATATTATATATAGACTTGTATATAAATAGACTGGTAGCTGTGGAGAATGCAAAGTAAATAGAATATTATCGGGACCTTTCAAGCCAGAAAAAGGATGTATGTCAAGGATGTATTCTTTCGCCTATTTAACGTCTATGGAGAGTACACAGTATGGAGTCGTGAGGAAGGCTCTAGAAGAATGGAACGAGGTTGTATCCGTTTGTTTTATACTTCTCCGTTATGCAGATGATACCACATTTTTTGCGTCATCAGAGAACGAGCTTACATCAGTGGTCTCCCTATAATCAAACCCTTGAGGTAGGCGGAAGATCAGGTAGCATGAAACGAGATCGTTATCACAGAATCCTCTCAAGTTGGGTAAAACCTTCAATGATGATTTCAGCCGAAGGACCTGTTTTGACTTCCACAGTGAACGATTTTATGTCGTTGGCATGTATAGTCTAATAATTATGACCTGTACCAAATCGTAGGTTCCTATAACGTCTCATACTGCGATTTCTGGTCGCGTCGTGTTTTTTTTCTGCCACAACGGCCATTGGTTCTAATAGCTAATATGTGACCTCCAGCCTACCACTATTTTTCTAGTTAAGGTAGAGAAATATTCCTAAGTAATAGGTACCTATTAAAAATTTGTGTTAAGTCAATTTTAAGAATAACTCTAAACATCATTGCGTATAATTTATAATTTTTGTAATGGTATCTCTATATTTTACGTTTACAATATCGACCGTACCTAAGATGCTTTGCTGTGGAGCCCAGTCAACAATATGAACGTTTTTAGGCAAGTTAGGCAGCACTTCCTCAAATTTCCAAATAACCGTTTGCTTTAGTTTACTGAATATATTTAGTATGCCTTTCTTCAATACGTCTGGCAAGTCTTTGCCTTTTAAATTAGATCCCATACTGAAATATATCACGCCGTTCTTCCCATTGTCTAATAAGTTCTTTAAATCCTGGAAGGAAATTATACCATCAATAAAACTTTAATCACTTTGAGTCTAACATACTTTGAAGTTTTTCTTACACTATGTTTGGAGGCAGACAAGCATACGTATATGTAAAGCAGTGATCGTAGCCTATAGAGGCTTGCAACATAATGTATCGTTTGCCCGCTGCCACCCCGCTGCTTTGCAAAACAAATCATTTCTTTCTGGTAATCTCAGTCACTGCCGCGAACAATACTATCCTCAAGTGTAGGTATTGTTATTTGCAAGCGGATTTCTGTAAAGTGGAGGTGCTTCTTCAGTCGGACAATTTATAATAACGCTGTTCTCTACCTATCTTTTACCAGAGTCTCGTTAGTTAATTACCAGGCTGTATTACGTGCAAGTAAAGTTGGTTTTGGTTAAAAAATGATGGTGAGTGCAATGGACCTAAAGTTACGAAGTTTCATGCCATGATTATAGATTTTCCAGCAAATTTCAAATTCTGTTATACGTCTATCAGTTAGTTACTTACTTTAGGTAATGGCTTAACTTCTCTGTCGATGTGGTATCCTCCGATTGGTTTGTAGTTCTGTGGCAATTTGGTAGCAAGTCCTAAAGATACGTGAGAATTTCCGAGCATCAAAGAAGCGTTGTATCTCACTTCTTCGAATAAAGGCACTTTTCTCCCTCGTTGTGTTATGTACGGTCCAAATAATCTTTCGAATTCCTTATTTTCATAATTGTCAGAATACCTATAAATGTAATATCGATATAGTTTTTTCTATTCACTGATAGTTTGACTGTAAATATGCCTTTATAGAATTCAATCAAACGATCGTTGTTTTACCTCGTCAATAATGGTTATATATTTGCAGTTAAATTGTGTACATTTAAATGTTTAGATATGATTGTACAATGTATTAAGTTTGTATGTCATGCATTTGATTTTCATCTCCATCTGCTACAGGCTCCGAAAACAAGTGAAACGGGATAATTACTTGAACCAGGGTAGTGAGATATCACCAATACTACCTACAAGACGGATTGATATTAAAGAACTATGGATAATTAAAGATTTAAAGCAAAATTTAAGCACGATTTGAGGTTGTGTTTGGGATTTATAAAACACATTTCTTGGAGTCGACAATTTTTGATCATTATCATTGTAATATTACCCGAAATGTCAACAAAAATTTACCAGGCTGTGATTAATTGTGTACTTACAATGTTTGTACAGCACCACCTAGCATCATGTATATAAGCTCTTGAACACGCTCTTTGAACGTGAATGGCGGTAGATTATTTGACATGCCGTCAGGGACGTAAGCAGGATTTGGATTCTCATCAATAAGTTTGAGGACCATCCAGTGAGGTTCTATTGTTGACACCCAGATATATGGGCAGTTGAATACAGAGCTAAATCTGAAAAAAAAAAAGAAATCAATATAAGATGAAAAAATCCGTCAGCAACACAAACCTTCCTGGTAGCTCAGTTGGAAGAGCACTCGACCGGTCATCGAGAGATCGTGGGTTCAAAAAATATTTATCTGGCAAGTTGGCCAAGACAACTATTTAAATAATAATAAAAAATTAAATCAATTTCATGTTTTTTTTTATGATAATTAAATGTGTTGTCTCATCTTTGACATTTGCTAAGGAATAACATTCTTGCCATTGTTAAAGTTGGTAAAAGCTTGGCTACAGATGGTCTATCGTGCAGATTGTTGGACATCAGCCGATGAGAGTGGTTCTCATCTGCGGATGCGGATTCAGATGCAATGTTCCTTTGCACAGATTTTGCGATTTTACGTTGTGTATTAGTCGTTAACTTATAAATCCACGTCACGGTCATTTATAACTTCTCGATTTGTGAAATATTGAGTATCATTTCAACCAGCCTACGGACCGTCCAAACTTCGTTCGCTACCTTAATCCCTTTGTGAGAAGAATTTGTAAAAATTCTTGTTTTCGGCACCATCACAGTAGCAATCTTGTATTTAATGTTCTTTTATTCCAGCGGTGAACTCTGATTTCTTCGTTGTTTAAATAAAATGCGTATCAAAAGAGCTGAAAGGTGTCCATTTTTTTTTTTTTTTTTTTTTTGTTTTACAAATATTTTATTTCATAATATTTTACATGCGTTATATTTAACATAATTACCCACACGGGAATTAGAATAATTACATTTGCCATACCATAAGTAATAGTTGCGATACTCGCATAGAATTATAATAATTATAACAATACAATTAAATCGAAATAATAAATAACAATAATTATAACAATACAATTAAATTTAAGCAATGAATAATAAAATCAATTTATACTAAGAATGTCGTGGGTAGCCAAATATTAATTAATTAAGTAGTATAAAAATTTGCTATAACATATTAATGCAATTAACATTACCATTCAATTTTTTTTTCCCATTAAATTATTTATTTAACATCACTGTAATGTACACAAAAAATCCTCTGAATACCGGTAGGTCCAGTCTAGCAATTCAGCTTCGATCTTTACCTTTGCCTCGCGACAGGTTGACTTGTATAGGGGAAACAGTGCATTTATCTTATTATAAATAAAAGGCTTTCTAAAAATGGTGAAACGTTGGGCAATTTACTATAGTTGTAACGTCTAATCCAAAACAAATACTTTTGACGCCTCACAAACATTCGTGAAGAAATAGTAAGGTTTAGAAAACCGGCCATGACCCATGACCCGTCTACGCCAAGAAAAACAGTGACAAATCCACCACCGGACGAAACAAAGCGACCTTACGACCTTTTGGGGTGTAAGTGGTGCAACAACATCTTTGAATCAAAGCCAACTTCACCTGACGCGGAGCACCCTGCTGACTGACAAACGAAGCTCTGGCGAAAAGAGAGGTAGACAGCGTAATTGTAAGCGATACCGCAGCCAAATAACAATTCCCTTGAGGAGTGTTGTTTTCCTGCGAGTGAGTGAGGTTACCAGAATGGATGGAGATGCTGCGTTGGCATCAGGGGTGGCGGCGCGCAAGCGATATTTTATGTTGCGCGCGTTAATATGGCTACGGTAAGCGCTTCATATCAGGCGGGCCGTATGCTTGTCAGCCACCCGACGTAGTATAAAAAAAAAAACTAAATGATCTACTAACCCTGCATACACAGTGGTGTACATCCATTCCATTATGACGAGGTCAAACTTCTGGTTCCCATTGCTAAGCAACCTAGCAACGTTAACATTCTCGATTGTCTTAGAGCATACCGTATTGATGAAATTGAACATCATTATAGGGTCTATGCTTACTTCGTTGTTTAATAGTGCTGTGATGTTTAACAATGTATCTGCAAAATGATAATAAGTGATATCAGTATCTTCTAGGGTGTTAGTATGAGAAAGAGGTAATCGCAAAATTACTATTTTATCACAACAGAGATAAACTGGAAAATATCATGGGAAAGAAATTCACGCGGACGAATTATGAGGTGAGTAGACGTTTATTTACAAAAACAAAATGTGCGCACTTTTTTAACCAAACTATAGAACCGCATATCACCAATCTCATGTTTTAGTAAATTTTGTAACACTTAAAACGAACCACTATTACTGTGCGTTCTTGAGTAATATTTATTTAGAAGTGCTCACTCAAACCACACAATTTCGGAAAGTAAAAAACATTAATATCTTTAGACTTTAGTTTAGTAAACATTAAAGAAAAAGTGTTCATTTAAAACTTTAGTTGAACTTTTTTTGTAAACATTCGTCAATATACATATTGATAAATTTATTTATTATAAGAGATATACATAAATTCATTGTTTGTACGTAACTGTATAGAATAAGGTGGCCAGACGTATATTTTAGTGATTATTATCCATAACCGTAACCCTAAAAATTCATGATTTTAATTACAAATAATGAAAAAATCCGACAATTTGAGGTTTTCACTTATAAATATGGATTTTTTCCCATTGAATAACCCGGATTTTTTTCCCATCTGTGGGCAAGTGGGAGACAGATAATAAAATACCAGTACATACTCATCACTTCCATATCAGCATTATCGCTGACATCGATAAGTTTCACCTTCGAAGGAGGATCTTTCCACGAGAACGGTGTCACATACGTCACCTGAAAACAAAATGTATTAGTAACGCTGCAAATTCCTTTTGAATCAATTTCCCCAGGGCTTTCGACAAAGGATCTCAATCTCAGCGGCTGCGACGGTGGCAGAGACTAATAAGAGGCGTAAGTATGCGGCTTTAGAAGAGTCGTACATATTTACGCCTTTTGCTGTGGAGACCTTGGGGTGCAGATGCAAAAGTCTTGTTTAAAGAGATATCTGCACGGTTAGTCGAAGTCTCTGGTGACCCAAGAGCTGGCGCTTATTTTGGCCAGCGTATTAGTCTGGCCATACAACGCGGTAATGCGGCCAGCCTTTTGGGCACTTTACCATCATGCGACGACAGTAATTTGGGCTCTATATTTTATTTAATTTAGTATTATATAATTAGGTTTTATTATTATAATATAGTGTGATCTCAGAGGAAATTCCTGTAAAACCTAACTCGTAATCTAAGTATCTGGTGGGTGAGGTGGGAGAGGGGGAGAGGGACAATAGGGAATTAAATAGAGATTTTGCTGTGCCGCCCTGACAGCCCAGGAAGTCATGCTCACTAAAGTGTTCAAACTGATGGTGGTGTCGTGTGGCGGGTAGACGCACTCCCAATAAAATCGTTGAATGCGGCGATGGCTGCCCCATGGATCAACTTGTGAACGGGTTCTGCCAGAGGGAACTGGTCTGCCGTGGTTGTCATGGTTACAAGGCAAGCAATAGGAAGATTTAAATTAAGTAGTATTAGACAATAGTAAAACAGCGACGTGGAATTAATAAATTGTAAGAATATTGTAAAAAAAAAAATATAGACGATAGTTAACAAATGCTACGGACCGCGGGGTCTGTAGATTGTAATTATTATCAATAAAAAAAACCGGCCAAGTGCGAGTCGAACTCGCGTACGAAGGGTTCCGTACCATTATCTATAAAAAATTGTATGAGCCCTTGTCTTAGCCCCCCTTAAATATTTGTTTTATTTTTATGTAATTATTTATTTTTAAGTGAATGTATAACTAAATATTATGTGAGTATTTCAAGCGTCTACCTATTACCGTTATCAATTGCGAGCAAAAACGAGCAAAAAAATCATGTTTGTTGTATGGGAGCCCCCTTAAATATTTATTTTATCCTATTTTTTAGTATTTCTTGTTATAGCGGCAACAGAAATACATCATCTGCGAAAATTTCAACTGTCTAACTGTCACGGTTCATGAGATATAGCCTGGTGACAGACGGACGGATGGACGCACAGCACAGCGGAGCCTTAGTAATAATAGGGTACCTTTTTACCTTTTGGGTACGGAACCCTAAAAACCTAACTCATCATCAACCTATTTGTATCCCACTGCTGGGGAAAGGCTGATGTAACTATCTGTCAGGTGAAGAATATTTATTTATTTATTCCACTCTTAACTATTTTTACAGGCGTCAAACCCAATACAATACTGTAACTATTTATTTTATTACGATGGTCGTTATTAATTGTAACTTATTACAAGCAGTGCTTCTTTTGTGTTTTTTTTTATATATGAGAGAAGGACAAACAAGCATGTAGGTCACCTGATGGGAAGCAATCACCACCGCCCATGGAGATCAGCAACACCAAGGGGTCCCGATCGGTTGCCAGCCTATACTCCTTCCTTTCTTTCTGGTGACCTCACTCATTCGCAGGAACACAACAAACCTTCAAGGGAATTGTTATTTGGCTGCAATATTCTGTGAGGTGGAGGTACTTCCCCAGTCGGGCAGCGTAAAATTATTCTTAAATTGCCTTATGATCAGGCAGGTCGTACGCTTGTTTTCCACCACAGTGTACTGCGGGCTTTAGTAACAAACAACTTAGTAATTATGTATATCCTCACCTCGTGGCCAGCATCCAGTAAATATTTGACGATGCTGTTGCCTAGAATACTGTGACTTTTGCCGTACAGCGGGAACACCACCAAGATCTCGTATGCAACAGATACTTGCGACGCCGCGAGGACGAACAGTAACAATGGTAACTTCATGTTCTGGAATAGATGGAAAACCAAAAATAAATCTCTATTAACACCAACTTTTTGTACACAAAAGATTTTTTTGCGGGGTGCCAGACAAGCATACGGCTCGCCTGATGGTGAAGCAGTTACGGTAACCTCATTAGGCGCGAAACACACAGCAGGGCAGGGCAGTCTTTTTCACCGCAAAGTAATTATGATCGTGACTGACCATCGATGCCCGCGGCTGCCTTCACCCCGAACACAAAGCACACAAGCCAGTTATTTCACTACAAGCGCTTGGCGCGGACTGAGCTAGCCGCCCCGCGCCGCCCGCGCCGTCTCCGTTACGTACAACTATTGTATACAAACTGGTTTGTGTGATCTATGGTGGGCAGCCACGGACTACGGACATGCAGCGCCGCCAGAACCCACGCCGCAGTGCATGGCAGGCACCGGCGCGGCGCGGTCTTATTGTCTCTATTTGTGTTGGTAGTATAGGATTCCCTTTGCACTATCGTTCGCGGACAATTTGACCGGCCCGGCCCGCCCCGTCGTGTTTCACGCCTTATCGCACGCAACATAAAATATCGTTGTTGTGTGCCTGCGAATGAATGGGGTCATCAGAAAGGAAGGGTCCTTTCTGGTCGCCTGCACATGGTGCACCCAGCTGAATGACAAACGAGGCTGTGGCGAAAAGAGAGGTAGGGCATAGTGTATTTATTATGCTGCCCGACTTGGGAAGTACAGTCAAGAGTAATAACATAGAAACATCTTGTAATTTGAAATTCATGTATCAACAATAAATCTCAAAAATAAGTATGCTAAGCAGTGCCCAATAATAATTTATGTAAACGTTAAATTGTGTGAAAATTAACTAACATTTTTATCAAATTATTGTCAACAATAGATTACCAATGAATAATATTCACTTTTAGTTACATATTTATGTACCCACCAAGTAAATTTTAAAAACATGTATGCTGTTTGGAAATTATGTATTGTAAACAATTAGTACAAAATACTCGTACATAGCTGTTTCAAACAGCTCAAGCTCGGAGGTACCCACTGAGTAAATCTCCTAAACATGTATACAGTACAGTTTCGAAAATTTGTAAACAATACAAAATAGTTGTTTCAAACAGCTCGAGCTCGGAAGTACCCACAGAGTAAATCTCAAAAACATGACACGGTACAGTTTCGAAATTATGTAAACAAATAAAAAGTAATAGTTTCAAGCAGCTTGAACTTAGAAGTATTACTTATCTAGTAATTATAGCATTATTTATTTAGATAGGCATTATTTAGTTATAGATCTTTTATCAGTAATTTGCGTCATTGCATAATGTACCTAATACAAACAAACAATAATAAAAAAAAATAAGGTTAATATTAAAAGTAAAGAAGCTAAGTAGCAATCAGCAAGTGTAAACGGTTTGCCCGTTATCGGCAGATTTTTTTCTTTATACCGCCTTTAAACTATTGTGCTAATTAGATTCATAACGAAACGCTGCAAATATGATTTGCTCGTTTCAGACCAAAGAGATTTGACATAGGTATGGCTTGTTGCATCATTATTATACATCCGGTTCCATAAGTAACTATTTCACAACTTTTATCATAATTGCCATTGCAAAGATAGGTTGGCAACGGTACACTATGTTATCACGAAAAGCATTACGATAAATTAATTAGGTAATCGATTTACATCAAAGATTTGATTTTTCAATCTAATACCATAGAGTAAATAAATACGTACCAACGAATCCATTCAAGGCAAATTATCTGTCGCACACAGCTAAATAATAATATGAGCAACTATATGCCGATGCAACAAAGACATACCTATGTTAAAATTCTTTGATCTGAAACGTTTTTAAATACATGCAATTTTTTACAATGTTGTTTATTTTTTCGTCAATTTTCCAATGTTTTTAATACTTATTATCCTATTCCCGACCAAGACAAATCCAAAAACACAAAAGATATTTATATTTTTTGACTGATATTTATATCAGTCCACCCGCTTTTGAGTTATAAATGGTGTTACTAACACGACTTTTTTTTATATAATATAGATTTGTTATTGTCAAGAGAAGGTTCTTATGAAAAAAAAAAGTTGCGCAGAAAATTTGAAAATTTAAGAAAATTTATATTTATAAGGTCACATTAATTTTTCTAATGTAACCTTATGTCGTTTCACAGAACGGTCATTTATTTAACATCATCATCAGAGTCCTTACCACAAGCTCTAAACGCAGGAATGGTACCATAATGGTTGCGAATTTATGAATGAAATTCATTGATAAATACGCAACCATCATAGTTCCATTCCTGCGTTTAGAGCTTGTGGTAAGGTCATTTTAGTCTCCACTACAGGAGCACGACCATCTCTCATCCGTCCCAGACAGAAGGAGGATTTGGCCTACACTCCCCACGCTGGCCAGACGGGTTGGCGAGGCCTGATCGATGTTTTATAATGTATTTCCCTTAGTCGCCTTGTACGACATTCACGGGAAGTGACGGAGTGATTCTATTCTAGTCTGCCGGAAAACACACGGCTTATTTGACATATTGCCCGAAACCAATTCGAATTCAATACTTATTTATTATTAAGAAGACTGGACAACGTCTGTTGGGTCTGCTAGGTTAACATAAATAAAATAATCACCGTGAAAATGCATATTTCTCTTACAGCCTTTTCGTCCTTCTTAATAAGCTAAAACCGATGTTTAATTCCCTTTGGGTTCATATGGTCTAAAGTATTAAAATGTCCATAGTATCAAAAAGTCTAGTGATACTTTCAAGGAACACTACGCCAACTAAAATTTCGATAGTTTTCTTTTTTTATCTAAATCGATTCATTACTTCAGTAACATTATGCTACCTGAATTCTATTTATAAAAGCCACACAGACAACAAAATCGACAAATACAAACCGCTAAGTAAATGTATAACTCATATTAGCGTTGTGTATCTGGATGTGTATGTTTTGCGTTGGCGTAGTGTTCATTGGAGGTATCGAAATATACACTCAGGGACAAATTTAGAGGAACGTAAAAAAATGTGTATAAAGTAAAATATCATGAACATACGCCGCGTTGGCAAAATTCTTCGCAGTTTGAAGAGCACATTAATACGCAATACTTACATAGATACAAATGAAATTCGAAAAAAAAAGAAAATTAATAATACTTTCTTTTTTTATAAGATTAACTAATGTATGTGACCAATACGCAAGAAAATTACAACAGGAGATATTAAAACTTTTTTTACGTTCCTCTATATTTGTCCATGAGTGTATGAATTTTCAAACAGTACAAGGCTCTTGCCATCCATCTAGCCCGATGTAGACCGCGATTCAATAACTGAATAGAATACTTATTCATACCAATGAATAAGCGACTCTATTCTTTTTGAAATAGAGTCGCTTAGTCATAAGCATTCTATTCAGTTATTTAATCGCAATAAGAGTTGGTGGTAAGGGCTGCCCCCTTAATAAAACGCCTTTCTCAGGAACACCTAAGAAAATGATTGTGAGATTCAACAGTTCTCTGCAGTCATCTCGACGTTGATGTACTTGTAGTTATAAATAAAATAAATAAATATTTCTGGACAATTTACACAGCGTCATCTAGCCCCAAACTAAGCAAAGCTTGTGCTATGGATACAAGATAGCTGACATTATATTTTATTACATTTTTTTTAAGTACATACATTATAATAGATAGAAAACACCCAGACCAAGACAAACAGACATGTTCATCCATACAAATATTTGTCTTGTGCGGGGATCGAACCTACAACCTCGGAGTCAAAGTGGCCATTGCTAACCATTCGACCACCGAACACGTCTTTTTCTTTTTCGGCAAAAGAAATTCTGTCTGCGGCCACTTCATCACTTTCATTCTTCTATTTCTTTACTTTCATGCATCAGTTCGTGAACTGCAGGACTGCAGGAAGGAAATGTACCTCCACCTCACAGAATACCGCAGTCAAATAACCATTCCCTTGAGGGTTGTTGTGTTCCTGCGAGTGAGTGAGGTCACTAGAAAGGAAGGAGATGCTGCGTTGGCAGCGGGGTTGGCGGCGTGCTAGCGATATTTTATATTGCGAGCATTAATATGGGTTCGGTAACCGCTTCACATCAGGCGGGCCGTATGCTTGTCTGCCACCCGAAGTTGTATAAAAAAAACGGGTTGCACTCTGGGAGTGCTGGCAGAAGTGAAAATTTGAACATTAACGTTGTGCATTTTTGAATATTTTAGAATGGTTAGAGAATAATTTCGCACGAATTGCTTTATTTATCAGTATAAAAGTACTATCATTTATGTGGTGAAATACAATATTCATTTATTGCGTTACCGTACACAAACATGACAATTTATATTACATTAAAAATAAACAGCAGGAGCAGGCATACATTTTCGCCGCGCGGTAGAAAATTAGGGGGATATTACTTCCTCTCTTACGCCGCGCCGGCGGTCTACTCTCGCTCCGTCTTACGAATTTTCGATCAGGCCACGTGTCCTGACGCGAGTTTAACATTTTTTACCCATCCCAAAAAGTGCACAGCGCCGCTAAAGAAGTTTTCACTTCAAAAACTGTAGTTCTACTTACCACTCGACTCAAAACTTTTTATTTTCCCTAAACTGAATTCAACAACGTTACACACACGTGTCTGTACTAACAATCACGCTGGCATTGCCGCGCTACTATAGATAGGTGATGATAAAAATTATCAAATTATCTTTATGTTAAAACTTTAATTAGTCTGATAATTCCTTATGTGACATCATGCTGTATCCAGCTCTGATAAGGTACGCAGACGGAGGATCGATAAACCTCGAAACCTGGCGGTGGACTTTATCGAAATCACAGACTGGACGGTAACTAAACTAGCTAAGTTAAAGTAGCTATATTTAGGATTCCGTAGCCGAATGGCAAAAAACGGAAGTCTTATGGATTCGTCATGTCTGTTTCGTCCGTATGTCACAGCCGCTTTTTTCCGAAACTATACTGTTGAAACTTGGTAAGTAGATGTATTCTGTGAACCGCATTAAGATTATCACACAAAAATAGAAAAAAAAAAAAAAAAAAATTTAGTTAGAACTAAAACACAAAAATTTTTTTTTCATCAAACCCATACTTGTGGGGTATCTATGGATAGGTCTTCAAAAATGATATTGAGGTTTCTAACATTTTTTCTAAACTGAATAATTTGCATCCAAAAATTGACCAAAATTTGACACTTCCAAAGTGATAAAATGTGTGTGTGTGGGGGGGGGGGGGGGGGGGATATAATTGATCTCACTAGGTTATTTTCTTCACTGTATATTGATAACCTTTTTACTAATCCAAAAAGTGCTGCATGAACTTTATCAGAAAATAAACAGTTTCAGCATTAAAAGTCTAAGTACTTTATTCTATTCATTGGGAACAAGAATAGCAGCTCAGGCTGTCCTGCTACCAAATTTGTTTGCAAATAATGCATTAATTGCAAACAAATTTGATTACCATAAATAAAGGTTACAGTGAGTCAATCTTAAAAGATAGACATGCTGCCGCGGACTTTTTTTTTTAACTTTTAAAGACAATTCCATCGTATATGATTTTTGCGTAACTTCAACTGTTGGTGCTCCGCTCCTAGTAGTGGTAGCGTGATGTTATATAGCCTATTATAGCCTTCCTTGAAATATAGGCTATCTAACACTAAAATAATTTTTCAATTCGAACCAGTAGTTCCTGAGATTAGCGCGTTCAAACAAATAAACAAACACGCTCTTCAGCTTTATAATATATAAAGTACAGATAAGTGTGTCTGTTAGACTGGTTACATATTAGGTTGGGGAAAAAGTCTTTTCGTATTTTATATGAAAATTCAAAACATTTTTTACTAAAGTTTATTTACATTTAACTAAAGTATGTAGGTGCCATTTTGTTCCATAACTTTTTGCCATCTTGTAGGTAGAGACATGATCCCATTACTATAGAAATTTTGGGACTTCTGGTCAAAAAACCACGACAAGTGGTTTTGGCAGTCTTCTCGTGATGTTAACCTGACATTGCCTAAAGAATTCTGAAGAGACCGAAACAGGTGGAAATCAGAAGGTGCAAGGTCAGGACTATACGGCGGATGCATTAACACGTTCCAGTCAAACTCTCTTAATTTTTGCTGAGTGGCTAAAGATGTGTGAGGTCTAGCGTTATCATGATGAAAAATCACACCCCTTCTGTTAATTAATTCCGGCCGCTTTCTCTCAACTTTTTGCTTTAATCTCATCAGTTGTTCACAGTAGAGTTCAGAATCGATAGTCCTGCCTGGCGGTAACAGCTCATAATGAATAATGCCCTTCCAATCCCACCATACACACAGCATCACCTTATTGCGGGTTAACCCGGGTTTTGCCAGAGTCTGTGAAGCCTGACCGGCCTTTGACCACGACCTTTTTCGCACGTTCTTGTCGTACATGATCCACTTTTCATCACCAGTTATAAGCTTCTTCAAAAACGATTCGTTTTCATTACGTCGTAGTAAAGAATCGCAAATGAGTACACGGTTCATTAAGTTTCTTTCAGTGAGATCGTGAGGCACCCAAATATCGAGCTTTTTAGTGTACCCAGCTTTTTTCAAATGCGCCAAAACTGTTTTGTGGTCAATTCCTAATTCTTCAGCTACGTCGTAACTACTGATATGCTGATCTTGCTCCACTTTTTCAAAAATGGCATCCATTTTATCCGTAACAGGGCGACCAGAGCGACATGCATCTTTCACATCAAAATTTCCTGATTGAAAACGCTTAAACCAAATTTGTGCTACTCTCACAGACACTGCACTAGATCCATAAACGTCACAAATTTTTTTCGCAGCTTGCGTTGCATTTTTACTTTTTTTGTAGTAAAATTTTAAAATGAATCGAATTTCTTCATTAGATTCACTCATCTTGACAGTAAAAAAAACAAATGAAAATCACACATTTACCTAATTTGAATTTGGAATTATCTTTTTTAAAATTTAAACTTTTTAAAGATATCAAAACCTGCCAGATATAAATGGTATAACCAAAGAGATTTTATTACAAGTTCTTACATACTAAAATGCGAAAAGACTTTTTCCCCTACCTATTATTTCTCTTCTTCTTCAATTACTCTTAACAACTTTGAAAACTTGATTCCTTTTAGTCATCATTATTACTTAGTAACTTTTTTTGGCACTGAAAGTGGTCCAAAAAAATCTTCTTGAGGTACGTAAAGGCGCGTATCCACTAAAAACTTTTGTCACCAACACGCGTTGACAACGTAAAAGTAGGGAACTTTTGTTCGGTGGAGACTCGGCTTTATAGGGCATAATTTACTATCTTAATTCCGTTCACGAGGTTCTAACTAGGTACAATAGGCAATAACAAAATGATGATTTCATGCTCTGTCATCACCATATGCAGATTTGTGCCTAGATTGTGCTTATCTGGTATAATTATAATCTAATCTATAAAATAATTATAATAAGGCTTCATCATAGTGACTTGCATTTTTAGAGAACCGGTCACGTACCCTTAAGGCGTTATCATTATCATCACGGGTCAAGCCCGGTCATTTGATAGGCGTGCGCGGGGATATGGATCCAACGCGTAGAGGCCCCTTTGAGAAGTTTGATGTAATGTTGTACGCCCGCCGTGACCCGCTCCAGGATATGTCAATGGAACGACATATCCATGAGCAGGTCTCGGTAGGCGTTGAGATTATTGCAATGTGTGATAGAAAATAAATGGGCTATAGAGATGAGATCTGGGTGAACCAAATACCGGGCTATTACAGAAGAGGGGCGGACGCCTGCCATAACTGCTTTTATTGCTAGTTATTTGCGGCAGGCGGTGGCTTGCCACACACTAGATGGGCCCCCGAAATGCCAGGAAATCGGCCGGGGGCAACACCGGTCATCATCGTCATTATTATTATCAATCTGTATCTAGCCACTGCTGAATATAGGGCATCCAATGCGTGCTATTTTGACGAGTCGTAGTAGTATGGTCATGATGACTCCGGGATCGCGGGTTCCACATATAAGACAAATGTTTGCGTGCATGAACATGTCTGTTTGTTTTGGTCTGGGTGTTTTATATTTATTATATGTATAAATTGACGAAAAAATATATATATATTTAAATATCAGTTAAGTAGATACTAGATAGTACCCATAGTACAAGCTTTATTTAGTTTGGGACTAGATGGCCGTGTGTCCAGGAATATTTGTTTTTTTTTTGGTTGCCCTAAATAAACGCCCGATAGCTAGCTTTAAGAACGCCATTCAGGAATGTTGCATTCCTGCGAGTGAGTGAGTTCTCCGGGATGTAAGGAGTTGCTGCATAGGCAACAGAATGGCGGGGCGCGCGAATTACATACCATGTTGCGAGCGTCCATATTACCCACATTACCCGCTTTACATTAAACGGGCCGTATGCTTATTCTCCGCCCGAAGTAGTACTAAAAAAAACACCCAAGAATGGAAATTTTATTTAGGGTTGGAGCCCAGTCACGTTTAGGCGCCACTGCTATATATACTTTTCTCATGCTCTAGAAGTCTGTCGGGGTTAGCCTTAGGATTGTCTGTTTGACGTTGAAAAGTTGCTGACCAATGGGGATTGTTGGCAAATAAAGAAAAAATATATACCAATATTACAGGAGTTTTATTATAAAAGATGTCAATTTTTCAGGATTGCTGAAATATACATATACGAAACGATACTACATAATTTGAGCATAGATGGTTCGTGGAAAATAGGTCCAAGTTTAAAACGTAAATTAACCACACAACAATTCAAAGCTTCAATATGCAAATCATAATCAGAAAAAATGGAAGAAAGGATCCTTGCTTTCTTCCATTCGGGCTACCCCTTGGTGTTGCTGATCTCCATGGGTGGTGGAGATTGCTTTCCATCAGGTGTCCCACATGCTAATTTGCCAGCTATCATATAAAAAAAATATATTCTGATTTAAGCTCTACAATTAATTAGTTTTCTTTTTCTTATCAACATTTTTCTTTGAACAACATATTCGTTTAATCGTTATTTTGAGAACTAAGATAATTGCTAAAACCAATGCAGCAAGATCTAGGTACAGCTTTTGATAAAACGGCAAATCCAACGCAGGCGAGCGGAGATGAGGCGCTCCTCGCGTGCGGACCACGTGTTCCACCCAGTGCACCAACTCTTTACCAGGAGGGACCGGTCTGTCGTGGTAAACGATAGACAATTCCTTTGCTGTTTTCGTGTACCTAAAAATATAAAAACAACTATTAAATAGATAATATAAAATGAAAAAAAATCAACATGTTCAGAATCAAAGTGCAGCAAGTATTTATTTAATTATTTAGGTATGAAGATTTTTCACCTGAACGTGATACACCCTACTGATAAACTAACGTGGCTTTGGCAAACGAGAGGTAAAGCGGAAGTACCTCCCCATCTAACAGAAGAGTGCAGCCATATAACAATTTCTAGAGGAAAGCTTCGTTATGTTCCTGAGAATGAGTGAGGTTACCAGGAAGAGAAGTTGCTGGAACGACAGGTATGTATAGCTGCGGTAACGGCTCCATGTCAGGCGGAAGGTATGGTCAGGCGGAAGGTATGCTAGTCTGCCGTACCCATAGTATAAAAAAATACTTATCATTTAAAAGAAGTAAGTATCCCACTTAGACTATACGTATATGCTACAGAACAAGAATAAATGAATGAGTTTTATTGCGTTCAATGTGGTATAATGGAGTATAAATGTGGTATTTAGTAAGACTAGAAAAGATATTATCTTGATTGAATTCTGTAACATACTTGGGATTATTGAAAATTTCTTCAATTGCTTTTTCCAGTTCAACAACCATGTCGTATGAGAGGTCCACTCTTATTGCGTAACCTTTTTTGACAGCTCTGTCTATATTGTTGTACTGGTCCCCAAAGACCGGTATACCGATGATAGGTTTTCCAAAGTGAATAGTTTCTGTTGTCGACAGCAATCCACCATGTGTGATGAACAGGATGCAGTTTGGATGAGCTAGAATGTAAATGCTAGGAATAATTATGACTATACATTTATAAGGGTATTTATGACTATCCTATATATTTATAGAGACATTCTTCTCCTTCTGGTGCCATTTCCTAACAGAGCCTGGCGATCATTAAGGCTATGTTAATTTTAGAAACGGTTGTTCTAAATGGTCCAGGATTTGGAAATTTCTAAATATTTATTAAATATAGACTGGTATATCCAACGGCTAAAATGATGACGATGATGACGATTATCCACTACTGAACGTAGAGCTCTCCCTTAACCTGCGTTTTCACTTAGTACTCTAAACAAACTTTCATTCGTTCGTGCCCAAATGAGTGCACACATATTCTGAGTTTTTTGGTGACTGTTGAGTCCAATAATCAAGCGCGTTGAATCGCTGATCGAATGTTCTTATTACGCGCGAACGAACGAATCCTCGTTCAGAACACTATGTGAAAACACAGCTTTAGACATCCATAACGATTATTATGTAAAAAAAATCAATATCACAATGACAAAGTCGATCGGTTATGAGTAGCTCTGCATCCGTCAGCTCTCTGCTATCTTCACCAGATCGTCCGTCCAATGCGATCTAAAGCCGATTACCGTCGAATATATAGATTCGATAAGCAGATCTTACGTTTTAGTTATTGATTAACATCTTCAGCTTAGACGGTAGAGCTCCAGAGTTTCTACCAGCTACGCTAAACACAAGTACCATAAATCGAAGCTGAAGTTTGATTTTCGCAATCAAAAAATGCGATGGAAATGGGCTGGATAGAATTAGCCGGTAGGGCTAGCCCTGGGGGGCTAGCCCAATGGCAGTTTGCGAAGTAGGAAAGCGTAGCGATCGCTAATTTGAACTGTGGAGCTCATACTAAAATGTACCAATTGACAAATGTCACGTGATCTATCTAACGTTCGTTACGCGACGAATTACACTTCGCTAGTGGGCTGGTCGTCATTCCAAAACTTTTGTGCCCCTTATCACGGTAAGGGTCATCGGTTCTACGAACTATATTATGTCGTTTCTATATGGCCTCCCCACTGCCACTACTCTAGTTGTACACGCCTCACTATTATAAACATATGAAATTTAATCAGGTAGACAAATGATCCATCCATTCATTATGACTGATGAATGATACCTGCCTGTTTAATTTAATTTATTCTAATGGTATCTATTCTTTACGTTTACATTATCGACCGTACCTAAGATGCTTTGCTGTGGAGCCCAGTCAACAATATGAACGTTTTTAGGCAAGTTAGGCAGCACTTCCTCAAATTTCCAAATAACTGTTTGCTTTAGTTTACTGAATATATTTAGTAAACCTTTCTTCAATACGTCTGGCAAGTCTTTGCCTTTTAAGTTAGATCCCATACTGAAATATATCACACCATTCTTCGCGCTGTCTAATAACTTCTTTAAATCCTGGAAAGAAAAACATATCATGTATACATTAAAAAGTACATATACGTATAATGCATATCATCATCATCAGGTCATTTTAGTCTCCACTACAGGAGCACGACCCTCTCTCGCCGTCCCAGACAGAAGGAAGATTTGGTCCCACGCTGGCCAGACGGGTTGGGGAGGCCTGATCGATGTTTTATAATGTATTTCCCTTAGTCGCCTTGTACGACATCCACGGGAAGAGACGGAGTGGTTATATTCTAGTCTGTCGAAAACCACACGGCTAGACGCCCATAATACATATACGTAGTACATATTTTAAATTTGCCGATATATATTATATATCGGCAAATGTTAAATTTTCTGAAATATATTTCAGAAAATTTAACACGTTGCCCATGCATTACATATTATGCATTTTCGGAATTAATAATTCATGGAATTAATAAGTACTGTCCACTATGTATTAATATTACGGATACTATCTTACGTAACCTAACCTAATCTATTTTGCAAGCCAAAAAATACTTATTTTTTAATAGGTACTTATTTTTTTATTTTAAATACTTATTTTTAAATAATTTTATGTGCAAATCATGTTATTTTAGTGGATCAATTTTCATATTTTCCTAAATGTTTTGTGGACGTTGAATACAAGAAAATTAAAAGGTAAATGTTCCGCATATTTTTTTTTTTAACTTTAAACTATATTAACTCGTAAATATAGTATAAAAAATATCTCGTGCTCCTCCGTGCTTCGAAGGGCACGTTAAGCTGTCGGTCCTGGCAGTTGCCATTATATTATAGTCGTTAAGCCAATTGGGGTGTAAGTGATTTATCAACATTTTTGAACCTAAGCCAACTTCACCTGCACGCGGTGCACCCTGCTGACTGACAAACGAAGCTCTGGCGAAAAGAGAGGTAGGGAGCGTAATTGTAAGCTACCCGACTGGGGAATGTACCTCCACCTCACAGAATACCGCAGCCAAATAATGGTTCCCTTGAGGGCTGTTGTGTTCCTGCGAGTGAGTGAGGTCACCTGAAAGGAAGGAGATGCTGCGATGACAGCGGGGGTGACGGCGCGCGAGCGATATTTTATGTTGCGAGCGTTAATATGGCTACGGTAACCGCTTCACATCAAGCGGGCCGTATGCTTGTCTGCCACCCGACGTAGTATAAAAAAAAAAAAAGTCGGTGGCCTTTAAACGGCTTGAAAACACTGGCCTCCGCCAACCTGCAGTTGAGCAGCGTGGTGGAGTACGCTCTAAACCCCTTCGATTAAGGGTAGACCCGTATCCCAGCAGTGAGATGATTAATGGTTGACGATGACTATGACTCTTTTCTCTGTAAAATTCCATTCGTTATTTACTTACGTTTGGTAACGGCTTAACTTCTCTGTCGATATGATATCCTCCGATTGGTTTGTAGCTCTGTGGTAATTTGCCAGCAAATCCGAAAGATACGTGAGAGTTTCCGAGCATCAAAGATGCATTGAATCTCACTTCATCGAAGGGAGGAACTTTCCTCCCTCGTTGAATTATGTACGGTCCAAATAATCTTTCGTATTCATTCTTTTCATGATTGTCATAAATCCTGTAACATTGATATACTTTTCTGCACATACTGACTTTCTTTTGGGGTGTAAGTGACTCTCCATCAGGAATGTAAAATGCCCACAAAAAATAAGATTTTTGAAGCATAAACCAATTTCACTCGCACGTGATGCCCCTGCCAACTAAAGAGGCTCTAGCGAAAAGAGGTAGGGCATGGCAATCCCATCTGTAGATGTACCTCCAGCTCTTAGAAGACTACAGTTAATTAACAATACGAGTACTATTGACGATTATTGTGTAATTAGTATTAGTGAGGTCGCCAGACCTAAGGAGATACTACGATAGCAGCGAGTGTGCAGCGCACCAGCTATCCTCCTTGGCTTGGTATACCATGCTATACCATGCACGCCGCGTGTCAAACACATAGCATGAGATAACTTAGCACAGTTTTTTTTTATAAAAAGCTGTGCTAAGTTATCTCTTAGATTATATAGCTTAAGAGCTCAATCAATTTTTTCACTCCTGCTACCAACGCCTCCTTCCTTCTTGGAGACGTCACACAGTTGGCAGCGGAGCTATCGGCGCGCCAGCGATATTTTATAATTTCATCTTGTGATCTATTATATAACTATTATGACGTAGAAAGATTTTTGAAAATTCCCATGCGATACCAGGATACGCGCGTACAAAGTCGCGGGCGCAAGCTAGTACCATAAAATCTAAAATTACCAGAAAAAATTAGGCTGGGACTATTGTGTACTTACATAGTCTGTAACGTCCCACCAGCTATCATGAGTAAGAGCTCTTGAACACGCTCTGTGAACGTGAATGGAGGTAGATTGTTGGACATGACATCAGGAACATAAGCAGGATTTGGTTTCTCATCAATAAGTTGGAGTACCATCCAGTGGGGTTCCATTGATGACACCCAGATCAATGGGCAGTTGAATACAGGAGCTAATCTGGAAAAAACGATCATGTTTATGGTTTTAATTTTTGTATCTATATACATACAAAAATCTCGTGCCACGGTGTTTGTGGTGTAAATGTTTAATTTATATTATTTTATATATATAATATGTTTAAATTATATTATTTTATCGACTTCTTGGAATACTTGTGACATTAACGGTTGTATTGTTTTATAGTATAATTAGACATTTAGATTGCGCCACATTGGCATAATTGTTATTGAATAAATAATTATCGATTGAATTACATTCGTAGCATTGTCAAAGCACAGTCCAGGTCTTTATCTTGGCAAGGCTTGACTACGGATGTTCCAGGTATGCAGATTATGGGACATAGAGTGATTCGCATCCGCGGATAAAATTGACATCTCCATACAAATTTTACGATAATGTAGTGAAATATCCTAAGGTAAGGTCTATGTAAGGTCTGTGATAATGCGTCTGTTTTGATCCGTCATCGCCAAGACTCAAGAAGCTGATAGAGGCATCAAATCCGCAACCAGATAGAGCAAAGCTACCTTAAATGATTTACTCACCCTGCATATACACTGGTGTACATCCATTCAGATATGATGAGATCAAACTTCTGGTTCACATTGCCGAGCAACTTAGCAAAGTTAACGTTCTCTATTGTGTTAGCAGTAATCGTATTGATGAAACTGGCCATCATTGCAGGTTGTACGCTTACTTCTTTGTTTAAGATCGCTGTGATGTTTAAAAACGAATCTGGAAAATGATGATACCTAAGTATAGTGAATATTTTTTAGCAATAATGAGCATCACGGATTGTAATCTCTGGCATTAGGTATTACCGAACGAAATCTTAGTTCTGGCAGTATTACATTAAAAAATTCATAATAACCCCGAGAAAATTCACGCGACAAACACCCAGAAGCAAATCTTATTCAGTGGAATCAGATAATTATATTTCAACAATTGGCACATTAAACGTAAATATAATACATAGCTTATACGGGAGAGCGCGTTTGTATCACAAGCTGAAGTATATGCCCAAATCATATGTGTATACAAACATATATAATTTAATTTTGTTTGTATAGTGCTGTGTAATGTGCAAATAAATGTATTTTCTTTCTTTCTTTCTTTCTTCAATTTGCTGTTATTAATGAGCACACTAAGCCCTTAATAAATAAAATAAATAGAGTCAGGCCAAGGATACTGCCCTGTGGAACTCCAAAATGAAAGTTTTTAAATTTACTTACGCACTGTTTTTTGTCTTGTTGGTAACCTATTAAATGACAAGCCCCGGATGCCAGCTAGTTCAAGGTTCTTTAGTAGCACTCGTGACGTCACATATCAAAGGCTTTCGCCAAGTCTAATAATACACCTACATTACAATCTTGGTTGGTATTCAGTTAATAAATTATTATTAATTGTCGCCGTGGTACGCTTTACTGTTGCACGCTTACTGTTAGTGTGCCGTTGTTAAATTGAAAGCAATTGAGAAAAGTGGTATTGCTCAATGTTCTATTATCTGAGAGAAATAGGTAGTGATAATTGAATATCTGTGGAACAGTGGGATACAAATATATATAAATACCAGTACATACCCAATATTTTGATATCGGTATTATCGCTGACATCGATCAGCTGCAGATTCGGAGGAGAATCCTTCCACTGGAATGGTGTCACATATGTTATCTGAAATAACATAGATTATGTGTTGCTTCAAAGGTGTTGGTTCTTTTAGGTTTACAATCCCCAGTCTTTTGTGTGATTGTTCACATAGCCAAATGAAAACCATCTCGTGTAACCAATGTATTGATTTATGGATATTAAATCAAAACAAATCAAACAGCTTGTAATGACGATCTGGGATGAGCAGATTCAAATTCATTTATTCCTTAAAATATGGTATTAACATGATGGTACAAAGCTTTCGTGGTGAAAACATATTCTGCCATTGCTGACGTAGGAATTATTACAAACTAGCTGTTACCCGTGGCTTCGCCCGCGTAGTCCAGAGGTGCAGGATTATCCTCTGGGTCAATCTAAAGATAGTCTGAAAATTTCGTTGGAATCGGTCCAGCCGTTTCGGAGTCTATACGGAACATACATACATACTTTCTCTTTTATAGGTTTTATATATAGATAGATTAGTGTAATTGATTAATAATAGTGAAAACTGCAATAAGCTGATATAATGTAAATATCACAAAACCGACAGCTACTGTTTTTGTTTTTTTATGTTTACAATAGATGATTTAATTTATGACCCTTACCTGACTTCCCTCAATGATTACCAGACCATCGAGAACATGGCAACAGTATAAAGAGAAGCACACATAGGCTTCTCTAATATTGGAAAGATGGCAGACAAGCGTAATCTAGTTCAGTGTTCCGCAATTTTTTTTGTGTTTAAGGCACATCTAGGAAAATTAAAATTTCGAAGGTACACCATAAATGAAAAAAAAAAACACTTTTTATTTGTGTAAAGTATTTTTCTTCTGTCCGTCTATTTAGCTTTATGAAATAGTCTTATTTTTCCGAGCCATTCCAACTAAGGACCACGGTACATTAGTGTGCCGCGGCACATCCTTTGCGGAACACTGACTGATCTAGTCTATGAATAATGGATGGTCATTAATTACATGTGAACAATTATTATGTAATGATTGATTATTTAACAGCTCAATTACATCCATACCTCGTGACCAGCATCTAGTAAATGTTTGACGACACCATTGCCAAGAATACTGTGGCTTTTGCCCATGACTGGGAACACCACCAAGATCTTGTATGCATCAGATAGTTGCGACGCGGCCACGAGGACGATCAGTAACCATGGAAACTTCATGTTCTGGAACAGATGGACATCCAAAAATGAAACTAACTGCAAACACCAACTTACTTTGTTTTAAAATCGATGAAATGACGAAATATCAAAATACAATTTTTTTTCAGCAATTTTCGCTTCGTTAGGCGGTTTGAAAACACTTGTGTTCTGTGGCCGTTGCCATTGACTTGACTTAACGACTGTCATTTAATGACAACAGCCGGGACCGACGGCGTAACTCCGAAGCACGAGGAGCTCGAGATAAATAAACCCATCCATGGACAGCCTACGGTCGACGTTGCTTAACTTGCGTGTTCGATTAGACTAATACGCGCAACGACGCTTCGAGCTCCTTCTATAATGATGTATTGTATTATAAATAACAACATAGGTACTTCTATATCTATACATATACTCGTATATAAAATGAATCCCTAATTCCCTTGGTGACGTCATCACGCGTGAACGGCTGGACCGATTTCGCTATTTCTTCTTATGTTGTATTTGTTATTATCAGGAGAAGGTTCTTATGAAAGAAAGAAAATAAGAAAGCTACGCGGCAAATTAGAAAATTTAAGAAAACTGAACGACTACATTAACTTTTCTAATGTAAGTTACATTATGTCATATATATGTCGCTTGATAGATGTTGGCGACTGGCTGGTTGTGCGCAACTTTTTGTACATATTTGTTTTTCTATAATTTATTTTTGATTTGACGTATGTTTTTAAAATTTTTGTTGTCACGTAAGCCCACTACATAAAACAACAAAATTATTAATTTATTATAGTATATTTCCCATTTTATTTGCCTTTTAAATTGTCCATTCGTCGTTAACAATAGAACTGTCAGTCATTTGACAGGTTGCGCGAAACCGTAAACCGCAAAATGTATGTACTTAATCTGTGGTTTAGGTACTAACTAACTTTGTATGTGTAGTCGTGTGTTGTTTTAGATTACTCACTGGACCCTCGCTTTTTAATACCGATCAAGACACATTTACGTGCCTTTCTCAACCGCGACATTGGCAAAATCATCATCGCATAAAAAACGATGGAGCCATTTTAGTAAAAGAAAAGAAGAAATTCAATGAAGACAGGATAACGTTATGGGGTGTAAGTGGTTCATCAACATCTTTGAACCAAAGCCAACTTCACCTGCACGCGGTGCACCCTGCTGACTGACAAACGAAGCTCTGGCGAAAAGAGAAGTAGGGAGCGTAATTGTAAGCTACCGACTGGGGAATGTACCTCCACCTCACAGAATACCGCAGCCAAATAACAATTCCCTTGAGGGTTGTTGTGTTCCTGCGAGTGAGTGAGGAGGAGGAGTACTGTATAGTTGTTATCATTCGGACTAGACGTACTAATTTTGGACAGATAACACTTTGAATGTATTCATTGCCATGATGTAATAGTGATAAAGATAATTTGACGGTGCCAACCTACTTTTGCAGTGATAATTAATGATAAATGTTGTGATATAGACAAGGTTCCGGATCCGTGCAACGTTTTTTTTCCACGAAATATCAAATATCGTGAAGTTGATCGGTATTTTACGTTTGTGGTATTATGCGTCGAAAGGAATAAATAATAAATATTCCTGGATAAATTACACACGGTCATCTAGTCCCAAACTAAGCAAATCTTGTACTATAGGTAATAATCCATATATAACTATGGGTAATCTATGTATAACAGATAATACTATATAATATAATAGACTTAAATACAAAAAAAAAATATAAGTTTAATATCAGTTACCTAGTACCCATAGTACAAGTTTTGCTTAGTTTGGAACTAGACGGCGCTGTGTAATTGTCCAGGAATATTTATTATTATTATTAATATACTTAAAAAGATTATTATCTAAATAAATAAAAGGAGAAATTGACTGACTGACTGACTTATATATCAACGCACAGCCCGAACTGCTAGGTCTACAGATTCCAAATTTGGCACGTAGGTTCCTTGTGACGTCTAGGGGAGCACTAAGAGAGGATTTTCCAAAATTCATCCCGTAAAGGGGTGAAATGGGGGTCCAAAGTTTTTTACGGGAAAAAAAGATTAGTTGGACTATTTTATCCGAAACTTTACACGAGTACTTCTATAGGTAAATAAATAAACACGTGTTTCAGGATTTTTCAAAATTCATCTCCTAAAGAGGTAAAATGGGGTGAAAAAGTCTGAAAATCGTCATGGGTATTATTTTTGTGGTATATCGGGTCGTTGATTACGAAAACAACAACTATTTTATAATCCAACATAGCCGACGTGACATAAAATCACCCCTGTGGGGGTGAGATGGGGTTGAAATGTCATAATATCAATATGGGTCCCATGGTGGGATCTTATGGTTTTCTTGGACGTCAATTACGAAAATGTCATCGAAAATTCGAATTGAAAATATAACATACCTAGTGGACAAGAAATCACCGGCGGGAGCGGGACGGGTGTAGAAGTTATCGAGAAAGTTCTTGCATCCGTATGTAGTATAATCAACGGTGATACATGAAGGTGGTTGCGTTGCGTGTTAAACTTCGCTTGGATAATCTAAAATGCCCGAATTTCACGCGAGCGAAGCCGCGGGCAAAAGCTAGTTATTAATATAATTAAACCGGTGGACAAACACGGCTAAAATATGTTGTTCCGTTATGGCCTCCAGAGCTTGCAAGCCTGCTTCATCATCAGACCCTGAAAACTGTCCAGTCCGTGGTCCTAGACCATTCTAACAAACCCAAACACAGCTATGATGTGTGAATCTATTATGTAGTTCCATTCAGTGTCTGTCTTGTGCCGGTTCCATCATCAGATCAGCTTAATATTACCATGTTATTATTTTGTTATCGAAACTACATATAACCACAAAATACAGAATGGACACAACTTCAAGTCGCGTACGTGAAATTCTACACTCCCAAAGGTCGATTGGTAGGTACCTCCACCTCACAGAATACCGCAGCCAAATAACGGTTCCCTCGAGGGCTGTTGTGTTCCTGCGAGTGAGTGAGGTCACCAGAAAGGAAGGAGATGCTGCGATGGCAGCGGGGGTGGCGGCGCGCGAGTGATATTTTATGTTGCGAGCGTTAATATGGCTACGGTAACCGCTTCACATCAGGCGGGCCGTATGTTTGTCTGCCACCCGACGTAGTATAGAAAAAAAAATATATATAAATGCGAAAGTTTGTGAGGATGTTTAGATCTTTGTGGCTCGATCAGACGTAAACGGTTGAACGTATTTAGATGAAATTTTGCACACATATAGATAATCTGGATTAATATATAGGGTACTTTATATGTGCCAACGAAGTGCTACGCGAGCGGAGCCTCGCGCTACAGCTAGTTTCTTATAAGGGGCCGTAAGTTTTACGTAAGCAGATTTTTCCAACCGCGGCGTTTATTCTGCATAGATAAGAGCGTTGGGTGTAAATAATTTTAATAACAATTATTTACCCCCAACGCTCTTATCTATACAGAATAGCAAGTAATCAAAGCTCTTATGGATATTATCGGAAGTAGTTAATAGTGTGCAGTAATTCGAATTCGAGTTATATTTTATTTATATTATATCAAAGCTACAAATTAGCGTTTCGGAACAACTACTGATGAGATGAGAAGAAACGCCGAAAGAAACTCAGTCAGTTCAATATCGGTCCCTACCATGCCTGCCTATATTTAACATTTCTTACAATTATACTATGTTCATATGATATAATATTGTTTTCACAATTATAAAATTATACTGTTTCAATATCGTGAGGGAGTAAATAATCAAGTAAATAAATACTGACGATACATGAGTCACATCACTAATCGATTAACGCTAGAATGTTCTAAACAAGCGAAGTGGAGTGCGTTAGAAATTTGACTTTAAAAATAAACTCATAAGGGTTACTTTAGTTTGTTCGCATTTGTGCATTTTAATGAATATGCTTAAATTCTATTAAATAATAAAAATAATGAGAAATATTACTTACCGATGGTATGAAATGCCACCATTAGACACATTATTTTTGCTACTATTATTCTTACACGATATTATGGCACAAGAAGGCATTTTTATATTTTTTTTTGTTTTTTTGCTATGATCGTTTCCGCGGCTGTGACAAATGACGACTGAGATATGCGACGATCGAGATATGCCAAATTGGAGTATATTGACCTACGCGGGTAACGCCCACTTACTAATTCTACTGTTTTTTTATTTCTGTGGTGTTGGCCATGTTGTCTAACAATTTAGCTGTGTACTCGTATGGACGTGTTGTTAATCATGTTGGCAGATATTTTAATTGACAACACGTCCTATTATATATTAAAATATTTTAATTGGCAACTAATTTGTTAGACAACATGAGCGACACGGCTATCATATTGGTTAATGTTTTGCAGCTTTAATTCTACTTACCACTCAACTCAACACTTTGTCTCTAAACCACAACACGGTATTACCACAGTATAATTAAAGTAAATTCAACGACGACGTTACGAGTGTACTCATGTATCGTTAATAACAATCATTCTGACATTGCCGTATAAAAATTAATGATAAAAATTATCTTAATTCTAAAATCTTATATAATATATAATATTTTCCTTATTTGTCACCATCGTTTGCATTCAGTGCAGATAAGGTATGTAGAGACGAAAGATCGATGAGCTTTGAGGCTTCTTATATTATAACAAATCTGGGGTGTAAGAGGTTCATCAACATCTTTGAACGTAAGCCAACTTCACCTGCACGCGGTGCACCCTGCTGACTGACAAACGAAGCTCTGTCGAAAAGAGAGGTAGGGAGCGTAATTGTAAGATAACCGACTGGGGAATGTACCTGCACCTCACAGAACACCGCAGCCAAATAACAATTCCCTTGAGGGTCGTTGTGTTCCTGCGAGTGAATGAGGTCACCCACATCAGGTGGGACGTGTGCTTGTTTACTACCACAAATCAGGGGCGCCCTGGCCCCTGATGTGTTTGAGTAGAAGGGCCTCTAGCAAATTTTGATATCTACCAAAATTTGGTGGAGGTCATCTGACCTATCTAGCGTAAGTTATGCCACTGTATAAAGCTATACACCTATGCAATGCTAATAACTAATTAAAAGAAGGGGTACATTGGTTAAATTATTTAAAAATAACACCAACTCTATGTAACTGATATTTTTATTTTAACTTATATATTTATAACTACTTAAAATCACTACAGCCTTCGATTTCTCTTTGTAGTCTTTAATTCACCTCAGGATTAATTAGTTTTCTTTTTATGATTTACTTTTTTATCTGAACAACACAGTCGTCTAATTGTAATTTTCAGAATGAAAATAACTGCTAAAATCAATACAGCAAGATCTAGGTACAGCTTTTGATAAAGTGGCACGTCCAAAGCAGGCGAGCGGAAATGTGGCGCTCCTCGCGTGCGGACCACGTGTTCCACCCAGTGCACCAACTCTGCGCTTGGAGACACAGGCCTGTCGTGGTAGGCGACTGACAATTGTTTTACAATTTCTGTGTACCTAGAAATAGAAATCAAACATTACATTGCATATATTTATAACACTTAGGAGGCAAACAAGCATGCTGTCTGCATAAAGTAGTTCGCTCAAGCTCAGTCTATGAACACGTGCAAAACCGGGGACTTCACTCGTGCCGGGCCGATAAACATTTTTTCGCACCGTTTTTTAAAAACCCTGATATTCTCTTGGGACAACCTCGACAAGGAATTAATTCCTCAACTCAATAGAGCGCGGGAGAAATCCACTCTGAAATCAAATAGTACGCGAACACTTAGGGGCCAAAGTGCCTTACCCTAACGATGGCGAGCGGTGCGATCGTAGAAAGAAGTCATCGGTACCATATAAAATGATTTTCGTCTTAAAAATCTCTATGTTTTGTTGGGATACACAGCGGAGACCATTCCAATTTATTTTATGTACTTCCACTATCACTTTGTTAAAGTTCATATAAGTTATTGCTGGCTGGCACACACTCACATACGCCACCCACAGATCAAATTGCCTGTAAATTTGACTTCCGCAAAATAACACTTGAAGTACTTGAACCAATAATCTAAGGTAATCATAAAAACGAAAACCTTTCATCGAAAAGATTTCTTTTTGTAAATAAATGCAGAAACAAATGAGTGCTTGTTTATACAGTAGCATTTCAAGAATTAGGTAATATATTCCTTATTAAAATATGTACATTACGGCATAGGTAGCCCCATGTCAAAATATAATATTTATTGAATTACATAACATACTTGGGATTCACCAATATCTCATTGATTGCTTCTTCGAGTTTGCCAAGCATATCATAGGAGAGGTCCACTCTTATCGCGTATCCTTTTTTGACAGCCTTATCCATGTTGATGAACTGATCGCCATAAACAGGTATACCAATTACAGGTTTTCCAAAGTGAACAGTTTCAGTTGTAGAGAGCAGGCCACCATGTGTGATGAACAAAATGCAATTTGAATGTGCTGGAATTCAAAAGTGTAGTGCATACGTTACCTTACAAAAGAATAATAGTTTTGCTGTCCTTAAATTTATTATGTTTATCAAATTTACAATATAACAGTTTATGACATTCGCCATATAACTAGTGATTTGTATGTTTCTTTATAAAATAAATCTTATTCACTCAACCTACCCAAGATGCTCTGTTGTGGAGCCCAGCTAACAATATGAACATTTTTAGGTAAATCAGGAATCATCTCCTCGAATTTCCAAATAACTGTTTGTTTAAGTTTACTAAATATTTTTAATATGCCTTTCTTTAATACGTTTGGAATGTCTTTACTCTTTAGATTAGATCCCATACTAAAATATATTGCACCATTCCTCGCATTGTCCAATATGTTCTTCAAATCCTGAAAGGAAAAATCATTACTTAACTTAATATTGTTTGATGTCTAAACTAGAAGAGTATAGTAACTGAGTAAGTGATTAATGGGTTGAGTTGCAGTAAAATATTTATCACTCACCTCTGGTAATGGTTTAACTTCTTTATCAATGTGGTATCCACCGATTGGTTTATAGTTCTGTGGTAATTTGCATGAGTGCCCAATAGATACATGAGAATTCCCAAAAACCAAAGATGCGTTGTATCTCACTTCATTGAATGGAGGTACTGCTCTCCCTCGTTGTGTTATGTATGGTCCCAATAATTTTTCGTACTGATTCTTTTCATAATTGTCATAATACCTATAATATTAAGAAAAATTTTTTGCTGCGAATAGTATCATAACATAATTATTATGGGCTTGTGTTTAACTTATCATCAGACATAGTAAAATATATCGCCAGAAAAGCACTATTTACAGCCAATAATAGTAAATGATCACCAAAATGAATATAATGGGGTATTCTAATGTGAAACTGTAACCAAAAATTTAACATTTTGCTATCCTATCAAACCAAATGACTCCAAACTAATCATTGTTTAGTAAAACATAGTAAATGACCGCCAAAATTACAAACACACTTTAAATTGTTGTCCAAATATTTAACTTTGTTATCCTATTAAAGTAAATTGCCTTAAAATGTGACCTAATATTGTGAAATGTTTGCTAAAGTTTGATTTTTATGATAGTAAATTAATTAAACCGTACAAAAAACAAAACAAAAATAAGGAACTTCCAATGAGGTTAAAAGATAAAACTGATATAATTTCAATAATCCTTTTATTAAATTTTATTATACAAACTTAAAAAATCAGTTCTCTAGATAACTAATAAAAAATCTTACGCTTCATGCCAATCGGACTAGCTCTTGTCTTGCAAGGTGGCTGCGGGTGATAATATTCTAATGGAAGCCGAGAGCTTAACTTAATTTGACATTACACTTTTTTGTTTGTAATATATTACAAATGTAGACTTAAAATGTAGACAAAATACCGAATAAAGTGTTATGCTTTATTCGGTATTTTGTCTACATTTTTAGGCGAGGTATTAATAATGCATTAATTTAGTCGGTAAGATTTGGTGATCATTTACTATATTTGGTGTTTGAATACAACTTAAACTGCAGTCACTCTAAGATGGCAATTTAAGACTTTCATGTTTTGGTACATGTCTAGGTTTTTTTTGTGTATAGTATATTTTTAGGGTTCCGTACCCAAAGGGTGAAAAGGAACCCTATTACTAAGGCTCCGCTGTCCGTCCGTCCGTCCGTCCGTCTGTCACCAGGCTGTATCTCATGAACCGTGATAGTTAGACAGTTGAAATTTTCACAGATGATGTATATCTGTTGCCGCTACAACAACAAATACTAAAATATAGAATTAAATAAATATTTTAGGGGGCTCCCATACAACAAACGTGATTTTTTTGCTTGTTTTTGCTCGCAATTGATAACGGCAATAGGTAGACGCTTGAAATACTTACATAATATTTAGTTACATATTCACTTTAAAAATAAATAATTAAACAAAAACAAAATAAATATTTAAGGGGGCTACCATACATCTTTTTGCCATTTTTATAGATAATGGTACGGAACCCTTCATGCGCGAGTCCGACTCGCACTTGGCCGGTTTTTTTGATAAGCGAGCTTAAGGTCTCAGTGTATTATTTGGTGGTCATTATATTTTATCCCATTATTATGATATTCATTAAAATAGTATTTTAGAGCATATGGCTTCGCTCTTTTCTATAAGTATCGTTGTTTTCTTCAGTTATTTATCGTGCAGCTCTCTTCTAATCTTTTCATTATATTTTCTTATTCTTTTAGTTTATCTTATTCTACAATACTTACAATGTTTTTATAGTCACACCGGCCAACATAAATAAAAGTTCTTGAACACGCTGTGTGAAAGTAAATGGCGGTACATTGTTTGACAAGAGATCAGGAATGTAAGCAGGGTTTGAGATCTCATCAATAAGTCGAAGTACCATCCAATGGGGTTCATTCGTAGATATCCAAATAAATGGGCAATCGAACACAGGGCCCAAACTGGAAAACAAAGATTCTTTGAATTTTTTTAACAAATTCTCAACAAAGACTGATATGCTAATGGTTTAAGGGTGAGTCTTGAAGCAAATTTACAGTTATTATATTTAATTGATATTCTTACGAATGTCAAAATAAAAGAAATAAACTGCAGTATCTTTTCACTGCATTGAATGAATGTAATTTTTTTCCAGTATTGACCATTCATTTCAATTTGATACCGCCATGACTTCTCAAGAAAATTAACAGATGGACAACAAGGTGATTCAATAGCGATGATTCCTTTTTCACTCTTAGTGTCACGAAGGACGGGAATGGGACGATAGAAAGATAAGTTTATAACTGGCAACATTTTTGATGCTCGTGTTAAAGATCCCTGTTATAGTAATTTTGTTCTTAGCCCTTTTGAAATATTTAATTTAGTTAGTTTAGTTAATTTTCTTGAGAAGTCATGGCGGTATCAAATTGAAATGAATGGTCAATACTGGAAAAAAATTACATTCATTCAATGCAGTGAAAAGATACTGCAGTTTATTTCTTTTATTTTGACATTCGTAAGAATATCAATTAAATATAATAACTGTAAATTTGCTTCAAGACTCACCCTTAAACCATTAGCATATCAGTCTTTGTTGAGAATTTGTTAAAAAAATTCAAAGAATCTTTGTTTTCCAGTTTGGGCCCTGTGTTCGATTGCCCATTTATTTGGATATCTACGAATGAACCCCATTGGATGGTACTTCGACTTATTGATGAGATCTCAAACCCTGCTTACATTCCTGATCTCTTGTCAAACAATGTACCGCCATTTACTTTCACACAGCGTGTTCAAGAACTTTTATTTATGTTGGCCGGTGTGACTATAAAAACATTGTAAGTATTGTAGAATAAGATAAACTAAAAGAATAAGAAAATATAATGAAAAGATTAGAAGAGAGCTGCACGATAAATAACTGAAGAAAACAACGATACTTATAGAAAAGAGCGAAGCCATATGCTCTAAAATACTATTTTAATGAATATCATAATAATGGGATAAAATTGTAATCTGAAACTCACCCTATATATGTATCAGAGAACATCCATTCAGCAATGACAAGATCGAACTTCTTACTGGTATCGCCGAGGAAATTAGCTATGTTTGGGTTCTCAATAGTCTTAGTAAACATGAAAGTGATCGTTTCAAGCAACAGTAAAGGATTTATGCTTACTTCTTTATTTAGAAGTGCTGTGACGTTTATCATCGAACCTGCAATGAACGAAGTAGATACAGTGGATATAGCCTTAGGAAGTTGTAGTGCTACACTAATGCGAAATAGAACACAATGGGTATGACGAAGTTCAAAATAAGGTTAAATAGGCACTACTACTTTGAAAGGTACGGAATTTATTTATAATATTTATAACACTGCCTAATTTAACAACAAAGATACTATTAAACTATAAGTGAGTAGTTGACCAAAAAGGGACCTGGAGGGATTGGAAACCGTTATTTATCTTTTTTGAATTTTTGAATCTGTGGTCTTTTAGCTCTGTTTTGGTCTAACCAGAATATTTTTAGGTGCCGTAGTTTTTTTTTATGATTTTTATTCTGAGCCGAGGCAGTTTTGGAAAAATTACACCTTACACACAGCGCACACTAGTTTTTTTACACTAGTTTCACTGTTTCTACATGAAACTTCAAACGCGATTTACTCGAAATCAATTATTTTCCCTTGAGGTCCCTTTTTGGTCAACCACTCACATATATATTCCATCTAAAAGTTTATAATATCTTAGGATTGTGTCAGTCTGACATTTTAGTTATTTATATAAATTATCAAATAGTTGTTTAAATTTGCTGCAATTTTATCAAACTGATCATAATTGACAAAAATATCTATAAATACTAATAATTTAATAGTCGCTATAACAGTGAGCGATTATTAAGACATGTTTGACATGCCTGCATGATCATAGGCTCTACCGACGAAGTTGAACCGGTTGTTATGTTGGGATTTTAGACATCGAAAAATCGGACTTTGTTTAAACTGATAATGAATTTCAGTTTAATCGATAGAGTGCTTATCGATTAGACTGCTATTCCTAATAAACCTTTTATTGTTGGCACTAATTTAAAGTGAAGTTAGATTTCCGCAATCAAAAAATCCGATCGTAATCCTCTTTAACTTATGCAGTATCCTAGGCGATTAATGAGTGGAAACCAATCGATCATTGTTGATGACTGTTTAAATTTACTGATAAAATTTTACCAGTAAATTTAAACAGTCATCAACAATGAAAAAATAAAATGAAGAAGTGAACGCCTAAATAAATCACATACCCATAAGTTCATCATCAATGTTACCGCTGACGTCAAGCAGATGCAACTTCGATGGAGAGTTCTTTTTCGGGTATGGCGTCACGTATGTCACCTGGAGACAAAATATTTTCTCAGAAGTTTTCAATAACTGCAATATATCAGAGAATCTTCCTAGGCTAATTGCATTTACGGTTTAATTTGCCAAAATCTCTTCACGTCGCTCGATAGCTCTCAGACGAAACAGAAAGGCAGAAAGCTCTCATAAAGGCATAATTTTTTTTTTTTCTAAAATATAATGACAAATAAACTATAATCTATTTATAGGGAGACTTAATACATGCAGATGAAAACCAACGTGCTTACAAATGATTTGATTTACATTATACTAATGTAATAATTAGATTAAAACTAGTGAATTCTCATGAGCACATAAGTTGTGTCCAATTAGTGTAATTATTCCAAACCTCATGACCAGCATCTAATAGATGCTTGACAACTGCATCACCAAGGATACTGTGGCTTTTGATTGGCAATGGGAACACCACCAAGATCTTGTATGTATCACATAGATGTAGGGCCCCTAAGATTACTATTATCCAAGCAAACTTCATTTTCTGCAAGAGAAAATATTCCTTTTACATTTATTTCAACAATGGGAAAAGTGGTATCAGCAAAACATATATTAAAATAATTCTCTACGATATCAGGCATGACCATTAAAAACGAAAATAATAGGTCTAGACTCTTGTCGGAGAGAGCTCTAGAAAATTCGCCAATATTTGTTACAGTACTTTTTCTCTTACCATGTTTGAAAACTTCATTCGTTTATAATATTACTCCTTCTGTGGGGGTTCCTTCTGTGGGGGTCACAGTTTCCTTTCTGTGGGGGTCACAGTTCACACATAAATCTAACCTACTTAAGTTTTTGGATATTTACCAAAACAAAATATTTGCTTAATGTATTTCCCTTAGTCGCCTTGTACGACATCGACGGGAAGAAACGGAGTGATTCTATTCTCTAGGTCTGCCGGAAACCACACGGCCAAAGCCCAAAGGGCAATACTTTATAATTTAACTGTAATTTGGAAATTATACTGTAAACTTCTCTCAAGAAGTCTTGAGAGAACTTTACAGTATAATTTCCAATCTTCATTCTGTTCACGATTTTTTTACAAGGCCATAAACAAATTGATGATTTCATGCTGTGTCATTATCACACGCACATTTATTTGGACGCAAATTGTACATATCTAATCTATAGAATAGTTATAATAAACCTACATCATTGTGTCTTGCATTTTTAGGGATCCGGTTACGAACTCTAATGACTTCACCATCATAACCGTCATCGGTCTGTTTCTAGTTGCTGCTGTATGTAGGACATCTACTTCCCCATTACCTTTTTCTGCTTTTCGAATTTGTACCCTTTTAGCAAACTACGACTAAGGAGGATTTTCTGAAGTCGATTGTATGTTTTTATGAGTTGAATAAGTTATCTCTTTTGCATCACACACAGGTCAAGTCAGGTCATTTGATAGGCGCGCGCGGGAATATGGATCCAACACGTAGAGGCCCCTTTGAGAAAGATCATGCCATAATATAATGTTGTACACCTGTCGTGGTCCGCTCAAGGATGCATCAATGGAACAATATACTTATGAGCAGGTCTCGACAGGTATTGGGACTATTGCAAAATGTGTTGGAAATGAAATGGGCTGTGTAGATGAGATCTGGGTAGAGTAGGTGTGGGTTATTACACGATTATATTATTACGCGATGGCGTCCCAATTTTATTTTATTTTTGTTTTCGTAAGTGGTGGCAAGTTGGCGTAGTTGCTCGTGTCAGTCTAATCGATCGTGCAGGATAGTCAATGTCAACCGTAACCTATTTAAGGATGTGTTTATACCATTGACATTAAATAGTTAAGTCATACTAATAATGTTTATAATGTTACTTGTTGAACACATGAGATGAATGAAGCCTTTACTTTTTTTAAGAAAAAATAGATTAACGAGTTTATGTAATATATTAAATTAATTATGTATGTGTGTGTGTGTGTTGTGTTGTGTTGTGTATGTGTGTGAGAGAGTTATTAAGTTTTATTGAAAGCATCATTTCATTATTTAAATCAGATTTTTAGAGAAGTGGTGGCTCTCGCGGTTGATTGTGTATTTTTTTTGGATTTGATTACGACGTCGGTTTCTCTTTTTATTTTAATCTAGGACCTTCTTGCCATACCAATCACATACTTGGCAGATACGGCCGCCACGCGCCACTGCGTTCTCGTAATTAAAATGTAATCAAAATCCAGTTTCAATTCAGTCTCGATATCACAAATGTCACATTTGGTATTCTCTTATCACATTAAGAAACGTCAAAGTTTCATTAAAGTGTGTGGAAATTGATCGAAAATTAAACAACTTAAGAATGGTATTCTGCATTGATATTGAATCGATATTAATCAATGATTGAAATCAAGCAAATCATTTTTAGTTAATTCCAAATTCAATCTCGATTCGTTCAATTTTCATTCTGCGATCTGAGAATCTCTGTGTGATCTGAGGACGAAGAAGAAGGAACCGTATAGTGTACACTGCATGACACTGCTAACGTCTTATAGTATACGGTAAATCTATATATCCCCTGGAGTGCCACGACCTATCAATTCTGATCAAGCACTGTAGCAATGCTGTACCCACCATGGCACCGCGGCACGCGAAATGATACAAAACAAAGTCTGGTTAGTTACACTATTTACAACTCAAGAACCGCTGAACCGATTTTTATGATCTGTGATCAAATCCAACCAGATTTCTAGCATAAAAGCTATTCATATACGAGTATAAGAAAATTAACGAAAGAAGAAATTATTATTTATATTTTGGGGTGTAAGTACTTCATCAAAAACTTTGAACTTAGTGGTATGCTGACCTCTAACGCTAATTGGGGGTGTAAGTAGTTTATCAACATCTTTGAACCAAAGCCAACTTCACCTGCATACGGTGCACCCTGCTCACTGACAAACGAGGAATGTACCTCCACCTCACAGAATACCACAGCCAAATAACAATTCCCTCGAGGGTTGTTGTGTTCCTGCGAGTGAGTGAGATCACCAGAAAGGAAGGAGATGCTGCGTTGGCAGCGGGGGTGGCGGCGCGCGAACGATATTTTATGTTGCGATCGTTAATATGGCTACGGTAACCGCTTCACATCAGGCGGGCCGTATGCTTGTCTGCCACCCGACGTAGTATAAAAAAAAATAGTTTATATGAGAGGGGGACAAACGAGCATGTGGATGCAACCTACCACCACCTAGTGGAAAGCAATCATCACCGCGCATGGAGATCAGCAACACTAAGGGGTCGCCGATCCGTTGCCAGTTTTTTTAAGGGAAATAGACTCTGTTCTTGAAGTCGTAATTTTACGGAAATACCGCTAATGGGGATGTTACACGGTTCACTTTTGCCTTTCAATTTGGATGAAGCAACCAAATTGAACAATGTAAACGTAAAAGTGAATCATTCAATGTCAATGTTCAATCACGTTCAATCGCGTTGAAAGAATTGAGCTTGTTCAATATTTTCACTTTTGCCGTTCATCGTTCAACGCAATTGAACGAAAGTTGAACGGTGTAAACACAAGAATTGAATGATTCACTCACATGCTCATTCATCTCGATGTCGTCGGGGTACTCTGTACAAATGTTCTAGTGATCCAAAACTATCACCAGTAGCCAGGTGTCTGAGAGTGACTTGCAATTTTATTCGTGCTGGTAAAGCATCTCTCATCATAGTATTTTTTTTTTGTATGAATGGAGTAACGATTTTTAAAAGTTCTTCAAATTTTGCTTCATTCATACGAAGATGATTGTTGTATGTATCGGGATCGTCTTCTGCTATTTCTCTCAATAGACAATTTGAAGCGCCCAAGGCCGGTCTTCTTAATATCCATGGGCGCACCCATCAACGCCGCCTGTTTCTTCGCTTTTTTCTTGTTAATTCTTCAATTAAATAATCACAAATTAGATTGATTCCCACGCGTACAACCTGATTCGTAGACATTTTCATGAGCATTGTGAATTGAAAGGTTCACTTTTTAATTTAGATAGTACACGTGTAAACAGCAGTATCTTTCACTTTTGCGCCATTCAACCGAAGTGAATCAATTTGGTTGAACCGTGTAACATCACCATAAGGGAAGTTGATTCCACAGCTTCACAATTTATGATGAAATCGCCAGGCTATATTTGTATGGGAAATCCACTGGAATGAGATGGACACGGGAAGGTTGAGCCACAGTGAAGTGTGGGTTGGCCGCTAGTAATAAATAAAAAGGAAAGTAATACAAATAAGGAAGGTACTCACTAATTTGGTTTCTTTTTGTTGCCCTAAGTAAATTCACGTTATGAATAATAAACATTGACGTATTTTCAAAGTGAAACACGAATGGCGATCACTTCCACACACAGAATAAAAATACACTACGCTACCAAATTTCCAATACGTTAACTGTCATTACTCGTACCACTTATCAGATACGTAAACATTGACTGTTTTTGTACTAACCGATAAAATAAGCGATTTTTAGATTGCATTTACAATTTTATCTGGAATCCAAGCTTGTTGCACCGTATTTTATTGCTGTGTCATATGTTTGCGTGCTTCCGCCACCAATTACTTCATGTAAACTATTGCCGGCCGGTACCCACCCACTACCCAGTAGCATGCGATTGAGTGCGAGTTAACTTCATTTTGTACTAGCTTTCGCCCGCGGCTTCGCTCGCGTGACATTCGGGGCAAACACATGTTTACTCATATCGATATATAGACATTTCAGGTTGAAATGTCTATTGTTGAAATATCACACCTCAATAGAGGATGATCGTCACGTTAGCCACGTTGGATTATAAAATAATTGTTGTTTTTGTAATCAGCGACCCGATAAACCATAAAAACTATACCCATGACGTTTTTCACCCCATTTTACTCCTTTAGGGGTTGAATTTTGGAAAATCCTGAAACACGTGTTTACTCATTTAAGTATAGAAGTACTCGTGTAAAGTTTCCGATAAAAGAGTCCAACTAATCTTGTTTACCCATACAAACTTTGGACCCCCGTTTCACCCGCTTAGGGGATGAATTTTGAAAAATCCTTTCTTAGTGCACCCCTAGACGTCATTAGGAACCTACTTGCCAAATTTGGAATCTCTAGACCCAGCGGTTTGGGCTGTGCGATGATATATAAGTCAGTCAGTCAGTTTCTTCTTTTATAGATTTAGATTATGGGAATTCTGGGAATAGAGACGGTTTCTCCTGCACCAGAACCTGTTAAAATTTGAGCCTCGATTATGTTTTGTTGCAACTGGGTTACTTTTAGCCGAGTTCCATTGCAAAGTTGAGGTCTTAAATTTCGGAGCAGAATAATTGGAATGCCAATTTTTTTCGGATATTGCGGCTTCTGACTGAGTCGGCATGCAAAGGCATAAAAACTCATTCATAAAACTATTAAGCTTTCTTATCTTTTGTTTACATTCACAGATGGTCAAATGCTTTGTTTGTACAACGCTCAAAAAAGTACTGTTTATTTGGTGAGGGCAATTAACTTACCGTTCTCAGGTACCTGCCTAGCATCCAAATGTGCAACAAAAAATAATGACGTAATAACATCAAATTAAACTCGAAAGTAATCTACTTTTAACGAATGAAATAAACAAAACAATGACCCAACTAAAGAAAACAATATTTAATAACTTATCTACTAAAGTAAGCAAATCGAATTGTAAACAATTTGCAGTGAATAATAATGCATTTGCAACGGAAAAAACAATAATTGTCACGTGTCTGCACGTTTGGGCAAGCACACTTAGGCATATTTTTTCTATGCCGTACTACCATCGTTTTTTACTCATGTGGTACCACGCCGCGTAACGACCCGCGGCGCGGTGCTTGGCAAGTTTCTGACTCAACCATAAAAGATAGACATATGCTGTCGTGGGATAATTTTTATATAATTTTAAGGAGAACATTTCCGTCATACATGATTTCTGTGTAGCTTTAACCATTAAGGCTGACACGCGACGGAAGCTTAAGAAATGGAGTAACTTATCTCGTTTTCCCAACATTTCCCTTCACTGCTCTACTCCTATTGATCGTAGCGTGATGAAAAGTATACTATAACCTGCCCAGGAGTATGAAGAATAATTGTACCAAGTTTCGTTAAAATCCATCGAGTAGTTTTTGTTTCTATAACGAACATACAGACAGACAGATAGACAGACAGACAAAAATTTTACTGATTGCATTTTTGGTATCAGTATCGATCACTAATCACCCCCAGATAGTTATTTTGGAAATATATTTCATGTACAGAATTGACCTCTCTACTAAGTATAGATAAAATTAACATAGTGCCATCTACCGACAAACAGTCGAAGCTAAATCCATACTAAATGATGTTAACGTTGTCGACATCGAATAAGTTAGAAAACTCGAACTAGGACCCCACTGAGTTTTTTTCGTAAAAAAAAAACTTCGATAAGAGACTATTATGTTCATTGACTTTATTCTGGCAATAAATATTAGTAATTAGTTGTTGTTTATATTGTTATATATGATGTTTACTTGCGATGAATAAACAATTCTTATTTGTTGCTTCAATAAATAAATATTCCGAACAAATTACACAGCGTCATCTAGTCCCAAACTGAGCAAAGCTTGTACTATGGGTCTATCTTGTTTTTTTTTAATACTTACATTATAATACAAAGAAAACGGGTCCATATTGGCTCACCTAAAGTGTTTTTTACCCGAAATTGTTCTTCATACCGATTTGTAACCCAAATGATCACCTTCCTAAAATTTTTCTTCCTAAATTTTTCATTCATAAAATTTGTACTACCGACGTAGTACTACCGACGATATCCATAACAGTCATGATTCCGAAAATTGGAATTAATAATATGTGTTAGTGATATGGGAGCGTATATTAAAAATGGACTGTATTTAATAAAATAAAAACAAGGCCAGAAGAACTAAGAAAATATATTTACTTTCACACCGTTCGGCACTTGACATTAGAATATTTTACAAAAAATAATAATATAAAAATGACATAAATTCAAAAATATTATTAAAAAATATCTACAAAAGAGGCACATAACAGCTGACCAGACTGCCAGCAACATCATTGCTACACACATTATGAAGTTAAACAATTCGGAATTATTACATTAGGAACAGAGTAGTTAGAAATTGTGATTGTTAGGATGAAAAATGTTAGGAAGAACATTTTCGGAGTTCTAATGATCGGAGTAGAAATTTTAGGGGAACTTTGGCGCACACAAAGAAAATGAAACACGCGACCTTGGAGTCAAAGTATCTATTGCTAGTCATTTGACCACGGGGCTTGTCATCAATAAAACAAATATCATAATAAAACATCTGTGAACATTTTATTTCTCTAGCTTTTGATCAAAGGAAGTATTGCAATTATGTCACAAGCTGTATACGAATCATTAAATATGACGATTTCCATGTCAGACTATATCTTAAAAATATACACACGTTAAAACATTATCATAACGTATCTAAATAGCAAAGAATGAGCTCGGATTCATAATTAAGGTTTTGAGAACTAAGATAGTTACTATAGTCAATGCAGCAAGATCTAGGTACATCTTCTGATAAAATGGCATATCCAGAGCAGGCGAGCGGAGATGCGGCGCTCCTCGCGTGCGGACCACGTGTTCCACCCAGTGCACCAACTCCGTATCAGGAGGCACCGGCCTGTCGTGGTAAATCATTGACAATTGTTTTGCCACTTCCGTGTACCTAAAAAATTGAAATTATTTATTTGTTTGTCAATAAAAAAAGGTAAAGGTAATATTGGAAAAATGTTTAAAAAAATATCTATAATATTAGCGATTGCAGATAAGTTTTAAGCAGGTTACATTCATTTTGAAGAATTAGTAGCCTACGGTGTTATTAACTTCTCGAGCCGTGGGGCAGGGAACGAATTTGTGCAAGCTCAGTCATATATAACGGATTCGTTATCCCCAACCCGGTAGTTGTTGAAAATGCGGCAATATGGTTAAATACTACATCTACCTCGGACAAGTGGCTTACTTGGCCGGGGTAATTTCACCAAATTGATCGATAGACGCAATCGACTAGGCTGCAATGCAAATTGGGCTGGGTGCAAAAACCGCAAACTTTAGAGACTTCAAATCAGTGCGTCTTCCATTTACTTTACATATATGTTTGAATATTTATAAATAAATAGAAAAAACAAGAGAGTCTAAAAGGAATAGAAGATTATCAGAGAACTCAGAGCGCGAGCTCCGGGGCGATCGTCGTTGTTACCTTATATTAGATAAAAATGTAAAAAATATTTTTAAAAACAATAATGTATATAGCTGTCCATTGAAAGTAATATTTTTAAGTACAGAGACTCTACAAGAGTTCATTCTAATTATTACGCATTTTAAATCAATAAAAGATAAAGAAGATACTTCAGTTGAGTAAACAAACACTGTGTCGCCACAAACAGGGTTTTAGTGCATTTTCGTGCAAAATTGTTATTTCGACAGATGTTATAATATTATCTGCCGAAATTTGACAAAGGTATCATATATATATATTATTATGAACATACTTGGGATTATTCAAAATCTCATCGATAGCTTTTTCTAGTTCAACAAACATGTCGTCAGAGTAGTCCACTCTAACTGCGTATCCTTTTTTGGCAGCTCTGTCTACGTTATTGAACTGATCGCCAAAAGCCGGTATACCGATGATTGGCTTTCCAAAGTGAATAGTTTCTATTATCGAAAGCTGACTACCGTGTGTGATGAACAGGATGCAGTTTGGATGCCCTGAAATTAATATACTAGCATAGAAATTAAATCGACAGAAGTAATATATATGGAGTATGATAACGTTTAAAATGCTAATAAAGAAAAGAAAGTTCAACATAATGCAAGTATTAAAGATAATATATATAATTGAGATGGAGAGGAGACATGTCCTTGTGAAACTGTTGTCTTTGGGCTAGGAAATATGTCATGGCTATTTTGCAAAGAGAAAAAGATAAATAATACTGTCGTAAAGAAATCATTTCCGACTCCAGAACGCATAAAGTTTAAATAAATAGATAAATTTATATACGCTCTATGAGAGATCACACCCATATGGGCATGCTGGAATATTCCTGAAGACACCGTCTAAACATGTTTAAGATTCGGTTTAAGGGTTTGCTTGATCCATCGTGTTCGGAAAATGCAATAGGCCTGCTATTTGGGACATTATTCATGGTACTGTTATCGTCTATTATTAAGACTTTCCCTGAAGACACCATCTAGACATATTTAAGATTCGGTTTAAGGATTTGTTTGATCTATCGTGATCGGAAAATAAAATATTTGGGGCATTCATGTTACTGTTATCGTCTATTAAATTATTATAATTATAATTGATACGAATAATAAATATTACTTCTGTTAAATGGCTACGTTTATTGTACTAAACGTACCCAAGATGCTTTGTTGTGGAGCCCAGTTAACGATATGTACATTTTTAGGTAAGTCTGGTAATGGTTCTTCAAATTTCCAAATAACTGTTTGTTTCAGTTTACTAAATATGTTTAATATTCCTTTCTTCAACATTTCTGGAATCTCTTTATTTTTTGAGTTAAAGCCCATATTGAAATATATCACTCCATTCTTCGCATTGTCTAATAAAATTTTCAAATCCTGGAAGAAAATTCAATTTAATTGCAATAATATTTTAATGTTTCTACAAAACTACGCAATTGGGACACATTTAATTATTGTACAAATAAGCATCCATGGACAGGCTGTATTTCACTTTACTTTGCTTGTTACTGAATTTTCGTGATAGATTAGATTGACACGCGCAACAGCTTACCAACTTAATTAAAATTATGCATTACTTACATTTGGTAGAGGTTTAACTTCTCTGTCGATGTGGTATCCGCCAACTGGTTTGTAGTTTTGTGGCAATTTGCTTGCGATTCCGATAGATACGTGAGAATTTCCGAGTACCAAAGATGCATTGTATTTTATGTCATCGAATGGAGGTATTGCCTTACCTCTTTGTGCTATGTATGGTCCAATTAATCTTCCGTATTGATTTTTTTCAGTATTATAATTTCTGTAACAGACATTTTTTGTTAAGTATAATACAATATATTGAAATTTCTTGAAAGTCTAAACAGTTTTTTACCTCACAGAATACCGCAGCCAAATAACAATTCACTTGAGAGTCAATTCAATTGAGTGTGGTCACCAGAAAGTAAGAAGTTGCTGCGAAGGCAGCGGAGGTGGCCATGCGTGAGCGTAATTTAATGTTGTCAGCATAAATAACGCTAACCGCGTCACATCAGGCGGGCCGTATGCTTGTCTGCCACTGTGAGTTTGATTAGTTTATAAAGACTGAAATCAGTACTTACAAAGTCTTTACAATTAATCCTGTCATCAACGAAAAGAGTTCATGGATTCGCTCTATGAAAGTGAATGGTGGGAGATTGTTTGAAACTGCATCAGGCATATAAGCAGGATTTGGAATTTCATCAACAAGTTGAAGTATCATCCAGTGCGGTTCAATTGCTGATACCCAGATAAATGGACAGTCGAACACAGGACCTAATCTGAAAAAAGAAACCAATTATTATTACTATATGAGAGTTGTTGTTATAAATATCATTATTGCACTTTATATTTGGCGGGAAATACAAAAAGATACACAGAAGCTCTTGTTTCCTTTTCAGAACGTTCGTTTTGCAATATCTGAAAATTTTTAAAAATTAACGCTAGTGAACAATGCTCCCAAAGCTTTATTATTCGTACAACTTATCCACTTTAACTTCTAAGATTTTCTGGATAGTTCTTTCAATGATAGGTCTTTCATATTACAAGAAATAACAAATTTTGAACAAGTTCATTGGCCTGATATTCACAAGCCATCAATTATGATTACTCAGATCAAAGGAATGTCCAATGAAGCTTACAACTTATCAAAAAAGAATATCACATCAAGGGACACAATCATTGACTAACAACTGAGCAAGGAGCTCTACCGAAGCTGAAGCCGATTACCGTCAAATATTTTGATTTGAAAAATAGGTCTGACGTTTTAGTGATAGACAAACATCTTCAGCTCAGTCGGTAGAGCTCCAGGGTTTCTACTAGCTAAACTACTACCACCCATTTAAGCTGAAGTTTGATATTTGCAATCAAAAAATCCGATGATAATCGATTTCAGCTTAGGCGGTAGACCCCCAGAACGGAATGCTTGAATATTTATTAAACACAACGAAATCATTCCTAAAGAGAGAATAGAAAGAAAAATCTGTACGGTGTTCCATTTTTGCAGGAACAGTAGAATGTTTAGCCAAAAAATGTTCTAAGTAATTCTATAGCCTATCTTCAATAGTCTTTTAAGAGTTTAATCCATTGTTGCAGGAACAGTAGAATGTTTAGCCAAAAATTGTTCTAAATAGTTCTATAGCCTGTCTTCATTAGTCTTAGAGTTTAATCCATTGTTGCAGGAACATTAGAATGTTTAGCCAAAAATTGTTCTAAGTAGTTCTACAGCCTATCCTCAATAGTCTTTTAAGAGTTTAATCCAAGATGTTTGGCTCCATTCCATCTTTACAATGCTACTGGCTACACCTTATTTATAAAAATTATATTTAAGCGGAACGAAGCGAACGGAACTCTTAAATACGCCGAAAAGTTATTCTTGGAAATGAATAGAATTCAAAACCACTGAACCGATTTTGATTCAACTTGTCACAATTAAAGACTTTGACCTGACGCTTGAGAAAAATTGAGATCGATCATGTCCTTCATTTACATTACAGAGTATTTTTGATGATCATTCTGAGGAATCAATCAAATCAATGAATATAAATTTATATAAAATATAAATATTTCTGGACAATTTGCACAGCGCTATATATCTAGTCCCAAATTAAGCGCAAAGCTTGTGTTATGGGTACTAGACAACTGATAAATGTACTTAAATACATTTTTTTTTGTAAATATATACTTACAATACATAGAAAACACCCAGACCAAGACCAACAGACATGTTCATGCACACAAATGTTTGTCTTGTGCGGGAATCGAACCCGCGATCTCGGAGTCAAAGTGGCCATTGCTAACCATTCGACCACCGAGCTGTTCTCAATGAAAAACATACACTCTGCGAATCTACTCGCTTCACTCAACCTCGATTTCGGCCCCTTGGGCTAGAATCCGGCCTGGTTACTTGTATATTTATGACTAACCCTGCATACACATCGCTGAATGTCCACTCATTGATGACAATATCGAACTTCTTGTTACCATCACTGAGCAGCTTGGCGAAGTTAGGATTCTCTATTGTCTTATCTCTCAGCGTAGTGATGAAGTTGATCATCGTTGTGTAGCTATCGGTTGCTCCGATGTTAAGGAGTTCCATAATGTTTGACATGGCACCTATAAAAATAGTAGAAGGTTTGCGTTAGTATCTTCTTCGATCCGTCCGGGAGCAGCATTGTGGGGAATACTTTAAATTAAAAGTGGTGCACCTCCTGTAAATGCCTCTGCAGGCTTCTTTTTTATTATTATGTATCTCTCTTAAATCACGGGTCAAGCCCGGTCATTTGATAGGCGTGCGCGGGGATATGGATCCAATGCGCAGAGGCGCCTTTGAGAAGTTTGATGTAATGTTTTAACACTTCCACCCCTGGAGCATATAGCTCTAGCGGCTCCTCTCTGGACGGTCAATGAAGGCAAGCCAGAGCTGAGAGTCCTGCGGGCCTCTTGTGTTTACACTCCGACCGATGAAGACACGCCAGAGACGAAGGCCCTGACCGACTCTCTGGAGACTCGGGTCCGTGGTGTCGCTACTCACACAACAGCTCGCCACACAAGCTGCCCTGCGGACTTACTTATCATTATTATTATTATTGATAATAATTTCAATCTACAGACCCGGGGTCCGTACCTTTTATTAACAATCTTCTATTTTTATCTTACAATATTCTTACAATTTATAAATTGCACGTCCCTATTATGCTAATAGTTATATTATTGTCTATTACTACTTAACCTAAATCCTCCTATTGTTTACAACTCTGCAGGCATACCTCATCCTGATTTTTGTAGTTGTATGTTTATACAAAACTACGTTAACTTGAAAGACCCTAATTAGGTACGCCGAACAAGAACGCTTAGTGACAACAAAACATAAGAGGAATTGTTATGTTGCGACTGCAGTCGTCTCTAAGGTAAGGAGTTAGAGCTTACTGTCTTTTCCACATCATCAGCAACAGATGCAGGCGATCTTAACTTCATTCCAAAGATGAAATTGAATAGCCCTCAGGACTGAACTACAGGTTAAGAAATATTAACAGGTTTAGGGTGTAAGTGGTTCATCAACATCTTTGAACCAAAGCCAACCTCACCTGCACGTGGTGCACAAACGATGCTCTGGCGAAAAGAGAGGTAGGGCATAGTCTATTTTTTGGGCTGCCCGACTGGGGAAGTACCTCCACCTTACAAAATACCGCAGCCAAATAACAATTTACCTTGAGGGTTGTTCTGTTCCTGCGAGTGACCCTTTGGTGCTGCTGATTTCCCTGGGCAGTGATGATTGCTTTCCATCAGGTGATCCATCCTTTGCCCCCTTACATATATAAAATAGTAATAAATTTATCTACTGATTCATAAGGTACCTGCGACACAATTCAGCTTTAACATCATAGCACACCCTCATACTCCATACAAAAATCGCGCGTTTGCATGTAGTAAACCGAATGACGTCTGTACAGGTGTCTATGTGTGCGTAATGTGCTCTAGGGTTGGCACATTATTCAATTATTAATCGGGCATATTTTACTGAAACTGGCACACCGTGGCCACTCCATACAAAAAACTACTATATAAATAGTCCACGTCTGTATACGTGTAACTGTTTGTGTAGATGTCCTAAGGTTGGCTGCAATATTCAACCCATACCAATCATAGTTAAACACCTACCAGATAATGAGTTAAGGCTGTTATTCAATGCTATCACAATTTATTTACTGTATCTACCTGGTATTTCCTCACTAACGTTATCGCTGACGTCGATCTGATGCAGTCTAGGAGGTAAGTCCTGCTTTGGGAATGCCGTCACGTACGTTACCTTAAAATTAAATACATCATGTTGCAAAATGTAATTATTAATCTATAGTCTTGATAAAGCAATTTATGTCTAAGATCACGTCAATGTTACTTTAAACAGAGGTTTTTTTGTGAGAATTCAATTAAGAGCTGGCCATGCTTGATAATCACAGTCCTTGATAGTCACAATGCTTGATAGACACAATGTTTTATAACTCTTATTACGTATAGCATAAGAACGGTACAAAGAGCGAATTGTCAAGTTTAAATGCTCTTGACTTTATTTAGGTAACTCTATTCTAAAGTCTCGACAGATAGATGAGTAGAACATCAACAGATAGTTTCTTCCACAACTATCAGCGAGGGAGAAACCATCTCTAAATGTCTGATGTCGCAGAATAAGCATAGTAGATATTGCGACCACTCTAGTTCTAATGTGTGAAGATGAGTTCATCTTCAACACTTCTTCTCTCTCTTGGCAAGTAATGTGATTATAGAAAGAGGTAGTGGGCCTCAGTCTACAGATACACACAATATAATACAATAAATACAATACAATCGATAGTAAGTACAATGTAAGAGGAGAGAAGTTATCTTTCTATGTGCGTCCGCACATAGAAAGATATCTTCTCTCCTCATACTTTGCTTTAATTTGAGATCCACATCAATAGCCAATCCTCACAGCCAATCTCTGAACCGAACCGTATTGAGCATGTTAATATTCTGGTGCTCCTGCTCAGAGATTATTACACTACATGGATTGTTGGATAGAACTCTGTATTGGATTTAATATCAGGGTGAACTTGTGCTTTGTAAAGAACTCTTTGCTATCGAACTGCTCCATGGTACAATGATATCAACGTATGTTCCTCCTGTGACAAACAGATCACCTAATTGGAACTATATAAGAATTCCTTAGCTCCATTGAGCAAACTTAGCTTTTTCGATACTAAATGTCTCGACAGAGACATTGTCTCTAGAAATCTAGACGTCAAAATTTCCATTACTCTTGGAAAATGTTTAAATACCTGCACTTACGGGTTTATTTGTGTATGAATAATCTGAACTTTATTTGTTTCTAGTGATGAAGTTAGTATATCCTTACCTCATGACCAGCGTCCAGCAAGTGTTTTACTACCCCATCACCGAGAATGCTGTGGCTTTTGCTAGGCAGTGGGAAAACCACTAATATTTTGTAAGCCGCACTTAGTTGTGACGTCGCGAATAATAGTAACGCCGCAAACTTCATTTTCTGCAAGAAAGGGATATTTTATTTTATATTACGTCCGATGCAGAACAAGCAGCTACACCAAGCCAATGGCTTTTTGCATCATCATTGATTATGTTTTTGAAGGCTCACATACATACCTTATTTGTTACTGTTGTTATTGTAAATGTTTATTGTGCAAAAGTAATACCACTAAAGTGGCAAACAAGCATACAGCCCGCCTGATGGTAAGCAATTAAAGTCCAGCCCAGGTAACACCAGGGGCATCACACGCGCGTTGCCGACCCTGTAAAAACCTCTTCACGCCCTTTTTGAAGCACCCCATGCTGTAGTCTCCTGAGAAAACCTCGACAGGCTACCACAGCTTGACGTAGGTACGCGGGAGAAAACTTCTCTGGAACCGCACAGTACGCGACCACTTTCGCTCCAATGTGTGAGGATGAAGGATGTCGATGGCGAGCGTTACGACTGTAAAAGGGGGCCGTGGACATCACGTCAAACAACTCCTCTGAACACACCCCATTGTATAATCGATTTTAACACAAAGAGATGCAAAATCTCTTCTCTGACTGAAAGGTCCAGAAAAACTCAAAGGTCTAAACCGTGCGTCAGTTTGGATTCGTCAACAATCTTCACAGCGTGCACAAGTATTTAGTCCATAGATGACAACAGTACTCCATATATGGCCTTAGTTGAGCTCTGTAAAGCAGAAGCCTTTCCCGCTAGTTGAAGATATATCTTATACACATATCTTGAATACATTCTAGCTTAATAAATAATACTTCCGAAGGATCCAAAAAGCCACATCGTGCTTCGGAGGGCACGTTAAGCCGTCGTTTCCGGCTGATGTCGTTAGATGACAGTCATTAAGTCAAGCTAGGCGGCTTGAAAACACTGACCTCCGCCAACCCGCAGTTGAGCAGTGTGGTGGAGTATGCTCTAAATCCCTTCAATTGAGGGGATATGAATGATGAATTACATGTATTAACAACACTTACCACTTTTTTTATTTCCCAAATAAATTCACATCGACGGTGATTTATCGTGTAATACAACTGGTACAGGTACTTGCGATAGGTACTGGTATTACGTTACTATCACAGTATCGATTAGGTATTATATAAATCGAGGTATCAAGATACGTATTGATAACAAGTTAATAAATGAAAAATAAAAACAAAACTGCTGTTATAAAAAGAACGATTGTTTACAGCCAATATATGAGATAAGAAAAAAAGATTCCAGAGTCATCTGGGCCCTCCAGGAAGTTTTATCAAAAGGAATGTTCAACAGTTTTGTGGCATATGTAGGGTTCGTAGGGTACCGAAATCAAATCAAGAGCTCTCTAGGTATATCTGGAAAGCTGCTCCATTATAGTAGTATTAACTATAGTAGAGGATCCGAAGTAGAGACATCACCAATCTGGCGATGATAAGTATTTTATATTAAATGTTGTATATTAAAAAAATATAACTCGAGTCGAGTCTAAAAAATTCGTGGTCGTATTAATTTCACTAACATAGTTTTTAAGAACTCTCTGTTACTAACATGAAATGGACCTAATAGTTGTCTGAAATAAAAGATTTTTATTTTTATTTTATTATTAAAATTTCACTTTTTAAAATTCGACAACGTCATTTCATTAAAAAAAAAAATCTTTATGACAAATCAGAATAAAGTTTTACAATAATAATTATGTCTACCCACAAGAGGTATAATATTACATTTTTTTTTATACTGCTTCGGGTGGCATACAAACATCATCATCATCATCATCATCATCTCAGCCATTGAAAGTCCACTGCTGGACATAGGCCTCCCCTCTAGATCTCCAATAAGACCGGTTAGAAGCGGCTTGCATCCAGCGCGATCCTACGGTCTTAATGAGGTCGTCTGTCCACCTTGTGGGTGGACGTCCTACGCTGCGCTTGCCGGTACGTGGTCTCCACTCGAGAACCTTTCGACCCCATCGGTCATCCGTCCTCCGTGCTATGTGTCCTGCCCACTGCCACTTCAACTTGCTAATCCGCTGGGCTATGTCGGTAACCTTCGTTCTTCTACGGATCTCCTCATTTCTGATTCGATCTCGCAGAGAGACTCCGAGCATAGTCCTCTCCATAGCTCGTTGGGCTACTTTGAGCTTGTTCATAAGGCCCATAGTGAGGGACCACGTTTCAGTGCCGTAAGTCATCACAGGTAACACACACTGGTCGAAGACTTTCGACTTGAGGCACTGCGTTATGTCGGACGAGAAGACATCACGCAATTTTCCGAACGCTGCCAAGCCGAGTTGGATTCGGCGACTGACCTCTTTCTTGAAGTTGGACCTTCCTAACTGGACTACTTGTCCTAGGTAGACATACGAGTCAACAACTTCAAGAACCGAGCTCTCAACAGATATTGGAGTGGGTACAACATGGGCATTACACATTACCTTCGTCTTGTCCATGTTCATTTTAAGACCCACTTGTTGAGAAACTTGATTGAGGCCTTCGAGCATCGTGCTGAGATCTTCCATCGAATTTGCCATGACTACGATATCGTCGGCAAACCGAAGGTGAGTGATGTATTCGCCGTTAACATTGATGCCGAATCCTTTCCATTCCAGGAGCTTGAAGGCGTTCTCCAAAGTGGTCGTAAACAGTTTCGGAGATATCACGTCTCCCTGTCTTACGCCTCTTTTCAAAGGGATCGCCTTCGAGCTCTGTTCCTGTACTCGGACCGACATAGTGGCGTTATTATACAAACACTTCAACACTTCGATATACCGATAGTCAATACGGCATCGCTGGAGAGACTCAAGCACAGCCCATGTCTCGACCGAATCAAAGGCTTTCTCATAGTCCACAAACGCTAAGCAAAGTGGCAAGTTATACTCTTCGGTCTTCTGTATAACCTGCCGCAGCGTGTGGATGTAGTCTATGGTACTGAAGCCTCTTCGGAAACAGGCTTGTTCGGAAGGCTGGAAGTCATCAAGCCTGCGCTCGAGACGGTTCGTAATGACCCTTGAAAACAGCTTATAAAAATGGCTCAGAAGCGAGATGGGTCTATAGTTCTTTAATAAGGTATTGTCGCCTTTCTTAAAGAACAGCACCACCACGCCTCTGTTCCATGCTTCAGGCATTATGCCCTCGAGGACGACGGTGTTAAAGAGCTTCTGAAGGACTTTTAGTACCGGTGTTCCACCCGCTTTCAGAAGCTCTGACGTGATTCCGTCATCACCCGGCGCCTTGTTGTTTTTAAGCTGATTCAGGGCCATTCTAATCTCGTACAGGCTGATGTCCGGGATATCCTCGGTGAAGTGTCGGGTCAGCTTGGCTCTTGGGTCTTTGGCCGCGCTGTTAGCAGGCTTGGCAACGGAAGCGTATAACTGTCCATAGAACCTTTCGATCTCCTCCAATACCTCGGCCTTGGTCGACGCTATACTGCCATCTTCTCTCTTCAAACATACAAACATACGGTCCGCCTAATGTGATGCGGTTACCGCAACCGTATTAACGCTCGCAACATAATATATCACTTGCGCGCCGCCATCCCCGCTGCCAACGCAGCATCTCCTTCTTTTCTGGTGACCTCACTCACTCGCAGGAACACAACAACCCTCAAGGGAATTGTTATTTGGCTGCGGTATTCTGTGAGGTGAGGTACATTCCCCAGTCGGGTACCTTACAATTACGCTCCCTACCTCTCTTATCGCCAGAGCTTCGTTTGTCAGTCAGCAGGGTGCACCGCGTGCAGGTGAAGTTGGCTTTGATTCAAAGATATCGATAAACCCCCAATTAGCTCTAGGTCAGCACAACACTAACTAATTTATTGTAACAATCAAATATGTAATGATAACTAAGCCAATTGTTGTCCATATTATTTATTTTTTGTAGCAAATTGTGAATTAAATTTACGTATCAAGATCAAGATATGTCAAATTGTGAATTAAGTTAACATATTAAGATGTAACTCAATTCACAGTTTGACTATGTTTATGGACATAGTAAGTATGTGCGTAAACGCATATTATGATTCGTCGTTATAACTGGCCGAAGGTACAAAAAATGAATAATATGGACTTTGATCACATAATTTGTAGATGATGCCATAAAATTATACCACGTTTCCTAGTTGGCGAGATACAAAAAGTTTTTTTTATGCTCTACTGGCCTTCAGACTTCAGTGTAACAAAAAACACTATACTTAATACCTACCTAATATGTAATACCTTGACTGGAGGAGCTCAATGGTGTCGTTCCGCGTGTCAGTCTAATCGATCAAGGAAGTTAAGCAACGTCATCGTAGCCTGTTTGTGGATGGGTTATGTAGCTCCTCCGTGCTTCGGGGGGCGCGTTAAGCCGTCGGTCCCGGCTGTTATCATTAGATGACAGTAGTTAAGCCAAGTTAGTGATCTTTGGACAGCTTGAAAACACTGGCCTCCGCCAACCAGCAGCGTGGTGGAGTATGCTCTAAACCCCTTCGTTTGAGGAGATGCCCGTATCTCAGCAGTGGGATAGAATAAGGGTTGACGACGAAATATAAACATACAAATACAAAATATCTTTATTGTGAACAACAGGTTTTACAGATGTTACAAGATTAAAAATTACTGGCGAAGTCAGATTAATCACTAAGACTAATTAGTTTTCTTTTTCTTATTAATTTTTTTCGTTGGGCAACACAACCGTTTAATAGCAATTTTCAGAATGAAGATTATTGCTAAAATTAATGCAGCCAGATCTAGGTACATCTTCTGATAAAATGGCATATCCAGCGCAGGCGAGCGGAGATGTGGCGCTCCTCGTGTCCGGATGACGTGTTCCACCCAGTGCACCAATTCCTTACCAGGAGGCACCGGTCTATCGTGGTAAATGGCAGACAATTTCTTTGCTACTTCTGTGTATCTAAAAAGATTAAATATAAACCATTAAATGATTTCAACTATAATTGTAAAAGAACCGAAAACATTCTGACGTGAATCCGTCTATAAATTTGCAACCATACGGGGGCAACCCAAAAAATCTAATGATACCAAAGTCGGGGATACAGTTTGACTCAATTGAATTCAATCACACTACTATATAGACGAAGGATCAAAGAATTTATTACGCTAAATAAGGACTATTCTGGCCCCGTTGCCTCGTAGGATCGCAACACTAATTCCACAGCATAGTAATACAACCAGTACTTTAACTTCATACTAGCGCACTATGGTTCGAATTAGTGTCCGACCGAATGTTCGGTTTCGGTTTCGGTTTCGGTCGAGTTTCGGCAAAAATAACGAGTTTCGGTTTAGTTTCGGTTTCGGCGGCAAACCTGCCGAAACTACGACCGAAACCGAAACTTAATTCCGGAGTTCCCGCGCTGTGCTCGGTCATATTCGGCGCAGTAAATTCCATCCAAGCGACGAAGACATTTTGCCGCGTCCACGTGCCTAATCATGTCGTGACTTGTTTGCGTTTGCAGTGCGTTTTGTTTGTTGTTTGTGAGTTTTCGTGTGATTTGTTTTGAATTCGGTAAGTTTTATTGATATTGTATTAAGGGTAGGTAGTAAACATAATAATTTAGTATAACAAACTAATGCATAGATTATAGTAGAATCAAGTCTAACATAACTATCTGAATATTTTGTGGTTAATTTAACTCATTCGGTAATGCTTTTTTTTTATACTACGTCGGTTGGCAGACAAGCATACGGCCCGCCTGATGTGAAGCGGTTACCGTAGCCATATTAACGCTCGCAACATAAAATTTCGCTCGCGCGCCGTCACCCTTGCTGCCATCGCAGCATCTCCTTCCTTTCTGGTGACCTCACTCACTCGCAGGAACACAACAGCCCTCAAGGGGATTGTTATTTGGCTGCGGTATTCTGTGAGGTGGAGGTCCATTCCCCAGTCGGGTAGCGTACAATTACGCTCCCTACCTCTCTTTTCGCCAGAGCTTCGTTTGTCAGTCAGCAGGGTGCACCGCGTGCAGGTGAAATTGGCTTTGGTTCAAAGATGTTGATGAACCACTTACACCCCACGCATCGCATCCACGGGCACGAAAAAAAGACCTAAGAACCAAAAAGACCAAAAAGTGTTAAAATTAAAAAAAGACCTAAATAATGTACCTACTTACTGAATAAATAGGAACGCAACAATGAAGTACGCGATACTACGCGACGTTGCCGTTCCGACTCCCTGTTAACTCGCTGATAGTTATCTGTCAGATAATTTATCAGACACTTGGTGTGTGAAACACAAAAATATTATCAGCTAGATTTATCTGGTAGATAAGTTTATCTGTCAGCTTACTATCTGAAGCTTTATCAGCAAGTGGTGAAAGAGGCCCTTAGAGTTTCAACGTTAAATTTAATAAGATTTAGTCGCGAGATGCCTACTATCGCCCTTGGTTGACTGTTTTACGTTTTCATACAATTAGTAGCATAACGACTGCTTCAGAAAACCTCCAAGCACGTAGTCGCACTATGCCTACTTTTTCGTTTGTGATGGCGGTCGATGCATATCACTTTATGTATTAGTGGAGGTATTTTAAGTTTCGAGAACGTTCGATGGTGGTTCGGAGTGGGGATTCGTGGAGACAACAAAACCGGTCCCCCAAGAGAATCGCCCTTTTTTCCTGGTCGAAGCGTCTCTCCAACCAAAAGCACCCAGTTCGTACGTCGCGCATTTGCGGTTCCACGCCTAAGCTGGAGATTCCCCAGCGCATTGGTAACCAAATTCCTCAAGCGGTTCGTTCGTCGTCATCTTGTAATCGTGTTACTGAAGACCTGCGTTCGTTTCAGACTTCGTCACCTCTACGAAAGCTTTGGGAGTCCGGGAAGGCCCCGGCGCGTTTTTTGAAGTAGTCGTTATGCTACTAATTGTATGAAAACGTAAAACAGTCAACCAAGGCCGATAGTAGGCATCTCGCGACTAAACCGCTGTTTCGGCGAACTTCGTACCGCCTAACAATCAATGAATGTCGTCGTACATATTAGCTGAACGAAATTTATGATTTTATGGAATTAAAACAATGAATATAATAGAGAAAATAATAGAGAAGCTCGATGTCATAATTACGCATGTCAGTCTAATTGAACACGCAAGTTAAGCAATGTCGTCCGTAGCCTGTACACGGATGGGTTTATATTACCTCGAGCTCATCCGTGCTTCGAAAGACACGTTAAGCCGTCGGTCCCGGTTGTTATCATTAAATTATCTTGAGCTCCTCCGTGATTCGGAAGGCACGTTAAACCGTCCCGGTTGTTATCATTAGATGACAGTCATTAAGCCAAATTAGTGGCCTTTAGGCGGCTCAAAAACACTGGCCTCCGCCAACCCGCAGTTGAGCAGCGTCTTGGAGTATGTCCTAAACCCCTTCGGTTGAGGGAAAACCCGTATCCGTAAAAACTGAAGATTTCATAAAAATAAAGATTCCCTTAATGTTTAATCAAAAATTAAAAAAAAACGTTTTGTTTTATTTTAGTTTTGAAATCGGTTTAATCGTTTTGGTGATTTGTAATAGTCATTTCTTTTTATGTTTACTCTGATTTGATTCTTGCGCTCGGACTCCATGGGCCAAGCGTTTTCACCCCAATCGATTTGTCATTTTTCATTTGTATGGGAAAATGTTTTTCCTTTTATTTTATTCTTTCGTCAATTTTCCAATATTTTTCATATTTATTCTGTTGTTCGGGACGGAGAAAAATCCAATAAATCAAAAACTATGAAAATCGGTCCTGCGGATCTCAAGTTATAAGTGTTCGAACAAACCCGACTTTGTTTTATATATATAGATAACCAAGTACATATCTAGCAATTATAACGTAACGTAACTTATTTTTTTTTATAATTCGTCGGGTGGCATACAAGCCATACGGCCCGCCTGATGTGAAGCGGTTACCGTAGCCACATTAACGATCGCAACATAAAATATCGCTCGCGGGCTGCCACCCCCGCTGCAGACCGAGCATCTCCTACCTTTCTGGTGACCTCACTCACTCGCAGGAACACAACAACGCTCAAGGGAATTGTTATTTGGCTGCGGTATTCTGTGCGGTGGAGGTATTGTAAGCTACCCGACTGGGGAATGTACATTCCCCAGTCGTAGCTTACAATTACGCTCGTTTTCGCCAGAGCTTCGATTGTCAGTCAGCAGGGTGCACCGCGTGCAGGTGAAGTTGGCTGTGATTCAGAGATGTTGATGAACCCCTTACACCTCCAATTATAAGAAAAGTACCTACAGTTAGATATTGAGCTACAGATTGTTTCGTAAAAGTTTCGGTTTCGGTTTCGGTTTCGGCCGAAACTGAGACCGTTGCCGAAATTCGGTTTCGGTTTCGGTTTCGGTCGTAAAAACCAGTTTCGGTCGGACACTAGTTCGAATAGAACAAGCTAGCTGGACAATATTATTTGCTTTGATTTTTATGTCTAGATGAGGTTATAAAGCATAGATGTAAAGTCCTCTGTACTTCTTCGAGGGCAATTTTTCATTTGAGTGAAAAAAGAACAAAGTTCAGGAATATGTACAGAATATCTATATTTTTATCAAGATTTTTATAAAATAATTTATCTCTAAATCTAACTTAATAACTAATAACAGATACATAAAACACTCAGCAACAAAATCTATCTCTCATTATCATCACTATCCTCAGATGAATCATCCAATGAATTGTAATGATGATGATGATGAGAGGCAGAACTATGAAAACTATGAAAAACATTTTCTTCCTTACAGTAAGGTTGAACTATGAAATCTAAGACTTCACATTCATTCACTTCACATGGTCAGATGTCAATAACACATTAAGTAAATCTCTATTCGTAGATTGTTTTTTTTTTGTTGTATTCACTTCTTCTTGTATTCAATTCTTCTGCAGTCCTTAGTCCGGCTCTGATGCTCCACTCCTGGACTGTAAGAAGTTTAGTTACCTAAGTGGAAGACGGGAAGAAGAGGTCATCTACGCGACGTCTTTTTGTTTTGAGACTGGAAACTTCAAACTCTTTAGTTGGTCGTCGAGGTCCCGGTTTGGTTTGTATCGATGTCCTTGGCATGGATAAATAAAAGGACACGGCGAAACATATGTCAACACCCTTTAGGTACGTCGAAGTCGTCTCTAGGAAGCGCTGTCGGCTTCTACCGCAGCAGCTCCAATTTTCAGCCATTTTGATGAATATTTGGAGATGATAACCTTGACGTCCCTCACAGATTACTCCGTAACACCATCAAATCATGTCTCAACGATACAAGCTGATAAAGCTCCTCAATCCGCATTTCTTTCGGGTGTTTCAGCCATTCTTCGAAAAAATCTATTTCCGAGATGGTAAAAACTTTTAAAAGAAAAAAAATAAAAAAAAATAGTTGTGCAAATAATTCGCAATATTTTTTTTTACCAATAAGTACATAGATACTTAGAGAATCATATATGATAGATTTTACGGAGTGGACATGAGTGGACATGTAATTATTCGTCCATTGAACTAAAAAAGACGGTTAAAAAACATCACTTTTATCTAAACATTTAATTTAATAAAATTATCCAATGAAGTTCCTGTGATAAAAACTAACTTAAACAAAACTACATACCTTTATGTACACAATCTATCATAAAAACACTATCACAAACTTATTTTAGTAACGTAAATAATGCTTTCAATTATGGCGTAAAATTGCAAAAGAATGCACTTTGAATTATCAACATTTTGTATACTTACCTCAATGACGCTCCTATTGACGAAAGTAACGAAAATTTATAGGTGTATTCCTTAATGTATATATCTAATGAGTTCATCTTAATAAGTAATTACTAGAAATTTAAGGGTCGTTTTTGTCTAGCTAGCTTGTTCTATTCGAACCATAGTGTAGCGCCCAAATCGGCGCACGCACACAACCAAGCGATATTTACACGACCGCTCAGGAAGTTTTGGTGCGCTGCGCACCCAAAACTTCCTGCTGTGCTAATACTTTGGGCAAAGTAGAGACAATAATTTTGATCAGGAGATGTTTCTACTTTCTTTCTAGACACGACGAAAGTTCTTTAAAAATTAATATAAAAAAATATTATTAAAATTTTTTAACTGATTGTATAACATACTTAGGATTATTCAGCATCTCTTCAATAGCCTTTTCTAGTTTACCAATCATATCGTAAGAGAGGTCCACTCTTATTGCGTATCCTTTTTGGACAGCTCTGTCTATATTATTGAATTGATCACCAAAGACTGGTATACCGATGATAGGTTTTCCAAAGTGAACAGATTCTGTCGTTGAGAGCATACCGCCGTGGGTGATGAACAGGATACAATTCGAATGCGCTGAAATTTTGTGAAATATTAGTCTCATACTAGCTAACAATTAGAATAGTGTCATAACTATAAGTCAAAACTACGATTCAAACCACACCTCAGAATCAATCTCAGAAAGAATGCTTATTCATACCAATGAATAAGCAATCTATTCAGTTATTGCATCGCATTAAGAGTTGGTGGTAAGGGGGCAGCTATTCCATATAATTGTCGCGTCATTCAACTATTACAGTGTTACAGGATGGGAAGAAAGTAGTGGCAACTTGTAACAGTGTAACTGGTTGGGAACATTTTTCACCCAAGCGGCCATCCATAAATTACGTCACACGTTAAGGAGTTGGGAAGAGGTTGACAAAATGTGATAGTGTGACAAGGGGGTGGAAATGGTCCTAAATTTCGTGACGTGACATTTCAAAATCTATTATAATCTAAGTGTTAAAACACGAACTTTGAACTATTAACGAAAAACTCAGCACACTACGGAGGAGGGAGTCTCACAAATGTGACCAGCTGTGACAAGGACTGGGGAGGGGTACCAAAAAATCATGAAATTCGTGTGACGTAATTTATGGATGGCTCCCAAAGAGGCACACTCCTACTCTTAGGGTGTGACTTGTTAGGAACAAGTATAAAAAGTTGTTCCATCGAGTAACAGTGTGACCGGTTGGAATTTTTTTTCTCAACCAGTCACAGTGTAACAGTTGAGGGTGAGACTCGTTGGGAACAAACCCATTCAATCGACCATTAAATAGAATCGACGTCTGTGCAGAGACACACGTTCATTCAGGAGTGTGAGTGTGTGATGCACAATACAAACTGTTCCAGATTCGTCTCAGAAGGGAGGTAAGGTCGATACAAGAGAATAACCATACTGTCTACAAATATCAGAAAGGGACGAAAGTGGTCACATCGCATTTTTGCTATTATTTTTGTTAGAAATTCATTGATCTTTCCCGTTACTTTATTCAACTTACCCAAGATGCTTTGCTGTGGAACCCAGTTAACAATGTGAACATTTTTAGGTAAATCAGGTAATACTTCCTCGAATTTCCAAAGAACTGTTTGTTTCAATTCACTAAATATTTTTAAAAAGCCTTTCTTCAATACGTCTGGAATATCTTTGCTTTTCAAGTTAGATCCCATACTGAAATATATTAGGCCATTCTTTGCATTATCCATTAGATTCTTCAAATCCTACAATGAAACAAAATTCGCTTATTAATCTTCATATATATAAATGAATCTGTATTTCCCTTGGTCCCAGCGGTACGCGTGAATGGCTGGACCGATATACCTAGCTATTTCTTTTTATGTTGTATTTGTTATTTGACAATAACAAATAATAGTTATTTGACAATAACAAATACAACATAAAAAGAAATAGTAGAAGGTTCTTACGAAAGAAAAAATGAGAAAATTTCCCGGAAAATTTGAGAAATATAAGAAAACTGAACGACCATAATTAACTTATCTATTATTTATCTATTATCTATTATTTGGTTTGTCTGTCGGATGACGGACAGTATTGTGAAACGACATAAAGTTACATTTAACTTTATGTCGTTTCACAATACTGTCCGTCATCCGACAGACAAACCAAATCAAATTCAATACTCATTGTTAAGAAGACAAGTTGTTGGGTCAGCTAGTTAATTTATAAAATTACTAGCTGTCCCGGCGAACTTCGTACCGCCTAACAATCAATGAATGTCGTGGTACATATTAGCTGAACTAAATTTATGATTTTATGGAATTAAAACAATGAATAGTAGAAAATAATAGAGAAGCTCGATGGCGTCATTGCGCGTGTCAGTCTAATTGAACACGCAAGTTAAGCAACGTCGACCGTAGCCTGTACACGGATGGGTTTATTTTACCTCGAGCTCCTCCGTGATTCGAAAGACACGTTAAGCCGTCGGTCCCGGTTGTTATCATTAGCTCATCTTGAGCTCCTCCGTGCTTCGGAAGGCACGTTAAGCCGTCGGTCCCGGTTGTTATCATTAGCTCATCTTGAGCTCCTCCGTGCTTCGGAAGGCACGTTAAGCCATCGGTCCCTGTTGTTATCATTAGCTCATCTTGAGATCCTCCGTGCTTCGGAAGGCACGTTAAGCCGTCGGTCCCGGTTGTTATCATTAGCTCATCTTGAGCTCCTCCGTGCTTCGGAAGGCACGTTAAGCCGTCGGTCCCGGTTGTTATCATTAGCTCATCTTGAGCTCCTCCGTGCTTCGGAAGGCACGTTAAGCCGTCGGTCCCGGTTGTTATCATTAGCTCATCTTGAGCTCCTCCGTGCTTCGGAAGGCACGTTAAGCCGTCGGTCCCGGTTGTTATCATTAGCTCATCTTGAGCTCCTCCGTGCTTCGGAAGGCACGTTAAGCCGTCGGTCCCGGTTGTTATCATTAGCTCATCTTGAGCTCCTCCGTGCTTCGGAAGGCACGTTAAGCTGTCGGTCCCGGTTGTTATCATTTAATGACAGTCGTTAAGTTAAGTCAGTGGCCTTTAGGCGGTTCGAAAACACTGGCCTCCGCCAACCCGCAGTTGAGCAGCGTGTTGGAGTACGCTCTAAACCCCTTCGGTTGAGGGAAGACCCGTATCCATAAAAACTGAAGATTTCATAAAAATAAAGATTTCCTTATTGTTAATTTTTTAAAAAAAAAACGTTTTGTTTTATTTTTTTTAGTTTTGAAATAGGTTTTATCATTTTGGTGATTTGTAATTGTCATTTCTTTTGATGTTTACTCTGATTTGATTCTTGCGCTCGAACCCCATGGGAAAAGCGTTTTCACCCCTATCGATTTGACATTTTTAAATTTTCATAACAAATCACAGACAACTTTCGCGACATAAAAGTGACACCAATCGATTTGACGTTTTGATATTTGACAACCAATAAATATCGTAATTTTTTCAACTGACACTTTCATTTGTATGGGAAAATGTATTTTCTTTTATTTTATTTTTTCGAGAATTTTCCAATGTTTTTAAGAGTTATTCTGCTATTCGGGACGGAAACAAATCCAACAAATCAAAAACCATGGCAATCGGTCCAACCGTTCTCGAGTTATAAGTGTTGTAACAAACACGACTTTCTTTTATATATATAGATATCGCTATCATATGATATCCAGGTAAAATTTGCATGGGTACATTCAATAATATTGAAAGCAATTTGATGGTTGTTATGGCTCACCTCTGGTAATGGTTTAACTTCAGTATCAATGTGGTATCCTCCGATTGGTTTATAGTTCTGTGGCAATTTATGTGCAAGTCCATAAGATACGTGAGAATTCCCAAGAACCAAGGACGCATTGTATCTCACTTCATCGAATGAAGGTACTGTCCTTCCTCTTAGTTCTATGTACGGTCCAAGTAATCTTTCGAACTCCTTCTTTTCATAATTGTCAAAGTACCTGCCAATAACATTTAAACTTAGCAAAAATAATAATCGACGAAATTCTTTTATTTTTCTTTTTCCATCAATAATAATTCCGCATACATAACTTAAAATTTCGTCACTGTCATTATAAAAAACACATGTGGGAGTATAAGAAGGTTGACGTGAATACGTCATTAAAATTGCTTCCATAAGCAATTCAAAAAAACTAATGATAACAAAATTGGGGGATACTCGTACAGTTATATTTATCATTTCCATCCAAATATCTATCATTATATAGTAGATATCTATCATTTCCATCCAAAATTCAATCACACACTGGATAGATGACGGATCATAGAATTTATTATGCTAAGTAAGGACTAAGGAACATCACATGCGGGGGAACGCGCTGCCATTTTTCAGATAATTTTAGTGCATATAACGTAGTCACGTATAACACATGACGGTGTTCATGACACAGGCACACCCCATTTTCTTTAAATCTCTCTAAATTGACAGTGACGAAATTCTTCTAACAGACGACTAATGCCACTAACGGACAGTGACGAACACTGTACTCAGTATTATTTTCTAAAAGTTAATACATATAAGTTGTTATTATCATTCAGCTTAACATTGATATACTCGTTACAACTTCTCTTCGAAATCTGAGTATACTGTTTATCCTAATTCAACGTTTTTCATGTAGAAATAGAATTACTTCAAACTCTTCATGGCTCCAACTCAAAAAAATAATTGTAGAAAACGTTTATTACTTCATCATCATCATCAGGTTATTTTAGTCTCCACTACAGGAGCACGACCCTCTCTCGTCTGTCCCAAACAGAAGAAGGATTTGGCCTACACTCCCCACGCTGGCCAGACGGGTTGGAGAGGCCTGATAGATGTTTGATAATGAATTTCCCTTAGTTAGGAAGAGAGGGAGTGATTCTATTCTAGTCTGCCGGAAACCACAGTTTATTACTTACAAAGTCTTTATAGCTGCACCGATCGTCATCCTCAAGAGTTCTTGTAAACGACCCAAGAATGTGAATGGTGGTACGTTGTTTGAGAGGAGATCAGGCACGTAGGCAGGGTTTGAACGCTCATCAACCAGATGGAGTATCATCCAGTGAGCTTCCATTGTGGATACCCAAATGAATGGGCAATCAAAGACTGAACCAAATCTGAAAACCAAATAATTGGATTGTGTGGTTACTTTGTTTCGTTATTTGATAGTATCAGAGTATCATCATTATTATCAGCCTGTATTTACCCACTGTTAGATACAGCCCCCTTACCACCATCTCTTATTGCGATTCGATAACTGAATAGAATGCTTATTCATCCTAATGAATAAGCGACTCTATTTCAAATGGAAGCATTCTATTCAGTTATTGAATCGCAATAAGAGATGGTGGTAAGGGGGCAGGCCTTCTCCGATGCTTTCCGTCTTACGCAATCCTGCGCTTTCCGCCTTAAGTTGCTTTTTTGAGGTCGTCAGTCGATCTAGAGAGGGGGCGTCTAATACTTCGTCGCTCCATGCGTCGCCTCCACTCTAGGAATTTCCACCTCTATCTGCCATCAGTGACGGCAGAAAGCTTGCTGACTCCGAGAGCTATGTCAACAACCTTCGTTCTCCGTTGAATTTCGTTCTGGATTCGATCTCTTAGAGAAACCCCAAGCATAGCCCTTTCCATCGCTGTTTAGTCTGTGAACCAACCTGATGTAATCATCTACGCTAATGCGTCCAAGTACAGTATGTGATTCGTAATGACTTTTTTGTAAGTGGGGTTGAGAATTGTCTTTCTTGGGATCTTACTTGATAGGCGTTTGGGAAGTCATAACTTACTTGATAGGTTTCCGCCGGGCAGGATGTGCAGTCTGGATTCTTAAGTTTTTTGTTGTTTGAAATATTATTGGTTAAAATATTTTATAAACTATATTAAAAGCTTAAAATTGGAACTAACCCGGCATACAGATCAACGAACATCCACTCAGCAATGACAACATCGAACGTCTGGCTGGTGTCTCCAAGTAACTTGGCAAAGTTGGGACTCTCTGTGGTTTTAGTAGTAAGCATGGAGATGAACCGGAGCATCGTTGAGGGATCGATGGACACTTCATCGTTTAGGTATTGAGTGATGTTCAACATGTTAGCTGTCAGATAATAAGGCATATTATGTATTATGTTAACTACATACATTACTATTTGTATATTAAGGTTTAAAAAATGATATAGTAGTCGTCGTCGTCGACAACCCTCATTCATCCCACTGGTGGGATATAGGTCTCCCCTCTATCGAAGGGGTTTAGTGCATACTCCACCACGCTGCTCAACCGCGGGTTGGTGGAGGCCAGTATATATATACTAATATATAACCCACTGAGCAGCGATGTGGAGTATGTATAAATACTAATATATACATATTGGTATAGTTGGTAGCATAGGATTCCCTTTGCTTTGCACTATCATTCGTGGTCAATTTGACCGGCCCGGCCATTCTTACTATCGCGCCTTACTGTTCATGGCGTTTTGTTACGGCCGATATATTCAACAAAACATTCCATATAAATACTAATATATACATATTAGTATTTAGGATGAATATTAGTTTGTAACCAAGTTAAGGACCCTATACCTACAGCTAATGCTCCTCTATGCACCGACCTTCCGGTCCTATCACAGGTATGCAAGTCTCTCGCCCAGTAAACCAACCAGGTGCTCAAGCGGATTGGTAGCAGGTTTTACTCCCCTTTCGCCTGCAAGCAGACAGACTACTTGGGCACTCTTAAGTTGTAACCAAGGCAATAAGGTATTATTACGTCACCATACCAACACATTTTCTGTGTACCAACCTGCTATATCATTTTCAAGGAGTTCACTCATATCGATCTGATGCAGTCTGGGAGGAGGATTCTTTATCGGGAGTGGTGTCGCAAAAGTTATCTGGAAACGAAACATTTATGGAATGATTTGTTGAATATATCAGCCGTAACAAAAAACCATGAACAGTAAGGCGCGAAACACACGGTGGGGCGGGCCGGGCCGGTCAAATTGACCGCGAACGATAGTGCAAACGGAATCCTATACTGAAAACGCACATGGAGGGCAAAAAGACCGCTCCGCCGGTGCCCGGCTGATACTGGCGGCGCGGCATATAATATCGGAGGGCAGCCGCGGGCATCGACAGTTAGACGCGGTCTTTATTGCTTTGCGGTCAAAAAGACTGCCCCGCCCCGCCGTGTATTTCGCGCCTAAGCGGAATATGAGAAAGTTTTCACATCCATTTATAATATACTAGAGAGCCCTGGCCTCGCCCATGATCTATACTTATAATAAATCTGTAGAGAGGTCAATTCTGTACATGAAATATATTTCCAAAATAACTATCAGGGGGTGATTAGTGATCGATACTGATACCAAAAATGCAATCAGTAAAATTTTTGTCTGTCTGTCTGTCTGTCTGTCTGTCTGTATGTTCGTTATAGAAACAAAAACTACTCGACGGATTTTAACGAAACTTGGTACAATTATTCTTCATACTCCTGGGCAGGTTATAGTATACTTTTCATCACGATACGATCAATAGGAGCAGAGCAGTAAAGGGAAATGTTGGGAAAACGAGATAAGTTACTCCATTTCTTAAGCTTCCGTCAAGTGTGCAGCCTTAATAGTTAAAGCTACACAGAAATCATGTATGACGGAGATGTTCTCCTTAAAATTATGTAAAAATTATCCCACGACAGCATATGTCTATCTTTTATGGTTGAGTAAGAAACTTGCCAAGCACCGCGCCCGTACACAATGGTGCTGCCGCGCGGGGGGCAGGGAGCGGGCGGGGGGGTCGTTACGCGGCGTGATACCACATGAGTAAAAAACGATGGTAGTACGGCATAGAAAAAAACGTGACAATTATTGTTTTTTCCGTTGCAAATGCATTATTATACACTGCAAATTGTTTACAATTCGATTTGCTTACTTTAGTAGATAAGTTATTAAATGTTATTTTCTTTAGTTTAGTTTTGTTTATTTCATTCGTTAAAAGTAGATTCGAGTTTAATTAGATGTTAATACGTCATTATTTTTTGTTGCACATTTGGATGCAAGGCAGGTACCTAAGAACGGTAAGTTAATTGCCCTCACCAAATAAACAGTACTTTTTTGAGCGTTGTACAAACAAAGCATTTGACCATCTGTGAATGTAAACAAAAGATAAGAAAGCTTTAATAGTTTTATGAATGAGTCTTTATGCATCCGGACTCAGTCAGCAGTCGCAATATCCGAAAAAAATTGGCATTCCGATTATTCTACTCCGAAATTTAAGACCACCACAACTTTGCAATGGAACTCAGCTAAAAGTAACCCAGTTGGGGGTCCAAAGTTTGTATGGGTAAACAAGATTAGTTGGACTATTTTATCCGAAACTTTACACGAGTACTTCTATACATAAATGAGTAAACACGTGTTTCAGGATTTTTCAAAATCCAACCCTTAAAGGAGTAAAATGGGGTGAAAAAGTCTGAAAATCGTCATGGGTATTGTTTTTATGGTTTATCGGGTCGCTGATTACAAAAACAACAATTATTTTATAATCCAACATAGCCGACGTGACATAAAATCACCCCTGTGGGGATGCGATGGGGTTGAAATATGTAAAAGAAGAAACTGAGTGACTGACTGATATATATCAACGCACAACCCAAACTGCTGGGTCTAGAGATTCCAAATTTGGCACGTAGGTTCCTTATGATGTCTAGGGGTGCACTAAGAAAGGATTTTTCAATATTCATCCTCTAAGGGGGTGAAAAAGGGGTCCAAATTTTATATGGGGAAACAAGATTAGTTGGACTATTTTATCCGAAACTTTACACGAGTACTTCTATATATAAATGAGTAAACACATGTTTCAAGATTTTTCAAAATTCAACCCCTAAAGGGGTAAAACGGGGTGAAAAAGTCTGAAAATCGTCATGGGTATTGTTTTCATGGTTCCGTACCCAAAGGGTAAAAAGGAACCCTATTACTAAGGCTCCGCTGTCCGTCCGTCCGTCCGTCTGTCACCAGGTTGTATATCATGAACTGTGATAGTTAGACAGTTGAAATTTTCACAGATGATGTATTTCTGTTGCCGCTCTAACAACAAATACTAAAAAACGGAATAAAATAAATATTTATGGGGGCTCCCATACAACAAACGTTATCTTTTTGTTCTTTTTTGCTCATAATTGATAACGGCAATAGGTAAACGCTTGAAATATTCAGTCATAATATTTAGTTATATATTCACTTTAAAAATAAATAATTAAATAAAAATAAAACAAATATTTTAGGGGGGTCCCATACAATAAATGTGATTTTATAGATAATGGTACGGTACCCTTCGTGCACGAGTCCGACTCGCACTTGGCCGGTTTGATGGTATATCGGGTCGCTGATTACAAAAAAAAACAACTATTTAATAATCCCACATAGCCGACGTGACTCTGTAGGGGTGCAATGGGGTTGAAATGTCATAATATCAATATGGGTGTCGATTCTATGGTTTTCTGGGACGTTAGTTACGACAATGGCATCGATTTGAAAATACAACGTAGTGGACACGAATTACTTAAAAAGATTTTTCAAATTTTACCTCTAAGAGGGTAAAACGGAGGTCCAAAGTTTTGAGATTAGTTGGTTTATATGGGAAAACGAGATTAGTTGGACTATTTTATCCTAAATTTTACACGAGTACTTCTATTGATTAATGAGTAAACATGTGTTTGCCCCGAATGTCACGCGAGCGAAGCCGCGGGCGAAAGCTAGTATAACATAAATGTATATGACGCAGCCAACAGGTTAAAATAACCATTTAATTGAACGGCTAGCGGTTTCATTGAACAACGCTGTTGAACCACACACCTAGTTTTATAGTTGAATTTTATGGTATTTCAACGTTCTACGCCACAGCTGACAAATACACTGTAACATTGACTTACTATGTTTCTCGGTCACCGTGTGCTAATTTGCTTTTTTTTTACAATATGGTATCAATCAATAAAAGGTAGTGTTTTATGATTGTTACAAATTGCTTGAATGTGAAAAAAACTAATGATAAAATTACATGTGTCTGTACCTGGCGATTGACCATACCTTGCGGTTTAACGAATGCTCTAAAAAAATAGTTCTATATTTATTCTATCGACATACACTTAAGACTTAATTTGTTCCGTTTCTGTATTTATAAAAATTTACTTCAACTGTAATGGTTAGCCAGCGATGTACTTTTAAATTATACTCGTTAGGAAAGTAAAATCTACCTAGGCGTTTAGTTCTATGTCAACTCTAATTAGATATTTACTATTAACTCGTTCAATTCATTGCATTATCAAAATAAACAATAGCAATGGTCAATCGTCAGGTACAGACACATTATAATTACACTACTGTCACCTCATGACCTGCTGCCAGCAAATGTTTGACGATACCCGCACCGAGAATGTTGTGGCTCTTGCCTGGCATTGGAAATACAACCAAGATCTTGTATGAATCACATAATTGTGACGACACGAGGATAAGCAGTAACGATTCAAACTTCATTTTCTGCAAGAGATAGAAATCAACATAATATTTTAGTCGAAGGTAACTACAAAGTGCTGAGCATAGACCTCCGGATAGCCATATTAAGTAAAGTACTAAGATAATAGCGGCCCGTCCCGGCTTTGCCCGGGTGGACATAAGATATTTTTCTATCAATAATTATAGCCTATGTTACTCAGGGTGAATGTAGCTTTGTAATGGTGAAAGAATTTTTGAAATCGGCACAGTAGTTTTTGAGTTAATGCATTACAAACATACACACACACAAAAATACAAATCTTTCCTCTTTATAATAGTAGTGATAAAAATCACTCAAATAAAGCATTTAAATAAATATTCAAACTATTTGTTCTTACCCCTTTGTTATTATGTACTAAAATTCATATACACTGTTAACTTCAAGTTAATTTTAATGTTAAACACATAACCACACCGACACTGCCACAGTTACAAGTGATAATAATTATCTTTACACCTCTACATCTATCTAATACCATATCAAATATTATCTGGTAATAGTATTTTTATTATTATCAACAAAGGTATATATATGATTAAAGATTATCAATATCAAATACCGTTAGTTAACTAAATATAACAGTTATATCGCAATCGTCAGTCATTCAGTATCTACGGCATAGGATGTTAAAATTTATCAATTCAAATTTTATTTTTATCGAATCGAAATAAGGAATACGTTAGTGCTTAGTACGAGTTTTTTGTTCGCGATCGATCATGTCAACGTAAACAAACCGACCAAATAGAGAAGAACTCTTATGTTGTGAATTTATACGACTCTGTGTCCAAAGTCGCTCAAGATAATAAACCCATCTATAGACAGGCTACGGTCGACGATGCTTAACTTGCGTAATCGGTTGATACGCGCACTGTACCGACACGCTCAGTGCTTCTCTATTGGAGAGTATATAAGTAGTAGTGGATATTCTTCTGAGGTAATTGAATACTCACGCACGAACCGCAGTATCCTCATCGCGATAGGAGGCATCGCTGCATCGGATACCTACGGCGTCATCGCCGGTATGCGCCGGAGTCTGCATATAACCACAGTATAGGTACTACTACGTACGTAAGTAGTACTACGTACGTACAGTATGGCCACTCCCTGCCGCTCTCTCGTGTCAACCTCACCTCCCCTCTGAGACGAATCTGGAACAGATTGTATGGCACACACGCTCATTCCCGCTCTGCACAGACGTCATTGTTTATGTAGTACTAAACGACGCGACATTTGTATGGAGTGGCTGGGGTGTGATATATCGTAGACCTCTCTCCCATATTGCGTGTAAGGGACAGCATTCCTTTAACTTTAACCATGGACTCAGACCATCATACTGAGCACCTTTTCCAAAAGAACCATTTATATCGGAATTTTAAAAAAATTTTCGACTCTTCATACATAATCTGCGACGAGCTCGGAAGTTTTGTATGAAAAGTCGAAAGATGATTTTCATTTACCATATACGATATTATTGGAATCGATTTGTTAGGTAACAACTCAATGTTTTAGGTCCCCAATAGTGTTAGATACATAAAATCCGTGGTGCATGGCAGTTGAGCTTCATTTGACTAACCATCTCTTTAGGCTTCTAATGCCTTATTTATCATATTGCTGTCTCTCACATTGCTAAGAGGGGAAGTCAAATTCTAAAAGCTCCTACTAATTTCTTCTGATTAAATTCGTTGTGAGTTCCAAGGCAGCCGTAGTATTACACCCGCGACTGCAATGGACTTCACTGTTCATTGCCTTTTTTGGCGGTCGCCTCTGTTAATCCTGGCTACACAGGAGACAGTAGTGGGAATGTGTGGGGGGCCCCCGTCCCGTTACGATATACGGTTTCTTTGGGAAAGTTGCTCAGGGGCCGTACCGGCGAAGCTGAAGCCGATTACCACCGAATATCTTGATTCGAATAATAGGTATTGCGTTTAAGTTATTGCCAAACATCTTCAGCTTAGTCAGTAGAGCTCCATCGTTTCTACCAGCTAAGCTAAAAACAAGTAGCATAAATCTAAGCTGAAGTTTGATATTTGCAATCAAAAAATGCGATGGGAATCGGCTTCAGCTTCGGCGGCCCCTGAATGATGTCTGAGTTCGTGGTTAAAGTTAAAGGCATGCTGTCCCTTACTTAAAATTTAATAGTAAGGGACTGTGAAATCAAAACAACAAAGAAAATCAATCCATCTTTTATACAATTTTTTAATTAACTTTAAATTCTGTTTTAGCTTTACAATTAATTAATTTTCTGTTTCTTATCTACTTTTTTCTTTGAACAACATATTCGTTTAATTGTAATTTTCACAATGAAAATAAATGCTAAAATTAATGCAGCAAGATCTAGGTACATCTTCTGATAAAACGGCACATCCAGAGCAGGCGAGCGGAGATGCGGCGCGCCTTGCGTACGGACCACGTGTTCCACCCAGTGCACTAACTCTTTACCAGGAGGCACCGGTCTGTCGTGGTAAACTACTGACAATTCCTTTGCTTTTTCCGTGTACCTAAAACATATAAATCAGTCAGTAAATAGTTTAAACCAACTTTTTCGAAACAAATTTTCCGAAAACGACAGTAATCATTTCATGGAAAATAGCATCCAGTCTTTCTTTGTGTTTTAAACTTCACCGAGTATTAAAAGAAAGTCTTGTATGGCACCACAAACTGCCTGATATAAAGATGTAGCCTTATGATCGGTTAACTTCGATTATTTAATTGTGGTGTGCTCTTATTGACCTAATCTCAGAATCTATCATGACCACGCAGTATCTCTTCACGTTTGATGGCCTCTGGCACAGCATTGCTATTTAGCAACGGTATTTTCTGGGCACTTCTCCAGTGGTGCTCGATATTCCCTATATGTCTTCTGCCTGAGCTTCCATTGCTAATCAGCAGGTATACAAGTATTCTCGTTTGTAGGAGATAACCAGTTCCATTCCAAACGGTGTAATAAAAAAAACTGCACCAGAATCTGACTTCAAACTTGGAAAATGTACTAACTTTAAGATCTGATCTACATTTCAATTACTGCAAAAGCAAGCAATGTTTATATAATACATAATTATGTACATACTTGCGATTACTCAGAATCTCTTCTATTGCTTTTTCTAGTTTACCCATCATATCGTAAGAGAGGTCCACTCTTATTGCGTATCCTTTTTGGACAGCTCTGTCTATATTATTGAACTGATCGGCAAAGACTGGTATACCGATGATAGGTTTTCCAAAGTGAACAGCTTCTGTTGTCGAGAGCATACCGCCGTGTGTGATGAACAGGGTGCAGTTTGGATGCGCTGAAATTAAGATGTTATGTTTGTTAAACTGTATTAACAATAGACAAAAGAAGATCTTTAGGTGAGACTATACGTATTTAATATGTGTTTTGTTTATACTGATGATTTGTGGACTAGAGAATTTTCTTTGCCAATAAATAAATCAGAGTAAAATATATTTCCAGAAAGCACAAACAAATGCAGGGTATTAATAAATCGAAACTTAAATAAGAAATGAAATTTAACATTACTTAAGTTTATTTAAATTAATACGGCGAGAATATCTGCTTAAATTATTGAACTTACCCAAGATGCTTTGTTGTGGGGCCCAGTTAACAATATGTACATTTTTAGGTAAATCAACTAACACTTCCTCGAATTTCCAAATAATTGTTTGTTTCTGTTTACTAAACAGCTTTAATAAACCTTTTTTCAATACGTCTGGCATATCTTTGCTCTTTAGATTAGATCCCATACTGAAATATATTACGCCATTCTTGGCATTGTCTAATAGTTTCTTCAAATCCTGCAAGAAGAAATACTTTGGCTTTATTGATCATTACTTTTACTTTTGGAATGTAAGTGGTTCATTAAGATCTTTAGAGCCAAAGCTAACTTCACCTGGTGGTGCACCCTGCCAACTAGTGATAGAGGCTTTGGCAGGCTCTGACACACGAGAGGTAGGGCAAGGCGTATTTGTGAGCTACCCGACTGCGGAAGTACATTCCCCTACCAAATTCATACAAGAATACCGCCAAATAAAATTCTTTTGAGGTTTGTTGTGTTCTTGTGAGTGAGTGAGGTCCAGAAAGGAATAAGTTGCTGCATTGGCAGCGGTAATGGCAGCCCACAAGCGATGTTTCATGTTGCAAGCATTATGACTACGGTAACCGCTTCACATCAGGTGGGCCGTATGCTTCTCTTCCACCCGACGTAGGTAGAATAAAAGAAAAACTTTTATGATATTTAAAATTTCCACTACCATATTCATCATCATCATCATCATCATTATTATCAACCTGTATCTACGCACTGCTGGATGTAGGACTTCACCAATACTTTCAAATAAAAGAGATCCTCCGTTATTCGCGTCTATCCACTTTCAGCTTTTTTGAAGTTATCCAATCATCTAGAGAGGGGCGACTATTATATTATTACAATATTCTAATATTATCGCGATCATTATCAGTCTGTATCTGTCCACTGCTGGATATAGGTCTTCCCTAACGCTTTTCACCATATGTGTTCTACTTTCAACATCCACCAGCTTCCAACCGCTTTTTTTAGGTCATCAGCCATCTAGATGTAGGGGGCAATGCTTAGTAAAACAGAGCCTCCACGCTAGGAATTTCTTCCTCAATCTGACTCGGCAAATTTGGCCGGCTAAATGGCACTTTAGCTTGCTGATTTTGAGAGCTATGTCGACAAAAGTTGTCGACATCTTCATCATCAGAAGAAGAACCAAAGTAGTTCTTTATCTGATTTCCTCGTTTCAGATTCGTTCCCTGAGAGAAACTCCGATCTCCGACGTGTAATATTTTATTTCAATGATGCCTATTTGAATTAATACAAAAGTATGTGTGTTAAAATTATCTCTTACGTTTGGTAATGGTTTAACTTCTGTGTCAATGTGGTATCCACCAATTGGTTTATAGTTCTGTGGCACTTTATGTGTCAGGCCATAAGACACGTGAGAATTCCCAAGAACCAAAGATGCGTTGTATTTCACTTCATCGAATGAAGGCACTTCCCGTCCTCTTTGTTTTATGTATGGCCCAAGTAATCTTTCGTATTCCTTCTTTTCGTTATTATCTAAATAACTGCAATATTAAAATTAATAATCAATGTCAGTAATTGTACCACCTAATTACATGCTAACCCTTATTTTAAGCCGTTTACTAACTTATATTTTTTAAAATCACTTTCAACTTCTATTTTAAGATCGGAATAACGTGTATGATTTAATACTACAGTATTAATCAGATTTTCATTATTAGATTTATTATGATTGATAGCATGTTCAAGGAGGCATATTTCAGTATGGAAAAGTCTGAAATTAATTGTATGACTAGAAAAAAGGTAAAAGATTTCACTAGGAGCGAAGCTATCGCGGTATCAGCCGTATCAATGGTACGGGCCGAGCTTCTCCAGCCCTGCATGTTTGGGTAGAAGAGCCCCTACCAAATTTCGATAAAGGGCCTAACCTTACTGGCTATATAAATATTAGAAACAAAAGCATACTGAAATATGGCTCCAAGGCTCACTCAAACAGCCGCGATGGCGGTGGTGATCTAATCGCGCGATCACTTGTACGCAGAATGCCGCGGTGGCGATCAGGGCGTGACCAGCGATCACAGCCATACCGCGCGATCAAGCACGCGCATTGTTACGGTGTTGTTACAACAAAACAACCATAGCGCGATTTGTGGCGCCATCTGTTGGCCTCTATAGTAGAAAAAATCTTTTTACCCCCATGGGGGGGGGGGGGGATTTCCAGGATAAAATTTATCCTTCCTCGGGTCTTAAACTATCTCCATACCAAATTTCATCAAAATCGGTTCAGCGGTTTTAACAGACAGACAGAGTTACTTTCGCATTTATAATATTAGTTTGGATATTTTATTTTTAATTCTATTGTTTTTATAGTCGGCGTGCGATGTATCGTATAGAACTGGGTAATTTTTAATAATTTCTATTAGTTCCTCCGTTCTGTCCGCAGCCATTTTGAACTTGTGACGCGGTGACGCGATCAGTTGTACAACTGAACGCCACCGTGATCGCGACCGCGGCCGCTGATACTACAAACCAACGCGGTGGCGATCAGGGCGTGGTTTGCGGTGGCGGCCAGCCGCGTCCGGGCCGCGCGGCGCCCGCGCTTGTTTGAATGTTTTCTTGTATTACCTAGCGTTACAACTGACTGCCACCGCCACCGCCACCGCCCATCGCGGTTGTTTGAGGGGGCCTGTCAATCATAATAGGTATAATAATGAAAATCAAGTGAAAGCAGACGTCACTGGATCTCGCTGTCAGCGACGACGGAAATTTTGTAAAATTCTTAAATATTAATTTTGGGACACATTTTATTTGCGAAATCAGAATTAATGATGAACATATGTATAAGTGATCTCAATGTGGACCTCAAAATTTGTAACAGCCCCCTTACCACCATCTCTTGTTGCGATTCAATAATTGAACAGATTGCTTATTCATTGGTATGAATAAGCATTCTATTCAGTTATTGAATCGCAATAAGAGATGGTGGTAAGGGGGCTGAAGTATTTATTCTTTCGGTATTGGAGTGAAGCGAACGGAACGCTTATACCCGCCGAAAAGTCACACCTGGAAATGAATAGGCTCCATAACCACTGAACCGATTTTGATGAAAGTTCTCACAATTAAAGACCTCGATAGGCTTGAGGTTTGTGTCGAAAAAAAGTGAGATCGATGATGACATAATATGATCATACATTTTCCAATGAAATCAATGGAAAACGTACTCAGCTCAACGAATCTACTCGCTCCACTCGACCTCGACATCTAGAATCCGGCTTAGTTGATTCTTGAACTCAGTAGTTTTTTCACCTATGTCAATGGCTCAAACTGTCATTACTTACAAGATTTTTATGGTTAGTCCAGTCAACATATAGAGAAGTTCTTGTACACGACCAATAAACGTGAATGGTGGTACGTTGTTTGAGAGACAGTCGGGTACGTAGGCTGGGTTTGAACGCTCATCAACCAGGTGAAGTATCATCCAATGTGCTTCAATAGTGGATACCCAAATAAATGGGCAGTTGAAAACTGGACCCAACCTAGAAATAAAGGTCAGAAAGGTATTAAAAGACTTACAACTGTGACATACACAAGGAGACCTAATTCTGACCCGACTCTGGTTGAGTTTTTTTGATTTAAAAGTGCGAAAATCATCGGTCGGTTTAAGTTAGAGATAAACTTTTTTTACCTCACTCGGTAGAGCTTTACAGTTGCCAATAGCCAAGGTGATGAAAAGCACAGACCTAGGATTTAGCCACGCACTTGCGATTGCTTTTGGAGGGGGAAATTACGTCTTCTCTATCTCTCCAAAAAATGCCAATGACAGATCACAACTATAACCTAACCTAACTATGTAAATAACCCGTCCAATATGTATTTCTTTCAATTATTTTAAAGTTAATTTATAAATTATTAACATTTTGTCTGACTTTAGCCTCTTCTCTAATATAAACCTAAGTTTAGCTGGCTATACTTAGGTTTACCAGTCATCAATTATGAGCAGCGTTGACAAATCGATCCAAAACGATGATTCCGTTGATGAAACGTCCCTTTTTAATCCGTTTACATATTCCGCTGCTTTTTATATTATTATTTTTCATACTACGAGGGGTGGCAGACAAGCATCCTGCTTGATGGGATGCGGTTACCGTAGCCATATAAACGCTCGCAACATAAAATTGCTCGCGCGCCGCCATTCGCGCTGCCAACGCTGCAATTCCTTCCTTTCAGTCTTTCCCCCCCCTCCCCCCCATAAAACCAACTCATAATGCGATTCAGTAACTGAATAGAATGCATATTCATACCAATGAATAAGCCACTTTATTTCAACTTAAATAGAGTCGCTTATTAATTGGTATGAATAAGCAATCTATTCAGTTATTGAATCGCAATAAGAGTTTTTTTTTTATACTACGTCGGGTGGCAGACAAGCATACGTCCCGCCTGATGTGAAGCGGTTACCGTAGCCATATTAACGCTAGCAACATAAAATATCGCTCGCGCGCCGCCACCCCCGCTGCCATCGCAGCATCTCCTTCCTTTCTGGTGACCTCACTCACTCGCAGGAACACAACAGCCCTCAAGGGAACCGTTATTTGGCTGCGGAATTGTGTGAGGTGGAGGTACATTCCCCAGTCGGGTAGCTTACAATTACGCTCCCTACCTCTCTTTTCGCCAGAGCTTCGTTTGTCAGTCAGTTGGTGGTAAGGGAGCTGGTGACTTCATTCGCTCGCAGGAATACAACAACCCTCAAGGAATTGTTAATTGGCTACGGTGGTTCTGTGAAATAGAGATACTTACCCAGTCGGGCAGCTTACAAAATAGTCCTATTTTACTCGCAACACTGGATATAAAATAAAGTCTACGATGTTAAAGCGCTAAAACTGCAACTAACCCTGCATATAAATCTACGAACAGCCACTCAGCGATAACAACATCGAATGTCTTGCTGGTGTCCCCCAGCAACTTGGCAAGATTTTTATTCTCCATTGTGGAAGTAGTAAGTTCAGAGATGAATTGGAACATCGATGTTGGATTGAATGATACTTCTTTGTTCATCAAGGCTGTGATGTTTAACTTCGAAGCTGGAAAATAATAAATTATTTTAATGAATCAATAAAATAATATTTATTTTTTTTATACCACGTCGGGTGGCAGACAAGCATACGGCCCGCCTGATGTGAAACGGTTACCGTAGCCATAATAACGCTCGCAACATAAAATATCGCTCGCGCGCCGCCACCCCTGCTGCCATCGCAGCATCTCCTTCCTTTCTGGTGACCTCACGCACTCGCAGGAACACAACAGCCCTCAAGGGAACCGTTATTTGGCTGCGGTATTCAGTGAGGTGGAGGTACATTCCCCAGTCGGGTAGCTTACAACTACGCTCCCTACCTCTCTTTTCGCCAGAGCTTCGTTTGTCAGTCAGCAGGGTGCACCGCGTGCAGGTGAAGTTGGCTTTGATTCAAAGATGTTGATGAACCACTTACACCCCAAAAATATTTAGAAATAAATATTTCTGGATTAGAAATTCAACGGAGAACTAAAGTTGTCGTCATAGCCTTCAGAGTTTGCAAGCTGAAGTGGCAATGGGCCGGTCACATCTGCCGAGTAACTGATGGCAGATGAGGGAGGAAGGTATTAGAGTGGAGGCCGCGCACAGGACGACGAAGTGTTGGGCGCCCTCCTACTAGATGACCTTAAGAAAGCGGCTGGGAGCGGCTGGATGCGGAAGGCGAAGGATCGTATCTGGTGGAAAGCATTGGGGAAGGCTTATATCCAGCAGTGGGTAGATACAGGCTGATGATAATGATGATGATTGAAATATTTCTGGACAAAAAGAAAAAAATAAAATAGGGTATGGCTGTGTCATGGGCACGGCCGTGTGTTGTACGTGAATACGTTAAATGCACTAAAATTATCTCAAAATGGCAGCGTTCCACCTCAATGTTCCATAGTCTTTACTTAGCGTAATAAATTCTTTGATCCGTCGACTATCCAGTGGTGTGATTGAATTTTGGATGGAGATGATAGATATGCAACACCAATATCCCCCGATTTTGTTAACATTCGTTTTTAGGGTTCCGTACCCGAAGGGTAAAAAGGAACCCTATTACTAAGGCGTCCGTCCGTCCGTCCGTCCGTCTGTCACCAGGCTGTATCTCACGAACCGTAATAGTTAGGCAGTTGAAATTTTCACAGATGATGTATTTTTGTTCCCGCTATAACAACAAATACTAAAAAATAGAATAAAATAAATATTTAAGGGGGCTTCCATACAACAAACGTGATTATTTCGCTTATTTTTGCTCGATAATGATAACGGCAACAGCTAGACGCTTGAAATATTCACAGAATATTTAGTTATATGCTAACTTTAAAAATAAATAATTAAATTAAAATAAAACAAATATTTAAGAGCCATACAACAATGCCATACAACAAACGTGTTTTTTTTTTGCCGTTTTTATAGATAATGGTACGGAACCCTTCGTGCGCGAGTCCGATCGCACCTGGCCGGTTTTTTTTAATTGCCGGGAGGCAATTAAAAAAAACCGGCCAGGTGCGAGTTTTTTTTTATATACGACTTTTTATAAATACGTATTTTACTTTTTTATGGATATGGAATCAATTTTAGATAACGGCAATAGGTAGACGTTTGAAATACTCCCATAATATTTAGTTATATATTTACTTTAAAAATAAATAATTAAATAAAAATAAAACAAATATTTAAGGGGGGGCTTCCATACAACAAACATGATTTTTTTGCCGTTTTCAAGATAATGGTACGGAACCCTTCGTGCGCGAGTCCGACTCGCACTTAGTCGGTTTTTTTTTACTATGTCGCGTGGTAGACAAGCATACGGCCCGCATGATGAGAATCGGCTACCGTAGCCGTATTAACGTTCGCAGCATGAAATATTGCTTGCACGCCGCCACTCCAGTGCCGACGCAGCAAGTCCTGTCTTTCTGGTGACCTCACTCACTCGCAGGAACACAACAGCCCTCAAGGAAATTATTTGTTAGTTTTTAAAGACTTTATTGTACCTACTATAAAAGTAATACACACAATGTTAATAATATTTTTTGTACAACGGCGGGCTTATCCCATCAGGTATCTATTCCAGTCAACCATAGAATCATCATCATCATCAGGTCCATTTTAGTCTCCACTACAGGAGTCTCCACTGAAGGAGGATTTGGCCTACACTCCCCACGCACGCAAGCACGGCCCGCGGCACAGAATAATATCACGCGGGCCGCATGCGGCCCGTGACGTGTATTTCATTTACCGGTTTTTATACAGTTTGTTATTGCTAAGGGCTTGTATATCGAATCTGATTGAAAATTATATATTTTTAGAAAAGTTAAAGTTTTATAACTAACTAGTTATAACTAATCTTAAACTTTCAGGATATGTAGGAAAAATGTCAAGTAGGTATTTGTTTCTGCGGCCCGCTATTCTGTTTAGTAATTTATAATGGCCTGGTATTGTATATGGTTTGGACAGCCCTGCTATACACAATTAGATATATATAGATATGTTTCTAGTTTATTATTTGGCTGCGATGTCCTGTGAGGTGGAAATAATTCCTCGGTTGGGCAAATTACAAATTGCCCTACATCGCTATAAACCTTTTGCCTACCTGTTCCTGCTTCATCAATCATGGCACTCAGGTCAATCTGGTGCAGTCTAGGTGGTGGGTCCTTCCTCGGGAATGGAGTCACATAGGTCACCTGAAAGACAGAAAGAATAATTTTGACGACCCCGGTGGTTAAATGGTTAGCAATGGCCACTTTGACACCGAGGTCGCGGGTTCGATCCCCGCACAAGACAAATATTTGTGTGCATGAACATGTCTGTTTGTCTTGGTCTGGGTGTTTTCTATGTATTATATATATGTATTTACAAAAAAAAATGTATTAAGAATAATATCAGTTATCCAGTACCCATAGTACAAGCTTTGCTAAGTTAGGTACTAGATGGCAGTGTGTAAACTTGACCAGGACTATTAAAATATTATATTATTTCAACATTATCTTCTTTTTTATTTCACTAGGATGTCAAACACCATAATTAACTTGTATAAAATGACATTTTATTTACAGATATGTTTCTAAGCGCCCGATTTTGCCGTTTAATGTGGTCTCAATTTTATGCAAACTACAGATAAATAATAGTTCAGTTAATATTATTTTATTAACTTTCGAACCGACCTGTCGGGACTGACCGGTCGGAGCGGTCACTCCTAACACAAGCACTTGTTCTGCTTAAAAGGAGTACCGAAATGATTGTAAGGATAATATGTATTGCATTTTTTAATTTTCTCGACAACAAACATCGCACACATAAAAAGGTAATAGTTAAGGTGCACCTGCCCAAGAACGCATTTTTACGCGTTCTAGAAAACGATGCTCTGACGAGAAATAGGTAGATAAAATTTATAATAGCCTCCCCAAAAATATAAAAGAGATACAATCTTTCCCACTATTTAAAAAGAAACTGCAACTCCATATTATGAAAAACGAATGGTAATTGCTATCAATTGCTATTATTATAGGAACTGTGTTCCGATACGTAATGAGGACACTGTTCACGGATACTGCACAGTCACAAATCTACACTTGTTTGTATTGCGTATATTAAATTTAATGGTGTAATTTAATTTAATTTGTAATACTAATAATTATTATTTATTGTGAGAATATAATAGAAATTTAGAAGTGAATAAGTGTTATCGTGTAATGAAGTAATAAAACAAATACCCTCACTTCTAATGTTACAAACATGTTTCATCTTAATATCTAAAACCTGGACGTTTTACCTGGATATTATGATGTGATCATGTGACATATGCATTACAGTTATGTAGGTACCTACCTCGTCAGCGTATGTGTAATTTTTGAAGTATAAGTATATGGCATAGGTGTAACTTTAGAAGATATTAAGTATGTAAGTACAATTTCTAAATGTAGTAAATGTAATTAATAATTATAATTAATTCAATAATAATAGCTACTACCGCTCCGTTCCTCAATCCATGCGATCGACTGTAAAATTTTAATGTTTTCTTGTGTTTCTCAATGTAAGTGAATATTGTATTCTGTTTTTGAAAATAAATGCATATAATCCATAAAATTTAGGTAGTTTAATCAATGATATTATAAATACTTTAGATATGGCATAACCATACTAAATTGCGTCAGAAAACGGTTCCTGGCTGGGAGATCGATGACGATGTTTAACTAGAGCTGCCAGCCCTCCGAGTTTGACCCGGAGTATACGGGTTTGAATAATGCATATCCGGGCTATGGGTTTTACATCGATATGTCCGGGCGGCGAGAGAAAGTCAACCGTATATCAAATCAAAGCAAAGATGCTGCAACAAACTCTTACCAGTAAAAAATATAATTTTATTAAATCAAATCAAGCTGGCCCTAGCAATAGCAGAGTTTGTAGGTAATACGCCTAATTATTAGATTTTAATAAATTATACCTAACTACCTAGTATGTTTTATTTTATTATAACAAAAAAAATAGAGATATTTCAATAATCTCCGGGTCTGCTCTCTTTGAGAAGTGGCAGCTCTATGGTTATACCTTATCATCTCGGCGCTTTATAATACTTGTCATATCGTTCTCTCGCTGAGTAGGTACGTAATCTGTGAAATGGCACCTCATTTTCTTTCAAAAATATGAAATTAAACTAAAATACTCATTTCCATCAAATATTATTGTATACTTGAGTGTGATATGAGATCACTTTATTTACTTTATCAACATAAATTGTGCATTTACGTAACACAGAACACGGCATTTTTTCTTATTTTAGTCAATTGTCACTAACGTCGGTTACGTTGGCTTGCTTGTGTGAACTAATTGCGAGGTAAGACAATTACCTCACTTTGTGGGTGTACGTTTTTGACGATTGTGTCATATCTATAGTATTTATCATTGATTGTAGTGGCACAGAATATGTAATAGTACTACGTACAGTATGGTCACACCCTGCCGCTCTCTCGTGTCGACCTCACCTCCCCTCTGGAACAGTTTGTATGGCGCCGCACACACACACGCTCATTTACGCTCTGCACAGACGCCATTGGTTATGTAGTAGTAAACGCCGCGACTTTTGTATGGAGTGGCCGGGATGTAGTAGTGGTGTAAAAAAGTACGACGAGGAGTATAATAAAAGTACAAATTATGTACCATAGTTAGAATTATTTTCTCACCTCATGTCCAGCATCCAGCAAGTGCTTGACGACGCCAGTGCCGAGGATGTTGTGGCTCTTGCCTGGCACAGGGAACATGACCAAGATCTTGTATGCATCACATAAGTGTGACGCCAGCAGAAAGAATAGTATCGACAAATACTTCATTTCCTGTAAGAGAGAACAAGATTGTTTCTTAATTTTTTTTTATACTACGAGTAACTCGGATAGCTGACAAGGATACGGCCCGCATGATGTGAAGCGATTACCGTATTATTATTAACGCTCGCAACAAGATATATTGCTTGCGTGCTGCCGCCCTTTCTGCTAACGCTGCAACTACTTCTTTCTGGTGACCACACTCACTCGCAGGAACAAACCTCAAGAGAATTGTTACTCAGCCAGTCAGTTTCTTCTTTAATAGATCGACTCATCTGTAGAACAGATGACTGGCTGAGTAACAACTAGTAGGACTCTTCCTATGTGATCATGGAACATAAACGTGTAAAAGCTATTTAGACTAGATAAGGAATATGAATTCTTTGTATGTTTGTTTGTACCTATTATGTTTATTTTTTTTTGACAAATTACACACGGTCATCTAAGCAAAGCTTTTACTATGGGTACTAGATAACTGATATAATACTTAAATACATATTTTTTTTGTAAATACATACATAAAAACGCCCAGACCAAGACAAACAGACATGTTCATGCACACAAATGTTTGTCTTGTGCGAGTATCGAACCCGCGACCTCGGAGTCAAAGTGGCCATTGCTAACCATTCGACCACCGAGCTCGTCTATCGTTTATCATGACATGTATATTATGTATGTACATAGTAAATGCCTATTCCTGCTTAATAGCATAAACCTGAACCATTATAATGCTAAAATTCTGCTGTACAGCTTTTAGCTGTTTTCAGTACCTTTGGTTGTATGATAGCATTTTTAAATGGTAAGTAAAAGCCTAGAGCTGCTGAACAGCGTAAACGTATATCATTGTAGTGCTTGCATTTTGAAAGATCAATTGAGTTCTGTTGTACACCTAGGAGTTCTTTAATCGAATACATGTTAGTTATAGTAATGCTTAAAGCTGTACATACATCCACTTAGTAGTAATTAATCCGTTTAGAAGACCTTTTTATCAACTCTTGGCGAACAGACTTAAGCTGTACAAAAATCTGGTTAAATAAAAGAAAATGGGTTTTGTCGTTCAAGTATCACTAAAATTGCATTTTGTAACGGAACTAAATCAGTTCACATGAAGTCTACTGGTATATAAGTGAACACATATAAAACCACTGTGCAGACGATGACACTACGGTGGTTTATCAAAAGTCTTCTCTCTGGCCTCTGGCTTAATAATGTACATGTGAGTATTTATACAGCTGATGGTATTAATAAGCCCTTTTTATGGTTCATCAAGCTGTTTAGAACGACAGCATTTTGTAAATATTCCATAACCAAAACAATATTATTATTTAGACTTATGTAAGAAACTAATAGACCTATAATAAAGTGATAGCTCAAGTTAATTCATAACTATTAAGTTAATCAAGCAAAAATTTCGTTCCACACAAAAATGTGCAATTGATTTTTTATTACACCCATATCTTTTTATAACATTTTTAACAAAGGCTCTATAAACTGAAGGCGCGTGAAAATTTTCAATGAAACCTATATAGACATTGACAGTAAACTACATTTCGCAGTAACATTTGAAGGCAAGTAATAGAACAAGAGTAAAAAAGTTACCCAGAATATAATGTCAAACAACAAACTTATTCAATTTCGTCACCATCAGTCATATCGCTAGACGATAATTAAATTACAACGTTTATTCTATTAAAGCATTTGTACCGCGGCATTAAGGATGTTTTTTCAAAAATATAGGACTTATTTGAGTTCTATATGTGAACACTTGAAAGACTCCAATAATTCTTTTGCTTAAATTGTAATGCTAGTGTAATGCTTCTGTAATGCGATTAGCAACTTCAATAACAGTAATAGTGCTAGTATAATGCTTCTGTAATGCGGTTACAACTTTTTTTGACCATAGTAATGTTGGTATAATACTTCTGTCATGCGAATAAAAAACCAATTAAGAACCTAAAGCTGTTTAATTTGTGCCCAAATTAGCATTATATTAGCATTATAAACGTATATAAAACTAATATAGAACTTGGGTTTTAATGCTAAAACGATACATTAAAACCATAAGTCGGTCATTATACGGCTACACTGTGTTACTTGGGCAATAAATACAGCAAGTAAATATATATATAGCAAACATTATATATAATAATTATTCACAATTATAATATGTTTTTCAGTTGGATTATTTTTTTCTTTTCATATATAAATTTAGATATTACTATATTAAAGGCATTTTTAGACTCAGTACTTATTATTGTTGTTTGCTATATATATATTTACTTGCTGTATTTATTGCCCAAGTAACACAGTGTAGCCGTATAATGGCCGACTTATGGTTTTAATGTATCGTTTTAGCATTAAAACCCAAGTTCTATATTAGTTTTATATACGTTTATAATGCTAATATAATGCTATATTAGCTATATTAACTATATATAGGTATATATACCTATTGTAATTGTGAGCAATTATATATATTATAATATGTGTCTGTTTTTCTATTTGATTCTTATTTTATGACATACGTTTTTTAGAATTTTCTTATTTTATTTATCTTCCGATATTATCATCATATCATCTATCGGAATCAAATAACGTTCAATCTGACATTAGCTCCCCATAAAATGCATGAAAGTGAACTACCAATAATACAGATCGGACTTTATTTTAGGGATGAGCCGAGATATTTAACTCAACTCTCGTTGTTGACGGTACGTATCCGATAGCATCCTATTATCAAATCACTTCAAATATATTATGGTTTATGACTAACGACATTATTATCATATATTTTATGATAAACCAGTCGTTGCTCTTGTTGAAATGATAATAAAAGTTGTGAAATATATTGTAGGTAACTAGATGACCCGACAGACGTTGAATTTGAATTGGTTTCGCGCAATCTGTCAAATGACTGACAATTCTGTCAAACAATATAAAGTTACATTAGAAGAGTTAATATGGTCTTTTTTTATATTATCTCAGCATATTGTCTGCGCCTCGCCTGATGGTAAGCGAAAAGAGGAGCCCCAATCGCATCGACAACGGACAAGAGACCTTGATGACTTGTCAGTTGACGCTGCCATGCTGGCCTACAAGATGCTTCTTCACGCTTCGCTTGAAGGATCCCATATTGTGTGAATAAGGTGGATCAGTTTTCTTGAAATTTCTAATTTTCAATTTTCTAATTCTCTCTCTCGAAAAGAACGAACCTCGCTCGCTTCATTCGCTCGGATTTTGATCTCTAACCTAACCTAACCCAACTATGTCGGATTGGCAACAATAATTGGATATTAGTTTTATTGCATTAAAGAATTAAGTAATTCTAGGTTATTTAGGTCGAGTTCAAGTACTTGGGTAAATTATTTATTTCATCATTTCACTACACTAGTTTAGGGATTTGTCATGTCACTAAATATTTTCACTAAGTAGACGTAATAAACAAGAAATCCGTGCAGCGTGGCAGTTGAGCTTCACTTGACTAGCCATCTCTGTAGGCTTTGAATGCCTTATTTGCCATGTTGCTGTCTCTCACATTGCTGAGAGGGGAATCAAATTCCAAAAGCTTCATACTCCTACGAATTTCTTTTGATTAAATTCGTTGTGAGTTCCAAGGCAGCCGTAGTCTTACCCCCGGGACTGCAATGGACTTCATTGTTCATTGCTTTTTTGGTGGTCGCCGCTGTTAATCCTGGTTACACAGGAGACACACTGATGAGAATGTGTGTGTGAGGTAGCTGCAAGAGCATGCAATAGATTTCTTTGTGAAATGAAAGAATAAATGTAATTCAAAAGGTTTCATTGCTAACACTTTTAAACACATCGACAAAAAAAAGTTCACTTTTACTCAATACATGTTTTTATTTTATTTTTTTCGCGAAAATAAACAATTTTATGAAAACTGCTAGAACAAACGTGATTTCGTGATATCCGGTTGGGATCTTTTTATCATATTTACACGAGTGAATTGTTACCTGATGGTGGCATCACTAAGAATATTATAATAATATAATGAAATAGCTTGGCTATTTCTAATCAGAACACAAACCTATCCAAACCTAACTAAAAGATAATTTAAATACAATCTGCCTAAAGTTAGCCGTTCTGTAATATGGCGGTTCTACCAATTGGCTGCATATACATATATATTATTTCATTGTTTCTCATTGTCAATGACTCTTCAATGGAAGATTATTCAACAAGTCGTTATAAAACTCTGCCTCAAGTACAGGTTTTACCTGGTGCTTATGTGTTCTGATAAATAAATCACTCGTGTCAATGATGTTTGCACACGTATCAACACTTGTGCGTGCAATGTATCTTTTTATCCGACTGTGACAAAGCGAAAAGGAAGAGTAATGTTTTTAGCAGTCTATTATTTACGCCGGGTGCCAAATAAGGAAACGGTCAGTATGTAAGGCGTCGCCAAAGGGGGGCAGGGAGCCCCCCCCCCCCCCCCGGAGATTTTATTTATTTATAAATTTTATTTATTGTACAGTCAAGAACACATGAAGCTTTACACGTTGGACTCTGTGCCGTTATTATTACAATCGCTGTAACAAGTAAAAAGCTTCATGAGCTGTATACTTTACCTACAATTCATACTTTTCTCATTCTCCATATCAACTTGTGACCCCCCCCCCCCCCCCCCCCCCCGGGCAATCCGCTGGCGACGACCTTGTGTAATGTGGTTACCGTATCCTATGGCATTTTATATATAGTCAGCCCATGGGCGAAGATCACGGCAGTAAAAATTGACTACATAGCGCTTACTCAGGTCCTGCGCATGTATACAGTACGCAAAGGAAAATAACGTGAATACACAGGAAGGCATTTTATCTACAACAGACTGGGCCGGATTGAAAATTAAAGTAATGAGAATCATTATTAGGTATAGACCAAGATGTGTAACCTATTATTATTTATATACCTACCAATAAGGAAAAAATATACTATTAAAATCGCAAGTCATCGTGATATAGCACCCAAACGGGTCAGATGCGTGAGGGCAGACATCATTAGCTAATTTTGTAATAACAATTAACTTAATTATGACGAAAATGGTTTTATCGCCTTGAATCTAATATGTCGACGCGACGCCTTGACGATTTTGAAGGCTGGAATCTAATTTTTCTCAGCAATTACAAAACATATTAAAGTATTTTTGACCAAGTCCTTCATGTAATACCAAATACTTCACAAAATTTTGTCGATTAAAGATGTCGTTTGAAGGCGTTGTTTTTTTCTTTTACACGAAATGTAATAAATTAAAATTTTATAACAGAAAAAAATTTCGAAAATTAACCTTTTGACGTGACAACGTCTTATAAATTGGTTAGCCGGGTGACACTTCAAGAAACTGGGTCACGTTATGCGCTTACAATGAGAGCGAGTGAAAGGCTCTAATTGTAAGCGTGTCGTGGACGCGTGTCCCTTCTAAGAGCGAGAGAGACTCAAAGTCGTTGTCACGTAAAACTTTCGCCCGTATACCGACTTTACAGGCAACCAATTTTTTTTAAAAAATATCTGTCTAATAGATATATATAAATCTCGAACTCCTTCGTGCTGCGAAATTTAAGGGCACGTTAAGCCGTCGGTCCCGGCTGTTGTCTTTAGATGACAGTCGTTAAGCCAAGACAGTGGCCTTAATGCGGTTTGAAAAGACTGACCTCCGCCAACCCGCAGTTGAGCAGCATGGTGGAGTATGCTCTAAACCCTTTTGATTGAGGGGAGACCCGTATCTCAGCAGTGGGATGAACGGTTGACGACGACGACGATGTATTTTATAGGCATACAGGACAAAATTCTTATGAAATTTCTCTACAGGCTCAATGATTACATTTTTTAAAATAGGTCATAATTTTTTTACGACGAAAAAACCAGAAGCAGCGCTCGTTATCTCGTGAAATAATAGATATAATGATTAATTAGTATTGAATATTTCGTTTATCAATACTTCACCTTAATAGTAATTTATTGTGAATAGTCTAACACATAATTTAAAAAAAACCCGACTCCAATAATTACTATACAATCGTAAACACCACTAAGATGTTAAAAACACTATCAGAACTGAATTTTATGATATGAAAAAAAATGGGACCAATCTGAAAGTATACTCTTTCAAATAAAAAAAAATATTTTCTTATCGGTTTATAAGTAACGGAGTAATGAAGTAACAAACATTAAAAAAATACAGCCGAGAACTTCCTACTTTTTTGGAGTGTGTAAATAATACAGAGAGTAATTTGTGGTTCTAGTCTGAATTATTTCTGTTAGCAACGCGATTGGCAAACATTCTAATTTGATAGACAAATATGTACACGTACAAACAGTGGAGATAACTCAAATTGTAGACAGAAGCGTAGTTGTCACGTCAATTATGCCGCCAACCAAGAATAAATAATACAAACGCCGAGCGGCATTTGAAATAAATTTTTAATATGTTAAACTGGTTAAACACTATAAAACTATTTATATTATCCTATATTTCCTATTTATGTATTCTAGTAGCAATCAATTACGTAGTAATATATAAAATTATATATTTTGAAATGTTTGTAGATTTGTACCTACACGATCGAATTCAAATTTACCTACTTATTAATTACTATTTATTAACCTTTGGTCAGATGTATTATTTGTGAGATCAGACGCTTGGCTTCATATATAAATTAGAATAATAATTAACGTATTGTCACGTGTTATTTATTCTTAAGATCACGTTTTGTGCATCATTAGAGCCTATTTCAGTGATGTTATAAATACTATAGACATGGCGCTTTTAATACACTTGCTGTTTTTTTCCCTTGCTGAGTACATAACCAGCGCAATGGCTAATTATTGTCTTGCAAAAAAATATATGAAATTAATCTAAAATACACGTTAACATCAAATATTATTATGTACTTCAGTGAGATATGTGATCCCTAGACCTTTGTTTCGTTTAGCGACATAAATTGTGCATTTTCTAATACAGAGGACAGCATTATTTCCTATTTCTATCAAATGTCACGTCAGTTTCGTCAGCTTCCTTGTGCGAATTAATTGCAAGGTGAGACAGTTGGTCCACTTTTCGGGTGTACGCTTATGACGCTTGTGGCATATCCATAATATTTTATATCAAACATCATTGGCCTATTATGACACAATAGTTTGACTATTAGATCTACGTAAAGTTAATGATGAGTTCTGAATAAACAGGAAATGTACGTTTTCCAACCAGCTGTTTTATGATAGAACAACAATATGCAAGTACACACACCTACTAGTTATTGTCGGTTTTTTTACGACGTGCGCGTTAATGTTCCTCAAACAAAATACATAATATTTCATCACCTTTATCCACACTTTGAAACTGAACTTTATGCTTTTGTAATAAAATTTAATCTTATTACAAAAGCATAAATTATCAATGAACCGTTACACAAATCAAGACACAAATTACAATACGTTCCGCGGACCACCTTTCGGGAAACCTTGCTGTATATAATGTACGAGAAGCTCGATGGTGTCGTTGCACGTGTCAGTCAAATCGATCACGCAAGTTAAGCAACGTTCACCGTAGCCTATCCATGGATGGGTTTATTTATTTCCAGCTCCTCCGTGCTTCAGAGGGCACGTTAAGCCGATCCTGGCTGTTGTCATAAGAGGACAGTCGTTAAGCCAAGTCAGTGGCTCTTTGGGCGGCTTGACCTCGGCCTACCCACAGTTGAGCAGCGCGATGGATTATGCTCTAAATCCCTTCGATTGAGGGGAGACCCATATAATAATAAGGACAGTGGGATGAATATGGGTTGATGCCGAGTACTATCTTTGTGTAATAAGAACATAAAATATGCCGAAACTTGTTCTGTCTACTCAATCAAGTATTTTTTATTGTGTAACTTGTATATACTATTCTACTGAACCGCCTGCCCCCTTACCACCAACTCTTATTGCGATTCAATAACTGAATAGAATGCTTATTCATACCAATGAATAAGCGACTCTACTACTACTCTACTCTAGTTTGACGAGCTCGGTGGTCGAATGGTTAGCAATGGCCACTTTGACTCCGAGGTCGCGGGTTCGATTCCCGCACAAGTCAAACATTTGTGTGCATGAACATGTCTGTTTGTCTTGGTCTGGGTGTTTCCTATGTATTATAAGTATGTATTTACAAAAAAAAAATGTATTTAAGTACATATATCAGTAGTCTAGTACCCATAACACAAGCTTTGCGCTTAATTTGGGACTAGATGGCGCTGTGTAAATTATCCAGAAATATCTATATCTGTTTAATAACTGAATAGAGTCGCTTATTTATTGGTATGAATAAGCATTCTATTCAGTTATTGAATCGCAATAAGAGTTGGTGGTAAGCCCCGGTCGTTGTAAACGTCTGTAAACGGCCTACTCTCACAGGTATGTCGTATACGATAAGTAGGGTTGCCAACGTTTTTTACCACAAAATAAAGTATATTTAGGTCTGACAAGAATATTAAACAGTATTTTAGAAAAATGAACATATTTTTTTAGAGCTTCTCACGCTACTTTTTAATTTATAGATTTTTTTAAATATTATATACTCGTACACCTCACTACAATTATATCTAAAATTAAATCTCATCTCAATCTCAAGGAGCTCATTTTTTATTAAAATAATAGTTATAATTAATGAGTAAATAAAAAAAATGTATGAGCGTCTAAGTCTAACCCTAGTGTTAAGCATCAGATGCTGAAAACAGTATTTTGTATACTTTATTTTTGTTCAACAGTAAACAGTATAATGTAGTGAAAAACAGTATAGTACTGTTTTTAACAGTATAGTTGGCAACCCTAACGATAAGCGACCTTCGCCATGCGCAGCGCACACTCCTATTATTGTATCTAACAACCAAATTACAGAAATCATTTACTCGTTAATTAATAGTGTCGTTTGCGTGTGCCCATTTTGAACGGCGGAGTTGAATAAAATTACTGCTATGTGTCTACTATGCTCTCACTGTGTTCCCTATAACACAAAAAATATATAACAATTCTACTTGCTGACCCGGCAAACGTTTTGCCCTCAGATCACAGCAAACAAGGGTTTTGCCACATAAATTATACTAATATTGCTATTAAAAAATAGGGGTTGATCGTAGAAGGTAATTTCAAGTTGTATGTATTTTTCAATGCTAAATCATAATGAAATGAAAATATCAATAAAATAAAATATATTCAGGGGTGGATCACCCTTATCATTTAGGGGTATGAAAAATAAATCGATTCCCAGACCTACCCTATACGCACACAAAATTTAATAAAAATCGGTCCAGCCGAAGGAGTTTGTTTGGCAACAAACTCCGCGACATGAGAATTTTATACATATATTAGAATGTACTTACCGCTTTATATGATCAAAGTTCTGAAAATTCAATTCGAATACACTGAATTAATTTTTAAACACAAAACACTAAGCACTAAAACAATAAAAATAAAACAAGTTCCTACACAATTACACTAATTATTATTATGTGGTAGTGATCTATTAACATAATTAATATTTAAATGTAGTAATTATTAATTTAAATTATTTTGTAATTAAAAATTACTTCGAATTTTGACACAAAATTAATGAGAATCTGATTCTATTTTCCGTAGGCGTAATATTTATTACTGTTTTTTTTATATTCTGTGGTCACGACATTGACTGTCCTACTCTGTGGTTGTACTGTTCATTGAGTGTCGAGACTCGTTGAATGATGCGAACATATCAGATGACATCAACGGACAACACGACGAATGGAATGCTAATCAATATTTCAATATTCACAGCTTTAATTTAATGGCCGTGTGGTTTCCGGCAGACTAGGCAGACTAGAATAGAATCCTCTTCCCGTGGATGTCGTACAAAGCGACTAAGGGAAATACATTATAAAACATCGATCTAGGCCTCCCAAACCCGTCTGGCCAGCGTGGGGACTGTAGGACTGGGACTAGCAGTACTAGTAGGACTCCTTACACCCCAAAATTAATGTTTTATTTATTAAAGTAAAACTTCTTTATGCACGCTAGATTTGGGGAGTAAACTGGTGAATGCGTGACGAGAGCGTTACGAAAAGTGTGATCGGGCGTGGCGAACGGAAGTTGAGAGGGAGATATAAGTCGAAATTTAACTTCAGTCGTGTGGTCTAAAGCTAGCTCATTTTTTTTTAAGTAGAACACTACTTTAGGCGTGCTGTATTTTGTGATAAGTGAATGAAACAGTCATGCTCGGGCACCTAACTTGACACACAGCTCTGTTACGCTTGCTCGAGTAAAGTGGGTAGAGAGTAGTAGGTAGGCAATACATCCATATCCATACTTCCGTACTATTATTATAAATGTGAAAGTGTGATTGTTTGTTTTCTTTATACAACGTCGGGTAGCAGACAAGCATACGGCCCGCCTGATGTGAAGCGGTTACCGTAACCGTATTAACGCTCGCAACATAATATAGCACTTGCGCGCCGCCACTCCCGCTGCCAACGCAGCAACTCCTTTCTTTCTGGTGACCTCACTCGCAGGAACACAACAACCCTCAAGGGAATTGTTATTTGGCTGCGGTATTCTGTGAGGTGGAGGTACATTCCCCAGTCGGGTAGCTTACAATTACGCTCCCTACCTCTCTTTTCGCCAGACCTTCGTTTGTCTTGTCAGTCAGCAGGGTGCACCACGTGCAGGTGAAGTTAGCTTTGGCTCAAAGATGTTGATGAACCCCTTACACCCCAAAATTTGTTTGTTTGTCCTTCTTTCGACTCGACGACCCAGACGAGTTTCGCTTACTTTGGGGCTAGATGGCGCTGTGTAAATTGTCTGACAATATTTATTTATTTTATAGCCAATGTAATAAATTGGTCATTATTTATATTAGCTGGCCAATGTAATAAATTGTCAATTAATAATAATTAAGCTTACTTGGCACCACATTATTGATCATCTAGGTTGACGGAGCTACGCTTCGCGGAGCTCCTATTTCCGATAACAGGACACAAGAAAACCCTAACCTAACCAAAAATCAACTCAAATCTAACTAAAACATGATTTATTACATTGACCAAGTATCAATCAGTATGAGTAATAATTAACCTATTACCTTGACCATAACGTATACATACAGCATAGGGAGCGATACCACAGATTACATAATAATTACTACGTAACAGATACTTCACTCAGTAGAAAATTTCCAATACCTACTGCTATAATAGCCTACTCCGTCGCGTCAGCAACCGCTGCATGCTAAAATGTGCCTAAATGCTCAAGCGTACAGTTGTGATTGCTTCGCACCGCGCGATCCCACAGCAATCGCAGGGCCTGAATTTGGTCCGCAAACGGCCCGAGACCGCTTGGCCGGGCGGTAGGTAACTATAGCGCGCAAGTACATGGAGTGACGGAGGCACAGTTTTAAATAGTAATACTGTGACGGAGGCCTGGCGATACACACACGAGATAATTTAATGAAATGATAATAAAAGTTGTGAAATACGATTGTAATATATACTAGTATATAGAGTATATTTTAGGGGTGTAAGTGGTTCATCAACTTCTTTGAACCGAAGTCAACCTCACCTGCCCGTGCACCCTGCTGACTGACAGAAGAGGCTCTGGCGAATAGAGAGGTAGGGCATACCGTACTTTTTAAACTGCCCGACTGAGGAAGTACCTCCACCTAACAGAATACCGCAGCCAAATAACAATTCCCTTGAGGGTCGTTGTGTTCCTGCGAGTGAGGTCACCGGAAAGGAAGGAGTTGCTGCGTTGGCAGCGGGAGTGGCAGCGCGCCAGCGTTATTTCATGTGACGAGCGTTGATATGGCTACGGTAACCGCTTCACATCAGGTGGGCCGTATGCTTGTCTGCCACCCGACGAAGTATAAAAAATAATAATAATAACCACATAACCATGAACAATGAACATGATGTGTCGACTAGACATAACCACGATATGGAATCGATCTGTTAGGTAACAACTCAATGTTTTAGGTCCCCAATAGTGTTAGAAACTTAAAATCCGTGGTGCACAGCAGTTGAGCTTCACTTGACTAGCCATCTCTTTAGGCTTTTAATGCCTTATTTGCCATATTGCTGTCTCTCACATTGCTAAGAGGGGAACGATAGCAGATTGAAAGTTGATCGAGTTTGAATTGTGAATTGACTGAAGTTATAATACTTGATTTCATTAATTAATTATTATCAATTCTTTTTGTTGGCAAAGTAACATTCGTAGTTTGTTTAATTTTCGGTCATATTTCGATATAATCCTACTTAAATTAAAATTTGAAGTTACATATTGTGGTAGAAGAATTCCAAATGTGACATTGGTAAGATCGAGACTCGATCGGATTAAAAACTGTGTTTTGACTACATTTTAATTACGAGAATTGCCCCTCAGACTTTTTGGCGCGAACTTGGTGAGCGCGGATGTGCTTTGAAACAAATTTTCATAATTTAATGTAGTTACTAGTAGTCAGGTTATGTAGTAGTTATAATGATATTGATTCATACATTATAGTTATTAGTTTATGGTGCAAGTAATAATCATTTAAGTGCATAAAATTAGTAAAATCTTTGATTAAAAGTGTTTGAATTGGAGCTGCCGAGTCATTCCAAGAAGTCGTACAAAACAGCATAAAAATCGCACTATCGGTTTTATTGTTGACTTATTACAACCAATGGAGGAGCAAGAAGATACCTGACGATGTTTTCGGCATGTCATTGAATTCGGGAATAAGATAAAGAAATGATACAAAAAGACGGGCTCTAAAAGACACTGGTTCCGGAGCCGTAAAGCCATTTGATAAATAAAATAACTTAGTATAATCTCCATTCCATTAGATAATTATTCCGTGTACACCATTTTTTGTGGCCATAAGGTTAATTCCATTTCGTCGTATCCTACACGTTAATATTATCTGTTTCAGAGTGCCGTATTTATAGCAAACAAAGAATCATTATAGTTTTAATGTATTGACTAGCCCGGTGGTCGAATAGCTAGCAATGGCTACATTGACACCGAGGGTCGCGGATTCGATACCAGCACAAGGCAAATATTTGTGTACATGAACATTTTTACCCAATAACGGATTTTCCTTAAGGCCAACTAGGGCCGGGCTTAGGGCGGATAAATGTTAGGGCCGATCGGGGTTGGAGTATACCCTTCGGGGCACTATGGAGCCAGCGATATTTTTGCTATGGTATCGTATAGATCCTACCAAATGAAACATTTTCGGTCATGTACTGAATTCTCGTACGTCGCATAGTTTTTGAGAAAATATTTGGGAAAGTAGTGAAATTCGATTTTCTCGCAAACGGTGCGTCGTACCGGAAAATTGTACATGACAAGAAATTATCCCTTTGATGTGATCTCTGATGTGCGCATATAAAAATGTGAGATTTAAAAAGAAAAAATATCTTCCAAAAATTTGCGTCCTGACTCATACATTGTTAAAGTCTATTTTTCTCGAAAACGGCGCGTTGTACGAAAAAGTTATATATAACAAGAAATGATCTATCTGATGTGATCTTTGATGTGCGCATATAAAAATATGATAAAAAAAAAAACTGAAAATTTGGTATGAAGCTGATAAATAAGAACCAAGATACCATTATGTATAAGAAGGAATAAAGAGTTAGCCAATAAGAACTAAGAAGATACGACCTAGGGCGGCGAATACTCGGCCTAGGCTGTCAAGGCTACAAATCCGCCTCAGGGTGCTTTATATGAAAATACAATACAATACAATACAATACAATATACTTTATTGCACCAAAATAAATGAAAAATATACAGTGAAAACATTAAGTACCAGTACAAAGGCGGTCTGATCGTCGAGCGATCTCTTCCAGACAACCTTAGGGTAGAGGACAAATAATATGAAATCAAGGTAGGTGGCGCAGATATTATTAATTACTATAAGTAATAAATTGTAAATACTTACATACATGCTTAATTATATAAATAAATAAATATGCACATACATACATACATATATACATATACACACATACATACATACACATACATACATACATATACATACATACATATACACACAAATTATATAAACCTAGTATAGTACTAATGAGTCTAATCAGGTAGAGGTTAAAATTGTGACTAATGAAAATTAGATAACATTAAGAGAAAGATAGTGGCTTTTGACAAGATTTTTAAACAAAGCTAGCGATTGAGCATTCCTGATCTGAGATGGTAACGCGTTCCAAAGGCGCACTGCCTGCACAGAAAAAGAATTGGAGTAAAATTGGCAAGAGTGAGACGGTGTTTTGAGGCGGAGCAAAAGTGTGTTGCGCAAGGCGCGGCCCTGCACTTCGGTATGAAACAGGAAACGTTCTTTTAGGTAGACAGGAGATTTAGGATTAAAGAGAATAGAGTAAAGAAGGGTAAGTATATGCCAGTTACGGCGAAGTCTGATGGGGAGCCACTTGAGCTGAAGGCGAAATTCAGAGACATGGTCATATTTGCGAAGTCCAAATATGAACCGTATACATAGATTTTGAAGACGCTCAAGTTTATTTAGTTGCTCTTCGGTGATATCATTGGTGTCAGTGGGCAAAAAATTTCGCAATCTTCTAATAGAAGCGGAAGCGGCGAATAATTTTCTACTGACGTCAGCAATCTGTGCTGACCAAGAAAACGTACTGTCAAAAAGAATTCCGAGATTTCTCACTTTATTACTAAATTTTACAAGGGTGCCATCAAATGTAACAGAAGAGATATGATTCCAATCAATTTTACAAATTTGTCGAGAACTACCTATAATAATGGCTTGCGTTTTCGAAGGATTTACAATAAGGCCATGAGACTTTCTCCAGACAGATATACGTGATAGATCTTCGTTAATAGAGGATATGGCATTTGGAAGCTGCATCAAAGGAGCCTGTGTATAAATTTGTAAATCATCTGCATAAAGATGGCAAGAGGAGCGAAGTTCAGATGTAATGGAGTTAATGAACAAAGCAAATAAAAGAGGAGACAACACGCCACCCTGAGGTACGCCAGCCGTAGTAGGGCACCAGGTAGAGAATGTATTCTCAACACGCACCCGTTGCTGACGTCCATACAGGTAAGAACGAAACCAATCAATCACCGTAGGAGATATGTTGATAGAACGCAGTCGAAGTAACAATACATCAAAATCGACCGTATTAAATGCGTTACTAAAATCCAGCAAAGTCAAAACAGTAAGGTCTCCATTGTCCATACCCGACCGGATATCTTCGGTGATTTTCATGAGAGCGGTAGTCGTGCTATGACCTGGGCGGAAACCTGATTGGAAAGGATTGAGAATATCGTATTTATCAAGAAAACTACTTAATTGCATTTGAACCAGGCGTTCGAGGACTTTGGACAAGAAAGGAAGAATGGAAATAGTGTTTAAATATGAAATTGCTATTTTCTTTAAAATTAAATTAAATGTAATTAAATCAAAAAATTAAATTAAATCGCATGGTGCATCTCGCACCATGCGATTTAATTAAATTTTAAAGAGTGAAACTTTTTTCATACAATAACTGTAACGTTCTAAGTTTAAAAATGTACAACATTCAATTGTTTGACGTTTGTCTTCGAAGTACTAGTGCCGTTTATGTGAAAAATAAACCATAAGTGTAATAAAAAAAAAAAAAAAAAAAATTGTTTTATTCATTCGCGTTTCACCTATTTCCAATATTATGTATTTTATATGTCCGAGTTCGACTTCCAGCTCATACAAGATTATTTGCTTTCTCAGGGTCCTTGAATTGTATGTAGCCAGACTCAGCTTTGTTTGGCAGCCAGATCTAACCCAGGGATTCTTTGCCCCCGATGCCCCGTCTTGGCGAGTTCCACTGTATTTCAAGAAACCCCAATCCTTGAGGGAAGTCATATTCCAAAAGATTCCTACTCCTACTAATTTCTTCTGATTAAATTCGTTGTGAGTTGCAAGGCAGCCGTAGTTTTACCCCCGGGACTGCAATGGACTTTATTGTTCATTGCCTTTTTTGGCGGTCGCCGCTGTTAATCCTGGCTACACATGAGACACAGTGGTGGGAATGTGTGGTGGGCCCCCGTCCCGAAATCCTTGTGGCTTGTGGGAGCCTCATCTCTCGTTTAGCATCACCTAGGGGGCACGTGTACGACATCAGTGTTGAGGTTTTCACCTACGAACGCAAGAGACTCCACCCCCTAGAAAAACTATCACGGAGGAATAGGCGTTACATCGTTTACTACAAACAGTCGAACAACGAAGTTGGTAACGTGTTTCATACACGTAAAATGTACGTAAGCGGATCTGAAAATAAAATACATATTTGTCTTTGTATGTTTGCACGTAATCTGTACGTATATTTAGCTATTTCCTACATCCCACTGATAGTATAAGGGCGTACCTATTTTAAGAATAAAACATAATTATTATTTGGAACGTTTATTATTAACGTTACACAAGAATCACAACATAATCAAATTGAACGCCATCTTAGCCATAGACATAAAACTCCCTAAACCATAGATGATACATGTATATGTATAGTATGTATGTATATGTATAGAACAGTACCTACTGCAAAACTAACGCCAAACTCGACAAATTAATTAATAGCTAAACAAACAAGGAATCAAAAACCCGTTATTAACACCTATAGTTTTTTAATAACTCATAAAATTGAAAAAATGTTACATCTGTAGTTGAAGTAAAATGTGTCAAAACAGCCGTTTTCCGCTAATTTCTTGGTAACAACTTCGGGATTCATTGTCTCATTTGCTTTCACAAGGCGCACGCGGGCGATTCTACGATTAAAAAAGAAAAAAAAAAAGACCAAGAGGGCAAGAGTTGCTTGCAATGTTTAAATACCAAATACCTAACCCAAATCGATTGACTGGCATTTAAAAAAAATATTAAAAATTTACAAGTTAAAACCAAAACCAATGATAGAATAAAACCAAAACCAATATAGAAATATGAATTGAACAACATTGAAACATTTGAAACAAACAACAGTGAATTGTACACAATTGGTACAACAAACAATTGTTAAACAGAAGAGAGGGGAAGAGGTCGGATGAATGGCCATCAGGGGATAGTACTTAACTTACCGCTGGGAGAGAAACTGAGAAAATAGAATTATATGAATCTACATAATACGAACTTTGAACAACTTGACTGCATGACAGAAGAATACTAGCGGAAATTAATTCTAAAGACAATGAGAGATAACCTAAATCTTGAAAGCTAAAAATGTGAAGATTGCAATACGAGAAGAGAATTTTCAGAGGAAAGAAAAGACGAATAAAATAAGAGAATATAAAAGTATATTTCGTACGAGGATTCTAAAAAAATATGTCACACTCATTAATCGTGTTTTATTTTCAAAATTATACGATTCATAGAACTGATTATATACATAAATGTTTTGAAAATAATATAAATAGTAACTAAAATGACAGCAATAAAGTCGAGGTACAACTTTTGGTAAATGGGAACATGAAGGACGGGCGAGCGGAGATGGTTGGCGCCGTTCGTTCGCACTACGTGTTCTATCCATAAGACCATCTCAGCTCCAGGTGGAACCAAACGTTGGTGGTATATAGTTGAATATTCCATGGCTTTCTTTTTATACCTGTAAGATCAACATATGTGGTGTAAGTATAACATATATAATTTTGTTCCAGTTAAGCTTTTATTTTATTTGTCATAATCGTGATTTCATATCACGAACGACGAAACTGTGGAATCAACTTCCCTCAGCGCTATTTCCGAATAATTACGACATGGGAGCCTTCAAGAACAGAGTCTATATTTCCCTTAAAAGGCTGGCAACGGATCGGCGACCCCTTGGTGTTGCTGATCTCCTTGGGCGCTGATGATTGTTTTCCACCAGGTGACCCACATGCTCCTCTGCCCCTTTCTTATATAAACAAAAAAGATGACCTTTATTTAATTCCATAGTCAAGTAAACAATTTTAGCATAAAATGTACATAAAATTATTTAAAAAAATATTTACTTACAGTACATTTATTGTACAGTAGGTACCATGCGTTATCACCCGCCTATGTAGCTGCTAATGCTCCGAACAGCCTTTTCAAACATATGGGTTACCAAAATCTAAAAAGATATTTTAAATTTCAACTGGTTAGGTTAGCACTTCAAACAAGAAAATAGTGATAATTAACTTATTTTTTTTTATTTTTATTTTTTTATACTATGTTGGGTGGCAGACAAGCATACGGCCCGCCTGATGTGAAGCGGTTACCGTAGCCATATTAACGCTCGCAACATAAAATATCGCTCGCGCGCCGCCATCCCCGCTGCCATCGCAGCATCTCCTTCCTTTCTGGTGACCTCAATCACTCGCAGGAACACAACAGCTCTCAAGGGAACCGTTATTTGGCTGCGGTATTCTGTAAGGTGGAGGTACATTCCCCAGTCGGGTAGCTTACAATTACGCTCCCTACCTCTCTTTTCGCCAGAGCTTCGTTTGTCAGTCAGCAGGGTGCACCGCGTGCAGGTGAAGTTGGCTTTGGTTCAAAGATGTTGATGAACCCCTTACACCCTCTTATTCAATTTTGATTATCTATCTGACTATATATATATCTACTAACTAGCTGCCCACGGCTTTGCCTCTTGTAAAGAATTTTATAAACTCCATTAGATAGACTATTTGATCAAAATTCTTAGCCGATAATATCCAGGTGAATTTGCGGCGGGTCCGCTAGTACTAATAAGTATAGATATGATATGGGTCAGTTACGTGACGATTACACAAATCTTAAATAGTCCCTTTTGATAATATTATAAAAGACAAATAACTTACCGAGGATCTGTTAGCATACGTTGAATTGCTGTATTTAATTGTTCAGGCATTTCTGGCTCAAAATCCACTTTAAGACCAAAACCTTTATCCACAGCCCTGTTCACATTCATGAATTGATCTCCGTAGATTGGAATACCGATAATCGGTACTCCAAAATGTATAGTTTCAGTGGTGGAGAGCTGGCCTCCATGGGTAATAAAAAGGCGACAGTTTTTATGAGCTAAAAAATAAATAATTGATACATAAAACTCATTCACATATAGAATATCTTTAAATTGACAAATATATACTTAAAATGACATTTATGAATCAAAATGTCTAATTTCATTTTGAGTTCAAAAAAAAAATTTTTGTGTGCAAAAATCTTCAGCTCCTTGAAGCTCTATCCATTGTACTGACGATGATCGTTAATAATAGTCTAAAACGAAGCTTGATTTCCATATTAAGAAATCTATTCGGACTCCTCTTCGTTTTAAGTAGGTAAACCCACTGTTGTGTCGACGTGTTGGGAAGTGAAACAGTATTCACCTAGTATGCTCTGCTGTGGAACCCATTTGACAACATGTACGTTTTTGGGCAAATTGTCTAAAGAACCCTCAAACTTCCATACGACTGTTTGTTTAAGTTCACTAAAAACTTTGAGGATACTCTTCGTCATTACATCAGTCATGTCCAAGCTTCGTAACACTGACCCTAGGCTAAAATAGATCACTCCATTTTGAGCTCCGTCCATTATCTTCTGAAGATCCTGAAAGCAACAGTTCAATTTACAGTTGCTCGAGGTAGTTATTAGTAGTTACACTGTTGGCCGTGTGATTTCCGGCAAACTAGAATAGAATCACTCCGTTTCTTCCGGTCAGACCTCCCCAACCCGTTTGGCCAGCGTGGGGAGTGTAGGCCAAATCCTCCTTCCGTCTAGAACGGACGAGAGAGGGTCGTGCTCCTGTAGTGGAGACTAAAATGGACCTGATGATGATTATGATGATGATGACACAGTTCTGCAACATAGATGGGGGCTTAATATATTGTACCGATTTATATTGCCTAGATTGGGTACACCATTGGAATTATATGTAAGAGTATTATTTATTTGAGTTGGTTTTGTTGCGCTAAGGTTGCCGTGACTTTTCAAGGCCTTTTTTGCCTTTATCAATAATGCATCCTTGTGGCATTTATGCAAGTGTAGTATTATGCAAATAAAGTATATTCTATCTATCTATGGTTCTCAACTCTGCCCCCTTAACACCACCTCTTATTGCGATTCAATAACTGAATAGAATGCTTATTTATACCAATGAATAAGCGACTCTATTTCAAATAGAATAATAATAATAGCGACTCTATTCTATTTGAAATAGAGCCGCTTATTCATTGGTATGAATAAGTATTCTATTCAGTTATTGAATCGCAATAAGAGTTGGTGGTAAGGGGGCAGGTTAGTGTCAGAATTCGAGAATGGAACCAGCTCAAATATAATAACCAACACTGGAAAAGCGGTTAAGTCGACGGACACGTTATCGATTTAACCATCAGTTTTAACAAAGTTACACAGTAGATTCATCACGTACTTAGTTCTTTTAGTTGTATGGTTCTCTGCGTTCTCTTTGATATATGCAGGAAAATCGAAGGTTAGGCCTTGATCGATTTCTTCAGGCAGGTAATTAATTATCTACCCGCTCTACAATACGAGAATTGAATTGCTGACTTATGAATCCCGTAGTATAGATTCTAAGAATTTTTATTCTATATTTAATTATTATAATTAAGAACTGGTGGTCTTAATTATAGTAATTTACATAGAATTAATTTATATAGAATTGATGTTTTTAAAGAACAATTCAAAGTTAGGTACTGTCGCATTTCAAAAGTCTCTCAGAAGAATTTTCACTGACCGATATAATGTCAAATGCTTTGGCAAAATCAAGCAACACATTACTTGTCACCGATATCAACAATAGTTATTTGTTATACAAGAGTGCAAAGTTGCTTTTTAAACGCGTGCTCAATTTTGATGACCGAGCAAGCGAGGGATTCTAAAAATTAGAATCCTGAGCGTTAGCGATGGAATCAAAAGAGCACGAGGTAAAAAAAATCTTTGCACTCGAGAGCAACACGTAACTTTTCATCCCACCTCAGCGAGGAAATGACTAAATGCAAAAAAATAATTAACAATCACCAGATACTTTTATTTGAGTTTAGGTATTACATTATGAAATCACTCATTTCAAATTTTTCACTTGTTTTCAAGTTTTTACCTAAGGTTTAAACAATATAACGCGAAAAGAACATTGAGCGCGCAAATCAAATAAAAAAAAAGTACACCAAGGAGGTTCCGAGTCTGAGATCTTAACAAATAAAAAAAAGTTGTATGAGAAACTCGGCACCATGGAGGTAGATAGGTTTAATGATGTTTTGAATTCACAAACTTAGTGCATACGATGTTCTAAACTCATCATCATCATCATCTGGTCATTATAGTCTCCACTACAGGAGCACGACCCTCTCTCATCCGTTCCAGACAGGAGGATTTGGCCTACACTCCCCACGCTGGCCAGACGGGTTGGGGAGGCCGAATCGATGTTTTATAATGTATGTCCCTCAGTCGCCTTGTACGACATCCACGCTAAGAGACGGAGTGATTCTATTCTAGTCTGCCGGATACCACCACGGCCGACTTTTGCACTCAGATATCGAAGAACAAAAATACTCTTTCCGAGATGGGGGATGAAAATCAAATTATAAGATGATTCTTAATCTCACCTCAGACAACGGTTTGATTTTTTCATCAATGTGATATCCTGCTATCTCTTTATAGGCATGTGGAAGCCGCATAGATCGCCCTATTGAGATATGCGTGTTGCCTAGTGCCAGTGAAGCATTATATTTGACTTTTTCGTATGGTGGCAACGTACGCCTTCTCTTTGCTACGGCTTCATAGAATGCGTTATGAAAACATTCGTTCTCAACGCCAGATTGATGCCTGTAAAGTTGTTATTTGATTAATTTGTTGCTTGTGATATAAATAAAGCTAGAACAAGAGCTTTATCGGATCCTGGCTAGGCTTAAAATTATCGTGGACTCGTGTCTTGAAAAGTTACTTTTTTTTTTGGTATATCTATAAGTATTATTATATGTAATAATCTATATCTATATGTATTATTATTACGTATATGTAGTATCATATGTATTTTTTTATATATATTGTGTAGTATGATGATAATGATAGCGAAGTAGATATCTTTCGTATCAGCTTCGGATATCGTCTGACTTTAGTTTTGATTCATGTTCCTCTACAGCAATTACATTAAGCATTTGCTAACTTTTTTTTTTATACTACGTCGGGTGACAGACAAGCATACGGCCCGCCCGATGTGAAGCAGTTACCGTAGCCATATTAACTCGCAACATAACATATTGCTCACGCGCCGTCACCCCCGCTGCCAAAGCAGCATCTGGGTGAATTGCACAAGCAAGAAAAACACACGGCAATCCTGACAATGGTAGTGCGGAATGCTGTTTTATGATGGTTTATATTTTTTTTTAGCAAAGTAAATAATTCTCTACCTTGGCAAAAAAAATCATTAAGTTACGGCCTCCATTACACATAAATAAAAAATTACAAAGTGTAATTTTATCATGACGGTGACCTGTCCTGTGACCAATTCCGCTCTAAAATTATCTTAGCCTGATAATACGATTCATTAGATTGATTGAAATCGATTTTCATTTTATTAAATTGAATATTGTCTATCAGAAAAACGATTTAATCTTCGTTTATCCTCCTTCTTATACATTTGACAGGCAGATAACCTTTGTCCGGAAAAAGTTATCATTTCAGAGGACAGTAAGTTTTAGTAAAATATCTCCGTCAATATCGCATTCTTGCGCCACCCTTACCTTTACACACTGCGGATCAGTCCGGCTCAAGCTCTCGTCGTGTTCTCACCGGTCACATCGTCTCGTGGTTTCCCGCCAAAAAACTCAGTTTATCATTTCAGTGACATGGGGACAACTTTTAACATGTTTTTTTCATATCGGTGGTCATTTCAACTTTTAACATTTTAGAGATCCTTTATCTCAAATATTCAATCATAAATTTGTAATGTACTTTTACCTTGGAGTATAGGTCCGATTTTTCGAATATATTTGATGCGTAGGTGTATAAAATACCTACTTAGTAAATGTATGTACTTTTTGATAAACAATTGATGTGTGTGAGTGATGTGATCAGTAAGTAATCACCTCTACATAATACTTTTTTCTTATGAAGAGGTGATCACCTTAACATGAACAATAGATTCACGCAATACGTACATTATTAAATGTGCCGATTAGCTGCTTCTCTCAAATTTATTTACTTTTATTACATTGATCATGAGGACTCTATAGATTAGAATTGAATGCAGAGTTCGATAAAATTAAATTGCATTACTTTTGTTAAGTAAAATTTAATTATGAATCGGTTTATTGTTCACCAGACAAACGTGAAATGGTGAATAATGGCATCGGCTAACTGCTGAAAAATCAAATGTTGGTTCGGCCAATCGTTCATTGAGTTGTAGTTCGTTTGGTCAGTTTAATAAAAGTAAATAATGTTGAGAGAAGCATAATGTTATAATAAAGCACTTCTACGTTGGTGTTTGTATTTCTAAAAATTAAGTATTTTAGTTTGGAACTATTGTGAGTGTGGTCATGGAAAAAGCGCAGCAGATGGAGTGGGTGGAGTATTAAAGAGAACGCTGAATAGACAGGTCTCATATCAACATGATATTACAAACATTGAATCACTGGTATAAATTTTACAATCTTCTGTTAAAGGTGTGAAATTCGAATATACAGCAACAAACAAATAAACTAACAAAGTGTATTTGAGTAAAGAAACAATGACAATAATTTTAAAGAAAGATTTTAAAAGAAAGAAGATATTCTTATAACAAATGACTGTATCACCTCTAATAATTGTAAAAAAAAATAAATAAAACAGTACGGAACCCTAACTACGCAGCACGGTTGTTCTTAGCTGCATCATTTCGGTGGGCTTATTTCATTCCGGTGCACAGTCATATTATTTCGGTGGACATTTTTGTCATTTCGGTGTATACTTTTCATTTCAGTGGACTCAAAAAAATTAAACCTTAAATATTTAAGTAAGTTTGGATGATAATAGGTGTCCACTCACGCACATGTTACAAAAAAGGTTAAAGTTTTATTTGTCACCCAAAAATATGTAGAATAGCGTAGAATAAAAAAATCTCACCGAAATGACAGATAAAAATGTCTTGTTGAGATTCACCCATCTGCTTCCTTTCTGGTGACCTCATTCACTCGCAGGAACACAACAACCCGCAAGGGAATTGATATTTGGCTGCGGTATTCTATGAGGTGGAGGTACATTTCCCAATCGGGTAGCTTACAATTACGCTCCCTACCTCTCTTTTCGCCAGGGCTTCGTTTGTCAGTCAGCAGGGTGCACCGCGTGCAGGTGAAGTTGGCTTTTGTTCAAAGATGAACCATTTGCACCCCAAATTCCAAGTCATTACACTCAATTATTGGAATGTTTCTCCAGTGCCTCAGTGAGCATCCAACAGTGTAGTTCTTTCTGTCCATTCGCACCGTACCGGGTTCAAATCTTTTGCCGGCTGTACGACTCTGAGTGCTTAGTGCCTAGTTTTTTAGTCGCGTTTGAACATGTCAACGTAAACAAGCCGACCAAATAGAGAAGAACACTCATGTTGTGAATTTATAAGACGCGTGTTACATATCAAAATTAAGTGTCTTGGTCACATTTTCAAACGAGCAACCCGGCTAATTCGGATATTATGTAACACGCCTGTGGTAAATTCTCAATATGAAGCTTGTAGAAACGTGTAAACACGTTTAGACTACAGGCCCGTGTACAAAAAATTGTGGGTCATTTGAACCACCAGGTGACCTATCTAGAACGATATAAGGGCATAAAATAATAAGATTCAGCACTATGCCGTCACTTGTAAGCTGTCCAACTGAGTGCAGGTGAGAATTCAAAAGTACAGGTAGAGTGAGTACATTTTGGTCATATGATTTTGTACGGCATTCTTACCATCGATAGATCCATGAAAAATAATAAGAAAACGCGCAGTGCCGTAAAAAAATGGTGCGCCACAAAGTCGGAATTTTTTTTGATTTTCCGACAATTTCCAGGGTAAATTTGGTCATTTGATTTTGTACGGCATCAGTTTAATACTGTTTCAATACAGCTTCTAATCCATTATTCCGCAACGCCGTACACAAATCATGCGACAATGGGAAAAAATCGAGGGTTGCAACCCCCTCTCTTTCCGTGGTCCAGGGGGTGATTTGAAAAAGTACGGCATCGGTTCCAAAACATTATTAAGCACTCAAGAGTACTATTAAAAATAATGCCGTCAAAAAATTATGGTTCATTTGAATGTATATCAATAATTATCTTAATTTCATCGTATACTTGATTTATAAAGCTGTAAAGTCATTTGATCCTGTACGGGAACTTTTTTTTTAACATGATATTGTATAATACAATTGTTATATAGTATTGCCGTTCAAAAGAAACTGTTCTAGAAAAAAATATAGAGAAATACAAAAACTGTAATTTTTCAAGTTATTGCAAAAGTTTAAATGCTCATAGAATAATGAAATATAGCAATTTTCTACATTTTATCCCTTGTTTTAAATAGTATTAAGATAAATAAATTAGGAAAAGATGATGCCGTACATTTTAATGCAGACCATCTCTTTTAGGCTGATGAAAACGACGCTACCATTTTAAGGGTACTTTATGGCCATCTGATACTGTACGGCATTAACATATTTTTGAAAAGAACTATTGATAATATGATAAAATCATTATGACGTCTAACTGAAGTGAAACGGCGTGTATATTATATCCAAGAATTGAAACTGTCAATCCCAGTATCTACAGTTTTGTATACTTTTTGGTTTTTAATATATACTTCAAACATTATTGATACATATATATAATTGATTTGTTTCATTGTAATGATGTGAATAAATAAACCAACTATTTTTTAGAGAAATTATATTGTATGATGATAATAAAAAAAATTAAAGTATTCAGTATCGGAATCAGACGCTGAGTTGTTGTCGGAATCATCGTCTTCATCAACGTCCTTTGGGTGTAAGTGGTCCATCAACATCTTTGAACCAAAGCCAACTTCACCTGCACGCGGTGCACCCTGCTGACTGACAAACGAAGCTCTGGCGAAAAGAGAGGTAGGGAGCGTAATTGTAAGCTACCCGACTGGGGAATGTACCTCCACCTCACAGAATACCGCAGCCAAATAACAGTTTCCTTGAGGGCTGTTGTGTTCCTGCGAGTGAGGTCACCAGAAAGGAAGGAGATGCTGCGATGGCAGCGGGGGTGGCGGCGCGCGAGCGATATTTTATGTTGCGAGCGTTAATATGGCTACGGTAACCGCTTCACATCAGGCGGGCCGTATGCTTGTCTGCCACCCGACGTAGTATAAAAAAAAAAAAACGTCCGAATTATCTTCTCTAACATTTTCTGAAATATGAATATATTATAACAAAAAACCTCAACAAAAAAATTATAACAAAAAACGTCAACAAGAAACTTTTCACTGGCCGCAAGTGTACTTGGAACTCAGCGGGACGTAGACGCAGTGCGAGAGGCAAGGGTCTACTCAGTAGACCCTTGCTTGCCTAGATCAGTAGACTCTACTGATCTACCAATCATGCGTTCGATACGATACTTCCCGCCATCGCGCCGCGCACGTACTACCAATGAGACCTAATATTCGCTACTGCGCAGTCAAGTCACTTGCTCAAGAAGTTTGCCGGGAATTGATATGTAAATTATATTTATTCAATATTTTTATTACTTTTTTATCAATATGAACTTTTATTAAGTACAAATAAACTATCTAAATGCCGTATAAAAAAATATCGTGATGAATTTCACCTTACATTTCGTTATATGGATTTTTTATTGAGTTTTTTTTTTCCTACAGACCTTTGGACCAACGAAAATGTACGGCATGTGAAAAAATATTACCTATGCATAAAATATTTTCAAAATAAATTAATTTTATGTTGTGTCAAATCACCCCCTAGACCACGGAAAGAGAGGGGGTTGCAACCCTCGATTTTTTCCCCTTGTCGCATGATTTTTGTACGGCGTTGCGGAATAATGGATTAGAAGCTGTATTGAAACAGTATTAAACTGATGCCGTACAAAATCAAATGACCAAATTTACCCTGGAAATTGTCGGAAAATCAAAAAAAAATCCGACTTTGTGGCGCACCATTTTTTTACGGCACTGCGCGTTTTCTTATTATTTTTCATGGATCTATCGATGGTAAGAATGCCGTACAAAATCATATGACCAAAATGTACTCACTCTACCTGTACTTTTGAATTCTCACCTGCACTCAGTTGGACAGCTTACAAGTGACGGCATAGTGCTGAATCTTATTATTTTATGCCCTTATATCGTTCTAGATAGGTCACCTGGTGGTTCAAATGACCCACAATTTTTTGTACACGGGCCTGTAGTCTAGTTTCAATATGACCAAAAAACTCGCATTGAGCACTCTGGAACGTCCTCTCCGATGACATTCGAAGGGCGATAACGCGCGATAGTTTCAACAGGCGGGTATACTTTTATTATTTTAAACTTGAAAAAGTTAAACTACCTGTGGAACTCATAAACCTTTTCAGATATTGGTATGGAAACCAGGTAAATAATGTTAGATGGGACGGGGCCTTATCTGAATCATACGGGTTGCGGTGCGGGGGGTGAGGCAAGGGGGACTGAGCTCACCCACGCTCTTCAACCTTTATGTGAATGAGCTGATAGGCGAGCTCAGCGGCACCAGAACTGGTTGTTATATAGACGATGTCAGCCTCAATAACATTAGCTACGCTGATGATATGGTGTTGCTGAGTGCGTCTATTTGTGGCCTGAGAAAACTACTAGCTAAATGTGAAGCGTACGCTATCTCTCACGGCTTGGTCTACAATGTGACAAAGAGCCAAGTCATGGTCTTTGGGGCCGGGGGTAAATGTTATGACAGGATTCCGCCTGTTTCATTAAACAATAATATTTTACAGCGGGTGTATAAGTTTAAATATCTCGGTCATATGTTGACTCCCGACCTCAGAGATGATGAGGACATAGAAAGAGAACGGAGAGCGTTATCAGTGAGAGCGAATATGCTTATTCGCGGGGTTGCACGTTGCTCACGGGAAGTTAAAATTACGCTATGTAGAGTCTTTTGTACATCTTTTTACACGTGCAGCCTGTGGGCTAAGAGTACGCGAAAAGCTTATGACGCTCTTCGTGTGCAGTATAATAATGCGTTCAGGATGCTGCTGAGGCTGCCTCGCTATTGTAGTGCATCAGGGATGTTCGCTGAGGCTCGGGTGGATTGTTTCTTTGCCACCATGCGCAAGAGGTGCGCTTCTCTGGTGCGTGGGGTGCGGGGGAGCTCCAACAGCATCTTGAACATTATCGCCAGCAGACTTGACTGCTTGTACATGAGCCGTTGCTGTGACATATCGGGTGGAATGGGGCAGAAATGGCTCACAATGTAAAGAAATAATTATAATCTATATATATAAAAGAGAAAATCACTCACTCACTCATCACGAAATCTCAGAAACTATAACACCTACAAACTTGAAATTTGGCAGGTAGGTTTCTTATAGGGTGTAGACATCCGCTAAGAACGGATTTTACGATACTCCACCCCTAAGAGGGTAGAATGGGGGTTGGAAATTTGTATGAAAGTCCTATGTTTTTGAAGCAAGAGACTTGAAATTTAAAATGCATGCTCTATAGATGGTGTGGAGGTGTACTTATAATGTATCTTTAGAAATCAACCCCTTTTTGGGGTTAAAACGGGGGTTGGAAGTTTGTATAAAAGTTCTACGTTTTTGAAGTAAGAGACTTGAAATTTAAAATGTATGCTCTATAGATAGTGTGGAGGTGTACTAATAATATATCTTTGGAAATCAACCCCTTTTTGGGGTTAAAACGGGGGTTGGAAGTTTGTATGAAAATTCTATGTTTTTGAAGTAAGAGACTTGAAATTTAAAATGCATGCTCTATAGATGGTGTGGAGGTGTAATAATGTATCTTTAGAAATCAACCCCTTTTTGGGGGTTAAAACGGGGGTTGGAAGTTTGTACGAAAGTTCTATGTTTTTGACGCAAGAGACTTGAAATTTAAAATGTAAGCTCTATAGATGGTGTGAAGGTGTACTAATAATGTATCTTTAGAAATCAACCCCTTTTTCGGGTTAAAACGGGGGTTGGAAGTTTGTACGAAAGTTCTACGTTTTTAAAGTAAGAAACTTGAAATTTAAAATGTATGCTCTATAGATGGTGTGGAGGTGTACTAATAATTTATCTTTAGAAATCACCCCTTTTTGGGGTTAAAACGGGGGTTGGAAATTTGTATCAAAGTTCTATGTTTTTGAAGTAAGAGACTTGAATTTTAAAATGTATGCTCTATAGATGGTGTGGAGGTGTACTAATAATGTATCTTTGGAAATCAACCCCTTTTTGGGGTAAAAACGGGGGTTCGAAGTTTCTATGAAAGTCCTACGATTTTGAAGCAAGAGACTTGAAATTTAAAATGTATACTCTACACATGGTGTGGAGGTGTACTAATAATGTATCTTTGGAAATCAACCCCTTTTTGGGGTTAAAACGGGGGTTGGAAGTTTGTATGAAAGTTCTATGTTTTTGAAGTAAATGACTTGAAATTTAAAATGCATGCTCTATAGATGGTGTAGAGGTGTACTAATAATGTATCTTTGGAAATCAACCCCTTTTTGGGGTTAAAACAGGGGTTGGAAGTTTGTATGAAAGTTCTACGTTTTTGAAGTAAGAGACTTGAAATTTAAAATGTATGCTCTATAGATGGTGTGGAGGTGTACTAATAATGTATCTTTAGAAATCAACCCTTTTTTGGGGTTAAAACGGGGGTTGGAAGTTTGTATGAAAGTTCTATGTTTTTGACGCAAGAGACTTGAAATTTAAAATGTATGCTTTATAGATGGCGTGGAGGTGTGCTAATAATGTATCTTTAGAAATCAACCCCTTTTTGGGGTTAAAACTGGAGTTGGAAGTTTGTATGAAAGGTCTATGTTTTTAAGTAAGAAACTTGAAATTTAAAATGTATGCTCTATAGATGGTGTGGAGGTGAACGAATAATTTATCTTTAGAAATCAACTCCTTTTTGGGGTTATAACGGGGGTTGGAAATTTGTATCAAAGTTCTATGTTTTTGAAGTAAGAGACTTAAATTTTAAAATGTATGCTCTATAGATGGTATGGAGGTGTACTAATAATGTATATTTAGAAATCAACCTCTTTTTGGAGTTAAAACGAGGGTTGGAACTTTGTATGAAAATCCAATGTTATTGAAGTTAAAGTAATTATGGCAGAAGGATTTTAAATGACATTTAAGTATAAAAAATATTGAAAACAACTACATACTTACTATTATAAGGAGGGATGTATTATTATAACAATAAAAAGTACTTTAGGTTTTACAAAGAGGTTTTAAAAAATAATATCCGTCGACTTCATTGATTCTCAAAATTTCGTCTAGATATTGATTGTTTATAACTTTTTATTTTTTTCCTTTCATTAGGTATTTAGCTTTTTCGAATGTAATTAAATAAATATTTGCAAATAACTAACTCCACGCGTACGAAGTCGCGGGCGGCCGCTAGTAATGTAATATACTAACACGTTGTCTTTTAAGTACCCTTTATATACTAACAAAATGTGAGTCTTAGTTACTCGAATAAAGAAATTTTATTTTTGTATTATATATTTTATAATCTGAGTCTGATGAAGCCTTTTTGAAGTGAAAACTTCTTTAGCGGCGTTGTGCACTTTTTGTGATGGCTAAAAAATGTTAAACTCGCGTCAGTATCAGGACACGTGACCTGATCGAAAATTCGTAAGACGGAGGGAGAGTAGACCGCGGGCGCCGCGTAGGAGAGGAAGTAATATCCCCCTCTCTTTCTACCGCGCGGCGAAAATGTATGCTGTTTATTTTTAATGTAATATAAATTGTCATGTTTCTGTACGATAGCGCAATAAATGAATATTGTATTTTACCACATAAATGACAGAATTTTTATACTGATAAATAAAGTAATTCGTGCGAAATTATTCCCTAACCAACCATTCCAAAATATTCAAAAATGCACAACGTTAATGTTTCAGTTTTCAATTCTGCCGGCACTCCCGGAGTGCAACCAGTTTTTTTTATCTTATAGGTAGTCATGTCATAAGATATATACACTTCTGGACACATCTATTGGCCCACCTTAGAGTTTAGGTTTCGATGGCCCCTACCGAAATATGATTGCTAGATTGAACAAAAACTATTGATGCAGTTTTAAACCTGATACATTTTACCATCTTTTTCGATCATATTGTTTTAAATTTGATTTCAGAATACCACACGACATGGAGCTACGCCTAACAAGTCGGGTATGCGCCTTGATTAAGGCAGTTGATTTTTGAATAAAAAACATTTTTTATCAAATAAAAGTTTAATTTAATAACGCGTGTTGCCTCCATGGGCATCTACCACAGCTCTCATACGATTAGGCATAGAGTTTATCAACCGCTCTATGAAATTTTGAGGGATCCTCCCCCATTCCTCTTCTATGGCAGTTTTCAACTCCTGCATCGTCTGGGCAACTGGCTGACGAGCCCTAACACGTCTTTTTAGCTCGTCCCACATGTGCTCAATGGGGTTCATGTCTGGGCTTCTTGGTGGCCAGTCCATAACTGTGATGTTCACATCCCGAAGATATTCCCTGACGATGCCGGCCGTATGGGCTGTTGCATTATATCATGCATAAAAAGGAAATTTGGGCACACATAGTCCGCGTATGACATCACGTGAGGTTCTAAGCACTCACGAATGTACCTTTCAGCATTTAATGTTGGCAGCCGTGGTCCCGTAACAACCTCAAGTTGAGTTTTGCCGCTCGCGGATATACCGCCCCAGACAGTCCATGAGCCACCGCCATAAGCAACCCTCTCTTCAAAGCAGCATTGTGCGAAACGCTCTCCCTTACGTCGGTAGACCTTCTTCCTTCCATCATTGCCATGTAACACAATTTTAGACTCATCAGAAAAGAGTACACGGCTCCAATGCTGCTGAGTCCAATTTAAATGAGTGCGCGCGAAATGAAGGCGCGCTGTTCGGTGGGCTCGCGTTAGTTTGGGGCCATTAGCTGGCTTGTGTGGTACCATATCGCGTTCTTTTAACCTTCTCCGAACAGTTCGAGCGCTCACAGATACTCCGTGGAAGTCACGAAGTTGGTTTTGTATCTCAATGGAGGTAAGGTGACGATTTCTCAAGCTGGTCGTCACGATGAATCGATCCTGCCTTTCAGTTGTGACCCAAATCGTGGCCTTCCTTGGCGACGAACAAAGCCGCCAGTCTCTAGGTGCCTCCGATAAACATTTCAGACCGCAGATCGACTTAAATTAAGTTGAGCACTCACATTTCTTTGGCTGTGTCCGGCCTGGATAAGTGCCACAGCTTGGGCGACGACTTCAGGCGAAGTATCCATATATTATTGATAGACCTCACTTTAATGTTAAGAATAAGTAATGTTTGTTGCAAAACCAAAGAGAAAAATCACACTTTCAAGAATTAAATCCAAGTAAACCAATAAAATCAAGTTTTCTTAGTATTCGATTGTTGGATATCAACGAACAGGCTCCAAATTGTCTTTTGTTTCTTTAAATTCTGTGTTCGAAATTCAAAAAAAGACTATTGAATGAAATTATGAATGTGCTATGTTCAAAACTGCATAAAAACTTTTTGCTCGACCTAATATAAAATTTTAGCTAGGACCAAACGAAACTGAAAATGCAAGGTGGGCCAATAGATGTGTCCAGAAGTGTATAACAAAGTTCGCCTATTGTATAATAGTAGTTTATGAAACTGTTGCATAATAAGGGTTATTAAAATACGAGTGTGAGTTTATAACACGAGCCGAAGGCGAGTGTTATAATAATACCACACGAGTATTTTAATACCTAATTATGTGCAGTTTCATACACTACTTTATCTAATCTCATGAAATATATGATAATAATATTTTAAATACAACCATGAAGTTAATCTATCAGCTATAATTCTTACATAAAAATCCATTTGCAGATCGAGCATGCGCAGTGCGCATGCGCGACGCGCCGCGCGGCGCCTCGTTCACAGATTATGTAGAAAAAATTTGCATAGTTGCAATGTATTTGCATTGCAACCTGTTTAAAATACCTGTATCCAGGGCTGAAGCTGTATCGAAATGGTAAAAAAGTTATTTTACGATACAGTTGTCCATAGAAGAGCTGTATCGAAAAATAACTTTTTAAATTTATTTTGACAGCTTGTGTGTAAAGACTGTCATTATGATACTGTGTTCAGTTTTTTAATGTGTAAATTTCAGTATGAGATTAGATAAAATACCTTATGTATATGCTTGCAATAAAGATTAAATAAATAAAAATAAATTACCACCATGTGTAGGAATAGCTTATAAGTGTATACAATTCTTTGACACGTTGCCAAAACGTGAATGGTGGGTCGTGTGATGATAAAAAGTTTGTCGTATATAGCTGGGTTCGATGTCCCGTCTAGGAGGGACAGGAAAATGTTGCTAGGTTCCATAGTGCCAACCCATACGTAGGGACAATTGAATACGGAAGCTAATCTGAAAGGATAAAGAAACATTGTTTTGTAATTAAACCATTCTAATTGCAATGCCAGAGTGGATACCGATTCGGGGCCAAGGCCTGAGCTGAATCCGATTACGACCGGATTTTTTGATCGCAAAAATTAGACTTCACCTTACATTAGTGGCAATTGTGTTTAGCTTAGCTGCTAGAAACCATGAAGCTCTACCGACAACGCTAAAAATATTTGTCAATAACTCAAACCAAACACATATTTTTGGGGATCAAAATATTCAATGGTAATCGGCTACAGCTTCGGCGGTAGTAGCCCTGACCGGCGAAGCTGAAGCCGATTCTCATTGGATTTACTGATTGCTAATTTCAGCTTAGATTGATGGTAATTATATTTAGCTTAGCTGATAGAAACTCTAGATCTCTACGGACTAAGCTGAATATTTGTGTCATTAACTTTACCTAAAAACACATATTTTTGGAGTAAAAAATTTCCATAAGAATCGGAAGGCATATATCCAGCAGGCTGATGATGATGAGTCGCGTAATGCACACCAGTTTCATATAAATGGCGAACTCATTTTGCCTCGTCACTGGACATTTATGTGAAACTGGCGTGAATTACGCGACTCACAACTCACAAAATTACGCTCGTTTGGCGTCACCTCAATTGCAGGCGTAATGACGCCGATCGTCGGTCGCTTATCTTCGTAAAGTGTGTTTATACACTAAGAGTACTGTCCGTGGTCAATCTCCTTTAAAACCGAAACTTACCCGCTATATAATTCACTGAACGACCACAGGTTCACAACAAGGTCGAAATGTTCCTCGGGATCGTGAATTAAGTTTTGTACTTTCTCATGAAAAATTACGTATTTTGCAATATCGAATACCACTGGCCACATGGATTTAAATTTGATTATTTCGCAGTTGTTATTAGTACATTTTTGAAGGTTCACTAATTGATCTGTAATATTAAAATTAATTTAATTATTGAAAACAAATAGTACATTTTACAAACGCGGAATGCTATTCGAGTTTTAGATGTCCTCCCCTATGTTACAGAATAAGGAATGTACTATCCCATGTATGTTTTGATATGAATTACTATAATAATATGGTATATTATAGTAATTAAAATTTTGGAAAAATTCACCCTCCCCCACCCAAAATCACCATTTCATATCAAAACATACATAGGTATATTATAGTAATTTAATTTTTTCCAAAATTTTAATTACTGTAATATACATATTAAATTTTGGAAAAATTCACCCTCCCCCACCCAGCGGGGGAGTGAAGTGAGTGAATTTTTAATATTTATAATACCTACTATACGTAAATGATGTTATTTTTCTAATATATATAAAACTCTCGTGTCACAGTTTTAGTTTCCATACTCCTCCGAAAGGACTTACCGATTTTGATGAAATTTTGGTCGTTTGTACTTACCTACTTGAGAACGTTCCTTGTTTGTAAATGGGACATCGATGATCCGCAGCTTTGATGACGGACTTTTTGATGAATCCGATGTAATGTACGTAACCTAAAACAATTTGAAACCATAAATATTTTTGTAAAATGGAAAAATTCTCCTGCCCCTCATAGGTGGGATTTGAACCCACGACCTCTCGATGACCGGTTGAGTGATTTTCCAACTTTTTGCTGACGAATTTTTGCATCTTATATTCTACTGCGTGAGTCACAGTGTGGCGTCATCAACCTATTAAGTAATTACAGTACTAAACTAGGCATAGCAGTCCATCGTTGCAGATGAAATTCGGCTATTTTTTGATAACACCAAACTAATTAAATTTCGGGGATTCAAATCCCACCTAGTGGGGGCAGGTGAATTTTTCCATTTTTCAAAAATATTTATAATATTCTGGCAAGTTGGCCAAGACAACTATTTAAATAATAATAATTTGAAACCTTGTTATCTACTATATAAAAATAAGTCGGGTTTTCCTTCCTGACGCTATAACTCCAGAACGCACGAACCGATTTCCACGGTTTTGCATTCGTTGGAAAGGTCTCGGGCTCCGTGAGGTTTATAGCAAAGAAAATTCTGGAAAAATTTGAAAAGAAAAGCGGGAAACTCTTTTTTCACATACAGCGCCATCTGGTGGCGAAACGGAGTTCGCCGGGTTTGCTAGTTAATCATAATTATATCGCTGATTAGTGCGATCGGTTCGTACACGACCGCTCCACCGTTGACCCGAGTGCTTGTCACCCACATGGGTCACCTGATGGAAAGCAATCACCATCGCCCATGGAGATCAGCAACACCAACTAGCCGCCGATTCTTTGCCAGCCATACTCCTTCCTTTCTTTCCCTTTTTTCTGGTGACCTCACTCACTCGCAGGAACACAACAACCCTCAAAGGAATCGTTATTTGGCTGCGGTATTCTGAGAGATACAGGTACTTCCCCAGTCGGGCAGCTTAAAAAATACGCTATACCCTACCTTTCTTTTCGCCAGAGGCTCGTTTGTCAGTCAGCAAGGTGCAGGTCAGGTTGGCTTTGGTTCAAAGATATTGATGAACCACTTACACCCCAAAATAATATTATTAATCTTTACTATGTACGTTTGTAAAATAAATTATTTGCATTTGTGAGAAATTTGTAATCGGTTTCAGGTAACTTAGGTGACAGGAGTCCTGATGAAGGAGCAGCACAAAAACCTGACTCAGATAAACGTTACCAATAACAGCGCTATATTGAACAACTTATGTAAGTATTAGTGCGCCCTGCACCACGTGCAGGTTGGCTTTGGTTCAAAGATGTTGATGAACCACTTACTCCCTAAAGTCAGTACAGATAAAAATACCTCATGACCAGCTTCCAGTAGATGCCTCACAATCCCATCTCCGAGTGATGTAACACTTTTCAGTGGGCTAGAGAAAACCACTAACAACTTATAGCTTTGGCTGTAGTACGTAGTACTATTACTTAAACTGTGGCTGAAGCCACATAAAAGAAAAAGGAGTATGTATTTTTCGAGCATGTTCAATTCGAAAGTGTTCGCTATTACTGAAGAGAGTGCCGAAAATGACGCTGGTTTTAAATTTAGTAGTCGCTTGTATGTATTTTTTTGTTTGAAAAGCTGTTTCTACTGTAAAAGATTACGTATAGCTTCGTTGTTTGTTGACTATTTATAACACTTACCTACCTACCGTGTTAAGTGAGATGTGAAGAAGCAATAATAATACCTTTAATTAGATTTGTCATCCGTGTTTCCCCGGATTTGTCCTAGTTTGGAGGGCGTCCGGGCGGGGTATTATTTGTAGTCTAGGGTTAAAAATTTTAAATCATTACCGCCCGCTCCATGCTGAGAATAACCGTCTTGTCACAGAATAAAACATCGGACGCGCAGCATGCGCCACCATAGCGAAAAATATAATCAAGGTCACTTTACATTACTACTTTTTGATGCTCTACACGAATCCGAAGTCAGAATCTCGAAATTTTGAGTTTCATGGCAACGGACGGACCGACAGAACGACTTTTTTTCGAAAAACCAAGGTCACTTTACATTACTACTTTTTGATGCTCTACACGAATCCGAAGTCAGAATTTCTAAATTTTGAGTTTCATGGCTTCGGACAGACAGAACGACCGGACGATTTTATATGCTCAATAAATTTCGCTGAAAATAATACTAAAAACACTGATGACATGTCCGGGTTTTAAGATTCTAAATCCAGAGTTTTCACGCATCTTGTCCTGGGGCCCTACCTAGGGTTGCCAACCATACTGTTAAAAACAGTATTATACTGTTTTCTGTGCTTTAATACTGTTGAAAAAAACTTCATTTGACCATAGCACTGTTTATTGTACTGCTCCGCATGCACTGGGCCTTAGTATACTGTTTGTTTTACTACGCAGCTTTTTATATACTGTTTTTCTTGTAAAAAAAGTTGGCAACCCTAGCCCTACCGCCGAAGCTGAAGCCGACTACCTACCTACTAAAAATTGGTTGCCTGTAAAGTCGGTATACGGGCGAAAGTTTTACGTGACAACGACTTTGAGTGGTAAAATGTTTTCGAGTGGAAGGGACGCATGCCTTTCACTTTTTATGTCTGTCTCTCTCGCTCTTAGAAGGGACACGCGTCCACGACACGCCTACAATGAGAGCGAGTGAAAGGCACGCGCCTTTCACTCGCTCTCATTGTAAGCGCATAACGTGACCCAGTTTCTTGAAGTGTCACCCGGCTAACCAATTTATAAGACGTTGTCACGTCAAAAATAAATCATTAGCTTAAATTGGCGGTAATAAAATTGTATTGAGCTTTATTGGTAGGAACCATAGAGCTCTATCGACTAATCTGATGATTGAAGAAGATGATTGCCATTAAGTTAAATCTAAGATCTATTCTCGCAAATCAAAAATTCGATGGTAAGCGGCTTCAGCTTCGGCGGTCGGGCCCCAGGTTGCTAGCGTTTGGAGATGGCAACCCTACTTTTGATGGACGTTTGGGGTGTAAGTGGGTTATCAATCAATCATATCAATCTTTGAACCAAAGCCAAGTTCACCTGCACGTGGTGCAGCCTGGTGACTGACAAACGAAGCTCTGGCGAAAAGAGAGGTAGGGAGCGTAATTGTAAGCTAACCGACTGGGGAATGTACCTCCACCTCACAGAATACCGCAGCCAAATAACAATTCCCATTAGGGTTGTTGTGTTCCTGCGAGTGAGTGAGATCACCAGAAAAGAAGGAGATGCTGCGTTGGCAGCGGGAGTAGCGGCGCGCAAGTGATATTTTATGTTGCGAGCCTTAATACGGTTACGGTAACCGCTTCACATCAGGCGGGCCGTATGCTTGTCTGCCACCCGACATAGTATAAAAAAAACGTGTCGAGTACCTTATTCTTAAGGCTTTGGTGACGCAAGTGGAGTCATTTTGCATAAAAAATTATATCGTAGCATTTAGGATGAATATCAGAAGTTCCTAAGTACAGACTTTTTTTAGATGAGAGGAGGGGCAAACGAGCATGTGGGTCACCTGATGGAAAGCAATCACCACCGCCCATGGAGATAAGCAACACTAAGGGGTCGCCGATCCGTTGCAGACTATACTCCTTCCTTTCTTTCTTTCCTTTCCTCAAGGAAGTTGTTATTTGGCTGCGGTATTCTGTGAGGTGGAGGTACTTCCCCAGTCGGGCAGCTTAAAAAATACGCTATGCCCTACCTCTGTTTTCGCCAGTACCTCGTTTGTCATTTCCTCCTCCTTATCTAGCCTCGTCAGTCAGCAAGGTACACTACGTGCAGGTGAGATTGGGATTAGATTCAAAGATGTCGATGAACTACACTTACACCCCTAAAGTTTTCTTCTAATCTTTCATTCATTAAAATTTTTCTCCCTATACAGTAAAATACGTTAATAATAATATCATTTATTTGCAGACGAAAGATCCATACAGAACGTTCATAAATAATCCAACACAAAATAAAAATGAAAATACAGCATACAAAACATACACAAAATCAATAAAAAATCGGTTTTCTGTAAAGTCGGTTTACTGACGATAGTTGAACGTGACAACGTCATAAGAAAATACTGATGGAATGTTTGCATTTTTCAAAAGAAAATTTTAATGGAATGCCTCAGAGCGAAGTTACGCCGCATACGTCATGTTTTTTCGTGCGTGCAGCCGGCTCCATAGAATTATATAATAAGACGTTGTCACGTCAATAATCAATGAATTACATATATAATCATAATCATATTAAATGTCACATAAAATAATATAATAAAACAATAATATCAATTAATAAAATAAAATTAATTAATTAATAAAATAAGGTGAGGGGAAAGCGTTAATAGAGTGCTAGACTCAAATTTTTTTTTTTTTTTTGACGTGACATCTTTAAATTTGCTAGCATACGTGAGCAATCTAATGATTACAAAATCGGGGGATAAAGTTTGGCGTTGTAGTTTCGAATCTATCTCTACATCCAAAATTCAATCACACCACTGGATAGATGAAGGATTAAAGAATTTATTACATTATGTAGTAGTGTATTAGTAAGGACTATGGAACATCTCGTGCGGGTGAGGGGGAAGCGCTGCCCTTTTAGAGAAAATTTTAGTGTATACATATAACGTATTCATGTGTCCATGAATCACAGCCTATTTCAAAAGGCACTTTGGCACTTTGTTCGTCGTCATTGTCACGGACAGGACTATTGTCGCAAATAGAAAGAAAGAAAGGAGATGCTGCGTTGGCAGCGGGAGTGGCGGCGCGCGAGCAATATTTTCTGTTGCAAGCGTTAATATGGCTACGGTAACCGCTTCACATCAGGCGGGCCGTATGCTTGTCTGCCACCCGAAGTAGTATATAATAAAAAAAAATTGTCGTGAACCCTTATTCATCCCAGTGCTGGGATACGGATCTCCCCAATCGAAGCGGTTGAGAGCATACTGCACGACCCTGCTCAACTACGGGTTGGCGGAGGCCAGTGTTTTCAAGCCGCCGAAAGGCCACTAAATTGGCTTAACGACTGTTATCTAATGATAACAGCCGGGACCGACGGCTTAACGTGCCTTCCGAAACTCGGAGGAGTTCGTGATAAATAAATCCATCCGTGAACACGCTACGGTCGACGTTGCTTAACTTGCGTATTCGATTAGACTGACACGTGTAACTCACTCTGCACTTTATTCAGTTTTTTCAAAATACTACCTGAAGAAAATATTAATATTCAATTGCATATTATTTAAAATATCTTTACATATAGATATAAATATTAATTAATATATACTCGTACATATTCAATTAGTTTTCTTATCCTTATAATATTTTTTCCTAGAACAGCACAGACTTTTAATAATAGTGTTTACGCCTTATTTAGTATTATTTGTTTCACCACCGAAATAACAGATGGCGCTGTTCGAAAGCTGCATCGCGTTATGGTTTGTTTCGCGGTGGTTTAAGTACTGTTTTGTTATGTTAAATTTATTTGTCAATGAAAGTCAACGAAAGTAAATCAACACTTGATATTCGCCTTGAGTTTTCATTTGCACCGTACAACGCTCCCTAGGACCTTTACATTGGTCCTTAACGAGTCGGACTAGAAGCTATTTTCGTGTGGCAAGTGGGAAGTTCCTACTGCACAGGCGCCGACACAGTGGTGGATTGCCGCTGATGGTACCTTGACCGGCCACCGCAAGAGGGCGCTAGCTGTCAAGGAAGTATTCATCGGGTCTGAAGCAAGTGTATGTATAGTGTGAGTGCAGTGTATACATGAGTGGCAAACAAACTGTAAGTACTTTCAACTTGTAAAATTTTCAAGATTTAACTAACAAGTAGAAGCAACTAGGACTTAGAATAATCCAAGAAAAAGTGAACTAACGGGGAACCTATGCCCGATTTTGGTCAGAATTTTCTAAGTCTTAAACACTTAGAAAAATTTCGCATTAAAAATCTTGGACTTGTAAAATTTTACGCATTTGTTCTACTGGACTTATAAAATTCACTCATTCAATTTCTAAGTAAAAAACACTTAGAAAAATTTCGCATCATAAATCTTGGACTTGTAAAATTTTACGCATCTATTCTATTGGACTTACAAAATTCACACATCGGTTCTGCAACACATTGGAATTTGAAACTTTAAAAAATTTGCAATCTTTCTCCTGGATTTGTGCATCAGTCTTCAGTATCCAAACAAAATTTAATGAACTTTAAAATATTTTAATATGTGTTAATTGGATTTGTTGGTTATTCGAGTATTGTGTACCTAACTAAAAATAAATAATTATTGATATACTTACCTGTGTCATACTGCAATATTATTGTAGTACCTACTTGTATTTTTGTGTTTGTTTGAGAATCGGTAAATAAATTCATACACCACAATGGAGTCATTAATTAGTGTACAGGATGATCTTAAATCTAAAATATCAAAGGCTAGATTAAACTTTAAAAAATCGCCAAAAGAGCGAATTACAATTTCTTATATAGAAGCGAGGCTAGAAAATTTAGAAAAGGCTTGGCTACAATTTACCGACACTCATGCAAAAATTGTAAAGGGAACAAATAAAGCGGAACTGTTGAAATCCACATATGTAACTACTGATATGTACGATGTAACAGAAGAAAGTTATATTGATTATAAGACCGAGTTAAAGGATATGTTGCGGGATTTAAATGGCAATAGTAGCGCATCTACATGTAACTCTAAAACGGATAGTCAATCTTTCCAGGTCAAACTTCCTAAGATATCTGTACCTGTATTTTCTGGATCATATTCTGAATGGATAAGTTTTAGGGATTTATTCATGTCACTAGTGCATAACAACAAGGCTCTAGACGATGTCCAACGTCTACACTATTTAAAAGGTCACCTTACTGGTGAACCTGAGCAGTTGTTACGTCACGTCCCTATTACTCATGACAATTATACGGTATGTTGGGAACAATTGGAAAGACGCTACAATAACAAAAGGTATCTTGCTAATTCCATTTTAAAAAGATTTATGAGCCAAAGATCATTGTTTTCAGAATCGTCACATGCAATTAAAGAACTTTTGGATACAACAAGTGAGTGTTTACATGCATTAGAAAATTTGGGAATTAATATAGAGTCTTGGGATGTAATTGTTATATATATCATTTGCCTAAAATTGGATACAGAAAGTAGAAAATTATGGGAGGTCAAAATTAGCGAGACTTGTGATGAATTACCCACATTAACAGAATTTAAAGAATTTCTTGAAACACGTTTCAGATCTTTAGAATTTTTAGATAATAAAGTAAATAAACCTACTAGTACAAATCGCACTCAGAAATTCAATCCAAAATCATTGCATGTATCTACTGTATTTTCATGTGTTTACTGTTCTGAAAACCATAAATTGTATAATTGTAAAAAGTTTGCCAAGGAAGACATAGACACGCGACGTAATTTTGTCCAAACAAATAGTCTTTGTTTTAATTGTTTAGGTCCCAATCACTCTGCAATCTCATGCCACCAAACCACACGTTGTAAGATATGCAAAAAACGACATCATTCATTATTACACCTTAGGAAAGTTGTACATTCAGTCGATTCTCATGTTGGTAGTAATCAATCGGCTAGTGTAAATGTTGTACCGACGACGATGTCGTCTTCACCTCAAGGCGAAACCGGAAATGTTGTAACATGTTTTTCTAAAGTACACAGTCAAGTGTTATTGGCCACAGCCTTAGTTAAAGTTAAATCAAGGACTGGTACGGATATCACTCTAAGGTCATTGCTAGACCAGGGTTCGCAGGCTTCATTTATCACTGAAGCTTCGGTTCAGCTTCTTGGTTTAAGAAAGTATTCAAGCAAGAGTCAAATTTCAGGGCTGGGAAGTGATCAGACGGGTTCTGTGCCTTCTAAGTCTGTAGTATTCTTAAAAATTCAATCACTTCACGACCCCAACTTTGTTGTTGATGTAAAGGCTCATGTTTTAAAGAAGCTAACTACGTTTATGCCGGAAAGAAAATTCATCCTACCAGCTTCAATAGAACTCTCAACCTTAGAGTTAGCAGACCCTACTTACACGGTACCCAATAAAATTGATCTATTATTGGGTGCTGAAATATATGCGCAGATCCTTCAAGAGGGTCTGATAAGAGGGTCATCTGAGTCAGTAGTTGCTCAAAAAACAAAATTAGGCTGGATCATATCTGGTCAAATCAACTCCTCTAGTAACAATGAGACAAAATCTTGTTACTCTATTGTCAGTTTACATTCCCAGTGTAACGAAAACGAACTTCTTCGCAAGTTCTGGGAATTGGAGTCCGACAGCTACAACTCAGACTCCAGGAAGCACCTCACTCCTGAGGAACAGAGATGTGAGGAGCTATTTAAGTCTACTACCGTACGTGACGCGTCCGGTAGATATGTTGTCAAATTACCATTCCGTGAGGAGAAGCCATGCAGGTATGGTAATTCCCGAGATATTGTAGCTCGCAGATTTCACTTACTTGAGAAACGATTACTAAAAGATCCCAATCTTAAGCTTCAATATTCTAATGTAATTCAGGAATATTTAGATTTGGGACACATGGAGGCGGTACCTGAAAAAGAACGTGATAATCCAAATGCAATATACTTACCACACCATCCCGTCATCAGGGAAGATAAATCGACAACCCAAATCCGCGTCGTATTTGATGCTTCTTGTAGGGATTCAAATGGTGTATCCTTGAACAGTCAACTAATGATAGGTCCAACTCTTCAGTCCGATCTCAGACATCTTATTATACGCTGGCGTTTACATCCAATCTGCCTCGTGGCCGACGTTACGAAGATGTATCGACAAGTGAGGGTATTTCCTGAAGACGCTGACTATCAACGCATCTTGTGGCGTAATCTAGATCATCCTGAATGCGACTTACAGCACTATAGATTGCTGACAGTAACATTCGGGACAGCCTCGGCGCCTTACCTCGCGGTGAAAGCGCTTCAGCAAGCAGCCATAGACGATGGCGTTCATTATCCTTTGGCATCTGAAAGAATTTTAAACGATTTTTATATAGACGATCTACTAACTGGTTGTCAAAATGTCGAAGAAGGGATAAAGGTTTACAAGGAAATCAAGGAATTACTGGGAAGGGCTGGATTTGAACTGAGAAAATGGTCTAGTAACAGTGAGGACTTAATAGAAAAAATAAAGGAAGGAAGTAAGGAAGAAATTGGAAGTCTAGAGCTAAAAATAGATTCGGTCATGAAAATTCTGGGACTTACCTGGAATCGTCGCACTGATTTCTTCGAATATTCCGTTCAACTGCCGCCGCCAGGTGAACCTATAACTAAAAGAAAAGTTTTATCAGATGTGGCAAGGTTGTTCGATCCTCTTGGGTGGATCGCACCTACCATTATCACAGCAAAGGTCTTCATCCAGAAATTGTGGATTTCTGGAATTGACTGGGATGATAAACTTCCACCCCAGTTGTTAAAAGAGTGGCTCACTTTCAGGAACGAGTTGTCATTACTTACCACTGTCCGAATTCCTAGATGGATTAATTCAAAAGCAGACGACCAGCTCATGGAGTTGCATGGTTTCAGCGATGCCTCAACTATCGCATACGCTGCCGCGGTATATGCTCGAATAATTAGTGGAAATGGTGAACGGCATGTACGTTTACTTACCGCAAAAACGAAGGTCGCGCCTGTGAAACAAGTGTCGATTCCCAGGCTAGAGTTGTGTGGTGCCGTCTTGTTATCAAAACTGCTCCTGGAAGTATCTAATGTTCTTCAAATACCCAAGGAAAACATCCACGCTTGGACTGATTCTTCGGTTGTACTCGCTTGGCTGAGGAGTCATCCAAGTCGGTGGAAAACCTTCATTGCCAACAGAGTTTCAGAAATTTTAACGGTTTTAGACAGCACGCAGTGGTCACACGTCCAATCAAAAGACAACCCTGCGGACTGCGCCTCCAGAGGGCTCAGACCGCATGAGTATCCAAATGACTTGTGGAATACGGGACCACATTGGCTGAAACATGAGAAAATTATTTACAACAGGCAGAAGGTAGAAGAAACAAATTTGGAGGAAAGGAAGACGAAGAAGGTATGTTATGCTACTACAAATGAACAATTCGGTTTGTGGGAAAGATACTCATCTTTACGAAAACTAGTCAGAGTAGTCGCTTTCTGCAGGAAATTTCTTCAAACACGTTCAGCTCACCAACCTGAAAATAAAAAAATATTTATTACTGGTCAAGAATATACAGAAGCTTTAAACACATGCCTTCGACAATGTCAAGTTTTAAAATTTCAAGATGATTTAGATAATTTAGCTAAACACGGTAAAGTAAACAAGAAAAGCAAGCTTACCTCTCTCAATCCATTCATCGATGAAGTTGGTATTATGCGAGTTGACGGGCGATTACATAGGTCACAAATGAGTGAAGAGACAAAACATCCTGTTCTGATTCCAAGAAAATCACACTTCACTAATTTGTTAATAGCTGAAGCTCATGAGAGAACACTTCATGGCGGACCGCAGCTCATGATCAACTATTTGAGAAGCAAATACTGGATTGTTGACGTCAAAAATCTGGCAAAGTTTTATGTACGCAAATGTATTAGCTGCATTCGTTATGGATCTCGCATAAAACATCAACTGATGGGCCAACTTCCATCCGCAAGAGTCACTGCTTGCCGACCTTTTCTTCGCAGCGGTGTTGACTTTGCGGGTCCCATCAGCATTCGTACTACCAAAGGTAGAGGTCATCACTCATATAAAGGCTACATCTGTTTGTTCGTCTGTATGGTTACCAGAGCAGTTCACCTCGAAGCCGTAAGTGATTTGACTACTCATGGCTTCTTGGCTGCTTTTAAACGCTTCGTGGCCAGACGGGGACATTGTGCCGATATATGGAGTGATAATGGTACGAATTTCACGGGTGCTGCTAGGGAGCTAAAGTCACTTTTTTCCGCGGAAAGGTCTGGCATAGCAACAGACATCGCTGATTTACTTGCCAACAACGGCACAGTCTGGCATTTTATCCCACCCAGAAGTCCAAATTTTGGTGGACTTTGGGAGGCAGGGATCAAGTCGACAAAGCATCATCTGCAACGTGTAATCGGTAACGCGACTCTGACTTACGAGGAAATAGCTACGGTCTTGACACAAATCGAGGCTTGTTTGAATTCTCGTCCACTCTCTCAAATGAGTAACAATCCTGGTGATCCAGCTCCTCTCACACCAGGACATTTTTTAGTCGGAGAACCTTTAGTGTTAGCCCCTGACGTGAATTATGAAGTTTGTAGCCTTAGTAACTTAAAGCGTTGGCAATTGTCACAAAGGATGTTGCAACATTTCTGGCGACGTTGGTCTCAGGACTACCTCACGCAATTTTTTCATCGTCGGAAATGGCAAGATCAAATACCTGGGCCAGGAATCGGTGACGTGGTATTAGTCAAGGAGGACGACCTACCTCCAGCAAATTGGCTTTTTGGTATTGTTGTACACAAACATGAAGGTTTGGACAAGATTGCACGCGTCGTCAGTCTCAAATGTAATGGCAAGGTAATTAAGAGACCTGTATCAAAGGTTTGTGTGTTACCAGTTACAGAATAAAATTTAAGTATGTTTTGCAGGTATGTCTCAATTTATGTTTGAAAATATCAGAATAACATTTTGTATTCTTTAAGTTATACGAGTATTTATACAGTCCATTGCTAATCTTTGAGATGTATTCATTAAGTTGTTTTGCATTGCATTAGTTTTTGCAAATGTTTCATGTTTTAGTTTGTTATGTTTCATGTTCTGATTGCTATTTGAAGTAACTTGTCAATAATGTCATAGTTAAATTACACAGTTTGTTTTTAACTGTTGTGATGGACAAGTTGTCCATGGCGGGCGGTATGTTTACGCCTTATTTAGTATTATTTGTTTCACCACCGAAATAACAGATGGCGCTGTTCGAAAGCTGCATCGCGTTATGGTTTGTTTCGCGGTGGTTTAAGTACTGTTTTGTTATGTTAAATTTATTTGTCAATGAAAGTCAACGAAAGTAAATCAACACTTGATATTCGCCTTGAGTTTTCATTTGCACCGTACAACGCTCCCTAGGACCTTTACAAATAGTTTTTAATATAAAAATAACTATAAAAATTAACGCTATGAGATCGAGGTACAACTTCTGGTAGAATGGTAGACCCAGGGCCGGAGAGCGGAGATGAGGAGCACCACGCGTAACCACAGCGTGTTCTACCCAGTGCACCAGCTCGGAACCTGGAGACATTGGCCGGTGATGGTGCACGAAGGAAAGCTGCTTTACTTTCTCGCGGTATCTGTAACGCATAATATATCAACTTTTTTTTATATGTGAAGGGGGCAAATGAGCATATGAGTTACCTGATGGCAAGCCATCACCATCGCCCATGGTTATCAGCAAAATTAAAACTAGAATAATTATTATGAAATCAGCAAAACCAAGAGGTCGTCGATCCGTTTTTTTTTTTTTTTTTTTTTTTATACTACTTCGGGTGGCAGACAAGCATACGGCCCGCCTGTTGTGAAGCGGTTACCGTAGCCATATTAACGCTTGCAACATAAAATATTACTCGCGAGCCGCCACCCCCGCTGCCAACGCAGCATCTCCTTCCTTTCTTTCTTTCTGGTGTCCTCACTCATTTGCAGGAACACAACAACCCTACAGGAAATTGTTATTTAGCTACTGTATTCTGTGAGCTGGAGGAACTTTCACTGTCGAGCAGCTTAAAAAATACGCTATGCCCTACCTCTCTTTTCTCCAGAGCCTCGTTTGCCAGTCAGCAGTGCACCACGTGCAGTTGAGGTTGGTTTTAGTTCAAAGATGTTGATGAACCACTAACACCCCTAACCACATATCTGAAGAGGTTTTTAAAGGGACGGCAGCTCGCGTGTGATATTCATCTATTCGTATACTGCGGATACAGCTTACCATCAGGCCTATGCTTCTTTGCCACTTTAGCAGTTAGCACCTCTTCATAGATATAAAAAAACGTTTGGCGCTTGACCACACGACAGAAGTGAAAACTTCATCTCTCACTTCGTCTCGCTCCCTCTCTGCCGACTTTACCCGAACGAGCGTTGCAGGAGCCGAACGTAACGCGTTACATAACCGTGCGTGACGGCTCAGGTTTACTCACAAGCCACAAAATTAGTGCACAACGCGGCTAAAGACTTTTCATTTCAAAAAGCCTCTTTGCAATTAAATTACAGCTCATTAAACTAATAAATAAAAATATTGTCTTTTGTTATGTGACAGGGGGGCAAACGAGCATGTGGGTCACCTGATGGAAAACAATCACCACCGTCTATGGAGATCAGCAACACTAATGGATCGCCGATCCGTTGCCAGCCTATACTCCTTCCTTTCTTTCTTTCTGGTGACCTCAGTCACTCGCAGGGACACAACATTCCTCAAGGGAATTTTTATTTGGCTGCGATATTCAGTGAGGTGGAGGTACTTCGCCTACCTGTCTTTTCACCAGGACCTCGTATGCCAGTCACTACGTGCAGACTAGGTTGGCTTTGGTTCAAAGATGTTGATGAACAATTTACACCCCATACTTACTTCGGATTCCCGAGTACTTCAACAATAGCAGCCTTTAAATTGACAGCAACGTCGCCGTTCATTGAGACTTGTTTAGCAAATCCCTTGGTCGTTGCCCGGTAAATGTTCATGAACTGGTCAGCGAAGATGGGGATTCCGATGATAGGAACACCAAAGTGTATGGCTTCTGTTGTTGATAGTAAGCCGCCGTGAGTGACGAACAGAATGCAGTTCGGATGAGCTGAAAAAGATGATTTTTAGTGTATGAAAAAACGAATCTGATAATTGTAGTAAAACCTTGTTAGTATATTTATATTCTTCTTTATATACAAAAAAGAAAAAAAAACACCTGTATTATTTTTAAATGTACTATTTACGTCAGTTACGATTATAATATGTATAATATATGTTTCTTGAGTATAAACTCCATATAATTTCTTATTTTTGCCTAATCAATATTCAACAATAATATTATTTAGCTAATTGATATTTGTTTAAGAAATTCAACACTATGTCGTGCCTTGAGGCATAAACTTCCGTGTTGACTGTATTTTGAGCTAGAGGCGCTACCATTATCGCCCACCGCCCTAAGCTGAAACCGGATCATTTCAGACCATATATTTGATTGATAAAATCAAACTTCAACTTAGGATAACATAGCCGGTACTGCCGGTAGCGACCCTGTGCTTCGATTCCCGCATATGTTCAATCGGTACGATATCGTTGGTCGCTACTATAGTTGGTCAATCAAGACCTTTGGATACGTTCACACGACGCCTATTCGGCCTATATATTATATTGACCACATCATGAATTTTATGAAACATTAAAATTTGACATTACAATCATCATCATCATCATCTCAGCCATTGAAAGTCCACTGCTGGACATAGGCCTCCCCTCTAGATCTCCAATAAGACCGGTTGGAAGCGGCTTGCATCCAGCGCAATCCTACGGTCTTAATGAGGTCGTCTGTCCACCTTGTGGGTGGACGTCCTACACGGATTAACAAGTTGAAGTGGCAGTGGGCAGGGCACATAGCACGGAAAACGGATGACCGATGGGGTCGAAAGGTTCTCGAGTGGAGACCACGTACCGGCAAGCGCAGCGTAGGACATTACAATGCAGCCCGATAAATTCATAGAAATCTTTTGAATCTAAGCAGTTCTTGTACATCACTTGTAAATTAACTTCTACAGTAACTTGCCTAATATACTCTGCTGAGGTGCCCACTCAACTATATGTACGTTCTTAGGTGAATTAGGAAGTGGTTCTTCAAACTTCCAAATAACAGTCTCCTTCAGTCCACTGAACATCTGTAGCAGTGACTCCTTCATCTCATTGGACATGCTCTTGCTTTTGACCATTGTACCCAGGCTGAAGTATATTACGCCATGTTTGGCTCCATCCATTATCTTTTGTAAGTTCTGAAACAATAGTAAATTTCATACCTACTCATAAGTATCTATTCTAAGTTAAGCACAAGTTCTGCTTAATTTGGTATAAAATGGTAATAGCTTACATATCCAAATTAGCCGGGTTGCTCACTTCAAAATGTGAACAAGTAAGCCACATAATTATGAGAGTTCTTCTCTATTTAATCAGTAATCACTCAGAATCTATCTATTTAACTCACTCACTCACTTTTAAATTATGACTTTCATCATAAACGACGATTTATTCCCCATACACGACGATCTAGCAAAATCTGCGAAATTCATGCCATCAAAAGGCACTAATTGCCCCCTTACCGATTGCCCCTTACCAGTTATTGAATAGAGTCGCTTATTCATAGGTATTAATAAGCATTCTATTCAGTTATTGAATCGGAATAAGAGTTGGTGGTAAGGGGGCTCTGAATAGAGTCGCTTATATATTAGTATGAATAAGCATTCTATTCAGTTATTGAATCGCAATAAGAGTTGGTGGTAAGGGGGCTGATTTGACTTAACGACTGTCAACTAATGACAACAGCAGGGACCGACACGGATGCCCTTCGAAGCACGGAGGAAAAACGAGTTAAAAAACCCATCCATAGGCACGATGCCATCGATGATAGTAGCACAAATTCTGTATTTTGTGATTGTAGTATGCGGCAATATGTGTTTTATTTATTTATTTATTTATTTATTTATTTATTCGTTCAATTGCTTGCTGTACTAACAGTTTGACCCAAAACGTACAGCAAGCCACAGTACAATTACATTCATACACAATGTAGTGTAATGCAAACGCCAGGTCAAGATAGCAACTGTCTTTATTATTAAAGTACCCACAACCTCATACAAGTGGACTACCCACAACATCTTCCCCCAATAAAAAAAATAAGAAACAAACAATAATATAACCTATTTTCTACAGAAATAAGTATACAAACAAGTACATATGTATACCACATATGTAAGCAAAATGATTTTTTATTTTATACAAGTTCTCAACCACTGAGACATAATGGTTTTATTTAAATAGTTGAGTCTTTGAAGGTAACCCTTTTCTAACGGTTACCATGGGAGAATGTGACTCAGCAATAGTATAATCGGAACGAATGGAATCGTTGCTCTCATCAAATTCCGTTGATGAGGAATCAGTATTCTCAGTTAACTCAGTATTCTGACTTAATAACTCTATTGGCTGAGTCTCATTTTTAGTAATTTTTATACTATCAGAATCACTTACACCTGGAGATACACATTTAAGCAAATGCCTGCGATTGCGGCGGTATATACCCATCTTATTTTTTACCAGATACGAACGTGGAGTATGTGATTCTGATACTATCTGCCCACGCATTTTACGGTTCTTATCCAATATTATAACATTATCGCCCGAATTTAACTTAGGCAAAACTTTACTATGTTGATCATAATATAGCTTACTCTTATGTTGTTTTTGTATCAACATATTATTATGCTCCATTGGGCTTACAGTTTTTGGCTTTAATATGTCAGGGTGCACAGGCAACCTGCATTTAAGCCGACGTCCCATTAACATCTGTGCAGGAGAGCTCAAACCTTCACGCGGTGTGTTACGGTAGCTTAATAGACTTAGGTAAAAATCTGTTCCACTAGCCAGAGATTTCTTTAAAATATTCTTTATTGTTTGCACGGCGCGCTCACTTTTCCCGTTTGCCTGAGCATAGTAGGGAGAAGTGGTGATTTGTTCAAAGCCCCATTCAGAAGCAAACGTCTTAAAGTCCCTGCTAGTAAACTGTGTGCCATTATCACTAACCAACACCTCTGGTATGCCGTGTCTAGAGAAGATTTCTTTCATGGCACGTATAATGGTAGCCGATGAAATATTACTCAAGCTGGCAACCTCTACGTAACTTGAATAATAATCCACAACTAATAAATAATATTTTTTTCGGTACTCGAAAATATCCGCCCCTAGTTTATTCCAAGGTAGTACTGGGATTTCAACCGGCAACATGGGTTCTCTATTCGGTGCATTTGAGCACTCCTGACACACTGCACAGCGTCTCACATACATTTCGATATCTTTCGTAATTCCCGGCCAAAACAATACCTCTCGCGCCCGCCTCTTACAGCGATCTATACCAAGGTGGCCCTCATGTATAATGTTTAACATTTGTAATCTCATATTTTGCGGAATAACTACTAAATTATTTTTGAAAATGACTCCATCAACAACAAACAATTCTTCTCGAATTGACCAATAGTATCTTAAATTTTCTGCTACATCACCCTTATATGGCGGCCAACCTTGGTTAATATATTTTATTAATTGACTGAAAGTGGCACACTTTTCAGTCTCGTCTCGAACGGACTGTAGTTTACTTTGAGACATTTTAACTTGACTCATCAAAAGATTTATTTGATACCGAATACCCCTACTTACCGAGTCATCATAAAGAATTGGCAGAGGCGCGCGCGATAACGTATCCGCTAAATACATATATTTACCGGGCTTGTAAGTAACATTCAAGTAATAGCCCTGAAGCCGTAATAACATTCGCTGTAAGCGTGCTGGGACCGACTGCAAAGGTTTTTTGAAAATGCTTTCCAACGGCTTGTGATCGGTTTCTATTACTACATTTTTCTTGCCATAAATGTATTGATGGTACTTTTCACAAGCGAAAACGATAGCGAGCAATTCCTTTTCGATCTGTGCATATCTAGACTGAGTTTCAGTGAAAGTGCGCGAGGCATACTCAACCGGGCGGCCGCCCTGCAACAGCACAGCTCCCATAGCCACTGCGCTCGAGTCGACCGATATGACACAGGGGGCGCGAACGTCAAATAAAGCTAAAACTGTTGCGCTACTAATCACCTCTTTCAGCTCATCAACAGCACGTTGATGGCTCGCTTCCCACATCCATTCACTGTCTCGTTTCAACAAACGAGTTAAAGGAAAAATTTTCTGAGAATAATTTGGTATGAATTTAGACAAATAATTTATAGCACCTAAAAATCTTTCTAGAGCCTTTCTATCAGTTGGGGAGGGCATATCTTTGATCGCCCTAATTTTAGAACAATCCGGTTTCATCCCTTCCTTGTTAAAAATATGCCCCAGGTACGTGACCTCCTCTACACAAATTTTACATTTATTTTTATTAAATTTTAAATTGATTTTACGCGATCTTTCGAACAATGCTTGTAGTCTCGCATCATGTTCTTGCTTTGTTCGTCCCCAGCAAATAATATCGTCAATAAATGAGTCTACACCTTCCAAATTTTCTAACAGCTGTTTCACTTTAGCGTGATATATTTCAGGCCCACAATTGAGACCATATGGTAAGCGCACATACTGGAAACGGCCAAAGGGTGAACTAAAGGTGCAAAGGTCCGCGCTTGCTTCGTCTAATTTTATAGCCCAAAAACCGGAATTAGCGTCTAAAACTGAAAAATACTTAGCTCCGTGTAACTTAGAAGCCAATTCGCTTACTGTTGGCAATTGAAAATGCGCTCTTCGAATCGCACAGTTTAAGGGCCGCGGGTCTAAACAAATTCTTAAGTCCCCATTTTTTTTAGCAACAATTACTACGGCATTGACCCAGGGTGTAGGGTGAGTAACCTTTCTTATCACACCTAGCTTCGTCATTCTGTCTAATTCAATACGTAATTTGTCACGCAGTGCAAGAGGTACCTTACGTGTCGCGCTCACAACCGGTTGAATCGAACTGTCTACAACTATATGATATTCACCCGGTAAACAACCTAGACCATCAAACAAATCACTGTAATCGCTCACGCGTACCTCATGACAACGTTTAATAAGACCTAACCGAGAACATGTCTGCCGACCCAACACACTTTCACAAGACATATCTGCTATAGCAAACAATAACTCATATTTAATGTTTTTAAAACTCCAAATCAAGTTACAAACACCTTTTATTGGTATAATATTTCCTCCATACGACTGTAACCTTAAGTTATGTTTATAAATTAATATGGAGTCGACAAACCCTAGCGACTTGAACCGTTCATATGACATAACATTAATATCAGCTCCCGAGTCTAATTTAAATTTTTCAAACCCCCCGTCACATCGCAAGCGTTCATACCATTCGTGATGTGGTGTCGCCATGAACACGTTCTTAGACATAGAAATATCAGATAACATAGAAATATAAAATAACTCACTGTTGTCCTCGTCCTCACCCTCCGTGACATAATCACACACGTCGATATCATACATTTTCTTTACACTTTTCGACTCACACATTCTAGCAAAGTGGCCGTAGTTGTGACACACGAAACACTGTACACTTTGTGCCGGGCATGTCCCGGAAGAGCACTGCCGCCCGCAACTACGACATGATGCCGGCGAAAGCCCGTGCGATGCGAGCCCGCGCGGCCCCGCACGCGGCCCGCGCGGCCCCGCTGCCACAGCACGGGCGCGCACGCCGCCCCGGCGGCCGCGTGCGAGCGCGCGGTCGCGCACCGTCACCGCCTCGATGCACGCACCGCTCGCCGCACCGCGTGCCTCCAAGCACCGGCTGCTGTCTGTACACACTTCATCCGCTTCACAAATCTTAATCGCTTTATCCAAATTCAAATCATCCGCCCGCAATAGTCGGTCCCTCACGACTGCATTTTGGATTCCACACACGATACGATCGCGAATTAATTCCTCCTCTAACGACGAAAACGAGCAATTTTTACTAAGCAATCTCAATGCTACTACGTATTGGCTGATAGTTTCTCCTTGTTCTTGATTTCGGGAAAAGAAATTATATCTCGCTAGCGTTATATTGATTTTTACACCGAAGTAGGTATCGAACTTTTTTAACACTACGTTCACGTCATCGCGTTCTTTGTCATTCTCGAATGTGAACGTTTGATAGATATCAAAGCCATCGGTGCCAATTAAGTTGATAAGCAAGCTAGCTTGAACAGCTGGCTCCTCCTTGTGCACTCCCGACGCCTTCAAGAACAAATTAAATTGCGTTCTCCATCGTTTCCATGCGTCAGCCCGGCTGACGGGGCTGCCATCGAGACACAGATCCGGCGGAGGTCTCGCGTGCTCCATTGTTTTTACAACAACAATATAACAACACGATATATCCAATATTCAGACCATACACAACACTTGAACGTTAATTTAACTATTAAAATCACCGCTGTCACCATGTAGTGTAATGCAAACGCCAGGTCAAGATAGCAACTGTCTTTATTATTAAAGTACCCACAACCTCATACAAGTGGACTACCCACAACACACAATAATAATCATAATAACAACATTAAATTCATTAATACCTACACATTACATTAATTATAATAATTCAAATAATTAATAAATAATAATAAGATTTATGGAATAAATATAATAATAATACATTTTTAATTCAAATAATAATTCAATTAATATTATTAATAACATTAAATTCATTAAATACCTACACATTACATTAATTATAATAATTCAAATAATAATAATACATTTTTACGAATTGATTAACATTGAGACGAAATATATCCAGATCAGAATACTGAGCAATCATAGCGTTGAACTCGTTCATAGCTCGATTGGTTGGCGCAAATTGTGTCGTACACGATCGCGTTAGAGGAACGGCAAAAAGGCGACGCGAGCGCAGCCTCATGTACTGTTCAGGAGCGTACAGATTACATCTACATAGAACAGTAGGATTATCAATCTTACCATTCAGAAGCTGATGATAATGGGATACAAGAGCCATTTTACGTCTAGATTCCAACGTATCTATGCCTACCATGCCGGAAACAAAGAGAGACGGATATAGGTAGGGATAGTAACCATACATCTTATTATACAGCTGTCTGGCAAATTTACGCTGAACACGCTCCAACATCAGCTTATACTTTACTTCATGTGGGTCCCAAATTATTTTATTATATTCGAGTATACTCCTAACAAAGGAAAAGTACAAGATAATAGTTGCCTCTCTGTCCCGAAACCTCGCGGATTGCCTCATAACGAAACCTAGAGCTTTGAAAGCGCGACCACATATGTTAACGATGTGCGGATTAAAGGTGAGCTCGGTGTCTATTATTAAGCCTAAGTCGCGTGTCTGTGTAACGCGATCAAGGGAGGTTCCAGCAACTGTGTACCTATACTGCGTTGGGGTGTGAGATCTAGTCAAAGTCATGATCTTGCATTTTAATGCGTTGAAATCTAGTTGGTTGTGTTTTCCCCATGTTACTACACTATCAATGTCATTCTGTAGAGCTTGGCAGTCTTCGATGGTATTGACGGCCAAGAATAATTTAACATCGTCTGCAAACATCAGGCACCGGGCCGTGCTAACTGCGTCCGGCAAGTCGTTGATCATGATCAAGAATAGCGTCGGACCTAGAGTACTACCTTGACTTACACCAGAACAGGTCTCATATGGCTCAGAACTATAGCCAGACAGCTGGACATATTGCGTACGGTTAGAAAAGTAACTGGCAAATAGTTTAACCAGTTTAGGTGTGAATCCCACTGCAAATAATTTTTTTAATAGCACATCATTATGGACTCGATCGAATGCTTTTTTAAAGTCGAGATACGCGACGTCTACTTGTTTGCTTTGATCCATTCCAACAGCAGTATAATCCACAAAGTCGACGAGGTTAGTAACGGTAGACTTACCAGTTCTGAACCCGTGCTGATATTCATTAAGTTGTGGCTGAATCTGTAAAGTTACATACCGATTAATGATCGATTCATATAACTTGGCAAACGCTGAAAGCACGGCAATTGGTCTATAGTTATGTATTTGCGAAACAGAACCATCCTTATGTATCGGCTTTACTCTCGATACGTTCCATAAAATCGGGTAAGTCTCAGTATGTAATGACAAGTTCATAATGTAAAGAAGAGGTTTTTCAAATACACCTATGCAATCTTTTATAATAAAAGATGGGATGCCGTCCGGTCCTATGGATGCCGTATCTTTAATACGCTTTACAGCATATAACAGATCAGCGGATGTGATGTGGTCTAATGCAATGCGATAGTGACTAACTGTACCCGCTGCCTCCCTCTCAGCGCTTGTTGCCGACAGAGTAGGTTTAGAGGTCAAAAATACCGATTTGAAGTACTCTGCAAAAGCATTGGCAGCTTCCAAGCCAGACACAGGTTTACCGTGAAAGTCAAATTCCTGACATGTATGCCCAGATGACCGCTGGTCCTTTACAAACGACCAGAAGTTCTTTGGATCGTTCCTAATATTCGCTTCAGTACGTTTAATAAAATCGTTATAAGCTTGTTTTATTAACTGTTTAGTTCGTTGCCTATAATATTTGAACATATCTCTATTAAAATTATTATTAAATATTTTAAACTGTTTTAAATGAGAGTATTTCATTTTTATATTATCAATAATTTCTTTATTATACCAAGTTGGATAATTATATTTTGAATCACGCATATTCTTCCTTATAGGAACATTACATTTTATAAAACAATTCTTTAAATTGGAATAAAAAAATTCTAGGGCTTCATTTACGTCAGTTATCTTATACAATTCGGTCCATGTTATATGAGCAATCGATTCATAAAGTAAAGTATAGTCAATTTTATAAAAATTCCATCGTGGCATAAACTCATTCCCAAAAAGAATCTGTTGCTGATTCGCGCAAGACCCCGAGGGCGCTCGCGCCGTAGTTCGCGGGACGTTAAATTGGATGCTGAGCGGCGGGTGGTGCGAGTCCGCTGGTACTAGCGGCTCCACATCATCGCTAACTTCAAGAAATTCACTGCTCAGACTGCTCAATACCAGATCCAGTATATTACCTAATTTATTTGTGACATTATTATATTGAACCAGTTTGCAAAAGGTGAGAAAGTAACTGAACTGCATACTTACATTTTGACTACACGAATTTAAGTTGAAATCACCTAAAATCATTACGTCCAAATTGGAATGCCTTTCGACAACATTTTCAAGCACCTGAAGGATGCTCAAATATTTGTCATCGTTCGAATTCGGCGGAATGTAAACAACACAAAACAGATACTTTTTCTTATGTAACGAAACAATTGCCATGATAATTTCCATGTCTTCTGAGTATCCATCAATTTCAGTTATCAACCGTACACTACACTGAGAAGAACGAACGGCTAACAATACTCCTCCCCAACCAGCATCGTTAACGCGATCACGGCGTACAACAGTGTACCCTTTAGGAAACACTTCTGCATCACTAACACCACTTACTAAGAAGGTTTCAGTCAGAGCGTATATGTCGGCTGCTTCGCTTAAAATTGATTGTTTACATTCATCCAACTTCGAACGAAGACCTCTAACGTTTTGGTAGAATATGCAGTATGATTTAATTTTGAGGTGCTTGGTCGGCTTGACGTCGAAATCCACTACGCCATGGCTTGATGTGGACATCCTCAGCCCAATTTTCTGCTGCCAAATACATATCCCTATGCTTTGTAGGCACCGTCAACTTAAATGAGGCATAATCGCCTCGAGGTTTTAACGTCTCGACTGCACAAACATCTTCGGCACAAATATTATGGAGATGGTCCAATACCTGATTATCTGTTGTTCCGACTTTTACATAATATAAGTGCAGATACGATTTGCGGTCAGCAGCCGATAATGTACTAGGTCCCACACCCGTACCACGAGTCACATTCACACGCGAGCGTCGAGAGCGATGTCGCTCCACCGTTGTCCAATCATCCGAATTCTTGTTGTTATCGATCTCGTTACGCGTTTCGATCGGCAGAACGAGTTGCGGTATCTGCGGCGCATTCGTAGTAGGGGACACACACGATGACGTTGTAGTTGTACGTCCTGTATTGGTCGCATTTCTCACCGTCTTCCGAGTGCCGGCGGAGATAGCCGACAATGCACGAACACGGGCCTCGCGGATTGGGCGTGCTGATGTATCCACCGTTGGAAATGTTGGGATACCCTCACCTTCTGCAGATATAGGTGTAATGGCTACAGATTCATCGCCAACGAATTTCTTAATTAACTTATTTTGCTCCATCACAAGCTTTTCCAGCGATGACACTTTACTAAGTAGCAGTTGAACGGTCTTATGTAACTCGCGAATAGAAACTTCGGCACCTTTCGACGACATTTCTATTATTTATAAACAAATAACACAGAGCCCTTCTAATCAGCTGTTTCTCGCAGGAGTGAGCGAGACAGTCCCACATTCAGTGCCAAGGCCGCCCATCTGCGTCCCAAACATCAATAATCACATGCCAAAAGCACCCATCGGCGTCTGGATTTGGTATTCACGTCTATACTAAATAGTATGCATGGCGGCATGAGGGTAAAATTCTTAATACGTAAATCGGCATGGCGGTTAAATGAAACGAGAGCTTGATGAGCAAAACACAGTAAGTATACTTTTTCATTTTTTTATAGCCGTCAAATAAAAGCTTGTTATATATTTACTGTTTATTCTTGATATATATTTACTGTTATTCAGTGACTGCCTTCGACTACACGTATCACAGCACTTCCGCACTACTATAAACACCATATACATTGGTAAATGCAAGTGGTTCATCATTATGGGTACTATATTTGATGCAATAAAGAGTAATGTATGGGGTGTAAGTGGTTGATCAACATATTTGAACCAGAGCCACACCTGCACTGGTAAGTGACAAACGAGGCTCTGGCGAAAAGAGAGGTAGGACATGGCGTATTTTTTAAGGGACTGAGGACATGCTCGATTGCCCCCCCCCCCCCCCCCTCATATAAAAAAAAATGCTTGTGCACATAACAATCTGTGTCGAAATAACGAATCGAATCGAAACGCTGCAGCGCTGCTTTGATTTAGAAATTTGATGAAGTTTTTCGTATCCAAAGGGTCCAACAGACCCTATTACTGAGACTCTGCTATCCGTCCGTCCGTCTGTCACCAGGCTGTATCTCATGAACCGTGTATATTTAGACAGTTGAAATTTTCACAGATGATATATTTTATCTGTTGCTGCTATAACAACAAATACTAAAAAACAGAATAAAATAAATATTTAAGGGGGCTCCTATACTACAAATTAATGTGATTTTTTTTTTTGCTCGTTTCTGGTCGATATTGATAACGGCTACAGGCTCCCATACAACAGACATAACTTTTTTCTTGCCGTTTTTATAGATAATAAGTACGGAACCCTTCGTGAGCGAGTCCAACTCGCACTTGGCCGGTTTTATTTGAGTATCAATTGACATTCGGCTGAAAATAAATATCTAGCCTCGAATCGTTGATCGGATTTTGATGAAAGTTAATGTACGACTAGATAATATATCGTATTCACACAAGTATCATGTTTCATTGCTATCGAAGGCGTCGCGAGACCTTGGTTTGCGGCGATCTGCTAGTACTTAGAATATTTTAAATGTTTTTATATGAATTGCTTTGTTTTTACTCGTCGGTCTACCGTATGGAGGCCTAAAGAATCTATATAGTCGAAAAGCTCGGGGTAGTGACACTGTCTATACTATAGATCACCAGCTATACTACAGATAGTAGCACAAATTCTGTATTTTGTGATTGTAGTATGCGGCAATATGTGTTTAAACACATTCAGTGCCAAGACCGCCCATCGGCGTCCCAAAAATCATTAATCACATGCCAAAAGCGCCCATCGGCGTCTGGATGTGGTATTCATGTTGTGCATCTTTGAACCAAAGCCAACTTCACCTGCACGCGGTTCACCCTGCTGACTGACAAACGAAGCTCTGGCGAAAAGAGAGGTAGGGAGCGTAATTGTAAGCTACCCGACTGGTGAATGTACCTCCACCTCACAGAATACCGTAGCCAAATAACAATTCCCTTGAGGGTTGTTGTGTTCCTGCGAGTGAGTGAGTCACCAGAAAGGAAGGAGATGCTGCGCTGGCAGCGGGGGTGGCGGCGCGCGAGATATATTTTATGTTGCGAGCGTTAGATACTAACGCTTGGCTATGGTATGGCTATGGTAACCGCTTCACATAAGCAGTATGCTTGTCTGCCACCCGTCGTAGTATAAAAAAATATATATATAATGTATGTCTATGTTAAATAGTATGCATGGCGGCATCAGGGTAAAGTTCTTAATACGTAGGCGGTCAATTGACACGAGAGGGCTTGATGAGCGAAATACAGTATAGTACAGTGACAGTGACAGTTCTATCTATACTAGAGATGTGGTAATAACCACACTACAGTCAGTTACGAAACGATGAGTCGGCAATTCGATTCCACTCATTTATCTTGATAACCTCGATGGCTCGGAGTCGGGTTCGAGATCATAACAATTCCACAAGTTCAGCGAGTTTATCTACTATTAATTACTTGTCATTATCGATGTCACCAGAAATATAGATAAAGAAAGAAACATTTATTATAACGCACGCTACAACACAACAAGATACATTTAACATAATAGGCTATTTGACTAACATTTTTTTTCGGTTTGATATGTAGGGACGTCTCCATAATATAACCATAGGTGAGAGAATTACTTCGATAGCATAAAAATCTCTCGAGATATGGTAATTTGAAAATCGCAATTTTTAAACTGTTTTGAAAACGCTCCATACAAAAGACTACCGAATTATGACGTCACTGGTTTGTATTGTATGCATCAAATCAGAAATTTGTACGATAGCGTCATAGTACAAAATAGCGTCGATAGCTATGTTAAATATTACGTTTATGTGATTAGTATCATAATAAAATTTATAGCATTTTTTATTGCTTCTTCAATGGAAATATTATTTTTAATTATTTCATACTTTTAATATGGACGTTTCCGCCAAACTTTGATCGACGCTAAAAAAAAGTCCGATTGAAGATATTAGAATGAAAGTTTGCAGATCTTTATAGTTGTGTATTTTGCGATATTGTTAAATAATTTATACAATTTTTAAACATTGGAAAATAGCTTTGTTGCACACAAAAATACGGCAATTATACTCGTACAACTGTTAGGCTGGGTTTGTTAGGTTTGGTATCTATCTAATGTTTAATTTAAATTATTTGCACTGGCAACTCATTCTTTTAAGCTTTTGACTGCACTGGTTTATTATTGGCGAACCAATCACAGGCTTGTATTCAGTCATTTGTGATTGGTAATCAACAAACAATCATTCAATCAATCATCAGAAAGCGGCCTGTTGTGTGTGTAATACATCATTCTTCAACTTCAATCTTTCCTTCACAGATAATACTAGTCTGCACCTAAAGTATAGTAACTCATTACATATAGTACTAGTAATACATGAAAGTTATTAGAGCTCGTCTTATACGACATATGAGAACATACAGCGATACAGCAGACATATTAAGTAATAATAAATTGTTTTTATTACTTAAAAATCTGCTGCATAGCCATTAATACCAACCGTGTCGCAGTGCACAATTTAAAAGAAACTCACTCAGCATGACTCGTAATGAGTAAGCCAGACGCTGGTAGTCTGTGAGACCTCATTAAAATATAAATATACAAATGCTAGCTTTTGCACACCATTTCGTACGCGCGTATCCTAGTAATTCCTAAGAATTTCAAAAAACCCCTTTCTTATGCTTACCGTAATAGCTGAAATACGCGACTCTATACAATTTGAAATAAAGTCGCGTATTCATTGGTATGAATAAGCATTCTATTAAGTTATTGAATCGCAATAAGAGTTGGTGGTAAGGCGGCTGAGCTGTGCGTTGACAGATCAATCAGCTAGCCAGTTCCCGCTTTTATACATTGTACACAGATTTGTTATTATGTTTATGAGTTTATACGAAAATCCGAAATTGCCACAGTGCGATGGAGGAGGCTGTGCTTTACTTGCTCTTTGTCTTTACATACGTAATAGACAGAAATGAGTACACCCTTTATTTACTTACGTACTAATATATCGCCATAGCCCTTAAGATCACCAATATGAATAATAACCCGCTGATGATGATAAACTGATGGTCTTAGATATGATATTTTAAATAAAAATATGATATTTTTAGAAGTTAAATAACCGGAGACATCTTTTAGGTAAGTGCAAAAGATGCCGGCAACATTTCCTCATACTTATATAAATCTTCCACATTATATATCAAAGGAATGTTTTATATTTTAATTGCACAAGACTAATAATATAATACTAAAAACTGATAAATCTTACCTCTGGCAACGGTTTAACTTCGTCATCCATATGGTATCCAGCGATACTCTTATAATTCTGTGGCAGTCTAACGGCACGTCCTGATGAAACATGGGAGTTGCCAAGCATCAAAGCTGCCTTGAACTGATACTCGTACAGAGAAGGCATTTTGCGTCCCCTCTTCTCAACGGCCTCCCGGAAACCGTCATTAAATATTTTGTTGTCTAAATCATACATCCACCTGGAATTAAAAACAGACAGACTATATACGCGGTGCACCCTGCTGACTGACAAACGAAGCTCTGGCGAAAAGAGAGGTAGGGAGCGTAATTTTATTGTAAGCTACCCGACTGGGGAACGTACCTCCACCTCACAGAATACCGCAGCCAAATAACGGTTCCCTTGAGGGCTGTTGTGTTCCTGCGAGTGAGTGAGGTCACCGGAAAGGATCAATATCAAGCAACAACGAGCAAAGAAAAAAAATCACGTTTGTTGTAGGGGAGTCCCCTTAAACATTTATTTTATTCTGTTTTTAATATTTGTTTGTTATTATAGCGGCAGACCATGAAATTTCTCAGGTGATGTATTTCTGTAACAGAAATACATGGTTCATGAGATATGATGTGACAGACGGACGGATGGACAGCGGAGTCTCAGTAATAGGGTCCGTTTACCCTTGGGTACGGAACCCTAAAAAGCACGGCATCAAGACATATGGAGACGGACATTTATCGCTTAAACAGCATTACATTCTCTCTGATAAGACAGGCGAATGTTGACAACGATTTTCCGCCTTCCTTGGTTTATTTGGTTGCAAGAACACTATCTTGAACCTGAAGGTTTTGTAGTAAAGCCGAAGAGATCCCAGTGCTTATACTATGCGAGTGTGGCCCGCTAATGGGAAAACGTAGCCAAATCTTGGCGAAACACATTCCCTGCGTAAAAGAAGCTAGGCAACCACCGCCTAAAGGATTCTATGGTTTCTCGCAGGAGTGAGGTCATCAGAAAGGAAAGAGTTACTGCTATATATTTCATGTTGCGAACGTTAATATGGTTACGGTAACCGTTTCACATCAGGCTGTATGCTTGTCTGCTACCTGAGGTGATTTAAAAAAATCTGGTAAAAACCAGAAAGGGGACAAACCAGCGTCACAAATTGTAAGTTCCCAAGTAAACCAACTTAAGTTCAAACAAATGCTTACCATTTCAAGACCTTCAAACCAAGGAGTGTGACCAGTTCCTCAACCCGCTGTTGAAATGTGAACGGTGGGTCTGTATAGGACATGTGATTGGAGGTGTATGCAGGGTTAGGATCCTCGTCGATCAGCGATAGCACCAAGCTGTGCGGCTCCATCGACGACGACCAGATGAATGGGCAGTCGAAGACAGCGGCGAAACTGTAAATTTTGGATTTCGTAGGTACACACATAGATTTTGCTATAAGTAAGTATGAATATGACATAATACAAGATGGATATTTTCATTAGGTAATTTAAAGTAGGCACATATTTTGTATTCAGAGGTCGTTGCGCGGGTCAGTCTAATCGACCACGCAAGTTAAGCTACGTAGGCTCTAGCCTGTCCATAGATGGGTTTATTTATCTCAAGTTCCATTCTCAAGTTCGTCCGTGTTCCAGAGGGCAGGTTGAGTCGTCGGTACCGGCTGTTGTCTAATAGATGATAAGCCAAGTCAGTGGCCTTGAGCGGCTTGAAAAAACTGGCCTCCACCAACCCGCAACAATCCGCAGTTGAGCAGCGTGGTGGAGTATGCTTTAACCCCCTTCGATTGAGGCAGACCCGTATACCAGCGAAGGATGAATTAGGGTTGTCGACGATGACATGTTTTGTATTGATAAATTTTACACATAATTTTTTTTAAATTTCATAATAATTTTAAATTTTATACAACGGAACCTATTCACCCCACTGCTGAAATGCGGGAGGGGTAAAAAAATCCGACACGCTACTCAAATGCGAATTGCCGGAGGCTAGTGTTTTAAAGCCGCCTAAAACCCGCACACTTAGCTTAACGACTGTCATTTAACATTGTCTCGACAAACGTGTCCTCCGAAGCACGGAGGAGCTCACGATAAATAAATCCATCCATGTGACTACGTTCCACGTTACTTAACTTGTATGTTTGATTCACCACAACGCCATCGAGCTCCTGATATGTACTAATACTTATTATTATTAACCCAGACAGAACACGCAGTGTTACATAATAATTACCTAATAATAATATACTATGTCTGGGCTACTATTTATTCTGTGTATATTTTCCATCATACTCATCTGGATTATCGTCAACATTTGCAGTTAGCCAGCTAAAAACGTTGTTATAAAATGTCATATTATGCTCTTCCAGAATGCTATCCTCAACTGCTTTAAATCGTCTATTTTTTGTTAATTGATGGGTACTTTTAAATCATAAGTTTAAATCATCGTGATTTTTACCCAGAATTAAAGAAACCATTATAAGCAAAAAAAGCATGTTGGAAAAAAATGTGACTTAAGAGGTTTTTGATATGACCTATTCAAGTAATAGCACTACGTGCAGTGTGGCCATTCCCTGCCGCTCTTTCGTATCGACCTCACCTCCCTTCCGAGATGAATCTGGAACAGTTTGTAAGATGCTGCACGCACACACGCTCATTCACGCTCTGCACAGATGCCATTGTTTATGTAGTAGTTAACGTCGCGACGTTTGTATGGAGTGGCCGGGGTGCGATGATATCTTACCCAGAATAAAGTTCAGTGTACAGCCACTCGGCAATAACGAGATCATAATGTTCATGTGGGTCCATAATTAACTTCCTTACGTTCGGATTATAGAAGGTATTATTTGCTATGGCCCTTGTTACGTCGCATATGGCCTTAGTATTAAGTTCAGCATTCGTGCGTATAATTACATCTATGTCCAACGCATTCACTGAAATCAAACAAAACTAGTTACTACACAATATAAACGATAAAAACAGTAGTTTTGCTTATTCTTTCTTTTTATACCACATCGGGCGGCGGACAAGCATACAGCCCGCCAGATGTGAAGCGGTTAACGTAACTATAATATCGGTCGCGCTCCGTCACCCTCGCTGCTCTGCCCTGCTGAGCTCGCTGCTATCTGCTGTCCACAAGGGAATTGTTATTTGGCTGCGGTATTCTGTGAGGTGGAGGTACTTCCCCAGTCGGGCAGCTTATAAATACAACGAACTCTACCTCTCTTAATCTCTCTATTCACCAATGGATAGCCATATCCAATGCTTTCGTCCAAATTCTTGACGAGCTCGCGAATGACGCGGCTTCGACACCAACGCTCGTGGATTCGATTACCACATAGGAAAAACATTTGTGTGCATGAACATGTCTGTTTGTCTTAGTCTGGGTGTTTTCTATGTATCATAAGTATGTATTTACAAAAAAAAATGTATTGACGTATGTTTATCAGTTGTCTAGTACCCATAACACAAGCTTCGCTTACTTTGGGGCTAGATGGCGCTGTGTAATTTGTCTGACAATGTTTATTATTTATTTATAAATTCTCCGTTATCCTCTACGGCCACTTTCAGCCGCTATTTGAGATAATCGGTTCATTTAGAGGGGGGGCATCCAACCCTCCGTCACACACAGCATAGTAATACAACCAGTACTTTAACTTCATACTAGCGCCCAAATCGGCGCACGTAGTTTTGGTGCGCGGCGCACCAAAACTTCCTGACAATGGAGTGTCGTCCTATTACGTAAATACGGCTGCACTATATGTAAATTGTAGATAAAGCATAGATTTTAACACAGATAATAAGTACTTACATAAGTTGTTTAATATATCGCTGTTACTGGTCACGTCTATCTGAGTCAGGTTTTTGTGCTGCTTCTTCATCAGGACTCCTGTCACGTAAGTTACCTGAAACCGATTACTAATTTCTCACACATACAAATAATTTATTCTGCAAACATACATACAAAGGTAGGTGCAAGCGCGTCGCGCCAATACATTGGCATGCAAAGAAAAGAATACTTTTAAAAATAGAAAAAAAGCTATAAAATTAATAATAATACATTATTTTCAATTATAAATAATACAATGCAATTAATAACAAAACATAATCACATTTTGAACTTATTAATAAAATAAAATTTAAGAGTCATAATATAATTGTAATACAAGAAATAAAAACAAACCAGCCATAGTTACGTTCTACAAACTTTAACGTTCTAAAAACTTCCTACAAAATTTTGCTCTCTCTCAATTTTTTATCGATAAGAAATACATTTATCGATATCGAAGATATGCAGATATCGATATCGAAAATTCTCTACAAAAATTTCTATTTTAGATTTTTTTTTATTGAATTAATGAAATAACAAATGTAGTCGATGAACGTTTGATACAACTAGTTTTTTATATATAGTTTACATAAAACATTGGTCTTGTAAATCAAAATTAAGATTTTATTATTTAAAAACTTCAGAGGAAAGGAATGCCCTTATTAATATGAATTTTCTATTAATTTGAAGGGATTAATTAATTACTAAAAAAATAATAATAAAAAATATTGGAAAATATTATAAATGGGGGTTTAAGCAATAAAAAAAAATATTGTATTTATATAAGTGTATTTTATAAAGCAATAAAAAATATCGATATCGACCGTCTACGAGTTTTATTCGGGATGTGGTCTACGAGTTAGATACCTAACATTACCAGCTCCGTGGTTCTTTGCACTACCAGGAGTTAATGTACCAATTTATTCGTGAATGCATCAGCTTCGTAGGTTTCCCATCGGAAGAACGCACTGCTCAAACACGCGTCTCTTGAGAAAGATTGGCGCCCGTTTGCTCTTTAGTACATCGGGCAACTTACTGAAAGCCGAGCTGTATCCTTCTGTCAAACTCCCTCGTTTGTCCGTTTTTTTTTTATACTACGTCGGGTAGCAGACAAGCATACGGCCCGCCTGATGTAAAGCGGTTACAGTAGTCATATTAACGCTCGCAATATAAAATTTCATCACGCGCCGCCACCCCCGCTGCCAACACAGCATCTCCTCCTTTCTCACTCGCAGGAACACAACAACCCTCAAGGGAATTGTTATTTGGCTGCGGTATTCTGTGAGGTGGAGGTACATTCCCAGTCGGGTAGCTTACAATTACACTCCCTACCTTATTTCGCCAGAGCTTCGGTTGTCAGTCAGCAGGGTGCACCGCGTGCAGGTGAAGTTGGCTTTGGTTCAAAGATATTAATGAACCACTTACACCCCAAAACGTGACCTCCGGAAGAACACACTACTCGAACACGCGTCTCTTGAGGAAGATGTGCACCCGTTTGCTCTTTAATACATCAGGCACAGAAAGCCGCCCAGCCAAACTGTATCCTTCTGGCAATCTGCCTGGTTTATCCGTTTTTTTTTTGTTATATTTACTTAGTTAAGTTAAAAGTTTTACCTCATGTCCAGCGTTGAGCAAATGCTTAACATATCCCTCCCCGAGAATGGAGTGACTTTTACCAGGATACGGGAACGCAACCAATATCTTGTACGCCGAACACACAGACATTAAACACAAAATAAATAGACACTTCATCATTTTCATAACTAATTAAATATTATTATCTATCTATCTAAAATATTGTTCGAGGGGTGACATTACCATCACGCTGGTTTAGACTGACTGACATGCTTTAAAATAGCGGTGCTATAAATTATCATAAAATTATCATTTACGGTTCAATTTAAGACTTTAATACTGTCGCCGTAAAGTTTTATCATGTTTAGATATATTTCGTGATGGCATCTTCATAGATTGATGTGTACTGCGATTCCCAAGCTGTGCAATTTCATTTTGGTGGTTTTAAGACATGCAAAAATATAATATCTTCAACCAGTATCTATTTATTGATAGATGTCTTCCTCATTGCGTGTCAGCACACTCCCGACTGCTCTTTTTAAATCTAATTTGGAGGGTTTCATGACATTGTCCATTACGCGGCTCCACTTTAGGACGCTTTTGATAGCAAGAAATAGAGGCGGAAGTAGATCACTGCCACTCTAGCTCTAGCATTATAGCTGACTTTATAAATTGAAACGGTTATTCAATTTCAAAACATTAGTAATAAAAAAGACAGGAAGAAGAAAAGTAAGAAATTGTTACATAAAAACGTGTACCTACAAACCCTCCATTTGCAAAATAATGAATTTCATTTAATTTCTTTCATTGCAAATTGTTTTTTCTTTTTTGATGATCCTTTAAGAAACCTCGTGCATCTCTTTTCCCATCTCTTACTGTGTTTTACCAGTACAGAGTTTTTTTTTTTACAAGCTCGTCGGTCAATTCCAAATCATTGCACAGACTTGAAGATAATGCATCGAAGAATTATAGTCTATTCGGGGCACAATACGAATAAGTACAAAGTATTACTTCGACGCAGGCACCTCCACTACCTACGTATCATCTCACATCTGGTGACCTCATTCACTCGCAAAAACACAACAATAATTAAAGGCATTGTTATTGGGCTGCAGTATTCTGTGACCTGGAGGTACCTACTTCTCCAGCGAGGCTTGATATGAATGTTCTACCTCTTTATTTTTTTATGAAAGCTTTCATTGTCTATTACTTCTTTCTTTTATGTCCATGTATGTATACCAACCAGTTTGAGAATAATTTGTTTATGTTTTTTTATTGACCAATTGAGTTAGTGATGCGCACCGACCACACAGCCCAAATGGGCTGTGTGGTCGGTGGTGATGCGTGAGTGACGGTCAAGGCGCAAGTTTAACTACTGAGGTAACGTTAGATGAGACAGTCGACAATGACACAATGTATATGTCGCAGCCAATTCGTAAAATCCGCCGCATTACATAACGTCTAGCTGTTTTAAAAAATGACGGAACCATTATTTCAACTCGCTTTTTTATCATATCACACGAGTGAATTGTTACCTGATGGTGCCATCACCAAGATTACTTTAATAATATAATATAATATAATAGCTTGGCTTTTTCTAATCGTTCTGATTACAGACCTATCCAAACCTAACTAAAAGATAATTTAAATACAATCTGCCTAAAGTTAGTCGTTCTTTAATATGGCGGTTCTACCAATTGGCTGTGACATATACGCCGTAGAGTCACTTCGACATACAAACAGTACGGCCATCCAGCAGAAGGGCTACTGCGTACCTATTGGGGTATTCTGTATTCCCGAGTCCCAAGAGTTCAATCACTGAAATGGGGACAGAAATTTTTGAGTGGAGCAAGAGGGGCTAGCGGAACGTTTTCATATGCCGAAAAGTCACTCTTGGAACTGAATAGGCTCCAAAACCACGGAACCGATTTTGATGAAACATGTCACAATTAAAAACCTCGACATGCTTGAGATTTGTGTCGAAAAAGAATTGAGATCGAGCATGTTTGAAGAATGATCAACAAATACATTTTCCATTGAAATCAATGGACAACATACACTCAGCTGCTACTCGCTCCACTCAACCTTGATTTCGGCCCCGTGGGCTAGAATCCGGCCTAGTAATTTAATTGAATTAGAATATGCTCTAAAATTTTTTAAAATATTTTTCAGTAGGTACTTATCGTAAAATACACAAAACAAGAATGATCCGTGATCTTAACTTTCATAACTTAAGTCCGACTTATTTCATGCTCGATCAAAGTTTACTGGGAAAGTCCATCTTTAAAAGACAGCGTCTGTCGGGTCAGCTAGTATAACAAATCGAAAAAAATGTCAAGTGACCTATTCTCGGGAATTAAAAAAAAATTGTGATAGGTTTTTTGAGATGTTATTGCGTGTGATAAGTGTCCCGCTTTGCGCTTTCCTATTTTTTATACCGCGCCCAATGCCAAACAAGCATACGGCACCTCCGCTGCTAACATAGCATCTCAAGACCGATGACCTTACTCACTCATAGGAACAAATCAACCCTATCATATATGGTGTAGTTCAAGAGATTGAAACGTTCTTGGTGTTGTTAATTAGCTGTGGTCTGTTAACAAAACTTGATAATGTACGTAACATTATCAATTTTTAAGTTTTTTTAACACTAGACAATCATGTTTTAGATACTATAGATATGTCAAAAACATATGCTCGAAAAATGAGGTAATTGTGTCTTACCTCGCAATTGGTTCGCACAAACAAGGCAATGAAAATGACGTTTGTGACTATTTATCGAAATAGGAAAAAATGCCGTCTTCTGTATTTCATAATACGAAATGCACAATTTATGTTAGTGTTGGATTTAAAATCGACTCTGGAAACTAATCGATTGTTAGTTAGGGCGTAATCGAGCTTGCTGGTTGGCAGCACTCGTTTCGCCGGTGCGCGCCGTCAGGGGGCGCGAGCGCAGCAGTCTCACATAGTCGCTAGTGGGCTCTCGTAGCCGCAGACTCGCACCGTTCGGGAAAGCGGTTGTGCAACGTGGCGGCGCACGGCGCGCTTCTGGAACACCGGGGTTTTGTTGCTGTGCTTAGCTTCCGGATGGGCTACAGCACATACGGTAATTCGCGACCTGGAGTTCGCGGAACACTTCTGGAACCGCGCGGGACCGCGAATCGACGCCGGAACGCGTCGAAAGTTTGGACAGTGTTAACAATGAGTGATTGATCGCTGGGCGACCTCGGAACACTGAACTGTAACTGGTGAACGTACTCCCTATTATTATATATATATTCCTGTCCTTAAACCCTTATTCCTGTCTGCGTGAACCCGTCTGGATTACGGTGAGCCAGCCTCGGGAATCGGGTAAGTTTAGTATGTAAGTTAGATTATAGTTATTAGGGTTGAGTAGGCAATTACTCAACAGTTAGTAAAGTAAATAAAGCCCAAGGGATCAAAAATCACACTAAAGTATACAATAACATTTGATAAAAGACGCCTTTGCTCCGATTACATACTCAGCAAGGGAAAGAGATAGCAAGTATATTAAAGCGCCGAGATGATAAGGATAACGATAGACATAGATCTCGCATACGACGGGAGACGGGAACCTCACAGATCACATTTAATTATCTTATCTATTTATTGTCGTCACTACATGATGACCTCGACCTAAGAGTAAGGATGCCTCAACCAGTGTCACCTTATCGCCGTATGTCTGCCGGTGTTGGTTCATTGACGTTGAAGTGATATATCTTCTATCTCACAACTAGAGAAGTGGACGTCTGCAGTTCTCGAAGGTTGACTTGGACTTGTAGCGAAATAGGTATTAAATACCTATTTCGCTACAAGTCAACCTTCGTCAAACCAAATGGCTAAAAAATAAAGTTTAAAAAACTAAAACCCGACTACTAAAAACAGGCTCTAAAAAGTACGAAACAAGAAAATAGTCTCCGCTGAAATTATTATGTACATACTATAAAAGAATTACCGACTTTTAAATAAACAACTTACTTACAGTAGTTTTTTATACTTCATACTGATAGAGATATGTTTAAAGGATAGCCGTGGTCGTATGCCACTTTGATTTAATTTCATTATTATAATTAATCTGTTTTGCTACAGTATATGGTACAGTATACAGTAGTGATGGCATACGACCACGGCTATCCTTTAAACATATCTCTATCAGTATGAAGTATAAAAAACTACGTTAAAATATACTACGTGTAAGTAAGTTGTTTATTTATAAGTCGGTAATTCTTTTATAGTATGTACATAATAATTTCAGCGGAGACTATTTTCTTGTTTCGTACTTTTTAGAGCCTGTTTTTAGTAGTTGGGTTTTAGTTTTTTAAACTTTATTTTTATTTAACTTATTTTGGAGTTATGTGAATTCGTGTGTAACTTGTAACGTGGAGGTACTCGTACTCCCAGCCTATGTTGTTGTTGTTACACATGTTTGGTTTTTATTACATTTGATGCCTGAATTTATAAATTCTTGCAATTATCAGGTGTTTGCAAGCAAACCTGTGAGCAACAGCTAATAATATTTATATATTTGAAATGTGCTAACAAAGCTCTTTCATTTGATACCCCACACGACACCGTCAAGAAAAAAAATTTTTTTACTTCTTTACTTTATGTCCCCTAGAGGGCGCTGTAGCAATTTTAACGTGACGTCATGTAGCCTATAACCAGCGGACGATCAAGAGGCTTCCAACGACACCTCATTTGTCGAATTACGATAACTATTTTAGAAGTTATGAGGGAACAGATGAACATCCATAGCCACATACATACATACATACATACATACAGGTCAAAATCATAACCCTCCTTTTTGCTTCGCCGTAGTCGGGTAAAAAGTAGTATATAAGGACTTTGTCTTATAATACTACTTTTAGCAAGTCATTTTGTAAATACATAATATATATTTGTAAAATCTAATTAATTTTATATAATTTTATTATTGTAATGGTATGATATGGATTTTTTATTTTTTAAATTTTATTTCACTGTGACATTGAATTTAAACTTTGAAAATTTTCATAATTTAACATATTTTGTTTTTGACTATTACTATAAGCGAGACATGATATTATTGCAATTTTACTGTGACCACATTAGAACCTGCGGGCAGTAAAAATCTAAATCATTATGTTAATTTGCACGCCCGGTAAGGGTAGAATAAGAGAAACTTTGTTATGACTTATTGAACAACCCCCAGTATGTACCTTATTTCCGCAAATAAATTATTATTATTTGTATCTCTTTTTAATCACGGGTCAAACCCGGTCATTTGATAGGCGTGCGCGGGGATATGGATCCAACGCGTAGAGGCCCCTTTGAGAAGTTTGATGTAATGTTGTACGCCCGCCGTGACCCGCTCCAGGACATGTCAATGGAACGACACATCCACGAACAGGTCTCGGCAGGCGTTGAGACTATTGCGAAGTGCGATGGAAAATAAATGGGCTATGGAGATGAGATCTGGGTGAAATGAATACCGGGCTATTACAGAAGAGGGACGGACGCCTGCCATAACTGCTTTTATAGCTAGTTATTTGCGGCAGGCGGTGGCTTGCCACTCACTAGATGGGCCCCCGAAATGCCAGGAAAACGGCCGGGAGCAAAACCGGTGTGAGTGACTCAGGGATGTCGAGAGGTGTGCTGCGCTTTCTCCGAAGTTACTCGCGGCGTGATGCCCTTTAACACTTCCACCCCAGGAGCGTAGCTCTAGCGGCTCCTCTCTGGACGGTCAATGAAGGCAAGCCAGAGCTGAGAGTCCTGCGGGCCTTCTTGTGTTTACACTCCGACCGATGAAGACACGAAGGCCCTGACCGACTCTCTGGAGACTCGGGTCTCTTTGGAGACTCGGGTCTTATTATTATTATCTAAGGAAAGATCACACTTGACAGTCACAGTGCAAATACATAATGTGGTATAGCATGGCGCCCCCTCCCAAAATTCTCAAATTCTGTTCCAAAATTAATCTATACTAATCCTCCTCCTCGCGTCGTATACCTCATTACTGAGGGTCGTGACTCCCACGCAGAAACATCTTCCTTCTAACAATTTTTCTCCAACTATTGCGATCTTTCGCAACGTGGAGGGCACTGTAGAGATTTGAGTCCAGAGATGTGCAGATCAGACCATCATCGGGCTGCGGCCTCTTGGTCGTTTACCGTCAACCTTGCTAGTTGCTATAAGTTGTACGAGGTTATGACCATATCTATACTAATAACTAGTATAAAGAGGTAAAGTTTGTGAGGTTGTAGGCGGTGATCTCTGGATCTGCTGAACCGATTTTGAAAATTCTTTTAACAATGGAAAGCTACGTTATTTTTTAGTGTCAAAGGCTATTAACCCGATTTCGTAAACGCAGGCAAAGCCGCGTACGAAAGCTAGTATTAAATAAAGCCCAAAGAGTATCTTTAGATAGTCATGCTTTTTCATGCGTGCAGCCGGCGTTCATCGATTGACAAGCCGTTATCACGTTAAAAAAATGTTAACATTTTGTCAGGTAACAGTCAGGTTTTTGTTAATTATCTTGCTTTACATATAACTTTACAAAATAAGTAGAAAAGTTCAAGAATTTTATCAATATATTATTTTATTACGATTATTTGTAAATGACTGTACTAACAAAAATAAAGGTGCCATTTTCTTCGCCTAGAACCTTTTTTCATATTATGTAGAAATTTCGATTAAATTTCAATTTGAAAAAATCTAAGGAAAAGTAACATATTACTAAAGAAAATAATTTGAAGAATTTGTTTCTTAACTTTTTATTTCTACTCTACACATACCTGGCGAAAAATTAAAATACATAATGTTATCTATTTTTTTTAAGAGTATCATTTTTTTTCTGCATAAACACTTTCCTTAAAATAAAAAGAAGGCTTAAAAGTATTCCCATAATAATTAAAACAAGATCTAAGTAGAGCTTTTGATACAAAGGCACGTGTAAAGCTGGCGAGCGGAGGTGCAGCGCCCCGCGAGTGCGCACTACGTGATCCACCCAATGCAGTATCTCTTTGGTAGGGGAGACAGGTCTGTCGTGGTACACGAATGATAACTCCTTCACTCTTTCACGATATCTGAAAATAAATGAAAAGATGTACTTGAACTTTTTAACCTTTCCTTACCAGAAACTATTTCTTACAAGAAGCATATCAAAAAGACTCTTAGTAGTAAAAGGGCTTACTATAGAATTGATTAATACCTTAGTGACAACGATGTATGGAATGAATCAGCACGGACTTGTAATAAATAATAATATAAACAATACCTAAATCAAATACTTTATATATCTTAATTACGAAATGTATATACCAATGAAATTGTAATCGTTGTTTTATCTGATTATTTAAAAAAAAACCATATTGGTAAGTTTCTTTGAGCATTTCTTCTTCGCCAATGGTCAATACAATCTGCTATCACTGACTCGGCTGATATGGTCGGCTCACAAATAATCATTTATTTAATATTACCAACAATTGATTATCGTAATACCTAGGATTTCCAAGAATTTCTCCAATAGCGGCTTTTAAATTCGGAATAACGTCATAGTTCAGGTTAACTATCATCCCGTAGCCTTTGGTCACGGCTCTGTTGATGTTTATAAATTGATCAGCGAAGACAGGGATCCCAATGATGGGAACTCCATGATACAATGTCTCAGAAGTGGAGAGAAGGCCTCCGTGGGTCACGAAGAGGATGCAGTTACGATGAGCTGGAAACACAGATAGCATTTGTTGTAGTTAAGACAATATGTAATAAAAAAAACTTCTTCTTCTCCTTCGATGCATCCCAGGTAAAGTCGGCTATCCTAATTTTGTGGCGCCAAGACAGCCTGTCTTGAGTTGTCGGATCGGGTAAATTCTCCATTTGCAGAAGTTTGTTCATACTGCCCCCTTACCACCATCTCTTATTGCGATTCAATAATTGGATAGATTGCTTATTCATACCAATGAATAAGCGACTCTATTCCATTTGAAATAGAGTCGCTTATTCATTGGTATGAATTAGCAATCTATTCAGTTATTGAGTCGCAATAAGAGATGGTGGCAAGGGGGCTGGTCCACCACGTCAACAAGGGGCGGCCTCTGCCCTTTTTGTATGATGTAAAAAAAATAAGAAAAACAAAAAAGCAATGAGTGGTATTTCCGAACAATTACGACATGGGAGCCTTCAAGAACGGAGTTTTTTTTCTCTTACAAGCCTAGCAATGGATCGGCGACCCCTTGGTGTTGCTTGTCTCCATGGGCGATGGTGATTGCTTTCCACCAGGTGACTCACATACTCGTTTGCCCCCCTCTCATATAAAAAAATGAAACAATATTTTTTTAAACAAGCTTTTATCAGTTTTGAAAGACAAAAACTACTAAAACGTTTCTTATGTGATTCGCTCAGCAAACCCTTTCATTTGATACCTATATCGTAGGGTTAATGTAGAAATTATAAATCGCCATTTTGTGGCGGTCGCCATCTTGGATTTAAAATGTTGGCTAATAAACGTGCATTCCTCACGCGATGATGATTCACAAAGGAATGTGCCAAATTTCAACGAGTACGTGAAACACTGGGAAGTGGGTCTAATTTTACTTACATTTTATTACATTACAGACACCATGGCGAAACAAAATAAGAACGTATAATAAATTTTAAAAGAGGGAAAAATAGAAGGTAGACGAGATAGGACAACATCGAAATATCAGGGATTGGACTTGTATGGAGGTCTCCACTCTCAGCAGAGTGGCCAGAAGAAAAGAGGACTTCCGAGTGGTGAAAAAGAAGATTTGTTGTAGTTGGAATATCTCTTATCCATATAATACATAGAAAACACCCAGACCAAGACAAACAGACATGTTCTTGCACACAATTGTTTGTCTTCTGCGGTGATCGAACCCTCGGAGTCAAGGTGAACACCGAGCTAGTCAAAATAAAATAGATGTTTATGTAGTAGCAGTCATATAGGGGCAATTCTCGTAATTAAAATTAGTCAAAATTCACTCTCGATCCAGTCTCGATCTCACAAATGTCAAATTTGGTATTCCCGTATCACAATATGAATCTTCAAAGTTTAGTTTCAGTGGGATTATATCGAAATATGACCGAGAATTAAACAAACTAAGAATGTATTGTTACCACCAATAAGAATTGGTAATAATTAATTAATGAAATCAAATATATCGACGGTCCCTACGTATAAAGCGACATGTCATTTCACACATGTCTGCTTATACTACGATATAGTAATTAAAGAATATTATTATTGGACAAATGAGTTAATTTCTTACTTTTTGATTACATACAATCAATAAAATAAAAAAGAAAATGTTTTTTACGGGCTATCTATAGCAATTTATGCAACAAAAAAAAATTGCCATTTTTGACATGTCTCTTTATACGTAGGGACCGTCGATATGATTTTAGTCAATTCACAATTCAATCCTGATTTGAACTTTCATTCTGCAATCGTAAAATAATTACGAGAATGGCTTTCAGGGGCTTCTGGGGATAAACTAACCTAATATACTCTGCTGTGGGGCCCATTTCACGACATGGACATTCGGCGGCAAGTCGCTTAATTCCTCTTCGAATTTCCAGATCACTTCCTGCTTCAGTCCCTTGAATAAGTCGAGAAATCCCCTTTTCATCTCATCCGGCCATGATTTGCCACTCATCACTGAACCCATACTGAAGTAAATCACACCATCTTTGGCTTTATCCATAATTTTCTGTAAATTCTGAAAATAAATGCAAATGTAAATCTGTACATAATATTGAAATATAATGAATTCGTAGCGAATTCGTGTTTATAATTTAAAAAAAAAACTAAAAACTTAGTTTTTTTTATACAACGTGCTGCCTGGTGTGAAGTGGTTACCATAGCCATATAAACGTTACTATCGTTCGCGTGCTGCCACCCACGCTGCCGACGCAGCAACCCCTTCCTTTCTAGTGACCTCATTCACTCGCAGGAATAAGAATAACCCTCAAGGGAATTGTTATTTGGCTGCGGTATTCTGTGAGGTGGAGGTCCTACCCCAGTCGGGTAGCTTCCAAAATACGCAATGCCCTACAATAATAATTATGGGTAGTCTTTTAAGTCAACAATTGTAATCGAATGGAAAAAAAAATGGAGGTCTGTAAAGTCGGTTCACGGACGATGATTTTATACGTGGCAACGTCATAACAAAACGTCTGCTGATGGAGTGGAAGAGAGATAGATGCGGCACAAGCCGAACGCTTAGGCCGATCGTGCCTCTCTATCGCTTGTTCCGCGCTCTCGCTTGCACGCTCAGCTCAGGCGGAACGTGACTCACTTTTTCGTGCGTGCAGCCAGCGATTTATAAGACGTTATCACGTCAAAAAATCAAAGAATCAAAGTGTGCGTATATGAACGATACACTACCAAAACCTCATATCACAATAGAAAATGACGGTTCTAATTAATATTGTTTAATATTAATAAAATTTAATTTGCAAGTTTGATGACAGATACCCCGGTAAAACTAAATCTATATATTTGTATATGTAGATTTAGTTTCACCGCGGCACCCTCTTAATACTGTGACCGCGGTATCTGTCGTGTCGTGTTAGTTAGACCATTTATAACTCAAGAACGGCTGGGCCGATTTTTATGATTTATGTGTTTTTAGATTTGTCTTCGTCCGGAATATGCCAATAAGTATTATAAACATTTGAAAATTAACGAAAAAATTAAATAAAAGAAAAATCATTTTCCCATAAAAATAATGTCAGTTGAAAAAGGATTGAGATATTTATTGGTTCTTAAATTATGCGTGCGTTAAAAAATTTATATCAAACTTAATAAATATAGAACAAATGACAAATTAACAAAAGACTTAATTTAAAAAAAATGTCAAATCGATAGTCTCACTCTTACATCGTGAAAGTTGTCTGTGATTTGTTTTGAAAATTGTTATGTATTGGTTGTATTTTATTTTTTGTATTTGATTTGTTTATAGTTGCTGCAATGACGAGAACCGATTAATATAGTTGATTTTTGTACTTTTATATTTTTTTTTTTGTGTTATTATCTTAATAAACTTAATATTTATTTTATATTCATTGTATTACTTCCATAAAATCATAAATTTTGTTCAGCTAATAAGTAACACGACATTCGTTGACTGTTAGGCGGCACGAAGTTCGCCGAGTCTACTAGTAGCTTATGACCCGAAGAAATACGTAGCATAAGGAAATTAAAGTAGGAAAGTAAGAAATTATTGATTTTATAAATAAATTCCATGCTCTGTTAGTTGATAAATGCTACTAAGGCGTTTACAGGCCGTGTGGTTTCCGGCAGACTAGAATAGAATCACTCCGTTTCTTCCCGTGGATGTCGTACAAGGCGACTAAGGGAAATACATTATCAAATATCGATCAGGGGCCTTACCACAAGCTCTAAACGCAGGAATGTAACTATGATGGTTGCGTATTTATCAATGAATTTCATTCATATATTCGCAACCATGATGGTTCCATTCCTGCGTTTAGAGCTTGTGGTAAGGCCCCAGGCCTCCCCAACCCGTTTGGCCAGCGTGGGGAATGTAGGCCAAATCCTCCTTCCGTCTAGGACGGACGAGAGAGGGTCGCGTGCTCCTGTAGTGGAGACTAAAATGGACCTGATGATGATGACTATAGCGTTAGTGATTATCAGAATGACAGAAATTTGTATAGTGCATGATATTGTTTTGTTAAAGTTAATAATTATTGCATGCCTAAGTGGTGGAACACAGAATAGATCGATATAAACTTGTAACATCTGTAAAACCTGTTGTTCACAATAATGTCAATTTGTATTTGTTTAAAATAAATAAATATTGTTAGACAAATTACACAGCGCAATCTAGCCCCAAAGTAAGCGAAGCTTGTGTTATGGGTACTAGACAACTGATACGTAAATACATTTTTTTTTTTGTAAATATATACTGGGTGTTTTCTATGTAGAAATTGTAGAAAACACCCAGACCAAGACAAACAGACATGTTCATGCACACAAATGTTTGTCCTGTGTGGGAATCGAACCCACGAGCGTTGGTGTCGAAGCCGCGTCATTGACCGCTACGCCACCGAGCTCGTCGGTGTATATAAATAAAATATATTATGAGTAAATTTTAAAACTACGAACATCTGGCAAAGGCGGCACGTTCTCCTTAATGTGGTATCCTGAAATAGCCTTGTAATTCTGAGGTAAGCGCACTGGTTGACCAGACGCGACGTGGGAGTTGCCAAACATGAGAGAGGCAGTATACATGGCTTCATTAAGTGGAGGCAAATGTCGACCACGTTTAGCAGCAGCAGGACCGAATGCCTGGTCGAAGACATCACTATCGGCATTATATCTGGACCTAGAAACGAGAAAACAGTTCATGTTAAATATAAATTAAATTAAATTGAATAATCATTACCCGACTGCGACAGAAGGAGGGTTATGTATGTATGTATAATTGTTTGGCACGCTATTCAGCCTAAACGGCTGGATGGATTTTAGCTTGAGAGGTGTCGTTAGATTCGTATTTGCTGTGAGAGTGACACTGGGTACGTCAAAATAAAAAAATCTAAATGGCGGATTTTTGGCGCCAAGTTCAAATACAAATGCACGCCTCAGTCTGGACGGCTCCATAGATTTTAGCTTGAGGCATGTCATTAGATATGTATTTACTGTGAGAGCGACATTGCATATATCAAAATAAATAAAACTAAAAAACGTAAAATAAAAACGGTAATTTAAAAAACTAAAAAACCCGATTGCTTTTCTGTGTAATTTGGAAATGAAAAACCCCTAAAACAAGAAAACATGTAGCAGCCGGGACCCATTCTAGAAATGGAGGCTTAGTGAATTTAGAGCACATGTCGGGTCCGTTTTTATATAGACCAGATTTGAGTATCCATAAGTTTTTTTTTAGATAGATAGTCAGATAGATAGATATAACGTTTATTTGCATTTTGGAACACACACGTACGGACGGTACATAGAATTGTTACACAGACAATCATAGACATATTATAGTATTTGGGGTGTAAGTGGTTCATCAAGATCTTTGAACCAAAGCCAACTTCACCTGCACGTGGTGCACCCTGCTGACTGACAAACGAAGCTCTGGCGAAAAGAGAGGTAGGGAGCGTAATTGTAAGCTACCCGACTGGGGAATGTACCTCCACCTCACAGAATACCGCAGCCAAATAACAATTCCCTTGAGGGTTGTTGTGTTCCTGCGAGTGAGTGAGGTCACCAGAAAGAAAGGAAGGAGATGCTGCGTTGGCAGCGGGGGTGGCGGCGCGCGAGCATTATTTATGTTGCAAGCGTTAATATGGCTACGGTAACCGCTTCACATCAGGCGGGCCGTATGCTTGTCTGCCACCCGATGTAGTATAAAAAAAAAAGTACAGTCTACAGACACAGAGATTATGCACGTGTGCGCTGCAGTAATGCAAATCAGGCCGTGGCTCAGTGTGTACCTCCACTCATCGACAACATGAGTGAAACAGTGGTTCTATATATAGTGGCCGTATGGTTTCCGGCAGACTAGAATAGAATCACTCCGTCTCTTCCCGTGGATGTCGTACAAGGCGACTAAGGGAAATACATTATCAAATATCGATCAGGCCTCCCCAACGCGTTTGGCCAGCGTGGGGAGTGTAGGCCAAATCCTCCTTCCGTCTAGGACGTACGAGAAGAGGGTCGTGCTCCTGTAGTGGAGACTAAAATGTACCTGATGATGAAAAACTGGTATTCTGCCAATACCCAGGGAGCGGGTTAGGCACTAAACTAAATAATAAAGTATATGTGATTTTAATGTAAGTGTACTTGTGTAAACAGCGTATTTGTGTAAACATAGTGCAGTTTGTGTGTTATTGTGTGTATGGGTGTGTGTATTGTGGAACTGTATATGGCTATCTGATGAGGAGATCTATTTCTACATTAGCTCAGCATATTGGCTCCGCTTCGCCTGATGGTAAACGAAAAGAAGAGCCCCAATTGCATCGGCAACGGACAAGAGACCTTGATGTCTTGTCAGTTGACGCTGCCATGCTGGCCTACAAAATGCTCCTTCACGCTTCGTTTGAAGGATCCCATATTGTATGAACGCGTTCCACTTTTTAATAGTGCGACATAGATAGGAGTTGCCAAACTTTATAGTACGCGAAGGAATGATCCCAACGGTGAATTTGTGATATCGCGAGCCTGCACGTGACGTTCTGTGACTGAAAGGGGAGGAAGGGATAAGGGAAAACAGTTCTTCAGCGCACTCTCCGTGGTATAGGCGGATATTATCATTAGTTAGTATTGGTATGAATTATTTAACATGTCAAAATTATTATCAAAATTATATAAAAACTAGCTGCCTGGGCAGACATCATTAAGTCAAAACTTTTTTTTTACTATTGTCCACGCAATTTTTATATTTTCTCTTTGCTAAAACTTTCCGTGTGGTTTCCGGCGGACTAGAATAGAATCACTCCTTCTCTTCCCGTGGATGTCGTACAGGGCGACTAAGGGAAATAAATACATTATAAAACATCGATCAGGCCTCCCCAACCCGTCTGGCCAGCGTGGGGAGTGTAGGCCAAATCCTCCTTCTGTCAGGGACGGACGAGAGAGGGTCGTGCTCCTGTAGTGGAGACTAAAATGACCTGATGATGATGAAAACTTTCCGTGTGACTTAACGAAAATACGACAAAAAAAAAATAGGCGAATCGGTCGAGCCGTTGTTGAATCGTTCGCCTGCGTGTGACAGAGCATTGAGAGTGAAGCGTAAGGTTACCATTTGAAAGGTATAGTGAGCCAATCTTAAAAGATAGACATATGCTGTCACGGACTTTTTTTAGAACTTTTTAAGATGAATAATTCCGTCGTATATAATTGTTGCGTAACTTGAACCGTTTACGCAGCGCTCGCAACGGAAGCCCTCAAAAGGAATATTTTTTTCCCATTTTTGCAACATTTTTCATTGGTGCTCCGCTCCTATTGGTGATAGCGTGATGTTATATAGCCTATAGCCTTCCTCAAAATAAGGCTATCTAACACTAAAATATTTTAGTAGTTCCTGAGATTAGCCCGTTCAACCAAACAAACAAACTCTTCAGTTTCATAATATAAAGATAAAGATATTTACCATCGATGATATCTCAGTTCAAGCCACCTCCACAATTCTGAAATCCTTTGCCAGAAGGTAAATGGAGGGTCTGCAGTAGACATATGGTCGGCGTTGTACGCAGGGTTTGGCTCCTCGTCAATTAGCCTCAGAACTAAAGCGTGAGGCTCCATTGAAGATGACCAGATGAGAGGGCAGTTGAAGACATGGTGAAATCTGTGTGCGGAAATAATAAATAATAGATAAATTCCACCCATATCATCTTGATAATTGGCGATTTACTACAGTACGTTTTCTAAGACATTTCATAGCACAAATGGTGAAACTGTGAAATCAACTTCCCTCAGCGGCATTTCCGAATAACTAGGACATGGGTGCCTTCAAGAACAGAGTCTTGTTTCCCTTAAATGGCTAGCAGCGGATCGGCGATCCCCTTGATGTTGTTGATCTCCATGGGTGGTGGTGATTGCTTTCTTACATATATTTTAGTGTCCGACCGAATGTTCGGTTTCGGTTTCGGTTTCGGTCGAGTTTCGGCAAAAAAAGCGAGTTTCGGTTTAGTTTCGGTTTCGGCGGCAAACCTGCCGAAACTGCGACCGAAACCGAAACCTTCGGCTCGGTAAAATATCCAAGCGACGAAGACATTTTGCCGCGTCCACGTGCCTAACAGGTCGTGACTTGTTTGTGTTTGCAGTGCGTTTTGTTTGTTGTTGGTGAGTTTTCGTGTGATTTGTTTTGAATTCGGTAAGTTCTATCATTGTGATATTGTATCAGAGTAGGTAGTAAACATCGAAAAATAATTTAGTATAACAAACTAATGCATATATTATAGTAGAATCAAGTTTAACATAACTATCTGAATATTTTGTGGTTAATTGAACCCATTCGCTAATGCTGTACGTAAACAAATAATAGTTAGGTACTTGATACTTACTATAATGCATTAGTGGTGATAATATTAATGATGTTGAGTTTCAACGTTCAATTTTATTTTCTTTGGGGTGTAAAAGGTTCATCAACATCTTTGAACCAAAGCCAACTTCACCTGCACGCGGTGCACCCTGCTGACTGACAAACGAAGCTCTGGCGAAAATAGAATTAGGGAGCGTAATTGTAAGCTACCCGACTGGGGAATGTACCTCCACCTCACAGAATACTGCAGCGAAATAACAATTTCCTTTAGGGTTGTGTTCCTGCGAGTGAGTGAGGTCACCAGAAAAGAAGGAGATGCTGCGATGGCAGCGGGGATGGAGGCGCGCCAGCGATATTTTATGTTGCGAGCGTTAATATGGCTACGGTAACCGCTTCACATCAGGTGGGCCGTAAGCTTGTCTGCCGCCCGACGTCGTATAAAAAAGAAATATAATTATAACCAAGTAGCAATTATAACGAAACGTAACGTAATTATAAGAAAAGTACCTACAGTTATATAATTGGGTCAGTGGGTAGCTTTCGGAAAAGTTTCGGTTTCGGTTTCGGTTTCGGCCGAAACTGAGACCGTTGCCGAAATTCGGTTTCGGTTTCGGTTTCGGTCGCAAAAACCAGTTTCGGTCGGACACTATATATTATAGAAGGGGGCAAACGAGCATGTGGGCCATATATATATATATATATATACTAGCTTAGCTTTTGCCCGCGGCTTCGCTCGCGTAAAATTCAGGTAGTTTAGATTATCCAAGCCAAGTCTAACACGCAACGCAACCACCTTCATGTAGCACCTTTAATTGTACTAAATACGGATGCAATAACTTTCCCGATAACTACTACACCCGTCCCGCTCCCGCCGCGCTACTCGCGATCGCATAAGCGCTGATTGACGCCAAATACAATTTTAAAAACCTATTAGGATAACACAAATCTTATTCCATCAGCTTAAAAAGGATAAATCAAACTTTAAAAAAAATACACCGACTTCAAAAATCTCACGATTTTTCAGTTGGATGATTTTTTTTTAAAGTTTATTTCTTTTTTAGTGAATATTTTTTTTCATCTAGACCAAAACTAAGCAAACTTGTACTATGAGTAGGATAACAGATACTATACTTAAATAAATACATTTTTTTGTAAGTATATGCACATAGTACATAGAAAACACCCAGGCCAAGACAAACAGACACGTTCATGCACACAAATATTTGTCTTGTGCGGTGATCGAGCACGCAACCTCGGAGCCAAGGTGGCAACCAATCGACCACCGAGCTCGTCATAATGGAAATAAATAATATTCCAGGACTTAATTACACACTGCCATCTAGTCCCAAACTAAGCAAAGCTTGTACTGTGGGTACTACATAACTGATATAATTATTATTATTTAAATAGTTGTCTTGGCCAACTTGCCATATAAATATTTTTTTGAAAAATGGAAAAATTCACCTGCCCCCACCCACCTAGGATAACTGATATAATATTTAAATACATTTTTTTTTGTAAATGCATACTTATAATACATAGACAATACCAAGACCAAGACAAACAGACATGTTCATGCACACAAATATTTGTCTTGTGCGGGGATCGAATCCGCGACCTCGGTGTCAAAGTGGTTTTTTTTTACCACCTAAGGTGGCAAGCTCGGTGGTAAGCTCGATGGTGTCGTAGCGTGTGTCGGTCTAATCGAACACGCAAGTTAAGCAGCGGCGGCTGTAGCCGGTCCATAGATGGGTTTATTTATCTCGAGCTCATCCGTGCTTTGCATTGACTTTGTGTCTTGATTGATGCCTGACATTTTGTGTTCTGTTGCATGTCAGTAACGCTGTCTAAATGTTGTAAATGTGAAATGATTATTTACACACCTATATCTGTATACCACATTTAATGCAATAAATAAATTCATTCATTCGGTCGTTCATTCGGACGGCACGTTAAGCTGTTGCCGCGTTGGCAGCCAGGGTAGCGGCGCACGAGCGGTATCTCATATTGCGATGGCGAGCGTTGATATAGCTGTGATAACCGCTTTATGTGAATCGCCTGATGTGAATCGGTTGCCGTAGCCATATTAACGCTGGCAACATAAAATATCGCTCGTGCTCCGCCACCCCCGTTGCCAACGCAGCATCTCCTCCCTTTCTGATGACCTCACTCACTCGCAGGAACACAACAATCCTCAAGGGAATTGTTATTTGGCTGCGGTATTCTGTGAGGTGGAGGTACATTCCCCAGTCGGGTAGCTTACAATTCCGCTCCCTACCTCTCTTATCGCCAGAGCTTCGTTTATCAGTCAGCAGCGTGCACCGCATGCAGGTGAAGTTGGCTTTGGTTTAAAGATGTTGATGGACCACTTACACCCCAACCCAACCAAAAATATAAAAAAAACTGTTTTGTCTCTCTTACCCACTATAAATTTCGCTATACATCCACTCAGCAATGACAAGGTCGTATTCTACCTTCGGATCCAGCAATAATTTCTGGACATTCTCGTGTCGGACGGTCGCCTTCGTCAATGATCCCATCAAGTCCAGTACATTTGCAAGGTTCATATCCATTTCTTTTGACAAAAATTTTTCGAAGTTTCCGAACTCACCTGGAAATTATAATATTTTGATTGAAAATTATTTTTCTCATTAGTAAGTACATGTTGGCTGACCTGGGGCCAGGGTTGCCAGGTCTTTTTCGAATAAATACCGAACAGAGCAAAAAAAAACAAGTTTTAATCATTTATTTATTAATGATTAAACGAACTTACCTGTAAGTGAAGTTCTATCATAATTATACGAGCGCCGAGTCCGAATAGATTAGTATTTACACAATGTAGTATCGCATACGTACCACCACTCAGCACTAAGTTTAGAAATGTAGTTTTATAGCTTTATTTTTAAAAAAATTCTTTGCGGGTACTAACCTGATTTCTGACCGATATCGTACCCGTTTCTCATTTAGTTTAGAGACTCTATAATCTCAAGTAAACCCCTCATTGATGTATGCCCGAACTATCCGTATAAATCGGGGAGCGTGATTATATAAGTACTCTAACAACGGGAGGGCGGGACTTACTAATCTATTCGGACTCGGCGCTCGTATAATTATGATAGAACTTCACTTACAGGTAAGTTCGTTTAATCATTAATTATACTCGCGCCTCGTCCTCTAGATTAGTATTTACACAATGTAGATTTTGAGAGTTAACGCGGGAATATCATCAATGAATAACCAATATCTATATAAACAGAAATTATTTTATTAATTAAATAACAAAGTATATTAATTTATAAATGTGTTATTAAAATATATTTACTTCTAAATAATAACCTGGACGTCAACTATTCTTATAATAGTTGTGTCAGATATCCACTTTACATATCGCTACAAACTTTGTACGGTATTTATATAATCTAACTATTGTCATTTATTTAAAACATGAAAATTAACGTAATTAAGTCAGGTTACCTACCCTCGTATAACAATCATTATAATTTAAACAAATACAGATCGTGCTAAAGCTAAATCATCGCTATCAGAGGTAATTGGTCTCTGGTAGAAGCGAGCAAATGTCTGAGACTGTCCGCTCCAACCGGCAGTGTTGCGTATAGTATCAACACTGACACCGAGCGCACGCGCGCGCGATTTCGCGGCGTGTCGCGTGCTGTGCGCGCTGAACACGCTCGTGTCGACCCCGCATTCGCTCAGGGTGCGCTTTAACCAGCGACTGAGTGTCTGAGTGCCTACATTATTGTGTGGCTTTTTTATTCCGATGAACAAATAGTCGGAATTCCTTATACTTTCGGTTCTGTCCAGATAGCATCTTAAAGTCTGGACATACTGTTGGTCGTTCGTCGAAAACAGGTATGTGGTATATTGGTTGCTTGCCCGAGGGTCGTGATGTTTATAAGAGCTCTGGGATCTTAATTATGATGCGATCTGAAGAAACCTGGATGTTATTAACATTAATTTTGGATAGAGTTTGAACTCTTTGCGCTGTTGCAAGAGCCAATAACATTACACTTTTGAGCGTTACATTTTCAAAAGATATTTCATTGTTGGGATACCATGAACTCAGGTGGTTTACAACAGGGTTAGTGTCCCATGTTAAATTATATTTTGGTTGGGTTGGTCGTAACCGAAAAACACCCTTAAGGAATCTTAACAGCCTATCGTCTTTGCCTAATGATGGTCCTAATAGTAAAGATAGTGCTGATCTGCATGAATTCAAGGTTCAATATTGACATCCTTCATTATAAAGTTTCGTGAGGAAATAAAGAATATTTGGTACAGAAGCATCATAAATGTCAATTGATTTATTTTTACAATGTGTCCACCATTTTTTCAAATAACTGTCATACTGCTTGTATGAGCTGTCTGACGACGATGCCAACATTATGTCCAGATACGATGATGGTATGCTCCGTCTTAACAACGCGCACCGAAATAATTTTCCTGCCACCAGGGTAATTAATTGTCTTATGTATTTGACGGGAGCTGGAAAGAGATAATAATGCATCGTTATAAGATGGAAATGTTATCATTTCAGAAATAAGCAGGGGCCTAAACAACGGATACCAAGGCTGTGTTGGCCAAAATGGTACATCTACTATGCCTTGAGCATTGTCTATTAATATAACGGAAAAAGGAAGAATCAAAGGCATAAGAATTTAATCCACTCCAGGAAACTGTGAAAGCATCTATCGCTACGGCATCTGGATCTCTATGCCAGGAGATGTATGATGCACATTGTTGTTAACACGGCTTGCAAAAACATAGATACTTGGAGTACCAAAAATGTTGATTAAAATGTCGAAAGCCCAATCTGCTAGCCCCCCACTCTATATCAGGGTGGCACCTTCGCGACTCATAATCGGCAATAGAGTTGTCCCTAGATCTGATGTATGATGCGAATATGAATAACCTTCTGTTCTCACACCATTCCCAAATTACCTGGGACATTTGGGTTAGGTGCGGGTACTGTTTTCCGCCCATCCTATTTATATAGGCGATGGCAGTGGAGTTGTCGATCCTCAATAATATTTGACAGTTAGATAGGTAGCGCGCAAATATCTTTAGGGCAATAAAAGCGGCAAGAAGTTCTAAATAATTTATATGCTTTTGTCTTTCATCGATTGACCACTGGCCACTTGCAGTTTCACCATTACAGGCGGCCCCCCACCCCGTAGTTGAGGCGTCAGAATACACCTCTCTATGATAATCATTGTATCGAATACGATGCGTTGAATGATCTATCCTTTCAAGCCACCATAAAATATCAGGGTGAAGAGAATTGGGTACATTCATATATCTATTATAGTCGTCGTTATTCCTAAGGTTAAGATATTTGCACCTTTCCATTTCTTTAGTGTGTAGCCAGCCATAATCGATGGCTGGACATGTAGAAACCAGTAAACCTAACAATTGTGCAAAATCTCTAATCTTGCATCGTTTAACATGTAAGAAATGTTCCAAATGTGCTCTGATACGTTGTCTTTTTTCGTTAAATATATTATATAATAAGCCTATGAGAGTCTAATATCATTCCCAGGAATTTACATGACGTTGATGCTAGAAAAAATCTTTTTTCTTCGTTTATAATAAAACCGAGTGAAATTAATAATCTTTTAGTTAAGTCAATGTTTGTCATACAATCTTGATAATTATTACCAAATAAAAGCCAGTCATCCAGATAAAGTGTAGCAACCAACCCTGCGGCACGCAGAACTTTAGCTATAGGTTTCGTTATCTTAGTGAATACATAAGGTGCAGTGTTAAGACCAAATGGCAGAACATTGAACTCGTACATTTTATCTTCAAATATAAACCGGAGGTATTTTCTGGAATATTCATGAATTTTGACTAAAAAATATGCATCTTTGAGGTCAAGTGTAGCCATATAACAATCTAGTGTGATTAATTTTATTGCAGTTCTCCGATTTTCTAAATTTAAAGTGGTCAGTTTGTATGAATTCGTTTAAATTCTTTAAGTTTAATATGAACCGTTTCTTGCCATTCGGTTTTGACACCAGATAAATATTAGATACAAATTGCCCCTTACAAGGCTGGGATTCCGAGATAGCAACAATTTCTGATAAATTGTTAATGGCCTCGATAAAGTGAGCTTTTTCGGTATCTGAGTGAACACGTTTCGATGGCAATGTGTGTTGTACAACAGGGCGCGAAAAAAGAATTTTGTAACCATCTATCCAAGATAGAATGGTGCGATCACTAATAATGACTATGAGGGATCATTGTTCATAAAATGACGGTAATCGGCCAGCGTACTTAACTGTTAGTACCGGCGGCGCTGTGGCGGCGGGGGATGGCCCCGGGGCTGATGCGATGGCTTCGATGTGTGCGCGGGCAGCGGTGGGTGAGGATGCGTCGTATGGTAGCGCGGCTCCAGGTCGCTTGGGGCGGGTGAGGCGGGGGCGCCGGCCCCGGCACCCTGCGTGCCTCAGCCGGCGCTCTGCGGTTTAAAGGCATGGGCTTCTGTCCTGCCGTGTTGTAACGTCTCAGAACAGTCGACTTTACTTGCTCAGGTTTTAACTCTGCGCTGGATTTGTTCACTGCTTTGGCAGATTTTAAGGTTTCCGAAAGGTCTTGACCGAAAAAGAACGAATCGATTTTTGTATTTTTAAGATGTTCCTTCATGTCGCTCTTAAGTGCGAACAGAATAAAGTCACTGAATCTGCATGCTGTATGTCGCAAAATATTCTGTTAACATCCATATTTCTGAACGTTACTCGTACTAGGATCCTCGCCTAGGATTTCCAGCACATCATTATCCAAACAAATATTCTCTTGAGCAACAATGTTCTCTTCAGAAGGGGTAGGGATAGAATAACTAGGTCCTGGTTGTGGTGACGATATTATTGTTATAGGGTCTGGTTGAACTTCAGAGACGGGTATATCAGTCTGGTTATTATCGATGGTCTCTTCAGGTAATTCAATTAGCCAATCACTCGGTCATAATGTACTGAAAACCATCAATATGATTTTCTTAACGCAGACGCAAAAATGATACATATTTATTTTATAAAAATCGGTTGTCTGTAAAGTCGGTTTACTGACGATAGTTGAACGTGACAACGTCGTAAGAAAATACTGATGGAATGTTTGCATTTTTCAAAATATTTTTTTTTTTATGGAACGCCTTAGAGCGAGGTAACGCCGCATGAGTCATATTTTTTCGGCTCCATCGATTTATAAGACGTTGTCACGTCAAAAATTAAAAACGAGGTTAGCCTGTATTTATGTGCGTCGACCACTCAGGTTGCATAATCACATGACGTCAATACGCCAAAAAGGAAAATATAATGCTTTAGATCCCGAGAGGAATGCACGCCAACTGTATTCACTCGTATGTGCGTCGAGACAGCCCCAATGACTGCTCAGGTTGCACGATTATGTGACGTAAATACGCCTAAAAACTAATAATAATGCGTTAGGTTAAAATACTTCGGAGGTAACGCCAACTGTATTTTTATGCTGCGAGACAGCCCCAATGACTGCTCAGTTTGCACACAATACGGCGTCAATTCAAAATAAGTAATAAAAAATGTAGGTAAATACCTGCGCCATAATCCGTAAGAGGTAAAACCTCTTCCATATCTGGCGAAGTATCGGAATTGACACTGTTTATACGTTTACTTAATTTTCTTTCAAATTTTTTTTATTTTTTATTTTTCGTTGTATACGATCCACATCTTCTTCATTTGATTGCTTACGCATTTTTATTAATAAAATACACTGAAGATAACTGTATAACTTTGAAACACGAAATAAAACGGAAGAGGTGTTGAGTGGTTGAGCACTAAATTGCGAATGAGAAACGGGTACGATATCGGTCAGAAATCAGGTTAGTCTACCCGCAAAGAAATTTTTTAAAAATAAAGCTATAAAACTACATTTCTAAACTTAGTGCTGAGTGGTGGTACGTATGCGATACTACATTGTGTAAATACTAATCTAGAGGACGAGGCGCGAGTATAATAAAATACAAAGTACCATTATACTAGCTAACCTAACTTATGAAACGTTTGATTTGATTTAACTGGCCCATGCATTTCGCGACATTTCAGACTGAAATTACATCGTTTACATAATTCAGCCTTCACCATGTCCACACTTAATTTATTGTTGAATCGTTTATTAGGAAGAAAAAATTATCAGGAAAAAAATACCGAACCACCCATACGCACTATGGGTACCCGCCTAACAAAGCCATCTCATAAATACTTTCTTCAAAACTCTGCGGAAATGCATATATTATATATCAAATTGTAGCTAAAGAGTTACTCTATTATTATAAATAAGACTCAAATCTTTGATTGTCCGCATTTTATAGCAAAGAACGTCCAAAATCGAGGAATGAAAAATATACGAAAATAATTGTATAATTTTAATTTGTTTGGTATGATTTTATCATATCATAACAATAGAAGTCCTATGAATGTGATACCATTTTAGAAAGCTTGGAATGTGTACTCTACTATAAAATTAAAAAATAAGCAATTTAGTTGAACATTACTTAATCAGAGACGCTTATGTCATTTTAGGTGCTATTTTCGTGTCTCTAACTTTAATTTGGAGTTTTGACAGTTGCCGAAGCTTGCCGAAGTTCTGTTTTTTATGTTATTTCTTAGGAAATACAACATAGTTTGACGGCAATAATTCTTTTTTTGCGACTTCAGTGCACAACATATTTAAATTTATTAGAATATCAAGGTGAGAATATATATTTTTTCAAGTGCGCATGATAAAAGTTCTTTTTATTTATGATTCTCAGCATGGACATCCAAAAAAAACTTGTAGCCCAATTATTACATATTATTTTATTTTTGGAGCTAATTTTATCGAGTATTTCACACAGTATGCAGTTCTCATCCTCATAGAGAAGCAGGAAACACCGCATAACCCCATAATGGTAAATAGTTTTTATCAAGTAATTATGCACATGTCTTCCATCATTATTAAATATGAAATAGATCATTTGGGTACGAAATATTACAGTTCTTTATTAGTTTTTGTCATAACTAATAGTTTGTTAATTATTTCTCCGCAATGCGTGAATTCTCGTGCACGAGACGCGACTAAGTATTAATTGATAGTGTTACAAATTATGTTGTTCCTAATACAAACTATATGCGAAACAATTTTACTGCTTCTTCAGAGGATATTTCCTCCTTCAGAGGATATAGAGAATATTTCCGAAATTATCACAAATATTCAAAAGTCCCTCATAACTTAATTTCGCCAACACTTTACTAAATCGAAAGAAAGTTTTTAAATCAAAATAGCAGTTGGTTGGATGGCGACCCTAAATCTGGAAAAACCTACATTCTACGAGTACATCGACAGAGAAAAGGAGAAGATCTTTTAAAACATATGAAAAGAGTTCAGAGCATTCAAAGAAACGGAAAAACAAGGAGTTGCTTGACACTTGTGGTCATGATTTTATACTGACTCATACGTATAAGGTTTGAGGTCTCGTGGCGAAGCAGAAGAAGCATTTATTGTTGAAATTTTACGAGCATTGCCGGCAGAAAAAAAGTGAAATGTACGTAACGTAGTAATTTACTTAGTGAGCCGGCACGCACAACAGCTTACTAAAAAGACGAAGCTCTCAGCATTTAAAAAAAAACGAGTTCTTGAGTGAATTTTAACCTATCTTTGTATGTTTTTGATATTTTAAACAGTTACTTCTTTTTATTCCTTTATAAACTTCTTAGACTCTAGATATATAAATCTACAAATTCTAAATTTTTAGTATTACTGAATTTTTTTTAACTGTTAGAAATAAACTTTCAATCACAAAGTATACATTATTTAAAAGCGTATATATTCAAGATTATTAGGAAAAATAATTATATGAATATCTTTATTAACACGGAAGTTACAGATTTATGAGATGAAAATGAGTCAAATTTCCCATAGTGATACGCTTCGGTATTTTTTGTTATACCGAACACCGAACGCAGTGCTAAGATACCGAACGGTTCGGTAGAATACCGTACACCTGGCAAGCCTGCCTGGGGCCCTACCGCCGAAGCTGAAGTCAATTACCATCGGATTTTTTTAATGCAAAAATGACACTTCTGCTTAAATTGTTGGAAACCTTCTATAAACAAGCGGAGCAATATGCTGACATAATATATTTATATATATTATGTCAGCATATTGCTCCGCTTCGCCTGATGGTAAGCGAAAAGAGGAGCCCCAATCGAATCGGCAACGGACAAGAGACCTTGATGTCTTGTCAGTTGACGCTGCCATGCTGGCCTAAAAGATGCTTCTTCAGGCGTTGCCAAACTTTTTAGTCAGGCCTCCCCAACCCGTTTGGCCAGCGTGGGGAGTGTAGGCCAAATCCTCCTTCCGTCTAGGACGGACGAGAGAGGGTCGTGCTCCTATAGTGGAGACTAAAATGGACCTGATGATGATGATGATGATGAAACTTTTTAGTACGTGAAGGAATGATCACGTGCAGGCTTGCGATACAAGTTCACCGTTGGGGGTGAACTTGTATCGCAAGCCTGCACGTGACGTTCTGAGACGGAAAGGGGAGGAAGGGCACCTTAGAGTTCTACCGACTAAGCTGAAGATGTTTGTCAATAACTTTAAACTCAGGCCAATTTTTGGAATAAAAAAAAACGAAGTTGGGCCCCCGGTTTCATATGGGCGGAATTATTTTTATAAAAAAAGTCGTCAGCAATGGACACTTTTATAGTAAGGAATTGAAAGGAGGTTCTCGAGTGGCGACCCCGTGCTGGCGGACGAAGTGACGCCTCCCCCCCCCCACCCCACAATGGGCTCATATCGTGAAATCGAGCAAGTCGATGGATGCAGTTCGCTCAGGATCGGAGCGTGTGGCTCTCTAGGACGGAGGCCTATGTTCAGCATTCAGCAGTGGACGAACACGGGCTGATATGATGATGATGATGATGATGATGATAATAAGGAATCGGTTCCTTACTCTGCGCTTTGTGATTACTTTTGTAAGAATTTGTTGAAATGGGCGCCGCTAGTTATAGTTTTTATTATAGACCTATGATACTTTCATGAAAGGTCTCAATTTAAAAAATCATGAAATGAAATCATCCGTTGGAATTTACTAAACACGTTAATCATTCTCTTTTTACCCGACTCAAGAAGAAGGTAGGGTTATGTGTTTCGAGTGTATATTTTATTGGCACACTCTACTGCCTAACTAAACCGCTTAATGGATTTCAACATATCTTATGAAAAAATGAATGAATATATTTATTTGCCAGAATAAGATAAGAACACGTCAACCTTGACACTTGGACCTTTGTACCGTATTAAGCCGTACGTAATAAGAGTTGCAATCTCAATGTGACTGTCGAGAATGAACTGAAGCGGATTCCCACCGGATTTTCAGCTGAAGCCAATAATCTAGCAGAAGTTTGATTTTTGCATCCAAAAAATCTACACCCATGTTATGGGGTGTAAGTGGTTCCTCGACATCTATGAACCAAAGCCAACTTCACCTGCACGCGGTGCACCCTGCTGACTGACAAACGAAGCTCTGGCGAAAAGAGAGGTAGGGAGCATAATTGTAAGCTACCCGACTGGGGAATGTACCTCCACCTCACAGAATACCGCAGCCAAATAACAGTTCCCTTGAGGGTTGTTGTGTTCCTGCGAGTGAGTGAGGTCACCAGAAATGAAGGAGATGCTGCGTTGGCGATATTTTATGTTGCGAGCGTTAATATGGCTACGGTAACCGCTTCACATCAGGCGGGCCGTATGCTTGTCTGCCACCCGACGTAGTATAAAAAAAAAATTGGTTGCCTGTAAAGTCGGTATACGGGCGAAAGTTTTACGTGACAACGACTTTGAGTGGTAAAATGTTTTCGAGTGGAAGGGACGCATGCCTTTCACTTTTTATGTCTGTCTCTCTCGCTCTTAGAAGGGACGCGTGCCTCTCACTCGCTCTCATTGTGAGCGCATAACGTGAGCCAGTTTCTTGAAGTGTCACCCGGCTAACCAATTTATAAGACGTTGTCACGTCAAATAACCCAGCGGGTCCCATGTCTGGGAGACTTATGAGTGATGCAGAGAATTAGATCTGGATTAGTTCTACTGAATTATGCTGAAAACAGAATTTGTTCCATATAAAAAACGGAAATGCAGCTTGATTGTGGCTGAAATAAGGACTTAAGAAGAATCTGATTCACTCATAAGACTCCTAGATAGGGGATGGAATGGGGTGAAGATACATGATTTTTTGGACGCAAAAATGAAACTTCTGCTGAGATTATTGGCTTCAGCTTAAGCGGTAGGGCTCGCGCTCTTAGCTGTGTAGGGTGTCAATTGATTAATATGTTTCAATTTATTCTGCCATTATAAATGGCGTGCAAATATTAATATTAATTGTAATTAAATCTAAAACGAATAAATGTCAAATTACATGTATGACATACTGTGAAAGCATTAAAATTACAATAAAAAAATTGGTTGCCTGTAAAGTCGGTATACGGGCGAAAGTTTTACGTGACAACGACTTTGAGTGGTAAAATGTTTTCGAGTGGAAGGGACGCATGCCTTTCACTTTTTATGTCTGTCTCTCTCGCTCTTAGAAGGGACGCGTGCCTCTCACTCGCTCTCATTGTGAGCGCATAACGTGAGCCAGTTTCTTGAAGTGTCACCCGCCTAACCAATTTATAAGACGTTGTCACGTCAATATGTCACATATCCCTACTATAATATTATAAATGTGAATGTGAGTTTGTTTGTTACGCTTTCACGCCGACACTACTCAACCGATCATCATGAAACTTTGTACACATATTCTCAAAGTACATATTAGGAAGGACATAGGATACTTTTTATAAAAATAAAAGTAGAAGCGAGAGAGGCCGCGGGTGGAGGTTAGTAATAAATAATCGTCATACTTTAGTTTTGTAACATAGAAAATAATCAACCAAATACATAGGGCACTCTAAAAGTTTTGCACTTCTAGCTAATAAGAACTATTTTAATTTCGAATGTTATATTTTTTTAAATGACTTACGCAACGAAAATGGAATTAAGTCGAAAAGCTTTTAGAGTGATATTTTTTTATAATTTTTAAAGTTCTCTCTCTCCGCAAGACTGTGCCGCTCGTCTTCTTAATGCTTTTGGGAAAGAAGCACCTTGTTTAAGCACCGTGAGCTGATGGTTTGCTGAATTTGAGAGAGGTTGGGTTTCTTTACATGACGAATTTCGTGAAGGGCGGCCTTCAACTGCCGTCAACGAAAATAATGTGGCTACTGTTAAGCGGCTAATTGAAGAAAACCCGCGGATTACCTATGAGACAATTCGAGGACATTGGTATGAGCCAAATTCAGAATATTTTACACGAGGAATTAAAAGTTCGGAAACTTTGTTGTCGTTGGATCCCTCATGAACTGACAGCGGAGCAGAAGCGGGCTCGCGTGGAATGGTGCTCACAGATGCTACTGAAGTACGACCACGGACATTCTAATGCTGTTTATGACTTTGTCACAGGAGACGAAACGTGGATTTATTGTTTTGAACGCCAAAAAAAAAAAGAAATCTTGTGAATGGGTGTTTGAAAATGAGAACAGGCCAACAAAAGTGAGGCAGGCGAGAAACGTTGGTAAAAAAATGATCGCGTTTTTTCTCTCAGCTACGGGTCCCATATGCACAATTCCACTTGAAGATCAAAAGAGTGTTAATGCCGTGTGGTATTCTACCATTTGTTTACCCAGGCTGTTAGAAAAATTCGCGAAAGACGACCAAAAAGCCGCGTTCTCCTACAACATGACAACGCTTCTTCACACACGGCCAACAAAACAAAGTCATTTTTAGCTTCCGAAAAAGTACAACTCGTCACCCATCCTGCACATAGCACCGACCTAGCACCCTCATCTGTGCCTGTGATTTCTGTATTTTCCCCAAAATCAAAGATTTGATGAGAGGTTTCACTTTTACCAACTCCGAAGAGGCAGTGATAGCATTCAATCAGCACGTAGAAAACATGCCTTCAGATCTGTGGTCCTCCTGTTTTAAAAAAACCGGACAAATGCGAGTCGGACTCGCCCACCGAGGGTTCCGTACGTAGTATCAATATTAAAATTGATATTTTTCATTATAAATAAGAAATAATGCGTCGAAAAAAATAAATAAAATATATTTTGCAATGTGTACATTAAGCCCTTTCATATGATACCCCATTTGTACTAGTAGCTTCAATTTGAAATTTCGACACCCTATAAAAATATAGACCCCCTATTTTTTAAGATCTATTTACAAATGTATAGTTTTGAGATTTATTCCTGTACTTGTAGTGCTTGTAGTTTATAACGATGTTACTTGCCAAATTTCATAGTTCTAGGTCAACGGGAAGTACCCCATAGGTTTTGATTCCCTTGAGAATATGTCGAAATATGCGTTTTTTGCAGAATAAACGGCCGTAACTTTTTTTTACGTAAACTTAGCAGTTTGATTTTTTTACAACTTCATGGGACCGTAGACCTGAGTATACAGTTCAAATTTCAGCTTGATACCTCAACGCATTCTCGACATAGAAATTCTTGACAGACAGACAGACAGACAGACAGACAGACAGACGGACAGACAGACAGACAGACGGACAGACAGACAGACAGACAGACGGACAGACAGACAGACAGACGGACAGACAGACAGACAGACGGACAACAAAGTGATCTTATAAGGGTTCAGTTTTTCATTTTGAGGTACGGAACCCTAAAAATGGTTCGATCGCATGGAAAAATGTTGAAAATGTAAAGGAGAGTATTTTGATTAAAGCAATAAACATAATATTTTGGTTATAACATGTTGTTTTTTTAAGTTACGCAAAACTTTTAGTGTGACCTACGTATTAGCACTTATCCAGTCGTCGTCAACCCTTATTCACCCCACTGCTGGGATACCGGTCTCCCCTCAATCGAAGGGGTCTAGAGCATGTTTCGACATCAACCCATAATCAAACCATACCCAACAGTGGGAAAAATAACTTGAAGGATAAACAAGAACTTGATAGAATTTTCAGTCGGGTGTTTTTATTTCGGCATAGAGTAAAGGTTATTTCTCTAGTCCCTGGTTTCGGCATAGAGTAAAGGTTTCTCTAGTCCCTGGTTTCGGCATAGAGTAAAGGTTTCTCTAGTCCCTGGTTTCGGTTAGTAAGTTATTTTTTACCTGTTACCTTCGCATACATACGTTACTTACTAAGTGGCAATAGTTTGAAGTTAGACGAAACATCGATGGTCGTCAAGTTCTGTGGTGGATTTTTCAGTGTGATTGGTGTGATGTAAGTGACCTGAAATACACAATATAAAAAACATTATTAATGTGGATTATTTCACATATAGTTTTTAAAACATCATCATCAGCCTGTATCTATCTAGCCACTGTTGGATATAGTCCTTTCCCAATGCTTTCCACCATATGCGATCCTCCGCTTTCCGCATCCAACCGCTACCAGCCACTTTTTTGAGATCGGCGGCCCATCTAGAGAGGGGGCGCCCTACGCTTCGTCGCCCCATACGTGGCCTCCACTCTAGGACTTTCCTTCCCCATCTGCCATCGCTGACTCGGCAGATGTGGCCAGCCCACCGCCACTTCAACTCGCTGACTCTGAGAGCTATGTCAACCACTTTGGTTCTCCGTCGAATTTCTTCGTTCCGGATTCGATCCCTTAGAGAAACTCCAAGCGTTGCTCTCTCCATCTCTCGCTGTGCGACTTTTAGTCTGTGAATCAGCCCAACAACGGTCAGCGTCCAAGTCTCTGTACCGTAGGTCATAGCGGGGAGGACGCATTGTTTTTACAGATATAATAATAAGTAATATATAAGTATAAAACTAAATAATACTAAAATAAATGTAAAAATGCCCATGTAGATTATTATGTTAATAATTAAAAAACAATTTAATCGTGGAAATTTTTAAAAATCTTTTCTTGGGTTGAAGGGTTGGCCCTACCCTTATTCATCCCACTGCAGGGGTACGGGTCTCCCCTCAATCGAAGGGGTTTACAGAATACTTCACCACTTGCTCAACTGCGGGTTGGCGAAGGCCAGTGTTTTCAAGCTGCTCTAAGGCTACTGACTTGATTTAACGACTGTCATATAATGACAACAGCCGGGACCGACGAATAAACTTGCCCTCCGAAGCACGGAGGTCGAGATAAATAAACCCATCCATAGACAGACTGCGGTCGACGTTGCTTAACTTGAGTGTTCGATTAGACTGACACGCGCAACGACGCCATCGAGCTCCTGTGGGACCGGTGGGAATTTTCAAAAATCCTTTCTTAGCAGATGTCTATGTCATAAATAAAATAAATAAATATTACACACTGCCAGCTAGTCCCAAACTAGGCAAAGCTTGTACTATGGGTACCTACTAGTCTACTAGATAACTGATACTAAACTTAAAAACATTTTTTTTGTAAATGCATATATATAATACATACAAAACACCCAGACAAGACAAACAGACATGTTCATGCACACAAATATTTGTCTTGTGCGGGGATCGAACCCGCAGCCTTGGAGTCAAAGTGGCCATTGCTAACCATTCGACCACCGGGCTCGTCAAATAGCTAACTGTATTATGATTGTATGCATAAATAAATTTGAACTTTAGTTCAATCTGATGCATCCAGCAGTTTAAGCTGTGCGTTGATAGATCAGTCAGTAACCATCGCCTTTTATATAGGGTTTCCACCCGTCCGGGTATCCCCGGATATGTCCGAGATTGGAGGGCGTCCGGGGAGCGTCCGGGCGGGGTTCGCTTGTCACCACCGGTGGCTGCCGGCCGCCCGCTCCATGCCGCGAAAAACCATCTTGCCACAGAATAAGAGATAGTACTAGTAAAAAAAGCACTGACAACGTGTCCAGACACGTTGTTAATGAAATTTAAAACCCGGGTTTTAAATTTCAAAACCCGCTTTTCACGCTTCATGTCCAGGGGCCCTACCGCCGAGACTGCAGCCGATTACCATCGGATTTTTTGATTCCAAAAATTAGTCTTAGATTAAAGTGCACGCGGTGCACCCTGCTGACTGACAAACGAAGCTCTGGCGAAAAGAGAGGTAGGGAGCGTAATTGTAAGCTACCCGACTGGGGAATGTACCTTCACCTCACAGAATACCGCAGCCAAATAACAATTCCCTTGAAGATTGTTGTGTTCCTGCGAGTGAGTGAGGTCACCAGAAAGGAAGGAGATGCTGCATTGGCAGTGGGGGTGGCGGCGCGCGAACGATATTTTTAATGTTGCGAGCGTTAATATGGCTGCGGTAATCGCTTCACATCAGGCGGGCCGTATGCTTGTCTGCCAACCAACGTTGTATAAAAAAAAGAAAAAAAAAACCAGCTTAGTTATTAGAGCTCCAGGGTTACTACCGGCTGAGTTCAACATAATTACCAACAATCTAAGCAGTAGTGTCATTTTCGCATTCAAAAATTCCAATGGTGACCGTCATTAGCTTCGGCGGTAGGACCCCTGGTCCTCAGATCTTAGAAATGGCAGCCCTACTTTTATAGAACATACAGACTGTACAATTTTCTGGAATCTCACTAAATCTTGCCACATCATTATCATTTAGGGGTGTAAGTTGTTCATCAACATCTTTGAACCAAAGCCAACTTCACCTGCACGCGGTGCACCCTGCTGACTGACAAACGAAGCTCTGGCGAAAAGAGAGGTAGGGAGCGTAATTGTAAGCTACCCGACTGGGGAATGTACCGCCACCTTACAGAATACCGCAGCCAAGTAACGGTTCCCTTGAGAGCTGTTGTGTTCCTGCGAGTGAGTGAGGTCACCAGAAAGGAAGGAGATGCTGCGATAGCAGCGGGGGTGGCGGCGCGCGAGCGATATTTTATGTTGCGAGCGTTAGTATGGCTACGGTAACCGCTTCACATCAGGCGGGCCGTCTGCTTGTCTGCCACCCAACGTAGTATATAAAAAAAAAAAAAAAAAAAAAACATTACTCTAGCAATCATGTAAGTATCAAGTAGCCTACTATTAACTAAGTTACTATGTAATCGTGTCAATAGAAGGTTATAAGTAATAATAGTCAAGTCAAAACTACTGTGTCATTGTATGGCGATTACTATTAAAAATGATGACATAATGATAACACTTTGAATTTTATTCGTTCTTTGGACAACACTACCTTGTCATCTGCAGTAGCACTGCCCTAACGAATGATAATACTGTTAAATGTCTAGTCACTGCTCGTCATGGAGGTTAATTAGAATTTTTGGCCGCGGTCGTTAGGTCACATATTATTACTATTGTGCGTACTGTGATGTCTTGAATTATTGAAGCCATTGAAGTGGTTAAAGTCTATGTCTACCTTTTTTTTTTTTTTTATACTACTACGCTGTGAAGCGGTTACCGTAGCCATATTAACGCTCGCAACATTGACTTCACTCACTCGCAGGAACACAACAACCCTCAAGGGAATTGTTATTTGGCTGCGGTATCCTGTTCGCCAGAGCTTCGTTTGTCAGTCAGCAGGGTGCACCGCGTGCAGGTGTAAATTCTTTCACCTATAGTTATATTAATATAACAAATCGAAAACAAAATGTTCACTAGCCTGTGGAAGTGAATGTAGCTGCTTTGCTGTTAACGGAGGCTTTTAACGTTTTTGCCTGACACGTATAGACACAGCATATTATTATGTAATCTTAATATATAAAATTTCGTGTCACGTTGTTTGTCCGATGGAATCCTAAACTACTGAACCGATTTTAATAAAATTTTGCACAGTGTGTGTAGTTTGATCCAACATGAAACATAGGATAATTTATAACCCATTGAAAAAAAATACGTAAAAATATTTAAAGGCGATACGAAGTTCGCCGGGCCAGCTAGTAGTATATATGTTATGGTCAATGTAATAAATTAGTTATTATTCTTACTGACTAATACTTGGTCAATGTGATAAATCATGTTTTGGTTAGATTTGAGTTGATTTTGGTTAGGTTAGGGGTTTCTTGTGTCCTGTCACCGAAAATAGGAGCTTCGCGGAGCTCCGTCAACCTAGATGATGAATGATGTGGTGCCAAGTAGCTTAATTATTAATAATTTACAATTTATTACTTTGGCCAGCTATATAAAAGGTATTATAATACTTCGTTTATTAATAGATTGATTTATATTCTCTTTGTTTAATATAATTACAATGATAAGGTAAGCTAATTTAAATGAAGTAATTACCACAGTCAGGTTTCCTAAAGTAATTAAACAATCTCTGGTGCATGTAATCATACAATGGCAGTTTAATAATTAAATTAAACGATAATTTCTTCTTTTTAAGATAAAAGAACAAGACACTTGCATCTTATATATATTCCTTTGGCACACTCTAGTATATATTCTATTTCTATAATATTCTAGTAAGTATATATTCACCCTAGCATATAGTATCTGTTTGGCGAAGATGTGCCAAAGCTTTCCAAAAGCTGCCCAGCCCAGTCGAATGCGTCTATCGATCTCTTTGTTGAAATTACCCCGGCGAAGCTGTATGGAATGTCCGAGGTAGACATAGTCTTTAACCACTTCAATAATTCAAGACATCACAGTACGCACAATAGTAATAATATGTGACATAATGACCGCGGCCAAAAATTCTAATTAACTTCCATGACGAGCAGTGACTTGACATTTTACAGTATTATCATTAATTAGGGCAGTGCTACTGCGGATGACGAGGCAGTATTGTCCATAGAACAAATAAAATTCAAAGTGTTATCATTATGTCATCATTTTTAATAGTAATCGCCATACAATGACACAGTAGTTTTGTTACTTGACTATTATTACTTATAACCTTCTATTGCACTATTACATAGTAACTTAGTTAATAGTAGGTATACCTACATGGCTAGAGTAATGATGTGACAAGATTTAGTTAGATTCCAGAAAATTGTACAGTCTGTATGTTCTATAAAAGTAAGGCTGCCATTTTTAAACGGTTTTATTTAGCTTGCTGTTTGTTAAGATCAGCCCCCTTACCACCATCTCTTATTGCGATTCAATAACTGAATAGAATGCTTATTCATACCAATGAATAAGCGACTCTATTCCATTTCAAATACAGTCGCTTATTCATTGGTATGAATAAGCAATCTATTCAGTTATTGAATCGCAATAAGAGATGGTGGTAAGGGGGCTGAGGACCAGGGGTCCTACCGCCGAAGCTAATGACGGTTACCATTGGAATTTTTGAATGCGAAAATGACACTACTGCTTAGATTGTTGGTTATGTTGAACTCAGCTGGTAGAAACCCTGGAGCTCTAATAACTAAGCTGGAAATATTTTTCAATTACTTTAATCTAAGACTAATTTTTGGAATCAAAAAATCCGACGGTAATCGGCTACAGTCTCGGCGGTAGGGCCCGTGGACATGAAGCGTGAAAAGCGGGTATTGAAATTTAAAACCCGGGTTTTAAATTTCATTAACAACGTGTCCGGACACGTTGTCAGTGCTTTAATTAATAGTTTTTATGGTGTATGTGGTTCATCAACATCTTTGAACCAAAGTCAACCTCACCTGCACGTGGTGCACCCTGCTGACTGACAGAAGAAGCTCTGGCGAAAAGAGAGGTAGTGACTGGGGAAGTACACCGCCGCGGAATGGTATCCAATGAAATTGTACATAGCATAATGAACTTTATGTCAATTGTATAACATATAAACTCCAAAAATATTGGGGAATTTTCGAGAATACGCGAGGATTCCGCGGAAGTTGCGCGACCTTTTTTGGCTCGTATTTAAGTTTATATGTCATACAATTGAAGTTCATTGTGCTATGTACAATTTCGTTGCAAAAAGTCGCTTTCATGAGCCTTACACACGCACATATCCCTTTTTTTTCGTTATTTTTAATCGACTCCAAAAAAGGAGGTTCTCAATTCGGCTGTATTTCTTTTTTTAAATGTTTGTTACTTCATTACTCCGTGATTTATAAACCGATTAAAAAAAACTTCTTTTTAATTGAAAGTACTTCCAAATTGGTCCCATATTTTTTTCATCATCATCATCATCAGCCTGTATCTACATACATTAATGTAGAGTAATGTTTGGAATCGGTTTTTAGGGTTCCGTACCCAAAGGGTAAAAAGGAACCCTATTACTAAGACTCCGCTGTCCGTCCGTCCGTCCGTCTATCACCAGGCTGTATCTCATGAACCGTGATAGTTAGACAGTTAAAATTTTTACAGATGATGTATTTCTGTTGCCGCTATAACAACAAATACTAAAAAATATATATTAAAATACATATTTAAGGGGGCTCCAATACGACAAACGTGATTTTTTTGCTCGTTTTTGCTCGCAATTGATAACGGCAATAAGTAGACGTTTGAAATACTCACACAATATTTAGTTATGTATTCACTTTAATAATAAATAGTTAAATAAAAATAAAACAAATATTTAAGCGGGGCTCCCATACAACTAACGTGATTTTTTTTGCCGTTTTTATAGATAATGGTACGGAACCCTTCGTCCGACTCGCACTTGGCCGGTTATTTTTTTTTTTTGTTAAAATTATTTGCAATGTTTTAATTGTCAGGGTCGTTACACGGGTCGTCAAGGGGTGGCCCGCCAGCGCTGCGCTAATCGCATTGATGGCGGTCCTCACATTTAGTCTTCACTGGTGCTTTCCATCAGGCAAGGTGGAGACATTTTGACCGACCACATTAAAAAAAGAGTTTAGAGTAAGAGGGCTACTTTGACTCCGAAGTCGCGTGTTGGATCCCCGCACAAGACAAACATTTGTGTGCATTCATTCGATCACCGCGCTCGTCAAATATCGTTTTATAATACAGATATCAAAATATCCGTTATTTGTCATTTATCCGATATAATAGGTAGGGGAAAAAGTCTTTTCGCATTATTATATGTATGAACTTGTAATAAAATCTCTTTGGTTATACCATTTGTATCTGGCAGTTTTTGATATCTTTAAAAAGTTTAAATTTTAAAAAAGATAATTCCAAATTCAAATTAGGTAAATGTGTGATTTTCATTTGTTTTTTTACTGTCAAGATGAGTGAATCTAATGAAGAAATTCGATTCATTTTAAAATTTTACTACAAAAAAGGTAAAAATGCAACGCAAGCTGCGAAAAAAATTTGTGACGTTTATGGACCTAGTGCAGTGTCTGTGAGAGTAGCACAAATTTGGTTTAAGCGTTTTCAATCAGGAAATTTTGATGTGAAAGATGCACGTCGCTCTGGTCGCCCTGTTACGGATAAAATGGATGCCATTTTTGAAAAAGTGGAGCAAGATCGGCATATCAGTAGTTACGACGTAGCTGAAGAATTAGGAATTGACCACAAAACAGTTTTGGCGCATTTGAAAAAAGCTGGGTATACTAAAAAGCTCGATATTTGGGTGCCTCACGATCTCACTGAAAGAAACCTAATGAACCGTGTACTCATTTGCGATTATTTACTACGACGTAAAGAAAGCGAACCGTTTTTGAAGAAGTTTATAACTGGTGATGAAAAGTGGATCACGTACGACAAGAACGTGCGAAAAAGGTCGAGGTCAAAGGCCGGTCAGGCTTCACAGACTCTGGCAAAACCCGGGTTAACCCGCAACAAGGTGATGCTGTGTGTATGGTGGGATTGGAAGGGCATTATTCATTATGAGCTGTTACCGCCAGGCAGGACTACTATGAACAACTAATGAGATTAATGCAAAAAGTTGAGAGAAAGCGGCCGGAATTAATTAACAGAAGAGGTGTGATTTTTCATCATGATAACGCTAGACCACACACATCTTTAGCCACTCAGCAAAAATTAAGAGAGTTTGACTGGGAGTTGTTAATGCATCCGCCGTATAGTCCTGACCTTGCACCTTCTGATTTCCACCAGTTTCGGTCTCTTCAGAATTCTTTAGGCAATGTCAGGTTAACATCACGAGAAGACTGCCAAAACCACTTGTCGTGGTTTTTTGAACAGAAGTCCCAAAATTTCTGTAGTAATGGGATCATGTCTCCACCTACAAGATGGCAAAAAGTTATCGAACAAAATGGCACCTACATACTTTAGTTAAATGTAAATAAACTTTATTAAAAAATGTTTTGAATTTTCATATAAAATACGAAAAGACTTTTTCCCCAACCTAATATATTACGCATTTGACAGGGTGCGATTTTTAGTACAAGTGATTTTTAGGGTTCCGTATTCAAAGGGGAAAACAGACCCTATTACTGAGTATTCGCTGTCGGTTCGTCCGTCCGTCTGTCACCAGACTGTATCTCCTGAAGCGTAAACAGTTGAAATTTTCACAGATGATGTAATTCTGCTGCCGCTATAACAACAAATACTAAAAACCAGAATAAAATATTTATGGGGGCTATCATACAACAAACGTGATTTTTTTTGCTCGTTTTTGCTCGATATAGATAACGGCAACAGGTAGACGCTTGAAATATTTTTACTTTAAAAATAAATAATGAAATTAAAATAAAATTAATATATACAACGGCGCCCATACAACTGATTTTTTGCGGTTTTTATAGATAATGGTGTAACCGGTTTTTACATTTGACCTCGAGATAGTGCCACCACACATTCCCACCATCGTGTCTCCTGTAGGCCTGTAGCCAGGATTAACAGCGGCGGCAAAAAGACAATGAACAATGAATTCCCGGGGGTAAAACTACGGCTACCTTGCAATTCACAGCGAATTTAATTAGAAGAAATTAGTAGGTAGGAGTCGGAAGATTTTGGGATTTGACTTCCCCTCTTGGCAATGTGAGAAACAGCAATATATCAAATTTGATGTGTCAAAAGTGTAAAATAAAACCTGAATTTGAAGTATTTGTTTAAGTATTATAAAATTAACATTAATGAATACCCGATTTTTTATCCTATTTTGTAGCCGAGAAAAGAAAAATGTTAAGTAATATATATAATATGTATGATTATACATATATATTATATAGATTATGATATATATCTAGTGTCCGACCGAAACTGGTTTTTACGACCGAAACCGAAACCGAAACCGAATTTCGGCAACAGTCTCAGTTTCGGCCGAAACCGAAACCGAAACCGAAACTTTTACGAAACAATTATCTAACTTACACCCCACTCACTTATACCCCCAATTATAAGAAAAGTACCTACACCTTTCTTATAATTGGGGGTGTAAGTGGTCCATCAACATCTCTGAATCAAAGCCAACTTTCGGGGGTGTAAGTGGTTCATCAACATCTTTGAACCAAAAGCAACTTCACCTGCACGCGGTGCACCCTGCTGACAGACAAACGAAGCTCTGGCGAAAATAGAGGTAGGAAGCGTAATTGTAAGCTACCCGACTGGTGAATGTACTTCACAGAATACCGCAGCCAAATAACGATTCCCTTGAGCGCTGTTGTGTTCCTGCGAGTGAATGAGGTCACCAGAAAGGAAGGAAATGCTGCGGTGGCAGCGGGGGTGGCGGCGCGTGAGCCATATTTTATGTTGCGAGCGTTAATATGGCTACGGTAACCGCTTCACATCAGGCGGGCCGTATGTTTGTCTGCTACCCGACGTATTATAAAAATAATAATAATAATTACGTTATGTTACGTTATAATTGCTAGATACTTGGTTATAATTATTAAATTGAACGTTGAAACTCTAAATCTTTAATATTATCACCACAAATGCACTATAGTAAGTACCAAGTACCTAACTATTGTTTGTTTACGTATAGCATTACCGAATGAGTTAAATTAACCACAAAATATTCAGATAGTTATGTTAGACTTGATTCTGCTATAATCTACGCATTAGTTTGGGGTGTAAGTGGTTCATCAACACCTTTGAACCAAAGCCAACTTCACCTGCACGCGGTGCACCCTGCTGACTGACAAACGAAGCTCTGACGAAAAGAGAAGTAGGGAGCGTAATTGTAAGCTACCCGACTGGGGAATGTACCTCTACCTCACATAATACCGCAGCCAAATAACAATTCCCTTGAAGGTTGTTGTGTTCCTGCGAGTGAGTAAGGTCACCAGAAAGGAAGTAGATGCTGCGTTGGCAGCGGGGGTGGCGGTGCGCGAGCGATATTTTATGTTGCGAGCGTTAATATGGCTACGGCAACCGCTTCACATCAGGCGGGCCGTATGCTTGTCTGCCACCTGAAGTAGTATAAAAAATATAAAAAAAGTTTGTTATACTAAATTATTATGTTTACTAGGTAGTAAACATAATAATTTATTTGTTTTGAATTCGGTAAGTTTTATCATGTGATATTGTATAGATAAAACTTACCGAATTCAAAACAAATCAGACGAAAACTCACAAACAACAAACAAAACGCACTGCTAACGCAAACAAGTCACGACATAATTAGGCACGTGGACGCGGCAAAATGTCTTCGTCGCTTGGATGGAATTACTGCGCCGAACATGATCGAGCACAGCGCGGGAACTCCCGAATTTTTTTTTTTTTTGTAAAGTATTATAACTTTAAAATATTACAATCTAGCTTATGGGCTAATAAGTAATTTAACGTAATTTAACTCCCGAATGAAGTTTCGGTTTCGGTCGTAGTTTCGGCAGGTTTGTCGCCGAAACCGAAACTAAACCGAAACTCGTTATTTTTGCCGAAACTCGACCGAAACCGAAACCGAAACCGAATATTCGGTCGGACACTATATATATCGAACCCTGATAAACACATATAATATACAGAGTCAGAAACCACCCAGCCCAAGAAACACAGAAAATTTGCCTTGTGCAGGGATAGAACCCGCTGTCTCAGAGTAAAAAAAGCGAGCGACGAACGGGTTCACTGATAATTTATTTTCGTTTTTACACATCCCGCATTAATTCTCTAAGGTTAAGCAATTACCTCATGTCCCGCTTCAGCCAAAAGCCTAATATACGCCTCTCCAAGGATGCCATGGCTGCCTCCTGGCAATGGAAACACCACTAGTATCTTATATGCCAAACATTGGCATAATATAGCACTCAAAACAACAGCACTATATCGCATCTCGCGACAGAACGACACACAGTAAATGTATTTATAGATATGGCTATTTATACCAGAGACGTCTGAACTCCACGCCTCTTGGGAGTACTTTAAACTATAAATTAGTGATAACTAAACGAAGAATCTATTGACATGCACCTCTTTAAGTACTTCTCAATGACAAAACGTTTTAGTGAAGTAGGAACTATAAACGAATCGATGACTATGTAATACATATATATATGTCATACAATGTGTGTATTTATAAAAATAAAGTTTAAAAAACTAAAACCCGACTACTAAAAACACCCTCTAAAAAGTACGAAACAAGAAAATAGTCTCCGCTTCAATTATTATGTACATACTATAAAACAATTACCGACTTATAAATAAACAACTTACTTACACATAGTATATTTCAACGTAGTTTTTTATACATCATACTGATAGAGATATGTTTAAAGGAAGCCGTGGTCGTATGCCACTTTGATTTAATTTCATTATTATAATGAATCTGTTTTTCTACAGTAGGTGGCGTGGTCGTACCACGGCTATCCTTTAAACATATCTCTATCAGTATGATGTATAAAAAACTACGTTGAAATATACTATGTGTAAGTAAGTTGTTTATTTATAAGTCGGTAATTGTTTTATAGTATGTACATAATAATTGAAGCGGAGACTATTTTCTTGTTTCGTACTTTTTAGAGGGTGTTTTTAGTAGTCGGGTTTTAGTTTTTTAAACTTTATTTGTATTTAACTTATTTTGGAGTTATGTTAATTCGTGTTAGATATAATTATTATGCAGAGCAGACTCATATAGCAGTTAAGGTTTTATTGTTTCATGTATTCATGTAGATAGTAAACTTCCACGCCATTTAGATGCCTGAATTTATAAATTCTTGCAATTATCAGGTGATTGCAAGCAAACCTGAGTGCAACAGCTAATAATATTTATATATTTGAAATGTGCTAACAAAGCTCTTTCATTTGATACCCCACACGACACCGTCAAGAATAAATATTTTTTTACTTCTTTACTTTATGTTCCCTAGAGGGCGCTGTAGCAATTTTAACGCGACGTCATGTAGCCTATAATCAGCGGACGATCAAGAGGCTTCCAACGACATCTCATTTGTCTAATTATGATAACTAGTTTAGAAGTTATGAGGGAACAGATGAACATCCATAGCCACATACATACATACATACATACATATAATACATACATACAGGTCAAAATCATAACCCTCCTTTTTGCTTCGCCGTAGTCGGGTAATAAAGTACACAGAATTTGGGTGAAATTGGAACCGTTTTACCGATAAATTATTTCTGTATTTTTTTTTCATTGATAGTTATTATAGTCTACAGACCCGGGGTCCGTACCTTTTATTAAGCCTTATAATATTCTTACAATTAATAAATTGCACGTCGCTATTATGCTAATAGTTATATTATTGTCTATTACTACTTAACCTAAAACCTCCTATTGTTTACCTTGCAACCATGACAGCCAGGGCAGACCAGTCCCCTCTGGCAGCACCCGTTCACGAGTTGATGCATGGGGCAGCCATCACCGCATTCAACCATTTTATTGGGAATGCGGCGACCCGCCACACGACACCACCACCAGTTTGAACACTTTATTGAGCATGACTACCTAGGATGTCAGTTCTGTATTTCATAGGCGTTCCTTTTTTTCTCGAATCCTATGTAAACTAAACTATATGAGCACTGTTTTGACGTAAACACGTCTTTACATAATTTGCTACAATACGGGGGCAATCCGAAAAAACGAATGATAACAAAATCGGGGGATACAGTTTCTTGTTGCAGCTACAAATCTATCATCTCAATGCAAAATTCAATCACACCACTGGATAGATGAAGGATCTATTACGCTAAGTAAGAACTATGGAACATAGCGTGCGAGAGAGGGGAAGCGCCGACATTTTGAGATAATTTTAGTGCATATAACGTATTCACGTAGAACACACGGCCGTGTCCATGACACAGTTTTTTCCTCGAACTCTGTGTAAACTAAACTGCCTATATGAGCACTATTTTAATGATAATATTGTACTAAGTAGCTACAAGTATAAGTAATAAGTGATGGCAGATGGGGGAGGAAAGTATTAGAGTGGAGGCCGCACATAGGACGACGAAGTGTTGGGCGCCCTCCTTCTAGATGGTCCGACGACCTTAAGAAAGCGGCTGGGAGCGGCTGGGAGCGGCTGGATGCGGAAGGCGGAGGATCGTATCTGGTGGAAGGCATTAGGGAAGGCTTATATCCAGCAGTGGGTAGATACAGGCTGATGATGACGATGAAGATGATGAAGCTACAAGTGCTTTGTAGCCAATTTGACACTAATAACTAACTTTTGCCTGCAGTTATCTTAACGAAAACACTACTACTGTGAGAAAAAGTTATACTTAGGACGTTCTGTTAGAGTATATTATTCTGTTGTTCTGTACTAGCAACTACATTTGAACCGAAATTAATAAATAAATAAATAAATAATAAATATTTCTGGACAATTTACACAGCGCCATCTAGTCCCAAATTAAGCGCAAAGGTTTGTGTTATGGGTACTAGACAACTGATAAATGTACATAAATATACATATATTTTGTAAATACATACTTATAATACATAGAAAATACCCAGACCAAGACAAACAGACGTGTTCATGCAAACAAATGTTTGTCTTGTGCGGGAATCGAACCCGCGATTGAACATTGAGTGAGAGAAATACGATGAAACATCCAAATCTTCACAAATAACTTTATTATATTAGTTGATGGTAGAAGTAGAACAAGTTCGTAAAAACAAGAAGGTCTCCCGCCTTTCTGTTTCCATGAACGGCCGACGGGCGCTTGCACTCTCCTACTCTACAGTACTATTACTTATACTGTGATATTAGTTAACGTTACGTTATACTTATATTCCACTAGGTAGGTATATTAACTTTCATCATCATCATCATCATCTCAGCCATTGAAAGTCCACTGCTGGACATAGGCCTCCCCTCTAGATCTCCAATAAGACCGGTTGGAAGCGGCTTGCATCCAGCGCGATCCTACGGTCTTAATGAGGTCCTCTATCCACCTTGTGGGTGGACGTCCTACGCTAAGGAGATGCTGCGATGGCAGCGGGGGTGGCGGCGCGTGAGCGATCGATGCGATAGCTATATCTATAAACACTAAAATTATATTAACTTTATGGTCTGCCAACACCATGGTACAAAAACACAAGGTATGTTCTTTAGCGACAAATGTGGTCACGTGATTTGAACTTTTACCGTAGCAATATTAGCGTTCGCAACATGAAATATCGCTTGCGCACCGCTACTATATACATGTTATTATAATGACCTCACTCACTCGCAGGAACACAACAACCTTCTTCTTCATGACGAGCTCGGTGGCGTAGCGGTCAATGACGCGGCTTCGACACCAACGCTCGTGGGTTCGATTCCCACATAGGACAAACATTTGTGTGCATGAACATGTCTGTTTGTCTTAGTCTGGGTGTTTTCTATGTATCATAAGTATGTGTTTACAAAAAAAAAATACGTATGTTTATCAGCTGTCTAGTACCCATAACACAAGCTTCGCTTACTTTGGGGATAGATGGCGCTGTGTAATTTTTTTGACAATATTTATTTATAACCTTGAAGGTTATAAATAAATAAATAAATATTGTTATTTATTTAGCTGCGGTTTTCCGTCAGGTGGAAAACAGTGAGCGGGCCTTTTTTTTGGGTGCATGAGGAACATTTTTGAACCAAAGCCAAGTTCACCTGCACGCAGTGCACCCTGATGACTGACAAACGAAGCTCTGGCAAAAAGAGAGGTAGGGAGCGTAATAGTTTACGGTCTGGAGAGTGACGTAGGCTACTTTTTATCCCGGAAAAACATCTTATTTCCATGGGATAAAAAATAAACTTTGTAATCATTTGTCCTTCTATCACGATGAAAGGAACCTAAATATCGACATGTTTTTTTTAACGGGGATAGTTTACGGTCTGGAGAGTGACATAAGCTACTTTTTATCCCAGAAAATTCCATGGGATAAAAAATAAACTTTGTAATCATTTGTCCTTCTATCACGTCGAAAGGAACCTAGAGAGTGACATAAGCTACTTTATACTTTTTATCCAGGAAAAACATCTTATTCCCATGGGAGAAAATAAACTTTGCAATAATTTGTCCTTCTATTACGTCGAGAAGAACCTAAGTACTGACATGATTTTTAACAGGGGATAGTTTCCAGTCTGGAGAGTGACGTAGGCTACTTTTGCAATGGAAATGGAAAATCATATAACATTGTTTACAATAGCGTAATATAATTTGTGTATAATACGCTATAGTGTGTTGTGTATATATATATATACACAACACACTATAGCATATATATATATATATATATATATATATATATATATATATATATATATATATATATATATATATATAGATATCCCTTTGGGCACTTTGTGGCTCAGACGTGCCGTATAGGTAGTAATTTGTTGATCAATTTTCACTTGTTGATCCGGGCCGCTTTTGTTGATCCAATGCCAGCTGACCATAAATATGTAGCTCCGTTCGGAGCCACAAGTGTCACGATGAGAAATAATAATAATTAAGGGATTTTTATACAAATCTACCTTTTTGGCGTATGAGCAGTTGTTGATCCAATTCAAATGGGCCAATCAGGGCGCAGCATTTGCCAAGGGCTTCCTCATTGGCAAGTTTGGGCTACTATATTACTGTCTACAGTAACTTATTATTGTCTAGCTAGTATTTCAAATTCCCTCAAAGTAGTAGAGAATCTTGTCTTAAAAAAAAACGTGTGGCATGAGTTGAGTGTTGAGTTGATTTGAGTGTAGTTGAGTGTTGAGTTGAGTACAGTTTTGAGTTGAGTTTTGAGTTGAGTTTTGAGTTGAGTTTTGAGTTGAGTTTTGAGTTGAGTTTTGAGTTAAGTTTTGAGTTGAGTTTTGAGTTGAGTTTTGAGTTGAGTTTTGAGTTCAATTTGGAACTGAGTTTTGAGCGGGGTTTTGAGCAGAGTTTAGTTTTGAGTTGAGTTTCGAGGTGAGTTGAGTTTTTAGCTGAGCTTTGAGCTGAGTTTAGTTGTTTTGAGTAGAGTTTTGATTTGAGTTTTGATTTGAGTTTTGAGTTGAGTTTTAAGTAGAGTTTTGAGTTGAGTTTTGAGTTCAGTTTTGAGCTGAGTTTTGAGCTGAGTTTGAGCCGACTTAGAGTTGAGTTTTGCGTTGAGTTTTCAGTTGATTCGAGTTTTCAGTTGAGTTATGAGTTGATTTGAGTTTTGAGGTGAGTTGGGTTTTAAGTTGAGTTTTGAGTTGATTCGAATTTCGAGTTGAGTTTTGAGCTGAGTTTAGAGTTGAGTTTTGAGTTGAGTTGTGAGGTGATGTGGGTTTTGAGTCGAGTTTTGACTTGATTCGAGTTTTGAGTTAAGTTTTGATCTGAGTTTAGGGCTGAGTTATGAGCTGAGTTTTGAGGTGAGTTTTGAGCTGAGTTTTGAGCTGAGTTTTGAGTTCAGTTATGAGTTGAGTTTTGAGGTGAGTTGAGTTTTAAGTTGAGTTGAGTGTTGAGTTAAGTGTTGAGTAGAGTTGAGTGTTGAGTTGAGTGATGAGTGAAGTTGAGTTTTGAGTTCAGTTTCGAGTTCAGTTTTCAGTTGTTTTGAGTTGAGTTTTGAGTTGAGTTTTGAGTTTACTTTTGAGTTGAGTTTTGAGTTGAGTTTTGAGTTGAGTTTTACACTATTTATACCTAATTATTTATACCTATTATTTATACCTAGCTCTACGTTCTATAGAGAAGAAAAACTAAAGAGCTAAAAAGAAAAAGAAATTATGAACGTCAAAGGGCATATTATCAACGTCAGAAAGAATTGAAGAAAAATAAGTTGATAAAAAATGCTATGCAATAGCTTTACCGCGGCAGTCCCCGAGTGCCACACGTTTCTTTATTTAACTCGTTTTCTCGTCCATGCTCGTCCGTGCTCGCTCGTGCTGGTTCGTGCTTATTAACTCAACTCAACTCAACCACCAACTCAACTCAACTCAACCCCCAACTCGACCCCCAACTCGATCCCCAACTCGACCCCCAGCTCGACGCCCAACACGACCCCCAACTCGAAACCCAACTCGACCCCAAATCGATCCCCAACTCGACCCCCAACTCGACCCCCACCTCGACATCCAACTCGATCCCCAATTCGACCCCCAACTTGACTCCCAACTCGATCGCCTACACGACCCCCAACTCAACCCCCAACTCGACCCCCAACTCGACCCCCAACACGACCCGCAACTCGATCCCCAACTCGAATCCCAACTCGACCCCCAACTCGACTCACAATTCGATCCCCAACTTGATCTCCAACACGACCCCTAACTCGACCCCCAACTCGATCCCTAACTCGACCGCCAATTTGACCCCCAACTCGACTCACAATTCGACCCCCAACTCGATCCCCAACTCGACCCCCAACTCGACCCCCAACTCGATCCCTAACTCGACCCCCACCTCGACATCCAACTCGAAGACTGTTCGACCCCCAACTCGACTCCCAACTCGACCCCCAACTCGACGCCCAACTCGACCCCCAACTCGACCCCCAACTCGACCCCCAACTCGACCGCCAACTCGACCCCCAATTTGACCCCCAACTCAACCCCGCTATTTGGAAAATATGTTAAACTCGCATCAGGACACGTAAATTGATGGAAAATTCGTAAGGCGGAGGGAGAGAAGACCACCGGCGCGGCGTAGGAAAGGAAGTAACATCTCTTTCTGCCGCGCGGTAAAAATGTATGCAGTCATCTCAGCCTATGAACTCAACGACAACAGAGGCATCACTCATACGTTGCAACTGTAAAAACTCCTTCACGCCTTTCTTGAAAAACCCCATACTCAATGTCCTGGGAAAACCAAAGGGCGCGAGGTTACACCCGAGGCGGATCTTTTTTTTTATACTACGTCGGGTGGCAGACAAGCATACGGCCCGCCTGATGTGAAGCGGTTACCGTAGCCATATTTCTGGTGACCTCACTCACTCGCAGGAACACAACAGCCCTCAAGGGAACCGTTATTTGGCTGCGGTATTCTGTGAGGTGGAGGTACATTCACCAGTCGGGTAGCTTACAATTACGCTCCCTACCTCTCTTTTCGCGAGAGCTTCGTTTGTCAGTCAGCAGGGTGCACCGCGTGCAGGTGAAGTTGGCTTTGGTTCAAAGATGTTGATGAACCACTTACACCCCTAAACTTACAATGTATGGAGCATTGCGAATATAAAATATCTAGATTAGGTATAATATATTCATAATTGATCGACCGTTACGGTATCGGTACCTATTCGGATCAAAACAAGTATTACTGGAAGTACGAGTATATAAGCCTCCCCAACCCGTCTGACCAGCGTGGGGAGTGTAGGCCAAATCCTCCTTCCGTTTAGGACGGACGAGAGAGGGTCGTGCTCCTGTAGTGGAGACTAAAATGGACCTGATGATGACGATGACGAGTATATATATTGATCAACACAAGTAATTGATTTTTGAAATATATACAGAGCCAAAAAGTCTTCGTGCATTTAAAAAATTTAGTCGTTACGGATCGACTATTGTATGAAATTGTTGAAAAATTATGTATGGAGTATAATGTACTATCGACGAATACATTTGGCAACAGCGCATAATAGAATGCGACGTTGCCATTTCGCCCGAGAAATACGCAACTGGATTCAAGTTATTCGGTGCAAAAGGTGGAGTCGGCAATGTACGGGGTCGTGGCGGGATCAACTTAGTGTGCAAAGAGGTGTTTATATATATATATATATATATATATATATATATATATATATATATATATATATATATATATATATGTTTTGTGTTTGGTTTTCGATCCTTCAACGTCAGAGGTTCGCGGGTTCGATCTCCGCAGACGGCAACCATTTATGTGGTGAACAATTTTTTTGTCTTGAGTGTGGGCGTTCCATCCATACTAATATTATAAGTGTTAAAATAAGTAAATTCGTTTGTTTGTTATTTCTTCTCGCCTTAACTATGCAGCCGATCATCATTAAAATTTGTACATATTAGTACTACTTTTTATACCACGAAGTAAAAAAATTACAACAAGAAATAAATATACACAAATCAAAGGCAGCTCCCCTAGACCACGCGGGCGAAGCCGCGGGTAACAGCTAGTTAATGATAAAGCTCTCAAGATTAATATAATTATTAAAATTGGTTCCTTTTAATTATTATTTTTTGAGTATTCAAGGTATCTAATGGAATTCGATAAAGAATAATTAATTTTGATTTAGTAGCAGACGACCATCACTTCGTCTGCGTGTATTTCGTGGAGTTTTAAAGTGAAACTAATTCTGTCCTTCACCGAATAAAGGATAGCTTGTCAACTGACTTGACACTAATTGTATGGAAAAATGCTTTTTCTTTTATAAAATTTTTTCGTAATTTTTTCGAATATTTTGATTCCAAAATTGGGCCATTACTTTTAAGCAGTTTAAGTTATTGACAAACATCTTCAGCTCAGTCGGTAGATCTCCAGGATTTCATTCTTGATTTTTTCTACCCTTACCTAAATTTCTAAACTAGTCGCAAAGTGCGCGACCTAAGCGAACAAACGAACAAACCCTTTTTTTTTATTTCAATTACTATACTGTGTAATGTGACACTTAACGCCATCTAGTGGCGAATAGTGGCATTGTGTACAATCTGTTTCAGCTATCCGTTAACAGGTAGCGTTAGTTGTAATTAAAATTTGGAAGTTACGGCGTTGCTTCGAGAAAGTCTAGTGTATTCAAGGGCGGATCCAGGGGTGGGTCATGGGGGTGGGTCATGACATATGAAAATAGTAAAATATATTCTGTAAATGTTATTTTTTAGAGTAACTCCCCTACACGTAATTAGCGATGTAACGACTCGACTTTTTAAACTGATTCAAACCGATTTGAGCATAAACCGAGTTGCGTCGATTAGCGCGTCTACTAAACCGATTTGGCCGAATCGAAAGCGATGTAACGACTCGACTTTTTAAACCGATTCAAACCGAGTTGCGTCGATTAGCGCGTCTACTAAACCGATTTGGCCGAGTCGAAAGCGATGTAACGACTCGACTTTTTAAACCGATTCAAACCGAGTTGCGTCGATTAGCGCGTATACTAAACCGATTTGGCCGACTCGACTTTTTAAACCGATTCAAACCGATTTGAGCATAAACCGAGTTGCGTCGATTAGCTTGTCTACTAAACCCATTTGGCCGAGTTGAAAGCGATGTAACGACTCGTCTTTTTAAACTGATTCAAACTGATTTACCGAGTTGCGTCGATTAGCGCGTCAGCACGTCTTGCGTCTACTAAACCGATTTGGCTGAGTCGAACTTACTTACGCATCTCGCTCGCGTCGCTCTGCGCGCATTCATGCTCGTTTGCTCGTTTGACTGTTTGCCCGTTTGCTCGTTTGGCCGTTTACTCATTTGGCCGTTTGCTCGTTTGGCCGTTTACTCGTTTGGCCGTTTGCTCGTTTGGCCGTTTACTCGTTTGGCCGTTTGACCATTTGGCCGTTTGGCTGTTTGCTCGTTTGGCCGTTTGCCCGTTTGGCCGTTTGACCGTTTGGCCGGTTGGCCGTTTGGCCGCTTGGCCGTTTGACCGTTTGGCCGTTTGGCCGTTTACCCGTTTGCTCGTTTGCTTGTTTGCCGTCCGTCCGTCCATCCATCCATTCATTCAAAGCGGTCACTTCTGAGAAAGTCATATTTTAGCGCCGCCACCGCCGCTGCCAACGCAGCATCTCCTTCCTTTCTGGTGACCTCACTCACTCGCAGGAACACAACAACCCTCAATGGAATTGTTATTTGGATGCGGTATTCTGTGAGGTGGAGGTACATACACCAGTCGGGCAGCTTACAATTACGCTCCCTACCTAGGGTTGCCAACTTTTATTTACAAGAAAAACAGTATATTAAAAGCTGCGTAGCAAAACAAACAGTATTTAAAACAAATAGTAAGGCCCAGTGCATGCGGAGCAGAACAATAAACAGTGCTATGGTCAAATGAAGTTTTTTTCAACAGTATTAAAGCATAGAAAACAGTATAATACTGTTTTTAACAGTATGGTTGGCAACCCTATCCCTACCTCTCTTTTCGCCAGAGCTTCGTTTGTCAGTCAGCAGGGTGCACCGCGTGCAGGTGAAGTTGGCTTTGGTTCAAAGACGTTGATGAACCACTTACACCCCAAAATGGGGTTGAATTGAACCAATGATTGGTAGTTTAGTTTAGTTATGTACCTACCTCCTACCTAACCTACCTACGCACGCGGTCCAGAAAAACAATTACGTATATAGATTAATTATTTATTACCTTGCTTGTCTTATATTTTTTTTATAATACGTCTGATGGCAGACAATTATACGGCCCGGCTGATGTGAAGCGGCTACTTCACTTCGATTCAGTCGGACTTACGGACGGACGAGTGACGACGAGAAATAACCGTAACCGCTACTCCAGTCGGGCACCGGCTTTTCTGACTGTTCAGCATGCGGGACGGTATAAACTCGTACCGACAGGCGCGCGCATGCGCGCAGAGCGACGCGAGCGAAATGCGTAAGTAAGTTCGACTCAGCCAAATCGGTTTAGTTGAGTAGACGCGCTGACGCGCTAATCGACGCAACTCGGTTTATGTTCAAATCGGTTTAAAAACTCGAGTAACGACTCGACTTTTTAATCGGTTTACAAAGTCGAACAACGACTCGACTTTTTAATCGGTTTAAAAAGTCGAACAACGACTCGACTTTTTAATCGGTTTAAAAAGTCGAACAACGACTCGACTTTTTAATCGGTTTAAAAAGTCGAGTAACGACTCGACTTTTTAATCGGTTTAAAAAGTCGAGTAACGACTCGACTTTTTAAACCGATCATCGCTAACAAACCGATTCAAATCGGTTCAAACCGATTAAAAATCGCGATTTCGTCGATTCGGTTTGGAATCGACTTGCATGAATTGTCTAACCGATTCAACTCGGTTTGACAAAATTCCAGATCGTAACATCTCTACACGTAATGTGGGGATGAATATTTTTCCCTTTCCTATCCTATGGAGTTGAGTATAGTTGAATAGGTCTTTCAAAAATATCATATAATTTTCAGCATTACAAATTCATAATAAGATGAATTTAGACGGAACATTGTGACGGGCAACTACGGAACACAGCGGCCCGTGGCCCGACACGCACTTGGCCTGTCCTTATTTATATATATATTTATATATATCGATGCCTTACAGCCGAAAAGGGATAAGCGCCATTTTTTGGAGAATGGACTTATATATATGGCCAGAATCGTCATTTTTTTCTGCGTCGTTTGGTCTGGGTTACATGTTTCTAAGTGACACTTTATGTCGCTTAGGCGGTAGTAATAATAGGGACATGAGCTAAATTTATTCGCTGTAAACGACAGAAATTTTGAAGATTTTTTTTTTTTGGTTGTTGATCAAAGAAAATTTGAAAACAAAATAACTTATGCTTTTTGTGGGCTCTCTGTAATATTCAATCATTAGAACGTTAACCTATTTTTGCTGGAAGCAAACATTCAGAAACATACGTTTATGATATTTTGCTTATAAATAATTATATGTTAAATTCGGGTTAGTATTTTATGCCTGTTCCTTTATAAAATATATTGGTCGTTTATTATATTTTTCCCGTTTCATAAATAGAAAGCAAAAAGGAGGTTATTACATATAGCCCCTGTAAATATTTAGAATTAGTTTGTCGCTTATCCTTTTTTTCCCCTCCCAATAATTAAACGATTCCGGCGGTTAGATAAAAAGGTAGAACTAAAAGTTATCCTTATACCAGTCCATTCTCAACGTCTTTGTCGTTTACCTGTTCAATAATAATTTTCAAATGTCAGTTGTCGGTATCGTTCTATTGAAACTACGGGTCCAAGCGACAAAAGACGAACCTTCAATTATGATAATTCTATAAAGAATAAGTTATATTTTTGTTACACTCCTATACTTAGTTGATACTTTAAAATATTTTATGAATAAAACAAAGACTTGAGACAAACAATTGTGATATTAACAGTGTACTAATCTTAAGAATACTTGTATATGCTTAAATGCACGTTGTAAACTTCAATTTCATAATTAACTAGCTTTCGCCCGCGACTTCGCTTGCGTGACATTCGGGGCAAACACATGTTTACTCATTAATCAATAGAAGTAATCGTGTAAAATTTAGGATAAAATAGTCCAACTAATCTCCGTTTTCCCATACAAACTTTGGACCTCCGTTTCACCCTCTTAGAGGTAAAATTTAAAAAATATTTTTAAGTAATTCGTGTCCACTACGTTATATTTTCAAATCGATGCCATTGTCGTAAATCCCAGAAAACCATAGAATCAACACCCATATTGATATTATAACATTTCAACCCCATTGCACCCCTACAGAGTTGTCACGTCGAGTATGTTGATATAGTTGTTTTTTTCGTAATCCATATACCATAAAAACAATACCTATGACGATTTAGACATTTCAACGCGATCGCACCCCAATAGGAGATAATAGTCACGTTACCGCCCTACGGTTACAATAAATAACAATAATAGGTAATTTCTGGGATAAAAACTATCTTAGGTATGTCCTTTCCCAGGACTCCAGGTATCTCTCAACCAAATTTCATCTAAATCATAAAATAGTTGTTGTTTTCGTAATCAGCGACCCGATAAACCATAAAAACAATACCCATGATGATTTTCAGACTTATACAACCCTTTTTACCCTTTTAGGGGTTGAAATTTGAAAAATCCTGAAATACGTATTTACTCATTTCTCAATAGAAGTACTCATGTAAAGTTTCGGATAAATCATTCCAACTAATCTTGTTTCCCCATACAAGCTTTGGAACCTCGTTTCACCCCCTTAGGGGTAGAATTTTGAAAAATCCTTTCTTAGTGCACCCCTAGACGTCATAAGGAACCTACTTGCCAAATTTGGAATCTCTAGACCCAGCGGTTTGGGCTGTGCGTTGATATTTAGGTCAGTCAGTCAGTTGCTTCTTTTATAGATTTAGATAGATAAATGAAAATTGATTTCGACTAGATATTTCAATTGTGATAATTCTAAGTTGATTTGATCTCGGGTACTTATGACCGTAACAAGAGCGTTTATTACAAACAATTGTTATTAAGTATTACCTGTTAAATTTTAGTATGTGGCATTCATTTCTGTGTCAATTATAGACTGATTTGATTCATTTTTTTTTTTCATTTTTAGTATCCCTAGGCCGAACCTGAAATCTTTTCTACTCGTAAAAATATTATTTTAAGAAGAAACACATCGAAAGAGTATTATTATATAAGCAAATTATTCCTATTAAAAAAATCTATTATACAATTTCGCAGTTAGTAAATTTTCATTTGATAGCTGGTTATACCATATTCCCTCAATTTTATTTTCAATAATCACACACTTGTGCTATTTTAGTTCAATTATAATTAAACATGAGGTGTAGTTATATCATTTTTGCTGGAAGCGAATAATTCTTGTATTTTCATTTACGACATTTTGCCTGTTTGTGAAATGAGATCATTTGAGGATTACCGACAGTAAATAGGGGTTGCAAGTTGAATTATAAAAAAATAACACTGTAATTCAATAGATAGTATGTTAAATACAACATAAGCAGATTTCCAGCCTCTCGGGAACTAAACTATAGTTTTTATGAATTTTTTTCATAAAATTTTAACTTTAAATCACTCTCCTGTAAAGTTTGAAATATGCCGCTTATCCCTTTTCGGCTGTAAGGCATCGATATATATATATATATACTAAATAAGGACATGTACCGGCCGCCGGCCTAGTGTATCTATCTAGATACACTAGGCCGGATTCTAGCCCACGGGGCCGAAATCGAGGTTGAGTGGAGCGCCTAGATTCGAGTGTATGTTTTCCATTGATTTCAATGGAAAATGTATTTGATGATCATTCCTCAAGGACATGATCGATCTTAATTTTTTTTCGACACAAATCTCAAGCATATCAATGTCTTTAATTTTGTTTCAACAAAATCAATTCAGTGGTTTTGGTGCCTATTCATTTCCAAAACTGACTTTTCGGCGTATATAAACGTTTCGCTCTCTCCGGTCAATTACTACATACGAGTATATACTCGTATAACATTATTGCGTATGGTACTATGACGTTAACGCTTTATTCAACAATAATATGTTAATTTGCACAACTGTTTTGTATTTTCACTAAATGATAGGCTTACTTTACTTGTTACACCTAACTGTTACACCGGTTAGATAACCATATAATTCAGCGACTAAGGAACGTGGCACGTAACGTTAGAATTGTACCGAGCATTTAAAATATATTTTAAAATGTTTAAAAATGTATTTATATTGACACAAATTTTTTGGGAATTATGTGTCTGTTACAATATTCTAGTGGTGTTCCCGTTTCCGAAGAAAAGCCATTTCATTTTAGGAGAAGGCTACGTCCGGCATTTGCTACAAGCTGGGCATGAGGTGAATATATGTTTTTTTTATAATTGGACCCCGTTATGCAGAATAGATTCAACCGACATTTTGTTATTTACTTATTTACTTGCTTATCATCACGCCTGTCTCCCGTTGGGGTAGGCAGAGACCACGGAATGCCAGGTGCACCGATCCAAACATACTTCCTCTGCTTCCTCCACATTCATTAACCTCCTGATGCAGGCCCGTCGATTTCGAATACTTCTAATTTGGCCCTTTGTAAACACATCGCGTTTTTGGTCATTGTACGCACGCCTAGGGCACAATACACTGAGAGCCAGTAGTTTGACTCCGACGTATTTTTGAAATGTACTCGTATACCTACTGCTCGACGGAGCGTTAGGGTTGGCATCTACAAAAACTAAAGCAGACGTGTCTATAATGTTATAGACTTTTATTGTATACTAGCAAAGTACCCGTGCTTCGCTACGGGAACACTCCTGATTTGCGTCTATTTTTGTTTCGATTCCAGATATTTCATTTTTTCCCCATAAAGGACTGTTTCGTATTGACCATTATTACATACATACATAGGTTAAGACGTCCCGGTAAACAATATTTTTGGCATTCGCACCAGGAGCCAAAATCTTCCAGGAGAACTTACTCTTGAGCAAGCTACATACAACTGATCATGAGAGAAGCAGTCCTGTATCAAGTCAACCCCAGCGACCTTTAGAGACTGCCCCTGAGCTTTGTTAATGGTCATAGCGAAACACCTTTATGGGAAATTGAAATCTCTTAAATTGAACGGGGTGGTCTGATGGAATAATGGGAATGCGGGGTATAAAGTCTTACTGTCCTCACTCAACAACTCATCTTTCCAGTTGTTGAACACGTGAACAATGGTGGCACGAACCTCCTGATGATACACCTCCGTTCCATGCAAGTGGTAGGAGATGGAGCGGAACAGGCCAGCTCCATCACTTTCCACAGCTATAATGGTATAGGGCATCATCACACCTTCCACAAGTATAAATTTAGTCAATCTTGACGTCATTGTTTGACAAATACCGAAATTCTTATATTAAGTAGGTATACCCCATAAAGTCGGTACTTAGAATAGGTTTTTCAATTAGTTTTCGGCACCAGATGTAGCTTCATTTGAAGGACGCAGTTTTTTTTTACGCCCTACGCGCGCGATGGACAACCTCTGGGGGTGACTACAGGGATGAGGTAAGCGATAAAAATATAAAAACAATAATATCCTTGATGATTTTCAGACTTGGGATGTAAGTGGTTTATCAACATCTTTGAATCAAAGCCAACTTCACCTGCACGCGGTGCACCTTGCTGACTAACAAACGAAGCTCTGGCGAAAAGAGATGTAGGGAGCGTAATTGTAAGCCACCCGGCTGGTGAATGTACCTCCACCTCACAGAATACCGCAGCCAAATAACAATTCCCTTGAGGGTTGTTGTGTTCCTGCGAGTGAGTGAGGTCAGCAGATAGGAAGGAGATGCTGCGTTGGCAGCGGGGGTGGCGGCGCGCAAGCGATATTTTATGTTGGGAGCGTTAATATGGCTGCGGTAACCGCTTCACATCAGGCGGACCTCAGGTATGCTTGTCTGCCACCCGACGTAGTATAAAAAAAAACTTTTTGACCCCATTTTACTCCTTTTTTTTACGATAAAATAGTCCAACTAATCTCGTTTCCCCATACAAACTTTAGACCTCCGTTTCACCCTCTTAGGGGTAAAATTTGAAAAATATAACATAGTGGACAAGAAATTACTTATTTCGTGTCCACTATGTTATATTTTCAGATCGATGCCATTTTCGTAATTGACGTCCCAGAAAACCATAGAATCAACACCCATATTGATATTATGACATTTCAACCCCATCGCACCCCATTAGGGGTGATTGTATGTCACGTCGGCTATGTTGGATTATAAAATAGCTGTGCTTTTCGTAATCAGCGACCCGATAAACCATAAAAACAATACCCATGTCGATTTTCAGACTTTTTCACCCCATTTCACCCCTTTTGGGGTTGAATTTTGGAAAATCCTGAAACACGTGTTTACTCATTTATCTATAGAAGTACTCGTGTAAAGTTTCGGATAAAATAGTCCAACTAATCTGGTTTGCCCATACAAAGTTTGGACCCTCGTTTCACCCCCTTAGGGGATGAATTTTGAAAAATCCTTTCTTAGTGCACCCCTAGACGTCATAAGGAACCTACTTGCCAAATTTGGAATCTCTAGACCCAGCGGTTTGGGCTGTGCGTTGATTAGTGAGTCAGTCAGTCAGTCAGTCAGTCAGTCAGTGAGGACAAAGCCTTTTATTAATATAGATGTGTAGTTTTAGGTTTAGGAATAAATGTTAATTTAATGATTATTTATTTATTAATTTATAATTAGGAACAGAAAAAGAAATGCGTCTATTACGGCAAGTTCGAAATTCCTTGTTGTTGAATTTTAATATATAAAAAGTTCTCATTCGTACAGAAGAATTTAATTAAAAAAGAAATTGGGAATCTAGGACATGGTAATGGCAACAGGTTTACGTTTTTAATTTCCTTGAAAATTGACGGAAATATTTTAGAATTTATGTTTCTTTTGAACATTGACTAGAGCTTTGCTCCATTTTTTGAATGATATAAGACTTAAAAATATGACAGTCCTTTTGAATTTTACCGCATTTTCTTAGAAAGTATGTAACCGCAAACGTAAACAAAAGATTTTTTCTCAAGCATGTTCATTTCTTTATATATCTCAGCGTCTGTTACTGGAACTAGATTAATATCATTATGTTCGTTAGATAATTGTTCACATACATGGTACATTCCCCAATTGGGTAGCTTACAATTACGGTCCCTACCTCTCTTGTCGCCAGAGCATAGTTTGTCAGTCAGCAGAGTGTACCGCGTGCAGGTAAAGTTGGTTTTGTTCAAAGATCTTGATGAACTATTTACACCCCGATGTACTACTTACACCCCATTTGCATGCGTGGAGCAGTTTCATCATCATCAGTCATCTTTTACGCAGAAACCCTACATAAATCTGCGATTAAAAAAGTAGCTTATATGCTCTGAGTAAGTCCTCTACCTACAAAATCAGTTCACTCGTCTCGGAAATAAGCCCGAACGGTTACAACTGCGTGCTTAACCGGAGTGGGATTAAATCGCATCTATTACGTAGTACATTAATATCGTGGGCTGTAGCCATTGTTGCTATTTAATTATATTCGTCTCATTCTAGAGTGTAAGTGGTTCATCAACATCTTTGAACCAAAGTCAACTTCACCTACACGCGGTGCACCCTGCTGACTGACAAACGAAGCTCTGGCGAAAAGAGAGGTTCCCTACCTCGTGATTGTAAGTTACCCGATTGGGGAATGTGTCTCCACCTCACATAATACCGCAGCCAAGTAACAATTCCCTTGAGGGTTGTTGTGTTCCTGCGAGTGAGTGAGGTCGCCAGAAAGGAAGGAGATGCTGCGTTGTCAGCGGGAGTGGCGGCGCCTACTATTATTAGATATTATAGTTCGTTCCGAGCGCTATATTATTCTCGTTACGGAATCGAAACGGAGCCCGGGGGCTAGGGTTGTAAAATTACGTAATTTTACCAAAATCGCTGGTAAAATACGGTAATTTTACGGTAATTTACGAAAATTACGGTAAAATTTGTTACGTAACTGCCAGGTTTAAAATTTCGATTTGTTGAAATGCATATTTTTGCGAAATAGAATGTAAGCGCCCTAGGATTGCAAAATTACGTAATTTTCCCCAAAAGTCTTGTAAAATAGTACTACCACAGTATTACTATTTCCTGTTGTATTAACAGTATTACTATTTCCTGTTATAGAACCTGTTGACATGGATATGTTTGACTTTGACACTGATGACGAACAATCAGACACAGAAGACGAAACAGTGCATCCTTTAATGTAACATTGTAACTCAGTCTTTTTTTTATGTCTACCACTATGGTGGTAAACAAACAGACGGCCCGCCTGGTGGTAAGGTTACCGCTGCCTACAGACTTATACATAATTATGATTCCTTGTGATTATATTGCTTATTACATACTACTAATCAATAAATAGAAAATAATTATTTCTTTGTAATGATTATATCACCAATATTGTACTGTAAGATCATTAAACTTACTTAAGTACTACAAATTCAAGTTTTATTTTCGATATCATCTGCAAATGGTAATTTATGGACACAGTTTCGTTTATTTAAGTCACTCAGATAAACGAAAGTGTGTGATTGAGTGTAATATTCGTTTTTTACCGAAAGTTACCGTATTTTACGTAAAATATCGGAAAATGACGTAAAATATGGTATTTTACCACGGTAATTTTACCGCTTTACATCCCTACCGGGGGCGAATAGCTTATCGGGCGGCGCCGGCCGCTCGTCCACCGACCGGCCTGTGCAACACGCGGCGCGACATGCGTAGTTTCGCGCACCAAAAGTTTCTCAGCGGTCGTGTAAATGAAGCTTGGCTGTGTGCGTGCGCCGATTTGGGCGGTAGTATGAAGTCAAAGTACTGGTTATAAGTTTATTGTGCCTAGGGCGACCCAACATTTTGTTGCTTTTATGATAAAGCTATTTAAAGTTTAATAGGTATAAAAATATCACGTACCTAGTATAAGTTTCGAGAAGGATATGTTATCAAACTGCTGTTGCGAATATATAAAACTCGATTTGAAGTTTTCGCTATGAATATTTCTCAGTCTGGCCACGTCTGGCATAGTTTCTCGGTTGAATCTATTCTGCATAACAGAGTACCATTATGTATAAGGGCATCCTCACAACGCAAGGCGGCGTTGCGTTGTCGCAGAGTTTCCTCTGCAGTTACAAAATAGAGAACAGTAGTATGCTGTGACGCTGCGCTAGCGATCCGCAAAATTCCCTTCCGACCCATGGTTACACTGATTTGTTACACTGGTGTAACCACTGAGCACACTTATTATCAGTGGTCACATTTAAAATAGAAATAGTTGATAGTTAAAAAAGATCCTAATGGGGCTAGTAAAAAAGTTTTTCTGTGATGTGTTAAGGATGGTTTTGGGATATGATAAGGATGGTTTTGGGATGTGTTAAGGATGGTTTTGGGATGTGTTAAGGATTGTTTTGGGATGTGTTAAGGATGGTTTTGGGATATGATAAGGATGGTTTTGTGATGTGTTAAGGATTGTTTTGGGATGTGCTAAGGATGGTTTTGGGATGTGTTAAGGATGGTTTTGGGATGTGTTAAGGATGGTTTTGGGATATGATAAGGATGGTTTTGGGATGTGTTAAGGATGGTTTTGGGATATGATAAGGATGGTTTTGGGATGTGTTAAGGATGGTTTTGGGATGTGTTAAGGATGGTTTTATGATATGATAAGGATTGCTTTGGGATGTGTTAAGGATGGTTTTGGGATGTATTAAGTATAAAAATGGCTGTGTGTACAATTGCAAACACTTTTATATGATAAAATTTATTAACAAACAAAACATGAACATTCCTTAATACCTTTAGGTACCCAATAGATTAAGCAGTCACTCGCGTGTTTCAAAAAGATGCGTTGTATCTTCAAACGAAGATGAAGAACGTACTGTACTAACACTGTACAAATAAAAAGGTTTTAAGTCCCTATCATCCCTATGTGATTATAATGTATATCACTATCACAAACTGGCTTAAGTCTTAATCAGCCACTGTCCTTATGTGATTATAATGTATATCACTATCACAAACTGACTTAAGTCTTAATCAGCCACTGTCCTTATGTGATTATAATGTATATCACTATCACAACCTGGCCACTTAATCTGGAGGTGAGATCTATCTAAAATCATCAACAAAGTGTGGAGATTACAGCTACTGACTGCTCCCCACTAAAAATAAAAACTTAATAAAACCTTTCGTTATTTTTAGGACCTAATCTTCACCATCCAACAAGTCCCCATGACGCTTTAGTAACTGCAAGTTTAGCATCCGGGCCTCCCCTACTATTATTTCCATAATTTACTACTCAGCCTCTATGATTACAAATATGTATATATCAATTTAATAAAAGTAAATTAATTTGAGAGAAGCAGCTAATCGGCACATTTAATAATGTACGTAGTCGTTGCGTTTACCATGTTTGAGTGTAACCACCGGTAATAGATATGCTCGATAGTTACATTAGTGTAACTATCTCAGTGGTGTAACAAATCAGTGTAACCATGGGTCGGAAGGGGCAAAATTTTACAAATTAATAATATTACCTCTATTATACAACAAATAAAGAAAAATATACAAAGGCGGACTTATCCCTAGAAGGGATCTCTTCCAGCCAACCTTTGAGTTTATAGTTGGAGCGAAATTGGTTTCTGGAAATTCCCATATTAATGCCGGGATACTTGCGTACAAAGTTGCAGCCGCCAGCAACGGTATGTAAATGAATTCCCAATCCCAAAGTCTACATAGCTTTAAATTGTTATTAAAAAAAGAAGTCGACTGAATGAAATATAAATTCCAGTTTTCCTCTTCAGTTTACAATCTGCCACTTCGCTCCTGTGAAAATATTGTTCTTTGCATTCCTTCTCATTCCTTTAAATTCTTTAGTCATTCAAGCTATAAGGCTCTGGAAAAACTTACCTGTGGCTAACAGAAACGCTAAATCTATCTTACCTTATAACATTACCGTACATATAACATTTTCAAAAAGAGGGTACATTAAATTATTAATTATTATCACATTATTAAGATCTATTATTTACTTATATGTATGTTACGTATATATTTCAGGGTTCGCCGATATATCAACGGATATATATGATTATATATATCACGATATAAATATATCAATTGATTTTTATCTCAGATTTCTCATTGATTTTTTCCTGTCTTTTGAACTAAATTTTTTGGAGATTAATGTTTACCCTGGTAACACGTAGCAATAAACTACAATTCAAAATACTCTGGATCGCTTTCCAAAATGGCAACCTCATTTAAAGTTGGGGAAATCCCCTTTAACTTACCAGTACGGGCTAGCTTTTTATTGAAATCCAAATCTTAACTTCATACACACCTATAAGTTTATTTTTCATTACAGGTAACTTACATAACACCGAGCCCAGTACAATCAACACCAGGTTTAAGACAGGTAGACATATCGTCGGTTATGGAGGTGATGCCTGATACAGGTAAATTTCCTAAAATTCCTAATGCTTTATAACTGACGACTATTTCTACTGACGGGCTCAGTGGTCAGATGGTTAGCAATGGCCATTCCGAGGTCGCGGGTTCGATCCCCGCACAAGACGAATATTTGTGTGCATGAACATCATATGTATTGATTGAGAACATGTCTTGGTCTGTATGTTTTCTATGTATTATATGTATGTATTTACAAAAAAAAAATAAGTATTATATCAGTTATCTAGTATCCATAGTACAAGCATTGCTTAGTTTGGGACTAGATAGATGGCCGTGTGTAATTTGTCCGGGAATGTTTATTTATGATATACAATTCAGTGTCGCGCCGAGTGGAAAAGACCATCATGACGTCTTAACTTTGCTACTTATAATAACAGTGCCGTTGTATCCGTACAGACAGCGGTAATGCCCGTGATCACTGACGTAGTTTGGTCTGATACTATTTATTTTGATAAGTACGGCTATAAATGTATTGGTTTTTTGTATGGAAAGTCGCAAGTAGTGACAACCTCTGAAATTTGAATTCAGCCTTCTGTCTCGTAAAGTGTAGGTACTATATTTATTTTTCACTTTTTAGTTCGATGTGATATGTAAGGAAATTAATTAATCCTGGCGATCCTTATGAGGATAATTAAATAAACTTATCAAATTATTGTATTGTCATCGGTCCTTGATAAGTATACAAAGTTTGTTCAAAGTGGGTCAAAATCAAGTTCAAAGAAGTCGGTTACAAACCTACATACAAGCAAACATACAGGTGAAGCTAATAATAAACCCACTTTAAACGAACAGAATTAATTTAACCGGGAACAATACAATAATTCAATAAGTTTACCTCATTATCCTGACCACCAGGATTAAATAATAATTTTACGGATGTTTTGCATGAGAGCAAGCGCTTTCATAGCACATCAAACTAAAAAGTGTAAAATAAATATAGTTTAAAAAAGTAAAAAAAAAAACACGCTTATAAAGCACATCAAACTAAAAAGTCAAGAATAATTCTTAATACTAGCTGAAAATAATAATGAGTGAAAAATACTAGCATTATTGTGCCATATTTTTCGTATATCGAGCAACTTAAAATAACGATAAATAGACTAACAAAATATTGTGACTGTATTGTAATAAAAGGCGTGGGGTGAAAAATATGGCACAAAGCGCCCCACGCTTTTTTTCACAATAATGCTCGCATAATTTTTCACTCATTATTATTTTCAGCTTGTATTAAGAATTATTTTTCACTTTTTAGTTTGATGTGCTTTATAAGCGTGTTTTTTTTACTTTTTTTTAAACTATATTTAAGGGAAAAAATTACTCTGTTCTTGAAGGCTCCCATGTCGTATTTATTTGGGAATACTGCTGAGGGAAGTTGATTCCACAATTTCACAGGCGTTCTTTCATCTCATCTAATCTCATTTTATCTTATTTTATCTTATCTTATTCAGATTACACAATAAATGAACATAACCAATGTGAAATAACAACGAAGTCGCCGTTTGACTTAGTACAACAAAATATTAGGTTTGTCAGCGCGTCAGCACTCCATCCAAATGTACAGAAATTGATAAACGACCCGAGGGAGCATTTCGATGCCGTGATCATCGAGTTTATGTTCAGCACACTGCTTTCGGGGTAAGTATGAGCATAGATGAGCACCGGTAAGATTGCTTCAAGGAGTTTGAATTGTAAATTGTAATTGAACTCATTATTTTTGAAGCGAAAACTTCTTTAGCGGCGTTGTGCACTTTTTGGAATGGGTAAAAAATGTTAAATTCGCGTCAGGGTCACGTGTCCTGATAGCAAGACAAAGCTGCGTAACTACAAAATTCAACTTTAATTTAAGCAAAGACGATTGAGATGGGTTTGAATCGAAATAGTTTTGAATCGAAATTGTTTATTAGTAAGATAAATCTGCGAGACTACAAAATTCAACTTTAAGAAAAGACGATGAGAATTACCCTTCTGACCCATGGTTACACTGATTTAATACGTGAACGATGTTTGCGTTTAAAAGAAATTAGAACATAATACTTAACACATAAAGTAAATTTTAGTGCGACTACAGATGCTACACGCATCCACGGATGGTGACTGCTGATGGCTTGAGCGTCTGTATACTCATAAAATTCGTGTATATATAAAGTGTTTAAATATGCAAATTGAACAGAGAGCATCTGCATGAAAAAATACGAAATTATTTCCTAACCATTCCAAAATATTCAAAAATGCACAACGTTAATGTTCAAGTTTTCACTTCTGCCGGTACTCCCGGAGTGCAACCCGTTGTTTTTTTTAATACTACGACAGGTAGCAGCCAAGCATGATATGTGAAGCGGTTACCGTAGCCATATTAACGCTCGCAGGGGGTCGTCCATTAATCACGTGATGTTTTTTTTTTTTTGCATTTTATTCTAAGCGTGCTGTGAAGAACTGCTTTTAACCCATTTGGTCTTAGATTTTTCTCATATATTTCAACGAGCCTTTTATTAATATAGATTAATTTTATTTCTACTATGATTATTAAAAATAGGAGCTACTCCTTTATGGAACGACTTCATTTTGTTACGGTTCAGATATGTCAGAGGCACCTCAGGGATACTAAATACAAGCATGTAATAATTAAGGAGACTTATAATTTATTACATTTATTTTATCTTCTTTCCTAACAGGCTAGCATCAGTATATGACTGTCCGCTCATATGGTCAACATCAATGGAAGCGAACAACGCCTTGATATCTCTAATAGACGAGCCAGCGAACCCAGCTTACACAGCCACCTTTTGGACTGAAGATGATCCACCTTTTTCGTTTTGGACTCGCTTAGAACAGCTATACACTCTCGTTAGAACCAGTTTTTATATATGGTAACAGAACAGGTTTCCTACCGCCGAAGCTGAAGCCGATCCATCGGATTTTTTGATTCCGAAAATCAATCTTCAACTTAGATTTATGCTACTTATGTTTAGCTTAGCTGTTAGAAACGATTTTTTATTTTTTTTTATACTACGTCGGGTGGCAAACAAGCATACGGCCCGCCTGATGTGAAGCGGTTACCGTAGCCATATTAACGCTTGCAACATAAAATATTGCTCGCGCGCCGCCACCCCCGCTGCCAACGCAGCATCTCCTTCCTTTCTTTCTGGTGACCTCACTCACTCGCAGGAACACAACAACCCTCAAGGGAATTGTTATTTGGCTGCGGTATTATGTGAGGTGGAGGTACATTCCCCAGTCGGGTAGCTTACAATTACGCTCCCTACCTCTCTTTTCGCCAGAGCTTCGTTTGTCAGTCAGCAGGGTGCACCACGTGCAGGTGAAGTTGGCTTTGGTTCAAAGATCTTGATGAACCACTTACACCCCAACGATGGAGCTCTACCGAATAAGCTAAAGGTGTTTGGCAATAACTTAAACGTAAGACCTATTTTTCGAATCAAGATATTCGGTGGTAATCGTCTTCAGCTTCGCCGGTAGGGCTGGTAGGGCCCCAAATGCTGATGCGCGTGTCAGTCTAATCGAGCATATAGTTGAGCGACGTTGCTTAACTCGTATCTTCGTATCTTGGCTATGGATGGGTTTATTTAGCTCGAGATCCTACGTGCTGAAAGCACGTTAAGCAGAGAACAGAAGCCAGCAATCTCAAGCGGAACACTATTCAAGGGGGGATTTTGAGTTAGAACTTAGGTTATGGCAGGTTGTATGCTTGTTTGCCACCATAGTGGTATAAAAAAGGAAGCCCCGATTCAAAATTATTTGCGTAAGTTCAGAGTTACCTATCATCATCATCATCATCAGGTCATTTAAGTCTCCACTACAGGAGCACGACCCTCTCGTCCGTCCGTAGACAGGAGGATTTGGCCTACACTCCCCACGCTGGCCAGACGGGTTGGGGAGGCCTGATCGATGTTTTATAATGTATTTCCCTTAGGCGCCTTGTACGATATCCACGGGAAGAGACGGAGTGATTCTATTCTAGTCTGCCGGAGACCACACGGCCACAGAGTTACCTATATCTAGACATATTTTGTCTGCTAGTTTATTTATTTTTATAGAAAAATAATATGTCACAGTGAATCAACAAAATATAGCTACGGCGGAGAAAGGGCTAACCATGTGTACCAAATTTCAACGAAAATGATTTCTCGCATCAACTCTTCTTTATCTTGAATTTTACTGTGTTGCAATATACTAACATAGCCTAAGCAGTAGCCTGTCTATGGATGGGTTCATTTATTTCGAGCTGCTCTGTGCTTCAGAGGGAACGTTAAGCCGTCGGTCCCGGCTGTTGTCATTAGATGATAGTCGTCAAGCCAAGTCAGTGACTTAAAACACTGGCCTCCGCCAACATGCACTTGAGCAGCGTGGTGAGGTATGCTCTAAACCCCTCCGAGTTAAGGGAGGCTCGTATCCCAGCAGTGGGGATGAAAGTGGGGTTGACGACGATATACCAAGAGCTTCGCATTTTTACTTTAATTATTTTTTGTCACTAGGTTGGTATATAATCAAGAAAATGAAATATTCATAAAGGCTTTTGGGGAAGCAGCCGCGAAGAGAGGTCGTTCCCTTCCATCATATGATAGTGTCAGAAACAGCGCGTCTCTCGTGCTCGGGAACAGTAACAGAGTTATAGACCAACCGAAGTATTTGCCACCTGCGTACAAGGAGATCGGTGGATACCACATAAAGGACCAGATGGAACCACTGCCAGGAGTGAGTGCGTTTTACTTTATACTATATCGGTGGCAGACAAACATACGGCCTACTTAATGTGCACCGTTGGCTACAATCGCATGTAATTAGACTATACTACGTCGGGTGGCTGACAAGCATACGGTCCGCCAGATAAGAAGCGGTTACCGTAGCTATATTAACGCTCGCAATCCGCAACATAAAATATATCGCACGCGCGACCTCACTCACGCAGTCATCGCATCAACTCCTTCCCGGTGACCTCATTCGCAGGAACAATAGGATTGTTCTCTTCTTCCTTCCTTTGAGGGAAGGGAATTGTTATTTGGCTGTGGTCTTCTGTGAGATGTAGATACTTCCCAGGACCGGCGGCTTAAAATGCCGCTTGCCCTACCTCTCTCGCTAGAGCCTCGTTAGTCGGACAGCAGGTCAGGTGGGCTTTGGCTCGAAGATAGTGGCCACATACTCCCCATGTAACATAAAATATGATGGAGTTACTAGATTAAAAAAAATATTTCTCCTATAGAAAGCAACATAATCAACGAGGAATTTATGCTATTTCTTATTGCACCCGTGCGACGCCGGGGCGGGTCACTAGTTACGACATACCAATAGGGCTGTGAACTATTTTTTTTTTTCGATTTGTTATTTAAAGACGTTACAATAATATATCTAAAGGTGAAAGAATTACTTCGATAGCATAAAAACTTCTCGAGATATGATAACTTGAAGATCACAATTTTGGACTATCCCGAAAACGCTCCATACAAAATGCATACAGTATTATGACGTCACGATGCGCTATTTTATATGCATTAAATCAGAAATTTGTACGACAGCTATGTTAAATATTGCGTTTATGTAGCTAGTGCCGTAACAAAAGTTATAGTATTTTTTATTGTTTCTACAATGGTAATATTTATTTTTTATAATTTCATACTTTTATAATGGACTTTTCCACCAAACTTTGATCAACCATAAAACACGTCGGACATAAGTTATTAAAATTTTGAGATCGCAGATCGTTCTAGTTTTATGTATTTTACGTTACTGATAGAGAGTTTTTATAATTTTAGAACTTTGTTCACAGGCCATACAGTAATAAATAGTTGATTTCCGCCAACTTGCCAGAATATTATAAATGTTTAAAAAATGGAAGTAAAGGAGTAAATATATATAATGCACAAAATCGCTACCATCACAAACCCTCCTGGTAGCTCAGTTAAAAGAGCACTCGACCGGTAATAAATAATAAATAAATAAATATAAATAAATATTGGCGGACAAATTACACAGCGCCATCTAGCCCCAAAGTAAGCGAAGCTTGTGTTATGGATGCTAGACAACTGATAAACATACGTAAATACATTTTTTTTTTGTAAATACATACTTATGATACATAGAAAACACCCAGACTAAGACAAACAGACATGTCCTATGTGGGAATCGAACCCACGAGCGTTGGTGTCGAAGCCGCGTCATTGACCGCTACGCCACCGAGCTCGTCGATCGAGTAATCTCGATTATCGAGATCGGTAATCGAGAGGTTGTGGATTCAAATCCCATCTAGAGGAGGTGAAATTTTCCTTTTTTTTATATTTATAATATTCAGGCAATGTGGCCGAAATCCACTATTTAAAAAATAATTTATATAGTAATAAAGTTATTGTTAGTAGCAAATTTAGTCCCATTTCTACTTTCTTCTGTTTTCTTATCTCAATTTCAGGACTTGGCTACCATCATGAACAATGCAAAACATGGCGTCATATACTTCAGCTTAGGCTCAGTATTAAAGAGTGAAGACCTATCTAATGACACAAAGACGGAAATAATAGAAGTTTTCAGTAATTTAAAACAGACGGTCATTTGGAAACTTGTCGATCCGACTGCGAATATTCCTGAAAATGTTCACACCATACGTTGGGCTCCACAGCAGAGTATATTAGGTAACTATAAATTTACCACATCAATAGTCATCCCACTACTGTAGTAAGGGTCTCCCTTATAATCAAAGGCGTTTAGAGCGTACTCCACCACGATTCTCAAATGCGGCTTGGCGGAGGACAGTGTTTTCAAGCCCTCCAAAGGCAATTGACTTAGCTTAACGACTATCATCTAATGACAACAGCCGGGACCGACGGTTTAAACGTGCCGTCCAAAGCACGGAGAAGCTCGAGATAAACGAATCCATCCGTAGATAGGCTACGGACGACGAGTGTTCGATTATGTCACGCGCAACGACGCAATCAAATTCCTCGAAGAGAAATATAAATTTACTTATTATACAAAAATTACAAGTGAATTATGGTACGTTACCTATTAAAACAATTATTAGAAAACGTCTCTGAGTCAGATGATGATGATCAATCGTTTAATGTGTTCATCGCTTATATGTTCCAGCTCATCACAACTGTGTTCTCATCATCACGCACGGTGGTCTACTGTCTATGACGGAAGCCATGCATATGGGGATCCCAGTCATCGGTATACCGGTCTTTGCTGACCAGTTCACAAATATAAACCGAGCTGTGAACAAAGGTTATGGCAGAAGAGTTGATGTGGGGTTGAATCTTGCGAGGAATTTGAAAATCGCCGTTCATGATATGGTGAATAATATTAGGTAAGAGAAGTAGGGTCAATAGGCTATTTGCCCAACATTTTTTTTATTTGATGTGTAGGGACGTCTCAATAATATAACCGAAGGTGAAAAAATTACTTCGATAGCACAAAAATCTCTTGAGATATGTTAATTTGAAAATCACAATTTTGGACCATACAAAAGGCTACTGAGTTATGACGTCACAGGTTTGTATTTTGTATGCATCAAATCAGAAATTTGTACGACAGCTATGTTAAATATTACGTTTATGTAGGTAATTAATATCATAATAAAAGTTGGAAATATCTTTTGTTAATAATTTCATACTTTTAAAATGGACTTTCCCACCAAACTTTGATCGACCCTAAAATAAGTCCGACGGAAGATATTAGAATGAAAGTTTGCAGATCTTTATAGTTTTGTATATTTTACGATATTGTTAAATAAATTACATATACAAGTTTTGAACATTGTCAAATAGCCTATTCTTCTCCAAGTCTTTTTTTTTTTCTTCTTTTTGGTTCAGGTGGTATTCTATCTTTGGATTGATAAATAATAAATAAATAAATGTTTCTGGACATTTTACACAGCGTCATCTAGTCCGAAATTAAGCGCAATGCTTGTACTATGGGTAATAGACAACTGATAAATATACTTAAATACATTTTTTTTGTAAATACATACATATTTATAATACATAGAAAACACCCAAACCAAGGCAAACAGACATGACCCCTAAGGACGAGTGGGCTAAGTGCTTTTCTCAGTGGTTCCATCGGATGCAGCGTTGTATTGATGTGAATGGACACTATTTTGAAAAGATATAATAAAACTAATAATTTGCTAGTTTGCTCAGTTTTTGATTTTCTAAGAACTTTCAGTTTGACACTCGTACTTAAATACATTTTTTCTTCTTCAATCTTCATGCACAAAAATGTTTGTCTCGTGCGGGGATCGAACCCGCGACCTCGTAGCCAAAGTAGCCATTGCTAGCCATTCGACCACCGAGCTCGTCATTGATTTTGACAATACTCTTGGGAACTGTGTTTCTGCAGGTGAGTGACGTCACTAGACGTACGATGTTACATGAGCAGCGGAGGTGCTAATGGGCGAGTGTCAATATTTGTAATATGTGATTACGGTAATCGCTTTGCATCAGGCGAATCGTATGTTTAACACCTGACGTGATATAAAAAAACTGTTGCCTATTTTGGTATATCGCGGTACAAACCTTTGCTTGTGCATCAACCCATAATCATCCTACTGTTGGGATACGGGTCTGCCCTCAATCTAAGGAGGTTTAGAGCGTACTCCACCACGCTGCACAACTGCGGGTTGGCGGAGGCCAGTGTTTTCAAGCCGCCCAAAGACCACTGACTTGGCTTAACGACTGTCGTCTAAAGACAACAACCGGAACCGATGGCATAATGTGCCCTCCGAAGCACGGAGGAGCTCGAGATAAATAAACCCATCATTCATATTGTACCTATGTTTCTTAAATAATGTTTACCTTCAAGTCTGGAAGGGTTGACTGGAAGAGATCCCGTGTGGGACACGTCCTCCATTGTACATAACTATTTTATTGTCATGTTATGTTATTTTCTTTTGTACAATAAAGACTTTACAACAACAAAAACCCATCCATAGACAGGCTTTTGCACCGCTCGCCATCGACAGGGAATTCATCCTCACACATTAGAACCGAAGTGGACACGTACTGTGCGGTTCCAGAGAAATTTTCTTCCACGTACTATCAAGCTGTGGAATGAACTGCCTGTTGAGGTTTTCCCAGGAGACTACAGCATGGGGTTCTTCAAAAAGGGCGTAAAGAGGTTTTTACAGGGTCGGCAACGCGCATGTGATGCTTCTGGTGTTACAGGCGTCCATAGGCTACGGTAACTGCTTTCCATCAGGCGGGCCGTATGCTTGTTTGTCACCTTCGTTGTATAAAAAAAAAAAAAGGCTATGGTCGACGTTGCTCAACTTAGCACGTTACACTGACAAGCGCAACCACGCCATCGAACTAGTCTTTTTCACCTTCTTAGTTTGGGACTAAATAACACCATGTGCCTCTAAACATTAATTATGTTTATTAAATATTGTGTTTCAGTTACATGGAGAAGGCCAAGGAATATTCGGCTTTATATCACCACCGGCTAATACCACCGGGGGTGGAGTTGGTCCACTCAGTGGAACATGTGATCCTCTCTCGTGGGGCACCCCATCTCCGGTCTTCCGCTCGTCAAGTGCCTTTCTATCAGAAGTTGTACCTCGACTTGGCACTTTTAATAGGTGCCATCGTTTGGAGTTTTATTAAAATAATTAAATTGATTATTGTATATATAAAAGAGCATATTATAATAAAAATAAAACGTGATTGATGTTGACAGTTATTTTTAATTTTGGTAGTTATATTTATATCTGCAGACAGAACGATTTTTATTCGGAAAACCAAGGTCACTTTACATTACTACTTTTTGATGCTCTACAGTCTACACGAATCCGAAGTCAGAATTTCTAAATTTTGAGTTTCATAGCAACGGACAGACAGAACGACCGGACGATTTCATAAGCTCAATGAATTTCGCTGAAAATGTATATATTGATTGTCAGTTTTTTGACGTGACAACGTCTTATAATTCGATGGAGCCGGCTGCACGCACGAAAAAACATGACTCATGCGGCGTTACCTCACTCTGAGGCGTTCCATTAAAATTTTCTTTTGAAAAATGCAAATATTCCATCAGTATTTTCTTATGACATTGTCACGTTCAACTATCGTCAGTAAACCGACTTTACAGACATCCGATTTTTTTTATCACCAAATACTATAAAATGCACTATTAATATTCATTTTAAGAAAAAAATTCTTACACAGTTCCCAACTTTTTTTTATAACTCAGAAAATTAAAAAAAATATCACCCACTCTGTAATAGGCATCTGAACAAAGTTCTACAAATATAAAAACTTTCTATCAGTAACGTAATAGTACATTACGATATTAGTGCGTTATGATGGTTATAACATGCGAGGCGGAATTTCAGCCCGAGCCGAAGGCGAGGGCGTAATTGAGCCGAGCATGTTATAACCAATACGCACGTATATCGTACGACGTTTTTTAACACATTTGCGAGGAAACAGAAAAAAAGAATTATATTTTGTTCATTTTTAATTATTGAAACAGTTAGTGAAATTACAATTATTAAAATGATACGTAGTTGTATTTGGTTTTTTAATTATGTTTTTATTATTATTATTACTATTCATAATGTCATTGTTTTGTGTTAGGGTAAATGTTGGAGACGACGAAACTTCTTGAAAGGCGGCAGAAGAGCATTGTAATTCGTCATTAGTTGTAAATAAAAAAATATCATCAGTAGAAGTAGAGGGGCGCGGCTCAGGGCTAAACTTCTTCGTTTGTGGCTCCAAATTTATTGCCTGAGTTATTTTGGCACTTATATTTGCTTTGTTTTGGATGGAATCTTCTACATAAGATTCTGCTACTGCGTTAGAACGCCACCCGCCATGCCGCTTTAAAGTCAATATATCGGCTCCCGAATCAGCAAGTAATGTAGCTGACGTTCTTCTGAAACTGTGCCCTGTATAACAATCAGCATCCGGCAAACCTAAAAACTTGGCGACTTCCTTTGGCATGGCACCGAATTTATTTATGCCAATAGGTTGCGCAGTACATTTACCTTTTTGGTAATTCTGAAAGAAATGATTATTTTTTGCCTTAGTCGTACGCAGAGCTTCATATTTTTTGACCACATCATAAAATGGGCCGTCGATAATAAAAGATCGGGGCATTTTGTTTTTAGTGTTTGGGATTTTAACTAAAAGCATTTTGCCTTGATTTTCGATGTCATTTGTGGTAATATTGCGAAGCTCTTGCCGTCTACATGCACCATTAATACCAAATATTAACGCAACCTGAAAAGAAATAAAAATGTGCTATATAAGGAATAGGTAGGTACTTAGCTTACAGACGGTCGTTAAAAAATATGTAATAGAGTATGTACAGTAGCTATATCAATACATAAAATAAGGAGGCAAACTGACCTTTGTTGCCAGGTACTGGCTATCTGGAGCATCTCTTAGAAACTTTTCGATGTCATTTGATGACAGTACCTTAGATTTTTTCTTTATAAAACCATCAGAGCGTCTCTTTAAAAATGCAATGAGATTTGAATATAAATTAATATCGACACCATTTTTCATCTTGAGGGTACTTTTCAGCATAGAATATGTTGTCCACAACGAGCTAGGCTTATATTTACTAGCTAGTTCATTAAAATACGCCAAAACTACATTTTCGGAAAATGACATGGCATTTTTCATATTTTTCCACTTCAAGAAATTTTCATACGTGGTTATGTATCTGTCCTTGGATATTGACGGCAGCAAGCTGTCGCATGCGGTTCGCGCTTCTGTTAGTACTATATCCGGTGGAGTTGAAGTAATATATTGCTCTTCCTCATTATTGAAAGTTGTCATTTTTAGATATTCACAATACAAGTACAAAGAAAAGAAAATTTGAGAAAAATGGCGCGAGGATTATTTTCTGCCGTAGCTGCGTGAAAATGTTGGCAAAGACTTTAGAGCATGCAGCCAAGTTTTTAAATTACCGAATAAACTGATTTTTTTTATTTTAAATAAACTCAATCTGTGAATGCACACAGTTGCTTTCCCGCCATTTTAATAGCGCGCTGCCTACGGATTGGCGCCGTGCGGCGACTAGTTCGAAATTTGAATAGAAACAGCGCGAGAAATGGCAAATAATACTGTAATGGAATTTGTATGGACACGCGTTTTTTATGACCCGCTTTACATATTTAAAACCGGTGGAATTACATCAGCTTTACGAGCAAAGGTGTTGAAAAATACATAAAACTAGAACGATTAATAACTTATGTCCGACGTGTTTTATGGTCGATCAAAGTTTGGTGGGTAAGTCCATTTTAAAAGTATGAAATTATAAAAAATAAATATTACCATTGTAGAAACAATAAAAAATACTGTAACTTTTATTACGGCACTAGCTACATAATCGCAATATTTAACATAGGTAGCTGTCGTACAAATCTCTGATTTAATGCATATAAAATAGCGTATCGTGACGTCATAATACTGTAGCCTTTTGTATTGAGTGTTTTCGGGATAGTCTAAAATTGTGATCTTCAAGTTATCATATCTCGAGAAGTTGTTATGCTATAGAAGTACTTCTTTCGCCTATAGTTATATTATTGTGACGTCTTTAAATAACAAATAAAAAAAAACATGGTTCAGATGCCTAATTGTCTAGACTATTATAGCTAGCTGCCCATGCAACAGAAGGAACTTTTTTTGAAGCACACCTTGGCGCCACTCTGGTTTGTTCTGTGACCCTGTTGACTGCATAACGAACTTGCAACTTTGCGCTGTGACGTAAGACGTTATACTTTATGTAATAATTATAAATAATAAATAAATAATATTTATGGACAATTTTACACACCGCCATCTAGTCCCAAATTAAACACAAAGCTTGTGTTATGGCTACTAGACAACTGATAAATGTACTTAAATACATTTTTTTTGGAAATACATACTTATAATACATAGAAAACACCCAGACCAAGACAAACAGAAATGTTCATACACACAAATGTTTGTCTTGTGCGGGAATCGAACCCGCGACCTCGGAGTCAAAGTGGCCATTGCTAACCATTCGACCACCGAGCTCGTCGATATTGTAATAATAAACTTTAAACGTAAATTTTGAATGATAGTATATTTTATATTGTTGTATTTTATTGTATATACCGTGGCTCCGGCTTCGGCTGAAAATCTACCTACTTACTAAATTATAGGTCAATATTTTTCGAGATTTTGTGTTTATGTCACTTTTTGCTATTATAATTTACAGGGCGTAAACGACACGGATTTTGTGGGCTCGAATCCCGTACCGTTGGTTCAGGTAATTTTATAAAATATTTGATAGTCATGTATTTTTTTATATACATATAAGTTTGTTTGTTCCATTATTACACCGTAACTACTGAACCGATATGAAATATTACATACATCTTAGCAGGCCAGAATAAATAATAGGATACTTACCAAAAATTAACTCCGAGAAATAACCGAAAGTTTGCGCGATAATCGACAGTTACGCGGACGAAGCCGCGACGGAAGCTAGTTAAAAATAAAGCGAAGTCTTTTTTGAGCAAAATTTCTTATCTACCTACATTATTTAAAGTACTTTCCCGTCAGGTGGCATCACCGTGGGAAACTTTATTTATAGTAGGTATATGTATACAAACACAGGTTTTATGTATATTTTTTCACTCCGATTAAATATATTGTATTTATTTCAATATTCAAATTAGATTGGCAGTTTAATGTATTTTTGGAGACAATAAACTGACAATCAATATATACATTTTTTATATATCACGAAGGTAGCAGACAAGCATAGGTCATAAGTTTATGTTTTTCCCGAATTCCGTAATGCGGCTCCCCTTAACTACTTTGAAATAAAATAAAATAAAAACTTAAGGTTTTCATCGGTTTCTAAGAATTGTTTGGCTGTTTCTCCGCCGTGGCAATATTTCGTTGATTTCGGTGGCACATAATTATGTCTCTTTCAATATAATCAAACTGTCACGACGCAATAGAACTTTCATTCTCTTTACAAGTGTGAAGTTCTAAGTAAGACTTAAAATATAATTTGTGTGCTAATGTGTTTAATAATTATTAACTTAAATAAAAATAATATGTCACCAAAGTCAGCAATTGTTTTTTCATACTAAGTCGGAAGGCAGAGAAGCATACGACCCACCAGATCTGAAGCGGTTACCGTAGCCATATAACGCAACATGAAGTCTCGCTCGCGCGCCGCGCCGCCGCCGCGCCACCCCGCTGCCGACGCTGCAACTCCTCCGACCGACCAACGACTCCGACCTCACTCACCCGCAGGAACACAACAACCCTCAAGGGAATTGTTATTTGGCTGCGGTATCCTGTGAGGTGGAGGTACTTCCCACGTCGGCCCACTTTCAAAATACACCGTACCTCTCTTTTCGCAAGGGCCGATTTGTCAGTCAGCACCACGTGCTGATGACGTTGCCTTTGGTTCAAAGATGTTGATGAACCTCTTACACCCCAAAATACTGCCATGAATGTTTTGCATCCATGGCAATATTTTGGGGTGAAGTAGTTGGTCAGCAGAGTAAGTCACAGACGTAGCATTTTCAGAGATCTGTGGTAAAAGTTGTTCTTGTTTTTTTTAATGATAGCTACAGATATAACTACCAAAATTAAAAATAACTGTCAACTTCAATCACGTTTTATTTTTATTATAATATGCTGTTTTATATATACAATAATCAATTTAATTATTTTAATAAAAATCCAAACGATGGCAACTATTAAAAGTGCCAAGTCGAAGTACATCTTCTGATAGAAAGGCACTTGACGAGCGGGAGACCGGAGATGGGGTGCCCCACGAGATAAGATCACATGTTCCACTGAATGGACCAACTCCACCCCTGGTGGTATTAGCCGGTGGTGATATAAAGCCGAATATTCCTTGGCCTTCTCCATGTAACTGAAACACAATATTTAATAAACATAATCAATGTTTCGGGGCACACGGTGTTATTCAGTTCCAAATCACACCTCGGCCACTCCATACAAATGTCGCGTCCGCGTCCTGAACTACTACATAAATAACGACGTCTGTGCAGAGCGTGAGCGAGCGTGTGTTCGTGCAGCACCATACAAATTGTTCCAGACTTGTATCAGAAGGGAGTTGAGGTCCACACAAGATGTTCGGTGGTAATCGGCTTCAGCTTCGGCGGTTGGCCCCAGATCTTTATGGCGTCGTCGCGCGTGTCAGTCTAATCGAACACATAAGTTAAGTAACGTCGGTCGTATCTTGTTTATGGATGGGTTTATTTATCTTGAGACCTACGTGCTGAGGGCACGTTAAGCCGTCGGTCTCGGCTGTTATCATTAGATGATAGTCATTAAGCCATGTCAGTGGCCTTTAGGCGGCTTGAAAACACTGACATCCGTCAACTCGCAGTTGAGCAGCGTGGTGGCACACCCCGGCTACTCCATACAAATGACGCGCCGTTCACTATTATATAAACAATAATGTCTGTACAGAGCTAGAATGAGCGTGTGTGCGTGCGGCGCCATACAAACTGTTCCAGATTCGTCTCAGAGGGGAGGTGAGGCTGACACGAGAGAGCGGCAGGGAGTGGCCATACTGTACGTAGTACTATTACTAATACTGTGTCCAAACTGAGCAAAGGTACTGCTACGAGTATATACTAAAGTAGGTAACAGTTCTTTTTATATCACGTCAGGTGTTAAACATACTGTCTGCGTCCGCCTGATGCAAAGCGATTACCGTAACATCATTTTACAAGTATTAACACTCGCCCGTTGGCACGTCCGCTGCTCATGTAGCATCGTATCTCTGGCGACGTCACTCACCTGCAGAAACACAATTCTCAAGGGTATTGTCGAAACCAATGACGAGCCCGTGGTCGAGAGCCTAGTAATGGCTTCTTTGACTCCAAGGTCGCGGGTTCGATCCCCGCACAAGACAAATATTTGTGTGCTTGAAGATGTCTGTTTGCCTTGGGCTGGGTGTTTTCTATGTATTATAAGTATGTATTTAGAAAAAAAAATGTATTTAAGTACATTTATCAGTTGTCTATTGCCCATAGTACAAGCTTTGCATTTAATTTAGAACTAGATTGTCCAAAAATATTTATGTATTTATTATTTATCAATCCAAAGATAGAATACCTGAACCAAAAAGAAGAAAAAAAAGCCTTGGAGAAGAATAGGCTATTTGACAATGTTCAAAAATTGTATAAATTATTTAACAATATTTTAAAATACACAAAACTATAACGATCTGCAAACTTTCATTCTAATATCTTCCGACGGACTTATTTTAGGGTCGATCAAAGTTTGGCGGGAAAGTCCATTTTAAAAGTATGAAATTATTAAAAAATGATATTGCCAACTTTCACTATGATACTACCTAATTACACGTAATATTTGACATAGCTGTCGTACAAGTTTCTGATTTGAAGCATACAAAATACAAACCTGTGACGTCATAACTCAGTAGCCTTTTGTATGGAGCGTTTTCGGGAAATTCCAAAATTGTGATTTTCAAATTAACATAATCTTGAGAGATTTTTGTGCTATCGAAGTAATTCTTTCACCTTTGATTATATTATTGAGACGTCCCTACATATCAAATCGAAAAAAATGTTGATCAAATAGCCTATTATTGACCGTACTTCTCTTACCTAATATTATTCACCATATCTTGAACGGCGATTTTCAAATTCCTTGCAAGATTCAACCCCAGATCAACTCTTATGCCATAACCTTTGTTCACAGCTCGGTTTATATTAGTGAACTGGTCAGCAAAGACCGGTATACCGATGACTGGGATCCCCATATGCATGGCTTCCGTCATAGACAGTAGACCACCGTGCGTGATGATGAGAACACAGTTGTGATGAGCTGGAACATATAAGCGATGAACACATTAAACGATTGATCATCATCATCATCTGACGCAGAGGCGTTTTCTAATAATTTACTTTTCATTTTTTTTATACTATTTAAATTTATATTTCTCTTCAAGGAACTCGATGGCATCGTTGCGCATGACAGGCTAATCGTACACGCAAGTTAAGCAACCTCGGCCGTAGCCTTTCTACGGATGGGTGTGTTTCTCTCGAGCCTCTCCGTGCTTCAGAGGGCACGTTTAAACCGTTGGTCCCGGCTGTTGTCATTAGATGATATAAGCTAAGTCAATGAATGGCCTTTGGAGGGCTTGAAAACACTGTCCTCCGCCAAGCCAAGATGCCATACAGCTCTGGTAACCATCATGGAGATTGGGGAGTGGTAGTAGGGCCCCGATGCTTGGGTTCTCCGAGCGTCAGTTCGCCACGAGCTACTCGACTTAAGAGTACGTAAGTAGCCTGCATGCAGGTGAAAGCGGAATAAGACCTGCTACTGTTCCGCTTGCGTGCTCCGTTGGTTTACTGAGCGCAAAAGCGGAGCAGGTAAAGGTCCTCTCGTCTGGCTGATTTACTGGACGAGAGACTCGCATCCCGTGATTTATATCACGGGATGCGAGTCCGGTTATCCGGAAGGTTGGCACACGGGGCGCATTAGCAGTTAGGTATAGGGTACGTTGTCCTCCGCCAAGCCGCATTTGAGCATCGTGGTGGAGGACGCTCTAAACGCCTTTGATTAAAAGGGATATCCCACTACTGGGATACGGGTCGTATCCCAGTAGTGAGATGATTATGGATTGATGTGGTAAATTTATAGTTACCTAATATACTCTGCTGTGGAGCCCAACGTATGGTATGAACATTTTCAGGAATATTTGCAGTTGGATCTACAAGTTTCCAGATGACCGTCTGCTTTAGATTACTGAAAAATTCTAGTATTTCGGTCTTTGTACCATTAGATAGCTCTTCACTCTTTAATATTGATCCTAGGCTGAAGTATATGACACCATGTTTTGCATTGTTCATGATAGTAGCTAAGTCCTGAAATTCAGATAAGAGAAAACAGAAGAAAGTAGAAACGGAACTAAATTTACTACCAATAATAACTTTATTACTATAAAATTATTTTTTAAATAATGGATTTCTGCCACATTGCCGCTCCTCATCATAAATAATCATCATAAATATTAAAAAAAATGCAAAAATTCCCTTTTTGAGCGTGATGTCTAAAACGCAAAATGCCTAATTCACCTACCCTAGATGGGATTTGAACCCACGACCTCTCGATTACCGGTCGAATGCTCTTCCAATTGAGTTACCAGGAGGGTTTGTGATGGTCGCGAGTTTTTTGCATTATATATTTTACTGCTGTAAAGTCTTAGTGTAATAATAAAAGTGAGTAACTTCGAAGAGCCGCGAGTAACTTCGGAGAATGCGCAGCACACCTCTCGACATCCCTGAGTCACTCACACCGGTGTTGCCCTCGGCCATTTTCCTGGCATTTCGGGGGCCCATCTAGTGAGTGGCAAGACACCGCCTGCCGCAAATAACTAGCAATAAAAGCAGTTATGGCAGGCGTCCGTCCCGCTTCTGTAATAGCCCGGTATTAAGTTCACCCAGATCACATCTCCTTAGCCCATTTATTTTCCATCACACTTCGCAATAGTCTCAATGCCTGCCGAGACCTGCTCATAGGTATATCGTTTCATTGACATATCCTGGAGCGGGTCACGGCGGGCATACAACATTACATCAAACTTCTCAAAGGGAACTCTACGCGTTGGATCCATATCCCCGCGCACGCCTATCAAATGACCGGGCTTGACCCGTGATACAAAATAATAATATCTTTTTTTTCAAAAAAACTTTACACAAAATATACGATGCGTATAGTGTGGCGCCATCTACCTATTAAGTATTACACTACTAAATAAAGCATTTTTTGTTTTTCATTTTTAAAATATTTATAATATTCTGGCAAGCAAAAAACTATTTATCACTATATACTTGGTATATCATAACTAGCGACCCGCCTCGACGTCGCACGGGTGCAATAAGAAAAAGCATACGTTCCTCGCAGATCATGTTGCTATATGTATAATTTGTAAAAACGGTTCATAGATACTCCGTTTATTTCATAGCTACGGTAACTGCTTCCTATCAGGCGGACCGTATGCTTGTCAGCCACCCGACGTAGTATAGTCTAATTACATGCGAGGCGATTGTAGCCAACGGTGCACATTAAGTAGGCCGTATGTTTGGCTACCACCCGATATAGTATAAAGTAAAACGCACTCACTTCTGGCAGTGGCTCCATCGGGTCCTTTATGTGGTATCCACCGACCTCCTTATACGCAGGTGGCAAATACTTCGGTTGGTCTATAACTCTGTTACTGTTCCCGAGCACGAGAGACGCGTTGTTCCTGACACTTTCATATGGTGGAAGCGAACGACCTCTCCTCGCAACTGCTTCCCCAAAAGCCTTTATGAATATTTCATTTTCTTGATTATATACCCACCTAGTGACAAATAATAATTAAAAAATGTGAAGCTGTTAGTCGATATATCGTAGCCAATCCTTATTCATGCCCACTGCTGGGATACAGCCCCCTTACCACCATCTTATTGCGATTCAATAATTGAGTAGATTGCTTATTCATACCAATGACTAAGCGACTCTATTCCATTTGAAATAGAGTCGCTTATTCATTGGTATGAATAAGCAATCTATTCAGTTATTGAATCGCAATAAGAGATGGTGGTAAGGAAGGGAGCAGGTCTTTCCCGAAGGGGTTTAGAGTATACGCCACCACAGTATAAGTAATAGTACTAAGTACAGTATGGACAGTCCCTGCCGCTCTCTCGTGTCGGCCTCACCTCCCCTCTGAGACGAATCTGGAATAGTTTGTATGGCGCCGCACGCACACACGCTCATTCTAGCTTTGTACAGACGTTATTGTATATGTAATAGTGAACGGCGCGTCATTTGTATGGAGTGGCCGGGGTGTGCCACCACGCTGCTCATCTGCGAGTTGACGGATGTCAGTGTTTAAGCCGTCTAAAGGCTACTGACATGGCTTAATGACTATCATCTAATGATAACAGCCGGGACCGACGGCTTAACGTGCCCTCAGCACGTAGGATCTCGAGATAAATAAACCCATGCATAGACAAGATACGACCGACGTTATCGGGACAGGCCCACCACACATTCCCACCACTGTGTCTCCTGTGTAGCCAGGATTAACAGCGGCGACCGCCAAAAAAGGCAATGAACAGTGAAGTCCATTGCAGTCCCGGGTGTACAACTACGGCTGCCTTGGAACTCACAACGAATTTAATCAGAAGAAATTAGTAGGAGTAGGAAGCTTTTGGAATTTGACTTTCCCTCTTAGCAATGTGAGAGACAGCAGTATGGCAAATAAGGCATTAAAAGCCTAAAGAGATGGCTAGTCAAGTGAAGCTCAACTGCCGTGCACCACGGATTTTAAGTATCTAACACTATTGGGGACCTAAAACATTGAATTGTTACCTAACAAATCGATTCCAATAATAAGAATTGCAAAATCGTCTGAACGCTTGGTAATTCTCCCTTGTTGCTACCAAATCAGAATAGTATACTACCCCGGATGCGACCTGTAATGAATTCAACATGTCATCCCGCTCCCGCCGCCAAAGATCACACTCCCAGAGAACATGATGTGCTGTTTGATCGTATTCATAATTTGCAGTAGAACATTCACATAAGGGCGACGGCACTAATTTAAACGAAGAGAGTTTAGCCTTAAAATTGCCATGTCCAGTCAAAAATTGCGCAAGGGGGTGATCTACTTCTAACCACTTTTTCTTTAGTCTATCTCTTACCGATTGAAAAAACAGATACAAGTGGCGTCCTTTGGTAGAAGTATCCCACCTTTCTTACGACCGACGTTACTTAACTTATGTGTAACGATTAGACTGACACGCGCGACGACGCCATAAAGATCTGGGGCCAACCGCCGAAGCTGAAGCCGATTACCACCGAATATCTTGATTCGAAAAATAGGTCTTGCGTTTAAGTTATTGCCAAACACCTTCAGCTTATTCGGTAGAGCTCCATCGTTTACCAGCTAAGCTGAACACAAGTAGCATAAATCTAAATTGAAGTTTGATTTTGGCGATCATTAAATCCGATCGTAATCGGCTTCAGCTCCGGCGGTAGGAAACCTGTTCTCTTCATCATCATCAGGTCATTTTAGTCTCCACTACAGGAGCACGACCAAGTCTCATCCGTCCCAGACAGGAGGAGAATTTGGCCTACACTCCCCACGCTGGCCAAACGAGTTGGGGAGGCCTGATCGATGTTTGATAATGTATTAGGACTAATGTACAATCAAACATTTGAATGACAATGAAATGACAAAGATTCCCTCTAATATTGGGTAGATACAGGCTGATGATGATGATGAAAAGTATCTAAAATGTTGACCGGGAATGTAAGGTATCATCATGCAAAATTTCATTTAAATCGGTCCAACAGTTTCGGAGATTAGCCCGTACAATCAGACAAAGGCGACTAAGGGACCTTAGTCGCCTTGTACGACATCCACGGAAAGAGACGGAGTTATTCTTACCATAAATAAAATCTGCCCATAACGAGAGCGTGTAGCTGTTCTAAGCGAGTCCAAAACGAAAAAGGTGGGTCATCTTCAGTCCAAAAGGTGGCTGTGTAAGCTGGGTTCGCTGGCTCGTCTATTAGATATATCAAGCCGTTGTTTGCTTCCATTGATATTGACCATATGAGCGGACAGTCATATACTGATGCTAGCCTGTTAGGAAATAATAATAATAATTAAAAGTCTCCTTAATTGCTTGTATTTAGTATCTCTGCGGTGCCTCGGACATATCTGAACCGTAACAAAATGAAGTCGTTCCATAAAGGAGTAGCTCTTATTTTTATTAATCATAGTAGAAATAAAATTAATAAATAAATATTGTCAGACAAATTACACAGCGCCATCTAGCCCCAAAGTAAGCGAAGCTTGAGTTATGGGTACTAGACAACTGATAAACATACGTAAATACATTTTTTTTGTAAATACATACTTATGATACATAGAAAATACCCAGACTAAGACAAACAGACATGTTCATGCACGCAAATGTTTGTCCTATGTGGGAATCGAACCCACGAACGTTGGTGTCGAAGCCGCGTCATTGACCGCTACGCCACTGAGCTCATCATTAATAATTACAAAATTTTGAAAAATAATTTATTTATAATAATACAAAATAAGAAATTGATAGATGGGACGTTCTTCTTTTTTATCGACAATCTGACCGGCTAATTTTTAAATTTGTTAAAAAAGTAAACATGTGATTTCTTTAGTAAAATGTATTTTATATTATTGCCTCGTTATTGCAGTTTCCAAAAACATATAATGCATCGAAGTATTACTTGTAATTTTGCTTTTACTATACATTTTGTAGGAATGGTAACAAAAAATCAACACCTCAGTCACAAAAATGTTTTAATTTTTTATTTTTCATGCAAAATCAGATCTTCAGTTTCTTATTACTTTCTTATCAAGAATAAAAACATTTATTTTTAACTACCTCCATGGGACGGAATTCTTAATGCAAACATTTAAAAAATGTTATCCAATACCACTCTGTCACATTTTTGCTTCTTAAGAGCAAAAAGATTTTAATATTATCAAAGTCTTCCAATAAAGTAACTTGAAAATCTGGTGAACACTTTTATTGTTTATCATGTAATACTAGAAAACGTGATTTTTGTAAATATTACCAATAGACTGGCTCATACACTACTTTGAACTTAAATTATAAGGGGGACAAAATTGTGACAGAGTGGTTAACGAAGTGACGAAGTGGTAAATAATGATTACCTGTCGAACAAAGTTAACCTTAAAACAGTTTTAAAGTTTAGAAAACAATAACAAATTATAATATTTCCTTAAAATGCTACTATAAGTCTTATTTATTGGTATTCATTCATTGGTAGATATTAATTTAGTATTATAATATCTTTTCGATTACTCTACTTTGTTGGTTGATCGAATTCGTAAAACACGCGTCTTCCTCTTTTAACTACCTTAGGAGATTGAATATTTTTTAAACTAATTTTCAAACATCACATCTGACACATCAGATTCTACCAATTTAAATAATTTCCCAGTATCATCAACAGTTTTATAAAACATCACCCGAACATTTCCATCTTTATCCACTCGACTTTTTGCTACTCCTAAATAAGTTGTACTCGACTTTTCTTTCACTTACAACTTTTACCAAAAAATGTGTACCATCGTTTATTAATAATGGATGGATCTTATTCACTAGTAGATCATGTGATGCACCTGGCTTTGTGTCTACAGATTTTTTCAAATATAGGCTGGTCATCTTCCTCTTCTGAAGTAGAAGTATACACAGTCATATCTTTAACTAACTTTTTACGAGCATGATATCTTTCTAAATCTTTACGTTTCACTTCTGCAACGATTTCAGGGTTAAGTTTTCTTTTTTCACGACACTGTCGCTGTCTTTCAGCCGCAGATAATGCCATTTTTTTATTTATCTGATCGTAACGCCTTAAATTAACAATATAGTCGACGATATGATAACCAACACCAGAAAACTAACAATCATCTATTATGAAAATGAACTAAGGCTCTAAGTTCCATACAAAAATGACCACTCCGTTACGAGTTATACCACTCGGTCACATTTTTGTGACAGAGGTGCCTCGTGACAGAGGTGTAAAATAGTAATGTTTGAGATTCTCTGCTTTCGCCTAATTATGATTTACGCATAAAACTGGGCATGTATGAAATATTCATCAGGAATCAATAAAATAATATTAAAACACAGAAATTACAATAACATTTCGAAGTATAACTTACGTGACAGAGCGGTCGCTAAATAAACACACGCACCTCTTTTTTCTGTTTGCGAGCGACTGACCGGTATTGCTGGGGTGTACGGATGCATAGCGTGGGTCCGGGGTGGAGGGGGACTTGCTCCACGACCATTGACCATGGTAAAAATTGCTAATGCTCATAATTTTGTGCCATAAAATGAGTGACAGAAGGTAGTAACAAAAATTATATACGGCGGGAGACAGCTAATAAAATATTTTTTTATTTAATAATAGAAACCTTAAAAATTATTTCTTCTGATTAAATTAACAACAATGGTTAAGTAGTTCAGTAAATATTTTTGGATAAAAACTTTCAATGTGATTTTTTTTTACGAGAGTAGTTTCTTTACATTAATGGTCACAGAGGGACACACTTTATTTGTATGTAAAACACCTCCGTCACGCTTCTTGTATACTATGTCACAATAATTTTGTAAAAAATATTAATAATTAAAATCTAGATTTGAGGATATTATAATTGTTGCATTGTCAAGTGTATTTTCGTAAAAAAAAAATATAAGTAATTTAATATTTTGGAGTAGTAACATTTATTTTTGCGGAGAAGACAAGTCATTGTCGATAAAAAAGAAGAACGTCCCAGATACAATAGAAAGTAATGCATTGAGGCAAATTAAGTGAGTGACTCGCGTATTATTGCCAACATTTTTTGTGTCTAATAATCTCCATTTGACACAAAAAATGTTGGCAATAATACGCGAGTCACTCACTTAATTTGCCTCAATGAATGATTTCATCAGGTGGAATGATCAGCTCACAGCTATAGCCGCCTTCATCTTGTGGCTCGCGATCAAACCTACACGCCCACCAATACACTTGCGACTAGAATGAAGTTGAAGAGATAACTTGATCGGTAGAAGCAAAAATACGTCCGTAACATACTACAGCCTACTACAGAGTGTAATTTACACATACGAGTAGTAACTAAATTAAACGCAACTAATTTATTGCATATGGCATTTAATCTTCAATTAAATCATTGCAACTCATTGCCACAAATTAATTAATTTTATTTAAATTTATAAAAAAAAACTGGAAATTTAATTAATATATTACAATGAGTTCAATTACAATTTACAATTCAAACTTATATTTTACTAGCTGTTACCCGCGGCTTCGCCCGCGTGGACTAGGGGAGCTGCCATTGATTTGTGTATATTTTTTTTCTTGTTGTAATATTTTTACTTTGTGGGATAAAAAGTAGTACCAATATGTACAAATTTTAATGATGATCGGCTGCATAGTTAAGGCGAGAAGAAATAACAAACAAACGAATTTACTTACTTTAACACTACTTATAACATTAGTATGGATGGAACGCCCACACTCAAGACAAAAAAATTGTTCACCACATAAATTTTTGCCGTCTGCGGGGATCGAATCCGCGAACCTCTGACGCTGAAGGATCGAAAACCAAACACAAAACCACAAAACATTATATACATATGTAATGTATATATATGTATATATATATATATATATATATATATATACATTATATAATGTATATATTATATATATAGTGTATATATAATATATACACTATAGCGTATTATACACAAATTATATTACGCTATTGTAAACAATGTTGTATGTTTTTATCCCATGGAAATAAGATGTTTTTCCGGGATAAAAAGTAGCTTATGTCATTCTCAAGACCGTAAACTATTCACGTTAAAAAAAATCATGTCGGTACTTAGGTTCCTTCCGACGTGATAGAAAGACAAATGATTACAAAGTTTATTTTTTATCCCATGGAAATAAGATGTTTTTCCGGGATAAAAAGTAGCCTATGTCACTCTCCAGACCGTAAACTATCCCCGTTAAAAAAATCATGTCGATACTTAGGTTCCTTTCATCGTGATAGAAGGACGAATGATTACAAAGTTTTATTTTTTATCCCATAGAAATAAGATGTTTTTTCGGGATAAAAAGTAGCTTATGTCACTCTCCAGACCGTTAACTATCCTCGTTAAAAAAGTCATGTCCGTACGTAGATTCCTTTCGACGTAAAAGAAGGACAAACGATTATAAACTTTATTTTTTCCCGTGGGAATAAGATGTTTTTCCGGGATAAGAAGTAGCCTATGTCACTCTCCAGGCCATCAACTATCTCCAAAAAAAAATCATGTCAATCCGTTCGTTACTTTCGACGTGAAAGAAGGACAAACAAATAAACAAACACACTTTCACATTTATAATATTAGTATGGATATGTAAGTATGGAAGTAGGGATTATGGGTTGTAAGTGGTTCATCAAATCTTTGAACCAAAGCATGAGTTTTCTTAATAAAGTTACTAATGTATTTTCGTCTAGAAGGCACTATGTCACATTATTATAATAAATAATTTAAAAAAATATTCACTAAAAAAGAACTAACATAAAAAAATACCAAATAATAAACCAACTGAAAAATACTGACACGAAATAGCCAAAAATAACTACTTCCTGAGATTTTTTAAGTCGGTGTAATTATTTTAAAGTTTGAATTATCCTTTTTAAGCTGATGGGATAAGATTTGTTTTATCTATAATTTTAAATTTGTATTTGGCGTCTATTAGTGCTTAAGCGATCGCGGGCGGCGCGGCGGGAACGGGACGAGTGTAATAGTTATCGGGAAAGTTCTTGCATCCATATTTTATTTAGTACAATTACTTAATGGTGCTATATGAAGGTGGTTGCGTTGCGTGTAAGACTTGGCTTGGGTAATCTAAAGTGCCCGAATTTTACGCGAGAGAAGTCGTGGGCAACAGCTATATACATATAATGTTGCTAAGCGCAAAACTCGAGAAGGGCTCGACCAATTCTGCAAATTTTTATTTTAATATTTTCGTTAAGGTATAATAAAGGTTCTTATGGAGAGAAAAGTCGTAAAATTTGCGAGGAAAATAAAACACCACTTTCTACCCGTGCGAAGCTGGGGCGGGCAGCTAGTAATATAAGATAAGATAACAGACTGTAGTCGCACTAATATTTACTTTATGTGTTAAGTATTATGTTCTAATTCAATTGTTATAAATCCTCACTTAAATTCACTTTCACATTCAAGATAGTGTGATGAAAGTGAATCTAAGCTCTACGGATTTAGAGTAGTAATTATTTATACATGTTTTTATATTTAATTTGTATGACGTTTCTAAGTGCTTTATAAAGTCCAAGGAATAAAGAAATTTTGATTTTGATTTTAATTTCTTTTAAATGCAAACGTCGTTCACCTATTTCATCATTCTATTATAATTCTTATCGTCTTTTCTTAGTTGAATTTTGTAGTCTCGCAGCTTTATCTTACTATATCTTACTACCCATTCCAAAAAGTGCACAACGCCGCTAAAGAAGTATTCGCTTCAAAAATAATGAGTTCAATTACAATTTACAATTCAAAATCCTTAAAGCGCAATCTTACCGGTGCTCATCTATGCTCATACTTACCCCGAAAGCAGTGTGCTGAACATAAACTCGATGATCACGGCATCGAAATGCTCCCTCGGGTCGTTTATCAATTTCTGTAAATTTGGATGGAGTGCTGACGCGCTGACAAGCCTATTAATTCGTTGTACTCTGTCAAACGGCGACTTCGTTGTTATTTCACATTGGTTATGTTCATTTATTGTGAATGCTGATTAAAATAAGATAAGATGAGATTAGATGAGATGAAAGAACGCCTGTGAAATTGTGGAATCAACTTCCTTCAGCAGTATTCCCAAATAAATACGACATGGGAGCCTTCAAGAACATGTCTAAAAAGTTTAAAAAGACTAAAAACCACGCTTTTAAAGCACATCAAACTAAAAAGTGAAAAATAATTCTTAATACAAGCTGAAAATAACAATGAGTGAAAAATCATACTGGCATTATTGTGAAAAAAGAGTGGGGCGCTTCGTGCCATATTTTTCACCCCACGCTTTTTATTACAATACAATCACAATATTTTGTTAGTCTATTTATCGTTATTTTAAGTTGCTCGATATACGAAAAATATGGCACAAAGCGCCCCACGTTTTTTTCACAATAATGCTAGTTTTTTTACTCACTATTATTTTCAGCTTATATTAAGAATTATTTTTCACTTTTTAGTTTTGATGTGCTATGAAAGCCCCTCCGGAGCGCGTTTTTATTCTTTGTTAAACTATTTTTCAGTACGGGATGTATTGATATCTGAAGTACTATAAGATTGGACGCGGAGCGAGTGTATTGCGTGGAGTTACTTAGTGCCTAATTCGACGCGCATGCGTACACCGGGGCTATTTGTGTCACTATTTGTCATGCAAAGCATCCGTAAAATTATTATTTAACTCGATTTTGACCCACTTTGAACAAACTTTGTATACTTATCAAGGACCGATGACAATACAATAATTTGATAAGTTTATTTAATTATCCTGATAAGGATCGCCAGGATTAATTAATTTCCTTACATATCACATCGAACTAAAAAGTGTAAAATTAATATAGTACACTTTACGGGACAGAATGCTGAATTCAAATTTCAGAGGTTGTCACTACTTCCGACTTTCCATACAAAAAACCTCTACATTTATAGCCGTACTTGTTAAAATAAATAGTATCATACCAAACTACGTCAGTGACCACGGGCATTACCGCTGTCTGTACGGATACAACGGTACTGTTATTATAAGTAGCAAAGTTAAGACGTCAAGATGGTCTTTTCCACTCGGCGCGACACTGAATTGTATATAATAAATAAATATTCCTGGACAAATTACACACGGCCATCTAGTCCCAAACCACACCCAAACTAAGCAAAGCTTGTACTATGGATACTAGATAACTGATATAATACTTTTTTTTTCGTAAATACATACATAGAAAACACCCAGACCAAGACATGTTTTCAATCAATACATATGATGTTCATGTTCATGAACCCGCGACCTCGGAGTGGCCATTGCTAACCATCTGACAACTGAGCCCGTCAGTAGAAATAGTCGTCAGATAGAAAGCATTAGGAATTTTAGGAAATTTACCTGTATCATAGATCACCTCCATAACCGACGATATGTCTACCTGTCTTAAACCTGGTGTTGATTGTACTGGGCTCGGTGTTATGTAAGTTACCTGTAATGAAAAATAAACATAAAAGTGTGTATGAAGTTAAGATTTGAATCTCAATAAAAAGCTAGCCCGTACAGGCCCCCTAGCCAAGTGTAATTCGTAGCGTAACGAACGTTAGATAGATCACGTGACATTTGTCAATTCTCATACTAAAATTTTTGACTTTGACAAATGTCACGTGATTTATCTAACGTTCGTTACGCTTCGAATTACACTTGGCTAGGGTGCTGGGAAGTTAAAGGGGATTTCCCCAACTTTAAATGAGGTTGCCATTTTCGAAAGCGATCCAAAGTATTTTGAATTGTATTTTTTTGCTACGTGTTATTACTAGTGGGTAAACATTAATCTCAAAAAATTTTAGTTCAGAAGACAGGAAAAAATCAATGAGAAATCTGAGATAAAAATCAATTGATATATGTATTTATATCGTGATGTATATCATCATATATATCCGTTGATTTTAGCGGCGAACCCTGAAATATATGTATAGGTAACATACATTGTGACACACATGACAACACAACAGAAAATTTGACCACGTGTCTGAATTTCGAACTCAACTGAAGTGGCTCTCTATTCGACTTCGCAGAAATGTGCACTTGCTATCGTTTTTAAACAAATTATTTAAAAACCCTAACTCTTCACAGTACCTCCTTTCCCGTTTCCCATTATTACCACCGCCAACCCGATCACAACGACGCTGTCATATAAAAACATTGGATTTTCCGTCTTCTAACACTAAATTCTTCTTTAACTCTTTCACTGTTCGTGCAGCGCAAATGTGGAATAAACTGCCACCGGAGATTAGATATAGCCTGTCCGTCACATCCTTTAAAAATAGATTAAAAGAGTACTATTTAACTCAGACACTGGAATAATATTATGTATATTTATCTGGTTTATATATGTATGCATATTGTGTATTTATATATATTGTGTTTTAATAAGTTCGTGTAAGTTTATGAATATATATGTACTCATTGTGTATATGTGTGTGTATGATGTAAGATCTTTGAGTCAAAGCCAACTTCACCTGCACGCGGTGCACTCTGCTGACTGACAAACTATGCTCTGGCGACAAGAGAGGTAGGGACCGTAATTGTAAGCTACCCAACTGGGGAATGTACCATGTACGTGAACAATCATTTAACGAACATAATGATATTAATCTAGTTCCAGTAACAGACGCTGAGGAAGTCGACAACATACAAATTTCGTGTACTTAGGTACTATAAAGAAATGAACATGCCTGAGAAAAAATCTTTTGTTTACGTTTGCGGTTACATACTTTCTAAGAAAATGCGGTAAAATTCAAAAGGACTGTCATATTTTTAAGTTTTATATCATACAAAAAATGGAGGAAAAGCTCTAGTCAATGTTGAATGAATGAATGAATGAATGATTTATTTGCTTTAAATGTGGTACAGCAAGTGGTCTTGACTTCAATTTACAATAATGTTCCTGAACATTCAGCCAATAAATGGCATGCAAAATATAAAATAGTAATAAAAAACATTGAATATGTTCAAAAGAAAACACATAAATTCTAATATATTTCCGTCAATTTTCAAGGAAATTGAAAACGTAAACCTGTTGCCATTACCATGTCCTAGATTCCCAATTTTTTTTAAATTATTTTCTTCATAAGTACGAATGAGAACTTTTTATATAATAAAATTCAACAACAAGGAATTTCGAACTTGTCTTAGTAGACGCAATTTTTTTTCTGTTACTGATTATAAATTAATAAATAAATAATCTTTTTTTTTTATGTAGTATAAAAAAAAGATTATTCGGTAAGTGGTTCATCAACATCTTTGAACCAAAGCCAACTTCACCTGCACGCGGTGCACCCTGCTGTCTGACAAACGAAGCTCTGGCGAAAAGAGAGGTAGGGAGCGTAATTGTAAGCTACCCACCCGACTGGGGAATGTACCTCCACCTCACAGAATACCGCAGCCAATCAACAATTCCCTTGAGGGTTGTTGTGTTCCTGCGAATGAGTGAGGTCACCAGAAGAAGGGTGGCGGCGCGCTGGCGATGTTTTATGTTGCGAGCGTTAATATGGCTACGTTAACCGCTTTCCTTCAGGCGGGCCGTATGCTTGTCTGCCAGCCGACGTAGTATGAAATGTCGGTTGAATCTATTCTGCATATCCGGGTCCAATTATAAAAAAAATATATATTCACCTGATGACCAGCTTTTAGCAAATGCCGGACATAACCTTCTCCCAAAATTAAATGGCTTTTAAACTTCGGTAACGGGAACACCACTAGAATATTGTAACAGACACATAATTCCCAAAAAATTAGTGTCAATATAAATACATTTTTAAACATTTTAAAATATATTTTAAATGCTCGGTACAATTATAACGTTACGTGCCACGTTCCTTAGTCGCTTAATGATATGGTTATCTAACCGGTGTAACAGAATATCATTGAGTGAAAATACAAAACAGTTGTGCAAATTAACATAAGTATTATTTTTGGATAAAGCGCCAATGTCATAGAACCTTAAACTATAATGTTATATATGGTTACGTATAACTAATTTATCTAATCTCATACTGAAATTTACACATTAAAAGACTAATTACAGTATCCTAATGACAGTCTTTACGCACAAGCTATCAAAATAAATTTAAAAAGTTATTTTTCGATACAGCTCTTCTATGGACAACTGTATCGTAAAATAACTTTTTTACCATTTCGATACAGCTTTAGCCCTGGATACAGGTATTTTAAACAGGTTGCAATGCAAATACATTGCAACTTTGCAAAATTTTTTTACATAATCTGTGAACGCGGCGCCGCCGCGCGGCGCGTCGCGCATGCGCACTACGCATGCTCGATCTGCAAATGGATTTATAAGTAAGAATTATAGCTGTTAAATTAACTTCATGGTTGTATTTACAATATTATTATCATATATTTCATGAGATTAGATAAAGTAGTGTATGAAACTGCACATAATTAGGTATTAAAATACTCGTGTGGTCTATTATAACATTCGCCTTCGGCTCATGTTATAAACTCACACTCGTATTTTAATAACCCTTATTATGCAACAGTTTCATAAACTACTATTATATTATAACTAATTATAACTAATCGCATTATAACTATTTTCGATATAGCTACTGTCGATTCACATATTATGTATTGGTCGACTGAACTACTCTTTAACTTACCTAATTTTGATTAAACTAAAGTTAATCGCACTAACGAACGATTAATATAATGGTTTTTTTTAGATATTGAATGTTACAACTATGTATGAAATTATGGACGACTCGCCTACGGGTTATCATTACTGCGCGCCACCCTGGATTGTTCGCTAAAACGATTGTTATCTAATTTGCTATTCATTCATTTATCTTTGTCGTAACAATTTCGTTTCATGTAGGTACCTACCTATTAAGCAAACTCTGCGACGTCTCCGGCGCTGAGGGAAGTGCAGCCCCTACGCCTTTGCGTAACGAAGGGAAGCCACCATGCGAGCCGCAGCGGCGGAGGCTGGCCACCTATGCGAAGGCGAGAAGGCGGCAGGCGGAGGCTGCACTCCCTCAGCGCCTCCGGGCTTACAAAAAACACTCTAGTATCTATCGGACAAGTCTACGTGAAGTCGGGGTTGGCAATATTTTTCTTATATGGCGGGGGGCTTCCCCCCCCCCCGGAGTGGTGGGCTGCGCCCCCCCCCCCCCCCCCCTCGGTTTTATTAATAAAAACTTAGTTACTTAGCGCACTGCATAGTTATTGAGTAACGAAAATTTAAATTGTTACTTCAATCAACTTTAAGTTAATTAATTGTAGTTGAATAAACCGTAGGTGAATTCTCCTTTATGAATTTCGACCATTAGTTATAACAAAAATATGTGAAACGATCTTTAGGTATTTTAAACAGTAGATCTTTTGACTGTAGTGTAGTTATATAAAAAATTCTAGATATGTAGTAATTGAGTGGACCGAGCGAAACGTTTATGTACGCCGAAAAGTCACTTTTGGAAATGAATAGGCACCAAAACCACTGAATCGATTTTGATGAAACAAAATTAAAGACCCCGAAATGCTTGAGGTTTGTGTCAAAAAAAATTGAGATCGATCATTGAGGAATGATCATCAAATACATTTTCCATTGAAATCAATGGAAAACATACACTCAGCGAATCTACTCGCTCCACTCAACCACGATTTCGGCCCCGTGGCATTTTTAAAACTTTAAGTATATGTATTTTATTGATCATGAATAAACAAGCGTATGTAATTATATCTATCAAAGCGGATCGACCGCGAGCGCTTCATGTTCAACGTGGTTCAACCCTATGAGCGACACGCAGGCGGGTTTCGTCAAGGCTGTGATAAACCATTTTCTAAAAGCAGCGGCGGTCGCTCGTAACGTGTTAGATATAGGGGTTACTTTCGATTGTCCCTGCCGCTGAAGGACTTAGGTACTAGTACAGCTGCAGAATTATTTTGAACCGTATTAGCGAGTAACGAAGGTTGATATTTTATTATTTTTTATTCCAATTGTGTCGGAAGTGGATCTTCTGTTACAGTATATTATTCTGTGCCCGTGGGCTAGAATCCGGCCTAGAGTATCTATCTATAAACATAAGGACAGGCCAAGTGCGTGTCGGGCCACGAGCCGCTGGGTTCCGTCCTAAATCCATCTTATTATGAATTTGTAATACTGAGAATATGTGATATTTTTGAAAGACCTTATTCAATGATACTCACCTCCATAGGATAGCAAAGGGAAAAATATTCATCCCCACATTACGTGTAGGGGAGTTACCCTAAAAAAATGACATTTACAGTTTTTATTTTACTATTTTCATATGCCATGATCCCCATTACCCTCCCCTGGATCCGCCCTTGAATACACTAGACTTTCTCGAAGCAACGCCTTAACTTCCAAATTTTAATTACAACTAACGCTACCTGTTAACGGATAGCTGAAACAGATAGTACACAATGCTACTATTCGCCACTAGATGGCGTTAAGTGTCACATTACACAACATTTAATATTAATTGAAATTAAAATAATGATTTTTAAGAAAAAATAAAAATCGACTTCAGCTAGCAAGCGCAGCTTATTGGTGGAATACCCCGGGAGACGCTGCTGCCCGTTTTCCGGGAGAAAAGTTATTGCGTCACACAAGGTTCTTTTGTACGACATCCAGCGCAGAGCAATAGAGTGGCGCAATTCTATTCTGCCGGCAACCACAGGGCAAATTTAAGGGTTTCCATCGATTTTTCTGGGATCCCCTCACCCGACCGTGAGTTGGTGAATATGGGACCGCAATCATACGCTTTCAAATAAAAAAAAAGAATTTGACCATACGTGCTTATAAAATTTTTGAGTTTCCCTTGATTTTCCTGGGATCCCACTATCAGATCCTGACTTGGTGAATATGGGACCACCTTGCAATCATACCCTTCCAAATAAAAAAAGAATTTTGAAAATCGGTTCACAATTGGCGAAGATATCAAATAACATAGATACAAAAAAAAATTTAGTCGAATTTAGAACCTCCTCCTTTTTTGAAGTCGGTTAAAAAAGGGTTTGTTTGCTTAAGTCGCGCACTTTGAGACTAGTTTAGAAATTTAGGTAATGGTAGAAAAATAAAAACTTTTCAATAGACTTCATTGTTCTTTGCTACGCAAGAACAAATCAAGAATTAAAATTTGTCAATAACTTAAACTGCTTAAAAGTAAAGGCCCAATTTTGGAATCAAAATATTCGAAAAAAGTTATGAAAAAATTTTATAAAAGAAAAAGCATTTTTCCATACAAATAGTGTCAAGTTAGTTGACAAGCTATCCTTTATTCGGCGAAGGACAGATTTAGTTTAGAACAGATTCACTTCACTTTAAACTCCACGAAATCCACGCAGACGAAGTCATGGTCGTCTGATACTACATCAAAATTAATTATTCTATATCGCATTCCATTAGATACCTAGAATACTCTTAATTAAAAGGAACCAATTTTAATAATGATATTAATCTCGAGAGCTTTTTTATCATTAATTAAGTATCATATCACATCCGCAGTATTCTGAACAAGCTGTAGGTATAAAAGCGAATAAAAAGCCTAATTTTTGTCATTGTTTTCATTAAGACCTATAAAATCTATTCTGAACATTCTCAGAATTATTTGTTACCACTTTACTTTTTGATTATTTGGTATCAATTTAAATCACAATGAAGAGTTTTGTTTTCTTTTGCGGTCTTATTAGTGTTGCTTTTTCTAGAAGTTGGGTACACCCTAAGACGTATCGTAAGTCTTTTAAAAAACTATTTATTATTTTTAAACACTAGGCCGGGTTCTAGCCCACGGGGCCGTAATCGAGTTGAGTGGAGCGAGTCGATTCGCTGAGTGTATGTTTTCCATTGATTTCAATAGAAAATGTATTTGATGATAATTCTTCAAGGACATGATTGATCCCAATTTTTTTTCGACACAAACCTCAAGCATGTCGAGGTCTTTAGTAGGCTATTTGACTAACATTTTTTTCGGTTTGATATGTAGGGACGACTCCATAATATAACTATAGGCATAGAATAAAGATTCTCTAGTCCCTGATATTACGTTTATGTAATTAGTATCATACTCGTAATAAAAGTTATGGTATTTTTTATTGCTTCTGCAATGGAAATATTATTTTTTAATAATTTCATACTTTTAAAATGGACTTTCCCACCAAACTTTGATCGACCCTAAAATAAGTCGGACGGAAGATATTAGAATGAAAGTTTGCAGATCGTTATAGTTTTGTGTATTTTGCGTTACTGTTAAACCGCTTAAAGCACACTGGGTACTATAGTACCCAATTTTAAAACGGCTACGCGGCTCAAAAGCAACGTGGGTACTATAGTACCCAATTTTAAAAAGTGCTCAAAAACAACCTGGGTACTAAAGTACCCAATTTATAATTTCGTGACCTTGTGTCAAAAACCTGTTATCTTGCTTTTTCTTATTAGAATAGCCGTAAGAAACGAAATTCCATCCTCTTCTCACATCTTGGGCCTTCACGCTCATGTCCGCCAACCTAACAAACAATTAGACACGATGGAAAAAAATAAACAAATTACAAATTAGTCGATTTCTAAGGTTAGTTCGTGACTGTGCTACTTACGAATTTCGACAAATTTTGTGAATTAAAAGTGATTCAGTGACTGTTTTAGTGTTTTAAAACGCAAGATAAACTCAGTAAGTACTTATTTACGATATAAATTTGTGTTGACAGTGGTTTATTTCGTCGAATTTGATAAAATAAGTAGCACCCAGTCCGTTGAGTGTTGGGTATGGCGGTATTTAAACATATTTTTTTTATATATATTTATATCTATTTTAAGTTATTCACTGTTATATCATTTTTTCGGGGCTGAAATAAGCTTTCAGACCGTACTAATATTTTAAATATCCGTATTCATTTGTAAAAGAAAAAAAATCATGCGTCCGTGCAAAAAAAAATCCGCGATACAAACAAATATTCTATTGGTTTTAAAAGCTTGTAAATTAATATTTTTGTACGATGGAATGTTTTGTTTTAATTTTTTATGCTTCAGATACTATCTAGTTACATTTTTAAATCACTTAAAACATACTTTGCCCCTTCATATTTAAATTAAAAATCATAATATACCTAATGGTATTTTTTTTCTAAGTTCTAAGTTTGGGAACCATTTTCTTTCGTAATATACCTTCACATTCATACAAAAAATGTGTTATTCAAAGCATCAACTCAGTCATAACAAAAGACATAAACACAAGTAGGGTCTAATTTCAATGAGTCGAGTCGTAAATAACTTCAAAGCGCCAGATGTCGACGCGCGCGCCGGCCGCAAAAAAAAGCGGCGGCACTTGTGTTTTTAAGGCATGCGAAGCGTGCGGGCACAGTATTACTATTTTTCATACAGTAGGGAATCGCCTTTGACGTGGCACGATGCCGCCGCCCGCGTAGGTATCCACGCGGTCGTTCGCCGATATGCAAGGGTTGTCACAAAATTCGAAATCAAATAATCTTTAATATTTTTATAATCATTTATCAACAAGAATATAATATACATATTTACAAATGTTGCACTGCTAAATATTTACGTGAAGGTTTATTTTTAGATTTCAATTTTCTATCATTAAATTTAGCAATATAATGAATTCGCATTCGGATAAACAATTTGATCATGAAAATATGGGGGAAACATAAGCATGGCTGTGATATAAACTGTACTTGTTTTAATAATACCTACCTATAATTTATCTAAAAATATTGTTTCCTACAGCACCTGGTTGGTGTTGGTATGTTAACTTATTATGGCGAAGACAAAAGTCCCTATGTTCATTCGTAACTAATAAACGGCTGAACCAATTTTGATTAGTTGTAAAATTTTTCTTTATTGCGCCAGTGTCACGGAGTATATCAAAATTTAAAAAAAAATAGCGGATTTCTGGTGCCAGCCAAGTTGATGTAGGTACCAAACAATTAACGATTTAAATTTGATTACGACTTTACTCACTTCATTTTCGCAAGATACTTAATAATAGAAACTAGGAATATCAATACCCAAAATGCAATGACTGGATAGCAAAATTTACTGTATATATATAACTAAAATGTGTAAAATAAATAAGTAAATAAAAATTATCAAAAAACGTGATTGCTTAAAAAAATTTTAAAAAAGAAACTAGCCCTGAAACAAAGATCTTAACTACTAGGTATGGATAGGCCATTCTAAGGAGATAATTTGTCACGAACCGATGAGTCATTTGGCTTTTCGACAGCGAAAATAATGCATATGAGAGTGTAAGTTAAAAATTGGTGTGCCATTTGTTTATAAAGTTTATAGTGTACATTTACGTAACATAAACATACACATAGGTTCGTCCCACACACAGCACGTGCATATAGTCGCAGAGACAAATTTTATGTTAGAAATGGCACAGCCATACGTAGTAATTAATATCTTTGCCTAGAAATCTTGAATATAGGTGAATATAGAACCTTGTCTTTTTCTGTCGGTTTAAATAAAATCATAACAGTTGGATATTAGACAAATACCTACTCCTTCTGTGTCCGACTTCCCAACTATTAAGAAGGTGTAAACATAATAATTACACTTTGGGCAAGAGCATGCGCCGTAAAGAATATATATACCTACATATTTACACTTGAAAACCCCGCTAGGTTGGAGTTCGAGTTACGAAGTACTTAACTATTTAGTCATCTGTCGTTGGAGCACAAGAATTCGGTTATTTGTTGTATACTTATAGTTGGAGTACCTTGCACTTCACCAACAATATAGCTACATACATTTCAACAAAGACAAAGTAGGTAGGTTTTTACGAAATTATAGAAAAAACTTACCTTGCGTCACGGGGAAATCTATAAAATTTTAAATTCTTGGTGTGTTCCGACATCGAGTTACAACCGTATACAGAACAATTTGTATTCACCATCATAATAAATAGGAATCACTGAACGTAAATAAAAAAAAACGTTTAAAACACTCAGTACGCGCACGTGACTGCCTTTCACGGTGGCTCCCACAAACTACGCTTGTTTGTGGGACGCTGACCGCACCGCCCGCTTCTCCGCGGGTTCCCCTCCCTTGCTCTGCGCAAGTACCTTCGCTTCCCAACTGTATGCTTTTAAAACTGTGGTGCGGGGCCGGTGCCTTTGAGCCATGCGAAGCGCGCGGGGCCGGTGCCTCAAGCGGCCGGTGCCTCAAGCAATAATTTATACAATTTTTGAACATTGGCAACTAGCCTATTGTGGCAAGTTTCATCAAAATCGGTTCAGTGGTTTTGACTTAACAGCGTATATAAGGCGTTTCGCTCGCTCTACTCAATTGAAGTGACAAACAAGCATACGCTGCACCTAGTAAGGAGAAATATGGACAGACAACAAAATTACAGTAAAAAGTTCATAACAAAACATTTATTATGGTTTTTATAATAAATAAATAAATAAAATATTCCAGGACATGTTACACACGGCCATCTAGTCCCAACCTAATCAAAGCTTGTACCATGTACTATGGGTACTAGATATCTGATATAATACTTAAATACCTACATTTTTTTTTATTGTAAATACATACATATAATACATAGAAAATACCCGGACCAAGACAAACAGACATGTTCATGCACACAAATATTTGTCTTGTGCGGGGATCGAACCCGCGACCTCGGAGTCAAAGTTGCCATTGCTAACCATTCGACCACCGGGCTCGTCTCCAATAAATATCACTCGACTCTAATAAATATCACTCGATTATTTCCCATATTGCTGTCTCTCACATTGCTAAGAGGGGAAGTCAAATTCCAAAAGCTCCTTACTCCTGCAAATTTATTCTGATTAAATTCGTTGTGAGTTCCAAGGCAGCCGTAGTTGTACCTAGGGTTGCCAACTTTTTTTACAAGAAATAAAGTATATTGAGGTCTGAGAAGAATATTAAACAGTATTTTAGAAAAATGAACAGTATATTATTTATTTAATGTTTTAAATACATATTTTAAGTGCTTCTCGCACAACTTATTAATATATTATTTTTTTTTAAATTCATATGCCTCTACACAATTATAACTAAAATTAAAACAAACGAGGAGCTCATTTAAAAAAAATGTATGAGCTCTAAGTCTAACATTAGTGTTAAGTATTTTGATGCTGAAAACAGTATTTTGTATACTTTATTTTTGTTCAACAGTAAAAAGTATAATGTAGTGAAAAACAGTATAATACTGTTTTTAACAGTATAGTTGGCAACCCTAGTTGTACCCCCGGAACTGTTCATTGCCTTTTTTGGCGGTTGTAGCTGTTAATCCTGGCTACACAGGAGACATAGTGGTGGGAATGTGTGATGGGCCCCCGTCTCGTTAAATAGCACTCGAAATATTTTTTTTAAATCATTAGTAATAGTATAATTAAGCCTGTTATTTTTTATAATACGTCGGGTGCAAATAAGCATACGGCCGGCCTTATATAAAGCGGTTACCATAGCCATATTAACGCTCGCAGCATGGAATATGCTTCGCGCACTGCTAACCTCGCTGCCAACGTAGTAATTCCTCAATTTCTGGTGATGAGGTCACCAGAAAGGAAGGATTAGTAGTCACAAGTACTTATGATGTGAAGTGGTTTAATTACCGTAGAAGAAAACATCGCTCGCCAACGCATCGACAACTCGCACGCAACGCTTGACAACTCCTTCCTTTCTAGTGACCTCACTCACTCGCAGGAACACAACAACCCTCAAGGGAATTGTTCTTTGGCTTCGGTATTCTGGGAAGCGGAGGTACTTCCCCAGACGGGCTTACAAATACGCTGTACGTCCACTGTTACTTCTATCTGTCTGAGGCTGTACCTTAGCTCTCTCTCGCAAGAGCCACTTTCTCTAGTCGCCAGGGTGCACCACATACACTATACTTATCTCTTCTCTCTTGTCTCTACTTCGTCGACAACCCTCATTCATCCCACTGCTGAGATACGGGTCTCCCCTCAACTGAAGGGGTTTAGAGCATACTCCAGCACGCTGTTCAACTGCAGGTTGGCGGAGAGGTTATCTTTACTTACCTAATTCTAATCTTTGCAGAAAGATGTGTCAATATGTGGGATGAAGGTTGTATCAATGGCCAGCTTAATGGAGCAGGTATGTTTAAAACAGTAATAATTTCCACTTATTTCCACATACTATAATATTTTTCTTATTTTTTTTTTTTACTTTATTTAAGATGATTTAATTATAAATTACAAAATACCAAAATAAAACTAATCTAAAAGTCTATCTAATTTATCTATAAAACAAAGAAAAGGTTATGGTATATGGTAAAATGATAATATATATATATATATAATATTATATATATATATATATATATATATATATATATATATATATATATATATGTATATATATATATATATATATAAATACAAATTTACTTACAAAACAAAAATATCCCCGAGATCGTTGTCTTCCGGCAGTGTCCCCAGAACATTGGTAGCATTACCTCGCTCTACATTAAATTATAAATTTCATTATTATATATGTTACAGCCAAAACTCACAACCGGTAAAAACTACTATTGACCGAAAAAATATGGCAACAATGGTTTGGACCAACGTCTTTAGTCAAAAACAGTTTTATCAAGAGCAGTTTTGACTAGTCATAAGTGATTTCGCATGCATCTACTAACGGCAATGGGTCGGTGCCGGCTGCCAATAATTTGCATGAACTAACCGGAAGCATGCAAACTAGTGTAGATCAAATTGCCTGTAAATTTTACTTCCGCAAAATAACACCTGAATCAATTCACTATCAATTGAGTTGAAGGTTTTTAATCCTACTAATATCTTCTGATTAAATTCGTTGTGAGTTCCAAGGCAGCCGTAGTCTTATCCCCGGGACTGCAATGGACTTCTTTGTTCATTGCTTTTTTATAGTAGTCGCTGCTGTTAATCCTGGCTACACAGGAGACACACCGAACCGACATACAGAGGCAGCGAGTTACACAGCCGCGCTGTCTGGACACCAAAGGAATCCAATAATGTTTTAACATGGCACCAAAGGAATCAACTAATGTTTTAACATGACACCAAATTAATCAAATAATGTTAAAACATTACTTGATCTTTGAAGAATCATATAATGTTTTAACATTATTTGATTCCTTTGGTGTCCAGCCCCCTTACCACCAACTCTTATTGCGATTCAATAACTGAATGGAATGCTTATTCGCTAGCTAGCGATTCTATTTAGTTATTAAATAGAGTCGCTTATTCATTGGTATGAAGAAGCAATCTATTCAGTTATTGAATCGCAATAAGAGTTGGTGGTAAGCCCCCAGATAGCGCACCTGTGTATCTCGCTGCCTTTGCATGTGCGACAGGCATCTTCATTTTTAACGGGCCGAGGGCCCGCCACACGACTGTGTGCAGTTGGAGATATCTAATCACCGGTTCAGCACTGAGATCATCGATAGATCCTTCATCTATCTGACGAAATTGACCCACTCTCTTAAATAAGTGAGCATTGAGGTTAAATAAAATATTGAAAATTTTGTTTATGTTTTAGGTAACGACGACGACTATCTAAACGGCGGGTTCAACCCCGGCAAACGTTGCGTGAACATGTGGGATGAGGGTTGTATCAACGGACAACTCAACGGAGCTGGTAATAATATCATATTTACCGATTTACCCTTTTAAAAAAAATGGTGGGGGCTGTGCACACGACCGTTGGTTAACGTGAAACGTCTATATCAGCAAGTCGTTTTTAGTATCGATTCCGTTATTCTACGCAATGCCCCTCCCCCGCCTGACCCCGGTGCAAACTTAAGGTCTTAGCAGCGAGCTGACTATTATACGCTAAATAATGACATGCAATTCATGTTTCTATGACTTATAGCTTTGTAATTATTAAGTAATTAAAAAGCTTTAACTTTGTAATTATACATCACCGATTGATACGAAAAATAAACCTTATATACCTACGTTAATTTTTCATTTTACGCGTGTGCTCGTCTCGTGGTCGGTTTGTAATAGTAATTCATATATTATGTTGCACTTATAGGAAATGACGATAATTACTTGAACGGTGGTTTCAACCCCGGCAAACGCTGTGCTAACATGTGGGATGAAGGCTGCATCAACGGACAACTCAATGGAGCTGGTTAGTAAAATAATGCTTATTGATTTGCTCAAAACAAAATCATAGAGCGGTGCAATTTTAGAAAGATATTGTTTTTTGTATATTATATTTTGGGGTGTAAGTGGTTCCTCAACATTTTTTGAATCAAAGCCAACTTCACCTGCACGCGGTGCACCCTGCTAACTGACAAACGAAGCTCTGGCGAAAAGAGAGGTAGGGAGCGTAATTGTAAGCTACCCGCCTGGGGAATGTACCTCCACCTCACGGAATACCGCAGCCAAATAACAATTCCCTTGAGGGTTGTTGTTTGTATATTATATAGTTAGTCATATTTAGTATTTATTTTAATTGTATATTTTAAGTTAGCTATAATATTTTTTTTAAATACGAAGTTGCCTGAAAATTTCAACTTAAACTTTCTTGTTTACAATTCTCATGTCAAAATTCAGTTCCGATCTAGTCTCAATCTCGCAAATATCACGTTTGGTATTCTCATTTAAGTATATCATAATACAAAACTTCAAAGTTTAATCTTTAGAGTCAAAGCCAACCCCACGTGCACGTGCTGCACGCTTCCGACTAGCGAAAGACACTCTGGCGACAGGTAGGGTACAGCGTATTTTGTAAGCTGCCTGACTGGGGAAGTACCTCCATCTCACAGAATACTGCACCCAAGTAACAATTCCATTGAGGGTTGTTGTGTTCCTGCGAGTGAATGATTCACTTTGATTGAGGCTTCGTTGGTGAGCTATATTTCATGTTGCGATCGTTATTATGGCTACGGTATCACACCATGCTTGTCGGCCACTCGTGCTTGAGAATTGGTCTTCTGATAAAAAATATTGCATATCTCTCGGTTTTTAGGAAACGACGACGATTATCTAAACAACGGGTTCAACCCCGGCAAACGTTGTGTGAACATGTGGGATGAGGGATGTATCAACGGGCAACTCAACGGAGCCGGTAATGTATTCCATTTCTAAATGAACTTGAGGCGCTCGATGGCAACCCCGCTGCTCACCGTCACCGCTCATCAATTGAGGGGAGACCCATATCCCAGCAGTAGGATGAATATAGTGTAGACTCCACACTATTTTAACGTACTTTGATTTCCTCTCTGTGCTCAGGACTACTTTAGAATACCTCGTTGCGATCGGGATTCTAAATTTGTAAGTATTATTTTTGCATCTGCAGCAACTCATATTCATTCTACTGCTGTGATATGGCTCTCCCCTTAATTGATGAGCGGTGACGATACTTATTTTCTCATAGAGGGTGATAAAAAGTATAGTCCACCTCGGGCTTCCGGAGCCCAAGGACTTGTCTTGTCCATACTTTTTTTGAGCCATTGACTTGTCCATACAAAGTTTGTGATTGATCTCATTGGTGATTGGAACTTTTACTAATAATATACATATTCCTAATTCAAATCACTGTAGCCCCTAGGTTTTTGTAGGTACCTATCAATCTAGCTCTTTTCGAATAGATGTGATAATTTCTTTTTTTTTTTTGACGTGATAGCGTCTTATAAATCGATGAACGCTGCACGCACGAAAAAGCATGACTCATTGTCACGTTTCGCCTGAGCCGAGCGTGTAAGCGAGAACGTGGAACAAGCGATAAAGAGGCACGATCGATCTAAGCGTTCAGCTGTGACGCATCTATCTATCTTCCCCTCAATCGGCCTATGTTTTCTTATGACGTCATAACGTAAAATTATCGTCCGTAAACCGACTTTACAGACAACCAATTTTTTGTATCTTGATTCTTTACAGGTAATGATGATAACTACCTAAATGGAGGATTCAACCCTGGCAAACGTTCTTTACACGACCTTTTGGCGAAATTGAAGACACACTCCAAACAACCCAAACAATAATAAATAGAAAATATCACCAGGAAAATCGTTCATGTTATTTTTGTCTTTGTGTCGAGACAATTGAGTTCAAACTTATTGATTTTAATTTTGTTTTTTTTTTTAATGTTTTTTTTTTTTAAGTAGACCATAGTGCCAGTACGACATAGGTACTTACTTTACATTCCGTGTTGCTTGTTTGTTTAGATTTTCAATTTTGCTTTATTTTTTCAATTGAATTTTAGAATTATTTTAGTACATCTTTTTAGTAGGATTTTTTTTATTTACTAAACCTTAGGTTTAATAAATTTAGATATATATTTAGATATTTAATAGCTGGTCTCATCACTGCTGCTTTGCCTATATTGTGAATTAAATATTTGAAAACACAAAATACCTAGTTTATTTTTGAGGGAGTCATGGCCCTTACAGAATAGCTCTTTAGTGGATTGACATGATGTTTACAGATCCTTCTAGAATCACACGCCATCGGCAGGGAATTGATCCTCACAGTCTGAAACGTTCGCGCATTGTGCAATTACTCCGTAGACACCGCATAGCAAAAGTTTTTTATAAAGAAATATATAGCCCCGCGTAATAAAAGGCGTAAATCGGCCAGAATATCCGCGGTAGAGTTGCCAGATTCAAAACAAAAAAGCCGGAATCTGCGCATAATATGGCCGAACATTTTACCCTAAAGCTCAATTTATACCGCAGCGGAATGAAATGTCAGCGTCAATTTCGCCTCATGGACCCGACCGACTCCCATTCGCGCCAGTTCCCGATGATTCCACAGGCAGCGACGACAGTAGCTAGCGGAATTCTGGAGAATGCGCTAGGATAGGATTCTCCGGAAGATGCGCGACCTTTTTGACGTGACAACGTCTTATAATTCGATGGAGCCGGCTGCACGCACGAAAAAACATGACTCATGCGGCGTTACCTCGCTCTGAGGCGTTCCATTAAAATTTTCTTTTGAAAAATATAAAAATTCCATCAGTATTTTCTTATGACGTTGTCACGTTCAACTATCGTCAGTAAACCGACTTTACAGACAACCGATTTTTTGGTTCGTATTTAAGTTTATAAGTTATGCAATTGACATAAAGTTAATTATACCATGTACAATTTCGTTGCAAAAAGTCGCTTCCATTCCACGGCAGTGTAAATAGAGCCTAAAAGCCGGACATACGGCCTATCCTCTAGTACTTGTAATATTTCAGCATTTTGTAACTAACCATTGACAAAGAAGAAATAAATTGTATGTAGGTACATTTCGCAATTAATTACACATGCTTTCAAGGAACAAATTCAACGAAGTTCCGATCCAGTCTCCACCTACATGTCACTTTTGGTAATTGTCGTATTTCGTAAATTAAAAAATATTACTGTGTGGTTTCACAATCAAACCACCGTGTTTGGTTCATAAACTGTATTTAAATAACTATAACTAATAAGATAAAAGTAAATAATTTGCATTGAACATAAATGAATTTTCTAACTAACGTGACATATGTATATTATACTATGGCAAAGAAACGGCCAGTGCGGGTTGGAACCTCTGTGGTTCCTACAATACTCCCCCCCTAGACCGTGGCTACGGTCGATAATATTCTTGCAGGTGAGCAGGAAATCGAACATGTCGTCCACTCCGTGTCCTTTGCGGTAGGTCCTGGCCTGGTGACGTTTGATCATCTGCACCATGATTTGAATCAGAGCTATCTGAAGCTGTTTCGTCGCCTGTACGCGCAGGTGATGAGACTGATGAGGAAGGTGCGAAATCATCTCTAGCTAAATAAGCTGGTTTCAATCGGTCGATTGTAACCTTAATTGCTTTTCCGTTGACTTCAATATCGAAGGTTTTAACTCCGTGGCGCAATACCTTGAACGGTCCTTGGTATGGTGCTTCCAGAGATCGTCGTTCCGGACCTTGACGCAGAAATACATATGCGGAATCCTTCAAGTCTTTCGGAATGTAAAAGGGACGGTTGGAGCTCGTGTGCCATGATGTTGGCTGCGGAGAAAGTTGGCTCATGTGCTTTCGAAGGCGACTGGCAAAATCGCAGATGTCTACTACTGGCTCTGGAGAAGATGAAGAGAAGAACTGACCTGGTAATGTAAGCGGTTCGCCATATAGCAGTTCAGCAGGAGAGCTATTTAGATCTTCTTTCCATGCGCTTCTAATGCCCAGTAGCACTAACGGAAGCGCTTCTGTCCACTGAGTTGTAGCGTGACACATAATGGCGGCCTTAAGTTGTCTATGGAGCCTTTCCACGAGACCGTTAGCAGCCGGATGATAAGCTGTGGTGGTTAAATGAGTCGAACCCATGAGTGCGGAGATCTTTTTGAAAAGTTGTGACTCAAATTGACGTCCACGGTCTGTAGTTATTCGTTCTGGACAGCCGAATCGTGCAATCCAGCCTCCAACGAAGGCCGCGGCGCAGGTGTCTGCTGTGATGTCTTGTAATGGGTAAGCCTCAGGCCAACGACTGAAGCGGTCAACGATTGTTAGACAATACCTGAAACCTGATGACAGTGGTAAAGGGCCTATTATGTCGATATGTACGAGGCGAAAGCGTGCTGACGGAAGGCTAAATTCTGCCAAGGGTGCATTAGTATGTCTTGTGACCTTGCTACGCTGGCATTGTTGGCATTCTTTTGCCCACTGCATACAATCTTTTTTAATGCCAGGCCACACAAACCTTTGGGTCAGTAAGCGACTAGTTGCCTTTGCTCCAGGATGGCTTAGGTTATGAAATGAATCGAAGATTTGTCGGCGGAATGCTAATGTAACAAATGGTCTTGGTTTCGATGTAGAAACATCACAGTAAATTTGTGCACCTGAGACTGGGGCTGTAATCTTTTGTAGCTGAAGTGAAGATCCACCTTGTAGAAGCTCCGACAGTTCAGTGTCGCTAGTCTGGGCTTCCGCTAGGGCTTGATAATCTAAGAATTTAGTAACCTCCTCGATTCTGGAGAGAGCGTCAGCCACTATGTTATTCTTCCCAGACACAAATCGGATATCTGTCGAAAATTGGGATATAAAATCCAAATACCTGAATTGTCTCGGCGAGCACTTATCGCGGTTTGTCATGAAGGCAAACGTTAGTGGTTTGTGATCAGTTAGGATTGTGAATGAGCGGGCTTCTACCATATATCGGAAATACTTGATGGCTTCATATATCGCGAGTAACTCTCGATCGTATGGGCTATATTTTTGTTGAGCTGAATTTAGCTTCTTGGAGAAGAAAGCCAACGGTTCCCATAATCCGTTTTTGCGTTGTTGAAGTACAGCTCCAATGGCGACATCTGATGCATCCGTTTGTAAAGCCAGCTCTGCTTCAGAGTCTGGGTGGGCCAATAAAGTAACCTTTGACAGATGTGACTTACTCAGTTGGAATGCCTCACGCAGTGCAGGGGTCCAAACAATAGGTGTTGATGCTTTCGGATCTCCAGCGAGCGAGGCGGTAAGTGGTGCCAATATTTTAGCTGCTCCTGGAACAAACCGCCTATAGAAATTAAGCATACCCAAATACCTTCGTAATTCCTTAACGGTTTGCGGTGCTGGGAAGTCGTTAATAGCTTGCACCTTCGACTCCAATGGACTTATGCCCTGTGCTTAGACGCGATATCCTAGGAAGGTTACCTCAGATTGTCCAAAGACACACTTCGAAGTGTTGATCAAAACACCGTAGTCTTGAAGTCGTCTGAAGAGCTGACTCAGATGTTCTTTATGTTCGATTTCTGAGGATGAGGAGATCAAAATGTCGTCTAGGTAACCGTAGGCAAAGTCGAATCCACGAAGGAGTTCATCCATGAACCTTTGGAATGTTTGGGCTGCGTTACGTAATCCAAAAGTCATAAAAGGAAATTCGAACATTCCGAAAGGTGTCGTTATCGATGTTTTGGGAATATCCGGTCCATATACGCGTATTTGATTGTAGGCCTTGATTAGGTCTATGGTGGAAAATATGTTTTTGCCTGCTAGCATATAGGCGAAATCTTGTATGTGACGAACAGGGTACTGGTCGGGTATAGTTCGAGCATTAAGCGCTCTATAGTCTCCACAAGGTCTCCACCCATTGTTTTTCTTGCGCACAAGGTGTAAAGGTGACGACCATGGACTCTCTGATCTGCGAGCTGTGCCGTTCTGCAGCATGTCATCGAATTCTTTTTTAGCAATCTTTAAGCGCTCAGGATCCAGACGTCGAGGGCGGCTGGAGACCGGGGGTCCAGGTGTTGTCCTTATATGATGCACTGTATCGTGCTTAGGGGCACCTAGTTTACCGGCGGGGCGAGTGATATCCGGGAAGTCCCGCAGAAGCAGCGTATACATGGAGTCGTTAGTCAAGGTCGTGCGAATCGACGATATAGTTTCAGCCGCACTGACTTGCTGTGCGTCAGTAAAGAGAGAAGTAGTTTTATCGATAAGCTTTTGATTGCGGCAGTCGACGAGCAAATTGTAAAAGATCAAAAAATCAACGCCAATAATAGGCTTCGAGACGTCAGCTACTGTAAATCGTCATTCAAAAATTCGTCGCAGGCCGAAATCGAGGTGTAAAGTAATATAACCATACGTTGCGATTACCGTACTGTTGGCGGCGTATAATTCATAATCAGTCTTCTTTCGTCGTTCGTTGACAAGTAAACGTGGAAATACGCACAGGTCTGAACCCGTGTCGATTAGATATTGGGTCTTTGTTGCACGATCTGTCATGAATAGACGGCCTGACGAAATGGGGCAGACGTTCTCGGCCACTATTGCCTGCCCTGGATGTTTCCCGACTTGAATGTACATGGCTCACGCAGTTTGTTGCCTTAGAACCAAAATGATAGTGGTACCAGCAAACAGTGAATCCTTCGGGAACGTCACGGCGAGTGTATGCAGAGCGTTGGCGAGATTTCGATCGAGACGTGTTTCGATTCTGAGATTGATAGAGTCGAGTCTGTTGTCTACCTCGGCGTTGCGTATTGTCCTCACTGAGTAAAGCTTCCACTTGTTGGGTTAGCTGATCAACGCGTCGAGCTAATTCTGAGACGGCACCCGTCGGTTCCGCTGATGTGCTGGCTACGTGCCTCGAACTTGGTGCCAGTTCTTGGATTCGGTCGGCTAACTCTGATATATCATCAAGTGGAAGTCTTGGTTGTGACGCCACAATAGTTTGTACATTATTGGGTAAACGGCCAGACCCAACTTGACGTAAGAAGTCATCAGGAACTGATGGACCAGCTAAACTTCGTAAATGCCTCAGAAATTGTGTGGGCTTGCGATCGCCGAGTTCTTCGTGTAGCATCAGTTGTCTAATTTTTTGCTCCTGAGAGACTGACAATCGTCTAATTAATTCCGTCTTCAGTTTATCATACTTATTTGATTCGGGTGGCGATAAGATTATATCTTTAACTTCAATCGCAAACTGGGGGTTGAGGTTTCCAATTACATGATAGAATTTAGTTGTATCGCTGGTGATTCCGGATATAGTAAACTGACTTTCGAGTTGTGCGAACCATACCGCCGGCTCTTCAGGCCAAAACGGAGGAACACGTAAGCCGACTCGGAAAACGCCGGTCGTTGGAATTGCACTGGTTGATGATAGATTCTCTGCTTGCACTGCCGGAGGTGCCGTCACATCACTATTGTTGTCGTTATCATTCGACATCGTTTTTGTGCTTTTAATCGGGGTCACCAATGTGGTTTCACAATCAAACCACCGTGTTTGGTTCATAAACTGTATTTAAATAACTATAACTAATAAGATAAAAGTAAATAATTTGCATTGAACATAAATGAATTTTCTAACTAACGTGACATATGTATATTATACTATGGCAAAGAAACGGCCAGTGCGGGTTGGAACCTCTGTGGTTCCTACAATACTCCCCCCCTAGACCGTGGCTACGGTCGATAATATTCTTGCAGGTGAGCAGGAAATCGAACATGTCGTCCACTCCGTGTCCTTTGCGGTAGGTCCTGGCCTGGTGACGTTTGATCATCTGCACCATGATTTGAATCAGAGCTATCTGAAGCTGTTTCGTCGCCTGTACGCGCAGGTGATGAGACTGATGAGGAAGGTGCGAAATCATCTCTAGCTAAATAAGCTGGTGCTGGAGCTGGTGATTCCGGATATAGTAAACTGACTTTCGAGTTGTGCGAACCATACCGCCGGCTCTTCAGGCCAAAACGGAGGAACACGTAAGCCGACTCGGAAAACGCCGGTCGTTGGAATTGCACTGGTTGATGATAGATTCTCTGCTTGCACTGCCGGAGGTGCCGTCACATCACTATTGTTGTCGTTATCATTCGACATCGTTTTTGTGCTTTTAATCGGGGTCACCAATGTGGTTTCACAATCAAACCACCGTGTTTGGTTCATAAACTGTATTTAAATAACTATAACTAATAAGATAAAAGTAAATAATTTGCATTGAACATAAATGAATTTTCTAACTAACGTGACATATGTATATTATACTATGGCAAAGAAACGGCCAGTGCGGGTTGGAACCTCTGTGGTTCCTACAACTGAAACGTGACTCAAAAATGACTAAATGGGAATAGGGGGAAAATAATTCCCACAGCCTCCATCGATGGAGATTCAGTCACGATCGCAAGGACGGATTCACCGTTGTAGGCACGGTGGGCATGCCCGCAACCCTTCGATCAAGTATAAACAACTATACTTGATCGAAGCCACAACCCTAATATACTTGTAACATCACAGTTTCACGGTCTATTGAGATCGATAGGCTTAATAAAATTAAAAAATACACACAAATTCGGGATTTCGGGTGACTACAACATTTTTTGAGGGCTGGATCCGCGCCTGCACAATGCGGTTAGGAAATAAGGTATTTATAAAAAAAAAATATAACCGTAAAATTACCAAAAATTTATTAATTTCACATTTAAACAGTGCTAACTGGACACAAATGCTTATAAAACAACATATAAAAATATTTATTCATTTGTAGCAGCACGTGGTTGCAATTTCATTGCTAATTTACAAATTTGATATTTTACAATTTAAATAATCAATTGTTTATTATCCTATTTTAATTTATGCTAAATTTTAATTAATGGACGACATAAGGCAACGTTATCAAGGCGATACACCTGGCAAGTATTTTACAAGTCTTTTAATTTATTATTAATATTAATTGATATTAGTACACACATTGTACAATTATTTTCAAATAAACGCAAAAACATCCAAATTTGGAAATATACATACATTACTTATCCTAAAATAAAAGTAATTGAACAAGAAACTTTAAAGAGAAGAAAATACATACTACTCTAGATATAGTCTAAGTTCCAATAGTAGAATGTCATATGATTTATGAAAGAATATACGGAAGTATATAAAAATTTTATAATCCAATACTTTTAGTATAAAATTGCATTTGCATCAATATTCGAGTTTTAAATAATTTAGCACTGCCACTTACTAGCAGTGTTGACTTTGTCAAAGTTCCCAATGTCTCACATTAATTTCACAGATATAATTGCATTTAGTGTAATAAGATTGCAACTGAACAAATGCCTCAAGAAAGATATATTACTAAAATATGGCAAGACCTGAGTCTTACGCTAGGCTTGTTCAATTACTAACAACGTTCATATTTACCGAAAATTCCATTGTGTTTTTACATATCAATTTTAATTACACCGCACTTCAGTATGTTTAGATACTGACGTTAAAAAAGCTGATTTTATTTGTTATGATTTCATAATTATGTCTACATAGTAAATCAATTGCGGGTGGATTTTTACTATGACAAATCTGTATACGGGAGAAAATACCAACGACACTTCGTTACGAGAGAGAAAGATTATTTTAAAAGAGAAAGATTATATTAAAAGAATAATAAGACTTAATCTACATTGTCGCAGATATAGGCATCTGCGACAATGTAGATTAAGTCTTAGTCTGGTCAATGAATGCTCACAAGGGGAGTGTGGATGGAAAAATCGAAAGCAGAAATTTTGACTTAGGAACTTTGTTTGGACTAGTTAGGAGATAAACATACTAAAAGTCCTTACCCCTCCGAGGTGAGCCCGAGGGGGGGGAGCACAAAGAAGGTCCCGTTTTTTGGTTTTTTGCTTACTTCTCGAAAACGGTGCTTCGTACGAAATTTTATTGTACTACATAATAAAAGCTAATTAAATTCTCTACAACTTTGTCTTTTGCACTTTGTATCTATCTTCTATCATTGCCAAGCTATGAGCTTCTAAAAGTGGTCGATTTTCAAAAGTGTGTTTATTTCTCTGGAGCATATTGTAACAGTGCAGTACAAATTTACCAAAATCATTTCTTATTTTTACTTGGTAGTTCTGCTTATAGCAAGGACTCCACCTGACCATGATATTATCTTTGTCAAGCCTAGCAGAGGTAAAGTACCTACCACCTATTATTCAAGTCAGGAATTGCAACAGCTAGGCATGAAAGACATATTATTTCTACACGCCTTCACGGGATGCGACACCACTTCTACTGCAGTTCGGAGAAGCAAAGTTGGTTTTTGTAAACTGTATCTACTTGAAAAACCTGAGATCCGTCAAGCCGCAGAGTGTTTTCGAACCCCACTTCATCGCATGCTGACATAAGAGAAAATGGAAACTTATGCTTTTTAAGTTGGTATGGAGCGAAACAGAAGAGACCTCTCTTAATAAGTAAAAGAATGTAGAACACATTTTTGAAAATCGACCACTTTTAGAAGCTCATAGCTTGGCAATGATAGAAGATAGGTACAAAGTGCAAAAGACAAAGTTGTAGAGAATTTAATTAGCTTTTACTATGTAGTACAACAAAATTTCGTACGAAGCACCGTTTTCGAGAAGTAAGCAAAAAACCAAAAAACGGGACCTTCTTTGTGCTCCCCCCCCTCGGGCTCACCTCGGAGGGGTAAGGACTTTTAGTATGTTTATCTCCTAACTAGTCCAAACAAAGTTCCTAAGTCAAAGTTTCTGCTTTCGACTTTTCCATCCAGAAATTATTCATTGACTAGGCTATCTTATTATTATTTTAATATAATCTTAATAAGTGTTGAAGGGGTAAATACTCTTTGCACCATTTTGCGGTTTTTTGATGAAAAATAGAAGTTCACTTCATGGTGTGTCGCTTGTTTACAAGGTGCTAAGTCATTATCTAGATCCAGACATCGGTTTGATTCAACTTAACACGTCATTAAAAATATGTTACAAAAAAGATATTTATCCCAAACGACACAGAAACACAAAATTAGGATCACAAAGTAAATGCTGGAAATTCAGTCTATTACTATAAAACGAGGATTTGAACTAGACAGTTGGTACAATCAATAAAGGAGATAAGTAACGCAAGCCACAGATTAAGAATCAAGTTTTCTTACAACTGCAAAAATGGATTTTCATTATTTTTTACGTAAATAATCTAGCTATTGTGTTTTATTTATACCTACATAAAATTGTTTCCTAAAAAACTTACTTAATTCCAATTCACTGCTCTCGTTACTTGTATCCTTTGCTAACAGTAGGTACATGATGTAGTCCTTCATAAGATTATATTATAAAGGAATACAGTATGATATTTTGACATACAAATAAGAACAAGAATATCTAAAATTAATAGTTTAATTTGAGACTGAATGAGTAAATTCAAAATATGTTTTATTCCATAATACTTGATTTACGGTAGATTTACGTTGGAATTTTGTTCATATTTAGATTATGCTTACGGTAATTCCATAAATACCGATAGATACCGGTGCCATGTCTGCATACAGTATTGTAACTGTTTTTCACTGAATATTACTAAATTATGATTATGAGGAACAAAATGATTTACATATGATATGCTAATTTAATCAAATCTATTCCTTGTTTTAATCGATAAAATATCAAAGACATTTTTTTCCTGCTGAAATTGTTCATATTAATATATATTTATTTTTATCCAATCTTTATTATAAACAATCAGCCGTAGGAACAGAGAAAAATAGCACCGATTTATGGTCTTTAAACTGTATGTGTGCCGAAATTTGAAATGGATCCATTAATATATGCTAGTAAGCAATTAAATCCATTTTACGGATTTTATTAATGAAGAAATGAAAAATTAGAAAGAGAGTCAAAAGAAATGATAAATATATTCGTCTAAGTTTTCGAATATCTAAAAAGCGGTGGGCATAGGCATTGTACTTATTTAGGACATTGTGACAAACATGTGTATTAACTACAGGCAATAAGTTACTTAATCTTAACTAATTTGTCATACGATTAATAGTCTACACCAAATTATTGTCATTTTATATCTTTCGCACATACTATCACAGTCTAATTCTATTAGCAATTAGATGTCTATAACTTTTTAAGGGGGTCCACTTGGTACTTGCTGCCAAACTAACGCCAATCGAGTAAAACAAAATATTCGCTAAAAACAAAACGGATGAAAAAATTGTGTTACACGATTATTTATTAATATTTAATTCCCATAGTTCATAGTTGCGTAGTTATAATATTATAAATGTGAATGTGTGTTTGTTTGTTTATTTATCCTTCTTTCACGTCGAAAGAAACCAATGAATTGTCATGATTTTTTTACAAGGATAATTTAAGGTCTGTAACACAAATTTTTATGACAGAATTTTTTTTACCTTATCCCCACCCCCCTCGCCTCCACAGAAAAAATAGGCTTTTTTTTATATCTTAGAAAATTGATGAAATATAGAATCATATAATAAAATTGAAATAAAACTGTTGAAACGATATTTGTGGAGAACATGCCCGTTTTGGCGCGTTTCAACAACTACAAAGTATAATGTTTTAACAATTTTACGAGTTATAACTATGGGCACAGAATAATATACTCTCTATGGGTTTTAATAAACAGTGTTTGTTTCGTTGTGTAATAGCGAATAATTAATGTTTCAGTCGAGTGGCGCTAGTTTTGCAGCGGGGACGAATTTACGTGATCAAAACCAGCGTCGCATTTAAAGTACATATATGAGCTCCTAGGCTACATCTGTGGTTAGGGCCCCATTTTACATATAAAATACAGTATTATACTGAAAAATAAGTTAATTACTATCCCTGTTTTTGATTCCAATGCTTCTTTAACTATTAAGAATCCACAATCATGGCAACAGTGTTGCTAGTAATAAAATTTCATCATACATTGGTAGAAAATTTTGTTCCCACATTTCGATTTACCAAATTTTCTAACCTATTGTGGCAAGAGTCTATTTGTGATGGAGGTCCCTTCTAGACTGTAGCCTTTGGCCTATGCTTAAACACGGCTCTAATTCGAACGTAAATAATACAAAACGATACAAGCTATATGGTGGCCTTCAAATGCCAAACGCTAAATCACGTGGAAAAATCCACGTGATTAGGAACTCCTAATCAAGTTACTAATTAAAATATTATGTAAATTGCGCGATGTTAAGTGCTAATAAAAAGAACTTCTTGAGCATTTTCTACTCTTAGTTAACTATAAACTTTACTGCAATTATAAAAGTATTAAGACCACACAAATTTCATTAACGTAGGGTTGCCATCTCTGAATGCTAATGACCAGGACACGATGCGTGTAAACTCCGGATTTAGAATGTTAAAATTATATTTTAACAATAATTATACAAGATGGAAGGGAGCATGGAGCAGGGGGGTAGTGTTTTTTAACCCCGGACTACAATTGAAACCCCGCCCGGACGCTCCCCGGACGCACTCCAAACTAGGACAAATCCAGGGAAACTCAGACGGATGGCAACACTACCTTAACAAACTTGAAATAAAATTTATAATTTAATTACAGTTGAAAAATGCTCAGCGATACACTGCATCTTAATAATGAACATGCCAAACAGACCAATATGAAACTACGGCAAAATGATAATTATGTAACAAACAACTTAAGTAATTAATTCTCAAGTTAATTATTCAAGATCAAAGTTCATGTATGTACGTCGTACAGGTTGAGATAGTGGTCAATGCTTTTTTTTTACAAACATAATACATTTATTGGTTTAAATATTACTTAATTTATATCTATTTCTATATAATAACCAACTACAAACTAACTAAATAAAAATAAACTAATCTCACAATTCTCAAGTTGTTTGTTACAGAATTATGTCAAATATTTAGCTTCAATAAATATATTAGGTTGGGGAAAAAGTCTTTTCGTATTTTATATGAAAATTCAAAACATTTTTTAATAAAGTTTATTTACATTTAACTAAAGTATGTAGGTGCCATTTTGTTCGATAACTTTTTGCCATCTTGTAGGTAGAGACATGATCCCATTACTATAGAAATTTTGGGACTTCTGTTCAAAAAACCACGACAAGTGGTTTTGGCAGTCTTCTCGTGATGTTAACCTGACATTGCCTAAAGAATTCTGAAGAGACCGAAACAGGTGGAAATCAGAAGGTGCAAGGTCAGGACTATACGGCGGATGCATTAACACCTCCCAGTCAAACTCTCTTAATTTTTGCTGAGTGGCTAAAGATGTGTGAGGTCTAGCGTTATCATGATGAAAAATCACACCCCTTCTGTTAATTAATTCCGCCGCTTTCTCTTAACTTTTTGCTTTAATCTCATCAGTTGTTCACAGTAGAGTTCAGAATCGATAGTCCTGCCTGGCGGTAACAGCTCATAATGAATAATGCCCTTCCAATCCCACCATACACACAGCATCACCTTGTTGCGGGTTAACCCGGGTTTTGCCAGAGTCTGTGAAGCCTGACCGGCCTTTGACCACGACCTTTTTCGCACGTTCTTGTCGTACGTGATCCACTTTTCATCACCAGTTATAAGCTTCTTCAAAAACGGTTCGCTTTCATTACGTCGTAGTAAAGAATCGCAAATGAGTACACGGTTCATTAGGTTTCTTTCAGTGAGATCGTGAGGCACCCAAATATAGAGCTTTTTAGTGTACCCAGCTTTTTTCAAATGCGCCAAAACTGTTTTGTGGTCAATTCCTAATTCTTCAGCTACGTCGTAACTACTGATATGCCGATCTTGCTCCACTTTTTCAAAAATGGCATCCATTTTATCCGTAACAGGGCGACCAGAGCGACGTGCATCTTTCACATCAAAATTTCCTGATCGAAAACGCTTAAACCAAATTTGTGCTATTCTCACAGACACTGCACTAGGTCCATAAACGACACAATTTTTTTTCGCAGCTTGCGTTGCATTTTTACCTTTTTTGTAGTAAAATTTTAAAATGAATCGAATTTCTTCATTAGATTCACTCATCTTGACAGTAAAAAAAACAAATGAAAATCACACATTTACCTAATTTGAATTTGGAATTATCTTTTTTAAAATTTAAACTTTTTAAAGATATCAAAACCTGCCAGATACAAATGGTATAACCAAAGAGATTTTATTACAAGTTCATACATACTATAATGCGAAAAGACTTTTTCCCCTACCTATTATACCAATGTGGTGGTAACTTAGTGTTGATACTTTTCAATTCATTAATGCCAATATAGAGACGAATCAAAAATGTGAGCGAAAATCATCCATTTGGTACTCTATTTCTGTCAATAAATCAATCAAAAGTGTATTTGCGAAATATGGGTAATATACAGGTGATATTAAAGTTACATAGTCCATCATATTCTGCTACATATAACTGAGTGAAAATATTACTATAATGTCAATATTTAAGTAACAATATCTCTCAGAGTGAGAAAGAATATTATACCATAGGCGCGTTAGACAAAAGCATGTTAATTATGTCTAAATGGCAGTTTGTTTGTTAAAATCAAATATGCTGTTTCTAATGGCCAAATATGTCCATAATAAGCAATATAGTAATTTCAGAGAAACCAAGTAAACAATAACTATTAATAAATTATTAACTTAAGGTTACAATCTATTGTTACTAAGAAAAATATGAAATCACAGTGGTACAAACTACTTTTAATATAAAATGGCTATAAGTAGGCATAACACATTTTGATGTAATGGCAATTATGATCTTTAGACGAAAGGATGACCAAATTCAACTTCAAAGAGCTGCTGAAATATTTGTACAAAATAAGAGATCAAACTTAATTGAAGCATTCAATTTCATATAAGTACCATTGCTAAAATCAATACAAAATAGTTTTTAAACCAGTTAAGCCCATATCATTATTTGTTTTTTATGCCAATTTCATTCAAAATTAAACGAAAATTCCATTCTATAAATTATAACCTATTATGTATCTGATTAAATTAATATTATTATCAAATGACTGTTATAAATTGACATCATAATTTAACAGTAACCATACACTGAAGGATTGTTATTCCTATTATACATATATTAATATATCACTAAAACAATTCCTTTAACTTCAAATTCCATACACAAATAAAAAAGTTTACAACATGGTAATATTTTACAAATGCAATGTAAAAAAGTGTCAATACACATACTAAGTATGCTCAAAAACAGACCAAACAACAATCAGCTGTAACTTCATACTTTTATGCTAGTAAAAAGCTGCTTAAAAATACCATGCTTTCTTTTAAAAATGAGCATATGTGTCGGACCCTTTATATTTTGAACACTTTTATTTATTTTGCCCATGCCAGTGTTCTTGGGAATACTGTGGCAAGTCCATGGGCAACTTATTGTATACATTAATATTGGCTACGTTTGGCACAGGGTTCGGAACTGGTGTCTTATGATTTGCTTGTCTGAATTTTGTTGAATACTTGTAGAAATCAGACATTTCAAACGGTTTGGTCTCCTCTCTGTATGGTATACATTTACCATGTTCAATAACGGTGAGATTCTTAGGAGAATCCAATGATACTCCACTGGGAGAAAGTACTGGAGGACTCTGAGGCACTTGGTTAGGGCTCTGCATTGCAGAATGACGCCCTGAAGAGATCATCACTTCATATGCTTGTGAATTTCCTATACTAGAAGTCCGTTTCAGGCTATTACTTTTCTTCAAAATTGGAGCCTCTGGCTTTGTTGGTGAATCCAGAGAAGTCTCGTACCATTGCTTTTCTTTCAATCTATTTTCCGTTTGAGAGAGTGGTGAAAATTTGTTCATGCTTACAGAATCAAAATTTGACACAGAATAACCAGATATCTGGCTGACTGGACTCAAAGCATCAGGATATGTTCTGCGGTCATCTTGACCATAATCTTCAGTTGATACTTGAAGCTGCATATGCATAGGATGCCTTATACAGTTTCGTTCCCTCAATGGCAGAGAATTTGGCACTACTGCGACTCGTTCTATTGGAGCATGGATTCTCTCGGAGTGCTCCTGAATGTCAGGCTGAGATCGGTGACGGTAATTGTCTGTCATATTCTCCAAATGTTGATTGTAATCACTGTGCGATGTGAGGTGGTAAGTTTGTGTTCTTTGCAATGTATTGCGACGGACACCTTCAGGCCTTCGTTTTGGCTGTGCCTGCATTTGATGTTGATGAAGAGCACCTAAATGTTGACTCTGGGCTTTCAAGTGTGATGCATATTGATACAGTAATGGAGTATTACGTATTCCATTCACCATAGGTGGCGGAGCAACACTAGCGTGTGTGTAATGAGTTGTAATATCTGGGTGGCTAGAGCTGAAATGTGTCTCTCTTAATCGTGCCACATTGTGAGCTTCAGGTGTATTGCTGTAATAGATTTTGTTCATGTACTCTGTAGTCATTGTATGATGTCTATACATAGGAGCTTGAAGATCACTGTGTATATTTTCTGGTACAGGCTCCTGACGGCCAGCCAGCGCTGGGTATGTGTGGGATGTATGTATCGAAAATGTTTCTGGATTGCGGTCTAGTGGTGGAGATGGAAAGAAGTTGGAACAACTCGTATCTGGACGACGTACATGCCGCGAGTGTGTGCTTTTCGTAGACATACCTGAAATAGACGGCGTAGATAATCTATGTGCTAGATTCTTACGAGCAATTTCAGCATCATGCAGGCGGTCAGTAGCACTAATCCGAAGACGCCTCGACGAGTTATCTGAGCCATCGTGAACGTCATTGCCATCCGTCGACCTTTCCGTGCTCTTAACGCTGCCTAATCTCTCCCTTTGTGACACTTCAGGACTCAACGGCGCCTCAGGTGGCATAATACCTGTTAACTGAACCTCTTGTACGCACAATTTGTAAAGTTCCTCATTTTTAGCTGCTAGCATTTGCTCCAATTCTTTCTTTCGAGCTTGAAGCTTCAAAAGTTTGTCCTGCTTATCTGAATGCAAATCACTACCCATTGTGCTTGTACCCATATTCAACACTTATTACACACGAAACATCAGTCAATGCTGTTATAAAAGATACAAATGCAGTAAAGCAAATCACTAAAACATAAAATAAACAAAGAAAATTTATAAAATCAAATCTGCACTGACACATAACACACGCACCCCGCACCCATCTTTAATAAATAATGCGTTCCAATTTTATACAAATTTTAACTTGCGTCCTACTTTCTGACTTATGAAATTATTCAAAGATCAAACTAAACCAGTATGGAAATACAGAAGCATTTTTATTTGAATATAAAATCATATTATTGTTTTTGATAAATTAAATAAATTTGCGATCTACATTGTTTTACTATATATTAGGCCGGTCAATGATCGCAGTTTTTAAGCGTTTCGGTTATGTAGTTCCACGGCACGGAAAGAAAAAAATTAATTCAGGTAAAAATAACTACGTATTTATTTGAGAATAGGTACGTACGATTTACTTATTTCATTTTTGTAGAATTAAATTGCATAAATGAAAATTGGTTTATAAATATTTTTTTCTCGAGGACGATTACGAAGACACGAAGAAATATGACAAACTAATAACGAAACGCAAAATGCTTGTCAAAGTCAATTTGACACACACGCGCACACATTATCATTTTTATCAATTCAACACAATTTCAAGGTCTCGCACGGCCGATTCGAGTGGACATGTAAATTCTTCTACTACAAATCAGAATTAGTAATAGGTAGCACCTGAATAACCTACTTTCCTACAAACCAACAAAATAATTATCTGAGAAGATGTCGAAAGTTTATAAAACCCTTATCACCGCAGCGGACAGATTCGTCCCTACTAAAGCTCGTCCACTATGGGAACACGAAGCTGGTAAGTTTATTACGCATCCATATAGATTCCTCGTTAGCCTTATAAAATATCCATTAAAAAATGCATTTGTTCCAGGTCCTAAAACAGTTTTTTTCTGGGCTCCTGCTTTTAAATGGGTAAGTATTTAAATACGGATATGCATCCAAGGTTACTCTATTTTTACCACGGAACCTTGCTTAAGGGCAACCTATATGCGTAATTGCACGGCTAGACTCATTTTCATGATCATTTTCATTTAATAATTTAAATAAGGCAACTGTTATGAATCAATGAAGAAAAATAATTGAAATTTTCTGTCTCAGTTCTTAATAAAGAAAAGAACTGTATACTTGGTTTAACAACTAAAACCAATCAATAATAGCATAAATAACTGAATAATTTCATGTTATTGGGAAAATTAAAACCTTAGCATGCCAGATAATCATTTACATGCTGGTGTTATGGCTATAGGAAGGTTGCAGTTGCAAATCTCCATTCATTGGAATGAAACATCATTTTTTTTTACAACTTTTATATCATTCACAATTTGCGTAAATCAATTTAATAACTCTGATTGAATTGAACAATATTTTGAAATTGTATACCAGTCAATGATGATTCTCTTATTCTTTCTCTTATTCTAAATTACTTGGATTGATCAATGAGATTACACTGACTCCTCAGTGACTGTTACTCTGATAGACTACGACTAGTAAAGAATAGTATTTTATTGATGAAATGATTTTGTCTCTTCATGATGATCAACAGCCATTCTGAGGGTCATATCCAAGAATATGTATTAGGCTGCCTCCACATCAGTCAATGTCATTGGTTGATTGGTAAATTTATATCAGTGTTACTGATCAGAATTTGTTAATTTGATTATTGACCAACAATTTATTGGTTAGTATTTGTCAATTTGTTAATTGATATCAGTTGACGTTGTCTTGCTTCGCCAGTGCAACTTATATTGTTAATTAATCATCAATATATGGTTGGTCAATTATGGAGCGTTGATTGACCAATGTTTTATGGACCAGTATCTGTCGATCAGCCAAAGATACCACACCAAACGACCAATCAATTGATGGCATAGATTGTGGTGATGACGAATAAGAATATATAATAATAATTTAATAATAATAATAATAATTTATAATTTAATAATAATAATTTTATTTCATTTATATAATATATAATATATATTCATCATGAAGTAGATTATTCAATGTTTCCCTTAACCGAGTGTATGAAAATAAATCTTACGTACCTCATTTCCATATTCTTGATTCTTTAGAAATGTTATGCTACATTAAAGAGACATAAATACATGCTAAATCAAGTTTTGTTCAGTCATATTGACTTATGTATAGTGAGGAAATTTTATTGTCTATTTTGTATATGTTTGTGCTTCATGGACTAATGCAGGCTGATGTCTACTTTCAACAATAGCAACTGGTTACATAAAGTGTGTAACTTGTTTTCTATATATTGAGTGGCATAGCTCAGTGAGGCCAATGTGTCCCCGCGCCCACGGTCATTTAAATGGGCCACGCGCGAGGCCTTGTGGACCTAGATGTGGACTAAAAGACCCTACTGAGAATAACGCAACATCTCCTCATTTCTCGTAACCTTATCCATGCAGGAACATAACAATCCGCAAGGGTATTGTAATATAGCTGTGATCATCTGTAAAGTGGAGGGTCTTTTGCCAAATCCTTTTTTGCTAGTCTACAGGGCATCACGTGCAGATGAGGTTCGCGTTGTTTTAAATATGGAGACTCGCCACGCATAATATAATCTAAATTGTAATTTAAATACTTAGGTTTAATGTAAGAATTTTTGTTTTTCTTAAACTGGGTATATTATGGTAGTCCCATGTCCTGTTATCTAAAGTTCTTCCAACATCTCTTGTCTAAAAGAGATCTGTAAAAAGTCAAGTCCTGCTAAATATATACATGATAGAGTAAAAATGCTGTTAGTCTTACAGAGTTACCTTGCAGAGTTCTAATTTCACTCTTCATATCATTGATAATACTTCAATCAGTTTCTAGAAACACTACTTTAGAAACTTTTGTCATATGTCGTGTTTGTATTTCTTTTTGGTTTTGTAAAAGTCCTTCAGTCTCTAAAATGTTTGTGAAATTGTGAAAAATACTTCAAATTAACAGTCCACCATTAAGTGTAAAATTTTGTACAGTAAAAGAAACGAATCGTTCACTGTAGGATAAGGCTATGATTCCACTTGTCAGCACGCAATACTGTAATATTGTAATTAATTACTGTGTAATATTTGTATCGCCGGTAATTTTAATGGTTCCCCCCCTCGTGGCCCCTTTTTTTATACTACGTCGAATAGCAGACAAGCGTACGGCCTGCCGGATGTTAGGCGTTTACCGTAGCTATATTAACGCTTGCAAGATAAAATATCGCTCGCGCGTCCCCACCGCCGCTGCTAGCGCAGCAACTTGCAGGGACACGACAACCCTCAAGGGAATTTTTATTTGGCTGAGGTATTTTGTGAGGTGGAGGTACTTCCTCAGTCAAGCTCCCCTAATAATGTTATTTACAGTTCGATCTTGATGTCGAAAAATGGACCAAAATACCTGAAAGAAAACGGCAACGTGAAAGCCCTGAAACAAGTAAAGCCCAAAAACAAAAGAAGCTTGACACCTACTGGCTGAGTCAACCAACACCAACACCACTATCTAATAGATTCTCTGAGTTAGATACTGACACGCAAGACACACAGACTAATGTAATCGTTGAAAAACCGGCGAAAGCTCCGCCCATATATGTAGACCGTGTCAATAATATCCAACCTCTGCTAAAACTACTAGACGAGGTAGCTGAGGATAACTATGAGATAAAAGTCCTCCGTAATGATCAAGTCAGGATACAGCCTAAATCTACGGAATTGTACACAAAAATAGTTAAAAACCTGCAAGAAAAAAACACAGAATTTTATACATACAGGCCCAAACAAGACCGAGGTTTCAAAGTAGTCCTCAAAAATATTCACCCCTCCACTGATTTAGAAGAAATAACAGCCGAATTAGAACTGCAAGGACACAAAGTCACTAACATTTGGAATGTCAAGCAAAGAATTACCAAAAAACCTCTACCAATACACTTTGTGGAATTAGAATCTAATAGTAATAACAAACATATCTATGAAATCAAAAGTCTTCTACGCTGTAGGGTAATTATTGAACCGCCAAGACCAAAACGGGAAATCCCACAATGCGGCAATTGTCAACAATACGGACACACACGAAAATATTGTTTTAGAAGCCCCAAATGTATAAAATGTGCTGGTGATCATGCTTCTCATAAATGTGAACGAAAAGAACGTTCTGACAAAGTTAAATGTATACTTTGCGATGGCAACCATCCTGCAAACTATAAAGGTTGCTTAATATATAAGGAGCTCCAGAAAATCAAATATCCTACCCAGCCAGCAAAACATCGACTTATATCACAAACCAGACCCCAACCAGACAAGGAAGATCGCATGAAGCAACAAGATCGTCCATCATATAAGCAAGTTTTATTATTCAATAAACCTCCACATGGTGCAGATAATAATCAAAGCACAAATGAATTGCCAATAACCCAAACGAACAACATGACCGAAATTATGAATACTATGACTCTACTAATGCAACAATTAACGTCAACGACAAAACTCCTAATGGAAATCATGACCAAATTAACACATTCTATTCATTAAAAATAGCCCTCTGGAATGCCAATGGGCTCACAAACCATGTCCTAGAAATAGAGACTTTCCTAAAAACTAATAATATTGATATCTTTCTGCTATCTGAAACACATTTTACGAAGAAAAATTACCTCCAAATATCCAACTATAAATTTTATCAAACAATGCACCCAGATGGTACAGCCCATGGAGGCTCCGCGATCCTCATCAAGAACAATATAAAACATCACGAGGCTGAGGCATATAGAACACCTGAGATACAAGCTACAAATATCGTCATTGAGGATTGGAGGGGTTGCTTGACTGTCACTGCGTTATATTCTCCCCCAAAACATGCGATCAAAAAAGAAGATTATATTAACTTCTTCAAAACGCTAGGACCAAGGTTTATAGCAGGTGGAGATTATAACTCCAAAAATACCCGGTGGGGCTCTCGCCTAACAACTCCCAAAGGGCGTCAGTTACAAGCAGCAATAGATGATCTTCACTTGGATACAGTATCGAATGGGGAACCAACTTACTGGCCGACGGACCCCAAAAAGGTCCCAGATTTGGTAGATTTTTGTGTTATTAAGGGGATTCCTAGCAACTCTTTCAAATGTGATTCTCTTCAAGAACTGTCTTCTGATCATAGCGTAGTGGTACTTGAGGTTGCTCAAGAAATCATGCATGTTAAACCGACAGCAAGGCTACACAAACGTAGGACTAACTGGGATGGATTCCGTTCCATAGTAGAGTCCACAATTAATACTAAGCTGCCTCTCAAAACCGAAGAAGATTTAACTGCTGCGGTGGAACATTTCAATGAGTGTGTTCAAAATGCTGCTTGGGATAGCACTCCTACTGACAAAAACTATACGGAACCATACTGTTCAAAGTCTGTTCGTGAACTACTAGCCGAAAAAAGACAAGCCCGTAAACTGTGGCAAACTACTAGATACCCTGGTGACAAAACACGATTAAACTACTTAACAACTAAACTTAAAAAATTGTTGCATACTGAAAAGAACGAACAAGTACAGAACAACCTACGCAATCTTGATGCTGCGGCTGCTGGTGACTATTCCTTGTGGAAAGCAACTAAAAAACTCAAAAGGCCCACTGCCTCTAATCCGCCGATACGCAGAAAAGACGGGTCCTGGGCAAAAAGCGACAAAGAAAAAGGTGAAGCTTTTGCCTCTCATCTAGCCGATGTCTTCGTACCGAATACTGCACAAAATGCATCAAAGAACAGTAGCAAAGAAGTAATTAACTCCCTCAATGAACCCTACCAACTCGATCTGCCAATTGATGGGATCAAGAAGTCAGAGGTCAAAGAAACAATAAGAAAATTGAATCGACATAAAGCTCCAGGATATGATTTAATTACTGCAAAAATACTCCTTGAATTACCTGAAATAGCAATACAATTTCTAACACAATTATTTAACTGCATCCTGACCAGAGGTATCTTTCCACCTCAATGGAAGATAGCTCAAATTAAAATGATTATTAAACCTGGTAAAGCTCCTGAAGATGTGTCTTCCTACAGACCAATTAGTCTGCTACCCATCTTGTCGAAGGTAATGGAAATACTCTTTCTAAAGCGACTAAACAAAGTAATAACAGAAAATAAAATAGTTCCTGATCACCAATTCGGCTTTAGAAAGAGACATGGCACAGTAGAACAGGTGCATAGACTGGTCGAAGAAATACATAAAGCTTTCGAAAACAAGAAATATTGTTGTGCGGCATTTCTAGACGTTTCCCAAGCCTTTGACAGAGTTTGGCACGATGGCCTACTACATAAAATAAAAAAACAACTGCCAGCAAACTTTTACATTTTCCTAAAATCATACCTTGCCGACAGGTTTTTCTACGTTAATCAAGGGGAAGATATGACCAAACTATACAGAATACATGCTGGAGTACCACAAGGAAGCGTGCTTGGTCCGATTCTCTATCTGATTTTCACCTCAGACCTGCCCATGACGGATGGCGTCGTGATCGGAACGTTTGCAGATGACACAGCAGCATTAACTGTCCATGATGAACCGACACAGGCAAGCAACATGCTTCAACACTCACTGGACAACATTACGGAATGGCTAACTACCTGGCGAATAAAAGCGAACGAAACAAAGTCAGTTCAGGTGACCTTTACAATGCGACGTGATACATGCCCTCCTGTATCACTCAACGGAGTGCAGATACCGCAAGCAAACGAAGCCAGATATCTTGGGCTTTATTTGGACCGCCGACTCACCTGGAAAAAACATATATTCACAAAACGTAAAGCACTGGGGATCCAACTGAGGAAAATGTTCTGGTTGCTTGGTCGGAAATCACAGTTGTCACTTAAAAACAAATTGCTGTTATACAAATGCATCCTGAAACCAATCTGGACATACGGAAGTCAACTCTGGGGAACAGCCTCCAGCTCCAATCTAGAGATACTTCAGAGATTTCAGTCCAAATTGCTGAGAATAATCACTGACGCACCTTGGTTTGTCACAAACAACCAGTTGCATCATGACCTTGACATAAGAACGGTTCAGGAAGAGATTAAACACTCAATGACATCATACAGGAAGAGAATAGACAATCATCCCAACATATTGGCTGCGTCTCTAATGAAAAGTGACTCTAGATTTAAAAGGTTAAAAAGAAAGTCCCCTAGAGATTTATAGGGTATATATGAATAAAGGGCGCAGTCACTGGACTGACAGCCCTCCAAGATAACTGACAAGTCCTTAACCCTATGCTGAATGTTCTCATGGAACAGATTGCATAAGAAAAAAAAAAAAAAAAAAAAAAAAAAAAAAAAAAAAAAATTTACAGTTACATTAAAGATTTTTGAATTAAAGTATAAAACTGTCTTGCGACACTTGCGGCACCTGGGTGCCTATTCCGAAGTGAAAAATCAAGGTTTCATGCGAAAATTCGAATTTTATTCAAATACAAATTTAATTCAATTGGGTCGATTGATGTTGAAATTTTAGCCAGCAGCATTGAATAACCCATTAAACATGAAACGTTGACATTTGTTTTTTCGTAGATACTACAAACAAATTAAATAATATTTCTGGACAATTTAAACAGCACCATCTAGTCCCAAATTAAGCGCAAAGCTTGTGTTATGGGTACGACACAACTTATAAATGTACTTAAATACATTTTTTTTTTTTGTAAATATGTACATACTTATAACACATGGAAAACACCTAGACCAAGACATACAGACATGTTCATGTACACAAATGTTTGTCTTATGCGGGATCGAACCCGCGACCTCGAAGTCAAAGTGGCCATTGCTAATCATTCGACCACCGAGCTCGTCCAAAACAAAATATATTAAGTAAGATCCAACCTTTCTGCTGAATCTTAGGATTTCAATTTCGAAAGCCCCCTGGTATATCTTTTCAGTTCCGACGCTTAGTACCATGTGTGGCAAGTAATGGCAGCCTAAGAAATCATGGTAGATTTAATAAAACAAAGCTCTTCACAATTATCTGATTTTATAGTGAACGCTTCGCTTCTTTTTGCAGTTTGATCGTAAGAATTGTCTCTCTAACACACAGGTACAAAATATCTTTTAAAAGACTGCATTAGACAAACCTTGTTGATTAACGATAATTAAATTGTCTACCGATATATTGTACCAGTACACAACGCCGTCTCTACCAAAGGAATGGGTGCGGTGCACCCTAGTGCAGTAAGATTTTAAAATGAAAACAATTTAAAATTGGTTCCGCGGCATTTTTTTTACTGTTTACTTCACACATGTTTTGTTGAAAGCTCAGAGAGTTCCAATTTGGATTCGATAAAACAAAACGGTATTGCAGAGTAGGGCCCATGGTATGCTCTTGCAATCAAGCACTACATAGCAGTGGCGTAGCTTACGCTAGGCGGGCCACATATTAAAATTTTGGTCGGGGCCCTTCTACCCATACGGTCTTCTATCTACTCGAACCGAACACGGGAGGCCCTTGTAGCCCGAGAGCGCCGTATCATGATACGTCTGCTACAGAGGTAGCTATGCCCCTGCTGCATAGGGTAGAGACGGAGCTATCTGTTTGAGAGAGTACACTTACGATCATCATAATAAACTTTTATGTGTCAAACATCTTCATGTCGTCTTAACACTTTCAGGGTTTGGTGTTAGCCGGGTTGGGTGACTTGAATCGGCCTGTCGAGACCTTGTCTGTACCTCAGTCCGTTTCCCTTGCAGCCACTGGCCTCATCTGGTCCCGTTATTCCCTCGTTATAATCCCTAAAAACTATAGTTTATTCGCTGTTAACGTGTTTGTCGCGATAACCAGTTTGTATCAACTAAGCCGAGCTGTTAAACACCAGCAGGCGCTTAACAAGCAGAAATAACCTTTACGGGTCTAGTAAGGGGTTATAGTAATGTAGAATAATTTGTTATCGTTAGGGAGATAAATTACGACAGGTCGGATAGAGTAGGGACGGCAAAAGGTCAAAATTACTCTTATTAAAATGTGTTTCAAGTTCATAACAATGTTAACGGTGGTTGTTACAGTATGTTTCGAATTATGATCAGACAGAATATACAACTTTCTTTGTTCGACGAAAAACTGAATTGTCTGTAATTTTGTTTAATGAACAATATAATCTTCTCATTGTTCGCTATGATTGACTATTACTTGTAAGTATTCTTTCTTCTAAGAGTTTGCTCGACAAATTACTGCTAAATTTACTTTTGTATTGTATGCAGGAACTTAATATGATATTTCTTTTCGTCTATTTGTTTTTTTTTTATATTGCAACCGGTCTATTGTAATTTATGCTCCCTTAGTTAGTTGATCAATCTCAGTGGGTAATTTAAGCGAATTATTTATTATAGTCTAAATTTTTCCAAATCACCTACGCTCAAAGTAGATGCACGTAGGTACTTTCAGGTATACCTTATATTATACAAGATTTGTGGATTTATGTGATAGATATATATGAGTCCGGGTACCTAAATATAAATATTAATAGAGACTGTTTTAACATTTGAAATTGTCATTGGCTGGCCTTATTGTTATGTGGTTTAATTCACATAATTATTGTAATGTTATATTTGAATATTTACAGAATAAAATACAAATTTTAAATCCATACTTGACGCTTTATTAAGGGTGATCAAACTGAAATAACACACTTTCAACTGTAAAATTATGTTATTGAATGCGATATTTGCCATCGTCACTGAACTCGGCTGTTCGACACGTGTTTTAATTAAAGTATTTATTCGTAATATTTTTTTATCATACATAAATATAGATTTAATAATCTACTTCACACAAAAAAACACATTTTAATTAAAATCCAAATAATAATCTTTTTCTCAAAGTGAAAATTCAAAAGCTACCAACTCCATATTTATAGACTGCACAATCTTCTATTTGGTTTGAATTCACATTACTTACACAAACTTTTATACATTACTATAGTTTTTTTCTTAATTATCTAACGTTTTTATACAATTAACAAACAATAATTATGTGAATTTATGCATGGCCACTGCTTTTTTAAATTATTAAGACACTTGGTGCTCCGACTTGTTTAGCTAGTGGTTCTCCACACATTTGTGATAAGTGAATACGTAAGGATTCTCATTTTGATTAGTTGTCACTACGTAACGGCCTATAAACCAATCTCGCTGGCGCTAGACATAATGATTAGATTACATAATACAATCGTGGCTTGTTATAAACAACAAAAAATGGGCACAATCTTTCTGTGAAGAGACAGCATATAACTTTAGTTTTTAATGTAGTTGTATTAATTTTATTTTAATATAAAAAAAAGAGAACAAATTATTAAAAGGGTCAGAAGCAGGTCGTCCCATTCGCAACTCGTCCATATTGCTACTTGTCCCATTCTCAATTAGTCCCGTTCGCGTGTCGTCCCATTCGCAGCTAGTCCCGTTCGCGTCTCGTCCCATTCGCAACTCGTCCTATCCTCTATTTTTTTTCGCAACTCGTCCCATTCGCTACTTGTACGTTCTTTGCTCGCATTGGGTATATAACAAACTAAATAATAAAAAATACTGCAAATCATTTATTTTCTTAAAAAATATAGTTGAGGTGAAAAGCAATGACTTTAATCAAAATTATCCTGAATTTTCTAAATTACCTATTTAAGTATGTATAATATAAAGGCAAACAAATTTATTTTTAAAAATACAACAAAAATCCCCATAGGTGCCCGTGCTTACAAAACATTTTACAAAATAAGAATATTCAAATTCTTTAATTCATAAAAAAACCATTAAGCCGTTTACCCACAAAAAAATCCCCATAGGCCCAATCCCCGTGCTTACACAATTTACAAAAAAAATATTATTCAAATTCCTTAATTCATAAAAAAAAAAACATTAAGCCGTTTGACAGTCACTACCTGGGCTATGGCATACATTCAAATTAACATCCTGGTTATCTTTAACGATACCACAAGTTGTAAAAAAATAAAAATGGGACGAGCTGCGAACGGGACGAGCTACGAACGGGACGAGCTGCGAATGGGGCGAGACGCGAATGGGACGAATTGAGAATGGGACAAGCTGCGAATGGGACTAGTTCGGAATGCGTGACGAGTTGCGAATGGGACTACCTGCGTCTGACCCTATTAAAACAATCCAACAAATTGCACCCAATACAATCGTGAAATAAATTCGTCACACTTTCGGAAAATTTCTTTATGCACAGTAAGGTTTGGCCGTGTGGTTTCCGGCAGACTAGAATTGAATCACTCCGTCTCTTCCCGTGGATGTCGTACAAGATGACTAAGGGAAATACATTATAAAACATCGATCAGGCCTCCCCAACCCGTCTGGCTAGCGTGGGGAGTGTAGGCCAAATCCTCCTGTCTGGGACGGACGAGAGAGGGCTGTGCTCCTGTACTGGAGACTAAAATGACCTGATGATGATGACAGTAGGGTCGGCTGGAAGAAATCTCTTCAGATAAGCTCACCTTTCCATACTTGTCTGTTCACTAATGTCTGTATTTATTGTTGTGGAATAAATAATATATAAACATTGTGGTAGAAAGAAAAAGAAGTTAACGGTCTTGTAGTGCATATTATTATTATTTTTTTAATATATGGAAAATACAGACAATTCCATTGTAATTGTAAGTGCTTAGAGATTGAATGGCGAATGTTGATTTTTATCATATGCGTGTTTGAACAGATGGATAACAGAGTAGCTGTTTGATATGGGTGTGTTGATTTTTTGGCACAAATGAGGGGAGGTATCTTCGACAAATTTGCGATTTATTGAATAGCTACGAATTCTGCTATGTTTTACTGAGTTTCGAATTTTTAACAAAGCGCATCGAATCAGTAGTTTTCAAGTCAGTTTGGAGTAAGTACATCATACACGCTCGACTAATTAGTTAACCATCTTCACTGGAATGGTTAATTATACCTTAACGGTGTCTCCAATATTTTGGTATTCTGCCTTTATATACATGTCAGCTAATCAAAATGAAAAATCCTTGATAGAAAAAAAAAAACGTTTAAATACAGTACGAACTCAAGTACGTACGAGTAGGTATATTGCACTATATTTTGCTGATATTACTTGTGATATAATGCGGGTAACGTATTAATTATGTTAACCCTATACCTCTATTTACAGGATTGCTAAAGAAAATCATTTTTTTTATATTGAAAAAAAAAATTTGACCAACAATTCATATCTCTTTTGAGCCGTTTTTGGCACAATGATTGCTTCCGTGATAAGGTAATTTTCAATCAATCCTGTAAAAATGATATCTATTAATATAAGACACTAGAAAATCCATTAAATGTACGCGAAACGATATTAAATCGATGTTTTGTAACATTATTGTTTATTTTTGTAAGACCTTTTACTTGTGGTAAATATAATTATATTTATTATATCCTCTCTTATTTCTTCATCTTCGTTTTTCCTATTTTTTTATTCTGTGCCTGTTTATCAGTCATCATTATCATTGGTTATGGTAAACGGTTATGGTACTACAGGGTTGTGGTAAATCACTGCGCCATATAATGAATAGTGAAATAAATATATTTAAAAAAAAATATATTTAAATAGTTGATTTCGCCAATTTGCCAGAATATTATAAATATTTTTTTTATAATGGAAAAATTCACTTCCCCGCCTAGGTGGGATTTGAACCCACGACCTCTCGATTACCGGTCGAGGGCTATTCCAAACTGAGCTACCAGGCTACCAGGAAGGTTTGCGATGGTGACGAATTTTTGCATTTTATATTTTACTGCTGTAAAGTCGCATTGTGGCGCTATCTACCTATTGAGTATTACATCTAGACGTAGGTGAACGTTTCCATTCTTTTAAATATTTAGAATGATAATTGTTTCAAATTCACTTTTTCGCACGCCGCGCTATATTTACTGAAAGTTGCATTAATTCATTTCTGAACAGTAGACTAAGATCTCACGATCATGGTTACAATTTGTATAACATAACATATGTTATACATACATACGTATATCTGCCAACCAACAGTTGAGCAGCGTGGTGGAGTATTCTCTAAACCCCTTCGATTGAGGGGAGACCCGTATCCCAGCAGTGGAATGAATAAGGGCCGAGGACGAAGTATATTATATGCATTTTATGCCAACTTTATGTTAAACGAAAGGTCTTATTTGTTGAATGCTTCTGCCGCAACTGGTGGCAAAATCACACAAAAGACCTATTTATCGAATTCAACGTCGTCTCAATTTGCGAATTGACACGCAATTGAATAGTGTAATAGCGTGTTCAACGTCCAACACGCTATTAAGTACAGTACTCAATTTCATACCGATTTCAAAGTTGAGTTGGATAATGTAATAAGCTCTTTACGTCTGAGAATAAAAGCGTGCGAGCAAGTGGACAAGAAACTTAAAATTTCTATACATATATGTAGAGATGGGCAATATGCCACGCTTTTACAAAAAGTGCCCAGTAAGTACATGTAAATGCCCAATAAATGCCTACTTTTGAGCGTAAATAGGGAATTTATAAGTACTTTTTGGGCATTTATCGCAAATGCCCGACATTTTGCCCACCTCTACATATGTCTTCCGTGGTGAAGATTTAATATTGTATGGTGGGCAATTTCTACAAATTGATATATTTTTTATATACATATCAGAATAAATGCATTATTTTTATGCATGCTGCATATAATGCTACAAAGCGAGGAATGTTTGATATCTAAATTTTAACAAAATATTGAAATTTAGCATGGCGGTAACATTTTGGGGCTTTATAATTAAGTTAGTTTTTTATTTTGGTTTCTCTAATTATTACTATAAATAATAATAGAAGGCTAAAAATTACAAATAGGACTGTTTTAGGTTGTGCAAAAGTAGGTAAGTACAGAATCTACATCACAATATACGAGGTGCGGTCTAAAAGTGTCCGGCCTAACAAAGAAAACAAGTAGATATATTTACAAAACCTTTTTTATTTTTCGATATAGTCCCTCTCTATTTCAATGTACTTTGCAGATCTCATGATAAGCATTTCTATCCCCTTAAAAAAGTACTCTGGAGTTTTGTCCTCAAAATGGGCGAAAACCGCTTGAGCCACTTCATCATCTTCCCCTCGTCGAAGAAAATCGTCTTCCCCTTAAGGCTGCCTTAAGTTTCGAGAACAAATAGTCGTCGCTTGGGGCCAGGTCGGGAACTCGGGACGGCTTCTAGGCGGCTTTTCACCAAGACGACCGCACTCCATCGATTCCCTTTTCACAGAGGATCATAGTATAAAACCATGGTTTCGTCTCCCGTAACAATCGACTCCAAAAAACCTTTTTCCGTAACTCCTATACGCGTCTAAAACTTCTTGAGAACACACTTTTCGCTCAGTTCGCTGCAAGCTCGAAAGAAGTTTGGGTACCCACCTAGCACTAACTTTATTCATGTGAAGATGTTCATGTAGAATCCTTAGTACTGAAGTTTTCGAAAGGCCGGTTCTTGCCGCTATTTCTTTAGTCTTAAGTCTTCGATCACTCAGAGCTTCCTCTTCCACTAATTTGACGCAGTCCTAGGTGAGTACTTCCACAGGCCGGCCGGAGCGAGGTTCGTCGTCAATGGACTCCCGCCCTAAACAAAACTGCTTCATTCTTTTACGGTGGAAAATGACGGAGAAGTATCCCCGTACACGGCATCTAACCGTTATTTTATATCGGTCGGGCTGACCCCTTCCTTTGTCAGGAATTTGATCACAGTGCGATATTCCAATTTGAATATTTTGAAAAATTTCCGACTTACATATTTTTTTGTTTTTTTAAGCTGTTCAATTCTCCAGCCAGAAACTTTTAGACCGCACCTCGTAACGTAGTATTTGATGTTTGTGATCTTGATTTTAACGATTTTAGTCCCACTAACCTAGCAGATATACTTCAAAGTCCATGTCATACTCTTAGTTATGCTCAAGACAGACTTGTGTGATAGGTAATGTGCAACCCCGAAAATAGCTGAAACCAGGGGCCCTACCGCCGAAGCTGAAGCCGATTACCATCGAATATTTTGATTGGAAAAATAGGTCTTAACTACGTTTAAGTTATTGACAAACATCTTCAACTTATATGGTAGTACTCCAGAGTTTCTACCACTTGTAAGTGCCATAAACTTGAAGTTTGATTTTCGCATTTAAAAAAACCTACGGGAATCGCCTTCAGCTTAGCCGGTAGGACCCCTGGCATACAAATATATGTATCGATAAATTTTCGGATATACCTAGAAAAATTATCGTTGATATTGATGTTATTGTCAATGTGATACATTATTTTTGATTTTTGATTAGGTTAGGGTTTTCTTGTGTCTTCACCGGAAATAGGAGCTCCGCGAAGCAGAGCTCCGTCAACCTAGATGATGAATGATGTGGTGCCAAGTAATAATTATTAATAATTGACAATTTATTACTTTGGCCAGCCATTATATATAATGGCTAATTTATCACATTGGCTGTAACATTGATATACTTAGTCGATATTAAACTATCCACGACGACAAATCCAATCATTCGTCGTAGATAGTACATATAATATAATATTCTATTTTTAATTGATGACTATTTTTATTGATATAACATCAATAAAAATAGTCATCAATTAAAAATAGAATTATTATTTCCATAACAATTTATTTATTTTGACAATTTTATGTCGTGAGTTTCATCCTTTTTCTCGGGTCACACTATATAGAAGGAACTAAGATTATGAATTAGTTAATCTGCCCAAGCTGTTGCTTATGCTGTGATTACTCTGTAAAACGTTTTTTGACACGATGTACCCACTAGTTTTATACTATGGTGCTAATAATGAACACATACACTCAATGCGTAGGTATTGCAAATATTCACAACAAACATAATATGCAAACTATATCTAGTCCTCAGAATTATTTGTCACTTGTAAAGTCAGAGGTACAGTAGCAACCACTTTTAATTTTAAATAAAAGGCGCATTTATTATGATATTGTAATTTCCTTAAATTACTTATTTTGTGTATAGTAATTAGAGCTACAGAATAATAATTAAAAAAAAACCTTAATATCGTAATTGAAGCGTATTTTACGTAAGTTAAAGGCAAAGTCAAAAAGAGAGCAGTAAAGTCTTTGAGTATTAATCGACAGGAGATGCCCTAACGAAATTCTCCGAACAAATTTTTTCACCACTTTTAGCGGGGGGCGAGGTAAACACGTACAACACACCACCAAAAGATGTAATTAACTCGCATTCACAAATTTTGCTGTTGCGATAAACGCACACTACAAAAAAAATCAACACATCAAAAATTACATGCCCACAGACACAGTTTTCACGTAACTATGCAGCACACATACGAAAAAAGATAGTGATGGGACACATCTGAAGAATGAGTCAAATCAGTGATGAATGAACTGAATTGTCATATACTATTTATTATAAAATTGTAAAAGTGAAAATTCTGTACATTAAAGATATTATCCAAAAAATATGTTTGTTTGTATGTATATCTGTCTGTATTTATGTGTCTTTGTGTCATGAGCACTCTCGTGCAACTAAACGCGGTATGAACTGTCGCCCGCGGTTTTCCCGGGCTGATACAACCACTGTCTTCTATAATACAAGTACGCTGGATTACGTACGTACTTGTAGTATAGAGGTCAGTGAAAATAACCTTCAAGAAAAGAGCGTACGCCCATCTAAAAACCCAGCTACGCACTTGTAACCCTTCTTGCAGTTAACGTATACACTCATAGTCCCACACTAAATGTATTGCTTTTACCTACTTTTTTTTAGCCAACAATTCTTTTCATTTTCAGACAAAATTTCTACATCGTATGTCCAGAGAAATATAATTTTTCTAATTGGGTATTTGACTAACATTTTTTTCTGTTTGATATGTAGGGACGTCTCCATAATATAACCATAGGTGAAAGAATTACTTCGATAGCACAAAAATCTCTCGAGATATGGTAATTTGAAAATCACAATTTTTAGACTGCCCCAAAACGCTCCATACAAAAGACTACTGAATTATGACGTCACAGATCTGTATTTTGTATGCATCAAATCAGAAATTTGTACGACAGCTATGTTAAATATTACGTTTATGTGATTAGTATCATAATAAAAGTTAGAGCATTTTTTATTGCTTCTCCAATGGAAATATTATTTTTTAATAATTTCATACTTTTAAAATGGACTTTCCCGCCAAACTTTGATCGACGCTAAAAAAAGTCTGACTGAAGATATTAGAATGAAAGTTTGCAGATCTTTATAGTTTTGTGTATTTTACGATATTGTTAATTTATTTGTACAATTTTTAAACATTGGAAACAACCCAATTCACCTTACAAGATTTCAATGTAACATACATCTATACCTACTATTTAATTCAATATCTAATAAAAAAAAAACTGACTATTATACGAACTGCAGTAATTGAATGAGTGAATGATTCATTCAAATGTTGAATCGATTTTTTGACTTTGTCACATCCCTAAAAGACCGATTCGCCCCTGTACCACTGTATTCATGTTTACATTTTTCTGTCGTTTACGTATCGCAACGGTTTTTTCTTTAAATGGAGATTGTACTTTAATAAACATTTAATAGTTAGTAAAAATACTTACCTATGATAGGAAACGCGATCTTGTTGCGAATTTGAGCTATCAGATCGCCTTTTGCACGATAATACTGCACAATTCACCATTTTTGGAGAGAAACGTCAGACGACACAGAGCGATGCAAAATGGCAGTGAAGCGACTTTAAGTAGTTTTATATAACGTGTTTGACCAGTTGACCAATGTACTTTGCCGGAGGGGTTCGCCCGCGTATGGCATCTCCTGTCGATTAATACTCAAAGCAGTAAAGTGATACCTAATATACATATTTCAGGCTTTAAGTACCACTTTAAAAATACTCAGTAAATAGCCCCGATAAGTAACATGTTAGTAGGTAATTATTAATAATAAGATATTGGCACGTGTCGGCATCTGTATCGCCTAACTCGATTAATAAATATAGTTTTAAATCTCATTATAAAATGCATAAGAAGATTACATGTATTTTATATTATTTATTTTATTCTATACATGGTTTAGACATGCAGCAAAATTTAAATTTGCGTTCGAGGAGATTACCAACCGACAGCGATACCGTACCGCACGATCAAGTGAGAAAGTGGGCTTACATTTGTATATAAAAAAGTTGCCATACATTAACCAACATGTTAACCGTGTTGGTCATGTTGTCTAACAATTTAACTTTGTATGGACGTGATGTCAATTAAAATATCTGCCAACATGCTTGACAACACATCCATCCATACACATATTTATTGTTAGACAACGTGACCCACACGGGTAACATGTTGACGAATGTATGGCAGCTTTAAATCAACATTTCAACACAATCATAACTGTATAAACTAACCATATTTTCAGGCACTAGTTATCGTATCCTTAGACGAGTACCGTCGGCCTCTCGAGAAGGTTTCTCCGACACAGTCTGCCACGCTCGCTGCCACCGGCCTCATCTGGACCAGATACTGCCTCGTCATTCGTCCTATCAACTATGCCTTGTCACTTTGCAACTTCTCGTTGGGAGTAGCCAACGGAGTGCAATGTTTTAGAGCATTCAATTATCAAAGGAAACTAAAAATAGTGGCTTAACGTAGGTATGTTCAGATTAGTGTCCCAAAAGACTGTTTCTCAGCCATGTACTTACTAGAAATGAATTAACTAAATAGGCGTTTGAAAGTTTGACCATTTAAAATACCGAAGCGCATCGGGATCCATCCCAGCCCTACCGCCGAAGCTGAAGCCGATTACCTTCGAATATTTTGAATGCGAAAATAAAACCACTGCTTAGATTGTTGGTCTTTATCTCAGCTGGTAGAAACTCTAGAAGCGCTACCGACTATGCTGAAAATGTTTGTCAATAACTTTAACCTAAGATCAATTTTTAGAATCAAAAAACCGATGGAAATCGTCTCCAGGTGCGGCGGTAGGGTGATTTGTGTCTAAATCCAATGAGGGTCCACCGATTTATGATAAGATCTCTGAATATAGGACTCGGCTGAGTAAGTACAGCGGACATCTGCCATAATTCTACATGAGGGTCCTTGTCAACTACTTACTTTAAAAGACGAATTTGGAAATCAAACTTCCGTTAGCTTACTCCAATTTAATGTCCGTGACTAAGGTCAGTGCTAATCAACCCTGATTAGCACTGATTTTAGTCATAGTCAGAATTTTAATCGAAAGGTGGCCTTAAAAGGGCCTAAAGGCCTGGATAGTCTTTTGGGATACTAATAATTTAAAAGCGCCAAAATTAAATTAAGTATGTTTCTTTCGGAATAGCAAGGAATTATAAAACTTATTTCCGCTGCTTTAAAGTATACTTAAAGATATTCGGATACAGGGTCGCCATGAACTTAAAATCAACCTTTATGTGATTTTTAACCTTATAACAGATAACAATTTACGTAATAAAAAAACACGTATAAGTCAGTAGCTGTACTTATAAAAAATCCATATATTCGACCGATAACCCGCATTCGGCCTGACTGGACATGCAGATTCGACTGACCATCTTTTGTATAATTCTATACCTACTATAACCACTTTAATGAGTACTTAATGCGAGTTTTTTTCACCACATTCGAATGTGTTAACGTATACAAACGGACCAAATTGAGAAAAATTTTCATATTGTGAAATTACCAGACGCGTGTTACATATCCAAATTAGCCGGGTTACCTACTCACTTCAAAATGTGAGCAAGTAAGCCATATAATTTCGATAAATGATAACACGCGTCTTATAAATTCGCAACATGAGAATTCTTTATTTGGTCGGTTTGTTTACGCTGACTTGATCCAGCACGAACAAATAACTCGCAATAAGCACTTTGTAAGTCACGGAATCACCCGGTTTCCCACAACGTCATCCACGGGTAACTCCGCGCCGTTTCGGTGTCATCTACAAATATTATTATTTTAATAGATACTTACTTCATGAAGGCTAGGTAGTCTGTGTTCATTATTGTTATAACAAAAAATACGTGATACCATCGATATCCTCGCCGGGTGCCATAGCGATAGTATTATCCTTAGAGCTTATGTATACTCTAAGGTATTATCAGTCAACAGCTGTACTAACAATCTGTTTTTATATATTTCCCCCATTTGAATTAGGCACGCTCTTGCGGGTTAACGACCAAGTCTATTTACACTCTAAGAAATAAATATTGAAATAGCCTTGTTTCCCACCTAGGTGTGTATATTTTTATAATTTACTTTAACCAAAGATAAATACCTTCTTACAAATATACACTTAGTCATATATTTTTTTAAAGTGCTTTACAATAAAATGGCTAATACAAGCAATGCATAATAAGCATACCGTTTGTAGGTTATTGTTACACAAATGTGCCTTTGAAATTCCTACCTCGATATATCGAGGTACCTTCGAACCTCGTATAACCTACAACCTCATGTGTTGATGTTGACATCAATTCACGTTTAGTTAAAATAGCCACGGAGTCTATTTTTATGCTGAAAGTCAGTATAGTGCCCGAATTTCATCAAAGCCTAGATGTACCTGCGAAGTATATATTTCCATACATTTGAGTTTAAGCACAGTAAACATGTACTTAGCAGAAGCATCAAATTGAATGCGGCGCGTATCAAACCTCGCTTAGAATCGTTCAGGGACGTGTCTGTAATCCCGTACTAACTTTACATGTCTTCTCACGTCTCAGTGCTTAGCAATACATAGCTGTAAAAAAACTGAAATCCACCAAATAATTAGACAAATAAGTATTTTAGAATGCCACTAATTGCCATGCGTCAAAATACTCAGTCTTTGAGTCACATTTATTTAGATTCGGTTTACGAACTATATATTTAATATCTACCAAACACCCTGCGAGACGCCAGCATGTTTTTGTGCGGCGAATCGAAACTTACTCGAGTACCCTTAATACTTTTTAACAGCAATAAAATTCGGCTTTTACGAGGTCCTATGCACCACATCAGCGCCGCCGCCATTGAAATAAAATTCGTAGCCAATAATAGAGTTGAAATTGTAAGTTCTATGAAACTTCTTTCGAGAATATAACAAATTATTAAGTCAAAGTTAATATTTAGGTATATCTCGCGTTATTGTTAAAAACTTATACTTTTTGCAAATAATACGCGTTATGTGTAACCAGTAGATAACGTCCATGGGCGCCTGAAGGTGTGCTTTTGCAATATTGCAATCCCAAAAATTCGCACTCTAGATCCATTGCAAACGCCTAACCTTGACCTATGGTAAAATGACCGGACTGACGGAAACGATCGCCCGTCATCCTCTTGCTCAGCAGGCAAGTACCCGAGCTGCGCAGCCGGCTTGGGAAAGCTGGCTACGCTAAGGCCGCTCCGACTCCGTGGGCAACCACTCTGGTGGCCCTTCGCCTTAGGCATAGTACAAATATATGTACTATGCCTTAGGCCAGTAAACCACATGCACGCGAGTGATCGCACGCGCATAAAGCCACCTAGATTCTGGACCCATGATTGGCAAATTATGGACTTGTCAGCCACTCCCCGATCCAAACAGCCGGACCCGTAGTTCCAGCTGCGAAACTCCCCACAGTCGGGTATTCTGTGGGGAAAATGAAGTGTTCAAAATACGCCGGTGACTTTTTAGTGGTTACAATGAATTTACTGGGTTTTACTTCATTCAAATTTAGTGTTCAAATGCGCCAGTGACAGTCTTGTCGTTTTAAATTAAGTAGGTAACTAAAACCAAAATTAAGTGTTCAAATGCGCCGGTGACTGTTCTGTCGGTAAAATAAAGGTAAACCCAGTAAAGTGTTCAAATGCGCCGGCGCGGCGTAAGTTTTATTTTTAAATGAAGTAAACCCCAAAGTTTTAAAATGCACCGGTGATTATTTTGTCCTTAAAATGAAATCCACTTAAAGTGTTCAAATGCGCCGGTGACTGTTTTAATGTGAAAATTAACTAAAACCCAGTAAAGTGTCCAAATGCGCCGACGTCAGATTTGTCTTAAAATTTAGTAAAATCCAATAAAGTGTTCAAATGCGCCGGTGACTGTCTTATTGGTACTCTAAATCTATAGATAGATATAAATGTTCATTAACGAGATATTTTCCGCGTGGAATATTCTAATGAAATGGTTTCACCACAAGAGTCTACTTATTTAATTTGTTCAGACAATCATTTAAATCTCTACAGCACTTTTATCTATATTATATAACCGGCAATAGATTAAACTGTAGCTATCTACTATGAAACGTTTTTATTATGAAATACTATTAGAATATTAATAGATTAGAATGTTATCGTTAGGTATCTCTGACGCAAGTACTTGTGATGTGCTGTTGTTGAGATTTTATGTGTAACTAGCAGCGGCCCGGCTACGTTTCGCTGTAACTTTTCATTTCCATCTCATTCCTGTGGATTTCCATACAAACCTTGTCTCATAAATCGATGAACGCCGGTTGCATGCACGAAAAAGCAGGACTCATTGTCACGTTCCGCCTGAGCTGAGCGTGCAAGCGAGCGCGCGGAACAAGCGATAGAGAGGCACGATCGGTCTAAGCGTTCTTCTTGTGTCGCATCTATCTCTCTTCCACTTCATCGGCAAGGGCGCCGCCAAGGGGAGGTAGGGAGGGGCACCCCCCCCCCCCCCATCTAGAGATTCTATTTCTTTATAAGTTTTATTTATTTTACCTACAGTCAAGAACTCGTGAAGCCTTACACGGTGGACTCTGAACCGTTATTCTTACAATCGCTGTAGATGTAAGGCTCGTACTACAAGTGAATAGCTTCATGAGCTCTCGACTTTACCTCCAATTCATACTTTTCCTGTCCATAACAACTCCCCCCCCCCGGGCCATCGGCTGGCGACGACCTTGTCCATCGGGCTATGTATTTTCATGACATCACGTAAAATTATCGTACGTAAACCGACTTTACAGAGAACCATTTTTTTTTATCGGGTAATGTGTCTAAGGCCGTGAATCAAGCCATGTGAAGCATAGGAAGAGTTAAGTAGGTACTTTTGATTTAGAAATCAGTAGAAATCTTATGTTTCATAGAAGATAATAGATCGATGCCTATGTGCTTTACCAATCTACGCTTGTGTACAAATAATGTAATCCTAACAATCCTCCATTTACATTACATGTATCATAAAATGTATTACCTATATGTTATCTATGGTTCACTAACACAATATGTTCCCAAGTTCCCTTCGATACATTAGTGGCAATTCGATACGTAGTCACATGGTATAAAGTAAATATTTACTGTGACTTGTATATAAGTGGCTCACCTCGATCTCTTTGGAGCCAAAACCAACGTCACCTGCACGAGGTGCACCCTGCCCACCTACTGGGTAGGGATACCTGGCGCTGGTGTGCGTGCATTATGAATAGAGATGGGCAAAATGCCGTGCATTTACGATAAATGCCCAAAAAGTACTTATAAATTCCCTATTTATGCCCAAAACTAGGCATTTATTGGGCATTTAGAGATACTTAATGGGCACTTATTGTACCTAAATGCCTGGCAATTTGCCCATCTATAATTATGAACTATACAATTGTTTTTAATATATCCATATCATATTTTTTTATTCAAAAGAGGTCACCACGCACAGTATCGAACCATTTAGAGTAGTTCTTAGAGTAGTTACAAACCTATGTACTTAATGCCAATACTTTGTGCCATGTCTGTTGTTATTAATACATTTAGTTTATGCATGCACTTAAATTGTAGATTAGTAATGTGTTGTTCTGCACGCTCTATTGTTATAAATATAATCTCTGTTATAAATATAAAGGCTTGTATCATTGTCGCATTGTTTTTTTTTTGCTTATCAATATTGTAGTAAGTATGCTTCGATTATCTATACATCTTTTGGGGTGTAAGTGGTTCATCAACATCTTTGAACCAAAGCCAACTTCACCTGCATGCGATGCATCCTGCTGACTGATAAACGAAGCTCTGGCGAAAAGAGAGGTAGGGAGCGTAATTGTAAGCTACCCGACTTGGGAATGTCCTCCACCTCACAGAATACCGCAACCAAATAACGGTTCCCGTGAGGGCTGTTGTGTTCCGGCGAGTAAGTGAGGTCACCAGAAAGGAAGGAGATGCTGCGATGGCAGCGGGGGTAGCGGCGCTCGAGCGATATTTTATGTTGCGAGCGTTAATATGGCTACGGTAACCGCGTCTTATCAGGCGGGCCATATGCTTATCTGCCATCCGACGTAGTACAAAAAAAAACCTGTAAGTATGCGAAAAATCAAAAGAGGATTCTATGATCCGAAATCGAGATTGAGTAGAGCGAGTAGATTCGCTGAGTGTATGTTTTCCATTGATTTCAATGGAAAATGTATTTTTGATGATCATTCCTCAAGGACATGATCGATCTCAATTTTTTTTCGACACATTTCAAGACATTTCAAGGTCTTTAATTGTGACAAGTTTTGGATTCATTTCCAAGTGTGACTTTTCGGCGTATATAAGTGTTTCGCTCGCTCCACACAATAAATATTAATATGTATATATATATTATAGTCAATACCCGAAATCTAGGCGCTCCTACGGTAGACTAGTTGACCCCTCGTGTGCCGCCACCTGTCAATTTTGTACCAAGCGCTGTACGGATGCTGCACCCACCATGGGACCGTGGCACGCTAAGGGTTAACTTGGGGTACCTCAACTTGCCTCTCCAAAAATAAGTCGAGCTTCGCTCGCTCGGCTTTTATTCGTCACAAGCTTAACCTAAACCACAGTATAAGTAATAGTACTAAGTCCAATATTGGCCACTCCCTATCGCTCTCTCGTGTCGACATCGCTCTCTCGTGTCGACCTCGCTCCCTTTCGAGACAAATCTGGAACAGTTTGTATGGCGCCACACATACACATGCTCATCACGCTCCGCACAGACATCATTGTTTCATCATCATCATCAGGTCATTTTAGTTTCCAGTACAGGAGGACGACCCTCTCTCGCCCGTCCCAGACAGAAGGAGGATTTGGCCGACACTCCCCACGCTGGCCAGACGGGTTGGTGAGGCTTGATCAATGTTTTACAATGTATTTCCCTTAGTCGCCTTGTACGACATCCACGAGAAGAGACGGAGTGATTCTATTCTAGTCTGCCGAAAACCACACGGCCCAACGGAAACCTCAACTTGCATCTCCAAAATTAAGTCGAGTCACGTTCGCTTGGCTTTTGTTGGTCACAAGCTTAACCTAAACCACAGTATAAGTAATAGTACTATGTACAAATAAGGCCACTCCCTGCCGCTCTCTCGTGTCGACCTCACCTCCCTTCTGACAAATCTGGAACAGTTTGTATGGCGCCACACGCACACATGCTCATCACGCTCCGCACAGACGTCATTGTTTATGTAGTAGTAAACGACGTGAAATTTGTATGGAGTGGCCAGGGTGTGCCTAAACTAACCAACGTCCTCGGTCAAAACTACTTTCTACTGCATAAGTCGGTTAAAAGTGGTTATGATCAACGTCCTTAACCAAAACATTTTTTGACCAATTAAGCAGTCAAAAGTATTTTAGAGAGGTTTAACTAGTCAAACCTAGGAGCACCTAGACTTCGGGTATTGACTATATATAAATATAAAAAATTGACAATTTTATCGACAAAAATACCCCCATGTGAGGGTCTGACGCCACTCCTCTTGAAATGGCCGCCATTTTTTTTTTATTTTTTTTTTATACTACGTTTTTTTTATAATTTAATTTCTTTATTTTTGGTAGCACAGGCAAATATAAAATATTTCTATAGAATTGGAGGTTTTACAGATATGAAAAAGGATTCATTTAAAGGACGATGACATCGCCTATTAACTAATACAAAGATTAATTTAAAAATATTGAAAATCTTAATTCATGAAAAAAAAATAGAACACATATTTTTTTATATATATATTTTTTTTGTCGATATTTTTTTATCTATTTTCACCCCCTTTCGGGGTGATACTTTATCCTGGTACACGCAGTATATTGTATTAATAAAACAAAATTTTAAATAAATTACATCAATTTTATTGAGTTCATATTCAACCATCTTACAGCCTTTCGTTCGGTTTCGGGTTGGAACGATCTTCCACCACCATTTTTTTACATCATCACGTTTCTTCTTCTTACATTACAATGGACACTGCCGATCTTGTACAACGGTCGAAGTAACTTGATCTTCCCTGCTCTTTTTGAAAAATACTCAGTTTTATTTAGCTAATTAATCCTCAACCATCTTTAGCAACCTGTCCATAGCAATAGGTTGAAACGATCGTCCACCATCATCCGAGTACATAATCACATTTCTTATCACATAGCAATGTAGACTGCCGATCTTGTACAGCGGTCTACCTTCCCTAGTCTTTCCTGCTATTGGTACGAAAGTTATTCCCTTTTCTATACAGCGGCATTCTAACAACTCCGAGAAGCTCTTCTGTTGATTCGCTGATGCCAGAACTTCAGCGATTTTAGTAGATTCTTTCGTGTCTGCGATTGTAAAGCTGGGCGGAGGAGGCGGTTCTACGGAGTCAATGTCGGTGCTTCGATTCATCATGTCAAGCGCTTTGCGGAATGCGTCGCGGACGGCTGGCTCTTTCAGAACTTCTTCGGGGAACATTTTCTGTTGGAATATTATAAAAAATATTGTAGAAAAGCGTTTATTTAAAGGCAATTATAATGAACCTAAACCGGAAGAGTTTAATAATCTAGTAACGTTTAGCTCCATCATTTGTTTTATACTACACCTGATTATTAACAAATAAAGTCACTCAATTGTCGAGACCTTATCATCATCTTTTTTTGAGCCAAGGCGCGTCTACTGCTGAACATAGGCCTCTCTGATAGAGGTGGTAGCATTATAGATGCTTGCTAACTTGCAAGCAGGCTGTGACTTTAAAAAGACACTATGTGTACGGTGCCGACTGTATCGTTACCTTGAAGTTAGTGTACGAGTTGAGCACGGTGGCGTGCGTGGGGTTGGTGTTGAGCCAGGCGGCCAGCGCGGCCAGCCAGCGCGGCAGCAGCGCGCGCGAGGCCACGGCTGCCACCGTGGGCGCGCCCAGCAACTCCAGCCAGTCCACGCACCACAGCCACGCCGCTGGGGAACACAGGATTAAGGTCGATAAACACGCCACAAGCGACAAACACCCATGCTAGTTATCTTAATAGTATGTAAGAGATTTTTTGGGGCCTGAATGTCTCATCACCTTTAGAGCCAAAGCCAACCTCACCTGCACGTGGTGCACCCTGCTGAGTGACTAACGAGGCTCTGGTAAAACAAGGTGGGGTACAGCGTATCAGTAAGCTGCCCGATTGGGGAAGTGCCTCCACCTAACAGAATAACGCAACCAAATAACGATTCCCTTGAGGGTTTTATTCCTGCGAGAAAGTGAGGTTACTAAAAGGGAAGGAGTCGCTGCGTCGGTAGCGGGGTGGCAGCACGAGCGTTAATATGGTTACGGTAACCGCTTTACATTAGCCAGTGTTTGTCTGCCACCCGATATAGTATAAAAACAAGAGCGTAGAGCGGGCACGGACTGTTCTCGCGGCCGACGAGCTCGAGCGGCGCCAGCTGCAGGCAGTGCTCCAGCTTGGGCACGATGTGCTGGTGCAGCATGGCGGTGAGCGCGGCGCCCCAGGGCGCGCGCCAGGCGGCCAGCAGCGGCCGCGCCGACCCGTCGGCCGGGTGCCAGGCCGCCAGCGCGCTCGCCAGCCGCGACCGGATCACCGGGTACACCGAGCGCGCCAGCGCCTCGCCTGCACACGGACATACCATATCGTATCATATTTGATACACTAATTATCAACAATAAAAAACACAATAGTCCACTAACAAAAAATATAAGTATTAAAGAGCCTTACAACCTCTTAAGGAAATACCGCCGCCAAAAATTCCCACCAGAGGATATCCCCGAAACTATCGGCATAGACAATCCAATATGTATGTTAATGATAAGAATACTATTTTACGAAATTAATCACAGATAAGAGACTAGGTGTCATAATGGATTCCAAATTAACATTCATTTCTCATAATGACAATATAATTGGTAAAGTATTTAAACAATTGGATTTTATTTCAACAATAATAATATGTGAAAAAAAAAAACAGTTTTTAAAAGGTTTACCATGCTTTAAAAACTGTTTTTTTTTTCACTTTTAACTGTTATTTATAGGAGGAGGCAGATCATTCCAACCCTAACTGGCAGCGTACTTAATATAGAATTTCAACACGAATGCCGGTGTATGGTACTCATTAAATCCAAGTTTTACTGATACCGCGACTGTCTTAAAAACTCACAAATCTCGACTAGAGAGCGTTTTAAAGTACTCACCGGCGAGCTCGTGCCAGGGCAGCACCCACTGGTGCAGCGGCTGCGTGTCCCCGGTGGGGTCCCAGCCGCGCACGGCGGTGACAGAGTACTCACCGGCCAACTCGTGCCAGGGCAGCACCCACTGGTGCAGCGGCTGCGTGTCCCCGGTGGTCCCGCCGCGCACGGCGGTGACAGAGTACTCACCGGCGAACTCGTGCCAGGGCAGCACCCACTGGTGCAGCGGCTGCGTGTCCCCGGTGGGGTCCCAGCCGCGCACGGCCGTCAGTAGCCGCGGCGCCACGCAGCGCGCGGCGCTCTGCTGCGACACCCACGCCGGACACGCTCCACTCTCCGACCAGCTGGTCAACGCGCGCAGCATGGCGTCCGGCGCGCGGGGATTCCACAACCTGTAAAAAAAACACCTTCACATTGGACTTTTGAACGAAATTGCTTTATGTAATTATAGACGAAAAAGAAAACCTCTATTGCAACCCGTGAGGTCAGCTTCACATCAGGCGGGTTGAATGGTTGTCTGCCACCAACGAAGTATAAATAACACAAGTATAAAATACAGTGTATTTTACTATTTATTACTAGCTGGTCGGACAGACGCTTTCCTGACTTCTTAACAATGAATATTGAATTCGAATTGGCTTCGAGCAATCTGCCAAATGACTGACAAGTCTGTCAAACGACATTAAGTTACACTAGAAATGTTAATATGGTCGTTCAGTTTTCTTAAATTTCCCACTTTTCTTAATGTTCCGCGCAACGTTCTTATTTTGTTTCTTTCATAATAACCTCTTCCATAACAAATACAACATAAAAAGAAATAGCGGAATCGGTCCAGCCCTCAAATAGGGATTCATATACAAGTATAACTACTACGTAAACAAAATGATCTGTGCAATGCGTGAAGGAGTGGCCGTATTATCTTGCTATTACTGTATTGTAGGTATAATATATAATAGACTAGCGTACGTAATAGATTTAAGTTCATCAGAGTATTGATGCCTTTAACAATATTTTATACAATCTGTACTTAGTTTAGAATAGTAATGTGATTATTTAAAGTAAATTATTTAAGAACTATTACGCCTGAAACACAGGAATATTCCTAGTTCAGGCACATGGCAAATTACTCCATTATGTTAATTTAGACTTAAGTTTTTGTTACTTATGTTTTTTTAATAAAAGATTTATTATTATTAATTATTATTATTACCATCTAGTAATAGCAAATTGTACCTACGTGTGCTTTCTCGCCTTGATCGAGCTCCTTTCAATGACTGTAAGGTTGACTGGTAGAGATCTCTATTAGGGATAAGTACGCCTACGTATTACTCTATATTTTTAAGAATTGTATTACATTAAAGAACTCACAAGCAAACAAACTATACTTAGTACTGTTACTTATACTGTGGTACAGTAAAGATATTTACAACTGTATATTTAGGTATACACCGGTGGCAAATGATATTACTTTTTGGACAATAGGCTATTTGACCAACATTTTTTCGGTTTGATATGTTGAGACGTCTCAATAATATAACCATAGGTGAAAGAATTACTTCGATAGCACAAAAATCTCTTAAGATATGTTAATTTGAAAATCACAATTTTGGACTTTCCCGAAAACGCTCCATACAAAAGGCTACTGAGTTATGACGTCGTCGCAGGTTTGTATTTTGTATGCATCAAATCAGAATTTTGTACGACGGCTATGTTAAATATTACGTTTATGTATCATAGTAAAAGTTATAGTATTTTTTATTGCTTCTCCAATGGAAATATAATTTTTTAATAATTTCATAAATTTAAAATGGACTTTCCTGCCAAACTGATCGACCTTAAAATAAGTCGGACGGAAGATATTAGAATGAGAGTATGCAAATCTTTATAGTTTGTGTATTTTACGATATTGTTACATAATTTATAACATTGTCAAATAGCATATTGCTATACATAACGCATGCCCGAATCAACATCCTGTAGTCGAGCGGTAACTTGTTGCTATTATAAAATTTGCAAACGTTCGTGCCGCAACAAGATCAACAAACTCCACTGCAGTACATCAACATGAGCTTTCTGAACTCATAAGGATAGTTAGGGGTGTAAGTTGAGGTCACCAGAAAGGAAGTTGATGCTGCGTTGGCAGCAGGGGTTGCGGAGCGCGATCGATATTTTATGTTGTGAGCGTTAATATGGCTACGGTAACCGTTTCACATCAAGCGGGCCGTATATTTGTCTGCCCCCGACGTAGTATAAAAAAAAAATGTCAAAATATACTCACTCGGCAGCAGTAGTCAGATGAGGTACGTAGTGTTGCCATAACAAACTGTTGTACGCCTCTTCCGTAAGGAGTTTCTTCCACTTCAGGAACGTCGGTATTGGCTCTTCGGGAGCCTCCAAGGGCTGCCAGGTGGCTAACAGCGCGCTTAGCAGTGGACTCACTATGACGCCCGCTATGGTACCCAGCCCGAACATGTCGTACTCGACAGGGTGTGATTCCTGGAATAAATTATTGTTCCCGTAAAATAAGGTCAGCATCAAATACATAATCATCCCACTCCCCTCCCCTGAATCGAAGGGGTTTAGAGCATACTCCACCGCGCTGCGGGTGCGGTGCCATCAATAGGCTTGTTGCCCATGTTACAAAATTATAAAAACTCTCTATCAGTAACGTAAAATACATAAAACTAGAACGATCTGCGATCTTAAAATTTTAATAACTTATGTCCGACGTGTTTTATGTTCGGTCAAAGTTTGGTGGGAAAGTCCATTTTAAAGGTATGAAATTATAAAAAATAAATATTACCATTGTAGAAACAATAAAAAATACTATAACTTTTGTTACGACACTGGCTACATAAACGCAATATATAACATAGCTGTCGTACAGATTTCTGATTTAATGCATATAAAATAGCACGGTGTGACGTCATAACGTGGTGGCTTTTTGTATGGAGCGTTTTCGGGATAGTCCAAAATTGTGATCTTCAAGTTATCATATCTCGAGAAGTTTTTATGCAATCGAAGTAATTATTTCACCTATATTTATATTATTGTGACATCTTTAAATAACAAATCGAAAATAAAAATGGGATACAAGCCTATTGCGGGTTAGCGGGGGCCAGTGTTTTTTGCCGCCTAAAGGCCACTGACTTGGATTAACGACTTATCTGGTGGCAACAACCAGAACTGTCATCTTAACGTTCCCTCCGAAACACGGCCACCCAAACGCATACAAAAAAATTCATTCAAATCTGTCCGGCCATTTAGGAGGAGTTCAGTGACATACACACGTACAGTAAAATTATATACAACGTGTAACCCCAAGTTTTTTTTTATACTACGTCGAGTGGCAGAAGCGTACGGCCCGCCTGATGTGAAGCGATTACCGTAGCCGTATTAACGCTCGCAACATAGAATATCACTCGCGTGCCGCCGACACCCCGCTGCAATGGAAGCATCTCCTTCCTTCCTGGTGACCTCACACTCACTCGCAGGAACACAACAACCCTCAATGGAATATAAATATTTGACAACCCTCAATGAAATTGTTATATAATGTGGCTGCGGTGTTCTGTGAGGTGGAGGTACATTCCCCAGTCGGGTAGCTTACAATTACGCTCCCTACCTCTCTTTTCGCCAGAGCTTCGTTTGTTAGTCAGCAGGGTGAACCGCGTGCAGGTGAAGTTGGCTTTGGTTCAAAGATGTTGATGAACCACTTACACCCCAAAATGTATGCAAAACCTCTAACACCCCAACTGAGTTTTATTACTATAAATTGATATATCTAAGTAATAATCTCGAAAAATAATTTTCTCGGAGATATGAACACTTTTTTGTTTTCCTAATAATTCTAATAGTTTCTGAGCTCTGTGACGCTTTCTTATCAAAAAGACGCGCCAATGGCTACGATAGGCAAATATTCATATTAAAGAGCGAGCATCGCGTCAATGACGCGTAAGCGTCGCTCTCTGCACGGCGCTTAAGACTTTTTGGACGCGGCGGTGTTACGTTTGTTTACCTACTTCAAATTTTCTCGCTTGATTGTCGAGCGCAATTTAATAATAGACACGGCAATTAAAAATAATTATTATTATTTATCAAAACCAGTTACTTTAAAAATGGAAGAAAATTATAGAAGTGATCCTACTCATGATTCTGAACAAACTATTTTTAGGTTTTGCGTACTTGAAGTTACACGTTGTATATAAAACATATACTTTTCCCTATTTGTTTTCATATAAAGATCAGTAAAAAATAGATATAGTCACTTGTGTACATACCTTCAAATCAGCCAATACTTCGTAGGCCGTCTCCAGCGATATATCAGGCTTGTCAAGAGCTTCGACCCTGTGCAGAATCTTCTCGACCTTCTCGATGACGTCATCGTGCTCCTTCAACTTCACGCTGCACTCTTCTAGGTCCCTCTCGAGGACTACTATTTCGTCTTCCGCAGTGTGCAACTCTCGAGCATTTTGGATAATATCCTGGAAATATACAGCATTATTAACTAAGGCATAATCTGGATGCATGGATCATGTATACGCGCCGAATCGTTTCGGTATGTAATTAGGGTGTAAGCAGCTCATCATAACCTATAGAAACTGAGATAAATCGATAAGATGCAATAGTATAAATGGTGGGGTCGAAAAAGCGACTGGATGCGGAAAGCAGAGGGTATTGAATTATGAAATGAATTGGGGAAGGCATAAGCCTTCCCTATATATATATATTGGATATAAATCCAGCAGTGGGTATATATAAGTTGATAATGATGATATACTCTCAAAGGAGTTGTATCCAGGGCCGTAAAACCATTAAAAAAACAGCATCAGAGGATATGCTGTACCCATGTCCAGTATTTGTCATGGTACAAAAACATACCATATGTTCTTCCCGTGATGCATAGATATATGTATTACTAAGACTAGACTGTCGCGGAGTGTCTCGCGTGGGCAGGCTGCCCCACTGGTGATTTAGAACCACTATACGCGACGTGGGAATGAGAAAGGTGAATTATTATTAGTCGTATGTACGTACTGTGGAATATGCCATTTTAGGCGAAAGGAGCTACGACTCTCTCACAATACAATTTTCAGTTGGAGTGATCAACAAGACACAAGAGAGCAGGACTGGATAGGCGTTTGGGCGGGGGAACGACATGGCACAAAGAACCAACGACAATTGATGCAGAAAATGACAAGACAATGTACATGACAAGACATGCATGACGAAGCCGAGACAAGGGCAATGACATTAATCACGATAGGCCAACAGGAATTTTACCACAAAAACTGAGCATTTGTTTAGACTTTTTTAACGTGATAACGTCTTATAAATCGCTGAACGCCGGCTGCACGCACGAAAAAGCATGACTCATTGTCACGTTACACCTGAGCCGGGCGTGCAAACGAGAGCGCGGAACAAGCTATAGAGAGGCACGATCGGCCTAAGCGTCCGGCTTGTGACGCACATATCTCTCTTCCACTGCATCCGTCTCCGTCGTCCACCGCCCGCCGGAAGACCGACCACTCCGTCCATGTTCCGGCGGGCGCGCGTGCAGCGGTGCGAGGGAACGGAGGTCAAGTTGCAACGAATGGTCGGCTCGGTCGAAGAGCCGCTTTGCTGTTTCAATGACGAAGTCTCGCACCGACTGCACGTCATTTTTGACGTATCGATCCTGGCCCTCCTGGCCGATCGCGCGGTATTGTTGAGCAAGGTATCGTTGAGCCCGCAGGCGAGGTTCACCTGCTCGCAGCTGTCGACCATGACCTCGAGGTTGTGCACGAGCTGCGGCGCGGCGAAGTTGTGGCACTTGCGGCGCGGCTCGTGCTCGAAGCGCGGCGCGGCGGCGCGCAGCGCGTGGTACCCGCTCAGCACGCGCTTCTCCTTGCCCGTCATGTCGATCACGGGCACGCGGGACAACTCGTTGCTGGGGACAGTGGCACACGGTGTGGACACGGCCTTGCTTATTCACTGGCGAGCCCGGAGGTCGATTGGCTAGCGATGGCCACTATAACTCCGAGGTTGCGGGTTGATCCCCACACCAGGTTTGTTGTTTTTATTTTATTTTTATACTACATCGGGCGGCAGACAAGCATACGGCCCGCCTGATGTGAAGCGGTTACCGTAGCCATATTAACGCTCGAAAGATAAAATATCGCTCGCGCGCCGCCACCCCCGCTGCCAACGCAGCATCTCCTTCCTTTCTGGTGACCTCACTCACTCGCAGGAACACAACCACCCTCAGGGAATTGTTATTTAGCTGCGGAATTCTGTGAGGTGGAGGTACATTCCCCAGTCGGGTAGCTTACAATTACGCTCTCTCTCTTTTCGCCAGAGCTTCGTTTGTCAGTCAGAAGAGTGCACCGCGGGCAGGTGAAGTTGGCTTTGGTTCAAAGATGTTGATGAACCACTTACACCACATAAACTCCGAGGTCGCGGGTTGATCCCCACACCAGTTTTGTTTGTAATTTTATTGTACATACTAGATATTCACAGCACAGAAAGTTAAAGGACAAGTACAAAGGCGGACATATCGCTCACAGAAATCTCTTCCGCCCAACCATAGAGTATTTGAAAATAATTTGATGCATGATACAAATACTTGTGTGATGAACATGTCTGTTTGTCTTGGAATGGATGTTTTGCTGTATTAACCAAAATACGTAAGTATATATATATATATATATATACTTATAATATATATATATATAATATTATTATAATTTATTTATTTTGGTTTCACACGGTGTGTAGTCTAAGTCGCGACGGACCAACTGGCGCAGTGCCCCGTTCGCTAAATAAACTTCAGCCATTTCCCGCTCCCTCTGCCTCAAATATCAACAACGAAAACCAAATGCACTTATTATTACCCGACTTACGAAAAACGGTATATTATTCGAGTGTATGCAAGTGGATTTTTTGGTACTCTCTACAGCCAAAACCACTTGACACAGTGCCCTCTCTAGTCCCAAATTTAGCGCAAGGCTTGTACTATGGGTAGAAGACTACAGTAGTGCTTAGAAATCACCTTCGTTATTTTTAAAAGTAACCATGTGGGTACCGTGTTCATGTATGGCAGTCTACATTAAAACCTTGTTAAAGTTACTTGTGTCTTTTGTTATTTTCAAGTTCAACGTTTCCGCGCTCGCATATAGTACATGTACTACTAATAAATGTACTTAAGCACATTTCTTTTGTAAATACATACATACAATACATAGCAAACACCCAGACCAAGACAAACAGACATGTTCATGCACACAAATACTTGTCTTGTGTGGTGATCGACCCCGCAACCCCGGAGTCAAAGTGGATATTGCTAGCCATTCGATCGGGCACGTCAAACAAAAAAAAGGAATCACTAAGAAAATGGTTAATTTTGTTGCAAGATAATTATGTTAGAATATAATCGTTTCTCACAAACTTATTCTACCGAAGACTATACAATAATACTGCTGCAACGTTTAATTTATTGAGTGGAGCGAGCGAAACCCTTACATATGCCGGAACTGGCACTTAAATTCACTTTCACATTCAAGATAGTGTGATGAAAGTGAATCTAAGCTCTGCGGATTTAGAGTAGTAATGATTTAGATACATGTTCCTATATTTAATTTGTATGACGTTTCTAAGTGCTTTATAAAGTCCAAGGAATAAAGATATTTTGATTTAATTTGAAAAGTCACTCTTGGAAATTAATAAGCTCCAAAACCTCTGGACCGATTTTGATGAAATTTGTCACAATAGGCTTTTTAACTAACATTTTTTCGGTTTGATATGTAGGTACGTCTCCATAATATAACCACAGGTGAAAGAATTACTTCGATAGCACAAGAATCTCTCGAGATATGTTAATTTGAAAATCACAATTTTTCCCTTTCCCGAAAACGCTCCATACAAAAGAGTTATGACGTCACAGGTTTGTATTTTGTATGCATCAAATCAGAAATTTATACGACAGCTATGTTAAATATTACGTTTATGTAATTAGTATCATATAAAAGATTTTTATTGAAGAATTACAATAAAAAACTTTTATATGATAATGAAAATACTCCTATATTTTTTTAATAATTTCATACTTTTAAAATGGACCCTAAATTAAGTCAGACGTAAGATATTAGATTCAAAGTTTGCAGATCTCTGTAGTTTTGTGTATTTTACAATATTGTTAAATAATTTATACAATTTTTGAACATTGTCAAATAGGCTATTAAAGTCCTCGACATGCTTGAGGTTTGTGTTGAAAAAAAAATTAAGATCGATTATGTCCTTGAGAAATGATCATCAAATACATTTTCCATTATAATCAAAACATACACTCAGCGAATCTACTCGCTCCACTCAACCTCGACTTCGGCCCCGTGGGCTAGAATCCAGCCTAGTATTTCAAGTTGTGAATACCTGGTAATAGTATGCATGGTGGGTTTACCCTCTTGTATGACATCAGCCGAGTCTCGGTAGAAGTACCGTCCCTTGTGCGACTTTTTCCAGTTGTACGACTTCTCGCTTGTCCCTTTCTCTTGTTCCTCTTTCTCTTTCAGCCGGCGCTCTTCTTCTTTTTTTGCTTTTAGCTGTTAATTAAAATAAGGATGGTAATAAACTGGGTATCTAAAGTTGGACCCTGTTATGCAGAATAGATCCAACCGACATTTTGTTATTTTTAAGTTAACGCTATTTAAAGTTTAATAGGATTAAAAATATCACACAGTATAAGTTTTGGGAAGCATATGTCATCAAGCTGCTAGAATTTAGCTCTAGAATGTCATCAAGCTCTAGAATGTTTTGGGGTGTAAGTGGTTCATCAATATCTTTGAACCAAAGCCAACTTCACCTGCACGTGGTGCACCCTGTTGACTGACAAACGAAGCTCTGGCGAAAAGAGGGGTAGGGAGCGTAATTGTAAGCTACCCGACTGGGGAATGTACCTCCACCTCACAAAATACCGCAGCCAAATAACAATTCCCTTGAGGGTTGTTGTGTTCCAGCGAGTGAGTGAGGTCACCAGAAAGGAAGGAGATGCTGCGTTGGCAGCGGGGGTGGCGGCGCGCGAGCGACATTTTGAGTTGCGAGCGTTAATATGGCTACGGTAACCGCTTCATATCAGGCGGGCCGTATGCTTGTCTGCCACCCGATGTAGTATTAAAAAAAAAAAAAGAATCTGTAGCGAATATACATGTATAAAACTCGATTTGAAGTTTCTCGCTACTGTAGTATGTTAAGCACAATGGCTAATTTGTATGTTTTACCGTAACTTGATGGTTTACTGTGACATATACGCATATTGCTTGGTCAGCGACAACCCAGTAGTATAGATAGCATTAAGACATTAAAATAAAGGCTCTGTTCATATACAACAACAAGTGTCTACATCATTGGTGCTCCTCGGAGCACCCTCCACCAGCAACCCTCTCCACATTATCACACTATGTATCACTCAATTTGCTATAGTTTGTCGGTTAGGTCTATTCTGTATAATGGGGACCAATTATAAAACCGGGCGACTATTATACTATCTTGGCCATTAAAGATGATTATAGGGGGTTGAAAAGGCCAGAAGTGCTTCGAGAAAAGGATGGTACGGCCGTGCGCTTTTTGCTCGACTTGGTGGGGGCACTGCCTGCCCCCAGGTATAACATACAAAGCCTAACAAACCTAGTATTTCAATCGCTCATCTAATAATTTTTACTCATTCATGTTATTAAAGTAGAACCATTTCATCTACAGATATACTTACGGCAGCTTTCTCCGGACCATATGCACCAATAGCTCCTCTCCCCTTCCTCAGGGTGGCTTCCACCGGCGCTGATATACCCTGCAGGTCTTTGCCTAGACCTTTGCCTGGTTTGTAACCCATCTGTAAAAAAAGTCATTAAATAAATAAATATTCCTAGACATGTTCGACGAGACTAGACTAGCTCGGTGGCGTAGCGATCAATGACGCGGCTTCGACACCAACGCTCGTGGGTTCGATTCCCACATAGGACAAACATTTGTGTGCATGAACTGGTCTGTTTGTCTTAGTCTGGGTGTTTTCTATGTATTATAAGTATGTATTTACAAAAAAAAAAATGTATTTACATATGTTTATCAGTTGTCTAGTACCCATATCACAAGTTTCGCTTACTTTGGGGCTAGATGGCGCTGTGTAATTTGTCTGACAATATTTATTTATTTATTATTATATTACACTCGGCCATCTAATCCCAAACTAAGCAAAGCTTGTACTATGAATACTAGATATTAAACTGATATAATACTGAAATATATTGTTTTTTTACATCAAGACAAACAGACATGTTCATGCACACAAATATTTGTCTTGTGCAGGGATCAAACCCGCAATCTCAGAGTCAAAGTGGCCATTGCTAACCATTCGACCACCAAGCTCGTCAAACTGTTGGTATTAAATACATGATTATCTTTATTCTTTTTTTTTCAGCTAATGCGCGTTTACTGCGGAGCATTATGCCTCTTTCATGGACATCCATCTTTTTAATAATAACACCTATATCGCTCATTGGCTGCAATAAGGTCACAACGTACATATACGTCGTTGTTGCACGTAAATCACTTTTATGATTGTCCAACCAAATAACATTTAAAATTCGGCATCAACCCATAATCATCCCACTGCTGGGATACGGGTCTCCCCTCAATCGAAGGGGTTTAGAGCATACTCCACCACGCTGCTCAACTGCGGGTTGGCGGAGGCCAGTATTTTCAAGCCGCCTAAAGGCCACTGACTTGGCTTAACGACTGCCATCTAATGATAACAGCCGGGACCGACGGCTTAACGTGCCCTCCGAAGCACGGAGGAGCTCGAGATACATTTAAAATTAATTGCAACAAAATAAAATAAAACATAATTAGGTCTTATAAAATAATATTTCTAAGGAAGTAGAATTAGCATATAAAAATAGATACCAAATAGACGTTCGAAAAATGCATGGCGATGTGTATGCATTTCGATTGTGTCGTTGTTGCACCAAATGAGCGATATGTATTTATACACATCTTTTTTGACGAGCTCGGTGGTGTTATTGCCTGTATCAGTCTAATCGAATACGGAAGTTAAACACCGTCGGCCGTAACCTGTCCATGGATGGGTTTACTGTTTCGAGCTCCTCCGTGCTTCGGAGGGCACGTTAAGAAGTCGGTCCCGGTCTTGTCATTATAGATGACAGTCGTTAAGCCAAGTCTGTGGCTTTAGGTGGCTTGAAAACACTGACCTCCGCCTAGTTGAGCAGGGTGGTGAAAGATGCTCTTAACCTCTTCAATTGAGAGGAAAGCGATATCCCAGCAGTGGCATAAATACTATATTCTGACCTGTGATGTGACACGCTTGAGACAATAGGTATGTCTCAGAAGGACGGATGTTAAATCTCGTGATTTCAACTATAGATTCAAACGGAGGAGAAAGTAGTCATCCATCTATGGGTCTATCTAAAGGATCAAAGTGGACGAAAGGGAAAATGTTGAATGAATAACATGTTATTGTAGAAAAGCTCAACATTAATTTCATTTCCAATCAATAAATAGTAATTTATGAAACTGTTGCATAATAAGGGTTCTTAAAATACGAGTGTGAGTTTATCACATGAGCTGAAGGCAAATGTGATAAACTCACACTCGTATTTGAATAATTAAATGAAAATAATTAAATGTGTTAAGACCTAATTATGTGCAGTTTCATACATTATTTTATCTAATCTCAGAATAGATGATAATAATATTTTAAATTGGCCGTGTGGTTTCCGGCAGACTAGAATAGAATCACTCCGTCTTTTTCCGTGGATGTCATACAAGGCGACTAAGGGAAATACATTATCAAACATCGATCAGGCCTCCCCAACCCGTCTGGCGAGCGTGGGGAGTGTAGGCCAAATCCTCCTTATGTCTCGGACCGACGAGAGAGGGTCGTGTTCCTGTAGTGGAGACCAAAATTGATGGCTGTGCGTAAAAGACTGACATTAAGATTCTGCGTTTAGTTTTTTAATCTACAATTTCAGTATGAGAGTAGGACAAAAATAATTTTGACTTACCTGCAATAACAGTTTAGCACCAATACCCTTAGTATGTTTCTCCCAATTGCCCATATTACCTCCGAGGTTACTCGAGCGCATGCCTTGCCCTTGCCGGCGGATGCCTGCCGTTTCTGACTCATTGGGCATTGACGGCCGCTCTTCTTCATCTGAACTGTTTGCAGTGATCTTTGACCATGATGCGGATGGTGCTGATGATTCTATTTCTGTATTTAATATTTTATTGTTAAAAATAAATAGGCACTATAACAAACAAAAGTGGAACCACTTTCTCGTTAATATTATTATATTAATGAGAAAGTGGTTCCACTTTTGTTTGTTCCACTATCACATTTTCTATCACAACTGAACGGATTGCCATGAAGCTTTGCATGCATCACTTAGAAGTCTAGAATAAATAATAGGTCGCATTTTATTCTGAAAAAATGAGCTGTTCCCGAGGGATGACCAACCAAAATTTGGCGTGATAACCGAAATTCTCACAGGCGAAGCTGCGGGCGGAAGCTAGTTGTTTTTGTATAAGAAGGAAGTTTATTTGACCTTCTTTGGATTTATTTGAGGTTCTTTTAGATTGAAAAGAAGGATCAATTGACTATCTCATGTCAATTGATTGTTTCTTTCGATCTGGATTAAGTTCTGGAAAGTGATATAGGCTACAGTTTATTGCAGAAAAACATATTATTCCCACATGAAAGAAAACAGGCTACAGCTATTATACTGTTACAAGTCACAGAAGACCACAGTCAAAAAGATTTTGCAACAAGGTTGTTGTGTTTCTGGGAGTGAGTGTGGTAGTCACAAAGGACAGAGCTGCTTCTTTGCCAGCAAGGGTAGCCTTTCTGGGATATGAGTCTCTCCTCAATCAAAGGGGATAAGAAAATGTTTTGTTTATTTGTTTTAAATTTCCTAATTTTCCATAATTTTTAATTAAGGAAATATTGCAAAGTATTTTGGGAGTTTCTGTTTTATTAAAGGGTGGGACCAATAACTACCCTTTAATAAAACAGAAACTCCCAAACTTCCTACTTGCTATTTTTATATGTTTTAGTGGTAGCTACAAAAATTAGGACACAAACCTTTTTTCTCTTCTTTCTTTTTGCCAGCCTGTTGCACACCCCCCGCCACAAATCCGATAGGTGCTGAGAAGTCCTTAGGTTTCCGAGACCTTTGCCTGACATTGTCTTCATTGTCGTCTTCGTCACTGTCTTTAGCCCATACACCTAAAAATTATATATTTTTTTATGATGTAACATTATATAATAATTCAATTACAGATTAAATTTCCTACATTTGACACTATTTTCACTATGTAATATAGGATAGAATATAAATAAATAAATATTCCCAGACAAATTACACACTGGACAAATGGCAACTAAGCAAAGTTTGTAATATTGGTACATAACTGATTACACTTAATATATATTTTTTGTAAATACATATGTAGATATATAGAAATCACCTAGACTCTTCGTCTAGGTGATTTCTTAACAAGCATGTTCATGCACACATATATTTGTCTTGTGCAGGGATTGAACATGCAACCTCGGATTCAAAATGGCCATAGTTATCCATTCAACCACCAGACTCGTCAAAGATTTAAAGATCCTATATTCTAACTTATATGAGATATTATGACACATAATTCTAAATTGACAATACAATAACCTATTGTCTACAATAAAAGGTCTACAATTCAATCAAAAGTCCAAAAACAAACCTACAATTAGCTATCACATTTCAGATACTAAAACATTAGTTTGGAGAGAAACCTTATATAATGTAAATTGTATAGAGAACACCTGTAAAACTAAGAAACCTGTAAAAATAAGAGCAAAGTCTACATATAACCACTTCACACAATCCCGTTTTAGGCAGAGCAGATTGTATGAATTTGCAAGCACTAATTGAGTTTTGTTTGCACCGTTTGTGAGTCTTCTGTACTAACAGAATCAGGTTTTTAACTTGCAAAACACAATGGTATCTTTCTTTTGCTGGAGAGAGCAGAGCCTCATTTACTTGCTGGCAGAGGGCACCAACGTCAAATAAGGTTGGTGTTGGTGACGATGTTAAGCCACTTACACCCTAATCACACTTCAATTTTACACTGATATATAGAATAGAATATTGGACATAAGACAGAACCGCCGCTATGAGATGGGGGGAGGTCTAGTCCCTGTGAAAACAGCGGGTATTTTTCCCGCGAGCTGCTTTTTTTTTCTACGCTAACCTAATTACGTCAGTAGCTGGTCAGAGGATTGTCTTAAAAGCCGGGACACAAACGAATAAAGCAAGAGTATTCGTGGTAACAAATTGTTCAATGACAGTAAGTTCTCTATGTTAATAAATTAAATAAAAGCCTTGCATTACAATAAATTGATTTACCATATATCTGCTGTTCTTTCTTCGCTCTACGAGTTCTATTTGGATTGAATTCATTGTCCAAATCGTAGTCAGTGATTTCAAATCTTATAACCTCGTCGTCTGACATTTTTCACTATTTATCCTTAAATCCCTTCTGGAAATTAGGTAGCCAGCACTATTTCACAGACTTACTCAGTGATACGACTTATTATTATTGTATATTCGCTGAAGTTAATTTTATTTCAATTCAATTCTTCTTTGTGGCGTTCTTGAAGTTCTCGCCAATGTCAATGTTGCTTATTCCGTTATAACACATATAGCCAAGTAGGTGACTATTCTCAGTAGGTGACTCTGCTATAGATTAGCTTTGTGAGTGTACATAAACTCGATTTGAAATTAGTTAATTACGATTCGGACGATCTGTTGATATACCTAAAACAAAGGACAAAGACAACATGTAAGACGGCACAAAGGGTTAGTTGATTAGTATAAGACAGACAAGTTACAGTTTAATATTGTTAAAATTTATATAATTAGATAGACTATATACTAAAGGAGAGAAATTCACCAGGGATAGAAGTGATTTAAAATCTATAGGGCGAGGGATGGAAGAGGGAAGGAGATCATAGAGTGAAGATGGATATTTGGGACAACTGAAGAAGATATGGTCAGTGGTTGCTTCGTCTAGACCACATTCACATAACGAATTATCCTTCACCCTGATTTTAGCCGAGAACACGTTAGTGCAGGCATGACCCAATCGTAAACGACAGATGATTGACGTCGCTCGTTTATTTACGTCTCGATATTTGAAAAACCATGGCTTAGATGGTATGCCATCTTGGATGGAAGCGTAGTGTATGCCTTTTACGTTTCTTGACTTAACCCATAACCTATTCCAGCCTGCCGCCAGTTTACCATGAGCAAGCGGAAGTAGATCCTGGGAATATGCTGTACAGTGAGGAGATATGCAGCCGCTTTGTATAGCATCTTTGGCACAACGATCCGCCATTTCATTCCCTGGAATGCCACTGTGACCCGGAATCCACACTAGTTGTACTTGAATACCCTTGGTATGGCATCTATACAATGCTTGTCTAATAGCTAAGATGACAGGTGATTTAATTTTGCTACGAAATTGGTTGGCAGCGATTGAGACCAAACAACTTCTGGAGTCAGAAAAAATAACAGTTTTAACAATGTTGTGAGATTCAATATATAACAGAGCCTCCAGAATTGCTGTAGCCTCGCCAGTAAAGATCGAACAAATAGAAGGGCATTTGAAATTTAAAATAATCCTATATACCGGGATCCAAATCGCAGCTCCCACACAACTTTGTTCTGAAGTTTTAGATGCGTCAGTGTACATAACCATCCAGTCACTCCAGAACTCTTCAATAGCTGAATTTAACTTAATAGATGCAAATGCGCAATTTTTCACTATACCTAGATTAAGATCTACATTAGGACGATGTATAATGGCTTGAAATTGAGTGTCAAATAGGGGATTTATTCTGCATTGGTAGACAGGACAGGGGAGACGAAGATAGGAAACAAAGCTATTAAACAAACACGGGGGATTTTTATGAGCCCAATACCCACCTGTGGAAATATATTCCGAAAGTTGATGCAATTTATTTATTAGAGGATGGTCTGTCAGTTGTAGTGCCTTATGTAAGAATCTGTCTGAAAGAAGTTGCCTTCGCAAGTGCAGTGGACATTCCACACATTCAACCTGAAGGGCGTTAATTGGAGAGGATTTCATAGCTCCAGTAATAATACGGAGACATTTGTATTGTATTTTGTCCAGATAATTTAAGGCTGTTTTGTTACAAGGTTCCAGAAGGAAGGAACCATAGTCCAAGTGGCTACGTACAAGTGCATTATAAATAAGTTTCTGTGTATATGGATGAGAACCCCACCAAACTCCAGAAAGGGAACGGAGAACATTAATATTCTTCTCACATTTTTGAAGTATATGATTGATGTGGTGGGTGCCTGATAATTTTGCATCCAGAATTACACCTAGAAATTTGACCTTGTCCTTAACTGGGAAGATTTGCCCATTATAGGCGATAGAAATATTCGGTATAATTCTTTGACGAGCAAAAACTACTACACTGCTTTTGGGTATTGAGATGGACAGCCCATGTTCAACTAGCCAGTCTTGTAAATAGGAGATGGCTGAATTTATTCGAGATGTCGTTTCTGAAACATTACCTGAAGAGAAGTATAGAGCTAGGTCATCTGCATACTGAAGAACGTTACAGAATGAATTGACAGTTAGTTCTAAATCATGCGTGTAAATGCTAAATAAAAGAGGGCTAAGCACTGACCCTTGGGGCAGGCCTTTCCACACTCGTCTAGGGGGTGCAGAGTAATTTTGTAATTTTATATGTATGGTTCTATCCGATAGGTAATTTATAATATAATTTACTATCTTCTCTGGTATGCTCAGATTAAGCATCTTATGCCTGAGCACAGGAAGAAGTACGTTGTCGTACGCAGACGACACATCAAGGAAAACGCCCACTAAGTATTCACGCCTAGAAAAAGCTATCCTGATGTCTGTGACGAGTGTGGCGAGACTGTCCATCGTACTGAACCCCTTTCGGAAACCGAATTGACTTTTTGGTAAGATACCCTTGCTTTCTACTAACCACTCAAGCCGATTCTTAATAAGGTGTTCGAGGATCTTTGCCATAGTGCATGAGAGGGCAATGGGTCGATAAGCTAACGGGTCAGAACTCTGTTTACCAGGTTTTAATAAGGGGATAACAATTTGAGATTTCCATTCTTCGGGAGGCTTACCTGAAATAAAGATACTATTGAGAATGTTCAGAAACCGGTCCTTAGTAGTAGAATTACAGTTAATAATGAATGAGTAGGGGATTCCATCTATGCCTGGTGAGGTATCCTTCAAGCCCTCTAAAACCAGATCTAATTCCTCACGGGAGAAAGGAGCATCAAACGGGTCGGAGGGAGAACGCGAAAAACTAGGAACACCTGAAGACTCTTCAGCAGATGGAGCAGAAGGAGGAGCTAATCTTCGGGCGAATTCCTCTATCCATACTGTATAATCGTTTGAGGAAATGTTAAGATCATCAGATGTCGAACACCGGAATTTCCTAACATTTCCCCAAACAGCAGAGGGGCGTGAATTAGGAGATAACCCCTCACAGAATTTATGCCAACCTTTTCTCTTTTTTTCCCCTAGCAATTTAACCGTCTCTGCTGCTACCTTCTGATAATTACAAAAATTGTCCCTGCACATGTCCCTAGAGTAAAGCCGTTCAGCAATTTTACGATTCTTAACAGCAGAGTAGCACTCCTGATCCCACCATGGTGGAGGCGAGGGTTTCTTCTTGGGAGGCTTTTTGAGAGGGATGGACTTGTCTGCAGCGGAAAGAAGGGAATTTTTAAAATCTATGTAAACCGAATGGGCATTATTCTGGTCTGCACAAGGGAGTTGAGAAATTAATTCACCAGAGCTAAGAGCAAACTGAGCCCAGTTTGCCCTGGTAAGACTATATTTTAGGCGAGGGTTGAATGGTGAAGCCGGAATATTATCATTAGAAAGGATGGAGATACATAAGGGGAAATGATCGCTGCCATAAGAGTTGCTTATGGTTTTCCATGAGAGTTGGGTTGATAAATGGGAGGAACAGAGTGAAAGGTCAACAGCACTGTTAATATTTTGGGAAGGAAGGACACGTCGGGTAGGGGAGCCATCATTGAGGATACATAGGTCTAAGTTATCCACTAGGTCAAGGAAAGAAGGGGATAGCGAGTCACAAAAATGTGACCCCCATGAGGTATGGTGGATATTAAAATCCCCAAGGATAACAACAGGAGGAGGTAAAGAAGAAATGATAGAGGATAGTTCATTTAGAATAGATACATTTGGATTAGGTATATAAACTGATAGGAAGGATATGTTTAAGGTACGAATGGCCACTGCATTGAAACTGTTAGAATGACTTGGAGGGAGGGGAATTTGAGAGAAGATAACAGATCTTGACACAAGAATGGCGGCACCAGCATGCCCATCATTCCTGTCATCCCGCAGACATGAATAGCCCGGTACCCTGAAAGGGGTACCAGGTCTAAGCCACGTCTCCTGGACGGCAAGAACAATGGGATTGAGTTTGTTAATAAGGTGGATTATATCTGTTTTTTTAATCCTGATGCTCCGGCAATTCCACTGCAGAATTGTTTGGAATGTTACTAGTTACTGAAAGAAGCTGAGTAAGTTTCTGTTGGACACTATGGGAAAGTTCCGTATCGCTAAAACGGGAGAGAAGGTTTGTAAGGGTAGACAGTAGTAAGTCGAGAAGGTTATCATTTGGGGAACTATTTAATGCACACCCATTAGGGAGAGTGGAAACAGGCGATTCTGTGATCATCTCATGGGCTCGCCTATCATAGCCAGGACTTGATGCAGGAGAATATTGTCGATGCGGAGTTACAATAGTTTTGCGGTAGGAGGACCTTTGAGGAGGATATAACTGAGCTATGTTATTGTATTGGGAATGTTGAGGTGAGGTAGGGAGATATTGGGTTGGTAGAGGAGTGGGATTGAGTCGCGCAGTGTCAGCAAAAGAGCGTCTTGATTGCGGAAATCTTGCAGAAGCTTCCAAATACGAGATATTGTCTTGCGACATTGTCAATTTTATAGATTTTTGACGGCTGTGCTCTGGACACGATGAGTCTTTGGCAGAATGACTGCCAGAGCAGAAAAGACATGTGGGAGCCTGTTTAGTACATGATACACCCTCATGACCCTGTGCACATACAAAGCATCGTGGACTTGATCGACACTGTGAGGTCACATGACCGAATCGACAACATTTATGGCACTGAATAATCGGAAGCACATATGTCTCAACCGGCATGCGAGTGTAGAAGCAATACACATTTGTGGGAAGCTTTTGGCCCCTGAAAGTCAACACCACTGTCTGGGTAGGAACCCAGACAGTGTTGCCACCCTCATTTACTAATCTTCTATTCAAGCGACGTGCTCTGATCACTGTGCCAAAACCATAAGGGACATCAATGGCCGAAACAAACTCTTCCAGAGACCACTCAACCGGGACAGCTCTGACAATGCCCATTCTTGTTATACTATACGAGGGTATAATAGCTTCTAAATGTGACGTTATTAGTGAGGGGTGGTTAATGAAGTTATTTGCATCAGCAGCAGTCTTGAATTCAACTGAGATCCGATTGCGTCCTACGCGTTTGACTCCGTCCTTGGTTATATTTTTTATATTTTGGCGGAATAAGAAATGACCAAATTGAATTGGACGGATCGTTGTGCCCGCAGCAGATGATTCCTCAGATTTGCTAACGTGCACGATGAAAGGAGCACTATCATCGTCGGAGTAGCTAGGTTTGTTGTTGGTAAAATCAGGGTGGGTGTACGTAACCTGTAATGAAGGGGTCGATTGGGAAGGATGCGTTATAGTTTTTTTTAAAGGTTGGGAGTTATCACTACTTGTTATTTGAGGACGTTTGCGTGAATTACTTTCATTATCCTCAGCTTGTATTTGTTGTTGTAAACTTTGAGTAAATAATGGCGGCGTAGGGGAAAGCACGTTGCTACCACCACCGGGATCCGGCGGCTCCTCGTCCATCTTCAATAAATTAACTAAATTAGTACTTACTGAATAGACACAGACCAACACCAACACAAATACACAAAAATGGCAAATCAACAGGTATTATAAAGAAAGAAAACTTAATTAAAAACCAGTTCCGTTCACAGTACGTGTATCACGCACTCAACCAAAAAGCAGAGTCAAGTTAATTTTATTAATTTAATACAGAATTTTATGTCAAATTGTGAAATACATAACAAACATCACAGTTTTTTTTATAGTTTTACGGCTCTGGAATCTACGTCCTTAGGACCAGCCCGTGTAAGTATTATTTCTTTATTTTATTCCCAGCTTCAAGGACATACCAAAAATATCGTCAGGAATAATCAAGGTATCATACACAGTGAAGTACTCGATAATAGTTTATATTGAACTAATAGTAATAGTAATTAGAGAAGAAAGAAAGAATGTAGTATGAAGGTAAAAAGTACAGAAAAAATCTCATCTTTAACGTAGATACTGCTCGTGATATGCAAAATTTCCTAATGATTGCTCTACACAACTTGAGAAACATACTCAGAGCTACCGTTATGCCAGCGTACTCATTTATTAGTTCTTATATTAAGAGGCCTGCCCTTTTTAAAAATGCTGTTTAAATAAATCCTGTGTGAAATTGTGTCCTTTTCAGTATAAATTCTTTAAAGTAAATTCACAGATGAATAATAGAAAAAAAATACCTACGTATGTTCTGAGAAGGTACATTTTTTTTATTATTGCCACATCCCGGCCACTCCATACAAAAAAACATCGGACGCGCAGCATGCGCCACCCTAGCAAAATTTATTTATTTATTTTGGCCACTTTCCCGAATTAATATCGGAAAACCAACATTACTATGTTTTGATGCTCTACACGAAACCGAAGTCAGAATTTCGAAATTTTTAGTTTTAATGGCAACGGACGGACAGACAGAACGACCGGACGATTTTATAAGCTCAATAAATTTCGCTGACAATGACGTCTGCCTGCAAGCGTGTATGAGCATGTTTGCGTGCGGCGCTATAAACTAACTGTTTCAGATTTTTCTCAGAGGGGAGATGAGGTCGACACAAGAAATTGGCAGGGACTGACCATACTGTACGTAATACTATTACTTCTAATGTGAACAAACAATTAGGCAGTATTTAATGGCATAACAACAAATTGAAACGACCTCCAGCATTAAAATATAATAATAGATTTTCGGTTCGGTTAGATATTGAGGAACTACTGGATGCCGAAAACATATAGTCAGGTAAGTTATGTACCTAACTAGACTACATGTTTTCGCCATTAATCTTGGAGCCGGAACGACAAACCGAATAAAATGATTAAATTGACTTGACAATTTCAGAAATAATCTTCGACTAAAGAGTAATTGCCAAAACAATACGAAGGTAGATTATTACTTTTCAAGAATTATAATTTGCAAAAAACACTATTGCCATATGAAGAAAAAAAAAAATTTGCAAAAAGTCAAATCTGACAAATCAAAAACGCTTCAAACTTCAAAGTCGTCGCAAATTGACGCAAATTCGCAATCGCAAAACGCGAAAGCGAAAACGCTTAATTTCAATTCTATTGTGTTGAAAGTTGTTATATTTGATTAATTATTCTTTGGAATGATTTTGTAGGTTAATATTTGCATTTAGAGAAAATCGGATTTCGGATGTGCAATACCAACGTGCCACTTCCATCCTCAATGAATTAGTACAGTGAAAATGTTGAGTAGGTTTTCCGATGTCCTACAGAGTGCTGCTGATGTTGTGAGTAAATATTTTGTTACGTAATATGCCGCACTTCTGATTGACAATTTCTTTTTTAGCTCTTTGATATAGTAAATTATTAAAAGCCTTTATACGCCTTCGTACTGCTAGTTTAGGCTGCACCAAAATTGGATTGGCCAATGTTGTGGTAAGAGTAGAGATGCCAGGTCAACAACAAAAGCTTTTAATTTATCCGAATATTTTACCCTGTCTGCTTGATTAACGCCAGATTATTGAGCATTCAATTTTGATTTTGCAATTTATTTCACAACTGAGCTGGTTTGGGCTTCGAGCAGTTGCAGTCACGTCTAGGTTGGTTTAAGATCACATACCAAGACATGCACAATGACCCAATCAAGTGGCTAAGTGTGGAAACAGTCCAGTGAAACTAAACTAAACTTCATATATATAATATACAGTCATCAATATCAAGTGTCGAGCTCGGTAGTCGAATGATTAGCAATGGCTACTTTGACTCCTAGGCTGCGGGTTCGATTCCCGCACAAGACAAACATTTGAGTGCATGAACATGTCTTGGTCTGGGTGTTTTCTATGTATTATAAGTAAGTATGTATTTACAAAAAAAAATGTATCTAGGTACATTTATCAGTTGTCTAGTACCCATAACACAAGCTTTGCGCTTAATTTGGGACTAGATGGCGCTGAGTAAATTGTCCAGAAATATTTAAAAAAAAAGTTGACTTTTGTGTGATTCCGGAACTTGCTCATCTGGCATGATTGGTAACCTTGTAACAATAGTCTGATAATAAGCACATTAAATTAGTGTATTCATTAAAGACAGAAAAAAATTGCTAAATTTGTACATTTTTTTGGTAATTTTGTGTGTCTACACAGAGATCACCAATTAGTTCCGTTTAGTTCCATTGAGGCTCTATTTTTAAAAAAATATTTTCAGTTTCCGTTTGACTAATGATTAAGGTTGAAAATTAATTCCACTTATTAAGTTTTAACTGCTCCAGTGTTGGAAAAAATACAGTATTTTAAAATTTTCTATAACAGTTCAAATTGTTTTAAACAAGTGTTTTATTTGTTTTTTTATCATCAAATATGTTTGAAATGTATATCAAATGTGTCACGTGACGTCATAATGACGTCTGTACATAGTGAGAATGTGAGTGTGTGCGTAAGGCCCCTCTACAAACTGTTCCAGATTCGTGTCAGAGGGGAGGTGAGGTAGATACAAGAGAGCAGCAGGGAGTAGCTATACTGGGGTGTATGTGGCTCACCACTACCTTAGAGCCAAAGCCAACCTCACCTGCACGTGGTCACCCTGCTGATGAACGAACGAGGCTCTGGCGAAAGAGAGGTAGGGCTCAGTGCCCGGCTTAGGAAGTACCTCCGCCTCACAGAAGACCGCAGCCAAATAGCATTCCCTGGGGGCATCGACCACTAACATATATTAGTGATCGATGTCTGCAGCGGTTGTTGTGTTCCTGCGAGTGAGTGAGGTCTACAGACAGCATAGAAATGCTTGGGGGATTGCTGTGGCGACATTGTGGGAGCGGCGGAGGATCCCGTCTGTTTATTGCCAGGAGGACTGAGCTGACCCGGCGGCCAGGGAGACCCGTTGAAACGGTTGTTCCGCTGGCCGCCCGCGGTATAGTACAGGGGCCCAATCGTGGCTAACCACCTCGAGAGGCTGCCCTATCATACCGCGCATAATCTCGGGGTAGATCGTCGTGCCGGTTGGTGACCGGAAGGTGGGGACCCGGCGACTACCTCCGAGGGGGTGCGGGGGCCCTTCCGTCCGTCGGGTCAGTGCAGCTCCTCTAACGGCAAGTTTATGGAGGGACGGGGCCACCGCCCCCTTCCCCTCTGTCGTGACAGCAATTTCCTATCTTCACGTTTCCCTTCCTACACTTATGACAGCGCAACAAAAGAGAACTGGTCATACAGCGGTGCACTCCCCTACCACCCTGTTAAAGGTGGAGTTTGCTAACATCCGCGGACTCCACGCAAACCTCAACGCCGTCCATCAGCACCTCGAGACGGCCCGGCCTGCCTTGCTGTTTCTGACGGAGACACAAATCCAGCGTCCAGCGGACACTTCTTACCTGCAGTACCCCGGCTATGTACTTGAGGAGAACTTCCACGCGAAAGCCGGGGTTTGTATGTTTGTTCGTTCGGATGTTTGTTGTCGCCGTCTGCGCTGTTATGAGGATCCCTCCTTTCCCGTCCTTTGGGTGCATGTGACTGTGGGCCTCCGTAGCCGGCTGTACATGTGCCTGTACCGATCACACAATGGGGATATGGAGACAACTCGACTCTTCGAGTACCTTAGTCGGACGGCAGATGAAGCGCAGGAGCGGTACCCTACTGCGGAGATGGTGTGTTTTGGGGACTTTAACTGCCACCACGACTCTTGGTTGGGTTCCTCCACAACCAACCATGCAGGAAGGACCGCTCATGCGTTCGCTCTGTCCCACAGCCTGACGCAATTGGTAGATCAACCTACCAGAATACCTGACATTGCTGATCAGGCGCCCTCTTTGCTCGACCTACTGCTGACCACCCACCCTGAGGGATACCGGGTTTCTGTTGAGGCACCCCTGGGCACCTCTGATCACTGCCTGGTGTCCACAATAGTGCCAAGCGTAGTCCTGCCGCAACCCGCGGCAGTCAAGCGCCGTGTATGGCACTACTCGTCAGCAGATTGGGACGGTATGCGCGACTACTTTGCTTCCGTCCCATGGGGGCAGTGCTGTTTCAGTGAGAAGGATGCTACGGCGAGTGCTGCGGCTATTGTTGGCGAGATTGGCATTGGGATGGAGTATTACATCCCTTACTCCGATGTCGCCATCAAGAGCCGGAGACGCCCGTGGTTTAATCGCGAGTGCGCCGATGCCGTTAGTAACAAGCAAGCGGCGTACCGTGCTTGGACCAGGGGCCGCGCCCACAATGATCCCAACATCAACTCGCTGAAATCAGCCTACAACGCTGCCACCAAGGTATGCAAGAGGGCATACATCAGAGCGGACGCACAGCGCGTTGCACGAGTGGGACAGGAGTTGGTGTCGCATCCCACTGGGTCACGCAGCTACTGGCGACTAGCTAAAACTGTGCAGGCCAACTTTTGTGAACCGTCGCTGCCACCGCTGAGATGCCCCGATGGCTCACTGGCACATCGGCCGCAGGAGAAAGCCGACCTCATGGCTAGCCTCTTTGCGGCTAACTCCCGGATCGATGATTGTGGCACACAACCAACAACTATACCCTCCTGTGGTTCTAACATGCCTGATATTCGTATCAGGCAGTGTGACGTGCGATCAGAACTACAATCACTCGATGTCCGAAAAGCCAGTGGTCCAGACGGTATTCCGGCGATAGTACTAAAAAAATGTGCAGCAGAGTTGTCTCCGGTGTTAACGCGCCTCTATCGTCTCTCGTACTCAACCGGTTGTGTTCCGGAAGCTTAGAGAGAAGCTAATGTGCAACCGGTCCCAAAAAAGGGAGACCGTTCGGATCCATCAAATTACCGCCCCATAGCCGTAACCTCAGTACTGTGCAAGATCATGGAGAGGATCCTCAATAACCAACTGATCCGCTACCTAGAAGATCGTTCCCTAATTAATGACCGACAATATGGATTTAGGCCGAAACGATCAACGGGTGATCTTGTAGCGTATGTGACGCACCTCTGGGGTGAGGCAATCGATAAACATGGTGAATCTATGGCAATCAGCCTAGATATTGCCAAGGCGTTTGATCGGGTCTGGCACAAAGCACTTCTCTCCAAACTTCCGGCATACGGTCTGCCTGTCCAGCTTTGTGACTGGATTGCTAGCTTCCTGCATGAGCGTAGAATCCGCGTCCTTGCAGATGGTTGCGCTTCGCGGTTCATGCCAGTGAATGCTGGCGTCCCCCAGGGTTCCGTTCTATCGCCCACCCTCTTTCTGCTTCATATCAATGATATGCTACCTCTAGGAAACATTCATTGCTATGCTGACGACAGTACGGTTCATGGGCGATATTTCGGTCGACCTGGTGCTGGTAGGACAGAGATTGGTGAGAAACGGGAGACTCTTGTCGTTGAACTGGATCGGGTGTTGGATCTCATTAGTAAATGGGGTTCCAGCAATCTGGTCGAGTTCAATGCTAAGAAAACCCAAGTGTGCGCGTTTTCCACAAAAACATCTCCATTCCATCCTACCCCCAGCCTTCAGAGCACTTCGCTTAATTTACGAGAGAGCTTGAACATGCTAGGCATGGATATTCGCTGCAACCTTAACCAAAGGGAATATATTGAGAGCCTCATTTCAACAGCCTCAAAGAAACTCGGGATCCTGAACAGGGTGCGGCGGTTCTTCGCGCCGGACCAGCTTTGTCTTTTGTACAAGACTCAAGTTCGGGCCTGCGTGGAGTATTGCTCGCATCTCTGGGATGGTTCCGCCCAGTACCTCCTCGAGGCTCTCGACAGGTTGCAGCGACGACCGGTCCGTATAATTGGTGACGAAGAGGTCACCAAGAATCTTGAACCTCTTCAGCTCCGGAGAGATATTGGCTCACTTAGCGTATTTTATCGCCTATACCACGGAGAGTGCTCTGAAGAACTGTTTTCCCTTATCCCTTCCTCCCCTTTCCGTCACCGAACAACACGTACAGGCTTGCGATGCCACAATTTCACCGTTGGTATCATTCCGTCGCGTACTAAAAAGTTTGGCAACTCCTATCTATGTCACACTATTAAAAAGTGGAACGCGTTGCCGGCATATGTATTTCCTCAATCATACAATATGGGATCCTTCAAGCGAAGCGTGAAGAAGCATCTTGTGGGCCAGCATGGCAGCGGCAACTGACAGGACATCAAGGTCTCTTGTCCGTTGCCGTTGCGATTGGGGCTCTTCTTTTCGCTTACCATCAGGCGAAGTGGAGCCAATATGCTGAGCTAATATTAAAAAAAAAAAAAAAAAAAAAATGCTCATCCTCATTATGCACAGACGTCATTGTTTATCTAATATTGAACGACGCAACATTTGTACACAAACAATTTCACATAACTCTCACATAATTTGATTTGTACACAAACTCTTTCACATAATTTGATTGCAAAATTTTACTAATATAAATTTTTGATCTAGTAATTTTCACTACTGCGTCAATGACACAAGTACATTAAGTATTTGCATACATTAAGTATTTGTGTCATATTTGTGAATTAATTTTAAGAAATTGTGTAGAGAGACCCTAAAATTTTTAACTATTGTTGCTTACAGTTGGCGCCTCCAGCTACAAGGCTGGAGGACTTCGAGTACCATTGGAAGATGATACTAAACTTCTACCAGAACTACGATGACAGCAATAAAGTTCATATTGAGGACACAAGGATACCTCATCATCTACATCAGATGCTACAGGTTCTGATTTATTTATAATATTTTTTAAGCTGTGGAATGAACTCCCTCTCGAAGTCTTCCTAGGAGACTACTGTATTTGTAGAGAAGAGCCCGAAAACGGTGTGGAAAGGTTTTTAGCGTCGGCAGCGCTCCTTGTGTTGCAGGCTTCCATAGGCTGTGGTAACTGTTTTCTATCAGGCGGCCTGTATGTTTGTTTGCAACCTTAGTTAGTTTTGCTTGGAACCTGAATTATTATGTATATATATTTTATTCTAGAATCGTGTCATGAAAAGAATACCCATAGTACAAGCTTTGCTTAGTTTGAGAATACATGGAGCTGTGGAATTTGTCCTGGAATATTTATTTGATTAACTAATTACTTAAACATTTGACTAAAAAAATATGCTTATGTGGCTTGCTTGTTAACAAGTATTTTAAGTCTGTATATGCAAGACATACTGCATATACAGACTTAAAATACTTGTTAGACAAATATTATTATATTAATTTCGATGTTCTTCATTGTTACTTTCAGTTAATAGTTGATGAGGAGAAGGAGCAACATGGCGGCACAGTAGGGCCGTGCCTAGAAGCAATTGTACAGCGTTCTATATGTATGCTGGATGCGCTGACAGCCCTGGCGGCGGCGGATCGCCCTCCCGGCGCACGTGCTCTGGCCTTGACAACAGGCACCGCATTGCTTCGGCGTACGCGACAGCCCTGCGTTAACAGTGCTCATGTGTATCGACCTTTACAGGTATTATAAACCATAACTTTATTTCTAAGGCTAAAGCGGACCCTATGCAACATTGTATTTCCGGGCCTACTAACGAAGTTTTCACTTCAAAAATAAAAATTAAAAACCTAATTTTCGAGCCCTAAATATTACGGGCCGTAGGCACGTCCCTGCTCCGTATCAGAAGGTCAAATAAGCAAAATGACCATGACTCATTAACGCCTTGAAACTAAAATGATCTACTACTAGTAGGTCAATGAAAAAGTCATGTTAGACAAAGTACTTGGCTAAGCGTTATTGTTCATTCAAGTGCATTTTATAAATTACTCCATTGTTTTCCTTATTATAAGTGACTGGCTTCATTTAGTACTAGCCACTTGTAGAAGTAATATACATAATATATCGTTTTTCATTTCAAACGTTCTCTTATAACTAAAGCCAATCTCAATGTAGAATGTTTAATAATAAAGCGTTGCCTAGCAACCTTTGACAGACAGAAATTAACAACCTTTTTTCCTTGACCTGTATTATTTTGGTACTTGTCAAACTTTATTCATCTCACGACTGGGATACAATATATCTATATATATAAAAGAGAAAAAAAACTCATTCACTCATCACGAAATCTCAGAAACTATAACACCTACAAACTTGAAATTTGGCAGGTAGGTTCCTTATAGGGTGTAGACATCCGCTAAGAACGCATTTTACGATACTCCACCCCTAAGGGGGTAGAATGGGGTTGGAAGTTTGTATGAAAGTCCTATGTTTTTGAAGCAAGAGACTTGAAATTCAAAATGTATGCTCTATAGATGGTGTGGAGGTGTACTAATAATGTGTCTTTGGAAATCAACCCCTTTTTGGGGTTAAAACGAGGGTTGGAAGTTTGTATGAAAGTTCTATGTTTTTGAAGTAAGAGACTTGAAATTTAAAATGTATGCTCTAAATATGGTGTGGAGGTGTACTAATAATGTGTCTTTGGAAATCAACCCCTTTTTGGGGTTAAAATGGGGGTTGGAAGTTTGTGTGAAAGTTCTACGTTTTTGAAGTAAATGACTTGAAATTTAAAATGCATGCTCTATAGATAGTGTGGAGGTGTACAATAATGTATCTTTGGAAATCAACCCCTTTTTGGGGTTAAAACGGGGGTTGGAAGTTTGTATGAAAGTTCTACGTTTTTGAAGTAAGAGACTTGAAATTTAAAATGTATGCTCTATAGATGGTGTGGAGGTGTACTAATAATGTATCTTTGGAAATCAACCCCTTTTTGGAGTTAAAACGGGGGTTGGAAATTTGTATGAAAATCCAATGTTATTGAAGTTAAAGTAATTATGGCAGAAAGATTTTAAATGATATTTAAGTATAAAAAATATTGAAAACAACTACATACTTACTATTATAAGGAGGGATGTTTTAATATAACAGTAAAAAGTACTTTAGGTTTTACAAAGAGGTTTTAAAAAATAATATCCGTCGACTTCATTGATTCTAAAAATTCGTCTAGATATTGATTATTTTTAACTTTTTTTATTTTTAGGGTTCCGAACCTCAAAAGGAAAAACGGAACCCTTATAAGATCACTTTGTTGTCCGTCTGTCTGTCTGTCTGTCTGTCTGTCTGTCTGTCTGTCTGTCTGTCTGTCTGTCTGTCTGTCTGTCTGTCTGTCTGTCTGTCAAGAATTTCTATGTCGAGAATGCGTGGAGGTATCAAGCTGAAATTTGAACTGTATACTCAGGTCTACGGTCCCATGAAGTTAAAAAAAATCAAACTGCTAAGTTTACGTAGAAAAAAGTTACGGCCGTTTATTCAGCAAAAAACGCATATTTCGACACACTCAAGGGAATCAAAACCTATAGGGTACTTCCCGTTGACCTAGAACTATGAAATTTGGCAAGTAACATCGTTATAGACTACAAGTACGGGAATAAATCTCAAAACTATACATTTGTAAATAGATCTTAAAAAATAGGGGGTCTATATTTTTTATAGGGTGTCGAAATTTCAAATTGAAACTACTAGTTCAAATGGGGTATCATATGAAAAACGGAACCCTCGGTGGGCGAGTCCGACTCGCACTTGTCCGGTTTTTTTTTCCTTTCATTAGGTATTTAGCTTTTTCGAATGTAATTAAAAAATATTTGCAAATAACTAACTCCACGCGTACGAAGTCGCGGGCGGCCGCTAGTAATCATATAATCCGACCAATGTAAGGTCATAGAAAGTTTCATTTTCTGGAAATTAAAACACAAAAAATAAGGTTGTAATGTCATGTATTAATGACTATGCGTGACGATAGTTATAAATAATTTTTATTGGTTTGATAGTCATTTTCTGATAAATATTATAAAATCTTTTTGTTTTTTGGTAGTCAAATGCTTGACAAGTGAAACAAAATGTATATCTTTATTCTTTCGTCGGTTTGTAAAGTCGCGATAATCTAACTAAATTAATAACAAATTGAAAACAAGCAAATAAATGGAAAGGAGATAGAGTTTCTACATTTATCTGCAGCATATTAAAAATTACCCCGAAGGTTGCGTACATCTGTAATTATTGTAAAAGACAGTAAATTAGGGTTGTTGAGTCAAGGAGATCTTCTTTGGAAGTTAGAAAAATGTTATCGACAAGAACAAAAATTATATTAAATAAAGTAATAATGTCCGAAATAATAAAATAATTGTAGTATGCACATAATAACATAATTTTAATTAATAGTAACGTTAGAACGATTTTCCTTGGATGAATATTTTACTTGTGACCTGACAACCCTACTCGCCATGATTTATGGTTTGTTCCGCATTGACTTTGGCTTTACTTATAATATGTCTATTTTAGATTTCAGACTTTTACTAGTAGAACTGACAACCCGAGTGTCAATTAGGGTCAATTAGGATCAGGGCAGGGCATCAGAGGCCGCTATCTGATGCCCTGCCCTGACCCTAATTGACACTCGCCACTGCATTGTGCCCTGACCTTAAAACGACGTAATTTCATTTTTTTTTTATACTACGTCGGGTGGCAGACAAGGATACGGGCCGCCTGATGTGAAGCGGTTTCCGTAGCCATATTAACGCTAGCAACATGAAATGTCGCTCCGCTGCTAACGCAGCATCTCCTTCCTTTATGGTGACCTCACTCACTAGCAGGAACACAACAACTCTCAAGGAATTTTTAATTTGGCTGCAGTATTCTGTGAGTTGGAGGTACATTCCCCAGTCGGGTAGCTTACAAATACGCTCCCTACCTCTTCTTTTCGCCAGAGCTTCGTTTGTCAGTCAGCAGGGTGCACCGCGTGCAGGTGAAGTTGACTTTGGTTCAAAGATGTTGATGAAACACTTACACCCCAAGATGTGAATATGTAGTGAAGCATTGAAAATATATATGTTACCAGTTGGCACATTCCACGGTTAGTTACATGATTAGCTTTAATTTGCTCAATAAATCGACCGAATCGAGATTAATCATCAGATCTACGCATTTGTAATGACATTATTTTGATATAATTTAATTAAAAAAATTAAACACAACAGGAAAAAATTAAAAAAGTTTGGAAATCGACTTATATTCACAATTTTTTTTTCGAGCAGACTAAAGCTAATCATGTAACGAATGGAGAGATAAGATAAATTATATGCTCAAATTATAATATATATTTTTTTCCTTGCGGCTACAGGTATAGTTATCGAATAAACTTGGTTTAAAAATCCAAAATTACGAACTTACATTGTTTACTTAATGCCGTTTCATTACTTAAGGCCGTCGTGTTAAGGTTAAGGCTAAGGTTTTGTGTCAAGACAGGTTCAGACGTAACATATGCTATATTTTATGTCAGTAATAATAAGCGAGCCACCACCTGCTGCTAATAACGAGGAATAGAAGCAGTTATGCCAGACGTCCATTAATGGGTTGTACGCCCATTTATTTCTCATCACACTTTGCAATAGTCTCAATGCCTGCCGAGACCTGCTCATGGCCATATTGTTCCACTGATATATGCTGGAGCGGGTCACGGCGGTTAGACAAGGTTACATTAACATTCACAAGGGGCCTCTCCGCGCTGGATCCTTATCCCCGCACGCGCCTATGACCGGGCTTGTCCCGTGAATCAAGAGAGATAATAATAATAATATTTGGTTGACTGGAAGAGATTCCTTCACGGAATATTATTTTCTGTCCGCCCTTGCAAATATTATTTTCTGTATACGGCTTACTTCTCTGTATCTTATTGCAATAAAGTTTTATAAACAAGACAAACAAACAAATTCAGACATATTGACTTGAGCAAAACTAAGTAAGCTGAGAAAGCAAGTGTTGTAGTTTTGGAGGTCATCCATAATGTTCAAGAATAATAATATTATATAAAACAAAAATATCATCATCAGGTCCATTTTAGTCTCCGCTACAGGAGCACGACCCTCTCTCGTCTGTCCTAGACGGAAGGAGGATTTGGCCTACACTCGCCACGCTGGCCAAACGGGTTGGGGAGGCCTGATCGATATTTAATAATGTATTTCCCTTAGTCGCCTTGTACTACATCCACGGGAAGAAACGGAGTGATTCTATTCTAGTCTGCCGGAAACCACACGGCCAAAACAAAAATATGCGTGAATTATAATAGACTACTTGTATGGTTTTCAGAGAATGTTAATCCAGTGCAATGAAAACCCAGCATCACCGACAGAAAAAGAAGAAGTGGAATTACTACTAACTCTCTGCGGGTTGGTGCGGAAAGAACCAGGTTTAGCAAACATATTCACCACCCCATTTGTCGAAGACAAGTCCAGCCTTCTCAGCATACCTGAAGATATCCAGAAGTTGATACCTATAAAGACTAAAGTGCAAACGCCAAAGAAAAATCCATTATTTGAAGTGGAACTGCCACCGAACCCGTTGAAAAATGTATCAATAATACGGACTAATGGGAACGATAACATGTCGAATGGTTCAGCTGATGATGCATCGTGTAGAAGTCAAAAGACAGTTTATGATGATAATGACAAGTTCCTGCTCATTGATCTGCTGTTGTCATATTTGAATAGTGCTGTGAGTATATATTTTTGACGAGCTCGGTGGTCGAACGGTTAGAAATGGCCACTTTGACTCCGAGGTCGCGGGTTCAATTCCCGCACAAAACAAACATTTGTGTGCATAAACATGTCTGTTTGTCTTGGTCTGGGTGTTTTCTATATATTATAAGTTTGTATTTACAAAAAAAAAAAAAAATGTATTTAAGTACATTTATCAGTTGTCTAGTACCCATAACACAAACTTTGCGTTTAATTTGGGACTAGATGGCGCTGTGTAAATTGTCCAGAAACATTTATTATTATTTTCCTATAGATATTACAAAGTTAAGTTAGCGCAACACATTGACACATTAAGTGCTTCACGCAAGTTTCGTAAGGTCCCTTGCAGGTTCTGCATTCTGGGCTACTAGACTTATCTTATATACCCTCTTCAATACTGTCCCCTAAAGATTTTAGATTTTTTTTATACTACGTCGGGTGGCAGACAAAAATACGGCCCGCCTGATGTGAAGCGGTTACTGTAACCATATTAACGCTCCCAACAAAATATCGCTCGCAAGCCGCCACCCTCGCTGCCAACGCAGCATCTCCTAGCATCTTCCAAGCAATAAAAAATACTATAACTTTTATTATGATACTAATTACATAAACGTAATATTTAACATTGGTAGCTGTTGTACAAATTTCTGATTTGATGCATACAAAATAGAAACCTGTGACGTCATAACTCGGTAGCCTATTATATGGAGCGTTTTCAGGAAAGGGAAAAATTGTGATTTTCAATTTAACCTATCTCGAGAGATTTTTGTGCAATCGAAGTAATTCTTTCACCTATGGTTATATTATTGAGACGTCCGTACATATCAAACCGAGAAAAATGCTGGTCAAATAGCCTATTGCAGTAATAATTTTGGGGTGTAAGTGGTTCATCAACATCTTTGAGCCAAAGTCAACTTCACCTGCGCGCGGTGCACCCTGCTGACTGACAAATGAAGCACTGGCGAAAAGAGAGGTAGGGAGCGTAATTGTAAGCTACCCGACTTACTTACCGACCGCAGTCAAATAACAATTCCCTTGAGGATTGTTGTGTTCCTGTGAGTGAGTGAGGTCACCAGAAAGGAAGCAGATGCTGCGTTGGCAGCGGGGGTGGCGGCGCGCGAGCGATATTTTATGTTCCGAGCGTTAATATGGCTACGGTAACCGCTTCACATCAGGCGGGCCGTATGCTTGTCTGCCACCCGTCGTAGTATAAAAAAAAAGAAAAAAAAATGTATAAATAATGTTATTGTTAATTTCACAGGACAACCAAGTGGTACTCCGCGCGTGTGAAGGCATAATGATAGTGTCTTCTCTACCAGAGGATGATATAGCAAATTTGGTGACGAGCTGCAGCCCGGCCTGCGAGACGATCGTAGAGATGCTCGCCAACAAGTACAAATGCATTCCAGCCAACACAGATCCGACAGACGTTGACCATCTGAACATCACTTGGGCGTAAGTTATTTTTTCTTTAAGATGTACATCAAAGTGGAGGTTGCTTGTAAACTATTCTACTACCATAGGTGCCTAAACCAACAGTCCTAAACTTTTCAATCAGTGATAGGTTAGAGCAACTTTAACACGGTTTGTGTTTCGTCAACCTTTATTCATCAGACTCTTAACTCTATTAAGAGTCTGAGAGTTAATAGTTGTCATAGTGCGTCGTATCGTATAGTACTTATAAGCACATAGCAGTTTTTTCATACTTATAGTTTGGTTCATTTACCTGTCGCAATTGTCAAAATTATAAAAAATGCACATAGCAGATTTTGGTTTGACAACGACGCTATGTCAAATTGCAGTTCTTAATTTCATAGGACATTCATTGTTTCATTATAATACATATACTTATAACCTGCCTTTAACCTGCAGTCTTGTACCACAATGAAAAAAATCAGCAATTTTTACTGAAAGTTGGAAATCTATCATTTGATTAAAAAAGAGTGAATGGAAAGTTTGTAACCGATTTGGTTGCAAACTTTTCATTCAACTTATCTGAACTTATTTTATTTGTGATAGGTTGTGAGGGTTTTCGAATTTTTGGCTTTTCTTTTCAGAGCATGACGCTTTATATACAATGTTTTCAGTGCGACTGTTTATTTTCAGTTACGTAGCTCACGATTTCGGCGACAAAGGCTACAATAAATTCCATGGGTACAGGGAGCTCACAAGTTTCTTTTCCTGGCTGGATTACTGTGATACTCTTATGAAGGTATGTTTTGTATTTATCATTCATTCAATCATTCAGTCTTTTCAACTATTGTATTGCTTATTATTTTGTATTCATCAATCAGGTCATTTTAGTCTCCACTACAGGAGCACGACCCTCTCTCGTCCGCCATAGACGGAAGGAGGATTTGGCCTACACTTCCCACGCTGGCCAAACGGGTTGGGGAGGCCTGATCGATATTTGCTAATGTATTTCCCTTAGTCGCCTTGTACAAGCACCAATCCACGGGAAGAACGGAGTGATTCTATTCTAGTCTGCCGGAAACCACACGGCCGAACGTTTGGTGAATTTACAATGTATGTTGAAAAGTTAGTTTCCTTTAATATTGGGCATAAATGAGTAAGATTTATGTCATCTTCTGTCCACCACGCACTTTATTTTGCTTAGTTTTGTACGTCATTGTGCATCTAGTTCTATGTTATTAATCGAAGGGTTTTTCATAATTTAAACCGGCACATCTGTCGTGCAGGAGTGCCATCCGGCCATCGCGGGCCACCTCTCGCGCACGTTCCGCCAGAGTTTCCTGGAAGCGACGGCAGAAGCGGGCGTGTCCGACGTGCACCACGCCGTGCTCGTGGCCGCCGTGCTGGCCAAGTGCCTGCGGGCCATCGACTCGCACCACCTCATCAACGGTGAGGCTCCTCTCTACTGTATCTATAAATACATATAAATATGTATCTATAGAAATAGTATTTAAGAGCGTATATACATTCGCCAATGTAATTTGAACGACTAATAAACCAAATGTAAACCTATTCAGACGTTTGCATCATCACAAATCATTTATACATTATAATTAAATAACGATCCGCTTCTGTATATTAAATATTTTTTACCCGATTACGGCGACGCCAAAAGGACCGGTTGTAATTTTATCAGTCTATGTACATATATATTTACGTATGTTTATCCGTAAAGCTTAAATTACACTGGTCAACAATGGTTTTGTTGCCCTTGATCTGAAAGTGGTTTCGAATAATTTTATGCCTACAATTTATAAAACTATGAATGATTTTGGAATATTGGCTCTGGTTTTCTTAAATCTTAATTTTCTTAATAGACAACAAAACACAGAATGAAATAGTTAGTATATTTTTTTAATATCATTTTTTTATTACAAAGTGTTACTATTTTTTTTGTTTTAGTTTTTAATTAATGTACATAGAAATAAAAAGAGAGTAAAATCTTTAAACTTTTGTTATATTTAAAAGAAACACCTTTTATAAGCTTTTCGTCTGTAGTTAATTTGGGGACCATTTCTTTTTAAGGATCAGCAGTAATCTGCCATCATGTGACGATCCCCTCTACCCTGATACCTTTCTTCTATAACTTTTAGGTCTTGGTGTTCCTGTTCCTCACTGTAATCTCCCAGATTATCTCTATCCAGGTGACTGTGGAGAAAGTGTAGCTCTATGCTCATATTTGCTCCTAAAGTCTTGAAGCTTTCCAACATCTGTTGCACAATTTCTTTAAATTTTAGCTTTATAGTTACTAAATTTTTTTTTACTACCAATGCAAAACCTCTCCATGCTTCAGTTAAGCATGAGTCATAACTTTTGTGAAATTTTCATTTTTTTTCAATGTTCGAATTTGAGGACCGTCGAATATTCCAGCATTTAACTTTTCCATACTCAACTTAGGACATATTTTACAAATATATTTAAAACCTTCTCCTTCCTAGTCCAACGCTTTGACGAACTGTTATCATCATCATACCTAACTTGATATGTAGTGGTGGAAGTATGACTTTTTCTCTACTTAACAGTTGCTCGTTTATTACATTGGCTTTACCAACAGTTAAGGATTCTCTCAAAGGCCAAGCATTTTGTTCCCAGTGAACTTGCTTTGCTCTGCTGTCCCATGAACAAATAAAGCAAGGGTATATATTTGGCGTATCCACTTTTCTGACCAAGTAAAAAGTTGACCATCTTCAAATCAACACAAACCGCCTATTGATTTTCAGAGTAAATATTTGTTTGTAGGACCAATTTAACGTTCTGATATTCTTCATAAAGTTTTGTTGAATGGGCAATAGGGATTGATGCAAATCGATTTCCATTGTACAATAAAACGCATTTTGAACTCCATTTGCAGCTATCAACAAAAAGTCACCAATCAGTAGACATGTATTCACTTATACCTATGTTGAAGAATGTAGTAAATCCACGATATTATTATAGTAGACGAGTTTATGATAAACCAATTAAAAAAAAAAACTAGAGCCAATTAAATAATTTTCATGAATATATTCGCAAACTGGGTATTTGAAATATATAAATATGCAAAGATATCCAGGGCAACAAAAAAAAATTGTATTTTTGTTGAGCTGTGTTATTCACCCGTTTTTGATTAATAAATTTTGACTTCCTCAATAGGAGAACGACTCCTCCTATTGATGAAGTACATGCAAATAAGGGTGACCGCACTAGTTTAATCGAAAATAGTTTAGGTTTAAAATTGCCTAGTTGAAAATTATGCAACGGGGTAGTACCTGATAGTAAGCTGGAAGAGTAATGTTTTCAGAGTTCATTTGTTTTATTGAAACAAACATTAGTATTTTTTCCCATGTCCGTGTTCTAACGTGTTACAAATCGATGAACGCAGGCTACATGCACGAAAAAGCATGACTCATTGTCACGTCCCGCCTGAGCCGAACGTGCAAGCGAGAGCGCGGAACATGCGATAGAGAGGCACGATTGGCCTAGGCGTTGGGCTTGTGACGCATCTATCATTCTTCTACTTCATCGGCCGATGTTTTCGTATGAAGTTTTCACGGAAAATTATCGTCCGTAAACAGACTTTACCTGACAACCAATTTTTTTTTGTATGCAGAGTTCTCTAACTGGCTGGTGGGCGATGGTGAAGTGAGCGAGTGGCCACTGCTGCACACCCTGGTCAGCAACTGCCTCCTCGACAACCATGACCTCACGCTGGAGACACTACGCTTCTTTGAGGTGATGAATAAATAAATAATATAATAATAAATAAATAATGAGCTCGGTGGTCGAATGTCTAGCAATCGCCACTTTGACTCCGAGGTCGCGGGTTCGATCCCCGCACAAGGCAAACTTTTGTGTGCATGAACATGTCTGTTTGTCTTGGTCTGGGCGTTTCTATGTATTATAAGTATGTATTTACAAAAAAAAATGTATTTATGTACATTAATCAGTTGTCTAGTACCCATAACACAAGCTTTGCGCTTAATTTGGGACTAGATGGCGCTGTGTAAATTGTCCAGAAATATTTATTTATTTATTTATATATATGTTACCAAACTCCTCCGAAACGGCTAGACCGATTTTTATGAAATTTTGTGTGCATATCGGGTAGGTCTGAGAATCGGCCAGTATCTATTTTTCATACCCCTAAATGATAAGGGTGACCAACCCCTAAATATTTGATCTTATTTTATTGACATAACTTGAATTTGTTGTCTACAGACAATCGTAGAGAAGGGCACAGAGCACAGCATCAACAGACTAGTGTTGTCCCGCGTGTGCGGCCGCGGGTACTTCGCGCCGCAGCAACCGCTGGACGACGACGAGCGAGACAGACTCAACGACGTCTCGCTCTGGAGGGAGCGAGAGAGAAACAGGTCAGCTCTCAAATACACATATTAAATACTAGCTGTGCCCGCGACTTCGTCCGCGCAGAATAGTTATTTTTTATTATTTATATTAATAAAAATAAATAAATTTCTACAATAAAAGTAGGCCAAGTTACTCCTTATTACATTAGCTATCTGCCAGTGATTGTCCTGTCAAAACTAGTTCAGCCGTTTCAGAGATTAACCGGAACAAACAGACAGACAGACAAAAATTGTATAAAAAATATTTTGGTATGTGTATACATCCATATACATTTAATAAAAAGCGGTTATTTCAATGTTACAAAAATACTCCAATTTTATTTATCGGTATAGATAAAATCATATATACTAACACTTTTTAATCGAGACGGGGCCCACCACTCGTTCCCACCGGTGTGTCACCTGTGTAGCCAGGATTAACAGCGGCGACCGACAAAAAAGGCAATGAACATTGCAATCCCGGGGGTAAGACTACGGCTGCCTTGGAACTCACAACGAATTTTATCAGAAGAAACTACACTCGCGAGCAAAAGTTTGGAATCACCTACTTGCGATTTGCTACGAGCGATTTTAAGAACTAAACAACTAATGAAGATTAATAAATATGGTATAATTTTAAAGTTTATTCTGTAAACTTTAAATTGATGCCATATTCATTTCAATTGGACCCGTATTTTAGGAGCAATCCTGGTTTAATCAAGGAGTAACGAAAAGGTCTCAATTTATTCGTTACGAGTTGCGCGCCTATGAATCCTATAAAAGCGCAGGGCATCGGAATTTTCTTATCAGTCGGCTGTTACACGTTGACTGGTACACCCCTCCGTTGAATTTGACCCTGACATTGGACGATAATGGAGACCACGCTAACAGAAGCAGCCCAAATTGTTGCTCTACTACAACAAGGGCTAAGCCAGCGGTCTGTCGCACGTCAGCTCCACATAAGCCAGTCCTGTGTCTCGAAAGTTTATAAACGCTTTCTGGAGACTGGAGGCTTCATCCCGAGGCCAAGATCTGGACGGCGCCGGTGCACTTCGGAGAGAGATGACCGTTTTATCGTGTCAACTTCTCTTCGAAATCGTCACCTGACCGGTGTCGACGTCCAGCAGGAGCTCAGGGAAGTTCGTGGGACAACTGCCAGTGAGTGGACAGTTCGGCGAAGACTCGAGCAGGCGAACTTGACTCCAAAAAGGCCTGCCACAGGCCCAAAACTGACGGCAGCTCACCGTCAAGCACGCCTTCAATTTGCTCGCGCCCATCTTAATTGGGAAATCGAGCAATGGAGGCAAGTTCTGTTCTCAGACGAGTGCAGAATGTGCTTACACGGTAGCGACCGAAGGGGCCGGGTCTACAGGCGACCTGGAGAGCGATTTGCTCAGTGCTGTTTCGCTGATACAGTAGCTTATGGAGGCGGTTCCTGCATGATGTGGGCCGGCATTTCATTCGACGCAAAAACGGAGCTTGTTTTCGTGCCTGGCGGGGGACGAGGGGGTGGTCTAACTTCGGACCGGTACATTACCGATATTCTGCTGGAACATGTTGTTCCTTATGCGGGATATGTCGGCGATAACTTCGTCCTAATGCACGATAACGCCCGATGTCACACTTCACGTGCCACAATTGACTTCCTGGGTCAAGTTGGAATCGCCACATTAGACTGGCCAGCGCTCAGCCCTGACTTGAATCCCATTGAGCACTTGTGGGATGAGTTGAAAAGAAGGGTTCGATCCAGAAATCCAGCTCCCTCAAGTGTTCATGAGTTGAAATCGGCTTTGACAGAGGAGTGGGAAGGCATCCCACAAGATTCTGCCAAGAAGCTGATTAGGTCCATGAAGAATCGTCTTCGTGCTGTAATTAGGGCTAGGGGAGGTAACACTAAATATTGAACAAAAATGTTTTATCCCAAATAAAGATTTTCCTCTAAATTTTGTTTTTTTTTAATGGTTCCCGTTTCCTCATTCCTTCATTTTTCCTTACTCCTTCACTTAAACAAGGACAGCTCCTGAAATAGGGGTCCGATTGAAATGAAAATGGTATCAATTTAAAGTTTACAGAATAACCTTTAAAATGATACCATTTTAAAGAGGTGATTCCAAACTTTTGCTCGCGAGTGTAGTAGGAGTAGAAAGCTTTTGGAATTTGACTTCCTCTCTTAACAATGTGATTGACAGCAATATGACAAATAAGGCAATAAAAGTCTAGTCAAGTGGCTACAAGTAATATATTAATACTTGCTATTAAATCTTGCCTATTTAAATAACAGTCCTAAATACGCGTGAGCCCTCCGAATCAGAAGGTCTACCTAGAAAAATGACTTTGTTGATAAAACGTCGACATTTTAAAACTGCACTGACACGCAAAATAATAAAAAGTGTTTTACTCACCGAAAACTTCCATATATATATATATATATTTTTTTTTATACTACGTCAGGTGGCAGACAAGCATACGGCCCGCCTGATGTGAAGCGGTTACCGTAGCCATATTAACGCTCGCAATATTAAAAAAATCGCTCGCGCGCCGCCACCCCCGCTGCCAACGCAGCATCTCCTTCCTTTCTGGTGACCTCACTCACTCGCAGGAACACAACAACCCTCAAGGGAATTGTTATTTGGCTGCGGTATTCTGTGAGGTGGAGGTACATTCCCCAGTCGGGTAGCTTACAATTACGCTCCCTACCTCTCTTTACGCCAGAGCTTCGTTTGTCAGTCAGCAGGGTGCACCGCGTGCAGGTGAAGTTGGCTTTGGTTCAAAGATGTTGATGAACTACTTACACCCCAAATATATATAAGTCAGAAAACCCTTTTGGAGAATCAGTGGGTTACATCAGGCGTGCCGTAAGCTTGTTTGACACTTGCCTGTTTTTTATTTGCAGAGAGGCAATGAAACAACTCCAGCATGAAGACCACGTGAACGAGCAGATCAATGACATCCTCTCGCACGAAGGCATCGACGTGAAGGAACAGGACACGGGCGAGAACATACACAGAATTATCAACAGGTGTGTATTATAAAACACAATTAACAACGCATACATGTGTATTATAAAACACAACTATCAACGCGTGTGTATATTAAAACATAATTATCAACAGGTGTGTATTATAAAACACAATTAACAACGCATACATGTGTATTATAAAACACATTTATCAACGCGTGTGTATATTAAAACATAATTATCAACAGGTGTGTTTTAAGGCGCATTTATCAACAGACTGAATAAGTTATATTGAGAAGTCCAATTAGTCGGAGAAGGCGACTATTAGGCGACCTTTACATTTGGCTGGTAATCGACAAACGTTGCAAATTATTCGTGACTTAATGCTAAATATTCAAATACAATAATACGATTTGTTTTAAATGGAAAAATTCTGCCCTTCGCATAGGTAGGATTTGAATCCACGACCTTTCTCGATGACCGGTGGAGTGCTCTTCCAACTGAGCTACCAGGAAGGTTTGTGTTGGTAACGAATTTTCGCATTTTATATTTTGCGTGAGTCACAGTGTGGCGCCATCTATCTATTAATTATTACACTACTAAACTATATGTAGAATATAAAATGCAACAATTCGTCGCCTACCCAAATCTTCCTAGTAGCTCAGTGGGAAGAGCACTCGACCGGTCATCGAGAGTTCGTGGATTCAAATCCCATCTAGGCCTGGGAGGTGAATTTTTCCATTAAAAAAAATATTTATAATATTCTGGCAACTTGGTCAAAAACAACTATTTAAATAATTATTATAATTAAAATAATACTAAATTCTTAGTACTTACTTACTCCTTACAATTATTTTCATTTTATATTTCACTAGCGACCCGCCCCGGCTTCGCACGGGTGCAATGCTGATACTAAATGTACTACAGAAGGTCTTTGCGCTTTGTCCTATCCAGTCCTTCCCCAGTTATAGGCACACGCCGCCGGCTCCGCGGCCGGTACCGCCACAGCCGTTATGTCCCTGCATTTTAAATGTGTAATATCTTCTAAACTATTCATTTAAATTACATGCTGTGAAGGGCCATATTGATCTATATTAAATGCGCAATGTATTTAAGGTACTTAATTGGATAAGGATTAATTCTGTATTGCTTAAAATCGCTTCGTAAATAAGGCATTATTTCTTGTAAAAAGCAAAGGATAAAATAACGGTTATTGTGTGTTACCACTAAGAGATAGACATATACCATCGCGAACTTTTTTGTAGACCATTTTAAGGTGAACAATACTGTACTACATTATTTTGATCTATCTCGTTGGGTTCAGCCAGCGTTTGCAATGAAAGAGCAAAAAAATGTGTTTATTTACGACATCACATTAGAAACCTCTAAATTATCAGTGTTTTTCTACTATGTTATGCATATATTATACATATAAACTTTCCAGTTGAATCACTCTATCTATTAAAAAAAACCGCATCATAATCCGTTGCGTAGTTTCAAAGATTTAAGCATACATGGGGACATAGGGACAGAGAAAGCGACTTTGTTTTATACTATGTAGTGATTTTGTATTTTGAAGCAGGAAATTTAGTTATTTACAATTAACTACAATAGCATTAGCCATACAGTGATTTCCAAACTGTTCGTCGCGCCCCGTGTCGTGTGAATTGTCCAGAAATATCTATTTATTTATATGTCAAGATTAAAGACCTACTTGGCTCCCCTAAGAACAAAGTCGGTAGCAACTGGCACTAACAATTTTAATGCTTTCTTAACCAGCTGAGTTGTTGAAGTTTCATGGAGGGATAGGAAACAGGGGAACACCAGACATTTTTAACTTGTAAAGGGGGGACCCCTTTACTAGTTAGTTATTCAAAAGATTGAAAAACACTGAGCTATAACAACAGTAATACAGTGCAGATTATTCATCTGTCATGGATCTTCATGATGCAATTTATATTAAAAATACTTGTACCGGTTCACACTGAAAAGATACTATCAGACAGATAGAAGAAGGTATATTTGGATAGTTACTTTCGTCATAGTAGACATATAGAGCAGTACTTTAACTAACGTCTGAAATCGAAATATTCACACAGACAAATACCGCAGAAGTGAGCGGTACAGATTCTGTTTGCAGCATCTCTGCATGCATATTCATTGGCTGCACTGCGTCGTGTCGAACCGGACACATATCCTGTGCATAATTGCAGACATTCTGATGATTCCGATGAGTTAGTTTTATAAGTTGATAAAAAAATCCTGATATCATTCTGTATCTTTATTATTTTGTACATGGATGAAATTTATTCGTCACCAAATATTCGATAGTTAATTTATTTTCGATATGAAATGATACTATTAACGTTTTCTTTTTCTACGTAAATGAATATAAGTTAAAATCTTAATCATTGGTACACGACCTCATTATTTCGCAACGGTACAAGCGGCTCTCCATATTTTTTTTTACACGATATATTTTCGGTATCCGAGAATGCTGAAGCGCCTTAAAATCGTTTGACGGTGAAAATTTCGAGTCTTAAGGAATGGCAGCCATCTGTTTGAGTGCATCGATTTCAAACACTAGAGTTGATATACTGTTTTATATGTTTACTGTGCTTTCTTATTTAGAATATAGTGTGGACATGAACAGATGGGCAATTCTCGTAATTTGAATGTTATCAAAATGCAATTTCGATCCAGTCTCGATCTCACAAATGTCAAATTTGGTATCCTCGCATCACAATATGAAACTTCAAAGTCTAATTTAAGTGGGATTATTAACGAAATATGACCGAAAATGAAACAAACTAAGAATGTATTGTTACCAACAATAAGAATTGATATTAATTAATGAAATCAAGTTTATAACTTTAAGTCAATTCACAATTCAATATCGATTCTATAATTTTTCGATCTTTTTTTTTTTCTGACTTGAATTTTTCGATCGCAACATAATTAGGAGAATTGGCCTTCAGGAACAAGTATTTTTATTCTATAAAATGCTAATTTCCATTTGCTATGACTAAAATAGTATAAATGCTAACATATTATGTACGTGCTATTTTTGCCAATCTACCCAATATTAACAATAACATGGTATTCTAGGCGGCTTTTGCGGCTCAAAGCACGCTTAGAAGAAATAATGGCCGAGGAAAACGTACCCACCGAGAAAGAAGACGAACTGCCAGTGCTATAATACTAACATAATAAAAAATATTAATATGTAAATACTAACATAGTCATAGTCACAAAATGAAAGGAGATATATTATATTTTTAGAGTTAAGAATGAACTTGGAGCCGATGTATAAAGATAAAAGTAAAGAATATTGTCTGGGTCCGGTCACCAGCTTCCCTACTAAAAGCCACGTTACGAAATTAAGAAATTTTTGTAAACAAACCAATCCAGGGGCCTACCGCCGAAGCTGAAGCCGATTACCATCGAATATTTTGATGCGAAAAATAGGTCTTACGTTTTAGTTATTGACAAACATCAACAGCTTAGTAGGTAAAGCTCCAGAGTTTCTACCAGGTAAGCTAAACACTAATACCATGTGAACTGAAGTTTTCGCAATCAAAAAATCCGATGGAAATCTGCTCCAGCTTCGGCGGTAGGGCCCCAGCCCCCCTAGCCAAGTGTAATTCGTAGCGCAACGAACATTAGATAGATCACGTGACATTTGTCAATTCTCATACTAAAATGTTTGATTTTGACAAATGTCACGTGATTTATCTAACGTTCGTTACGCTACGCATTACACTTGGCTAGGTGGGCAGGTCTTCTCGGCATTTTTGCTAGCTAGCTCAACTATCTTAGTTGGGCAATTTCATACTTAACGGGTATTTCGGTAATAACATGCTTCTTTTACAAAACAGAAATAACAACCTAAGAGGCGCATTGGTTCGCACAAAGTTCGATTCGATTCGATTCATTTAGTATATAAATGACAGGCATAATAAAAAAATAAATAAAAAAACAAATCTTTATTGCAAACTGTAACATATTATACTTCCACGGGCTCATATTAATATGTATACAATCTAACATACATAAAATCTTATAAATATGTAAAAAGGAATTCTCTAATGTGGGAGCATCATTTGAGAACAGTAGTTTTGGGCTAGTCGGTTATCTTTTAGAGCACAACAACTCTCAAGGGAATTGTTATTTGGCTGGTATTCTGTGAGGTGGAGGTACTTCTCCAGTCGTACAGCTTATATATACCCTGTGCCCTACCTCTTTTGGCAGAGCCCCTTTCGCTAGCCGGTAGTTTGCACCACGTGCAGGCGAGGTTGGTTTTGGCTTTAAAGGTCCTGGTGAGCCGCTTACTATTGAATAATAAAGAAACAACAAAATAGACTTGTCAACATTACTTAAAATCTATAAAAATCTCTACGTTATTCTGAAATTCTAGGATCACCACTGATTGTTAACATATTTTGACATATAATTTGATTTAGTCCACAAATGTCAGATTCTGGAAATGACAGGCGAGTTTAAAATGCCAGAATCTACAAATGTCAGATTCTATAAACGCCAGAAATAAAAATAAAGAATCCACGATTATTGGATTATACAAATGTCAGATTCTATAAACGCCAGATTCTAATAATGCCAGTATCTTCTAATGTCAGATTTTTGTTGAAATTGGAATATAATAATTACCTTATGGGCGTGTATAAAAATTTTGCTAATTTCAGAAACTTGGTACTGACTTGTTTACAAAAATTATATTTTTTCGTACCGTTGATTTGCTATAAAAATACCGTTTTATACAAAAACATATGTATAAATTTGTTATTTTGAATAATTTTTATATTTTACTACGTATATTCGCCTTTGGCTTAGTATTTGCAAAACGCTAAGTGGCCATAAAGTTTCGGATATCTTATATGTCGTGATGTTGCCATCAGAAAAATTACGCAATTAAATAAAAAGAATCTTGCGGTGACTAAGTGCCATTTCGAGGTAAAATCCCTCCTAATTTTACCGAATTTAAAAAGAGTTCAAATATACGCCATTAGCAATCGTGAATTACAATTTTTATTGTATTTTAATACATATGTATTTGTGAATTTAGATTAAAATAATATAACGGATCTTTTTAATGGGATTATATAAATAGTATTAATTAAGCATTTTTAATATTTTGTGAGATAAAAAAAAAATGTCTTCGCAGACGTGGTTCCTTTTGGTTGCTCATTTTTAGTGAATTAAACGTTGAAAATAAGCTAATAGCTAAAATATTTTTATATGTTTTTTTTTTATATATATTTTTATCGCAGGATTTGTATCGTGTACACAATATATGTTCAAATTGTGCAAGATTTTAGTTTTTGCAGCATAGAACGCAATGGGCCGTATGGGTTTTAGGGCATGAACAATGTTGATTAAGTCGTTCTTTTTATATATAAAAAAATATATTTATATGGACCCCCAGTATCCGTAAAATTCTTTACTTCATAAGCAGGAGGGTTTAAAGGGGAAAAATGTTTGAGAATCAATGTCCTACAGGCTAATAGCGTATTCGTAATGCGTTCTACCCTGTATTTAAATATATTATTTTTGTATAATTTAAGCTTTAAGGGGTTACAATATCAAAAATAGCGCACATTTCAAAACAAAGCATAGTTCATGAACGAAAATAATAAAAAAAATACCTTATACGCCATATGGAGACTATTTAACCATAATTTTAACATCACTGGAAATAACTCAGGCTTTACACGGACCCTTGTTCGCAATAGCTTCTTCACCGCCCATAAAACAAATTGTCTATGTCACCAATTGTTTGTTTATGACATTGATTTCCAAAATGTATAGTATATCCAGGAGTCAATTAAAATTCAATGAAATTTATATAAAATTATATATTAGTAGAACAGGGGGACCGCGGATATCAGAAAATATATACACAAGGGATATATGAAACAACAAAGTTAAAGAACATCTGGTTTATCATCTATAATTTGCTTCCTTCGCAAATTATTTTTATTTTAGTTCAAGAACTAGTCTCTACAATGTAGTCTCACGAGGACTTAAGCTGCGCTGCATCGTGCGGTAGTCCGGAGCTAAGCTGAAGCATGCGCATCTGCTTCTTAAAACTCGAGAGATAAGTGAACAATGGATGCCCATTGTCGACTGTGGCATAGGATGTCGTAATAGAACTTCGAAGTACGATCTTACGGCGAACGAATGTTGCCCCGACGAACACTAATAAAAATTTGTATAGAATGTTTCTGGCAGTAGCGTTCGTCGCGGCAACATTAATTCGAATCATGGTTACCCGCACTTTCGTACTTCGAAGTTACGTCACTGTTTCATGGTACGCGCATCTCTTGACGCAGTGAAAGCCCTGAAGCATCGATTCTCAACGTTTCTGATGTCGCGCCTCATTAATAAATAGCCAGAGTAAAAAAAAAAATGCAAATCTCTCACTACAATAGTCACCATGCCTTATTAAATATTTAAATAAAATGATATACTTAAGTCTTATTATGTTGTATACATTGTGCCCCCCTATCATACTGGAGGGGATACCCATCAGGTTGAGAAACAATGCCCTAAAACGATACCGATGATATTTCATTGGATACTTTATGTGATAATAAATGCCGTAAAGGTCTGTGATTTTATATGCAGTTTTGTTAAAGTGCAGGCGCTAAATTGCTAACGGTAAATGGCACTTGCCCCACGACTGGCGAATAAACGACCGACTATCGACTATTTTCTCGCTCACGAAACGTACAATAGATACGGAGAGAGATGCGTATATAGTTGTTCGCTGTCTGTTCTCTGTTCACACTGCCGCCGACGAGACTTTTTCTTTGCTAGTTTTCTCGCAACGACAAAGGCTAGCAAAGGTAACAATCGCTGTGCAATGTTCACATGCATGTTAGCATAATAATGCGCTAGCAGCAAGTAGCTAGTTTTGTCGCATTAGCGACAATACCAGCTACTCGCTCGCTATTAAGCCTAGGAAAAAAACTAGCTACTAGCTACTCGCCAACTCGTTTATAGTTGTTAGCTGTACTGGTTTGTCGTTCATCGCTGGCAGTGTGACAAGTGCTTAAATGCTGATATTCTGAAAGTCAAATAAAATAAGGTAAAATTATTTAAATTCTGCTGTGTTCGGCGGCAACACCTTTAACATCAAGTTGGCATTCCTCTTTCAAAACATAAAGACGTTAGTAATTTAGCGTTTGTAGCCAGTTAGTTATAAGTTATTGTTGTGACATATCATTAAACGTTTTTAAGCGAATTGTCGTTTCATTCCCCCCCAGTTTCCTGCTGCTGCTCCCGCGGGCCATTCTTTCGGACCCGGTCGGCTCCGACTATGAGCACTACATACACGATGCCCATAGGCATTACCAGGTAACTTGACATCAAGTCTAACCTACTTCTATGTAGTCTAAGAAATGAATAATACCGATCAAGTTTAGTTTTCGAACGAAAGAATTCCAACAAACAGCACACCATGTTCTCTTGGAGTGTTATTTTTGGCGACGGGAGCGGGACGACATGTTAAATTACATGGCGCATCCGGGGTAGAGCACTATTCTGATTTGGTAGCAACAAGGGAGAATTACATAGCATTGAGATGATTTTGCTATTAATATTATTGGAATCGATGTGTTAGGTAACAACTCGCAATGATTATCATAAATCGCTATATTACATATCGGTTTCATAACGAAACTGTACATTATTATTATATTTTTTTATTATTATAATAAAAAGTCAAATAGAAAAAAAAAGAAGAAAAAATAACAATTTGTGATACTTATGAAAAATCTTGCAATACCTAATTGTTTATGTCCGTCAGAATCGCGGGTGTATTTCCCAGATTGGCATAAATTTATTATTGTTATATGGTACCTTCTGTGTACTTTTACGTACCTCTTCCAAAAATCTGTGTACCCATGCCAGTACAACGATATTTTGAAAATAAGGTACACCCGCCATTCTGATGTCAGGACCGCGGGTGTACTGTTAACCAATATATGTAGCTTAGTGCATTGTATAGACAGATTTGGTACCTCGTGTGTACCTGCAGAAACAAATAATAAATAAATGAAATACGGTAAGCTTTCTGAGAAAATTAAAAAAACTCGAACTGACGCCGTTACGTTATTTTATGGAAAACATGCTAATAATATTAAGTATAAACGTCAAAGACCGATTTAGTATAACCACAGTATAAGTAATAGTACTAACGTACAGTATGGACACTCTCTGCCGCTCTCACTAGTCGACCTCACCTCCCCTATGGAACCGATTTGGAACCGTTCGCAAGGAATGCCACAACGAACGAATTGACGTCGCTTGTATTTTATTCTCCATTCAGTTTATAATAATATGCGAGTATGTAAAAGATGAGAGTTATTTGTGCAGTGGATGGATGTCTCAACACATGGAAAGTAAAAAAAAAACAATTTGGATGGATGGATAGATGGACGGACGGACGGACGTACGGATTGATGGATGGATGGTTGGATGGATTGATGGATGGATGGATTGATGGATTGATGGATTGATGGATTGATGGATTGATGGATGGATGGATGGATGGATGGGTGGATGGGTGGATGGATGGATGGATGGGTGGATGGGTGGATGGGTGGATGGATGGATGGTTGGATGGATGGATGGGTGGGTGGATGGATGGGTGGATGAATGGATGGATGGATGGTTGTATTGATGGATGGATGGATGGGTGGGTGGATGGATGGATGGATGGGTGAATGGATGGATGGGTGGATGGATGGATAAATGGGTGGGTGGGTGGATGAATGGATGGATGGATGGATAGATGAATGGATATGGATGGATGGATGAACGAGCAAACGAGCATTAGTTGATAAAAATAGCTATGCAATAGCTTTACCGCGGCAGTCCCCGAGTGTCACACGTTTTTTTTTCTTCACTACGCCCACCTGATGTGAAGCGGTTACATTAACGCTCGCAACATTAAATATCGCTCGCGCGCTGCCATCTCCGCTGCCAACGCAGCAACTCCATCCTCTCTGGTGACCTCACTCACTCGCAGGAACACAACAACCCTCAAGGAAATTGTTATTTGACTCAAGGAAATTGGTATTCTGTGAGGTGGTGGTACTTCGTCAGTCGGGCTGCTTAAAAAATACGCTATGTCCTACCTCTCTTTTCGTCGGAGCCTCGTCTGTCAGTCAGCAGGGTGTACCCCGTGCAGGTAAGATTGACTTTGGTTCTAAGATGTTGATGAACCACTTACACCCCCTTACATGTCCGACTAATAATTGAATAATTTCAGCCCTAGAGAACGTCACTCAAACATAGGCACGTGTACAGACGTCATTTGGTTACTACATGCAAAAGCGCCATTTTTGTATGGAGTGGCCGGGGTTTGGTATAACATAGTAGGTATTATGATATAACTAACTTGAATTACTTTTATGCTTTGGTGCAAGAACTACCGCTGATCATATTCGTATGTTGCTGATATTATTATTCTGTGTTGCGTATTTCCTTCTCGATTATTCATATCCATGTGCTGATATCGATATTAATAAAGTATACATTATTTCTATTCAGTTCTAGGACCGACACATACTTACATAATATTGTAATACCTACATAATGATACCGAACCAAATAATTTTTACATATAATTAATTGATTGTACACATTTTTTTAGCTAGCTACTCAAGTCCCACTTTTAGATAAAAGACCCGCAATAGATCGATTCTTGATACATTCGATTTATTTGAAATACATTTTCTAATGCAGGTATGGTAGGCAGTATCACCGACAAACATCTTCATATTTTAAATAAAATAGGCAATATTATATTTGCTTTCCTAATACTTTTTGTTTATAATTTTAACTTTAGTCATAATATTAATGATATTTTTTTTATAAAATATTAGCTTGTGCCCGGAGCTCCCATAGAAATTTCAGAATAAAATATAGGTACATAAGTATTCTATTAATATTTGTTGTTCAGGATATAAACTACGTGTACCAAATTTCATAGCAAAAGATTTTAGTTTAGGCGTAACAGCACAACAGACAAACTTAATTTCGCATTAATATATTATTTAGGATGTTTTCCATAAAATAGTAATGGCGTCAGTTCGAGTTTCTTTAATTTTCTCAGAAAGCTTACCGTATTTCATTTATTTATTATTTGTTTCTGCAGGTACACACGAGGTACCAAATCTGTCTATACAATGCACTAAGCTACATATATTGGTTAACAGTACACCCGCGGTCCTGACATCAGAATGGCGGGTGTACCTTATTTTCAAAATATCGTTGTACTGGCATGGGTACACAGATTTTCGGAAGAGGTACGTAAAAGTACACAGAAGGTACCATATAACAATAATAAATTTATGCCAATCTGGGAAATACACCCGCGATTCTGACGGACATAATTGTTTAAAGATCTTGACACCACATAAGAATATAAGAAATATTCATATTAACAAGGGTTTACAAAAACATTTTTTTTAAATAAGCTTTTATTAGGTAGTTGTTAATTAAAAAAGAATTTAAAAGTTTATTTACTGTGTTTCGCTTATCAAACAAACCCTTAAATTTTATACTCGTATTTAGGAGTTATTGTAGATATTACAAATTGCCATTTTGTGGTGACAAGATTTAATGACAGATACTTCGGTGAAACTAAATAAAAGTTTGTAGAAAAACATATAAAAGACAGTTGACTTGAACGTGTCGCCGCCTAATGGCAAATAGTTACCGTGAACGTTTGCAAAATTCGCATGTTGCGGACCCTTAGACGTTTACATACATTTTCAGTTTTGGCTGGACGTAACTGCCACATTCAACTGGCCAACGGAACAGAACTGGATCGACAACACAGCAAGCTCAACACACAGCTACGATAGTCGACCAGAAGCAGACATACACCTCGACGAAGTTATCTGCCCAAAAAGCGATCACCCCAACACTAGTGCCGAAAATATCGATAACTTCTGCCCTAACCATAAATGCCACTTTTCCCAAAAACTAATCCTGAGAAGCAAAGACATGTCTTTATCACTCCAAGAAGAAGAATTCGACGAAGGTCCTTTTTTAAAAATGCTTTTCAAACTACTCTCGAATATGCCCAACCAACCTTACCAAGTTAATTTGCATTTGACATCTATTATTTCTAAGTTGGCACTAATGCCCCATCCATTTCTACACGAGTATTTGTTAAATCCAATGTTGCCAACAGCTAAAAAGACTCCAACTCTTTTTAAAACCCTTCAAGATTTAGCAAGGAGGTTGACAATGGAGATTCCGAGGATTCGGAATTATAAGAAAATTATTGAAAATACCAGGTTGCAGCTGATGAGTGAGGATCCTAGTTACGACGAGAGGTAATTTGAATTTATGTGCAATCGAGAAAGAAGATAAGTAACTAGAGCCGAGATATATTAGGAAATAATTTACTTAAGACTCTGAAGTATTCCTATACAACAGACATATTACTTAAACACAATACAATAAACAAACTTCTGATAAAAAAAAAGTCGTACGATTTATATGTTATTCGAACAGTTTAAAGGAAATTTGATTCTTAAACCGCGGTCCAGGTTACTTATCTCTATTTTTTTTTTACAATTTTGGTAAGGTAAGGTAAGGTTTTTTACTAATTGGCATTAAGTAATGAAAGTCACTTTCTAGTTCAGTAAAATGATAAACGATTTTACATTGCGGTTTTCAAGATTCAGATTCAGTCAATTGACCGAATCTTTACTACCAAGATTTAAGTCACGGTGCTACGAATAGTTCCAAAAAACACAAGCTACCTATATTCTTTAGTGACAGATGTGTTCACGCGATTTGAACTTGCTAACGTCATTAGTTGTATTTTGTATGAATAATTTTAACAAAAAACATCGGACGCGCAGCATGTGCCACCATAGCGAATTATTTTTTTTTCGAAATCCCGAATTGGTATCTGAAAACCAAGGTCACTTTACATTACTACTTTTTAATGCTCTACACGAATCCGAAGTCAGAATTTCTAAATTTTGAGTTTCATGGCAACGGACAGACAGAACGACCGGACGATTTCATAAGCTCAATGAATTTCGCTGAAAAACCGACACCAAACATTACTCTACATTTATGTATGTAGATCTGGAAGTATACTGTTTCAAATAAAAAAAGTTCTTTTTTTAAATCGGTTTATAAATGACGGAGTAATGAAATAACAAACATAACAGTGGGTAGATACAGGCTGATGATGATGAAAAAAATATGGGACCAAGCTGGAAGTATACTCTTTCAAATAAAAAAGCCGCTAACACAGTTCACTGAGCTGATGTATTAACACACTTTTTCAAAAGGTGTTGGCGCACAGCGCAATTTCAACGCAAGTGTCAAAGTCAACGATCCAACCCATCCAGCGCACCACGCGCAAAGGCGCGCGGTGCGCGGCCGTGCGCCACTCGGCTCAGTACACATAGGTACGCAACGCCGAGGCGCAGTGCGCGGCGCTGAGCCGAGCGGCGCACGGCCGCGCACCGCGCGCCACCAGCGCAGCCGCGCGCCGCTCAGCTCAGTGCCACGCACGTAGGTACGTAACGCCGTGGCGCAGTGCGCGGCAAGTAGACGTGCGCTGCTACGTAGCTCACTTAGCAGCCGGAAGCGCGTTCGAACTCGTTGCGCCATGGCGCAATTTTGCGTTAACTCAGTGAGCCGGCGCAGTAAGCTGCGCTAGCGCTACTGGGTTAACGCACGAAATTTTACTGAGTTACCCATGTCTAAAAAAAACTTTTTTTTCAAATCGGTTTATATATCACGGAGTAATTAAGTACCTCTTCTCCTTTTTTGGAGTCGGTTAAAAATGAGACTTTCACAATCAAATTCGTAAAATAGTCCTGGCAATATATCATCTCTCACGGGATAACCATACCCGCTGTTTTAATGTTAAAATGGTACTCGACATACAGCCAAATAAGTTGTAAGTCGCGTACCATTTTACACAAATATTTTTGCAATGGCGGCGCTAGTGTGTTCAACGTTGTCAATGATGTTACTTTTTAAGAGCCATATTACATTTTGACGGTGATTTTTGCGTAAAATGGCCAATTTTGGCGTTCTGGATCTCGGAAACAAAAATACATTAACAATGTTGACTTATTGAATAGTACAGAATAGCTATTGGCATAGTACATAGCGGCCTCGCTTTTTGTAAATTTTGCTTAACTTTTTAAATAAACCCAAAATTGCAAAGAAAGATTTTCATAAAATGCGCGCATTCACTATTTTGAGCTCCTGGATTGTACTACTGTTCCAAACAAATGAAATAAAAAAAATAGAATGTTATTTGTTATATAGTCGTATAGTACATAGCGGCCTCGAAATTTTGAAATATCATTGATTTAATATAGAAAAAAAACATTTTTATAACCAAAAAAACTTCCAAAATCGCTCTATGTAAACTGTTAATTTCTCGAATAAACGATGATGTTATTGAGCAAAATTTATACGAGAATAATTGTTACTTCATGATGAATAAACTTTGTAGCATTAATTTATTATCTTATTTCAATAAAAACGATAAATATAACTTCAAAATTACTACAAAAAACGATGCGCCGGCGGCCTTCGCGGGTTTAGTACTGCGCGAGAGCTCGTCAGCGTGCAAATGTAATAGGGCTCTTAACCGACTTCAAAAAAGGAGGTTATCAATTCGACTGATTTTTTTTTTGTATGTATGTTATTCGATATCTTCGCGAATTGTGAACCGATTTTCAAAATTCTTTTTTTATTTGAAAGGGTATGATTGCGAGGTGGTTCCATATTCACCAAGTCAGGGTCTGATGATGGGATCCCAGAAAAATCGAGGCAAACCCTTGAATTTGCCCTGTGGTTGCCGGCAGAATAGAATTGCGCCAGTCTATTGCTCTGCGCTGGACAAGGCGACTAAGGAATTTTGTATAACGCACTAACTTTTCTCCCCGAAGACGGCAGCGACTCCCGGGGTATTCCACCAATAAGCTGCACTCGCCAACTGAAGTCGGTTTTTTTTTTAAATCATTATTTTTAAACAACAGATTTTTTTTTGCAGTAGCGGCGCTAGTGTGTTCAACAAACGTTCTCTATGATGTTATTTTTTTTACAGCGGCGATCATAATCAACTAGTGGAGTGTTTGATAGTGCTAGAAGAGTTCTGCAAGGAGCTGGCTGCGATCGCGTTCGTCAAGTATCAACATTCTGTACACACGCACAGATAAAACTGATTTATTAAAAATTGTTGTCTGTAAAGTCGGATTGCGGACGATAATTTTACGTGAAAACCTCATCAGTGGAAGAGAGATAGATGCGTCACAAGCCGAACTCTTAGGCCGATAGTGCCTCTCTATCGCTTGTTCTGCGCTCTCGTTTGCACGCTCGGCTCAGGCGGAACGTGACAATGAGTTATGCTTTTTCGTGCGTGCAGCCGGCGTTCATCGATTTAAAAAACGTCAAAAAAATTACTGTAGGTAGTGTATTATGAAAAAGTATTAATGGATTATTTAGAATACGACGCGAGATTCGTCCGAGGCAGAGAATAAGGTTATTATTAATAACGTTATTAACAATGATATTGTATAACGTACTGTACACTGCGTGATAGTTCAGAATTGTTCCGCTTGGACAGGTGTCCTACGTGCACCTTAAAATTATGTGACATGATATGGAATGTTTAGTCCTTCAAATGAGAATTGAGCACATTCCACTTGAGATAGTTAAGTAATTTGCCTATTCCCTGAACATTCTTGATCCTTTGCTTGAATAACAGTATAAGTAATAGTACTACGTACCGTATGGCCACTTCCTGCCGCTCTCTCAAAGTCAAAGTCAAAATTCTTTATTCTGTGGGCCCTCGCGGGCACTTAGACACGTCTTTTACAATTAGGTATATATTTTTTATCTACCAGCATTTCCGAATGAAAAAGGAGAAGAAATGCCGAAAGAAACTGTCAATATAGGTCTTTTTTTAAATCGCCATACAATATTATCATTATACATAATACAATAAAAAAAAATGATATTCAACCAAAATAAGAGAAAAAAAAATTAAAGTAAAATAAAATAATAAAAAAATATAAATAATAATATCTCTCGTGTCGACCTCACCTCCCCTCTGAGATAACCCCCTCTGAGACAAATCTGGAACAGTCTGTATGGCAGCGTACGCACATACGCTTATTCATGCTCTGCACAGACGTTATTATTTATGTAGTAGTAAATGTGGCGACATTTGTATGGAGTCGCTGGGGCGCCTGAACATAGTTGTAATATTTAGTAGTAGTAGCATAGTTGTTCTTGATCCTTTACCTGCAAGTGACATCTATGTCAGTAATATTTGCTATACCGAATGAAACGGCCAAGGTGGATTTGGCGTGCTATACGTTGTGTGGGATATTATTTTGTTATATTAATGAAACTTATCAAAATTTTTAACGGCAAGCAGTACTCTGGCTTGTTGGTCCAGGGGTTCTGATGTTATTTCAGATCACAGCTTCACAGATTTAGAAATAACTTTTAGTGTAAATAGTTAATACATAAAGTTATTTTTTTTTGTACTTCGTCTGGTGGCAGACAAGCATACGGACCGTCTGATGTGAAGCGGTTACCGTAGCCATATTAACGCTCGCAACATAAAATATCGCTCGCGTGCCGCCACCCCCGTTGCTATCACATCATCTGTGATCCTTTCTGGTGACGTCACTCACTCGCAGGAACATAACCGTTATTTGCCTACGGTATTCTGTGAGGTGGAGGTACATTCCCCAGTCGGGTAGCTTACAATTACGCTCCCTACCTCTCTTAAAAAAAATATTTTTTTTATAAAATTAACTGAGACGTTTTGATGCTTTTTTATTTCAAGTATAAAGACTACTAGGCCTGTCACTATCTAATTTCACAAGTTTTTATTTTGGTTTCCGCGGTGCTTGTTCATACCTTACACATTAAATTTGCCCCACCATTGGCAATCAAAATTTACACACTCATTTGGTTTACAAGACAATCCACGATAATGCCTAAGATCCTTTTCTCTGGACCACTGATTTTCAAACTGTAGGTCGCGACTCCCATGGGGAGTCGCCGAGTTACATGCAGGGGTCACGGGGTAAAAATCGCAAATGTTTGTAGGTCATACGCTACAATAAGAAAAGGTAAGCAGCCCTGATTATTGTTCAATAAATTCATCAACTGTATTTTTTTTCCATTTGTAGCTTATTTCTCATTCATTTCGCAAATGGCTCTAACAATTTTACAAAATTAAAAAAAATCAACATATCTTTATTCCTTGAACTTTATAAATCACTTAGAAACGTCAAACAAATTAAATATAAGAACATGTATAAATCATTACTACTCTAAATCCGCAGAGCTTAGATTCAGTTTCATCACACTATCTTGGATGTGAAAGTGAATTTAAGTGCCATTTCCGGCGACGGGGCTTCTTGAGAAGAACTGGCAAGAAACTCAAGGCCGACTCTTTTAATTGCCAATATCGTTACATTAAATACAAATACAATCATTAACATAACATAAATATATTTAAATCTTTGATAACCAGTTGAATTGTTGAAGTTTGTTCATGGAGGATGTGAGGAGGAAGCAAAGGGGCCGCTATGCTTAACATGGATAGGGGTCGCGTATTCAAAAAGATTGAAAAACTCTGCTCTGGAATATGCTCAATTCTCAGTGGCTAGACTATTTAACTCTGCCTCGTCTGCCTGTATGAGCTCGTTTGGGCTCAGGGTATGGTATATGTATGTCGTACCCATATAATCCTTAATTAGGACTTTAGTAGAGGGCGCTAGGGTACCATGGGTTTATTTATTATAATTACTGGCACTCACAATTTATTGTTCGTTGTTTGAACAGCATTAATATATTTTTATTGCTTCAAATCACAAGTTATTGTTTTGCTTATTATTGATTTTATATAATGTAAGACTGAGGAATTATTTTTTTTATTATATTTTAATAATGTTTTGTCAGAGGCTATGTGATAGAATTTCTATGTTAAGTTGTAAAACAACTTGCTTTAACGTCATAGCTTTACTACTTAGATCGGTATAAAAATGAACAAACATAGAATTATACATTTTTTTTCACACAAGTTAAGTATCGACGACCGTAGTCTAGCTATGGATGGGTTCCGTGCTCCGAAGGACACGTTAAACTGTCAGTGTATTTCTCGGTAGGGGCCCAGTGGCGGAGCTGATTTTAGAAGGGGCCATGTATCAAAATTTGGGGAGTCTTCTATCTACCCAACTGAACACCCCGGAGCTCTTGTGGCTATAAGGGCCCGGGGCCCGGTATCATTGGTACGTCTGATACGTCTGGCAATAACAGCTGGCAACGGATCGGCGACCCCTTGGTGTTGCTGATCTTCATGGGCGGTGGTGATTGCTTTCCACCAGGTGACCCACATACTCGTTTGCCCCCCTCTTATGTGTATAAAAAACGGCGATAGCTACGCCCCTGCAAGAACTTCCTACTATGCTAAAGAAAGGTTCTTTTAAATCTCACTTTTTAAGAACACTGAGAGACATGTTTGTTACAACATGCCAGGCGTCCTGTGACGGCTCATTTCCATTGTTAATTCTAGTTGCATTGATGTGTCCCTTAATGAAAAGAAAATAAGTACAGTCAGCAAAAAAGATAACTTGAAAATCATGTGTTGCAATAGGTGTTTTACAACTCACATAGCGTATACCAGTATATAAACGCTATCTAACGCGAAGGGTGCTAAGCAGTTACTGATAGTCGAATATAATAGTCATGTAGTCCAGTGTTTCTCAATTAGTGGTACGCGAAATTGAATGCGAGGCAATCTTTTTACAAATCTATCCAAGGGAGACGTGCGGCCGTCTCTTGGCGAAGATAATTTATTAAGGAAAAAAAAAAAACATATGCAAACAATTCGATAAAGGGCTTGCAAGTTTAAGCTCTTTTTTGTAGAGGTACAGAAAGCAACAAAAGTTGTAACACATCCCTATTTTCAATGTGATCTGAAAAGAAACTGTCTTTTTGGAACAATTTGAAATCATTACCAATTTGTGCGTCTTTATTCAAGAGTGTTATTACTGTGATTATATTTCTGATCCACACTGATAAATTAATTTGAAACCGTTAAAATGGGTCAAGCGTGCATAGTACACTTACGTTTTTAATATGATATAGTTAATACCTGAAGTCTATGCGCTCCTAGGTTTGTCTAGTCAACCATTAGGTTCTCCCTTTCAAAAATAAATATCGGGTGAGGCTGTGTCGGTGCACAGCCATTGGTTAACGTAAAACGTCTATACCAGCGAGTCGCTTTTAGTGTCGTTTCCGTTATTCTACGCAATGCCCCTCCCCCGCCGCCCCGCCCGGCTCCGATGCAAACTTAAGGTCTTAGCAGCGAGCTGACTATATACGCTAAATAATGACTTGCGATTCATGTTTCTATGACTTATAGTTTTGCAGTTATTAAGGTAAGATAAAATAGACCATTCGTTACAGTCCAGCTTCCTGACCTGCCCCCTTACCACCAACTCTTATTGCGATGAAGATTATTGCAATTATTGATCTAGAATGCTTATTCATACCAATGAAAAAGCGACTCTATTTCAAATTGCATAGAGTCGCTTATTCATTGGTATAAATAAGCATTCTATTCAATTATTGAATCGCAATAAGAGTTGGTGGTAAGGGCGGCCCCCTTACCCGTATGTATTGGAGTGATTTTAAAGACATTTCACATCAAAAAGGATTTTTTTTTGTTTAACTAAACAAAACCTAGAAACGCCTAGACTTCGGGTATTGATTGTAACATATATACGAACCTAATAAAGAAACTTCGATAATATCTTATTATTATCGTAGTTTCTATAATAGGTTTATGTTTTTTTTCTTTTATTAGATAATCATAGTTTGAATTTAGAGCCACGACTACCTAATTAATTTACGTTCCTTTTTTATTTACACTGCTCAGTGTTTTCAAAAATTATGTATGTTAATCAACTTTCGTTGCTGACTGTACGCACGATTACTAATTGGGAACCACTAATGTAGTCAATCTAGTCGATATATTTACATTCCTGTGAATATCTTGTATAATATGTTGTAATATTGTAATACATAATTTCGCACTTTCGAATTGAGGTAAATCTTGGTAGTTTTTAATAAAATGTGAGCAATAAATAAGAGAAGAGTCTTCGCAGCGCTCCATGGATATTGACTAAACTAAGCCTACTTCATAGACACTATGTACGTGTATATTTAGTCTATGATTTTCAGTTTCTCATTAAAATAGTTTTAATATTACATGTGCTTAAAGAAAATTACCTCTTTGTAATTTTAAACCTGTATCATATATGGGGAATTAAAAACTTAATATTTAGAAAAAGGAGAAAAATATCGTAATGGTTTTTAGTGATAGCGTTGTGTGGGACACTTCTAAATTTTACGTGCATTGTACTGTACATTAGTTCACAAGTGATCGGGGAAACATATTCATTGTTCAATAGGGGGTCGCCATCTGAAGTGTATAGTGCCACAAACTTATCTGACCCGGTGGCCAAATTTAGAACTAAAGCCGCCATCTTGAAATGTTAGTATTGCCAGGTACAATTTATTTATTTACCACGTATACACATTCCATTGAGGTATATATTTTTAAATATTTAAATATCTCTTTCTATACATACAATAAAAAAAATCGTCAACGAGTTGTTTCTGTGAAATATTATAATTCTAATATTATATAATAGCTATGATCGCGACTTAACGTGGTGCATTTTTAAAACTAATCAACAAAAAAATAGAAGGAATTTGATATTTAATTGAAACACCACACATCACAATTAATCAGTATAACAATGCTATTATTTTAACAATGTATTATATTTCTTTGATTTTAATGTTTGCTCTAAAACGGGCGGCATTTCGTTTAATGGCAACACTTAAGTCGATCGTACCGCCCCCGCCACCGGGTCAGATAAGTTTGTCGCACTGTACTGCCGACGACGCTACTGTTTTTATTTATTTACATTTTAACATTATTTTTATGGCCTAGGATACTTGTTCTTTAGATGCCATTTTTTATATTAGTTTATCTTTCTCCTATCTTCAGGGGCATGCCGAAAAATATTACGCAAACGAAATACCTCAACAATAAAAGAATGTAACTTTACTGATTTATACATAAACTGCGTATTTTAGAAACTGCAGCAGCAGTGCTGCCCTCTATCACGAGCTTTTAATTTATAAATTATTCCACTGGTTTTTAATTACAAATACCAAAAAGAAACACTTAAAACCAGCTAAAACGCATTTTATCGTGTATTGTCTAAAATGTTATTTTGATCTCTTGTGAATTAACATTACCCGTGATGACGATTTGTATCGAGTGTTTTCTTTCTATTAAAATAAGAACTAAATTGCAATGTGCAATGTTTGACTCCATTAGTAAGCTGTACAGTTCATTAGATAATATATATTTTTCAAAAACTATACCTATTTGAGTATGTATGTGATTACTATGGAACTATAAAGTACCTACTAGAAATTATAAGAAAAATATTCTATAGTTAATACACAATATATTTGTGTGCCAATAATATCGCCTCTCAATATGTAGCAAATATTGTTATATGTTTGGCAGTTTTTTTTTATAATCAATATATAGGAAGTTTGTCATGTAACGGCTATTGAGCATAATAATAGTCACTTTTTAAAATATGCATGGCATGTTTTTATATATTAAAACTTTATTGGCCACAAAATTACATACATGGTACAAAAGGCGGACTTAACGCTGAAAGCATTCTCTACCAGTCAATGTTTGGGAATAGCAGGAATATAAGAATGCTGTTCTAAAGCAGATAAAAAAAAAATATAGTGTCCAGAAAATATATATTGTTTATGTTTAGCTACTGAAACAAAAGGTAAAATTGTTGCTGAAGATAAAAATTCCATCTCGGCGTATATTGCAGCTAATGCTTCCCCATTCATTCGTTATTTATTATATAAATATTGTCGTGTGCCTTATTTCGTCACTGCCCAGGTCTCAGATATTGATTTTAACTAGACAAAAAAATTGTCGTTAATTTGTCGAAATTTGTCGCCCAAAGGAAAAAATTTGTCGGTCTCCCGTTAAAGAGTTATAAGGTTTTTTTTTGTGGCAGTGCCGAAATAAGCTTATTTCGGCACAGCCCACTCGGGATCTATTAAACTACATAACATAGCGAGGATTTGATTTTCCCAAGAATTAGTCGTCAATTTGTCGAATTCAGACACCAAGTATCAGAATTAGTCGACCTCCCGTTAAAAAGTTATAAGTATTTTTTTGTGGCAGTGCCGAAAAAAACTACACCACCTAGCGAAAATCTGATTTCACCCTTATGTTGCCTTGAATTTGTCGAAATTTGTCGGATATAAAACACAACTGGTCGATGCGGAATTAAAAAGTTAACTTTTTAACGGGAGGTCGTCTAATTCTGATACTTAGTGTCTGAATTCGACAAATTGACGACTAATTCTAGGGGAAATCATATCTTCGCTATGTTGTGTAGTTTAATAGATCCCGAGTGGGCTGTGCCGAAATAAGCTTATTTCGGCACTGCCACAAAAAAAACCTTATAGCTCTTTAACGGGAGAGCGACAATTTTTTTCCTTTGGGCGACTAATTTCGACAAATTAACGACTAATTTTTTGTCTAGTAAAAATCAAGATCTGAGACCTGGGCAGTGCCGAAATAAGGCACACAATATTGTCTAATGAAAAGTACGCTTGGAACAGTAAAATATTTATATTAAAATAGCCATGCAACAAAATAGTTTGTTTTACGCACTGTTTGTTATCACGTCTTTTGTCTTTGGTACGCATGTTGAATAAAAATGTAAACGAAAATATAGTTGTTATTTTTTCCTTAAATGAAATTAAATTATTTTCATGGAGGTATTTATTTATTTAAACTTCATTGACCTCAAAATTACATAAGAGTACAAAAGGCGGTCTTTGGGATTAGCAAAATTCATGAATTCGGTTCTAAAGCAAATGAAAAGAAAATTATATCTCAAAAATTGAGATAATAACTATTCAAGTAAAAGAATATTCTACTCTATTCAAATAATTTAAGGGGGGGGGGGGGGACGATGACGACGACGACGACGACGACACCACCGACGCACATATCCAACCGCTCAGTAAAAAAATAAATCTAAAACAAAGAAATTCTTTCGACGAGGGTGCACACTCCCTGACCGAGAAATCTTACTAATCTACATAAGTATACTACTCCGTATTCCATTTTAGTAAGTAAAAATAAGTAAGACGTCTAAAAATATTCTTTTTAGGTATAGATCCTATCCTATAGGTGTAGATGACTCTATCTGGATGAATGGTTTCTAAGATAGTGTCATGCAATCACTTCGAATTGATTTCTTGATAGCGCTAAATACAAAGTACGTACGGAGTGGTGAGCAGCATAGCACGTGACGTGTCGCCACGTCAATAGGTATAGATAGGATAATAATAAAAAATGCAATATAAAAAATAATAAAAAATGAAACTGTTGCATAATAAGGGTTCTTAAAATACGAATAGGCGAATGTGATAATAGCATCACAAGAGTATTTTAAGACCTAATGCAGTTTCATACACCACTTTATCTAATCTCAGGAAATAGATGATAATAAAATAAAATAAATAAAACCATGAAGCCAAATACCTTATAACTCTTTAACGGGAGACCGACTAATTTTTTGCTTTGGGCGACAAATTAACGACTAATTTTTTGTCTAGTTAAAATCAAGATCTGAGACCTGGGCAGTGCCGAAATAAGGCACACGTATCGAAATGGAAAAAAATAATTTTTGGATACAGTTAGAATATTATAAAGAGCTGTATCGAAAAGTAACTTTTTAAATTTATTTTGATGGCTTGTGCGTAAAACACTGACATTAACATTCTGTGTTTAGTTTTTTAATCTCTAAATTTCAGTATGAGAGTTGATAAATTTATTAATTCAATCTTTCACAAGCGGTAGATCAAGTTGACGGGTCTCCTTTTAGGCAAATATGCCTGTCGCAGGAGGTACCGATCTTTCATAACAACATAAATAGATTGATCTTGATGTACATTGACACTTATACTTAATTAAAATACGATGTAAGACATCAGGTTCATGTGCACAGTGTCGTGAGTTATATGCGTGTTTGTGTGTGTGTAGAACAGGTAAGTGGTTGAGAGATAAGAATGTGTGAGAGTGATGAATGATGCTGTATGATGAATGATCGCTTTTCGCGGGGTATACCTAATACGCAGAACGACCGCTTCGCATTATGACTAACCAAAAGTAGAAGTAGGCATAACGCTAGTTAGACTTACTTCGGTATAGATATAGACCAACATTTTTATAGGCCAAATAATAACCAGACCAACTGCGATTTAGTCTTTTAGCTCTTAACTCAACCCCTATATTTAGATCTTGTGCTAGAACCCTTTGGTAACATGTTATGATCGGAGGTATGAGTGGAGGGGGAAATGTGTTGTGTATGTTAAGAAGTGATTATTTTAGGGATTTGTACATAATAAAAGACCAAATAAAATGCAATGGTGATTATATTGTCCTCCAAAATTAAATAATGCATATAAACATGACATAACCATTGAACAAAATTGTTTTAAAACTATTTACAGACGTGGAATTCACTTTATTTATAACATACGATTTGTGGGAAGAAGACGACATTCCATATTTTCAATTAAAACCGACTCAAATTAGGAGCACTATTGCTATAAAATTTCATTTCATTTCACCCGCGTACAATCCGACACAAAAAATTACAAATGGGACTAAATTTAATAGTTTTAATAATAAATCTATTTATTTAATAGCAACTATGACTTTTTCCATACAATAGTGTTACCATGTGTAAAATGTTCCCAGGAAGAAAGTGGCGCCATCTACCTCTTTTGTGTCGCACTGAACTCCACGAATAATTATAATTTAATTACGCTTACTTAACCAAAAGAATTTAAACTGTTATGATTAGGCAAGTTATGATATTCCATTCTGGATCTGACAGTAAACACTGCTTTATCATAGGTCAGAATAGATGTCGATATTTTTCTGTATCAGCGAATTTGTAGGTACCTACAGAATACTTGTATTACTCCTGCGGGGGTAATTTGGTCCCTATAGGTAATGAATTTTAGTCAGTGGCGACTTAAACATGCGACGTTTTTGAGATAATTAGTTTATTAATTTTTGACCCATACCTAGTATTGCAAATTGTTACAATAAATTGTGTGATATAACAATTATGACGTAAATATATTCCGGACTACGAACAGGAGGAAAAACAGTAATTAGTAAGTGTTGCACCGTACGGGTTTTGAGATAACTATTATTTTGATACCACTGCACTTCCTTCGTAGGAAGTAGTTTCTTCTATTTATAACTTGTATTTTAATAGCAAAGTTTCAAGCAATTAAATTCAGGTATTTAACGACAATTGTATAATAATTAATTACAAGGACGAAAGAAATAGGAAACTTAACGACGATACATATCACAGAACATATGGAATTTTAAGTAGAATATATTTAATCTGTTGCCATTAGTAATAAAAGGTTGGTTTTGATCAACTTGAAATATAATTTTGATAGTGAGCACAGTACATCCGTCTGTAACTTTAGACTTTAAATAAAATAAAATAAAAATTGATAAAAAGAAAATGATAAAGATGTATCGAATTAATCAAACTTTTCGCAAGAAATAAAACTGCGAACAAGTGGAGGTCAAAACAGACAACCTAAAACGTTCAATGTACAAAAATAACTCTAAAAACACGTGACCACGCACAAAAAGTAATATACAAAGTTTTCATCAACTATATACAAATTATTATGCAAAAATTGAGCTGTAAGTATATGTAGAAATAAATAAATTATGTTAAAGAAATAACGAAGGATAGCCAAAGTCACGAGGCCTATGAGAAGCTTCAAATTACTGATAACAATTATATCTGAAATTGATTTTAAAGTGACGCTTTCGAGTCGCATGAGTCTGTGTGCGTCCAACACTGTAAGTAACAAAGATATTGTACAACCGAACATGTTTATACCAATATTTAACATGACAGTTTGAGAGGATAAATGTATGGATGTTTATTCCTTTTTCACGTGTAAATATCTCGATGAATTTTGGCATACCTTTAGAATATTCATGGATTAACATATATTCATTTATTTATTTATAAATAAATATCTATGCAGTTTTACTTTTCTTTGGGTTTTTTTGTTATTGAATAAAAACGTAACCGGTATTTTTTATACCGGTATAATTAGTGTTCAGATGGCGTGGAGTAAAGTCATATTACAATAGCAAAATGACGTTTTCATATAAATATAAATTATATTCACATCTGCTTTTTCTCATTGTTTTATGTGTTTCTACTATAAGTGAAAAAACGAGTAATATTGAAAAATCACTATAACTCACTATTTTTCACTGATAAGAATCAGTCTCTCAATACTACTATCATCTACGAGCCACGAGTATTCCTATGAAACCAAAGAAATATTCGGCTCAAAAACTTATATCCAACAGGAACATTTCTTGTAACAATATTTACAGATAGTCCGAACTTGGAGCTCTTTACATAAAACTAAAGTTGCCTTGCAAAGGACCATGAGCAAATTATATGAATCCAGGGGCCCTACTGCCGAAGCTGAAGCCGATTACCATCTGAATTTTTGAATACGAAAATGAAACTACTGCTTAGATTGTTGCTAATAATGTTTAGCTCAGCTGGAAGAAACCCTAGAGCTCTATCGACTAAGCTGAAGATGTTTGTCAATTACTCTAACCTAAGACCAATAAGGCCCCTGGTCCAATTTGCACATACTCTGGTTCAATTTGTATAGATCATGGTCCAATTCTCAACAATGTTCAAATTCATAACAAGGTATGATTTATTTCATGTTATGGCAGCTACAAATCGAGCATTAACGTTTTACATTTATTATATATAACAAATTAAATGTGGAACACTTTGTATGTGTTTGTTTGACATTTTGATGCATTTAAAAATACATAATATATTTCTACATAAAAAAGTTTCTTTTTTTATTAACTGATTTATTTTTTATTAACAGTTTTTACATTCATTACTTAGAATCACAACTAAACATTGTTGGAGATTGAATGATTGACTCATGGCCCTTGTACTAAATGAAATCTCATTATTTTTCATTATTTATAATTATCACGTCTTAAAATACTATTAAAGTGATAAAATTTATACGTAGATAATTGGTAAAAAAAAATTAATAGAGCTGTCTCCTTCCCACATTTCGTTATTTATCATCACACATGCACACAACGTCCACACTAATGTGGACTCATTCTAATAGGCCATTTTTGACACCTGAAATCGTTATACAAAAATGATATGTATCACAATGTAATAAATATCATTTTTATATATCGATGACAGTTATTATAAATGGTATTAAGGTGTGTGTCCATTAATCCTACCGAACGCGTCGCAAGTACGCCAAGAATATGGAGGATTTTTCGTGGGGTATATGCGTTGCGTCCGATTCGATCAATTGCCACATGCCTTTAGAACGCCTCCTCTTTAGAATTACTGATTATATATAACGTTATTTATACTATTTACCGACAACACAAGAGGTTTATATTGGAAGCACCATCCAGATATCTCACTTATTATGATATAAATTAAAATAAAATAATAGTTGTTCAAGATGGCGCCACCTCTCATGTTCCCAGTAACATTGTATCATTGACATAAAAAAAATGGACTGTGTATTCTGTACAACAAAGTCTGGAAGTCTTACCAGAAATGAAAATCCAAAGATTCGGTGGGAAAGTTCGGATATTTTCTAAAACGTTTCATTAGTGTCAAATTAGACAATAAATTAGATTGTAACGCAAAAATACGACCGTACCCACGGGCCGAATTTCATGAAATTCGTAACTATAACAATCCGAACTTTCTCAGGAAACTACAGATTTTCATTTCGGATTCGGTCATTACAATGTTTTTTTTATATTTTTGCATAACCCAACTGTCGAAATTAAAATCTAGATTAAAAAAACGAATATATTTAATATTATTATTAACTACTCCTGTTTTACTTAGTTTATTGGCAAGATCATGATTATCTTGTAATTGAATTAATTAAAATGTACGTACTTTGTGTTTACTATAACAGACATAAACTTATTATTTCTTTACTGAACCAAGATAAACACAATACTAATTACTACTTGTATTTTTAATAAGCATATTTTAGCACATTTTTGTACGTTCAATAGTACGCGAATACGAAATTTTTTTGAGGCGTAAATTATTGTAAGTAGAACATATTAAGATTATCTTAAATAAATTAACATCACAGCACTTTATCGTTCTAATAAAAAAATAAAATTACTCTGTCAGTCACTAAATTACGAATTTAAATTGTCTTTGACATACACAGTGACAAGGATTAAAATAGACGCGACAACAGTTAAACTCCATGTACACAAAATACACAGTCCAATTTCTACTGTCAACGTTGATTAACTAGTTCATTGTAAATTTCATAAATTAAAACTAAATGGTATCATGACTTGTACAAAACATCTGGAATAAGTTAAAGTATTGTACTATGTTCTGCATCAATAAGGCTGCTTCTAGATTTGTCGATGCGGTTTTAATTCGTTCCGTATTTCAAATAGGTACATATCTAGATGATTCTTACGTATTTTTATTTATTATTTGCTCAATTCTAATTCGATTTTGAGTAAATAAGTAATTTTCTATTAAAAAAAAAATCCATACAAGTAAATGCGCAGAGGCAGGGTGAGAGAAAGAAAGAGACAGAGATTTCTATGTCTCTCTGGTTCTGCGTGATTTTGAATATGGTCAATTTAACTAGAAACTATACCGCATCGACAAATTAACAAGAACCCTAAGGGTGAGGCCAAACGAGCGTAATTTTGTGAGTTGTGAGTCGCGTATTTAACATCGGTTTCATACAAATGGTGGACACATTTTACGTCGCTACTGTACATTTATATGAAAACGATGTGAATTACGCGACTCACAACTCACAAAATTACGCTCGTTTGGCCTCACCCTAACTCTACAATTGAGATACTAAAAAGGCAAGTAATTGTAGTGAGATTTTAAGTCTTTAAATTTTATAGAACTTTCTACCTAAAAGAGTTTAAGAGACTAATTGCGTGCAAATTCTTGCATTACAATTTAATTTTATTACCGACCGCCTCAAACGTACACTACGTTCGAGTTTATCGCCATACTATTAAAATGTTTACATTATTCTTTGATTCGGTATAAAGTTGTGTTAACATTTGCCAAACTGTTAAGTCAAATAGACCATATGAAACAATTTATTAGCAATAATAGCAATACAGAACTTCGATTCTATACACAGATAGCGTCAAATTTAAAGATCTTTAGAATTCTGACAACTGTGTAGATACAATTAAAAATGGATATAAGTTTATTTGACCCTTAACATCATTGCAATAAGGATCCAATGCAAAATTTATCATTTTTAATATAAACGGATCGTACTACCATAACGGCGAAAATTACGCGCCTCTTGGGTTGCTTTATATGTATCTACTCGAAACCGATTGCAAAGCTTATTTTGACAGCTCTTACCTTAGATATTCACTTGCAACGTTGCAACCCAAGATAATGTGTCGTGATAATAAACGTGGAATCTTACAATGGATCAATGAGGGTGGTTCATTCCGATACTAGTACGTCTCGAAACTCATAGTATCTGTAATAGTTCCACATTCAGCCGATAGGGGAATACGAAATAACGAAAATAGCGACACCTTTATTATTTTTATTATCATCAGGTCATTTTAGTCTCCACTACAGGAGCACGACCCTCTCTCGTCCGTCTCAGACAGAAGGAGGATTTGGCCTACACTCCCCACGCTGGCCAGACGGGTTGGGGCACACCTTTGCACACACCGAAATGGAGATCGTTCATGGACTGAACTGTCCTTAAAATCAAACTGACATTAAAAATTAATTAGCTGCCTAGCTACTCATATACATTTTCTATTTTGAGAAGCTAACAATTTGACAAATGTCCATACGTAGTGTGGCATAATAATACTACAAATATATAAGAAGATAATTTTGTGGCGCCACCATCGCTAGCAAGAAACATGGTACCGTTTACATGGGCTCGTCCACGCGCTTGCCAAACACCAAACAGCAAACCCCAGCGTGTGGAAGGGTGTTTTTGTGTCTGTTTAGCAAACCGCGGTGTACTGACCTTGCGGCAAACACCAAACGTGTGGAGCAGTGTTTATGCTGGATGTTTCTTGCTTGCTGCTTGGCATGTGTTTGCTGTTTGCTGCTTGGTCGCTGCTTGGCAAGTGTGTGAACGGAATAGGACAAGCGTCTATTCTCTGGTGCTAGTAACCATCTCTTGGGTACCACGCGTCTCCCGCGTTATTTTTAAGAACGGAAATATCCAATTACGCGATACAAGTCCTGAAATTAGCATTGTACCGTTCTGAGGCATGCTGCGACGCGAGTCACTGGCGACGAAATTCTTTCGCCATATATTATCTTCCTATAAACTTGCCTTCTCTTCGTTGCTGAGATACAAATTAAGGACTTTCTGATTTGTTGGTACGAGAGGGGCGGAATCGACCTGCTGCCATATTGGTATAGTGGACCAAATAACTAGTCTACCACCTTTAGATTGATGATATTCGTTTGTACTTTTCAAATTAGGAAAGACTATTTTCGCTTTCAAACGTAATAGAAAATCAACCTTAACGACATAAATGTTCGTTAGGAAGTTAGTCAAAACTGATAGACCATTTTCTTGGTCGACAGTAAACACACAGGAAGACTCCATGGTGCGGTGTAATTTGTACCAGAAATATTTATTATTATTTATACACTCATCTCTCTGTGGATTGATTTGTTCGATTCACGCGATACTGTACGGTCAAATCAGTAATCGCCTTAATTCGTAGCCAGCACGAAATACGAACGAGTGAGCTATAACTATCTATCTATCACTTTGTGTATCATTTCACTTGAATAAAATCTCTTCATGTTACTAAATGATTAAAATTACTGATGGAAATTCGCTTCTGAAGCTCCTTGATGTATCCTGTGAAGTTACTAGTTTCTCTACAGGGTTATTTTAAAATAAGGACACATTGAACATAATTCAGCTCGGCTTATGAAACTGAAAGAGCTTGCCCAAAAATCAAAGTTCAATAATCAATAAATGTTTCACATACAAAAGTGATCAGTCCCGCTGATCATAATAAACAATGTTATATTCCTAGATAGAAAAATAACATTATTAATAATATAAGACCAAATAAAAACAGCGTGTGCTTAATTAAGACCAAACGACAGAAAAAAACGGGACGGAGGCCCACCACACACTGTGTCTCCAGTGTAGCCAGGATTAACAGCGGCGACCACCAAAAAGACAATGAACAATGAAGCCCATTGCACATTGCCCCCGTGGACTACCCCCGTGTTGTTGAAACGTCAGACATAAAGGTATGTAAAAATACCTTACATGCATGATCGCGTTAATTCTCGTCGGAAATATAATTTTAAGCATAGATCAGCTTCATAACTCAAAGTTAAAAGTATCCTGTTTCAAAGTAATCCTGTATAAACATTAGAATTTAATCAATTATTTTACCTTCGCCAAGTCTCAATTATTTTGGGTACTATCACGAAATATGTAACAATTTATGTAATTTGTCCGTTTATAAAAATTATATGTCAATGATTTTTTTTTGACAAATTATATTTCAAGCTAATATAAATTATACTTAAAAAATTTGATAGTTTGAAAATATGAGATAATTACAAAAATAGCATTTAAAATAAACGATTAACAAAAGCCAAGTCGGTTTGTACATACATTACATAGACAACTTAGTCGCGATAGACGTCGAATTTCCTACTTTTTACACTTACATTTTTAAATATCATTGGTCATGGTTATTAAAAAGTATAGCAATAAATTCATATATTTGATTTAAATCAATTATCCTCAGTTTTCTATTAATGTGACGTCGACACACCGCCTTATCTTACGCATTGTAAAATCAGTAACTGTTTTTTGATGACAAAAAATAACAACTTAACTTTAGGCTAATCGGGACGGGGGCCCATCATACATTCCTACCACTGTGTCTTCTGTGTAGCCAGGATTAACAGCAGCGACCGCCAAAAAAAGGCAATGAACAGTGAAGCCTATCGCAGTGCCGGGTATAAAACTACGGCTGCCTTGGAAGTCACAACGAATTTAATCAGAAGAAATTAGTAGGAGTAAGAAGCTTAAACTTTAGGTTAGTTGATAAATAAAACTGTCAAATAATAATTATGACGATAAATAAAACTGTCAAATAATAATTAACGAAAATAAATAGGCAATACCGGTTAAATTGAAAGCTGTCGGTCGACACCGTGGAAAACAAAACTAAGCTATTAACAAAGTATATAACTAAATAGAATTTTCGGAATCTAAATTCCTGTTTAAATAGTCTTTAACGGTCCCTGATTTTTATTGATATTGACCTTAAGACACCAAATTATAATCTATATCACTATCAATCACTATCACCGCATAACTGCCATCATTGTCTCCTAACATTAGGCCACATGTGATGTCAATTCCCTATTGCAACGTCTATACGACTAAGTTGCCTATGTCAAAGATGCGTTTACAATACTGAACATTTGATATGACACGTTCGTAGTAACTCATGGTACCTAGTGGCGAATATATTTTCAAAATACGCGACATATATTTTCATACATAAAACAGCTTAAACACCATGTTTTCTGAATTATCTTTGCTTCTACGGAAGCCTGAGAAGCCGAGATAATTCGTATCGTTCAGTCCTGCTGTCTATTAGTAGGCACATAATGTAATATTTATTTTATAATGCCGTCTTTATCTAATGACGAGACAAAGGCAGTGCTATACTTAACTTACTGATTGATTGTTACGATATTTCGAATGTGTCATTTTAATTGGCCAGCATTGTACATGCACCATCGAGCATATACGAGTAATTGAATGTTAAACTACACAATACATACATATACATACAATTGTTTTACTATTATATAACGCCGTACCCGGTGATGTTTTACCACTTGATATAAAGGCCTGAAAAGGTAGGAAAAACAATGTTAGAAACAAACGAAATATATTATACAAATATGGTCTTCAGATTGCGCTTGTCAATCTAATCGAACACGCAACTTATGCAACATCGACGGTAGACTATCCCTGGATGGGTTTATTTATCTCGAGCTCCTCGTGCTTCGGAGGGCACGGTAAGCCGTCGGTCCCGGCTGTTGTCATTAGATGACAGTCGTTAAGCAAAGTTAAGCAAAAAATGGGTTGGCGGAGGCCAGTGTTTTCAAGCCCGAAAGGACGGGCTTGAAAACACTGGCCTCCGCCAACCCACAGTCGAGTAACGTGGTGGAGTATATACTAAATCCTTTGAGGAGAGACCCATATCCCAGCAGTGGGATAAATAAGGGTTGACGACGACGATCTTCAGGGGCAACCTAAAGCCTCTTGACAGGGGTCGAGTAAAATCGATAGATTAGTCACACTAACTACTTGTTTTATCGTTCTTATTCTTAGCGTGCTGGTAGCTACGTAATGTACTGGTCCTTATTAGTGACTTACTATACTAGCTATACAGAAATATGTTTATTTTTATTTCATAAAAAAGGAGGGCAAACGAGCGTGTGGATCACCTGGTGGAAAATAATCATCACCGCCCATGGAGGTCAGCAACACCAAGTGTTCGCCGATCCGTTGCTAGTCTTTTAAGGGAAATAAAGATTCTACTCAATATATGTACATACATACCTATTCGCCAGCAGTTCACCACCACGAGAAGAACGGAGACTTGTGCTGGAACCGCTGCTGGAAGGAATCGAAGAAACGGGACGACGTCGACCCACTCTTGGACCTGACAGGAGAAAAACATTTTTGTAATAAGATCGCTGATAAATTAGTTTGGGATATTACTGATAGATTTATATAGATATATGTATGTTGGCCGTGTGGTTTCCGGCAGACTAGAATAGAATCACTCCGTCGCTTCCCGTGGATGTCGTACAAGGCGACTAAGGGTAATACATTATAAAACATCGATCAGGCCTCCACAACCCATCTGGCCAGCGTGGGGAGTGTAGGCGAAATCCCCCTGTCTGGGACGGACGAGAGAGGGTCGTGCTCCTGTTGTGGAGACTAAAATGACCTGATGATGATGTGTTAATAACGCCAGCTTATTAAAATTGTAAAGTACAATTTGGGTCATATTTTTAACCACTGGAGCAATTTTGATGAAACTTGTCACAATTAACCTCTTGTCTGTGTAACGTCAGGATCCTAACTAGCCCCGTCGTATGTGCATGATTCGTGCCCATACTACTTCCTGCCCTATTTTTAAGCAATTATAGGCCTAATTTCTAAACTAGAAGTGTCTACAATTCTATAAACTAAATTGAATGAGTAATCTACCATAGATACGCGTCAATTTAGAAAAATATTCAATAGTACCGGTAGGGAGCGACTTTCAAATTCACTTGGAAACTACTACGAACCACGACATGCTTTAGGTTTGTGTCGAAAAAAAATAGAGGAATGATCATCAAATACATTTTCCATTGAAATCAATGGAAAACATACACTCGGCTAATCTACTCGCTCCATTCCACCTCGATTTCGGCCCCGTGGGCTAGAATCCAGCCTAGTCTATATTCGTCGGGTCACAGAGCTCGGTGCAAGTGATGCTCACCTCTCGACGATGACGGCGGGCATCTGCACGAGCTGCACGGGGCTCTTGTTGTCCTTGAGCGCCTGCGTGAGGTTCAGCACCTGGCCGCGCATCACGGACATCTGCCGCTCGAACAGACCCTTGTCGAACCCCTTGTCTTGCTGGAATAACACCGGCGAAACATATACTAGCGGGCACGCGCGACTTCGTCCGTATAGGATTTCATATATTTTTCGATTATAACCCATATATATAATTATTGCTGCCCGCCCCGGCTTCGCACGGGTAAAAAGTGGTGTTTTATTTTCCTCGCAATTTTTTATTTTTTTCTCTGCGTAAGAACCATCCTCGTACTTCGAGGAATATTCTAAAAAAGAATTAGCCAAATCGGTTCAGCTGTTCTCGAGAATTGCGCTTAGCAACACATTCAGCGAAAACTGGGATAAGCTGTTTTTGTAGCACCAATAAAGTATACGTCCCGCCTGACATAACATCCTTAATTGGAAGAGCACTCGACCGGTCATCGAGAGATTGTGGGTTCAAATCCCACATCGGCGGGGGAGGATTTTTCGATTTTAAAAAATATTTATAACTTTATATAGGTAGGTAAAATAAATAAATATTGTCAGACAAATTATACAGCGCCATCTAGCCCCAAAGTAAGCGAAGCTTGTGTTATGGGTACTAGACTAACTGATAAACATACGTAAATACATTTTTTTTTTGTAAATACATACTTATGATACATAGAAAACACTCAGACCAAGACAAACAGACATGTTCATGCCACAAATGTTTGTCCTGTGTGGGAATCGAACCCACGAGCGTTGGTGTCGAAGCCGCGTCATTGACCGCTACGCCACCGAGCTCGTCAAAAAAAGCAACTGACACCTTCCAACCAGTATCAGAACGACTAATGAACCACATCAGGGAAATTTTGAACTACAGCTGGTGGCATCCGTTTATAAGGATGTAGTACAAACGGTGGAACGTCTTTTGATTCAACAGAGAATGTACACAGAACTTTGATTGACTATTTTTCTTTTCCACTTGCTATTTCGTATGAATTTTTGTTATTTTTAGGTCTCAGTATCAGTGAAAATTCCCTATAGTGAAATTTTGAGTTATGTATTAAACCCTTTTAATTTATAACAGAATAGATATTTTGTTTTGTTAATAGATATGTCTATTAATATTAACTGACCTTAAATAATATATGTAGTTCATCACACAGCTCCTGCACAAAGTTCAAATCAGACAGCAGCGGAAGAACCAGTTCTCTGAAACCATAAAAGACGAACATTACATACTATTCATTTGTCAGAAAAAAATAGAACACCAGCTTGCGAAAACGGTACTCGCTCAATCTTTTCAAATGTCATGAGAACGGGGGCTCATATTCCAACATTGGGAGAAGTTTCTTCAGGGCATAGCCGACTAATGACTATTCTTTTAACGTGAAAACGTTTTTAAAAAGGCTCCCTTACTAAGGTTGCGCCTGAGTTAACGATGAAACGCTTTTATTGTCGCCATAAACGTCGATATATCTTGTGACTCAAGGTTTGTACCGTTAAGTTTTGTATATATTTTGAAAATCGACAATGTGCTATAGGTGTTACGATAGCTACGATATCGTGCCCGCGCGTATTCGTGCGGGGAGGGAAGTTGAAAAAGGGCCTTAAAATACACTCCGGGCGACCAAAGAATTTGTCATAACTCCGCAACGGAGAGGGTTAGAAGAAATATTTGTATGTTGTCGTGTAGATATAGAAGTGCTCTAAAAAGTAAGTTAAATAGAAAATAGCTTTAGAGTAAAAAGCTGCGCCAGGTGATAAATTACAAAACGTTATAAAATCGTTTGTTTTACGTTATGCCACGCATTTATTCAGCGCCAGCGGTAGCGGGAAAGGATCCGAGCGCTAAGACCTATTCGTGATAAATCAAACGAGCGCCAGAATTTATCGACAGAACGTTTTCACGCAAAATAAAATATGGTAGTGTAGCGATACTACCCACCCCGGATTATTTTTGCATATTTAATAAGTGACCCGAGGGTCATTGAGTAGATGAGTTGGCCTGGGGCAGGAAAGCCCAGTGATAGTGGTACTGACTTGGTCTCGTGACTGAAGGGCAGCTTGGCCTGCGGCAGCCAGGCCCAGTGGTAGGGGTAGGCGCGCCAGGAGTCGGGGTGTTTGAACGGGAACGCCAGCCCGTTGTCGATGGCCGCGATGCGCACCTCCGCGCCTGACCACTCCTGGAAACATCCAATTCTAATGTTTTACTGCAGCCACAGGTACATACAACTTGTTAGTTTATAAACATGCAGCACACCTAGGCCTCATTTACGGAGACGCGTGGCTTCTCGCGGCGCGTGGCACGATTTTTTCGTTCATAGACAGGCGGTGCGTGCAGCGGCTCACGTCATCGCACGCGCAAACATAACGCATGGCAATATACGATGTTGTTCATAGAGACGCGGGGCGGACAGAGTGACGGGACCCGCCGCAGCGCACGCGGGGCAACACTCGAACCATAGTCCGACCAGTTTCTTATAATTCACTTTTTAACATAGAAATTTCTTCTAAAAAAAGCGATCATATCGTACTCCATTGCAACGGGGACTATGTCTGCTTTGTGCGATTCCAAATTAAGAAGGTTCCCGACGCGGACGCCGCTGCATGCGACGCGTCGTTGCCATCCGCGGGCTTTGCCACAAAATACGCGCAAACGCGTGAAAAATCGCTTCTCCGTAACGCACTTATACAACGCCATATATTTGAATTAAGTGCGGGCCGCGCCGCCGCACGCGACGCGCGACACCCCGCGTCTCCGTAAATGAGGACTTAATATTCCATACAATTCAATATTTAAAATGTTTGACAGACATAACCATAAATCCGCCATTGTTACATTTTAGCAAACCCTGGCCACTCCATACAAAAATGACAGAGTTTCTTTCGGCATTTCTTCTCGTCAATGGTCATTACGAAATGCTGGTATATAAAAAAAATATACCTAATTGTAAAAGACGTGTCTAAGTGCCCGCGAGGGCCCACAGAATAAAGAATTTTGACTTTGACTTTGAATGGCACGTTTGCATGTAGTAAACCAAATTACGTCTGTACACGTACCTATGTTTGCGTGATGTTCGCTAGGGCTGACATTATTCAATTATTAGTCGGACATAGTAAATACACTACAGTGACTCCAGTCAATATTCACAAAACGCCTTGTTTAATCGCCATTGCTAACTTACCGAAAATTTTATATTTTCTAATAATAATAATAGAATGTCCGCCTTCCGAACACTGGTTTATCGTATTAAGGCGATATAGACCAATTTGTTACAATCCAGTTTTCAGACCTGGTACCCATATGTATTGTAATTTTAAAGACGTGTAACGTCAAAATTTGACACAATAAGTCGTTCACAATATAAAAATAGAACATTGGAACAGTACAGCTATTTCTGAATTTTGATGTCGACTTTGTGCCATATTCATAAAAGCTGGTGTTTCTCTCACCGAGGGCTCCCTCATGTTGATCTCCTGCTGGCTGCCGGCGGGTCCGTCGTACTTGATGAGCCAGTTGTCGTTCCCGCGGTCCGTGTTCCGGATTATATAGTCCAGCACCACTAGACGCTCAAATTGTAGTTGGAACCTGCAATATATTAGAAGACAAATATTAACAAAGGCGTCCATTGCATGAGAAGATTAGTCCGTAAACGATTATAAAAACAAACACAATGGGATACGGGTCTCCCCTCAATTAAAGGGGTTCCGAGCATATTCCACCACGCTGCTCAACTGCAGGTTGGCGGAGTCTATTTTAGCCACAATCAAAAAATATATATTATGTTTTTAGCTATTTAGGTAATCGTGTATTGTTAGGAGATTCAAACGAGGGTGCCAATGAGACTTCGCGTCCCTTTAAGTCCTATTGCGTGAGGACGAATTCCCTAGATATAGCGAGTGATATACGACTATAGAAAGAAGCCGTGGGCTACATTCTATCACATCAAACAACTCCTCGGAACACTCCCCATTGTACAGTTTCCAGAATACGCAAAATGAGAGAAGCTTACTTTCGCATAACGTGAGGGGGCGGCGGGTCCTGCTCGAACCTCCTTAACCAATAGTCCGCGTCTTTGTAACCTTCCACGAACAGCTGGAACGACCCCATCTGGAAGAACAACAAGATTTCATTGCATAGTATAAATAATAACGTTCGTGAATATATAAACTTATATTCATATGTACTCAAACATTAGTACCAATGCAGAAACAAGTTCAGTGAATGTTTGGTAACTTTGACGTGTGGGGAGACTGCAAAAAATACTGGACATAATAATACTTCCCCAGTCGGGCAGATTACAAGTACGCTGTACCCAGCATTTCCAGACGTCTCGATTTTGACGAGACATCTCGCTTTTTTTAGGCTAAAGTGTAATGTTCCGCGAGGGACACCACATTTCCCGCTTTTGGCGGTAGACTCCAAAAATAGGCTATTTGACCAACATTTTTTTCGGTTTCATATGTAGGGACGTCTCAATAATATAACCATAGGTGAAAGAATTACTTCGATAGCACAAAAATCTCTCGAGATATGTTAATTTGAAAATCACAATTTTGGACTTTCCCGAAAACGCTCCATACAAAAGGCTACTGAGTTATAGACGTCACAGGTTTGTATTTTGTATGCATCAAATCAGAAATTTGTAGCACAGCTATGTTAAATATTACGTTTAAATTTGTATCATAATAAAAGTTATACTATTTTTTATTGCGTCTGCAATGGAAATATTATTTTTTAATAATTTCATACTTTTAAAATGGACTTTCCCGCCAAACTTTGCTCGACCCAAAAATAAGTCAGACGTAAGATATTAGAATGAAAGTTTGCAGATCTTTATAGTTTTGTGTATTACGAGTATATGATATTGTTAAATAATTTATACAATTTTTGAACATTGTCAAATAGCCTATCGCTTTGATAATTATATATAAGTTTTAAAGCTAATCCTAAAAGTAATCCGCATAAATTTGGTATGATCTACCAAGTATCGTTCTGAAGCGTCACTTTCGGTCAAGCATGTGGTTCTATTCTTTACCTTGGGCGGTAGTCCCATCCTGTTGAACCTAAGGTTGGGGAACTGCTCGGTGATAGCCCGCTTGAGCCGCGACCTCTCGCGGTCTATCCGCAAGTAGTTGAATGTCTCTGACACTAATTTCACCACCTGTAAACAAATATTACAAAATAATATAATAGTTTATGAACCTGTTGCATAATAAGGGTTCTTAAAATACGAGTGTGAGTTTATCACATGAGGCGAAGGCGAATGTAGTATAATATAATAGCATCACACGAGTATTTTAAGACCTAACGCCGCGTTCACAGATTTAGTAGATTTTTTTTTGCAAACTTGCAATGCATTTGTATTAAGTATTGCAACCTGCTTAATAAAGCAGAACCCAGGGCTGAAGCTGTATCGAAATGGAAAAAAAAGTTATTTTAAGATACAGTCCGCAGAGCTGTATCGAAAAGTAACTTTTTAAATTTATTTTGATGGTTTGTGCGTAAAAGACTGACATTAAGATTCTATGTTTAATTTTTAATCTCTAAATTTTAGTATGAGAGTAGATAAAATATTTTTAGCGTTTCCAATATAATAGGGTCTCGCCTCGCCACACCTCGAGTACTCCATATAAATATCGGTTCATGCCTAACAATATATATAGCCTCATTTACAAATTTATTAACAATTTATTAACCGACTAGACAGAAGGAGGACTGTTTGATCGTATACCTTATATGGACTGCTCATTTTAAATGAACTGTAATTTGTTCTTATGAGTAACTAGCTGAACTGGCGAACTTCGTACCGCCGCAACAGTCAACGAAACACTATTTGTAAGGGAAAATGTATTTTCTTTTATTTTATTTTTTCGACAATTTTGCAATGTTTTTAATAGTTATTCTGCTATTCGGGCCGGGGACAATTCCAACAAATTACAAACCATGAAAATCGATCCAGTCGATCTCGAGTTATAAGTGTTCGAACAAACGCCACTTTGTTATATATATATAAGATAAAGATCTTTAAACCGAAAACACCTATATTTAGAATCAAAATATTCGATCGGGATAGGTTGCAGCTTATACAGGCTCCAGATAGCGAGGAAAAATGCCCTTTGATTCAAGCCAGTCCAGTCCCAGCAGTAAGATAACTATGGATTGAAGTGCACTGCACTAAACAAAAGGGTCATCTCAATAAAAATAATTACCGCATTAACGTTGATAACGAGTGAAATAATAGATATTTTTTTAATAACATTCACAATAAAATTGTTAATGGTACTTGTAAAATGAATAATTATCACCTGTGTGCATTATTTATTTATTATTCACATTTTTTATAGCATGTATTATGGGCACACTCCGGCCGCTCCATACAAATGTCGCGTCGTAACTACTACATAAATCTGAATTTGAAAGAGGGTGATTGAGCGTGTGTGTCAGTGGCTTTTAGGGGGCTTGAAAACACTAGCCTTCACCAACCATAGTTGAGCAACGTGGTAGAGTATTCTATAAACCTCTTCGATTGAGGAGAGACCCGTATCCCAGCAGTGGAATGAATAAGGGTTGCGGAAGATATACAATACATGCATATATAAAATCTTAAAACATGTATGTTTTAAGAATTTAATCATCATCAGGTCATTTTATTCTCCACTACAGGAGCACGACCCTCTCTCGTCCGTACCTGACAGAAGGAGGATTTGGCCTACACTCCTCACGCTGGCCAGACGGGTTGGGGAGGCCTGATCGATGTTTTATAATGTATTTCCCTTAGTCGCCTTGTACGAAATCCACGGGAAGAGACGAAGTGATTCTATTCTAGTCTGCCGGAAACCACACTAAGGCTAAGAATTTAATAAATAATATAATACGATTGTAATCCTATTTAAACAATCAATGTTCACATCGAGTTGAAGAGGAATCGATATAAGACCTAGGTACGTTTGGCCAATAAAGTCTATCAATTTTGACAAAACTTCTTATCAAACGTAAATGTTGTTAAGGTTGATGTTCTATTATTTTTGACAGCGAAAATAGACCTTATGAATTTTAAAAGTACAAACGAATGTCAACCTAAACGATTTGGCCTAGTAGTAGTAGTAGAGTTGTAAAGTGATATTTCCTTCAAACCGGCGCTCGACCGCTCTCAATAGATCAATTTACTTGGCGAAGCTATACGAGTGTGTCAATGAGGTTGTTGGCCCAATAAAGATTAGTTAAAGGTCATTTAAGGGGGCCTTATCGTAAGTGCGCGCTATCTATGCAAATTTCCTTTTATAGTTTCATTACAGCCTAAGGGCCGAAACACATAACCACGTTGCCGCACCGCCAAAATCGGCAGTGCCATCCGCGCCGCTACGCAGACTTTGCGGCGTGCACCTCGTATAAAACGTAAACGATTAATCAAACTTTAACGTTAACAAAGTGTTACACTTTTTGCTATTTTTTTACATACGTCCAAAATACTATACGTATTTTTTACATACATTCAAAAATCACAAGAAAATAGTTGCCCTACATACGGCAGTAGAACGCTTTGTTTCGCGGCACCGCCACGCAACGCTCGATGACGCGTTGCGTTGCGGCGCCGCAACGTGGTTATGTGTTTCGGCCCTAAGTGGTCGCGTACTGTGCGGTTCCAGAGAAGTTTTCTCCCGTGTACTATCAAGCTGTGGAATGAACTGCCTGTCGAGGTTTTCTCAGGAGTTCTTCAAGAAAGGCATGAAGAGGTTCTTATAGGGTCGGCAATGCGCGTGTGTAGCCCCTGGTGTTACAGGCGCTCATAAGCTACGGTAACTGCCTACCATCAGGCGGGCCGTATGCTAGTTTACCACTTTAGCGGAATAAAAAAATAAAAATAAAAAAGTACGCGCTATCTATGCAAATTTCCATCTATAGAAAGACTGGCTGTCGGCCTTTTTCGATGTTCAACTGGACTTGTGAGCTTACGATGAAATGAAACGGTTTGGGTCGAGAGTTTTTACAAGCTTTTATTAAAATTGACCCATTTCCCAGTGTTCGACGTCAACCCTTTCTCATCCCACTGCTGGGATACGGGTCTCCCCTAAAACTGAAGGGGTTTAGAGTATACTCCACCACGCTGCTCAACTGCGGGTTGGTTGAGGTGTTCGATTGAGCCGAAAGGAGATTGACCACGGGCAGTACTCTTAGATTTATTTACTATAGTCACTCTTATTCTTCAGCTTTCCAACTTAATCATACAGTTACAGATCTAAGCTAAAAAAGGTTTACACTTTTTAGCTTTGACTTGAACAGAGCATTTAAACTGATAATTCACTACATATTATGTAGTACTATTACTAGTTATACTGTGGTCTGGTCTAACTACTTGAATATTGTTGAACTCCGGAAAACAATACAAATCTTTGGCCAAAACGCAGGTATGTAGTATGTCGAGTCTATAACGAGTCGAATACAATATAAATAAATAAATAAATATTCCTAGACAAATTACACACGGCCATCTAGTCCCAAACTAAGCAAAGCTTGTACTATGGGTACTAGATAACTGATACTATACTGAAATATTTTTTTTGTAAATACATACATAACTAGTCTGGCCATATATACTGTTACAAAAAAACTTTTATTTTTTTCAACTTTTTAATTATTTTGAATTGGGAACACGTATATTATTTTAAAAACTTCTTTCGATTTTGCGCCATTTCACATATTGTTTCGTGTTCGTTATCAAATTACAATATGGAATGAATGAAAACACATGGGGTGTTAAAGAAAATAGTATTGCAGTGATCGCCTTGCACAAAGTGGGTATGGAGTCGTCGGTCATATTCTTTTTTACTACTGACACTTTAAAAGCTTGGTATCAGCCGTATGTTCGTATATCGTACTATCAACAGATACAAAAACACTTCGTCTGTCGAAGACCAGAAAATATCGGGGCGGCCGCGTGCTGTTAGAACTACAAAGGTTGTAGATGCTGTTAAAGCCAGAATTCGTCGAAACCCCGTTAGGAAGCAAAAAATCTTATCGCGAGAAATGAAGATTCCCGCTAGGAAAACAAGACCTGAAGCTCGGTACTTATCGTCGATATACAGGACATGCCCTAAATCAATCTTTATAATTAAAGAGAGTGGATCGATCAAAACTTCTGTGAAAGGCACAGGAATATCCTCTTTACCTATGAAAAAATTTTCACGATTAAAGAACATTACACTAAATGCATTTTCATTTGTAACAGAACTTATGGCTGGACTAGGTATAATAGATAGAAAACACCCATACCAAGACAAACAGACATGTTCATGCGCACAAATATTTGTCTTGTGCGAGATCGAACCCGCTACCTCGGAGTCAAAGTGGCCATTGCTTACCATTCGACCACCGAGCTCGTCGTACTAATAATATATATATATTGAACACTAGTTGTGAGTGCTGTGACGTACAGACACATGACGAAACCATAGAAAATCCGTATGTTCTAGCTAAGAATAAACTAGTTCTAGCTAAGAGATAACACTGGATCAGCGACACGACGCGACGTTCAACAAGGATGCCACGGTCTGCTGGGCGCGAAGAGAAATCTCACTAAATACGTAACTTTACAACAAGTAACATGCACTGATTTGTTGTATGTTGAATGAAGAGTACCTATAATAAAAAATGACATCATCAGCCTGTATCTACCCACTGCTGGATATAGGCCTTTCCCAAAGCTTTCCACCAGATGCGATACTCTGCTTCCGCATCCAACCGCTACCAGCCACCTTTTTGAGATCGTCGGGTCGTCCCTACGCTTCGTCGCCCCTATACGTTTATTAAAACATATACGAAGGCGTAATTACAGCATGAGTGCTGTATGTTTCCAAAAAATAGCCGAATGTCATCTGCAACGATGTACTGCTATGCCTTGTTTAGTAGTGTATTACTTAATAGGTAGATGGCGGCACACTATGAATCACAGCAGTAAAATATAAAATTCGTCACCATCAGAACTTTCCTGGTAGCTCAGTTGGAAGAGCATTCGACCAGAAATGAGAGGTCGTGGGTTATTGACTTACCCTGGTTTTTGGCACAATCTTAAGGCCTATCTTGGAGTCGACGAGGCTGGCGCCTGCTTCGGACAGGTACCCCTGGTTCGGGATCAGGCAGGAGCGACCGAAGCAGCATGGACAGCACAGCTTGTGCATCCACTTCGTCCATTTTGGGTTCAGCCTGCCGTACGGCTCCTCGTCTTTGGGCTTGAATACTCCTATAATTTTCTGAAAAAAAAAAACATACATATGTTGATAAACTGTGTTTGAAGAGCTCAATAATAATAAATATTTCTGGACAATTTACACAGCGCCATCTAGTCCCAAATTAAGCCGCAAAGCTTATGTTATGGGTACTAGACAACTGATAAATGTACTTAAATACATTTTTTTTTGTAAATACATATCTACTTATAATGCATAGAAAACACCCAGGCCAAGACAAACAGACATGTTCATGCACACAAATATTTGTCTTGTGTGGGAATCTCGGAGTCAAAGTGGCCATTGCTAACCATTCGACCACCGAGCTCGTCAATGGCGTCAATGTGTCGCAACGTCGACTGTAGCCTGTTTTTGGATAGATTTTAACTCGAGCTCCTTCTTGCTTCAGATGATACGTCAAACTATCGGTCCCTGCTGTTGATATTAAACATTTTTATTAGTAACCCAATTAAGTAGGTGTCTATTTATAGAAGTAATTTATAGGGGTGTAAGTGGTTTATCAAGATCTTTGAACAAAAGCAAACTTCACCTGCACGTGGTGCACCCTGCTGACTGACAAACGAAGCTCTGGCGACAAGAGAGGTAGGGAGCGTAATTGTAAGTTACCCGACTGGGGAATGTACCTCAACCTCACAGAATACCGCAGCCAAATATCAATTCCCTTGAGGGTTGTTGTGCTCCTGCGAGTGAGTGGGATCAGCAGAAAGAGAAAGGAAGGAGATGCTGCGTTGGCAGCGGGGGTTTGGGCGCGCGAGCGATTTTTTTATGTTGCGATATTAACGAATATGGCTATCGTAACCACTTCACATCAGGCGGGCCGTCTGCCACCCGATGTAGTAAAAAAAATCGCATATGAAATTAGATACATTTTCTACAAATTACGAATGCGGCTTGCAATGGTTCCCCATACAAAATTGTCTTGGCCGCTGGGGTTACTTTAAAGATTTTTTAACTACGAAGATTTCTTATTCCTCTTATGCTTAGGCCGCACTCATCGCGATAACATTCGGACGATAAACTTCGTCTTCGGTCTACGGCGAATCTTCGCGGCCGCATAATGCGCGTTGTAAAGTCATCGCGATGTATGAACCCAAAAAACAACATGGACGCCGCGGTTACTCTGTACCTATTTTATGGCAGCAAATAATTATTTTTATATTTATGTCATCTAAAAAACAAATCAAAAGCAAGAAAAAGGAGAAAAAAATAATCGTTACTCCAATCCATGTTACACTTCAGCTATATTATACACTGTAATTACATTTAACACGTCCGCTATGAACGATGGGTGCAGGCCGACGGAAGTGTGGCCGCGCAAGCTAAGCTCATCGCGATAAAACCCTTTGATCTGCGAGAGTTTACCGACAGTGGCGATGTTCCCGAAGCTTCGCCCGAAGTGTCGAAGTATACGCGAATATTTGGTTACATACATCGCAATAACCCGAATACTCGCGTTATCGCGATGAGTGCGGCCTAAGCATTACTGATGCCTAAAGATATCAAAGGTTATCATGCCAATTAGCTCACCAGTTTAGCAATGTCGGAAGTACGTCCGACCTCCATGGTTAACTATTGACCATGAATGTTTACCGTGAAATTGTACAAAATAAAAAATATTTGTCACACTCAATACTTTACTGATTTTTTTGCTCATCATTAAAACAGATAAAGTAGATTTAGAAGGAGAGCAGATTTTGGGATGTAAGCGGTTCATCACCATCTTTGAACCATAGCCAACCTCACCTGCACCTGGTACACCCAGCTGACTGTCAAGAGAGACTGGCGAAAAGAGCGGTAGGACATAAAGTAATTTTTAAACTGCCCGACTAGGAAAGTACCTCCACCTCACAGAATACCACAGCCAAATAACAATTCCCTTGAGTGTTGTTGTGTTCCTGCGAGTGAGTGAGGTCACCAGAAAGAAAGGAAGGAGTATAGGCTGGTAACGGATGGGCAACCCCTTTGTGTTGCTGACCTCCATAGGCGGTGGCGATTGCTTTCCATCAGATGACCCACGTGCTTGTTTGTTTCCTCTCATATGAAACAAAAAGAAAAACGTTGTACAGTCCGAGTATGACTTCTATAATATGCGACCTATGGAAAATACCATCAGTCTTATTTGGAATACGCTACATCAGCGTTTCTTAACCTTTTTCGGTCCGTGGACCCCTAGAAAATCAAGCACAATTTCAAGGACCCTTTAATAAAAAACACAGGAATAAATTTAGGATAATTTATTTTAGTACTGAAAAAAAATTATTTTTTATAAAAAAATAAAAATACTGTACTAAGTGTGAAGGTTGGTGCTGCTTTATTGCAAGTCCTGCTAGCATTGTTTATTACCCGACGACCGAAGGAGGCTTATGTTTTTCGAGCGTATGTATGTCATTATTATTTGGCATTTGGCACGCTCTACAGCCTAAACCGTTTGACAGATTTCAACATAAGAGGTGTCGTTAGATTCGTCTTAATCACGCGAGTGACACAGGCTATATCAAATAAAATAAAATAAAATATGGCGGCTGTGAGTCGCAAAATTGTCGTTCGAGTAATTTTTTTTCTAATTTTCGTTTATTTTATACGCAGTCGGGTTTTTTGTTTTTTTTTAATTGATTTTCAAATGTTCATAGATAAAACGGCGGACCCCTATACTCATACTCGCGGTCCGTCAGGGGTCCGCGGACCAAAGGTTGAGAAACACTGCGCTATATAATATGCGTAGCGTATACTTAATCAGCACATTGTCTTATGGAAGTACACACCGTGAGTCATCAAGTCATCATCGACGTCTAGTAGAGAACAAGACACTGTACCTGCTTCTTTGTTTGTTTGGACTTTGAACTTGTTGAATTCGGATGTAGCAATTAGTATGAGTGTATAATATTGTTGTTTTCATCCTACTCAAACGCGATCGTCTAAAGATTCTCTGTATTAACATTTTTGAAGTGAAAACTTCTTTAGCGGCGTTGTGCGCTTTTTGGGATGAGTAAAAAATGTTAAACTCGCGTCAGGACACGTGGCCTGATCGAAAATTCGTAAGACGGAGGGAGAGTAGACCGCCGGCAGCGCGGCGTAGGAGAGGAAGTGATATCCCCCTCTCTTTCTACCGCGTGGCGAAAATGTATGCCTGCTCCTGCTGTTTATTTTCAATGTAATATAAATTATCATGTTTGAGTACGATAGCGCTTTATGAGCCGGACATCCTTCTTCATGAGGTCGAGGTGGCAATTAAAAGGCTAAAAGAAAGAGCTAGCGGCGGGGATGGCATTACAGCAACTATGATTAGGAATCTTGGTGTGGAGGGAGTAAGACTAATGCACACAATTTGCCTGAAGGTGTAGCGTTCTGGTCAATGGCCCGATGATTGGACGGAATCAATACTAATTCCCCTGCATAAGAAAGGATCTACACGCAAATGTGAAAACTACAGGACCATCTCACTCATATCGCATGCTAGTAAAGTTCTCCTACATATCATTAACAAGAGATTGGAAAACTATATTAGCGGGCAAATTGCTAGGGAACAGGCTAGATTTGTCAGAGGTCGAGGTACGAGGGAACAGATTTTGAACATGAGGCAACTTATTGAAAAATCCAGGGAATTCAATGTACCAATGGCCCTATGTTTCATTGATTACGCCAAAGCTTTCGACTGTATTAGTTGGAGGAGAATGTTTGAAGTAATGCACGAAATGGGAATACCTGAACACCTTATCTGCCTTGTTCAGAATCTATACCTCGACAGTAGTTCAAGAGTCAGAGTGGATGATGCACTTTCGCACCCATTCAAGCCAGAGCGTGGTGTCAGGCAAGGATGCATTCTCTCCCCACAGCTTTTTAACCTCATTGGAGAGCACATCATGAGAAGAGTCCTCGAAAATTGGGTGGGAGGCATTCGCGTGGGTGGTCATCGCGTTAATAATCTACGATTTGCTGATGACACCACCATTATCGGTGCTTCAGAAAGCGAGTAGAGTGAGCTTTTGGGGAGGGTGGAAGCTGTGAGCAAAGAATATGGCTTACGCATCAACAGGTCTAAAACGAAGCTAATGTTCGTCGACAGGGCCGGAACTATGACGCGCACTCACGAACTGAGCGATCTTGATGCCGTCCAATCATTTGTTTATCTAGGATCCTTAATAACCAATGATGGCGACTGTAATAGGGAAGTCATAAGGAGAGCGCAGATGGCAAAATCGGCGGTGAAGCAACTGGAGAAGATTTGGAAGAGCCGTAATATTAATCGCAAAACCAAAGTTAAACTCATGCGAACCCTCATCTTCTCCATATTTCAATATGCTTCAGAGACTTGGACGTTGCAGCATTCCTATGGCCCTGAAACAAGCTGCATGCCGTGAGGCTTGGAGGAAACTGGTCCAGCAAGCTGATGGTGATGGTCACGACCCTCAGTCATGAGGAATCGACCAAGAAGAAGAAGAAGTACGATAGCGCAATATTTTGATATATAAAGCAATTTGTGCGAAATTATTCCCTACCCATTCCAAAATATTCAAAACTGCACAACGTTAATGTTCAAGTTTTCACTTCTGCCGGCACTTCCGGAGTGCAACCCGTTTTGTTTATACGACTAGGGTGACAAACATGCGTACACCTGCCTGATGGTGAGCAGTCATCACAACCTATGGATCATGTAAAAACCCCTTTACGACTTTCTTGAAGAACCCCATACTATAGTCTCCTGGGAAAACCTTGGCAGAGAGTTCATTCCACAATATGAGAGTTCGAGGTAGAAAACTCCGCTGTAACTGACCAGCCCCCCAAGCCAAGTGTAATTCGTAGCGTAACGAACGTTAAATAGATAGCGTGACATTTGTCAATTCTCATACTAAAATGTTCGATTTTGACAAATGTCACGTGATCTATCTAACGTTCGTTACGCTACGAATTACACTTGGCTAGGGGGGCTGGGGGGCTAGCCAAATGGCAGTTTGCGAAGTAGAAAAGCGTCCTCCTCCTTGCGTCGTTTTCCGCATTGCTGAGGGTCGTGACCCCATGGCCTCACTTTTGCACGGATGATACTCCGCCACTTGTTCCTGTCTTCTGCGGCGTGAACTGCATCATGTAAGCTGGTGTCGAGATCAGTGCGGATTTGGTCGGACCAACGTATCGGACTTCGGCCCCGTGGTCTTTTGCCGTCTACCTTACCGGTGACAGAAAAGCGTAGCGATCGCTAATTTGAACTGTGGAGCTCATACTAAAATGTTCGAATTGACAAATGTCACGTGTTCTATCTAACGTTCGTTACGCTACGAATTACACTTGGCTAGGAGGGCTGGTTGTAATGTGTGAGGATGAATTCCCTGCCTATGGCGAGCGGTGCGACACACAGTACAAAAGTTACATTTATGTGAAATATTCCGTAGGTGTTGTGTGTGAACTGAAACGAAAATGTCACTACACCGTTGTGGACACGTCTTACATTTTTTCTTATATATAATAATATTATAAACCTGAAAAGTTTAGTTTGTTTGGTTGAATGCGCTAATCTCTACTACATTTTCGATTTGAAAAACTCCTGTAGTGTTAGATTAGTCTATTTTTCAAGGCTATATAACATCACATCACGCTACCACCAATAGGAGCGGAGCACCAATGTTGTAAAAATGGGGAAAAAAAATCCTTTTGAGAACTTCCGTTACGTGCGCTGCGTAAACGGTTCAAGTTACGCAACAATTATATACGACGGAATTATTCATCTTAAAAAGATCTAAAAATAGTCATCTCATCAGTATAGCATAAATAAATATTTCTGGACAATTTACACAGCGCCATCTAGTCCCAAATTAAGCGCAAAGCTTGTGTTATGGGTACTAGAAAACACCCAGACCAAGACAAACAGACATGTTCATGCACACAAATGTTTGACCTGTGCGGGAATCGAACCCGCGAACTCGGAGTCAAAGTCGTTATACGGTTATAGCATGTGTTTATCTTTTAAGATTAGCTCACCTTTACCTTTCAAATGGTAAGCTTACGCTTCACTCTCAACTCAACGCTCTGTCTCGCGCAGACGAAGTTGCGCGAGTCACCTAGTAAATCATTATTTTTTAAATAACTTCTACCGTACACTTACAGATTATATCAAAAGATCTTATATATGAGCATATGAGACTACAAGGTAGGAATAATACAGAGAGAACATTTAGTCAGAAATAGGAAAACTGCAGTCGCTTCACTAGAATCTGATGGTCAAGGCGATGAAGGTTGGCTTCGTATTTGTAGGAAAAACAGACTAGTTTCGATCTCAAACGGAGATCTTTATCAAGGCGAATCTCCAGACGCGTCCACCCTCTCTCTATCTCAACGAATACTGAAGGTTGAAAATAGTCTGCTTTTCCGATAAATATACGTGAATGACTCGTTTAATTCAATGAATTAATTTATTAACTTCGTCGTTTTAGTATAAATATCCAACAAATCAACCCACACTCTTTCCACTGCTGAGGCAAAGAGCCTTCTTCGATCGAAAGTGGTAGAGTGTACTCTGTTACGTTGTTTCACTGCGGGTTGGCGAAGGTCGCTACTTTCGGGCGGCTCGCATTGACCTTCGACTGTTTACCGCTGAAATCCAATTCTTTACTTTGATATCGACGACTTTACGAACATCGTGAACAACAGAATGGAGGACTTAGGAGTGTTTATAGTACACAAGTACTGTCATTGAAACATAACTATAGCTGGTGAACAGAGATAACAAAGTAGATTATGTTGGACCCGGTATTTTTTTTAACAAGCTTATTACAACCACACCCTGGCCACTCCATACAAAAACGGCAACAGAAACAGACCGCGTCTGTACATGTGCAAATGTGTGTGTAGATGCCTTAGGGTTGACTGAATAACAAAGTAGGTACTTTGTGCTGTGACGTAAGAAGTTTAACTTTGGATATTAATTGGATAAATATATAAATAAATATCTTTAAAAGTTTATTTCGAATGATTATGAGATTGCATTAAATCCAGTTACGTTAAAGTGTCACACTAAATGTTTTCAGCGCGTTCTATCTATCTATCTAATGTCGTGGTTGTTTACTGAAAATGATGAATAAATATCAATATTCAACTTCCAATAACTCCCAAAACGTCGAACTGTCTAATCAAATGTCGAATCAATGATTTCCATGATACAATAAGTAAAATGCATTCTAAAATCATAAAAAAACAAATTGATTTTGTAATTATTCATTACAAATAGTTTAATGGTAATAATTAAATAATAAGAAACAAATCATTTTACTATATAAAAAAGTTACTATTCAATTGAGAATCGATTATATACTAACTTTCATGACACGCGGCTCCGCGTGGCAGCCCTTACGATCGGTTCCCCATTCGAATCTAGTGTATATTATTCTGTTTCAGAGAGAAGGTTAGGTCACCTTGTGAGAGCGGCAAAGAATGGCCATACTGTACGTAGTACTATTACTTATACTATGCCTTAACGAAAATGTGAAAACAAAAATTTGCAGAATTGGTCGAGCCGTTCTCGAGTTTTGCCCTTAGCAACATTAATTTTTATTTATATAGATTACTAGCTGGCCCGGCGAACTTCGTACCGCCTAATTGTCAATGAATGTCGTGGTATACATATTAGTTGATCAAAATTTATGATGTCTTGAAATTAATATAATGAATAATAGAAAATAATAGAGAAGCACGATGGCGTCATTGCACGTGTCAGTCTAATTGTACACGCAAGTTAAGCAACGTCAACCGTAGCCTGTCCATGGATGAGTTTATATTATCTCGAGCTCCTCCGTGCTTCGGAAGGTACGTTAATCCGTCGGTCCCGGTTGTAATCATTAGATTAACTCGAGGTCCTCCGTGCTTCGGAGGGCACGTTAATCCGTCGGTCCCGGTTGTTATCATTAAATTATCTCGAGCTCCTCCGTGCTTCGGAAGGCACGTAAGACGTCGGTCCCGGTTGTTATCATTAGATTATCTCGAGCTCCTCTGTGCTTCGGAAGGCACGTAAGACGTCGGTCCCGGTTGTTATCATTAGATTATCTCGAGCTCCTCCGTGCTTCGGAAGGCACGTTAAGCCGTCGGTCCTGGTTGTTATCATTAGATGGCAGTCGTTAAGCCAAGTGGCCTTTAGGCGGCTTGCAATTACTGGCGTCCGCCAACTCGCAGTTGAGCAGCGTGGTGGAGTATGCCCGAAACATATTCAGTTGAAGGAAGACCCGTATTTAATATTACCCAGCAGTGGGTAAATATTACCCAGCAGTGGGTAAATATTAAGTTCAGTATTTTACTATGTCACAAAATAAAGTACCATGACACTTGACAACCAATTAATATTCATTTTCAAGCATTCATTCATAAACAATTTTCAAAACAACAACGGACAACTTTCGCGACGTAAAAGTTAGACCAATCGATTTGACATTTAACTGAAAATCAATAAATATCCCAATCCGTTTTCAAATTTAATTTTTCGACAATTTTGTCAATGTTTTAATACTTATTATCCTATACCCACATTTCTGAACGCACGCATACATTTGACGTACGCACGTTAACGTCACGTTTGACAGGTCCAACATCCACGAACATTTTGTATGGAAAAATGATTTTTCTTTTATTTTTTTTTTTTCGTAAATTTTCCAATGTTTTTAATAGTTATTCTGCTATTCTGGACGGAGACAAATCCAACAAATCAAAAACCATGGCAATCGGTCCAGCCGTTCTCGAGTTATAAGTGTTGTAACAAACACGACTTTCTTTTATATATATAGATTTATAAAGGCGGCTAAGAAAAGTTTGTCTCAACCACACCAAACAAGGAGGGACTATCTCTCAAGTCTCTCTGACCCCACGGTTGAGTTAACATTGATGTGCGCTCTTCCAGCACAAGCCTGCATAGAACCCTCTATAGATTAGAAAGGCTCACAGACTTGTAGAGATCTGGAGACGAGCGGTTACAAGGAAGTTAAAGTAACTAAATTATAATTAACTTTAGGGTGTAAGTGGTTCATCAACATCTTTGAACCAAAGCCAACCTCACCTGCACGTGGCGCACACTGCTGACTGACAAACGAGGCTCTGGCGAAAAGAGAGGTAGGGCATAGCATATTTTTTAAGCTGTCCGACGGCTGTCACAGTCAAAAACCAATTCCATCAAGGGTTGTTGTGTTCCTGCTAGTGAGTGAGGTCGCCAGAAAGAAAGGAAGGAGTATAGGCTGGCAAAGGATCGGGCACGCCTTGGTTTTGCTGATCCCAATGGGCGGTGGTGAATGGTGATTTCTTTTGATCAGATCTCATCTCATTTTGAACCTTAAACTTTTTTGTTTCGGTTAAAATAGTAAAACTGGGCGACTATTATACTACTAAGGTACTAAATACAGAGGAGCTGCAGTTTAAAGACTTATTCGCGGTATACTTTATTTTGAAAGGGCCCTATTCAAGACATACCCTAGTCGACTTATTGTTTAAAAATAATGATATATACAAAACTGATATAGGTACATAACGAATGCACATTTGTGAAGGCGAATCGTGGTAGTAAAGTATACATTTTTAATATTTACGTTCAACACGAGCCGATGATCGCGCCAAATATATCTGTTGAGAGAATTTGTACGTAGAAACGAAAATGTTTGCAAATGAATTGAAAATTATTACGGTTTGTTTATTACTTTTCGTCACAAAGAAAAGCACTTACGTACATACATTTTGCACTAGATTTCGCAAATGGCCAGATTGTGCGAATTTTTTGGCACCTTCGAACGTGTCAACGTTAACAAGCCGATCATTTAGAGAACAAGTTTCATATTGTGAATTTACCAGACGCGTGTTACATATGGAAATTGCCGGGTTGCTCACTTCAAAATGTGAACAAGTAAACCACATAATTTTGTTAGGTAACCCTCTTCTTCTTCTCTATTTGGTCGGTTTGTTTACGTTGACATGATCGAAAACGAAGAAATTTTTTCTTCCAATAATATTTATTGTTTCGCATACAGCCAATTTGCCATGTGATTTTCGGCAGACTGGAATAGAATCACTCCGTCTCTTCCCGTGGATGTCGTACAAGGCGACTAAGGGAAATACATTATCGAACATCGATCAGGCCTCCCCAACCCGTCTAGCCAGCGTGGGGAGTGTAGGCCAAATCCTCCTTCCGTCTAGGACGGCCGAGAGAGGAGAGTGGAGACTAAAATGACCTGATGATTATGATGATACAACCAATAAGGTTGGCTGGAAGAGGTCTCTTGTAGAGATAAGCTCATCTTTGTACACACCTAGGTTACATGACCTTCTTAATATTAATTATGCAATAAAGACTACAATAATTATGGTACAGACGACTATTATTATGCAAATCGATTAAGGAGGAAATTCTAAAATAAAGCAAAACAAAAAATTCGTTGTCTGTAAAGTCGGTTTACGGAAGATAATTTTACGTGATAACGTCATAAGAAAACATCGGCCGATTGAGTGTAAGAGATAAATGCGTCGCTTGCACGCTCGGCTCAGGCGGAACGTGACATGAATCATGCTTTCGTACAGCCGGCGTTCATCGATTTAGAAGATGTTGTCACGTCAAAAAGAATAAGGCCTCTTGTACACGCTAAGAAATTTCACCGTGTCTACTGCAGATAGGACTAATTCATCATGTGTACATGATGAAGAACAAGAATTTTGTCGGATCTAGGCACGAAAACCACCGCACCGCAGCAAAACGTCGCGCGTCATGTCTAGCGCAGACAAGATTTTTTTCTTGGTCAGCGCAGAAGCAGTGTACACAGTTCGTGTGTAGAAACGACACGAATTCTTGCACAGGCCCGGCGACGTTTCTTAGCGTGTACAAGAGGCCTATAGGTTTATGTTAAACAAATCACCGGATAAATAACGTTGCTTAGTATGCAGTAGGTACTTACCCCTCCTGGGTTTTTGACGAAGTATGACCCACTGGAACCCTGGTATATCCTCTCCGGGAAGATGCCATTGTCTATCGCCACCTCCGCCTGCCACACCAGCTCACTGAACTGGGGGTCATCTGCCGACAAATACCAACAGCATAATTTAAATAGAACTTTGAAAAACTCAACTAAACTAAACTTTGACGATTTCGGTGGTCTACATTGTCTCGTTGTGTGTTGATGTTGAACCAAATTAAATAAATAAATATGAGTGTTATTGTAGAACATGGTTTTACATTATATGTGTTAAATCGGATCGGGAACCGCCCAGCCCCCGTACCACCAACTCTTATTGCGATTCAATAACTGAATATTCATACCAATTAATAAGCGACTCTATTCAATTGCAATACAATAACTGACTGAATAGATTGCTTATTCATACCAATGAATAAGCGACTCTATTTCAAATTGTATAGAGTCGCTTATTAATTGGTATGAATAAGCATTCTATTCAGTTATTGAATCGCAATAAGAGTTGGTGGTAAGGGGGCAGTATGTTCACGAATACCAGGTTATGAAGCACTGGATGAAGCTAAACTTTTTACATGACTCACGAAGAAAGTTCATTACGTAAAATAAACAATGTGTGAGGATGAGGACGATGGCGTCGTTGCGCGTATCATTCCAATCGAACACGCAATTTAAGCAACATTAACCATAGCCTGTCCATGGATGGGTTTATTTATCTTGACCCTTCGCCATTGCCGTAACCTTGACTGATCAGTAGCTCTTTCTCGGCCTGAGTATGTACCGGGTACAAGGTGTTGGCTGTACTTGGTTGGCTGGTTGGCTTGGTTGGCTGTGCAGTATTTGCGACCCTGTGTACCTCATTAGCTTCAGGGGACCGTGTCCGAGTGTTGGACGAATATATGGCACTGTATACTTCTGAGGGCATACGCAACGTCTAGTGGATTCCTTCAAGGAGGACCTTGAGGGCAAGTTCAGCCGGGAGGCTGTTGTTATTAGATGACAGTCGTTAAGCCAGACTTGGCTTTTAGGCGTTACTTGAAAATGACTTCCGCCGACTCGAAGTTGAGCAGCGTGGTGAAGTATGACTTATTCCCCTTCGTTTTACGGGAGGTCCGTATCCCAGCAGTGGAATGAATAAGAGATTACGACGACTAAATACAGAGAGTACAGAAGTCAACCTCATGCCTGTACTTCATTCTTGATACGTAGTCTCGGGTAAAGCGCTAGGCGCGTCTTCATACATACAACTTGACGTAAGCACGATGATAACACGCAATGCTATAGCGCTTTGACGCGTGCTACAGGTTCTTAGCACGCGTCAAAGCGCTATAGCATCTATTTGGCAAAGTCTTTAACGCCTAAAAGACATGACGCATGAACACTTTGCGACAAAATTCTCAATGTAGACCGTATGCCCTTAGCAAGATAACAAGTTGATACCAGTAGTAATACAATAATATTACGTTTAAATAAACAATGTATGTAGTATATTAGTAGTATATGTTATTGTACATGTCAAAGATAACATATATGTTATCTTTATTATCAGTTAAAGCCAATTTCTGTTAATATTTATTTTTATTTATCTATGGGAGCGCCAGACACTACGCACTTTCTTTACACGTCGGTTACCAAACAAGCGTACGATCCGCTTGATGCAAAGTGGTTACCGTAGCTAGATAGGCGCTTGTAATACAAGGAGTACTGCTCAGGCACTGGCACCGCAGTTGCTCACGCAGCATCTCCTAACGTGTCATGATGGTGTCATTTCATTTCACCGGGTATTGGTAAGGTAAAGTTAGGATTTAAGTAAATACTTTGGAAAAGTACTTATCTTATGACACTTCTTTAGTTTTTAAGGTAAATAGACAACAATCAGAAATTGACGATGTAAACAATGCTCTTTCAAAAATAGTAAACTGGTTTAGTGCTAATAACCTACTTTTAAATGGTAGTAAAACCAAATATGTTAGATTTTTTACAAAAAATGTGAAACAAGTGAAAACCAGTGTGGTGATGGACAATGAGAGATTGGAATTGGTCAATAAGGTTGTTTTCCTTGGTATAACATTAGACTCTAAATTACAATGGGGCCCACATATAGAAACGTTATCGGCTAGACTCAGCTCAGCAGCTTACGCCGTAAGGAAAATACGTCAACTAACTGATGTTGACACTGCGCGTTTAGTTTATTTTAGCTATTTTCACAGCATTATGTCATATGGTTTATTGCTTTGGGGTAGTGCCGCGGATGTAGACTCAATTTTTGTGCTCCAGAAGCGAGCTATCCGTGCTATTTATATGATGAGTCCCAGGGAGACACTGAGAAATAAATTTAAAGAGATAAATATTATGACATTACATTCTCAATATATTTATGAAAATCTTATTTACGTTCATAAAAATCAAACCAAATTTAGGAAAAACAGTGATCTCCATCAATTAAATTTAAGAAATAAAAACAAACTCGCTATGCATATTACTAGGCTCCATAAAATCTCTAACTCGTTCCCAGGTCAATGTATACGCTTCTACAATAAACTTCCAAACGACGCGTTTAAATTATCCATGGGTAAATTTAAGAAATATATCAAAACTAGACTATGTCAAAAGGCTTACTATTGTATCTCGGATTACATAAATGATAAAAGTATTTGGAAATGAATTGCTCTTGTTATGTTAGGTTAATGATTGTATTTGTATTTAATGTAACGTTATTGGCAATTAAAAGAGTCGGCCTTGAGTTTCTTGCCAGTTCTTCTCAAGAAGCCCCGTCGCCGGAACTGGCACTTAAATTCACTTTCACATTCAAGATAGTGTGATGAAAGTGAATCTAAGCTCTGCGGATTTAGAGTAGTAATGATTTATACATATTCTTATATTTAATTTGTGTGACGTTTCTAAGTGCTTTATAAAGTCCAAGGAATAAAGATATTTTGAATTTGAATTTGAATTTGAATTTAGTTTTTTAAAGAAATCATTTATTAGTCAACCAACAAGCCAACTTCGTTGATGTCAAATAATCCGTCCCTTACTGGGTCTATAGTCCACCATGGGTACTATTTTATTTATTTGTGTGCATGAACATGTCTGTTTGTTTTGGTGTGGGTGTTTTCTATGTATTTAAAAAAATGTATATAAATATAATATCAGTTATCTAGTATTTATTTTACAATAGATATAATATGTACTTAATTACATTTTTTTTGTAAATACATACAATATAATACATGTTCATGCACACAAATATTTGTCTTGTGCGGGGATCGAACCTGAGACCTCGGGAGTCAAAGTAGCCATTGCTAACCATTCGACCACCGAGCTTCGAAAATCTAACTTTAGTGCTAATAGTAATGAGCTTAGCCGGTAGGGACGAGGACGCTCTACAGATTAAATACAAGATGCTTAGTACAAATGTAAACAGAAGTCCGATTTTCGCAATAAAATATCCGATGGCAATCAGCTACAGCTTAGGCGGTAGGGCCTCTGGTGTACTTCTACCATGCAAACATAAATAAATATTCCTGGGCAATTTACACAGCGCCATCTAGTCCCAAATTAAGCGAAAAGCTTGTACTATGGGTACTAGATAACTGGTATAATACTTAATTTTTTTTTTTTGTAAATAAATAAATATTGTCAGACAAATTACACAGCGCCATCTATCCCGAAAGTAAAGCTTGTGTTATGGGTACTAGACAACTGATAAACATACGTAAATACTTTTTTTTTGTAATTACATACTTATGATACATAGAAAATACCCAGATAATAAATATATACATATAATACATAGGAAACGCCCAGACCAAGACTAACAGACATGTTCATGCACACAAATGTTTGTCTTGTGCGGGGATCGAACCTGCGACCTTGGAGTCAAAGTGGCTATTGCTAACCATTCGACCACCTAATAATTTGAGTTTGAAACTGGAATGTATTACAATTAGTAAGGCAGACAAGACATGTAAAAATATTATGATATTGAGTACTAAGATAAATAAGTTATCTATATATTTTTTGTTGTCTGGAAGATAGCAGCAGAGCGATAAAAGTCCGATCACATTGCTGGCGGGACTACTTGGCGTACGGTATGGTATTTTGGAGTGTAAGTGATTCATCTTTGAACCAAAACCAAATTCACCTGCACGCGGTGCACAGCAGGGTGCACCGCGTGCAGGTGAATTTGGTTTTGGACTCGTTATAGACTCGACATACTACATACCTGCGTTTTGGCCAAAGATTCGTATTGTTTTCCGGAGTTCAACAATATTCAAGTAGTTAGACCAGACCACAGTATAACTAGTAATAGTACTACATAATATGTAGTGAATTATCAGTTTAAATGCTCTGTTCAAGTCTAAGCTAAAAAGTGTTCTGGGGTGTAAGTGGTTCATCAACATCTTTGAACCAAAGCCAACTTCACCTGCACGCGGTGCACCCTGCTGACTGACAAACGAAGCTCTGGCGAAAAGAGAGGTAGAGAGCGTAATTGTAAGCTACCCGACTGGGGAATGTACCTCCACCTCACAGAATACCGCAGCCAAATAACAATTCCTTTGAGGGTTGCTGTGTTCCTGCGGGTGAGCGAGGTCACCAGAAAGGAAGATGCTGCGTTGGCAGCGTGCGAGCGACATTTTATGTTGCGAGCGTCAATATGGCTACGGTAACCGCTTCACATCAGGCGGGCCGTATACTTGTCTGCCACCCGTCGTAGTATTAAAAGATATAAGACAGAATCAGGAGGCCTACCGCCGACACTGAAGCCGATTGCCATCGAATATTTTGATTCGAAAAATCGGCCTTATGTTTTAGGTATTGACATACACCTTCAGCTTAGTCGGTAGAGCTCCGAGGTTTCTACCAGCTAAGCTAAACACAGATACCATAAATCTAAGCTAATATTTGATATTCGCAATCAACAAACCCGATGGGAATTGGCTTCGGCTTACCCAGATTGATGTCAATCTGGGTAAGCCGAAGCCTTAGGGGCCGTCCATAAATTACGTCACACGTTAAGGGGGAGGGAGAGGGTCGACGAAGTGTGACACTGTGTGACAAGGGGGTGGGAGGGGTCCTAAATTTTGTGACGTAACATTTCAAAATCTATTATAATCTAATAGTTAAAACACGAACTTTGAGCTATTAACGAAAAACTTAACATTTGCAACTCTAGATGTAAAATTGCAAAATATATGACGTCACACTAGGGAGGGGGGGAGTCTCACAAATGTGACCAGCTGTGACAAGGATGGCCCCTTACGTCTCGCATCGTACCTAGTACAGCATCCTTTCGGCGCGAAATGGTAAAACCTGGTAGAATGCTAAAAGAGCAAAATGTGAATATGGCAAAATGATAAAGGAGAAAAACACTTTCTCTCATCAACCTTATTCATCCCAATACTGGGATATGGGTCTCCTCTCAATCGAAGGGGTTTAGAACATACTCCAGAAGGAAAATACGAAAAAAGGAATTAGCCGAATTAGTCGAGCCGTTCTCGAGTTGCGCTTAGCAACATTCATTTTTATTTACATAGATTATGTACAGTACTGTTTTAGTAATCACAACAAAAATAGAAATTAACGACTTTTTATTAAAAAATTCTGTAAATTTAAAATAATAAAAGTCGCGTTCGTTCGTTCGTTGCGACTTGTGAGTTCGCCAGTGCTTGTGTCGCGTCAAGGGTGTGTGCAAGTGGCGGGACGCAACGGGACGGGTTCCGCGCCCCTCTCCTCATACTTCTTGCATGGTACACCTGTTTTTTTGTGCTCTAGGAGTCTCTGCGCAGATTCTACTCTACATTTGTGGTGAGTATTGTACCATTTTGGGTTTTTAATTATTCGCCGAAAGCATACAGCATCACCTTTATTATTCTTACACAAAGAAAAACAATTGACAGAAATCTCTTTTAGAAAACATCTCTCCATTGTTACAATGTATTGTTTGCAGCGCAGGTATCTTGGTTCCTAGAAAGCACACTTGAAAGAAAGTATTAACCAATGAAGCTACGATTACTGAGGCTACCCGCGGCTTCGCTAGCGCTTACTTTTTTTTATAAAAAGTATCCTATGTCCTTCCTAATACCTTTGAGAATATGTATACTGAGTTTCATGATGATCAGTTGAGAAGTTTCGGCGTGAAAGCGTAACAAACAAACTTACATCCACATTTATAATATTAGTAGGGATTATGGTTATTATACTACTAACGAAGGTTCTTCAAAAAGGATGTAAAGATGTTCTTACAAGGTCAGCAACGTGCGAGTGATGTCCCTGGTGTTGCACGCGAGTATGCCGACCCTGTAATGTAACTAAAACCCGGTTTTGTATGCTTCCGGGGAAAACTTCGACAGGGAATTCATTCCACAATTCGACTGTCCATGGCAAACCTAATGACGCAATCCTTGCGCGCACGCATCGCCGCGCCGTCAATGTGACTGGACCTTTAGACTGCCCTGTAGGCAGCTCCTACCATCTTATTACTGTCCTCATCTTTAGAGACTAAGGGAACCTACCTTGCACATGGTGCATCCTGAAGACTAACCAACGAGAATCTGGCGAAAGATATGGTTTAAAAGTAATTTTGTAAGAACTCGTTTTTAAAACTTTTATAGACAACACCTAACTTACAAACTACTGACAAGATATAGTTTCAGTATTGAAGTTTTTCAATACATACACAAGTTTATCATGGTGTAGGTAAACATAGATAGATAATTCTACCTTGAACCTCCTATTCATTGATTAATTTACATACAAACTCGTTTTTATCAGCGTTTCAACAAGGCCGCTTCAACTGTAGAGTTTCTAATGGTCTTATTTGTATAGCTTTCACCAATCAGGCATATGTAGTTCACTCAGAGCCAAAGCCTTGCATATGGAGCACCAATCTGCTTAGCAATCAACACTCAGTGATATTTCTTACTCAATTTGGGGCACCCTTACAGGGAAAGTACATTCATCTTACAGAAAACTATAGTCGTATGTATTAATATAATCAGACATTTTACCAGTCGTCGTTAACCCTTATTCGTCTCACTGCTGGGAGTTCCTGGGTTTTCCTTCAATAGGGGGGCCCCATGACTTGATTAAATGAATAAAAGTGAAGTAGGATGTGTGTGACACATACCGAGCATGCCATGACAAGAACCCAACAAACATACCACTAATTGTACAAACAAAAAAAAAGTGACAGATTGTGATAAGCAAAGGGACAAAAAAAAAAAATAGGAGGGGTTTAAGAGAATACTCCACTATGCTGTTCAACTGCGTGTGGGCGGTGGCCTGTATTTTCAAGCCGCCAAATCTTAAATCTTGGCTTATCGAATGTCAGCTCATGTTCATAGCCGGGAGCGACGAGTTAACGTGACCTCCGATGCACGGAGGAACTCGAGAAAAATAAATCCACCTATTAACAGACTACAGTCGACGTTGATTAACTTGCGTGTTCACGAGAAAGATATAAATTTGGGGTACAGCTAGGAAAATAATACAAACGAAACATAACTTGAAGTAAAACATGTTCGGATTTAGATTGCATCATGTGTGTTCAATGATATTTCAATTAGTGGTGCATTTTAAGTAAAATGACATACCTAACAACACTACAGAAGACATATACAATATTACTGATTATATCGACGGTCCCTATGTATAAAGCGACATGTCAAAAATGGCAATTTTTTTTATTGCATAAATTGCTATAGCCCGTAAAAAACATTTTATTTTTTATTTTATTGATTGTATATAATTAAAAAGTAAGAAATTAACTCATTTGTCCAATAATGATATTCTGTAATTACTATATCGCATATAAGCAGACATGTCTGAAATGACATGTCGCTTTACACGTAGAGACCATCGATATATTGTTAAGTTGAAAAAGAAACACCTCTAAAATACATACAGATTTAGTCTGTAGTCCCCCACATAGTGAGGTGACAAGTGTCGATTCCTCTAGTGCCATACTAGAGGAATCGACGCTGCTCCACTTTCATAGACAAGTCGATGATTTTCCTTGTCAATATAAATAGTTTAGTAAAATAAATAGACAAGTCCAACACATGTATATTATTAATAATCTTATTTGTTTTTGTCATTTTTTTTTATCTGCTAGCATTTCGGTATTACAGCTTCCGTACTACAACTGAAGGATAGTGATAGAACAAGGAAGTTGTTGCATATAGAGGTACTAATATAATTAGATTATTACTAGCAAAAAATTTTCTACCAATATAAATTTTGCATAAAAATACACTAATAGCCAATTTTATACTCGGAAACAAGAACGGTACAGTTCCTGCATGATATTTTGAGTCATCACTGGCAATCTATACTAATAATTTGTATAAAACTGAAGAGTTTGTTTAAATATGATAATCTGGAAGTAGCAGATGAATTAGAAAAATGCATTTGATGGCCAAATTCTTGAGACATTTTATAGGCTAGACCATAAGATGATGAAAGGACCAACAAGAAACAGAGTAAGCTTCCCTTTTAAGATTGGCAACAAACAGGCCGCTTGGAATTGCCGATTTCTATGCATGGTGGTGATTAGTTTCCATCAGATGACCCACATGCTCCCTTGCCCCCCTTCTGACATAATAAAAAAAAGAAAAGAAAGGACGGGTAAAACCGCAGCGCACAGCTAAGGCTCTATATGGCAACAAAAGTATACCACTAACGTGGCAAACAAATACAACACCAACACGGTAAAACAGTATACACCTTCTTGTTAAGCAATCATCGTAACATATGGACATTTGAAATACTAGCATCATATATGGCTGACCATTAGAAATCTCTTCTCACACCCATTTAAAAATCACCACCACATGTTTCTATATCTGTTTAAGCATATCTTTGTTCACATATTCATTATACATTTCCAAAGAAGTATAGCCTTCAGTATTATAGTAACATTGAATATTAATTGGTAGCATTTTACATCTTCTTTATAATTTACCATTTGATCTGAGATACATCAACAATCACTATAAAACGAACCAAAAATAAAGAAACTACACATACATGAGATGTTAACTAATTTAACAGTACGCTGTTATAGTTAACCAACATATGGATCATCCATTACACTCATAAATTATGCTGAACCAATATAACTTTTTATTAAAACTTGCTAAATATATTAACAATCAAATTTAAATACTCACCGCATCGGAATGGCTGATCCATAGATATTATTTAAATAAAATTGTACAGGAGTTCAAAACTGTGTACGCAGAGCCGTCACACTTGACTGAAAATTCCAATCTGTAGCTGTGTTCATGGCAGTTAGTTGTTCAGACATTCAGTAATGTATTCTGAATAAACTATGGTATGAAGTTAGGGATATTCAAAACAATATACATGATTATTAGCTAGAAAACAACGCGAAATCGTTATAATTGGTGCCAAGGGAGCGACGTGACGATGTAACAAGGTATATTTACGACTCTTAACAGATGTTTTTACGATTAACCACTTTATTTGATTTTGAAGCCTTACAATGAATAGCGCAAGAAGACAGACAACTGTCTACAGAATTAAAATTGTTTACTATCATTCATTGCCATATGTTTATTCATTCGTAATGTCATCTTTACTGCCTATTTAGGTAGTTACATGAGTCAGATTAGGGACATTTTTCAACGTTACCTGGGAAGTGGTTGAAGGATACTTCGAAGTCGCCGCGGCCGCCCAGAAGCGGCTGCGACTCCCGATTCACCCCTGGCGAATCCACGCTGCCTTCGAAGCCCACTTCTGGGACTAAACAAATCTCTTCTGAGCTACTTGATAAAGATACCACGCCGTCATCGGTCGGCGCAATAGTTGTATTTGGTTTGTCGAAGTCGAGATTCAAGAGAGTCTCTTCCGTACTCATGAGTAATGTTAAACAGCGAAACTCTACCGAGCCTCATTTATTTCGCATAAAAGTCTTTGTTTCACAATCATTTACACAAACACTCCACTTCATTCAGCAAATGCGCAGAGATTATAGAGACTGATGAACTTGACAGTTATGACATGACAGCTGTGCTCGTCAACCATAAACAAGTATTTTTTCTTAGCGATAGTGATTACATTTACATTGTCGTCGAAATATTTACCGTAATTAACGGTTTTCAACAATTAATTTATTTTAAAAACGACGAAACGACACCGACATTACAGCAACGGTGGTAAAGTAAGTTATGAGCAGGGTTCGATTCCCGTAATATCCAATCGTTACGTTATCGTAACCGCTTGGTCGTTGAAGCTATTTGTGTGCGATCATGAGTATTGGATTATAATTTTTTTCACGTACCTATGCTATAAATTTCTCGTTTATAACTCATTCATAACAGGATCATTCCTTACATGATATTTATAAGTTACAATGAAATTGAATGGTCCTCATGTGAAAGTAAAAGAGTGTCTAGAATACCTACGGGAAAATAAGTAATTACGTGAAAATACGATTTATATCGAGTACATAGTCGTCGTGTGAACTGTTGGAGAATTAGTTTTATTGTTTATGGTTTTATTGATGGTTAAAAAAACATAGTGACATTGTAGGAATTTGAATTTAAATAAAAGAATGTATTTTGTTTGGGGTTTGAGAAAATTTAGTTGTAAAGAAGTTGTCAAGAAGTATGAGGAAAAATATGTGGTAGATTGTGGTTTATTGTTTTAAGTTTTATTTTGATGAAATATATTTTATTATGAGAAGATGTAGTTTTTAATAACATTTTAAATTGTGTGTTCCCAAAAGGTGATAGTGAATAAACCCTGAAGGAAACCCCTCTCAACACGTTGTGATTCCACAACAGGTCATGGGCCTTGCAAAAAATATTTTTTTTGATTAAGAGTTTATATTAATAAATTAACATGGATTCCGAAAATATGGGTGAGAAATTTAAAACTGATTTGTATCCTAAACTAAACAGTGACTGTGATTATACCATATGGAAGAAAAAGATGCTTATTCTTTTACACGCTAAAGATTTGGCCGAATCAAAAGAAAAGGTATGTACAAAGAAAGACAATAAAGCAAAATACCTAATTATTAATAGTTTGCACGACAAATATATTAATCATATTATAGAATGTGATACCGCTAAGGATATGATTACAAAATTAGATAATTTATTTTTGGGAAATAAAGAAACACAGATTTGCACTTTATTGGAAGAATTTTATAATTTCAAAATTACAGAAAACATAATGAATGACATTAGTAAACTGCAAAATAAAGTAACAAAAATTAGGAGCCTTGATTTTCAAATGGAAGACCAGCAAGTGATATCAAAAATATTAAGCTGTTTACCTACAAAATTTGACTACTTTCGAACGGCGTGGCAATCAACTGGAAAACAAGATAGGAATTTAGATAATTTGATTTCAAGAATATTAGTAGAGGTGAATCATCAAGACAGAAAGGAGAATGATGAAAGTGAAACAACTGCCAACACATTTTATATTAAAGACTGTTACAACTGTGGCAAGAAAGGACATGTTGCTAAATTTTGCAGAAACAGTATTTCTGTTATAACAGGTCATAACAGGATGGAATACAAGGGAAATGCACTACAATGTTTTAAATGTTTAAGAATTGGACATAAACATACAGCTTGCAAAGAAGAAAATAACTGTAGTATTTGTAAGAATGACTCACATTATACAAAATACTGCTTAGATAGAGGATCAAGTACTGTAAGTAATGTCAAATCTTTAACATTCAGTTCACATGAAATAGTTGAATTTATAATGGATTCTGGAGCAAGTAACCATATAATTAATAATGATAAATATTTACAAAATTTAAGCAATAAACAATATAGAATAGCAACAGCAGATGGTAACATACATACTGTTAATAAAGTAGGAAAACTGTACAGTAGAAATAACAATTGGACCTTCAGTGATGTTCTATATGTTCCAAAAATGATAAAAAATATTATTTCAATACCGAAGCTGACAGATTATAATTATGAAATTAAATTTTTCAGAAACCAATGTAACGTCTACGATGATGGGGTCTGCTTTCTTACTGCGACCAGGGGCAGTGACGACCTGTACTACGTAAGAATTCCTATTGAATATGTTAACCACATAGGAAATTCAAGGTCAGTCAACTTTTCTAGAATATCAAAAGAGGAATTTTGGCATAGAGCATTAGGACATTCCTCGATTAATAATACTAAAGGCTTAGTACGTGGTATTAATCTTGATATTAAAGATAGTTTGGACATCTGCGAAGTCTGCACGCAATCCAAGTTATGTAGAAAACCTTTCAAAACAGAACGTCATAGGGCTACAAAGCCATTAGAAATTATTCATAGCGACATCTGTGGGCCAATAGGGGTTCCAACTTTTGACGGATATAAATATTTTATCACATTTTTAGATGATTACACACACTTTATGAAAGTTTTTCTCATTAAAAGAAAAGATGAAGCATATTCTAAAATAATTAATTATATTAATGTGGCAGAAAATCATTTTAATACTAAAATTAAAACTTTTAGATGCGATAATGGGGGAGAATACTCTAGTAATAGATTAAAGAAATTTTTTGAAGAAAGGGGAATTCAAATAGATTATAATATACCATATACACCCCAACTTAATGGGAAATCTGAGCGATTAAATAGAACAATTATGGAAAAGACTAGAGCGTTACTATTTGATATGAGTTTACCAAAACAATTATGGGGTGAAGCGGTACTTACTGCAGCATATTTAACTAATAGGTGCTCGAATAGAATTAATAGTAGAACGCCGGCTGAAATGTGGTTCAACAGAATTCCAAATTTAGAACATTTAAATATTTTCGGTTCTTTGGCTTATTTTAAAAATAATAAACCTAATGTTAGTAAATTAGATTCAAGGTGCAATAAGGGTTTATTAATTGGTTATACGAATAACGGTTATAAGATTTGGGATCCAATTAATTTAAAAATACATTCTTCTAGAGATGTGAAATTTGATAATAATAAAACAAAAGTTACTGAATTTTTAAAAGAATCTAATTCGAGTGATAACATGATGGATTTATATAGAATTTTTTGTGATGAAAATGTTAATGAGTGTTCGGTGGATAGTGATTCTCACTTTGAGAGGGGAAATTATAGAGATAGTCATGCAGGGTCGAATAGTGATGGGAATACACAAGTGATAGATATTGTCGATGATTATAATTTAGAAAATAGTGATGGAATTAGTGCGGTTAATAATGATGAAGAATTTTTAAATAATAATGAAGAAAGTTTAAAGAATAATGATGAGGTTTTAAATAATAATAATAGTGAAGAAGATAATGGTGTTTGTGTAAATGAAATAGTGGAGCCAGAGATTTTAAATGAAAATGTTCAAGAAAATGAAGATGACGATGATGAACTATTTGAAGATGCAAATGAAATAATTAATGAACAAATTCCTAGAAGAATTTTGCCTAAAAGAGAGAGAAGATTACCAGAGAGATTGAAAGATTATGATTTAGAAAGTTCGTTTTTAACTTATGGTGAAGCAATTAAAGGTGATGAGAAGTTGTTATGGCAAAAGGCCATTGATGAAGAAAAAGATTCTTTGGAAAAGAATAAGACATGGGTTATTGTAAATAAGTCAGAAGCAGAAAATAGAAAAATAATTACAAGTAAATGGATTTTTACAATTAAACCAGGTGGAAAATATAAAGCTAGATTAGTAGCAAGAGGTTTCTTACAGAAATATAATATTGATTATAAAGAAACATATAGTCCAGTGGTTAATACTACAAGTATACGTTTACTGTTGGCAATTGCGGCTCAAAGAGGATACAAGATGAAGCAATTTGATGTGAAGACAGCATTTTTATATGGAGATTTGGAAGAAGAAATTTTTATGGAAATACCAACAGGCTATAATATTGAAAATAGTAAGAATAAAATTTGTAAATTAAAGAAGAGTTTGTATGGACTGAAACAAGCACCACTTATGTGGAACAAGAGGATAACCGAATATTTAAAAAAGTTAGGTTTTATACAATTAAAATTAGATCCTTGTTTGTTTTTCTGTAAAGAGAAAGAAATATATTTAGCAATTTATGTTGATGACGGAGTTTTAATCGGAAATAATATTTTAGAATTAAATAATATAATAACAAAATTAGAAAAAGAATTTGAAATGAGAAAGTTTGATAAAGTTGAAAAGTTTCTTGGTATTGATATAGACGTTAGAGATAATTTTGTAAAAATATATCAAAAGACATATGTAGAATCATTAATTAATAAATATAATTATGAGAATTTGAAACCAAGTGTTTATCCGGATATTTTGATCGATACACATCAAGAGGGGAAAGGGAGTATTGATGATGTGCATCGTTATAGGACATTTATAGGTTCTTTATTATATTTAGTGAATAAAACTCGTTTAGATCTTGCTTTTCATGTTGGGTATTGTAGTCGATTTCAAGAGAATCCTAACTTAAATGATTTTCTAAATATCAAAAATTTGTTTAGGTATTTAAAAAGCTCTGTTTCGAATGGGATTACTTATTTGAGAGGGAGTGATTTAACTTTGAGAGCGTATTGTGATGCAGACTTTGCCGGTGATCCTGATACTAGGAAAAGTACGACTGGCTTTGTCATCCTGTACAGTGGTGGACCTATTCATTGGTGTTCGCGTAAACAGTCCGTGACTGCTCTGTCCAGTACAGAGGCAGAATACATCTCAGCTGCCGAATGCATTAAAGATCTATTATACGTTCAAAAATTAATTCATGAAATAACTGGTAAAATACCAAAAACGGAACTATTTGTTGATAATCAGTCGGCTATTGTATTAATTAAAAATGGAATCTTGAATAGAAGAAGTAAACATATAGACGTTAGATTTCACTTTATTAAAGAAAAAATTCAAGAAAATAAAATTGAGATATTCTACTGTCCAACAAATTCAAATTATGCGGACATATTGACAAAAGGATTAGACAGAACAAAGTTTTTAAGACTAAGGAAATATATAGTTAGTGACACTTAATTAAAAATGAACATAGTGAAGTGATTTAATGTAATGTTATAGATATAATGATAGGTTAAGGTTGTTTGGCTGATTAATTGGAAATTTAGTTTTAAGGTTGTTTTGATTGATTAATTTGAAATTTATATATTAAGGTTGTTTAGGTAGAATTATTTTAAATTAATATTTATGGGGTTATATTTATTTAGATAGATTTGTTAAGTGGGGAATATGTGTATGGGATTTAATAAGTTAGGTAATATTAATTTAAGAGGGGATGTTGGAGAATTAGTTTTATTGTTTATGGTTTTATTGATGGTTAAAAAAACATAGTGACATTGTAGGAATTTGAATTTAAATAAAAGAATGTATTTTGTTTGGGGTTTGAGAAAATTTAGTTGTAAAGAAGTTGTCAAGAAGTATGAGGAAAAATATGTGGTAGATTGTGGTTTATTGTTTTAAGTTTTATTTTGATGAAATATATTTTATTATGAGAAGATGTAGTTTTTAATAACATTTTAAATTGTGTGTTCCCAAAAGGTGATAGTGAATAAACCCTGAAGGAAACCCCTCTCAACACGATGTGATTCCGCAACATGAACTTACCCAAAGAACATAAACTAACGGTTGAGCCACAGAATAATAAAATAATAAAATATTAAAGGGAATTGGAAAACAGGCTGCAGACGGGATCGGGTTGGTATAATCCGTACCAGTATGAAGCACCGATACCCAATAGCAAATAATAATAATAATAATCATTGATTTCAGACAATTGCAAGTAAACAATACAACAAGTCCATATAATAAATACTTCAAACTGAAAAGATATATTTATATAAGTCTTACCTATCTCTAATTAAATGCGCCTAGTCGACACAGCACACGCAGCGCATCTATTCCGCGCGGTGTCCTGTAACCGACCACGAAACCGTCGGAAAACGATAGCTGAAGGCCACTTATTCCTCCTTCGTGAAGGTCGATAGATTTTCGGTTGGGACCCTCACCACAAAGGAATTAAAGTTTACGCGATGGCGATTTGAACCTTTCGACTTTCAATTTGATTATAGCGAAACAGTATGTCAGATGGCGACAAAGACTTCCGCTTTAAAAGCGTACGTGCGACCACTGCGACCTCACATGGAATACTATTGTCATCTCAGAGTGTTAGCACCTAATTTCTTTTTTCTTACACTCGGTTTCGTCGGGTGGCACACAAGCATATGGTCGGCCTGATGTGAAGCGGTTACCGTAGCCAAATTAATGCTAGCAACATAAAATATCGCTCGCGCGCCGCCATCCCCGCTGCCAACGCAGCATCTCCTTCCTTTCTGGTGACCTCACTCACTCGAAGGAACACAACAACCCTCGAGGGGATTGTTATTTGGCTGCGGCATTCTGTGAGGTGGAGATACATTTGCCAGTTGGGTAGCTTACAATTACGCTCCCTACCTCTCTTTTCGCCAGAGCTAGTCAGCAGGGTGCACCGCGTGCAGGTGAAGTAGACTTTGGTTCAAAGATGTTGATGAACCACTTACACCCCTGAAATCAAATAGTTTGGTTCAGGGAAGGGAGGGTTGTTTTTTAGGGTTCCGAACCTCAAAAGGAAAAACGGAACCCTTATAAGATCACTTTGTTGTCCGTCTGTCTGTCTGTCTGTCTGTCTGTCTGTCTGTCTGTCTGTCTGTCTGTCTGTCTGTCTGTCTGTCTGTCTGTCAAGAATTTCTATGTCGAGAATGCGTGGAGGTATCAAGCTGAAATTTGAACTGTATACTCAGGTCTACGGTCCCATGAAGCTAAAAAAAAATCAAACTGCTAAGTTTACGTAGAAAAAAGTTACGGCCGTTTATTCAGCAAAAAACGCATATTTCGACACACTCAAGGGAATCAAAACCTATAGGGTACTTCCCGTTGACCTAGAACTATGAAATTTGGCATGTAACATCGTTATAGACTACAAGTACAGGAATAAATCACAAAACTATACATTTGTAAATAGATCTTAAAAAATAGGGGGTCTATATTTTTTATAGGGTGTCGAAATTTCAAATTGAAACTACTAGTTCAAATGGGGTATCATATGAAAGGGCTTGATGTACACATTGCAAAATATATTTTATTTATTTTTTTTCAACACATTATTTCTTATTTATAATGAAAAATATCAAATTTAATAATGATACTACGTACCTACGAGTACGGAACCCTCGGTGGGCGAGTCCGACTCGCACTTGTCCGGTTTTTTTTTATATGTGAGAGGGGGGCAAACGCGCATGTGGGTCACCTGGTGGAAAGCAATCACCACTGCCCATGGAGACTAGCGACACCAAGGGGTCGCCGATCCGTTGCCAGCCTTTTAAAATATTTTTCTATACCATTTGAAGCTTACAGACGGTATTAAACCTAAGGAGAGATTTTGTCTCTTTGCGTATTTTATGTCGTATGCGTATTCTTACTATTTTTATTTTTTTATTTTTATTTATTTAAACTTCATGCACAAAATTGTACACAGGCGGACTTAATGCTATACAAGCATTCTCTACCAGTCAACCATAGGGTGATGCAGAGATAATACATGGCAGGTGCACAGGAAAGGTATAATAGAATATAAAAGTGTTAATTTAGTTATATTATAAATTTAAACGAATGCAAATACTCGTACATATTAAATAAAATAATTTTACTTTTATAAATATACATACATATATACACAAATACATATATGTATATATACATATATAAACACACATACATATATACACATAAACACATACATATACCTACACATATATATATATATATATATATATATACATATATATAAACACACATACATATAGATACACATAGGTAATCAGAAAATAATTATGTCTGCAATTGAGGGCTGGAAATTACAAAGGGGCTAAGTGATTTAGACATAAAACGAAGTAAATTAGAAAAAACTGTTTATTCAGAAAAAAGTACTCCAAAGCCATTAAGTATTGTCTTAAATTCTATCCAGGAATCATAGTTCTATATGTATATCTTATTAAAATAGTATGTCACTTATAATATTTTATTTTTATAACACTTTAAACACAAAATAATAAGAAAAGTGCTAAAAGAGTTAGCCTATTTCCATGGAAAGGTGCTAACTGTCTTAGTTCTTAAACTTACAAAAGTGTTATTTGTATGTATGTATAACAGTATGTATTTATTTGTATCTTTAGTTATTTTTGAGTACACAAATTCCTATAGTACTCTTTGTATTCGTCCTTTTGTAAATAGTCTATCACAGCTAATAAGTAAGACTTTTTCTCTTTTTGTGTAGTATTTACCCTATTAGAAACTTCCATATTTAAATTTAGCAAATCATTTACACCCTTTCATATACTTGTTCTCTTTCATATACACCATACCAGGATCTTTAAAATCAAGTTTTAACCATACGGCTTTGGAAATGTTAAATTTTTTTGTATTGATTAAGTGGTCAGCGGCTTTTTCAATATCAAAAAAATTAATCTGTTCCATATAAATTTAACTCCGGACTTAAATATTTTTTACTGCTTTGGTGTCTTGTGTCACATTTTGAGATTGCATAATCATAGATATGCAATCTCAAAATGTGCATAACCACCATGTTTTCATGCAGTTCAGTATATTTTTTTTTCCTTATGGCTTGCGACTAAGTGAAAATATTTCCATAAAAAATTTCTCGCATGTTCTCCACAGTGTTCCAGAACCATCAGGTTTATTATAATAGACAGTGTCTCTTACTTCAACGCCAGTATTCTTGTGGTTTTTAGCTGGTCTCATACTTATTAACGAGAATAAGTAGGTACCTTGACCACTCTCGTCAAGTTGATAGTATTTGTTGAATAGATCAAGTTTGAAATCAGACGATATCTTTTTGCAATCATAAAGACACTTGCATGAAACCTGTAAAGAGAAAAACAAGAATAATATGGGTATATCGTGTTTAATCATGATTTTACTACCATTTACATACCTCAGATGATGGGGGCAATTTTGGTGGGATAAGGTCATTTTTACACGTCAAGTAGCTTTCACCCCTCATTTTCTTCCTTTTTTGTTCTGTTTTAAGTGTTCCTTCGCCGTTTTTACGCCTTTTTCGATTATTTTCATCCATTGTAGCGTTTTTCCACGCAAAAAATTCGAAAAATATCACACAGACTATAATTGACAGTTGACACCATTGTAAGAAAAACTACTTCCTTATTGACACCAGTGCCATCTTTGCGAAAGGATAGGAACTAACATATGAACGTAATGGCTTAGCCCCTTTGTAATGTTATTGGCATATACATTTACCACCTTTGTGAATAAAAAAACACAAAATTAAATTTTGAATAGTTAACACCTTTGTAATTTCCAGCCCTCAATTCCTGAATAGATTTAAGAAAGTAGGCACGTGTCATTGATTTGAATGAGTTCCGAGTCAAGGCCCTCCTGATTTCGACAGGTAGCGCATTCCAAAGACGAACAGACTGGATTTTGAAAGATTGGTCTACAAACCCCGAATGATGAGGAGGGCACAAAAGAAGAAGATTATCAGCAGAACGAAGATCTTTACTGTGAACAGAACAAAGGTGTTGAAATTGGGTTTTTAAATAAGCAGGAGATGTAGTACCATTAATTATAGAAAAAAGAGTAGTGAGGATACGAACATTTCTTAGCTGGCGAATGGGTAACCATTTGAGTTGAGATCGGTAAGTAGATACGTGATCATACTTTCTAAGCCCAAAGGCGAAACGAATGCAATTGTTAAGAAGCCGTTCAAGTCTGTTGAGTAGATCTGAGTTCAAGTCAGTGTAGCACACATCACCATAGTCAATTATGGGAAGGATAAGGCTTTGCACTAGCATGATCTTTGTTTTGACAGGAAGAAAGTTTTTAAAACGATAAAGATTACGCAAGGATCCCACCACCTTCTGACAAATGCTAGAGATCTGAACTTGCCAAGTCAGAGATGAGTCAATGTGCAGTCCAAGGTTTTTTACAGAAGCGCAATACGGAATGGTCTCACCATTAAAAATGATAGGTGGCATAGTGGTCAGGTCAAGTTTATTTAGCATTCGCGAACTACCCACAATTATGGCTTGACATTTTGTAGTATTTATAGTGACCCCAAACTGCCCAGACCAAGTCTTAAGGCGAACTAGATCTTGATTGAGCCTATGAACCGCTAGTGGGAGATCGTTTAATTCGTCATGAGAGTAAAGCTGCAAGTCATCAGCATATAAATGAAATGAACACTGAAAACTAGAGACAAGTTGATTAATGAAAATGGAGAATAGAAGAGGAGAAAGAATACCGCCTTGTGGTACACCAGCATCAAGTACAGTCCAGCTAGAGGAAGTTTCCCCAAGCCGAACAGACTGCCAGCGGCCACGAAGATAACTAGAAAACCATTCCAGTGCCAGAGGTGAAACCTTGAGATAGGATAGGATCGCAAGTAGGATATCATGGTCCACGGTATTAAAAGCATTTGAGAAGTCTACTAGGGTTAACACAGTAAGCCTAGAATCCTCCATATTGTCTCTAATATCTTGGATCACTTTAAGAAGAGCAGTTACAGTACTGTGACCTGGCCGAAATCCAGATTGGAAATCACTGAGTAGATTATTGCTAAATACGAAACGGGACAGTTGTTTGTGAACACAGGCTTCCAGCACCTTTGAAAGAAAGGGAAGTATGGAGATGGGACGAAGGTGTTTTGGAAGGGTTGGATTAGATATTTTAGGTAATGGAATTACGAGAGCATTACGCCACAACGAGGGGAATTGGCCAGTTAAAAGGGAAAAGTTAACAATGTGTGTAATGACCGGGAGTAGCTGTTCCAGGATAGTAATTATCATGTAACGACTAACGCCATCACAACCGACAGCCTTGGACTTAATGGATAGGATAATCTTTTTGATTTTCACGTACTATTCGTATGTACAATGGGTTGTGTTCATAAGTCAGCAATTGTTTGATATGATGTCCACGGCCTCCTTCTACAGCCGCCTTAGGTAGTGGAACTCCCATGGCAAGATTTTCCCAGCAGACTACAATATGAAATTCTTCACGAAAGGCATCAGGGTGGGCAACGCGTGAGTGATGCCCCTAGTGTCACAAGCGTCCGTAGGCTGCGATGACTGTTTACCATCAGGCAGGACAAATGCTTGTTGTCCATGCTTGTAGTATAAAAATATAATTCTTATTTTACATTGAATATTTATTGCATACTACTGGCATGCGTAAACCTACACAATTTGCATTGACTTTTAAGCAGTGCTATAGAATTTCATAATAAAGTTTAATCTTTGGCTTCAGTTTCTGCCGAAGGTTACGGCCAGGATTGAACAATCGGCTTCGGCTTCGGCTTTAACCAAATCTAACTTTCGGTGGGACACTAATTAATATATATTACATGTTACATTACAGCGATATAGGATCAAGCAATAAATCATTTTTACTTTTACAATAAGCATTCGATTTAATTATAATACTTTGCTCCAGAGTAATCAAATGTACGGGGTCCATCTCTACGCCGGGATTCAAATTCCCAAGGACATATTCCATTCAATATGACATTAAATGCTGAAACAAAAACAAAATAATTTGTACAACAAAGAACACACAATGTTACATATGTTCATAGGCTATGATGACAGCTTATCATCTGGCAAGTCTTGTTTGCCACCGGTATAGAAAAAAATATCTAACAAAATTAAATGCGATAGAGTGAATGGCTTGAATTTTGGTATGAAGTGTGAGTTGTTGAGTGAAGGTCTGAATAAAACAGAAGGTTATAACATAAAGGCTTCTCTCCCAAAGTCTGCGCGAACGGACCCATGAACGTAGAATTTTATTCATACTTGAATAATTTTAACATTTTAATATAAAAATACACTATAAACTAAAGTAACTTAAATAAACCTTAAAATTTATAAAAATTAACACTAATTAATAAAACTATACGGTTAAAAAATATCCGTCCCATGCGGTGGGGAGGCAAGAACACTGGCTGCGTTTCCTCGCTGAATCACACTAGGTACTGATTTTGTTAGCGAAGAAAGAGCCAGCTCTCCTATCCCCAGAGACGGCGGGAGACCGATGTTGAAAATATTACTGAAAGAAAGCAGATGAGCCCCGCGGACCAAATGTTTCCACTTCAAATGGCATGAACATGTAATATCCTGTGAGGCATTTTTTTTTTCTGCGTGATAATTTTATTATGTTTTTCAAATGTTTTACAAATTCTTTCTGTGAAAAGTATCTAAACTTAATATTTACAAATAAAATATTTACATAGAGAGAGAGAGAGAAACAGAAAAGACGAAAAAAAATATAGGTATATAAAAAAAAACCCTAAAGCGTTGCCCGTCGGTAGCATACCAAGAATGCTGGCAGCATTATCTTGCTGAAAGCGCTGAAATTAATCCTCTGAGCAAGTTAACGGCCAGCCCTCTGGTTGCATTAAGCCTCAACCAACCTCCCGCATACCTCTTTCAAAAGATTGCGGGCTGATGGACCCCACGGTCCTAACGTCTTTACCCAAAACGGCATTCATTATGCCGTTTGTTTTATTCCGCCGTTTCAGCTGCCGCCCCCGCCCTCAGCGCATATGCACTAAAGTGACAGGGCTTAAGTGTTTCAACACCCAAGAACTGAAATTAGTACACAATTAAAAGAAAAAAAAGAAAAAACAAACCGGTATCAAATCTGCAGTTGTGTTTCTTCAAGTCACATCGATTTTTGAACGTGACCACATTGCCAGTGTTAAAATTGCAGGCGCAAATTGACGCCAACTCTTCAGCCAAGGTACAGAGTGTCTTTGAACATACTGTAGCCTTTACATTTTCGTCAACTTTGAGTGGAAGGTCCAAAAGTCCACTTTTATCGTTTGATGTTCTTCTCAAGAACTCATTCAATTTACTTTGATTTTCAATAAGGCCACGTGAAGATCTTCCGCAACATTGCCTTTCTAGAAATTTCGGCAAAGGGTATGCTCCAATTGGTTCCATTTTAACAGAGAAAAGGCAACAGATTGCTGAAAAATTTGAACTTAGATTATGAATGTCCAAATTGGTTTTTTTTAATAGGTCCTAGTTGCGAACAAACATGCACAGAGTCTGATGTAATTATGATATTATTATTTTTTCTTTTTAGGGTTCCGTATCTCAAAAGGAAAACCCTATAAGATCACTTTGTTGTCTGTCTGTCTGTCAAGACCTTCTATGTCGAGAATGCGTCAAAGCAAAGCAAGTTGAAATTTGAACTATATACTCAGGTCTACGGTCCCATGAAGTAACAAAAAGAAGACGTAAAAAAAAAGATACGGCAAAAAACGCAATCAAAACTGATAGGGTACTTCCCGTTGACCTAGAACTATGAAATTTGGCAAGTAACATCGTTATAGACTACAAGTACAAGAATAAATCTCAAAGCTATACATTTGTAATTAAATCTTAAAAAATAGGGGGACTATATTTTTATAAGGGCCAAAGGGTCGAAGTTTTAAATTGAAGCTACTAGTTCAAATGGGGTATCATGAAAGGGCTTGATGTGTACATTGCAAAATATATTTTATTTATTTTTTCCAACGCATAATTTCTTAGACTCGGTGGGCGAGTCCGACTCGCACTTGTCCGGTTTTTTTTAATAGAGAAACAAACGAGTATGTGGGTCACCTGTTCGAAAGCAATCATTACCGTCCATGGAGATCAGCCACACCAAGGGGTCGCCTATCCGTTGCCAGCCTATACTAACAATATCCTTCCTTTCTTTCTGGTAACCTCACTCACTCGCAGGAACACAACAACCCTCAAGGGAATTGTTATTTGGATGCGGTATTATGTGAGATGGAGGTACATTCTTCACCAGTCCGGCAGCTTAAAAATACGCTATGTGCTACCTCTTTTAGCGAGAGCTTCGTTTGTCAGTCAGCAGGGTGCACCCCGTGCAGGTGAAGTTGACTTTGGTTCAAATATGTTGATGAGCCTCTTACAATTTTATGACAAAGACACTAAATTATTTTTACATCCTTTACAAAAGGCTTTCTTTGCTTTTGCTTGATAAAGCCCATTTTTGATATTTTTGCTTATTCCTTTCCCTGGATTACATTCGAAATGCTGGGTAAGTCATTTTTATATTCGTTTGCAACACTGATGATAAAATCGTTTGCAAAATAAGTTTGTTATGCAGTGGTAGCCCTAATTTTGCGCATTAATCGCTAGTAAATTATGGAAAAATTTACCCCCTTCCAGGCATAGTGGGATTCGAATCCATCATCTTCATTTCCGTTTAAATAATCTAATATATATAAAATTCTCGTGTCACAATGTTAGTTACCATACTCCTCCGAAACGGCGTGACCGATTTTTACGAAATTTAATATACATATTCAGTAGGTCTGAAAATAGGTTGTTATCTATTTTCTATGGCAAAACAATGTTGTCTGGTCAGCTAGTTTTAATATAAAAAGTATAACATTGTAATGTCATAGAAGCGTCAGGGCGAATGGACGTGTCTGGACATTCGCCCTGATGAAGGTCTCCTTTTGAGATCGAAACTAGTCGGGTTTCCCGACAAAAAGACGTGAGTGACCCGTTTAATTTATCTAATTAATTTAGTATAATGTCTCACGTGAGTTTTAATAAGAACAATATATTCATCGGGTCTCGTATTTTTAAACATAAAACACAGTATAAGTAATAGTACTACGTACACTATGACCACTCCCTGCCGCTCTCTCGTGTTTACCTCACCTCCCCTCTGCGACGGATCTGGAACAGTTTGTACGACGCCGCACGCACACAAGCTCATTAACGCTCTGTACAGACGCTGTTGCTTATGTACTACGAGTAATAGTTCACGATGCGACATTTGTATGGAGTGGCCGGAGTGTGCTTAAACACACAATTAGCTTTAATTTTGACATCATAGGACAGTGATATTGTGAATTAATTAATTTATTGTTATTGATATGTTTTTAGAAATTATAAAATACTAATTATTTAAGTAACAAATTTTATAATTATGTAGTTTTGAAATAAGTGTGTAAGCACAGATAAGTCATGGAAGCACAGAATAAATAACTATAGGAATTTAAAAACAAATAAATATCTTGCAGTACTTACATCCAAACAGAATTATGTATATGTAATTATAGGATAACATATTTCCAAAATAATAATCCTTAGAACAAACACGTTTATTTCCAAATGGCGTTTCAAATGTAATGAACTTCTACGCTCCATATACAATGATAAAGTCGTGATTTGATTAAATAAAATGTGTGCGCATTATCCACGGGTCTAAAAAAGATTGATTTATAGTGTACTTAAATCGTTAAGTAAAAATATATTTTGTATTTTTAATTATGTAGCCGACGCGCTGCAGTTTTTCAATTACCTAAATAGGAAGATTAATTATTAATGAACCCAAAGACTTTAACAAAATGATGTCTCATTTGTCATTTATTTTTGCCAAAAGGGAAATCGACTTGCCAAGTTGTGAGTTTGTGACCTATTATACATACCTACATAGTTGTAAAAACTCATTGATATATTCATATATTTTTTAGCTTCTATATATTATAGGCTTCACCCCGCCTATACTTAGGTAGGTACCTAGTATTGGAAAATAAAGTAAAATCTAGATTACATTCTTTATGTATGTCAAACTTCATTCACTCTTTCATTCGTTTATGCGTAAAAAAATAACAGACAATGTATCAAACTTTTCCATTGTATACACGTAGTACTTATATCTCAATGTTGTATACTTACTTAATAGGTAAGATAGGATATGGTACACACTTTATTTTCGATTATATATTAGATATTTTTAATTAAGTTTTAACAAAATTACCTATATACTTAGTAGGGAAGTTTAATTAAATAATAATAATGTTATGTTATAGGACGAGAGCACAAAAATCTAAGTTTCTGTGGAAAAATTAATACTTGCATCTGTTTTTGATAAAGTAGCTATTTTATTTTGAAATAATTTCAAAAACACGACGCGTTTTGAAAAAGGCACATTAGAATTATAAGATTTTCATTATTCTACCTATGTATGACTATCTACAATGGATTATTAATTTAGCTATTACATAAGTGAATGGCTACTACGTATTCAACATCAACTATCATTCTTAAAGGATCCTTCAAAACCCTGTAAATCAGCAAATCCACTAAATTCCTTATCAAAGAATCCTTTGTCGGCAAAACCTTCTTTTCCAAAGACACCCTTTGCACGATCATGACGAAAGTGACCCTTGCGGAAGCCAGCCCCAGCGCCGATCTTGACGCCTAAAGCCTTCGCACCAACTTTTTTGATATTCCCACCAACTTCATCTTCTTCGTAAAACTCCTTGTCTTTCTTATATTCATCTTTATGATGAACATGATGGAATCCTTTCACTTTCGTTCCCTTTTTGTACTTCCTATTCTCCTTGCCTTTAATTCCAACTGCCGTTCCAGCTCCACCTTCAGCTATAGCGTAAATCGCATCATCGTCATACGCTCCCATGTCACGCATAGCACCAGTCTTAAAGAACTTCTTCAAGTCTTGAATGTTGTATTTGCTTTTCAAACCTTTATTGGCTGTATTTTTCTTTTTGAATCCCGACGTCTTTACGTTCCCTTTTGATTTCTCGTTCGATATCTCGTTGGATTTACCTTTACTCTTATCTTTTTCCTCCGAATCGTCTAGAAGTTGTGAGAAGTCGTCTAAGTCTTGTTCCTCTACTTCGTACTTAAGGTCGGCGATGTCTGTGTCTAGGTTGTCGAATTCCAGCGTGCCCAGACTGACCGGCGATGACTCAGCCCAATAACAAAAGACGGTCAATGATAAAGCTAAACATATTTTCTTTTGCATTATGCTCTAAATTTTTTTGTGCTCTTGCACAATCGAAGTAGGTTGCGACACTGACATACATGCCATCCGGCGGGTTTATATAGCCTTTGTTGGAAATACACAAGGATGTTTTTTTTCTGAGAGATGAGTACCGAACTATCATTTCTGGTTCCACATCGATAGATTCGTAATCGGTGCAACGACACGGATCGGTCAAGGCTGTACCGTATCGATTTGCGAGTGGCCATCCTATATAAACAATATATTTTTTTATGGAATTTTACAGACGACAAAATTCTCTCAACGAGTACATCATTAGTTTAAGGCTATTTGTACAAGTTTGTCTACTATGGTCCGGTGAAGAATGAAAATTATTTTTTTAATGAAATGAATATAAAATTATGTAATGAACAGCTCACCAATAAGTAATTACCATTCACGTCTAATTCGAAGACAAGAGGAAATGCTCTCAATTTATCCCTAACACAAGAAGAAACGAGTGGTAGGAAATTTGTTTCTTGTAGTTAGTTGTATTGTAGCTTACAAAAAAGTGTTATCAATTCGTAAAACTGATTGTAGGTACTCAAGATTAGAAGATTGTTTTCTCCTAAACTAAATTACTAGTCAACTTATAGTAAAAAATAGACTAAATGACTAACAACTTTATATTTTTACTAGAATTGATTACTCAATCAAATAAACTAGATCGCTTTCGACCATTAGCTAATGTCGATTCTAACAAAGGCACTTTTCTTCAGTACAGCCTTTTAGGGGCTAAATTGTAAAAACATAGTAAATGCCACGACTATCATTGATAAAAATACATTGCGACATTTTGTTCTGTACTACAAACAATAAACTATTAAAATATCAGCAAAAAATAGTGAATGACTTTTTGTGAATGGTAACAATGTTTACTTGTATTTTTATCTCAGATATAGTAACAAATATTACAGAATCGAGGGCACAAGGAGATAGTACAGGCACAGTATAGGCCTTTATGTTCCTAATGACCCTTCCTTCCTTCTATGGTTCCAAAACATCCCTTCTTCGAAATATCCCTTTCCCATAGCACACTTTTCCCGAAATGTCCCCTTCCACTAGTCAACAATTCGTTCTAGCGTGTCCCCCTATCTTGCCAGCACAGCAAGTCCTCAACTTCCTGGTGGCCCTACTCACTCGCTCGAATACAACAAACAATCTTATAGAATAGCTATTTTCAGCTCTTCTGTAAAGTGAAGGTAATTTCCCAGTCTCATTTCCCTCTCCCTCTAAGAAAAGTAAAAGAACCTATTCCTCACAATGAACAGGTTTTCTAAACCTTTTCCTTTTCTGAAATCTTTCAGCTGATTTGTCGAGCCATTGAAATTTCGAGACAAAATATTGCAGACTTCAATCAGCAGAGTGCGGGCGAGCCTCAAGGTTGATTTAATCACTGCTTTGATACACTTGTCAAGATCATAATTAAAATGAACTTCAATGTTTATTTTGTTAGTATTTTTTTTTCTATCAAATAATACTATTTTTATAAAAAAGAGTTACAATAGAATTGTGGCTGTCAAGCATAGTCTGATTAGCTTAGCTGTACTATATTTACAATATTTTAGTATTTAATATTTTGCCTTGACAATATTAATTGACGCTTAGAACTATTTATGCCTGTCAGAACAGTAACTTTGACTTGGCTAGTTAGTCTAAATTAGTTTAGTACCGTATTGCGAAGTTGTATCTTATTTTGTGTTGCAATCTATTCAGAAAATTAATTTACAAATAAATAATCAGCGCAAATAATATAAAATTTCGATTACATAAATAATTAAAAATTAAATTATAGTGATTTCTCTGTTATGAGGTTTTATTTAGCGTAGGTACAGCTGAAACAAGACTGAAAGGTTTTTATTTGACATCACAAAAAACTACAAAAAATATAGGTACCTACATATTCCGTAGTATGTCGTCGTCGTCTACCCATATTCATTTCACTGTTGGGATACGGGTCTCCCCTCAATCGAAGGGCTTTAGAGCATACTCCACCACCCTGCTCCACTGCGTATTGGCGAGCTGCGTATTGCGTATTGGCGAGCTCCTCAATTTTCAAGCCGCCTACAGACCACTGACTTGGCTTAACGACAGTCATCTAATGACATCAGCCGGGACCGACGGCTTTATTGGGCAGATAAGGTGCAGCGCTGGAATTTGTCACGAGGTGTTGGCGAGCGCAGGTGCGGTGGTACAGTAAAACAATATGTACCCAATATCAACGGCAGTTTATTTCCAAAATAAATACCTCGATACAGCACAAATATATTACAAATAATGACTAACACTTTTTATGATTAATTTGGATTAAAGTCAATGATAAAATATTAACAAGATGGAGCGAGCTCATTACAAATTTACAAGACAAAAGGTGAAGGAAGTTAGAACGGAACCGGTAACGGAGAATAGACAAACGTCATCCAATCATCTTGACATAATGACATCTGTCTGTCAAATAAGTTGCGTTCAGATTGAAAACATATTTTATACTACAGAATATTTTTATCAGGCTTAACGTGCCCTCCGAAGCACCGAGCTCGAGATAAACTAACCCATCCATTGACAGGCTACAATCGAAATTACTTAACTTGCGTGTTCTAGTAATATATGCGACCACCACGACGACTACACAAGCACCCCTGTGGGATTCCACCAGAGGACCCAACATAAAGCTCAATCCGAAAGGTTCCACCATGAATCTGACACTTTGAATAAGCGATTTCAAAACTTATGCACATACAAACAAATCACCACAAATTTTCAAACATGATGCAACTATCCAGACTACACCTGGCGGTAGAGCTGTGGTCCAGCAAATCAAACACACCTACTTATAGACATTTAAGCTAACAGCCAATACTTGCTCATGACAAACAGAGAGAGGCGGACGCTTTATGTATGTACATTGCTTTGCCTTTGCCATTGCCATTGCCATTGTACATTTGTACATTGCGATGTACATTATTATCGGAGATAAGTATAAACGATCTTCATTTAACCCAATCAGTTCAAGCCTCAATGAACTGGCATTGCAAGTGCTGATATTTAATTAGGCGCATTTACTTGAATAGCCATTACACGACCGTGTCACAGGCTAGTATAGATGGGCATCGTAAATTAATTAATTATTTAATAAAATAATATGCCTCAACGCCGCGTCGTGAAGAGACAAAGCGCGACGCCGTGAATTTGTTACCAGCGTGAAGCCTTGCTGCTAAGCGAGATTTGAAATTCCATAGCGGCACTTAGAGAAAACCTCCATGCCTCCGCGCTATGTCTCATGGTGTAGCGGGGCACTTCGACGCTTGCAAAATACTGTCGGTGAATCGAAACTTTTATTATTAAATACAAATGAATAGATAGGGATTTTGGGGTGTAAGTGGTTCATCAACACCTTTGAACCAAAGCCAACTTCACCTGCACGCGGTGCACCCTGCTGACTGACAAACGAAGCTCTGGCGAAAAGAGAGGTAGGGAGCGTAATTGTAAGCTACCCGACTGGGGAATGTACCTCCACCTCATAGATTACCGCAGCCAAATAACAATTCCGTTGAGAGTTGTTGTGTTCCTGCGAGTGAGTGAGGTCACCAGAAAGGAAGGAACCGCCGGAACGCATGCTGCGTTGGCAGCGGAGGTGGCGGCGCGCGAGCGATATTTTATGTTGCGAGCGTTAATATGGCTACGGCAACCGCTTCACATCAGGCGGGCCGTATGCTTGTCTGCCACCCGACGTAGTATAAAAAAGAAAGATAGAGAGGAGCTCAATGGCGTCGTTGCGCGTGTCAGTCTAACTAATCGAACACGCAATTTCGATCGCAGCCTGTCCATGGATGGGTTTATTTATCTCAAGCTCCTCGGTGCTTCGGAGGGCACGTTAAGCCGTCGATCCCGGCGGTTGTCATTAGATGACAGTCGTTAAGCCAAGTGAGTCACTTGGTCAACAAGTGGCCTTTGAGTGGCTTCAAAACACTGGCCTCCGCCAACCCTCAGTTGAGCAGCGTGGTATGCTATATACCTAGGGTTCCCAACCCTCCCGGATTACCCGGGAGACTCCGGTAATAATGGTATATCTCCCGACCTCCCGGGGAACAGTAATTTCTCCGGTTTTTCTAAAAAAGTGGTATAACTTTGAAGATCCGGAATACCAAGCAATGCAAATTTTATTTCTAAAAAAACCAATAACATGAACAGGAAATACGGTAATACTAGACTCTAGGGATTGTTCAATATTGACTTAGATAGTGACAAACTTTACGACTTACGAGGTTGGACTTTTGCGGGTTGCTTCTTTACTAAATCGAAAAAAAAATATTTATTTAAACCCCCCCCCCCCCCCCCCCCCCCCCCCATTTAACAGCTCCATAAAAGTTTCCCGGGTTGGTCCTTTCAAGAGTTGGCAACCCTAACACCCCTTCGATTCAGGGGAGACTTGTATCCGTTAGGATACAAGTCTCCCCTGAATCGAAGTGGGATGATTATGGGTTAAATAGATAGATACTATTCTTATGTATAAATGAATGTGCCCTGACTACTCATGTACCGCTATGATTATAAGTTGCAAGGGCTAACAAAGCCCTATCGAAATGATTTAATACAACAGTTCTTGCTCAAGTATGGTTACTATTCTAGTAGTATAACAATATTATGATATATGAAATGTTTTATATGGTCGATGCCTTTATTTTAATATAGGCTTCCATTATAATTTGGTTAGCTACTAGAGGAGCCCTAAAGTTGCTCTGAACATGAGGCAAGATTTTGTCAATCTCTCCTGTTTTGACAATTCTGTTTTGTTGTTATAATTGCTAGATGCGTAACACATGGGAAAGATAATATAAATTTTCATAAAATTTGATTATGGATGTACTAATGGAAACTCCTAGGTCTTCTTGTATAATTTTGAGAGTAGCTACTACTATTATAACATGATTAGAGCACTAGAATCAAGTTTTTGCGTTCTAGTAGGAAACTAATTTCGAAGAAAAAAGAAAACAATGGTTTAGAGAGATACAGAACACTGTATCTTATTTATTCACGCGATACAAAAATATATTTACAGGCATTAAATAAGTAAGAATATGTATCAAACGTAACAAAATAACCAATTCGTCAATAAATAGTTAACAGACTAAAAATATCACAGAGTATCGTTCGTTTAATAGTCGTCATCGTCTTCCTCGGAAGCCTCAACATACCCGTATTCCTTTTCATTCCCGCCGCCTCCTTTCTTGCCATATTCTGCTCCTTTCTCGAAGTGAGTTTCTTCGCCTTCTTCAGCAGAATGACTATTGTCAGCATCGTCAATATGACCCTTAGTGAATCCACCAGCTTTGCCGAACCCACCTTTATCAAACTCTGAGTTATGATGGCCACCCTCCTTATGACCACCTTTCGCGGATCCGTGTTCCCCTTTCTGATAACCGTGCTTGTTGAAGTGACCGCTCTTGTCATCAACGTCGTAGAAATCGTGGTCCTTTTTGAACTCATTCTTGTTGAAAACTTTATGGTAACCGGTGACGGCTTCACCCTTGCTGAAATGCTCCTTGTGCCCATGGTCTCCTCCCTTGTAGCTTCCACCTGACGCATGATGCTTGCCATGTGCGTCTGCTTCATCATACTTTTTCCCCTTTTCACCCTCACCTTCCACGTAGTATCCTTCATTATGTTCCTTTCCATAATGTCCAGACTTTCCTTTCGCGTGATGTCCTTTCGATTTGTATCCTTTGCTTCCCTTTTCACCATGGGCCTTATGGAATTCGTCACCGTATTCACTGCCTCCACCCTTTTCGAAGCTGCCGTGATGTAAACCATCAAGATCACTCGCGTGGTATTCTCCATCTTCGCCTTCTTCATCTTCTTCCTCATCTAAGACCACTACTGGTTTGGCAGCTATATAAGGTAATGGAACTGGGCCTATCGCGTACGCATCGATAGCCTTCAAGGGTTGTGCGATTGGTAAGGCAGCAGGGAACAATTGAGGTTGGTAACCGTGGCCATCCAGTTGGATTAGACTACCAGGTCCGCCATTGTCACTTCGGTATATATACGAGGTCGCCGCAGGGCCGACTTGGATGGCCGTCGCGGCCGCAGCCAAAGCTAATGCGCCTAATGCTATCTTGACCATCTTGCGATGTGAACCGTACCACAACCTGTGCTGTAATAATTTGCTATCGGTATTGCTCAATATTTATATCTAGGTTAGAGACAAAACAGCCGTGAATGTGCGATATAATAATATACCTTTCTCGAAGTTGTAACCATGTAACGATTTGGTTAACAGACGAGGTTGTAAGTGACAAAGGAGTCATTATTATTAAAAAAAATGCTACTTATTGTGTCAGAGTTCATGCAAATTGCCCGCAAGATAAATAGGCGTGAAAAGTTTTTTTTAGATGAGCTTGCTTACACGGTTCAGTAAAAAAATAGAGGCGTTATTCTAGTAATCGGTAAGTTTGTGATTTTGTTTGCGCTTGGCTGGTTAAATCGGGTATTGTGGTTTTTGTTGAACTAAGTTAATTTTAACACGACTGGTCAAATAATGAAGTGGAATGTTTTGATGTATAAAGGTTTGTGCGTTTTTTTATTACTTTACATCTTGGCTGACTGTTCATTACAAGACTTTTCTAAGAAATCCAAAAACAGCTATGATACGATGTTCCATCATGAAGTTCCAGTTCATATCTTCCGGCTCCATCATCAGATCAGTTCGAGAGTACCAGATTATTGTATTGTCATCAGAACTACATACAGCTGCCAATTTTCATTACGCTACGATCCTTGCAAGATGGTTAAGGTTAAACTACCTTAGATTCCATTACATAGTTAGTTAGATACAGGTCGACCTAATAAAATTAATAAGATGTCTTAATAAGATACTGAAATACTTAGATCTATCAGCATTAGATAAGCACCAAGAGATAATATTTTATTTACTAATAATATTGATCCGCTGGATGACATACTCGTAAATGAATGAATACGGGTAAAAGCGTGTTAAAAGTAATGAATACGGGTAAAAGCGTGTTAAAAGTAATGAATACGGGTAAAAGCGTGTTAAAAGTAATCCTCCAACCCAATTAACGTCCTATCAATATGAAAGCAGGAAGGCACTCATCAAAAGGTGAAATAAAAAAAAAATCTTTGTTTGAAAATTGTTTTATTTGAGTAATTAATATCCAACATAAAATTGGTTTATTTATTTAAGGAACACAAAATAATAAAATACAGTAAATTCTTAAAATAAACATAAAATTTAATAAATACATCTAAATTAAAACCAATTATCTATATATATAAAAGAAAGTCGTGTTTGTTACAACACTTATAACTCGAGAACGGCTGGACCGATTGCCATGGTTTTTGATTTGTTGGATTTGTTTCCGTCCCGAATAGCAGAATAACTCTTAAAAACATTGGAAAATTCTCGAAAAAATAAAATAAAAGAAAAAACATTTTCCCATACAAATGAAAGTGTCAGTTGAAAAAGGGATTACGATATTTATTGGTTGTCAAATATCAAAACGTCAAATCGATTGGTGTCACTTTTATGTCGCGAAAGTTGTCTGTGATTTGTTATGAAAATTTAAAAATGTCAAATCGATAGGGGTGTAAACGCTTTTCCCATGGGGTTCGAGCGCAAGAATCAAATCAGAGTAAACATCAAAAGAAATGACAATTACAAATCACCAAAATGATAAAACCTATTTCAAAACTAAAAAAAATAAAACAAAACGTTTTTTTTTTTTAAAATTAACAATAAGGAAATCTTTATTTTTATGAAATCTTCAGTTTTTATGGATACGGGTCTTCCCTCAACCGAAGGGGTTTAGAGCGTACTCCAACACGCTGCTCAACTGCGGGTTGGCGGAGGCCAGTGTTTTCGAACCGCCTAAAGGCCACTGACTTAACTTAACGACTGTCATTAAATGATAACAACCGGGACCGACAGCTTAACGTGCCTTCCGAAGCACGGAGGAGCTCAAGATGAGCTAATGATAACAACCGGGACCGACGGCTTAACGTGCCTTCCGAAGCACGGAGGAGCTCAAGATGAGCTAATGATAACAACCGGGACCGACGGCTTAACGTGCCTTCCGAAGCACGGAGGAGCTCAAGATGAGCTAATGATAACAACCGGGACCGACGGCTTAACGTGTCTTTCGAATCACGGAGGAGCTCGAGGTAATATAAACCCATCCGTGTACAGGCTACGGTCGACGTTGCTTAACTTGCGTGTTCAATTAGACTGACACGCGCAATGACGCCATCGAGCTTCTCTATTATTTTCTACTATTCATTGTTTTAATTCCATAAAATCATAAATTTAGTTCAGCTAATATGTACCACGACATTCATTGATTGTTAGGCGGTACGAAGTTCGCCGGGACAGCTAGTATATCATAAATAAACCAAAAGCAAAACTAATCTAATAAACCGCTGCCCGCAGGCAAAGTTCCCGATATGCTGGCCCCGTTGCCAATTTGAATTATCTTGTAGAACATTATAAAATAAATATTGTCAGACAAATTACACAGTGCCATCTAGCCCCAAAGTAAGCGAAACTTGTGTTAAGGGTACTAGACTACTGATAAACATACGTAAATACATTTTTTTTTGTAAATACATACTTATGATACGTAGAAAACACCCAGCCTAAGACAAACAGACATGTTCATGCACACAAATGTTTGTCCTATGTGGGAATCGAACCCACGAGCGTTGGTGTCGAAGCCGCGTCATTGACCACTACGCCACCGAGCTCGTCATCCCGACTAGGGTCGTAACGGAGGCCTACTTAGCGGATGCGGAGGCGACCTGTACCACCTCCGCGGATGCGGAGGTTAACGGAGGCCGAGGCGAAGATGAAAGTGGAAGTAGAAAAAATTGAAATTTATGGTGCATTAAAACTAAGTACAAAGTTTTCATTTCCAATCACTTAAGTAAACATATAAATAAACATTACCTTCTAGTCTAGAGGTTCCAAACCGGTGGTCCGCGGACCACCAGTGGTCCGTGAGAGGTAAATTATGGTCCGTGATACAAACTTGTAATTATAGAGATTGAGCAGTATTATACAAAATACTCAAATCTTGAATTGTAGAATAATGGATTTATATGACAGAGACCCTGCACGCAACAAGAACCACGCGTGTGTTCTGCGCGAAAAAGTGGTCCGTGAACAAAAAAAGGTTCTAGTCAATGAAAATAAACACAAAATCTGGAATTGATGTATTCTAATAGTTTTTATAACTCCGCAAAAATTGTACGGAGGCGGAGGCGAAGATACGATTTCTTGCGGAACTTCCGCAGTAACGGAGGCGGAAGCGAAGATCCGTTACAACCCTAATCCCGACCTATATTATGTATACACTCGTTTAAGTAACAAACGTGAACGTTACTCTTCGATCATTAATCGTTAATGTTCTAATATTAATGAGAGCGAAAATAGCCCATATTAATTTGAAAAGTTTGAACGAATGTCTAACTTAAAGGTGGTGGACCGGTAGTCTACGTATTTTGTATATACTGTACTACCACAGTATAAGTAATGGTAGTACGTACAGTATGCCATTCCTTGCCGCTCTCTCGTATCGACTTCACCACCTCCCCTCTGAGACGAATCAGCCCCCCTAGCCAAGTGTAATTCGTAGCGTAACGAACGTTAGATAGATCACGTGACATTTGTCAATTCAAACATTTTAGTATGAGCTCAAATTAGCGATCGCTACGCTTTTCTACTTCGCAAACTGCCATTTGACTAGCCCCCCTGGAACAGTTTGTATGACGCCGCACGCACACACGCTCAGTTACGCTGTGCACCCGACAATTGTATGGAGTGACCGGGGTGTTACTTTCGTTGTGAACTAAGATCTCGCGAATGTATTTTCAAATCAATTCCGATATTTCAAAAAATAATGATGATAATGATGGGGTGTAAGTGGTTCATCAACATCTTTGAACCAAAGCCAACCTCACCTGCACGTGGTGCACCCTGCTGGCTGACAGAAGAGGCTCTGGCGAAAAGAGAGGTAGGGCCTAGCATATTTTTTAAGCTGCCGGACTGGGGAAGTACCTCCACCTCACAGAATACCGCAGCCAACTAACAATTCCCTTGAGGGTTGTTGTGTTCCGGCGAGTGAGTGAGGTCACCAGAAAGGAAGGAGTTGCTGGTTGGCAGCGGGGTGGCAGCGCGCGAGCGACTTTTTATTTTGCGAGCGTTAATATGGCTACGGTAACCGGTAAACGGTTCAAATCAGGTGGGCCGTATGCTTGTCTGCCATCCGACGTAGTATAAAAAAAAAAAACTAAATTTATTACAATGCTCTCCGAACATGTGAGTATGTAATATCTATCAAGTTTCATTAAAATTGGATCAGCGATTTGCCAGTAATAACGATTTAGTTAATTTCAGATTAACGCCATTATCGCAAAAACTACATACCGATTTAGTAGGAGCATAAAAATTGTAGAACCTATATACAATTTTTAGGCTCGTTGGGTAACTAAAACGTATGTCCTTCGTGACCTCCAAATTTTTTTTTAAATAGAAACAGTGATTCGAGAGTTATGGTGCAACAAACATAAAAACTGACTAAAGTCTTTAAGTAAAGGCGTGAAAGGAATCTGCAGGATCATCGCGCGAGTGCTACACAGGTGTTGTTGTTGTTGTAAAGTCTTTATTGTACAAAAGAAATCACATAAACAGTGACGTAACTACAGGGTGGCAGAGCGAGCAAAACGCCACGGGCCTCCGGACCAAGGGGGCCCCAGGCTCGAGAGCTTAGTACAAAAACAGTATTTTTTTAAAAGTTAGGCTATAAATATACCTACAATATATATGTCTACAAAATTTTAATAGGTATATTTCTTGAAAATAAAATTATAGATTTTATTAACCATTTTTGGTTAATAAAATGGGGGGCCCATCTGATGAATTGGCCACGGGCCCCTGATCGTATAGTTACGCTACTGCACATAAACATGATGATAAATGAGTTACACGTACAATGGCGGACTTATCCTATATAAGGGATCTCTTCCAGTCAAACATTTAATGAGTAGTTAAAAAGATATCATATTATAACGAAAACTTATGTACAATCTGATTACACGAATTCTTGGTAATAAAAATAATTATAAGGTGTTACTGGCACTCGTAGGCTGAGATAACGGTTTAACATCAGGCAGTTCTACGCTTGCAACCTTAGTTAGTGGCACAAAACTGGTACATAATGTACATTTATGTGTGTATATTCCTTTGACGAGCTCGGTGGTCGAATGGTTAGCAATGGTTACTTTGACTCCGAGGTCGCGGGTTCGATTCCCGCACAAGACAAACATTTGTGTGCATGAACATGTCTGTTTGTCTTGGCCTGGGTGTTTTCTACGTGTCTTCCAAATCTGTACTAACATTATAAATTTGATCTGAGAATCTTCCAAATGCTTACTAACATTATAAATTTGATCTGAGAAATTGATTTGAAAGAAACATCACAAGGCCTCGACGACAGACTTATTCTGTAGTAATAAGTTTAAATCGTTAGGTAACGCCATAGCATAGGCCATAGTCTCTAGGTCAATGTTACACTTTTCAGTAAATACGACGTAGGTATTGGATTGGTAATTCATTATAAATAGATTAAAACATGTTTTTTTAGAGATAATATCTTTGAGTGAATCATGTAGTTGCTTGTTTTAACAAAACAATTAGGCCACGTTTTGTTAGATGTTAGAATTTTAGAAAACCACAGAACAGAAAAAAATTGTTCTGTTCTGTGTAGAAAACAGTATCGCAGGAATTGCCATTATATTTCTGCATTATTATATTGCAGAATATTATGACAATTCATGACAATGACAATTTATTATATACTGCAACATACATTCTTGTATATAGAATCTACATATATATCGAAAGTCGTAGGAGACCCGTCTATATATACATACAGAGGCGTCTATTTTATATTATATTTTCATCATCATCATTCGCTACTTTCGCTAGTCTTTTTCAGATTGTAATATTTTTTAGAAGATGTTTGATGTTTGAATTAAAAAAAAACAGTGTCGCAGGAATTGACATTACATATATTCTGCAATGTTTCGACATTGTAGAAACTTCTACTTACATTCTTGTAAGGTCTCCTGGGACCATCGATATATAGAATCTACATATATATCGATGGTCCCAGGAGACCCGCCTTTGGACAGACATACAGAGGCTTGCATTTTATATTATATTTTCTTCGTCATCATTTGCTTGTCTTTATCAGATCATAATATTTTTTAGAATCTAGGCATATATGATATGAATATGTATATGAATAGAATGACCTAGAATATATATTTAGGCATAATTTTTTATTAATATTTGAGACATTTTCACAGGTTTGTAAATATGACTAGATTATTTTTGGTATTGCTTTGTTTACTTTAATATTCTTATGTGTAAGTTTATTTGTACATTCTACAGGAATTATATACATTAGTATAGTTTATTTACAAAATACATTTAATAAGCTCAATGAAACTTACGTAATATATTTATGACAATCTGAAAATAAATAAGAGTCATTTTGTACTAAAATCTCGTCTTATTAGAAACATAAATAAATGAAGTATTCACAAGTATGGCTTAAAGTTACCTATAAGTACACGTATTTACAAAAATTACCAAAAGTCAACAACATAACAACAATCTTTAACACTCTCGAATCAATGTTTGATCTCGTAGTCATAATTCTTTCCGCCGAATTTGCCGCTCTTAGCGCCAAATTCTCCTTTATGGTGCTGAGAGGACTCTCCACTCTCTTCCTTGGCATGAGCTTTTCCGTACTCGTCTCCGGACTCTTCCTTGACGAAACCACCTTTTCCAAAACCAGCGTTGTCATGCTCTGACTCTTGTGCTCCTCCCTCTTTGTGTCCTGCGGCGTCTGATCCATGATACTTGTGTCCATCTCCATGTTTGTGGAAGTCACCTTCTTTCTTTGCTGCATCATGAAAGTCATTGTCTTTTTTGAACTCATTTTTGTCGTAGACTTTGTGAAATCCATCGACCGCTTCTCCTTTGGTGTGCCCGGACTTGTAACCGTGGTCACCACTTTTGTATCCTCTCCCTTTAGCGTAATGTTTACCATGGGCGTCTCCGTCACCATACTCTTTCTTATGGCCCCCTTTACTTGACACGGAATAACTTTGATATTTTTCTGTGTGGTAATCTCCTCCGCCTCCTTTGTTGTAGCGATGATCGGACGCGTACCCTTTATACCCCTTGTCTCCGTCACCATGATAGTCCTTTGATCCATGATGTTGCCCTTCGCCTTTTTCATGATACAGCCCATCTTGAAAATATCCTAGATCACGTAAGTAATCAGCGAAATCATCGTTGTATTTTCCAAAACCGTAATTTTTGAAAATCTTGTCGTAATCGACTTCAGCTACGCCATCTATATGTTCATCGTGATCATCATTTTCAGATTTTTCTTCTACTGGAATGACATGCTCTTTGGTATACGATGCGGATTTTTGTTCATCCTCTTTACCATAGAAAGGTCCTGGGGGCGCTGGAATAGGAGCAGCGAATGATTCGGGTTGTTTGTAAAGTTTGGATAAATGTTCCATGATTTCGTCCTCTTCCATTTTGACGAGTTTCTCGGGGCCGTTGCCGTCTTTTTTGTATATGTATCCTGTAGCTGCCGGTTGCAGGTCTGACCCTGTCGTCCTCACCATGACCATTCTCTCGACGGTCTCCCTCATCTCCATGCAGCCGGCGTGTGCGATCGCCAGCAGTAACACGCCGAGGCGCGGCATGTTCGCTGCGTTGCGCATTGCAGTAATGACTGCAAAGGTCAAGTCTAATACTTATATAGTCAACATAACTGCATTAGAGCACTGACACTCGCTCTCTAGATTGGGCAATGGTCTTCTGTGTCAATGATAATGAAAAACCCTGTATTAATTTATACGGTGCATAGCTGCGCGTTCAGTCAGTGGTGTGGCTGTAAAAAAGACAAGTCCACTTTATATAATATCTGGCCTCGATGGAGGACATTACCCGCGTTCTGTATTGTTATTTCAATTACTTACATGTACGTAGTGACCTTTTTATAGTTCAACAGTATTGTTCCGGATTAATCAGTCGGATGCTGAGTCATAAATAATAATAATATATTAATATAAATATACATACAAAAGGATAAGGCGACTGCCTGACGTATCTGTCGCTGTTTAAAGGGCTTAGACCAGTATTATTTTAAGTATTATTTATAAGTTTTGTAACGCACGCACCCGCTAAGAAAGGATTTTTTAATTTTCACGTGATATCCGAAGTTGCCCTTCGTATTTACATATTTCTCGTAATTAAAATGTAGTCAAAGTTCAGTCTCGATCAAACAAATGTCACATTTGGTAGGTATTCTCGTATCACATTTTGAGACTTCGATACACTTTAGGTGGAATCATATTATAATATCGAAACGTGATCGAGAATTAAACAGACTATGAATGGTAGAGTTTGCCAACAATAAGGATTAATAATTAATTCATAAATGAAATCAAGTAAGTGTATCATTTTTGGTCAATTCACAATTCCATATCGATTCGGTCAACTTTTATTCTTCGATCATAACAATGGTATGATTTTACACTAATAAATTTAATTTGTTTTTTTTAATGGACATCTGAAAACATAATTTAATTTTAAATAATTGTAGTGCCCCAACGGGGTTCCATGCAGTGCCATTTGTTTTTTAAGAAACTATTATATAAGATCATAATGTACCATGGAAAAAATAAATAAATTGAATTTGAATTTGAATTTGAAAAAAAAAATGTTAATATTTTTACAGAAGAAAGATCTATTGTAGTGCTCATAGTGGAGTACTTTTTTTTCGATTTAAGTACTCCCCCATGAATACTGCAATATGCTGGACAATCTTCAATCATTCTAAGATTGCAATAGATAACTAACACTTCACTTCAATATTTTCTTCAATAAATGATCCATTATGTAACCTACTATGTATTTCACATTTACATTATGGAAATAGAGATGGATATGGAGAGCGGCTCTTATTTTTGAGCATTCTCCACCAACTCGCAGTTGTTGATAATTAATGAGCAGCGCGGTGGAGTATGCTCTAAACCCCCACGTTAGAGGGGAAAGCCGTATCCCAACAAATGGGTTGATGCCGAAATATCGTATCGCAATCATATAGTAAGCAGGCAGTCGCAGATAATGTGGGTGACATTCTTTACCGCAGCTCCACGCCCACACGCCAGCGAGTCTCGCCGGCCACATCAATAGATAAACTCCCCACAGCGCCCGAAGTCAAGTCCTCTACCTATTGAGCTGACACCAATTCTTTCTAGGCAATTAGAAACCAAATGGTCGCGCAGTACGGTTGATCACGATGCCCATGCTGTCTGGTGGGTTGGATTTCCACTCTTCTTGCCATTTGGAGCCACTATCGAAGTTAGTTCTTACGATGGTGGTATACATATGTATGGTATCTTAGAAAACCGATCGTACTAGGTTTAATACGTATTAATATTATTTTATACGACGCCGTGTGCCAAACAAACATACGGTATGTAAAGCGGTCATATAGACGTACTAACAGCACCCTTACCACCAACTCTTATTGCGATTCAATAACTGAATAGAATGCTTATTCATACCAATGAATAAGCGACTCTAGTCAATTTGAAACAGAGTCGCTTATTCATTGGTATGAATAAGCATTCTATCCAGTTATTGAATCGCAATTACAGTTGGTGGTAAGGGGGCTGGAGTATTACGATCGCGCTGACTCTTCCACTGCTAACACAGAACTCGCTTGAATACAACGTCACTCAAGGGTGTCAGTATTTATATTGGTGCCCCAAACCTCTTGTCTCAGAGCCTTGTCTACTAATCGGAAAGGTACACCCACATGCAAGTGAAGTTTAGTTAGTTTCAAAAGTTGATGATGAACCACTATCCAAATACATAGCAAGTTTACAATGATTTACTTAGTCGACTAAAATCGGTATAAATCATCATCATCAGCCTGTATCTACCCACTGCTGGGTATAGGCCTTTCCCAATGCTTTCCACCATATGCGATCCTCCGCATTCCGCATCCAACCGCTACCAGCCACTTTTTTGAGATCGTCGGTCCATCTAGACTCTAGATGGACCGACGATGTGATTTTTGTGTGTTTTGACGTCACCTTGGTTCCGAACCTAGGGGTAATTACCCCCTCAGGGGTAAAATAGGAATTCTGTAAGGGTAATCAAGCTGATAAAAGGTAACAAATTAGTACAAGCCAATAAAATCTAATCTAAGGAGGGGGGTAAAATTAGTTTCCTTTATTAGTCATAGGGGTAACAACAATAGAAAGGTTAGGAAACGCTGATTATCTAGAGAGGGGGCGCCCTACGCCTCGTCGCCCCATACGTGGCCTCCACTTACGATAATGTGTAAAACATATGATAATGTGTAAGTTTATAATTAATAGTAATGTATTGAAAATTTATTAATAATTACAAAAAAATATTTTTTATATACCTATAATTTGGTTATTTTCTTTTTATGTTTTGTATAATTAAATACTTATATTTTTTCATAATGTGTATAAAATCATATTTTTTTTAATTTGAATGTAAATTGTAATTGTATACTGTGACTTAAAGTGACGCATTGCAATTATTCTGTAATGTTCATTTAGAATAATGTAAAATGAAATAAAAATAAATGAAATATATTTTTAAATAATTACACTTTCCGCATCCAACTGCTACCAGCCACTTTTTTATGGTCGTAACACCCTACGCTTCGTCGCCTCATACGTGGTAGTGGTAAGTATAAATAAATATACTTAATATATGAAAATGAATCGCCAAATGCGTTGTGTTAAGCGCAAAACTCATGAACGGCTCGACCAATTCGGCAAATTTTTGTTGCCATTTTTTCTTTAAGGTATATAAGGTAAGGTATAAGGAACGTTCTTATGGAGAGGAAAAACGTGAAAATTGCGGGAAATGTGATTTTTGTGTGTTTTGATTTCCTACCCGAGCAAAGCTGGGGCGAGCTGCTATGACCTAGTATAAAATCAAGAAGGGTTAGTTGCTCCATTTATAATTATAACTCAAGAACGGTTGCATCGATTTCTATGCTCTTTGATTTACTGGACTTGTGTCCGCGAATCTTCGATCATTATCAATGGTCTAAGCCCCGAATAACAGGTAAAAGATAGGATTTTGGGGTGTAAGTTGATTATCAACATCTTTGAACTAAAGCCAACCTCACCTACACGTAGTGCACCCTGCTGACTAACAAACGAGGCTCTGGCGAAAAGAGCAGTGAGAAGTAAGGGAGTAGCGTATTTTATGTGTATTTTAAGCTGCCCGACAGGGGAAATACCTCCAAATCACAGAATACCGCAGCCATATAACAATTCCCTTGAGGGTTGTTGTGTTCCTGCGAGTGTGTGAGGTCACCAGAAAGAAAGAAAGGAAAGAGTATAGGCTGGCAACGGATCGGAGACCCTTGGTGTTACTGGTCTCCATGGGCGGTGGTGATTTCTTTCCTTGCCCTCCGCCCCCCCCCCCCCTCATATAAAAAAAAAAATTACGAAAACAAATTATGACTAAAAAATACATACATTCTCATAGCCATTTCGCGAATCATTACCTTTCAATAAGTTTTTTGTTCTTTGGAAACTGACAATACAAGGATTTATGGGAACCCCACAGGTATGAGAATGGGAAAGAGAAAAGCCACATCGAAGAATGGCGGGCTGCTAGTATTTCAATAAAATAGTAACATTTTACACTGCATTATTTAATTATTACTGCATTGTAGACATATGTCATGAAAATTATTAATAAATTACATGCAAGATAGGATTCGACCGCACCTTACGTATACAAAAGCGTGATATATGCTTTTAATGGTTCCGAAAACTAGAGAAATTTTTCAATTTCTGTTTAAGTTTAAAGCTATTTACTGATTTCTTCACATTTCTCTTATCAATCTCTATGCCTTGGTGTGAATTCTCTGCCGAAAAGTGAAGTGCGTTATCTGGGATCTGGGCATTCTGGCTCATAGAACCGCCGTATATAAACTCTTCTTGATTATCCAAAATTTCAGGATTCATTCGATAGAAAAGAGCATATGGATTCTTCTCTTCTTCTATAGTCTCACTTCGACTTCCAATTCTAGGCACTTCAGGTTTCTCTTTTGCTATTTTCTTATCCATACCTATATATTTTTTCATATTATCCGACATCATGTTATAATTTTTTATGTTATCCACAATCTTATTACTTTTTGGTGATTCGTAATCGTCAGTGTCTCTCTTTTTGTATTCTGCAGGTTCAATACGCCTACTTGTTATTTTTTGAGTGATTTCTTCTAGTACTTTTCTCATTTGCTGTGCGCTTTGTTCATTGAATGAGGTCGGTTTATGCATCGCTCTCTCTACAACAGCAAGAGTTGGCACTTTGTTCGTGTTGTCGGTAATTTTATGCATAGCTGTTAGTTGTCGTTTGTTGCCCAATTTCACTTTTGCTGGATCATTGGAAATTTGTGTTTTGTGAACATTAATTTGAACAGAATTTGGATCGTGCACATTATCTTTACCTATTTGTTTAACTTGTGCATTAACTCTGCTATTTTCATAATTTATCTTCGCGTAATTTTGGGAGCCAATATATGCTCTCGAAGCTTTATTATTATTATTGTCTATTTGAAGTCCTTGTACTTTCGGTGGTTCCGCATTCACCGCGTTCGCATTGCCTTGAACATCATACTTAGGATATTCTCTTTGGACGTTCTGCGGGGATGATTTCATAATACGGAAATGCGAATCCACACTACGTTCACTATCGACTTTCTGGTATTTTGATTTGAATAATGATTTCACGTTTCTCTCCACTGACGGTGTTGGCTGATGTATCACGTTGTTAGCGAAGCCCACGCTTGGAGTTTCATCGTAAATATAACGTATTGCATTTACAGATACCAAATTAACACAGAGAAGAACATTAACGATCTCGGATGGTGTCTTCATCTTGACACTTTGAAAACTAATTTGCAGTATCGTATTACTGTTCTTATAAATGTTTTGTTGTGTACAAATGATGTTGTTTAATTCTTTTGTAAACAAACAAACATGAATATGTTATTAAACTGAGACAATGTGCGATTGAACTTAAAGATTTTTTGCACGAAGAACCCGTAAATAAATTTCAATTAAACTAGCATACTTATTCAAACATAGATTTTCTTATACTTTTTTACTTTTTTTTTGTTAATTTCGCTATAATAAACTTAACATATAACTTGAAAGGAATGTCATATCTAAACCGTGGGAAAAGTATTCGTTGGTTTCAATATCACGAGAAGAGAAATTGCCATCACGGAATTTGTGGACGTCAAAATAAAAAATATTATCACTCTTCAATTACTACCAATCATATATATATAAATTTATGTCTTTAGTTAACGCAAACTTTGATCTTATTAGATTTCATATAGTGACAAAGGAACCCTGCTAATTCACAATGTATCACTGTGATACTGAATCATCACAAATGTTATTATAATAAAATCTATTAGTAAGCCTCTTTTCATAGCCAATACAATGTTAAACTATCTAGACAATGATTGAAAACATTATAGTTTACATTACGTTGGAGTCATGACCATTTTGCTAGTCGGCCGTCAGACTGGCTGGGATAGAGCACTTGTGCACATCAAATATGTATGTAACTCCATTTGTTGTTTTTGTAATTTATTATGCAACTTTATCGGATACTAGATTAATAAAAAAGAATCCAGAAACTACAACGGTTTCCTTAAAAACATCAAATTTACATCCAGTACGGCTAACAAGGGATGTTTATGATGAAGAAGCATTGATTGAAATTTCTAAAGAAGATGAAAGACAGAGAGATGAGGGCACGGGCCTCTATGAGAAGTTATCCAAATCGAAATTGAGACATAAAACTTCGAAGACTCTACGGCACACAAGAGTATCGAGAGCTTCAAATGAGAATTTAGAAGAAATCGTTCGAAATGAGACCCAATCGCTACCGAAGGAAGAAAAAAAAGTGTTAGTTAAAAAACCTATACCAAAATTCAAAGAAATGGATTATGATGACGATTATCAAATAAGAATTAATACACGACCTATTAGATTTGCTGATTCAAGTGAACATGAAGATGAAGACTTCAACGTCGATGATTATGAGTTTGATGTGAATCATGATGAATTTTCAGGGAGAGGTAAACCTTTAGAACCTCGCACGAAATTAAATCTCACTAAATCAAAAAATAAGAAAGCAGACCCGAAACCTAAAATTACACCTCCTCCTCCGGAAATAAAGCTACGAAACAACGTTATAATACCCCCCATAGAGACCACGAAAAAGGAAAAGAAAATAAAAAAATCTGTTGACAAAATAGAAAGATTGAAAGAAGATTATTACGATGATATTATAAGTACCAGTACAAAAGCATCAGAGAAAGAAAAAGAACGTGGTGATAGCGAACAAAGTGACGAGAATGAAGAAAGCGGAGAATTTGAACTCAGTTCAGTGGGAAACTCCAAGTTTTGGACCATGCGTTTCGTACCCATAATACCTGAAGATACTACTACAATCGACGAAAATAATCTTAGTAATGCTAATGAGCCTAAAGTCTCCTGATAGCCATTTTTCAATATACTTAGAGAGATATGTTGACGGAAAATACATAATATAATGATCATGTTCATTTTACACTGTTGGAGGTGCCAAAAATTTTGTACAGATCTTTTTGGGGTACGATTGGAATAAATAAAATTATACACATAGTTTGTATTCAATGTTTATTTCTTGTTTTTATTAATACGAATATATTGTGAGGTAACAAAATGATATAAAAACATAAAAAAATCTTTAATATACCTCTCCAGTCTTATCTCTACTAATTCCTATGTACCTAAACAACACAACATGGTATTAAACATTTAAAAAATAAACTTACTCGTACATCGAAATATATAAATTACTTTATAAAAACATGAACGAATGTTTTAATTTAATTCCTCATCAAGAGTCGTTCTATCACATATCAATTTTTCTTAATATCGATAGGTAGTCGACATAATAACACGTTATATTCACGAGAAAAAAAATTAATAAAACAGAATAATATTCTCAGTTGTGTATTTAAAGTTTATTACATTACTATTACACTGTAAAATGGTCGCCATAATCCGCGCTGTTACTCTGTGCAGCTTTTTTAGCGACGTCCCTATATCTATTGAAGTCATTATCGTAACCATGAGAATAATCATGTCCTTGATGGCTATTTTCGAACTTATTTCCTTCCTTTCCACCAGCTTCACTTAACGCGTTTGACTCGTTACCTATGGCTGCTGTAGAATGCGATTTAATCAAGCCTTCTGACCCGTTGCCATGATTGAATGCAGTTCCTTTTTCTGTTCCACGAGCACTATTATTCTTATTTTCATAAAACTCATTATCTTCCTGATACTCATCCTTGTGATAAACTCTGCGGAATCCCTTTTTACGTTCACCATTATCTGCATTATTTTTAAACTCATACTTAGATTCCTTTTCGTGACCCTCTGCACCAAATTTATTAGCATAAGCATCTGCAAAATCTTTAAAACCTTTATAGCCATTTTGAGATTTTTCGAAACCTTTTTTATATGCTTCTTTTTCTTCTTTCTTTTTTTCATTTTTATCGAATTCGTGTTTTTTACTATGACCCTTTTCTGTCACTGAATCTCCTTCGTTTTGTTTGGTATCAGTAATTAAATGATTATTTTGAATGTGATTCACATCATGCTTTGGGCTATTAGAGTACTGTACCCGTCTTTTTATTTTATTGTATTCGTCCCCATTCGAAGCTCCATCGCCCTGGAAGTCAAAGTCTTTACCATAATCAAAACCTTTAAATACTACAGGATCTTCATCGTAACTCTTATCAATATAATCATTTAAAACAAAAGAAATAAATGGTTTATCGCCATGTACAGGATTATCAGTTGTAACCTCATGGTGATATGTAGGTGGTGAAAACTGTGAATTATAATTTGGAATATCATTCTCGATAGTTTCGTGAACTGGAATCACAAGTTTAGAATGATCACTTGCATATCGTTTGTCCTTAGCCTTTTCTATGTCGGAATCTACTTTATGGATCTCATATTCATAGGGGCTGTGAAAAAAATAGGGCCAACCGGCATAATTTATCCTAGAGCTGGTTCTAATATCATCGTCGTCTATGTGATAGTCACTATCCATGTCGTATCCAATTTCGTTAAAATCATGGCCATCGGGTGGGCTGTAATGCATATAGGACTTCAATTTCTCATACATTAGATCGGATTTCAATTTCAATGGAATGTATTTACGGTCAAACTCTGCTTCTGATTTAGATCTTTCGTAGTCGCTGTCAAATCTGGTAACTGTTTCGATGTAAGGTTCCGTGACAGGAGATGCATTCATTTTAGCGTCTGATTTGGATTTCTCGTAGTCAATATCAAGTTTACTGACTGGTTCAATGTAAGGATCCGCCACAGGATGTCCAGTCATTTGAGATTTTGACTTGGAACTCTCGTAATCGAAGTCAAGTTTAGTGACAGGTTTAATAAAAACTTCCGTCACAGGAGATGTTCTCAATTCCGCTTTTGATTTGGATATCTCGTAGTCGATGTCATGTTTAGTAACTGGATAATTGTAAGGTTCTGTCATAGGAGTTTTTCTTATTTCCGCTTCCGATTTGGATATCTCGTAGTCGATATCATGTTTCGTGGTTGGTTTGATGTAAGGTTGCATCACAGGTTTATTAATTTCCGCTTCTGATTTCGATATCTCATAGTCGATGTCATGTTTAGTTCGTGGTCTGATATATGGTTCCATTACAGGTTTTCTTATTTCCGCCTCAGATTTGGATATCTCATAGTCGATGTTGTGTTTAGAACCAGCTTTAATGTAAGGTTCCATCATATGTTTTCTCATATCCGCCTCTAACTTTGATCTTTCGTAGTCGATGTCATGTTTAGTACCTGCTTTGATGTAAGGTACTATTGCATGTTTTTTCATATCCGCTTCTAATTTGGATCTTTCGTAATCGATGTCATGGTTACCTGCTTTGATGTAAGGTTCATGTTTTTTGATTTCCGCTTCTAACTTGGATCTTTCGTAATCGATGTCATGGTTACCTGATTTGATATAAGGTTCCATCCCATGTTTTTTCATTTCTGCTTCTAACTTAGATCTCTCGTAGTCGATATCATGTTTAGTAGCTGGTCTAATGTAAGGTTCTATCACAAGAGGTCCACTCAATATGTCGTTTGAATCACTGTTTGGCACTGATAATTCACTGTATTTTAAGGGCGCTGAGTTGTGGTAGCTCGAATATCCGTTTGAGGGTTTCCTATGTTTATCCATCATATCTCCACCGCTGGAGGCATACTTGTAGTTATTTCTGCCATACATGATCCCAGGATCATTGTTATATTGACTGAACACGTAGCTAGTTTCGACTGGTGGCGAATTCGATCGAGACTTCCTCGATACGTACATGCTATGATGCACCGTTTGCATTTCTGCAGACACTCGCGACAGAAACAAGGAGATTAATAATATTTTCATTGTGCATCTAGTTGTTTTCGATAGCTGACACCGACGTTAACTGGAAGTGGCGTTTCAAATGATGTTTATATTAATTGTTTATTATTTCCTCCGGCCGGCCACAACATTGTTTGAGGACAATGGCGCGGGCGCGGGTCAGCGGCGTTGTGAAACATCCCCTGGGTACAATGCCGAATATTGTTTATGAAACAGAAGTGCAGCCTTGTCTGGTAGATTTACCCCAAATTAACAGTTTATTTACACTATAATACGTTAAATCGGTCACAAATAGTTATAACTGGAAGAAATTGTTTAGCGATAAGGTCGCCTTTCGGGTTCTCTTCGTGTGTCTTATTTATTGTTAGTTAAATCTGGTTATGTTCTAGAGCATAAAAGAGTTGCACAAGATGTTTCATATGAATTGCAAAGTCAAAATTAATGTGAGTACCTTCCATTTCTCTTTAGTTAGTTAGAGTTTTTTCCATACATTTCTTTATATATTTGTATCACCTGAAAATGTTATTAAGTTAATTGTGTGTAATTCGATTTAACTTGAGCTTATAAAATAAGGGATGATTTTCTTTTTAATGAAAGTCCACGTCGACGATATCGCAGGCAACTGCTAGTAAGACCCTTTGGGTAAGTGGCTCTCAATCACCTTTGAGCCAAACTACACCAGTGCGTGGTGCATCCTGCTGATTAACTAACAAGATTTTAAAAAGAGATAGGTTATTATAAGCTGCCAGACTGGTAAATTACCTCCAACTCTCAGAAGGATAGTCAAAAAATAATTTTCTAGTGACCTAGTTTCGTATTTCTGCGAGTGAGTGAGGTTACCAGGTAAGAAAGAAAGAGTTGCTGCGATGGCGAGGCTGACAGCGCGCGAGTGATACGAGTACTTCATGTTGCGAGCGCCTATCGGCTACAATTACCGATTCGTAAAGGTAGGGCACAACGTATTTGTAAGCTGCCCGACTGGAGAAGTATCTCACCTGTGTGTGTGTACCTGTGAATACCGCAGCTGTGCTGCGTTGGCAGCAAGGGTGCGAGCGTAATTTCATGTTGCGAGCGTTAATATGGCTACGGTAACTGCTTCACATCAGGCGGGCCGTATGCTTGTCTGCCACCCGACGTAGTATAAAAAAATGTCAGGTATTTATTATTACATACCTTTATTATTGCCTGACGTTTCGACCAGGGGCCCTACCTACCGCCTATGCTGAAGCTGATTCACATCGGAATTTTTGATTGCGAAAAGAAAACCTCTGTTTAGATTACTTATACAATTGTGTTTTTCTTAGCTTAAAATAACCCTTAACCCATTTAAAAATAACCCTTGGTGTCGGCGTCAAAGTCAAAAGTCAAAGTCAAAGTCAAAATATCTTTATTCCTTGGACTTTATAAAGCACTTAGAAACGTCATACAAATTAAATATAAGACATGTATCTAAATCATTACTATCTACTTAAATCCGCAGAGCTTAGATGCGTGCCACATGTTCCCAATACGCTACTAGTCGAGAAGGGGAATAAACTCGGATACCCCAGGAGAATGATCCTTAGAGACAACCGCCGACGAGTCGTGAAACGTTGAGCTGCCCAATAGACTCCGAATTTTGAGATCGTGGGGTTTTAGTCGGTACGGCTGCCACCTCCCCGTGGTGGCAGCAGACTCCGACAAAACCCCGCTGTCCCATGGGTGGCATGGTATCCATAAAGGATTTCTCCATGTAAAAGATACTCTAAAGTAGGTGGGGAGCCACTTAAACCCCAAAGGAATAATAATAGGCCCGAAGGGCAGTTTGTGGCAAGCTGACTCACCACAGCTTGCCACAAACTGCACTTCGGGCACAGAATAATTATTATGACACCACGGGTAGCCTATTATTATGACACCACGGGTACCGAATCTACAGAGAGTCGGTCAAGGCCTTCGCTTCCGGCATGTCTTCAGCGGTCGGAGTGTAAACACAAGAAGGCCCGCAGGACACTCAGCTCTGGCTTACCTTCATTGGCCGTCCTGAGAGGAGTGGTTAGAGCTATATGCTCCAGGCCTGGAAGTGTTAATGGACATAATGCCGCGAGAGACTTCGGAGAAAGCGCAGCACAACTCTCGACACCCCTGAGTCACTCACACCTGTGTTATCCCTGGCCGATTCTACTGATACCTAACTGGTCTTCTATATCCTGATTTGAACCATAGGACGATATAATTTTATTAATTTGCACAAAGTTTATTATATTTTTCTCCTATAATAATGTATTATTTACTATATGTAACTATGTACATATGTATTTGTAATTAAAATAGTAGTTATATTCCACAAATGTTTGTTACTCCACTTGCCTATTCATAAAATCCTCTCAGATACTGTAAGGTTGGCTGGAAGCAAGGGCGTCGCCAAGAGGGGGCAGATGGGGCAGCTGCCCCCCCTCTAGAGATTCTATTTATTTATAAGTTTTATTTATTGTACAGTCAAGAACTCATGAAACTTTACACGTTGGACTCTGTACCGTTATTATTACAATCGCTGTAGATGTAAGGCTCGTACTACAAGTGAAAAGCTTCATGAGCTCTCGACTTTACCTAGGTACAATTCATACTTTTCTCATTCTCCATATCAACTTGCCCCCCTCTGATCCATCGGCTGGCGACGACCTTGGCTGGAAGAGAACCCTGTGAGGGATAAGTCATCCTTTGTACATTTCCTATAAATTACTGTGTTGTAAATTTATTTTATGTACAACAAAGATATTCCAAACAAACAAACCTTACTGTTTGCCCCAGAAATATATTTTTTTTTAGCTTTGGCCAAAGACAGAGTGACCGAGTGCACTAATAAATAACGCGTAAAATCCATACAATTGTCACAGCCAGTAACCCCACATAATAAGATTGTGCGACCTTCGATTGGTCGTGGTCGCGCGCGGCGTGGAGTCGCCGGCCGCGTGCCAGACCGCGTCGCCGCTGCGGGCGTGTCGCAATATTTGTCTTTAGCGGCCAATGACCATTCAATGGTTCTACCATTCCTACCATTGATCGCTTTGCTCTATCTAAGCTACTACGGACTAAGCTGTAGCCGATTCCCATTGCGAATATCAAGCGTCTATTTAGATTTATGGTACCTACATATATTTAGATTAACTGGTAGACTGAAGATGTTTGTCAATAACTAAAAGGTAAGACCTGGGCCACTACCGCCGAAGCTGACCGACTGCCAACGGATTTTTTCACCGCGAAAATAGATCTTAGGTTTAAGTTAATGACAAACACCTTCAGCTTGGTCGGTATAGCTCTATGGTTTCTATCAGCTAAGGTCAGGGGCGCTGACTTTTCGAATTCTTCATGGGTGCTCATGCGCATTTGATGACTCGAAAATAATAAATTGAGACAACATCACATACATTGTACTTGTCCCAAACTAAGGTTTTCCCTTGTACTATGGAAACCTAACACAAATCTGTTTGATCAACAAACATTTGTGTTGGTGCGGGAATCGAACCCGCGACTCTAAACCTCGTCGGGTAATGAAAAACCGCCCATTCCTAAAAGATGATTACTGATCTTAATGTAATAATAAAATACTTGTACTTTTACCGACCGGTTTCGCCGCTAAGGTATTATCAAGGTAAACAGATGGTATTTGTGTTTCTACAAATCATTTTTATCATTTTTATTATAATAATTATTATATTGATATATTATGATAATAATGTTCCACCAGGTGCCAACAATCAACAGTATCATCAACTTTGATTACTGATCTGTTTCTTGATGTCTATTCTCATGGGTGCTCAAGCCCCCGAGCACCCACGGAGTCGGCGCCCCTGGCTAAGGTAAGGTTATTTTCGCAATCAAAATATCCGATGGCAATCGGCTTCAGCTTCGGCGATAGGGCCCTTGTTTTTCGAAACAAAATTTTTGATGGTAGTCGTCTTCATCTTCGGCGGTAAACGTGAATTAGCATGTGCACACAAACTGCGCGGCGCCACACAAACTGTTCTCCGAGGGGAGGTTGTGTCAACACGAGAGAACGGCAGGGAGTGGCCATATTGTACTTAGTAGGTAGGTACTATTACTTATACTGTGACCAAAAGTAGCGTATTCCGTGGTAGCGATGTGTACTCGCGAGGGCGTACCCGCAGTCGCGATATGCCCCTAATACAAGAGTATTACGTACGTCTTTTGACTGAAGAGCTGAAATCGCTTTCATATTGCTTTTTCGCGTGTCTGTCAATCGCTGCCAACTTAATAGCCGCAGCTGCTGCACCTAAGCACAAAATTCAGAGAGCCTAATGAAGAACGAATGCCTAATGAAGAACGAATGAATGAAGAAGAATGAAGAAGAAGGAGAGAACCTAAGCGATTGCTGACTGCTAAAGACGCCCGTGCAGGCCCATTGCGACGTCACATTTAATCTCGATGTTAGGTAACAAGGTCCCTGTCATCATCATCAGGTCATTTTAGTCTCCACTACAGGAACACGACCCTCTCTCGTCCGTCCCAGACATAAGGAGGATTTGGCCTACACTCCCCACGCTGGCCAGACGGGTTGGGGAGGCCTGATCATTGTTTTATAATGTATTTCCCTTAGTCGCCTTGTACGACATCCACGGGAAGAGACGGAGTGATTCTATTCTAGTCTGCCGGAAACCAGACGGCCAATATAACAAAACAAATATAAAAATATAACATCAAGAACCCTGTGCCTACAGCTAATGTTCCCCTGTGCACTGACCGTATCACAGGATTGCGAGTCTGACTCTGTAAACCAAGCAGGCAAGAGCTCCTTTACCGGCCCCGCTATCGCGCCCAGTAAACCAACCAGCGAGGCTGTACATGAACATCACGCACACTACGTAACTAAATGTCAAACTGCCCCCTCACCACCATCTCTTATTGCGATTCAATAACTGAATGAAATGCTTATTACGCTTATTATTTATACCAATGAATAAGCGACTCTATTTCAAAAGGAATAGAGTCGCATATTCATTGGTAGGAATAAGCAATCTATTTAATTATTGAATCGCAATAAGAGATGGTGGTAAGGGAGCTGAACGCGGAAATGCCAAAACAATACCGACGAGAATCCGCCAGTTTACACGTAAGGTATAATCATAAAAATATTTACTTTTTTATGTTTGAAATTGACATAAAGTTATAAGCTTCTATAACACCACACTACGACCAATAGGAGCGAAGCATCAATGAAAAATGTTGCTAAAACATGGTAGGCATATCCCTCACAGGGAAAGTGGGTGCAGGTCAGTAGAATGTTAACAAACTGACAAATAAATTTTAGCATAAAATCTACTAGTACTGCACGACTACTACTTCTAGCCGGCTGGTACATCATGTTCATCAATACTGGCAAATATTGTGACATCAAGCTGGTATTATAAGTGTTTTCTAGCCTATTCTTTTACTTCTAAATGCTTAAATCATACTTTCCTTACTTAATTGTCCTCGACCTGAAAATACTTGCGCTTGATCTAAAATAACCTTCTATAACTCAATGAATGAATGAATGAATTATTTATTTGCTCAACTCTGTCCCTAATTCCCTATTTTACCAGCTTTTATTTAGCTTCACAACGGTGTTTCTTATCTAATCTTGCAAGTTAAATTTGGCCTACTTCCCCATTGTCCAATTGTCCAGGAATTAACCAAACGTTGCTAATTTCAGTTCATGAAATTAGCAACGTTTGGTTAATTCCTGTAACGATGCACGATTACCTATGCCACCATTTTTAAACAAATATGGTGGCCGCCACAAAATGAAAGAATTTTAAAATTCTTTTTTTTTTTTTGTTTAAAAATGCAAAAAAAAAAATATCACGTGATTAATGGACGGCCCATAATAGAATTATATTTATCAGGCGGGCAGGATGCCTGTCTGCCAGCCCACGCGGTATAAAGGAAAATGAGGCGTCGCTGTGTCATGGACATGTGTTGTATAATATTTTGAATATTTTGTATGTACTAAAATTATTTCGGAATGGCGTTATAAATTCTTTGATCCTTCATCTATCCAGTGGTGTGACGGAATTTTGGATGGAGATGATAGATTTGTAGCTGCAACACCAAATTGTCAAAAAGTTCCATAAAAAATGGCAATATGAACAACTGCCTGACCACATTAATGATATAATAGTACATTATGGTACAAGTGTGTAATGTTGGTGATTACCGCTGAGGCGCCATTGAGACCCGAGCCTTTAGGTGAGGTTCTTAAGAGAGCCGAGGACGGTAATCATCAATACACACGTGTATCATACGACGTTTTTCAACACACTTGTGAAGCAAATAATACTAAAAAACTATAAAACGAGTTGTGAAAAATTTTTCGCAATGGCGGGAAAAATTCAGGTTTTTCTATGCGCGCGCATTTAACATGGCGATCAGCCATAGACTAAAAGAATGAGCTTTCTGTTTTTGGCTTTTGGCGGATAGCGTTTTAGCCCCGTGCAAAATGGGAAATTTTAAGTTTTCTTTATAACAGAGAAAACAAAAATTATATTTGAGTGAAAGTTTTATTTATTAAACACATACAAGTTGAAATTTTCAGGTAACTTCGTATTTAAATAGATATATTTATACGAATATAAATACGAAGTTGCATGAAATGAGCAAGCAATTGGTAATATTAGTTTATGCAACTGTCATAAAAACACGATCGGCAAAAAAATGTATGGGAACTACTCATGCGTGCGCCATTTTTTTCACAGTTCGAACTTCGCATGCGTGCGCCTTTTTTTTCATAATCAGCCTAAAACTATAGACTAGTTTAATGAATTAATATAATGAGTTTTATGATACAGTTGGCGGTAATATAATGAGTTTTATTTTTAATTTTATGTATATGCGTTTATAAACTGCGTCTTTACAGAACCGTCTTTGAATTCGTAATTGGAATTTTTGGATTTGAGTGTAGATAAATTAATTTATTAATCGGAACTTTTTAAAGAACAAAGCATTTCAACCAATAAAATAAAAAAATAGTAGTTTATGCAACTGTCATATAAGAAGGGGTATTAAAACACGAGAGTCTGTTTATCATGAGGCGAAGCCGAATGCGATAATAGATTGACTCAAGTGTTTTAATACCTAAGTTATATGCAGTTTCGTACACTACTTTATCTTCATTCATAGGAAAAATTGAAAATAAACAAAGTAGGTAGGTTCTTTTCTGGCAGGAGACTTTCAGGTAACGCCGCCGATGCCGCGTCTAGAATATCTGGCGGAGTGAAAATCTCACTACTTTCTTCTCCAATCATATTTTAATCACTTACAGGATTTTAGTAAACTTTTTTGGAATCCCGAATACAAAAACACGATCGGCAAAAAAATGTATGGGAAGCGCGAGAAATTAAGTTCAAACTACTCATGCGTGCGCCATTTTTTTCACAGTTCGAAATTCGCATGCGTGCGCCTTTTTTTTGATAATCAGCCTAAAACCATAGACTAGTTTAATGAATTAATAAAATAAAAAAAAAGATAGCAGTACTATAATGAGTTTTACGAGTTGGCGGTACTATAATGAGTTTTATTTTTAATTTTATGTATATGCGTTTGTAAACTGCGTCTTTACAGAACCGTCTTTGAATTCGTAATTCTAATTTTTCGATTTGAGTGTAGATAAATTAATTTATTAATCGGAACTTTTTAAAGAACAAAGCATTTCAACCAATAAAATAAAAAAATAGTAGTTCATGCAACTGTCATATAAGAAGGGGTATTAAAACACGAGAGTCTGTTTATCATGAGGCGAAGCCGAATGCGATAATAGATTGACTCGAGTGTTTTAATACCTAAGTTATATGCAGTTTCATACACTACTTTATCTTCACTCATAGGAAAAATTGAAATTAAACAAAGTAGGTAGGTTCTTTTCTTTAGATATTCTAGACGCGGAATCGGCGGCGTTAACTGAAAGTGTTAACGCCGCCGATTCCGCGTCTAGAATATCTGGCGGAGTGCAAATATCGCCGTCACTACTTTCTTCTCCAATAATATTTTAATCACTTACAGGATTTTAGTAAACTTTTTTGGAATCCCGAATACAAAAACACGGGAAATTAAGTTCAAACTACTCATGCGTGCGCCATTTTTTTTCACAGTTCGAACTGCGCATGCGTGCGCCTTTTTTTTCATATTCAGCCTAAAACCGTAGACTAAAAAAAAAGAAGAGCGGTACTGTAATCAGTATTATGATACAGTTGGTTTTATTTTTAATTTTATGTATATGCGTTTATAAACTGCGTCTTTATAGAACCGTCTTTGAATTCGTAATTCGAATTTTTCGATTTGAGTGTAGATAATAGTAGTTTATGCAACTGTCATATAAGAAGGGCTATTAAAACACGAGAGTCTGTTTATCGCATGAGGCGAAGCCGAATGCGATAATAGGTTGACTCGAGTGTTTTAATACCTAAGTTATATGCAGTTTCATACACTACTTTATCTTCACTCATAGGAAAAATTTTAATTAAACAAATTTCCAATCTATAAATTCTTGGTATATTTTGTCGTACATTTTTCTTGATCTGGCAGGAGACTTTCAGTTAACGCCGATGCCGATGCGAAAATCTCGCCGTCACTACTTTGTTCTCCAATCATATTTTAATCACTTACAGGATTTTAGTAAACTTTTTTGGAATCCCGAATACAAAAACACGATCAGCAAAAAAATGTATGGAAAGCGCGGGAAATTAAGTTCAAACTATGCATGCGTGCGCCGTTTTTTTCATATTCAGCCTAAAACAAAAGAAAAGCGTACTATAATGAGTTTTATCTAATCTCATACTGAAATTTACACATTAAAAAACTAAATACAGTATCTTAATGACAGTCTTTACGCACAAGCTATCAAAATAAATTTAAAAAGTTATTTTTCGATACAGCTCTTTGGACAACTGTATCGTAAAATAACTTTTTTACCATTTCGATACAGCTTCAGCCCTGGATACAGGTATTTTAAACAGGTTGCAATGCAAATACATTGCAACTTTGCAAAATTTTTCTACATAATCTGTGAACGCGGCGCCGCGCGGCGCGTCGCGCATGCGCACTACGCATGATCGATCTGCAAATGGATTTATAAGTAAGAATTATAGCTGTTAAATTAACTTCATGGTTGTATTTAAAATATTATTATGATATATTTCATGAGATTAGATAAAGTAGTGGATGAAACTTCACATAATTAGGTATTAAAATACTCGTGTGGTCTATTATAACATTCGCCTTCGGCTCATGTTATAACCCCCACTCGTATTTTAATAACCCTTATTATGCAACAGTTTCATAAACTACTATTATGATACAGTTGGCGGCACTATAATGAGTTTTATTTTTAATTTTATGTATATGCGTTTAAAAACTGCGTCTCTATAGAACCACCTTTGAATTCGTAATTCGAATTTTTCGATTTGAGTGTAGATAAAAAACTTTATAACTCACTTGTGAATAATATCAATGAAAAAGTCACAGTTTGATTATAGGTGTTATTATATGCCTAATTTCGGTGAAATTAGAGCCACTTTATGAGCAAGTGCGTTGAAAAAAAAATCATCATCGTAATGTCTTATTTTCTATAAAATAATTCGAATAGCTCTTTAATCGAATGAATCATCTATAATGACGTAATCAAAGAGTAGATTTTAATTATAATAGATCTCGGCTGACAAAGCACAACGGAAAAATGTATGGCGGGAGGTATAACAGAAATAAAACCATCAAAATATTTTATCAGTGTCCTTTTATTCTACCAATTTAGAATAACTCGAGTCACATAATTACAAAAATAACATTTTTCTATGATATTTTGTACAGATCGAGCCTCGGCCGTTTGAGTAAGACAAATTTCACAGTCACATTTCTCTACTACTAGACGATCAAATTACGTTCTTAATTACATAACACTACGGTCGAGTTCTGATTGGCTCAGCTCGTTAATCTTCGAACTAGATACCGCATTTGACGACGCATCAATGAAAATGCATTGATGTAATTCGAGATGTCCGTCATTCTAATTGCGTTACAGCGGAATGAACGTAACTGCAAGCATTATCATATCACATATCCAGCAAATGTAAGAACATACCATAGGGACCGAGTATTGCGTAAGTAGGATTTTAGCAAATAACCCTCTCCTGCCCCTTAAGAGTAAGCATTTCTTTCCTCGTAAGCGTTGAGTATAATCTATACTACACCTGTCCAAGTTTCTGTAATTTAAATATTACAATATTACTGACATTATCGGCAATCTTACTTCCCTGCCCCCATGTCATAAAAAAAAACAGCAGAAGCCTAATCTACTTCCCCTTTTGTACGTAATACATGAGCGGCCCCTTAAATGACATTTTGACAGATACCTTCATTTCCAATTTCAGTTTTTTAAAGCTTAAAATGCCATATCCTAGAATAACCTGTTAATAAATTAATAATAGATACTAAGTACACTCGGTACACTCGGTCGAAGAACTCTGTCAAAATATATCGTATTTTTACATTATTATTGTATCATGTGGACGGCTTGGAAAATGATGCCCGTAAATAAATTAAATATTGCACACGATTTAAATAAGTTTATGTATAAATATATTATACAATAAATCGGTACGCATCCATGTTGTTTCTAGCGATATTTTTTTTTAATTTCCAATGTCTTTTCTTTTTAATCTTTTTGTTACTGATGTAACAAAATTTTGTAAACATATATCGGGTGAGTTAGTGTTTATATTGAACCTTATGACCATTGTAATAGAATTTCATTTTGATGCTATTCTAGAAAAGATGGGCAATTTAATAACATACTTTTGTAAGTATTTGTATTACAAATGAATTGCAATTTTAATTAAATTAAAATATATCAGTTATGAATTTTGTTCTCCAAACTGTTCGTGTGTATAATGAATTACAAGTGCTTTATAAAAAAATATACAAATCATAATTCGTACGCACGACGCATTTGAACTAATGCTGTATACAGCATATAAGGCATCAACAAATCTATAAAGACACTATGTCTTTTTGAACTTGTTCAATTTTATTTTTCACCGAGTAACATAGTAAACATAGTACCGATATAAACTGATTTCTTCATATTGTAAAAGTCGTATTGAAATGCCATTGAAATCTGGTTTCATATCGCAAAAAAGAGTAAAAAAATGACTTATATACAGTAGTTTCTCACTTCAGATGTCTCTACTGAGCTGTTTTTTTAACTTGCAAAAATAGTTTTGAAGCTAGATACTAGTTGTTAGGTAAAATCGAACTGCAGTGTAAAGCATAATGTGCTGTACATTTCTTTTTGTGACAAACAGAATAAACTTATATGTCAAGATGCCGAGAACTAAAGCCAGTTACCGACATGTGCAATGATTTTTAAAACGAAGCACAAAAATTATGTATGTGTCCTTAGGCGGTCTTAGGCGGCTAGACATGTAAACAAAAGCAGTAATGTAAACAAAACCCTGAGGAACGTACATTACAATTCTAAATAAAAAAATGGTTGTCTGTAAAAGCGTCTTACGGACGATAATTTTACGTGATAACGTCATATGAAACATAGGTCGATCGTGCCTCTCTATCGCTTGTTCTGCGCTCTCGCTTTCTCGCTCGCCTCAGGCGGAACGTGACAATGAGTTATGCCTTTTCGTGCGTGAAGCCAGCGTTCGTCGATTTATAAGACGATATCACTTCAAAATATGTTTCAATTACTATTCTAGACAAACATTTTTTGAGACCAAACTTTCTGTAAAAAGTCATCTCACGACGACATGACATTTAGCAAAATGCAAAAATATACCTAAATGGTACAAATATTTTCAGAGGCGGCATTTACAAGTTTTTGCGCACCGTTGCACACGCCTGTGCCCGACTTTAGGGAAATGTTGCCGTTTCATTTATCACAAATTAGTTAAAATGAAACAGCAAACACGTATATCGTTTGAATTGTGTCTATATCAGATTATTTAACCGTTTATGAAAAAAGAAACAGCTCGTGAAAGGTGGGGGGCGTTCATTAATTACATAAGGCATTTTTTGTGGATTTTTGACGAAGTTGTCTGTAAGAAAAAAGTTACGTGATATTTTCCAAGACCCCCTTCTCCCCCAGGTGAGTTTTAGTAAGATTTAGCTCAATGTCGTCGTCCCGTACACCTAACGTAATTAATGGACATGACAAATCATGAGAATATAAACTAAGTAATATATCGCATATCAAAACCTCTTTTACCGCTCGCTAGTGCGATATCTACATCTATATACATAATTGATGTAAACCCATTCACGAGTTATATCTTTTTAAATGGCGGCTCAACGACATAAGCTTTTAAGGTATATAAAAACGTTCGTATCTTTCATACATATTTCTTGTAGTCGTGTAAAACTATTATGCTAGCCCTGCATTAACAATTATTCACATAAACCCACGCGTTACCAAAATACTTTTGCATTCCTTCGTGTTTTTATTCGAACCAGTAGACGTGTATTAAGGCGCTTCCACACGATGCTTTCACCTAGTGTACGTAGAGGTGTGGGTTACATGCGTTACTGCGGGTTACATCATATTAGTTAGTTATCGGAGTGCGCTAATTATAGGACTCGCGCAATTGGGTATTTGACTAACATTTTTTTCTGTTTGATATGTAGGGACGTCTCCATAATATAACCATAGGTGAAAGAATTACTTCGATAGCACAAAAATCTCTCGAGATATGGTAATTTGAAAATCACAATTTTTAGACTGCCCCAAAACGCTCCATACAAAAGACTACTGAATTATGACGTCACAGATCTGTATTTTGTATGCATCAAATCAGAAATTTGTACGACAGCTATGTTAAATATTACGTTTATGTGATTAGTATCATAATAAAAGTTATAGCATTTTTTATTGCTTCTCCAATGGAAATATTATTTTTTAATAATTTCATACTTTTAAAATGGACTTTCCCGCCAAACTTTGATCGACGCTAAAAAAAAGTCTGACTGAAGATATTAGAATGAAAGTTTGCAGATCTTTATAGTTTTGTGTATTTTACGATATTGTTAATTTATTTGTACAATTTTTAAACATTGGAAACAACCCAATTGGGTATTATATTAGGAACATAATAACATGAGCCACAAAAAATAAAAAAACAAATGAGCCACAGAAATACTAGGTTAAAGTTGATATAAATTTATAAAACATACCAAACCTAATCAGGTTTGGTACGTTTTATATCAACTTTAGTCGCCAAGTCAGGATAATAGTCGCCCAGTTTCACAATAAACCGAGCGTATTTTTATTACTACCCGTTATATTATATTTTAATGGCTGTTCAATCAAAAAAGCAATTTTGTGTGACAAAATGTATTGAAATACTCACATGTGACGTCACAATGTTAGCCTAGTCAAGTGCAGTATTTTTTCTTGTTTAACTAATTTATACTTATTAATAAAAGTCAAGAGTTAAAAAAAATACGTTTTAGAAGATATTATTATTATTGACTATAAAACAGAAATCGCAATTTCTGTTTTATAAAAGCATATACTTATTATTATTTTAGATTTAAACATCCAATTCTATACAATTCACGCACATTAGGTATATCCCAGCGCCGTGTAGAAGCACCGTTACACATAGAGTCATAATACCAATTATTTCAATCAGATATCAAAACAGGAACATTTCCTATTCGAAAGGCGGGTTTTTTTTTAGTATCTATGTCATAGACTTAGAAAGGTATAGATAGATACCGCAAACGTCAGCGCAAGCGTGTTAGCGACTGTTTTATATTATTTCGGGTGTCAAAAAAGACATACTTCTCTAGTGGGGCCCGTCATATCCTTTCTTTCGCAAGTTTCATTCGTAAATCGAGAGAGTGCACCGCGTGCAGGTAAGATTGGCTTCATTTTAGAGATGATGCTGAGTAACTTCTAAGGCGCTGCCCACATTGCACGGCGCTACGCGACGGTGCACGTGAAAGCATTTTTTTATGTTGTACCGAAATATTTCAGTTTATATAGAAACACGCGCGGTGCCACACACTGACAACGCCTCTTTGCGCGGGAGAGCGGCGCGCGTGACTCGGCGTGACTAGGACTTTCGCGCGCACTGATGTGCTGTGCACAAACCTGCCGGGCTCCTACATTCATTTGCCTTCAAACGCACCTATGGCCATTTGTGTCGTTCATTTCGTTTCGTAACGCGTCGCGACTATAACGATGTTTACATTGTGGAAACGTCATTAAATTACGTATGCGACATGATCAAAATCGCGGAAAAATGACTCCCGTTTTTTTTACGCTATTTACTGAACAAGCGGTCTATCTAACCATCTCTATGTCTATGCACTACAACATAATTTTAAAATTAATAAATTTAAAATTATAAAGACGCCGTAATGTCTTGTTTCTTATTTCTACATGCTCCAGAATCACGTCTACTGTTTCAAACCTTAACATTTACTTACAATAGAATCTATAATATCTATGACGCTAATTCGACTAATAATTTCAACACCAAGAGGTTGCCGGCCTACCACGACACAGACTAGAATTAAAGGCACATAACTCACAACAGAATAATAACTGACATGATGTTTTAATTACTAAATAGATACGTGACTATGTCGGCCGCTTCAAAATCAATTTCCCTATGCCCTCTCTTTCGCTAGAACATCATTGGCAAATCGACAGGGGTATACCACGGACAGATGAGGTTGGCTTCGGCTCTAAGATAACCGTGAAGCCCTTACACCCCAACTTATTAGCTAATTTATAAACAAATACAATATATCAACAATATTTATATATACTAATTATGAAAGTATTATTGAATCTTTTTGCTGATTGGCATAAATATAAAATTATATTAAAGTTATGTGAAGACAAATGGTAATTATATGACAAATAATAAAAAAAAGCAGAAATCAGTACATAATATATATTTTTTTATTAATTTGTTGCGTAAGGAAATTAACATTCATTTATTGGAATTGTATAAAATGTCATATTTGAACCAGAGAGAATATTAAAATTTTAAATAATAACGTATCTACCTTAAACCATCATGTCATTAGCAGTAAAAATACATAACTACATAGTACAAATAGACAAATACTAATATTTGGTATAAAAATACTATAATATAAAATAGTTCATGAGCTATTTCATCGTATGAGAGACGAAATGAAGAGATCTCGTTAACATAATGAGATGTTTTAATAATTAGTTTTATAGATCAATTTTTAGTCAACTTTACATACAATATCTTTGTTAGATGACGCGCAATTTTATTTTCTAAATCGAATGTATTTAAAGATTGGGTTTTCTATCACTTTACTTACTTAACAGTATATCATTTTACTTAAAAGGAAACCCTTGCCATTATGTAAAAAAAGAGGATTCTATACTCTCTACGTAAATCCCTCTACATCCATGGTTCTAAACCTAGGGGTAATTACCCCCACAGGGGTAAAATAGGAATTCTCAAGGTGATTAAAAAATAACAAAATTAGTCCAGATCAATAAGATCTAATCTAAGGACGGGGGTAAAATCAGTTTCCTTAATTGGTCATATGGGTAACATTGAAAAGGTTAGGTTAGGTTAGTAGGCATAAATACCCAAGTCAGAAGCAGTAGGCAGTAGTAAAGAAAGAAGGAAGAACGATATTCCTGGATAAATTACAGGCTGCTTGACCGAAACTAAGCAAATCTTGTACTACGGGTACTAGGCAACGGATATTATACTTACTGCCGCACTCAGACTCGTTTAACGAAGCTTACTTTTACTTAAGCAACTCCTTAGTATAGATTTAAGAAAACTCCCTCTCAGAGTCAGTTAATGATTCATTTGTAACCGTTAATATATAATGTATAGTGTGTTGATTCATATTACAGGTAGTGCATTATGGTGCAAGTAATCATTTGAGTGTATAAAATTAGTAGAATCTTTGATTAAAAGTGTTTGAATAGGGGCTGCAGAGTCATTCCAAGAAGTCGTGCAAATCATCAGAAAAAAATTACTATCGGTCTTACTGTTAACTTATTCCAAGTAATGGAGGAATAAGAAAATTCCTGATGATGTTGTCGGCATAGAAATAAGATAAGAAATAATAAATACAAAGACGAGCTCAAAAGGGCATTATTTCCAGAGCCGTAAATAATTTGTTAAAAAAAAACGGTTCCAAAAATTCTTCATATTGTAGTTTCTATCCTCTCTAAGGCCATTTTTGAACCCTGTACAAATATATTTCTGATTATTCTGACATTTAACAGTATTACTGCTATAAATACATTCGATAAAAATAAAATCCCACTTTACATATGCAATTTGCTATTAAAATCGTGTTAAAATCAGTCAGTTTAGGAAGCTCACGTGGAAATCACAAGAGAAAATTATACTAAGCGAATATTACAACTAAAACAACACCACAATTACAATATGACACATAAGTAGGACCGGAACCCCTTGGGCGTAACTCTATAATCTATGAATTCGTTTAGAAAAATATCTATGCCTACTACTACGATAACTTTACGTAGATTTTGAGAGCTCGATAAATTAATATTAGGATGTCTGCTTTTCTAATTTACTCTAGCGGGAACGGCACCTGGAAAAAGATTTACAATCCGATAATAATTATATTAAATACAATCATACATGCGTCTATAAATAAATTGTTGGATTTTTTTAGATATTTGATGTCAATTATATTTAAATACTAAATTGAATTTTAAATAAATTATATTAGTTACATTTTTAATTAAGTTCCATTTAATTTGAGTGACATTTGAGTGCTATTTTATTAATTAAATACTTGTATTTAATTAATAGACTAGTGATGTATATGACTGACAAATTTAATGTTAATTCATCAATTTTAAATATTTCGAAGCAAAAGTTTTTTATTGGGTTAAAATTAAGTTCCATTTGCATGCTATTTTATAATGGCTAAATAGGCTGGTAATTTATTTTACAATAACATATGTTTAAATGTTACCATATTTATTGCAAATAAATTATTTTGTATTTGTATTGCGATATTTGGTAGCAGAGAAGCATATGGCCCACCTGTATTCACATATATCTATACGCTTAGTAACACATATATTTAGTTAGAACACATACACACATAGTCTATGCGCTTGTAACATAAAATGTCGCGCGCGCCGCCACCTCCGTTAACGTCGCTACAAGTCTTTTTTTCCTGGTAACCTCACTCACTCGCAGGACCACAACAACCGTATAGGCCTCTAGTAAATTGCTATTTGCGGACTTATGCGAGATTACGGTCCCCCCAGTCGGGCAACTTAATAGTTACGTTGTGATGACCTACCCTTCTTTTGCCAGGGAATCGTTATTTAATCAGCAGTGTGCGTGCAACACGAGATGGTGTGGCTGACTCCGATCATCATCATCACCACCACCATCGTGTAAGCCAGGCTCAAAGATAATGAGCCGCTAACACCTCAATTGAATTGATTTAAAACATAATACAAATTGTGCCTATACATCCACTAGACCCACACCAGTAAAAAAAATATCGGTAAAAATATAATAAATAAAAAAAACTGCCTTACCGATTAAATAAGTAAAACATATAATTAAAAAACCGCCTTCACTATACCTCTGTTGTTGCAAGTAGAGATGGGCGAAATACCCAGGCATTTACGATAAATGCCCATTAATGCCTTATTATTGGGCATAAATAGGGAATTTATATTTACTTTGCAGTTGCAAGGGCATAGCCTATATATGTTACCTACAGAATCTGCTTCACATCAGATAGGCCTTCGCTTAATTGCTATCCGAAGGTCTTATGAAAAATAAAAACACGTAGGCGTAGCCGCAAACATAACCGATTAAACACTAGAAGACTTTTTCTTCGAAGATCTACAACTGACAACGAATTTTGATGAGATAAAGAACTTTCTTAGTCGACTATACACACATTTTTCCATTATTTTCCATTTTTGTATCTTATTACACTTATAATTATATTATTTCACAAGCTCGGTGGTCGAAAGCAATGGCCACTTTGACTCCGAGATCGCGGGTTCGATTCACATTTGTGTGCATGAACATGTTTGTTTGTCTTAGTCTGGGTGTTTTCTATATATTATAAGTATGTATTTATAAAAAAAAATGTTTCTAAGTATATGTATCAGTTGTCTAGTACCCATAACATAAGCTTTGCGCTTAATTTGGGACTAGATGGCGCTATGTAAATTGTTCAGAAACATTTATTTATTTATTACTATAATTCTCACAAATGAATTTTATTTATTTAAACTTTAATTACCCCAATTTAAGGGTCGTAATGTGAATAGCATTCTCTACCAGACATCCTTTGGGAAGAGCAGATATACACGAATGCAACATACCAAAATAAATTAATAACAATATTATATAGTACAACATAAAATATACATACATACACATCACATAACAAAATACATATAAAATTATATATAAACATACTTATACATATGAATAGGAGGATGATTCATAGTTTTGGCAAATTGTCCAAGAGGTATAGACTACAAGCCCATGGAAAAAAATTACCTGTGAAATGAACCATCGTGAATAACGCTTAGAAGGCTGTTACTATATCAGAAAATAACTCTGAGCACTATGCCGTCATTTCTGAGCGGTACAGGTGAGTACATGAGTAAAGGGAATTTCCCAGGTACAAGTGAGGAATTACGATTAATTATTAATGTACGGCTTTTTTATAGTTTATAGATGATTAAAAATAAATGTCAAAAAACCTAGTGCCGTACTAAAGCGGTGGTGCAGGAGTCAGTGCAAATTTTTAATTCGCCGATAATTGTAGAAGCAATATTCCGGACATTTATTACTGTACGTAATATTTTTATTTGTTACCATTTATAATGAACGGCTATAAGGTACAACGATAATATTTAGTAACATTATATATGTTACTAAATATTATCGTTGTACCTTATAGCCGTAGCCGACTTGTCAATAGCCCAGAGTGCAGAACATGCAAAGGATCTAACGAGTCCATGAAACACTTGATGTGTCAATGTGACGCCCTAGCCGGCAAACGAATGGAAATCCTAGGAAAGGCGTACCCGGACCTGGAGGACTACAGACTCTTCCCAATAAGCGGCATACTGAAGTACATGGAACATGTCTCCAGATAGTCAGGGGAGAGTGACTAAAGGATTTGGGAGAGCACAAAAGATCCATGAGGGTCGACGTGTCACCGGTGCTTCAGCACTGGACCCACTCTAAGATAAGATAAGATAAGATAACATTATATATAAAAAAAAGTTGCCGTACATTAGTTTATGATCTTACAGCAGTAATAACTCGGTAAATCCAAAAATTTTGATAATTATGTAGTTACACAAATATTAACAATAATTTTTGGACGGCATATTTATTAAACATTATTGTCTGTGTTAAATAATATTTTGAACATGATGCCGTACATTTTGCAATGACCTTATATCATATGGGTGTAGAGAAAGGGTTGCGATCCTTGGCTTTCGACCCCAGCGCTGGAAATATGTATGGCGTTCATGGGTAAAGTATCTGTATATGTATACAAAAGGAATTACACAAATGCCGTACAGTAATAAATGACCGGAATATTGCTTCATAAAATTAAAAATTTGCACTGACTTCGTGCACCACCGCTTTAGTACGGCACTAGGTTTTTTGACATTTATTTTTAATCATCTATAAACTATAACAAAGCCGTACATTAATAATTAATCGTAATTCCTCACTTGTACCTGGGAAATTCCATTTACTCATGTACTCACCTGTACCGCTCAGAAATGACGGCATAGTGCTCAGAGTTATTTTCTGATATAGTAACAGCCTTCTAAGCGTTATTCACGATGGTTCATTTCACATGTATTTTTTTTCCATGGGCTTGTAGTCTAGTAAGCATGAACATTCTGTTTGAAATTAAATTTATTCGCGATTCTTCTGAGGTCATCAAGTAGCGCATCAGTCATAAAGTTTGTAAAGTGAAGGTGTTGGACATTTTATGTATGTATTCCATCTACTATTTTGAATATTAATTAAATTGACTATCGCAAATTGTATTATGATTTTATTGCCTATTCACTTGTTGGACTATCATAAATTATTTATGCTATCTATAAGTAATGTCAATTTTATTGGTATTATTACACCCATGCGTGCTGTGAATGTTATTTCTGCGCTGTATATTATCCCTATTCCGCATTTACTTATCAAAATCCATATTAGTCAGTAATCCTATATTTCATCAGACACTTTGCACATTTTAATCATTTTTTTTAATAATAAATTAATATTTGGAATGATACGACCACGCACCTTCTTTGAGGGAAAGCTGAAAATCAGTGTGTTGCTAATGCAACATTGCCACTGAACTATAGCACCTTTGTATTGCTGCAACACACACCTACAACCAACAATGTGTATTCTATCCTCAAATTATACTGTTAGCTCATCTATAAGCTTACTAGGCCGGATTTTAGCCCACGGGGCCGAAATCAAGATTGAGTGGAGCGAGTAAATAAATAATAAATAAACAAATATTTCTGGACAATTTACACAGCGCCATCTAGCCCCAAATTAAGCGCAAAGCTTGTGTCATGGGTACTAGACAACTGATAAATGTACTTAAATACATTATTTTTGTAAATACATACTTATAATACATAGAAAACACCCAGACCAGGACAAACAGACATGTTCATGCACACAAATGTTTGTCTTGTGCGGGAATCGAACCTGCGACCTCGGAGTCAAAGTGGCCATTGCTAACCATTCGACCACCGAGCTCGTCAAAATCGTGTAAATCGAGTAAATTCGCTGAATGTTTTCCATTGGTTTCAATGGAAAATGTATTTGATGATCATTCCTCAAGGACATGATCGATTCCATTTTTTTTTTCGACACAAACCTCAAGCATGTCGAGGTCTTTAATTGTGATAAGTGTCATCAAATCCCTCCCTCCCTCCTCTTCCTCTTAGCCTCCCAATTTGACCGTCCCTCTTAGCAATGTGAGAGACAGCAATATGGCTACATTGCTAAGAGGGGAAGTCAAATTCCAAAAGCTTCCTACTCCTACTAATTTCTTCTGATTAAATTCGTTGTGAGTTCCAAGGCAGCCGTAGTTGTATCCCCGGGACTGCAATGGACTTCACCGTTCATTGCCTTTTTTGGCGGTCGCCGCTGTTAATCCTGGCTACACAGGAGACACAGTGGTGGGAATGTGTGGTGGGCCCCCCTCCCAAAAAATAAGTGTCATCAAAATCAGTTCAGTGGATTTGGAGCCTATTTCCAATTATGACTTTTCGGCGTATATAAGCGGGACGCTCGCTCCACACAACTATATATCTAACTATCTACTACAACAGACACACATTAGTAGCGAGTACTAAGTTAAAGGCTAGTTAGTGGCGAGTAATTTCGGAAGGTCAAGCTGGCGTCGAAGAAACTAGGTGTGCTCAATAGGGCCAAGCAGTACTTCAATCCGCGGCAAAGGCTTCTGCTCTACAAAGCTCAAGTACGGCCGCATATGGAGTACTGTTGCCATCTGTGGGCGGGAGCGCCTAGATACCAGCTTGTACCTTGTGACTCGATTCAGAGGCGTGCTGTGAGGATTGTTGACGATCCCAAACTGACAGACGGTTTAGAACCCTTAAGTCTGAGGAGAGATGTTGCGTCCCTTTGTGTGTTCTACCGTCTGTACAATGGGGTGTGTTCAGAGGAGTCGCACCGCTCGCCATCGACAGGGAATTCATCCTCACACATTGGAGCCTAAGTGGTCGCGTACCGTGCGGTTCCAGAGAAGTTTTCTCCCGCGTACGGTCAAGCTGTGGAATGAACTGCCTGTCGAGGTTTTCTCAGGAGACTACAGCATGGGGTTCTTCAAAAAGGGCGTGAAGAGGTTTTTACAGGGTCGGCAACGCGCGTGTGATGCCCCTGGTGTTACAGGCGTTCATAGGCTACGGTAACTGTTTTCCATCAGGCGGGCCGTAAGCTTATTTGTCACTTTAGTGGTATAAAAAAAAATTTGTAACTAAACGTGTCTGACCAATGAAAATTTAGTGGAGTAGTTTAGCAAATAATTTAGTCGAGTCGATCCATTTCATTCTATTTTAAACGGGCGAGTAGCACCTCCCACTATGTGTCCGCTCACTGGTTCACTGACAAAACAAGTTCGAACCTGCTGAATTAGTCGAGTTCATTAGTTGCCGCAAAAATGTTTCATTTCGCTTCCAATGCTAATTCCTTCAGAAGACAATTAGTAGCTCCTATGAAATATAGATTAACTCGTATATCTGACCATTTTCGTACACATAGCTTCTTTTTACTAATCCTCTTTTAAAATAGAAATTACGATTAGCTTAAATCAGTTTAGTTAATATATTGCGTTGTAGGCTGTTCATTTTCCAAAACACCAATCACTTGTGAACTGTACTAAAGCAAAGTGCGAACGATTTTTGGGCAGAAGCGAGTATTTTAGTTACTAAATTACTGGCTACTAGACAAAAATACTAGCCTAATGTGAACTAGACTTAAGCGCCAAATTTAATGGCCTCACGTTCCGAACTCAATACACTTCGCGTGCATTGTTTCGTAACTCATATGATATAAATATATACCTACTAGCTGTTACCCGCGGCTTCGCCCGCATGGTCCAGGGGAGCTGCCATTGATTTGTGTATATTTTTTTCTTAGTAGCTAGTTAGTTTTTAGTAGGTAGTAGTTAAAGGAACCTAAGTACTGACTATCATGTCGGTACTCAGGTTCCTTTCGTGAAAGAAGGACAAAGGCTATTTCTCATGGGATTCCCATTGGATTAAGATGTTTTTCCGGGATAAAAAGTAGCATATGTCACTCTCGAGACCGTAAACCAAGCCCGTTAAAGATAAAGAGTAGCCTATGTCACTCTCCGGGCCTTAAACTATCTCAAAAAAAAAAAACATGTCAATCCGTTTGTTACTTTCGACGTGAAAGAAGAACAAACACACTTTCACATTTATAATATTAGTATGGATATAAATATGAATTCTGAAATGCGAATTCAGCTCGATGATTCCTTCGTGTTAGAGACCCTGTAAAAGTAAGTTTATATTTTGCACGACAGTCGCGTTGCGAGAAATACTTTTTAACCTACTTCAAAAAAAGAGACGGAACCTTTCTATCTTTTTGTTACATTATCCTTTGGTAAGGGTTAAGTTACCTCAGGCATCTGCCAAGTTTTGGTTCGTAAGCGAGCCGTCCCACGCCGCCTCCTTATGCAGCGCCGCCTGGCGTTTCTTTTCTGAAAACATACATATAACCAACTATTAGCGAAAATAATTTCGGTAATAATGTAAGTTCTGGTGCTTTTTTCTATTATGAAGAGTGTCAAATAAAATGCAGCATAAAAGTCAGGCAACCGTAGCAGCTGGAGCTGTAGTGTAGAGCGTTAGTGGGTGCCAGCCGATAGTAGTTTGCATGAAATAGGTGGCGGAATCACGGAAAGTAGTGTAGGTCAAATTGATTGTAAATTTGACTTCCGTCAAATAACACCTGATTCAATTACCTATCCAACATAAAAGTATGCGAGGGGCCACATTGGGATCGAAACTGTATAAGCTAATGAGCAGATGCTAAATATCACTCGCATCGTCACGTCCGTCCCGTTGGAGCCGTATCTGATTTAAAAAAGACCCACTGTGACAAAATTTCGAGCAATTTCTTCTTCGAAAACGGTTAATTCCGAAATGCCAATAGATTAAAATAAATAACGAATATAATTTAGATAAACATGTGTAAGACTTGTCTTAGTATCAATACGGGCACCAGTAAATAAATAAATATGTCTGGAGAAATTACACACGGCCATCTAGTCCCAAACTAAGCAAAGCTTGTATTATGGGTATTAGATAACTGATAAATGAACTTAAATACATTTTTTTAACACATTCTAATAATACATAGAAAACACCTAGACCAAGATAACGAGACATGTTCATGTACACAAATGTTTGCCTTGTGCGGAGATCGAACCTGCGCCCTCGGGTCAAAGTAGCCATTGCTAGCCATTCGACCACCGAGCTCGTCAATAGCAGAATGAAGAATTTAATTAAATTTCAACAGTTCGTTCGTGGTTCGTTCGATACCGCACGCACACATGTGTATTCACGTTTTACCTAGACGTTATTTGTTTATGTAAAACAATAGTTAACGTAGCGGCCTTGATATGGATATGGACAGGTTTTTTATAGAACCCTCCACCTACCATGGCTCCACCGACCTCGCGGTCATATGGGCCGAATCGCGGGAGATTCGCGCGGCACTTTGCTCTAAGACTCTTTCGTGCGGACAATTCTTCATCATCAGTCCATTTTAGTCTCCACTACAGGAGCACGACCGTCTCTCGTCCGTCCTAGACGGAAGGAGGATTTGGCCTACACTCCCCACGCTGGCCAGACGTTGGAGAGGCCTGATCGATATTTGATAATGTATTTACCTTAGTTGCCTTGTACGACATCCACGGGTAGAGAAGGAGTGATTCTATTCAAGTTTGCCGGAAACCACATGGCCAATTCTTCACTCCCTACAAATTATTTACTCTAGGTCCCTTGTGCCTAGTTGGCCCTCTCCCCCTTCCTGGGCGGCGACGAATACATTTCCGCCTACGCTGTCAACCGTTTGCGCACCACCTCCATTCTTCTCCAATTGTTCCTCGGTGCTCCAACGCGCGTGCCTAGCATGAGCAAACCTCCGCAAGGCTGCGAAGTTCACCTTCGTATATATTTGCAGGTTTGTCCAGACTCACCTCTAGCTTTGGTGATGAGTCGTCGTTCCTCGTCCCGCTCCTGGCGCGCGGTGCTCAGCTTGACACCCAGCGCGCCGGACACCAGCCGCCGCGCCAGCGCTGTACACGTCTCAGGCCGCTGTCTGGAAACGTTCACAATATTGTGTCAGTTGTAGCATATATGTCTTTATCGACGGTCCCTACGTATAAAGCGACATGTCAAAAATGACAATTTTTTTATTGCATAAATTGCTATAGAATTGTCCGTAAAAAAAATATTTTCTTATTTTTTATTGATTGTATATATAATTAAAAAGTAAGAAATTAACTCATTTGTCCAATAATAATATTCTTTAATTACTATATTGTAGTATAAGCAGACATGTCTGAAATGACATGTCGCTTTATACGTAGGGACCGTCGTTATATTCGTCGTCAACCCTTATTCATCCCACTGCTGGGATACGGGTCTCCCCTCAATCGAAGGGGTTAAGAGCATACTCCACCACGCTGCTCAACTGCGGGTTGGAGCAAGTCAGTGTAATCAAGCCGCCTAAAGGATACTGACTTGGCTTAACGACTGTTATCTAACGACAACACCCGGGACCGACGGCTTACCGTGCCCTTCGAAGCACGGAGGAGCTACAGATACATAAACCCATCCATGGACAGGTTGCGGTCGACGTTGCTTGACTTGCGTGATCGATTAGACTGACACGCGCAACGACGCTATCGAGCTCCTCAATAAAATATATTTATAGTGCCACAAACTCATCTGACTCGGTGGCCAAATTTAGAACTAAAGCCGCCATCTTGAAATCTGCTATAGGTTAGTATTGCCAGGTACATTTATTTATTTACCACGTATACATGCCATTGAGGTGTATTTTTTTAAATACATATATATCTTTTTCTATACATACAATAAAAAAATCGTCATTCGTCAACGAGTTGTTTCTGTGCAAATTATAACCCTCTAATATTATATAATAGCTATGATCGCGACATAACGTTTTTTTTTTTTTTTTTTTTTTTTTTATACTACGTTGGGTGGCAGACAAGCATACGGCCGCCTGATGTGAAGCGGTTACCGTAGCCATATTAACGCTCGCAACATAAAATATCGCTCGCGCGCCGCCACCCCCGCTGCCATCGCAGCATCTCCTTCCTTTCTGGTGACCTCACTCACTCGCAGGAACACAACAGCCCTCAAGGGAACCGTTATTTTTTTTTGTCAGTCAGCAGGGTGCACCGCGTGCAGGTGAAGTTGGCTTTGGTTCAAAGATGTTGATGAACCACTTACACCCCACGTGGTTCATTTTTAAAACTAATCAACAAAAAAATAGAAGAATTGATATTTAATTGAAACACCACACAACACAATTAATCATTTATCAATGCTATTATTTTGACAGTGTATATATTTCTTTGATTTTAATGTTTCCTCTAAAACGGGCGGCATTTCGTTCAATGGCAACACTTAAGTCGATCGTACCGCCCCCGCCACCGGGCCAGATAAGTTTGTGGCACTGTATATTACACTTGCCTTCGTTTTTCTTCTTCTTCTTCTATCTTTATATTAATCTCTACTTACTATCCTAACAATAGGAGAGAAAGTTGCTTATTATTTTTCTTAAAATTTCCGGGGTGTAATGAGTTGTATGATTTAATGTCAATCTCGCGAATAATTCATTTCTACAAAATTTTATGGAAAATAATAACATAAGCCACAAAAATACTAAATGAGCCACAGAAATACTAGGTTAGGTTAAGTTTAGTATGTTTTATGTCAACTTTAGTCGCCAAGTCAGTATAATAGTCGCCCAGTTTCACAATTTTAGATGCTAGGTTTATTACTACCCAATTTTTATTATATTCACACGAAGTAATTATTAACTTTAGTAATCTGTGGTTTCACTGCGGTGTCTGTAATCAAATAGTGCAAGTTAAATAACACTTCCCAGAGTACGATTTAGCTGAAATTTGGTATAACCGTTTGGTTCGCATGACGATGCACGATTACCTTAAAAACTGCTATTTTTAATCCAATATGGCGGCCGCTACAAAATGTCCATTCTAACACCATTGAATTTCCATTTCAACCCTAATCTATTGATACCTAATGATATGGGTATCAAAAAATGAAAAGGCTACATGAGCGAAACATTGTAAATAAGTTTTTGAGATATTTTTTTAATGGGACCGGGGCCCACCACAGACTCTCATGTGTAGCCAGGATTACCAGCTACGACCACCAAAAAAGGCAATGAACAATGAAGTCCATTGCAGTCCCGGGGGTACGATTACGGCTGCCTTGGAACTCACAACGAATTTATTCAGAAGAAATTAGTAGGAGTAAGAAGCTTTTGGAATTCGACTTCCCCTCTTAGCAAGGACAGTAATATTAAATAAGGCATTAAAAGCCTATCTTTTATTAACAACTAATTAAACAAATAAATAAATATTCTTGTAATACATAGAAAACACCCAGACTAAGACAAACAGACATGTTCATGCACACAAATATTTGTCGTGCCGGGATCGAACCCGCGGCCACGGAGTCAAAGTGGATATGGTTAGCCTATCGAACACCGGGATTGTCAACTTCAAAATCCCGTTAAAACAGCTTCTTTAAAAAAAAATTTTGTCTATTGCTTCAATCGAGTGGCACTATGCAAAGACCTTATCTTGAAATGGGTCCAGCGCTGCAGCACCGGTGGCACGTCGACCCTCTTGGATCTTTTGTGCACTCCCTATTCTTTAGTAACTCTCCCCTGAGTGTCTGGAGTACTTTAGTACGTCTTTAATTGAAAAGAACCTGAAGCCATCCAGGTCTGGGTACGCCTTTCCAAAGATTACCATTCGTTTGCCAGCTAGGGCATCACATTGGCACATCAAGTGCTTCATGGTCTCGTAAGGTCCCTTGCATGTTCTGCATTCTGGGCTATTGACAAGTCTCATCTTGTATTGGTGTTGGTGCCCACGGCAGGCATAATGGCCAGTCAGTGCACCAATATGTAAAGGTACCATCATGGTATGTAGATAATCAAGAGTCAATCAAAGTACGTAGAGTCTTCTCGATGTAAAGTTACCTTAGCTCCTCGAGCTCACCTATATGGTTGCAGGTACTCGGCACATTTCTTCGCCTTGTTCCTCGACTCCAGCGTAGCCGCGTGTAGAGGACGACACCGCACCAATGTTCGCTGAGACGACAGCACCTCAGCAGCTGGAATTTGTAAAAAGATACATTTAACTCTAATAAAAAAAAAAAATACAAAACATATTTTTTTATGTGAGGGGGCAAACGAGCTTGTGGGTCACCTGATGGAAAGCAATCTCCGCGGCCCCTGGTGATCAACAACACCAAGGGGTCACCGTGCCAGCCTATACTCCTTCCTTTCTTTCTGGTGACCTCACTCACTCGCAGGGACACAACAACCCTCAGGGGAATTGTTATTTAGCTAGGTAAGGCATAGGCCTCACCTCTCTTTTCGCCATAGCCTCGTTTATCAATCAGCGGGGTGCATCATGTGCAGTTGAGGTTGGCTTTGGTTCAAAAATGTTAAATAACACAATATAAATAATAATCACACTTTAATTAAATTTTGATATTTCAAATTGCAATTCCATAAGGACGACGAAGCGTTGGGCGCCCTCCTTCTAGATGGTCAAATGACCTTAAGAAAGCGGCTGGATGCGGAGGAATGTATTTGGTGGAAAGCATTGCCGAAGGCTTATACCCAACAGTGGGTATATGCAGGCTGATGATGAAGATGATTGCGATTCCATAATTACAAATGTGGTATTTATGAGATCGAGACTAGATCGGAACTACATTTTGTAGTGCATCAGGTATGTGCTCCGGCGAACATCCCTGATGCACTACAGAAACGAGGTAGCCGCAACAGCACAATCTGTCAGTCGGCAGTTATGTTCACGCACTAAAAAGATTGGAAATTCTTTCGTCTGCCGAACCACAAAGTTGTGGTATTCTGGGAAAGTTCCAGAATATCGCAGATCGATCGATCTTAAAATTTTAATAATTTATGTTCGGCGTGTTTTATGTTCGATCAAACTTTGGTGGGAAAGTCCATTTTAAAACGATGATATAATTTAAAAAAAGTTAACTTTGGGAAAATAATAAAAAAATACTATGTAAGTTGTGTTACGGCACGAGCTACATAAATGCAATATTTAACATGGTTGTTGTACAAATTTGTGATTTAATTCATAGCGCAATTAGCAAGATGTGACGTCATAACGTGGTGGTATTTTGTATCAGCGTTTTCGGGATAGTCCAAAATTGTATCATATCTCGAGAAGTTTTTATGCTATCGAAGTAATTCTTTCACCTATAGTTATATTGTTGTGGCGTCTTTAAATAACAAATCGAAAAAAAGAAATGGTACACCACAAGCCTATGATGATGATGATGATATATGTTTATGTATGTAATATGTATATGTTTAAGTATAGTTTATGTATAGTATATTAGTCACTATTTATGTTTTTTGTTATATATTTTTAAACCTCATTCGTAGATGTGTGTACTTCCCGAAGGTTGACTGGTACCCCGCCTTTTGTACCATTGGTCTTACTGTGGTCAATAAAGAGTTTAAATAAATAAATTAATATGTCAAGGTTGATGTGCTCCTAGCTGTAATTATATAAGTATTAAAGATACAGTTAAGATGTCAGTAACAGTCTGCAGGATGCATCAATGTAATAGTCAATTGCACTGCATCGCAAACAAGTCGCGACCCATACAACCTACTTTCTGAAGCAGTGGTTCGTCGACCGCGCGGCGTGACGCAACGCTGCGGCGAGCAAGTAGCACGACGTCCGCCGTCACCTGCCTAACCGCCATTCAAAATACCGTGGCCCTCATTCATGCAATCATTAATATGGCCTTGGACAGGGGACGTTGACGCCTACGTAATGTAAAGACCTGAAGGGTTGTTGTGATCCTGCGAGTGAATTAGTTCATACAAACTACTGTTAGCATCTAAAAACTGCCGGCCTGTAGTAATTTGCATGAACTAATTGGTGGCGAAAGTACCTAAGCAAAGTAGTGTATACCGCAACCGAATAACTATTCCCTTCAGAATTTCCTATAGGGGTTTCCTAAAGGGGGGCTTTACTAACGTGCGCGGCATAAACCAAATCGATTCACCCGTAGAACAGTCCGATATGATCATGGACCAAAAACTTGTTAAGTTAGCTAGACTACATAAGGAATCTTCAGACTTACGTTTATAGAAAAAAAATCTTAATCCATTTATCTTCCGATATTCAGTCAGAATCAAATAACGTTCAATCTGAGATTAGCTTTCCATAAAAACGCACGAAAATGAACTACCAACTATACAGATAGGGAGGACTTTATACTACGCATGAGTCAAAACACAGTTCTACCCACATGAAGCCGGGGCAAGTCGCTAGTGTTAGATAAATCTCTCAAACTTAAAGAAAACCTTCATATATAAAATATATTAGGTTGGGGAAAAAGTCTTTTCGTATTTTATATGAAAATTCAAAACATTTTTTAATAAAGTTTATTTACATTTAACTAAAGTATGTAGGTGCCATTTTGTTCGATAACTTTTTGCCATCTTGTAGGTACAGACATGATCCCATTACTATAGAAATTTTGGGACTTCTGTTTAAAAAACCACGACAAGTGGTTTTGGCAGTCTTCTCGTGATGTTAACCTGACATTGCCTAAAGAATTCTGAAGAGACCAAAACAGGTGGAAATCAGAAGGTGCAAGGTCAGGACTATACGGCGGATGCATTAACACCTCCCAGTCAAACTCTCTTAATTTTTGCTGAGTGGCTAAAGATGTGTGAGGTCTAGCGTTATCATGATGAAAAATCACACCCCTTCTGTTAATTAATTCCGGCCGCTTTCTCTCAACTTTTTGCTTTAATCTCATCAGTTGTTCACAGTAGAGTTCAGAATCGATAGTCCTGCCTGGCGGTAACAGCTCATAATGAATAATGCCCTTCCAATCCCACCATACACACAGCATCACCTTGTTGCGGGTTAACCCGGGTTTTGCCAGAGTCTGTGAAGCCTGACCGGCCTTTGACCACGACCTTTTTCGCACGTTCTTGTCGTACGTGATCCACTTTTCATCACCAGTTATAAGCTTCTTCAAAAACGGTTCGCTTTCATTACGTCTTAGTAAAGAATCGCAAATGAGTACACGGTTCATTAGGTTTCTTTCAGTGAGATCGTGAGGCACCCAAATATCGAGCTTTTTAGTGTACCCAGCTTTTTTCAAATGCGCCAAAACTGTTTTGTGGTCAATTCCTAATTCTTCAGCTACGTCATAACTACTGATATGCCGATCTTGCTCCATTTTTTCAAAAATGGCATCAATTTTATCCGTAACAGGGCGACCAGAGCGACGTGCATCTTTCACATCAAAATTTCCTGATTGAAAACGCTTAAACCAAATTTGTGCTACTCTCACAGACACTGCACTAGGTCCATAAACGTCACAAATTTTTTTCGCAGCTTGCGTTGAATTTTTACCTTTTTTGTAGTAAAATTTTAAAAAGTATCGAATTTTTTCATTAGATTCACTCATCTTGACAGTAAAAAAAACAAATGAAAATCACACATTTACCTAATTTGAATTTGGAATTATCTTTATTAAAATTTAAACTTTTTAAAGATATCAAAACCTGCTAGATACAAATGGTATAACCAAAGAGATTTTATTACAAGTTCATACATACTATAATGCGAAAAGACTTTTTCCCCGATCTATTATATTAGAGGATACCCATAAGTCAGCAAGAAATGTATAAAATATATGATATACCTATGTAGATATATGAATATTAGGCCTAGTTCATGTTTATATCACACTAGCGACCCGCCCCGGCTTCGCACGGGTGCAATGCTGATACTAAATGTACTACAGAAGGTCTTTGCGCTTTGTCCTATCCAGTCCTTCCCCAGTTATAGGCACACGCCGCCGGCTCCGCGGCCGGTACCGCCACAGCCGTTATGTCCCTGCATTTTAAATGTGTAATATCTTCTAAACTATTCATTTAAATTACATGCTGTGAAGGGCCATATTGATCTATATTAAATGCGCAATGTATTTAAGGTACTTAATTGGATAAGGATTAATTCTGTATTGCTTAAAATTGCTTCGTAAATAAGGCATTATTTCTTGTAAAAAGCAAAGGATAAAATAACGGTTACTGTGTGTTACCACTAAGAGATAGACATATACCATCGCGAACTTTTTTGTAGACCATTTTAAGGTGAACAATACTGTACTACATTATTTTGATCTATCTCGTTGGGTTCAGCCAGCGTTTGCAATGAAAGAGCAAAAAAATGTGTTTATTTACGACATCACATTAGAAACCTCTAAATTATCAGTGTTTTTCTACTATATTATGCATATATTATACATATAAACTTTCCAGTTGAATCACTCTATCTATTAAAAAAAACCGCATCATAATCCGTTGCGTAGTTTCAAAGATTTAAGCATACAAAGGGACATAGGGACAGAGAAAGCGACTTTGTTTTATACTATGTAGTGATAATCACACTCAAACGACACACATACGCACAACACACTCATAGTCTCATCATAACACAACCTTATATATATAGCCACCATTGCATAATCACACTTTCATGCTGTTTAATGCCCTCTCGGCGATTCAGTGATTTTTCTAAGGGTGACAGATGGAAATCAGTGCTCTGCTTCTAGGGACAATACGAGAATTATCACTGAGCCTCGCAACCCATTGGTGTTGCTGGAGCACATGCGCACTTTTTAAACATGTCCCTAATTTGTGAATCCTTAATTTGTTTGTATTTATGTATGTGTCACTGTCTTAAGTAAAATATGTAATAGCGAACCAATAAATGTTATATCTATCTATCTATCTAAATCTCAAATTTTGTACCAGAATACAACACTAGTCTTCGAAATCAGGATTAGTATCCAGGGCCGTTATATTATTTAAGAAATATTTTTCTGAATAGATGTAGTTAGTAAACAAAAATGCCCTTGAATATTAAACTCTGGAGAACTGCCAATGCCAGTACATCCGTCATATGCCCGCAAATTATTTTTGGCACCCACTGGGGGTCAATTGCCTTTAGTCAAATGTTGGCAATGTCATTTTGCTCACTCACTACAGTGAGTAATGCTGTTGAAACATGAATGAGTAGAAATGAGTAATTAAAACGTGTAAATAGCTCAGAAGAAATAGAAATTCAACTTCATACAGCTCACCTATTTTGCACGCAAACAAGCGCGTATTATCTGTACGCAGTCACTACATAGATTCTTGACTGATAACCGGCTGGATGGTGTAGCTGGACGCAAGTAGTGGCCATATGTGCATGCGAAAAATATACACTGTGTGAAGGAAGATGGTTTACATTATTTTTCTACTTGCTTCCGATCTTATTACATAACTTATATCACGGGGAGTGCTCGCTATTTGATTTAATACCTGCTGCTGAATTCCACTATCGAACAACTCACCATAAATTTAAATTCCATCCATATATATCATCTTGATAATTGGCGATCAACAGTACGTTTCCTAAGACATTATTTGTACCTCCACCTAACAGAATACCGCAGCCAAATAACAATTCCCTTGAGGTTGTTGTGTTCCTGCGAGTGAGTGGGGTCACCAGAAAAGAAGGAGATGCTGCGTTGGCAGCGGGGGTGGCGGCGCGCAAGTGAATACGGTTACAGTAACCGCTTCACATCAGGCGGGCCGTATGCTTGTCTGCCACCCGTATATATATAAAAAAAAATCATTTTATACCACTAACTACTGTGGAATCCACTTCCCTCAATGGTATTTCCGAACAATTACGACATGGGAGCCTTCAAGAGCAAAGTCTTTATTTCCCTTAAAAGGCTGGCAACGGATCGGCGACCCCTTACTGTTGCTGATCTCCATGGGCGGTGATGATTGCTTTCCATCAAGTGACCCACATGCTCGTTTGCCACCCTCTCATATAAAAAGAAACTAGTTGCTGTATTACAAAACTACATTGTGATTTTATATACATAGTAAACACACAGACTAAAACAAACATGTCTGTTTGTCTTAGTCTGGGTGTTTTCTATGTATCATATATATTTAGGGGTGTAAGTGGTTCATCAACATCTTTGAACCAAAGCCATCTTCACCTGCACGCGGTGCACCCTGCTGACTGACAAACGAAGCTCTGGCGAAAAGAGAGGTAGGGAGTGTATTTGTAAGCTACCCGACTGGGGAATGTACCTCTACCTCACAGAATACCGCAGCCAAATAACAATTCCCTTGAGGGTTGTTGTGTTCCTGCGAGTGAGTGAGGTCACCAGAAAGGAAGGAAAGAAGGAGCTCGTACGCCGCCACCCCCGCTGTCAACGCAGCATCGTTGACAGCGGGGGTGGCGGCGTACGAGCGATATTTTATGTTGCGAGCGTAAATATGGCTACGGTAACCGCTTCACATCAGGCAGGCCGTATGCTTGTCTACCACCGGACGTAGTATATAAAAAATCATAAGTATGTATTTACAAAAAAAAATGTATATATTTTATCTATATGTATGTTTATCAGTTGTCTATTACCCATAACACAAGCTTCGCTTACTTTGGGGCTAGATGGCGCTGTGTAATTTGTCTGACAATATTTATTTATTTATTATTTATTTTTCTGTAATATTCAGTTCCTGCCACTCTCTCGTATCGTATCGACTTCACCTTCCTTCGAAAACGAATCTGGAACATTTTGTATGGGGCGCACGCACACACGCTCAATTGGACCCTGTTATGCAGAATGGATTCAACCAACATTTTGTTACTTCTAAATTAAAGCTATTTAAAGTTTAATACGAATAATAATATCACGCAGTATACGTCTTGGGAAGCATATGTCATCAAACTGCTAGAATCTGTTGCGAATATATAAAACTCGATTTGAAGTTTCTCGCTATGTATATCTCTCAATTTGACATAGTTTGTCGGTTGGACCTGTTCTGCATAACACGGTCCAATTTCTCTGTGCACAGATGTCGTTATTTATGTAATAGTTACGTACTGTGCGGTTCCAGAGAAGTTTTCTTCCACGTACTATCAAGCTGTGGAATGAACTGCCTGTTGAGGTTTTCCCAGGAGACTACAGCATGAGGTTCTTCAAAAAGGGCGTAAAGAGGTTTTTACTAGGCAACGCGCATGTGATGCCTCTGGTGTTACAGGCGTCCATAGACTACGGTAATCGCTTTCCATCAGGAGGACTGTATGTGTAATATCCACTATGGCCACTTCCTGCCGCTCTCTCGTATCGTATTGACTTCACCTTCCTTCTAAAACGAATTTGGAACATTTTGTATGGGGCGCACGCACACACGTTCAACTACGCTCTGCAGAGATGTCGTTATTTATGTAATAGTAAATGACGCGATATTAGTATGAAGTGTCCGGGGTGTGTCTTAGTATAAATATATCGGATACAAAACGCATAAGTATAGATTACAGTACAACGTGCGCGAATTGGTATGGTTACCTAGCACTTCGAAAGAAACCCATATTTGGAAATAAGACGGAAGCAGTATATCCCGTCCACTATTACAAACATAACAACAATTTGTTTGAAAAACGTGAAAGTTCTACAGGGAAACCACAGAGCGGCTCTTACGTGGATTCTTAACGTGTAATTACAATTGGAGCACGCTTCTTGCTGTAGTATAACTGCGAACACAATACGATTCATCATGGCTTCCTCGGCTGAGTAATTGTAGTAATGGCATGTAATTTTATTAGAGAACACAATATATTTGCTATGGGGTGTAAGTGGTTCAACAACATCTTTGAACCAAAGCCAACTTCACCTGCCCGCCTGCTGACTGACAAACGAAGCTCTGACAAAAAGAGAGGTAGGGAGCGTAATTGTAAGCTACCCGACTGGGGAAGTACTTCCAGCTCACAGAATACCGCAGCCAAATAACAATTCCTTTGAGGGTTGTTGTGTTCCTGCGAGTGAGTGAGGTCACCAGAAAGATAAAGACAAAGATATATTTATTTGCATAAAATATGAGTAATATACATACAATCGCATGCAGTTCTGATGTTTAAAATAATAATAAAATTGTCCTTCATATTTTGCCTTGCGTACAAATTTAGTGAAAAAAAAGGAGCACATGTCGCAATAAATAGTTTTGATGTCAAATACTAATAGGTCAATAAGTAACATAACTAATTTACAAATATTTGTCATCTAAAAAATCACGAATACAGTAGAAACATTTTTCAAGGAGAAAGGAAGGAGATGCTGCGTTGAAACATAAAAAATCACTCGCGCGCCGCCACCCCCCTGCTGGAACACAAGCAGCCCTATTGTATGCACAACTCATAACATAGCAAATATTTTTATTTATACTACGTCGGGTGTCGAACAAGCATACGGCCCGCCTTATGTGAAGCGGTTACCGTAGCCATATTAACGCTCACAACATAAAATATCGCTCGCGTGTCGCCACCCTGCCACGCCGCTGCCAACGCAGCATCTCTTTCCTTCCTTTCTGGTAACCTCACTCACTCGCAGGAACACAACAACCCTCAAGAGAATTGTTATTTGGCTGCGGTATTCTGTAAGGTGAAGATACATTCCCCAGTCGGGCAGCTTACAATTACGCTCCCTACCTCTCTTTTCACCAGAGCTCCATGTTTCAGTCAGCAGGGTGCTGTTGGCTTTGGTTCAAAGATGTTGGTTGACGAACCACTAACACCCCAAAGTGGAGTAACAATAAAATTGCTAAGTTAACTAAAGCAATAACAAAACGCTTGGGGCAGCGATCCCTCAAGGCGCGGGCAAGGTACAGTTCCGACAAGTTCTTGGTCGCATAAATTCGATTTTTAGGTATTTAATATAATTGGTCGGTGTGTGTAGTCTGGATAATCGCGAATCCGTATGAGGGCCGGATAATCGAGTTTCTACTGTATTACAAATATATGTTATAATCAATGTTACATTATGATGTGAGATTAGGTTTCTACTATTGCGATATTTATTTCTATTGCTGTATGGAGTTTATGTTAAACATTACTCTATGACCCCCATAATCATTAGAAGATGTTTCATGAGTTGTATGACGCAAGTCTACATCATCGCAATAAAGGGTAATAGTCGACAGTTAGCCAACTTATTATGTAAAGTACCGAGTTCGTATTTGTGTCATACAAGCCAAATGTCAGCGTTTACAAATGATGAACTTTATTGTTCTCTAATGTTTTGCATTCATAGGACTTTGTCACATTATTGATGTGATAATTTTCGCTATTGTTAAGTTTATTGCTATAATTTTATTCTTAGTTTGGCAAGGTAACCCCTTGCCAAACTAAGGATTGAAAATTGAAAGTTGCTTGAAGTAGAAATCCTCACTGTTTTAATAGGGAACATAGCTCATAAACTAAAACAAGCTGTAAAAAAAATGCAAAATATCGTAAGAAAACCGACAGTACAATAATCTTTTTCTGCTATTTTGTACGACTACTTGGCTGACTCGACAGCCCTGATTCAAACATTTTTAATCCAAGATTCTACTAATTTTATGCACTCAAATGATTACTTACACAATTACAATATCAGAATACATAAAATTAAGAAAATTTCTTTAGAAGCGCAACCGCGCTCACAAAGTACGCGCCAAAAAGTTAAAACCAAAGACATCTAGTAATTATCTAAGTATCTGATTCTTTTTATTTTATTATATTAGTCATTTTCATCTATGTATTTTCTTGTATAACTTGAAAATAATATTTATTTTATTTAATTATAAAATTAGAATATACAGGGCGACCGAAAAGATAGAAACGAAACTAAATTTATACGACACGAGAGAGCGACAGACTATTACTTATACTGTGTTTCGGGCAAAAGTTCGATTTTTTTTTATTTATATATATTATTTTTCATTATTAATTATACATAGTATAATTAAATTTACAAATTATTAATTTATTTCGGAAAAGGCACGGAGTTTTAAGAAAAAAATTGCACCCCTATTTTTCTACTCTGTAGTTGTTGAAATCTTTGCACAAATCCCTTTCGTTTGATATGAACACACTATAGTTTGGAAAACTTTATTAGAACCTTTAATTTTCCCATTTTATCAAAATTCATAACTTTGCGTCACAAGTCCGTAAAAGAAATTTATATATTTTACCGAAGTCCAACTTAAGCAGGGATTTCAACTTAATCAGGGGCCCTACCGGCTAGGCTGAAGCAGATTCCCATCAGATTTTTTGATTGTGAAAATCAACCTTCAGCTCAGATTGCTGGTGCTTGTGCTTAGTTTAGCTCGTAGAAACACTAGAGCTCTATGGACTAGGTTGTAAAAGTTTGTCAATAACTGAAACGTAAAACGTATTTTTCGAACCAAAATATAGTATAGTTAATCAGTATAGTTAAATAACCAAAGTATACTCGTAGTTAATCAGCTTCAGCTTCGGCGGTAGGGCCTCTGTTCAATAGATTCGAAGAAATTGTCTGTGACTGTGAGATGAGTGATTTTATAAAAAATAAGAATATCCTTCTTCTTTCATTCGGACGCATAAATTCCGGATAATATACATTTACTTATTATTATTCGGTTAAATTTTGTAAAATATTACCTACATACGTAGGGGCATAGAAAAGATATTGCTCTACATTACTCCATGCACCTCTTCCTCTACTATGATGAAACAATCGGTATTGTACCTGAGCACTCGTTACATTCGCTGCATTGTACGAGGACGTGGAAATCGACACAAGTTCAAGGCAGCAATGTATTGCATACTGAATAAACAATACGCTGTTAGCGAAAACTGGGTCACGTCGAGCTAACGAAATCGAAAGTGGTGTGGTGTAAATAAAGAGATCGAGCGAATTGGCAACGCTTTAATGCTAAGAAAGTGAACGGAAAAATGGAAATGTAAATTAATTAAAAAGACATTCTTCGGCTTACAGAGTGTTAAGTATTTAACTGAAAAAAAAGATTTCTTCCTTCATTTAAAAAAATAAAATACAGTTAGCTAACTAAGATACTTTTTCGTACGTTAGACGTACAATTAATTGATTATGTTAAGTAATATGTACAACAAACGACGCTCGGGCTACAAAGCGGCCCGCATTACTCATTCGTGGCCCGCGTCTTAATCAACATTTATAACCATTGTGTTGCTAATGGACATTTCTTTGGGCTAACAAAAATACTAAACCTGGTCTGCCACTAAACTATGTTGAAGACGCCTGCCTTAAATGATTTATGCCTAAATCATCAAGAAATTACTAACAAAGTTCCCATGGATATTACAGAAAGAGGTTATTTATACCAATATGGAGACATAATAGAATAAGGCACGCCTGACGCGTCCAAAGTACTGCATTAACTACTTACAGCTCAAGCTGTAAGTGCAGCTCTTTGGACGCTTTATAGATTTACAGTTATACTTAAAATTTTGATGTATTACTTCACAAATCTACTATCGAAACTGTTAATTTTGGTTTTAGCACGTTTATCTATGCTTTGAACAGACAAACAACATTGTTGATATTCTATTAAACCGAGCACGGTGATGCTCAAGCAGAGCACGAGGTAGCGTAGCGATCGAGGTTCCAAGTCCGTCTGTACACGACGCAAATTCGTGCTCGGCTCAGTTAGCGTACATGCAGATTTAAGATTGTGTGATCTGAATGCTGAATTTTTTCGAATCGTTACGCCATCAATACAATTGCAGCTTCTGTGATGCAAAGTAACAAGTTGAAAAAGTAGAGATGCAAATTCATTGTAGATGCAACCTGAATAATGTAAAAGATTACATTTATTTTATTTTTATTTAATAGCAATGTATAACAGAATTACATATATTCTTATAAAACAATATGTTAAAAAGCCAGCAGGCTTTATACGCATACCAATCCGTCACATGATCTCTGGTTAGTGCCTACTACACAACGTAAGGTATACCCATTGCCATACATCTGGATCAAATATAATATAATGAGTCGACTGTGTGTGCTAAGCGTTATCTAACATTCAAGCGCCGCGGCGCCAAATCATAGTAATAAATAATAGGAGAAATATTTACTTTTCTAATAAATAAATATGTCTGGACACTTAACACAACGCCGTCTAGTCCCAAACTAAGCAAAGCTTGTACTATGGGTACTAGATAACTGATATTATACTTAAATACATTTTTTTTGTAAATACATACATACATACCGAAGTATACATACATACATAGAAAACACCCAGCCCAAGATAAACAGACATGTTCATGCACAGAAATATTTGTCTTGTGCGGGGATCAGACCCGCGACCTCAGAGTCAAAGTGGTCATTGCCAGCCATTCGACCACCGACCTCGTCATTCTACTGCAACTTTATGTCGTTTGACAGAGCTGTCGGATATTTGACAGATTGCACGAAACCAATTCGAATTCAATATTCATTGTTAAGAAGACAGGACAACGCATGTCGGGTCAGCTAGTTTTAAATAAAGTACACATTCGTCATAATATTTAACTATGTACTTTGTAGTACTACTTTACAAATAAATTTAGTTACATTTTAATAAATAATAATAAATAAATATTTCTGAACAATTTACACAGCGCCATCTAATCCCAAATTAAGCGCAAAGCTTGTGTTATGTGTACTAGGCAACTCATAAATGTACTTAAATACATTTTTTTTTGTAAATACATACTTATAACACATAGAAAACCCAGATCAAGACAAACAGACATGTTCATGCACACAAATGTTTGTCATGTGCGGGAATCGAACCCGCGACCTCGGAGTCAAAGTGGCCATTGCTAACCATTTGACCACCGAGCTCGTCAAAATATATATAATAGGTAGGGGAAAAAGTCTTTTCGCATTATAGTATGTATGAACTTGTAATAAAATCTCTTTGGTTATACCATTTGTATCTGGCAGGTTTTGATATCTTTAAAAAGTTTAAATTTTAAAAAAGATAATTCTAAATTCAAATTAGGTAAATGTGTGATTTTCATTTGTTTTTTTTTACTGTCAAGATGAGTGAATCTAATGAAGAAATTCGGTTCATTTTAAAATTTTACTACAAAAAAGGTAAAAATGCAAAGCAAGCTGCAAAAAAAATTTGTGACGTTTATGGACCTAGTGCCGTATCTGTGAGAGTAGCACAAATTTGGTTAAGCGTTTTCAATCAGGAAATTTTGATGTGAAAGATGCACGTCGCTCTGGTCGCCCTGTTACGGATAAAATGGATACCATTTTTGAAAAAGTGGAGCAAGATCGGCATATCAGTAGTTACGACGTAGCTGAAGAATTAGGAATTGACAACAAAACAGTTTTGGCGCATTTGAAAAAAGCTGGGTACACTAAAAAGCTCGATATTTGGGTACCTCACGATCTCACTGAAAGAAACCTAATGAACCGTGTACTCATTTGCGATTCTTTACTACGACGTAATGAAAGCGAACCGTTTTTGAAGAAGCTTATAACTGGTGATGAAAAGTGGATCACGTACGACAAGAACGTGCGAAAAAGGTCGTGGTCAAAGGCCGGTCAGGCTTCACAGACTCTGGCAAAACCCGGGTTAACCCGCAACAAGGTGACGCTGTGTGTATGGTGGGATTGGAAGGGCATTATTCATTATGAGCTGTTACCGCCAGGCAGGACTATCGATTCTGAACTCTACTGTGAACAACTGATGAGATTAAAGCAAAAAGTTGAGAGAAAGCGGCCGGAATTAATTAACAGATGGGGTGTGATTTTTCATCATGATAACGCAAGACCTCACACATCTTTAGCCACTCAGCAAAAATTAAGAGAGTTTGACTGGGAGGTGTTAATGCATCCGCCGTATAGTCCTGACCTTGCACCTTCTGATTTCCACCTGTTTCGGTCTCTTCAGAATTCTTTAGGCAATGTTAGGTTAACATCACGAGAAGACTGCCAAAACCACTTGTCGTGGTTTTTTGAACAGAAGTCCCAAAATTTCTATAGTAATGAGATCATGTCTCTACCTACAAGATGGCAAAAAGTTATCGAACAAAATGGTACCTACATACTTTAGTTAAATGTAAATAAACTTTATTAAAAAATGTTTTGAATTTTCATTTAAAATACGAAAAGACTTTTTCCCCGACCTAATATAATAACTTTATAAATACGCTAACAATATATGAGTTCCTAAATCACTGAGCGGCACGGAATGTGGCCCAAACATAAACAAAGCGATAAGAAGTCAAATAGATGTCGTATATCAAAGCTTTATGCTAGAATTCATCAGTAAGTTTGTTATTATTCGTTTTAGAGGGTTTTTACAAGAACATGATCGTTCATTTAAATTTTATGACATTTAAACCGCATTTCTGTGTTACAACGCAAAGAACAAAGGTAAGTTAAAATTGAATATTAAAATCTTAGTGGGTTTAATCTTGCTTTTTCTTTTTTTTTATTAATCTATAGGTTATTCTTGTTTCCAGAATTGGAAAAAATTGCACATGACTCCAGCTCAGGTTGCACAAGCTGTATTGTTGAGAGAACAAGGCCGAACTCGGCGAGAAATCTCTGAAACTTTAAATGTACCCCGTAAAACTCTAAGGTATACCTTGACGAGGTACCACCAGACTGGACTCTATACGAAAATACCAGGAAGTGGTGGAATAAGGTGTACTTCAGCGGGCGATGACCGTTTTATTGCCCTTGCAATTTTAAGAAATCGGTTCCTCGCCGCGGTCGAAATGCGACAACGCCTACAAGCGGCCAGGGGGGTCAACGTTAGCGAGCGTACAATCAGACGGAGGATAGAGGAACGGGACCTGCGTGCTCGCAGACCAACTCGAGGTCCAGAACTCCTCCGGCACAATCGCGTATCCCGACTTCGCTTTGCCAGAGAGCACGCTGATTGGACTCATAAAGAATGGAGAAAAGTTCTGTGGACAGACGAATGCAGAGTGGTCTCCACACACGCTCCCGACCGTCTGGGGGGTCGGGAGCGTGTGTGGAGATGGCTTGGAGAGCGATATAAACCAATTACTACCACTGAAACAGTCAGTTTTCATGGATGGTAAATCATGGTTTGGGGAGGAATCAGTTCTGAAGCACGTACTGAGTTAGTAGCGCTTGAAGATCGTTTAACAGCGACACGATACATTGAAGAAATTCTTCAAGATCATGTTTTACCATACTACGGGTTCATCGGTCGCGAAGAACTTCTTCTAATCCAAGACAATGCTCGACCTCACACAGCGCGTTGCGTAAATGATTATCTTTTGGACGTCGGGATACAAAAACTCCAGTAGCCAGCAAGGAGCTCAGACATGAACCCAATAGAGCATGTCTTGGACATGCTAAAAAGGAACATCCGTACAAGTCATAACCCTCCACCGACTCTTCATGAGTTAAAAATCGAACTGCTGGCTGCCTGGGAAGAAATGCCTCAAGTAGAGGTTAAAAACCTAATCCACAGCATGCCTGATCGCATGCAGGCGGTCATCAGAGGCAGAGGTAGAAATACCCGATATTAATTTTAAGTCTGGTGTCGTTTCTTTTTTTTAATAAAATTTTATGTTCAATGTTGTTTTTTGTGTACAATGTCTTTAGTTCATAAATTGTTAAAACTCGATAAAAATCTCAGTATTCTGTACATTAAACTGATTAGCCATTTGTCAAATTAATAATTACACACATTTAATCAATAACTTCATGCATTTTTATTGTTATTGTGAGTAAAATCTCTAAAAAGCGCTTGGGCCACTTTCCGTGCCGCTGAGTGTATTATCAAAATAGATATATTATAAGACTTCCGCTGTCGCTTATGGTTTGCACACGTGTACGTGACTTGTAAATTGCATCGATTGCGATCTGCCGCTCTTGATCTCAAACCGAAATCTTTGCATAATGTTACGACACCATAATGGACGGTGAATGCATCTGAAGACTACTAGAATGTAGTTACAAATGTTGCTTTATTTAGTTTAAACTTAATGAAATGACATGAAATATATTTATTTGCAGGTAGACACGGTAGGCCTAGTTCATTCCTAATTCAGAACAAGCGTGTTGCAGTTTAAACTAAAGAAAATAAGTACAAGAGGAGAGGTAGGGCGTATTTTTTAAGCTGCCCGACTGGGGAATTACCTCCACCTCACAGAGTAGAAAGAAAGAAAGGAAGGAGTATATGCTGACAACACATCGGCGACCCTTTGGTGTTCCTGATCTCCATGGGTGGTGGTGATTGCTTTCCATCAGGTGACCCAAATCCTCATTTGGGGGACAAATCATACAAAAAAAAAACTGTCGGTCTAAATAATAAATCAAAAATATTGTGAGGTGTAAGTAGGTCATCACGATCATTAGAGCCAAAGTCTTCCTCACCTGCACATGGTGCACACTGCCGACTAAATAAAGAGGCTCTGGCGGAAGAGGTAGGTACAATGTATTTGTAAGATGGTCGACTAGGAAAGTCAGGCAGCTCCAGTTACATTTATCATATACTAGCGACCCGCCCCGGCTTCGCACGGGTGCAATGCTGATACTAAATGTACTACAGAAGGTCTTTGCGCTTTGTCCTATCCAGTCCTTCCCCAGTTATAGGCACACAGCCGTTATGTCCCTGCATTTTAAATAAGTAATATCTTCTAAACTATTCATTTAAATTACATGCTGTGAAGGGCCATATTGATCTATATTAAATGCGCAATGTATTTGAGGTACTTATTTGGATAAGGATTACTTCTGTATTGCTTAAAATCGCTTCGTAAATAAGGCATTATTTCTTGTAAAAAGCAAAGGATAAAATAACGGTTATTGTGTGTTACCACTAAGAGATAGACATATACCATCGCGAACTTTTTTGTAGACCATTTTAAGGTGAACAATACTGTACTACATTATTTTGATCTATCTCGTTGGGTTCAGCCAGCGTTTGCAATGAAAGAGCAAAAAAATGTGTTTATTTACGACATCACATTAGAAACCTCTAAATTATCAGTGTTTTTCTACTATGTTATGCATATATTATACATATAAACTTTCCAGTTGAATCACTCTATCTATTAAAAAAAACCGCATCATAATCCGTTGCGTAGTTTCAAAGATTTAAGCATACAAAGGGACATAGGGACAGAGAAAGCGACTTTGTTTTATACTATGTAGTGAAGCATAATTTAGCTAACAAGTTGGAATAGCCATCGCTGGCGTCGTTGCGCGTGTCAGTCTAATCGAACACACAAGTTAAGCAACTTCAACCGTAGCCTGTCCATGGATGGGTTTATATTATCACGAGCTCCTCCGTGCTTCGGAGGGCACGTTAAGCCGTCAGCCCCGGCTGTTGTCATTAGATGACAGTGTTAAGCCAAGTCAGTGGCCTTTAGGCGGCTTAAATACGCTGTCCTCCGCCAATCCGCAGTTGACTAGCGTGGTGGAGTATGCTCTGAACCCCTATAATTGAGGGGAAACCCGTATCCCAGCAGTGGGATGAGTAAGGGTTGACGACGATAGTTATAAATCTCAATGCAATTAAAATATCAGTTACCTATGAATATTATAACCCGTTGATGTCTTTTATTAAGGCATAGTCCAGAAAACAGTGACTTTTACCCGACTGCCTAAGAACGGAGAGTAAACATTACTCTCCCTTCTTTGGCAGTCGGATAAAAGTCGTCGGGTAAAGAAAAGTTCGAGGGTATGTATGAATGTGCGGGTACTAGGGACGAGGAAATGCGATAGCAGCGGGGGTGATGGTCTGCGAGCACTGTTATTATTTTGCAAGGCGCAAAGTTCGAGGGTATGTATGAATGTGCGGGTACTAGGGACGAGGTAATGCGATAGCAGCGGGGGTGATGGTCTGCGAGCACTGTTATTATTTTGCAAGGCGCATGCGTCTATCGGCATCAACCAATAATCATCCCACTGTTGGGATACATCATCATCATCAAGTCATTTTAGTCTCACTACAGGAGCACGACCCTCTCTCGTCCGTCCCAGACAGAAGGAGGATTTAGACTACACTCCCCACGCTGGCCAGACGGATTGGGGAGGCTTGATCGATGTTTGGTAATGTATTTCCCTTAGTCGCCTTGTACGACATCCACGGGAAGAGACGGAGTGATTCTATTCTAGTCAAACGGCCAGTTCACACACACGGTTGGGATGCGTATCTTTCCTCAATCGAATCGAATCGCGGGTTGGCGGAAGCCAATGTTTTCTTAACTTTGACTTGGCTTAACTGTTGACTTGGCTTAAGAGCCCTATTACATTTGCACGCTGACGAGCTCTCGCGCAGTACTAAACCCGCGAACGCCGCCGGTGCATCGTTTTTTCTAGTAATTTTGAAGTTATATTTATCATTTTTATTGAAATAAGATAATAAATTCATGTTACAAAGTTTATTCATCATGAAGTAACAATTATTCTCGTATAAATTTTGCTTAATAATATTATCGTTTATTCGAGAAATTAACAGTTTACTTAAAGCGATTTTCGAAGTTTTTTTGGTTAAAAGAATGTTATTTTTCTATATTAAATCAATGATATTTCAAAATTCCGAGGCCGCTATGTACTATACGACTATATAACAAATAACATTCTATTTTTTTTATTTCATTTGTTTGGAACAGTAGTACAATCCAGGAGCTCAAAATAGTGAATGCCCGCATTTTATGAAAATCTTTCTCTGCAATTTTGGGTTTATTTAAAAAGTTAAGCAAAATTTACAAAAAGCGAGGCCGCTATGTACTATGCCAATAGCTATTCTGTACTATTCAATAAGTCAACATTGTTAATGTATTTTTGTTTCCGAGATCGAGAACGCCAAAATTGGCCATTTTACGCAAAAATCACAGTCAAAATGTAATATGGCTCTTAACGACTGTCGTCTAATGACAGCAACCGATACCCACGACTTAACGCGCCCACCGAAGCACGGAAGAGCTCGAGATAAATAAACCCATCCATAGACAGGCTACAGTCGACGTTGCTTAACTTGCGAGTTCGATTAGCTAGCGTCAACACAGATAAGAAATTAATACATAGCATAAAAGGTTGTTTTCAAAAATGTTTTATACTATTTGTGTATCTTTGTGTTGTGTTTGTGTATCTTTGTGTTGTGTTTGTGTATCTTTGTGTTTTTTCCCGCATTATAAATGCATGAGCGGAGTAACATAGAAGACTTCGATGTCCAATATGTGTTCTGTCAATGCAATTTTGTATACATTTGTTTTTTACATGATACTAGGTGCCAAAGAAGCGTACGCCCCGCTAGACGTTTTAAACGGTGGCACCAAAATAGACGCTCGCAAAACAAGGAGTAACGCTCGCGCTCTGGCACCTGGTGAAAAAAAAAACATTACATACTTTTCTTTTTTGAATGGATAAGTGTTTTTGAATTGAGAGAGAGAGTGGAGATCACAGAGACGAATTGTAACAGAGTCGTAGATTTACAACTTGAATGCACGTGGCGACGGTCGCCACGCCAACGGCCATCCTGACCCGCCGCAATAGATGTTTCACACCAAAGTGTGAAATAAAGGCGTTATTTATAAATCGCCGGCACAGTACAATTGCAACAACATAATGAATAAGTTATACAAAAAGTTATATAACGAGAGTTTGCTTAACCTTAGCATACTTTTGGAGCATGCCTTCAGTTAGAAAGATGACTAAGGAGGTCAACCGTTTAACAAAAGGTTAGTCGGCGACCGAGACTAATTGTGTTTAATTTCCTCGTTCTACCTCAATTCTTTTAAGCCCATGAAAGTCCAATAAATCGTTTATTATGAGTAATACATTTATCTAAGCTGGGAGGATCATCAGCTAAGAGGGAGAGTCAGACTTCAAAAGCTTCTTACTCCTACTAATTTCTTCTGATTAAATTCGTTGCGAGTTACAAGGCAGCCGTAGATTTATCCCCGGGACTGCAATGGACTTCACTGTTCATTGCCTTTTTTGTCGGTCGCCGCTGTTATTCCTGGCTACACAGGAGACACAGTGGTGGGAATGGGTGGTGGGCCCCCGTCTCGTTTAAAAAAAATACACTTATCTTTATAGTGCCACTGTGACACCAGTGTGTAGAAAATGAGGGCGCCCCATTCTTCGTAAGGATAGATGTCACATGGCAACGCTTAAGCACATTTCTAGAGTAAAAGTCAATGTTGCTATTACTAATAAATTTTGTTCCATTTCTACGCTTTTCACCGTGATCAAAGACATTCAATATTCAATCAATCGATCAATCATTTTATTTGCGTAAAATGTACCTACATTTACGCAAATAAAATGTTGATATAAGGTGACATATATCATTTTTCCATACACATTTTGTCTTCATTTTGAGACATGCAAATTATATTAATCATAAAATATACCTTATAAGGTAATATTTTTTGTGTATAATTTTAATTAGATTATAATCTAATTATACACAAAAAATATTTATCAGTATAATCATAGAATGTCATTTTAAAAATCGTTTACGTAATAATAACATTCATATATCAAAAACAATTTCTTTTTAAATTCATTTAAAGTCAATTCTTTAATTTTGTATTTATTTATATATTTATTTTTTATCCCATAACTTTTTCTTTGTTTTATTGATAAATTAGATAGGCTTTTAGATTAGTTTTAGTTTAATATACATTTTAGAATATAAGAGACCATAATAAAAAAATTAAAAAAAATCTTTAATATTTTTGGTAGTTAGTTATATACGAGTAATTTCAAAGATAAAATTCAAATAAATTCCAAATTAGCCGGCTTGCTCACTTCCAAATGTGCGCAATCTAGGCACATAATTTAGATAACACGCATCTTACAACATGAGAATTCTTCTTTATTTCGTCAGTTTATTTTCTTTGACATGATCGAATGCGAATAACTCTCTCACTCAGCACAAAAGCGCGAAATGACGAAATCTCCTAAAACTGATAAATTATCAATATTCTTCAGGCAACGATCCGTTTCACTGATGATTTATAAGTGAAATACCAGTACTAATTATACCGATGACGCTGATGAGGCCGTTACGCTGTTATTGTAACGTTGCTACGATAACAGCGTAACGGCCTGTTATTGTAACGAACTGTTATTGTAACTGTTTATCAATCGTTAAGCTTGAAGACAAACAAAAATAATTATTGTGTAACGGAACGCTTGCGTCACAGATAAGGGCCCATTAGACGACGAAATATTCAGACTGTCTATCATAGTGTGTCGTCTCGCTTATACCTCGAAATAAATCAAATTATTTACTATGCCAATGGGCCATTGGGGGCATTTAGAGCCGTGTTACACTTTTTAATAAATAACATTCTTATTTATTTGTAATTTTTATCTACTAGCATTTCGGAATTAACTATTGGCGAAGAAGAAAGAAAAAGAAATAAATAATTATTCCTCGCTAATTATCCATCGCCATCTAGTCCCAAACTAAGGAAACCTTGTACTATGTGTAGAATGTTTGTACTATGCTTGTACTATGGGTGTAGATAACTGATATAATAATTAAATACATTTTTTTTTGTAAATACATACATTACATAGAAAACGCCCAGACCAAGATAAAACACATATGTGCACACAAATGTTTGTCTCGTGCGGGGATCGAACCCACGACCTCGGAGTAAAAGTAGCCATTGCTAGCCATTCGATCACCGAACTCGTCAAAATGCTCGATCGAAACTTGCCATTATGGATCTTTAACAGTTTTTTTAAGGCTACGTCGGGTACTAGCGATGCGGACTAGCATACGGCCCGCCTGATGTGATGCGGTTATCGTACCCACATAAACGATCTCAATTAGGGATGCAAGATGTAAATAAAATATCGATATACCGATAACGATATAATATATCGCTATATTATATCGATTGAGCTCGATATCGTAATATTGGCCTGGAATGTCGATTGTAAGTCATTTACATATCGACGGTCCCTACGTATAAAGCGACATGTCTGTTTATACTACGATATAGTAATTAAAGAATATTATTATTGGACAAATGAGTCAATTTCTTACTTTTTGATTATATACAATCAATAAAATAATATAGAAAATGTTTTTACGGACAATCTATAGCAATTTATGCAATAAAAAAAATTGCCATTTTTGACATGTCGCTTTATACGTAGGGACCGTCGATATGTTATGGTCAATGTATTCAATTAGTTATTATTCATACTGACTAATAATACTTCGTCAAAGTGATAAATCATGTTTTGGTAAGATTTGAGTTGATTTTTGGTTAGGTTAGGGTTTTCTTGTGTCCTGTCATCGGAAATAGATGATGAATGATGTGGTGCCAAGTAAGCTTAATTATTAATAATTGACAATTTATTATATTGGCCAGCCATTAGGTAAATAATGACCAATTTATTTAACATATATACCAATTATTGTTATAGTGCTATAAAACTTTTAGAAACAAACAGAGAATCTTTTTTCAAAGCCGGTTAAAGGCATTCCCTCTTAATTCCGGCAGGTCGCACGCTTGAAACAATGCCGTTACGTCACAATTACGACACTAACGCGATAACAATCAACAATAGGCTTCTTCACGATCAGCTGTTATGATGTAGAGTTTAGACTGATTGAAATGTTGATTTAGATGCTAATAGGGTTATAAAATAACGGCGCATGAGCATATTTCACGTAGCGAGCGTTAATATGGCTACGGTAACTGCTTCACATCAGGCGAACCGTACGCTTGTGTCCCACCTGACGTACTATATAAAAAAAAGTATAAAAGACAAAAAAAAAACATTTCAAGTGGTTTTGCTAGTAAATATTGTAAAGATTTCCTCTATTCACCACCAAGATCCAGGACATCTAAAATTTGTTAAACTACATACATGTTACTGGTGATGAGGTAAGTGAGGAATCTAATAAAAGAGCGATAGAGTATCACTACATATTTCGGTATTATTTCAAGAAATTGAGGAACGAGAGTAACTAGACTGTTCTCGTAATTATTTTTCGACACGCCTTTTAATCCCGAACGAGAAAATTCAACGGAGATCAAAAGTTGTTATCATAACTTAGCAAGAGTACTTAACTACTACTATAACTTAGAGTTAGAAAGGTGAAGCAGCAATGGGTCGGCCACAGCGACAATGAGGGGTTTAGAGCATACTCCAAATATGCTCTAAACCCCTTCGATTGAAGGGAGACCCGTATATCAGAAGTGGGATGAATAAGGGTTTATTACGAAATGTTAAACAATTTAGATTAGAGATCAATGACGCGGCTTCGACATCAACGCTCGTGGGTTCGATTCCCACATATGACAAACATTTGTGTGCATGAACAAGTTTCTATGTATCACAAGTATGTATTTACAAAAAAAAAATGTATTTACGTATGTTTATCAGTTGTCTAGTACCCATAACACAAGCTTCGCTTACTTTGGGGCTAGATGGCGCTGTGTAATTTGTCTTACAATATTTATTATTATTATTGTTTAATAAAAATGAGTGTGCTTTAGATTAGACCACACGATTGAAATAAAACTTCTACTTATATCTCCTCTGAACTTCCGTTGGCCTCGCCAGATCACACTTTTCGTACCGCTATCGTTATTCACCAGCTTACTCCCCAAGTCAAGCATACGTAAAGAAGGTTTACTTTGTTGAAAACACTTTTAGCAATAAATAATCAGGTTACATGTAATGAAAATCGAACATACAAAAACATCATCGCGTAACTCGAGCAGAGTAATTAACTGCGTTAAGCAATAATGATGTTAGTACGCCTACACATCTAGTACATTATAAATAAATGCAATAAAAACAAAACGATTGCATCAACTGGAACATAGCGTTAGACATCTCATGTAGACGTTAATTTGTAGCTCACATTACGGCACTCGACAGACGAGCAACTTTTTGCATCGCGACTAAATGCTTCAGATTGACACAGCGGCAAATGTCAAGTTCAAATTGCAGAGAATTCGAAAATTAAAATTGACCAATTAATTACTCGACTTTAGTCGGCTGCTATCGCAACAATACCACAACAGCTTCTCACAAACTCGTAGAAACCCGACACCCAAACAAATAGTTTTTATTTAATTACGGTCTTCTGTAAGGTGGAAGAACTTCCCCAGTTGACCTTATTTCAATCCCTGAACCCTGTTAACAATTACTTTTTATACCAAATCGAGCGCAAAACAGCCGTCCGATTCGCTTGATGTAAAGCGAGTAACATACCCTATAGACGCTAGCGATACAAATAATATTGATCACACACTGGCATCCCAGCTGCTAACATAGCATCTTCCCCCGTTGGTCGACCTCACTTGCAGGAACACAACAATCCTCAATCATTATTTTTATTATTATATGACTTTTCTGAGAGATGGAGGTACTTCCCCGACGGGCTCGATATACAGCTTCTTTTTTTTTCGCCAGAGCCTACTCCGGTTGCTTACCTTACTTCCTATAGTAAGGAGTGACTTTAGCTTTATATATAATGGTATAATGGTGCTCTGTAAATGGATTACTACTAGGCAAAAGTCGCTTCAAAATGTAAAGTATATTTTAAAAATTGTATCGACAAAACATCTGGCTTTTCAGCGGTTAAAACTCATTATCATAAAATAACAGAACTAATTACAGCATCAATATGCAAGCAACAGTCGAAACGTTTATGCTACAAAAAGTACCTCGTCTGCTTGAAATCCAAATAAAATTATGCAACGGTATCCAATAAAATAATCAAGTGCACGCGATTTCAAAACGGACGCGTAATCGTGATTTGCATGAAGTACAAATTAAGAAAACCGGTTCTGCTATAACTTGAGGTTAAAATCGGTAAGCACTGTATATGGATTTAAGTTGTTATAACATTGTTAGCAGCGATCATCGGCGCAGAAAGGCATAGTAGGGCTATTGCGTATCTTGCAGCTGTCAACATTGTTGTCGAAGTATATTGTTGTTATATATATCTTTACAAAAGCTTTATAAGACTCATTTTAACAAATAAATAGATAATAAATATAAATATTCCTAAACAAATTTGGAATGTAAGTGGTTCAATAAAATCTTTGAACCAAAACCAACCTCATCTGCACGTGGTACACCCTGCTTACTGACAAACGAGGCTCCGGCGAAAAGAGAGGTAGAGAGCGTAATTGAAAGTTACCCGACCGGGGAAGTACCTCCACCTCACAGAATACCCGCAGCCAAATAACAATTCTCATGAGGGTTTTTGTGTTTCTGCGAGTGAGTGAGGTCACCAGATAGAAAGGAAAGAAAAGACTTTGGCAGCTGGGGTGGCGGCGCGCAAGTGATATTTCATGTTCTGAGCGTTAATATGGCTACGGTAACCGCTTCACATCAGGCGGGCCGTATGCTTGTACTGCCATCTAGTCCCAAACTAAGCAAAGCTTGTACTATGGGGTACCTGATATTATACTTTTTTTTGTAAATACATACACATAATACATAGAAAACACCCAGACGAAGATACAAATATTTATCTTTTATCTTATGCGGGAAATGAACCCGCGACCTCGGAGTCAAAATGGCCATTGCCAACCATTCGACCACCGAGCTCGTCAAACAAAGCAGTGATGTTATACAAATCAAGGAAGGTCACTCATGTTGAAGTTCGCAGGGCAACAACCAGCGACAAGTCACGTGACTCGTAGATGTCGCAAGCTAACGTAACCCAAACTCTACAATATTTTTTTTACATTTACCATTTATATCTCTGAGATAAAACCTTCAAATTCTCTTCCAGTTCCATACTACAGGCCAAAGAGACAACAGGTGTTAAACGAAATCAGTGGCCGCCAGTCCAACTCCAGCAGCAGCTTAAAAACCTACGATTTACTCATATGAGTACAGCGTAGGTTTTATCTCAGAGATCTCGACGAGCTAGGTATGGCACTTTGACACCGAGGTCGCGGGTTCGATTCCCGCACAAGACGTACATTTGTGTGCATAAACATGTCTGTTTGTCTTGGTCTGGGTGTTTTCTATATATTAGATGTATGTATTTATAAAAAAATATATTTAAGTATATTTCAGTTATCTCGTACACATAGTACAAGCTTTGCTTAGTTTGGGAGTGGATGGCTGTGTGTAATTTGTCTAGGAATATGAATATGCTAGCAAAAGTTTGAAATTATCGATAACAAACATCGACTTTTACGACTCGGTAAATGTTAGATCTTACTTGACAATCTTATAATTTACCGCAGTTCAGATTTTTAACGTAACATATACATCTCAAATGTCGGAGTATGCAGCGGCACAGAAACCACAAATGAATCGGTATGATGACCGCTATTATAGTTCCGCAAACACATATCTAGAAGTAAATAGACGGTAACCACAAGAGTAAAAAAAAATCGGGTTGCACTCCGGGAGTGCCGACAGTGAAAATTTGAACATTAACGTTGTGCATTTTTGAATATTTTGGAATGGTTAGGGAACAATTTCGCACAAATTGCTTTATTTATCTGTAGAAAAGTACATACTATCATTTATGTGGTAAAATACAGTATACATTTATTGTACACAAACATGACAATTTAAATTACATTCAAAATAAACACCAGAAGGCATACATTTTAGGGATATTGTTATTGGGTTATTGGGGGATATTACTTCCTCTCCTACGCCGCGCCGGCGGTCTACCTCCCTCCGTCTTACGAATTTTCAATTAGGTCACGTGTCCTGACGCGAGTTTAACATTTTTTACACATCCCAAAAAGTACACAACGCCGCTAAAAAAAGGTTTCACTTAAAAAAAATGAGATGATAAGGGAAATTATATGTTTAATTGTGTAATTATGAAGGCTTTTTGACAACATTATTATCAAAAACGTATCCTACCACTGACTAACCGAAAGCGCAAATCAAGCTATATTGATGATGCTCTATCAAACGATGAATCAAATTCTCTTCCAGTTACACCATACTACCGGCCAAAGAGACAACAGGTGCTAAACGAAGTCAATGGCCGCCAGTCCAACTCCAGCAAAGGCTTTACAAAATGTCCGCACCAAGCCGCAGTGGTGCACTGTGGAACAGTATCGATTCAAGGGAAACCCGGCATAGGATATTATGATGGGTGTGAGCTGATGATGATTACTCGACAAATTTTACGCATCACGCTTCAATATACGTACACAGAGGAAATAAATATAGATCCCAGATTATACGATTTATATTTTTCAATGTATTAACTAAAATAAATGGCTACGCATCTAATTAAAACCACGCGTTGGTCGATAATTGCTGTGACCTACTTCAAAAAAATGAGAGAATTTATCGATTTCAGGTCACATACTGTAATTACATTTAATACAGACATTTATAATAGCAATCGATATTCTATTTTAATTCCACAATTTGCTTTCCATTTAATCAAGGTACTGAATTGTCAACACGACTAATAAACAGGAAATAACGCAGCTAGCAATAGCTATTACCACAAACTCAGTTTACATTTTAAATGTCCGAGATTTCCATTAGCTTCCATCTATAACACCATTCAATATTCATAAAGAAACTAATTATAAATTCAAATTCGACTCACCAATTTTAGCGCTGCTGAACACGATCAAGGCGTGAGTGTCATCCACCCACTTTATCTCGAACCCAGTATCTTTGTAATCACTGAACACCGACAACAAATCATTGGTCTTGAATTCACTTGGAAAGTCATACACTTCTATCACATGCGCAAACGTCTCATCGTACGGACCGTTGAATAAAGCCTGCCCTTTAGTCTGGTATTGTTCGTAATTATTCTTCGCTTTACTTATATGTACTTTCCCCACTGTCGACGTCAATTCCTCTAAAAGAGACGGGTCTAAACATTCCCCGCTATCATCAAACACAGCGTCCCAGTCATTCTCCTCCCTTTTCAGAGACACTTTAGCCTCCAACTTAGCTTTTAATTTCTTAGGCTCGGGCTCCTTCACTTCAGGAGTAACGGCCACTTCAACTTCATTTTTTGTCTCATCTACTGGATCAGATATAATCAACACATCTGAATGAAAACTCTGTTTTATAATCCTCTTGCTACTTCTATTTATCTCTAGTGACGCACGTTTCAACTCGTTTTTCTCTACATCCTCATCTTTACTATAAATATAATCATTATCAATAATATTGCTTTGATTCGCTTGGTTTACAGCCATCGTTTCTGGTTCATTGGGCCTCCAGTCGTCTTCAGAGCAATCGTAATAATTTGGACTGTAGAACCCTAGCTGCCCATTCGCGAAGTAATCACCTATATAGAAATTCTCTCCTACTTCTAGAACATTATAACTATTATCACTATAAGATATTGCACTATCACTATTTGGCACTTGGCAAGCTGAAGGCACAGATTCGTTTGTATCGCTCGCCGCTGCTTGGTCTATGCTTGGAGCTGTGTGAGATCTTTGATTCCTGAGGTGAGGTGGGGTGTAGACATTACAGAAGTTTTTGTCTATGGATCTTCTTGGGGTGCCTGAGGTGGACTTTTCCCTCGGCGCTGGTGACTTGGAGGACTTGGTTCCTTCAGCGCTGTGGCTCGTCCGCCTATGGTTAGGCTCCGGTTTAGGATCTTCGGAGTTATTCTCTCCGCGTAAGGCCCGCGGTACGTACACCGCGCGATCTGGACGTCGAGGCTTCGTTGATCCAGATCTGGTGGGAAAGAAGAATCGATTAGAATTGGTATATTCGATTACAACAAGACTATTCGATGTAACTCGAACATAGGGGAAGCCATATTACAACATAGAGGCCGTGTCATCGAGACAGAAACTATTATATTCCCACGGCATATAAACAGCCATATACGCAAGCGAAGTCGCGACAGAACGCATTTGCATATAAATGTGCTGATGAAAATCGTAATGATTACGCCTATAGTAATTAAATCTATGGTAATTCGCTACTAATCAATTCTTTAGGCCATTGTATGCATTAACACTAAATAGGTAGAGGTCAAATGACCCAATTTGGAATTTTGACGAAAAATTTCAAACTATTTGTTAACAGGATTTTCAGGGGCGCGTTCACCAAGTAAGTCTATGGTAATTCGCAACTACTCAGTTCTTTAGGCCATTGTATGCATTAACACTAGAAAAATGGGTAGAGCCGTAGAGGTCAAATGACCCAATTTGGAATTTTGACGAAAATTTTCAAACAACATAATTGTTGACAGGACTTTAAGGGACACGTTTACCAGTACTTGGACGAGACTGGTTTGATTATTATCATTATAATGTCAACACTTACTAACTGTGCCCTGCGGTTTCACCCGTCCTTTCGGCTCTTAATGGTTGTACCTATCGTAACGATATATCTCAAAAATGAAACATTTCTAAAAAAATAAAAGAAAAAGTATATTTTATTTTATCGCTTTAATGACATACAACTTTATATTCCAGTATTAGAGCGAAAAATTGCATTACAATGCATTACGACATTTACGATAGAAAACTCGTTTTCACTTTCATTAAACACAATAAACCGTGGAAAGCATTTGCCCTTTGTGCAATCAATGACCGTCCGAGAAAAATCAATTATCTGTCTAAAGAACATCGTATATACGCGTGACGACTCACTAACAGCTTTACTGAAATGCTAAAGAAGCGTGACAAATTGTGACGACTCGTTATAGACGCGAAATGTCGAACACAGAATAAGTAACGATGCTCCGTGTGAGCCATAGATTTTGACACTTCTAGATACCGCAAGTTGTTGTTGTAGCAGTCAAAATTAGCATGCATTGTTTGTGCACTTGCCATTCTCAATTCAAAAATTTAATCCTCAACTCTACAAATCCACTTATAAACAAAATTTATCGTACAAGAATGGATAATCGCTATGTAGAAACTACATAAATTCTCTCTGGCCGCGGTATGATTGCCTACAAGTTGTAGCTGCGTAGGAATAACACGGCAAAATTGTACAATGTATACAAATAGATTACTATTATATTTTATTACTTTCTGGGCATTGAAAGCATCTTGACATTACGCAGTTTCTGTTGACGCGGTTTGAATGTTTAAATTGTTAAAATATCATTACTAAATGACACGCGTGACGTCAATGATATCAGGAAATGTAATGGCAATAAGTCATTATACATTTGCTGATATTATTGAAGGTCATTGAGAAAATGACACAAGTCGATTGCGTCCTATTTAACATTTTGTGTGCCGTGGTACAGTAATAAAATTCGCGTTACGCCAGTGGTTAATGAACAACAGATAGTATGTCTAGTCTACTCTTTGTCTAATGAGAAACTTAACGTTGTCAAAATTTTTGATAACAAAGCAGCGGTGTCTGGAAAAAAAGGCCAACTTTTTACTTTGTATCTAGAAAGGCCTTTAGAACTTGCTCCGACCCAGTTTATGTGAATATATCACAAATAGTTACTTAATTTAAATTCCTCACTAGAGAAGCTTTGTTAATCAATATTAAGGTTTATTGTTTATTTATGGGCCGTGTGGTTTCGGCAGACTAGAATAGAATCACTCCAATTCTTCCCGTGGATGTCGTACAAGGCGACTAAGGGAAATACATTATCAAATATCGATCAGGCCTCCCCAACCCGTTTGGCCAGCGTGGGGAGTGTAGGCCAAATCCTCCTTCCGTCTAGGACGGACGAGAGAGGGTCGTGCTCCTGTAGTGGAGACTAAAATGGACCTGATGATGATGATGATGAGTTTTGGCTACTGAACTATCTATTTATATAAAAAAAAACGGTTGTCTGTAAAGTCGGTTTACTGACGATAGTTGAACGTGACAACGTCATAAGAAAATACTGACGGAATGTTTGCATTTTTCAAAAGAAAATTTTAATGGAACGCCTCAGAGCGAGGTAACGCCGCATACGTCATGTTTTTTCGTGCGTGCAGCCGGCTCCATCGAATTATAAGACGTTGTCATGTCAATAATCCATATTTCCCTTGGTCACGGCATCACGCGTGAACGGCTGGACCGATTTGGCTATTTCTTTTTATGTTGTATTTGTTATTATCAGGGGTAGGTTGTTATGAAAGAAAAATATAAGACAGTTGCGCGGAAAATTAGAAAATTTAAGAAAACTAAATGACCATTACTTTTCTAAAGTAACTTTATGTCGTTTGACAGAAATGTCAGTTAATTGACAGATTGCGCGAAACCAATTCGAATTCAACATTCATTGTTAAGAAGACACTGACCTGACAGACGTTGTCCACGTCTGTCAGGTCAGCCAGTAATATTATAATTTTTGCACAATTATTAACACGAATTCCGATTTTCGGAGTACGATTCATTAAAGAAATCCTAAATTACGACCTACATTATTTTTGAACCCAATAAACAAAGTCTTTTTAAAATCATGATTTATCATTTACATGCTTTTAATTTCTCAAGAGACACATGCAGCATCCGCTTTGCCTCAAGAAATACGCTCTAACAACCTGGCTTCCTTCAGTCGCAGAATGTACTTTTCGCAAAATGCGTCCCATACACAAAACGTACCATTCTCAAAATGAACCTTTCTCAAAATGTACATTTCTCAAAATGTATCTTTCTCAAAATGTACCTTTCTTAAAATGTCCCTAAAATGCCGCAGAGACGCCGATATCACCAGAGTCGTCTTGAACTCTGGGTATCGTTGTACAGTCACGTCATTATCATACCTATTACAACTATTACTTAACGCGACTTCAGTTATCGAGGGCAAGGCCGCGGAGCGACTGTCCGCTGCGGGCCGCGGCCCCCTCTCACCGCGGCACACTTTCGATACTGCTGCTCTGCATGCGATAAACATATTGTGATAAATTGTTTCATTATCTCGTCTAACTCTTTGATGGCAAATAAGTGGCATGCTTGATGGAGCGTTCTGAATCACTGCAATTAGCTAGTAAATTATAATCATTTCGGCCGAAGGACGTCTACTAATCAACAAAGGTCTGGGGCCCTACACAGCTTAAGCTGAATCCGATCGAATATTTCGATTCCAAGTCTTAACTTAAATTTAATGATAAACATCTTCAGCTAAATCGGCAGAGCTCTAGGGTTTCTACCAGATAAGCTGTTTTTAGCTTTTTAAAACTTTAAGTTTAGCAAATGTTTGCAAAATTTAAAGTTAGCTTAGATTGGTAGTGGTTGTGTACCACTACCAATCTAAGCTAACTTTAAATTTTATCCTCATGGTAATCGGCTTCAGCCGAAGCTGAAACCGTTTCCGGATTTTTTTATTGCGAAAATCAAACTTCAGCTTAGATTTATGGTACAGTAGCGCGTCGATTATCCGAACTAATTGGGAGATATGGGTGTTCGGATAACCGGTATTTTCGGATAATCAAACTACCTATAATGTATATTGATTCAGCCATACATGTTTACGTACAGCTAAATGAAAACCATATTTACATTACCAACAACATTAACCATATTAATGACAAATAGGAATTAAACAAAATAAGTACAATCTAGTAGATAGTAAAACATGTATATCATCATCAGACATCATCATCTGCCTACCCACTGCCGGGCGGGCGTAATAGTTCGGATAAGCGGTCGTTCGGATAATCTACGCTCCACTGTAATTGTATTTAGCTTACCTGGTAGAAAGCCTGGAGCTCTATCGACTAAGCTGAAGATGTTTGTCAATAACCAAAACGTAAAAACTATTTTTTTCGAATAAAAATACTCGATTATGATCGAATCGGCTTCAGCTTCGGCGATAAAGCCCCTAGTCTCGGGCCCAACCGCCTGAACTAATGTCAATGCCTAGCGGATTTTACAACTGCGAAAATCAAACTACAGCTTAGATTACTGGAAATTGTGTTGAGCTTAGCTGGTAAAAATCCTGAAGCTTTACCAATCTAGTTAAAATTATTTGTCAATAACTTAAACCTAAGCCCCATTTTTGGGAATCAAAATATTCGCTGGGTATCAGTTTCGGTTTAGGCATTAGATCCCCAGGTCTCAGGACCTTAAATAGGTCATCGGTCTATTTTGTGAGGGGTCGTATGCTGCATTTTTTCCGATCCCAATCCAAGTTTCTGCCACAACTAACTATCAGCTAAGTGTAATACCTATTGTCACTTTTGTGCGCATATTTTTAGAGCTCTATCACTTGGGTAACTATATTTCATAGTAAATAAGTCTCCTGTTTAATAGAGCGTTCTGTTGAATCATACATGCAATTAGTTAGTACATTATAATCATTTCTACCGAAGGATGTCGACTACCGTACAAGATTGGAAGGTACTCCCCTTACTATTAGCTCCAGCATTGGTATCTTGGGTGTTGACATATTGAGTGATGTTCAGTTTCGTGGTCACTTGGAATGCAAGGCCAAATTGGCCTCTAGGAAAATTGGCATCATCTGTAAAGCCAGAAGGTATTTTACACCACAGCATGGCCTTCAACTATATAAAGACCAAGTTAGGCCTCATATGGAGCACTGTTCACTTCTCTGGGCTGGTGCGCTCCAGTACTTACTTGCTCCATTTGACTGCATACAACGAAGAGCTGTACGAATCGTCGATGAGCCAATGATATGTGATCGGCTGGAGTCTTTCTCTGCTCGCAGAGATGTTGCATCTCTTTGCGTTCTATATAAATTATACCACGGGGAGTACTCGGATGAGCTATTTGATTTGATACCTGCCGCTGAGTTCCACTATCGTACAACTCGCCATAAATTAAAATTCCATTCATGTCATCTTGATATTTGGCGATCTACTACAGTACGATTTTTAAGACATTTTCTACAATCGCTGAGGAAAGGAGGAAGTTGATTCCACAACTTCACAGAAGTTGTGGAATCAACTTCCCTCAGCGATATTCCCAAATAAATACGACATGGAGGCCTTCAAGAACAGAGTCAATATTTCCCTTAAAAGGCTGGCAACGGATTGGCGAACCCTTTGGTGTTGCTGATTTCTATGGGCGGTGGTGATTGCTTTCCATCAGGTGACCCACATGCTCGCTTGACCCCCCCCCCCCCCCCCCCTCATATAAAAAAAAAATATATTATCTCTTTATCAGCCTTATTACCCCTACAAAATCCCTGTTTTACCCCTGCGCGGGTAACTACTCCCAAGTTCAGAATCAACGAGGTAGTGATACTCCAAGCGGAGCTCTTTATTGTTCTAAGCTATGACCGCCCGATGCTACACAATTAAATGCAGTCAACGGAGCATTTCCAATACCAATGGGTGGGTGCCCTCAGAGATTTTTCTAGGGTCTCTGCAAAAACATTTTCACGCTCTTTTTGAAGAACCCTATCTATGCCTTCAGCATATTACTACTTACAATGACGACGATCAATTTAGGTCAGTATGGACTAATACATTGCATTGCACTAATAAAGTGTATCGCATTACCTGATCGATCAATTTTGAGTAATAGCAAGCAATTAATAAATAAAAAATTTAAATTAAATAAAAAATTATAAATAAAATCGTAATTAATAGCAAGCGATTAATAAATAATAAAATAAAATTGTAACTAAAACACATAATCTCCCAATACTATTTAAAGAATAATATACTGTTAAAAGATCTTTTGAAATTGAGAATGACGTAATACTGTGCAATTAATAAATAAACAAATAAAATCGTAATTAATAGCAAGCGATTAATAAATAATAAAATAAAATTGTAACTAAAATACATATCCTATCTCTCAATACTATTTAAAGAATTATACTGTTAAAAGATCTTTTGAAATTTAGAATGACGCAATACCTACTACGCAATTAATAAATAAAGAAATAAAATCGTAATTAACAGCAAGCAATTAATTAATAATAATATAAAATCGTAAATAAAATATATAAGTTTCCCAATACTCTTTAATGAATTATACTGTTAAAAGATCATGAAATTGAGAATCACATAATAATATGCAATTAATATATCTCGACGGTCCCTACGTATAAAGCGACATGTCAAAAATGGCAATTTTTTTCATTGCATAAATTGCTATAGATTGCCCGTAAAAAACATTTTCTTTTTTATTTTATTGATTGTATATAATCAAAAAGTAAGAAATTAACTCATTTGTCCAATAATAATATTCTTTAATTACTATATCGTATTATAAGCAGACATGTCTGAAATGACATGTCGCTTTATACGTAGGGACCGTCGATCTATACTAATATTATAAAGAGGTAAAGTTTGTGAGGTTGTGAGGTTGTAGGGAGTAATCTCTGGATCCACAGAACCGATTTTAAAAATTCTTTTACAAATAGAAAGCCGCATTATTTGTGAGTGTCTTAAGCTATAACACTCGTATATTAACCCGAAAAATGAAAAGACGTTTTCGTAAAAACGGGAGAAGCCGCGTTCCGAAGCTAGAAAACAAATAAAATCGTTTGGAACCAGAACGGTATAAAAACATTGCATTATTGGGACTTTAAATTAAGTTTCGCAAACATGTTTCCGAGTTTAACACACAATGTACCAGATAAGATAGCGATAGATACCGCTGATAATAAGGTGTCAAGCGAGTGATTATGCCTGATTGTGTTATAACAAGAACAAACCAGAAAAAAGATTTAAACAAACTTTTATTATTTAGGGATGTCTAAGCATACGGCTCGCCTGATGTGAAACAGTTACCGTAGCCATATTAATGCTCGCAATATGAAGTATTGCTCGCGCACCGCCCCCCCGCGGCCAACGCAGCAACTCCTACCTTACTGGTAACTGCACACACTCGCAGAAACACAACAACCCTCAAGGGAATTGATATTTGGCTGCGGTATTCTGTGAGGTGGAGGTTCTTCCCCAGTCGGGCAGCTTACAAATACACTATGCCCTACCTCTCTTTGAAAGCCTCTTCTCTTCTTTGTTTTGACGAGCTCGGTGACGCAGCGGTTAATGACGCGGCTTCGACACCAACGCTCGTGGGTTCGATTCCCACATAGGACAAACATGTGTGCAAGAACATGTCTGTTTGTCTTAGTCTGGGTGTTTTCTATGTATCATAAGTATGTATTTACAAAAAAAAAATGTATTTACGTATGTTTATCAGTTGTCTAGTACCCATAACACAAGCTTCGCTTACTTTGGGGCTAGATGGCGCTGTGTAATTTGTCTGACAATATTTATTTATTTGTATTCTAGTAATTCCATAGTCGATTTCAATATACATTTAACCTACACATGATTTATAATCCTTCCTTATTTATTTATCTTCGGTTTGAAGTGGAACTATTTTGAAATAAGCCCTTATAAGTTCTTCTAAATCCTAAAAAGGCTCAATTTGGCTCTCGCATATATATCCCTCGCATAGATTTCGGTCAGCCTTATGTTTAACACTCATATTAGAATGCACTGCACGTGCATCCTGCCAATTACCGAAAGAGGCTCTAGCAAAAGAGAGGCATAGCGTATTTGTAAGCTGCTTGACTGGGCAAGTACCTCCACCTCACAGAATACCGCAGCCAAATAACAATAGGCTATTTTCCAATGTTTAAAAATCGTATAAATTATTTAAAAATATCGTAAAATACACAAAACTATAAAGATCTGCAAACTTTCATTCTAATATCTTCAGTCAGACTTTTTTTAGCGTCGATCAAAGTTTGGCGGGAAAGTCCATTTTAAAAGTATGAAATTATTAAAAAATAATATTTCCATTGGAGAAGCAATAAAAAATGCTACAACTTTTATTATGATACTAATCACATAAACGTAAAATTTAACATAGCTGTCGTACAAATTTCTGATTTGATGCATACAAAATACAAACCTGTGACGTCATAATTCGGTAGTCTTTTGTATGGAGCGTTTTGGGGCAGTCTAAAAATTGTGATTTTCAAATTACCATATCTCGAGAGATTTTTGTGATATCGAAGTAATTCTTTCACCTATGGTTATATTATGGAGACGTCGCTACATATCAAACAGAAAAAAATGTTAGTCAAGTAGCCTATTCCCTTGAGCGTTGTTGTGTTCCCACGATTGAGTGAGGTCACCAAAAAGGAACAAGTTGGGGTGTAAGTAGTTCATCAACATCTTTGAACCAAAGCCAACCTCACCTGCAAGTGGTGCATGCTGCTGACTGAAAAACGAGGCTTTGGCGAGAAGTAGGGCATAGTGTATTTTTTAAGCTGCTTGACTGGAGAAGTGCCACCACCTCACAGAATACTACAGCCTAATAACAATTCCCTTGAGGGTTGTTGTGTTCCTGCGAGTAAGTGAGGTCACCAGAAAGAAAGAAAGGAAGGAAGGAGTATAGGCTGGCAACGGATCGGCAACCCCTTGGTGTTGCTGATCTACATAACCCGTGAAGATTACTTTCCATCAGGTGCTCGTTTGCCACCCTCTCTTATAATAAAAAAAAGTTGCTGCGCTGGCAGCGAGGGTGGCGGCGCGCGAGTGATCTTATAATATCAATCTGTATGACATTATCTTGTTGACATTTGCTTTGTTTACGAGAATCATTATCATAAATTGCATACTAAATGCACCGAACAAATTACTGTAATGCAATATTACAAGTTGCATAATGATAATTACCCTAACATTATTGCTAATGTGTTATAATTATAGTCCTGTTTTTTTCTTAATTTTGGTACCACATACCACATTCGTAAAGTTCTGTTTTTCCAAAGGTAATCTGGTAGAGCATGCTTTTAGCGTTAAGTCCGCCTTTTGTACCTATTTGTGTTCAATTTAAGTTTAAATAAACAAGTACATAAGTATATTCAAAAGCAGTAATTATTCATATCCAACCATACGGAAACATAATAACTCCTATTAGTTAAGGAAAACATACAAAACCAGTACCTTATCACACCCAAAAGCTGACGTAAACACGATATTAACAAAACAATATTTATCAAATTACCTAATAATTGAAAATTCGCACACTTCGAACAATAGACACTCACTCTTCCGTTAGCTCCAAGGCCGACATGCGAACACTATAAAACTCACAGTAACACTCACTTTACATCAAATTGTAACACAATAAACATACAATTTTAGAGTTGTGTTAGTTGATAATAACGCGCACGACCGCAGCGTACGCGACTCGATCAACAAATGTGTAGGAAGCGAAGTACCGACCTGCTCTTTTCCTGAGGTGCAGCGCGCCGCGGCGCCTGCGCAACCTTGCAGCCCCCCACCGCATCTGCAACGATATTACATAAAGTTGTCATGTTTTCCTAATGCCTGTTTAGGAGTTAATGTATTTATGTTTTGGTTGGGGTCATTCTTAATGGTTTATTTGATTGTTTTGTATTTTTAGTTTGATCATGTAAGCGGAAATTTGTCGACCGTGTCAGAACTGCTAATGGACCATTTATAATTAGGCGTATCGTATAGATGACAATAATAGACTGATACAGTAAAAACTTTATTGTACAAGAAAAATTACATAAATACACAATTACAAAAATAAAAAAAAGAAGAGATTTTATCGTACAATGGCGGACTTATCCTATTAGGGATTTATTCCAGCTAACTATAGAAATCCTGAAAGAATATATTTATTTTAAAATTTGGCGATATCTTAGTAGGTACTTGTCATATACTGATGTAACCTAGCAACGGTTGTCATTGTAAATATAGATACGATAAAATAAATATTACTTAAGGGGCCAGATCGTGAAAACTGTGAAAAGAGTGTTACGATTTTTCATATTTAACCTATTTAGATATGATTGATATCAATGATAATTTGTATATATTACAATCAAAGACCAAAAATTATTGTATGATTATATTAAACTCTTAAAATCTAATAGTTGTTTTATAATAAAGGTCAACAAACGCACAAAATTGAGAAAAAATGCAAAAACATGCCTTCGTATTTTTCAGATTTAACCCAATAAATCAACACAAATTGATAAAAAGAAACACTTTTTGAACACTGAAGAAACCAATAAATATAACATATACTTTTTTTTTGTACCTTTACAAACAAAGACTTCCTCTTTTAAAGCCCTAAAATCTAGATATGTTTTACGTAAATTCTCCATAGAAAAATGTATGAAAAATGACGCACATTCCGATATTACGAATTAGTACTCTGGGTCGCCGCTAATCGCCAGTGTGTTTTTATATGTCAAGGTGACACCACGCGCGTCGGATGCTCCAGCAAAATTACGTGTTGTGAATTTGTGTTTTTTGTGAAAAACTGTAAGTATAACTAATTTACCAATATAATGAATGTATATAAATCGTAAAAAATACAAAGAATGAATTAGATACTTTGTTGAGTAGGTTATTTTATGAACCTTGTAAAATATGTATCAATTCAGGCTTGAAACATGATTTCAACATGCTATAGCCAATATCATAAACGTATCTAGTCGGTAATCGAGAGTTTTTTTCGCAGGACTGATTGAATTTGAATTTGCCAGGGAAAAGAAAGTTTAGTACGCATTATAAAAATATGAAAGCCAAAAGATCTCGGAAAAAATGTAAGTTCCTTCCTACTTATTTATTTATCTGCCTACTTTACTACGTCTTGTCCTAAATACCTCCTACCTAGAAAAAAATTACGAGATTTCTGTGAAAGTGTCATATAAAAATCCTAGTTTTATTTGTGTGCTTATCCTGTCTAAGTAGTAATAATAATATAATTTATTTTCATTTGAACAGGGTACATTACAAAGCTAATACAATACCTATGTCATATGATTTAGATCGCTTGATTCAGACATATACAATAGCATGTAAATATTGGTTTGTATTATAAGTAATAAAGTCAATTTCTACCTAGTATTCGTTTTCATGTTCATCATTATTGTCTAAATATCAGATTGTGGAAGTAGGTATGTTTCATAACAGAAATAGCACGGGCGCGCGGCTTTGTCGACATACTTCCCGCCAAAGAGACGCGACGCGCCTAGGGTCTGGTGTTGTACAAAAATTACAAAATAATTATAAAGTGGATAATAATGATGAATAATATTTCCAGTATTGAAAATAAAGAAAACCTTCAGGCCGAGACTCCAAGCAACACTGCTATGCTTAGACTACACACTATAGACGTAAGTTGTTATACGTAATTCTTGTAGACTTATTACATAAATAAACAAACTACCTTGGGGTGTAAGTGGTTCATCAAGATCTTTAAACCAAAGCCAAATTCACCTGCATGCGGTACACCCTGCTGACTGACAAACGAAGCTCTGGCGAAAAGAGAGGTAGGGAGCGTAATTGTAAGCTACCCGACTGGGGAATGTACCTCCACCTCACAGAATACCGCAGCCAAATAACGGTTTCCTTGAGGGCTGTTGTCTTCCTGCGAGTGAGTGAGGTCACCAGAAAGGAAGGAGATGCTGCGATGGCAGCGGGGGTGGCGGGGGTGGCGGCGCGCGAGCGATATTTTATGTTGCGAGCGTTAATATGGCTACGGTAACCGCTTCAGATCAGGCGGGCCGTATGCTTGTCTGCTACCCGACGTAGTATAAAAAAAAAAAATACCTAGTTAGTGATGGACGAAGACAAAATCTCAGTAGGGTGAAGTCTTCTAGTATCGGCCTCCTCCTAATATCGGCCTTTGCGAGAAAATGGAATATAGGGTAAGTGCTCCATTGAATGAACCCTTAAGGGCATTCCAAACTTTGAAAATTACAGCCAGCTACTTATGAGATCCTAACCAAAAAATATTTTATTTTATTATGTTCACAATTTATTCATGATTGATACAGTATACATATTTTAGCAAAAATGCTGATAGTTATTGAGATAATCTGCATTTTATACAAATATGGGGTATATTTGTATAAAATGCAGGTTATCTCAATAACTATCAGCATTGAACACACAAATCACCAGAGAATGAACAAAAAAATCCAGTGAATAAACCTTTTGAAACCCATTGAATGAACTACCACTTTTATATATCAGTTCTATATATAAATTATTATGTAAGAATTTATTTCGGGTAATTGTTATTGTAAATATATATATTTTTTTATTATATTAAATAGACGATATGATTACTATTATAATTGCGTGTTACTTGATATTTTATAACCTAAAGAGAACTATCTAACATTTTTTTTTTATACCACTAAGGTGGCAAACAAGCATACGGTCCGCCTGATGGAAAGCAGTTACCGCAGCCTATGGACGCCTGTAACACCGGAGGCATCACATGCGCGTTGCCGACCCTGTAAAAACCTCTTCAAGCCCTTTTTGAAGAACCCCATGCTGTAGTCTCCTGGGAAAACCTCAACAGGCAATTCATTCCACAGCTTGATAGTACGTGGAAGAAAACTTCTCTGGAACCGCACAGTACGTGACCATTTCGGTTCTAAAGTGTGAGGATGAATTCCCTGTCGATGGCGAGCGGTGCGACTGTAGAAGGAAGCCGTGGGCATCATGTCAAACAACTCCTCTGAACACACCCCATTGTACAAACGGTAGAACACACAAAGGGACGCAAAATCTCTTCTCAGACTTAAAGGTTCTAAACCGTCTGTCAGTTTGGGATCGTCAACAATCCTCACAGCACGCCTTTGAATCGAGTCACAGGGTGCAAGCTGGTATCTAGGCGCTCCCGCCCATAGATGGCAACAGTACTCCATATGCGGCCGAACTTGAGCTTTGTATAAGTCTTTGCCGCGGGTTGAAGTAATGTTTCGCCCTGTTGAGCACACCTAGTTTCTTCGATGCCAGCTTGACCTTCCCCTCCAGATGACATCGAAACTGGACGTCGCTGGAGATGTCAACTCCTAGAATACCAATACTATTGGCGATGGTGAGGGGTGTGTTTTCGAAGTGTGGAGCCACAGCAAATGGGGTTTTCTTAGCGGTGAACGCGCAGACTTGTGTCTTAGAGAGGTTAAATCGCACTAAGTTCTGTCGCCCCCAGTCGGACACTCTACTTAGTGTGCTCTCAATTTGCGACACAAGTTGTTCGCGGCTCTCCTCCACCAAAGAACGAGGGATATTTGCGCGGCCCGTGTAATAAGTGTCCCCGGTGCTGTCGTCCGCATAACAATGAATGCTGTCATTATACAACATATCATTAACATGCAGCAGAAACAGCGTCGGGGACAATACAGAACCCTGCGGGACGCCAGCATTGATGTCCATGCTATCGGAGCAACTGCCATCTACAACGGCTCTAATGCTTCTGCTGGACAAGAAGCTAGCAACCCATTCGCATAGCCCCTCGGGCAGACCGTAAGGCTAAGATGCCAAATGCTTAAAACATAATATTAATACTGGATTATTATTATAAAATATTTAATATTATTATTCATCACTTCTATGTTAGATTCTCCTTTCTCTTCTAAACTATTATATTTCTATAATAGAAGATTGGTTCTATATGTCATCATTATTTATTAATTTCTTTTTAGCTTGCATTTTGCTGTCTTTCCATGGTCGTTTTAGCTGAAAGGCACTTCTATGTGGAGATCTTTATTTATTTTATTTAATCAGTTCACTCCGTCTGGTTTTCGTCCTGGGCACAGTACTATTACTGCACTTCTAAAAGTTACTGAAGATATCAGGCTAGGTATGGAGGATAAACTGGTAATAATAAAAGAACACCTCGTTCGAATATTGGTCAAAAAATTGACAACCGTTTATAAAAGTTGTGTACAAAAAATTAGCCAACTGCATTAAGGCTAAGATGCCAAATGCTTAAAACTGTGTGTTCATTGACTAGATTTTCTTCAATTTCGTGATCCAATTATCGAACACCCCTATAATTTATTTATGATAATTAAAATTTATGCAATCTGCTTTTTGTAAGATAAAACAGTTCTTTTTACATCCTACTATCAAATTTTGTTAACACTATCACATTTATAGTGTCTACAAAGTGAATATCAAAACACCAAGTCTCAGCAATGCCCTAAATTCTGCTCCATACAATCAAAAATACGACAGAATACTTTCATTTTAGGCGGTCGCGATTTTGAAACTATAGGTCACAGGCAAATACCTGTGTGTTCAGTTGACGTAATATAATGTTTCGATTGAGAAAAAAATACTGGCTTGAGTAGAAAAGCTTAGATTTCTTATTATATTGAAAAATGTGTGTTTTGTTCATTGACTGGTGGGTGTTAATTCACTGGAGCACTTACCCTAACTATTAAAATAACCCTAAAATTATAATAGTTTTTATTCAAAAAGCGACTCTATATGCGAATAATCCATATTTTGGTGCGGGTGCTTCAATATTTGAACGTTCAGTTGGCAATAGAGCACGCGCCGGTACCGACTTGTGTCGTTTAGTGGCAGTGGCGAGTCAAATCCCGGTTGCGAGCGCATTGAGTTAGTTAGTATTTAAATGGAATTAAACATACCTATGGTATTTTATATTGTTTTTTATTGAAGAAAAACCAAGGTTTTTACATTTACTTGTCTTTTTTATGAAATAATCGCAGGGTCGAGGTTAGGGATCTTTATTTATTGATAAATCCCAATATCGGCCACCCGGCCGACATTAGGAAAATGCATGAAAACGCTAAACAACATGTTTAGCTATTTTTTATGTTAACAGGAATATTAATAAGGTTAAAAATGAAACAACAGCTTTTTTTATTAAAATTATTGTCCTGAACCGACTTTACAAACAACCAGTTTTTATTACGTTTATTTATATAAAACGTTCAAGATTTTGATCTAGTGTTATGTGTTTCAAAGATGTATTCTAAGGGAGTTCTTAGCTATGTTTGAAGAAATTTGGCCCATTCTTTTTTAATTATTTTTTATAAAAAAAAATAAAGCCATTATCTTTCTTTACAGGAACTAGTTATTGAAAACAGTCAAGAGGGAAAGGTGGATGAAGTGGAAGTTGGGCGTAGAGTAATAGATATTTCTTTTTTTTATAAAGCTCTTCAGGCCATAGGGGACCACGGTCCAATGGATTGTAAGTTAAGTTACCTCAGTATAATAGGTGAAGTAAAAGTTGGTCTGGACTCAAAACTCATCATGAAATGTAGTATGTGTAGTATGAAGTTTACTGTGTGTTTGGTTGAAAAGAAAGAAGATAGCATGGAAGTGAATCATCAAATTGTATCTGGTATCATATCATCTGGTGGGAGCTACTCTCAGTTAAAAACATTAACTGCCGCAGTAACCGTTACCAATCATGTCACCTTCATTATACAATGAAATTAATAATACGGTTTGCGATTGGTGGGAAAAGACAGCAACACATTCCATGGCAGAAGCTGTCAAGGAAGAAGCAGAGTACGCAGTCTATAGGTAGTGTTGATAAAAATGGTACACCATTAATATCTGTTGCTGTTGACGGTTGTTGGAGGAAGAGATCTTATGGTAAGAATTTTTCCGCCTTATCCGGCGCAGCTGCGATAATTGGCATTAAAACTAATAAAGTATTGTTTTTTGGAGTTAAAAATAAATACTGCGTAGTCTGTGCACGAGCCGCAAAGAACAACAGTCAGCCCCCGGAACACCATTGTTTCAAGAATTATTCAGGATCATCTACCGGGATGGAATCGACCATAATAGTTGAGGGGTTTAAACGTTCCATTGTTGATCACGGTGTAATTTATAATAAATTTGTAGCAGACGGCGATTCTAGTACTTATAAAAAAATATTAGATTCTCGTCCGTACGATAATTTAATAGTAGAGAAAATTGAATGCAAAAATCATCTTTTACGAAACTACTGCAATAGCTTGGAGAAACTGTCAAAAGACACTAAGTATCCTTGCGAATTGCGGAAATTCCTAAAAGAAAGGTATTTGCGTTTAAGAACGGGTGTAAAATGCGCGATTAAATATTGGGCGGATCAAAATCAGTCACTCGAAGAAAAAATAAAAAATCTTAGTGAAGATATCCTAAATGGTCCACAACACGTATTTGGTAATCACCAACATTGCAAGGAGTATTTCTGTAGACCTGATACTCGTCGAATAGAACCTGTTGGATTACTTCCAACAATTGTTGGATGCGGATTAATGGACGCGGTAGAAATTTTAAGTAAAAGACTGTCATATCATTCTAGAAGTTTAATTCATAATTGCACAAGTAATATAGTTGAAAGTTTTAACGGAGTAATTGCCAAATTAGTTGGGGGTAAGCGTGTAAATTATTCTTCCCGTGGTTCTTATGCGGGCCGATGCGCAGCTGCTGTTGTGTCTTTTAATACGGGATCGATTCATAGTAAAACTCATGAAGTCATATTTAAATGTAGTCCGATTCCTTTGATCGCGAAAGTGGAAAATTGTAATCGTAGAAACCGTTTAATTGCTAAACCTAAATTAAGATTGAAAAAAAGCCACAACACTGTATCGAAAGACGCTCACTATGGACCAAACTGCGAAAAACCTGATCTGAGTCCAGAATTATATGAGAAAGCCAAGCCATCTTTTTTAGCCGATTTAAAGTTGTCTTGTGCTGAAAGAGAGGAGCTTGAAAGGTCGACCCATTTGCAAAGAAGTAGTGCTGAGTGGATGAGTACAAGGAGAAAATTACTAACCTCATCATCATTCGGGGAAGTTTGTAAAAAACGAGAGAGCACAAGTTGTGCTGCTTTTGTTGGTAAAATCGTTTATGGTAGTAATATCTCCAGTTTGCTTGCTATACGGTACGGTATCGAAAACGAAGAAACCGAAATTAGACAGTTAGAAATTCAAAAGAATATTAGTATACAAGGTTGCGGTTTGTTCGTCGACGATCAATATGAATTTCTTGGTAATACACCAGATGGCATTTATGCAAACGGTTTAATTGAAATTAAGTGCCCACATTCTTTAGCTGGCATGACTCTTGATGAAGCAATGGCCAAACATACCTTTTGGGCAAGGCTTCCAAGAGTTATGTCATAAATAAAAATCATAACTGGTATTTCCAAATTCAGGGACAGGTACATATTACTAAAAGAAACGTTTGCATGCTTGGCATCTGGTTTGGTGCTACTGTACCTATGAAAGTTTATATTTTAGAAAAGGACGACAAATTTTGGAAGGAGAAAATGGAGATGAAATTAGTTAGGTTTTATTACGATTGCCTACTTCCAGAATTAGTTGATCCTCGGCAGTCACGAAGCATGCCCATTCGTGACGCGCCCAGTATCATAGAGGCTATGAAAGAGAGGAAAGAAAGACCTTTACGTGTTTTGAAAGAGAAGAACGCCTAATGGTTTTGAAAGAGACTGAGGTAACTTAACTATCCAGCCGGTCGATTCACGTAAACACGCCAGTCCAAAAGTCGTTTTAACTTAGAAACTTAGAAATCGCCTTTTGCTTTTCTGTTTTAAACGCACTTACTTATCTAGTCTTGGATTGTCATAAATCTTTCAATAGCTCAATTACTATACAATTCCTATACGATTTTGAAGAGTTACCTGGTGTAAAGAATCATCAAAATTGTTTCAAAAATACAGCGAATTGAGAATCTTCTTCTTTTTTTAAGTCGGTTAAAAGGGCTTAATTTGCAAAAAACGAAGTGACATTTTTAAGTCCCTACGCTACGGTTTTTATTACGTGAATCGGGCAGCTGGTACTCATTCTGATAAGTTTTGCAATAGCAATTGATTTTATCATCAAATTAGCAGAAATCAAAATTTGATCAGTAATCGTTAAAATGAAAAAACATTAGAATTTTGAACTCATATTTTGTTATTGTTTACTTACTTTTAATTAGTATATTAATAATTTATAAACTTGTGTTTCATTTATTTTTGTACAACCCTAGCACGCTTTTTAGATGGCGACTCATATTTGTTATTGTTTACTTACTTTTAATTATATGAATCATTTTTATACTTTCGTATACTAGCGTAGCAAAAGTTATTAACTCAAAAATTACATGCAAACAAAGTTGAAAAAAAAGTTGACATGGCCGATAATTGGTGCCACCACCCTATTTGAGTTTACGCAATAGGCACATTTCCTTGCGTAGAGATATACACTAGCGAGGAAAGCTCGATGTTATTTCGACCGTACTTCCTACTGAATTTGCAATTATTTTGTTGAATGAATATTTTACGAAATAAGAATAAACTTTGGTAGGAAAATTACAAATAAATACATAGTTGGAATTTTTGGTAAGTAGAATACAAAAAGGTCAGTCCGGACCTGCTCTTGATTGTTTAATATAAATAGAAAAACATAAAAATTGTGTCTCAACTACTCTTATTAATCTAGTAATTAATATTTATTATCATTTTATAACGAAAAACTAGTCTTAGAATATTTTACACTCGTCGTTTATTTCCAATAATCCAACATTTTTGTTATGCTGTAAATATTCAACTTCAATAACAATTGGAACGTTTGTCGCAAAACATTTTGAAAATCGCGCTGTCTTTGGGTCATTCACCCGCCCCGTCGGTTGTTTCAGTAAACAGTAGCGCTGCGGTCGCTCGAAACCGATGTCGCGCCTAGACAATCTGGGCCCTTAAAACTAATGAAACACTTTATTTAACAAATTGGCGACGAGGATGCCTGTTGATCTTAAGAAATACAAACGCGTGCGTGCCTCATTACGTGGGACACTCACTCGAACAGAAAATTATGTCAATTCAGCAGAAAATATTAGTGATGAAGAGATTGCAACCAGACTACAGATACTAAAAGAAACTCTACAACATTTTAACGAAATACAAAAAGATATTGAACTTGAAACAGAAGATACACAATTAGAAGAAGAAATACAATACAGGTACGAATTTCAAGATGCTTACTCATCGATAAAGACCAAATTTATGATTTTAGAAAAACGTAACAACCCGAAACAAATTGAATATCCGCACTCAGCTTCAGGCTCTAGCTCACAGCTAAAGTCTTCGCACTCACTAAAAGTTACTTTTCAACCATTTCAAGAAAAAGAAACCTTTCAAAATTTCACAAAAAGATTGAAAGTTCATTTTTTACTTCATAACATAACTGAACCTCAAACTAAAGTATACATATTACTGTCTACTTTATCTCCTGAACTACACGAGAGAATACATGACATTTGCTCGCCGGAAGATCCTATTAGTAAAAGTTTTGAAGAATTAACTAAAATATTGGACGACTTCATAGACCCTAAACCAAGCGTTTGGGCCCTTCAGCACAAATTTATTTCGCGTGTACAACAAACGGATGAAACCGTGGCAACTTTCGCCTCAGAACTGAAGAAACTCTCTCTGAACTGTGAATTCAAATGCCAGAGCTGTCACAAACTTACATTAGATAGCTTTTTGTCCTTACAATTCATTAGAGGATTAAGGGATGGTGACATACGTACGAAAATCTTACAAGATCGAGATACCCTACCATTTTCGAAGTTAGTACAGATAGCAACTTCAATTGAAATGGGGAAATATGAAAATGTCAAAATGTGCACAGACATCCATAAACAATGTGATTCGATTAATAAAGTATCAATTCCTGCAAGGAACTACACAACACACTCACGAAATTCAGAAAGAAATGAGTTAAGAACGCCGATTACTGTAGAAAAATTAAGAGGTAAATGTTTTAGATGTGGGAAGTATGACCACCGATCCAATGAATGTGGTGCACTTAAAAGTACTTGTCGAAAATGCCTAAAACAAGGACATCTAGCGCGCGTCTGCCTACAGAGAAACAGAACAAATCAAATAGATGACTCTTCGAGTAACGTCAGCAACGAAACTACAGGGGACATACATCTCATTAAGAGCGAGCTGTCAGAAAGATACATGATCACTATCAATATTGAAAATAAAAGAGTTCGCATGGAATTTGATACAGGTGCAACTCTATCTTCCATATCTTTAAAATTATTTAAACAGCTATGTATTTCTAAAAAAGTATATAAGACTGACATGAGATTAAGAACATACACTGGCGAAATTATCAAGCCTACTGGCGTTGTATATGTAAAGTATACTTACAAAAATCAAACATTTTATGGAAAATTATACATAATTGACCAAGATGTGGATCCAATCTGTGGACGTAGCTGGATGAAAGATCTGAATATTGAATTATCTGATATAAGAACTCTACAAATATGTGACAAATCTACTGAATTAGACCAATTATTAGAACAATTTTCAACTGTATTTAAAACCGATTTAGGTAAGATACCGAACTATAAAGCTCACTTACACTTTTCACTTAAAATTTTCAACCAATATTCATCAGACCGCGAAGGATACCTTATGCTCTCAAAGAAAAGGTAGATGCAGAATTAGAACGTCTATGTACAGAAGGTGTCATTACAAAAGTAGATAGTTCTGACTGGGGAACACCAATCGTACCGATTGTCAAACCTAATGGAAGCATTCGACTTTGTGCTGATTACAAGGTAACATTAAACAAAGCAATTAAGGATGAACAATATCCAATACCAATAATTGAAGACATATTCGCAGACATGAATGGTGGAAAATTATTTTGCACACTAGATATAACACAGGCAATCAGGCATATTTAAATATGGAAATGGACGACGAAAGTGCCCTTTTACAGACCCTTAGTACTCATAAGGGCACTTACAAAGTAAACAGACTTATGTTTGGAGTCAAAGTCGCACCTAGTCTTTGGCAGAAGTTCATGGATCAACTTTTACTCGGATTAGAAGGGGTCAAATGTTTCTTTGATGATATCATAATTCAAGGCACGACGGAAGAGCAACTATTACATAGACTCAAAGGGGTTCTACAAAAATTGAAACAGAATAACTTACGAGTCAATAAAGATAAGTGTCAATTTTTCAAACAAAGCATCGACTATCTTGGTCACACTATTGATAAAGATGGGTTACATAAGAATAAAGAAAAAACACGAGCTATTGCAAACGCCGAGCGCCCGACCAATGTAAATGAATTACGAATCTTCCTTGGGATGGCTAATTATTACAACAAATTTATGCCGAACCTCGCTGCCATGACTAGCCCATTAAACGAACTTCTTAAAAAAGGTACTCACTTTACATGGTCTGCGAAGTGTGAAGAAAATTTTACTAAAATTAAGAATGAAATTTTGAGCGACAGAGTTTTAATTCATTTTGACCCAGCGAAACCTATAATATTGGCTACTGACGCATCTCCAGCGGGTCTAGGATGTGTACTCTCACACAAACTTTCAGACGGTTCAGAACGACCCATTGCCTTCGCATCAAGAACCCTATCCAAGGCGGAAAAGAAATACAGTCAAATTGATAAAGAAGCCACTGCTATCTACTGGGGTTTAAAGAAATTCTTTCATTACTGTTATGGACGAAAATTTACATTACTCACAGATCATAAACCACTTACATCAATCTTCCACCCTCAACAGACGTTGCCAGCCCTAAGCGCAATGAGATTATTTCACTACGCACATTTTCTATCAGGTTTTAACTATAACATAGAATATAGACCTTCATTAAAAAATTCAAACGCAGATTATCTGTCAAGATTTCCGGTTCAACATTACAGCGAAAACGCAGTCGATCAACACTGTGTGTACCAAACACAACAAATCAATTTATTAGAAATTTGCCCAGAAACAATTGCCGAAGAAACAAAGAAGGATACGGATTTACAAGTCTTACTACAAGCATTAAAGTGTGGCCGACGATCACTTAAGGAATACGGATATAATGATAACGAGTTCACATTACAAGATGACTGCATACTACGAGGAATACGTGTGGTTATTCCAGAGACTTTACGGAGTCGTGTGCTTGACGAATTACACGCAGGACATATCGGGATGCTTAAAATGAAATTATTGGCCCGCAGTCACGTATACTGGAGAAATATTGACAAAGATATTGAAAACAAAGTTAAATCATGCAGAGCGTGCCGTTTAGAGCAAAACGAACCAACTAAAACACCACTCCATCACTGGGAAGAACCTACAGGTCAGTGGCAAAGAATTCATATTGATTTTGCCGGCCCTGTGTACGGACATCATTTATTTATCATAGTAGATGCTTATTCTAAATGGGTCGAGATAATCCCCACCAAAATAACTACTAGCACGTGGTGCATCCAGAAATTAAAAGAAATCTTCTGCACTTTTGGATTACCGTATATTGTGGTGTCTGACAACGGACGCCAGTTTATATCCCAAGAATTTGAAAATTTTCTAATAGAGTGTGGAACATCCCATAGAACTTCCGCCCCTTACCACCCAGCCACTAATGGTCAAGCTGAGAGATATGTTCAAACTGTTAAGAAGGCGTTACGTGCATTGGAGGGGGAGAGTGGCAGCCTAATAGATAAGCTGATAATTGTAAAAACACGATTAAGACGTACACCCACTTCAAAGGGGCAGACACCTTATGAACTTATGTTCAATAGAGAAGTGAGAACAAAACTTCACGCCATGTTTAAGATAATTCCGAAAAAGACTACGTCCTCCGCAGATCAAACGCCCGTTGGCAGAGGATTCGCTCCGGGAGATAGAGTGCAAGCGAGGAATTATGCATCACCAACTCTAAAATGGAAATTTGGTATAGTCACTCGTAAGCTTGGGAAGCTACATTATGAAGTGACCACTGATGACGGACTTATCTGGACGCGACATCGAGATCAATTATTATCGGCACCCTTAGTGTCGCATCCAGGAATAGGAGCGGAGGAGTGTCATATACTGATGTAACCTAGCAACGGTTGTCATTGTAAATATAGATACGATAAAATAAATATTACTTAAAACTAATGAAACACTTTATTTAACAGTACTCATTGTAGGAAGAAAAAATAAATAATAATAATAAAAGATAGTATGAAGAACAATTATTTTTTTTATAATTTTTTTGCCTCCCCAACCCGTCTGGCCAGCGTGGGGAGTGTAGGCCAAAACCTCCTTCTGTCTTTTGGACGGACGAGAGAGGGTCGTGCTCCTGTAGTGGAGACTAAAATGACCTGATGATGATGATGATGATGAAGAATAATTTGTACCAGCGTCGGACTGGCCATATAGTCGAGGTGGTATTTCCCAGCCGGGCCCCCCACGGGTTGCGGGGCCTGCGGCAACCATAGGGGAGGCCCGCGCAGGCTGGATCCCAGCTCTTGCGTCAGATAGTCCGTTCATATTAGAGAGAAATGATATAGAAAGTTGATAATTAAATTTTATATTTTGTTTATCTCAATTTGTGCAGGTATCTGAGTATTTTTCGATGATATCCCATCTACCAACATAGTCTCGGGCCCCGGGCCCCGGGCTTGTGGTCAGCCACCCGGGCCCTTCCGGCCCAGTCCGACCCTGATGTGTACGTAAACAGAAGTGGTTTAGAATAAAATTATCGTTGACATCAGAGGGGCAACTCTGGTAATTAAAATTGAATCAAAATTCAGTTTCGCTCCAGTCTCAGTCGAACTCACAAACGTCACATTTGGGGTTTTGTGTTACTAAGTGTAATTACATCGAAATATGATTGAAAATTAAACAAACTAAGATTGTTATACCGGTCGCAATAAGAATTGATATAAATTCGTGAAATAAATCACCTATACAATTTTCAGTCAATCCATAAATCAATCTCAATTCGGATTCTGACACTTTTTTTTTATACTACGTCGGGTGGCAGACAAGCATACGGCCCGCCTGATGTGAAGCGGTTACCGTAGCCATATTAACGCTAGCAACATAAAATATCGCTCGCGCGCCGCCACCCCCGCTGCCACAGCAGCATCTCCTTCCTTTCTGGTGACCTCACTCACTCGCAGGAACACAACAGCCCTCAAGGGAACCGTTATTTGGCTGCGGTATTCTGTGAGGTGGAGGTACATTCACCAGTCGGGTAGCTTACAATTACGTTCCCTACCTCTCTTTTCGCCAGAGCTTCATTTGTCAGCCAGCAGGGTGCACCGCGTGCAGGTGAAGTTGGCTTTGGTTCAAAGATGTTGATGAACCACTTACACCCCAAAAAACCTGATGATTAATTTATTATACTTGCTTGCATTTTATTAACCATCTTAAAAAAAATTGTATCAGATCAAATATTAAGATTAAATTTTAAAAAATGATTATTATTAAAGAAATATAAAAATTTTGAAATATATAAGTAAAAATAAACTATTTTGATCTTAAAAAAAACCTCTACTCATCAAGCTATCCTTCCTTATGATCAACAATTTGATTAAATAAAAACATATATTCAAACAAGCTCTTATTATATACTTTATAAATAAATAATAAATATTATACATAGTTATTTATTTAAATAATTGATTTCGGCCAACATGTCAAAATATTCTTATATAATTAATATATAATTTAAAAAAATCGAATAATTTACTTTCCCCGCTCCTACCCCAATCTAGGCGGGGAAGTAAATTTTTCCATATTTTTTTAAATATTTATAATAATAAATATTCCTACACAAATTACACATCTTCATCTAGTCCCAAACTGTACAAACCAATAGGTACTAGATAACTGATACATATACATAAATACATTTCTTTTTTATAAATACATACATATGTTTTTCCGGGATAAAAGGAAGCCTATTTCTATGTCTATAGGCTAAGATGACTGCTTACCATCAGGCAGGTCGCAAGCTTGTTTACCATGTTAGTGGTATAAGAAAACTAAAGTTAATACAAAACACACAGACCAAGACAAAACCGACATGTTCATGCACACAAATATTTGTCTTGTGTGGAGAACAAATCCGCGACCCTCGGAGTCAAATAGATATTGCTAACCATTCGGTCACCCGGCTCGTCGAAAAGAATTTAAATATTTACTTACTGTCGAATAATTTGATACTCATATTACAGCGGCCCTTGTGGGCACTTAGACACGTCGCTGTTTTGTGGCGGCCGCCATATTGGACTAAAAAAGGCGGCATTGTCACGAGAACCAAACGAGTGTGCCAAAGAGCTCAATCGGGTACAGGGAATTGTGTCTTTAACTTTTTTCTTATACCATTAAAATGGGAAACAAGTATACCGCCCGCCTGATGGAAAGCAGTTACCGTAGCCTATAAACGCCTGTAACATCAAGAGCTACTCACGCGCGTTGCCAACCCTGTAAAAACCTCTTCACGCAACCTTTTTTTTATACTATGTCGGGTGTTAGACAAGCATACGGCCCACCTAATGTGAAGCTGTTACAGTAGCCATATTAACGCTTACAATATAAAATATCGCCCGCACTGCCACCCTCGCTGTCAATGCATTGCTGCATTGGCAGCGAGAGTGGCAGGGCGAGCGCTCCTTCCTTCTTGGTGACCTCACTCACTCGTATTCTGTGAGATGGCGATACTTCCCCAGTCGGGTAGCTTACAGATATGATACCCTACCTCTTTCGCCACAGACTCTTTCGCTAGTCGGCAGGGTGCACCACGTGCAGGTGAGGGTGGCTTCAGCTCTATAGATCATGATAAGCCTCCTACACCAACCCAACCCGACCTTTTTGAAGAACCCAATGCTGTAGTCTCCTGAGAAAACCTCGACAGGCAGTTCATTCCACAGCTTGCAAGATTTGATTAAAGACACCGGGTGAATCGAAATTAATCTTTCGCGTGCCGCGAACCCATGACGGGTGCAGCATTTGTACAGTGCTTGGTACAAAATTGACAGGTCGCGGCACGCGAGGGGTTAAATCAGTTACACGTCTTAAAGACCTAAGCATGTTTTGTTTGACCGTAAAGACAACTGCTTAAGATTCAACATGATTTGATACAAAACACAGACACACGAGTCTTACATAAGCTAAAAACGTGATTTCCATGTTGGCATGACCTCAGAGTATCACGTTTTAACAAAACTTATGAAGACCTGCTTTATTGGTCTATGGGATTTCCCTAAAAACATTTCATCAAGTGTTTTTATGGTAGCAAACACGCATACAGCCGGCCTGATGTAACGAACCGCTGTTCGTAGGCATTCACGACGTAGAATACCGCTTGTGCGTCGCCAACAAGGCAACTCCTTCCTGGTGATCTCACTCACTCGTAAGAATACAACAACCAACTTTAATTATTTCCCCAATCGGTAAGCTCTTTGACGAGCTCGGTGATCGAAAGGCTAGCAATGGCCACTTTGACTCCGAGGTCGCGAGTTCGATCCCCGCACAAGACAAATATTAGTGTGCATGAACATATCTGTTTGTTTTGATCTGTGTGTTTTCTATTGTATTATATGTATGTATTTACAAAAAAAACCGGACAAGTGCGAGTCGGACTCGCCCACCGAGGGTTCCGTAGGTACGTAGTATCATTATTAAATTTGATATTTTTCATTATAAATAAGAAATAATGCGTCGAAAAAAATAAATAAAATATATTTTGCAATGTGTACATCAAGCCCTTTCATATGATACCCCATTTGAACTAGTAGTTTCAATTTGAAATTTCGACACCCTATAAAAAATATAGACCCCCTATTTTTTTAGATCTATTTACAAATGTATAGTTTTGAGATTTATTCCTGTACTTGTAGTCTATAACGATGTTACTTGCCAAATTTCATAGTTCTAGGTCAACGGGAAGTACCCTATAGGTTTTGATTCCTTTGAGTGTGTCGAAATATGCGTTTTTTGCTGAATAAACGGCCGTAACTTTTTTCTACGTAAACTTAGCAGTTTGATTTTTTTTTAACTTCATGGGACCGTAGACCTGTGTATACAGTTCAAATTTCAGCTTGATACCTCCACGCATTCTCGACATAGAAATGTTTGACAGACAGACAGACAGACAGACAGACAGACAGACAGACAGACAGACAGACAGACAGACAGACAGACAGACAGACAGACAGACGGACAACAAAGTGATCTTATAAGGGTTCCGTTTTTCCTTTTGAGGTTCGGAACCCTAAAAATGTATTTAAGTATAATATCAGTTATTTAGTACACATAGTACAAGCTTTGCAATTAATTTGAGATTAGATGGCGGTGTGAAAATTGTCCAGAAATATTTATTTATTTATTTAAAAAAATACGATACCACACCCCGCCCACCCCATACAAATGTCCCGTCGTTCACTATACTTAAACAATAACGTCTGTACAGAGCAAGAATGAGCGTGTGTGCGTGCGGTGTTATACAAACAGTTCCAGATTCGTCTCAGAGAGGCGGTGAGGTCGACACAAGAGAGCGGCAGGGAGTGGCCGTACATGCATCGTACATATTTGGATATTAGTTATTTGTGTCGAATCGATCCCACGTAATACCGATCGAATATATAACGCAATTTGCATTCATACTTGTAAAGGAAATGTACAAACGTAATAATATTGTTTTCATTTACTGAATAAGCTGATCGAATGGCTTACATCATAGCCTGTGTCATAGCAAACGAGATCGGAGAAAGAAAGGCATGTGCACAGAGCAACGTTAAGTATTGCTTGGAGAAATACCTCCTAACAGGTGAACAGTAGTTGCCAAAGTTAATTCCACTAACGTGACAAACAAGCATATGACCCATCTGATCGTCTGGATGGATAATCAGCTATCGTATAGACGCTAGTAATGCCAGGGGCATCCATCACACACTTACTGACCCTTTTAAAACGCATTTCTTGAAGAACCCTATTTCATGTCCTCCTCCTGCTCATTCCACTGAATTCCACTATCGTACAACTCGCCATAAATTAAAATTCCATCCATAACATCTTGATAATTGGCGATCTACTACAGTACGTTTCCTAAGACATTTCATACCACGAACAGTGAAACTGTGGAATCAACTTCCCTCAGCGGTATTTCCGAACAACTACGACATGGGTGCCTTCAAGAACAGAGTTTTCATTTTCCTTAAAAGGCTGGCAACGGATCGGCGACCCCTTGGTGTCGCTGGTCTCCATGGGCGGTGGTGATTGCTTTCCACCAGGTGACCCACATGCTCGTTTGCCCCCCTCTCACATAAAAGAAAATTCCACAACTTGAGAGAAAACCTCTGACACCAAACTGTATACCATTATTTTGGCTCCAATTTGTGAGTATGAATTCCCTAGCGATGGCAAGTATTGTCTTGTGATTACAGGAGGCCGTGGGCCTCATACAGTGGGAATCAAACAGGAACACGGCACATAGAGCACAACTTTATTGGCGAGACACCACGACTTTACTGGTTTGGCCTCCTAGAGAGGATGAAAGAGGATTGAGTAACTAGGAGAACGTTTGTGTGACAACCTTATTGAAAAACCGGTCAATCGCCCTAGATACAGATGGAAAGATGAAGTGCCCAAGGAATCTAGACTCTGTACAAACAAATCCCCAAGCGTAGCGCAAGATCGATGCAGATGGCGTTTTTTCGTGTTGGAGGCCAGGATCCTGTTTGGGTCATTGAGCCAGTCAGACTCAATATACATTTTTTGATCAGGCAATCGAGCATGTGGGTCACCTGATGGAAAGCAATCACCAACACCGATGGAAATCGTCGACACCATAAGGCCGCCGAACCCGTATTTACAGATATTTATTTACAGGAATAAAAAAATCTTCCATTGCTTCCATAGCCAATTGAACACAATAATCCGCAATATCCATTTTTTTTCAGACAAATTACACAGCGCCATCTAGCCCCAAAGTAAGCCAAGCTTGTGTTATGGGTACTAGACAACTGATAAACATACGTAAATACATTTTTTTTGTAAATACATACTTATGATACATAGAAAACACCAAGACTAAGACAGACAGACATGTTCATGCACACAAATGTTTGTCCTATGTGGGAATCGAACCCACGAGCGTAGGTGTAGAAGCCGCGTCATTGACCGCTACGCCACCGAGCTCGTCAACTTAATTCATATCATAATCGTCCATTATAATAACACTTTAATTTATATATCGCGTGGTACAACTGCATTTCTGACGTGAATATGAAATTTGCTACTATACGGGAGCAATCTAAAAAATCAAATGAAAACAAAATAGGGGGATACAATTTGGCGTTGGAGTTTCGAATCTATGCGTCCAAAATTCAATCACACCACTGTATAGATGAAGGATCAAATAATGTATTACGCTAAGTAAGGACTACTGAATACCGCGTACGGGGGAGGGAGAAGCGCTGTCATTTTGAGATAATTTTAGTGCATATAACGTATTCACGTACCACACACGGCCGTGAACATGACACAGCCATATCCCATTTTTTTGTGGTAATAAGAGCTACCTATAAAATCATAACTGCTGCTAAGTAGAGGGTTTTGGTGCAATTTTTACAACAAAACATGAAATACTTCTTCTAAAAAATAGTTACGATGTTTCAACGATAATAATAATAGTTACGAGTAGTCAAAAGCGTAAAAAAATATATTTAATAATATTATAAATTTCAAAGTGTGGCTGTTTGTTTGTCCTTCTTTCATGTCGAAAGAAACTACTTGGTTTACATGATCTTTTTACGGTCATACTTTTTACTTCGTTCTGTCAAAAGTTATTTTTTTAGGGTTCCGTACCTCAAAAGGAAAAACGGAACCCTTATAAGATAAGATCACTTTGTTGTCCGTCTGTCTGTCTGTCTGTCTGTCTGTCTGTCTGTCTGTCAAGAATTTCTATGTCGAGAATGCGTGGAGGTATCAAGCTGAAATTTGAACTGTATACTCAGGTCTACGGTCCCATGAAGTTTTAAAAAAATCAAACTGCTAAGTTTACGTAAAAAAAAGTTACGGCCGTTTATTCAGCAAAAAACGCATATTTCGACATTCTCAAGGGAATCAAAACCTATAGGGTACTTCCCGTTGACCTAGAACTATGAAATTTGGCAAGTAACATCGTTATATACTACAAGTACAGGAATAAATCTCAAAACTATACATTTGTAAATAGATCTTAAAAAATAGGGGGTCTATATTTTTTATAGGGTGTCGAAATTTCAAATTGAAACTACTAGTTCAAATGGGGTATCATATGAAAGGGCTTGATGTATACATTGCAAAATATATTTTACTAGCTTTCGCCCGCGGCTTCGCTCGCGTGAAATTTGCGGTAATACATGTTTACTCAGTTATATAGAGAAGTACTCGTGTAAAGTTCAGGATAAAATAGTCCAACTAATCTCGTTGCCCCATACAAACTTTTGACCTGGGTTTCACCCTCTTAGAGGTAAAATTTGAAAAATCCTTTGAAGTAATTTCGTGTCAACTGTGTTATATTTTCAAATCGATGCTATTTTCGTAATTGACGTCCCAGGCAACCATAGAATCAACACCCATATTGATATTATGACATTTCAACCCCATTGCATCCCCACAGGGGTGATTTTATGTCACGTCGGTTATGTTGGATTATTAAATAGTTGTTTTTTTTGTAATCAGCGACCCGATAAACCATAAAAATACCCATGACGATATTCAGACTTTTTCATCCCATTTTAGAAATTTCAACCCAATCGCACCCCATTGGGGTATGATTCTTGACAATCATCCCCTATTGGGGTAGTTATCCACATTGAATTTTAAAATCGTAATCAGCGACCCGATAAACTATAAAAACAATACCCATGACGATGTTTAGACTTTTTCACCCCACTTTACCCCTTTAGGGGTTGAATATTGAAAAATCCTGAAATACGTGTTTACTCATTTATCTATAGAAATACTCGTGTAAAGTTTCGGATAAAATAGTCCAACTATTCTCGTTTCCCCATACAAACTTTGGACCCCCGTTTCACCCCCTAGGGGATGAATTTTGAAAAATCCTTTCTTAGTGTACCCATAGACGTCATAAGGAACCTACGTGCCAAATTTCGAATCTCTAGACCCAGTGGTTTGGGCTGTGCGTTGATATATCAGTCAGTCAGTCAGGAAGAAATCGTATCATCCCCCCCCCCCCCCCCCCTCCTCCGCGCCAAGCCACCGTCGCCGCCCCACAACCGCCGCCGCGGCCGCGATGTTTATTGGTCGCCACTACCGCGAGCTATAAATTTCAAGCCTATAACTCGCTTCCCGTTCCCATTGGAATTTTTAACTTTGCATTCACTAAGGTATATGCATGTCAAATTTCAAGCATCTAACTTATGCAGTTTAGATTTTTTCATACAACATTTTTTTCCCGCTAACTGTCGTTCCCATGGGAATTTTTCAAAATACAGCCATAACTAAAATTTATATTTACTAAGGTATGCATGCTAGATTGAAAACATCTATCTTACGTGATTTAGATTTTTACATACAAAAGTTTTTTCCCGCTAACTCCCGTTCCCGTGGGAATTTTGCAATATCCTGTTGCAACTAAGCTTTAAGTTTACTAAGGTACCTGCATGCCAAATTTCAAGCGTCTAACTTAAGCAGTTTAGATTTTTCATACAAAAGGATTTTCCCGCTAATTCCCGTTCCCATGGGAATTTCGGGAATTCCTTTCTTAGTGCACCTCTACGGTACCTAAGCTACGTCCCTTCCAAATTTCAAGTGCCTATGTTTAGCCGTTTAGGCTGTGCGTTGATATGTCAGTCAGTCAGTTTCTCCTTTTATATATTTAGATTTATTTTTTTCGATGCATTATTTCTTATTTATAATGAAAAATATCAAATTTAATAATGATACTACATACGGAACCCTCGGTGGGCGAGTCCGACTCGCACTTGTCCGGTTTTTTTACTATTGTTCACTAAGACTACTTAGTTTCTTAAGGAAAATACGAAAAAAAATTGCCGTATTGATCGAGCCGTACTCGCTTAGCAACATTGATTAGGGTTTCGTACACAAAGGGTAAAACGGACCATATTACTGAGACTCCGCTGTCCGTCAGTCCGTCGGTCCATCCGTCCGTCTATCATCAGGCTGTATCTCATGAGCCGTGATAGTTAGATAGTAAAAATATTCACAGATGATGTATTTCTGTTGCCGCTTAAACAACAAATACTAAAAAACAGAATAAAATAAATATTTAAAGGGCATCATACAAAAAACGAGATTTTTTTCGCCGTTATTGCTCGATATTGATAACGGCAACAGGTAGACGCTTGAAATATTCACAGAATATTTAGTTATATATTCACTTTTAAAATAAATAATTAAATTAAAATAAAACAAATATTTAAGAGGGGCTCTCATACATCCAACGCGATTTTTTTTTTGCCGTTTTTATTGATAATGGTATGGAACCCTTCGTGCGCAAGTCCGACTCGCATTTGGCCGATTTTTATTATTATTTAGATAGATAAAAAACAGAGCCGTCCAAATAATGTTTCTTTCCCAACTTAGACTTGACAAAACAAACGGAATGTTCCAAGTTAGGCTATTTCCTATAGCCTGCTTAGTGCTTTCGCAACTAGTTATACAATTGTACGTAACTATATTGTCCGTCTACCGCGCCGGTATTGTGTACTTGAAATCAAAAATATATGGAGCGGAAAACTAGTCCGTACTATGCAATAAGATGCTCGGCGTACTTCAGCATGTTCTAAATGACCGGGGAAGTTATGATTCAGTTCACCATCGGCCGATTCATATCACGTATTTTATTTATTTATTTCTTCTTCTTCGTCAACCCACTGCTTTTCCCACATCGAAGGGGGTTTAGAGAGTACCACTCCACCACGCGGCTCAACTGCGGGTTGGAGTTGGAGGAAGCCAGCGTTTTCAAGCCGCCTTAAAGCCACTGATATACTTTTAAGGTAAAGCTATTTAAAGTTTAATAGGAATAAAAATATCACGCAGCATAACTTTTGGGAAGAAATTGTCATCAAACTGCTAGCATCTGTTGCGAATGTAAAAAACTATTTGAAGTTTCTCGCTATGTATATCTCTCAATTTGGCATAGTTTGTCGGTTGAGTCTATTCCGCATAACAGTGTCCATTTGTAAAACGTAGAGACAACGCAATACGTTTCATAACAATACACTCACACAACTCTCATAATAATACATAAATTATTTCCCAATATATTTTTATACTAATTCTCGACCCCGATTACTTATCTCTTAGACCAGAGGTTCCCAACCGGTGGTGCTTCTTTTCTGGTGACCTCACTCACTCGCAGGAACACAACAACCCTCAAGGGAATTGTTATTTGGCTGCGGTATTCTGTGAGGTGGAGGTACATTCCCCAGTCGGGTAGCCTACAATTACGCTCCCTACCTCTCTTTTCGCCAGAGCTTCGTTTGTCAGTCAGCAGGGTGCACCACGAGCAGGTGAAGTTGGCTTTGGTTAAAAGATGTTGATGAACCACTTACACCCCAAAATAATAAATTATGGTCCGTGATAAAAACTTATAATGGAAAAGATTGAGCACTATTATACAAAACACTCAAGTCTCGAGTTATAGAATAATAGATTTATATGACAGTTGGACGGACCACCACGAGGTTTTTGGTGCGTGTAGAGTCCCTACACGCACCAAAAACCTCGTGGTGGTCCGCGAACAAAAAAAGGTTGGGAACCACTGTCTTAGACTGTACAACCAGTTTTTCAATTATATTTCCTAATAATGTAATCAATTACAACAAAAGAAAACACGTTATTAGATACAGTCGTTACGTGGATTATGCAAGAGCTTACCAACGCACACATGTTAAGCTCGGGTACAGTCCGAAGGGCCTAGAAAGTGTTGCCATAATCTGCCATATACTACACGGGACGAGATCGTATATCAGGAAGCGTATACTTCACAAAAACCAGCTCTTAGTTAGGTACGTTCCGGTATTGACGTTTGTTGGAACTTTGTAAGGAAGCGAACAGACTTGTTGGGCATAATATGAGCTCATTTCTCCAGCCAAAGTTTGACTCATCATACGTACAAAAACAACCTGCTAATTATTAACAATAAAAAAAACCACTAAAGTTGCAAACAAGCATACGGCCCGTCTGATGGAAAGCAGTTATCGTAGCCTATCAACGTAACACCAGGGGCATCACGCACGCGTTGCCGACCCTGTAAAAACCTCTACACGCCCTTTTTGAGGAACCCCATGCTGCAGTCTCCTAAGAAAACATAGAGAGTTTATCCCACACACACGATGGCGAGCGGTGCCTCTGTAGAAGAAAGCCGTGATTTTACATGTTTTGGCGCCAAGTTCAAATGCAAATGCGCGCCGCAGTCTGAACGGCTCGATGGATTTTAGCTGAAGGGGTGTCATTAGATATGTACGAGTATTTACTGTGAGAGCGACATTGCATATATCAAAATGAATAAAACTAAAAAACGTAAAATAAAAACGGTAATTTAAAAAACTAAAAAACCCGACAGCTTTTCTGTATAATTTGGAAATGAAAAACCCCTAAAGCAAGAAAACATGAATCAGTCGGGACCCATTCTAGAAATGGAGGCTTAGTGAATTTAGAACACATGTCGGGTCCCGACTGCTACATGTTTTCTTGTTTATCGTTTTAATTAAAGATGCTTTAAATAGTAATTAACAAAAAATAGAACTAAAATGTTTACTTATTGTGGTCAGCTCATCAATCCATAGGGATTATACATCTAATAATAAATTATACATCGCCATATTGGATTAAAATTAAACGGTATTTAGGTAATCGGGCATTGTCATGGGAATCAAATGAGTGTGCCAAAGTTCAACTCAATCGGACGCTCGAAAGTGGGTCAAAATTAACTTGCAAGATTCGATTACACATATCGCGATGAAACTAAATAAAAGCTTGTAAAAGGCCCGCACAAATATAACATTTATATTAATCATTATTACATTATTGGGACAATGGTCCCTTTAACCCGGAGCAAATGACGTGAAAATAATTACTAGGACGATGACGTTGGGTCATATTGATCCGAATGTTATCGAAAATTTTTCAAGAAATTTAGCAAGTCACCTTAATTTTAATTACTACTTATTAAAAAAGATTTTTTGCTCAGGTAGTAAAATAAAAACAATAACAATAAGTTACAGAACTTAAACTTTTCTTATCTTTTTCAATAACGCATGCAAAATCAACTTTTAAAATGTAACATGTTTAAATTTTGATTTTTTGGTATTCTTAGCAATAATAGGAATCAGTAATCTTATGTACCAAAAGAGAGATCAAATAAGCTTTGTAATATGAAAAAAAAAACGAATCAGTCTTCTACGTCATCATTCAGGCCCACGGAAGTGCTGCAATTATTGCAATATGGGATCAAATGGTCATATATCTCCCAACGCACGCAGCATCGCACTGGGCGTACAAATGGAGCGGGTAGAGGGGGGGGGCGTATCTCCAGCTACACAAACGTTCGAACCATACGACCGACGCAAAAATAAAATATATTACTTTAAAACTGCCTCGGGTCAATATGACCCAGCGTCATTGTCGCCGGGTTAAAAAAAAGTTGTTTGATATGATGCCCGGCCTCCTACAATCGCACCGTTCGCCAAGGAATTTATACCCAAGACTCGGAAAAACTAATTAGGTAATTAATGGATGTCCCCTAAAACATTTCATTTATCTAAATCACGTCGGGGTCACCAAAGTTGGGGTCGATTGCGCGTACTGAATGCCGATGGGTAATAACTGGGGAATTATCCGTAGAAATTAAATATCGTATACACTTGCTAGTATGTTTATTCTGATACAACGATGTCTACATTATAACTCGCTTACTACAGATTATACAACTCTTTATATACACGGGGGAAGGGAACGTGCTTACAGATTAACACGTTCAATATACATAGTACCAATAGATTGATACCGATCGCGGATCAGAGGGGCAATTCTCGTAATTAAAACATAGTCAAAATTCAGTTTCGATCCAGTCTCGATCTCACAAATGTCACATTTGGTATTCTCGTAACACAATATGTAACTTCAAAATGAAATTTAAGCGGGATTATATCGAAATATGAATGAAAATTAAACAAACTAAGAATGTTACTTTGCCAACAACAAGAAGTGATAATAATGAATTAATGAAATCAATTGTATAATTTTAGTCAATTCACAATTCAATCTCGATTCGGTCAACTTTCAATCTGCCATGGTAGAAAAATTAGGAGAATTGGCCTTCAGATAGGAATCAAACTTCAAGGCTTCAGGGCCGCCGAAGCTGAAGCCGATTACCATCTATTATTTTGATTCGAAAAATAGGTCTCACGTTTCAGTTGTTGACAAATATGTTCAGCACAGACGGCAGAGCTCCGGGGTTTCTACTAGCTAAGGTAAACACAATTACCACCAATCTAAGCTGAAGTTTGATATTTACAATCCAAAAATCCGATGGCAATCGAATTCAGCTTCGACGGTAGGGCCCCTGTTCGGACTGGACAATAATCAAACTCAAGTAAATTATAAAAGTAAGAGTTAGTTTGGTTCACAGGTCGCCACATACCCATCATATCTAGAGCTGCCAACCTTCCGGGATTGTCCCGGAGTATACGGGTTTGAATAGTGCATATCCGGGCTATGAGATTTACATCGATATGTCCGGGCGGGGAGCGGAAGTCAACCATATATCACACTTACCAGTAAAAAATATAATTTTATTAAATCAAATCAAGGTGGTGGAAGAATTTGAATTGATTTATTTTATGTAGGTAATATGTACGTATATTATTTGATTTTAATAAATTATAAGTAAGTACCTAAAAATGTTTTATTTTATTATAACAAAAAAATAGCGATGTTTCAAAAATCTCCGGGACTGCTCTCTTTGAGAAGTGGCAGCTCTAATCCCATCACGACAGTATAAGTGACAGTACCCACTTACTAAACGTTATGCGACAGCCGAGCCCAAACGAGAGAAAAAGCGGAAACTAAGGGGCTGATAAATGATCTTCAAGTTACCACACCGACGGCGCACGCTCCACGCTGGCAATCAGAGTGATCGAAACGGCAATGGATGTCGAAACGAGAGCAAGTCGTGACGAGACGTAATCGTACTTAGTGTTCCTAGCAGTTAGTCAACTATTTGAAGCCTTCCTGCTTTTATTAATCCTACGTTACGCGAGCTGAAGAGACGTTTCAGTTCTTTAGCAATTGGTTGTAATCGTGGCTTCGCCAACTTGCGATAGTTTGTCTTTTCTTACGGTACTTTGATTTTTCTTTATTTCTAAAATAAAGTATCCTAAGTTACCCTTGTAACATCAGCGCTTTGTTACTGAAAGTTCAGTCACAATCGGTCTAGCCGTTTCGGTAATTAGCCGGAACAAACAACTATACAAAAAGAACAAAGCACTTTATTATAGTTTCATTTGTATTTAGTAATACCTACGCTGTTATCGCGTATCTGACTTGCTAGTTTGCTAGCTTTAATTTCATTTATCTGTATGTTCTATACATAAACTGAGTGTCAGTCTCTCAGGATTTCTGCGGTCGGCCTAAGCCTAGTTCTAAAAACCGGCCAAGTGCGAGTCGGACTCGGGCACGAAGGGTTCCGTACCATTATCTATAAAAAAAATCACGTTTTTTGTATGGGAAAATTAAATATTTGTTTTATTTTAATTTAATTATTTATTTTTAAAGTGAACTACAACTAAATATTCTGTGAATATATCAAGCGTCTAGCTGTTGCCGTTATCAATAACGAGCAAAAACAAGCGAAAAGATCTCGTTTGTTGTATGGGAGTCTCCTTAAATATTTATTTTATTCTATTTTAACAGAAATACATCATCTGTGAAAATTTCAACTGTCTAACTATCACGGTTCATGAGATATAGCCTGGTGACAGACGGACGGACGGACAGCGGAGCCTCAGTAATAGGGTCCCGTTTTACCCTTTGGGTACGGAACCCTAAAAAGCACACAAGCAATGCATGATTAGAGCTATGCTCGTGGTTTCTCTGAGGAATTTCTATCAGAATATAATTTGGAACGGAAAATTTCGGCAGAGAACCAAAGTGATCAACATATCTCTGCTAGCTAGCTTTAATTTCATTTATCTATATGTATAGATCTGAAACTGAGTATTAGCCTCGCGGAATTTCTGCAATCGACCTAGGCCCTGTGTTAAAAAGCACACGAGCAATGCATTGTTAGTGCTATGCTCGTGGTTTTTCTAAAGAATTTCACTTATCAGGATATAATTTCCAACGGACAATTTCGACGGAGAACCAAAGTGATCAACATATCTCTCAGAGTCAGCAGAGAACTAATTTAAGCAGCCATATTAAATAAGTCACTAAAGATTTAACTTTTCTTCCACAGACTCTCAGGTGGAATGAATTACCTACCGAGGTTTTCCCAAGAGATTACATGCGTAGGGTTCTTCAGGAAAGGCGTGAAGCTTTGATCATATGTGAAGAGGTTTTTACAGGATCGGCAACGCGTGAGTGATGCCTCTGGTGTAGCGATCGTCCACAGGCAGCGACCGCTTACCATCAGGTGGGTCGTATGCGTGTTTGTCATATTAATTGTATAAAAAAAAGGCTACCGAGTTTAACGACGACAGATGGGGGAAAGTCCAACTAAGGGATAAATTTATTGGCAGTGCCGGATTAGACCTAAAGTAAATTAGGCAATAAGGAATATGCATGATTATTTTTTATTTCTTAAATTAATCATTTACATCTTAGGGCATCACAATTTTGAGGGACCTGAATAAGCACCAAAAAAAAATTGCTACGAACGGTGGTTTTTTTTAGGTTAGCAAAATGGCGAATGGAAAGAGTGATTCCATGAGCAACGACGAGAATGCTACAGGAAAAGCTCTATTATATTTTTAGAGTATAGTATAAAATTAAATTTAATGATTTTAATTTTAAGAGAGAGATAGGGTACAGCGTATTTGTAAGCTGCCTGACTAGGACAGTACCTCCACCTCACAAAATACTGCAGCCAAATAATACTTTCCTTGAGGAGGTGTTTCTGCGAGTGAATGATGTCACCTGAAAGAAAGGAATTGCTGCGTGGGTAGCGAGGGGTGGCGGCGCGCGAACGATATTTCATGTTGCGAGCGTTAATATGGTTACAGTAACCGCTTCACATCAGGTGAGCCGTATGCTTGTCTGCCACCCAAAAAATATGTTAAAAACATATCCCAACATGATGCTCTCTCTTGTTGACGGTGACGATTCTATCAAAATCATTCGTATAAGATTTTGATAGAATAGATCGTAATTAACCGCTCTGACCTCGTTTCATGTTCTATCCTGTCAAATTCCACAAACAGAAGACCACTGCTGCAATTAATTGTAGATTAAAATAATTGCAAACTCCTGAGAGTGACCATGACCTACTATAACCTACTTACATTTTAAACCGAGGATAATAACTTCATTAAATTATGATCTTGACATATGAAGAACGAGGAATGACTAGGTAACGACATAAAGAAGTCGTGGCCAGAGGGGCAATTCTGGTAATTAAATTGTAGTAAAAATTCAGTTTCGATCCAGTCTCGGTCTCACAAATGTCACATTTGGTATTCTCGTAACACAATATTATGTAACTTCAAAATTAAATTTAAGCGGGATTATATCGGAATATGAGTGAAAATTAAACAAACTAGGAATGTTACTTTGCCAACAACAAGAATTGATAATAATAATTAAAATGAAATCAAGTATATAATTTTAGTCAATTCACAATTCAATCTCGATTCGGTCAACTTTCAATCTGCGTTCGTTGAAAAATTATGAGAATTGGCCTACTGATCTTAGAATCATGATGTGGCCGATCATTTGATGATATGGTTATATTTCATGGAATGGAAAATGAGTTCCTACAGTAGTGTGTGTTTCAATTCGATCGATGTAGAGTTGGAAAAAACGGCTTAAAATTAATAAACGTTTAAACGTTGTACTTTTTATCAAAAGCGCGCTTAAATAAGCGCGCTTTTTACTTAAACGCTTTTTTTGTCGTTGATGCTACTTGAGGCGTCTACGCTTATGGAAAACGTTTAAACATTTAGTCGCAGCTTTAAGACAATGCAATGGTTAACGATCACAGACAGTATCTATTTGTAGCCGATTTCTTTTCTCTATGTATTTAAAGTTTCGGATACCTACGCATGAACATACTTAACACAGCAAAGCAAAAAAAATCGCATTAATCGACCGACGACAACAGCAAAAGCGTTAGCGCAAACATTCACACGCGCGCTTACCAGTTGACAACAAAAAGCGTACTGCTTAAAAAAGCGTAAGCGTTGTTTATTTAAACGAAAATCATTTTTGAAAGAAAAGTGAAAGAAAATTAAACAACATTAATCCTAAGGCACCTGCGGATAAGGTTCAATATTGAATGAGGATTACTGACGCTTTTTTCAACGAAACGCATTTGTTTAAACGAAAATGAAACGAACGTTAATCGATAGTAAACCTAAACTTGTTGACGGTAAGGTTTATTATTGCATGTATGGCTAGCTAATACAGCACGACGCGACGTGGCATTGATGTGTATCAATTATAGATGGCGCTATATCAAATTTGTCAAATTATCAGACAACAATGTAAAAAATTTCAACGAAAAAGGCTTATTTTTATAAGCGTGCTTATCTGCTTACGCTGATAAGCAGACTTTTTTAAGCGCTTTTCGTTTAAGCGCTCAACTCTAGATCGATGCCTCCGCAGCAACAATAACAGTATTAACGCTATGTTAAAATAAACAAATAATGAGGTTAGATAAAATAACAATCAATGAAATGTCAAATTTCTCAATCTTCCAAAAAAGTGAATGAACATTCCTTAGTACTTGAGTTGATGGCAGTAATGAATGAATGTTAATAATGTATTAACAGAATATTAAAAATAACCGTATCGTGTCGTATGTTTTAACAGTGTTATACGTTTAATTGAAATAACATAATAATTTTGTTTAAAAACTTTTAACGCCACCACTATTAAACACGGCTACTTCATGATATGGTCAAACATTAGTTATCATTATTGTAAAATAGTTACATTATTCTCCATTAGAGGCGATGATATACTTTTGTTTTAGTGATTCCACATGGCGGCGGACAATAATAACTGAGATAAAACTTTTTCCTTTCTGATGACCTCACTCACTCGCAGGAATACCCTATTGGCGACAGGCTTGTTGTGTTGACTTAAAAGCAACTGTCAACTATGGTAACCACTTCACATCTGGCGGGCTGCTTAGATAAGCACCCGACGTAGTCGAAAAAAATGGGGTGTTGCTGTGTCATGGACACGGCTGTTATATGCACTAAAATTATCTCAAAATGGCAGCGTTTCCCCCTCCCCCGCACGTGATGTTCCATAGTCCTTACTTAGCGTAATAAATTCTTTGATGCTTCATCTATACAGAGCCGTGATTGAATTTTGGATGGAGGTGATAGATTTGTAGCTGCAACACCAAATTGTATCCCCCGATTTTGTTATGTTTCGTTTTTTTTAAGTACGGCGTATTCACGTTAAATATAGATTTCTAACTAAAACAAGGGTGGTATAGAACCAGTAAAACGGAGCCGGCACTACCTCTAGGCCGGTGCCGGTGGCAGTGCCGGCGCGGTGTGCTACTTTCACTTTGTGTGTGCCACATTCGCGCCGGCGACCATTACAACGACCCGGCTTGCATCATTTACAGATTATGTCATTGGAATTTCGTAGCGCGGTCACTTTTGTTTTCGTTTTGTTGATGCGCTTCGGCATTGTGAAGGACGAAGTACGGTCAGCTCCCTAAGAGACCACTGGCATACCGAACTATATGGCAAAGTATATTCTATATTCCTTTAATTACTGGCCAAATCACACAACCCATAGCTTCTGATGATATGCTTTGCTTAGTTTGGGACATAATTGATAAATGTTTAATATTTAAAGTAATTCAAGAACAGAGTCTATATTTCCTCTGCTATAGTGCTGATCTCCATGGTCGGCGATGATTGCTTTCGATCAGGTGGATCACCTGCTCGTTTACCCCCCTCACTCATAAATAAAAAAATTGTAGTAAAATACATTATTTGTATCCAGACCCCAAACATACAGATATGTTCATGCGAATCCGCGATGAATCGAGCCCGCGACCTCGCAGTCGAAGTAGTCATTCTAAGCCATTCGACAAGTGTCGTCGAAAAATAGTCAGTTATCTTAGGAAACCAGACTGTACACGTTGCAATAGTTACGATAGATTCTTAGAACTTAGAAGTTAAATTCCAAACCTTTCTACAAATTTCTTTTAATTGAGTTCCAATCGGCGGTACATCATTGCAAAAAGGGAATGCGTGACGATCTCTTACGTGCTTAGGATAAATCAGTTAAAAAAGTACACTGCAATAAGGCGTTAGTCAGCACTTAGACGGCTTGCACATAGTATCTTGCGCATGTTGAGGCACTTGCATAGGTTATATGCATTGCATAAACTACCGTGCTCAGAAGTGTGCGGGTATAGCGGCTCTAATGTACAAGCCTACAATCACAAGCTTGAGCACACTGTTGTGGCATGTAACCGGCGTTTTTACTTGCTCCAGCTACATGCATTATGTACATCATCATCATCATCAGGTCATTTTAGTCTCCACTACAGGAGCACGACCCTCTCTCGTCCGTATCAGACAGAAGGAGGATTTGGCCTGATCGATGTTTTAAAATGTATTACCCTTAGTCGCCTTGTACGACATCCACGAGAAGAGACTGAGTGATTCTATTCTTGTATTCTATACTTATGTACAAATACTCTAAAATATGATTCGGATCGTAGAGTACATAAATAACCAGAGTCAATATTTGCTGTAAAATGCTGGCAACGGATCGGCGACCCCTTGGTGTTGCTGATCTCCATGGGCGGTGGTGATTGCTTTCCATCAGGTGACCCACATGCTCGATTGCCCCACCTTTCATATAAAAAAAAGAGTAGGCCTCAGTTATTGCCAGAGGCAGCAAATATTAATAGTGATGATTAATAGCAATTAAATAGTAGCCGCGTAATGCCCTATATGCTTCCAAAGTGAATATAACATAGTCCATTTGACAGCCGAATCCTATTCTAGGAGCTCACGGACTGCAGGTTGATGTGTTCCTGTGAATGAATGAGGTCACTAAAAAGAAAGGAAGGAGTAGGCTAGGTAGTTGGTGTTGCTGATCTCCATGGGCTGTGGTGATTGCTTTTCATCAGGTGACATGCATGCTCCTTTGGCCCCCTCTCAATAAAAAAAAAAGAAACTGACACCGAAGACCTATTTTTGGAATCATAATATTCGATGGAATGTGCTCCAACTAAGGCGGTAAAGTCCCAGATTTCGCAACCTATAAATACCTTATCTCATCTAGTGGCATTATCTTAATTGTGCATTAGCTGCGTTCAGAATTACCTAGTTCCTGCTACATTGTTCTAGCACTTTCATTACTTATGTAAGATTAGCATAAATAATGGCTAGACATAAAACAACAATCTGTAAGCACGCTGGCGTTTATGAAACAGTCAACAGAAGTTTTAAAGTGAAGCCAAAGTGAAACTCAGGGGAGTCGTTGTTGTGTTGTTAGTGGTACACCCTACCACCTAGTGAATGAGATTCTGACGAGACAGGGCATGTCGAAGCCGAGCGGCGAAGTACCTGTACCTTGCAGAAGACCGCAGGCCAGGCGCGGGTCCAGTATTTCGTTCAGGGAATGGCATTTCTATGTATCTCACGTCTCACTTTTTATCTACTTTTTAATTACGTAGTGACTTCAGCTATGTGATATTAGCAGTAAATCAGCAAATTTATGTGTATTAAAGCGTAGAATTTAAGATCCAAACCCAATCTAAAGGCAAATTTGAAGATTGTTTTCCTGCGAATAATCAGCTCACAAGTCGTAACGTGACAAGACTGACATACTGTGTCAGTTGCAGCGGGATTACCAGTACGAACAATACACCTTGTATTGTAAAGCAAGGGCCACAAACCGTACAACAGCTATTTCACGCGGGCCACAAATAATAAAAAATCGTTGATAGGTATTCTGAACATTTTTCTAATAAATCAGGCAGCAGTAACTACCGCTCGGTACTCCCAGAGTTATCTCCTGTGACTTCTTAAAATTGAACGTACCAGTATTGACTATTTACATTTACAGGGCCATTCAGAAAAGCTCAGCGGGCCATAAGTTGCCCGTGGGCTGCAGGTTGACTATGACATGGTCTACAGGCTACGGTCACCATTTTACATCGTGTTGGTTTACCACCCACTGTTGTATAAAAAACTGCACCTCGTACTGATTTTATTGACAAAATCGATGTTATGTATCCCTCATTCTCTCCTTCAAATTGGAATCAATTTCTATAGAAAAGAATTATGCGTGAGGTGCCAAACAAACTGTTCCAGCTTCGTTTCAGATAGGGTTGCCATCTTTAAACGCTAGCAACCAGGATAAGATGCGTGAAAACTCCGGATTTTGAATCTTAAAACCCGGACATGTCATCAGTGTTAAAAAATAACAAAAATACTAGTACTATTTTTTATTCTTTGGCAAGACGGATATTCTCAGCACGGAGCGGGCGATAGTGATTTAAAACTTTTAACCCTAAACTATAAATGAAACCTAGCCCGGACTCTCCCCGGACGCCCTCTAAACTAGAACAAATCCGGGGAAACTCGGACGGATAGCAACCCCAGTCTCAGTGGAGGAGGACGTGAGGTCGATACGAGACAGCGAGAGGTAGTGCTCATACTGTATGTTACTACTCTACTTACACCGTGATTGAGGTCGCGGATCGATTGTTTCATTACATAATATCAATTCAACCCAGCCCTCTACTTCATGTCGCACATATCTAGGGTTACCATCAAATCCGGGTTTCCCCGGATTTGTCCTAGTTTGGACGACCGGGGAGCGTCCGGGCGGGGTTTAATTTGTAGTTCAGGGTAAAAAGTCTGTCGCAGAACTAATACTAAAAACAATGATGACATGTCCGGGTTTTAAGATTCAAAATCCAGAGTTTTCACGCATCTTGTCCTGCGGCCCTACCGCCGAAGCTGAAGTCGATTACCATCTGATTTTTTGGTTGCGAAAATCAAACTTTAGCCTAGATTGACGGTAATTGTGTTTAGCTTAGCTTGAAGAAAACATAGAACTCTACCGACGAAGCTTGAGATGTTTGTCATTAACTTAACTTTATGATCTATTTTCACCCCTGGCCCCTGGTTGCTAGCGTTCAGAGCGGACTTCGTACGGAGTCCGCTAGGAATCCGCTCAACTCTGCGACCTCCTTTGTAACTATTACGACTCGCTCACTCCGCTCAGCTCACTCTTTCTATGTGGACGCACTTGTATTGACTTTGTCGTTGCAAGTTAAACTGAGTCCTTAATGGGTCCGCTCCGCTCGCAGTGGAAGGAGGGCATCAGAGATGGCAACCCTACAGATATCCCATGTCGTATGCACCAATACAATACACTAAATTGCCCCACGCGATGACACAACACTCATTTGTGTGTTCATCTGTTCCGTTCCGTTTCATACATATATCGCGGAGATATTAACTGAACAATGACTGCCGGTGACACGTGAGGTCGGGGATTATGTGCAATATTTCAAATCATAAATACCTCAACTGAACAATGATCTACGCACACATAGACAATCCGTTGTTCGTTAGATGCTACATTTATACTTATAAAATTAGAGGGTCAATTCTCATGTAGTCTATAATAATTAAAATATAGTTAAAATTCAGTTTCGATCCAGTCTCGATGTACTAAATGTAACATACATTTAGTACATCGAGACTGGATCATATCGATTCGGTCGCGTTTTCGAATACAATTAAAAAATATGTGCAAATAACTAACTCCACGCGTACGAAGTCGCGGTCGGATTCGGCGGTCGCCCGCGACTTCGTACGCGTGGAGTTAGTTATTTGCACATATTTTTTAATTGTATTCGAAAAAGCTAAATCCCTCCTTATAATAGTAATTGTTTGTTTTCAATAATTCTTATACTTAAATACCAATTAAAATCCTTCTGCCATAATTACTTTAACCTTTTAAACGCTTTACTTAATATCACTTGTCGTGCCCCCAGCGCCAGGCACAGTAAAACGATAAATAAATACCTACAACTAATAGAGATGTTCAGTATATATATCGATATTGGAAATGCATCTCTTTCGAACGCTTACAGTTTAATTTAAATATCTTAACATATGGAAAGCGTTACTTTGTAATTTAATAATTTTATTTATAACACAGTAGAACCTCTATAAGTCGAACCTCGATAAGTCGAAAACCTCTAAATCTCGAAGAAATGTTCAGAGGCCCGATTCTCGTAATGAAATTCCCAACGGCACCGGAACGACTTGGTCTCGTCCCTCTTTGGTTTATCTATTTTACAACGTGCCAGAGAGGGAGCGGGCGAAGTCGTTACGATGCCGTTGAGAATTTTATTACGAGAATTGGGCCTCTGTTCCCTTCCCGTCAAACACCAAAACCTCCATTACTCGAAATCTCAACCCTCTATTAGTCGAAATAATCACTGAGAATTTTGGGGTGTAAGTGGTTTATCAACATCTTTGAACCAAAGCCAACTTCACCTGCACGTGGTGCACCCTGCTGACTGACAAACGAAGCTCTGGCGAAAAGAGAGGTAGGGAGCGTAATTGTAAGCTACCCGACTGGGGAATGTACCTCCACCTCACAGAATACCGCAGCCAAATAACAATTCCGTTGAGGGTTGTTGTGTTCCTGTGAGTGAGTGAGGTCACCGGAAAAGAAGGAGATGCTGCGTTGGCAGCGGGGGTGGCGGCGCGCAAGTGATATATTATGTTGCGAGCGTTAATACGGTTACGGTAACTGCTTCACATCAGGCGGGCCGTATGCTTGTCTGCCACACGACGTATTATAAAAAAAAAAAAAAAAAAAAAGTGAGTCCCTCCAAGCCATTTTGGTACCTATTTTCCCTCCATAACTCGAAAAATTACTTGTCTAATACAAGTAATTTTTCGAGTTATGGAGTTAAGTATTTTGGTAAAACAATGAAACAAAAGCGTATAAAGAAAATTGTATCGATGACACTTATGAAACACGTATAATGCAGCACAACACTAATGGAAAATTCCAGAAGGCGGCACTCTTTTATGACGTCAGAAGCGAGCGTGTTTCTCCGCTCGTGGCTACAGGAATACTTATAACATTCGTTCAAAAACATGCAGACTAGGGATGGGAATTGTCAATTCAGTTTTGTTCATTCACTGACAGTTTTGGGCTTTATTAATTTAAAACAAAATAAAATAAACTCATTTATTTCTACAGTAACAATTGCTTTATTTGTTTTATAATAAATAAGTCAGTATAAACAGAAATAGTTTGATTTATGTGGATTTTTCTATCTGTCAATCATTGTTTATGCCCCATCCCTACTAACGGAATTTTCCGGCCGTGGCGCTAGACATCAATACACTTTTCTAAAAATACTATCAGTAATTTATTTAAGTTTAGACATTAATTTTAAGTCCTATAATAAAGAAACTTAAGTGCAATCAATTGTAAATAATAACTTCATTATCTATTTATCAAGTAATGAACACTATTTTTATATAATACAGAGCTATTAAACAAAAAGGCAGATTTACTGAGTAGTGGTATTTGAGCGTAAAAATCCGTCCTTGGCGAAATGGGCACGAAAATATTTGGCGGATTAATCCGCTCGTGGCGGTTAAAGGGTTAACTTCAATAACATTAGAATTTCATACAAACTACCATCCCCCGTTTTAACCCCAAATATGGGTTGATTTCTAAACATACATTATTAGTACACCTTCAAACCATCTATATAGCATACATTTTAAATTTCAAGTGTCTTGCTTCAAAAACATAGGACTTTCATACAAATTTCCAACCCCCGTTTTACCCCCTTAGGGGTGGAGTTTTGTAAAATCCGTTCTTAGTGGATGTCTACACCCTATAAGGAACCTACCTGCCAAATTTCAAGTTTGTAGGTGTTATAGATTCTGAGAGTTCGTGATTAGATATATTTTTTATACCACTAAAGTGGTAAACAAGCACACGGCCCGCCGGATGGAAAGCAGTTACTGTAGCCTATGAACGCCTGTAACACCAGAGGCATCACACGCGCGTTGTCGACTCCGTAAAAACCTCTTCACGCCGTTTTTAAGAACCCCATGCTGTAGTCTCCTGTACATGAATGGAGATGTGTAATTTGTGATGAAATATTTATCAATATATTCAACCTCTTCTAGAGAGAAGGCCTTATCTCTCTAGTTAAGGCTTAGAGAAACCTTAACTAGAGAGATAAGGCCTATAATGTGGTTTCTAGGTTTACACATACGCTTCTTAGTTATTTATATTATACATTGGGTATGTACTCACCACTATGTGATATGGTCCCATCTTCACGGTCGGTATGACTCAGTCCCATGGTTGGACGAGCACACGCTTCATCACTGAAAACGGAAGATAAGTTGTAATAAATTTATTATTATTTTATATGACAGGGGGGCAAACGAGCATGTGGGTCACTTCATCATCAGGTCCATTTTAGTCTCCACTACAGGAGCACGACCCTCTCTCGTCCGTCCTAGACGGAAGGAGGATTTGGCCTACACTCCCCACGCTGGCCAAACGGGTTGGGGAGGCCTGATATTTGATAATGTATTTCCCTTAGTCCCCTTGTACGACATCCACGGGAAGAAACGGAGTGATTCTATTCTAGTCTGCCGGAAACCACACGGCCTACTGTGGTTCACTTGGTGGAAAACAATCATCACCGTCCATGGTGATCAGCAACACTAATGGTCGCCGAGCCGTTGCCAGCCTTCTACGGGAAATAAAGACTCTCTCTCTCTCTCAGAGAGTTTTTGAAGGCTCCCATGTCATAATTGTTCGGAAGTACCGCTGACAGAAGTTGATTCCACAGATTGTATTAATATTTTATTGAGATGTAAGTGGCATATCAAGATCTTTAGAGCCAAAGCTAACCTCGCCTGCAAGTAGTACACCCTGCCGACTACCAATAGGAGCTCTGGCATAAGAGTGGTAGGGTACAGCATATTTGCTAAGCTGCCCGACTAGGGCAGTACCTCCACCTCACATAATACCGCAACCAAATAACAATTCCCTTGAGGATTGTTGTGTTCTTGCGAGTGAGTGAGATCACCAGAAAGGAAGGAGTTGCAGCCTTGGCAGCGAGGGTGGCAGCGCGCGAGCGTTATTTCATGTTGCGAGCGTTAATATGGCTATGGTAACCGCAGGTGGGCCGTATGCTGGTCTGCCACCCGACGTAATATAAAAGTGGTTCATCATCAGTTCATTTTTGTCTCCACTACAGGAACACGACCCTCTCTCGTCCGTCCCTGACAGAAAGAGGGTTTTGCCTACACCCCCACGCTGGCCAGACGGGTTGGGGAGGCCTGCCCCCTTACCACCAACTCCTATTGCGACTCAACAACTGAATAGAATGCCCACTCATACCAATGAATAAGCGACTCTATATAATTTGAAATAGAGTCGCTTATTCATTGGCATGAATAAGCACTCCATTCGGCCACTGAATCGCAACAAGAGTTGGTGGTAAGGGGGCTGAAAATAAAAGTGGTTCAATTTTCTTATATTTTCTATTATTCCGCGCAACGTTCTTTTTTTTTTGTCATAAGAACCTTCACCTGGCAGTAACAAACACAACGAAAAAAGAATTAGTGATATCTGTCCAGCCGTTCACGCGTGATGTCGTGACCAAGAGAAATAGGAGTTCATTTTTAATACGCTTTTATTAGCTTCACCTGTATTTTTGCTTGTCGGTTTGTCAGTTTGCTGAGCGCCGACTTTTTTGAACAAGATTTTGATCCACTTTGAACGGTCAGATTTAATAATAGACCTAACAGATCCTCGATAAATGAAAAATATGGCACAAAGCACCCGACGCTTTTTTTCAGAATAATACCATATTAAAAAAATATTTCTGTTCGACCGATCATTGAAACGTGTTTTTTAGTTTTTTTAAAACTATATTTATTATATTTACATAGATTAAGTTGTGGTTACAAAGATAGGACGTAATAAAATAATAGAATAGAATAGAATTTTATTTACATAAATGTGGTTACATAGTTGATCATAGAGTTATACCAATGTAGCAGATTCACACAATTAACCGTTTCCGGCGAGCAAAATTTAAATAGATTGCACACTTTTCGGGTTTAGATTAAAGTTTCAAGAAATAGACTAGGTCCTTATAGAATCTTAGAATTTATTGGAAGAATTTCATAATTAATCAGTTGTTGAAAGATCCGAGAGCTCGGCTATGCAAGTTTCAACATTCATTATAATTGAGCAAACATCTGTATGCACTGGTTGCTATTGAGATAAATATTACGAAATTAATATTACATGTATGTATGTGTAATAATAACTTAATAATAATTAAGTGTACACTTATAGCTAGGGGAGCTAGATGGCGTCATTGCGCGTGTCAGTCTAATCGATCACGCAAGTTAAGCAACTTCGGCCGTAGCCTGTCTATAGATGGGTTTAATTATTTCGAGCTCCTATGTGCTTCGGAGGGCACGTTATGCCGTCGGTCCCGGCTGTTGTCGTTACATGACAGTCGTTAAGCCAAGTCAGTGGAATTAGGGCGGCTTGAAAACAATGACCTTCGTCAACCAGCAGTTGAGCAGCGTGGTGGAGTATGCTCTAAACCCTTTCGATTGAGGGGAGACCTGTATCTCAACAGTGGGATGATTATGGGTTAATTCCGTACACCTATAGGATTGTTGTGTTCCTGCGAATGCGTGAGGTGAAAGAAAGGAAGGAGTATCGGCTGGCAACGGATCGGCGAGCCGTTGGTGTTGCTGATCTTCATGAGCGGTGGTAATTGCTTTTCATCAGGTGACCCTCCTGATGCTAGTTTTTTCTCGTCTCTTATAAAAAAAAGTCATAACATAGTGTTAACATATTATTATACTTAATCATTAGGTTGTATTTTATTACTTGCTCAATTATGACTGCATAATAACTGTGCTAACGAGCTTCGCCCGGTGCATTTCATTAAACTAAATTTTACCTCATAACACCGTCGATGGATAACTATTGAGATTGGTTAACTTTAACCCAGTTTATTAACCCAGAAACCGCCATAGGCATTGAGCAGCGAGTCTCATATCCACGACGGAACACTTTGGTAAAACTTAAATATTAAATTGAAACCCTAAGCAATAATTTCTTACTAATAATTATTTATATGTTTGCCATCAATAACACATAGCACATCAGGCATATCTATAGTATAGCAATCACCACCGCCCATGGAGATCAGCAACACCAAAGGGTCGCCGAGCCGTTGCCAGCCTATACTTCTTCCTTTCTTTCTGGTGACCTCACTCATTCGCAGGAACACAACAACCCTAAAGGGAATTGTTATTTGGTTGCGGTATTCTGTGAGGTGGTGGTACTTCGCCAGTCGGGCAGCTTAAATACGCTATGTCCTACCTCTCGCCAGAGCCTCGTTTGTGAGTCAGAAGGGTACACCACGTGCAGGTGAGGCTTTAGTTCAAAGATGTTGATGAACCACTTACACCCCAAGCAAGCAAATGTATTAGCATAGCGGAATAAAAAGCTGAACCTTTTACTGTGAAAATAAATATATTTATTTTTACTAGTGATCGCCCAGTGGTCGAAATTCGACCATAATTACAGTAGAGCGTCGATTATCCGAACTAAGTGGGGGACATGGGTGTTCGGATAACCGGTATTTTCGGATAATCGAACTACCTATATGTTTAACCAAATGCGAGTCGGCTCACGCACTAAAGGATTATATATAACGTTTGTTTTATCGGTAGGGGGGCCCTTAAATATTTGGTTTATTTTTATTTAATTATTTATTTTTAAAGTAAATATGTAACTAAACATTCTGTGAATATTTCAAGAGTCTACCTGTTGCCGTTATTAATATCATCTCATAATCACAGGCTTAGGACTGTCCACCTTGAGTAAAAAAAAAATATTTTGTGGTTAAAATAATAATACGTGGTTGGCGTATTTCAAAATCAATTTGTATGTATTGTTTTTTCAATCATAAAAAAAGCTTCATTCATTCAATGCATGCAACAAGTTTAAACAAAATTGAGCCTTGTATCTTTACAGCTATAGCATATTTTCGCTAACAGCTTATGGTTCTTATGTCCTGATTCTGAATGAGTTCTAATTCGGTCAGTCAACCACGCACGAAACTATCTGTCTCGTTTTATCTCGTACAATTTCAGAATCTTCCGTCCTTTTCGCTCTCTATCGCTAGCAATTTTTGCATTACAACGTATCTCTCTCATTCTAGCTCGTACGCTTTATGTATTTCCGTTCTTTTTACTCTTTGTCACTCAAAGATAGATTGAACTAGATGACGCAGTGAACTATATGGTACAAGAAAGAGTGAGTGACAAGAACCGGCTTGTATGGTGAACTGGTACAATTGAACTACTCACTCAGGAACTACACAACTCTAAATGGTAGTGTGTTTGTTTTTATTTAATTAATGTATTTTTATGCTTAATTTTTAAAAAAATATTGACATTCTGCACTCGTTCTCTATATAAACTATAAGTGTGCGAAATTTCATACTCCTCCGTCCGCGCAATTTTCGTAAAAAGGGATACAAAGTTTTTGCTTCACGTATTAATATAATATAATATAGCACAGTCATACTTTTCTACCCGGCTGCGGCGAAGACAAAAAAGAGGGTTATGTTTTTGACCTGTATGTATGTATGTATGCTTCTATGTCCGGCCGTAGCTCCTCAACGGCTCAACCGATTTTGATAAACGACACGTCATTAGATTCGTATTGATAGCGCGAGTGTCATAGGTTAGATTTTCAAATAGTCAAAATAGCTGATTTTATGCGCTTTAATGTGCGTGCTGAAAAAAAATATATTATCCAACACCTTCGTGTGGGGTATCAAAATAAAGGGCTTTGAAAGCAGAGTACGTAAATATATACAATTAATTCAATGCTTGTTTTGTGGTTTTTAATTGTTGCTGTAATGTATTACGCAGTCGGATTTTTTATTTTTTTTAATATATTTTTTTTACTAGGTTTTTAACACCATACCTTAGCAATTGATCTCTGTAGCAGACAATGGTACGGCGCTCGTCGTTGATTCCAATGGAAAATGTAGCGAGCTCGGCCCGGCCGAGTTGCTCCACACACTGATGTATGAGGAACCGGCGGTAGTTGCTCACTGGCGGGAACACCAGTACGCTGAAACAAATCATACCATGTAAAACATATCGTAGCAGCTGTCTGAACTTAATAATAAATAAATAAATAAATATTCCTTTAACGAGGTCGGTAGTCGAATTGAGAGGTGTCACCACTCTCGCTTTCCTCTTTAAAGTACTTTTTCACGATTGCCTTGGGTGAATAACATCATAGCTCATCATAAGTGACGCTGAGCTTGGTGGTCGAATGGTTAGTAATGTCCACTTTGACTCCGAGGTCGCGGGTTCGATTCCCGCACAAGACAAAAATTTGATTGCATGAACATGTGTTATTCACCCAAGGCAATCGTGAAAAAGTACTTTAAAGAGGAAAGCGAGAGTGGTGACACCTCTAGCAAACCCCGGCCACTCCATACAAAAATGGCGCGTTTGCATGTAGTAAACCAAATGACGTCGGTACACGTGCCTATGTTTGCTTAAGGTCTCTAGGGCTGACATTATTCAATTATTAGTCGGACATAGTAAATACACTACACTGACTCCAGACAATATTCACAAAACGCCTCACACGCTCTTTGACACATATAAATCTGCTATAATGTTATCTTGTTCACATTTCGTATTAATTTTATCTTGTATCCTACTCTCACAGACATGAATTAGTTATGATGAAACTATGGCTGCCACATGCTTTTAGGTAATTTATAAAATGTAAAAAATATCTGTACCTTATTTAATCCAAAGGGAACGAATAAAATTTTCTTTTTGACTTTTCATGTGTTGATACATCCGTCCACTGCACAAGTAACTCCCATCTTTTATTTTAAACTGAATGGAGAATAAAATACGAGCTACATCAATTCGTACGTTGTAGTATCCCTTGTGTACTGTTCCACATCAGTCTCAGAGGAGAGGTGAGGTTGACTAGTGAGAACAGCAGAGAGAGGCCATACTGTATGTTAGTACTATTACTTATACTGTGCCTCTAGCTATAAATAATAGTACTACGTACAGTATGGTCGCTCCCTACCGCACTCTCGTTTCGAGTTTACCTCCGTTCTGACAAAAATCTGGAACAGTTTATATGGCACTACACGAACACACGCTCATTGACGCTATGCACAGTCACTATTGTTTACGTAATAGTGACCGACGCGATATTTGTATGGACTGGCCGGGGTATGCCTCTAGTCTAGGGTTACAGTCTAATACAAAGTAGGGTGCCTCTAACAAGTTCATAATTATCATGCGGAATATCTTTACTTTTCTTTAATGGTATGGGTCTCCCCTTAATCTAAAGGATCTAGACTATACTCCACCAAGCTAGTCAACTGCAGGTTGGTAGAGGCCAGTGTTTTCAAGTCACCTAAAGACCACAACTGGCCCTTAAGACCATTAGAAAAGTACAATACTATGTAAGGTTTATATTGTGTTGATCCAAGTTGTGTGTTATATAACAAACATGTTTTACCCAAGATAACTATTTAATATATTCTTCTACTATACTTCCTTTTACACTGAAACACACATTACATGAAATGTCATAACAAGTGTCAAGAATATAGAGAAATTTATTACAGTATAAATTCATACCACAAGGAACACCTCTATAATCTGTGTACATAGAAAGTAGGGTGAGACATAAGCACACTGTGGTATTTTATGAGTATAGACAACCTGAGTGAACAAGATAATTTGTTACTAATGAGGTGTAAGTGAGATAATTCAAACAAAGTTATAAAATAAAATAATAAATATTTCTGAACAAATTACACACTGCATCTAGTCCCAAAAGAAGGATCTCCAGATCATATCTTTTTTAACTGCCCTAACTATTCATCATCCCTATACGATATTCTTCCTCCTTCCATCCCTCGTCCTATTGATTTTAAATCTCTCCTTGTATACGTCAACTTCTCCCCTCTTGTATATATTATTTGTGATTACATTAACTCTAATAATATTAAACTTTAAGTTGTCTGTCATTTCTAATCAATTAACACTTTGTGCCGTTTTACATGTTGTGTTTGTCCTTTGTTTTAGGTATGTCAACAGATCGCCAAAATCATATACTTAATATAAATGTAGTTATTATTCACTCACAAAGCCATTCTATCGCAGAGTCACGTACTAAGCATGGTCGCCTACTTGTTTATATCGACAGTTGAAACTATAAGAAACATTGACATTGGCGAGAACTTCAAGAACGCCACAAAGAAGAATTGAATTGAATTGACATTAAATAAATTGATACTAATAGTATCCATTTGGTTATGACCCTTATAAAATTTAAATTGTTAATATTATTATATCTATTTAAACTGACATAATTTGACATGGTTATAATGTAATTTTATAGTATATTTGCAAGCTTAGGGGCCATCCATAAATTAGGTCACACGTTAAGGGGTAGGGAGGGGGTCGATGAAGTGTGATATTGTGTGGCAAAGGGGTGGGAGGGGTCCTAAATTTTGTGACGTGACATTTCAAAATCTAATAAAATCTAAGTGTAACACGAACTTTGAACTGTTAATGAAAAAAAAAAACATTTGCAACTCTAGATGTAAATTTGCAAAATATGTGACGTCACACTAGGGAGGGGGGGGAGTCTCACCAATGTGACCAGCTGTGACAAGGACAGGGGAGGGGTCAAAAAGTCATGAAACTCATGTGACGTAATTTATTGATGGCTCCTTAAATATTTCTGGCAAATGTTATGGATCAAACTGATAATGTTATTTGTACACCTGCATACACACACCTAAGTTTGACGAGCTCGGTGGCGTAGCAGTCAATGACGCGGCTTTGACACCAACGCTCGTGGGTTCGATTCCCACATAGGACAAACATTTGTGTGCATGAACATGTCTGTTTCTTGGTCTAGGTGTTTTCTATGTATCATAAGTATGTATTTACAAAAAAAATACTGTATTTACGTATGTTTATCAGTTGTCTAGTACCCATAACACAAGCTTTAATTACTTTGTGGCTAGATGGCGCTGTGTAATTTGTCTGACAATATTTATTATGTAAATAAAGGATTCTATTCTATTCTTGATAGAGAGATAAGATGTAGGTTTGCACGCAAAACCTACATCTCAGACTCAAATTGGCAATTGCTAGCCATTCAACCAGCAAGCTCCAATTAAACAGACTTAGATTTAAACAGTCTCAATAACTCTTAGTTTAATTGGAGCTTAACAAAGAGTAGGCACAGGTGTTCGTATAACTAATAATTAGTATGTTCAACATTATTATTATGTTGCACCGTACATAGTCCCAAAAAGTAAGATCAGCTGAAGAGAATCGAATTAAGAAAATAAGTAGGATGTCAAACTTTGACACTTTGACGATTATGGTTCTTATGTACCATGAAATAGGACCTCCAATCAAACTGCAGTATCTAGTTTTTTTTTTATACTAAGGTCACAAACAAGCATACGACTTGCCTGATGGTAGTGTCCGCAGCCTATGGATATATACCACCAAGGGGCATGTGTCGTTGTATGTGTATGTGTGTAGGCATAAGCTGTTATATCCATAAAAAAATATTTTATTGATAAATTGTAACGATAAGTTATTACTTTTCTTAACGTGAAATACAAATAATACCGTTAAATAGTCATATAAACACGAAACCAATCTACAGTCACGGATGTTCGGTACGGACGAGTAGTGTAATTTTTAACACTTGCATATTATGAATATTTATTAGCCTTGACGAGACGGTCGGGCATACTTGCTCCATTTGACTGGGCGTTATTGACTCGTAATAACCTTGAAAATATCACCCAAGATATTACAAAAACTTAAACACTGAATCTTTCACAACATAGTCTTACTATCAATTAATGACTCTGGAACCCCAAAATCTATTTTGCAGTGAAAATAATTGCATAAATAAATGATTAAATTTGTTTACCTGTCAACTTTTCCTTCGGCCACAAAACATTTTAGGTCGTCGTTAACATCGTCCACAAAATTGCTGTCCGCCAGGTTCAGGAACCTCTCGACCGTTTTGGCACCCAGTTTGACGGTGATTTGTTAATGCAAATAAATAAAAAATAACTGTTCACGTGCCAAACGGGAAACTAGCGGCCGTCCATTTTCATTTTTTCGCAGACACATGCAAACAAAACTCTTTTGACAGCTTCGCTTAAATCATGCAACTTTATGAGCGTCGTTGAATGAAATAACAAAACGCAGAAATAGTGATGCGCAATATCGGTAAATACCGAAAACATAGAACCGTGTGTTATACATTTCATATTTTTTTTTGAAATAAAGATTGTTTTTATCTCTGTAGTTTTCCCGACTAAGATAATTTAAATCCTTTGTACTTATGTAAACGTGCCAAATTAGTCATACAAGGGGTATGCCCATGTAGATTGCCCATTAGAATGCCAAGGACCCAGTTTGGGGTGTAAAAGCTCACTACAATAATTAGTTAGAGCCATACAAGGAAACCCAACCTTAAGCGCATCAGAGACTAAGCAGATACGATATATTTAGAGCGAGACATAGCTATGTCCATGTTAATATTTAGACATCTGCAGTAAAAAAAAAATCGCTTGCCTGTAAAATCGGTTTACTGACGATAGTTGAACGTGACAACGTCATAAGAAAATTCTGATGGAATGTTTGCATTTTTCAAAAGAAAATTTTAATGGAACGCCTCAGAGCGAGGTAACGCCGCATGAGTCATGTTTTTTCGTGCGTGCAGCCGGCTCCATCGAATTATAAGACGTTGTCACGTCAAAACCCATTGGAAATATCCGGGTCTTTTCCCATTTAGAAATAATACGTGTGATCATGACGGAAAAAACCCGATTGACGGGGTATGTAAGTACGTGCTAATATTTGTGAACTTTGAAAAAGTTCGATTCGATCGAGATCGTTAATAATTACACACGATGTCGAGGTTCTAAAGATCGAGCCGGAAGGTAGGAATTTGCTGATGGAAAGTGCTAACATATTTGCTGATGGAAAGTGCTAACATAGTCAAGTTTGTCATAATGTTATAATAGAGCACTTGTACTGTTCCACGTAATTACATTTATTTTTACCAACCGGTTTCGCCGCTAAGGTATTATCAAATGTAAGCAGATGGTGTTTGTCTACTAAACATTTTGTTACCGTGCAATCAAGTTAGTCAAGTTTGGGTTTGTTTGTTTTGATGGCATGAGTAGGTACTTTCCATTACACATGATGAGGATGAGGGTCTAAAGATGGAGACGGAAGGTTGCCACTGGAAGTCACTGATGGAATTTGCTATCGTAGTCAAGTTTGGGCCCATTTTGTTTCGATGACGTGGTCATTAGCAGTTATGTATACATTATGACGAGGGTATGAAGATGGAACCGAAAGGTTGCCACTGGAATACATATAATGAAGAGGGTCTGAAGATGGAGCCATAATATTGTCGTGCACCTAACTTAAATTTGGCATACTTATTTAAGTATGCTAAATTTCAGATTAATCGTATATCTCTACAAGAGGTTTAAAATGTGAAAAATTCCGAATATTTACCCAATCAGAAATTTCCCGGGTTTTTTCCCATTTTCGGGTTTTTAATGCACATCACTAGTTAAAAGCGGTACGCAGGTGCTGTTGTTCCCTCTAAAGCGGTGTCTCGCTCTCAACAATATCGTATCTGCTTGGTGTGTGATGAACTTTACCTGCATGTGGTGCACCCTATCGACTAGTAATCGAGGGCGACTCTAACGAATTATGGCTGGCTAGAGTCTCGTTCCTTCGATTACTAGTCGACAGGGTATCTAGATTGATTGAAAAAGTTACCTCCACCTCATAAAAGATCGCAACTGAATACGAATACTTACTCTTGAGCATTGCTGTATTCAATTACTACAAGGCTGCGCTTGAGTGAGTTATCCCGACTCCACGCCCTAGCCATAATACTAATCAAGGGCATCGCCAAGGGGAGGTAGGGAGGGGCAGCTACCCCCTCCCTACCACCTATCTACAAGTGAAAAGCTTCATGAGCTCTAGACTTTACCTACAATTCTTACTTACTACTTACTATACTTTTCCATATCCACTTGCCCCCCCCCCCCCCCCCCCCCCCTCCTGGGCCATCGGCTGGCGACGACCTTACGTGAGCGTCTATGAGTTACAGCACAGAGATTTTGTGGTAACTGTAACCGCCTCAAGCGAGCGAATCCAAAAATGGAAATTCGCGGTGATGAGAAAATCAAAAAAGTTCTGTTAGAGGTACAAATTCAATTAGGTATATTTTTTCCGTTGATAGCGGAAAATCAAATTTACTGTATTGTTTTCTCGAAGACCAACCGAAACATCATAATAGCGACAAAGCTTTCGACCGAAACGATATCGATGGCATTTACAATATATTGGTTTATGATGGCGAAAAATTGTTTTCTTAAAAAAAAAACGCTGAGAAAAGCTCGACCGGTATTTCAATGTATCACTATCATTTTAACCGACTCCAAAAAAGGAGGAGGTTCTCAATTCGGCTGTATTTTTTTGGGGTGTAAGTGGTTCATCAACACCTTTGAACTAAAGCCAACTTCACCTGCACGCGGTGCACCCTGCTGACTGACAAACGAAGCTCTGGCGAAAAGAGAGGTAGGGAGCGTAATTGTAAGCTATCTGACTGGGGAATGTACCTCCACCTTACAGAATACCGCAGCCAAATAACAATTCCCTTGAGGGTTGTTGTGTTCCTGCGAGTGAGTGAGGTCACCAGAAAGGAAGGAGATGCTGCGTTGGCAGCGGGGGTGGCGGCGCGCGAGCGATATTTTATGTTGCGAGCGTTAATATGGCTACGGCAACCGCTTCACATCAGGCGGGCCGTATGCTTGTCTGCCACCTGACGTAGTATAAAAAAAAAAAGTTTGTTACTTAATTACTCCGTGATTTAAAAACCGAATAAACTTCCAGATTGGTACCATATTTTTTTCATCATCATCATCGTCAGCCTGTATCTACCCACTGTTAGGTTTGTTATTTCATTACTCCGTCATTTGTAAACCGATTTAAAAAAAAAACTTTATTTGAAAGAGTATACTTCCAGATTGCTCCCATATTTTTTTCATCATCATCATCAGCCTGTATCTACATACATAAATGTAGAGTAATGTTTGGAGTCGGTTTTTTTTTTTGGTTAAAATTATAGTAAACGGATTTCCCAGAGACGTGCCAAGTGTATGCCACATGCCACATCATCTAATGTACATAGATAATGTTAGCTACTTGGCAAAAGATGACACTAGGAAAATGCCATCTATTGTCAAGTAGATTCCACAGGCAACACTGACAGCAGCTAGGGGAATTCTCGAGAATGCGCAAGGATTCCCCGGAAGACGCGCGACCTTTTTTGGCTCGTATTTAAGTTTAAATGTTATACAATTGACATAAAGTTCATTATGCTATGTACAATTTCGTTGCAAACAGTTGCTTCCATTTCATTTCGCGGCGGTGTAAATAGAGTCTAAAGAGGTTCATCAGACAATTAAATCAAGATCAGCTCAAATAATATATTTTATTCATCATATTACATACCTATTTTATTTTAAATAATATTATTAAGGTGTCACAATACATTACAATCATAACCAAATAATTATTACTAAAATATTTAACTATAAATTATAGTATAGGTATTAATGAATCCTTCTAATTAAAATAAAACAATTTAAGACTCTTAGGTAGAATATTAACTAAGTTTTGAAACGGTAACAAAAAATCTAGACAAAAATTAACAACTAAAAATTACAAAAAAATAAAATGTTTCCTTAAAAAAAAAAGATTTGTTTTTAAGCTTGTCATATTTTTTACAGTAAAAAAACCAATATTGAACGGCTTTATACTTTTTTATGGCTTCGCCAGTCGAGTCATACCCATTATATCGATCCACGAAAATTAAAAGCACAGTTAATTTTAAACAAATGCATTCTGATTAAGTGATCGTGTGAAGTTAGTGAATAGCAAGTTTATTTACTATTATTTCATCGATTTATATTTGGACCCTTTTATGCAGAATAGATCCAACCGACATTTGTTACTTTTAAGTTAAAGCTATTTAAAGTTTAATACGAATAAAAATATAACGCAGTATATGTTTCGGAAGCATATGTCATCAAACTGCTAGAATCTGTTGCGAATAAATAATACTCTATTTGTAGTTTCTCGCTATGTATATCTCTCAATTTGGCGTAGTTCGTCGGTTGGATCTATTCTGCATAACAGCGTCCATATTATGTATTTTCTAACAAATATCAATATTTAAAATCACTGTTATGGAATCCTTGGATTACACTACAAATCAAATGGAAAAAGTAATAATCATATTCATTCCAACTTTTCGTTCCAGATAGAAGATTCTTCTTCACATTCCCATAAATAGTGATTTTTTAAATAATAATATTTAAATTTCATGACTTTATAGCATACATTATTGACAGGCCCGCAGTGCAGGAAGTGGAGACTTGAATAAGACCATTAATCTATGCTTTTTAGTTACACAATTTGTTTTAGGGACTATCATGAGATTCGATACAGAGTGTTACGACACTCTGAATGGAATTTTATTATGATTGATTCAATAATATGACGATAGACGATGTCAAGTAGACCATTGGACAAATAAAACGAGAAATGTTTTGTAGAATTAAAAAAAAATAAAAACTAGAATAAGATCTAACAGCTAATTTTCATTATTAGTGCAAAAAGATGTCCTTTTTTATGACTTTTTTTTATCCAAAATCCACTACATAAAGGACAGGCGCTAAATTCATACCGTTGTTGAAAAGCACATAAAACGAATGCCGCATTAAAGCGCCTATTACGCTACAACATATCGGGACTGGGTCCTTTTGGGAATTCATCAAAATGCCAATGTATATTCTTAATTAATATAATAAATACGAAAGTTTGGATGGATGGATGTTTGTAACTCCATCTCGCTAGAATGGTTCAACTGATGAAATTTAGCACAGAGATAGATAATAACTGCAATAGCACATAGGTTATTTTTTATCCGGGAAAAATGTACGGTTCCCGTGGGATACATTTGTTGCATTTTTCATCAAACAACAAATCCAATCGACATAATTCACTGCATAGTTGTAGATTAAGAGTTAGCAAATGGAATAAGTTACTTATTGTCCTGAAAAAATGCACGGTTTCTATGGGATATCATAAACTGCTATCATAACAAAATGCTACAGGAACCGTGATTAAATTAAAGTTTTTTAAAGTTAGTGAAATAGAGTTTGAGCACATTTTCCTCAAGTAAACCTTAACGAATTCGCGGGCATCATCTAGTAGGTCTATGCGTCTAATTGTCATTTTGGTCCTTATCAGTCAGAAGACTGCCTAAATCTAACTTTGTCTGTGTCGTTTCGCTTGTACCTCAACCGCATTCTATCATTCACACCATTTACGCACGCCGAGCTCAACGTAGGGTAATAAGCGCTTTAGATAAGAAATCTCGTCGACACCGCATAGGCATACCGCCAAGTAAATTTAGTTATAACTCATGGTACAAAAACACAAGGTATGTTCTTCCTAGATACTGCCAAGTCTACGTCACACAGTGAAACTGTAATTTGAGGGGCTTTGGAACCAACTTTTTTTTTCAGCTGTTTATTTATGACAATGGAGAGACGCAATTAACCGCAATAAAAATTGTTTTTGGTATTTTTTTCGGAAACTTCTGGTATTTTTTGGCAGAAATAAATGTTTTCTTTGTATGGAACCGATCATAATAAATTAAATTTCTCCAAGTCTTGATCGATGCGGCTTTGAAACCTTTCTTTTCTTGATCCTTGTCCTTATTACTACAATTAAGAAGTACATGTGCCTAAAGTTGCAATTCTAGATAAAGGTATCAGAAAAAAATAGTTTTTTTTAAATAAAATAATAAGTCAATTAACAAGATCTCCATATATATTATGTATCATAGAAACTGTGAAATTTCCAAAAACACTATTTAAGTAAGCCTTATCGTTTTATGCCTTATACTTATTTGTTGATGTATTCTGGTTGAATTTAAACGTGTTTGATTGTCAAAATCTGCAATTTTCCATTTATAGTACAGATGCTGAAGTAAGCAAGTTCCAATCATGTGCCCACAATTGTCACAAAAAACATACCTGTTGTTTTTCTACCATTGTCCATCAAATCCACAGCTGCTTTTTACTTATAAGTAAAAATAAAGTTGTGAAATTACAAACATTCAATTATTTAAAAACTAATTCAGCGCCTGACCATACATTTAATTTGTCAGTGATACGGACAAATGGACCGTTATGCAGAATAGATCCAAGCGACCATTTTGTTACTTTTAAGTTTAACAGGAATAAGAATAACACGCAGTGTGAGTTTTGCGAAGCATATGTCATCAAACTGCTGGAATCTGTTGCGAATATGTAAAACTCGATTTGAAGTTTCTCGCTATGTATATCTCTCAATTTGGCATAGTTCGTCGGTTGGATCAGCCCCCTTACCACCAACTCTTATTGCGATTCAATAACTGAATAGAATGCTTATTCATACCAATGAATAAGCGACTCTATCCAATTTGAAATAGAGTCGCTAATTCTTTGGTATAAATAAGCATTCTATTCAGTTATTGAATCGCAATAAGACTTGGTGGTAACGGGGCTGTTCTGCATAACAGGACCCAAATCAGCACATCTCTTTGCTTGGACAGTTGTTCGGTTTTATGAGCCTATCAGCATAGTATGAGGTTTGTGCTTATTTCGAAATAGACCTGTATACAAATAGTCACTAGACTACAGGAGCCTGCCCCCTTACCACCATCTCTTATTGCGATTCAATAATTGTATAGATTGCTTATTCATACCAATAAATAAGCGACTCTATCCAATTTGAAATAGAGTCGCTAATTCTTTGGTATAAATAAGCATTCTATTCAGTTATTGAATCGCAATAAGACTTGGTGGTAACGGGGCTGTTCTGCATAACAGGATCCAAATCAGCACATCTCTTTGCTTGGACAGTTGTTCAGTTTTATGAGCCTATCAACATAGTGTGAGGTTTGTGCTTATTTCGAAATAGACCTGTATACAAAGAGTTACTAGACTACAGGAGCCTGTTAGCCAGTACCAATACTGGGCAGCTCTCTTGTTTCTTCCATACAAAAATATATGACAATGCTGGTTCGATCTGTTAAGTGAACTGTTAGCATCTCGGTTAACAACAGTAGGTGCATGAACGATTGCTCACTATCTAAATTGTAAAGGGGTTATAAACTCCAGATTACTGCCTCAATATGTCGACACTAACTGATCTTTTAATATTAGTTTTACTGCCCTAGATACTAGCCCTTTAGAACCAAACTTTTGTATTTTATTTCTTCAGTTAAATTCCGGCTTTAGGGACAAGCTGAAAAATACTAAGGAAATATTTAGGTTCATTAATGTCAAGAATCTAAATATTAAAAAGTAATAGCAGTTTACATTTATATTCGATGGTAAACCACCACAATACCATAAGGCATACTGAAAAATATTAAGGAAAACTTTCAGTGCCTTAATTTCAAGAAATCTAAACAGCATAAAGTATTAACATTTTACTGTTATATTCAATGGTTTACCACCATAAGACCAGTACCAGTTCTAGCTATCTACCACATAAAAAGCCTTTCCGAGTTATTTAATCTGAGCCGATACTGTGTATTATCATATCAGAGCAGCAATGTACTTCATGCACGCCTCCTTAAATGTTGTTAATCGAGATATGCTACAGCCTCCCTGTCTTCGACGACATGGACGTCTAAATCCAATACACTGTACCAATACTTTCTTCTAGGTTTCGCAGTACTCAATGCGGCATATTACATTATCAATATAATTTATAACGCGATCTGTAAGTATCGTTATCCATATTGATTGTGATATTGTTGATGCTAATCAGAGGCAATTCTCGTAATTAAAATGGGGTAGTAATAAAACGAGCATCTAAAATTGTGAAACTGGGCGACTATTATACTGACTTGGCGACTAAACTTGATATAAAACATACGAAACCTAACCTAGCCTAGTATTTCTGTGGCTCGTGTTATTATTTTCCATTAAAATGTTTCGTTCCATCGTTTCCACAAATGTCAAATTTGTTATTCTCATAACACAATATGAAACTTCAAAGTCTAATTTAAATGGGATTATATCGAAATATGATCGAAAATTAACCAAACTACGAATGTTATATTGCCAACAACAAGAATTGATAATAATTAATTAATGAAATTAAGTACACAATTTATAATCAATTCACAATGAAATCTCGATTGCAATCTTTCATTTTGGGATCGTAAAATAATTACGAGAATTGGCATTCTGGGCATTTTCAAATCTGCGATATTATATGAAATTAGGTTTTTTTTTTCGATATTACTTAATTATTTCTATTTCCAATACAATAAAAAAATCCGATTTGTTCTAAGGTACAAGTATCAATGTTTTAGATTTACACGACAGAAATGTATAAAAACTATTATTTTATAAATCGATTTTAGGTCTATATTGTAGCCTGAGGGGTGGATCACGGAATCGCCACCGAGTTACATACACAAACTTCAGCGTATGGTCTTTACCTAATAATTCGTCATTGCAGAGTATATCAATCTGAAAAAAAAACACAATTTTAATTAAAATAACTCCAACAGTTAACCGAAATCTGTACAATCTAATGTAAAAATCGTGTCTCGGTGTTTGTTACCAAACTCCTCCGAAACGGCTGGACCGATTTTTATGAAATTTTGTGTGCTTATCGGGTAGGTCTGAGAATCGGCCAACATCTATTTATCATACCCCTAAATGATAAGGGTTACCCACCGCTAAATATTTATTTTTATTTTGTTGACAATTTTTTTTATTTTTATTTCATAATGATTTAGCATTGAAAAATACATACAATCCTAAATTTTCAGCCTTCTACCGTCAACCTCTATTTTTTAAAAGTGATTTAATAGCAAAACATCGTTTGCCGGGTCAGCTAGTACCTATAGATAGTATCATCATCATCATCAGGTCATTTTAGTCTCCACTACAGGAGCACGACCCTCTCTCATCCGTCCCAGACAGTAGGAGGATTTGGCCTACAGTCCCCACGCTGGCCAGACGGGTTGGGGATGCCTGATCGATGTTTTATAATGTATTTCCCTTAGTCGCCTTGTACGACATCCACGGGAAGAAACGGAGTGATTCTATTCTAGTCTGCCGTAAATCACACGGCCAACCTATATATTTTACCTATAGTATAAAAAGCTGCAAATGTGGCAGAGTACCTTAGAGGATGCAGAAAAGAAACCTCATAACATAATGCTATTTCTGTTGTTTAGCATAGTTTATCCATATTTGTAATATCAGTTTTGTCAGTCATATTTGGACCCTGTTATGCAGAATAGATCCAACCGACATTTTGTTACTGTTAAGTAAAAGCTATTTAAAGTTTAATAGGAATAAAAACATCACGCAGTATACTGCGCGTAGTTTCGGGAAGCATATGTCATCTCATCATACTGCTAGAATCTGTTGCGAACATTATTAAACTCTATTTGTAGTTTCTCGCTATGTATATTTGCAAATTCGTCGAAACGCCAATGTATCTTCTTACTTAATATAATAAATACGAAAGTTTGGATGGATGGATGTTTGTAACTCCCATCTCGCGAGAATGGTTCAACTGATGAGGATGAAATTTAGCACAGATATAGATAATAACTGCAATAGCACATAGGCTACTTTTTATCCCGGAAAAATGTACGGTTCCCGTGGAATAGGTTTGTTTTCAAACAATCAATAGAATCGACTTGATTTTTTGCAAAGCTGTACTTTAGGGGCCAGAAACAGACTTAGGCGCTGCTTTTTAACGCGGAAAAATGTATGTAATGCACTAATAATATCACGCAGTATAAGTTTTGAGAAGCACATGTCATCAAATTGCTAGAATCTGTTGCGAATATATAAAACTTGATTCGAAGTGTCTCTCTATCGCATCGAAGTGTCTATCTCTCAATTTGGCGTAGTTTGTCGGTTGGATCTATTCTGCATAACAGGATCCATTGGTAATCCAGTTTCTATCATCCAAACCCCCAGGTTTGGAAGATGGAGGAGATGGAGTAGGTGAAGAAGTAAGTTAATTTCGGCGATCAATCAATCAAAACTATACATTTTCTGTCTGCTGTCAGTGTCAACTATTACTTGAGATTGAGAGATTATACATTACTATGAGAAACCCCAAAGCATTTCTTTGTTGGCTTCTAAGAATGCCCATTTGAGCTCTTTACAGTTATAGTATTGGATTTGTAAGCAGGTTTTCAGAGCTGGGTTCCATCTATGTAGACAGACTTTATAAAGCAAAGAGTATAACTTTATAAAGCAAAAGTTTGTTTCCTGTAAGTACAATTTAACAACACCTATAAACGCGATGCTGCAGAACTGTGAAATTAATTTCATCAATCTTGATGTTACGAGTGTCTGTGAGCACTGTTTACTTCGATTATTCATTATGTTTGCTTGCCAATCAAATAGAATAAAGAAGAAACTATATATAATAAAGACGAGCTCGTTGGTCGAATGGTTAGCAATGGCCACTTTAACTCAAAGGTCGCGGGTTCGATTCCCGCACAAGACAAACATTTGTGTGCATGAACATGTCTGTTTGTCTGGGTATTTTCTATGTATTTACAAAAAAAATGTATTTAAGTACATTTATCAGTTGTCTAGTACCCATAACACAAGCATTGCGCTTAATTTGGGACTAGATGGCGCTGTGTAAATTGTCCAAATTATTTATTTATTTATAATAAATACTCACTTCTCTATATTTCTCCATTCCATTTAATACTTTCTTAGCTACAAACTTTTTGAGGTGAGTGATCGTCGCCTGTGCTGAGCAACGTATGAAGCTGCGTTTGAGTGTCCGCAGGGATGTGGAAATGCACTCCAAACATACATTGACCTGTGAAATAAAGGATAAGTGTCAAAATGCATATTGATATTTTATATCAATATATTTATATTGGTATAACGGGTGAATATTAGCACTTGGTGGTTTTTGTTATTAATAAAACCAATCAATAAACTGGTTGTAAGAACACGCTTAATAATTTTTTCCACATCGTCATCACTAGGGCCCGGATTTATATGTAAATAAATATACCCTTTTATTTTGAAGTAGTTTTGGTTCCTAATTATATTTTCTACATAAATTATGATATTTAGATCAAAAGAAGATGAAATTTTTATTTTCCACATATATATAATTCTACAGTATGTGTGTATGTCACTGAACTCATCCTAAACGGCTGGACAAATTTGAATGATTTTTTAAGCTTAGACGTATTGTACGACTCTACGAAACTCGTTTTATTTATTTAATAATAGAAAAATTTGTTTTCTTATCGGTCACCACGCTCAAAAAGTGTAACTTGAATTAATATCAAAGAAAAAGCAATAATGCATGAATAAAATAAATAAATAAAATTATAATTGCATAAGTTGATACAAAATGCTATGCAATAGCTTTACCGCGGCAGTCCCCGAGTGCCACACGTCTTTTTTTTTTGTATGCGTTAGGATGGCGCTCGGATGGTTAGATTTACAAATCAGCCCAGCAGATGGCGCTGCAGTAATGGGAACGGGAAGATTGAGCCACAGCGAAGCGTGGGCGGGCCGCTAGTTTTATATAAATCCATACTTTCCAAAGAAAGCAATGAATAATTAATATTTTCATTATTTCCCGTTAGATGGATTAGCAGCGCTAAAAAAGTCTAAAAATTGGTATGTACACTAAAGTACAGCCACAGTAAGAGTAGATCATCCTTGCAAGTCACATTGCAATTGTAACTCTTATTACATACGCCATAAGAAAAATACAATGCTCAAACGGTGGCAAGCTTGAAGAGCTCTTACTTGTACCTATTCAGCATTATTTCGCCTGAAAAGATGCGAACTTTAATTTATGAAAATTTAAAGAAGCATGTGATTAGTTGATTACGTACTGCATTTCAACCGTTAATACATTGGAAGTTGAGTAAAATTGTATTTTTTTGATTTTTCACAATACACAGTAGGTATTTATTATTCACAATATTGTTAATTTTGGTTCCATATTTTTCCATATTTTAGATTTTTTGATCCATATAACATTTACATATTTTTGATTTTTTAATACATATTATTTATTTTTGAATTTTTAATAATACATATTATATCAATTTGCTTTTATTTTTTTCAAGAAAACCTATTTTTATTCATATTTAGGCACAGGGACCACAACTCCCCGCCTCTTAGTATGCATTAATACAAGATAACATCTGACTTGCCTGCTCATCCTTTCTATGAGAGTCTGTATTGTCAGGCTGCTCCGGTTCATCGCCAGCTCCTGGCTTGTCAGCAGCAAGGGCGGCGTCTTTGGGACAGGGTAAATTACGGGCTCGGTAGAAATCCCGTTCACGTTTTATCTCATCTGAAATGTAAATTGAGTTTTAATTATTAAAAATCTATAGAAATATTATAAAGAGGTATAGATTATTATTATTTTAATAGTTGATTTCGGCCAATTTGGCAGAATTTATAATCATATATACCACCTAGGTTAGGAAGGTGAATTTCAGCATTTTCAAAAAGCTGTAACAATTGTATGTTTATAAGTTTGATTACGGGAGATAAACTATGAAACTACTCATCAAATTTCAAATATACTGTTGGGGTTGTTGTTAAATACTTGATAGGTTGATAGTGATATTTAATACAGAACACATTTTATTATATTTGATAAAATGATAGTTATGATGACACAAGTGAGCTTGCGGAAACTAGCAAGATGGACGGCTGTAGCCAGTAAGTATACTCTCATTAATACAATAGCAGTAAGTATACTTTCATTAATAGGTTCGTCATCATCATCATTAAATCAGGCCATATTTTATCACTGCTTAATATAGGACTCCTCTAAAGAGCCACACACCCTGATCCTCACCCAACTGCATCCATCAACAACAAATACCTTGCTTGAGGATGTTGCTCTATCTGGTTAGTATATCACAGTATAGTAGTTAAATTAATTATTGTATCTAATTGCTGATCTAAAACAGACTAGAAAGATTCTAGATATTCTGAAGTAATAAATAATAATAAATAAAATATTTGTTTATTTTGGCAACAAGGGCCCATTTGTTAGTAACAATTTATCTTACACGCTAATATTAGTAAACATTATAATAATAATAATTTTGAACAAATCGTTTTTGAAATTATGTTCCAGAGGTACCTATTACGAGTACAGCCAGCTAGTTACCTCTGTCTAACAAGCACACTAATAAAGTGTTCCAACATTGGCGAATCCAGTTTTCCCATTAATGTTTTCAGAATATTGTTGGAACTTCCACGCGTTCTTGTTAATAAGGATGCTGTCTTTTTCCTTAATAAGGCATAAAAGTCATCTGTTCGTGCTAGCACGAACATGCCAGACGCGCTACAGAATCGTGGCAGCCCCATCAATACTCTGAAACCATTATTATACTGAACACGCAGGGAGTTGTAGGCCGCCTGCGTATAGTTGACCCACAGACAACCGGTGTAGAAGGTTTGACAATAACTTTTAAATAGAGTTATTTTGACTTCCTTACTACACCGAGCGAACCTGCGAGCCAACATATTACATCTTGCCGCCAATGCCCTGCGTTCCCGTTCCATGTCCATCTGATATTTCAGGTCCTCAGTCACATAGTGCCCCAGGTATTTGAAGTGTGACACTCGCTTAAGAGGAATGCCATTGAGTATGATTATAGCGTCATAAGGTACTTGTTTTCTGAGGGCCCTAAATATCAGATATTCACTTTTCTTTGTGTTGTACACAAGACCGTGCTTAGCGGCGTACATCTCACAGACATGCAAAAGCTCTCTGATCGATCCCGCTGTTGGACCCAGCAACACCATATCGTCCGCGTAGCTGAGGTTATTTACAATGACGCCGTCAATCTCGCATCCAACAGGTTTGTCACTGAGTTCAACAATGAGATCATTTATGTACAGATTGAAGAGCCTGGGTGAGGTCAAGCCTCCTTGCCTAACCCCACAGTCCAACCTGTACACTTCAGAGAGTGAATCACCCCATCTGACATTATTTTCCTGATTCTTATACCAGTAGCAGAACAAATGTATCAAGTCAATCGGCACGCCTGCTTCCCTCATCTTCTTCCATAGGACATCATATGCTACAAGGTCAAAAGCCCTGGAGAGATCAAGGAAACACGCGTATACCGGAGTACCTCGCGAAGTGTAGTATTGGGCAGTCTGCTTGAGGGCCAAAATCGCGCTTTCTGTAGAAAGTCCAGCTCTAAAGCCAAACTGCGCGTCATGTAGGTGTAGGTATTGATCCAGTTCTTTATCAAGCAGACTATCCAGCACTTTAGATATTATAGTGGCAAGCGATATTGGTCTATAATTCGCTGGATCCGATATATCTCCCGTCTTGTTTTTTACTACCGGAACAACTACCGTTCTAAGCATCGCCGGAGGCATGTTATGAGTGACTAATACACAATGAGTAAAACATCGCCAACACTCTAGGTAGGTGGACACCCGCATTCTTCAGGTGTTCGACGCTGAGACCGTCATGACCAGGCGATTTGCCTTTAGTCATTTTACTTATTGTATCTCTGACTTGTTTGGCAGAGAAACGTAGTGGTACAATGTCATGACATATCTCAGCATCGACCAGCCCAGACGCGTTTAATGTCGGCTCTACTCTAAAGTGTTGTTTAAACAAGTTCGCGATATCCTCCTGCGAATTACATCCAGCCACACTCACAGGAAGACCCGGCCTAACATTGAGTCTGTTTGTTGCTTTCCAGAATTTACCAAAGCTCTTAGATTTCTGATGTGATGCTATGATATCCATTTTTATTTTATCGTCATTTTTTTGACACCATCGTAACCTGCTTTTGAAAATCCTTTGACTTTCTCTCATTTTCTCTCAAATTGAACCAGTTTTAGTAATATCATCATCATCATCATCCCTTATTCATCCCACTGCTGAGATACGGGCCTCCCCAAATCGAAGGGGTTTAGAGAATACTCCACTACTCAACTGCTCAACTGTGAGTCGGTACCAGGAAGTGCTAGTAAATAAAAAAAAAGGAAAATATGTTTTATATTCATAAAAAAAATGTAAGTTAAGTGCCCGCAAGCATTCAGTGGCAAAATAACAATTTTATTTCATTTGGGGGTCATCTCACACTGTATCTGCATCTCACACTGTATGGGGTCACCACTTGAGTACCTTTCTTTCCCAGTGGTTGTTAGTTTTGCAAGCTATGCTAGCTATGTCCAGCTTGTGTCTTTATTATTTTAATGATGTCATTGACCTATATCAGCGGTCGGCAACACAAGAGCCGTCTTACTTGGGGCCTGTGAATTTTGTAAAAAAAGTTAATGTATCAAAACGAATGCATGAACGATCGACCGAACTGCGATCGACCGTACAGTGTGGATCCAGATTTAAAAACGCACTTCGCTCTGCCCGCTAACGAACAAATGAGCGACGCGCGGGAGGGGCGCACGTAGAATCTAAAGTTAATACGGTATTAGCTTTAGATTCTACCTGCGCCCCTCCCGCGCGTCGCTCATTTGTTCGTAAAATAAACTAAAGGCGCACTTGTGGTATTATTAATACCACAAGTGCGCCTTTAGTTTATTTTGCCACCTTGTGGCCCTGGCCTGCCAAAAGGTTGCCAATCGCTGACCTATACTGTTATAAAGAATGTATTAGTAAAGTTAGTATTGCCACTTACTGTCCTGTAGGTCAGGAACTAATTTGTAGACAATGTCCTGCATTGTCCGGTCGAAGCTGATGTACTGCAGTGGGTGTGACTGATGGATAACAATGTTGCATGTTGGGCATGTGTTGTTCTCCTCCAAGTGTTTCACTAGGCAGCTTTTACAAACTGAAAAATAAGTTTTAAGGTTTTCTTTAATATGTGCAATCAGACTTTTCTGAATATCTGCAGCAGATTAGATGAACGGTATGTAGTCAGGTCGAGTTTGCCACCCAGTAAGAAGTCATCCATAAATTACGTCACACGAATTTCATAATGTATTGACCCCTCCCCCCATCGTTGTCACTGCTGATCACATTTGTGAGACTCGCCCCTTCCTAGAGTGACGTCACATATTTTGCAAATTTACATTTAGAGTTAAAATAAATAAATAAATAAATATTGTCAGACAAATTACACAGCGCCATCTAGCCCCAAAGTAAGCGAAGTTTGTGTTATGGGTACTAGACAACTGATAAACATACGTAAATACATTTTTTTTTGTATATACATACTTATGATACATAGAAAACACCCAGACTAAGACAAACAGACATGTTCATGCACACAAATGTTTGTCCTATGTGGGAATCGAACCCACGAGCGTTGGTGTCGAAGCCGCGTCATTGACCGCTACGCCACCGAGTTCGTCAAAAGTTGCAAATGTTTTTGAGTTTTTCATTAATAGTTCAAAGTTCATGTTTTAACACATTACATTATAATAGATTTTGAAATGTCATGTAATGAAATTTAGGACCCTCTCCCAACCCCTTGTCACACAATATCACACTTCATCGACCCGTCCTTCCCCCTTAATGAGTTACATAATTTATGGATGGCACCTAAAGGCATCTACTAAAAAGTATCAATTAGTAAGAGAACTGCAGGCTAAAGGGAGAGACTTATATGCCGGCAACCAAATGGCGTACCACTGCTCTGGTATATATAAATAAATAAATATTCCTGGACAAATTACACACTGCCATCTAGTCCCAAACTAAGCAGAGCTTGTACTATAGGTACTACATTACTGATACTATACGAAAACACCCAGACCAAAACAAACACACATGTTCATGCACACAAGTGTTTGTCATGTGCGGGGTTCGAACTTGCAATCTCAGAGCCAAAGTGGTAATTGCTAGGCCATTCGACTACCGAGCTCATCATTATCTATATAACCATATATATTTCGACGGTCCCTACGTATAAAGCGACATGTCATTTCAGACATGTCTGCTTATACTACAATATAGTAATTAAAGAATATTATTATTGGACAAATGAGTTAATTTCTTACTTATTTGTCTCCTTACTTAATTATATACAATCAATAAAATAAAAAAGAAAATGTTTTTTAGGGGCAATCTATAGCAATTTATGCAATAAAAAAAAAATTGACATGTCGCTTTATACGTAGGGACCGTCGATTTATTTATGCCACAACATTTGCTGAGTGGTGACCGCACTGGCATCAAACATTGTTTTTATGTACATTTGTTTTTGTAGATACATACTTTTATGCAATATACATGTTAGCTGCTATAAACATTCATTCTTTCTTTAGTTGTGCTGTAGAATTGGAGTATGTTTTTCCATTTTAGTCTTTTAACACAGCTCTCCTAAGTTAGTTCAGTAGCAAGTGCATTCAGGTGATAAGCCAGCCGAAGAGATTTGAGGTTAGAACCTATTTTCTTATTAGTTTCATGTAGATTGAACATGCACATACAAACTATTGCTGTAGTATATAGGCAGAAAATAAGCATATAGCCGAGCTGTTGGAAAGCAGTTACATATATATAGGACATGAGTACAACACAACCTACAATCAAACATATTCAGAGCCTCGGTTTTTAATCAGAGTACACCACAGGTAGGTCAGGTGACGTTAGCTTTGACTAAGAAGATGGTGAATTATTTACACCGCAGCTAGCTAGATGTATTTATTATTTATAAGATATACTTGAGACTACCATATGAATTGAATGTCTGTCACCAAAATAAAATTACGTCAAGACAAACTAATACAATAGGCATATTAATGAAAATACACAAAAACATAAGGTACATATTGATTAGAATAATTATTATAGGACAAATACTAAATACTAACACGTATGTAGGCATTCCGTAACGGTGGTAGCGTCAATGAAGTAACCGCGGCATATCTTGCATGTTATGTGACTGTTTAATGTTTTCAACTTTATCCTCCTTTCCATTGTCATCCTAAAACTACATCTGCAGCAAAAACATTAGTTAAACTAACTTAAAACTAAGAGAAAACAAAATAATTATAACATAAACGCTAAATCGCCAATGATCACGATTCACAATCAGAGTTATGTCAACTTGACAAAAATGACAATTGATAGACAAATTTGACTTGCTTTGACAATTTATTAATAATGGTTTTACGGTCCTGGATACGAGGCTTTTAAAACGGGTATTTGATTTAATTTCATAAATAGGGATAAAAATATTTTTTTAAATCTCTTTGAATTTCTTCCATAACTCAATTCTCGACTTTAGGTACATGACGAATAATAGCAACAACACGCTAGCGGCCATTATGCGCATTTAATCGAAGATTTCACTAATTTTATACACTCTAATCACTTGCAGCAGTGTATCAATACTAATTATCAAGCAATAATCAAACACAATAAATCATCAAAATACATATTTCCTCTGAGGCAATAGTCTTTTGATAATTTATTGTGCAATTTATCAAGCTTATATAACGAATTCCCGTTAAAAAGATGGCAAAAACTATTGGGCTATAAAGTGCACTGTGCACTGTACTGTGATCATGGAGTTCATGACATGAATAATTACGTAGTGGTAATGCTTTTGCTTACGTAAGTACAGAGAGTTTAATGGTAAGATGCTTATACTTACGTAGTTACGTATATTATGGATTGTGAACACTCTTTACCGCTCTCTCATACCACCTACCCTCAGTAGAATTCGAATCTGGAACTGCAATACGCTTTCACAACGTACAGATAGATTAGTTTTTGTTGCTCCTCCCCATACAGAAACAGAATATGAGATTACGGACTGAGCCAGCGCAATATAGACTTGTTTTAACACTTTTTGTGAAGCGACGTGCCTGAGTCTTAAATATCTTTAGGAGCTTTCTAATTCTTTTATTTACATATTCAATGTGCGGATGCCAAGATATACAATATCGCCATTAAAGAGAGAAAACTCATTTATCGCGACACTGGTGCGCGGGCGTCATAATTGGGATGGGACAATGAGCGAGGGAGTGCGGGAGAGCCTACTTTATGCAGACCCCTACCCCGAGCGCCACGAACATCGTCCCCAGCTGTACGTTGTGCACTTATTTACATTTTTAATGTTACGGTATTTAAAAGGAATGATGTGCGGGCTGTGGGCTGTCTTAGCTGTTGTGTGAATAGGTTCGCTACGTCAGGTATGGTGTTACATGTTAGCTAGCTACCATAATACCATGTTTTTTTTTCACATCAAATGTATATAGTGTAGGTAGGTGTCATAGACATAAAGAGGGATGTTATTTCAAATTACATACATATTGCCTCCTTTTAAAAAAAAATTTTTACCACTAAGGTAGAAAACAAGCATACGGTGCACCTGATGGAAAGCAGTTACCGCAGCATATGGATGCGTGCACCATCAGGAGCATTACTCGCGCTTTGCCGACCATGTAACAACCTCTTCACGCCCTTTTTGAAGAACCCCATGCTGTCAACAATCTACCATAGGAATATCCGTAGGCTGCTTACAATCGGGCGAGTATGTTTTTAATGTCAATAATCTTCTTTCTTTTGTATAAAAGTGACATAGCGCCATCTACCGACCAACAGTCGAAGTAGAGCTAATCCCATAATAAATTGAAGTTAACGTTGTCGAAATCAATTACATTAGAAACTCGTACTAAGCCTGTTCCGGATTCACGAGGGGAGGTGACCTCGATACGAGATAGCAACAGGGGGTGTCGATAATGTAAGTAGTACTATTTACTTAAAGGTTGTTATGATAAAATAAATAAAACATGCCTTAAAAACTATACATTTAATTTATATTACATTTTATCACAAAATACTTGCCAGAAGGACAGAGAGTTGAGTTGGTAACTTACGTACCTAACCAAGGCCAAGCGCACATAAACAACTTTTATTTTAACTGAATAGTTTACGGGACGGGGGCCACCACACATTCCCACCAGCCTTTTTTTTTGTTGTTTATACTACGTCGGGTGGCAGACAAGCCATCTGAAGCGGTACCGTAGCCATATTAACGGTCGCAACAAGAGGCGGTCAACAAGCGGTAGCGGCGCGCGAGCAATATCGCTCGCGCGCCGCTACCGCTGCCAATGCTGCAACTCCTTTTTTTCAGGTGAGTTTAGTCACTCGCAGGAACACAACTGCCCTAAAGGGAATTGTTATTCGACTGCGGTATTCTGTGAGGTGGAGGAGTACCTCCACATCATACATACCATACAGCGTCAATTTTTTAGGGATCCGTACCCAAAGGGTAAAAAGGAACCCTACTACTAAGACTCCGCTGTCCGTCCGTCCGTCCATCCGTCTGTCACCAGGCTGTATCTCATGAATGGTGATAGTTAGACAATTGAAATTTTCACAGATGATGTATTTCTGTTGCCGCTATAACAACAAATACTAAAAAATACAATAAATTACATATTTAAGGGGGCTCCCATACAACAAACGTGATTTTTTTGCTCGCAATTGCTAACGGCAATAGGTAGACGCTTGAAATACTCACATAATATTTAGTTATATATTCACTTAAAAAAAAAAAACAAACAAATATTTAAGGGGGGCTCCCATTCAACAAACGTGATTTATTTGCCGTTTTTATAGACAATGGTACGGAACCCTTCGTGCGCGAGTCCGACTCGCACTTGGCCGGTTTTTTTTTAACAAATTAAGGCTATTACTTTGTGACTTGTATAAATAATTAAATAAGTTACCGACAGCACTAAATAAACAAAATTTTATCTTAATCATAAGATTTATAACAACTAATATGAATTCAATAAATAAATATTAAAGGGGTTTATCTTGAAATAAGAAAAAAAAAACATTGCAAGCAAACTACGGTGGCATCCGATGCCAGAATTAGGCAAATGGAAGTTATGAAGAATGTATTAAAACTAACGGATTCTAGCCCACGGGGCCGTAATCGAGATTGAGTGAAGCGAGTAGAATCGCTGAAAAATTTATTGTTTTACAATTAAATTGCGTCAACTTTTTCCGCCCAAAAATATAATTCTCGCGTGTGTATGTTTTCCATTGATTTCAATGGAAAATGTATTTTGATGATCATTCCTCAAGAACGTGATCGATCTCATTTTTTTTTCGACACAAACTTCAAGCATTACGAGGTGTTTAATTGTGACAAGTTTCATCAAATGGATTCATTGATTTTGGAGCCTATTCATTTCCAAGACTGTCTTTTCGGAGTCGGAAGAATTCCGTTCGATCGACTCACAAAATTTTTTTTATAAATAAATCTCCACATATAATTAAAAATTTCATGATTGTTTAAATCACTATTTTAAATACGGGGCTTACCGGGATTTATTACCAAGATATTCCCGATAACTTTGACAACAAAAGTCTATCATCAACTCGTACTCGTCTTCAGTCATTCCGTGACTATTGCGTCTGCAACGTCGCCGAAATATTTGGAAAGTATACAAGTAAATCGCGACAAGTCCCATGTTTACAGTAATGAAATCTATAGCTGTCAATAAATCTTTCCATCATAAGACCGAATTGCTTAAAACAGTTGGGGTTATAGATTCACTATAGCTCTTCAGATGCAATCTTTCATTCATTCAGATTAAATGTGGCGCTGTTTGTTATAGTTGTGGCGAAAAAATATACCATCCTAGGAAATCAAAAAAAATGGGGCCTTGTAAACCTGAAATTTCGGTCGAAAGATTGGTATTTTTTTAATACGATTTTCATTAGATTCAGGTGGAATCGGTATCGTAAGGTATTGCATTTCATGGAACAAAATATCACATAACGATATTACTTGTCGACATAAGAAAACTAGTAGGAATAATCCAAACTTTCGGATTTTCCTCCCTAACTTCGAATTCATCTTTCGGAGTAGGCTCCAGGTCTTTACAAATCGACGCCGCCAATGACACAGAATAGTAAACCAAATTCAAACAGTGACCTGTATATTTAGGATATTTTCAAATCTTGTTCCACAATAAAATCTTGCTAATTGACTAATAGTTTTAGGAGCTTGTGGAATGGACCATATGGTCACTAAAATATATATATTTAAAAGACACCGCAAAGAAGAGTTATTAACAATCATTTTTCTTAAATCATAATTATTTTTGAGTAACTTTGCAGGTGAGTGGGAATGCAAAAAGGGATTCGAACTCATCAATCAACGCAGAGCTCAAACCTTGGAACAAGTAACATAATAACCATGGTTTAAATTTGACAAACATGCAGTTATTAAGACGTACACAACGCTAATAAAGGATTTTTGAAACGAACTTTACAAAACCAAAATACGTTTTTTTAGTAAAATTGTTATAAAATTATTAATTTACTATGTATTACAAAATTGATTAAATTCACACATTAAATATTCACTGAGGTAGTTCAACAAGAAATAAATAATCGATAAATACGATAAACAAAGAAGTGTCCCGTCACTAATAGTCCTCGCACTTCACTCCCGACATAACATTGCAAATTTTAGGCATACTATCTAACAAATTGAACACATCTTTATTAGGATTTTTGATTACTACTTTATAATGATCTGAAGAAGGCACTGGGGCGTTAGGTTTCATGTGATCTCTTTTAAAATGCCTGCTTAAATGGCTGGTTTGTGTGAATTTCCGTTCACATATTTTACATTGGTATTTTTTCTCGCCCGTGTGGACGACCTTGTGTTGTTTGAGAGCCGATGAAGTGTAAAATGTTTTACCGCAGTCGCAGTGGTAGTCTCTTTGTCCTTTGTGACGTTTTAAGTGGACGTTATAAGCGCTGCAGGTGACGAAGCCTCGATGACACTCTTTGCAATTATACCTAGAAATTAGAAATCAAATTATTTAGTGTTAGTTAAGAGGAGTCAACTACTAGAGACATCTAGTCTATGGTATGTGGACTAAATGTTTGTAACGACACCTACTACTGTTTGTAAGATAAATGTTTGTGACGATACTACTAAGGGAGGTGACAAATGCCGCCGGATGTGAAGCAGTGACCGCAGCCTATAGACGCTTGCATCATAAAATATTGCAACAAATTCCTTCGTAATGACTTAACTTACTGACAAGAACACGATCCTATAGGTAAGGAATCGTAATTAGGCTGCGGTCTCTGTGATGTGGAGGTACTTCCCCAGGTAGTCAAATATAAATTACGCTGAACAATAACTCTTCTAACCTAAAATACAACATCCTCTAAAGTTATTACGAGGTGACTCTGAAAATCGTGGATGAAACAGAGAGATACGAGAGACATTCCCAACAAAAAAAAAGTGGAATGGAGTGCCGACAGAAGTGAAAACTTGAACAATTACGTGTGTATTTCTTGAATCGTCAGGAAATATTTTGCACTACTGAAACCATTCCTATTTTCTAACTCTAGTACATGTATTTCAGGAACGAGAGTAGCGTGTATTTATCGCGGAGAGCAAAGGTCGACTGACTAGCCAATAGGACACCAGTACAGAATCACCCGCCCTGCCCTACCTCACACCACACCACACCAAATTAACCGGTGTCGGTTACGGTAACAGTGTCGCGAGTTCAATGATTTTTCCCATCTCAAAAAATGCCCAACGCGCCTAAAGAAGTTTTCACAACACAACACTACACAAACGATTTTTATGATAAAAAAATCTCGTAATAAATTGGCCAAATATGGAATGGAAGTAGTTATAATCCATATTTTTTTCATGTTACGAAATGAATCGTCACAAAAATTACTTTCATTACAGTGCAACACAAAGAAGTAGACAAAAATAGGGGCGCCACTTTCTTTGTAAGAACAGTACTCACATGGCAACCCTAGAACACTTTAGTGTAAAAAAAAAGACAATGTTGCCATTATTAATAAACTTAGTTCCCTATCTACTCTTTTATGTTCCACTGTAAATTACTGTATTATAAGTATCCAGAGCCGTAAAAAACGGTCCTTCGCAACGCCCATTGCTAGAGATGAAGCATTATAGTCTCTGCGAGATCATAAGACTGTACGATTGATGTATTTTCGATTTCGATACAAGGTTTAATAAACATAGAGCAAAACCTGCTACTGGTGCATCATCATCATCAGCCTGTATTTACCCACTAGTAATAGTAGTATAAAAAAATTACATCGCTAAAAGTTTGATCGCCTCCACGAGTTTCAAGGTATTATTACTTGGTAGAGTAAGAAGTTCAAACACACCTGACTTCCTTATTGTGTATCCGTACATGTATGGACAGGTTGCCAGAAGTTGCGAAGGTCTTCGAGCACAGATGACACGCATAAGGCTTTTCCCCGTTATGGATGCGTTGGTGGACTTTTAAATCTGCCTTGATGGGGAATCCTAGAAATGTTCATATCATCAATATGTATTTTTTAGTATCACATCGGATGCCAAACAAGCATACGGTCCGCCTGATTAATGCAGTTGCCTAAATACACTTCTTTATTTTACATATACCATTGCAGCATACGGCCCGCCTGATATGAAACGGTTACAGTAGCCATTAAGGGCTCGTAACGTGAAATGAAACGAAAGAGAGGTAGGGCGGCCCAGCATATTTATAAGCTGCTCGACTGGGGAAGTACCTCCACCTCACAGAATACCGCAGCCAAATAACAATTCTTCTGAGGGTTGTTGTGTTGTGTGAGTGAGGGCACCAGAAAGAAAGAAGTCGCTGCTTTAGCAGTGACGGCGAGCGAGCAATATTTCATGTTGGGAGCATTTATATGGCCGCGTTAACCGCTTCAAATAAGGCAAGTCGTATGTTTGTCTGCCACCCGACGCAGTATAAAAATAAACAATGCATATTTGTATACCGTGAGATTGCGTCTGTGTTTAGTAAGAAAAAAGTAAGAAAAAATTTCAAGTCTCCTCAGCAGTTTGTATAACAAGACAATAGACACACAATACAATGCAACATTATTTATTGCACCAAATAAAATATTAAAAAGAGGTATTTAGTTATTATTATTGAATATAAAGAGCCCTATTACATTTGCACGCTGACGAGCTCTCGCGCAGTACTAAACCCGCGAAGGCCGCCGGTGCATCGTTTTTTGTAGTAATTTTGAAGTTATATTTATCTTTTTTATTGAAATAAAATAATAAATTGATGCTACAAAGTTTATTCATCATGAAGTAACAATTATTCTCGTATAAATTTTGCTCAATAATATTATCGTTTATTCGAGAAATTAATAGTTTACTTAAAGCGATTTTCGAAGTTTTTTTGGTTAAAAGAATGTTTTTTTTCTATAATAAATCAATGATTTTTCAAAATTCCGAGGCCGCTATGTACTATACGACTATATAACAAAAACATTCTATTTTTTTTATTTCATTTGTTTGGAACAGTAGTACAATCCAGGAGCTCAAAATAGTGAATGCGCGCATTTTATGTAAATCTTTCTCTGCAATTTTGGATTATTTAAAAAGTTAAGCAAAATTTACAAAAAGCGAGGCCGCTATGTACTATGCCAATAGCTATTCTGTACTATTCAATAAGTCAATATTGTTAATGTATTTTTGTTTCCGAGATCAAGAACGCCAAAATTGGCCATTTTACGCTAAAATCACAGTCAAAATGTAATATGGCTCTTAATACAATTAAAAAAATGGGGTTATGGCTGTGTCATGGACACGGCCGTGTGTTGTACGTGAATACGTTATATGTACTAAAACTATCTCAAAATGGCAGCACTTCCTCCTCCCCGCACGCGATGTACCATAGTACTTACTTAGCGTAATACAATTCTTTAATCCTTCATCTATCCAGTCGCGTGATTTAATTTTGAATGGAGATGATAGATATATAGCTACAACACCAAATTGTATCCTCCGATTTTGTTTAGATTTTTTGGATTGCCCCCATATGTTAGCTAATTTTAAGACGTATCCACGTACAAACAAACGTACAAGAGGCTCATCGCCAAGCGATCTCTTCTAACCGATTTTGTTAGTGCAAACAATTGAGGGGCAATTCTCGTAATTAAAATGTAGTCAAAATTCAGTTTCGATCCAGTTTCAATCTCACAAATGTCACATTTGGTATTCTCGTATCACATTATGTAACGTTCAAAGTTTGATTTAAGTGGGATTATATCGAAATATGACCGAAAATTAAGCAAATTAAGAATGTTACTTTGTCAACAATAAGAATTGCTTATAATGAATTAATGAAAAATTTTATTCAATTCACAATTCAATCTCGATTCGGTCAACTTTCAATCTGCGATCGTAGAAAAATTAGGAAAATTGGCCTTCTGATTAAACAAAATCGCATTGACCCATTCATGCAGTTATGAAGAACCTTGACTTTTATTCTGTGGTCCGGATTATTTAGAACAGACCAGAAGGCCAATTCTCGTAATTTTTCTACGAACGCAGATTGAAAGTTGACCGAATCGAGAATGAATTGTGAATTGACTAAAATTATATACTTGATTTCATTAATTAATTATTATCAATTCTTGTTGTTGGCAAAGTAACATTCTTAGTTTGTTTAATTTTCACTCATATTTCTATATAATCCCTCTTAAATTTAATTTTGAAGTTACATATTGTGTTACGAGAATACCAAATGTGACATTTGTGAGATCGAGACTGGATCGAAACTGAATTTTGACGAGAATTGCCCCTCAGCTGACCCGACATAAGTTGCCCTATCTTCCTAACTATGAATATCGAATTCAAATGACTGACAGTTCTGTCAAACGCCGTAAAGTTACATTAGAAAACTTAACATGGTCGTTCAGTTTAAAATTATTCTGCGAAACTTTCTTATTATTTTCTTTCACAAGAACCTTCCTCTAACAATAACAAATACAATATAAAAATAACTAGCGAAATTGTTCCATCTGTTCACGCGTGATGCGATGACATAAGGAAATAAACATTCATTTTTAGGGTTCCGTACCCAAAGGGTAAAAAGGAACCCTATTACTAAGGCTCCGCTGTCCGTCCGTACGTCCGTCCGTCCGTCTGTCACCAGGCTGTATTTCATGAACCGTGATAGTTAGACAGTTGAAATTTTCACAGATGATGTATTTGTGTTGCCGCTATAACAACAAATACTAAAAAACAGAATAAAATAAATATTTAAGGGGGCTCCCATACAACAAACGTGATTTTTTTGCACGTTTTTGTTCGCAATTAATAACAGCAATACGTAGACACTTGAAATACTCAAATAATATTCAGTTATATATTCACTTTAAAAATAAAACAAATAGATAAGGGGGGCTCCTATATAACCAACGTGATTTTTTTGCCGTTTTTATAGATAATGGTACGGAACCCTTCGTGCGCGAGTCCGACTCGCACTTGGCCGGTTTTATCATATATAAGATTTCATACATACCTTTCCCACAGTCCTGGCAGAGGAAGGGTTTATCCCCTTTATGTCTCTTCATATGAATCGACAGCTGTGCGCTCTGTACGAAGTTTTTGAAACATATGTCACAACTGTACAGCTTTTCTCCTGATAAAAACAAATATGGGGTAAGTATGTAGTGCTATTTTACGCCTGATGTAAAATGATTACCGTAGCCATAATAACGCTTGCAACATGTAATATTGCTCAAGCGCCGCCACCCCTGCTGCTAACGCAGTAACTCCTTCCTTCCTTGGCTTTTTTACTCCGCTAAGCAGGTCAACTGTGAGTTGGCGGAGACCAATGTTATCAAGCCTTCCATACTCCCAAAGGCTACTTGACTAACAACTGTCATGTGATCGATTAAAACAATCGGTATTCATCATATTGATACTGACGAATAAAGATAGTATTCATCATATGTGGGATGAATATAGGGTTGCCAACCATACTGTTAAAAACAGTATTATACTGTTTTCTATGCTTTAATACTGTTGAAAAAAACTTCATTTGACCATAGCACTGTTTATTGTACTGCTCTGCATGCACTGGGCCTTAGTATACGGTTTGTTTTACTACGCAGCTTTTAATATACTGTTTTCCTTGTAAAAAAAGTTGGCAACCCTAGATGAATAGGATGTGGCGACGACTGTATTGTCATTTCTACTTACAAAAATTTGATATTATTTCTCCATTAAACCCTTACCAGTGTGCATTCTTATGTGATTGATTAGGCCCGTCCGCCTGCCGAATCGTTTTGGACAGTATTCACAGTGGTAAGGAGTCTCTCCGGTGTGAACTCTTTTGTGTTGAAACAAAGCACTGTGCCCCCTGAAATAGACAAAAGATATACAAGATGCTAAGACATAACGTAAAATATCTTCTAATATATAAAATTCTCGTGTCGCGATGTTTGTTACCAAACTCCTCCGAAACGGCTGGACCGATTTTTATGAAAATTTGTGTGCATATCGGGTAGGTCTAAGAATGGGCCAAAATATATTGTTGACATTTATTTTATTTTTTTATTATACTATAACATTGAAAAATACATACAACTTAAATTTTCACCCATCTACGATCAACCACTGTTTTTTAATAGCGATATTAGTATAATGTATAGGGTAAAACAACGTTTGCCGGGTCAGCTAGTCAATAACTATAAAAAAATTCTCAGTTTATTTACTTCCCACAACTGCTGCAAACGTTGTGAAGTTTCGTAGGCTATAGTACTCCCGGTAAAAATCATGACAATAAATTGGTTCCTCCCAACGTGAAAGAATGTTGATGTTAATATTAATATTTCTGGACAATTTTCACAGCGTCATCTAGTCCCAAATTAAGCGCAAAGCTTGTACTATGGCTACTAGACAACTGATAAGTGAGCTTAAAATCACAATTCACAACTTCTCTGGAACCACACAGTACGCGACCACTTAGGCAATCTCCAATGTGTGAGGATGAATTCCCTGACGTAGGCGAGCGGTGCGACTGTAGGAGGTCGTGGGCATCGGTAGAACACACAAAGGGACGCAAAATCTCTTCTCAGACTTAAAGGTTCTAAATAGTCTGTCAGTTTGGGATCGTCAACTATCCTCACAGCACGCCTTTCAATTGAGTCGCAAGGTGCGAGCTGTTCTCGCTCATAGATCACTACAGTACTCCATATGAGGTACATATCGTTGTCGTAAGGTATTCATTGACCCTATTGACTATTTATTCTTTTTAAGCTAATGGAATAAGACTTGTGTTATCAATCAGTGTTTATGCGATCGCGGGCGGCGCGGCGGGAGCGGGACGGGTGTAGTAGTTATCAGGAAAGTTTTTGCATCCGTATTCGGTACAATTAAAGGTGCTACATGAAGGTGGTTGCGTTGCGTGTTAGACTTGGCTTGGATAATCTAAAATGCCCGGATTTCACGCGAGCGAAGCCGCGTGCAAAAGCTAGTTTATAATAAGCGTTTTTTACTAAGAGTATTTTTGATATGTTTCTTTAAATAATTTTTAGGCAGAAAATGAAAGGACCGTTTCAGGCAATTTATTATAGAATTGAATGCAATTTACAACAAAAGACTTCCCTCTACTAGCAAGTCGTTGCATCGGTATACGCAATTTCTTGCATGTATACAAATATTTGCCTGGTACGGGGATCAAACTCGTGACCTCAGGGTCGAAGTAGATATTGCTATTGGACCACCGGGCTCGACTCGGAACAAACAGCCACATATCAATATAAATACAGGCATAACTTATACAAATAGACCTATAGTTCCATTAATAGATTTTTTTTTTCATATTGCGATCAATGCAAGTATCTGAAAAAATACTTATACAAGTATGTATATAAATGCTTATACAAGTAGTATCTCACCTGAATGTGGCCGGGCATTCGGAACATTTATAAGGTCGCAAATCGGTGTGGCAAATCTTGTGCGCAGTCAAATTACTTTTAGTGCTGAGAAACTTCCCGCAGATGTCACACTGGTGGGGCGTTTTACTCTCTGGTAGTGGTGCCGTCTCCCCCTCCCGAAATACTACAAATATAGAAAACTATATAAAATACCATAGATTAAGATCTCTCAGCGGCTTACGTTTACCGTCGCTATATGAACCATAAATATAATACGCTATGTTTTATAGACACTTGGGTAGTGTGGCAAACACGAGATAGAGAATGTCAAAATTTTATATAGCGCTGTCATATAACTATTTGGCACATTATTGAGCTTTCCTTTGAAAGAAAAAGCATGTGACACGAAACTAAAAATCATTTCCTTACATCATGATGATGTAAGTTACTCTTTTTATGTAGGTATAAGTGGCTCACCACGATCTTTAAAGCCAAAGCCAACTTCACCTGTTGAGCCCCCTGCCGACAAGCGAAAGAGGCTCTGTCGAAAGAGATGTAGGGTACAGCGAATTTGTAAGCTGCCCGACTTGGTAAGTACCTTCGCCTCATAGAATACCGCAGCCAAATAACAATTCCCTTGAGGGTTGTTGTAATCCTGCGAGTAAGTGAGGTCACCAGAAAGGCAGGAGTTGCTGTGTTGGCAGCGAGGGTGACGGCGCGCGAGCGATATTTCAGGTTGCGATTGTTAATATGGTTATGGTAACCGCTTCACATAAGGCGGTCCGTATGCTTGTTTTGCCACCCGTCGTGGTTTTAAAAAAAGTGTGAAATCAATTTGTCTATAGAATTATCTGCCTATTAGGAATCAGCTTTTGATTATGGTGCATTCTATTCGCTTTTGGCAGAATCTAGTTGGAACGCAACGACCTAATTATTAATCTATGTAAATAACTTAATAATAATGTAATTACAACATTACATTACATTTCTCTAAGGAGCCTCTACGCGTGGGATCCACATCCCCGCGCACGCCTACTAAATGAGCGGGTTTAAGCCCGTGAATCAAATCAAATCAAATGTGAATCAAATCGAATCTAAGAGATATAATGTAATATAATCAAATTAATAGTAGCTGCAAGAAAGATGCTCCGCAAAATACTAAATACTAAGTCGTGGGGGAAAATTAAGATAGAGCGTTCTATGGAAATAGAAAATCGTAACAATGATTTTAATAAGGTCTCACAGAATCGCCTGACTTAATCACCCCGGCTCGTGCCGAGTGAGTTCCTTTTATATTGTGCACTGCGATACGGTTGGCGTTGATGGCTATTGTTATTATTCCTTAATATGTCTGCTGTAACGCTGTATGTTCTCATACGTTGCATAATTGTTGTATTTTTGTGCAAATTATGTAAAATATAACATGTTGTGTTGTAGCAAGCTTTATAATAAATGTACTATCTATCTGAAATAAAGCGAAGGAGCCAACGTCACTGACGTGACAAAAGACACAGCTTTCGCTGACTTGGCCATCTGAGAAGAGGATCTCAGCTTGAAGAATACCTCGGGCGACCGAGTGGACATCGCCAATCGATTGGATAACCAAGTTATCAATGGATTGAGAGTATGTACAACTGTACAAGGCAAAGGAAGGTAGATGAGTACTCATTTTGGAGCCCAAAATTCACTTTGAGCTGCCCTACCAGTGTTGTAAGTAGGGGGAATGGGCAAATTTTGAACTATGTAGCATTTTTCATATTACTAGGTGGAAAATAAACGTATGCTCACATAATAATAAGCAACGATATTTCAAAACGCAAGACAGTCCACAGCAGATCAAGTGGACCCTGCCCCCTTACCACCATATCTTATTGCGATTCACTAACTGAATAGATTGCTTATTCATACCAATGAATAAGCGACTCTATTCCATTTGAAATAGAGTCGCTTATTCATTGGTATGAATAAGCATTCTATTCAGTTATTGAATCGCAATAACAGATGGTGGTAAGGGGGCTGTTATGCAGAACAGATCCAACCGACGAACTATGCCAAATTGAGAGATATACATAGCGAGAAACTACAAATAGAGTTTTATATATTCGCAACAGATTCTAGCAGTTTGATATATGCTTCTCAAAACTTTAACTTAACGGCCGAGCTACACCGGAATGGCAGCGGCCGGCAGCGACGCGGCGTGCACTTTCATTGTGAAATAATTTTAAACTTTATCTACATACAAAAAACCGGACAAGTGCGAGTGGGACTCGCCCACCGAGGGTTCCGTACTCGTAGGTACGTAGTATCATTATTAAATTTGATATTTTTCATTATAAATAAGAAATAATGCGTCGAAAAAAATAAATAAAATATATTTTGCAATGTGTACATCAAGCCCTTTCATATGATACCCCATTTGAACTAGTAGTTTCAATTTGAAATTTCGACACCCTATAAAAAATATAGACCCCCTATTTTTTAAGATCTATTTACAAATGTATAGTTTTGAGATTTATTCCTGTACTTGTAGTCTATAACGATGTTACATGCCAAATTTCATAGTTCTAGGTCAACGGGAAGTACCCTATAGGTTTTGATTCCCTTGAGTGTGTCGAAATATGCGTTTTTTGCTGAATAAACGGCCGTAACTTTTTTCTACGTAAACTTAGCTGTTTGATTTTTTTTTAACTTCATGGGACCGTAGACCTGAGTATACTATGGCTTGAAAAGTTCGGAAAGGTCGCGCGGCTGCCCGCGGTGACGCGAGCGTTCGCGCGGCCACGTGCGTCTGTCTTCCACCGCTGCCAAACGCGCCGCGCACCAGTTCTGTGTCTAAACTCTGTGTTCTAACCACGGGATACGTTGTGTCGTCAGAACTTAGTTTCCTTGCCGAATGTAACAAACGCTTGAGGCAGCGCGCGGCCGCCGACGGTGACGCGAGCCTACCGTGGCCGACTCGCCCGCCTCATCGCGTCGCTGCCATTCCGGTGTGGCTTGAAAACGATTAAACTTTAAATAGCTTCAACTTTAATGTTACTTTAATGTCGATTGGATCTATTCTGTATGACAGGGTCCAAGTGAACCATCCTTATATTGTCGCAGGTTTTTTGCAGTGAAACTTTTACGCCTGTTGTGGATCGACAGTACAATGTGTCTCAATGTTTGATGAAGTCAATGTATTTTTTTAAATAAAAAATAAATAATTATTGTGCTAACCTCTTTTTTTCCTTCCTCTTTTCTTTTTAGGCTTCGCTTCTTCATTATCAGACGCTGTAAAAGAAAAAGGAAAAACATGTAGAAATAATTTGGTTTCAGTAACAAAAATATTTTTTTCATACGTAGTAAATATGCTCTTTGATGTGGATAATCTATATATACAACACATATATAAATGAATCCATATGTCCCTCGGTCACGGCATCACACAAGAACTGGAATTCACTAATTCTTCGTTGTGTTTGTTAATGCCAGCAGGTTCATAAGAAAAAACAATAAGAAAGTTGCGTGGAAAATTTAAGCAATTCAAATTAAATATTTATAGTTCAGACAGGACAATGTTGAGTTAGCTAGTCTTAATGATATTCAACAGGAAAATAGATCTATTACATTAATTAAATCCCAGACTATAGACCCACCCAGACCAATACAAGTAGACATGTTCATGCTCATAAATGTCTTGTGTGGGGATCGAATCTGCAACCTCAAAGTCAAAGTGGCCATTGCTAACCATTCAATCACTGAGCTGGTCAAACATAATTATATAATAAATAGATAAATAATAATAAATAAATATTTCAGGACAATTTACACAGTGCCATCTAGTCCCAAATTAAGCGCAAAGCTTGTGTTATGGGCACTAGAGAGCTGATAAATGTACTTAAATTCATTTTTTTTTGTAAATACATGCTTATAATACATAGAAAACACCCAGACCAAGACAAACAGACATGTTCATGCACACAAATGTTTGTCTTATGTGGGAATCGAACCCCCAACCTCAGAGTCAAAGTGGCCATTGCTAACCATTCGACTACCGAGCTCGTCAATAGAAACTTGTTTACCTTCTTTCTTACTTCTTTGAAGATCAAATAAAAAATTGTCATCATCAGCATCCCAATTACTGTCATCTGCGTCATTGTTGAATTCGGCTTCTGCAATATTAATTAATAAGATACAAGTTGTTGTCAACCCTTATCCATCCCACTGTTGGGATATGGGTCTCCCTTCAATCAAAGGGGTTTAGAGCATATTCTACCGTGCTACTCAACTGAAGGTTGGCAGAGACCAAGTTGACACAAGTTAATAATGCTGTTCACTAAGTTATTAATTCATTTTTATAATTTTTTAAATTAGGTAAATAATTATTGATTTTTTTTTTCTATAGAGCATGGATACTATAAAATATCACATTCTAGCTTACGGGCTCATAATTAATTTAACTTTAACATAAACTTTTAAATATTATAGTCTAACAATTGTGTCCATTGACTTTTCTTAGTGTATAATAAGATGAAACACTTTCTTATTGTGTTATATTTAATGCACTATCACTAATATTGTGACACTATCACTAAAGTTAGTACGAATATGACTATGATTTCAATATAGAAATCAGCAGGAAATTGATGCATGCCGCATGATTTTCGAAATAGTTAGGCACTAGACCACATGTCTGGTGTCTAGAGTTTCTTAGTAAATTCGATTACCTACAGAATCTGAATGAAGAATTGAAAAATTTTTGGACTAATTACACAGCACCATCTTCTTAGAAGCCCTGAAAAATTAGCTGTTTCCGAAGGACAATCAAATGTTTTGAATGATTACTGACATTTACACAATAGTACCACTCGCCAAAAAATTTTAATTCCTCCAATGCCAACTTCATGAATGGGCGTCTTCAATAGTACGGTTTTTAAGACAATTTCTGTCAGGTATGGTGTACGAAATCTATGATGTCCCCGAACAAATACAACTTGGGAGGCTGGCAATGGATTAGTGACCTTACATATCACTGATGTCCATAGGCTGTGATTGCTTACTATCAAGTGACTCGCATGCTTTTTTGTTAACCTCTATTATAAAAAAAATAAGAATAATTCGTACCGGTAAGTCTATATGAATAAAATTAATGTTTAAGCTCAAAACTCGAGAACAGCTCGATCAATTCCACAATCTTCTGTTTTAATATTTTTGTTAAGGTATAAGGAAGGTTCTTATGGAGAGAAAAGACGTAAAAAATTGTGATAAAAATAAAACTGGGGAAGCTGGGGCGGGCAGCTAGTATAATATAATTTCATTGCAAATCACTTACCAACTTTAACTATATCAGCTTTATTTTCATTATTATTACTATGTATTACTTCTTCCCTTTTATCACCATTTATTATTTCTTCATGTCTAGTACCATGTATTACTGCTTCACCATTATTAGCATATATTAATTGCTCACTATCGACTCCACTTTCGTTCTTCACTTCTTCAACCAACTCTTCATATTTTACTTCCAATAAAGCTCCTATACCTGTCTGTACATTTGCTGGTTTCGATTTTAAATAAAACTTTAGCTTTTTGTCGCTATTCTCGCACTGTATATTAAAGGCGTACGTTCGTTTCAGCTGCCTACAGCATTCCTTACAAATAAGCCTAGGTAGACCATCCTCTAGGCAGGGCTAAAAATACACACAAATTAAAGGAGACAGGAACAAAAATTTATATTAATACTACACCAAAATATACTCGTACCTTTAATTTAGTGCAATTTGATATCATTTCACAATATAAAGTCTCCCTTTTAGCGTTGTAACAAGTAAATATATCAAAAGTTTGTTTATTTGATTCCAAGCAAATTCGACATATTTGTGCGAAATCCATAACTTCCAAACTATGATCATCCACTGTAAGAACTAATTACGACTCGAATGTAATCGAGTCGTTTCTGTGTTATTATTTTGGTTTCTGTTTATAAATTTTAGAAATGTACAAACAGAAACGAAAAATGAATGAAAATATACTGACTGTGCGGCTAGTGCTGTTTTTGCAGTATTGCCACCGCCAGATTTTGATTTTCTCCAGCTTCTCACAAATCTAAAATTTTTAAAAATCTTAATAGTTACTTTCATCTAAATTAAACACTGTATCAAAATTTAGATATTTTGATCAAATGCTATAAGCGGGTACTAAATAAGCATACGGTCCGCCTGACGTACAGAGATTACATTAAGAGTATTATATTACCCTAGGCGATGGCACCCCCCTTGCTATTTATTTTGTATTTTTTTTTTTTGTTGTAGAGTGTATTCTGCACTTTAACCGGTATTTTTTAAATTCAAAATTTTTAATGTAGCTGATAACCATAATTCTAATTGTACAAAATTTTACCAAATGCCCAAAATATGTTTTTCATGTCTTGATATGAAAAAAAATACCCCAAATTTAGGCAAACTTGCCCTAAGGTGTGTTTCCTGGTCGCTCGCGTCATTTTGATATTGACATGTAACCGTCTTTTTCTTCTTCTTTGTCAATACAAAGAATCTTGGCAATCACTCTTCAGTCGTAGATTGTTTGTGCCATTATGTATCAAGTTAATAATTTCGGGCGCGCCAAAGTTTATCTAAAATTTCAACTCCAAAAATGTTCTTCCATTTTTCATCCTAACAATCACAATTCCTAACTACTCTATTACTTAATTTTATATGAGGAAAAAAGGGAGCCAAAAAATATTACTCTGCGGGACTTCGCAACTGTTATATTGGTAATCGGAGACAAATGAAACAATGTTATTTTTATGTAATTTCTTACAGACCTAATGTTTTCTGCAGTATATAAAGGATCAAATCAAGTAGTGGTATTCTTGTTACCTCCATAATGTCTGTGGTTACACCTATGTTGTCCAATCTTTGTATCAGTATATTATGTCATGTGACAAAGTCAAAAGCTTTGCTTGGATAAAAAACAAAACAGTATTTATTTAGGTTTATTATATATATTTTTTTAAGTTTCTTTCAAAAGTAAGAACTTTGGGGTCTGCCGCAAGTATTCTGTAGATCGTCCATCATGGGAACCAGATTTAGAGTGACTCTTATGCAGACTGCAAAAGGTTCAAATTACTTTGTAGTAAATGTCAAAGTAACAGGAATCCATTCGAATAATGCGTTCAGATGTTGTGAACGTAGCTTTAGCTAGTTCACGCCTGTCGCACAGCGAGCTTGAAATTTATGCAAGTTTCTCTAAAGATTATCCGGAAAAAGGAAATTAAACGAATTAACCAAAATTGTAGACTCACTCTCAGCCAGAGTCACAGACTCAGTAAACCGAAGTGGCAGCAGGTCGTTCACATTTGTCGAGTCAGAGACTGCAAATAGGACAGATTGGAGACAAATTCATCGAGTGGAGGCTGTTAATAAAGTAACGATGCATTGTCCTATACACTCCTCGTCCCTTTTACAAAGTACTCTGTGGTCCCTTTGTAGACTCATGGCCTCATCAACGCGGCTGACGCGCTTGCTTCAACCTGCGTATTTTTTTAAGTTAGGAAAAGGTTATGCAGGGTTGCTGACCCTGCACAACCTTTCCCTGAATTACACGTATGTGAAGCCTCTGATATTACACGCGTCCACAAGCAGCATAGCTGCTTACCATCAGGCCGAACGTTTGCTTTTTCGCTACCTTAGTGGTATAAAAAAGATCATTTCTAGTTACTAATTATGCGATTTGCATATATATGCAACAACAGCTTCATTATTATTATATAACTAATAAATAATAATAATGAAGCTGTTGAATAGAGAATAATAACCTCATTGTTCAAGTTCCATAAGAAGTAAATGCACATTTATATTTTATTCCTTTTTTATCAACATCTTAACATTTTTCGTAAATTATTGTTTGGATCGAATTAGAAGGCATATTGTAACAGTTTTTATGGCATTACACCTATACAAGCTTACATTTTTATATTAGGTTGGGGAAAAAGTCTTTTCGTATTTTATATGAAAATTCAAAACATTTTTTAATAAAGTTTATTTACATTTAACTAAAGTATGTAGGTGCCATTTTGTTCGATAACTTTTTGCCATCTTGTAGGTATAGACATGATCCCATTACTATAGAAATTTTGGGACTTCTGTTCAAAAAACCGCGATAAGTGGTTTTGGCAGTCTTCTCGTGATGTTAACCTGACATTACCTAAAGAATGCTGAAGAGACTGAAACAGGTGGAAATCGGAAGGTGCAAGGTCAGGACTATACGGCGGATGCATTAACACCTCCCAGTCAAACTCTCTTAATTTTTGCTGAGTGGCTAAAGATGTGTGAGGTCTAGCGTTATCATGATGAAAAATCACACCCCTTCTGTTAATTAATTCCGGCCGCTTTCTCTCAAGTTTTGCTTTAATCTCATCAGTTGTTCACAGTAGAGTTCAGAATCGATAGTCCTGCCTGGCGGTAACAGCTCATAATGAATAATGTCCTTCCAATACCACCATACACACAGCATCACCTTGTTGCGGGTTAACCCGGGTTTCGCCAGAGTCTGTGAAGCCTGGCCGGCATTTGACCACGACCTTTTTATGCGCCAAAACTGTTTTGTGGTCAATTCCTAGTTCTTCAGCTATGTCGTAACTACTGATATGCCGATCTTGCTCCACTTTTTCAAAAATGGCATCCATTTTATCCGTAACAGGGCGACCAGAGCGACGTGCATCTTTGACATCAAAATTTCCGGATTGAAAACGCCTAAACCAAATTTGTGCTACTCTCACAGACACTGCACTAGGTCCATAAACGTCACAAATTTTTTCGCAGCTTGCGTTGCATTTTTACCTTTTTTGTAGTAAAAATTTAAAATGTATCAAATTTTTTCATTAAATTCACTCATCTTGACAGTAAAAAAAAACAAATGAAAATCACACATTTATCTAATTTGAATTTGTAATTATCTTTTTAAAAATTTTAACTTTTTAAAGATATCTAAACCTTTCAGATACAAATGGTATAACCAAAGAGATTTTATTACAAGTTCATACATACTATAATGCGAAAAGACTTTTTCCCCTACCTATTATTTATAAACATTTGTAAGTTATTTGTTGACGAACCTTAAAAATAAAAAAAGTAAAATAGTAAAAACTAAAAATAATAGACAAGATTTATAGGCTAGTTCTGATTTTTGGAGCGCCAATTCAATCCTGCGTTTTTCAGCTTGACGTGCATCTAACTGTTCCTGCAAAGCCGTTAACTGAGACGTATCAACGGCGAGTAACCGTGGTGCATAAATAAATCGTATGTCTTTGACGTGAGCTTTTTTATTGCATATTGGACAAGATCGATTTCTGACTCGTTGTGATTTTAGCCATCTTTGTATGCATTGGGAACCAAATAAATGTCCACATTTTAAGGCAACCACTCTGTGTTCTTTTGTGTTGTTCCATGATTCAAAACATATAGGGCATGTCTTTCCATCCATGTCATCGCATTTGAGGGAATCTATTTTTCTAGTCTTCGTCGGTGGTTCTTCAAAATCGTCATTCAAATGTTCTTGTGAATATTCGTCGTCAGCGTCATAGGCAACAGTTACAGCTGAATGATTACTTTCACAATTTTCCTGTTGGGAAAACAACTCAGTATCTTGAACTTCGCTGCATGGGTTCGCTGGTTCTGGCGACGGTGGACCTATAACATTAGTGCTGCCAGAACACTCAGGCCTTGTTCGGAACTCATTAGACCGTTTGCGGCGGAGCTGCGTATGATTTGGCTCGGCCATAATATGGCAATATCTGTGGATGATACAAGCAAAGATCTAACGTAGATAGTTCAAGATAAAAACCAGGTACTTAATTTTTACCACCGGTCGCTATGTGTAGATAGCATAATGTACCTTGGTGCTTTGCTGTGTTCCGTAATCATTTCAAGTTATACAATACTAATATAATAAAGAGGGAAGATTTGTATATTTGTGCTTTTATTTGTAATGTTTAAACTTAAAAACTACTAGACTGGTTTCAAAAATTCTTTCGCTTTTACATTTATTGCACCCGTGCGAAGTCAGAGCAGGTCGCTAGTCTCAGAAATAATTTTGTTTAGATATTGTTTCATATTATTATGACTACAGAGCACAGCAAAGCACAAGTATGTCTCTCACTAGTCCAATAAATTGGAAAGATAAGTAAGACTGTTTTTGTCAAAATGACAAAAAAAAAACAGTCTTTCCAATTTAATGGAACATTCATAGCTGATGTAACGTGTTTTGATGAAAGTCGTGATGAATATTCCACGACACGACGCGCGGCATCTGGAACTTTGCCACGTTAGTCTTTCACGATGCGACGACAACAAAGCAAAGTGATTATCACTGTGACGTATTTGATGTCCACTAAGCTTACCTAATACCAACTTTGGGTTTATCGATACTTAAAGAACTGTCAAAATTGTTTGCGGTGAACATCAGCGTTAGGCACTGTATAGGATTCGTCATCTTAGTGGATCACTAGAGTTAGCGAATACCAAATCAGACGTTTGACAATTCATCGTTGAGCACTTTGCTGAGTGATCATCACTACGAGCTATCATTGAAGGTATCATTGAAGGAATAGCACTGCCGAGCATACCGCGTGACAAACTCTGTCTTTTTTTGACGACACGCCAAGTCAAAGGCCATTCAATTCATTCAGTGTTAGGTTTAGGTTCGCATGATATGTTCGTTAGGCTTGCGTGTACATGACACTGTACCGCAGAAATCATTTCTGTCAATAGGTAGCATTTTATCCCTAAATACACTTTTCTCATTGATTTCTTACAGATGACGGTGGCCGAGAGTGGTGGCTCTCGATTTGGGATGTTAAACGTCCTGCCTTGCAAAGAATATATTGCGTATGCCGCGAAACTACATAAATTATTTTTACAACAATACAATACTCATTGTTGTTTATTTTGTAAATATAGATACTTACGGATACGTGAAACGTTGTGGATTATTTTCTCTCTGTCCGTTTTACTTTGGAGTACATCAGTAAAAATTTAAAATAGCTATGGATTTATTATGAAAACACCGGACTGCTACTGCTACTGTACATATTTCAAATAATTTGCTTTTGTCCTGATCGTATAAAATCACAATAAAATTGCGTTAAATGTTTTCATTAAAAGTTCAAGCAAAATATTAACTATAATTCTGTAAATGCTATCAAAATTTTTAAAAATGTGGGTCGCTATTGTCCTATATAATATACCATAGAAATAGAGGCAAATCAAATGCTGTCACTTTTTCATTTTCTGTCATTAACTGTTTAGACTATAATATACTCCTTCTCGGTTTTTGTATGGGTATTTTAGAATAGATTCAAGATCTTAATATACTACAATGTATTTAGACTGTTTAGCATAATTTCATCTCGCTTACACCTCATTAATACGAGTGAGAAGATACTAAGTTAGACAGTATATTTATACTGTGTAACTTAGCTATTTACCTTGTAGTATTACACTGCGTTTTATAGATTCCAGTTTGGTGTGGTGTGGGCACATGAGAATGTCGTAGATTTTATATATGTACCCGCTGATATTGATTCAAGAAAGATAATGCATTACGGTGTGCCAGTGATCATTAGAGTGCATAAAATTAGAGATATCCGTATTTAAAGTATTTAAATTACCGATGTTGAGTTATTCCAAGGAGCTAGTCGTGCAAAACTAAGCATATGTAACGAAACATTCTAGGTCTGTGTGCAAAACAGCAGGAAAATTGCACTATCGTTTTGCTGTTAAGTTATTGAGCTACTAGTTGATTTCTGAAGTTATTTTTCAGGCTATCCCTGAAGCCGGGATGATGAAATTATACAAATCGATTTGAAAGTGGCAAAAATATTTTTTGACTGTAGAGTGATTGACCAATGCATTAAAGAAAGAAGTTCTGGCTGTCATTTTCGTAGGGATGTGACATGGAATAAAAAATCGATTAATTGATAACAATCATTTAATTATTTAATCACTTTGTTATGCTGCGGCTACACTACCTTACCGTCTACCGGGCTGTTACCGCAATAATTATGGCATTGAATTACCGTTGAAATTACTGCGTGAAGTGGGGTGGTTACACTAGAGTTTACCTAGATATGCCAATAAATTAGGAGGTAAAAATATCATTTTTCAAGATGGAGGTTGAAGCTGCAGCTGTTATATTTATTTAGATGGTTTCGGTCTTTTTTCTTCTTCAAACCATCATTGTACCCCGCGATTTTTATCGGGGGATACCCGACCGAAAGCCCATAATAAAAAGATACGGTTCGCATTAGAATAATTCCAAAACTTAAGCTTTTTTCATTTGACCACTCCATGTCGGTCGATACGTGCGTCGCCGTTGAGCTCATGCTGCACACTGGACAAACGGTAGTGTGGCCACAAACGCATTAATTACTGCGGTAATTCTCTTTGATGTGCGAAAAAAGACCGCCGCCGGAGCTATTGTCTACCGTCATTTGCCATATTGATTGGCATTGCAAAATTATGGCCATAAATCGTGGTTACACCTAGGCGTTGTTGAAATTATGGCAATAATTATTGGCATATCACGGTACTGTAGCCGCAGCATTATAATTTGGTACTAATGATGTTGTATCTTATAATCGTTTGTTTTTTAACTCCTCTTTGTGTTGTTATATTGATATTTTTTTACAAAATCATTTGGCAAGCAACAGTCTGTAAAGTTGAATAATAAATACAAATAAAGTTGATTATCAGCTTGTTCTCAAGTTTACATGTAAAAATTAAATTTATTCTTTAAAACATTCATTCATGGCAAACAAACAGAAAAAATGTTTACAACCTCGGACCTACTTAAATGTCAAAAAATCTTTAAATATCCTTTATCAAGTGTAGTTAGGCCTACGTTATTACCTGTACTGCAGTAACATAATATGTACTTACATGAAAATAATCTTCGCAACACAAACTTTCGGTGTATTAGACCTCTTCAAGATTTTCGTCTTTTAAGTTCAAGAGGAGCAATAAAAAAACAACTTTTTCCGGTGTATCTATAGGTGTACTTAAATACTTTGGCACAATGCCTGATTTTTAAATTTCAGGATCTGGCATTTTCGCAATTTGCGAGGCAAACTTCTCCAATGGTCAAGGGCAAAGCAACGAGACGAACCGTTGTAAAGTGACGTCGCAACGCAGCGAACGATGAGTCTGTATTTTTGCAGGCGAAATTTTAAACTTAGATGTCTCGAAAACTATAGTCGACGTAAAAAATAATAAATTATAACACTGTAAAATAAAGAAAAAATTGGTGAAATTCCTAAGGAAGACCATAAAGGGAAACGATAATAATAGTTAATCCCTAATACTATTATTTTCATCTCTGAATTCTAGCGGTTTTATTTGCTATTATAAAATAATGTATTTCATAGGTACTATATTTTCCGTGCTATATTTTATATCAAAATATGAAATCATTAGAAATGATTAAAATAGATATTGATATATCGAACAAACCTTATCGACTACCAATGCATCGATAATTTTCCAACCCTTTTGATTAGCAAGATTTTATTTTATTCTTGGAGTTTTGTTGTTTGTAATTTTGTATGTAAACAATTTCTGTATCGCATCGCACGGCCAATTGAAATTAAAAATCGTGAAACTAAGATTAAGATGTCCGAGTTACAGAAAAACATCATGAAAAACAGATTACCACCTAAATGCCCAAAAACTTCGGGCCTAAAGTAAGAAAATTATTTTGCCCTAATGCCGGATTACGTACAATATTTGAGAATTGTGATCAATTTCAGTTTACTATGTGTTACAATTCCTATTATTTGCATAGTTACATACTGGGACACGATACATATAAAAAACAAAATGGCTTTGAAATAAGAAAGTTCTAAAGTAGATCTGATTTTAAACCCAAAGTCATATCTATTACTTAGAAATTTATTAGTTTAATATGCTATTTCTTTAATTTTATTGTATCTGATATATGTACCTGCATAATATAATGTGATTTATAATGTAATAATTAAATTAACTAAGTAGGAAATTAATTTTGGTATACCGTTGGAATTTTATAAAACATTTCTTTAACAGATGTCTGCGTCATAATGTTTACATGTATGTCAAATTCCAACCTGGTCCGTCTAGTGGTTTAACCTGTGCGCTGATAGATCAATCTGTAATGGTTGCTCTTAAATAAATAATAAATAAATATTTCTGGACAAATTACACACAGCGATCTAGTCCCAAACTAAGCAAAGCGGGTACTATAGATTCTAGATACCTGATATTATACTTAAATACATTTTTTTTTTGTAAATACATTAATAGAAAACACCCAGACCAAGACAAACAGACATGTTTCTGCACACAAATATTTGTCATGTGCGGGGATCGAACCCACAACCTGGGAGTTAAAGTGGCTATTGCTAACCATTCAACCACCACAATCGTCAACGTTGTGTTAATGACACAGATTGTATCTATTAAATTAAATTTGAGAAAAATAGTAAATTTTATTAAAGAATATTTCATTGATGAATGCAATATATTGACGACTTTGGTGGATGAATGGTTTGCAATGGCCATTTTGTCTCCGAGGTCACGGCTTCGATCCCCGCACAAGACTAATATTTGTGTGCATGAACATGTTTGACTGTCTTGGTTTTGGATGATTTCTATGTATTATGTAAGTATGTATTTACAAATGTGAAATGTATTTAAGTATAACATCAGTTATCTAGTACAGTGTTCTGCAAAGTGTGTGCCGCTGCACTCTGGTGTACCGTGGTCATCAGTTGGTGTGCCTCGGAAAAATAAGGATATCTCATAAAGCTAAATAGACGGACGGAAGAAAAATTCTTACACAAATAAAAAATGATTTTTCGATTATTGTGTACCTCCAAAAATTTTAATTTTTCTAGATGTACCATAAACACAAAATGTTTGCCAAACACTGAACTTGTACACATAGTACAAGTTTTACTTACTTTGGGAATAGATAGCTGTGTAATTTGTCCAGGTTTATTATTATTATTATAATATAAAATTATTATTTGAGGTTGGCTCCATTTGGAGCTGGGCGGCGCAAAGATTACACACCAGTGTCATGGAAGCAGTATTTCGCTAAGTTTGTTGACGTGGAGACTGATAATGGAGTTTTCCGAGTGTACCTCTCTGCTGAACCTGAACATCCTGAAGAGCTGCGGATTGTTACATTGCATGGTGGGGGATACTCTGGACTTAGTTGGTCACTGTTTACTGTGAGTTATATAATGTTGATATTTTTGCTTTAATGCTTGATATTCTTGCTTTTATCTGCTGTACCCTACAGCATCAAGTATCTTCACTAATATTATAAATGCAAAAATGAGTTTTTTTTATACTATGTTGGGTGGTAGATAAGCATACAGTCTGCACCAACTGCTGAAGGACAATTCTCGTAATTTTTCTACGTACGCAGATTAAAAGTTGACCGAATCACCGAATCGAGACTGAATTGTGAATTGACTAAAATTATATACTTGATTTCATCAATTAATTATTATCAATTCTTGTTGTTGGCAAAGTGACATTCTTAGTTTGATAAATTTTCACTCATATTTCGATATAATCCCACTTAAATTTAATTTTGAAGTTACGTATTGTGTTACAAGAATACCAAATGTGACATTTATGAGATTGAAACTGGATCGAAACTGAATTTTGACTATATTTTAATTACACGAATTGCCCCTCTGTAGGATTCATATTCTCATTAATATTATAAATGCGAAAATGAGTTTTTTTTATACTATGTCGGGTGGCAGACAAGCATACAGTCTGCCTGATGTGAAGCAGTTACTGTAGCCATATAAACGCTTGCATATTGCGTTATGAAATATTACACATGTCGCTTGCGCGCCTTTACCCTTTGCGAGTTGCTGCTTTGGCAGCGGGGCGGGGGCGCGCGAGTGGTATTTCATGTTGCGAGCATTATGGTTGTCTGTGACCTGACATAGTATTAAAAAAAAAATATGTCAGTAAATAATTAATTATAATAATGTTAATATGTGGAGGAGTGCTCAGATGAGCTGTTTGATTTGATACCTGTCGCTGAATTCCACTATCGTACAACTCGCCATAAATTAAAATTCCATCCATATCATCTTGATAATTGGCGATCTACTACAGTACGTTTCCTAAGACATTTTATAACAGTGAAACTGTGGAATCAACTTCCCTCAGCGGTATTTCCGAACAACTACGACATGGGTGCCTTCAAGAACAGAGTTTTCATTTTCCTTAAAAGGCTGGCAACGGATCGGCGACCCCTTGGTGTCGCTGGTCTCCATGGGCGGTGGTGATTGCTTTCCACCAGGTGACCCACATGCTCGTTTGCCCCCCTCTCACATAAAAATATATATATAATTTTCCAATCGTATGCTACTTGTTCACAGGAAGAAATAACAAATATGATCAGATGTCAAGTTGTATCTATGGATATAAGAGGTCACGGAGAGACAAACGCTAAGGAGCCGGATGACTTAAGTGCGGATACTTTAGTCAAGTGAGTAATTAGTGAGGTATACATTGCATAATATTGCTAAAAGAGGCATTTAACCTTAGAGCAGGCACTTGAATTTCATTTTCCCATGAAGGCGCCAGTGCGCAGCATTAACATAAGTGTCGCGACACATCTGCGGAACATACGGCACCGAACGTTCGGCTAAATACGCTCGCAGTGTTTTTCAAATCCCCTATAATACATCAGATGAAAATTACGTCGCGTTCGGCGTAGCGTCGAACCTTCCTACGGGCGTTTATTTCAGCAAAAACGCATTCAATGAATTTTGCATAGCAAGCGACACTTCACGCTACGAAAATCTATAAAATTACCAATTTTCAAAACTCCCGGATAACTTTCCAGGTAACCACTATTTTTCGAACCAAATGACTGTAGATAAATAAAAAAATAAAATAAAAATAAAAACATTTTATTTCGGATTTCATCCATATAGTGTTAGTAAAAAAAAATTAAACTTATATACTATGTTAGTAAGTTTAAAAAATAAATACAGATTTAATTTAAACAATACGCACCCCCTCTCCTGGAGGCACTAGGCACCGAAACATGAGTATGCACCCAGTGCCTCCAGATGCGTTTTATCAGTCATCCTTATCTGTAATAACTTCCTTCGCGGCGTCGCTTCATCTGCCACGTCCCCCGTAGCTTGACCCGTCGCGCCCAATTCAAACAATCGCATGCAAAAACGCTTCTCCGTGAACGCTCTATCGCTCGCCGCTTCGCGCACCGCAGACCCTAACGCTTCGCATTTCCTTGAACGAGGTCTAAAAGCTCTTAAACCACCGTTTTCTATCTTTCATGTTTTCTAAAATTGCTTCCATAGGTATGCCTACCTTAACAAAAACGTTTTTTTATTAAAAAAAAAACGGTCAAGTGCGAGTCAGTCTCGCGCACTAAGGGTTCCGTACCATTATCTATAAAAATGACAAAAAAATCACTTTTGTTGTATGGGAGCCCCCCTTAAATATTTGTTTTATTTTAATTTAATAATTTATTTTTAAAGTGAATATGTAACTAAATATTACGTGAGTATTTCAAGCGTCTACCTATTACCGTTATCAATTGCGAGCAAAAACGAGCACAAAAATCACTGTATGGGAGCCCCCTTAAATATTTATTTTATTCTGTTTTTTAGTATTTGTTATAGCGGCAAGAGAAATACATCATCTGTAAAAATTTGAACTATCTAACTATCATGGTTCATGAGATACAGCCTGGTGACGGACGGACGGACGGACAGCGGAGCCTTAGTAATAGAACAAACGTGATTTTTTTGCCGTTTTTATATTGATAATGGTACGGAACTTTTCGTGCGCGAGTCCGACTCGCATTGGCCGGTTTTATGTTTTCCACGATGATTTTGCCAATGTCGAGGGTGAGAAATACACGTTTAAGTTAATAAGACTATTGATCGGTACTAAATAGCGGAAGTCCAATGAGCAACCTAAAACAACACAATACATCACAAACATTTAGTTAGTATCTTAACCAGACGAAGACAGATTAGTAGGTTTAACATATGTAAATATAGAATAAATAACACCTAAATAACTTAACACTTCTCGTCTTTCATTCATCATTATACTTGTCAATGTTTCAGGGATGTGGAACAAGTGATCCATAAGTTATTTGATGGCGAGTTACCACCAATGATCCTAGTGGGGCATTCGATGGGGGGCGCCATAGCAGTGCGGGTGGCGCACCAGCCTTCATTGGAACAACATATAGAGGGCTTGGCGGTTATTGACGTCGTTGAGGGTATGTAGTTGGATATAACTAATATACGATGTGATATTTTTTTTATACTACGTCAGGTGGCAGACAAGCATACAGCCCGCCTGATGTGAAGCGGTTATCGTGGCCATATTAACGCTCGCAATATAAAATATCGCTCGCGCGCCGCCACCCCTGCTGCCAATGCAGCATCTCCTTCCCTTCTGGTGACCTCACTCACTCGCAGGAACACAACAACCCTTAAAGGAATTGTTATTTGGCTGCGGTATTCTGTGAGGTGGAGGTACTTCCCCAGTCGGGCACCTTACAATTACGCTCCCTACGTCTCTTTTCGCCAGAGCTTCATTTGTCAGTCAGCAGGGTGCACCGCGTGCAGGCTTTGTGTGAAGTTGGCTTTGGTTCAAAGATGTTGATGAACCACTTACACCCCAAATATTTCTCCCGTCAGGCAGTATGTGTAACCCGACGTAGTATAAAATATATAATTACAGGTACAGCGATGGATGCTCTGGCCAGCATGCAGAGCTTCTTACGAGGCAGACCCACACATTTCAAAAGCATTGAACATGCCATAGAATGGTGGTAAGTACATGAGAGGAAATACACCATGATACATATGATCAAAAAATAAAATTATAATCAACTACTGCATAGAACCTATACTACGTAGCCAAAGAGTTTGTGTGCCTTATTTCGGCACTGCCCAGGTCTCAGATCTTGATTTTAACTAGACAAAAAATTAGTCGTTAATTTGTCGAAATTTGTCGCCCAAAGCAAAAAATTTGTCGGGGTCCCGTTAAAGAGTTTGTCGAAATTTGTCGCCCAAAGCAAAAAATTTGTCGGGGTCCCGTTAAAGAGTTATAACTCTTTAACGGGACCCCGACAAATTTTTTGCTTTGGGCGACAAATTTCGACAAATTAACGACTAATTTTTGGTCTAGTTAAAATCAAGATCTGAGACCTGGGCAGTGCCGAAATAAGGCACATAAAGAGTTTGGTTTTTTAGGGTTCCGTACCCAAAGGGTAAAAAGGAACCCTATTACTAAGGCACCGCTGTCCGTCCGTCCGTCAGTCCGTCTGTCAGCAGGCTGTATCTCATGAACTGTGATAGTTAGACAGTTGAAATTTTCACAGATGATTTATCTATTGCCGCTATAACAACAAATACTAAAAACAGAATAAAATTAATATTTAAGGGGGCTCCCATACAACAAACGTGATTTTTTTGCTCGCAATTGATAACGGTAATAGGTAGACGCTTGAAATACTCACATAATATTTAGTTTTATATTCACTTTATAAATAAATAATTAAATAAAAATAAAACAAATATTTAAGGGGGACTCCCATACAACAAACGTGATTTTTTTTTGCCGTTTTTATAGATAATGGTACGGAACCCTTCGCGCGCGAGTCCGACTCGCACTAGGCCGGTTTTTTATATGAGAGGGGGGCAAACGAGTCTGTGAGTCACCTGAGGGATAGCTATCACCACCGCCCATGGAGATCAGCAACACCAAGGGGTAGTCAATCCGTTGTCAGCCTATACTCCTTCCGTAAGAATAGCTAGACCGATTTTTATGATCTTTGGTTTGTTGGATTTGTATTCATCACGAACTAGAGATTGGCGTTGAATGAACGAACCGTTTTTTTAGACTGTTTTTTGTGCGTGAACGATTAAACTAGTTTACAGTTCACAGATCAACTAGTTTATTCTTCGACTGGTCGATGAGTCCGTTGCGTCGCGACGCGATCGTCTCGTCTCGTCTAGGGACTTGACAAATGAGATTTTCGTTCGTTTACGTTTACCAATCGTTTATGTGAAGAAATAGTCTTATCGACGACGACGTAAACTAGTCGAAAATTAGACTGTTTTTTTTTTAAACTAGTTTATCGTCGACGGTAAACGGTCTCGTTGCGTCGACTGTAAAATCGTCGACGACCCACTCACCACTAGTCGACGACGTAAACTAGTCGAAAATTAGACTGTTTTTTAAACTAGTTTAACGTTGAGGATAAACGGTCTCGTTTCGTTGAAGGCAAACCCGTCGACGACACATCACTATCACGAACAGTAAAATAGCTGTTCATATATCAGAAAAAATAAGGAAAAAATAATGTGATAAAATTGTGGGAAGAACATGGGAGGACCTTAGGAATGAGATGGGAACGGGAAGATTGAAGCACAGCAAATCGTGGGTAAACCGATAGTATTATCGTAAAATTGACTTGTTGTTTTTCAGTGTGAGAAGCGGTCAAGTGCGGAATATAGAATCGGCAAGAGTTTCTATGCCCAGTCAAATTGTCAAGTAAGTGGTCATTTAATCTGGCTGTCATAATTATTATTTTGATGCTCAAAATGCTGTAAAAGTAAGGTTGTCATCTCTAAACGCTAGCAACCATTAGATAATATCAAACTCACGATTAAAAGTAAATCAGTTCTGTTGGCCATTGAGGTGACCTTAAATTATGAAGCAGCCCCCAATAAAAGATGTACCACTGTCTTAAAGGGTGTTTCGAAGAATGGACCACCAACGACGTCATTGATCTAGTTATACTTAGGGTTGTCATCTCTAAACGCTAGCAACCAGGACAATAAACGTGAAAACTCCGGATTTTTTTTTATTTTTTTATACTACGTCGGATGGCAGACAAGCATACGGCCCGCCTGATTTGAAGCGGTTACCGTAGCCATATTAACGCTCGCAATATAAGATATCGCTCGCGCGCCGCCACCCCCGCTGCCAACGCAGCATCTCCTTCCTTTCTGGTGACCTCACTCACTCGCAGGAACACAACAACCCTCAAGGGAATTGTTACGCTGTTACGCTCCCTACCTCTCTTTTCGCCAGAGCTTCGTTTGTCAGTCAGCAGGGTGCACCGCGTGCAGGTGAAGTTGGCTTTGGTTCAAAGATGTTGATGAACCCTTACACCCCAAAATTTTGAATCCTAAAACCCGGTCATGTCATTTGTTTTTAGTACTAGTACTATTTTTTATTCTGTAAGAAGACGGTTATTCGTAGCGTGGAGCATAGCGGTAGTCATTTAAAACTTTTAACTCTGGACTACAAATTAAACCCCACATGGACGCTCCCCGGACGCCCTCTAAACTAGGTCAAATCTGGGGAAACCCGGATGGCAACCTTATGTAAAAGCAAAAAGATATCCTGGTAGATATATAGATAAATATTTCCTACAATATAGACAACATACCTTTTAATTTAATTATTTAAATAATTTAAACTAATTGTCAAATTAACTTCATCACAATTTATAATACATAAATTGTTTTTACTCATTAAATGAATATTGAAATTAATAAATTGACTATTAAACTATTGTTACTGTTCAATAGATTTGGTTTAAAAATTAATCTTAATTTGTTGCATCTGCATAATGTGGACATTTCCACTACTAGCTGTCAAAGCTCTAAACATAAATAATAAATAAATAAATATTTCTTGACAATCTATACAGCGCTGTCTAGTCCCAAATTATGCATAAAGCTTGTATTATGGGTACTAGACAACTGGTAAATGTACTTAAATATATATTTTTTGTAAATAGATACTTATATTACATAGAAACGCCCAGACCAAGACAAACAGACATGTTCATGCACACAAATGTTTGCCTTGTGCGGGGATCGAACCCGCGACCTCGGAGTCAAAGTGGCCATTACTAACCATTCGACCACCGAGCTCGTCAAATATAATTAATTAGATTACAAATTATGTATTCTTGAAACAGCTGTGAGACAGGCCAACTAGCGACTAATGAGGTGGAATCGTATACTCCGGACACTAGCAGCGCGGGCCCCGAGCCCACGAGACACGTGCCGCGAGCCGACTCCATCGCGGAGGAGGATTCCGATGGCGAAACCACTCCCACAGACACCAAGACCGAGTTCGCAAGACCTGGCCCCGTCGGCGACGGAAACGTAGCTATGAAGTAAGTGTCCAAATTTATAATCTTTTATTAATTGACTCCAAAAAAGGAGGAGGTTTGGGGTGTAAGCGGTTCATCAACATCTTTGAACCAAAACCAACTTCACCTGCAAGCGGTGCATCCTGCTGATTTTTTAAGGGACGGGGGCCCACCACACATTCCCACCACTGTGTCTCCAGTGTAGCCAGGATTAATCAGAAGAAATTAGTAGGAGTAGGAAGCTTTTGGAATTTGACTTCCCCTCTTAGCAATGTGAGAGGCAGCAATATTGCAAATAAGGCATTAAAAGCCTAAAGAGATGGCTAGTCAAGTGAAGCTCAACTGCCGTGCACCACGGATTTTAAGTTTCTAACACTATTGGGGACCTAAAACATTGAGTTGTTACCTAACACATCGTTTCCAATAATAAGAATTTCAAAACCCTGCTGATTGACAAACGAAGCTCTGGCGAAAATAGATGTAGGGAGCGTAATTGTAAGCTACCCGACTGGGGAATGTATCTCCACCTCACAGAATACCGCAGCCAAATAACAATTCCCTTGAGGGTTGTTTTGTTCCTGCAAGTGCGCGAGGTCACCAAAAAGGAGATGCTGCGTTGGGAGCGTGGGTGGCGGCGCGCGAGCGATGAGGCTACGGTAACCGCTTTACATCAAGCGGGCCGTATGCTTTTCTGCCACCCAACGTAGTATAAAAAAACCGACTCCAAAAAACGAGGAGGTTCTCAATTCGGTTGTAGTTTTTTTTAATGTTTGTTGCTTCATTACTCCGTCATTTATAAACCGATTTGAAAAAAAAACCTTCTTTATTTAAAAGAGTATATTAAAGAGAGAAAAATAAATGAGACTTCCAAATTAGTGTCATTTATTTTTCATATCATGAAATTCAGTTCTGATAGTCTTTTTAACATCTTAGTGGTGCTTACGATTGTAGATAGATAATTTTTGGAGCCAGTTTTTTTTTGTTAAACTTATTTAGTTTCAACACAATGTCTGTAAACAAGTTTTGAATCATATCGTCTATCAAGATCTACAATAGAATACTCCGCCGATGTCATATCGACATCGGCAGATCTTTCAAATTTCAAAATATCGAAACAGCCCGCCCGACTATAATCGATATTTTTACTATATAATGAAGGTGTGAATCTGCTGAACAAGCATACGACTGTGATATTAAGTAGTCTTGGGTACTTGCAGTACTGATCAATCACTTTGACGACGACAATAATTTGTATGTTGGAAATTAAGTCGCTGATAGGTGTTGAAAATTTAAAGTCAGTCAATAGCATTGGAAATAAAGTCACTCAATTGACTTTTGGTGCCTAGAACGCAAGCCATTGGCTTGGATGACGGCTGCGACTAAGTGTGGGGCGAAGTGGGGCGAACAGATAAAAGCAGACAGAGCGCCATCGTCGCTGCGCGTGCACCTCGAGTCGACTCACGTGTTCTGAGCATATTCACATAGGCAGTGAGAGAAAGAGTCACTTGACGGATATTACACTATGTGCATACTAATAATACAGAAAGATAATAAGAAGAAGAACTAAAAAACAATACAATTAAGTGATATTTCGACTCGTTAAAGAGTCATTACTCTTTTATAATTGCAAAAGACAATATTACTTAATTCGAAAAATCTACTTAACAAATCATAAAAAAAAAACGGAAATACTTTAATATAGATACATAATTCTACCATACAAGTATGCATACTCACTGGGACAAATAGTGTTCCTGCAATCTTGTATAGTCAATGTTGTTATTAAAGTAATAAGTGCAACGTGTCTTTTTCTTATCTCGAGCTAGACCCTTGTCATTCAACATGGACAATGATGCGCCCACGGTCGAGAGGAATCTCTTTCATGCGACATATAATCGTTTACTTGCAGGTACAAGTGGCGCATCGACCTGTCGAAGACGGAGAGCCACTGGTCGGGCTGGTTCAGCGGGCTGTCGGGCGCGTTCCTGGCGAGTCGCGCGCCGCGCCTGCTGCTGCTGGCCAGCGTGGACGGGCTCGACCGCCAGCTCACCGTCGGCCAGATGCAGGGTGAGTACAGTGCGGACACTCCCCGCACTCACGGAGATGTTCCTGCGAGCCTGCTGCTGCTGGCCAGCGTGGACGGGCTCGACCGCCAGCTCACCGTCGGCCAGATGCAGGGTGAGTACAGTGCGGACACTCCCCGCACTCACGGAGATGTTCCTGCGAGCCTGCTGCTGCTGGCCAGCGTGGACGGGCTCGACCGCCAGCTCACCGTCGGCCAGATGCAGGGTGAGTACAGTGCGGACACTCCCCGCACTCACGGAGATGTTCCTGCGAGCCTGCTGCTGCTGGCCAGCGTGGACGGGCTCGACCGCCAGCTCACCGTCGGCCAGATGCAGGGTGAGTACAGTGCGGACACTCCCCGCACTCACGGAGATGTTCCTGCGAGCCTGCTGCTGCTGGCCAGCGTGGACGGGCTCGACCGCCAGCTCACCGTCGGCCAGATGCAGGGTGAGTACAGTGCGGACACTCCCCGCACTCACGGAGATGTTCCTGCGAGCCTGCTGCTGCTGGCCAGCGTGGACGGGCTCGACCGCCAGCTCACCGTCGGCCAGATGCAGGGTGAGTACAGTGCGGACACTCCCCGCACTCACGGAGCTGTTCCTGCGAGCCTGCTGCTGCTGGCCAGCGTGGACGGGCTCGACCGCCAGCTCACCGTCGGCCAGATGCAGGGTGAGTACAGTGCGGACACTCCCCGCACTCACGGAGATGTTCCTGCGAGCCTGCTGCTGCTGGCCAGCGTGGACGGGCTCGACCGCCAGCTCACCGTCGGCCAGATGCAGGGTGAGTACAGTGCGGACACTCCCCGCACTCACGGAGCTGTTCCTGCGAGCCTGCTGCTGCTGGCCAGCGTGGACGGGCTCGACCGCCAGCTCACCGTCGGCCAGATGCAGGGTGAGTACAGTGCGGACACTCCCCGCACTCACGGAGATGTTCCTGCGAGCCTGCTGCTGCTGGCCAGCGTGGACGGGCTCGACCGCCAGCTCACCGTCGGCCAGATGCAGGGTGAGTACAGTGCGGACACTCCCCGCACTCACGGAGATGTTCCTGCGAGCCTGCTGCTGCTGGCCAGCGTGGACGGGCTCGACCGCCAGCTCACCGTCGGCCAGATGCAGGGTGAGTACAGTGCGGACACTCCCCGCACTCACGGAGATGTTCCTGCGAGCCTGCTGCTGCTGGCCAGCGTGGACGGGCTCGACCGCCAGCTCACCGTCGGCCAGATGCAGGGTGAGTACAGTGCGGACACTCCCCGCACTCACGGAGATGTTCCTGCGAGCCTGCTGCTGCTGGCCAGCGTGGACGGGCTCGACCGCCAGCTCACCGTCGGCCAGATGCAGGGTGAGTACAGTGCGGACACTCCCCGCACTCACGGAGATGTTCCTGCGAGCCTGCTGCTGCTGGCCAGCGTGGACGGGCTCGACCGCCAGCTCACCGTCGGCCAGATGCAGGGTGAGTACAGTGCGGACACTCCCCGCACTCACGGAGATGTTCCTGCGAGCCTGCTGCTGCTGGCCAGCGTGGACGGGCTCGACCGCCAGCTCACCGTCGTCGGCCAGATGCAAAACTAGCTAGATAAATCTAAATACGAGGTGTGATTAAGTTTTTTCTGGGCGAGCTCGTTCTGTCGTAAACTGCTTCCTTGCTGCTGAATTAAGGTCAAGAGTTACTCCTTCAATAATAATTAAAAAAAAAACACGGGTTGCACTCCGGGAGTGCCGGCAGAAGTGACAACTTGAACATTAACGTTGTGCATTTTTGAATATTTTGGAATGGTTAGGGGATAATTTCGCACGAATTGCTTTATTTATCAGTATAGAAGTACTATCATTTATGTGGTAAAATACAATATTCATTTATTGCGTTATCGTACACAAACATGACAATTTATATTACATTAAAAAGAAACAGCAGGAGCAGGCATACATTTTCGCCGCGCGGTAGAAAGGGGATATCACTTCCTCTCCTACGCAGCGCCGGCGGCCTACGCTCCCTCTGTCTTACGAATTTTCGATCAGGCCTGACGTGAGTTTAACATTTTTTACCCATCCCAAAAAGTGCTCAACGCCGTAAAACAAGTTTTCACTTCAAAAATCTGTGTACATAAATAACAATAATTATTTAAAGCGTAATAAAATTCTTTATCACGGAAAATCACGCTATGTTGCCTATACCAATTTGTTTTATTTTTCAGGTAAATTCCAGATGCAAGTATTAACACGTTGTGGTCATGCAGTGCATGAAGATTCGCCAGCGGAGGTTAGTGTATATTTAATATAAAAGTTCAGGATAAATAATGGATATTGGCAAACACCCTAGACACTCGTATTTTAAATTACAAAAACCATTGACGAAAGCAATTTAAGACCCTAGAACATTCGAAATTTTAACTTTATCAGTAACTGATAAAAGTCTATGTCAGTTTTAAGAACAACAATTAGTTGCAAGCAGTGCGAACTGCCTCTCCGCAATCAAACTTCTCCTCTCTCTCCTCTCCGCCAACCCGCAGTTGAGCTGCGTGGTGAAATATGCTCTAAACACCTTCGATTGAGGAGAGACCCGTATCTCAACAGTGGGATGATTATGAATTGATGCCGAAGTGCGAGCTGCACGGCAAATGAGTCAGTGACGACAGAGTTTGAACGCAGAGAGGATGTGTACCATAGATTTGTGGATTCATACAACCTCCCTCCGCATATTATTTATATATATATGTATAGTAATGTCTAATTCCATTATTATATACAGGTCGGTCATATTCGAAAGTCGAAGCCCGTTATTTCTTGTAAAATATTTATTCCGACTTGGGACGGGTTTATTAGTTTATGTAGCGCACGCTTTCGAGAAAGCTTCTAGTCGGCATGACGGTTTCCGACATCTTATATTCTACACAATTTACATAAAATTTTAATGTATTACATACCTAAACCTAACTTATGAATCACTCTGTCCATTGGTAAAAGTCATATGAAAGTTCGTTCAGTATTTTCGAGATTTTCGTAGTTTTTGAGTTTATTACATTTACGCTTTACCTCTCTTTTCGCCAGAGCTTCGTTTGTCAGTCAGCAGGGTGCACCGCGTGCAGCAGGTGAAGTTGGCTTTGGTTCAAAGATGTTGATGAACCACTTACACCCCAACATTATTACATGTAGACAGATAGACAGACGCCGCTGGTGACTTTAAATTATAAAAACTTATTTTATTTTTAGGTTGCTCGAGTGGTGGCGGCTTTCGCGCTCCGACACCGTCTCACTTGCGTGACTGCAAATGGTGAACACATGAATCTCATCGCTGCCCCCGGCTGCTGAACTAACATCGTTGACTGAACACACCCTGATTGGTTTAACTTGTTCATTTTACTATAAGTTAGGTTAATCTAAATTCGTTAAATTTTATCACGTACTGGTAATTTGGGATGTAATAACATTTGCGGGGTGATAAGTAACACATCCGTAGGTGAGAATGTATTGCCAACATAAACATTTGAAATTCATACAAAAGCCTATTTTTTTTTTAAAGTAAAACTTCCCAAGTCAATAGTACGTAGACTTGGGGAGTAAGCTGGCGAATGCGCGACGAGAGCGTGACAAAAAGTGTGATTGGGCAAGGCGAACGTAAGTTAAGAGGGAGATAGAAGTTAGTAGTGTTAAAGAAGTTTTACTTCAGTCCTGTGGTCTAAAGCACATTCGTTTTTATTGATCATTCACATTAAAAATGTGAATGATCAATAAAAACAGGCACATTAAAAATGACCATTCGGCATGTTTGTTTTTATTTTTTCTAAAATGCTGATAGTCTCCCCGCAGTGTATATGTACCCCAGATTATCGCATATAATTAACTGACTTCGTTATTTTCGTCGACATTCTTATAAAAAATACTATTCACGATATTTCGAATCTTCCGTGTAACTTAAAATTTCGTAATTTTTTTACATGTTTGTTAGAAAAATCTAACATTATTCTTTCCAAGGAATACGTACTTATTCCACCTATGGACGTGTAAATAAATACCAAATCCAGCCTTCATTAATTTTTGTGGTTTATTAACCATTCTGTTCGCTACTCCAAACAAGGTTTCATTTTTATTTATATAGATGTATATGTATATGTTACAGGCAATGTAATAAATTGGTCATTATTTATAATGGCTGGCCAATGTAATAAATTGACAATTATAAATAATTAAGCTTACTTGGCACCACATCATTCATCATTTAGGTTAACGGAGCTCCGCTTCCTATTTCCGATATTTGGTCAATGTGATCAATCATGTTTTGGTTAGATTTTAGTTTTCTTGTGGTCTGTCACCACGAGAAAACTCAAATCTAACCAAAACATAATTTATCACATTGACCTAGTATTGGTCAGTATGAATAATAACTAATTTATTGTATTGACCATAACATTATGCTTATTTTAACAACTTTGTTATTAAAAATGTTTTTTTTTTCGAAATCATCAATGTCTGCGAAAATATTTAAAATAATTGTTAGGAGGTCCTTTGAAAGTGCCGAGTAAGTTAATCTAGTAAAGTGACATAATCAAATCGAGAAATTCCTGTCCCAGTGAATAGTAAGTAAGCACGTAAGTCATACATTGTTGCCGATCTTCCGCCACCCACTAGAGATGGACAAAATGCCAGGCATTTACGATAAATGCCCAAAAAGTACTTATAAATTCCCTATTTATGCCCAAAACTAGGCATTTATTGGGTATTTACATGTACTTACTGGGCACTTATTGTTTTTAAATGCCTGGCATTTTGCGCATCTCTATCCGCGACACACAATATTTTTTTAATTGTCTGCAGCAAAATAATCTTTCTGACATGTGAAATTTATACTATCACGTTAATGTACGCAAATTTATACTTAGTTCCTAACGTATAAACTTAAAAATGTCATGAAAATAAAAAAAATCTTATGTTGTTGTAAATTAAATGAATTATTTCGTATATTTGGCACGACTTTTTAGTCGTGTCAAATATATATGAAATAGTTTGAGCTTACACCCAAGTGATGCCTATTTTATAGAAAATATAAACTTAATAATTTTTTTAGTAATGTCTAGTTGGGACTTGAAGTAGACAACGAAGTAGATTAAATATTGAGGGATGCAAATTGGTCTCGGAAAGAGCATAAGACATTATTGAGAATCCTGGGAAGTCAAGAAACATATACAGGGTGGCGATTTAGTCACCAGCTACTTGAGGGTAACGTAGGGCTAGTCGTGTTAAAGTAAAAAAAATGTGATAGCATTATATCTTGCAAAAATTTATATACTAATTAATAATTATCATTTATACGCATTGTTTACCAAACTCATTGTCCCCCTAACGTCCTGAACGCGGCGGCGCGACGGCGAGTGAAGAGCGGGGCGCGGGGGTGCGCTCGTCTCGTTCGCCGGGTGCTGAGTGTTAACTAACACTATCCTTTGAAAAAATAGGACAATTGGAAAAAAAATAAGTTAGTATTTTTCTATTTTATTTGAATAGTATATCACAGTACAGATATAGTTCCTAAAATATTGCAGGTGAATAAATCGCCACCCTGTGTAAGTTCGAAAATATGTCCAATTTTTTCATTTATATTTTTTGCAAGTGTAGTATGAAATCACTCGGAGGTTAGCTCAAATTATATCACGCGTGGCCGTTTAGAGGTCTCGCCTGCGGCTCGACTTCCAAATGCTCACTCGTGATGTAATTTATACCTTACGCCCCTTGGTGTGTAACCTACTATTTTTGGTCGCGTTACCTCGGTATTGTGTGTCGCAATACGAATAATAAAAATATTTTTGTGTATTAATAATTAAGGTAAAAAAAAATATATCAAACAAGCCTTCGAATAATAGAAAATATTAATATGTTATATATTTGAATTTCTTTATATGTGGAAAATACGTCACATCCAGAGGTACAGTACTAGACCGTTAATATTACACATCGAATTTTAGTTTAGTTTTCCTGTCGTCCTATGATTCGAAAGCGTCTTTTGAATCAATGGGTTCACAATTGGTGGAGAAATCGATGAACAAATATAAAAAAAAATATATAGTCGAACATAGAACCTTCTTTTTTGAAGTAGGTTAGTTATAATAGTAGGCTAATCCAAAATGATTAGTATCCACTCTACTGTTTGTTGAAGAATCAATTCTCGTTGTCGACGAGTATGTCTATGATATGAGACAAGATACACCTTCGCTCATCAGATCAGGAATATAATATGATGAGTACCACTCAAGCCATACAATGAAAATAAAGAAATGAAAAGAAAAACATAGTAAGTACTTATTAAATTTGAAGGTACCCTCGATTTTCCTAAGATTCCATCATTCGGGGCCCTACCGCCGAAGCTGTAGCCATTGGATATTTTGATTTCGAAAATAATACTTCAGCGTAAATTAGTGGTAGTTGTGTTAAGCTTCGCTATTAGAGACCCTAGAGCTTTACCGACTAAGCTGAAGTTGGTTGTCATTCACTTTAACCTAAGATCCATTTTTGGATTCAAAATATTCGATCGGAATCGGCTTCAGCTTCGGCGGGCCCCAGGTCCTTGTTCTTGACGACAATGGGACTACCTCAGGAGTATACTCTTTTGAATGAATATGAATTTTGAAAATCGGCTCAAAATTGGCGGAGAATTCGTTGAACACACATAAAAAAAAAGATAGTATAGAACCTCCTCCGTTTTTGAAGTCGGTTAAAAATTGTTCGTCAAATGTATCGGGGCGTTCAGTTGTATATTTTGTTTTGAACGAGCGTATTTCGCATAAATACACTCATAGACAAATTTAGAGGAACGCAAAAAAAAGTGTATAAAGCAAAATATCATGGATGTTTGTGACAATTAAATTTATTTATTTGGATTTTGCTTAATATACGATAATTTAAAATTGTAAACGTTGAAAAAAAAATGATCTAACGGCCAAAATTAAGTTCCTTGTACCTCGTATAACCATAATACCTCGATAAGCTTAAACAAAACCAAAATTTAAACTTAAATTCAAAAGTTTGCAATATTTTTCGCAGTATGATGAGCACATTTTACGCTATTATTACAAAAACAAATGAAATTCGAAAAAAAAAGAAAATTCCAAAACATTATTTTTTATAAGATTTACTAATGTATGTGGCCAGTACGCAAGATAATTACAACAGGTGATATTAAACCTCTTTGTTTGCGTTCCTCTAAATTTGTCCATGAGTGTAGTATACACGCCATGTTATCGCAGTTGATTTCTACAAAATCGAAATGAGCCGATGATGTGTGATATTTACTGTTAAATATTGTAAAATAAATATTTTAAATATAAAATATTTATTTTACATAATATAAAAAAAAAACTGCTGTAATAACAGTAGTTAGGAGAGTAGAAGGAGCCAACGTCAGTTATTTTCGTGTTAGTTGTTACCAACAAGGTAATATTAATATTATTTAAGGATTTATGAATGTTTTTAATTTTTAATATTACATAAGATTTAATGTGTTTTTAATAAAAACTTTGAGTAATTATTTGCATCTTGGGATTTTCAAACCAAGGCGAAGGGGCAATGAAAGCAATGTACAATAAAAAATGTTTCCAACGGAAGCTCAGCATACATTTCCTTTTATTTCCAGCAGAGCCTAATTTATTGCCTAAACAATGCAATAGATATGAAAATTGATATTTGTCAATGACCGAAAGTTTAAATTTTCATATGGGACTTGACCCCGTGACTTCTTCATTGTTTCTCATTAGATAGATGTAGAAACTTGCTCGTACTTGCAATTCACCTGGTTGGGTAACGCAGTTAATATTAAGATACATTATTAACATATATACTTATAGATAGACGGTTTTCGGTAAGTCTAAAAGACTTGACATTTGATAAGATGTACGATATGTTTTCTCCCTCGCCTAGGGTGAGCAAAAGCCACGAGCAAAATCTTGTTTTCCTAAATGGAGACAGTGAGAGAAGTCGTTGTTTGACGATTTGTTGGCAATCAATCACAAATCGTCTATTGGTAATACCAATAGGCAATGCCAAACACAGTGTCCAAATAGCTTACGTAAAATGATTTTTGGAACAAAATATTGAAGAGACAGTAAAGTAAAATTTGGAGTTCAAACTTAATCATTTATTAGTTTCCAATTTTCCATCTCACAATTCAACTATAACAAACGCAAGTACTTTTTTAAATTAAAATTTATATGCTGTACGCTAATTGGACGAGAACTAACTTAAAATTATTTTAACGTATTGTTTGTAATCAATACCTTTTTCCCGGCCTATAGGGTACTTATTTGAAATTAAATAAATCTTCAAAGACTTCTTAGCAACTTTTGTCGGTCAATCAGCCTGATATCTCACAGTGCGACATTGTGATTGCCATGTACTGTAAAACATTACGAATTGCTATTGAGATCGACGTGTAAAAGTTACATATAGGCAATTTATATTTATAAAAACGACTATATTTTGTTGTGAAATTATTAATAATAAATACAGTATTTTGATGCTCAATTTTGTTTTTGTTCTAAAAGTACCTGTATTCAGAACCCTGTAATTAATAATACAACGTACAGAGCTATGAACTTATCTATGGTCATAGTACTAGAGTAGGTACCTAGTGAAAACTACTGAGTAGCCCTTGATCCCAGCTGGTCCATAGTTCCACCCATCCCCCTACTCTTTAGGTAATAAATGGAACAATTTTAATCATATATTTTGATAAGCCTAATTTGAGGATTAGTTCATCCCGACCGCTCCATGCAAATGTCGCATCCTTAACTGCTACACAAACTACGACGTCAGTGCGGTACGAGAATGAGCATGTGTGCGTGCGGAGTGAACTTTTTTTTATAATAGGTAGGGGAAAAAGTCTTTTCGCATTATAGTATGTATGAACTTGTAATAAAATCTCTTTGGTTATACCATTTGTATCTGGCAGGTTTTGATATCTTTAAAAAGTTTAAATTTTTAAAAAGATAATTCCAAATTCAAATTAGGTAAATGTGTGATTTTCATTTGTTTTTTTTACTGTCAAGATGAGTGAATCTAATGAAGAAATTCGATTCATTTTAAAATTTTAGTACAAAAAAAGTAAAAATGCAACGCAAGCTGCGAAAAAAATTTGTGACGTTTATGGACCTAGTGCAGTGTCTGTGAGAGTAGCACAAATTTGGTTTAAGCGTTTTCAATCAGGAAATTTTGATGTGAAAGATGCACGTCGCTCTAGTCGCCCTGTTACTGATAAAATGGATGCCATTTTTGAAAAAGTGGAGCAAGATCAGCATATCAGTAGTTACGACGTAGCTGAAGAATTAGGAATTGACCACAAAACAGTTTTGGCGCATTTGAAAAAAGCTGGGTACACTAAAAAGCTCGATATTTGGGTGCCTCACGATCTCACTGAAAGAGCGAACCGTTTTTGAAGAAGCTTATAACTGGTGATGAAAAGTGGATCACGTACGACAAGAACGTGCGAAAAAGGTCGTGGTCAAAGGCCGGTCAGGCTTCACAGACTCTGGCAAAACCCGGGTTAACCCGCAATAAGGTGATGCTGTGTGTATGGTGGGATTGGACGGGCATTATTCATTATGAGCTGTTACCGCCAGGCAGGACTATCGATTCTGAACTCTACTGTGAACAACTGATGAGATTAAAGCAAAAAGTTGAGAGAAAGCGGCCGGAATTAATTAACAGAAGAGGTGTGATTTTTCATCATGATAACGCTAGACCTCACACATCTTTAGCCACTCAGCAAAAATTAAGAGAGTTTGACTGGAAGGTGTTAATGCATCCGCCGTATAGTTCTGACCTTGCACCTTCTGATTTCCACCTGTTTCGGTCTCTTCAAAATTCTTTAGGCAATGTCAGGTTAACATCACGAGAAGACTGCCAAAACCACTTGTCGTGGTTTTTTGAACAGAAGTCCCCTAAATTTCTATTGTAATGGGATCATGTCTCTACCTACAAGATGGCAAAAAGTTATCGAACAAAATGGCACCTACATACTTTAGTTAAATGTAAATAAACTTTAGTAAAAAATGTTTTGAATTTTCATATAAAATACGAAAAGACTTTTTCCCCAACCTAATATTACGTCGGGTGGTATACAAGCATACGGCCAGCTTGATGTAAAGCGGTACCGTAGCCATATTAATGCTCATAACATTAAATATCGCGACCGCGATATGCAGGAACTTAGTACAATAATCGTTCACCGAGACTGCGTCTCAACGCACAGCGTAAAGGCATAATGTCGATTGGTTGTTTTGACGCGCGAGTGCTGGAGGGAGGCGGAAAGTCCTCTTCGACACCCCATTAGCCTGGTTGCTACCTACCAGACTGACCTTTAAACTGCGAATCAGGCTTTAACTGACTAAAAACCGCCCGCCTAACTTCTTTTAGCCACGATGGCTTTAACGGAACGCTAGAGGAGAAGGTGTGTAGTCTGCGGCCATCATTATCAGAATGTATCTACCCACTGCTGGATATAGGCCTTTTCCAGTTTCTTGCCAGTTCTTCTCAAGAAGCCCCGTCGCCGGAACTGGCACTTAAATTCACTTTCACATTCAAGATAGTGTGATGAAAGTGAATCTAAGCTCTGCGGATTTAGAGTAGTAATGATTTATACATATTCTTATATTTAATTTGTATGACGTTTCTAAGTGCTTTATAAAGTCCAAGGAATAAAGATATTTTTAATTTGAATTTTCCAATGCTTTCCACCATATGCGATCCTCCGCTTTCCGCATCCAACCGCTACCAGGCACTTTTTTGAGGTCGTCTGTCCATCTAGAGAGGGAGCGCCCTACGCTTCGTTGTACCATACGTGGCCTCCACTCTAGGAGTTTCCTCCTCCATCTGCCAACGTTGATTCGGCAGATGTGGCTAGGTCACTGCCACTTCAACTTGCTGACACTGACTGGAACCACACCCCGGCCACTCATACTAGTCGCGTTGTTTACTACTACATAAATAATGATGTCTGTGCAGAGCGTGAATATGCGTGTGTGCGCGCGGCGCTATACAAACTGTTCCAGATTTGTCTCAGATGGTAGCTGAGGTCGACACGAGAGAGCAGCAGGGATTGGCCACACTGTACGTAGTACTATTATTTATACTGTGCTGGAACGAAGAAATTCAACGGAGAACCAAAGTGGTCGACATGGTTTATGGTATATGTCGAAAAATCTTACAGTAAAATAAACAACAAATAATCAGCAAAGACATGATTTAATCACATAATAAACATTGACTATTTGACAAAATGCGGTAACTATGAAGTAGGTACAATAACAACTTTGTACAATTATTTCAAATGACTAGCAAACAATTATATTTAAGTAACATTAATAAAAAGGTATCAGATGATAAGACTGCGCGCGGCATTATACTGGTGTATGTCTCACAATAATGTGACGGGGGGGTTTACTTTAAAAAATCTAGTAGGTAGTAAATTACAATTAAGTATAGACTAATTAAATAATGTTCAGTTAAGTAGTAAACATCACTTTATTTTTAAGTGAAAGTGAAACTGTATTCAAATATTTTAATTAATAAATGATGTTATTTCGTATGACACTGTACTTTCATCGCACGCACTATATAATAGCATCAGGTATGTAAGAGATATGCAAATATAATGAAAGGTATTTTAAAGCGTCAACTCCACGAACTATCAATTTATGTATCAATTTTATTTATTATTTCTATTGTTTAACAATTTAAATACTAAAATGTGTAGTTATGTTTCCCAAACCGCCCGTCACAAGTTCCATTCGGTTACTCAAAAGCAACGATTGACTGGAAGAGAGTCCTCCAAGGAAAAGTCCGCTATTGCAAATAATTTGTATATGGTTTAAAATTATGTAGTTGAATGCAATAAAGTTTTTTAAACAAACATAAATAAAAATCGCCATAGTAATCAGATCACCATTGTCATTCGAAAAACAAATCAGTCTTGAAAGAATAGTTAACAATTGAATGGCATGACTGTAATATCAACTGCATAAACTCGCCTGTAAAAGAGGTTGCTAATTAGGTACAAATACTTTTAAAATAACGAAGCCTTCAATAATAAAAAAAAACCTCTTAGTTATTGTAAAATACTTCCCCTCCGTGTAACGTTGCTGTGGGACGCCCTATATACTTAAAGTAGGTATATATATTTATATTGCTTACACATTTCTATATAAATATTATTTTTTAGAATTCAGAACTCAACAAACAATAACATGCAATAATAATAAAATTTCATGCCAATCAAATTGGAAAGTTGTTAGCAAACATATCTGCTTATTATCAAGAAATATACTTAGTACCTTTAACACATTTATAATATAATTTTCAAAAAGCAAACGTTGCGTGCATAAATAGGCCTTCCGTGCAAATTACATATTTTGTTCGTTTATATTTTTTAATGATAATTAAATTTAAAAAAAAACTTAGTAGACTTATGTCAATACTGTAGTGGTGGTCTTTCTTTTCACATTTAGTCGTATCTCAAAATTTATAGGGGCGACATTATCCTTATAGGAAAAAAATATTAAATTGATCCACAAAAAAACCTGATTTGCACATCAAATTAATCTGATCGCACATCAAATCCTGCATTTGTTTGTTTGTTTGTTGGTATTATCTTTATCTTTATTGTTCAAATTACATATTGAATAAGTACATGAAAATAAAGTGGTACAAAGGCGGACTTATCCCACATGGGGATCTCTTCCAGTCAACCTTATTTGATGTGCAATAAGTATTTTTTGATGTGAATTTTGCACATCATCAGATTAATTAGGTTAGGTTAGGTTTGCAATGTATTTTGTTTTTTGATTTGATGTTACGTTAAATAGTATTCATTTTAAAGTAGTTAATAAGATTAATAACATATTAAGATAACATTTTACACCGTTTGACGGCGCGATACAGATCTCAAGCGTAAAATAACACAATTATCGAGTACGTAAGTGAACCTCATCACAAGGTACCTAAGTTAATATTAAGTACGATTCAGACCTGTTGAGTAGCGTTGGTATATGAAGCAATGCTTTAACCGAAGCGGCAGTATTTAAACTTTTCTCAGAAACAAGCTACAGCCTACTTAATGTAAATCGGTTATCACAGCTCTTGCTGCTAAGATCATAGCCAAGTCAACCAGCTTTTACTTTTGATAACCTTTGAGTGGCTAGAAATAATTGTTTCGACCGATTTTTTTTTGTACATGCACCTAAGTACTATTCTAATTACCAGGGGCGAACTAGCTCTGGCTGCTAAATTCATAGCCAAGTCAACCAGCCTTTACTTTTGATAACTTTTGAGTGGCTAGAAATAATTGTTTCGACCGATTTTTTTTGGTACATGCACCTAAGTACTATTATAATTACCAGGGGCGGACTAAGGGCTAGGCCATTTAGGCACGTTCAAAATAAAGATTAAAATTTTGGCTCGAAAATTAGGTTTTTAATTATTATTTTGAAGTGAAAACTTCTTTAGTAGGCCCGTAATAAATTACAATGTTGCCTAGGGCCCGCTTTAGCCGCCACTGTTAATTATGTAATTACTTATATTATTCTCATAATAATTCAGAAACGAAGAATAAATCTAAACAGCGCGGTGTCCTTCCTAGCTGTCACATGTCACAACGCGACTACAGATCTGAATAGTTCTTTACAATTAACGAACTACAAGTAATGCAACAAACAAAGTCAACCAAGTTGTTTGTATTTTTTATAACATAAAATTTCAAAGGCAAGACCTAATCAGAATAATCTAAGTTATTTTAGCAAAGTTAATAAAGCTAATATAATAAATAAAAAACAACCTTGAAAAATCTCACTATTAGTATGTTTGTAGATCATAATATAAATAAACTTGTAATTTCAATTATCATTTTTAAAGTCAGATCAAGACACTGGAAATATACACAAAATTCATGAGCCCGGTGGTCGAATGGCTACCAATGGCTACTTTGACTCCGCGGTCGCGGGTTCGATCCTAGCACAAGACAAACATTTGTGTGCATGAACATGTCTGTTTGTCTTGGTCTGGGTGTTATCGTTATCTATGTATAATAAGTATTTACAAAAAAAAAATGTATTTAATTACATTAATCAGATGTCTAGGACCTTTTTTATCTAGGAGCAGCTATTTATTTAATCTAGGAGCTTTGCGCTTAATTTGGGACTAAATGGCGCTGTGTAAAATGTCTAGAAATATATAAATATACGATTTATTGGGAACAGACGTCGCATAATGGTCGCTTTTTGTACAAATGTATTGTAATTATGTGGCGTGATTTTTGTATAAATATGCACCTAATAATATAACATAATTCTCGGTATTTTAGTAATAAACAACTGAATTAACATTACTGGTTATTCAAGCATTTTAAGTAAATTGTATATAATAAAATTTGTATACTCAGAAGCCGGCACAGACCGCTATGGTACTGTACATACCATCCTGAGATGTTTTTATACCTTAATTTTATTTCGTCTCAATGGTCGTTATTGCAGACTTCTATGCGAGTACTAAAGTACGTAGTACTATTACTGCGCCTAAAGACTTAATACTAATCGACAAAGTTGACAAAGTGCCCAGTGTCCTACACGGTCGATTATATCTTTGTAGCCTATTGAAGTTTGTAGCTGGACCTTTAAGCGAAGAGAATACAACAAATTTGCAAAGTTTAAAGAATTAATAGGTTCGTTTCGTAATGCATGATCTGACTTTTAACAAATACATATTTAGAATAATAATGTAATGAATGAGTTTATTTGTGCTAGTAAACCTATGTTACCTCATTCAATACAAATATATAATATAAATGCGGGCTGAATGATAAGACTCATCGTGTAATAAATATTACACGGTGAGTCATTCAGCCAGCTGGTGGCAAGCAAAATTATATTTTTTCAAAATTTCGTAACATTAATATAATTTTATATATAATGTTACGTATTATACATAATATAATGTTACGAAATAACATTTTGAACAAAAATATAATTTTGCTTGCCACCAGTTTGATTTTATGCTAGAAAATCACTTGAGTTGACGCGATCTAAGGATTTATTAATAGTTATTTATTACCGAAGCAGAAAATATAACGCAGCAGTCTCCTAGCTACGTAAGACAATCATAAAAAGCAGTTTTTAGTAGTGTTAGTAAAAAATGTTTGAATTATTAAGTAGGTAATTACATATATGTATATATTTTTTTTAACATAGTTTATTTGCGATAAGAATGACGTAACTTTTAAGTTACGTCACGTCTAAATTAAACAAAGTCAAAAGTATCTGCTAATTTGACTTTGTAAAATCCACATAACATTCACACTGCTATATTATGTATTTACAATTTAGCAGATACTTTCGACTTGTTTTAATTTAGAAGTGATGCGTTTTCTCAGCAATAACTACGTTGAAAGTAATCTCTAATGTAGGTACAGATTTTTGAGTTACGCCATTCTTATTCTAATGGTCGATACGTTAAACTGGGTATGGCAATATTGGCATTATAAATATATAACACCGGCAAGTTTACCCTCAAAACTACAAAGATGTCGGTATTTTTTTTATAAACGGTATCTTACGGATCACCATCCATACTTATTATACGTCGTACAGTGGGCCATAAAAGTGATCTATCATCTTTAGATTGACATTCGTTCATTATTCGTGTTCTTCAAATTAGAAAGTTTATTTTCCCCTTAAAAACAAGTATAACCAACAGACAATATAGTATTATATAATAGCAAGCTTTTATTCGTCGTTAAAAATATTGGGGTGTAAGTGGTTCATCAATATGTTTGAACCAAAGCCAACTTCACCTGCACGCGGTGCACCCTGCTGACTGACAAATGAAGTTCTGGTGAAAAGAGAGGTAGGGAGCGTAATTGTAAGCTACCCTACTGGGGAATGTACCTCCACCTCACAGAATACCGCAGCCAAATCACGGTTCTCTTGAGGGCTGTTGTGTTCCTGCGAGTGAGTGAGGTCACCAGAAAGGAAGGAGTTGCTGGTTGGCAGCGGGGGTGGCAGCGCGCGAGCGATATTTTATGTTGCGAGCGTTAATATGGCTACGGTAACCGCTCCACATCAGGTATGCTTGTCTGCCATCCGACGTAGTATAAAAAAAAAGTTTTGTACTGTGTTTCGCTCATCAAGGCCATATCATAGGGCATAGAGTAGAAATTATAAATTAAAATTGTTGAGCAGCCGTCTGTCTTATTGGAATATAAATGATGGCATTTGATCGTACCTCGTACTTTGATATCAATCTCAAGCATAAATCAATATTTTTGCCAGTTGATCATAATCAACTAATTAAATGCTTAATAATTATTAAGGTGTCAAATTTTGTTACAAAAGCCGCGGTGAAACTAAATAAAACTTATCAAAACTGACAGACCACTTTTGTGGCCGACTGTACGTTATTTGACTAGTACTGTACTGTGCAGGTGTAGTGTTTAGACGGCACTCTTCATTTCTTGTTTGACGCACGACTTGAAAGCTTCCCAGCCCTCGTTTTTGGCGTAAGACTGTAATAAAATATGTTTATTAATACGCCGACTTGCACAGCTAAGACCAGATCATGCTTGGCAGTTACAATGTGATACTCTTATTACATAAGGCATTAGAACGATCTAATGGTCGAAGGTTGAAATGTTCGCATTTTGAAGAGTTTCGGGGAGGCAATTTCGATTGCCTCCCCGAAACTCGAGAATCGCTAGTGCAATATGAAGCACTTGATGTGTCAATGTGATGCTAGGGCATAGCTAGCAAACGAATGGTAATCCTAGGAAAGGCATACCCAGATCTGGAGGACTACATGTTCTTCTCAATTAAAGATGTACTAAAGTACATGGAACATGTCTCTAGACACCCTGGGGAGAGTTACTAAAGAATAGGGAGTGCACAAAAGATCCAACAGGGTCGACGTGCCACCGGTGCTGTACCCATTTCAAGATAAGATACTACTGACATCTATGTCAAGTATGCTGACCACGCCCGGTTGTTGGATGTCAGCGTTAAGTGGAGAAGGCGACTGTGAAGTGCTCGCAGCACTTCACAGTGGCCTTCTCCACCCCCCAAGCTGTGCGCCACGATAGCGCGGAGTCCTCGTCACCCGTTGCATAGAGATTTGGCGGTGAAGTGCTCTTGCATACACGATATGTATCCACAGCAGATGTTTTTCGTTATTTCTTAGTTATTACAGGTTCACATTAAAAGAACTGAGGTCTTTTTTTATATCAGAGGGGGCAAGCGAGCATGTCACCTGATGGAAAGCCATCACCACCGCCCATAGAAATCAGCAACACCAAGGGGTCGCCGATCCGTTGCCAGCCTTTTAAGGGAAATATTGACTCTGTTCTTGAAGGCCTCCATGTCGTACTAGTTTGGGAATACCGCTGAGGGAAGTTGATTCCACATCTTTACAGTTCGTGGTAGAAAATGTCTTAAAAAGCGTACTGTAGTAGATCGCCAAATATCAAGATGATGTGGATGGAATTTTAATTTTTGGCGAGTTGTACGATAGTGGAACTCAGCGGCAGGTATCAAATGTCTAAGCGGCTCATCACTATCAACTTGTTCAACTTGTCTGCATTCAACGATATTTCTCTTTACAACCTCTATCCTCCACAGCTTGTATGGCGTGGTATAAAAAGAGCTTAGAAGATTAAAAGAACTGAAGAAAGAGACCTTGTAGTCAGGGGCCCTACCGCCGAATCTGAAGCCGATTACGATCGGATTTTTTGATTGCAAATATCAAACTTCAGCTTAGATTGGTGGTAATTGTATTTAGCTTAGCTAGTAGAAACCCTGGAGCCATTTACTGCCCAGGCTGAAGATGTTGTACCTATTTTTCAAATCAAAATATTTGATGGTAATCGGCTTCAGCTTCGGCGGTAGGGCCTCAGGTCACATGGACCTAAATGTTCCATGTCTAACTGTAGTGTCAACGCGGACACTTCTTAACTGTTGGGAAAGTTGTAGCTTTCTCATGGGGTCTTCTACATGCGCCAGTTATATCAAATACCTTAAATCCCCTGTGCAGCCTGTCCTTCATAATGGCGATGAACTCCTTGTAGCTGAGCAGGCCGTCGCCGTCTGCGTCGAAGATGGCGAACACCGTGTTCACGAGGTGCTCCGACTGGCAGATGCCTGTGCAGATCTTCACGGCACGGTGGAATTCGTCTACGAAAATAATATTTCTTAAGAAAATCAATTAAGTATATATAACATTATATAAATAAATATTTCTGGACAATTTACACAGCGCCATCTAGTACCAAATTAAGCGCAAAGCTTGTACTTGTACTATCCTTACTAGATAACTGATAAATGTACTCGTATACATTTTTTTGTAAATACATACTTATATATATATAAGAAACACCCAAACCAAGATACACAGACATTTTCATGCACACAAATGTTTGTCTTGTGCGGGAATCGAACCCGTGACCTCGGAGTCAAAGTCCCCATTGCTAGGCATTCGATCACCGGGCTCGTCATAATCATATATGTGATAGAAGTGGGCAAAGTTTAGTTACTTGTGCAATTCCATATTGAGTGTGAAATGCAGAAAGGAAGGAGTTACTGATATGGCAGCGCGGGTGCCGATGTGCGTGCGATATTTAATGTTACGAGCGTTAATATGGCTACGGTAAACGCTTTACATCAGGCCGTATGCTTGTCTGCCACCCGACGTAGTAGAAAAATAAAAGAGATATGTTCGAATCATAAGATTAATGCGCATTACACACTAAGCGAGACATTGCGGTGGATATTGTGGTGGTCAAAGAGACATGGTGGGACAAGAGAGGCTATACCACCGTCTCTTACTCACTTAGCTGTCTCTAACGCACCTGCTTAGTGTGTGATGGATGACAACAAAATCCTACATTTTGTCATATTTAAAAACACTAAATTGTATTGTTTTTTTTTTTCCATGTCAAATGTTATAAAATATTATATAGTGTTATATGATCACACTATATAATAATCACCTAAAGTAGTATAGGTACCGGAGCACATTTAGCGAAACGTTGCGCTGCCATTTTGAGATAATTATAGATTTGTAGCTGCAATACCAAACTGTATCCCCAGATTTTGTTATATTGAGTTGGTTTTTTTGAATTGCCTCCATGTTGAAGAATTTTAAACACGTATTCACGTCAATAATACGATAAATAACGAAGAACAGAATACGATTTTTATTACCTTATATTTAATTACCTTATATTTAAAATTGTGTCATTATTTTTGTTTCTATATTCAATGTTATAAATTGTTATATAGCTTTATATAACACCATTATGGAAGGACCTTTACTTTAAATGATTACATAACAAGTTCTAACCTTTAGATATAGGATGGTCAGCCAGCGTGTACATCCTCATGGCGATGGTGAAGTCCTCCAGGTTGTTGAGGAACTGGCAGAAGGTCTTGAACTCCTCGAAGGTGATCCCCCTGTCGCCTTGCACCCTGTCCAGCAGTCTGTCCAGGTACATGTCGTATTCGTCTGTGTCCAGGTACGTGTAGCGAAGGAGGATCTTCGCGAAATCCACTTCGGATATCGTTTCGTGCCCTGGAAGACTACTTTTTAGGGTTCCGTACATCAAAAGGAAAAACGGAACCCTTATAAGATCACTTTGTTGTCCGTCTATCTGTCTGTCTGTCAAGACCCTCTATGTCGAGAATGCGTGGAGGTATCAAGCTGAAATTTGAACTGTATACTCAGGTCTACGGTCCCATGAAGTTGTAAAAAAATCAAACTGCTAAGTTTACGTAAAAAAACGAGATACGGCCGTTTTTTCATCAAAAAACGCATATTTCGACACATTCTCAAGGGAATCAAAACTCATAGGGTACTTCCCGTTGACATGGCAAGTAACATTGTTATAGACTACAAGTACAAGAATAAATCTGAAAACTATACATTTGTAATTAAATCTTAAAAAATAGGGGATCTATATTAAAATTATAAGTGTTTGAAGCTGAATTTCAGGAAAAGCTCGGAAAAAACTGTGCGATTAGATTCCTGAACTATGTATAATGATCCGACGTACGGAACCCTCTGTGGGCGAGTCTGACTCGCACTTGTTCGATTGTTTTATACGGCGTCGGGGCCGTGGCAGCCTGACTTATGAGAAGCGGTTACCGTAGCCTGTTGAACTACGACGCTAGAAACACAAGATATACAACTATATAAAGCCCAGGTTCGACCTCACATGGAATATTGTACGCACCTCTGGGCCGGTGCGCCCCAGAACTTGCTTGCTCCATTTGACCGCATACAGCGAAGAGCAGTTCGAATCGTCGGTGACACTTTGGTTCAAAAATAAACCTATTTACACTTTTTAATGTAATCAAGTTGAATTCAGTAATATACAGTATGTTATTAAAGCCTGGCGCTTCCGATAGAGTGGTGTCCGATTCATCTGCGAATGAAACCGTACCTTTAGCGAACTCCTGGAACTCCAGTTCAAGCACTTCAGTCTGCAAGTTCTCCATAAACAGCTTGAAACCTTCAAACTTCAGATCGTTGTTTCCTTTTTTACCAAAAAAGTGAACCTGAAAATAAAGGAAGGAAGTGGTCACTATTTCAGAATCGCTTTATATTAGATGAGCCTTAGGTATTTGAATATCGACGTAGTATATTTATTTTTATTAGAAATAATACAAAAAGGATATTTTGAAAGAGATCAGTGATTTACCTAACAAAGTTAAGACTCTAGTTAAGACCCAAAGCCAACCTCACTTGCACGTGGTGCACCCCGGCGACTAGCGAAAGAGGCTCTAGCAAAAGAAAATACAGCGTATTTGTAAGCTGCCCGACTGGGAAAGCACCTCCACCTCACAGAATACCGCAGTCAAATAACAATTGTTGTGTTCCTGCGAACGAGTGAGGTCACCAGAAAGGAAGGAGTTGCTGCTTTGACAGCGGAGGTGGCGGCGCACCAGCGATATCTTATATTGCGAGCATTAATTTAACGGTTAACCGCTTCACATCAGGCGGGCCGTATGTGAAATCTAGCTTTTAATTGCGTGAATCCATATGACCAATAATAAAAAAATAATCTGGTGCAGAATGCAACATAAACACATTATTTTAAAATAGTAACTCAACGAGTTCATAAATTGATATCAGCTTGAGGAGACCCAATGAGTTCCTAGGTTGCTCACCATCAGGCGGGTGGTATTGTGATTTGCTAAAACTGGGTTACATCCTTACCTGCAGTAGTGTATCAACGTTGTGCCTCCTCTGCAGTCCCTGCTCATCATTGACGTAGTTGTCCTGAGGCTTGCCCTGCGTTCCATCTTCATTAGGATTTTCTGGCATGCCTCTCTTACCACGCCAAGCAAAACTGAATATCTTCTCCATCTGCAGTTTCCGATATCAACGTTATACAATGTATGTTTTCATATATAATCTTTGATATAATTAAGAATATGGACTTATTAAAAAATGGACGCATCGTCGCTAAGAATATAGTTAGCTAAGCCGAGACCGAAATGATGTTTCCGACCGAAGTATAAACAAAACAATCGAATCGAAAGATTCGATTGTTTTGTTCATTTCTCGCCTAGGCTGAATACGATTGAGACCGGATTTTCGGTTTTGACTTGATTAATTTTATATACGAATAACATGCACAATTAAAATTTTTGTTTTACCTGCCGCTAGATATCTCCGTAACATAACAAAAGTGTCGTGTCAGTTGATAATCTTACATTTTATCGACCTAGCTCCCATTGGACTACACTCACTTACATCTAAAGTGAAATTGTGCTACAAGGCATTTTGTTATTTAATATATTTGGTTTGAAAGGATATTTCATTTTGGAGTGATCCTTCTAAAAATAATGGGCAAAATAATAATGTCAGGATCATTTACCATAAATAATTGCAATCAAATTAAAATATTCTGAAGAGATTTCATTATCAATGGATTAAGTTAGCTATTGTACACTTATTTCTCTTCTGCTTTGTAAATCAGAATTGAAATGTCTATAATGCACATGATAATCGCAACCTTCAGGGTGCTTTATTTGGACTTGGCGATGCCGCGCCCAGTTTTTTAATAAGTCCATGCATAAGATGTGTAAGTGATTTAAGTATAAAAAATAATTATTAATAATCAAGATGTCAATTTAGAGCTTCGTAAAGCTAACAGCATAATAAGTGCTGCCGAATATGAATTTCGATCATTCAAAGTAAATATCTTTTGAAGAGATTTTTTCAGTAATGGCAGTACTTATTATTCTTATGTTTTTGATTTGGTAGGCCTATTACAGAATCATATAGAAAAGTAAATGTTATATAAGACACTACAAAGTTATATAAATTAGAACCAACAACAATATTATAATCAATTATATTGTTTTGTGTTTAAATTGAACAGTCAATTTAAATGTTCCATTCAAGTTGCAATGTCAAACGTGCAAAAGTTTCAGGTAGTTTAGTAACGGAAAAAAGTAAATATATGGGATAAAAAAAAAGTCCATGACAATAAACATTTCGTAATTCACATTTGGAAATAAAAATTAGTAATCAATTTGTATTATAAAGATCGTCGAGCACAGGACCAATTGAAGCAGTAATATAGGGCAAATGCCTTACTTACAGTCTACTAAAACAATTTTCTTGCAGAAGAGAGTAGTTTCATACTTACAGAATACTTGTTTATGACATTTTATTTAATTTTCCAATTAAATTTTTAGTTATTTTAATTTATAATTCGATAGGTAGATTTATCTCGAGCTCCTCCGTGCTTCGGAGGTTACGTTAAGCGGTCGGTCCCGGCTGTTGTTGTTAGATGACAGTCGTAAAGCCAAGTCAAAGTGTGCCTTTAGGCGGCTTGAAAACACTGACTTCCGACACTGAACCCGCAGTTCAGACGACGATATTGATGATGTTCTCATTTTATTACCTGTTGTTACAAAAAATATTAATATAAGTCAATGAAATTTTAATTGAAGTCGATTAATAGAAAAAAATATTGTCATACGAAATCACAAACAGTCAGAATCTTTGTCAAAGACACCACATAAATCGTCGTATTACTTCACTATTGTTTCTGTGCTCGACGGCGTGGATAAATAAAAAAAATATGTCTTACCGATTTATGGGGTTGGTACACACAGACAAAATACAATACATAGACAAAATGTTTAGATAGGTATTTATTATTTTAAATACCGTTGATATTGGTTGTTGTTGTGGAACTTTGCAGTACTTTGTAGTTGCATATAATATAAAAACGTTAAAAAAAAAAAGAAATAATTTGTACTGTTCCACTTGAAATCCGAAAAAAGAAATAATTTCAATTATCTAAAATTATCAAATAATCGGGAAACTTACCAGAAATTTTTAATTTAAAAATTCACCTTCTCTGCCTGTTCGTGGATGCGTAATTATACGAATTTCATCATTATTATTAATATTATTGAGATCGTAGGTCTAGTTTCCAGTTAGGCAGAGGTGTGATTTTTTTTAAATCATTAAGGCAATTGTTAAACGAATCAAAATGACACATCACTTTATTTATGATTTATTAACAACACAATATTAATTTTCCAAGCATGTTTTAAATGGTTATTATAGATTAAAATTAATGAAGCTATGTTAATTTGCGTTTTTTTACAATGCACTGCTGTGTTTACCTATCAGTTTGTTCATAAAAATGTAGCGCATATAGACACCAAAATTAACAAGTGAATTTATTCTAAATTAAGTAAATGTACCTACAAAAAAATAATATACAAAAGGTAGTATGTGTAGAATGTAAAAATGTGAAGGATAGCGTTATGCAGGACTGAATAACCTTAAGAACTGTAGAAACGATGGTAAAGAGGAATGAGAAACCAAAGTCTTTCTCGCTTAAACACATTTCTTTAACCTGTGTACATTAACATTGTTGACACTTGAGTTTTTTCGTTGTTTATATCTTTTTGTAGAGCTTTTGTGCATAGCCAGGTATTAAATTTGTATTTATTTGAAAAAAAAAAGACTTGAAGAAGCGGGTACAAAATATGTACTAGGTGGCGTATTTTAAGTAAAATTTTGGATTTGTAATTCCATTAATATGAAATTAAAACGTGAAAGCTCCAATATATTAATTATTATAATTGACCTTCCTAATTGACGCTGGTGACCTAATCATCGGCAAATTTAACACGGACTTTTAACAAAAAAGACACGGATCTTTCAATTATACACAATACAGACACAGAAAAGTGAATTTACAGCGATTACAGGACTAAGTGAACGAGGCTATGACGCCCTCTAGCTAACAAACGAAACAACACGGAAACTGACAGATGTAAGCCAGTGATACACCAAATTTTAAACTTACTGCTTTCGACTTAGCAACCATTTCAGATTGAACGTTCCTGCTTCTCTGGGCGCTCGACGAGACTAAGGAAAGTAGCTAAAATGGCAGGCGGTGAGCACATATTACACACATAAATATAACATTATTACATAAATAATCAGTATAAAGCATTTTTAGACTTTGATAAGTTGATAAGCCTTGTCACATTATAAATTAACAGAATAAAAACCAGTTTCAAAAGCGAAACACGAAAAGCTGGTTGTGCCGCCATTTTGAACAATATTTTGACATTGCCTTGCCAGCTGAAGTATATATTTACAAGGGGAGAAATAACTCGTTTCATTGGACGTTGAACGAAGGGAATAGAACCCATAATCAAATTAAGGATCGTGAAATAAACAAGAAGTACTTTAGGCCAAGAACACAAATAAAAAAATAACAGGACATTAGAAAAAAAAAACATACACAAAAGTAGGTAATTAAGATTGTTTTAAGCGGCACAACCTTCCTATTCTATGAGATACGACACAGAAGTTAGAAACGATTTATTTATAATAAATTTTCCCACGACTACAGTATGGGATTCTTCAACAAAGGCGTGAAGGGGTCTTTACAGTGTCGGAGACATGTGAGTAGTGTCTCTGGTGTTGTGTTGCTAGGATCTATAGGTTCCGATAACTGCTTGCCATCAGGCAGGTCATGTACCTTAGTTGTAGGAATAAAAAAAACATCTGAAAGTTAAAAAGTTTACTTTTTTAACTTTCTGATTATAAAAGAAAACTTAAAAAAAATATATATAAATAATAAAAAAAATATCGTGGAATTTTAATAAAACTAAATATCTTCATTTTGACCCAGAAAGTAGAAAAGATTAGTGGTAGGAAAATAAATTAAACGGAAAATGTCTTTGAATTTGGAGTCGCATGTTTATTTATACAGAAAGTATGAGAAATTTAAGACTTTAAGCTAATGGTAAATGACTCATTCTTTAAACATTTAGTTAAAACTGTTATTAAAACTCATTAACTCAACTCTTATCAAAAGTATGGCCTGATATTCGACACAAGGACTACACTGGCCAGCTACGCAATCTCTTCCAGGCAACCATTTGGTAGAGGAGTGTCTCAGACTAGAAAGGGTAGGCGCAGCAAATATAACGATCTACATATATATCAACACATACATATATACATAGACACATATAACCCTTTGATAAATAAATCGAATCAAAACTTCTGGTCTACATGAAATAGGTCCCTATCAAGCACTCTTCAACTCACAGCCTCTTGACTCTTGGCGTCTAAGTTCTTTCTCTCCTTGAACGTGCCTCCAAGTAACCGCTGGATCTAGTCACACCGCAAAAATAATGCTCAGAAATGAAAATAAAAGAAATAATAAGTAAAATAATATACTTAAATAAAGTGTTGATTCTTTGTTGCATAATACTGATATTCTTGCAAATGTAGTTACAATATTAGGGTTGACTTTAAAGACTAGAAAAATAAAATCATACGATAGTTCAAAAAGTGTATTATTTTAGAGAAACCCTACAAAGAAACTTCATTACAAGAAATGTTTAAAGGGTGGTTTTACTTCCATGTAAAGCATCTATCCGAAACTGAACGTATTCTTTAAATTTGTCCTCGGAAAAAGTAAGTAACGTAAGTAAAAAAAAAAAGCCGGAAAAAGGTATTATGTAGGAAATAAGATATACTCGTAATTTAAATTTGTACCAGCTACCAGTAAGCGGGTAACTATAGATACTCTATATGAACGCATTCTAAAACCTTTTTGGATGCTCCCCAGCTTCAGTTCAACCACCCTTCGTACCATTTCTATGTATAGGCGTCTATAGTGTACAGCATGGTACTCTGCATCCAACAAAGCAGAAGTATAACTTAAGCAAATGTTCGATTACTACTGATAGGAGTTCTAAGCAGTGGAGTAGCTGTTACGTGACAGAATAGTCAGACAGTGGCTATGTACCTACGTGTACGTAATTAAATACTGTGCAAATTATATAAGTGTTCCGATCTACTACATATTCTATTGTACGTGATTATTTGATAATAGTGTGTGGTCCAAGTAATAAGCGAAAAGATAGATTTAAGAGTTATTTTTTGTACATCCCGACGACGGAGCTACTTACAAGCTTGACGCTTACATGATTAGATAGTTATAGAATAATAACTAAGCAAGTATATTTTTTTACATTTTTATGATATCGCGAGCCAGGTAGTGATGTTTTTTTTATAAGGAAAACAGAATCACTTTACTCGTAACGCATAAGCGATGTATGTGAATAAGATTTCATGTTTTGTAACTACAAGACTTGTTATTGTCGCATTTTAACATAGACTAAAGACAGCAAGTTACTGCAAAAGACGTGAAAAAAAAAAACTGTTATCTGGAATTAGATTAATATATTACCGTATTGGTAAGTTTCTTTCAATATTGCTTCATCGAGAAAGGTATTTGTTTGTATTATCTTTATAGTTCAAATTACAACGAATGAGTAAATGAAAAAAACAAAGCGGTACAAAGGCGGGCTTAGGGGCCATCCATAAATTACGTCACACGAATTTCATGATTTTTTGACCCCTCCCCCCGTCCTTGTCACAGCTGGCCACATTTGTGAGACTCCCCCCCTCCCTAGTGTGCCGTCACATATTTTGCAATTTTACATCTAGAGTTGCAAATGTTAAGTTTTTCGTTAATAGTTCAAAGTTCGTGTTTTAACTCATAGATTATAATAGATTTTGAAATGTTACGTCACAAAATTTAGGACCCCTCCCACCCCCTTGTCACACAGTGTCACACTTCGTCGACCCCCTCCCTCCCCCTTAACGTGTGACGTAATTTATGGATGGCCCCTTATCCCACATGGCGATCTCTTCTATTCAACTTTAGAGTAACTGCGTGGAGTGGAGTGGACGTTACAGCGATTGGCAAGTAGAACATCATTGCCAAAATACAAGTACTTTCGAAAAAAGTGCATATTAGAAATCTTTTTTCGTTCTTCTTTAAACACAGTATATCTGACAAATTTTTATATTATATTGACACAAAAAAAAAGAGAGAAAACGTTCATCACTTCTTACTTGGACCACACAAGATAGAGAACTTAATAATATAATAAGTAGAGGCATACTTACGACTAGAAATTCATTCTTATCTACTCTTTGATTACCGTCTGTGTCGAACATATTAAAGGCTATTTGGAAGCCTGATGCTGGCTCTGAAAAGTATGAAAAAAAAAAATATATATTTTTAATAATGTGACTAATATTTATAACTGTTAATGCTAATACAACAGGTATATTACTGTTACGTTACTGAATACTTCCTAAACCTATAATATTTTGTATTACTAGTAACATTTTACTGATAAGGTTGAGTTCGGATTTTGGTTGATATGATTGTTATTTGCTTGAATTGTTGTCGGCTGCCATATCATGTTACTAGTAAAGTATTATAATATTATTTAATACTGTTTTCAACAACTGATACTAATAACATAACACCTCTATACCATATACTGTTATACTGTAAATAAAGCATACTTTAAAACCCACCTATCCCTCGGGTGCGAAAGAAACATAATCATTACCTGTCTGTAAATTAGGTACAGTAGGTATAATGGAACTTAAATAGTTATCTACAAAAATAAAAAAAATAAAATAATTCACATGGCAATGCAACCTCCGCTGTCCACGCACCACCTCACAAGCTATTTATTATGAAATCTGGTAATCTCACACATTTATAGGAATAAAATAAAACATTAGGAACTATTATTGTATGTAATAGCATGTAAGTTTCCAGAAGTGACTTAAGGAAGAGAGAAATATTGCATTGACAACTCTCTTTTTTGCTTTTTCTTCCTTTGTTCGATTGCCAGCGGGGTGCACCATGTTCAGATATCATATCTCATACGTTGTTCCTATATGATTATTTATATGACGTTAAGACCTTAAGGTTCAATACAAAACAATACTCTTTATTGCACCAACAATATAGATATTACAATAAATAACATAAATAAACACATATACAGGGCGTCCCACGACCATGCCACATGGAGGGAAAGTATATTAAATATTGAAGATATAATATTTTACTGAAAGAAAACATCATTTTATTTTTAATTAAAAGTAGAACTGCATTCACAGATTTTTTGAAATTCGCCTGCCTAAACCGGGAGTCGAACTTGTGAAATGTGAAAAGCAAAACCACATGTATTTTATTATAACTTTCGAAAGGGTTAATCATAAGGATTTTTTTTTCCTAAATAACATATTATCATCTTAAATGAAATCTTACCCATTGTGGTCCAAATTCCCTCCATGTGCCATGGCCGTGGGACGCCCTGTATATAGTTACACATACGTGAGACGAAAAATATATACAATTCAATACTTTTTCTCCTTGTATTATTTGTTTGTTTGTAAACTTTATTGTACTAAAACATACATGTAGATACTACAAAAGAAATGTCATATACAATGGCGGACTTATCCCAAGCAGGGATTTCTTCCAGTCAGCCATAGAATGCTTGATAAGGAACATTGACATGGGTTTGGTAATTGGTACGGAGCATGAGCACAACATAGAGCTTTAAATAAAAAAAGAATGAAAAAAATAATAATAAATAGATAAAAAGACAACAAAAAGTAATAATAATAACAAAACATGTAAATCCTTTGCAAAATGTAGATACACATTCTACATATCTATTTTGTATACAATTGAAATATAGCTCAAACATCAGGAGTAGAACCAAAATGCTTCCGAAGTTGAGATTTGAAGGAGTAAAGTGACTGTAACATTTGGATATTCACTGGCAGTTTGTTCCAAAGGCGAGCAGCGAGGATAGCAAAGGATTTAGAATAGCACTGAGAGCTGTGATGAGGAATTACCAGGTAAGGAATTTTTTTTGAACGAAGCCTGTCATCAGAGACACGAAACTTGAATTTTTTCCTAAGATACACAGTAATCAATTGTAATCAGTATCATTGATCAATTTCGATGAAATTTACATTCTCCTATATTGTAAATTTTCATCAAAATCAACGAACAATACTGATTGCAAAATAATATAAAGGTGAAAAGTATTCAATTGGATAATTTTTTAATCTCACGTATGGGTAACGGTTAAAATGTACGGGGGAGAAAAATCGATCTAGCTAAGTGTTAATTTTGGGAATATTTATTTTCTCTTATTCGTCTAGGTATTAAATTATAAAAAGGCAACTTACTCGTTAAAATAGACAGAAGAAATAAGTACTCCGTGTATGATATTATTCCTGAAAAAAAAAAACATAAACAATATTCTTCTTATTTTTATATATTTGATTTCGGCCAACTTGCCAGAATATTATAAATATTTAAAAAATGGAATGATAGCTCAGTTGGAAAGAGCACTCGACCGGTAAACGAGAGGTCGTGAGTTCGAATCCCACCTAGGCGGGAGAGGTGAATTTTTATTTTTTTTAAATATTTATAATATATATTTTTTTAAATGAAATTTGAATATAAAAATTGTTTTCCAATAATAATGGACTGTGTTAAGCAACTTGATTGTGCATAGCGTTCGGTCGCTGCATCTGGCTTCTGAAAAGCAGCTGAATCCCCGATCGCCGATGTTAAAAGTAACGTGTTTGTTTGGGACCTTAAATCACATGTCTTTAGTATAACCACAGTATAATTAATAGTACTATGTACAGTATGGCCACACCCTGCCGCTCTCTCACCTCCCCTCTGAGACAAATCTGGAACAATTTGTACGGGATCGCACGCACACACACTCATTCACACTCTGCACAGAAGTCAATATTTATGTAGTAGTAAAAGCCGCGACATTTGTATGGAGTGGCCAGGGTGTAGTATAAGCATAGTTATAATGTTTTCGTAAGAGTATTAAGAAAGTTAAGGCATAGCGTATTTTTTAAGATTCCCGACTGGGGAAATACGCGTACTTAATAATAATACGTAACCTTACAGAATACCGCAGCCAAATAACAATTCCCATGAGGGTTGTTGTGTTTCTTCGAGGGAGTGAGGTGACTAGAAAGTGTATGCATTTGATGATCATCCTCAAGGACATGATCGATCTTCAGTTTTTTTCAACACAAACTTCAAGCATGTCGAGGTCTTTAATTGTGACAAGTTTCTTCAAAATCGGTTCAGTGGTTTTGGAGCACATTCATTACCAAGAATAGAATAGAAGAATAATAGAAGGCGTATATAAGCGTTCGATTGAAAAAGGCGCAATAATAATCGGGTATAATAAAGACAAAAAAAACTTCCAATAGTACCTTTGTCTTTGAGTTTCCTGAACATCTGCGGGGAACCCTTCTTGAGCTGTGGGGTATGGTCTCGTAGGTATTCAATCTCTTTGGTGTCGAGGATACGCCTCTTCAGACGAGCTGTAAACACATACACATTAGAGTTATTTTTTAATGCTAGTGTCTTCAACACGTACTGAATCGGTATCTTTATAACCACCTAAGGAACCAGCAGGAGAAGTGTAAGAGAGCATGCAGCATTTCCATGCCGGAAACGGTCAATTGTGAGAATCTACTATTTTAGTTTGTATAACTTTTATATTATCAACTATGTAACCACAGTTAATATATATATATATATATAAATTTATTCTATTCGCAGGAGAACAGCATGGTTGAAAAATTTATGCCAGTATATAAAAGGAGTACGCGATTCCGGTGCAGCACCAGTTACCCAAAGTACGGATTGCGCTGATCATTTTCGACCTTGGACGACAAGATGGCACTTAAAGAAGATCGGTTCTTCTATAGAGATGTACTCTAAAAGGACATGCTTTGATCGAACGGATCAGATTGTCATGACAGTTTGCCTTTTTTAGACACTCGAACTTAGTAAAATACTTGTCTTCGCTCTTATTATATGACGGATTCGAGGAAGTCTTGTGGCGTCATGTAGAGCTGTCTGTCATATTCGACACTTTAAGTCTATGGAGTACTTACCTCTCGACTCTTGTTCAACGACTGACTCGAGGAAGTCTTGTAGCGTCATGTAGAGCTGTCTGTCATATTCGACACTTTAAGTCTATGGAGTACTTACGTCTTGACTCTTATTCAACGACTGACTCGAGGAAGTCTTGTGGCGTCATGTAGAGCTGTCTGTCATATTCGACACTTTAAGTCTATGGAGTACTTACCTCTCGACTCATGTTCAACGACTGACTCGAGGAAGTCTTGTAGCGTCGTGTAGAGCTGTCTGTCATATTCGACACTTTAAGTCTATGGAGTACTTACGTCTTGACTCTTATTCAACGACTGACTCGAGGAAGTCTTGTAGCGTCATGTAGAGCTGTCTGTCATTTTCGACACTTTAAGTGTATGGAGTACTTACGTCTCGGTTCTTGTTCAACGACTGACTCGAGGAAGTCTTGTGGCGTCATGTAGAGTTGGCCGCCATATTCGACACTCGCGAACTTTATGAAGCGACGCTCTCGAGATGTCAACTTGACAGATTTCGCCAACTCGTCGGGCTGGAAACAAGAACATTACATTGTTAATATAGACACAGAAAAATATAGACCATCGCTGTACACGCTAATATTAGCGAAGGAGTATATAAGAGCCTGCGCACACAGAGAGCGGTCAGAGTTCTGCGTTCTAGTGACCGTTGACCGCCCAAGAGTTCCAACGCAAACAAGCGGCGTGCAAATTCTCGCGTTCTACATAACTATGTAGAACGCGAGAATTTGCACGCCGCTTGTTTGCGTTAATAAAATACATAAGTCTTCGCACATCTTCGCGCATTCACGCATCTTCGTTTGGGTCTTTGCACATGCAACATGTCACTAGAAAGTTCGTCATCCGATGAAGATTTATTGCTCTTGCGGAGCTTAGCAGCTTCTAAAAAGAAAAGGAAGTATTGGGTGCACCCAATTAACACAACGCGAGAAGAACAAGGCGAAATCAGACAGCCCGCTGTGTGCGTTGTTGTTATAGACTCGGTACATTCTAATGAACGCCGAACGCGGAACTCGGAACTCCTGATCGCTCTCTGTGTGTGCAGGCTCTAAGGGCTGGCAACGGATCGGCGATCCCATGGTGTTGCTGATCTCCATGGGCGGTGGTGATTGCTTTCCATCAGGTGACTCGCATGCTCGTTTGCCTCCCTCTCATACATATATAAAAAAAGCATACGTGTCACCTGATGAGAAGTGATTACCGTAGTACCGTAGCGTAGAAATGACTATATTTATAATACATACCTATTAGGTATTTATCTAAACTACGTGACAAGAAACGCGATACGCGGAACAAATACAAACTGTGTTAAAATAATATTTGTCATGGAAATGGAGAGCCGGGCCAGATTGCTTCTGGTATTTACTATTTCAGTACCTCTTAAGAGTTTTTCAGGCTGAAATAGAATAGAGGTTACAGTGCCAGGTGATTTTTAACCGACTCCAAAAAAGGAGGAGGTTCTCAATTCGGCTGTATTTTTTTAAATGTTTGTTACTTAATTACTCCGTGATTACAAACCGATTTGAAAATAACTTTTTTATTTGAAACAGTATACTTCCAGATTGGTCCCATATTTTTTTCATCATCATCATCATCATCAACCTATATACCTACAATGAGCTACATACATAAACATTTATGTATGTATACAGGTTGATGATGATGTGATGTGATGAGTAATGATTATTACATTTCAATATTTATTGCGTTTTATTATTTTACATTTATTTATTGCTTTCATATGTGTTATAATTACAGATGGTATAGGTAAATTCATAGGTGACAATTCAATTCAAATGGCCGGTTTTAAATAATTGCTCCACCATTGTTTAAAACAGTTACTCATTATAAAAAAGATTCTACAAATTGACTGCGACATATATAGCCTTACTTCGGATGTGACGTGAATTTATCCGTCGCATATATGTATAGCCTTACTTCAGATGTAACGTGAATCTATCCGTGTGTCAAAAGTATTATAAAACGTGGACGGAGGAGACTGCCATTGCGAAGATTTCGCAGAAAAATATCCTTGTAATGTATAACTTCTTCTAAGGATTTGCCTGTGATTTTTTTTATATACTGTGCTGGGTACCAATGGGCACGCCTGATGTTAACAGGTTGCACACACGCAATGGGGATGTTTGATATTTTTTCTGACATTAGATGTCGCTAGGTAAGCGTCGGGTCCAGATTGTCAAAATGTACTGAATTTTTTGACAGTGAAACTTTAAGACGACAAGACAAGACAAGACGTCAACAAGACATTTGACAAGATGCTTATGAATTGACAAATGATTGGACCCTACGCTACAGTGCTGCCAAAAGACCCGCATTAGTAATGCTTAAGTATGTTAACTCTATTCTTAACTATTGTCACATTATTATTTTATTAATTATTGACAAATATTATATATAGACAAATGATTGGACCCTACGCTACAGTGCTGCCAAAAGACACTCATGAATGAGTTCTGATTAATACTTTTCTAAAAAAATCAAAGTAAGCATTCCGGAAGCACTAATATCCAACACATATTAGTGCTTCCGGTTGTCGAAAAAACTATTTCTGGTACTATTTCTATTGAACAGTAAATAGTTTAATAGACCAATAGTAGAACAGTGTTTAAAATAGTCGGTATCAAAAATTAACAATAGATCACAATACCATTTCTAACAAGTTACTAACAACGTACATGGGGTCCATGAAGACCCAAATCTGAGCCACCGCGCCCATTAACCCCGCCTCACTAACAAAAAGAGATACATCTTTTATCGCCTCTATAAATCAGTTTGTCCCCGGTCTATCTGCCATTTAATAGCTATTTTGTCACAAAATATGCAGTAAATTAGGTCGGTGAGTACCCACCCTTAAAGGAGTTATAAATCGTAAATTAACGGGTTTAAAGGGAAGTCTTGTTTGGGGTGATTAGGGACATTATATGGATCAATGGGGGTGACATTAAAAATAATATATTGTTATGACTATTTGGGATTTGTAGGACGTTTGAGTATTGATTTAAGGTGCATTCTTTCAAATATACTTTCAAAATACGACGGAAAACAAGACATGTGCCCTGGTAATGTCGCAGTAGCAAGGGTTGTTAACGAACAAGGCGCAGACGAGACACTTCGGATGAACTCGGTGATCGAATGGTGACCAATAGCCACTTTTGATGCGCGGGTTCGATCCTCGCACAGTTGTCTATTGTTGATCGAAGCTCGCACATGACAAATATTTGTGTGCATGAATGAATGAACATGTCTGTCTATTTGTGTTGGGCTGATATTTTCTATCTATTATATGTATGTATTTACAAAAAAAAATATTTCAGGATTTAGTACCCATAGAACAAGTTTTGCTTAGTTTGTGACTACATCGCAGTGTCTAATTTGTCCAGGAATATTTATTTATTATTATTTTGTCCGCAAATTCCAAATCATCTGGCCAAAATAATCGCTTACAACTTCATACGAGACCGAAGTTTCCGTGCGTTGGTCGCGATCTGTTGACGGGCAAACAAGTCCGCGGACAATAGTCTCTCGTATGTTCAGATCTTCATAGTAGCAGGTTAACTGTATTATTGTTTGTTTTTTAAAGTGGCTAGTCGAATCCAGCATGACTCGTTCGTAGCGCCAAGTGCGGATATACAAACATATCTACAAACTATTACTGACCTCTTTGTAGGTCTCTCATATGGGACAGTAATTGGAGCCATAAATAGCAGGGCGAAGTCTAGGCATCAGGCTGAATGGAAGGAGATGAGTGGAATGCGACACTCCAAGGAAACCATTGGCGAAGGTACAATGAATTGGTACAGACGTGTACAGAAATATGACAGGAAACGGATGCGTTTCATGCTTGGGGTACTGACGGGCCATTATGCCTGTCAAGGACACCTATACAAAATGAGACGTGTTGATTGCAGAACATGCAAAGGGTCTAACGAGTCCATGAACACTTAATGTGTCAATGTGACGTCCTAGCCGGAAAAGAAATGGAAATCCTAGGAAAGGCATACCCGGACCTGGAGGACTACAGACTCTTCCCATTAGGCGGCATACTGGAGTACATGGAACATGGCTCCAGACAGTCAGGAGAGAGTGACTAAAGGATTAGGGAGAGCACAAAAGATCCATGAGTCGACGTGTCACCGGTGCAGCAGCACTGGACCCACTCTAAGATAAGATAAGATCACTGACCTCTTTGATGTACTCGAACGTAGCCTACATAGCAGCAGCGTAGCAGTGTGCTTGTCTTGTGTTAGATTTTGGAAACGGAAGTAGGTACGCGAGTGAAAACTTCTCTGGAATCGCACAGGACACGACCACTTAGGCTCCAATGTGTGAGGATGAATTCCAAATTTTCATTTAATTATAAACAAGAAACTGATCAACCAAAGCGTACCCTGGCAGCAATGTTCAATCAGGCAGGAAGCTTATTTGCCAATGACCCACAAGGAGGCCATCGATCTTCTCTCCTGTTATGTCATGCTCATTAATAATAAATTGTTTGGACGAGTGAATTCAATGATCATAATTTGCACACCCCGCCCACTAATAAAGGAAGTGTGTTAAAGTTGACTAGTCTCGTATAGCAATATACATAAACTACAATATAATATAAATATTCCTGGACAAATTACACACTTTTTTTATACTACGTCGGGTGGCAGACAAGCATACGGCCTAATGTGAAGCTTGTGAAGCGGTTACCGTAACTGTATTAACGCACGCAATAATATATCACTTGCGCGCCGCCACCCCCGCTGCCAACGCAGCATTTCCTTCTTTTCTGGTGACCTCACTCACTCGCAGGAACAGAGCAACCCTCAAGGGAATTGTTATTTGGCTGCGGTATTCTGTGAGGTGGAGGTACATTCCCCAGTCGGGTATCTTACAATTACGCTCCCTACCTCTCTTTTCGCCAGAACTTCGTTTGACAGTCAGCAGCGTGCACCACGTGCAGGTGAAGTTGGCTTTGGTTCAAAGATGTTGATAAACCACTTACACCCCAAAATCATCAAACACTGTCATCTAGTCCTAAACTAAGCAAAGCTTGTAGGTACTATATGTACTAGATAACTGATATTCATCATCATCGGGTCATTTTAGTCTCCATTACAGGAGCACGACCCTCTCTCGTCCGTCCTAGACAGAAGGAGGATTTGGCCTACACTCCCCACGCTGGCAAGACGGGTTGGGGAGGCCTGATCGATGTTTTATAATGTGTTTCCCTTAGTGGCCTTGTACGACATCCACGGGAAGAGACGGAGTGATTATATTCCAATCTGCCGGAAACCATACGGCCTATTATACTTTTTTTTTTTTTGTAAATACATTCATATAGTACATAGAAAACACCTAGACCACGACAAACACACATGTTCATGCACACAAATGTTTGTATTGTGCGGGGATGGAACCCGTGACATCAAAGATAAAGTCGTCATGCCATTCGATCACCGAGTTCGTCTCATACTCGTACATACGGCATCAATCCATAATCATCCCACTGTTGGAATACGGGTCTCCCTTCAATCGAAGTGGTTTAGAGCATACTCCACCACGCTGCTCAACTGCGGGTTGGCGGAGGCGAGTGTTTTCAAGTGTGACATTGTAGTATAAAAAAATATTATGGCGTACCTTGGTTACTAGGAATCTGCCGCTTAAACCCGAGATACATCTATATAACGTTATAAAGAATTCTAGTTCTTTAAAGAGCCTAGAGAAAGTCTATAATCTACAGTCATTGAAGCATGTGTCTATCTCCTAAGGTCTTAGTAAACAGACTTATAGTAACGATTTTAGACATATAACTAGCTGCCCGCCCCGGCTTCGCACGGGTAAAAAGTGGTGTTTTATTTTTCTCGCAATTATTAAATTTTTTCTCGCAATTTTTAAAATTTTTCTCTGCGTAAGAACCATCCTCGTACTTCAAGGAATATTCTAAAAAAATAATTAGCGAAATCGGTTCAGCTGTTCTCGAGATTTGCGCTTAGCAAAAAAATTCAGCTATTCATTTTTATATTAAAGACTTGCACCCGAACAAACCCGACGCGGCTCGCTTGTATTACACAATCCCATGTTTCCAAAGAAAAATAGTAACATGAGCCACAAAAAAATACTAAATGGGCGACAGAAATACTAGGTTAGGTTAGGTTTGGTATGTTTTATATCAACTTTAGTCGCCAAGTAAGTATAATAGTCGCTCAGTTTCAAAATTTTAGATGTTAGGTTTATTACTACCCCTTTCCATTTACCTTTACTTTGTGTACTATTTCGCGAAGAACTGGCTTTTAAAGGTGACTCATTCAATAATAAACTAAATAGTATTCCAACTTCTAACTCAATAGGGCTACATATGTTACATAAGACACACGGTCGCGACGCCCCACAAACATGTCAGAGGTAGCCACAGGCGACACACGAGCTGTAAATCAAGCGAGCCGCACGCACATTAACTACACGCGACACGTTCGGCTAATACGATACAAATATTTGTACAATGGACGGTGTTTAAAACTGTCGCTTTACGATTTATTGGTGGGCATGGATCGCGTGCTGGGCCGGATTTGGTTACGTGTTATTAAAAAAAACTATTGGGGTATAAGTGGTCATGTTTGTAGCGAAAGGCAGACTTACTAATACGTAGCGCACTGAAGGCACAAAGGTTTGTATGTTTGAATGAGTCACAGAGGTTTTCAAATCTAATTAAGGGAAAAAATTGTTCCAAAACGATGGTACTTGGTAATGAAATCTGATGTATGATGTGTTAAAATATATTTTAGATTCAATTGCGATGAAACTTGATAAATAAGGGGATTTTTTACAATTGGTTGGCATAGACCATGTGTTCAGGAGTTATCAAATTGATTTAAAAGAAAACGGTAGGGCATCAAATTAAAAAAATTCTGAAAAAATCCTTGAGTGAGTTATATTTAAAATGTTTTATATGAGAGAGGGGCAAACGAGCATGAGGGTCACCTGATAGAAAGCAAACACCACCGCGCATGGAGATCAACAACACCAAGGGTCTCCAATCCGTTGCCAGCCTATACTCCTTCCTTCCTTTCTTTCTGGTGACCTGACTCATTCGCAGGAATAGAACAAGCCTCAATGGAATTATTAATTGTCTGCGGTATTCTGCGAAGTGGAGGTACTTCCCCAGTTGGGTAGCTTAAAAAAATACGCTATGCCCTACCTCTCTATTCGCCAGAGGCTCAAACGAGCCTCTGGCGAATAGAGAGGCTCAGTCAGCAGAGTGCACCACGTGCAGGTGAGATTTGCTTTGCTCCAAAGGATTTCATGAACCACTTACACCAAATGAATCCAAATGCAGCCCTGGGCGTTACATGTTCCCACAAATCCGTCTCCCGCTTGCGCGTCAGTCGGCGGCGCCTGCGCAGGTCGTGTTTCACGTCTACCGTCCGTCGCTGGCCGCACAATATCAGAGCACCCTTATTGGACCAATTATAAATTGTCCCGCGTCATACTAGATCTTACTTCATCTTTATTTAAGTCTGTCAAAAATGTACTGTGTCAACCACATCTCATCTTTACCATAAATAGGAAGCTAAATGATAGGTAAGATGAAACTATACAGGGTGCATACCATTACGCTGCGCTCACTTTGGATACGACTTGCATCGTACGTAAACGTACGAACACAGTTCGTGCGGTTTCTATAAGTACGACTAACTCGGATAGAGTGTAAGCGCTCCCATAGTTCTTGGTAGATCAGACTGCTTAGTCCGTGTTTTTCAGACACATTCGAACATGTTAACGTCAACAAGCTGACCAAATGAGGAAAAGTTTCATTTACTAGACAACACGCGTCTAGTAAATGCTATCTTCAAAATGTGAGTGACTTTCACGTCGAAATTACTCAACCGATCATCATGAAACTTTGTACACATATTCTTAAAGTTATTAGAAAGGACACAGGATACTTTTTATAAAAAAAAAAAAGTTAACCCGAACAAAGCAGCGGGTGGAAGCTAGTGTAATATAAAATTTAAAGTACTGATTAACTTAAAAGTCCGGCTGGGTCAGTACCTACAGAAGAATGCAGCCAAATAAAATCTCCCTCTAGAAGGTTGATGTTTTAATTAATGATAGAACTATTTAAAACATTAATATAAGGTTGGTGCACTCCTGCGAGTGAGTGACTTCACCGAAAATAGGAAGTGCTGCGTTAGAAGCGGGGGTGGGAACGTGGGAGCCATCCTCATTGTGTTGCACTTTATGGCAACTGCTTCACATCCGCATGCTTCTTTGCCACCTGGTGTGTTACAAAAAAATGGTTAATATTCTATTTTATTTGTTATTATCTATCCTATTTTATTTATTGTTTTGTATTTTACTGCTGACAAAGAAACTATAGTAATGGACCAAGTAATAGGCTCGGGCCATAGTAGATATATAGAGCAGTATACTAATTTCAAAATCGACTTATACGCCGGCCCTCGGGATACGCTGTAGGTATTTAAATAACGAGCCCGGTGGTCTTAGCTAGCAATGGCTACTTTGACTACAAGGTCGCGGGTTCGATCCCCGCACAAGAAACAACACACAAATGTTTATTTGTGTGCGTGAACATGTCTGTTTGTCTTGGCATGGGTGTTATATATGTATTATAAGTATGTAAATAAAAAAAAAACTTTACAGACAAAAGTCGGTTTACGGACGATAATGACTATAATTTTACGTGATAACGTCATAAGAAAACATCGGCCGATGTTTTCTTATGACGATCGCTTAGGCCGATCATGCCTCTCTATCGCTTGTTCCGAACGTGGCTATCTATCTATGGCTTGCACGCTCGGCTCAGAATAAAATCGGTAGAGTAGCGTTATATTTACTGCTGCTTTCATATTTACTATTCTTAGCGTGCTGGTAGTTCCTGCAATAAACTATTATTCGCCCGATATTACTCTACCAGTATACGCCAGACATTACAGCACATTGCCACTGCGTCGTTACGCTAATTGTTATATATATGTTCTTTATTGCATATAACATTGTTACATAAAAACAGTGTAAACAAGGGCGAGTTGCCCTTGTACACCTTGTTTACACTGTTTTTATGTCACTGTTTCTTAATTTCTGTTAAAAGCTTTAATGGCTTGTATACTTAAATTTGAGCTGGAGATCATGCGCCAAGGCACTGCGGGATTAACTGGCGTTCTTTATTTTTTCAGTGTATGATGTGATGACAATGTCAAGAAAATGAGAAGAGCTAGATGACAAATCGTCTAAAGAAAACGTCATGAGCAGTTGTCACTGTAAATTGTCTCAATTATATATCGTAAACATCGTAGTAATAAAAAAAAAATACAGGGATGAGTGCTTGAGACAATAATTTTGTCATACAACAGGGGTTCCACTACACATTCCCACCACTGTATCTTCGGTGTAGCCAAGATTAACAGCGGCAACCACCAAAAAGGGCAATGAACAATGAAGTTCATTGCAGTCCCGGGAATAAGACTACGGCTGCCATGGAATTTACAACGAATTTAATCAGAAGAAATTAGTAGGAGTAAGAAGCTTTTGGAATTTGACTTCCTCTCTTAGTTAATGAGAGACTTGTTGTGTTCAGACAGAGATTTGTTATACATCAAATTAATATTTGCATGCTAGAATAATTATTGGCAAGACATGAGCGCCCTACTTAAGCACTTAAGATCGTATTGTAACTATACCATGTATTACGCAAATAAAGATTTATTTATTTATCAATAAAAATAAATTGACGATACACTGACTGTCAACAGATAGTCGACATAACGGTAGTAGGTAGACAGAAAATACAGTCGTGTTACGGGCGGCCAGTGTTTGTACGTTCAAGTTGAGTTACTGCTTCATGTTTCTACTGTGCACTGGCGGTTGGGGACAGTAGCAACAATCCAAATATAACGAAATCGGTCCCATTGGATATCACAGATAATAAATCCCAGGCTATCGCAGAGCTAACACTTCCACTTTCATTGTACAGATTTATAGCACAAATTACAAGGCGTGCCCTAGGTAGTCGCCATTACAGATATCTGGCGCCGTGCAATCTTGTGATACAGATTTCGATTTATCGACTGAATGCTAAGTAAAATTGATATCTAGTTGTATCGGCATAAAATCGAGAATCGATATAATCGATTCATTTGCTTTAAAGCACGCTTCTGAGTATACCTTGATAAGATGAAACAACATTATATGGATGAAAATATCTCATCGATAACAAAGGGGCAGTTCTCGTAAATAAAATGTAGTCAAAATTCAGTTTCGATCCAGTCTCGATCTCACAAATGTCACATTTGGTATTCTCGTGTCACAATATGACATACCAAAGTTTAATATGCTATTTGACAATGTCCAAAAAATGAATAAATTATTTAACAATATCGTAAAATACACAAAACTATAAAGATCTGCAAACTTTCATTCTAATATCTTCCGTCCGACTTACTTTAGGGTCGATCAAAGTTTGGCGGGAAAGTCCATTTTAAAAGTATGAAATTACTAAAAAAATATATTTTCATTGCAGAAGCAATAAAAAATACTATAAGTTTTATTGTGATACTAATAAATAATAATACTTAAACGTAATATTTAACATAGCTGTCGTACAAATTTCTGATTTAATCCATACATAATACAAACCTGTGACGTCATAACTTAGTAGTCTGTTATATGGAGTGTTTTCGTGAAAGTCCAAAATTGTAATTTTCAAATTAACATATCTCGAGAGATTTTTATGCTATCAAAGTAATTCATTCACGTGTGGTTTTATTATTGTGACGACCTTACAATATAGGCTATTTGACCTACGTTTTTTTAGGTTTTATATAAACCGGTTTTGACCGAATAACTAAATAAACTAAGAATGTTATTTTGGTAGCAATAAAAATAAATAATAGTTATAGAATGAAGTCAACTATATCATTTTCAGTCAATTCACAATTCAATCTCGATTGGGCCAACTTTCATTCTGTAATCGTAGGTAATCGTCAACTAATTTCGAAAATTGCCTTCAGTTAAAACAGGGGTTCCCAACCGGTGGTCCGCGGATCATCTGTGGTCCGTGAGAGGTAAAAATATAGTCCGTGATACAAACTTATAATGAAAGAGATTGGCACTATCATACAAAATACTAACAAGTCGAGTTATAGTATAACGGATTTTTATGACAATTGGGGACCCTATTCCGAACAAAAACCTCGTAGTGGTCCGCGAACAAAAAAAGGTTGGGAACCACTGAGTTAAGAAGTGAGACGACACGACAGCTCTTTGGTGTGCTTGATAAGTGGAAAGATCATAAGGGGTGTAAGCGGCTCATCATTATTACCTTGTGCACCCTGTAGGTAAGGGGCCATCCATAAATTACGTCACACGTTAAGGGGGAGGGAGGGGGTCGACGAAGTGTGACGTTGTGTAACAAGGGGGTGGGAGAGGTCCTAAATGTCGTGATGTGACATTTCATAATCTATTTAAGTCTAATCTAAGTGTTAAAACACGAACTTTGAAATATTAACGAAAAACTCAAAAACATTTGCAACTCTTAGATGTAAAATTGCAAAATATGTGACGTCACACTAGGGAGGAGGAGTCTCACAAATGTGACCAACTGTGACAAGGACGAGGGAGGGGTCAAAAAATAATGAAATTCGTATGACGTAATTTATGGATGGCCCCTAAGCGAACCAGGCTCTGGTGAAGGAATATTTTTAAAGTAAAACTTATTTACTTGGGGAGTAAGCTGGTGAATGCGTGACGAGAGCTGTATTTTGTGAGATTGAGGTACTACCCATTCAGGCAGCTTAAAAATACGCTATACCCTGCTTCTCTTTTCGCCAGAGCCTCGTTTGTCAGTCAGCAGGGTGCACCACGTGCAAGTGAGGTTGGTTTTGGTTCAAAGATGTTGATGAACCACTTACACCCCAACCATATACTCAATATTATTATAATTATGATATCACCTTAAGCGGATCTCTTTAACGGATACCAAAACAAATTAAACCCCGATATAGGTTAACGATAGCGAGCTTAGCACTGATAACCTGTTGTTAATTATCAAGCCGTGGTTAGACCACCTAAGCGTTAAGGTGCAACTGCACAGAGTACGATCGGAAAACGAAGGGAAAACTTCAATAGCGATCTAAATCTCTATACCTCATCAATCCACTGTTCTCCTTTTCAACAATCAAAGGTTAACTGGTAGCCGCCAATGCAGCATCTCCTTCCTTTCTTTCTGGTGACCTCACTCACTCGCTGGAACACAACAACCCTCAAGGGAATTGTTATTTGGCTACGGTATTCTGTGAGGTGGAGGTACATTCCCCAGTCTGGTAGCTTACAATTACGCTCCCTCCCTCTCTTTTCGCCAGAGCTTCGTTTGTCAGTCAGCAGGGTGCACCACGTGCAGATGAAGTTGGCTTTGGTTCAAAGATCTTGATAAACTACTTACACCCCAAAATTGTTATTAGTGTTGGATAACTACTTAAGTGTTTTATTGAAATGAAACTAAGTACAACGTGACGATTTTTACTGATATGGCCTCATTAAAAAAATTTGCCACGGGCACCAGATGGTATAGTTACGCCACTGGCAGAGAGGTAATGAGACTGTCGTGTGGTCGGCGTGGTCAATCACACACAGATTTTTTAAATACATATTTTTATGAACTTTTCTGACGTTTCAGGTGCACAGCACCGTCTAGCTATCGAGGCTTTGAAAGAGGAGTCGGACATGTCGAGCCCAAGTACCATTACCTCACAGAAGATCGTATCCCACGGTGGTAGTCCCAGGATAACAAATCTCTTGAAGATTGTCCGCTTGCGGCTATGAAATCCGTCGAGCAGTTTCGGTTATAGAGCGTGTCAAAGATACACTCGAAAAACATAACCCTACCTTCGTCGTCAGTCGGGTAAAAATACTGAGATTAATACGTCTCAATACTATGAGAGATGAGATGAGTGTTCACCCTTTAAAGATATATCAGACTGAGCAAGTTACCTTGAAACGTTGCCTTATAGAGGGTTCAACTCTGTTTAAGAGACCTTGTTAATGGACGTATTAGCCGACAGGACAGTTAACCGCCCGTTTATGAATTGACCAATAAATCTCTGGGCTACGGTTAGCGAGAACTTGGAAGTTAACTAAGTGGGGAGGCGTCAAAGCTGCGAACTACGAAGACCGAGACAAGTTTGAATATGTCGATAATATTTCCCCTTTTTATCTGACTGCGGAAGAAAGGTAATGGTTTTCAATCATTGTATAAATATATGCAGTATGTCCAATTCTTATGCAGGTAAGTTTAAAACTCACATAAGAAATCTTAATAAATTTTTAATTTTTTTATTTATATCTGTTTTTTATTTAGATTTAGTTATACCTATCTGTTTTAGTTATATCTGTATACATGGTCTAGTCTAGTCGAATTATTGGGAAAATAGTATCTTTCTACACTAGTTGGTTTTGGGGTGTAAATGGTTCATCAACATCTTTGAACCAAAGCATACTTTACCTGCACGCGGTGCACCGCGCTGAGTGACAAACGAAGCTCTGGCGAAAAGAGAAGTAGGGAGCGTAATTGTAAGATACCCGCCAGGGCAATGTACCTCCACCTCACAGAATACCGCAGCCAAATAGCAATTCCCTTGAGGGTTGTTATATTCCTGCGAGCGAGGTTACTGCGTTAAAAGGAAGCAGTTACTGCGTTAGCAGCGGGAGTAGCGGCGCACCATATTTTATGTTGCGAGCGGTAATGGCTACGATAACCGCTTCACATCAGGCGGGCCGTCTGCTTGTCTGCCACCCGACGTTGTTTAAAATAAATTTAAAAACCGCCTCAGTCTGATTTATCCGACAAATATTTATAAAACGTTGAGACACGTCAAAACAATATCTTTCTGCACGTGCTGATGAGGATGGGTTAGGCTCAATGTCTGAGCAACTTACACCCCAAATCATAACTTCTCATAATCTTCATCATTCCTTGTGCGTGTAACTCCTTAACGGGCTGACGCTGGCAGGCGGCTATCACAATCTATCACTGTTCGCTGTTTAACACGCAGGCCTGTCATTACAGCGCCGGTACTATTGGCACTTATTTCATTAAATAGCCACATAAATACTCCTCTTATCACAGTTTCTCATTTAGATACTGGAATATTGAAAATCAGTGGAGAACACGTCAATATTGCAAATTGGTTCTTCGAGAAAGGGGGTCGTTTGGACACTGTTAATAATAATTCTGATCTCAATGCTCCTGCTTGCGACTAATGTATGAATGATACTTTATTCACAGAATATGGTTAACAATAAGGCGTTATAAATTATATGGTCCTCAGAATATTCCACCAAAATGGCATGTGAATATTTATATAAAAACAAGAAGAACAAAATTATATATTTAAATTAAAATTGTACATTGCAAATTAAATATTAAGTAATTATAACATATCGTAATTTTAGAATTTATAATTGAAAAAGTCATTTAGGGAAAAAAACAATTTGTGACCAGGAAATCAATAAAACATTTTTTTAATTTATATAATGTAATTTTTGTCAATTGCTTCGCAAACAAACATATTATAAATACCGAGATATCTATCTATCGAGATGACTGTGGTATCAACTTCCCTCAGCGATATTTCCGAACAATAGGCTATTTTCCAATCTTTAAAAATTGTATAAATTATTTAACAATATCGTAAAATACACAAAACTATAAAGGTCTGCAAACTTTCATTCTAATATCTTCAGTCAGACTTTTTTTAGCGTCGATTAAAGTTTAGCGGGAAATTCTATTTTAAAAGTATGAAATTATTAAAAAATAATATTCCCATTGGAGAAGCTATAAAAATGCTATAACTTTTATTATGATACTAATCACATAAACGTAATATGTAACATAGCTATCGTAGAAATTTCTGATTTGATGCATACAAAATACAAACCTGTGAAGTCACAATTCGGTAGTCTTTTGTATGGAGCGTTTTCGGGACAGTTTAAAAATTGTGATTTTCAAATTATCATATCTCGAGAGATTTTTGTGGTATCGAAGTAATTCTTTCACCTATGGTTATATTATTAACACGTCCCAACATATCAAACCGAAAAAAAATGTTAGTCAAATAGCCTATTACGACATGGGAACCTTCAAGAACAGAGTCTTTATTTCCCTTAAAAGGCTGGCAATGGATCGGCGACCCCTTGGAGTTGCTGATCTCCATGAGCGGTGGTGCTTGCTTTCCACCAAGTGACCGACATCTCGTTTGCTCCTCTCATATTAAAAAAATATGAGACTATCTTAAATGTTAATTCAGATACTATCTATGTCACTTCATCCAAATTTGTTCAGCTCAGTTCAGTTCTTGCGCCGCAACTCCTTTCTGGTGACCTCACTCACTCTCAGTAACATAACAACCCTCAAAGAAGTTGTTATTTGGCTGCGGTATTCTGTGAGGTACTTCCTCAGTCAGGCATCTTACAAATACGCTGTACCCCAGTTCTCTTTTGCCAGAGCATCTTTCGATAGTTGGGGGCCATCCATAAATTACGTCACACGAATTTCATGATTTTTTAGCACTCCCACCGTCCTTGTCACAGCAGCCCCCTTAGGGGCCTTCCATAAATTATGTCCACGAATTTCATGAGTTTTTGACCCCTCCCCCCATCCTTGTCACAGCTGGTCACATTTGTGAGACTCCCCCCTCCCTAGTGTGACATCACATATTTTGGAAATTTACATCTAGAATTGCGAAGGTTTTTGAGTTTTTCGTTAATAGTTAAAAGTTCGTGTTTAAACACATAGATTATAGATTTTGAAATGTCACGTCACGAAATTTAGGACCTCTCCCACCCCCTTGTCACACAACATCACACTTTGTCGACCCCCTCCCTCCCCCTTAAAGTGTGACTTAATTTATGGATGGCCCTTTACCACCAACTCTTATTGCAAATCAATAACTGAATAGAATGCTTATTCATGCCAATGAATGAATGAATGAATAAGCGACTCTTTTCAAATTGCATAGAGTCGCTTATTCATTGGTATGAATAAGCATTCTATTCAGTTATTGAATCGCAATAAGAGTTGGTGGTAAGGGGGCTGGTCACATTTGTGAGACCCCCCTCCCTAGTGTGACGTCACATATTTTGCAATTTTACATCTAGAGATGCAAATGTTTTAGAGTTTTTCGTAAATAGTTCAAAGCTTGTGTTATTTTATTACATGTAATAGATTTTGAAATGTCACGTCACTAAATTTAGGTCCCCTCCTACCCACTTGTCACACAATATCACACTTCGCCGACCCCCTCCCTCCCCCTTAACGTGTGACGTAATTTATGGATGCCCCTAATAATTAAAGATGTTCCTTAGAAAAAACTACAGAAAGTAAAGTCTCACATTTCAGTCTCAAATGGCGACATTCGAGGTATTATTTACACCCAAATGTTTGTATCTACAAGAGAGTTTTAATAGTAATCAGAGTAATCATATCACTGTCGTTAGGACAACATGGTCAGGTGATCTAACCAGCGAGTGATATATGCCCTCTAATGCTAACGTGTCAGAACCCGACATTAACTTGCTTGGCATATCAGAGAAGTGCTTAGGTGTATGCAAAGTAACCTATTCCCAAAAAGGGTTTTAGGGTTGGTCATAATTATATAAATGCATGTTTAAGGTTTAACTTTTAGTAATGGTTTATATCAATTTAAAACTTGGTAGAAATATCCGAGCTCCGATCTTCCATATCTGTTTAAATGAATCTTGTACCTTGAACAATCATTAAACAAAAGTCAAAATCAAACAAGACAAATAAAAAAGAAAATCAAAATAAAAATTACAATAAAAAATATGAGTGCGTGCGTAGAAATTTCTTGAACTATTCTAGAAAATAGCTTCAATGTGTCGAAATCTGTCACCCTATAGATTAGTTGACAGACGTGACAGAAGAAAAGTTAAAAAAAAATAAACAAAATAACTTTTGCATTAATTTACTAAAAGTGAGATCACGTACGACAAAATAAGTACCTAGTATAAATCGACTTTGATTTTTACTGTCCCCATATCGCCTATTCAGTGCAACAATGACACATTTAAAATTAATGAACATTTGTTCAATGAACACTGCTGGGATATGGGTCTCCCCTCAATCGAAGGAGTTTAGAGCATACTCCACCCCGCTGCTCAACTGCGGTTTTGTGGAGGCCAGTGTTTTCAAGCCGCCAAAATTCCACTGACTTAGCTTAACACGGAGGAGCTCGAGATAAATAAACCCATCCATAGACAGGCTGCGGTCGACGTTGCTTAACTTGGAAAAGTATCTTTATGTTATACATTTTATACTAATTCTACTTACTGATTGCCCTTAATATACGATTTTAAAAGTATCTATGTAATTATATTTTTATTATAATGTTTTTCTTAATTCACGGGTCATGCCCGGTCATTTTATAGGCGTTCGCGGGGATATGGATCCAACGCGAAGAGACCCCTTTGAGAAGTTTGATGTAATGTTGTACGCCCGCCATGACCCGCTCCAGGATATATCAATGGAACGACATACCCATGAGCAGACGTTGAGACTATTGCGAAGTGTGATGGATGATATATGGGCTATGGAGATGAGATCTGGGTGAACTTAATACAATTACAGAAGAGGGACGGATAAAATTCTTACAAAATATTTTTATTATTGTTAATAACAAAAATATTTAGTACCAGTATAATAATTGTTAAAAAAAGATTTAGGTACAAGAATGACACAAATGTAAGTTGTGTCAATGTTGCACTGGATGCCCGATACGTTGGTTGACTTTCGCATTTGCTGTATCGACATCACAATGAAGCCATTCAGTTCCCCCATCAAACATAACCTATGATTCTATGATGAATGGTGCGTTTAACCGCTTATCACAATAGCTCTTTGTTTTAGCATGGAAAAGGAAAAATTGCTGTTTGCCTATGCAGTTTGAGATGTGTTTGCTAATTGAACTTAAAAGGAGCTTATAGTGTTGACTGAAAAGGCGTTTGCAAATACGATAAGCACACAAACTTATTTATTATCCGAGCGAGAGAGGACTTCCAATTCATTTCAATCAATTCAAAGGCCTCCTCAACCCCGGCCAGCGTGGGGAGTGTAGGCTAAATCCTCCTTCTGTCTGTGACGGACGAGAGGGTCGTGCTCCTGTAGTGGAGACTAAAATGACCTGATGATGATGAAGACCAATTTAAAGACAGTTTCACATTAGTGAAAGAGGCACTGGCATAAGAGAGGTAGGGTCAACTTTTTTCCCGATTTTATAGGGACGTCCCGCTTTTTTAGGTCAAAGTATAATGTCCCGCGTGGGACACCACATGTGCCGCTTTTGATGGTGGACGCCAAAATTATCATTTCGTCAACTGACGGAATTCCAGAATTAGAATCTATGGAAAAATATCTTCTTTGGCTTTGTCTATTAAGAGAGATTATTTTAAGGAGTTGCTGCGTTGGCAGCGGGGGTAGCGCGAGCGATATTTTATGTTGCGAGCGTTAATATGACTATTATCACTCAACATCAGGCGGGCCGTATGCTTGTCTGCCACCAGACGTAGTATAAAACAAAACCTATGCACTGTTCTTTCGCATTACGGCGGTATTAATTACAGAAATTCCTTAGCACAGAATCACATCATAAACCAACATGTCAAAACAATTAACTGGCACATGTCAAGTTTTCTCCTGAGCACAGATAAATACCCCTAAGGCTATATTAATTACGCCCGCGACTGATTCAAGAATGTGAAATAAAAGAGTGTCCAACGAGAGCATTGCGGGAGCGTTGACAGCCCTGACAAGTTGTTCTGTGTGCTGTACGAGTATGTCTTCATGAGGCGTTAAACGGAAAATGAGATGTCAAGTCATACATATGAAACTGAGCTTCATAAATATCCTTTTGCGTGCCGCGGACAGAAAATAAACGGTTGATACCTCGCGCATGCGCGACCGGAAGCAGGGCCGGATATTTTTCCATTTTTTTCTAAGAAATCACATAGAAAACTATATATTTTCGGGTTCTAGAAGAGTTGCTACGATTTATCGAGTGTAAGTATTTACGTAAGGATTTATATTTAATTACTTAAAAAATCTACTTGACTTTTAATTGCATTTTTACAATTTTAGTGTAATATATCAAATTTATAAAATAAATTTTAATTACATTTATACAATTTTAATATAATATGTCAAATTATTGTAATCAATTTTAATTACCTTTTTACAATTTTAAAAAGAAACATGCGAAAACATATCAATTTTCGCCTTAAGTTTGGAGTTCAATACATTCCCTTTATGATATAAGCAAAATCAAACAGAGGGACAATTCTCGTAATTAAAATATGTCAAATTTGGTATTCTCGTAACACAATATGTAACTTCAAAATTAAATTTAAGCGGGATTATATCGAAATATGAGTGAAAATTAAACAAACTAAGAATGTTTCTTTGCCAAACATCAAGAATTGATAATAATTAATTAATGAAATCAAGTATATAATTTTAGTCAATTCACAATTCACACTCGATTCGGTCAACTTTCAATCAGCGTTCGTAGAAAGATTACGAGAATTGGCCTTCAGATGTCATGCCAAAAGCAATCACGACAGACATTTAATTTTTTTAAAAACCGTTCTGGGCAGAGTGTGGTTTGTCCAGGAATATTTATTTATTTATTACGAGTATATTTAAAAAGTTAACATATCTCTACAAGATAGCAGGAGTAAAGTAGGTATTTAACTAATATTACGAATTCTGTTAGTTTGTTTGTACGTGGAGGGCAATCTCCGGAACTATTGCATTATTTGAAACATTCTTTCACCATTTGAAAGCTACATTCCAGAAAGAAATAGACTGTCTATTATTAGGCTGTATAATTTGTATGTACTTAGATCAAACTAGGGGAAGTCGGACCGATCGCCATTTAAAATTACAAACGTAAAAAGATCAGTAAACTCATAGATCAGGTTAGAATGCGGAATTGATACCAATTTAACATTCCCGGAGGCATTAACGAATATTTTATCCAACAATAAATAACAGACATAGACTATAAATAAGCCCTTTACAGAAGGGTCAAACTATAAGTATGATCGGCCACATGTGACAACCTATCTATATTTGTACTATGAGTAAAAGAAATACAAAGTCTAAATCGAAAAACGAAGGTGAAGCCGGGCCAGCCTCGTTAGCCAAAAATTAAATAGGCCTCCATAAGACAAAAGTGGAACTGGAACAAACTGCCTGGACATATTAGAGATAGCTGTACTGTAGCTACTTTTAAAAAGAAGCAAAAGGAGCACTATCTTACTCATGACTTGTGATAAGTTTAATTTAGGTAGTATGTAACTCCTATTGTTTAAAAGATACCTACTAAAATGTTATGCATAGCTTGCTTGACTCCCAGCCATATAAAATTTCTGTATGTAGCAGTCGGGTTGGCTGGAAGAAATCTCTTGAAGAGATAAGCTCACCTTTGTATACTTGTCTGTTTACAAATTTTATGTATTTGTTGTTATGCAATAAAGAATTATAAAAAGTAGGCTCTATAACCAATCGGCCGGCAAGCATTCCGCGTACAATAATTTCGATTTTAGTATCGAATTTAGCAAATGAATTTAGGATCAAGGCACCGACGAATCTAAACGTAAATAATGTTTTTTAAGAAAAAATAAAAACCGACTTCAGCTGGCAAGCGCAGCTTATTGGTGGAATACCCCGGGAGAAGCTGCTGCCCGTCTTCCGGGAGAAAAGTTATTGCGTCATACAAGATTCCTTTGTACGACATCCAGCGCAGAGCAATAGAGTGGCGCAATTCTATTCTGCCGGCAACCACAGGGCAAATTAAAGGGCTTCCATCGATTTTTCTGGGATGCCCTCACCAGACCCTAACTTGGTGAATATGGGACCACCTCGCAATCATACCCTTTCAAATAAAAAAAAAACCGGCCAAGTGCGAGTCGGTCTCGCGCACGAAGGGTTCCGTACCATTATCTATAAAAACGGCAAAAAAATCACGTTTGTTGTATGGGAGACCCCCTTAAATATTTATTTTATTTTTATTTAATTATTTATTTTTAAATATAACTAAATATTATGTGAGTATTTCAAACATCTACCTATTGCCGTGCGAGCAAAAACGAGCAAAAAAACCACGTTTGTTGTATGGATGGATGGATGGATGATGTTGTATGGGAGCCCCCTTAAAATATTTATTTTATTCTATTTTTTTGTTGTTATAGCGGCAACAGAAATACATCATCTGTGAAAATTTCAACTGTCTAACTATCACGGTTCATGAGATACAGCCTGGTGACAGACGGACAACGGAGTCAGTTTTTGGGTACGGAACCCTAAAAAATATTTAAAAGAACCTATGTACGTAAAATGAAAGCTTGGTACATATCAGGGGCCGCCAAAGCTGAAGCCGATTACCATCATATATTTTGATTAGAAAAATTGGTCTTACGTTTTAGTTATTTACAATTAACGTCGACTCAGTCTGTAAAGCTCCAAGGTTACTAGCATCTATACCAGGATTACACAGGTACCATAAGTCTAAGCTGAAATTTGATATTCGTAATCAATAAAACCAATGGGAATCAGCTCCAGCTTAGCCAGTAGGGCCCCAGATCTGACTGAATTACATATAGTTGTTATATTTACATATAGTTATTACATATACGAGTAGGTTTGACATGATGGCCACGGCCTCCTTCTACAGTCGCACCGCTCGCCATCGACAGGGAATTCATTCTCACACATTGGAGCCTAAGTGGTCGCGTACTGTGCGGTTCCAGAGAAGTTTTCTCCCGCGTACCATCAAGCTGTGGACTGAACTGCCTGTCGAGGTTTTCCCAGGCGACTACAGCATGGGGACTACAGCATTCTTTAAAAAGGGCGTGAAGAGGTTTTTTCGTGGGATGCCCTTGATTTTACAGGCGTTCATAGGCTGCGTTAGCTGCTTTCCATCAGGCGGGCCGTAAGCTTGTTTGCCACTATAGTGGTATAAAAAAAAAGGGTACAGGTAGGTTTGAATGAAGCTTCTAAAAAACCTAATACGGGGCGGGAATGCATGACGTATATATCCTTTGGCGAGGTACTGAAATACGGGTGGCAGAAGTGGTTAGCATTACAGCTCATATAAAAAAACCGGCGCCAACAGCGATAACAGAGCTACTGCTACGGCTAATCGTAGGCAATAATATTTAAGTACGCGGGCCTTCTGCAAATATTTTGTGCGAGTACATTTTAAAACTGTATAAACAGGCGTAAAGCACGTGCCAATCGGTTGGAAGCAGTCCAAATCACCTTTGTTTACACGAACGTATTTTGCGTATAAAAAGAGTAATTTACTGATACATATTTATGTGAATGTGAAATGTATTTTTTGGTATTTTATGAAAAACAAAGGTAATAATACAAACAAATAAAATTGATAAATCATAAAAATTAAAATATATATATCACATTCAGCGCTCTCGGCACTTTGGTGCGGTCATACGGTTTAGAGCGTACTCCGTTATGCTGTTCAACTGCGGGTTGGCGGAGGCCAGTGTTTTCACTTTTGACTTGGCTTAATGCTTGTGATCTAATGACAACGGCCGGGACCGTCCCGGACCAACTCTCGATGAATAGATTAATCCGTAGATAGGCTACGGTCAACGTTGCTTAACCTGCGTGATTGATTAGACTGACACGCGCAACGACACCATCGTGCTGCGGTTCGGTTTATTTTTCGGCAATCGATGCGGTTAAAAAAATAATTAATAAGACAACTAATAACTCTATTACTGACATCAACACCATCGATACTAATTGCATCATTACAACACGATATCAGTGTGATATCAGTGTGAAACAACACTATATCAAATGCACCGACACCGCGTCGAGACCACAGATTTGTATAATAGATAGATATCGCTCGTTTATAAATAAAACTATGAAACGGAGCGTGTAATATTTTCCAGATTTTTATATTGTCGTAGTATACGGTTAAATTTCTATATGGACCCTGTTATGCAGAAGAGATCCAACCGACATACTATGCCAAATTGAGACACATCGAGATACATACTTCTAATCGAGTTTTATATATTCGCAATTTGATGACATTCTCGTATATGCTTCCCAAAACTTATACTGCGTGATATTTTTATTCCTATTAAACATTAAATAGCTTAAATGTCGGCTGGATCTATTCTGCATAACAGTGTCCATATTTACAGTTTCAGTTGCGATGACACTGTAAATACGTTACACGATGCTACATTGACCTGTGTTTTAGACTTAGCATTAAGTGTGATGAGAAACTGTGCTAAAATTGATGCAATGCTTTTTTTTATCACAGACACATGCTTATGCGGAAAATTGCGTAATTTTTACGTACAAATTGGTATTATGTATAAACATTATATAGTAATTTTGTATGTAAGAACAAACGTTTCTGTAAACGTCGTGATGGCTGAAATGTTGCAAGCGCTGCCACTTTGGCTCTCGTAAGTAATTTAATTGGTCTTATTTACATTTTTTATTTGAGTTGTTAAACTTAGCTAATGAATGAGTTTCTTTACTATTTTTATAAATATTATGTACTATTCAGTATTAACTTAATTTATAATTAATTTAATTTGCAGTGATCGGCGTTAGTAGTGCCATTTGGGGTCAATGGACTTGAATGTTGATGTTAATATGGATATGACCACGTGATTCCGGGATTACGTTTAGTCTAGTTTAGTAGTACATTATATTTTTCTAGTTGTCGCTGTATCGTTAAGTGTGTAATACGTGAAAATTCGATTATGTAGAAATTAGAAAAAGAAATTCTCCAGACGAACAGTTAAGAAAAACAATAAAATTAAATTTAAGTTAAATAATAGCATGGTAAAGCATATAAATAGGTACGTAAAATACAAATAGTACTAAAATAATTCAAAGTTAAATAAAATTGTTTCATGAAAATGCCGGGATTTGGGAGGCATATCCATATTAAGACAACGGTCACAAATCCCGCGTAATGGCACTACCAACGCCGATCACTAGTTATAAGTAGTGTTGTGTATGTCACAATAGATGTTTTCTGAGTTATTTTAACGCGGCTTTTAACTTTTCGATATACTATATTATCAACCAGTGATATTAAAATATCGCGTGCGGCATTTAGAAATATTCGTAAATAACGTAAATATAATCTATTTAATACAAATGCCAATGCGTTTCATTGAGTAAACGTAAAATTTGGCATCAGTGCGTTTTAGCTCAGAGCAGCGGCGTGATGCCGTATCTAGTCAGTTCTGAATCCGTGGCCGAGTCGCTGTTAGCAACTCAATCAAAATTCCTACTGGTTTCCACCCACGCAGTTGTTCAACGTGTTGTTATTGACAATTATTAGGTAATATTCGTTTGGGTTATCGATATGAGCTATGTTGAAAAAAAAATGATTAGAATTTGTGCGTGAACGGATATAAGAAAGTAAAATCCTTCAATAGTCATGTTGTTATAACTTCTTCTTACTACCAGTTACCTACTAGGGTATTTGTTTGTCTGTGTTTCTACTAATGCTCTAAGCTGTTATTTTTCTATTTCTAATATATCATTAAGGAAATTCGACGATAACCAAAATTGTTGACTCAGCTCTCAAAATCAGCAAGCTGAAGTCAGTGGTGGACTAAGGCTAAAGCGGGCCCTAGGCAACATTGTATTTCCGGGCCTACTAAAGAAGTTTTCACTTCAAAAATAAAAAAAATTGAAATTACGAGCCCCAAAAATTACGAGCCTAGGCACGTGCCTAGGTAGTATCCACGTGTAGGTAGATTGTCAGAACATGGCATTGTGAGAATGCGACATTTAGCGACACGGTGACATTACCCGCGGAAATGCTATTGCCTTTATTTAATTATATAACAATGTGCCTATTGCGCATTAAATCAACTTTCAAAGTGACTACTGCGCAGTCTGACACTTTTTTATGAGGCGGACCTCACGTGCCTCTTAAAAAAAATCTGCGATCTCCAATTTTCTGTGCTAACCATTCGACCACCGAGCCCGTCCCTCGCACCGATAAATGATTAAATTTCTCATGAATTATTGTTTAAAATATAATGAAATGATATAATTGTTATAAATTAATTCACTTAGTAATTTATAATAATAACATGAGTAATATAAAAAGATAACATACTCAATTACTCTCGTAAGATTTGCATGCTATTGGAAATGGCTAAATAGGTTTAAGCAACTTTGTTATACTATCTGACATCCTCATTTACTGCTACCCTATTTACTGCAAATAAAGATTATGATTAGGGGATTATTGAATATATATTAATATATATATTCAATAATATTTTGGGTTGCTGCTAAAGTCCCATAGAACTAATTACTTATTAAATAAATAAATATATAAATAAATATTTCTCGACAATGTACACAGCGCCATCTAGTCCCAAATTAAGCACAAAGCTTGTGTTACGGGTATATAGACAACTGATAAATGTACTTAAATATTTTTTTTTGTAAATACATACTTATAATACATATAATACACCCAGACCCAGACAAACAGACATGTTCATGCACACAAATGTTTGTCTTGTGCGGGAATCGAACCCGCGAGCTCGGAGTCAAAGTGGCCATTGCTAACCATTCGACCACCGAGCTCGTCAAATTAAAGTAATTAAAGTAATAGGCTTGTATCCCATTTTTTATTTCGATTTGTTATTTAAAGACGTCACAATAATATAAATATAGGTGAAATAATTACTTCGATTGCATAAAAACTTCTCGAGATATGATAACTTGAAGATCACAATTTTGGACTATGCCGAAAACGCTCCATACAAAAGGCCACCACGTTATGACGTCACACCGTGCTATTTAATATGCATTAAATCAGAAATTTGTACGACAGCTATGTTAAATATTGCGTTTATGTAGCCAGTGCCGTAACAAAAGTTATAGTATTTTTTATTGTTTCTACAATGGTAATATTTATTTTTTATAATTTCATACCTTTAAAATGGACTTTCCCATCAAACTTTGATCTACGATAAAACACGTCGGACATAAGTTATTAAAATTTTAAGATCGCAGATCGTTCTAGTTTTATGTATTATACGTTACTGATAGAGAGTTTTTATAATTTTGTAACATGGGCAACAAGCCTATTCTAGGGGACTTTAGCAGCGAGATGTTTTACAAACCATGGTGACATTTTTTATTAAAATAAGCCAAAAACAATTTTAATACATAGTTTAATAATAACTTACGTCACCATAAATTACGGGGGGAGGGAGGACGAAGTGTGACATTGTGTGACAAGGTAGAGGGAGGAGTCCTAAATTTCGTGACGTGACATTTCAAAATCTAAGTGTTAAAACACGAAACACGAACTTTGAACTATTAACGACAAACTCAAAAACATTTACAACTCTAGATGTAAAATTGTAAACTACGTGATGTCACATTTGGGAGGGGGGAGTCTCACAAATGTGACCAGCTGTGACAAGGACGGGGGGAGGGGTCAAAATATCATGAAATTCGTGTGACGTAATTTATGGATGGCCGCTTATGATATTGTGCCGTTAGTGAAAGCTAGTGTCCTCCGGACGGCAGGTGCGGACGGTACATGGACCAGCCTTTATCTTCACAGTCGATTATCTTATGTATTATTTAGATCATCGAGATAAGGTGACAAATAACCAGATTGTATGGATAACGGTCCTGTGATGGATGTGAAGACATTACCACAGATTGTTTTAGTTAACTTTATATTAACTTGTTATGAAGCAGAATTTGCTTTATCCTACGAAGGTGGCATATGACCTACCTGATGATAAGCTGTCGCTGTGATCTATTACTTCAGAATTAGGTGTGCAAATTTGGGGTATAACTGGTTCATAAACATCTTTGAACCATAGCCAACCACACCTGCACGTGGTGCACCCTGCTGACTGACAAACGAGGCTGTAACGAGAAGAGAGGTAGGGCACAGCGTATTTTTTAAACTGCCCGAATGGGAAAGTACCTCCACCTCACAGAATGCCGCAGCCAATAACAATTCTCTTGAGGGTTGTTGTGTTTTTGCGAGTGAGTGAGGTCATCAGAAAGAAGTATAGGCTGGCAACGGATCGGCGACTTCTTGGTGTTGCTGATCTCCATGGGCGGTGGTGATTGCTTCCCATCAGGTGACCAACATGCTTGTTTGCCCCCCTCTCATATAAAAAAAATGTACGAGATTATGGCTTCGATTGGCCCGTTGTCGCTTATCACGCTCTGCATAGAACAATAACGATTGTTGTCACACAAAATGTCTGTTAAATACAGTTAACAACGCGACATTTTGTGTGACCGTGTGGTTTCCGGCAGACTAGAATAGAATCACTTCGTCTCTTCCCGTGGATGTCGTACAAGGCGACTAAGGGACATTATAAAACATCGATCGAGCCTCCCCAACCCGTCTGGCCAGCGTGGGGAGTGTAGGCCAAATCCTCAGTCAGTCTGGGTCGGACGAGAGAGGGTCATGCTCCAATAGTGGAGACTAAAATGACTTGATGATGATGATGATGAACGCGACATCTGTATGGTGTATCCAGGGTGTGACATATATATATGTCACACCTATATATATATATATATATATATATATATATAATAGGTAGGGGAAAAAGTCTTTTCGCATTATAGTATGTATGAACTTGTAATAAAATCTCTTTGGTTATACCATTTGTATCTAGCAGGTATTGATATCTATAAAAAGTTTAAATTTTAAAAAAGATAATTCCAAATTCAAATTAGGTAAATGTGTGATTTTCATTTGTTTTTTTTTACTGTCAAGATGAGTGAATCTAATGAAGAAATTCGATTCATTTTAAAATTTTACTACAAAAAAGGTAAAAATGCAACGCAAGCTGCGAATAAAATTTGTGACGTTTATGGACCTAGTACAGTGTCTGTGAGAGTAGCACAAATTTGGTTTAAGCGTTTTCAATTAGGAAATTTTGATGTGAAAGATGCACGTCGCTCTGGTCGCCCTGTTACGGATAAAATGGATGCCATTTTTGAAAAAGTGGAGCAAGAGCGGCATATCAGTAGTTACGACGTAGCTGAAGAATTAGGAATTGACCACAAAACAGTTTTGGCGCAATTGAAAAAAGCTGGGTACACTAAAAAGCTCGATATTTGGGTGCCTCACGATCTCACTGAAAGAAACCTAATGAACCGTGTACTCATTTGCGATTCTTTACTACGACGTAATGAAAGCGAACAGTTTTTGAAGAAGCTTATAACTGGTGATGAAAAGTGGATCACGTACGACAAGAACGTGCGAAAAAGGTCGTGGTCAAAGGCCGGTCAGGCTTCACAGACTCTGGCAAAACCCGGGTTAACCCGCAACAAGGTGATGCTGTGTGTATGGTGGGATTGGAAGGGTATTATTCATTATGAGCTGTTACCGCCAGGCAGGACTATCGATTTTGAACTCTACTGTGAACAAGTGATGAGATTAAAGCAAAAAGTTGAGAGAAAGCGGCCGGAATTAATTAACAGAAGGGGTGTGATTTTTCATCATGATAACGCTAGACCTCACACATCTTTAGCCACTCAGCAAAAATTAAGAGAGTTTGACTGGGAGGTGTTAATGCATCCGCCGTATAGTCCAGACCTTGCACCTTCTGATTTCCACCTGTTTCGGTCTCTTCAGAATTCTTTAGGCAATGTCAGGTTACCATCACGAGAAGACTGCCAAAACCACTTGTCGTGGTTTTTTGAACAGAAGTCCCAAAATTTCTATAGTAATGGGATCATGTCTATACCTACAAGATGGCAAAAAGTTATCGAACAAAATGGCACCTACATACTTTAGTTAAATGTAAATAAACTTTATTAAAAAATGTTTTGAATTTTCATATAAAATACGAAAAGACTTTTTCCCCAACCTAATATATATATATATGCTTATACAGTATAAGCAGTAGTATATATACTACTGCTTATACAGTGACACTCCGCCAACCTGAGCAGCGTGGATGAGTAAGCTCTAAACCCTTTCGATTGAGGGGAGACCCGTATCCCAGCAGTGGGATGAATAAAGATTGTCGACGATACAGTGACACAGTTTTAGCTTATAAAGGCGCTGGAAGGCTTCTCTCCACTGGAATTGGGAGTGTCATCCATCACACCGGGGGGTTATTACTGATACCAACCAATTTATAATAACAGGGCAGGCGCCGGACGCTATAAAATATACGACGGGTTACATTGTCTGTTTCATTTTGTCTGACCTAGTTTTTGGATGTTCTGGTCTATTGGACCAACGTATTTTTAGGGTTCCGTACCCAAAGGGTAAAAAGGAACCCTATTACTAAGGCTCGGTCTGTCCGTCCGTTCGTCCGTCCGTCTGTCACCAGGCTGTATCTCATGAACCGTGATAGTTAGACAGTTGAAAATTTCACAGATGATGTATTTCTGTTGCTGCTATAACAACAAATACTAAAAATCAGAACACAATAAGTATTTAAGGGTGCTTCCATACAACAAACATTTTTTGCTCGTTTTTACTCGCAATTGATAAAGGCAATAGTTTGCCTTTATCTTTATCGCTTGAAATACTCACATAATATTTAGTTATATATTCATTTTGGGGCTCCCACATAACAAACGTGATTTTTTGCCATTTTTATTGATAATGGTACGGAACACTTAGTGCGCGAGTCCGACGCGCACTTGGCCGGTTTTTTCTCGCTAGAGGAGGCAACATTATGTAAGTGTTTTAGGGTTGCCATCTCTACACGCTAGCAGCTAGTTAAAGGATAGCCGTGGTCGTATGCAACTTTGATTTAATTTCATTATTATAATGAATCTGCTTTGCTACAGTAGTAGGTGGCATACGACCACGACTATCCTTTAAATATATCTCTATCAGTATGATGTATAAAAAACTACGTTAAAATATACTACGTGTAAGTAAGTTGTTTATTTAAAAGTCGGTAATTGTTTTAGTATGTACATAATAATTTCAGCGGAGACTATTTTCTTGTTTCGTACTTTTTAGAGCGTGTTTTTAGTAGTCTGGTTTTAGTTTTTTAAACTTTATTTTTATTGTATGGAGTGGCCAGGGTGTGATATAAGTCAACGATGAATCCAAAATTCCAATGAAATCAAAATGGTACCGGTCATTGCTAAAGCTTGTAGAATACCAGCCTTACCAGAACGCAATGTTTTAGCATTTGTTGGTAAATTGTGCGAGACACGAATCCACGACCCTAAGATATGTGAACGACCCCAAGATATGTGAGCGACCTTCCTGGTGGGCTCACACACCAACCTGGCAACTGGATGTGATTCTTATTTATATTCTGCCAGCTTCTATTCTTCTATTCTAGCTTTTTGCCAGCAACTCGTGGGAATTTTCACGAACTTTTTCTTAGCGGATGCCGCGAGTCCTACGTCATTATAACCGTAGTTTTTTTTTATACGAAGCGGTTACCGTAGCCAAAAAACGCTCGCAATGTAATTTTTTTTTTTATAGTACGTCGGGTAGCAGACAAGCATACGGCCCGCCTGATGTGAAACGGTTGCGTAACCATACTAACGCTGGCAACATAAAATAACACTCGCGCGCCGCCACCCCCGCTGCCAACGCAGCATCCTCCTCCCTTTCTGAAGACCTCACTCACTCGCAGGAACACAACAATCCCCAAGGGAATTGTTATTTGGCTGCGGTATTCTGTGAGGTGGAGGTACATTCCCCAGTCGGGTAGCTTATAATTACGCTCCGTACCTCTCTTTTCGCCAGAGCTTCGTATGTCAGTCAGCAGGGTGCACCGCGTGCAGGTGAAGTTGGCTTTGGTTCAAAGATGTTGATGAACTACTTACACCCCAAAATATTGCTTTCCTTGCACTCAAACTGTGGTTTGTATGTAATGCAATGCCTGTCGAGGTTTTTCCAGGAGACTACAGCACAGGGTTCTTCACATAAAATGTGAAAAGGTTTATACTGGATCGGCAGCGCGCGAGTGCTGCTCCTAGTGATGCTAGCGGACGCTTGCGTGCCGTATGTTTATTTGCCACCGTTGAGGTATAAAAAAAATCCCGCGTTGCATTGCTAATGAAAACCATTACACGAAAAAAATCACCTGACTACGAGCCCGGTGGTCGAATGGCTAGCAATGGCTTTGACTCCGAGTTCGCGGGTTCGATCTCCGTACAAGACAAATATTTGTAAGCATGAATATTGTTTCTATTGGTCTGGGTATTTTCTATGTATTACATATATGTATATAATTAAAAAAATTAAGTATAATATCAGTTATCTAGTTAGTACCCATAGCGCAAGCTTTTCTTAGTTTGGGCACACCCCGGACACCATATAAATATCGCGTCGTTTACTACCACATAAACGAAGACGTCTGTGCAGAGCGTGAATGAGCGTGTGTGCGTGCGGCGCCATATAAACTGTTCCAGATTTGTTTCAGAGGGGAGGTGAGGTCGACACGAGAGAAAGGCAGGGAGTGGCCATACTGTATGTAGTACTATTACTTATACTGTGATTGGGGACAAGATGGCAGTGTGTAATGTGTAAAAATAAAAACGGGTTGCACTCCGGGAGTGCCGGCAGTAGTGAAAACTTGAACATTAACGTTGTGCATTTTTGATATTTTGGAATGGTTAGGGAATAATTTCGCACGAATTGCTTTATTTATCAGTATAAAAGTACTATCATTTATGTGGTAAAATACAATAGTCATTTATTGCGTTATCGTACACAAACATGACAATTTATATTACATTAAAAATAAACAGCAGGAGCAGGCATACATTTTCGCCGTGCGGTAGAAAGAGAGAGGATATCACTTCTCTCCTACGCCGCGCCGGAGGTCTACTCTCCCTCCGTCTTACGAATTTTCGGCCAGGTCAAGTGTCCTTAACATTTTTTATCCATCCCAAAAAGTGCACAATGCCGCTAAAGTAAAAAAAAAAGTAATAAAAAAGCTCTTTTACCGACTTAATAAAGACAGCACATCACCACAGCCTCCACCCATATGCCACACACACAGAACCATCAACAACTCATTAAACACATCTAAACATTCAAAACCAATGCCGCTTCCCTCACATACTAAATCCAAGTCCACACACGTGTCTCGACCACTCGAACATGGGCATTGCCATCGTAACTCGTCCACCACGACTGTGTGGGTGTACTACTGGGATGTCGATTGTCCAAACACCATGTCTGGTTGTCCTGACAGGGACATGAGCACGGATGGGAATTATGACGTTGAGTGTACACTTGGCTAATAAATTTTCGGAGGTTAAGATAAGGATAATGTAGGGCTGGCAATACGAGGTTTTCTGCATTTTTTCTTTTTTTTCACGTCTTCAAAATTGTCGAGCTCGGTGGCGTAGCAGTCAATGACGCGGCTTCGACACCAACGCTCGTGGGTTCGATTCCCACATAGGACAAACATTTGTGTGCATGAACATGTCTGTTTGTCTTGGTCTGGGAGTTTTCTATGTATCATAAGTAAGTATTTACAAAAAAAAAAAGAATGTATTTACGTATATTTATCAGTTGTCTAGTACCCATAACACAAGCTTCGCTTACTTTGGGGCTAGATGGCGCTGTGTAATTTGTCTGACAATATTTATTTACTTATTATTATTTATTAATTTATTGTTTCCATAGGGAGGCAATTCAAAAATTGATGCTGACACTGAGGCGTATAAATTGTTGTTTTATCCGTTGTCATTTTCATGTTGGACTTACTCCTTCCGCATATTTTGTTGCTGTTTGATCTAGATATATATCTAGATAAACAAATGTATATATACGGGTTATGCACATTTTGACGTGAATATGTGTTAAAAATTGTTTCACTGGATAGATATCACAATATAATAATAATAATCACACCACTGGATGGATGAAATATTAAAGAAATTATTATGCTAAGCTCAGGCGCGCCGAAAGCGTCAGTAGTGCGTTGTTAGGGTTAACAACGCACTACCGCATTCGGCGCGCCTGATGAAGCAGTTACCATAACCATATTAATGCTCGCATTATGAAACATCGCACGCACGCCGCCACCCCTGCTACCAACGTAGCAACTCCTTCCTTCCTGGTGATCTCACTCACTCTCAGGAACACAACAACTCGTAAGGGAATTGTTATTTGGCTGCGGTATTCTGTTCTCAGGAACACAACAATTTTTTAAGACATTGTTGTTTGTGGCTGAGGTCTTCTCATCTCACTGTTGGGATACGGGTCTCCCCTCAATCGAAGGGGTTTAGAGCATACTCCACCCCGCTGCTTAACTGGGATTGGTGTTGTCTGATGGTGGACTTGGCTTAACGACTGTGATTTAATGACAACAGCTGGGACCGACGGCTTAAAGTGCACGCAGGAGCTCGAGATAAATAAACCCATCCATAAACAAGGTGCAGTCGACGACTCTCTTTATTACTATTGTCTAAATGGCGATGGTGTGGCTAGTTTTGTTGCGAGTAGTGCCCGTTTAAAGTGTTCTGTTTAAAAATTTGAGGTTCTCAAATTTCGTCTTCAAAATAAATAATTCTAGGTGACAGCCCTATTCCGATATGGCATTGTTCTGTGTTTCCGTATTTGTTCAATATACTTGAGGAATAACGGGGTGTGTGGTAGGCGGGTGCCCTGTAGGATCTCATTGAGGACCACATAGATAACATGGAATACTGGCAAATAATTATACTCCGCAATATTCGTAGACTTTGATTAAAAGTGTTGCCCTTTGTGTTGCTCCAAGAAGTCCTTTAAAACCGCAGTTTTGGAATTGCCAAATAGGGAATTCCTTATAGACGGGAGAAAATAAAGAAATAAAATAGAAAAGTAGGGCGCTAAATGTATTCAGATTCCAGAGCTGAAAAACTATTAACAAAAAAATATTGCGCCACAATACAATATGTGCATTTTTTTAAAATAATTAATAAATACCTATATAACAATATCGTTCTGTAAATAGAACGATATGCGATTTATCATTTCAATATTTCGAACCGTTCCGACTTGTTTTATGGTCGATCAAAGTTTTGTTGGGGAAGTTTCATCATCATCAGGGCATTTTTAGTCTCCACTACAGAAGCACGACCCTCTCGTCCATCCCAGACAGAAGGAGGATTTGGCCTACACTCCCCACGCTGGCCAGACGGGTTGGGGAGGCCTGATCGATGTTTTATAATGTATATCCCTTAGTCGCCTTGTACGACATCCATGGGAAGAGACGGAGTGATTCTATTCTAGTCTGCTGGAAACCACACGGCAAAGTATAAAAGGATAAAATTACAAATCTTACAGTATCTTTTTGTGTGGAGCAGATTGGAACGTTGCAGCGTTGTTGGGAAAGCAATGAGCAGCGTTATTGGGGAAGTCCAAAATTGTGATTTTCAAGTTATCACATCTCGAGAATATTTTATGCTATCGGTGTAATTCTTTCACCTATGGTTATTTATATTACTGCGGCGTCTATATATAAAACAAAGTTGGGTCTGCTCGAACACTTATAACTCGAGAAGAGAACGGCTGGACAGATTTTCATGGTTTTTGATTTGTTGTATTTATCTCCTGAATAGCAGTATACCTGTAAAAACATTTGGAAAATTAACGAAAAAATAAAATAAAAGAAAAATCATGTTCCCATACAAATAGTGTAAGTTGAAAAAGGATTGAGATATTTGTTGGTTGTCAAATATTTATCCGTGCGTTCAGAAATTTATAACAAATGACAAATGACCAATGACTTTATTGAAAAAAAAAATACAAATCGATTGGTCTCACTCTTACGTCGCTAAAGTTGTCAATGATTTGTTTTGAAAATTGTTTCTGGAGTGGGATATTTATCGATGTCAATTTGTACTTTTGTATTGCTTTTTGTGTTGTTATCTTAATAAAGTACTGCATTTAATATTTATTATATATTCATTGTATTACTTCAAAAAAATTATAAATTTAGTTCAGCTAATAAGTAACGCGACATTCATTGACTGTTAGGAGGCGTAATGAAGTTCGCCGGGGCAGCTAGTAAATAATAATAATAAATAAATATTGTCAGAGAAATTACACAGCGCCATCTAGCCCCAAAGTAAGCGAAGCTTGTGTTATGGGTACTAGACAACTGATAAACATACGTAAATATTTTTTTAAGCTATTGCATAGCTTCTATCGCGGGCCTTGAGCGCGGGGACCGAATCCAGAAATTCCGTAACGAAAAAACCTCACGCTCCCCACGTCATCGTCTAACGTCGTTTCAGTTCGGCAGTCTTCGACTAGACATGCGCAAAACAGTACTTTGAAACGTACTGCCATATGGCATGACATATCGTACCGCGTCATATGGCATTATAGCAGTACCCCGAACATGACACATGACACATGATTAGACGTATTGTACGACTCTACGAAACTCGTTTTATTTATTTAATAATAGAAAAATTTGTTTTCTTATCGGTCACCACGCTCAAAAAGTGTAACTTGAATTAATATCAAAGAAAAAGCAATACTGCATGAATAAAATAAATAAATAAAATTATAATTGCATAAGTTGATACAAAATGCTATGCAATAGCTTTACCGCGGCAGTCCCCGAGTGCCACACGTCTTTTTTTTTGTAAAATATATACTTATGATACATAGAAAACACCCAGACTAAGACAAACAGACATGTTCATGCACACAAATGTTTGTCCTATGTGGGAATCGAACCCACGAGCGTTGGTGTCGAAGCCGCATCATTGACCGCTACGCCACCGAGCTAGTAAATATAATAACTAAACCTAAAAATGTGCATAACCCCTACTAGCTATACAATTCTAATATCTAGATCAAACAGCAACAAAGCATGCGGAAGGAGTAAGTACAAAATGAAAATGACAACGATTAAAACAACAATTTATACTTATACGCCTCAGTATCAGCGTTGGGGTTATCTGGTGGCCTGTAAGGAATTGCAACGGGGCCCCTCGACTCGTAACTGTTGCGTATAATTGTTGAGTACCAGGAAGGCTTTCGATTTTAGAGCAGGTTAACTTTATCTACATTCAAAAGTTTTTTTTTTATACTACGTCGGGTGGCAGACAAGCATACGGCCCGCCTGATGTGAATCGGCGACCGTAACCGTATTAACGCTCGCAACATAATAGATATCACTTGCGCGCCGCCACCCCCGCTGCCAACGCAGCATCTCCTTCTTTTCTGGTGACCTCACTCACTCGCAGAAACACAACAACCCTCAAGGGAATTGTCATTTGGCTGCGGTATTCTGTGAGGTGGAGGTACATTCCCCAGTCGGGTAGCTTACAATTACGCTCCCTACCTCTCTTTTCGCCAGAGCTTCGTTTGTCAGTCAGCAGGGTGTACCACGAGCTGGTGAAGTTGGCTTTGGTTCAAAGATGTTGATAAACCACGTACATCCCAAATTTTATACCACTAAAGTGAAAATCAAGCATACGGGTAGCCAGATGGAAAGCAGTTACCATAGCCTATGAACGCCTGTAATCAGGAGCATTACATGCGCGTTGCCGACCCTTTAATAACCTCTTCCTGCCATTTTTGAAAAGCCCTATGTTATAGTCCCCTGAGAAAACCTCGACAGGCAGTTCATTCTATAGCTTGACAGTACGCGGGAGAAAACTTCTGTGGAACTGTATAGTACCACACCGCGGCCACTCCATACAAATGACGCGTCGTTCACTATTACATAAATAATGACGTCTGTGCAGAGCGTGAATGAGCGTGTGTGCGTGCGGCGCCATACAAACTGTTCCAGATTTGTCTCAGAGGGGAGGTGAGGTCGACACGAGAGAGCGACAGGGAGTGGCCATACTGTACGTAGTACTATTACTTATACTGTGATAGTACGCGACCTAAATGGTCGCGTAGGCGTGGCTCCAATGTTTGATGATGAATTCCCTGTCGATGGCGAGCGGTGCAACTTTAGAAGGAGGCTGTGGGCATCATGTCATCATCATGTTGGGGTGTAAGTGGTTCATCAACATCTTTAAACCAAAGCCAACTTCACCTGCACGCGGTACACCCTGCTGACTAACAAACGAAGCTCTGGCGAAAAGAGAGGTAGGGAGCGTAATTGTAAGCTACCCGACTGGGGAATGTACCTCCACCTCACAGAATACCGCAGCCAAATAACAATTTCCTTGAGGGTTGTTGTGTTCCTGTGAGTGAGCGAGGTCACCAGAAATGAAGGAGATGCTGCGTTGGCAGCGGGGGTGGTAGCGCGCGAGCAATATTTTATGTTGTGAACGTTAATATGGCTACGGTAACCGCTTCACATCAGGCGGGCCGTATGCTTGTCTGCCACCCGACGTAGTATAAAAAAAATAAAAAATAAAAAAAATGTCAAACAACTCCTCTGAACACACCCCATTGTAGCACACCCAATTGGTAGAACACACAAAGTGACGCAAAAAAATTATCATACTTAAATAAATAAATAATAAATAAATATTTCTGGACAATTTACACAGTGCCATCTAGTCCCAAATTAAGCGTAGAGCTTGTGTTATGGGTACTAGACAACTGATAAATGTACTTAAATACATTTTTTTTTGTAAATATATACTTATAATACATAGAAAACACCCAGACCAAGACAAACAAACATATTCATGCATACAAATGTTTGACCTGTGCGGGAATCGAACCCACGACCTCGGAGTCAAAGTGGCCATTGCTAACCATTCGACCACCGAGCTCGTCTTATATCTATACTTAAAGGTTTTAAACCGTCTGTCAGTTTGGCATCGTCAACAATCAGCTGACTATTTTATTGGAATAAAACAAGCAGCCAACTCAACTATTCAACAATTAATTATCACTTCAATGTCATCATAATTTCCACTGCACTCTCCATATCTCAATATTATGCAAATCCTGGATGCAATGCGACATATTTCACGAGGTGACACTCGACAGGAGAAATTACAGGAGAAATTAACCAGAGTTATTACAATGCCCTCTGACAGCATTATATCTCTGCGTGACTCTGTGTTTCACATTTGCCTTATTATTTCATGATATTTCTATGACGTTTGTAATTTACGTTGCACTAGCTTTCCCCCGCGATTTCATATGCATGTAGTAATTCCACCGCGATTAAAATATCAGAAATATGTACATATACACACGCCCTTAGCGTTAAGAGGTTTTTACAGGGTCGCAACGCGCATGCCCCTGGTGTTGCAGACGTCTATAGGCTGCGGTAACTGCTTCCTATCAGGCGGGCCGTATGCATGTTTACCACTTTAGGTTCAGTACAGTGTTACCAACCCTACTGTTTTAACAGTAGATTTGCGGTTTTCATATTTATGCCCCTGTTTTCTGTTTCGTTCCAAATTTTTACTGTTTTTCAATTAGCGTTCAGTGCCATCTATTACACTATGCAAATATTTTTTGATAACTGCAATGTAATAAAGAAAATGGAAAAGATTATTTTCAGCTATTATTATTATGAAAACCAAATCACGCAACAGAATATCGACTATAACTATTAAAAAGCATGAGCATTACCATTACGCACTAAATCCGAAATAATCGATTGCTACTCATTTCAAGCTACAGAAAGGCACTTGAAAAAAATTATCGAAAATATGAATGATGTTATTGATTGAGGATCATCATCATCATCATCTCAGCCATTGAAAGTCCACTGCTGGACATAGGCCTCCCCTCTAGATCTCCAATAAGACCGGTTGGAAGCGGCTTGCATCCATCCATTTTTTTGATTGAGGATGAAAGTGGAAAATAATTATACTTTTATTTTTGTTTTTTATTATGTTGTGATCAATATTATAATGTACGTGAGTCCTGGTAATTAAGAAAAGTAGGTAATTGTTTTAATATATGAGGAAAGTATGAAATCTGCCTTTTTTTACTTATTTACTGTTTTCTCCTGTTTTTTTATTGGCGATCTGTTGTTTTTTAGTTTCTTGGAGTTGGCAACACTGGTTCAGTAGTTCCAGAGATTACCACCAACATACAAATCAACACATAATAGTATATATCTACAAAAAAAAATGTATTTAAGTACATTTATCAGTTGTCTAGTAGCCATAGCCCATTACCCATTTAAGCTTTGCGCTTAAATTAAAAATTGTCCAGAAATATTTATTTATTTATTTGTAATTTTAACTCTTTATACATTAATTATAATCTATTTGTACGGAATGAAGTATTCTTGTATGGAATTACATATTCCTTAATTCCACACAAAAATAAATATGTTGTCCAATTTTATTTATTACTAGTACCTACCTACTCCTATCATTTTACGGACAAATTTTGGTATAAACGGCTCGAGTATGGAATATTTCCAGTTGCTTTTCTGTCGAACTTGGCCGCCCACACTGCTAATTCAGTTTTAGTAAATTCTATTTTTATTATCAGCCAAAAAACTATTCATTGAGTTAGTGTTTGTGTGCTCATGATTGTGCATTCGATTCTTCAATATTGACTCATATGTATGCCATGATTCGTAGAAATACAATAAAAAATACATATAAAAGTTACATTAAATCTACCTTGTAAGACAAAGCGATATATGCACGTGAGTGTCCGATGAATTGATGAAATATTTATATCTTAATTATTAAAACATTAATTCGGTTGTAAAGTTTCGCTTTTAAGTTTTGTATGGTATGGTTACTAACTCGATATTTATTATTATTATCCAAAGTCATTCTACGAATCGTAGACTACGATTCTACGATTCCCGTCTGAGACAGCGAGTGAGACTTCATTATGAATGGCTAGACGACGATTTTTTCTTTCGATGTGTTATGTAAAGACGTCATTATAATATAACTATAAGTGAAAGAATTACTTCGACAGCTAAACTTCTCGAGATATGATAACTTGAAAATCACAATTTTTGACTTTGCCGAAAACGCTCCATACAAAAGGCTATTGAATTATGACGTCACACTTAGGTATTTTCTATCGTTAAAACAGAAATTTGTACGACAGCTATGTTAAATACTGCGTTTATGTAGCTAGTGCCGTAACAAAAGTTATAGTATTTTTGATTGTTTTTCCAAAGTTAATATTTGTTTAATATAATTTCATTCTTTTAAATTGGACTTTCCCACCAAACTTTGATCGACCATAAAACAAGTCGGACATAACTTATTAAAATTTCAAGATCGCAGATCGTTCTAGTTTTGTATATATTACGATACCTACTGATAAATATTTTTTTCAATTTTTGATCATTGTCGTCCAGCCTATTACAGGCGCAACTCATTTTTGCAGCGCGCTGCCGCTACTTTTAACAACATTGTGACATTAGTATGGATGTCGACCTGTTCTCTACCGGCACCACTACTGTAAAGAGGCATCTTGCAAATGGCTTCTTTTTGTAACTGTAACTTATTGCTCAATTACGAATGACACCTTGGTTTCTTTAGCAATCTATTCATGGCAGTAAACTATATATCTATGTTTGTTCTTTATCTTTCTCCTTAATTCTATTGGCAGAGACTTGTAATTATAGCATGCATATAGCATATAGCAAGCATAGTTTTACTCACAACACCTATTTCGCTGTAAGTCGCCCAAACAATAATAAATAAAATAAAATCTCACAAATGTCAAATATGGTATCCTCGTATCACAAAATGCAACTTCGTAGTTTGATTTAAGTATATTAAGGTATAATCCATACCGAAATATGAGTGAAAGTTAAACAAACTAAGAATGTTATTCTGCCAACAATAAGAATTGATAATAAATTTGTTAATAAAATCAAGTACCTATATAACTTTTAGATAATTCACAATTCAGTCTCGGTTCGGTCAACTTTCATTCTGCGATCGTAAAATAATTAAGAGAATTGGAAAAATTATTCCGAAGAATTAGAACTTATTTTATCAATCAGTCCATAAAATTTAAAAATATTACAATTTTAAGTTACATCGTGTTGGTCGGTGTGGCGTTAATAGAGATTCCAACCGTGGACACCGCAGGGCGCAGATATCGCTAGTAATTTCTTATACACCATATACAGTGCGACACAAAAAAGTAGACAAAAATAGGGGCGCCACTATTTTCGTAAGAACAGTTCTCACATGGCAACTCTTGAGAACTTTTATGTAAAAAAAAAAACATTTAATAAATTTAGTTCCCTTTCTACTCTTTTGTGTTCCACTGTAGTTGCCGATTTTTGGGAAACTAAGAATCAATAAACAAAAATCTGTCAAGTGCGAGTCGCACTCGCGCACTAAGGGTTCCGTATCTATAAAAACGGCAAAAAAAAATCAAGTTTGTTGCATGGGAGCGTCCCTTAAATATTGGTTTTATTTTTATTTAATTATTTATTTTTAAAGTAAATATACTTATAACTATCTTATCTTATCTTAGAGTGGGTCCAGTGCCGAAGCACCGGTGACACGTCGACCCTCATGGGTCTTTTGTGCTCTCCCTAATCCTTTAGTCACTCTCCCCGGACTGTCTGGAGACATGTTCCATGTACTTCAGTATGCCGCTTATTGGGAAGAGTCTGTAGTCCTCCAGGTCCGGGTATGCCTTTCCTAGGATTTCCATTCGTTTGCCGGCTACGGCGTCACATTGACACATTCAGATGGAAAAATAACTTAAAATTCAGATTAAAATCTAAAACTACTTATGTAACTAATGAATGAATAAATAAATACATACCTGATTGTCACCATGAGTTTTTCTTCCGCACCTATTGCTTGACGAAAAGATGTATTTTGTAGTTCTATATGAGGTTTTATAATTTGCAACAATTCATAAAACTTCTCTTTTGTCATCCTGAAGTAAGTATGAAATCGTTCAGGGTCTCTTAAGAGTCTTGGAAAAAGCGTGTGATATTCTCCTTCTTTGAAACGAGAATTAGGAATATCATGCACCCATATAGACCGCTTTTTATATCTTTCCAGTTTTTCTGCCTCTTCGCATAATAAAGCTACCACTATCACTTCCTCACTTATTCCGTCCATCATGTTCGTCAGGTAACCAAGTGAAATAAAAAAAATTTGCCGCTCGCTGTAGTGCCGCAGCAGTTAAGTGCGGCTAGGTAATACCGCGCCGCTCCGATGCCGCGGCGTGCCTCTCCGCTGCAGTGTCGCTATAGTGCGGTCTTACCTTTAGACCCTTTGCATGTTCTGCACTCTGGGCTATCAACACGTCTCATTTTGTATAGGTGTCCTTGACAGGCATAATGGCCCGTTAGTGCCCTTACCTACCTTCGTACCTTCGCCAATGGTTTCTTTGGAGTGTAGCATTCCACTCATTTCCTTCCATTCAGCCTGATGCCTAGACTTTGCCCTGCCATTTATAGCCCCAATTACTGTCCCATATGAGAGATCTACAAAGGGTTCAGGTCCCAAAAAGTTTTTGCTTGATCCCTCCCTTGCCATCTCATCAGCCCTCTCATTGCCCTCAACGTCTGTGTGTCCTGGAACTCAGACCAACTCCAGCCGATTATTTTTGCCCAATTTATTAAGGGCCCGCAAGAGCTAGCCTAGATTCCACCCTGTCAGAGCTCAGGGCCATAAGAGCTGCCTGGCTGTCGCTGAGAATGTAGATGTGTCGATTTGCGACCCTATTATCTAGATTAATTTATGCACAAGCAGTTATGCCATACATTTCAGTTTGAAATACAGTAGCATATGTTGTAAGTCCTTAGAGAAAATGCCCGCTCCTGTACCTTCTTCAGTTTTGGAACCATCGGTATACCATATGAGGCTATTTTTCTCCTTGGGTTTGAATTCATTGTTCTTCCACTCATCTCTGGTTGGAAGATGTATTCTGTAGTTCCTCTTAAAAATGTACTTCGGCAACATCTTATCACTGCACATTTCCATCTTCCTCTTTAGTTCTAAAGTGAACTCCATATGTGTGTGACTGGTCTGAGGGGAATGTCTATCCCATAGACCAGTCGTTTCGATCCTGTATAAGGCTTTACAAGCCTCCGCCTCAATGAATATATGCAATGGTAAGAGATCGAGGACCACTGCTGCAGTGGGTGTAGTGGGGAATGCTCCCGTGACTGCACAGCAGACTAGTATGAGTAGTACTGAGTATTTCAAGCGTCTACCTATTACCGTGATCAATTGCGAGCAAAAACGAGCAAAAAAAAAGCACGTTTGTTGTATGGGAGCCCCCTTAAATATCTATTTTATTCTGTTTTTTAGTATTTGTTGTTATAGCGGCAACATAAATAATCTGTGAAAATTTCAACTGTCTAACTATGACGGTTCATGAGATACAGCCTGGTGACAGACGGACGAACGGACAGCGGATCCTTAGTAATATGGTTCCTTTTTACCGTTTGGGTACGGAACCCTAAAAACCGATAGAATTGGTTTTAAATACAACTACAACACTGTATTCGTAAGTCTGCTAGTAGTCAGTCAGTAGTACGTCTACCAGCATAGATCCATAGATAGACTACGCTTAGGGTGCTTGTTTTATATATTACATACAAATATCAAGTAAGACACCAAACTCAGTGGCGAGGCTTCTGCGTCCAATCACAGTTACTATTTCATGTACGTAAAACAGAACTGGATAGCGAGAATAGTTCCGACATCACATAAAAATATAAAAATCATGTCCCTGTTATTACCCACAAATACTTAAATCAATCGGTGTACTAGTGCCGCTGAAAATCGATTCTAAATCACGCGTTCGAAATCTGCGAATAATATCGATTAGTCTCGCAACTATAGTCTAGGTGCTCGATTACCGGAATTTACCGAAAATGATCTTACTCAATCCTGTGCGAAATTACAAGCCGTGAGACATGACATATTATTATGGGGTTTTAGAGTTGTCAGGTCATTTATAATTTCTGTGTAGCAAAATACGTATAGCGCCAGTATATATGTTTACAATTACTTTCGGAAAGGTATCGAGTCGTATTGTGTAAAATACGATTAAATAATTTATTATGTGATGTAAAACAGAAATTCGAAATAAGTTTTTCTAATTGTTTGCATGTCTGAAATCATTATTACTTCTATTTTGACAGAATGACAAACACTTTATGTTTGTCGGTATGTGTGTCGTAAAATATTTCATTATATTACAGCTGCATGATTACGACTTCGATAGGGTGCTTCCCATCGGCGATAAGATCGCACTTCATTACTCTAATTGAAACACTATCAGTGAAAGTACTGACGGTGGACTACGACATCCATGGAATAGACAATGCTTTTACTAAATTTTAGATTGCTTATATTAATAATATTTTAACTGTCTTTTATATATTATTTTCTTTAGTATAATATTTTTATAACTAGGTATTACAGTAATGTGTTGTTTCATGTTGGTTCATGGGGTAAATCTTTGTAAGCTAAAATGTTATATTGTGTGGTATAGCGCAACCAGTGTATCGAGAGCCTCATTTCAACAGCATCCAAACGGCTCGGGATCCAGAACAGGGTACGGCAAGTTTTCGCGCCGGATCAGCTTTGTCTTTTATATAAAATACAAGTCCGGGCCTGCGTGGAGTACTGCTTGCATTTTTGGAACGGTTCAGCGCCATATCTTCTCGCGGCTCTCGATAATGTCAAATTGAGATGTTGTCGTCGCGTCGCGCATGAACAGAAAACATTTCGAACAAATGATTCATGACCGGTACCACAGTATAAGTAATAGTACTAACGTGCCGGTACTAAAATTTTGTACTCATAATTATAACAAACATCTCTCATCAAAGTGTTAATTATCCCTTTATACGATTATCACGAACACTGCTAGTACTAACTGAAACTAGCCAATTTTCCCGACAAAAATACGTGCGTAAGCCATTTAATTACTCAATTTACCATGTAACAATATAAAATCAAAGAAAAAAAACTCTCACTGGTTTGCAATATTACTGTATTTCTTTCTTAATTCGACTCTACCCATTTTTCTATTCGACTACAGTTCAGATGCAAAGGATTCCTTCGGTCGGCTTATCACCGCGTCTGTACATGATCAATGGCTGTTCTCCAGACAATGAGGTAATGTATCGCATACAACTTCATTGTCTCGATCCAACTAGTTGACCTTGGAAAGTACAGTCATCATCAATATGCCTATATATTTCTTTGGATGAAATTTTGTTCAGAGTTGAGGATTTTGTGCTAGGGATTTCTCTTGTTAACAAAAGTTAAAAAAAAGCGGTTTGAAGTTAATAAATGTTTAAAGGTATTCGGAGGGTTGTGATAACATTTAAATCGGTGCTATGACGGGCAATAGGCTAGTGAACATTTTTTTTTCGATTTGTTATGTAAGGACGTCACTATAAGATAATTATATAAATGATTACTTCGATAACATAAAAACTTCTCGAGATATGATAACTTGAAAATCACAATTTTGGTCTTTCTCGCAAACGCTCTATACAAAAAGCTAGCACGTTGTGACGTCACATCTTCCTATTTTGGATGCATTAAATCTGAAATTTTCCGACAGCTATTTTAAATATTGCGTTTTTGTAGCTATTGCCGTAGCAAAAGTAACAGTATTTTTTTTTTATAAATTCATTCTTTCAGACTTTCCCACCGAACTTTAAATGATCATAAAACAAATCGCACATATGATACTAAAATTAATAAGATCGCAGATTGTTCCAGTTTTAAGTAATTTTTAGTACAAATAAATATTTTTTTATAATTTTGGAACGTTGGTAAGTAGCCTATTATTATAATTAAAATGTATTCAAAAGTCATTCCGATCCAGTCTCGATGTGAGACTTTGAATGTCAAATTTGGCATTCCATAATAAGAAACTTCAAGTCTAATTTAAGTGTATCGATATATCACAAATTAAACAAACCAAGAATGTTATTCAGCCAACAATAAGAATTGACAATAATTAATTAATTAAATCAAGTATATAATTTTTAATCAATTCACAATTCAATCTCGATTAGGTAAACTTCCCTTTTCCGGTCGTAAAATAATTACGAGACTTACCCTTCTAATTTTTATTAAATTTGTTATGTACCTCTATAGGAAACGTATACACAATTTTAAAGTTCGTTAGGCATCGAAATGGTGGAAAAAAACCTTGATGAATTAATAGATAAGAAACATACAATTCACACGTTTATCAGGCATTACAGTTTTCGAGATACTGAAATTGAGTTGAAAAAAAAAACAATTGCGAATTTTCGAACGACTAATTGTAGAATAAGTGCAATACTTTTTCTTGGACGGAAATAATATTTTTGTGAAAAAATAACATTGTCTTATTGTTACACGAGTAATTAATTACACATGAGTTATTTACTAAGGTCCGCATAATTGTAAGTAGTTAGCGACTTCTTAAAAAGAGGGATTACGGGGGCCCACCACACATTCCCATCACTATGTCTCCTGTGTTGCCAGGATTAACAGCGGTGACCACCAAAAAAGGTAATGAACAACGAAGTCCACTACAGTTCCGGGGGTGAAACTACGGCTGTTTTGGAACTCAAGAAATTAGTAGGAGTAGGAAGGTAGAAAGAGAGTAATGAGAAATAGAGTCGACTTCGTTGACGTTGAAGGTATAAGGTAACAAAAATAACCGATCTTTAGCTTTTTATATTTAAACATTATGCAATAAAATAATTTTCAATTCCTAAATAATGCTAGTGTTGCGTATAATCCTATTTGTAATCATAAATTTTGTATCGATACATTGATAATCGACATGACCATCGATTTAGTTGCGTGGGAGTTGTCGCCCGATTAACATTGTGTAATCGTGATAGATATCGATGTTTATAAAACTCGAGTTTGAATATTTATAACGCACACTGTTAATTTAATTACACGACAATGATTATTTAATGATGAAGTCACCTGTGTGTCAGATATAGTTACGAATACACGCATAATATGGTCTCACCCATTCAGAATAAGTAATAGTACTATTTACTAATCTATATTTATAATAAAAAACCGGCCAAGTGCGAGTCGGACTCGCGCAGAAGGGTTCCGTACATTACCTATAAAAACGGCAAAAAAAATCACGTTTGTTGTATGGGAGCGCCCTTTAAATATTTGTTTTATTTTTGTTTAACTATTTATTTTTAAAGTCAATATATAAATATCATGTGAGTATTTCAAGCGTCTACCTATTGCCGTTATCAACTGCGAGCAAAAACGAGCAAAAAAAATCGCGTTACTATAAAACCAATCACATCTTTGTCCTCTATACACATATCTCACAAAATAAGTAAATGAAATGAAATTTGTTTTTAATAACATAAATGGTGTACATAAGATAGTCATGACGTCATGTAAACAAAACTCTTCTTATTTCATTTGTTGGTATTTTTTTCATTTGTAGGTTGTTGTTCTAACCATCAACATCTACAGATCACCTGATGATGCCTCGCGTAGAGGCGAAACACGTGTCTCAGAGACGACCACGGCAGTCGTGTCGGCAGGCAGTCGCACGTTTCTTCTGTTTCAAATGTTGGAGAATCGCAGAGACGACCGCAGCCGCAGACCGGAGCAGACCAAAGCAGCCACGGCAGTCGCATGCATCTATTAACGGTAGTGGGTGGGTCCCGGCCGGCAATAGTTTACATGAACTAATTAGTGGCTGAAGCACGCAAAGTAGTGTATATCAAATTGCCAGTAAATTTGACTTTCGCAAAATAACACCCGAATCAATTAACTACATTTTTATATCTTTCTCTTAAGATTAAAATATAATTCTCACGAAGTTCTACTAACAATACTTAAATGAATGCACGCAAGCAATCATTCAAAATCATGTTTCGGTACTCCATTCCAAATTTTGCAATAAGTAATCGATTAATCGTATTGGAATTGGTTACCGGTAACCATTCGTAAAAATTGCTAATGACCTGACATCACTAAAAGCTCCATATGTCACTCACGTCACACGGTTTGTAATTTTGCAGCCGCGATCAGTCGATTGAGACGTTTCTCGATAAATTCCGGTAATTCAGTAGACTGTAGTTATCGACTTTAATGACAGGTTTCGAACGTGCAATTTTGGATCGGTTTTTTTTTCGTGGCACTAGTATACCGATTGATTTATGTGATAATGACATGGATGTGATTCTTAACCGACTTCAAAAAAAAGGAGGAGGTTCTCAATTCGACTGTTTCTTTTGTATGTATGTTATTCAAATCTTCGCGAATTTAGAACAGATTTTCAAAATTCATTTTTTATTTGAAAGGGTATGATTGCAAGGTGGTCCCATATTCACCAAGTCAGGATCTTATGATGGGATCCCAGGGAAATCAAGGGAAACCCTTAAATTTTATAAGCACGTATGGTCAAATTCTATTTTTTTATTTGGAAGGGTATGATTGCGAGATTGTCCCATATTTTCCAAGTCAGGGTCTGATGATGGGGTCCCAGAAAAATTGAGAGGAAACCCTTAAATTTGCCCTGTGGTTGCCGGCAGAATAGAATTGCACCACTCTATTGCTCTGCGCTGGATGTCGTACAAAAGAATCTTGTGTGACGCAATAACTTTTCTCTCGGAAGACGAGCAGCAGCGTCTCCCGGGGTATTCGACCAATAAGCTGCGCTCGCCAACTGATCTCGGTTTTAAAAAAAAAAAAACAATTTTATTTTATTGTATTTTTATTCGTTACTAGGAGAAACTAGTTTAGTCGCGCGGGTATGCTCTACATTGTAGAAGTAACTGTTCTATGAGTTTATTAGGTGCCGTCATCAGCATTATCATTATCAACATGGGCTCTACCGCCGAAGCTGAAGCCGATTACCATCGAATATTCTGAATCAAAAAGTAGGCCTTATGTTTTAGTTATTTGGCTGCGGTATTCTGTGAGGTGGAGGTACATTCTCCAGTCGGATAGCTTACATTATGCTCCCTACCTCTCTTTTAGCCAGAGTTTCGTTTGTCAGTCAGCAGGGTGCACCGCGTGCAGGTGAAGTTGGCTTTGGTTCAAAGATGTTGATGAACCACTTACACCCCAAAGTTGAAGTTTGATAGTCACAATATAATAATTCGATGGGAATCGGCTTCAGATTAGGTGGTGTGGCCCCAAGCCAGCGCTGCCACCGCCCTTTGTTTGGGTTAGAAGCTTAAGGACTACTTCTCGATAAGATTTGATGCACGATATGACTAAATCGCTTTGTAACTAAGTCTGGAAATGACTAAATCGTTTTATGATTAAATCTTGATATGACTATATAGCGTTTGGGCTAAATAGCTATCCGACCATATACGCATTGGTCTTGTTTATGTATTTTACTACGAACAACAACGCATATTTTTTGCTACTCAGACTCGAGTCATTCATCATCATCATCAGGCTGATGTCAACACACAGCCTGTGTCTACCCACTGCTAGATATTTCCCAATGCTTTCCATATTCGATCCCCCGCTTTCCGCATCCAACCGCTACCAGCAACTTTTTTGTGGTCGTCGTAATCCGTCCATCTAGAGTCGTTATAGACTAAGTCATTAGGTTTATAAATGTATATATGGGTCGTTTCCTAGTAACATATATATGGGATACATACCGTGCCCCATATATGTAAATGTGACTAAGAAACGACCAGGTATGCCTACGTTTTCACCGTGGCGTATAGAAGTTAAAGCAATGTGAGGGACTTAAAAGAAAATTAAAAAAATGTTATAAATAATAATAAAGAAATAACGATAATGATCTCATATTGGTAATGACTAATGACCAAAACCCGGAAATTATTTTTCTTAAGTACCTACCCTCAAAAGGAGTGTTATCGAAGTGAGTTTATAAAATATTTTAAAGTACAGTGGAGCGTCGATTATCCGAACGTCGCTTAACCGAACGACCGCTTATTCGAACTACTAGCCCCTCATCAACTACAAGTTCAAATAATGAAGACGAAATTGACGAAATGATAATTGGTACTTCTGAAGCGTTTACTTGCTTAAATATTGCCTTGCTTTGGTTTGAATAAAACACAGGCTGAAAGCGACCAGTATCAAATATTTGTCCTAAAAAAATACATGATTTAACGCTTGAAACATTCACAGAATATTTAGTTACATATTTACTTTAAAAATAAATAATTAAATTAAAATAAAACAAATATTTAAGGGGGGCACCGATAAAACAAACGTTATAGATAATGGCATAGATAATGGTAACCCTTAGAGCGTGAGTCCGACTCGCATTTGGTTATACCAGGGACTAGAGATTTTTTTACTCTATGGTTATACATATATGTAGTTCGATTATCCGAAAATACCGGTTATCCGAACACCCATGTCTTCCAATTAGTTCGGATAATCGACGCTCTACTGTAATTCAAAGTGCATTAATTTACATATTGGTGCTATTCTTCTTAACATTTTTTATATACATAAAATAAAGTCAATTGAAGTGGTTTAGAGCATACTCCACCACGCTGCTCAACAGCGGGTTGGCGGAGGCCAGTGTTATCAAGCCACCTAAAGACCACTGATTTGGCTTAACGATTGTAATTTATAATGATAACAGCCGGGACCGACGGCTTAACGTGCCATCCGAAGCACGGAGGAGGTCGAGATAAATAAACCTATCCATGGACAGGTTGCTTAACTTACGTGTTTGATTAGACTGACACACGCAACGACACCACCCATAGATACTTTACCTCAAATAAATTTTGTGCAGAACATTGAAATTTACCTGAAACACAAAAAAGTTATTATAATAAGGTAGGTTTATATAAATATAAAAGTAAAACATGTTCTATCGTCTATCTATCATCATCATCATAGTCATATCTATCGTCCTTTACGAAAACGAATTATATAAAAAAAATGTTCGTTAAAAAAAATACAATCGTATTTTATATAATAACTAGCTGGCCCGGCGAACTTCGTACCGCCTAATTGTCAATGAATGTCGTGGTATACATATGTTGAACAAAATTTATGATGTCTTGAAATTAATATAATGAATAATAGAAAATAATAGAGAAGCACGATGGCGTCATTGCACGTGTCAGTCTAATTGTACACGCAAGTTAAGCAACGTCAACCGTAGCCTGTCCATGGATGAGTTTATATTATCTCGAGCTCCTCCGTGCTTCGGAAGGTACGTTAATCCGTCGGTCCCGGTTGTAATCATTAGATTAACTCGAGGTCCTCCGTGCTTCGGAGGGCACGTTAATTCGTCGGTCCCGGTTGTTATCATTAGATTATCTCGAGCTCCTCCGTGCTTCGGAAGGCACGTAAGACGTCGGTCCCGGTTGTTATCATTAGATTATCTCGAGCTCCTCCGTGCTTCGGAAGGCACGTAAGACGTCGGTCCCGGTTGTTATCATTAGATTATCTCGAGCTCCTCCGTGCTTCGGAAGGCACGTAAGACGTCGGTCCCGGTTGTTATCATTAGATTATCTCGAGCTCCTCCGTGCTTCGGAAGGCACGTAAGACGTCGGTCCTGGTTGTTATCATTAGATTATCTCGAGCTCCTCCGTGCTTCGGAAGGCACGTAAGACGTCGGTCCCGGTTGTTATCATTAGATTATATCGACCTCCTCCGTGCTTCGGAAGGCACGTAAGACGTCGGTCCCGGTTGTTATCATTAGATTTTCTCGAGCTCCTCCGTGCTTCGGAAGGCACGTAAGACGTCGGTCCCGGTTGTTATCATTAGATTATCTCGAGCTCCTCCGTGCTTCGGAAGGCACGTAAGACGTCGGTCCCGGTTGTTATCATTAGATTATCTCGAGCTCCTCCGTGCTTCAGAAGGCACGTAAGACGTCGGTCCCGGTTGTTATCATTAGATTATTTCGAGCTCCTCCGTGCTTCGGAAGGCACGTAAGACGTCTTTCCCGGTTGTTATCATTAGATTATCTCGAGCTCCTCCGTGCTTCGGAAGGCACGTAAGACGTCGGTCCCGGTTGTTATCATTAGATTATCTCGAGCTCCTCCGTGCTTAGGAAGGCACGTAAGACGTCGGTCCCGATTGTTATCATTAGATTATCTCGAGCTCCTCCGTGCTTCGGAAGGCACGTAAGACGTCGGTCCTGGTTGTTATCATTAGATGGCAGTCGTTAAGCCAAGTGGCCTTTAGGCGGCTTGAAATTACTGGCGTCCGCCAACTCGCAGTTGAGCAGCGTGGTGGAGTATGCTCGAAACATATTCAGTTGAAGGAAGACCCGTATTTAATATTACCCAGCAGTGGGTAAATATTACCCAGCAGTGGGTAAATATTAAGTTCAGTATTTTACTATGTCACAAAATAAAGTACCATGACACTTGACAACCAATTAATATTCATTTTCAAGCATTCATTCATAAACAATTTTCAAAACAACAACGGACAACTTTCGCGACGTAAAAGTTAGACCAATCGATTTGACATTTAATTGAAAATCAATAAATATCCCAATCCGTTTTCAAATTTAATTTTTCGACAATTTTGTCAATGTTTTAATACTTATTATCCTATACCCACATTTCTGAACGCACGCATACATTTGACGTACGCACGTTAACGTCACGTTTGACAGGTCCGACATCCACGAACATTTTGTATGGAAAAATGATTTTTCTTTTATTTTATTTTTTTTCGTAAATTTTCCAATGTTTTTAATAGTTATTGTGCTATTCTGGACGGAGACAAATCCAACAAATCAAAAACCATGGCAATCGGTCCAGCCGTTCTCGAGTTATAAGTGTTGTAACAAACACGACTTTCTTTTATATATATAGATAATCTATACATCACTACATAGTATAAAACAAAGTCGCTTTCTCTGTCCCTATGTCCCCATGTATGCTTAAATCTTTGAAACTACGCAACGGATTATGATGCGGTTTTTTTTAATAGATAGAGTGATTCAACTGGAAAGTTTATATGTATAATATATGCATAACATAGTAGAAAAACACTGATAATTTAGAGGTTTCTAATGTGATGTCGTAAATAAACACATTTTTTTGCTCTTTCATTGCAAACGCTGGCTGAACCCAACGAGATAGATCAAAATAATGTAGTACAGTATTGTTCACCTTAAAATGGTCTACAAAAAAGTTCGCGATGGTATATGTCTATCTCTTAGTGGTAACACACAATAACCGTTATTTTCTCCTTTGCTTTTTACAAGAAATAATGCCTTATTTACGAAGCGATTTTAAGCAATACAGAATTAATCCTTATCCAATTAAGTACCTTAAATACATTGCGCATTTAATATAGATCAATATGGCCCTTCACAGCATGTAATTTAAATGAATAGTTTAGAAGATATTACACATTTAAAATGCAGGGACATAACGGCTGTGGTGGTACCGGCCGCGGAGCCGGCGGCGTGTGCCTATAACTGGGGAAGGACTGGATAGGACAAAGCGCAAAGACCTTCTGTAGTACATTTAGTATCAGCATTGCATCCGTGCGAAGCCGGGGCGGGTCGCTAGTATAATAATAAAACAGTAAAAAAAATGTGTCAGTACATTGAATATATTTACAAAAAAACAATTGGATGCGATGGAGACATAGTAATAGAGTAAGAATTAAAAATAAAATGTCTGTCTGTTTGTACACGCTAATCTCCGGAATTACTGGACGAATTCGAATGAAACTTTTTTTGTTATATAGCTGTTAAGCCTGGGCAACATATAGGTTATAATTGATTTTGGAAAGTGGAACACCTGATGCAGCACCATAATGGTTCAGCTAAACTATAAGAAATATAAAAATTACATCTTAGCAAAAGTTGTTCAGCCTGATGAACATTTTTTGTTGAAATATAAAAATCCAAGATTTGGAACACCCGATGCAGAACCATAATGGTTCAGGTAAACTATAAAAATTAAAAAAATGATGCCTTATCGAAAGTTGTTCAACCTGATGAGCATTTTTGTTGAGGTATAAAAATCCAAGATTTGGAACACCTGATGCAGAAGAAAGTTAAACTTATTTGCATAAACAACATAAGTATGTTTACAATAAATTATAGTTTAAAAAAAACTAAAAAAACCACGATGTAATAGCAAATACAACTAAAAAAGTTACTTAAAATAACATTAAATAGATTAACTAAATATTGATTGTATTGTAAAAAAAACCGCGGAGTGCTACTTTTATTCTTGCCTGCTACAAGCGCAATCGTTTTATTTTTTTACAAAGATAATTTAGTCAGTTTATTATAGACGTGTACGCTAAAATTGAAATAACGATTGGTATATATTCGCACAAACCAGAAGAATACGTGCATTTGCGGGACGCTAATGAAGGACGCTAATCAGAGTTTTTTTGATTTGTCGGGTGGCAGACAAGCACACGGCCCGCCTGATGTGAAGCGTTTACCGCAGCCATATTAACGCTCGCAACATAAAATATCGCTCGCGCGCCGCCACCCCCGCTGCCAACGCAGCATCTCCTTCATTTTAAATAATTTTGTTTTAAATAACGAAAGGAAACTGTTTTTATTAGTTGCTCCAGGAGGGACTGGAAAAACATACCTGACGAGAGTAATCCTTGCTGATTTCTATGTATCATAAGTATGTATTTACAAAAAAAATAATGTATTTACGTATGTTTATCAGTTGTGTAGTACCCATAACACAAGCTTCGCTTACTTTGGGGCTAGAAGGCGCTGTGTAATTTGTTTGACAATATTAATTAATTAATTTATTTGTATGTACAATAAAGTTATAACAAACAAACAAAAAAGTTAAAACAAATTAGGTACATTTCCAAACCAATTCCATTACAATATTTCATTTCAAAACAACTATATCGGAGCACGAGCACAGACAATGAGATGAAATTTAAATAAAACTGCATTTGAATGCATTCATATGCATCGGTGAAACAGAATTAAATAAATATCATCACGGCATGGAGGGGTGCATAGTGGACAACCTATTATGGAATATGATGTTCGTGTGATAGGTTTCTGATAGGGATGGGAATGTTATCCGGTATCCGTCGATTGTTTGTATCCGTTGGAAGTAAGATGGACTACTCTTATTAGTTTACTGAGAGGTCGTGTTTCCAATGATGGACCCTGTTTTACTATACCATACCATACAGTCAAGTAACAGACAATATACCATATAGTATATTGTCACAATATACTCTCACACCATGAAACGTTGCTCGCGTGCTACCAACGCAGCAAGTACTTGCTTCCTGGTGTTCTCACTCACTCGAAGAAATACAACAACCCTCAAGAAATTGTTATTTGGCTGTGGTATTCTGTCAGGTAATTCCCCACTCGAGCCAATTTATAAACGCGCTGTGCCTACCTACCTCTCTTATGCCAGAACCTCATTTGTCAGTTAGTAGAGTGCACCACGTGATGGTGAGGTTTGCTTTGGTACAAAGATGCCAATGAACCACTTATACTACTGCCACAGTATAAGTAATAGTCTACTGCTACCATCTGCTACTGCCTAAGCTGAAGCCGTATATCGTAATTCTGTTTAATATAACGACAAAAACCTTCAGCTTAGCTGGTAGTCCTCTAGAACCTCCACCGGCTAAGCTAAACACAATTACAACTAATCTAAACTGATGTTTGATTTTCGTAATCATAAAATCCGTTCGGAATCGGCATAGGCGATAGCTCGGACTATACTCGTACTTATCTTGGTAAACGCTTAGTCCAAGAGACTTAGATCTTGTAAAAAATACCGATGACACACGTTACGGTATGGATAACTCTCATCTCATCTCACGGCTCTGCTGGACTTCAGTAACGCATTTAATACAGTTGCCTTTGATATTTTGTTGCATCGACTACGTTTTATCAACGTTATATTATCTCATAGAGTGGTTAATTGGTTTCGTTCGTAACTGTATGGATGTGGGCAGCGATACAGATAGGAATGCGTGTTGGAGATTCGTTCTCTTCTTGGTGCTCAACTAATGCAGGCGTGCCTCAGGGTAGCGTGCTATCACCTCTTTTGTTCGCTTTATTTGTTAACTCTATTACTGTTGTTCGCTCCTCCTGCCATCGTTATGCCGATTATTTGCAAATTTATACACAAGCTCCTTTGACACAACTTAATAATATTAATTCTTGTATTAATTAAGACCTTTCATGTATTATCTGTCTGGATTAAATTCATCATACTCATCATCAGCTTATATCTGCCGAGTGATTCCATGAACATTTCTTTGTTCTAGAGTCGATTTCTTAAGAGACCCCTTCCATAGTTCTCTCTGTCGCTCACTGTGTACTAGAGCAAAGCGACCTTTAACCTGTGTACTAGAGCAACGATTAAGTCCAAATCTCTGCACTATAGGCCATGCCATGTCAAAGAATTTCATTCATAAACCACAAAACTTTACGATAAATGGACCATACAAGACATAAACACAGCCCACAATAATGAAATTATGCAATTTACTCTAGATACGAACATGCAAATTATTCGTGACTTCGTGTTGTGTAGTAATGTACTTCCTGAACATATGCTATTAAAGACTAGACAAACATTACACGACGGATAGATGAAAATTATACGATAATTGCGGGCAGTGTAGAATTATTGTGGAAATTTAATCTCATTACTGAAGTCTAGACAATCTTCTAGATTAGTGTTCCGCAAAGTGTGTGCCGCGGCACACTGGTGTACCGTGGTCAGTAGTTGGAGTACCTCGGAAAAATGTGGTTATCTCATTAAGCTAAATAGGCGGACGGTACTTACACAAATAAAAAGTGATTTTTCATTTATGGTTGTACCTCCAAAAATTTTCGTTTTCTAGATGTAGGTACCTTCGACACAAAAAGTTTGCGGAACACTGTTCTAGATGGTCCATTGACCTTAAAAAAAGCGGCTGTAAGCGGATTACGATGATCCGTTCGTCACGGTCACATCCCTATCAGCTCAATAGTTTACTATTTTACATAGTAAACATTGAACAGTTTGATAAGTAGGGCGTTACGGTGGGACAAGTCAAAATAACAGCAAATGGTAAACTTTAACATTTTTGTATTTATAATTGTTATTTTTAAAGGGTAAGTAGGTGCGCATAAGGAATGTTGTTATTTGCTATTACCTGAATTAATTTCAAAAATATGATTTGGAACACTGCAGTGTTCGTCGCGACAAAGAGAGGCAGCCGCGTCGCAACATTGGCCCTGATGAAGATCTCCGTTTGAGATCGAAACTAGTCGGCTAGTTTATTTACCTACTACAAAGTAGAAAAAAAATCGGCTGTGTCGATGCACACGGCTGTTGGTTAACGTGAAACGTCTATATCAGCGAATCGAATCTCCGAAATGCCCCTCCTCCGCCGCCCCGGCTGACCCCGATGCAAACTTAAGGTCTTAGCAGCGAGCTGACTATATACGCTAAATAATGACATGCGATTCATGTTTCTATGACTTATAGTTTTGTAATTGTTAAGGTAAGACGATATAAACGAATTCGTTACAGTTTAGTTTGTATTGGAGCGGTTTTAAAGAAGTTTCACTTAAAAAAAAGACGTGTGGCACTCGGGGACTGCCACGGTAAAGCTATTGCATAGCATTTTGTATCAACTTATGCCATTATAATTTTATTTATTTATTTTATTCATGCAGTATTGCTTTTTCTTTTGATATTAATTCAAGTTACACTTTTTAAGCGTGGTGATCGATAAGAAAACAAATTTTTCTATTATTAAATAAATAAAACGAGTTTCGTAGAGTCGTACAATACGTCTAATCGCACGCACACAACGCCGTGTCGAAGACTGCCGAACTGAAACGACGTTAGACGATGCACGGCCTTCAAGCCACACCTCCTTGCCCGTCGGAGTGGGGAGCGTGAGGTTTTTTCGTTACGGAATTTCTGGATTCGGTCCCCGCGCTCAAGGCCCGCGATAGAAGCTATGCAATAGCTTAAAAATATTTAATGATAACGAAGTAATTTTTAAGATTTAATGCTTAAATTCGTAATTTAAGAATTAATGCTGATTGAAATTAGGAGTTCTTTAGTTAACCCACGATGGATTCTGTACAGTCTGCATTCGTCGATTTCATGCAATTATCACCGATGCAATTTCTATACCTAATATCGATTACAATTAAATAGCAATGAGAAATACATAGTCCATAGACGAGATAGGTGGTCGAATGGTTAGCAATGGCCAATTAGACTCCTAGATTATCGAATTAGCGGGTTCGATTCCTGCACAAGGTAAATATTTGTGTGCATAAACAAGTCTGTTTTTATTGGACTGGGTGTTTTCTTATTATTATATGTATGTACATATTTACAAAAAAAATGTATTTAATTATTATACATATTTATTTTTGGTGTGTAAGTGGTTCATCAACATCTTTGAACCAAAACCAACTTCACCTGCGCGTGGAGCACCCTGCTAACAGACGAGGCTCTGGCGATAAGAGAGGTAGGGCATAGCGTATTTTGTAAGCTGCCCGACTGGGGAAGGACCTCCACCTGACAGAATACCGCATGTATTTATTTGTTGTATTGCAAATAACCCATACGGGATTTTAGAAACATAAATTAATTCCACGGAACCTACAATGGGAGCTTAGCTTGCACTTAACCGTTTTTTAAACGGCTGACAACGCTGCCAACCCTAATCGTAAAGTCAATTAGAATGAAAAAGAAATTAATTAACAATCAGAACATCCAACGGAAATCATTTGTTTGATTTACAGATGAGATGAATTAAAATAAAATCGATTGAGGAAACGGTACAGATTTTGTGATCATATAAATACAATCGTTAACAAAAAAAAAGAGGTGATAAATATTGAAACTGAGTTTAAAGACTTGGTGATGATGAAATGTTTTGTCATTTAACCGATGATCATGTCGATCGTGATAGATGATCATGTCGTTTTTTTAATGCTTAGTAGTCAACAGGGCCCAGTTTGTTTGATAGATGATTCTACTATATAATAAGAATAATAATATAATAATGTCAGACAAATTACACAGCGCCATCTAGCCCCAAAGTAAGCGAAGCTTGTGTTATGGGTACTAGACAACTGATAAACATACGTAAATACATTTTTTTTTGTAAATACATACTTATGATACATAGAAAACACCCAGACTAAGACAAACAGACATGTTCATGCACACAAATGTTTGTCCTATGTGGGAATCGAACCCACGAGCGTTGGTGTCGAAGCCGCGTCATTGACCGCTACGCCACCGAGCTCGTCAACGTTAACGTCCATCCATCTACCGGCTACAGCCGACGTTGCTTAACTTGCGTATTCGAATAGAATGACACGCGCTCCGACGCCAACGAGCCCCTCTCTCGACTGATAAAATATCTCTACTCTATCCATTTCAAAGAGATCCCTATCTATTTAATAACGTATCCATGCCATAAGAATCGTCATTGTTCGTTCCAAGTAATGCCAAGGCTGGATCTAGTACTAATCAGCAGTCTACGCTGCTAATGAAGCCTTCAGGTGGCCAGTATATCATGGCCTGACAGCTGGCGGGCGGACCAGACCACACCGAGTCTATGCAACAATTATAATATGCCCGCTTAATTGTTATTCTTGTGGAGTATGCATATGGTACACAAACCTAATAAAACAGTTTTTTAAATCGTTTTGATAAAAATTCGCATGTTTACGAAAAATATATGGGGTATAAGGAGCTCACCATGATCTTTAGAGCTAAAGTCAACCTCATCTGCACGTGGTGCACCCTGGCGACTAGCGAAAGAGGCTTTGGGGAAAGATAGGTAGGGTATATCCTTAGATTACCCTTAGAACATCGGTCGGCAACGCGCATGTGTTGCTTCTGGTGTTACAGGGGTCCATAGGCTACGGTAACTGCTTTCCATCAGGCGGGCCGTATGCTTGTTTGTCACCTTCGTGATATAAAAAAAATAAAATAAAAGATTAAAACAAAAAGGGGGTTTTTTTAAATCTAAGTTGTTTTTTTCCTTTTTGTTTTAATCTAAGGGTATATCGTATTTGTAAGCTGCCCGACTGGGGAACTACTTCTACCTCACAGAATACCGCAGCCTAATAACAATTCCTTGAGGGTGGTTGTGTTCCTGCGAGTGAGTAAGGTCACCAGGAAGGAAGGAGTTGCTGCATTGGCGGTGGGGGTGGCACTCGATATTTTATATTATGAGCGTTAATATGGCTACGGTAACCGTACCAATGCTTGTCTACCACCGGACGTAGTATAAAAATAATTATAACAATAATAATCGGAGGAGCGCGATGGCATCCATTAGCGTGTCAGTCTAATCGAACACGTAAGTTAAGCAACATCGATCGTAGCCTGTCCAAAGATGGGTTTATTAAATAAATAAATAATAAATAAATATTTCTGGACAATTTATACAGCGCCATCTAATCCCAAATTAGGTGCAAAGCTTGTGTTATGGGTACTAGACAACTGATAAATGTACTTAAATACATTTTTTTTGAAAATACATACTTATAATACATAGAAAACACCCAGACCAAGACAACCAGACATGTTCATGCACACAAATGTTTGTCTTGTGCGGGAATCGAACCCGCGACCTCGGAGTCAAAGTGGCCATTGCTAACCATGCGACCACCGAGCTCGTCATTTATTTATCTCGAACTTCTCCGTGCTTTGGAAGGCATGTGAAGCCATGCCGGTCCCGGCTTGTTGTCATTAGATGACAGTCGTAAAGCCAAGTCAGTGGCATTTAAGCGGCTTGAAAACACAGGCCTCCGCCAACCTGCAGTTGAGCAGCGTGGTGGAATATGCCCTTCGATTGAGGGAAGACCGGTATCCCAGCAGTGGGATGACTAAGGGTTCAGGACGACGACAAATAAAATATAGCATAAAGTATTTGATGCACCACGTGTCAATAATAATATTCTTTATTATTACACATTACAAAAAAAAGGTTACAAGAGTTTACGTAAGTATGTATACAAAGGCTGAGCTTGTCTCTAATAGAGATCTCTTCCACCCAACCTTCAGCAGAGGGATAGTAGGTACGTTAAGTAGCTGTTAGAAGTGGCTATGTGCCTGAAATTATTAAATATATTATATAATAACACGATATACACTCTAAGCATATATACATATTCATATATATACACATACTAAATACATAAATACCTATATAAATAAATACATACTATGTAGACATATTATATAAAAAGTTATCTTTAATTTTTTTCTTTAAAGAATAGACGGATGTACGAATAATAAATAAAAATCAACAAGTAGGTCATTGTACTTCGTAACCAAAATCAGCCGACCTTGGCACCCATAAAGAACACCCCATAAATTTCAATTCATCGTCGTAAATTGTTACTTCACCGATGCAAATTTGATGGCTCCGTATATCACAATGAACGACGTCAATCAACGCTATGAGCGCGAATCTATTGAAGTTTTATGGCCACACTGATGTTCTGGGTAATGTGGACGCCGTTTGTGGTTTAAGTAGCAAATTTATGTGTCTGATAGATTTGTTACTGGATCCTAATTTTGGTGAGATTGAAAAAAAAGGGACCGGGGCCCACCTCACATTTCCACCGTGTAGCCAGGATTAACAGCGGCGACCGCCAGAAAAGGCAATGAACAGTGAAGTCCATTGTAGTCCAAAAAGAGTAAAACTATGGCTGCCTTGGAACTCACAACGAATTTTATCAGAAGACCGTGCACCGCGGATTTTAAGTATCTAACACTATTAATGTTTTAGGTCCCTAATTATCTATGAGATTGGGAAAGAGACAACTGTGACTAACGAAGAAATCCTGGCCCGGGTTGATGATGCAAGACGTTTGTTTAGTTAAACTAACCAATAAACATGATGCCCACGGACTCCTACAGTCGCATCGCTCGCATTCGATAGAGAATGAACTGGCTGTCGATGTTTTCTCAAGAGGCAACAGCATAGGGTTCATCAAAAAGGGCGTGAAGAGGTTTTTACAGAGCCGGTAGCGCTCGTGTGACGCTCCTGGTGTTACAGGCATACAGTATGTTTGTTTGCCACTTTAGTGGTATAAAAAAAAGCTTGTTAATTTGTTTTTGTTCATTCCTTGTTTAAATCATTTAATTGTATTGTTTTTAGTTCTTCTACTTTTTATTTTTCTTTCTTAATAGTACGCACATAGTGTCCATCCGTCTAGTGACTCTTTCTGTGTATCCGTCAAGTGACTCTTTCTCTTACTGCCTATACGGTCGGCTGGAAGAGATCTCTTGTAGAGATAAGTTCACTTTTGTACACTTATGTTTTAACTATGTTATGCTAATTTATGTGCAATAAAGAATATAATAAATCAAATATTAGCGAAATTTTGCTATAAAAATACTTATGACCTTTAAATTATACAAATTGTTGCTCACTAATCTACCCGCGTCTCGTACGCCCAAGGCATTGGTTTTGTTCAATTATTTTAATATTATCTTATCTTATTTTTTTGAACAACATTTATATACTTTAAGGTATAGTTTAGAAGTACTTTATAACTGATAATATTGTAATTGGATGAGTAATGAAACCTTTTACGTTGCTTATTCTTTAGGGTCTGCCCTGAGACAGGTGTGTCACTGACATTTTTTCAACGTCAGTGTATTTCTGAGGTTTTATTTTGGGTTCCGTGCCGTTTAAAGAAAAAAATACGTTATATGCACTATAATTATCTCAAAATGGCAGCGCTTTCCCCTCCCCGCACGCGAAGTTCCATAGTCCTTACTTAGCGAAATAAATTCTTTGATCCTTCATTTATCCAGTAGTGTGATTGACTTTTGGATGTAGATGATAGATAAGTAGCTGTAAACCAAACTGTATCCTCCGATTTGTTATGTATCCCCCCCCCCCCCCCCCATGTAAGCAATCTTAAAGACGTGTTCACGTCAAAAAAACTGACTCGTAACCAGTGAGCTGTTATTATTACTAATGCACTTAACACTAAAATATCATGTATCTCTACGTCACCCTAAGATTAACTGGCAGAAGCATTAAGACCTCCTTTCTACATTCTTTTTGTGCTTCAAGATTAAATTCGTAAAAAAAAATGCGCATATGAACACCAAAATATTTTAAGTCATCACCTTAAACACATGGTGAACAAATGTAGTGTGTTGCGTAATGGTTGGCTATAAAAAAATTGCTAAACAAACATTGGAATATAAAAAAGATAATGGCCGGCGATAATTTGTCGAAGCCCATTGAGATAATAACTCTATTACCATAATACCTCCGCCCTAATGTTAAGTATGTTTGGTTTTCGATAACTAGTTTAAGCACGCTACTTTCTACCTCATTTTTAGCGCTGGCAACCAACTGCGGGAACATCTGACAACGCGGGTCGAAATAAGATGAATGTGTAATATTATTACCAGCTTTAACAATTTATTTACTTTACTATAAGTATTTAATACATTTTAAACTAAATTAAAAGACAACGCGGGTCGAAATAAGTAGAATATGAAATATTATTCAAACTAAATACTAACTAACTGAAGGCCAATTCTCGTAATTTTTCTACGAACGCAGATTGAAAGTTGACCGAATCGAGATTGAATTGTGAATTGACTAAAATTATATACTTGATTTCATTAATTAATTGTTGTTGGCAAAGTAACATTCTTAGAGTACGAGAATACCAAATGTGACATTTGTGAGATCGAAACTGAATTTTAACTACATTACGAGAAATGCCCCTCTGTTGAGATCAGAAGAGTTCCATCTTTAAATTGTTTTTCTTCCAACTATGCTTTAATTTCATCACAATCACACTAAAAACTCAGTACAAAACGAGTCTTTAATGCTCTAGACGCGACTTGAATATAAATACACTAATTGATGATCATAAATCCAAACAATTGAAACATTTACTCCTCAATCATGGCCTTTATTTACACATTAGTGAACCAACTAGAATGCATTCATGCATAGATCAAATCGTAAGTAATATACCAGATGCCAAAGGTGCCATTCATCACTTACACCTGTCCGATCACGACACCTGCCAAACTTTGGCGTATAATATTAATAAAAAACAACCTAAAATTAATTACTGGTATACATATAAAAGAGACTATAGTCCAGATAATATTATAAAATTTAAAAACTGTTTGTCTAGTCTTAAATGGCAAGATGTCCTAAACGAACCAGACTTAGATTCTGCATTTGATACTTTTCATGACACTTTAAGGCTGTTTTATGATCTCTGTTTCCCTGAAATAAGAGTCAAAATTAAAGCTGATTTTTCAAAACCCAAATGGATTACTACCGGAATAAAAAAGTCCAGCATATACAAAAGAAAGTTACGATCAGAATACTATAAAAATAAACAAAATGGTTCAAAAAGTACAATAAAAACTTTTGATAAAATCCTTAAAGCTTGTATCAATTATTCTAAAAAACAGGTAAACTACAATTTTATTAAAAGAGCCAAAAATAAGTGTAAAGCTACTTGGGACGTAATAAAAAGCAATTCCGTGAGTTCAAATATAACAAATATAGAGTCGATAACAATAAATGGTAAAACAGAATTAAAACCAAGATGTATTGCTGAAGCTTTTAATGAATTCTTCATTACATCAGCGACTAAACCTGCAAAAACCAGTTCACCAAACACTAGTCACATTAATAACATACAAAATAGTATATTCTTGATACCATGCACTGAGGATGAAGTGTTTAAAATAATAAGAAATCTCAATAATACGCAGTCGGTGGGTTTTGATAATATATCAACTCACATATTAAAATCATGTGCTGCCATACTAGTACCCATATTGACACACTTGATTAATTTATCATTTATCCAGGGTGTTTTCCCTGCAAGATTAAAGCTTTCAAAAGTAAAACCTCTACACAAGAAGCTTAATAAAAAAGAATTAAATAATTATAGGCCTATTACACTAATTCCAACTATATCTAAAATTTTTGAGAGAGCTTTACATGCTAGATTGACATCATATTTAAACAAACACAAAATCATATCGGGTGAACAAAATGGGTTTCAAAAGAATAAATCAACGACTCTTGCTGCGTTCTCATTGATACATAGTATCACACAAAATATTGATAAAAAAATACCAGTCATGACTTTGTTTTTTGACATGACAAAGGCGTTTGACATGGTGAAACACACTATTCTTTTAGATAAATGTGAACGCTACGGCATAAGAGGACCAGCTCTCACTTGGATTAAAAGTTATTTATCCAATAGACAACAATACGTGGAAATAACAAGACTAAACAAAAAACAAGAACTTAAAAGTTATAGATCCACTTATCAATACATTCACTCAGGAGTTCCACAGGGCAGTATTTTAGGCCCTCTATTATTCTTAATATATATTAATGACCTACCATATGTAACAAAGTATCAATCAATTTTATTTGCTGATGACATTTCCATTGTTATACCAGATGAAAAAAATAATTCAATTAATTACGAGGAATCAATTAATGCCACTGTTGACTCTGTATGTGAATGGCTAGAAAAAAATGACTTAAAAATTAATTTAACAAAAACTAACTATATACAATTCTGTAGCTATAATACTAAGCGCCCCAAATTAAGTATTCAGCACCAAGGACAAAACATCCATGAAAAAGACGATTTAAAATTTCTGGGTATTATAGTAGATAAACATTGCAACTGGAAAGCCCATGTAGACAACGTATGTACAAAACTGGCACGTTTTACTTACGCAATAAAACGCCTTAAGTATTCAGTAGGTGAAAAGACAGCGCTTCTAGCATACCATGGATACGTCGCATCCGTACTTCGATATGGCCTAATTCTATGGGGTAACTGCACTCACATAAAAAAAGTGTTTATCATACAAAAAAAGTGTGTTAGAGCACTAGCAGGTATTCATCCCTTGGAATCCTGCAGACCGTTATTTAAGAAATATAAACTCCAAACATTAACTGGGCTTTATATCTTGGAATGCTGCCTATTTGTAAAAACACATCCTGCAAATTTTAGCCAACGGTCTGTAAACCCAAAACTTAGGCCCAGAGACCCAACGCGTCTTGCAATACCCACATGTAAAAGTACGATCTTTGATAAGAACTGCTACTACATGATGATAAAGATTTTTAACAGGATACCAAGAGAAATAAGGGAGTTAAACGCAAATCTTTTTAAAATAAAGCTAGCTAGGTGGCTTTTAGATAAATGCTTTTATGATCTAAAAGATTTATTGACAGAAAACTATTAATCTATTTAAAAATATTAATTGACATGATAATCTATTGTACAATGTTTATATAATTATGATTGAATTTATATTGATTAGTGTTGTATTAACTGACAAATATTTAAATTGTATCTTACAAATAAAATTATAATATACCTACGGACATACCTGTAATGACAACTAAGTTTTTGCATGCTAGTGTAACCCTGGCGGGACATGTATGAGCATTCTGACATAAATGTAACACCGATGTACTTACCATGTGCCATAGCAAATAAACGATTTCATTTCATTTCATTTCATTTCATTTCATTTCATTTCATAGAGCAATAAAAATGTATGAAATTTCATTATTGCACAGTTTTTTTTAATCGCACCAAAAGGTGCCAATCTCAATGGATTAGCTCTATTCAGCCAGCCGATATCAATACTTTTTTTTTCGTACGTATTATTCGTTCCTACTTGTTCGAAATTTAAAAAAACCGGACAAGTGCGAGTCGGACTCGCCCACCGAGGGTTCCGTACGTAGTATCATTATTAAATTTGATATTTTTAATTATAAATAAGAAATAATGCCTCGAAAAAAACAAATAAAATATATTTTGCTATGTGTACATCAAGCCCTTTCATATGATACCCCATTTGAACTAGCAGTTTCAATTTGAAATTTCGATACCCTATAAAAAATATAGACCTCCTATTTTTTAAGATCTATTTACAAATGTATAGTTTTGAGATTTATTCCTATACTTGTAGTCTATAACGATGTTACTTGCCAAATTTCATAGTTCTAGGTCAACGGGAAGTACCCTATAGGTTTTGATTCCTTTGAGTGTGTCGAAATATGCGTTTTTTGCTGAATAAACGGCCGTAACTTTTTTCTACGTAAACTTAGCAGTTTGATATTTTTTTAACTTCATGGGACCGTAGACCTGAGTATACAGTTCAAATTTCAGCTTGATACCTCCACGCATTCTCGACATAGAAATTCTTGACAGACAGACAGACAGACAGACAGACAGACAGACAGACAGACAGACAGACAGACAGACAGACAGACAGACAGACAGACAGACAGACAGACAGACAGACAGACAGACAGACGGACAACAAAGTGATCTTATAAGGGTTCCGTTTTTCCTTTTGAGGTTCGGAACCCTAAAAATGATTGCTGCTAACTCTGAGTTAAAAATGAAAGAAATTTAAAAAAGTGATTTGGCGGGAACTTTGTTAATTTTGCTTGACAATATTTTTGGAAACGATAAAAGTGTGATACTATCTGATTTTGAGTGCTTCGGCTTCGAATTAAAATGGAATCATCTAGCGACACATTAACTCCGGAAAACATTCTAAATGAAGCCGACAGTGTTATAGAAACTTCTATTTTAACTGTTTGATATGAGTTTCTTTTATCTACTATTCCTATAGGTATTAGTTGAAAGAAAAGCAGATTATGCACCTCGCCTTAAGTAATTTATATTGCCCTCGTGCCTGTTAGATTAGAGCTCTCGCTAACGCTCGGGCTCTAAATCAGGCACTCGGTGCAATAATAAATTACTTTGTGCTCGATGCAATAATCTACTATTAAAGCAGCGCTAAGAAGGTTCTTTACCCAATCCTCATTTGATCTAAGACCCTAGGATGAAATAATGTTATTAATTTGCACAATGTTTATTGTATTCTTCTCCTATAATATTGTATTATTTATTATATTTATGTACATATGTAAACAATTATGTACATATGTAAACAAATGTCTGGTGTCTGGTACTCCAATTGTCTAATACTGTAGTGTGCAGAAAACTGATTAGATTCGATCTCAAACGAAGATCTTCAGTAAGTTATCATGACCAACATATAGACAAAAATAACATCATATAGTGAATATAGAATGTAATAATAATATGGACAAACATAAACATTATTGAGTAGCAATATATATATTTTTATATTTTTTATAATGTATTTTTTGTGCTTAACACAATATGTTATCACGTAGGCAGGTATATACTTAATTTAAAAGCCATGGGATCCATCGTATGCCATGGTAGCTTATTAGCATACGTAATGTGATATCGGGAATGATGAATGATTTTGCTAAACGAATATTGTTATAAATATTTATTAACTATTAGCGAATCCCTGTGACTTCGTTCGTGTGGACGAGTGGTTAGTTCGTAGTAACTATTATGAGATAATATATACCTACGGTAGAAGATTTAATATGTTCGCGTTGTTTTACTAAACGTATCTAAATTAAACTTAAATCCTTTATTTTACTTTACTTTTCCAACAGAATAAATTCTGGACAATTTACACAGCGCCATCTAGTCTCAAATTATGTTTAAAGCTATGGGTACAAGATAACTGTTGAATATACTTAAATACATTTTTTTTGTAAATACATACTTATAATACATAGAAAACATCCAGACCAAGACAAACAGACATGTTCATGCACAGAAATGTTTGTCTTGGGGATCGAACCCGCGACCTCGGAGTCAAAGTAACCTTTGATAGCTATTCGACCACCAGGCTCGTCATAAAAGTAAACTACAATAGAGCTCGCTCTATCGAACCGTTGCAGAGCTGAGTGCTGAGTGCGAGTTTTTTATTCACGTTCGATAATGTCAACGTAAACAAACTGACCAAATAGAGAAGTACTCTCATGTTGTGAATTTACCAGACGCGTGTTACATGTCCAAATTACCAAGGGTTGCTATATAATTTTGATATGTAACACGCGTCATATAAATTCACAACATGAGAGTACCTATCTATTTGGTCGGTTTGTTTACGTTCACATTATCGAACGCGTACAAAAAACTCGCACTAGGCACTCAGACCGACGCCAATTAACACGCGCCGATTTTTGTTCTTCTATCAAACGATGGGGCATCCAGCGGGAAACTAACTTCCTGACACCCAGTTCATCATACCAATGTTGAGAGAAGCCCGTATCTGCTCGTATGTCACATATCTATCTTCTTGTATTAATTGGCGTACAGCATCGATGTTTTCTTGTGTTACCTCTGTTTTTGGCCGACTAATGGAAGGAACTGTGGTAAGAGAAGAACGTCGACGAAACTCAGAATACCAGCGATATACAGTAGTGCGTAGGGCGACGAAGCGTTGGGCGCCCTCTTTCTAGACCAGTGGTTCCCAACCTTTTTGTGTTCGCGGACCACTACAAGGTTTTTGTTCCATGTACGGTCCTCAAATGTCATATAAATCCTTTATTCTATAACTCGAGATTTGAGTGTTTCGTATAATAGTGCTCAATCTCTTTCATTAGAAGTTTTTAACACGGCCCATAATTTACCTCTCACGGACCACTGGTGCTCCGCGGACCACCAGTTGGAAACCTCTGTTCTAGATGGTCCGATGATCTGAAGAAAGCTGCTGGGTGCGGAAGGCGCAGGATCGTATTTGGTGGAACGTATTGGGGAAGGTTTATTATATCGAGCAGTGGGTAGATAGTGGCTGATGATGATCATGATGATGATAGTCGTTTTACTAGGTGCTTCAAGTTCATAAAAAGAAACAAACTCGGCGACACATTGTTCTTGAGATAAACCTCGGCGAAAGTTAGGAAAAACTATGGCAAGTTCATGTTCCCGCGTAAGCTCCATTTTCTCAGTGACTTGTGAGTTTGGAATGGCTACCACACCACTCAATTTGTTTTTATATTTTTTTTATTTCAAAAATGGAATTAAATTTTAAAGAATACTGAATTTCAAATACTCAAAAGATCGTAAGTCTAATTTAATCAAAAGTATTCGTTTCCCGGCCCTCGTACAGGCAAAGATTACTTTGGCTCTAATTGGTGATAGCAACATAGCTTAACATATGTCCGTTAGAAAGGCATTTAAATAATAAACCGTTTGGTAACAGCAAATACAAAAGCAGGCAATAATTACATGATACATGTAGGCAAAATAACTTACACGTGACACGACCATTCATTACTTATGTAAATGTTAGCCTTGCGTTTACAATGTTAACTCATGAAGAAACGTACATTAAAATTATAAGGGATATTGTTATTTTTTCGGCATTAACCCATAATCATTCCACTGTTGTACACGGGTCTCCCATCAATCGAATGGGTTTAGAGCATGCAGCAAATTCCACCACGCTGCCCAACTGCGGGTTTGGCAAAGTTGGATCAACCACTTACGCCCCAAATAAATAATTCTATAAAAAAAATTTTTCAACAAAATAGCCACTGCGGCTGCAATTTTGTACAGCGGGCAAAAAAACCGGCCAAGTGCGAGTCGGACTCGCACACGAAGGGTTCCGTACCATTATCGATAAAAACGGCAAAAAAATAATGTCTGTTGTATGGGAGTCCCCCTTAAATATTTGTTTTATTTTAATTTAATTATTTATTTTTAAAATGTATATATAACTAAATATTCAGTGAATATTTCAATATCGAACAAAATTTATTTTATTCTGTTTTTTTAGTATTTGTTGTTATAGCGGCAACAAAAATACATCATCTGTGAAAATTTCAACTGACTAACTATTCATGTCATACAGCCTGGTGCGAAACGGACTGACGGACGCACGGGCAGCGGAGTCCCAGTAATAGGGTCCGTTTTACCCTTTGGGTACGGAACCCTAAAATATGGTCCAAACCAAAATGATCTACCACAGTACCTATCACTATCACCTTTACATTGACATTTGTTTGTACTTTTCAAATAAAGGTCTACTTTCGCTCTCAAAAATGATAGAAGATCTTCGATCTACAATCAACCTTTGTCAAAACTGATAGACCTATTTCTTGGCCGACCGTACTTATTACAAGCATTACGTGTTGTGTGAATTTCTGCGCTACCGTGTTGACACTAGACCATATTAATTGCGAGTAGTATTTGCTCGACTAAATCAATTGACAGGACATTATAGAGTGAGCCCGTTTCTACGTCTTTCGTCTTGTAATTGGATTTATGGAGACCGGCGGGTTCTGGTCGGTACCTCTGACGGTACGGTCGGCAAAGAATGCGATGTTAATTCATAAATATATGGGGTAGGTATTAGTGACTAAATATAATTTTTAGAGCTATTGGTAGCAGGGTTTATATACAGAAAAATAACCTCTTCAAACCTTAGCGGTAGATAAATGAATCTACAGTCGCATCGCTCTACATCGGCAGGGAATTCATCCTCACACTTTGAAGCCACGATGGCCGTGAATTGTGCGGTTCCTTCTGGAACCGCACAATTCACGGCCGAAGAAAACGTCTCTGGATTCTTCCAGAGACGTTTTCTTCGGCGAACTCTCAGGTTATGGAATGAAGTACCTGCCGAGGTTGGCGGAAGAGATTACAGTATAGTAGGGTTCTTCGAGAAAGCCTTGAAGGGGTTTTTACAGAGTCGACAACGCGTGAATGATACCTCTACTCGGAACAGCGAGTGACCATAGGCTGAGATGACTGTTTACCATCAGGTAATCGTATGCGTGTTTATATACAATTATTTTTGACGTCGTTGTCGTTGTTATATTTGTCGTTGTATACAACTAAGGCGTTGTATAAAAAAAAGATGCCAAAAGAATGGCAGGGCCGTAATATCTAGGTTACTAATGCCAGGTCGCAAACGGCGCGAATTTATTGGTGGACGGAGTCGGCAAAAGGCTCCTTTGATCGATATCTTGGATGTGTTGAACACAACTATGTACGAGGATACTGTCATCTCGCTGCGTAGGTAGACCTAAGATCATTAAGGGATTGGAGAGAATGCGAGGAACCCAGTAGAATGACGCTCAGAAGGAGAACTGGGAACTCGCTGTCGTCGTTATCAAAGGATATCTTATTCTTTTTATTTGACGAGCTCGGTGGCGTAGCGGTCAATGACGCGGCTTTGACACCAACGCTCGTGGGTTCGATTCCCACATAGGACAAACATTTGTGTGCATGAACATGTCTGTTTATCTTAGTCTGGGTGTTTTCTATGTATCATAAGTATGTATTTACAAAAAAAAAAAATGTATTTACGTATGTTTATCAGTTGTCTAGTACCCATAACACAAGCTTCGCTTACTTTGGGGCTAGATGGCGCTGTGTAATTTGTCTGACAATATTTATTATTTATTTATTCCTTGTTTTCGTGGTTACGTTTCGGTAAATTGGTACTACAGCAGCACAGAAGCATCGGTGGCACGTCACCCTCACGGACGTAAAGTGCTCTCCATTATCATTAGTGTGTCCTTAGGGGTATAATTAGCTCACAATCATACTAATGAAAGAGCGACACTTATGTTGCAAATGATCATAGACTACGTAATACAGTCCTTGAGGGTGAAAGGTATCTAATGAACAATATTTTGCTGTGTTGTTATTTCTCACCGATGAGTATCGATTAAATAATATTAATATAACATCATATTGTATACATCACATATATATCATATAGCTGTACTTCGTAAATTAATTACGAAATGTATTAATAAGTTCAACAAAACAAATTTGAAATGTTGTATTATCTGATTATTTAAAAAGGAAGACCCATATTGGCAAGTTTTCTTTCGAGCATTTCTACTTCACTAATGGTCAATAATATATATATTATTATATATATGTTTTTGTTGCTGGCTGTACAAAATCGGTGCACGAACAAGTTGCCAATAATTGTGAATCGATTTCTCTAATGCAATATTAACGGTTTAGTTTTAATGATTTTTGTGATAAGCTAGCTAGTTTCTGCACGCGGTTTCACCTGCATTGTTTGTATGTTTGTAAGTTATACTATACATTGATATAGTTGCATTTTGTTGGAAATAATAATGGCGGCTGCTAATGGGGGACATATATTTTATACTTTGAACGGTGAAACTGTGGAATCAACTTCCTCAGCGGTATTTCTGAACAATTACGACAAGGGAGCCTACACGGAGCGAGGAACGCATGGATCGGCGACCTCTTGGTGTTGCTGATCTCCATGGGCGGTGGAATCACCGCTATCCATCATGTGACTCGCATGCTCGTTTGCCCCCCTCTCATATAAAAAAAAGCCAAACGGGAAGTAGCTGTTGTAAATAATATGTAGGCTATCTACGGTAACCGCTTCACATAGGTGGACTACATGCTTATTTGCCATCAGACCTAATGTAAAAAAAAGGGGTATGGCTGTGTCATGGACACGGCCGTGTGTTGTACGTGAATACGTTATATGCACTAAAATTATCTCAAAATGGCAGCTTTTCCTTCTCCCCCGCACGCGATATTCCATAGTCCTTACTTAGCGTAATAAATTATTTGATCCTTCATCTATCCACTGGTGTGATTGGATGGAGATGATAGATTTGTAGCTGCAACACCAAACTGTACCTCCGGATTTTGTTATCATTTGTTTTTTTAATTGTAATGACGTATTTTAAAGACGTATTCATGTCGAAACCGGCACGAGAGCCTAGTCTATATTTAAAAAATGCAACAGGCCAGTGAATGAATGAATGAACTTTATTTGTGACAGATGTGATACAATTCCACTTAATCTACATAATTAATTTATGCTACATTATCTACTATTGACATAATTATCTATCTCAGATTTTTATATTCTTACTCATATTATTATAAATTTATTTAATACATTATAATCATACATACATACAGATAGACAAAAATAGAAATTTACCCACGTTAAGGGAGATTTTTAAATACAACCACAGTATAAGTAATAGTACATACTACGTACAGTATGGCCACACCTTGCCGTTCTCTCGTGTCGACCTCACCTCCCCTCTGAGACAAATTTGGAACAGTCTGTAATGGCGCCGCACGCACACAAGCTCACGGTCTCTTTGTACGGACGTCATTGTTTATGTAATAGTGAACGATGCGACATTTGTATGGACTGGCCGGGGTGTGATACAACACTGTGTGGTAAAAGTTCTCTAGTTACTCCTCTACCTCTTAATATTTTCATTTTTAATAAATCATAATGGCTTTTTTTATAACCGCGTGGTGTATATCAATAAATGTGATTTGAACACACTATTGAATTTAAACGCGCATCAAAATCGATTGCAATTGAATATTCAGTAAGTTTTAATATCGATACAAGTAATCGACTTATGATTGACAGGCATATTGATAAGCTATATGAATATTAATCGAACATTAATCGGAACCGGACAATAATTAAATATCTGTTAACAAATATGTATTGACGTGTGAAACGAGCCTTTTTCCCATGGAACGCAATAAGGGGTGTAAGTAGTTCATCAACATCTTTGAACCAGAGCCAACTTCACCTGCAAGCGGTGCACTCTGCTGACAAACGAAGGCGAAAAGAGAGCTAGGGAGCATAATTGTTGTAAGCTACCCAACTGGGGAATGTATCTCCCTCCACCTCACAGAATACCGCAGCCAAATAACAGTTCCCTTGAGGGTTGCTGTGTACCTGCGAGTGAGGTCATGAGAAGGGAAGGAGATGCTGCGATATCAGCGGGGGTGGCGGCACGAGCAATATTTTATGTTGCGAGCGTTAATATGGCTACGGTAACCGCTTTACATCAGGCAGGCCGTATGCTTGTCTGCCACCCGACGTAGTATAAAAAAAAATAAGGATGACGACACTAAGAAGTCTCTTGGAGAAGTGGAGACCGCACCAAGGAATAAATAATAACTAGTGGTCGTACAGTGATCGAAATTCGACCATAATTAATTTAAATTATTTATTATGGTTATGTTTAACATTCAGTAAAACTATTGACAAATAATATTAAAGACGAACAATATTAATCTATTCTCAATTTGACCACAGTATTTTATATTTAATTAAAATATATATATTAGCATTCTGCACTCCTTCCCTATGTATATAAACTATAAGGCTATAAATAAGTGTGCGAAAATTCAAACTCGTCCGTCCGCGCAACATTCGTAAAAATTCATACTCGTCCGTCCGCGCAACATTCGTAAAAATTCATACTCGTCCGTCCGCGCAACATTCGTAAAAATTCAAACTCGTCCGTCCGCGCAACATTCGTAAAAATTCAAACTCGTCCGTCCGCGCAACATTCGTAAAAATTCATACTCGTCCGTCCGCGCAACATTCGTAAAAATTCATACTCGTCCGTCCGCGCAACATTCGTAAAAATTCAAACTCGTCCGTCCGCGCAACATTCGTAAAAATTCATACTCGTCCGTCCGCGCAACATTCGTAAAAATTCATACTCGTCCGTCCGCGCAACATTCGTAAAAATTCATACTCGTCCGTCCGCGCAACATTCGTAAAAATTCAAACTCGTCCGTCCGCGCAACATTCGTAAAAATTCATACTCGTCCGTCCGCGCAACATTCGTAAAAAGGGGTACAATTTTTTTGCTTCACGTATTAATATATAGATAACCGCACTTACAATCATATAGTGAAGATCGACGTAGGCATAGATTTCACCTGCTTATCTAAGCCTTACACAACTATTTATACGTAGACAGAGAAAGCTATAAACAAAGTGATACTTTCCGTCGCATTCACACTAGCAAAAGAGCAACTTACGCCATCAATAAGTAAGGAAAATAATGAGCGATTGACACGATTTTTTGTTTCACGTCACGTGCTATGTTTCTATGGAAAGTGCAATGATGCGCGTTATATTATAAGTACAATTTCGTTGCAAAAAGAAATTCCATTCCGCGGCGGTGTAAATTGAGTCTTGCTATTTTGGGTGTTGACATATCGAATGTTAGACAACTTGATCACCAAATATATTTGAGGCTTGCTATTTTGGGTGTTGACATATCGAATGTTAGACAACTTGATCACCAAATATAATTGAGTCTTGCTATTTTGGGTGTTGACATATCGAATGTTAGACAACTTGATCACCAAATATAATAGAGGCTTGCTATTTTGGGTGTTGACATATCGAATGTTAGACAACTTGATCACCAAATATAATTGAGTCTTGCTATTTTGGGTGTTGACATATCGAATGTTAGACAACTTGATCACCAAATATAATTGAGGCTTGCTATTTTGGGTGTTGACATATCGAATGTTAGACAACTTGATCACCAAATATAATTGGTGGCGGAAGCACACAAAGTAGTTAGATCAAGTTGCCTGTAAGATTGTAGATCAGATTTCCTGTAAATTTTACTTCCGCAAAATAACACCTGAATCAGTTAACTATATCGAATGATGTTCAGTTTCGCGGTTACTTGGACTGCAAGGCCAGATTGGCCTCTGGAAAAATAGGAGTCATCCGTAAAGCCAGACCACAACATCATTGCCTTCAACTATATAAAGTCCAGGCAGAGACGTGAACAGTATTCAATGAGACCTAACTTGATGAAGTAATAACTGCCCCCTTACCACCAACTCTTATTGCGATTCAATAACTGAATAGAATGCTTATTCATACCAATGAATAAGCGACTCTATTCCGTTTGAAATAGAGTCGCTTATTCATTGGTATGAATAAGCATTCTATTCAGTTATTGAATCGCAATAAGAGATGGTGGTAAGGGGGCTGATGTTCTGGGTAATGTCTACCCCGTTTAAGTAGCTAATTTATGCGACTGATAGATTTGTCATCGACGTCAGCCTTTATTCATCCCACTGCTGGGATACGGGTCTCCCCTCAATCGAAGGTGTTTAGAGCGTACTCCACCACGCTGGTCAACTGCGGTTGGCGGAATTCAGTGATTTCAAGCCGCCTAAAGGCCACTGATTTGGATTTCAAATTGGATAGAGTCGCTTATTCATTGGTATAAATAAGCATTCTATTCAGTTATTGAATCGCAATAAGAGTTGGTGGTAAGGGGGCTGTTCACATCTCTGCGCCGCCGATGCGCCCCAGTACATACTGGCTCCATTTGACCGCATTCAACGAAGAGTAGTTCTAATCGTCGGTGATCGGCGACCCAATAATCTCTGATCGGCTGGACTCAATCTCTATATGTAGAGATGTTGCATCTCTTTGCGTACTATACAAATTATACCACGAAAGTTTTCGGGTGAGGCGTTTGATTTGATACCTGTCGTCGAGTACCACTATTGTATAACTCGCCATAAATTATCGAGGTAAAAAATCGCACATCCTCCTTTGCTACACTCTCATATAACCTCCCCCCCCCCCCACCCCTCCACTCATCTGCCTCCACTGACATGGCAGGTGGAGCTGGACTCTGAGTGGCTATATCCGTATATAGGCAACTTTGGTCCATCGAATTTCCTTGTTCCAAACTGATAACTAAATAAATAGCTTTTCTAGGCGTATAATTTAGCATTCCTAAGGTGCTAAGGTCCGGAGAAAGTGCAGCGAAAGTCAATAACTTATTCATATCTGCAGGCGCACAAAAGTTCATAAATATTTGCGATGGATGACTAAGCTGGATATATATATGTATTTCAGATTGTCAATTTATGATGAGAATAGCTCGATGGGGTTTATATGAACTTATATTTACATGAACGTGTTCGTATGAAAGACATCAACGAGTAGCAGTTTGTTAGCGATTTTATCCAGCATAATTTGGACCCTCATAGTTTAATTAACTGTGTCCCAGAGATAAAAAGAAGAATAGCCATGGCTAAAGACGCAATGACACGCCTGCAGGGAATCTGGAAAAACCGAGGAATAAGTTATAAAACAAAAACCCGGTTGGTCCGAGCCTTAGTATTCCCGATCTTTCTCTATGGAGTGGAGACGTGGACTATCCGAGCAAGAGAGAGACAGAGAATAGATGCACTAGAGATGTGGTGCTGGAGGCGGATGCTCCGAATACCATGGACGGCCAAACGCACAAATGTATCTGTTCTTTCTCAACTCGGCATTGAGACCAGATTGTCCACCACGTGTAACAGCCAATCACATTAGAGAAGTCGCTCACCGTATCACTTGCGCGTTAAGTTTGGTTAAAAGATCTCGAATCAGTCCAAAATACATTTTTTTTTTAATAATAAGTACAAGCTTTGCTTAGTTTAGGACTAAATGGCCGGGTTAAAAATTAATTTGTCCAGGAATATTTATTTAATTAACAAAAATATTGTATTTAAGAAAAAAATATTGTATTTAAAAAAAAAATGTATTTTGGACTAATTCGAGGTCTTCTCCTCACACCTCACATTCCCACCACTGTGTCTCCTGTGTAGCCAGGATTAACAGCGGCGACCGCCAAAAAAGGCAATGAACAGTGAAGTCCATTGCAGTCCAAGGGGTACAACTACGGCTGCCTTGGAACTCACAACGAAATTAATCAAAAGAAATTAGTAGGAGTAGGAAGCTTTTGGAATTTGACTTCCCCTCTTAGCATTGTAAGAGAGACAGCAATATGGCAAATAAGGCATTAAAAGCAAAGCTTGTACTATGGGTACTAGATAACTGATGATATATACATTTTTTTTGTAAATACATACATATAATACATAGAAAACACCCAGTCCAAGACATACAGGCAAGTTCATGCATACAAATATTTGTCTTGTGCGGGAATCAAACCCACAACCTCGGAGACAAAGTGGCCATTGCTAACCATTCGACCACCGAGCTCGTCGAAAATATCCAACTCGCGGAACCAATTAATTTAAAATCTACGTTTTTCCTATTACAAACGGGTTCTTTTGAAGCTAAATTACTCAGTTCATTTCAAAGTCCTGTCAACCCTGTCCACTTTGGTGCCATTGTGAGGGATCCGAATCTTATAAATAAATTAGTTTGTCGGTCTTTTTACTCTTGCGACGGGGCGCATCGGGAATGTCGTCGCCGATTTACTAATTCATTTCGGCAAGAGTCACTTTAGTCGACACGGGTACGACACGATTATAAATAAAAATAGTAAGGAGGAAAATAGTGAGGAGGTATTATAGCTATTTTAAATTGTTGTAAGGCGTGAAAATTAAAAAATGTATCTCGAATAAATTTTTAGTTCGAAATAGGTACATTTTTTAATGTAAAATCGTGTGACAAACAAGCGTACAGCCTACCTAGTGTGAAGCGGTTACCGTAGTAATTTTAACGATTGCAACATAAAATATCGCTCACGCGCCACCTGCTAACGCAGCAACTCCGTCCTTATTGATGACCTCAGTCATTCGCAGGAACATAACAACCCGCTAAGGAATGGTTATTTGGCTGCGGTATTCAATGAGGTAGAGATACTTCTCCAGTCGGGCAGCTTACAAAATACTTTATGCCCTTCTTCTCTTTCTGCCAAACTCTGCCAGACGCCGCGTCCATAGACTGCGATGACTGCTTACCATCAGGCAGTCGCATGCTTGTTACCCACCTTAGTGGTAACAGCTGGTTTCCTCCTTGGAATAGATAAAACTTATCTGTAGGTATAACAAATGGCATCCAATGCTATTATTTTTTTTTTTCAAATTGAGATAGGGTTTCTTGTGAGAAAGGGACATATTCAGAAAACATTTTCAGAAATAGACATTCTGAGAAAGGATATTTCTAGAAAAGGATCTTTTGAGAAAGGACATATGGAGAAAAGGACATTACGAGCTGAGAGGGAATAGCTGTTTTGGAGTGTAACATACTCGTAGGCAGCCAGTTATTAGGAAGTATATTGTAGAATCTAGACAGACAGGTAATCTAATCTGTAATCGCGCCGTGTGCGAGCCCACACTATCTTAGTCTAGGTAATTGATCATTGAATACTTTTTGCTGATTTATGCGATACGACATCATTAGGTGTGTAAACAAGTTTTATCTAGCTAAGACGAATATTGACGACAACGTAATCATAGATCTTTATTGAAAATCTTAGTATTATTACAAACGCGATAGTTTGTGAAGATGATGTATAATGGACAAACAGATTTGGATGAAACGCAGCATGTTTATTTATCTTGAGCTCCTCTGTGCTTCGGAGGGTACGTTAAGCCGTCGCTCCGCTGTTATCTTTAGATGACAGTCGTTAAGCCAAGTCCAAGTCTTTAGGCGGCTTGAAGAGACTTCCGCCAGCTCGCAGTTGAGCAGCGTGGTAGAGTATGCTCTAAACACCAAAAACTTTCTGCTTTTCGAGCGTGTGTTACTTTACGTTTAGTTGTTAATAGTGATATAAACTTTTTTCTTACAACAGCGACGATTGAGTAACAACAAACAAACAAAATAAATATGTTCCAATGAGCGAGCGAACGAATGACTGCAAACTTCAGCCAGTCATTCATTCATATTCTTATGCTTGTTTTTTAATTTTTAGAACAGGTTGTCAATGGTTTAGGGTCCATACGTATTTAAATAAGTTTTTTCTGTTTTATGTGCCATAATATTGGCTATTGATAAGTATGTGTGTTGTGTGTGTATGCATGTGTACGACATGTGTATATGTGCACATGTTTAAGTATGTATTAAATGGGTATTTATGTATATATATATAAATAGATTTAAACTCGATATGTACTGCGTCTGTTTGTCCGTCCGTGGTGTCACAAAAAATGGTCCCAACTGAAAATCAGCGCTGGGGTCTGACATAGTCAGACCACGGCATAATGCTGAGTTGGGTCCAATTTGTGGCATTACGCAGCACTATGTCCTTTCTTGTATCTATGTTTTATAAAATATCTTTTAAAATATGTAATAGTGTTGTGTTATGTTACAAATAAATGTTTCTTCTTCTTCTTCTAGACTACAGTAACCACTGCTTTTATTTAGAAGAGATAGAGTTTAGAAAAAAATATTTTTTAGAGTTTATGTCACTCAATTCATAGATAAAATAGAGCATTAAACGACTAAACATGTTTCTGTAAGTACAAGTAAGTTTTGTCTCTATCGGGCACGACATCGATGTCTTTCATTCATTTCTACAATCATAAATATAGACGATTCAATATTTAAATCGTATAGTCTAAAGTTCATTTCGTATAAGTAACGGTATTCGAAGTTTCGTATGTTCTAATGTCTTGGATCTAGACTGAGACGTGTCACGTTTTTACCGCTGAAGCGCTAACTGAATGATGGATAATTTACAAAGCGATTTTATTTATACAATACGACAATATTATTGACTATAATAAACAACAATTCTTTACCAACTTTTTATTACCTCGATTGATTTTGGCGGGAAATGCGACCGGGTTGGTAGCGTCACCGATATTTTTTCCTTTTCTTGATTAAATAATTTAAACTTATGTAAATATTTGCATACCTGCATGCTGGTTGAATACAGTTATACATGTAAGACAATGTATATTTTGACAACTATACAATACTATGTGACTATGTAAATATTCTTGCAAATAAATAAATTGATTGATTGATTGAAATATCAAAAACAATATATCGGTGTTCGATTCACAATAGTTATAGGGGCGCAAGTCAGACACGAGTTAGGTTAGGTTAGGAGTCATTTTGTAAAATCACATGAAATAATCATCATCTATTATTTATTACATTTTGATGACGGCAAAATAGTCTTTGAATGAGTCGTGATTGCCGGCAACTAAAAAGAAGAAGATGACTTTCGACAGGTTGTAAAATCAAAAATGTACTATTTATGTACTTGCCTAAAATATTTTACTTTACATAATTTAGATATTTTAGCCATTAAGTGGAACAAACATTTTAAATTGCATTGCAGTCCCATCAGTAATGTACTTCGAATAACTGTTACTTAACTGGGTCTGTTTTCCGACATGATAAAACTTGTAGTGTTAACTTAACATTGGCGGTAAATTAAGTTTTTAAACTGGAACACTGTCAAGTTAACCACGAACTAGTTTACTAGGTGAACAAAGTATCTCGATTGTTAACTAGCATCGCAATTTTTTAGACATAGCTATAGGTTTAGAATCTTAGAAAGAAATTGTTTTTTTTTTTTACGGATGACAGACAAGCATACGGCCCGCCTGATGTAAAGCAGTTACCGTAGCCGTATTAATGACCGCAACATAAAACATCGCTCGCGCGTCACCAGCCCCGCTGCCAACGCAGCATTTTCTTCCTTTCTGGTGACCTCACTCACTCGCAGGAACACAACAATCCTCAAGGGAATTGTTATTTGGCTGCGGTATTCTGTGAGGTGGAGGTACACGTCCCCAGTCGGGTAGCTTACAATTACGCTCCCTACCTTTCTTTTCGCCAGAGCTTCGTTTGTCAGTCAGCAGTGTGCACCGCGTGCAGGTGAAGTTGGCTTTGGTTCAAAGATGTGGATGAACCATTTACACCCCAAATTATGGGTCATTTTGGCCACCAAGTGGACGAAGTCGTTGGTCACGACTAAAATAAAAGGAACTGTATATGCCTGACCCATCCACGAAAGAACCTCCTTGGTCTGTGGTTCTGTTTGTTTGGTTTGTGCTTTTTTCGTTGACGGCTTGACCACACGACATGAGTGAAAACTTTACTTCTCGTTCCCTCCCTACCGACTTTACCCGAACAACCGTTGCAGAACCGAGTGTGACGCGTTACATACGCGAACATGACGGCTCAGTTTCATTCATCATCGGCCTGTATCTACCCACTGCTGGATATAGTCCTTTCCCAATGCTTTCCACCAAACAAGATCCTCCGCCTTCCGCATCCAGCCGCTTTCTTAAGGTCATCCCACCAACTAGAAGGAGGGCGTCCAACGCTCGGCCTCCACTAATACCTTTCTCCCCCATCTGGCATCACTTACTCGGTAGATGTGATAGGCCCATTGCCACTTCAGTTTGCAAACTCTGAAGGCTATGTCGACAACTTTGGTTCTCCGTCGAATTTCTTCGTTCCGGTATCGATCCCTAAGAGAAACCCCAAGCATAGCCCTCTCCATCGCTCGCGACCTTTAGCCTGTGGGCCAGACCGATGGTCAGTGTCCAAGTCCAAGTCCAACCAAGTCTCTGCACCATAGGTCATTGCAGGAAGGATGCAATGGTTACATTCACTAGGTGTTAAATTGTGCACGGCGCGCCTAAGACAGTTCCCACTCCAAAAATCATCGATCAAATAATCTTGTAGCTCCCCAAATTGCTATCAATTTGCACATGACCATCCATGAGACAGTCGGCACCTTCGGCCACTACAAACGGCGTCCCACGGGTACATCCAATTACGCCATTAAGGTGTTAGTGGGGATATCGGTATTGCTCACTTGTAATGTCCTCAAAATATGATATGGTTCTCTGACACAGTAACATATTTAGAGCAGTAGATTAACATCGACCGCTTTCACATACACGCACGCCCTGCTACACGATTCTACCTGCCGCGAGAGTGACTAACTATTTACTACGTAGTACAATTAGTTATACTGTGCATTTACACTACTTATAACACTCACTTAGGGGTAAATACTCCGAAAGAAAAAAATCTGAACCTTCCGCAAAAGCTGGATTTTTATTAACACATTTTGTATGGTCTAAGAAAAAGAAATGTCAAAATTGTTTGTTTATTACATTTTTAGTCACTAAATTAAGCCCTTCTGGATGAAAAGTTCGATGGGACCGAAACGAATGAACTTCGCCCGAAACTTCGGATTTTCAATTCGGAGTAGGCCTCCAGGAATATAAATGGTTGGTCGCTGCGACTATGGTCGCTGTCGCGGTTACTCAGTGCCTTTGAGTTTTAAGCGCTATCTTTTAAGCGGCGCATTGTGAAGTTTTATTGTATGTAGGTTTTAAATGTTTAGATAGAGTTGGTGTACTGATTGTGTTTGTACTGTGGTATACCAACTTTATTATAATAAAGAGCGCGAATTTTGTGAGCTTCTTTATCTGTAGATGAACATAGGCGCTATACACATACAATATGTACCAGGTACTTCGTCCGTGTGGTTTGATATTAATACCCTAATGTGTTTTACAGTCGAAATAACTGTTTTACTCAATTTTTTTAAAACACTTACCTTTCGGTGAAAATCTCATTAAAATCCTATGAGCTAATACGAAGATTACCTGGAACAAACAGAACATACTCTTCATTTTTATATACGTGTAAAAGTACAGAGTGTCGTATAAATAAATAAATATTCCTGGTAGGCCGTCGGATAAAGACATAACTAAATATAAATACGTTATGATTAAACAAGCGCAGCGCCACTTGCATCGATACATGTGTAACCTTCACACAAAATGTCATAATTTAGCCATAAGAAGACTCTAATCCATCATTAGAGGATGGGTCCGAGACATCGGCTTGTGTTTCCACATCCAACTGTCAAAGAAATGCACATCAAACAGTTAGCTGAATTTAAAATGCCTGCAGGCTTCAATAGAGTGACCATGCGTTATGAGAAATGATGGGATAATAAATTAGAAATATTACTATAATATTACAATACGCCTATTACGGTTTAGTGTGTTTTTGGTGTTCGTGGACATTTATAATTTTTTATGCTTCAGTTGACTTCATTAGGATTGGCGAATAAGCGGCCTAACTAAAACACATAGTAGCTTACGTAAAGACAAAGTAGCCTATAAAATTGCAACACAAAAACTGAGACTTTTCAACGATTTTTGAGAACGTATCCAGTTAGCTGAGAGTGTGCATAAATGTTTAGTAGATCAGAAATAAGATATTTAAGGCATCATTGTGCGTGTCAGACTATTCCACTACGTAAATTTACTTATTTTTTACAATTGATATAAAAACCCGTAAATCACACAAATGGAAACATGTTTCTCATGAAATAGTCCAACGTACAATTTAATTATTTCGAGTTTTATCAAGTGCGCTAATCAGTCGGTACGGTAATAGTCTTCCAGTACTAAGGTGAGAACGCGTCGAAGAAGTAAAATTGTAAAAATCTCCTACGTCACAGCCATAGGCAATAGCATGGAGAAAATGACTCGCCTATTTTGCTTAATTTGTATTTATTTATTCTTAACAAAAAATATTGTGTTCGAATGCATATTATAAACAAAACTTAATACTACTTAGACTAATACATTAAAATTCTTCCAATGAATAACAACATTTCTCCACAAGAAGAGCTCTTAATTTTGTGTTAAAAGTTTTTCGACTACGTACACTTTTTAACTCTATAGGCAGCCTGTTAAAAAGAAACACTGTTTGGTAACGTACACCTTGCTTTATCACCTTCAGATTAGGATGCATTCTTGTCTTAATATTCTTTCGGCGGGCCTTTTCTCTTTCTATCATTTCCTCTTCAGACTCATATAGATGCGTTTCCTTATGAAAGTTATTTAAAAGGACCAGGATAAATAAACTAGGTACTGTTAAAATTTTAAAACTTTTGAAATAAGGTACACAGGACTCCCAAGACGGAATTCTTGCCATAATACGTATAGCCCTTTTTTGAGCTATAAAGTATTCGTCGGTGTATGACGAACACAAAAATTGTAAGTAAAGCCTAAAATTGTTATTATTATACAACTCATAATATATAATAATGATATAATATAATAATACAATTAAATTCAACGTACTAATGTAGATTATAAAGTTAAATTGTTACCAACACATTATGGACTATTATTAATGGTCTGAAATAAATATATTTTTATTTTATTTATTTTGTAGTCACCCTACAAAATTAACCAAATTCAGCCACAATGTGCCCGCACCATACCATCGAACGAAACATTTATACAGTAGAAAAAATGTCTATTGTCTCCACGTAAAAATGATGGCGATCGATCAAAGTAGCCTTCGCCTGCTTGGATCTCGGGCAACATTAATCTGTGCTGTTCTTAATGCAATGCAATAAGATCTAAATTCCAATATAATGCGATACTGTATATATATTATCGTCCGTAAACCGACTTTACAGACAACCAATTTTTTTTTAAATCAGACTTACAACTTAATGTAAATAACAAGTAAATTAGGTACTACAAAAAGATCACCTCACGTGTTGTTATATTATTTCTGTACGGTTTACACCACACATGTTAATTTTATATTTTGCTGATGCGGCGACTCCGCGCGCATGCGTCACATTTGATTACTATAAAAGTAAATATTGTCACTAATATCTGTGAGTGCTATCATAACATCGAACAATACACATTGGAGAAAGGAATTGCCAGTATCTGACTTGTTTGTAATCACCTAATTATATTAACTTCAACTTTTGGTGATCTTTCCTTTCTGCACTCCACATCAAGCAAACAAGTAACTAATCAACGTAAGGGAAAACACCCTTACAATTTCCATATTCTCAAAGATTTAATCAACATATTTATATTTTTGCTATCATAAAATCTGGATCAAGATTTAATACTAAACAAGTATTTACGTACACAGTGTCACGAGTGTACTACATTAACCAGATAATATTAAAACTAGGGATTTCTGGGAAATATTATATTGAAGTGAATACGTGTTTAAAATTGGAAACAATTAAAAAAACCGGACAAGTGCGAGTCGGACTCGCCCACCGAGGATTCCGTACGTAGCATCATAGGATATAAATTTGATATTTTTCATTATAAATAAGAAATAATGCATCGGAAAAAATAAATAAAATATATGTTGCCATGTGCACATCAAACCCTTTCATATGATATCCCATTTGAACCAGTAGCTTCAATTAGAAATTTCGACACACGGCGACAGACAGACAGACGGACAACAAAGTGATCTTTTATATATCTTTTGAGGTACGGAAGCCTAAAAACGAATGATGACAAAATCCGTGGATACAGTGTAGTGTTTCAGCTACAAATTTATCATTTCCATCCAAAATTCAATCACACCATTGGATAGATGAAGAATCAAAGAATTTGTTACACTAAGTAAGGGCTATAGGACATTGCGTGCGGGGGAGGGGGAAGCGCTGCTATTTTAAGATAATTTTAGTGCATATAACGCATTCACGTACGACACACGGCCGTGTCCACGACACAGCCATACCCTTTTTTTTATTGTCTTTAGGGTTCATAATTAAGTGCGAATGAAAATATTGGATTGGATGAATAGTGTTAGTATTGCCTTTATTCATTTAATGTTATTTATTATTTATACGAATCACCTCATGTCTTTTAGTCCGCTAATTTGACGAGCTCGGTGGTCGAATGGTTAGCAATGGCCACTTTGACTCCGAGGTCACGGGTTCGATTCCCGCACATGACAAATATTTGTGTGCATGAACATGTCTGTTTGTCTTGGTCTGGGTATTTTCTATATGTATTATATGTATGTATTTACAAAAAAAAAAATAAGTACATTTATCAGTTGTCTAGTACCCATAGTACAAGCTTTGCTCTTAATTTGGGACTAGATGGCGTTGTGTAAATTGTCTTAATTAAAAAATAAAAAGAAAATATTTGGTGCGAATCTTCTAGTCCGATAAATAAAATTTGGTACCCATATTTATTATTATTTTTTATATGACGCCGGATGCCAAACAAGCGAGCAGTCCGCCTGATAAGAAAGCTATAGGTAGGTAATATAACTAGCTAAAGGTAGTTAATATAATTAGCTGTAAGATAGAAGAGTTTTGAAGCCTATTAATTTAATTTCCAGGAGTGACTTTCCGGTGTATATCGTCCGCTCGCTCCACTCAATTACAAGTCCATGAATAAGCGACCCTATTCAATTGGAAATAGAGTCGCTTATTCATTGGTATGAATAAGCATTCTATTCAGTTATCGATTCGCAATAAGAGTTTGTGGTAAGGGGACAGGTAGTCGCAGCTGACTACCTTTATTCCCCTACATCTTCCATGGGGCTTCCATTTTCACTTAACGCACGCTAATTCGTGAGCGGCATTTGCGTCGCCCGTTCCCTACGAGGCGATCGCTTAGTTGAAGCTTTTAAGGTTCCGCAAGGCTAAAAGCAGTCACTAGGTGTTTAGTCGGTGTGAGTCCGATATAATCAACGTAGCCTTATGCTACGTTGGTATCCATATGGATTCACCACCTCTTTCCCGTAGTTACCTCCGGAAGGTTCTCCATGCCGCGCGTGGGGCGTGAAAAAAAAATCCATTCAATGCGGCAGCACTGTAGCGTAGGGTCCAATCATTTGTCAATTCATAGCATCTTGTCAAATGTCTTGTTGACGTCTTGTTGTCTTGTCTTAATCTTTCACTGTCAAAAAATTCAGTACATTTTGACAATCTGGACCCGACGCCTACCTAGCGACATCTAATGTCAGAAAAAATATCATACATCCCCATTATGCAAATGTCCTAAACTAAGCAAGAATGTATATCCACCGTGGGCTAGTGAAGCCGCCGGCCGCCGGCCGGTCGGTGCGGTCGGTCAGGCGGTCACGCGCGCCCCTGTCTCGAGCCGTCCACGACGTCGGACCCCAGTGTGCACTGGCCCTTACATAAACCATTGTAACTAATGTGTCGTCCATTTATTTTCTACATACGACATTCGCAAGCTTTCTTGCGTGATTTTAATTTACTTTTGGATAGGACTTTCGATTTGGTTCAATTTAGTTTGGTGGTTGTTACTTACTGATTCGAATCTATTCATTTTTATACTATGGCGGGTGGCGAACAAGCATACAGTTCGCCTGATGTGGAGCGGTTACCGTAGCCATATTAACGCTCGCAATATGAAATATTGCCTCTCCGGATGCTAACGCCTCCACCCCACACAATACCGCCAAATAACAATCCCCTTGAGGGTTGTTGTGTTCCTGCGAGTGAGTGAGGTTACCAGAACAAAAAGGCGTTGGCAACGGGGGTGCCGGCTCGCGAGATATTTCACTACATCAGTCGGGCCGTATGCTTATTTCCACCCAACGTAGTACAAAAAGAAACCTCTATTGCCAGAGCCTCTTCCGCTAGTCGGCAATGTGTGTGAGCAGCGTGGTGGAGTATGCTCTAAGCACCTTCGATTGAGGGGAGACCCGTATCCCAACAGTGGGATGATTATGGGTTGATGCAGGCGACTTGTGGGCGTTAGTTGGATCTAGTTATTTCTGTATATGAGCTTTTAATATTACTGAATAGAGATTTTGACACCTCAGTCAAATTAGATGGTTTTTATCATCTATCTAAACAGCGACTTTGTATGAAAAATGTACTGAAATTGAACATATGAAATCATAATTGAGTTTTCTCAATAGAAGTATGTTATCTACTAAATAAAAATAAGTCGGGTTTTCCTTCCTGACGCTATAACTCCAGAACGCACGAACCGATTTCCACGGTTTTGCATTCGTTGGAAAGGTCTCGGGCTCCGTGAGAAAATTCTGGAAAAATTTGAAAAGAAAAGCGGGAAAATCTTTTTCACATACAGCGCCATCTGGTGGCGAAACGGAGTTCGCCGGGTTTGCTAGTTGGTTCATATATCAACTCTATAGCGAATTGTTATTTGATTGCGGTAAAGTGGAGGTACTTCTTCTCTGACTTGACCAGCCAGGTGGTCGATGGCCAGTAATGACTATTTTGACTCCGAGGTCGCGGGTTCGAGACAAAAATTTGTTTCCATGAACATGTCTGTTTGTCTTGGTCAAGGTGTTTTCTATATATTATAAGTATGTAATTACAACAAAATAAATATATTTAAGTACATTTATCAGTTGTCTAATAACCATAGTACAAGCTTTGCTCTTAATTTGGGACTAGATGGCGCTATGTAAATTGTACAGAAACATTTATTTATTCTTCAAACTTCATTATGGCTACCTGTCTGTCGCCAAAGCTTTGCTAATCAGCGTGGGTCACCGGTGATGCACGTGACTCATAAAGTCCCAACTCAATACTCACATTCAGGTCAGAACAAAGCATTTACAAGTCACAAATCAGAGCGGCCGTTCATACTGGGAGGTCGTAAACATTGTTTTGTTAACAACTCATTTATTGTTGAACGCTGTTACAAATCATTTTTATAATGACAACACTGCGTTATGCGAATGTGACCATAAGTTTCGTTTTAAACGGGACAGGTCTCTGTCTTAGGTGGGAAGCCGTCTGTAAGATAAATTAAATAATTCCTGGATATTTCTCCAGCGGTATCTAATACGAAATTAAGTAGTGTGTTACACACATCCGGAATTACTCTCTGGTTCAAAATTGCCATCTAATTATGATAGTTTAGAATAGAATAGAATAGAATAGAATAACTTTCTTTGTCAGAATACGGGTACAAACAATATTATTTTGATGATTAGTTTCCAAGTCAAGATCCAGGCGTATTCGGCCCTGTTACGGCGTACAAATCAAATTACAATACATGTCGTTATCATTACCTTACATGGTTATTTATTTTATTATGATACATATTCATTTCAATACAGCACAATTAGATACAAATTAATTCATTCTTTTTATGTATATAATTAATGGCAATTGAGGCACACTAATACAATTAATTACAAATTACTTCACAAATATGTAATAATAATATGATGTCATATTTTATCTTCTAAATATTCACGAACCGAGTAAGATAGATAGTAATCTAATCAAAAATTTACATATTTCCGATTAAGAAATCATGATTTAAAGCTATTTTTTTTTATTTAAAATTATTAGGTCTGGCAATATCGAATCACTGACAACTGACAGCAACGTCCTTCTATGGTTTCCTAACAGATGGCGTTAGTAGTATGTACAATTGAATACAAAATTGTTAATCTTCGTTTTTCTAAATGGTTTTAAAATCAAAGTTCATATCTAGATGTTATCTCTCAAAAAATATCTTTTTTGAAAGATTATATTACTATGTTAAAGAACTAATCTATAGGCGTGATAGTTTTTCAGTAAAGTGTACCACAAAACTGCTCGGCAGTTGGATAGTGTTAAGGCTCGCCCTGATTGATATATAAATAAATATTTTTGTCCAAATTATATATATGCCATCTAGTCCCAAAATAAGCAAAGCTTGTACTATGGGTCTAGTAACTATAGTAACTGATATTGTACTTAAATATTTTTTTTTGTAAATACATACATTGTATAGTACATAGTCAAATACCAGACTAAGACAAACAGGCATGTTCATTCACACAAATATTTGTCTTGTGCGGGGATCGAACCTGCGACCTCGGAATCAAAGTGGCCATTGCTAACCATTCGACCACCGAGCTCGTCATATTCTATAGTTATATCTTTAGATATGATTTTTTCAATGGCTGCGCTTGTCCCTAACCATGTCAGTCTTAGTTGGCAAAGCGAGTTATTTATTATCCCTGTCCTGGAAGCATCTGAAGCTACCTAAAAAATAGGAGCGAGGATATTTCTGAAATAAAATATAGGTGTCGACACACAAACCTTGGAACGATGGCCATGAATAACAATGCAAAATAGTGTTACAAAAATGCCATAGTCAAAACTTGCCCTTGACAGTCGCTCTACATCAGTGGTAGTCAAACTGTGTCTCACGGGTCGGTTGTAGTTACTCTCATCTAAGGCAGGGCTATCCAAAGCACAGCCTGTGGCCTATATTTGTGCGGCCCGCGACGGGTTTTTTAACCGACTCCAAAAAAGGAGGAGGTTCTCAATTCGGATGTATTTTTTTTAATGTTTGTTACTTAATTACTCCGTGATTTATAAACTGAATTGAAAAATATTTTTATATTTGAAAGAGGATACTTCCAGATTGGTCCCATAATTTTTTCATCATCATCATCATCATTAGCCTGTATCTACCCACTGTTAGGTTTGCTATTTCATTACTCCGTCATTTATAAACTGATTTGCAAAAATATAGTTTTTTTATTTGTAAGAGTATACTTCCAGATTGGTCCCATATTTTTTTCATCATCGAATATCTACCTGTATCTACATACATAAATGTAGAGTAATGTTTAGTCGGTTTTTTTTGTTAAAATTATGATCTACCGTTTTTTTACCACTACAGTTTTTGTACAACGTCTCTTACTGAAAAAAATAATATTTTTAGAAAATTTAATAACTGTTACAAATAAGCTTAAGTTTGCGAGGGCAGTAGGTCAATTATTATCATCTTAGTATTTTTATTTTGACGTGATAACATCTTATAAATCGATGCGCCGGCTGCACGCACTAAAAACATGACTCATTGTCACGTTCCGCCTGAGACGAGCGAGCAAGCGACCGCGGAACAAGCGGCTTGTGACGCATATATCTCTCTTCCACTCCATCGACCGATGTTTTCTTATGACATTATCATGGAAAATTATCGCCCGTAAATCGACTTTTCCGACAACTACACGTAAATACACATTTTTTAAGAAAAAACAATTGTTTTCTTAAAAAATGTGTAGAAGGTAAGTAATAAGTATTAGTTTCTGGGGTCCTCCAGTCTATTTTGTAATTTGTATTGGCTTGGATTCGTATGTATATAGTTTGGACAGCCCTGATCTAATGCAAATAAAATGATTTGATTTAACTTGGTTCATATAAAAAGAGTTTGACGATCACTGCTCTGTATCAAAGACAAGAGGGTTTTTATGTGTTCTTCGAGCGTGAAAAAAATACAACATAATTAGCAGCGGGGGTGCCATCAACTCGGATAATACTTCTTGTATTGCAAGCATCTGCATGTTACTGTAATGGCTTTACATCAGGCGGACCGTATGCGTATTTGATACCTGCTTAAATCCTCACAGTTTTGTTATGCATATTATATTTAATATCTATAAAAATATTAAACTTTTTACAATTTTATAGAAAAGTTACCAAAAATGAGACAAACAAACATTTTGTTTAGATTTAGACAAAATAAAACAGTATATTATTAGACCGACCTATAAGTTTTATGCTATAAATATTTTTCCTCTCGAAAGTACTCAATATAATTTCGTATCCTAAAAACAGACAAACAGATAGGGGCAAATACCGACTATATTACTACTAAACAACAAGACATGACTGGTGCAAATTAAATTAAACGTTGCACCGAAGGATCAATCAATTAACTGTGATTATTTTTAGGGTTCCTTTGCAAAAGGTACGCCTGGATCACCTGATGAAATTAAATACGGGTGTAAATAGCTCATTGTCTTTAGAGTGACAGTCAACCATACCTGCAGGCGATACAGTTTGCCGGTAAGCATTCAAGGCTCTGACCAAACAGATTTAATTACAGCAGCTTGTTTTTTTTATACCACTAAGCTAGGAAACAAGCATACAGCCCGCCTGATGGAAAACATTCCCCGCAGCCTATGGACGCTAGCAATACCAAGGGCATCACTCGCGAGTTGCCGCCATTGTCAAACCTCTTTAGCGTTTACATGGCTGCGGTTACCGCTTCACATCAGCGGGTTAAATGAATCAAAAATATATTTATATATCTAAATTGATACCCGACATAACCAAAGTTTGCATGATTAAAAGAAGTTGTTTAAAAACATATTTTCGAAACAATTTGAACTGTTTGTATTATAAAATTATAAAAAAAAAATGCTTTGTTTTCCAACCCTGGGCATGGGCATAACTAACACCGCTAAAGCGCGAAACACGGCGGGACGGGCCGGACTGGTCAAATTGATCGCGAACAAGTTGGCTAATGTATGGGAGTTTTACGAATCCACGTATCTTTTAGACGGAACCATTATCTTCAAAGGTCAACTCACACTTACCAATGTTTTTTTATCTTGACCTACGATTGAGTTGTCGCAAAATGATGCATCAGTTTGTAAATAAATGCACATATTAAACGTTCCGTCATATCAGGGAGATCTATTTCGCTCGAGTCATTATCAGAGGAGAATATCTGTGATTGTCAAGTTTGATCGAATGATTGGTTATAGTTTTTTATAAGTTTTTATTACATTGCACCTGTCCGGTTGATCGGCCGTCTTTTTATAATTTCACTAGCTTTTGCCCGCGACTTCGTACGAATCGATGTATGAAATTCTTTCATACCCCTGTTCACCCATTTACGGGTTGAATACGTGTTTACTTATTTTCTTTTAGGTCTACATACTCACGGAACACAAGAAATGGCAGTCGATTGGTTTATGATCATGTTCCAAGAACCACAATGTATCAGAAAAACTGTTATGTAATGTGTATAAATATATACAACAACATCCCTGATACAATAAAAAATCTGCCTTACAATAGATTTAAAAATACGCTTTATGACTTCTTATTACAAAAAAGATATTATAATGTAAATGATTTTATGACAAATAAGTGAATTTTGAAATGAACAATTTAATAGACTGCTACCCTAATTGATGACATATGTAAAAATGTATAATTAAAATGACATGCAGTAGATCTTATTGAATTCTATAGAACATTGGTAGACACTAATAATTAATGACAAGTACATAATATTGTCTAGTTTCTGTAATTAAAATTTGTAATAGTTGTCTACAACTAAAATAAAATAATATCTGATAAATTATTAGTTTGACAATTTATATTATTAAAATTTTTGCATGCTATAAAAGTAGCTAAATAAGAAGAAACTATATTTACCATAATAACTTGTTACTACCTTATTTAAATGGCAAATAAATATTCATTCATTCATTCATACATTTGCAAAGTTCCCTGCAGAAATGTCCATTTAAATTTTTCTCCCATACAAACTTTGATTGAATTTTCGAAAATATTGAATTAGAGTTTAATTAAATTATGACAAACAGCAATATCACGAAATTGCAAACAGATCTTAAAACAACCAAAAAAGTTACATACAAACGTTGATACCCCTGTAGAGGGGTGAATTTCGCAAAATCCCTTCTTAGTGGACCTATACGTCACAAAAGGAAGTCACGGTCCAAATATCACGTTTCTAGCTTCAGTAGTTTTGCCTCGGTGTTGATGAATCAGTCAGTCAGTTATATATACATGTTACTTTATATAATAGATCATCATCATCAGCCTGTATCTATCCACTGCTGGATATAAGCCTTCCCCAATGCATTTCACCAAATACGATCCTCCGCCTTGGATGCCTTCCGCATCCAGCAGTATTTTTAAGGTTATCGAATCATCTAGAAGAAGGGTGCCCAACGCTTCGTCGTCCTACGCACGGCCTCTACTCCCATCTGCCATCACTTACTCGGCAGATGTGACCGGCCCATTACCACTTCAGCTTGCAAACTCTGCAGGTTATGTGGACAACTTTGGTTCTCCGTCGAATTTCTTCGTTCCGGATTCGGTCCCTCAGAGAAACACCTATCGCTCGCTGCGCGACCTCTAGTAATTTTATAAAATACCGGTTCTCAATTATGGCTATGCAAAAATGGATAAATTTCGGTAAAAGTCATTATTTTAAAGTACATGCTAGGCTAGGCATATGGCTTATTGCATAAGTTATTTTTTGTCTATATTATTATTGACTATTTCTTCTTCAATTAAGTTTATTTATTATATTATACATAGATCCTATTTATTGTGACATACTTATAATTAACGGTTATGAGTTATTATTAGTCTTGCGAATTTTGATTGCGACGTAAAAACGCGCCAAGTTCCGACCTTCAAACATTACATATCAGGCCTAATATCAAATGATCGACACGTCATCCTTCAACAGGAAAGTATTAGAATATTTGACGTGGATAAAAATAAATAATTCATATGTAGTATTACTGCGGTGGCCTAACCTAGAAATGGGTGTCATATCGCTTACAAATTGATTGAAACTATAGTGTAACAATAGCTTGAGTCATGATGTATCGCAACCGATGAGACAAAATTTGAGCCAAGTCATAATTCCTTTAATTTTGAAGATTAAAAAACACGGTGAATGTACTATAGGTATTAAATAGGATACTAAGCATAATAATCAGTTTTACTCGTACATCTTTATAAATCTGAAACCGGGCTTTATCATACATACAAAGAAAATTTGTCTCCAACACTTTTAATACACACTGCAATTATGCTCTCCTAATAACATAAATACAAAACCTCGCACATAATGCACAATACACATTACACCTACACCTATTTTCATACTTTATCTTGCAACAGCAGAAATCACACTTTGTGCTCACGGAATTAATTTATTGACGTTTGTCATCACCCGGGAGAACACTGATGTCATAAATATGATCAGAAACCAAATAATATGTTACTCAAGGTATACATATATATGTATGTATATACAAGGTAAATACTGCACCCGTAGGTACAGAAATATATGTACATTCAATTCAACTGCCTCGCTAAACTTCGGTCTTCTAAGGGTGTTATGTGGCCAACTGGAAGAGGTACCTGATGGACTAAGTCTGCCGTTGTATTAGTATTTAATATTACTTTTACAGTGCAATAAAGATTATACAACCAAACAAAGGAGTTTATATTCACATTCATCCTTTATTAATAATGTCTTGGCGCATACTCCTCCTAGCATACAAATCCCAAAATCAACGTTATGACGTACAAGATGAAATAGATATGTACGTGTTGCGGTTTTCCACATCATATATAAGCACTTGGCGTGCGTACTCCCGTGCACGCACTCTTCGTCTATGACTCTATGATGACAAATCGTCACTTATGTCTCGCGAATGAATGATCAGGATGATTTAATGCGTGCGGCCATTGTTTCATCTCATTTGTGGTCCAATTGTGATCACTAACTAGTTCGTCGATTGTGGTCACGGTCACGTAGGTACGTTATGACTGTATCATGTTTGATGACACTTGCGTCTTAGAAGAGCTCGATGGCGTCATTGCGTGTGTCAGTCTAATTCTAATGGATCACGCAAGTTAAGCAACGTCGACCGTGGTCTGTCTATGGATGGGTTTATTTATCTCGAGCTCCTCCGTGCTTCGAAGGGTACGTTAAGCCGTCGGTCCCGGCTGTTGTCATTAGATGACAGTCGTTAAGCCAAGTCAGTGGCCTTTAGGTCTAACTACTCTCTACTCGTGAACATAAATCTTATATAATAATAATAATCTGATAATATATATATAATAATAATATATAATAATAATAATTATATATACATATAAGATTTTAATAATCAACTAATTTTTCATAAGTGTGTTTGTTCACCGGTATTTCCATGATCGAAGGTTCTGCTTTCACGAAGTAGCTACCAATAAAAATCACCATTGCTCCCCATTGACTATTAAAATACATCAACTGCATAGTACAAATATTTCCTACTTCCAACCAACAAAGGGGACAACAAATTACGCCATTATATCACGGAATAGTTGAAAAATATAAAAAAATAACATTTAGTATAACTAGATCAATGGCGTCGTTGGTGGTCCATTCTTCGAAACACCCTTTAAGGCGAGGGTACACCTTTTATTGGGGGTTGCTTCACAATTTAAGGTCACCTCAATGGCCAACAGAACTGATTTACTTTTAATCGTGTGTTTGATATTATCGCGAGCTATCCAGTGTTTTGTTACGAACTTGTAAGGGGCCCTACTACTGGTTTTACTTTTGGGAATAGTTTTTTTTATACTACGTCGGGTGACAGATAAGCATACGGCCCGTCTGATGTTAAGCGGTTACCGTAGCCATATTAACGCACGCAACATAAAATATCGCTCGTGCGCCGCCACCCCCGCTGACAATGCATCAAATCTTTCCTTTCTGGTGAACCATGGTGGTGATAGGGGTGTAAGTGGTTCATCAAGATCTTTGAACCAAAGCCAACTTCACCTGCACGTGGTGCACCCTGCTGACTGACAAACGAGGCTCTGGCGAAAAGAGAGGTAGGGAGCGTAATTGTAAGCTACCCGACTGGGGGATGTACCTCCACCTCACAGAATACCGCAGCCAAATAACAATTCCCTTGAGGGCTGTTGTGTTCCTGCGAGTGAGTGAGGTCACCAGAAAGAAAGGAAGGAGATGCTGCGTTGGCAGCGGTGGTGGCGGTGCGCGAGCAATATTTTATGTTGTAAACGTTAATATGTCTACGGTAACCGCTTCACATCAGGCGGGCCGTATGCTTGTCTGCCACCCGACATAGTATATAAAAAAAAAACCTCACTCTTTTCAGGAACACCACAACCCCAAAGGAATTGTTATTTGGCTGCGGTTTTTTGTGAGGTGGAGACAAATCTCCAGTCAGGTAGCTTACAAATCCGCTGTACCCTACCTATCTTTTGCCAGAGCCTCTTTCGCTAGTCGGCAGGGTGCACCACGTGCAGGTGAGGTTGACTTTAGTGCAAAGATGTTGATGTACCACTTACACCCCCAATATATAGATATATGGAAGTAAGATAAGGAGGCTTATTAGACTGCAGCCAAAGAACAATAACGCTTGAGAAAAACACTTAAAGTGTATTTTTTTTACCTCTTGTGTCGAATATATTTCGAACGCAACTCGAATATAACTCGAATGTAAAAATCGGAACTCGTAGTAAGAGAACAAGGCGTTACTGTCAAGTGCGAGGCAAAGGATTGTGTTACTTCGACAAAAAAAAAGTAGTGGACAGTATAACATGTTTGATTGTAAAATAAAACGCCTGAACTAAAGCCTTTTTATTTTATACTACGCCGGGTGTCAGACAAGCATACGGCCCGCCTGATGTGAAGCGGTTACCGTAGCCATATTATCGCTCGCGCGCCGCCGCCCCCGCTGCCAACGCAGCATCTTCTTCCTTTCTGGTGACCTCACTCACTCGCAGGAACACAACAACCCTCAAGGGAATTGTTATTTGGCTGCGGTATTCTGTGAGGTAGAGGTACATTCCCCATTCGGATAGCTTACGATTATGCTTCCTACCTCTCTCATGGCCAGAGCTTCGTTTGTCAGTCAGCAGGGTGCACCGCGTGCAGGTGAAGTTGGCTTAGGTTCAAAGATGTTGATGAACCATTTACACCCCAAGTCCCCAAGCCTTCTCAATCTTCTCATCGATGTAGAGAATTTTGCTTGTATTCAATTTTGGTGTTTTAAGTTTTTTTTTTATTTGAGAGGGGGGCAAACGAGCATGTGGGTCACCTGATGGAAAGCAATCACCGCTCATGGAGATCAGTAACACCAAAGCTTCGCCGATCCGTTGCCAGCTTTTTAAGTCAATTAAATACTATATTCTTGAAGGCTCCCAAGTCGTAATTGTTCGGAAATACCGCTGACGGAAGTTGATTCTACAATTTCACCATTCGTGGTATAAAATGCCTTAGGAAACGTACTGTAGTAGATCGCCAATTATCAATATGATATGGATGGAATATTAATTTATGGCGAATTATACGTTAAAAAATCAATGTTTTAAGTCCCCAATAGTGATAATTAAAATCTGTGGTGCACGGCAGTTTAGCTTCACTTGACTAGCCATGTCTTTAGGCTTTAAATGCCTTATTTGCCATATTATTATGTCTCACATTGCTAAGAGGGTAAGTCAAATTCCAAAAGCATCCTACTCCTACTAATTTCTTCTGATTAAATTCGTTGTGAGTTCCAAGGCAGCCGTAGTTTTACCCTCGGGTTTGCAGAGGACTTCATTGTTCATTGCCTTTTTTGGCGGTCGCCGCTGTTAATCCTGCCTACACAGGAGACACAGTGGTGGGAATGTGTGGTGGGCCCCCGTCCCGAAAAAAAGATGTAGAGAATATTTTATTTTTGGGTTGCTAACGATCTTCTGAAATCAAAAGCGATCTTATGACTGAAAAATCATGAGAATTATAAAGATGGAACAATACAGAATGTTCTTAATTGTTATGTTACGCAAGTACATATTTTTTGGCATGTCCATAAAGCTGGGATAAAGAAAAACACGCTAATGTACACGCTAATCTCCAAAACTATATATGAATATGGAAATGACAGCTCATCAGAAGTTACAAGTACACAACTTCTGATGAGCTGTCATATGCAGGGACTTTAACGGTAACCGAATGGAGTGTTATGAACAGTGTTTTTCATTTCTGTTTTTAAAGTTAAACAGAAAGAAAGTGTTACACTTTGAATCTGTTTTTCGAAATACCGGTTTATAAGTGTTAATAACTGTTACAGCCAATAAGGTTTACATTAGCATAACTATACCGATTGCAACAGCTCACGCGGCGCGTACCAGTATGGTGCGTCTAGAAAAATGTAGAAACAGTTTTCTAACAGATTGGTAACAGAAACGTTATATCTGTTACACTTTATAAGTGTTACTAGCGAAACAGGTTTAAAACACGCCAATAAGTGTTACAGGAATAATTCTGTAACAGATTGAATATGTTACTGATATGAATGTGTATCCTTTATGAAGGTGTTTTTGAGTCCCTGGTCATATGTATATTTATATGCCCATCATACTACACAACTTCTGATGAGCTGTCATTTCCATATTCATATATAGTTTTGGAGATTAGCGTGTACATTAGCGTGTTTTTCTTCTAATGAGCATATTAAAAACACCCAGCTCGGTCTAGATGTTGTCTATGTATCCATCCATCCCAACTCTTGTACCGTGGGTACAAGATAACTGGTATTATGCTTAAATACACTTTTTTTTTGTAAATACGTATTTACTGTACGTACATACAAAACAACCTGACTACAAGTAAGACAAACAGACATATTCGTGCACACAAATATTTATCTTGTGCGGGGATCGAACCCGCGACCTCGGAGTCAAAGTAGCTATTCGACCACCGGGCTCGTCTGTGGGGTCACATTTATTTGCATTGCAAGCGTCTATACTCTACGGCAGTGTTTTTTATAATATTTGTAATTTAATATTTGTAAGGGGTGTAAGTGGTTTATTAACATCTTTGAACCAAAGCCAACTTCACCTGCACGTGGTGCACCCTGCTGACTGAGAAACGGAGCTCTGGCGAAAAGAGAGGTAGGGAGCGTAATTGTAAGCTACCCGACTGGGGAATGTACCTCCACCTCACAGAATACCGCAGCCAAATAACAATTCCCTTGAGGGTTGATGTGTTCCTGCGAGTGAGTGACGTCACCAGAAAAGGAGATGCTGCGTTGGCAGCGGGTGTAGCGGCGCGCAAGTGATATATTATGTTTCGAGCGTTAATACGGTTACGGTAACCGCTCCACATCAGGCGGGCCGTATGCTTGTCTGGCACCCGACGTAGTATAAAAAAAAATGTATACAGGTTAGCAATCAGGGAGGGTAAAGGGTCTCAAAAGATTTCTCCATGCTGAGGGGGTCGCGTCATGAAAAAGTTTGAAAAACACTGCTTTACGATAACCATTTCACATTGGTAGCCATACGCTTGTGTGTCACTGAGAACCTTTTCCCTCACCAATACAATCCATCTTCCCACTGCACTGCACAACCCGTGTCTGTCAAAGTTAATTCCTTCCGGACGATTAGCGTTGTGTCCGTAATTGATTGCCCTCCGGACATCTGCCAGTAAGTGATCCTTCCTTTTACTGTCCGATTAGCTTTCGGACACGAGAGAATCTATTTTTCACCTAACTGTTCAGATTAATACGTTACTTTTGGAATACATTTACGTATTTGTTTTTTTTTTTTGTTAAAAATTCTGGTGATTGAGCTTTCAGGTTTCATTTTATTTATTTAAACTTTATTGCCCATAGAATAAGGTTACAAAAGGCGGACTTAATGGTAAGAGCTTTCTCCAGTCTACCTTTGGGAAAAGCAGATAAACAGTCGAATGCGGTTCATAAAATAACAGTAATCAACATACACACAATAAATACCTATGAAAACATAAAATTACATACATACATAGATAGTCATATGCTAATTATACACATATACATAATTTTACACGGAAACGCAAAGAAAAAACAATAGGACAATGATGATTATTACATGGACAAATTCTCACGTAAATAAGCTTGGACATTCTTTTTGAAAATCACATTTATTTTGTATGTTCCGAGTTGGTTACATATTTTTCTACCACGTCGGGTATTCAGCCTGGTTGATACTGGGTGACTAAAGCCAACGATATCTGAACGCCGTCCGTCCAGATATCGTTGGCTTTATCCCCCATCTCACAGAATACCTCAGCCATAACAATTCACTTAAGGATTGTTGTTTTCCTGCAAATGAGTGAGGTCACTAAAAAGGAAGAAGTTGCTGAGTTGTCAACAGGGGTAACCGCTTCACATCATACGGGCCGTAAGTAGTATAAAAAAGATATCATTATTTTATCTAAACAAATAAGAACAAAACAAACTAAAAATAAACAACAGATTATAATCGTCACTCAATGGCCTCAAAACAAAACCAGAACTGGAAACCCCTAATATTGTATCGCCGGAAATAGCACCACCATACCATAAATCGCAAGGGAATCAACCATAAGGGTGTCACTAACAAACAAACAGTTTAACGTAATCCCCTCCTTAAGGAATTTTTCAATCATCCACATACATGTGACTTCATAATTCGTTTCACAGTTGGACTGCATGAGAACACTGGTGATAAAGATCTTGGCGTTGAAGATGAGATTTTCGATTTAGAACGTTAAGGTTTAGATTCCGATGAGGATGAAGAGAAGGAAGGAAAAAAAGGTGAAATGGCGCGTACAATAGGTTGCGTTGGTCATTGAAACAAATCTGTTAGGGGCGTTGTCGAGGGTAAATATATCCTGACAAGCTGGGAAGAGGTTTAAGAGGAACGGTATTTGTTTCTTAAGAATAATGATCGAGTAGGATTGACTTACAGAGAATAAAATTAGGAAGTATTTAGAGAAGGGAAGTGGTTTAATGTTGAATTGGATTATGCCCATATTATATAACAATCGCAGAATGAACCGAATCGAGATCAAACTGTGAATTGACAAAAAATTATATACGTGCTTAATATCATTAATTAATTATTATCAATTCTCATTGTTGGTAGAATAACATTATTACTAGTAGTTTGTATAGTTTTCGGTCATATTTCGATATAATTAATGTTTCATATTGTGTTACGAGAATACCAAATTTGACGTTTGTGAGATCGATACTGAATCGAAACTGAATTTCGACCATATTTTAGTTACGATAATTGTCCCTCAAATTTCTTGCATGATTACTATACCAGTAACAGGGTTTTAATAAAATCTCTAAGCTAAGAGAGATGTTTATTTAATATGGATAAGGGAATCCAACTTATATGTTCATAATTGAATGGCTATTCAAACCTAATTAAGCATACTTGTGCAGTGATTTATTACTCACATGAATAAGGCTAAAAATTGATAAGAACAAAATGGAATGTAGAGGAAATATTAAATATTATGTATAAATTGAAATATCATAGTAATTTGGCAAGGAATTACGAGTTTCATATTTCACATTTATTTATTGCTTTCATGTGGTAATAAGTAGATTGATCTTATGAAAATAATTATACATTTTTAATTCTTATTATTATTGAGTACATTGTTATTAGTACACTGTTGGATGGTCTTTTAAATTTAAGCCATACTTATTAAGTATAACTAAATCTTTTGACAATATTCAAAATCTCCATTGTTTCGTATCGAAAGTTTAAGTTTGTGACTTGTTGACCCGTGGCTGTTCAGTCACATGCATTGTTAATATCGATAAGCATCTTGTAAGTCAATCACCTCACCCAACCTACCCCAAAAAATACCCCTACCCTTCAAAATATTTTCAACTCTCTCAGAATCATCTTAGGGATTATATTTGTTTGGAATTTCAAAATTATTTATGGCTATCAATGGAAAAATAGATCGTTTAGTGAGGACGTATAACATAATATCTGAATTGTTAGGCGTTTCTAGCCTGTCGTTGTTTATTACATACTAAATCTGAATAGTGTGATCTAAGGTTTCTTAGCGAGGAGCTTTCGATGGCGTCGTTGCGCGTGTGAGTCTAATCGATCACGCAAGTTAAGCAACGTCAACCGTAGCCTGTCTGTGGATGGGTTTATTTATCTCGAACTCCTCCGTGCTTTAGAGGGCACGTTAAGCTGTCGGTCCAGACTGTTGTCATTAGATGACAGTCGTTAAGGCAAGTCAGTGGCCTTTGGGCGGCTTGAAAACACTGGCCTCCGCCAACCCGCAATTGAGCAGCGTGGTGGAGTATGCTCTAAACCCCTTCGATTCAGGGGAGACCCGCCTAAACCATTGAACTACTGACAAATGTGAAGTGGTCCATCCTGTCGATTAGCGAACTAAGCTCTTGCAAAATAGAAGTACGTAGTAGTAAGACACTGCTTATTTAATATTTTTTATACTACGTCGGGTGGCAGTCAAGCATACGGCCCGCCTGATGTGAAGCGGTTACCGTAGCCATATTAACGCTCGCAACATAAAATATCGCTCGCGCGTCGCCACCTCCGCTGCCAAAGCAGCATCTCCTTCCTTTCTGGTGACCTCACTCACTCGCAGGAACACAACAGCCCTCAAGGGAACAGTTATTTGGCTGCGGTATTCTGTGAGGTGGAGGTACATTCTCCAGTCGGGTAGCTTACAATTACGCTCCCTACCTCTCTTTTCGCCAGAGCATCGTTTGTCAGTCAGCAGGGTGCACCGCGTGCAGGTGAAGTTGGCTTTGGTTCAAAGATGTTGATGAACCACTTACACCACAAAATTAGTTATTTAGTTAGGACTTAAGCCTAAATATGGAAGACCACTAAGTACTAGGTGAATTAAATCCTAATCTAATCCAGTCAATCTTTGCAATACTCTTCAATCAATAAATAAGTTCTTCCACAACATAAATGGTCATTCCAAAAGCTTCTTACTACTATTTCTTCTGATTAAATTCGTTGTGAGTTCCAAGGCAGCCTTAGTTTTACGCCCGGGACTGCAATGGACTTCACTGTTCATTGCCTTTTTTGGTGATCGTCGCTGTTAATCCTGGCTACACAGTAGTGGAAATGTGTGGTGGGCCCCCGTCCCGTCTTAAACTAATTTAATTAATAACTAAAATAAATTTAAGTACACTTAATTAATTTTGAGTCCAATATCAAACAAGCAAAATATTATTGTTTATTGCTGTAGATTTCACATTGCATTGTTAATTTGATTTGGTTATTCGAGGTAATTTAGTGATCTTTGTTCATTAATTGTTTGGTCCGACTCAAAATTACTTAGGTGTACTTAAATTAGTTTAAGAACTTAGTTATTAAGGTCAATAAAAACAAAGTTTATTATTTTTTGCTTTTAATTTTTACGGCGGTTTAATTTTTTTGTTAAAAAGTTTTTATTTTATATTTTTTTGTGGCTATAATGTAATAAGTAATTACTTACTACATGCTTAATTTTTGATTACATTTAAAATAGCTGGCTTGAAGCTCATTCTTCGTGAGGTTTTTTTTTTGTAATACACAACTCAGCATTAAAATCTGTGAATGAACTATAAATCATCTCCTGTTTTCCTACCCTTAGGGTTGAATATTTTTTCCAAATTTTTATGGGACCAACTTCGGGGTATACCCTTTCCAATAAAAATTTTGATAAGAATTATCCGATTTTGATAATTCTTATCAAAATCGGACTACTCTGTGAAAAGTTATGGTCATACATTGCAATCAGTGAGTGAACAATCAATCATCCTCTGTTTTCCTACCTTTAGGTTAGATTTTTTTTTTCACATTTATATAGCACCAACTTCGGAGTATACCATTTCCAATTTAAAAAAAATATCAAAATCGGACTACATTATAAAAAGTTGTACGTGGTCATACATAAAAAAATTATACGCGTCGACTTGAGAAACTCCACCGTATTTTCGTCGGTTAAAAAATTAATAAATCTCACTTTTATTCTCGGGCAGCGACCTGTCAATTCTATACCAAGCGCCGCACTAACCCACCATGGGACCGCCGCACGCGAAACGTTAAAGTTAACGTTAAGTGACGTCTGGCGGTCCTGGGATCTTCCTCTATTCCACAACATAAATGGTAACTCGAGGAAATACCTCACGAAGAATGAGCTTCAAGCCAGCTATTTTAAATGTAATTAAAAATTAAGCATGTAGTAAGTCAATAATTACTTAGTACACTATAGCCACAAACAAATATAAAATAAAAACTTTTTAACAAAAAAATTAAACCGCTGGCGATCACCAATTGGCATTGGGCACGTCAAAAATTACCATTTCCACATTTCTAGTGGTATGTTAACCTCGATGGGTGACTCGTAATTCAAGTTCACGATTTATCTCGGCGTTAAGTTGCTTTAGTTGCTAATTGGTGCATTTATCATAGACACTTAGATATATTAACAAGCAGATAGCTTTGTAGACGCTTGTTGGAATACAACTATGTACACAAGAAAGTAAAGTAAAGTACAACTTTCAGTTGGAAGGCCGTCTATCAAAATCCAGACGCAAAAATGTATACAGATAATGGTCACGTGGGACATCCTGCCGGCTAGCGAAAGAGGCAAAAGAGAGGTAGTGTACAGGTATGGTACAGCGTAGGCGAGCACTAGTTTAATCATAATAATGACACAATTGTACTTATTAAGAATACAGTGCAATTGAAAAAATTGATCGACCATGACACGAAATACAAACGTTCCAAAATTGAAAATATGACACATCACATCACCATTGATCTATAATCCTTATGGACGTCGGGTTTAATACAAATGTTACGAAAAAAGTGTCCAGAGTAAATTTTTTGAAACCCAGTGAAAACAGACCCATATTTTGTCAAGAGATTTGTTATTTGTTTGTGATATTCTGAAACGCGCTCAGTGCGCTGAAATGAAAGAGTTGCTCCGTTGGCGGTGCGCGAGTGATATTTCATGTTCCGAGCGTTAATATGGCTATGGTTACCGCTTCACATCAGGCGAGCCCGCTTGTCTGCCATCCGATTTAGTATAAAAAACGAGTGTGCTTTATACCACATGACTGAAATAAAACTACTTATATCTCCCTCTTAACTTTTGTTCGCCTCGCCCGATCACACTTTTCGTAACGCTCTCGTCACGTATTCACCAGCTTACTCCCCAAATCAAGCGTAAAGAAGTTGTACTGGTTTTACTTCAAAAGTCAAATTATGTAGGAACGTCTGAAACCTGCTCGAGAATCATCTCAATACACTCCCGCCAGCGGCTAGAAAACAAAATGCCTGCCCAATTGATACCATTCGAAACTTTCAAAACTATCCAATTAGCATCAAACAAAGCAGACTCACTGACGTAACACCATAAAACAAAAAGATCGGTTCATTACCACGCAAATATCGTTATATACCGCGGCTATCTTCAGCATCGGGGCGCCGACAGACGACCGCTCATATCCTATCTGAGATCTTGATTGAGATTTATTGGACACGACCAGTGAGTCGGCGAGCTCTATATAAATCTTCAATACTTCGAGAACTGATTTAACACCTCCTTAAATATCATCATCTCTTACAACAAATGGTATAAGATTTAAAATTATTTGCCTTTTAGGTTTGATATACGCATTTTATGCATTCATAACTTGGTGTTAGACGGCTTTCCGGGTTCCATCGAATGGTCAGATGATTTGTTTTGATGATTCGTTAACGCTTCTTGTCCTTGCTCTGATTTGGTATCGGTGTTATACATGGGTATCAGAAAGGGTCTATCGAGATTCTACTCATCTCAACCTATATGAATAAATAAATATTTTATTTGGGGTGTAAGGGGTTCATCAACATCTTTGAACCAAAGCCAACCTCACCTGTGCGTGGTGCACCCTGCTAACAGACAATATTTTTTGTTGCGAGCGTTAATATGGCTACGGTAACCGCTTCACTCTAGACTGGCCGTATCCTTATCTGCCACCCGACGTAGTATAAAAAAAAATTTTTTTTTGGACCATTTACACAGCGCCATCTAGTCCCAAATTAAGCGCAAAGTTTGTGTTATGGGTACTAGACAACTGATTAATGTACTTAAATACATTTTTAGGGTTCCGAACCTCAAAAGGAAAAACGGAACCCTTATAAGATCACTTTGTTGTCCGTCTGTCTGTCTGTCTGTCTGTCTGTCTGTCTGTCTGTCTGTCAAGAATTTCTATGTCGAGAATGCGTGGAGGTATCAAGCTGAAATTTAAACTGTATACTCAGGTCTACGGTCCCATGAAGTTAAAAAAAAATCAAACTGCTAAGTTTACGTAGAAAAAAGTTACGGTCGTTTATTCAGCAAAAAACGCATATTTCGACACACTCAAGGGAATCAAAACCTATAGGGTACTTCCCGTTGACCTAGAACTATGTAATTTGGCAAGTAACATCGTTATAGACTACAAGTACAGGAATAAATCTCAAAACTATACATTTGTAAATAGATCTTAAAAAATAGGGGGTCTATATTTTTTATAGGGTGTCGAAATTTCAAATTGAAACTACTAGTTCAAATGGGGTATAATATGAAAGGGCTTGATGTACACATTGCAAAATATATTTTATTTATTTTTTTCGACGCATTATTTCTTATTTATAATGAAAAATATCAAATTTAATAAAGATACTACGTACCTACGGAACCCTCGGTGGGCGAGTCCGACTCGCACTTGCCCGGTTTTTTTTTCTAAATACATACTTACAATACATAGAAAACAGACATGACCATGACAAAGACAAACAGACATGTTCATGCACACAAATGTTTATCTTGTGCGGGAATCGAACCCACGACCTCGGAGTCAAAGTGGCCATTCCTAATCATCCGAGCTCGTCAATAAGTATTACAAAAGTGTCTATGTATAACAACGAAATCTATTTCAAAATTCAGTCTTGTGTGGATGGCAACCCTTGCCATCCATCCGGGTTTCCCCGGATTTGTCCTAGTTTAGAGAGCGTCCGGGCGGGGTTTCATTTGTACTCCGAGGTTAAAAGTTTTAAACCACTATCGCCTGCTCCATGTTGCGAAGAACCCCGTCTTGTCACAGAATAACAAATATTAGTACTAAAAACATTGATGACATGTCCGGGTTTTAACATTCAAAATCCGAAGTTTTTACGCATCTTGTCCTGGTTGGAAGACGATGTTTCTTTTTTCTCTTTATAAATACTCTATGTATAGATAAATTTTGTCGATCAGCTGATCACTTTGGTCACCAGGACCAATAAACTATTTAAAAAATTCCAAACGATTATAGATCATTGTATTGACGTTAAGAATAGACCAACAAATGATGTATTATACAATACATCTGATAGTACAACGATAAATTAGTGTAGAGTATGTTTTGGGACCGATGGGGCGCCATATCAGTGCTTATCAAACTTTAAACAATAAATTATTATAAAGTCATTGTTCACGGTGATACGGTTTTAATGATTTGAATCTAAAATATACAAGGCTTTTGTGGGATTTTTCTGAATGGAAGTTTTAAATAATAAATAAATAAATATTCCTGGACAAATTAAACACTGCCATCTAGTCCCAAACTAAGCAAAGCTTGTGCTATGGGTACTAGGTAACTGATATTGTAAGTAGTTATTTTTTTTTTGTAAATACAATCATATAATACCTACATAGAAAACACCCAGACGAAGACAAACAGACATGTTCATGCCCACAAATAGTTATTAGTCTTATGCGGGAATCGAACCCGCGACGTCGGAGTCAAAGTGGCCATTGCTAATTGACCACCGAGTTCGTCAAAATAAACGGAAAATAATAACATGGGCCACGAAAATAGGTACAAAATAAGCCACAGGTTAGGTTTGGTATGTTTTATATCAACTTTAGTCGCCAAGTCAATATAATAGTCGCTCAGTTTCACGATTTTAGATGCTCGGTTTATTACTACCCGTTTTAAATCCTATCCCGACAAATCGTATGATGTGGATTCTCGTCCGTTTGCAAGATAAATGTATAAATTTCTTAACCCTAGCTCACTAACTAACCTTTCGTCTGACAGACTACGAAATAAAGGTCAATATTCAGTTAGTCAGTTTTATTTTTACAATAAACTATCCTACACGACAATGTTACTTTGCAGGCTATTAAATTAGTATTTTTTTTTATATCAGAGGGGGCAAACGAGCATGTGGGTCATCTGATAGAAAGCAATCACAAGCGCCCATGGAGATCAGCAACAACACCAAGGGGTCGCCTACCTATACTCCTTCCTTTCTTTCTTTCTGATGACCTCATTCACTCGCTGGAATACAATGACCCTCAAGGGAATTGGTATCTGGCTGCGGTATTCTGTGAGGTGATGTACTTCCCCAGTCGAGCAGCATAAAAATACGCTATGCCCTAACTTTATTTTTGCCAGAGCTTCGTTTGTGAGTCATGACCACCACATGGCATGTCATGGTGCACCACGTGCAGGTCAGGTTGGCTTTGGCTAAAAAATAGACGTGAGCCGTTTACACTCCGCACGTTGCGTACCTATGTAATACAGCAAAATGCAATCGGTGACCTAAATTCTGCTCTTAATTCCAACCTTCAGAAACCCCCACGATATGGAAAAACGCCCCAAATATAAGGGAAAATACCTACCCGAAAGTGGTAGCATTGAACGAAGGAACGAAGTTGGCTTGAAGGTGGAATTTGGGGTGTAGTAACTAAACAATTAGTTCATCAACATCTTTGAACCAAAGCCAACTTCACCTGCACGTGGTGCCCGCTGCTGACTGACAAACGAAGTTCTGACGAAAACAGAGGTAGGGTGCTTAATTATAAGCTACTCGACTGGGGAATGTACCTCCACCTCACAGAATACCGCAGTCAAATAACAATTCTCTTGAGGGCTGTTGTGTTCCTGCGAGTGAGTGACAGCCCTCAAGAGAATTGTTATTTGACTGCGGTATTCTGTGAGGTGGAGGAAACCAGAAAGGAAGGAGATGCTGCGTTTACAGCGGGGGTGGCGGCGCGCGAGCGATATTTTATATTGCGAGCGTTAATATGGCTATGGTAACCGCTTCACATCAGGCGGGCCGTGTGCTTGTCTGCCACCCGACGTAGTATAAAGAAAAAAAGAAAAGGTATGTGTAATCGGCACTATTCAAATGAATTCTTACACGTTCGGCAGTTAATGACAGTCATCAATATCACACCATGAGAATCCACCCAGAAGCTTTTTAATATTCGTTTTTTACACGTGTTAAATAAGTTAATGAGATCCCGGGGTGGCGACCGTTTAGAAAGACAGGAGAGAAATGGCTTTTGAACAAACCCAGTATTAAAGAGTTGGTGTGAAAAGGGAACGTCGTGTGCGACGACATATTAAAAATAAGATAGGGTAATGCATGTATTCGTATATTTTTTATGACGTCAGCTCTGATCAAGATATTATAAAAGATTTGAAATTCGATTTTTGTAGTACGACAGAGGGCGTTAGTTCTTTAGCGTGGTTGAGGAGCTGATGAATGGATGGTTGTTTGAAGATTAACAACACAATTCTCCTTGTATATAATAATTATATAATTCGCTATTTAGATATTTTACAATGAGTAATGACAGTGAAAATTTATGACAAGTCAAATAGAAAAACGAACGCGGTGAGATCTATGACTATGTACAAACTTTTTACATAGAGGTTCCGCCACATCATTCCCCTCCAGAGACCGTGTTACGGGCGATAATAATGAGGAAGGTTGACTTTCCTGCCCGACCGAGTCCTTTTTCCTGTAGTCTCCGCAAGGTCGCCAGCTATTATCTTTCTTGGGAGCCAGATGGAGTGAAGAAGACCAAGAGCTTTCTGAAGGGCGAGCTGTGCCATTGTTAAGCATCACCTGGAATTCGCTCTTCGCTATTTTCAGCTTGTCCGGTGCTAGGCGTCGTGGTGAGCAAGCAACAGGAGGTCCTGGAGTCGTGCGGATGTGATGTTTAGTTTGATGCTTCGAAAAGTGCTGTGATCCTGATGGACGAGTGAGCTCAGGAAAATCTCGAAGTATTTCATGATACATGGTGTCGCCATACAGTGTCTTGATTGAAGGAATGGTGTATGACGAAGTGACAGGCGCTGCGCGCGCTAATGTGGAAAGAGAAGTTTTGCAGTCTATGAGGCGTTTGTTTCGGCAGTCAACGATGAGGTTATAGTATGACAAAAAATCGATGCCGATAATAGCCTTGGTGACGTCTGCTACTATGAAGCGCCAGGTGTATGCTCGACGGAGTCCCAGGTTTAGCTCCAGATGTGCATAGCCGTATGTAGCTATGGTCGATCCGTTGGCAGCGAAAAGTTCGTAAGTTGTCTTTGGTCGGCGTTCCTTCAGTGCAGATCGCGGAAATACACAGAGATCGCTTCCTGTGTCAACTAGGAATTCTATTTTGGTATTTTGGTCTGTTATGAACAGGCGACCTGAGCTAAGGCAATCGTCGGTCGCCATTACCGAATGCCTTGACCGTTTCCCGGTGTATAATCGCAGGGCTTCAGGCATTTGGTTGCATTGTCTCCGTGTCGTGAATGATACCAACAAACAGGATACTTGCGGTAGCTAGAGTGAGATCTGGTCTTGCTACAGTGACGTTGCTGCTCGGTGCTTTTAGTCCGTTGACGTCCTCCGGGTCTTCGCTGCATTTTTAATGACTGGACTTCTTTAGTTAGCGCGGCTATTTGTTCTGCCATTTTGACAATGAGTTGATCTGTAGGAGCGGTCAACGTGCTGGTGACGTAAGAGTTGGTAGGCGCTATGTCTTGGACGCGGTCAGCCAGTTCCGCGAGATCTTCCAATGATGCTTTGGATGAAATGAGGTACCTGACGAATTCGTAAGAAGTATATGGAGGAGCCGCCTTCCGACGAACATTCAAACTGTGATTGCCTCTCAAATCACAGTTTGAATGTTCGTCGGAAGGCGGCTCCTCCATATACTTCTTACGAATTCGTCAGGTACCTCAGTTCCAGCCAACTTTTGTATATGGCGCAGAAATTGTGAAGGCTTCCGGTCTCCTAGCTCTTCATGAATCAGTAATTGTTTTACTTGTTTTTCACGCGACGCACTCAAACGCTTTATAAGTTCAGTTTTGAGCTTTTCATACTTATTTGTCGCCGGAGGGTTAATAATAATGTCCCTCACCTCTGCGGCATATTGATATTCTAGTTGAGACTGAACATGAAAAAATTTTGTTTGGTCTGCGGTAATTCCGGATAGTGCGAATTGACTTTCAATCTGTGCGAACCAAAGTGTCGGGTCATGGGGCCAGAATGGTAAAATTTTCATTCCAACACGGTAAACATCGTGTGGGTCAATGGTGCGCTCCGGTAGTTGTGACGTCGGGCTTGTGGAATGAGGCTGAGACGTACCTTGGTTGCCGTCATGTGCATCCCTAAAATTCTCATTTTCGTTCTGCATACTCGTGATGTAAAATGTTTTTGCACAACACTAGTTTTTTTGTTCAGTGCGGGGTCACCAGTTTAGCGTGGTTGAGGAGCTGATGAATGGATGGTTGTTTGAAGATTAACAACACAATTCTCCTTGTATATAATAATTATATAATTCGCTATTTAGATATTTTACCAGCCTGGCGCAACTCAAGGTAAAAAAACGACTCTATGAATCGGAAGCGAATTTGGTACAAATTCTGATTGTTTTCGCTCCCATTTCGTACATTTAGAATTTACGCTATTTGTATGGCACATCCGTCTCTTAAAACGTAGTGGTTACATTCTCTTTGTATTTTACAATGAGTAATGACAGTGAAAATTTATGACAAGTCAAATAGAAAAACGAACGCGGTGAGATCTATGACTATGTACAAACTTTTTACATAGAGGTTCCGCCACAGTTCCGAACGTGGCCCGTACTCGAAGTATCGGATTGAAAGGAGATTGAACACGGGCAGCTTAGGTTATTTGCTATCATCACTTCAGCTTTCCAACTTAATCATACAGTTACAGATCTTTGCTGAATAGGGGTTCACACTTTTTAGCTTTAATTTGATCAGAGCATTTATGTTTACGTAGTACTAATAGTGCCTATACTGTGGTATGGTTTAACATATGCTAAAATCAAACCACAGACATTCAAAATGAAACCCATTTTATTTATTAAATATTTCTAAACTCCGGAAAACAATACCCTCCAATAATATGATATAGAACTAAGTGAAAGTTATTTAGTGATGACACAACAATTTTATTATCAGTACTTTTTGCCATACACGAATGGGCAATCTCCTTTAAATTATAGGTATGCGTGGCGAGCGTGGAAATAGTAAGCAACGGAACGCTTAACTTAGTATGGATTTCTATGAGTCGCATACACAATAAATCGTAGTAAATTGATTTCATATGCTATTCGCACTAGTTAATCATATTAGAAAACAAAACATAATTTCCAACACGAGAGACTTGACAATTCTCAAACGCACATACTAGCGAAAGGGGATTTTTTGGCGGGAATTCGCGGAGTGAGCTTGTGCTTACACATTCTAAAGAAATTTCCATAATTTGTTGTATAGGTACTGATATTGCTTTGTAATACCGATAGTGCTTTATGTTGCAGATATTAATATAGTGCATAAAATTAGTGGAATCTTTGATTATTTATAACGCCACTTCGGGACATCTCCACCACATCTACCCACCACTGGACCTCTTTTGTGCCCAGGATAAGAGTAGTGACTAACAAAAAGGCAATGAACAATGAAGTCCACTGCTTGATATACAAAGAAATTATTTAAGTCGGGCTCTAAAGAACTCATATCCAGGGCCGTAAAATCATTCATAGGAAAAATACACTTGTCAACAGCAAGACGTCAAAGCTATTTATAAACAAGTGCGGCTGCGCGATTATCGCCTATCATGACATAATAGCGGTTTAAATTAGCGTTTATCTACGTAAACAAGACAATAATATAATCTTACACCGATTACACACCTGTTCACGTATTAATTTGCCGTAAAACTGTAATTATGCCTACATTTACCTTTGCTTTGAATGCGTAGACTGTATTTGCTTTTTCATGATTTTTTATCGCGTAGAACACCAGTCCACCGCCAAATACACAAGCACACGTTGACAACACATTTATATAACTTTTATTAACTTTCACATTGCTTAAATTACGTGTAAAAACTGCAGAAAAGTACAATTTTGATAATAATTTAGACGGAGTACGACTTAACGTGGCCATGTTGGCAGAACAGCTGATTGACGTTTACGTGCAGTGTTGCCACTGTCCCTTGATTAAATTCCAAACTCATGTCACCATGATTACACACTCGCAAAACTTGTGTCAGTTTTCAGGTGAAAATATATTGACTACAACGTGTTATTAGTAAAAATATATGAGAATAAAAAAGAGAGAGCCGCTTGAAATCCTTTCTTTCAAGAAGCGTAGAAGTTTCGACATTGTTGGAGGAATCATAATGTCAAATAAAAGGCACATTTATAGGTCGGACTGGTTACTATAAACTGCTATGCGTAAAGCAATAAGCATTACATGATATAGACTTACATAAACGGCATGAGTTGTGATGTGACATTGGCTTACACCATCTGCTTAAAAATCACTGTAATTCCTCCTAAGATGGGATGGGATGGAACCATCCCGATTTTTCTCGATCATACTTGACCCAGGGCTTGACAAAAAAAATGCGATTCGTGTTAACAGCGTATAATCAAAATTTATTGCAAAATCGCTTATAGTTTGTACACAATAAAAATAAATTATAATATAATAAGTAATATTAAGAGTCTTCTCTTATTATCATTAGGTGGGACACCGACACGCTATGAAGATAATAAAAATATAATATACGTTTTGACGTGAATACGTCATAGCGAATGATAACAAAATCGGGGGATACAGTTTGGTGTTGCAGCTACAAATCTATCATCTTTTTTTTTATGTGATTACGTATACGAGCATGTGGGTCACCTGGTGGAAAGCAATCACCACCGCCCATGGAGACCAGCGACACCAAGGGGTCGCCGATCCGTTGCCAGCCTTTAAAAATCTCCATCCAAAATTCAATTACACCACTGAATAGATGAAGGATCAAATAGTTTATTATGGTAAGTAAGGACTATGGAACATGAGGGGGAACCGCTGCGATTTTGAGATAATTTTAGTGTATATAACGTATTCACGTACAACACACAGTGTCCATGACAGCCACGCCCCATTTTTATTATTACGTTACACACAAGATGTCGGAATTACGCACAAAATGTGTAATCACATAACTGCATCGTTGGTGCGAGCGAGAAAAAAAAATTGCGACCGGCAAAGTTAGAATATGATACGACAGCGCATGCGTGTTTCATTATGCAGTCAAATTAAAAAGATCAGTGAAGGCGATAAGTTACGGCGTGTCAAGTTGATTTTATATTTGATTGAACTTTATTTCATCTCAAGGCCAAAATCAGCGTCGGGCTATCTGGAAAAAATACATTAGAGCAAGCATTTATATATTATAGGCTATGGTAACCGTTTTAAACATAAAGAATTAGAACTAGCTTCACATCAGGCGGGCTGTATGCTAGTCTGGCATCTGGTGTGATAAATATATAAAAAATAACTGATTCAATTTACTAGATATATACCACTGCGGACATGGACGATACAATATACCAGGGGCGGACTAAGGCCTAGGCAAACTAGGCACGTGCCTAGGGCCCGTAATTTTTTGGGCCCGAAAATTAGGTTTTTAATTTTTATATTTAATGTTTATTTTTTAAGTGAAAACTTATTTAGTAGGCCCGGAATTACAATGTTGCCTAGGGCCCGCTTTAGCCTTAGTCCGCCACTGCAAGAGACAGATTATCAAGAGCCCATGAAGTCTCAGCAGAAGCTAATTTTGATAGCTCTGGCTCTGAAGAGGCGAAGAGAGACGACAGCATGTATAATTTGACAACTGTACTGTAATACTAAGCCGCCGTAGCAGTCTTCTGATTTACTTATTCAATACTGTTTGTCGAAACTCGACAAACAGTATTGAATAAGTAAATCAGAAGACTGCTACGGCGCGAACACAGAACATAACTACTTAGGTACTTATATTCATTCATTTTTCTCGGCCTTCTGGATAAACTTATCTGCTGAATCAATCAATCAATTTATTTATTTGCAAGAATATACATAGTCACCTAATATTACAGTACAGCCCCCTAACCACCATCTCTTATTGCGACTCAATAACTGAATAGAGTCGCTGGAATAGAGACTGGAATAGAGTCGCTTATTCATTGGTATGAATAAGCAATCTACTCAATTATTGAATCGCAATAAGAGATGGTGGTAAGGGGGCTGTTGTCAAATTATACATTGTCTTACGTGTACGAGTATAACCGTAGTATTCAACTTGCATGCAGGTGTGCAAATATTTACGTTTAAATTATTTATAGGATATCATTTCTCAGTTTAAGATGGTCACATGTATCTTCAAATCCTAGATGTGCAGCTGAATACATCGTTTGGCTGAATTCTCAGGTTGTTAAGAGCTCGGGCTTCGGAATAGGTTTTGATAAAATGCCGGAATTCCGAAACATTTCGTATCGTTTGTAATTCCGGAATTGTGATTAAAATCGGAATTTTGATATTGTAAAAACATTTGGGATGTAAGTGGTTCATCGACATTTTTGAACCAAAGCCAACCTTACCTGCACATGGTTCACCCTGCAGACAAACGAGGCCTTGGCGAAAAGAGAGATAGGGCACAGCGTATTTTTTTAAGCTGCCCGACTGGAGAAGTACCTCCACCTTACAGAATACCACAGCCAAATACAATTTCCTTTGACGGTTATTCTGTTCCTGCGAGTAAGTGAGGTCACCAGAAAGAAAGAAAAGGATTATAGGCTCGCATCGGATCGGCGACCCCTTGCTGACAGATGTATTACATCTCTTGCAGGATAATCCTCATGGCTTTTCCTGTGAATTCGATATAACTTACATAGATATAAAACAGTTAGTTCAGTTATGAAAGCGCACAGTACAATGATGAATTTAATAACTAAGTAGGCACTTCCTGATCATTTTGCAGGTCAATTAAGTTGCACTCTGGATGTAAAGTGCGGGTAGGTTTGTGTTATGAGTTAAATGACGACCTAAACTATTTCACACCATTTATTTGAATTGTTCCTTGGGTATAATTGAGTGTGTATATACTGGGTTTTGTCCGGAAAATTAAGGAAGGTTTTTATCACGGTTGTGGCGAAAGAGATAGGACATGTTGAGATCGATTGGGGTAGAGGTGGGCGTTAAAAGTTATACTATTGTGTTAATTAAATTATACGTATAACACTGTTAAAACATATGACACGATACTGTCATTTTAACATAAATTTTAAAAGAGAGGTAAATTGTAAGTTTCCCGACTGGGGAATGTACCTCCACCTCACAGACTACCGCAGCCAAATAACAATTCCTTTGAGAGTTGTTGTGTTCCTGTGTGTGAGTGAGGTCACCAGAAAGGAAGGAGATGCTGCGTTGGCAGCGGAGGTGGCGGCGCGCGAGCGATATTTTATGTTGCGAGCGTTAAAATGGCTACGGTTAATATGGCTAAAAAAACATTTTTTTTTATACCACTAAGGTAGCAAATAAGCATACGGTCCGCCTGATGGACGCCTGTAACACTGGAGGCATCACATGCGCGTTGCCGACCCTGTAAAAACCTCTTCACGCCCTTTTTGAAGAACCCCATGCTGTAGTCTCCTGGGAACTCAACAGGCAATTCATTCCACAGCTTGATAGTACGTGGAAGAAAACTCCTCTGGAACCGCACAGTACGTGACCACTTCGGTTCTAAAGTGTGAGGATGAATCCCTGTCGATGGCGAGCGGTGCGATTGTAGAAGGAGGCCGTGGGCATCATGTCAAACAACTCCTCTGAACACACCCCATTGTACAAACGGTAGAACACACGAAGGGACGCAAAATCTCTTCTCAGACTTAAAGGTTCTAAACCGTCTTGTCAGTTTGGGATCGTCAACAATCCTCACAGCACGCCTTTGAATCGAGTCACAAGGTGCAAGCTGGTATCTAGGCGCTCCCGCCCATAGATGGCAACAGTACTCCATATGCTGCCGAACTTGAGCTTTGTAAAGCATAAGTCTTTGCCGCGGGTTGAAGTAATGTTTCGCCCTGTTGAGCACTCCTAGTTTCTTCGATGCCAGCTTGACCTTCCCCTCCATATGACATCGAAACTGGACGTCGCTGAAGATGTCAACTCCTAGAATACCAATACTATTGGCGATGGTGAGGGGTGTGTTTTCGAAGTGTGGAGCCACATCAAATGGGGTTTTCTTAGCGGTGAACGCGCAGACTTAAATTCTTAGAGGGGTTAAATCGCACTAAGTTCTGTCGCCCCCAGTCGGACACTCTACTTAGTGTGTTCTCAATTTGCGACACAAGTTGTTCGCGGCTCTCCTCTACCAAAGAACGAGGGATATTTGCGCGGCCCGTGTAGTAAGTGTCCCCGGTGCTATCGTCCGCATAACAATGAATGCTGTCATTAGACAACATATCATTAATATGCAGCAGAAACAGCGTCGGGGATATAGAACCCTGCGGGACGCCAGCATTAATGTCCATGCTATCGGAGCAACTGCCATCTACAACGGCTCTAATGCTTCTGCTGGACAAGAAGCTAGCAACCCATTCGCATAGCCCCTCGGGCAGACCGTATAACCGCAGGTAACTTCGAAAGAAGACTGCGGTGCCAGACCCGATCGAACGCCTTTGCCATATCCAGGCTAACCGCCAATGCCTCACCTTGACTCTCCATCGCCAAAGCTCATCGGTGCGTAAGATACACTAGAAAATCACCAGTTGAGCGACCATGGCGAAAGCCATATTGATTGTCGCTGATCAAGTCGGTATCCAAGGAGCCGAGTATTCATTACACGCTCCATCACCTTGGAGAGAAGGGAGGTAACAGCAATAGGCCTGTAATTCGATGGATCTGACCTGTCGCCCTTTTTAGGCACAGGGTGCACATTCGTAGTCTTCCACATAGACGGAACTTGCCTAGTGGAGTATGAAAGCGCGAACAAGGGCGTAAGTACAGGACACAACTCAAGAGCACACACCTTTAACACCACTGCCGGTATGCCATCAGGCCCACTCGACTTGTGAATATCGAGGGAGAGCAACGCCCGCCGGACATCTCGCTGTGTAATCGAAATCTCCGGCATGGAGTTACCGCACCATGGGATAGTAGGTGGTACGGCGTCTCCCTCGTTCAATGTCGAATTAGAGGCAAAGAGATTGCCCAGAAAGTCGGCCTTCTCCTTAGCACTATAGGCCAGACTACCATTCGGTTTTTGCGGTGGTGGAAAAGGCGACCGACAGAAGTTTCCCTCAGCAGCCTTAGCGAGCGACCAAAAAGCACGGCTCCCAGATGGATGCTTAGCCAGGCGCTCACCAACTCTGCCGACGAAATCATACTTTGCCCTAGCAATCACTCTCTTACTGAACCTCGAGGCAGCATTAAACTCATGTTTCAGGTCAGAAACATTCAGATCCCCATTAATACGGGCCGCGGTCCAAGTCTTGTATGCAGCCTGCTTGCGAAGTACCTCTCTACAAGACCGATTAAACCACGGCCGTATTTAACACCCGCGGTGGCCACCAGTCGATTTGGGATGAATAATTCCATCCCATCCAAAATCGTCCCAGCCACAGAGGATGCACAGGAGTCTATGTCTTCTGACCCGAAGCAGATATTATTGACGCGACGCTATGTTAAAATAAAAAAATAGTTATTGTAAAATTAAAAGAATTAATTTTGTAATGTTTATTTATTCTAACATAGCGTCAATGTTGTTAAAAGTTAACAGACAATATAACGAAATTAAGTTAGTTTGAATGTGTCTGAATAATAAACATGTTATGTAAAATAACAGTTTCTTTTAACATGTTATTTTTAGCATTAACTTTTAACTCGTTAAAAATAAATATAACTTCACATCACCTCGGATATGATAGGGGAATACTACCACCTCACAAAAACGCAGGCAAATAACAATATCTTTTGAAGATTGTTATGTTCCTGCGATTGAGATCAATAGACTATATATGCTTTTTTATATTAACTAGGAAAAGTTGGCAGACAAGCATACGGAAGCCTGTTGTGAAGTAATTACCATATTCTGTTAGCAGCGTGGATATCAGCCTGCAAGCAATAATTTGTGAATTGTGAACAATGCGATTTTTTGTTCAATGGTAACATAAATAAAATAACTAAGTACATTTCAAATAATTTTGTTTTTATTACACTATTACCAAACTCCCCAGGATGCTTGTACAATCACAAAAGTAACAAATGTTATCAATAACCAAGTCAATCTTGATACAATTTCTGTCCACTAATAACTTATGGTGCATAAAGTACTAGAATGGTACAAAACTCAAAAAGCCAAGTATGACATGCTACGCACATCCACAAATCATTGATGAATCCACAAATTGATCAAAGCAAATCCACACCTTACAGGTTAATGGTTATTTTATTTCATGGCAACATAAATAAAAAAACGACATTTCAAATAATTTTGTTTTTATACACTATTACCAAACTCCCCAGGATGCTTGTACAATCACAAAAGTAACAAATGTTATCAATAATCAAGTCAATCTTGATACAATTTCTGTCCACTAATAACTCATGGTGCATAAAGTACTAGAACGGTACAAAACTCAAAAAACTAAGTGCTCTTAATATGACATGCTCTTAAATGCACATCCACAAATCATTGATGAATCCACAAATTGATCAAAGTAAATCCACAACTTACAGGTTGCTGGTTATAGTCCTTAATTCTATTTTACACAATAAACTTATCCCTAAAATAATGTGATTTCATAATTTTTGGTGAAATGTTGCACAAAACATACTTTTAACATGCCTTTAACAATCCCAATGAACTCAAATTTCCGTTTTAATGCAAATTTAGTTATCTTCCGTTTGTTCAACAACTTCCTCGGTCTGTACATTTGTTTGAATATTAAACTCAGCGTCCTGTTGTACTATAGAATTATCCACATGAGGCTCCTGGATTGAATACATAAGGAGCCTCTTTACCGCGTCAGCGCTACTATAGGCACCATACTCCGCTTGCCAAAGTATTGTTGTAATCAACTGCTGTAAATTGCCTCTAGTCTTTGGCGTCTTGACTTTTCTCAATTTATTCGCAACATATTCTCCAAAAACTGAATACTCGTCTTTATACGCCTGGGTGTTATCAATTACTATTGGTGATGGTGAAGGTTTCTCATATTTCACTGTCCGTACATACGGTGATTTCCTTGGTGGAGTAGTAGGTTCCCTTTTAATAGTCCTGTAAGTCATTTTCTTATGTTTCGGTTCATATGTATTGTAAACTTCCTCATCGAGCCACTCTTCATCAGAGTTTCGGAGATCTGAGTTATCATGGAGGTGCCTTACTAAGTTGAAAGTCGCTTCATCATCCTCTCTTTGATCTTCGGCATCAGAATTTTCTAATATATCGATCTGAAAAAAAAGTATCATTGTAAGCAAAATATAATTAAAAATAATAATAACAGACACAGATTCTCGGTCTGTCTTGGTATGGGAGTTTGTATTTATCTAGTACCCATAGTACAAGCCTTGCTTAGATTGGGACTAGATGGCAGTGTGTAATTTGTCCAAGAATATTTATTTATTTTATTGTTAAAATTTATTTATTTTATTATAAAAAGGACATTTTGAGAAAGTAATTTTTTACATTCAACTACTATTTTGGCTCAGCATTTCCTAAGAAATTTATGATTTGTCTCTTTTATATATTGCTCAAGTACCTATGTACCACCATTGAAATAAAATCATACAACAACAGAGTTCCAATTTTTTTTCCAAAACATTCAGTTCAGTACATAGTGTCTCCTCTTCTATTCTGAGTTTTATAAGCGACTTTTTAATGCTAGCAACCACTACCACGAACTGTGAAGTTGTGGAAGCAACTTCCTTCAGCGGTATTCCCAAATAAATACGACATGGGGGGCTTTCAAGAACAGAGTCAATATTTCCCTTAAAAGGCTGGCAACAAATCAGTGACCCCCTTGGTGTTGCGGATTTCTATGGGTGGTGGTGATTGCTTTCCATCAGGTGACCCACATGCTCGCTTACCCCCTTGCATAAAAAAAAACCAAACATGTGCACCAATGGCAAATTTTGGCCATTCCAACTGTTTTTTTGACAGTCATCCAATAATCTAGAAGGGGGCATCCAAGCCTTGACCAACACGCAGTCCCCTACTGCCTTTACAGCTACAGCTTTTATATCACTAACTTGGCAAACAAGCAACAGCCCGCCTGATGGAAAGCAGTTCCGCAGGCCATGGGCGCTTGCATCACCTTCACATGCGGATTGCAAACCCTCTAAAAACATTTTCACACCCTTTTGGAAGAACCCCATGCTGTATATGGTCTTCGTTTTATTCACACTTCAGGAAAAGTAATCAAAATTATAGATATTTGACCCCAATGTTGTTGCCCTGCCAACCAACAGTTGAGCAGGGTGGTGGAGTATGCTCTAAACCCTTTCGATTGAGGGGAGATCCATGTACCTACAGTGGGATGATTACGGGTTGATGCCGACTAATGTTGCCAGCAGTGACATTGGATTAGCAAATTTCCTAGTTGAGACAATAATTATTGATCAATATTATATTCCTTTATCACAAACCCTGGGCATTTATATTTGTCTTATCTATTAAGACAAATATAAATGCCCAGGAATGATTATATTTATGTGGTAATGTAATTGCTTGCAGCAATAGAAGTGATAGGGTGGATGTAATTTGACTTCAGATTGGGTTAGAAATGCAAAAATGATATTTTTCTAAACTAATTATGAAATAACTTTGATATAAGATGCATGTGATTCAATTAGTTCACATATTCACAGTATTTTTTAAGTGAACTTAGTAACACATGAAATTATAACTAGGTTTAATACCACATCTTCTGAAGAGTAGGTATTACATAATGCTTGTTTGACGGTCGTCAAACAATTAATTAATCAATCAAATATGTACTAAATTAAAAACAATCAAAACATATTCTCCTTATCGATTAGTCACGTAATCGAACTTTGATCGACCTGGTTACATCGTTATCATTCTTGACACCGAATCGATTGGGAATCGATTGAGTTATCACTTATCAATTTGATAACAAAAATAACCTATACAAAACATAAATACCCTTTGTATTTCAATTTTTGGAATTGTTGCCATTCCAGGTGCTTTCTTCGGATTATCAACGGATACTGTATAACCTACGTTTTGTTTTTTCTTGTACGATCTTGCGTATTTTCTCTGCCTTGGTGTGGCCGGCGTAGATTGATTTGATTCCTCCGCGTCGACCTGGAAATTCGCGTCTTCCAATGTTCCATTTTGGCCTAATTCCCACTGCAGTGGATGCTTGTTGGTCAAATGAACCCTCAAATTTGTTGTATTACCAAAATACTTGTACTGAGTATCACATAATTTACACAACACAGCTATGCATCTCTTGTTTTCGTCTTCAATACGATCAAAAAATCGCCACACAAGTGATGAACACTTCTTCATGATGAAACAATAATATTAATATCGATTCTTGATTGATAGTTATTTGCCGCCAAAATTTCGATGGTTAAACGATTACACACGCGTATCGAATCAAAAGTTATCACGAATAAAATTGTTCAACAAAATGGCGATCGAATGACGACGAATAATGCATCGCATCGACGGCGGAGACGAACGGGGGACGGCGCGCGGGACGACGACCACGGACGGAAGGAGGGGAGGGAGGCAGCGAACGAGCGTCGAGGACACACGACGCTACGTCATGGGTCGTCCACACGCTTGCCAAACAATGGCCGAACACCAAACACCAAACATCAGCATGTGGATGGGTGTTTGTTGTTTGCACAGACATTCGTTGTTTGCTGTTTTCGTATCTGTTTGGTAAACCGCGGTGTACTGTGTTTGCGGCAAACACCAAGCGTGTGGAGAAGTATTTGTGCTGGGTATTTGTTGGCCGCCCCTTGACAAGCGTGTAAGCCCGGCTTTAAACCATCGTCAAACGACCTTCACGACCACGATTTCTTACTCACTCGGATCAAGAACTTTTTGGAAGTGACAATCGGTTGTTATTTGTATTAGTTATCTCGCTTACACTTGACTAGGACTGGAATATTAATTTTATTGCTATCTCTATTACTCCGGGCAAATGTTTGCTGGCAGCCGATGCTACCAACATTAAAATTTGAAATTATCAGTACTGAAGTGGTGTTGACTACTAAAAAAATGTTTATGTAACTAAAACCGAACATTACCCCAATTGCTATTTAAAGTGAAAAAAAAGAGCAATTATTTCTGAAATATTCCTCAAAATGGCTCTCAAATCTATACGATTTTTGTGCATAAAAGTATTATAAAGTATCATTTCTTTCAAAATATAAATTTTCTTTCAATTCCGAAATTTATGAAAGGTCTGAATTCCTACCGAAAGGACATATCACAAGGGAATAATGATGTTATATTTCTATAAATATGCCATTTTGTGCCCTAAACGAACACCCGAAAAATGAACTAATTTGCACAATTGATTGAAATAGTTAAAAATGCCGTCTTCTGTATTTCGAAAATGCAAAAAATATGTTCATTATGTAAATAAAGCCCAAGAGATTACATAACTGATACCACACGAAAGTACGCAATAATAATTGATTTCAACATGTAATCTAATAAATTTTTTAGTTTTGCAAGAAAAATTGCCGCCTTTTTCGATCGGTGAGAAAAAGAGATAGCAAGTATATTCAGCTTCTGATATGATAAGGACGGCAATAATCTATGTCCTGACCTCAGCAGGAATCGTTTTCTGATGCAATTTAGTATCGGTATGTATGCCATAACTCAAATGTAACAGCCTTGGGGGGAATATCAATGACGAGAGTCAAAAATAGGGGAGCCTAGGGAGATTTAAAAATACATTAAGTGTCTTCGAGAAGACGAATATCAATGTTTCTTGATTATGATTTGTAAAGATGAATTTAAAAGTCCACGGAGTCTAGGTCGAAATGAAAATCCGAATTTAAAAAAAAATCCGGTTGTTGTGTTCCTGCGAGTGAGTGAGATCACTAGAAAGAAAGGAAGGAGTTTCTGTGTTGGCAGCAGAGTGGCAGCGCGCGAGCGATATTTCTTAATGCGAGCGTTACATGGCTACGCTATGGTAACCGCTTTACATCACGCATTTGCCTGCCACGCGAGGTACTATACAAAGAATACATTATATTATGTGAAAACAGTGAGATTTTTAAAGCTGTTATTTTTATTTACAAATAAATAAATAAATTAGGCTCTGCTGGTTGATAGGTCTACGTCTTTGGTCTACGTCCATCGACCCAATCGCATGAAATTTGTACCTATCTCAAAAGTTCCGAATTTTCGCCGAAAATCGGATTTAAAAATATGTACGAAATATGTACGTAATTGTACGTGCAGTAATAACAGTGTACTATAAAATTTTACGAACAAAAAACCAGTAACCAGAAAATATTCTTTCCCTCGGGTGCTGTTTGTTTCAATATGTACCAGTTTCATATCATTTCATTCAGAAAATATGTACGAAAAATGTACATTCAGATTAAATACTTACGATTTTGGGTTTAAAACAATTTATTCAAAAATAATATAATATAATAATATAATAATATATATCTTTATTCTTCTCCACAATCTTTGGTACTTATTCTATGTAATTAATAACAATAAATCGTAACAGAATTATGCACATTTGACAACAATAATATATAACAGTGACTAAAATATTATAAAAGATTGTGAGAGACTGGTGTCTGAACTAGGCTGGGCCTGTGACTCAGATCACCAGTACTCTCCCCACTAGATGCGAGCATACTCATTATTACAAGATGCATGATAATGAACTAATATGCATAACCATCATATGACAGGTTATAACTAAAAATATAATGTATAATATAATCTATAATAGTAATATAATATATAATATAATGAATGTAGTCGAACATATTATGTTCGACCACATTAATTAGCTAGTATATACTAAATAAATATATAAGATAGTATGTGTATAGTGTGTTTGTATTGTGTGCATGTGTGGCTGTGTGGGGTGTGAGGGTGTGTGGATGTGTGGATGTGTGTAAGGGTGATGTGTATATACATATGTGTGGGGGTATGCGCATGCATCTAACGTATTGTTAAATAATAGGTTGTAGGAGTTTCTCAGTTTCATTGTAGTCTAAATCTTGTAGGAAGGATGTGATCTTTTTTTTACATACGTATCTAGTTAGAGGTAGAACGTCTAATTTTTTGTGAATTCTATTATACAAGAACGGGCCTAAGGAACAAAAGAAACGGTGCGAGAAGACAGTTCTGAAGGAGGACGACTTTGCAACTAAGTGGTTACGACGAGATGAGGTTATGTTAGGATTATAGACGGTTAGGGAGTGCTGTTTTAAAACAGTACATAGAATAAAAAGTTGACGAACGGTGAGGACTTGACAGAATTGGTATAAGTCAAAAGTGGGGTATAGAAGAGGTTTGAAGGTACACACTTTGAGGAGCGCCCTTTGAGCTCGCTCAAGTTTAATTATGGAGGATTTAGAAGCACCTCCCCAAGATGTGATTCCATAGGTGAGTATAGATTGGCAAAGTGCAGTATATACCAGTTTAATTATGTTAGGATCCGCGACATGGCGTAGTTTTTTAAAAATAAACATTAGTTTGCGTACTCTCCCTGCAGTAGCATTAAGATGCGTTTGAAAATTCAGTCTATTATCTATCAAAATACCTAGATATTTAATTGTGTTAGTAGCAGTGAGTGTGGGACAGGAACATGGAGATGTATTGTTGTTGGAATGTGAGTGAGAAGTAATGGAGAAGTTAGATAAAGTGGTCTGATAAGTGTTAGTGATAGAGAACGTGAGGTATTGAGTTTTATCAACATTAAGGGTGAGGAAGTTTTGTAGGAGCCAGTTTGAAACACGATCTAACCCAGTTTGTGCAACAGTAAATGTATCTTGCCAAGTTTTAGCAGAGAAAAGGAGAGAGGTATCGTCTGCATATGAGATAATTCTGCAATTAGGTAATTGAAGGGAACAAAGGTCGTTTATATAGATGAGGAAAAGGGAGGGACCCAATATGCTTCCCTGAGGGACCCCATACTCAATAGGCAAAGTTGCACTTGTGGTATTATCAACAACCACACACTGACTGCGGTTACTAAGGTAACTCCTGAAAAAAGTCAACTGATTTCCTCTGACGCCAAGTGATTCTAATCTATTTAATAGAATGGGAACTGACACCGTGTCGAACGCTTTTGCGAGATCCAGGAATATAGACAGACACTTGTCGCCGTTGTCCAAGCACATGGCAATATGATTGGTAAGCTCGTGAACAGCATCAGTTGCAGAACGACGAGGTCTAAATCCATACTGACCCTGAGCCAGAATGGATTTATCCTCGAGGTACCCAATCAGTCTCACGTTCACCAGACGCTCAAGAATCTTGGACAGAGCGGGAAGCACAGATATAGGACGATAGTTATTCGCAGAACCTCGGTCCCCTGCCTTGAAAACAGGGTGTACTAGCGCTCTTTTAAATGCAGTAGGAAAACAACCAGCTGACATGCAGATGTTACAGATGTGTGTAATGGAGGGAATGAGAATTTTTAAGTTTTGTTTTATAAGTGAGGAGGAGATGCCGTCCCAGCCCACAGCACAGTCATCCCTTAAAGAATTTATAACTCGTTCAACTTCGTCGGGAGTGGTGTCAATAAGGACAAATGATTGGAGAGGGGCGGACGACGTATAGTTCACAGTGTGAGAAGGTTGAATTGAGGAGGTACATGAGGAGGTTGCGCATTGGGTGTTTTCAGCGAGTGTTTTACCTATGGATACAAAAAAATTATTGACATGATCAAGCGACTCCTTAGGAGTAGCCTGACTTAGTAGAAGTTCATTTGCAGAAGAAGAAACTTTGTCAAAATTACCAACATCTCTAATCGCTTTCCATAGTTTTTTGGGATTATTGCTAGCTCTGTTTAGCAGATCCTTCTCATATTTATTTTTAATCGATTTTAGTAAGAGATTGCAATAATTTCTATATCTGAGAAAAGTCGTACGAAGTGTGTCATTATCAGGATTCTTTTTTAACCTTTTGTGCATGTGATCTCTATTTTTGATACATTTTAGTAATCCCGGAGAAATCCAAGGCTTCAGAATTCTTTTTCGACGGGGAATAGTGGTTATAGTAGTACAGGATGTAACGGCTGATTGCAGAATATTTACTAGTTTATTAGTAGCTATTTCCGGATCCGAAGATTGGAGTATTGGGGAGAAGTCATCGTTGGCTAGTATATGGGAAATGCCATCATAGTCTATTTTCTTTATGATACGGGGGGGTGAAATACTTTTGTTAACGTCAATGGAAAGTAATACTGCATCGTGATCTGTAAGTGCCGATTGTATAATCAATGTCATAGCTGACTGTGTAGTTTTAAGCATAACGTGATCGAGACAAGAGAGGCTACGAGTAGGAAGTGTGTGAGCGGGAAGGAGACCGTGGTATGCTGTTGTATTTAAGTAGTCTTCGGCTTCCAGGTCAAGATGCTGAGGAGTTATATCAATATTTATGTCGCCCGCTATAATTATATTTTTATAATTTTTGTGTGATGCTAATACGGTATTAAGAGAGTTTACAAATTTTGAGGAATTTCGAAAAGCGCAGGGTCTATAAGTAGCTAGGATAGCTGTTTCTGTATTAATTTTTATAAGCAAGCAGCTAGCGTCAGAGATTTCGGAGGGTTCGATAACTGAGATTCCTGTAAGTGAGGTATTGTAGTAGACTACAACACCGTCATTTTGATTTATAGGTTTAGTAGAAGAAAAATAAGAGTAACCTGCTAGGGGGGGAATTGTCGGATTGCATTGCAACCAACATTCTGTAAGGATGATGATATCCGGATATATTTTGAGGTTCGACAGTAATACATTAAAACTTGCAAAATTTGCGGTTATACTGCGAATATTTTGTGTAAGAATTTTAAGAGATTTTTTATGTTGAGATGTATGAGCAAAAACTTCGTGTGGGTCACAAGTTAATGAGGTGGAGACCGAAACGCGGTCTATACATTTTAATAGGTGATTGTTATCCATTATTCATAAGTAAATAAAAGGGAGTGACTGTTAGCACTTCGCAAATTGTGTTTATTAACAAGTTTAATGTAGAAATAGGAATTTTCATGTAGCTATTAGATCTATTTATTATGCATGAAGAGGGTTCTATTAAGTGGCATATTTTATTAATTGATTTGTAATTTAGGAATTTTTGACTGATTCTTAGTTTTTCCGTGATAAAATTAGACATTACATTTATGTAAAACGTAGATACTATGTTCTGTAATATAGTTCGTAGACGATGCATACGACAAACAAGTAAGCAAATAGATAGATATAAGTGGACTTGAAGTGGTGTGATGTGTTTTGTATGTGTGTATAATATATCTTTGTACGTGAAAGGTAAGTGTGTAGTGTAGAAGTTATAGTGTGGACGTGTTTTATAGTTTACTACATAGATATTAAAATTGCTAACATTATGAAAGGTTACAAAATTAGGGTAAAACATAGTTTTTCTAGTATTTAAATAACCTAGTTTTTTGACGTGAGATCCTTAAGCTGTGCCTCCGAGCTTATTATAATAAGCTTAGTGTTATCTGCCATGCGTAATAGCACCCTTCCATTGGCCGTCCAGCAGTGCTTGTAGTTTTCAGTATTAGCATGCTCGCGTGCAAGGTAGAAAAGCCTGCGGGCATGTGCCGTAAGATGTTCCCCGATGTATATACGGTGGTTCGAGGCTGCGCTGCTGAATGTGCTTGCTCCCAGTATACTCGTATTGAGTTTGTTATTAGGGTTAAGCTTGTTATAACCTCTGAAGGCTTTAATAATTTTATTCTTCAATATAACTGACTTCAGGGAAACTACGATTGTTTTATTTTCTGATTTGGATGGCAGTCGGCGGATGTCATATATGTCTGAGATGCCAGCCTCGACTTTAAGCTCCTCAAAAATTTTGGAAGCAACACGCACCATTTCATCCTCTGAGGAGTAATTCGGTAGAGGTATATTACGAAGTTCCAAAATATTGGAGCGTGATTTGCGATCTAGTTCTTCAGTAATTTCTTCGACTTTGGTAATGCGCTCTGTGCATACTTTGGTTTCAGACTGGAAGCTATTTAACTTTAGGCATAAGTCCTCATATCTTGTCGAAAGATAATCAATAGATTTTTCTATCTCCGAATTGGATATAAGTAGCTCGGAGTTTTGCCTAATCATATCATTCATGGATGTCTGAATACTAGCTAGCTTAGCATCAGTTTCCTGTCGCCAGACAGTTAAAGAACTTATAAACATATCCAGCTTCGTATCTTGACCGGCGTCATCGCAATTACAGCGACGTCTTTTTATGGACCGAGGCGTGGATTCCGTAGCTATATTTTTTAAAGACTGAATTGCCGTCTCCATGTCAACATTTTCGTCTTCCTTTTTTGACTTGTCTAGATTGGGATAAGAGCCATAGTGGATCTGCTTTTTTGGTGAATGCATCATTTTTAATAAACAAAACGCTGTGTAAAAATCGTGTCGTATTCGTATCGTATCGTATAAAGTTCTTTATAGCAGCGTTGTGTATTGAGGGTATTTGTAACAAATCTCACAGTGGCCGTGTCACTCAATGTTGATCGTAATAAAATGATGAATGATAATCTGAATGACGGATAAATGAGACGTGTAACTCACGCAAGTATTGTTGTCTTGCTCCTGCGCTGGTAGGCGTAGCCGTGGAGTTATCAATGAAGTCACACGGAGTGTTGGCCGGCGAGTGCGCTCTTCAGGTACTATGTTACCCTGGTACTTGATGCACAATATTTTATAAAAATAATTTATTTATTTTTCGAAATATATAAAACAAACATTATTATAGAGGCACTTAGACACGTCTGATCCGCAAGACATCCAGGGGGGAGAGGGAATATATATACAGGGCGTCCCATGGCAGTGCTACCTGAAGGGCAAGTGTAATAATGTAGATAGGAATCTTTATTGAAACAAGACTTCATTTTATGTTTATGTAATTGTAAGTAAAATTTCAAAACTTACGTTTTTGGCTTCGGCTTACGATTTTTTTGTTAAAAAAATAACATTAAATAGTTGTATATTATTCATATACGATCGGTCCTAATAGGCTCCATACATTATACTATTCAATATATATTATAGTTTTATAAATTTTTGTTTGTCTGTCTGTAGATTGTCGCTTTGTATGTCCGTCTGCTACTTTTAATTTTATTCGCTAACTTACAAGTAAGGGCTAGAATTTGATGAACGTTGTGGTGGTTTTTTTTTACCCTAGAGTATTCTGATTTTTGTAGTTGATGTCTCCAGCAATATCGAGTTTCGTTGTTACCTATAAATTAAGAAAGTAAAGCTGGCGTCGAGGAAACTAAGTGTGCTGAACGGAGCGAAGAGGTACTTCAATTCGCAGCAAAGGATTCCTCTTTACAAAGCTCAAGTTCTCAGACTCGCTTATTCATTGGTATGAATAAGCAATCTATTCAGTTATTGAATCGCAATAAAAGTTGGGTAAGGGGGCAGTGTGATACATTGATTTTTTATACGACACCGGGTTGAAAGCATGCAATGCTCCTGATGTAAAGCTGCCACCGTGCCATAAAGACGCTCGCAAAACGAGTACTGCTTGCGCGCTGGTACCCCCACTGCCATTGACCATAGCCCCAAGTCTCGTGACCACACACATTCGCAGAAACACAACTCTGTTCTTTCTGTTAGGTGGCGTGATTCTCAAGTCGGGCTCGCATGCCCTTTTCCACCTGTACACTAGATTTAACGGAGTTTGCTAACAAATTTACACAGACCTACCGATAATCAACAGATAGACAAACAAAAATTTATAAATTAAAATGTATACTGTCAGTTTGCATGGAGTTCTCCCAGGAGACTACAGCATGGGGTTCTTCAAAAAGGGCGTGAAGAAGTTTTTACAGGGTCGGCCACGCGCGTGTGATGTCCCTGGTGTTACAGGCGATCATAGGCTACGGAAACTGCTTTCCATCAGGCGGGCCGTATGCTTGTTTCCACTTTAGTGGTATAAAAAAAGTCAATCAGTGGCGATCGTTTAAATAATATGAATAAAGAAAACATACTGGACTGGAGTACTACGTACAGTATAGCCGCTCCCCGCCGCTCTCTCGTGTCGACCTCACCTCCCCACTGAGACGATTCTAGAACAGTTTGTATGGTACCGCACGCACACACGCTCGTTCACTCTCTGCCCTGATTTCATTGTTTATTTAGACATTTGTATGGAATGGCCCGAGTGCGCCCAAACTAAGCAAAGCTTGTACCGTAGGAACTAGATAACTAATATAATACTTAAGTACATTTTTTTTTGTAAATACGTATTTACTGTACCTACATACAAAACAACCTGACCAAGACAAACAGAAATGTTCATGCACACAAACATTTGTCTTGTGCGGGGATCGAACCCGTGATCTTCTGATCATCTGAAGGGGAAGTGTTTTAAATACCTAATGTAGATAATATTTTTCACTCTAGTCTCAATTGTAAGTAAAACTGCATACAAAGATTTTTTTAAATATTTACTGCACGAGCCGGGAATTGGATCCACGCATTTTTTTTTTACACCGTCGGGTGGCAGACAAGCATACGGTCAGCCTGATGTGAAGCGCGTCAGCCTGATAAATAAATATTCCTGGACAAATTACACACGGCCATCTAGTCCCAAACTAAGCAAAGCTTGTACTAGGGGTCCTAGATAACTGATTAAATACTTAAATACATTTTTTTTTGTAAATACATACATATAATACATAGAAAATACCCAGACCAAGACAAACAGAAATGTTCATGCACACAAATATTTGTCTTGTGCGGGGATTGAACCCGCGACCTCGGAGTGAAAGTGGCCATTGCTAACCATTCGATCACCGAGCTCGTAAAATGCCATATTAACGCTCGCAACATAAAATATCGCTCGCTACCCCCGCTACTATCGCCGCATCTCCTTTCTTCCTGGTGAACTCACTCACTCGCAGGAACACAACAACCCTCAATGGAATTATTGTTATTTGGCTGCCGTGTTCTGTGAGGTGGAGGTACATTCCCCAGTGGGGTAGCTTACAATTACGCTCCCTACCTCTCTTTTCGCCAGAGCTTCGTTTGTCAGTCAGCAGGGTGCACCGCGTGCAGGTGAAGTTGGCTTTGGTTCAAAGATGTTGATGAACCACTTACACCCCAAATGTGAAAATACAACATTCTATATTATTATTGCAAAGGATGGCCACTCTCTGCCGCTCTCTCATATCGACCTCACCTCCCCTCTGAGACGAATCAGGGACAGTTAATATGGTGCCGCACGCACACATGCGCATTTTCGCTCTGTACAGATGTCATTGTAATACATAATAAGCGGCGCGACGTTTGTATGGAGTAGCTGGGGTGTGATTATAGCACCAGCAGATAGAATTAATTACGATGATAAACTTACAGAAATAAATATTGTGTCTTGAAAGTAATGAAAATTTTACATTTTATGAGCATCAATCAATTTGTCCAATATACAAAAAAGCTATTCTGGTACAAACTAATTGTAACTTACACAAATTGCAATTTTGCAATAAATTTGTTCTTTTTTTACCCGCGACGCGACGGAACGGAGACGGTGTATGCGTTGGGGGTGCTAGAATGTTTGTGCAAATCAATGTTTTGCCAATTCTCTCCAAAACTACGAGTCCGATTTTGATGTGGTTTTCAGTAATGGGTTCGGGTTTGATTGGTGCATGTTCTTAGATAGGTGTTACAGTGACAACTCACCACGGGGCGCTGCAGTAAACATTTGTTTGTGCAACCAATGTTGCCATTTATCTCCAAAACTACTAGTCCGATTTTGATGCGGATTTCAGTGATGGGTTCAGGTTTGATTGCAGCATGTTCTTAGATAAGTGTTACAGTGACAACTCGACAGAGGGCGCTGCAGTAAACATTTGTTTGTGCAAAACCAAAACTACTAGTCTGATTCTGATGCGGTTTTCAATTGTAATATATATGCTTGCTCTCTAAAACGTTTGAAATAAAATCAAAATTCAAAATTTTGAAAAAACCCACGACGGTTAAAATGTTGTCGAAAAAGGATAAAATAATTTTGAAACCACCGACTTAAAGAATTTATGCTATGAACTTATAAAAACCCAAGAAAATCCGTCGGGGGCTAATATTTTCTTGCAGTGACAAACTAGTCACTGGTTTCTCGTAAACCTTAATAGTATTTTTTTTATTGAACGTACAATTACGTACATTTATGGTAAGTACATTTTTTTTGTATAATCTGAAATCCATTCCACGTCATGCCCCAGCTAGAAAGTAAGACACAGTGAACTACTATTATTAATTTTAATTCCATTTCTAGTCATTTTGGTTGCACGAGGCGATTGCATTAAGCATTTATAACTAAGTATACATGATATGCAATAGTCGTGTACAAATAGTTACCTAGGTTCTGTAATTCCATGTATACTCGTACTAGTATATTTCCAAAATGTCGGTAGTAGATTTAAAAAAATATATACAAATGACAAATAAAACCACACATAGTATTCATAGAATCATTTTTATTTATTTGTTGGTATAAGAGGCTGTAAAAAGTTATTGTCTAAAAGTTTCCATCAATCTTTTGGTACAACTACGTACGTAGAGTAAGTTTCGCTTGAAATAAACTAGGACCACAAATATATACATATAAAAATGATAGATGGTAAATTAATATAAAAATGCAATGTGTCCTTCGACCACAAAGACAAAAAGGTATTTGCGTGCATACGTGACGCGATGCAATGTTCACCGACATTTAAAAAACGCTTAAGTGACGCGTCGCAATATTTACCAACATTTAAAAAACGAACTGGTATAGACTATAAAATTATGTTTTCTAGATATTCTGTGGTTCTAGTTTAGATTATGCGATCCCGATGAATTTATAATTTCTACATTATAAACATCTAAATAATTTATTCAGATTTTCAAATCGTGCACATAGTAAATGCACAAAGCGAACACGAATATTCCATACAATATAATGGTATCGAAATTATTTTATTAATACTGTTTGACTCATCTTGTCCATCTTAAAAATATAATTCATTCAGGTTAAACTCCTATCGAGAAAGTTCCCTGATTATAATGGTTTCTAGCGGTGTTTAAAATTATACAAAAAATATTTTGAGTAAGAATTAATGTAAGAATTTAAATTTGCCTATATTGTCGATTAATTAGGCATGTTAATTTAATATAATACCTATCTTTTTTGGATATTATCCTTTGTTCATCATAAATTGTATATAGTCAATTATGTTATATTTCTGTAGACATGGCCTATTCATACCAAATTGCTTCAGAAAATGGTTACTGCTGTTGCATGGATAGCTAGTTATAAATAGTTACATAGACAATCGCCGTCCTTATCATATCAGCGATTTAATATGCTTGCTATCTCTTTTCAACGCGCGCAAAATGGCGCCAATTTTCCTTCAATTCAATTCTTTTTTGTGGCCCAATTTTCCTTGCAAAAACATGAAATTAGGTACTAAAGTACGTGTTATAATCAAATATTATTATACACTTTCGTGTGTTTCGTTTATATGTGATCTTTAATGTATTATCAATATAAATTATGCATTTTTGAAACACAGCATTTTTACCGATTTCAATCAATTGTCACAAACGTCAGATTGATGGCTTGCTTGTTGCTTACAGTTGCGAATTAATTGCTAAGTAAGACAATTGGCTCACTTTATGAGTGTTCGATTTCGACGGTTAGTGGCATATCTATAAAAATATAACATCATTGGTATTAGAGGGATCTAGATTACTGTAGTGTACATGTGTTTTCTCGTTACTTAATAAAATAAGCTTTTTACATTAATCGAAAAATTATAGGATGTTATTTTTGTTTAGTTTTATTTTTTTGTAATTTCTCGGGGTTGTAACGGAAGTAGAATATAAGTAATAATCGGTAGGTAGCCTGGCGGGCTGTAAATTATGGCACATTATTATAAACACAGATTAAAAACTTACAATTCATTATTTTTACACCATTCTCTTTTGGTAGCACGCGCCATAAATTCACAATTTTCTCGAAAGCAAACTGAGTTGTTAAAAGTCGATAAAAATATCGATAGTTTTTTTTATTATTTATTTATGATAATCGATATTTTTTATAGGATTATTCATTTAAAGACTAAATAAGAAATATTTTAAAATTAATGTACGATAAATGTAAAGTAATGACATATATGTGTGTCATTGTTTTTTGTATGTTAATTGCTTCATTTATATATCGTCTAATGTAAGTTGTTACTGTAAGTCACAAGTGTCACAACGTTGTTTAAGTAAAGCAGGGTCTCCTGCTGCTAGTGTTTTTTCCGAAACATTCTGTAAAATGTGTTTGCCTCCTGCAAATGTTTTGTCTTCTTCACGGTTAAAGTTTACGCACGAATGACGGAATAATCCGACGAAGTAAGTAAGTAGGCAATCGTAACGTGTCATATGCCTTCTTGAGAAAATGCGAATTTGTGAGTTGCGCTCCTTTCTCTGACTTTGCCTGAATGAACCACTTTGCTTTCGAATAATAAATCAACGACCTATTTGTATCTTACAATATCTAATCGAAATAAAAACTACAAAACTAGATACTGCCGACGGAGAACCATTTTTACAATACCAAAATACTGTTTCTACGCTAACATAAAAATCGACTTTTTAATTTTAGCATACAACAACGAGTCAAGTATATAATATGCGTGTTTCGAATAATTTACTTTACACGAAAGAGACAAAAAATCTATACTCGTACCATTTAAAATGTGCATGGCAGCGCACGGCCAAGTTATCATACTATCGACATTAAATACGCATAAATGCTCAGTTGAGTTTCGATTCTAAGTCGCTTTCGTGAGTCGACTAATGTTTATACATACATAAATAAATTCAAAAATCATTCATCTCACATACGTAGGTACATTCATAAAGCTTGCTGAATATATTCACATATCTTGAATACGCATTATCAGAGGATCATGAAATTATTTAGAATACACAGTTTGAATTTGTAGACATTTTATTTAAATTAGTTGTGTTGGTATTACAAGGCATAGTGTAGTGAAAAGTTAATTGTAGTGTACATCCGAATATAACCGTGATTAGATACTGTAGGTACTTTGTTCTGAACGTACATTATGTATTTCATACATCTCATTTGATTCTTTAGTCTATTCTTAGAGACTATTGCTGTTTCTGCTTTACACTTCGACGCTTTATCGTTTCATTAAAGGTTGTGGGTTAAAATTATAAAATATAATGTCTAACTATCTCAATTCACTGGCATTTAATGCGTCTGGGTTTATTTACATATATGTGAATAAATAGACACTTAAATCATGTAAAATATATCATGCATGAGTATTATTTTTTCTACACAATTTTCACTAATTCCTCAAATGGCTCCTTTAATTCTCAGTTCCGATTCGCTGATAATACCTCAAGATAAGCCAGCTACATCTACGCACATAATCAGATTGCGAGGGACGTCATTATGTAGAATGTAGTCGCGTATAATCCATTCAATTACAATATTTGCATGCATCCATACCCATACACTCTATACAAACTGCATACAGCGCTTATATTGTCACCGAACGGATCTAAACATATAATACAAATAAAATAGGCTCACTAAAAGTAACAAGCGTATGAAATCCTACATATCTACATTCGGTTGGAACTAAAGGGGAAAGAGAATAAAAAACCATCAACTAAAACGTTAACAAAATACACTTTCTCTATGGAAAATAAATAAATTTACAAATTAGATACACGTTTTAGACCTACACGCTAATAGTCACTTCTCCACTTTTATTATTATCACTACTTCGATTTCGGACGAAGCAAGGCAAGTGGACGCTCTGGCATGATTATTTTATGATTTTGCTTAACAACCCAGAATTGACCAGTTTTACGAAATTTCGGAAACAATAACGCGAACTAGTATTAATGGAATTACTTTATGCTTTAACATTTGCCCGCTTGCCTCCATCTACGAATAAAACTCAGAAGCATGCCGTTACGCTGCGCTACACTTTATCCTATCATAGCTTAGACCGAAACCAACATAAATTACATTACTCAGTCCAATTTTCAGTCAATTTCTTATGAAAGTACACCTCGACACATCCAATCTAAGTACAAAAGTTTCTCTGGATTCCTGACCGTGACAATCCGACGCATTCATATGCAAATCGCAACGACTATAAAAATAAATAAGTACAACTAATTTTCGATATTAACATTGGTGTTCACAACGGGGTTATCAAAAGTATTAAAGCGATAATTTCTTAATTTGAATATGCTTTTGAGAGGGCACTTTGTAAACGTGGAAAATTACGGGCGTTTAAGATCTTTGGGGACGATAAATGCTTTTCGTTTGTAACGGAACCGAAACGTCTCGTATCGGATCCATTAACAAATCACTTAAGCGTAATTAAATAGAAATCTTAGAGGCTAACCAACAAATGGATTCTGAAGATACATCAAATATAGTGTTATTAGATATTATGGTTTATTTGGCTAATAATACTCTTTTTGAATAAATTAATAACTGTTATACCGTTATTAATTTATTCAATATATTAAATATCGTTGAATTATTACGATCAGGAACAACTATCGTCTACCACTGTTCCACCTTACCAAACGATAATCATCACAAATCTTTATCAAAACACTTATTATCCATTACAGAATAAAAAGTTATCTACATTAATAATTTCATGATAAGTAACAGTAACTAAGACAATTGGAATCTTGCCGATAAACCTAAGTTTAAAGCGAGCTAGGAATATAAATTGAGATAGATAATTTCAGTAGCTTTGGTAGAATAATATCTTTATTGTTGAGGCTGATTGCCATCGATTTATTCTTTACATGACTTGTTATCTATATTGAGTATTTAACAAATATAACTACAAGTTAAGGAGGCACGAAAGTTATATAAAACCGAAGTTTAACATCTAAGCCACTGGTATCCGATCCATTAGTTTCGAATTGTGGGGAAACGCCACCCATTTAAGAGAGCAATACTACATTGTCTTCAAATGAAAGTGCCTCGAGCGATGCAGGATCGCACTTTACAGGAATGATATAGAGATTCAAACACGTGTAAGCGTGGAACGGTGCTAGTGTGCGAGCGCAACGGCAGCCCCGACAGCGACCAGTGACTGACTCACCAGCGACCGACCGCCTCCTGCGCGGTCGCCGAACGAAAAAACTCGACATCGGTAGTCGACATCGTCGACATTGTCGACTCATCCCAGGTGATTTCCGTCGTTGTTGTCGTTCCGTTATCGTGTTTTCTCCGCGCCTTTGGATGCCTCTGTTTCTTTTTAGGATTGTTAGCCTTCTTATGCTTTCGCTTCTGCCTCATATTTTGCTTCTGTATTCTTTGGAAGCAGTTTCGGTGTCTTGGCGGTGGCCTTTTAATCTTTCCTCGATGTCTTCGTGGGGGGCATTGCGTCGGTTTGTGGCCGTGTCCGTCCCATCTCTTCGTCATCGTCAAGGAATATGTGGATAGGTTTCCTAGCTGCCTCGCAACTGGTATCTGCGTTCGTCTCGCTCGTCCTCGGTTATCTAACGCTAAGAACGTCTTCTTCCCGCTACGTATCCGCGAGTAAGTATTGTAGTTGTTCTCTTCTAAATGCTCCTCGAATAAGCAGTCATCCGAGAGATCCTTCTGAAACAATTGAGAAATTGTTGATTAGTCATCAGAAATCATTCGTAAGTAGGAGCATAGTTTATAAGAGTACATTTCTTGAATCATAACCATTAATATGTCTACTTATAACTTTGTTTATATTTATCCTGTTTCATTGCACCAGTTCTAAATAATAAGAGAATTAAACATTTATCATATCCGAGAATTACAATCATGTAACAATTTTCCATTACTAATTTAGAATCTTCAGTTTAATTTGCATCTTGACTCGTTACATTGGCCTAGTGAATGTCGTTACAGTTTATTAAAACTATAAATTCACTTTCATCTTCCGAGAAGATAGGTTGAGTCTTTGATGGTAGAGCTTAAGGTATAATATCGTTAATTTGAAGGTGTAGCCTTCCCATTTAGGATCGCTGTAGCCACCCAAGCAGCTCCGTTATGCTTCTAACAACCAGGTATGCTCAGTGGGCAAACGAATTGGCAATTTTATTCATAAATATGTATACGAGATCGCCGTGAAGTATACTAATGCATCTTAAATTGTCCCAAGAGCAGACATTAGGTATTCGCCGGCATTAAATTCAATCGCGGTTCTCAGAGCCTGTGGGTGAGAATTATTACTAGATTGATTTATGTCGATGGCAGCATCTATCGGAAGTTCTTTAGGTTATGTTTTCTTTTTTGTGAGCGTCTTTGTTATGTCGAATAACAGTAATTTTATTAATATTAGTCTAGTCGTCTATTTCAGTTACGCAATTATCTGTCTCCATTAAAGATGGCAAAGAAAAGATACTCTACAAAGCTATGGGTTTTAAAATAAATGACAAGTTATGTATAAAGTTCACAGACATTGGTACTTGCAATATTTACAGTATATGAAGTTTAAAATCTCAAAGGATAGCGAAACCGATTTCAAAGAAATCGACGCCAATTTGTTTTGTCTGAGACAATTTTCGCTAACTTTTCCGCTAATCAGCCTATGTATTTTTTTATCAGCAATATTTTGCACTTGTTTAAAACTGATTGTTTAACCAAAATTATCTTAACAAAATAAAATTAGAAAAATAAAGTGCCATATCTAAAATAAACTAAAATAAAAGCCGATTCCAAAAAAAAAATCGTTGTACAATACTATAATCTATTATACAATATGGGACTCGCTTTCTTTTTTGAAGTGGAGCAAAACCCATATTAGGAATAGTTACACTTTAATTTATCTAACACCAGCATTCAAAGACATCAAAGGTTAATTACAAAGTAGTAAATTTGTAACATTTTAACACCCATTAATATTTATAAAGAGCAATTTTAAAAACATGTGTTAGATTTCGTCTTAATTAGCGCCAAAATTAGGACTCTAAATCTTTTTGATACCATCATGTGTCAGTGTTAATTTAGAATATCTTGATAGGCGATTTATTGACTCGAAAATAGTAAATCTTTAATGTGTTTTGTTATGGTAACACTCGAATTGTGTATATGCATATCTTCTAAAACTGTATAAATATTAAATATCGTAAAATACAGAAAAAGACAACGATCTTTCATTTTATTATCTTACGTCCGACTTGTTTTACGGACGATTAAAGTTCCGGTGGGTAAACCATGTTAAAAAATAAAAAAGAAATCATTGGAGCAACGATAAATAATACTGTAACTTTCGTTATGAACTATAAAACGCTATATTTAACGTAGGTGTAGTACAAATATCAGATTTTTTTTCCATGCAAAATATGTACGCGTGAAGTCGTAATTTAGTAACCTTTTGTATGGAGCAGATTGGAGCGTTGCCGCGAAAGTAACAGGAAAAGTCCAAAATTGAGATTTTCAGCTGTTATGGTATGTTAGTTATTTTTTTTTAACTTACGACAATATTGTATATAATTCGTAATTAAATTCCTTATGACTATGTACACTTTCTTTCCTCTACCCAAAGGTTGTCTGGAAGAGATCACCTGTTAATAAGATCCTTATACTGATTCATAATTCATTCACACTAATCTATTTTTCTTTATGTGCAATAAAGTGTATGGTACTGTATGACTGTATCGTATATGTATGTTTGTGGAGTGTTAACTCCCGCACCGTTGTTGCTACGATTTTGATATAATTTTGTAGGTTTGTAGAAAACGTAAACACAATTCTTAAGTTCATTGGATCATGAAATGTTTTTGGGCTGTTCGAGTTATAAATAAATATTTACCTATAATATACCTAATTGCTAATCGTTGATCTGACTTTTATTAACTTAGGTGAATAAATAAGTAATATTCACATGTTCATTGAACATTGTAAGTAATTGGTATTTCACTTAGCTTTTTAGATATTTAAATTATTTCAAAAAACAATTCCAAAGACACAGTTCACGGCGAAGACTAAGTAAGTGACTAAGTACCTAAATGTCTATTTATATCTACTTAATAAATTAAAAAATAACAAACATCTTTTTGAAATACAAAACTCCATATATAAAAGTTACAGATTACAAATACGCCCATACTATTTAACGACAATATAAACCATTCTCCGATTACCATAATCTGCAGTAGTCCGCCAGGAACCTCGGGTTACTAATTATTACTTCTGCTGTAAAAACATAGCGTGGTACCATCGAGTTACTATTACCACCCACAGTGCTTTCTTGTATAAGAGGCTACATTGTAAAAATTGTAAAAAGGAGGAGCTCGATGACATCGTTGCGCGTGACAGTCTAAGCGCTAGCATTATTTTACACTTTTGTACTTAAATGGAAATAGTAGATTGCATTTATAACTACATTTAAAGCTCGGCCAAGTCTCATTAGATTGCTTTACAAAACTAACTGTTCTTACTGTTAATCTCAAGTGACAACTCGATTACTGGCAAATGAACCGTCGGGTTTTAATTACGTGTCGCTAAATTATTGCTATGAATCGTAAACTATAATGTTACGTAATTAATGTTTCTAGTACTAAACTGGCTTCTTCCTGAGGTTCCGCTCACATGGAATCCGGAAAATTACCTAACTCATATCGTATCAATTTCCAAAACATCGGGCTAGCACCTTACTAAGTTTCATCAATATCCATAATCATAAATCAGTCTTAAAAACCAGCCCGCAGCTCCACTTTTAATACATAATCTTAGCCTAAGTGGTCACGTACTGTGCGGTTCCAGAGAAGTTTTCTCCCGCGTACGGTCAAGCTGTGGAATGAACTGCCTGTCGAGGTTTTCTCAGGGGACTACAGCATGGGGTTCTTCAAAAAAGGCGTGAAGAGGTTTTTACAGGGTCGGCAACGCGCGTGTGATGCCTCTGGTGTTACAGGCGTTCATAGGCTACGGTAACTGCTTTCCATCAGGCGGGCCGTATGCTTGTTTTCCACTTTAGTGGTATAAAAAAAATAAATAAATAAATAGTGAATTTTTAGGGTGTCAATTGGAGAAAAGAATGAAACCCTGAATTGTGTGTATTCCGGGACGCTTCTTACGTTACCATCGCCCATCAAATTAAAGCAAATTATGGAGACTCAACCGTATAGCAACCCTTTATAACCTACTTAGTTACCTACGTATATCTCTGTGTTAAACGATCACAGATAATATTTAAACGTTTAATTTTTCAACATTAAAAATTTACCGTTATTGACAGTTTAATTAAGGTATCGATTGAGATGTGTTTCGAATATTATCTTATCGAAAAACTATTAGACCCCACTTCCAATAATAGCGACAGAACCCCAAGTAGAGAATTTCGTTCATATAGTGAATGACGTGAATTACTTCGATAGCAACAACATTCAGAATATCGATAATATAGAATCGATCGATTTGAATATTTATCTTAATTGAGTCTTTAAAATTCATTCGAAAATGTAGGTATTTGATTTTTTGACAACGTATGCCTTGCATACGTATACCTTCTTGTTGGACTAATTTATTCCAAACGTTAATCTTATCAAACATGTTTTAAAATGCACAATAAACAATTGCAATAAATAATACATAGAAAGCAGTATGTGCAATTAAAATATCTCGGTAAACAAGACTAACGTTATTCCTAACAAGATTATTCCAAGCTTCAGGCACATGCAAATATGGATGCTCATAACATTTCCATATATTTTCATTCGAATAAATCGTGGCAACCTTGCAGGTCAAATATTTTGCAATCGATAGATCATCGATAATCGATAAGAGGGATTACACCGCAGCCCTAGTAGGGTTATCAATTCAATCTCTATGGAGTAAAAATAATAGTAGATTGTTTGACGGTTCTTTGTCCTTGTAAAGGGTATAATATGACGGAATAAAATTTTAGTGTCCTCCTCACGACACGGCCGGCGATCCGGCGTTACGTGTCACTGATGTTTTTGTAAAATAAAATCACACGTCTCTACATTTTAGAGTGCGACTGTTGGTTTTATTATACTAAAAAGGAGGGGTGTTATAATTGTGCTACCAAACGGTTTAACAAATTTTGATTTAATTTATTTCATTTGCATAGGTTAACAATAAAATTGGTCGCCGCTTCCAGAGCGGAGACCAATTGATAATCTAAGTTCATTTGATTCATCAAGGATGTGATTCAAAAAGCCGCTCAACCGTCTGAAGATTATCAGCTTTTTTATGAAGGGATATGTATAACTACCACGTGGTCTGATGGATATATTATATTACATCATAGGACGACATTAGCAAAAGGAACTTAAACATAAGTTTGATCTGATAAATGGTAACCAGGGGCTGGAGATGGATTAAGAAAAATATTTTTTTAAATCACCAATTTCCTAATAGTTGACTGGTACAGAATGCAATCAGCGTTGAGTCGGCCTATTGTACCAACTAGCTGTGGTCAATAAAGTTATAAAAAAATAAATAAGTATTTTTTTTCTTGGACGGAGGTTAAAACTGTTAATAAATTAACAGGTGTAGAATAATATCATCAATAATACAATTTAGTATTAGCTTTTGGTTACTTCGCAGAATACAAGCGTGTATAAATTGTAATATTTTCCATATTTTCAAAGTAATTTTAAACTATTTTCGATTGAATTATAATTAGAATAATACAAAATGCTTTCAATCCAAAATCGGTTAACAGACAAACTAATGTAAACGCTAAATTAGAAAGTCGCTTTGAAACCTAATTTACGCGCATCCCGAGTTATTTATTCAGCAATAAATATGTCAATTACAGTGGCCTAGCCGCGGGTGATATATTAACGCGCCCCCCACAATTTACCATTCAGTTAAACTGAAAAATATTCTCATAGACATGTCATGGTACTGTGTCGGAATCATTTTACATGTTTAATAATTAGTTTGAGCAAACGATGCAGTTTATTTCCATGGATTAATAATAAATGACCTGAAAAAAATCAAGGTTCGCAGACGAATGTGTAAACTTACGTTATCAGACATGAAACTTATCACAAATAGAAGATTTTTTTTGTCACCCATATAAATGTTAGATATGGAACAAAATATTCGTATAAGTAAGTACTTATGTTATATTAAGTCAAAATTATTACAAAGAAGACTGTTTGACTTTTACTATGTACGGTAGCCACTACCTATCAGGCGTCACAAGCTTGTCGCTACCGACTCATCCAAAAAAAATGTTACTAATCACAAAGTGGAAAAAATATTCAACTGATAAGTAATTCTAAAGTTCTCTGTTATTTTTTACCAAATGATCTAGAGTACCTTGTAAGGTTAAGATGCTTTTACCTGTAGATAGATGCCTTATATTTGCATCCATTAAGCAAGGTAATTGCCCGGCATTCACTCAGTCCCGCGCCACTCATCGACGCTGCAAGTTGTTAGCGTTAATGAAAAATAATTATTTAAAACTTTTAGATTAAATGCACGTTCGATTTCTTTCTTCGCGTATACTGCATGTTAACACGCGTAGGTATATTATAGTAAGGGCTTTATAACCAATTTTTACTGTCGTGCGAATATCATGGCGCAACTATGACCCAGCTATATAAAATATCATACATGTACCGTAAGATTATATGAAGTTTATTATTAGGTTATATTAATAAAACAATATTCCATTTTAATTCCGCTACCTGTGTGCGTGACACAATTTGATAAAAAAAAATCTTCACACTTGTTTTCTGAAGAGACTTCGGCGAAAAAAAAAAGAATGTCCGATTGGCGCCCAAATGTGACAAGCTTCACAGGGTTATCAACTGCGACTACAGATTATTAAAAATTCCAAGAAACACGGACCAAAGCGGCCGATTAAAAGATCGATGAGATGAAATTGCGTTAGTTCCGAGTATTTTGATGGGATTCCATCAACCTTCCAAATTCCAGAAAGCGAATGGATGGCTGCCGTCTAAGAATCTAGTGTTAGTTAATAAATTCGTGCCTAAAACATTAATTTCCAGTATACTTTTTCCTGCAAGCTTTTATTGATCCAGCACATCGCCATTATAGTACTACGTAAGTAACATATTATTATGATGCATTTACAGAATACGTTCTTAATTTGTAATATTAACACAATAATTTCTGTTTTTCCTATGTGACACGGTAAGTATTTATCTTCAATAAAGTAAAGATAAATGCTTACCGTGTCATATATGATATTATAAACTAAATTACTAACTTTAGTATTTACACCTCTCAAAAGTGTCAATAGAACTTAGACAATATGATAATTATAAGTACTATCATGTAATAATTATCATAATGCATAAAAATTTGTAGCTAGATAGGTACAGCAGATGATTTCCAGCATTACCATACCACATTTAATTTCTGCTAAACGTAAGTGTATTTCGAAAAAATCTTTTCCCACCAGGCCACAGAATACCACGTCTATACTATTAAATTATGTCGCTTTCCGCGTTTGTCTGTCTGTTTATCGGCTAACTCCACCTAAACTAAAATAAATCATTCAAGTATTTGTGTGGCCGATTTTAATTCGGTTTTCACTGTCATTTAGAGAATGTCTTCTGGAATGTTTTTCTGTATAAGTCATCATCATCATCATCATCATCAGGTCATTATAGTCTCCACTACAGGAGCACGACCCTCTATCGTCCGTCCCAGACAGAAGGAGGATTTGGCCTACACTCCCCACGTTGGCCAGACCGGTTGGGGAGGCCTGATCGATGTTTTATAGGTAATGTATTTCCCTTAGTCGCCTTGTACGACATCCACGGGAAGAGACGGAGTGATTCTATTCTAGTCTGCCGGAAACCACACGGCCAATCTGTATAAGTAATACATTTCTATTATACCACACGGGTGAAGCCGAAGCGGGTCGGTAGTATTAAATAGCTCAATGTATAGATATATTCAGTGGTCAATATTGCTATATTACCCAAAAAGAAAAAAATGCCTATACATATTTAAAATATTAGTTTCTGTTACAATATATTTTTCAATTATTATATTAAATAATTCATCACATGAATAATATTTTTTTAATAATATTATAATGATAAATTCTTATCTAAAGTGTTATTCATAAAATAAATTATAGACAGAAGTAAGAGATTTAATAATAGATTGAAGCCTCAAATCTATGTTATCTATAATAAAGTCGTTAAAGCTCAACCTACCAATTATATTTCGTTTTATTTTTCTTAAATCCCTAATCTAGATTTTAAATTATGGCACTAATAACCATCTAACGATATATTTGCCTCCAAAATTAGCTATTATTTTTTTAAATTTGTGTTTGTCTACGGCCTGTTATTATGCTTTTGTTCTTGACACTTGTAACAAAAAGTTTGAACGTTGGCAGCATTAATTTTCGGCGGCAAATCTTTAATAGGTTTTGTAAATATTACTTTTTTGTTAGTCTTAAGTTGTTAATAATTCATGAAGCGTTGTAACGTGCCGATTTTTTTATTTAAGAGATCAAATACTTGGAATCTAGACCAGGTTCGTTAGATTATCTATGGGTAATCCAAATGTCACGGATATTTTATGGTCGTGATGTCGAATATCGATAAATCTTAGTTTGCTATGGCTATCCTGAATTTTGCCGGATTTGAAATTTGTGTGATGCTAAGTTATTGCTTTCTAAATATTTATTGAACGAAAATGGGGTTAATTTTAATGGTCTTTGCCCAAATGTAGAGTAAATAAATTGCCATCTATTTATTTTACTACTTGTTGCCAACTTGGTGTTTATGGTATCTCTAGATGTAGATTGGGACCGTGGAATGATGTTACACTATCCCCAAACTTAATTTAGAAAAAATCATAACTTGATTTTTTTAACGTAATAAAAAAACAAAATTCTTTCGAATTTCCTTATTTTTGTTAAATTAAATTTGAGATTCTTGCAGAATTTTCACTGTTTTACATAGAAATAATGTCCTGTCTCTGTTATTTTGGCCAAAGCACAGCACTAAATATATTGCAGCACCATAGACTAGAATTTTTATTTTATCTATGAACAGAACAAAAGATTCAATCTCACATCTCGCTTTTACGTTGTCGGGGGTTAAAAATAGAGAAATGAAGAGATAAAAAGTTTACGATCCGATATAGTGTGATTGTCGCCAGTAACATATCTGGTTTATGGGTTTTTAACTTCCATATTTGGTTGCTCTGGAGTGGGAGTGGCATAGAGTCGTTATTGTATTTTAAGATTTTTGGTGTTGATAGATAAAAACACATTAGGTCTTACGAGTTGGATGGCGTCGATATACGTGTCTAATCTAATTTGATCAGGTAGCGTAGTCTTGTAATCCGTCTGTGTATTTATTTCGTGCGTTCGTTTGTGCTTTGGAGGCCATATTAAGCCATCTGTTGTAATTAGAGCAAAGTTAGTGACTAGGGTTGCCACCTTTTTTTTTGCACTTAAAGTACATAGTATCAAAATAAAGTACAATTTATTTTTCTGTATTATTATGTTTAAAATCATATTTTTATTACTTTTTGCGGTTTGTATCAAATTTGTATTTCTACTAGTCAATTGCACAGCATTATTACGGTCTATATTTAAATTAAAGTAAATAAGTAATTCATTTTTATCAAATTCAGAGATGCTCTGTTTCTTTCGACTCGCCATACCACTAAACTTTTCAAAATCTCAAAGAAAACAAATTATCCGAAATAAAGTATTTTCGTGTACTTTATTATTCTCTATTATTCTCATAAAGTATAGAGTACAATTACCAGAAATAACGTGAAATACTTTATAAAGTACGGGTGGCAACCCTATTAGTGACCTTGCGTTAATATATTGCGAACGTTACACGTTAATATGGTTAAGGTAACCGCTCCACATCAGACGGGCTATATGCTTGTCTGCTGTCCAACATAGTATAAAAAACATAGACATTAATAGGTAAAGCGGTTATCGTAACCTTTAGACACTTGACGAGCTCGGTGGTCGAATGGTTAGCAATGGCCACTTTGACTCCGAGGTCGCGGGTTCGATTCCCGCACAAGACAAATATTTGTGTGCATGAACATGTCTGTTTGTCTTGGTCTGGGTATTTTCTATGTATTATATGTATGTATTTACAAAAAAAAAATGTGTTTAAGTATAATATCAGTTATGTCAGGTCAGTCAGGGTACTAGACCCATAGTACAAGCTTTGCTTAGTTTGGGACTAGATGGCGCTGTGTAAATTGTCCAGAAATATTTATTTATTATTTATTTACTTGCAATACAAGGAATATTTCCCGCGCGCTGGTACAGTTGCTGCTAATGCAGTATATCCTCAGAACTGGTGACTTCATTCATTTGTAGGAGCACAACAACTCTCAAGTTATTTAGCTTAAGACTTTTGCGAGGTAAAGTTTAGACGGGTCCAATAGCCCCAGAATATGCTATACATGGGTTAGATATATCTACTTCTCTTTCGCCAGAGCGTCTTTGCTGATCGGCAGGTTATACCACGTGAAGGTAAAAAGGCTTTGGCATTATACAGACGATGAAGAGCCAAAAAATCGAAGACATCCAAAATAATTTTGGTAAGTCGTTCATCAACATCTTTGAACCAAAGTCAACCTCACCTGCACGTGGTGCACCTTGCTGACTGATAAACGAGGCTTTGACGAAAAGAGAGGTAGGGCATAGCGTATTTTATAAGCTGCCCGACTGGTGAAGTATTGCTACCTCACATAGAATATCACAACCAAATAACAATTCCCTTGAGGGTTTCTGTGTTACTGCGAGTGAGTGTTGTCACCACAAAGAAAGGAAAGAGTATAGGCTGGCAACGGATCGGTGACCTCTTGGTGTTGCTGATCTCCATTGGTGGTGGTGATTGCTTTCCCCTCACTCACTCACTCGTTTACTCGTTTCGTTTGTCCCCCTCTCATATAAAAAAATGATTAGCAAAACAATCACGAGATCTCAATTCGCAGTGATAATTTATGGTACATATTATTTATTTTCTAATATTCTAGTACATAATAGGTAGGGGGAAAAGTCTTTTCGCATTATAGTATGTATGAACTTGTAATAAAATCTCTTTGGTTATACCATTTGTATCAGGCAGGTTTTGATATCTTTAAAAAGTTTAAATTTTAAAAAAGATAATTCCAAATTCAAATTAAGTAAATGTGTGATTTTCATTTGTTTTTTTTACTGTCAAGATGAGTGAATCTAATGAAGAAATTCGATTCATTTTAAAATTTTACTACAAAAAAGGTAAAAATGCAACGCAAGCTACGAAAAAAATTTGTGACGTTTATGGACCTAGTGCAGTGTCTGTGAGAGTAGCACAAATTTGGTTTAAGCGTTTTCAATCAGGAAATTTTGATGTGAAAGTTGCACGTCGCTCTGGTCGCCCTGTTACGGATAAAATGGATGCCATTTTTGAAAAAGTGGACCAAGATCGGCTAATCAGTAGTTACGACGTAGCTGAAGAATTAGGAATTGACCACAAAACAGTTTTGGCGCATTTGAAAAAAGCTGGGTACACTAAAAAGCTCGATATTTGGGTGCCTCACGATCTCACTGAAAGAAACTTAATGAACCGTGTACTCATTTGCGATTCTTTACTACGACGTAATGAAAGCGAACCGTTTTTGAAGAAGCTTATAACTGGTGATGAAAAGTGGATCACGTACGACAAGAACGTGCGAAAAAGGTCGTGGTCAAAGGCCGGTCAGGCTTCACAGACTCTGGCAAAACCCGGGTTAACCCGCAACAAGGTGATGAAGTGTGTATGGTGGGATTGGAAGGGCATTATTCATTATGAGCTCTTACCGCCAGGCAGGACTATCGATTCTGAACTCTACTGTGAACAACTGATTAGATTAAAGCAAAAAGTTGAGAGAAAGCGGCCGGAATTAATTAACAGAAGGGGTGTGATTTTTCATCATGATAACGCTAGACCTCACACTTCTTTAGCCACTCAGCAAAAATTAAGAGAGTTTGACTGGGAGGTGTTAATGCATCCGCCGTATAGTCCTGACCTTGCACCTCCTGATTTCCACCTGTTTCGGTCTCTTCAGAATTCTTTAGGCAATGTCAGGTTAACATCACGAGAAGACTGCCAAAACCACTTGTCGTGGTTTTTTGAACAGAAGTCCCAAAATTTCTATAGTAATGGGATCATGTCTCTACCTACAAGATGGCAAAAAGTTATCGAACAAAATGGCACCTACATACTTTAGTTAAATGTAAATAAACTTTATTAAAAAATGTTTTGAATTTTCATATAAAATACGAAAAGACTTTTTCCCCAACCTAATATATTAAATAAATAAATAAAAAAACAAATAAAATACATACCTATATTTATTGTAAAAACTTTTTACTTATTTCTACTCCACAGATAAGTATCATTGATTGGTCGAATGAAATCGATATTTAAAAACTCGATATCATTATTAATCATTAATAAATTTATAACGTTTAGAATTATAATCTTATAATCTCAGCGACATCGCCGCGGCGTTTCGTCCTTTATTAAATTCTAAGGTACCTGCCTGACGAACAGCGAGTAGCGAGCGAAGAGTGCGAGCGGAATATTCACTGTTCAGGGGGGCTAGCCAAATGTCAGTTTGCGAAGTAGGAAAGCGTAGCGATCGCTAATTTGAACTGTGGAGCTCATACTAAAATGTTCGAATTGACAAATGTCACGTGATCTATCTAACGTTCGTTACGCTACGAATTACACTTGGCTAGGGGGGCAGTTGTCCACTTCCAGTAATGTTTAATTGTCGTAGCGATTTGGTCGTTATTGCGTTCAGTATTATTATTCTCTTTTCAAGTATATTTAACGATCATTCACATGAGGACCATTCCATAAGTTGTAATTGTACGTTACAATTGAATTTAATGTTCTTTGAGAGAATGAGTATCGAGTATATGGAGAAATGGTAAATGTGAAGAAATCCAATCAAGTTCTGAATCGCTGCGATAAAGTAGCAATTGAGCATTTACGGAAATCAAAGCATAGAGATTTTGCTAGCCTAGTAGTAGGATAGGACATTTCTTGTGTTATTCTAAAATATAGTATTATATACGCTTTCAGTATGTATATAAAATATAGCCAGTGCAAGATAAAATAATATGTTGGTCATTATAGGTACAAGAAATAATTAACTACTTCTTTTAAGGATTCTAAAGAAGAACAGTGGGTGTATCACAAAGATAGCTTTGGCTTGACATACATCCTTACTCTGCTCCGGATCCCGCAGTAATGTAACTTGAACGAAAGCTATTTCTTGTCGTATCTTAGCAGTCAGCTTACGCCACAGAATAATGGAGTATATTATTCTGTGGCGTAAGCCGACTGCTAAGATACGCCTCTGAATACAGCAGGGATATAACACGCAGACCTGACAGCTGATGAGGCAGGAAGGTTGTGGAATGGCGATCGGATAATGTAGCGTAGGACGGTCCCCCTTCTCTAGTAGGGGGGCAGTCCTACCGCATTAGTGGTGCTATAGGTGTACCCACGGCACCGACGAACTGATACAGATCGCATGGACCCGATGGCTACAAACGACACAAAATCAATTGGCTATTTGACTAACATTTTTTTCTGTTTGATATGTAGGGACGTCTCCATAATATAACCATAGGTGAAAGAATTACTTCGATAGCACAAAAATCTCTCGAGATATATTAATTTGAAAATCACAATTTTTAGACTGCCCCAAAACGCTCCATACAAAAGACTACCGAATTATGACGTCACAGTTTTGTATTTTATATGCATCAAATCAGAAATTTGTACGACAGCTATGTTAAATATTACGTTTATGTAATTATTATCATATTAAAAGTTATAGCATTTTTTATTGCTACTCCAATGGAAATATTATTTTTTAATAATTTCATACTTTTAAAATGGACTTTCCCGCCAAACTTTGATCGACGCTAAAAAAAGTCTGACTGAAGATATTAGAATGAAAGTTTGCAGATCTTTATAGTTTTGTGTATTTTACGATATTGTTAATTTATTTGTACAATTTTTAAACATTGGAAACAACCCAATTATTCTGAAAGTTTAAGACGTCGTTTGGTTGAAACGGTTATTATATGTCTTGTCATTTCTTTAAATATTTTACTCTCTGCTCGCTGTATGTCAAACAGACGCCTTATGTCGCCATAAAAATGTAGTTAAATATGGGACTTTCGGAGTACTTTAAAAGGAATGAGGTGTGATAATCATCTAACAATTTTTTGGTATTATTGTATATAGAGTTCGACTAGGCATTGAATATTTTTGAAAAAGTGGGGGAACGAAAAGCAAGTAAGTACATATTTAATCTATGCGAAGGAATCGTAGGTCCACCTAGTACTTTATAAGCACATAAATTAAATACTTACAAGGTGTAGGTACGCCGGACCTGGAGGACAAGCTATTTCTCACCAAGCAGCGTACTGAAAGCTTATGGAATATGTCTTCAGGTAGATCAAGTAGGCTCACTAAAATACCAGAAGGTCACACACTGGACTCAATTCAAATAAAAATTAAACCTCGCGACCGTTAGTATCTAAGTTTCCGCTATTTTTTATTGTTAATAATAAATTACGCCGCTAGCAAATAGGAAGACAAAACAAATTACAAATATTGTAGCATATCACAACGGTTAGTCTAAATGTTAATTTTACGAGTTATGAAAAATAAATTGACGATGTAAGTATCTACCGATTATGTAAAGATCTATTCATTTCACTATTGTTTGCCCATCCAGAGCAAAAAGATTTATATTTTTATTGACTATACAAAATAAAGTAATTTTATACATATTAACGTCAAAAACTGACGATAAATTAAAGATTAATAGAAAAAGTGAGATTCCTCACGACAAAAATCAAAGCTATAAATATAGGGGTAATATTAAAACATAAAATAGGGTAAACAATCGTAAATAAACATCAAAACGAAAACACACAATGCGATCGTTAATTCAAATATAAATTATGTCTATTTTGTGGGTCGTTTTACACTTTTTTCTTCATCGTTAATTTTTTGTGAGAGCAACATTGGCGGCGCCCGTGGCGCGGCGAAACCCTTTAGTCCGAATTTAAAATTTTAACTTAGAACTTTTTTGTCGTTTACCACTTAGGGTTGACACGGGCTCCTATAACGTTTTACAAACAAAACTTTGTTGTGACAAAATATTTTGAAACGACCTGCTAATTTACTAAATCTTTGTTCATCCAAAGCGTAAATAAAAAAATATATTGAGATTTCTTTTTTTTGTAGCCGCTGCGCGCCGTCTAACTTAGATTTTTTGTAACATTGCGTTTCAAGTTCTACCAAACCCCGGCCACTCCATACAAAAATGGCGCTTTTGCATGTAGTAACCAAATGACGTCTGTACACGTGCCTATGTTTGAGTGACGTTCTCTAGGGCTGACATTATTCAATTATTAATCGGACATGTAAGGGGGTGTAAGTGGTTCATCAACATATTTGAACCAAAGTCAATCTTACCTGCACGGGGTACACCCTGCTGACTGACAGACGAGGCTCTGACGAAAAGAGAGGTAGGACATAGCGTATTTTTTAAGCAGCCCGACTGACGAAGTACCACCACCTCACAGAATACCACAGTCAAATAACAATTTCCTTGAGGATAGTTGTGTTCCTGCGAGTGAGTGAGGTCTCCAGAAAGGATGGAGTTGCAGCGGGGATGGCAGCGCGCGAGCGATATTTAATGTTGCGAGCGTTAATATGGTTACGGTAACCGCTTCACATCAGGTGGGCGTAGTGAAGAAAAAAAAAACGTGTGACACTCGGGGACTGCCGTGGTTAAGCTATTGCATAGCATTTATTATCAACTAATGCTCGTTTGCTCGTTCATCCATCCATCTATCCATATCCATTCATCAATCCATCCATCCAACCATCCATTCATCCACCCAACCACCCATCCATCCACCCATCCATCCATCCATCCATCCATCCATCCATCCACCCACCCATCCATCCATCCATCCACCCACCCATCCACCCATCCACCCATCCACCCTCCACCCATCCGCCCATCCATCAACCCACCCAGACCCATCCATCCATCCATCCATCCACCCATCCATCGACCCATCCATCCATCCATCCACCCATCCACCCATCCACCCATCCACCCATCCATCCATCAATCCATCAATCCATCCAACCATCCATCCATCAATCCGTCCGTCCGTCCGTCCATCCATCCATCCATCCAAATTGTTTTTTTTTTACTTTCCATGTGTTGAGACATCCATACACTGCACAAATAACTCTCATCTTTTACATACTCGCATATTATTTTAAACTGAATGGAAAATAAAATACAAGCGACGTCAATTCGTACGTTGTGGCATTCCTTGCGAACGGTTCCAAATCGGTTCCATAGGGGAGGTGAGGTCGACTAGTGAGAGCGGCAGAGAGTGTCCATACTGTACGTTAGTACTATTACTTATACTGTGGTTCTACTAAGTAAGAATATTTTTTATAAGTGTAGATACCTAATTTATTTTTGTACGGGCAGTGTTAAGTACTTATTTTATTTTTGTTTTTAAGTCTTTACCATTTGTTGGTACCTACAGCGTAAAATAAGTACTAATTTATTCACATTTTTCCTTAAAGCTAAATGGTCCCTATACTTTATTTTATTACTGGTGAAACGTAAGAGAAAATATTGAGTTGGTAGTTATTCTATTTTGTAAGCTGTTAACCCTAAATAGAATTTTAGTTCAGTGCGCTATTTGATAGCCAAGGTATTAATCCTTTTCGTAGTTTTATCTATAAACGCTTTATTGTCTCTGCTGTCCTATTGTCCTTAATGGACTAAAGTGACTATTTTTACACGATATGTTTCAACTATTACTACTAAGTTACTCTTACCTCTTTGCATTATAATTATATTTTAATTGTATTGGTAGATTTCACTTCTTGTTAATGCTAAAGCATCTCTAAAACCCGCTATATTGTTATTGGCTAAACAAAGTATAGCCATTAAAAAAAAAAAAAAAACCGTTATATTTGTCTTTGTTTTTAAATTTGAATCTCAAGTCAGGGACTCTACCGGCTAAGCTGAAGATTACCATTGGAATTTTTGAATGCGAAAATAATACTACTACTTAGATTGTTGCTAATAATGTTTAGCTTAGCTGGTAGAAACCCAAGAGGTCTACAGACTAAGCTAAAGATGTTTGTCAACAACATAAACGTATGAGATATTTTTTTTTGAATCAAAATATTCAGTGGTAATCGGCTTCAGCTTCGGCGGTAGGGCCCCAGTTTTGTCAACAAACTCTTGTTATATAACAAGATCAACCAATAATTAAAAATAGGTTCACAGACACAGTAGGTACTATGCTGAAACAAGCAAAATGTTAGGTATTTTAGATAGATTTAAATCCTAAATGACAGGCATGTTGCGTATCTTTACGCAAGCCGAATTCTAAATTTGGCTAAGCAGCAGTGCAGCAACTAAATTATCATCATAATCATTAATTTTGAGCTTAATTGCCACATCATTTTCATTTCATTCTTCACATTAGTGAACTTAGACAATGACGGATTTGATATTTACCTAAATTTTCTTAAGTGTATCTTAGTAAAGCAATGGCCATACCAAAACAAAAAAGCATTTTAATGCCTACTCGTAGACCTATATACGAGTGTATATATATATATTCTAATCTAAAAAATGTGTTGTGTACCTACCTATATTTAATAAAAAATACTTTTTTCAATTTTCGAATCTGATATAAATATTACATATCTCTCTTTGGAGTTACGTTTTTGTATGTACTACAAGCTCTCGTCTACTTTTTTGTTTAAACTGGTCAAACTTCTCATTACTTCAACTGATTAGTTCAGTAAACATTACCCACGGTTCCCATACTTCCTTCCCATATCACATAACTTACGAAACGGTTGCATAAGTGGGGCTTACGCGTGTAATCGCGGCTTTATACATGTCACAACAAAACGTGTTGCCGCCTTAACGATTTTTAAGCTTACCAACTTAACGATATAGACTGAATATATTGTGTTTTATCTACATTTTATTACAGATAATAATTAATCAATATATTAAAAATGTATGTATGTATGTTTTACGAATAAAATAATGTAAGTTTTATTTTTATTTATGTGTGATTTTGTGAACACTCACCCATATACATATGTATGAATGACAAATAAAATAGCTAATTGTACTACAACATGCATTTTGTTCCTATGAATTAATTACCTACATGCCGAATCAGAATGAGACAGTACTTCTATCTCACAGAACACTGCAGCCAAATGACAATTATGAGGTTTTGTTATTGTAACTTTTGCAAATTTTTTACAAACGATAACCGCTTTTCATCAGGCGGGTCGTATACTTGTTTAGCATCAGGCTTGTTTAGTAGAAAAAACATGGATGACATGGATTTTTTTTTATACTATGTCGGGTGGCAGATAAGTCTAAGACCCGGCCCGCCTGATGTGAAGCGGTTACCGTAGAAATCGCAACATAAAATATCGCCGCTGCCAATGCATCTCCTTCCTTTCTGGTGACCTCACTTTACTCGCAGGAACACAACAACCCTCAAAGGAATTTTTTTGTAGCGCCATAGAGAAAAGTTTGGGATCCCCGTGTCCTATTAGGTGTCTATGTGCAGTGAAGAAGGAAGCCAGGTGAGATGGCTAGCTATAATCCGCGTGATTGGACCGGTTCCCACGACACACCGTTAGTAGTATCATGATCCAGTAAGGTTTGGGTCACACTGAGATATGCGTACATATGGAAATAAATTAATTCCATTTCGAATTACGGGTCATCCGGATATTCACAAAATAAACGACTATATATTTCTGGATAAATTACACAGCGCCATCCAGTCCCAAACTAAGCAAAGTTTGTACTATGGGTTCGAGATAACTATAAACGGGCTTAATTTTTTTTTTAAAATTCATTTAATACACAGAAAATGCCCAGATCTTCAAAAACAGATATATTTATGCATACAAATGTTTATCTTATGCGGGGATCGAACCCGCAATCCTGGTGCTATAGTAGCCATTGCAAGCTATTCGACCATAGGGACCACCGCTTATTTAGTACTTATTACTTATATGTCGTTTTCTCTGCACCACCTAAGTTAATAATAATATAAATATGTCCGCAGGGCAGCTTGTGTGGCGAGCTGTTGTGTGAGTAGCGACACCACGGACCCGAGTCTCCAGAGAGTCGGTCAGGGCCTTCGTCTCCGACGTGTCTTCATCGGTCGGAGTGTAAACACAAGAAGGTAGGACTCTCAGCTCTGGCTTGCCTTCATTGGCCGTTCAGAGAGGAGCCGCTAGAGCTATATGCTCCAGGGGTCGAAGTGTTAAAGGGCATCACGCCGCGAGTAACTTCGGAGAAAGCGCAGCACACCTCTCGACATCCCTGAGTCACTCACACCGGTGTTGCCCCCGGCCGTTTTCCTGGCATTTCGGGGGCCCATCTAGTGAGTGGCAAGCCACCGCCTGCCGCAAATAACTAGCAATAAAAGCAGTTATGGCAGGCGTCCGTCCCTCTTCTGTAATAGCCCGGTATTAGCTAGCTCTAGCCCCAAAGTAAGCGAAGCTTGTGTTATGGGTACTGGACAACTGATAAACATACGTAAATACATTTTTTTTTTGTTACCTACTTGTGATACATAGAAAACACCCTGTAACTATCGGTACTAATAATAATTAATATTGATACTTCTCTGGCAACAACGCCGTTTTGACAAAAATGAGCATTGGATTGAGGAGCTCGATAGCGTAGTTGCGTGTTTCAGCCTAATTGATGACGCAAGTTGAGTATCGTCGACCGTAGCCTGTCCATGGATGAGTTTATTTATCTCGTGCTCCTCCGTGCTTCGTAGGGCATGTTAAGCCGTCGGTCCCAGCAGTTGTCTTTAGATGACAATCGTTAAGCCAAGTCAGTCGCCATTCGGCGGCTTGAAAACACTGGCTTCCGCCAACGCGCAGTTGAGCAGCGTGATAGTATAAGCTCTAAAACCTCTTCGATTAAGGAGAGACCCGTATCTCTAAATCTAAATAATTATGGGTTGATCCCGAGCTTAGAATGCAGCCCTAATTATTTTTTGGCGCTGCGTCGATCTAAAACTGAGAAACTATAATTCGCACCAAAAAAAAATTTCCCTCTATTTTTTTACTAATATACTTAATCAAGACTTTTTAGAAATGACGGTATGTATATCGTATACTGCTTACCAAAAGTGCTATTTCCGTGTTTACGACCTATCGACATCGACACAATAGCACAGAATAATATACTCTACAATAGGCTATTTTCCAATGTTTAAAAATTGTATAAATTATTTAACAATATCGTAAAATACACAAAACTCTAGAGATCTGCAAACTTTCATTCTAATATCTTCAGTCAGACTTTTTTTTAGCGTCGATCTAAATTTGGCGGGAAAGTCCATTTTAAAAGTATGAAATTATTAAAAAATAATATTTCCATTGGAGAAGCAATAAAAAATCCTATAACTTTTATTATGATACTAATTACATAAACGTAATATTTAACATAGCTGTCGTACAAATTTTTGATTTGATGGATACAAAATACAAACCTGTGACGTCATAATTCGGTAGTCTTTTGTATGGAGCGTTTGGGGCAGTCTAAAAATTGTGATTTTCAAATTACCATATCTCGAGAGATTTTTGTGCTATCGAAGTAATTCTTTCACCTATGGTTATATTATGGAGACGTCCCTACATATCAAACCGAAAAAAATGTTAGTTAAATAGCCTATTCTTTACTCTTTACTTAGGTATCTGGACGCACACAGCGATAATACTTATTCTTTATTGCACATTACAAAAAATAAAAACGTTACAAGAGTTTACGTAAGTGGTATGCAAAGGCGAGCTTATCTCTAATAGAGGTCTCTTCCAGTTATAATACTATTAGTTGTAATACTTGTAATTAGTCCTAGTCTAGAATAGTTGGTTTTGAATCATACTTTCGATTTTGTGTGTAATTGTTTATGTTGCTTCTTTGGTTGTCTTTTTTTTCTGCTTGTATCTTCGTGATGTTACAATTGGTCCTGACTGAAAATCAGTGCCGAGTCTGTTGCAGATATCGGCCTTTATTTTGAGTTAGGACCATTTTGTGACATTGCACAGTACTTTAATTTTCTTTTCTTATATATTATCTGTGTTTGTTAGACTTGTTTATACATACAATGCTGTGTAATACCACACCCGGCCACTCCATACAAATATCGCGTCGTTTACTACTATATAAACAATAATGTCTGTGCAGAGCGGGAATGAGCGTGTCTGCGTGCGGCGCCGTACAAACTGTTCCACATTTGTCTCAGAGGGGAGGTGAGGTCGACACCAGAGAGCGGCAGGGAGAGGTCATACTATACGTAGTACTATTACTTATACTGTGGTAATACGCATATAAATGTTTTTTTTTCTTGCTTTCTAATTTAAATCATACTGATTACTGTTGCACTGTTTACGACTCATGAACCCGGTGTGTCCTTACCGATCGTCTTGGAATGCGCTAGGGACGCTATGACATTACCAGATTGTGGTTGATCGATCGTCAACGAGACTGGCAACCCATAGATAATAAGTTCGGGACGTAAGGGAGAATTATCAAGCGTTCAGACGATTTTGCAATTCATATCATTGGAATCGATGTGTTAAATAAATAAATATTTCTGGACAATCCACACAGAGCCCAATACTTTTTTTTCTAAATACATATTTATAATACATATAAAACACCCAGATCAAGACAAAGAGACATGTTCATGCACACATATGTTTGTCTTGTGCGGGGATCGAACCCGCGACCTCGGAGTGAGAGTAACCATTGCTAGCCCTTTGACTACCGTGCTCGTCACTTGTCGTTGTCGTTGTTAGGTCACAACTCAATGTTTTAGGTTCCCTAAACTTAAAATGAGTAGTGCACGGCAGTTGAGCTTCATTTGACTAGCCATCTCTTTAGGCTTAATACCTTATTTGCCATATTGCTGTCTCTCATGTTAGTAAAAGGGGAAGTCAAATTCCAAAAGCTTCTTACTCCTACTAACTTCTTCTGATTCAATTCCTCGTGAGTTCTAAGGCAGCCGTAGTCTTTGAGAAAGGTTAGTAGTGTTAGATACCCTCTTAGGCATTAGCTGTTGCCTGTGTCATGACTGTGACTCTTGGACCATTGCTTTTACAGTATTAAAGATTATTTGGACTATAACAAATCACGAAAATAATGTATAGGTTGACATTAGTTACTATTATAATTATTCGCATTGTTTAATTACTTGTATCGTAATTTAGCGCATCACAATTTCATTTAGTCTGATTTTGTTAATAAATTTTGCATGTCTGCACGCAGATTGGATACACGACCTGATATTATCAAAATGTAACAACTATTTAACTGTATTCTAGCAAATAAAATATTTTGATTTGATTTGATTTGTTTTGATTGATTTGACTGCGGTTGGTGACCGACAACTGGGTGAGGGTACCAAAAAACATAGGCTACCGTTCCTTAGTAGTTTTTTGCTTTAATTTTGATTTCCGATTTGACATCTATATTGGCTTTGCGATGTATTTTTGTTTGGCTACGTTAGTACTATTACTTATACTGTGGTTTGGCGTAAAGTAATAGCTCAGAATTTAAAAGATTGCTTTTATTTACTGCACACTTCGCTCACGATCATAATTATAATAATAATAATAATAATAATAATAATATCAAACTTCTCAAAGGGGCCTCTACGCGTTGGATCCATATCCCCGCGTATGCCTATCAAATGACCGGGCTTGACCCGTGACTAAATAGAGATACATAATAATAATAATAATAATAATCATTTATTTCAGACCATTTAGCAGTGTAAACACAACAAGTCCATATAACAAATACCTTAAACTAAAATATATATTTATATAAATCTATAATTAAACGCGCATAGTCGGCACTGTCACCTTACTCCGGACGATGTCCTGTAACCGACCACGAAAGCGTCGGAACAAAACACCTTTCGGCCAGAACTCCTCCTTTGTGAAGGTCGACAAATGTTCTGTTGGAACCCTCACCACGAAGGAATTGAAGTTCACTCGGTGGCGCGATTCCAACCTTTCGACTCTACAATTGAAGTTGGTCTTCACTCGGATGTACTCTACAATCTCCTCGTCCTTTGTAGAGTAATGCAGGCGGGACACATACAGCAACGTCGTCGGTACGGCCGGACGCAGCAGGTGTTTGGGTCCTGTCGGTGCGGTGCCGCACTTGTTGCGGCTGGTGGGCTTCTTTCTTCTTTCCACTTTTATGAAGCCCTCGGGGTCGCACTGGTCCTTTCGTGAGCCCTGGAGCGCATTTATACAGGGCTTGTGAGGACTTCGTTTCTCCCTTTGTGTTGTGAGCCGCTTAGGTGGCTTAGCGGCGGCGGCGGCGTAAGCACGATCGGGAGTAGTCGTGCCGATTGGTGACCTTTCCGACGGCGGGGCCGAAGTACGGGGTGCGGGACGCGGTGTCACCGGCGAAGTGACGGCCGACGCAAAACTGCTGACAGCCGCAGGTTGCGCCTCGTGTCGTGCATCCACATCAGAGACCTCGTGTGACCTACTTTCCGAGCCAGCGCCGCGCAACGAAAATAATTCGGTACGTAGCTGGCTAATAGTAGATTCGGAGGCCTCTAATCTACCTTTCACTTCCTCCAGGCTCGTCTTCAGGGTCCTAATGTCCTTCAGCAACCTAGTGACGTCTACGTGTTCGAAGTCCACAGCTGGAAGTTTATGCAGCTGCTTCGCCACGAAGGTGGGCACGTCGTCCGGATCTGTCTCCTTGAGAAGAGTGATGATGTCTTGGACACTCCTCTCGGTTCCATCTCTCCTTCGAGACGGCATCTGCGCGGTCTTACCGAGCTCTTCAAATAGCAGCTTCTTGCCACTACTAATGTCTTCTTCGCTGAAGTTCGACTTGCAGATCTGCATAATGCTAACCTCATCGAATGTGTCGATGGCATATTGGATGTACGCCAATAACTCGTTAGCTATGAGTTTTTCGGAACTCATAGCCATTTTTTTAACGCGTCACGGCAATGCCGCGCGAGTCGCGAATTAATTATAATTCGTTACTGTGCAGGCTAGTGGGGCGCGTGCGGTTTAGAGCGCATACTGCACTGCACTCTTGTATAATGTATAATGCTTGGACCTGATGGAAGGCCAGGACAACGTTACCTATGCCTACAGCTAATGCGCCGCTGTGCACCAACCTTCCTGTTATATCACAGGAGTCTCTCGTCTAGTAAACCAAACAGAAGAGAGGACCTTTACGCACACCGCTCTTGCGCTCGGTAAACCAACCGAGCACGCAAGCAGATTGGTAGTAGCACCTAAGGTACAAGGACAGGTACGAAGGCCTGGGACAGTGCGAATCAGTTACTTATCAAACGAATAAATGCCGACAGTTTTTTTTATGTTCCTGGACAAAGTACACACTGCCATCTAGTTCCAAACTAAGTAAAGCCTGTGCTATGGGTAGGTACTAGGTAACTGATATAATACTTAAATACACTATTTTTTTTTTATAAATACATACATATAATTCATAGAATACTCCCAGACCAAGACAAATAGACATGTTCGCTTCAGACCCACCGTACCCCTGGCTGTACCTCTGGTGGTACGGTGGGTCTTTAAATATTAAACCATACCACTAGCTAATAGTGTTGTAAACATCACTAATTTGTTCATGCACACAAATATTTGTCTATATAGTATAGGATCGAATTCGCGACCCAGTCAAAGTGGACATTGCAAGCCATTCGACCGCCGGGTTCGTCCTTAGACCCTGACTAGGGTAGTGCCTCCACAGATGGATCATCGGAATGGGGGCCCACCATATATTCCCGCTGATATGATATAATGCGGGATCTATGATATATCCCGCTGAGATTTATTCGCCGCTGTAAATCCAGGCTACACAGAAGAGTGGTTCTTCTGTGTAGCCAAGATACAGCGGCAACCACCACGACAGTATCTATTTACTCTCAGGTTGGCAACTCGTATTCTGTAATATGGACCTAAGACGAGAAAATAGAGTGATGGCAGCTATAACAAAATGGATGCATTATCGTAAAATCAACAAATAGTTGGAACGGCTAGAAGTGGGAAACTTCGAAACGGAAATATTTCAATTAGTCGTCGCTCAGCGAAGACATTGCGATGTCACGGACATAAAACTAGGTGGAGTGGTTTTCAAAATTTATTTTATCGCGGAGTGCCTTTTAATGGTTGTTTATGCAACAGTAGTATATTGATGAGTATTAGAACTCGAGTGTGTTTATGGAACCAGCCGGACAAAACAAAGACGAGTTCCACGATAGTATCCTTATACTCATCATCATCATCATGATAGCCCTTTGTACTCTAATTCTGTATATGTACTTTTTTGCAAATTTTTGTATTGGTATACCAGGGTCGATATATTCTATCATCAAAGCCTTGTTGGTAACATCCGTCGGGGGAGATACTATGTACAGGTGAGGGTCTCACCAATCGAAGGAGTTTAGAGCATACTCCACCACGCTGCTCAACTGCGGGTTGGTGGAGGCCAGTGTTTTCAAGCAGTCCAAAGGCCACTCAACTTGGATTAACGACTGTCTTTAATTATTATTAGATGACAGATGTTAAGCCAAGTCCCGCCAAACAGGCAGGAAAGACGGTTTAACGTTAACGCCTCCCAAGGGCGGAATAACTCGAGATAAATAAACTCATCCATGGACTGGCTACGGTCGACGTTGCTTAACTTGCGTGTTCGTAAGTCTGACAAGCGCAACGACGCCGTCGAGCTCCTCAAGATCGTCAGTAAAATTCTGTCTTTTATTTATCGAAATCAAAGACGCATCCAAAATCTTTTAATCCATGTTGTCAACATTCAGTTAACTGAGCATTAGCGGACTACCCTCAACTCAGTATAGTTGACATTCCACGAATTACGGAAAAAGGGTGTAAAGGGCGAGGGCGTTGGCTTCTGTTTCAGGTAAGTACAAACTATTAAGGATTATCTTGGGTTTATTTTTGTTGCTGATCTCCATGGGCGCAGGTGATTGCCTTCCTTTAGGTAACCCACATGCTCGTTTTCCCCCCTTTCATCGAAAAAAATATTGGGTTTTTTAAAAAATGTAACTAAATGATTGTTGAATTTCTGCTATCTTTTTAAGTAATATTAACTTTTTCTTTAGTTTTATTTTCAAGTTAAACGTAAAAATCTCTTGTGAAATCAGTTTGCATATGTATAATTAATTTGAGTGTAACTGACTCGTCATTAGAGGTGAAGCCAACCTCACCTGCAGGTGTTGAAATTTGTCGACTACCAAACAAGGCTCTGGCGAAGTGGAACTGGGGAAGTACCTCCATCTCCACCTTACAGAAAATCGCAGCAATTTAACAGCAACAAACCTACGAGGAATGTTGTGGTCCTACAAGGAAAGTCGTCAGAAGAGAAGAAGAAGAAGCAGTGTTAACAGCGTTAGCGCTCTCTGTATTATGCCCATAAGATGTGTTATCCGCTTTACATCAGGTGGGCTAAACACGCTTTATACCGTTATACGCATAACTCACCACAGATAAATGCAAGCACTTACAATACTTAAAAAAAAACAAATGCAACTAAACAATTCGCCCCCTATCTTCTAAGGCCACACATTGGATGACAAATCGATTCTACTAGCGCGTTAATGAATCGAGAACTCACTGATTAATGGTGTCACTACATCCTTATCTGTCTGTTGTTAGCATAGCACCTCCCTAATGGGATCATCCTGGAAAGACCAACTATTCTAATCTGCTTGTTCATACAATTTCTTCGATGTAAGAGGTCTTGTTAAAATTGACTTATGTAAGTATATTCCCGCCGCCCCAACGATTAGCGGGTGTCGTGCCCGATTTTTGAATTGCGTTCCATTTCTCAAATCGTAATTACTATTCCATTTTCAAATTTGAATTATTAGGGGGAGTTTGTGATTGTTTTGCTACGAGTATTTTAAAATTTTGATAACGCAAAGGAGTTGAGAGAGACCGCTTTGTTTTTTTAAAGGGGTAAAGGACTCAATAAGGGTCTGTTCACACAGACCGGCTCGGAGAGCAGATTTTGGTGGCGTTTAAAACAGAGCTTTAGGTCATTGGTATAAGGTTTATTTTTAAATTCACTACTTTTGTTATATGAGAATGGTCGAGAGCCAATGTGGATTTTTAAAGTAAACCTTATACCAATGACATAAAACTCTATTTTAAATGCTACCCAAAATCTGCTCTCCTCTCCGAGCCGGTTTGTTTGAATGGACCCTAATAGTTGCTATCAGTAAGTTTTAGGTTAAATATAGCGTTTTAGTAGTGAGGAGTTTGAAGGCGTAGTTGCGCCTGTCAGTGTAATCGAACACGCAAGCTAAGCAATGTCGACCGTATAGGTTGTCCAATGTCCATGGATGGGTTTATATTATCTCGAGCTCCTCCGTGCTTCGGAGGGCACTTTAGGACGTCGGTCCGGGTTATTGTCATTAGATGACAGTTGTTAAACTAAGTTAGTGGCCTTAGGGCGGCTTGAAAACACTGGCTTCCGCCAACCCGCAGTTGAGCAGCGTGCGTGGTGGAGTATGCAATAAAACGCTTCAATTCAGGGGAGATCTGTATCCCACCAGTGGGATGAGTAAGGTTGATGACGAAGGTACATATGTAAATAAATGAGTTTTTACAAAGACATATTAAAAAAAACATCGGACGCGCAGCATGCACCACCATAGCGATTTTTTTTTTACATTACTACTTTTTGAAGCTCTACACGAATCCGAAGTCAGAATTTCTAAATTTTGAGTTTCATGGCATCGGACAGACAGAACGACCGGACGATTTCATAAGCTCAATGAATTTCGCTGAAAATTACCTTATTTTTAACAAATGTTAAGAATATTAAGATACTTGAAAAAAGTATAAGTAACTATGTCATATTAACAGCACTCAAAGACCAAATATGTACCTACAATAAATCGAACATATTCCAAACGCACGTTTCATATTAAAATTATTGTCTACGAAGTTTCGACTCAATGCAATTCAATTTGTCCGAAAACAAAACAACATCATTTGTATAAAGGGCATTATACACGAGTTATCACGGAGGGTGCAAGTACCATTACTTGACAAATGATTCGCTAAACGATCTACATCCATTGAAATGTCACTAGGGAATGATTGCGATATTGTTTACAAATAAATCACTGATTTATTTTATTATTCGTGTTTTGTTATGCAATTCTGGAAGCACCTTTGTTGTTATGAGAGAGTTTGTCCTCGCACATGACAAACATTTGTGTACATGAACATGTCTGCTTGTCTTGGCTGGGTGTTTTCTGTGTATTATATGTATTTATTTAGAAAAATGAATGTATTCATTCATTACATCAGTTATCTAGTACCCATAGTACAAGCTTTTTTTAGTTTGGGACTAGCAGGCGCTGTGAAATTTGTCAATGAATATTTATTTATATTAAACTAGCGACCCGCCCCGGCTTCGCACGGGTGCAATGGTGATACTAAATGTACTACAGAAGGTCTTTGCGCTTTGTCCTATCCAGTCCTTCCCCAGTTATAGGCACACGCCGCCGGCTCAGCGGCCGGTACCGCCACAGCCGTTATGTCCCTGCATTTTAAATGTGTAATATCTTCTAAACTATTCATTTAAATTACATGCTGTGAAGGGCCATATTGATCTATATTAAATGCGCAATGTATTTAAAGTTATTATCCTAGATTATGACGTTACAAATCGATATCATGTTTAATTTTGGGGGTACAATTTCAAACGGTGAAGTGATAATGTTTCTACGTATATATGGACATACAACCGGACGCGCGGACTGAGCAGCCTAGCCTTAAGTAAGTATGTGTATATGTTATAGTCAATACCCGAAATCTAGGATAGACTGGTTAGGTTAGGTTAGGGTGAGCTTGTGATCAACAAAAGCCGAGCGACCAAAGCGAGCGAGGCTCGACTTTCCTTTGAAGAGGGTAGTGAGGTACCTTAGGTTTAACTAGTCAAACCTAGAAGCGCCTAGATTCGGGTATTCACTATAACATATACTTACATACTTTAAAGTATACTTTTTGAGTAGGTATAATATAATTTCCGTACGTGTACAGACGATTCTCATTATATATAAATATCTCTGGACAATTTACACAGCACCATCTAGTCCAAAATTAAGCGCAAAGCTTATACTATGGGTACTAGATACCTAATAAAAATGTACTTGAATACATTTTTTTGATGTGATAGATAACATCTTAGAAATCAATGAACGCCGGCATAATAAAAATAGAGAAGTAGGAGAACTCAAGCCCCGAGCGGGAGATAATAGCCTAAACACGTAGGGCTGTCGCTTAATAGTTTATTCAACCGTCAAAAATACTTAGTCAATCTCTATTATACAAAATTAAGTAAGGTACAAAATACAAAATTAAGTAGGGTAAGTGTTAGGGATCTCTAACAAAAAGCCGGCCAAGTGCGAGTCGGACTCGGTCACGAAACGTTCCGTACCAAAAAGACACACATTCACGTTTGTTGTACGGGAGCCCCCCCAAATATTTATTTTATTCTGTTTTTATTATTTGTTGTTATAGCGCCAACAGAAATACATCATTTGTGAAAATTTTAACTGTCTAGCTACCACGGTTCATGAGATACCTACAGCCCTTGGTGACAGACTGACAGACAGACGGACACCGGAGTCTTAGTAATAGGGTCCCGTTTTTACCCTTTGGGTGTGGAAATCTAAAAAGAATAAAAATAATTATTTTTGTACATACACCAGGAGTGACTGCAATTTTTTCATTACCTACATTTTAATGCATGCTTACTCAGTGACAAACGAGCAGACAGCCCACCTGATGGTGAGCGGTAACTGTCGCCCATAACATCCACGATTCACGCATTCAAGCTGTTGGCAACAAAAATGCAGAATCGCAAGTGCGTTGTCCTTCAAACCGGAACACAAAACACAACAATGCAAGCATTGTTGCTTGGCAGCAGAAATAGATAAGGCAGTGGTCCTCACCCAGGCGGACTCCTACCATTTGATAAAACCTACTTCATGTTATCTGTTTAGTGATTTGAAACATTACGGTCTAAATAGGAATAGGATTAATTAAAACGTAGTTTTACTGAATAATAATCTAAATTATTATGAAAATATATTTTTATTAAGTACCTATTATATATTATTTTTTACACTAAACTATTTTTAATACTTTTTAATTTACACACTTATCATGTGATTATTAGGAGTGTCGATGGCCGAATGGTTAGGGTATCCGACAAATTGTTATTGAGACATCCATGAACACTGCAATGTTTTTTATGGCTAGTCGACTTTTTAGCCATCTTTAACGAATTTGTAGTTATATACGACGTAGGTAGGTACCTAAATGTTCAAATTATTAACGAACGTCAGCGCAGGCGCGAATCTTGCGCGGTTTTGCGTACGGCGCAGCTCCGACCCCGACTGGCGCTCCATATAACCTCCTATAAATGTTGTTAGTGTGTGCGTGCGACGGCCATACGTACGGGCGCGGGCGCGCTCACATACAAACCGCGCTCGGTGCGTTTGTATGAAGTTACCTTACTTCTCTATTTATACTATGACGCCGGCTACATGCACGTAAAAGCATGATTCGTTGTTACGTTCTGCCTGAGCCGAGCGTGCAAGCGAGAGCGCGGCTTGTGACGAATCTATCTCTCTTCCACTCTAACGGTCCATGTTTTCCTATGACGTTATCACGTTAAATTATCGTCCGTAAACCGACTACAAACAACCATTTTTTTGTCATTGAAGTATCTGTAGTCTGCAGAATCTGTTCTACAGACTACATAAGTAAACTTTTTAATAAATGTCCTGGATGGCAGTCCTTTAGTCAGATAAAGATACAAGGTAAACTGATATGTGATAGATAGGGTTGCAACTAATGCGAAATTCCAAACAAGAAGTCATAAATTTAATTTGGAGGGAAAACTTCAATGGATTGTCGGCCAGTTATTTATGGTAGGGGCAAAGATATGGACTTTTTGTGTAGTATTCTGCTGAGATGCGGCAATTTAAATATATGGTCACGCAATGGGTTTGAGGACGCTGAACTATTGCCGAATTGGTATCAGTTGTGGGGAGGAAAGATCGAGTTAAGTTAAGCATTTGCTATGTGATTTATTTAAACTTTATTGACTACAAATAACTTGTGGCTACAAAAGGCGGACGTAACGCTACAAACATTCTCTACCAGTCAACCTCTGGGAAGAAATTCATGAATGCCGTGGTACCTACATGAAGAGAAACAAAAACAGGTGAAATGGTAGACGTCAGTGTCAAATCTGACGTGCTCTAACCTTTCACATTTTGATGTTACGAGAATTAATAATTAGAATACGTCTTTAAAATTGCTTCCATGAGCCAATTAAAAAAAACGAATGATAACAAAATCGGAGGATACAGTTTAATGTTGCAGCTACATATCTATCATCTCCATCCAAAATTCAATCACACCACTGGTTAGATGAAGGATCAAAGAATATATTACGCTAAGTAAGAACATCACGTGCAAGGGAGGGGGAAGCGCTGCAATTTTGAGATAATTTTAGTGCATATTACGTATTCAAGTACACACGGCCGTGTCCATGACACAGCCACACCCTGTTATTTTAAATCGATATTTCTAAAATATTATATTATATATTTAAAAAAAATATGAAAATTTCATGTTCAACATACAGCCGTGGCCACACCCCATTTTTTAAAAGCTTTTATTTTACCGTTCCGTTTTTCGAGTATGCTACTCGTTTATCCCTGTTCCTCACGATACCACCCACAGACAACAAACCGATTGAAATAGATCACGCGTCAAATGTTTCAATTAACAATAGAGCATCAATAGACTATCGGTATCGGTAACAAAAAAATAAGGGCCTGCATACATACGGCGTTCCGGCTCAATTTTATTATGACGAGTGTCAAAAATAGAAGCCGTATTTTGACAGTTTTGTGAAAAAAGACATGTTAAATGTGACGTAATATTCTTTAAACCGTTTACGATTTTAGCGGGAATGAGAACAGAGTTGTTGCTTGATACAGAATTTATTCCGTTAGAAATATTTTTTCTTTTTTCGAAATTTAAAATACAACGGTAGCTAAAAATTGCACCTGACAAAGATAATTTTATCCTTTTGCTTTGAAATATTAATGCGGCGCGGCTAATCTTTCGGGCGAATGTGTACGGACAGTTGGCGTGGTGACGCGTCGCCCCGCGTTAGTAATATTTACGATTACTTTTCTAATGTTTTTTAATGACTTTTTCCATTATATGTAACTATGATATTTAAAAAAAAAACCTAAATACACCTCGTAGGATTAGGACTTAGTTAGGTACCCTGGCTCTCACTATTAACGTCCAATCCAGTGGGCTAGGATCACAACGAGTGTGACAAATTTATTTATTCCCTGCTGCAGTGGCGGTCTAAGGTATTATTCTGTGCTTAAAGCGGGCCAGAGGCAACATTGTAATTCCGCCCCTACTATAGAAGTTTTCACTTCAAAAATACAAATTTAAAACCTAATTTTCGGGCCCCAAAAATTAAGGGCCCTAGGCACGTGCCTAGGTTGCCTAGTCCTTAGTCCGCCCCTGCCCTGCTTCATCAGAACCCTTCGACCTTCGATTGGAACCTTTTCTGTCGCCGTCAATAATTTTACTAATTTAAAAAATAAAGATCGGAATATTTTATTTTTGATTAAATCACGTTTATTTCCTATAATAAACCCTCCATTATTATTGAATGCATATTTTCTGCAGAATATAGTTTCGATGTTTTACAACTGCCAGCGTCCTGCGATGGCTCTATTTTATTTAGTTTTAAGAAGTAGACTGGTATAAGTAATAAAAAGGCCGCTTTTTATTAGGAAAGATAAGGATATTTATTTGCTTTAGCATGTGATATTTATTTGCAGGTGGTATTATAAAACTTTTGTCTCAACATGTTAGGCCAGACTACAAAATACAATTTAATAAAGTGAAGCTACAATATATCGATTTATAAATCATTTTGGATGTATCGATTTAAGGTCTGATTGATCGATATCGAGGTGAAAGTCTCCGGAGGTATCGTAACTAGTGTGATGTTGTTTTGTATGTATGAATAGGTGAATTAAATGTATATATTGAAAGAGATAAGCCATACATTAGTTAGACCCGGCTATTAGATATTTAAGCATGTCTTTATAATGATTAAAAAAAATGAAGTAATATATAAATAAATAAATATTCCTGAACGAGCCTGGTGGTCGAATGGCTAGTAATGGCTACTTTGACTCCGAGGTCGCGGGTTCGATCCCCGCACAAGACAAACATTTGTGTGCATGAACATGTCTGTTTGTCTTGGTCTGGGTGTTTTCTATGTAGATATTATAAGTATGTATTTACAAAAAAAAAAAAAAAGTATTTAAGTACATTTTCAGTTGTCTCGTAGACTAGTACCCATAGTACAAGCTTTTTGGGACTAGATGGCGCATTGTAAATTGTCCAGAAATATTTAATATACCATTATCATTCCTGAACGAAGTACTACTAGTAGAATGAATAGTATTAGGTAAAACTACGGCTACCCTAAGGTAAGTTCTAAAACTTATAACGAATTTAATCAGAAGAAATAAGTAGGAGTAAGAAGCTAATTATTAACGCAAATACGGACATAGATCAAACTAGGGCACAATGTAAGTAATAGCACTACGTATAGTATGGTCACTCCCTGCCGCTCTCTCGTATCGACCTCACCTCCCCTCTGAGTCCCCTCCCATCTGTCTCCCCTCCAATCTGCAACAGATTGTATAGCGCCGCACGCACAGACGCTCATTTACGCACAGACGCTTTTATTTAGTATTAAACAACGTTACATTTGTATGCAGTGACAGGGGTGTGGTGTGACTAGGGTGAGTTCTGGTTGGCAATGTCAGGCGGGGTGTTGTTTTACACAAGGCGGGGGGGAGGAGGTTTTCCCCCGTGGCCGTGTGGTTTCCGGCAGACCAGAATAGAATCACTCCGTCTCCGTCTCCAGCGTGGGAGCGTGGGGAGTGTAGGCCAAATCCTCCTTCTGTCTGGGACGGACGAGAGAGGGTCGTGCTCCTGTAGTGGAGACTAAAATGACCTGATGATGATGAGGTTTCCCCCCAGAGTTGACAAAGATTAAAGCCGTTACTTACATGTGCGTACTGGTACCCGCAGGCGTCCATGCAGAGGTAGAGGCAGGTGTACACCCCCTGGATCGTCAGGAGGCCGACTTTGTACGTCGCACGCTGAAGTATCGCTGGAACAATAGAAAAAAAAACATAAATATCGTCATAAACAAAGGTTAACAAATCCAAAGATGCCATTTCCTGAGTCCTGACAGAAATCATCAATAAATTAGCTGGCCCGACAGACGTTGCCCTGTCTTCCTAACTATTGTTTAATTTTTTTTTATACCACCAGTGTGGCAAACAACCATACGTCCCGCCTGATGGAAAGCAGTTACCGTATCCTATGAACGCCTGTAACACCAGAGGCATCACACGCGCGTTGCCGACCCTGTAAAAACCTCTTCACGCCCTTTTTGAAGAACCCCATGCTGTAGTCCCCTGAGAAAACCTCGACAGGCAGTTCATTCTACAGCTTGACAGTACGCGGGAGAAAACTTCTCTGGAACCGCACAGTACGTGACCACTTAGGCTCCAATGTGTGAGGATGAATTCCCTGTCGATGGCGATGATTCGAATTGGTTTCGCGCACGCTGTCAAATGACTGACAGATCTGCCAAACGGCAAGAAGTTATATCCGCTCAACATTATTTTTTCTTTTCCTTTATAAGAACCTTCTCCTATATACCTACACAATAACAAAATACAACGAAAAAAGACTTAGTGAAATTGTTCCATCCGTTCACGCGTGATGCGATGCCATAGGGAAATAGACATTAATTTTTATACACTTACTAGCGGCCCGGTACGTGCTTCGCTACGTATAAAGTGAAATAATAAAAAAAACAAAAAAATTGAACATCAAATTCATTTATTCAAACAAAAAAATATTTTATTAATTGCTAGCTATTTTAAAACTTAATCCAAAAAATTTGGATAAACAATATTTTTTGTTTTCCATTTTGAGCATGAATAAACAAACGTCTGGAGGGGGGGGGGGGGGGGGGGGCGGAGGGGTACCGACTCTCGAACAGGCAACATAAAGTCGAAGTACGTCTAAAATGAAATGACCGCATGAATCACATAACAACATGCTTGTACTGTCAACACTGAAAATTGTTTCAATTTGACAGCACAATCCCCATCTGAAAAAAGCTTCAATTTGACAGCAAAATCCCCATTATCAAAATGATCCGCCATTTATTGAATTCATTTGTTACAAAAAATGTGATAAATGAAGAACCGCTCTACCGATTTTGTGCAAACTTCACATAAACCATCTACGAAATAGTCCGAACAAAGCCTAAACATTTGGTTTGGATAGGTGAGCCCGTTCTTGAGTTATAAAATTACAACGAAAAGTGGTATTGATTTTTATATATATATGAAAACTGGTCTCACTGGACTGGAGAAGAGAGTTCGGCATATAGAAGCTGCTGGAGTTACGTCGAGTGGAGCTGTCGGCAAAATCTAGGGACCTAAGGTGAAGGTGCCTTCTTACGACGGTACTACGTCTTGGGCCGCCTACCGCCAGCAGTTTCATATACACATAGATTCTAAAGTTAATGCAGATGATTGGGGTGTAAGTGGTTCATCAACATCTTTAAACCAAAGCTGACCACCTCACCTGCACGTGGTGCACCCTGCTGACTGACAAACGAGGCTCTGGCGAAAAGAGAGGTATAGCATATTTTTAAGCTCCTCGACTGGTGGGCAGCTTTAAAACGTATGTTTTTTACAAATAAATAAATGTATTGACATTTATATTGCTTGCTCATTTTTATTTAAATGACTCAAAACAACAAAGTAAACGTTTAAGTAAACTCTTTTTAAAATCGGCTCGCCATCCTTGTTGCGAGCACAAAAACAAATTCCTTCACTAACGCAACTTACGTCCACACAAATCTCCACTTCCTTACAAGGCGACTGTCCAGCCATTTCCATAACTGATTTTACTTTAAATTTTCTTGGAATAACGCTGTATTTTGAAAAAGGAACGTCGTAAACAGCGGCCATCTTGTTAGGCCCTTTTGTTGGTTAATTCAAAATGGCGGAAACTGGTCAATAATTTTCATTAGATGCGCCCGACTTCTGAGTGGATATTCTTTGAAGTTTGTTTAGAACAGTGTTAGTCAAAGTGTCCTCCGCGGAGCTTTAGGGTTCTGCAACGATTTTGCAATGCAATTAAATAAATACATATAATAAATGGTGTCAATAAAAGTACTTACGATAAAATAAAAAAACTGCCTACTTACCAGAAAATATGTCATGCCTGCAATTATGTCGTACTCATGCTTCCCATTCAATGAAAAGTATTAAATGGAGCAAGGGAGCAACAAATAAAGTTCATTTAATCTGTTGCCTGCTGTAACCACCTTTTTGTATTATTATTATTAGTAAATATTACAAATTATGCGTGATTTCTTTATTTTTGGTTATGGTCTAGTCGTCTCTGTCGGTCTAGCGTATCTGATAGTAATTTATGTCAATGGTTTATGAACCTTAATGTAAAAATATGCGAAACTTGCATGCTGCAGTCATTATGTGATGGATCACATAATTATATTTATTTACAAGTAGTTACTTTTTCAGAATCTGTTTGCGACGACGACCAAGGGCGGATCCAGGGGGAGGGTCAAGGGGGTCATGACCCCCCCCCCCCCCTGGGCTGGTTGAAAAAAAATGTTAAACTTAATGTTTTTATATATTTTTTTGTCTCAATTTAGATTAAGTACAGCCCCCTTACCACCATCTATTATTGCGATTTAATAACTGAATACACTGTAAATTCATAAACTGAGAAAGGGGGCTGTACTTACATACATTAATAAAATACCTATTTTTACCTGTGTCTCTTATTATCGAAATTAAATTATAACTTGAAGTGACTTGACCACAACTACGTGACACCCCCCCCCCCCCCCCTCCCCATCCCCTGGCGCCGAAGCTGGATCCGCCCTTGACGACGACGTTTGTAGAAAAAAAAGACTACTTTTCAAACTCTGAAGTGGTAACCCTACGTCTGTCAGGTGTTAATAAACACGAAAGGTATTCTACATCAATAACAAGTTTCTGTTTATCGATAAAGATATGACAATGGCACAGTAACGAGTGTGGAATCGATTGGAATCGATAAGAGTTAATCGAGTCATTAAGTAATAAAGTCGATGTTATCTCAACGCCATCTGCACAATTTGCCATTTAGATTGTGAGACACGGTTGAGGTTTATTCATAGTAAGTAGTGACACTCTGTGGCTTAAGGCGCGTTTCCATCATGCAAGTAGCCTGCATGCAAAGTGCAAGTTGCATACAACTTGACTAATGGAAACATATTACATGCATGCTTGACGCGGGTTGCATGCGGGTAGTTTCGAACTTGTAACAAAACGTGCAACTGATGTCGCGTTTATACAAGTGTTATGTTACTTTGCATGCGAGATGCAAATTTTAGCAATCATGTTTTCTATTCAAGTAACTTGCTTGCAAGTGTGATGTCATACCTGCATGCAAGTACTTGCATAATGGAAACGCGTCTTTAATGGTAGGAAACTTAGGGTGTAACAAAGCTAACCATATCTGCACGTGGTGCACTCTGCTGAGTGACAAACGAGGCTCTGGTGAAAATAGAGGTAGGGCATAGCGTATTTTTAAGCTGCCCGACTGGGGAAGTGCCTGCACCTCACAGAATACAATTCCCTTAAGGGTTGTTGTTTTCCTGCGAGTGAGTGAGGTCACCAGAAAGAAAGAAAGGAAGCGGTTTTCTGTGAGGTGGAGGTACTTCCCCCCCAGTCGGGCAGCTTATAAAATACGCAATGCCTTACCTCTCTTTTCGCTAGAGCTCCGTTTGTCAGTCAGTCGGGTGCACCACGTACAACAAGTAAGATTGGTTTGGGTTTGGTTCCAAAATGTTGATGTAGCACTTACACCCCAAACCGTACCTTTCTCTTTAGTTACACCATTGTAAGTAAAGAAGGTAACAAAACCTTCCATTCTAAGGTTGGATGTATGGGAAACCCAGCTCGTAATTTGTCCCCCAGTTTTTACGTGAGGCGCATACAAACAGACGGACTGAACAATAAATGTTGACGTTTATTGGTCCTACATGTACTTGTTATAATGCAGTTTGTGTCATTTGTAATAGAAAATCAATTGTAGGGGTGTAAGTGGCTATCAACATCTTTAAACCGAGACGACGAGCTCGGCGGTCGAATGGTTAGCAATGGCCACTTTGACTCGGAGGTCGCGGGTTCGATCCCCGCACAAGACAAAATTAAATATTTGTGTGCATGAACATGTCTGTTTGTCTTGGTATGGGCGTTTTCTATGTATTGTATGCACATATTTACAAAAAAAAAACAGTAGGTATTTAAGTATTATACCAGTTATCTAGTACCCATAGTACAAGCTTTTGGCTTAATTTGGGACTAGATGGCGCTGTGTAAATTGCACCTTGCTGACTGATAAACGACGCTCTTGCGAAAAGAGAGGTACGGCGTAGCGTATTGTTTAAGCTGCCTTACTGGGGACGTATCTCCACCTCACAGAATACCGCAGCCAAATAACAATTCCCTTGAGGGGTTGATGTGTTCCTGCGAGGGAGTGAGGCCACCAGAAACAAAGAAAGGAGTATAGGCTAACAACGGATCGGCGACCCCTTGGTGGTGCTGATCTCCATGGGCGGTGGTGATTACTATCCATCAGGTGACCCAAATGCTCGTTTGTCCCAAAAAAAATGTATTCAACGTGTTCGATAACCCTGATGCATCCCACTACTGGGACATGGGTCTCAAGACAAGAGGTTTAGAGCATACTCCACCACGGTTCAACTGCGGGTTGGTGGAGGCACAATACACAATGTGGAGGCCAGTGTTTTCAAGACGCCTGAAGGCCACTGACTTGGCTTAACGACTATCATTAATAATGACAACAGCCGGCTTAACGTGTCGTCCGAAGCACGGAGGAGCTCGAGATAAATAAACCCATTCATTATATTATTCATAAAAAGTTGACGAGCTCGATAGTCGAATGATTAGCGATAGCCACCTTGATCCCGAGGTTGCGGGTTCGAACCCCACACAAGACAAACATTTGTGTGCATGAACATGTCCGTTTGTCTTGGTCTGGGTGTTTTCTAAGTATTATGTGTATGTATCAGTTATCTAATGGCCGTGTGGTTCCCGGCAGACTAGGATAGAATCACTCCGTCTCTTCCCGTGGATGTCGTACAAGGCGACTAAGGGACATACATTAAAACATCGATCAGGCCTCCCCAACCCGTCTGGCCAGCGTGGGGAGTGTAGGCCAAATCCTCCTGTCTGTGACGGACGAGAGAGGGTCGTGCTCCTGTAGTGGAGACTAAAATGACCTGATGATGATGAACAGTCATCTAGTACCCATAGCACAAGCTTTGCTTAGTTTGGGACTAGATGGCCGTGTGTAATTTGTTTAGGATTATTTATTTATTTATTCATGGACAGGCTATGGTGGATATTACTTGACTTCTTTATTCGATTAGACTGACACCAGGGTTGCCAGATATTTTTAGAATAAATACCGAACAAAAAAAAAAAAAACAAGTTTTAATCATTTATTATAGCATTGACATAAAATTCCTACAAATTACCATTATACTAGCTAACCTAACTTATAAAAATTATATTTTTTCTCACTAATGCACGCTTCCAGCAATGTTTGATTTGCTTTGAACTGCCCCATGCATTTCGCGACATGTCAGACTGAATTGTTTATTAGGGCGAAAAAATTTTCAGAAGAATAAAATACCGTACCGCCTATACTTCGGTATTTTTGTTATACCGAACACCGTGCTAAAATACCGAACGGTTCGATAGAATACCGTACACCTGGCAAGCCTGACTGACACACGCAACGATGCGACCGAGCTCCACAACTACTCAACGTAAAATTAATTAGTTAATAACCATGAGAATATTGCTATTACCATCATCCAGACATTCACAGTAATGTATTTAGCAAGTGGAAGATTAGAAGGCGTGGATGCAGCCAGGTCCAGTAGGGTTGCCAGCCCCCTTACCACCATCTCTTATTGCGATTCAATAATTGAGTAGAGTGCTTATTCATACCAATGAATAAGCGACTCTATTCCATTTGAAATAGAGTCGCTTATTTATTGGTATGAATAAGCAATCTATTCAGTTATTGAGTCGCAATAAGAGATGGTGGTAAGGGGGCAGATGTCCGCATTAAGGCGGGGTGGTACCAGTGGTACTCCAAAATCAACAATTTAGAATTTTTTGAAGTAATAAACAGAGAATTAAAATCTAGGAAAATTATATTGATATTGTTGAGGATATATACTAGGGAATATATCCGATGGAAACATGATTTGATGAAGTTGACTCGATAAAATAAATTCACAAAGTTACCACTTTTCGTGTCATTTTATCTTCTATTTTCGGTTTTATTTTTAAAATATGTAATTTGACATTATAAGTCATGTACTAAAAAATGGTCATAAATAACTGGAGGTATTATACCGATAGATTTTTTTTATTACCTACATCTTTAAAAATTTTAATCGAATATTCAATAGATTTTCAGCTCACCAGAGTCGCCAGTGTCTCGCGGAATTGTCATATTGTTTTTAGCGCTGGCTCACCTCGCCTTAACAGCGGCGACCACCAAAAAATGCAATGAACAGTCCATTGCAGTCCCGGAGGTAAAACTACGGCTGCCTTGGAACTCACAACGAATATAATCAGAAGAAATTAGTAGGAGTAAGAAGGTTTTGGAATTTGACTTCCTCTCTTAGCAATGTGAGAAACAACAATATGGCAAATAAGGGTCCGTTCGACCGGCTCGGAGAGGAGAGCAGATTTTGGTGGCGTTTAAAATAGAGTTTTGGTTTCATTGGTGTAAAGTTTATTTTTAAATTCACTTCTTTTGTTATATGAGAATGCACGTGGGCCGATGTGAATTTTTAAAGTAAACCTTATGCCAATGACACATAGCTCTATTTTAAACGAATTCAAAATCTGCTCTCCTCTCCGAGCCGGTTTGTTTGAACGGACCCTAAGGCATTAAAAGCTTAAAGAGATGGCTAGTCAAGGGAAGCTCAACTGCCATACACCACGGATTTTAAGTAGCTAACACTATTGGGAACCTAAAACATTGAGTTGTACCAAACACATCAATTGCAATAATATGAATTGCAAAATCGTCTGAACGCTTGGTAATTCTCTCATGTTGCTACCAAATCAGCCCTCCTAGCCAAGTGTAATTCGTAGCGTAACGAACGTTAGACAGATCACGTGACATTTGTCAAAATCGAACATTTTAGTATGAGAATTGACAAATGTCACGTGATCTATCTAACGTTCGTTACACTACGAATTACACTTGGCTAGGGGGGCTGATTTGGTAGCAACATGAGAGAATTACCAAGCGTTCAGACGAGTTTGCAATTCATATTATTGGCCCCAACCCGTCTGGCCAGCGTGGGGAGCCCTGCCAGTACTGGCTGGGGTTCTCCCGGGGGACCTGGAGGTGACGCGTGCTGGGCGCTTGGAGAGAGCACATATAATCGCGTCAAGTAGGGAGTTGAGCAGACGTAAGCGCGAAATTTGGATTGCAATAGTGCAAGAGTGGCAGGGTCGCTGGGCTGATGACACAAAGGGGAGGGATTTGTTCCGTTTCTTCCCGGAGGCCGGCTCGGGGCAACCTGGGTCGAGCCGGATTATCAGACCTCCCAGATTCTTGTGGGTCATGGCATTTTTAGAAAGAGATTGCATGATCTAGGGCTGTATGAATCGAGCATGTGTGCATGTGGGGAATGTGAGGAGGACAGAGATCACATTCTGTGGTCCTGTCCAATGTACGACGATCTGAGAGCAGAAATGATGAATGGGATCCGACGCAGAGAAGACCTACCGGGTCCGGTGTATTTCACCGATCTCGTTTCCTCGGCGGCGAATTTCGCAGCTCTGCGCAGGTTCGCCCACGGTTGGCATGCGCGCAGGAGCGCGGAGGAGAGAGAAGAAAAGAGAGGAGGAGGAGAGCATGTGGGAGAAAGCGAAGGCGTAGGCGTATATGTAGCTGCCCCAGAAGGGGGAGAGAGCTTCAATGAGGGACAAAGGATATAGAGTTAAATAATTTGTAGGGAGTCAAGAATTGCCCGCGGCACGAAAGAGCCTCAGAGCAAAGCGCCGCGCGCATCTCCCGCGATTCGGCTCATATGACCGCGAGGTCGGTGGAGCCATGGGAGGTGGAGGGTTTGTCCCTGGCCAGCGCGGGGAGTGTAGGCCAAATGCTCCTTCTGTCTAGGACGGACGAGAGAGGGTCGTGCTCCTGTAGTGGAGACTAAAATGACCTGATGATGATAGGGGGGCTGAATAGTATACTACTACTAGCCCGGATGCGACATGCAACGAATTCAACATGTCATCCCGCTCCCGCCGACAAAGATCACACTCCCAGAAGTTCCAGAGAACATGGTGTGATGTTTGCTCTTCTTCTAGTGTGAATGCGTTGGAAACTATCAATTTGTTGAATAAATGTATAGCTTTCTCTGTCTACCCAAAAAGTCGAATAGTCAGACATCAACCAGAGGACAGCTGAGGAAAGTCACATTGGCGAAGCAAAAATCAAGATGGATTTTTTTTTTGTACTACGGCGGGTGGCAGACAAGCATACGGCCCGCCTGATGTGAAGCGGTTACCGTAGCCATATTAACGCTCGCAACATAAAATATCGCTCGCGCGCCACCACCCACGCTGCCAACGCAGCATCTCCATCCTTCCTGGTGACTTCAGTCACTCGCAGGAACACAACGACCCTCAAGGGAATTGTTATTTGGCTGCGGTATTCTGTGAGTTGGAGGTACATTCCCCAGTCGGGTAGCTTACAATTACGCTCCCTGCCTTTCTTTTCGCCATAGCTTAGTTTGTCAGTCAGCAGGGTGCACCGCGTGCAGGTGAAGTTGGCTTTGGTTCAAAGATGTTGATGAATCACTTACACCCCATTTTTTTTTACTAAGGTTATGTCAACAGATAACGCTGCTGGTAACCCTAATCCAGACTAATTAAGGAATAAACTAACTGGAAGAAGCTCGGAATTATTTACAACCTAGGCACTATGCCTAGGTTGTAAATAATTCCGCAGAGTTTATATGACTTGCCAGCCTCATTAGGACCGGTGCGGTGTACTGTAGACCTTGTAATGTTGGCTTGAGAACTTGGTCAAACATTACTGGGTTTCTAAATTGTGTTATCAATGTAATAAAATACACTAGCTGACCCGGCAAACATTGTTTTGCCATAAAAAATAGATAAGAACTAGGGTTGTAACGGAACTTCGCTTCCGCGTCCGTTACTGCGGAAGTTCCGCAAGAAATCGTATCTTTGTCTACGCCTCCGCCTCCGTACAGTTTTTGCGGAGTTGTAACGCAGGTTTATTTACGTAATCATAGAACAATAACGCGCGGTAAAAACTATTAGAAGACATCAATTCCAGATTTTGATTGACTAGAAGGTAATGTTTATTTACGAGTATATGTTTACATAAGTAATTTGAAATGAAAACTTTGTACTTAGTTTTAATGCACCATAAATTACAATTTTCTGCATCCACTTTCACCTTCGCCTCCGCCTCCGTTAACCATCCGCATCCGAGGAGGTGATACCGTTCGCCTCCGCATCCGCCTCCGCCTCCGCTAAGTAGGCCTCCGTTACAACCCTAATAAGAACCAATTCTCAGACCTACTGAATATACATATAAAATTTCATCAAAATCGGTCAAGCCGTTTCGGAGGAGTATGGTAACTAACACTGTGACATGATAATTTTATATATTAGATTTCTTCGTATTCACCTACAATATTCACCAATTTTACTCGCTCATAATTGGACCCAGTACTCTTATTGCGATTCAATAACTGACTATTCAGTTTCTAAGTATTCTATAATACTTATTCATACCAATGAATAAGCGACTCTGTTTCAAATATCATAGAGTCGCTTATTCATTGGTATGATTAAGCATTCTATTAAGTTATTGAATCGCAATAAGAGTTGGTGGTAAGGGGGCTGGACAAACTATGCCAAATTGAGAGATATACACAACGAGACACTTCAAATCGAGTTTTATATATATATTCTCAACAGATTCTAGCAGTTTGATGACATATGCTTCCCAAAACTTATACTGCCAGATATTTTTATTCCTATTAGAATTTAAATAGCTTTAACTTAAAAGTAAGAAAATAATGTTGGATCTATTCTGAATAACAGACTCCATTTAATAGTGTTGCGGCTTGCGGCTAATCACTGGCTGAAGCAGAAATTATCAGCGTTTTATTGGTTAGAACCATAGTTAGAACAAAACACGGACCAGAAGGCCAATTCTCGTAATTTTTCTACGAACGCAGATTGAAAGTTGATTGAATGAAAGAACACAGAAAGAAAGAAAGATTGAATTGTGAATTGACTAAAATTATATACTTGATTTAATTAATTAATTATTATCAATTCTTGTTGTTGGCAAAGTAACATTCTTAGTTTGTTTAATTTTCACTCATATTTCGATACAATACCGCTTAAATTTAATTTTGAAGTTACATATTGTGTTACGAGAATACCAAATGTGACATTTATGAGATCGAGACTGGATCGAAACTGAATTTTGACTATATTCTAATTACGAGAATTGCCCCTCTGAGCCTATCTTGTGTTACTGCGGCACATATTATGATTATTTTTGTGTTTTTTTTTGTAACACAATATTTCACTAGACCAACTTTGCGTGAAAACCAGATTGTCCACGACTTGTTACCAGCGCAACCTTAAATATTTTGGTCATATAGCACGGAGGCAACCAGATAACCTGGAGAAACTGGTTGTGGTGGGGAAAGAAAAAAAGGGAAGGAAAAAGACCTCGCGGTAGGTGACCGCCCACCCGATGGTCCGGCCAGATCAAGAACCTCACTGGTCTTGATCTGGCCGGGACGTCTTGAGACGGGCGGAAGATCGGGTAGCATGGAAAGAGCTAGTTACCGCTCCACAGACTTCTCAGGGTGGGCACGACCTTCAATAATGAAGTACGCGATGAAGAAGATATTTCGCTTTATAAGTAATTTTTACAAGACTGGAAAGAACTAATTATGTGTGTGCTTGGAGATACAAATAAATTCATTCATACAATTAATTAAATTAATTAATTAAATTAATTAAAATAAGTTTTCCTTGTTCGAGAACACTGGCCACTGCGCAAAGATTTTTTTGACTATCAGTATACAAAACTGCACTAGATGCATCTCGACTCGACGATTAGTTTACTCCTTTGTAACAATTAATATTAGGTAGGCAAATTTGCCAAAAGTTTAGAATTTTTGACCCTACTTGATCACAGAATATATATGCCGACGCTCACATGTAGATAGCTACATGTGAGCGTCGAGGCGAGCGATAGAGAGGGCCTATGGTCGGGGTTTCTCTGAGGGACCGAATCCGGAACGAAGAAATTCGATGGAAAACCAAAGTTGTCGACATAGCCTTCAGAGTTTACAAGCTGAAGTGGCAATGGGCGGGTCACATCTCCCGAGTAAGTGATGACAGATGGGGGAGGACTCAATAGAGTGGAGGCCGCACGTAGAACGACTAAGCGTTGGACGCCGTTCGATTAAGTAAGCGGCTGGAATTGGCTGTAAAGCATTGAGGAAGGCTTGTAAGCCTACCCACTGCTGGATATCCAGCAGTGGGTAGGCTTATAAGCCTGCCTTGCCTGCTGATACAGGATGATGATGATGTAGATTAAATATAAGGCACAGTGACGAGTGCCGAGTAGGGAGGGTAGGATTGGGGTGTAAGTGGCTCACCAACACCTTAAGAGCGAAAGCCAACCTCACCTGCACGTGGTGCACCCTGCCAATAAGCAAACGAGGCTTTGACGAAAGAGAGGTAGGGCACAACGTTAGCCCGACTGGGGTAGGACCTCCACCTCACAGAATACCGCAGCCAAATAACAACTCCCTGGAGTGTTGTTGTGTTCCTGCGCGTGAGTGAGGTCACCAGAAGAAGGAGTTGCTGCGTTAGCAGCGGGGGTGGCAACGCGCGTGCGACACTTTGCTATTGTCGCAAGCGTCTATTGGCGACGGTAACCACTTCACATCAAGTGGGCTGTATGCTTGTTTGCCACTTGTCGTGGTGTATAAAAAAAAAGGTACATAAAGAGCTTTACCGGTGATCGAGAGAGGTATCCATGCATGTCTAATCCTCGTTAGCCACTGAGCTCAAGATGAGTAAGTGACAGTGGTTTAGCAATCTGAGGCATATCGTTGGATACTGTACTGTCAGTATTCTGTGGCTGCGGTACACCGGCGCTCGCGGCGGTTTTGGCGCCAATAACTAATGTCCCCACATTTTATTGATTTTGGCGGAATTTCTCTTCCTCCATTTTCTTCAATAAATAAAAAACAAAGATGAAAATTCGCACTGTTACTTTATAATTGCATGTATTGATTTGTTTGGGGGCATTTCCTTACTTTCTAGCCAGGTGATGTGTGGTTCAGTTTAGTGGAAATTCAATGAGAGGAGGCAAATGTTTCTTAATATGTTTACAAAAATGATGTCATGAGCGTGAAGTTCATATTTAAGACTTTTAACTTGAGTCTCAAATTTTACCTTTCTGTCTCCTTTTCAAAATATCAGCGCTTATTTTTAAGAGTTTTTAAGAGTTCAAAATTCGTGTTTTAACACTTACATTCTAATAGATTATGAAATGTGACGTCACGAAATTTAGGACCCCTCCCACCCCCTTGTCACACAATGTCACACTTCATCGACCCCCTCCCTCCCCCTTAACGTGTGACGTAATTTATGGATGCCCCCCAGATAAGATATAAAATAATATGGTTTCATGTAAATACGTGTACATTTTCGGATATATCCCGAAAATTATGAATCAAGTACGCACCCTACTCGATAAGTATAGGCCATCGATATCTAGCACTAATTCTCGTTAAAGAGCTGTGAATGAAGCTGCTTGTGCAATTTGTCCATACCCGATGGCGAGCGACCGCAGGACGTAATGACCGATCGACGCGAAGTGATGTGCAACTGTCGATATATCAATAAATATTAATAACGAAGTTTTTTTGCTGCAATTTTAGGTGATCCCAAGTATGTTCAAAGAACACAATCAGGACTTGCTGTGACAGTACTTACGCGTGGACTCATCTATATTTTTAATGTGTTGATATTAATGAAATAAACGCTAAATGTTATTCTGACTAAAGCTTGGTAATTTTAAGTTATTACATTTTTAATTTCAAGAGTGGTATTTGCATGATGCACGTAAAGACGATCAAAAACCGACAAACAGAGAAACAACAAGGAAATGTTATTTTCACTCTCTCTCACTCAGTTTTTTAAAACTTAATTTACAGATACGGAAAGTCTACGATTTTATTATATGTGTATTTTTCTGCATATATACAGGGAATATAAGAACGTATTGTAGCAATAGCTTCAATACGTTCTAATAGAATAATATACAAAATTCGCTGCATATAAATGTCAGTAGATAAGAAACAAAATAGAAAGTAAAATGATAAAAAATGCAAAGGAACGAAGAAGAATATTTTTAATTTAAATAATAAGAAGTTAGGGTTCAGTGACAAATAAAGAATTTTAAATTTGATTATACATCCTAGCCAAAGCGTCTATCAAGGTACGCTTAACTACCTTGACCAATTTCGTCTGTCTGACTTTATCAGACTTCATCGTTTCACCAGACTGATATAACTTATTACCAGACTGACGTCGTCGTACGCCTTAGAGATTTCTTTTATAATGCATATAAATTTCCATAACCCGCCACTTAAAACATTCTTAATGACATATAAATGTAGTAATTTCTCGCAACTTATCGATGCTAAATTCACTTAAACTTACCCCTAAGGTGAAAATCAGCCAATTGATTCAAAATCACCGCTAAACAGGTACACGGGCGTCAATTGACCACTTCACATACAAATAACAGACATCACTCGTTGTTAAATGAAAATAAACGCGCAATTTAATAGTAGGGGACGATCCCAGCACTATCGTCCTTACTGTACTCTAATTTAGATTCTAAGGCCTCGATTTTACAATTTAAATTTCCTTGTCATCTATTTACTTTACACTATTATAGATATTTGTAAGTGATTTTAGACTCTTCTAGTATTTATTTAGAGATGTTTTTGGATCGGTAGGAATCTGATATCCTTGCATTGAATGGATTGCAGTGAATGGACGCTTATTTGCTATTCACTTTTAAATCTGGCGTTGCTATTTTAATGAAATTATTTTGTGAGTTCCAATGAACATCTGGCTAATATTATCGATAAGATCTAAAGCTAGTGCTGTGCAGATTTAATTAAATTTAATTAGTACATGTAAAACTAAGTCTCCCGCTGCGTCCGTCTGTCTGTTTGAACCAGACTAACTCAAAAACTACTGAATGGATTTTTGTACGGTTTACAGTAATGGGTGGTGTAATTTATGAAGAAGGTTTAAGTATATAATTCATTAGTGTTTTGTTTAAATTAGCTGAAATAAGACAATGATTGTTGAAGATGTCGGAAAATATCATGCCGACTGGAAGCTTTACTGGCATGAGTGCGCCGCAGAAACCAATACTCCGACATTTGTATGGAGTGGCACATCTCGGCCTCTCCATACAAATGTCGCGTACTAACTACGCGTCGTTTACTACTACGCAATGGCGTCTGTGCAGGAGTGAATGAGCGTGTGTGCGTGCGGCGCCATAAAAACTGTTCCAGATTTGTCTCATAGGGATGGGTGGTCAGCCCCCTTACCACCATCTAAAATTGCGATTCAATTATTGAATATGTTAGGTATCGAAGCTGTGAGCTGAGTATTTAAGCGCATGCGTGTCGTAGTCATAGAGAATATATGTCGTCGCAACATGTGTCACTATATTTGTTATAATTTTAAATATTCGTAATAAAACGTTTACTGACCCAAACATACGTTTTTATTCACATTTCAACAGGTTATGGGCCCAGTTCGTGAAAAATGAACTATTTTGTGAATAAATAACTATATGTGCAGTAATATATGTAAATGAAAAATTTGCATAGAATAGATTGATTGTTTGAATATTGAAGTGTGTGGTTGAAGAAACTTCATTAGGTAAAAAAAATGGCTGCTTCTATAAAAATTGACCAACTTACTGGCGATAATTATGATACTTGGAAAATTCATATGCGTGCAATTTTGAAGAAAAATGATTTGTGGGAATATGTTTCGGGAACATTGCCCTGCCCAGTGAAAACGGATGCCAAATATGCTGAATGGATTAAAATGGATGGAAAGGCCGAATCAGACATATTGTTGGCCGTCAGTCCAAGTGAGTTGGTGGCATTAGATGGTTTGGAAACATCTAAAGCGATATGGGACAAATTGATGTCTATGTATCAGTCGAGCGGTCCTGCTAGAAAAGCGTCATTATTAAAGAAGCTCGTACTGACTCGTATGCAGGAAGAAGATGACCTGCGTAAGCATATCGCGGATTTTTTTGACGCCGTTAAAAAGCTCAAAGAAATTGGTTTGGTGGTAATTGACGAACTACTGGCTATCTTACTACTTTATAGTTTGCCAGATTCTTTTGCTATGTTTCGCACGGCGATGGAATCGCGAGATGATTTACCATCAACGGACATCTTGAAAGTTAAAATCATCGAAGATTATGAAGGACGAAAATCTAAGGTAGCAGACCAGGGAGCTATGTTTGTCAAACGTGCCAACACAAATATCAACCAGAGGAAAAACTTATATGAGAAACGAGGCCATAATAAAACTAATATTGAATGCTATCGTTGTGGCCGTCGTGGACATTTTGCAAAAGAATGTAAGATTAAGAATGTTCATAAGCAGAAGCAGAGTGCACAACAATTAGAAGGAAAGAGTGATGATGAGAAACCGACGACGATGTTAATGTGTACCAACGAAGAGGTGATGGTAAGTGAAGAAATGAATCCTATTTGGTGTATCGACAGTGGATGCACGGGGCATATGTGCAATGATAAGCATATGATTAACGGATTCGTATCTATTGACTCGGAACTAAATTTAGCGAACAATAAGAGCACACAGATTACCGGGACTGGAAAGGTCAGTATTTCAGTCGATACAGGTAGCGAAGAGCGTCGGATAGACATTGAGAAGGTATTTTATGTATCGGATTTACGTACGAACCTGTTATCAGTAGCGAAAATGACAGATCGCGGGTTCGAAGTTCGTTTTAAGAAAAACGACGCAATTGTGATCGATCAAAATAATAAGATACACATGAGAGCAGATCGTGTAGGTAATTTATACCATGTTCGAATGAGTCAGAACAATGTTAATAATGTTGAGGTGGCAAAGAAACCCATAGATATATGGCATGAACGCCTAGGGCACCTTAATGAACGTGATTTGAAGGCGATGGCAAAGAGTGGCTTAGTACATGGTTTGACGTTCAAAGACAATGAAAAATTGACAAAATGTGAGATATGTATTAGTGAGAAACAAACCTGTACACCTTTCGTCAAGGGTTGTGATAACCGTACCAGTGACTTACTGGAAATAATACACACTGACGTATGCGGTCCTATGAGGCATCAGTCTTTTGCCGGGAAAAAATATTTTGTCACTTTTATCGATGATAAATCTAGATGGTGCGAAGTCTACTTCATAGCTAACAAAAGTGACGTCCTACATGTTTTCAAGGAATATAAGGCTTACGTTGAGAAATTCACGGGAAAGAAAATAAAGAATTTACAATCTGATAATGGCCGTGAATATGTAAACACAGGTTTTGATGATTTTTTGAAGAAAGAAGGAATCAAGCGAAGACTGACAGTACCTTATACGCCACAGCAGAATGGTGTTTCAGAGAGGAAAAATCGAACACTTATTGAGATGGCGCGATGTATGATGCGTCAAGCAGGAAGCCCTCCCGCATTTTGGGCTGAAGCAGTTCATACTGCAAATTATATAAGAAATAGGTGTCCAACTACAGCGTTGAATGGTCAAATACCATTTACATTATGGAAAGGGAAGAGACCTACTGTATTGTACATGAACGTATTTGGATCAAAAGTATACTATAAGAGCAAAGGCACACCGAGAGGAAAATTTGATTCTAGTTCTGATTTAGGAATTTTCATGGGATATGATGTTCAATCCAAAGCCTATAGAGTACATGATCCAAAGACTAGAAAAATTGTAATAACTCGTAATGTTAAATTTATGAACGAGACTGCTTTTAGAAATGAGTATAAAGAGATACTTGATGAAGAAGAAGATATTGGTGACAATGAAATACAAGTTGATTTGGATATTCCTAACGATATTCAAGAAGAGGAGGAAGTACTACAGCACAAAATATCTTTAAAAGGACCTCCAAAAAGAGGACGAGGAAGACCAAAACTAATTCGTACTGGTTTAGTGGGAAGACCGCGCAAAGAGTACAAACAGGAGGATATAGAAAGACAAGAAAGCATAAATGAGTCTGAAGACGAAATATTAGATGAACAGCCAACAGTACAAATAGCGACAATTGAACCAGCGGTGACATGGGATGAACTCAAAAGTTCTGACGACTTAGGTGCGTGGCGGAAAGCCTTAGAAGATGAGTACCTGGCACAAATAAAGAATGGCACCTGGGAAATTGTGCCCAGACCACCGAATCGCAAAGTGATTGGAAGCAGGTTCGTGTTCAGTACTAAAACTAATGGGAAAAAGGTACGGCTGGTCGCTAAGGGATGTTCACAACGGCCAGGGGAGGATTTTCATGAAACATCTTCACCAGTAGTAAGGTCGTCATCGATAAGACTCATAGCTGCATTGTCAGCGGAATTCGGACTTGAACTCCACCAGATGGACGTAGTGACAGCTTATTTGAATGGCTCATTAGAAGAAGAAGTGTACATGGAGGTACCAGATCAATTACACAATGTATTGCACAGCGTACTTACAAATAAACCATTTGGTTCACAAGGGAAGCTTATACGTGACAAAAAGATAATTCAGACAGCTAAACGCTGGAATACTGCTTTGAATGATTGTGAAAATGGTGTATGTTTATTAAAAAAATCTTTGTATGGTTTGCGACAATCGGGATTGCAATGGCATAAAGAGTTAGTAGGAAAGCTGACTAGTATCGGTTTTAAAGCTTTACTTCAAGACCCATGTATGTTTGTTGCACGAAAAAATGAGAGAATGATGCTAATTGCTATTTATGTCGATGATATTATATTAGCTACAGATGATGGTATGTGGTTGTGTGATGTTAAGAGGCAATTATCTAATGCATTTGAGATGAAAGATTTAGGAAAAATTAGTCATTGTTTGGGAATTGAGTTTACTCGTGATGAAGATGATAGAGTCTACTTAAAACAAACTGTATATTTGGAAAAAGTATTAGAACGGTTTGGTATGAGTCAGTGTAAATCTATAATGACACCTATGGATGCAAGTATGAAGTTAGATAAACCTGAAAGTGTGAAAAATGATGTAATGAATCAGTATCCTTACCAAAGTTTGATCGGAGCTTTGATGTATTTGGCAGTGACTACAAGGCCAGATATTGCATATGCCGTCAACTACCTAAGTCAATTTAATTCTAACTACGATGTTGAGCATTGGAAAGCAGCTAAGCGTGTGTTACGGTACTTGAAAGGCACGTCTGATTATGGATTAGTGTATGAACGAACAGGTCTACCGTTGTATGGTGTGGTTGATGCAGACTGGGGTACAGACGTGACAGATCGCAAATCTTATTCTGGATTTGCATTTATTTTAGCAGGCGCTCCAATAAGTTGGGAAGGACGAAAGCAGCGAACGATTGCATTATCTAGTACGGAAGCGGAGTATATGGCTCTCTCCGAAGCTACCAAAGAAGCCGTGTACTTGCGTGACGTTTTGAGTGCATGTGGAATCGAATGCGAGTGTGTGACATTATATAACGATAACCAAGGCGCAATCAAGCTTGCCCAAAGTAGGAACTATCATTCGCGTACGAAACATATTGACGTGAGGCACCACTTTATTCGAGATATGTACGAACAAGGTATTATTAAACTGAAATACTTATGTACAGAAAAAATGCCTGCTGATGTTTTGACCAAAGGTTTGGGTGGCACGAAGCATCGTGAATGTATGCGTAATTTAGGTATTGTGTATCTATCTAAGAATTGAAGACACTTGCTCATCACTTCGAGGGGAGGTGTTAGGTATCGAAGCTGTGAGCTGAGTATTTAAGCGCATGCGTGTCGTAGTCATAGAGAATATATGTCGTCGCAACATGTGTCACTATATTTGTTATAATTTTAAATATTCGTAATAAAACGTTTACTGACCCAAACATACGTTTTTATTCACATTTCAACAGAATAGATTGCTTATTCATTCCTCTCTATTCCATTTGAAATAGAGTCGCTTATTCATTGGTATGAATAAGCAATCTATCCAATTATTGAATGAATAAGCGACTCTCTTCCATTTGAAATAGAGTTGCTTATTCATTGGTATGAATAAGCAATCTACCCAATTATTGAATCGCAATAAGAGATGGTGGTAAGGGGGCAGGTCGATACGAGAGAGCGGCAGGGAGCGGCCATACTGTACGTAGTATATTTACTTATACTGTGCCAAGAGTTTTCCTGCGAGAACCTCGAAGGGTAGTTTATTCCACAAATTGATACTGCACGGAAGAAAACCTTTCTGAAATCCTTCTAAAACCACATAGTATGTGGTGAAGTGTTCCAGTTTCAACCGCAAAATATTTCTTCGTGCTAATCCTTTCATTACATTAAACCCGACTCAAGAAGTCAACACTTAGCACCTAGATAAAAACAGTCATAAGCCCTATTCGAGTTGGGCTCGTTGCACAAGGCCATAGACATGATAGTATAAGTCAAGTTACGTAGACTGACATTTATTAAAAAAATATTTTTTATTCGAGTAAAATATGACTTCTACACAATTAATTACCGATTAGATTATTAAAAGATCAAATAGCAGTGCTTGCATTGCTGCTGTTTGCTGTACTACGGTTTGTTCGGTGCGAATGCTGTTGTGGAAATCCAATATTACATAGCTTGTAGACCTGAATTTTGCTTTTATATATTTTTTTTCCCTTCTGTATACTTTAGTTTCAGGGACATTTATTTAATCATCGTAGACCACAACGGTTGGGGTTCACTAATCTTGCACATGACATTTACATACACTTTGACACTGAACTAACAAGTTTACAATTTTTAACATTTGGGTGTGCTGTCGATGTCGATGATAGTTTTGCTTATAGACTTCCATCATTAATCATTCTAGTGTTAATGATCAATGCTTATAGAGAAGCTTTATCGGTTTATTCTACGTTAGCTAACCTCTGAAGAAATCCTTTTTAAACGGGTTTATTGGCTTGCCCTGTTTGTTTATTGTTATTACAAACTACCGTCAATTGACGCAGGATCATCTGAACAAGAATCGTACTCATACTATAGAACTATTTCCAGAAGTTTGAGATATTGAAACACAGACGAGCAGAGGAATATCATTTATAAATTAATGGCATGCATGCCAAATACTTTGATTGACGTATTGTCAGCTATGATTGTCCTAAATTGAAAAGGGCTATAGCAAAATTGATCCCATTCAATGATGACACCAGTCATAGACAGTTTGATTTACGAGATACATGACTGGCTATTGCCAGCTGAAGATGGTGTTTTTGTATTGGATCGAGTATTATATAGTCTGCATGTATTTTGAGCCCTGCATCATTAACATCATTAGTGATTGATTGTTTGTTGTTCGTATTCTAAATATCTGATTTAAAACATTCGTAGTCTAATGTTTTAGGTTACTATTAGATCTATGTATTCACATAATCATAGTCAGTCAGTCACGCAACGACCACACACATGTACGGACGTATCTTGTAAATAATAACTGTCGTTTATCTAATTAACACCCTGATTACTGAGTGAGGAACTAAGTCCGTTATTGAATAGGCGACACGAAACTGTATAGAATTTTAGTAGTATTTATACTCTCAATAATTATCTCATCGCACGGTTCCTTTTATATCATAGCATATCGCTGCTAAGATTTACGAATGATGAAGTTCTCGATGGCAAATGGAGCTACCATAGACTTTGAATTCTTTGTTAAAGGAGCTACCGATTCTTCATTCCAAACGATTCTTTACTTTTTTTGCACAGAATTCTGTCTTTATTTGCGTTATACTTCTCTGGATACTAGCCCTTTAGAGACCGATGTATATTTTTTATTTCTAGGCTTTAGAGATATATCGAAAAATTTGACAGCAAGCACCCTAACTTACTTATTTTTTTAATCTAAAGCAAAGCCGGTAGCGCAACTGCAAACAGCCGGGATCATCAGCTTAACGTGCCCTGCAAAACTCTACTCTGCTCTAAGCGTATTGTTAGTTCTTTCGTTACATCGATTAATGAAATTACTTCGTTCTCCGCCTGTTTGTCTGTCTGTCCAGTCTTCAATTATAGAACATAGATAATAAAATATTCCCACAGGATACGTATATGTTACAAACGTATTATCTGTGGTATTATCCTATAACTACAAAGTATAAATTGGTTTTAAACAAGCAGAAAAGCGATACAAATTGTTATTCCGATTGCTGTTAAGATAATGGACAATTACAATACAATACGCAATAGAATTAACAATTAACGGGCAAAGGACCAAGTTGGGCGAACAGATTTTAAGGAGCCCATGTATCTTAAGATCAGGGAAGGGCTTTATGTATTTCGATGTAGTTTTTGTCTATGATTTTGCCCCCGTGAGTACATCTCGTCGCCGATGGTAAGGAAAGTATTTTGGGGTGTACTTAATTGGTTCATTAACATCTTTGAACTAAAGCCAACTTCATCTGCACGCGGTGCACCCTGCTCACTGACAAACGAAGCTCTGGCGAAAAGAAAGATAGGGAGCGTAATGGTAAGCTTTTGACTGGGGAATGTACTTCCACCTCGCAGAATACCGCAGCCAAATAATAATTCCCTTGAGGGTTGTTGTGCTCCTGCGAGTGTGTGAGGTAACCAGAAAGGAAGGAGATGCTGCGTTGGTAGCGGGGGTGGCAGCGCGCGAGCGTTAATTTTGCAGTCTGCCACCTGACGTAGTATATAAAAAAAAAGATTGGAGTGGAGGCAAAGACTTGAGTACTTGAGCTTTGTAAAGCAGAACTTTACAAAGCTCAAGTAAGGCCGCATATGGAGTACTGATGTCATCTATGGGCGGGAGCGCCTAGATACATAGCTTGTACCTTGTGACTCAATTCAAAGGCGTACTGTGAGGATTGTTGACCATCCCAAACTGACAGATGGTTTAGAACTTTTAAGTCTGAGAAGAGATTTTGCGTCTCTTTGTGTGTTTTACTGACTGTACGGTGTGAACACACCGCGTTGTTTTTTGACATGATGCCCACGGCCTCCTTCTACAGTCGTATCGCTCGCCATCGACAATCCATTCTTACACATTCGAGGATAAGTGGTCGCGTACTGCAGTTCCAGAGAAGTTTTCTCCCGCGTACTTTCAAGCTGTGGAATAAACTGCCTGTCGAAGTTTTCCCAGGAGATTGCAGCACGTGGTTCCTTAAAAATGGCGTGAAGATGTGTTTACAGGGTCGGCAGCGCACGTGTGATGCCCCTGGCGTTACAGGCGTTTATCAGGCGGGCAGTATGCTTGTTTGTCCCTTTAGTCTTAATATATAAAAATTTCGTGTCACGTTGTTTGTCCGCGATGGAATCCTAAACTACTGAACAGTTTTTAATAAAATCTTGCACAGTGTGTGCAGTTCGAACCAACTTGAGAGATAGGATAGTTTATAACTCATCGGAAAAATTAATGTAAAAATATTTAAAGGCGATATGAAGTTCGACGGGCCAGTGGTATATAAAAACAGGTGCAAACAAGAGTATAACCTGCTTGATGGTAAGCAGACAACGCATCCTATGGACGCTTGCGACATCGGAGGCATCACTCAGTTAATTCGAGGTATTTCACCCAAGTTGTCGCAACACCATCACCAGTCAGGCGACATCTTAAACCCAAGTACGAGCATCATAAACGCATCATTAAAAACGCACTGAGCCATTCTGTAACCTGATCCTCTTTGTAATGGCCACGAGTTAGCTACCAATTTAAAAGAATTTGGATTACGTTACAGACTAACCAAGTTATAAATTTATTTTAGGGTTTAATTTATTTGGGGTGTAAGTGGTTCATCGACATCTTTGAACCGAAATCAAACTCCAGCTTAGATTATTAGTAATTGTGTAAAGCTTAGCTGCCCCCTTACCACCATCTCTTATTGCGATTCAATAACTGAATAGATTGCTTATTCATACTAATGAATAAGCTACTCTATTCCATTTTAAGTAGAGTCGCTTATTCATTGGTATGAATAATCAATCTTTTCTGTTATTGAATCGCAATAAGAGATGGTGGTAAGGGGGCAGGTAGTAACTCTGGAGCTCTACCCACTAAGCAAAACACGATGACCACTAATCTACATAAATATACTCAAGTTTCCTCTCAGCTCATAATGTCCTATTCTCCAAATGTCCTTTCTCAGAAGGTCCTTTTCTCGAAATGTCGTTTCTTAGAATGTCCTTTACCTAAATATCCATTTTTCAAATTGTTTTTTGCATTCAAAAAATTCGATTGGAATCGACTTAGGCGGGCTTAAAGCGGATTCACATTGAATATTACAATTGCAAAACATTTAAAAGAATGACAGACAAATTCAGCTAGCATAACAGCTATTTATTTTAAAAAAATCCTGAATTATTTTAATTTCAGCGAATATTGCTGTAATCTTAATCACAGTGATACGTGAATTTGCTCTGAATTGTTCGCAATCGTCACCGTAATTAAGTCACCCGCTAAAGGCGGTGTAACTTAAAAAGACCTCCCTTAGATTTGCACATCGTTTGACTTCGTGTCATTTGCGAAATATTTTTTAACAAATCGTTGGTTTATCTAGTGTGTATGTAATTCACATCCCATAAACTAGAATACACGAGCTTCCGTGCTTAACAGTAAAAATCAAAATTAATGATACAAGTAATATTAATAATGTCGATACATAATAAACAAATAAATATTTGTGGACAATTTACACAGCGCCATCTAGTCCCAAATTAAGCGCAAAGCTTGTACTAAGGGTACTAGACAACTGATAAAATAGAGTTAAATACATTTTTTTTGTAAATACATACTTATAATACCTACATAGAAAACACCTAGGCCAACATAAACAGACATGTTCACGCACACAAATGTCAGTCTTGTGCGGGGATCAAACCCACTTTATTCATTACTCTGGCACTCTCTATGACACGTAATCTTTGACACCCATAAAAGCAGCAACAAAAATGCATCCCAGTAATGAAATTATAAGATAAAGCCGAGATGCTGTATAAATAATAATTACGGTGAAAGTGGCTGCCAGAATTCGGCCGGCGGGCCACCGGGCTCGGTGTTATAAAATATTTGGTCAGCCGCTTCACTTCTGTCACACAAACACTATAGGATTTCATTCTTTAGCAGGCATGTTTGAGTATTGTTCGTTACGTACTTAATTTGTTTTACTATTATTGTTTTTGATATATAGATCTATTTATGTTGATTTTGCCGCTGTCGCATCGGTTTCTGAAGTGTTGCAATGCAAACCTGCTTGCTAGTTATCCATAAAGAGCTGTATCGCAAAGTAACTTTTTAAATTTATTTTGATGGCTTGTGTAAAAGACTGACATTAAGATACTGTGTTTAGTTTTTTAACCTCTAAATCTTAGCATGAGAGTTGATAAAATATTTATTATGACAGGTTTACCATCGATATTGATTCATATTTCACTAATACCCATTGGCGTGTCATAAAAGAAGCTGTATATAAAAATTTCAACCATTTCTACACCGAACCAGTCCGTTCAATTGATTTATTTCAATTGACCACGACAGCCGCGTGTATTGGTGTCGATATCCGTTGATTTGACATACTGAATTATAGTGTTTGGCTTGTGTCGCGCTTAATTTTTTTTTTTTGGATGATATAAGGTTCATTTATGTATATGCGCAGTAATTTTCCTATGTATAAAAAATTAGATCAATGCGTTAATTTACCTCCTAAATTTTCTCTTTGTTTTTTGTAATAAGAGGATTGAATTGGCTAAGTCAAATCTATCGAATTCCTCTTGTGTAACCAGAATTAACAGCGACACCTGTCAAAACAGCAATAAACAATGAAATCCATTGCTATTTCAGAGGTAGAACTACCGCTACTTGAAACTCACCGCGACTTTAATCAAAAGAAATTTGTAGGAGTAAGAAGCTTTAGAGCAGGGTTTCCCAACCTTTTTTACATCAAGGCTCCCCGGATCACAAATAATATTTTCATGCCCCCCCAAATATTTTTTTCAGTAAGTACCTACAATAAAAATCGCATTATTTTAACAACATTTATTTTTATGTAATTTGTACAAAAAGAATCACAAAATGAACTTTGACTAAATTATTTAAAACGTTTTTATCAACTAATCTATAAGAGTACTAGGGAGTATAGTGACAATACTAGTGAGATACTTGAGCTTGCATTCTCCCTACAGTGTTTACTTCATATTCTACCACCAGTGTTTACTTCATTAACGCATTGAAATAATAATTCTATTGACAACACAAACGTCTCAAGCCCCCCTTGACATCCCTCTACGCCCCACTAGGGGGGCGCGCCCCCCTGGTTGGGAAACCCTGCTTTAGAGTATACTACTCCCCTTGGCAATGTAGCTCAGTAAGTAGTTTTTACTTAAGTCTTTTGTTGTTTTTGAGCAAGTATGTCTACGGCAGGTTTCGGTTTTTATGCTGAGTTGCGACCATTTTGCAACGTTTCAGGATTAACAACGGCACCCGTCATATGTAAATAAATTTGGGGTGTAAGTGGTTCATCAACACCTTTGAACCAAAGCCAACTTCACCTGCACGCGGTGCACCCTGCTGACTGACAAACGAAGGAGATGCTACGCTGGCAGCGGGGGTGGCGGCGCGCGAGCGATATTTTATGTTCCGAGCGTTAATATGGCTACGGCAACCGCTTCACATCAAGCGGGCCGTATGCTTGTCTGCCACCCGACGTAGTATATAAAAAAAAAAACCGGACAAGTGCGAGTCGGACTCGCCCACCGAGGGTTCCGTAGGTACGTAGTATCATTATTAAATTTGATATTTTTCATTATAAATAAGAAATAATGCGTCAAAAAAATAAATAAAATATATTTTGCAATGTGTACATCAAGCCCTTTCATATGATACCCCATTTGAACTAGTAGTTTCAATTTGAAATTTCGACACCCTATAAAAAATATAGACCCCCTATTTTTTAAGATCTATTTACAAATGTATAGTTTTGAGATTTAATCCTGTACTTTTTTTTTTTTTTTTTTTTTTTTTTGGATTAACAAACAGTGAACACAGGGAGATCATAAATACATGCATTGATAAAACAAAAAAAAATAAATCTTGTGCCACCAACACCGTTAATCACAGAATGATAGATGTGTACAAGAGTGGTGGTATTACACTATAACAATAATGCTGCTTACAAAGAATTATGATTTTAAATAATGACTATAGATTACACAATACAAAAGATTCACGGCAAAATTGTTACCTATCAACAAGGTGTGAGCGCATTCCAAATGCAGGTACCTATACTAAGTTTACAATATTAATGTATCTATACTCAATAAAATTATGTAACGCAACATATACTTGTAGTCTATAACGATGTTACTTGCCAAATTTCATAGTTCTAGGTCAACGGGAAGTACCCTATAGGTTTTGATTCCCTTGAGTGTGTCGAAATATGCGTTTTTTGCTGAATAAACGGCCGTAACTTTTTTCTATGTAAACTTAGCAGTTTGATTTTTTTTTAACTTCATGGGACCGTAGACCTGTGTGTACAGTTCAAATTTCAGCTTGATACCTCCACGCATTCTCGAAATAGAAATTCTTGACAGACAGACAGACAGACAGACAGACAGACAGACGGACAACAAAGTGATCTTATAAGGGTTCCGTTTTTCCTTTTGAGGTTCGGAACCCTAAAAACAATGAAGTCAATTGTTATTTCAAGGGTAGAACTACTGCTACTTTACACCTACCGAGACTTTAATCCAACAAAATTATTAGAAGTGAAGCTTTAGAGTTAGGCTACTTCCCATGGCAATGTAGCTCAGTAAGTAGTTTTCTTTAATTAAGTCTTTTGTTATGTCCACCAACCCACAGTTGAGCAGTGGGGTGAAGTATACTCTAAAACCCCTTCGATTGAGAGGAGCCCCCATATCCTAGGTGTTTGATGAATAAGGATTGACGACGAAGTTTTCTTTTCGCGGGGAACCGTTGCACTGAGGCCTCGGCTTAATTCAGGCGCCAGTCCCTCTCTATTTAAAAAACTGTAACATCTATCTGTATGCACTTCTTGTAAAACTGTTTTATAGAAAGAGAAAAAATTAACGATTTTGAAGTCTTGTTGTGTTTGAGCATGTATGTCCGTGATGGTGCAACTGTACCTAACTGAAAATCAGTGCCGAGTCTGCTACAGATATCGGTTTTTATGCTGAGTTGGGACCATTTTGTGACATCGCACAGCACTTTCAATTTTCTTATATAATAATTGTGCCTGTTACACTTGTTTTTATTTGCTGTGTAATATGCAAATAAATGCTTTTCTTCTTACAAAGTTGATACTGTTGATTGTTGGCACTTGGTGGAACATTATTATCATAATGTTATAATAAAACACTTGTACTGTTCTACGTAATTATATTAAATTTTACCGATCGGTTTCGCCGCTAAGGCATTATCAAGGTAAACAGAGGGTATTTGTGTTTCTAACAAAAATCTGCTTATTGTCTCTCAATTAACTTTTTCTTGTTTTGATAAAATAAAAAAAAATAGAATTGATTTAGGCTATTTTAAACGTCTTATTTCATTTTTCTAGTCTGTTTCGTTTTATTATTTGGGAAATAATGTTAATTGTATCTTCTATCATATAATAAATATCACGAACACCTCGAATAGGTAATCTATAATATGTTACTTTCACCATTATTACCGCTATTGTGCATGAACTGTATGTTATCGATATAAAAAGTGAATAAATTAATTATGTGACTCCTCCATTGCAAAAGATCATGCAATGATCTCGTGGTGCTGCCATAAACACTTAGTGGCAATGACTTCTTATTTAAACAATAGATTACGATCTTTGACAGTAATAGTCTATTATTTAGATATTTCTGGTACTGGTACAAATAATATTGGCATTTTCTTTTTCCCTCGACAATATTGCGAATACCAACGATATTGTATTTGATATTTATGTCTCTGGCAAATATTGTCTATGCGCACATTAGAATAGTTTTGGCGCTCGTTTTGTTTTTGTTATTAATCAAAAGGAAGGAATAATCGTTTCTTACATAGATCTCAGCAGGGTCGGGGAAAAGATAGTATTTTTTTATTTTATACAACAAACAATATATTTTTTTAAACAAGTGCTTTTTTTTTCTTTTTAGTTTAAGCAGTTTATTTCAAATGAATGAGGGTCTTTTGGCAGCACTATAGCGTAGGGTCCAATCATTTGTCAATTCATAGCATCTTGTTAAATGTCTTGTTGACGTCTTGTGTTGTCTTGTCGTCTTGAAGTTTCACTATCAAAAAATTCAGTACAATTTGACAATCTGGACCCGACGCCTACCTAGCGACATCTGGTGTCAGAAAAAATATCAAACATCCCCATTAAATAGACCTATATAATATTTCATTTCTAGACTATTTTCCAATTCGTCATAGTAAATATTTACAAAAGTCGATCAATGTATAAACATTCACCTTCACCTGATGGGAAGCAATCACCACCTCCCATGGAGATCAGTAACGCCAAGGGGTCGCCGATGCGTTGTTGCCAGCCTAGATATAATCCTTCCTTTCTTTCTGATGACCTCAACACAAAATAATCTATTCCAGTCAACCTTGGAGTAATTGATGTTATAACTTTAGTATAAGTTTATTGGGCCAATAACCATAATTAGTATAATGACCAATTTTAGCATAACTCTGTGCAAGAATGTACAAAATAACGCAACTTTCTGTACTAAGGGCTATTCGCGTGCTGTTTCTATTACCAATATAATAATATTTATGTTCAGAATTCTGTTTACCGAAATTGAACTCGCGAATAATGGAATGCGGAATTTACGATGGGCTCATTGTCCATGATACATAGAGAAAATATGCGTGAATAAACATATAGGAGGGCTTATTATGGTGAACTTTTAACAGTGTAAAAAGTATCATCTGCATTCTAATTAACTATAACAAGGGTGCACGCTCATTAGTAGACTGCTATTGAGTTATAAGTACCACACGTAGTACTTTTATCTCAATATAGACCGTCATCTCTGACCAAAGGAATTCGCCGACCCCACCAATATTTTCAGTATTGCTTTCGATTTTAAATACACATAAATTATTTTATTCAAGGGTATAAGTGTTCATTATCACCTTTAAGCTAAAGCCAACCTCATCTGCACGTGGTGATTGACTGAATTTGGGAAAAACCAAAACGGTTCAAGTTTTTATTCGCAAGTAGTATTAGTTTGTTTTTATTATACATTTCAGATACGTTTTAAATTACATAATTATGTTTAAGAAATATACAAAGCAAATCTCTAAATATGCAATAATAAGTAATGGAAAAAAATAAACGGCAACGCTGTTGGTAATTCAGCCATTCCTGCTAAAATTGAACATGATGGAAAGCCACATTAGGATATACCACAGAATATCAGTGGGAAATACTTTATCTAGCAGCAGTAGACGGGCTGATATTGACAATGATGAATCATTTATCACAATATTTGAAGTTAAGAACTGAACCTAAAAAAACGAAATCTCGTGCGTTGACTTTCTTACATGACTACATGTCATAACGTACAGATTCGCGTCACTTTTCAATACGTTGCAGTATCAGAGGTCGACGCTCGGCCTTGTTCGTCAATTTTTCGCGTGACGCGAGCATACGAGACGTGATCCCGCGCACGTATCGCTCGGCGGCTAGTGACGTACGCGCCAAATATCGATACTATGTAAATACTTGTGATTCATTAGCGGATTTGCTATATTTATGGGTGTGTCTTAACGGTTTATGATCTTATTATCACGTGAATATATTATTTTTATAAACCACTTGGGTTCTCATTCCACTCCGCCATCCCGCAGTTGAGCAGCGTGGCGGAGTATTCTATAAACCTCCCTTCAATTAAGGGGAGATCTGTATCCCAGCAGTGGGATGAAAGAATATGGGTTGATGCAGAATTTAAATTGAGACTTTTCCGATTGTATTGATCCCGGAAATACGCAGAATGTATAAAATCTTTAGACCTATTTTTTACTTATTTGTCAAAGAACAAAGAAAGATGGGCTGAAAATGTCAATGAAAAACACATAACCTATATAAATTCCATGATATTGCAAATCAGATACATAATTCATTACTATGACATATAACCATGTATAGAAAAACTGACACAGGCTCGCATAAATGAATTGAGTAAGACCATATTTGGTTTTTTAATACAAATGAGATGATTGTCAGGAAAGCAAATATAATATAGCATTATATGTATAAATTATGTGTGAATTTATACATATAATGCTATATAATATTTGCATTCCTGATAATCAATCAATTACCGTACCATGTACGTACAGTATGACCACTCTCTTGAATCGACTTCACCTACCCTCTGAGGCAAATTTGGAAACAGTTGATGCCGCGCACATCACACACGCTCAATTTTGCTCTGTGTAGACGTTATTGTTTATGTATTATTTAACGATACCACTTTTGTATGGAGTGGCGGGTTATGCCTGTAAACTCTTGCAACAACAGGGAATTTGGTTAGGAACTCACTAAGACTAATTAGATACTTTATATAACTACTAAAATATTTTTATCTAAAGCTTTACTGATGAATAATCTAAATTAATTTACCAATAAAATTGTATTATGAAAACAGATCTCTTTTCATAATACAATTTTATTGGTATATTATTATATATTGGTAATTTCTTTGTCTAGAAATAAATACATTTCCGGGACATGTCTGTTTTTATGTATAATTTTTTTGTAATATCGATGCAAATCATCGATGCTTGATCATCTCTACATATTTTTTGACTAGTGTTTGATTTGCTATTCATAATTATGCAGATTGTATATTATGTTAATACACACCTAATTATGTTAATCTTATTATAATGATACTGTAGCACCATTTAACAATGAAGAAAAATATTAGGCATAAAACTAATATTTGATATATCTAAGTAATGGAATATTCTATATTTAATATATACATTTATATGGCTCTCTCACATAACTGAGGCACAGTATAAGCACACCCCGGGCACTTCATACAAATGTCACCTCAGTCACTATTACATTTACATAAACAATGACGTTTGTGCAGAGCGTGAATGAGCGTGTGTGCGTGAGGCGCCATACAAACTGTTCCAGATCCGTCTCAGAGGGGAGGTGAGGTCGATACGAGAGAGCGGCAGGGAGAGGCCATACTGTACGTAATATTATTATTACCTGTGATACCACAGTGTCGAATCTGGATCAGTTTGAATGGCGTCACATTTACAATTGCTCATTTTTATTTTGTACAGACGTCAATGTTTATGCATTAGTGAACGACGCGACGACGACGTGGCATTTGTATGGAGTGGCTGGGGTGTCCTTGAGAGGCAATTCTGGTTAAAAAAAATGTAGTCAAAATTCAGTTATATCTAATCTGGATCTCACAAATTTCACATTCGATAATCTCTAAACTGTTTATCTGTTAAATTCGGTTAGCTGGATAGCCTTTAATTGAGCGGAGCGATCGAAACGCTATGACCTACGGTGCAGTGACTTGGACGCTGACCTTTGGGCTGGTTCACAGACTAAAAGTCGCACAGCGAGCGATGGAGAGAGCAATGCTTGGAGTTTCTCTAAGGGATCGAATCCGGAACGAAGACATTCGACGGAGAACCAAAGTGGTCGACATAGCTCTCAAAGTCAGCGAGTTGAAGTGGCGGTGGGCTGGCTACATCTGCCGAGTCAGCGATGGCAGATGGGGGAGGAAAGTCCTAGAGTGGAGGCCACGTATGGGGCGACGAAGCGTAGGGCGCCCCCTCTCTAGATGGACCGACGATCTCAAAAAGATGGCTGGTAGCGGTTGGATGCGGAAAGCGGATGATCGCATATGGTGGAAAGCATTGGGAAAGGCCTATATCCAACAGTGGGTTGATGCAGGCTGATGATGATGAGCAAAACGCTTTTATACGCCGAAAAGTCACTCTTGGAAATGAATAGGCTCCAAAACCACTGCACCTATTTTGATGAAACCTGTCAAAATTAAATACCTCGACATGCTTGAGGTATGTGTCGAAAAAAAATTGAGATCGATCATGTCCTAGAGATCATGTCATATCATCAAATACATTTTCCATTGAAATGAACAGAAAACATACACTCTAGCGACTCTACTCGCTCCACTCAACCTCGATTTCGGCCCCGTGGGCTAGAATCCGTCCTAGTCTAGATTATAATCCAGGATCACATTCTTAAAGTGAATGAGACATTTTCATGTTAAACAGTATTAGCGTTTACCATAGTTTTTGTAGACATATTACAAGTGATAGTATTTTTTTTATACCACCTATGTGGTAAACAAGCATACGGCCCACCAGATGGAAAGCAGTAACCGTAGCCTATAAACGCCTGTAACACCACGGGCATCACACGCGCGTTGCCGATCCTGTAAAAACCTCTTCACGGCCTTTTTGAAGAACCCCATGCTGCAGTCTTCTGAGAAAACCTCGACAGGCAGTTCATCAGCTTGACAGTACGCGGGACAAAGCACTGCAAAGCAAGCAGTCTTTGGAACCGCACTGTACGCGAGCACTTTTTTTTTATTTTTTTTTATACTACGTCGTACTTAGGCTCCACTTAGGCAATGTGTGAGGATGAATTCCCTGTCGATGGCGACCGGTGCGACTGTAGAAGAAGGCCGTGGGCATCATGTCAAACAACTCCTCAGAACACCCCCCATTGTACAATCGGTAGAACACACAAAGGCAAATCTCTTAATAGTATCATTAAGTTTTCGTTTGTAAATACGACTATTTTTGAACCAATAATGCCTGTCCCATACAGACTTGCAGCGGCCATTGACCGTCCATTACATTTGACTGGCAACACTTTTACAGAACTATAAAATCTGCCTTTGCATTATAATATGCTACCGTTATCCTTATGACTTTGCTCGTATATTTTTATACTTCCGATGAAAGGTTTATCGTTTGTCTATGCCTATGTTAACGTCAGCAAAGTTTTATTGTGTTTTCGGCAATACTTTTTACTATTATTTGTGGTAATAAAACTTATTATTTCTGGAAGTAGTTATGGTTATTCATAAATAGAGGATTCCGTCTTGATTTTTTTGAGTGTATATATCTCATTAAAATTTTATTTTGGGTGAATAATAATATGTTTACAATAAACATAAATAATACATAAATTTGGGAATTTTAAATTTGGCATCAATGAAACAATCTTTAGGCATGTACTTTCATATATGTGCCTAAAGTTATTTTGTTGGCAAGGTGGCAACACTGGTTCGAGTGCTACTGATTCGCCATCTTTGATCTAAAATGTCAAGCACCTACATTTTGATCTTACTTTTGGGTACAGTGTCTCAAATACAATGATGATAGATTTCTATAGATAACTAAATTGCGTCAGAACACAGATCGTATTTGATGTTAAGGATTGTGGAAGGCTTATATCCAGCAGTGGGTAGATACATGATGATGATGATGATGATAATCATAACATTAATCTAAGATGGTCATAATATGATGATGTTATGAATATATTATGTTGTAATATGTCATGTATATAACTATTGATTTTGGAAACCATTACAAAAACATATGTATATACATTTATGTTATTGTAAGTGTATATAACATTATGATACAAAATTGAAGGACGTTGCATTTGTTATTTTTCGTTGTATACTGAATGTTACAAATTGTTATATAATTCATAGTTTCCAAAATCAATAGTTAAAAAATATTTAATTTAAAAACATTTTATTTGGGCTTAAATACGCTGCATTTCGTTGTTATTTTTGCTTGTATATTGAATGTTACAAATTGTTATATTATAACGTTATATTACATTAATGTAGGAGCGCCTTTAGGCACGTGCACCGACGCCATCGAACTCCACATTTCGATAAATATAATATCCAAATACTTTCACATACTACCACTTAATTAAACCAATAAGATGCCACTACTGAGGCCCTATCTATACGGTTATGTTACCAAACATTAAAGATGCCAGCCTATTTGTAATAGGCTGGCATCATTGTTTATAGGCATGGTTGTTGACAGGTCTATTTGTAATGACTTTCTACCTTATCTAATGTACTAAGGTCTTAATTAAATGTTTAGCAACTGACTACTGGATAACGTATCTGGATGTTAAATTATCTTATAAATAAATGAATATTCCAGTACAAATTACACATTGCCATCTAGTCCTAAACTAAGCAAAGCTTGTACTATTGATACTAGTAAACTGATATTATACTTAAATACATTTTCTTTTTGTAAATGCACTCTTATAATACATAGAAAACATCCAGACCAAGACAAACAGACATGTTCTTATTGTCACACAAATTTTGTTAGGATCGAACCCACGACCTCAGAGTCTAACAAATGGTTTGACTAGCAAGCCATTCGACCACCGACCTCGTCTGAATCTTTCTTGATTCTGTTGCAATTCAATAACTTTCAATTGCTACTGATTCCTTCTGATATATTCTTCGTGAGTTCTAAGACAACCGTAAATATATGCAAAAAATACCACTATGGTTACAAAGAAACATACGATGCCTGCTTTCCGGCAGACTAGAATAGAATCACTCCGTCTCTTCCCGTGGATGTCGTACGAGGCGACTGAGGGAAATACATTTTAAAACATCGATCAGACCTCCCCGACCCGTCTGGCCAGCGTGGGGAAAAGCAGGCATCGTATGTTTCTTTGTAACCATAGTGGTATTTTTTTTGCACGGGACACGGAACGGACGAGCATGTGGGTTAACTGTTGGAAAGCAATCACCACTAGTGATGTTACGATCTGGAATTTTGTCAAACCGAGTTGAATCGGTTAGACAATTCATGCAAGTCGATTCCAAACCGAATCGACGAAATCGCGATTTGAATCGGTTTGAACCGATTTGAATCGGTTTGATAGCGATGATCGGTCTAAAAAGTCGAGTCGTTACACGACTTTTTAAACCGATTAAAAAGTCGAGTCGTTACTCGACTTTTTAAACCGATTAAAAAGTCGAGTCGTTACTTGACTTTGTAAACCGATTAAAAAGTCGAGTCGTTGCTCGACTTTTTAAACCGATTAAAAAGTCGAGTCGTTACTCGACTTTTTAAACCGATTCAAACCGATTTGAGCATAAACCGAGTTGCGTCGATTAGCGCCTTTACTAAACCGATTTGGCCGAGTCGAAAGCGATGTAACGACTCGACTTTTTAAACCGATTTGAGCATAAACCGAGTTGCGTCGATTAGCGCGTCAGCGCGTCTTGCGTCTACTAAACCGATTTGGCTGAGTCGAACTTACTTACGCATCTCGCTCGCGTCGCTCTGCGCGCATTCGCCCGTTTGGCCGTTTGCTCGTTTGGCCGTTTGACCGTTTGCTTGTTTGGCCGTTTGCCCGTTTGCTCGTTTGCCGTTTGGCCGTTTGCTCGTTTGGTCGTTTGCCCGTTTGGCCGTTTGCTCGTTTGGCCGTTTGGCTGTTTGCTAGTTTGCTTGTTTGGCCGTTTGGCCGTTTGGCCGTTTGCCCGTTTGACCGTTTGGCTGTTTGCTCGTTTGGCCGTTTGCCCGTTTGGCTGTTTGCGCGTTTGCCCGTTTGGCCGTTTGCTCGTTGGCCGTTTGGCCGTTTGGTCATTTGCCCGTTTGGCCGTTTGCTCGTTTGCTCGTTTGGCCGTTTGCCCATTTGGCTGTTTGCTTGTTTGGCCGTTTGCCCGTTTGGCCGTTTGCCCGTTTGGCCGTTTGCCCGTTTGACCGTTTGGCTGTTTGCTCGTTTGGCCGTTTGCCCGTTTGGCTGTTTGCGCGTTTGCCCGTTTGGCCGTTTGCTCGTTGGCCGTTTGGCCGTTTGGTCATTTGCCCGTTTGGCCGTTTGCTCGTTTGGCCGTTTGCCCATTTGGCTGTTTGCGCGTTTGCCCGTTTGGCCGTTTGCTCGTTTGCCATTTGGCCGTTTGCTCGTTTGGTCGTTTGCCCGTTTGGCCGTTTGCTCGTTTGGCTGTTTGCTAGTTTGCTCATTTGGCCGTTTGCCCGTTTGGCCGTTTGGCTGTTTGCTCGTTTGCCAAACGGCCAACCGGCCAAACGGTCATACGGCCAAACGAGCAAGCGGGCTAACGGGCAAACGAGCAAACAGCCAAACGGCCAACCGGCCAAACGGTCAAACGGCCAAACGGGCAAACGGGCAAACGAGCAAACAGCCAAACGGCCAAACTTGCCCGTTTGGCCAAATGAGCAAACTAGCAAACAGCCAAACGGCCAAACGAGCAAACGGCCAAACGGGCAAACGACCAAACGAGCAAACGGCCAAACGGCAAACGAGCAAACGGCCAAACGGGCAAACGGCCAAACGGGCAAACGCGCAAACAGCCAAATGGGCAAACGGCCAAACGAGCAAACGAGCAAACGGCCAAACGGGCAAATGACCAAACGGCCAAACGGCCAACGAGCAAACGGCCAAACGGGCAAACGCGCAAACAGCCAAACGGGCAAACGGCCAAACGAGCAAACAGCCAAACGGTCAAACGGCCAAACGGGCAAACGGCCAAACGGGCAAACGGCCAAACGGCCAAACAAGCAAACGGTCAAACGGGCAAACGGGCGAATGCGCGCAGAGCGACGCGAGCGAGATGCGTAAGTAAGTTCGACTCAGCCAAATCGGTTTAGTAGACGCAAGACGCGCTGACGCGCTAATCGACGCAACTCGGTTTATGCTCAAATCGGTTTAAAAAGTCGAGTCGTTACATTGCTTTCGACTCGGCCAAATCGGTTTAGTAGACGCGCTAATCGACGCAACTCGGTTTATGTTCAAATCGGTTTGAATCGGTTTAAAAAGTCGAGTCGTTACATTGCTTTCGACTCGGCCAAATCGGTTTAGTAGACGCGCTAATCGACTCAACTCGGTTTATGCTCAAATCGGTTTGAATCGGTTTAAAAAGTCGAGTCGTTACATTGCTTTCGACTCGGCCAAGTCGGTTTAGTAGACGCGCTAATCGACGCAACTCGGTTTATGTTCAAATCGGTTTGAATCGGTTTAAAAAGTCGAGTCGTTACATTGCTTTCGACTCGGCCAAATCGGTTTAGTAGACGCGCTAATCGACTCAACTCGGTTTATGCTCAAATCGGTTTGAATCGGTTTAAAAAGTCGAGTCGTTACATCGCTAATCACCACCGCCCATGGATAAACACCAAGGGGTCGCGGATCCGCTGTCAGCCTTTTAAGGGAAACATAGACTCTGTTCTTGAAGGCTCTCTGTCGTAATTGTTCGGAAATATCGCTGAGGGAAGTTGGTTTCACCATTCATGGTATAAAATATAAAGAAACCTAACCATAGAATGATTCCGTTTTCAGTTTTCCCAAGAAATTGCCATTCGTGCTGTACGACACGGTCAGTCGACCGATCGACACGATTTCTTAAGCAGCCATTGTTCCAGATTGTCGATTTTATGCATTCATCGCACTTCAACTGAGTTCCAAAATGTTAATTTCCAAATTTATAAATCGGGTTAGTTAAAAAAAAAGATAGAGTTTTGATAAATATCGAGCAAGCTATACACGGCACCTATTACAAGCTCTGTGGTCGAATAGTTAGCAATGGCCACTTTGACTTTGAGGTGGTTCGATCCCCGCACAAGACAAATTTGTGTCCATGAACATGTCTGTTTGTCTTGGTCTGGTTGTTTTCTATGTATTGTATGTATGTATTTACAAAAAAAATGTATTTAAGTATAATATCAGTTATCTAGTACCCATAGTACAAGCTTTGCTTAGTTTGGGACTAGATGACCGTGTGTAATTTGTCCAGGAATATTTATTTATTACAATCAAAGCAGCATTATTTAGATAGGTAGATAAAAGCTTTATTTGGTCACTACAATCACACATACTATAACAAAAACAAAATAACAATGAATATACAAGACAAAACATACTACATAATAAGAAACAAATCATAAACAATAATAAAATATAAACACATATATTGTTCTATGTGTTTGTATTTTATTATTTTTTTATATAGGACAAAGAAAATAATAGAACGTTTGCGTTGCAGTGATCCAAAATGAAAATAATTAGAAATAATGTCAAATATGGTTACTTAACCAATCTGGAAGCTCTTTCACTTGAAAGAGCTCCCAGATCGTCATTTGGGTGCTGTTTCGGTGTGGACGTTTTTTGGATGTTGATTGTGCATCTAGTTCTAATAACAATGATCGAAGGTTAAAGCATAATAAAATGATTTTAGTAGCGCGCCGGTAACATGTTTTTATGCCACTAAAGCGGTAAATAGCATTGTTTTGATGTTTTCACTTTGGTTTTATAAATAACCTAGCTGATCCGACAGATGTTATCCTGTCTTCTTAACAATGGATTTATCATCATCAGATCATTATAGTCTCTACTACAGGAGCACGACCCTCTCGTCCGTCGCAGACAGAAGGAGGATTTGGCCTACACTCCCCACGCTGGCCAGACGGGTTGGGGAGGCCTGATCGATGTTTTATAATGTATTTCCCTTAGTCGCTTTGTCCGACATCCACGAGAAGAGACGGAGTGACTTTATTCTAGTCTGCCGGAAACCACACGGCCATGGATTATTGAATTCAATTTTTTTTCTAGCAATTTGTCAAATTACTGACAGTTCTGTCAAACGACATAAAGTTACATTAGAAAAGTTAATATGTTCATTAACTTTTCTTAAATTTTCTAATTTTACGTGCAACTTTCTTATTTTTTCTTTTAAAAGAATCTTCTCCTGACAATAACAAATACAAAATAAAAAGAAATAGTGAAATCGGTCCAACCGTTCCCGCGTGATGCCGTAACCAAGGAATTCATTTGTATATATATGTACATGTCTAAGGTTAATGATAAAATAAAAAATAAAGACAAAAATATGATAAAAGTCATAATGCATCGAAAAATCGAGAGTGATTCCCCAAAAATAAGCAAGCATCAGTATCAATCATAATATTAAGTTAAGGGCCGCCGCTTCCATCCAATTATTTGTACACTTGACACTCGGCTGACAGGGCTGTCAAACAGACGGATTAATTTGACAGGACCCCCCGCGCGCTGTCAGTGTCAATTTGACGCGCCGCGGTTGCTGGGCGCTTATAAATTTGTTTCGAATTTTCGGATTTATTTAGTTTTATTGCACCTCCGAGATTAAATCTTCCTGTATTTCTTTGTTTGCTTTACTTTCACACAAACTTTCATGGCCCTTTTTAACCGGCGATGATAAAAGCAATCGTCGCTCTCAATTTGGATCAAATTACACACAATGTGCAAAATGTTGTAGTTTCGGAGTTTATTCGGAAAAAATATCGTAACACGGGATTTTCATATAATACGCATAATAAGTTATATATTTGTCTTAATATATTATATATAGGTTATGTCTATTTGGAAAAATATATATCTTTCGATTGGTGAAAGAGTTTTTCAAATAGTTTTTTTTTTCATTATATTAGCTCTGCATAGTGGCTCCACTTCTCCTAATGGTAACCGTAACTGTTACAGTTTTAGAATGTCTTGGGAGACTACAACAGATTTTTTAAAATATATATTTCAAATGGTTTTTTTTTTCTTTTATACGGTCCGTCTGACGTGAAGCAATTACCATATTAACGCTCGCAGCATGGAATATCGCTCGCGCGTCGCCACCTCCACTGCCAACGCAGCAACTACTTTCTTTCTGGTGACTTCACTCACTCGCAGGAACACAACAACCCTCAAAGAAATTATTATTTGGCTACGGTATTATGTGAGGTGGAGGTACTTCCCCAGTCGGGCAGCTTAAAAACACGCAGTACCCTACCTCGCTTTTGCCAGAGCCTCTTTCGATAGTTTGCAGGGTGCACCATGTGCAGGCGAGGTTGAGTTCTAAAGGTCGTGATGAGCCACAACCCAAACACAACAGTTTTACAGTGTTTACAGGTTTTGAAAAAGAGATCCATAAATTATTTGTAGATTTAATATTCACAAGTTATAGCCTTTAACGTACCGAGATAATAGGTTTGTCTATTAGTGAAATCTGTATTCAAATTCGTACAGTAATTTCTGAGATTTTCCCGAACAAATTTTATACATACTCAGCATGGCAGGAGACTTCGACTAATAATAATTATGTACTGAGAAGACAGTTTACAATCTCATTTACTAGTAGGCCCTTCTTCATGTTAACTTACGAGTATAGTAAGTATTTTATATTAACATGCGACACCTCATAATAACCGGTATTAATAATGTCGTAATGTTGGACACCCTTGTAATAGGGTTGTACACGGCGGTTGTACGCTCCTGGAATTTGTCTCAATTCATAGACGTATGTGAGTCGCTGAGTAAAAGTTGGGTTCCGTATAACTTCCAACAGCTATTCGTATAGATTATCTGTTTAGATGTAATCCTTTATCTTCACTTTCTGGGTAACTATAGCTATGCCCCATGATCATCTTTTATTTATAACAGGCCAATTCTCTTATTTCTTGCTGTCTCTCACATTGCTAAGAGGGGAAGTTAAATTCAAAAAGCTTCTTACTCCTACTATCTTCTGATTAAATTGGTTGTGAGTTCCAAGGCAGCTGTAGTTTTACCCACAGGACTGCAATGGACTTCATCGTTCATTGTCTTTTTTGGTGGTCGCCGCTGTTAATCCTGGCTACACAGGAGAGACAGTGGTGGGAATGTGTGGTGGGTCCCCGTCCCGTTTTGACCGTTTACTTCTTGATTCCGTAGGAAACCCCATCTTAAAAGCTATTTATATTGACGAATTAATCATCTTAAGTATGTTGTCGGTAGTTCTCATCTGCCTAGTACATATATTATATAGCTAAGAAAATATATGAACTCTACTAATAATTTAGGTATTTGCGAAATAATGATGTAAGGATGAATGGTTGTATTATATTTGTTACTGTTTCACGAGCAAAAGGCTGGGAATAGGATGTTTCTCCTAAATACTTAATTATAGACCATAACCTGAGTTGAGACCACTTTTTATCCCGGTTCTATGCTTGCGCGAGGCGAAGCTGAGGACAGAAGCTAGTTAATTATAACAAGAATCTCCTCAACCTTCTGAAATAATTATAACCGGAATACGTAGAGCTACAAACAGTATATATGGATCCCTAATATCAAATTTTATCGGCATATTACCTGTATAATAGCCACAAGGCCTACTTCATAAATTGGTGGTATCAGGGCGCATCTTAATAAATTAAGATTTTGAGATACCGTGTAATATTTGTGTTATTTATGTGCGGGGCGCGCCTCCTTTGTGGATGCATGCTACTTATCTGATGCTTTAAGGATATAACTTTAACTTTGAACTTGTCACCCTTTATGTCTTGATTTGGTAGGGCTGTCGAGAGGGAAATTAATTTTTATATAAATTTTTTGGATGCATTCATTTGCATGGGATTACAATTTTAAATAGTGAATGTTTTATACTCCGGATCTCCATTTATCTCTGCAAAATGTCAATTTAATATGTTAATGACTTTGTTCTACTTCTAGATTGAAATAAATTAACAGAATAATTATAAATATTTTTTAAAAAAATGGAAAAATTCACCTCCCCCGCCTAGGAGGGGGAGGTGAATTTTTCACTTCAAAAATATGTATAATTCGAATAAACCTAAAACCCTGTTTTTTTTTAATTTAATTAAAATACGAGTAGATTATGTTAGCGAACATATTTGGCCAAGCTGCAAATGAACTTATTTCGATTAATTGCCTCAATAGGCATTTATAAGTGAATAGGTAAATATGTTTGTACGATATTAACTTGAATAAATTTCTTTTTAAAAAAATTTTAGACGGTTCATTATTCCACATTATATAACGAGTTTATATAGACAATACATGATTCATGAATTTTGAGGGAAAAATTGACATGCAACCTAGGTAGGCAGCCCTAAGCCAAGTAGGGTGTCACCCAATCTTGTTCCAACGACCTGTTGAATATTTTCAATTTATTCACTGTATGATAACGTTAACGAAGGATCTCGTAGGGACGGTTAACGGTTCATATACTTAGTGATAACAATATAAGTTTAATCTTTGATATGTGCCGCCACAAATATCAAATGATACGACTCCAACTGCAGACATTATGGAAGAAATAAATAATAATAAATATTCCAGGACAAATTACACACTGCCACCTAGCCACAAACTAAGCAAAGCTTGTACCCTTGTACTATGGGTACTAGTTAACTGATATATTACTTAATTTTCTTTTTTGTTAATTTTTTTTTTGTAAATACATACCCCATATACCCCCCTTAAACCCCTTAAACCCCCCCCCCCCCCCCCCCCCCCCCCCCCTTAAACCTACACCCGTGTCACAAGTCTCGGGATCTGCTTGGGTTTCTCTCTCTGCCACACGATGGACCCGGCACCCGCACGGTGAATCCATGGAAGCTAAGAAGTTCGTCTCATATAATACATAGAAAACACCCAGACGTAGACAACCATACTTGTTCATGTCATGCACATAAATATTTGTCTTATGCGGGAATCGAACCCGCGACCTCGGAGTCAAAGTGGCCATTGCTAACCATTCGACCACCGAGCTCGTCATCCATCCATGTAATGTAAATAAATCCATGTAATGAGTCGCTTATGACTGTCGTAGCTTGCTTGGCTTAGTAATATGGCCTCGTATTCTCCATTCATATTGCCACTAGCGGTCCGCCAACGCTTCGCTATGGTTCAATCTTCCCGTTCCCATCTCATTTCAGTGGATTTCATATAAAAACCTTGTTTTGTTGCAAATAAGTCACAGAACCAGAAATATGGTGGATGTATTCTGTTGCTCATTGACCGAGTTCACAAGGGCTACTTTATTTAACTTATGTTATGGTTTAGAAAATAATATGTAATATTAACTACCTACATTGCTGCATTGGGGTAACCTGTAATAATAATGTAATGAATAATAAATAAATGAAATAAAATATGACGTTCTACTTTTAGACGACTTTATTCTACTTTCTACAACTAACTAACTTTCTACAAACTAAAGAATTGAAATCCCAGGAAAGGCATACCCCGAGTATTTTTGAAGCGAAAATTTCTTTAGGGTGTTATGCGCACAAATTTTGTGGCAACACCTTGTTATTATTTATTTTACTTTTGACATATGCCACCACTATGAAGTACACAATTATGCCACGCAGGCATGGACAAAAAAATGCTTCCATGAAATATTACATTTTCTTATTATTATTTAAATAGTTGTCTTGGCCAACTTGACAGATAAATATTTTTTGAAAAATGGAAAAATTCACCTGTCCCCCCTAGGTGGGATTTGAACCCGAGTCATCAAGAGGTCGTGGGTTCAAATCCCACCTAGGAGGGACAGGTGAATTTTTTCATTTTTCAAAAAATATTTACAATTTTTTGTCTAAGGTGCTTCATGGACGCTGAATACTTGCATGATAATGATTATGGAAGTTTATAGGCGCGGCTTATGTCAAAAGAAACAGAAATAGTTGAACAAGATACAGTGAAAGAACCTGAGCCATAACGCTCGTTTGAGTAAAATGGCCAGAGAGGGAGCGAGACGGAGCTGAAGAAGTTTTCACTTCTGTCGTGTGGTTAAGTATATACTGTTTTTTTAATCTTACTGTATCTGTAGCATTTTCCTTGGAAAGTGCGGAAAAAACCACGCTATTGGCACTATTTTCCTACCATAAATAATAATATAAAAAAATAAATCCCGTCGACCGGCTAATGAAAATAAACGCCGTTCGCAAACATAAACACATATATAAATCCGTCGATAAGAGAATAAGCCAAATCGGTCGTAAAGGAATTATAAAAACAAACGTTAAACTTCTGAGAAGGGCATCAACTGTCAGATTTAATAAGTCGATATAAAATAATTGACAAAAACAACATATGAACCGTGTTATGTCACTTTATATTCTGGTCGACGTAGCAGGTGACCCAAGATCTGGCACATTCCTCGCCCAAAGGATCAGTTTAGCCATCCAGCGAGGTAATGCTGCTAGCATCTTGGGAACGATGCCACATGGGCCAATTTTTTTACATTTATTTTAGTATTATTTAGTTTTAGGTAATTTAGTTTTATTAAAACTCACGTGAGACATTATACTAAATTAATTAGATAAATTAAACGGGTCACTCACCGGACGCCGGACACTCCGGCGCGAGAGACAAAGGGTGGACGTGTCTGAACATTCGCCTTAATGAAGATCTCCTTTTGAGATCGAAACTAGTCGGCTTTCCCGACAAAAAGACGTGAGTGACCCGTTTAATTTATCTAATTTAGTTTTATACTTGTATTTTAAAACTCAGTTGTAAACAAAATACAATAGACATTAAAATCATAAAAAATTAGATAAATTAAACGGGTCACTCACCGGACGCCGGACACTCCGGCGCGAGAGACAAAGGGTGGACGTGTCTGAACATTCGCCTTGATGAAGGTCTCCTTTTGAGATCGAAACTAGTCGGCTTTCCCGACAAAAAGACGTGAGTGACCCGTTTAATTTATCTAATTTAGTTTTATACTTGTATTTTAAAACTCAGTTGTAAACAAAATACAATAGACATTAAAATCATAAAAAAATGTCTGTTTATCTTTATGATTAGTTGGTTGAAAAATATAAGTGAAAAAAATCTGCAGAGGATACTTGTATGTACTTATATAGATATACAAAAACTTTTTAATTGTGGTAAATATTGAAATAAATAAGAAAGCGATATAAAGACGCCATTATTCTACTCTAGTATTTGGACGAGCCCGGTGGTCGAATGGATAGCAATGGCCACTTTGATTCCGAGGTCGCGGGTTCGATCCCCGCACATGACAAACATTTGTGTGCATGAACATGTCTGTTTGTCTTGGTCTGGGCGTTTTCTGTGTATTATATGTATTTATTTACAAAAAAAAAAGTATTTACATGTACATATATCAGTTATTTAGTACCCATAGTAAAGCAAAGCTTGTGCTTTGCTTAGTTTGGGACTAGATGGCGCTGTGTGATTTGTCAATTAATATTTATATTTATTTATTCACCTGCGACCTGGCCGTGTGGTTTCCGGCAGACTAGAATAGAATTACTCCTTCTCTTCTCGTGGATGTCGTACAAGGTAACTAAGGGAAATACATTTTAAAACATCGATCAGGCCTCCCCAACCCGTCTGGCCAGCGTGGGGAGCGTAGGCTTAAATCCTTCTTCCGTCTGGGACGGACGAAAGAGGGTCGTGCTCCTGTAGTGGAGACTAAAATGACCTGATGATGATGATGATGGTGATATTAGCGGTTGTCTACATCAAATTATCTACTTCTTAGCCAAATTTCTGTCCGGTCATTTAAATAATTGATCAGTCAGATAATTATAATAATAACTTTACTTCTAAACTTAGTACACAGTGCACCAATCTACATACATAACAGTAGTTTAAGTTAACCACATAGCACATTGTAGTAGCAAAAGTAAAAAATATTACCACGTTAATTTAGATAAGTCAGATTATCACTTTTCCCTTACGCAGATATGTCGCCTCACTTCCCGGTTTTGTATACGAATATACAGCCGAAGAGTGTCTGTTCGATTGCACGCGCTAATCTCAAGAATTACGGGTTCGAATTGAAAAAATATTTTAGTGTTGGATAGAAGATGAAAAAGGTTGCAAAAACGGGAGTAACACACGGGCGAAGCCACGGCGGGTCGCTAGTGTTTAAACATATATTTTATTCTACGTCGGGTGGCAGACAAGTAAAGACAAGTATACGGCCCGCCTGATGCGAAGCGGTTACCATAGCTATATAAACGCTCGCAAGATGAAATATCGCTCGCCCGCTGTCAACGTTGCATCTCCTTCCTTTCCGGTGACTTCACTCCCTCACAGGAACACAACAACCCTCAAGGGAATTCTAATTTGGCTGCTGTATTCAGTGAGATGGAGGTACTTCCACAGTCGGGCAGCTTACAATTACGCTCCCTACATCTCTTTTCGGCAAAGCCTAGTTTGTCAGTCAGCAGCATGGTGCACTGCGTGCAGGTGGAGTTGGCATGGCTCAAAGATTTTGATGTACCAGTTACACCCCAAAATATAATTATATAATGATATACAAACAAACAAACAAACCATTCTAACATGAGCTCGTATTGTGCTCATGGGTCGTCGGACTAAAGTGTTATTTTGTTATCAATAGAAATCGGCGAGGTGCTACCGAGAACCGATTGTTGTTGTAAGAGTATTGTAAATAGCCGGTTAAATATAACTAAATTGAGCGCCCTACCGTTTCATGTTGCTGTTATTGCAGCGCACATTGTAGACAAGACAAAATGATTACATAGAAAATAATAATTGGTTTATTTATTACATTAATCTTTGGAGTGGGAAGAGAATTAAGGTCGTCTTCGTCGTCGACAACCCTTATTCGCCCCACTGCTGGGATACGGGCCTCCCCTCAATCGACGGGGTTTAGAGTATACTCCACCACGCTGCTCAACTGCGGGTTGGCGGAGGTCAATGTTTTCAAACCGCCTAAAGGCCACTACGTCACCCAAGTACGTTTTGTCGACAACCCTTATTCGCCCCACTGCTGGGATACGGGTCTCCCCTCCATCGAAGGGGTTTAGAACATACTCCACCACGCTGCTCAACTACGGGTTGGCGGCAATGTACGTTTACTAGACGATTATGGTATTTAATTTTGATTAATACTCTGGTTATCAGTCTAAATTTGGTCGAATGACATTAGAATCTGCTAATTTAGAATGAGTTGTTGCATATGATGATTTACCTAAGCTTTCACTTTGTCGCAAGTGTGCGCTTATTTCCGACTCCGTTACAATCATCCAACTATTACAATTAACTTATATGGGTTATCGTGTACCGGCTAACGAGCACGAATGAATGCGACTATCCGCGGCGATTATCTGTCGCGACTATTTGTTGCAATTTATAGCCACTGTCTCGTTATGCAAAGCGAATATTAATGACTTTATTCGATTTCAATAAGTGTGTTACAGTAGCTTATCGAATTTCGTTGCACTTTGCGAGTTGCATTTGAATGACATAGTGAAGTCAACGGTCAAGTTGAAAAAGTTTTTTTATACTAGGTCGGGTGGCAGACCCCACATGGGCGAAGCCAGGGCGGGTCGCTAGTGTATATATATAGATTATACTACGTCGGGTGGCAGACAAGTAAAGCCGCCTGATTTCAAGCGGATACCGTAGACATTAACTGTTACTAAACTCCACCAACCCGCAGTTGAGCAGCGTGGTGGAGTATGCTCTAAACCCCTTCGATTGAAGGGAGACCCGTATCCCAGCAGTGGGATGAATAAGAATAAGGGTTGTCGAAATTAAATTCACTTTCACATTCAAGATAGTGTGATGAAAGTGAATCTAAGCTCTGCGGATTTAGAGTAGTAATGATTTATACATATTCTTATATTTAATTTGTATGACGTTTCTAAGTGCTTTATAAAGTCCAAGGAATAAAGATATTTTCGATTTTTGAATTTTTTTTTTTCGACGACAATAACGACCATATATTAACCATATTTTATAAAAGACTAGCGGCCCGGTACGTGCTTCGCTACGTATAAAGTGAAATAATAAAAAAAAAATCATTGGAACACCAAATTCATTTGTTCAAACAAAAAAATATTTAATTAATTTCTAGCTATTTTAAAACTTAATCCAAAACATTTGGATAAACAATATTTTTTGTTTTTCCATTTTGAGCATGAATAAACAAACGGCTAGGGTACCGACTCTGGAACAGGCAACATAAAGTCGAAGCACGTCCAAAATGAAATGACCGCATGAATGACATAACAACATGCTTGTACAATACTGTCAACATTGAAAGAAGTTTCAATTTGACAGCACAATCCCCATCTGAAAAAAGTTTCAATTTGAAAGCAAAATCCCCATTAACAAAATGATCTGCCATTTATTGAATTCATTTGTTACAAAAAATGTGATTAATGAAGAACCGCTCTACCGATTTTGTGCAAACTTCACACAAACCATCTACTAAATAGTCTGAATAAACCCTAAACATTTGGTTTGGATACGTGAGCCCGTTCTTGAGTTATAAAATTACAACGAAAAGTGGCATTGATTTTTATATATATAGATTAAACGCTAAATTTTATGTATATCCCCTCTCCTATATAAACTGTAAAAGTAATTTACAAAAAGTCCTCCACAATATGTCATATGAAGATTATTAATTAATCAAAATAACTGTAATTAAACTATATATTACACATTGTATAATGTTCGTCTTAATTGTAATAATTTAAAATATGAATATTTAATGTAAAGTTAATACTGTAAGGTCTACTTTACCTGAAACACAGGTTTCAACGTAGTTCAGGTAGTTGTTAGATTGATTGGTAGTTGTTATCTTATACGAATATTTTTATCTATGTTGTTTTTAGCCTAAGTTTTAACTGAATAAAAATTATTATTATTATTATGTATCTCAAAGGCAGCGCTCCACCAATCAACGCACCAACCCCCACCACCCTTTCCAGTCGTGCGGCGCGCGCATTGGCGCGCAGTGTCCGGCGCGAGAGACAAAGGGTGGACGTGTCTGGACATTCGCCCTGAAGAAGGTCTCCTTTTGAGATCGAAACTAGTCGGCTTTCCCGACAAAAAGACGTGAATGACCCGTTTAATTTATCTACTTAATTTAGTATAATGTCTCACGTGAGTTTTAATAATATTATTATGTATCTCACTTAATTCACGGGTCCAGCCCGGTCATTTGATAGGCGTGCGCGGGGATATGGATCCAACGCGTAGAGGCCCCTTTGAGAAGTTTGATGTAATGTTGTACGCCCGCCGTGACCCGTTATTATTATTATATTAATGCTCGAAACAAGAAATATCGCTCGTGCTAGGCCACCCCCGCTGCTATTTCGGTGTTGGCATCCCCTAAGAAAGGATTTTTGGAAACACCCACGGGATACCAGAATATGCATACGAAGTCGCGGGCGCAAGCTTGTATTCAAATATTTTTTTATACTATTTAATGTACCTACTTAAATTTACATATAGACAGAAAATTCGTTTCTAAAACATTTGTTATTTAATTATGTAATTAATGTAACAAATGCACTGATCGTCAATATTAAACTATAAATTATTTGATTCACTGACGTTTATATTTGATGCCACGCGCTGGGGTGCGCGGGAGTTGAGTGTGCGACTTATATGTCTTAATACTTTTATTTGGTTATTAAAGTATTTAATTTAAATCGAAGACTGTATTAATGAGTAATAATAAGAGGTATAACACCATACTTGTATTGTATCGTACTAAAATAGATTTTAATATTTTAGTGTCTTGTCTGTGGTCTAATACAACAATAAATAAAATTATTTTTAAAGCAATTTTTAATGGTTTTTATTAAAAAAAAAAAGTTTACTTACTGCGTATCATCAAGCCTTTTCATTTAATAGCTATGTCATAGGGGTTAATGTGGAAGATAAAAATAGCGGTATTTAAATAACCATGCATTGTCATGAGAAACACCAAACAAAACAACTTATTGTAGAATAACGAATGTATTTGCTAGTAGATATTGTTAACTGATAGAGAATTTCAAGAAGAAGAGAAATCGATACAGCTAATTCATTGAAAATTAATTTTCAAAGAATCGATTTAGCTAGATCGATTTCTCGCTCCCGAAAGCCGTTTCAGAGACTGTTTCACAGATCGACCATCGGCATATTATATACTCGTATTTATGTATAATAAATGATCGTATAATTGTACAATATGAAAAAAATATAGAATATTCTTAAGACTGTGGTCTTAAGTATATTCAGAAGGGTGCACCACGTGCAGGTGAGGTTGACTTTGCTTCAAAGATGTCGATCGACATCTTTGAAGCAAAGTCAACCTCACCTGCACGTGGTGCACCCTGCTGACTGACAGAAATGACTCTGGCGAAAAGATAGGTAGGGCGTAGCGTATTTTTAAGTTGCCCGACTGGGGAAGTACCTCCACCTCACAGAATACCGCAGCCAAATACCGTTGCGTTCCTGCGAGTGAGTGAGGTCACCAGAAAGAAAGGAGTTACTGTGTTGGCAGCGGGGGTGGCAGCGCGCGTGCGATATTTCATGTTGCGAGCGTTAATATGGCTGCGGTAACCACTTCACATTAGGTGGGCCGTGGCTTGCCTGCCACCCGACGTAGTATAAAAAAAAGAAAAGTTCATCTCTTGCTATCTCCCTGCCGACCCGAACAAGCGTTACATAGCCGAGTGTAACGCGTTACATACACAAGCGTGACGGTTCAGTCTTATTCACTAGCCATAAAATAAAGAGCTCAGCGGGCCTGAAGAAATTTTCACTTAAAAAAAATTGCTAAGTATCAAGTATTTTTGTCGTAGTTACGCGCGCTGTTGAGTGGGCGAAACTGCTCGTAGATAATTTTAACTTAACTGCCACCGAGCACGGCGTTTATTGGTATATGTGAAATCGACACACTGTGAACTTCCTGATCCCGATTGAGCAGTTTATATGACCACTGCGTCCGCATGTGTGTGCACATAAGAGAGTGTGTGTGTATGTGTACATAGTTCACACGCAGATTTTAGGTTCATCATCAATTATATTATACTTATTGCTCATAAATGTTTTTTACACTAGCATGCAAAAACTTAGTTGTCATTATAGGTACTTACGTATTTTTTTATTTTTTTCATTACAATTAAATATTTGTCAATTAATACAATAATAGTAAATACAAATATATAAATTAATTATATTTAAGTAAATTTCATAAATACATACTTCTTTTTTCACATTTCTTACCTTGAGGCTGGCAGTCAGCCTGAGACTGGGAGTGCCGGTCTGTGCCTCACACAAATGCCCTTGTGGCAAGGATGTCGACCAGTTAGGACACCACGGACTTTCCTGTCAGCTAAGCGCAGGACGCTTTTCGAGGCACGCCGCCGTCAATGACATAATCCGCCGCTCTCTTGCCACCGTCAATGTACCTGCATTACTTGAACCAAACGGTATTTCAAGAGACGATGGTAAGAGACCGGACGGAATGACCCTGATTCCGTGGAGCATGGGACGGGCTTTGGTTTGGGACGCTACTTGCGCCGATACGCTGGCCCCGTCTCATCTCCAGGGAACTACACAGAAAGCAGGCGCTGCGGCGGAGGCGGCCGAGAAAAGAAAAATTTCGAAATATCGCGGTCTCGGTTCGGAATACACTTTTGTGCCTTTCGGAGTCGAGACCCTGGGTTCGTGGGGTCCTAATGCGCTTAAATTAATGAATGAGCTCTCCAAGCGCCTGGTCGAGACCACTGGTGACCGAAGAGCTGGCGGCTTTCTCGCACAACGCATTAGTATTGCCATACAACGAGGAAACGCTGCCAGCATCTTCGGTACAATGCCACGGGGGCCTTTTTTAGATAACAAGTAGTTTTATTTTTATTTTTAATTTAGTTTTTAATTTAATTTCTTAGAAAAAATACAAATTACATCATAATTATATAAGCATTGTACAATAGATTATGATGTTATGTGTAATTTATATTTTTAAATAGATTAATAGTTTTCTGTCAAAAAATCTTTAAGGTCATAAAAATATTTATCTAAAAGCCACCTAGCTAGCTTTGTTTTTTAAAAAAAAAAGAGTTTAACAACCCTTATATCTCTTGGTATCAAGCTAGTTCAATATAAATCTCTTTGACACCTAGCTACTTGGTGTTATTATTCTAAGCCTACTTAGTACGGAGCTGCGGAGGCGCCAGCGAGAAAATCATGAGCAGATATTTAAAAATATAGATATATATAATATATCATATAATAATTTCACGTAATAATATTAACATCGTATGAATGTTCACAAACATTCTTCAAAATTCAATTTAACGGAATAGCTTGTATTTACATAAAACTCGTGTTTGTGTGATTTATTGGACAAACAAACATACAACCGCATTCCCTAATACGGCGCCATCGCTGGGAGATCCTGCGCTTTCGCGAATCCCATCGCGTCTCAATTTGCATTACGCATAGAAGCTATCTGTAAGGATGGAATGCAGGGGTAATAAACATTTTTACATTTCTATACCCTGGTTTCGTACTAGTAGGACTATATTGGTCACAGGTATAGTAGACGTGGTATGCATGCATCGCGAGCGTGTCAACAGTAAGCGTCAGAACGATGGATTGCTAAATAGATTTTGTATGCTTTAATCTTGCTTTATGACACAATGCTATACAAAAATAAAAAAAATAATGTTATGTTTCGTACATACCCTGTAAATTATTAAATTAAAATACAAAATCTCCTCAAAATTGCCACACCACCACCTTGAATGAAATCAATTTTATAATTTTCTAGTTAAATCATAATTCAATCTCGATTCGGTCAACTTTCAGTCTGCGATCGTAACAGAATCGGCCTTCTGAAGTACAATAATAATTTTTTTATATAATCTAAATATGACATTCACAAGGATACAGTAATTAATTAATTATATAGGTAATAAAGTTCAGAAGTGAAATATAAATTGGGAATTATAATGGAAAAATCTGTACTCAAATTAACAGCTATAAATGTGTAACAAACAATTTAATAATATGTATTGTAAATATTCCTACATAAAGGCAGAATATGCTTGCACGACTGAACGAAACATCTTGTATACTACCATATTCTTGGGAATAAATGACTATCTATGTATTTAATATTAGTAAGCTTTCTAAAAAGGTTGGCCATCCCTGTGCGTTCGTACAAAACAACTTCATAAGCGCATCACATAAAGCCTCTCAGGTAAAGGACAGGCTAACTGATTGGCTCATAAGTTAGCTGGTAATACTCGGCTCTGTCTTACTTAAAACTAGTGTTGTGGAAATTCTAGCAATATTGGTAATATTCCTACTATATTAAAATTTCTTACCGAGTTGCAACTCGCCATTTTCGTGGTAGTTTAAGGTATTGGAAAATTTACGTGTTTTTTTTTTTAATTTTATAAGAGAGGGGGGCAAACGAGCATGTGGTTCGATTGATGGAAAACAATCACCACCGCCAATGAAGATCAGCAGCACTAAGGGATCGCCGATCCGTTGCCAGCCTATCTCCTTCCTTTCTTTCTGGTGACCTCACCCACTCGCAGGAATACAACAACCTTCAAGGGAATTGTTATTTGGCTGCGGTATTCTGTGAGGGGGATACTTCTCCAGTCGGGCAGCTTAAAAAATACGCTATGCCCTACCTCCCTCTTCGCCAGAGCCTTGTGTGTCAGTCACCACGCACCACGCGTGCAGGAGAGATCGGCTTTTGTTCAAAGATTTAGATGTACCGCTTATACCAAATAAAAATATGTGTAGACATTGTTTTTGTTGAAGTGGAGGTGGGCTGGCCACATCTGCCGAGTAAGCGATGGCAGATGGGAGGAGGAAAGTCCTAGAGCGGAGGCCACGTATGGGACGACGAAGCGTAGGGCGCCCCCTCTCTAGATGGACCGACGATCTCAAAAAAGTGGCTGGTAGCGGTTGGATGCGGAAAGCGGAGGATCGCATATGGTGGAAAGCATTGGGAAAGGCCTATATCCAGCAGTGGGTTGATGCAGGCTGATGATGATGAATGATGATGTAGTCATTGTGTAATGTAGATTAGTTATTAAATAGGGCTTACGATGAATTTCTAAAATTACTCTCAAATATTTAACAATAGCGTAAAACACACAAAATTAGAACGTTAGAACTTACCTCAAACTTGTTTTATGGTCGATCAAAGTTTAGTGGGAAAGACCATTTTAAAAGGATGAGGTTATTTAAAAACAAATATCGTTAGAGAAATAATTAAAAATACTACCACCACAAATACTTCACACGATACACGATAATCTACTGACAATAAATCAGGTAGGCTGTATGCTTGTTTGGCATCCGGTATGACGATGATGCGAATATTAGCACATCCCTAAGTGTATGAAAATTATAGCTGCTAGGCATAACTCATGGGATGATTTTTCACAGTGATCCCTCAGGAAGCAAGTGATGCTTAGAGGCTGTTAGATAATAGATCACTTGTAAGTAGGGGCGGGATACAAATGGTGGCTATTAGCGGAGTGAGCGCGAGTGAATACATTTTGTTATTAGGGGTGTAAGTGGTTCATCAACATCTTTGAACCAAAGCCATCTTCACCTGCACGCGGTGCACTCTGGTGACTGACAAACGAAGCTCTGACGAAAAGAGAGGTAGGGAGCGTAATTGTAAGCTGCCCGACTGGGGAATGTACCTCCACCTCATAGAATATCGCAGCTAAATAACAATTCCCTTGAGGGTTGTTGTGTTCCTGCGAGTGAGTGAGGTCACCAGAAAGGAAGGAGATACTGCATTGGCAGCGGGGGTGGCGGCGCGCGAGCGATATTTTATGTTGCCAGCGTTAATATGGCTACGGTAACCTCTTCACATCAGGCGGGTCGTATGCTTGTTTGCCACCCGACGTAGTATAAAAAAAAATGTACCCTTTTGGACTCGGCTCGGCCTTGAAACCTCTTCAATTCTATTCATATTACAAATGCATTCAATCATACTGCCTGACATAAATAAATATTATTAAATAAATATTTCTGGACAATTTACACAGCGCCATCTAGTCCCAAATTAAGCGCAAAGCTTGTGTTATGGGTACTTCTTCTTCTCAGCCATTGAAAGTCCACTGCTGGACTGCCTCCCCTCTAGATCTCCAATAAGACCGGTTGGAAGCGGCTTGCATCCAGCGCGATCCTACTATGTTATGGGTAATAGACAACTGATAAATGTACTTAAATTAATTTTTTTTTTGTAAATACATACTTAAAATACATAGAAAATACCCAGACCAAGACAAACAGACATGTTCATGCACACAAATGTTTGTCTTGTGTGTTATTTATACCACTGCTGGGATACGGGTTTCTCAATCTAATGGGGTTTACAGCATACTCTATCACGCTAAACTGCGGCTTGCTAAGTGGGGTGAGCTTTATGAGGTGTAAGTGGTTCATCAACATCTTTGAACCAAAGCCTGCACGCGGTGCACCCTGCTGACTGACAAACGAAGCTCTGGCGAAAAGCTAGTAAGTGTACCCGACTGGGGAATGTACCTCCACCTCACATAATACCGCAGCCAAATAAAAATTCCCTTAAAGATTGTTGTGTTCCTGCGAGTGAGTGAGGTCACCAGAAAGGAAGGAGATGCTGCGTTGGCAGCGGGGGTGGCGGCGCGCGAGCGATATTTTATGTTGCGAGCATTAATATGGCTACGGTAACCGCTTCACATCAAGCGGGCCGTATGCTTGTCTGCCACCCGACGTAGTATAAAAAAAAATAGTTTTTTCAGGTCGCTTAGTGGCCACTGACTTGGATCTAGTAACTTGATAAACGACTGCCATCTAAACAGGGACCGACGGCTTAACATGCCCGCCGAAACACATCGGAGCTAGAGATAAACAAACCCATTCATAGCTAGGTTACTTGCGTTGCTTAACTTGCGTGTTCGATTAGACTTATACGGGTAACGACACCATCGAGCTCCTAGACTTTGGAATATCTTTCAAAAAACTCATATGCGCCCACAAATTTAGTACTGTCCAAACCCTGCAGTGCCTATTTTATTTAGAGTTGTTCCATATTAGGAGAGGCGGAAGGGCCAAGACAGGCGAAGATTACCTATGGACCCCGGAGCTCTCACTGACAGGCCTTACGACTCTATTTAAGGTCAGATGCCCACTGGGCGGTAAAATGGTTAATGAAAGGTATTGATACAAACGATTTATTATTATATACAGTTGAATAGTTCAGCAATATTTATAAATATTATTTAAATATCTAAATTTGACGAGCTCGGTGGCGTAGCGGTCAATGACGCGGCTTCGACACCAATGCTCGTGGGTTCGATTCCCACACATGACAAACATATGTGTGCATGAACATGTCTGTTTGTCTTAGTCTGGGTGTTTTCGATGTATCATAAGTATGTATTTACAAAAAAAAAATGGATTTACGTATGTTTATCAGTTGTCTAGTACCCATAACACAAGCTTCGCTTACTTTGGGGCTAGATGGCGCTGTGTAATTTGTCAAAAAAAATTGTGCGAAGTAATCGCGAGGAAAGTCAATTGGCATATCTATAGAAATCTAACGTCATTCATGACAGACTACCGTGTTAAAACTAAAGTCACAAATATAAAAATTGGCGTACTTCAAGGGATTACTAATTTTTGGGCAAAAACTGTTTCCCAAAGTATCACATCCCAAAGTATGTTTCCCAAATTTTCATTGGGCAAAAAAATATTTGGCAAAACAACTTTTCGCAATTTTACAGTTAGCAATACTATTTTCGGCAATTGATTGTTAAACAAATAATTACATGGCAATGTTTCATTTTACCAAGCATTATGTAGTCAAATGTGGTTTGGCATAACATGCTCTTCCCAAAATATTGCAAATTCACTGCATTAAAAATTGCACTGCTTAATTACAAAGCGAGTAAAATGTTTGTTAGCACTCGGCCACTCGGCTGTTTGCACGAACTTATTTTTGGAATATATTTTTTTTACAAAATAAAGCATTTGCTTAATGTATATTTGACTTAATAAAACTTGAGCAAGTAAAAGTTGCCAAATATTATTAAATAGAGCAAAATATTTGACCAAGTGATTAAAATGCGAAATATAAATTTGCTAAAGATTATTTTGGGAAATGAAACTAGCGCGATAAGTTTTTTGGGAAGTAAAATTTGACGAAAAATATTTTGCCAAACGGAAGGACCCCTACTTCATGGCTTCATTTCATTCTTCATTCAATGAAAGGGCCCACCCTTTCCTTTTCGTAGTATAGTCGGCTTGCTTGTGCGAGCTAATCGCGACGAAAGACAGTTGGTATATCTAAAGTAATCTAATGTCATTGATGACAGACTATAGCGTTAAATCTAACGTCACAAAAAAAAAAAAAAATTGGCGTACTTCAAGGCTTCGTTTTGGGCCCTTTCCTATTCTTAGTATATGTAAATGATGCTACAAATATTTCCGAAAAATACACACAAATCTAGTTCAGAAGTTATTATGCAATAAATATTACGCTTAGCCTGAGTCACATCGATATTCTATGCGCTAGAGAATTTAATCGGAGCTGTCACTTGATATTTTACTGGTGACACTCACGCGAACATTTACGTTAGGAGCCGTACCCGGTGATTCAATTATATTTTATACTAATCTGGATTAGATTGTTAAAGTTAACATGTTTATGGAAAGGTCTTAGGGCAATGAAACGCGGAATTGAATGTTACTACGTAGGGAGCAAATATATTTAAAACAAAATTAGAAATCTATGTAGATAAGAAAAGATTATGAACTAAACATGTATGACTCTGTGCTTAATCCTTTTTTGATGTGATGATGAACGCCGGCTGCACGCACGTAAAAAGCATGAGTCATTGTCACGTTCCGCCTGAGCCAAGCGTGTAAGCTAGACGCGGAATGAGCGATAGAGAGGCACGATCGGCCTAAGCGTTCGACTGACGCATCTTCTATCATTCCACTCCATCGGCCGATGTTTTCTTATGACGTTATCACGTAAAATTATCGTCCGTAAACCGACTTTACAGCCAACCAATTTTTTTAACAATGTTTTTCTTTAATAAATACTTTCTTAATTTTTGAACTTTTATTCCCTATAGAGAAATGAGGGATGCTTTGTCGTAAATAACAGTAAATAAAAATTAATTTATTGACGTTTAGGGTGTAAGGGGCTCATCACATTCTAGAGCCAAAGAGAAAGAGCCAAAACTAATCTCGTTTGCACGTGGTGCACCTTGCCGCCTAGCGAGGGGCTCTGGCAAAAGAGAGGTAGGTCACAGCGTATATGTAAGCTGCCTGACAGAGGAAGTACCTCCAGCTCGCAGAATACAAAATCACAAGCATACAGCCCGCCTGATCTGAAGCAGCCACCTTGACCACTTTCGCAATGTAAAATATCGCTCGCGTGCCATCCCACCCCAGCTGCTAACGCAGGAAATCCTTCCTTTTTGGTAACCTCACGTAAAGCCTGGAACACAACCCACAAGGGAATTGTTATTTGGCGGCGGTATTCTTTGAGGTGGAAGAACTTCCCCAGTCGGGCAGCTTACAAACACGCTGTACTTTACCTCCCTTTCGTCAGAGCTTCTTTCGCTAGTCAGCAAGACGCATCACGTGCAGGTGAGGTTGGCTTTGGCTCTAAAGATTGTGTTGAGTCACTTACACCCCAAAATCGTACTGTGCTATTCCAGAGAGGTTTTCTCCTACGTACTATCAAGCTATGGAATAAACTGCCTATCGAGGTCTTCCCAGTAGGTAAACTACAGCATGGGTTTCTTTGAAAAGGGCGTGAAGAGTTTTTTCAGAGTCGGTAACACGCATGCGATGCGCCTGGTCTTGCCGGCGTCCATAGGCTGCGACAATTGTTGTCCATCAGGCGGACCGTGTCCTCGTTTGCCAATTTAGTGATTAAAATATTGTAACTCTCCTATCTTTGAAGTAAATAAATAATTATTCATGGGCAATTACACACGGCCATCTAGTCCCAAACTAAGCAAAGCTTGTACTACGGGTACTAAATAGCTGATATTAAACTTCAATACATTTTTTTTGTAAATACATACATATAACATATAGAAAACACGCAGACAAAGTTAAACAGACATGTTCATGCAAACAAATATTTGTTTTGTTGATCGAACCCGCAACCTCGGAGTCAAAGTGGCCATTACTAAACATTCGACCACCGAGCTCGTCATAAGTAAAGATTGGGGGGTAGACGACACGAACTTCTTAGTTTCCATGGATTCACCGTGCGGGTGCGGGGTCCATCGTGTGGCAGAGAGAGAAACCCCAAGCAGATCCCGAGACTTGTGACACGGGTGTAGGTTTAAGGAATTTCTATTGTTATATTCTATTGTTTGTATAGGTATTTTCTATGTATCATAAGTATGTATTTACAAAAAAAAAATGTATTTACGTATGTTTATCAGTTGTCTAGTACCCATAACACAAGCTTCGCTTACTTTGGGGCTAGATGGCGCAGTGTAATTTGTCTGACAATATTTATTTATTTATTTATATATAGGTTTCATTCAAACCAAAGTGGCGTAAAAGGAATGCAGAGACAGGCACTAAAACGTCACCTCTAAAACAAAATTGATTATAATAAAAATACTACGTAACGTCGAGTACGCGAGAGTCGTAATTTATTTTTATAGTATCCAAAGTTAGTACCAAGTAGCTTCCGTTGGCTTCCCGCGGTTAATATACTGGTTAACGTATTTTTATAGCGCCAGCATTACACTATACACACTGCATATTGAGTTGAGCGAGCGAAGCTAGCGGAACACTTATATACGCCGAAAAGTCAGTCTTGGAAATGAATAGGCTCCACTACCACTGAACCCATTTTGATGAAACTTGTCACAATTAAAGACCTCGACATGTATGAGGATTGTGTCGAAAAAAAAATTCATCATCAAAGATCAATCATGTCCTTGAGGCATGACCATCAAATAGATTTTCCATTGAAATCAATGGAAAACATACACTCAGCGAATCTAGTCGCTCCATTCAACCTACATTTCGGCCCCGTGGGCTAGAACCCGGCCTAGTATTCTTTAAGATGGAAGTACTTCCCCAGTCGGGCAGCTTACAAATACGCTGTTCCCTACCTCTCTTTTGCCAGATCGTGGTTAGTTAAACAGCAGGGTGCACCACGTTAAGATGAGGTTGGACTTGGTTCAAAGATTACGGTGAGACACTTACACCCCACAAATTTATAGAAATAGAAATATATTTACTGAAATAATTACATTACCTTTATTGCGGGGTTTAAGGGGTTCATCAATATCTTTGAACTAAAGCCAAGCTCGTCTGCACGTGGTGCACCCTGCCTGTGCCTGACAAACGAGACTCTGGCGAAAAGAGAGATAGGGCATAATTTTGTAAGCTGTCCAATTGGGGAAGCACTTTCACCTCACAGAATACCGCAGCCAAATAATAATTCCCAAAAACAATTAGGATTGTTGTGTTTCTGCGAGTGAGCGAGGTTACCAGAAAGAAAGGAAGGAGAATAGGCTGTCAACGGATCGGCGACCACCCTTGGTGTTGCTGATGCCCATGGGCGGTGGTGATTGCTTTCCATCAGGTGACCCACATGCTCGTTTGCCCCCCTCTCATATAAAAGAAATATACATATATACATATTCTGAGACTTCTAAGCCTGTCCTATAGGATCCATTCGCGTAAGGTGTCCATAAAAGATCAAATGTCATAGACAACTTATAGAATGATCATAATATAAACAAAATAAACGTCTCAATTTGAGATCCTCTTCACGTTTTGAAGTCGAGGATAACATTTTTATTAACCGTTACCAAATCGTTTAAATTTCCTACATCTCTTAATCCCCGCAGGACATAGACAACCACGCAATGACAAGATAATTGAACGAAATCCCATAAAACGGGTTCTCCTTGGCGATCTGTGGGTACCTCCGTTGCCGACAGTACCATAATCCTTAAGCCTGCGCCAGACAGAAATCTCTTTAATTGCTGCAATAATGAACTGAATATCTTCGGATGCGATCTAGCAGTCTTCCTACAACATTAGCATAATGGCTACCATAGATATAAAATAGGACAGTCTACATAGACTACGCAAAAGCAGATACGGTATTGCAATACAAACAAACATTTGATGACATTACAACCTTTTAAAATGAGCTAATTGTATATACGTAATTTTTTTTTCATAGCCATAGGATAATAAACAAGTACCTATAATATATTTGAGTCTGAAAGTGCTACCGTAAATTACGAACGTCTGTAATGTGAAATATTTATTACTGGTGCGTTTTCACCAATCAGGCAAAGCGACATATATGCAATGATCTTTTTGGCTAACTGCAAGCATGCTCCTTCCTGAACAGAAAGAACAAAGGCCCTGTTTGATAGGAGAATAAAAGTAGTGGAACGATCACATGACCATTTGTCATTCTTGGCGCGGCACTCACTTCTGGGCGCTGTGATGCCCCAGTTTACCACTCGTAAAGGCTCGTGTCGGGCCTTAGCCCGACACGAGCCTTTACGAGTGGTAAGAGGTTTAGCAGGTCTGAGTTGCTTGAACTGGTAGGCACCGTCACTTGAATGGTCTTCGTTCTTCCTCTTCAGGTAGGAGCTTGCTTGCAGTTCTCGTTGCATTTGCTCACGAGTCTTGATTTCAATGGTAAAAGCCGTGTGTTGCAGTCGCACATCAAATTGAGACACATGAAAATAACATGAAATATCGTACACTAAAACTGAACTGAGAACGAATCAAAGCTAATATTTTTGTTAGCGTGCCTACACTGTAAGTATTATTACAGTATAAGTAATAGTTCTACGTACCGCTCTCTCGATGTCTCATACGATGAATGGCGCTGTATTACCAAAATGATCACTCATCGTGATTCACAATGATGACCACGACCACTCTGGCAAGGGTGTACCGACTGGGAAGAAGAACCGCTCTCTCGTATTGACCTCACCTCCCCTCTGAGACGAATCTGGAACAGTTTGTATGACGTCGCACGCAAGCACGCTCATTCATTCTCTGCACAGATACCATTGTTTACGTAGTAGTAAACGACGCGACGATTTGTAAGGAGTGGCCAGGATGTGGTATTATTCAATTAAACTTATGCTACGACACGCGTTTATTACGTAGTCTATCAGTTTTATATCTATGTTTATAGTCAATTCCATGGTTGCACAACTCGATTCTCAAACTATTTAAAATCGTAAAACAAACAAGCCAAGCATCTTATTTGGACGTATTTTATGCTGGGAAGTGAGCAAATGCATCGTTATATTAATGCTCGGAAACTTGTAATAGCGGCTACTTAAATATAAGTGATGTATTAAATCCGTAAAAGCGGTTTAACCATTTTAGAAGTAAATATATGAATGTCGAAACTTATAATCAGTGGTGTTTATACTATAATTTTTACGGTAGTTTCCGTCCGTGTCAAATCAGGGCCCTACCGCCGCAGCTGAAGCCGATTACCATCGAATATTTTGATTCGAAATATAGTGAATTGTTATTTGGTCCAGGGAGAACCTTAGCAGGGATTGTGTGTTGTTTAAGTTAAGAAGTGGGATGTGGGATGTTTAAGTTAAGAAGTTTATACAGGCTGGGATGACTGCTTACCATCAGACGGGTCGTATACTAGATTTCCACCCTAGAGGCATAAAAAAGTAAAGACACATGATAATAATATACTTTAAAATAACCAATCACAATACTTATAACCTCATCAAATCATACAAACTTTATACAAGTTAAACAGAGATGCAAAATAATTAGATCGCTTTCACATTATGTTAATTCGCGTCCGTTAGGTGCTCTGTGCTCTGTCAGTTGTATCTAAGATCTAGACAAGGAGGTACGATTCTAATACATTAGAAATTCATCGCATAGTTTTAGACTAGATTAATGATGCTATAAATACAATAGATATGGCATCTTCTTCTTCTTTGTCGACTATTATTCATCCCACTGCTGGGATACGGGTCTTCCCTCATTCGAAGAGGTATAGTCTAAGCTTCATGTAATTTTTTTTTGCTGCGATGTTCTATGCTCTGAGGGCTAATTCTCTTAATTTTTCTACGATCGCAGATTGAAAGTTGACCGAATCGAGATTGAATTGTGAATTGACTAAAATTATATACTTGATTTCATTGATTAATTATTATCAATTCTTTTAGGTGGCAAAGTAACATTCTTAGTTTTTAAATTCTCAGTCATATTCCGATATAATCCCACTTAAATTAAACTTTGAAGTTACATAATCTGATAAGAGAATACCAAATTTGACATTTGTGAGATCGAGACTGGATCGGAACTGAATTTTGACTACATTTTAATTACGAGAATTGCCCCTCTGGTATTTCCCCAGTCGGATAGATTGCAATTACGCTGTGCTCTATCTCCCCTTTTCCAGAGCCTCGTTAGTTAATCTGTAGGATGCTCCATGCATTCACGTGTCTTCACGTGCAGGTTGGCTTTCGCTCAAAGATGACGACGACTTACACTTCAAAGTTATTTTTTTAGGCAACGTCTGGTGGCAGACGAAAACATACGGCCCGCCTGATGTGGAGCGGTTACCGTAGCCATATTAACGTTCGAAACATGAAATATTTTTCGCGTGACGCCACCCCCGCTGCCAACGCAGCGGTTAGTGCTCCTGTTAGTTATTAAGTTAGTTAAAAGTATTTACTTTTAATATCTATTAAAAGCTGATGCTGATTAAAACTAATGCCATAAGTTTCAAACATAATCAAAACGCGATTTATTCCGCCCGTCGCATATTTCAATTTAAAGCGGCACTAGTCAGGTCTAAGTGATATTTCTGACTCAAATCACGAGTTTATCTAAATCATCTCAACACACAAACAGACCGTACATTCTGCCAGCGTGGGTTAGACCACAGACAACACAAACCTATTTGTTTATGATAAAGGTAGAGGACTAACTTTATGGTCCGTGTTTATCATAGACTCTAAGTCATTAGCCTATATACATACGTAGTATATTCAACGGGACTTCATTATGCAGGAATAAATTCATGTTGATTTGTAATGTGTATTGTAATTCAGTTCTTTATTTATGTGTGTTTAAGATGAGGTTCCATCGGTATGGATTTTGAGAGGCCACGGAGATAAGACAAAATACGTCGTCAAATAAAAATCGTTAGTGTATAATTCCGACTGCGATGTTGTGCAATGTCTTAATAAGTGTAAAAATTCTACTAAATATTATTTTTAAATGAAATATGCAATTACGAGAAGATAATATGTTAACTCCAAGAATAATTAAGAGTTGATAATCGATGACATACTTACCTGCCAAAATATTATCCTGATAATATGGCCTAGTCGCCTATTCTAGTAAGAAGTACTCGGAAATAGATCTTAATTAACAAAACAATTATTTATTAACAAATCTGTGAATTCTGATCGATAACAGAATTCATAGATTTGTTAATTTATTACCTTGGCTATTTTGGTGATCAAGTTCAAGTTCAAGTTCTTTATTTGCATTTCATGTTGTTATAATAGGCTCTCACAATATATAATTTGTTTCAAACATGAACCCTGGTAGGGCACAGCAAAACTTACATCTAAATAATGTAATGCATTCTACATGCTTATAAAATTAGGACTATAACATTATATTATTAATACAATTAAATTATAAAATTATACTATAAAGTGTCAATCATCATTACTTGCAATATTAATGTCACAGTTAATACATTGAGCACGAAAATACACTTCTGGACACATCTATTGGCCCACCTTGCATTTTCAGTTTCGTTTGGTCCTAGCTAAAATTTTATATTAGGTCGAGCAAAAAGTTTTTATGCAGTTTTAAACCTGGCACATCCATAATTTCATTCAATAGTCTTTTTTTGAATTTCGAACACAGAATATAAAGAAACAAAAGACAATTTGGAGCCTGTTCGTTGATATCCAACAATCGAATACTAAGAAAACTTGAGTTTATTGGTTTACTTGGATTTAATTCTTGAAAGTGTGATTTTTCTCTTTGGTTTTGCAACAAACATTACTTATTCTTAACATTAAAGTGAGGTTCTATCAATAATCTATGGATACTTTGCCTGAAGTCGCCGCCCAAGCTGTGGCACTTATCCAGGCCGGACACAGCCAAAGAAATCTGAGTGCTCAACTTAATTTAAGTCGATCTGCGGTCCGAAATGTTTATCGGAGGTACCTAGAGACTGGCGGCGTTGTTCGTCGCCAAGGAAGGCCACGATTTCGGGTCACAACTGAAAGGCAGGATCGATTCATCGTGACGACCAGCTTGAGAAATCGTCACCTTACCTCCATTGAGATACAAAACCAACTTCGCGACTTCCACGGAGTATCTGTGAGCGCTCGAACTGTTCGGAGAAGGTTAAAAGAACGCGATATGGTACCACACAAGCCAGCTAATGGCCCCAAACTAACGCGAGCCCACCGAACAGCGCGCCTTCATTTCGCGCGCACTCATTTAAATTGGACTCAGCAGCATTGGAGCCGTGTACTCTTTTCTGATGAGTCTAAAATTGTGTTACATGGCAATGATGGAAGGAAGAAGGTCTACCGACGTAAGGGAGAGCGTTTCGCACAATGCTGCTTTGAAGAGAGGGTTGCTTATGGCGGTGGCTCATGGACTGTCTGGGGCGGTATATCCGCAAGCGGCAAAACTCAACTTGAGGTTGTTACGGGACCACGGCTGCCAACATTAAATGCTGAAAGGTACATTCGTGAGTGCTTAGAACCTCACGTGATGCCATACGCGGACTATGTGGGCCCAAATTTCCTTTTTATGCATGATAATGCAAGAGCCCATACGGCCGGCATCGTCAGGGAATGTCTTCGGGATGTGAACATCACAGTTATGGACTGGCCAGCAAGAAGCCCAGACATGAACCCCATTGAGCACATGTGGGACGAGCTAAAAAGACGTGTTAGGGCTCGTCAGCCAGTTGCCCAGATGATGCAGGAGTTGAAAACTGCCATAGAAGAGGAATGGGGGAGGATCCCTCAAAATTTCATAGAGCGGTTGATAAACTCTATGCCTAATCGTATGAGAGCTGTGGTAGATGCCCATGGAGGCAACACGCGTTATTAAATTAAACTTTTATTTGATAAAAAATGTTTTTTATTCAAAAATCAACTGCCTTAATCAAGGCGCATACCCGACTTGTTAGGCGCAGCTCCATGTCGTGTGGTATTCTGAATTTAAATTTAAAACAATATGATCGAAAAAGATGGTAAAATGTATCAGGTTTAAAACTGCATCAATAGTTTTTGTTCAATCTAGCAATCATATTTCGGTAGGGGCCATCGAAACCTAAACTCTAAGGTGGGCCAATAGATGTGTCCAGAAGTGTAGTTACATACATTCATTTTTTAATTGTAATTATTATTTAAATTGTCAAAATATGCAATTAGGTTTCATTATAATGTCATATTATATTAAATTCTATATTACAATGTCATATTACATTATATACAAATGTCGTTCAATAACCCATATCAATTTCTTGAATCAAAAAATTCCTGCAGATTATAAAAGCTCTCTTGTATTAAATAATCTTTCAGTTTTCTTATGAACGGTTTAGTTTCTTTTTCAATTTTGATGTCTTGGGGAATTTTGTTATAAATTTTTATTGCACTTACGTAGGGTCCTTCCATATATATTTTTAATTTGGAATTTGGAAATGCTATCCTGTTTTGTGGTCTGAGATTGCGAGAACTATTTACTCTTGCAAGTGGAAACAATGGTTCATTTTTTCTTATGAATTTACAAATTTCTAAAATGTACAGGCCAGTTAGTGTTAATATTTTAAATTCTTTGAAATACGACTTGCAGCTTTCAAATACATCAATATTTGCAAGGACACGTATGCACTTTTTTTGTAATAAAAAGAGACTTTGAACATCAACACTATTGCCCCATAATATGACCCCATAGCTGAGCCAAGCATGCGCATAAGCATAGTATGCAGACAAGGCCGATTTAAGATCGGTTGTCTTTTTTAAATGTGACAATGCATATATAAAACTAGACAGTTTTACAGATATATGCTGTATATGACTTTTCCAATTTATGCCCGTATCTATCCTTATACCTAGCAACGTAAATGAATTTACACACTCTATCGTCATGTCGTTATATTTCAAAGCTAGATTAAGTGGTGCCTTCTGGTATGGCTTGAACTGCATTGTTTTTGACTTTTCAAAGTTTACTACTAAGTTATGATCTCTTAATCAGCTTACTATAGTTGCCATTAGTCTGTTTAATTTCGGCTCAAGTTCGTTTTCATCGGAGCATGTAACTATAACCGACAGGTCATCTGCGAAAAGGACACTCATTTCATTTAATACTTCCGGTAGATCATTTATATATATTAAGAACAATATACAACCGATGACGCTCCCCTGAGGTATTGCCTTTTTAACGTCTATTGTGTTTGATTTTACCGTTGTTATCCGATTCTTCTCATAGTCATAGTGTTCTAGTTCGACATACTGAACACGGTGAGATAAGTAGGAGGAAAACCAATCATAAGCTAAGCCTCTCACCCCAATTCCGTAAAGCTTATTTAAAAGGATTTTATGATCTCTCTTCTTTTCAAAATTATCTAGTGACAAATACTTTTCGTTATCGATATATAAATTAATAGTGAGTGATGATCTACATATGTCTCATAGCGATATATGACATACGGTATATAAGAGTACTATTACTTATACTGTGATATAAGTATAAAACACACATACTATTCCCGGTAGGCATGTTGACGTTATTACTTCTACCGTCCTAGCCAGTAGAAACACAGCTTTATTCAAGAAATTAATTAATTCAAATTGCAATTTAAATAATAAATCTCGTACACATTTTATATAAGTATTAGTCTAGACATTTAATTATTATTTAATGGATATGTACATAATATATACGCTTGTTATATGCAAATAATTGTTAAGAGGTAATAAGTGCCGACGCGACGTTATGTTATTATTTTATGCAAAATTGACATTTAATTATGAATGCTTGTATTAAAGTATCATTTGATATAAATATTGTTTTAAGTACTTATTAGTATTATAGACATTTATTGTTTAAATTAAGGAAGCAATCGAGAATATATTAGGGCTGTTTTTCCTTCTTGCTTTCATGCGATATTGACCGTTCCTTAATTAATCGTTTCTTATAAATATTTTTTTTATACTACGACGGCATGCAAGCATACGGCCCGCCTGATGTGAAGCGGTTACTGTAGCCATATTAACGCTGGCAATATAAAATATTGCCAATATATAATAATTTTAATAATACCGGACAAGTGCGAGTCGGACTCGCCCACCGAGGGTTCCGTACGTAGGATCATTTGAAATAGTTCAGGAACCTATTTTTTAAGATTTAATTACAAATGTATAGTTTTGAGATTTATTCTTGTACTTGTGGTCTATAATGATTTTACTTTCCAAATTTCATAGTTCTAGATCAACGGGAAGTATCCTAAGAGTTTTGATTCCTTACCATTCCAGAATGTGTCGAAATATGCGTTTTTTGCTGAATAAACGGCCGTATCTTTCTTTTACTTATACTTTTTTAGCAGTTTGATTTTTTTACAACTTCATGGGACCGTAAACCTGAGTATACAGTTCAAATGTCAGCTTGTTTCCTCCACGTATTCTCGACTTAGAGGGTCTTCTCTCGGTTACCGGTCAAATGCAAATATTCCAACTGACCTAATAGGAAGGTTTGTGATGGTGGCCAATTTTTGCATATCGCAGTGTGTTGTAATCGCTTCTGTTAAGAGCTCTATTACATTTGCACGCCGACGAGCTCTCGCGTAGTACTAAACCCGCGAAGGCCGCCGGTGCATCGTTTTTTGTAGTAATTTTGAAGTTATATTTATTGTTTTTATTGAAATAAGATAATAAATTCATGCTACAAAGTTAATTCATCATGAAGTAACAATTATTCTCGTATAAATTTTGCTCAATATTATTATCGTTTATTCGAGAAATTAACAGTTTACTTAAAGCGATTTTCGAAGTTTTTTTGGTTAAAAGAATGTTTTTTTTCAATGATATTTCAAAATTCCGAGGCCGCTATGTACTATACGACTATATAACAAACATTCTATTTTTTTTAATTCATTTGTTTGGAACAGTAGTACAATCCAGGAGCTCAAAAAAGTGAATATGCGCATTTTATGAAAATCTTTCTCTGCAATTTTGGGTTTATTTAAAAGGTTAAGTAAAATTTACAAAAAGCGAGGCCGCTACGTATTATGCCAATAGCTATTCTGTACTATTCAATAAGTCAACATTGTTAATGTATTTTTGTTTCCGAGATCCAGAACGCCAAAATTGGCCATTTTACGCAAAAATCACAGTCAAAATGTAATATGGCTCTTAAAGATTCAAGTTTTTTCTTGAATAGTGACGTAACTTGGTAAATAATAAATAACAAAATAACGTCAGAATAATTTTAACAGCGAGCCCGATAGTCGAATGGCTACCAACGGCTACTATAACTGAGCTCGCGGGTTCGATCCCACATCACATTTGTGTGCATGAAGCCATGAAATAATACATGCTTTGCTTAGTTTTAAACAAGATGTAATTTGTCCAGGGATATTTAGACGATCTCGGTGGTCGAATGGTTAGCAATGGCCACTTTGACTCCGAGGTCGTGGGTTCGATCCCCGCACAAGACAAACATTTGTGTGCATGAACATGTGTGTTTGTCTTGGTCTGGGCGTTTTCTATGTATAATATGTATATATTTACAAAAAAAAAATGTATTTAAGTATTATAGCAGTTATCTAGTACCCATAGCACAAGCTTTGCTTAGTTTGGGACTAGATGGCCGTGTGTGATTTGTCCAAGAATATTTATTTATATTTATTTATTTATTTTAAATAGACGATGACTTTTGGCGCGAACTTTGTGAGCTTCTAAACAAATTTTTATAATTTAATGTATAATGTTATTGATTCATACATAATAGAGCTAGTAGGTATATTATGCTGCAAGTAAGTAGAATCTTCGATTAATAGTTTTGGAATCGAGCCTGCCGAGTCATTCCAATAAGTTGTGCAAAACAGCAGAAAAATTTCCCTATCTAGCACTTAGTGACGGAGGAACAAGAACACTCCTGACGATATTTTTCGGTATGTCCATGAAGCCGGGAATAAGATTTAGAAACAATACAAACACGGGCTCAAAAGAACATTGATTCCAGAACCGTAAAACTGTTTGATAAAAAAAATAGACAATTGCCCATCAAATCAGCAATGCACACATTACAAGGCGACAGAAATTCATTAATGTACTTCTATTATTTATTCTGTAATTGTACGACGTACAAAACGATTATCTTACTAATCTTACTAATTTCTGAATTTGATTTTAACAGGCACAATATCGTCCTTATTCAGAATTATATGATTTAGTACTGTTTAACTGCTGCATTGTGGTGTGATTACTTGATAATTGAAACGGTACTGATAAATTGGGCCTTTGGTTCGAATCTAACATCCACGAATGTATCGACTTTCAGTAGGGTTACCAAAGTCTTTACCATATTCCGAAATAAAAAGAAAAAAATAAATTTTCATTCATAAAAAGTCACGTATCTAAGGTACCGACAAGAAATCAGGGGGCTAACAATTTCATTACATTTCTTAGTGCAAGTTTTCTAAAATATTATGCGATGTATAAACAACATCTAGACTTTTTACTTTTTTCCTTAATTATCTTATTTACTAGAAGTCACAAGTTCAGATATAATACACAACAAAATTTCACGAGTCCGTGTTACCTGAGCATATAGAATTATATTTGTTTTATGTACCTTATATGGTACATAAATTCATCGGAAGCGCTTAGCATGTATCCTATAGGGTACACTGGACTGTTAACGTGTTAACTCTTGGTTTTTAGGGTTTCGAACCTCAAAAGGAAAAACGGAACCCTTATAAGATCACTTTGTTGTCCGTCTGTCTGTCTGTCTGTCTGTCTGTCTGTCTGTCTGTCTGTCAAGAATTTCTATGTCGAGAATGCGTGGAGGTATCAAGCTGAAATTTGAACTGTATACTCAGGTCTACGGTCCCATGAAGTTAAAAAAAAATCAAACTGTTAAGTTTACGTAGAAAAAAGTTACGGCCGTTTATTCAGCAAAAAACGCATATTTCGACACACTCAAGGGAATCAAAACCTATAGGGTACTTCCCGTTGACCTAGAACTATGAAATTTGGCAAGTAACATCGTTATAGACTACAAGTACAGGCATAAATCTCAAAACTATACATTTGTAAATAGATCTTAAAAAATAGGGGGTCTATATTTTTTATAGGGTGTCGAAATTTCAAATTGAAACTACTAGTTCAAATGGGGTATCATATGAAAGGGCTTGATGTACACATTGCAAAATATATTTTATTTATTTTTTTCGACGCATTATTTCTTATTTATAATGAAAAATATCAAATTTAATAATGATACTACGTACCTACGGAACCCTCGGTGGGCGAGTCCGACTCGCACTTGTCCGGTTTTTTTTTGCCATATGGCTGTCCCATTGCTAAGAAGAACTAGAGTTCTGGTAAGTTCTATATAGTGTGAGTAACGGGGCCCAGGTTTTATGGCAGCCCTATTGCAAATGTAATTGTAAATTAAATTCCAAGATAATCTCGTGGGTAGTTTATTAATTGGCCATTACAGTAATATATGTTGTGTTGAATCATTAGACCTATGGAGTGGTTATAGTTGAATTTACATAATATATCATATTGTTTATTAATTTCGAGTTCGTGCCACTGTTTTTGGAATTTTTATGACTCTATCGACATACTTGTGGTATTGTGAGATGGTTTATGGCGGTTGTGGAATCTCGTCCCTCATTATTATTATGATGGCAATGTTTTCTTTAAATTGGTAATTAATCTTTAGAAATTTTATTTTGGCTAGTAAAACACAGATTGTAAATTATTAACAGCTCGCGGTTTCATTTTCTCGGAATTCATAAATGTATTTATGTTACAAAATAGTGCTACATATTAATATTTCGCAAGCCGCAAATTTTAGCTCTGTACCAAGCACTGTACTAACGCTATACCCACCATGGTACTGTGCCACGCGAGCTGTTAGAGCTAACAAAAAATGATTTAGACCATGGTAGCTTTCTACATATTGTTATATAAGGTATGTTCTTTCCGTATGTTACCAATACTACGTCACGTTTTTATTTGTCAAAATCTGTCATTTTCTAATCAAAATACTGCTGATGACGTAGGCAAGTTCAAATCATATTAGCCTTAAAGAACATACCTTGTATATTTCTACCATGAAATAGATGACTTTTTTAAATTATTATTTAAACAGTTGATCTCTTCCAACTTGTTAGAATATTATAAATATTAAAAAAAATGAAAAAATTCACCTCCCTGATGATCTTTTTACTTCGACTGTAAATTATAGCCTTCGTGAAAGACATTTCACAAAGACGAGATTTTACCGCCTTCCTGAAAAATTTACTATTTATTCAATGATGTAAACGTATATATTATATAGGCCAAAGGTCGGGCAACTTTCAATGAAGTGGGCTATGTTCGTGGTTTCTGAATGGGGTCGAATCCGAAATTAAAGAAACTCTAACCGAACTTGTCGACATAGCCATTCGAGTTAATAAACTGACGATGACAAACCTCCAGATGATTCAATGACCTGAAAAAAGCGGCTGGATGTCTGTGATTGGGTGCGGAAGGCGGATGATCACATTTGGTGGGAAGCATTAGAGAAGGCCTATATCCAAGAGTGACTAGATGTAGGCTGATGATGATAATTTATATATTATTGTAGTCCAAGGCAAGGTGGAAGGCAAGAGGCTCCGTGGCCGCTCTCCAACCAGATGCGGAGATTTAATTAAGTATCTCACAAAATCCGCCATGTCCGAATGCTCCCGCAATGCCTCCAACACAACCATATGGAGAAATATAACGGGAGCCGCCATTCGTAATGACCTGCCCATGACCACGACCACTCTACCAAGAGGACACTCTTGGTAGAGTGGTCGTGGTCATGGGCAGAGACTGAGAAGAATATACATATTATTAGCTTTAGATCGATACAAGATGGGTTAAAAAGTTATCAAGGACTTTTACCAGTTTCTAACAATTTTCACGTCAAAACGTCTGCGCCCTTAGCTGTACATATGTACATGCTAATCAAGTCTGCCAAAGGGAGTAGGGATGTAGGTACACGTCGTTTGGAGGCAAGCCCACCGTTTACACTTCCGCGAACTCTACACGCGACCCGCTCGTTAGTGCACCTGACATGTGGCCATAGATACAGCGGAGAAGGCTACAAAATTAAATTTGTTAAAAAGTGCTTACAAGATGTGCATAAAAAGTTATTAACAACTTAACGTTATTTAAAACTTTCAATAATATGGTGCACAATGTGTATTTTTTTATATATTATGAATGGGGTAGAGCAGAGTAGGTGACACTGAAAACCGTAGCAGTGGAGATAAGGAAAACATACGATAAACAATTTATATACAAATTAAATATATTTTTAACAGCTATGTATTTACGTTTTTCGACGTAATTGAGAATATTTATTTAAATGATATAACGTAAGTATATGTGCAACATAAAACATGGGGTAGAGCAGAGTAGGTGACACTGAAAACCGTAGCAGTGGAGATAAGGAAAACATACGATAAACAATTTATATACAAATTAAATATATTTTTAACAGCTATGTATTTACGTTTTTCGACGTAATTGAGAATATTTATTTAAATGATATAACGTAAGTATATGTGCAACATACTTTAATTATCTAGCTTCGTACCGCCTAACAGTCGATTCTTTAATTTTTTTTTAATACTTCAATATTTTAAATTTTTCTCTGCGTAAGAACCATCCTCGTACTTCAAGGAATATTCTAAAAAAAGAAATAAGCGAAATCGGTTCAACTGTTCTCGATTCATTCAGCGATTCATTTTTATATTATAGATAAAAATAAATAATGGTCTCTTCTAAAAGAAAGAAACTTTGCACGTTGTTTATTTTGTTTGAATGAAAAATATAACAAATAGTAGAAATTTTATTATAATACTATGTTTTGTCACATATCGTAATTAGATATAACAACACTTGTATGGCAAATTACGGGGGCAATTTAAAAAATCTAATGATTACAAAATCGGGGGATACCGTTTGCTATGCTCTACATTCAAAATTCAATCACACCACAGAGGGGTAATTCTCGTCATTAAAATATAGTCAAAATTCAGTTTCGATCCAGTCTCGATCTCACAAATGTCACATTTGGTATTCTCGTAACACATTAGGTAACTTCAAAATTAAATTTAAGCGGGATTATATCGAAATATGAGTGAAAATTAAACAAACTAAGAATGTTACTTTGCCAACAACAAGAATTGATAATAATTAATTAATGAAATCAAGTATGTAATTTTAGTCAATTCACAATTCAATCTCGATTCGGTCAACTTTCAATCTGCGTTCGTAGAAAAATTACGAGAATTGGCCTTCTGGATAGATGAAGGATCAAACAATTTATGACGCTAAGTAAGGATTATTGAACATCGCGTGTGGTGAAGGAGGAAGCGCTGCCATTTTGAGATAATTTTAGTGCATATAACCTATTAACGTACAACACACGACCGTGTCCATGACACAGTCACATTCTATTTTTTTTAATATCAGTTGTGAACATTAACGCCAGTTTTGTGGCCTCGTAACGCTTGATTGAAGATACCTCTTATGACACTGTAAAGAGCGAGTATTAATGCGCCGCTCTTTCACGCATGACCAAATACGACGCCGGACGAGCCTGTTGTATCTCTTATACGCTTGTATTTACCATTCATTGCTGTTAATATTTTATGTTTAATGTTTTTGGGGTGTAAGTGGTTCATCAACATATTTGAACCAAAGCCAACTTCACTTGCACGTGGTACACCTTGCTGACTAACAAACGAAGCTCTGGCGAAAAGAGAGGTAGGGAGTGTAATTGTAAGCTACCCGACTGGGGAAGGAAGTTTTGGTGCGCGGCGAACCAACTGTGCCTGAGCGGTCGTGTAAATGTCGCTTGGCTGTGTGCGTGCGCCGATTTGGGCGCTAGTATGAAGTCAAAGTACTGGTTGCATTACTATGCTGTGATTGATCTCCTTTCAATGACTGTAAGGGTGTTTGGAAGAGATCTCTATTAAGGATAAGTCCGCCTATGTATTACTCTTTACTTTTAAGAATTGTATTACATATTGTTATTGCATTAAAGAACTTACAAACAAACAAACTCCCTATGATTTATTTTATTTATTTGTATATAACGCAAAAAGACGCTATATCTCTACGTGTAGACAGAGAGTCCAGTCGATCCGAGATCATTGGGTCACCGACGATTCGAACTGCTATTCGTTGTATGCGGTCAAATGGAGCAAGCAAGGAGCGCACCGGCTCAGAGGTGCGTACAATATTCCATGTGAGGTTGAACCTGAGGGATTCAATTCTCGTAATTAAAATATAATCAAAATTCAGTTTCGATCCAGTCTCGATCTCACAAATGTCACATTTGGTATTCTCGTAACACAATGTGTAATTTCAAAATTATATTTAAGCGGGATTATATCGAAATATGAGTGAAAATCAATTTCAATCTGCATTCCTAGAAAAATTACGTGAATTGGCCTTCTGAGCTTTATATAGTTGAACATACCGCCTGGCTTTATTGATGACACCAATCTTGCTAGAAGCCAGTTTGGCCTTACCCTTCAGTCATCCTGCAGGTATTCTGATGGTGTTTCTAAAGAAGCTATCTTCTTTACAGATTGTGTTTATAAAATACGCGTAATAATTGTATGTCTTCCATACTTACCTGAAACAAAAAGAGAAATTATTAGTTTTTTTTAATCCTACTAATTTTATTTGGGGTGTAAGTTGGCTCACAAAATAAGGCAACCTCACCTGCACGTTGCGGGCCTACCGGGGAAGTACCTCCACCTCACAGAATACTGCAGCCAAATAACGTAGCGAGAATAAAACATAAACTTCTGATGACTCCAGTGGTGACAAACAAATGCTACATTAACGCCACAATAAAAAAAAAACTCGCAGTACGTTAACAGTATAAGTAATAGTGTACGTTTAAGCGACTCAAAGTTGATCGAAGACTTAACTACAGTTAACATATACTCAACATAATAACATTACAAGTTATAAGTTTAAAATATCGACTGTAAGGTATAGATTTATCGCAAAGATCAAATTCAGCGTGAAAGGAGCAATAAGTGCGACGTGTAAACATAGGGTTTCCAAACGCATATTTTAAAGTTAATATATTAAAAAAATATATACATCATAAATCTATTCTTAGAAAACCTAGTTAAGTTACAAAACTAAAATTATTTATAAATATCTTAAAATTAAATTTAAAATAAAATTAATACAACTACATTAATAACTAAAATTATAATAAAATACAAAGAAAAAAAAAATATAAAGTTAATTATTTTAAAGTTACATTAGTATTCTAAAGTTAATTTAGTCCTAGTATATATTGGATCGTAGCGACCCGAGTAGCGACCGGCGCCTCCGATTGTCCGGGGATCGGGGTGTAAAATGGACTACCGGCCATGGGACAGTGGGCGACCGGGTATCCCATGGAAACTATGCTCCTGGAAGAACGAAGATCCAACTGCGTAGTAAAATCAAACTTGGAACATGGAATGTGAGAGGCCTTCGTGATGAGGGAAAACTCCATATTTTAGATCATGAACTCGAGAGATGCAAAATTGATATCACGGGTCTGAGCGAGACGCATTGGAAGGAAAGTGGCCACCGCAATACTGAGAAACATACCATCTACTTCGCAGGAAACGAAAACACTTCTTTTGCGGGCGTGGCAATCGCTATACCCAAGCGATGGAACAAGTCGGTCTTGGGCTACAACCCTATAAGTGAGAGACTGATATCGATTAAACTCAACTCAACACCTACCCCCCTCAACATCATTCAGGTTTACGCCCCCACAAACGCTGCCTCAGACGACGTAATTGAAGACTTCTACAATCAACTAGAAGCCAGCATAGCTGCCATCCCAACAAGAGAGCTATTAATTGTGTTAGGCGATTTTAATGCTAAATTGGGATCTACGATTATGGATTCAGGTCTTAGGAACATTGTTGGGCACTATGGTCTCGGCACAAGAAATGGCAGAGGTGACCGTCTCATTCAATTCGCAGCTGACAACAACTTGACGATAATGAACACGGTCTTTAAACATCACCCTAGACGGCTCTACACGTGGACGTCCCCTAATGGAGAACACCGTAATCAAATTGATTACATAATGATTAGGGCCAGGTGGAGGAGCTCGGTCACCAATGCACACACACACCCGGGAGCTGATTGCCATTCTGATCATCAACTACTGATTTGTAATCTTACACTCAAACTTCGCAACTCTTTCAGCAAGAAGACAAGTAGCCGCATGGAAATCACAGATAGCGAAGGCTTTACTAAAACACTACGGGACATACCACATAATTGGAGAAGCGAGCATATCAATGAAAATCCAAATACACTATGGCTGAATGCGAAAAATTATATCAGTGAGTTGGTACAGAAATCACAGCCGAAACCTCTCCCGAAAAAGCGTCAACACTGGATGTCCACAAACACGTGGCATATGGTTGAAAAACGTAGAAAACTAAAAGCCAATGGCGCCAGTGTACAAGAACGGAACGCTCTTAACTCCGAAATACAAGCCGCTTGTCGAAGGGATCGGAATGCAGCCCTCAATAACCTCTGCGCAGATTTGGAGAAACATTCAAATAGACACGAATCCAAAGATGAAGATTAAATACATCACACGCCAATTCAAACCAAAAACCTGGGCAATTGAGAACACAGATGGTGAAACAGTTACTGAGATCAAAGAAATTGTAAACACATGGAAAGACTACTGTGAATCACTATTTGTTGACACTTATTTATCACGGGACTCTTCATCATATCCTGAGCCATCTGAGTTGGAACCCGACTTATTGAAAGACGAAATAAGAGCAGCGATAAATCATCTGAAACCCAATAAAGCTGTCGGTGTGGATGAAATACCGATTGAAATTATAAAAGCGATGGGAGATACAGGAGTAGAGATGATACATACCATCTGTTGTAGAATTTGGAAGACCGGCGACTGGCCCGAGGACTGGTCTAGATCCCTTTTCATTCCACTGCATAAAAAGGGTTCCACTAAGAAATGCAACAACTACAGGCTGATATCTCTCATATCTCATGCAAGCAAAGTGTTGTTACACGTAATAAACAATCGGCTTCAGTCATTTCTATCTCGCGAAATCGCGCCTGAGCAAGCTGGTTTCGTCAAAGGAAGAGGTACGAGAGAACAGATTCTAATTCTGCGTCAAATCATAGAAAAATCTCGTGAATTTAACAGTACCCTCTTCATATGCTTCGTCGACTTCCGAAAAGCTTTTGACACTGTTCAATGGCGGAAACTGTGGGAAATTCTATCAATAATGGGTGTACCAAAGCATCTAATATACCTCATTCGAAGACTGTACGAGGATGGCACAGCAGCGGTTCGCGTGGATGGGATTGACTCCGGCTTATTTAAAACGGAGGCTGGTGTTAGACAGGGATGCATCCTTTCTCCATTGCTGTTTAATATTTATACAGAGTACATAATGCGGATTGTCTTGGAGAACTGGGACAAAGGTGTTTCTGTTGGAGGTCTAAGGTTATGTAACCTAAGATATGCTGATGACACCACTCTTCTAGCAACATCTAAAGAAGACATGGAACAGCTCTTGAACTGCTTAGAAGCAAACAGTATGAATTTTGGACTCACTATCAATCGTGATAAAACCAAAATGATGATAGTGGACAGGGCCGAGAACAACCAATCATCTGTTAAAACTATCGCCAACTGTGATGTCGTCCAGAGCTACATTTACTTGGGCTCCAATATCACCAATGCCGGGGGGTGTGAAGATGAGATACGTAGGCGTTGTGCTGTAACGCGGTCTGCTGTCGAAAGGCTCGCAAAAATTTGGAAAGATCGCAGAATTACTAAAAACACTAAGGTGCGACTGATGCGAAGTCTCGTCTTTCCAATTTTTCTGTACGGAGCTGAGACGTGGACCCTGAGGCTTGAGGACAGGAGAAAAATCGATGCCCTGGAGATGTGGTGCTGGAGACGCCTTCTGAGAATTCCGTGGACTGCTCGCCGAACCAATGCATCGATCTTAAAGGAACTTCATATTAAAGAAAGGTTATCGTCGACTGTGCAAATACGTATACTGAAGTTCTTCGGCCATATTACCCGAAAAGAAAATTCTATGGAGCGTCTTGTAGTCCAGGGCAAGGTGGAAGGCAAGAGACCTCGCGGCCGCTCTCCAACCAGGTGGGGAGATTTAATTAAGTCTCTCACAAAGTCCTCCATGTCCGAATGCTCCCACAATGCCTCCAACAGAACCAAATGGAGAAATATAACGGGAGCCGCCATTCGTAGTGACCTGCCCATGATCACGACCACTCTGCCAAGAGTGTCCGACTGAGAAGAATATATTGGATATTATTATTATCCTATATACATATTGGAGAAATAATATCAAAAATTAAATTTATTCGTGTTACGATATCAGAAATATCATTTATTATAATGAAAGAATAAAACATAAAATTACTCAAATGCATTCGAGATTATTAAGTGTGCCGTTAGTGTGCGCCTAACATAAGTGGACCTAAGTCAACAAAAAGCTGGCTCTAGTACTGAATATAATTAACGAAAACGAAAGTCGAGTGAACATTTTTTTTTTATTTGTAATGTAAGACGGTCACAGTAATAAAAATAAATAAAATAATAGTAGATTAGTAGCCAAGGGATGTAAGACATCAATTGCAGCCCGAGATATTTAGGCGCACGAGCGCAGCGAGGGCGCCTATAGTTCGAGGGTGCAATTGATGCTTACACCCGAGCTAACTACTCTGCTTTACATCTCGATTGTGAGGTAAGTAGAAAAAAACCGGGATTACAAGAATAAAAGACTTTACTTGTTTTTCTTTTCGCCACTTCATGAACTCGTCGTAAGTTTTCAAATATCTCTCTTTAGAACTTTCAGGCAAAATATTGTTAATTGCTGCTTCAGCTTCCATTTTCATTGAATCGGGAGTGCAGCTTATATCTTCATCACTTGCAGAACTCATGTTTTTTTCCTAATTAGCACGTAATTATAAAAAAATCCCGAAAACAAACAATATTAAAAGTAAAAGTTTCTATTCCCGCCTTTTTTCATCTCTTTTTTTTTATTTTTTTTTTCTAGAAGGAAATTGAGCTTCGCCGTTCGATATTTAAATTGATGACTATTATACTCATACGAAGACAAGGCTGAATAGCGAAGCGACCTCTTTTGTCATTGGGCTGAATGCATGATGTCTATTGCCAGTATGATGGTTAGATGTACGCGAACTTTTTGAAAGAGTGAAGTGTTTTTTTTTTTAATTACTTACCGCCCTAGAGCTGTAACCGTACTGTACCGAATATGAGAGATGTAAAATATATTTTACATCTCTCATATTCGGTAAGTAGGTCCTTATTACCCCCAAATGTAGGCCCCCGGCTTGTAGGTGACCAATTAGAGCTCTAGGATAATAATGTAGCTATAAAAGGCTCTAGGGCGGTAAGTAATTTAAAAAGAAAACACTTCACTCTTTCAAAAAGTTCGCGTACATCTAACCATCATACTGGCAATAGACATCATGCATTCAGCCCAATGACAAAAGAGGTCGCTTCGCTATTCAGCCTAGTCTTCGTATGAGTATAATAGTCATCAATTTAAATATCGAACGGCGAAGCTCAATTTCCTTCTAGAAAAAAAAAATAAAATAAAAAAAAAGACATGAAAAAAGGCGGAAATAGAAACTTTTACTTTTAATATTGTTTGTTTTCGGGATTTTTTTATAATTACGTGCTAATTAGGAAAAAAACATGAGTTCTGCAAGTGATGAAGATATAAGCTGCACTCCCGATTCAATAAAAATGGAAGCTGAAGCAGCAATTAACAATATTTTGCCTGAAAGTTACAAAGATAGATTTGAAAACTTACGACGAGTTCATGAAGTGGCGAAAAGAAAAACAAGTAAAGTCTTTTATTCTTGTAATCCCGGTTTTTTTCTACTTACCTCACAATCGAGATGTAAAGCAGAGTAGTTAGCTCGGGTGTAAGCATCAATTGCACCCTCGAACTATAGGCGCCCTCGCTGCGCTCGTGCGCCTAAATATCTCGGGCTGCAATTGATGCCTTACAGCCCTTGGCTACTAATCTACTATTTTTATACCAGACTAGATAAGTCCATAATATATTAGTAACAATGAAACCTTATAATCTACGTTAGTGTATTGAATTTAATTTAATTTAATCTAGTTCAATTTAGTCCAATTCAATCCAGTTCAATTTAATCTAATTTAATTTAATTTAAACCAATTCAATTAATTCCATTTAATCCAGTTTAATTGTATTCTTATATGTAATGGTGAAAGAATTAGTTCAATGGCATAAAAACTTCTCGAGATATGATAAATTGAAAATCACAATTTTGCACTATTCCGAAAACGCTCCATACAGAATCCACCTCGTTATGACGTCACACCTTCCTGTTTTAAAATAAAATTTTAAAATAATTCCATTCTTTTAAAAGGCACTTTCCCACCAAACTTTGATTGACCATAAAACATGTCGGACATAAATTATTGAAATTTTAAAATCGCAGATCGTTCTGCTTTTGTTTATTTTACGATACTGATATTTTTTATAATTTTAGAACACAAATTATCAAACCTTGACATAAAGAAAAACAAGTATGTAAAAGTAAGTATGTATGTAACTTTAAAGAATATTATATTTTAGTAAGAAGTATATTTGCCAACCCTATGTGAACATCCAAGAATCTACGATAACGGGAGCAGCACTCAATGTAAGGCCAATCGTGTTATTATTTACACTGCAAGTGATGAGTTCAAATTTATATAACAACTTTATATGATCGAAGATCTAAGCCAGTGGTGCCCAACTTGTATTGCTCCAAGGGCTATTTTGAAAATCCGGTACGCCACGCGGGCACCGCCGTTAATAAAAAACTAAGTGATTTTATTTATTTTGTTAACATGATACTATACTTTAAAATAGAATAGATCGGAACAGCAAAAAGCTAATGCGATACTTGGCTGTTAACATTTTCAGAAAGCTTCTTAAACTCTGGTTTGTTTTTCCGATTTTGTTCGCGGGCGCCCAGAAAACAAGTTACGGGCTACCAGGTGCCCGCGAGCTACCAGATGGGCACCATGGATCTAAGCGGTAGAGAGTGGTAGCTCACACTTTTGACCGTTTTGATTCAACAAGTAGGTTTGATTAAACCCAGTGGTCGAAATTCGACCATAAATTAATTTAAATTATGACTTTGACAGTAAACAAAAGAGTAGGTATACATGAGTGTGCGTGTCAAATACATGTGTGTGTAATGTTTACCACCATTTTTATTGATTTCATGTATTAAAAATACATTAAAATACATTAAATATTTTATTATGCATAATCATGAAAAAATATTAGCATTCTATAACTAGAAAGGAAGGTGATGCAGCGTTGGAAGCGGGGGTGGCGACGCGTTTTTATGTTGCGAGTGTTAATATGGCTACGGTTACCGCTTCACATCAGGCATGCCGTGTGTTTGTCTTCCACCCGACGTATTATAAAAAAAATCTGTAGTCCCTCTCGATATATATATTGTAAGTGTGCGAAATTTGATACTCCTCCGTTCGCGCAATTTTTGTAAGAAGGGGTACTTTTAGGTAAAGTTTTTACGCATGCTTGACTGCCACCCGATGTAGTATAAAAAAATCTTAGTGTCACTCATTGTGAAATCACGTTTTGTTGTTTGCGATGATGATTGCATTCCATCAGGTGACCCACATGCTCGTATGCTCCCTCGCATATAAAAAAAAAATGGCCGTGTGGTTTCCGGCAGACTAAAACTAGAATCACTCCGTCTCTTCCCGTGGATGTCATACAAGGCGACTAAGGGAAATACATTATCAAACATCGATCAGGCCTCCCCAACCCGGGTGGCCAGCGTGGGGAGTGTAGACCAAATCCTCCTGTCTGTGACAGACGAGAGAGGGTCGTGCTCCTGTAGCGGAGACTAAAATGACCTGATGATGATGATATAATAAAAAATATATACGAAATAATTAAAAAAATATATGAAAACTTAAACAAAATCGATTTTTAATTGCTTAAAAGCGACTTAATCGATTAAGCGGGCAAACAGCCAGACGCGGATAGCGTTTTGTTATTATTATTTTGTGATAATATCTACAATCATAACATATATAAACAGAGAGAGCTGATAATGTAATACCACCTGTCTGTGCCTAAGATGGAAGAGTTTGATATAGTACAAAGATAGCCTTTGAAAAATGATATACCTGGTAATATTTGGGTCGATTGTCTGATCGCTGCTAGTGCCGCGCCGGCTTCCGCCTTCAATAAACACCTATCGAGATATCGATTAGGGTTGTCACATCAAAAATCTTTACCAATAAGGCCGCCTTGTTACACATACATATTTATTTATTAAGTAAATATTTTCTGTATTGTGTAAAGTACAAGTAAAGCATATTCTATCTATCAAAAATGCTGTTGGCATGTCACCGCGTCGCCACCCACTCATAACTCTGCCAGTACTTTTTTTAAGCAATGCGGGGTGTCCAATAAGTGTACGCCCCTGCTGAGTGCTTAGTGCGAATTTTTTGGTCACATGCGAACGTGTTAAAGTTTAAAAGTCGACCAAATTGAGAAATAGTTTCATATTGTGAATTTACTCGACTTATATACATATTATTATATATCCTCCTTCCTTTCTGGTGACCTCACTCACTCGCAGGAACACAACAATCCTCAAGGGAATTGTTATTTGGCTGCGGTAGTCATTCCCCAGTCGGGTAGCTTACAATTACGCTCCCTACCTCTCTTTTCGCCAGAGCTTCGTTTGTCAGTCAGCAGGGTGCACCACGTGCAGGTGAAGTTGGCTTTGGTTCACAAATGTTGATTAACCACTTACACCCTAAGATCGAAGATAAGATCGCATTAGTTGGAGAAAACTTGTTAGAGAGAAGATGTTGCGGGGGAATCACGACTCTCAGTAATGAGGTGTACGACGCGAGGAGGAGATGAGGTACATACATAGTGTATCCCTGTTAATCTCTACTTCCATTACTTATTCAGTGTCTCTACCGACCCTACTGCGAGTATCATCACAAATCAATTTTAATGTCGCATACCAACTCAATGGAAATCGAAGGCACATACTATCGACTATTTACAATCGCAACTCCGATAAATATTTGCAATTCATAACTAATAACCGGTATAATTTATGACGTTATAATTCCTGGCGCCGATTTGTTGATAAACAAACACAATGTCTGATTTCTAGACTTCTAGATCGTAAACACGCTCGCTTTGGTATTTTATTAATCAATTTAAATTGAGATGTGTTAAAATTGGAATGAGTCGACAACCCTACGATATATTGAATTGAGATATTTATGTTTAGTGTAATTGAGATATATCAAAATGAAACAATAAAATTTGGGGTGTCAGTGGTTCATCAACATCTTCGAACCAAAGCCAACCTCACCTGCACGTGGTGCATCCTGCAGATTGTCAAATGAGGCTCTGGTGAAAAGAGAGGTAGAGAGTATTATATAAGAGTATTATTTAAGCTGCCCGACCGCTGTTTCTGCGAGTTCCCCTTGGTGTAGCTGATCGGTGGTGGTGATTGCGTACCATCAGGTGACCCACATGCTCGTTTGCCCCCTACTCATATAAAAAAAAGAAATGATAATATTGTTTCAGCTGTATGACCTGCCCGAGGTAGACGTTGTCTTTAACCACTTCAATAGCTGCAAGCTCTATAATAACCGGGTTTTATATCTATATATATAAAAATCAATGCCACTTTTCGATGTAATTTTATAACTCAAGAACGGGTTCACCCGGTTCACCAATTCTAACCAAATGTTTAAGGCTTTGTTCGGACTATTTAGTAGATGGTTTATGTGAAGTTTCCACAAAATCGGTAGAGCGGTTCTTCGTTTATCACATTTTTTGTAACAAATGAATTCAATAAATGGCGGATCTGCGCTGGCGAATTTGATGATCCAATTTTTTTTTATTATTTCACTTTATACGTAGCGAAGCACGTACCGGGCCGCTAGTCTGTATATAAAAAACAATGCCAATTTTCGTTGTAATTTTACAACTCAAGAACGGGTTCACCTATCCAAACCAAATGTTTAGGCTTTATTCGGACTATTTAGTAGATGGTTTATGTGAAGTTTGCACAAAATCGGTAGAGCGGTTCTTCATTTATCACATTTTTTGTAACAAATGAATTCAATAAATGGCGGATCATTTTGTTAATGGGGATTTTGCTGTCAAATTGAAACTTTTTTCAGTGTTTTTTTTTTTTTTTTTTTTTTTATACCACCAGTGTGGCAAACAAGCATACGGCCCGCCTGATGGAAAGCAGTTACCGTAGCCTATGAACGCCTGTAACACCAGAGGCATCACACGCGCGTTGCCGACCCTGTAAAAACCTCTTCACGCCTTTTTTGAAGAACCCCATGCTGTAGTCCCCTGAGAAAACCTCGACAGGCAGTTCATTCCACAGCTTGACAGTACGCGGGAGAAAACTTCTCTGGAACCGCACAGTACGTGACCACTTAGGCTCCAATGTGTGAGGATGAATTCCCTGTCGATGGCGAGCGGTGCGACTGTAGAAGGAGTCGACAATCCTCACAGCGCGCCTTTGGATCGAGTCACAAGGTGCAAGCTGGTATCTAGGCGCTCCCGCCCATAGATGGCAACAGTACTCCATATGCGGCTGTACTTGAGCTTTGTAAAGCATAAGTCTCTGCCGCGGATTGAAGTATTGCTTCGCCCTGTTGAGCACACCTAGTTTCTTCGACGCCAGCTTGACCTTCCCCTCCAGGTGACAACGAAACTGGACGTCGCTGGAGATTTCAACTCCAAGAGTCCCAATGTTTTTGGCGATGGTAAGGGGTGTGTTTAGGAATTGAGGAGCCACAGCAAAAGGGGTTTTCTTGTTGACAGTACAAGCATGTTGTTATGTCATTCATGCGGTCATTTTGGACGTGCTTCGACTTTATGTTGCCTGTTCCAGAGTCGGTACCCCACCCCAAGCCGTTTGTTTATTCATGCTCAAAATGGAAAAACACTTAAGTTTTATAATAGCTAGCAATTAATAAAATGTTTTTTTGTTTGAATAAATGAATTTGATGTTCCAATTAATTTTTTTTAGTTTTTCACTTTATACGTAGCGAAGCACGTACCGAGCCGCTAGTCTAATATATAAAATTCACGTGTCACGGTGTATGTAATTAAACTCCTCCGAAACGGCTCGACCGATTTTCGTTAAATTTTGTGTGCATATCGGTTAGGTCTGCGAATCGGACAACATTTATTTTTCATCCCCCTAAATGTTAAGGGTCCACCCCTAAATTTTTATTTTATTTTTTAGATAATTTTTTTTGTTTTTATGATACAGCATATAAAACCAACTTTTCACCCCTCTACGATCAACCCCTAAATTCATATAGCAAAACAACGTTTGCCGGCTCAGCTAGTTATTATATATTACATATAACAAAATTAAAATTATTGACATATAAAAACATATAAAATTATAGTAGTTTATGAAACTGTTGCATAATAAGGGTTATTAAAATACGAGTGTGAGTTTATAACATGAGCCGAAGGCGAATGTTATAAAAGACCACACTAGTATTTTAATACCTAATTATGTGCAGTTTCATACAGTAGTGTATGTTTATCTAATCTCATGAAATATATGATAATAATATTTTAAATACAACCATGAAGTTAATATAACAGCTATAATTCTTACTTATAAATCCATTTGCAGATCGAGCATGCGTAGTGCGCATGCGCGACGCGCCGCGCGGCGCCGCGTTCACAGATTATGTAGAAAAATTTTGCATAGTTGTAATGTAACGCATTGCAACTTGTTTAAAATACCTGTATCCAGGGCTGAAGCTGTATCGAAATGGTAAAAAAGTTATTTTACGATACAGTTGTTCATATAAGAGCTGTATCGAAAAATAACTTTTTAAATTTATTTTGATAGCTTGTGCGTAAAGACTGTCATTAAGATACTGTGTTTAGTTTTTTAATGTGTAAATTTCAGGAGATTAGATAAAAGATATAAAGATGAGAACAATAGTGGCATAACAATAAAACTGCTAAGTTTTAATAATTTTAAACACCATTTAAAAATAAATGAATGTACAAACGCCCTAACTCAACCCGACAGCGACTACACATAAAACTGATTTAATTAAAATTTACCTTCTCCAATTAACGCTACGGTGGTGAAACTTCAAATTATGAATTCAACTGCCGATCAACTCCATATAAATTCCTAGCTCGCTATCCATAGATACAACAATAATTACTGCTAAACATGGCGCTGACAAACAAAATACAACCAAGATAAGGCTGTAGAACAAAGACTCAGGTAGCAGAGAAAGTAACGTAATACATTGGAACAGATACTGTATAAAATATGGCCTACAAAGTGATATTTTGTAGCTGAACTGAGAGTAACCTAAATCATTGTGTTTTGAAATTTCGCATATTATAATTTACTAGCGACCCGCCCCGGCTTCGCACGGGTGCAATGCTGATACTAAATGTACTACAGAAGGTCTTTGCGCTTTGTCCTATCCAGTCCTTCCCCAGTTATAGGCACACGCCGCCGGCTCCGCGGCCGGTACCGCCACAGCCGTTATGTCCCTGCATTTTAAATGTGTAATATCTTCTAAACTATTCATTTAAATTACATGCTGTGAAGGGCCATATTGATCTATATTAAATGCGCAATGTATTTAAGGTACTTAATTGGATAAGGATTAATTCTGTATTGCTTAAAATCGCTTCCTAAATAAGGCATTATTTCTTGTAAAAAGCAAAGGATAAAATAACGGTTATTGTGTGTTACCACTAAGAGATAGACATATACCATCGCGAACTTTTTTGTAGACCATTTTAAGGTGAACAATACTGTACTACATTATTTTGATCTATCTCGTTGGGTTCAGCTAGCGTTTGCAATGAAAGAGCAAAAAAATGTGTTTATTTACGACATCACATTAGAAACCTCTAAATTATCAGTGTTTTTCTACTATGTTATGCATATATTATACATATAAACTTTCCAGTTGAATTACTCTATCTATTAAAAAAAACCGCATCATAATCCGTTGCGTAGTTTCAAAGATTTAAGCATACAAAGGGACATAGGGACAGAGAAAGCGACTTTGTTTTATACTATGTAGTGATAATTGGACTCTATTATGCAGAATAGATCCAACCGATAAACTATGCCAAATTGAGAGATATACATAGAGAGAAAAGACAAATAGAGTTTTATTTATTCGCAACAGACTCTATCAGTATGAAGACATACGAGTATGCTTCCCAAGACTTATACTGCGTGATATTTTTATTCCCATTGAATTTTAAATAGCTTTAACTTATAATTTTAACAAAAAAAAACCTATTCCTAACCTTGCTCTGTATCTACATTTATACATAAATGTAGATACAGGCTGATGATGATGAAAAAAATCTTTCAAATAAAAAAAGTTATTTTCAAATCGGTTTATAACTGAAGGAGTAATGAAATACAAACCTAACTGTGGGTAGATACAGGCTAATAATGATGAAAAAAATATGGGACCAATCTGGAAGTATACTCTTTCAAATAAAAAAAAGTTTTTTTTTTAAATCGGTTTATAAATCACGGAGTAATTAAGTAACAAACATTTAAAAAAAAATCAGCCGAATTGAGAACCTCCTCCTTTTTTGGAGTCGGTTAAAAAGTAACAAAATGTCGATTGGATATATTCTGCATAACAACGGGTCCAACGGGTTCAACTGTTATTTATGATACGAGAGTGGTAAAAGTTAATGAATACGATATTCAATGTACTGATATGTAATAGTTTTAAAATACGACTGTCCTTGCATTTATTTGAAAGCAAATTTTGAAAGTCCACATAATTTGAGCACCAAGTACATTAAATAATATGGCTATCTATAATTCTCTACAAATCCAGACTGATGGATTTGGTAGCAACAAGGGAGAATTCATGTTTTGTTTTGTTTTCATCATGAGAAACATGAAATAAAGCCTGCCCAACCCGTCTGACCAGCGTGGGGAGTTTAGGCCAAATCCTCCTGTCTGTGACGGACGAGAGAGGGTTGTGCTCCTGTAGTGGAGACTAAAATGACCTGATGATGATGATGAAGGGAGAATTACCAACGGAAAATATTATTGGAATCGTTTATCACAATTGTCACTTTCTCAATCTCATTGGTAACGTAACTCATTGTTTTAGGTCCCAAATAGTGTTAGATATTTAAAATCCGTGGTGCACGGCATTTGAGCTTCACATGATTAGCCATCTCTTTAGGCTTTTAATGCCTTAATTGCCATATAGCTGTCTCTCACATTGCCAAGACGGGAAGTCAAATTCCAAAAGCTTCCTACTCCTACTAATTTCTTCTGATTAAATTCGTTGTGAGTTCCATGTCAGCCGAAGTTTCACCCCCGGACCTGCAGTGGACTTCAATATTCATTGCCTTTTTTGGTGGTCGCCGCTGTTAATCTGGCTACACAGGAGACACAGTGGTGGAAATGTGTGGTGGGGCCCCGCCCCGTTAAAAAAAAAACAGACTGTACGTCATAACTAAATTTATGTAATAAGTAGATGTATTTCTCAATGAGGAGAAATAAAACATGAAATGTGTTATTATTTACTTTGTTATTGAATTCCTATTGCTAATAGGAACAAACGTCATTTTGTTGAGCCAAGAATACCACTTATCTAAATCGGTAGTTAGACCAATACGTCTTCTTCAATGTCACAGAAAGAGACCAAAACATCAGGTGTTATCAGTCTTCAACGCCAATCAGCCCTAGTAAAACTGTTAGCGATAGGTGATACGTAGACTCTTTTATTTTTAAATTTTTAGGTCTCGCACACATCTCGGGCGAGGACTCGGAATTTTAGGAAGCCGATTCACATTGAGTTTCACACATTAAAAATCGGACGTCTCTTTGAAATTGTGATTTTTTTATATCAAATCGAAAAAAAAATTAGTTTATTTTACGTAAACGCGGGCGAAGCCGAGCGGAAGCTAGTAATGAATTAAGTCGGGGAAAATATAGCGAACGGCAAGGCTTTAATCTTTAAGCGTTTAGTAAATCTTTCAAAGATTATCGATTCTCTATAGTCATTTTATCGGATGGCATTTGTTTCATAAGATTTCCTGCAATGTTTATATGGTCTGCAACCATTGAAAATTAACCACGTGGTATATGCCACGTAAATTAATAGTGTTCTACCCTTGTGAAGCTAGGGTGTGTCGGTAGTTACTGTAAGACAAACAAATAATAAAAAAAAAAGTTAATTTAAGTTTTTAATAGTTATTTGAGAAATATATGAGCCCGGTGGACGAATGGACTTTGACTTACAGGTCGCGGGTTCGATTCCCGCACATGACAAAAATTTGTGTGTATGAAAATTTCTGTTTGTCTTGATCTGCGTGTTTTCTATGTATTATACGTATGCATTTGCCAAAAAAATCTATTTAAGTATAATATCAGTTATCGAGTACTCATAGTACAATCTTTGCTTAGTTTGGGACTAAATGGCGGTGTGTAATTTATCCAGGAATATTTATTTATATGATAAAAGATTTTATCTCGTCCTCTGCCGAGATATGTGCGGACCCTAAAATGTTACGTAAAGCTGTTAATTGCTAGTTTTCATTGCAAATCAGATATTTACATAAAGTCGCTTCAGACCACATCCGACGGAGGCTGGTGAGAAAGTATGGCTCGTTGTGGTCAGCTTGAAACCTAGCTACAACATTATAGGGAAGTTTATGGAGAAATTATGTTGCCTATTTCTTCTTCTATTATTATCTACTACTTAAAAAGCAACTTAATTATATGATAATACAGTTCAATATAGTTTGAACCAGTGCAGCAGTGCTTGTTATTAGGTATAATAAACCACTATGTTTTTGTACAACGTTGGAAGGCACTCATACGAGCCCGGTGGTCGAATGTCGCGGGTTCGATCCCCGCACAAGACAATTGTGTGCATGAACATGACTGTTTGTCTTGGTCTGGATGTTTTCTATGTATTATATGTACGTATTTACAAAAAAATATATATAAATATTATATCAGTTATCTAGTACCCATAGTACAAGCTCTGCTTAGCTTTGGACTAGATGGCAGTATGTAATTTGTCCAGGAATCTGTTATTTATTTATTACAATTTTTTACTGTACCACGTCGGAAGGCACACATACAGTTTTTGGGGTATAAGTTCCTCACTACCGTTTTTAGAGCCTAAGCCAATTCCACTTGCACGCGTTGTACCCTGTCGACCTGCTTAAGAGGATCTGGGGAAAGAGAGATAAAGCATGGAATGGAAAAGTACCGCCAGCACACAGACGATCGTAGTCCAATAATATCCTTGAGTATTATTGTGCTCCTGCAAGTGAGTGAAGTTACCTGGCTTAAGGAAATGCTGCATTAGTAGCGGGGGTGCGAGTAATATTTTTGTATTGTATTGTAAGCATCGACTACTACTCCTCCTACTTTATATCAGACGGGTCGTATGCTTGTTTGGCAGCAGGCGTGGTATAAAAATCGGCCAAGTACGTGTCGGACTCGCACAGAAGGGTTCCGTACCATTTTATATAAAAACGGCAAAAAAAAAATCACGTTTGTTGTATGGGAGCCCCCATAAATATTTGTTTTATTTTAATTTAATTATATATTTTTAAAGTGAATACATAACTAAATATTATGTGAGTATTTCATGTATCTACCTATTGCCGTTATCAATTGCGAGCAAAAACATCACGTTTGTTGTATGGGAGCCCCCTTAAATAGTTATTTTATTCTGTTTTTTAGTATTTGTTGCTATAGCGGCAACAGAAATACATCATCTGTGAAAATTTCAACTGTCTAACTATCACGGTTCATGAGATACAGCCTGGTGACAGACGGACGGACGGACGGACGGACGGACAGCGGAGCCTTAGTAATAGGGTTCCTTTTTACCCTTGGGTACGGAACCCTAAAAAGCGAACTGTCATAGAGACGTATGATTGGTCTGTGAAGTGGTTAATAACTTATAAACGCTTTTTTTTCAAGATATATATTTGCCACTACGTATGTGGTATACACACTTCAACTTAGCACCTTATTCAGGTATAATTATTTGCTTGCTAATAATGAGGATAGCTGATCCTGCTCCACAGATTATCATCATTATTTTTATTACAAATTAGATATATACTAATAAGCCGTGTGGTTGCCGGCAGACTAGAATAGAATCACTCCGTCTCTTCCCGTGGTTGTCGTATAAGGCGACTAAGGGAAATACACTATTCTGTTATCATCAAGAAGCCCTAATACAAATGCCAACGTCTCTACATAGTGGCAACGCGCGAGTTACGCCTGATATGACTTTTTTATGTCAATTGTGTAAATCACATTGTACCACGTTATATAGATATATGTGTATATATATATATACAGGATGTCCCATGACGGGTGGATCAAACGAAGTAACGTGGTAGGGGACCTCATTACCTATCAATTTAACCCCTATGTATGTTCAGCGATATTGGACGGTTCCAAAAGTTATTGACGATTTTGTGAATTTTTCAAAAATGTCGGATTTTATACTAAGTTACAGGCATAAAGGTAAGCTATTGCCTACAGAACCCTAATTTTCTTTGGAGAATAACTACAATAGTAGCCCTTTGATATAGTATACTTTTTTGTAACATGACTTTTCTTTTATTCGTAATAAAAAATATGAAATTCACGATAAACAATCTTTTTAATTATTTTATTTGTTTTTAAATATTAACTATTTTTTTTCACCTATTTCAAACATATCTCAAAAAAACAACCCATATTCATGGAGTATAAACAGTAAAAATTTTGTTGCGCTAGCATAAGAGGAACAGTATTGAAATCAAATTTAAAAATGTGAAATATTTTGTAAATATAAATATGTATTTGATATGATTTTGGTGAAAACCATTATTATGGTATCTATCTAACTGGTAGTAAGCAGCCATCGCAGCCTTTGGATGTTTGCAACACCAGAATAATCATTAATGCACCGACCCTGTAAAATTCCTCCTCACCTACCTTAAAGATTTATAACTATAACTAAAATCTATATTTTTTTTAAAACAACTAAGGTAGAAAAACCATATGACCCTCCTGATGGTAAGCAATCATAGCAGCCTATGGACGCTCGCTATACCAATAATATAAATCAATTAATATTCCAGAGCAAATTATACACCGCCGCGCCGTCATGTCTCAAGCTAAGCAAAGCTTGTACTAGATAACTAATAAATATACTTAAATATTTTTTTTTTGTTCGAGTAACAGTACCTATCTAGAAAACATCTAGACGACCAAGACAAACAGACTTGTTCATGCACACAAATATTTGTCTTGTGCGGGAATCGAACCCGCTACCTAGAAGTCAAAGAGGCCATTGCTAGCCATTCGACCACCGGCTCGTCCCTATCTTGTAAAAATAATATATATAAGCTATATGCTCTTTCAAAAATAGTAAACTGGTTTAGTGCTAATAACCTACTTTTAAATGGTAGTAAAACCAAATATGTTAGATTTTTACAAAAAATGTGAAACAAGTGAAAACCAGTGTGGTGATGGACAATGAGAGATTGGAATTGGTCAATAAGGTTGTTTTCCTTGGTATAACATTAGACTCTAAATTACAATGGGGCCCACATATAGAAACGTTATCGGCTAGACTCAGCTCAGCAGCTTACGCCGTAAGGAAAATACGTCAACTAACTGATGTTGACACTGCGCGTTTAGTTTATTTTAGCTATTTTCACAGCATTATGTCATATGGTTTATTGCTTTGGGGTAGTGCCGCGGATGTAGACTCAATTTTTGTGCTCCAGAAGCGAGCTATCCGTGCTATTTATATGATGAGTCCCAGGGAGACACTGAGAAATAAATTTAAAGAGATAAATATTATGACATTACATTCTCAATATATTTATGAAAATCTTATTTACGTTCATAAAAATCAAACCAAATTTAGGAAAAACAGTGATCTCCATCAATTAAATTTAAGAAATAAAAACAAACTCGCTATGCATATTACTAGGCTCCATAAAATCTCTAACTCGTTCCCAGGTCAATGTATACGCTTCTACAATAAACTTCCAAACGACGCGTTTAAATTATCCATGGGTAAATTTAAGAAATATATCAAAACTAGACTATGTCAAAAGGCTTACTATTGTATCTCGGATTACATAAATGATAAAAGTATTTGGAAATGAATTGCTCTTGTTATGTTATGTTAATGATTGTATTTGTATTTAATGTAACGTTATTGGCAATTAAAAGAGTCGGCCTTGAGTTTCTTGCCAGTTCTTCTCAAGAAGCCCCGTCGCCGGAACTGGCACTTAAATTCACTTTCACATTCAAGATAGTGTGATGAAAGTGAATCTAAGCTCTGCGGATTTAGAGTAGTAATGATTTATACATATTCTTATATTTAATTTGTATGACGTTTCTAAGTGCTTTATAAAGTCCAAGGAATAAAGATATTTTGAATTTTGAATTTTTGAATTTTTAAGGTGCAGTTATAAGGGACAACATTACGTATACGAGCCTACATATAGTATCAAGCTTCCATCCATTTAAAATCTCTTAGCAAGTATTTATATAGAGTTGTATAAACAATGTATTAAAGTATTTCCTACCGAAGTATCGAATTCCATTACAAAGTCCACCATGGGGGGTAAATGTGGAAAGGATAAACAATGCCACCAACACTGGTGGACTTCAAAAATAAACATTTGTTGTGAAAAAATCTCCAAATGGACCTAACGACTTGATGAACCTTGTAGAGAGAGCAAATCGTGCCACGCTGAGAATAAATTCTCTTCAAGTCAATATCTTCTGTATCTAGAAAAGGCAGCCTTTACTGACTTTTTTTTATATATTTTTTTTATATATAAGAGAGGTAGGGAGCGTAATTGTAAGCTACCCAACTGGCGAATGTACCTCCACCTCACAGAATACCGCAGCCAAATAACAATTCCCTTGAGGGTTGTTGTGTTCCTGCGAGTGAGTGAGGTCACCCAGAAAGGAAGGAGATGTTGCGTTGTCAGCAGGGGTGGCAGCGCGCGAGCGATCTTTTATGTTGCGAGCGTTAATATGGCTACGGTAACCGCTTCACATCAGGCGAGCCGTATGCTTGTCAGCCACCAGACGTAGTATAAAAATAAATATAGGTAATAAATAAAATAAATAAATATTTCTGGACAAATTACACACTGCCATCTAGTCCCAAACTAAGCAAAGCTTGTACTATGGGTACTAGATAACTGATATGGTCTACATAAATACTTTTTTGTAAATACATACGTATACCTACATAGAAAACACCCAGTCTAAGACGAACAGACATGTTCATGCACACAAATTTTTGTCTTGTGCGGGGATCGAACCCGCGACCTCGGTCAAAGTCAAAGTGGCCATTTGTAGCGATGCCACCGGGCTCGTCAATATGAGAAGGGAGCAAACGAAGATGTGGGTCAACTGATGGAAAGCATTCACCACTGCCTATGGAGGTCGCTTCCGTCACCCCGGTCACCCTACCGTAGGCCCGGGGTAAGCGTTTCTTCTTTGAAGGATGCCGGGAAGTGAGCGTGCTTTATACAGCTCTGATACCTGTCAAGGAAGCCAGCTAACTGGCGCCCCAGTGTGGGTGCAGAAACACTAGGCGCGCTTGTACTTGTACTTGCGCGCCGGGAAGTGAGCGAGCCATACAGCTCCGGTACCCATCATGGAGATTGGGGAGTGTTAGTAGGGCCCCGATGCTTGGTTCGCCGAGCGTCGGTTCGCCACGAGCTACTCGACTTAAGAGTACACAAGTAGCCTGCATGCAGGTGAAAGCGGAGTAAGACCTGCTACTGTTTCGCTTGCGTGCTCGGTTGGTTTACTGAGCGCAAAAGCGGAGCAGGTAAAGGTCCTCTCGTCTGGTTTGTATACTGGACTAGCTGTTAGGTATAGGGTCAGATCACTGTCAGGTCAGTGCCCATAGAGATCAGAAACACCAAGGGGTCGCCGATACGTTGCCAGACTATACTCTTTCCTTTCTTTCTTTCTAGTGACCTCACTCAGTCGCAGGAACACAACCTTCAAGGGGATTGTTATGTGGCTGCGGTATTATGTTAGGTAGAGATACCGCCCCAATCGGGCAGCTTAAGCCGCGTCGGTCTCGGCTGTTGTCGTTAGATGACAGTCGTTAAGCCAAGTCAGTGGCCTTTAGGCGGCTTGAAAACACTTACCTCCACCAACCCGCAGTTGAGTAGCGTGGAGGAGTATGCTCTATACCCCTTCGATTGAGGGGAGACCCGTATCCCAGCAGCGGGATGAATAAGGATTGATACAGTCTGCCATATTGCTGTCTCTCACGTTGCTAACAACGGAAATAAAATGCCAAAAGCTCCTTTTTTTTTTTTTTTATACTACGACGGGTGGCAGTCAAGCATACGGCCCGCCTGATGTGAAGCGGTTATCGTAGCCATATTAACTCTTGCAACATAAAATATTGCTCGCGCGCCGCCACCTCCGCTGCCAACGCAGCATCTCCTTCCTTTCTTTCTGGTGACCTCACTCACTCGCTTCTTTCTTACCTACTAATTTCTTCTGATTCAATTCGTTGTGGGATTCAAGGCAGCCGTAGTTTTCCCCCGGGACTGCAATGGACTTCACTGTAGCCAAGTGTAATTCGTAGCGTAACAAACGTTACATAGATCACGTGACATTTGTCAAAATCGAACATTTTAGTATGAGAATTGACAAATGTCACGTGATCTATTTAACGTTCGTTACGCTACGAATTACACTTGGTTAGGGGGGCAGTTCATTGCCATTGGGAATGTGTGGTGGGCCCCCCGTCCCGTTAAAAAAAAAATACAGACTGATAATAATGATGAAATGATTTAAAAAAATAATGTCAGCTCCCAGTTCTTTACATAGATCAAATACTACAGCGATTATATCAACATTCTTGCGCACGCGTGAACAGTTCAATTATCGCGCCATTATGCGTAATAGACGCCTGTAGGCACGCCACAGTCGCACTATGAACAGCCTTAATAGGACTTATCGTCGGCGACGCGGACGGTGGAAAGGAATTTTAAATTATATATGTTACAGACAAAATAAATAACCAGTCAAAACCACTTTTGCCTTTTTTTGAAGTAAAACTTTTTTTTTATACTACGTCGGATGGTAGACAAGCATATGGCCCGCTTGATGTGAAGTGGTTACTGTAGCCATATTATCCTTCACAACATTAAAAATCCATCAACGCAGCATCGCCTTCCTTTCTGGTGACCTCACTTACTAGCAGGAACACAACAACCCTCAAGGGAATTGTTATTTGGATGCGGTATTCTGTGAAGCGGAGGTACATTCCCCAGTCGGGTAGCTTGCAATTACGCTCTCTACCTGTCTTAAACTTCTTAACGCCCTATTGACTTGGGGAGTAAGCTGGTGAATGCGTGACGAGACCGTTACGGAAACGGCGAACGGAAGTTGAGAGGGAGATATTCGTTAGTAGAGCTAAATAAGTTTTACTTCAATCGCGCGGTTTAAAGCACACACGCATGTTTTTACTTATACCACGTCGGGTGTAAACAAACATACGGCCCGCTTGACGTGAAGCGGTTACCATAGCCATATTAACTTTTCAGGTTAACTATTTCTGGTGACCTTACTCACTCGCAAAAACATGTGTATTTGCGAGTGAGTAAACTAAGTGGGGTTGTTGTCAACCCCACTTTTGTACATATAATATTGATTTTAAAAATCGTGACATTTCCTGAATCCGGCCGCAATCCTGAGAAAAGCCTAAAATCCTGGACCTGACAAATACTGAAATATATTAACCTTACATCTCTTTCGCCAGAATGTCTCAGAAGCCAAAATCAGTGCTTATCGGCAGGATGCACCACGTGCGGACGAGATTGGCGGCTGTGATACGCGAGATCTATTAATACTGTGACGTGGTAAAAAAAAAAAAATGGGGCGAGGCTGTGTCATAGACACGGCCGTGTTCTACGTGAATACGTTTTATGCACTAAAATTATCTCAAAATGCCAACGCTTCCCACTCCCCCGCACCCGGTGTTTCATAGTCCCTACTTAGCGTAATGAATTCTTTGATCCTTCATCTATCCAGTGTGATTGAATTTTGGATGGAGATGATAGATTTGTAGCTGCAACACCAAACTGTATCTCCTTTTGTTATCATTCTTTTTTTTTATTGTCTCCCTTTGGAAGCAATTTAATAGACGTATTCACGTGAAAAGAGAAAGATAAAATAGATACCTTTACATACAATTTATTTTGCGTCCCTTTGTGTGTTCTACCGTTTGTACAATGGGGTGTGTTCAAAGGAGTTGTTTGAGATGATGCCCACGGCCTCCTTCTACAGTCGCACCGCTCGCCATCGACAGGGAATTCATCCTCACACATTGGAGCCTAAGTGGTCGCGTTCTGTGCGGTTCCAGAGAAGTTTTTTCCCGCGTACGTACGTACGTGTAAAGCTGTGAAATGAACTGCCTGTCGAAGTTTTCTCAGGGGACTATAGCATTCTCGTTCTTAAAAAAGGGCGTGAAGAGGTTTTTACAGGGTCGGCAACGCGCGTGTGATGCCTCTGGTGTTACAGGCGTTCATAGGCTACGGTAACTGCTTTCCATCAGGCGGGCCGTATGTTTGTTTACCACTCTGGTGGAATAAAAAAATCATACTTAGTACAAGATTAATTCTGTCAGACATAAAAACCGACTCAGGAATAGTTAATGGCTTAATTAAGAAGTGAAAAAAAAAAACAGACTGGTTTGAAATAACAAAGATAATCATACACTGACATTGATCTCAAAAGATACATCAAATCTGCTACTTAATCTCGCAGATTATGGTTTTTGCCAACATAAGACCCTTAAGTCAGGGCCGCACTCGGGAATCAGAATCATAAACTTTAATGAAGGTAATAATAATCTTCATTTTTTAATAACAATCATTATTTGTTTTCTTACAATTTTTTAACAACTAATTCTACTTTTAATAAAAAAAAATGAATGTGCTTGAAAGTACCGTTCTTCCATAACTCGTACAAAGTATCACACTGATTGTAAGTTACAAGTAAGTATAATTTGATAATAATATCTAAATTTATTTATATTTTTCTTAGTTACATTAGTTATTTACAAATCAGTCACAAATACGCAAGTGAAACGTGACAGCGTGCTGAAAGGTCTAAATTGTGTATGAATGGGTAGTATGCATGTTTTTTATTTTATTTTTTTATATATATCTTATCCTACTAATATTATAAATGTAAAACTTTGTATGGTTAAATGTTCCAATAATTTATTACGCCTCGATCACGTGAAAAGAGCTGAAACAGTACGTACTATAAGTAAAGTATTAACAACATTTCGATTATCGACATTCTGGTGAAAAATAGTTAGGGTATAGTATAGTTAGGGTATATAATATTCCGGAGCAACTCATCTGGGCAAGTACCTTCACCTTACAGAAGAGGACGGTCAACTCTAGTACCTATAGTACAAGCTTTGCTTAGTTTGGCACTGAAATGATTTATTTAATCTGTCATTAGGCCCTTGTGGGTACGTAGACACGTAGTTTTCTTATTTTTTGTCATAATTTTTATCTACTAGCATTTCGGTATTGACCATTGGCAAAGAAGAAATGCTTGAAAGAAACTTGCCAATTTGGCTCTTTTTTCTAAATAATCCGATAATACAATAATTACAACTTAGTTTGTATATATTTTTGTAATATTATACTACTAGGTAGCAGTGTGTGATTTGGCGGGGAATTATTTATTTATTATTAACTCTATGAACTCTTATCTGACCTTACGACTAATATAGCTGCTGTATTCCTGCGAGTTAGTAAAGTCACCAGAAAATTCCTGAAAAGGTATAAAGGTAGGCTGTATTAGTCTCAAGAGTAGTATATGTGTTGCTGCCATATCCGCTTCTCAATATGCAATGCAAGAGGACATAATGAGACCCGACATTGTATATAAAAAACATGACGTGAGAGCATTTAAAAAGACAAATACGTCCCTGTTGCGTCTTCCAAAATTGAGAAGTCAAAGTTAGAACTATATTATGAGTGTATTATATTACAAGAAATACTGTATGTTTGTTTAAATTAGTTCGTTGGTGATTGATGATTGTGGGTCAGGATTAGGACCGGCCCTTTTGACGGGAAACATTTTTGTGCTTTGTATATTAATTTGAACGAAAGTGAAGAAGACTATGAAGCCTGACCCTATTCTGTTCCGAAATAAAAATAGGGATTTGGCACGAATTCATTAATAATCGATAGTTGACATTAATACAAACAAAAATCTGTTTGTCTTGGTCTGGGTGTTTTGTATGTAATATAAGTAGGTATGTATTTACAAAAAAAAATGTATTTAAGCACATATATATCAGTTGTCTAGTATCCACAGCACACTCACAGTTATAGCTTTGCTTCGTTTGGGACTAGAAGGCGCTGTGTAAATTGTCCAAAAATATTTCTATGTCGGGTAGCAGACAAGCATACGACCCGCCTGCTGTGAAGCGACTCCTGTAGCCATATCAATATAACGCTTGCAACAAGAAACATCGCTCGCAGACCGCCACCCCTTTGCCCAGTCGGGCAGCTTACCAATACAATTTTATTGTTAGAAGTTTAGTCACCAACATATCTTCGACACCTGAGTACTATTTGCATACTACAGAATTCTCACGTTTCCTCCTTCAGCTGCAGCAACTCTTCAGGAGTGCTAATAATCTCCCGCCTGCCTGACCACATCAATAAATACTACGTAGCTGGTGGTCTTTCCATATGGTCTACTGAGAATAAATGTATTTTGGATTAGTAGGTTATTATTTGCTAATAATTTGGGTTAAAAACATTAAACTTTAATGGTTGTTTACATTACTAAATCGGCTGCAAGTCTCGTCGAATTTTCCGGAAAGCATAAAACCAAATAGCGGTGAGCCGCGATTTCTTTTTACGATTTTCCCGTTTGTAACAATGTTGATCTCCATTATCAATATAAAAAACCGGTAAATGCGACTCGTGTCTTGAGACACGTTTCTGGCCAACGCATTAATAAAAAACTTGGTTGTCTGTAAAGTCGGTCTACGGACGATAATTTTACGTGATAACGTCTTAAGAAAACTTCGGTCGATGGAGTGGAAAAGAATTAGATGCGTCACAAGCCGAACGCTTAGGCCGATCGTGCCTCTCTTGTTCTGCGCTCTCGCTTGCACGCTTGGTTAGATATGTAGCTGCAACACCAAACTGTAGAGTAAAACGAGATTTTGTTATCAATAGTTTTTTGGAAGCAATTTTAGAGACGTAGTTATTCACGTCATAAGTTTAGTTATCATTGTGAACAAACATGAACATAATCAATATAGTTTAAAAAAACTAAAAAAACACACTTTTAAAGCACATCAAACTAAAAAGTGAAAAACACGACTATAATACGAAATTCCATCATGGAATGCCAGTGCCTATCTTCCGGCTTCATCATCAGACCTTGAAACCTAATCGTGATCAAAGTTTCTTACAAGACTTTTCTAAGAAATCCAAAAACAGCTATGATACGATGTTCCATCATGAAGTTCCAGTTCATATCTTCCGGCTCCATCATCAGATCAGTTCGACAGTACCATAATTATCATTGTATTGTCATCAGAACTACATACAGCTGCCAATTTTTATTACGCTACGATTGTTGGAAGATGGTTAAATTAGTTACCTTAGATTCCATTACATAGTTACATACAGGTCGACCTAATAAAAGTGTGTTAAAAATACATTCTCCCTTCTAATATAAATCGATCTTCGCCGTGTTAAATAGGGTATCATCCATCTCGGCAAATAATCTCAGAAATGCATTCCTCATCCATTTCAGTAATATCATTAACTCCAAAAAAACACTAGTCGTATATCATCGGAGGCTGTCGTCGTGGGTATTAGTTGGGATTAGCCTATAAATAGACATAGTATATGCAAAATGACAGTACTGAGTCCAAAGACCGCCTAGCTCGCTCACTGATGTACGGTGGGTGTATAACTGACTGTTTTTTACCGACTTCATAAATGCGAGGCATGGAAATTGCTTCTTTTGTCTATTAGACGATTTTGGTGGTCGATTGGTTAGCAATAGCCACTTTAACTCCGAGGTTGCGGGATCGATCCCCGCACAAGAAAAATATTTGTGTGCATGAACATGTCTGTTTGTCTTGGTCTGGGTGTTTTCTATGTATTTATATGTATTAACTTACAAAAAAATGTACATATTTAAGTTAACATCATTATCTAGTACCCATAGTACAAGCTTTGCTTAGTTTTGTCTAGATCAGTGTATTTCAATCTGTGGGTCGCGACCCCGCAAATCTGGGGCTCGCAAAGCCAGACTCGGGGGTCGCCAGCAAAAAGAAAAAGGCAACACTATAATAATAACACATTTATAATTAAAAGGATAGGCTTGTTGCTAAACGTAAAATAGGCTATTTTCCAATGTTTAAAAATTGTATAAATTATTTAACAATATCGTAAAATACACAAAACTATAAAGATCTGCAAACTTTCATTCAAATATCTTCAGTCAGACTTTTTTTAGCGTCGATCAAAGTTTGGCGGGAAAGTCCATTTTAAAAGTATGAAATTATTAAAAAATAATATTTCCATTGGAGAAGCAATAAAAAATGCTATAACTTTTATTATGAAACTAATTACATAAACGTAATATTTAACATAGCTACCGTACAAATTTCTGATTTGATGCATACAAAATACAAACCTGTGACGTCATAATTCGGTAGTCTTTTGTATGGAGCGTTTTGGGGCAGTCTGAAAATTGTGATTTTCAAATTAACATATCTCGAGAGATTTTTGTGCTATCGAAGTAATTCTTTCACCTATGGTTATATTATGGAGACGTTATCAAACCGAAAAAAATGTTAGTCAAATAGCCTATTGTGGGGGTCGCCAGAATTTTTCAACTTGTAAAGGAGTCGCGAAATTAAAAAGATTGAAAAACACTGGTCTAGATGGTCGTGTGTATTAGTCCATTAATATTTATTTATTAGGTACGGCCGGTTTCCTAAGGCCTCTCTCTCTCTCTCATCACTTTGTCAAGCAGTTCAATGCGGCGCAGTGTTATGTTCTCTTAGTAAATATAGTCGGCTATGGAAGTTATGATACCAAAAAAATACTTAAAGTGTCTTCTACATTCTACATCATTTGATAAATTAGAAAAACCTATCTTTTGGGAAGAATCTCACATAGTCTAAGTTAGCATTTTTATCTTTCAATGTAGCACCGGTGTTGACCCTTTTGGATGGTCTGTGCACACCCTGTCCCTTTAGCCACTCCATAAAGATTTTCATCTATTAAAATAACTTGTAATATTCCACTTAATTAAATTTAATTTTAAAGACCGGTTTCACTTTTATAGCATTATCAAGGTATTTAGATGGTTTATACTCCATAGAGAGATATTTCATAAACTGTAGTGCGTTGGAGTCTTCCAGGTCTGGTTATGCCTTTCCTAGAATATTTCATTCATTTGACAGTTTTACGACCTCTGCAATGTCGCATGTCTCTCTTTATCTGTTGCATGCACTCTGGACTTTTGACTAGTGTCATCTCATATAAGTGTTCATTACAGACATAAGGGGTCGAAAATGTTAATAATTATCTGGTGGATATTTTCATTCTCTCGCAGTAACACAAAACACTCCAGGGTAAAATTATTTGGCTGCAATCAGTGAAGTCATTTTCTTACTACCCATTTAATTTGGCTTTACTTTTCTAGATCTACATTTCTAAAAAAAAAATTGGTTGTCTGTAAAGTCGGTTTACGGACGAAAATTTTACGTGATATGATAACGTCATAAGAAACATAGGTTGATCGTGCCTCTCTATCGCTTGTTCCGCGCTCTCGCTTGCACGCACGGCTCAGGAGGAACGTGACAAAGAGTCATGCTTTTTCGTGCGTGCATTGGCGTTCATCGATTTATAATACGTGATCACGTCAAAACTTCTTTAATGTAAACGTTAAACAATAATTTAATGATTTTGAAATAAGAATAATCGAACGACAGCGTTCCATAGTCGGGTATACTCCACAATTTCCTTCGATAAAGCGATTTGAGGCGCGCCATTTCTATGGAACAACGTTTTGTTCGTAGTGATGCGCCATGATTTATATCTCATTCCCGGTAGCAAGTACGCTTGTTTATTACTCAATAGGACACAACTTGGTGCAGGACGGATGCGTGCGCGGACAGCCCCTTCACTGATTTATTTGCATTTGCGTTTCGTTATGAAATTAGTGGAATTGAACTCATGATTATTATATCATCAGCTTGAGATGGGGTGTAAGTTGTTCAATAACATCTTTGAACCAAAGCCAACCTCACTTGCACGTGGCGCACCCTGCTGACTGACAAACGAGGCTCTGGCGAAAAGAGAGGTACGGCATAGCGTATTTACTAAGCTGCCCGACTGGGGAAGTATCTCCACCTCACAGAATGCCGTAGCCAAATAACAATTCCCTTGAGAATTGTTGTGTTCCTGCGAGTTCATGGGTAGTGGTGATTGCTTTCTATCAGGTAACCAACAGGCTCCTTTGGGGGTAAACGTGACTGCGGGTTTAACTGACAGAAAAAAAAATAGATCGTTTTCTTACTGGATCCGAACGAACGAGCGAAATGGAACGCCCTATTCGATTCAAATGGAGGGAATGGAATTTCAAAGAGGGAGATAGGGGGGAAAGGGTCTCTAAAGCTTCTATACTTAGCTACATAATTATACCTCTATTTTATAATTATACACTTTTATAGAATCTGTGCCTGTGACCTACCTCTTTTTAATGTATAAATAAATTACCGTGTTTCCACCATGACACATGTCTGCCACCCTAATTAAATCACGCAGGCGTTACCTTATGGAGATACCGTCGCCTCTTAATAGGCGTATTACTAGCCTGGTTAGTACTGAGTTATTGCTCGGTAATCACTCGATCCCACTCGGATTACCATACAAATCGATTGTAATTATGTGTAAGTGAGAATATTGAGTAATTTGTTAGAATAATTTGTTTCGTAGTCAGGAAATGTCATTAATGGCAAGATCACAAATGAGAACCGCTGTACATTGCATTTTTTATATTTTTTAAGAGAAGTTTTATTTATATAAATAATAGAATAGAGAATAAAAATAAATAAATATTTCTGGACAATTTACACAGCACCATCTAGTCCCAAATTAAGCGCAAAGCTTGTGTTATGGGTACTAGACAACTGATAAATGTATCTGCTTACATACATTTTTTTTATAAATACATACTTATAATACATAGAAAACACCCAGACCAAGACAAACAGACATGTTTGTCTTGGTCAAAAATGTTGTTAAGTCATCTCGAGCTCCTCCGTGCTTCGGAGGGAGGACGTTAAGCCGTCGGTCCCGGTTGCTGTCATTAAATGATAGTCGTTAAGCCAAGTCAGTGGCCTTTAGGCAGCGTGAAAACACTGGCCTCCAACCAACCCTTATCACCAATACATATCAGTCCTAACTTTATGTTCTATATGTGAAAACAAAATACGCGCAAAAGTCGATTTGTAGTAGGTAGAGATCGTACAATCGAGCGATTCGTAAGGCTCCGAGTCGCCAACCTCCACCGCATTGCAATAATGTCACCTAATTGTTCAACTTGCTGTGTGTGGAACACAGAATGATGTAGAGCTGATTTAATTCAAAATAAAATTAAAAAATGTTTAATGTACGATCGTATAGGATCATTTAGAATATAAAGATACTCATCATATCGGATATATCAATTAAATAACTTCTCTATTGTAGCGACGACATCTGATAACCTTAAGGCATTACCTAACCGCTTTCCGATAAGATCAATACTGGTATTTACCGTTTTGGTTATTGTTATATTTTTTATTTGGTATATATGGCGATAAAGTGTACCATACTTACTTTAAAAAAAATGTATCAAAAATAAAACCAATAAAACTTTCAAAAACTTGTACAGACACATGGTTCAATGTGTGAGGCACAAGTTCTGTCGAATAAGCGATTAAACGAATGGACGCCACGAGGCTAGCCTATTCAGTCAGTCGCCTCCAAGTATTTCGCTCGTGTTGGTCGGTCGTTCGGTATAATAGCTTTAGCGTGTCAGTTATAAATAGACCAATCGAATAACTTTATTCAACATATTGTGTGAACTAAATTGTGAGAAAGACAATAAACGCGGTTTCGATACTTGGACTATTTATTTCTACAAACACTAATAATGCTCTTCTGCAGTTAGAATATAACCTCCGTGCCAACCGCAGCTAGGAGGACGCGGAGCACAGCAGGTTAAGTACAAACTATTGACTGGCAACAAAGAGCGTTGAAGAAGCCTTACTCCATCAGAGCCGAAGATTTAAAATATAAATATAAAGTATAACGACGATACTCCACGGTATGTTATTTTCGGTAATTTATCATAGGTGCGGTGTACAATTCTAACTTAACCGCATGTTTGTGGAGTACTCTAATAACATTACGACGGAATTTGATATCAGCCAAACATTTCAGGATCTAGATTAATTAATAAGAAGTGTTAGTCATCTTTAGATCAATCAGTCTGGCCTGCAAGTGGTATCATCATCATCAGCCCGTATCTACCCACTGCTGGCTATAAGCGTTCACCAATGCTTTCCATCAAATACGATCCTACGCGTCTTAAGGATCCAGCCGTTTCCAGCCGCTTTCTTAAGGTCATCGGACCATCTAAAAAGAGGGCGTCCAACGTTTCGTCGTCCTACGCGCAGCGTCCACTCTAATACTTTCCTCCTCCATCTGCCATCACTTACTCGGCAGATGTGAACGGCCCATTGCCACTTCAGCTTGCAAACTGAAGGCTATGTCCCCAAATTTTATTCTCCGTAGAATTTCTTCGTTCCTCGATAAAACCCCGAGCATAGCCCTATCCATTGCTCGCTGCGCGACCTTTAACCTGTGAATCAGTCTGATAGTCAGTGTCCAAGTTTTTGCATCATAGGGTTTTTTTGGATGAGGACTTTAGTCTTCAGGCATTGGGGTATCTGTGCTGCGAAGATGTGCCGAAGCTTTCCAAAAGCTGTCCAGCCCAATCGAATGCGTCTATCGATCTCTTTGCAGAATTTACTGTATGGAATGTCCGAAGTAGACATAGTCCTTAATCACTTCAATAGCTAATAACCGGGCTAGCGATGACAAAATCGGTGTACATGACTTCGTCTTGTAGAAATTCATCCCCCAGCCTCAAGGATCGAGATGCAGCATTGAGATCGGCCAACATACAACCGGGATCCTCCAGCAATTCAGCCATTATGACCACGTCGTCGGCAAACCGAAGGTGTGAGATGTGCTCGTCATTCACACTGATACCCCGTTTTTTCCAGTCCAGCGTTTTAAATGAAAGTGATATATCTTAATCTATTTCACTAATAAGGCTGTCTCTTTCTATAAGCAATGGGAATACTACGGGAACCCTTTAACAAGAAAAATATTCTTAATCACGTATTATTTGATGTTTTTAGTATTTCATCATCGTCATCAGTCGGCACAGTGAGTCTTTTTTTCCATCCATCACTGTCAGACGTTACCTCTACACCTTACCCCTTTATTCTATCCTTACCATCTTCCACATGGGTTTTCACATATCTTTATAAGTATAAATGCAAAAAAAGATCCAAATAGTAACGATTTACATTTCTGTGGAATTTGATAATACAAATGCAAATTGCAAACACGTGCTAATGTGTAACAGTGGTGTCAAAATATTCAACGACCAATACTATAACTGAGAACGATTAGTTATACGAGCGGGTTGGTCATTGTCGACCGCCCAGCACACTAATTAAACGCCCGACAAACATATTGAGGTATCAGGATTGTCTGCGAGTAATTTTTTCAACTTTTTATTGCCTGGCTTTTGGCCAGATGAGATTTTCGACAGCCCTGTGTTAAGGTCAAGTGAATTTGCGCATAATTTTATGTGGAACACGTTTTAACAGTATTTGTTAAGTTTTTTTTAGTATTATTATATCCATGTACATTTTTAACATAATGTTTGGACATCGAGCACTGTTTGGATAATCGATGCATGAAATACACAGAATTATAAATACAAAATTTACTGGTAGAGAATGCTCATAGCCTTAAGTCAGCCTTTTGTATTTTTATTTTTTGGTTAATAAAGTTTAAATAAATAAATAAGGCGCAACACCGGTGTAAATTACTCAGGGGTGTCGAGAGATGTGCTGCGCTTTCTCCGGAGTTACTCGCGGCGTTATGCCCTTTAACACTTCCACTCTTGGAGCATATAGTTCTAACGATTCCTCTATGGACGGCCAATGAAAGCAAGTCAGAGCTGAGAGTCCTGCGGGCCTTCTTATGTTTACACTCCGACCGATCAAGAAACGCCGGAGATGAAGACCCTGACCGACTCTCTGGAGATTCGGTACCTGTAGTGTCGTTACTCACCACAGCTCGCCACAAGCTGCCCTGCTTTTGTTATTATTATTATATTACACAACGTGATCAGGGGTGTAAGTGGTTCATCAACATCTTTGAGCCAAAGCCAACTTCACCTGCACGAGGTGCACCCTGCTGACTGACAAACGAAGCTCTGGCGAAAAGAGAGGTAGGGAGCGTAATTGTAAGATACCCGACTGGGGAAAGTACCTCCACCTCACAGAATACCGCAGCCTAATAACAATACCCTTGAGGGTTGCCGTGTTCCTGCGAGTGAGTGAGGTTACCAGAAAGGAAGGAAGGAGATGCTGCGTTGGCAGCGGGGTTGACGACACGCGAGCGACATTTTATGTTGCGAGCGTTAATATGGCTACGGTAACTGCTTCACATCAGGCGGGCCGGGCCGTATGCTTGTTCGCCACCCGACGTAATATACAAATAATAAATAAAAATAAAATAAAAATAAAAAAAGAGAAACGTGACGTATCTCTGACCATGTCCATTTATGTCTTTATGACGGGAAAACGGGAAATCTTTATTCGATTTACATGAAGGTTTTGCAATTAATGTTTCCTCGATAGGTTGATAGAACTGAAACGTCTGTGCGAGGGGAGCACGTTCACGCGAGTGGAGCAGCGCGCACAGCTGACATCAATTACACAAAAATAGTGTTGCCAAGATTTAATTGTAATAACGATTTGTTACCAAGCGTTGGCATTTAGAATATTCGCATGCAGTTCCGTGAGTATATTAACATTGTAATTGCAAATGACAATGTATCAGCATCTGAATTAACGTGCATAAAGTTGTTTTGTGATTTTGATAAGCAGTTAAGTATTTACTTACAGTGGTAAATTTTGAAGTGACAAAGTCCTATAAATTGATGAACGCCGGCTGCAAGCATGAAAAAGCATGACTCATTGTCATGTAAATTGTTGATCTGTAATATCTTCGGAAACATTAATTTAAATTATATGATGTAAAGGGCCATATTGATCTATATTCAATGGATAATGTATTTAAGGTACTTAATTGGATAAGGATTAATGCTGTATTGCTTAAAATCAGTTCGTAAATGAGCTATTTTTTTCCCGTAAAATGTAAAAGATAAAAAATGGTTATTGTGGGTTATCCTTAAGTGATAGACATATACCAGCGCGGACTTTTTTGTTGATCTTTTTATGGTGTACAACAATGTAGAACATTATGTTCATTTATCTCGTGGGGTTTAGCCAGCGCACAGAGTATTATTTTGCACTAGCTGATGCCCGCGACATCGTTCGCGTGGACTTTATGATTCCGGCGTATTAATACAAATACGAACTAAAGTAGATACATAAGAAAATATTTGGGACAATATTATACGTTAAAAGTCAACAAATTATTATTTTTATTTAAGATTATTATATGTATTGATAGTAACCATAGTTTAAAAAAATATATAAAATAAATGAAGGGAGTCTTTCCTTCGGGAGCTAATATGAAAAGCCCTGAAGCGTTACTAATCCTCCATAAGCCACATTGTTGGCCATTTCGCATTCATCTGAAACGATTAGACAGCAATCCTGAAACATTTTCGCTTTGTCACAGTTTCGTGTCACAAAGCATGTCGGTGTTTCCGTTCTGTATAAATCGAGTAGAATATTGAACATTGTATTTGCGTCCTTCCGCCTAGAGGTAATATTATGGCTACAATACTTGGCGATGCTGCTGTGTGATATTATTTTGATATATATTCTCACAAACCAGAAGAATACGTGCATTTGCGGGACGCTATATATATATAATATCTATATATATATATATATATATATATATATATATATATATATATATATATATATATATATATATATATATATATATATATATATATATCTCTCTCTCTACATATATAGATATATATATATATAACGTAAATAAATAAAACTATTGCGTCTAACTTGTAGCAGGTAAGAATAAAAGTAGCACTGCGCGGTTATTTTTTTACAATACAATCAATATTTTGTTAAACTATTTATACTCATCAGGCTGAACAACTTTTGCTAAGGCGTCATTATTATATTCCTTATAGTTTAGCTGAACCATTATGGTTCTGCATCAGGTGTTCTAAATCTTGGATTTTTATACCGAAATGGAAATTTCCACGTTTTCAAATCGATGCCATTTTCGTAATTGACATTTCAGAAAACCATAGAATCAACACCCATATTGATATTATGACATTTCATACCCATCTCACCCCCACAGGAGTGCTCTTGTGTAACGTCGATTATGTTAGATTATAAAATAGCTGTTGTTTTCGGAATCAGCGACCCGATAAATCATAAAAACAATACCCATGTCGATTTCAGACGTTTGCACCTCATTCCACCCCTTTAGGGGTTGAATTTTGAAAAATCCTGAAACACGTGTTTACTCATTTGTCTACAGAAGTTCTCGTGTATAGTTTCGTATAAAATAGTCCAACTAATCTTGGTTCCCCAAACAAACTTTGGACCCCCGTTTCACCCCCTTAGGGGATGAATTTTCCAAATTCCCGTCTTAGTGAGCATCTACGTCCTGAAAGGAACCCCCATACAAAATTTGAGACTCCTAGCACTTGTAGTTTCTGAGATTTCGTGATGAGTGATTTTCTATAAAGAAAAATTTTCTTTAAACTTTAAATGACGATAACTTTTTAATCTGACATCAGATTTTGATGAAACAAAGCCTATATGTTGCTCAGGGATGGGCTTAATCTTTTAGTGAAAACCGCGTAAAAATCTGTCCAGTAGTTTTAAAGATTAGCGAGTACATACAGACAGACAGACAGACAGACAAAAAAATCAAAAAAATCTTTTTTGTGTTCTGTTACACTTTTTTTATCGCCCACACCCATTTTTTGTTAATTTTATCAAATGTACAGACACGCGGTTCCTACTGTTTTATTATATGTATTGATGATGTATTGATATCTAGCTGGCCCAAAGTCCAAAACTTGACATGAGTAATATCCTTACAAAACTCGTTCCATAATAAAGCTAGATAACAAGAGCATTCAATAGTTGCATTTGTAACAACCCCATCCCTCCTCACATAACCGTACAGCCAATCGGCATCTCATCGTTTAACTGAGTGCCCGTGCGTCATTTTCGAACCTGTAAATTTCAACAACTTTTAAAGTGTTTTTTATGGAACTGGTTATAAATATTATAGAGTTGGTAATCAAGATGGATGAACCAGGTATACAACCTTACTTTTAAATTATATAATTAATTTCATAATGCTTATTTAAATTATATAAGTAATTCATTTAAAAAGCATAGATTTTTCATGACTTTTGACTAATTTTTGTATTCGCAAAGGGTTTTGTTGTACTTCAGGGTGAGTCCCGATAGAAAATTGGTTTTAATAAGACAGCACCTTTCATCTACTACCTAAGTAACTAATATCTCGCTCCACCTTGTTCCCTTTTAAAAAATATTGCAATATCCGTATGAGTCTAAACAAAACGTAAAAAAAACTTTGACCCGGTTTGTACATCATTACGGTTGGTGTCCAATGACTCCTACAATGCATAAAATGCTGCGACATGGTGGTACAGTAATAACTAATAAGAAATGCTATATTGCCTATAGGACAACTATCAAAGGAAAGTGCAGAAGCACGCAACAAACTATATCGACAAAATTTAGCAAGAAAACTCTCTCGCGAAGACTGCATTCGGGACGTTTTCAATAATTTCCTTTTGACATCTGATTCTTTGATATCATTGTCCAGGCCTAAACGAAGTAAAAAGTCAGAACCATTCCTGCCTGAGACTGCCTCGTTATTTAAACCAATTATTGTAAATGAGGTAGACGATTCAGATTCAGAATAACTTTTTATGCGTATTTTAGTTATTAATTTATATTTATTTATGTGATTTTTCGGACACATATATGTTTTCAAGTAATAAATAAAACTCTAGATGTTTTTAACTCACTGTGTTTTAGAATATTAATAAATGTCATAGTTTTAGCTGATATACCTACCATATTATATATGGGTCATGATAGAGCTCTAAATACAGTAACTAAATACAATTTCACAACAATTATACATCCCAGGTAGCTGTTTAGACACTTTTAGGTAGGTTAGAATACATAACTTATTTTGGCTAGCTAGATTGCTTAAATACCCCTCTGTGTAGCGTTTGCAATGTAAGCGCAAAAAAATGTCCTCTCTCAGTGTTTCTCTACAATATTATGCATGTATTATACATATAAACCTTCCTCTTGAATCACTCTATCTATTAAAAAAAACGCTTCAAAATCCGTTGCGTAGTTTTAAAGATTTAAGCATTAATAGGGACGGACGGATAGAGACAGCGACTTTGTTTTATAATAAGTAGTGATGATAAATATCAAATTTATAATGATCTTACGTACAGAACCCTCGGTGGGCGAGTCCGACTCGCACTTGGCCGGTTTTTTAAATATTTTGCCAATTCATACTAAAAATCGTAGTGATATTTAGCCGAGGTGAACACCCTTTTCCTCTTTTTAAAATCGCTATAAAACAGTTGGCAATATCAACATCTGTTCTAGATATTTCCTGCTACCTCAAGATTGTTTACGTCTTGTGGAAGGGCAAGATTATGTTCGTAAATTTAGATTAAATGTCCGTAAAACTAAACGACCTGATTTGTTCTAAATCTGCCATTTTATTTTTCAAATCGCATAACTCGTTAATTTTATGATTATGATTTCGAATAAAAACGAATAAATGAGTAGGTAACAACAATAAAAGATCATCGTCATTCGCATATCTTTTTTTTTATACTACGTCGGGTGGCAGACAAGCCTACGGCCCGCCTGATGTGATGAGGTTATCGTAGCCATATTAATGCTCCTTCCCTTCTGGTGACCTCACTCATTCGCAGGAACATAACAACCCTCAAGGGAATTGTTACTTGACTGCGGTATTCTCTAAGGTGGACGCACATTCCCCAGTCGGGTAGCTTACAATTACGCTCCCTCTCTTTTCGCCAGAGCTTCGTTCGTCAGTCAGCAGGGTGCACCGCGTGCAGGTGAAGTTGGCTTTGGTTCAAAGATGTTGATGAACCACTAACACCCCTAAACAAATTTTAACAAATAATCGAGTAAAAATATTAAAATTGTAGTGACTTACAAATTAAGCGCTGATAATAATAATACAGCATACGAACTTACCTGAAAAAGACAAAAATAAATTAGAATATTAATTAATTAATAAAATATTAATTGTATATAATCATGTTTCTAGCCAACCCGCAGTTGAGCAGCGTGGTGGAGTACGCTCTAAACCCCTTCAATTGAGGGGAGACCCGTATCCCAGCAGTGAGATGAGTAAAGGTTGACGACATGTTTCTAAGTTTATAGATCATCATCATCCCCAGGTCATTTTAGTCTCCACTACAGGAGCACGACTCTCTCGTCCGTCCCCCACAGAAGGAGAATTTGGCCTACACTCCTCACGCTGGCCAGACGGGTTAGGGAAGGCCTGATCGATGTTTTATAATGTATTTCCCGTAGTCGCCTTGTACGACATCCACGGGAAGAGACAGAGTGATTCTATTCTAGTCTGCCGGAAACCACACGGCCACACGGTTTATAGATATGTATATATTATATATTTTTCACAAAACTGTGCCTTTATGATGGATAAAACTAATTTAAACCAACTTAGAGAGGTAAGTATAAGTTTGTAAGTAATATGAAATAATAATATATTATTGTTATATATAATAATTGTATGTTATAAAAATAATCAGAATTGGAACGACGAAGCGATGGGCGCCCTCATTTTAGATAGGTACTCCGATGATCTTAAGAAAGCGGCTGCGAATGAATGAGGAAGGCGGAGGATCGTATTTGGTGGAAAGCAGTGCGGAAGGCTTATATTCAGCAGTTGGCAGATACAGGCTGATGATGAGGATAATGGTGAGATCAATTCATGTCAAGAAAAAAAAAAACAATCGCAAAGAAAGTGATTTGAATTTGAACCTAAATATGGTTTCAAATTACTCAATTTGCAAAAAATTTCTTCGAGTACTCAAAACCGCTGAAAAACTCAAGCAATTACATAACGTTTCATTATTTCAGTTCAAACACCCGTTCCATACAAATATACCACACATCATACCGGTAGCATCTTTCAACACAACGTCATTATTTGGAACAGCTATCTCTTTCCAACACTCAGCTATTTTAGCTTCCTTCTCGTACGGCCTTGCAAAAAGGTGAATAGCCCGTGTATGAATTTGTATATAAAAATATTTTTAACATTAACACGAACTCTACGAACATGTTTTACGTAAACTGGAGAAGCGAACATATTGAAAACATATGGCAGCTATGTCTGGTCAGTGTTGTGCCGAATCAAACCATAGATATAATAATAAATTCTACAGTCGCACCGCTCGCCATCGACAGGGACATCCTCACACATTGGAGCCTAAGTGTTCGCGTAAAGGTCGCGTCACGTAAAAAGAACGCTGGCGATCAAGCTGAGCATTAAGCGATATATCGGTCTATTTGGTGTTATGAGGTGCGATGTACCGACCAATAACTAAAATACGAAGCCGCTAGCGAAAGGTTTGTTCAAAAATAACACAATAGACCTAGGTCCTTTTGTGCACGAGTGTGCTCATGCGCAAACACTCCGCTGTCGTTCTTTTTACATGACGGGACAGAGAAGTTTTCTCCCGCTTAGGTACTGTCAAGTTGCAAAATGAACGGCCTGCCGAGGTATTCTCAGGAGACTACAGTATGGTGTTCTTCAAATAGGACGTGTAGAGGTTTTTTACAAAGTCGGTAACGCGCGTGTGATGTCTCTGGTGTTACAGGCGTTCATAGGCTACGGTAACTGCTTTCCATCAGGCGGTAGGTATACTTGATTATCACTTTAGCTCGCTAAGCGTATTTTATCGTCTCTACCATGGTGAGTGCCCTGAAGAACTGTTATCTTACCATTATCCTACCTTCTCTCTTCCGTCACGTAGCCACACAGTCACGGTTGCAACGTCATTATTCCACTGTAGAGAACATCTCCTCACGTACTAAAAAGTTGGTAACTCCTACCTCTGTCAAACGAAAAGTGGAATATGTGTTTGCTCATTCTTACAACATGGAATCCTTCAAACGAAGCTTGAAGAAGCACGCCAGGAAGGCAGTATTAACTGACAGAATACAATTGTCTGTCTTTGGTCAGTTGCCGGTGCAATTTGTGGTTTTCTCTTCGCTTATCGATGCTGAGTTAACATAGAAAAAGTAAGAAAAACCCTCGCCCTTATTTATCTTTCTGTGACTTACACATTTAATACGTTTTTCAGATATTAATGTTTAGTAGACTATCTGTCTCTGACAGTCATTAATGTTTAGTAGACTATCTGTCACAAGGTTTTTGACCGATTCTACTTTAAAACATTGGCATGACACCAGAACATAGGATCGAATTGGAGACAAACAATCTAGACTAGAGAATAGGAGGAATTTTAAAGCACTGGGTTTATTTTTATGACCACTTTTATTACCTATTATTTGATCTTGTGGGACTTTAGTGGTATTGATTGTTGCAATATGACTTTCTTCATTTGCCTCATTATCTGAACGTTTTGCTTGATTTTAATTATCACTGGCAGCTTTCAAATGCATCATTGGTTTGGCTTTGAAAACAGGAAGTCTGTGTAGCAAAAAAGAAAATACTATTGCTTTTTTCAAGGCTCTTTTGTTTTTCGAAGCATTAATTTTGTTCGAAACATAAAAATGGAAACACGTTTTAATTGTTTTATTTTAAATTGAAGATATTTTGTGAAATAACTACAAATTTACGGTTTTCGGATTTTTTCCTATACTTGTGCTTCATGACATTACTTCTTGCCAAATTTCATGATTCTAGGTCAACAGGAAGTACCTATCCTATAGGTTTTGATTCACTTTGCGAATGTCAAAATATGCGATATAAATGGAACATAGACGGCCGTATCTTTTGATTGCGTCGATTTAGAAGCTTGATTTTTTTCACTGCTTTTGCAGACCTGAGTATGTGATATTAATTTCAACTTGATTCCTCCACGCGTTCCTAAGAAAAAGGGTCTTGACTGACGGACGGACGTACGGACAACGAAGTGATACTATAAGGGTCAGTTTTTTTCCTTTGGAGGTACGGAACCCTAAAAAATAATCTGAATATAACAATAAACAGTTATTAAAGCATATCATATATCCGGTGGTCAATGTGAATGAATAAAAGAATGGGAATGAATGAAAGAATACTCTCTCGTACACGCCAAGAGCATTTCTAAGATGATAATGTTGCTGCCATTGCTGATAACGGGGCAATGAACCTGCAATCTGATTGCGGCGATGATCTCGATGATAACAGTGCTATTATAACACGTCACAGATGACACGGGAGCAAAAACATGCTTATGAAGAAATAGAAGACTAAAATATATATAATGGGGTGTAAGTGATTCATTAACATCTTTGAACAAAAGCCAACTTCACCTGCACGCGGTGCACCCAGCTGACTAACAAACGAAGCTCTGGCGAAAAGAGAGGTAGGGAGCGTAATTGTAAGCTACCCGACCGGGGAATGTACCTCCACCTCACAGAATACCGTAGCTAAATAATGATATCCCTTGAGGGTTGTTGTGTTCCTGCGAGTAAGTGAGGTCAACAGAAAGGAAGGAGATGCTGCGTTGGCAGCGGGGGTGGCGGCACGCGAGCAATATTTTATGTTGCGAGCGTTAATATAGCTACGGTAACCGCTTCACATCAGGCGGCCCGTCGTAGTATAAAAAAAAATCTTTAAAATAAGCAACAATATTTGGGGTTTGAGTGGTTCATCAACGTCTTTGAACCAATGCCAGCCTCACCTACAAGTGGTGCACCCTGCTGATAAACCTACGAGGCTTTGGCGAAAAGAGAGAACTCCACCTCACAGAATACTGCAGCCAAATAAGAGTTCCCTTGAGAGTTGCTGTGTTCCTGCGAGTGAGTGAGGCCACCAGAAAGAAAGGATTTTTTCTTTTCAATTCTTTGTTATTTTTTTATATGAGAGGGGGGCAAACGAGAATGTGGGTCACCTGATGGAAAGCAATCACCACCGCCCATGGAGATCAACAACATCAAGGGGTCGCCGATCCGTTGCCCGCCTATACTCCTTCCTTTCTTTTTTTCTGGTGCTCACTCGCGGGAACACAACAACCAAGGGAATTCTTATTTGGCTGCGGTATTTAGTGAGATGGAGTTCCCCAGTCTGGCAGCTTAAAAAATAAATTTAAATAAATCTCGTTTCGCTAGAGACTCGTTTGTCGGTCAACAGAGTGCACCACGTGCACTTGAGGTTAGCTTTGGTTCAAAGATGTCGATGAACCACATACACCCCAGCTACAGTATTAAAAAAACTCATTCACTCATTCAAGTGTCTTAGGAAAACAGGCTTTAAACAAAAATTTGAACTATTTAATAAATAAAAAAAAAATTGGTTGCCTGTAAAGTCGGTATACGGGCGAAAGTTTTACGTGACAACGACTTTGAGTGGTAAAATGTTTTCGAGTGGAAGGGACGCATGCCTTTCACTTTTTATGTCTGTCTCTCTCGCTCTTAGGCGGGACGCGTGCCTCTCACTCGCTCTCATTGTAAGCGCATAACGTGAGCGCGTTTCTTGAAGTGTCACCCGGCTAACCAATTTATAAGACGTTGTCACGTCAATAAAAAACGAGATCGGTGGTCGAATGGTTAGCAATGGCCACTTTGACTCCGAGGTCGCGGGTTGGATTCCCGCACAAGACAAACATTTGTGTGCATGAACATGTCTGTTTGTCGTAGTCTGGGTGTTTTCTATGTATTATATGTATATACCAAATTTACAAAAAAAAATGTATTTAAGTACATTTATCAGTTGTCTAGTACCCATAACACAAGCTTTGCGCTTAATTTGGGACTAGATGGCGCTGTGTAAATTGTCCAGAAATATTTATTAATTTATTATTTAATATATTTGCATTTATTTTTACTTTATTGACTGGGCTATTAATAAGAAAACGGAACATTTACTGTGTCCTACATAGCAGAGTGAGATGATAACATCGACATAATATAGTATAATACGAGATACAATAGGAATCTAGATTACTGTCCCGATAGCAACCAATATGGAGCAGAGTCTTCCAGCGCCGGTCGTGTTTGTATTTACATACAAATATTCATTTCAAAGCGATAACAACATAAGATATTTGTACAATCTATTTGCGTTATATGTAAACTGACCATTTAATTTTGAACTCAAAACGGGACACAAGTTTTTATACCCTAGTTAGCAGGGTAACAATGAAAATTAACACAACTTCTTTGTTTTCTTTACTTAGAAAAAGCGTAAGTTAATACAATTAGTATTCACTATTATTATATTAATTTTATGTAATTTTAATTATTTTTATTATAATACGTTGTGTGATCCCGGTCAGACAGTGGTTTATGTTTTAGTAACAAACATTCAAAGGGTACCCCATCTAAACAACTAAATATACAAACTTATACAGATGCTTAGTAAGATGCATGATCTCGTTAATTCTTGTTTATTCATCAATTCATCATAGTAAAGTGCAGTTACCTAGATTCTGAGTGATACGAAATAATACCTTCGTAGTCTTTGGCATAGATTATGCTGGCACTTGACCTTTCTTTCGACAGAGCCTAATAGAATCGGCAGAATGCACCAAATTTATACTCTAAAAGTTCTATTAAATTTATTAACCATCATGCGGGATTTATTTTCCCATTTACGGACAGTAAAGTAAAAAATAACCTAATATCATTTTAAACAGTGATGTAACAGGTTTGTGTCAACGTGACAAAAAATCTGCAAGCCCTGTCGAGGAAAGTGATCATCGATAGATTGCGTGTAAGAACGCACATAGCTCATATTACATTAAGGTAATCATTGAGTGGCAAGAGAAGCGGGAACTGATTTTGACGTTAATATGTCTTAAAAATTGCTTCCATAAGGACGCAATTAAAAAAAAACAAATGATAACAAAATCGGGGGGATAAGGTGGTAAGGGGGCTGCCCTTACCACCAACTGTTATTGCGATTCAATAACTGAATAGAATGCTTATCAATGAATAAGCGACTCTATAATATTTGAGATAGAGTCGCTTATTCATTGGTATAAATAAGCATTCTATTCAGTTATTGAATCGCAATATGAGTTGGTTGTAAGGGGGCTGTTTGTTGTTGCTGCTACAAATCTATCATCTCCACCCAAAATCACACCACTGGTTGAAGGTTCAAAGAATTTATTACGCTAAGTAAGGACTATGGAATATCGCGTGCGGGGGAAGCGCTACCATTTTGAGATAATTTTAGTGCATATAACGTATTCACGTACAACACACGGCCGTGACACAGCCACACCGCATTATTGTTTTTTTTTCATACCACACAAACAAGCATGCGCCTCGCCTGATGTTAAAGGATTACTGTAGGCTATAAGACGCTTGCTATACATGAAGGTGTAACTCAAGTGCTAGCACCCCCGTTGCTAGCACAGCACCTCATAGTGACCTCGCATCGCAGGAAGACACTTGCCTACTCCAGTTTTATGTAATATATATATTGACGAAAGACAAATAAAAAACAAATAATGATTTATTTATCAATGAATAGATATAGAATATTTATGTCGTAATTGAATTGGTTTAACATAAATTATCATTTACGTTCACTGCGCCAAGCAATTGAATTAGTTTCCGCTTTTAATTTAATATGACAAATTCAATTAATGCTGCGTACAAGATATAGTGCTCTTACATGAGTGAAAGCAGTACTAACAGATAAAGGCTATCGCGGAAAACTAGAAGCAACTGGGTTTCTATTTAAATCTGAACAGGTTTAGTATTTTTAACCGACTCCAAAAAAGAGGAGGTTTTCTCAATTCGATTGAATTTTTTTTTTTTGTATGTATGTTCTTCGATATCTTCGCGATTTGTGAATCGATTTTCAAAATTCTTTTTTTATTTGAAAGGGTATGATTGCGAAGTGGTTCCATATTCACCAAGTCAAGGTCTGATGATGGGTTTCCAGAAAAATCGAGGAAATTCCTTAAATTTGCCCTGTGGTTGCCGGCAGAATAGAATTGCGCCACACCATTTCTCTGCGCTGGATGTCGTACGCCAACTGAAGGCGGTTTTAATACGATAGAGAGGCACGATCGGCCGCGTTCGACCTGTGACGCAACTATCTCTCTCCACTCCATCGGCCGCTGTTTTCTTTTGACGTTATCACGTAAAATTATCGCCCGTAAATCGACTTTACAGGCAATAATTTTTTTATTTACTCGCGTAGTGAGATAATGGTGAGATATAGTTTCGCTGTAGTAGTAGGGGCCGTTGTAGAAAACGCGAATCATTGTGGACGAAATGGGGCGTTCATTGCGAAACGTGTGGTTGCGCTGTGGAAAAGCGCGGGACGTTGTTGCAAAAGACTTGGGTCGTTTTAGAAAACCCGGGTGTTTTTACACCCATTATAACTGATTGAAAGAGTGAGTTAGATATAATTTAAGTAATTGTCTTAAATCGGCATTAATATCAGTTCAGATTCTGTCAAAATCATTTTTGTATTGTTGTATATATAGACCTATTTTATAACAAATTTGGCTAATGCAAAGCGTAAGAGATTTTTAAAACAATATACTTTTTTACGTGTTTTACTAATTTCATATTTATTTAATTCTGTTTCATGCCCTTTCTTTATTTTGCGACTCGGATCGTAAGATATGACCTAAAGGTGAGGATATACTGCTCTCATAACACTAAAATTAACAACTCTTTAGGACCTTCATAGGCCTGTATTGGTGTCATCGTTCGTTTGCGAAGACATGGGGCGTTATTGATGACGCGGTGCATTGCGAGAGTCGTGGGGCGTTGTGGAAGACGTGAAGCGTTGCGAAAGTGACGGGGCGTTTGGAAACACAGGTTGCGCTGTGGAAAACCGCGGGATATTGCATTGCAGAAGACGCGGAGTTTGCCGAAGACGCGACGCATTGTAGCAGATGTGGAGTAATGCTATGGGCGTATGTAATGGCAAACGTGTAATATAAGTGTTTTTTTATTTATAAAGAAAAGCACCCTTCTTCGTAATCAACCATCGGCATCAACCCATAATCATCCCACTGTTGGGATACGGGTCTCCCCTCAATCGATGGGGTTTATCTTATCTTATCTTATCTTAGAGTGGGTCCAGTGCTGAAGCACCGGTGACACGTCGACCCTCATGGATCTTTTGTGCTCTCCCAAATCCTTTAGTCACTCTCCCCTGACTGTCTGGAGACATGTTCCATGTACTTCAGTATGCCGCTTATTGGGAAGAGTCTGTAGTCCTCCAGGTCCGGGTACGCCTTTCCTAGGATTTCCATTCGTTTGCCGGCTAGGGCGTCACATTGACACATCAAGTGTTTCATGGACTCGTTAGATCCTTTGCATGTTCTGCACTCTGGGCTGTCAACACGTCTCATTTTGTATAGGTGTCCTTGACAGGCATAATGGCCCGTTAGTGCCCCAAGCATGAGACGCATCCGATTTCTGTCATATTTATATACATGTCTGTACCAATTCATTGTACCTTCGCCAATGGTTTCTTTGGAGTGTAGCATTCCACTCATTTCCTTCCATTCAGTCTGATGCCTAGACTTTGCCCTGCTATTTATAGCCCCAATTACTGTCCCATATGAGAGACCTACAAAGGGTTCAGGTCCCAAAAAGTTTTTGCTTGATCCCTCCCTTGCCAACTCATCAGCCCTCTCATTGCCCTCAACGCCTGTGTGGCCTGGAACCCAGACCAACTCCAGCCGATTATTTTTGCCCAATTTATTAAGAGCATCCACACCCGCAAGTGCTAGCCTAGATTCCACCCTGTCAGAGCTCAGGGCCATAAGAGCTGCCTGGCTATCGCTGAGAATGTAGATGTGTCGATTTGCGACCCTATTATCTAGATTCATTTTTGCACAAGCAGTTATGGCATACATTTCAGTTTGAAATACAGTAGCATATTGCCCCATACTCTGACTGTGTTGTATGTCCTTAGAGAAAATGCCCGCTCCTGTACCTTCTTCAGTTTTGGAACCATCGGTATACCATATGAGGCTATTTTCCTCCTTGGGTTTGAATTCATTGTTCTTCCACTCATCTCTGGTTGGAAGATGTATTCTGTAGTTCCTCTTGAAAATGTACTTCGGCAACATCTTATCACTGCACATTTCCATCTTCCTCTTTAGTTCCAAAGTGAACTCCATATGTGTGTGCCTGGTCTGAGGGGAACGTCTATCCCATAGTCCAGTCGTTTCCATCCTGTATAAGGCTTTACAAGCCTCCGCCTCAATGAATATATGCAATGGTAAGAGATCGAGGACCACTTCCATTGCTGATGTGGGTGTAGTGGGAAATGCTCCCGTGACTGCACAGCAGACAAGTCTCTGCAGTTTCATCAGGGACATCTTACTTGTCACTTGTCTTACTTTTGGCCACCATACTAGGCAGCCATAAGTCACCATGGGTCTTATCATTGCTATATATAGCCAGCGCAGAATGCTTGGTTTTAACCCCCATGTTTTTCCGTAGGCATTCCTGCACATGTTGAAGGCTCGTGTTGCCTTTTGAAGGACATTGTTCATATGGGCATTCCAACTGAGTCCCTTATCCAATGTCACTCCTAGATATTTAACCTCATCAGACCATTGCAATTCCTTGCCATATAATGATACTGTTTTTAGACCTGTTAGGTTCCTCAGCCTTGTAAACGGAACTAATGTCGTCTTCTTTGGATTGATAGTCAAGCTATTTGTTTTACACCAATTCTCAACCACCTTAAGGGCTACCATCATAAGTTCCGTTACTATATTAGGAAATTTTCCATTGATTAGGATGACTATGTCATCCGCATAACCGACAGCCACTGTGGGCCCCTTGTTTAGGTCAATCAGAAGTGAGTTCACCACAAGGCTCCATAGCGTCGGTGATAAGACACCTCCTTGAGGGCAGCCTTTTGTGGTACTGGCGAATAACTTTTCGTCCATAAGCTCGGCGTTGATAATCCTGCCTTTGAGCATGCTTTGTATCCATCTACATATTGTATTCGGAATACCGTGCGCTATTGCCGCTTTATTGATGGAGTCAAATGTAGTTTTATCGAAGGCTCCTTCAATGTCAAGGAATGCTGCTACACAAATTTCCTTGCTTTCAATTGCTTTTTCAGCTCTGCTAACAACATGGTGTAAGGAAGTCTCCGTCGACTTACCTGATTGGTATGCACATTGTAGCTTGTGTAATGGATATTTACTCAAGGGTCCATCCCTTACATATCTGTCTACCATTTTCTCTAGTACTTTTAGAACAAACGATTGTAGACTTATAGGTCGATACGCTTTAGCGTCCTCATACGTGGGCTTACCCGGCTTTGGTATAAATGTCACTTTTACCCTGCCCAATGCTTTTGGTGTGTATCCAAATGCTAAACTGGCTCTATATAGCCTGCACAGGTGTGGTATAAGTATAGAGGCTCCTTGCTGTAGCATAATGGGGTAGATGCCATCTGGACCTGGAGACTTGTATGGCTGCAAGCTCCTGATGGCCCATCTGATTCTATTGTCATCCACCACCTTCTTAGCTACATCCCAATCATATCTATGCGTTCTTACAATGTTTGTATCTGCAACATTGATGTACTCAGTGTCATCTTTTTCGAGTTCATTAAAACCTGGGAAGTGGGTTTTGAACATTTGTTTCAATGTTTCTTTTCCAGTTTCCGTGAGTTTTCCATTCTCAGTCCGCACCGCTGTTAGGGGACTTGCCTTAATAGTAGTGTGGCGAGTATTCAAATTGCACAAACAAGTAACTCGCCGGCTACAACGAGGCACGAGAATCACGCCACTACTACGTCACACCGCGCGATGCTGTCGACACTCATTCATAGTGCACCGGGCTCCACCCATTGTAGTACGTTTGCATCATGGCGGCTCACGCGTCCATTGATGCGAGCAACGCAGCGGTGGATGGCCGACGTCACTATGAATGAACTATGCGTACACGCACTGTCAAGTGGGAGTGTAGATATTTTTGTTATAAATACCCGACACAATACAAATAAAATATCATATCATATTTTCTGACTGCCGCGAACATTGTAATTATATCCGTGCAAATAAATAATTGTTAATCTTTGCTAGTTCTTTAATTTAGTAGCCACGATAGTCAACCAGCTGGTACCTAGTATCTCAGTAATTACAGTAACTCAGTAAATCTTGTTGAGAACTATATTAATAGAAGTGGTTAGGTGAAATCGAACCCGCAACCGCTTCACTGGTGACCCCGAAGAAGAAGAAGAAAGAAGATGAGTTCAGACAAGATTGCTGACAAGGACGCACTAGGGCAGATGGAAACCTACAGAGTCGGTATACGGACACCCGTTTTCAACCCCAGCGACCCGGAGCTATGGTTTGCCAACTTGGAAGGTCAGTTCTTGCTTTCAAATATTACCACAGACACCACCAAATTCTATTACGTTTTGTCACAACTGGAACCACATCACCAGGCAGAGATACGAGACGTAATAGTGTCACCACCAGCTACTGGCAAGTATGAGAAGCTGAAAGCAGAACTGATCCGACGACTGTCCGCTTCACAAGAGCGTAAGATAAAGCAGCTGCTGATGCACGAAGAGCTAGGCGACAGGAAACCATCTCAATTCCTTCGTCATCTCCAATTTCTAGCTGGACCATCAGTACCCGACGAGTTCATCCGCACCATCTGGTCCAGTAGACTTCCTACCAACCTTCAGACCATAGTGGCATCCCAGATGAACATGAATCTGGACGAAATAGCAGCACTCGCCGACCAGATAAATGACATCGTTCCAGTAAACGGGCAAGTAGCAAGTGCAAGTACTAGCTCAAGTCACTCGTCCAATACTGCACCCGATGCAGCTATCCATATGTTGACGCAGCGGATTGAGGAACTGACGCGGAGGCTTGAGCAGTCAGAAATAAGGGAAAGGCAGCGCACTCGGTCCAGAAACAGAGGTTCAAGGTCTCAACATCGTTCCAGATCACGTTCTCGACCGAAAGACCATCCAAACTGCTGGTATCACTACAGATTTGGTGACCAGGCGAGAAGATGCACACAACCCTGCAGCTACAACAAGAAGCCGGTAAACTACCAAGGCAGCCATTAGTGGCGGAAAACGACTGCCTAGGTACTACTAACCGCCTGTTCATCACGGATCGCACAACCAAGGTGCAATACCTAATCGACACGGGTTCAGACCTGTGCGTATATCCAAGATCCGCTGTTCGGGAGACACGACCCAAGACCAAGTACGAGTTGTTCGCAGCTAACGGGACAATCATCGCTACCTATGGTTACTTGCCACTTACCCTAAACCTAGGCCTTCGTCGCGCGTTCACCTGGCGTTTCATCGTAGCCGACGTCTCAAAACCCATAATAGGCGTTGACTTTCTAGGTTACTACAACCTGCTAGTCGACTGTCGTAACCAGCGTCTAATCGACGGCATCACCACGATGGCAGTTGCGGGGCAGCATCAAAAATCTGCAGAGGCGATTTCATCAGTACGCACTACGGTCGACGGCACTGCTGTACACCGCTTATTGAGGGAGTTTCCTGACATTACCCGTCCTGCTGGTAAGCCTAATACTCCTAAACACAGTACAGTGCACCACATCCGCACCACTCCTGGCCCTTCAGTTTCGTGCCGCCCTCGCCGTTTAGATCCAGAACGGCTGAAGATAGCGAAGCAAGAGTTCGATGAGATGCTGCAAAATGGTACAGCGCGCAGATCACAAAGCGCCTGGTCTTCACCACTTCACCTAGCCCGCAAGAAAAACGACGGCTGGCGTCCATGTGGAGACTACAGGTTATTGAACGCACGTACAATTCCTGACAGGTACCCAGTCAAGCACATACACGACTTCGCCCAGCAGCTAACAGGCAGTGCAGTATACTCAACCATCGATCTGGTAAAGGCTTACAACCAGATACCAGTCTACGAGGAGGATATACCCAAAACAGCCATCACCACACCCTTCGGCCTATACGAATTCCCGTTCATGACGTTCGGACTTCGTAATGCCGCCCAGAGCTTCCAGCGCTTCATGGACGAGGTTCTACGAGGTCTAGATTTCTGTTATGGGTATATAGATGACATCCTGGTCTTTAGCAGCGACAGCACCCAGCACCAGCAACATCTCAGGCAGTTGTTCGAAAGGCTAGCAGAATACGGTGTACTGATAAACACTAGCAAATGTGTCTTCGAGCAACCAGAGGTAACCTTCTTAGGCTACAAGGTTTCTTCGGCAGGAATTCAACCACTCGACTCCAAGGTTCAAGCCATACAGGAATTCCCAGTTCCCAAAACGGTAAAGGAACTGAGACGATTCCTTGGCATGATAAACTTTTATCGACGCTTTATTCCTTCCGCAGCCGCCTCACAAGCACCACTCAACGCACTCCTGGCTGGCCCGAAAGTCAAAGGTTCGCAGCCGATCCACATGACTCCAGAACTACTGACAACTTTCAACAACTGTAAGCAAAACCTTTCAGAGGCTACACTGTTGGCGCATCCAAACCCTGGAGCAGAACTAGCCATCCAGACTGATGCTTCGGATACTGCAATCGGCGCTGTGCTTCAACAGCGTATGAATGGTCTATGGCAACCCCTGGCATTCTTTTCTAGGAAGCTGAGTCCATCACAGAGGAAGTATAGTCCTTACGATAGGGAGTTACTGGCAATCTACGAGGCAATACGCCATTTTAAGTACATGGTGGAAGCAAGAACTTTCTGCGTCATGACGGACCACAAACCTCTGACTTTCGCATTTGCAGAGCAGCGGAAGAATTGTTCACCACGTCAGTTTCGATACTTGGATTACATAAGCCAGTTCACCACCTGTATCAAGTACATACCTGGCAAAGACAATTTGGTAGCTGATACTTTGTCTCGTATTAATGAACTTGAATTGCCCTTAGATTACCAGTCCCTGGCCAGCGAGCAAGAAGCAGACACAGAACTTGAAGACCTGCTGAAGAACGGGTCTGCTCTCAAACTGGAGAAAGTAAGGCTACCAGACTCAGATTGTGAAGTATACTGCGACATCACAGCCAGTCCTCGACCATTCATCACAAAGTCATTTCGGAGACAGGTATTCAATATGCTTCATAATCTTAGCCACCCTGGAGGAAAAGCCACCGTCCGTCTGGTAACCGAACGATTCGTTTGGCCTGGAGTTCGAAGGGACTGTCGTCAATGGGCAAAGGAATGTCAGCAATGTCAGAGGGCTAAAGTCACCAGACACACATCAGCACCGTTAGCAGCCTTCAAAACACCATCAAGTCGCTTCAGCCATATACATGTAGATATTATTGGTCCTTTACCATTATCTTCCGGCTACAGGTACTGCTTCACGATGGTCGACCGCGTCACGCGTTGGCCTGAGGCGATTCCACTGCAGGACATCACCGCTGAGAGCTGTGCTGCTGCCCTGACGTCGGGCTGGATATCCCGCTTTGGATGTCCCGAGCACATCACCAGCGACCGTGGACGACAATTCGAGTCGCACACGTTCAAGGAGCTTGCTGCGCTAGTTGGCGCAACTCATCACTTCACCACAGCCTACCATCCTGCAGCCAATGGTTTGGTGGAGAGGCTCCATCGCCAGCTAAAAGCCGCTATCTCCTGCCACACAGACTCAAATTGGACGGAAGTCCTACCTTGGGTACTTCTCGGCATCCGCAGCGCGTGGAAAGACGATCTGCAAGCATCCACAGCAGAACTAGTCTACGGCGAGCCACTACGCTTACCTGGACAGTTTTTCACCACCAGTCCTGATGAAACCGTGGACACCAGCAGCATGATCAGCAGACTTCGTTCCCACATGAGCAAGCTAACACCCCATCCAACATCATGGCACACTGGCACCAGTAGACCTTTCTACATCCCAAAAGACTTGAAAGCAGCTACTCACGTCTTTCTCCGTCAAGGTCCAGTACGAAGACCCCTTCAGGCTCCTTATCTTGGTCCCTATAAGGTTCTACAGAGACAGGAGAAGACCTTCGATATCGACGTACGAGGGAAGACACAGAGAGTGAGCATAGACCGCCTCAAACCAGCTTATGTCTCAAAGGAGGAGTTACCAACCAGGTCTACATCAACACCCGTACCAACACAAGTGAGCATCCAAGGCCAGCAGTCCACCGAATACCCTGGTACTATCAAGAAGACGAGAAGTGGACGGACAGTACACTTCCCAGATTACTATCGCCCGTAGTAACGGTCTCAGCGGGGGAGTGTGTGGCGAGTATTCAAATTGCACAAACAAGTAACTCGCCGGCTACAACGAGGCACGAGAATCACGCCACTACTACGTCACACCGCGCGATGCTGTCGACACTCATTCATAGTGCACCGGGCTCCACCCATTGTAGTACGTTTGCATCATGGCGGCTCACGCGTCCATTGATGCGAGCAACGCAGCGGTGGATGGCCGACGTCACTATGAATGAACTATGCGTACACGCACTGTCAAGTGGGAGTGTAGATATTTTTGTTATAAATACCCGACACAATACAAATAAAATATCATATCATATTTTCTGACTGCCGCGAACATTGTAATTATATCCGTGCAAATAAATAATTGTTAATCTTTGCTAGTTCTTTAATTTAGTAGCCACGATAGTCAACCAGCTGGTACCTAGTATCTCAGTAATTACAGTAACTCAGTAAATCTTGTTGAGAACTATATTAATAGAAGTGGTTAGGTGAAATCGAACCCGCAACCGCTTCAGTAGACATTGCTTTCGCCAGTCTCATACCCTCCGGGGCCGTATTTATGGCGTCACAATGGCTCCTCCAAGCTTTCCGCTTTGCCCTTCTTACAGCCTTGCTGTATTCCGTAAGGGCCTTATGGTAACTATTGAAGTCTTTCTTGGCTTTTGCTTCATTGAAAGCTTTTCTCGTTTCCTTTCTTAGCCTAGCTACTTCGTGTGTCCACCACGGCTCCTTTCTTGTTACTACTACCATTTCCGGACAGTTTTCTGTCCAGGACGTCTTTATAGCAGTCACAATTCGATCCGCTTCCAGTTCTATATCAAGAACAGAGTTAAAACTACACGTGGGGGTCCCCAGTTCTAACTTCAGGTCGTCTTTATACGAGACCCAATTCGTATGTCTAGGGTTCCTCCTTCGTATATTTTGTGGTTGTAATTCACAGTTATACCTGAAACATATATAGTTGTGGTCCGATAGTGTGACCTCATCAGATACATGCCAATCAGATATGCTTTTGCATGCCTTATTACAGGCCAAAGTAATATCTATAACTTCTTGTCTTCTAGCGTTAAAGAAGGTTGGTCTATTACCCTTATTTAATAACTGCATAGGTGAGCTTACCAGATAGTCGTTGATCTTCTCTCCCCGAGTGTTGCTGTTTGAACTGCCCCAAATAACGTGGTGTGCATTCGCGTCGCAACCGATGATGAGTTCCTTTTTCTCCCGCGCTCCATACCTTACCAAGGCATCAAGCTGCGATGAAATAGGCTCCTTCTCCTCATATGGCAGATAAGCCGAGGCCACTATAATGGTTTTACCATCCTTTAATTTAATTCCGACGGCAGTTAGGTCCCTGTAACATAGATCATACAAGGGTACTGCATCTATGCCTTTCCAGACATAGATACATGTCCTCGTATCATTAGTAGCATGATTATACATAATACAGTCATTTAAGCTACCGAAACCCTTTATCATACCCTTATAGATATAAGGTTCTTGAATTAGGGCAATATCATACTTTTCTAGCCGTAACTCTCGTGAAAGTATAGCTACAGCAGCCTTACAATGATGCAGGTTGATTTGAACGCACCTGATCCCTGCCATCTTGATATTTGGGTGTGCTCCCGTATATCCCTCCTTATTGGGCCCCTTCTGAAGAGGGCTCCAACGTCGCCGTAGCACTCAAGTTCAGCGGCGCCGAGACCTCAAACAGGGTGCTCAATTCATCCAGCACCTCCGATGTCGCAGGAGATGCCAGATCCATTCTTTCAGGGCCCTTGGACCCCAGCTCACTGTGGTATAGCACCGGCGGCAGCAGATGCCGATGCTGATCCTGCGGCTCCTGCAGGCTCGGCGTCGACGTTTGCCTCTCCATCTCGGCCAGCGGAGATATTCCGCTGAGCAAGCTTCGCGGCGATGCCGGATGCGAGAGCGCCTGTGAGCCTAACAGCTCAGGCCCCTTTGACTCCAGTGCAGCATCTCCCGGTTGTGGGGCACCATTAGATATGCCCCTGCCTTCACCCCCCAGTTCGACCACGCCCAATCCAGGAAGGGTACCTGCTCGTGGGCCATCTGCGTGCGTGGCGTCCTCAAGAAGTTTGAAGACGTCAAAGCCCACTCCGCCCTGGAGCTTGTACCCCCTGGACTTGATGTGGTCGGCTGAGGCACGGTCCATCAGCACGATGCGCCTCGTGCTGTCCTCATCCGCCACAACGTCCACCACTTTCCACTCCTGCGTGTGGAGTTGTGGGTGGATGCGCTGCATCATCCTCAGCAACCGGACGGTGTCATGGATGACGAAATTCTTGGTCTTCCAAGCCATCTTGATAGGCTTTGGAAGATCTTTCGCGTCGACGACCCTTACCTTATGGCCGTCCACACATACGCCATTGAAAGTGGCTCGTAGCCACTCTACTGCACGCTCTCCTTCACAGGTTATGTGTGCAACGCCAGCAACAACGCCCTTCAAATGTACTAGGGGTACAGGATCTGGGGTGTCTTCCAGCGTGTCGAACACTCGCAGCTGTATGTCCGCCATAGCTGTTCCCTCTAGACTAATGCGGGGGAAGTCAACCGGTACAATGGCCATCTTGATGCCGGCCAATGCCTCCCTATAGGAACTTACCTCCGTTTTCGTCTTTTTGGCTCTAGCAACGGCCTCTGCGGCTTCGTCGCTGATCTCCCTGTCTCTTTTGGCTGCAGGTTGCGTCTCCAGTGCCTGCTGCCTTCTGAGTTTTTGCATCCGCCTCTTGACAGATGCCGGTAGCCGCTTACGCTTGCCTGTTTCCGGGTGAGTGCCCTCCGACGTACCATCTCTGGGACCCGCATCGCATCCGTGTTCGTCATGGCGGATGAGACCAGCTCTTGACGTTGCCGGCTGCGACTGGGGTTTCCCGTCAGTTACGCGGGTGCAATGCTGACCCGGCTGCCCTTGGTTTCCCCCAAGCTTCACCAACGACGACAGGGTGGCAGATGCTCTTGGAGCCCCGCTCTTAACCCATGTCATGTTGGCCTTGTGTCCCCGGTGGCCGCCGTGCGCAGCTCCCGGTACACCTGCGAACTTCCCCTGACTCACACCAGGTTGGCCCGCGCTCCTACTTTCGCCGGTTTTGGTTTTTTTTAGTCATATCGAAGGGGTTTAAAGCATACTCCACCACGCTGCTCAATTGCGGATAATCAACCATATCAGCTGTTTATTTTCTGTTTTATATTATAGGGCATAGCGTATTTTTTAAACTGCCCGACTGGGGTAGTACCTCCACCTCACAGAATACCGCAGCCAAATAACAATTCCCTTGAGGGTTGTAGTGCTCCCGCCAGTGATCAGAAAGAAAGAAAGGAAGGAGTATAGGCTGACAACGGAACACTTGGTATTGCTGATCTCCATGGGCGGCGGTTTGCCCCCACTCATAAAAATAAATCCCAGTGCTATTAAATCAACTATATAACATCTTACTTATTATGTTTATTGTAAAAGATATGGACCTTCTATAAGGATAATATCTAAATGGCAAATCCGCTATCGCATGTAACTCCTTTATAGCTGAAACATTATCCTAGACGAGAACATATGCGATGGAGTCACTTCCCACTCGCGTGTCTAATATTACGTCATAAAGGGAATAATTTTCTAATAATGCCTGGATATTTTAAATATTAAGGATATTTTTCTTAACTTAAATACAAAGTTTAAATGATAATCAAATAGTTGTTATTATAAATGGCAGTTTGTATAGCTATTGCAGGGTGGAAACGATGACTGACCTCACTAGGCTTTTTTTCTACTACTACTATACAAGACCTTAAAATAAAACTAATTACTGATCCTGAAGGTGCTCCACAAGCTCTATTAAATGATATTATATTATATGAACTGGAGCTGCTGTTTCATCATCGGGATAAGGGTCTCCCCACCATTGAAGGGGTTTAGTGTATATTCCACCACGCTGCTCAACTGCAGGTTGACGGAGGCCAGTATTTTCAAGCCGCCTAAAGACTTGGCTTAACGAATGTTATCTAATGACAACAGCCGGGACTGACTGCTTAACGTGCCATCTTTTTTTTTTGCAGGGTGCACCGCGCGCAGGTGAAGTTTTTTTTTTTTTTATATATACTACATCGGGTGGCAGACAAGCATACGGCCCGCCTGATGTGAAGCGGTTACCGTAGTCATATTAACGCTTGCAAAATAAAATATTGCTCGCGCGCCGCCACCCCCGCCGCCAACGCAGCATCTACTTCCTTTCCATCTGGTGACCCCACTCACTCGCAGGAACACAACAACCCTAAGGGGAATTGTTATTTGGCTGCGGTATTCTGTGAGGTGGAGATACATTCCCCAGTCGGGTAGCTTACAATTACGCTCCCTACCTCTCTTTTCGCCAGAGCTTCGTTTGTCAGTCAGCAGGGTGCACCGCGTGCAGGTGAAGTTGGCTTTGGTTCAATGATCTTGATGAACCACTTACACCCCAATCTAAATAAACCCATCACTGAACAGTTGAGCAGCGTGGTGGAATATACACTAAATCCCTTCAATAGTGGGGAGACCCTTATCCCGATGATGCATCAGCAGCTCCAGTTTATATAATATAATAATATCATTTAATAGAGCTCGTGGTGCACCTTCAGGATCAGTAATTTGTTTTATTTTAAGGTCTTATATAGTTTAGAAAAAAAAGGCTACGGTAGACGTTGCACCATCGAGCTTTTCGAGATAATATTGGATCTATCCTAAAATTTGTAAATTTCGATGTTTCCATATAACGGTGAATCCCGTTTTTACATTAATGCCAATAATTGCTACTGGAAATGCATCGAATATCCTCCACAAGTGCAGTTGATAACTGATTTATGCGTCGAGCCCGACACCAATTGACCCAGCCTCCTATCACGGACCTATAAAATAAATCACACCGACGCTATAACTTACATTGACGCGTACAACAGTTACACTTATCATAATAACAGTTTTCGGCAAGCATTGAACATCGTGGGAGGCGAAACTAATTTTTATTTATTGTCTCATAATTATTGTTTTCGAATAATAGATGGGTGTGTACTTACTTGTTTATAATATGGGTAAGAAATAGTCACAATGAGGTCATTTACTTTATTTAAATGGGTCATCAGATAGCATGAACCCGTTTTCAATGCACTGCAGGGAAAACCCAAAAAACTTCAATGAGAATGACACGTTAGTCCAATTAGCTACTTTTTTGCGGCACAGATTGATTTTTTCTACTCAATTTAAGTACCTTTTTACCCGACTGACAAAGAAGGGAGGGTTATGTTTTTCGAGTGCATCTATGTATGGATGTTTGTATATTTCTTTGAAACGCTCTACAACCTAAACCACTTGACGGATTTCAACATATTATTATGAGGTGTCATTAGATTCGTCTTAATAGGTTATTTTCAATGTTTAAAAATTGTATAAATTATTTAACAATATCGTAAAATACACAAAACTATAAAGATCTGCAAACTTTCATTGTAATATCTTCAGTCAGACTTTTTTTAACGTCGATCAAAGTTTGGCGGGAAAGTTCATTTTAAAAGTATGAAATTATTAAAAAATAATATTTCTATTGGAGAAACAATAAAAAATGCTATATATATTAAATAAACAATTTAATAATTAAATGATATATTCAGACGTCCATATTGGGTACAATATTTTTTTTATTACCTTATTTTTGTTAACAAACAAATTTTATCTTTATCGGAGATGTTTTATGCTATTTGATGTATCTCCCCTCTGTTGGATATAGGCCCCCCACAATGCTCACCACCAATCCGACTTCGTATTCAGCCTCATTGTTGAGGTCATCGATTCATCTAAACGTCCAACACTTCGGTGCCCCCACAGAACTAATAATAAAGAGGATTCCTTTTTATTATTAGTTCTGTGGGTGCCCCATACGCCATTTGCACTCTGGAACTTTCCTCTCCCATCTGCCATCACTATTTTGGCGAAGCATAATTCCTTATTTCGGCATTCACGTTGCGTTTTCCGAGTAGAGAAGTGAAGCTGTCTGCCATCACTGTCTCGGCAAAGCATATATCCTTTTACCCTTTTCGTTGCATTTTCCGAGATGAACGCGAGGTGAAGACGTTTGGGCAGATCACATAAAACAAACTGCTTAAAACTGCTGCTGATTTAAATAACTAACAAGGTGCGACGGTGATCCTAAGCACCAAGCAATTTAGGTGAAATTAACCCATCCATAATCAGGCCACGATTTCCGTTGCTTGATTTGCGCATTTAATTTGGCTGACACGCGCAACGCTACCATTGAGCTTCTCATAAAATTACCCGTAGACTATTAGAATAAATGTTAACGAAATTATATATTTGGTATCACTTACGTGATTACTATATTCACTGCTAACTCCCTCTTCATTTTCTGACAAATCAAGTTCACTCATGAAAATCTTCTCGTGACTGAATATGGCACTATCTGGAACGTAGTTGCTATTTTAGTTGAATTTTATCCTAAATTGTTTTATCTTATTGTGATAGAAATTGAAACTAATATCATGCGACAGCGCGTTCAATCGTTTAATCAAATTTATATTGTTATTTTTTTTTTGTGTTATTATAATGTTATATTCACAGATCACGTACGATTCTTATTTGTCAATTACATAAGAAATATACATATATTAACAAAATAAAACTAAACTATAGTAAATAAAAATAATCTAATCTTAAAACTACTTAAAAAATCAAGCGCATAAGGGGTCATCCATAAATTACGTCACACATTAAGGGGGAGGGAGGGGGTCGACGAAGTGGGACATTGTATGACAAGGGGTGGGAGGGGTCCTAAATTTCGTGATGTGACATTTCAAAATCTTATAAAAAATCATGAAATTCGTGTGACGTAATTTATGGATGACCCCTAATTAGTTAACAGAATAACATCTATCATCATCATCAGCCTGTATCTACTCACTGCTGCATATAACCAGCCTTCCCCAGTACTTTCTACCAAACACGATTCTCCGTCTTACTTTCTCACTTAAACTCATCTAGAAGGAGGGCGTCCAACCCTTCGTCGTCTTATGCATGGCGTCCACTCTAATACCTTCCTCACCCATCTGCCACTTACTCGGCAGATGTGACCCGCCCACTTCATCTTACAGACTCTGAAGGCTATGTTAATGATGACTATGAACTTAGGTTCTCTGTCGAATTTCTCCGTTCCGGATTCGGTCTATCAGAGAATCCCCGAGCATAGCCCTCTCCATCGCCCCCTACGCGACCTTTGGTCTGTGGACCAGTCCGATGGTCAGCTACAAATGTGCCGAAGCTTGCCAAAAGCTGCCCAGCCCATTCGAATGCGTCTATCGATCTCATTGTTGAAATTACTCCGGCCTAACATCTGTAGATTCACTCAATTGATAAAACTGACTTAAAACGGTAAAGGTCTCTTAAAAACCACAACGAACACTAAGATTAAGATAATAAGGGACAAATGTTTCAGTTAAATCTGCAAAAGCGAAAGTTAAAAGCAGTTTCAGCACCCTTTCCCGTAATGAATCGAAAGCTGTAAATGCCCAAGGGCCTTGCGTTTATATTCATGAACCTGGCGACCCTCGGTCGAGAAGCTATTACCGACCTGATAAAATATTCAATTACACGTTTAAGTACTTTCACCTCACGGGTTCAGCGACACCCGAATTTGAACATCGCGCATACACCAGACTTTAAAATTCATAACGAGCTACGCTCTCATTTTGCAAATTATCAGCAAATTAAATTAAATACAGGTCTGCCTTCGATGGCGGTCGGGAACTATTTGAACAAATAAGTTCCAAATTCAAACGAATACTTTTTAAATGCGCGCACGTGATTGGTGGTCGTCATTTTCGTGTCTACACTATGATTATGCGAGATGAAGTTATAAAATTTTGTACAGTAATTGTAGGTTTTTCGACTTTCGTTTTCATGTTTGCTTTCCGTGTGCTGTATAATTTTATTAGGCACGATTAAGTTATTCGACCAAATTATGAAGTGGGCGTTCTTGTAAGCATTATGGTGAAATAATATTGGTTATGAGTATAATGACGTCACCTACTGATTTTGTTTAGTTTACCATAAAATATGTGAACCATTTAAAATTCATAGCAGTGATTTTTAAAGAAAAAAAATGTTTTATGTAAATTTAATAGATGTTTTTGTATGCATCAGCATAATATTGAGATCAATAAATAAATAAGAATAAAAATTTACATTTATTGTTACAAGAATTTGTACAGTCGTGAGAATATAAACGTGTACTGATTTATAAATTGTGTTATTATTAATCAAACCGATATACGCGATAGTTTCATATGTACAGTTAGTGCAGATAATCGCATTTCAAGCATGACAATTCGACCTTTGCACCGTTCTTATGACCTACGTAATAAGTGTTACAATCGCATTTTATTTTGATTTTAATAATCTGCTCTTAGCTGCCAAATGTCAAACTTCACACTCTGACGGTTCTACCCTTCATCATCATCATCAGGTCATTTTAGTCTACACTACAGGAGCACGACCCTCTCTCTTCCGTCCTAGACAGAAGGAGGATTTGGCCTACACTCCCCACGCTGGCCAGACGGGTTGAGGAGACCTGATCGATGTTTTTATAATGTATTTCCCTTAGTCGCCTTGTACGACATCCACGAAAAGACACGGAGTGATTCTATTCTAGTCTGCCTGAAACCACACGCCCAAGTAATTCAAGCTAAAACACGCTACAGTTTTGAACGTCTATTAGCAGTACATATACGTAATTCAGTTTATCTAGTGTAAGCAATTCCATATAAAAAGTTAAACACATCTTATCTACATTTTATTAAACTTTTAGGTATTTTTAATAAGTAAACTCCTTCAGAACACACCTCCAAGTATGGACATATAAATGACGATAAACACTATGATGGGGAATGGCATTTTGAATATATAAAATTTGTGTTTAAACACATAAAATTTCCGTCCTAGCATTTTGAACAGCCAAAACCACCTTTAACTGCAAAAATGAGTCGAAAGTAGTTTTGACTAAAGAAGTTGGTTAAAACCACTTTTAACTGGTTGGTTAGGTTTTGTTTGTGATTAACAAAACTCGAGTAAGGGAAACGAACGAGATTAGATTTTTTTATTTTATTTCGGAGATGGGGATAAAGTACCTAAAGTTTGCCTAGTCAAACATAGGAGTGCCTTGAATTCGGGTATTGACTACACACAGACCGTGTAGTTTAGACTTTAAATCAGACAAAACCACTTTTGACTAAAAACATTAGTTAAAACACACCAGATGACCCACATGTTCGTTTGCCCGCCTCTATTATAAAATAATAAAAAAATCTGTTAAAATGTTTTTTTGACATAACGTCGTTGTCAAACCAAAATCTGCTATGTGCATTTTTTTAAATTTTAACATTTTGACAATTGCGACTGGGAAATGAACCAAACCATCGTATGAAAAAACTGCTATGTGCTTATAAGTACTATACGACGTACTGTGACAACTATTCAGCACATAGCAGTTTTTTCATACGATGGTTTGGTTTGGTCAGCCTGACCCACTGGTTTTCTCAAAACTATCCACCATATGCGATCCTCCGCTTTCCGCATCCAACCGCTACCAGCAACTTTTTTGAGGTCATTGGTACATCTAGAGACGGGGCGGCCTACGTTTCGTCGCCCCATACGTGGCCTTCACTCTAGAGCTTTCCACCCCCATCCATCGCTGACTTGGCAGATGTGGCCAGCCCACTGCCACTTCAGCTTGTTAACCCTAATAGTTATGACTTACAGGACTTTTCTCTCCCATTTATCATCATATCATTCACCATAATTTGACCTAACTATCTAACAACAAGGACTCATGCTTCTTTCAAAAACACAAATAATAAAACACAAAGCTCGATCGTTAATTAGCTTATTTAAATTAACGAGGAGTGTACATACATCCAATTTGTTCAAACCATCAGATAACCAGAGCATGGCGGTGAAAAGAATTTAAATGGCTACTCGACGGCACGCAGTATTCACGCAATGCAAGTATAAAAATTCAAGGTATGCTCGTGTATCTTATAAATTACTTAACATAATGTAGATCACTATGATATGTGGTTTTTGTTTAACGGGGAGACAACATACTATAATGTTGGAGACATTATTAGATAACTTGGATATTATTTAAATAATACGAGTAGAATTCATTGAAATGTACAGATGCTTTTGAATTAACTTTAAAGAAAAATAGTAATGGACTGCAACCAACATATTGATTCAATTTGTTTCATGATACGTAGTGAAATCAGCATACGAAATGCCTGAGTAAATAAATATATTATATACAGGGTGTCGGGTTTCTAATGGTCCAAACGAAAACTATAGATAGATGGCCCCGGGGGCTATCCGAAACACCCATAAGTATGTTAGACGAAAATTAGTAGTTTTCGAGAAAAAATGATTTCTTTTTTTTTATCATCGCTAAGAAATTTTTTTTTCGGCCTAACTATTCAGCGCGCGACCTTAGTTTTCTTTTTTAACGTGGGCAACTATCGTAGCTTTCAGAGTATTATAAATGCTAACACCTGCAGTGACAACTTTCTGAGAAAAAAAATCTAAAATCGATATTTTTATCTTCACGATATTTTACACACATTTTTAGAATTTTTTACTACCAAAGTTCACATAAAAAAAAATTGTGGAACGTACGTTAAAAACTTGTACACTTATCCAAGATTTATTGTGCAAAATTTCATGTGGTTACGACTTAAAGAAAGTAAAGTATTCATCGAACAGATTTTACGCTAAAAATTGTTTCTGTTGTTTTAAATTATTCTAAAATGGAATTAAAATATTATCACAATCGTTTTTTTTTATTTCGATTTTATTTCGCTCCTCATGTTTCGGAGAGCAGTCGGTCCCGGCTGTTGTAATTAGATGACAGTTGTCAAGTCAAGTCAGTGCTCTTTAGGTAGCTAGAAAACACTGGCCTCCGCCAACCCGCAGTTGAGCAGCGTGGTGGAGTATGCTCTAAACCCCTTCGATTGAGAGGAGGCCGATATCCCAGCAGTGGGATAAATAAGGATTGTGGGCGACCGGGTATTTATATCGCAGCCAATTGGTAGAACCGTCACATTACAAAACGGCTAACTTTAGGCAGATTGCATTAAAATTATCTTTTGGTTAGGTTTGTGTTATTATAACCGTAATTAGAAATAGCCAAGCTATTTGATTCTATTATTATAGTATTCTTGGTGATACACCATCAGGTAACAATTCGATCGCGTAATCATTATGATAAAAAGGATGGTTGAAATAATGGCTCCGCCATTTTTTAAAACAGCTAGACGTTACGTAATGCGGCGGATTATACGAATTGGCTGCAACATTTATACCATTGAAATCATCAAATAAACACCGCTAGACAAAAAGGATTCTCATATTTTGTCTCTCATTAATCGATGATATGTTTAATGAACATTCACGTAGCTATTTGAGTAATGCGACCGGCCGAGCATCGAACCTAAGACCACTAATATCAATAAACCACGTGTCGACCGACGGCCCGCCGTTTGCTTTATAAAGGATGATCCTATTCTAACTAATTGTTGGTTTAATTAATCAAGTCATCAAATCATTTTTTTTAATATATTTTAAATACAACTAACGTGTAGTTGTATTTAAAATATATTAAAAAAAATGTAATTTAATAAAACGAATGATTTCAAAATCGAGGAATACAGTTTGGTGTTGCAGCTACAAATCTATCATCCAAATAATCAATCACATCGCTGGATAGATGAAGGGTCAAAGAATTTATTACGCTAAGAAAGCACTATGGAACATCGCGTGCGGGGGACGGGGAAGCGCTGCCATTTTGAGATAATTTTAGTGCATATATCGTATTCACGTACAACACACGCCTGTGTCCATGTCACACCCCATTTTTTTAACATTACCAGATCATTCTTCTTGCTTGGATGTAACTATGTAGAATTTTTATGTTTAGTTACACATTCTCGAATTTTGTATACTACGGACGGCTGGCAGTCAAGCATACAATACAGCCCACCTGATTGGAAGCGGTCACCGTAGCCATATTAACGTTTGCAATATGAAATATCGCTCGCGCGCCAATAGCCCCACTGTCAACGAAGAAACTCCTTCCTTTCATTCTGGTGACCTCACTCACTCGCAGGAACACAACAACCCTCAAGGGAATTTTTATTTGGCTGCGGTATTCCGTGAGGTGGAGGTACTTCCCCAGTCGGGCAGCTTACAATACACGCAATGCCCTACCTCTCGTTCTACTTCTCGCCAGAGCCCCGTTTGTCAATCAGCAAGGTGCACCACGTGCAGGTGAGGTTGGCTTTGGTTTAAAAATGTTGATGAACCACTTACACACCAAAATTATGTATGACAATCCTTGTGTGGCACCGAATATTGATTCAAAAAACTCCCTACTAAATTAATCTTTGATTAAATATTTTAATTGTTATAATTGGAACACCCCGAATGCGATACGAGTATCTATCGATTAGTAGTTATTTGTGTGTAACGGTGCGTCGGTGTGGACGCATAAACAAACACACGGCGCGTACGACCCATTTCAATTTATATTTGAACAGGGATGCGCGAGAATAACGTGGATATGATCGATTAAAAGGTTAACAGCAGGATCATAATATACACATTTAAGAATTGTTCGTTTTTGTTTCGTTGTAGAATTAAATTTGTTATATTTTATGCATTAATAATAATTAATTCATAAAACAACGATAGTTCCACTTTTCAGAGTGTTTTTATTGTCATTTAGAAAAGGAATTATATAAGAAAATTATTTAAGAATAGGTATCCTATTGGAACTAGTTTGATAGGATACTTATTCTTAAATTATTTTCTTATATAATTCACGTCTATAATATATCGGATATGTATAATAATACATCGGAATTAGCCCGATAGGATACTTATTCTATAGCCATAATAACATTCGTTAAGTACTCGTCCATGGATTATGACAACTAACAACAATGATAGCAAGATAGTGTTTTATGTGCATTGATAAATGTGAATCAAATATCTGTACCAAAGATAGAATAGACCAATCTTGATGTTAAAATTATCGTTACAGTAGAAACTGACATTACTTCACATCATATAAAGTAAAAATAAAAAATAATAATTGGTAACCTACATTTATATCTAGTTGGTATTAACAAAATTCTTCCGATATTCCTTCTTTAATTGTCCTGTAATGAGGGCGAACATAAAAATGTGAAATGACAAGAAAAAAGAATATGACTTTACAACAAAAATAAAATGATTTGTATATTCTCTATTTTTCACTTTTTTATAAATCATTTCCTTATTCTTATGTCTTACTATTAGCATTCCAAAAAATATTATTGGAAAAATATTAATACTGAAAGAAACTTGCATTTTTTCAAATCATTAATAAGATACTATGATCAAAAGTTAGCAAGCAAATTCCATAATTACGAGCTCTCAAGAGGTTTAAAAAATAAATGGTTTTCAATATTTAGTTTACCAAAGACATACAGAATCTCTAAAATACTTAAGAAATGTCCATATTATGTTTTCGTATACAAGGATACCCTATTAAATCACAATAAATGAAAATATTTATATTTATTAGGACGATGTTACTATCTGGAGTGAATTATATTGTTAATACACCCATAAACTCAGATTTAACTGTATTCAATATTTGTTCAGCGGTCTCTATGGGCCACCCGGAAGCTAACCCCTTTATAAAACTTTAAAGCTCTTTTTGTACAGGGGAAAAATGTTGAAGATTAAGTAAGTATCTATCTTTTGTCATTTATGTAAATAAATAAAAAAATGAATGAGTTTTGTTTTGTAGGTTCTGATATCAATATTATATTTAGAGTCCGTGCATACTCAGGAAATCAGATTCTAGGCTACTGATACAAAAAAAAAAACCTTCAGTACACATTCTTAGATTCTATGTCTTTACCGTTCATTGGCAAGTTACAGAGTTATATTTAATAGGTAGGGGAAAAAGTCTTTTCGCATTTTAGTATGTTTGAACTTGTAATAAAATCTCTTTGGTTATACCATTTGTATCTTTCAAGTTTTGATATCTTTAAAAAGTTTAAATTTTAAAAAAGATAATTCCAAATTCAAATTAGGTAAATGTGTGATTTTCATTTGTTTTTTTTACTGTCAAGATGAGTGAATCTAATGAAGAAATTCGATTCATTTTAAAATTTTACCACAAAAAAAGTAAAAATGCAACGCAAGCTGCGAAAAAAATTTGTGACGTTTATGGATCTAGTGCAGTGTCTGTGAGAGTAGCACAAATTTGGTTTAAGCGTTTTCAATCAGGAAATTTTGATGTGAAAGATGCACGTCGCTCTGGTCGCCCTGTTACGGATAAAATGGATGCCATTTTTGAAAAAGTGGAGCAAGATCAGCATATCAGTAGTTACGACGTAGCTGAAGAATTAGGAATTGACCACAAAACAGTTTTGGCGCATTTGAAAAAAGCTGGGTACACTAAAAAGCTCGATATTTGGGTGCCTTACGATCTCACTGAAAGAAACTTAATGAACCGTGTACTCATTTGCGATCCTTTACTACGACGTAATGAAAGCGAACCGTTTTTGAAGAAGCTTATAACTGGTGATGAAAAGTGGATCACGTACGACAAGAACGTGCGAAAAAGGTCGTGGTCAAAGGCCGGTCAGGCTTCACAGACTCTGGCAAAACCCGGGTTAACCCGCAATAAGGTGATGCTGTGTGTATGGTGGGATTGGAAGGGCATTATTCATTATGAGCTGTTACCGCCAGGCAGGACTATCGATTCTGAACTCTACTGTGAACAACTGATGAGATTAAAGCAAAAAGTTGAGAGAAAGCGGCCGGAATTAATTAACAGAAGGGGTGTGATTTTTCATCATGATAACGCTAGACCTCACACATCTTTAGCCACTCAGCAAAAATTAAGAGAGTTTGACTGGAAGGAGTTAATGCATCCGCCGTATAGTCCTGACCTTGCACCTTCTGATTTCCACCTGTTTCGGTCTCTTCAGAATTCTTTAGGCAATGTCAGGTTAACATCACGAGAAGACTGCCAAAACCACTTGTCGTGGTTTTTTGAACAGAAGTCCCAAAATTTCTATAGTAATGGGATCATGTCTCTACCTACAAGATGGCAAAAAGTTATCGAACAAAATGGCACCTACATACTTTAGTTAAATGTAAATAAACTTTAGTAAAAAATGTTTTGAATTTTCATATAAAATACGAAAAGACTTTTTCCCCAACCTAATATATGTGCTATCTGTGGCTGTTTTAATGCCATGTATGTACATACTTTGCTTTGCGAAATCTTATTACCTATGTCTTCAAATTTGTCATATTTTCTTATTTAAACACTTTTAACTAATACCTATATACCTCTAGTATTAAACTATACTCACCGAGATACGTTCCTTTAAATTCTGTTTGAAATTCGTTAATCTCAGTAAATATAACAAAGAATTTCTTTCGGTTTTTATCAATAAATAATCTAAATAAAGAATGTTAAAATATCTGTATAAATTAAAGGATACAGAAAGGATACTGTGAAATTTGGCAAAACTACGATAATATTTATGAAGAATAAGTCGGTAAAAATCAGGCAGTTTGAGAGCCTTCACGGTATGATCATGCGAAGAAAGATTTTGAAAGTGTTATAAGGAATATCTCGGGATTATGAGTTTATTTATAATAATTTATTTGAAATTATGTACACATCTTTAAAACGAAACTTCTAGTAATTTTCCATCTATCATCGGAATTCTCCAAAATTAATCTTCGCGCCAATTTTATTTTAAAAGTTTAAATTCGTTCAGATCGGTTCGAAAGACTAACAAGCAATTTATATTCCGTCTTTCGTTCCATATAAAAAAAATCCTAATGAAGATTAACATATTTTAAACAATCGAATTAAATTCAACCAACCTTCACCTTGAGCAATCAAAAATTCAAATGAGACAGGCGTTGGCACTGTTGGCAGTAGCCGCCGCACGAGAATCTACATAAATCATTAGGTATACTTGAAATATTGTGTGTTTGTTCGCGAAACGTGTCGAAAAGGCGGCTGCATCGCATGTTGTGAGGTAAGGCTACGATTGGGTGGATAAGCGAAGCGGATAAGCGACAGCGGTTTATTTGTGCATTTAAAAAGTTATCTATTCCATGGTCTATGCGTTGCAGACAGACAGGAATATACTTGATTACGCTTTCTGCTTTGTTGTGAATCCAGCCCCCTTACCACCATCTCTTATTGCGATTCAATAATTGAATAGATTGCTTATTCATACTAATGAATAAGCATTCTATTCAGTTATTGAATCGCAATTCAGTTATTGAATCGCAATTCAATAATTGAATTGATTGCTTATTCATACCAATGAAAGCATACCTGTCTTCATAACCTAAATACATTCAAAACGAAGAAGGTACATATTTTAAAGTTAGATTAATTGCTTGTTATTTATTAATTCATAATATGCTTGCGCTGTCATAGTGGATCTGTGGGTACTTATTATTTTCTGTATTTTGTCAGCAAAATGCTTTGAAAACACCTTATGAACCACCTGAAAATGCGTTTGTGTCATAGAGCAAAGACAAATATTACTGGAGAGATGGTAGCCTTGATTGCCACTATAAGCCATGAAGTTTTTGCATTGATCTGGCGATTTAAACATGTAAAAATGTTTTGTGGAGGCATACATAATAATGTCCGAATATTTGATTTCTGTATCACAGCTCAAACTTAACTTGGTCAAAGTTTAAACATCAGAATAGACACTCGATTTTAGCTGAATGTAAAATTTGCTAGATATGTATTTACTAGATTTGCTACATATGTGCGCTTTTCTATATGCTATAATATTGATTTTGAGTTGATAAGTCGAACATTGTGCAAATCGCCAATTAATTACCAATGTAAGACCACCCTAACGGGCAACGGCTAACGCCCATGAGACTACGTAGGTAACTAATGAACGCGGTACCTTTGCGCGGCAGATAACAGAGTTTTAATGCATACCGATGGCATATATATGGACATGCCTTTCTTTCCTGTCCGAAATAAATTAGACATAAAATAACTTTAAACTCGTTACAATAGTCATGAACATAAAAAAATCTTATGCCAATTTGTTTATAATACGAAATAGTTATTTAAAGGGTCGCTAAATGTAATTTAGGTTGCTTTTGAGCAGAATGCCGTTTCCAGTAAATATACGTGACTTGTGAGTAAATAATTTAGAGTTATACTATTGCCTCATTAACAGGGCTGTTTGTGTAATTTTTAGTGCTTCAGAAACTAAACAATATAAATGTACAGTACAAATTGGATAAATGTGTGTCGCTTATATCTATTATTTGTCGAATAAAGTACTCAAAAAGATCTTTCCTTAAAAAAGGATTTTATTATTATGATGTAAAAGGAGCAAAGCATATCAGAAAGGACCATTCCCATTCGAATTAAAGGTTGATGTATACCTAAGCACTAATGGAATCGTGCCAGTATAAAGAATGCACATGTGTAAATGTCAGTTGTAAACATTTCGCGAATACGCGAGTGATTTATTCCATTGTAATTACATTACCTACATACAATATTTTTATATTAATTGTAGTTATGTTTATACGAGTTATAATTACACATTATTTGACGAGCTCGGTGGTCGAATGGTTAGCAATGGCCACTTTGACTCCGAGGTCGTGGGTTTGATTCCCGCACAAGTCAAACATTTGTGTACATGTTTGTTTGTCTTGGTCTGGGTGTTTTCTATAAATTATAAGTATATATTTACAAAAAAAAAATGTATTTAAGTACATTTATTAGTTGTCTAGTACCCATAACACAAGCTTTACGCTTAATTTGGGACTAGATGGCGCTGTGTAAAATTGTCCAGAAATATTTATTTATTTATTTATTTTTATTTATTATACTCCTATCCTTTATCATCCTTTCAGAACCTAATGTATCCATAATGCATAGAGTGCAGAAAATATAATAATATTTACTAATACTATTTGATAGATACAACATACACATAGGTTTGCAGCTCTACACGCATAAGAACTTAATTATAAAATATTTTATTTAACCTATGCCTCGGTAAAAAATGGGATGTGGCTGTGTCATGGACACGGCCGTGTGTTGTACGTGAATATGTTATATGCACTAAAATTATCTCAAAATGGCAGCGCTTCCCCCTCCCCCGTGAGCGATGTTCCATGTGCTTACTTAGCATAATAAATTCTTTGATCCTTCATCTACCAAGTGTGGTGTGATTGAATTTTTGATGGAGATGATTGATATGTTGCTGAACAGTTGTTGAACTGTATCCCCGATTTTGTTCTCTTTCGTTTTTTTTAATTGATTTCGTATGGAAGCAATTTTATAGACATATTCAAAACCGTATTATAATTTTGAGAATTAATTTATATCATATATCTTATATATATATAGGTAATGTCCATAAGACTCTGTCCTTTTATTATTACGAAAATTGTTGCCAACTGTAGCATGTGAGTGTTTTATATCCTCCGAAACACCGCCTGATAACAGGGTGGGTTCAGTACTCATCCTTTGCAGAACCCTTTGCCGACCCTTCCTGTTCCATTATCACCTCTATCCCCATTAAAATAAAGTTGCTGCGATAAAAAGGGATACATGTATGTTTTTTTTTTATTTGATTTATTCTGTGTTAGTAATTAAATATTTTTGTTGTATATCTTCAGTACATTTAGACGCAATATATTTTTTTTAAATGAGGAGGGCAAACGAACATGTGGGTCGCCTGATGGGAAGCAATCACCACCGCCCATGGATATCAGCAATACCAAGGGGTTGCCGATTCGTTGTTAGCCTATACTCCTTCCCACAGAATACAGAAATATTTTTTCTTACTGTGCTCCTTCCTATCTTTCTTTCTGGTGACCTCAGTTACTCGCAGGAACACAACAACCCTCAAGGGAATTGTTATTTTTAGGGTTCCGTACCTCAAAAGGAAAAACGGAACCCTTCTAAGATCACTTTGTTGTCCGTCTGTCTGTCTGTCTGTCTGTCAAGACACTCTAAGTCGAGAATGCGTGGAGGTATCAAGCTGAAATGTGAACTGTATACTCAGGTCTACGGTCCCATGAAGTTGTAAAAAAATCTAACTGCTAAGTTTACGTAAAAAAAAAACGCATATTTCGACACATTCTCAAGGGAATCAAAATTCATAGGGTAGTTTTCCGTTGACCTAGAACTATGAAATTTGGCAAGTAACATCGTTATAGACTACATGTACAAGAATAAATCTCAAAACTATACATTTGTAATTAAATCTGAAAAAATAGGGGGTTAGATTCCATAACTATTTATAACGATCCTACGTACGGAACCCTCGGTGGACGAGTCCGACTCGCACTAGTCCGGTTTTTTTTAATATTTATTTGGTGGTAGTAAATTTACCCACCGTGCATTTCTAAAGTATAATAATCGAACGAGCGAGTGAGACTTTTAAATTGAATCGATAGAAAAATCATTTTTGTATGTATGTTTGTAATTAATTATAACTCTCAAGTACTGTGATGGTAATGAAATTTGACAGTACCTATACATAATATCAAAATTCGTTTGGAATTAAAATTGCTTCAGCAGTTTTTGAAAGACTATCGTTAGTTTAAAAAATTGTATGGCGACATTACTCACACACAAGCCAATAATCTGATTTTGATGAAACTTAACGAATAAATTTCAATACACAAATTTACATAGGTATATAAAATTTTAGAGATATCGATTTCATAAAAATATCGAAGCGAACGAATATCAAATTCGCAAACAACATCAAGTGACAATAAAGGTCAATTATGTAAGTAAACACTAGAAAAGAAAAAACGCTTTACTTTGAAAATTTCATCATCATCTTCATCAGCCTGTATCGACCCACTGCTGGATATAAGCCTTTCCCAATGCTTGCCACTATATGCGATCTTCCGCTTTCCGCATCCAACCCCTACCAGCCAATCTTTTGAGAGCTTCGATCTTCGATAAACAATATACAAGTTGTATAATATATTGTTGATCGAATGCTTCGATCCATCTAGAGAGGGGGCGTCCTACGTTTCGTCGCCCCATACGTGGTCTCCACTCTAAAACTTTCCTTCCCCTGCCATCGCTGACTCGGTATTTGAAACATTAGAATTTTTTAAATCTCATTTTTTTTTACTATCCAAGTGTCTACTCTACTGGTAGACATTTTGAAACATCATTTTTAACAAATCATCACGCAAAAAATTAAGACTACGTCTGCATCATTTCTGTCACTAAAAGTTTACGATTATTACGATTTCATGCTAATAGATGGGCATAAAAATCCAATTAATTTACCATTAAATCAATATCGAGAGGCGAACACAAAACAAACCGACAAACGGAATGATAAAAGTTTTTATTACTTATTTATCTGGTCCTAAAGTTCCGAGTAATCAAAAATGTACATTAAATTTTTTACTACTGCCTAATCTAAAATTTCGCCGGGATTCGCCGCCGATCAAGGGATGGGATAAAGCGAGACACTCGTGATAAGATTATCGACTTTGAAAAGTCTCACAATATAATTATTATTATATTTACGATATTATTCTGTATTTGAAATTAAAATTTCATCAAAATATTTTATGAGGATAACCTTATAAAATATTGTACCTATTTTAATTATAAATATAAGTTTACTAGCTGGCCCGGCGAAGTTCGTATCGCCTTTAAATATTTTTACATTATTTTTTCCGATGAGTTATAAACTATCCTATCTCTCAAGTTGGATAAAACTGCACACACTGTGCAAAATTTTATTAAAATCGGTTGACACTATTTTTTTATTTATTAAGATAATAAAAAAGTTTTATAATAAAAAAAATCCATATATTTTTTTTTTGGTAAATATCGTTTTTGTATATACTAATAATGCCTAAGTGAAAGCTGTTAATGGTTTCATATAAATAGGTAGATTAGATTGTTTCGATTTGTGCTGCAGCCGAAAGTAGAGTTTGTTATAACTATAACAATCATACATAATTTTTAACCAGCTTACCCATATCAATGATAATCCTACATCCAGCATTACCCTTTAACGGTGTGATTAGTTAAAAAATCCACAACCCCATTTCGAATAAACCAAGCCGTTAACGGCGTTGCTAGCTCAAAATAAAATTATGATGATGTCTATATATAAAACTAAAACAAATGACTAACGACGAATCAACCAAACCACAGTATTGGACTATAAAGCAGTCCAAATTCCAAGCGCCTATTTTCGTCGCACGACTATTTAACAATAGTCACAAATAGTGGTTAATTCGTACCGTCAGTGGCTACCTTTATATTGGCCGTATATAAAAAATTTACGAGGACCGAAATAAAGGGTGATAATCGACTAATTTAGAACAGCTATAGGCCAGTTCCCAGGCTATTTTAAAGCTATGAAACTTGTAAGTGGCTATTAAGGGGTTTATTGCTGGAAAATTTATCAAGTGTCGACTAGTGTTTTCAATGTATCCTGGTCAATCTGTGGGATGTAGCAGTTAGTTGATAACCTATTTATAGGAACCAATAAAAATAAGATATTCGGGACATTGTGTATCTTATTTTGTAAGTACATATCTGTGTTCAAAGATTATTTTTTTATAGGTAAAAAGTGTTATTTACTTTATTTCGATATGGTACTTTGGGGTGAATAAAAACAGCGGGGTGAAAGGGCACGGTTATGGATGACAAGTCAATTTCATAATTTGTTTCAAAATTTACTTTTTTCTCTTATATGATTTCTTCTTATTATATGGCCTAAATTGCCATTTTTTAATGTGAATCCGTGTTTGTGAATTAAATTTCAATTCAAAAAATTTCAAAATAACGAATGGTAACAAAATCGGGGGATATAGTTTGGAGTTGCAGCTACAAATCTCCATCAAAAAATCAATCGCACCACTGGATAGATGAAGGATCAAAGAATTAATTACGCTAAGTAATGACAATGGAACATCGCTTGCGGGGAAGGGGGAAGCGCTGCCATTTTGAAATAATTTTAGTAAACATATTCACGTACAACTGGTACAACACACGGTCACACGACCGTCACTTACATGTTTAACATGCCTATTAACAATTGAATCAGAAGAAGTTAATGTTTGCCATACGTTAGCCAACATGTTAATTGACAACACGTCCATAAACAGATATATATTGTTAAGCAACGTCACTACATGTTTAACATGCATATTAACAATTTAATCACAAGGGGCCAGCCATAAATTACGTCACACGTTAAGGGGGAGGGAGGGGGTCGATGAGTGTGACATAGTGTGACAAGGGGGTGGGAGGGGTCCTAAATTTCGTGACGTCACATTTCAAAATCTATTATAATCTAAGTGTTAACAAGAACTTTGAACTATTAACGAAAAACTCAGAAACATTTGCAACTCTAGATGTAAATTTGCAAAATATGTGACATCACACTAGGGAGGGGGGAGTCTCACAAATGTGACCAGCTGTGACAAGGACGGGGGGAGGGGTCAAAAAATCATGAAATTCGTGTGACGTAATTTATGGATGGCCCCCAAGAAGTTAGTAGGATTAGATAGAAGTAGGAAGCTTTCAAATTTGTCCAATTAGGCGGCTCATCTCATCAAGAAGCACCTACCTATTATTAGACCACCCAACCTCTCGCGACATACTTAATGCATAAATTTTACTTACATTATATTCATCATTACTACAAAACTAAAGTTAATCCTCTAATTTCCCCCAAAATTTACAATAAAATGGTAATAAAAGTGAAGTTTAATCCACTGAATGGACGCGTGTGTTCAATTTGTTAGCATTTGTTAACATAAACACGAATTATGTTGATAGTAATAGCCCAATCAGGGAGAAAGGTAAAAGTGAACGGAAAAGTATAATGTCGTAAGTACAAACGTTTTGTTTTTTGGGAACGTAACGTTAAAAAAAACCGTAAAATTTTTATTATGCATAGTCTATCTATATCTAGATAAACAAAATAAAGGTGTTAAGATTACTTTGAGAAGTAGTATTTTTAGCTTTTTTTATATATATTTTTTATCGATTACAATTTATTATGGTTTTATTATAGTTAAAAAATCCCCCCCCCCCCCCCCCATATAACAGCTTAAATTAATACGTGCGACGGCCATACGTACGGGCGCGCTCACATACAAATCGCGCTCGGTGCGTTTGTATGAAGTTACCTTACTTCTTTATTTTTACTATGATGATGGTGAGTCTGTCGACTAGCGAAATAGGCTCTGGTATAAGAGAGATAGGGTACAGCGTATTTGTAAGCAAGGAGTTGTTGCTTTGGCAGCAGGGGTGGCAGCACGCGATAGGTATTTCATGTTGCGAGCGTTAATATGGCTACGGTAACCGCTTCACATCAGGTGGGTCGTAAGCTTGTGTGCCTCCCAACGTAGTATAAAAAAATAGCAACTTGCACCCCTTACTTAATAAACTAATAACAACAAATTGACTTCCGAAGTGCTACCAACAATAATCATTTAAAACCACCCCTCGCGTGGCAAAAGGTCATTAAAAAAATTCAATAAATCAGAGTTAGTTATATTTAAGGAATACAAAAATCCAAATGGATTATTATAATATATCATTTACCAACTCAATGATTTAAAATGGGTCGGGATCTGAGTCATTTGATTAAAAAAACCTTCCTGATTGTGATTAATTTATAAATAACTAGCGACATACCCAGGCTTCGTCCATGTGGGATAATATAAATCTATACTAATATTATAAAGAGGTAAAGTTTTAAAGATTGTAGGATAATCTCTTAATCTACTGAACCGATTTTCAAAATTCTTTTACCAATAGAAAGCCACGTTATTTGTGATATATTATGATATAGATGTCATATATTAACCCGAAAAAGCCAGCGTCAATGTACCGGCTATCTTAGAGCCGCAAGGTATCGTACGTGACGATGGCAAGAGGCCTGACGGTATGTCTCTCGTTCCCTGGAAGATGGGTAGAGCCCTGGTGTGGGACGCCACATGCGTAGACACCTTGGCTCCTTCTCATCTTGCAGGAACGAGAAATCGCGCTGGCGCAGCGGCTGAGACGGCTTAAGATCAACAAATACAGTGTTATCGGCCCCGAATATTCATTTGTTCCATTCCGGATTGAAACCCTTGATTCATGGGGTCCCAGCACAAAAAGGTTTGTAAAAGAATTAGATGGCTGATCAAAAATGCGAAACAATGAATTAAATTTTCCTTTTTTATCTGCATTTTCTTTTTTTTTTTTAAATACTTTCGAACAAATTTGTTATATTTTAATGTTTTCTTTTGATAGTCCAACTATCCCTTGTAAAACAAAAAAAAAACTAGATCGAAAAAATACTCATTTGTAGAAATGTCATGAGAAAATTACTAAAAATTAGAAAATAAAAAATTTGAAAACCGTGACGTTTTTACTAAGGCCAATATTTCATATTAGAGAGACCATGGTGAGGCCTATCGATAAATGGTGGACCTACAGGATTGCTTGCTTGCAGCCCTTGCAGGACCTTAGTATTGCTCGGAATCACATACGCAGGCGGAAGGCAAATATTGACATTTTATAAACATTTGACATTTTACCACATACAAATCTGTGTGCACATTTCTCTCTCATAAACCTATGCATTTTACACATGCGTTCAATTAACATCTGGTAGTATGACGTGTCACCTTGATTGAGTTTTGACGCAGATTGTTATGCAACGCGAGCGTCGACCCCGTGTTTGATGTTTGCAGGGTGGCCACGTGGCCGGCAGTTGGCTGGATTGTCTAAGATAATATTTATGGAACATCAATAAAGAATACAACATAGACTGCGCCATGCGAACCGTTCGTCCTTCGTCCGAGCCACTGGTTAAAAACAGCATCAAAATCGGACTCGTAGTTTTGGAGCTAAATGGCAACATTAATTTGCACAAACATCCTAGCTCCCCAAACCATATATCGTTTCCGTTCCGTCGCGGGTAAAAATAGTAACACAGTGTAAGTACAGTATGGTCACTCCCTGCCGCTCTCTCGTGTCGACCTCACCTCCCCTCTGAGACAGATCTGGAACAGTTTGTATGGCGCCACACGCACACACGCTCGTTCACGCTCTGTTCAGACGTCATTGTTTATGTAATGTTTTGTATGGATTGGCCGGGGTGTGATAGTAGTTTACATATCTAGGGGCATCCAAGGGGCAGGGATGTACAAATTTCATTTGGAAGTCGAACCACAGGCGAGACTCCTAAACGGCCACGAGCGATGTAATTTGAGCCTACTCCGGAGTGATGTATACTTACTACTTTAATTATACTACACTTGAAAAATATGTAAAAGAAAAGAATTGCGCATACTGTCGTGCTTAATATATTCTTGACTTCCCAAGATTCTCCATAATTCCTTAGCGATATATTATTTTAGAAATTGGCCTCACTATTTGAATGACGCATCACTTACGTCATTTGCATAAAATTACTGTTTTACTCATTTTTTAAACCGATTTTTATCGGATTTTATTAATGCAAGAACCAATGTTCAGTTTTCGGCTTCAACCCAGTGCTAGAATATAGCTCTCCCCTCAATCTTAGGGATTTAAACCCTGCCCAATTGCGGATTGGCGGATGTCAGTGTTTCCAAGCCGCCCAAAGGACACTCACTGATTTGGCTTAACGACTTCCATCTAATCACTAATGCCAATAGCCGGCACCAACAGCTTAACGTCCCCTCTGAAGCACGGAGTAGCTCGAGATAAATATCTCGAGCTACTCCGTGCTTCAGAGGGGAGGACCTGGGGGCTCGAGATAAATATCTCGAGCTACTCCGTGCTTCAGAGGGGAGGACCTGGGGGATGTTTCATCATCATCATTTCATTCAAAAGACATCCACTACTGAAAATAGAGCTCCTCCTTAAGTTAACTTTCATAATGACCATTATGAAAGTTTTTGTGCCATTTACATCCATCGGCTTCCTGCGATCTTAATCAGATTGTCGGTCCATCTGGTGGAGGGTCGATCTACGCTGCGTTTTCTTGTCTGAAGTCGCCATTCCTGAACCTATCTGCCTCTGATTTGGTAACAACAAAGGAGATTTACCAAGCGTTTAGATGATTTTGCAATTCATATTATTGGAATCGATGTGTTGGTTTGGTAACAACTAAATATTTTAGGCACTCAATAATGTTAGATCTTTAGGCTTTTAATGCCTTATTTGCCATATTGCTCCAAAAGCTTCCTACTCATACTAATAAATAATCGCAACGAATTTAATCTTCTGATTTGGAAATGAATTGCTCTTGTTATGTTATGTGAATGATTGTATTTGTATTTAATGTAACGATATTGGCAATTAAAAGAGTCGGCCTTGAGTTTCTTGCTAGTTCTTCTCAAGAAGCCCCGTCGCCGGAACTGGCACTTAAATTCACTTTCACATTCAAGATAGTGTGATGAAAGTGAATCTAAGCTCCTGCGGATTTAGAGTAGTAATGATTTAGATACATGTTCTTATATTTAATTTGTATGACGTTTCTAAGTGCTTTATAAAGTCCAAGGAATAAAGATATTTTGATTTGATTTCATCATCATCATCATCAGGTCCATTTTAGTCTCCACTACAGGAGCACGACCCTCTCTCGTCCGTCCTAGATGGAAGGAGGATTTGGCCTACGCTCCCCACGCTGGCCAAACGGGTTGGGGAGGTTGTGAGTTCCAAATCATCTATGTCTTACCCCCGGGACTGCAATGAACTTCATTGTTCATTGCCGTTTTTAGTGGTCGCCGCTATTAATTCTGGTTACACAGGAGACACTGTGGTGGGAATGTGTGGTGGGCCTCCGTCCTCATCAGCTGTCAGAATCATTCGCTAAGGTAATATTGGGCTCAAAATGTCCCGACATTGTATTCCTAGAATGGCTAACCTAATCTAGTCCTGAACTGACTCGCAAATATTTACTCTCCAACATACCTGGGTTTTGTGAGTCGTTGTATAGACGCTCTATTTTAGCCCTGATATGTTGTGTATGCTCCAGAATACGGTTTGGTCTGTATTGTGCATCGCAAGCGGTCACCCACAATATTTCGTACAGTACGGACGAAGAATAATCGAAATACGATTCCTATTGTAGCCTTGTCTGTCTGTAGAAAGTAGAATTTTCCGGGCTTTTTCAATGCGCTCTCATTCGACAATTAACCAACCAGCCCCCTTACCACTAATAATAATAGAATAAGTGACTCTATTACTAATGGAATAGAGTCACTTATTCATTGGTATGAATAAGCATTCTATTCAGTTATTGAATCGCAATAAGAGATGGTGGTAAGGGGGCTGATTTGATTGGGAAGCCTCTACTTTAGAAAAAGAAAGAAAAAAGAAAACACACGATAATGGTTTATTTCCAAATTGCGTAATCCGTTTGTTCAAATAAATAAAAAAAAGTTAATAAATGTTGTTCAAGTTCCTTTTAGATGTACCTAAAACATTGGATCCAATGAGGCAAAATCCAATTGTTGTTGCGACGACGGACGCGTCCACACGTGCTCATAACTGCAACACTCGCCGGGCTCGGTTTGGCGATCTCCGCTCTCGCTCATTTAGTACAAAACAGTCAAACAATACAAAAAAGTTACATAAGGTATATTTTTTTTTTTATACTACTTCGGGTGGCAGACAAGCATACGGCCCGCCTGATGTGAAGCGGTTGCCGTAGCCATATTAACGCTCGCAACATAAAATATCGCTCGCGCGCCGCCACCCCCGCTGCCGACGCAGCATCTCCTTCCTTTCTGGTGACCTCACTCACTCGCAGGAACACAACAACCCTCATGGGAATTGTTATTTGGCTGCGGTATTCTGTAAGGTGGAGATACAACCCCCAGTCGAGTAGCTTACAATTACGCTCCCTACCTCTCTTTTCGTCAGAGCTTCGTTTGTCAGTCAGCAGGGTGCACTGCGTGCAGGTGAAGTTGGTTTTGGTTCAAAGGTGTTGATAAACCACTTACACGCCAAAATGATCATGCATCTATGACTTGTAAAGAATTCTTCTGAATCTCGGTTTGGTTTTTAGAACAGTCACTGTTAACAAAAATTACGGTCAACGTTATCTTCTAGACAGGTAGCAATGATAGATATTTGTCATAATAGAAAACAAACATAAATTCTTACATTTACGATAAACATGACATTTACGAATATATCATTTGTAGCTAGACTTCAAAATGATCTATCGTATCCTCTATTTTTTTATCAATAGGCACACAAACAGTTAACAAACAATAAAGTTCAGTATTGCAATAGGCTATTTGACTAACATTTTTTTCGGTTTGATATGTACGGACGTCTCAATAATATAACCATAGGTGAAAGAATTACTTCGATAGCACAAAAATCTCTCCGATATGTTAATTTGATCACAATTTTGGACTTTCCCGAAAGCGCTCCATACAAAAGGCTACCGAGTTATTACCAGGTTTGTATTTTGTATGCATCAAATCAGAAATTTGTACGACAGCTATGTTAAATATTACTTTTATGTAATTAGTATCATAATAAAAGTTATAGTATTTTATTGCTTCTCCAATGGAAATATTATATTTTTTAATAATTTCATACTTTTAGAATGGACTTTCTCGCCTTTCTTCCAACTTTGATCAACTCTAAAATAAGTCGGACGGAAGATATTAGAATGAAAGTTTGCAGATCTTTATAATTTATACAATTTTTGAACATTGTCAAATAGCCTATTACAAATTATTTTCAGGTTAGTTCATAATCCAAAAGAGTACATACACCAATACAATAACGAGTGACAATAAGCGCATAGGGGCGAAACACATAACCGCGTTGCGGCACCGCACCGCCAAAACCGCCGGCCGCAACGCAGAATTTAGCGGTGCACTGCGCCGCACATAGTGTACAAAAAGTAACATAAAGTAAGCGTTTAATCAAACTTTAACTTTAAGGAAATGTAACATTTTTGATTATTTTTCTTACATACATTCAACAATAGTAAAAAAACACAAAGAAATGGTTGCCATGTATGGCAACGCTTTATTTCGCGGCGCCGCGACGCAACACTCAACCGAGCGGCGCGTCGCCGCGACGCGGTTATGTGTTTCGGCCCTTAAATAGTAATTAAAACAGTTTACATTACTTATTTGACAAGCTCGGTGGTCGAATGGTTAGCAATGGCCACTTTGACTCCGCGGTCGCGGGTTCGATCCCCGCACATGACAAACATTTGTGTGCATGAACATGTCTGTTTGTCTTGGTCTGGGTATTTTCTATGTACTATAAGTTTACAAAAAAAAATGTATTTAAGTACATTTATTAGTTTTCTAGTACCCATAGTACAAGCCTTACGCTTAATTTGGGACTAGATGGCGCTGTGTAAATTGTCCAGAAATATTTATTTATTGTAATAATAAAAAAATATTTCTGGACAATTTACACAACGCCATCTAGTATTAAATTGACTAGATATGACGCCCTAGCCGGCAAACAAACGAATGGAAATCCTGGGAAAGGCATGCCCGGTCCTGGAGGACTACAGGCTCTTCCCATTAAGCGGCATACAAATACATGGAACATCCCTCCAGACAGTCAGAGGATTACGGAGAGCACAAAAGAAAAGTTCCATGAGGGTAGACGTGTCACCGGTGCTACAGCACTGGATCCACTCTAAGATAAGATAAGATAAAGATAATTGAGTAGATATAACATTATGATTACGAGTCTAGCTTAGAGGGCAGAATTTTATTAAAATTTGCAACATTGGATTTAAAATATGGAGATCAGAGTGTCCCACCACGGTACCATCAAAATGCAAAATCAAAGAATTTGTTACTATTTTCATTTTTTATTTCAGACTCAGTAAGTTAAAACATAATCAAGTAATACACATTCAATGCAATACATTTTTATTGCAATTAATATCCGCATGTAAGGAAAGTGGATCGCAACATTGTATCGAACAAGTTCTTCATTTCCAAAAAGTTAATTATGCCGTTGCTGCAGGGAAGACTGAGGCGAATAAGTATGTTCGTACAATCAGACAGTATCAGTTTGTTAAATCACATCAAAATTGTTTATACCCAAAGATGTTATAAATAGATTGGCATACCCATACTAAAACTGCGTCAGTAAACAGTTCCCTTCATCTGGGGTCTCCCAGGCTAGACTAGGCTATCGCTATCCTTATCATCTCGATGCTTTAATATACTTGCTATCTCTTTCCCATGCTGAGTGCGTAATATCTATACAATTTTTGAACATTGATTGATTTATGATTATATATTGTATTATAGATTATATATTGATGATATATTGATTAATTATGCTATAATTGAAAAAGACGAATTAATCGTGTGTTCAAATGAAAACACGATTACGTCGTCTTTTTGGATAGTTCATTCTTTTCTTAGTCTTTTTTTTTATATTACGTCGGGTGGCAGACAAGCATACAGCCCGCCTGATGTGAAGCGTACACATCATTCCCCAGTCGAGTAGCTTACAATTATGCTCCCTACCTCTCTTTTCACCAGATCTTCGTCTTTCAGTCAGCAGGGTGCACCGCGAGCCGGTTAAGCTGGCTTTGGTCATAAAAGTCAGTTTTATCCAAAAAATATATCATAAACCGCACAGCTAGCTATTTCAAATAATAGACACAAAAGATAAACAAAACAGTCACACACTTAACCTCTAATCGTCTCCGTTCTTTTAATATACTCTAAATATACCTACAATATTCTAATAATAATCTAAAACCACAATAAAAACTAGTAGTACTAACATTATAATTATAATAAAATATTATATTATTTATTGCACATAAATTATTATAACATAGCTACATTAGAAGTGTATAAAGGTGAGCTTATCTCTACAAGAGATCTCTTCCAGCCGACTCTATAGACAGGCGACTCTATAGGAAACATCACTTGACAGATGATTACTATATGTGCGTACTTATTAATAAAGAAAGAGAGAAAAAAAAAAAACAATCAAATGATATTTTGACTTATTAAAAGAGTAATATTCCCAAATGAAAATGTCGAAGTGGCACTAAACCTTGAGAACCGCGAGATTAATATTCAGATAAGTGAAGAGATCGCGTTTAGATAACTTTATTATGTCTTACTTATATCATTTATCATATTTTATTAGTCCACGCCTACAGTCATTTGTTATGTTTTGGCAACACTAAACGATGGGTTGCTTTTTAAAAAACCGACTTCAAAAAGGAGGTGGGTTTTAATTTGTCCGTATATTTAAGAAGAAATGCTTCAATGACAGATTTGAATGAACTAAACGAAAGACAAATTGGCTGAAAATGCTTGAAAAATCAATATCTTTTTTTTATGAGAGGGAAGCAAGTAAGCATGTGGGTCACCTGATGCACAGTAATCACCACAGTCGTCGATCATAACTATCAGCTTGTATCTACCCATTGCTGCATATAGGCGTTCCCCAATGCTTTCCACCATATACTCCGATCCTTTGCTTTCTGCGCCCAATGTTTCGTCATACTGTATAGTTTTTTTTATCATAATAGGAGGGCTCACAGAAATTTTAATAACAAGGCTTGTCTGTCGACAACCTTCATTCATCCCACTACTGGGATGAGGTTGTACCTCAACTTCTTTCCCTACCCAGCAACCTTGCCGGCTAGGGAAAGAGGTATTGGAGTACTTACTCCATTATAAATATTTAAAAAAAATGTAAAAATTCACATTCCCCTACGTGAGATTTGAACTCACGACTTCTCGATGACCGGTCGAGTGCTATTCCAACTGAGCTACTAGGAAGGTTTGTGTTGGTGACGAATTTTTGAATATTATATTTTTACTGTGTGAGTCACAGTGTGGCGTCATCAACCTATTAAGAGCCATATTACATTTTGACTGTGATTTTTGCGTAAAATGGTCAATTTTGGCGTTCTCGATCTCGGAAACAAAAATACATTAACAATGTTGACTTATTGAATAGTACAGAATAGCTATTGGCATAGTACGTACCGGCCTCGCTTTTTGTAAATTTTGCTTAACTTTTTAAATAAACCCAAAATTGCAGAGAAAGATTTTCATAAAATGCGCGCATTCACTATTTTGAGCTCCTGGATTGTACTATTGTTCCAAACAAATGAAATAAAAAAAATAAAATGTTATTTGTTATATAGTCGTATAGTACATAGCGGCCTGGGAAATTTGAAATATCATTGATTTAATATAGAAAAAAAACATTATTTTAACCAAAAAAACTTCGAAAATCGCTTTAAGTAAACTGTTAATTTCTCGAATAATCGATCATATTATTGAGCAAAACTTATACGAGAATAATTGTTACTTCAAGATGAATAAACTTTGTAGCATGAATTTATTATCTTATTTCAATAAAAACGATAACTAAAACTTCAAAATTACTACAAAAAACGATGCACCGGCGGCCTTCGCGGGTTTAGTACTGCGCGAGAGCTCGTCAGCGTGCAAATGTAATAGGGCTCTTAAGTAATTACAAGGAATAACAGTCTATCGTTGCAGATGAAATTTGACTATTTTTTAACATCAAACTAATTTTTGGGGTGTAAGTGGTTCATCGACATCTTTGAACCAAAGCCAACTTCACCTGCACGCGGTACACCCTGCTGACTGACAAACGAAACTCTTGCGAAAAGAGAGGTAGGGAGCGTAATTGTAAGCTACCCGACTGGGGAATATACCTCCACCTCACAGAATACCGCAGCCAAATAGCAATTCCCTTGAGGGTTGTTGTGTTTCTGCGAGTGAGTGAGGTCACCAGAAAGGAAGGAGATGCTGCGTTGGCAGCGGGGGTGGCGGCGCGCGAGCGATATTTTATGTTGCGAGCGTTAATATGGCTACGGTAACCGCTCCACATCAGGCGGGCCGTATGCTTGTCTGCCACCCGACGTACTATATGAAAAGAAAGGTACTCTATGTGCCGGTGCACAACTTCCAGAATTAAAATTTCGTATGTTTGTCGCGCAAAATATCTATAAGTAAACATGTTAGGTAACTATGCCAAAGTGTTCCATGAAATTCCATACATTTGTTTTGTTTACTAGTATTTTGAATAAGCAATAGATCACTTGTTTCCTCTGCGTACATCATTTGTCTCTGGCTAATGTATTTGTGTTGTAAATTCACAGGGACGTGTGGACACGTACGACGTTTGTTAAATTTGTTCTCTTAAATCCATACATCACGAATGTTAAAACTTAATTTATTGGTAGCCCTAAATTAATGGCCTTTAACTACGTAGGCGGGTGTTTAGTTTTTTTTTTTTTTTTACAAATGGGCTTTCATATTTTTATTTTTGTAAAAAATATTTTTCTTTAAGCTATTATTATTTAAATAGTTGTCTTGGCCAACTTGCCAGAATATTATAAATATTTTTGATAATGGAAAAATTCACCTACTCCGCCTAGGTGGGATTTGAACCCACGACCTCGATGACCGGTCGAGGCTCTTCCAACTGAGCTACCAGGAAGGTTTGTGTTGGTGACGAATTTTTGCATCTTACATTTTTACTGCGTGAGTCACAGTGTGGCGTCATCAACCTATTAAGTAATTACACTACTAAACAAGGCATAGCACCACCTTTTCATTTTCAAAAATATTTATCTTTATAAGCAGTCCAAATATATGAATATAGCATCAGAATGCCTAGCGAAAGACGGGACGGGAGCCTACGACACATTCACCACCGCTGTGTCTCCTGTGTAGCCAAGATTAACACCGGCGACTACCAAAAAGGCTATGAACAGAACCATTAAGGCTGGCAACGAATCGGCGACCCCTTGGTATTGCTGGTCTCCATGGGCGGTGATGATTGCTTTCCACTAGGTGGCACACTTGCTCGTTTGCCCCCTCTCATAAAAAAAAACCGGCCAAGTGCGAGTCGGACTCGCGCACGTAGGGTTCCGTACCATTATCAATAAAAACGGCAAAAAAAATCACGTTTGTTGTATGGGAGGAGGGAATAATTTAATTATTTATTTTTAAAGTGAATATATAACTAAATAATATGTGAGAACTTCAAGCGTCTACCTATTACCGTTATGAATTGCGAGCAAAAATGAGCAAATAAATCACGTTTGTTGTATGGGAGCCCCCTTAAATATTTATTTTATTCCGGTTTTTATTTGTTGTTATAGCGGCAATAGAAATACATCATCTGTGAAAATATCAACTGTCTAACTATCACGGTTCATGAGATACAGCCTGGTGACAGACGGATGGACGGACGGACGTCCGTCCATCCTACCCTAAAAAGAACAATGAAGTACACTGCAGCCCGGGGTTACTACGACTGCCTTGGAACTCACAACGAATTTAATCACAAGAAAATATTAGGAGTAAGAAGCTTCTCGAATTTGACTTCCTCTCTTGGCAATTTTGTGTGTACAGCAAAATGGCAAATAAGGCAATAAAAGCCTAAAAAGATGGCTAGTCAAATGAAGCTCAATTGTCGTGCACCACGGATTTTAAATATGACGCTTGAATATTCATTTATTCACAATCATTCTTAACAAAGCGTACATGCACATAGTGGTAGAAAAAGATGGACAAATTAATAATGTTACAAATCACCTATTGAGGCACTTGTGATTTTATATTTATAAATCTATTATTTTTATATCCCTGTGAGAATACATTATGTCATAATACAAAGAGTATATAAATTATCGAGGTCTTCTCAATGAAACAACTATCACTTTTTTTTTTTTGAAAAATATTTACCTTGCAAGTTGGCCAAGACAACTATTTAAATAGAAACAACTATGAGTCTATTATGAAATCAAAGATACTAGAATACGAACAGTATCATTTTTTTTCTTCTTTTTTTTATTTTTTTTTGTAACGGTATCTTATATATACTCATACGGTGCTATCCGTGCTGTCAAAGCAAATTATCGAGGTCTTCTCAATGAAACAACTATCAGTCTATTATGAAATTAAAGAGGTACTTCAAATAGCACGCACAAATCTCTATAATTAACCAGTCAAAAGCCAATAACTCGCTATAAAGATAATTTGTACACCGTTACTCACTTGCGTAATTGTAATTAGTCTTTGTTACAAATATATTTTATAATTACAGCTATATAAGGTATTTATTACAGTTCATTTATTTCGGAGTTCTTTGGTGTAAGCCGTCGGTGATCAACGGGCTGGTCCACTCAGACTAAGTTAAATTTTAATTCATCTTTACATATTGGAGCCTAGATGTTACATTGTACTAACGATCTCTACAAACAGAATACTTCATTTAATATACAATATTATCTTTTTAGACACGACATATTAATTTGTTTTATGTCTAGTGAATCAAAAGGTACTTCCTCAGACGTGTTCGATATGTTATACTTCTCTTTAGGGTCTATGATTAGGATTGTTGACGATCCCAAACTGACAGACGGTCTAAACCTTTAAGTCTGAGAAGAGATTTTGAGATGATGAGAGATTTTGTGTTTTACCCATTGTACAATGGGGTGTGTTCAGAGGAGTTGTTTGACATGATGCCCACGGCCTCTTTCTACAGTCGCACCACTCGCCATCGACAGGGTGAATTCATCCTCACATATTGGAGCCTAAATGGTCGCGTACTGTGCGGTTTCAGAGAAGTTTTCTCCCGCGTACTGTCAAGCTATAGAATGAATTGTAATAATTAATGAATAACTAGCTAACCCAGGCTTCGTTCATGTGGGATAATATAAATGTAAACTAATACTATAAAGTTTGACAGACGGTTTAGAACCTTTAAGTATGAGAAGAGATTTTGCGTCCCTTTGTAGTTCTACCGATCGTACAATCGGGTCTGCTCTGAGGAGTTGTTTGACATGATGCCCACGGCCTCCTTCTACATTCATACCGCTCGCAATCGACAGGGAATTCATCCTCACACATTGGAGCCTAAGTGGTCGCGTACTGTGCTGTGGTTCCAGGGAAGTTTTCTCCCGTGTACTGTCAAGCTGTGGAATGAACTGCCTGTCGAGGTTTTCTAAGGACACATGGGGTTCTTCAAAAAGGACCTGAAGAGGTTTTTACAAGGTCGGCAACGCGCGTGTGCTGCGGATGGTGTTACAGGCGTTCATAGGCTACGGTAACAGATTTCCATCAGGCGGGCCGCATACGGCTTATTTACCACTAAAAAAAATAGAGTCACAGAGCTATGGAAAGAGCTATACTCGGGACTCGCAGACGTTCTTAGTTTATTGGTTCGTATCGACACTATCGACCTAGAAAAACTGGAAGTAGATTTCACGATAAACGACAAAGGTAAAGTTTATCTATCTTTTCCTTTGTCGTTAAGCGTCAAGCGAGGCCATAAAAAGTATTATAGAAACGGTTGAGGCTTTGCGAAACACTGCCGCAACCGTGTCAACTCGCGTATAATACAATACCAAATAGAATACAACTCAACTAGAGGTGTATGGTCCAAGTATAAAGCGGAAAAAAAATATCATTGGTCAAAGGACATAACAAATAATAGAAACAGAAGGATTTTTCTTTTTCTATCTTATTTTTAAGTCACAATTATTTTTATGCCACAGAATGACTAGCTTATTCTATCTATATATAGAAAAAGAAGGATTCTTCTTTTTCTATCATTGGACATTCTTTTTCTATATTTCCACTGGACTGGCTTTTCCGTTCTTGATAATGAAAATCATAGGTATGTGTTAATTAGAAGAAGTACGAATAAGACGGTCCTGGCAACTAATTTTGACGATGCCATCTATAATAATGCGCAATAGAGCACATTGATAACTAGTTATAGTTTAAAAGACTCTCATTTAAGTATCTACAGATTTTCTAAAACTGCAGCATCAAAATGGCAGAAGATAATCGAGTAGGGATAAAAATATTAGTGACAGCAGCCTATCATATTCAGTGTGCAATGATGTATTTACGGATGCCTTACCTAAAGGCCCAACACGTGTCGCAGAGACAACCACGGCAGCTGGAGTTGAGATGACCAAATTCCTATTCCACTAACGTTTTTCACTAATCTAATCTGCTAACCAAAGTTACTTAGTAAATAAATTAATCTATGACACCTTTTTGATTTATGACACGTTTACTAATTTATTATTTTTGAAGGAACTATAAATTTCACCTAGTTTAATGCTATTAAAATGTCGCCGTCGCAATATTGTCATTTATTAAATATCGCTGAAGTTTATAACTTCGACGTATGTCAAATATACGGACAATATATTTAACAGAAGACTTACTTAAACCAGCGGGATACTCAGAGCGACCACCAATACATAGATTCTGCAATGTACGGGCTGTTCGCACTATCACTGAATCCGATATTATTGCCGTGACATAAATTCCGAGCTGTAATTATCGGTAACTTTGTACGGTTATGTGCAAAGTTAACGATAATTACGCATACACGATTTTAGCAATTCCGGTGTGATTAATCTGATATAATTATCTGGCTATTTTCATGCTCATCGAATAAATCTTTTGTCAAATACGAACTTGTCACAATGCGGGATGGTTGGCAAGAGTTCAATTTGTTGTCTCGCTAATTGGCGTCTTTATAGAAGTCAATTGATGTAACTTGACGATCTTAATTATATTATTTTATAATATATCTTATGGATAAAACGTTTTGTCATTTTGGAGTGGTCGACAAGCTTTTTTATGTCTATTGCGGATATTAATAATTTATGTTATATATATGATCAAAGCCAGCTTCTTCTAATTAAATCAATTCAGTTAATAAACCATGTAATAAACTCAATATAAAAGAAACTTATTTCGGTTTATGTTTTCGATCTTACAAGGGAGGTTACAGGTAAAAGAACATAATTATTGATCAAAAAATATCTCTAAGTAGAAAGTATAGTGAGAGGAATAGACTTGTAGAAACTTAACAACACTATACTCGTATATGTATCACATGAATCAACTACGTGTTGTCATTCCTAATGCAGCACTTCCTTCGGACCTCTCATAGAGTGACGATGACTAGAGTATTTTAATTTAATTCCGGTCTTTTATGGTTAAGCCACGTCATAATGCTAATTATGTTGACACCTAGTAAAACCATTACAAATAAAAGGAGGATTTCACATGACCTACCAAAACACTAATAAACAAACGGGACTATCTGTCACGTACCAATTACCATTCCGGGAATGTTACACTTTGTTCTTACTTTAAAACCGGATAACGTAAGACAATGCAAACACCGACTGTTCTATTATTTACTAACATAAACTCGGTTCATTAAAAGGTAGTTGGGACCCTGGACAATGGAGTAAATAAATACCGCTGAGAGATAGGTCGACAGTTAATTTTTACGTTAAATATTTTTATAACCCTTCTTAAGTGAAAGCGGATACTCGAAATCAATGTCGATCGATCGAGATTGGGATTTTACGATCTCGGCATACCTATCCCATTTGTTACGTCGAATTTTTAATATAATACATAGCTTTGTATTCAGTGATAGATAGAGTAGAAACAATACAACAACACTGTCAAATCATTTGTTTGAAATCCAATAAATAAACCTAATAATAAAAATATAAAATAAAAATTTGTAATATTTTTAATCTGTACACAAATGATTAGTGATAAATGTTCAGACTTTTTGAGCACTGTTGTGGTTCTAAACCAATTTTCGTAACTATAATGATATTGATTCATAATAGAGATAGTGTATGTGTGCAAGTAATCATTTGAGTGTTTATAGCAAAATCTTTGAATAGGGTATTTGAATAGGGGCTGTCGAGTCATTCCAAGAAGTCGTGCAAAATAGCAGAAAAATTACACTATCGCTTTTACAGTAAACTTATTACAAATAATTGAAATTTTTCAAGTCCTTGAAGTCGGGAATAAGATGAAGAAATAATACGAAGACGGGTTCTAAAGGACTTTGTTTCCAGAACCGTAAAGCAATTTAATAAAAAACTAAAAATCTGAAAAACTGGTTTGTGGATTTCATATATTTTTGCCTGTGATTTTAGGATAAATTATGTTGTCTGATAAAGAGAATTCAACGATACATAAAATATCTTATAGCAGTTGATTACTCTAACAACTTTTTGTATTTTTATGTTACAGTTATTTAAAATTCATATTAATTGGAAGAAACAGAGAAATAAATTTTCAAAGCTGTTTTATGCTATTTATTTTAGCGAAGCATATATAATTTATGTTTATTTTCTTTTTATACTGTCGTCATTCATATGTCACCATTCCTATTAGTTAGCCCTGGCACGCACATTACACGCAATGTGTGTGTGTGTGTCAGTGATTAATTACTACATTTGGGGTGTAAGTGGCTCACCTCAACCTTTAATACAAAGCCTTTGATTTGTCTCCGTCCTGAAAAGCAGAATGACTATTAAAGACATTGGAATATTGACGACGAAATAAAATAAAAGAAAGAACATTTTCTCATACCAATAGTGTCAGTTGAAAAAGGATTGTAATATTTATTGGTTGTCAAATATTTATGCGTGTGTTCAGAAATTTATATCCAGCTCCGTATATATAGAAAAAAGGACTTAATTAAAAAAATGTCAGATCGGAAAAAAATGTCGCACATCACAAGGTGCTGCAATGGAGAGAATTAAACCGATTTTTTTTTGTGATATTATCTTAATAAAGTACTGTACTTAATATTTATTTTATACTTATTCATTATATAACTTTCATAAAATAATAAATTTAGTTCAGCTAATAAGTAACACGACATTCTTTGACTGTTAGGCGGTAAGAAGTTCGCCGGAACAGCTAGTAAGCAATAAAGTAATTTTTCTATACCATTAAAGTGGCAAACAAGCATACGGCCCGCTAGATGAAAGCAGTAACCGTAGCCTACGAATGCCTGTAACACCAGGGGTATCACACGCGCGTTACTGACGCTATAAAGACCTTTTCACGCCCGTATTGAAGAACCCCATGCTGTAGTCTCCTGAGAAAATCTCGACAGGCTGTTCATTCCACAGCTTGACAGTACGCTGGAGAAAACTTCTCTGGAACCACACAGTACGCGACCACTTAGGCTCCAATGTGTGAGGATGAATTCACCCTGTCGATGGCGAGTGGTGCGACTGTAGAAGGAGGCCGTGGGCATCATGTCAAACAACTCCTCTGGACACACCACATTGTACAATGGGTAACAAAACCTCTCATCATCTCAAAATATCTTTTCAGACTTAAAAGGTTCTGTATTGTCTGTCAGTTTGGGATCGTCAACAATCCTAATCATAGACCCTAAAGAGAAGTATGACATATCGAACTCTGAGGAAGTACCTTTTGATTCACTAGACATAAAACAAATTAATATGTCGTGTCTAAAAAGATAATATTGTATTTTAATGAAGTATTCTGTTTGTAGAGATCGTTAGTACAACATCTAGGGTCGTCTCGCTGTCGTTTTCTACAGAATCCGTATTATATGACCCTTTTATTACGAAGAGATAGGCCACGAGATTAGCGGGTAACTTGTATGTATTGGTTTTTAACCACTGAATTAATATATGTTGAAAGGCTGAAATCTCTATGTGAATATGTCTTTTAGTGTTATCTTAAGACGAGCTCGGTGGTCGAATGGTTAGCAATGGCCACTTTGACTCCGAGGTCGTGGGTTCGATTTCCGCACAAACAAACATTTGTGTGCATGAACAGGTCTGTTTGTCTTGATCTGGGTGTTAAGTATGTATTTACAAAAAAAAAATGGATTTAAGTACATTTATCAGTTGTCTAGTACCCATAACACAAGCTTTGGGACTAAATGGCGCTGTGTAAATTGTCCAGAAATATATTTAAAGTAAAGCTATTTATCAGGGTTCAATGTATATCAAATAAGTGTGCCGGCCAACAAATCTGTGTTTATTTTTATATGAGAGCGGCAAACGATCATGTGGGTCACCTGGTGGAAAGCAATCACCACCGCCCATGGAGATCAGCAACACCAAGGTATCACCGATCCGTTGCCAGCCTTTTAAGGGAAATAAAAACTCTGTTCTTGAAGGCTCCCATGTCGTAGTAGTTCGGAAATACCGCTGAGGTAAGGTGATTCCATAGTTTCGTGGTATAAAATGTCTTGAAACGTACAGTAGTAGATCGCAAATTATCAATATGATATGGATGTTCTTATCAATATGGTTTGAGAACAATTGGAGGATAATAGAAGCTACTAAAAATGAAATGATTTTTGCTTTTAAGTAGCTTCTACCCCCTTACCACCATCTCTTATTGCGATTCAATACCTAACTGAATATAATGCTTATTCATACCAATGAATAAGCGACTCTATTTCAAATGGAATAGAGTCAGCTATGTATATGATTATAAATAAATTACATCTCTATAGAAATAAATAAATGAAAAATTAACGAGATACTAACACAAATATTTGTGTCGATTGAAATTAATATGCAATTGATTGAATCAGTTACTTGAAGGTATCTAAAACCATAGGTTCAATTATCATAAATTTATTCGTTAAGCTTAGGAATGTCAGCCAACTTTATAAATAAGTAGTTTAAGATCGAAATTATTGTTGCAAGTGTGAATTTGCAGATAAATTTAGGTAAGCACTTATTATATAACTTATTTAGCATTTTATTTTATAACTTGAAATTTGTTTTATTAGTAAACCCATTGAATGATAAATGTTTGAATGCAAAGATTTATCTGTCATATGAAAAAAATAATGAAATATCTATTTTTCAATTAAAAATCAATTGTAAGTACTTTTGTTGAGCAGCGTGGTGGAGTATGCTGTAAACCTCCTCGAATGAGAGGACACCCGTATCCCAGCAGTGGAATGGTAAGTACTTTGAATTTGAAGTGCGTCTCTTAAATACAAATATAAGTTACAGTAATTTTTTAACAGCTATGATATGATGTTCCATCATGAAGTTCCAGTTCATATCTTCCGGCTCCATCATCAAATCAGTTCAACAGTACCATATTATTGTATTGTCATCAGAACTACTTAGAGCGGCCAATTTTCATTACGCTACGATCCTTGGAAGATGGTTAAATTAGTTGCCTTAGATTCCATTACATAGTTAGTTACATACAGGTCGACCTAATAAAAGCGTATTAAAAAAGATCAATTACAATTTTGACAATACATACGTACTTTCTTTCTTTGTACGAACCCTCTTTACAAGCATCGCTGTTTTCATGGCCCGCAGTTTTATAGGTGCTATATACATTACCTGCCTCACTGCCTTGACATGTATATTAGAGTTATACACCGCCAGTCAAGGTTATTGGGTTACCGGCTTATCAAACTGTTACTACGAAACTCGGCCATAAGTCAACATGTTCGGGGTGTAACCTCACGAAGGTCATTAGAGCCAGGACCCTACCGACTAGCGATAGGTCGCTCTAGCGGAAGGCACCTAGGGCATCTCGAGCCCGATTGAGGAAGTACCTCCACGGGCTCCACCTTACAAAAGACCTCAGCCAAACAACAATACCAACAGAATAGACCGGGTACCGAGTACCGGGTAGACGTTGCTTGATTTCCATGTTCAATTAACCTGACCGAGCTACTCTATTATTATTTTTTACCTAATTGTTGTTGACTCAATAATTTTTCTATAGATTTTTTTTTATATCATTTTAAACCGATTTGAAATGTATTTTTTTTTAGTATATTATGCGATTGTGCAGGCTGTTATAAACTTTAATTAGAATTTGAAATTGAAAATTAATTAGATTGTGGAAGTAAACACTTTATTTCAAAGTAAAATAATTTATTATACAATTTTTAATTTATAATTCCATTTAAAACTGAAAATTATTCAATAAATTATTTTAAGTAGTAATTATAGTCACATAAAATTAATTTGCATTTTATAATGCTAATTAATTTTATATAAAACAAAATAGTATCGCTTATTATTAATAAAATTTTCAGATTTTTTATATATAATTTTTGTATATATAAAATTTAATTAACAATAAGCCATACTATTTTGTTGAAATCGACGCACATACCACTTTTAATAAATTTATAAAGTTTTAAGAAATATATTAAACATTTAAGAATCTTTAAAAATTCAATCTCTATATAAAAAAATATTTTTCTATTTAAATTATTGAATTGTTAAATTTTCTTAAATGTTAAATTTAATTTCTTAAATCGTTAAAAATTCAATAAAAGTGGTATAGTGACCGAAAATTTCATAAATTGTTATTGATTTCTTTGGGAAAGTTATTTATTATCCTGTACCATCAAGTTTTTTACTGCACCAGTTACAAAATACCACCGTATGGGTGGTATTTTGTAACTGTAATTTTTAACAAGAATATTTTGATGATTTGATAACAAATCAGATGGTACTCAATTTTAAGTCCATAATTTTGGTAAAAGTAGATTGACAAGACAAGTGTCAACGAGAAATTTGTTTACAATTTATCTGGGGTCACGGCAGAGCCCCCGCCAAGTCGAGCACAAAGCGGCACGGCCGGACCATCCTTTTCTCGAAGAAATTCAGGCCATTTTTGTTGAGTTTACTTAATGCCTATAAAAAAAGGAGCTCGATGGCGTCGTTGCGCGTGTCAGTTTAATCTAACACAAAAGTTAAGCAACGTCGGTTGGTACCCTGTCCATCGATGGGTTTATTTGTCTCGAGCTCTTCCGTGCTTCGGAGGTCCCGGCTATTGTCGTTAAACGACAGTCACTAAGCCAAGTCAGTGGCTTTTAGACAGTGTGAAAACTCTGGCCTACGCCAACTGGCAGTTGAGCAGCGTGGTGGAGTATGCTCTAAACCCCTTCGATTGAGAGGAAACCCGTATCCCAGCAGTGGGATGAATAAGGGTTGACGATGACAGCGTTGAAACTAAATAAAAGCTATGTAAAAAAAGGCTTAAAAATTAGACAAACTTATAAATACTATATAAATAAAATAAATATTTTTACTGCCGTGTTGTTGTCTATGATATGACCGGTCTATATATTATAAAATGTCTTAGAATGTGAATACGTTGTTGGACTCGTCCCGGGAAAAAAAATAAGACCATAATATTGAGTCAGCCCCATAACGTTAAATTTACTACTAGGCCGGATTCTAGCCCACGGGGCCGAAATCGAGATAGCGAGTAGATTCGCTGAGTGTATGTTTTCCATTAAATTCAATGGAAAATGCATTTGATGATCATTCCTCAAGGACATGATCGATCTCAATTTTTTTCGACACAATCTTCAAGCATGTCGAGGTCTTTAATTGTGACAAGTTTCATCAAAATCGGTTCAGTGGTTTTGGAGCCTATTCATTTCCAAGAATGACTTTTCGGCGTATATAACTTTGGTGTGTAAGTGGTTTATCAACATCTTTGAACCAAAGCACTTGCACGCGGTATACCCTGCTGACTGACAAACGAAGCTCTGGTGAAAAGAGAGGTAGGAAGCGTAATTGTAAGCTACCCGACTGGGGAATGTACCTCCACCTCATAGAATACCGCAGCCAAATAACGATTCCCTTGAGGGTTGTTGTGTTCCTGCGAGTGAGTGAGGTCACCAGAAAGGAAGGAGATGCTGCGTTGGCAGCGGGGGTGGTAGCGCGCGAGCGATATTTTATGTTGCGAGCGTTAATATGGTAACCGCTTCAAATCAGGCGGGCCGTATGCTTATTAGCCACCCGACGTAGTATAAAAATATATATATATATATAAAGCGTTCCCCTGGCTCCGCTCAAATGTCTATTTTGTACCCATAGTAACCTACTTCATACAAATTTAAACATACAATGATTCGTTTTTGTATGAATGCGATATTTACGATGTGTACACACGCACACTTGTGCATACAAGTCAGTGTGTGTGCATTTCCAAGGCTGCGTGCCTGTTTAGAGGTGATAGTATAGGAAATAACAATAGAAAATAGCTTGAATTATTCTCAAGAGGATATATTTTGTAATTTTTAACCGACTCCTAAAAAGGAAGTTTTTAATTTGCCTGTATTTTTTTTATGTTTGTTAGGTACTTAATTACTCCGTGTTTTATTTAACCGATTTGAAAAAATCTTTTTTTATTTGAAAGGATATAGATACGTACTTCCAGATCGACCTTATATTTTTTCATCATCATCATCATCAGCTTGTATCTACCCGCTGTTAGGTTTGTTATTCGTCATTTATGAACCGATTCGAAAAAAACTTTTTATTTGAAAGAGTATACTTCCAGATTGGTCCCATATTTTTTTCATCATTATCATCATCAGCCTTCCTTAAATTATTGAAGTAAAACTTCTTTACGCACTCTTAACTTGGGGAGCAAGCTGGTGAATGCGTGACGAGAGCGTTACAGAAACGGCGAACGGAAGTTGAGAGGGAGATAATAAGTAAGTAGAGCTAAAGAAGTTTTACTTCAGTCGTGTGGTCTAAAGCCCACTCGGTTTTTTTTATATAATATATCTTTATTGTATTATATCGACCCCGGTGGTCGAATGGCTAAGCATGTTCACTTTGAATCCGGGGTCGCGGGTTCGATCCCCGCACAAGGCAAATATAATGTGTGTGCATAAACATGTCTGTTTGTCTTGGTCTGGATGTTTTCTATGTATTATGTATGTATTTAAGTATAATATCAGTTATCTAGTACACATAACACAAACTTAGCGCTTAATTAGGGACTAGATGGCGCTGTGTAAATTGTCATGAAATATTTATTTATTTATTGCACATTAAAAAAAGGTTACAAGAGTTTACATAAGTGGTACGCAAAGGTGAATTTATCACTAATAGAGATTGATTTTTCCATTGACTGTTCCTGCCAAGCTTCAGCAGTAGGACTGATTTGATTTCAGAGGGGTTTCGAACTATCTAACTCAAACTATCAAGTTGTGGAATGAGTTGCCTAGGGAACTATAGCATGGAGGTTCTTTGAAAAAGGGTTGGCAACGGGCCCTTGGTATTGCTAACGTCTATTGGCTACGGTGACCGCTTCCCATCAGGCGGGGCGTATGCTGGTTTGCTACCTTAGTAGTATTAAAAACGGTATTTCTCCAGTCGAGCAGCTTACAAATATGCTTCCTACCTCTGGAACGAACCGAATCGTTCCGCGCCTTCGGCACAATAAGTGTGCGTTCGCCTTTATGGTTAGGTCCATGTTGCACATGAATAAAGCTCGTTAAGTTGCCACTGGCTATAACGAGCTTTAGGTCGATCTGCCAAGAAGCTTCACCGCTGGCCGGAAGCCAAGGTACGTGTAACTGAACCAATAGCTAAGTAAACTGGTAATAATGTCATGATGTTAATGGTAAAGACACTCGCCATTATTATACTGAGGATTTTTTTTTTGTGTTAGACAAATGTCCTTTTTTTATTTAAACACGCCCACTGGTCGAAATGAGGGTCTTTTGGCAGCACTGTAGCGTAGGGTCCAATAATTTGTCAATTCTTAGCATCTTGTCAAATGTCTTGTCGACGTCTTGTGTTGTCTTGTCGTCTTAAAGTTTCACTGTCAAAAAATTCAGTACATTTTGACAATCTGAACCCGACGCCTACCTAGCGACATCTAATGTCAGAAAAAATATCAAACATTCATATTCTATCATAAAATAAACAAAAGAGTAAATATGCGTGTGTGTGTGTCAAATATATGGTAGTGTGTGTAATGTTTTTTTTATTTTATTGATTTAATCTATTTTTTATGCATAATTAAAAAAAATATATTAGCATTCTACACTCCTTCTGAATATAAACTATAAGTGTGCTAAATTTTATACTCCTCCGTCGGCGCAATTTTTGTAAAAAGAGGAACAAGGTTTTTGCTTTACGTATTAATATAATAATTTCATGCACAAAAACATGATAAGAGAACTTAATGTACAACGAATGTAAAACTTAATGTAAAAAAAAAGTGGTGCAGAAATAAAATGAATGATCCGAGTGATGGCAGATGGGACCATTTGGTTGCTCCTCTTTAGTGATAAACCTAGAAGGAACTGCCTCTGGTTTATTAAACATTATCAAGTAATTTAATTAGTTTGGTGTTATCAAAAAATAGCTGAATTTCATCTGCATGTTGATGACGCCACATTGTGACTCACGCAGTACAATATAAGATGCAAAAATTCGTCAGCAACACAAACCTTCCTGGTAGCTCAGTTGGAAGAGCACTCTACCGGTCATCGAGAGGTCGTGGGTTCAAATCCCACCTATGGGGGGCAGGTGAATTTTTCCATTTTTCAAAAAATATTTATCTAGCAAGTTAGCCAAGACAACTATTTAAATAATAATCCACATATTATCAAATGTTCTTCAGTAAAACGTCTTTGTCATCTGTCATCGCCTGCGCACCCAGGAAGCTCTACCTACGCACTCCTCATGCAATGAGTCGCCCCAAGTGCAGAAGTGATAGCGAGTACACGTAATGAAATGATTCAGTCAGCTTATTCCATTTTTAAACTTTCTCAATTATATATAGTAGGTAAATTTTAATAGTTAATGAATGCTTTTAAGAAAAAAATGGAAAAATGTCATATTTTTATATGAAATATAATAAATTAAACAACTAAAATACTAAAAGGGTGACTGGAAAACTACGTGAGGTAAGGTTTCGTACGTTGTAATCATCTTTAAGTCATTAAGTCAGAATAATAGTCGCAACAAGTACAATTTTAGTTGTTCGTTTTAATAACATTTTAAAGTTTAGAAAATATTAAAAATTTAGAATGAGGGGCAATTCTCGTAATTAAAATATGGTCAAATTTCAGTTTCGATCCAGTCCCGATCTCACAAATGTCATATTTGGTATTGTCATAACACAATACGTAACTTAAAAATTAAATTTAAGCGGGATTATATCGAAATATGAGTGAAAATTAAACAAATTAAGAATGTTACTTTGCCAACAACAAGAATTGATAATAATTAATTAATGAAATCAAGTATATAATTTTAGTCAATTCACAATTCAATCTCGATTCGGTCAACTTTCAATCTGTGTTCGTAGAAAAATTACGAGAATTGGCCTTCTGTAAACAGTTCGATGAGAGATACGACAAGCAATTTTGTTATCTTTAATTTGCAAAGACGCTCTCTACGGTCCAAAATACGAATGCATTTTGGATTAAAACCAAAAAGTTCTGATCTTTGTTTATGCAAATTTACACGCCAATCAACTCTTCGTTTTTGTGTCATTTAAGTTCTGAACTGTCCAGAAACGCTAGCTCTTGCAGTTTGGACTGCGTATCAACAATATATTTAGAAGTAGTTGAATCAATTAAGCAAGATTCAATCCACTACCTCTTGCATATGTTCGCAATATGTGTACAGATCACAATATTACTTGGTTATTTACAACTAACTTACTTGAATTTCTACTGGTTTTCAATCTTGTATGTCGTAGGCGTCTACTTGTACATAATTAATTAATTTATTACAGTTTAGTAACTAACTCTGTTTGGATTTACTTCTTCTGGTAATACGAGTAATGATATACCTAGTTATATTATATATGGTAACATGTAATATGGCGTTTCAATCAAATGATTAGCCCATCTCTCTAACAAACTTGGTTTTTACAGATTTTAGTCGGTTCGATTCCCGGGTGACGCAAGCCAATTTTCGAAAATCGTTGAATGCAGTTTTCTTTTTTTTAAATAAAGGGATGTTTTCTTTGATTTAAATTTTCTATTTACAGTATTAAGAGTACTTTCTTTAGGTGGCATTAGAAGTTACCCACCCTGTTTAATGATAGCTTAAGGACTTGGACACATCACCGAAATGGTGCCGTTGCCGTACCATGCCGCCGCAGTGTTCTATGGATTCAACTCATACGAGTATTCCTCGCACTGTTAGAATACATCCCTCAATTAAAGAGGCTTATATCGTATTTAACTACACTGCTCCTCTGCCGGTTGGCCAAGGCCAGTCGTCCCAAGCCGCTCGAAGAACATTGACGTACTGAAACGATATATTTTTTTCTCAGATCACGAGCGAAGTCGCGCACTAAGTTAAACAAGAAAAAAGGGATTCAATTCTAAACAAGAATCACACAAATCACTTGTGAAAATCACCTACGCACTACATAAAAAAAAAAAACGTTTGTAAATGACAAACAACCACTACTATTAGCGAATTGGAACTACGCAAAGGTTGAACGTTGAAACTGTCTTATTTTTCTTATATCACTATAAAAATCCCGCAGAACGATTCTTAAGGTGTGATTCCAAAAGTAAAAAAAAAAAAAACAGGCAAGTCGGGACAAGAAAGAGGAATGTTAGGTTGAATCACAAATGTTTACTGAGATTATCATGGGCACATTACATTTAGATTTGAATTTAAATTAAAAATGGTCAATGTATTCCAGGAGATACGTATCATATACCGCCATCTAGTCTCAAACTAAGTAAAGCCATCTAGTCTCAAACTAAGTAAATACCGCCTTCGTTTTGTGAAATTGAAATAAGGTTTTGGTGCTTGTTTTCGTTATTAAAAACTGCACATTTGTACGCGAGTAAATTTTTTGTACCTACCTAGCGTATAATTCTCATGTAAGTGTGTAATTTATATGTATTCTTTTACGAGAAATCTTAAACAGCAATCGAATTTGAAGAAGCTATACAAATCCTGTGAGCATCATCAAATAAGCAGATGAAATTTTGGAGAAGGTTGGATGAGAAAAAGCGGAGGATCGCATTTCATGAAAAACATTGGGAAGCGCTTATCCAGCAGTGGGTAGATACAGAATGATAATGATGATACCAATCCTGAGCTGGAGGCCTACCGCCTAAGCTGAAGCCGATTTCTATCGGATTTAATTGTAAATTCCAGCTAAAATTAGTGACAATTGTGTTACTGTTGCAAAACTTAGCTGGTAGAAAACCCTGAAGCTCTACCGAGTAAACTAAAAATGTATGTCAACAATTTAAATCTAAGACAAGAAAATATTCAACGGGATCGGCTTTAGCTTAGGCGGTAGGGCCCCAGAATAATGTTAATTTTATAAATCGTAGCCCTTGGAAACCCGTCTTAACGCTATTTGAAATAAATTAGCGTAACAATGGCCCTAGCGATGAATATTTTAAGTCCGAAACTCATTCAGTTCACTCATTTCCAGATTTAAATAGCAGTAACTATCAATCTAGACAAATATATTGGATGTTTTCTGGTTTTTAAACAAAATATAATGTAATAAATAATCGAGTTTTTAGCGTGGGTATGTCATTATTGAGTGATTTAACTATATGTTCTCATAATATTTGTGATTTGTATAGGGGAAAGGAAAAATGAATATCGAAGTGTTTTTTTGTATTCTTTATTGCACATTCATTATTATAAATTGAGTTACGTAATGGGTGAACAAAGGTGAGTTTATCTCTACAAGAGATCTCTTCTAGTTTCACTGGTTGTAATGTAGTAGACCACAAAATGTGTAAAGAGAACATACTTATCAAGAAATACGAAAAATTTATAGATTAAAAAGTTTTATATACAATACCCGAAATCACATTACATTTCTTTGAATTCTTTCCGGTGCAAAATCTAGGTTCCGGATTCGTCTTCCTCAAAGTTCATCTTTTCGTCCATGCTTGATAATCATATTTCCTTAACCCTATTAAATTAGAATTAAGAATTGAGGATCTTCATTCCTGACGCACGGAATTCCATACAAATTTGTTCAGATCGCTCTGACAAAAAAATACGAGAATGAAGAATTTAAGGATCCGAATTTCGGACGCACATCTTTCCATACATTACTAAGGATCTACCTCACATACACCGGAATTACGATACTTAAATTACATAGATTTAGTTTTTTTATATATAGCTAATAAAAGCTTGTTTAAAAAAATATTAATTTTGTTATAATTTATCCAGGCGACTTGCAGTGGTTTCCTTAAACAAAACTGTCTCCGTAGCTCCCTTTATCAATTACTCCATTTCTGTAGACCTTCTGGTCGTTTCTACAATATAGCGTGATATTATGCAGTTAGCAGTTTAATCACTGGATTCGACGCTTTAAATTAAACTAGTATAATTGCCTTTTGAATGGTTTAATAACATACTAAGTTGTTACTGCGTCTTTGGTCATCTGAAATTTTTAGACTTATTTTGTGATTTGAGGGCACGTTGGGGTGTACGTTTTTTTATATGAGAGGGGGGCAAGCGAGCATGTGGGTCACCTCATAGAAAGCAATCACCACCGCCCATAGAAATCAGCAACACCAAGGGGTCGCCAATCCGTTGCCAGCCTTGGAAATATTGACTCTGTTCTTGAAGGCTCCCATGTCATAATTGTTCGGAAATACCGCTGAGGGAAATTGATTTCACAGTTTCACAGTTCGTGGTAGAAAATGTCTTAAAAAGCGTACTGTAGTAGATCGCCAATTATCAAAATGATATGGATGGAATTTTAATTTATGGCGAGTTGTACTTTAGTGGAACTCAGCGGCATGTATCAAATAGCTTATCCGAGCACTCCCCGTGTTATAATTTATATAGATGCAACATCTCTGCGTGTAGAGAGAGATTCCAGCTGATCTGATATCATGTCACTGACGATTCGAACAGCTAGCTCTTCGTTGTATGCGGTCAAATGGACCAAGTAAGTATTGGGGCGCACCAGCCCAGAGATGTGAACAGTATTCCATATGAGGCCTAACTTGGGCTTTATACAGTTGAAGGCGATGCTGTGGTGTACCTTCTGGCTTTCCTGGTGATGCCAATTTTCCTAGAGGCCAATTTAGCCTTGCTCTCCAAGTGACCACGACACTGAACATCACTCGGTATGGTTCATCAACGTCTTTGAATCAAAGCTGACCTCACCTGCACGTGGTGCACCCTGCTGACTGACAAATGAGGCTTTGGCTAAAAGATTGGGCATAGCGTATTTTTTAAGCTGCCCGACTGGGGAAGTACCTCCACCTCACAGGATACCACAGCCAAATAATAATTCCATTGAAGGTTGTTGTGTTCCTGCGAATGAGTGAGGTTACCAGAAAGGAGTACAGGCTGGCAACGGATCGGCGATCCCTTGGTGTTGCTGATCTTCATGGGCGGTGGTGATTCTATCAGGTGACCCTGTTTTCATAAGACGAAAGTCTTTAGTACTGTGAAAGTGTCTCCGCTTTAAATAAAAAAATCGTATCGTTCTCGTAGCGTAAAAGATAAAATATCGAATAATATGTAATTATTAAATGTATATTCATATGATGATTCATATTAACTTGTAATAGTTGTATTATCCGATTATAAAAAAAAACATATATATTTAAGTTTATATGTTATACAATTAACATAAAAGTACAATTTCGTTACAGTAAGTAAATAGAGCCTTACTGTTATTTTATGAACTGCATTGGAGTCTTATCTGCTTTTCCTTTTTTGACGAGCTCGGTGGCGTAGCGGTCAATGACGCGGCTTCGACACCAACGCTCGTGGGTTCGATTCCCACATAGGACAAACATTTGTGCGCATGAACATGTCTGTTTGTCTTAGTCTGGGTGTTTTCTATGTATCATAAGTATGTATTTACAAAAAAAATGTATTTACGTATGTTTATCAGTTGTCTAGTACCCATAACACAAGCTTCGCTTACTTTGGGGATAGATGGCGCTGTGTAATTTGTCTGACAATATTTATTATTTATTTATTTATTATTTCCCAAAGGTTGACAGGTAAAGAATGTTCTTAGCATTAAGTCCACCTATTATATCCTTATTCTATATAATGATATTATTGACGAGCTCGATGGTCGAATGGTTAGCAATGGCCACTTTGACTCCGAGGTCGCGGGTTCGATCCCCGCACAAGGCAAACATTTGTTGGCATGAACATGTCTGCTTGTCTTGTATTATATGTATGTATTTAAAAAAAATGTATTTAAGTACATTTATCAGTTGTCTAGTACCCATAACACAAGTTTTGCGCTTAATTTGGGACTAGATAGCGCCGTGTAAATTGTCCAGAAATATTTATTTATTTATTATTCTATGTCCAATTAAGTTTAAATAAATAAATAAAAATAACCAGTTGGTTTTTCAAATAACTTATGTCTCTTTCATGACAAACAGATAGATTTCAATGTGTATTGTAATTGGAAAGTGCATATTCTGATTGCTGACCATTCATCATGGCAATCAGATCGCAGGGCTGTCAACACCACCGGCCACAGAGAAATTATATCTTGTATAATTGCGGATCTGATTTCACCACTGGGTGCCGGCTAAAGTAAGACCAACTTAATTTGTTGCTTAGTAAGGAGAGACCTATCTAATAACTGTATAAAGTTATGACAACACTAGCTTTAGCCTCTACGACTTCGCTCGCGTGCATTAATTTAGCTTGTTGGGATCCTGGCTACATGAATCGTATTTTTACAAATCTTTGAATGCTTTGTTGCCTACTAGTCGACCTTAGGGTGACGCAGAGATAAGACATGGTAGGTGCACAAGGCGAATATTGATATTAAATTAATGGTATACCTATTCAATGTAAGACAGTTAGAGAAGCATTATAAATCAACAGCAATATACAAATTTACAATATAATTACATAGAGACTTGGATACATAACAGTTAAAATCATCATCATCTCAGCCATTGAAAGTCCACTGCTGGACATAGGCCTCCCCTCTAGATCTCCAATAAGACCGGTTGGAAGCGGCTTGCATCCAGCGCGATCAGCTTCAACTTGCTAATCCGCTGGGCTACGTCGGTAACCTTGGTTCTTCTACGGATCTCCTCATTTCTGATTCTATCTCGCAGAGAGACTCCGAGCATAGCCCTCTCCATAGCTTGTTGGGCTACTTTGAGCTTGTTCATAAGGCCCATAGTGAGGGACCACGTTTCAGTGCCGTAAGTCATCGCTGGTAACACACACTGGTCGAAGACTTTCGACTTGAGGCACTGCGGTATGTCGGACGAGAAGACATCACGCAATTTTCCGAACGCTGCCCAGCCGAGTTGGATTCGGCGACTGACCTCTTTCTTGAAGTTGGACCTACCTAACTGGACTACTTGTCCTAGGTAGACGTACGAGTCAACAACTTCAAGAACCGAGCTCTCAACAGATATTGGAGTGGGTACAACATGGGCATTACACATTAACTTCGTCTTGTCCTTGTTCATTTTAAGACCCACTTGTTGAGAAACTCGATTGAGGCCTTCGAGCATCGTGCTGAGATCTTCCATCGAATTTGCCATGACCACGATATCGTCGGCAAACCGAAGGTGAGTGATGTATTCGCCGTTAACATTGATGCCGAATCCTTTCCATTCCAGGAGCTTGAAGGCGTTCTCCAAAGCGGCCGTAAACAGTTTCGGAGATATCACGTCTCCCTGTCTTACACCTCTTTTCAAAGGGATCGCCTTCGAGCTCTGTTCCTGTACTCGGACCGACATAGTGGCGTTATTATACAAACACTTCAACACTTCGATATACCGATAGTCAATACGGCATCGCTGGAGAGACTCAAGCACAGCCCATGTCTCGACCGAATCAAAGGCTTTCTCATAGTCCACAAACGCTAAGCAAAGTGGCAAGTTATACTCTTCGGTCTTCTGTATAACCTGCCGCAGCGTGTGGATGTGGTCTATGGTACTGAAGCCTCTTCGGAAACCGGCTTGTTCGGAAGGCTGGAAGTCATCAAGCCTGCGCTCGAGACGGTTCGTAATGACCCTTGAAAACAGCTTATAAACATGGCTCAGAAGCGAGATGGGTCTATAGTTCTTTAATAAGGTGTTGTCGCCTTTCTTAAAGAACAGCACCACCACGCCTCTGTTCCATGCTTCAGGCGTTATGCCCTCGAGGACGACGGTGTTAAAGAGCTTCTGAAGGACTTTTAGTACCGGTGTTCCACCCGCTTTCAGAAGCTCTGATGTGATTCCGTCATCACCCGGCGCCTTGTTGTTTTTAAGCTGATTCAGGGCCATTCTAATCTCGTACAGGCTGATGTCCGGAATATCCTCGGTGAAGTGTCGGGTCAGCTTGGCTCTTGGGTCTTTGGCCGCGCTGTTAGCAGGCTTGGCAACGGAAGCGTATAACTGTCCATAGAACCTTTCGATCTCCTCCAATACCTCGGCCTTGGTCGACGCTATACTGCCATCTTCTCTCTTCAGCTTGGTCAATTGGCTTTGCCCTATAGACAGATTCCTTGCAAACACTTTGGAGCCTTTGTTCCGCTCTATCGTCTCTTTAATATATTTCCTATTAAAGAGACGTATATCGTGCCGCAAGGATTTCGAGATCTGTCTATTGAGCAGCCTGTATGACTGTGCGTCATAGGAAGACTGCAGTCTTAGCGAGCGTCGTTCAGCCATGAGGTTTAGAGTGTGATCGGAAAGTTTCTGAGGTCTATTTGAACGGCGGGGTCTAAAGAACTTAGAACCTACCGTTTGGACAGTTTCTACGAGCCTGTTGTTAATCTCGTCCACTGATGCTAAGTTCTCTAGGCAATCAAAGCGATTAGAGAGTTCGAGCTGAATGTTCTCGGGGTTTTGGATATCGACACGAGTAGGTCGGAGCGTGGACTTCACCAAGCGGGACCTTTCGAGTTTAACGTTAATATTCAATGTGCCTCTTACCATCCTGTGATCGCTACCGGTTTTCACCCTGTGGATCACGGAGACAGTTAAAATACATAACATACTTATGAATGTGTATTCCACAGATGGATGTACTGGGTCTGGAAAGATTGGTAATTAAATATTTTCTTGGAGTGTTTGCTATTTACGAGTACATTGTTTATCGTACTTTTCCTCCAGATGGCATTAAATAAATCCACCCTGTATAGCGCCATAGCCATAGGCTACCTACTATCAGAGACAAGTATATCTATAAATAGAATGTAACATTTATTTTTTTTAAATAAATAAATAAATATTTCTGGACAATTTACACGGCGCCATCTAGTCCCAAATTAAGCGCCAAGCTTGTGTTATGGGTACTAGACAACTGATAAATGTACCTACTTAAATACATTGTTTTTTTTGTAAATACATACTTATAAAATATAGAAAACAGCCGGACCAAGTCAAACAGACATGTTCATGCACACAAATGTTTGTCTTGTGCGGGAATAATATAGACATTATTATGATACTAATAACATTATTAAAATAAAAACACATTAAACTAAAACTAATCTAAAAACCTATCTAATTAATCTAAAAACCAAAGAAAAACTTATGGGATAAAAAAAAAAAATATATATATATAAATAAATACAAAACTTACAAATAAAAAATATCCCCAAGATCGTTGTCTTTCGGCAGTGTCCCCAGAACACTGGCAGCATTACCTCGCTGGATAGCTATACTTATTCTCTGAGCAAGGTAATGGCCAGCCTTCTGGTTATAGGACGTGTCGACCAATTTTTTTGAAATATCCCTAAATAATTTGTGGGCTGACGGGCCCCACGGCCCCATGGTCTCTACCCCAAACGGCTCAAATATGTAACTGTTGCTTAAATTACTATATTTGCGGCGTTTGAGGCATTCTGCAGAAGCCGCTGCGGCACCGGCCTTAGACCCTGTAGCCGTGAGGTGGGACGAGGCCAGGGTATCGACGCATGTAACGTCCCACACCAAGGCACGTCCCAGCCTCCAGGGCAACAGAGTCATTCCATCAGGTCTCTTGCCATCGTCTCGAACCAAACCATTAGGTTCTAAAATGGCTGGAATGCAGACGCTGACAAGAGCCCGTCGAATTATGTCATTAAGGCCGGCGTGACGAGACATACGTCCAGCGCTTCTTCTGCATGAGAGGCCGTGATGCCCCAGCCGGTCGACGACGGTACCACAAGGACAACGATGGGGGATATTACAGGGTGCCCCTATACGAAGGCACGTGGCTAATCGAAATGAGGTGTCATCCAGTAAGGTCCCGATGTTCGCCGAAGGTATGGCCTGCAACCAAAGTCCGGACTCCCACTCCGAAACGGCTAAGAGACGAGCTCGCTCCGTAGAATCAACGGATGTTTGGATTAGGTTATCCCGTAGAATTCTACAAAGCGGCTCGTCCCATTGTCTTTGGGAGTAAGAAGTAACAGGAAAATTTGAATTTGGATTTAAGCTTGACCATGCAGTCTTGGCTTCCGTTGCATAGCTGATTTCTAAATTGCTGTCACATAAAATTGTTTTTGTTAAATTTTCGATACTATGAACGGAAGACAAAAAAGCTGGCAAAGCAACACTGGAAATTTTGCGTATACCAATACCACCAAACCTTATAGGTAAGGAAGCCTGGTTCCAAGATCTTTCACTAAAATTTATATTGAGAACTGCCGAAAGAGTATCTTTCACCAAAGTGTCAAGTTTAAAAAGAAGATGTGGATGTTTCCAGAAGTGGGAGCAACGTAATGTATATGTAAAATTTGGTACAAAAAGGCAATATCGAATAATAAAGAAAGCTATATGGATATCAATCTTTTGAAGCCGGTCTTTAATGAAATTGAAATTTTGAATTTTCTCGTCGATAAAAGAAGAAAAAGAGTCATCGAAGATGGGAGACCCCAGAAGGCGAAGCGATGTTTTATCAATGATTTTGATATTTGGCAATACAGTATTAAAACAATTAATTATATGGTCTCTATTGCGGCAACTGTCCGAAATAAACAGTTCGCATTTACTGAAATTTAAATTAAGGCCAATTTTTTGAAAGTCTTGTAACAAAATTTTGAGATCCCCTAAAACAGTTAAAGCGTCGCCACCAAGGGTCCCATCGTCGAGGTACCAAACATTAAATTTAGAATTTAGGGTACTAATAGATTGATGAATTGCGAGACTAAAGATTGCAGGACCGAGGGGATCGCCTTGCTGACACCCAACAGAAGAAAGTATGGTATTATTTTTGTGCATTAAATTAGTGGGCGAACTGTAGCATTGCCATAAATATGGATATATCGATGGACATTTTAACTGTACTTGTGTAAGCAAGACACCCCTATCTATGGAATTAAAGGCATTTTTAACATCCACTTTCAGCAGTACCTCCCCGCTTTGAGCTTCTAAAAAGGAACGTAAAGAATGCACAGCGCCTTCACAACCACCCCTAGTACCAAAACCTAATTGATGTGGTTGAAAGTATTGGCTAAGGGTGGGCGTGATGACTTTGCAGCAAATTTTCGAAGTAAGACGACGGTATGTCATTCCTACTGCTATAGGTCTGATACCGCCGTCTTTCTTTTTCAAAGCGCATAGATTGGCACCATATAGGACATTAATGATGTCACTATTCACAGTACCTGATAGCATCAGGTTCACAAGAGCGGTCAATCCCTTCAGAAGTTTATCAGCTGTGATTGCACAGCCACATCCCAAAAGGTCTTTTAAATGTTGTGGGGTAAGACCGTCCAATCCACCAGCTGAACCACTCCTGAAAGAAAAAACCGCTCTATAGACACCATCCGGAGAAGTTTGCAGCGGTGGGATATTACAATCCGGCAGCGATGGGAGACGACAGTCTGGGGCTGGAAGTGGATGTTTATCCTTTAACGCAGAAACCGTATCAGGACCATCGGGAGCCAAAGCGTCATCAGAAAACAATAATCGGGCTGCACCTTTAATGTCACCTTCCCCTACTTTAGATTCAATATAACGATAGTAATTTTTTCTTGGAATGTTAGATAATGATGAAATAGAAAGTTGAATTGAATCAGAGTTGGTGCAGTTTTGTTTGATGGAAGATGTAAAAGAAGTCTTTGTATTTCCCTTATTTACATGTAAAATTCTGTAAGGGAAAGTGAGCAAGTGCTGCCAAGCCCGTTCTGTATTTTCGTCTACTGCATTCTCAATATGTGATACGAGGCTTTGGGCTACGGTTATGCGGGCGCCGCGCGGGATTCTTTTAACAATTGGAACAGTGTTTTTTAAATTTGATAAATGTTCACAAAAGGGCTTTAAATTTGTGACAGAAGTTTGTAACTGGGTGGGGTTTATAGAGAAGCTATCTGTATGTAGGTCGAAAGAGTCATTATCTAAATGGGTCTTGTGGATTCTTGCTAAATGAATATTAAGTCCTCTCTGACCTTTAAAAAAACGAGGTTGGGAGCACTTGTTGCATTGAATAAAGGTACCTGATGACGGGCCACTTGCCTGGTTGTACACTACATTATCGTTAAGCGTTGACATATGTAATATAAAATAACTAAACTAAATTAATATAAGTACCTAATAAGTTTAATTAAAAATATATATGACTAATAAATTAAATTATAGAATTCTCTCAAACGCGACTGCTGGCTGTCACCACAGAGATAACAGGATTCGAGTCCATCTTCTTAAAGCGTTGTCGCACCAGAGAGCCAAATCTTCATAATGGTACTTGGACTAGGAAACTGCATGCGACTAAGAAACTTGGCAATATTTATAATATATTTCAAACTGGGCGTCGAATGTCCAAACCTTTATTTCATACATTATGCCTTTGTAATATTGTCGATAATGATTTGATTTATACCAAGACTTTCGCCCAGTTATGTTACACCAAATTACCATTGAACTGTAAACTCCGTTATATAGAAAATCACTGTCTAAAAAATAAAGAGGCCAAACAACATTTCAATATCGATAAAATTCACTTCAATTTTGTTATAATTTTATAAAATTATTTATTCAAGAAAATGACATTAAAATTGCCTGTCACCACGGTGGCGGCCATAGACTCTCAATTATCATTATTATTATTCACAATTATTGTACTCATAACATTTAATCAAACTGACATTTAATTTAGCTAGTATCATTTTGTTGCCGTGTGGTTTCCGGCAGACTAGAATAGAACCACTCCGTTTCTTCCCGTGGATGTCGTACGAAGCGACTAAGGGAAATACGCATTATCAAACATCGATGAAGCCTCCCCAACCCGTTTGGCCAGCGTGGGGAGTGTAGGCCAAATCCTCCTTCCGTCTAGGACGGACGAGAGAGGGTCGTGCTCCTGTAGTGGAGACTAAAATGGACCTGATGATGATGATTTTGTTAAGTTATTTCATTTTTAATACTAATTTTATGATATTATATATTGATTATTTCTAATAGATAATCTTGAAATAGCAATGAATGGTTAGATTGATTAATTAAAATTAAATTAAATTGCATTTATTTCAGGTAACTAAATAGACCAATAATTGACAATAGAGCATAATAATAATAACATAAAATAGAATAATAATAATTTATTGATTAATGCGATTATTGTATGACGAATTAAGTAGTAACAGAATGTATTTCCACTGACTTTAAATAATAGAATATGTAACTACGACAAATCTATAATGACAACTGCCTCAATAAGGTTATTTGTAACATTTTTAATTGTCCATCTTCTTTACCACTATGTGCATGTACCCATTGTTATAAATCCTTGTGAATAAATGAATATGAATATGAATCGAACCCGCGACCTCGGAGTCAAAGTGGCCATTGCTAACCATTCGACCACCGCGCTCGTCGTATGAAATGAATATGTAAATATGTAAATGTATCATTGAATATATAAATAGGTATAATAAATTACAGTATGAGCACCCGAGCCCGTATTCCGTCTCCGTGTACTACGGCGGCCTACTTGCACTGAATCCATCATTTTATCTAATGTTTGCGCAGAGATAATCTGTCAGAAAGCTGCGATTTACAACCTCAAAGTATCCCGCTAGGGTTGTCAAATTACTTTTATTTTTCAATTTCAAAATTACTAATTTGAATTGTATAAATTTGCAAGACGTTTAGTTAGTTTATTTTTAGAGGGTTTTTAAAGCTTTAGTATCTTAAATTCTAATACTATATATTTAGGTTTTGATATATTTTGTTTATTTACTTTGGTTAGATATATTTAAACTTAATATATTAAATATTTTTCTAACCTATTTTTTGTAAATATTACGTAACTTGTCGAATTAGAAAATTGAGTATGAAATAGGTGCCGTTTCGTTTGTCTATACAAGCCATTAACTTATAGTAATAATGACTAAGTTTAAATAATTAAAGAAAAATACATGAGCTGTAGGTACCCATCAGCATTTTCTTTTCTGTCGTTTAAAACCTTCTTATGAAATAATAATTGTTAAACTTTCGCGTTGCATGATTTATGAAAATAACAAAAGGAATTAACGCGATGAATTCTTATGAAATATCTTACGTAATAAATATACATTCAATTCAACAGTAATATAATAAAAAGTAATAAACAAAATATACCTTGACAAATTTATCACACCGCCATCTGGTCCCAAACTGAGCATAGCTTATAATATAGGCTTATATAGCAAGCAAGGGTATTAGAGAACTGAAAAATACTTAAATACATATTTTTTTTTCTAAATATATCGCTCATTAGTTGCAACAAGGTTACAACGTACATTTATGTCATTGTTGCACTTAAATCACTTTTATGATTGTTCAACCAAATAACATTTAAAATTAATTGCAACAAAATAAAACAAAAAATAATTAAGTCTTCTAAAATAATATTTCTAAGTTAAGAAGAATTAGCATATTAAAATAAATACCAAATAGACGTTCGAAAAATGCATGGCAACTTCGATTGTGTCGTTATTGCACCAAATGAGCGATATATGTACATTAATTTCATATAAAACACTAAGACCAAGACGGACAAACATGTTCATATAGTTACGAAGAGTTCAATCCTTGGAGCCAAAATTGCCATTGCTTGCCATCGTCTAAATTGCATAAAGACATTTAGGTACATTTAAAAATAGTTGCATTGACAACCCTATCATATTGACACACTGTCTTAACCCATTTAACTGCTGCTGCACTGCGACATGTCGGCTTCTTAGTGACTGCAATATTTACAAAAACGAAAGACAAAGCAGGGGCCCTACTGCCTAAGCTGAAGCTGATTTCCACAGGCTTTTTTAATTGCGAAAATCAAACTTTACCTTACATTAGTAGCCATTGTGTTTAGCTCGGCTCGTAGAACCCATGAAGCTCTAACGACAAAGCAAAAAATATTTGTCAATAACTCATATGTAACACCTATTTTCGGGTATCAAAATATTCGATGGGAATCGGCTTCAGCTTAGGCGGTCCCTGATCGGGGTAAAGAACTTGCATTGAAGTCATGGAACACATATAATATAAGCAATTATATAATAAAAATGCTAATTATACAAAATTAAGATCGAACAGCACTCAACCCTCGTCGGATGGTGTTCAGCGTAATGTACTCTTACTCTTGATATCCCCAATTTTGGTCTGTCTTCGATGCTATTCCCAACGATCGAGCTATTCCCTACATTTTGTCTGTCTGAAGGATTTTTTTTTTTTTGAAAGAAGTCGGAATTTATTCCTAGAATTGGAATTATGACGAGCTCGGTGGTCGAATGCTTAGCAATGGCCACGTTCCCTTCCGTTCGATTCCCGCACAAGACAAATATTTGTGTCTGTTTGTCTTGATGTGGGTGGTTTATATAAATGTATTATATATTTACAAAAAAAAAATGTATTATAATACCCAATTATCTAGTACCCATAATAAAGGTTTATTTAGTTTGTGACTGAATGGCCGTATGTAATTTCTCCAAGAATATTTAATTAAATTTAATTCCAACTCAGCTCCGGTGCTGTACTCCTTTTTCCGAACTGGATAAAACTTGACATTGACACTTATCGATCAAAAGTTTGAAGTGTGAAGAGGTGAAGGTGTGAATAGATTTTAACAGCGCCGGCAAAGCGTGTGTGATGCCCCGGTGTTCATAACCTACGATAACTGCTTCCATGGGCCGTATGCTTCTTTGCCACCTTAATGGTACAACAAATAATAATGATTTTTAAGAAAAAATAAAAACCGACTTCGGCTGGCAAGCGCAGCTTATTGGCTTGATACCCCGGGAGACGATGCTGCTGCCCGTCTTCCGGGAGAAAAAATTTTGCGTCACACAAGATTCCTTTGTACGACATCCAGCGCAGAGCAATAGAGTGGCGCAATTCTGTTCTGCCGGCAACCACAGGGCAAATTTAAGGGTTTCCATCGATTTTTCTGGGATCTCCTCACCAGACCCTGACTTGGTGAATATGGGACCACCTCGCAATCATACCCTTTCAAATAAAAAAAAAAAGAATTTGACCATACGTGCTTATAAAATTTAAGAGCTTCCCTTGATTTGCCTGGGATCCCATCATCAGATCTTGACTTGGTGAATATGGGACCACCTTACAATCATACCCTTTCAAATAAAAAAAGAATTTTGAAAATCAGTTCACAATTCGCGAAGTATCAAATAACATACATACAAAAAAATCAGTCGAATTGAGAACCTCCTCCTTTTTTGAAGTCGGTTAAAAATACACATAGACCCAGTTGTCATTAATTGTGTCAACTCAACTTAATAATTATTAGTTGCTATGTCAACAATTTCACAATACCGCATAATTTTACACTAAATTTCAAATACCTTATATGCTTTATGCAAAATCCGAATCTGTGCTACAGTGATAACGCTTATCAAACAGTCTACAATGTTATCGTGGCAAGGCACGACACCCTGAGAACAGCATGGGTGGTCACCAAAAACAAACCAATTTCAACCATATAACATATTTGAACAGAGTTCAAAATCTAATGGCTGGTGGTATTTTTAACAAAATGCTAAATTGATTTAAAGATGTTTTTCTTGCAATTACAATATTAGGAGATAATTAAGTTTTAAAATATGATATTAATAAAGTAATTAAGTTTTATGTCTTATGATACGATGTTTGATAGAAGTAATTAAGTTTTATAACTTTTTTGACACTTTTAACATCGTGTTCTAAAGAGTTTATGTAATAAATCACACGATGGAATAGGTTTATGTAATAAATCACAATGTCAGTAAATCCTGTTAAGGTGAAGTCAGGAGCGTGGCTCTGTCATGGACATGGCCGTGTGTTGTAAGTGAATACGGTGTATGCACTAAAATTATGTCAAAATGGCAGCGCTTCCCCCTCCCCCGCACGCGATGTTACATAGTCATTATTTAACATAATAAATTCTTTGATCCTTCATCTATCCAGCGGTGTGATTGAATTTTGGATTTAAAGCATAGATTCGAAACTACAACGCCAAACTGTATCCCCAGATTATTCCATCATTAGATTTTTCGAACTGCCCCCGTATGGTAGCAAATTTAAAGACACATGCACGACAAAAAATACATTTATTAGCCAACATAAAAATACTATTTAAGTGCCTATATGGTTTACGTAACAAATAGTTATACTCTATTCGAGAACTTGTTCTAACCAGACTCAACTTAAGAGTTACTAATAAATGTTACTAAAAATATATTTATCTAAATGCATGCTATGTGAAACATACCTTATATGAACATAACTAATTTGATTAACATCTGTACTGCTATTTCAATGTGCGTGTATCCGAACGCATCCCAATATGGCGTGCAAGAATGGCGGGAATATTTGACGTTTATTACACAACACCTATGTGATGACATTGAACTTTGGTGATTGAAATCGATTAAACTTTATATACTTATCTTATACATATATAAAAAAACCCTATTTCCATTGGTTACGGCATCACGCGTGAATGGCTGGACCGATTTCGCTATTTCTTTTTATGTTGTATTTGTGATTGCCAGGTTCATAAGAAAGAAAAAAAACCGGACAAGTGCGAGTCGGACTCGCCCACCGAGGGTTCCGTAGGTACGTAGTATCATTATTAAATTTGATATTTTTCATTATAAATAAGAAATAATACGTCGAAAAAAATAAATAAAATATATTTTGCAATGTGTACATCAAGCCCTTTCATATGATACCCCATTTGAACTAGTAGTTTCAATTTGAAATTTCGACACCCTATAAAAATATAGACCCCCTATTTTTTTAGATCTATTTACAAATGTATAGTTTTGAGATTTATTCCTGTACTTGTAGTCTATAACGATGTTACTTGCCAAATTTCATAGTTCTAGGTCAACGGGAAGTACCCTATAGGTTTTGATTCCTTTGAGTGTGTCGAAATATGCGTTTTTTGCTGAATAAACGGCCGTAACTTTTTTCTACGTAAACTTAGCAGTTTGATTTTTTTTTAACTTCATGGGACCGTAGACCTGTGTATACAGTTCAAATTTCAGCTTGATACGTCCACGCATTCTCGACATAGAAATGTTTGACAGACAGACAGACAGACAGACAGACAGACAGACAGACAGACAGACGGACAACAAAGTGATCTTATAAGGGTTCCGTTTTTCCTTTTGAGGTTCGGAACCCTAAAAATAAGAAAGATGCGCGGAAAATTAGAACATTTTAGAAAACTGAAAACTGACCATATTAACTTTTCTAATGTAACTTTGTCGTTTGACACAACTGTCAGTCTTTTGACAGATTGCGCGAAACCAATTCGAATTCGATATTCATTATTAAGAAGGACAACGGCTGTCGGGTCAGCTAGTTTGCTATAATTTGTCATTCATCTGAAGTAATTTCGCATCATTAATCATCATATTAAACTAATTAATCTGTATAACTTAAATGGACGGCATTATGTAATACGGCCACATAACTTAACATATTTTTTATTTTTATTACTCAGCTCTGTATCAATTACCAAACCCATGGCAATGTTCCTCATCAAGCATTCTATGGTTGACTGGAAGAAATCCGTGCATGGGATAAGTCCGCCATTGTATTTCGCTATTTCTTTTGTATTATCTACATGTATGATTTAGTACAATAAAGTTTAGAAACAAACAAACAAACTTTTTACGTCAAATCGTCCTACAAATAAATTATATCTATTTACAACGGTCATCAAACAAGGATTAATGATCACAGATCTGATCCTTCAGATAACGATCCTGTGGTAATCTATCTCTTCAAACCGTCGTCCTCAATTAATTACATCTCTTTAAAGTTCGCCTAATTAGTATGTCAGCGTATTTAATTTTTTTGTAAGTAAAATTAATTAAAAACGGGCGTTTTATATGGTTTCGACGAACGGTGGTCGAATGGTAGCAACTAGAGATGGGCAAAATGCCAGGCATGAATCAACTCATTGACGCTCTGTACAGACGTCATTGTTTATGTAGTAGTTATAGACGCGACATTTGTATGGAATGACCGGGGTGTGGCGACACATTAGAGCCTACCTCATGTAAAATATTTTTACAATAAGTAATAAAGTTGTATGTTGTTATTAATTGCTTGTATGGATATACTCATAAAAGAATCTCGATCTCAATAAATAAATAAATCTGCTTTACGATGTAATAGCGATGGCTAACTAAAGTGTGAAGTCGTATTGTGAACATGTTTATTTTACTAAACTAGTGACTTGTCCTGGTTTCGTACGAGTAGCATTCATTATTTATCATCATCATCATAATCATCAGGTCATTTTAGTCTCCACTACAGGAGCACGACCCTCTCTCGTCCGTCCCTGACTGAAGGAGGATTGGGGTGTAAGAGGTTCATCAATATCTTTGAACCAAAGTCAACTTCCCCTGCATGCGGTGCACCCTGCTGACACTGACAAACGAAGCTCTGGCGAAAAGAGAGGTAGGAAGCGTAATTGTAAGCTACTCGACCTGGGAATGGCTACCTCCACCTCACAGAATACCGCAGCCAAATAACAACTCCCTTGAGAATTGTTGTGTTCCTTCGCAGGAAACATCACTCACTCGCGTGAGTGATGTTACCAGAAAGGAAAGAGATGCTGCGTTGGCAGCAGAGGTGGCGGTGCGCGAGCGATATTTTATGTTGCGAGCGTTAATATGGCTACGTTAACCGTTTCACATCAGGCGGGCCGTATGCTTGTCTGTCACCCGACGTAGTATAAAAAAAACTTTTTGAGAATTGTTATTTGGCTGCGGTATTCTGTGAGGTGGAGGTACATTCCCCAGTCGGGTAGCTTACAATTACGCTCCCTACCTCTCTTTTCGCCAGAGCTTCGTTTGTCAGTCAGCAGGGTGCATCGCGTGCAGGTGAAGTTGGCTTTGGTTCAAATATATTTATGGACGCTCTCTGCGTCCATCCCCATGGATGTAAACAGCACAAAATTGATCATTGTGGGAGTATAAGGCCTATGTTCATCTATGGCCTTGGGCTGAAAACCAGAATTTTTTTCTTATTAATGTAATAATAGATTTTATCTCGTAAAGTAGAATGTAAAAAAATGCGTCAAATATTTTTGTACGAATTTTTCATCCTACTATTATCCTATTATTATTCAGGCTATTTAACCAACATTTTTTTCGGTTTAATATGAAATAACGTCTCAATAATATAATCATAGGTGAAAGAATTACTTCGATAGCACAAAAATCTCTTGAGATATGTTAATTTGAAAATCACAATTTTGGACTTTCCCGATAACGCTACACACAAAAGGCTACTGAGTTATGACGTCACAGGTTTGTATTTTGTATGCATCAGAACAGAAATTTATACGACAGCTATGTTAAATATTACGTTTATGTCATTAGTATTATAATAAAAGTTATAGTATTTTTTATTGCTTCTCCTATGGAAATATTATTTTTTAATAAATTTCATACTTTTAAAATGGACGTTCTCGCCAAATTTTGATCGACACTAAAATAGGTTGGACGGAAGATATTAGAATGAAAGTTTGCAGATCTTTACAGTTTTCTGTATTTTTCGATACTGTTTAAAAATTTATACATTTTTTAAACATTGTCAAATAGCCAATTAATATTTGCATTTGATGTAAAATGACCCTTAAATAATTAATCACTATGTAGTCAGTAATTATTTAATGTGTGTACAAATGGCAACACTTGATGTATTTTTAATTGGCCGTCACATCACTAGTTAGGCCACCAAGGATTCGTTTAGGTTTAAAACCGTGGGAACATCTAGCCAGGAGACGCTAGGGCTGAACCTCTAACGGGATGCACCGTGTTCGCTTGCATCGATTAGATAGCTTAATGCTGTTAGAAATTTATTGCCTGATAATAAAATTATTTTTAGTAAAATGGGAAAATTACATTTAAGTCACTGGTACTGAAGTAATACGAATTATATGTTTGTGTTACAGTAAAACTTCTTAGTCACTCAAAAACATTGACTGTCTGCAAAAATTGGTCAAAAATAGCTTTGACTAAAAACTTCGGTCAAAACAAGGACTTTTTAGGACGTAGGTCAAAATAATATTTGCCAGATTTTATCGGTCGAAAAAACTCAAAGTTGGTCTAGTATTGAATTATAAATATTTAAAAAAATGGAAAAAATCACCTCTCCCGTCTAGATGGGATTTGAACCCACGACCGCTCGATTACCGGTGAGTGCTCTTCCCACTGAGCTACCAGGAAGGTTTATGATGGTGGCGAATTTTTGCATTTTAAATTTTACTGCTGTGAAGTCGCTGTGTGGCGCCATCTACATATTTAGTATTACACTACTCAACCACTAGTATCACAGTATTGACTTGTTTGTACCTATTATTACTTGTCTCACAGATTATTTAATAGTTACCTTAAAATTTATATACAAAATTTCAGCGCGATCCCTGCAGTGGATTGTGCTATGCAGGAGACAATCAGTCATCTTTTACTTTTATATATTAGGTTGGGGAAAAAGTCTTTTCGTATTTTATATGAAAATTCAAAACATTTTTTACTAAAGTTTATTTACATTTAACTAAAGTATGTAGGTGCCATTTTGTTCGATAACTTTTTGCCATCTTGTAGGTAGAGACATGATCCCATTACTGAAGAAATTTTGGGACTTCTGTTCAAAAAACCACGACAAGTGGTTTTGGCAGTCTTCTCGTGATGTTAACCTGACATTGCCTAAATAATTCTGAAGAGACCGAAACAGTTGGAAATCAGAAGGTGCAAGGTCAGGACTATACGGCGGATGCATTAACACCTCCCAGTCAAACTCTCTTAATTTTTGCTGAGGGGCTAAAGATGTGTGAGGTCTAGCGTTATCATGATGAAAAATCACACCCCTTCTGTTAATTAATTCCGGCCGCTTTCTCTCAACTTTTTGCTTTAATCTCATCAGTTGTTCACAGTAGAGTTCAGAATCGATAGTCCTGCCTGGCGGTAACAGCTCATAATGAATAATGCCCTTCCTATCCCACCATACACACAGCATCACCTTATTGCGGGTTAATCCAGGTTTTGCCAGAGTCTGTGAAGCCTGACCGGCCTTTGACCACGACCTTTTTCGCACGTTCTTGTCGTACATGATCCACTTTTCATCACCAGTTATAAGCTTCTTCAAAAACGGTTCGCTTTCATTACGTCGTAGTAAAGAATCGCAAATGAGTACACGGTTCATTAAGTTTCTTTCAGTGAGATCGTGAGGCACCCAAATATCGAGCTTTTTAGTGTACCCAGCTTTTTTCAAATGCGCCAAAACTGTTTTGTGGTCAATTCCTAATTCTTCAGCTACGTCGTAACTACTGATATGCTGATCTTGCTTCACTTTTTCAAAAATGGCATCCATTTTATCCGTAACAGGGCGACCAGAGCGACGTGCATCTTTCACATCAAAATTTCCTGATTGAAAACGCTTAAACCAAATTTGTGCTACTCTCACAGACACTGCACTAGATCCATAAACGTCACAAATTTTTTTCGCAGCTTGCGTTGCATTTTTACTTTTTTTGTAGTAAAATTTTAAAATGAATCGAATTTCTTCATTAGATTCACTCATCTTGACAGTAAAAAAAACAAATGAAAATCACACATTTACCTAATTTGAATTTGGAATTATCTTTTTTAAAATTTAAACTTTTTAAAGATATCAAAACCTGCCAGATACAAATGGTATAACCAAAGAGATTTTATTACAAGTTCATACATACTAAAATGCGAAAAGACTTTTTCCCCTACCTATTATACAGAAAACTCAAAACAACTCAGTTAAACAACAATCAAGTCGAATGCATTTCATAAGGCGTGCACTTTCGCCGAAACAATGAGACATCGACAGGTCTAACAATCATTGTATGCAGAATGCGCGCGCGCCGACCGAATTACCATACACGTGTCTTGTTACGTACGAGTGCCGAGTTACACGTGTTTGTATTCGTTGTGCCACAGTTTTTGTAACCAATACGCTTTAACTTGGCCGTGTGGTTTCCGGCAGACTAGAATAGAATCACTCCGTCTCTTCCCGTGGATGTCGTACAAGGCGACTAAGGGTAAATTATAAAACATCGATCAAGCTTCCCCAACCACGCTGGCCAGACGCCAGCGTGGGGAGTGTAGGCCAAATCCTCCTTCTGTTTGGGACGGACGAGAGAGAGTCGTGCTCCTGTAGTGGAGACTAAAATGACCTGATGATGATGATGACGCTTTAACTGAATGTACAAATAGGTAGTTCAAAGTTAGAGCATAGTATAAGCACAGTATAAGTAATAGTTCTAAGTACGTACAGTATGGCCACTCCCTACCACTCACTCGTGTCGACCTCAACTTCCCTTCTGAGACAAATGTAGAGCAATTTGTATGGCGCCGCACGCACACATGCTCAGTAACGCTCTGCACGGACATCATTGTTTATGATGTAGTAAACGACGCGACATTTGTATGAAGTGGCCAGGCTGTGGTATAAGCGAAGCTTGTGTTATGGGTACTAGACAACTAATAAACATACGTAAATACATTTTTTTTTTTTGTAAATACATACTTATGATACAAAGAAAACACCCAGACTAAGACAAACAAGACATGTTCATGCACACAAATGTTTGTCCTATGTGGGAATCGAACCCACGAGCGTTGGTGTCGAAGTCGCGTCATTGACCGCTACGCCACCGAGCTCGCCGACTTAAGTTGAGTTTAGTAAACCAAAGATCTATTTTTTTTGGAATCAAAATAGTCGATCTGAATCGACTTCATAGCTGAAAATGTTTGCCATTAACCTTAGTCGGTAGAGCTCCAGGGTTCCTATTAGCCGAATTAAACACAATTACCAATTTACTATTAATCTAAGCTAAAGTTTAATTTTTGCATTCAGGTAAATCCGATGGGAACGGACTTCGGCAATAGAGACTCTGCTTGTTGTTATTAGATCTACTGTACGTGGGTGTTCCCAATCCAGGCTGTTTGTAAATTGAGCGTCAAGTATCAACTTGGTTAACACTATATCTGAACGGTATCTAATGGTAATTTAATATTTGCAATACCATAAGTAAACTACATAAGGTTAAGTATGTATATTCTTTATCTAATTAATGGGAATTTAAAATACTTTAAATAATGTTACTGCTGTACCATGATTATTATCAGTTAACTTTACCGTAAATGATTTCTAGTTAGAGTCAGAGTACTAGGAATTTTTGACGTAAATACGTGTTTAAAATTGCTTCCATAAGGTGGTAATTCAATAAAACCAATGATAAGAAAATCAGGGGATATTGTTTGGTGTCGCAGCTACAAATGTATGATCTCCATCCAAAATTCAATCACACCACTGGATAGACGAAAGTCAAAAAATGAATTACGCTAGAAGAATTATTGAACATTGCGTGCGGAGGAGAAAAAGCGCTGCCATTTTGAGGTAATTTTAGTGCATATAACGTATTCACGTACAACACACGGCCGTTTCCATGACACAGCCACGCCCCATTTTTTTTAAGTTAAAAATTGCTTGCACACGTTTTGCATAAACTCGTATCATTTTGAGCGAGTCATCCGCATCTGGGCAACCAGAGCGGCAATTCTCGTAATTAAAATATAGTCAAAATTCAGTTTCTATCCAGTCTCGATCTCATAAAAGTCACATTTGGTATTCTCGTAACACAATATGTAACTTCAAAATTAAATTTAAGCGGTATTATATCGAAATATAAGTGAAAATTAAACAAACTAAGAACGTTACTTTGCCAACAACAAGAATTGATAATAATAATTAGTGAATGAAATCAAGTATATAATTTTAGTCAATTCACAATTCAATCTCGAATCGGTCAACTTTCAATCTGCCGTACAATAAATTTGCATATTGCAGTGACGAGACTTTTCCCTGCCTACAAATATATTACGTAGAACATTGTGACGTACGCATGCTCTATCAGCGCTGTCAAATTGTCGACGTCATTTGGACGACATAATTTGCGAATATCCTGACATGTGTCAACCTAGTTAATTGATTGATAGCATAAACCGTGGATTATATATTGTAATACCAAAAGACACGTCCGGACAGATTGGAGGCAAAAACTGACGAGGACATGTATGGCACACCTTTAATAAGTCTATTGTACCTTTAGCCCACAAACTGGATGACAGCGTACAATAGGTAAGGATTAACAGCGACGTCAAATACATACAGATTTCATCATCATCATGTCATTTTAGTCTCCACTACAGGAGCGCGACCCTCTCTTGTCCGTCCCAGACAGAAGGAGGATGCGGCCTACACTCCCCACGCTGGCCAGACGGGTTGGGGAGGACTGATCGATGTTTTATAATGTATTTCCCTTAGTCGCCTTGTACGACATCCACGGGAAGAGACGGAGTGATTTTATTCTAGTCTGCCGGAAACCACACGGCGTACAGATTTAATGCGTAAAAAATTTTTTTGTCTGTAAAGTCGGTTTACGGACGATAATATTACGTGATAAAGTCATGAAAACATCGGCCGATGGAGTAGAAGAGAGATATTCATAGATGCATCGCAAGCCGAACGCTTAGGCCGATCGTGCCACTCTATCGCTTGTTCCGTGCTCTTGCTAAGACGGAACGTGACAATTAGTCATGCTTATTCGTGCGTGCAGCCAGCGTTTATCGGTTAATAAGACGTTATCAGGTCAAAAACGAAAGAAGTAAGTAGGAAGTAAATGGATCACCACCATCTTTGAGCCAAAGCCAACCTCACCTGTACGTGGTTATCTCTGCTGATTTACTAACGAGGCTATGGTGAAAGAGAGGTAGGGCACAGCTTAATTTTAAGCTGTCCGATTGGGGAAGTACCTCTTCACAGAATATCGCAGCCAAATAAGAATTCCTCTGAGGGTTGTTGTGTTCCTGCGGGTGAGTGAAGTCACCAGGATATATAGAGTTGCTGCGTTGGCAGCGGCAGTGGCGCACGAGCGATATTTCATATTTTTTATATAGCTAATGTAACCGCTTCACATCAGGTTGTATGCTTATTTTTCCACCCGACGTTATATTAAAAAAAGTAAGAAAGCCGGCGCTACCGCTAAACTGTCGCATCGCCGCCGAACGAAGTCTATCTTATACCTCTCAATTTGATATAGTTTGTCGGTTGGATCTATTCTGCATAAAGGGGTCCATATGACATCGTCATTATTTAAACACTCGTTAAACAAGGTTTCGGTAGACTAATTATACCAACTAGAATCTAGTTGGTACTCAAGTATAAGTTAGTCAACTAGTTACTGGATAATAAAACAAGAAAAAAGTAAACTTTTGATTGATACTGGAACATTAAAAGTGTAACACAATTAACTACTCTATATTTGGAGAGGTCGTAAAGATGGTAGCTGATTCAAGTTGGATTTGGATACAGATAATAATGGATTTACATGCGCTATAAATGTTATATGTAGGGTTGGCACTTTTAAGATTATAAATATTTAAAAAATTCACCTAGGTGGGATTTGAACCCACGACTTCTCGATTACCGGTCGAGTGCTCTTCCAAGTGAGCTACCAGGAAAGTTTGTGATGATGACGACTTTTTGCATTTTATATTTTATCGCTTTGAAGTCGCACTGTGGCGCCATCTATCTGTTAAGTATTACACTACTAAACAAGGCATAGCAACTTTTTAGATTGTTATTTAGATCGTTTACTTAGCAAATATTGTAAGTAAATTTTAAATCATTTTAGATATAGGTAAATAATAATTCGTGATAATAAAATGACCATAATTTCTTTTTTATTTTACAATATTCGGGGAAATAACTTTTATAAATTAAAAATTAAATCAAAAATGATTATTTAACATGAACTGTGTAGAACAGAGTAAAGCGTTGAAACTGAAAATTTGATACTTTTGAATTAACTCCAATATTAAGGTAAATATTCATCAGAAGAAAACGACTATAGATTTGATGGTGAACTAATAAATATATACATACACCTAAGCGAACTTCTGCATTGACACTCCATCTTGTACTTTTTGGTGTAAAAAGAGTACAATTGTAACTAACAAGCATAATCTGCTTTTAGCTGTATATTATGTATTGTGTACATATAACAGTATTTTTACAATACTAATAGCTTTTATGCCATTCAGTTAACAAGCAAATAACCCGCACAGGAAACTACCATAACCTACAGCCAGGTGCAACAACAACCCGCACGGTGCCACCCACCTCGGCTATCAAATCAGCATCTCCATGTTAAACGGTTTATTTATATTAACATGTGTCAACCCTACCATGAATACAAAGTGTGGGTGGTAATAACATCTCTTACATACATACTCGTTGCTACTATAACAAGATTGTTCGTTTTATCGTTTTATAGTTCGGTAGTTTGAATGTTTCAATTAACTTTGTTTTTATTCGACCAGTCGTTAACTGTTGTTTATTATTTTGTGTTTTGATTGATTACTGAACTTGCATGTCTTACTTAAAGCATGTCAGACGAACACGCACGAACATCAATATTAAGTTGTTCTTATGTAATAAAAGAACAACTGAATATTGACACACAATATGTTGTTTGCAATAAAATTTTATAAAAATATATAGGATAAGAAATTGATCTTTCTAAGAAACGGAAATAAATAAATAAATATTTATGTATAAATTACACAGTGCCATCTAATCCCTATATATAACTACTATTGTAAAGAGAAAAGATTTGTATTTTTGTGTATATGTATGTTTGTAATGAAAAAAACTCAAAAACAACTGTGCCGATTTCAAAAATTCTTTCACCATTGGAAAGCTACATTCACCCTGAGTAACATAGGCTATATTTATTGCTAAATAAAAGGTATAAATATAAATAAAAATCTTATGTCCACCCGTGCGAAGCCGGAACGAGCCGCTAGTATATAATATACAGAAAACACCCAGATCAAATCAAACTGTTTATGCACACAAATGTTTGTCTTGAGCAGGGATCTAACCCGCGACTCTAGATGCCAAAGTAGCAGTTGCTAGCCATTCGATCACCTTGTCAAAATAAATTGTCATTTTAAATAGGGTACATAGTATTTAAAAGTTTTACTATCTATCTGCCTATCGGTATCTCATTACATCTCTAGCTTTTTTACATTTTGTTGCAAATTTATCTTTCTTAGATTTTACAAATTCCAATGATTCTTTAATAAACTTTTATTAACCAACATTAAACGCATGGTTAAATCTATATATGCAAATTGACGGTCACAACATGTCAAGGTGTGATGTTATTACATAAATATATGCAAATACACGTTATAGCTTATTTAGGTCAAGTCTGCTCACCCCGCTGACGATTAGCCGAGATGATTGATGATTTTTTTTTAACTTAACGTTTAATTGTTGATTAAATTTGTAGCGGCAAAGCAAATTCATAATATGTATCTCTTGTTTCTTTTGTATGTACACTGTATTTTGACATCGCTAAAATTGCTTCCTTAAGGAGGTAATTAAAAAAAATAAAAGCGGCCAAGTGCGAGTCGGACTCGCGCACTAAGGGTTCCGTACCATTATCATTACCATCTATAAAACGGCACAAAAATCACGCTTGTTGATGATGATATTTGTTTTATTTTTATTTAATTATTTATTTTTACAGTGAATATATAATTAAATATTATGTGAGTATTTCAAGCGTCTACCTATTGCCGTTGCCAATTGCGAGCAAAAAGCGTTTGTTGTATGGCTCCCATACAACAAACGTGATTTTTATGCTCGTTCGTGCCTTTAAATATTTATTATATTATATTTATTATATATACAGAATAAAATTCTGTTTTTTAGTATTTGTTGTTATAGCAGCAACAGAAATACATCATCTGTGACAATTTCAACTGTCTAACTATCACGGTTCATGAGATACAGCCTGGTGACAGACAGACGGACGGACGGACAGCGAAGCCTTAGTAAGAGGGTTCCTTTTTACCCTTTGGGTACGGAACCCCTAAAAAACGAACGATAATAAAATCGGGGGATACAGTTTGGTGTTGCAGCTACATATCTATCATCTCCATCCAAAATTCAATCACTGGATAGATGAAGGGTTAAATAAATTATTACGCTGGCCTGTTGCGTATAATAAAATACAGTCTCTCAAAAGCACGCCATTCCTAAATCCTCTTTTCTTTTGTCCATAATTGCAACACCATTACCTATTTATCCGAAACCGATTTACGACAAAATGCCCTCTGTCAACCTACAAAACTGTATCAAACTAATTCATTTGCCGCATGCATCTGTACTTTATAAATATCGGTAAGTATACTCGTATTAGAGCCCTCCCGATTTGCACGCTTCGGACTAGTAAATCATAACGAGTGGGTCACCTGATGGAAAGCAATCACAACCGCCCATGGAGATCAGAACACCAAGAGGTCGTCAATCCGTTGCCAGCCTCCATACAACTTCCTTTCTTTCTAGTGACTTCACTCACTCACTCGCAACACCACAACAACCCTCAAGGAATTGTTATTTGGCTGCGAAATTCAATGAGGTGGCAGTCGGGCAACTAAAAAAATACGCTATGCCCTACCTCTCTTTTCGCGAGAGCCTCGTTTGTCAGTCAACAGGATGCACCATGTGCAGATGAGATTGACTTTGGTTCAGAGATGTTAATGAACCGTTTACTATGAACTGCCGATCGAGGTTCATATAGTATAATACAGTCTCTCAAAAGCAAATCATTCCTAAATCCTCTTTACTTTTGTCCATAATTGCAACACCATTATTTATCCGAAATCCGATTTACGACAAAATGCCCTCTGTCAACCTACAATTTTACTCCTTTGCCGCATACGCCCGTACTTTATAAATATCGGTAAGTATATTAGAGTCGTCCCGATTTCCACGCTTCGGACTAGTGTTGTTCATAACGAGTTGAATCTGATTTATCGATTCTCAACTCAACTCTCGTTATTTTGTTTTGTGTGATTTATGTCGAGTTAACGCTAGTTTTCTGTAAAAGGGTATATTTTGTTGGAACGTGTCTTTATTTATGTGTGCCGATGGTGCTTCGATAAACGGTAGTTTTGTATGATGTTTAAGGGACTGGAGTAAAAATACCATTGTTCGCTGAATACATAAGTCAATCAATAAATTTAACAAAAAATAGCCCGACTCCAAAAATTCCTCTACAATCGCACAACTAAAAAGTTAAAAACACTATCTGAAGAATAAGTCTATAGAACTGTATTATATCTTAAGAAAAACCAACCTGGAAGTATACTCTTTCAAATAAAAAAAGTATTTTTCAAATCTATATCTCGTTTATAAATGACGGAGTAACGAAGTAACAAACTTTAAAAAAAAATACAACCGAATTGAGAACCTCCACCTTTTTTGGAGTCAGTTAAAAAACTGTGTTATACAAATGTTCATTAAGTCCTGTATTTTTTTTATAACTTAGAAAATTGATGCAACAATTAATCCTGTAGGAGCTCGGTGGCGTCGTTACGTGTGTCACTCTAATCGAACATGCAAGTTAAGCAACGTCGTCCGTAGTTTGACCATAGATGGGTTTATTTATCTCTAGCTCCTCTGTGCTTCGCAGGGCACGTTAAGCCGTCGGTCCCGGCTGTTGTCATTCGTTAAGTCAAGTCAATGGCCTTTAGGTGGGTTGAAAACACTGGCCTTTGCCAACCCGCTATTGAGCAGCGTGATGGAGTACGCTCTAAATGCATTCGATTGAGGGAAGCCCCGTATCTCAGCAGTGGACGAATAAGTGTTGACGACGAAATAAATTTGACATAAATCCCAGTTTGCAAACGTCTACTTCGCACCTATTAGGTTCAAATACAATAATCGTTATGCCACAAAAATTGATAAATGGCTGGAAGTGAACGGTTCAGATAATCCATTTAAGGATATAGTAAATAGGATATGATAGGTATCTACTCTACTCGCTAATATGAACAACTTTCACAGCAGAGACAATAGAAAATATTTGTACGTAGTTCCGTATCAAAATACGCCAAATAGATTTATTACAATTTCACTAAAGTCCCTTTCACATAGTTTAGAGAACGATTCTTTATCGTGGATTATCGAATATGATATAGCTTGTCACAACGCTATTGATTATTCCTTACGATTTTTTAACTATCCCAGTCGTCGATTGTGCAAACAGTTAGGTTTTTTTTTATACTACCAGTGTGACAAACAAGCATACGGTCCGCCTGATGGAAATCAGTTACCGTAGCCTATGAACGCCTGTAACACCAGAGGCATCACACGAGCGTTACCGACCCTGTAAAAACCTCTTCACGCTCTTTTTGAAGAACCCCATGCTATCGTCCCCCGAGAAAACCTCGACAGGTAGTTCATTCCACAGCTTGACAGTACGCGGGAGAAAACTTCTCTGGAACCGCACAGTACGTTAGATTAGGGTGTGGATCTACTTCTTCTTCCTTGCCTTATCCCTATCCTCGTCTTTATGCGCCAGGATAGTCTGTCCTGGGTTGTCTGTGTGTCCAGCTGAGGTAATTCCAGGTCTTTGGATAGTTTGGTAGCTAGGGGGCGCCCCCCCTAGCTACGTGGTGGACAACCGTATCCACATGATCCAATAAAGCATGTCGTTTTCCCGCTTAATATCCTGCTCTTCAGCCTCCCCATCCCGTTTGGCCAGCGTGGGGAGTGTAGGCCAAATCCTCCTTCCGTCTAGGACGGACGAGAGAGGGTCGTGCTCCTGTAGTGGAGACTAAAATTAACCCTGTGATGATGATGGTGTTCCTGCTCTTCTACTCTTATAAATAATAAATAAATAAATATTTCTGGACAATTTACACAGCGCCAAATTAAGCGCAAAGTTTGTACTATGGGTACTAGATAACTGACATTATACTATTATACATTATACATTTTTTTTTTCTAAATACATACATATAATACATAGAGAACACCCAGACCAAGACAAACAGACATGTTCATGCACATAAATATTTGTCTTGTGCGGGAATCGAACCCGCGACCTCAAAGTCAAAGTGGCCATTGCTAACCATTCGACCACCGAGATCGTCATATAAAATTATTATGTAGTTCGTTTCACACTTCAGATATTATCTATTTTCTTAGTCATTTTGCAATATAAAGCGCCACAAGCAGCAACAGCTGCTGTCTCACAGCGTCTCACAGCGGACAGATCGACAGTATCTCCACTAATGAGACAATGTGACCGAGGTTTAGTAATGTTCCTAACAAGCGCTTGTTCCGCTTGTCGACCGGGCAGCACACCCCCGGGCCTTCGCTAATGAAACCGAACCTTATACACATATAAACTAACTAACGATTTGCTGCTTTAAATGAATTATTTTTAAATTTACAACTGACTTGTAAAAAGGAGGACATTCAATTCGGTGTATGTATATGTTTACGTCATTTTTAGGGTTCCGTAACGAAAGGGTAAAGCAGATTGTCCGTCACCAGTCCACCATAAAGAAATCGTAAGATACAAATGTCACCAGGCTGTATCTCATGAACCATAATAGTTAGACAGTTGTAATTTTCACAGATGATGTATTTCTCTTGCCGCTGTAACAACAAATACTAAAAAACAGAATAAAATAAATATTTAAGGGAGCTCCCATACAACAAACGTGATTTTTTTGTTCGTTTTTGCTCGATATTGATAACGGTAACAGGTAGACGCTTGAAATATTTACAGAATATTTAGTTATATATTCAGTTTAAATAATTATTGTATGCCTAAGTGGTGGAACACAGAATGGATCGATATAAACTTGTAACATCTGTAAAACCTGTTGTTCACAATAAAGACAATTTGTATTTGTATTTGTAAAAATAAATAATAAAATTAAAATAAAACAAATATTTAAGGGGGGCTCCCATACAATAAACGTGTTTTTTTTGCCGTTTTTATAGGTACGGAACTTTTCGTGCGCGAGCCCTACTCGCAGTTGACCGGTTTTTTTTTATACCACGCCGGGTGAAAACGAGCCCGTCTTATGTAAACCCGTTACCGTATAGAATAGACAGACGCTTACGATATATATTATACACGTAGCATCTCTTTACGTCTGGATTTTTGGGTGAAATTTAGCACAAAAATAGTTTATAAACTATTACGAGTATATCTGTGTTTGTGTAGAATACAAACTCATATAAAAACATCGGACGCGCAGCATGCGCCACCATAGCGAATTTTTTTCGAAATCCCGAATTTATATCGGAAAACCAAGGTCACTTTACGTTACTACTTTTTGATGCTCTACACGAATCCGAAGTCAGAATTTCGAAATTTTGAGTTTCATGGCAACGGACGGACAGACAGAACGACTTTTTTTCGGAAAACCAAGGTCACTTTAGATTACTACTTTTTGATGCTCTACACGAACCCGAAGTCAGAATTTCAAAATTTTGAGTTTCATGGCAACGGACAGACATAACGACCGGACGATTTCATAAGCTCAATAAATTTCGCTGAAAATATCACAATACATAATAGGTATTGTATCTTAATTACGGGATTGCATTGCATAATCGACACTGTAATTATGTATATGATGAGCTCGGTGGTCGAATGGTTAGCAATGACCACTTTGACTCCGAGGGCGCGGGTTTGATTCCCGCACAAGACAAATATTTGTATACATGCACATGTCTGTTTGTCTTGGTCTGGGTGTTTTCTATGTATTATATCAGTATGTATTTACAAAAAAATAATGTATATAAGTATAGTATCAGTTATCTAGTACGCATAGTACAAGCTTTGCGCTTTATTACATACGTACATTCGCAATTTATGGCAAATGTGTAACGTCTGGACGACTAACGGTTTTTAGGCGTCAAGAAATAATTGTAAAATTCATTTTTTTATGTTTAATAAATAAATAAAATAAAGAAAGGAATTTTGTAAATTCCCAACGGGGCAAACTACCATAAATCATGATTTTAAAATATATTACTAGCTTTTTTGAACATCCCAAAAATGTGTTTACATAGTAAAAGTTAAAGCTTAAGTTAAGTATAAACATTAAACTTATTAAACTTTCATAATCGAGACTCGATCGCTGATTAAAACATGTCCAAAGTTGTTTCGACTCGTGGTTCCACTAACTCAATTGACAAGGTCGACTCGATTCGGGGGTTATAAAAAAACTGATCGCCACTGGATTCCCTCTTTTCTTATTCGTAACCCGTACTACAAATTCTCGAATATTTATTATGAGGTTTGATCGAGTAATTTTGGCGAATTAAATTATGTTTGATGCGAAGTAATAAAATAAGAAAATTGCACTATCAAACTGAAACTGCTCCTCATGAAAGATCGCAGCCAAGAAAACAATTTCTAGAAGGCTAGAGGGTTGTTATGTTTTTTTTTGTTATAGGGGGTCAAACGAGCATGTGGGTCACCTGGTGGAAAGCAATCACCACCGCCCATGGAGACCAGCCACACCAACGGGTCGCCGATCCGTTGCCACCCTTTTAAGTTTGTGAGGGCGTCAGTAACTGCTCCCAGAATGGAACAGTTACCGTAGCTTATAAGACATGCCGTATGCTTGCCTGCCATTAGACTTTGATAAAAATACTTTTGCCCATTGCTCCGCTCTTCTGGGCTCCAGGAGTTGCATATGCATATGTATATACCCTAGGGTTCAAATTTCAACAAAGTCCGTTCAGACTGCTTAGTGAGAGTTTTATGTTCGCGTTGGATCATGTCAACGTAAACAAACCGATCAAATAGAGAAGAACTCTCATGTTGTGAGTAGCTAACACGTTGAAATGTGACCAAAACAACTCGCGCTGAACACTGAACTTTGAGCTTTGAACTTATGAACTTTGAACGGTCAACAAAAAACACTACTTTAGAATAATAGTCAGAACTGACTTCGTTGTTAGTTTGAGATAAGCTAAGTTTCTCACCGAATAGTCACCCAATGTTAACTGCTTTCAAGAATTAAATCGAGAGTACATAGTAGGGCCTGTCCAATTTTTTCGCCCCTCAATTTGGCGGTACATCATTTTCGGTAAGTGAGTCGACTTCGACACCGCGCACCAGACCAACCAGTTTGCGCGTGTCGATGCACCTGTGCTAATAAGTCACAAAGATTGCAGCAAGCAGAAGTGACAGGGAGATAATTACCTCTTATTATCTGCCTATTAGCATCTGAGAGTAACATTTAGCTTTCAACTTCTGTCAGTCAGCAAAGGAGATAAATGAGCCGAGATTTAGAATTAAGAGATCTTAGGATATAATTTATATGTAAATATGAGACTTTGTAAATATATAATGCAATAGGTAAACTACAAATTAGAATAAATTGTTATAAATAGATATATTTAGTTGGCGCCTTACGTATGCTAGGAATTTGCTCATATTTGCCCCTTTGTCACGAGCTATTCGAATTATAAATAATATTACAAGTGGAAATGATATTTTTATAGCACTAAATCTATTTCCTAAAAGTATATGGTTCTTTGTTCTTGAAGGTAAAAGTTTTTACGTGTCGGCAACGCGTGAGTGTTGCACCTGGTGATAGTAGCATCCACAGGCTGCGATAACTGCCAATCATCAGGCAGGTCGTATTAATTTAAAAGAAATCTTAAGATACTTTTCATGTATATTTATAAATTGGCGAACATCATGCGGCAGTTATGACATTTCGACTAAAACTAAAGCATAATGCGTATTTAACACATGAAATAACTTCTAATAATAGAAGAGAAGTAATGATTATGTCATTTCATTGAAAGGGGTCACTGTCTGATGATTGCAACATAAGAATTATTGATACGCTGCCAACTCTCAATAATATTGTTATTATTTTTCTAAATATATTTATCAATAAAATTTATTTCAACATACGATAACAATAAATATCTTCAATTGATGCAGATCAAAGCTAGCGTATCGTAAAATTGGTATTTTAGTATCATATCCTAGGAGCATTCACCTTATAATACAAAGTTTGCAGAGAGCTGATAACATATCAAAATATTATGCGTTATTCAATTAACATACTGATATGGCGCACTGTTTAATATATACACTACAATTTCCAACACAGTTCTAAAATATTCAGTATAGAGTTAAGGAAATATGATCGGATCGACTGGGCTCCCTCTCTGCATGTAGAGATGTGGCGTCTCTTTGCGTTCTATACAAATTATATCACGGGGAGTGCTCGGATGAGCTGTTTGATTTGATACCTGCCTCTGAGTACCACTACCGTACAACTCGCCATTAATAATCCATCTTGATACTTGGCGATCGACTACAGTATGTTTCCTAAGACATATTATACCACGAACGGTGAAACTGTGGAATCAACTTCCCGAACAATTACGACATGGGAACCTTCAAGAACAGCCCCCTTACCACCATCTCTTATTGCGATTCAATAATAGAATAGATTGCTTTTTCTTTTTTCTTTTTTTATATTACGTCGGGTAGCAGACAAGCATACGGCTCGCCTGATCTGAAGCGGTTACCGTAGCCATATTAACGCTCGCAACATAAAATATCGCTCGCGCGCCGCCACCCCCGCTGCCATCGCAGCATCTCCTTCCTTTTTGGTGACCTCACTCACTCGCAGGAACACAACAGCCCTCAAGGGAACCGTTATTTGGCTGCGGTATTCTGTGAGATGGAGGTACGTTCCCCAGTCGGGTAGCTTACAATTACGCTCCCTACCTCTCTTTTCGCCAGAGCTTCGTTTGTCAGTCAGCAGGGTGCACCGCGTGCAGGTGAAGTTGGCTTTGGTTCAAAGATCTTGATGAACCACTTACACCCCAAAATGCTTATTCATACCAATGAATATGCGACTCTATTCCATCGCAATAAGAGATGGTGGTAAGGGGACAGAGTCTTTATTTCCCTTAAAAGGCTGGCAACGGATCGGCTACCCCTTGATGTTGCTGATCTCCATGATCGGTGGTGAATGCTTTCCACTAGGTAACTCCCACAAATTCTCACCAGGTGTCCTCAAAAATGCCTCATGTAATTAATGGACGCCGTCTTACTCATACAACGTGTCACGTTAACAAGTTTAGGCTCATTCTTTTTTTTAAATGACAACATTTGCTACTGACTTATAAAAACTTGAGTCATTGTGTATAAAAATGCCACTTTAGGTAAGGCTAATGCTTCTAGATGAGTCTATCCACTCTAGAAACGTCACTTCAAAGATTAATCTATATGAATCCGAAAAAACAAAGTCATGAGGTGTATTTTGACTTAAAACTGTTATGATCGGTCTACAATGATAATAATGGGAAAAAATGGGATGTGCCTGTTTTTTTTTAATTGACTCCCTATGGAAGCAATTTTAAAGACGTATTCACAGCAAAGGAAAGGAAAGGAAATATTTTCATTCATGCATTTGAAAATTCGTTTCATCAAATGCTTATTCATTTTAAATATATGAAAATACCTTACTGAACCTTAGGGCGCTGTGCTTTGCTTAGTGATCATTTAACATTGGTGCAGAGTGAACTAAATTTATTATTGAACTAAAATTTATATAATTTTCAAAACCTTATAATTGTGAGAATTGTCGATTTGCTGGCATTGTTGCACTACATTTTCATAATAATAATAATAAATCTCTATTTTGCAATAGCCCAGTGTAGTTAATCTGAACCGATCATCCATATAGCCCATATATTTTGTAACACACATTAGCAATAGTTCCAACGCCTACCGAGACCTGCTCATGGGTATATTATTCCATTGATATAATATATAAGTATGTTATACTGGAGTAGGTCACGGCGGGTGTACAACATTATATCAAACTTCTCAAAGGTGCCTCTATGCGTTGGATTCTTATCCCCGCGCACACCTACTAAATGACCGGGTCTAAGCTAGCTAAGAATCTAAGAGATATAATAATAAATTTGTAGAATTAAGACCAAATCAGTCTGTGTTAACTTCTAAAAGAGTTTTTATTTTAAAATCTTCCTCTTAGATTAATAAAACATACTGTACAGTAATATCTGTTCACCTTGACATCAAACTGGACTATATTTATATGTAATAAAAATAGTCTTATGCTATCTCATTCAGTAATGTACACAATAAAGTCTATCTTTACAACGCAGTCTTGACCATGAACCGCTTTCTTAATTGGCGTTATAAACGATTGAGAATTTGGGTATGACTTTGACTTTTATAAATGACCTGTGTCATTCAATCTCACTTTATAAACAAACGGGGCATAGGCGAACATCTCAGCATAAAAAAAATATTACAAAGCACTTACTCCATGCCTACGTATGTGTACATGTAAGTAAAGAAAGGAAAAGAACGTGAACACACAGGAACTATTTTATCTACAATTTTTCAATAATTTTATTTCATACACTTACAGCTGTTAAAATCAAATAAATAACTCAGATTTACAATCTAGAAACCCAATTACTCGTGTAAGTATCCACTTATAGATACAAAATAAAGACTTTACAGACAAAATTGATTGTCTGTAAAGTCGGTATACGGACGAACATGTTACGTGATAACGTCATAAGAAACATAGCCAGATCGTGCCTCTCTACCTTGTTCCGCACTCTTGCTTGTACGTTCGGCTAAGGCAGAACGTGACAATGAGTCATATTTTTTCGTGCATGCAGCCGGCGTTCATCGATCTAAAAAAACGTTTATCATGTCAAAAGAATGCAATGTGAGCTTTTTGTGGCAAAACAGTTACTAGTCAGTACTCAATTTAGATTTAAAAATTGTTTTTGATTACCGCTAACGTTTTGCTGCGTCGGTAAATGGCGCGGGACTTAGCGAATGTTGGGCAATTAACTTGCATTCTTCTTGCCACAGTGGAGGTAGGTAGAACGCATGTATAGGTATAAACTTCATAAGTGTCATTGGGCAGAATAGACGTCAAGTATTTTAAAGATAATACACTTCTGACATATAATTAATCTTTGGAACAATTGAAAGGATTTATAAGCATCGATGATTAGAAATATTATACGGGTGCGTGTAACGTAGTTTTTGATTGTTACTGAATAGGCATTGTATTTTTTTGTGTAGAGTAAAAACTTTTTATATAGACTTTGGACTTTATATGTTCAACAACTATTGTAAAAAATATAGTAATCTTATCTTTAACCAGCTTACGATTTTGCATGCACACAAGTGCGCGATCATTGTCCATATGTAGTCACTAACTCACTTACGTAGATTTCAGACAACGTAAGTTCGTAATTTCGGATCTTTAAACGAGGTTTATTCGATAACCTTAAGAATTGAAGCCTCCCTGGAGCAACCCGATAGCGATATTGCGTCAGTTTGTATGTGTGAGGTGTAGCAGTTGAAAATCAGCGCCGAGGTTTGACCCAGTTTGTTGTTGTTGTGGTCGGTGTCGTTCTTTTTTCACCTCGTGATATTCTGTTTTACAGCCAAGGTTTTACCTAGCGATGTGACGACTTGACTTTTCAAACCGATTCGAACCGATTTGAGCATAAACCGAGTTGCGTCGATTAGCGCGTCTACTAAATCGGTTTGGCTGCATCGTCTCGCGTCCCTCTACGCGCATGCGCACCTGTCACATCGAGTTTATACCGTCGCGCCGTCTAACCAATCAGAATAGACGGTGCATATTCATGTTGGTTGGGAATGTTTATTACATTCATACTCAGTTCAGTATTATAAATGAATCAACGGTCTGATCAGACTTTTTTAATTTACATAAGTCTTATTTTTTACTGTAATTTTAACATCGAAAATGTACAATGGTAACAAAATAATGTGAAATATGACTCCAGACACAGGTTTTTTTTATTTAAAAATAAATAATTGTGAATTTTTTGATTATTTTTTTTATATCAACAAAAATAAGATAAGAAAATATGGTAAAAATTAATAGGTAATTCTGGTGCGCGTACTGTACGTAGATAGGGAGGTACCTAACCTAACAATAATTTCATATTACAGTTCAATTTCCCGCTTGTATACTCTCTGCGAAACTGCGAATCGTTGACAACCCGTAAACTGTTGTAATAACTCCGTCCAGAATCCCTTCGATTCATATTACACATCGATTTCGTAAGTTTTACTCGTTCATCGTCAAACGATTCAAACCGGTTCAAATCGGTTTACTGCGATTTTTTTCGATTCGTGAATTGTCTAACCGATTCAACTCGGTTTGACAAAATTCCAGATCGTTACATCTCTAGTTTTACCTAGTTATTTATATCGACGGTGGAAAGGCAAAACAAATGAAACGCCATTTTGACCGAAATTGAGTTTTATATGCAGTTCGATAGGATTTTTGATGCTCTATCGAACTGTCTGGGTTACAGTCTATTTGGAGGTACTTTTTGGTGTTTCATTTAATGTAATAACAGGGCCATTTTAAAATTTCACTCCCTTCAAACGACAATTTTATGACATATATTATTAACATTGTCGTATGATGGGTTTCAAAAATACCATCGGCGTGTTTTAATTTATTGACTTAACTAACTTTTTTACGACGATGGCATATAATTAATTTTACCCGTCTGTGTATTTTTTACCTTTGGCTTTTTATTACTTTTTCCTTACTAACATATAAGAAGACGTGTCGCATAACTTATTGTTCCTTGCAAGAAAAACACAACTAGTGGCGTTTCAGTTGTTTTTCCTGTCATATTTTTAATTGTAAACGTCTTATCAGTTACTTTCACTAACTGTAATATATTTTATTTTGGTGAGTCAATTGTTTTTCCTTACGTGATTTTTTACGACATAGGCGCTTCACATGTGTGTTTTTGAAATAATTGATAAATATAGTGTGATCAAATTGGCGTTTCACATCAATAAGGTACCAGTTGCAATGATAACTTGACAGTTGTGTGCACGTGACTGCTCAATCAAGTGATTTCCGGATGCGATGTTCCATAATGGTAACTTACCGTAATAAATTATTTGAGCCTTCATCTATCCAGTGGTGTGACTGAATTTTGGATGGAAATGATAGATTTATAGTTGCAACACTAACTGTATCCCCCGATTTTGTTAATATAACTTGAATTGCCGAATAAGAGGCTCTTCATTACCTATTAAGAATAGAGATTGAGTGGGTTTTGGCTGGAATGGAATTATTTATTCCTAACAGTGCCGTGGTTTAATCGGTCTTGTGGGGAAGCAAACTCCGCAAGCAAGCTGCATACGAGGCTTGGACTACGGCTCGTATATTAATGGAGATCCTGGTGTTTCTGTCTTGAAACGCGAGTTCAATGCTGCCTCGAGGTTCAGTAAGAAAGTAATTGCCAGGGCGAAATTTGAGTGCATCATCAGGATTGGTGAGCGCCTAGCTATGCAACCATCTGGTTGTTCCTTTTGGTCGCTTGCTAAGGGTGCCGAAGGAAACTGTTTCTTTCTACCACTCCGAATACAGGATGGTAGTCTGGCCCACAGTGCTAAGGAGAAAGCCGATCTGCTGGGGAAACTCTTTGCCTCAAACTCGATTTTGAACGACAGAGACGCTTCACCACCTTCCATCCCGCGGGCATTGCTATTCCTCTACGTTTAGAAGTCGAGTGGGCCAGATGGCTTCCGGCTGTGGTGCTAAAGCAGTGTACTGCTGAATTGTGTCCTGTTCTTACGCGCCTTGTTGCTCTCTCTTATTCTACCAGGCAAGATCCTTCATTGTGTAAGACTGCGAACGTGCACCCAGTGCCCAAAAAGGGTGACAGATCAGACCCATCGAATTACAGTCCTATCGCTGCTATCTCCATTTTCTCCAAGGTATTGGAGCGTTTGATTAACAACCGGCTCCTGAATTGCCTAGAAGAGCACGACTTGATCAGCGACCATCACTACGGCTTTCGTCATGGTCGCTCGACTGATGTAGTGTATCTTACACATTGTTGGGCTTCAGCCATGGAGAGTCAAGGTGAGATATTGGCTGATATTCTGGATATAACGAAGGCATTCGATCGGGTATGGCATCGTAGTCATCTTTCGAAGTTGCATACGGTCTACCTGAGGGTTTATGCGAATGGGTCGCTAGTTTCCTTGTCCAGCACAAGCATATTAGAGCCATTGTGGAAAGCAATTGCTACGATGGCATAGACATTATTGCTGGTGTCCCGCATGGCTTTGTATTGTCCCCGACGCTGATTTTGCTGCAAATCAATGATACGTTATCTATTGACAGCATTCATTGCTATGCCGACGACATCACTGGGGACACTTATTACACGGATCGAGCTAATATTGCCCGCTCTCTGGTAGAGGAGAGCCGCGAACAACTTGTAACACAAGTCAACAAAAGAAATCGAGAGCATATTGAAAAATGTGTTCGATTGGGGGCGACAGAATTTCGTTCAATTCGGCCCTACTTAGACACATGTCTGCGTGTTCACCGCTAAGAAAACCTCCTTTGGTGTGGCTTCTCAATTCCAGAACACACCCCTTACCATCGCCAAAAATATTGGGATTCTCGGAGTTGAAGGAGAAGGTAAAGCTGTCGTCGAAGAAACTAGGTGTGCTCAACATGACTCAATTGAAAGGCGTGCTGTGAGGATTGTTGACGATACCAAACTGACAGACGGTCTAGAATCTTTAAGTCTGAGACGAGATTTTGCGTCCCTTTGTGTGTTCTACCGATTGTACAATACAACGAGGTGTCTTCAGAGTTGTTTGACATTATGCTATAGTCGCACCGCTCGCCATCGACAGGATGAAGTCTCATCCTCACACATTTGAGCCTAAGTGGTCGTGAACTGTGGAGTTCCAAAAAAGTTTTATCCCGCGTACTGTTAAGCTGTGGAATGAACTGTTTGTCGAGGTTTTCTAAGGAGACTACAGCATGGGAATTTTAAAAAAGGGCGTGAGAAGGTTTTTACTGGATCGGCAACGCACATATAATGCCCTAGATGTTACAGGCGTTCATAGGCTACGGTAACTGCTTTCCATTAGGCGGGTCGTATGCTTGTTTGCTACTTTAGTGGTATAATAAAATCAAAGGAGGCTTTCAGAATGGACTGTTGATCGCCAGACACCAATATACTCAGAGGTTCAGCTGATCGTTCAGTGTGGATATCTTTGTGAGAGACCTTTATCCATGACTAGTTGACATGCATAAGCTGAAATTATAAAAACTTAACAATCTCTTGCCTTTTATCGTTAAAATTTCATCATAGAAATTTTAACGATAATGAAAGGAAAGAGATATAATATTGTATTGTAATCGGTCTTGTATATGATCGTACACGACCTATTACAATACAATTTTATATGAATGAAAACATTTTCAAATTAGAAAAGTAACCAGATCAATCAAATCCCAGCCCCGACTATGGCAAAACAATAACATTTTAACATTGCTTGTGATCGATAAAGTGTTTTGCCAATGTATACTAATAAGGATACATAGTTTATAATACTTTTTTCCTATTCGTAATGTTTTCGTTAAAGTGTTATAAATTGTTTATCCCTATTTGTTTAATTTTTACTTTGATTTTTCATAGATTTTTCACGGCAAACTTGTATAAAAAACGGCGCATAAATTAATTTACCCCATTAACCATTTTTCTTAGATGCCGTATAAAGTATTTTTCCCTATTCACTTGAAAAGTCATTTAAATGAAACGACACTATCTCTTAAAATATAGATTAAAATAGCTTTATTTTATATACTGTATATAGGTAATATCAAGTTTAATCTGCACGCAAAAAATTGAAAATATCCTCCAATAAATAAAAAAGTTATGATGTTTTTTTCAATTTTAAAATCTTTAAACAGCTCTACTGAACAATTGGCCAAATGTCGCTTATTTTGTTTTGCCTTTCCACCGTCGATATGATTTTGTCTTTTACTTGAAATCATAATATACTAGCAGCATCATAATATACCTACTGCAGCCGCTTGAACTCGACGATGAGACCTATTTGAATATGATGTGTGTATATGGGTTTGTATTAATTTACGCAAGTTAAAGTTACGTAAACATTATTTCCTGTAAGTTTATTTATATGTGTACAGACGTAAGTTACTTATGTACATTTTAAGAAACGTCTTAAGATTATCATTGAATTCGTTGGCCACGGTATAACCGGTCAACCCGCCGCATTATTTTTCATTGATGCTCCACTCCTGTTTGCCGTAGCGTGATGTTATAATAGTCTTCCTGGATAAATGGGCTATCCAACACCAAAATATTTTATTTATTTAAACCATAGTCCCTGAGTTAAGCGCGTTCAACCAAACAACAATAGTTTAGCTTTATAATATTGGTACAGCCCCCTTATCACCATCTCTTATTGCGATTCAATAACTGAATAGAATGCTTATTCATTGATGTGGCAGATAGTTGTACTCGCCTAATGGGGCGCCACTGGCGGCGCCAGCCTCCAACCGCCAGCCAGTATCTTTCAAAACGTTGTAGGTAAAGACTGATAGCAGCCCATCTGCTTTAAATATATTTTGTATTCTTTGACATCGGAACACTGTCATAAGCAGTGACTTTTCCAATGCAGGATACTTTAAAATCTTATCCAGTTAATATACCGTGTAAGTAATTATACATATATAGAATATTTATTTCATCATCATCAGCCTTATCTACCCACTGTTGGATATAGGCCTATGCTTTCCACCATATGCGATCCTCCGCTTTCCGCATCCAACCGCTACCAGCCACTTTTTTGAGATCATCGGTCCATCTAGAGAGGGGGCGCCCTACGCTTCGTCGCCCCATACGTGGCCTCCCCTCTAGGACTTTCCTCCCCCATCTGCCATCGCTGACTCGGATCCACATCTGCCGAGTCAGTCCCTATATACTCGTAACTCGTTTAACGTACTCGTTTCGTAATATATACTGTACTATATTTACTTTATATTATGTTATATGTACTTTCTATATATTACAAGTGGCACCCGACTTCGTCTGCGGGGACTTTCATAAAATAAAATCGGTCCATCTAGAGAGGGGGCGCCCTACGCTTCGTCGCCCCATACGTGGCCTCCCCTCTAGGACTTTCCTCCCCCATCTGCCATCGCTGACTCGGATCCACATCTGCCGAGTCAGTCCCTATATACTCGTAACTCGTTTAACGTACTCGTTTCGTAATATATACTGTACTATATTTACTTTATATTATGTTATATGTACTTTCTATATATTACAAGTGGCACCCGACTTCGTCTGCGGGGACTTTCATAAAAGCTTTCTTTCACTATTTTAACACCTTAAGATACTAATCACACAATTTTGTATGGGGATAGAGACGCGAATTCTCTTGACGTCATCGGACCATCTAGAGCAGGGTTTCCCAACCAGGGGGGCGTAGAGGGATGTCAAGGGGGGCTTGAGACGTTTGTGTTTTTAATAGAAAAAATATTTCAATGCGTTAATGAAGTAAACACTGTAGGTATAATATGAAGTAAACACTGTAGGGAGAATGCAAGCTCAAGTATCTCACTATTGTCACTATACCACACTATACTCCCTAGTACTCCTAAAGATTGGTTGATAAAAAACGTTTTAATTTAGTCAAAGTTCATTTTGTATTTCTTTTTGTACAAATTACATAAAAATAAATGTTGTTAAAATAATGCGATTTTTATTGTAGGTACTCACTGAAAAAAATATTGGGGGGGAGGGGGAGGGGGAGGGGGGGGGGGGGGCATGAAAATATTATTTGTGATCCGGGGAGCCTTGATGTAAAAAAGGTTGGGAAACCCTGATCTAGAGGGAGGACGCCCAACGCTTCGTCGCCCTATACAAGGTCACCACTCTAGGACTTTCTTCCACCATCTGCCATCACTGACACGCTTCAGCTTGCTATCTCTGAGAGTTGAGATCTATGTTGATATCTTTGGTTCTCTGTTGAATTTCTTCGTTCCGGATGCGGTCACTTAGAGATTCGGAACTTAGATTGTTGTTCTAACCATCAACATCTACAGATACCCTAAGGATGCCTTGCGTAGAGTAAACACGTGTCAATGTTGGAGATTCGCCGAGACGACCGCAGCAGCTGGAGCAGAGACGACCAAAGCAGCCACGGCAGTCGCGTGCGATTACTACCGGTAGTGGGTGGGTGCCGGCCGGCAATAGTACTACCGGTAGTGGGTGGGTGCCGGCCGGCAATAGTTTGCATGACCCAATTGGTGGCGGAAGCACGCAAAGTAGTGTAGATCAAATTGCCTATAAATATGATTTCCGCAAAATAAAAAAACCATTTTTTTTATGGGTGTAAGTGGTTCATCAACATCTTTGAACCAAAGCCAACTTAACCTGCACGCGGTGCACCCTGATGACTGACAAACGAAGCTCTGGCGAAAAGAGAGGTAGGGAGCGTAATTGTAAGCACAACACAATAACTCTCAAGGGAGTTGTTATTTGGCTGGTAGTCTGTGAGGTGGAGGTACATTCCCAGTTCGGGTACGAACTGGGAATGTACCTCCCTTGAGAGTTATTGTGTTCCTGCGAATGAGTGAGGTCACCAGAAACGAAGGAGGATGCTGCATCGGCAGCGGGGGTGGTGGCGCGCGAGCGATATTTTATGTTGCAAGCGTTAATATGGCTATGGTAACCGTTTCACATCAGGCGGGCCGTATGCTTGTCTGCCATCCGACGTCGTATAAAAAAACACCTGAATCAATTAACTAACTTAGAGAACTGCCGAGCATAGCTCTCTCTATCGCCCCTTGCGTCTTTCAATTTATGGACCAGTCCAACTGTTAGAGCCCAAGTTGCTACACCGTGGGTCACTACTGGCTGCTGCATAATTTATTTACCAAAATCATTTTTTAAATAACGACTAATTTGTTTTATCAAACATATGTATTTGATAACAGAACCAAAACTATAAAAGTTAATGCGTGTCGAGCTGCATATTTATCAATCTAATTAGTGTTGTTTATGGAATACTTTATTATTAATTCTAATCATAGACAAATAACAAATATTAATAGTGACCTAAATTAATAATATGAATAGGAAGAACATGTTACATAATTTTAAATAAAGATACTTGGTTTAAGGTGAGGTTAATTTAAGAACAAGTATTTTACTTATGAAATATAAGAACGGGAATTAACGCGATCATGCAAAAGGGGTATTTACATACCTTAATATTCAGAGTAAAGTATTTTACTTGAGGAGAGATTACATAGATTACATAGATAAGTTGAGAGAAGAGAATAAAAATCTATACCTATTTTATTAAAAAAAAACTGTTATCTTGAAGTGTTTGCTTAGACTAACCTTAAAGGAATACTTCTGTCCTGTATGTCTATAACATATAAACCTGTGATATTTTTTTGTTATAAAAGTCAACTATTAGGTATATCAAAAAATTATATTTATATGTTGTTGTTTAATTGCCTCATATGTATTATAATTGCTGAGAAAAATCCTCATTCAACCAAGACAAACAAAAGTGTTCATGCACACAAATATTTGTCTTGTGCGGGGATCGAACCCGCGGCCCAGAGTCAAGGTAGACACGGTTAGCCATTCGACCACCGCTGCACCGGGGTCGTACTATATGGAAAGATTGTTTAAGTACAAATTTCTTTTTCCAGGTACTATGTTTACTCAAGGCGAAGTCGAGGGCAGAAACTAGTCAGAAAATGCTTCTTATCATAAAAAATAACTTTAACACCAAATTTGCGATACCCAGAACACTTAATGAAGCCGTTACATCAGATCCGAGGATCTCGGAAGTGGTTACAGACATAAAAGGTGTAAATTGCTATATTAAGACATGCAATCAATCCGCCTGTCGTCGATGCCGACAATCAGCCCATCATGCATAAGTAATACATATGGTTGGGGCTATGAAAAAAGCGGGAAAGTTGGAGCCGAGAGCGGATTGTGATTTTAAAGCCAGTTATTTAAAAAAGTGGGTTACAATTATATGAAAAGTAAATATTGACGTAATAATATGACAAAATTACTACACTATATTTATAAATTACGCGCTAATAGAAAGTAAGGCAATAAGAAATTTTAGTACAAAAGGTTAACAAGATAATGATATTGTACTGCAGAATATGTCTTGATTTGCTTTCTACTTTTGGATTGTTGAATTTTTGGATACCCAAAATTTTTACAGTTTATTTAAAATGTAAAGACGAAAACATAGTTTTATTATAATTTAGCTGCCCGGGCAGACATCGTTCTGTCAAAATATAAGTTTCTTTTTTTATTACTATTGTCCACTTAATTTTTATAATTTGTCTTTATTAAAACTTTCCGTGTGCCTTAAGGAAAATACGAAAAAAAAATAGCTGAATTGGTCGAGCCGTTCTCGAGGTATGCGCTTAGCAACATTCATTTTTATTTATATACATTGTGGTGGTTCAAAGACCTTATTTGTTAATTATTTTATGTGGCCCTTATTTATAAACAGAATTATAAATAACAGCTTTACGAAGTCATACAAACTTTTTGGTGTTACAAACGTCCTACAATAAACCTTGCCTTCTGCCGCTTTATCAGATTCGCTATTCTTATGGCCCCAGTGCGAAGATGTAAGGGAAATATGTAGTAAGACGATTATCTGGACCGTGTATGCCTATGCATCAGCTTATCTGTGTGAAAATCTCCATTTACATTTTCCAAACCCGGTTTTGTGGTGTAATCAATGTAGAGATACCATTATTATAGTAAAAGAAAATGATTATACGTAAGCAGGTGTTGAATGGTTGAGCTGGATGACGTCGTTGTGTCAGTTTCATCGAATACGCAAGTTAAGCAAAGTCAGTCGTAGTCGCTGTCCATGGATGGGTTTATTTATCTCGAGCTCCTCCGTGCTTCGGAGGGCACGTTAAGCCGTCGGTCCCGGCTGTTGTCACTAGACGATAGTTACGCCAAGCCAGTGGCCTTAAGGCGGCTTGAAAACACTGGCCTTAGCCAACTCGCAGTTCAGCGGTTCGATAGAGTATGCTCTATTCTCCCTTTCGATTGAGGGGATGCCCGTATCCCAACAGTGGGATGAATAAGGGTCAACCCTTATTCATCTCACTGTTGGGATACGACGACGATAAATCGAACCGGTACCGCAGCCAAATAACAATTCCTTTGAAGGTTGTTGTGTTCCTGCGAATGAGTGAGGTCACCTGAAAGGAAGGACCTGGGTGACATGAGCGAAATTTCATTTTGCGAGCGTTAATACGGCTACAGCAACTGTTTCACATCAGGCAGCCCATATGCTTATTTGCTACCCGACGTAGTATAATTCGATTAGACTTGCACATGCAACAACGCCATCCAGCTCCTTAATATTAGCTTGGATTTCTACCATCGATTTATTTCCAAAGTTCAATTTTATCTAACTAGTCGACTATCATTCGTTCTCACTCGACTAATTCGATAACGCGATGATAACGATTACAAAACAGTTAGTATAATATTTTATCGCCCTGTTAATTTATTATTATTGACATATATGATAAGTTACAAGTGGCTTGGCGGAAAGTCGACAAATATTTGATTATCGTAAACGTCATTTTGTATCCGTAAATTCGTTTTGAAGGCGGCGAATGCATGAGAAAGACAACTGGTTTTTATACTAACGGTGCAATTTAGTACTTTCCGAGTTGACATAGTTGATTATAATGTGTAACATATTTATGAAGTTGATTTTATAGTTGTAAGTGAAATTACCTTTCAATTTAAGTAGGAAATTTAATCGAGAAATATTCGAATTTGCTTAGTCGATTTTTATTTTATTTTTAATCTGTTACCCGCGTCTTTGCCCGCATAGTCGTTATTGACGTGAATAGGTACATAGCATCAGGCAATTAAAAAAAAAGTAATGATAAAAAAATCGGGGGATACAGTTTGGTGTTGCAGCTACATATCTATCATCTACATCCAGAGTTCAATCACATCACTGGATAGATGAAGGATCAAAGAATTTATTACGTTAATTGGGACTATGGAACATCGCTTGCGGAGAAGGGGTAGCGCTGCCATTTTTAAGATAATTTTAGTGCATATAACGTATTCACGTACAACACACGGCCGTGTCCATGACACAGTCACTCCCCATTTTTTTCACAAATTAAATAATAAATTAATAAATATTGTCAGACAAATTACACAGTGCCATCTAGCCCCAAAGTAAGCGAAGCATGTGTTATGGGTACTAGACAACTGATAAACATACGTAAATACATATTTTTTTTGTAAATACATACTTATGTTACATAGAAAACACCCAGACTAAGACAAACAGACATGTTCATGCACACATATGTTTGTCCTATGTGGGAATCGAACCCACGAGCGTTGGTGTGGAAGCCGCATCATTGACCGCTACGCCACCGAGCTCGTCAAATTGAACCGCCTATGAGCCATTGAGTCGTATGAGGTATTACTAATATCACTTCACTATTGCTACGCGCGTGTTGATCTGTGAGTTGCCTCAAGTATTATTGAGCTGATGCGCGATCTAATCTACAGCTCGCATAAATTGACCAAGTTATAATGTTTCCCATGCCTACTACATGGCAAAGTGGTCTTTGGGAACCGACTGTACATAAAAGTATAACTAAGTAATACCGTTAGTACTATTACTCATACTGTGGTAATACATAGTATGTATTTATTGTTTGATAAACTGCTAATATTTATGATAATAATGTAACAGAAATTGCAATGTTTTGCAACATAGAAAACAAGTAATTTCCCAGTTGGCGATGTTAAATAGCCGCCTACTCTGTAATAAATAGGTTATTGCCGATAAAATATAGGCAGGTAATCTCATATGTATTCATAATGTCGATAAATACTTGAATATGTAGGCAATCTCATATACATTCGTGAGAGTAAGTTTTTACTTGGATTATTGCGTACTCGGTAGAAGCCCGACTTTAGTTATTTCCCGACATATTAGTTTTTTGCAGTTTATTCTATCTATCTAGTTTATTTGTCTAGAACAGCCATCTTATCTTAGAATGGGTCCAGTGCTACAGCACCGGTGACACGTCGACCCTCATGGATCTTTTGTGCTCTCCCTAATCCTTTAGTCACTCTCCCCTGACTGTCTGGAGACATGTTCCATGTACTTCAGTATGCCGCTTATTGGGAAGAACCTGTAGTCCTCCACGTCCGGGTATGCCTTTCCTAGGATTTCAATTCGTTTGCCGGCTAGGGCGTCACATTGACACATCAAGTGTTTCATGGACTCGTTAGACCCTTTGCATGTTCTGCACTCTGGGCTATCAACACGTCTCATCTTGTATAGGTGTCCTTGACAGGCAAAATGGCCTTCAGTGCCCCAAGCATGAGAGACATCCATTTCCTGTCATATTTATGTACATGTCTGTACCAATTCATTGTACCTTCGCCAATGGTTTCCTTGGAGTGTAGCATTCCACTCATTTCCTTCCATTCAGCCTGATGCCTAGACTTCGCCCTGGCATTTATGGCCCCAATTACTGTCTCATATGAGAGACCTACAAACGGTTCAGGACAGCCATACTCAACCTGAGGCTCGCGGGTCGTATGCGGCCTACTGGCCTTTTCTACACGGCCATCTAGTACAGCATAGTAACAGCACAGAATATCATATGTTAATGACATGAAAAAATATAACTAACAACAGGCATGCAAGAGGAAAAAAAAATTAATAAAAATTATGATGCTCAAATTAATGTTTCGCGATATAATTACTATTTGCACAATTGCGTTACAGTATTAAAACCTACCACATGTCTAGACCAATGTTTCTAAAAGTGTGTGACAAACACCAATAGCTAGCGCAATACCACAGAATAATATGGCATTAAGTAAGGAAATATTGTGTGGACATCGTAAACGAAGAGGCTTGATGAACGAAACATAGTAAGTAAACTTTTGACGTGAAAATAAAATCGGGGGATACATTTTGATGTTGCAACTACGTATCTATCCTTATTGACGTTAGGGACCATAGCTGACATTGTTTGACCACTGTTTGTTAAGACCATGGCCTGTTTTGCCCAGTTCCTGAAAAGACTTATCATTTCTATCCAAAATTAAATTATACCACTGAATAGATGAAGATTCAAAGAATTTATTACGTTAGCGTAATAAATTCTTTGAATAAAGCTAAGTAAGCATTAAGCACTATGGTACATCGCGGGGGAGGGGGAGCGCAGCCATTTTGAGATAATTTTAGTGCATATAACGTATTTACGCATAACACATCCATGACACAGCCACATTTTAGTTCTTTTTTCTTATCGACAACTTAAATTTCTTGTTTTTAAAAAAAATTTTTTTTGGTTGTTCATTCTCATTTTCTTATTTAATAACAATTCATATGCATTTGGGAACCACTGGTCCTGATACCAAATGCCGGCTAAAGATAAACTGGTCATGAAGTTATTAATGACAAACATGTCTGTCGTCTGGTCTATTGTAAAACTCATAGACTATAAAATTACGTATCATTGACTGTTTCTTTGTTTATTTTTTGTACGATAACTGCACGTGTAATTTATCAGGGCACTGACTTTCCTAAAACCACAGTACAAGTAATACATAGTACTACGCACACTATGGCCACTCCCTACCGCTTTCAAAAGGCGACCTCACTTCCCCTGGAGTCGAATGAGGAACCAATCGCAAGGGCTGTCACGCGGCGCCGCGTATGACGAAAGTTCGTTCGTAGTATATAATCTATTCTCAACTGAACTTTTAATTGGTAAAATAATTTATTTCTTATTATTAAATCATTACCATTAAACTATTTGTTTTTTTATTACAAAATCATTTTATTTGTTCCAGTTTTAACAATGAATTTTACATATTAAATCGTCGAAATTGATAATTCGACATTCGAATCACGGATTTTAAATATTTAAAACTACAAGGAACTAAAATTTTGAGTTGTTATCTGACACATTCAATCCAATATATCGTAGAATCGTCTAAACGTCTGGCAATTCTACCTTGTTGCCCCCAAATCTTTATTTTTTTTTTAATAAATCATAATAAATATTTCTGGACAATTCACAGACCGCCATCTAATCGCAAATTAAGTATAAAGCTTGTACTATGGGTACTAGACAACTGATAAATGTACTTAAATATTTTTTTACATATACATACTTATAATATAATACAACCAGACCAAGACAGACAAGTTCATGCAGACAAATGTTTTTCTTGTGCGGGGATCGAATCGCGACCTCGTAGTCAAATTAGCCATTGCTAGCCATTCGACCACCGCGCTCGTCAATATCAGAATAGTATTCCTTTACGAAATTATCCAAATTGTTAACAACAAAGGCTTATATACATTACAAATATACAGTACACATAGATGGCAAGTTTGTTTGAACAGTTGTCGCCGACATTCGATAATCGAAGGCGTTGACAAAAAGTATTAGCGAAAATACCTTGTAACCCACACTGGCTTGTTCGTCCCACGCTTACAGATCCCAGATTTTAATAAGGTGTGATGTACACGAAATCATATGAACGCAGAATTCATCATTTTATCATCATCTACCACCCATATTTATTCATCCCTACTGGATCTATCTAATCGCATATGGGGAAGAAAATTGGTAAGGAACTATACCTTCCCTATAAGCGATTCTATATATTAACTAATATAGTATACTAGTGGTTGCTCAGTGGTCGAAATACGACCATAATTAATTTAAATTAAGACTTTAACAATAAACAAAAGAGTATATAAGCGCGCGTGTGTCAAATACATGGTGGTGTATGTAATGTTTTTATGCATAATCTTAAAAAATATAATATCATTTTATTTTATTTATTTTATTTAAACTTTATTTACCACAATTTAAGGGTACATAGGCGGTCTTAATGCTAATAGCATTCTCTACCAGACAACCTTCGGGAAGAGCAGATATACACGAATGCGGCATACTAAAATAAATTAACAACGATATTATATAGTACAACAGAAAATATACATACATACACATTACATAAATAACAAAATATATAATATATATAAAATTATATACATACATATACATATGAATATGAGGATGATTCATAGTTTTGGCAAATTGTCCAAGAGGTACGCATGAACTTTTTTTTTAAAATTAAATTTATTCACGATTTTTCTGAGGCTATCAGGTAGTGCATTCCAGAGTCGTGAAGCTTGTAAGATGAAGGAGTTTGACATAAAGCCAGTACGAAAAAGTGGGGTAGAGAGCGCAAGAGAATTGGCAGATCGAAGCTGTCTTTCATGAGAGTCACAGAGATATTGAAACTTGCATTTTAAATATTCAGGGGAGAGAGGATTATTAAGAATAGTGTGAAGTGAACAGAGCAACCTCTTTTGTCTGCGCTGACGAATGGGAAGCCATTTGAGCTGTGACCGGTAGGAAGAGACATGATCAAATTTACGAAGACAGAAGACAAAACGAATAGCATTGTTGATAAGCCGGTCCAGCTTATTAAGAAGATCTTCATTTAGATCAGGATAGCAGACATCAGCATAATCAATGATTGGGAATATGAGAGATGTGACAAGAGTGACCTTAATATTAATGGGGAGAAAATTCCGAAACCGATTAAGATATCGCAAAGAGGATATGACCGCACGACTTACCTCTGCGATTTGTGTAGTCCAACTCAATGTGGAATCAACGTGTAGCCCAAGGTTCTTCACACTATGACTAAAAGGAATCACACAGTTTTCAAACATGACAGGTAAGACAGAACTGGTATCCACTTTTGCGACTTGCTTATAACTGCCCACAACAATAGCTTGGCATTTAGCAGGATTCACAGAAATGCCAAAGTCTTTAGACCAATTGCTAATTCTGTACAAATCACAATTTAGCTGAGTAATTGCCATGTTTACATCGTCTGCAGTAGTTTGTACATAAATCTGCAGGTCATCCGCATAGAAATGGTAAGAACAGCACAACGACAAGGAAAGGAAATTAATAAATAAAGAGAACATTAAAGGCGACAGGATCCCGCCCTGCGGCACGCCCGAAGACAGATCTTTCCAGGCAGAAAATTCACGACCCAGACGCACTGCTTGCTGGCGACCACGCAGATATGAGGAAAACCAATCCAACGCGATAGATGAGAAGTTCAGATTTTTAAGGATGGCAAGTAGAATGTCATGGTCAACCATATTAAATGCGTTTGAGAAATCAATAAGAACGACTATGGTGACCATTTTCTCCTCCATACCCAACCTAATATCTTCTGTAACTTTGAGAAGAGCAGTAGTAGTGCTGTGCCCTGAGCGAAAGCCAGACTGATGAGGGGTGAGCAGAGCGTTAGAGAAGACAAAGGAAGATACTTGTTTATGAGCAGCTGCTTCTAAGATTTTCGAAAGGAAGGGTAAAATTGAGATAGGTCTGTAATTTTTCAGCTGGGTAGGAGTGGGAATTTTAGGAACAGGGATAACAAAAGCTTTTAGCCATAAAATAGGAAAATCACCTTCTAAAAATGAGAAATTAACAATATGAGTAATGATAGGTAGAATTAAGTCTAAAATGCAAATAATCATATCCCTACTCACATCGTCGCAGCCAACTGCCTTTGACTTGATTGACATGATTATTTTACGTATTTCATCCATTGATACTGGAGAAAAAGCAAAAGATTCGGTGTCAGGATGAGCCATGGAAGATATTTTAGCAATAGTAGCTGATTTAAGTAAAGGGTCAAAAGACGGAGAAGTTACGAAGTAATTATTGAAGTCATTAGGAGAAAAAGTAACTTGCGGTTGAGAAGGACATTTACCCATACCTAGGGAGTGCAGAAACTTCCATATATTGGCTGAAGAAGTATTAACGACATTTATATGGAAATATTGCCGTTTAGCTGCTCTTACCATGTGGTTACAACTATTACGCGCAGTTTTGTATAAATTCCAATTTTCGTCAGACCTGTCATGCTTGAAGATTCGAAACGCGCGATCACGCTTTGTCATGGCCAAGCGAACATCCCTAGTAATCCAGGGTGCAGGAGGCCTCTTAACTTTAACCGCTTTTAATGGAGCATGAGCATCAAACAGTTTGAGCAATTTGTTATTAAGTTGTGAGACTTTCTCATGTACTGTCGACGCTGCAAAAACCGAGGAAAAATCTAACTTAGATGCGTCTTCCTTTAATTTTGTGTGATCTATTCGCACGTAACTCCGCATCCACACGATTGTGGGTTTAAGTTTCGGCGGTCTCAATTTATACTGGAGAAAGATAAGGTCATGTTTAGAGAAGCCAGGAGCAGAAAATTGACCATGTTTTGTGACAAGTTCAAGAGAAGAAGTAATAATTAAGTCAAGCCAAGTGTCACTTGAAATAAGGTTATGATGAGTAGGCTCTAGAGGCAGAATAGAGAGATTGACTGACTTAATAATATTCAACAGTTTAAGAGAATGCACAGTATTGCTTAAGAGATCGGTATTGAAATCACCCATGATTATGTGATGCCTGTAGTCCGAACAGAGTGGCTCTAAGATGGATTCAAAGTGAGAAAAGTAATCAATGGAGGGTGGACAGTATACGACTCCAAGAACTGCTTTAGTCCCCTTAATAGAAATTTCAAGAAAGAGATACTCTGCAGAACCTGAATAAAGTGACGGGGACGAGGTCAATATTGTGTAAGGTATGTCACTACGTAAATAAACAGCAACACCTCCACCGCCTTTACCAGTACGATCATTACGGATCAAAATATATCCAGGAAGAGAGTAAGAAAGAGAAGATAGGCATGGCTTAAGCCAGCTTTCCGACACGAGAACAGCATGAAAAGAGGTTGAAGAGAAAGTTTCAAGAAGATCAGTGTAGTGAGCGGGTATACTTTGAGCGTTAAGGTGGCAGGCGTTGAAGCAGTAGGGAGTGTCAACTAAAGCAGTCTCAAGAAGGGTGCCTAACGTTTCTGGTTCATTTAACGACCCCGTGCCATCTCCTGAAGAGAAGCTTAAGTTCAAGGCAGAATGGAACGAATCATCATCAGACATAACAATATATAAATAATATATAACAAAAATATAAATATAATAAATAAATATCCGAATATAATAACAATATACAAGTAAATACGCGACCTGCAAGTCCTGCCGGTTAACTGAAATCATTACAAATTCAAAAAAACAGAAAAACATATTAAAATTTTAAAAAGACAAATAAAAAATAAACTGTAACATTTAACAATGTGCCACTCTAAAGATAGCCAGAACCATTTACAATAAGAAAATAAAATAAAAAAAAAGCATTCGTTCATTTCCAACAACTTGCCTAGTTGCCAACAGCAAAAAATAGAAGACAAGACATTTGATAGTGACATTTGTTTGCTGTGCTTATGTCATCAGCCGTCATACAAATAGAATTATTGAACATTACATTGAACAAAAACAAATTCTAATACAAACAAAAAAGGGTATTCAATTAAAAATGTTGGTGGTACAAGTAAATACAAGAAAATACTGTGACCCTCTGATTATAGTTATGTAACAAAGAACTATTATTATCGATAATTAAGGAAATGACGATGCAAATATACGTTAAACTGAAATATAATTACTTTCTCGATCTGGCTGACCTTTTTGACTTAGCGGCTAGTTCTGCAGGAGCTGTTGACTCCGAGGACCCTGGCTCAAGTGGCTGCGATTCGTCTTCTGTCGCAGCGATCGCAGAAAGCTCGCTCTCATTATATAGACGCTGCTTTGAACCGTCCTTCATCTTGATGACAACATTACCATCCATGGTCCAACACCTTCCCATACCAAACCGCTTACGTGCCTGAATGAAAAGTGTTTGCCGCTGACGAGTGAGGAACTCGGAGATTGTGTGTGGTGTACCTTTAAATGCCGTCTTTCTGCTCCACACGGACGATCGCAACGCCAGGTCAGCAAATCTCACCAATACAGGACGACATTTTCCTTCTAACGGCCGACCGAGGCGATGGCAAACCGTGAGCTGCTCCACCGATACATCCAGATCCATTTTGTCATGAAAGAGGCCAGCGGTGAACTTATGTAGATCTGAAATATCTTCAGGGATGCCAGCTACAAGCAAATACTTTCGACGATGTCTCATCTCTATATTATCAACAGCCTTAGCAATCCCTGCTATCTGTTGTCGCAATAAAGATAATACAGACCCCACTAATGACTTGAACTCCGAGAATTCATCCTGCAAGCGCGCAACGGAGATATTTGGCTGTGGAGTAGAGGCCTTCAATTGGGCTTCAAAGGCGCTCATCTTCTGTAGCAGGGTGGCTTCCAAAGCATGTTGCGTCTCCAAAACGTCAGTGTAGCTCGCCATAGTCTTGTTTACAGTTCAAAGTGAGTGAAGTGAAAGCACCGACAGGACAATGCAGTAAAAATACACTTAGGTCATATATTCAGTGCAGATAACACTAGATAGTGATGTATTTGTGTTGTATTTACAGAATATTACAAAAAGAAGTGCTGTAAGTAATTTAAATTATTATTAAAATATTATATTTATGAGAGAGCACTCTTTACTTTTTTCCTTACTACCGCCGAAAAAAAAAGTTTAATCATTCTGCACTCCTTCTCTATATAAACTATAAGTGTGCGAAATTCCATACTCCTCCGTCCGCGCAATTTTCGTAAGAAAGGGGTAAAAAGCTTTTGCTTCACGTATTAATATATAGATTAATTTGCGGGGTCCTAGTGGGATAGTAGTGGTAATATCACCACACTAGTGCCTTTTTATTACTAAACTGAATTTTTAAATCAAATATATTATTTACATTTTTTAGTTAAGTTCCATTTGATTCCAGTGACATTTGAATGCTATTTTACAATGATTTAATTAATAGACTAGTGCACTATGTATTATTACTGACAAAAAAAAATCTCAGTAGGGGCCATCCATAAATTACGCCACACGAATTTCATGATGTTTAGGGTTCCGTACCCAAAGGGTAAAAAGGAACCCTATTAGTAAGGCTCCGCTATCCGTCCGTCTGTCCGTCCGTCCGTCTGTCTGTGTTAGAGAGTTGAAATTTTCACAGATGTTGTCTGTTGCTGCTATAACAACAAATATTAAAAAACAGAATAAAATAAATATTTAAGGGGGCTTCCATACAACAAACGTGATTTTTTTGCTCGTTTTTGCTCGCAATTGATAACGGCAATATGTAGACATTTGGAATACTCACATAATATTTAGTTATGTATTCACTTTAAAAATAAATAATGAAATAAAAATAAAACAAATATTTAAGGGGCAAAAAAATCACGTCGTTGTATGGGAGCCCCATACAACAAACGTGATTTTTTTGCCGTTTTTATAGATAATGGAACGGAACCCTTCGTGCGCGAGTCCGACTCGCACTTGGCTGGTTTTTAACCCCTCCCCCGTCCTTGTCACAGCTGGTCACATTTGTGAGACTCCCCTCCTCCCTAGGTCACATATTTTCCAATTTTACATCTAGAGCTGCAAATGTTTTTGAGTTTTTCATTAATAGTTCAAAATTCGTGTTTTAACACTTTGATTATAATAAATTTTGAAATGTCACGTCACGAAATTTAGGATCTCTCCCACCCCTTTGTCACACAATATCATACTTCGCCGACCCCCTCCCTCCCCCTTAACGTGTGACGTAATTTATGGATGGCCCCTTATTATAAATATTAATTGACGGGCGGCCTAGTGGGATAGTATTAGTAATGTCAACCACACCAGTGTCTTTCTCAGTAGAACAAATACAAATAAGTCGAAGGGTGAATTAACGAAAGAAACCATATCTATAATTTTGCCAAGACATAACGGGCGTTCGATTTAAATTTACCGAAGCGAAAAACCACCAGTGTATATCGTTCCTAATAACAATCGGACATACATCTGTCGATGAAGGATTTATAGTCTGTGGAAAACATAAATTCCGATGGCTCCACAGATACTTCAATATGGTCTTCAGGAGATAGCATGTGTTTGGTATTTAACTAGTATTTAGAATGACCATACTTTAGACTCCTTTGAGATTTGTCAACCGCTTTCGTCGGCGTGTCTTTGAAAGTTTGATTTGGACGGAGTCAAGATATGGAGAAGTAGATGAATCGAACCAGCTTCAAGTGTTTCAAGCAATGTCTAATAAAGATGAGCATTCACGATTTATATGGGGTATTTTGAGTGAGAATGAGGGGGGATTTATTATATGGGGTTATTTCGAATTAATTGAAGTTAGACCTAATTTTCTCCCAACCTTCAAACCGCACGCATGTTGCAAACAATGTCTTCGAAAATAGGAGAGTTGTTATGTTAATACGAATGTGTGAAGACACATAAGAAAGGGACTGCTGCTTTAACAGCTTACTTTCTTAATATGGTTGAGTACTATTGAAAAATAGTATTGTAAATATGCAGTAAAATTTGGATATATAATCTAATAAAGACGTGAATGTGAATGTTACATTTTAAGTCTCCAAAAGACATAAAGATAAAATCTGTTGCATACCACACAACGGAAATGTTTTCTCGGAGTATTTTGGGGACGGGTCCTAAGGTCTACAACAAGCTACCTAAAGCCTTAAGACAACTTAGTAATATCACAGTATAAGTAATAGTACTAACGTAGTAATATTATAGACTACAAGACGACTTCAAAAATAATCTTTTTGTGCGTATGAATCTACCGTGGGGCGCGAGTGGTTCATCAAAATCTTTGAACCAAAGCCAACTTCACCTGCACGTGGTGCACCCTGCTGACTGACAAACGAAGCTCTGGCGAAAAGAGAGGTAGGGAGCGTAATTGTAAGCTACCGGACTGGGATATGTACCTCCACCTCACAGAATACCGCAGCCAAATAACAATTCCCTTGAGGGTTGTTGTGTTCCTGCGAGTGAGTGAGGTCACCAGAAAGGAAGGAGTTGCTGCGGTGGCAGCGAGGGTGGCGGCGCACGAACAATATGTTATGTAGCGAGCGTTAATATGGCTATGGTAACTGCTTCACATCCGGCGGGCCGTATGCTTGTCTGTTACCCAACGTAGTAAAAAAAAAAACCGTAAAAGATAATGAACAAATTATATCAACCTTCTTAAGTACATTTACGAGAAAAACGTTTTCAATATGTGTACGACATTGTACAATCATTTCCTTGGTGACATTAAAAGCTTTAAAGAAAGTTTCAAAACACAACTAACTGATTGGATTCTGGGACGCTGCTTTTACAGTGTGTCAGTTATTCATGAAATTTAAATAGGATAAAGTAATATATATATATGTCATTTTTTGCGATTTTCTGCAATGCAGCATTCATTGTAATAATTGTGATTAAGTAGTAAAATAAATAATAATAAATAAATAATAAATATTTCTGGACAATTTACACAGCGCCATCTAGTCCCAAATTAAGCTCAAAGCTTGTGTTATGGGTACTAGGCAATTGATAAATGTACTTAAATACATTTTTTTTTTGTAAATACATACTTATAATATATAGAAAACACTCAGACCAAGACAAACAGACATGTTCATGCACACAAATGTTTGTCTTGTGCGGGAATCGAACATTGCTAACCATTCGACCACCGAGCTCGTCATCTATATATGACGAAAGTAATATATATATGACCTTTTTTGTAATTTTCTGTAATGCAGCATTCATTGTAATAATTGTGATTAAGTAGTATTAGTTGACATAAATATTTTGCACGCCTGCTTGCGAGCTGAATACACTGTACCTGACTTTGTATACCCGAGTAACAACTTATGTAACTGTATTCTCCAAATAAAGTTGATTTGATTTGATATGACTATGCTACTAGCTACAATTTCATGTCCAAAACAGAGAAAAAAAAAATGAAAATTAATAAACTACACCTGCAGCGGTTGCTTTGATCATTTTCATTTGTCTAAGTTTCTGATATCCATCAAATGATACATTTGAGATCTCAAATACAAAGAAATGCAACAATCGCTCCAACCGCTGCCAAATCGCAGCGAATAAAGAAATAATTGATACAATCAGAACTCTGGATTACACGACAAGATCACTACATTACCATTTAAAAATTAAGCCTAAAAACCATTCAGTACTTCTTAATAAAAGGTAAGTAGAGCACACAATCGCATGTTAAACATTTAGATAAACGCAAGAATATGTTTGCATGAATGCTGTATAACGGGTGTAAGTATACTTTAAACATTGCAATCTGAGGAAATTGCTACCAGGAAGTCGAGAAAGGGCTTTTTAGTAGTTTTTATTATCAAAAGTATTTAAAATTAAATTTTATTGTAGTTTCGAATGATAATTATGTGTATAAATATGATATGTGACTGTGAATGATCAACAACTGAAATATTTTAGTCGATAAAGAAATTAAGTATCAAATAAACGTTTATTGATATTAAAATGTGTTTCTTTAGACACCTTTGCCGTACTTCTAAAACTAGCCGATTTTTAAACAATGTACGACATAACTTAACATTGTAAGTAAAGAGTGTCCTAAACATAATTTTAGGTAACTCTATACTTAAAATATTAATACTGTTTACACTACGCCGTATTCTAGCCCACGGGGCCGAAATCGAGGTTGAGTGGATGGAGCGAGTATATTCACTGAGTGTATATGTTTTCCATTGATTTAAATGGAAAATTAGTCGTCTCTTCCCGCGACCAGAGGGCTGGCCTAATCTCGCTCAGCGAATAAGCATTGCCATCCGCTGTGGCAATGCTGCTAGCCTTCTGGCCACGTTACCCTTTGATAGCGATGCGGAAGAATTTTTTGATGCTATTTAGATAATATAAGCTGGTATTTTATTAATTTTAATTAGTTTTTGTTATTTCCTTTTTTTTTGTTTGTATATATAGTTAGTCATATTAAGTATTCATTTTAATTGTATATTTTAAGTTAGCTATAATAATTTTATTAAAATGTTAATTGACAAGTGAAATAAATAATGGAAAATGTCGAGTCAAAAACAAGTTCAGTGGTTTTGGAGCCTGTTTATTTCCAAAAGTGACTTTTCGGCATATATATATATATATATATATATATATATATATATGTGTGTGTGTATATCCGCTTGCTCCACTCAATAAAGTAACTGCAAGCTATCGAACGATTTTTTTTATTACAAGCCCACATAAAACGTAATGGACATTTGGTACGCACGTCATTGTGCATACATCAAAAGATTCAGAAGATTTATTGCCAAATGCAAATAAATGTTTCATCTTGTGAAATAGTAGTAAAGATTTGGATAAATCACTCGATTACAATCGATTAGACCTGTCGGTGTCTTTAGAGCGAGTCTTACATGAAATCGATATGAAATTATTTATTTCTATGTGGTATTTTACCATTACATTTTGGTAGTTCATTTCGGTACTTTTTATTATTTATAGTGAATCGTCTAATGAAGATATCGCAATCGATTGGAATGTTAGTCGATTAAAAAACCGAAAATCACTATTTCGTTACTTAATATAAGTAATACAATCTGTGAACGTAAGTTTATATATATTCCACTTGTATCTTGTGATTCTTTTGGTTGATCTTTGCTTTTGTATGTAATTTATAAAACAAAGTAACCAAAAATAAACTAATCTTAAAATGATATATTATTATGTACATAAAAATAATGAAAAAATATAACTAAACCGTGTTAAACCTAATGGTCGTGTGGTTTCCGGCAGAATAGAATAGAATCACACCGTCTCTTCCCGCGGATGTCGTACAAGGCGACTAAGAGAAATACATTACCAAACATCGATCAGGCCTCTCCAACCCGTTTGGGCAGCGTGGGGAGTATAGGCCAAATCCTCCATCTGTCTAGGACGGACGAGAGAAGGTCGTACTCCTGTAGTGGAGACTAAAATGGACCTGATGATGATGATGATGATAACTAAACCATTTATAAAATATATTATATTTATAAAACTACTAGCTTTTGCCCGTGACTTCGCCCGCTACAGCTCAAATTTTCTGGGTAAAAGGTATCCTATTATTCTGATCTTCTAATGTGATGTACGCAAAATTTCATGACAATCGATAGTTAGGGCGTGAAAATAAACAAACAATTTGTTTGTTATTATTTTTCCTCATTATTTTTACATTGTATTTTAACCAATTTCAAAATGGAGGAGATTCTCACGTCGTCTGTATATAACGCGATAGTGCCCGTGATTTTAAACCATCATCATAATCATCAGCCTGTATCTACCCACTGCTCGATATAAGCCATCATCAATGCTTTCTACCACATACGATCCTCCGCCTTCCGCATCCATCTAAAAGGAGGGCGTCCAAATCTACTCTAATACCTGCTTCCCCCATCTGCCATCACTTACTCGGCAGATGTGACCGGCCCGTTGCCACTTCAGCATGCAAACTGTTTTTGAACCGATTTTCACAAATTATTTTTGTGAAAGATATATGATTATAAACAAAACAAATGTGAAATAAGATCATTTAAATAATAACAGAAACCCACTATCCCTAATAATTTTTCTATTTTAACGTGACTTAAAAGGTGGCTTACTTGACTTATTTGACCCCCTTTTTTCACGAACATTTTGAAATCATTCAAAATGTTCGTGAAAAAGGGGGTCTCTTTTTCACACTGTTGTTTAAAAAACATAGAATTCAATGAAGTCGATTTCTGTTTTTAATTAATATATTTTAATATCAATGTAAAGTTTTAAAGTACATATATCAGGAAGACCACCACGGTTTTCCCCCTAGGCGATAAGTAACTAAACGTCCAGTTAATTGAGACACCACCACAATCTGACTTACCGACTGACAGTATCACAATCTGTATATATAATTAAGGGAATTTAGAGCACTTTGACTGTATATGTTATTATGTTATTTGAATGTCTTTCGAGATACGCAATCATAACGGGATTAAAGATTTTTTGTTTGATAAAAGCATATCGGAGTTAGATCAATTTGTAGTTCCGTATCTGTATTCCTATTCGAAAGTGAAGATAGGCAGGTCATATTGCCCTTGTGAGCAAAGAGTGGTAGACCAGTAGAATCCTTGAGCAGAGACTTACAGAAACCACGCGAAACAAACCCTGGCTGCTTGAATGACTGGGTTAAAGACAATATTCGATAACACGTGAGGCGAAATTGGATGAATGTGGCATGGGGCAGGACTGAGTGGAAGTGGAAGGCTTTGGAGGATGCCTATGTCCAAAGACGGAATATTAGCAGGCTGTGATGGATGGACGGATAATATTTTTACAGTAGCGCGGCAAGTTGTTTTGGTCTAATTTACCAAAGAAAATAAGAAATTTTGACACCATGCTGGGAGAGAAATTGTATCAATTGAATTGGATCAAGTGGAGATACTATAAATTACTGGAAACCAAAAACGCCAAAGTTGCCAATATAATATTTTAACGTAAGGCAGAAGCAAACAAACTTGGAGTACAAAGTTTATAAGCTAGGGAGGAAATGGAAAATCAAAACACTACAGAAAAGGAGAAGCTAAAAAATTGGAGGTTCAAACAGCATTGCGGATTGAGGATATTAGGTGAAAAAGTGGAGAAAAAGAGGAGATTTGCATAGACTGTTACAAATTTAAAACTATTAGCAATTAGATGTAAAATGTGCAAATAAAGCAAAAGAGACGAAATAGGAGAGTAAGAAATAGGAGGGAAAAAAGAATTATAAAATGTTGTAGAGGAGGCGAAGAATAGAAAAATACGCGCTAAGCCATAAATTTGTACAAAATGAATGCCAGTAAAGCCGTACAGCAAAAAGATATATATTTTTTATACCACCAAAGTAACAAACAAGCATATGGCCAGCCGGAAGCAAAGCAGTTACCGTAGCATATGAACGTCTGTAATCATCACACGCGCGTTGCCGACCCTATAGGAACGACTTTAAGCCCGTTTTGAAGAACCCCATGCTGTAGTTTCCTGATAAAACCTCGACAAGCAGTTCAAAGTTAAAAGTGTTCAGTAAAAATATAAGCCAGTTTGAGGAACTCCGTTTAGACAAATTAAAATATCATTATTTCTAAATTTACAGGCATAAAAACTAAGAAACGCTAAACGTAACAGTGAGACTATTATTTATGCGCGTCGTGTGTCGTCTAGCGTCCGTCTGGATGCCATAAATACGCCTTGGGCTGTTTTAAATCCATTATTACAACTAGAACGTTTCTTGTCTAAAGCTTATGAATGTAAATTTTAAACTGAAGATTAAACTTACTAGCTTTTGTCCGTATGAACATATGAAGGTAATTAATTTCCTGTGTGTCAATTTAGCTCATATACTATATCAAGTGGACTTAGTACCTACCCTACCGTCTAAGCTGGGGGACACCGAATGGGACGGGGGCCCACCACACATTCCCACCACTGTGTCTCCTGTGTAGCCAGTATTAACAGCGGCGACCGCCAAAAAAGGCAATGAACGATGAAGTCCATTGCATTCCCAAGGATAAAACTACGGCTGCCTTGGAACTCACAACGAATTTAATCTATAGAAATTAGTAGGAGTAGGAAGCTTTTGGAATTTGACTTTGGGGGACACGGAAGTGAAAATTCGGACGAAAGTTCGGAATTTTTCACACACAAATTTCCTTCGATTGGATTCCGCCGGTGGGTATTGAAAACACCCAGATCAAGATAAACAGACATGTTCATACAAATGTTTGTCTTGTGCGGGGATCGAACCCGCGCCCTCATCATAGTAGCCATTGCTAGCCATTCGACTATCGGGCTCGTCAATTATTTCTGGTCAGCGCAGTATGTCTTTTTCTTCCATTCACCCCTACCAGCAGTCATGTCTACAGTTACCCCTTTCTTATACATATCGTCTCTCAAAGCTATATTAACTTAATAGTGAGTTGTTGTCGAATTTGGTGGAAAGCATTGAGGAAGGCTTATATCCAGCAGTGGGTAGATATAGGATGATGATGATGAAGAGTTGTTAAAAAATCCATTAAAATGTAGTAGGATTTACACCTTCTCATCTAATAAATCTTTGCAGATCCTTTTTAAAGATAGCTCTTATTTTAGATCAAATATGCAAACAAGGTGGACTAGATTGCAAACCTAATTACTAAATCTCATTTATATGCAAATAGAACTAAAAATTAAAGTGCATCCGAATGATAAAAAAGTTTTATCTAAGTATATTAATTACTAGCTGGCCCGGCGAACTTCGTACCGCCTAATAGTCCATTAATGTTGTGGTATAAATATTAGCTAAACAAAAATTATGATTTCTTGAAATTTATACAATGAATAATAAAAAATAATAGAGAAGCACGATGGCGTCATTGCGCGTGTCAGTATAATTGTACACGCAAGTTAAGCAACGTCAACCGTAGCCTGTTCATGGGTGAGTTTATATTTATCTGGAGCTCCTCCGTGCTTCGGAAAGCACGTTAAGCTGTCGGTCCGGGTTGTTATCATTAGATTATCTCGAGCTCCTCCGTGCTTCGTAAGGTACGTTAAGCCGTCGGTCCCGGTTGTTATCATTAAATTATCTCGAGCTCCTTCGTGTTTCAGAAGGCACCTTAAGCCGTCGATCCTGGTTGTTATCATTAGATGACAGTCATTAAGTCAAGTTAGCGGCCTTAAGGCGGTTTGAAATCACTGGCCTCCGCCAAACCGCAGTTGAGCAGCGTGGTGGAGCATTCTCTAAACTTCTTCGGTTGAGGGGAGACCCGTAACCCAGCAGTGGGTAAATATTAAGTTCAGTACATTATACGTCACAAAAAAAGTACCAACTGACAACCAAAAATATTTCAATCCACAAAACTGTTTTCAAAACAAATTACAGACAACTTTCAAGACGTAAAAATGAAACCAATAGAGTTGACCTTTGTTTTTAATCTAAATTTGTTCTATATTAAATGAGCTTGATGTACATTTCTGAACGCACGCATACATTTGACGTACGCACGTTAACGTCACGTTTGACAGGTCCGACATCCACGAACATTTTGTATGGAAAAATGATTTTTCTTTTATTTATTTTTTTCGTAAAATTTCCAATGTTTTTAATAGTTATTCTGCTATTCTGGACGGAGACAAATCCAACAAATCAAAAACCATGGCAATCGGTCCAGCCGTTCTCGAGTTATAAGTGTTGTAACAAACACGACTTTCTTTTATATATATAGATGTTAATATGCGAAGAAATTTAACATTTTGTCGAGCCGGGTGGTCGAATGGCTAGCAATGTCTGCTTTAACTCAGACATTGCTAGCCATTCAATCCCCATACAACACAAATATTTCTGTGCTAGGGTTCAATCCCCATACAACACAAATATTTCTGTGCATGAATATGTATATTTGTCTTGGTCTGGGTGTCTCACATTGCTAAGAGGGGAAGTCAAATTCCAAAAGCTTCTTACTCCTATTAATTTCTTATGATTAAATTCGTTGTGAGTTCGAAGGCAGTCGTAGTTTTACCCCCGGGACTGCAATGGACTTCACTGTTCATTGCCTTTTTTGTCCCGTTTTGGTCTGGTTTTTTCACTTTTGCTTAGTTTGGGATTAGATGGCAGTGTGTAATTTGTCAAGGAATATTTCGACTCCTCCGTAGAATAAAGTCGTGTCTGTATTGTTAATAGTTCACTTTCGTGTGTTTTTATGAAGAGCTAATGTCAGATTGGACGTTATTTGATTCTAACTATCGGAATTTAAATGAGATATGAAAATTGTAAATATGTATTTATTCCTGCCCAAATTACACACGGCCATCTAATCCCAAACTAAGCAAAGCTTGTACTATGGTAAGTAGATAACTGATAAATATAAGTACTTAAATACATTTTTTTTTGTAAATGCATACATATAATACTTAGAAAACACCCAGACCAAGACAATCAGACATGTTCATGCACACAAATATTTGTCTTGTGCCCGCATCCTCGGAGTCAAAGTGACCATTGCTCACCATTCGACCACCGAGCTCGTCTGAAGAATGTCTGAAGATTTCATATTCCTTATCTATTCTAGCGATTATTACATACATTAGTAATTCGTACTATTATAAATCCTACGTATTGCTGAAAAGCATTTCAATCATTTAAAATTACATATATATATTTTCATAAAAAGTATGTACATGTAGCAGTGGCTCAATTTTAAGCGACGACCGATTCTGACCAAAATTGATGCACTCCGCGGCTCTATTGATACGTTTGCATGTGCGAGTGCATCGACTTTGAATGTTATAGAGTTTATGCACTGCTCTATAAGTCTACTATGCCCGAAATTTCCGAAGTGTATGAATTATGTCATGTGTCAGATGGTTCTCAGTATAACCACATATTTAATTTCTACAGAATGTTAGCCTGTGTTTGGATTTAATTACTCGGTAATATCCGAATTCTTAGAAAAGTACGGAATCTTCATATGCGGAGTATAACAACCTATTTCATTTATGCGGTATATTTGGGTATTTCTGAAAAACTATCGTATTAATCAGTTATCAGTGAACGTTTCAGTGGAACAAAATATGGATACATTCACAATTAACTGTACCTACGAGATATCTGCAAAGTTAATAGCCACAATTCTGAGAGTTGAATTCGGAAATTCCAGAGATAATTTGATCAAATATTTATTACATTTCGCAGAAATAAAATACGAATGTGTAATCAATATAATCACTTCATCCCATAAAATTAGACACATTTTTGAAAATTCAGTTCCGCAAGCATCGCATACAAGACTCGGCTCGACATTTTTCCTCCAAAAATAAGATAGAGCAACGGCCCTACAGCTAATGGCCATTGTGCACAATGTGACCTTTACCAGACCCACTATCGCGTACTTGGGCACTCTCAAGTCAAGTAGCTCGTGGTGACCGACATTCGGTTTCCCGAGCATCGGAGCCCTACCAAATCTCCATGATGGGTACCGTAGCTGTATGTGCTCCCCCCTAATGAGGGTCGCTGGGGGCTTTTTCAACTAAGATAGAGTAGTCGACTGTTTACACAATTTTACGAGCCCAAGAATACATATATATATATATATATTTATATATATATATATATATATATATATATATATATATATATATATATATATAATATTTTTTTGTTATTTTGCCGAGCCTATATCAATTCCCACCCAGTGGTTCTATAAGGGACAATCGAACCTCGCCGCCATTGTTTTCAGGATGCTGTTATTGCTACGGCTATACACTATATAACTGAGCTATAATGCATGAAATAAAGTATTTTTATTTATTATTCTATTACTCACTGTGCTCGCTGTTGCCGTCTGTGGTGCCGTTGACAGTGCCATCTGGAAGCAGCTGCAAGTATCGGTTTTTGAGGAACAACTGTATTTTGCGGGAAGTGCCAGTGATGTGGCTGAGGTTCGCCGAGCGCTGCGCCCGGGGCTCCGGCGCGGGCGCTGCTGCACACGACGCGAGCGCCAATGCGGCAATCAGCAACCGCAGAGGGCGCGTCGGCAATCGCATGGCGCGCCGCGCCCATGGCCGTCGCTCGGCCGCCGTCACTGCTCAACCCCGCTCATACCCCTCACTACGAAACCGTCCCAATTTTTGGCGCCCAACGTGTTACCGTCTCTTTTTTTGGCGCCCAAGTTGTTACTCTACAGTTCGATATACTATTCGATTTAGCGACATCGTTATTCGCATAGTTGCTAGTGTTGCGCCATCGCGCGTGTCGACTTACAAGCCACAAACGATCCGATGTTTGCGGGCGGTCACACTATCTGGAACAAAATAATGATTTTGTTAATAACAGAGTTATGGTTTTAGCTAAATTTAGATTTGACCAAGTATTTGGTAGAACAAAGTATGTTCGTTGATTCATAAAGATACATAAGACAATACTTGATTCAGACTAAAATGATAAGATGCTTGTTCAACATCATGTTTAAAGATGTTATGTTTCCATAAAAAAAACTTATCTATCTCTTAAGTGACAATTCCATTCTCCGTCAAAAATCACAAATTGTATCTTTTCTTGGAAAATTCTCGTAAATTTAGCATAAGAATGCATCTAGATTTTCGATTGTTTGCACACATAGGAGATATACTAATTTTTCATTATAGTATTTTTTTTTGTATGAGAGGGGGGCAAACGAACTTATGGGTCACCTCGCGAGAGCAACCAGCACCGGCCATGGAGATCAGCAACACCAGGAGACCGAGTCGCCGTTCCGTTGTCAGCATTTTAAGGGGACTCAGTTGAGGGCTCCATGTCGTAATTGTTGAGGGGTAAGCCAGTGTCGGTCTCAACCGTAACAGTGTATAAATTTGCGATTAGATACCATCTTAATTCGTGTATACTTTGACGAGCTCGGTGGTCGAATGGTTTGACTCCGAGATCGCGGGTTCGATCCCCGCACAAGACAAACATTTGTGTGCATGAACATGTCTGTTTGTCTTGGTCTGGGCGTTTTCTATGTATTATATGTATGTATTTACAAAAAAAAAATGTATTTAAGTATTATATCAGTTATCTAGTACCCTTAAAGCTTAGCTTAGTTTGGGCTTGGGACTAGATGGCCGTGTGTAATTTGTCCAGTATTTTTTATTTATATATTTATTTATACTGCAGCGACTGATAAATGTATATAGATGGTGTGGATGCGTACTATAATGTATCTTTAGAAATCAACCCCTTCTTGGGGTTAAAACGAGGGTTGGTAGTTTCTATGAAAGTTCTTTGTTATTGAAGTTATAGTAATTATGGCAGAAGGATTTTAAATGGAATATAAGTATAAGAATTATTGAAAACAACTACTTACTATTATAAGGATGAATTTAGCTTTTACAAATATAATTCAGAATGTGCAAATAACTAATTCCACGCGTACGAAGCCGCTGGCGGCCGCTAGTATTCTATAAAATTATTGTATTTTATTGAAATGAAATGAAATGAAATGAAATTGTTTATTTGCGCATATACAGTCATTTATATAAATATCAGGCCAAGGTAGTAAATTGTTTGGCAACTGTACATTGCCTTAAAAATGTAGGCATGCAAAATATTGAAGTAGGTACATTAAAATATGGGGTTAGTATTATAATAAGGTAGGTACAATAAAATCTTAATATAGAAATGTCAGTTTTTTTAAATATTCGAATTATCCTTATAATAAGTATCCATTCCGATTCCATAATAAAAGATTTGATAATAAAATAAATTCAATAAAATTATTGGTGATTGTTACATAATTTAATTACATATTTATTTTGAATGTCAAGTTTACATTTTTAATATTTTCTCTGGTCAGTTAAACTAGATATATTGTAGCAGTAGTAGTTGTACAAATCTTCCGGACGTAGTCTTGTTCAATAATTTTGATAATACTTTGACTTTACAGAATCTATCTAATTAATTTTAAACCCATATTATTTTAAGATTTGTGCCGACATCTTCCTGTGTATTCAGTTAATAATTCAGCACCGAGAATCAGGAAATCCGACTTCCAAGTAACGTTATGTCCTCGTCACTTAGTCCATCACTGACTTCAGCGACATAGTGATATATCACCGCGTATTTATACTCGATAAATGCTGTGACAAATACGTATCGGTTACTTGGTAACTAATACTGGTATCAAATAGTGTTGACACTTAAACAAGTAAGAGGAAATTAGTTTGTTTTGTTGTATTTAAAGCAATAGTAATGGCTGAATTGCAGGTGCATAGTGATATATCGATTGATGGAGGATAAATACTATGACATTTTATATATATATACTCAACGAAATGGCGCAAAAAAATTGTTCTGTTTTCATATTCTCTGAATGAATTCACAAAAGCAGCGCTGTTCGTAACAAGTTACAACTAATTAAAATAATAAAAAAGGTAGTTACACTATTGTATTAGGTTTAACACCTGTAAAAATAGTTGTAAGAGTGGAAATAAATAAATAAAAATAAATTAATATAGAAGGGCCCTTAGCGAACATCAGAGCAATAAAACTAGGCTACAACACGTTTACTTACAATAACTAAAATACCTATGCATGTATACATGCACTACGCAAAGAAAGGAAAAAAACGTGATCACATTGTTTTTGAATATCGTTAACGTCTTACCGTGACGGTGAGTGGCGCGGGTGGGACTGAATAAACCTCCGGCAATTACCTGGCTTTCGTCTTGCTACAATGGAGGTAGTCGTCAAGGCGTCGTAAAAGCTCGTTATACTGAATAGAGTGAAGAGATCTTCAGCTCGAGGCAAAGACAAGTGCGACCTCACATGGAGTACTATCATCAACGGGCGGGTAGCTCCTGGATATTTACTAGTACCTTGTGATAATGTACAGAGACGAGCTGATTATTGGCGATTACATAAATAGACAATATACATATTTATGGGGTGTAAGTGGTCCATCAACATCTTTGAACTAAAGCCAACCTCACGTGCACTCTGCTGACTGAACTGACAATCGAGGCGCTGGCGAAAAGAGAGGTAGCGTATTTTTTAAGGTGCCCGACTGGGGGAGTATCTTCACCTCACAGAATACCGTAGGCAAATAACAATTCCCTTGAAGGTTGAAAGAAAGGAAGTTGCTGATCTCCATGGGCGGTGGTGATTGCTCTCAATCAGTTTACCCACATGCTCGTTTGCTCCCCCCTCACATAAAAAACATGCAATCAAAAAATAATAATAAAATTGTCAATAATCCCATCACTAAATAAATATCGCCTATATAATGAATATTATTACATATTAAAAAATCCATTCCAGGTTTTTTCCTTCCAAATTATGTACCCTGCGTCCATTAACAATCAAATGAATGTGTTTTTATACACTATGGACACAGTAAAAAATAACAAACAGTACGAAAATTTTATATAGAGGTTCGATCAACTTATCTTCTAAAATTATTTATAGTGCGGTGCAATTTTGCTTATAATATATTATATTTTGCTCGCTTTTCTAATAGACGCAACATGATGGCTGCCCCATGCATCAACTCGTGAACGGGTGCTGCCAGAGGGGACTGGTCTGCCCTGGCTGTCATGGTTGCAAGGTAAACAATAGGAGGATTTAGGTTAAGTAGTAATAGACAATAATATAACTATTAGCACAATAGTGACGTGCAATTTATTAATTGTAAGAATATTATAAGATAAAAAAAACAGAACATTGTTAATAAAAGGTACGGACCCCGGGTCTGTAGACTGTAATAAATATCAATAAAAAAAAAATAATAGACGCAACATCGTGGACATTTATTGTAATAATAATCTTTTAATCGATCGAGCATTTTTTTTAATTTTACTTTTACACTAGAGCAGAAGGAAGGTGACAAAGACATTTTAAAAAATCACACTGTATTACATGCTACTGAGTCAACTAGAATAATGGCATATTTAAATAAATGCAATGCAATTAACGAAAATGTAAATAAAGAAAAATCTTTGATAGTGAAAACTGAAAGAAATGCAGAGAAAAACAAGAGACTATAGATTTTTTTTCGTATTTATATAAGATCAGAAATGTTTGCTCGATAAAGACTGTGAGTGCGTCTTCCATGTGTAACTAATTTTGATTTTCAAAAATTTAAATTATTTTGTATTATATATTTATGTATAATACAAAATATAGTTCAAAATAATAAATGAATTCATAGTAATAAAGATTATATTCTAGTCAATTAATATTTTGTATTTATAAAACATAGGTGAAATTACATAATAATGTTCTTAGTTACAGTATCACTATATTTTGCTGTTGGCAAGCGTCCAAATTGCAATAATTAAATGTACATACATTCTGTGTCATTAGTCTCATGAAATTCCTGCTATGTGCTTCACTTGATGATAATGAGTTAAGAGTTATTCTATAAGTAGTACACTGCCTAATACAAACGATGCCTTCGCGTCAAGTCGAATATTTAATCAAGTTTACATACTGTTATTTGAATTAACTAGTTTACAATGTTAAAGTCGATGTTTATGATCACATTTGCACTAAAATCTGGAAGTTGTTAATAATTGTGAATGCAAATTGGTCGATCTGATTTTTATGACAATTTAAAATGAGATTAGACGATCTCGGTGGTCGCGAAGTTATTAGCAATGGCTGCACGCTGTGGCACATTTTTTTTTAATAATCCCAACACTCGTGACACCCCAACATGGTCGCGTATTTATCATAGTACCTAATATTTGTACTATGTTTCCACACATCCTAAAACAATCCTAACACATCCCAAAACCATCCTGAATACATCCCAAAACCATCCTGATCACGGGGAATATCTTTAGTTTTCTTTAATGGTACTAGAGATACAAAGTTGTGTCACTTGTACCATCAAATGGTACTAGTCAATGGTACTACTGATCCGGAGGGGACTTTATGCCTGTGATGGTACAATCTAATGTCTAATTTGAAAATGCCTTTTTTATCCCACGACGCAAAAACCACTGGTGTTATCAGTTTGACGTGTCTGTGTGTGTATGTGTCTGTGTCATCGTACCTCCCGGACGGATGAACCGATTTAGATTTTTTTTTAATTTGAAAGGTGAATTCGTCGGGAGTGTTCTTAGCAATGTTTGATGAAAAACGGTCCAAGATGGTCGCCGCCAGAAAATGACAGTTTACCTATTTTTTCATAACCCCATCAATATGGGCATCAAATGAAAAGGCTTGACTAGTAGTAGTACTATACACTAAGGTAAATTGCAAATCCAAGATGGCCGCCACCACAAAATGGCGAATAATTTTTTTTTTTTTACAATTTCCTCAATATTGGTATCAAATGAAAGGGTTTGACTATATTTAAAGGTCGGGGGTTATTTAAATTTTCAATTTAAGTGTCTTGTCTTATTTGTCAAGTGAGTTAGCGGAAAGGACTGGAATAATTTAAGTATATTAATTGATATAGCATAGAAGCGATTCTAGAGTAGCATGATATAATCATTATAAATCAACTTTACATAATCATTATGACTCCAATGACTCATATAATCGACACTAGTGTTGTACCTACGTAGATCTAGATCGATACATAATATTACAATAAATGTCTCGATTATCTGATTAACTTAGCAATGGAATCTGTGACGACCGATCAAATGGGTTCCTTATCTCATAAATACGGTTTATTTTGTGGAAATATAGTCTTTGCGTATTAGATGTGGCACGATCATTATTTATCGTTAATTTGTATATTTAAAAAGATAGTTGGATGTTATTTTATTATGTGTTTTGAGTTGAATGTCTTGGGGTGTAAGTGGTTCATCAATATCTTTGAACCATAGCTTTGGCGAAAAAAAACAAGCTTTGGCGAAAAGAGATGTAGGGAGAGTAATTGTAAGCTACCCGACTGGGGAATGTACCTCCACCTCACAGAATACTGCAGCCAAATAACAATTCCCTTGAGGATTGTTGTGTTCCTGCGAGTGAGTGAGGTCACCAGAAAGAAAGGAAGGAGATGCTGCGTTTGCAGCGGGGGTGGCGGCGCGCGAGCAATATTTTATGTTGCAAGCGTTAATATGGCTACGGTAACCGCTTCACATCAGGCGGGCCGTTTGCTTGTCTGCCACCCGACGTAGTATAATAAAAACATAACGTACGGAACTATTTAAATATTAGACGTTACCTACTAATCCCTCAAATTATATTAATCTCATTTGAACGAACCATATGTCTGCATTAACATTTTTTAGTACATATTAAACATTGCATCATTCGTTACTAAGGTGGTTTGAAACTTAATATGGTATAAGTCGAATTTATCGCGTGTTCAAATTTAATTATGAGGTCAAGGTCATTTCGATGTATTATAAAACCAGTGGTCGAAATTCGACCATAATTAATTTAAATTATGACTAACAAAAAAGAGTATATAAATAAAATAAATAAATATTGTCAGACAAATTACACAGCGCCATCTAGCCCCAAAGTAAACGAAGCTTGTGTTATGGGTATTACACAACTGATAAACATACGTAAATACATTTTTTTTTGTAAATATATACTTATGATACATAGAAAATACCCAGACCAAGACAAACAGACATGAACATGCACACAAATGTTTGTCCTGTGTGGGAATCGAACCCACGAACGTTGGTGTCGAAGCCGCGTCATTGACCGCTACGCCACCGAGCTCGTCTAAAAGAAAATAGTTTCCCTAGGATGGCTCCAAATTACGAAAAAAGTGGGTAAGTAATAACTTTAATTGGATTCTTAACCTAAAAGTAGCTCATATCCAAGACATTGTTTAACGTATAATCTAATATATAAAATTCTCGTGTCACAGTTTTCGTTGCCATACTCCTCCGAAACGGCTTGACCGATTTTGATGAAATTTTTTGTGCTTATCCGGTATCTATGAGAATCGGCCAACATCTATTTTTCATCCCCCTAAATGTTAGGGGTAGTCCACCCCTAAATTTTTTTTATTTATATGGCAAAACAACGATTGCCGGGTCAGCTAGTTAATTATAAAAATATCTGACATCATTTAGAGTACCGATAGGATAAAAATAAAATAGATTATTATCTCACTACATGTCTCAGCACGCAATAATATAAGGTGGTGCGCAGACAGTGCAATTATAAGTTGTTCAATTACACTGACACATGACGCCATCAAGCTCATCATAAATCTATATGTAGTAGTACATACGTGCAATATACTCGTAGCTACTGGCTGCCGCTCTTAAAAGTCTCTCTTTAAGAGTCGACATCAGTTCCCTTGTGAGTGAAAACCTTCGTAGTACATACTTACATTCAAATGAAATATTAAATAGTAATGATTTATTATATTATGCATAACCCCTGTTATATTGCTATTTATATTAGGTACTTACTAGTAAGAACACAACCTCCCAGGAATTTTTATTCAATTTTAGAATTTACAACGTATACTTTTAATTAAATATGGTGCTCTATGTATCTTTCTTACCAGAGCAATGTGTAGTAAACAGCTGATCATATGCAGGTGATGTTGACTTTGGCTCTACAAATAATGCTAAGCCACATACGTAAGGTCATTATTATTATACGGTTGACCTTAATACAGTTTTTTTTTATACTACGTCGGGTGGCAGACAAGCATACGTTTCCGTAACCGTATTAACGCTCGCAACATAATATATCACTTGCGCGCCGTCACCCCCGCTGCCAACGCAACATCTCCTTCTTTTCTGGTGACCTCACTCACTCGCAGGAACACAACAACCCTCAAGGGAATTGTTATTTGGCTGCGGTATTCTGTGAGGTGAAGGTACATTCCCCAGTCGGGTAGCTTACAATTACGCTCCCTACCTCTCTTTTCGTCAGAGCTACGCTTGTCAGTCAGCAGGATGCACTACGTGCAGGTGAAGTTGGCTTTGGTTCAAAGATTTTGATAAACCACTTACAACCCAAATATACAGTGAAACAAAAGTCTCAAAACTAGATGACAAAACCGTCAACAAAAATTTGCCACGTGTGCACATGTTCTTTATTAACTTGTCATCTAGAGACGATTTCTCATTTTGGCGTAATGCCTATTATTGGTGAGATACATCACTCGCATAGTCACTACTTGAAATATAGTCTGATGTAACAACTAGTGAATAATATTAGACAATTTGACAATGTTCTGTTTTCCTTTATTACAATAACTCTAAATGTCATTATGACATAATTTAATTAATTTTAATTTTGTAGGTGATGTTATTTGTAGCGTGAAATTAGAACCTGGTAATATCAGGCGAAATTTGTAATTTTTTAAATGTCGTTTCGTAATTTTCTTTTTGACATACAAAAAATGGTTACATGTCATACGCGGAATTAATTTTAGAGAAGATGATGAAATAGTGGTTCAAATAAGGAATATAAACTTAAAATTTTGAGCCAAAAAAGGTCGCGCGTCTTCCGGGGAATCCTCGCGCATTCTCGAGAATTCCCCTAGCTACGGATCGTATTTAAGTTTATATGTTATACAATTGACATAAATTTAATTATGCTATGTACAATTTAGTTGTTAAAAAAGTCGCTTCTATTCCATTCCGCGGCGGTGTAATCAATTTATACCGCCGCGGAATGGAATAGAAGCCTTACTTAGTGTAGTTAGTATAAAAGCGTCACCCTATATGTATGACACAGTCAATTCGTAGAATCCGCCGCATTACATAACGGTTAGCTATCTGTCTGTCTCCGCTCTTTTATCATTTTATCACCAGAGTAAATTGTCACCTGATGGCGCATCAACAGATTTATGGAACCCCTAATCTAACTGGAATTAATCACAAGACAAACGTAACCTAACCGAAAAATAATTTAAAGACAGTCTGTAAAAGTTAGCCGTTTTGTAATGTGGCGGTTCTAAAAATTGGCTGTAACTTATACAGATAAAGTCAATATTAAGTAATTATACTTAGTCAAATTAAATATATAAAAACCAAAGTAGTTGTCATTAAAGTTAATGAAGGAAAATATTGCTCTACAATTTTATGTTTTGTAAGTGATTCATCAATAGCTTTGAACCAAAGCCAACGTCACCTGCACGTGGTGCACCCTGCTGACTGACAAACAAGGCTCTGGCGAAAAAAGAGGTCTGCCCGACTGGGAAAGTACCTCCACCTCACAAAATACCGCAGCTAAATTACAATTCCCTTGAGGGTCGTTGTGTTCCTGCGAGTGAGTGACGTCACCAGAAAGCAAGAACATAGGCTGGCAACGATCGGCGACCCCTAGGTGTTGCTGATCTCCATGGCCGGTGGTGATTGCATTCCACACACATGCTTGTTCCCCCCCCCCCCCCATATAAAAAAAATACAATAAATCCAGTAGCTGAATAAACTTATATAATCAATAATTCACGAGCCAAACGAATATAAAAAACCGGACAAGTGCGAGTCGGACTCGCCCACCGAGGGTTCCGTAGGTACATGGTATCATTATTAAATTTGATATTTTTCATTATAAATAAGAAATAATGCGTCGAAAAAAATAAATAAAATGTATTTTGCAATGTGTACATCAAGCCCTTTCATATGATACCCCATTTGAACTAGTAGTTTCAATTTGAAATTTCGACACCCTATAAAAAATATAGACCCCCTATTTTTTAAGATCTATTTACAAATGTATAGTTTTGAGATTTATTCCTATACTTGTAGTCTATAACGATGTTACTTGCCAAATTTCATAGTTCTAGGTCAACGGGAAGTACCCTATAGGTTTTGATTCCCTTGAGTGTGTCGAAATATGCGTTTTTTGCTGAATAAACGGCCGTAACTTTTTTCTACGGAAACTTAGCAGTTTGATTTTTTTTTAACTTCATGGGACCGTAGACCTGAGTATACAGTTCAAATTTCAGCTTGATACCTCCACGCATTCTCGACATAGAAATTCTTGACAGACAGACAGACAGACAGACAGACAGACAGACAGACAGACAGACGGACAACAAAGTGATCTTATAAGGGTTCCGTTTTTCCTTTTGAGGTTCGGAACCCTAAAAATAAACAATTCGAAAGGCACACAATTTTGTTTAGTAAAAAACAATGACAAAATATGGAGTCCCAAACATCATTGACGCAAAATCGCCCTGACATCAATCCCTCCAATATTAAAAAAGAAATACGAATAGTTATTGAAATATTAATAAATATGGTACTATCTGTGGTAACAGTTGGCAATGACAAGTGAGACTGCGCGATAAGAGGACGTAATTGAATAATTGCGCGCCCTTGCTGACACCGTTCGTAAACAAGAGGGCTCCTAGGTGTCGAGTTAGTAGAAGCTTATATATTTTTACGTTTATCTATTTAATTATGTATATTTCTTCTGAAACTCCTTTACAATTTGGTTAAAATCACTTTGGCATTATGGACAGTTCAAAGAAAATAGCATAGTAAATGATAATGCAGGAAGTAAATGATAATATACTCGTACCTATAGTTTGACGGATGAGCATTGATTCAAAAATAATTTCAAAACTGAGATCTTAAAAATGCATGATAATTATAACAAATAATGAAAAAAATACCCCATCATTGGTGGTTTTCCTTACCTATTCCCATTTAGGAAAAAATCCTAAGATTTTTCCCTAAGTGTTTTTCCCACCGCCCATCACTACTCGAGGGATTTAACTTTGCATTTGTACGTCATAAAAAAGTAAATTCCCACTCAAATTATTGTACGTGAGTACCTACTATCTTTAATATTATTTTGTGTTTTGAACGTATCCCTAAGACACAATAAATTAATAATTTCGAAAAAATACACCCAATCATAAACAAATGAAGGTCAAAAATGCGGTTGAAACTTATACACTATGTTATAAACATATTATACAGTGGATGTTGGTATACAGTATTATATCGTATCGTATACAATTCTTACCGTATAATAACCCATGGTATTATCAAGCTTTTACATCTCTAGTCTAACTCTACGGGTGTTTTAAAGTCGATGATTATATTTTTGATATCTGCGGTACTTTCACTTCTTTAACGGCTGTATAGATGACGATTTCTTTTTCTTGACAAGTCCAGCATACCTCATATTTGCCATAAAATAGAATCAAAATCTTTTAAATTCGAAAGAAATTATAAAGTATTTCAGGTTGCAATGAACTTTATAGCTCATTGTCAAGTTGATAGTACGCCCGGCTCACAAAGTCACAGTTCTAGGCCAACGTCCTATGAATGGCCTTCTCTTTCATTTGTTTCATATCACAATGAATACATTTACGTAATATTTGTGTTTCTTCTTCACGCATAATATACGTAAGTACATAGTGTACATGTTTTTTTATCTCATTTAAATATTTACACATCACACAGTTAGATAGTGTCATGAAGATTCGTAGGATTAAGATCATGTCCAATTTTCATTCAGTTTTCAAATAAAACATTTTAACGTGGTCGGATGGCTAGCAATGGCTACTTTAACTCTGGGGTCGTGAGTTCGATCCTACCCACAAGACAAACATTTGTGTGCATGAACATGTCTGTTTGTCTTGGCCTGGGTGTTAACTATGTATTATAAGTATGTATATACAAATAATAAAGTTGATTTTAAAAAAGAATTGAAACCGACTTCAGTTGGCGGGCGCAGCTTAATGTTGGAATGCCCCGGCAGACGCTGTTGCCCGTCTTCCGGGAGAAAAGTTATCGCGTGACACAAGATTCCTTAGATACGTGCTTATAAAACTTAAGGGTTTCCCTTGATTTCCCTGGCATCCCATCATCAGATCTGACTTGGTGAATATGGGACCACCTTGCAATCATACCCTTTCAAATAAAAAAAGAATTATGAAAATCGGTTCACAATTCGCAAAGATATCGAATAACATACATACAAAAAAAATATTCAGTCGAATTGAGAACCTCCTCCTTTTTTGAAGTCGGTTAAAAATGTATTTAAGTATATTTATCAGTTGTCTAGTGCCCATAGTACAAGCTTTGCTTAATTGGAACTGGATGGCCCTGTGTAAATTTTCCAGAAATATTTATTTATTTATTAAAACATCCACAGAAATTACTTCTCTGGTTGGCCTAATATTTTTATACTTTTCTGTGCCAGCGTTGCATAAATGCACTTCATAAATAAATTAAACATATAAATTTAAAAACTTATCTTTGTTTATTAGAAGATGCTCAATGTTTGTCGGTTTAACTTTAATCCACTAAAGTTAATGTTAACTAACCCTCAAAAATAAATGTTCAAGTGACTTATTCATAAATGTCCATATACGGAATGTGAAGTTTCTTTTAAATCTATTTGCTTAATGCAGAGGTTCCTAACCGGTGGTCCGTGAGAGGTAAATTATGGTCCGTGATACAAACTTATAATTTTTTTTTTTTTTAATACTACGTCGGGTGGCAGACAAGCATACGGCCCGCTTGATGTGAAGCGGTTACCGTAGCCATATTAACGCTCGCAACATAAAGTATCGCTCGCGCGCCGTCATTCCCGCTGCCATCGCAGCATCTCCTTCCTTTCTGGTGACCTCACTCACTCGCAGGAATACAACAGCCCTCAAGGGAACCGTTATTTGGCTGCGGTATTCTGTGAGGTGGAGGTACATTCCCCAGTCGGGTAGCTTACAATTACGCTCCCTACCTCTCTTTTCGCCAGAGCTGCGTTTGTCAGTCAGCAGGGTGCACCGCGTGCAGGTGAAGTTGGCTTTGGTTCAAAGATGTTGATGAACCACTTACACCCCAAATATAATGTAAAAGATTGAGCACTATTATACAAAATACTCAAATCTCGAGTTATAGAGTAATGGATTTATATGACAGTTACCCTACACGCAACAAAAACCTCGTAGTGGTCCGCGAACAAAAAAAGGTTGGGAACCACTGGCTTAATGCATAAGGAACACATATGAGACAGAAATAACAATAAGCTGTTTATGAAAGGGCTCCGTCTGCGGTCTCGCTTACGACACTCGTAGGATAAAATTGGAAGAACGTGGCCAAATGACTAAGCCAAACATTGAACTCCTAATATTTCTATAATTACAAACTAATAAACTTTCGAAAAGAATATAAGTAAATGAATAAATATTCGGCCGTGTGGTTTCCGGCAGACTAGAATAGAATCACTCCGTCTCTTCCCGTGGATGTCGTACAAGGCGACTAAGGAAAATACATTATAAAACATCGATCAGGCCTCCCCAACCCGTCTTGCCAGCGTGGGGAGTGTAGGTATGTATAGGCCAAATCCTCCTTCCGTCTGGGACGGACGAGAGAGGGTCGTGCTCCTGTAGTGGAGACTATAATGACCTGATGATGATGATGAAATAAATATTCCTGGACAAAATACACACTGTCTATCTATTCCTAAACTAAGCAAAGCTTGTACTATGGGTACTAGATAACTGATATTATACTTATATATAATTTTATAAACATTTTTTTAATACATAGAAAACACGCAGACCTAGACGAACTGATATGTTCATGCACACAAATATTTGTCTTGTGCGGGGATCGAACCCACGACCTCGGAGTCGAAGTGGCCATTGCTAACCATTCGACTATCGAGCTCGTCAATATGAATGACATTGGCACAAAAATAGAAATAAATTAAAACATAGGTGATTTTTTTCACGTAGAAGCGTAACAAGCAGTAAGAAATACTATGAAGAAAGTAAAAAAATCAAACAATTTTCTAGTTTAGGAACTTTTTCAAGTTATGGAAAAGTATAAACAAAAGATAGGGTGTGCCTGTGTCATGGACACGGCCGTGTGTTGTACGTGAATACGTTATATGCACTAAAATTATCTCAAAATGGCAGCTCTTCCCTCTCTTCCGCATGCTCCATAGTCCTTACTTAAGATAATAAATTCTTTGAATCTTCACCTATCGAATGGTGTGATTGAATTTTGGATGGAGATGATAGATATGTAGCTGCAACTCCAAACTGTATCCCCCGATTGTGTTAGCATTCGCTTTTTTGAATTGCCTCCCTTTGGAAGCAATTTTATAAACGTATTAACGTCAAAAACATTTTGAGGATTTGATAGTTCAAGAACTTTCTCAAGATAAAGAAAGTAACGCAATGCTTAAATAAAAATTGACGCATTTTGGTCAAACTACGCTATAAAGAAATTCTTAAATAGAAAAGTGACGCATTTTGGTCAAACTACGCTATAATGAAATTCTTAAATGAAAAATTCACGCATTTTGGTCAAACTATGCTATATAGAAGTTACAAGGACATTTACCTGAGTCGCTAAGACAATGACACTATTAACTATTGTGACAAACGTCAAAATAGAAGCAGATAATATCAATAGTTCATTGACATCGTGACGTTAAGACGGAAATACTCACGGCTCAGGAAAACTGGGCGCAGGCCATTAGAAATGACACTATTTTGAGATGTCATCTTTTTAGCGAGCTTTTGGCACCATCGATGAGACGGTTTTAGGTTGAAACAGGCCATTGAGAGTAGATTCTTTGATCTATTGATGTTTTGTATTGTTATGACGATAAATGTAATAGAATTGTGACTACTGATGTGAGGTTCCAGAATAACTTCCGCTTGTTTAGCGTATCGGAAGTCTTTTAAAAAGCTGATAAATTATTTAAAGATTTAGTGACGTAACAAATGTTTTTTATTTGTAAGATCTGACAAATCGTAATTAACGGCAATAATAAAAATTAAAAAAGATACAAATATTTGATTTCAAGTTTAGAGTCAAAATTATATTTAAGACAATACAGTGCCAAACATGTTGATATTAAAAGTTTAACTGTAAGATATAGGTAAGAGAATTAGAATTAGAATAAGGTTAAAAAACTAATACGGATACTTAAAACCTAAAAAAGGTAAATGGAAAAACTCAATTGTCCGATAATTTGAGATTGCGTGTGGACTACACGGTAAACGACACACGTGACACACGTGGGCAAATCTTTGACGGTGTCAATACCCTAATCTAAAGCCGAGGTCGTACGGCTTAATTAGTGCTTACATGGTGTAATTATAACCATGAACAGTGAAACTGTGGAATCAACTTCCCTCAGAAGTATTTCCGAACAATTACGACATGGGAGCCTTCAAGAATAGAGTCTTTAATTCCCTTAAAAGGCTTTTTCTGTGTTGCTGGTCTCCATGGGCGGTGAAGATTGCTTTCCATCAGGTGACCCACTTGCTCGTTTGCCCCCTCTCATATAAAAATAAAGTTACTTCAGGTACCTATTTGTAAGATCTGACAAATCGTAATTCATGGTTATTTATTGGATCTAGCCGCATGTTAATGTACTATTAAGTAGATTTCTTATTTATTTTTATTTTTAACTCTGACCTCCTTCTACAATCAGTCTTGTTTATGGCATGTGTTTGTTTGTAGATCCAGTCTTGGATTGATATTAAAATCCTAATAATGAAAAATTAAAGTACTGATTCTTGTGAGAATTAATTTAAATTTTGCTGACGAACATAATGAAATTTAATTAAAGTTACAATAACTAGCTGATACGCAACGAACAACCTAAAACGCTAGTACAAAAAATTATGTAAAAAAAACTTTTAATTTAAACGGTTTTATTGAAAATAGTGTACTAAAAGCTAAAAAATAATTCGGTAGGTCGGAGGTTTCAGTCATCACACCCCTCTCCCTCATCAGTCTAAGGCATTGATCAGACAAAATAATAAAATCGTTGGGCGTAGCGTAAACTGAGTTGACTGGATGGAAACACGGGCCCAACGATTTTATTATTTTGTCTGATCAATGCCTTAGACTGATGAGGGAGAGGGGTGTGATGACTGAAACCTCCGACCTACCGAATTATTTTTTAGCTTTTAGTACACTATTTTCAATAAAACCGTTTAAATTAAAAGTTTTTTTTACATAATTTTTATTTTCAAGTTTTTAGTTTCTAATTTCATTACATAGTACTTCTCGTTCTATTAAGTTTAGATTTGACTTTTGTCGTTATTTTTTTTACTTTTAAATTTGTCTTGTATTCAAATGAATACCCATATTGAAAAAATGGGTATCAAATGATACCCATATTGAAAATTGAGACGATATGTAACCGCGCCAACCGGCCATTTTGTTGACGGCCATCTTGGCTTTTATAATATTCATCGTGAACTGTGTTCTACTAGTTAAGCCCTTTCATTTGATACCCATATTGAGGTAGTCGTGACAAAATTTGTAAATCGCCATTTTGTAGAGGCGGCCATCTTGGATTTTCATTTTTTTTCATGTGAACTGTATTCTTCTAGTCAAGCCTTTTCATTTGATACCCATATTGAGGTAGTCGTGACAAAATTTGTATACCGCCATTTTGTAGCGGCAGCCATCTTGGATTTTCATTTTTTTTTCATGTGAACTGTGTTCTACTAGTCAAGCCCTTTCATTCGATACCCATATTGAGGTAGTCGTGACAAAATTTGTAAACCGCCATTTTGTAGCGGCGGCCATCTTGGATTTACAATGAAACAGAATTTATTTAATTGTATTGTCACCAGAACTAAAGGTGTATACCAAATTTCAGATCAATCTGTCAACAGGAAGGGGGTCAAATTTCAATTACTAGATTTGACCCAAGAATAAATAATAAAAAATAAAACAAACGGGGTGAGCTAAATAAAACCGTTTAAAAACATGAAATTAGTTAAAAATTCAGTTTAAATTTGTATTTTGTTAAGTTACACCTATAGAATTAATTTGATCAGATATTTGTGAATATAAAACTTAATGAACTGGTGCAACAATACTCCCAAACATTGTTCATATTAGGGCAGTCACAAAGTAGGTCACGAATTATATAACCAATATGAATTTTAATTAAATTTAATATTAGCTTTTTGAGGCAAAAATTTAGGACGAAATTTATTTCAGCAATCGCATTGAATATAGTAAATTATGAGGTGTTTATATCGAAATGATGCCTCATAAATTTATTTATAATAGCCACGATAATAAAATAGCAGTTAGATCTTCAATGAACATGACATTTCAGCTTTACGTTATTCATTTGTTAAAACAAGGTACTAATGACAAAAGCAGGCAAGATTATAGTTTTATCACAATAACATACGAATTAACCTAATTCCTAAATTCTAACATCAACATCATTCCGAAATACTCCGCAAAGCCCCAAAGAAAATCTTTCTCAATGTAAACTAAATTCTTATCATTTTGCTGTGATTTATATTATTCTGATTCTTAAAAATGCTTTGAATTCTATTGTTCCATTAGAAATTAACATTGAGAAACTCACTACTGTTTCTAAAATTGAAACTGAAACAGATGTTTGTGACAAATTTAGTCTTCGGATCTATATAATCAAGGTGAATGGAAAATATCGGAAATCACTTTGTAATTTGCTACTAAGTAATGCATATCGTCGTCTACGCTTATTCATCCCACTGCTGGTATACGGGCCTCCCCTCAATGGAAGGGGTTTAGAGCATACTCCACCACGCTGCCCAACTGCGGTTTGGCGGAGGCGAGTGTTTCCAAGCCGCCTAAAGGCACTGATTTCGCTTAACATACTGTCATCTAATGACAACAGCCGGGACCGACGGCTTACCATGCCCACCAGAGCATGGAGAAGCTACAATAAATAAACCCATCCATGGACAGGCTACGGTCGACGTTGCTTAACTTGCATGTTCGATTAGAGTGACACGCCATCGAGCTTCTCACTATGTAATGGATACTATATAAAAAAAATAAGTAATAAAAATGTGAGTTTTGAACTGCAGGAAATATAATAATATATCGATTTAATGTACAAATTAATTATGCACATTGACTTTATAATGACATCGAATTTATAACTGAAATAGCAACTAATTACATAATAAATACTACATTGTCCAAATTAATAAAGAATCTAGCAACCATCCTAGAGAGGCTAGCCATAATCTTAACACGTGTATGTCAGGTACAAATGGACATTCCAACCTCTTAATCACCTGCGGCATTCCTATTAAGCAAATTACACGACATCAAACACATCAGAAATAACAACACGGCGATACATAATGTGTGATGTCTTTAAGTTAATTCAGACAAATATCCACAGGAGATTAACTAAAATGGAATCTAAATTAGTTTAGACGCATTCATTGACAAAACAGATGTATGATCTAGCGGTAGATTGCACTAGAGCAGTTGGTGTTGCATTCGGTGCAAGCGCAAAATATCGTTGCTAATTTCGTCGCGCGCAGACCAGAGTTATGCATTGTACTGTGACACTACCGCACAGCTTCTGGTTTGGGCTATAACAAACTGATGGTTATTTTCATTCGTAACCTGTTTTTAAGTCGCATACATTTAGATATTTTAAATTTGGAGGCTGCAAATTGTGGCAATGTGTTTCGTAAAGTGACCACTATATTTGTAGTTGTTTAAACGCCCAGTTGTCGAAATTCGACGATAATTAATTTATATTAAGACTTTAACAATAAACAAAAGAGTAGGCATATATGCGCGTTTGTGTGTCAAATACATGTTAGTGTGTGTAATGTTTTCAGCGAAATTTATTGAGCTTATAAAATTGTCCGGTCGTTCTGTCTGTCCGTACGTTGCCATGAAACTCAAAATTTCGAAATTCTGATTCGTGTAGTAGAGCATCAAAAAGTAGTAATGTAAAGTGACCTTGGTTTTCCGATATCAATTCGGGAAAGTGGCCAAAATAAATAAATAAATAAAATAAATAAATTTCGCTATGGTGGCGCATGCTGCGCGTCCGATGTTTTATTATTGATTTAATCTATTTTTGCCTCCCCTCAATTAAAGGGGTTTAGAGCATACTCCACCACGCTTCTCAACTGCGGGTTGGCGGAGGCCAGTGTTTTCACGCCGCCTAAAGGCCAGTGACTTGGCTTAACGACTGTCATCAAATGACAACAGCTGGGACCGACGGCTTTACTCTAAGCTCGAGATCATATAAACCCATCCGTGGATAGGCTACGGCCGACGTTGCTTAACTTGCGTATTCAATTAATCTGTCACGCTCAACGATGCCATCAAGCTCCTCAAATATTTATTTATTATTTAACCAAAGAATTAAGAATATGCCAATCATGTGCCCTTAGGATCAGTATGATGTCATTATGTGCGTTAAGTATAGAAAAAAGGCAAAAGTGTGAATTATGAATGCCTATCGTAAACCAACGGCTATAAGAAATATGTATTGCCTCTTTTTACAAGGTATTTAAATAATATACGATCCGAAATGGCTGGATTCGAAACCGGAATTGTGAGCCAGACGATGCGACGACAGGTGGAATTTGAACAAGTCAAATCAAAACTGTAGAACACGATCGAAATTGGGCCAAACGAACTTCAATAGAACGTGTTGATAGGAAAACAACACTGTATTATTTGACGAGCTCGGTGGTCGAATGGTTAGCAATGGCCGTTTTGTCACGGGTTCGATTCCCGCATAAGACAAACATTTGAGTGCATGAACATGTCTGTTTGTCTTGGTCTGGGTGTTTCCTATGTATTATAAGTATGTATTTACAAAAAAAAAATGTGTTTAAGTACATTTATCAGTTGTCTAGTACCCATAACACAAGCTTTGCGCTAAATTTGGATCTAGATGGCGCTGTGTAAATTGCCCAGAAATATTTATTTATTAGCTTCAATTTACACCACCGCGGAATGGAATGGAAACTACTTCATGCAACGAAATTGTACATAGCATAATGAACTTTATGTGAATTGTATAACATATAAACTTTAGTCTACATTAATTACATGCAGTTTCTAATAGATAGCCAAAGTAGAAAAATAAAAAATATCCTTGGCATTAAAACCAGACATGTCTTCACATGAATAGTTATGTTATGGTCAATGTGATAAATCATGTTTTGGCTAACCAAGATTTGAGTTGATTTTTGGTTAGGTTAGGGTTTTCTTGTGTCCTGTCACCGGAAATGGGACTGGAAATTTCCACTGAGCAACTCAATGAGGTGGAGGTACTTCCCCAGTCGGGCAGCTTAAAACAATACGCTATGCCCTATCTCTCTTTTCGCCAGAGCCTTGTTTAACACTCAGTAGCCTACACCACGTGCAGATGAGGTTGGTTTTGGTTCGAAGATGTTTATTATGAACCACTTACACATATACATACTATTACCATATGTAGGTCATTTTAATAACATTCAAAGTTAACTACTCTCAGAGCTGTCTACTTGAGGTTGTCGCAGAATTACCGAATCATGCTTCATTACATTTCCATTGAGCTCAATACCATTAAATAGTAGCCGAATTATTATCTCAATTGTCTCTTGTCACATTTTTGTTGCCTTGATTGTGGTTTATAGGTGTATTGCACCGAAATGCTTTAGTCAGTTTCGATCTATGACACACACTATTAGTTTGTAGATACCGCTTTAGCTTTGACGCAAAATGGTCATTGTTTTGACTTTTTTTTTATACTACCCGACGTAGTATAAAAAAAAAGGACAAGCATACGGCCCGCCTGATGTGAAGCGGTTACCGTAGCCATATTAACGCTCGCAACATAAAATATCGCTCGCGCGCCGCCACCCCCGCTGCCACTGCAGCATGTGTTCCACAACGGCCTTCCGCTTTGGCTGCGGTATTCTGTGAGGTGGAGGTACATTCACCAGTCGGGTAGCTTACAATTACGCTCCCTACCTCTCTTTTCGCCAGAGCTTCGTTTGTCAGTCAGCAGGGTGCACCGCGTGCAGGTGAAGTTGGCTTTGGTTCAAAGATGTTGATGAACCACTTACACCCCTAAACTTGACTGGAACTGGCGAGCGAAAAGCATCACGCCTTGTGACCGCTTTGAGCATTAAGATCCATTGAAAAGATATCTTGATGGAGCTTTATGCATTTGATGTCCACTTAATAATAATAATTAATATCCTCCTTCCGTAGTTTTGGACGTGACAACGTCTTATAATTCGATGGAGCCGGCTGCACGCACGAAAAAACATGACGTATGCGGCGTTACCTCGCTCGGAGGCGTTCCATTAAAATTTTCTTTTGAAAAATGCAAACATTCCATCAGTATTTTCTTAGGACGTTGTCACGTTCAACTATCGTCAGTAAACCGACTTTACAGACAACCGATTTTTTTTAATAGCCTAGTATCTAGTCCACCCAGATCTCATCTCCATAACCCATTTATTTTTCATCATTCTTTGCAATAGTTCCAAAGCCTGCCTTGACCTGCTCATAGGTATATCGTTCCATTGATATATCCTGAAGCGGGTCACGGAGAATGTACAACATTTTTTTTTTATATTACATACGTCGGGTGGCAGACAAGCATACGGCCCGCCTGATGTGATGCGGTTACCGTAATCGTATTAATGCTCGCAACATAATATATCACTTGTGCGCCGCCACCCCCGCTGCCAACGCAGCATTACATCATTACATCAAACTTCTCAAATTGAAGTTCCCTGCGCATGCTTATCAAATGACCGAGTTTAATCCCGTAAATTTAATACAGAGAATTTGAAAACCGCTGTATTTACTCGTATTTTGTATGGAAAATGACAGTTCACAACCTAACTCGTGACGTAGTCTTAACCGCATGCGGGAAAAAGAGAATGTGTGTCTACCATGGTCGTGAGTTTGTTTTATGACTTGAATATTTTAACCCCAAAACGTTCTCGTTTTCCTCGTACTCGTGTGCTAATTATAACAAAAATCGGTTGTCTGTAAAGTCGGTTTATTGACGATAGTTGAACGTGACAACGTCATAAGAAAATACTGATGGAATGTTGCATTTTTCAAAAGAAAATTTTAATGGAACGCCTCAGAGCGAGGTAACGCCGCATGAGTCATGTTTTTTCGTGCGTGCAGCCGGCTCCATCGAATTATAAGACGTTGTCACGTCAAAAATACATTTAGGCGTGCTAAATTTCCGGTGATTTAAAAACTAAAATTTAAACAAAAATGTTCACAAATGAGGAACAAATAATTAAAAAGTGCGGTTTATTACTTAATGTAGAATATATGGCAGCTTGATAAGCATCCAGTTTGCTAAATGTAAAAAAAAAAAACAAATTTCGTCATCAAAATTCTACCAAGAGCAGACTGAACAAATTGTCCTTAATAAAATTAATGTGAATTTTTAAATAAACGATAAAGGTTTGTTATCTAAAATAATTTAGTCCATAATGGTATAAAAGATGTTTGATGTTACCCGAATGTTCTCAGACGAAGATGAAAGAGTTAGACAGATAGAGTCTTCTTCTCAGTAAATTTTTCCCTTTTCGAGGTAACGGATCGGCGACCCATGGGTGTTGTCGGCCATGGAGCGGTGGTGATTGCTGCTCGTTTGTCCACAAGAACTACTATTAAATCTTCTAAATCGACAGACACTACACTCCATGAGTAGATACTGCACACCCTACCCTCACAAAACAGCTCTCTAGAGTAAATGAATGCCATTAAAACATTTTTACTACGACTTCGATATCAAACACATGTAGTTTCAATATCACTCCATTCAAAAGGGTCATTCAAAAAGATGAATGGTCTATAAATGTCTTCATAAGGAAACGCATACTGAACTTAATCTACATATTGCAATAAATCTTGCAATAAACGAAAATACAGCGTTTAAATAAGGCGACGTCAAATCAGAAACTCCCGATGAACACCCACGTTGTCGTTAGAGATATTTAATAGCCGTTTACATGTCGATAAGTTATATAAAAAAAAAAATACAGTGCTTGTACCCATTTCGCTGTTCATCATCATCATCATCAGCCTGTACCCACTGCTGGATATAAGCCTTCCCCAATGCTTTCCATTAAATACGATTCTCCGCCCTCCGCATCCAGTCGCTTTCTTAAGGTTATCAGACTATCTAGAAGGAGGGCGTCCAACGCTTCGTCGTCCTACGTGCAGCCACCACCCTAATATCTACTTCCTCGATCTGCCATCCCTTTCTCGGCAGATATGACCGGCCCATTGCCACTTCAGCTTCGCTGCGCGAGCTTTAGCGAATTGACTTTCGTCTTGTGAATTTCGACAAGACAAAAGTCATTTCGGTGTTCACGAACTATAAAATACACATATAAAATACTTGGAATGTGTCAGTGTCTCTGTAATTCTCAGCCTTCAATTTTGATCTGACAATACTCGTCTGCGCCCACTCTGGCTTTATGTCACTCCTACATTCCTTGTTTCTCAATTTATTGTCATGGAAAAGCGCTCCTGAATCAATTAGGGCATTATAAATTGATTCAGTTTCAAGATGAAAATTCACGCTAACCGTTCACGTTTCACAATGGCACTATCATCGACATCTTCTATATATATAAAAATTGGTGTTTGCGGTCGCACTACTCCGAAACGGAATCAATTTTTATGATTTTTTTATGTATATTTAGGTAGGTATAAGAATATTTCGCAAAGTATGTTTCATACCTCTAAATTAATTTACAAGGTAGAACAACGTGTGCCGGGTCAGCTAGTCACTATAATATTTATGTCTACATATTTTTATAAGATAAATTTTATGACAAATATTTATGTTTATTTTATTTGTTGTAGTAAATATAAGTAGGTAATATTTTATATGCCGAAGTAGTTAATATTTTAGCCTTAAATCCGTCTTTTGTCCTATTTTTTTTTTTTTTGACGAGCTCGGTGGCATAGCGGTCAATGACGCAGCTTCGACACCAACGCTCGTGGGTTCGATTCTCACATAGGACAAACATTTGTGTGCATGAACATGTCTGTTTGTGTTAGTCTGGGTGTTTTCTATGTATCTTAAGTATGTATTTACAAAAAAAAATGCATTTACGTATGTTTATCAGTTGTCTAGTACCCATAACACAAGCTTCGCTTACTTTGGGGCTAGATGGCGCTGTGTAATTTGTCTGATTACAGAAGAGGGACGGACGCCTGCCATAACTGCTTTTATTGCTAGTTATTTGCGGCAGGCGGTGGCTTGCCACTCACTAGATGGGCCCCCGAAATGCCAGGAAAACGGCCGGGGGCAACACCAGTGTGAGTGACTCAGGGATGTCGAGAGGTGTGCTGCGCTTTCTCCGAAGTTACTCGCGGCGTGATGCCCTTTAACACTTCCACCCCTGGAGCATATAGCTCTAGCGGCTCCTCTCTGGACGGCCAATGAAGGCAAGCCAGAGCTGAGAGTCCTGCGGGCCTTCTTGTGTTTACACTCCGACCGATGAAGACACGTCGGATACGAAGGCCCTGACCGACTCTCTGGAGACTCGGGTCCGTGGTGTCGCTACTCACACAACAGCTCGCCACACAAGCTGCCCTGCGGACTTATTATTATTATTATTTATTATTATGTGATTAGAGGCCAATAAAGTTAAAATAAATAAATACGTACTTGTAGATACTGATTTCATCATCAGAATAAAATTATCTATACGTCAGCACATAAATAGATATGAGCAAATGATAAAGGTATAATTTCAATTGAAGAAACTTATTGATAATCTGATCTGATCAGGTGAGGATTTCTAATATCTAATTGTGAGCATAGCAAAAATAACATTCAGGATTTTGCAGTTATAAAACAAGAAAAACCCAGTCAGTTTTTGAAACAGAATAAACAAAAACGAATAAATACAGATATAAAAAAGTTCAATTTTAGATATAAAATAGAATAGCTATCATATGTACTCGTACATGCATGTAGACGAAAGAGGAGGTATAATACCAAACAAATTCTCACAAAGAAGTAATTTCTGGCTGTTAAGCGACCCAAGACATATTAAATGAATTGTCATTTTAGAAATGTCAGTCACCATTGTCGTTTTTACGCTCGTTATAAGATTCCTTGTGTGTAGTTTATATAATCGCTTTTAAAATCTCAAGTAATGTTTATTTTTTTTTATACTTGGTTCTTCTCTTTTAACTTCCTTTTGATCTTGTTTGATTTTCAGTATAACGTTTCTTAAGTTTGTTTTGATTACAAGTTTACAAAAAAGAAGCAATGCATGGAGCACGTGCACATTCTTCAACATGATGACGATTAAGTAAATTAACACTGTGTGAAACTTCAACGTTCAACAAAGATTCAGTTTTAACGAAGATGCTGACCCTTAATAGATATGTTTTATACTATTATGAATATGTGCATGAGAGTGACAACAATGAAATCAACACAACGAGTCATATCCGTGCCGGTCTTTCAAGAGTTTCTTAGTGTTGTAGAAATGACGATCAGTCAGCTATTAGATTTATATTTACTACATACTCAACAATTTTATCGTTAGAACAAACAGTGCTATATTTTACAAACATTTATATAGCATCCATAGTTTAAGCTTTGCTTATTTTGAGGCTAGATGGCAGTGTGTAATTTGGCCTGAAGTACTTATTTATTTATTATAATTTATATTCATATGTTATATTACAATACAAATGACGATCGCACTTTCAATACTCAACCATCTGGAAGAATACAACTGTCGAAGGCAAGCTAGGGGATGGTCACATCTTCTCTTAAAAGCCAGAGATCTTCGCCGAAAGAAAGAGATGCTATGGGAAACTTTATGCTGGACTTTGTCTGAATCTGACTGCTACTCGTGTAAGTGATTGCCGAACTCCGCTAACACGACACTACACCGCTGATATCTCTGACATCAGCTTAGACGAGATTTGAATGGCTCTCGAACAGCTGGAAACGTGAAAGCTTCCGGTGAAGACGGAATTACAACAGAATTGTTGAAAGCTGGAGGGACTCCGGTTCTAAAGGAATTGCTACATATGTGTAGACCAGGAGTATCGGCATCGGCATCAACCCATAATCATCCCACTGTTGGGATATGGATCTCCCCTCAATCGAAGGGGTTTAGAGCATACTCCACCACGCTGCTCAACTGCGGGTTGGCGGAGGCCAGTGTTTTCAAGCCGCCCAAAGGCCACTGACTTGGCTTAACGACTGTCATCTAATGACAACAGCCGGGACCGACGGCTTAACGTGCCCGCCGAAGCACGGAGGAGCTCGAGATGAATAAACCCATCCATAGACAGGCTGCGGTCGACGTTGCTTAACTTGCGTGTTCGATTAGACTGACACGCGCAACGACGCCATCGAGCTCCTCTAGACCAGGAGTGTGGTTGTCTTATTCTTCAAGAAAGGTGACAAAACTTTGTTGAAGAACTATAGACCGATCTGACTCCTAAGCCATATATATAAACTGTTTTCGACGAATCGTCTCGCTCGAAGGGTCGATACGAGACACCGGAGTTTCTTAAAGGATACAGTACCGTAGACCACATATATTGCAGTAGAGCGTGCAGAAAACCACTGAGTACATTTTACCGTTTTGTATGGCTTTTGTGCACTACGAAAGAGCCTTCTCAACCTCAATCTAACTCTCTAAAAGTAACTCAATCGAAACTTGGTCTGTTCTGGACTCCCTCCCGCGATGTCAAATAGACCACCGCTATATCGAGGTGTTCAGATGTTCTTATAATACCGTGCATGTTGGCAACAGACCCCTTCTTTTAGACCTTTTTATAGTATTTACTTTTTACATTTGGATGTTATATCTTTGATACAATTAGTTTTTCCACTTGTCAGTTGCTTCTTGTCAGCGTAATTGCGAATCTATGGTAAGTTCTAGATGCCTTAAATATTTTATCGTTGACCTGTACCTCCTAATCACGATTAATAGTGACATTGACTGTCCGCGTCCAGGATTAATCATCCAAGCATATCCAGCTGCGTCGGGGAGCACGACATGGAGATATAATCTCCACAAAACTGTTCACCGCTGCGCGGGATGACGTGTTCAAGACGTTGGACTGAAAAACACGGGGTATCAATGTCAACCAATCCATTGCACACCTTTGATTTCCCGATAACGTTGCCAGATTGGCTGAATCTCTTGACGATCAGAGTCGGATGCTAAATGAGCTCAATGACGTTTCTCAAGCCGTTGCTGGGGATGAATTTGGACAAGACAAAAGTCATGTATAACGAATACCTTATCCCCAGCCAGTTATATAGTTGTTGAAAATGCGGTAATAGACTTCGTTGAACTATTTCGTTTTTAGATTTGTTATTTAAAGACGTCACAATAATATATCTATAGGTGAAAGAATTACTTCGATAGCATAAAAATTCTCGAGACATGATAACTTGAAGATCACAATTTTGGACAATCCCGAAAACGTTCCGTACTACCATGTTATGACGTCACACCACGCTATTTTATATGCATTAAATCAGAAGTTTGTACGACAGCTATGTGAAATATTGCGTTTATGTAGCTAGTGCGGTAACAAAAGTTATAATATTTTTTATTGTTTCTACAATGGTAATATTTATTTCTTATAATTTCATACTTTTAAAATGAACTTTCTCATCAAACTTTGATCGACCATTTATGGTCTTAAAATTTTATGTCGCTTCAGACCCACCGTACCCCTGGCCATACCTCTGGTAGTACGGTGTCATAAAATTTTAAGATCGCAGATCGTTCTAGTTTCATGTATTTTACGTTACTGATAGATATGTAGATAGTTTTTATAATTTTAGAACTTTGGTCACATGCCTATTGAAGTAGTTAAACACTACGTCTCCCTCGGATAAGTGATACATCTTGGCCGGGGTAACTTCAACAACGAGATCGATATATTACTGTCTCTCACATTGCTAAGAGGGTAAGTCAAATTCCCAAAGCTTCTTACTCCTACTAATTCCTTCTGATTAAATTCGTTGTGAGTTCCAAGGCAGCCGTAGTTTTACCCGGACTGCAATGAACTTCACTGTTCATTGCCTAATTTTGGCGGTTGTTAATCCTAGCTACTCAGGAGACACAGTGGTGGGAATGTGTGGTGGGCCCCAGTCCCATTTTAAACCAGATCGATAAACGCATTCGACTGGGCTGCATCCATTGAAAATCACTGGAGTCACCTTAACTTGGTACTAAGCCAATAATCAATATTGAGCGAGAAAAGTCACTCACCGAGACTTTATGCACTTGATCCTGTCTAAACTAGATAGTTTACTACTTGTAGCGGAAAATTCGACATCTAACAACGGCATGTAATTCAATCTATGCCATAAAACTCATGTTATACCTTAAGCTACCAATATATTTATGAGTGCGTACCATAGATTTCAAATTGACCAGATATCGCATTTTCATTCATAAATTTCATAGTCATTATCAGCCATTACAATTGCAATCATTTTTGTAATTTACAATGCGAGTGTTTACGAAATTTGCAGATTTCTATTATTTATTCAGTACTGTACAAAGTATGATTTACCATAAACAGTCACTACATATTTCAACTCCATTCTTGATGTCTATTAGTGTAGTGTCATTTCTATGTCACTTCTGAGAATGTCATATTTGACAACCAACAAATATGTCGATCCTTTGTGACAATGACACTATTGATAGGTAGGTTAGCCATCTTTGCTGCCATGACATTCGCCTATAGTGGGAACACTTTGTATGGGAAAATAAAATTGTTGTTTTTACTGTCTTTCTTGAATTTTTTCCATAATCTAGCCACTGCTAAATATATGCATTGTATGATTATGAAGTGTAAGTGGTTCATCAAAATCTTTGAACCAAAGCCAACCTGCTGATTGACAAACGAGGCTCTGGCGAAAAGAGAGGTAGGACATAGCGTATTTTTTAAGCTGCCCGACTGGAGAAGTACCTATCTCAGTCTCACAGAATACCGCAGCTAAATAACGATTCCCTTGAGGGTTGTTGTGTTCCTGCGAATGAGTGAAGTCACCAGAAAGAAAGGAAGGAGTATAGGCTGGCAAACGGATCGGTGAGCCTTTGGTGTTGCTGACCTTCATAGGCGGTGCCCCCCGTCTCATACTAAAAAGACATTTTTATAAATACATTTGCCAAATGTCTATAACGTAAAAAACTTAATTACAAAAACATGCTCTAGTTAACTTAAAAACATTTTTTTTTTTATACTACCTCGGATTGCAGACAAGCGGCCCGCCTGATGTGAAGCGGTTACCGTAACCGTATTAACGCTCGCAACATAATATATCACTTGCGTGCTGCCACCCCCGCTGCCAACGCATGTCCTTCTTTTCTGGTGACCTCACTCACTCGCAGGAACACAACAACCCTCAAGGGAATCGTTATTTGGCTGCGGTATTTTGTGAGGTGGAGGTACATTCCCCAGTCGGGTAGCTTACAATTACGCTCCCTACCTCTCTTTTCGCCAGAGCTTCGTTTGTCAGTCAGCAGGGTGCACCGCGTGCAGGTGAAGTTGGCTTTGGTTCAAAGATGTTGATAAACCACTTACACCCCAAAAACATTGCATAACACAATCTAATAACTGAACAGCAACAAAAAGATCTCTGAATGAAGCCTTTTAACAAAATATTGTCTTGACAACACGGAAAACGTATTAATTAAACAGCAAGGGGCCGAACTACAAATTTCGTAACGTATCTCAGTGTCATGACTTTTAAAACGGTATCTAACAGATACGTCGTCTTGGTTTTATTTTTATAAAAAGCTTTTATTAAAAATGTTTATGTGCTACTGATTTCGATTTCATTCAAAATAATATATGTAATTTCCTGTTTATGGTTTAAAAAATATTTCGATAACACGAAATTCACCTGAGATTCATATAATCTAAATTAAACAAATTGGACGTAAACAAAATCAAACATAAATGCAGTTCACCATCACCTTGAAAAGCCGACCCTCCTTTTTTTAACGAAAACGCAAATATCTTGTCCGGCCGATACTTCTTACTTATTATTTTATTAATAGTTTGATATTTCAGGTTCAATTATAAGATATTTCAGGTTGGATAACAGATTAGAAAAGTAACTAAAATAACTAAAATTGTAAGTATTTAGATAATTGAACATTACTATTAGCAACGGATTCTCTTGGATTGCATTATTTCAATAACTTATATTATCTACCGGTTTAAAACTATTTTATGTAAAATGACAGAACAACAAACAACACACGTTTATAAATGATTTTAAAGATTTTTACTGCTTACACTACACGCTTTGGAGTACATGAAATTTCACACTGAGAGCAAAAACGTCAACCGTTCTCACATATCATCAGTAAACGTCAAGAACGCATCTTTATATAAAAAATCATTGCCTCTAAAGCGTGATTATGAATCGCGCTTTATCGATAGAAAATCTTTAGTTGGGCCATAGATAAACGACGTCATAGACTAGATAATAGAAATAGAATAAATTACTAAGAATTTGTATAACATTTATATTTACTTAGAGGTTAGATAAGGGTTTTCTCATGCGTTCAAATGTTGTTATAAACTTTAGTAATGTATATTTTATACATTTTCTATTCGATGGAAAACCATTTCGATATATTTTACTTTGTTTATTAAAACAGTGTTGTTAGATATTTAGAAATAATTTTGTTTGTGAGGAACGTAAACAATATGCTTCTCTCGAGCAAAATGTTTATTATTTTAATGATAGAAGATTATAATAATATGGTACAATTTCGAGATGGACGGCAATCACAAACCGCAGCTGCAGATCCAAGCGACTTTGCTATTTTGAAACTATGAAATTAATTCTAAGCGCGGCGATACTGTTGCAGCCGCAAATTGAGGAGATTTGTATTGGTTTTGGTTTTGCAGCCCGCGTCACCCGATTTATTTCAGATCTAAGCGGAATTATCAACTTTTTAAAGAGCAAAATGCGGTAGTTTTTGCGTGTGTCCTCTACCAGTTACCTAGTTCACGGTAGAGAGCAGGGACGGCTTGGTGATCCATATAAATTACTGCCAGCCGCACTCATTACTATTAGTAGATGCATGAAACTGTCATGCCCAGCAGCTGCTACATATAAAGCTGCATGCAAAGTAGTGTAGATCAAATTTGACTTACGCAAAATAATACCCAAATTAATTAACAATCTATATTTTTTTTACCACGTGGCATGGTAAACAATTATACGGCCAGTCTGATGTGAAGCGATTACTGTAGCTTATACATGCTTACAACCCAATATTTATCGCTCGTTACTAACTTCGCTGCTAATGCAGCATTTCCACAGAAGTTTATTTATTTATTTTCGTTTTGTATGCACTATGGTTGTCGCTTTACATACGACATAACTTCTTACTTTCGGACGAATAAATTTAAAAATCAAAGATAATAAAAACTAACATTCATTTTAATAATATCAAAAACTTCATCACTATCGCATTCAAAACGCTGATTATTTTTTATTAATATTGCCTTCTTTTATCAAATCTATTATTATTAGCATCGCGATGTCCGTTCACACTAACATAACTCGTCTATTGACACTAATGACATTATTATGCTACTCTATGGTCGTTTACTCTATGGTTGTGCTATGGTAGTCTATGGCCGGTGTCACTCACAATGGTTTGACGTTACGTCATACTCCATTCCGTTACGCTGAACCACAGCGTACATAGTAAAAGAAATAAACAGTAATGATATACGCTGTAAATGTTAGCAAACGCGAAAGGGTAAATGTATGGATATTTGACACTACACTCCAAAACGGCTGAAAGAGTCTAGTGAAGTTTATTGCGAACGTGATGTATGTAGCTCGTATATATAGATTCAGATTTGCAAAAATCTTAGATACGATTTATGGGTTAGTGGTTCATCAACATCTTTGAACCAAAGTCAACTTCACCTGCACGCGGTGCACACTGCTGACTGACAAACGAAGCTCTGGCGAAAAGAGAGGTAGGGAGCGTAATTGTAAGCTACCCGACCTGGGTATGTACCTCCACCTCACAGAATACCGCAGCCAAATAACAATTCCCTTGAGGGTTGTTATGTTCCTACGAGTGAGTGAGGTCACCAGAACGGAAGGAGATGCTGCGTTAGCAGCGGGGGTGACGGCGCGCGAGCGATGTTTTATGTTGCGAGCGTTAATATGGCTACAGTAACCGCTTCACATCAGGCGAGCCGTATGCTTGTCTGTCACCCGAAGTAGTATAAAAAAAAAAAATAAGAAGGCATGAAATACCAAAAATAGCACAAAAATAACTAAAATATGAATGCGTAAATGCGTGTGTTACTTACATGCGCATTTACGCATTCGTATTTAATTTAATTTTGTTCTATTTTTGCACCGTTTAATTATACAAAAGACACACGATTGTTGAATGGAACCACGGCTATAAGACGTTAGTAAAAAAGACAAAAAAAAATCAGAACATGACTTAAAAAATAAATTTAGACTTGAAAATTCTTGTATGAAAAGACAGTAAACCAAGAATTTTTATTTGTATTTAAATGTTACACAATGTAAATTTAACATTTTTTATTATACATATATGATTTAAATGCTACTAGCATTTAAATTTACTTACTACAGCCGGCATTTATTACTTATTAAAAAATATTAAAGTAGCTGTTAGGATCGAATTGATCCATATATATTGTTTTTATTTTTATGAAATCTTTTTCCGGCTCTGGAACCAATTTCCTTTTGAAATTGAAATCTTTATATTATTTCTTTATCTTATTCCCGGCTTCAGGGTATATGTCGAAAAATATCGTCAGGGATCTTCTTGTTCCTCCATTACCATAAGTCGACAGTAAAACCGACAGTGCAATTTCTCTGTTGTTTTGCACGACTTCTTGGAATGACTCGGCAGCTCCGATTCAAACATTAAAATTAAAGATTATACTAATTTTATGTACTCAAATGATTACTCAATGAATACACCATCTCTATTATTAATCAATATCATTATGCATTAAAGAAAATTTGTTTAGAAGCACAACCGCGCTCACCAATTTCGCGCCAAAAAGTCTTGATTCTTAAGATAGTAAAATAGATCAGCTTATTATCAAGAAATAAATAAAGTCAAGCTATTTTGACAGGACATTTTATTTGAAGTCACAATTTGTCTGTGCACGTAGACATCTCATTGGCAATTAGCCGTGGCACAGACTGACAATTATTTTAGTGATCGTAAACATGTTATATCAAAGCGCCACGTATCGGTAATTTGGGATGTATAAGAACTGCGGGGTATAAGAACTGGTGTGTATATCAACACATATGGGTCAAAATCAAAACATAGCGTTGCGAAATTGAAAGCTTTTAATTCTTAATTATTTTTTCTCTTTGTTTCTTTTATAGGCACATTGAAAATGGCCATTCGGCATGTTTGTTCTTTTTTTCTAAAATGTTGCTATTCACCCCGTTTTTGATATGTCAATAAACCCCAAGGGCGTAATCTTTAAAGTTAAATGAAAATGCATTACTGATAATTTCAAATATATTATTTGTTTATTAGATCATAAAATGCTGGTGCGATAATATTTCCCACAGCCCACCAAGAATATACAGGGTGGAAAATTATTTGCATACCTTTAAGAGCAAGGTCAGTGCTCGAAAATAAACAACTTTTTATTATGACCGTTGGGAAATCGTAAAAAAAATCAGGTATCTCACAAAATTTTATGATTCTAGGTCAACGGGAAGTAGGTTCCCTTTTAAGCACCCTATAATTTTTAATTTATGTGCTTGCGTGTGTCAAAATATATAAATAAATGGCCGCGTGCGATAATGTTGAACTTTTTTCAAAACAGTTTCACGAGCTTTTGAGATATCCTTTTTTTTTTTGACAAACCGACAAAGAAGTCATTCTATATTGCAAAATGAAAAATGTTTCTATGGCAAATAATTAATAAAATAATAATAATAATAAATAGTTTCTTGTACGTTTTACGACGTACGTTTGACGACCCCGGTGGTCGAATGGCTAACCATGTCCACTTGTGACTCCGAGGTCGCGGGTTCGATCCCCGCACAAAACAAATATTTGTGTGTATAAAGATGTCTGTTTTGGTTTGGGTATTTTCTATGTATTATATGTATATGTACTTACAAAAAAAATGTATTCGAGTATAATATCAGTTATCTAGTACCCATAGCACAAGAATTGCTTAGTTTGGGACTAGATGGCAGTGAATAATTCGTCCAAGAATATTTCTTTGTGGTGAAGTCAAGAAAGATATTACACGAGATGACATAAGAATTTAAACAATACCACACATTTTCTAATCGGTTTATGCATTGCTTACTTATAACATTTCGACATTTACGTACGGCATAAGTGTCTAAGCACGTATTGCATAAGTACAAGGTTGCCATATTTAAACGCTAGCAACCCTACCGCTGAAGCTGAAGCAGATTACCATAGGATTTTTTTTCTTTTTGATTGTGGGGTGAAAGTGGTTCATCAACATCTTTGAACCAAAGTCAACTTCACCTGCACGCGGTGCACTCTGGCGAAAAGAGGGAGCGTAATTGTAAGCTACCCGACTGGGGAATGTACCTCCACCTCACAGAATACCGCAGCCAAATAACAATTCCCTTGAGAATTGTTGTGTTCCTGCGCGTGAGTGAGGTCATCAGAAAGGAAGGAGATGCTGCTTTGGCAGTAGGGGTGGCGGCGCGCGAGCGATATTTTCTGTTGCGAGTGTTAATATGGCTACGGTAACCGCTTTACATCAGGCGGGCCGTATGCTTGTCTGCCACCCGACGTAGTATAAAAAAATAAAAACATGTTATCAGTGATTTTAGTACTTACTAGTATTTTTTTTAAATCTATGACAAGATGGTTATTCGCAGCATGGAGCGGGTGGTAGTGATTTAAAACTTTTAACTTTAGACTACAAATGAAACCCCGTCCGGACGCTCCCCGGACGCCCTCCAAACTCGGACGAATCCGCAGAAATCCGGACGGATGGCAACCCTATATAAGTCATCATCATCATCAGGTCAATTTAGTTTATGTAATAGTAGTACCTTCATTCAAATGAAATATTAAATCATCATCATCATCATGAGGTCATTTGAGTCTCCACTACAGGAGCACGACCCTCTCTCGTCCGTCCCAGACAGGAGGATTTGGCCTACACTCCCCACGCTGGCCAGACGGGTTGGGGAGGCCTGTTCGATGTTTGATAATGTATTTCCCTTAGTCGCCTTGTACGACATACACGGGAAGAGATGGAGTGATTCTATTCTAGTCTGCCGGAAATCACACGGCCAAGTCTTATAATAATTACTTATAAACATACTTATATAGTTGTTTGGCCACACGGCCAAACAACTATATAAGTATGTTGTATAGAAGCATTAAAATACAGTAACTTACACAGTCATTTCATTATAATTGATTTCATGTCAATGACAAACGCATTAGTAAACTGCAGGTGAATATCCGCCCATTGACTTTAGTTTCATTCTTGTATGCATGTAGGTAAAATGTAACATTGATAAGAACTGCTTTTATCACTTGCCAGCAGGATTGTTTCCATTTTTTTGTACCGTAAGTAGGTAAAATACCTTACGGAACGCTTATACATATACGCTGAAAAGTATACATAATACATAATATTGTCAGACAAATTACACAGCGCCATCTAGCCCCAAAGTAAGCGAAGCTTGTGTTATGGGTACTAGACAACTGATAAACATACGTAAATACATTTTTTTTTTTGTAAATAATAGGTAGGGGAAAAAGTCTTTTCGCATTATAGTATGTATGAACTTGTAATAAAATCTCTTTGGTATCTGAAAGGTTTTGATATCTTTAAAAAGTTTAAATTTTAAAAAAGATAATTCCAAATTCAAATTAGGTAAATGTGTGATTTTCATTTGTTTTTTTTACTGTCAAGATGAGTGAATCTAATGAAGAAATTCGATTCATTTTAAAATTTTACTACAAAAAAGGTAACAATGCAACGCAAGCTGCGAAAAAAATTTGTGACGTTTATGGACCTAGTGCAGTGTCTGTGAGAGTAGCACAAATTTGGTTTAAGCGTTTTCAATCAGGAAATTTTGATGTGAAAGTGATGCAGATTTATAATGTAAGAGATTGAGCAATACTAAACCAAATATTGTATTCTCGAGATAAAGTGTCGTTGATTTATAGGACAGTTGTGTCTCTACATTAAACATGGACCTGAAAGTGGTCCCCGAAGAAAAAAGGGTTGGGAACCTCTGAGCTACGCGATCACAGTTAGTTTGGTGCGCAGTGTGGCGTACCCTTAATGTAAACCTTCAAAACCTTTCTGCGATAAAAATCCATAAAAAAATGACTTGATCCATTTCTTTTATGAAGCAATATGAGTTTTAAACCAACATTCGCACGGGCCTATTGCGAAATGTCATTAATACCAATGTTTCGTAATGCAAGCACTTTTAGAGTGTTGATATTAAAATGTTAAGTGCGAACGAATGTGTCCTTTAATTTTTATGGTATTAAATTTGTTAAGTTAATATTCATACTTACATAAATATTTATTTTATACATAATAAGCCCACCACGTGTTCTTACTTAACTACGGCGAAGCCAAAAAGAAGGGTTAATGATTTTGGCATATTTTACTGCTGGGGGGTGTTGATGCTGATATCAGACGGTACATTATCATCATCAGCCTTATCTATCCACTTCCCTATTGCCTTCCACCATATGTGATCCTTCGCTTTGCGCATCCACCCGCTTCCAACCGTTCCCTTGAGGTCATCGGTCGATCTAGAGAACTAACGTGTTCCGACTAAAAGCCGCGATAGCCAAATTAAAAATACTTAAAGAACTAATGTGTTTCCTAAAAGCCGCGATAGCCAAATTAAAAATCCTTAAAGAACTAACGTGTTTCCTAAAAGCCGCTATAGCCAAATTAAAAATCCTTAAAGGTGATTTACCCAAATTGAAATAATTCCGTCTGGCGGCTGTCTATAAAAAGACGTGTTTAAAGTAGTCATTGATTGTCGGTCGGTCCGGGTCAACACACGCATTCAGGTGTACGAGCTATTATTGTCGCGACGCTTCTGAAATTTGGCATTGCCATTAGTTATCGGCTCTAGAGAGAGAGAACATCATCTCATTCACTCTATTTGCATCACAGCTACTAGAGAAACTAGCGATTATGCGCTAGTTGTGGAATAACGTGTTATGATGATGTTAATACTATCCTGTTACTAGGGTTGTAACTTAGAAAGCACAAATAAGGGGGCGTCCATAAATTATGTGAGATGTTTAAGGGAGGGGGGGGGGGGGGGGGGGTCGAGTCAAATCTCATCTAATCTTACGTTGGAGAGGGGGAGGGGGGTCTCGGCAAATATCACGCAATTTTATTCTGATTGAATAAAAAAAAAATTTTGGTTTCATCCAGATTGTACATGCTTAAGATTTAATCTTAAGCGTAATCGTAATACGATTAGATCATGGTCGCACTTTGCGGAACACACGCGCGAAGCGTATGTTCCGCAAAGTGCGACCCTCACGGATTGTCACAAGACGTGCTAATGAGTTACTGTGCGCAAGCGCCAACGGCTTAGAGTGGCTAGATCAGAACGAAGCTGAAGGAGCAGATAGGAGATACATTTATAATTTTAACATTGCACTTGCACTTGATGAAGGTGCCTTTTCACATTTCTTTTATAGGATCCAATATCGTACACATGTGGAGCAGGAGATACATCGCCGGGCAATCTATTCCACCGGTTAGAGGTTTGACACATTCAGGCAATCTTTTCTTGATTGCCTGAATCTTTAAGTGCGAGGTAGATCACTATTTACATCTATCCGAGATTAACATTATAAAAACACAAAATCGATCAATAACAATCTAGATAAGATTGCTTGAATGTGTCAAGACAGATGGAAGAGATTTCCTGGTGAGGTATTTCCTGTTCCACGTGTGTACGATATTAGGTCCTTTAAAATGAAATGTGAAGAGGCACCTTCTAGGCCGACATAGTAGACGCGACATGTTGCCATGAAGCGTGTGACTACGTCGCTTCCATTTCTGAACTCCATTGCGCTGCGGCCCATCAGGCAGGCGCTGATTGTCACATGCCATGTTTCAATAAAAAAAACCTAGTGACACCAGCAATAACGACGAATCTAAAATCATATTATAAATAAATAAATTAATAAATATGAAATATTTCTGGACAATTTACACAGCGCCATCTAGTCCCAAATTAAGCGCAAAGCTTGTACTATGGGTACTAGACAACTGATAAATGTTAGTACTTAAATACATTGTTTTTTTTTTTTAAATACATACTTATAATACATAGAAAACCCCCAGACCAAGTCAAACAGACATGTTCATGCACACAAATCTTTGTACCAGTGACTTCAAAGTGACCATTGCTAACCATTCGACCACCGAGCTCGTCGTACTAGAGAACATAACAATCACATAACAGTAAGGGCGGATCCAGGGGAGGGTCATGGGGGTCATGACCACCCCCTGGGCTGGGTCGACGACCTAGATGGGCTACTAATTAAAATTGTTAAACTTTATTTTTTTGCTATATATTTTTGTCACAATATAGATTAAGTTCAGTACCTACATACATTAATAAGATACCTACTTTTTACCTGTATTTATTATTATCAAAATTAATTATAACTTGAGTGTGACTTGACCACACTGTGTGACCTTCCCCTAGCGCCAAAGCTGGATCCGCCCTTGCATAACAGTCCTTTTTAGCTTCTCCTCAAACGAGTAGATATTCCAATTCATGCTAATAATGTCGAGGCAAAAATTAATAGCCATTAATAGCCTTTAAGCTTCTGATATCACCTTTAAAACCGGTATTTGGGTATCATTAATAAAACCAATAGTACAAATTGACACGGCCCATTCGTACTCGGGCGTGCGCAATGTCTACTAACACTTTCATGTGTTTATCTATTTGTTGTATATTTTAGAATCTTCTTGTTTTAAGCATATATTTGGTATTTCAACCGTGGAATTGGGGAAACAGGCTGGTGTTATTTTGCGTGTAACTGGTTTTTGAATTACTTTTGGGGTATATATTTGTCGTCGCCGTCGTCAACCCTTATTCCGCTGCTGAGAAACGGGTCTCCCCTCAATCGAAGGGGTTTCGAGCATACTCCACCACGCTGCTCAACTGCGGATTGGCGTAGGCCAGTGTTTTCAAGCCGCCTAAAGGCCACTGCTTGGCTCAGCTACTGTCATCTAATGATAACAGCCGGGAGCGACGGCTTAACGTGTCCACTGAAGCACAGAGGAGCTCGGGGTAATATAAACTCATGGCATGGCATGGACAGGCTACGGTTTTAAACTTAAACTAAAAGTATTTTTTACCAGTTAATCTTTGCAAAACCCAATATATATATATATATATATATATATATATATATATATATATATATTCAATTCAACTCTGTCTAGGTACTTATTTATAAAACATTTTCGGGTTAACTTAATGAAACGGTTAACGGAGTTATAAATACCATCTTAATTAACATTATGACCATTCTAATACTCTCTGTTTGTTTTTGTTAATCTCAGAAAGCACTTATCTAATATAAATCAATGCTGACATGAGAAGTCATCACGATCATTTATAAGGTCAAGTACGCGATAACTGTTATTAATGAAAATAGACTGTAAGAACTTGTATGAACTTAAATAGTGTAAAAGTAGTATTATTATAAACTTAAATAGTGTAAAAGCAGTCTTTAGAGTTTGCAACCTAAAGTGGAAAGGAGCCGGTCAAAGGGTTTGGGGTGTCGGTGGTTCATCAACATCAACGCAACGGCGCCATAGAGCTCCATTTTTTTTTATACTACGTCGGGTGGCAGACAAGCATACGGCCCGCCTGACGTAAAGCGATTACCGCAGCCATATTAACGCTCGCAACATTAAAAATATCGCTCGCGCGCCACCACCCCCACTGCCAATGCAACATCTCCTTCCTTTCTGGTGACCTCACTCACTCGCAGGAACACAACAATCCTCAAGGTATTCTGTGAGGTGGAGGTACATTCCCCAGTCGGGTAGCTTACAATTACGCTCTTTTTCGTTTACCTCTCTTTTCGCCAAGGCTTCGTTTGTCAGTCAGCAGGGTGCACCGCGTGCAAGTGAAGTTGGCTTTGGTTCACAGATGTTGATGAACCACTTACACCCTAAAATCCATGTAGTCTTACAATCAGATGGTAATCAAGTTACCATCTAAAGTCAAGCCCGGATTTCTAAAAGTCATTATCAATACAGTCAAAAGGTTTTTTGCGTGGACGAATCAGAATTGGAGCGTCTTTGGGCGGCCTAATGCAATCTTTTTTTGCCATTACGCAGACAACTAATGGACTGCTGATGTATGTTGCCGTGAGCGTTAATGAATGATAAAATACATGGGCGTTTGTTAACATTAAATAAAATCTAAAATAGTTTCATGACGGAACGGGTTTGCAGGTTTGAAGAAAGAGGAACGAACTACAAATTTGTTTAGCTGGAAGAAGCAGGAAGGAGTGGAAACTTATGGTGCTGTCATACCTGTCTCGTTCACTTAGGCACAAATTTAGATCCCCAAAACTAGTCAAAATTCTCGTTATTAAATTTTTATGCCAATTTTAAAGTTATTAACATTAAAAGTTACCTCAATAGGTAATAGCATTCAGGAAAAAATCAGCTCTTTAACTAAAAAACAAATGTATTTTCTAGGCAAAACATACCAATAGCTAGCAACTAAAAATTAAAAACAGGTGTTACGTCCTTCGAATGAAAAAAAATTTAATTTAAAAAAAATTTGGGGTGTAAGTGGTTCATCAACATCTTTGAACCAAAGCCAACTTCACCTGCACGCGGTGCACCCTGCTGACTGACAAACGAAGCTCTGGCGAAAAGAGAGGTAGGGAGCGTAATTGTAAGCTACCCGACTGGTGAATGTACCTCCACCTCACAGAATACCGCAGCCAAATAACGGTTCCCTTGAGGGCTTTTGTGTTCCTGCGAGTGAGTGAGGTCACCAGAAAGGAAGGAGATGCTGCGGTGGCAGCGGGGGTGGCGGCGTGCGACCGATATTTTATGTTGTGAGCGTTAATATGGCTACGGTAACCGCTTCACATCAGGCGGGCCGTAAGCTTGTCTGCCACCCGACGTAGTATAAAAAAAAAAAAAAAAATATTATTTTTCTCGATAATTTTATGTCTGCTTTTCGGGATAAAAATTTGTCCTTAAGTAATTGAGACACATTGTATATGTGAGAGGGAGGCAAAAGAGCATGTGGGCCACCTGATAGAAAGCAATAACCACCGCTCGTAAAAATCAACACCAACGGGTCGATCCGTTGCCAGCCTATACTCCTTTCTTTCTTACTATCCTACCCGTCATGGTGAATACGCTTCAGAAAAAGTACTTTTATTTGGTTAACCAAATGGTTTAAGCCAGTAGTAAGCTATAGCCAATCTTTAACAGCTCTTTCACTCTGATATCGTAACGCTTTCCATAGAAAAGTGCCACTAATTCGAACAGGTCACCAGTTCACCTTGAGAAATATTATAATTTTTCAGACTGAGAGCTCAATATGAAGAAAATTGTGCTGTAAAGAAATCTATCATCTCCATCGAAAATTCAATCACACCACTGGATAGATGAAGGATCAAAGAATTTATTACGCTAAGTAAGAACTATGGAACACATCGTGCGGAGGAGGGGGAAGCGCTGTCATTTTAAGATAATTTTAGTGCATATAACGTATTCACGTACAACACACGGTCGCGTGCATGACTCAGCCACATCCCTTTTCTTTTAGGTCCGTTCGTCCGTCCGTCCGTCTGTCACCAGGCTGTATCTCATGAACCATGACAGTTAGACAGTTGAAATTTTCACAGATGATGTACTTCAGTTGCCGCTATAACAACAAATACTACAAAACAGAATTAAATCAATATTTAAGGGGTGGTAATGGTGGTACTCACATAATATTTAGTTATACATATATTCACTTTAAAGGTAAATAATTAAATAAAAATAAAACAAATATTTAAGGGGGCTCTCATACAACAAACGTGATTTTTTGCAGTTTTTATAGATAATGGTACGGAACCTTTCGTGCGCGAGTCCGACTCGCACTAAGCCGGTTTTTTCTATTGTTAGTCTACCGATTTATAGGTCTTAGTTTACAATCTGTCTGGTTGTAAACTAACGTCTATAAAATCAGAAATTCCTTACATCTCTGAATGTTTAGTTGGCTATGTGCGTATGACATTAGCATATTCGGTACATAATCTTTATTCTAAAATAGGGATACATTTATATAAATTGAAATAGGGACATATCAGGACAGGGATTTCACCCTCACACATAGACTCTAATGTGGAGTCGCGTACCGCGTGGTTCCAGAGAAGTTTTCTCCCGCGCACTGTCAAGCTGTGGAATGAACTGCCTGTCGAGGATTTCTCAGGAGACTACAGCATGGGGTTCTTCAAAACGGGCGTGAAGAGGTTTTTATTACAGGCGTTCATAGACTACGGTAGCTGTTTTCCACCAGACGAGCCGTATGCCTGTTTGCCACTTTAGTGGTATAAAGAAGTCTAAACAAGAATTCTCAAAATTTCCAAACACAGTTTCGACATAGACTGCCAAGAAGGCATTTTAAAATGAACTCAGTTTGGTATTACAATACAATGGCCTTTTTTGCCGCTCCAACTGCATGGTTTAGTAGTCCACTAGTTATTCGCTCCATGGTCGGTTCAGTTAGCAACTGATTTTAGTTTAATTATGGTTTTGGGCGTCACGGATTTACTTGTGGAATTAGTTACGCGAAGTAATTAGTAGATTTTAATTATAGAGTCTTTTTTTGGGTTATCTGATGTATGGACAATGAGTTGTTTAGTTCGTCAATGTTCTGAGAATACAATGGGTGGTCGTGCTTTATTATTACGGCAAAAAAGTACATCTACAGTATTTTTTTTTATACTACGTCGGGTGGCAGACAAGCATACGGCCCGCCTGATGTAAAGCCGTTACCGTAGCCATATTAACGCTCGCAACATAAAACATCGCTCGCGCGCCGCCACCCCCGCTGCCAACGCAGCATCTCCTTCCTTTCTTTCTGGTGACCTCACTCACTCGCAGGAACACAACAACCCTCAAGGGAATTGTTATTTGGCTGCGGTATTCTGTGAGGTGGAGATACATTCCCCAGTTGGGTAGCTTACAATTACGCTCCCTACCTCTCTTTTCGCCAGAGCTTCGTTTGTCAGTCAGCAGGGTGCACCACGTGTAGGTGAAGTTGTAAGAGGTAGGATGTAATTACAATATCAAGGGGGTGTAAGAGGTTCATCAGCATTTTTGAACCAAAGTCAACTTCACTTGCACGTGCAGGTGAGGTGGATTGCTGACAGACAGACGAGGCTCTGGCAAAAAAGAGAAGTAGGGCATAGCGTATTTTTTAAGCTGCCCAACTGGGCAAGTACCTCCAGCTCACAGAATACCGCAGCCAAATAACAATTCCTTTTAGGGTTGTTGTGTTCCTGCGAGTGAGTGAGGTTATCAGAAAAAAAGAAAGGTACGGGGCTGGCAACGGATCGGCAACCCCTTGGTGATGCTGTTCTCCATGGGCGGTGGTTATTGCTTTCCATCAGGTGACAATTCAATTTGAGGACTCTTCCCAGCAGTGTGACGAATGTGGGTCGATGTTGCAAGTAAACATTTCCACAATGACAAGGTTGTCGCCCTAGAAAGCGTTATCAATTAATGTTACGCGTAAATTATAGACTCACCTTTATTAAACGTCAAATATTTATAATCGGCATATCTTAAATTAATGAAAGATTTTCATGTTGATCCCAACAGTTTAATTAATGAAAGATTTTCATGTTGATTTAGTATTAAAAGTATTAAAACTTTTGGGAAAAAAAAGTCGATTTAAGCGTGACCCTGTATTTATATGGTATTTTTAGGGCGAGAATTTTATCCGTTATTTTTTACAATACAAAATTGATGTATCGGTTGTAAAAATATTTAAATAGGTACAATATCATTTAAATATTTTGAAAACTTTTAAAAGTACTTTTTGTAGTAACTATGAAAATGATTTCTTACATTTAATGTATTCTGTAGAATACAAAATTGTAGAGTATTATAAAAATATTTTCAAAGTAATCTTTTCGAGACAAAAATTTTTTTATTCGTTTTACATACCTGTATCGCGGAAGTTATATATGTATATTGTCATAAACATACAAGGCTATAATCTAAGCGGTTAAGGTGTAGTAATGGACAATTAAAAGGTCGTAAAACAACTACAATTATTTTACTTGAGAGAAACACGGATAAAATAGGGGTTAGTTACCCCTAAAATAGGGGTAACTAGTAGGCGAGAAACTAGGCATGGAAATGTCATCATCAGCCTGTATCTACCCACTGCTGGATATAAGCCTTCCCCAATGATTTCCACTAGATACGATCCTCCGCCTTCCGCATCCAGCCGCTTCCAGCCGCTCTCTTTAGGTCGGACCATGTAGAGGGAGGGCGCCCAACACTTCGTCGTCCTACGCGCCTACCTCCACTCTAATATCTTCCACCCCCATCTGCCATCACTTACTCGGCAGATGTGACCCGCCCATTGCCACTTCAACTTGTAAACTCTGAAGGCTATGTCGACAACTTTAGTTCTCCGTCGAATATCTTCGTTCGAGATTCGATCCCGCAGAGTAACTCCGAGCATAGCCCTCTCCATCGCTCGCTGCGCCACCTTTAGCCTGTGGATCCGATGTTCAGTGTCCAAGTCTCTACACCATATGTCATTGCAGGGAGGACGCCCTGATTGAAGAATGATTGAAGACTGATTGAAGACATCGAAATGTATTAGATGTTAAATTTAGAGCCTGTACTGTAACCATTTATTATTTGTACTGTACTAGTATAATAAGAACTCGCATCCGACTACGTCTTCGTCTGCGTGAATTTCGTCTCCGTGGGAACAAGATATTCTTGGTTTGCTTCTTTTAAGTTAATGCGTCCCTGTAGAAAATAGATATTTTCTGCAGGGGCGCAAGGTACATAAATCTTAATCCGTCCCTGTAGAAAATCTCCCGACATCAGGTAGGACAAGAGCGCATCCCGACATCACGCAGAAACATCGATGTTGACAAACACATCGAGCGAACTCCGGGTGGCTAAACGTGTCGCAGGATATTTGTCCCTACGAGCTTTAAGGATACACCTGATAATGAATTGTTATTGTGAGGATAAAATACAGACACATTAACACAGAACCAACGCCCTAGAGTCGAGTGTGAAAACTGCATTGAAACGAATGGGGCTAGCAATAAAATAGAAATCAAACCCGTGTCATGTAGGTACCATTGGAAATCCTGCACAGAGCCACACCTGATACTAAAATGTTAACGCTTAGTAAGCTCAATACGCATACGTGGATTCATTTAAGGTTATCTTTTTGACGTGAATAAGTCTTTAAAAGGACTTTTCCTTCCTTAAGGAGGCAATTCAAAAAAATCGGTCAAGTGCGAGTCGGACTCGCGCACGAAGGTTTCCGTACCATTATCCATAAAAACGGCAAAAAATCACGTTTGTTGTATGGGAGCCCCCCTTAAATATTTGTTTTATTTTAATTTAATTATTTATTTTTAAAGTGAATATTATGTGAGTTTTTCAAGCGTCTACCTTTTGCCGTTATCAATTGCGAGCAAAAAATCACGTTTGTTGTATGGGAGCCCCTTAAATGTTGATTTTGTTCTGTTTTTTAGTACTTGTTGTTATAGCGGCAATAGAAATACATCATCTGTGAAAATTTCAACTGTCTAACTATCACAGTTCATGAGATACAGCCTGGTGACAAACGGACGGACGGACGGACGAACGGACAGCTGAGCCTTAGTTCCGTACCTCAAAAGGAAAAAACGGAACCCTTATAAGATCACTTTGTTGTCCGTCTGTCTGTATGTCTGTCTGTCTGTCAAGAATTTCTATGTCGAGAATGCGTGGAGGTATCAAGCTGAAATTTGAACTGTATACTCAGGTCTACGGTCCCATGAAGTTGTAAAATAATCAAACTGCTAAGTTTACGTAGAAAAAAGTTACGGCCGTTTATTCAGCAAAAAACGCATATTTCGACACTCTCAAGGGAATCAAAACCTATAGGGTACTTCCCGTTGACCTAGAACTATGAAATTTGGCAAGTAACATCGTTATAGACTACATGTACAGGAATAAATCTCAAAACTATACATTTGTAAATAGATCTTAAAAAATAGGGGGTCTATATTTTTATATGGTGTCGAAATTTCAAATTGAAACTACTAGTTCAAATGGGGTATCATATGAAAGGGCTTGATGTACACATTGCAAAATATATTTTATTTATTTTATTCGACGCATTATTTCTTATTTATAATGAAAAATGTCAAATTTAATAATGATACTACGTACCTACGGAACCCTCGGTGGGCGAGTCCGACTCGTACTTATCCGGTTTTTTCGGAGGTGTCACACTACGATCTCTACTATCGCAAGCATTAAATCGGTGCTTCGTACATCAGGTGGGATGCAAAGTTATTTATCACACAGCATGACATAAAAAAACTACTCACATTCTCTTTACGGCATGATTATACTTGTCAATATGAGACCTTTTAACGTTTTCACGTTAAAATATTTACTTTGTTTCACCTGAGAGTTAACAAGTTAGCAAGCAATCATATATGGTTTACGGTTAATTTCGATGTCCACTCCCTATTCAGCCTATTTGGTTGTCAATGAAAAATACGAATAAGCATTACGATCACTCCCGCAACGTTATCGTGTAGTTCGAAAAGTCACTTTAAATTTTAACCTTTACGACGTTCTTATCGATATGATGTTATTATAAGATCGTTAAACCATTTAAATGGTTTTCGAAAGCTTGAAAACTCTTCGAATGCACAACGAAGTATCGTGATGAGATGCTCTAAAATGTAATAAACAATATTATAAGACATCTGTATATTCGGGAAAGCTATGTGATTGCCGTGTGGTTTCCGTCAGACTAGAATAGAATCACTCCGTTTCTTCCCGTGGATGTCGTACAAGGCGACTAAGGGAAATACATTATCAAATACCGATCAGGCCTCCCCAACCGTGGTGCCGTCCCCAAGAATGGAGACTGATCTGTGCAAGAGTCAGTAACTGATAAGACATTGCGTAAGACAGGGACAAGTGGAGGGTTCTCACGTCGGAGGCCAAAACTCAGGTCGTTGCGCACTGCGTTTTTACAGAAGTAAAAAAGTAGCAGCGACCCAAAGTGAGACTTTAAAAATTATTCCTAAATTCAAAACGCGGCAGGCACGTCCGAATATGCCTCCCGTATGTACTCATATTAAGCGTTTACTTGTACTACAAGTTTAGAATGCTGTGCCGTTCGCCTGTCACCATGCCCTGAACACGTGTGTGGTATGGAACACATAATATCGAACTAAGTAAATATGTCTAGTCTAGACGTTTCTAGAAACAGTTTATTGTGGAACGTAACGAGAACAGGCTGTCTGTACTTGCATTATGAATACATATTATTATATTTCAAATTCATGTAGTTATGTTTTCATTTTATTTCGTTATTGTTTAGAAAAAAATTCAAATATACATTAAATGAGCATTACAGAATAATTCCAATGCACCCACAATTTACATTCAAATTAATCATTTATGATTTTATACACATTATGAAAAAATATATTACACAAAACATGAAAAAATAATACTTTCAATGAAATTACATGGAACCGCCTTGAATTCACCGCCTTCATAAAAACATATACAAATAACAAGACGATGTATTATTTATAAAAAAATACATTAAGTTAATTAATTTAATTAAACGGGTCACTCACATATATTTGTCGGCAAAGCCGACTTGTTTCGATCTCAAACGGAGACCTTCATCAGGGCGGGTGTCCAGACGCGTCCACCCTCTCTCGATCGCGATGAACACTGCGTGTTAACGTCCTGAGCTGTCACCGTCCGACTCGAAAGAGGAAATTGGTTGCTTTGATTTGTAGAAACTTATCGGTAGACGTTCCACGGTAATTCCATGTAAATTATCTTTATTAAGACTTTAACTAAAGTTGATATATCAAACAAAAGATGACATTTTAGCGTTTGTAATTCCAATATACTCGTATATCAACTAATTGATAACTAAATACTTAGACAGACAGCTCTCAATCACGTAAAGAAACAGTGCTGATTACAGTATAAGTAAATGCAGTGAAATCATTTCTTTTATTTTGTTTTTACTTAACGTGGTCGCGGTCTGTTTTATCCAATAACCAATATTATTAAGTTTAAAAAAAAAATCTAATCGCACGTTTTATTCTTCAGTGGTTTAGACCTTTGCAGCACCAATAAGAAGATAAGGGGAAACTCCTTGTAGTAAAAAAGGCTACTTTGAATCCGATATCGCGGGTTCAATTCTCAAACATTTGCGTGCATGAACATATCTGTTTGTCTTGGTCTGAGTGTTTTCTATATTATTATATACACTGTGCCGCAATGAAAGCGGGTCGGTAACAAAAACATCAATTTTTGAAATCGTCTTTAATTTTTATTTATAGTTTTAATACAATCACCAAAAAGAAATAAAAAGATTTTACTTCTGCCTATATTTGTAAGGAAATAAACTTTAATTCAGTATTTATTTCATAAAGCTAGCTAAAATATTTTGGAAGTTATTGATGTTTTTGTTAATAATAATAAAGCCTTTTATTTCCGAAATTTTTTACAACTTACCACTTTATACAAAAGTTCTATACAAAAATATTTTAGACTTAAATCTAGAAAGTAGAATTTAACACTACACTTATGTTACAAAATGTCTCTCATTTCGGTATGCCTTTCGGCAAAGGCCTCCTCCAACTCTTTCCACTGTTTTCTATCTGCCGCCACTCTTGTCCATAGGGGTCCTAAGGTCGTTTTTAGGTCATCCTCCCATCTTTTTGGTTTGCGACCTCTACTCCTTACGCCATGTTTTTGTTTTTGTTACCGACCCGCTTTCATTGCGGCCCAGTTTATATGTATTTACAAAAAAAGAAATGTATTTATATGTATTTATCTAGTATCCATAGTACAGCTTTGCTTTTCGGATTAGACGGCCGTGTGTAATATGTTAGAGTTAGGCATAAATTTGCTTCAGAAGTAAGCTTCTGAAGCAAATTTATGCCTATTTTCCTTAATTTTTTTTTATATTTAATTTTAGATTCATGTTCTCACAGATTCACATTTCTTTACGCACATTGTTATCCATAGCGTAGAGACTACGTAACTAACATAGTATCTGTGCAATGGAAAACAAATTTGTAAATACTCTAAATTTATATACCTATAGCGTTATATCTCTATATATATAACTCAAACTGTTAAAACTGTCTTGTAGGCTCAAAACATGTTTAGCCAAACAAGGCATACAAAAGAATATACTGAATGTTATCAGAAGTGTTCCCACTGTAATAATCATTCTGTGGTAATAGTGAAACTGCGCACCCTTGTGGACTTCTAACTGCAAGTACAAACGTATCTTCCGATTTAGAACAGCCACAATGTAGGGTTTCATTGCTAGCGCCGAGCGAAACGAATATTTTGCTCATGGTAGAAAGACATTAGTATTATTAGTGTTATTAGAAAGACATGGTAGAAAGATATTCGATTCTATAATCAATTGTCTGAAACGGTCCTTTCTCTACTTAAAAATATGTTCAAGAAACATATCAAAAATACTCTTAGTAAAAAAAAGGCTTATTATGGGGTCGTTAAATAATACCTCACGACTACGATGTCTGAAAATAATTCAGCACTAACAGATAGGTAATATCAAAATTTAAAAGATTTCAATCATGACTGTGCAATATACCTACATGATGAGTTTAAATTATTGTATGTAATTGATTAATTAAGAAAATATTAAGAAAGAAAGATATTCCGAAACACCACACAAAAAAACAAAATCTAGATGAATACAATAAATAAATATTTCAGGCCAAACTACACACCGCCATCTAGTCTCAAACTAAGCAAAGCTTGTACTATGTGTACTGGATAACTGATAAATATATTTAAATATATTTTTCTGTTTTTTTGTAAGTATACATATAATACATAACACATAGAAAACACCTAGCCCAAGACAAACAGACATGTTCATGCAAACCATATGCAAACAAATGTTTTTCTTGTACGGGGATCGAACCGCAACTTCAGTGTCAAAGTGGCCATTGCTATCCTGACCACTGGGCTCGTTAACATATTTGTTTTAAAGAGTAAAATTTTGCGCAGTCGATATAGAAGCAGACAGCTGATTTTTAATTAGCACATACGAGATAAACCTACAGATACCCGTTAACACGATTTGTGTTTTCGATAACAATTGTTAAATTAACTGATAACTTATTATCGTGAATACATTGTACAGTATTTCAGAATAACTAAAGGCCATTGACCAACATTGTAAACATTCTTATTGTAAATAACGAAAACGATTAACCAAAGTATTAATTAAGGTCTTAAAATAATAAAAAATGCAACTTATTAGAAACATATTATTAGAACGAAATCGACCGATTACTTTGAAAGGAATCGATATTTCACATAGTGTCCTTATTGAAAAATAAAAATTCATGAAAAAAAAAATAGAAAACATATATTTTTGTTTTTTTTTTATATGTTTTTGTCGATAATTTTTTATCTATTTTCACCCCCCTTTCAGGGTTACTCTTTATCCCGGGACACATCATCATCATCAGCCTGTATCTAATCTACACATTGCTGGATATAAATAAGCCTTCCCCAATGCTTTCCAGCAAATACGTTCCTCCGCCTTCCGCATCCAGCCGCTTTCTTAAGGAAAACGGACCATCTCGAATAGTGGTTCCCAATCTTTTTTTTATTCGCAGACCATTACGAGGTTTTTTCTGGGTGTAGGGTCCTCGACTGTCATATAAATTCATAATTCTATAACACATTTTTTCGTATTTTGGTTTATACTGCCCAATCACTTTCATTGTAACTGTGTATCACGGACCATAATTTACCTCTCACGGACCACTAGTGGTCCGCGACACACTGTATAAAGATTATGTGTATATATGTTTGAACCGCTTAAGAATCCGCTAACAGTGACACCACATCACCTATTTCTCGCACTTGCAGTCCGATTCGATTTTAGGTCGTCGCCGTCTTACATAACAATTGAATAATGACTAGAAGTTGAATATGCGACCACGGTATATAGTACAGATTGCACGTAGTCTCCTATACGTGTTTACCGTTTTTATATTTGACTGGATTATAATAAGTAACTGGTAATAAGTTTTATTCAAGGTAGGCCACTGAAACGGTACTTTTACTTAATCATGTGTATAAAGATTTAAATAAAGTAGATAATCATGAGATTATAATAAATAATAAGCTTAGAATTAGAACGGTTACTGGAACAAATATAGTAAGATCAAATTACTATTTCGGATTAACATGATTCTCGTGCGTAGTTCGTACGGTAATGAAAAACCGATGTTTCTGCCGAAAGTTTCGATTTTCTTTTTAAATATATTTTGTAGCGCCTTCGAGAAAATATCAATATTTTATTTAAACAATAAATAGATCAGGCTGAATGAAAACACCCAATCGAATAAAATTAGCTGGTAACGCTGGCTTTGGCTCTAAAAATGATGGTGATCACTCAAATCTCATAATTTTATAGGTTGAACTACATTTTCTACTGGCTTTATTTACAATATTCTTCTATAGTTTGTCGTATCAATTATAGCACTAGTGCTGCACTATTGAATTAGTTGGATTCACGAAACCTTTTATTTTCTATAAAAATAAATAAAATTAAAGCGTCTGTCTGTTTGTTCCTCTTTATCTCCGAAATGACTGGACTGATTTAACATTCGCTGGCAGATAACTGTTCTTTTAAGGGGTAACCTATGCTACTTTTTATTATCGAGAAATAATAAAGGCCTCCGCGCAGTAGGCGACTGCGACGGCGACAATTGGTCGCAGCGACCAACTATTTACTTAATGTTATATACCAGGGCTGTCCATTTACCGGTTTTTATACAGTTTTTTACCGCATCATTGACAGAAAATTATATATTTCTAGGAAAGTTTAATTTTTATAACTACCTGGTTATAATGGTTATTATGTAGGTAAACTTTTCTTTTTTTTTTTTTGGTTGTAAAAATGTCAAGTAGGTATATGTTTCTGCGGCCCACTAATCTATTTGGTAATTTGAAATTGGCCCGGTATTGTATATGGTTTGGACAGCCCTGTTATATGCAATACCGTGCACTACGCGACTAGCTGGTTGCGCTAACAGTCATATAAATTTATATCAAAATTACGTGGCGCAACCCGGCTAATTTGGATATGTAACACGCGCCGGGGTAGACTAAGACCTAGGCAACGTAGGCACGAGCCTAGAGCCCGTAATTTTTGGGGCCCGAAAATTATTATTTTAATTTAAATTTTTTGAAAACATGTTTATTGGTCCGGAAATACAATATTGCCAAGGGCCCGATTTAGCCTTAGTCCGCCTGAACACGCGTCTGGTAAATTCACAATATAAAACTTTTTCTCAATTTGGTCTACCTGATCGTTCTCTTCTCCTAATACTTTTTTATTATACTACGTCGGGTGGCAGACAAGCATACGGCCCACCTGATCTGAAGCGATTACCATAGCCTTATTAACGCTCGCAACATGGTTATTGTCAATCGCGCGCCGCTACTCTCGCTGCCAACGCAGCGACTGCTTCCTTTCTAGTGATCTCACTCATTCGCAGGAACATTACAACCCTCAAGGGATTGTTATTTGGCTGAGGTATTCTGTGAGGTGGAGGTAAGTCCCGAGTCGGGCAGCTTAAAAAATACGCTATGCCCTACCTCTCTTCGCCAGAGCCTCGTTTGTCAGTCAGTAGGGTGCACCACGTGCAGCCGAAGTTGACTTTGGTTCAAAGATGTTGATGAACCACTTACACCCCAAATACTCCTGCCAATAGACAAGTAATTCCCAAAATAATGCACACCTTCATGTGTGGCCCATTTTAAGGACACTGAATTCCAGGCTATTTCGGTATTTACTGCTTTGAAAATCAATTTCTCGGTCTTGAGTTACGGTTCGTAATTTTAACTAACTCAGAGTTTACTTTCAGCTGCATTTTAATTAATAGAAAATCCGTTCACAGCAATAGGATTAGTATTATGTTCATGATAAGATTTCCTTTAGGGTTGTTGTGTTCCTGCGAGTGAGTGATGTCTTGAGAAGGAAGGAGATGCTGCGTTGGAAGCGAGGGTGGCAGCGGCGAGCGATATTTCAAATTGCGAGCACTTATATGGCTATGGTAACCGATTCACATCAGGTCAGCCGTATGGTTGTTTTCCATTCTATCGATTTGTATCGAGTTTTATAGAAATCTTATAAGATCAATCTGGAAAAACATTGATGGCTCCATAGATGTACTAGCGAAGACTCCTAAATCTATGAATCATCATCATCATCATCATCAGGTCCATTTTAGTCTCCACCACAGGTGCATGACCCTCTCTTGTCCGTCCTAGACGGAAGGAGGATTTGGCCTACACTCCCCACGCTAGCCAAACGGGTTGGGGAGGCCTGATCGATATTTGATAATGTATTTCCCTTAGTCGCCTTGTACCACATCCACGGGAAGAAACGGAGTGATTCTATTCTAGTCTGCCGGAAACCACACGGCCAGTCTATGGATCTATGGATAGTATTAGACTGTATGTATGATTATTAGCATAATAGCGACGTGCAATTAATAAATTATTAGAAAATTGTGACATAAAAATAGAATTTCTTAAAATATATTCTTAATTAAAAATAGATTCTTAACAAAAGGTACGGACCCCGGAGTGATTGTAATTATTATCAAGAAAAAAAAATCTATTGATGGCTCTGTCGAAGTCGCAGGGAAAGATGAAACTGTCGAAAATCGATTGAACTAACTTTGTCACAGATCGATTTTCGATCAATTAACTCCGTAGCGAGATCACAATCAATTTGCCGAAAAATTGATTTGAGGTTTTAAAAACCGCGTTATATTTATTCTGTTACCGAGGATAAAAAATAATGTTCTTTCGGTAAAATCGCAACGAAATGGAAATCCTAGTCTAATACCAAAAATATCACTTAATGTTGCCACCTTGGCGTGATCACCTCAGTAAATACATATCTAATGACATAATGTTATAATAAAGCACTTGTACTATTCCACGTTATTATTTTTAATATTACCGACCGGTTTCGCCGCTAAGGCATTATCAAGGTAAACAGATGGTGTTTGTGTTTCTACAAAACATTCTCTCCTATACCTCTCGAGCTAAAATCCATCGAGCCGTCCAGACTGCGGCGCGCATTTGCATTTGAACTTGGCGCCAAAAATCCGCCATTTTGATTTTTTTTTATTATGACGTACCCAGTGTCGCTCTCACAGCAAATACGAATCTAACGACACCTCTCAAGCTAAAATCCATCCAGCCGTTCGGGCTGCAGAGCGTGCCTAACAATTATACATACATACATGCTCTCTAAAAACATAACCCTCCTTCTGTCGCAGTCGGGTAAAAATAAATCTAATTTAATATTTTTTTATATGAATTGGTGTGTTTTATCTCTTTCCAAAGGCTGACTGCATAGATATTATAACAGGATACTTGTTAAACATTATTTGATTGACTAGTAGAGTTTTTCAAAGGATACCTATATGTAATTACTAGCGACCCGCCCCGGCTTCGCACGGGTGCAATGCTGATACTAAATGTACTACAGAAGGTCTTTGCGCTTTGTCCTATCCAGTCCTTCCCCAGTTATAGGCACACGCCGCCGGCTCCGCGGCCGGTACCGCCACAGCCGTTATGTCCCTGCATTTTAAATGTGTAATATCTTCTAAACTATTCATTTAAATTACATGCTGTGAAGGGCCATATTGATCTATATTAAATGCGCAATGTAATTAAGGTACTTAATTGGATAAGGATTAATTCTGTATTGCTTAAAATCGCTTCGTAAATAAGGCATTATTTCTTGTAAAAAGCAAAGGATAAAATAACGGTTATTGTGTGTTACCACTAAGAGATAGACATATACCATCGCGAACTTTTTTGTAGACCATTTTAAGATGAACAATACTGTACTACATTATTTTGATCTATCTCGTTGGGTTCAGCCAGCGTTTGCAATGAAAGAGCAAAAAAATGTGTTTATTTACGACATCACATTAGAAACCTCTAAATTATCAGTGTTTTTCTACTATGTTATGCATATATTATACATATAAACTTTCCAGTTGAATCACTCTATCTATTAAAAAAAACCGCATCATAATCCGTTGCGTAGTTTCAAAAATTAAGCATACAAAGGGACATAGGGACAGAGAAAGCGACTTTGTTTTATACTATGTAGTGATAATTGTTATTTTATGTCCAATTAAAAAAAATCTTTAAGGGATTATATTAGATCGTAGGGAGGGAGGGAAAATTTGACGATCTCGGTGGTCGAATAGCTAGCAATGCCCACTTTGACTCGGAGTCGCGGGTTCGATTCCCGCACCAGACAAAATAATGTATTTAAGTGCATTTATCAGTTGTATAGTACCCATAACACAAGCTTTGTGCTTAATTTGGCACTAGATGGCGCTGTGTAAATTTAAAAAAAAATCAGGAAAGCCTTTATTATCCAGCGGCCAGCAATCGCAGAAATTGATGATGATGATGAATGGTATATGATAGATAAGCAAGCAGACAAACTCTGTAATATGTTCCGTTAAAATAATTAACAACCTTCGTGCCGAACCCTCATCATACCAAAGAGATAAACTGCAATTTCACCATATGCAAACAGAAGCATTGGATTTACCTGACCCAGCAATTAACACGCTAACTCCTGAATTGATGGTTGCGGATATAACATTTTAAAGGCACATAAACATCCTTAACAGGGGTATCAATCAAGTTGGCAGAAACTAAGGGAAACGAGACTGTCGTCTGGTTGATATTACTGGATACGCCGTAGATACTTGTTGATTAGCATTATTTGAATAATACAGTGTTTAGTTTATCATCTGATTAATAAAGATGAAGTTGCAGATATTTAATAGAGTTGCAGATATATATATTCTAGTAAATGGCTGTGTGGTTTCCGGCAGACTAGAATAGAATCACTCCGTGTCATCCCGTGGATGTCGTATAAGGCGACTAAGGGAAATATATTATCAAAAATCGATCAGGTGGGGAGTGTAGGCCAAATCCTCCTTCCATCTGGGACGGACGAGAGAGGGTCGTGCTCCTGTAGTGGAGACTAAATTGACCTGATGATGATGATGATGATTCTAGTAAATGATGATGTTATATTTCTTTTTCGATATGCCACTAAGCGTCAACAACAAACACCCAAAAAGTGAGCCAAGTGTCTCAAGTTCGCACAAGCAAACCGACGATTCTGACGTTTGTGACAATTGCACACGAAGTACACAATAATATTTGATTTTAACGCATATTTTGGGTTGTTGATGTACGTCGGAAAGGGGCCCCTTAAGCCTACACCCGTGTCACAAGTCTCTGGACTCAAGCCGGCACCCGCACGGTGAATCCATGGAAGCCAAGAAGTTCGTCTCATAATAGACTAAAATGAAAAATATAAAAAACAAAAGAAACACTTGCATAACAATTTGAACTGTTAGTTTTTTATAATAAAATAAAAACTGTTTTTTTTTTCAACCCTGACAACAAAACATTTCGGTCTTTTACCATAACGAATCTTTACCATAAGTAGGGTAGGTACGTTAGTACTATTACTTATACTGTGCCTTAGGTCTCAGTTCTAACTAAAACTCTTTTAGTACAGTCCGTACATTTACATTTATATAACAAAAAGTTAACGTAGAAATCTGTCAGATTGGATATTATGTCAAGTTCAAAGGGGAGTGATTGATAGATCCGTATCAACTAAGGTCAGAGCTCTCGAGAATAGCCCGCGATATGAGGGGGCTCGAATTATCACTAAACATCCGCGGTGCATTGCCACATCCAAGGCCGGTGGATGGGAAACAGTATCGAAGGATCCCCAGATCACATATTTTTTAACTGTCCCAAAAATCCTTCATCATTATACCTCCTTCCTCCCTCTATCGCCCCCGCCCTATCGATTTTAAATCCCTTCTTGGTTTTGTGGACTCCTCTCCTTTTGTACATATACTGTCAAATTATATTAATACAAATAATATTAAATTATAATTAGTTTGTCAAAATAATCTACTAACATTCTGTGCTGTCATATATGTTGTGTTTGTCTTTGTTTAAGGTTTGTGAACAGCTCGCCTGACTCTATGAACAATACTAAATTAAAATTTATGTACATTCACGAGGCTAATTCGTCACAGAGTCACCTACTAAGCATAGTCAATACTCAGATATCTATACATATACATTAAACTAAAACTAATCTAAAAACATACATTATATCAATAAAAAGCATTGTCATTGGCGAGAACATCAGGATCGCCATAAAGAAGAATTGAATTGAAACAGTATTCTAAAACTATGGCAGGATAGAGAAGTATGCTCATAGACCAAACAGAGATTCATTCGCGCGCAAGTCGTCTTTATTTTCCTATTTCGATCCAAACAGAAAGAAAGGAAGGAGATGCTGCGTTGGTAGCGGGGGTGGCGACGCGCGAGCGATATTTTATGTTGCGAGCGTTCATATGGCTACGGTAACCGCTTCATATCAGGCGGGCCGTATGCTTGTCTGGCACCCGACGTAATATAAAAAAAAAAACAATTATTGATTTAGTTACTAATTTAATTAAATTAATTACACGTGTTTAATTTATTTTATTTCACATAATTTTATTTTATTTAACATATTTTTGTAACATAATTTCATATAATCAGCTGTTTATTTGACCTTTTTTTATATGAGAGGGGGGCAAACGAGCATGAGGGTCACCTGATGGAAAGCGATCACCGCCATCATCTAATATCAGCTGTGTGATGTGATCAGTATATTTCGAACACATCGCAAATAGCGCACGGCTCATTGGCACGGTAATCGCTATCACGAACTTCACACGACTGGCTGATGACATTAATTGATTAAATGTAGAACTAAATGCAATAATCGCACAAAAGATTTTAAATATATAACACTATTGGGGACCTAACACATTGAGTAACCTAACCTAACCTAACACATCGAACAGACACCATTGCGTATCATACTGACAACGATACAAGGTCAGGTATTTCAACATAACGTTCGCTAAAAAAATATTGAAGGATAAAAAGAAAAAAAAAATGTTCCGGTTAATAATTTACCGTTTCTTCTTTTAATTTTTATATGTTGTTGTTGTTGTTTTACCTACTAGTATTGTGCTAAATGTTCAAATGTTTTTCTTCTTTCTTCTTTAAAAATAAATAATACACTTTACTTCTTCAACGTTATGAAACGCAAATATTTAAATTTTATAGGTAATCAAATTTGAGCTGCTTGAGGTCGAAACACTTGGCTAATGGGGTCCGAGTGCACGGTTCCTGTTAAGAGAAGTAGCAAAGCGCTTGGTCGATACTTCCCGTGACCAGAGGGCTGGCTTCTATTTGGCACAACGTATAAGCATTGCCATTCAGCGTGGCAATGCTGCCAGTCTTCTGGACTGGAAAGGCTTCGCCTTTTGATAGTAAAGCGGAGGAGTTTTTTGACGCGATTTAGTAATAATTTGTAAATAGTTGTTTTTTAATATATATACAATAATATTGATGTGTTTTTTAAGCCATGTTAGTATATACTTCAATTACTATGACTACATTCATCTTCGTCGGCGTCAACCCTTACCCCTTCCACTGCTGGACCTCCCCTCAATCAAAGGGGTTTAAAGCATACTCGACCACGCTACTACGTTGGCGTAAACTTTCATTATTAACATGAATTACGTCAATAACCAAGATTAAGTAGCTTTTTAGAGATTAACTGCATCAAATAACACGACACTAACCGGAACTTTGACCGGTCAAGAAACGGGTTCAATGTTTTAAATAACTCAATCACTTTGGTAAAATTTTGTCTTAATTTCTATGTAGAAACGTTTTTAATGTTAATAAACGTCAAATTGGTCTTCTAAATAACTATAATTTGTGTTCGATGAGCCAAGTAAAAGTAATAGTAAATTGATTTTGTAATAAAATTTATAGCTGCAGTTAAATATTAAATATATGAAGATGTACTAGTGACTTTAAACCGTTCATTATTGGGTCATGTGAAGGTTTCGGGGACATTTGACATACTTTTTATAGTCAATACAAACTGCTGGATATAAGCGTTCCCCAATGCATTCAACCAAACATGACCCTCCGCCTTCTGCAGCCAACCGCTTCCAGCTGTTTTTTTAAGGTCACCGGACCATCTATAAGGAGAACGTCCAGCGCTTCGTCGTCCTACGCGCGACCACTCTAATACCTTCCTCCCCCATCTGCCACCACTTACTCCACAGATGTGACGACCCATTGACACTTCAGCTAGCAAACTCTAAAGGCTATGTCGACAAGTTTGGTTCTCCGTCGAATTACTTCGTTCCGGATTCGATCCCTCAAAGGAAACCCCGAGCATAGCCCTCTTCATCTCTCGCTGCGCGACCTGCCCAGTCCGATGGTCAGCGTCGAAGTCTCTGCACCGTAGATTTGCTACCAGGGAGGGAAGCTGATTATTACCAATTAATTCATTACTCACAATTTTTTTATTAATAATGCTATGTAATAGTTATATTAAATTATTAAATATTAAATATTGTCAGACAAATTACACAGCGCCACCTAGCCCCAAAGTAAGCGAAGCTAGTGTTATGGGTACTAGACAACTGATAAACATACGTAAATAAATTTCTTTTTGTTAATACATACTTATGATACATAGAAAACACCCAGACCATGACAAACAGACATGTTCATGCACACAAATGTTTGTCCTGTGTGGGAATCGAACCCACGAGCGTTGGTGTCGAAGCCGCGTCATTGACCGCTACGCCACCGAGCTCGTCAATCGTTATGAAAAATTGTTTTCTGTTGTTGTCTGGTTGTACCCCACACAGTCATAGTCGACGGTCCCTACGTATAAAGCGACATGTCAAAAATGTCAATTTTTTTTTATTGCATAAATTGCTATAGATTGCCCCTAAAAACATTTTCTTTTTTATTTTATTGATATATATAACTAAAAAGTAAGAAATTAACTCATTTGTCCAATAATAATATTGTTTTAATTACCATATCGTAGTATAAGCAGACATGTCTGAAATGACATGTCGCTTTATACGTAGGGACCGTCTTACATTCTCATACAGTCGCCGTGATGATTCCAACTGAAACTAACACTGGGCTTACGTCCACCAAAATGGTTCGAAGTTAGTGTAGATGTGAATCTACACTGACTTGGAACCATTTTGGTGTCACAAGTAAATACATATTAAATAATATTGATTTTCGTTTTTTTTTATGAGACGGGGGGAAACGAGCATGTGCGTCACCTGATGGAAAGCAATCACCACCGCACATACAAATCAGCAAACACCGCCGATTCCTGGCCAGTCTTTTAAGGGAAAAATTGACTCTGTTCTCGAAGGCTCCCATGAGTCCCATGACGTATTTATTATTCGTTCGTCGTAACAATAGGATGAGTCAATCTTCTAGAATCTTTTATGCGAAGAAGTATTAGACTTAGTGGAGACCTAGTTTTTGTTGGCAGGAAATATTGAATACACACAGTACTAAATCTAGCCGGAGACGAATCTAAATTTATCTGAAGTGCATTCTTAAGTCTCGTGCATGTTATATATATACAACAGTATTTTAAAACTTGGGATATAAATATTTTAATCTTTCGCGAATTCACGCGGTTAAAGTTAACTTGAAATAAATATACCGTTGTCAGAAACTTGTTTTTCATACCTATTGTAATTTTTTGGGAGACTGTAATGTAGTAGGAATAGTAGGGATTAATCCTACTATCCCTACTAATAATATAAATATGAATGTGAATTTGTTTCTTACGCTATCACGGCGAAACTACTCATCCGATCATCATGAAACTTTGTACAAATATTCTTAAAGGTATTAAACATAGGATAAATTTTATTTACAAAAAAAAATAAGTAAGGGCGAAGCCGCGAGTGGAAGTTAAAGATAGACTATGTCCTTCCTTGGAATATAATCTGTCTGTCATAATATGTCTCCATAAAATCTTATTCAAATCTGACCAGCCATTTAGTCGTAAAAAGGTAATAAACAGACAGACAGACACACTTTCGCATTTATAATATTAGTATGGACGCTACCCGTGAGAATCCTGGGGGCCTACCGCCGAAGCTGAAACCGATACCAATCGGGTTTTTGGTTGCGAAAATCGGGCTTCTGATTAAATTTGTGTTAAACATCTTCAGCTAAATCGGTAGAACTTCTCCGTGCCTACCGTCTAAGCTTATTACTATTAGCACTAATTCTAAGTTAGGTTAGATTTTAGTAATAAAAAAATCCGATCGCAATCGGTTTAAGCTTAGGCGGCAGCGCCCCTGGGTCACTAACTAAAAATTTAGGGTGTATGTGGTTCATCAACATCTTTGAACCAAAGCCAACTTCCCCTGCACCCTGCTGACTGACAAACGAAGCTCTGGTGAAAAGAGAGGTAGGGAGCGTAATTGTAAGCTACCCGACTGGGGAATGTACCTCCACCTCACAGAATACCGCAGTCAAATAACAATTCCCTAGAGGGTTGTTGTGTTCCTGGGTGACCTCACTCACTCGTGAGGTCACCAGAAAGGAAGGAAGAAAATGCTGCGTTGGCAGCGGGGTTGGTGCTTGTGCTATGCTTGTCTGCCACCCGACGTAGTATAAAAAAAAAAAACTAACACGGTATACCGGTATATAAAAGCAAAAACTGAAAAACATTACATAACAAAAATAAAGCGTTAAATCAATACCGCATGGCAACCCCTGAGGCGTAAGACGCACCAGCCTCGAATACTGTCGTAAGTCGAAATATTGCAAAAAAAAAAGTTACTTATCTCAACACTGTATCACCACGGAACATATTAAACGCACCTTTATTTTAAAGAAAGTCAGTGGAATATTTTTTTATGTTCGACTGATAATATCTATCAGATGATATTGTATTTGACGTTAATATTGGTACTTCCAAAATGTTTGTTACTTAGTACCTTAAGTGTCTCGACGAGATCGCTTAGTGATAACACTGAGATATAAGTACTACGTTAGTTCTTATATTTCAATGAGTGATAAGACCGCCTTTTGTATTTGTATATTAATTCCTCTGTAAAACCTTTTATTTGCTTCAACAATAAAGAATATTGTATTGTATTTTTGTTTTATAAATTTTGAAATCCGCCATGTCATCCACGTGATTCAATATTTTTACTTTATTTTTTTAGATACGAAATAAATTATTTTTTAAATTTATGAACTCAATATATTTCCGGGATAAAAAGAAATTTAATGTGAACGACATTAAACAACCTAAAATAAATACATATTCCAGGACAAATTGTACAGTGCAGCATTTATGTAATGCTATTAAATTAATAATGCTATTTATATGCCTACTCGTAAAATATTTGTGTTGTGCAAGGATCGAACCCGCGACCTCTAAGTCAAAGCGCAGTGGCATATTTTTTGAAAAATGGAAAAATTCAACTGCCCCCCCTAGGTGGGATTTGAACCCACGACCTCTCGATGACCGGTCGAGTGCTCTTCCAAGAGTCTTCTTCTCTGATGAATTTTTCCATTTTTCAAAAAATATTTATCTGGCAAGTTGGCCAAGACATCTATTTAAATAATAATAATGATCGATAAGGTTATAAATAAAATTAGATAAAAAAATTGCAAATATAGATAAATAAAACTTTATTGTTAAATTTTTTTTTCGCAGTCTATGTAGGTACGTTCTTGATAATAATCTTTATTAAGTATCTCATAATCATAGACATGAATTTTGGACTTTAATCATTGACGTCGAAACATGCGTTGACGTCTTCGAGTTGAAGTTATATTCAAGTAATTATCTAAAAAAAATATTGCAGCCATAAAATGCCACTTTATCAAAGTAATTTTACAAACTGTTACAATCAGCTATGATATGACTCAGCATACAGTATACAATACAACACATCTTCACTTCATGCGGGCTGTATGCTTGTTTGCTATCAGAAAAAAAAAAACATTAATTTAGCCAAAACAATTATTTCTTTTCTTTTTTCTTTCACAACAATAAATTTTGCGTCATTTATAGTGCTAATGAGTACTAGTACTTTTTTTTGTAATATACTAATTATTAGTAAAGCCTTTTTAGAAACGGATTACGTTAGATAAAAGATAATTCTAGACACCAGAGTATGACGTAATAATTAATTTATTTATATAAAATTTATTGACCCTAAAATTACATAAGGGTACAAAATGCGGACTTAACGCTAAAAGCATTCTCTACCAGTCAACCTACGTACGACGTATCTTTAATACAAATTCAAAACTCAACTTTTATTCAAAGAATAGGCCCAGGCTTTTTCTCATATTAAAATTACAATTTGTCATAAATATTAATATGTGATTTCAATTAGCAGATTACATTAAAAAAGGAGGTCAAATGAATATGTAACCATAGGGCCAAATTCAACTTTCCGTCATTTTCCTCATTCGTTAAATAAACAAATTAATTATTATTAAAATGTCGACGGTTACTGAAGTTAATTCACGGCCCTCATTTGTATATTTTTCTTATGTGAGTTATCGTTATAGCTCAGTGGTGATGCGTTTGCGCATTCTGCATCTCTATGGTGCCTAAAATGTTGCAAACCAAAACTTACTACATGAGAATCATAAAAAAAAAACAATAACTATCTGTCTTCATTGTAGAGTCACAGATAACAGATGCAAATAACGATATGAGCAACAGCCGTTGTCAATGAAACGAGTTTATTCCGAGATTTCTTTGCAAAAATTAATAGAAGAGGATTTTATTTGCAAAAATTTCTTAAATCTCAGAATTTTTGTCTAATTATAAAAAAGATTTTCGATCATTCAACAAACATTGATTAAACATAACTGTTTCGAAATAGCCCAAATAAAATCAATCAAATGCTAGTTTTAACTTTTCGAAACAATTTGTAAATACAAAGCATGTGGACACAACAGGATTTCAGTACTAATTTATTTTTGGATAGGTATTTTAAAAGCTGAATGGCATTAACTTCATCATCCAACATCTTGCGAACTCTACCTGTCATACATGTTTCCGTTACCTTAAGGTTGTCTTGAAAAGATTGCTTATAGCAAAAAGACCGCCTTGTCATGAACTACATGTTTTGTAAGTATATATTATGCAACTTTTATTTCTGTCTGTATTGTAGAAATAAAGCATAATTTATCTATTATTTTGAAGAAATCAAATTTACAGATAATTTGACCTACACTATTTGCTTGTTTCCGCCAACAGCTACTGATTGCAAAAGCAAGCAAAGATGTGTCGATCAACTTTTTATTTGTTAAATCTTTCTTTCGTATAATAAAGAGTATCTAACTTTCAAAGAAAACATACTATATCTGGGAACAATCGTTTCCATCCATTGGCTCTAGATTATTAAAATGGTAATTAGGTACTACGTGCTGTCTGAACATAAATAAAATGCATAACAAATATTTACCGTTTCCTCAATAATATTTTAAAATGCAACAATACCTATTATGCAACCACATTTATGCCCATTCAATGTTACATTTGCATAGAAGAAATATTACATATTTTACGGGAGCCCATAAAAATAACAATAAATGCAACGTTAATGACTTTCATCTTAAACTAGGAAGTGATTTATACTTGTTCACATCAACTTATGTCCGTCTAATAATTAATATTTGACAGCCTCGGTGATAGTGTGTTCAGAAATAGCCACTTTAATACCAAGGGTTATGTGTTCTAATCCCGCATCAAATTTATAGTAATAAAAAGTATTTAAATGTGACTTTATGGGACTAAGACAATAAAGCCAGGGCAAAGTGGGAATTCTTACAGTAGTGTTGTGGCAATTATCATTGACAGAATAATTTAAAAAAAGTTGATCAATACATGACTATGTCTGACATCAGTGAACTTCAGTTCAATACTGACTGAATTGGCTTATTAATCTTATAACCTATCTCATAGAATGAACGTGGAATTGAAAGTAGAGTGTAAGTGGATCACCGTCATATTTAAAAACAATGCAGCCTGCATTTCTGTAAAATGGTGTTACTTCCTCAGTCGAACGTGATCTGCCGTGCTTTCTGTTTGGCTAAAATCCCTTTCTAATCACAAGCTAGCAAAAGGGATTTTAGCCAAACAGAAAGCACGGCAGATCACGTTCGACTGAGGAAGTAACACCATTTTACAGAAGAACTCAAACACATAACAATACCCTTGACAATTGTTGTGTTTCTGGAATAAGTGATAATAAGTGAAATTAGCAGACGTGAGAAGACTAGCAGAGTGACTGACTAAGTGCTTTAGATACTCTTAGCTTTGCAAGCGTCTGCGACCTGGGGCCCTACCGCCGAAGCTGAAGCCGATTACCGTTGCATTTTTTATCACAAAAATAGATCTTAGGTTTAAGTTAATGACAAACATCTTCGGCTTAGTCGGTAGAGCTCTATGGTTTCTACCAGCTAAGCTAAACACAATTACCGCCAATCTAAGCTAAAGTTTGATTTTCGCAATCAATAAATTCGATGGCAATCGGCTTCAGCTTCGGCGGTAGGGCCCTGTTTACATTAGCCAAACAGACGCACTGGATGTTTATTTGTCTTCCTACGTGATATAAAATAAAACCGGCCAAGTGCGAGTTGGACTCGCGAACGAAGGGTTCCGTACCATACCATTATCTATGAAAACGGCAACAAAATCACGTTTGTTGTATGGGAGCCCCCTTAAATATTTATTTTATTCTGTTTTTTAGTATTTGTTGTTATAGCGGCAACAGAAATACATCATCTGTGAAAATTTCAACTGTCTAACTATCACAGTTCATGATATACAGCCTGCTGATAGACGGACGTACGGAAGGACGGACGGACAGCGGAGCCTTAGTAATAGGGTTCCTTTTTATCCTTTGGGTACGGAACCGTAAAAAGAGAATGAATTATAATTGACGTTCCTCTCCGCAACAGTGCATTTGACAGGAGGACAACCGAGACGCGGCGAAGCACTTCGCAATAACCGGTTATTTGTCAAATTTCTTATTCATATGCCGGCAGCATTTTAGGCCCTTCCCTAAATTAAGGTTAATTGAGTTTCCGGCTAACGTTATTGAATTCCGAGCGTTTGTTTATTTATTAAAATAGCCGAATAGCGATAGCTATTTTCACACGTGTCGTTATTTACTTTATACTTTGGATAATTATTGTACAAACTGTTTGAAGTATGTAGATATAACACATCCATCGGCAGTAAACCTGCAAATAAGTAAATAACTTTCACTCGTGCATATATTTACTAGGCCCTAACTCTTGAATCAAGATAACGTTGGCGCTAACGCAGTTATTATGCCGTAGGTACAAATATTTGCATGGCTGGTTATAAAAACTGTTTGTTCCGAACCTGTGAGTTTAAATTTTACATTAAAAAAAAAACCATTTAATATTAAAATAAATTGACCGAATTATTTGCACGCCTCTGCGAGGGTAGAATTAAGTTGGAGATGTTATAAATAAATATTCCTGGACAATTTACACAGCGCCATCTAGTCGCAAATTAAGCGCAAAGCTTGTGTTATGGGTACTAGACAACTGATAAATGTACCTACTTAAATACATTTTTTTTTGAAAATGCATACTTATAACAACACACACATAGAAAAACATCCAGACCAACACAAACAAACATGTTCATGCACACAAATGTTTGTCTTGTGCGGATCCAACCCGCGACCTCGGAGTCAAAGTGGCTATTGCTAACCATTCGACCACCGAGCTCGTCATCTATGTAACATCTTTGTTGTATCTTATTTAAATTATTACACATATTACAATATAACAATATTATAAATGCGTTATTATATTATAGTGTCGGAGGAGCTCGGTGGCGTCGTTGCGTGTCAGTCTAGTTAAGCAACAAACACGCAAGTTAAGCAACGTCAGCCGTAGCCTGTCCATGGATGGGTTTATTTATCTCGAGCTCCTCCGTGCTTCGGAGGGCACGTGAAGCCGTCAGTCTCGGCCGTTGTCTTTACACCCATATCCCAGCAGTGGGATGAATAAGCGTTGACGACGAAAGTGTATATTATGTCTGTCTGTCTATGTGTTACATTTCATGACTAAACGGCTAAACCGATTTAAATGAAATTTGGCATGGACTTAAGCTTATAAGCCACGGAAAGACATAAACACGGGTGAGGCCGCGTGCGGAAGATAGTTAAAAATGTTTCTCCTCCTTTTTGAAGACTAAAAAAAGCAAAAGTTGATTGTATTATCGACGACGACCTCGGTGGTCGAATGGTTAGCAATGGCCAATTTCACTCCGAGGTTGCGGGTTCGATCCCCGCACAAGACAAATATTTGTGTGCATGAACATGTCTGTTTGTCTTGGTCTGGGTGTAGGTATTCTATGTATTACATGTATTTACAAAAAAAAAAATGTTTTTAAGTGTAATATCAGTTATCTAGTACCCATAGTACAAGCTTTGCTTAATTTGGGACTAGATGGCAGTGTGTAATTTGTCCAGGAATATATATATATTATTGTTTTGTAGAAACAATAATACAATCTGTTTACCTTGATAATGCCTTAGCGGCGAAACTGGTCGGTAAAAATAAAAATAAATGTGTGGAACAGTACAAGTACTTTATTATAACATTATGATAATAATGTTCCACCAAGTGCCAACTGTAAAAAAAGTGGCTTACTTACTGGTCTGTCAACATGTTTACGGTACTGTGACGTAGACTAAGAAATGATTTTGGGAAAATTCCTACCAGCTACCAGCCCCCTTACCACCAACTCTTATTGCGATTCAATAACTGAATAGAATGCTTATTCATACCAATGAATAAGCGACTCTATTCCATTTGAAATAGAGTCGCTTATTCATTGGTATGAATAAGCATTCTATGCAGATATTGAATCGCAATAAGAGATGGTGGTAAGGGGGCAGACACGCGCGTACTGAGTCTACTCTCAATATAATGGGTCAAGGTCAAATGGTTAGCAATGGCCACTTTAACTCCGAGGATGCGGGTTCGATCCCCGCACAAGACAAATATTTGTTTACAGGAACATGTCTGTTTGTCTTGGTCTGGATATTTTCTATGTATTATACTTATGAGTATGTATGTATTTACAAAAAAAAAATATATTTAAGTATATTATCAGTTATTTAGTACCCATAGTACAAGCTTTGCTTAGTTTGGGTCTAGATGGCGGTATGTAATTTATTCAGGATTTTTTTTACGTGAGAAGGAGGCAAACGAGCAAGTGGGTAACCTGGTGGAAAGCAATCACCACCGAAAATGGAGATCAGCGACACCAAAGAGTTGCCGATACGTTACCAGCCTATTCTCCTTCCTTTCCTTCTTTCTGGTGACCTCACTCACTCGCAGGAACACAACAACCCTCAAGGGAATTGTTATTTGGCTGCGGTATTCTGTGAGGTCGTACTGCTCAGTCGTGCAGCTTAAAAAATACGCGATGCCCTACCTCTCTTAAATTATTATTTTATTTTTATTATTTCGAAACTCACTAACTAAATATACGTTTAAAAGTAAATTAAAAATATCACTATTAAAAGAACAAAACTTATGTATAAGCCAAGGTCGCACTGGTGGTGGGCCTATTCTAAATTAATATATCATTATATATATAACTAATATTCACCAACTCAACATTTACTCATCATCACTCCACATACACCAACACTCATAATTATCCATCATTTCAGAGAAAGAAATTTCGGAACCGCGACATTAGAAGGAACGACTCACACAACTCTCTCATGGGCACCCCAAATTAATGAAGTGAGCCGAAAGTTGTATGCGTCCCTTCATTCTTTAAAGCGGCTGCAGAATTTCCTCCCTGTTTCCACTAAGTCCTTACTTGCCCGCTCCCTCCTCCTCCCTCTCCTTGATTACGGGGATGTGGCTTGTTTGGATCCGGCAGAGGAGTTGGTTGACAAACTGGATCGTTTACAAAACCAATGTATCCGTTTTATATTCGATTTACGCAAATACGACCACGTCTCGAATTTTCGTTTACTACTTGGTTGGCTGCCTATTAGATCCCGTAGGAATGTCCACATTCTCTCCCTCCTATATAACGTTTTATATAATCCAACTGCCCCTCAATATCTACGCGAAAGGTTTCAGTATCGGGTGAGAGATAGTCGTCTGCGTTGTAAAGGTGATATGATCTTGGAAATCCCTCTTCACAGTACTAATACTTACACTAACTCGTTCACAGTGAGGGCCGCAAAGCTCTGGAACGCATTACCCAATATTTTGAGAAAGGCTCCTACAATCCATTCCTTTAAGTCGGCACTGGAGAAGTTCGCTTGTGACAGGTCCTAAAAGCTACGAGTTCGTCACTTTTCTTAATTGTGATTGTAATTTACAATTAATATCTTCAAATTGTACGAGTGTGCATATGGTGAGGTATAGATTTGGTGATATCGGCACTTCTACAAAAGTAGAAGGCTTACTTATTCATGATGTTCTCTTACTTATTATATGTACTTACTTATATGTCCTAACATAGTTCTGACCTTATGGATACTCCTCCTATTATTTTTTGTGGTGTCATTTAATATGCTCAAAGGTTGGCTGGAAGAGATCCCTTTATGGGATAAGTCCGCCTTTGTACAAATTGTATGTCAACATTTCTTATTATTCTGTGTACTGAAATATGTTTTGTACAATAAAGATATTTACAACAACAACAACAACAACTAATAGATACGTCCTCTGCGATTTTCTTCAGTTAAAAGCTGAAAATCAGTGGTCTGCTCAATGAGCATACATTTCACTGAGCTTCTTACCTCTTTGTATGACTGCAACACACATGTTCTCCTTCGTGTATAATTAGTTACAACTTACATAAACAAACTAAGATTTACCCATAAGTGCTAATAGTTGTGTAACTATATTTAATAATTATTGTGTGTAGCAGTTATGACAAATAAATGCTTATCTTATCTTATCTTATTTTGTCGCGGGCGAAGCAAAGTGCATAAGTTAGTATAAATTCTATTTCAAGCGGCATCACACATGAATCACTTAGCTCATTTAAATTTTTAACCAGTATTGATTTAGGGAAATATATCTTGTTGATTTTTCAATTATATAGCCATTTCAAACGTGCAATGGTGTAGGTTAACTAAATTCAAACCAGCTAAAATATTCCACGAATAAATAGTTAGTTTGGATAGCGTAATTTGATATCACTAGTTTAGCTTTTAGCTATTAGCATTTTTGTTAAATAAATTTGTGTCAATAACCAACCTTGTGTACAGTGGATAGCACGTCAAGGTCGGCAGTTTTTGACCTTTGTACCGTTCGTATTATACAGTTAATATCGGTAAGTGTTGAGCTTATCTTGACTGTATATTTATCGGTTACAGAAATATGTGCGTCATAGAGCTATGCTCAGCAATTAACGTTCTGATTCAATCATTTCAGTAAATAAAATATAATTCATTTATTCATTCATTCCTTCGTTCATTCCTTCATTCATTCCTTCAGTCAATCCTTCATTCATTGCTTCATTGAATCCTTCATTTTATTCATTCCTTCATTTATTCATTCCTTCATCCAATCCTTCATTCATTCATTCCTTCATTCATTCATTCCTTCATTCAATCATTCCTTCATTCATTCATTCCTTCATTCATTCATTCCTTTATTCATTCATTCATTCATTCATACCTTACTTCATTCATTCATTCCTTACTTTATTCATTCATTCCTTACTTCATTCATTCCTTAATTCATTAATTACTTCGATCATTCCTTCATTCATTCATTCATTAAATATGTACAAATTACGTAGGTGAGACGTCATATTCTAGTAGCGTTTTATATGGAACATTTTCGAGAAAACAACGGGAATGTTCAAAATTGAAATTATGAAATTATCATACTTCCAAATTTTTTTATGTTACCGAAATAGTTCTTTCATCTTCTTTACTATGGCGTTTATGTAGATTGGTCAAGCAGTCTGTTCAACGACCGGTACCGGCGTATGAAGTCATAGACAAAACCTATTCAAACATGAAGATTATTTCGGCGTTCCTTTCAAAATAGATTTAAATCTACTATCAATCACCAGTAACTTTGGTGACTTCCGCTAAATTTGGTTGATAGATAACATAAACGGGGCAATAGATAATATACCGCTCTTATCGTGCATTGTATACTTTCTTCGCTTTATCACGACAAGAAATCGGTGTTAGGCTCTACTGAGATAACGACTCTAAGGTAAAGTACACACCGGGGTCATTCCGTTATAATGTCTTTCATCATCATCATCAGGTCATTTTAGTCTCCACTACAGGAGCACGACCCTCTCTCGTCCGTCCCAGACAGAAGGAGGATTTGGCCTAAACTCCCCACGCTGGCCAGACGGGTTGGGGAGGCCTGATCGATGTTTTATATTGTATTTCCCTTGTATTTGTATTGTAGTCGCCTAGTACGGCATCCACGGGAAGAGACGGAGTGATACTATTCTAGTCTGCCGAAAACCACATATAATGTCTTTAGCATGTCGAATGGCTAGCAATGGCTACTTTGACTCCGAGGTCACGGGTTTGATCCCCGCACAAGACAAACATTTGTGTGCATGAACATGTATGTGTCTTGATTTAGGTGTTTTCTATATATTATTATAAGTATGTATTTTCTATATATTATTATATTTACAAAAAAAATGTATTTAAGTACATTTATAAGTTGTCTAGTACCCATAGTACAAGCCTTACGCTTAATTTGGGACCAAACGGCACTGGGTAAATTGTTACACAAATATTTAATTATAATTGTTTATTATTATTATAACGAAATTAATAACTAATTGTATAAGTACCGCATTGTATATAAGAAAGCTTAAAATAAATAAACCCAGTGTCTAGTCATTACCATATGCCATTTAATTTTCCATCTTTGCAATTGTTCCAATACCTGGCAAGACCTGCTCATGGGTATATTGGTCTATTGATACTTGAAGCGAATCATGGCGGGTCACAGCAATACAGATATCTTATCAATCGGGCCTATACGCGTTGGATCCATATCCCCGCGCACGCCTACCAAATGACCGGTTTTATCCTGTGCTTTTTAGAGACCTTTTTTTAGATAAATAAAAATGTCCTTAAGATTGTTGCCCGTAGGCAATCATCCCAGATGGCTGGCTACATTACCTCGCTGGATAGCTAGGCTATTCTGATACTTTGCGCAAGGTAAACCCAGCTCTCCGGTCGCATGACCTCGTGACCAATCTTTTTGAGATTTGTTTTGTTTGTGAAGTAAATTTTTAAATATTTTTTTAAAGTTCATTCTAGAATAATAATTTAAAGAGCATAAAATATATATAAAGTTTTTAAGTGTATGAGATCTATCTTTTTTCCTAAATCGAAAAAAAAGATAGAACTATTAGAACAGGCCCGCCACACATTCATACTGCTGTCTACACTAAACGCCTGTCAATTCTCCCTTGCGATAGCATATATACAGTTTAGCAACTCACTAATGATCTCTTCATTGTACAAGAGTCGAAAATTCGTACGACAGTTTCTTACCATGAGATATGTTTGCGCACACAAATATTTATAGACTAGCTGTGCCCGCGACTTCGTCCGCTTGGTGAGGGTGAGAATGTGGATGTTAATATCGATGTGGATACTCGTACGTATAAAAATTTTAACAATGCTTCTATGTACACGGCCAATTGTGGGCACCCATCCTAGTTGGAACCAAGACAGAGGTTGTTAACTTGCGTTAGCGCTACGACTTCTAAGCATCACACTCATTGTATTATTTACTTTAACGTTAATAACATAATACCTTCATATAGTAAGTCAATTCAACTGATCGGTTATTTTGTAGCATTTTATATGTGATTCTTTAGATTGATAGAACTACCCCTAAAAGTTTCTATACCTTCCCATACTTTCCCGTCACCCCTAAGAGTTTCTATAGTAAAACCTTTATTTAAGAGCGGTAGGAAAGATGACATAACTAATTTCCGACCAATCACCCCTAAATCAATTTTATCGAAGATTTTCCAAAAAGTTATGTACAAAAGATTGACTTCCTTCTTAAAGAAATACAATGTTATAAGATTAGAACAATATGGCTTCCAAAAGGAGAGGTCTACTGCGCAAGCTTGTTTTTCTTTTATGAGGGAAGTATCACCCTCGGTAGATAAAAAGATCCCAGTATGTGCTATTCTATTTGACATGACTAGAGCATTCGACTATGTCAGTCATCAAGTACTTCTGGACAAACTTGAAAGATGGGGGATCAGAGGACAGGCGTTGGACTGGCTAAGCAGCTATATCAGTGGCAGAACTCAACGTGTCGAAATTTGTAAATGAAATAACGCATTTGAGAATATCTTACATTCCTCGAAATTCAAACAAAATAATTATGGCGTGCCACAGGGCAGTATATTGGGTCCATTGCTCTTCTTGCTTTATGTAAATGATCTTCCTGAAATTATGACACATCCCTGCATACTATTCGCAGATGATATCTCACTGATATCACAAAAAATCTAACGTCGATTACGAAAATGATATAAATAATACAATAAAGCAGGTCGTTGATTGGATGACATTTAATAATCTTAATGTTAATATAAATAAAACAAAGTTAATACAATTTTATAATACAAATGGGAAACCCCAGGATTTAACTGTCTCCTACTGTAATAACCCTGTCACCGAATCCACCACGGTAAAATTCTTAGGCATAACTATAGACTCCAATCTAACATGGAAACAACACGTAGATGCGGTTTGTAAAAAAAATAACTGATTCGTGTATGCGTTGGGTCGATTAGCGAAAATCTGTGATTTCCAAATTGCAATGATGGCATATCATGGATTTGTGTGTTCCAACTTAAGGTACGGCCTTATTATGTGGGGAAATTCGGTCGACATGAATCGCGCATTTTTAATTCAAAAGAAGTGCGTAAGAGCGATGTGTGGGGTGGGACCATTTGAATCTTGCAGACCACAATTTAAAAAGCTTAAATTATTGACATTACCTTCTATGTATATTTTTGAAATGTGTGTTTTTGTAAAGAAAAATTTAAATTTATACAAAAGAAAACAGGACGTTTTGAAGTTCTTGACTAGATATCCAAACCATCTAGTTGGGTCCTCCCATAGTACCACTTACTACGCCAGAAATAGCTATCATATGTCCGTAAAGCTGTACAATGTCTTGCCTGAAGAGTTGACAAATCTTCCATTACATGTTTTTAAAAAAGCTTTGTTTGGATTACTCTGCGACAACTGTGTCTATAGCGTAGAGGAGTTCAAAAAGATTAAATATAATTAAGGACATTTTATAATTTATTATTTGTTATTTTTTATTGTAATGTTATAATATTTAAATCATGTGACTATTGTTTATAATTTTTAATTAGGTAATGTTTGACAACTAATATATTAGGTTGGGGAAAAAGTCTTTTCGTATTTTATATGAAAATTCAAAACATTTTTTAATAAAGTTTATTTACATTTAACTAAAGTATGTAGGTGCCATTATGTTCGATAACTTTTTGTCATCTTGTAGGTAGAGACATGATCCCATTACTATAGAAATTTTGGGACTTCTGTTCAAAAAACCGCGACAAATGGTTTTGGCAGTCTTCTCGTGATGTTAACCTGACATTGCCTAAAGAATTCTTAAGAGACCGAAACAGGTGGAAATCAGAAGGTGCAAGGTCAGGACTATACGGCGGATGCATTAACACCTCCCAGTCAAACTCTCTTAATTTTTGCTGAGTGGCTAAAGATGTGTGAGGTTTAGCGTTATCATGATGAAAAATCACACCCCTTCTATTAATTAATTCCGGCCGCTTTCTCTCAACTTTTTGCTTTAATCTCATCAGTTGTTCACAGTAGAGTTCAGAATCGATAGTCCTGCCTGGCGGTAACAGCTCATAATGAATATCTTCCCTTCCAATCCCACCATACACACAGCATCACCTTGTTGCGGGTTAACCCGGGTTTCGCCAGAGTCTCTGAAGCCTGGCCGGTCTTTGACCACGACCTTTTTATGCGCCAAAACTGTTATGTGGTCAATTCCTAGTTCTTCAGCTACGTCGTAACTACTGATATGCCGATCTTGCTCCACTTTTTCAGAAATGGCATCCATTTTATCCGTAACAGGGCGACCAGAGCGACGTGCATCTTTGACATCAAAATTTCCGGATTGAAAACGCTTAAACCAAATTTGTGCTACTCTCACAGACACTGCACTAGGTCCATAATAATCACAAATTTTTTTCGCAGCTTGCGTTGAATTTTTACCTTTTTTGTAGTAAAATTTTAAAATGTATCGAATTTCTTCATTAGATTCACTCATCTTGACAGTAAAAAAAACAAATGAAAATCACACATTTACCTAATTTGAATTTGGAATTATCTTTTTTAAAATTTAAACTTTTTATAGATATCAAAACCTGCTAGATACAAATGGTATAACCAAAGAGATTTTATTACAAGTTCATACATACTATAATGCGAAAAGACTTTTTCCCCTACCTATTATATTTTTTTATTTGTATTAATTTATTTTGACATTTTAATTTTTATTAACTTTTGCATGCCAATGTTTGGTGCAACACGCTTGCACTTTTATAGTTGTACCACCTTTGTACCGTGTTTGCTTGCAAATAAATGATTTGATTTGATTTGATATTTTATTTATGAACTGATTGGAATGAAACAAACACTAAATGTTATGTGGAGCAAACCATAATTGTTTTGGGTTCTATTGCGTTCATAAAGCGCCCTTATAATAGTTTTTCTTATATATCTTCCATGTACAGACAATTTTATTATATTACTCGTACTTGACTTCGGAGTCAAAGTGGCCATTGCTAACTATTCGACCACAAAGCTCGACATTACTGCAGGATCCTCCCCATAGCACAGATCTAAGTAGTGTAAGTACACTCGCTCTCAGTGTGTCCGTAACTTTAATCCAACGTAGTGTTTCAAGGAATTTTAGATCTTACAGATTTTCAGATCGCAAGACTCATTTGTAGCTACGTTGGGAACTACAAGCGATATTTTTAGTTGTAACAAAATATTCGCGAGGTCATTGTTTTATGCGCAGACGGCGGCTCGCTGAAATTCAGTTTTGTCATGTCTGAAATCCAACTGAAATATTGTAAACGTTTTATATGTTTACATAATGACTTGAGGAGATAAATCGCAACGTTGCGCATGGTTATCAGTTAATATAAAACGTAATTAAATTTCACTGCACAGTAATATGGCAAATAAGGCATTAAAAGCCTAAATGACGGCTAAAACGGGACGGGGGCCCGCCACACATTCCCACCACTGTGTCTCCTGTGTAGCCAGGATTAACAGCGGCGACCGCCAAAACAGGCAATGAACAGTGAAGTCCATTGCAGTCCCGGGGGTAAAACTACGGCTGCCTTGGAACTCACAACGAATTTAATCAGAAGAAATTAGTAGGAGTAAGAAGAAGAAGCTTTTGGAATTTGACTTCCTCTCTCAGCAATGTGAGGGACAGCAATATAGGAAATAAGGCAATAAAAGCCTAAACGATGGCTAGTCAAGTGAAGCTCAACTGTCGTGCACCATGCATTAATGCAAAATGTGTTCGGGCTATATGTTGTAAAGCACCATATGAAAGTTGTAAGCCTTTATTCCGTAAGCTGGGAATACTTACTGTGCCTGGAATGTACATTCTCGAAGTCTTTAAATTTGTAAAACAACATCCTCATCTCTTTAAAACGGCCAGAGAAGTACATCCTAGAAATACTAGAAATTCTAATAGACTTGCACTAGATTATATTCCAAAAACGTCATTATTTACTAAAAGTTGTTACAGTATGTGCATTAGAGTTTACAATAAAATACCAGAAATGTATAAGACAGACCATTCGAGACTCATGTGTAAGAAGCTAAAACAGTGGCTTATAACTTCCTGTTTTTATAGTGTGCATGAATTCTTAAATTCTTAAACCTAAAAGTTTTGCATGTTAATGTATGTTAGCAGAATAGAGCACTCACATAATATTATTTTAAGATCTGTTAACCTATTCTATGCAAATAAAATGATTTGATTTGATTTGATTAAATATCTAACACTATTGGAGACTTAAACTATGAGTTGTTACCTAGCACATCGATTTAAAGATCTCCATGGTTTCGGTACGCGAGTCAGTCTACTCGAATACGAAAGTTAAGCAACGTTGATCGTATCCTGTCCATAGATGTGTTTATCCGTGCTTCGGAGGGCACGTTAAGCCGTCGGACCCGGCTCTTGTTATTAGACGATAGTCGTTAAGCCAAGTGGGTGGCGTTTAGACGACTTGAAAATACTGGCCTCCGACAATTCGCAGTAGAGTAGCGTGGTGGAGTATGCTCTAAACCCCTTTGATTGACCGGAGATATAGTAAAAATAGGGAAGTAAGACGACTCAAGGCCCGAGCGGGCGTTAGTAGCCTAAACACGTAGGGCTGTCGCTCAATCGTTTATCAACCGTCAAAAATACTTAGTCAATCTCTATATACAAAATTAAGTAAGGTACAAAATACAAAATTAAGTAGTAGGGTTGTCGACGACGACGATAATCGTATACGCATGTTAAGCAATGTCGATTGTTGCATGATTGTTGATCTAATTTGCACAGCACACAAATTGAACTTATCCATAAGTCTCATAGCTTATCAGATACTCCGACATTCATTAAAGATAGCCGGTGAATGGCACTGAAAGGACCATTTGCTAGACCTAACGATCTAGTTACCTGTCCATATGTATCTTCCATATTTATACCGTTATACCATTTAGAATCGTGATTAACTGTCCTGTCCTGTCTTGTTTGCTGTTCCCCACTGGCCTATTACAATGTCAGAAACGTTTTCCAACAGCGCGTACATTGCTAATAATGAATTGGAAAGCGTTTGTTTTATTATTCTTTGTCATCACTGTGTCTACATGATACCAACTAAAAATGTTTAATTGATATTGTATAAAAATTAAAACAAACAACGGACGGTTTATTGATTGCTCTCCATCAGGTGACTCACATACTCGTTTGCACCTCTCTCTTAGAAAAAAAACGTAGAACGCATCTATAGGAAAAATATCTTTGAACACAACAATGAATCTATATTTCAATACGTATTTTTCTATCAATTCGTCTAAATTCAAATCGGTGACGTCACATATTCATCTTATATAGTGATGTATGACAAAACGGGGCTCAAAATGGGAGATCCTACGAATCTATTGGGATGTGAGGAATAAACTTATCATATTTTATTTTATCCCTAACAACGAATAGATTCAAACTGCTTCTAATTTTCGTGAGGCCTTTGAAGGTAAAAATCTATAATATAATAATGAATCGCTGAGTGTGTTGCTAAGCGCATATCTCGAGAACAGCTAAACCCATTTCGCTAATTCTTTTTTAAGAATATTCCTTGTAGTACGAGGATGGTTCTTACGCAGAGAAAAATTTAAAAAAAATCCTGAAACTGTCTAAAAACGACACTTTTCTATACTCCCATACAAACGATTCATAATAATACTTAAAAGTAAATTTGAACTTTAATACCATACCATAGAGTTCAAGTATTAGTGAAAAGGTTCCTTGAAGGCAAAACAATTGAGTAACGTTAGTATCGTAGGCGGTACGAAGTTCGCCAGGACAATTCCCTTGAGGATTGTTGTGTTCCTGCGAGTGAGTGTGGTCACGAGTAAGGAAGGAGTTGCTGCGTTGGCAGCGGGGGTGGCAGCGCGCGGGCGATATTTTATGTTCCGAGCGTTAATATGGCTACGGCAACCGCTTCACATTCGCGGTCCGTATGATTGTCTGGCACCCAACGTAATATATTAAAACAAAAACAATTCCTAGGAGCCTAGAGGGTTGTTGTGTTCCCTGCTAATGAGTGAGGTTACCGGGAATGACGGAGTTGCTGCGTTGGCAGCAGAGGTCCTGGTACCCGACGTGGTACAAAAAAAATATGCTAATCTATGCATGTATATAAAACAAAGTCGGGTTTGTTCGAACACTTATATCTCGAGAACGGCTGGACCGATGTTTTTGATTTGTTGGATTTGTCTCCATCCCGAATAGCAGAATAACTATTGAATACATTGGAAAATTAACGAAAAAATAAAATAAATGAAAAACTATTTTCTCATACAAATAATGTCAATTGAAAAAGGATTATTTATTGGTTGTCAAATATTTATGCGTGCGTTCAGATATTTATATCAAGGTCCTTAAATATAGAATAAATGACAAATGAACAAATGACTTAATTTAAAAAAAAAATGTCAAATCGATTGATCTTACTTTTAGCACTTTTAGGTTGCGAAAGTTGTCTGTGATTTGTTTTGAAAATTGTTTTGTGGATTGAGATATTTATTCGTTGTCAGTTTGTACTTTTTTGTGTTATTATCTTAATACAGTACAGAACTTAATATTTATTTTATATTCATTGTATTACGTCTATAAAATAATATATTGAGTTCAGCTAATAAGTAACATGACATTCATAAAAGTCAATGACTTGACGAGCTCGCTGGTCGAATGATTAGCAATGGCCACTTTGACTCCGAGGTCGCGGGTTCGATCCCCGCACAAGACAAATATTTGTGCGCATGAACATGGCTGTTTGTCTTGGTCTGGGTATTTTCTATGTATTATATGTATGTATTTACAAATAAAAAACGTATTTAAGTATTATATCATTTATCTAGTACCCATAGAACAAGCTTTGCTTAGTTTGGGACTAGATGGCCGTATGTAATTTGTCAAAAAAAAAAAAATATTTTTATTTTATTTAATGAATGTGTTACGTGTTACGAAGTGGCGGTGTCAGCTAGTTATTTTTAAATGAGAGATTTCGTTAACGAAATGTCGCCGAAGAACCCTGAATTTGTATCTCCAACTTAGTCTTGACCACTGATCAATACAGAGCCAATAAAGGTCAACACACTTGATGGCAAGCGATTAAGCTAAATGTCATGTATATAAATAATTTTGCTATACATTTATTGTTATATTAATTACGTAGTTAAAAATAAGTAATAATCGCTATTTAGAAGAGCTCGATGGTGTCGTTGAGCGTGTCAGTCTAATCGATCACGCAAGTTAAGCAACGCTAACCTTATCCTGTCTATGAGTGAGTTTTTAATAGATATTCACATTAAAAAAATAAAGAACACTTTTCTCAGACAGTAGATATGTATTTTTTTAGGTATGTATGTGTGTTTGTGGTAAAGGCCGCGCATAGGACGACGAAGCGTTGGTTGGAAGGAGGACTTCTTCTAGATGGTCCGATGACCTTAAGAAAGCGGCTGGATGCTGAAGGCGGAGGATCGTATTTGGTGAAAAGCATTGGGGAAGGCTTATATCCAGCAGTGGGTAGATGATGATGATGATTGTATATTTGTGCCTGTATGTATATAGAAATATCATGTATTTGAGAATGTATATTTTGTAAATCTTATTTAAATATTATTGTTATTTCAAAGTTACTATTGTCTATTTTTTTTTTATTACTCTCTCTTTTAAATTAGTTATTAGTTTGCAATTGCATTTAATTGTTTTCCAATCTGAACCTGTAGGGTTGGCATGGAAGAGATCTCTTGCAGAGATAAAGGTCTTCTGACGTAACTATATTCTGTATAATGTATTTATGTTCGGCAACGCGCGTGTGATACCCCTGGTGTTACAGGCGTTCATAAGCTTCAATAACTGCTATCCATCAGGCGGCCCGTATGCTTGTTTCACTTTAGTGGTATAAAAAAATATATATATAAAGAATACTTTAACATCTGTGGAAAAGTTTATGTAGAGAACTCCGCAAAACCGTAGAAAAACTCTACCTTCATGTTACTATGTCGGCGTAAGTCAGAGATGTCCCTGACTTAATCAGTAGGTAAGTGTGTAACTCGATTTCAGTTCAATTCTGTCACAATCGATATAGTACACGTGTTTAAAATGCAGCATTTTAAACAACCGTCCAATTTAGTCTAACAATGTGACATAAATTTAAATTTTCAGATTTACGTTAATTTGGCAATGGGATGTGTTTTCTCAACGCGTATTGTAATTTTTTACAATAATAATTTCTTTATTGTTAAATTAACATTATATTGGTTCCTGTATAAATAAATAGTATATCTAATATAATTAAAAACTGGTTTTAGAACCGGATAGTTAGATATATTATATTTCACTCTAGATTTATCAAAAGTAGAGTTTAATAAAGATCTATTTCTAATAACTTAGATCAACAGATTAAATATGTATCATGATCATCATAAATATATTTTTTTTAAAATATGATTCACTTACCTCTATCAAATGTACGGTCAGCAGGAAAAGTTGCACTTGAAAAGTTACACTAATCAAAGTTACACTTTCGAATCCCGTTCACACGTCTTTTTCAAAACCGCGTTAGTTACCCAACGCGCCGTGTCACTTTCGTACTTTCCGACTATATCGTATTCACTTGTGGTTATTGTAACTCTAACTCAACACTGGTATTGGTTTGAATCGACATCACACGAGGAAGGTAATTGACACTAGTATTATTTCCCAACGGCGAACGCGTGAGACCTGAAAATCACACAAATGATACACGATCCACTAAACTTTCCGACCACCGAAAATATCATAGAGTAAACTTGACGTCACTAAGAAAAAGGGCTCGATAAAGAACCTAATGTTTACTTAAATAATTAGTTCGGTGAAACGACAACTAAACGTGGACAAATTCACACACAGTTTGGTGCCAAAAGAAATTTTGTGAAACAATTAGCAGCTGTCCGAGTGAGCGCGAGCGACATTTTTCTCAAAACTTTTGCCTTGAGCGTTTCGTAACAGGCTGCGCGAGTCATTACTTTGAAATCGGCCTAAATATGCCAGCGCACTTGCCGCGTGGGTACCTAGATTAAAAAAATCACTCGGCAAAGACACAGTTTTCGTTGCATTGTTATGCAACTAGCAAAAAGGCTGCCAAAAAGGAAAAAAAAAAAAAATCGCGGACAACTGACCGGGAAAATTATAACCTCAATGTGAAAGCGGAAAGTTTTTGACGTTTGTGATTTTTACTCTATGATTTTTTCCCGTGCGTCAATCACATGTACCGTGGTTCGACGGCGTGTTCGGGCGCGCGTCCGTCGGGCCGGGCGCGATAGACCGGCATAGCGCGACCGCCTCGCGTGGTTGGTGCCGCGGTACTGAGCGTCTACTGCACTATCTCAAGCCTGAACTCAGGGCGATACAGTCTCCAAAAAGCTGCTACCTATACGTACTGTCCGCAACTGAAACTAGTTTCAAAGTGTACGGTCAGGAAAAAAAATTGGCTCTACCATAAAAATTGTGTAAAAAGAAGAACTATCACTTAACACTACAACACATAATAACTTAATTATTTTAATTAATATACAAAAAATATAGTTACCAACGTTAAAAGCTTAACTATGATACATACTGCCTATATTGTATAGTTTATGTAAAAAAAATGCAACGGCTTTTAATGTAGAGTCAATTGGTACCTAATGGTAGAGCCAAGCAAATTTTTAAATAAATCGATGTACATTTATTTATTTGAATTAATAACACAATACATAAAATAAAACTATAAAACTAAAGTACCTAAAACTAAATAGTACTAAAATAAAACTAACCTAAAACTAAAATAAATGTAAAAAGTTAGGCCCTTGTGGCATCGTTCCCAAGATACGAGTATAATAATTATAATAAAATAAATCAATTATATTTCATACATGTTTTTTTCAATCTGTTTTATTGAATAGATTTTTTTAGCAAAAATTACTTGGCTCTACCGTTTACAATGGACTCTACCTAAAATGCCGTTGCATTTTTTTTTATAAAACATTCTAATTTTCACCACATTTATTTTTTGTTTTGACCTATTTAATGTAATATTTTAACTTTCTAGTGTTGATTGTAATTGAATACAGGATGTTGAATAATAATCTATATAGACTACTCACCAATAATTAAAAATATACAATTAAATTAAAAATTAAATATGGCAAACTATATATACAAACAAAACGGAAATGACAAAAACCAATTAAAAGTAATAAAATATACTTAATACTAAATTAAATGGCGACAAAATAATTAATTAATGTAATTGATTCAAATCTAATCAAATCGTTTATTTGTAGAAGGAGATACTTACAATAGGTTTTACAATAAAAACATTAGAACAAACCACTTCTTGCTTTAAAAGAAACATACATTAATATACTACGCCGGGTAATTGACAAGCATACAGCCCACCTGATGTGAAGCGGTTACCGTAGCCATATTAACGCTCGCAACATGACATGCTCGTGCTCCGCCACTTCCGCTGCCAACGCAGAAACTCCTTCCTTTATGAGTGACCTCACTAACACACACAATAACTATCAAGAGAATTGTTATTTGACTGCGGCATTCTGTGAGGTGGAGGTACTTCCCCAGTTGGGCAGCTTACGAATACGCTGTGCCCTACCTCCCTTTCGCCAGAGTCTTTTTTACTAATCAGCAGGGCGCACCCCTGACCTACGAGTGATGGTTTTAAATCATCTAAAAATATTCCCTGCTCCAACATTCATTAATTGCAACATGCATTAATTGAATCACGGGCTATAATCAAATTTGTAAATGTTTTGGTTCACATATTAAAAGACAACAACATAAGAAAACAACAATGAAAGTTAAAAAAAATAAATTAATCAATGTAATTGTAACACACCATAAGGGTACGTTAGTTCTATTACACTGTGATAAGGGTAAATAAACACAAAGGTAAAAAAGGGAAAAAGGTCCACTTTCTCTCTATTTTTTTTAACACGCTTTTATTAGCTTCACTTGTAACTATGTATGTAAGTAAATCTTGGAATCTTAATTAGACCCACTTCCCGGTCTCCGATTAGGATGAAATTTTGCACACGCTCTGAGTTCTGATGACAATACAATAATATGGTACTGTCGAACTGATCTGATGTTGGAGCCGGAAGATATGAACTGGAACTTGATGATGGAACATCGTATCATAGCTGTTTTTGGATTTCTTAGAAAAGTCTTGTAATTAACTTTGACCACGATTAGGTTTCAAGGTCTGATGATGAAGCTGGAAGATAGGCACTGGCATTCCATGATGGAATATCGTATCATAGTCGTGTTTGTACTTGTGAGAAAGGCCACGTAATGGACTTTGAACACGATCAGGTTTCTAGGTTATAACAAACAACAATACAACCTCACCTGCACGTGGTGCACCAGAAAGAAACATATCAAACTATGTGCTTTAAAAGCGTGTTTTTTTAGTTTTTTTTTAAAACTATATTTATATTTATTTTACAAATGAATACCTAAAAAAATAACTTGAAGAAAAATATATTTCATTATATTTTGATGTGAATAGACTTTAAATTAGCTACCATAAGGGGGCAATCTAAATAATGTAATGATATAAAATCGGGGGTTACAGTTTAGTGTTGTAGTTTCGAATCTATGCTCTACATCCAAAATTCAATCCAAAATAATTTATTATGGTAAGTAAGGACTATTGAACATCGCGTGCGGGGAGGCGGAAACGCTCCCATTTTAAGATAATTTTAGTGCATTTAACGTATTCACGTACAACATAGAGCCGTGTCCATGACACGGCCATACCTAATACTTTTTTGTTTTAGAAATAAACATCAAATTTCTGTTTAACAAGTCAATCAAGCATCATCAACGATACGTCACATCCGTTTTATCATTCAATCAATCAATGGTATAATAAACAATACTGATAGTTAAACGAATTAATTTGACACCCACGGTTAATTTAACTGTTAAAATTACTTTATGACATCTTGACAGTATTATTTAATTGAACAATTACAAATAAAATATCCTGGTTATTAAAGAGATTAAAAAAGTATGTTTAATTTATACTTAAAATATGTTTTTATTCTAAAATACTTACAAAATGAAATAAATTAAAACTACGTACGTACGTGTTGAACCTCCTGACTGACTAACGAGTCTCTGGCGAAAGACAGGGCATGAGTTAATATGGCTACGGTAGCAGCTTCCTATGAGGCGGGCCGTACGCCCGACTTCCACCAGATGTGGTATAACAACATATCTTATACTTTTTTACCTTATTATTTTGTATTTAAATCAGCGACTATCTGCTCTAGTTCAGTCACGTATACTAAAATCCTTCGGTCACGTCTCAAGATGAGAATGTGACTCCATCCTGGTGGTTCAGGGTAGAGTCGAGGGCACAAGACCCCGCGGCAGATCCCCCATGCGGTGGACCGATCAGATAAAGTCTGACGTGGGCGGCCCGCTGCGTGAGTGCACCAGAAGTGCTTCAAATCGGACGAATCCTGCCTCACGATGACCACAAGCACTCTGTCAAAAGCGTAACGAAGAAGAAGAGATAGTTAATATAATAATTAATTTTACAACTGAGAAAACAAAAGATGATATAACAAATAAGTTGACGTAGGTCTAAAAAGCAGGTCTGGGTGAAGGATTATTTTTTTATACTACGTCGGGTGGCAGACTGGCATACGGCCCGCCTGATGTGAAGCGGTTACCGTGACCGTATTAACGCTCGCAACATAATATATCACTTGCGCGCCGCTGCCACCGCTGCCAACGCAGCATCTCCTTCTTTAATGATGACCTCACTCACTCGCAGGAACACAACAACCATCAAGGGAATTGTTATTTGGCTGCGGTATTCTGTGAGGTGGATGTACATTCCCCAGTCGGGTAGCTTACGCTCCCCACCACTCTTTGAAGGTGGTCCAAAGGTAGGCATCGGCGGTCCGTGAGTCTCTGCAGGCCATCACCGCCGAGTTGAAAGCCTGCCGAGGCTCACGGCGAAGGAGTAATAATTTAACAAACATTCTGTGCATTCTTTTCTCTGTCCTTTTTAACTCTCTTTTTCCTGATTACCTAACATGCAAGTTTCAGCATCTCCGTGACACCCATGATCGCGAACTGCGTTCTAACAACTCTATACTCCACTTTTTGATCTAGCTTCATGTCAGACTCCTTTACTTTACAAACATCGCGTCTCTGGAACACTTTACCTGATGCCATCAGATAATCTTCCAATAAGTTTTTTGTCTAAAACAATGTTCAACCTCATTTATTTAAGAATTTATGCAAACAATAATCATCATTGTCCTATTGTATTTCTTTTGCATTTCGGTGTATAATTATATTATGTATGTAATCTATACGTATGTAATTTTATGTTTTCATAGTTATTTATTGTGTGTATGTTCATTACTGAGAATGTGTGTGTGTATTATTTTATAAACTGCATTCGAGTTTTATTTGCTTTACCCAAAGGTTGACTGGTAGAGAATGAATACTATGAGCATTAAGTCCACCTTTTGTACCCTTATTCAATGGTCTATATAATTTATTTATTTATAAATAGTCTTATTTATTTATAATAGGACAAATTACGCACCGCCATGTACTCCCAAATTAAACTAAGCTACCTCTTTCGCTTCAGCTTCTTTTCTGTGCCGGTGGAATAGACTGCCGTGCGATGTCCTGCTCTAAATGAGTACGATTTTCCTTCAAAACAAATGTGAAGAGGCACGTTATAGGCCGGTAGGGTGGACGCGACGAGATGACATGAAATGTTAGTGATTCTGTCGCTTCCATTCCTGGATTCGTGTCCTGCAGCTCATCAGACAGAGGCTGGTTGTCACAAGCCGTGTCCCAATAATAAAAAAAGCTTATCTAAATATTTTAAAATGGAATATGTACATATATATAATAAATAGACAACTAGACACCCAGTTTTCTATTTATTATATATATGTACATATTCCATTTTAAAATATTTAGATAAGCTTTTTTTATCAAGGTAAACAGACATTTTCTACCGATTGTACAATGGGGTGTGTTCAGAGCAGCTGTTTGACATGATGCCCACGGCCTCCTTCTACAGTCGCACCGCTCGCCATCGACAGGGAATTCATCCTCACACATTGGAGCCTAAGTGGTCGCGTACTGTGCCATTCCAGAGAAGTTTTCTCCCACGTACTGTCAAGCTGTGGAATGAACTGCCTGTCGAGGTTTGCTCAGGAGAGTACAGCATGTGGTTTTTCAAAAAGGGCATTATTTAATTATGTATTTACAAAAAAAGATTATACCTATTAAGACGCCCATAGGCGGCTTTGACATGTGATGATTGTGATTGTGAATGATTTTTGGGACGTCGTTGGGTGGCATCGATGGTTCGGCACAGAAAGGACTAATTCGACGAGCTCGGTGGCGTAGCGGTCAATGACGCGGCTTCGCCACCAACGCTCGTGGGTTCGATTCCCACATAGGACAAACATTTGTCTGCATGAACATGTCTGTTTGTCTTAGTCTGGGTGTTTTCTATGTATCATAAGTATGTATTTACAAAAAAAAATGTATTTACGTATGTTTATCAGTTGTCTAGTACCCATAACACAAGCTTCGCTTACTTTGGGGCTAGATGGCGCTGTGTAATTTGTCTGACAATATTTATTTATTTATATTTATTTATAATTTCTAACATTCCATTTTAATGCGCATAACTCTATAAATTGAAATCGTCTCTTTTAGCTCATAGGTCGTATTAAACACGTCGAGGAGCAGTGAAGTTTCAGAACGCCTGATAGGAAGCGGTGACCAGACCGTAGACGCTTGCAACATAAAATATTGTTCGTGTGTTGTCATCCACGCTGCCATCGCTTGTAACTCACTCGCAGAAATAAATCAGTGAGGTAGAGATCCCCAATCATGCAGCTTATTATTTATTAGACTGTTCCTACATCTTTTTTGTTAGAGCGTGCTAGAGCCTCGTTAGATACTCACCAGGGTGCACCAAGTGCTCCATAATTAACAAAATAATATTGATTCACCTTGTCTCTGATTGTATTTCATCATTATCATCATCAGCAGCATTATCAGCCTGTATCTACCCACTGCTGGATATAGGCCTTTCCCAATACTTTCCACCATATGCGATCCTCCGCTTTCCGCATCCAACCGCTACCAGCCACTTTTTTTAGATCGTCGGTCCATCTAGAGAAGGGGCGCCCTACGCTTCGTCGCCCCATACGTGGGCCCCACTTAAAGACTCCTCTTCCATTTACCATCGATGTCGAGGTTTTCTCAGGGGACTACAGCATGGGGTTCTTCAAAAAGGGCGTGAAGAGGTTTTTACAGGGTCGGCAACGCGCGTGTGATGCCTCTGGTGTTACAGGCGTTCATAGGCTACGGTAACTGGTTTCCATCAGGCGGGCCGTATGCTTGTTTGCCCCACTTGTGGTATAAAAAAATAATAATAATAACCATCACTGACTCGGCAAATGTGGCCAGCTCATCGCCACTTCAACTTGCTTGCTGACTCAGAGAACTATGTCGACCACTTTGGTTCTCCGTCGAATTACTTCAAAATTCAAATCCCTAAAATAAAGGAATTACATCCCTTAGACGTCTTGCAGAACTCCAAGCATTGCTCTCTCCATCGCTCGCTATGAGACTTTTAGTCTGTGAACCAGACCAACGGTCAGCGTCCAAGTCTCTGCACAGTTGGTCATAGCTGGAAGGACGCACGGACAAATATATTTTTTTTATTTTATTAAGTCTGGTGGTAGATAAGCATACGGCCCGTCTGATGCGAAACGGTTATCGTAGCCATATTAACGCTGCCAACATGAAATATCTCTGGCTTGCCGTCCCCGCTGCCAACGCTACATCTACTTTCTATCTGGTGACCGCACTCACTCGCAGGAACACAACAACCCTCAAGAAAATTGTAATTTGGCTTTCATATTCTGCGAGGTGGATGTATTTCCCCAGTCGGGCAGCTTAGCTTTAGGGTCGGCAACGCGCACATGATGCCTCTGGTGTTGCAGGCGTCCATAGGATACGGGAACTGCTTTCCATCAGGCGGGCCGTATGCTTATTTGTCACCATAGCGGTATAAAAAAAAAAGCTTACAAATACGCTGTACTACCTCTGTTCCGCCAGAGCCTGTTTCGCTAGTCCCAGTCAGGGTGCATCATGTGCTGTCGAGATTGGTATTTAGGCGGGTGCCAAACAAGCGTACGGCCTAATAGAAAGAGGAAAGAAACGAAGAGGTTTTTACAGTATGTGTGATAGCCCAGCCCCCTTACCACCAACTCTTACTGCGATTCAATAACTGAATAGAACTATTCAATTTGAAATAAAGTCGCTTATTCATTGGTTATAATAAGCATTCTATTCAGTTATTGAATCGCAATAAGAATTATTATTAATTGATTTATAATTATCAAGTTATTATTAATTGAATCAATAACTGAATAGAACCCTTATTCATACCAATGAATAAGCAACTCTATCAGGAGTCGCTTATTCATCATTGGTTATAATAAGCATTCTATTCAGTTATTGAATCGCAATAAGAGTTGGTGGTAAGGGGGCTGGTGTGGCAGGCGTTTACTATAAATTCCCAATAAGTATTAAGTACATAATCTATTTCTTATTGCCCAAAAACTGGGCATGTATATGTACTTCTCGGGAATTTATCATAAATGCCTGGCATTTAGGATAGGTGAAGTTAAACCATGTTCTATGGCTTAGTGCTAGTTTGCAGATGGGGGAGGAGGTATTAGATTGGAGGCCGCGTAGGATGACGAAGCGTTAGACGTCCTCCTTCTAGATTTTTTTTTTTACTACGAAGGGTGGCAGACATGCATACGGCCCGCCTGATGTGAAGCGGTTACCGTAAGCCATTTTAACGCTCGCAATATAAAATTATCGCTCGCGCGCCGCCACCCCCGCTGCCAATGCAGCATCGCCTTCCTTTCTGGTGACCTCACTCACTCGCAGGAACTCAACAATCCTCAAGGGAATTGTTATTTGGCTGCGGCATTCTGTCAGGTGGAGGTACATTCTCCAGTCGGGTAGCTTACAATTACGCTCCCTGCCTCTCTTTTCGCCAGAGCTTCGTTTGTCAGTCAGCAGGGTGCACCGCGTGCAGGTGAAGTTGGCTTTGGTTCAAAGATGTTGATGAACCACTTACACCCCAAGCTGGTCCGATGAGCTTAAGAAAGCGGCTGGAAGCGGCTGGATGCGGAAGGCGGACGATTGTATTTGGTGGAAAGCATCGGCGAAGGCTGTCCAGCATCCAGCAGTGGGTAGATACAGGCTGATGATGGCTCAAACGTGTTAAAGTTTACAAACCGATCAAATTGAGAAAAAGTTTTATATTGTGAATTTACCAGACGCGTGTTACATATCCAAATTAGCCGGGTTGCTCACTTCAAAACGTGAGCAAGTAAATCACATAATTTTACTATGTAATACGCGTCTTATAAATTCACAACTTTAGAGTTCTTCTCTATTCGGTCGGTTTGTTTACGTTGACATGATCGGACGCGAACAAAAAACTCGCACTATGCACTCCGATACAAAATTATTGTACGTGATTGATTCTGGGAAAATTTGTTTCTCCTGAAGAAAAAATACACCATTCAGTCATAGGTCATTCAGGTAATTATACTAAATAAATATTTTAATATCAGGACCAGGAAATAGAGATATAATTTATTTACTCTATGATCAGGACCTACAAACAAAACAATTAGGTACTTAAATACTTCACAGATATTTAGATCTGCAAACAACATTGCAGTAAAAAAAAAATATATCGATACACTAAAAAGTTGGTTTTGATCTTTTTGAATTGTTTGTTTTCCAATTGCATGTTGGTTGTGAATATATGTAAAGAGAATAAACGGTACAAATCATAGCGCAATTTATAAAAATCGCCTTCTAACGCCATCTAGTGGTAACATAATGAAAATCGTACGCATTTACGTATTCGTCGCGTACATATCGTGCTCGTGACAATAATTCCCAGTGCATAAAAACCTGAGCAGACGAGGAACTTTTGTCCTTGGACTTTCTTGTCCGCCAAAATAGATAGCTTACAAATGCATCGAGCAACAAACATGAGACCTCGGACTCGGCGATTTGTATACAATCTATTTCGGCGAACAAAAGTCCGCGGACAAAACTCCCTCGTCTGTGTAGGCCTTTACACTACTTGTAATCTAAGTACGGATTACGGAGTAAGCATAAGTATATATACGGAGTAAGTATATAACTGGCCGTGTGGTTTTCGGCAGACTAGAGTAGAATCACTCCGTTTCTTCACGTGGATGTCGTACAAGGCGACTAAGGGAAATACATGACATTATCAAACATCGATCAGGCCTCCCCAACCCGTCTGGCCAACGTGGGGAGTGTAGGCCAAATCCTCCTTCCGTCTAGGACGGACGAGAGAGGGTCGTGCTCCTGTAGTGTAGACTAAAATGGACCTGATGATGATGATATGTATATATTTACTGTACCTTATGCTACGGTAACGGTACGCTTTACTATAACCGATGCGGTTTACATCAGACGGGCCTTATCCTTATTTGGTACCAGAATGGTATTGAAAATTCAATAAAAAATATTACTATTGAAAATTAGGAATCAAGAATAAAAAATTTATTGTGGTAGAAACCGTGTATAAACCACAGACCTAGGATTTTTCATTACGCTTAATAAAATCTGACATGTGGCGACCTCTATCTTTACGATTTATCATTTCTTATCGATTTCAATGATAATAGTCGATATCACTCAATTCAATTCTTCTTTATAGTCGCTAGCACGTTCAAATCGATGAAAGCCGCCAACCAAACAATCTGAAATTGACAGCTTCTTCTTCTTTGTTTTGTTTTGGTAACCATACTTCGGTCAAAGATTATTTTTACCATTATTTAATTATTCATTTCATCGTCCCGGCTTCAGGGATATGCCGACAAATATCATTACGAATGCACAAGTTTCTGAATAACTCAACAACAAATCTGATAGCGCAATTTTACTACATACTGTTTTGCTCGACTTTTTGTACAGTTTACATCAAATTACTAATTTATATATATATAAATACATCTTCTTTACCTTATAATATTTAGGATCAAATTATCCATGTAAATAAGAACATTGTACTGAAAATAACAACTGTATTTTTCTATTTTCATTCATTCTATTCTATTAGGTACTCGATTTTGGTCAGAGTCTTGTTGGGAGTCAGTATACTACTGAACCATGTTTATTAATATTTTTGTTTATTGCTAGGCTACATAGTAGGAATTTAAAATTCTTGTTTTGTCATGTCTAAACCATTACATGGTTAATATGGTAGCAGAGCGTCAGTAATGACAATGGGTACGGAAATTAAGGCCCTCAATAAAGATAATTATGATACTTGAACAATCCAAATAAAGGCAGTCTTACGCACTACAGTTGGTAAAATGTTTCGTCGCCGGGCCCTAAATTATCTACCTTCGTCGCAGTGCACTACATACACCGCTTGCGTTGCAGGGCACCACCGCGGTTAACATCTACCGCGCGCTGCGAAAATTATTATACCGGTCATCTCAAAGAAAATGTAACCATGCTACGTTCTAAGTCATCTGTTGATTGTGCGCGCGCATAATACTTTTCGTTTTCTAAATTCTACTGTATTCGTGTTTATTCTTCTCGGTATGTATTGTGTTTCCTTTGTTTTTTCTTCACTGTACGGACTTCTGAACTGTGTAAAATCATTGTGATATAGACAATATGGAGTTAAAAATAGTGTATATTTATATTCAATACGCCCAACACAACTATAATGTGAATACCGATATCTTAGATATCAAAGATAAAAAAGTAGGTTAGTTCTTACATCCTACCTAGATTTATGGAGTCCTTACTCCTACCTAGATGTAGGGTGTCCTTACATCATTATGTAAGGAAGGTAAGGAGTCAATAGACTACTGATCCTTGACTATTAGTATTTTTTTGTTAGTTGCTCTTATTTTGTCATCTCAAAATTTCCAAAGTTAATAAATCTTTTGGTTTTTATGTATACTTGTTTTTGACCGTCGATATTTATCGGTTAATGTTATCCGATATATCGTCGCTGGCCCTCCCTAGAGGCGTCGGCGATTACAATGTTGGTAACTTTGCTCAATGTCATTCATTCGTTCATTCCATCATAATCATGCATGTTTGATGTTGAATGTTTAATTGTTTAGAATGTTAGTTCATTTCATGTTTTCGTTAAATGTCCATTGTGCAAATTTTTTTCCAATGCTTGTAATGTAAACTGTTATGTTAGTGAATATATTTATTGGAATAAATAGATATTGGTGTAGATCAAGAATAAAACCACGTTTCAATAATCAATCCAGTGTGTTTTCGTCAGTTTTTGGCGGCATCATGAAGGTTAGAATTTGTTATTGTTACGGTGTTTTTAACAATAAATAATTGATAATTCGTAGTGCACAAGTTAATCCATTGGCAAATTTGTTGACTATATCACCATATGTAGGCAAAAGCATTTAACAAAGAGAGACAGATAGTATAAGTATGTTGCCCTCTCGAATTCCGCTGAAGTTGGCACATTTGCTAACCTAGTAAATGCTTAATCAACGAAATATGAACTGCTATGTACAAATATGCCGAGTACTTCTCGTTATTTGATGGTGCGTTCGCCTTTTCATTCGAACACGACGTGTACAAGTTTGTGAACAGTCCACGCGTCAGAGGAAAGGTAGGGACTTGTAATTCGGCAACTTGCCCGTGCTTGCTTGATCGTTCGAGTTGTTGGTTTGAACGCACTATAAAATCAGGAATACTGAAGGGTCTACAGGACTTCAAATTTACAGGGATAGACAACGCGCTGACGCCGTGTAGACGAAGGTTCGTGGCTTGTGGACGGCATATTTGATATATATTTTATATTCCAGGACAAATTACACACGGCCATCTAGTCCCAAACTTAGCAAAGCTTGTACTTTAGGTGCTAGATAACTGATATAATGGTCAGCTTTCGATACTTAAATACATTTTTTTTTTTTTTGTAAATACATACATATAATAAATAGAAAATACCCAGACCAAGACAAACAGACATGTTCATGCACACAAATATTTGTGTTGTGCGGGGATTGAACCCGCGACCTCGGAGTCAAAGTGGTCATTGCTAACCATTCGACCACCGAGCCCGTCAAATTGATAGTGAATTGTTCTTTCTGACAACTCTCAGGGGGTGAGATATCGTTTCATGTAGACGTTAGGTCTTTTGTTCACTCCCTGATCATTATACCACTCTCCCGTTCCTGGCTAGAGACATTATTCATGTATTTTACTTGTTGGAAAGACTTTGTAATGATCTAGGGCCTTGGTGAGATTGGCTCCAAATATAGCTTGAACTAGTCATTTACTTACTTGCCTGATATTGTTAGATTTCTATTTAAATTACCTACTGTAAGCACAAGTACTGGACTCTACCAAGCTGCAGATGAGCAGTGTGAACTCTTCGCTCGAGAGGAGAATCGTACAGGCAAAGCACAAGTACACACTGGGTTGGATATGAAATGTAAAAAGAAATTTTGTTTTTTCAGATTGGAACGCATGATGGTGTTTTCCACTGTGATGAAGTACTTGCTTGCTATATGCTCAAGAAGCTACCGCAGTATCAAAATGCAGAAGTTGTTAGGTCAAGAGATCTGGAGAAACTGAAGGATTGTGACATTGTTGTGGATGTTGGTGCTGTCTTTGATCATGAAAAGAAGAAATATGATCACCATCAACGGGAATTCAATGAAACCCTCAGTACTTTGAAACCTGAGCTTGGAGATAAATATAAGATTAAGTAAGTATTAATTTTATTTATTAATTTTTGATGAGCCCAATGTTTGAATGCCACTTTGACTAGAGGTCACAGGTTTGATTCTTACACAAATATAGTAAAAATGCGGCACAATCAGTGTGAGACTTATTTTAAGGTCGATCAAAGTTTGTCGAGAAAGTTAATTTTAAAAGTATGAAATTAATAAAAAAATATATTTCCATTGGAGAAGCAATAATAAATAAACGGTAAACAAAAACTTTTTAAAACAACCTTTTATTTAAGTGACATAAAATAAAGTTGATTTTTAAAAAAAAATTTAACCAACTTCAGTTGGCGAGCTCGGCGAGGCGAGAGCTTATTTGTGGAATACCCGGCAGGCGCTGCTGCCCGACTTTTGGGAGAAAAGTTATCGCGTGACACAAGATTCCTTAGTCACCTTGTACGACATCCAGCGCTGAGCAATGGAGTGGCACAATTTTATTCTGCCGGCTACCATAGGGCAAATTTAAGGGCTTCCCTCGATTTTTCTGGGATCTCATCATCAGACCGTTAAGGTTAGAGACTGATTTGGTGAATATGGAACCACCTCGCAATTACCCTTTCAAATAAAAAAATTGAATTTGACCATACATGCTTATAAAATTTAAGGGTTTCATAGTACTAAATTGACTAGTTTGATTTAATTAAAAGTTTATTTTCATCTTTTTAGGTCACTTAAATAAAAGCTTGTTTTAAAAAGTTTTTTTTACAGTTTATTTATTTTTTACTTTTTAGTCATTATTGGCCATATTTTTCATGTTCTACTTAGCAAGCCCTTTTATTTGATACCCATATTGTTCTAGTACAGAAAAAAACGAGTCCGCCATCTTGTATTATCCGCCATACTGGATTTAATGTAACATAGTATTGTTTTTCGTGTTCTCCTTAGCAAGTCCTTTTAATTGATACCCATATTGTGGTAATGCAGAAAAAATGCTAGTCCACCATGTTGTATAATCCGCCATATTGGATTTAAAATGACATCACATTAGCTAACCATGCATTGTCATCTAAACTAAGCGTGTATACAAAATTTCAGCTCAATCGGTTGAAGATAACTGGTTCAAAATTAAGTTGCAAGATTCCACCCGGACAAACATACATACATTGCAAGTTTTAACTTGTTATATTAATTTATTATAACTTAGTATATTATATATGATACTAATTACATAAACATAATATTTAACATAGCGGTCCTACAAATTTCTGATTTGATGCATATAAAATACAAACCTGTGACGTCATAACCCAGTAGCCTTTTGTATGGTGCGGTTTCGGGAAAGTCCAAAATTGGGATTTTCAAATTATCATATCTCGAGATATTTTTGTGCTATCTGATTAATTTTTTCACCAAATATATTTTTCACCATATACAGATGGATATAGATATTTCTGGACAATTTACACAGCGCCATCTAGTCCCAAATTAAGCGCAAAGCTTGTGTTATAGGTACTAGACAACTGATAAATGTATTTAAATACATTTTTTTTGTAAATACATACTTACAATACATAGAAAAACACCCAGACCAAGACAAACAGACATGTTCATGCACAAAATTATTTGTCTTGTGCGGGAATCGAACCCGCAACCTCGTAGTCAAAGTGGCCATTGCTAACCATTCGACCACTAAGCTCGTCAAATTAAATTATTAAAATATAATTAAAGTAATTCTTTCACCTATGGTTATATTATTGAGACATCCCTACATATCAAACCGAAAAAAATTATGGTCAAATAGTCTATTCTAAAAATCTTTTTTAAGGAAACTCTCATTCCAGGTTAAGTTCAGCCGGGTTGGTCTACGCTTATTATGGTGAACAAATAATACAAGAGTTAGCTCCCATGGATCATCCATTGAGCTCAGAAAATTTAAAAATAATTTATAAAAAAGTATATGAAAATTTCATTGAAGAAATAGATGCAATCGACAATGGAGTTCCGATGGCCGACGAAGAGCCTAGATACAAAATACGAACACATCTAAGTTCAAGAGTTGCCAGATTAAATCCAGAATGGAATTCAAATCAAGAGGTGGATGTCAGTGAGATATTTAGGAAAGCTATGGTTTTGGTTAGCGAAGAATTCTTGTATACCGTCAATTATTTTATGTCTGTTTGGTTACCAGCGAGGGATTATGTGAAATCTGCAATTGACAGTCGATTTGAAATCCATAAGTCTGGACAGATATTAGAATTTACTGAAAGATTTCCATGGAAGGAGCACCTATTCGATTTAGAATCAGAATTGGGTATTGGTCACGAGACAAAGTATGTTGTGTTCATAGATAAACCAAATTCTTGGAGAGTACAAGCTGTTCCAGTGAGCCCTACTAGTTTTATTCTCAGGTATGTTTCTTTGAATTTTTTCAGATATTTTTAATGCTATGTCTTATGTGTGCATTATGGTAAACTATGGTATTTTTTAACTCAATCAATTTATTTAGAACATATTTTTTAGGGTTCTGTAGATAAATGGCAAAAAATGGAACACTTATGGATTCGTCATGTCTGTCTGTCTGTCCGTCTGTATGTTACAGTCACTTTTTTCCGAAACTATAAGAACTATTACTGTTGAAACTTGGTAAGTAGAGATGTATTCTGTGAACCGCATTAAGATTTTCACGCAAAAATAGAAAAAAAAACAATGAATTTTGGTGGAACCAATATGCTGAGCTGATATAAAAAAATATATATTTATGATTTTTGGGCTTTGGCAGTGAATGGGTTAAAGAATTGATAGTGTAGTGATGGTTCTGTTAAACATCGTTTTTTTTTTCAGGAAACCCTTACACAAATCCTGGAGGGGAATAAGGGACGAACTACTCAGTGATGTATCTGGAATCGAAGGGTGCATATTCTGTCACAGTACAGGTTTCATCGGAGGCAACAGGACCAGGGAAGGCGCTCTGAAAATGGCGGTGGCCAGTTTAGAAGCAGAATCATGAGTTTGTATAGACCGATAAATCAATAATAATATTTTTAATATGTAGTTTGGTTTATTACTTTCTGTGTCTATAAAAGGCACCCATTACTGACTAGTGATGGGCAAAATACCGGGCATTTATATAAATGCCCGAAAAGTACTTATAAGTTCCCGATTTATGCCCAAAACTAGGTATTTATTGGGCATTTACAGGTACTTACTGGGCACATGAAGGTGACATAAAGGTAGCTATTATGCCGTAGGCATCTGCTGAGATAGTAATTTTCTAACAGGATTCACACCATTTGCACTCTTTGAAATCGCCGCCTGGAGGCGCGTGAGTGTTCCAGCATTCGCTGGAGCCTTTCGTAGGCGTCGGTATGGGTGCGTTGCATCACGGCGACCATGTTTTATTTTTGAGATATTATGTACGCCAATCGCATTTTGCGCTTACTTTATGGGGTGTAAGTGGTTCATCAGCATCTTTGAACCTTTTTTTTTGTTTTCGGTGGAAAAGTGCGCATACAGGAGTCCGACATACCCACGCCATCTAGGGGAAAATGGCGTGGGTATGTCGGACTCCTGCTCGGACCTCTAATGGGCCCCACCGGGCAGACCTACCGATTAAAAAACCACCGTGTTCCTTCGCATTACCTTTCTAGCGGGGCCCCGGGAACGATTTTAACATCACCTCCGCGACCAACATCTTTGAACTTAAGCCAACTTCACCTGCACGCGGTACCCTGCTGACTGACAAACGAAGCTCTGGCGAAAAGAGAGGTAGGGAGCGTAATTGTAAGCTACTCGACTGGTGGAGGTACCACACAGAATACCGCAGCCAAATAACAATTCCCTTGAGGATTGTTGTGTTCCTGCGAGTCGAGTGAGGTCACCAGAAAGGTAGGAGATGCTGCGTTGGCAGCGGGGGTTGCGGCGCGCGAACGATATTTTATTTTGCGAGCGTTAATATGGCTACGGTAACCACTTCACATCAAGCGGGCCGTATGCTTGTCTGCCACCCGGCGTAGTATAAAAAAAAGATGTAAATTAATGCTGAGTGTGAGCAGATCGGCTTACTTCGTACACAACGCGCACCCCTGTCGTGGAGAACGATATGCAAAGTCATATCCTTCTATGTATTTAAGTATGTATTTACAAAAAAAAAGATGTATTTAAGTACATTTATCAGTTGTCTAGTACCCATAACACAAGCTTTGCGCTTAATTTGGGACTAGATGGCGCTGTGTAAATTGTCCAGAAATATTAATTTATTTATTTATATCCTTTACATGTATATCAGTTAGTTTGAACTCCCGACGTGGCGCTGGCGTCAGCATCTTCCGATTGACATTGGCGTCAGCAAAATCTTCCGATTGACATTGGCGTCAGAAAAATCTTCCGATTGGTCTGTGTGTCATTGTTTTCTTAAAATTATCCTCGCACCAGCTTTATAACGGCCCAACTAGGGTGTCCCACTTATTATGCTAATCAAATCATCATCATCATCATCAGGTCATTTTAGTCTCCACTACAGGAGCACGACCCTCTCTCGTCTGTCCCAGACAGGATTTGGCCTACTCTCCCCACGCTGACCAGACGGGTTGGGGAGGCCTGATCGATGTTTTTTAGTGTATTTCCCTTAGCCGCGTTGTACGACATCCACGGGAAGAGACGGAGTGATTCTGTTCTAGTCTGCCGGAAACCACACGGCTAATCAAATACTATATTACGATATTAATATCTCATTTGCTCCTCCAGGTTGACTGTAATCTATGGTGGGCGACGTCAGTTCGGGTTCGACCCTCATAACAGGCAAAACATAATGTCGCCGCCGTTCATTCACCATTGTCATCCTAAATCGATATGCACTCATTATCATCATCATCAGGTCATTTTAGTCTCCACACATAGGAGCACGACCCTCTCTCGTCCGTCCCAGACAGGAGGAGGATTTGGCCTACACTCTCCACGCTGGCCAGACGGGTTGGATGGCCAGCGTGGAGAGTGAGCCAGGGGGGTTGTATGCTTGTATAAAGTACTTGCTGTATTGGCTAAGTGGGTAGCGGTGCGCGGGCGATATCATGTTGCAAGTGTTAATATGACTACAGTAACCGCATTACATTAGGTAGGCCGTATGCTTGTCTGCAATTAAACGTAGTACAAAAAAAAATGGTGTTAAATTTGTTGTTCAGCGTCGTTTAAATTTGATAAATATGTATAATAACATAAATATAATAAAATATGAGAAGTGATAATGGTGTTGTTACAATTATTTAACTAAATCTTAAACCTGATGTGATAATCGTGTTGGTACAATTATTTCACTAAATCTGAAATCTGAATCAATTCATACATTCAACCATTTACTGGTATATAATAATTTAATCAGAATTTTGTTGTCCAGCGTCGTTGAAATTTGGTATATATATATAGTATAGTATAATGATCGTTGTTCGTTGAGATAAAGCAATTTTTATTTTAGATAAAATAAATGGTGCTTTAGTGGTTTACTACAAATATTTGCGTACTGGCTAAAATCAAAATCAAGTTAAATTACCGACCTATAAAAAAAAATGTCCAGCCTCGTGAAAAATGGAGAATATGGTGTTTGCAATGAATAACTTATTATTTAAAATAAAATATGATATAATGACAATGGAGTTACTCCAATTATTTCTGTAAATCGAAAATCGTAATCGATTCATACCTTCAATTATTACCGATATACAAAAATTTTATGTAAAGTTTGTTGTCCAGCGTTCGTCGTCGAAATTTGGAAAATGTGGTCGTTTGTCGTTTCAATAAATGAATCTTTATTTATAATAGAAAGTCTAATTTTAAAATCAATGTCAGTTATTCAGCTGTTACTGATATATAAAACTTAAATCAGAAATTGTTGTACAGTTTTCTGTGTTCCTATAAGAGACAGTATTAGAAATGAGGAGATCTGTATAAGAAATAAATCGCTGACACAGCCCAGAGGATTAGAAGAAGAAGAAGAAACCTTTATTGGAGCAAGCAAGTAACAGCGGATGGGCCACATGGCCGATGGGGTAAAAATATCTGGGAGTGAAGACTAAAGGCACTCAGGATTGCTGCTGGAAAGGCATTGGGGAGGCCATTGTCCTGAAGTGGACAGTATTAGGCGAAAATGATCATGACGATCGTTCTTTGTTGCCAATATTTATTTACAATAAAATATGCGGGTGCGATAAAGGTGGTGCTACAAATCTTTACAGCTAAATCTAAAATCATTACCGGTATACAAAAATTAAATGAGAAATTTTTTGTCCAGCGTCGTAGAAATTTGATAAATGTGCCATTCTTCGTTTCAAAAAAATAGTCTTTGTTTGCAATAAAATGTGAGTTAGAATAATGGTTTTATTACAATTATTTGTGTAAATGTAAAATCTGAATCAACTCTTATATTAAATAGTTAAATGAGTACAAAAATTAATTGTTGTCCTGCGTCGAAGAAATTTGATAAATGTGGCAATTTTCATCACACTAAATTTGTCTATGTTTACAATAAAATGGTTTTATTACATTTATTTGTCTAAATCTAAAATCTGAATCAAATATAAATTGTTACCGGTATATAATTATTTTATGTGTTTATTGTCCAGCGTCGTAGGAATTTCTTAAGTTAGTTCTTTACTTTAGTTCGTTCTTCGTTGTAATACTCGGTCTTTTTTTTATAATAGAATATGAGGTTGTGCCTAAAGTAGAAATCATACATTGAGGTATATAAAAATTGATGTAAATTGTGTTGTCCAGTATCTTAGAAATTTGGTAAATATATTCTTGGTTGCAATAGAGGAAAACAATCTATATTTATAATAAAATATGAAATGTGATGATGTGGTGGCCCTTTGGCGCAGCCCATAGTGAGTCTTGGTCTCCGACATAAGAACTCTCCACTTGTCCCTGTCTTGCGCAAGCTCTTGCAAGTTGTTGCCAATCTTTACGTTAACTACAATCAAAATCAATTGGTACATTCATTTAATAATGGAAAATATTTTTTTTATGAGAATTTTATTGTCTAACGTTTTAGAAAATTGGTCATAAAAATGATCGTTCTTCGTCGCAATAATAAATCTTTATTTACAACAAAATATGAGATGCGAGAATGATTATATTATTACAAACATTTACGTAACTAAATTAATTTACATAGACATTACTGGTACAAAAAAATTAAAAGGGAAATTTGTTGTCCAGCGTTGTATAAATTTGGTAAATATGATCGTTATACGTTGAAATGCATGACTCTTTATTTACAATAAAATATGAGATGTAGTAAAGTTGTTGTTACAATTATTTATTTATCAAAATCTAAAATCTGAATCAATTCATACAACGTAACGGTATACAAAAAAAATATCAGAATTTTGTTGTCCAGCGTCGTAGAAAATTTGGTAAATATCTTTGTTCTGCGTCGCAGTAAATTTATCTTTATTTACAATAAAATATGAGGTGCAATAATGGTTTTATTTATCTACGAAAGAGACAGTATGTATGTATGTTTCGTATAGACTCCGAAACGGCTGGACCGATTTCAACGAAATTTTCAGACGTTCTTTAGATTGACCCAGCGGATAATGCTGTGAGGTTTGGTAGTGATCGGAGCATTTTTTATTATTAAGCCCGGCGAAATAGGCTGGGTATGCTAGTTACAAATAATTAAGTTTAAATTTAAAAATAGAATCAATTCATATCATGTAAGTATACAAAAAAATGCGAGAAACTTGTTGTCCAGCGTCGTATATTTGGGGAATATGGTCTTCATTCGTTGTAATAAATGAGTGTTGACTTGCAATAAAATATGAGGTGCGACAATACATTCTTCTTCTTCCTCTCCTATTCCAATTTATTTGGGGACCTCACTTTTCCTGCGTCAAGTCAATCGATCCCGGGTTGTCTCTTTGGGCAATTGGGCTTTCTTTTCTCTGGATATTCGACCACCAGGTCGCGGGCGGAGCGGCCTTTGCCTCTCTTTTGTTCTGGTAATATATTTTGTTCTGGTAAATAAGGTGCGACAATAGAGTAAATAAATTTTAACATTCAATTGTTACCAACATAGAATAGTTAAACGAGAAATTTGTTTTCCAGCGGATGGTAAACATGGTCGGCCTTCGTTGCAGTAAATCAATCTTTAAGTCTTAATCTAATAAGAAATGTAATTCATATTAGATCATAGAATCGAAAATCAATTCATACATTCGGCCATTAAACCAGGTATACAAAAAAATATATTACAAACGTGTAGTCAACTGTGTCGCGTCGTCGTAGAAATTCAGAAAATACAGGCTGGCGATTTAGTCACCTAATATTTGAGGATAACGTAGGGCTAGTCATGTTATAAAAATGTGTATAAAATAGATAAAAAATGGTGATATCATTATATTTTGAAAAAATAATAATAAACTAATGTAATTATCATTTATACGCATTATTTACCAAAGTCATTGCCCCCCTAACGCCCCTAACGCGGCGGTGCGATGGCAAGAGAAGGGGTGCGGCTCGTCTCGTGCGCCTGGCGGCGCTGGGAAAGGCGCGCGGACGCAGAATGTTAAAAATACGTGTTCAGTAGTATGCTTTGAAAAAATAGGACAATTGGAAAAAAATACTTGGTATTTTTCTATTATATTGTCATATTATGATAAATGTCTGAATAAAATAACCACTTATGTGTAACTTTAAGTTTTATTAAGGTATAACACCGACACTGACGCACACATATAACATAACCAACATAACCAACATTCTCTATCACTAGTGATGTACGCATACCAGTGATTAGTGATGTCACCATTCACATAATAACTGTGACATCTTTTTTTTTATAATAAAACTAAACTAGCAAATTCTAAGGAATATATAACTAAATAATTATACATGGATATATCTAACATGCAGATCTTAAGCTAATTACTTTAATCATAAAATTACCTACATGGATCTAGCACATGAATCATTGTACTTTGATTCCAGTCTTAAGCCTCATTTAGACGGTACCATTTTCTTGCCTGTTGAATACAATGATTGCCAAGCAATAAATGACTTGCATCGTCTGAACAACATGTCACATTCTTGTTAGTAGAGCAAGCACGAGTCAAGTTTTCCATTCAAAAGTTTGTAGTTTAAACAGCACATACAATAATTTCTTATGCAATTTTTACATTCAACTGGATTTCTGTTTTCATTTGCAAACATGAGTGCAGTTAGTGAGGGTGTATTTATTGTTGCTGCTCTATTAAGGCAAGAAATATTGAGAAAACAGCGTAAAAGAAGGTGTTGGGTCAAAAAATGGATAGCAAAAAGAGCGGTTCTCGGAGCATCTAACTATCTGTGTGTGGAGCTACAAACAGAAAATGAAGATGACTTTAAGAAGATGTTTCGTGTGAACAGAGCCCAGTTTTATTATTTAATAGATAAAGTTGGTTTTTCTATACAAAGGCAAAATACAACGATGCGTAATGCTATTCCGGCTCGAACGAAACTAGAAATTGCATTAAAATATTTGGCTACAGGAGATTCATTGGGTACACTGTCACAATTATTCAGGCTACCTAAGTGTACTATAAGTACTTTTTTGGTTGAAGTACTTGAAGCCATTTACTCAGCATTAGAAGATTTTATAAAGGTAAGTAAATGAAACTGATTTTAGAACAGTTTCATTTATTTTTAGTAAATAGAATTACAACACAAAAAATTACAAGTTCCACCACATGTCTTCACTGCCTTGTTTCGAATATGGACATTCTGGTATAGGAGTAGAGTTTTGTCGTTCTTTTTCTTTAACCCTTAATTCCTACCCATCCTGGGAGAAACACTTACCTTACCCTGCGGTTTAGAGAACCTCAATATGTTTTGGTCTGTAACTGTTAAATTAAACAAAATTTTAATTGTTAGTATGCTTTATTGGAACAATCAACTTAATATTAATTTATAAAAAATCTTAAACAACTTTGTCGAGACAAACTTGGCATATTGCCTTAGTGTGCTCGCCACAGAGGGGATTTTTGCATAAGTTGCAGAAAACTCTGGTCTTCCGATCCTTACCCCTGGGGCATATTTTTTTTGTAACGAGATTAGGGCCCTGTTCAACAACTGGGCGCTTCTTTTGCAGTATACCTTCCAAAATAGCTCGGGAGATTTGAAGGCAAAGTTGACCATGTCAAGCGTTCTTCCATTTGAGGTGTAATAAGGGCTATGGCAAGTTTTTTCAAAAAATGACGGCGTTATTGTGCACTATTAGTTGTCATTTTCAAAAGGACATAAGAATTGACTCCTACTATATTCAATAAGCCATAAAAAATTGCCATTGGCCATCTTCTAGTTCTTCGAGATACACTGTATCTATGGCATAACTGATCCATTAAATCAACACCACATTTTGTCTTGTTATAATATTCTATCATTTCTGGGAGTTTGTTTTTTGCATCAGGATCAGCTATTGGATGCAAAGTTGACAGCATCATGACCACTTTCTTCTGTTTCGATCTTGGCGGACAGTAAGATAAAAGAGTCAGCTCATCTGAAAAGGCAAATTTAGCAGTATTGCGGGTATTGAGGTGAACCAATTAACGCAAGTTAAATTACGATTAGTATCATGAACCGGTTCAGTCAAAGTCATCGTAAAATAGTGCGCAGATGGAACATTTCTAGGACTCGAATCCTTCAATCAATCAATCGATCGATTTATTTGCATAAATATAGGTTACATTTGGTGTTAATTTTATACATTGTGTGTTCGCTATATTTTAACCGTTAGGTGTGCAAATTTATCATAGTAAACTCGTAGATTACACTAAACATGTTACAATATATTTACAAATTATCCAATACGAAATGATTAAATTACAATGTTTTTAGATTTTACGAGTATTACAAATAATTACAATATTATCTTAACAATACAATTACAATATTACAATATTATATTACATGATATCGAATATATGTCAAACTATCATATTAAAATTAATTATTTACATTACATGTGTCATGATCTTATCATTTAAAAAATCATCTATGGAATAATAGGCCTTTTCAATTACTAGTTTTTTCAAATTATATTTAAAGGTACGTATGCACTCAATTTCCTTTAGGAAACTTGGCACTTTATTATAAATTTTTATTTGCATGCAGAATATACTATTACTGAACAAGGTAGTTCTACAATTTGCTAATTTTAGTATATTTCTGTGCCGTTTACTGTTAAGAGAACCAAAGTTATTGATATCTTTTTTTACCAGTAACGCAGCTTCGTATATATACAGCGAAGGGAGTGTTAAGATCTTGAGTTTTTGGAAGCAAGGTTTACAAGAATCGGTTGCCCAAATATACCAACGCTTGAAGCATGTAAGAAGTCTTGGAGTCGCACAACATCAAAATTTTAATTCCGTATTTATCTTTTGATTGCGTTTGCTGGGAATATATATTTTAAACATACATCTGCCTCTAAATCCTAATAACATTCATCTAAAGTGCAGCAATCAGAAGGGGTATACATCTCTTTAGATACATTGACAATGTGATTGAAAAGATCTCGAATTGGTGCTATGCGAATTGGTGTAATCTATCAGTTACCATTCGCACTTCTCTAGTAGAACGATTGTCGGAAGCGTAGACAGTTTGGACAGTTTCTCTGGACATTCTTCTTCTATAAAACCTGGTGGAGTGTAAGACGCAGGAGAAGTTTTCCTCAGCCAGTTGTGTAATAATAATAATAATAATCGTAATGTCCGAACGATATTGACCGCCCACCGTATGCATCATCCACGATCATCAGTAATGAGGTTATATATCCCTCGAAAATGTGGTGGTCGAGGCTTTTTAAACGCTAAAACCCTACATAATCGAGAGATATGTAACCTCAGGGAATATTTCCTACAAGCTGACGTGGAGATGCATAGGGATGTGGTCAATGTTGATCGTGGATTAACCCCTTTATCTCTGGCTAAAGAGAACTGGCATAAACCTGTAGTATTAAGTGTTGATGATCGCAGAACCATATGGCAAGGCAAAGAGCTGCATGGACGGTTCTACCGGGCTCTACATGGGCCCGATGTAGATCACGTTGCATCCGTAACTTGGCTGCGTTTCGGGGACCTCTTTGGGGAAACCGAAGGTTTTGTCTGTGGAATTATGGACGAAGTTATCAAGACGAATAACTACCGGAAATATATCATGAAAGATGGCACGCTTGATATCTGTCGGGCGTGTCATCTACCTGGGGAATCACTCAGACATGTAATTTCCGGTTGTTCTCATCTTGCTAACGGCGAGTACTTGCACAGACATAATCAAGTAGCCAAGATCATCCATCAGCAGCTTGCTTTGAAATATGGTCTTGTGACCACCGAGATACCGTACTACAGGTATATGCCAGAAGCGGTTCTTGAAAATGGCCATGCCACATTATACTGGGATCGATCTATTATCACTGACAGGACTATTGTTGCCAATAAACCTGACATTGTGCTAATAGATCGATCAACGCGCCGAGCAATCATTGTAGATATCGCTGTCCCACATGACGTTAATCTTGTGAAAGCTGAAAAGGATAAACTAACTAAGTATCTGGATTTGGCTCACGAGATTACCGACATGTGGGACGTCGATTCAACAATGATTGTCCCGATAGTTGTTACGGTCAATGGTTTAATCGCCAAGAGCTTCGACCAACATCTCAAGAAGCTCGCGTTGGGAAGCTGGATCAAGGGTCAGATACAGAAAGCTGTCCTCCTTAGCACGGCACGTATTGTGAGGAAGTTTCTGTCTCTGTGATCTTGACCACCGGTAGTTTGGACCTTGTTCCCGCTATCGGGGGGATTCTGTTTTCTATATTTTTTAATGTATTTTTTTTTATATTATATATTAAAAAATGTAATAAATAAGGTATTAGAAATAAATAAATGTCATAATAATAAAACCATTTATTTCAGACAACATTGCAATGCATACAAATTTACAAAACAATAAGTCCATAGAATAGATACCTTAATCTACAAATATATATATATTTATTACTTAATTCTACTTAAAACTAGATTACACGTTGAGTCGGCGACGTGTATCGCATTATATTCGGCAACCGACCTCGGAACTTCCGAAATACGATGCCCTCCGGCCAAAAATCTTCCTTCAAAAATGTTGAAAGATGGTGGGTCGGTACTCTCACCACAAATGAGTTGAAATTCACATTATGGCGAGACTCCAACCGCTCAACTCTTAGAATGAACTTGGTCTTCATCCGCACGTATTCTACAACCTCTTCTACCTTTGTACGAGGGGAGGCCAATAAGTTCGCGGAATGGAGGGGTTGATGGGGATAAATTTACCCGTCCAGGTAGGCACTAGTTAAGCACCTCATTAAGAGTATATATACCAAGTTTGAACCTAATCGTGTCATTAACTTTTGAGTTATCGACCTGCAAACAACTAAATCGGGAAGAAGTCAGCCAGTATGGAGAAAATTGAACACCGTGCCGTTATTAAGTTTCTTACCAAGCAAGGAAAATCCGCTCAGACGATTTTTCAAGAGCTGTTAGCGGTTTACGCGGACTCTGCCCCTGGTAAAACCATGGTTTACAAGTGGCATGGTCTTTTCAAACAAGGAAGGGAGTCCATTGAAGACGACCCCCGCTCCGGACGGCCAATTGAGGCCACCACACCGGAAATCGTCGAAAAAGTAGAAAAACTTGTATTGGAAGATGCCCGACTGAAGAAGAAGCAACTTGCAGCAATGGTTGGAGTATCCGAATCAAGTATTTTAAATATCCTACATCATCATCTTGGGATGACTAAAGTCAGTGCAAGATGGGTTCCGAGAATGCTCACGCCACTTCAAAAACGCGAGCGTGTCGAGTGCTCTCACCAGTTTCTGGAGCTCTGTGGAGAGAGACAGGAAGAAGTTATGGCCCGGATTGTTACTGGAGATGAAACCTGGGTTCACCACTATGAACCTGAGTCGAAGCAAGAGTCGATGCAGTGGCATAAAAAAGGCACACCTCCTCCAAAGAAGTTCAAAGTGTCACAATCGGCCGGAAAGATCATGGCGACTATCTTTTGGGATACAGAAGGTATTTTACTGATCGATTATAAAGAACGTGGTGCGACTATAACGGGACAGTACTACGCTTCTTTACTGGAAAGATTGAAAGAAGCCATTAAGAAAAAAAGAAGAGGAAAACTGTCAAAAGGTGTGCTCCTTTTGCACGACAATGCACCCGTCCACACGTGCCATGTTGCGACGGCTGCCATTCACCGATGCGGCTTTGAACAATTAAACCACCCACCATACAGTCCAGACTTGGCCCCCAGTGACTATTATTTATTTCCAAAAATGAAGAAAGAGCTGCGTGGAAAGAAATTTGACGACGATGATGAAGTCAAGTCGGCAATTTCGGCCTATTTTGACACCAAAGACAAATCATTTTTTTTCGATGGTATAAACAAGCTATTTGAGAGATCCGAAAAATGTATTAGGGTTAAAGGAGAATATATTGAAAAGGAAAAATAATTTGGTGTTTAATTTCAACCTCCTTCTCTCTCATTCCGCGAACTTATTGACCTCCCCTCGTAGACCAGTGCAGTCGTGAGACGTACAGCTGCGTCGACGGTATTTCTGCACGCAGCTGGCTTGGTTCAGTCGGTGCGGTACCGCAAAGATTGCGGCTGGCGGGCTTATTCTTCTTCTTTCTCTCGACCTTGATGAAGCCCTCCTCGTCACATTCTTTCGTGTCCTGTCGATGACACGGTGGGTCAGCCCTAGGAGTAGGCTCACAGCGGCTTTGCTTTTTACCCATATTAGGCCGCTTAGTTGGTGGGGCAGCGGCGCGGGGAGTCGATGCACTCGCATGCGATACATCGGTGCAGCGGGCGGCGGGACGCGGCAAATTGCGGTGAGAAACAACTGTCGGTGACGCAATTACGGCCGATGCAAAAGTGCTGACGTTTTGCGCTTCGCGACAAGTGTTCACATTGTCCGCCTCGAGTGACCTACTTACCGCATCATTGCGTTTTAACGAAAATAATTCGGCACGTAGCTCACTGATAGTAGATTCGGAGGCTTCTAATCTACTTTTCACTTCGTCCAGCAGCCTAGTGACGTCGACGTGTTCGAAGTCCACAGCTGGAAGTTTATTCAGCTGCTTCGCCACGAAGGTGGGCACGTCGTCCGGATCTGTCTCCTTGAGAAGAGCGATGATGTCCTGTACACTCCTCTCGGTGCCATCTCTCCTCCGAGACGGCATCTGCGCGGTCTTACCGAGCTCTTCAAATAGCAGCTTCTTGCCACTACTAATTTCCTCTTCATTGAAGTTCGACTTGCAGATCTGCATGATGCTGACCTCGTCGAATGTGTCGATGGCATACTGGATGTATGCCAATAATTCGTTAGCTACGAGTTTTTCGGATCTCATAGACATTTTATTACCGTGTCACGGCACATGCCGCGCGACTCGCGAATTATTATAATTCGTCACTGTGCAGAATAGAGCGGCGCGTCCGGTTTAGAGCGCGCACTGCACTGCACTGTAATGCGCACGATGTATAACAAGTATAAACAAAGTAGTTGATTTTCTGTGGGGTATCCTTTTTTGAGCGTTGGTTACTCTGTTTATATTATTGCGAAGTTGTTCTATGAAATCTCCGTATGTCTGCTGATCCGAGTTACTTTCGAAAAATTCACCGGGCAATCGTATTTGCGATCCGTATATAATCTCGGCTGCGTTAAATTCTGTGTCTTGGTGAACACGTGTTCTTAAACCGAACATGACTGTGGGCAGTTCGTCGACCCAGTTTACTGTGGAATCTCGTGCCATTAATGCCGCTTTTAAAGAACGATGCCATTTCTATCATTCCGTTTGACTGTGGATGGTATGGGGTTGACCTAATTTTTTCTATTCCCATTATCCTGGACAGCTGCGTGAAAATTTCTGATTCGAATTGTCGACCTTGATCGGTGCTGATTCTCTCTTTTTGTTGTTTTCTCTTCGACGGTTCGTATTCAAATGAATATACCTCCCGGGTGACCATAGTGACCTATTTATATGATTTTTTTTATGCTAACCTAGTGGGGATATGAGCAAGCAAAAAAAAAAAAAAATTATTTTTATGTGCACTGGAAATAATCGATTATCATTACTTTTGGATCACCCCTCGTACTACGCAGTAGTAATTAGGAACGTTTTTACGTTACTTTGTAGTAATTTAACTTTATTAACTCTAGATGTAGATGATTTCGAGATATTTCTGGCTGTAAGTGTATTCACTTTTCCTAAAATTTTGACTGAACGATTTTCAGACTTCATAAATTTTATTTTCTGGTCCTCTGATTGGTGTGGAAGTCAAAATTTCAGCCTTTTGACTTTCTCTTTTTCTGTTTCGCTTCTCGATCTATGAGTATATGACCTTGAAATCGTCCACTTGAATATTTGCTCTATTTTACGCTATCACTACTTCTTCCTTCTTGCTGTTGTATTAACCCATAGTAATAAAAAGGAAAACCTGAACTCGGGATATTCAATGGATCTTGATATTTCTGCAGCAACTGACCATGCCGGAATGTATCGGCTAATATTGCCGAAATATATAACTACTAGCTTTTGCCCTCGGCTTCGCTCGTGTGAAATTCGCGGCAAACATAGATACGACGAATGTCCGGCCCGAAGAAATCTGGTGACTTGGGAGTTGGCAGCAACGATTGCTCTCAGTGGACCACTTTTTGCAGTTTTGCGCCGTTGGACACCATTATGGCTCGTTTGAGCCGCAGGGCCCGCGCCGTCTGCGCCCCGCATATCTCGCAATAGCTCCACTCGGGAACTATCACCGCCTCACAGCTGAGGCACCGTGCACACCAGGGGCCAGTACGACTTGCAGTGTGGGCAAGTATCTGGAATAATTACGAAGTTATTATTGTTATGCCAAATACTAATTGTCATGTGTCTTTAGTTTTACTTAGATAAGCCTTCATGTAACTTACCATTCACTCGTATGCACGGTGGTACAGCGCCCGAACAAAGGCGGTCATAAATATGAAAGTTTTGAATTCGTTAATTTTTTTTATTGAAAGCGAGTTCAAATATTGTACAAATACATATTATGGTCGATTGTATAATATATATGTCATTAATAATATTCTATATGTTACATGATGTTAATATAATGTTGCATTATTTGTCCTCCTTTTAAGAAATTGCATTTGACTATAATTAATCAAAGTATTTCATAGTGGAGTGTATGTTCTATTCATTAAAAGTAGTGAAATAAATTTTAAAAATAAAAAAATAATAATACGGGCATGAAAATTTATTATAAAAAATTAATTATTAAAAAAACTAAGAAAATTCAATATACAATTTTTTTTAATGTTGTTAGGTGAAATATATGCTAAACCCTTAACATTTCTAAAACCTGACTAGACAACATGTTTTTTTTCTTACGGGGAAGTTTCCAAAGACTAGTGATCAAAGGATCTGAACTGACTAAAAGTCTATTTATTAAGTCTGAGTTTGTAAGCTCGCGCGATTTTCCGAGTATGATCTCGTCTAAATGCCTCTAGGTATTTTTATTATTTGATTCGGCTGCTTCTTCGGAAAGTTCCCCGATAGATAACAAAGCGTTTTCGATGACATCAGAGCCATGAATGAGGATCTTGTGGACGGAAGCTGGGAGATTGTACCACGGATACTCCTGCACTAAAAGTCGTACCGTCTCCAAAGCGTATTTTCTAAATTTATTACAGTCAATGTAAAAGCCCGATGACAAAGCTTCTAATATATTACTACAGCGATCAATCAGATCTTTGCTTAAGCCTGTGATTTATATATATCCTAGGACGCCCCCGAGATGGTCGCGGTAAAATATCATCATCCTCCTGAATACTCTGGTACTCACATACGCTTTTTGACAATTCAATACATTCAATTTGATTCAACCAATCAGAATGCTTAATCAATAATTTTGATTTATTCTGCCTTACATTTTTCCAAAAATTACCTAAACTTTTGCATAAATTAAGTATACGATTATCTAAAGCCTTAATGTCTATAATTTCGACGTTTTCGTATGACGACAGAAAAGTTTCTAATACGTGTTGGTGTTTCTGCATACGGCTCCCACTTTTCAGTGACCAAATTTCAAAGAAATACATCCTTGAAAAGGAACACTTGACGATTGTACCTGAAAATTAAAGTTAAAAGTGATTCAAATGGTTCGTAGTACTTACTACGCCAGCCTACGCAGTCGTAGAGGCTTTGGGGCTGGTAGGGGGGGTAACAGGCAGTAGTCAAGCTAAAATATTTTGAAAATACACATTTTAGCTAATTAATTTTACATTTAATCTTAGCTAAGTCCCATTGCCTGCCCTTTTTTGTATCTCAACACAAAATGGAGGTAATTGTAAAAAATTGTCATAAATATGTTGAGTCGTAGCATCATTTTATACCATAAAACAAAGTAATAAAAATTAAAAAAATATTTCCAAATGCAATAAACATACCTTGTTCTTGGATATCCATGACACAAAAACAACATCAAACACCAGAATTCTCAGAAATCACTTAGGAAAAATTCCTCGCAGATGAGTCACCGATAACAGGGAACTGCACTAATTACAATGCGTTCACTTCCGAGGTCAAGAAGTAAGTGATAATTGAAACAAATATTCGACTTTTATATACCTCTGGATAGCTTGATTAATGGGCTATCGTATTGTGTAAATGAATTTTGGATTTGTGACTATAACTTTTTGTGATTTTTGACCTACGGGCGTACCACCGTGGTATGGTGTAATTACCACAATAGGGGCAAAATTTTCCTTTTTTTTTTTAATGAAAAATGTATTATCTGGACCGTTGGACTCGATGTGGTGGATGATGGTGTGCTGAGGAGGTTACTTCAAAAACAGGTTTAGATATTGGGAAAAGCATTAAGCAAGTCACAGTAGGGATGGCATTCATCGATTGTTTTGACAGACGGAACACTACATTTTTCAATACCAGCTGCAACGTTACGTTTTGTTACATTATGCATCAAATTTTTTGAGCTTAAGTCTACCAACAACCTGTAATGACTTAAAAAGTCATCTAAAATAGGTTGCTTGACGTTAGCGATGATAAATGTCCACGTGTACACTTTTCCTAAGTTTAAGTTTAAAGTCATTGTATGAGTCCCGAAAGTGTTTATTATTGTGCCCTTCGCGGCAAACAATGCGAATTCACTGCGCTCGCAAAATATTGGCCGTTTCACAACAATTTTAGGTGGCATCGAACATTAGCTCTCGTATCGATTAAAAAATTAGTTTGTTATTCCAATCGAAAACACATACCGACGGTTGTTACCTCCCATGCAGTGTCCCGTCGCTGACTGCACGACATCTAGTTTCCCTGCTGCTTCATATTCCAGGTGCATGGCTCTCGACATCTCTGGGCTCTGCTCCCGAAACGGCGGTGATAGTAGCACAAGCGTTCGCGCGCCGTTGTGTAGTTGCTTTAGTGTCGCATTTTGTGAGCGCGGCGTTGGCGCAGCGACACGAGCTGCGTCTGCTCGCCTTTTTCGTCGCAATTAACTATAAGGTAGGTGATTTAGTTTTAATAAAAAAACAAGTAAGAGATAAATTAGATCCAGTGTACTCAGGCCCTTACCAAGTAATACAATAAAACAAGGAAAATGTAGAAATTATAATTAATAAAGAAAAAAACAAAACTTACCAACTACACAAAAACAACACAAAACCTTATAGACTAACTTAAAAGTTCACTAAATTCCTGCTCAAACGTCTTTTCCTCCCACTCGAGAATCCAGAAGAGGTCGTGCGGCGACCGATACACCGTAACACACACACGACACTCCTCTGGGAGCGAAAACTGGAGCTCAGAAATAATAATCACATAGTCCTCCAAACTGAGGCCCCGGACGGGACACATCAAAGGGTGCCCATCGGGCGCACTTATGCACGCCCGGTAGACGACCCTGTCGGGTTCCACCACGCCCACCAGTGAATATAAATAAGTCAACATGTGACGGCGACAAAACTCCTTGGCCAAGTTCCGAAGCATCGCCGAAACAGAAACTGGCACCTCCCCGTGCGACATACGTTGGATTCCCGCGGTTTCTAGGGTTTCCTCCAAATGGTCCTTTATAGTTAAAGCCGCGCTTATGAGCATAAAATATTTGCTCTGAGGACGATGTGGATGGCGTCATGTTGATCTGCTCATCCTTGGCACCTTGGATCGTTTCCTGTAAGGAAGTGTATCCCCGGGATGATATTATAGTGCCTAATTTTTCGCTACGTAAGCCATTTGCAAACCTATGAATGGCTTGTTTTTCATTTAAGGGTGTTAGTACCTTATATGTGTCCGTATTACCATTAGCTTGTACTATGATTAAGTTTACGAAAAGTTCTTCTAATTCTTGACCGTACTGTTCTATCGTCCTACCCCCTTGCTTAGCCATTTGCAGTTGCTTTTGCAAGGCCGTGTCCGACTTACGTATTAATAATAGTCTTTTCATTTCATCCACCAATTGTGTGATAGAGGCAAATGTTTGAGTTAATCTAAGTGCTAAACTTAGATTAACTCAAACATTTGCCTATTGTTGCCAATTGTTGTCCTATTTGCTGTCTCCTGCTGATCACAATCACGAGGATCACAATAGTTACCAGTAAGATATGGTACATTGATGTTGAAATTTGTGACTGGGCCGAGCCTGCGTTGTTGGTCGCTCCGTATTGGGCAATTACAACTGCTTTTGAGCAGGAGTCGAAGTTTGGCTGCCCATTGTAAGTTTCATTTATTATAATTCACTTTCACTTTACTTTATTTGTTCTCGCGGAACGCGTACTTAGGCTCGGAACCCATGTTGCTTCCACTGTCTGAAAACAGTGGCTGGCAGGGTCGCCATGTAATGTGCACGTTGAGGTGACTTGATTAAAACACTTTGCTGGTCGGTAACTGAATATCTGACTGTCTGTATTGACGGAAATCATGGGTTTATATACAGTTCTAAACTAGGTGACCTGACCTACATAGGAAGTAGGTTATCCTACATAATTATACAAGGTTTAGGTACAAGGCAATTAGAAAGAGAATGATGCGTGTGTCGTCACACTACATCACTATTTACCTAAATTAATAGTACAATGGCGGCGCCGGCGGTCGGCGATCTTTCCCGTCCTACCTGCCGCCCTCTCCCCCGCTGCGCCCTGCAGCGCGGGGAAGAAGTGGCGACCGTGGACACGAGTTTGCCGTTTTTCTTTACGCAATTCATCCATCAATGAACGATGCGTGCATTTTTAATTGAACAAAAATTTGCCATAAATTATGACTTTTTGACAATAATTTCGGAACATCGTATTTATTTATTTTAAACGCATATATTTGTTTTGCCACGTGTTCTGATGCCCCATTTTTTTAGATATTCTTAAAACGTAGTGGTGTATACATGAGCCTTTCTATGTACACAATTTTTACACAATTTACATTTATACACTTTTTACAATAAATTCAATGTCCTATTTACATTTATTTCTTATTTACAAGTAATTGTGGCTTATAAACAATAATTGCGATAGCTTTTTTGTTTTGATTCGCGTTTTTCTTTCATTTACGGTGTAACCTGATTTTGAAAAGATTCGTTCACAGGGAACGCTTGTTGCTACGATATGCGATCTATTCATGACATATTTGAAAAGTAGCGGATATGTGTGACGTCGCTCATGCCACCTTGTGAATGGATCTTTGGTTCTTTGTAATAAAGGTTCCTAAACATACTTATCGAATTATTCGATTCCAGCGGCTGTTGGATTAGCAGGCGTCAATAAGGCCACTTCGTCATCAAAGTCTTGTCAAATCGACCCAGATTTGTTACAAGTTGAACTGGACGGCACTTGAAGTACTTCTGCCGCTTGGAGAGAAACGACAACGGGAGATACAACTTTTTACTATTTTTAGTTCCTGTACAGATCTTTCAAATCGTCTTTGATCGATGAAAACTCGTTGTTTGAACCGCGGGTCCAATATAGTCGCTTCACAATACAAAACGTGGTTCCTGATCCAATGTTTGAAACAAACTCATTACCTCGGTGGGTTGATTCAATTCACGTATTCGACTTTTGATGTGACGAGACATAATCTTGTTTATAGGTATCACTTTTGATAATGTCACATTTTTTCTGCACTGATTTCAACAGTGACATCATAAAAACTGTTCCGGGATAGGTATTGCGTTCTCTATTATTACCCAATCACGATCGGTAAGCGAAAGGTCATCTCTCAGCCTGGAAAAAAAGGGGGAAGGTGTAGTGTGGAGACACAAGATGCCCTCATTATCATTACTCATTATTGTTACCTTGTACTTAAACCTTGTGTCACCTAGTTTAATCATGCACTATTTTAATAGTATATAAACCCATGGTTTCTCTCAATAAAGACATTCATAGATTCAGTTACCGACCAGCAAAGTGTTTCAATCAAGTCACCTCTCCGTGTACATTACACTTGTACATATCAAAATATTAGAAACTTTAAAACTGAAAACAGAAGATAAACTCAAAACAAAAGTTACTTATACAAATATGATTAAGACTTGCTTACCTAAATAAGGTCCAAATAAAAATAAGTAGAAAGCTAGAAAAATAATGATGTAAGTAGTTCTTAAACAATAACGACAACTGTATCAGTTAAATAAAGTAGTGAATCGGCATTACAAAAATAAAACTTGAAAATATTTTTCTGATTAACAAGAAGTCATTGTAAAACTTACAAACAATCCGGACATATAAAGTCATGTAAATCTTCTTTTGTTAGACCCATTCCTTTCCATTCCATTGACACATTCCTCGTGATACCACAAAACGCACATTTTGCACTGTCGCATATCTGCTACAGTATTATTTTTGCAAGCAGAACAGTACCATTCTTCCTTAGCTTTTTTAGCTTTAGACTTAGATGTAGTAGTAACACTTTTGCAAGTATTTTGTTTTTGTTGGTATTCTGCTGTCTTTCGTTTGTTAGCTTTATTATTTACGTATTTCAGTTCAGCTTTATTATTTACACTCTTTTACCTTTTTTGGTTGGTTCTTCATTATATTTCTTCTTCTTGGTTGGTTTGTGGTTTTTCTTTGCTTCCTTGTCTTTGAATAAATCTTTGGTTATGCGTTGTCCTATGTAATTTAGCGCTTTGCGCCTTGGCTTTGCCTTAGTTTGGGCATAATTAGGAGTCGGAATAAATTGTTGAAAAGGTGTCCTTTGCACACTATGTGGACCCGATCGACGCGACACATGTGTGCCTTTGTTCAAAGAACTCCGTCTTCTGACCGTACCATCTCTGTACATATATGAAACGGCTCTTTTTGTTAAACGTAACCTAGATTTATTTGAAAAGATCGAACAGACGTAAATACAATTTAATTTACCCTAATACTAAATTAAAATATAGGAGCAACAGCTCATACTCTATGTTCATTAAAATATATAATGAGCTACCACTCATTGAAATGTTTGACATTATATAAGTTTAAAAAAAATGATTTCCTGGTCACAAATTGTTTTTATTCCATAAATGACTTTTTCAATTATAAATTCTAAAATTATGACATGTTTATAAGTATGTACTTAATATTTAATTTGCAATGTAAAATGTTAATTTAAATATATAACTTTGTTTTTCTTTTATATAAATATTCACATGACATTTTGGTGGAATTTGCTGAGGACCATTCAATTTATAACGCCTTATTGTTAACCTTATTCTGTGAATATGGTTAACAATAAGGCGTGATACAATGAATGAATGATACTTTCATTCATTCGTTCACTAGAAACTTTTTGCTTTTTGCTAATTCCTGATAATGGGGTATTGTCATCATCGGACCAATTATCATCATCGGACCAATTGTCATCATCGGACCAGTCTATCACCACCACCTTTGATCTAACATGTTTCTGAATTGGTATCTCATTTTGTTCTTCGTCAGATGCCGTAGGCCGTAGAGGATGACGTATAAATTCTGATGTTCCTTGCTGGATAATTTAGATGTATTGGCAGATGGTGTTCAATGTCTGAACCTTCAGACGAGGAAGATAAAAGGGTAGGTGGACGATGAAGGTGCAATCCTGAAGAGCAGTGTTGCCAGTGGCCGATAGTCAAAAGTTACACGAGACAGATCAAAAAGTAACATTTTGTCAGAAAAAGTAACATTGTCTTTTTTTTTGTGGAAACTGGCAAAATACGTACACTGAGAGAATTATCGCGTAAAAATTACTCTCAAAGTTGGAGCAAAAATTACCTTGCACGAGAGCAAAGCGGGGACAAAACGACTATGCGAGTGAATTTTGCTCTTGTGAGGGGTAAAAATTACACCTAGCGCAAAATTGTACCTAGCGGAGAGAAACAGAAACACCTTTTCAAATACTGGCGGAAGATACTCAACCTTAATTAACCTTATTTAACAGACAGAAACATCAATCCGAATAAAATATATGAATATAAATTCAATCAGATAAGTTAGGTTACATATAAATAAGAAATTATTTATAATTTATTTTTCTTAATAGTTTTTATTAATTAAATTTTTTGATTTTTTAACATTTTATTGTTCTGAAAAATTTTTTTCTTCATAATTTTGATGTTTACTCGCCACTCTGATGCCCGGTAGACGTCATGATATCTATAAAAAAATTAAACAAAACCAATATAATGATGCAAAATAACATGATAATGTTGCAACAAAACATAACATTTTTTATACAAAAAAATTAATAATTTTTTACACTGCGTTATACACAATCAATTTCGAAGAAATTCGATAATGACATTCTAACCCACAAAACATCATTCAATAGTTACTCATTTTGTCATTAAGGAAGACAATAAAAAATATACACTCATTATAATGAATTAATAATAAAGTATTTGAATCACATATACTTACATAAATATAAAGCAGATAAATATGTTGGAACAAAATGTGCAACAATTAAATACAGTGCATATCACTTATGATTGACTTGATACTGCACTGGTTAATAGTCATAGAAATGAATCACGTGGTATCTGCGGAGCTGCCCGGAAATAACCGAATGTTGTCGAGCGAAAAATGTAGGTAAATTTTTACCCCTCACTCGTAGGAAAATTGTCTCGTTACGCGAGCAATATTTCACGTGATTTCTGAGTATTACTTGCTCTTTTTTGGAGCATTATTTAACCTATACCAGAAATTCACCTGAGTGTAGGGTAAAAAGTACACGAATATGGGTGAAGTTTGACCGATAGAAGAGATGAAAAATTCACCTGAACTGGGTTAATTTTCGCTTCAACTCGATGATATCCGCGGCTTACTCTACAGTGTGGGGTAATTTTTACGCGATAATTCTCTCAGTGTAAATAATGGTATTTTTTTAAAATGAAAATAAAATACACTGCCTTTTTTTGTGGAAACCTGGCAAAATACGTTATAATGGCATTTAATTTGAATGAAAATAAAATACGTTCCTTGACTCTTTTATTAAAAGTAAAAATTTGTAATAATTGTGTTGTTGATCGCATAATCGACTGTTGACGCTGAAAAGAAAAAAGGTAACAGTCAGTTAGGTATTTATATCTATGTAAAGTACCGATCAATTTATGAATGTCGTTCAATACCAACCTGCTTTGTCATCAATGAATATAAAAAAAACTATAAAAAGTTTCCGCCCCTTTATTAAACTTAACAATTCGTAATTATTGTTGATCGAACAATCGACTGGCGATGCTGAAAATAAAAATGTAACAGTCAGTTATTTGTATCTACATAATATATTAGTTATTCATAGTTTAGGAATGTCGTTCAATACCAACCTGCTTTGTCATCAATGAATACATGACTTGTATTTTCAGTCATAAGTGTAGCTAATCTCGTGGCTAATAATTGTTTTTTGATCGAATAATCGACTGGTGATGCTAGAAAAATAAATAAAGTCAAAAACGTGTATTTAATTAATTAAATTTAATATATCAACCAACCATTTTAAGAATGCCTTTCAATACTAACCTGATTTAAATCTTCGTCGTGCCTGTGATTCACATACACAACAATAGAGAGATAATAATTCATTTTAGCTTAAAATGACTAAATATTCCAAAGAAAGCTAATTGGAACTGGTGGAACCTGAAAAAAGCGTTTATTTTAGTATTGCAGAAATAAAAAAATGTTGCTTATAACTTTTTGATATTAAATTTTGTGTAAATTAGTTAAATAACAGTTAATACCTTCACCAGTCTTGCTATATGCTACTTTTGCATGCATCATTCTTTTAGAAGGCTCAAATTTTATGGCGTTTTGTATGTTGGCTTTTGTTGCCATCAAAGAAGAAATAGTTTCAGTGCTCAGTCTATTCCGGTTTTCGCATTTTATTAATTTAAGCTGGCTGAAAATTCTTTCCACGCAAACATTGGAAAAAGGCAAAACAAGCAAGAGCCCTACAATCTTTTTTAAATTTGGGAACATTTCAGTACCGGCTATATCCTTTAGCTTTAAAATTTGTTTCCAATATTCTTCCACTTCCAGATTTTGACTCAAACCTAAATCGTTGTGGTCCAGGAAAGCATGTTTTTTCCATTCTTTTTGAAGCTCCATTTCATTTACATCCTCTTTAACACTTGGGAATCTCTTCAAAACATTTGACAAATCCTTTACTTCAAATTTTTGAGCAACGCTTGGTTCAATCACATCTAAAATACCGTATAACGGGTCAGAAAAATCGAAACGTTGTACTATCTGTTTTATGGTTTCAATATAAAAATTGAGACAAGTTCTCTTGAAATCCGTTATTACCGTTTTTGGTTCTGGTATTTCTTTTGAAAGTTCATCAATGGACGACTGTGCAGCTATACCTAAATATATTTTTTCAAGGGGCACAAAAAATCTTGGGTTGGCGTATTCTATTTTATATGCATCGGTTGTTTTGCAATAACTGAAGTTCATGTAATTGCTGGCTATGGTTTTTATAAGTTTATGTGTCTCTGGTTTTAGTCGGTGGAGCAATGGTTTTTCTGTTTGAAACAATCTGTTAAAGTCATTAAATTGTTCCAATGTAAACGACATGAACTCTAAGTAAATTTTTGTTAATTTATTGTCGAGTACCCCAATTATATCTTCCGTGATTTTGCTAGGGTCTTCTAACAATTCAAGTCTAAAATATGCGGACAGAATATCGTACTGTTCGAGTACCCTGTTTACACAAGCCTCTAATGATAACCATCTTGTGACCGATGGGCTCAATATTTTATGGACTTCCACATTGAAAAATAACTGCAACTCTTTTAGTTTTTCGTGTCGGAGTGTGCTGCGGTTAAAGTGCGCACCGACATTTCTAAGAAAGTCTTCAACGAATCTTGGCAGCTTAAGACATGCCTTGGAAGCCACGAGATGTATCATGTGGCAGCTGCACTTCACACATGCAATGTGTGGTACGCGTTCCTTCAAATGACTAAACACTGAATTGTGTTCTCCCACCATACTGTTTGTGGTATCAGACGCAAAGCCTACGAAGTTTTTTATTGGGATTTTTTTATTATCAAGCCAATTTAATAGAGCATCCGTTAGATCTTTCCCTTTTCCCGAGGTAACTTCATACATGTCTAGAAACTGAGTGTGAACGACTAATTCATCCCCATCAAAAAATATAACCGCAAGTGCGCATTGTTTTTTGACACTTATGTCTGTGGTTTCGTCCATTATTATACTGAATGTTGTTCTTTTGAGTTTTGATACAAGTTCGTCTGTCAGTATTGGGGCAAGTACTGTTTTGACGATATTTCCTGCTTTCGTTCTTCCTAACTTAACAGATTTTATTATAGGTGAATCAGGAAATGTTGTAGCTAGGAACGGAATTAAATGATCGGACAACATTAAAGGTAAATTATGCTCAGCGAGAAAAGCACATAGTTTGAGTTCAGCTCTTTTCTGGAGCTCTTCTTCCTTTTTTGGTCTAAGCACTTCTTGTATGGATGTTGTTTTGCTGATAGCGGTAGCATGTTGTTTATGTTTAATGGTATTCAAATGTTTTACGAGAGCAGGCCTATGGTTGAGTATGTGACAATTACAAATTTTACAAAATGCAGAAACTGAGCCAGCTTGTTGCTCCCGTTTCGAGATCCAATTTTTGAAAGCCGTGTCTTCAAGCCATTTTTCGTTAAAATTATAAATTTGCTTGTTTTTTTTTCGCGGCGGTGCCTCATCAGGAGCTGCCTCATCAGGAGAAGCCTCATCAGGAGTCACCTCTTCTACATTTTCTGTGTTTTCTCTTGTTTTTGATGTGGAGGGTTTAGCAATTAAAAACCTCTTCATCTTCTTTAGATACATGTTCATTTTGTTAACACAGTAAAAGCAGCAGCACAACATGCATCATTCCATTTATCATCACACCATACATAAAAAAGAGAGATAGACAAAGTTAGTGCATTAAAAACAAGTAAAAAAAAAAACACGCATCCCTGAAAAATTGTAAGTACTTATATCTCCTAAGCGTAATTAAAAGTTTCATGTTCCATTAAAACTAATCCTATTTTAAGTTATAACGACTATGTTTTTAATAACAATTACGAGTTAACGACATATTGCTATAATAAAATTTAGAAAAGTTTTAGATTCATATTTCTACAATTTAGTACAAATAGTGTTTTTTTTTGGTATCTGGCAACCCCATAAATGGCATAGCAATAGCAGTGAGTGAGTGACGCGGAGCGGCGAAGAAAAAAAAATTAAATCTTACTTACATTAAATCTGACAATAAGATTGATGCAGTATTTGCGCGGGAAAAGGGATCTTCACTACTGAAATAATATATATGATTAAAACAACAATAATAAACATAATAATTACCTATTTACCGAATCACTACTTATAATAAAAGTCACAAACAAAACAACACAATACTTAATAAATAAACAAACTTCGAAATTTGAAGAAAATCAAGCGCCGAACCGACCGAGCGAGCGAGCGTCGAGAGCGCAGAGCGGCCGTCCGGTCGTCTCTCTCACATCCACAAACAAACATCCGACGCTCGCACACGTAAGCGGGATGAAAGATTGAGAAATAAATACACACGAGTGAATGTATAAGTAGATTTGACAAACAATCGTATTGGTTGGTCAGTCCAGGGTCAGTCTGTCCAACAACGCCATGTTGTTTTCTATCAAGCGTGCCAACATGACTTAAAATTATATTCATAAGTGCGTTCCAACGAATACAGACGTTCATAGAAGCCTCATTCCCATTTAAAGTCTGAGGCAAAATGGTTGCGTTCAAATCTGTAGTGTGTAGTCCGACCACCGATGGCGCTTCCGTAGAGTCCGACCGGTCGATAAGCTCGAATTTAGTACGTAGTCCGACTAAGGGATGGCGCTGGCGTGTAGTCCGAGCGGTAGATTCAAAAAAAGATTATGAAAATCAATTGAATCAAAGATTATTATATGAAAAGGGAGCTCAAAAGAATAGAAAGAAGGCTAAAGGAGTTGGAAGGAAAAGAAAATGAAAAAAAAGTGTGCCTTGAAAAAAAAAGAAATTATAACTTAGGGAAAAAACTGAAAAAGATAATGGCAAATATTTCTATTGGATTGTTTTCCGACGATACAAAAGGAGAACAATGGATTCAATGTCCTTTTCGTGAAAGATGAGCCCGTAAAGACCTATTTCTGCGTAAATTATGCCAAGAAATTTGAATGACATATAATAATTTTTGATTTAATTGATTTATATAATCTTTTTTTGAATCTACCGCTCGGACTACACGCCAGCGCCATCCCTTAGTCGGACTACGTACTAAATTCGAGCTTATCGACCGGTCGGACTCTACGGAAGCGCCATCGGTGGTCGGACTACACACTACAGAATTGAACGCAACCATTTTGCCTCAGACTTTAAATGGGAATGAGGCTTCTATGAACGTCTGTATTCGTTGGTGCGTTCCGATACACGATTTTGTTCGAAATTCTCAAAAGTAACATAAAAGTAACATTGAGTGTGGTGTAACATGGAAGTAACATTGGAGGGCCAAAAGTAACGTAAAATGTTACAAAAGTAACATTCTGGCAACGCTGCTGAAGAGCCAGGAACGGGGGTACTGTAGCGAACATGCAATCCTGAAGAGCCAGGAACGGTAGAATCGTGGCGAATATTCTCCATTGATTCATTGTTTGCGACTGAACCTATTTCTGAAAACGCTCTAACTTGATCTTTTAATGAACTTCAAAATAGAGACTAGTTAATTCATTGATAATTCGTATGAAAATAATAAATAATTTGTACCTATTTGAAGAAGTAATAGGGTGAATTTCCGCCCGTCAGAAACTCAACGTAAAAACTTATGAACATTATTTAGGAATACATATATGTCAGGACGTCAATATAGTATCAGAAATGAATATAAACATATATATAATGTAATCCAGCATTTTCTTTTTCAAAACATCAGTTGCTTCAGATTGTTACGTTCACGAAATTCATTCGTTATAAGAAATGTGCATTTTTTGTCCGGTTGACATTATGAGCTGAAAGACAGTTGTCCTTGTCCATATACGATAAACTGATCTGACTGTCTCTCTCGCACAACATCAAAAATACATGTGAACACTCACTCGGCCACAGCACTGTCTCGACCGAGTGACATTTTACTGTCTCACCACTCTACTCGGTAGGTGTAATCAGGCCATAATGTATATCATAAAGTCGTCAGATATATATAGCTAGCCAACAGTTACTGTTCATTTATCATGTTATCATCTACTTGAGTTAATTGTATACTATGGGGGCTTTTTGACTACTGGTACAATTATTTATTAAAAAATAAAACAAAGTTATGAGTACATATTTATAAAAATAAAAAATTTAATCTCCGTCTCGCACATCTTCGTCTGCGACACCGCCGTCGCCGACAACGATGCGAGTGGCAGTGACCACTCGCACACTTGCCCGGCGGCGGACGCCGCCTTTTTCTAGGCAGCATTTCCGGTGAGTAGTTATTTCTAATAAAATAGAAAATTAATATAGAATAGCGTACCATTTAATATATTGTGTGGCACAGGCTGCTAGCTTAAATGGGGAAAGGGTAATTCGAACAATGTGTGCAATGCAAAATTGGAGGGTTATTTTTAAAAACTAAAATAATGCTTTATAGCAAAATTCAGAGGAAACGAAATAATTTTGATAAGTCATCATATTGTTTTGAAGTTATCCCCATATTTATTACACATTTTTGATTTTTCACTCAACCAAAACAAATAAGTAGGTTTTTACAGTAACATGCATTTTAAACGATGCAGCATATTCCTATTTATTTGGTAATTTATGTATCCAATGAAAAATAAAATTATGTAATGTAAAGTGAGCATTACTAAACTGATGGAAAGTAATATTTCCACCAGAGCCTTGTTTGCCAATCGACAGGATGAACCACATGTGCAAGTGAGGTTAGCTTTGCTTCTAAACATGAAACATTCCATTCCCATTTTGGGACATTCGGAAAAAAAGATGGTCATTACATACGAAACTTCATTTTATTAGATATACAGAAGAAATGCGCTCTAAATGAGAAAACCTCTACTAAGTTTTTTTACTGGTCACCGTTACAGGATTTTTTCTTCTATTATTGAGCGCAATATGTTTTTTTAGATAATAAAATTTCGGCGAGGTCAATGCTGTTATAAAAGTTATCCATGTAGACGGAATGACCAGCATTTAAATAATCATTTAGAAGTTTAAGGACGACTTTGTTTACATGCCCTGTCCCGCTCACGTCAGGGTCGGCTGACCCTTTGTACGTATGAATTCTATGGACAAGACCAATATGTCAGCCAATATGTATAATTTTACCCCAAATTTATGTCTTTTATTTTTAATATATTGACTTATTAAAAGCCGTCCTCTAAATTGCACCATGGACTCGTCGATCGTCAGCTCTTTGACGGGATATACAAGTCTTTTCACGAGATTATTAAAATAATTAATCAATGTTTCGATTTTTGTATATAATGATGATACCCCGACATTTTCGTTATCGAAATCAAAGTATAGACAACGTAATATTAACAAAAATCTATTTCGGCTCGTGTATTGGCCCAAGGAAAATTTATATAAATGGTTCTTGGACCAATATTTATTAATTTTGTTTAGTTTAACTGTGCCTATAAAAAATATTATTCCTAGGAATGTTTAAAGTTCGTCAACCGAAGTGTCCTTCCACATTTTGATTCTACTTTGGGATTTTAGCCCGTCTCGAGCCATAATTTCGGATGCATGTTTGTTTGTCGATTGAGCTAACGACGTCATGAAGGTAATATTGAATAATACCTTCATATATTCTATTGGCGACAGATTTGTCGCATTAGGTATGAGTATACCGGAAATACCCGTCAACGGTAATATCACAGGAGCTGGTTGATGGTCTAGCCATTCATCTTCTGTGTCGTCTTCAACGACATCGGCAGCATTAATGTCCATAGTGCTATCCGCCGAAGTTGAAGAGTCACTCGATCTACAAAAAAAGATTTCAAGCTTTCCTAGCCAGAAGACTAAACTTTTTCCAGATAATTATGAGAAGTTTAATTTATACCTTCCACCTGATTCCGAAGCAGACGAATCGGTGTCTATAATTGCCTCTGAGGCATCACTTTCTCTCCGACGCCTCACTTGCCGATATTGCTCGGCATCATCTTTGCCAAAATTCTCCATGAGATTTCTCTCGATATCGTCGTAATCGCCGTTCATCTAGAAGTAAAATAAAGAATATAATATATTTTATTTTACCATATCATAAATTTATTTATATTTACTTAAATACATTATGACTATTCGAGGGGAGGTCAGTAAGTTCGCGGAATGAGAGAGAAGGAGGTTGAAATTAAACACCAAATTATTTTTCCTTTTCAATATATTCTCCTTTAACCCTAATACATTTTTCGGATCTCTCAAATAGCTTGTTTATACCATCGAAAAAAAATGATTTGTCTTTGGTGTCAAAATAGGCCGAAATTGCCGACTTGACTTCATCATCGTCGTCAAATTTCTTTCCACGTAGCTCTTTCTTCATTTTTGGAAATAAATAATAGTCACTGGGGGCCAAGTCTGGACTGTATGGTAGGTGGTTTAATTGTTCAAAGCCGCATCGGTGAATGGCAGCCGTCGCAACATGGCACGTGTGGACGGGTGCATTGTCGTGCAAAAGGAGCACACCTTTTGACAGTTTTCCTCTTCTTTTTTTCTTAATGGCTTCTTTCAATCTTTCCAGTAAAGAAGCGTAGTACTGTCCCGTTATAGTCGCACCACGTTCTTTATAATCGATCAGTAAAATACCTTCTGTATCCCAAAAGATAGTCGCCATGATCTTTCCGGCCGATTGTGACACTTTGAACTTCTTTGGAGGAGGTGTGCCTTTTTTATGCCACTGCATCGACTCTTGCTTCGACTCAGGTTCATAGTGGTGAACCCAGGTTTCATCTCCAGTAACAATCCGGGCCATAACTTCTTCCTTTCTCTCTCCACAGAGCTCCAGAAACTGGTGAGAGCACTCGACACGCTCGCGTTTTTGAAGTGGCGTGAGCATTCTCGGAACCCATCTTGCACTGACTTTAGTCATCCCAAGATGATGATGTAGGATATTTAAAATACTTGATTCGGATACTCCAACCATTGCTGCAAGTTGCTTCTTCTTCAGTCGGGCATCTTCCAATACAAGTTTTTCTACTTTTTCGACGATTTCCGGTGTGGTGGCCTCAATTGGCCGTCCGGAGCGGGGGTCGTCTTCAATGGACTCCCTTCCTTGTTTGAAAAGACCATGCCACTTGTAAACCATGGTTTTACCAGGGGCAGAGTCCGCGTAAACCGCTAACAGCTCTTGAAAAATCGTCTGAGCGGATTTTCCTTGCTTGGTAAGAAACTTAATAACGGCACGGTGTTCAATTTTCTCCATACTGGCTGACTTCTTCCCGATTTAGTTGTTTGCAGGTCGATAACTCAAAAGTTAATGACACGATTAGGTTCAAACTTGGTATATATACTCTTAATGAGGTGCTTAACTAGTGCCTACCTGGACGGGTAAATTTATCCCCATCAACCCCTCCATTCCGCGAACTTATTGGCCTCCCCTCGTACATCGCAGAATGTCTAGTTCGCAGAACGTCTACTGGTCGTAAAATGTATCTTTCTCATATTTTATCGCCTTTCTCAGAATGACTCTTTCGCAAAAGGTTCCTTTCGCACATTGTCTCTTTCGCAAAATGTCGCGACTGGGACTTAGAGCTTTTTATAGACCTTTGAAGAAAAATCATTTATTGAAGTCACAGAGTAAACAAAAATGTTACACCAAACCAAATATAAACATTTTGGTACAATATTTTGTTTCATGGTTCTTTTAATAAAATGTATTTAAACATACCTATGATTTAAATATACACATGACGAGCTCGGTGGTCGAATGGTTAGCAATGGCCACTTTGACTCCGAGGTCGCGGGTTCGATTCCCGCACAAGACAAATATTTGTGTGCATGAACATGTCTGTTTGTCTTGGTCTGGGTATTTTCTATGTATCTACTTAAGTATAATACCAGTTATCTAGTACCCATAGTACAAGCTTTGCTTAGTTTGGGACTAAATGGCGCTGTGTAAATTGTCCAGAAATATTTATTTATTATTTATTTATTTACCTGTATGTTGTTCATTCGTATTTTTGTGCTACGTTTGCGTGAATTCTTTTTTAAGTTTTCCCACTTCAAACGCAGCTGCTGAGGTTGTCGACGAGAAGTGGATGCCGTAGCATTAAAAGATTGGGTTATACGGACCCACTCCTCCGTTTTCATTTTATTGCTGGTGGCATTGGTAGCTTTGTTGTTAACTATACTGCTCTTTTCGACGAGGTCCAGCAATACTTTAGTTTCCTCTTTAGACAGAGGTTTGCTCTTTTCCTAAAATAAATTAAGTTTTGTGTTACAACATGTATGGTATGTAGCAGGCTATTGAGATACTTGTGTGAAAAACAACTTTTGTTGGTAACTACAAAATAGATAGATATGAGGAGCCCGCTGGCATTGTTGCACATGCTGATCTAACATGTTAATCCGGCCCTGCGGCGATGTGAAAACACTGATCTCCGCCGAACCGCAGATGATTAGCGTGGTGGAGTACGTTGATATACCGTAGGTACCCTACGATGTTCAAAATTTGTAATTAGAAAAATGAAATTTCAAATAGCAGAGTGTAATAAAAAGGGTCGATATAGAAAAGGAAATAAATTCATAGTTAAGTTACTCTAACTCCCAGAACATGAAAACAAATACATTCGCTTTCCTGAAATGACAGTAATATTATCTAAATAAAAAGAATAACTTACCATATCGCACTTCATCGTATTGTGTAAATTTAATTATAAAACAATAATCTGGAATTAAAACTCAAAACACGCAACGCACGTGTCGCTTAGCAAATAAAAATAACAAACGTAGCAACACTAACGCTGCCTAATGAAATGCCCGCGAAAATGTGACATTTAATTTGACAAACAATGACAATTTAAGTCACGTCGTTCCGTTACAACATTTTTTTCAAATTCTTTCTATTTATGGTACTTGATTCGCACAATTAATATATTTTCACACCAAATTTTGCTGCCTTTGTGGCGATCTTTTGTTCGAAATTCAAACGTCCGTGCCATTTGAGGACGATGAGTCCTCAAATGTCACGGACAATACAATTTCGTAGTTTGAAATTGTTAATTAATTCTGTCGCTGCATCATTGTTAGTAAAATGTAGTAGCCTTTCCAACATTTTAAATCTATTTGTTCGTCGTTATAATCTTAAAGTAAGGAAGAGTGAAATAGCCGTTTAGTTCCACCTTTTTCCATCGTCAGGGGAAAAATACCCTGGAATATCAGAACAGCAATAAATATTATATAAATTATTATATATCTCTTCTTGACTGTACATATTTACATAATAAGTTGCAAATTCATAACAAAACATCAGAAAAATACTTACTTCTCTCCATTTTATGGGAGTTTTAGTGGTTCCTGATCCCACCGCGTTCGGACTAGATGCTAGTAATACCTAAGTGTCGTGGATTTGTTGTTTAGATAACGCTGCATACGCCGAAACACGGCAATTTGCCAGTGCACAATTCGCCTGCATAAAATCCAAGTGCAAACATTTTTGGGCGTTAGAAATAACTCTATGCGCTGGCATCTGGAAAAATATAAGTCGACCGTAGCCAGTCACTTGTATACCTGTTAGCGGATTATGTTATTTAATTACAGATAGGTGTTTAAAAAAAAAATGATATATTACCTTCTTCAAACAATGTCACTTATAAAGTATTACTACTCACTATGACGCATTTTTCAGCCTCTGGTAAATGGCTGATGCAATTTCCTTTGCACCTGTGGGGTACAAATTTTCAGCCCAACAAGTGAACACATTTTCTGGAAGCAATTTGTTTTTTGAAGATCTTTCTACAATCGTAAAAATGTATATATACACATTTATTAGGTAATTCGCCACCTGATTGGGCACTTTAGCAGGTTAAGATTTTTTTGAGAGTCATGCGAGAAAGTTTTTAGCTTTTCTTTTTCTTCTTTAACTATTTCGAAAAAAGATTTCGCTCTTAATTTATGTAGCCTTTGGGCTATCATTAAATCTTTTCTTTTACTAGTGTCTTTCTCACTTCTCATTTGTTCGTTGAATTTTATAAAAGTTGCTTAAACGTCGGTACGTGACTTATAATTTCGGCAATATGGAGGCCGAAAAAAAAAATTATTTAAAAAGAAATTTAATTACTACTTAATATTCTGACAATAATTTCTAGCCTAAACTATGTGACCGGCCCGATGTGTAGGAGCTAAGCGCGGCGCCGTCGTCGTCACGTAGACTCGTTGGTTGCACGAGGAGCTGGATCAGCAGTTTACGTCAGTTGCGCAAATCGGCCATGTTGTTGCTAGGGTAATAGTGCCGTGTGCAGTGTCGTGCTACGTCGGCACATGTATAGGGGCTGGTCGCGTAACTCGCGGAATAATGAAAGATTGTATTTTGTATTGAATACATGCCTGAAGTAAGACTTCTTCACTTTCAGATCACCATCAACTTTCACATTATATTCTTCATGCAATTTGTTTATTTATAATTCAGTCGGGAAATACAGTAATGTTATTCTTGGCATAGTATTGTGTTGATAAAATTCATGATAGCTTCTCTTTTCGTAGCATATTTCATTTTTCATTCATTGAAGTACGATCGCCTCCTCTTTTTTCAGCTAATAGCTTTCCAGTTATATAATATGCTTTCTTTACAGATTGAACTCTGTACTTTATGATTTGTAATACTGTTAAAAAATATCGTTCACACACTTTCACTTTTTTCTTTAGCATTTTTCTATTAATGTAAAATTTTGTTTGAACATTTTTATTTGCATATTTTGATGTACGAGGGGAGGTCAATAAGTTCGCGGAATGAGAGAGAAGGAGGTTGAAATTAAACACCAAATTATTTTTCCTTTTCAATATATTCTCCTTTAACCCTAATACATTTTTCGGATCTCTCAAATAGCTTGTTTATACCATCGAAAAAAAATGATTTGTCTTTGGTGTCAAAATAGGCCGAAATTGCCGACTTGACTTCATCATCGTCGTCAAATTTCTTTCCACGCAGCTCTTTCTTCATTTTTGGAAATAAATAATAGTCACTGGGGGCCAAGTCTGGACTGTATGGTGGGTGGTTTAATTGTTCAAAGCCGCATCGGTGAATGGCAGCCGTCGCAACATGGCACGTGTGGACGGGTGCATTGTCGTGCAAAAGGAGCACACCTTTTGACAGTTTTCCTCTTCTTTTTTTCTTAATGGCTTCTTTCAATCTTTCCAGTAAAGAAGCGTAGTACTGTCCCGTTATAGTCGCACCACGTTCTTTATAATCGATCAGTAAAATACCTTCTGTATCCCAAAAGATAGTCGCCATGATCTTTCCGGCCGATTGTGACACTTTGAACTTCTTTGGAGGAGGTGTGCCTTTTTTATGCCACTGCATCGACTCTTGCTTCGACTCAGGTTCATAGTGGTGAACCCAGGTTTCATCTCCAGTAACAATCCGGGCCATAACTTTTTCCTTTCTCTCTCCACAGAGCTCCAGAAACTGGTGAGAGCACTCGACACGCTCGCGTTTTTGAAGTGGCGTGAGCATTCTCGGAACCCATCTTGCACTGACTTTAGTCATCCCAAGATGATGATGTAGGATATTTAAAATACTTGATTCGGATACTCCAACCATTGCTGCAAGTTGCTTCTTCTTCAGTCGGGCATCTTCCAATACAAGTTTTTCTACTTTTTCGACGATTTCCGGTGTGGTGGCCTCAATTGGCCGTCCGGAGCGGGGGTCGTCTTCAATGGACTCCCTTCCTTGTTTGAAAAGACCATGCCACTTGTAAACCATGGTTTTACCAGGGGCAGAGTCCGCGTAAACCGCTAACAGCTCTTGAAAAATCGTCTGAGCGGATTTTCCTTTGGCACGGTGTTCAATTTTCTCCATACTGGCTGACTTCTTCCCGATTTAGTTGTTTGCAGGTCGATAACTCAAAAGTTAATGACACGATTAGGTTCAAACTTGGTATATATACTCTTAATGAGGTGCTTAACTAGTGCCTACCTGGACGGGTAAATTTATCCCCATCAACCCCTCCATTCCGCGAACTTATTGGCCTCCCCTCGTAGTAGGACGTTGACGCCATACCTTGCAAGGTGTGCAATGTTTTAAAATATACGCATCCTGTTTTTGTTTGACTGGGTCAGTAGATCTGCATAAAATTATCAAAAAATTGCTTCAAATCGGACATAGTTAGTGCCATATAGCCAAACCCTTTCTTGTGCCGATATAGCAACCTTCTTGGTAGAGTCTTCGCAGAATACCTAAAACAGTTAAATTACATAATATAAATAAACTTTACAATATCGACTTACATTCCATTGGTACTACCTACATCATATTCTTCTAGTCAAATTAGATTGACTGAAGCCCTAATTTTAAAAAAAAAAATTAGGTATCTACAATAATATAATCAAAAACTATAAAAACGTTAATAACAAACGACTTTAATAATTGCAAGAACCAAATTTGCTTATTTTTGTTTTTTGTTGATTTTGCTAAAAAATACTGAACCGATTTTGATTTTTGATACAATTTAAAGGAAAGGCTACACGGGCAACTTTTTACACTGATTTGAAATAAAGCTATCTTCCTCGTAAGAATTCCAATTCGTCATGTATTCTGAATATCTTATAAGGATATACACCTTTGCGGGTTAATAAATCAAAGTGCTTTTCGGGTAAAAGCAAGATAAATGGACAAAGTCGGTTTTATTATAATATGATAAAAATTTGAATGAGTCAACAAATAGGACAGGCATCTATTTTTGACGACCTACATAAAAAGAATGTGTAAAAGGTACATAATTTTACTTATTTTTTATGCTTGTAATTAATTAATTCAATTGTGTAAATAATGTGATTTTCTTGTATAATAATAAGTAAAATTAATGAACTCTTAACCCTTAAAACAGCAAAGCTATAAAAAACCCTTATTTTTGAATGAAAAACATTTTTTCTGAGTCATTAGGGGTACAATGTATTGTTTTCATAACAAAATAAAATAAAAAAATAGTGGGTATTTCAATTGTCCTATATAAAGGACACTGCCGTTTACCTTACGATGGAAAATCTTTAAATGTTGTCCTTAAAAACGGACACTGCGATAAAGGGTACAAATTAAGACTGTTTATGTATTTAATAAATTTTAATTATTTATTACAATGTTTTGTATAAACCCGTCAAAAATATTTTCAATAAAACAACTGAAATTGACATTTATAAATTTAATAAAATGATATACATAATTATACCAACAATGTCATTTATTTTTGGGTGTGAAAAAGCAAAAAACATTTCTTTTTTTTGAGTAAGACACAACCTTATCTCACATTTGAGGCATGTAATCATGGTTTTACCATTTTTACATAAACGACATCGTCCTTGAGTAGTAATATCAGGTAAATGGTTGATCCCATCAAGTCGCATTTCTGCTGGTGGTCTCGGAACTATAGGTCTACAGATTTCTGGTACACTTTCTGATTCCACTTCTATTGTTATACGTTGGCCACATTTAATTAATGCACTTGCAATCTGGACACGGAACTTTTTCAGAGGTGCAATGGACTTATCACCCGTTTCCTGCATTTCGCGTTTATAGACAAGCCATGCATTGTTTATGGAAATGTCTATGAGGTGGCTAAATATGTTGAGGTACCATTTTTTACTTTTTATAGCAATCCTGTACAAAGCGATTAACATATCAGCTTTTTTTATTGTATTCTTTGATAATGTGTGGACAAGAAACAGGCCGCTTTTCACGCACGTGTTTATTGTATCGTAAAATACTTGTAACAGGCTCTTCTCCACAATATGAACTCGCCAGGTTTACACACTCATTATCAACCCATTTTACAATGGAAAGTTTATTTTTATTATCCGAAATCATCGCATAGCTTCCTCTACCCCTTTTCTTTAGCACTTTATCTTCGACAATAGTCTGTCCTCTTAGCCTGTCTTTTCTTATTGTTCCCAAAGAAAGAATCCCATATTCACATCGCAAATGATAAATCAACTCCAGAGAAGTGAACCAGTTATCAAAATAAACGGTTGATAATGGCTTGTCTTTAATACTTTGACACAATTTTATAACGGTTTTTCCACCAATGCCGAGATACATGTTTTCCTACTCAGTGAATTCCGTGTCGTCAAAGCTATTGCCACCGTCGTAAGCAAAAAAGTCATATACTATCCCGGAATTTCCAGCTCTAACAAAAAATTTAAAGCCCCATTTGGTTGGTTTTTTTGGCATATATTGACGTCTTGAGCCTGCTTTCTTGCCTTTGTAGGGTACCATCATTTCGTCGATTGAATATGACTTTTCCTCTTCGATGGCCAAACAGTTTTGCCTTACGTGTTCCATTACTGGTCTAATCTTGAAATAACGGTCCTTATGACTCTCATCTCTTAAAAAATATGAACTAATCAGGGCATCTATACATTTCAACAATAACGCGAGGACCTCTGCGTTATTGTTGAAATGTATAGATGCCCTGATTAGTTCATATTTTTTAAGAGACATTACTTCGGCAATTGGTGCAAAACGCGTAGTCTGCGCCCAGTAGTCAGTGTAAGCTGGCATGCTTACAATGCCCATTAAAATTTCAATACCGACAAATGATTTTATATCTTTAACGTTTAGATTAACTGATTTACCACGTTTTTGGACATAATATAAATTAGTCATTTCAGTTATATGGCTCCACAATTCATCATTCCAAAACATGTTCCAATACTCCGTAGGAGTTTTATCATTGTAGTCTATGGCAGGGTGAAATTCTGAATCAGCTATGTTTACATTCGCGTTAAATTTTTGCCGTTTAAATTTAAATTCCATTTTTTCAAGTTTTCGTTGTCTATTTATTGGGATGGATGTAGAAGGGCCAATATCATTTTTATTTATAGCATTTCTGGTACGGCGTGTAGAAATTCCCAAAGGGGTTGCTGGAGATGGAATCGCTTGAAGCGGCGGTAAATTGGAACTAATTCTTGGAGACTGCGCTGACGTGTTGACTTCAGATAGAGAAGTTTGAACAGAAATATTTGGAGACGGTGCTGACATGGTGACTATAGACGGCGAAGGTTGAAGGGTAAAGTTATTCGATGCGGGAGGATAAATGGGAATATCATTTTCATTATTATTTAATAGGGAAGGACTTCCTCCGGTATCAAAGTCGTCGAATCGTCGTATGGTAGATGAGAGAGAACAGCATTTTCATTATCCTCGTCATTCTCAACGTCTGATAATTCGGAATCAGAGGGCGGAACCAAAGCCAAAATCTTTTGCGCACGCCATGCTTTTTTATTACATGCAGAATTACCTATAACAACCATTGTAAACCATTCACATACAAAATCCATCACCATAAAGTATCAGTTATATTAAATTTTAGTTACTAAGCATTGACACCCAATTAAATTATTATTGTTAGTAAATCTAGCAAGGTCCGTTATTTGGGACACAAACAATAGCACCTACATTGTCGGTAAATTGACAACGTCCGTTAAAAGTGACACCATATATTTAGAGTTATAATAGTACAAATTTGCTTGAAAAATAATTACTTATCGATCAATAATAAACAAACAACTCACCTTTTTTTGAACGAGCTGTAGTACGCGCTGGTTTAACCATTATTTTACACAAAAATTTGCGAATATTCACACGAATATACTGACCGTCGCGATCTGTGATTTCGAATGACCAACCGTTCTCGCCATGTCGCGCGCGTCGGGAAGTCTGTGTGCGAGCGGGATAGATTATATCATCGCAGTGACGCTCCATTCAAAAACAGATACAATTTGCGTTTAGTTAACGCAGTAGCTGGTGTGTTTTAATTGTCACAAAAAACGGACAAAAACGCTTTAAGGGTTAAGTACGCCTGGTTGGACATAAATATTTTTATTTGTTATTTATTTTTAGGATAATAATAATTCGACCAGACAGTCCTAAGCCTGTGCAAAGTATGAAGGAAAGTTCGATGATTTTATTCATTGATTACATGGAATTAAAAAATAATTATTTAAAAATCTTTTGCATAAATTAGTGCAATTAATAAAATTCTGCATAATCTTTAACTACCTAATAATAATATACATCATAAGAGAGATTATTCGTTTACCTCACTATTCTATTTCGTTGTCATTGTGTAAAACAGCATTATAAAAGGATAATTGATAGCAGTTTACAATAACTGTTATCAGAAAATAATGCAACACTGTTATTCGTTATTGCGATACAACCAGAGAGACACCAACCACACCACCAAACTGGTTAAACCAGTTTGGTGGTGTGGTTGGTGTCTCTCTCTCGAGTCGGTCCCTCATATCTGAGGAGGTCAGCATCAGGGTTGCATCTGGAGCGAATGATCTGCTTCCACCGGTTTCTTGGTGGTGTAAGGAAATAAAATGGTCCACTTACAGTTTAAGTTGTATTTGGTCCAACACAAAGCACTTACACTACACATCCACGCATTCAGAAGGGGAATTGGAATTATGCGTAGCACAAGCAATAGCGACGGTCAAGAGGCAAATAGAAAGTTCAACAAATAGCATAAAGCAGAAACAAAGCGTGCGCGATCTAAGCTAGCCAGTGAAGGCGACGTGCGTTCCGTGTCGGAAGAGGTTTCTGACTAGCGACCACGCGATCCGCGAGCGCGGTTGCGCCCGCGCACGATCGAGAACTAGAGATGGGAATAATGGTTGTATCGCAATAACGAATAACAGTGTTGCATTATTTTCTGATAACAGTTATTGTAAACTGCTATCAATTATCCTTTTATAATGCTGTTTTACACAATGACAACGAAATAGAATAGTGAGGTAAACGAATAATCTCTCTTATGATGTATATTATTATTAGGTAGTTAAAGATTATGCAGAATTTTATTAATTGCACTAATTTATGCAAAAGATTTTTAAATAATTATTTTTTAATTCCATGTAATCAATGAATAAAATCATCGAACTTTCCTTCATACTTTGCACAGGCTTAGGACTGTCTGGTCGAATTATTATTATCCTAAAAATAAATAACAAATAAAAATATTTATGTCCAACCTGGCGTACTTAAGAGTTCATTAATTTTACTTATTATTATACAAGAAAATCACATTATTTACACAATTGAATTAATTAATTACAAGCATAAAAAGTCTTATTTTCAATTTCCATGTAGGAACATCAATTTTGTGACTTTACTGGACGTTAACCGTGTGCGCCTTATGAGTTGTCCGGCTTTAGAAAACGTACGTTCGCATGGCACTGACGTCACTACAATATTGCATTTTTTATTAAATAATGAAAATAGTGAGGGGTAAATCATTTTGTGACCACGCCACCATTTTAAAGGGCAGTCTTAGACAGTTTTTTTACCTGATTTAAGTACATCTCAACTTCTTCTCTTACTTTTGTATAAACAGAGCGGGGTTGTTGAGATGCCGATATTTTGCGGTCAATTTCACTCCACAAAGAAAACTGCCCTGCAGATCTCGTCGATGCAATTGGTTCGTCTTCTTGGACATCGAAGGTCTCACAAATGTGGTCAATGATATAATTTTTTGTAGATCTTAAATGAGCGTCATCAAACGCATCATGTATGAAGCGTGGATCCAACAAGGTGCATACCGCTATATGCTGGTTATCTTGAATATTTGAAAACATATCCATCAGACCGGCATTCAACTCTCCTAATCAATGATTTCACAGGAGTATAATAGTTACGACTTGCGAGCATTTGCTGATAAATATTTAACAACCCTTGAGTAATTTGCCAAAAACGATTGCCTTGCGGGCAGTTAAATAATTCTCCGCGCTCATTATAAAGGGTAGCTTCATAGAGAGGTTTCAAAACATCACAATATTGCTCTAAGCAATTCCATTCTTCGAGGGGTATAACTGGCAAGTCCGTGTTAAGATTTGGAACTGTCGCTCTGATGGCTAAGATGGCTTCTTATAGTTGTAACAAGCGTTGTAACATTAGAAATGTCGAGTTCCATCGTGTTGGTACAGAAATATGTAATTAAAATTAATGCACTTCCTTCAGCTACTCCTTGGGCATTTAATTGGTATTTTATTCATTTTTCTTTTGCCAATGAGCTGATTGCTTTTGAAAATGGCTTGACAGTTTTTTGGACTTTGGGAATCCGAATTGTTCCACTTAAATCATCTGGGTGATTTAAGTATACCAAACGGTGGACTTAAATCACCTGGCTTAAAATATCATAGGTGAATAAGGTCGACCGTAAAAAACGAATATATTTAGTATACTTTAATCACCTTTGTTTGAATAAATTATAGTTTTTCAATTATTTATTAAAAACATATTTTGATTTTTAATGTTTTTTTTTATACCACTAAGGTGACAAACAAACATACGGTCCGCCTGATGGAAAGCAGTTACCGTAGCCTATGGACGCCTGTAACACCAGAGGCATCACGTGCGCGTTGCCGACCCTGTAAAAACATTATCGCCCCTTTATAAAATTATTTTATCAAAATAAAAAAATAAACAAAATGTGATTTATCGCAATTTTTCTAAAAAGTGCCCAACAGTGACCTCTCCTGTGAGCAACTGCATCTGATACTGTAATATTAAATCATCTAATGTCATGGTTTTTTTAGAACGATTTGATGTAGATGGCTGTTCGCTCAAGCTATTAGGATTGTTTTGCAGAAATCGCTCCATATTCAACTTGGCGTCTTTACATAACACATTCAAAATCTGAACAATATTGGAAGAATTTCTGTGGAAAGCATGGTTCAACTTATGATGCCATCCCTTTAAGCTGTTATTAGTGAGATGCCTTTCATTTGCAATACACCACACGTGAATGAAATCTTTACGCATCCAAAATTTTTCAAAATACGTTAAAAATGTCGAGACGTTGGAGAAGTCTGAATATTCTTTTTTTATATAGTCCCATCCGTCTAAAATAAGATGATTTGGAAGTAAAGCCATTGAACCACACAATGAAATGCATCTACGGGCATGTTTATCTTTAAGCATCTTCAAACTTTTCGCTTTTCTCAATAGGCATGTCTCGAAATGAAACCAGCATCCTTTTTTAACTATATCGGGGAAAACAGATTTCATCGCCTTCATTGCTCCCTCTTCGAAATCTGTTAAAAACTTCTTAGGGTTCCAATCTGGTATCTGTGATTTTATCATAGAAAATAAAATAACATATGCCTTATATGTTTTGTGGGACATTAACGCATATATAAGAGGTGTTACCTCTGTAACGCTGCTCGTACTTCCTGTGTCCCCGTGTATTCTGTATAGTTGAAGAAATGGGAAAGGACAAATTTTAAAAGTTCCATCTCCGAAAAAAGTGTAAAATTGACTCATATTTTTTTTTACTTCTTCGGAACAGAATAGTGTTACTCGTATACCATCGTCATTGTAATCAGATAAAAGAAAGTCTTTAAATTGGATAGGTACTTCAACATCCACTGCCTTTTTATATATAATTTTATTTACACCAAGACTTTGATTTCTTCGCTTATAACCAGTGATCGGCGTTAGTAGAGCCATTTGGGGTCAATGGACTTGAATGTTGATGTTAGTATGGATATGACCACGGGATTCCGGGATTACGTTTATTCTACATTCTATTTTTCCAAATGTCGCTGTAATAAATAAAGGTAAACAGTTTGATATATCGTAAGTACAACCAGAATTACTTTTCAATGATCGTCAGTCCTACTAATATTATAAATGTGAAAATTTGTAAGTTTCTTTGTTTGTTATTCAATAACGCGTAATAATGAACGCGTAAACGACTAAACGGATTTGAATGAAATAGATAGACGATAACTGAGGATGTAGGAGATTTTTATTCCGAAATTTCTATGGGAGAAATAACTAGTATGAAATAAACATAACAAATCTTAAGAAATCAATCACCTTATTGTGTAGTGTAGTTCTTTCGTTCGTATGTTACGTATTTTTTAATTCTGAATTATTTTATTCTGAATCTGCTCAATATAATATTTTAATAAGTACTTTTTTAATAAAATTATATTGTAAAATTTGAAAATTTTGAAATAATAAAGATAAAAAATAAAAGAAATATTCAAAACATGACAATATTTATTATATCTTTCAAAATCAACAGCATTAAAAAAATGTGACATTAACAGTAATTTACAGAGTTAAAATAAATAACCATAATTTTTTCTAAATTCTCCAGTTTTAGTCTATTCCTTTTGATACTTAATATCCACTTATAAACCGAAAATGATCTCTCGACATCTACTGAAGTGAGTGGGGCGAATTTGTACGGTAAAATGTCGTTATCAATATCTACTTCACGTGACAGTATCTCACTGTATGTTCTCAAAATATCTAAGTCCGGATTCCTTGACATGACATTCTCTACTTTTTGTTTTACGGATTCGGTTGAACTCCAATTAATTAAAGCCCTTACCTCATCGAATATTTGGAATGATTCCACTATCGCTAGATTTGAGTTTTGTAAATTTAGAATTGCAAATTCAATTGAGCCAAAATATTCAACAATGTATCTCAAATCGTTTTCGATATTTGGTTTTTCACACATTTGTTTAGCGACTCGAATTGATAATGCTTCTGGTGCCCTCAAATGTGTTAAAACTGTTTTTATTTCATTAAAATATTTTAGGTAATACGAAACAGCATGCAACCAAGTTCCCCACCGTGTTATTACGGGTTCTGGAGGTAAAGGCATGTTGGGGTATAGATCTTTCAATATCTTAACTCTACTAGGAGCCTTTAAAAAAACTTTTTTCACATTAGAAATTAGGCAGTCTATGTCAGGGTATTCGGAACGAATCGTTTCTGAAACTCTATGCAGAGCGTGGGCTAAACATGTCACGTGTTTCATATTTGGTAAAAATTGTTTTAATAAACGTCCAGCTAATAGCATGTATGCCACACTGTCCGTGCATAATACTAATATGTTTCCAACATTAGCGTCACTAGATTCACCCCACATGTTTTCTAAACATTCGATTACAAAATTTGAAATCGTCCTACCGTTAACTTGCTCTAACATTTTACATGCAATTAAGTATGGTTTATTCATATTTTCTAAATTTAGTGGCTTGACTAAAAAATTTACAATATATCTGCCTAAAAAGTCAGTAGTTTCTTCTAATTTGTTTTTAATCTATGACATTTGTTCTATAATGAGCTTAATATACATTTCTGAACGCACGCATACATTTGGCGTACGCACGTACGACAACGTCACATTTGACAGCTACGACAACCAAAGAGAATGTAACCACTACGTTTTAACGACAACCACGAACATTTTGTATGGGAAAATGTTTTTTCTTTTATTTTATTTTTTCGAGAATTTTCCAATGTTTTTAAAAGTTATTCTGCTATTCGGGACGGAAACAAATCCAACAAATCAAAAACCATGGCAATCGGTCCAGCCGTTCTCGAGTTATAAGTGTTGTAACAAACACGACTTTCTTTTATATATATAGATATGAAAACAAACTTTGGTAAACGAAATTGTATTTTACAAAAACTCTGAGTAACACTCTCTGAGTAGCGGTATAGCCCAGTTGAATATGAGTGGTCCCTTACCTTATCCTAGTAACAACCCCTCACATAACTATTTTTCGACTCATCGATTTTATTCTGCTCATCGCTTGTTAAAGGTAACATTGGATTTATTTCAAATATTGTGTATTTTATCACGTCTGCGTATATACTATATTCGAAAATTTTTTGAACATAGCCTTGTTCGCGATATGATACATATTTATTGCGAGACCTAACATACGAACATCCAATATAATAACCAAATGCTGCAGGTTAATGTTTTTGTAAATCAGTTGTATATAATTTGAATTAATTCCAGTATTATCCGATGTTGGTTGTAATAAAGATTTGAAATCTGCATAGATTACGAAAGCATATCTTGCATCCTTTTTTGGTTATGGTGGGTTTTAACCAGTTTGGTGGTGTGGTTGGTGTCTCTCTCTCGAGTCGGTCCCTCATATCTGAGGAGGTCAGCATCAGGGTTGCATCTGGAGCGAATGATCTGCTTCCACCGGTTTCTTGGTGGTGTAAGGAAATAAAATAGTCCACTTACAGTTGTATTTGGTCCAACACAAAGCACTTACACTACACATCCACGCATTCAGAAGGGGAATTGGAATTATGCGTAGCACAAGCAATAGCGACGGTCAAGAGGCAAATAGAAAGTTCAACAAATAGCATAAAGCAGAAACAAAGCGTGCGCGATCTAAGCTAGCCAGTGAAGGCGACGTGCGTCCCGTGTCGGAAGAGGTTTCTGACTAGCGACCACGCGATCCGCGAGCGCCGCGTGCGCCCGCGCACGATCGAGAACTAGAGATGGGAATAATGGTTGTATCGCAATAACGAATAACAGTGTTGCATTATTTTCTGATAACAGTTATTGTAAACTGCTATCGATTATCCTTTTATAATGCTGTTTTACACAATGACAACGAAATAGAATAGTGAGGTAAACGAATAATCTCTCTTATGATGTATATTATTATTAGGTAGTTAAAGATTATGCAGAATTTTATTAATTGCACTAATTTATGCAAAAGATTTTTAAATAATTATTTTTTAATTCCATGTAATCAATGAATAAAATCATCGAACTTTCCTTCATACTTTGCACAGGCTTAGGACTGTCTGGTCGAATTATTATTATCCTAAAAATAAATAACAAATAAAAATATTTAAGTCCAACCAGGCGTACTTAAAAGTTCATTAATTTTATATACAAGAAAATCACATTATTTACACAATTGAATTAATTAATTACAAGCATAAAAAGTCTTATTTTCAATTTCCATGTAGGAACATCAATTTTGTGACTTTACTGGACGTTAAACGTGTGCGCCTTATGAGTTGTCCGGCTTTAGAAAACGTACGTTCGCATGGCACTGACGTCACTACAATATTGCATTTTTTATTAAATAATGAAAATAGTGAGGGGTAAATCATTTTGTGACCACGCCACCATTTTATAGGGCAGTCTTAGACAGTTTTTTTACCTGATTTAAGTACATCTCAACTTCTTCTCTTACTTTTGTATAAACAGAGCGGGGTTGTTGAGATGCCGATATTTTGCGGTCAATTTCACTCCACAAAGAAAACTGCCCTGCAGATCTCGTCGATGCAATTGGTTCATCTTCTTGGACACCGAGGGTCTCACAAATGTGGTCAATGATATAATTTTTTGTAGATCTTAAATGATCGTCATCAAACGCATCATGTTTGAAGCGTGGATCCAACAAGGTGCATACCGCTATGTGCTGGTTATCTTGAATATTTGAAAACATATCCATCATACCGGCAATCAACTCTCCTAATCAATGATTTCACAGGAGTATAATAGTTACGACTTGCGAGCATTTGCTGATAAATATTTAACAACCCTTGAGTAATTTGCCAAAAACGATTGCCTTGCGGGCAGTTAAATAATTCTCCGCGCTCATTATAAAGGGTAGCTTCATAGAGAGGTTTCAAAACATCACAATATTGCTCTAAGCAATTCCATTCTTCGAGGGGTATAACTGGCAAGTCCGTGTTAAGATTTGGAACTGTCGCTCTGATGGCTAAGATGGCTTCTTATAGTTGTAACAAGCGTTGTAACATTAGAAATGTCGAGTTCCATCGTGTTGGTACAGAAATATGTAATTAAAATTAATGCACTTCCTTCAGCTACTCCTTGGGCATTTAATTGGTATTTTATTCATTTTTCTTTTGCCAATGAGCTGATTGCTTTTGAAAATGGCTTGACAGTTTTTTGGACTTTGGGAATCCGAATTGTTCCACTTAAATCATCTGGGTGATTTAAGTATACCAAACGGTGGACTTAAATCACCTGGCTTAAAATATCATAGGTGAATAAGGTCGACCGTAAAAAACGAATATATTTAGTATACTTTAATCACCTTTGTTTGAATAAATTATAGTTTTTCAATTATTTATTAAAAACATATTTTGATTTTTAATGTTTTTTTTTATACCACTAAGGTGACAAACAAACATACGGTCCGCCTGATGGAAAGCAGTTACCGTAGCCTATGGACGCCTGTAACACCAGAGGCATCACGTGCGCGTTGCCGACCCTGTAAAAACATTATCGCCCCTTTATAAAATTATTTTATCAAAATAAAAAAATAAACAAAATGTGATTTATCGCAATTTTTCTAAAAAGTGCCCAACAGTGACCTCTCCTGTGAGCAACTGCATCTGATACTGTAATATTAAATCATCTAATGTCATGGTTTTTTTAGAACGATTTGATGTAGATGGCTGTTCGCTCAAGCTATTAGGATTGTTTTGCAGAAATCGCTCCATATTCAACTTGGCGTCTTTACATAACACATTCAAAATCTGAACAATATTGGAAGAATTTCTGTGGAAAGCATGGTTCAACTTATGATGCCATCCCTTTAAGCTGTTATTAGTGAGATGCCTTTCATTTGCAATACACCACACGTGAATGAAATCTTTACGCATCCAAAATTTTTCAAAATACGTTAAAAATGTCGAGACGTTGGAGAAGTCTGAATATTCTTTTTTTATATAGTCCCATCCGTCTAAAATAAGATGATTTGGAAGTAAAGCCATTGAACCACACAATGAAATGCATCTACGGGCATGTTTATCTTTAAGCATCTTCAAACTTTTCGCTTTTCTCAATAGGCATGTCTCGAAATGAAACCAGCATCCTTTTTTAACTATATCGGGGAAAACAGATTTCATCGCCTTCATTGCTCCCTCTTCGAAATCTGTTAAAAACTTCTTAGGGTTCCAATCTGGTATCTGTGATTTTATCATAGAAAATAAAATAACATATGCCTTATATGTTTTGTGGGACATTAACGCATATATAAGAGGTGTTACCTCTGTAACGCTGCTCGTACTTCCTGTGTCCCCGTGTATTCTGTATAGTTGAAGAAATGGGAAAGGACAAATTTTAAAAGTTCCATCTCCGAAAAAAGTGTCAAATTGACTCATATTTTTTTTTACTTCTTCGGAACAGAATAGTGTTACTCGTATACCATCGTCATTGTAATCAGATAAAAGAAAGTCTTTAAATTGGATAGGTACTTCAACATCCACTGCCTTTTTATATATAATTTTATTTACACCAAGACTTTGATTTCTTCGCTTATAACCAGTGATCGGCGTTAGTAGAGCCATTTGGGGTCAATGGACTTGAATGTTGATGTTAGTATGGATATGACCACGGGATTCCGGGATTACGTTTATTCTACATTCTATTTTTCCAAATGTCGCTGTAATAAATAAAGGTAAACAGTTTGATATATCGTAAGTACAACCAGAATTACTTTTCAATGATCGTCAGTCCTACTAATATTATAAATGTGAAAATTTGTAAGTTTCTTTGTTTGTTATTCAATAACGCGTAATAATGAACGCGTAAACGACTAAACGGATTTGAATGAAATAGATAGACGATAACTGAGGATGTAGGAGATTTTTATTCCGAAATTTCTATGGGAGAAATAACTAGTATGAAATAAACATAACAAATCTTAAGAAATCAATCACCTTATTGTGTAGTGTAGTTCTTTCGTTCGTATGTTACGTATTTTTTAATTCTGAATTATTTTATTCTGAATCTGCTCAATATAATATTTTAATAAGTACTTTTTTAATAAAATTATATTGTAAAATTTGAAAATTTTGAAATAATAAAGATAAAAAATAAAAGAAATATTCAAAACATGACAATATTTATTATATCTTTCAAAATCAACAGCATTAAAAAAATGTGACATTAACAGTAATTTACAGAGTTAAAATAAATAACCATAATTTTTTCTAAATTCTCCAGTTTTAGTCTATTCCTTTTGATACTTAATATCCACTTATAAACCGAAAATGATCTCTCGACATCTACTGAAGTGAGTGGGGCGAATTTGTACGGTAAAATGTCGTTATCAATATCTACTTCACGTGACAGTATCTCACTGTATGTTCTCAAAATATCTAAGTCCGGATTCCTTGACATGACATTCTCTACTTTTTGTTTTACGGATTCGGTTGAACTCCAATTAATTAAAGCCCTTACCTCATCGAATATTTGGAATGATTCCACTATCGCTAGATTTGAGTTTTGTAAATTTAGAATTGCAAATTCAATTGAGCCAAAATATTCAACAATGTATCTCAAATCGTTTTCGATATTTGGTTTTTCACACATTTGTTTAGCGACTCGAATTGATAATGCTTCTGGTGCCCTCAAATGTGTTAAAACTGTTTTTATTTCATTAAAATATTTTAGGTAATACGAAACAGCATGCAACCAAGTTCCCCACCGTGTTATTACGGGTTCTGGAGGTAAAGGCATGTTGGGGTATAGATCTTTCAATATCTTAACTCTACTAGGAGCCTTTAAAAAAACTTTTTTCACATTAGAAATTAGGCAGTCTATGTAAGGGTATTCGGAACGAATCGTTTCTGAAACTCTATGCAGAGCGTGGGCTAAACATGTCACGTGTTTCATATTTGGTAAAAATTGTTTTAATAAACGTCCAGCTAATAGCATGTATGCCACACTGTCCGTGCATAATACTAATATGTTTCCAACATTAGCGTCACTAGATTCACCCCACATGTTTTCTAAACATTCGATTACAAAATTTGAAATCGTCCTACCGTTAACTTGCTCTAACATTTTACATGCAATTAAGTATGGTTTATTCATATTTTCTAAATTTAGTGGCTTGACTAAAAAATTTACAATATATCTGCCTAAAAAGTCAGTAGTTTCGTCAAGAGAGATCCACAATTTTTCATGACGAATCACATTATATATGGTATTCATTTTCTCTTTATATAACTTATCTACATATGTTTTTCTTAGAATTGTCTCGGATGGTAGTTTAGGGCGATTAGCGCAATGACAGCATAAATACTTGGTAAAGAAATATTTAAAAGCCGGGTTATTCATTTGAGACCAAGGAATATTGCACAATATGAAAAACTCTATGAGATCAAAGTAAAATCTTTCATAGGGTTTTTTGGATATCCCTTGGTGTACGGGTCCCTCTATGTGCCTTTTCACATTGCTTTTCTTACATGCAATATTAGTTTCACATTTTGTACAATATATTGATTTATCGGTAAATTCGTACAATAATTCAGGATGATCCTCAATCCATGTCAGTACCGTTTCTTCTTTCACTTGCCGTGCCATCTTGTATCGATCTTCACAATAGAATTCCAATTCACAGAAATGAAGCAATCGTCACCTAAACAATCAAGATAGAAAGAATAAAAAAATGTATCTCGGTTACTTTACTCTTTTTTTTATAATACGTCGGGTGGGAAACAAGAGGTCACCGTAGCCTATGTAGGCGTGCAACATAAAATGTGTCGCTCGCGTGTTGTCACCCCCTTTGCTAACGCAGCTACTTCTTCCTCTTTCTGGAGACTTCACTCACTCGCAGAAACACAACAATCCTCCAGGGAACTGTTATTTGACTGCAGTCTTCTGTGTGGTGGAAGTACTTTCCCGGTCGGGCTATCTTTGTGCCCTACTTCTCTTTCGCCAGAGCCTCAATAGTTAATTGGCAGGGTGCACCACGTGCAGATGAGGTTATCTTTAGTTTTTAAGGTGATATTGAACTTACACCCAATTTACTAAGCTCAAAAGACTAAAGAAAGGTGACCAAAATTCAGCTTACCGTATCATAAAGAATTCAGGTGCCAGCTTAAAGTCCAACCAATCAGTATCAAATCGTAGTCTGGTAATTGATGTGTGGATTACTGCAACGTATTCATTTTCGAAATGTAAGAACGGAGCAACCGTCACCTGAATAATAAACGTATGACTGTTGAAAGTATATCGAGCACATCCTTTTTAACTTTTCAGAATACTGTAAAAACTAGTCGACCAAGTTGAATAGACAATGTATTCTGCTTTTTTCTTTACCCGCTTAGGTACCGCCTAGGCTCAGGTCTAGGAGCACATGCGGATGACGTCACGTTTGACAGTGGTTTAGTTAACTCGGTTGACTAGTATACACCGTGTTCTTATGGATATACATTAACTTTGCAAAACACTACTAAACATATAGTGAAAAAATCTTACAAGGGATGTAGTACTTAAAAATGGTTCGTTGCAAGGTTATGTTTACCTTTATTTTATTACATTTTAATTAAGTTCAATAAGAAAGGATCTTTGTTCGGGCCATATTGCCGCTTAATGCAATTAAAATGAGAATCTATCAAACTGCTATCTCTAGGCCTGCACGGCAACCGCGCCTTATATCGTGGGCTTCGAGCCTTCGATTAATAGATGCAGGGAATGCTATATACGACGTTTATATATATATAAACGTCGTACAGCCGAGCCGCGAGGCGAAATTGCCGTGTAGACATGCGGATCTTATGTTTGTTTGTCATACGACGTAGAATAAAAAAAAGGAAAAATGAATTTCATACACAACTTCTTGGTAAATGTAAGAAAAAAGATCATGACGAAAAAAATGATCTTCGTCATGAAAATAACGAGATCAAAGAACCAAAGAGTATTTCAAACATTTAGCTTTAGAAATAAAAATACAACGTTGCAATTTTGGATAAAAAGTCATGCAATATCGTATGATTTACGGAAAACATTTAAATTGTATGAAAATTTAAAATATAAATTGATATTTGTGTCCATAATTTAAAAAAAAATAGGTTCGATTATCTGAATTGCAAGCCGAAGTAAATGTATATCCTTAGGAATACGCCGTATATTGGATCGATATTGTTGTTGAAAAAATAGGACGAACTAAATGAAAGAGAAACTTGGTGAGCAAACTTCATAAATAAAGAAGCGAAACTCTATAAGTTATTCAAAGAAATGTTAAAAATCAGCTTACCGTATCGCTTATGATGAAAAATACAGGTCCCAGCAAAAAGTTTAACAGAATCACAAAATCAAATCGTTGTCCAGTAAAGCAAGCCAAAATTGTACGTTAGAGAAAATTCAGAAATCCGTTAAACTAGCCAAGGTCAAAGAAAGGTATCACAGTATCACTTAGATCACTCGTGCGCACTCAAAGAACCGAAGAACAAGTGAGCAGTAGTCGACCGAGACAATAGACGCAGCGAATGCTATCAACGTAGATAGCATTCGCTGCGTCTATTGGTCAAAATGTCACCCCGCGCGCTATGACGAATACATCCCTTCCCACCCCTCACCCCTCACGCTTAGGTACCAAAATGGCTTTAGTTCTAAGAAAACTAGCCAATAACGCGAAATTTTATTCTTGCCTAATTGGGCAACTAGAAATTATCATCCACCACAGTCTGCCGACTGTGGTGGAAGACAATTGCTAGATTATAGTATGAAAATATAAATAGAAAGTTTCTTTTATCTAATCAAAATCTTCGTAACAATGTAGGTTTTGTAGACAGCATTAAGTAATGGAACACTAATAAACCAGAAACGTGTAGAACTAACTATTTTCTATGTTATTTCACCATTTTTTTTCATCTAATATAATATTGATCTTTTTACTATGTACTGGTGTAAATTTTATCAAACATAATGTTGATATACAACGTGTAACTTCAAGTACGCTAAACCTAATAATAGTTTGTTCAGAATCATAAGTAGAATCAATTCCATAATTTTCATCCATTTTTAAAATAACTGGTATTGAAAAACAATTATTATTTTTTTTAATTACCGTGTCTATTATTAAATTGCGCTCGACAATCAAGCTAGAAAATGTGAAGTAGGTAAACAAACGTAATACCGCCGCGTCCAAAAAGTCTTAAGCGCCGTGCAAAGAGCGGCGCTTACGCGTCATTAACGCGATGTCCGCTCTTTAATATTAATATTTGCCTATCATTGCCATTGGCGCGTCTTTTTGATAAGAAAGCGCCACAGAGCTCAAAAACTATTAGAATTATTAGGAAAACAAAAAAAGTGTTCATATCTCCGAGAAAATTTTTTTTTTCGAAATTATTACTTGGATATATCATTTATAATAATAAAACTCAGTTGGGGAGTTTGAAGTTTTGCGTACTTGGAGTTACTAGGGAATGAAATCTCGCGCGGCGGGGCCTGAGGTAGCGGTCGGGGGACGAGGTCTCGCTCAGATTCGCTTGTTGCGTACATTTTTTTGCATAAATAACCACAAAAATACGTGAACGTAATGAACTCGTTGACAACAATTATTACCTACTAGTAAACAAACAAGCAAGTAGACGCAACAAGCGAATCTGAGCGAGACCTCGTCCACCGACCGCTACCTCAGGCCCCGTCGCCGCCGCGCGAGATCTCGCGAGAACGAGATTGCATTCACTAGGAGTTACACGTTGTCTAAGATGTTACACCATGATACTCTGCCTCCTCGTAAGTATGCGTGAAGATATTTAGTATGTTATATACATACTGTAATCTAACACTGAATATAGGTGACAATTCGATTAGAAAGAAATTAGAAAAAAAATCTCCAGACATACAGTTCAGAAAAATAATTAAATAAAAGATTTATTTATTTATTAAATGATAATAAAAGCATGGTAAAACAAAATGAATGTTAATTAATGAATGTTAAACAAAATCGTTGAATGAAAATGCCGGGATTTGGGAGGCGTATCCATATTAAGACAACGGTCACAAATCCCGCGTAATGGCTCTACTAACGCCGATCACTGGTGATGAGGCAGGAAAAAATGATCTGTCGTGGTCCAGTCGACAATGGCCCGTGACATGTGGCCCAAGGACTCGTATTCGCGCATGAACTCAATGTACTTTTCCCGTAGTACAGGGTCGCGGGACATACGACGCTCCATGGCCAGCAGTCTTTTCTCTGCCAAAGCCCTCGATTTACCCAGAAGAGGGGGCAGTCAAGGGGGGCTGGTCCAGGCGTGGCCTGATGGGGAGGAGCTTCCGGAGCCTTCTGCAATCAATTGACGCTGTTTACGTTTTGGCGGTATCCACCGCCATCGGTTTGAGTATGTTCTCACAAATCAGGTGCAGTATTTTCTGATTCACTGGCCTCACTTTCCGAGTGGATGATACGACGGCGACGATTACGTTCATTCGACTGCAATATTAAAAAACTCTCGTTATCATCTTCAGAAGTCACGTGAAAACTTAAATTCAGCAAACTTATTTCAATGTCCTCGATTTGTGCTAAATCTTCTTGGGTCACTTCAAAATTTTCGAAATGTTTCATGGTGACTTACATGAATACTCAGACGGTACCCTAACTTTTATAAAAACACGACATTGACCTACTCACTACGCGAGCGCCAAGGCAAATGAACAACTCAACGAGCGTATTGCTGACACTCACGGGTGCGGTCGGTGAAACGCGGGGAGAGGCTGACAGCGTGATCCGCGCGGCCACCGCGCACAGAAAGTCGGTTGAGCGCTCTCACAGGCCGCGACGGACACTGGTGTCTGCCATTTGACATCTCGGAAAATAATGAGTATACCGCTGTTTCCGTAAGTACAATATAAAAAAAAAAACACCTCAACGATTTTTGGACTTTTTTCGATTTAATAGTGCGGCCCCTGGTAAAAAGTATGCTATCGGACATGCGGTATCCGTCATGGTGTTCAACGTGTTAATTATAGTATTCGATATAGTTTACTTACTTATTTTAAAATATGTAGGTAGTATAATGATACACTAACTTTAATCATAACAAATTAAGATAATTAATAATATTTAAAATGACGATATTAATTACTACAAATATTTTTCCATGAACTAATTGTAAAATATATTCACATAAATCATTAAATAATTAGTATAAAAATTCAAGTCAATCTAACTATAAAATTAATTACTTAAATAAACTATGCAAGATGGCCAACATAATTATTAATGTCTTACGTTATTTAAATATACTCACTTATAAGAACAGGCTGCTGGCTCGTCGAGGGTCGACCCTCAGCGGCTACAGAAGGCCGCCTCGACGGACCAGCAGCTAGAAGATCTGCAGGACCTGATTAAAAAAGAAAAAGTTAATATTCAGTCAACAAACAGGAAGTTTAGTACTATGAATGTCTTACGTTATTTAAATATACTCACTTATAAGAACAGGCTGCTGGCTCGTCGAGGGACGACCCTCAGTGGCGACAGAAGGCCGCCTCGACGGACCAGCTGCTGGAAGATCTGCAGGACCTGATTAAAAAAGAAAAAGTTAATATTCAGTCAACAAACAGGAAGTTTAGTACTATGAATGTCTTACGTTATTTAAATATACTCACTTATAAGAACAGGCTGCTGGCTCGTCGAGGGACGACCCTCAGCGGCGACAGAAGGCCGCCTCGACGGACCAGCTGCTGGAAGATCTGCACGCCCTGATTAAAAAAGAAAAAGTTAATATTCAGTCAACAAACAGGAAGTTTAGTACTATGAATGTCTTACGTTATTTAAATATACTCACTTATAACAATAGGCCGCTGGCTCGTCGAGGGACGACCCTCAGCGGCTACAGAAGGCCGCCTCGACGGACCAGCAGCTAGAAGATCTGCAGGACCTGATTAAAAAACAAAAAGTTAATATTCAGTCAACAAACAGGAAGTTTAGTACTATGAATGTCTTACGTTATTTAAATATACTCACCAATGGTGGAAGATGGCTGCAGATCTGCCGAGCCAGCATCTGCAGAGCTCCACGAAGTCGACACCTCGACTTGTGTCTACGCCTCGGGTGCCTGTAAAATAGTATTTAAGGGTGTAAGGGGTTCGTCAAATTAAGGGATGCTGCGTTGGCAGCGGGGGCGGCGAGATAATGCGAGCGATATTTTATGTACCTAAGTCCATTAACACTTCATGTTCTTGGACAACCTCGGGCGTAGACACACCTACCGCAGCGTCGACCACGACGAACTCGCAGGCTGTACGCTCGGGAGATGGTTTCCTGAAAATTTAAAATGCATTATTGAACGGAGTCATAATTATATATATGTTGCACGCATATATATGTAGTATAAAAAAAAACTTACAGAGAGCGCCTTTTGCGCGGGGGCGCGTCGGGCAGAAGCACGCGGTGGAGTTGGACGGACCGTTTTCTGTCCACCAACTCCTTGCGCACTTCTTTATTCAGCCCTGCCAGCCGACGCTAGGTCAGCTGGCGTTGAGAACGAACTTGTTCCAGTTCCGCACTGCAAAGAAATCATCTACTACATTTCATAGCCTGGATCTACAGCATAATGACGTGTGTGTTTGTGTCTGAGTGAGTATGTGTGTGATGTGACTGAGTATGTGTATGGTGATGCTTACGTCTCCTGTGAACCCTCTCCACGTTCACGTCCACCACGTCCACGACCCCTTCCTCTTCCCCGCCCTCGTCCCATGATGACGCCGGAATTGCCTTGTTGACTAAAATCAAATTAAAGCCATTAATAAAAAAAATAGCACCGATTCGCTGATTGTCAGTCAGCAGGGTGCACCGCGTGCAGGTGAAGTTGGCTTTGGTTCAAAGATGTTGATCAACCACTTACACCCATAATAATCTATACAAAGACTTGAAAATGACCTGATGATGATGATGATGATGATTATATTAATGTTAATATATAATTTTCGAAAAAAAAAAAACAGGCAAGTGCATAATAAAACATTGTCAGGCGTTATGTATACAAGACACCATCGAAAGCCACATCAAAATAACGAACAATATTCAGTACCGTCAACTGTGGCATCTTTACCATATTTTTTGACATTTAATCTATTTATTCAAATACGGAGCAAGTTAATGAACATTTTTGTATCCTAATGTGCAAAAAATGTTTGCGCCGAGTTGTTTAATGATTAAAATCTCCAAAATCTTAAATAGATTCGTCATAACGTTCAAAAATATGTATCAGGTAAAATTGACACAGTTTTGGCAACTTTATCCATGCTGCAGTTTTTATAGAAATACGATACTTGGAACGAGTTAACGTAAAGTTGTTAGTTCATTGTGGGCTGAATAACCGATATTGCTATTTTGGGAATGTACATCTTTGTATTAATACACCAAATTCGATACTTGGTAAAGATGCCACAAGATTTTCATAATTTTCATAGAAACTGGTCAATTTCGTAAGGGTTGTCACTATATAATAAAATGAAGCATTTAGGTATTTCAATATTTATTCTTAACCTCTAGCTCGTAATAACACAGTTAGGTAACAAAAATTAAAGCAAGTCTTTCTCAAAATACAAGAAGAAAATGAAAATTTGATTTATTCAAATATAATCACAAAAAGTCACATCAAAGTCTAGTCAAAATACACTATTATTACAATCATTTCTTGGTCTATAATTATGTATTATATCAACGACTTCTTTTTATTTGCTTATTATATATTGTACCATCACCTCTGCCATATCTTTTATAAAATGACACCTCGTATTTATTTCCAACTTTTTGAATTATTTTTCCTACATGATACTCAACTTTCTTTTTCAATATTTATCTTATTAATACATACTCATGAACGTTATAACGGATTAAATAATTTTGGTTCTTTTGCTGCAACCTGCTTCAATGTGATCAGCGAGGGTAGCGAGCGACGGGGGTTTAATCTACAGCGAAAAGCAGCATCTCTTCCGAGTAGCTTTTTTATAATTTCGTGCTCCCAAACATCTCCTACATCTTTTTTTTTTTATACGGATATTCGCATTCATTTTACCACCTGAAATAAAGATATTAAGTTGTTAGTTACCATCCCCAAAAGCAATATCTATTTTTTGTGATAAGTTAAACAATGCACATGCGCTAGTTTCTTACGTTATACGTATCGTATAGTAAGTAAGCCCGTGAAACTGAATAGCGTACCTATTAAAGGTTTAAGAATAGTGTGATGAAAGAGACATGCTTGTTTATTCCTACATATTAAAGAATCACTTTTTCCAACAACCTGTAATTTGTACATAATTAATCATAGGTATATAATAATTCTTACTTAAAAATAGTACAACCCTAACAGTAGGTAAAGTTGCCATCGTGCTAGGTGTGGTAACTTTACCTAACCTCAAACAACATTACCTTTGTCCATAACTCATGAAATCGTCGTTACAGGCAACTGATCATCGAATAAACGTATTATAAGAATGTGATATTTACCTTTCGATATCAACCACCTCATTTCGACTCATTTTTTTTCCACTGGAAGAAATTATTTCCGCCAACGCCGTGAACATAATTGACCGCATGTGAAGAAAAACCACAATATTCTGACAGATATCAATGTTACCAGAGTAAAACATTTTTTGGGTTGCCACAATTTAATATGAAATCTTCTCAGATGTCTAAGTTTACGCTATACTAGATAAATTTGGAGCAATTTCACAATATTTGTCCTATGGTGAGTGTAGGTAAATCCCAGGACATGCGAGGCTACTTTTTTCTTGGGATAGAAGAGTATCCCAGGACATGCGAGTGGTAATCATTGTTTAACTATGACAAATAAAAATTAAAATTATACAAGACCATTAAAAGGTATGTATATCTAATAATTTAAAAACTTAAATAAAAAGAAAAACATTATTAAACTACATCTTTTATATTTAATTAAGTTGACTGTCTCTGAGACTTTATTTAAGTGGTAGATTGTATTATATCTATAATAGCTAACATAATTACAAAAAATTGAAGTCATTTTTTGTCATTATGTTATTTTTTACAGGATCATTAAAAAGTTCAAGTCAGCCTTATAATACAAACTTCAGAATGAAAAAAAATTTTTTTTTTTAATTTTTCAATGTTTTTAGTCATACAAAACCTTAAATTGAACCACAACACCAATTAAGACACAAATTATACAAAATGATCAAATTTAATGTCTAAAATGACATTATTTTTGAGCTGATAGTTTTCTATCTATTGTTATTTTTTATCTGATTATATAATTAACTTAAAAATATTAGCACTAATGGTTAAGGATAATATATACAGAACAGAGCCGCAGGTGAGACCATGAGAAAATATTGAAATTGTTAATCAAATCAAAATATTAGCTATAATGATCGGGATAATAATGTCAATATTTTGTCATGGCTCTACCAATGGCGATGACTGCATCAAACCTGTCTCGCATAGAATTTACAAGGATTTCGCAGAGATCCTTGCTGCGAAATCTGTCCCAAACCTCGTCAACATGTGAGATTAGTGACGCTACAGTCCTATCATTTCATCCTATCTCTGGACCATAATTGCCCACAGATTTTCTATGAGATTGAGATCCGGAGAACGGGAAGGCCATGACACCGTTCGCACATCTGGCTGTTGCTGGATCCATTGTGTTGACTACACGAGACGTATGTATCGGGCAATTATCCTGAATAAAAAGAAATTCAGGGAAATCTTCTGCAGGATATTCAGTTCTCACTGTAGGCAACATTGTGTCCCGCAACAGCTCCACATAGCTTTGATCATACATTTGTTGGCCCTCCAGGGGATATAGACGAGATCCCCAGGACCTGCAGCACTCATCCAAGCCCACATATTAACGACAATTCTGTCTGAATTCTTGTTACGTATCACATTCCGCGCCTTAAATGCAGGAGGGGCCTCCTGACTTGACATAAAAGTTTTCTCGTCACAAAATATGGCGTGTGAAAAATCTACATCCGTATCTACATACTGTAATCTCTAGCGAAACGGAAGTCTGGCAGCTTTGTGGGCCTCTGTCAGAACTATTTTCCGCGCTGGTTTTCTATGCCGGATTCCGGCCCGTCGCAGCGCACATCAGACCACTTGCAGGGAACAATCATACACCTCCGCAAACATTCTTGTTGGAGTAAACGGATGTTGCTCGTATACTGATATCATCCTCTGCAAACAGTCCTTTTTCAAATCCGCAGCTGAGTCCGGTGCGGAATTTTCAACACATGGCCCTCGTTGTCGAACCGCCGGATCAATTTTCGCACAGTATTTCGCTTTAACAAAAATACAAACTATCATGAGATAAGCTATTCTAATACTACTTCCTATACTCCCGTCTAAATCTTATCAAAATTTTAAAACGAAATTTTTCGAAGATGTTTGCAGTTATACGGCTCACGTTTAGGTAATATATTTATTACTATTTACATACTACTTTAACAATTTTACTTTTTTTTTTCTGTATCCTCATTTAAGGTTTCCTTTTTCTTTTAAAACATTCCCAATGTGAACAAATAAAAAGTAAGATAATACAAATAATAACTTTACTTTTATGTGTAACTCTTCCGAAATCTGTCGTATATTTCTGCCCATGTCGCGAAGAAAAACGATACGACCTCGTTCTTCGGCGATCAAGTTCCGGTGCTTTATGAATCATGAATCAAAGATTTGTGTCTCGAAACAAATAGTGCTGTCACAAGCAACGTTGTGATGTGAAATGCGACTGCAAAATGAAATGCAATTGACTACTACAGATTGTCAGTTTTTTGTTGTAACGAAAGATTTAAGTCATAAAAACTTTAACAAAAAAGTCTTTCCTAATTGGTCAAGAAAATAGAGGGTTGGGTTAACTAGTGAACATGCTGCAAAGGAGAAATTTTGTTAAAGGGTCAACCGTGCACGTTGTCGATTGTACATGTCTACCTCTGTAATTGCTTTGGACAGTGGTGTACTATTGGGTTGGTTTTGATTTATAAAATCGTCGTAAATGTCCTATGGATTGTAGCCGTCTGTCTTTTTTTCTGTGGAGGATCCGGATGGTGTAGGATTGACTTGTTGTTTAGCAAATTTATAATAATAATGTAATAATCTTTATTGAAAAACATAAGTGACAAAAACGTAGCTTGGGTCTAAAATAACTTAATGAAATAATTTGACATGAGCCTGAACTAGGAAAATTCCTGTATTTCAGGCGTTCGAGTTAATATATTTTTCGCTATAAAAACTTTCTCCCTTTTAAGACAAAGATCTTGCTTGTGCAAAGTCTGATCCTTCCTATAATCGACTATGCCGATGTGTGCTATACCGATTTGAACGCAGACCTTCTCAACAAGCTTGAACGACTTCTCAACAGCTGCATACGTTTCGCGTTTGGGCTTCGGAAGTATGATCACGTTTCAGCTTATAGATCTCAACTGAAATGGTTGCCTATTCGTCAGCGTAGAAGTGTGCGCATCCTCACTACCCTCTTCTCTATCCTTAATGACAACGCTTCTCCGGTTTATCTAAAAACCAAATTCCAACCCCTCTGTTCTATTCACTCTAAGAACCTCCGCTCTGAAAACAATCTTCTCCTTTTTTGCCCTCCCCATCACTCTGGTTTTGTAGACCAATCTTTCCAGATTCAGTCCATCCGTCTCTGGAATACGCTACCTGTTGAAATCAGAAGAGCTTTAACTCGGAACTCATTTAAATCTATGACGCGTACCTATTTCTTCAAGATAACAAAGGATCTACAGACATAATATGTTTCTAAATGGATATGTATGTAGATGTATATATATGTGTATGTATATGTGCATTTGTATGTATATGTGTATTTGTATGTATATATATGTGTATGTATGTATAAAGTTATGGATATGTATTTAAGTACTGATACGTATGTTATGTATTTTATCTGTTATGTATTTATATTCTAAATTACTATTTATTGATAATGCTTCTTATTATATTTAATATGTCAGTAATTTTAATATCAATATTCGCCTTGTGCACCTACCATGTCTTATCTCTGCATCACCCTAAGGTTGACTGGTAGAGAATGCTTGTATAGCATTAAGTCCGCCTTTGTACATTGTTTGTATGTGCATAAAGATTAAATAAATAAATAAATATATAATTTACCTTAAATGAATTAGTCGAGGGACGACCCTCAGCGGCTACAGAAGGCCGCCTCGACGGACCAGCAGCTAGAAGATCTGCAGGACCTGATTAAAAAAGAAAAAGTTAATATTCAGTCAACAAACAGGAAGTTTAGTACTATGAATGTCTTACGTTATTTAAATATACTCACCAATGGTGGAAGATGGCAGATCTCCCGAGCCAGCATCTGCAGAGCTCCACGAAGTCGACACCTCGACTTCTGTGTCTACGCCTCGGGTGCCTGTAAAATAGTATTTAAGGGTGTAAGGGGTTCGTCAAATTAAGGGATGCTGCGTTGGCAGCGGGGGCGGCGAGATAATGCGAGCGATATTTTATGTACCTAAGTCCATTAACACTTCATGTTCTTGGACAACCTCGGGCGTAGACACACCTACCGCAGCGTCGACCACGTCGAACTCGCAGGCTGTACGCTCGGGAGATGGTTTCCTGAAAATTTAAAATGCATTATTGAACGGAGTCATAATTATATATATGTTGCACGCATATATATGTAGTATAAAAAAAAACTTACAGAGAGCGCCTTTTGCGCGGGGGCGCGTCGGGCAGAAGCACGCGGTGGAGTTGGACGGACCGTTTTCTGTCCACCAACTCCTTGCGCACTTCTTTATTCAGCCCTGCCAGCCGACGCTGGGTCAGCTGGCGTTGAGAACGAACTTGTTCCAGTTCCGCACTGCAAAGAAATCATCTACTACATTTCATAGCCTGGATCTACAGCATAATGACGTGTGTGTTTGTGTCTGAGTGAGTATGTGTGTGATGTGACTGAGTATGTGTGTGGTGATGCTTAAGTCTCCTGTGAACCCTCTCCACGTTCACGTCCACCACGTCCACGACCCCTTCCTCTTCCCCGCCCTCGTCCCATGATGACGCCGGAATTGCCTTGTTGACTAAAATCAAATTAAAGCCATTAATAAAAAAAATAGCACCGATTCGCTGATTGTCAGTCAGCAGGGTGCACCGCGTGCAGGTGAAGTTGGCTTTGGTTCAAAGATGTTGATCAACCACTTACACCCATAATAATCTATACAAAGACTTGAAAATGACCTGATGATGATGATGATGATAATTATTTTAATATATAATTTTCGAAAAAAAAAAACAGGCAAGTGCATAATAAAACATTGTCAGGCGTTATGTATACAAGACACCATCGAAAGCCACATCAAAATAACGAACAATATTCAGTACATAAATAGCCGTTTACAGCAAGCTTTAGTCGATCTAATCTCGAAATGTCAGTGGGATACTCGCCGTACCCACGCGTACACAGGCATAAAATCACAACACGGGCATTGAACTTTTGCAATAATCTTCAAAAAAACATACAATAATCGTGTTAAAAATAAATTTGAATATGTTAACAAGAAACTATTCTTCCATTCTATGCTTTCATTTCAATAAAATATACTAAATAAATATTTTTAAAACCGTCAATCCAACAACGCCATGTTTGAATCAAGTACGGTGCATACTTTCCGTGTTCAAAAATTAAACATGAGTGTTTCGAAATTCAGATATTAATACACACAGACGAAGAACACATCCTAACAATTATTTTGGTACACAACAATCATAGAAACAATTAATAAAATCAAAGTAATTACCTCATTTTCACAGCACCGCTACGCACAAAACAAAATGACTCACGCTTTTGACGACCCATGGACAAAAACTTTTTTTTTCTTAAATATTTTGTAAGGCCAAGGTCGGTTTTTGCATTCTACCACGTAACCTACTATTTCACCTTTTTATTAAATAAAATTTTAAAGACCCTGGCTACAAAAATGGTACTAAAAAATATGATTGAAGCCGGCGCGGCGCGCTGGGATAGGAGAGTATCCCAGGACATGCGAGGCTACTTTTTTCTTGGGTTAGAAGAGTATCCCAGGACATGCGAGTGGTAATCATTGTTAAACTATGACAAATAAAAATAAAAATTATACAAGACCATTAAAAGGTATGTATATCTAATAATTTAAAAACTTAAATAAAAAGAAAAACATTATTAAACTACATCTTTTATATTTAATTAAGTTGACTGTCTCTGAGACTTTATTTAAGTGGTAGATTGTATTATATCTATAATAGCTAACATAATTACAAAAAATTGAAGTCATTTTTTGTCATTATGTTATTTTTTACAGGATCATTAAAAAGTTCAAGTCAGCCTTATAATACAAACTTCAGAATGAAAAAAAATTTTTTTTTTTAATTTTTCAATGTTTTTAGTCATACAAAACCTTAAATTGAACCACAACACCAATTAAGACACAAATTATACAAAATGATCAAATTTATTATTTAATGTCTAAAATGACATTATTTTTGAGCTGATAGTTTTCTATCTATTGTTAATTTTTATCTGATTATATAATTAACTTAAAAATATTAGCACTAATGGTTAAGGATAATATATACAGAACAGAGCCGCAGGTGAGACCATGAGAAAATATTGAAATTGTTAATCAAATCAAAATATTAGCTATAATGATCGGGATAATAATGTCAATATTTTGTCATGGCTCTACCAATGGCGATGACTGCATCAAACCTGTCTCGCATAGAATTTACAAGGATTTCGCAGAGATCCTTGCTGCGAAATCTGTCCCAAACCTCGTCAACATGTGAGATTAGTGACGCTACAGTCCTATCATTTCATCCTATCTCTGGACCATAATTGCCCACAGATTTTCTATGAGATTGAGATCCGGAGAACGGGAAGGCCATGACACCGTTCGCACATCTGGCTGTTGCTGGATCCATTGTGTTGACTACACGAGACGTATGTATCGGGCAATTATCCTGAATAAAACGAAATTCAGGGAAATCTTCTGCAGGATATTCAGTTCTCACTGTAGGCAACATTGTGTCCCGCAACAGCTCCACATAGCTTTGATCATACATTTGTTGGCCCTCCAGGGGATATAGACGAGATCCCCAGGACCTGCAGCACTCATCCAAGCCCACATATTAACGACACTTCTGTCTGAATTGTTGTTTCGTATCACATTCCGCGCCTTAAATGCAGGAGGGGCCTCCTGACTTGACATAAAAGTTTTCTCGTCACAAAATATGGCGTGTGAAAAATCTACATCCGTATCTACATACTGTAATCTCTAGCGAAACGGAAGTTTGGCAGCTTTGTGGGCCTCTGTCAGAACTATTTTCCGCGCTGGTTTTCTATGCCGGATTCCGGCCCGTCGCAGCGCACATCAGACCGCTTGCAGGGAACAATCATACACCTCCGCAAACATTCTCGTTGGAGTAAACGGATGTTGCTCGTATACTGATATCATCCTCTGCAAACAGTCCTTTTTCAAATCCGCAGCTGAGTCCGGTGCGGAATTTTCAACACATGGCCCTCGTTGTTGAACCGCCGGATCAATTTTCGCACAGTATTTCGCTTTAACAAAAATACAAACTATCATGAGATAAACTATTCTAATACTACTTCCTATACTCCCGTCTAAATCTTATCAAAATTTTAAAACGAAATTTTTCGAAGATGTTTGCAGTTATACGGCTCACGTTTAGGTAATATATTTATTACTATTTACATACTACTTTAACAATTTTACTTTTTTTTTTCTCTATCCTCATTTAAGGTTTCCTTTTTCTTTTAAAACATTCCCAATGTGAACAAATAAAAAGTAAGATAATACAAATAATAATTTTACTTTTATGTGTAACTCTTCCGAAATCTGTCGTATATTTCTGCCCATGTCGCGAAGAAAAACGATATGACCTCGTTCTTCGTGCGATCAAGTTCCGGTGCTTTATGAATCATGAATCAAAGATTTGTGTCTCGAATCAAATAGTGCTGTCACAAGCAACGTTGTGATGGGAAATGCGACTGCAAAATGAAATGCAATTGACTACTACAGATTGTCAGTTTTTTGTTGTAACGAAAGATTTAAGACATAAAAACTTTAACAAAAAAGTCTTTCCTAATTGGTCAAGAAAATAGAGGGTTGGGTTAACTAGTGAACATGCTGCAAAGGAGAAATTTTGTTAAAGGGTCAACCGTGCACGTTGTCGATTGTACATGTATACCTCTGTAATTGCTTTGGACAGTGGTGTACTATTGGGTTGGTTTTGATTTATAAAATCGTCGTAAATGTCCCATGGATTGTAGCCGTCTGTCTTTTTTTCTGTGGAGGATCCGGATGGTGTAGGATTGACTTGTTGTTTAGCAAATTTATAATAATAATGTAATAATCTTTATTGAAAAACATAAGTGACAAAAACGTAGCTTGGGTCTAAAATAACTTAATGAAATAATTTGACATGAACTAGGAAAATTCCTGTATTTCAGGCGTTCGAGTTCATATATAATTTACCTTAAATGATCACATTTATATTTTTAAACTTGTAAAGATTGTATAAGTAAAATATTGTTAAAGGCAACTAACTCTGATGAACTTACATCTATTACACTAATGTATTATATATAATACCTACAACGATGTGTACTAACTTTCAATACACTTTTTAAACCAATGCTCTTAATAATTCCTCCGTATCTTCATAAGACATGTTTTGTAGGACCTTTTAGAGATACTTTATTACAATTTCTGTAGGTCAGGGGATATATGTAACATTTTGCAATAATGTAAGAGCTGCAACAAGTTTTGTGACACGTTCTTTAGTTTCTGCAGCCTCGTTTGTGTCAAAAAATCTTGTGGTTGCTTGTGTTTTAAAACGAGGGTTCAAGAAGGTGTTCAAGGCGAGGGTACCGCTCTGTTCGACTCTTTGGAACCCGTCCTCAAGCCATCTCATTCCTACTTACTTCTTGAATTTGTTGGAAGTGGCTGTATTGTTAAAGTGGCAGCGTAATATTAGCAATATGCCGATTCATTTCCGAGACAAGTAAGTCTAATACGCCATTGGAGAAAAAAAAACGTCAATAGGAGTCATCGTCAGGGATAGGAAAAGTAGGACCCGAATGGCCGCAAAAATCTTCTTGTTGTCCAAGAAACGAATCGGCATCGTTACTCCAGTTAAATGTCAAATTGTCATTTGGTAATAAGTCGTTCATTACTCGATATGCGTCATTGTTCTGTCGTGTCAACCTTAAATCCGCCATATTTGAGTCAATTTCAGCTGGCAGGTGAGCAGGTGCTTTATTGTCAAAATCAATATTATTGTTTTTACTATTCGCTGCAGGATTCAGCTCCAATTATTCGGCTTCAGCTTCTCCGTCACTTATCTGCTCTAGCCACTCATTGAGCAACGTTTACCCTCTTTCTGATTCGAAATCTGAATCAAATAATAATATTATTTAAATCGTATTGTCATTCTACTATAAACATATTTATTATTTAACTTTGAATGTTAAGGAAACCTTCTACCTGAACACTTTGTGATTGGCGACCTTGGGGCTGAATTTCAAGAGTTGGGACTCGAGCAGTTGGTATTGGTGGTTGTGATGGTGACGATCCTCTTTCTGTCCCGTGTCTTAAAAGAACAATGTAAATTTGTAATTATTGTTTTATACCCAGTGTTATTGAATTATGACAGTATCTAGAAGCCAATTTGCTTATTACTGATTCACCGTATTGTCTGCAACCTTGCAAGCAATTTAGGCTCAGTACTCGAGTGTCCTATTGACCCGAAATTTGGCACACTCGTTTTGGTTTTCGTGTCAATGCGCGATTACTTAAATTCCGTCATTTATCGTAACAAAACATCAGAAAAGTAGTTACGTCCCTCCATTGCATGCGAGTTTTAGTGGTTCCAGATCCCACCGCGTTCAGCCTAGACGCCAGTTATACCCAAGTGTCGTGGATTTATTGTTTAGCTAACGGCGCTGCATCCGCGGAAACACGGCCAGTTGGCAGCTCAGGATTCGCCTGTCGCCAAATCGAAGAGCAAACGCTATTGGAGAAATAATGGGCTGGCATCTCGAAAAATATATATAAGTTTGTTTGTAGATTATCATTATTATCGCTCTTAAATTCACGGGAATTATTCCGGTTTTGTTGGAGAATGCGTGAGGATACGGATGCAACAAGTGGCGTCCGTGTTGGATCGAAAAGTTTGTCATTATTATTAAGTAGCTTATAGTGTATCCTACTGTTGGACAAAGGCCTCCTTACTGTCGTGCCATTCATTCCGGTCTTGTGTCATACTGGATACAAAAAAAAACTTATTTATAGCACATTTATTATTTATTGTATATCACCGGATGACGAATATGATGAGTACTCAGTGTCGGAGGAAAAGTCCGTGATGTTTATTACAAAACACTCAAAAGCTTCGTCCACCCTGCCATCAATTTGTAAGAATTTATTCTCTTTTATTGTATGATCAATGCATTTTTTCCAGGTTTCACCTAGACGGTGACATTTTGCATGGCCTCCACTAATAATCTTTTGACTTCTGGCAAATAAAAGGTTGTATTGTTGCGTGCGACATGCCCTTTAATATTAGCCCATGCTCGTATTGATTCAATCGGGTTTAGCTCGCAATGATAAAATTCATAAAATTTCAATATCTTTTTTGCATATTCATCAATGTGATAAGCTTGATAATTATTTTTAATTAATTTTACTTTTTCCAAGAGTTGTATTCTAAATTCGCTTTCATCGAAAGTGATATCTTTGCTAGTCAGCCAATTTTGAATGTCTGCTTTTCTCCAGTTTGACGTCGGGGTTTTTTCGAGTTTGCCAGAATGATATAGAGCGTTGTCCATGACTATTACTGCATTTCGGAGCAATTTCTCCATAACTTCTTTGATCCATTTCTCAAAGTTTTCTGCGTTCATAGACTCATGATTGTCACCGGTGCTTTTCTTGGATTCAAAGATCAATTCTGACTCCAGTACAAATCTATTTTTACCCAATAGGTACAATTATTAGCCTCTTTCCTTTGTATGTTGGGTTCTTTGTTCCTACACTCAAACCTTTCATAAACGCCTGTCGTTTTGCTTTTATGGTGTCAACAACCCTTGTTTTATCTACAGTATGACCTGAAAAAAGAAACAAAAAAACATTTTACGTTCGACCCTTTACATTAACGAGGCGTAAAATTGCCTATATATTAACCAATTATTATTTTTTCTATTCTTTACTACCATTCTGTACACTGATGCTACACCAAAGCCTATTTGGTGTTTTTCTGCGAAATCAGTCTTGTATGCAGGTTGTGTGAGATTGGTACTTGGTGCTTGTTGGACATATTTATAGACGTTAATTACCATATTTTTTTCATTCAGCGTAAATACAGAACCTTTATTATGTTTCTTACGCATAGACATCATTTCACTTGAGCGGGCACCTTGATGTGCGGTAATTGATCCATTATGGAATAATATTCTCCTCCAAACAAATTATTAACAAGAAACAGTTTAGCAATAACAAAAAAACGATAGCAGGAATAATTTTAAACAATATAAAATAATAAAAAGAACCCACACGCGCACACTCGAACGACACACTCGAAGCGCATTCCAGTACGGAATGACAAGATAACCGTCACAACCGCTCGCCCGCCTGCCGCGCCACCGACGGCAATGCACTTAACAACAGCTGCGTGCCTCGGATCGTATCATAAAACACAGTGCGCGCGGTGATAAATGACGCATAAAGAATGCGCTAATTAAGCGTAGTCGCTATTCTGACACATTTCATAATATTAAACAACTCTCGGCGAACAGACTTTCGTGCCACTCAAATTAAAATTAAAAATTCGCTAAATGCACAATTAATTAAGATTAACATTAGAATAAGATTATCATAATTATCATTATTTTGAGGCCTTACACCTTGGTGTGATAATCCTCAAAGCAAATATCTATGCACATCGAAACCGAACCAGTGTTCGGTTTCGATGTATGTGCTGTATTTTTCCGTACCTCCGAATTCTCCCCGATGAAAAGTGGATATCATGGCTATGACATTTTTGTCACTCCATAACAAAATGGACATATCACAGCAATATTTTTACACAATCTCGTCAGGTCGCAGCTCAGGTTTGAATATACCTTTGATCGACTCTGATACTAAATCTCTTTTGACACGGAGTGTCCCCAGGCAATACGTGCCGTTTGTTTTTAGATATCTTGCCGATAAAGAGAATTGTAAAAAAGGATTATCATCCATCGTCAAATTATGTCCTCGATTGAGCAACGGCTTGACGAGATCTGTCACAATTTGTGCTGTGATATTAGGTGGAGTTGACATCTGCTCATACTGCCTGTCTGCGTTTCTTCTGCTTGTCCGTGTCATGGCGAGTCTTGTACTTGTCCGTGTGTTTTTGCCCTTTACCAGTGTATATAAAGAACTTCCAAAAATAGCCGGTACTTGATTCGCACAATTCATATGATTTCACACCAACTTTTGCTGCTTTGGAGATCTTTTGTGCGAAATTCAAACGTCCATGACATTTGAGAAGGGACTTGTCTACAATTCCGTAGTTTAATATTTTAATGTATTCTGTCGGTGCATCATTGTTAGTAAAATGTAATAGCCTTTTCAACGATGTAAACCTGTTGTACGTCGTTATAATCTTAAAGAAAGGAAGAGTGAAGTAGCCGTTTAGGCTCAAATAATCTTTTTCCAATGTCAGGGGAAAAATACTATGGAATATCAAAACATCAATAAATACGGCCATCTCATTCCTACTTACTTCTTGAATTCGTTGGAAGCGGCTGTATTGTTGAAGGGTCAGCGTGATATTAGCAATATGCCTATTCATTTGAAAAAAGAAATTAAAATACGTCAATAGGAATCATCGTCAGGGATAGGAAATGTAGGACCCGAATGGCCGCAAAAATCTTCTCGTTGTCCAAGAAACGAATCGGCATCGTTACTCCAGACAAATGTCAAGTTGTCATTAGTCTTTCATTACTCGATCTGCGTCATTGTTTTGTCGTGTCAACCGTAAGTCCGCCATTTTTGAGTCAATTGCAGCTGGCAGGCGAATTATTCGGCTTCGGCTTCTCCGTCACTTATCTGCTCTAGCCACTCGTTGACCAACATTTGCCCACTTTCTTTTTCAAGATCTGAATCAAATAATAATTTTATTTAAATCGTATTATCATTCTACTATAAACATATTTTTTTTTTTTTTTTTTATACTACGTCGGGTGGCAGACAAGCATACGGCCCGCCTGATGTGAAGCGGTTGACGTAGCCATATTAACGCTTGTGACATAAAATATCGCTCGCGCGCCGCCACCCCCGCTGCCAACGCAGCATCTCCTTCCTTTCTGGTGACCTCACTCACTCGCAGGAACACAACAACCCTCAAGGGAATTGTTATTTGGCTGCGGTATTCTGTAAGGTGGAGGTACGTTCACCAGTCGGGTAGCTTACAATTACGCTCCCTACCTCTCTTTTCGCCAGAGCTTCGTTTGTCAGTCAGCAGGGTGCACCGCGTGCAGGTGAAGTTGGCTTTGGTTCAAAGGTGTTGATGAACCACTTACACCCCAAAATTATTTATTTCTTAATGTTTACAATATTTCTTATTTGAACACTCTGTTACTGGCGACGTTGGGGCTGAGTTTGAAGAGTCTCGAAGAGGGACTCGAGCAGTTGGTATTGCATGGATGTTGGCGTTCCTAGCACGAGACGACAAACCACTCTTTCGGGTGGTATTATCAGTGAGTAGTGGTCGGGTATATATTAATTAAATGGAAAACCAAAATATACGCACGCTATTTAAGTGGAGCATCTGGGATGAGAATGTGCTTTAACTCCTTCTGTCTTTTCTGCGCTACGTACTTCTTTTTTACAGTTGGAGACTTTTTGCCAGTGTTTTCCGTGTTTTTCCAGTATTGGCACGGTGCCGCGACAATGCTTTTTCAAACGTTCTTACTTACAAATATATTACCATTCACATTCAATAATAGTTCAAAATTGAAGAAAAAACTTTTTCTAAGAAAATAAATGCAACTTGACGCAGACAGCGGCCACTCATTTTCAAGGCTAAATGTAAATCTAATATGTAATTCTCCACCTGCAATAATTTAATGTCTAATTCTGCAGAAGATTTATCTTATTTTTTCCATTTTCATTCTCACATGTTCAATTTGAAGATTTAATAGCTCTATTTTCTTGGAGGTTAGAGCATCCTCATTATTTTGTTTATCAGCTTTTCTTTTCAGTATAGCTGTAGAAATTGAAGTTATAGCTTTCTTTTTATTTTCAGTTAAGTTCGAGCTTGACGGAGTTTTTTCTATGGGTGTTTCTATTGGTGGCGGTGATGTTCTTCGTGTGCTATATGCCCTGTCATCAATTTCTTGAACAACAGGAGCTAAGATTGTGGCATCCTCCTCGCAGGAAGTTGTCAGTGTTGCATCCTCGGCGACAACATGTTTTTGAATACAGGAAGCTACATATGTGGCACCCTGTGAGCTTTAGTGGGCTGGCTGTTCTTGCCTTTCAGCACATGCAGTGTCATTCATTGTTATCATTTTAATGTCTGAAAATAAATAAATTAAATGCTTTATAATGAACAATGTATTTTATTTTAATTTTAATGAACTATTCATGTATTAAGGTTTACGAAAGGGATTTTTGGAGCAAGCCATATGGCAAATACTACCTCTCTTTTTCCAGAGCATTGTTTGTAAATCGACAATGGTTGACTTTAGTTGTAAAGATGATGGTGAACCACTTACACTCCAAAAAGGGTGTGCAAGTCTAGTTTTATGTAAGGTCAGTTTGGGTGCCTGACTAAATTTTAAAGCCACCATTAGTTACCCTCTTTAATTCACTACTAAAGTTATCTATGTCAAGTTTATTATATTCGCTGAGACGCACCAACAAACTCACATTTAAATTAAATAAAAAAATATATGCAAAAAACTATACCTGTATCATAATATGCCGCAGATAGCGATTTAGAAGAGTCTTGAATTGTGGAGTTATTAGCAGAGCCACTACTTTCTCATCTACCACTGTCGTTTTTGGTACAAATGTACCACGTCCAGTTATATACATCTCTACCTGAAAATAAATGTTAAGTCAATTTTGAAATAAATACCTACTGTGTTGATGTCAAATTAATGGTAATAGTGTCTGAACATACATACCTTATGATCGTTTATGTTTTTCCTTGCCATTTTAAAAAAAATATCATACAGGGTATGCAGTTGTTTCTCTGTTCTAGGGCCTGTCTCAGTAATAGCGTTATACTTGGCAGCTAATTCTTTCCAAGCAGCCTTTTTTCCTTCGTTTTTTTATTATCAATAATTTTGCAAACTCCTTAGCTACTTCTAATAATAGCATCTTATCCCTTTCTTTTTCGGCCGCGCTTCTGGGCGAAGATTCCATTGCATCATTATTTAGGTAAAAGAATTTAACAAACACAGGAATAATTTTCAAAATCTCATAACTATCTCTGTTAACTAGGGGAATTCGAGTTTCTAATATTAGATAGTTAGTCGATATCCTTTCTTTTGTTCTTGCGAGTTGATAGACTTTAGTTAAATCGACGAGGTTAGTACCTAGGTAAAAACAAATCCCATGGAATTTTCCCAGCGATGACGCTTAGTTGAAGACGTAGCTATTCGAGGCTTGTTTAACTCGGCTACTTCACGCGTAAGTGTGTGCTTGACATAGTTAGCATTTTTGTATGTACCAACTTGATTATAATTATTGCTAGGTTTTGGCGTAGGTTTTTTTTTGCTTTTTCCGATCGCTTTCTAATGCTGTAAATTTTCCTACTAAGACGTCTAAAAATTCTTGTAATAAAGGTCCCTAGGTTGTTTTTAATGATGCTACGTATTCGTTATCAGAGTCCAATTTACTATTTTATTTTACTACCCAGAATTATATAAATTTCTTTAATTACATAACAGATAAACACCGACCATCTTCCACAACAACATACTGATCTGTCACTGACAAGTAATTTGACATAAGTGACATTTCTCTTGTCATTCGCATATGTTCACTAGCGCCACTATCAATGAACCGCTTTTGATTAAACTCAAGTTGGTTTCGCTCACTCAAACTGCATGTCATTGCTATCACCGTAAAAGTATTGTTTCGCTTATCACTAAAAGAAGAATGCGCCGGTTTTGAAAGATCTTTTTCAGATTTTTTTGCCACTGTTATTCTTGAGCATACGATAGTCCTTTTTTAAATGGCCCACCTTACTGCATGCATAGCTCTAGATGTAATCTTGTCTTCTACCAGTAATTGCTACCAAATCATTATAATTTTGTTTGCTCGTTTCTACCGAATCCCATGCAGAAATGAAGTGTTTATATCTCTCCAGTAATGACATGAGAATTTTTGTCACGAGATTTTTTTCTGAGACCTCCTCGTCACTTTCTTTCAAACTATATTCCATTTCTTGCCGTTTTGATAGGAAGGCTTTGATAGTTCTCCGGCTTCATATTTACATTGAAGAAACTGTGTTTATAGCAGACTTGGGTTGTAATTTTTTCAGATACAAACAGATTGTATTTTTTTCCACATATCCTTAGAATCCGGATAAGGATGATTTGCCTTCAGCAGTACTATCAATTCATAGAGTTAAATTTGAAAAATACAAATGTTTCTTTATTTTCAAATAAATAAAAAAATATTCCGAACTCGAAAGCGTGAGAAACAATAGTACGAGCCGTCGCAGCGCGATGCCGAAAGGTCTCGGTCTGCCTTCGCCATAATTACTATGTCTTCGCGCGCATCTTTTGTAATGCGCGCGCCGCCTGCTTTGTATACGCCGGCCGGTTCGTGCCGAGCGTCGCAGTCGCACCGGCGAAGCGGAAGCGTCTGTTAGTTAGTCGACCCGCCGGTTCCGTGCGAGTTACACGTGAAACACGCGTCGCGCGCGGGCGCGACGATGGTCGTCCGCCACTACGTTTATTCCAATTTGGAATACCTGTCTACGGTGCAATTATACGCTAGGGCTAATTATGACTCTCATGTCTTCGTACGACTTTATGCTGATCCGCGACATTTAGAGTCGCTCCGTCTTCGTGGAATTTTGGACCCCCAAGTACCACAGGTTCGGACGATCGTAGCGGCGACGCAGCGCCTCCTCGATCACGGGCAGTTCCGACCGCCGGCGCATGCACAGGGTAGAGGTCAACCCCGTTACGCCCCAGAGCTCGACGAGGACATCATCGAGTATTTCGAACGGGACCCTCGTCGAAGTACGCGCATGGCTGCGACGACCTTTGGCGTAAGCCAATTTTACGTGTGGAAACTTCTACATAGTGAAAAATTGCATCCATACCACTTTCGTAAAGTTCATACCCTCCACGAAAATGACGCAACGGCCAGAATTGCTTTTTGTGAGTGGCTAATTCAAAATGATAATGCCACTATTTTGATACCATTAGACGTGATAGAGACACCTTATTAAAACTAAAAGACAATCAAATAAAACGTGCACGACTGTGTATTGAACGCAGTGGTTTACACTTTGAACAATTACTTCGATACAGCGAAGTATAAATGCGTGCGTACGAATCCTGCCGTTTATCGGTAGAGCAGGTAAGTTGACTAAAATCATTGTAAATAATTTGATTCCAATTTTTTAAATACTCGTCTATGATGATGGCATTTCGATGCTTCAACACAGATATTTTTTTTTCTAAAGCTGGTTTTAAGTTTTATGTTTATAGTAAATAACATAATACGGTTAATAAAGGAGGTAAAAGTATTTATGGCGGTCCTAAGCCCCTAAAGTATGAAGGAAAAATTGGATTATTTTAGTATTTTGTACTTCATAGCATTTTATAACTAAGTAGGCAAACATTCAATCAGCTGGGTGCGAGAGGTTAATGAACGCGCACGGTGGCGCGCCAGCCGTTGCCCCCGCGCTCGCGTGTCTGTGTCTGTGCGAGCGGTCCTACTATTGTTTCGCGCTTGCTTTCGAGTTCCGTTTTTCACATTTGTTAATTTGTTACTATTTGTTTGGAATAAAAAAAAAATATTACGTATGTATTAGGGTGGTCTGAAAAGTTTCCGACCAAACAAAGATAAAAGACATTTTTTCAGAATTTTAATTTTTCAACGTAGTCTCCCTGTAACTGTACACACTTTTCCCAGCGATGCTCCCATCTCTGTAACCCGTCCAAATAGTACTCAGCGTTTTTCTCTGCAAAATAATTGTTCACGAAGGTGATTGCCTCTTCATTTGACGAAAATCTCTGTCCTCCAAGCGCAATTTTTAGATGAGGGAACAAAAAGAAGTCGCTTGGGGCTAGATCTGGTGAGTAAGGCGGATGGTCAAGCAGTTCAAACCGTAATTCGTGGATTTTTGCGATGGCAACCGCTGAAGTGTGAGACGGTGCGTTGTCTTGGTGAAACAGAATTTTCTTTTTCTGCAAATGTGGCCGTTTTTCCGCAAGTTCTGCCTTCAGCTTGTCAAGTAATGCTGCGTAGTATGCTCCTGTAATGTTTTTTCCTTTTTGAAGATAAAAAAACTCGACTAAAATAACTCCATGACTATCCCAAAAAACAGTCGCCATCACTTTCCCAGCTGAAAAAACAGTTTTTGCTTTTTTTGGAGCCGGTTCCCCCTTTGCAGTCCACTATTTGGACTGTATTTTTGTTTCGGGCGTATAATGGTGTATCCAAGTTTCATGTACAGTAATTAATCGGCGCAAAAACTCGGATTTATTGCGCCTAAACTGCGCCAACAGAGCGTTGGAAATGTTCCTTCGAACACGTTTTTGGTCTAACGTGAGCAAACGCGGCACCCAACGCGCGGACAGCTTTCTCATGTCTAAATGTTGATTTAAAATGTGACAAACACGTTCTTTTGACATGTTTGTTACCTCTGCTATCTCTCTCACCTTAATTCGGCGATCGTCTAGCACCATTTGATGAACTTCGGCGATGTTTTCGTCGGTGGTTGCAGCTTTTGGCCGTCCCGAACGTTCATCGTCTCCCAAATTCTTACGACCACGTTTAAATTCAGCTGCCCAAAATTTCACTGTGGTAAATGATGGTGCAGAGTCCCCATATACAGAATCCAACTCATCTTTGATTTGGGTAGGCGTATTGCCTTTCAAAAACAAATATTTAATGACAGCTCGGTACTCGATTTTGTCCATTTTCATAAAATTACTCGCATCAACTCACTCAAAGGACTGTTACATAAAAACTGCGCGTCCAAAATGGCTGAAATTTTGGTGAGTAACTGTTAACAGATGAACGACGAAATTCACTATCTTTTGTTTAAGAGTGCTGCTATCTTCATGTTGAGGTCGGAAACTTTTCAGACCACCCACGTATAGTACTACTAAAGGCAAATCATTCTGCCGCGGGAAAACAACCACGTTAATTTCACCGTGTATATAAGTTTTTTACTTCTTGAAGAACCCTACTCTGACACAACAGGAAATTCATTCCGTGACGTAAAAGAGTGTAAATAGGGTTTCTCCCCGTGAACTAATGTAGTACACTATTACTGATACTGTGGTAGTACCTAACCCGTCGACGACATGTTCCTATACGTACTTATATAGCAACAAAGTCAACTTACTAATCAATTGAGTAGTCCATTTTAAAAACAAAAAATCACAGTAGAAGAACTTTTAAAATTTAATACCGCAAATACTGCTTGCAAACTGTGTAAAAATAAAGGGTTTGAGGAGGGACCAGAGGGTCAGCTTCCTGTATGTTGGGTACAAATTCTATGTAATGTTCCCTTTGTTCTTCGTAATGATGGTCATTCTTGTAAGTGTTTAGATCTGGAGCTGACCAAGATGCACCACTCACTGATTCCGGAAGAGAATCTGCGTCTGCATCCGCGTCCGACTGTATCATCTGATCCTCTTCTTCCCCTTCTGAGTGCCTAAACGGCTGTTTTTGGGGTTCCAGCTTCTCCAGGATGAGGGAAAACATACTCTCCTTATTTTCCTCTAATAAATGTATTTATTCTTCTATCTTGAGAAGTAGAGCGCGTACGAGAGGTCTTTCGGTATTTTTCTCTAGATGATTCCTTGTTCGAGACCGTAGATGTGCTACGGCGCTTTCGACTGGTCTTTTCAGCTTCTGAGAGAACTCCAGTCAAAATCTTGTCCGTTTCGGACCGCGTGTGCAGCAGCAGGTATATTGCTCTTACCGATTCATTGAAGAGCTCCGTTCGCGCAGCGGAACCCCTGATTCTAATAGAATCAGGGGTTTTTGCTCGAGCACTGACATTAGTCAGTGCTCGAGCAAAGGCCTAGTCTTGGAGTTTCCATCGCATCTCACGGTATCCTTTCTCTGAAAGGTGGTCCGCATCCGGATTGAACGCGCGTACTATACCGACCGTCGGCAGGGCGAACACCAGTTTATTGAGGATATTGTCATCAACTCGTTCTCCAAAAATGTCTTCGTTTGAAGCCTGGTAAACCTCCCACCGTGTCCATCCATCCGGTAAGTGTTCCTGAGCCAGCACCTTAATGCGGCTCAAGATTTCATCATCTTGCTCCGTCTCGCCCCGCTCGTCCAGCAGAACCGCTAGAGTCGTATATTCTTGATCCAGTGCCATCTGGAGAAATAAAAGCTGTCATTTACCGAGAACCCCTTTATGCAGTGCTTAGAAGCTAATATGCCACACAGATGCGAAAGATATGCGCTGAGTCTCAAATAACGGGTCCCGCCGCCCAAAAAATCAAACTGCGTCGCAAATCGCAAAAATAAGCCGCGCCTCCCAAGAAGAATGAGCTGCGCCGCTCGAGGGAGTCGCGCCGTTCGACGATTGAGCCGCGCCGCTCGGGAATCGAGCCGTGCCGCTCAAAAGTTGAGCCGCGCCGCTGAACCGAAATGTTCGTGAAAACGAAGCATGTCAGTCTCAGCACATACTTTGATCGATCGTGGCTGGTTGGCCGACGACGCATCATATCGTATCGTGCATTTATGGCGCATTTTGTGGATAGTATGTCCGACAAACGTTATCGGCTCTAACTGTGGTCCGACTGTACTGAGCGATTGAACATTCTTCGGCATTTTTGCTCACCATTTTACCACACCTAGAACACAAATCACACAGAACAAAACATTAAATAACTTACCGCTGAACCATCCGTAGCACTTTTCACCACTAAATTTAAAGGCGTCAAGCTCTCCAGATACTATCTTATGTAGCGACCAATCAGACACTTCACCACAATGGTCCCGTCCTGCGCCAACAATTCTGCATGCCGAAATGTGTGCGAGCCTTGCCAAAGACGGCCTGGTACGTGTCATAAACTCCTTGACCGAGTATGGGGAACCTTTAAGACCAGACTTCTTGCTCCACACTGTAGACTTTATAGTGAGCTCATCAAACTTGACCAGTATAGGCCGATGCTGATCTTTACGAGACACTCCGATTTGTGGCACGTTTTAATGGATGCAGTGGAGAGATCCTTGAGAGCTAATTTAATACGAAGTATTTCCGTGATGGCAACCTTGCAGTCCTCTCCATCCTCTTCAGCAACACCAAAGAAAACTAGAGCTTTGCGCCTGTGCCTGGTCTCAAGCCCATCCACTAACATGGTGCATTCTCTTATTTGTATACGCAGGTGACCAAACATATTGAATACGAGTTGAATAAGAATTTCGGACCTTTAAGTTCGAAATTCTTCTGCCAACTTCACAACTGATATGGATGACTCGGCAACATGTCACTCCGAGGTCTTCTGGGCAGTTTGATATCTTCAAGTCTTGACATAGTGCAATTTTATAGCTTATAGTGCAGTACAGTTCAGTGTGTGTATGTGTGTGGTGATGATTTCAACAATTAATCGCCCAAAAAAAAAACACAATCTATCACTAAAGAGAACCAGAGTGGCGCCGAAGAGAAAATCTTCGGCGCCACTATTTTAACTATACGTTATATAAAAAAGTATCATATGCGCCGCCGTCATAAATATGCGTCATAATTTTAATAAATACGATGTTACATAAAAATATTGCAATTATTTATAAAAAAATAAAACAAAGTTATGATTAATCATAAATTATTAAAATTTAATTTACTTCGTGCACATCATCTTTGCTGTCGGCAACGCCGTGACCGAAAATGGTGCGAGAGGCAGTGGCCACATGCACACTTCCCTCCAGGCGGCGGTGGTGGTGGCCATCATGGCTTCTTCCTCGGCACCATTTCTGGTAATGTCAACCTCCAAACCAATATATTCCTTTATTTTTTATTAAGAAATCACACAATTTGTATTAACGGATAAGTTTACCATCTAGACTGAGATGAATGACATATCCTGAAGCAAGGAACTACACAAAGTGCAACATTTCATACAGTACATATTCAGCAGCATATTCATCGACCAATGCACATCTATTGTCACCAGCATACATATTGCAAAAAACAAGTCATATTTAGAGATATAATGAATTATGCACTTTTAATTTATCGATTCACACTGGGCGTTTGACGGTGAACTAATAAAATGCAATAAATCGTAATAAAACAATATTTAACCGAACGGTTATTTTTTTTTTTAGGTCGGTATATAAAAAGTGTAACATTTCCACTTACCAGTCAGTGGAAATGTTACATAAAATTATTACATTTGTTTATAAAAAAAATAAAACAAAGTTATGATTAATTATAAATTATTAAAATTGAATTTGCTTCATGCGCACCATTAATTGCTGCTGTCGACATCGCCGTCGCTGACAAAGGTGCCAGTGGCAGTGCCCACTTGCACACTTCCCACGGGGAAGCAGTAGTGGCGGCCATCGTGGCTTCGTCTTGGGTACCATTTCTGGTGACGTCAACCTCCAAACTAATAGATTAGATAGATAGAGAACCGGATTATTATTATTTTTGGTTCGTTCTAAAACAGATTCTAAAACATAATTTTGATTTTGTCGTTGCATCCAGTCTTTTCCATAATATTTGGCCAGTAACTTGTCTGCATCGTCAATTTTTTTTTATTTTAACAGAGGTGGTGGATAGGGTTTGGACTTACGTATGTCTGAAGCAAATATACCCGGTTTGGCAATGAAGCGAGCGGAGCGGGCGGATGCGAGCGGAGGACGAATGCCGGTATCAGTAGGGTAATATGGTTCCCCTCTTACTATGACTCCTCGCGTATCTCCTTTCATCCGTGTAAATATGAACCCCTTGCAAGACGTTTTTTTTATTATATCAATATACTCACCTGGTTGTATGATGGTATTTTTCTTCTTGATGTCTTTTTTAGATACACCGAATAACCGATCAGAGGGAATAAAAGAATGTCCCGTCACAGGAAAAATGAGCTCTACTTTTTTCAATGATTTCGGTACACTGTTGGTGAACCATTTTGAAATTATGCCCATTGTTGTTGAATTTTTATTTTGGCCACAGCGTCCGTCAGCCATCAATCGGAGTGTCTCAACAGAAGTGAAATTTATATTAATTAGAAGCAGTACAATGCACTAGATAGCAGATTTGATCCCTTAGCATGAACATCTTCTATCCATACATATGAAAATACGTTGTTTTTTATCAGCTCTATGTGAGAGTGACCTACAACTATTGTGTCGTTGTAAAAATATAACTGCCGGTGTAAGGGACCTTGATGGGAACCTTTACATAGAGCTATGCTGTAAGTTAAGAGCTGATGCTGAGCTGAGCTGAGGGTTGGGTAACTCCGAAGAGAGCTAGTAAATAACTAAACCCGTCGAGTGTTAGACGTATACTAATTTAATAAGTTAATTGTCTTCACTTAATTGCAACATAGCCACATACCGCATATATTGCAAGCTATGCTAAATTTATGTTGAAAGAATTTACTTATGTTTATACCTATGTAGGTATAAATAATACGTATGTGTACGGTTAACCGTCCCGGCTAAAAATAATAATAATCCGCCGGGAATCCCGGCTTTAAATAATAATAATTTAATTAGTTTGGTGTTATCAAAAAATAGCTGAATTTCATCTGCAACGATGGACTGCTATGCCTATTTTAGTAGTGTAATTACTTAATAGGTTGATGACGCCACACTGTGACTCACACAGTAGAAATATAAGATGCAAAAATTCGTCAGCAACACAAACCTTCCTGGTAGCTCAGTTGGAAGAGCACTCGACCAGTCATCGAGAGGTCGTGGGTTCAAATCCCACCTAGGGGGAGCAGGTGAATTTTTCCATTTATCAAAATATTTATAATATTCTGGAAAGTTGGCCAAGACAACTATTTAAATAATAATAATTTAATTAGTTTGGTGTTATCAAAAAATAGCTGAATTTCATTTGCAACGATGGGCTGCTATGCCTACTTTAGTAGTGTAATTACTTAATAGGTTGATGACGCCACACTGTGACTCCACACAGTAGAAATATAAGATGCAAAAATTCGTCAGCAACACAAACCTTCCTGGTAGCTCAGTTGGAAGTTGGATGCCTCTATAAAAATGTTCTCAATTGAAATAAAAATTAGAGATATGATTTATTTTGTAGAATTTATGACCAAGATTATATCGTAAATAAAGTGTGAAAAAAGAAATGCCCAAAAAAAAATCCTCTAATACAATCAAACATGCCATAGGCAGATGCATAATGCTTAAAATGATAATCTAGCATTTCGTTTTATTAGTTATTGTATCCGATTCTTTTTCAGATCTGGACTGTTTAGGTTGTGTCGTGTTATAGAGGTACTACCTGAGCTAGATGACGAACTATTTGTAGAAGTCGAACTGCTTGAAGAAGATGAACTATTAGAAGACGAGCTCCATGACTTTTCATGCCTGTTATGTACAACTTGTTGTAAGTCTAAGTCTGGGTCCACACTATAAGGTCTTGGTAAAATCTAATCATATTCACATTAGACAATGTGACCCAGTTCACGATTCGGTCTTGAACCGTCAATAATCGAAGTCGATGTATGGATGTATTTGACTCCTAATTAATAATAAAATACACGCTAAAGTATTTAATTGTTTGTAATATTCGCGGCCCCAAAATTTAACGTTTCGATTGAAGAATTGCGTCATTTAACTTTTCGATTGAAGAATTAGCTGTTAAATCGTTTATTCTCGATGAAGAAGATAAAATTATTAACGCAAAAGAAATCATGAAACAAGGAGAAGAATGCGGGTACATCCAAGTTTCTAGGCCATCGCTCGCTTCGCTCGCTCTCGATTGGCCTAGAAAACCTGTTTTATACTTCCTAATATTCTGCCTGGAAATCACATATCAATAGTGGTAACACTTATCTAACATGTAGCTGGTTGGAGATAGCACAGATGGAGACGATTCGACAGGGCTATGTTGTCCATTTCACTTTACTCACAATTTTCAGTAGACAGTATCTATCACCCTACAACATTTTTACGAGATGTTCACACCACGACAAATAACTTGATAATGTTAGCAAATGTGGAAACTCGTAGTACTTAGGTAAATAAGTTACACAAAAAGTAAGTTAAATAAAGAGTGTCTCATATTAATTAAAACTCGTTTTATTTATTGTTCAATTAAAGAGCAGTTCTTGAAGTTTATTTATGAAAGACAACCACCAATGCGCACCATTCACTTGTTCACACTAATTTAACATGGAGGTAAAATTTTCAATCACTCGCTGGAGCATCGCTCTTGGAATAGAATTGATTTCTTCAGTGATTCTTTGCTTCAAAACATTCTGGTTGGGTGGCAAAGGATTGTAAACGTTACTTTTTAGGTAGCCCCATAGGAAAAAATCTGCAGGCGTTAAATCAGAGCTCCTCGGTGGCCAGTTGATGGCTTCTCGGCGACTTATCACTCTTCCAGGGAATAAATCGTGAAGTCATTTGTAACCTAAGAAGTGGCTCCATCTTGCTGGAAAAAGGTGTTGCGGTTGTAGCCATACTGGTTTTGCATTTCTGTAGCCAAAAAAGAATTAACGGTCAATTCAAAAACGAAAAACATTCTGAGACACCCCTTACTTATGACTTAAAAGACTACATTCGTATTTGACTTATTTCATTGCTATAGTTTTGTCAAATAAGCAATAATTAAACAATTACACAGCATACAGACGCAAAGCGCCGATCAGCGACTTTGCTTCTACGAAGACAACATAACCATCGGTGTGTACCATTAACTGTAGTCAACAATATTAGATTTATTTACCAAGACCATAAATATTAACGCTAATATGATGGTTATTTTTTTCGAAGGTTTTAATATCCGTAAACCCTACTCGTCGTAAGGTTAATCGTCGAGAACGTCATATTTTGAGTGTTGAGAATCTCATCATATTGCGGATAGGAAGATGTTCGTAGGGGGTTAATTTTGGTGGGAAATTACGCTGCTATTATGCACCATAAGAAGCAATACGCGTCATCATTTTGTATATTTACGCAAGCGTGCTTAGATTTTAAACGTTTCTGTAGCTAAATAAACCGGGAAGCTCTCAAATATGTTAATATTGACTTCTAAGTATAGATTAAGTATAATAGTCCAGCCGCTATCTCTTTCCTAGTTGACTTGAATCCCATCGATTTTTGGGATCAACCGTTTTAATATCGCTCATATAATAAATTTTGAGCTGTATGAAGACATTCCATTCCAAATTTGCCATGTGTCGAAACACACCGTCAGCGAAACGGCGCGTCAGCACTGACTCCAGAGAGGGCGGTCACGTCACTGTCAAAGTCCAACTGCCACCGGATGCCTTCTTTGCAGTTTTTTTTTTTTTTGATGGAACTTTTGTCGCGTATGAAGACTTCTCCTTTTTAGCACTGTAAAAGAAATAGATAATAGAATATATCTTCTTCTGAAGATAATCAGGTCTGATGTGTATTCAAATTGCTTTACTACTTTGGTCCACTAGATGGACCAACCAGCTGGCAAAAGATCGCAGGAGTTGATGAATGCAAATGGCAAAACGGGTTATTGTGGAAGTCTAAGGGTCTATGTTCAGCATTGGACGTCCTACAGCTGAAATGATGTGGTATAAAAAAAACCGACCAAGTGCGAGTCGGACTCGCCCACCGAGGGTTCCGTACGTAGGATCATTATAAATTAGATATTTTTCGTTATAAATAAGAAATAATGCGTCGGAAAAAATAAATTAAATATATTTTGCAATGTGCACATCAAGCCCTTCATATGATACCCCATTTGAACTATTTATCAATTATCTTCAATTTGAAATTTCGATCTCCTATAAAAAAATATAGACCCCCTGTTTTTTAAGACTTAATTACAAATGTATAGTTTTGAGATTTATTCCTGTACTTGTAGTCTATAACGATGTTACTTGCCAAATTTCATAGTTCTAGGTCAACGGGAAGTACCCTATAGGTTTGGATTCCCTTGAGAATGTGTCGAAATATGCGTTTTTTGCTGAATAAACGGTCGTAACTTTTTTTTACGTAAACTTAGCATTTTGCTTCATGGGACCGTAGACCTGAGTATACAGTTCAAATTTCAGCTTGATACCTCCACGCATTCTCAACATAGAGTGTCTTGACAGACAGACAGACAGACATACTATTTTAAGAGAGGTAGGGAGCGTAATTGTAAGCTGCCCGACTGGGGAATGTACCTCCACCTCACAGAATACCGCAGCCAAATAACGGTTCCTTGAGGGCTGTTGTGTTCCTGCGAGTGAGTGAGGTCACCAGAAAGGAAGGAGATGCTGAGATGGCAGCGGGGGTGGCGGCGCGCGAGCGATATTTTATGTTGCGAGCGTTAATATGGCTACGGTAACCGCTTCACATCAGGCGGGCCGTATGCTTGCCTGACACCCGACGTAGTATAAAAAAAAAAAAAAAATACATACCGACAGACAGACGGACAACAAAGTGATCTTATAAGGGTTCCGTTTTTTCCTTTTGAGGTACGGAACCCTAAAAATACACCCAAAATTATTCGTTATCATTACCAATAGTTGAAATATTGCCCAAATGATGCAGAAATTTTTACCAATTGTCAGTTCTAATATTTCGACCATATTGAAAATCGGTCAGCATAACCTTTGGACCACTAGATGTTGCCAGAATTATTAAAATGGAATAAACCTCCCTGTTTTTCTGGATAATTTTCCATACTAAACGTGTTAAACATTTTACCGTCGCAGAGAGATTGAATTTTTATACTGTAGGGGTTTGGTTTATTTGGAATATGCTGTCGAAATGAAGATCTTTCACGAAAAGCTTCAAATTTTTCATCTACTGTTCCTAAAGCAGATAAAGAATATTTATCATTGTAATTTGAATACTTATCTTATATATTTTTGATTTTGATTTTTTTATCCTTGAAATTTTGGACGAACATTTCAAATATCTCTCAGATACAATACAGAACAGAGATGTGCAATCATGAAATCTCAAAACTCGTGGCAGAAATTCAAACCTCAGAGCAGACATAGAAAGTCGAAATATTTCAACAGCACCGCCATCTGTCCGAAACAACTCTTCAACATTCAGATGATTTGATTTCTTCACTCCGGCTAATAGAATCAAACCGTTAAAGCATTGTATCTCGTTGAAGTTAGTCGGTTTCGCATACATCTCTCATTTATATTTATGTTTCGCTGTGTCAAGGTAGTGATTAGCATACTTTACAATAATATCGATTATTTCGTTGTCAAAGCAGTGTCTGCAAAATTCAAGGTTCTTTCAAACCAGAAGTAATCTGTTTCAATCCTGGTAACTGAAGTCAAAGTCAAAGAGTTTATTTGCCAGAACACTATAAAATACAATTATAAGTCTGCGAGCAGAAGTGTAAAATTATAATTTATAAAAAATAACATCAAAATCAAAATTACTCAAAATATATGTATTAACTGTATTCGCTATTTATTATTTAAAAATCTAATCTAAACATTTAATAATATACAAATAACTTATAAATAAAATACCTACTTAAATATAACTTACAAATAAATAACTATAAATAATGAAGCCCCGCCAAATCGTCACCCACTTGAAAAGTGCCCAAAAGGCTGGCAGCATTGCCACGTTGGATGGCAATGCTAATCCTCTGGCCGAGATATTGGCCAGCCCTTTGGTCATGTGATACTTCGATCAATCTTTTTGATAACTGTTGAAACAGTTTATGTGCTGATGGTCTCAAAATATATCACTTTTTCTTTTTATAGGGTTTATTTATAAAGAAAAGTAAAATAAAAAATCTATAATGCATCATTTTCGAGAAAGTATATGTTGGTCAGGTGTCAGAACACTGCGAATCAATCTCAAATATAGATGACACAAAGTATGTTGTATACCGCCAACACTGCGGCTTATTCTAAGAAAAAACCGGTGGATAAGTTTTTTAAATATCTTTTATTTTTACTAAGTATTTAAATGAATTACTAAGTATTTAAACTTATTCACTGACGTGGTAATTATAAAGACAATTTCTTGTCTCACTCTAAGGCTGCACTTGCTACAAAAAACACTTGTATATCCCTTTTTACAGTATTTGCAGCTCCCTCCCTTGAGCTACAAATGTTGGCAGGTGCCCTACATTGGCAAACCGCACAGCATCAGGTGGTCTTGGAGTAACAGGAAGTTTTATTTTCATAGTCGTATCATTTTCATGTACATCTTTCTGTTGGGTCCTGTTTTTCTGCAATAACTCTGTCACCAAAGCTATCCTAAATTATTTTAGAGTCATTGGTTCCGTATTTGGATGATCTCCTATATTGCAGCCAGGCATTATTTATACAAATGTCATGACATTTGTATAAATAATGCCTGGCTGCAATATAGGAGATCATCCTCATGAGCTTGTGCAAATAAAACCATGTACCACCTTTTCGTTTTAAAATTGGATCGATATAATGAGATTAGCATATCAGCTAAATCTACTACACCCATGTGAACGTTGTATTGCTTCACTATTTGTGGTGAATCTACATCGACTCTTGATTTAATGTCTTTACAATACCGTTTAATGTTTTCTTTGGATTGAGAATCGACATAGAAGCTTGCTAAGGTGGCCACTTTATTGTCCACCCATTTGACTTCAGCGATTTTGTTTGTATTACAAACAATGTGTTGGCTGACGGCTCTGCCTTTTTTAGTTAGTGCCTTGTCAGATAAGAACAAAGATTGACATCCCCTCAAGCGATTATTCTTCATTGTTCTTAAAGTAAAGAGGACATATTCGTTTCGTAAATGTTGAATTAATTCCAGTCAACAATGTCTATTGTTCATATTTTACATACCCAATGTTTTCTCTCATTTGTTCATATTCACACTGTTATTTTATTTTTATTCGTTCATTTATCAAAGTTCATTTATATTTAAAAAATCGTTCATTTATCAAAGAGCTCAATGTAAAGTTTCAATATAGAGTTTATATTATGCCGTCTGTGCGCAATAGGCCCGCTCTGCAGGGTCGCTTTGTAACGTCACGGCGAAAGAGGACATGTCTGTATTTATTAATATACGTCCAATTCGGTCGAATGTCGTTGATTCACTGTATTAAATCCACATACATCACTTATATATCAACACTATAAAAACATTTGTCTAGGAACCATTTCCTTAAAGACAATTCAATTCATTGGGCATCGTCAGCATAGTTATTATGTATAACTATGCTGACGTTTTTCTGATACAGATACTTATCTATATGGCTTAGAGATTCTATCATGTCTCTTTTTATAGTAGCACATGTTGTTTTTTAAAAAAGAAACATATTTTATCTATTTAAATACATGGCAATGGAAGTATGTTATACTTTTTGAACATCCGCATACAGCTGTCCATAAACCATGCATAATGCATAACAAATATTTTTTTCTTAAATAGTACTTGGTCTCGCTTTTGACAAGTAATTTTCCTGCATATGTTCTTAGAAATTCATCAAACTCTGAACAAGTTAAATTATAGTTAAACATCACCATCAATTCCTTCTTCACCATTTTGACTTTCAGACGATTTTTTCGTCCTGCCAAATATTTTTCATGGCGCTAAATATGCGTTCTACAAACATATTTGAAGGTGGAACCGCAAATATTGTTTGTACTATTCTTAGAGTTTAGCTTTTTGAAAAATTCAACCCACAATAAATCAGCTCTCTTTGGATTTGTTTCCTGACTCCGTTGGTGTGCTACTACTAGTACTTGGTCCAGGTTCTACAGTATTTTTCATTGTTTTTTAGTTTCTAAACTATTGTATTCAGCAAACAAATTTCTGACAATAGTTAGTCGCCATAAAATTTAACACCTAGTTTTTTCCAAAATGAATATGTCTGTGAATTCTTGGATGGATTACACAGTTTATAAAAAGAAGTGTCGCTGAAATCAACATATACATTAGTATACTCATCAGACGTTGCTTCTTGCAAAGGGCCTCGATATGACGCTGATTACTTTCATTTAAGACATGCTGAAACAATTTGAACAAAAAACACGTAATTTCTTTAAAATATCGATAGATGCTATGAGCATCAGCTAATAACATTCATTGAGATTCATTTCGCGGGACTTAAAATGTAACATAGTCATGTCGTCGGGGGGTAGTGGTTTAGGTACAAAGTGGCTTACGCCACTTACAAGTCTCTGAAAATGATTTGAGTTTTATACATACCTCCCTGGGGCGATCGATGAAATGTGTTACCTGCCTGGGGTAAAGCTAAAATATTACTACGCGGGTTGTAGTTAGCCTGGGTAGCCCCAAAAATCTGCTGGGTTCACAATGAACCGCGGAATTGGTTATTAATAGAGATGGGCCGAATACTCGGTTGATACTCGGTACTCGGCGGGTTTTTTGATAGTCGTTCTCGGCCGAATAACTCACGAAACACTCTTGCTAAACGTGCCAGCTCTTGCTCGCTTAGCTCAACCTTGTTTGGTGCCCTACCCACCACTTGAAAGGACTCTTGTTTTTTGCCAACAAATTTTATTTTAAATATAGCACTCTAATTCTAAACCAATGGGGCTTTAAGGATCATCGCGCTCTAGTAGCTGGGTGGAAGCTAATTCTTCGAAGCAATTCCAGAAAGATGCATGAGGATCTTGTGACTGTTGTAATCTTTCAGATTCGTTTTCTTCACTGCTGCTAGCACTCTCTGAAATGGCACTTCTTTTTGCTGATTCTAAAAATAGGGTATTCTTTATCAGTTCATAGTTCTCTGGATGAAAAAATCGCATCCTGAATCTAGGGTCTAGCAAAGTTGTCAAACTATAATATTTGTCTTTTTCTAACCCTTGAAAGCGGCCCTGAATTTCACCTTCAAGCTTTTGTTTCATAACTAACTTCTGTTGTTCAGGTAAGATTCGTTCTCCACATGTTTTCTTACATTTACAACTAGGACCAACAGTTTTTTCCGCAAACTTTTTTCCAGAACGGCATGCAGTGTAATTTTTTCCGGATTTTTTTAAAGCTTTGCTCTTTGTATCTTTCCATTCAAGTTCATTGCGAAGTCTTTCTCTTGTTAACCGCTTATCGTTTGAAGTAGATGGCTCATTTAAATTTTCAATTTCATTATACGCGTAAAACAGATTTTGATTTTCTTGTAGGTGGGAGATTCTAGAGCCTTCGTTATTATTGTTTCTGTTTGGATCTATGTCAGCTTCATTTATTACTTGATTTTGTTTATTAACGTTATTTCTTTCTTTGTCTCTAGGTATTGTTGATTAGGTATATCAATTTCCTTTTGTTTACCCTTACACTTTTTTATTCATTTGGACAAAGTTCCAAGACACAAATAGTTTTAATTATTCTACGTAAAACAAAAACGTATTTTGCGCGACGACACACTGCGCGGACGACCGCTCGGAAGTTATAACAGGTGAACATTGTGGTTAGATTCTGTTATGATCTATGCACCGGTGCGACAAGGATAGGTAAATAATCATTACTGTTTGTGCATCCCTATGATTGTTCTAGTAACCTTGAATACCGCCACGCGTTAAACTTTATTTTTCAATATGTAACCTTACCAAAAATAAATGAATGTTAATACTTCATGAATAATATTGATAGTACACTAACAATCTCGGTTTTCACAGCCGTATTCTTTGCTGGACAAGTATACATGTTTTTAAATTCGAACATTATAAAGGGTCCTTCAACAAGGACGGGTCGATGTTAAAATTGAATAAAACTAGATATGTGTGAGATATTAACTAAATATATATTTTTATTTAAAAGGCCCATTAATGCCATTATGAATGGAATATAACATCGTTCAATGTCCGGCGCGGCTTCGAATGGTGGCACGAATCCGAGAGGTCCAATTTTCAATGTACTCTGCTGCATTGATCCGGCTGAATCTGAGCGATGGCCTGCATTATGTTGGCTTTCAGGGCAACGGTCGATTGTGGCTTATTGGCATAGACCTGCGACTTCAGAAAACCCCACAAGAAAAAGTCTAGCGGAGTCGAATCACACGATCTTGGTGGCCAATTCACGTCATCTCTGCAAGAGATAACCCTACCCTCAAACCGTTCATGCAGAATATCCATTGTGTCGTTCGCTGTGTGGCACGTAGCGCCGTCTTGCTGGAACCACATGTCCACGTCCATATTGTTCAATTCAAGCCGAAAGAAATTGTTAATCATCGATCAGTAGCGCTCGCCGTTGAAGATGATGGCCTCGCCAACGTTGTTCGCCAAAATCCGCAACAAATAGTAACTTTTTGTGGATGCATTGCCACCTGGTGAACCTCATGTGGGTTGTGGTCATCCCATATACGGCAATTTTGCTTATTAACAAAACCATTCATCCAAAAATGTGCCTCGTCGCTAAAGATTATTTTTCGCCCAAAATAGGGGTCCTCTTCCAAGCGTTCCGAAGCCCATTCAGCGAACATACGGCGTTGTCTATGGTCATTAATTAACTTTGAGCTCTTGGGTCAATTGAATCTTGTACGGATGCAGGCCCAAGTCCCGACGCAAAATTCTCCATGTCGAAGTCTGCGAAAGGCCGAGTTCTTGTGCACAGCGAGAAATCGACTGCCTCGGACTCTCCTGAACACTCTCACATACAGCGGCGATGTTCTCGGCCGATCTGGCGTTCCTTTGTCGTAAAGGTGTTGGTTGGTTGTTTACCGAACCTGTCGTCTCAAATTTGGTCACCAAACGTTGGAGAGTAGACTTTGAAGGTCCACCGCGTCTGCCGTAAAATGGGCGCAATGCGCGCAACGTTTGCACTAACGAACACTCATTTTGATAATAAAGATTTATCATTTGCACATGCTGCTGAACCGTGTAATTTGCCATCATTGACTGAATAAGAAACAACAAAATTGACAGGTGCCGCTACAAATTATTAACATCGACCCGCTCTATTTGAAAGACCCTTTAGTCAGTCATTACTATTTTCCAATGTAAAAATATTTTACCCGAATAAAGTCGTAAATGTGCTTACGGTTACTGAGCTATTGAAATATTTCGGTAACCTACTTTACTATTTCATTAGTGTAACAGAAATTACTAAAGGTATAAACCGAATAAAATTCCTTACCCCATATCTTTTGCAAAATACGTAATTAAAAATATGGAAAAAAATTACAATATACAATCCAATGACTAGAATCCAAATGTGATAAGACTCGAAAACAGTAGTAATAACACTTTACGACTTTATTCGGTGGGGACGGCTATCATTAGAAATATATAGTAACCTCTGAATGTCGTTTTAACATTGAGGTATCTTTATCCGAATCATATCTGATTCGGATAAAGATAAGTACCTATCGGTACTTGGATATAATAATTTCAGGTCTTGTAGAACGAAGTGATTCAGCAACTTCGCCTTCAGATTAATGTGTGTCAAATACAGAATACGAATCGTCGTCTTTTATCGAAGATTCTCTAGCATTTTCTTCTAGAATTTGGGTTTCTACTGCAATTTGTTGTTTAAACATATTTTTTTATTCTTCGATGACCTGCTGCTCAATAACAGTCAGCCACTTATCCTTGAATCTAGGATAAAAAATAGTTGCAATCTCTACCATGTTGCCCGTTGGTGTGAATGAATCGAAGAAATCTTGAAATCTTCCATTGACACTTTTTAGGCCGCCAAAGTGTTGCAGTAATTAAAGTTTTCCTCGGACAATAAAATTTTCTAAATTTATTTCGTAGTGAGAGTAATGTAGGCAGTACAGCCATGAAATTAATACTTATCACTCTGTATAATATCAGGCGCTTCGGCGATAGGCTTTGAACACTTCAAATATTCTTCATTATATTGAAAGTCGCATATGTGGCACGACCAAGTACTTGGTTTTACGTTTTTTGACATTTTGATCACAAATTACCCATAACAAATACAATCGCAATCAGGATATTTTTGTATGGAAAACGTGGACAAGCGGTCTCACATGCTGCGGTCGAAATTTGAAACAAAATAACTCACCCAAATCGCAGCCGGCGACGCAACCTCTCACTTTCTCAATCCTTTCGCCACTAAAGTCGAAACTAATAAGTGGAGGGAGGACGGGGAGTGCGTGAAAATGGGGTAAAAGCGATTTTTGCAAACGAGAGCGGTCTGTGTAACCCTGGTTAAAGGTTAAGTAAGTGGTCATTAAAACATTTTTTTTAGTTTAAATTGTTTTATCAAATCAAATAATAAGTAGATAATTCGAGTATTCATTTTAAGCAATTTTGACAGCCAGGCTCAATAATATTTTTCTTTAACAAAATAAAAATTGCTCATTACATTTCTTCATATGACAAATCAAGAGTATTATCATTATGCCGAGCTGCCGAGGATAATGTGACTCTCTAGGTGAAGATGTCAATGACTGTCTTAACGTAGATGGCGAAGACTATAAATGCAGAAGGCGTGGGCAATTGACTGTCTTTCTTGATTTCATCAATGAGTTTTAATACTTTTATTTTGAATGTTTAATGGCGTCGTCGTTATGTAAGCTAGACTTGAGCAATACTATATTTTTAGGCACATGAGTGACAAGTGTCATGTCCTTTTAAAACCAAATCAGGATGAGGATACTTCAACTCCGCGAGTTTTAGAGAATACTACTGAAACTTATCTTTTATTTTTACTCAGGGTACCAATTGATATCTACTTATGTTCTTTGTGCAAATGCTGCACAGTTCATAACTAGTGAGCCAGTTATTTAATAACTGGCTCACTAGTTATGAACTTGTGGTCACATTTCTGTTTGTTCTGGTAATAGGCTGTACAATCCGGTCAACAACATCAAATGGCTTGTTATTTCCAGGTTCATCCAGGTCCATTAGTTCCAGGATATATGTTATTCTAAGTTTTTGATATAAAAATTTCTTGGAGCAATGATTTTTATCCCGTGTTTGCCAGGTTTGGATAGTATGTATTGGCGAAATTTACAACTGCCCCAAAAAGGTTTTTAAGTTTTTTTACAGTTTTCTACTAATGCTTCAAAAAATACTCTAATCGAAGCCAGATTGTCTTGATGGTTTCTTTGCCGACTGGTAGAATTATCATCAAAGGTCAAAGAACTCTGAATATAATGAAATCTCTGTAAAGACATTACAAGCCGAAAAATATCCACACCTTTGTTATCAGAAGCCCAAAATTTGTCTGTCGGATCGGTAAAGAACAGCTAGATAAAGATAACCGGTTCAAGCATTCAATTAAAGAAGCCAGCGTCCTTAACGGGCCGAGCACCGGGCGCACCGACGTTTATTGTGCCTGACACCTGACATTTCCGTATGAGTGGGAGAAAGTGGTTTAGCGTTCTATCTAACCTCTTTTCCGTAGCAACTGGAAGAAATTCTCTTGGAATCTCTTCCAGACTGCGTGGGAAATGAGCATAAAGTTCTGCCGCCAAACTCAACCTGAATTGCCGGTGCGTCAGGACCTGAAACATAGGGTTCCTAGTGTACATTATATAAGTATTTTGAATGCTGGTGTTAAGCAGCCTTCTAAATATTTTTATATACCACTTCAATCCGCGTTTTCTCTCTAACAAGTACATGGATAGCTTCTGATCCTTAAGATCTACGCCACCCATGTACTTGTTATATGTTGTCCCTTGCCTGCCCCGCTCTCCTACCGGCCATCATTTCGTCGCGATGGTAGTTGATATTATGGTGACCAGTCACATTTCTCCGCCTCTTAAGAGTGCCAAGAACGTCAGTGTGTCGTTGTTTTAAAAATCTGGTGAGGGGTAATTGGTTGTACCAATTATCCATCACCAGAAGATGACCTATGTCGAGGAAGCCATCCATGAGTTTTAACACTACCTTAGCGGTAGGAGCCGTAAACCCGTGGATCGGTCCCTCATGCATTGCGGAGTCCTTACCGGCATAAATGATGCATCTGAGCATATATCCAGTCACTGCTTCACAGAGCTCGTAGGATTTGATCCCACAGCGGGCCGCCTTAGATCGGATACATTGGACCCAACTAAGACGACCCTTCCAGAAAAGCAGTGACTCGTCTAAGCTCAGATGCCTCATAGACGTACGAGGGGAGGCCAATAAGTTCGCGGAATGGAGGGGTTGATGGGGATAAATTTACCCGTCCAGGTAGGCACTAGTTAAGCACCTCATTAAGAGTATATATACCAAGTTTGAACCTAATCGTGTCATTAACTTTTGAGTTATCGACCTGCAAACAACTAAATCGGGAAGAAGTCAGCCAGTATGGAGAAAATTGAACACCGTGCCGTTATTAAGTTTCTTACCAAGCAAGGAAAATCCGCTCAGACGATTTTTCAAGAGCTGTTAGCGGTTTACGCGGACTCTGCCCCTGATAAAACCATGGTTTACAAGTGGCATGGTCTTTTCAAACAAGGAAGGGAGTCCATTGAAGACGACCCCCGCTCCGGACGGCCAATTGAGGCCACCACACCGGAAATCGTCGAAAAAGTAGAAAAACTTGTATTGGAAGATGCCCGACTGAAGAAGAAGCAACTTGCAGCAATGGTTGGAGTATCCGAATCAAGTATTTTAAATATCCTACATCATCATCTTGGGATGACTAAAGTCAGTGCAAGATGGGTTCCGAGAATGCTCACGCCACTTCAAAAACGCGAGCGTGTCGAGTGCTCTCACCAGTTTCTGGAGCTCTGTGGAGAGAGAAAGGAAGAAGTTATGGCCCGGATTGTTACTGGAGATGAAACCTGGGTTCACCACTATGAACCTGAGTCGAAGCAAGAGTCGATGCAGTGGCATAAAAAAGGCACACCTCCTCCAAAGAAGTTCAAAGTGTCACAATCGGCCGGAAAGATCATGGCGACTATCTTTTGGGATACAGAAGGTATTTTACTGATCGATTATAAAGAACGTGGTGCGACTATAACGGGACAGTACTACGCTTCTTTACTGGAAAGATTGAAAGAAGCCATTAAGAAAAAAAGAAGAGGAAAACTGTCAAAAGGTGTGCTCCTTTTGCACGACAATGCACCCGTCCACACGTGCCATGTTGCGACGGCTGCCATTCACCGATGCGGCTTTGAACAATTAAACCACCCACCATACAGTCCAGACTTGGCCCCCAGTGACTATTATTTATTTCCAAAAATGAAGAAAGAGCTGCGTGGAAAGAAATTTGACGACGATGATGAAGTCAAGTCGGCAATTTCGGCCTATTTTGACACCAAAGACAAATCATTTTTTTTCGATGGTATAAACAAGCTATTTGAGAGATCCGAAAAATGTATTAGGGTTAAAGGAGAATATATTGAAAAGGAAAAATAATTTGGTGTTTAATTTCAACCTCCTTCTCTCTCATTCCGCGAACTTATTGACCTCCCCTCGTATATAATTCCACAAATTTGGAATTACAGTGGTCCGCCAATGGTATTATTTTTGAAACCTTTCGGGAGTAGGACCGAACATTATGGGGGATGTCGTCATTATTTACAAAATGTAAAAATCGTGAAATCATTTGGAAACGATTTCTCGACATTAGTTTTCTAAAATTTTCCATCCCCAATACGCCCGTGGTCCAGTACTCCTTGACCCCCCCTTGGTTACCCCGTGGATTCATTGCCATCAACATAAGTATGGCAAAATATCGGTACATTTTGGGCACAGTTGTTTCACGCCAACTCTCTAAATTGACGGAAATATTCCCGTGTTCCGACAATGCACCGATAATTTGCCACGCGTACTGATTAGTTTCATGGACAATTGTTTCCATGAAATTCCAAATCAATAAAAATAAATCCACAGGGTTCTGGATACCATAGGTTGGACCAGGATCCCGTGTATAAATTTCCTCCACACTACGAAACTGGTCAAACTCGGTGGACCAGGAGTATTCAGAAGTTCATGGGTCAGCGTCTTCCACGTTTTCAGTTATGAACTCCTCAAGCGAGTGCACAACCGCTCTAAGGCGCACAGCGTCCTCCGTCAACGTGGGGTCGTCCTCCAACGTAACATCGTCGTAGTCATCATCGCCGTCGTCGTTTCCACCTTCGATTTCACTGCCGGAATCGTCGTGATAATGTATCACGACATCATCTGGCAGCGAAACCGATGCAGTAAGGCGACGACCACGACCACGATTACGACGATTTCGCAAACGCCTGCGACCACGCGACGATCTGGCGTCGCCATACGGACCAGCCAGCCCAGTTGGGCCCGACAAGGAAGCCGCGCCCGACGTGTCAGACGTAGCGACGAGGCTTCTTACAGGAGAGCCCACTCTAGGCGTCATCACAATCGGCGTTGTGGGCGGCATCCAGGCCTAAAAACACGTAGAGTTTTATTATATTACTGACAATTACAATAAATTATAATAAATATTTTATCTCTATTATCTAATTTATCAGCGTGTCCTATGACACATAGGCCTCGTCAAGCAACAGCTCGCACGATGAATCAAAAGTATGCTGGGCACTGGCCTCTCCTAAATAATAACAAAAAAATTCAACGAACTATCAAAATTGATGCTGTTTGAATAAAGTTTAAACTTTAACGTCGATATTTGTAACAACAAAACAAATTCTATAACAAAGAAATTAGTTAATTTTTTTTTAGTTTATTTCAAATAAACTAAAAAAAATTAACTAATATATACAATACAATCTCTAGACATCAACCATTTTTTAGTACAAGTAATTCGTTTCTATTTAGACGTCAGAAAATTGTTATAGTTGAAAATTGTTTATCCCGCGGGAACTACTTATTTTTCCGGGATACAAAAGTAGCCTATGTATTAATACAGGTTATAAACTATCTGTGTGCCAAATTTTATCCAAATCCGTTCAGCCGTTAAGACGTGAAAACATACAAACTTTCGCGTTTATAATATTAGTAGGATTATAATATTAGTATGATATTAGCACACATTGATACATACTTGGACGCTATCAGCAACACGTTGCACCACTACTGCGCCATCACCCGCCAATTGCACTGACCCACCCGGAGTCAACGCCACGGGGTAGGCTAGCGAGAATAGCATCGCGCTGGCCACAGGTACGTCTTCGGCCGGCGACGGTGGCACTTGACCAAATTCTTCAGACATCTAAAAAAAACAAACCTCTAGTATTTTGCACAATAAAGTGTATATTTGCACAACAAAGAAAATAATATTACAACGTACTTAGTTGAATAATCGAGAATCAAAAAAATAACACGCTGTATAAGAAAAGATGGCGGCAACAATCATGTCGCGATTCATTTAGAAGCTAAAATAACTTTCAATTCAACATATTTACGAAAAAACGATGCATAATTAGGTTCCCAGTAACATTTCCTATAAAATATGAGGGAAACATTATAATTATTAGTGGAAAATACAGAGTAAAAGATTTTTCAAGTATTACGCAGTGTATTTTCGAAAATGCACCGACTTTGTGGAAGTATTTTTGCGTATACAAACTATAATTAGCATGTAAATATAATATAATAACAAATACTTACATTTTTACAAACAAACAATTCCCGTAACAGAGAAACAATTAAATTAAACCACTTCTTATTGGCTTCCGCTACACCCACTAGCAATAGGCTAGACGACAATGATAAAAAATTATAAAAAATACTTATCAGTGTCATAAAATATACAAAACTAGAACGATCTGCGATCTTGAAATTTTAATAACTTATGTCCGACTTGTTCTATGATCGATCAAAGTGTAGTGGGAAAGTCCAATTTAAAAGAATGAAATTATAAAAAAAAAATATTTACTTTGGAAAAACAATCAAAAATACTATAACTTTTGTTATGGCACTAGCTACATAAACGCAGTATTTCACATAGCTGTCGTACAAATTTCTGTTTTAAAGTATACAAAATACATAAGTGTGACGTCATAATTCAGTAGCCTTTTGTATGGAGCGTTTTCGGGAAAGTCCAAAATTGTGATTTTCAAGTTATCATATCTCGAGAAGTTTTTATGCTATTGAAGTAATTCTTTCACCTATAGTTATATTATTGTGACAACCTTACATAACAAATCGAAAGAAAAAATTGTCGTCTAGCCTATTGCAGGTGCATCAATCCGTATCTCACACAAAACTCTTTCATTACAAGGAGGATTAACCTCTCCGGACCTGTTCAACCTTTATATTAATGACCTGATTGCGGAACTCAGGGGGACTAGAGTCGGTTGTCACCTTGGGAAGGTCTGTGTAAACAGCCTGAGTTATGCCGATGACATGGTCCTGCTGAGTCCCTCAATCAAAGGGTTAAGAAAATTAGTATCAATCTGCGAGCATTATGCTAATTCTCACGGATTGAAATACAACGCTATGAAAACAGAAATGATGGTGTTCAGGTCAGGGGCAGGCCCGGAGAGGATTTCCAAAGTATTTTTAAATGGAAAGGCAATAAAGGTAGTTGGGCAATTTAAATATCTAGGGCATATTTTGACAGAGCGACTGCAGGACGACTGCGATATGCAGAGGGAGCGAAGGGCTCTTGCCGTCAGGAGCAATATGCTCGCGCGTAGATTTGTGAAGTGTACCAAGGATGTAAAAAACACTCTTTTTAAAGCGTACTGTTTATCTATGTACACCTGTCAACTGTGGTGCAACTTCACAAAAAAAACATATAGTTCGATAAGAGTCCAGTATAATGATGCATACCGGACTCTTATGAAACTCCCAAGGGGTTGTAGTGCGTCGAGCATGTTTGCGGTAGCGAGGGTTCCTGATTTTTATGCTATCATACGATCTAGAGTCGCGTCGTTTTGGGGTCGCTTGAGACGTTCCAACAACGAAATTTTAAAGGCCGTCTCGGACAATTTGGCGGATCCCATTTTCAAGTATTGGATTTCTGTTCACCTGAACGAAAATATTAAATGACTTTGTAATATTATTATGTTACAATTTGACAGTAGGCACCTTTACATGCCTACTAGTTAAAAGACTGATTATATACTGTATGCAATTTTATTTATTTCTTACATACTTTTATATGGGTATTTTGCCTGCAATAAATACATTTTATTTTATTATTTATTATTATTATTTATTATTACCCCCCGAAGGAAGGATGACACCTCGGAGGAATTCGTATTAATTTTTTTATTATTATTAATGAAATATAAAAGTCGCCATAGAGTTCAGCTTTGACGTGGCTAATTTGGCTAGGTGCGAATATGCAGCCAGATTAAACTACCACCAATCTAGGGTACTCACGTCTGGAGAAAACACTCTGTTGTATAAATATCGCTGTACTTCTATTATCGCCCTGCTATTGGCAGTTCCTGCAGGACGTATATTTTGCATTGTTTTCATGTAATGCCTCTATATTAAACTTTGAGATTTTTTCACAGATTCTGGTTCTTCCTCTACTGTCGATGTCCATGGTATTGGAAGGCCACATTCATCAGCGCTATTGCAAAATGATGGCAACGAACTCGTAAACGTGACGACCTCATTCAACCCATTCGCATTGCACTCATATCATATTACGCTAAAATTGCAAATAAAACAAATAACTACATATATTTTAAATAATTCTTTATTACTACAGTATATTGCTGGTATTTACATACATTTACATATACAAAAATGTTATAATATACAAAAATAGTATCAAATATTTTAAAATTAAAACAATGAATGATGACCCCATGCCTTCGTAAAGATTTTGTTTTTATGTATAAACCGCTTATCATCAGCATTTGAAAGAGCTATTTTGTTTACAGATTGGGTAAAAATTTCGTGTTTAATACAACGAAACAAAATATTCTTTTTACGTATTATTTTGTCATTGAGCAATACATTTCGATAGTCAGTCAACGTCAAGTCTTTAATTACATTCTTTTTAACACCCTTTGCTTTTTTTATCAATTGAGATTCAGTTTTAATGCAATATAATTTACATCGAAGACCTACAAATTCGGTCATTATTTCACCACCGAGTTCGTCTTTGAATAGACCGGGTATTTTTTTGTTTATCAAAGGTAACGCGTACGCATTTGTTTCATGATAGTTACTTGTATCAAAATAATTTAGAAAATGCAATCTTAAATCGTTGTAAAAATCTTTCGTTTCGATTTTGTAAATAAAGTATCAGTATAGCACATCTGAACCTTATCTTTATAAAAAGGTTTTATTACACCGTAATGAAATTGATACATGTGACTTTTAGATAATTCCAAGACAGTAAAACCAATGTAAATCGGTTTATCCAATATGATCCTTTCAGGTTTCATCTGGATTGCTACTAAGCTTTCTGAAAATATAGTGGCGCTATGAAAATTCGGCCTAGCGATTAATTTATCAGCACAAGTATACTTTTTAGTTTTATTACTTTTATCGCTCCATTGGTTGACTAATTTGACATCTACTCTTCGTTCATTATCCTCTAATGTTTTACCGAAAACGGAGTTATTCATCAATTTGAATAGATCTTGTTGAAAAGGAGTTGTAGCCTTTTTTTCTCAGTTCCGTGTTCAAATTAATATATTCTCCTAAAAACGAAGTCTGTCTGAAAGTTAGGACACGATGAATATTAGTTAATACCAACCCATTTTCAATACATGCTTTTAAATATACATAATGAATTACATATTGATATTTAGGATATAAATTAGGAGTAAGTTTTTCTGTTTTTCCGCCAGGAGGTACAAATTTTTCCGCACAAAAAGGATAATCGTTATGCAAGTAATGAAACTCCTATGGATACAACAAATCCACCTCAAGAATGTAGCCGAAATCCGCATTGTCAGGTATGGTCATAATATCCAGCTGATCTATTTCACTTTGTTCAAGAAGTCTAAAATCAGAGACGGGTAGCGGCTGACACATGCTGTAACCGTACAAATTGTTACAATCAATATATACCAAAAACGAGTCAGGTTTAGTTTGATCATAATTTTGCATATGTTTATTGTTTGCCTGAGCAAATCTGGTGGAGCACATGCAAATACCTCCGCGGATGCCTTTCTGTATAAGTCGAATTATTTCTAGATCGGACAGTAACTCTAACTGAATGTCTGTTTTAAACAGCATAGCGTCAAATGATAAACTTGGAGCTGTTAAATAAAAAGCAGGATCTAATTGGTAGTTCAATTTGCAGACTTTGCGAAAGTTTTCGAAAACGTCTGAAAGAAGCAACACGTCCGTCTTTAGGTAAAGGTCTGTATATTCACCCATGTTTTTTATTTTGAAAGTTGACCAAACGTTTTTAGCGTGAGCATAATCTTTGTCTACGATTTTCTCATCGGTCAAAGAATTATAAAAACAGTTTTCTGGTGGAAGTTGTTTTTCTAAAAATGAATCCCAGTTTTTCATATGATCATATGGATATACACCTTGCGAGTAAGAAACATGAATTCTTTTTCTGTAGGGAAATAACGCTTTAAGTGTATCAAGTCGGATCTATCTAAACCATTAGATAATTTCTCCAAACTTGCTCCTAAAAATTTGAATGAGTCTACAAATCGTATTTGAGCATATTTTTGATCAGACAGTTTTATAAACTTGGTAAACGATATGTAGTTTTCTTTATTTTTGGGTATTACTTTAATAGATCCTTCACTTTCAGCTAATTCTTTGATAAATAAATGACAATCATAACCTGCCAAATTATGAAAGAATACGGAAATTAACAAATTTGATGGACGCTACCTCGATAGCGACCGGTTAGACGACAGTGGTCTCTTACACGGTCCGATAACAACAGTTTATCGCAGATATAACAAATACTTGCTTTAGCATGGTGTCTGGCATCCTCGTCAGTAAAATGCATTGGAACTTCCTTGTTTAATAGACCATATATTTTTTTTACATCTTTATAAAGATTGTCAAGGAACACTTCAACGCAGTTTGCACCTCTATATTGCACAAAACGATTTAAACTGCTATCAAAGGAACAAACTATGTAATATGCGAACGCAGCTGGTATATGCTGCTGACGAGGCGATGTATAACTGGTTGATGGGTTAGGATCGCAACGTTGAAATGGCATGAGAAGAGTTTCAAAGTCTGCATAAACGACGAAAGGCACGTCTTGTTTTCTTTCAAAGTTCTTGAATTGAAGAACCGAGCCTGCATTTGGCAACACAGTAGTGACACCGCTGCATACATGCGAATCGATTTTATCTTGACAATCGAAAAAAAGCAAACAATCATCACAAAAATATAACTTTCCATGATGTTTTGTAATCTGACGGCGAACAAGTCGCGACAAGTTTTTTATTAATATAAAATGTGATTTGTCCGCATTTTCAAGTAAAAGTAAATTTATATTAGTTCTTGATTTTGATTTCAATTCAGATCTATAAATAGGACCCACTATCGTACAGTCAGTCAGTGGAATCGTGCGCCGAAGCGCGTACGGGCCTCGAGCTAGACGCTCTTTGCCCGGGCCAAACTGCAGGGGTGTCAACCCCTGCGAAACTTTACCACGCATGCGCGGGTGTGGGGAGGGGATGGTGTGGTTAGACTGAACTGATTAAACGAAGGATTATTTTTTAATGCATACACATTAATACTAATCTTAGGATTATTTGCCTCAAATTGTGAGATGTCGTCGAAAGACATTGGGAATGATATTCCTTCAGTATTTAATACGTTTGCAAAATGAGGGTACGACGTAGTTTTATTAACGTTCCTTTTAGCGGGATGCATTGCTGCGACAACGCTCCATAAAAAACAATATTTATCGTTATTTTTTATATTTACACACGCGCATTTATTTTTTAGTGAAAGGGGTAAAATAATATAGGTTGAACCGGAACCATTCATTGGAATATATTTATTAATATTCACTTCTAACTGAAGGTTATTCAAAAAAGTCCAGCCGCTATCACGTTCTTCAAACGCTTCAATTTTCTTAATCAAGCCGCTTATAAGCGCTTGAAATATGTTATCAAAGTCAAAATTACGATGTATTATGAAATTTTTGGTGCCAAAAGACTTTGCTTCCACTGTATTATTTCTACATAAAAGAAAGTTTGCAAAATATTCAAAATTGATCTTTAAGTTAACATGCTTATTCAAACTCTTTTGCAAAAGAGTGTTAACTTTTGTTTTCATACTTTGTAAAAATAAACTCGGCAAGCAATTCTCGTAATTTTCTACAGCGAGAATGCGATAAGTAGCAATACGCCTGCGGAAGGCGGAACACACTTCGACAACGTCATCTGACGCTTGTGAGGTTGTACATTGGTTCTTGTGTACGTTGCTCCTCAAATGACCAATCCACTTTTATCAATTCTAGTAGAGCAAGTAGTACAGTAAGGCATAACGTTTGATCCTTATCTTACGCAATTAATATAAACTTAACTAATATAATTAACTTATCTAGATTTTTATAACTACTGCTGAAAAAACCTCTAATACAGGCAAATGATTCCAGGAAAACCAATATAGTGCATATAAGTAGCCTAGGGTTTCTAAATGTTCACTTAATCAGACAACGTGCTAGCGGGATACTAAATAACATGTATAATGTTCGTAAACTTTATTATAGCTTTAAATGGGGCTTACAAACATCAAAACGTTTTACATTAGTTAACGAGCGAGCGCGGGTCAGTTTCGCGTGGTCAAAAAAGCTTAGCGCGCGGCGATGTCCCATATGTCACTGGTGGCGAGCGTCGACGGGCCGCGGGGCGAGCCAGACGAGTGGCGGGCGGGGTATTCAGGTACTCGCCGTTCGTTCCGAGATCGAGAAGTTTTGGGTCCACGCGTTACAGCCTCCCCCTCTAACCCAGACGTTGCGCCCCCGAAGTCGGGTTAGCCTTACGAGGTCTCCCCCTCTTACGTTTCTCCTGTACAGGAGCCTGGACGCGCCCAACAAAAGGAGTCAAAACCGAAACGTGGTATCTACCTAACAAAGTACCATCGCTAATGCGCTCCAAGGCATAAGTCGAAGCACCAACTACCTCCTGCACACGATACGGCCCATCATGGCGAGGTATGAACTTTGGTGTCTGTCCTCTGCTCGTGTCGTTAGAGCCTTGAGTCTTGAGCAATACGAGATCCCCTACCTTGTAATCCGGCGCCGGGCGGCGATTCTCGTCGGCGTACTTCTTTCGAACTGCCTGGGCCTTTTCGTGCACGTCTCGAGCATCGATCAACACTGCAGGCAAAGACTTGAGGAACGGCGTGATAGAGAGAACGACATTCTCATTTTCGACTATAGTTCTCATATCAGAGTATATATCAGCAGGCGCGCGCATCTCGCGCCCGAAATTTAAATAAGCAGGCGACTGGTTTGTGCTTGCAGTAACCGCAGAGTTCATGGCAAAACGAATCGCCGCAAGATGGACATCCCAAGTGTTGTGATCATTACCTACCAAAATAGCCAGTTGAGGTTTGAGGTCGCGGTTCTTGCGCTCGACGGGATTAGCCTCAGGGTGGTAATATGACGTTAGAGCCTGTTTGATCCCCATGACGTGGCAGGTTTGCTGCATCACCTCGGACACGAATTGAACGCCGTTGTCACTTATGAGCCTTCTCGGGACACCGTAGCGCAAAAACACCTCGTTCACTAACACCTTAGCACACTCTTCACTAGTGGCGGATGAGAGACTGAACAATTCTACCCACCTAGTACAAGTATCCTCCACTATGAGGATCCATTTGTTACCAGAGGGCGTCTCTGGCAACGGACCAAACAGGTCCACTGCGAGGACTTCGAATCGGCGTGATGTAGCGGGTACTTGAAGCAACCCAGCAGGCTTCCGGGTATCTGCCTTATACCGCTGGCACGCCACGCAGTTTTTAATGTATTGGGCAACGTAAGCTCTCATACCAGGCCAATAATACTTACCGACGATGCGCTGTAACGTTCTCTCTACGCCGAAATGTCCAGCGGTAGGGGCGTCGTGGTACTCAGCCAACACGTCCTTGCGCTCGTGTTCCGGTACCACCAAACAAGCGTCATCATCGTCTTCGTTCTCGGGACCATAACGATATAACACACCGTCAGCTATAACATACCCTTTGTCAGACCAAGTCCTCCCCCTAAACGGATCGTCGGACTCCAATGCTTCGATGATCTTATGTACCTCGGTGTCCTTCGCTTGGCTCTCTCGAACATCTTTGGGGCAGCGCGACGGCAGATCCACAACGGCAAGGCACAGGTCACAGTCTGCGTCTGCAGCGCACGCGGGACGCGACAGCGTGTCCGCGACCACATTTGACTTACCAGGTGTGTACTCTATCTTTAGGTTGTACTCCTGAAGACTGAGCGCCCATCTAGCGAGACGACCACTGGGCGATTTCAGACTCATGAGCCACCTTAGCGGCTGATGATCGGACTTGATTGTTACCTCTGAACCGTCAATGTATCCACGGAACTTAGATACAGCCCACACGACGGCGAGGGCCTCTCGCTCCGTCGTGTTGTAATTTCTCTCTGCTGTCGTGAGGAGACGACTAGCGTACTCGACAGGTCGTTCGTCGGTCCCCTCCCCCTGGAAAAGAGCCGCCCCAAGAGCATAGCTGCTGCTGTCAGTCCTGAGGACGAATGGTTTCGTCTCGTCAGCCTGACGAAGAATAGGAGCCGAAACCAGGAGAGACTTAATCTTCTCGAAGGCGTTTTGCTGCTCAGGGCCCCACTCCCAGGTGCTTGCCCTTTTTAGCAAACGAGTCAACGGCGCACTGGTTTCGGCGTAATTTGGCACGAAGCGTCTGAACCAGCTTGAGGTTTGCAGAAAACACTTCAGGTGCTTCACGTTCTGAGGAGGAGACATGTTGGCTATAGCGGAAGTTTTGTCCGGGTCTACATGAATACCACCTGGTACGATGACATGGCCCAGGAACTTGACGCTCTCCCTCGCGAAGTGGCTCTTTTCGCGATTCACCCGCAGATTAAACATAGCGAGGCGATTAAACACCGCTTCCAGATCTGCGAGGTGCCTTTCAAAGGACTCCTCAGACAGCACTAGCAAATCATCCAAATACGCGACCAGAGTGATACCAGGTAGGTTGGACTTGAACCGGTCAATGAGCCTCTGGAAAGTGGCCCCAGAATTGCGAAGCCCCATCGGCATGCGCTTGAACCTAAAGGTACCCAATGGCGTAGTGAAGGAAGTGAGGTCCCTATGGTCGGGATCTACGCTCACCTGGAAGTAGCCGGACCTGAGGTCCAGCGTAGTCATAAACTTGGAGGTCTTCGCAGCGTGGAGCACGTCTTCAATCCTGGGGAGTGGGTAGCGATCAGGCTCAGTCACTGCGTTAAGCTTACGGTAGTCGACGCACAGCCTGTAGCTCCCATCCTTCTTCTTCACCAAGACGACGTTGGAAGCCCACGGGGATTCGCACTCCTCGATGACATCCGCATTGAGCAACTTTTGCAGCTCCCTCTCCAAAGCTTCCTTCTTCGACGGGGACAACCTATAAGGAGGTGAAGCGATGGGTTCCTGATTTTCACCTACCTTAATCTTGTGGGTGGCGAAATCTGTAGGAGGTCCCTCGGCAGCAAACTGGTCTGCTCTGCTATGCAGAAACGCATTGAGCGCATCTCTGTGCTCTGGTGGAAGCTTCGTTCCTTCGTCGTCGCGCAGCGAAATGTTGGAGATATCGGCTCGCATCAGCTCTGTGCTATTTAAAATAAAAGATTGCACGAAAGGAAATACCTGGTCGGGGTTGTCAGAAAAGTACCACGACTCCTGGGCCAAGTCCAATACGACACCAGCCTTAGCGATAAAATCGCGGCCTAACAATGTACGAGTATCTTCCCCCGGGAACGTCACGAACTCCGTAATTACTTGCTTACCCTCTAAAACAACCGGTATCGCGGCGGTTAATACCACTTTAGTACGTCGTGATCCGTCCGCAAGCCCTATGGTGCGTTCCGTCTCACGAAACTGTACCCCGTCCGATTGTAAGATAGAATGCAATAATGGGCTAGCCACACTGCATGTAGCCCCCGTGTCTACTATCGCGACCCCCACCCTATTCGCAACGGCAATAGATATAGTAGGGTGCGATGGCAACGTCACCCCCGGTGCACGTACAGCACTGCTGTCACTGAGGATGTTGAAGTCTGAAGACTGCGCAGGTACGCTCTTACCCCGACAGTTCTCACATTTGGACCTAACCACCCCCGGCTGACCGCATCCATAACAACGTATATTATTAGTCCCCATATTAACATTGTTACTATTAGGAACCGCATCATTTGATTTGACGCCCTTATTTTGCAAATTGCGACAATCCGTAACAACATGACCGTAGAACTTGCAAAACGAACAACGAACGCGCTTATCACGTTTCACTGTCTCGTTCGAGTTAGGCGCGAGTTTCGCACCAGTAGTACCGCGCGGACCCATAGTAACGCTACGTTCGGGATCGCGTCGCTCGCGCAGCCGTAGCTCGCATGTTCGAGAATCGTCGGGACTCGTCGCGGATATTGCGGCGCTCGGGCTCGCTACCGTGAATGCAAATGAATTTTTTGGGACTTGATTTTCCGCAATTGCATCTTCAATGACCCTCGCTCTCTCTACAAACGAATCTAAACTAATACCGACTTCATTTCTCGGTAACCGTTTTCTAACACGACGGTGTAACAACCCGTAAATTATGTCGATTTGCATACATATAGGTACTACGTACGGCAACTTCACTAATAACGATCGTACTTTACATATAAACACTTCTGCTCTTTCCGCGTCCTTTTGTTCAGCTCCGAATATCTCGCGTAGGACCTTGTACGCCGGTCGTTGGACCCCGTACATAGCACGAAGTCGCGCCACAGCGTCGGACCAGGTCGCGGCGCCGGCGCGGGCTCCGCGCCACCACACGGCCGCGTCGCCCTCCAGCAGCATGGGGAGGCCGCGCAGCGCGTGTTCGTCACTCACGGCCGCGCACTCCTTGAACACCTCCGTCGCATCGATGAACGCCTCTAACACTTCAGCGTCGCGTGAACTCCCGTCGAACCTGGCGGTGCACTTGGAGAAGTTACCTCCGGTGCTGACGGTGGGCGCAGGCGTGTTTGGCGTTGACGTCGGACTCGACGGGCACCGCGGCCCACTGTAAGGGAGTGACATCAGCGTTTCCACTAGGGTTCTGTTCGTTTCCGCTTGCATTCTGGCGAATGACTCCATGACGCCTGCCAGGAATCTCTCGGCGTCCACACCTGTGGATGCGCTAGCGCCAACGGGCGCGGGTGCGGGGGCCGCGGCGGCGCCCCGGCCTGGGGTGTTTGACTTCGCCGTTGGATCATAGTTCTCCGGTTCGCTCGCGTCGTCGCTTGTAACCTCGTTACCGACTGGTTGCCGCTGGTCGCCAGTGGCTCGTGTAGATCGCGTAGCTTTCGGCATGCTCACGATGTCACACACTTTTTTATCACGTAGGCAATAGATATGGCCGTTGCGTGTGTTCGCAACGCGGGAATTACACAGATTCTCACTCGAGTAGGGTTCGAAGCCCCACGTTGGGCGCCACTATAATGTTCGTAAACTTTATTATAGCTTTAAATGGGGCTTACAAACATCAAAACGTTTTACATTAGTTAACGAGCGAGCGCGGGTCAGTTTCGCGTGGTCAAAAAAGCTTAGCGCGCGGCGATGTCCCATATGTCACTGGTGGCGAGCGTCGACGGGCCGCGGGGCGAGCCAGACGAGTGGCGGGCGGGGTATTCAGGTACTCGCCGTTCGTTCCGAGATCGAGAAGTTTTGGGTCCACGCGTTACACATGCGGTTAGATGGCAGGGGTGAACGCTATAACTAATTAGTCAAACAATAATTACTAATCCTATAATACCTAACACACTCATAAGTACTAACGTATATGTAGGTATATATATTCTTTGCGGTAAAAGTTGTATTATGTTACTTACGGTGAGGTTGTTTAGTACTTACCTATTAGTTTGTTTTCAAGTCGTCGTCAAAAATAAACTCGTATGAAACAGCTATTTAATATTAAGACATAAGACACAAAGACACGCTAAGCGGTTCGTTATTAGATAGGCGTCGTTGCTATTAATATACTAGTAGCTAAATTACTATTACACCAAAGAGAGTAAAAGAGAGTCAGTTATTATTGAAAATAAGCCTTAATGTTTAATTTAAGTCCCTTTATTTATTATTTTTACAATAGGTAGGTTCACAGTCACTAAAGAAAGATTTCTTTGCTGCCTTAAGCAGCTTTTGTATAAGTTCCCACTCCGGCCGATCAGGGTCCAGCTGTAGTTTTAACGTTGCCAGCGCCTTGAGGTATCTGGCCTCAGGACGAGTAGTTAACGCGTCCTTAGTTGTATATACCCGCACTTCAACGTAAAACTGGCCGGAACGATGAGCTCTTCGCAAAACGGTACCATTCGCTAGTTTGCTACTGAGCGAACTCAGTAATTCGGACCCGGCTTTATGATCGTCCTCGTCGTCAGATACCAACCCGAAAAGGTTATCAATTTTCGGATTGGATTTAGAAGGTCGGTTTTTTGGAGTTGTTCTGCAAACAAAATAGTATATTAAGTATGAGTCATCGAAGCCGACTATTGCATACTGTTAAGATACCTTAATCGACTGATAATGCAGCAGCAGCAGCGAGATTTACAGACGAGTGTAGCCCAATAACAGCACCTAAACAGTCGCTGTATTCTTGCGGTGAACAAATTCAGCAGAAGTTCCTAAAGAGGTGCTAAGTTGGCTGCGAGATGTGAACATTAGACTAACACTACTGCTGTACATCAGACCGACAGTATGCTTGTTTGTCAATCGACTGGTATACACTAAATCTATATAAAGAGCTTACTTAGAAGAAAGTCGCGAGGTAGATGAGGGCTTCCTCTTTTTCGCCACCGGCTTTGTCGACTCAGCTTCACTATCGGTTTCAAGTCTGCAATGATAAAATTCAAAATTAATGAGCCTGAGAGAGAGTGAGAGAGAGAGATTCTGAGGAGTTGCAAGTGTCCATATGCTAAGGTAACTGCATTAGGTATATCAGGCGGGTCGTATGCTTGTTTGTCATCCTAGATAGAATAAAAAAAACTAACATTAGCAATACCATTGCAACTGGACTGGTGAAGTACCTTAACCTTGTAGCTAACCACTCTTAAATAAAAGTTAGGGGCTAAAGGGGCGTTGTGCACCTGCAGCGAGCAAGTCCACTAAAAAGCTATGGAGGTACTGAATGATGCAGCCGATGTATATCGGATCGACCGTCTGCTTGCTTGACACTCTGCGGTATAATTGAATTAACATGAATAAGTTAAGTAGGAGATATGGCTGTACTTACTTAGAACAAGGCTGAACTGAAGAACTCTTCTTCTGTTCCCTGTTGAAGACTTCGAATTCTGAGTCAGACCTGAAAACCATAAACATTATTGATGCAAGACAGACGCGCTCATTATAGCCTTAGAGGTATCCCTTGAATTTAGCTTAGAACCCTCTCATCTACGCCACTCTACTGCAGATTGTAGAAGGGTTGAGTTTGTAAGCCGGCGAAGACCGCTAGCTTAACGATAACCGCCAGGAATGACGGCTTAAACCTGGAGCAGCTCGAGATAAATATGCTTGTACCATAAATAAATAAATATTTCTGGACAATTTACACAGCGCCATCTAGTCCCAAATTAAGCACAAAGCTTGTGTTATGGGTACTAAATAACTGATAAAAGTACTTAGATACATTTTTTTTTTGTAAATACATACTTATAATACATAGAAAATACCCAGACCAAGACAAACAGACATGTACATGCACACAAATGTTTGCCTTGTGCGGGGATCGAACCCGCGAGCTCGGAGTCAAAGTGACCATTGCTAACCATTCGACCACCGAGCTCGTCAAAAACCATAGATGCGCTTACTTGCTGGCAAGCACAACGATAGCATCAAGCCTCCAGATTTTAGTGAATTAACTGAAAGAAAATACTCTTATTAAGTACTCACATTGTAAGTGAACTTAGAACTCACTCGCTTAAGCACGGAGATTGTTCAGTGATACTGTCTCTCTTGTTATGACAGCGCTGGCTGAGCAAGTCCAAGACGTCAGCAGCGGTGAAGCCAGTGGAGTAACTCGTAGAGAGAGTTTCTGTTGTCTTCGTCTTCGACTCGTAGAACTCGTAGCACAGAATGAAGCATTGATCGAAAACATCGCTATTTAATTGATAAAATATTGCAATGGTTGCTATAAATGCTAGGGCTGTCGAAACACTTAAATTATCAGTATGTTTATTTTTAAACAAAATCTTCGCCTGGGTTATTGTATTAAACTACAATAATATATACATATATATTGTTATTATTTAGAAATAATAACTATACTTAGTTACTCTTGTATTTATTTATAATAAAGATTACGCGAGCAAACCTGTTTTCCACCATATATAGGCCACCAACAATGTACTATATGACTGAACAAGAGTCACGACAAGTCTTTCATTTGATGTCCATTTTTATAGACTTGATAAAAAATTAAAGAAAATATTAGTACTTATCTAGGTACCAATTCCTATATTTCTATAAGATAAGAAACATATTTCAGGTGTATATTTCTTACAATCGTTTTCCAAAATATGCATAATACACATTGCATTGGTAAAAGGTCCTAACGGAAAAAGCAATAATCACTTTTTAAGAAAAAATAACCGACGACATCAGTAAAAGTTTCACTGGAGAACTCCTATGTTTTAGTCTATAGCTCTGGTTTCTTATAGATCAGGACAAGGTATTACACAACAAAACTTTCTTAGAAAAATATGCAGTCGATTAGCGAAAACTCTACCTAAATCGGATCAGTCGTTTTTGAGAAATACGCGTGTACATATATACGTACAGGTCAAACAGAGAACCTCCTTTTTTGAAGTCGGTTAAAAAATGGCTGGATAGTTTTAGAAAATCTGTGGTTGAAAAACTGTGTTGTTGTAAAACTGGGTACTCGCTTTTTTTGAAGTAGGTAAAAAAATGTATTCATGTATGTACCAGCCCTAGTAAGTACATTGTAAGCATGTCTTGCACAACATTAAATATTGAATAATTTACAAAAACTACGCACGTTTATGTTTGACCTAAATTTTATATTTCGCAACAATATTTTATTATGCTAAGAAATTCAATACATCATCATCCTGTAACAATGTATTTCTGGAAGATTTTCCAAAAAGAAAGAGTTTGTATTGTATTTCGTTACTGGTCAATAGCTACTATTGAAGCTGTTTGTTGCCCACTCGAGCGACATAAAGAGATAGATATAAATCCCGCTGTATGTCTAATTGATAGATTAGTGATCCCATACTAATATAATACATGTGAAAATCTGTGACTCAATCATGGTTGGAAAACCAGAATCAGTTGGAAAAGCATATTATAGCGTTGAATTAATTCAGATAAACAGACACATGTTATTCCAAAAAATAAAAAAGGACTCTTTATTACAGGGGTATAAGTGGTTTACTGTAATCTTAAGGACTAAGCCAACCTCACCTGCATGTGATGCACCTTGATAAATAATAAATAAATAAATGACATGACATAACATCAACCCATATATTCATCCCACTGCTGGGACACGGGTCTCCCTTTAATCGTAGGGGTTTAGAGCGTACTCCACTCCGCTACTTAACTGTGGGTTGATAGAAGCCTGTGTTCTGAAGCCGTCAAAAGGCCACTAACTTAGCTTAACGACGATCGACCGCTTAAAGTGTCCGCAGAAGCATGGAGGAGCTCGAGATAAATAAACCCATCCATAGATAGTCTACGGTTGACGTTGCTTAACTTGCGATAGTACGTACAAAGGAAACACCTACACCAAGACATATTCATGTATAAAAAAAATATTGTTTTGTGCGAGGATAGAACCAGCGACTCTTGGCGCTAAAGTGGACATTGTAAGCCACTCGACCGCAGAGCCCACGATAACCGAAAAATAATTGTTGTTTTGAGTGAGTAAGGTTACCAGCAAGATGAAGATGAGAGGTGGTGCATTAGTAGCAGAGGTTGGTAACGCTCGAGTGACATTCTTTATATTTCAACATCAGACAAGCTGTATAGGTAGTTATTTGTCACCCATAGTCGTAAAAAAATACTTATTCCTATTTAGGTATAATATATAAAAAATAGTTCTGAAACACATAACAACTTTGGTTCGTTGTCGCTTAAACAAAATTGCGTTATAATTATTAGGTATATCCGGCAAAAATCTGCGTAAGCATCATCGAACTATTTCGAAATATTTGGTAGCTACGGTAAACATCGTGAACACAACTCAGCAAAAAATAATATCGGAGTATTGCATCACGTCCAAATAATGATTATGATATTAATTGCTGTTTTATAATTTAACTAGCCTTTGACTAGGTACGACTTTGTCTTCATTCAAAAAATGTTGCTAAAAATACGTTTGCAAAGTCTAAGCCAACCTCGTCTGGATGTGAGCCACCCTGATGTTAAACAACAAACATGTGTTATTGTCTTCATGCGAGTGAGTAAGGTAATATTGCGGGACGAATTACATTACACAATGCCGTCTAGTCAGTCCAAAGTCATCAGGAATAGTAATGAAGGATAACAACTCACGAATGTTACTCTTTGTATCGCATGCGTTTATAATCTATAGGCTACTGTATTTGCTACCTATCAGCGAACTGTACATTGGTTTGCTTTTCGCATATCAAGACGTGAAAAATACATCAAATTGTCGAAGGTTGCTACAACGACTAACTCTAAATCACTTTCATATAATGGAAGAGCGAAATATCTGTCAAAGTTAGGATTACGGTTGTAGTAAGATAATGGGGATGAGAAATCCACTTTCAAGGAACCGTAGGTGACTTGAAAGTGGATTCCGCTTGCCCATTATCATACTACTTACTGATTACTTTAACTGGAAGTAGATGATTCAGCCTGAAAAATAAATATATCTTTTTTCTTTTATTCTTTTTACGAATTTATCGATATCGATACTTTTTAGCAACTGCACATCACTCGTTACTGAGACTGGCTTAGCACATATCTAGTCTGATTATACTTAGATTTACATCATAATTTTCGAGACAGGTTGCGGACAAACCTGCTACATTTTCAATTTCAAACAAAGCATTCTTTTTTTTTTAAATTGATTTAAATAAAATGCGTTTTAAAATTACCTTTTCTTCCCCTATATTACTTTCTCTAGTTTCTCTTGGCGTCACAGAGTCAGCAGTGAATAAAATAGAATAAGTGAATCATGATGAATGGTATAACTCATCGGTTCCAGCGCCACTCTTTTTCTTGTTGACTTTCTGATGCTCTTTGGAAAAATATGAGCGTAGACTTTTAATCTTTTTTTTAACCGTCGATGTCCATATTATATTTCGTTGCCAAAACTTGTAAAGTGTAAAGCTTATTATTTAGATCCCAAAGTTGTGGAAAGCTTCGGTAATCTTCAATAACTTCAATGAAATATCGTCCGCCATCTTGTTGTTGAACGCTTTGTGGCACAGAAATCCACCAGACGCGGGAAACGTGTTTCGCAGCGCGCGAATTAAAGAAGGCGTCTTATTTTGAAGTACTTTATTGTTCACAGAATCACAATTGAAGTTTAATAACTAATTACAGAGTATATATGTTATGTATGTACGTAGGTCAAATGAAACGACTGCACTTAACTGGAGCTGGTTTATTACTGGTCTAACAAAATAATCATCTCATAAACAAGTAGGTAGATGTACATAAGTCCGGGCGCCGTGCGCTCACATACATATCATTTCCTCTCATCTTAATTAGGGAACCTGATAACAAAAATATATAATTTAAATTATCACAAATTATCCTAATTCTTTTTATTGGCTCTTGGCCTCAAATAATATTTTTTATGAGGTCTGGATGTGAGCGATGAAGCCGCGGGTAACTCGCTGCTCAATGCTGGCGCATCAGGCGGGTTGTCGTTATTACTTACTGGCGCTACCTCGCAACCCGCCTGACCGGAGACGGACCCCGCCCGGTCGCTCAATCGCACATCTCCCCTCCCCTGCTCTTCCATGTTCTCTTCCACATCATAAAATTCCTCTACCTCGTTACTACTTGGACCTGTATCGTGATTACCGTCTATGTTTGATCTAAGTGGAGGAGAACGTGGAGTAGCAACTTCCGTGACTTCATAACCGGTTTTTTTGATCCGATTATGTGAGTCTTTATCTGTGTACCGCGACAGCTGATCAATATGGCGCGTACATTCCGTATTTTGTTTTTCTAACTGTACCTTGTACATACGGCTCCCTATTCTTTTTGTGATTATGCCCTTTTCCCAAAATGGTTTACGATTTACATAGCAGCGGACCCATACGGTCTGCCCTACAGCAAATGATCGAACCGGTGTTGGATCCGTATCTATATTGATCTCATGTCTTGGTACGTGACCGCCGTTCGGTCCTATCCGCGGCGGCGGTATCAATAAGTCAAGTCTACCGCGCAGATCCCGACCCATCATCAACTTGGCCGGCGTCATTCCGGTTTTACAATGTACAGTGTTGCGGTACACAAACAAGTACTCTTGTAACTTATCATCTACGTTATGTATACACGCATTATTTTTCAATATGGAAGTAATCATTTTCTTACAATTTTTTACAGAATTTTCTGCTTGACCGTTACTGCAGGGGTGGTATATTGGTGACGTTAAATATTCGATACCGTTTACATTACAAAAATTAGAAAACAGTTCTGATTTTATTTTCGGATCGTTATCTGACACTATAGTCTTTGGCAAACCAAATCTCGAAAATAATCCTTTCAATACCGTTATCAAATGCCTACTGGTAGTGCCGCTGGTCATGTTTAAACATTCGAGCCATTTACTGTACGCATCAATTACTACTAAATATGTTTTCTGTGCAATAAACATGTAATCGATGTGGACGCGTTCCCAACTTGCGGTAGGTGTAGGCCAATGGGCTGGCGGTGCGCGGGGCGGCGAGGGGCGTAAGGAACAACAAGTGTCGCATGCGCCTACTAAACGTTCTATGTCCTTATCAATCCCGGGCCACCACATTCGAGAACGGGCAGCGCTCTTTGTCTTTACTATCCCCTGGTGTGTTTTATGTAATTCTTGTAGTAACAAATCGCGATGCACCGATGGAATTACCACTCTATGACCTCGTAATAGACACCCATTTTCTACTTCGAGTTCGTGTTTACATCGGAAATAAGGCAAAATATTTTTGCATCTAATTTTGCGTGGCCAGCCGTTATGCACATATTTTAACACGGTTTTTAAAATATCGTCCTGTAATACCGCCTGCTGTATGTGTTTATATGTCAATGGTAAACTATTTACCTGTAATAAATTTAAAGATGACCCCTCGCAATAATGTACAGGTATGTGTTCCGTGCAGCTACCTGCCACAGGCGCGCGAGATAAGTAATCGGCCGCTAGATTGTCTTTACTAGAAATATACTGTATTTTATAGTTATAAGCAGACAAAAAAATAGCATACCTTACTAATCGAGAGGCAGTAGTTACGGATATGCCATTCTTTTTGCCGAATATTGCTAATAACGGCTTATGATCCGTTTTTAATATAAATGGTTCGCGACGACCGTATAAGTACTGGTGGAATCGTTTTATTCCGAAAACAATAGCTGTGGCTTCCTTTTGAAGCTGGCTATAATTGCGCTCGCTGGCGGATAACGTACGTGAGCCATACGCCAGCGGCTGTTCTACGCCGTCGCTGTTCATCTGTGACAGTACTGCCCCGAGACCTTGGGGTCCAGCGTCTACAGCCAGCGTCAGAACTGCACTTGGCTCGAAATGCGCTAAAATACGATCAGACGCCAACTCGTTTTTTGCGTTTACGAAACTAGTTTCTTGCCGTTCGCCCCACACCCACCGCGCGTTCCCGCGCAACAATTCGTGGAGAGGACTAAGGACCGACGATGCACTTGGAAAAAAATTTCTGTAATAATTTACCATACCAAGGAACCTTTTTAATTCCGTGACATTATTAGGTCGTGGTGCTTTGACAATAGCTTCCACCTTCTTTGGGCATTTATGCAAACCGTTTTTATTTATCACGTGACCTAAATAAGTGACCCTGTCGCAAAAAAAAGCGCATTTATTTTTTTTCAATTTCAATCCCGCGTCATGAAACCTCTTGAAAACTTGTTCTAACCTTTTTAAATGAATTTGTTTAGTAGGCCCAGTAACACATACATCATCCAAAAATACGGATACCCCTTCGATACCGGCCAATAAATTTTCAATAGCCCTCTGAAACACGGCGGGGGCGTTCGCCAGGCCATAGACGAGCCTTGTATACATCAGGAGCCCTTTATTAGGTGTATTAATAGTAGTCAACGGCTGTGACTCTTTTGATAAAACAAATTGATTATAAGCCTGACTACAATCTAACTTAGAAAATTGTTCGCCCCCGCTAAGCTTTGCAAAGACTTCCTCTATACGCGGTAATGGGTATTTATCTATATAAATATCATTATTGATAGTTTGAGAAAAATCTCCACAAATCCGTACACTACCGTCAGCCTTCGGTACCGGCACTATCGGCGTGGCATATTCAGAATAATTAACTGGCACCAATATACCTGCATCAATAAGTCTACATAATTCGATTTCTACTTTATCTTTCAAAGCAAACGGGAGTGGGCGGGCTTTATAAAATCTCGGTTTGGTACCTTCTTTAAGTAGTAATTTGACTTCAAACTGGTTAAAACGCCCTAACTCACCATTGAACAATACCTGAAAATTATTTATTAATTGTTCTACATCCATGTCATTTTTTACATCAATTTTATTATTTGGGGATGACAAACAGATGTTAAATTTTACCATGAAATCACGGCCAAGTAAGGGAGTACCTCCATTTTTAATAACATAAAAAATTAATTCGCGGGTTACATTATCGTAAGTGATACTTGTGGTAAAGTACCCGATTGGTGTGATTTCGTGGCCATTATAAAAACACATCTTTAATTTACATTTAGATAATGGAATGTTTGAAAAATGCGAATTGTAAAACTGATCTCCTATAACATTACTTTTTGAACCGGAGTCGAGCTCCATCAAACACTTTTTGCTTTGATTAATTATTACAGATAATAATATTGGATCATCGGACACGCACCTGAGGTTAAATAGTTGACACTCCTCACACTCACTTTGCTTCTCCGTATCGTCCTTGTGATCGGCCGGGCACGTTTCAATATTATTCACTCGCGATTTCGATTCACACACTTTCTTCAAGTGACCCTTAACCCCGCACTTATCACAGCGATAATTTTTGTACCGACACTTTGCTGCCTCGTGGTTCTTGAGGCCGCAGACCGTGCAACAGCGTCCTTGTTGACGTTGATTACCCTCCTTCATGTTGGCCTGTCGCCCTCTGCCCGCCCAGTATAGCGGCTCCTCCTTGACGGCCTGTACGAGCTTCGCCTGACGCGTGCAAGCTGCCTGCTGTGCTAGTTCCAGCGCCCGGGCGAAAGTAAGCGTATTAGCATTTTGCTCGAAAAGTCGATCTCGCTCCGGTCCCGAACTAAATCCAAGTACGAATCGATCCCGAAGCAAGGTATCCAGGGCAGTTCCGAATTCGCAATAAACTGCTAATCCTCTCAGTCGAGCTGCCCACTCTTCAACGCTTTCGCCGTCCATTTTAACAGCCTCATAAAAATTTGCCTTGTCTGCAAATGTCGACCTTTTAGGTGTGAAATGATCTCGAAATATCTGTATCAGCTCCCGAAATTGTATTTCTTCTATATTCCGTGGGTGTGCTAAATTCCGTAATAAGCGGTATGATTCATCCGACAAATGGGTCAATAGAATGGCACTCTTCTGTTCCTCTGTAATACCACTGTTTAGAATTAGAAATTGCTTTATACGACTTTCGAATATCTGCCATTCACTTGTCCGATGGTCGAACACGGGAAGATTTCCTATAATCGTCGACATTTTTTTCTCTGTGGCCATTGTAGGTGCCGATCCTCGTCGCCAATGTTATGTATGTACGTAGGTCAAATGAAACGACTGCACTTAACTGGAGCTGGTTTATTACTGGTCTAACAAAATAATCATCTCATAAACAAGTAGGTAGATGTACATAAGTCCGGGCGCCGTGCGCTCACATACATATCAATATACAATAAAATAAATGTTAACTTGGTTTTAATTTAATGCATAGTACGTGCTAATAACGCGATAACGGGGTCGCGACATGATCTAGTTCGTTCTTCCTCATTGCAGTTCTGGAGATGAGTGGTGCTGTTTGTGAAGCGAATATTGGGTGTTTCGCACCGCTTAACACCTCCGACCTCAAAAGCGAAATCATCTGATGGTGATGGGAGAGTTTTCTGTTTCAGGGGAATTCGAATCTTGTAGGCGAAATAACCAACGTAGTAGTAGTAGATGTAGTGTTTTTTTTATATTTATGTGTTCTTTCAGAAAGTCTTTGGTGACCATGGCGTTGTTAAGAGGCATCTAGGTACTTCTAGAATGTGTTGTTTTTTTGTTGAATAGGTCTTTTAACCTGAGGCGCCTTTCTTCTGTTCGGGATTTTTAAACCATTTGTATATGAATATTTGCTTGGGTTTTGTGTCGATTGCTTCATTTAGAATAGGGATATTTATGGGTTCATTATTTAATGGTACGTTAAGCATTATTATGTCATCTTCCGAATCTGAAATTTCTATTGGATTATTTGGATTAGATTCATCATCAGAGTCGAGGATGTGAATAATGTCGGTCATATCCATCTCGTGTGTGTGTAATTTCACATCTGTCTCGTGGGTAATTTCCTTTTCTAGTTAGTCGTTTAATTACTTGGACTCTTTCATCGCTATCTTCTACGTGATTGATCATTGAATCTATGTCATCATTCTCCTCCTCAACCGTAATATTAAGTCGTTCGCGTTAGTGTTTTGTAGACCCTTTTTATAACCTACCATAAATAATAATAATAAACTTTAAATTTAATGGAATTAAGAAATTCTCAAAGAGGTGGTATTTCGCAATACAAAAAATCTCACATGTTTTTTTTTTTATTTCGTGAAAAATCCTGACGGGATGGACTCAAACCAAATACATTTTCGGAATCAGCGTACCCAAATTAGTTAAGAACAATCGTCAAAGTCAAAACACCAAAAAAATGTCGGCCTGTGAAATTGTTAAAGCATACAGCGATTTCTACCGGGTCTGAGACTATTTTATCATTTATTTTTATCTGTGTGATCTTATCTTTTATATTAACTGGTTTATATTTGTTTATTACATTCCAGACTGCCTTCGATTTTTTTGTTGTCGTAATAACTTTCTCCCTTAAAAAAATTCATCGAATATAATTCGAGGACTAGACAGACCTCTGTCATCGGATCCTTAAAATGTTCTTGTAGTCTTACTACTATAATTCGACCCAACTTATAATTTGGTCTCTTTCCCCGATAAGGATAGCTGCCTCCCCTGTTAACCTACTAGTAATGCCGTGAAATTAATATTCTTTTTGTGCTTCATCGCCTTGATACTTACGTACATATTATGAATTTAATTTTTTTTATAAATAGGGGTAAGAGCCTGGAATAACCACTAATATATAATATATAAGGGTGTGATTTTCAAGGCATTCGAAGGCAATGGGGTAAAATTACTATTGAGAGCTCTGCTCGTGCTCCTTGAGAAGGTTACTCCTATATTTCATTACTGTTGCATCATCATATAAAATATGCAAGAGCTGTATTAAAGTTGTTAATGTTTGTGTTGATATTATGATGAAATCCTTCATGGGCATTATTTGTCCTATGCATCTTACCATAAATGCACCACATTTACTGTATTTATTATAGAGTTTGAATCATTATGGCTTCGATTATGTTAGTATTCCGATATTTTAATTTTTATTTTTAAACATTTACGACCATAGAACTTGATTGCGCCGATCTTCTTCTTATTGTAGTGGAAGGGACTTGGAAGTAAAACTCCTTGAAACTGCTACTTAATGGTTTACTTTCTTGATTTTAGAAATTACAAAAATTTGATGTTAACAGTACGGAGATTCCCTACGCAATGAAATCCTAGTCGCCCCGCGCGTCAAGATGCACTTCGGTGACAATTGCTCTTTAAAACTGTCAGGCGTAGCATACGGCCTGAACATCTTCCCCACCCTCGAAAGCTTCTGGCTTTTGATTAATCGCTGCTTGTGAAGTCCAGCTCGCTGTGCAGTCAAAGGTTGCTGCTGCTACAGAATTAACTCTTGCGGTGCCATCGGATCCAGGAATGAGGTTTTAGATGCGTCCCATTCGCCTTTTTAAACTGGGTTCCTTTATCGCTACTAAGTCGCCTTCGTGTAGCCCTCTTTGAGGTATTCGCCATTTGTTCTTCTGTTGTCATTCACACAGATACTCGTCCCTCCAGCGATGCCAAAAGTGCTGCCACATCTTCTCAATAAGTCTGTATCGATCCAGTCGATTTATATTTGCATCAAGCAGACACTCGGCAGGTAATGACGTGAGTGGTTTACCGATCAAGAAGTACGCGGGAGTCAAAGGATCAAGGTCATTAGTAATAATCATCAGGGCTAGTCAATTACCTCACGAATTTTAATCTCTTTTTAAATTTTTGCGAAAACTCTGTCTGGTGGCAAAAATGAATGGCCAACAACTGGAAACAGAGTGTGATCTGGTGGATAGTCTTGTAGCCATTTAGCTGCCATACCAAAAAGAGATTGATTTTTGTTCTGACCGCTACAGCCATCTGCCACCAAACGAACCAGTGTGATATGCTCTAATCCGGAACTCGAAAAAATGGAATTTAAGCAATGAAATACAGCGCTAGCTATTTCATTAGATGCTTTCGGCAAAACATCTTCAGTCCAGGTGTAGATGAACGTGTTATTTACAGTCAATGGTAATTTTGAATTTCCAACAAGTACCGTAAAATTGTATACATTTTACTGCCTCGAATAGTAAGCAATTAAAGCAATTTGATCGGGAACTTTTGAACACGGTTGGTTCTTTTGATAGTCAAAACTTAGAATCAAAAGATTTTCGCTGTTGTCTTTTAATAATTTAAAAAATAATTTACCTTGCAATTTGTGAAATCTACTCTCAATATGGCGTACAAATGTTTTTTGCTGGTCCTTTACAGCCTGATGGATGCAATAATATATTTCGTCTAGGAACCCGTGACGAACTTGATTGTTTTCCACTCCATTTGTATTTTGTACCATATAATCTCGTAGGCACTTACAAAAATTTCAGTAAATTCGACGTTTGCTTTTGCAAATTCGACAAGGGTATGTCATCTTCGGAATCGGATGACGCATGATCATGAAAGTCTTCGATAATTTGATCTATCTCGTTATCTGATGTATCACCTCCAAGATAAAGTTCATCTTCGTCATCGTCTTCGTGTAGAACGCGCATAATAGATTCGTCATTCACCACAAAATTACGACTAGTACTCGCCATTTTGTCACAAAAAGTTCATAACCTAAAAAGCAACACACGTCTCATCAAAAAACAAGTACACAAATGAAAAATTAACTTTTATTGAAAATTGAATATTTTTTCTACTCATAACGATTTTACTACCCAAGGGTGCTGCAGCACCCTGCATTAATTATTTAAAGTACTTACAGGTACGACAGCCAATTGACAACTATCACAAAATGGTGGACACAAACTGAAAGGAGAATAGAAAAAAAAAGGACACTGTGTTGCCATCCGTTAAAAAAATATTTCTACTGAAAGTTACCAGGGGGTGCTGCAGCACCCTGGGTTCTAGGGTTAATAAAAATCAGCATTTCTCCGTTAAACTCATCTTCATTGCGATTTTTTTAACGTTGTGTTCGCGTGAATTTTCGTTCACGGTTAGAGGCAGGTCTTTGGCTGTTTCTTGTTGTTTCGTGTTGTTGAAGATATATTAATAACAAAGGAACAGTTTTCGGTATACTAGGCACCTTCGTAATCAGTATTGATAATGACATAATAAATGTCGTCTTATCAAATACAGAGATCGAGATCACAAATACATCTAGACTTATACTGACAAACATCACTTCGAAATCAACAAAGAAAACAAATAAAAACTTGAGATCACAAATACCTATGTACTGATAAAATCAGCATCAAATATAACGTTATTTATATTTTTACACATTATATGACTTATAGTTGTACCTAGACAAAAAAACAATACTTTCTCTATAAAGTTATAAAATATCAGAATACCTAACATCAAAATATTGTAACATCAGTCACTATGAAAATTGTAGAAACAAATTCTTTTTCTCACAAAGCACAGCCTTTGGTTGCATTTGGTACAATATATTTCAGTCTTATTTTTTTGTACAATATCTGCAACGACCGTAATTAGTAAAGTCTTGCCAGTGGCCCATAAAGATATAAATATAATATCGGGTACTTCACTCAAATCACAGGAAGTCGTGGTTTCCTCGCAATCCGATATGACAAGTGCATGCAAATTTTCGCAAAAATCTTTTTGACAATTCGCTCCTACGGCGTAGACACTAGATATGTTATTTAACAATAATGTCGTAAATGCCGATTCACATTTCTCAGCCATCGGATTTGTGTTACGGCACCCATAGCTTCTAACGGCTCCAAAATAATTTTCCATTGGATCCTGGATTAGGTGTCGCATCCAGACTGATGTAATTAATTATTTATAATTTATCTTTTTCAATAAGATCTGTATGCTATCCAGTGTTCACAACCAATTATTTAGAGTGGGTACAGCTTTACATTTTTCAGAATTTCTATCAATAAACTGCATGGATTTTTTGATTGCCTCGTCCCATCTTTTGTGGTGAGGAGAATTGGGCTTCACCGGTCTGAAAAGAGGTTTCGCGTGTGTGTTTTTTTTTTCTAAACTGCCATTGACAGAGTCAAACAGATCATCAAAAAAGAGTAGCAGGTCTGCGGTGTCTTTACATTGAGTTGGCAGTATACCCTAATCTAAAACAAAATATAAAAAATCTTATAAAAATAAGGTACAATTTTTACTTTGCGAGCAGATGCAAAGACAGTACAATGCACAGGAACTTTGAGGGTTTACTTAATTCTACTAGTTAGCAATAATAATGTATATATTATTGAGTGGAGCGAGCGTAACGCTTATATACGCCGAAAAGTCACCCTTGGAAATGAATAGGCTCCAAAATCCACTGAATCGATTGCGATGAAACATGTCACAATTAAAGACCTCGATATGCTTGAGTTTGGTGTCGAAAAAAAATTGAGTTCGATCATGTCCTTGAGGAATGATCATCAAATACATTTTCCATTGATATGATATGAAAAACAATAAATTTTTCTACGAATCTACTCGCTCCACTCAACCTCGATTTCGGCCCTGTGGGCTAGAATCCAGCCTATATATACATCTATATTATTATTATTGCACCACCATCTCGCACCGTATTATATCTACATACACTGCTAGGATTTCGATCACCCTTTCAACTGAAGGGGTATAGAGCGTATGCCAGTAGGCTGCTATACTGCGCCGCTCAAAGGCTTAGCTTAACGACTATCATAGATAACAGTCGTTAAGCCATTCATTAGAATGACAACATCCGACATTAGAATGACAGCGAGACCGACGGCTCCACGTATCCTCCGATGTTAAAAGAAGCTCTGGGTAAACAAACCCATTCATACAGACCACGGTCGACGTTGCCGGTTGTACTTGCGTGTACGATTTAAACTGACACACACAACGACACCATATGCTCCTTTATCCTATTATTGCACAATTATATTATATTTATTAATAGCTGCTGACCTCTGCATTTTATATGGAAAATTACAGATTTTGCCAATCAAACTCGTGACGTTGTTTTGGTAGTATGGGAAGAGAATACCTTGTTACATATTATACAAGGCATTCTCTTATAAATGGATATTTTTATTACCTGCCCGATATCCCATATTGTTGGCGACTGGCACTTGGTAGGATCTTGAGACCTTGGCAGTAAGGGTTCCTCGAGATATTTATCAGCCTCGATAATACTCCCTGCAGTTGGATTTAAATTTTTCATAATGACTCCCACTTGCTCATCGAACTCGTCCCATATACTGCATTTGGCTCTATTATATTTGTGTGACTTTGAATGTGAATTCGCCCAGCCATAGCTTTTAAATTAGTACTAGCTCTGCCATAAGCATACTCATTCTCAAATCCGTATTTTCAGCGAAATTTATTGAGCTTATAAAATCGTCCCGTCGTTCTGTCTGTCCGTCCTGAAACTCAAAATTTCGAAATTCTGACTTCGGATTCGTGTAGAGCATCAAAAAGTAGTAATGTAAAGTGACCTTTTCCAATATCAATCGGGAAAGTGGCCAAATAAATAAATTAAAAAAAAATTACTTATTTACGCTTTTAATTTTTCTAATTCCAATTTTAATTTTTCATTTTCTAATTTTAGTTTTTCGTTTTCTAATTGAATATTTAACAATTTTCCATCCAAACATTGCTTCTTGGCTGTGTAATATTCAGCTAGTGCTATATTTCTTGCTATTCTGCCATCTCCCCCATTAGCTTTTCGTTTCTTTTTACCTGAAAAAAAAATTATGTAATGTAACAAACTACATTTACATCAATTGTATTATACTGTATTTATATTTTATAAGTCCTTGTTTTAAAAATGTCTAAAGAGCTACTGTAAGCACTATACAAATGACGGGCTCAATGTTTGTTTGGCACTCTCATTGTACAAAAATATGAGGCGACCAGTAACCTCAGATAAGGTTATGCTAGCAGACACTTTACTCATATGTTTTATACCGTGTGCCACATACAAAGTTTGCCTAGTTTACCATCAGAATGATACAATGTAACAAAAAATAACTAGACAAAGTTCACTTATAAACTGTTATGGAAATAAAATACATACTATTATTCCTAGGTGTTTCACACGTTACGTAGGCTGGATACCAACATCAAGCACCTCATATTCATTCACAACAATACATATTATTTGACACATCAGGGCCCTCTATCGGATAAGTCTCCAACCCCACTGTGACATTTTCGTTCACACCGGAACTTTCACCACTGCCACTAGAACTGCCTCCATCTCCGCCACCAACAATAATAAATGTCTCCGGTTCTCTGTCACCCCCAAATGGCACAGTAAACCCAGTAGCCGTACTACCAAGTAAGCTCGGTCTAAAATGTCATCTGGGGGTATATAATCCGGAGCACCACCTCCAGTCTGCGAAAGAAAAATGTTAACTGCTTACATGTTCTACTATTATTATAAAATAAATATAAATGACACCGCTATACTTGCAAGCAATAAAGATCCTAGACTGGCATCAGAAAACCTGCAGAAAGGCCTCAACAACGTAAATGAATGGCTCCAAAAATGGAAAATAAAGGCTAGTGCAGCAAAGTCAGTACAAGTGACATTCACTCTCAAAAAAGGAAACTGCCCACCTGTAAAGTTGAGTCAATATACTCTACCCCACAGCGATCAAATAAAATATCTCGGCTTACACATTGATCGTAAACTAACCTGGAGGCATCACGTCCAATGCAAAAAGCAGGAGCTTCAGCTAAAGTACAACAGCCTATACTGGATGCTAGGAAGAAACTCGAGACTCTCTTTGGACAACAAATTGCTTATATATAAAGTCATCCTGAAACCCATTTGGACATACGGTCTGCAACTGTGGGGCAGCGCAAGCGATTCCAACATAAATATACTCCAGCGTCAACAAAACAAGATCCTAAGATCCATTGCAAAGGTGCCATGGTTCATAACCAACAACGAACTCCATGAACACCTTGAAATGAAAACAGTGAAAGAGGAAATTCGGAGATTGGCAGCTAAATACAAAGAACGGTTGATCCATCACCCTAACAAACTTGCTCGCCAACTTACCATAGACCACTATGTGAGACGACTAAAACGTCATCATATCCTAGAGCTAGAAGACCGGCAGTAGCTCTGGGCAGCAGATGAGTAGGCGCTTCTAGTGGGAAGCCACTCTGCATGACAGTTTCACTGAACAGATTCGCTCATAGTCTTAAGACTGATTGCAAATACACACAGAAAAAAAAAAAAAAAAAAAATTTTTTAATAAATTGTATTTATACATACTTGTATGTTGTTCATTCGTATTTTTGTGCTACGTTTGCGTGCATTCTTTTTTAAGTTTTCCCACTTCAAACGCAGCTGTTGAGGTTGTCATTAAAAGATTGGGTTATACGGACTCACTCCTCCGTTTTCATTTTATTGCTGGTGGCATTGGTGGCTTTGTTGTTAACTATACTGCTCTTTTCGACGAGGTCCAGCAATACAATACTTTTGTTTCGTCCTTAGACAGAGGTTTGCTCTTTTTCTAAAATAAATTAAGTATTGTGTTACAACATTTATGGTATGTAGTTGGCTATTGGGATACTTATGTGAAAAACAATTTTTGTTGGTAACGAGTAATAAGATAGATATGAGGAGCCCGCTGGCGTTGTTGCACATGCCGATCTAACATGTTAATCCGGCCCTGGGGCGATTTGAAAACACTGATCTCCGCCAAACCGCAGATGATTAGCGTGGTGGAGTACGTTGATATACCGTAGGTACCCTACGATGTTCGAAGTTTGTAATTCGAAAAATGAAATTTTAAATAGCAGAGTGTAATAAATAGGGTCGATATAGAAAAGGAAACACATGCACAGTTAAGTTACTCTAACTCCCAGAAACATGAAAACAAATACATTCTATCTTTCTTGAAATGACAGTAATATTATCTAAAAAAAAAAGAATAACTTACCGTATCGCAGTTCATCATATTGTGTAAATTTCATTGTAAAACAATAGTCTGGAATTAAAACTCAAAACTCGCAACACACGTGACGCTTAGCAAATAACAAACGCAGCAACGCTAACGCTGCCTAATGAAATGCCCGCGAAAATGTGACATTTGATTTCACAATCAATGACAATTTAAGTCACGTCGTTCCGTTACAACAATTTTTCATTACACCGTATCATACCATGACCGTGCTAGGAACGTGTCAGACACGAAAATAATACGACACGCTCTACCTTGCCCACTGAACGGATCGACGGCGTTCTGTACCCGTGTGTAACGCGTATGATGACCGCATACAACCCGTAAGATATCCGTGTGTAACGTAGTTGATTCGGAATCCGTCATTCTCATGTGCATATCAGACTGTAGCGGACGTGTGCTTTTATGTCACTGAATAAGTATGGCTATTAGAAGAACCGCTAGGCAGTTGGCAATGATTGCCATAATATTGGATGAAGAAGATGAACGTACAACAAGAACTCGCCGCTACTGGATTCACGATTCTATGAAAGAACGAAAAACCAAAGGGTCATTATTTAGGCATTTAGTTGATGACGAAGAAAAGTTTTTCCAGTATTTCCGAATGTCTCAATTCCAATTCAATATGTTATTGAAAAACATTGACAATGACATTTTGAAAAGAAAGACTAATTTTAGAGAATGTCTATCAACTAAAGAAAAGCTTGCTGTGTGTTTACGGTAAGTAAAACAATTTGTTTTTTATATAATTAAATCTTTTATTGAAGTGACAAAAATTGATATTTATTGATTCAATTCAAACGTATTCCACGGCTCAGGAGACGTTGGCATGGGTGTAGCACTTGCTTGCATGTCTGAATACGATCCTGGAGATGGAGTATATGGATATCGAGTTGTGTTTGGAGGAGAGGTCAATGGTATGAGCTGCTGTAGCTCCATGTCAGAAACCAAACTAAATATTTTGTTTTTTGCAACTGCTTGTAGATAAGGCGAAAACTTTTTTACAGTTTCTGATATATTTAAAAAGAAGCGATCAAGTTCATCGTGCTGTTGTTTTGGAACAGTATTCTGCTCGTCTAATAGTCGACTCATCAACACAGCTGATGCTGTCTGTAATGGAGCTACACCTTTAGCTTTTTTTGCCTTTTTTGCAAGATTTTTTTGTGGTGTTTTTTGCTTGATAGTCCCGCACTTCCGTGTCGTGAGAAGACGCCACATCCACAGCATCGTGGTTGTTGGTATCATTGTTGAGATCTGAGTTCTGGACTTCAGATGTCGCATCTTCTTCGTCACTTGTCAGCTCGAGGGATTCTAAAGTTTTTTTTATCAACGAAAAACGAAGCCACAAACGACATTTCATCCTCGTACTTCCACTTCTTAATGTTATTGGCTGCCTGTCCACTTTTGCCTTTTTTCTTGTTTAATGCTCTTCTGTATGCATCTCTTAACCCTTGCCATCTCTGCTTACAAGCTGCAGCTGTAAAAAAGGGTAATTTATTAAAATAATATTTATGTAATTTAACTGCCCTACAACATGTACAGTCTATGACAATGTGAGCGTTACCTCCTTAATATTTAATATCTATGCAGTAAGGTTTATTATCACGTTAAAAGGTTACTCTGACTGTCCTATACTGTACTTGTTCTAAATAACAAATGTTCCGTACAGTCGGCGACAAGGTAAGTGACTCCTTTTGTCTATGGTTTTTTTTCTTATTTTGTTTGACAAGAGGGTCACTTACCTTGTCGCCGACTGTACAGCTCACATCATATTCTTTATTTGCAGGTATTTATCAACGGGCGATTCATTTACAACCATTGCTTTTAGCTATCGTATGGGGATCAGTTCTGTAAGACGTGCTGTATTGGATGTTTGTGATGCTATAATAAAAAATATGTTGCATGAAAATATTCCCACGCCTACCCCAGATCAATGGAAAAAAAATATTGAAGATTTCTGGAATACTTGGAATTTTCCTAATTGTGTAGGTGCGCTAGACGGAAAGCATGTTGTTATTTTAGCACCCCCAAACAGTGGTTCCTTATATTTTAATTATAAAAAAACATTTTCTATCGTACTTTTAGCTTTGGTTAATGCTAATTATAATTTCACAGCAATAAATGTCGGTGCTTTCGGCAAAGATAGCGATGGTGGCATATTGGCAAAATCAAAACTTGGTAAGGCTATATTCGAGAATAAATTTAATATTCCAAGTACACAAGTTTTTCCGGGGACTGATGTAAGTGCATATTAGGAGATGAAGCTTTTCCTTTAAAAAATAATCTCCTAAGACCCTATCCATCAAATCAATCTATTAACGATGATAAGAAAAGACACTTTAACTATCGCCTTTGTCGAGCACGACGTGTAGTCGAAAATGCTTTTGGCATTTTAAGTCAAAAATTTCGTATTTACAATAGACGTATGCACTTAAAGCCTGAATTTGCGGAAAAAAATGTACGTGCATTTTACATAATTTTATAAGACGCGTTTCTTGGCGTCTTATAAAATTATGTAACTTTTTTGTAACCAAATAATAGCGTACAATTCAATCTGAGACATCAAGGAGGTAATGCAGTTTCCACCGCTTTTGAAGTACGCAATACATTTGCGGATTTCTTTCAAACACCTCACGGCCAACTAGACTACACTAGATAATTAAGTGCAGTTAACGACACATCAAGCTTACCCTTATAGCTCTAATTACCACGCGTTAAATGTGTTAATCCATCGAAAAGGTAAAGCTTGATGACCGTACCTATACTTAATGTATTTTTGAGGGGGCCCGATGATGTACAGTTAGCAACACGTCAAGCTTTACATTTTCATTGCAATATGAGTAGATAAGGCACATTGATGTAAAGCTTTTCATGTTGTTGGCTGTACCTACCTAAGGACAGCATCAGCGTTACATTTTTACTCGAAAATAGACCTTACTGCATAAATAATAAATACTGCGGAGGTAACGTATGTTACCTACTTACTTATTTTGTTTGTTTGTTTGTTTGTAATATCTTTATTGTACATAAAATAAAATTTACAATATAGTAAATTAAAGGAAAAGTACAAAGGCGGACTTATCCCTCACAGGGATCTCTTCCAGCCAACCTTAGAGTATCTGATAGGATTTCATGAATAGGCAAGTGGATCGTACCAAACATTTGTGGGATATAACTACTACGTTAATTATAAATACATATATACATACATATAATAAATAATACAATATTATAGGATAAGAATATTATAATAAACATTGCGCAAATTAATAAAATTATATCATCCTAGGGTTCAAATCAGGATTCGGCAAAGAACCTTCTCAGCGCTGATTTAAAACAATTTAAAGATGAAGCTCTCCTGATCTCAACAGGCAATGAGTTCCATAACTTTGCCGCTTTTACCATGAATGAATTTGAGAGCGTGCACGAATTTTGGTTTTGTATAACCAGTAGCAAAGTACCATAGGAACGTAGCCGGCTGTCAATGTCACGGAGCTGGAACACCTCACGGAGGTACAAGGGTGCTGATGGATTGAATATAGCATTATATAATAGCGTTAGTATATGGATATTCCTGCGATACCTGATAGGAAGCCAGCCGAGTTGCTTGCGAAACTGTGACACATGATCGTATTTGCGTAAGCTATAAACGAACCTAATACACTGATTTTGGAGGCGATCTAGTTTATCAAGCAACTCTTCCGCTGGGTCTAGGTAGGCCACATCGGCGTAATCGAGAATGGGAAGCAGAAGTGAACGGGCAAGCATGGCTTTGGTTTTAAAAGGCAGAAAACTTTGCAACCTTTTTAAGGAATGAAGCGATGCGAATAGCTTACGACTCACCTCATTTATGTGGGGCGCCCATGACATAGTCTGGTCCATAATAATTCCCAAATTGTTCACTGTATAGGAATATGGGATAATAGACCCGGAAAAAAGAACATTAGGAATTACCATGGCGTTCAGTCTTGAGATGAAGTAAGGGCTGCCTAGTACAATGACCTGCGATTTAGCTGCATTAATTTTAAGCCCGAATTTTTGTGACCATATCTCAATGGAAGCAAGATCTGAATTGATTACGCTAACAGCATGAGAAATATCTTCAAGAGGGGCAGCCGTATAAATCTGCAGGTCATCAGCATACATATGATACGAAGTAGAAATTGAGGCAGTAACGCCATCTATGAACATAGCAAAAAGGATCGGAGAAAGAATACCTCCTTGAGGAACACCAGCAAGTAACCCACACCAGTCCGATTTACGATCATCAATCTTCACCAATTGACGACGGCCAACGAGGTATGACTCAAACCATGAGAGCAATGAAGATGACAGGTTGAATGATCGAAGGATACCAAGCAACAAGTCAAAATCTACCGTATTAAATGCGCTGGTAAAATCTAGAAGTGCTAGAATTGTGACTAATTTATTGTCAATATTGCGACGTACATCATCAGTGATCTTGACTAGTGCAGAAACCGTACCGTGGCCACTCCTGAAACCAGACTGATATGAACTTAAAAGCTGGTACTCCTGCAGATGGTTGGTTAAATGATGGTGTACAAAGTGTTCCACAACTTTTGAAAGAACAGGAAGTATGGTTATTGGCCGAAACTGGGAAAAGGAAGTAGGGTTCGGATTTTTTGGCAGTGGAATGATATGACCGAGCTTCCACGAGTTAGGGAAAATACCGGTTGAAATGGAGAAATTAATGATGTGTGCTAATGCATCAGCAATTTCTTCTTTAACAATTTCGATCATGTCAAGCGATATACCATCATCACCAACTGCCTTAGACTTTATTGTATTAATAATTTTTATAACCTCTTCTGCTGTTATGGGAGGCAACTCAAGCTGAGGGCAATCAACAGGAGGGACATTGGCAAGACTAGTTAATGTAATCTGTTTATTTAGAGGATCAAGAGTCACAGGAGAAGTGCTAAAGTGAACATTCATTGCATCCAGATCCAAATTATTCGCACCACTAGCAAATTTTTTACCAATTCCGATACTTTTAAGGAATTTCCACATCTTACCCGAGGGACAGTTTTCAATGGAATCCTGTATGTGCTGACGTCTGGCATTTCTACATAATTTATTGCAGCGGTTACGAAGTTCTCTATACCTAGCCATCGCCTCCTCAGTATGATCATGTCGCGTTTTGATTTTTGCTTTGTCTCTCTTTGCCATAACTTTTTTTAATTCGGGAGTTAGCCACGGTGCAGGAAAATGTTTAACCTTTACTGATGTAAGCGGAGCATATTTGTCAAAGACAGAAACCAGAATAGTGTTAAAAGCCGTCAGCTTCTGATCTACATCTTGGGATAAAAGAACAGAATCCCAGTTAATATTGGCAAACTCATCTCGTATCTCTTGTCTGTCTATGGCATGGAGCTTGCGCAACATAATAATTTTATGTTTCTTTTTGGGAGGACGCAGTCTAAAGGAAGCATAGATGAGATCATGGGCTGAGAAAGCGGGCGCGTTGTATTGGCCGTGATCATCGACAAGTTCGGGAGAGGAAGTAATAATTAAATCAAGAAGTGAAGGCGCACCGTTATGTGGAAAGTGGGTTGGACCAGAGGGGAGAATGCTTAAGTTTAGCGAATGAAGAAGGGACAAAAGATTTTTTGAACGATGATCATTTTTTAACAGGCAAGTGTTGAAATCGCCCATAATAATGACGTGATCAAATTGACAACGCAAATCTGTTAGGATGGTTTCAAGAGGGTGGAAATAATTAATGTGAAGTGAAGGGCTATAGTAAACACCCAATAAAACTTTGAAATGGTGCAAGGTAATTTCTAAAAATAAGTGCTCAGGAGCTTGAAAAACTGGCGATGATTGTGAAACAATTTGGCAAGAAATATCGCTGCGCAGGTAAATAGCGACACCACCATAACCCATCATTCGGCTGAAATTACTTTGCGAAGTCATACAAATACGATCATTTCTGATTAGGCGATAACCAGGCAAAGGGTACAGTGCTGAAGAAAGTGAAGGCTTCAAAAATGTTTCCGAAATGAGTATGGCATGAACATTCAAGGTTGAAAATGTAGCCAGCAAATCAGCATAGTGAGCAGCCACGCTTTGCGCGTTTATGTGCACAACGTTAAAATTTTTCCCAAGAGTAGAGAAAGCAATATTCAAATTTTCCCCCAAAGGAGTCACATCCGACACACTACTCTCAGCGCTAAGAAGACTCTCTGACGACGATGATAAAGAAAAATATTCACAATCGGAGCTAGCTCCTAACAAGTCTGACATTGGCTGTAAGACGATAATATAAATAAATAAATAAATAGAATAGCTAAGTAAACAATATATATATATATAAATATTATACTATATGAATTACTGAGGCTGTACCTTAATCAAATACTCGCCGGCAGCTGTAACAACAATTATTGACAAAGGCAATAAACATAATAATACAGTTTCAAAATATCACAAATAAAAATATAAAATATGTAACTTACACAATATCTTTCATACAATTAGACTTAAATAGGAACAAACTATATTTCTCGAGTTAAATATAATTAACTGTGCATTCTATGCATGCATATGTAGCAAAAGGTAAGAATATATATTTATAATGACAATTTCTAGAAAGCAAAACTATAAACAGTAACTAAACGCAGGATTAAATATTGACATTTACAGTAGTCGCCAACAATGGAAAGAATACGTATGACATTGATGTATTACTTTGTCAGCTGCCACATTGACTTTAGAGATTTATATTTTTCTATAGTCGGTCAATTCGTTTTTTCCTTCAATACATCCATTATCCTACCCGAGAAATAATACCTCTTGTATAAATAAATGCCCAAATTATTACATAAGATAATGTGCAACAATTAATTCAAAACAATGGAAAAGAAACAATATCTTCGAACAACGAACTGGATAGATACCTCACTTTTTCGAAATGTGTTTTTGAGCCGTTCTGGTGCTGCGAACTCTATTAGGCGGACATGCTGACACTTCATGCCGATCATCCACTACTGGTTTTGTTGAAGCGGTCGGCGACGAAGAGTCTGTCTTGGAATCCGCATACTGATCCACGATCCCCTGCAGTTGCGCCATCGAAACAATCTTGTGCCGAGATCCATTCGGTGCAACAGCGACAACTTTGCCATTGCCATCGGTCCAAGAGCGCTCCACGCCTAACACTTTGCGGGCCTCCACGAACACTGCATGCCTAGTACTCGTCAAGAACTCAGAGAAAGTATGACCACTACCCTTGAGTCGTTTCTTCGCTGCCCAGACCTGGTTACGTGTCGAATTGGTAATGAAGCGTATAAGTACAGGACGTGGCTTACCCGATGAGGTGGATAGGCGTCCCAGACGAATACAGGAGTCCAGTGCTTGAGCTGTTATATCTGGCAATTGTAGCGTATCACAACAGATTTGCAGAACAGTGGTGCTTAAATTCTCATTTTCTTCCTCATGTACCCCATGCAGAAGCAACACATTAGAACGAGACCTCATCTCTAGGCCATCCAGACTCTGTAGCACTAGATCTAACTGGGATTTAAGAAGTGATACTGCCTTCCACATATACTTCTTAAAGTTCTGAAACTCACTTGCAAGAGTGCTGACATCCTGGGACTGTGTATGACCGAGGGACTCCTCAAACGAAGACATCTTATTAGTGAAAAACTCAGTGATCTCATCCATATTTTTCTTCAACTGATTGACACTATCCGTTGCCATTTTTGTATCTAGTTATATTACCAAAATATTGTGAAAGGAGTAGAATAAATTAGCTGCCGGTGTAGTTTGTTTGTTTGTTTTGTATAATCATTTTCTTTTGACTACGACTTTCTAATTGAAGTACTTTTAAATTACTGCTATTTTATAATATTTAAAAAAAAGTTTGATTTTAATATCAATATAACGATGTATACATACCTAAGTATAATAAGCCGTATATAACTTGAAGGAAAATAAACGCATCGAATTGGATTTCACGTAACGAAAATTATCTAAAAAATGCAAACTAGACAAAAACAACTAATTTTACGGTTTTCGTTTGCATTTTTATAAAATTTGCAGTACTTAAATAAATTTTTTTTCGAATCTGCTATTTTCCTTCAAGTTATATGCGGCTTGTTATATCTATCTTTATTTAACTTAGTAGGTAATTTTCTTTTGTATTCACGAATTCTAATTGAAGCTACCTGTATAAAATACTGACATTAATAAAATTTTTAAAACATACCTGGTAGGTTTAGTTGAACAGAAATTTCCTTCCAAGCCATTTCTTTTTTCAGACCATCCATGTATTTTGGGTGTTGTAAATTATATAAGAACTCATATTTGCGTACAAGTTCTATTAACTTTTCGTCATCCATCGCCACCACAACTATAGAGGTATACGTGTGTCTCGTTTAACGGATTTATTCAAACTGACAGAGACAGACAAAACAAGGAAACGCGTTGGTAACGCTTATAACCGTCCGCCCCCCCGCGCCGATGCCGTCTCATGCGTCCACGCGTCTCTTACTAACCATAAGTACCTACGAGCGGCCCCTACGTTGTAACAAAAATCGTCATAGCTGGCGTAATACTACAGCTATGTTGAAATAAAAAATACCTATGGATAGGCTATAATATGCAGAATTAGACTACATTGTCACAAATTGCTAGAATTGAAGCTAAAGTGCAAAAAAAAAAATGTGAAAGTCAAAGTGTATCAATATTTTGCTACATTTTTTTTTTGAACAAGTTTTTATCAATTAACTTTTCAATTCTACGCAATCAGACATATATTGAATTAAACTAGACTATTTTATCTTTAAAATGACATATTCCAATCTTTCGTAGGTTTACGCTACGTGGAGAAATAAAATAGAAAAGATCACTACTTCTCTCGGTCGCAAGGCACGGCCGCCGGCGCCAGCCGGCGTGTTGAAATCACCAAGATGGCCGCCATATAAAGCTTCCTGTAAACAGTGTTTTTGGGTTTTGTATTCAATAAAACAAAATAATGTTACTTTCAATTTAAGTAATAAATTGTACATAATTACAATAAATTAAATGTATTATAACAAGTTTTATGCATCATCATCATCATCATTCGGTTTTTGTGTGTTTTGTATTCAATGACACATAATAATGTTACATTCAATTTATGTAATAAATTGTACATAATTACAATAAATTAAATGTATTTTAACAAGTTTTATGCATTTATTATTTACTTGACATGTAAAAAAATACATGAACATTACCAATAAAATCACTTGTACTGTTCCACCTAATTTAATTTATTTAGACTGCCGGTTTTCTCCTTTTTACAGAAATAAAAAATATATTATTCTTTTTTGTAAAAAAGATTTTTTTTTAGGTGGAAAAGTACTAGTGATTTTATTGATAACAAAATGTCTAAAAAGTTCTATCAAGTGCTGTTATTTCTGTCAAGAACCAGCCCCCTTACCACCATGTCTTATCGCGATTCAATAAATGAATAGAATGTTTATTCATACCAATGAATAAGCGACTCTATTCCATTTGAAATAGAGTCGCTTATTCATTGGTATGAATAAGCATTATTTATATTTAAAAATGTAATAAGTAGGAGGTACAAAATGAAAAAATGAGTATAATTATAATAAATCTTTATTTACAGTAATTCTATTAATTATTCTATTTACATGAATCGTACAGTTACAGTAATTATGCTATTTACATGAGTCGTACAGTTACAGTAATTATGCTATTTACATGTGTCGTGTCAGGAGTCTCCTTCTAAGCAGAATTATGCTTGTGCATCATAGTAATAACAATTCATTAATAATCTAATAATTTCGGCGGAAAGTATTTTTACATTACAAATAGATAAGTGTTTAGGAAATATTGTCTAGTTTATGAAAAAACAATATAACTATTAGTATTAACAATTAATTACAAGTAATCAGATTTCGTACATTACAAAAAGATAAGTTTTTAGGAAATATTGTCTAGTTTATGAAAAAACAATATAACTATTAGTATTAACAATTAATTACAAGTAATCAGATTTCGGCGGAAAGTATTTTTACATTACAAATAGAAACACATCATAATAAAAACAATCATTAAAACCTAACCTAGAAGAGCCGCTAGATTGCATCTCAACCATAAGATCAAGTCTACGCATCGCGCTTATGGTAGGCCCTGAAGCAAACCTCAATGCACAGGGGGACCTGGCATTCAAGGCACTTCCATATGGTGCGTGCCTCGATCTTATGGCTGGAGCACAAACTACATCGAAATCTGCTTTTACCAGAGCGCACGGGGAAGTGGTCGCTGTCAATATATCGTCTGTCTTTGTCCGTCATGAACTCACGTGTCCTAGATATTTGTCCAGTCTGTCCTCTAAATGTCAGTCTGGGTTCAGTTGGTAAGTCTATTTGTCGGTGCTGTGTAAGTAACTTCTCAGCCAATAGTCGTCGGAATAGTCTGTGTGACACGTTGAAGTTCTTTGTCGCGTAAATCACAAAACAGTTAAAAAGTGCGGTACTAAAAAGTCTTTGAAAGACTTTCTTGTACCACACTTTGTTCCTCAGTCGTTCTACGGGTTGAGCAGACAGAAACTGATCTTTTCTGTCTACTCCACCCATAGACTTGATGTAGTCAAGTACAATCTGTGGTTTGTACGCCACCCGATTGTACTTTTGCTGTGTCCCGATTTGTAGACGATGGTACGTTGAGATCAAACTAACTAAGTTCGCATCTCGCCATACCATTATCGACAAATCGGGACAGTAGCTGGCCACGACTTCACCGTGACGTAAATCAGTCTTCGTCAAAGTCTTCATAGAATCGGGAACGAATTCCCGATTCAGTCGTATTGTCCCGTAACAGTCTGTCTGTTGTCGTTTTAGACATCGCAGTAATAAAGGACCATTATAAAAATTGTCCATTATTACTGTATGCCCAAGGTGAAGAAGTGGCTCCAGTAAGTCGTATACAATTTTGGCGGTAGCGTTGGTGGGACGAGCATCGCTACCGCCAATGAATATAGGGTCATTTGGTCGGTTGTCATTTGTCGCGTCGTCACCGTCATTTGTCTCGTCATTGGCGTCTGGTCTGTTAGCGGCGGTGGTCTGTGTCTTTTTCCCCGCATATACAAAAAAATTCCAGAGATATCCAGTAGATGACTCGCACAGTTCGTACGTTTTTACGCCGACTTGAGCGGCTTTAGTAGAGATTTTTTGAGCAAAGCTCAATCTGCCATGCCATTTTAAGAGCGACTCATCTATGGATATCTCTTGACATGGTTTGTATAGCGTGGAAAATTTGTCGTTCAGATAGTCAAGTACCGGTTGTATCTTGCTAAGTTTGTCCGGGTTGTCAGTCAAAGTCTCGTTGTTGACGAAATGAAGCATCGATTTAAGCAATAAAAACCGGTTGTACGACATAACCCTACTAAAATACGGCATAGTGCCGTATCCGTTGTAGGAAAAGTACGATTCCTCTTCCACTTGAGGGTAGAGGCCCTGGAGGATTAATATTGCCAAATAGCTGATCATTTCGTCCCTATTTGTCGGTGACCATCTCAATAGTCTCGCGCTAGAAGTCAGTTTGTTCTGTCGTCGTAACAGTTCAATTTTTTGGTCGGCGTATCTGTTAGTCTCGGTACAAATGTAGTCAATAAAGTCATTGTCGAACATTAGATAGAATATATCCAGTACTGTCGTCTGGTCAGTTACCGGTACAGTCGGTCCAGGTGTGCCAGTAAAAGTCTCACGACGTCCTGTAAAGGTCGAAACGTCCTTCTGCCAGTTAAACGTAAAGTTATCGTCAGCTGCAATATCCCGAATAACAGCGTCATTACACGTATCCTCGACTTCCAGCACCTGAGACTGGAAGAGCGAGAGGTCGGTGGGACATGACGGCTCTATTCGGGCATCACGAGTTGACATGGTCGGGAGAGGGCAGGCGTCATTGTCGATTGCGTCAAAGTCATCGTCACTGTCAGTCAGTTGCATCCAGTCCCCGACAGCTTCCCCGAAACGCTCATGGTCTACACCTGGAACAAATGAAATGCAACTATTACAAATGTAAAAAGAGTTTGGGAGAAGTTTGGGATCTTGTTCCTTAATCGCGTCGAAATATGAAATTGAATATTATTATTTTTTTATGAAAATCAGTTTAGCAGGACATGATATTAAAAAAAAAAAGGTAATATTCAGCAGGAAGTTTAATACTATAAATGTAGCACCTACTGTCTTACGTTAATTAAATATACTCACTAATAACAGAAGGCTGGATACTGCCCCTCGTCGTCGACGAGCCAGCATCACGAAGATCCGCAAGACCTGATTAAAAAAAAAAAAGTTAATATTCAGCAAATATAAATAGTAAACAAACAGGAAGTTGAATACTATAAATGTAGCACTACTGTCTTACGTTAATTAAATATACTCACCAATCACAGAAGACTGAAGGTCGTCCCTCGACGAGCCAGCAGCTAGAACATCCGCAAGACCTGATTAAAAAAAAAAAAAAAAGTTAATATTCAGCAAATATAAATAGTAAACAAACAGGAAGTTGAATACTATAAATGTAGCACTACTGTCTTACGTTAATTAAATATACTCACTAATAGAAGAAGGCCGCTGCTGACTCTTCGAGGCACGATCTTTAGCTGATGCATCTGCACGACCATCTTAAAAAAAAAAAAAGTTAATATTCAGCAATTAAATAGTAAACAAACAGGAAGTTGAATACTATAAATGTAGCACTACTGTCTTACGTTAATTAAATATACTCACTAATAACAGAAGGCTGGATACTGCCCCTCGTCGTCGACGAGCCAGCATCACGAAGATCCGCAAGACCTGATTAAAAAAAAAAAAGTTAATATTCAGCAAATATAAATAGTAAACAAACAGGAAGTTGAATACTATAAATGTAGCACTACTGTCTTACGTTAATTAAATATACTCACTAATAGAAGAAGGCCGCTGCTGACTCTTCGAGGCACGATCTTTAGCTGATGCATCTGCACGACCATCTTAAAAAAAAAAAAAGTTAATATTCAGCAATTAAATAGTCAACAAACAGGAAGTTGAATACTATAAATGTAGCACTACTGTCTTACGTTAATTAAATATACTCACCAATCACAGAAGACTGAAGGTCGTCCCTCGACGAGCCAGCAGCTACATCTGCAGAACTCCACGTCGTCAACACCTCGACTTCCGTGTCTACGCCTAGGATGTCTGTAAAATAGTATTTTGGGGTGTAAGTGGTTCGTCAAATAAAGGAGATGCTGCGTTGGTAGCGGGGGTGGCGGCGAGCGAGCGATATTTTATGTACCTAAGTCCATTATATCAGAGGCGTCGAATATTTCCGCAGCCTCTGATACGGGCAGTTCATCCTCGGACGTAGACACTTGTGCCGCAGCGTCGATCACGTGGAGCTCGCAGGGTTCGCGGTCGGGAGATGGTTTTCTGAAAATTTAAAATGCAGTATAGCGTATATGTTACCATATATATATATATATATATATATATATATATATATATATATATATATATATATATATATATATAATAGGTAGGGGAAAAAGTCTTTTCGCATTATAGTATGTATGAACTTGTAATAAAATCTCTTTGGTTATACCATTTGTATCTGAAAGGTTTTGATATCTTTAAAAAGTTTAAATTTAAAAAAAGATAATTCCAAATTCAAATCAGGTAAATATGTGATTTTCATTTGTTTTTTTTACTGTCAAGATGAGTGAATCTAATGAAGAAATTCGATACATTTTAAAATTTTACTACAAAAAAGGTAAAAATGCAACGCAAGCTGCGAAAAAATTTGTGACGTTTATGGACCTAGTGCAGTGTCTGTGAGAGTAGCACAAATTTGGTTTAGGCGTTTTCAACCCGGAAATTTTGATGTCAAAGATGCACGTCGGTCTGGTCGCCCTGTTACGGATAAAATGGATGCCAGTTCTGAAAAAGTGGAGCAAGATCGGCATATCAGTAGTTACGACGTAGCTGAAGAACTAGGAATTGACCACAAAACAGTTTTGGCGCATAAAAAGGTCGTGGTCAAAGGCCGGTCAGGCTTCACAGACTCTGGCGAAACCCGGGTTAACCCGCAACAAGGTGATGCTGTGTGTATAGTGGGATTGGAAGGACATTATTCATTATGAGCTGTTACCGCCAGGCAGGACTATCGATTCTGAACTCTACTAAGAACAACTGATGAGATTAAAGCAAAAACTTGAGAGAAAGCGGCCGGAATTAATTAACAGAAGGGGTGTGATTTTTCATCATGATAACGCTAGACCTCACACATCTTTAGCCACTCAGCAAAAATTAAGAGAGTTTGACTGGGAGGTGTTAATGCATCCGCCGTATAGTCCTGACCTTGCACCTTCTGATTTCCACCTGTTTCGGTCTCTTCAGAATTCTTTAGGCAATGTCAGGTTAACATCACGAGAAGACTGCCAAAACCACTTATCGCGGTTTTTTGAACAGAAGTCCCAAAATTTCTATAGTAATGGGATCATGTCTATACCTACAAGATGGCAAAAACTTATCGAACAAAATGGCACCTACATACTTTAGTTAAATGTAAATAAACTTTATTAAAAAATGTTTTGAATTTTCATATAAAATACGAAAAGACTTTTTCCCCAACCTAATATATATATATATATATAAAACTTACAGAGAGCGTCTCTTTCGCGGGGGCGCATCGGGCAGAAGCACGCGCTGGAGTTGAGCTGACCGTTTCTTGTCAACCAACTCCTTGCGTACTTCTTTTGGTAGCCCGGCCAGCCGACGCTGGGTCAGCTGGCGTTGCGACCGCACGCGTTCTAGTTCAGCACTGCAAAGAAATCATCTTTCATAGCCTGGATCTACAGCATAATGACGTGTGTGTGTTTGTGTGTGAGTGAATGAGTAGTATGTGGAGTGTGGTGATGCTTACGTCTCCTCTGAAATTTGAGGCCCTCGTCCACGACCTCGTCCTCGTCCCCGCCCTCGTCCTCTAATCGCGGGTGCTGACGAATTTCCTTGTTCACTAAAATCAAAATAAAGCCATTAATAAAAAAAAAAGCACCGATTCGCTGATTGTCAGTCAGCAGGGTGCACCGCGTGCAGGTGAAGTTGGTTTTGGTTCAAAGATGTTGATCAAGCCACTTACACCCCTAGTAATCTATACAAAGACTTGAAAATTACCTGATGATGATGATGATGATTACTTGAATATATAATTTTCGAAAAAAAATCAGGCAAGTGCATAATAAAACATCGATTCGCTGATTGTCAGTCAGCAGGGTGCACCGCGTGCAGGTGAAGTTTACAAGACACCATCGAAAGCCACATCAAAATAACGAACAATATTCAGTACATAAAACCGTGTGTAGGAATCTTTAGCCGACCTAATCTCGAAACGTCTGTGGTTACTAGGTGTACCAGCGCTAGAATCATCACGCTTGCATTGAAATTTATCAATATTATTCACTCAACTCACAATAATTGTGTTAAAAAAGGATTTCTATATGTTAACAAGAAACTATTCTTCCATTTTCAGCTTTCATTTCAATAAAATATAATTACACATTTTTAAAACCGTAATTAAAAAAAAAAATTGGTTGCCTGTAAAGTCGGTATACGGGCGAAAGTTTTACGTGACAACGACTTTGAGTGGTAAAATGTTTTCGTCTGTTTCTTTTTATGTCTGTCTCTCTCGCTCTTAGAAGGGACGCGTGCCTTTCACTCGCTCTCATTGTAGGCGCATAACGTGAGCCAGTTTCTTGAAGTGTCACCCGGCTAACCAATTTATAAGACGTTGTCACGTCAACAACGCCATGTTGGAATCAAGTACGGCGCATACTTTCAACTAGCTGATGCCCGCGACTTCGATCGCGTGGACTTTATGATTCCGGCATATTAATACAAATACGAACTAAAGTAGATACATAAGAAAATATTTGGGGCAGTATTATACGTTAAAAGTCAACAAATTATTATTTTTATTTAAGATAGTCACCATAGTTTCAAAAAAATATATAAAATAAATGAAGGGAGTCTTTCCTTCGGGAGCTAATATGAAAAGACCTCAAGCGTTACTAATCCTCGATAAAGCCACATTGTTGGCCATTTCGCATTCATCTGAAACGATTAGACAGCAATCCTGAAACATTTTCGCTTTGACACAGTTTCGTGTCACAAAGCATGTCGGTGTTTCCGTTCTGTATAAATCGAGTAGAATATTGAACATTGTATTTGCGTCCTTCCGCCTAGAGGTAATATTATGGCTGCAATACCTGGCGATGCTGCTGTATGATATTATTTTGGCGCCTGATTTCAGCGAGGATTGCTCTCGTCAGGTATGTTTTTCCAGTCCCTCCTGAAGCATCTAAGAAAAACAGTTTCCCCTCGTGGATTTTACGATACTCTACCCCTAAGCTACCCCCTTAGGGGTAGAGTATTGGGGGTTGGAAGTTTGTATGAAAGTCCTATGTTTTTGAAGCAAGAGACTTGAAATTTAAAATGTATGCTCTATAGATGGTGTGGAGGTGTACTAATAATGTATCTTTAGATATCAACCCCTTTTTGGGGTTAAAATGGGGGTTGAAAGTTTGTAAGAAAGCTCTATATTTTTGAAGTAAGAAACTTGAAATTTAAAATGTATAGATAGTGTGGAGGTGTACTAATAATGTATCTTTAGAAATCAACCTATTTTTGGTGTTAAAACGGGGGTTGGAAGTTTGTATGAAAGTCCTATGTTTTTGAAGTAAGAGACTTGAAATTTAAAATCCATGCTCTATAGATGGTATGGAGGTGTACTAATAATGTATCTTTAGAAATCAACCCCCTTATGGAGTTAAAACGGGGGTTGGAAATTTGTTTGAAAATCCAATGTTATTGGAGTTAAAGTAATTATGGCAGAAGGATTTTAAATGATATTTAAGTATAAAAAATATTGAAAACAACTACATACTTACTATTATAAGGAGGGATGTATTATTATAACAATAAAAAGTACTTTAGGTTTTACAAAGAGGTTTTAAAAAATAATATCCGTCGACTTAATTGATTCTAAAAATTCGTCTAGATATTGATTGTTTTTAACTTTTTCATCTTTTTCCTTTCATTAGGTATTTAGCTTTTTCGAATGTAATTAAAAATTATTCGCAAATAACTAACTCCACGCGTACGAAGTCGCGGGCGGCCGCTAGTATATATATATATATATATATATATATATACATGTATATATATACATATATAAATCGAGTGCTACAAGTTTTTTTATATATATATAAAATAAATAAGACTATTGCGTCTAACTTGTAGCAGGTAAGAATAAAAGAAGCACTGCGTGTGGTTATTTTTTTTACAATACAATCAATATTTTGTTAAACTATTTATACTCATCAGGCTGAACAACTTTTGCTAAGGCGTCATTTTTATATTTCTTATAGTTTAGCTGAACCATTATGGTTCTGCATCAGGTGTTCCAAATCTTGGATTTTTATACCGAGATGGAAATTTCGTGTCCACGTTTTCAAATTGATGCCATTATCGTAATTGACATTTTAGAAAACCATAGAATCAACACCCATATTGATATTGTAACATTTCAACCCCATCGCACCCCCACAGGAGTGCTCTTGTGTCACGTCGATTATGTTAGATTATAAAATAACTGTTGTTTTCGGAATCAGCGACCCGATAAACCATAAAAACAATACCCATGTCGATTTTCAGACGTTTGCACCTCATTCCACCCCTTTAGGGGTTGAATTTTGAAAAATCCTGAAACACGTGTTTACTCATTTATCTACAGAAGATCTCGTGTAAAGTTTCGTATAAAATAGTCCAACTAATCTTGGTTCCCCATACAAACTTTGGACCCCCATTTCACCCCCTTAGGAGTTGAATTTTCCAAATTCCCGTCTTAGTGAGCATCTACGTCCTGAAAGGAACCCCCATACAAAATTTGGGACTCCTAGCACTTGTAGTTTCTTAGATTTTGTGATGAGTGATTTTCTATAAAGAAAAATTTTCTTTAAACTTTAAATGACGATAACTTTTTAATCTGACATCAGATTTCGATGAAACAAAGCCTATATGTTGCTCAGGGATGACCTTAATCTTTTAGTGAAAACCGCGTAAAAATCTGTTCAGTAGTTTTAAAGATTAGCGAGTACATACAGACAGACAGACAGACAGACAGACAAAAAAATCAAAAAAATCTTTTTTGTGTTCTGTTACTCTTTTTTTATCGCCCACACTCATTTTTTGTTAATTTTATCAAATGTACAGACACGCGGTTCCTACTGTTTTATTATATTAGGTTGGGGAAAAAGTCTTTTCGTATTTTATATGAAAATTCAAAACATTTTTTAATAAAGTTTATTTACATTTAACTAAAGTATGTAGGTGCCATTATGTTCGATAACTTTTTGTCATCTTGTAGGTAGAGACATGATCCCATTACTATAGAAATTTTGGGACTTCTGTTCAAAAAACCGCGACAAGTAGTTTTGGCAGTCTTCTCGTGATGTTAACCTGACATTGCCTAAAGAATTCTTAAGAGACCGAAACAGGTGGAAATCAGAAGGTGCAAGGTCAGGACTATACGGCGGATGCATTAACACCTCCCAGTCAAACTCTCTTAATTTTTGCTGAGTGGCTAAAGATGTGTGAGGTTTAGCGTTATCATGATGAAAAATCACACCCCTTCTATTAATTAATTCCGGCCGCTTTCTCTCAACTTTTTGCTTTAATCTCATCAGTTGTTCACAGTAGAGTTCAGAATCGATAGTCCTGCCTGGCGGTAACAGCTCATAATGTATATCTTCCCTTCCAATCCCACCATACACACAGCATCACCTTGTTGCGGGTTAACCCGAGTCTCTGAATCCTGGCCGGTCTTTGACCACGACCATTTTATGCGCCAAAACTGTTATGTGGTCAATTCCTAGTTCTTCAGCTACGTCGTAACTACTGATATGCCGATCTTGCTCCACTTTTTCAGAAATGGCATCCATTTTATCCGTAACAGGGCGACCAGAGCGACGTGCATCTTTGACATCAAAATTTCCGGATTGAAAACGCTTAAACCAAATTTGTGCTACTCTCACAGACACTGCCCTAGGTCCATAATAATCACAAATTTTTTTCGCAGCTTGCGTTGAATTTTTACCTTTTTTGTAGTAAAATTTTAAAATGTATCGAATTTCTTCATTAGATTCACTCATCTTGACAGTAAAAAAAACAAATGAAAATCACACATTTACCTAATTTGAATTTGGAATTATCTTTTTTAAAATTTAAACTTTTTATAGATATCAAAACCTGCTAGATACAAATGGTATAACCAAAGAGATTTTATTACAAGTTCATACATACTATAATGCGAAAAGACTTTTTCCCCTACCTATTATGTATATAAATAAGACTATTGCGTCTAACTTGTAGCAGGTAAGAATAAAAGAAGCACTGCGTGTGGTTATTTTTTTTACAATACAATCAATATTTTGTTAAACTATTTATACTCATCAGGCTGAACAACTTTTGCTAAGGCGTCATTTTTATATTTCTTATAGTTTAGCTGAACCATTATGGTTCTGCATCAGGTGTTCCAAATCTTGGATTTTTATACCGAGATGGAAATTTCGTGTCCACGTTTTCAAATTGATGCCATTATCGTAATTGACATTTTAGAAAACCATAGAATCAACACCCATATTGATATTGTAACATTTCAACCCCATCGCACCCCCACAGGAGTGCTCTTGTGTCACGTCGATTATGTTAGATTATAAAATAACTGTTGTTTTCGGAATCAGCGACCCGATAAACCATAAAAACAATACCCATGTCGATTTTCAGACGTTTGCACCTCATTCCACCCCTTTAGGGGTTGAATTTTGAAAAATCCTGAAACACGTGTTTACTCATTTATCTACAGAAGATCTCGTGTAAAGTTTCGTATAAAATAGTCCAACTAATCTTGGTTCCCCATACAAACTTTGGACCCCCATTTCACCCCCTTAGGAGTTGAATTTTCCAAATTCCCGTCTTAGTGAGCATCTACGTCCTGAAAGGAACCCCCATACAAAATTTGGGACTCCTAGCACTTGTAGTTTCTTAGATTTTGTGATGAGTGATTTTCTATAAAGAAAAATTTTCTTTAAACTTTAAATGACGATAACTTTTTAATCTGACATCAGATTTCGATGAAACAAAGCCTATATGTTGCTCAGGGATGACCTTAATCTTTTAGTGAAAACCGCGTAAAAATCTGTTCAGTAGTTTTAAAGATTAGCGAGTACATACAGAAAGACAGACAGACAGACAGACAGACAAAAAAATCAAAAAAATCTTTTTTGTGTTCTGTTACTCTTTTTTTATCGCCCACACTCATTTTTTGTTAATTTTATCAAATGTACAGACACGCGGTTCCTACTGTTTTATTATATGTATTGATGTTCAATAATTAAACATGAGTGTTTCGAAATTCAGATATTAATACACAAACACGAATTACACATCATAACAATTATTTTCATATACAACAATCCTACAATAAATAATAAAATCAATTTATTTACCTCATATTAAATGGCGCCGCTCACTTTACAATGACAAGTAACATTAAAAAAGTGGTCCAACGACAAAAACTTTTCACTGTAGAAAAATTTTGTACTGCCGGTGTCACTTTTTAAATTTTTGACGTGTATTAGACTATATCCAGCTTAATTTTAATAAAAGTTTCAAGGCTCTGGATAATGAGAAATTGGAAAAATAAATTGCTTCCTGCGCCGCGCGGAGGTGGTCCCCAGATGTTCCAGGACGTTTCGCGCCGCTTTCTCAGTGGGTAAGCGGTGGTTCCCGCAGACGTTTCAGTGTAACGGTCATCATACGCGGCTAGAACCCGATTGCTCACCGCCTGCGCACAGCGGTTTGGCAACGTTGCGTGTCATGCACGGAGCGTATCAGCACTGGCAAAATATTCTCATCGAGAATAGTTGCCGCTCCGTGCATGACACGCGACGGTGTTGGTTGGTGACGGAACGGTCTAGTGAGCATTTTTCAATACAAAGAATACTTTTTTGTCTGACACGTTCATAGCACGGTCATGGTATGATACGGTGTAATGGGTATTTACCGTATTTTTATTGTAAAATATAAAATATTAAGTGATTTTAAGGTAAATAGTTAAATTTATGTATATATTTCAATAAACTGTATCAATCGTTAAATATATTACCTTATGTCACACAAGGAATCTTAGGGATGGTCGTGCAATATTTTGCTTGAAATGGAATGGTCAAGAGGAATGGATCGAACAAAGGATCAAGGGCTATCTCCGGTTGCGCAAAAAAACATCTGTCGAGTTTTGCTAATGAAACGAGGATTGGCGATCGATCCATCGATAGGAATCTATCTCAGATTGGTTTCAATCTCAGATTATATCCATAATCATTATTAATTTCGGGCACTAATGTATCATATCCATGGATGTAAGTAACAGAATTATCAATGGTATCATGCTGTGGACTCTTCATTGAAATAGCATTTAGATATTTTGGACAAATTTTAAAGGTGCGCCAAAAATCTACTCCTAGAATGAGGTTTGCCGTGATTTCGGGAACACAGTAGGTTTTAATTTTATATGTATGACCTTCAAAGGTTATAGGTAAAATAAAGTACCCAAGACTTTTAAACGTTTGTCCACCAGCAGCAGAAACCGTTATAAAATCGTATTTTATCATTTGGTAACCTTTTTGTTCTAAATGGGAACGAAAATTTTTACCAACTATAGTAACTGCAGATCCAGAATCAAGAAATCCAGCTACAGTTATGTTTTCTATATGAGCGTTGGCATATATCCGACAATCATCAATAGATTCAATTTGCAGAATTGTGTCAATTTTTAACTACCAAAATATACGGAAATATACTTTAGCCAATTATTCCAATCCTCAATATCGAATTTTTGTGAACTACCATTGGCATAACTCTGCTTATTCAGTTTTTTTGGTTGTCAGACAAACTTTTTGAGCAATTTGGACACTGCGGTGTCTTTACATCTTCATTACCACAAACGAAACAAAATATTTTGTCCTTATTTGCTGTGCATTGTCTAAGATTATGAGTTGTTTATATTGAAATTTCATATTCCAATTCGGTTTTTTGCAAGGATAAATATTTTACCGGGTAAAACATTGTGAAAAAAGATATATAAACTCCTAATCGAGCAAGTGGTGAACAAAAAAGAAAATGAAATAGCAAACAAATAAATACTCCGTTTTGTTACAATAAAATGATAAACTACGGAACGTTTCGGTTGCCTAATAATGAAACAAAACACAAAAAAATATAACAAAAAACACACACACATAGAAAAACAAAAAAAAAGCGTAATTTAGGCAACTAAGGTGTACCTTGATTAAATGAAAAAAAAAACTAATACACAACAAAAAAAATTGGTGTTCCAATAAAAAATAACACAGTACAAGATATATGTGTACATTCATACGTCTAATACATTAACATTTCAAACATAATATTATTATACGTGACCATAAGTTAAAACAATATTTAAGTTCGGTACATACAGTTACATAAACAACCAAAAAATATATAAAACAGAATATTGACAGAAGTGAGTAGAAAACTATTTGCTGCCGTTGGTTCCCTTAGACGGCTCCAGTATTTTTTGCCTATCGACACCAAGATTGCGCTGGCTCAGTCTCTACTCCTTCCTATCCTAGACTATGCTGACACTTGTTATTTGGATCTCAATCAAGAACAACTTGATAAGCTAGATAGACTTCAAAATATCTGTATACGTTTTATTTTCGGTCTACGTAAATACGACCACATTTCTCTTTATCGATCTCAGCTCAAGTGGCTCCCAATTTGGCTTCGTCGGAATTTGCATATACTGTCTCTACTGTATTCAGTTCTTTTCAACCCTAACACTCCTTTCTACTTGAAAGAACGTTTTACATTTCTCAAAGAAGTCCAAAGTTCCATCTTTCGTAGCACTGTCTCTCTTCGTCTTAAAACTCCTTCTCACTTCACAAAGTTTTATTCCGACTCCTTCTCTATCGAGGCTGTGCGGCTCTGGAATTCCTTACCGCTCCGCATTCGGCAAGCTCAAACACTTACATGTTTTAAAAATAATGTGAAATCTCATTACCTGTCACAATTACTTGATGTTCTACTTCTAATTTACAGAATATATATATATATATATGTAGTAGTATGTAATGTATGTGTATTTATTCATAATTTTACTGAAGACATTTAATGATTTTTATTTTTTTTTCACTGCGCCACCCACCTGTTCAAATTTGCATTTATTCTTTCCTGCCCTAAGGTTGTCTGGAAGAGATTGCTTAGAGCGATAAGACCGCCTATTGTATTATCTTTTGTTTTACTTTGTGTCTGTATTTTTATTTGGTGCAATAAAGCGTTATTGTATTGTATTGTATTGTAAAACGTTTCACAAAAAAAATAAAACAAAACCTATAAAACCTAATAAAATTACCACGTTTAGGCGCCACTGTGATGTTCCGGGATTTTAAAATGAAATGCCGGTAACGGTCTACAAGAATTTATTAAAAAATGGATCATGCGGTTACGAACCGCCTAACCTTGCTCCGCAGTTCGGTGCTCTCCTGGAATTGTGCGAAGACGAAGGAAGGCACGGAGAATGACCAGGGTGGCTTCCTTCTTCATAACTTGGCGAGGAGCTGCAGCCCTCAGGAACAGTATGCGGGGCGTTAACGACGCACGAGCGCACAACTTTCAAAAATATATCTTGAAACCCTGGAAATATCACGTCCAGCCATATGGCAACTATTAATGTGCTAAGCGTTAACTCCGCCGGTGCCGAAATTCCAAGAAGCCATAAGTACATATCAGCAGAAGGCGTAGTGGAGTGGATTAGCCAAAAGCGTAGTTTACATTAATTAAAGTAAAAAAAATAAGAAGGTTATTACTAGATTATGTTCACACTCACCCGAGTAGGGGTTTAATCGTTCCTGTTTTAAAAGCACAGTATCACCAACATGTAATAATAATATAGTTTAATGTAAGTAAATGACTTACCAGACTCCTCATTGTTTAAGAAAATTGGCGAAGAATTCGAATTACCATTTATGTTAGTATGTTTCTTTAAAGTTGCTACTAAAAGTTTTCGTAATGTAAACTCGATGCTGATCGAAAAGATCTCTGGCAAACTATGCTCAAATTTATCTTCAGAAATTACTCTATAAGATGCTATACGACCTTGCAATGCAATCGAAATCTCGACAATTCCATTGTACCACCCCCGTAGCTAGGTTTTTGTGACTACTACTACTGCTTCGTAAGTGTCCTATCCCCAGTTTTCTCTGCACTTGAACATTACAGACTTCACAAAAGGGCACTGTGTTCTGTGACTGTGTGTATGAAGTGAGGCTGCGTTCTGATAACTCGGCAACAAATGTGATGAACTTGCAACCAGAAGGTCGGGTTCGATTCCCAGTAATATTGTGAGCTTACTTTCAATATAAAATATAAATGCAAAAGCGTATTCGCCCGCCTTTCACGGCTAAACCGCTGAACCGATTTTGATGAAATTAAGTATCGTGACAGTTTAGACCCTAACGAAAAAAGGTGTTGCGTCGGCTACATATATACCTAATAAAAAAGAATATCCATAAGAATATAAAAAAGAACATACAAAATAACGCCTAAAAGAACTATTATTTATTATAATTAATATAAAGATTTTAATTAATTATTTTAAATTTACATAATTTTTTTCCGCATATATTTTCGGCTCCGCTGCTTCAAACAAATAATGCGCCTCCCGAACTAAACGCTGCAGCGCAGTCCTCTGCGACGTATTCTCATTGAGGAGGCAACTGATGCGGAGCAGAGCCTTCTTCCACCGCTCGAGAGGATGAGCTCGATGGGATTGACCCATGAATGTCGCTCCGTTGGTAAACTCGCAGCTCTACAAAGAAGTCTCCTTCTGTTGGAGCACTCCGACGTTGTATCCCTCCGACTTTGCGAGCCACGAAGGATGGCAGAGATTGACAAGAGGTTCGCTCCGCTACGTCAGCCGTGTCCCGGTCCTCTTTACAGAGTCCGAAGTGGTCCACAAATCTGTTTCTTGTGATTCCTAGAAAAGAAACATACAATGTGTTGATATAATGTGATCATTGTACCAGGTGTTTCAATCTCAATTTTGCACAAGTAAATCCTTACTTGTGCAAAATTGAGATTGAATCTCCGTAATGTATCTATCCAGATATATTACGGAGATTAAGTTATTAAACATTTTTTCTACTCACTTTGCTGACTCGTGTGATGGCGTTTAGCAGGCGTGGAAGACCGTTTCTTCTTTTGAGGGTAGTCATCAAATTCAGAATTAGACCTGAAATAATAATAACAATGAGGAATTACCGAATTAATACCAGTGGTTTAAAAGAGATAGTAAGTTACTAATAATAATAGATAATTAAGAGATTAGTAATACTAATCTCTCCTCCTTCTGGTATACTAATTTAGTATCACTGATATCGTTATGCGAATCAGTAGAAACAAGTGCACTAGTCGTAAAAAGATGTAACACTCTCGAGCTCCTCCGAGCTTCGAGAGCACGTTAAGTTATCTACCCTGGTTGTTGACGACAAATGACAATCATTAAGCTAAGGTGGGCTGATTTGAAAACACTGTGCTCCACTGCGTAGAGCAGCATGTCGCAGTGTGTTAAAATATTATGCTCTTTCGATCGAAGTTAGGCTATATATGCTGTATAGGTGTATATTTATTTAAAGGCATAGTTTTTTTTGTTATGATATGACCCTCGTAAATATATCAGTATATCCAGTACTGTACCAAGGTTCCTTGTGCTTTGTTGACGATGCAGATTTTTTTTTGTTTTGCTGTCTTCTGGGCGGCTCTAAAAACTTCGATTTCAGAATCAGACCTAAAAAAAAATATACCTAAATATTTATAAACAAGATGAGGAGTTGCTGGGTTAGAAACGGGATGTCAACACGTGACTGACACTCCTTGTGTTGCATGCATTCATAGACTACGGTTACTACCTCACATCAGTTTGTTTTTCAATTACATACATTACATTCACTTGTTTGCCATACGACGTCTAAAAAAAGATTGTATTACTTGTATGTACATTTAGACTGACACGTGTCTATAAACATCTATTACAGCCTGTTGTAAGATGGGTTTATCGACTCGAGCGCCCGCCTTCGTAGCTACGTAACAGGAGGGGTATAGTATTAAAACCCGCTAAATTGATCTCAGAAATATAATGGCAAAACTTTTTTTTTTTAATATCTCTGACGTAAAATAGTAACAATTTATTAGTAACAATGTGAATTATGGACATGGCAATACTGAATTACAATAAAATGAACGAAAATATTGGCGCCTTTTTCAAGTTATAACGGAAAACATCTTGATTTTAGAGCGATTTGAAACTAACCTTCTATTTTAGAGGATTTTGAAGTTGATCTGTCAAAAATTTGTGGGTTTTGCAACTTACACAAAATGGCGGGTGAATGGTATTATGCCAACATAATATTCTTTTCATTAATCGATCATTAACACATTTTTAATAAGTCGCTTTCTTATTCGTTTGTTTGTTTAGTACAAGTTTTGCAATCGATTTATAGTAACTTCCGATTAGATAGAGAATTTTAATATCGCTCAGAACTGAATGAATGATAATGCAATATTATGGTGTCATTAATCTAATCTGAAGATGGACCGGAAGAAGGCTACAGGAACTGTAATCAAAGCTATGCAACCCCATCCAGTTTGGGTCCATTTGTTTCGTATTGGCAAGTACTCTGATGATTTTAATGAAACGATGAAGTTTTATTAGCCATAAAAAAAAATTATCTTATAAATCGTGTTTAATGCAGAATAAATGCACGCTTTAATAAATATTAAATTAACATATTACTTGTAGGAATGGGTGTCATTGTAATAAACAATATAATTGAACAAAAATAAAATACTTAAAAATTAAACATGACCTCTAATTTATATTTTGAAAAAAGGATCGTAGAAAACAAATAGTGTTAATTGTGACACCACACGCAATGCATTTAAAGTACTCTCATGCAGCAGATCAATTATTTTGCCAAAAATTGCTAGAACCGGATCCGTTTAATAATGCCGGATCCGCCGGATTACCGGATCCGTTTTTCCGGATTGCAATCCCTACTGGCGCGATATGCTTGTGCGCCGGATCGCTACGGCAAAAACGCTGATCCGGCATAATGTGTCCCTACATACTAATACCGTTATAATTATAAACATCTCTGAAGTGTGGATATGAAGAAGTACGTGTAGGATTCACACGTGTTGGACAAAGTGCCGCCTCTAAACACCATAAAAAACAATAGTCGTCATTATTTTTTATATTCAGGCATGCTTTTTTATTTTTTAACAATAGAGGCAAATCAATATAACTTGATCCATTTAAAGGGTCATACCTGTTAATGTTTACCTCTAAATATAAGTTATTTACAAAAGTCCATCCGCTATCCCTTTCTTCAAATTCTTGAATCTTTTTTATAATCGTATCTTTAAGGCTACTAACTAACTTTTAAAACTCTACGTTTACTACTAACCTTTTAAACTCAAAATTAGTGTGAACTGTACATTTTTTTTGTAAGAAATGACTTACCAGCCTCCTCATTGTTTAAGAAAATTGGCGAAGAATTCCAATTACCATTTATGTTAGTATGTTTCTTTAAAGTTGCTACTAAAAGTTTTCATAATGTAAACTCGATGCTGATCGAAAAGATCTCTGGCAAACTATGCTCAAATTTATCTTCAAAAATTACTCTATAAGATGCTATACGACCTTGCAATGCACTCGAAATCTCGACAATTCGACAATTCTCGACAATGGTTACCACCCCCGTAGCTAGGTTTTTGTGACTACTGCTTCGTAAGTGTCCTATCCCCTGTTTTCTCTGCACTTGAACATTACAGACTTCACAAAAGGGCACTGTGTTCTGTGACTGTGTGTATGAAGTGAGGCTGCGTTCTGATAACTCGGCAACAAATGTGATGAACTTGCAACCAGAAGGTCGGGTTCGATTCCCAGTAATATTGTGAGCTTACTTTCAATATAAAATATAAATGCAAAAGCGTATTCGCCCGCCTTTCACGGCTAAACCGCTGAACCGATTTTGATGAAATTAAGTATCGTGACAGTTTAGACCCTAACGAAAAAAGGTGTTGCGGCGGCTACGTATATACCTAATAAAAAAGAATATCCATTAGAATATAAAAAAGAACATACAAAATAACGACTAAAAGAACTATTATTTATTATAATTAATATAAAGATTTTAATTAATTATTTTAAATTTACATTTTTTTTTCCGCATATATTTTCGGCTCCGCTGCTTCAAACAAATAATGCGCCTCCCGAACTAAACGCTGCAGCGCAGTCCTCTGCGACGTATCCTCATTGAGGAGGCAACTGATGCGGAGCAGAGCCTCCTTCCACCGCTCGAGAGGATCAATCCCACCAATGTCGCTCCGTTGGTAAACTCGCAGCTCTACAAAGAAGTCTCCTTCTGTTGGAGCACTCCGACGTTGTATCCCTCCGGCGACTTTGCGAGTTACGAAGGATGGCAGAGATTGACAAGAGGTTCGCTCCGCTACGTCAGCCGTGTCCCGGTCCTCTTCACAGAGTCCGAAGAGGTCCACAAATCTGTGTTTCTTGTGATTCCTAGAAAAAAAAACATACAATGTATTGGTATAATGTGATCATTGTACCAGGTGTTTCAATCTCAATTTTGCACAAGTAAGGATAGTTTAATAATATCTATTACGGAGATCAAGTTATTAAACATTTTTTCTACTCACTTTGCTGACTCGTGTAATGGCGTTTAGCAGGCGTGGAAAACCGTTTCGTTTTTTGAGGGTAGTCATCAAATTCAGAATCAGACCTGAAATAATATTAATAATAACAATGAGTAATTAACGAATTAATACCAGTGGTTTAAAAAAGATAGTAAGTTACTAATAATAATAGATAATTAAGAGATTAGTAATACTAATCTCTCCTCTCTCTGGTATACCAGATTTTTCCTCTACCTCCAGATTTTTACTTATTTACTAATTTAGTATACCAGAAGGAGCACTGATATCGTTATGCGAATCAGTAGAAACAAATGCACTAGTCGTAAAAAGATGTAACACTCTCGAGCTCCTCCGAGCTTCGAGAGCACGTTAAGTTGTCAACCCTGGTTGTTGACGACAAATGACAACCATTAAGCTAAGGTATTGGGCTGATTTGAAAACACTGCTCCACTGCGTAGAGCAGCATGTCGCAGTATGTGTTCAAATAATATGCTCTTTCGATCGATGTTAGGCTATATATGCTGTATAGGTGTGTATTTATTTAAAGGCATAGTCTTTTTTGTTATGATATGACCCTCGTAAATATATCAGTATATCCAGTACTGTACCAAGGTTCCTTGTGCTTTGCTGACGATGCACAAGTTTTTTTTTTGTTTTGCTGTCTTCTGGGCGGCTCTAAAAACTTCGATTTCAGAATCAGACCAAAAAAAAATATACCTAAATATTCATAAACAAGATGAGGATTTGCTGGGTTAGCAGCGGTCAATAGGTGAATGACACTCCTTGTGTTGCAAGCATCCATAGACTACGGTTACTACCTCACATCAGAGGAGTTCTATGCTTGTTTGCCATACGACGTCATATAAAAAAAGATTGTATTACTTGTATGTATTGTCGACCAACGTACCTGTATCGTATGTAAGAAATCATCGAATTCCTACTTCCGTATATAATTCTATGCTATTTACCGTTCTCTGGAATGCTCTGATGTTGCTAGACTGCCTCCTCAGCATCTCGTCAGTCTTGCAGTCGGTACCTCTCCCCGGGGATCCTGCTTGGGATTGTTGAGAGAGGAGTTCTTCCATCTTAAGTTATTACTCATATTTGATAAAAAAAAAAGGAAAGATCTTACTTGATATTGTCTTGCTATTGTCGCGAGCCTTACTTGCCTACGACTAACACCTTGATTGTCTTGATATGATACCCGAAGCACAGTGGAAAGTCTCTACGATGGCTGGTTCACCTCACTGTACACAGTCTGAAGTCCCGAATGTGCACTCGCGAGGTCCTGATACTCGAAGGACCAAACAGGATGTCCGGTTCGAGCACCCTCGAAATGAAACTTGATAATAATTTATTCTTGATGATGACGAGATGCTGGTGAGACGGCTTTGGGTCTGTGAGCACGCGTGGTTAACTGCTACCGAACGCGAACTGCTGTGTGTACTTTTAAATTCATGCCGCGTAAATTGCTGATACGCTTGGCTCTAATATGGTAGAACCGTACAATGATGATGATGATTGTGTTCCTGCGAGTGAGTAAAGTTAATGAGACTTAGATTTACAATGTGCTAGGAATAGGTCTTTGAAATGGAAGCATATGCATACTGCGGTAGCTGCTTCCCATTAGGTGGGTCATAACTTGTATTTTGTCAAACGGGTACAATATAAAATAAATATGATGAATGACAATTATGATTTTGCGAGTGAGTAATGTCACGAGAGCCAGAGACATTGTTGCATGAGCAGCGGAGATAGTAACGTGCGAGTCATACTCTTTGCAAACGTTTATAGGTTGCGGTTGTCGCTTCCCATCAGGTGAGCTATAAACTTGTTTACCTCGCAAACATGTTAAAAAAATACTTGTCTATAAAACATAAACGCATAATATTAAACATAAGCGTACAATATAAATAAATAAAATATTAAATGCACTACGGAGCCATCAACAAATTATTTAATTTTAAAACTACGTTTGTTGATGACTACCTAAATGTAATTCGAATCAGTATCGAAACCAATTGGAAATAAAAGTATCATCGAACACTGCCTCGCAAGCAAATATGTGAATGCGATCAAAGAATGTAAATTAATCAGAGGTATGCGAATGCTATCAAAGAATATAGATTAATCAGAGGTAATAAATTTTACATTATGTTTTGAAGTGTAAGTAGTGTAACTAATGTAAGTGATTCAATGTTATATTTTGAAGCCTACACCATCTTCACCTGCACGTGGTGCACCTAGCCGACTAAAACCTAGGTTGTGCTGTCTCAATAGCACTAAAATATAGCAGACTAGCTTTTGCCTGCAGCTTCGCTCGCGTGAAATTCGGGAATTTTAGATTATCCAAGCCAACGGACGGGGGCCCACCACACATTCCCACCACTGTGTCTCCTGTGTAGCCAGGATTAACAGCGGCGCCAACCAAAAAACACAATGAACAATGAAGTCCATTGCAAACCCGGGGGTAAAACTACAGCTGCCTTGGAACACAACGAATTTAATCAGAAGTAATTAGTAGGAGTAGGAAGCTTTTGGAATTTGACTTCCCCTCTTAGCAATGTGAGAAGAGATGGCTAGTAAAGGAAGCTCAACTGCCGTGCACCACGGATCCAAACCAAGTCTAACACGCAACGCAACCACCTTCATGTAGCACCTTTAATTGTACTGAATACAGATACAATAACTTTCCCGATAACTACTACACCCGTCCCGATCCCGCCGTGGCGCCCGCGTGCATAAGCGCTGATTGACGCCAAATACAAAAAAAAAGCTTTCGCTCGCAGCTTCGCTCGCGTGACATTCGGGGCAAATACGTGTTTACTCATTAATTAATAGAAGTACTCGTGTAAAATTTAGAATAAAATAGTCCACTAATGTCGTTTTCCCATACAAACCAATAGGCTTGTTGCCCATGTTACAAAATTATAAAAACTCTCTATCAGTAACGTAAAATACATAAAACTAGAACGATCTGCGATCTTAAAATTTTAATAACTTATGTCCGACGTGTTTTATCGTCGATCAAAGTTTCGTGGGAAAGTCCATTTAAAAGGTATGAAATTATAAAAAATAAATATTACCATTGTAGAAACAATAAAAAATACTATAACTTTTGTTACGGCACTGGCTACATAAACGCAATATTTACCATAGCTGTCGTACAAGTTTCTGATTTAATGCATATAAAATAGCATGGTGTGACGTCATAACGTGGTGGCCTTTTGTATGGAGCGTTTTCGGGATAGTCCAAAATTGTGATCTTCAAGTTATCATATCTCGAGAAGTTTTTATGCTATCGAAGTAATTATTTCACCTATATTTATATTATTGTGACGTCTTTAAATAACAAATCGAAAAAAAAAATGGGATACAAGCCTATTATATATTTGTTTTTTTTTACTTACGTGATTTATATACACATCTATCTATCTACATCTTCACGCCAAATCCCTGGTGGGGTAGACAGAGATGCACATAATCGTAGTAAGTATATTATTGTACTAGAACACTGTAGTGAATGAAAGAGAGCCTGAAGAAACGAAAGTGAACTAGGAGGTACAATAATATACTACTGTTCATGTTTTTCAGGTTCAAATAAACTGAGAATTTCATGAATCCATTTTAGATGATGCACAACATTAACGTAAGCAGTCAAACACGGTTCGTTTGTGTAATTTTTACAACTAGCTGAAGTCACTCCAATCAACCTTCTTCTTGAGACGAGAGCACCACCGATCCCATGGACCAGCGCTTGCCGTATTGAAGGTGCATATGTGGTTACTTACCAAATGATCTGGACAAGAAGCTATAATAACTTCACCTTCCCTAGGCATCCCAAACTTAGATTCTGATTCTCCATAGCCAGCAATAATCGCCTTCTACCCAACTTTTCGCAAATATGAAGTCAGTTTAATAGGTTCCTTGTAAACATTAAAGTGCATCGGGAAAATGGTTCTAATTAAGGCGATGTCACCCTTCATATCACCGTCAAAAACGTACTGTGGATGTATAAAGAAGCTTTCTTTGATAGCCTTAGCTATAACTTTTACACGATCGTAAATATAATGGTATACACGAACGACTACTGCATCTTCTCTTAGGCAATGAGCTGAAGTTACAATCCAGGAATTATGTATAATTGAGCCGCTGCATGTTCTACCACAGCCGTGTCTGCATGATATATTTTGAGTTTAACTAGATATTTATGCACATCAAATCTTAAGTCTTTGCCACCGAATACGTGAGATTCTATAGCATACACTGTTATAATTAAAGCAAAAAATGTGATAGACCTAGGAAAGATTAGGCTGTGCATATCTGCTGTCAAAGTTAGTACTAATGGGGACTACTTTCGAGTGACAAACGCTTTAAATGCCATTTGTTTATTACATAAGAATGTCAATTATGCAATAATGATATAATTAAGCCATTATTATACATTGCCTGTTTTCCGTATAATTAAAATTACTTAATACGTATAATAATTCATTTAACATAATATACAATTTATTTTAATATACAATTAAAATAAATACTAAATATGACTAGCTATATATACAAACAAAAAAAAAAGAAACGGAAATAACAAAAACTAATTAAAATTAATAAAATATAATATCTAAATAGCATCAAAAAATTCTTCCGCATCGCTATCAAAGGGTAACGTGGCCAGAAGGCTAGCAGCATTGCCACGCTGGATGACAATGCTTATTCGCTGATATATATGATAACCAGAGTGCACATAGGTTGTTACATAATCCTGTATTTCATAATAGGACAAAACATATAGATATAAGATTTCATTTTGGTCGAGAATGTATTAAGAATAATATAGTTATAGTTGAGTATCTACAGACAGCTCATATGCCAGCTGATATACTTACAAAGTCTTTAAATTCTGTGAAACATATTTTTTTAGAATTGTTGGGAGTTCAACAAAAGTAATATCTGTAATTTTGTTTTTGATATTGTGGGGGTATTAATTGTATATCAAAAATATGTATAAAATACTACTGTAATGTACTAGTAGCGACATCTGGTATAAGTTATGTTAACTATATGTATGGTAGTACCAGTATAGCCACTGATCTGTATTATTACCACTGAATAGGTGGCTGTCAAACTAATATTGTGCCTACTTGGTTCTCGCCATTGTGGCGCTGAATGCAGTAGCGTTGGTTCAGAGAACTAAAATTAGAGATGTGCAAAACTTTCTAGATGTGACGCGTATCGATACATTTAATTTGAAAATTAAAACATTTTTATATAGTTTTAAACAGTAGCTGATTTGACTAGTATGAAATATTCGTTAAATCAGAATATTCCAAATAGATGGCGCGGCTTGTAACTTAAACTAAAAATATATTAATATGAAAATTAGTGCTGTTATTTAAGAGTGCTTAAAAATAGTCTCTAGTAATAGTACACATCCTAGAAAAGGAGTTGTATTGGAGGGAGTACATAAAAAAATATTATACGTGATTTAACTTTATTGCTCACTCACAATTTTCACTTAAATTTAGGTTTGAAAAGTTATACATATTAAAAAATTATACACATGCATTTGCTAATAACACACCAATCCACTTATTGACGGGCCCAAATAATTTGTCTAGTTAAATAATGGCGTATATTTTGCCCTGTTACAGCAAGCGAATAATTTTTAGTAGCCGCATATAAACGCACGTCAACATATTTTGTTATAATCTTTTTAATTAAAATATTAAGGTGACTATTAAACGTGTCTACTGTGGCAGATTCCATAAAATGTTTTTTTTATTTCTGGAAATAATGTGTCGGTTTTACTTAGAAGTTCTATCATTACCTTTGCAGTAAGAACCGCCGCAAAATTCTTTTCTATTGGTGGTTTACCATTGTTGGTATTTCATGCGTTTCGGAATAATGATTCAACAAGTAAGCAGATATTAACAACGCTTTGGGATGGTACTGTTAATCCACCTCGTTGTTTCTGTAGAATCAGTGCAATGCCATTTCGACGATCAAATATGGCATTTTGAGGTATTGATACGCATGCAGTTAAACAATCCATACAATTTATTCTGTTTCGGAGCGACTTAATTACAAAACCAGCGATGTATCCAACGCATAGCTTAGAGGTTTCGTTTATATTCTTTGGCACAGCCCAAAACAAGTGCAAAAATTCGTTCAACTGGTCATATAGTGACGGCTTATTGTCTTCATCGCGTTCAAAATATTTTTTATTCAGTCTAGCAAACTCAGCCTCTTCGTATATATTAGTATTAAAAGTTTCTAACGAATACCCAAGTCGCGAACCTGATGATGCAGAAGTTAATATATTAATATCATTCTCTTGGACATTACCTGTGTAACTTTTAATTTCGTGGTGTATCATTAATTGTTTGTATCAAACTTACAAATTGTGTTGCTGTCGGATTTGAGCACCATCCACCCCTACTCCGAATTGCGCAAAAAAATAACTCAATATGGTCTTGACTTAATTTATAACTCAAAAGATAATTTAGTGGTGCTTCATTTGTTTTAACATATTTTTCAAAAATATCAATCACAGAAATTACAGCGTTATAAGATCCTACAAAACCGGCCTTTCGTCTATTCTGACCTATTAATTTATCGCCCAATCTAATTTGACTCAAATATTTTATTTCCCTCATAATATTTTGTCGCCATCTGCTTTACCCCAAGGATTCCTAACGTTTAAGAAGTCAAAAATACGGTCGATGGCTCGTATGAATCGGACGGTGGGCACAGAACTTTTAAATTGTGGAAGATTCATTACTACATCACAAAATTCGATTGCATCTGCCACGCTGCTGCTCAGCATCTGTGCAGCAATGTAAACTTTCATAATCATTTTTTTGTAATTTATATGTAAACCCCTCAAACGATTACCTAATCTCAACCCATCTGATTCTTGTAAAGCAGCTAATTGTTCAATGCAATCCCACTTTATTTCATTGCCTTCATTATCATGCAAAACTTTTAAATCCCCAAGACAATTCCGAATATTCTTCAACATATGGCATGGGTCATAACCACATGCACTTTATGATCTTTAGTTATGGGATCTGTAAAAAATGGTTTAGTTTCGTCACTCATTTGTAAGTTTGCGGCTAGCTTTGATGCAGCAGAAAAATGTTCCGGGGGGCCATCAAACGTTATGGAACTAATTTCAACTCCTACATCGTGAAGGCGAATCAACGCCTGCTTAATAAGTTGACTCTTCTCTTCGGCGGATAAACTTTTAATCAAAAAATAGGCAATAGGTAATTTCCAGTTATATTTAAGGGGGACCACCAAAAAAACCAAAGCGTCTTTATAGTCGGGTAATTCTGAAGGATCGTCAGACTGTAAAGATGCTCCGATATCTACATGTCCACGAGTTACCCCATCGCGGCCGCGAACACATCCTTTTTTAATGCTCATTTCATCCATAATAAGAGATGTGACAGTGTGGACTGTATTTTCTTGGGTGATGGGTCGCCGGAGTCTCGTGGTGATAATTAAAACAGGGCTTAGAACAACGGAGCTTTATTGCGGCCAAGATTGGAGAGACTTACAAATCAGTGTTACCACTATTAAAAGTAGAATATTATATATATTAGTGTTGCTAGTTGCAACATGCTGCGGCCTCAGACGACAGCTCAAAACAATAAACTGTATTTTAAACTTAAATAACAAGGTTTATTCTAAAACCTTATCCTATTTTACTTTATATATTTATACTGATGCCAAAGGTTGAAAGAACTCAAACTAACATCTTTACATTTAAATCTTAGCCCTACGATATAATCTTGGGATGGCACAAAACCCCAAGAATAAAGTTAAACACTATTATGTTATGATGACTATAGATTAATTGCAAAGTACAATTAAATACATCATGCATAACGCAACTGAAATCTTACATTATTAAAGTTTTGGACCAATATAACCTTTCTTCTATCAGTTATATTAGAAACTTATATTGACAAATTTATAAGAAATTACACTTATTCTATGGGTAAAACACATATTTTATGTATACCGCGTACATGAGTCTTATGGTTGGAAGTCCTAACTTCTACCGCTCTGACCAATCCGTCATGGCCTGGAAAAATTTTAATGATTCTGGCCATTGGCCACGACATAGTTGGAAGATTATCTTCTCTCAAAATTACTAAACTGCCCAACTTTACATTACAGTTATCATAGGTCTATTTTGTTATACATTTAAGTAATATTTATGCCATGTTTTCCAAAAGATTTGTTTCAAACGTGTACATAATTGCCAAAACTTAAGTCTATTTTCTGGTACGTCAGACACATTTTGTTCAGGATACATGGTTATTGCATTACCTATGATAAAATGACCCGGGGTTAAATAGCAATAATCATTTGGGTCAGAAGACAATGGAATAAGCGGCCTAGAATTAAGCACTGCTTCTATTTCTGTAAGTATCGTTGTGAGCTGGTCGTAGGTAAGAACATTTTTTTCTAAGACCCTTTTTAAATGATATTTCGTGCTGCGCACCGCACTCTCCCACAGCCCTCCAAAGGTCGGACTATAATTTGGAATGAATTTGAAGGTTATGCTTCTCTGTGCGGCAAATTCATATACTTGGTTCTGGTGGGCCTGTGAGGATTGCAGCGCATAAAGCTCAGCTAACCGAGTCCTTGCACACTTAAACGTGCTAGCATTGTCGCAGTGAATCTCTGCGGGCACTCCTCTTCTTGAAATAAGCCGTCTGAGACAAGCCAGAAAAGTGTCAGTAGTGAGGTCCGAAGCCAGTTCTAAGTGAACTGCGTTCGTCGTGAAGCACACGCAAACTAAAATGTAACCCTTTCCTACAACCGACTTTCTAATATGTGAAAGCTTTACCTCTATTGGCCCGCAGAAATCCACCCCGATTTTCTCAAAGCTCTGCTAGTAGGTGTGACTCGACTTGCGGGCAAGGACCCCATCAGCTGTTTAGCCACAGTGTCTTTTTGTCTGAAACAGGTGACACATTTGTGAGTTACTTTTTTCACTGCTAGTATGCCATTTACAATCCAATATTTTTGATTTAAATTTGCGAGAATAAGCCTAGGTCCTGCATGTAGCAGCCTTTCATGCTCACTCCTAATGAGTAGCGTAGTGATATGAGAACCTTTAGGTAATATAATGGGATGCTTTTGAGCATAAGCTATATCAGCGTGATGAAGCCTTCCCCCGACGCGTAAAATCCCTGACTCGTCAAGGATGGGATGTAAATTAACTAAATTTCCGCTCAATTTATCGTCCTTACGCAAAGCTTCTATTTCAAGTTTAAAGTATTTTATCTGCTCATGCCTAATAATGAGTAATAAGGCATTTTTTAACTCTTAGCTCTTTAAAAAATCAGAACATTTACTTTTATTTTTGTTTAAGTTATTTAAATATCTAAGAATGTACGCGTACGTATGTATGTATAATATGTAAATCCTTACAATTTTATTTATATCTGAATATTTAAGCAAGCGATCGAAAACATGCTGGAATGGCTCTAAATTTTGATACGTCATGCTGCTGGAGAACGTTAAGCAGGATTTTACCTCTGGTAGCTCGTGAGGTAAGTCTATTTCACCACAAGCAAATTCATAATTACCGTTATGTAAGAATTGTGGACCTTGCCACCAAAGTGTATTGTCCCTCAGTTCCCCAGGTTGCACACCTCTGCTAATCAGATCAGCGGGGTTGTCAGATGAACGTACGTACAGCCAGGGCCATCCAGAAGTAGCTTGACGAATGGCATTCACTCTGTTCCCTACATAAGGCTGCAATGTTGTTATTTCTTTACATAGCCATGCAAGAACAATCTTTGAGTCACTAAATAAATAAACATTTTTAATATTAATTTTAATCATTAATGTTTTATAAACCTTTGTGACTAATTTTGAAAGCAAAAGTGCAGCATTTAATTCCAGGCGAGGAATAGTCATTCCTTTTTTCTGTGCAGGATTAATTCGAGATTTAGAACAGAGTAAGTGCATTCTTACTATGCCTGAACTATCTGTTAGTCGCAAGTATAAGCAGCATCCATATGCTGTTTCACTGGAAGCGTCAGCAAAACCTATCAGTTCCATCTTATGCGCTTCTGTAAATTCTATATTTCTATTTAAAGCTATGAGTGTCATCCTATTTAAATTGTTGGTAAACTGTAACCATTGTTGTTGTATTTCGTCAGGAGGGTTATCATTCCAATTTACATTTGACAACCACAACCGTTGCATTATGACCTTTGCTGTGACTACCAAAGGACTGACATATCCCATAGGGTCATATATTCTGCCCATATAACTCAATATATTTCTTTTAGTTACCTTATCAGAGTTATATGGTTCTGGTGAAGATATAATGAAATTGTCATCCTTCATAGAGATTTGCAAACCTAATGCTTTTATATTGCTGTTTTCTTTTTGCAAATCTTTTAATTCATTAAACTGTTGTTGTTCTAATGGGATGATAGACAATATGTCTTCGTTATTAGATGCCCATTTGTGTGTATGGAAACTACCTAATTGTAATAATTTACATAATTGCTCTTTAGCTTCAAGAATAGTGTAAAAATTGTTATGCGAGTAGAGTATATCGGCTACATATGTGCAGTTTTTCAAAATGTTGGCAGCTAAAGGATATAAATGCTCGAACCTTATTGCTAGCTCCTTCAAACACCGTGTTGCCAGATAACTGGAAGATTAGAGACCGTATGTCACGGTATCCAAATCTAATACATTTGATTGGTTTGTTGGGGCTGTCCCTCCAAAGAATGTTTTGAAGCGAAGTGAACTCAGGATCGAGTCTTATATTACGAAACATTCTTCTTATATCAGTTGTAAAAGTAAATTTACCAAACCTAAATAATAATATAATATCAAACAAATCTCTTTGAGTTGTAGGACCATTCAATTGTAAAGTATTTAAAGAAACCTTATTCTTCGTTTGCATAGATCCATCAAAGACTGTACGTAGAGATGTACTTTTAGAGTTAGCATTTATTACTGCATGGTGCGGTAAAAAGTTGACAGCTTGTTTATTTAAATCATATGACTCGATGTCAACATAATGAGCATGATTGAGTGACACATATTCATGAATAAACCGTTGATATTGTAAGAATAATTCAGGATTACTATGCAACCTTTTTTCTAAATTAAGATATCTTTTAAAGGCCAAATAAAATGAGTCTCCTAATGTATCATTGACTTGAGATACTGGTAATTTTAATGGCAAGGCAACTTGAAATTGATTATTTTCCAATTTGACAGTATTCTGAAATATCTGTTCGCACAAATCTTCCTCTGTAGTATTTTCATTAAAAATTTCAGGAACCTTTTCAGTATCCCAAAACTGCTCAATAGTTCTACCTATTTCACATTTTAATACTACCTTGTTGCAAACAGAATTAGATGAAATGGGAGGTAAGTTACCTGCTACAATGTTGCCAAATACCGTGTTGACTAAATAAATCTTATGCTGACTACATTCTCTTGCTAGCTCAGTAGCCTGCTGCGAGAAATTTTATGAAATTGCAGTTCCCTGGAATAATTGGATGCATAGACTGCACTCACATACGGATCAAGAGTCCTGGTGGAGTAACTTCAGAAGTCTATAGAAACAGAAAAGGATGGTTTTCCATTAATGTACAGGCAGTAACAGGAACAAACTTGGATTTTTTTGATTTAGTTGCCCATTGGCCTGGTAGCACTCATGATAGTTTTATATATAACTAGCTGTGCCCGCGACTTCGTCCGCGTGGAATAGTGTCTAGGGCAATTAACTTACCGTTCTTAGGTACCTGCCTAGCATACAAATGTGCAACAAAAAAAAATGACGTAATAACATCTAATTAAACTCGAAAGTAATCTACTTTTGACGAATGAAATAAATAAAACAATGACCCAACTAAAGAAAAAAATATTTAATAACTTATCTACTAAAGTAAGCAAATAGAATTGTAAACAATGTGCAGTGAATAATAATGCATTTGTAGCGGAAAAAATAATAATTGTCACGTGTCTGCACGTTTGGGCAAGCCCACTTGGGCATATTTTTTCTGTGCCGTTCCACCGTTTTTTACTCATGTGGTACCACGCCCCTAATGACCCCCGGCCCGCTCCCTGACCCCCGCGCGGTAGCTTTCAATGTGTACGGGTGGTGTACGGCGTTGAGATAGGCAAAATGCCTGGCATTTACAATAAGTGCCCAGTAAGTACCTGTAAATGCCCAATAAATGCCTAGTTTTGGGCATAAATAGGGAATTTATAACTATTTTTTGGACATTTATTGTAAATGCCCGGCATTTTGCCCATCGCTAGTACGGCGCGATGCTTGGCAAGTTTTTTACTCGCGTTAATTTCAGTTTCTCATTTTGTAATGACTGCGTAAATGTTATCTACATCAGGATAGCACTAATATTTTGTCTCTTGTCGCAAACTTATAAAACATTCACTTATACCTTACATATTTCCATATAAACTTTCATCCCCTATTCCCTATTGTTATTTTACCCCCGTGTGGGTAAAACTTTTACAAACTTTGAATGTCATATTTATTTATATCGAATCAACAGCCTAAAAAATAAGTTTCAAGCTTCTAGCTCTAAAAATAACGATACTTCCATATAACCTTTCACCCCCCCTTTTAACCCCTTACAACCCTTTTTTTGCATTAAAAAGTAGCCTATGTCCTTCCTCAGGCTCTAAACTATCTGTGTACCAAATTTCATTTAAATCGGTTCAGTAGTTTTGCCGTGAAAGCAGGACAGACAGACAGACAGACAGACAGACAGACAGAGTTACTTTCGCATTTATAATATTAGTAAGGAAGTAAGGATAAGGATAGTAGTGCTCTGAAACAACGCCTGACTACTGGAGCACTGCAGGGAGTACTACTAGGCGATAGCGGATACGCTGTAAGCAATTTGCTTTTAACACCATTCCTGGCACCAAATTCTGTTAACCAGGACCAGTACATCAAAAGCCACATAAAAACTAGAAACACCGTAGAATGAGCATTTGGTGTATGGAAACGAAGATTTCCATGTCTTCATGTGGGAATGGGAATTAAAAAAGAAACTGGTGTGACTGTCATAAGCGCTTGTGCAATGTTACATAATTTAGCTTAAGGTTTAGACGATATTTATGATGTCAACTATGATGATACAGCGAATGATCATGATCAGATTGTATTCGTTAGGGAAGATAATAATGACAGTGGTTTTATTGCCAGGCAGTGTTTAGTAGATATTTAAATAAAATTTAAAGATTTATTATTTTTATTTTGTAATTTAATCTTTCCCTAATTTTTTCTTCAATTCTTCTAGCTCAAGTTTAGCAAAAGCTAGAAGAATTCCTTTCTTCTTCTAATTCAGCAGCTCGTCTTTTTGCCTCTAATGTCTGCAACTCCACTTTGTGTTTTGCTTCGAGGTGTTTTAACCGCAAAACAGCCTCTCTTTTGACATAGTCACCAGTTTTTCTGACATAGACATCGTGCTGCTTGACTGATTTGGGTGTACCAACGTCATCGTCTTGAGAAACTAAAAAATTAAGGTATTTGATATTGTATATCATACAAAATGAATGTCATGCAGATAAATAATTTTAAAAAACATAAATATTTACCCATATTATCTTCTAGATAAATAGATGGCTCAATCTTAGTAGATTTTTTTTCAAAAAGGTCCATAGAAGTATTCAATATACTCTCAGTTTCCACATCACCTGTAACATTCAACATTTTATTTCATAAGTAAAACTACTTCTACAGATACTGATATTTAATTATTATTTTGAAGTATAATATAATACCCATAGTAATACCCATAGTATCTATATTTGTTATTCCGTTATCACTCTGTGAGATCGTGTTGTGTCGTGATATAATTCCGTCACTGTCAAAAGAATTTGGAATGTCACAAATGATTACTGGAGCAGCCTAAAAAAACAGACCACATCATTAATACATACATTTCATAATATGCCAAATGGCAAGAGATAACTATCACTATCACCTTAGGCTAGACATAACTATCACTTCTACTGCTAACTCGGTTCATTTTCTCTGCTCAATTTCCAAGAAAAACTTATTGAGCAATTACCAGTGATTATGAAAATTGCATGTATATTATCTACTTTCTATCATATTTCATCTAAATTAATTAAACAATTTGTGCAGTATTTATTTTTACGTTAATACTAACGTCTCGTTAACTACTGAGCGTTACTACATTGGGTAATTACATTAACCCAATGAATGCAATAACTGAATGCATTATGTTTCCTATTTTATAACATTATTTTATTCAAAATAAAATTAAGAATACTTCTTCTACCATGTTAACTATGGCGTCTTGCTGTGGTGATGGTGGTGGTAGAGATGGTCCTCCTCCAGTGCGCAAAATTTCCGCGTTCAGCAGCACGAGCTTTCCTCGTATATGCTTTTAAATTGTCCCATGCTCTTTTCAGTGTTATGGCGTCCCTCTGTAAATGTTTTTAATTTGTTGTATTTGTGATTTCGGTATGAGGCATATGAATTTGTTCATAGAACAAGAAATGTACTGTTGATAAGAATAAATAAGTACCTTATTTACATAAGCATGGGAATTATATGTTGCTGTAATTATATCCCACGCAGCCTTCTTTTTTACAACCGATTTGTCATCGGTTAATTTCGACTCGACGACAGGGTTTCGTTTGACTAATTGTCCTAAAGCCTTTTCATCGGCAGTGAAATTGGCTACTCTTCTTCGTGGTGTTTTTGATACATCCTAAAAAATAATACAGAAATATAAATAGTAAGTTACAGAATATAAGTAATATACGTATTATTTCTATTTTATATAGATAATACGTAAATAGCAGGTTACGTGGGTAAGATTCGAAACTCAACACACAAATCGAAATATCAATACACTCCATGGCAGATGAAATTACGACAAATTTAAACAAAATCAGACTTATTTAAACGAATGGAAAACATAAATTAATTAGAAAACGGAGAACGGACGCCTTTCGATTGATTGATGGATGTCATACGTATGTCAGTGCCGTGAATGACGTTCGGCATTGACATTGCCATAGCTAAAAAGACAAGAACTGATTTCGATTTGTTATAATAAAAATTGTTATTTTACCTCTTTTGTACATGAAAATACCGTTTAATATGCTATTTAAACACTTTTCTAAATAAATAGTGGAGTTTTAATGCATTTAAATTGAAGAATTAAATACGGTTTTTGACTCTTTTATACAGGTGGAAATACAATCATTTCATCGAATTGCAGTCGATAGCATTGGCACTCGGTTCCCTGCCCTATGCTCCCTTAAAGTTGTACTTAAATAACGAACACTTAAATTTTGTCTCTGACACCCGTATTTATAAACAAGTAAAAGTAATTACTTGAGTAAAAGTAATTACTTGAGTATAAGTAATTACTTAAGTAACGATTTGTATTCTATAGTTAAGAAACTGCTCGAAGTTAGAACTGGCAAAAGTTAGAATTCTCAACCAAGTAATAGTCACCATTTCCTTTAATCAAGCATTACGTTGAGGTACCCAGTATACTGCAGTTCTTTGCTTTGAGGTTATTTTACTTAAAAATGGAAACTTTAGATAGCATTGAAGCGGTTTTTGCTGTTGTAGACAATATAGATGATAATATATTAGTAGAGATTGAAGTTGCTGAACCTAGAAATCCCAAGGATTACTTTCGTGATGTAGATCCATTTCATGACTATTCGGAAGATTGTTTTAAAAAGAGATTTCGTTTCTCTAAAAGTGTTGTGATACATGTGATTTTACCGAGAATTACAGACTCTTTACTATCAGAGACACAAAGAGGGCTTCCTATAACTCCACTGTGTCAGTTGCTTACTGCTTTGCGTTTTTATGCCACTGGAAGCTTTCAAATTGTATGTGGAGATATCATGCATATTTCTCAATCGACGATTTGTCTCATAATGAAAAGAGTTAGTCGTGCATTGGCATTGCTAATGCCAGATTTTATTAAGTTTCCTGCTAATTTGAGGAATACAAAAGACGATTTTGAAAAGATTGGTTGCATTGGCAGAGCACCTGGTCTGAAAAATATTGTAGGAGCAATCGATTGCACCCACATTAAAATCACCAAGCCTAGAGGTATTCTTCATACAGAGCAGTACCGGAATAGAAAAGGTTATTTTTCATTGAATGTGCAAGTAGTTGGTGGCCCTAATTTGATGATATATGATATAGTAGTGCGTTGGGCTGGCAGTACACATGATAGCCGAATCTTTAGAAACTCACGAGTAAATATAAGGTTACGCAATAATGAAATTGATGGGGTGTTACTTGCAGATGGAGGATATCCTTGCACTAGGTAAGTAATATCAAATTCAAACTCAAAATCATTTATTCAATTAAACCATTTACAGGTACTTTTGAATTGTCAAGAAGTATGTCTGTCAAAAAGTTGAAGCTATTTGCTCATTCTAAAACAGTAAAACTATAGTTATATCAGTAGGTACTATGTGCCATGTGGTATTTTTTTAACTATAAAGCATTCTTTATTTCAGATATTTATTTACTCCGGTTCCCAGAACTGCACAAGAGGAGAGATATAATAAGGTGCAAATAAAAACCAGAAATTCAGTGGAACGTTTCTTTGGAGTATAGAAAAGGCGGTTTCCATGCTTACAAATTGGTTTAGCTACCAAACTTTCAACAACGGCCAATATTATAATAGCTTGTGCAGTGCTTCACAACATTGCAGTAGAAGCAAATGACATTTTTGAAGTCGGTGACACTGTGGACTATAGTGCTCGCTGTGCTCAGCCTTCAACCACAACATTGACAAGCACAACAGGTACCAGTGATAGTTTGGTACTTCGAGCAAATATAATTTCACGCTATTATATGTTTTAAATTATTTAGAAAATAAAACCAATAATTTTTCTTACATTTTATTTTATTTATTTTCACAAAAAATGACACAGGGTACACAGGTTACTATAACATATAATTATTATTTGTCATATTTCTCCAATTCTTTAAGTTTTATTTGCATTTCAATTTAAAACAAATTTTCTTTGTGTTCTCTCTCTAAAATTTTAATCTTAAGTTCTTCCTCATGCATTCTTTTCTTAAATTCTAATTCTTCTTCTAATATTTTACATTTTAAAATATCTATTTTATTTGTTCGCAAATTTTCATAACTTTTTGATGATAGGACTTTTGAACTCTATTCCTTTTTCCTCTTGAGTAACTTGAATTGTTGATTCTGCTCCTTTAGACCAAGCTTCATTATTGTTGTCACCTAATATGACTATGGACCCTGATAAACAGAAAGAAAATATAATAAATGCCTATACATTTAACTACTAGCTTTCGCTGGCGTTTCACTCCAGTCTTCTAGGCTCCAAAGTAACCTGTGTATGAAGGGATAACAAACCCATACATACATACTATTACTTTTATAATATTACTTATGGGCATTTATACTTTCTATTCTATTTACCCCAATTACTGGGTAGTAAATAGGGGGGGGGGGGGGGGGGTGATTTTTTACACTTTTCAAAATGTTTATATTTAAGAAAGAATGCTTACGGATAGGCTCTCGATCGTCGATAGCCTAAGGTTGCTGGGGTCGCTTTAGGGTTTTGAAATGAGTACTATTTTTATAAGCAAATAAAAAATCACAAGTTTATTAACATGAGTACATAGGAATCTACTGCCCTAACGAAGGATGGTGTAGGTACGTCGGAGTCCGTAACACGATGGGTGATGGTCACTGTCCAGTGACGGTAGAATAAAGTTGCTCATAGTGGACAATGGATGCGGAACTATTAAATATGATAGCGGGAAATAATTGGAATGGAATGGGAACGATCGCATTGAACTATTGGTATATGCTGCATTATAATACCAAACAAAATAAAATACATTTATTCAATTATTTATTGAAAATTTTATCATTATTGTCCTCCGGGATGTCACCAACTAGCAGATATTTCCTCCTGTGCCTCATTTCCAAGACATCAATAGATTTGAGGAATGCAGCAATCGACCACCCTTGGGACTTAAACTCACAAAATTCTTCGTGAACGCGGGTCACTGTGATGTTAGCCGGTGGGATGGCAGCACCCAACCTGGACTCGAATTCACCAATCTTTTGTAATAATAAAGTCCAACTGTGTGCTGTGTCTTCAAAACACACAACGTTCGCAAGATACGCTTCTTTTTATTTTAAATATAATTTAAAATTGCTTTAGAAAATTCGGTACAATTCGATAGCTCCTTAAATCGTGATCAAACATATTTTCAGATTCATCCAAATTATTTAAACGAGACCGTTCATCTGTTTTATTTATTTTCATAACGGCAGATGAACATGTTAATATATTTATGTCCTCCAGCGGTACACAATTGCCGGAGACTATACAATTGAGATCGTACTAACATTTTTCTATAAGCTGCACGAAATTGAAGCGCAGTACGATTATTATTGGAGCCGCCTTTGGAACGAATGTTTGAGAAAAACATTTCAGTGTGATCCTGGTTAAATTTATATGTAGATATGTATTTAAAGAGCTTTTCTTCTAATACGTAAGTTTGATATAAAAATATTAAGCTTTGTATACATAGTAAGAAACCAATAAATCCGCTTTTACGTTTACTAAAAATTAATTCGGTGCTAATCATAATTTCCCCATTTCTTGCCCTGTCAAACCTTTCTTCAATTGTATATAAAGTTCTGATGTATTTTTTTGCTAAGTCCAAGAAATTAAATATGGAATCATCATTTTTAGGGTTAAGCGGTTTTTTATATCCCGGTTGTAGTAAATTCCTAGAATTAAATATGTCGAATAAATCGTTTATAATTAACAAAAACTTGCAAGTACCATTAACGCCACTGAATTCAGCAATATTTAAACGGTTGGCACAAAAATCTAAAGCTACAGACACACTTTTGCTAAACAAATGCGACGCTAGTTTTACTTTCATTATGTTATTCAGAGAATTTAAATGTTTTGCTTTTAACTTATTCGCTAAATACAAAGCCCTCGTCTTTTTGTAATTTCTCTAACAGTTCTAAATACTTCCATTGGATATCCAAACCTTGGCTATCATATAATATTTCTTTAGCCTGAAAACAATTACGAATCAACTTCAAAGCATGACACGGGTCAATAAATACGGCATCTTCTTTTTTTGTTGCTATGTCTACAAACGGAGATTTCATTTTATCTGTAGACAAATCACAACCCAATATTTTGGCCATATTTAGGTTTGAAGGACAGACATCAAAAGTTATTGATACTACTCGTACACCAGTTTCTTTTAGAGCATTTAAGGCCTGACAAACCATGTTAGCTATTTGCTTTCCAGTAATACCGTTGACTAAAAAATAACTTATCGGTACTTTCCAGTCTGACTTTACAGCTACAATTAAAAAAAAAAATGCATCTTTTGCCTCCATAAAATCACTTTCTACGTCACTACTTAATGTGACATAACCATGAAATTTGGTACCATCCCATTCCACGCGTTTTCGTATCGCTATTTCGTCTCGAACTAAAGAACAAAGAACAAGATAATTAACCGACGACACCTTGTGTCTAACGACTCTTCGGTGAAACCTGGGTTTCCGTTAATGTTTTGGTACCATTTCGAGATAGTACTTACGTGTGGCAGACAGGAGTCAAAATACTGTCTTACATAACTATATGCCTTTGGAGACAAAGAATGCAATGTCAAAGCAAATGATCTAAGCTGATTGGAGTACTTTTTCTCATGAAGATTTTTACTTTTTTTGAATTGTCTTTTAAAAATTTCAGCACTAGTAATATTAATAGATTTAGGTAACTATTTATGGTATAGGTCCTAATAATCAGAAGGTATAAAATCAAAGAACGTACTTCCCGTAGAGTTATGTATTCACGACTAACTTATAATTATCTATGGCGACACAGCGCCCTCATACATCTCACTCGTCGCCGCACTTCACACGTATCATGTGTCATGTGTCCCTACATTATCAAAAAAAAAAAAAATACAATAATATCGACTGGATGACAAATCTTACGACTATTTATATCTACTATATATCTTTACGACTATAATGTATGCTGTTATCCTCGATATGCCGGTGGCGTGGGCTGTTGCTGGGTGGGTCCCGGACCGGTCGGCACGGCCACCATGGTCGGGTTCCCAGGCAGCGCGCAGCTTAGCAGCTGCTTCCGCACCCAGTTTTTCGCTGAGGTTCTGCAGCGACGCCATAGCAGATATGCTAAGATTACGCTGAAGACCAGCACCATGGACGCCACAATCAAGGCAATGTTGTCCAGCTTGGCGTTCACGTTGTTCGTGATGGTGGTTTGGGCAACGACATTGCTCGTATCACTCTTCTTGTCGGCCTTGCTCTCGTACGAATCCATGTTGCAACTTGATGAATACAATAAGTTTGTTTTTAGTTCAATATCTATTTATACCAAAAAAATAAGAAATTCGTCACAATATTTGCAATCCAGTGACATCTTTACCTTTATCATTTGTTTACTTTTAATTTAATAAACAAAATCTAAGCAATGTTAAGCCGGGTATTCATTACGATCAACTGTTTATGAATTTCATCATCTTGTTTCGCAACAAGTTTACCGTAAACACTGTTTCTGAAACTTAGCAGTCCACACTAGTTCAGTTGTTGCTAGGATGTCGCCCGAGGAGGTAGTGATGCACTGTGCTGCTTATATAATAATACACAAGTGTAAAGCTAAGAAAAAAACGAAAAGGTGGTGAATGAGAAATTACCTCGTGAATAGAACTTACGTATTTGATGATCTTAGAGGTTTTGATGGATCATTCCACAATTTTACCAGAATGTGATGTGCAGATGAAAGTAAACCTAGCGTCGCAATTGTTTAGATGTAATACTTGGCCTGCAGAAGTGCTCTTTGGTCTTTGACATTTTTCAATTCAGATGCCACAGACTGGCCATAAATATCTAACTCGTTATTTGATACCTCGGCCATCTTCTACTTTGCACTTTTCATAATTTCGTACGCTTCGTTGAGAGTTTCGTCACCTTTCCTCTTTTTGGGGTTGTATGGCGACGGCGTTGGTGGTGGCGGCGGTGGTGGCAGTAATAACGATGATGGTTGTGGTAGTAGTGGTGGCGGCGATGCACTTGTCAACTGCGTTGCGGCACTGCGTCCCTGTAAATAAAGAAACTACTTTACTTCCTATAAATTTTATTTATTTCAGGTGCCACGAACTGAACAAAAATGGAAAAAGAAGGCCCGCCAGTTCGAGTTATTATGGAATTTCCCTCATTGTATCGGTTCCATTGATGGAAAACATATTGTTATTGAAGCACCATTTAATTCTGGCAGTGATTTTTTCAATTCTAAAGAACAATTCAGCATTATACTACTGGCAATAGTTGACGCAGATTATAACTTTATATATGCGAATTGTGGTGCTAAAAGCAGATCTTCCGACAGTGGAGTATTTCAGGAAACTTCATTTTACCATGCAATGACTGCAAACAACTTAAATTTTCCACAGCCACAACCAATATTACCAAATGGTCCGAATCTACCTTATGTAATAGTAGGGGACAGTGTATTTGCCTTATCTGAAAATATGATGAAACCGTATCCTGGCGTTCACAACCGTGGAACTACAAAACGCATTTTCAACTACCGCCTTTCCAGATCAAGAAGGATTGTAGAAAATGTGTTTGGTTTATTATGTGCTGTCTTTCGCGTTTTCAGAAAAGCCATGCCTCTTAAGCCTGCTACTTGTGAAATTGTAACAATGGCATGTGTATATTTGCATAACTTTAAGGCGTAATAAACAGTCCCGAGCTATATAATCTCCACCAGGAACATACGATTATGAAGACCCAGAATATAACGTTATAGAAGGTTATTGGCGAAGAGAAGTTGCTCCTCATAGCATGTTGAATTTACAACTTATTGCAAGACACCCACCACTAGCTGCTGCGGTCGTAAGAGATCACTTCGCTGAACATTTTAGTAGTCCAGAAGGCAGTGTGCCATGGCAAAATTCTCACGCATAAGAAATAGTACCCACTGTATACCTACCTCCTTTTTTTTAATAAAGTTCTGATAACAAGAGTTGTATTTTGTTTACATTGACACCTAACCTAAAAAAAATATCTGAGGGCGTAGCCGTATTTTACGCCTCGCCGTGCGATTGCGATTGCGCACGGCGAGACAAATACGGCTACGCCCTCTGATCATGAGATATCTATTGATCTACAATAGATCGAGCTCGGTGGCGTAGCGGTCAATGACGCGGCTTCAACACCAACGCTCGTGGGTTCGATTCCCACATAGGACAAACATTTGTGTGCATGAACATGTCTGTTTGTCTTAGTCTGGGTGTTTTCTATGTATCGTAAGTATGTATTTACAAAAAAAAAATGTATTTACGTATGTTTATCAGTTGTCTAGTACCCATAACACAAGCTTCGCTTACTTTGGGGCTAGATGGCGCTGTGTAATTTGTCTGACAATATTTATTTATTTATTTTAGATATCTCATCAATTTAGCAAATAAATTTACATACAAATAAATTTTATTATAAAAAATTACGCACCGTTCCCATTGTATCCGATGTCCCAGACGTCGTTGCACCACATAATAAAAATTGTAGCGGATCAAACGACTGCCACTTGCTTTTAATCACTTGCTCGGCACCGCATCCCGTTTGTTTTGATGACTTGAGTTTTTTCTTTTCACGACTAAATTGGGAGAGTAGAATATGCATTTTATTTTCCACCTCCTTTTGGGGCATATTTAATTCTGCAGCAATGTCGGCCCAAGCATCATTTTTTTTTTAATTTATCTTTATATTCTTTATTGGAGGCGTCCCAAAGCATACCACGTTGTTGAAATAGCTCGATGAGCATTGAAATTTGGTTGTTGGACCACATCACTATTTCCATGTTTCTAAACATGCGTCTCACACGTCCACACTCGATGACACCTATTTATAAACTGAATATTTCGTCTTGCTCTCCACCTAGAGTGGGGAGCACAGCAACATGTTTCATCACGTTTGTTTATAAACATGTTTACAGAGGTGATTAAACATCGTGCAACACTGTTTATAAACAGTGTTTATTAACAAATGTTGCCTAATGAATACCCGACTTTAAAAGTATGGTTATTCAAATAAAACTAGTATTTAAAATAATAGCGTTAAGACACATTTTACCTAACCATTCACATGTTCATATTCATACATAAACAAATAATCTAATGAACTAGATACTAAGACTTAGTATCTAGTTCATTCTATATCTAGCATATAAACATGCAACAGAGAACACTAAATCTAGCATTCAGTCTGTTCCACCTACAAGAGATGAAGATTCAGAGTTAGATGAAACTAGTGCTTTGAACAGAACGGATATTCCAAAACCCATTAACAAACGTAAAAAAAATAATAGTATTGATAAAGAAATAATAAATATCATTCGCTCAGCTTCGTCGCCAACAGCAAAGGAACAAACAATTGACGAAGATAACGCTTTCCTGCTGTCATTATTGCCCACTATTAAAACAATACCAGAAGATGACAAACTACATTTCAGGATTGAACTTATGCAGTTGCTTAAGAAATATTCTAAATGCAATAGAAATAGATTCAATTTCTCAGATCGTCAAGATTCTCCATATTCGTGCACCACACAAGAATCTGTGACCACGGATAATATGAACTATGCACGTCCTCAAGAAATTACCTCTCCGCCCCCACACCAGCAATCTGATGAAACTCCTGAGTGTTCGTACACGTATATAATCGAAAACGACGAAACACAAATTGCTGTATCGGCAATCCAAAATTTGGTTTCTGAATAAATTTATTTAATTTTAATAATTAAATCATTTTATTTCTTACCATATAGTAACAGCGAGCATTTCTTTTGGAGGTATGCAATTTCTCATGTTTGTATCTTGACGTTGTATTGCATCAGTTAAGTTGTACAGTAGATAATCAAAAGTACTTGTAGACATACGAAAGTAGTGAAGGATTTATTTTCATGGCCTCGCAGTTTGTTGTAAAGTACGTAAAACGCTCCATCAACATATCTTTTAATCAGAAGTGGGTGAACCCAATATTCTCTGCGTCGTCTTCTTCTTCTTATGTACAGCAGGATCGCATGAAGTTGCCGACGATTGAAAGCGGGACACATGTCGGAGTGCGTGCTTATGTGAGGAGCTATTAACGCGACTGCTGCGTCGCTGCTGAAATCGTTGCTCGTGGGAAAACATCCAAACGACAGGTCGTGAGTCGTGTGTCGTGCGTTTCGTAAATCGTGTCGTGTCGTGCCTCGTGGGAAAACGCCCTAAGGATTCACAAACCGTGAGTCAGATCAGAATGATGTTTTATCATCAGTGATTCCCGAAATCGACCCCCTCGTGGACAGTGTAGATATGTTGATTAACGTTGTTGAGGCTAATTCGCGCGCGTTTGGATGGTCCGACAATATGGTTAAATATCAGGCGCTTCAGAAATTACGTAATACCGCGAAAACGTGGCTAGACGCTTTACAAAAAAACGAAACTAGATGGACCACGTGGAAGTGGAAATAAGGCGCGAAACTTTGTCGGATACCTTTCAAGTGAAACGTAATATGTTTACAGCCCTTAAAGAATGAATTGAGTCCAAACCTTCGCCAAATCAATCTTTATACGAATTTTTTTTCAAACAGAAAGCGAAAATAGATCGTTTGCAGTTAGGTTTTAAAGAACATGATATAATCTCCATAATAGTAGGTTCAATAGGTGACAAAAACATTAGCGTAGCTGCTGAAGCATGGAATTTTAGGTATTGTGACGATTTAGCATCCTTTTTACATGGCAAAATTCATTCGCAAAAGACATTCTTTTTAAAAATACACTGTCACCGAAACACTCATCATCATCATCCAAGCGTTAAGTCCCGGTTGCATCCTAAGCTTGCGCTTCGGAGCCCAGGGTCCGCTTTCTTACTTTTTCTCCTCCACTTCGCCCGGTCTTCGGCATCCTTATGTGTGAGACCATTGGCCCGCATGTCATCCAAAACGACATCAAGCCAGCATTTCTTTGGCCTTCCAAATAGTCGATTTCTACGGTACGTTCGCGACTGTAACACGACACGAAAAAACAATTTTGATAGTTATTAGTTAGTGAAACCTGTTTAAGTGGTGGTAAAACGGAAGATAAACTCAGTAAGTACCTGTTTACGATATAAATTTGTGTTGACAGTGGTTTATTTAGTCAAATTGGATGAAATAAGTAGCATCCAGTCCGTTGGGTTTTGGTATGTGGGTATTGAAACATAGGTACTTTTTTTATGTATTACAAGTTAAATGCTAAAATTAATCCAATATGTTGATAAAAACATGATTTTAGAACAAGTTTGTGCACTTAAATTACAATTAAGTCCTTATTTATGATACGATTGAGCTATTGTTTACAAATATTCATTCAATTGTCGGCCATGTTGGCGCCATTAGCGCTCGAAGTCAAGTGACCCCCTGTTACACCGATAGAAATTTATGCTTACGCTTGAGTACTATAGTAACCAATTTAAAAAAAAAAAATTATTACTTTATTTTCACAGTTATTATTTTAATCTTTAAAAAAATAAACATATTTTTACTTTACGAATGCTTTGTCAAAATGAAAATACATCTAAAGTAAATAAAAATTAAGATGATAAAAATATCGAACTATATATTTTATAATTAAATATTATATAACTGGTGCGATTTGCTTGCTTGGTTTTTGGATGTTTTTTTTTTTTTAATTTCAATGTTTATATATAGGAAAATGGATGCAAATAGGGGACGTCGTGGCACACGTAAAGCGGGCGCAGGTGCTGGATGCCCTCGCGGTAGTGGTCGAGGCCGAAGTGCTCGCCGCACGCTTGATTATAAGTTAGTACTCTTTACACAATTAATGCTAAGCACGGTTCTGCATCAAGTTGAGTTTATGAAAAGATTAAACGAAACTTATTGTTTTAACTTGTTTTAGCGAGCCTTCAACTTCAAGTTTTGGTACAACGCCGCCTTTGCCTACGAGCTCTCTCCCGCCTCAGCCCACGTAAATATGCTATAATGTGTTTTTTTTTAAATTAAATTTTATTTCCGTGAATGTGATTAATATTGTTAGTTATTTCAGGGAATCTCTGTCAGAACAGCTGCAGAAAGCGCGGGTAGCAAAGGTGGCGGACAAGAAAAACATTGACAAATTAACGGAGGAGCAAAAGGCCACCCTCGCTACTATGCGGGAGAAGAAACAAGTAGCGAGGTACTTGTTGCCTGATGCTCCTCCACCAAAAAAAAATAAAAGGTTAGAAGGTTTTCATTTTTAATGGATTCTGCTTAAATCTTGTTGCTTCTCCATTATCTTTATTCAGCACTATGTTCAATTCTTTTAGGAAAGCATCTCCAAATAGAATGGAGTGTCCGCTCCTTCCTGGGGTGCCTCCTATTCCGCCTCCCAGAATACTACAGGCCTGGGAAAAGAAGAGTCTACCTGGTATGAAACAATTGCTTAATTTTGTATTTTTTTATTTAATTTGCGTTCTTTAACGATCTTGTTTTTCTCCTGCTCAGAACCAGTGAGAGAGAGGCAGGAGACAAGCGGCCCATGGAGACACACTGATGTGTCGGACATCAGTTCGTCTTCCATGGAAGTTTCTGTGCCTGCTCCTGTTCCTGGTACGAACCAATCGATTTCTTTTCATTTTTTTTTTCATTTAAGTAACTTCTTTAATACGTATAAAATTCTTTAATTAGAGAGCCTACCTGGTATGAAACAATTGCTTAATTTTGTATTTTTTATTTAAGTTGCGTTTAAATTTCACTTCGTTATTGTAATAAAGGCCATTTAATATTACAGATTCAGATCTAAGTCCATTTATATTCTCCCCATCAACTGGCATCTTACGTACGGAATCCTTACATCCCGATGTCCAGATTGTTGAGGGAGACATCGAATTAATCGGATTTACACCCAGTGAGTACATTTAAAATTATACATATCATCATCCTGACTAAGTGTTCCATGTAATCTTATAGTAAGAATAAATGAATTGAATCATATAATGATTTTGTCCACTGTTGACCATAGGCTTCCTCCATCTGATGCCATGAATAGCTTTCCTGAGCCACCTCCATCTTTTTTCATTCATCGTTTTTAATGTTAAAATGTCTTTTAAAACACAAATTAATTTTCAGCGTCCATTGCCGGGCCTTCTCGTGTTGAGCGCTCCACCTCTACACCTGAGGAGACGGAACCACAAATTTTTGACGGTAAGTCGCGCCAGAAGTCATATTTTTTTTTATCACAAAGATTGTGAGGATACTCGTGTATTCCCTAACATCAAACCTACCAAAACCCATTGAGGTTGTAATCAATATCACACTGCAGTCCACAGCTAAATATAGGTATCCCCTAAAGTTCACCACTGAGCCCAGTCTTCAGGACTACCTATCCAGTGGCCGCCTTCTACCGTGTCAAGCTGCTTCATCATGCTGGTGATTGAAATTTGAATGTAATATTTACATAACATGTGTTGTTTTATTTTAGATAATGAGTTCCTGGGGCTGGACAACGCTATTAACCCTGGTAGCGACGTCGAGGAGCCGGATGAGGTGGGTGATGTAGGCATTTCTGGGCAGCGCAGGTCCCTCATAAACGCTGAGCTGGACCTTCCACCAAACCTTGCCCTTCTCCTCGACCAGATGGACGGCAGGGATGATTCGGCGTTAAGAGAGGCAGCGTCGTCAAACCCGGATATGCTGCATTTTGATTGGTCCAATGACCCAGAAAAATTTGTAGGAAAGCAGGAGGTTTTTTCTGGGGAATGTGGACCAACATTCAGCGTTGACGGGTTGACGGCGCTGGACGTTTTTAAAAAAATTTGGGATGACAACATAATCGAGACGATTGTGAGCGAGTCGAATCGATACGGACGTCAGCTGTATGCCTCGAAAGGCAAACCGTGGTCCGACATTGACGGTAATGATATCTGGACATTTCTGGCTTTAATTATGTTGCAAAGCATAATCATAGTTCCGGTTGAGCGAGAATATTGGTATCCGTGCTTGCCACAAATTAAAGTCGGAAATTTTCGTGATATCATGCCGTACAAAAAATTTGTGAAAATTAAGAAATGTCTACATTTTGTAGACAACAATGTCTTGGGGGCAGCTGCTGACGAAGACATCAAATTACATAAGATTTGGCCTATCATCTCACACTTGAATGAAAAATTTAGCTCTTTGTACCTACCCGACCAGTACATCGCTATTGATGAGTCCCTTCTACTTTGGAAGGGACGGTTGTCTTTCGTACAACTCATCTTAACTAAAGCTGCTCGGGTAGGTATAAAAAGCTACGAGCTGTGCGAATCGCGTACAAGGATACCTTTGGAAAATACTTTTGTACACAGGCAAAGGTAGTCAACCACAACCGGCTCACGAAATGACGACAGCGGCTTCCGATGAGCCTGAGGGGGCCACTTCAAAAATTGTCTATAACCTGGTACGGCCTTTGCTCAACAAAAACCATACTTTGGTTATGGACAATTTCTATAACTCTCCATTGCTCTCGCGGACGTTAAAGACTAAAAAAACTGACACAATGGGGACCATCCGCTTAAAGAGGGAATTTGTGCCGGAAACGTTGCTTCACATAACAAAATCAAATACGCGGCAGGGTGAAGTTATATATAGTCAAACTGAAGATTTGACGATATCAGTTTGGCATGACGCCAATATAGTGTCAATGATATCGACTTATCACAGGCCAGTAGTCGGCGGAAAGGAAAAATATGGCACCTTTAAGTACAAACCCCAGGTTGTGCTCGATTACAACATGACTATGGGGGGCATCGATAAGAAGGACCAGATGCTACAGGCTTTCCCCGTAGAAAGAGTACGCAACCTGGTCTGGTACAAAAAATTGTTCCGCCGGCTACTGAATGTGTCTATATATAACTCATTCGTTATATATAATCATAAAAAAAACGGAAACCAGAGGAATTTTAGGGTGTCTCTTGCGAAAGAGATTTTGGAGATGGTACAGGGTCAAATACCAGATCCCCGAAAGCAAATAAGACGGATGGACCACTTCCCGATCTTAAAAAAGATGCAGACACGTACCGCCTATAAGTGTGACACTTGTAATGTCAACTTGTGCATTATAGGATGCTTTAAAGAGTACCATTTACTGTGAAACGTGTGCAAATGTTTTTTTTTTTATTTTTTATACTGCGTCGGGTGGCAGACAAGCATACGGCCCGCCTGATGTGAAGCGGTTATCGTCTATCGGTGGAACACAACAACCCTCAAGGGAATTGTTATTTGGTTTTTGTCTTTTTTTTTCGGGTTTTTACGTCTGGTGGCAGACAAGCATACGGCCCGCCTGATGTGAAGCGGTTGCCGTAGCCATATTAACGCTCGCAGCATCTCCTTCCTTTCTGATGACCTCAACACAACAACCCTCAAGGGAATTGTTATTTGGTTTTTGTCCTTTTTTTTTTTCGGGTTTTTACGTCGGGTGGCAGACAAGCATACGGCCCGCCTGATGTGAAGCGGTTGCCGTAGCCATATTGACGCTCGCAGCATCTTCCTTTCTGGTGACCTCAACACAACAACCCTCAAGGGAATTGTTATTTGGTTTTTGTCTTTTTTTTTTTTCGGGTTTTTACGTCGGGTGGCAGACAAGCATACGGCCCGCCTGATGTGAAGCGGTTGCCGTAGCCATATTAACACTCGCAGCATCTCCTTCCTTTCTGGTGACCTCACTCACTCGCAGGAACACAACAACCCTCAAGGGAATTGTTATTTGGTTTTTGTCTTTTTTTTTCCGGTTTTTACGTTGGTTGGCAGACAAGCATACGGCCCGCCTGATGTGAAGCGGTTGCCGTAGCCATATTAACGCTCGCAGCATCTCCTTCCTTTCTGGTGACCTCACTCACTCGCAGGAACACAACAACCCTCAAGGGAATTGTTATTTGGCTGCGGTATTCTGTGAGGTGGAGGTACATTCCCTTACAATTTTTCGCCAGAACTTCGTTGTCAGTCAGCAGGGTACACCACGTGCAGGTGAAGTTGGCTTTGGTTCAAAGATCTTTATAAACCCCTTACACCCCCATAACTGACAGACAGACACACACCAAACGCCCTGAGTGGCATATCAGTGGTCTCCGTTTCCACTCGGTTCGCTCCGCTCGCCTCCTCAATTGATTGTCATTTGTTATAATAGTTCATGTATTTTACCTATAATATTATCAATGATAAGTACATACCACATTGTACCTATTAACATTGTATTGTATATTAACATTAAGAACGGATCTTTTTCATGTTCTGTGTGTGAATTCACAAAAGTGACAATGTATATTATTTGTTATGTAACTAATGGTGTGAATTAATAATTTTTAATTACCTACTATATGTAATATAGTACTATATGTAATTTTTAATTACCTTATTTGGCTTACTGTTTATATTTTAACTACTATTGTTATCATGATAGCCTAACAAACAAATAAAATAAAAAATATAAAATATATATATATATATATATATATATATATATATATATATATATATATATATATATATATATATATATATATATTGATGTATTACAAATATTGCATTGGGTAAAAATGTAATTATATTTGTAAGTTAATATGTAAATAAATAAATAAATAAATAAATAAGTACATACTTCTTTTCCGGTCATTTCGGCCAGTAACTATTTAGTCCGGATACAGTTCGGTGTAAATGCGCCCTGAATTGCGTCATTCGTCAAACATTTTTCAAGTGATTTATTTGAATCGCTTAGTACTTTTTTCAATTTCGATTAAAATTACTTTGTCTGGTATCATCGGAAACCTGTTTTTATGTAGATTAATTAATACGAAATATAAATTTAGTCAAACAAATTTTTCTGAACTAAATATCTCAGGAACCGTAGAGTAAACTGCGAAGCATTAGATACCTTGATGTTTACTTTCCCATATTTTAATGTATTCCTATGTTTTAAGTTATTCAGTGTTATATCAATTTTTAGGGGCTGAAATAAGCTTTCAGAAAGTACTAATATTTTAAATATCCGTATTAGATTTGTATTAAAAAAAAATTTATGTGTCAGCGAAAAAAAATCCGCGATACAAACAAATATTGTAATGATTTTAAAAGCTTGTAAATAAATATTTTTGTACGATGAAATGTTTTGTTTTAATTTTTTATGCTTCAGATTCTATCTATTTACATTTTTAAATCACTTAAAACATACTTTGCCTCTTCATATTTAAATTAAAAATATATACATACATAGTATACATAATGGTATTTTTTTTTCTAAGTTCTAAGTTCTGAACCATTTTCTTTCGTAATATACCTTCACACTCATACAAAAAATGTGTCATTCAAAGCACCAACTCAGTCATAACAAAAAACATATACACAAGTAGGGTCTAATTTCAATGAGTTGAGTCGTAAATAGCTTCAAAGTGCCCGATGTCGAATCGCGCGCCGGCCGCAAAAAAAAGGCCGCGCCACATGTGTTTTTGAGGCACGGGAAGCGCGCGGGGGCGGTGCATCAAGCGGATAAACAGGCAGTTCTCAGCCACCAGTAGCTATTTATTGAGTGTACTGATCAAAACACGGTAAAAAAATAGAATAGAAATGACAAGAAAAAAAAACGATACGCAAATAAAGCTGTGTGGTGCCGGCGGCGAATAGTACCAACCCATTTCATCCCGTGGGTGTCGTAAAAGGCGACTAAGGGAATAAAGGAACACAGAAGACGGGCAGCAGCGTCTCTGAACCGTTTGACATCTTACTGCGATCGCCAACCCGCCTGCCAAGCGTGGCGATTATGGCAATTCCTCCCAAATGTTTGGGAGAGGCCCTTGCCCAGCAGTGGGATCCCTACGGGCTACTAAAAAAAAAAAAAAAGCGGGCTCACCGACTAGTTTAGGTATTATGATATTCAAAGTAGGTACTTTTCTTTATAGACTATTTAATAGATCGCCAAAAATGTCTCTAAGTTCAATCATTTTCATATAAGTAACCAGGTTTGTAAAATATCAAAATGTCTTCGTCATAGTGACAATTCAGTACCTAATTAAAAATATTGGCTTTGTATGACCGGTACACTTGAAAATAGAATTAATTAATAAGCTGCTAGAGAAAGCCTTTGCTTGGTGATAGTTTAAACAAAGTGTTATTCTTAAATGAAAACCCTCTTTAGGTGGTGATACAACTCGTGAAAGTAAACAAGTTTCATCAAAATAAAAGAAAGAAAAAATATAATACTTCCTATACAAAGTCCCAAGAGTAAGTTTTGTGTGACAAGTTAATTTTATTACCAATAAGTATAGGTATCATAATTAAGGCAACCAGTTGGAACAACTGATATTACCTGTATACAAATTTTCTTAAAAAAGTATTTTTACAAACGATAAAAAAGTATTTTTATCGTTTTCTTATGAAAGTTGTTGTATTTCGCGAGTGGTTACAACCTAGGAGGGTTCGCTTTATTAGATGTTATATTATTATTCATGTAAGTGGTGCAAAATATAAACAGCAGTTTAAAAATAGAGATGAATTTGGCATGCTTATTCATTACAAAAAACAAACTCACACACACACCACACACTTTTAAAGAAAGTTTTTAAGATTTGTTTTACAATAAATACTTAGAATCCCAGTCCCACTCCGTAAACGCTTTATTCATGAACCGATAGCAGATTTAATCGAGACGCATTAAGCCTAGATTTCGAGTGAAGACTGAAGCGAGTGAAGCTGCGGTATATTATATATAATATACTGTCATTTTATACCAAATAGTCTGTATGCTACATCTTTCTTCTCAAGCTTTATTATGGTCCAGTTTATTTACATGCGATTACATTTGGCAGCACCTTATGTTGTTGAATATTATGTTAAAGGTTTAATATAAAAACGGTGTATTAGTTAGTGCAAAATTAATTCTCGTATCAAGCTTTTCACACAAGTAATCTTATAGATAAATGTTAGAAATATATCCACGCATGCTTATACAAAACGCACTTACAAACACTGTAATCCTTTATTTAAGATGGCTAAAAACAAAACATTTCATATTAAAATATTGAGTTTCTTAAATTACTAACACAATAATTTCTGTACTTTTACCATCGTACAATAATATACTCCGCCTGGTGCTCTCTTCCGACCACGTGACATATATCGTAAAATTTACATAAGTCGAATCTAACACACTTAACAAACATGGTGATTAAAAATAGCCCTTTACATAGGTATTTTGTTGTTTTTAACTTTTTAGTATTATTGTAATAGCGGCCTACATAATTTGAGAAAACTTCAACTATCTATCTATCGCGACAAACGGACAGACAGCGAAGTCTTAGTAATAGAGGGTCCTGTTTTTATCCTTTCAATACGGAACCCTAAAAATCTTTAATATTTATATACCTACTTTCAAAACCTAGACAAAGAACTACTGAAATATTAATTATATTACTTACCTGTTTTGTCAACGGCTGCTTTGCGTTTCTTGTGGAGTTTTTCACTACCTACAAAAATATCAATTAAGTGTTAAGTCCTAATAATAATAACATTATTATCACGATATAGAATAATAGGTAATTCTAGATATGTTGCAAAGTATTAGGTACGTCAATAATCGTTATTACCAATAATATCTTTAGGTATAATATACTTAAGTAATAATATCTTACACTTACTTTAGGTACATAGCTACCAAGATAAGAAAAAACTAGGTACTTACTGAAGATTTTTTCATTAAAAACTTACCTGTTTTGGCTCTGTTTCTGGGTTTTTTTAAATTAACTTCTTCCGACATCGTTTAGACATGTTCGGCGCTGTAAAAGGACGTGCTCTCCAATCGACGTGATGCACAACACTGGTCGCGGGAAGCTCGCGTTGAGTGCGGTACGAGGTCAGGGGGGATATGGGACGTTTTAGCCTCGTTCCGCACTGCATTAAAATTATATTAATTCAGTGCGGCACGAGGCCTAAGACATCCGGTACCAAGGTAGGTACACCACCGAGTCCGGAACCATTAGTGATCTCAAATATATATTTATCTCTTTCCTACACTGGACCAAACCAAAGCTATGCCATTCGCACGACAGAGAAATTCACTTTTTTGCTTGCCGCACCACAGGGAAGTTGCATCAGGGGTGATTTAGGCCTCGCTTCGCACTTAACGTGTTAAAGCCATTCAAATGTCGACTTGCAAGAAATCAGTCAAACGAAGAACAAATAAAGAGATCGAAAACGATGCAATGATTAGATTTTATCAAATGCAATTGATTAACGGTGACATCGGAATATCTTTGTTTTTAGAGAAACTGCGTTAATTTTTTATTCCTTCAGTATATCTTTTTCAGTAGAGAACTTGCGTTATTTATTCCCTCTGGCCGTTGTCGCAACTGCGATTCGCAACCAGTTGCGAAATAAGAATTTTATTTTCTTTTCAAGAGGATACTGGCAATAATATCCATAGACAATTACTAGGTATCTAATCTTGACAATGCACTACTCCACTCATCGTGACGTGCTCAGGTCCTAAGTAATTTAACAACAGTAATTTTATCAATTAATCTAAAGTCTATTTTTTAAATAAATACTTACAGTTTTAGTAAGTATGTCTTACTTCCAACGTATTTCCGACTTCATCCAACATGGAATTTATATCAACTAAGCGAGGAGGCTCGAAAATAAGAAAATATACACGAAAGGTAATTCATTTTGGAAATGCTGCTGCGGTGTTTAGGGATCAAAATCAAACGTATTCATAGTTCGAACTCTGTATTATAACTGAACTTATAAACTACGTCGCTGTTACATATATTGAGTAAATGGTATGACAATGACATCACCACCTCACCACCGGGGTGTATATAAAAAAAAAAAAAATATATATAAATTACATTTTTTTTTTAATAGCTACACATTTATTTATATTTGCTTATAACATAGTCGAATTATACGTATTATGGTGAAATAAGCTTTAAAAGAAACATTAATTAAGACATAAGTACTTAATTGTTTTAAACATGTCATATAAAGTAATAAAAGAAAATTGTATCAATTAACATATTATTTTAACATATTTAATGCATTAAATATTAAAATATTTCACATGAAAATATAAAAGAGAAAAAAAAATAACACACATTTAATAATTTTATTTAAGTAACGTGAAAAGTTTATAATCTAATGTATTAAAAAAAGGTATGTATTCAATGTATTACATGTATGTTAATTAATGGAACAATAAATTTATATTAAGATATAAAAAGTTTAGTCCTATTCTTATTTACTAGTTCGAATTTCCCATTATTTATTATCTTAACATTAGGCTCTATTTCTTCTACAACTATATAAGGACCCTTATACAATTCATCAAGTTTCTTAGCCGTTTCATTTCTAACTAAGATTTTACCATTTTTCTTATAAGTAACAGTGTTTAACTTCTTATCATAATCTAATTTTCTTATAATTTTAGTTTCGATTAAGCGTTCTCTCGCGTCTTTCAATGCTGTTTGAATTCTATATCGTAACTGTTGTACATAATCATCTGTATTATATAAAGGTTGAACACCGCCTTGTAGCTGTGACGGTATGTTACATTGTTTGCCGAAAACTAACTCAAATGGAGTATAACATGTTGAGCTATGAACAGTAGTATTATAAGAAAAATTCCAGAAGGGTAACCACATGCTCCAAGCCTGTGGATATCCCTCGCACTGAATTCTTAAGAATGCTGCTAAGTGTTTATGCATGTTTTCTAAAGAGCCAATAGATTGATGATGATATGCTGTCGAGTGTATCTTATCTATTTTTAATAATTTACATACCTGTTCCATGGTTGCTGACAAAAATTCCGTGCCTCTGTCGGTTGCGATAACCTTCGGGATACCGTACCTTAAAATAAAATTATTGACGAACTCTTTCGCGACACTTACTGAATCCTTTCGTTTTAGTGGATATGATTCTATATACTTGGTAAGCTCGCACTGAAGGGTTAAAATGTAAGAATATCCTTCTTCATCTCTGTCGATGGGACCTACAATGTCCATAAATACCTTTTCGAATGCTGTATTGGCAGTAGTAGTTATAATCATAGGCTCGCGAGTGTTCCTAGAATATTTCATAGTTTGACACTTGCTACATTTCATAATGAATTTTCTAATGTCCGATTCTAGCTCAGGCCAGAAATATTTACTCTTTATATTATTAATCATCCTACGAACCCCTGCATGTCCGCTAGAAGGTAGTAGATGATATTCATTTAGAATTATAGTTTTTTCTTCATCATCTGTTATTCTAATAATTTTATTTAATATATTTATACGTGGACCGGTCCATCTCTCTCTTTCATTTATTTCTTCGCGTAAGTTACTTATAAAATTTTTATTTTCATCGTTTACTATAATACATAATTCATTTATTTGTAAACGCTCGCAAAAATCCTTTAACATGTCCGCAAATTCGGCTCGCGTAAAATGCTGACTATAGTTAAGGTTAACATACAACGTTGATTTATTTTTTATGTAAACGAAACATTCTTTTATTATTTTATCTTTATTTTTAATATTAGCTAAGTAGTCTCCTGATGAAAGTTTCATTTCTGTAGAGTTATGAGGCATACGTAATATCTCTGCAACCGCCGGCTGATCAGACCGTAAGTCAGCAGACATATTATCGCTGTTTCCCAGACTTCCATTAAATTCTACATAGTTTTCTACCTTTTTCTTTTGAGCTCTAGTCATTACCATTATTTGTTTATTTATGTCTTTAAGTTCATTCGAAGTTATGGTCACCCTACTCAAAGCATCTGCTACGACGTTATCTTTACCTTTTATATAAACAATTTTGAAATCGTATTCTTCGAGCTGCAATCTAAATTTCAATAATCGACTTGACGGATCCTTCATTCCGAACAAATAAATTAAGGGTTTATGATCCGTCATGACAGTGAAAGTTTTTCCAAATAGATAAGGACGAAAATATTTGATGCTCCAAACTATGGCTAAAAGTTCCTTTTGTATCGTTGGATAATTTAGTTCAGCTTTGTTTAATGGTCTACTGGTATACGCAACTGGGCGCATATCCTTGTTACATAAGACGGAACCTATCGCGGTGCCCGAACTATCTGTTTGTAAAATGAATTCATTTCCTGAACTGAAATTTGGATATTGGAGTAATGGAGGTGTGCTTAAGGCCTGTTTCAAAGAATCGAATGATTGTTGACACTCGGGTGTCCATATAAACTCTACATTTTTTCTACAAAGTTTGTTTAAAGGTAAAGTTATTTGTGCAAATGAAGGTATAAATTTTCGATAGTAGTTACAAAATGCAACGAAACGTCGTGTCTCGTCAGCAGTTTGTGGCACAGGATAATTTTGTACTACTTTAACTTTATTTGGATCCGGAAATATGCCCTCTGATGATACTATGTGACCTAAATATGAAATGAAATGAAATGAAATGTCGTTTATTTGCTAGGACACATGGTACAATATGTTAGACAATTTTGTAATTAGTTCAGCATGTTCCGCCGTTTTTTAAAAAGGCATGCAAAAGCTTAATTCTTACAAAATATTTAATGATTGCTAATTGATCAGGATCACATATTATTTAATGTACAGACTATGATGCTATATAATATAACGAAAATAATAATCACAAATAGTTACGTCAACAATAAATTCAAATACTAAAAATAAAAAATTATTATGTCCATAAATTAAAAATTAATTAAGTATGTCAATTTTGTTATTAATTGTCGTTACAAAAATTCTTTAATATCATAAAAACATTTCTCTAATAACCATTTAGTCAATTTTGTTTTAAAACGCTTATTGTCTAGTGTTTTAATATCTACAGGTAATTTATTAAATATTTTAATCATCATATTATAACAATTCTTGTCAAATATTGTATTTTTGCATGTTGGTAGTAGCAATCGCGTTGGGTCTCTTGGTCTTAATTTTGGATTAATGGGTTTTAGTTCAAAAAATTCTGGATGTGTTTTAACAAAATTGCCACATTCGAGAATGTATAATCCAGTTACAGTTAGTAGTTTATATTTCTTAAATAATGGCTTACATGATTGTAATGGACTAGCACCAGCAATAGCTCTAATGCATTTCTTTTGAGTTAAAAATGCTCTATTGATATGCGTAGAATTTCCCCAAAGAATCAAGCCATATCTGAGAACAGAAACGACATAACCATGATATGCCATAATCGATGTTTTTTCTCCTGCAGCATATTTCAGTCGTTTTAGTGCATAGATAAATTTCTCTAATTTTGCGCAGGTGTTTTCAATATGCATTTTCCAGTTGCAATGGCTGTCGAGTGTAACTCCTAGAAATTTTGTATTATTTCTTTCTTGTATGTTTTGTCCGTGACAGAGAATGCTCAGTTTAGAACGCTTTGTCTGATAGTTAGCAAATTGAATAAAGCAGGTCTTTGACAAATTTGCGTTTAAGCCATTTTGATCTAGCCAGTCACATATTGAATTTATAGTCAAATTTATTGTCTCTTCATAATTTGTTATTTTGTCATCTGGTATAATAACAGATATGTCATCAGCAAATAGTATCGTTTGATGTTTTATGACACGAGGCAGGGCATTTATGTATAATAAAAACAGCAGGGGCCCCAAAATACTTCCCTGTGGCACCCCAGATCGATTATATTGATAACGGGATCTGTATTTTGTTATTTCTCTATTTTTATTTAATCTTTCTATTTCCACACATTGCTTTCTATCCGATAAGTAGCTCTTTAGCCAGTCAAGTGTTAGTCCTCTAATACCATAATCCTCACATTTATTTAATAATATAGTATGATTTACTAGATCGAACGCTTTGCTCATATCAAAAAATATACCAGTCACTCGTGTCTTCATGTTAATATTGCGTGTAATACTTTCAATAAGTGAAAATGCCGCAAGTGTGGTTGATTTATTTCTTTGAAACCCAAAAGTTCCCTTTTTAAAAATTCACATTTATGTGGATTTATTCTTAAATTTACTTTCTTTAGCCTCTCAAAAATATCGATAAGATTTTTGTTATGACTTTCAAGGTTTCTACCAAAAACTACGAGGTCGTCCAAATATATGAATGCTCTGTCCTTGAGACCAGCTAATGCTACAGACATGACTCTAGAGAACGCACTTGGGCTTATTTTCAGTCCCATAGGCAAACGTTTTAGCTGATACTGATCCTCTCCTAACCTTGGTGTAAAAGCTGTTAGTTTTCTACTCTCCTGCTCAAGACTAGTTTGATAAAATGAGCTTTGTAAATCTAGATGACTAAAATATATAGCTCCTGACAGTGAATCAATAATTTCATTTATGTTCGGTAAGGGAAACTTATCATCCTGAATGACGTTATTTAATTTTCTGTAGTCGATAACTAATCTCCATTGTTTACTATCATTTGAAGATTTTTTTGGAACTAGTAACACGGGACTATTCCAATCACTAACGGATTTCTCGATAATATCGTCTTTTAACATTTTATTTATTTGTTTATCCATTTCAGTCTTTAAAGCTTCAGGAATTCTATATGGCTTGGCATACACAGGTTTAGTATAAGGTTTCAAGGTGATGGGTTGTTCCATAACATTAGTCACACCAAGCTTGTCGCCTTCTAAGTAAAATGTGTCAGCGTATTTCGCGCATATGGATTCTATTTCTTGTCTTTCTGTAGCACTTAAATGACTTAATTTTAAAATATTTAGTAATGACTTTACTCTGTTTACCGATTTTTCCGATTTTTTATAATTACAAATAGTGTAATTGTCAATAGAGGTCATATGTGGTTTAAACAATGTTAGAATAACGTCTTTTTCGCGTGTATTTAAAATTCTTACAGGTATTTGGCCGTTATTAACTTTAACTATACTTCCCGCCAAAAATACGTTTTCCGATAACTCTTTGGAAGAAACTACGAATTCATTGTTTGTATAATTTGTCCCAACGGGTAAAAAATGTATGGACTCACTACGCGCTGGCAAAGTTAAATAAACATTACTTTGATTACTTTTAATAATTGGTATGGTACACTCTAAGCCATTGTTATACACTGTAAGTATATTTGAATGTAAGTTGATAAGTGCGCTATGATTTCTCAGAAAGTCTAAACCGATAACGCCGTCCGTATGGCATGGTATGTTGTCAACAATATAGAATTTCTGCTGAAATGAATAATTGTCGTCACACGTTCTGATGGTAAGCAAAGTAGTTGTTTCACACGAAATACGACCCCCTAAGCCTTGTATTATTGTTTCTTCTTTATTTAATTTACAGTTATATGGTAATTTATTTTTATGTATAACCGAGAGTGTTGCTCCAGTATCTAGCAAAAATGAATAAGTTTGATTTCCGATTTTAAATTGTACATTTTCTAATCCATCACATGCGAATAAACATTTATGGACGAAAAAACTGATTACTGTCATTATGATACTCACGTTGCTGCTGCTGCTCAGCTACATAGTCAGGCTCATCCTCGGCTACCGCTTGCTGTTGTTTGTCAAATGAGTACACATGCGGTCCGCCGCGACCTCGGTTGCTTTGTTGACCACGAAAACCACGCGTCCCACGCTCATTTTGGAAACCCCGTTGACCACGCCATACGTTATTACTGCCTCTGTAGTAATTATTTTGTTGGTACCTGCTATTCTGGTGCGGTGTTGCGTGCCATGCAGTGTTCGGGTTGTGGTAATAACCACGCTGATGAGAAGAACCACGGCCTCCCCGGCTCCCGTTGTACTGTTGTCCCCTAAAGGGAAACTTACCCCTCATATTCATTAAAACGGATGTGGTAGGCTGAGCTACTTCCTCGTCTTTGGCTGCCTGTATCGCCTCCTTCAGCTCCGTGTAGTTGCGCGCTGCGATGACAGTGCTTAATCGACGATTCCTTAATCCATCTGCAAATTTTTTAATCGCGAGGCTTTCATTAATTGGACGAAGAACGTCACGGGCTACGCTATTACCTTCCGATTGAGTTATCGTCAAATTCATGAATAACTCCTCGATTTTATTACCGTACTCGTCAAGAGACATATTATTTTGGCTAATGTTATGTAATTGAATTAACAAAGAATTTGCTGATTTTTTTGGTAATAAATATTTTTTTAAATCATCAATTAATATTTGTAAGGAATTATAATTCGATTTAATCTTTAATTTTGCGGTTTTGTCAAGTCTAGTTTTAATTATGAAAGAAATCAGCAATCACACTTTCACTTATTAGTTCTTTTGTAATATATTTAACTGTTATATACTATTTAATTAATGTCACATTTCATTGTTCGTTACAATCTCTCACTGTTCCACACAACGTTCACACGAATGTGCTGACCGTGCGGCGTCATCGCCGGACGCAAGCGGCGGCGCGCCCCGCGGCCAGCTCTGGCAGGGTCGCCATGCGGTGTTTAGGGATCAAAATCAAACGTATTCATAGTTCGAACTCTGTATTATAACTGAACTTATAAACTACGTCGCTGTTACATATATTGAGTACATGGTATGACAATGACATCACCACCTCACTGCAATGAGAAAGTGTGTAATGGAAATTTAACGCTAAATACGCGGAATCAAATAATAAAATTTAAGGCACACAACACGAACTCTAAAGCTAACATCGCTAAAAACATGGTACTAAAAGAATTTGATAATCTCAAACGGACCAGTAGCTGTAATTTTGAATCTATACAACAAGAATATGATACAACAGTAAAACGAATCAATGACTACGGTCTTCAACTTCTGGTAGAGGTACCAAAATTTAAAAATATTAAAACAGGATTATACAATGAACGAAATAAAAATCTAGGTGCCACCCAGGTACGTTTTAAAAATTCTGGCGACGTAGTTATCCCTACAAAATATCTAAACTTTTTACTTGCTGACTATGTGGATGATAATGAGAGGATTATTATATTTTGGTCTGCAGGAAATAGAGAACAAATAAGTAGGTACCGTTACTTTTTTGCTGATGGCACTTTATGAGTTGTCCAAAGGGGTTCCAACAACTCTACACAATACACGCATTTGATGAAAGGAGTCATCCCACCACCTCACATGGCTCCTCCGACCTCACGGTCATATGAGCCGAATCGCTTGAGATGCGCGCAGCACCGTTGCTCTGAGGCTCTTTTGTGCCGCGGGCAATTCTTGACTCTACAAATTATTTAATCTACATCCGTGTCCCTTCTTGGCCCTCTCCCCCTTCTGGGGCGGCGACGATCACAGCTACTCCTTCGCCTCCTTCCTCTTGCGCTGGACTCTCTGGATCTTCCTCCTCTGTGGCTCCCGCTCCCTCGGCACCGGTGGCGCGCTCGGCCCGCTCTTCCGCGCTCCTGGGCTTCTACCACCCGTGGGCGAACCCTCGCAGGGCTGTGAAGTTAGCCGCCGACGACACAAGGTTCGCGAAGTTCACCGGCCCCACTTCGGCCTCGCTGCGCTGAACCGCATCAAGCATACCCGAACGCAGATCATCGTATTTCGAGCAGGACCAGAGAACGTTGTTTCCCTCTCCCATTGCCCCTGCCAATCACAAACCGCTGTCTCCCAAATATCGCGCTTTCGTCTGCTCAACTCCCGATCGATCGCGACTCTACGCGCCGCCTCCATTTGCCCCGCACGGGTTATCTCATGGTCAGCTGGAAAAACACCTGCCAGTACAGGCAGGGCAGCTGTGCTGGTGGTCCTATAAGCTTTCGTCAGCAAAATAAGTGCCTGGCGCTGACTTCTCAGTACCGCACTGCGACAAACATAGACACACATTCTGTAGCACCATATTGCTGCGGCGTACGTAACCGTAGCCACATATGTCCCCTGATAAAGGATCCTGAGGGCCGGATATCTAACCCCCCATGATGACGCGGATACTCGCGCCTCCTTGCAAAAACACGCCGTAGCGCGCTCCCCAATACTGATGGCATACTTGACAAACAATAGGCCCGAGACCAATTCCACCCCCAGGATGAAAGGAGTCAGTGCATAAAACCATTAATATTTTGTTTGCTGTGTAGTAAGAAAATGCAGAGCTACGAAATATTGTTCAATGTAATTAAAACCACGCTGCCTTCGTGGTCGCCAGAAAAGATAACCATGGACTTCCAGCTATCTGCAATTCAAGCAATAAAAAAAGTGTTCCCAGAAATTTTATTTCGAGGATGCTACTACCATTTTAACCGAAGCCTCTGGAGAAAAGCTAAGGTTCTGCAAATAAAAACGAGGCCAAAGAAAAGACACGTCGCAAGGTGTGTTGGACTTGCTCGGTTGCCTAACAATTTTATTACTGCTGGATACCAATACGTGATGGCCAAAAGTCCAGTTGGTGAAGATATAAGAAAATTTAACATATATTTTAATAAGCAATGGGTTAAAAAGGACGAAATACTTAATCATTGTTGTTGTGAAAATGAAAAAATTAGAACTAATAATAATATAGAAGTAAATACATAAGTCGCAAAAATCCAAATCTAGCTCATTTACTAGATGTTTTAAACACAGAGTCTACGTGCTTTGGTTTAAGAAAAGTCAGTAACAAAAAGAAAAAAGTATACGAAGAAATAGACGAGGAAATCAATTGGGCAATAAATTACCTGAAATCCGGAAAAAATTGCGTGGGGCACTGCATAGAAATTATTTGCCCATATACAATCTGAATGAAGGCCTTTGAGAAACATATCTTTTAGTTTATTTAATTTTGTACGTAAGATATAGGGAATAATTTGTTTAATTAATTTCAGTTTGTTGAGTATGTTTTTGTTAAGTAAAATACGGTAGCTTAACATTGCGATTTTTTGTTTTAATTGTATATTTTTTTATTCATTCTCTTAGTTACTAGTTGCGAATTAAGAAATGCTATTCTCCCATCGCAACTATGTAAGTTTGGGAAGTTTTTATTCTTTATTCGCAACCAAGTTGCGATGGGAGAATAGCATTATTCTTTTGCCGGCAATAACTCGGTGGCTTTTTTAAAGGCATGTGTCGACCGAACGCTGGAACAGTATCTGCACTGGAAGCCTATTTCAGACTTGAAATAGTGGAAGATCCATCCAGAATAACTGAAAGTATCATTTTCAGTTTGCGTAACCAGTTTACAAAAAATTATCTCCAGTTCATGACATATGTGCTAGACCTGCTAAATGACCTCAATATTACTTTTCAGTCTGAATCGCCATTACTTCATAAACTGAAACCTGCCATAGAAGGGCTCATCTGCACAATTGCAAGTAACTTCATTGAATTAGATCACGTCAAAAACACGCCTCCTCTAGAGGATCTCTAGAGATCGAACATAAAAACCCAAGGTGTACTTGCCTTTCGAAAATTTGTACCTTGGTGTTCTTGTGAACTCAAGCCTCAACGAGATTGAAAATGATGTTAGAAAAGAGGACCTGGAAAGATTCAAACTAGATTGCCTGGCATTTTATGTTGAAGTTATATAACAAATAAAACAAAGATTTATATTTACAGAACCAATATATGACATAATCCAAATAGTCCAACCAAAAATTATAAAATCGTTTGATCCACAAATGATAACTTGAATTTTAAACAGATTTCCTTTTTTAGTCCCCACATATCTGAATAAAAGTGCATTAATAAACTAATGGCGGAAGTACTGTTTATTAGATCTGGCAAGTGTGGACGACAGTATATCGATTCAAATGAATGCTGCTGATTTTTGGACAAAAGTATTAAAATTAAAGATCATAGCTGGCACAGAAAAATTCAAAAATTTAAAAATACTGATAGAATTCCTATTAATTCTGCCTTTTTCTAATGCCTCAGTGGAAATAGTACTTAGCAAACTAAAGCTGATAAAGACTGAACATCGGAATCGCCTCAATACCGAAACTATTGCTGCATTAATGGCTACTAGTTCATCTATACAGCAACAAGGTATAAATCAAATAATAATATGTTATGTTAATTAAATATTATTTCTCATTTTTATTGACCGCTAAAAAGCGTAAGCTAACATAATAACGTAACATTTGACTTTCGAACTAAATATTTGACGCGTATATCAATCTATTTTTTAATCACCGCTCTAAGCAAATGCAGTAAATGATTGCTGCAAGGTTCTTGTTCAAATAAATGAGCGTGAAGGACACTAAATATATCTGTTCCAATTAAGAACTTCAACGTTTTAGTAACCATGCTTCGAGGATCACGATCTGCTCCGTTTTTCGATTCTATATTACTTTTTACTATTTTTTTAGCGACATTACATAAATAAATCACGTCCTCTGATGGATACGTAAGACCTCCTCTATCTTTAAATAATATGAACGAATTTATCACCCGTGCCTACTGTTCCCACTTCGTTGTGCGCGCTCTATACTACTGTATGTAATATATATACTCTAAGACATCACTGCTTTGAGGAACACTGTCGACGCAAACATAAAAAGTAATGCTGAACGACAAAAGGCGTTTTAAATTATGGGGTGTAAGTGGTTCATCAACCTCTTTGAACCAAAGCCAACTTCACCTGCACGCGGTGCACCCTGCTGACTGACAAACGAAGCTCTGGCGAAAAGAGAGGTAGGGAGCGTAATTGTAAGCTACCCGACTGGGGAATGTACCTCCGCCTCACAGAATACCGCAGCAAAATAACAATTCCCTTGAGGGTTGTTGTGTTCCTGCGCGTAAGTGAGGCCACCAGAAAGGGAGGAGATGCTGCGTGGGCAGCGGAGGTGGCGGCGCGCGAGCGATATTTTATGTTGCGAGCGTTTATATGGCTACGGCAACCGCTTCACATCAGGCGGGCCGTATGCTTGTCTGCCACCCGACGTAGTATAAAAAATAAATAAATTACAAGATTAGAGATTAAGTAGTACTCAAAATTAATCGGCGTATAGAAATTTGATAGGTAACAACCGGAAATAATGTTGGTATAACATTATTTCGAGGCATGTTAGTTTCCTTTAGTTCTCTCTTGAAAATAGGTGTAATATATAAATATAATAATGATCAATTGTGTTAGAGTATTCCTCTTTAAGAAATATTTCGTTTGGGAATAAATAAAATGTAGAATAACATAGTATAAACTTTGAATATACTCAATTGACATTGTATCCATACTTTACATCTAATATAAAGTTTATGTGATGTACTGACTGTATTTCTTTTTATATGTATAAATCACTATCGATAAACAGCCGGGCATTCGGCAACATAAAATAAATGGCGCCTTTGAGATACAAGAAATGTTTTAAAAAAATGAGTTTATTTTATGTACATGTGAAAAGAAATTAAATAAACCACGGGATTTCAATTTCGTGTTAGGAGAATAATTTTTGCAAAGCTTTATAGCACAATTCGGCATTGTTATGGTGAAAAGTTAAATAACGTAAACAATCACCAGAGCACTCCGCGTTCGGCAACGGACTGATTACGCGTACTACCTATACACTAATTTATTAGTGTGTAGATGGTTACAGGGGCCTGCTCGTTATTGTAGTTCTAGTAAGGCGGCGCGCGGCGCTTCCTACTTTTATAAACATAAGTATGTATTTACAAAAAAAAATGTATTTACGTATGTTTATCAGTTGTCTAGTACCCATAACACAAGCTTCGCTTACTTTGGGGCTAGATGGCGCTGTGTAATTTGTGTGACAATATTTATTTCTTTTATTTACTTATATTATGCAAGTACTTACTTTGACTCTGGAGCGTCAGGCAACTTAAAGTTCCCCACTTGTTTCTGCTCTTTAAGCTGTGCAAGATGTTTTCGTTGCTCTGGGGTTAGCAAGGCAAGATGTTTTTTATGCTGCACATTCGATGCGCGCACAATTTTTAATTGGTCCACCAAGCTCTTTTTTGGAAGAGGATTTTCCAAGCTATGAGCACAAACACAAAAATATATTGCCTGCCACAAAATTTATAACAGTTGCATTTTCTACCACCCAAACTTAAGAAAAACTGGCAAAATGTTAATTTATAATAGCTTTCCATTAATTATAAAAATAATATAATCTGCCCGCGTGGGGGTATTACCATGTTTACGGTTAGCGCGGCTTGGCCGTCGTTTTGGGGGCTGGACCCGGCATCCGTCCCGCAGGTTGAAGCGGGTGCCTGTGCGGCGGCGGCGCGTTGTAATACCGGTGTTTCGGCCCACTCGATCTGGGTGCTCGATGATTGTAGCTCCGGAGTGGGCCCCTCAAGTTTCCCTGCTGAGGGTACTTCTTAAAGGTAGGGTAGTAGTAGATCCATCACTGCGTTTTATCTGAAGTCCGGATTTTTTTTTTGTGGCTTTTATCTTTTCGCTTAAATTGTCGCCAAATAAATAAGAGTCCCTCTTCACATCCACTATTATACCAATAAATTTTCTGTCGAGAGAAGAGATGACCAGTTTCCTTCTGGTATTCGTATTTTCATGATGGAGATCTAAGAAGATTTGAGTGATGTCAGAGATCCTCTTTATTGTTTGAAAATTTTCTGGTACCAATATATTTTCTGACATCCTTTTTTTTGATCCTTTGTCAGCCTATCTACTAAGACTCGACCCCAACGTTTAGAAAGTTTTTTGCCCGTAAGGGTGAAGGGTCTAAATGTCTGTTAATCTCTTGTGAGAGTGATCTTGCCAAAATAAAGTGACTATATTGGTTAGTATTGTTTGCTATATTGTGCTCAAAATACATTATTTGTTGTTTGGTTTACATAAAAACCAAAACAGTGCTTTCCATTGTCATCGCTGATTTATGTAAGATAGAATGGCAGCTAATCTCAAAAGCTCGAAGCAGATGGCGCTAGTGTAGTTGGGGGTCATGCTATCTGTCAAATTGTTTAACTTCATACAATATTATTGAGGTTATTGTGCTTTCGTGCATAAAAGGACTAATTGAATAGAAATAAAATGCCTCAGTGTTGTGTTGTGCCTTTGTGCTCATCCAGAGTATCAGGTCATAGGTTTCCAAGAGATGAACAGTTGAGGAAAAATGGATTATAGCTATAAGAAGGGATAAATACATGCCGACAATAAACTCCCGTGTTTGCAATCAACATTTTATTCAGTCGGACTATGTGATGCCTCTGGACTCTGTTGTTGAAAATCGTAAGTGTTGTGAGCACAATTCAATAAAAAGTAATCCAAATACTTAACAATATCATTCCTATTTTATAACCTCAATTTTATAATATTCTGTTTATTTTATATCTAAAACTAGACTCAAGAAGGATGCTGTGCCTAGCCAGTTTAAATGGACTAAAAAGCCACGAGTAGCAGCACTGCAGAGACAACAACGTGTGACAAAGCGATCAGTCTTAAAGGAATTTTTGGATTTGTCTTCTGAATTCAATCCAATAAACCCAATCACACCAGAACGTTGCAATGAAATTGAAATACCTATGGATCCAATGGCAGCTTATCAGTTTGAAGAGGTGCAGAAATGTGATGCATGCACGTTGCACGTTGCTTACTTCATTTTGTATTGAAAATTTGCAATCTGAGTCCAAAATGGACGAACTATAATTTTATACCGGATTTGATAGTTATGAACACTTCTGGCTCGTATTTAATATTTTAGGGCCTGCGGTAAATCATCTCTTATATTATCCATCAGGATGCAAGATGAGTGTTCGTGTTCTGAATCCAGCCAATGAATTTTTACTTACCATTGTAAAGTTAAGGCGTAATATGATAAATAAAGAACTGGCATTTAAATTTGATATCAGTGAGGCATTAGTTAGCCGTATATTTATAACTTGGATCAATTTTCTGTACTGTCAGTTTAAAGAACTTAACATTTGGGTACCTCTTAAAGTTGCTAGACAAAATGCTAAGTTCAAAGGCCGTAAATGCACTAGCACGGTCATTATCGATTGTACTGAGATCAAACCCAAAAACCCAGTAGCTCAGCAACTTACTTATTCAACATACAAGTCTTGTAATACATTAAAAGTATTGGTCGGTATGTCAAGTACTGGTAACATAACTTTTGTTTCTGATAGTTATGGAGGGTCCATCAGTGACAGATGTTTGTTTGAAAAATGTGGTTTGTCTAACATGCTTCAGAAAAATGACATTGTACTGGCAGATAGAGGTTTTCAGATTAGAGACTCTAGAGATGTAACTGTAAATATTCCAGAGTTTCTAAAAAAGAAGTCTGGCCAACTTGAGCCTGAACAGCTATGCCGTTCAAAAATATTGTCATCAAACAGAATACATGTTGAAAGGATTATTGGTTTAGGCAAAACATATAAGATTCTTAAGTATTTATCTAGTAATTTAGTACCTGTAGGAAGTAGAATAATATTTGTCTGCTTTATGCTAGCTAACTTTCGTAGTAACATAATGGATGGTGGTAATAAAAAATAAAATACTATACAGTCATTTCAATTTGTCTTTTATTATAATTTAAAAGTATGCATGCATCCGACATGGCCAAAGATGGCCTCATAGTCTCTCAGTCTAAGTAGTAACAAGTAAAAGTAATCAGCAATAAAATCATGTGTTATAAAATTTATTAACTAATACCGGACACATATATTTTTCAAAAAATTCTTTAGCTTTTGGAAGTATTACATTACTGATCACATCATAATTTTTAACGACAGAAATATATTTATAATCTTTAGTAGTCCAAATTACAAACTCACGTCCAGTGACATACATTTGAGTTTGCACTTGGAAGTAATAATTAGAATTGCTTTTCAAACTAAGTTCATTGTTTTGCATTTCCAAATATGGTAAGGTATCAGGACCTATTATTGAATCCTTTATTGAAAAGGGACACTTTACTTCTAAAACAGTTAATGACTGCACAAGGCCATCAGGAGATGCAGCTACGTAAGGGTGGTTCAATGAGATGAAAAGTCCACACCTTACAACAAGATTAGTTGTTGCCTCCTCATATGCACGAATAGCCTTTTCCTCGTTTTGTTTTCCCCAGTTTGTTGCAGCAGAGTGGAAAGGTTTAGGATGAATAATAGAATTCACAAATGATTCCATGTTCTTCCTGTCCGTCATGTGAACCACAGTGCCAACATTGGATGCTGTTAATCGCATAGACCGTTCTTGAAACCAGGTGATACTATTACTCTGAGCTCGTGTTGTTTCTTCTATTCTCTTGATATCATTTGCATTAACCTAAGAAATAATAAAATAAAACTAAAATAAATTATTGACAAACGAAGCTCTGGCGAAAAGAGAGGTAGGGAGCGTAATTGTAAGCTACCCGACTGGGGAATGTACTTCCACCTCACAGAATACCGCAGCCAAATAACAATTCCCTTGAGGGTTGTTGGGTTCCTGAGCGATATTTTATGTTGCGAGCGTTAATATGGCTACGGTTCAATGGCGTTAATATGGTACCGCTTCACATCAGGCGGGCCGTATGCTTGTCTGCCACCCCACATAGTATAAAAAAAAATACACAAAAAATATTTACCTGAATGCGATTGTACACCATTTGTTGCAAGATACTAACTGATAAGTAGTTGTGATCATGTGAAATATCCACAACAGAAGCTACTTTAAAAACTCCATTGATACACAAACTTCTCTTCTTACTCGAAGTGTAGTTTATAACATGGTTTCGCACATTGTCTTTAAAGGCAGGCATATTTCTAAATTCAAATGGTCTTGGATCATAGTAAACATTTCCTCTTTGTTTCTTCTGCACATTGCGCTGAGGAATATTGAAGCTTATCTGGTCTGCCTTTTTCGGAGAAATATCAAACCTCCTTTTATTAGGCATATGCCAAACTTGCGCACGATCAGTGCATCTATCTTTAATGCACAATTTCCCCTGCTCTTTCAGGTTTAATAATGCGTAGCAAACAACGGCAACATGCTTACACACTGCTCTATTGCCCTTGCCAGCAATGCATTCGCACGAACCTTCGACAATGCTTCCATCCATTGCGACAACAAGTTTCACATAATATGTCAATGATTTTGTCATTTCACTCTTGACTTGGGCGCGGTAAAAATTATAGTATTAATTTTTCGATTCAAGCACAGCTAGCAAAAAAAAGTTTTTCATCATACTATAGCCTTTTGTATGTACAACTGCGCACATACTCATACCTTCATTGACCTTGTATACAGTAAGAAAATAATAATTTATGTGAACAATGACAACTGGAGGCACTGTTGATGCTGATTCTTGAAGAGTGGTAAAGTCCTCATTTTGGGGCCACAGAATGATTGATGGTAATTCTGTTATTATAGGACTCTCCGGGACATTTAATTGAAAATTATTATTTCGGTCATAGGCAGCCAGTCTGAAATAAAAAAATCCATTTGTTCATTTAGTCTTGGTTAGAGAATAAACCAACAACTAAAATCTTGAAGGTTATAGTTTAAATACTGGTCAATTATTATCGTTTACCTTTCGATGAGGTCTTCCTTTTTGCCAACTATTCTTGCATTTCTTCTCCTTAATTCGTTTTTTAATTCAACTACACTCAAAGTGCCGTATTTTTTCTGCCATTTTTCACTAATTGCATATTAATGTATAAAACACCATACACGCAGTATAGAGCTGTCAAACCGACATGACCTCCAACAACACTAGCGCCCCCAAGCGGGAGTAACGGCGGGCATACCCGCCATTGCCTGCTTACGTAGATTTGTGGCGTCTGCCGACTACCCTTGTGTGTAATTTATATTATTTATTTTACACAAAACTCAAGACATCACCTTCTATACTTATATCATTGGGTGCTCACTCATGTAAATAATATTTAGCTGCTCAAAATAAAATGTTGCTACTGTTGATTGACTTAGTACACATTTCACTAATACTATTACTCATGAGAATATGTATTTATTACATTTTGGTGGATTGTCTCTTGCGTTGCTACTGTATAAGTGTAGTGGCATGGTAGGGATCATTTTCATAACAAACACCTTCGTTGGCAAAATATATTTTTTTCTCACTGCTAAGGGCTACTACGCTTATATTTTTAATGCGAACCTCATAATGTACTTACTACGTTACGACTATGACGAGATCGAAGATAAAACCGAGTGTAGCTTTATTACTATTTATATTTATTGCATTAACAACAGATAATTACAATGCTTGACAAAAATAAATTACACATTTATTACCAAAATGTGAGGGGCTTGCGAACCAAGTTAGACATGTTTTTAAAAATACTATATAGTGATTTTGACATAATATGTTTTACTGAAACTTGGCTTAATAATTCTTTCCACAGCATGGAGTATTTTGATGGTCGATTGAGATTTTTAGATGTGACCGTGTGCCCGAGTCCACTGAACACAAATTCCTGGTTCTCATTTATCTGTAACAACTGAATTGACTTAACAATCAAATCTTCGGAAATAATATCTATATCCTCGCGTTTTGGCTTGACACATTTTATATCTTGTTTTTGTTTATTTGTTTTAAAATACGAAATTTTTTAGGTACTTTTGCTATAATAAATTTCGGTAATCACGCCAACATAATACTTCCAGTTACCCCGAGAGTGATATCTTGTTAATATTGTGTCCCCCACAAACCACACTTTGCCGACTATATTAGTATTTTCTATAATTTTCTCGTTATTTTTCACTGGTGACATTATTTGTTTTTCTTTAATGTGCTCTATGTTGTTAGTTTTTTCTAGAATCTTTTTCGTCTCTTCATTTGGTGTTGTAAATGTAGGTAGTATTTGTTCTTTCTTAGTTTTCTGTATCTCTTTTAAATAAGTGTTATATATCTTATTTTCTACTCGTTCAGTCTTTTTTTCTTCTTCTTGATCAGTCTTTTTCGTTATTGTATGTACACTGTCAGTCTTCTGTCTCTTGAAATAATGCATCTCTTTTCGTCATTTTCGTCGCTTGAGTAGCCTACCGTGTTAATGCGTAATTCTATTTTTTTAGACTTGCTTTGATGTGACATTATTAGATCATCCTTTTCAATATATTCAGTATTTTTATTTCTCGACCTCAAACGCTAAGGTCGGATGTACAATACTCCAACTTCTCAGGAGAAGGGAAATAACATAGACAAACTATTCTCTTCATATTTTATTAAACTATGAGCATTTCAATCATTTTTTTTCAATTAGGTAGGTAAACAGATGAACCTCTTCTAATGACAAGAATCACCGTAGCTGTTTGAATAAAATAATAAACAATGTTTTTTTATTTTATCAGTTACATCCAACCTTATGCCTGAAATAATAATGACTTACAATTGAAACCGCAGGCATTTGTCTACCGTCCGACTTTATGCTTGCAATTCCAAGCGTTTACTTTTAGCTTTATATTGACATATAGTATTATGGTCTTAGACCTTTTAACAATTCAACGAAGTCTTATCAGTGGATATAACTTCTAAAATATTTATTACTTATTTTCAAGCAAAAGGTCGGAAATCTTTATAAATCTCTCGTGTACAACAAAGTATAGATTTTAAGATAACATAAAATTAGCTTGCTTATAATCTATACAAAAGCAAAAAGTCGAAAGAAACGACAAACGGATAACAAAAATATTACTACGGGTACTTATAGTTTCGGTAAGCGCCTTGGCAAGAAATAATAAATTGTGAAAAATTAAATCAATACAAAAGCAAAGATTCGGAAGAAACGACTAATGATAACAAACTTAATAAATTATAATAATTACTACAGTTTAGTAAGCACCTTGACATGGGCAGAAATTGTTCGGCGATCACGGAATACGTACTGGATTCGGGCGTCTCTCATTACATCCGATTCGATAAGGCTAAGGTGGTTGCAAAGGAAAAGTTCTTTGTTCCACGTAAAATCCGCGAAGCTATCGAAATTAGTCGACGTCCGAATTTCAACCGTGATACCGGATGGGTATTGCCAACGGCCTGGAAACCAGGGATCCAGTTTGAGTCTAAAGAGAGTCACGATACAGTAGCCAATGCTGATACTGTCAGTTTTTACCACCACATAGTAAGCGCACTAGATGACCACGCGCCTGAAGAGATAGAAGAAGTGGATCCACCGGATATCACTACGTCATCGTCGAGGGCAGCGCTCCACCAATCAACGCACCAACCCCCCACCACCCTTTCCAGTCGGGCGGCGCGCGCATTGGCGCGCAGTGTCCGGCGCAAGAGACAAAGGGTGGACATGTCTGGACATTCGCCCTCAGGTCTCCTTTTGAGATCGAAACTAGTCGGCTTTCCCGACAAAAAGACGTGACTGACCCGTTTAATTTATTTAATTATTTTTGTCTTTTTGTTTATAGCAAACTAAAGCTTTTGTACCTTCTTGGTTTGAAGGCAAAAATATTCTTTTGTCAGTGCTTGGGGTAGAGGAATCATCACTCAATTCACCAATCTCATTAATATGAATCGCTGTTCTTTCTAAACATGGTTTTTTCTTGGGAGACATAATATAAAAACAATGAACAGTTTAGTTAATCCCCTTTCGGACGTTTGCACTATTTTAAAAGGCATCTGAAAAAAATAATTAAGCTTATTTAGGACTTAATAGAGGAGGTGCTATACCTGAAAACTAAATAAGTACCCCTATAACGCGTGCCCTTAAAAAACGAATTTACAAAAAGTTCCTTTAATTACAATGTGCGAAAAATATGATTATATCGTGTTTAATTCAATAGGTACTTTTATGTGGTGGCACGCTTAGTGTAGGAGTATACTATATAATCTACCTTATTTTTCCTTTCCTATACACACTACAACTAAATAGGTAACTGTAAGGGATCGTGATCACGCCGGTGCTTAAATTAATTCAAAAATAAAATACACAATATTTAGAGACAGAAGTTTGTTGCGGAGAGAACATGAGTAGTTAGAAAAAAAAAAAAAAAAAAACCCAAAAAGAAAAAACGTACCTTTATCAAAAGCAATCCACAGTACACTGGACACACACTAAAATATGTATAATTAAGCGACCTTATTATTGGTCTCGAACGACACTCGTCGTTTGTGAATGAATATTACTTTGCAAGGAAATACGCACGCTCCGCCTGCGCTCTCCCGCCTCACCCCGCGCGGGGGCGCGCCGGCCGCGGCTAGACGGACGTAAGAGGACACTAATCGCATGGATCTACGGACTTCCAAGGGCTAGAATGAGGGTGTAATCTCACATGGTCAAGCCGATGGCACAGACCATGAAATATAGGTTACAATTGGTGTTCATTTTATACATTGTGTGATCGCTGTATTTTAACCGTTAGGTGTGCAAATTATCATTGTAGACTCTTAGATTACACTATGCTACAATATATTTACAAATTATCCAATACGAGATTATTAAATTACAATGTTATAAAATTTTACGAATATTACAATATTATTATTATTTAAATAGTTGTCTTGGCCAACTTGCCAGATAAATATATTTTGAAAAATGGAAAAATTCATCTGCCTCCCCTAGGTGGGATTTGAACCCACGACCTCTCGATAACCGGTCGAGTGCTCTTCCAACTGAGCTATCATCAACCTATTAAGTAATTATACTACTAAACTATCAGTGTGACTCACATTTGATGACGTCACACTGTGACTCACACAGTAGGAATATAAGATGCAAAAATTCGTCAGCAACACAAACCTTCCTGGTAGCTCAGTTGGAAGAGCACTCGACCGGTTATCGAGAGGTCGTGGGTTCAAACCCACCTAGGGGGGGCAGATGAATTATTCCATTTTTCAAAATATATTACAATATTACATTATATCAAATATATGTATGTCAAACTATCATATTAAAATTAATTTACATTACCTGTGTCATATTCTTTTCAATTAAAAATTCATCTCTGGAATAACAGGCGTTTTCAATTAATAGTTCTTTCAAATTAAATTTAAAGGTACGTGCACGTATGCACTCAATTGCCTTTAGGAAACTTGCCACTTTATTATAAATCTTTATTTGCATGCAGAATATACTATTACTGAACAAAGTAGTTCTACAATTTGCTAATCTACTTCTGTGCCGTTTACTGTTAAGAGAGCTAAAGTTATTGATATCTTTTTTTACCAGTAACTGTAGTTTACAAGAATCGGTTTGCTTCATACTGCACATCATCGCATGCATTTCTTTTGAGCCTTAAAGGCACGCTCCTTATCGGTTGAGTTTTTCGAGAATACTACTGTTGGAACATTCAACATGGATGTTAGAAAACTAAGTATATCCTGGTAACACCTGTGTATTTTGTGAAATGTATTAACATGACAATACGTTGTTGTGTTGTTTCTGCCCGGTGTAATCGCTGGTACAAGAGTGCAGTGCAGCGCATAAAATTACACCAGAAATCATCAACCATCAGCATCATCGTAATTCATCCATTTTTATTTTACATAGCTTCATTCACAGCTTCACATCTATACCGCTAGTTGCAGTAGCGCTAGTGTGCCTCCTACAACAGCTACCAACATCGACAAACACAGCGAGGGAGCCTATTATTGGACAGTTCGCTTCCTCGTTGAATGAAAAATACTTGAATGTAAAAGCGATAACTCCACATTAACTGCTCTAATCAGAAAGAGAGCGGTCTTAAAGGGTGTAATAACCAAGCACCATAATTACTTCAATGAACAAAGTCATAGCAATATTGACCGTCAGTCGCTTCCACTTCGCGAAGAGCGGCTAAGAACGGCATTCGTCAAATTTGAGGAGATAAATCTTGAGGTGGGCGCCTTGGACCCATCCGCCGATGATTATGATACCGTGGAGGTCAAATATTTAGAGATTCTCACAATTATTAAAATGTTAACACTTACTGACAACAAACCATTTCAGTCACAGCCGTATTATAATCAAAGGTTGTCCGATATTGTCCTGTCCGACAACGACGTTCAGTGGTATGAACTCAGAATATAAGCCTTTCATTGAGTTGTTCGAGGCACTGATTCACAACAACCAAAATTTAAAAAATGTTCAAAGATTGTTTTATTTACGTAGCTTTTTACAAGGTGAATTAAAAATTTTATTTGGCGCGAGAAAGAAAAGGGAAGACCGAGACATAGTAAAAACCTTTCTACAACAAGACGAAAATGACAGTTACAAAGTGCACGCTATAAATTTAGAAATGCAAAGTGAGTGGTTAACCATAGGCGAGTTTTGCATCCCGTTAGCTCTGAAGTGGCGCACCTTGCTGTATGACTGGTCTCCTGCCTTATTAAAATTCTATCTTAATGCCTTTCAAATGACCCTCCCTGACCAGAGTAACTTAGTTAGGTGGGGAAAAGCCTCTGAAAAATGTTGCTATACCTGTGGAGAGGCGATATGTACAGCAAGGCACCTATTGGTGGGATGCAAGGTGCTCCTTGATAGGGGTCATTACTCACATCGCCATGACAGAGTACTTCAAATCATACGTGAAGCCATAAGCCTTTCAATAGCTAGAGCCCAAAAAGGATTAACGACAAACAAAAGACAAATAAACTTTATAAAAGGAGGCTCAACTTCAAACTCCAAGAACAAGCCTTACTCAATCCTCAGTGCAGCACCTGACTGGACTATTTTAATGGACACGTATGAAAAGCACTATAAAATCCCAGAAGATGTGGTTGTTTCGACATCCAGACCGGACATTTTCCTTTTCTCCAGAGCTACAAAACGTATAGTACTTGTAGAGCTTACCGTACCGTGGGAAACTAACATACCCAAAGACCACGCGATAAAACAAAACAAATATTATGACCTCCTAAACGAATTAACAAAAAGCGGCTATGTAGTTAATCTATACGCTGTAGAAGTAGGAGCGAGAGGTATACCAGCAAAATCTCTCTATAACCTGCTGAAAGACCTTGGCTTGTCCAGAAGTGCAGTAAGTTCTATACTAGAACGAGTATCTAAAGCTGCATTAGCAGGTTTATACCAGATTTGGCAGGGCAGGGAGAGAAACACAAGTAGTGAAGGTGAGTGTTGATGTACGTCGGAGAGGGGCCCCTTAAACCTACACCCGTGTCACAAGTCTCGGGATCTGCTTGGGTTTCTCTCTCTGCCACACGATGGACCCGGCACCCGCACGGTGAATCCATGGAAGCTAAGAAGTTCGTCTCTCTTAGGCCTCATCAAAAATTTGCTTATAATAGATGATAATTACTTAGAAGCTAAAAAAATACTTAATGATCGTTATAATAACCCATATAAAATTACGAATTATACCATATAAATTATCATCGAATAATATTTGCACATTATTAGACATATCACCAATTGTAAAGTCAACGGCAATCCTTTTTATTTTTAAAACTGAAAATATTAGGGGATTTGTGTTTATAATAAAATAGCAACTTGCTGCGTTAAAAAATCTAAAACATAATGTTGAACAATGGGACGCCAGAAAACACATGGTACATGTGTTTTCTGACCAGAAAGTTAGACCCAGTTGAATTCCTTAATAGGGAGTTTCAACTAATCGGAAACAAAGTGCCTTCTGTAAACTCATTGCTTGATTTTTTAGAAAAATGGGCAATTGCTCTAGAGCAGGGTTTCTCAAAGTGAAAGTGAAGAGGAAGACCCGATGATCTGCAGTGAAATTCAACGAACTGACTTAAAAAAAGTTCTAGACGACATGGCGGCGCGCAGAAAACTCGACCATAATAAACAAAACTTTTGTTTTTTAAAATATTTTGTATTGCCACTGTCTGGTTTTAATCTTTTACCATGTAGCCGACTATATTCATCTTCTTTTTACTGAAATTTTAAAGTCCCTGGATAACAAGAAATGGCAAAAATACATTTTTGAAATAGGCTCGGCGCGCTGGGATTGTAGAGTATCCCAGGACGTTACGAGGCACTTTTTTTTGGGATAGTAGACTATCCCAGGACGTTTGAGTGGCCAATTCCGCGCTATCAGATGAAGTCGATAATAACAATAACAGCTGTACGTAGGTAGCGTCGTCCCAATTGCATATTTTCTTTAAAATGCGTTGTAATCAAAATAGGATAGCTAAAAAAATGTAATCAAATGTAAAACTGATAGGTAATAAATAACATACACTTACAGGAGGGCAGATGATAGTCCTTATCATAAATAATAATAATAAATAAATGTTTTATTGTCTATAAAATTACAGTAACATCATATATGTTGGACCCTCTTTTTGGGTAATCAAATACCTGTGCCAGGAGAGCCCGCTCTTCCATAACAAGCGCACGTTAGGCAAGACAATTAAGCTACACACGTACATCTTAACACAATTCTAAATTAATTGACAATTACAAGCAGTGTAAGCAGCTATATAATGATAATATATATTCTATTTTATGGAAAATAAAAATAACAAACAAATGAATCCAGCTTCTGTGGGTATGAATAGATGTAAGTGTGGATTATTATATATATTATTTTTGAGTATTAAATAAATAATATATAATATCTATATATGTATAAATAATATCTTATATAATATATAAATAAATAATATCTTATTCTATATACCTACTACCTTTTTGTGTTATTTATAATTATGTATATTATGTGTTGTTTCTAATACTTTCCTTCTTATTTTGTTCTTAATATTATTACGTGTTTACAGTTTATTTATATTACTACCTACCAGTATAATCACACCTAAATCACTTAGATATCCTCAACAACAACTCAATTTCTTCGTAGTTTTTAGTTTTTACCACCACTTGGATAGTACTATTTTACAGTTTCGAAAATTCAGAGGATATATGTTCATATTTGTATTTATTCGATTATATAAGCGTGAGGATTGATTTAAGTATTGCCTGTCAGCAAACGCTGAGTTATTATGTTGGAGGGAGCCACCTTATGCTTTCTTCGTTTGTTTGGAATTGCAATAGTATATGGCAGAGTTTTGTGCAATTTTAATACAGTATTCAAAACGTACAGTTTCCTCACCAATAGTATATCGGTTATAGTATATAGAGTATCGGTTGGGAACCTGTACGATTTGAAGTACATCACTTTCAGTATCGCCCTCTGTGCTCTTACCAATTCCAAAAATTTTACCTTTGCTGCCCCAACCCATATCGGAATACAACACCAGGACAGCTTGTGCGAGAGAGATATATAAGTGAGTCAGAAGACTCTTATTGGTAATATGCCTCAAGTTTTTAAAATTCCATACAAGTCTCCTCATACGTCCCATCAGTAGCTCCAAATGTCCGTACCAAGATAAACGTTGGTCCAGCATAATGCCCAGGTATTTGGTGTTTTCAACCTTCTTGATTATTCTACAATTACAGTTTGATATTTGATTGTAACAGGTATGCATTTTGATTTTGAAAGAAGTAGGAGGTTGTGTAAGACTGTTTTTGGTGAAGCATATATAATTAGTTTTTGCTGCGTTTAAAGTAAGCAAACTACAATTTAACCAGTCCGCAATCTGAATGAGCCCCTTCTCCGCAGATACTTGTACTTTTTGCCAGTTCTTAGCAGTGAAAACCAACTGCGGTATCATCAGCATAGGAGTATAGTTGTCCACCTTCAATTTGTATATCACACAGTTTATTTACATAAATAAGGAATAGGGTTGGGCCAAGTACACTGCCTTGAGGAACACCATAGCGAGTAATATCAAGGTCATTGAACTTTTCATCACAATTATTATCACAGGTTTTGGACTGTCAAATTAATGTAATAATGTTAAATATGTGTTTGTTTATGGAAACATCACAAAAATACCTATATATAATAAATAGTTACGATGCTAGTTTTCAAAAATAACGCAGTCACATAATGTTGAAATTAATTCCCTTCATTGCTAATAGATGGCGTTGTAGTTATTTTACATCACGCTATGGTTTGGTGTTTCGGCCCACTAGGAGTCTTGTTTTATTTTTCTATTAAGTTGTTCGCTTTTTTGCCCACGGCGGTGGAATTAAATGATAATAGTGCCCTCTATAAGTGTGTTATAAGGGCTATATCTGCCTGTTTGTATGTATGGTCATTGGTCACCCGTGCCATACACATTGAAGCTGTTTCTGATCTTACTGCGAAGGGATTTATTGCTGCATTTCGAAGATCTATTGGCCGACGCGGCCGCTGTCAAGATCTTTACTCGGACAACGGTACCAATTTTGTAGGCGCCGACAAGGAGTTGAGAGATCTTTGATAATACAAAATCTAGAATGCCCATCGAAGTAGCAGAGTTGCTTACACTGGAAGGAACCACCTGGCATTATATCCCGCCTTATAACCCCAATTTCGGCGGCCTCTGGGAGGCAGGAGTTCGATCAGTAAAGACACATTTATGAAAGCTCATAGGAGACAGTACTTTAACGTTTGAAGAGTTGAGCACTGTTCTAATTCAAGTCGAGGCGTGTCTCAACTCGCGTCCATTAAGTCAATTAAGTGATGTCTCGGTTGACCCTCTCCCTCTGACACCCGGCCATTTTTTAGTAGGGGAACCCCTTGTTAATGTAACGGACGATATTTATTCTGATCCAACGAAAAATGTAACTGGGTTAGATAGATGGAGATTAGTTCCAAAGATGACTAATGATTTTGGAATCGTTGGTCTAAAGATTATTTGTTGAATTCAGATAAAAGGTACAAATAGATTAGTAAGAAAATCGAACCAGGTATTAATGATATCGTTATAATTCGAAATTAAAATCTACCGCCCACTAAGTGGATTCTTGGTAGGATAGTACATAAGCATCCCGGAATAGATAATGTTACACGGGTTGTTACTGTTAAATGTCAGGGCAAATTGTTGAAACGCCCAGTAAACAAACTTTGTTTTTTGCCAAAGCAATGTTAAATACATATTTTGTTGTTATTATTATTTTTTTAATTCATGTTCACTGTGACAGCTAGTTTGCTAGTGCCATGTTTGATTCTGTTCTCGTAAGTTTTTATTTCTTTCTTTAGATATAGTTTACGGTGGGCGGTAGATATTGTTTGTAATAATGTTAATTTGTATTGTTTGTAATAATGTTAATTTGGAAGGACAAGTCCTTGGTGGGCGGGATGTTGAAATTAATTCCCTTCATTGCTAATAGATGGCGTTGTAGTTATTTTACATCACGCTATGGTTTAGTGTTTCGGCCCACTAGGAGTCTTGTTTTATTTTTCTATTAAGTTATTCGCTTTTTTGACCACGGCGGTGGAATTAAATGATAGTAGTGCCCTCTATAAGTGTGTTTTATTAAACATGTTCTACAATAACTTGGCGTGTTTATAAGCTCATTCAAATTATTTACACAAAATCACAATTAGCCACTAAATTTATCCACGTCTACATACATGTATTACCACTTTTTTGCCATGGAATGTCCACTACCGCTTTCTGGAACTGATTGAGGTCTATCTGTACAAATTTCGTACAGATATTCTGCGTGCGCATTTACACTCGCGACAAGAAAGTACCATTTCGACAACGTAATTTAATTACCATTTGTACATTTCGTAAAACTGCGGCGTATAGGCATGATTACGTCAACACACGGACGAGTCACGGTTAACACTGTTTTCGTTTCCTTGAATCATTTCTTCCTTCTTTCTCGCGACGCGAGCGCTGTTGCCGCGCCGCCCGTGCGGGAGCGGGCGGCAGGAGATCAAGCGACAGACATCGCTGCCAAGCGGCGTTTTACAAAGGGCGGCACCAGCGTTTGAATAAACTTTGACTTTACCGCGGTTATCACCGTGTTCGGAAAGCGTTTGGCAGCTCGCGACGTAGCCTTTCGGCACGGGTCATACCCGAGCGCATTGACCGCACCGTCTAGACCGCAGTGTTATTATCACAGGGATGGTTCATACAAAGTAAACTAATCTTTTCATGATGCGATTTTATTTCCTAAGAGAAAAATATAACACTTGGGGTACAAATTTTATTCATGTAATACTACTACCCTTTTCAATCCTGGCAGATAACTCCAAAGCTCCCTGTATATAAAATGAATCCCTATTTCCTTTGGTCGCATCACGCGTGAACGGCTGGACTGAAATCACTAATTCGTTTTTTGTTGTAAGTATTTGTTATTGTCAGGAGACGTTTCTTATGAAAGAAAAATAAAATGGATGTTTATTTTTCTTATGAAAGAAAAATAAAATCTTAAAATCAATAAATCACGGGCTGGGCGAAATTTAGCAAGACTGACTAGCTTATTACCGCTGCTATCCCCACAATATATACGCTCGACGTAGAATACCATAATATTACAGACACCACAATGGACGGAGGCATGCAGTATTTCAAGACATATTTTGAAAATCAGTGGAATAAAATAGCCCCCAAGAAACCCACGATTAAGAGCCCGAATACCGCAAACTCCATTTTTTTTTTGTTTTTGTATAAATTAAAAAGGAAATCATGAATCAAACCAACAGAATAAAAAAATATCCTTTCGAGTCAGATAAACAAATCAGAAGAAATATAGATATTAACTTTGATTAAATATATTGTTTAATTTATATTATTGTATAATTTGTATTTTAATCTTTCCGTCTTGCGAACCTTACCTACTTCATTTTAATGTATTCGTTACCTTAAGGTTGCCTTGAAAAGATTGCTTTTAGCAATAAGGCCGCCTTGTTGCACATACATACCTACTCTATAAGTGAATATTTTCTGTATGCTGACTGAATTGTTTCTGTAGTTTGTATAGTGTAAATAAAGCATATTCTATCTATCTATCTATTGTGCGTTACTGAAAAAGCTCAAAAATAAAGAATTGTCGCCAGTAACTTTTTTAAAAAGGATTGTTTTCTTGCGTTTGTTATTTAAAGGTAAAAAATGAACAATTAAGATATTGATAATACTAACTATTATATTGATAATAATACAATGTCTTATTTCTTTAAAAATCGCTTTATTCTTCTTAATATTTCAATTCTGTTTTAGGTATTAGACATAAACAAACTTGAATACATTTTTTTTGTAAATACATGGTTATAATATGTATTCCCTTCCGCCGAACCCCGAACGACGCAGTAACTCGAATTTTTTAGACTCAGTAACTCGAACTTTCTGACATTTTTATTCTTGAAGCACATTTTAGCATAATGACCAAAAGCATTACATGACCTGCATTTGACGTTTGCCGCTGGACACTTGGAACGATGTATTTGTCCACACCTTCCACAGGAACCATGCTGAGATGACGCTGACGCTTGCTGACTACCATATGATTGACTTCTTGATGACTGACTTCTTGACTTAACACTGGATGATCTTCCTGATTGATTTTGACTTGACTTTTGACTTCTTCGACTATTGACATGAAGAACATTTTCTGTGTTTTTTGATACATCTTTCATCATAGTTTCAGCATTCTGTTGTGCCATCATGACTGTTTTGGATATCTCCATTGTTTTTTCCAATGTGAGATCAGGTTCTTGTAATAACCTCTGTCTAATGTGTGACAAATCTGAGCACATGTTCGCTATAAAAATATCTCTGACCAATGACTGTCTCAAAGTAGAAAATTCACACTTATAACTTATATTTTGAAGATCTGTCATGTATTCATCAATGCTTTCTGACGTTTTTTTTTTTGGTGAAGAATGAGTGTCTTAACATGGTTAAATTTTTTCTTGGTTCGAAATAATTATCAAATTTTTCTTTGACCTGTACGAGTGTAGTAGTTTCTATCGATAAATTGAAGATTTCCAAACCTTTTCACCCATGTGGTGAAGTAAAATGGCGACCTGGCGTTTTTCTTCCGCTTTGTCAAGAGACATGGCCAATAGGTATAATTGAAATTGCTGCCACCATTTCTTCCATTCTTCTGCATTGTTATTCATGACATCAGACGAGATGTTCAGCCTGGGCAACGTTGAATTGAAATTTCCAGCCGTCAACATCTGTTTTTCCGTAAATCCTTTTGCATCCTCCGATTTCGGCATTTTTCTTCAAATTGCTTGTATTTGCTCTAAATAGTTTTATTTCCGCTTCACTTCTGACACCATATATTATTAAAAGACTTGTTGATAGGTACAGTATGTATTTTATTAGACCAGACACGAAGACGATTCTACAAAGAATGACAAAGACAATATGGCCTGCGGCCAGTGATGTGCTTAGTAAGCTAGTGATGTGACAAATGTCATTGTACTTTTTTGTGCCGCGCGCTGTGCACGTTTAAGAGTAAAAATAATATACTTTTTCAAACGTTTCCATTGTAAAATGGGAAAACACAAAATGAAAAGACACAATGAAGTGTTAGGAGAGCTAAATGAGCGTTTACGAGAATTGGAAAAACGCATATACAAGCGGAATCGTCGTCATAATACGGGTAAGTTTTTACAAGGAACTTATTTCAACTAACGAGCTTACCTACAACAAGATGAGATGTATCTGAACCTTACATGCACATGATATCTAGAGTTTTCACGAGAGGTTAACCTAAATGATATTATTTTGTGTTGTATTTTACACAATAACCCCAATGAGCTTTCACGAGAGGTTAGCCGGTGGTATTGGAATCAAAGCCCTGAGTTCCATCATCGCGCGCCGACTTGAACAGCGCGCTCCCGAGGGCCCCATAATGTAAACACAGTACTCAAATTACATTATGCGAGTAGTAGTACTTGACTATTACAACTGTTTTATTGTAATATATGTTTCGACTACTTCCTAGAGCTTTCACGAGAGGTTGCCCATGGATTTAGACCCGATAGTAAAAACTATCTTTTATTCTTTATAGAAGACGAGTACGAAACACGTTAAAGTCGAAACGATCGAGAAGCCGGTCGACATGCGGGCGAATCCGCTCACCCCATGTACGAGACCCACACAGTAATACCCGACAAAGCAAAACGCCACGTCGTCGTGTCTCATCCTCATCACCGTCCACATTCAAGCATGGTGTTTCACCGAGACTTAATATTCAGACTGAGAACAAGGGGCGGGAGGCTGAGTTGGAGGCAACAACGTGGCCCTCTACTGGGAAGACAGTACCTACTGAAATCCCAGGGATTGAACAGAAGGAGTTATCCTTGCCGGCTTCTATTGAAGTACTCTTGGGCGAAGATGGTACACCCGCTGCAAGTAATCCTATAGATTTACATGAGAGTGTAGCCAGACGATGGGCTGCTATACTCCAAAGTGGCCTCAGTCCAGAAATTAAATCAACAATAATTAAAAAACAGAGTCCCCCTTCAAATTGTAGCCTCTTGATTCCATAAAAACTCAATGAAGAAGTGGCAGCTGCCATGAATGAGAGTGGCATCAAGCGTGACAAGAGAATAGGAGAACAACAAATTGTATTAGCGGCAGCTATTGCCACTATTGGGAAAGTGTTGAATCATATGATTCGCACAGAAGACGAGCAACACATTGACGCATTGAGTGATTCATCGAGGTTATTATGTGATTTATATCACGAAAATTCTATCACACGCAGATCACTAATACTGCCGGGTCTTAACAAGGATATGAAAGAGCTGATGGAACAGGCCCCCATATCCGAGTATCTATTCGGTGATAAACTTCAAGATAAAGTAAATGCGATCAAGGCAGTAAAAACGTCTGGCCGTGAACTAAAAAATACTCCTGCTCAAAACAAACCGCTCAACTGGCAAACTGGTCAGTTGGTAGTAGTTAAAATAATATTGTAAATAGATAAATTATGTTTAGGAAGGTATTAAGCTAAATTTTGTGTATATAATAGAATATAAAATACGTGTAGGAGATACGTTGAATAAGGTTTTTGTTTATTTTATTTAGCTATTATAACGATTATTATGTAAATATTTTATTTTAAAACATTTTTTTTGTGTTAAATATCTAAGTTTGATTATTTTTTTACTTTTTAGTGAGTTCCTTATAAACTTTTTGAAGTCGGTTCGATTATTTTTTTCTAAAATATTTTATTTACGTTAAACATTTCTATTTCGAATTTCAATAAACTTTAACAATAATATCAAATTAAGCAAAATTTTTTGATCGTTGTTACTAAAAATAAAAAAAAATGTTAGAAAAACGCTATGGTCCACAGAACATAGTGTGTCCACAGGAGAAAAAATAGATTAAAAAATGTTTTAATCAGAATCATCGCTACAAATGTCTTTAATTTCTTGTCGTTTGACTAGCTTAGGCGACGAGTTGTCATCCGCACTTTCTACAGCGATTGTTGAACGTTTCTTAATTGGCCTAGGTGGCGACTTTTCATCATCGCTATCAATAAAGAATCTTAGACGTTTTTTAGTTACCCTAGGTGGCGAGTTTTCATCATCTCTATCAATAAAGATTCCTAGACGTTTTTTAGTTACCCTAGGTGGCGAGTTTTTTTCCTCACTATTGACTAACATTCCTGGGCGTCTTGATGCTATTTCAGGTGATGAGTTTTTATCATCACTATCATCTAAAACTGGTTGCCGTTTAAATATCTTAGGTGGTGTCATAGAAGCAGAGTTCTCTGAGTAAATGCTTTCAAAGTCAAACCTTTTTCTTGGAGTGAGCGCCTGACGTGCATGCATAGGTTCCGGCGATGGTGTCTCTATATTCCGTAATACCAGTAATTGCGGTGTTCTAGGCCCAGTGACTGTTGACGCTGATTCAGTACCAAGAGGAGAACCAACTAAACTTGGTGTAGCTGCTCCTGATGCAGAACGCGATGGAGTTCCAGGTAATTGGACACATTGAAGGACACTTGATATCAGCAGCACATACGGTACAGCTCAATCTTCTCGCGTGAAGTATGTTAGGCTCTGTTATGCTCCAGGAAATTTGGTGGATTTGAAAAGTCCCTCTAAAAAGGCGAACAGTACTGCATATGCTATACTCTCTATTTCAGGTATATCTGCATCATCAATAGGAATAACTGTAATATTTTTGCAATTGACTGTTGAACAGTCAAGAAATGTGTCAATATCGATAATATCCCTTCCGTTTGCAACAGCATTATCACGGATTCTTTTCGGCCAGCCACCAACGCCATCAGGAGCGCCCTTTCCGTGGCCTGCTTCAGAAAAATGCCACGTTATTGTTTCGGCATTAGAAATTTTGCTTAAATAATTCACGATCACGTGTAACATAGTTTTGTTCCGATATTGAGTGGATGGTCCATCACTTAATATGTGTAGTTCTTTTAAAGTTGGAGTAAGTGATTTTATTTTTTCTATTACAGGTTTCAAATGGCCGCAAATGAGAATGGGATCGTGTCTTAAGTTTTGAGAAACTGTGCAGATAGAAGTTGTGTTTATTGTATTCTGTGGCGGCTGAGATTCGGTGGAATAATACACACAAGTATGCAAAGATAGTTGTCCTTTATACCCACCGAAATGAGCTGATTGAATTTCTGTTCCATATTTATAACCATAGTTTTCAAAAATCTATGTGTAGTAAACCATCTGAGGGAGTAAGATTTTTTTTTATTGATCTGGTAGCTTTGAACTGGTTAATTATATTTGCAAGATGTTGCATAAATGTAGGTAGGTTGGATTTAAAAATGTTAACAAGCAACTGTTGAGATGTTTTCACTTTCTCTTTAAGCGTTTTTTTACATTGTTTTTCCTGGCCTTTAACAACCACTGTAACATTTTTAGTGATCCATCTTTGGTAAATAATTGTATCATTGCCGTTTATTACATTGAAATTAACATTTTTGGTCAGAGCATTGTACACATCTGCGTTCTAAACAAGAAACATTAAGCACATTATTGCAACAAAGTGACTTGGCAACATCGGTAGCGGTAGAATAGGTTAAAATCTTTGCGTGGTAAAGAGCTTGTACAATGTAATCGTTGTTGGTATGTAAAGAACATAAGCAGGTGTTCCTTGATTCTGTTTTGGGAAAAATCATCCAAAAAGGACGATAACGTAGAAAAGTCTCATAAGAAATTTTCAAGCCAGTCTTATTTAAAAATACCTTAAACAGATTAAGTAAACTATCATTTAAAAATCTTATTTGTTTCTTTTCTTTTTGACGCGTGATCGTTTCTTTTTTACCAGCAGTCAGTCTACTGTTCTCATCGTCAAGTAAAAATTTGTGTACTGTTTGCTTTAAATCAACTTTAACACTATTGCTTTGCTGTTTTTTTCTTTTTAGTCTTAAAATTCTCATTCTGTATTTAGATAACTTTTTTTCCAAAAGCTTATCTATTAGACAAAAACTCGTTTTTTGCATTTAGTCTGCGCCTATTTTGTGCACTCACTACTCTTCCTGATACAACTCTTGAAAAACTTGAAACTGGACTAGAAGGTGGTGTATTTCTGAGTATTTCTTCGGTTCGCTTTTTGATTTTTTCTCTCTTTCGTCGAAGCTTTGATTTTTCACGCCAAATTTTTCTTATTTGCCGTTGCTCTCTTAGTCTTTGATAGTTTTAAGTAATCCCTCTCGTTTTTTACGTTGATATCTCTCTCTGTCCTTTCTTCGCTTTTCTTTTTTCCAGACGTCTTTCTTCCAGAGCAGCAGCATCTAACTTTGCTCGAGCTCTACGCATACTAATTTTTTTTTGGTCCCGTCGGCGTATTTTCTTCTCTTCTTCGCTTAATCTTAACCTAGATCTACTTGGACGAGGCATTATACCTGAAACAAAATAAGCTCCAATCACCACATGCCACATATATGCATGCCTTATAATTTAACGCTTGAGTTATGAGACATGCCAAAAACACAAAGAAACCCAGGCTTTTGAATAAAATAACCCCAAGTAACATGAAAATATTCTATCACCTATACCGCCGGGTAATCAGAACGAAAAAAATATCTTCTGTTGACATTAATATTTCCTGTGGTCACTTAAGTCCACCGCAAAGATGTCCACAGAGCGCCGAGTATAAAATGAACAAAGTTCTGTTTGTTTTTGAGGTTATAAAACAAGCTGAAGTGGATATGAAAAATACTCCGCGCAAGGCTTTATGGCAGAAAGTTTTTGCAAATATGTAATGAATACTTACTATAAAATACCTGGAACAGGAAAGTAGCACTGATCTACGAAAATATTCTTCCAAACCGAATAAAAAGTTCAACGAAAGTTGTTTCCTACGCGTGACTCCGTCAGATCTACGCCGGTAAATGACAGCTCTGTTCAGTGTTGCTATTATAAAAATATTCGTCGCGTGGAAGTTTTGTACAAAATAAATTAGGTAAAATTTTAGGTCCACAGAAAAGTCGCGAACTCGTTTAACCGAATGTTTATTTTCAATCCTGAATTTTTATTGAGGCTATTAACTAATAATTAAATATTATTCAAGTAATTAAAATAGTAAAAATACAATATATAAATTAATTTTCTTAACAGTTCCACCTTTTTCAACCAAGTAATGACCCTTCAAACATTATGGCATAACATGTGAACAGTCCACAGAAGGGGATTATGAATTTTCTTTTCATTTTTTATATTATAAATAGGATATATAAATCTTAGACCGTAATTTACTAATAAAAGTAAGTTTTTGTCTATTTCATCAAGAACAAAATTATGTATGTAGACCAGTTTACTTAAGTTATCATACTAGAACACGTATTTTTGTATGACCCTTATACGTAATGTACGGCACTATAGATTGCAGTTCTAAAACTGATTATCTTAGTTTTACTCATGTTAATGCTTAAATTGTTATGATTTAGCCAATTGATTATGTCTCTTAAATTATTATTAATGTCGGTTTCAAAGTCAATATCATTTCCTTTTTCAATTAGTGTAGTGTCGTCAGCAAATAAAATATATTTATGTTTAGTAACAGACAGTAAATAATTTATATAGATTAGAAACAGTAGCGGTCCCAGGATACTACCCTGCGGTACACCACTACCATTATGATAGTATTGGGATTTATAAATATCGAACAGTTTCAGGTTTTAATTTTGGCAAGATTAACCCCCTAAACCACTTCTCAAAGGAATCGGCATTCATCTCTTGATGATAATCTTCTTTTTTTTGGCTTCAAATATTAATAAGCTGTCTTCTACGAATCCTTCTTCCCCGCCTATATGGCCGATAATTAATCGTTTGCCCTTTCCTGAAGGCTGTTTTAAGCCAGTGGTCAAGCCAGGAAGGCCTGGCGGGACATAACACTGTCTGGTCAATTCATGCCTTCTTCGGTGCATGACCTTCAAGATAGTGAAAAATATAAATTAATTATTGAAAGTACAATTTAATGTAAAGAAAACAGAAAATTGTAATTACCTTCGTTGATCCAGGTTTCATCTTGGTAATAAATACACCTTCCTTCCCTTCGATACTCTTTAATTTTTCGAAGGTATCGCTGGCGCCATAAAATAATGTCCTGTCTGTCAATTAAAATGCTTTGTTTTGATTTTGTGACATATTTGAAATTTAAATGTTTCATAACATTTCTTAATGTACTCTAAGAAAAATTGGGTAAGTCTGGGTCTTCATTGACAACCTTAAGAATCTGTAAAGTAATAAAAAAAAGTTTTTGAGTAAGGAAGTCTACGCAATCTAATACTATGGTTTTACAAAGAACATTATGGTGGACACAGAATATAATGCAGTAGAAGGAATAAAGTTTAAGTTACCTTTGTAATGGTGGGTGACTCATTTGCATAAAAAAAAATATGTACTTTTCGCCTTAAAGCGGCAAAAGTAAAATCGTCTAATTTATCTTTGAAACTGTGTTTGGATCCACGTTTCTCGGGAGACTTAAATTGTTCATTTTCTTTGTATTCTTTTAACACACTGTAAACTGAGATCACGCCAATTCCCAAAATGTCAGCTGTTTTCGAAACACATTCTTTTTTGTCGGGAGCCGCAATAGGTAATAGTGAAGCAGCTTTCTCCTCAAATACGTGTTTGTAGACGTTTTGTATCATAAGTTTTTCGGTAACGCTTAAAGCAATCCATGGTCTCTTCTTTCTTGGAGACAAGCTTTGGCTTGACGTGCTTGGTTGAGGATCCATATCGTTTGTACGAAACAATATAGCAACGAATAAACACAACAATAACCACAAACACAACGTAACAATAACTAAACAGCGTGAGCGCAGAAAAAACATTCGTGCTATCAGACCAGAGGTTAGAAGCCGAATTACAAACAAAATGACGAATGACGCGCGCGGCGCTGATCGGTGTTGGCACTAGTCGCCGCGCCTCGTTTTGTAATAAGCCGTCAAAAAACTGATTGTAGTTACATACTACTAGTAACTTATATCAGAGCACTTTTATACAATTTTATTGTAAAATAGAAATAATATTATTTTATAGTTTGAAATGATTAACTATTCACACTCATTGTTCATTCATATGATTGAACGAGAACTGAACGCATCACTATTACTTTAAATATGGCAACATTATTTTACAAAGCGACATTAGCTACTGTCAGTTGGCTTCGTCTAATAAAAAAATACGACTTTTAGTATAGCGTGAACTTAGACATCTGGGAAGATTTCATATTAAATTGTGGCAACCCGAAAAGGGTTTGACTGTGGTAACATTGATATCTGTCAAAATATTGTGTTTTTTTTTTCACATGCGGTCAATTGTGTTGGCGGCGTTGGCGGAAATAATTTGTTCCAGTAGAAAAATAAATAGGCGAAATAAAATGGATAAAGGTAACGTTGTTGATGGTCAGGTAAAGTTACCACACCTACCACGATGGCAACTTCACCTACTGTTATGGTTGTATTATTTATAAGTACGAATTATTAATAGTACCTATGATTAATTATACACGAATTACAGGTTGTTGGAAAAAGTTGATGTTTAATTAGGTAGGTATAAACATGTATCTTCATAAACTCCTAAATAAACATTGCTCCTCTAAGACGGTATTTAGTTTCATGACTTATTTACTATACGATGCGTTTAGACGTAAGAACCTAACGCATGTGCATTATTTAACCTATCACATAAAATAGCTAATGCATTTGGTGAAGTTAACTACACAACAAGTTAATGTCTTTTTTTTTCAGGTGGTAAAATGATGAATATAAAAAAAAGATGTAGAAGACGTTTGGTAGCGCAAAATTATGAAAACTACTCGGAAGAGATTTTTTATGAAGTTGAAAAGCAATTTGGTATTCCGAGACGTACTATTGAGAAAAGCGTGCAAACCCCCATTCTTATAAACCCGGTCCGCGTTTTCGTAGCAGCGGGAGATTGTTTAACGATAAACTTCCAGGTGATTGGTGGGTAATTTTTTTTTAAATCGCCACAAAGACCAGCTTTCGCTAAAATCTACTCAAAATATTTCAAAATTTAGAGATGATGGATGGAGAACTCCTGCCACCGTAAGTAGCTGATTTGATTCCGCTGCATTTTTAGACTGGTTTACGATTACAAATATAGTGACTCCGTGGGCTAATCAACTCGAAGGACAGAAAGTAATTATTGGCGATAATTTATCCAGTCATTTAAATTCCGATGTGGAGGAATTATGCGAAGCCCACCTTTGTGTTTTTACCTTCTTTTACCTTCTAAGTCAACTCAATTGATACAGCCCCTGAATGTCCCCTCGAAAACCAACCAACCACCAACCAACAAAGCAACTCCTTCCTTCCTACAGACCTCGCTCACTTGCAAGTACACAATAGCCTCCAAGGGAATTGTTATTGTGGTATTCTATAATATGGAGGTAATTCTCCAGTCAGGCAGCTTTAAAAAAATATACGTAATCACTTTATTAGCAGCAATTTTGTATATAATGACGAGCAAATGTCGTTTGAAGATATTATAAAAACTTATGAAATTGATAAATCTTCTACAAGAAGTAGGTCACTTACAAAAATTACGGATCGGCATTTAAATCCCAATTCATTTGAAAAGATGAACGTAAGGCTCGCAACTCAAATATTCAGCAACTCCGTTCCTGCTGCTGTGAAGACAGCTAGCGAAACGGGCCAATTAAAAAGTGATACGGCAATTACTACAACAAAATTTGTAAAAATTGTAAATAATATGTTTGATGTCCTCAATAGTAAAAAAAAGTATGGCAAAAATATATACAGGCATGCTCTTTCGAATAACTCTTCTTACGCAAAAGATGATATAATAGAAGGAAAAAATATATTTACAACACTACAGAAAGTATCGTTCAAAAAATACCAAACCGGACTAAGCAAAAAAGTTTTAAGCTGACCTCCATGTTTCGATGGGGTTCTTCAATCATGCGAGGCAATTTTACAAATGTTTAGCGAGGAGAGTACCGATCCTGTAGTCTCATATTTCTTAACAAATAAATTAAATCAAGATGTTATCGAGAACTTATTTGCTAGATTTCGGCAAAAGGGTGGCACTAACAGAAATCCTACTGCTAAGTTATTGCGCACAATATTCAGAAGCAATTTTGTGAATTCTTTAATGAAATTACCATCAAACACAAATTGCGAGGATCAAAGTGAAAAATTTATAGAACTTGATGTCGAGAATTATACATCGCCGGGTAAAACAATGGAAACAAAAAAATTGGAGTCGGCTGACATGGTAACATTGAGATGCAACGAACCAATAGCCAGCTCTTCTGGCACCCATGCTGGACAAATTGCTTCTGCCGAAAGTGACTATCGTACTCTTTCGGAAAATATAATAAAACATTCTTATGACGTTATATCGTTAGAGGAATGTTCCGTTATATATTTTGCTGGATATTTAGCAAAGATATGTATTTCAATGTTTAATTGTCAACTGTGCACTACAAATTTATTGAAAGACTAGCTGATGCCCGCGACTTCGTTCGCGTGGACTTTATGATTCCGGCATAATATGAACATACATATATGAACTTGTAGCAGGTAAGAATAAAAGTAGCACTGCGTGTGGTTATTTTTTTTACAATACAATCAATATTTTGTTAAACTATTTATACTCATCAGGCTGAACAACTTTTGCTAAGGCGTCATTTTTATATTTCTTATAGTTTAGCTGAACCATTATGGTTCTGCATCAGGTGTTCCAAATCTTGGATTTTTATACCGAGATGGAAATTTCGTGTCCACGTTTTCAAATCGATGCCATTTTCGTAATTGACATTTTAGAAAACCATAGAATCAGCACCCATATTGATATTGTAACATTTCAACCCCATCGCACCCCCACAGGAGTGCTCTTGTGTCACGTCGATTATGTTAGACTAGCTGATGCCCGCGACTTCGTTCGCGTGGACTTTATGATTCCGGCGTATTAACACAAATACCAACTAAAGTAGATACATAAGAAAATATTTGGGGCAGTATTACACGTTAAAAGTCAACAAATTATTATTTTTATTTAAGTTATGTAACCATAGTTTAAAAAAAATATATAAAATAAATGAAGGGGGTCTTTCCTTCGGGAGCTAATATGAAAAGACCTGAAGCGTAACTAATCCTCGATAAAGCCACATTCTTGGCCATTTCGCATTCATCTGAAACGATTAGACAGCAATCCTGAAACATTTTCGCTTTGTCACAGTTTCGTGTCACAAAGCATGTCGGTGTTTCCGTTCTGTATAAATCGAGTAGAATATTGAACATTGTATTTGCGTCCTTCCGTCTAGTATCACTGACTCACTCATCACGAAATCTCAGAAACTATAACACCTACAAACTTGAAATTTGGCAGGTAGGTTCCTTATAGGGTGTAGACATCCGCTAAACGGATTTTACGATACTCCACCCCTAAGGGGGTAGAATGGGGGTTGGAAGTTTGTATGAAAGTCCTATGTTTTTGAAGCAAGAGACTTGAAATTTAAAATGTATGCTCTATAGATGGTGTCGAGGTGTACTAATAATGTATCTTTGGAAATCAACCCCTTTTTGGGGATAAAACGGGGGTTGGAACTTTGTATGAAAGTTCTATGTTTTTGAAGTAAGAGACTTGAAATTTAAAATGCATGCTCTATAGATGGTGTGGAGGTGTACTAATAATGTATCTTTAGAAATCAACCCCTTTTTGGGATTAAAACTGGGGTTGGAAGTTTGTATGAAAGTTCTATGTTTTTGACGCAAGAGACTTGAAATTTAAAATGTATGCTCTATAGATGGAGTGGAGGTGTACTAATAATGTATCTTTGAAAATCAACCCCCTTTTGGGGTTAAAACGGGGGTTGGAAGTTTGTATGAAAGTTCTATGTTTTTGAAGTAAGAGACTTGAAATTTAAAATGCATGCTCTATAGATGGTATGGAGGTGTACTAATAATGTATCTTTAGATATCAACCCCTTTTTGGGGTTATAATGGGGGTTGGTAGTTTGTATGAAAGTTCTAAGTTTTTGTAGTAAGAGACTTGAAATTTAAAATGTATGCTCTATAGATAGTTTGGAGGTGTACTAATAATGTATCTTTAGAAATCAACCCCTTTTTGGAGTTAAAACGGGGGTTGGAAATTTGTATGGAAATCCAATGTTATTGAAGTAAAAGTGATTATGGCAGAAGGATTTTAAATGATATTTAAGTATAAAAAATATTGAAAACAACTACTTACTTACTATTATAAGGAGGAATGTTTTATTATAACAATAAAAAATACTTTAGGTTTTACAAAGAGGTTTTAAAAAACAACATCCGTCGACTTAATTGATTCTAAAAATTCGTCTAGATATTGATTGTTTTTAACTTTTTTTATTTTTTTCCTTTCATTAGGTACCTATTTAGCTTTTTCGAATGTAATTAAAAATTCTTTGCAAATAAATAACTCCACGCGTACGAATTCGCGGGCGGCCGCTAGTATATATATATATATAACGTAAATAAATAAAACTATTGCGTTTAACTTGTAGCAGGTAAGAATAAAAGTAGCACTGCGCGGTTATTTTTTTACAATACAATCAACATTTTGTTAAACTATTTATGCTCATCAGGCTGAACAACTTTTGCTAAGGCGTCATTATTATATTCCTTATAGTTTAGCTGAACCATTATGGTTCTGCATCAGGTGTTCTAAATTTTGGATTTTTATACCTCAACAAAAAATGCTTATCACGCCTAACAACTTTTGCTAAAGCGTCATTTTTATATTTCTTATAGTTTAGCTGAGCCATTGTGGTTCTGCATCAGGTGTTCTAAATCTTGGATTTTTATACCGAGATGGAAATTTCGTGTCCACGTTTTCAAATCGATGCCATTTTCGTAATTGACATTTCAGAAAACCATAGAATCAACACCCATATTGATATTATGACATTTCAACCCCATCGCACCCCTACAGGAGTGCTCTTGTGTCACGTCGATTATGTTAGATTATAAAATAGCTGTTGTTTTCGGAATCAGCGACCCGATAAACCATAAAAACAATACCCATGTCGATTTTCAGACTTTTGCACCTCATTCCACCCCTTTAGGGGTTGAATTTTGAAAAATCCTGAAACACGTGCTTACTCATTTATCTACAGAAGATCTCGTGTAAAGTTTCGTATAAAATAGTCCAACTAATCTTGGTTCCCCATACAAACTTTGGACCCCCATTTCACCCCCTTAGGAGTTGAATTTTCCAAATTCCCGTCTTAGTGAGCATCTACGTCCTGAAAGGATCCCCATACAAAATTTGAGACTCCTAGCACTTGTAGTTTCTGTGATGAGTGATTTTCTACAAAGAAAAATTTTCTTTAAACTTTAAATGACGATAACTTTTTAATCTGACATCAGATTTCGATGAAACAAAGCCTATATGTTGCTCAGGGATGAGCTTAATCTTTTAGTGAAAACCGCATAAAAATCTATTCAGTAGTTTTAAAGATTAGCGAGTACATACAGACAGACAGACAGACAGACAAAAAAATCAAAAAAATCTTTTTTGTGTCCTGTTACTCTTTTTTTATCGCCCACACTCATTTTTTGTTAATTTTATCAAATGTACAGACACGCGGTTCCTACTGTTTTATTATATGTATTGATAATAAAATAGCTGTTTTTTTCGGAATCAGCGACCCGATAAACCATAAAAACAATACCCATGTCGATTTTCAGACGTTTGCACCTCATTCCACCCCTTTAGGGGTTGAATTTTGAAAAATCCTGAAACACGTGTTTACTCATTTATCTACAGAAGATCTCGTGTAAAGTTTCGTATTATCCACAACAAAGTTATAGGGGGTTGAAAAAGGCCTGAAGTGCTTCGAGAAAAGGATGGTACGGCCGTGCCGCTTTTTGCTCGACTTGGTAAAAATATTGGAGATAAAATAGTCCAACTAATCTTGGTTCCCCATACAAACTTTGGACCCCCATTTCACCCCCTTAGGGGTTGAATTTTCCAAATTCCCGTCTTAGTGAGCATCTACGTCCTGAAAGGAAACCCCATACAAAATTTGAGACTCCTAGCACTTGTAGTTTCTTAGATTTTGTGATGAGTGATTTTTTTATATAAATAAAAAATTTCTTTAAACTTTAAATGACGATAACTTTTTAATCTGACATCAGATTTCGATGAAGCAAAGCCTATATGTTGCTCAGGGATGACCTTAATCTTTTAGTGAAAACCGCGTAAAAATCTGTTCAGTAGTTTTAAAGATTAGCGAGTACATACAGACAGACAGACAAAAAAATCAAAAAAATCTTTTTTGTGTTCTGTTACTCTTTTTAGGGTTCCGAACCTCAAAAGGAAAAACGGAACCCTTATAAGATCACTTTGTTGTCCGTCTGTCTGTCTGTCTGTCTGTCTGTCTGTCTGTCTGTCTGTCTGTCTGTCAAGAATTTCTATTTCGAGAATGCGTGGAGGTATCAAGCTGAAATTTGAACTGTATACTCAGGTCTACGGTCCCATGAAGTTAAAAAAAAATCAAACTGCTAAGTTTACATAGAAAAAAGTTACGGCCGTTTATTCAGCAAAAAACGCATATTTCGACACACTCAAGGGAATCAAAACCTATAGGGTACTTCCCGTTGACCTAGAACTATGAAATTTGGCAAGTAACATCGTTATAGACTACAAGTACAGGAATAAATCTCAAATCTATACATTTGTAAATAGATCTTAAAAAATAGGGGGTCTATATTTTTTATAGGGTGTCGAAATTTCAAATTGAAACTACTAGTTCAAATGGGGTATCATATGAAAGGGCTTGATGTACACATTGCAAAATATATTTTATTTATTTTTTTCGACGCATTATTTCTTATTTATAATGAAAAATATCAAATTTAATAATGATACTACGTACCTACGGAACCCTCGGTGGGCGAGTCCGACTCGCACTTGTCCGGTTTTTTTATCGCCCACACTCATTTTTTGTTAATTTTATCAAATGTACAGACACGCGGTTCCTACTGTTTTATTATATGTATATGTATTGATGATATTGATATAAAAGATGAAAAGCAACTACTGATTTTAAATAAATCGTATAGCAGAAAATGCGTTAAATTGAAAATGCCAAGTGACAACTTAGTTACATTTGTAAATATGGCAATTGATTGTTATAATTCACAATTTAATAATATTGTTCATTGTGTAACGGTAACCCCCCCTGTAGGGACCGTCCGTAGCCTAATGTGACGTTAGAATTTACCCCTTCAGTGATCTAGATTTTTGGCCCTAATTCCTAATTAAAATGATTTAATTCTGCTGGAAAAGTCCACAGTTAAATACACACAATTATGATCACATTTGCTGAAATATACACATATGTCAAATAAACCGAATACGATTACGCGGCTGAAATGATACACGATTAGTTTAAAGACAATATTAATATACAATAATGACAGAAAGATAAGACACACAGTTAAGTTAATTACATACACAGATTATTAGTCACGCAGCTGAAAAGTTACACAGTTTAACACACACAAATCAATATACAGTGAAGACAGAAAATAATAAGCAAAGCGTCTCAAAAATATGACTTTTCTGCGAAATTCACCCGCTCCACGCCAGAGTGAAGTAACCGGTCTAATTTTGCGTAATTAGATCGGAAACGGCACTCATAGGCTTCTCTACACAGACTCCCTCAGCAGAAATGCACTTTTAGCCGACTAAGAGCGAACTCCTAGCTTACACGTGAATTCCGGGGTTAAGCCCAACCTAACTGACTTTGTACCCCTCAAAACAAAGTGCTTTGGGGTCGTTAAATAATTACTTTACAAGCTAGCAATTAAAATCTTAGCTGCAATCTCGACGCTGGCTGGCAGGGTGCAGAGTGCCCGAAGAATCTGCTAGAGCTGCTTTTCACTGGAACACACTCAGTCACAGTGCCTGGCTAAAAGGCTAGACCCCTTTCGGTGGGTCTGGATAGAACCGCGCGCGTTTGTGGCAAGAAGCGAACTGCCCTATTCCCAATTCATTATATTGAATATTAGCGTCTCCAAGTCCCAACCGATGTATGCGTCTACAAAAAGGCACCTCGCCTTTTGTTCCCAGAAACCATTGTTTTAAACGTTCGACATGTTATTTCAACGCAACAACTTTCTCGAACTATCCCATTTAAAGCATAGATATTTGAAACCAACTCCATAAATATCCCTTTTTTTGTACGATAGCTGGCTTCGGCCGTTTGACAAAAGAGCTGGGGTCTTTTGTCTCAACACATCAATTCTCAAACACATAAATTCAAATTATTGCTTGCAAGCAGGACATTAGATCGCCACATGTCTGAACCTTCAATATAATATTTCACGCTGATAGTCTGCCGTCACATCCTCCCCTCTGAAAATGTGTCTATGTGATTGGTCGCATGACGCAATTTCACTATTCAGAACTACCTAACTATCTCCCGAACAAAATGAAATATTTACACCGCCTTGTTACTTATTACTACTCTTTATGGTATTTTTTTTTTCCTTAACTCCTAAGTACTAACCTACAATTACAACCTTACTACGTACAATCTACACTTTCTAGGTATAACCTACATGAACTATCCTATTCTATTCTGCTTGCCATAATAGTATCTTGTTAGATGAATGGCATTATAATTCCCCTTAATCGAACCCGTATCTGGCCTTACTAAAGTATATACATTATGATAAGGAACTGCACCAATTTTATATGGCCCTTCGTAAATTAGAGCGAATTTCTTAGTCAACTTCTTTTCCGCATCTGATTTCGATAATGACCTCAATTTGACCCAATCACCTATGTGAAATTGTATAATTTTGTGGCAACGATTATACGATTGTTCTCGTAATGTCGCGGATTTTCCAATATTTATCCGAGCTTGTTTCTGAAGCTCGTCGATCTGACCTGTGTTTCGACCATCAGTCGATCTACCTATTATCCATTTATCTGTAGATAACACAATTGACTGACCCTTGACAAGTTCCATTGGCGTGAAGCCTGTACTACTATGAACAAGATTATTGTAACATTTCTCTATTCGCGGTACGATATCCACCCAACTTCGGTGAGATTTATGACAATAACTCTTAAATAGTCTTCCTAGCTCTCTGTTCACGCGTTCTGTTGAATTTGGACGCGGATTACGTATTGACGTATGTGAATATTTAATTCCTAATTCATCTAAACCACGTTCCCATTTGTTTGACGTAAATTGTGTTCCCGAATCAGTGACAACCTTGCTTATAGTGATTTCCTGATGAAAGCACTTTATACCCTTAAGAACACCTCCACCGGTCGCCTTCCTAAGTGGATACAACTTTATGAGTTTACTAAACGCATCTTGCATAACTAATATATATTTCATACCGTATTTTCCCGCCGGAAGTGGACCATACAAGTCTGCGAACACTAACTCGCCTATGACCTGTGCAATTACCGCTTTACTCGGTCCTACATAAGTCGCTAGATCGTGTTTAGCTTTCTGACACAAGTCACAACATTTTATTACTCTGTTTATTTCTCGTGACATATGTGGAAAATAATATCGACGTTTCATCGCATAACATACCTTCGACCGACCGTAATGACCTAATTCTTCATGAACATTCTTGATTAACCCGTCTCTCAAACTATCAGGTATGACCATTAAAGATTTCTTTGTTTTCGGCGACTCGTAATACAATATATCGTTAATCAATTTATAGTTCCGAAATTTGCTCTTTTCTACTGTTACTTTATCGTTTTCGATCAGATATTTTATTGTGGTATTCAACCTTTCATCCGAGCGTTGTAAAACTTTAATAGACTTGAGTTGTTCTATTATTTGAATTTGATTACTGGCTTTAAACATCTGTAACTGAGGGCATACGGTTCGCGTAGATTGGTTATCGCTTCCGCCAGGTAAATTTCGCGATAATACATCTGCTACTACATTCGTTTGTCCTTTGACATATTCGATGACGTAATCAAATTGACCTATGTAATGTGCCCACCTCATCATTCGCGCACTTAATAGTTTCCATGAGTATAGAAAGCTTAGACTTTTATGATCAGTTCGAATTATTAGTTTCGCTCCGCGTAAGTATGTCTCGAATTTCTTAAGACAGTAAATAATTGCCCAAAACTCCTGTTCAGATACAGTCCATTTCATTTCAGCTTCAGTTAATGCTTTACTACAGAACCCTATAATTAGTGGCTCGGCCTGATCCGATAATTGATACACATAACCTGCCACGCCGATGGCGCTACTGTCCGTTTGCAAATAATACGGTTTATTTATATTGGGGTGCGCTAACATTACTGTATCAATGAATCGTGATTTAATTTGTTGAAAGCATTCATCTAATTTTGTATCCCATCTCCATGCAATGTTTTGTTTCAACAGATTACATAATGGTCGCGTTAATTCTCCGTATTTATGCACAAATTTCCTAAAGTAATTTATCAATCCTAAGAATGCCCTAACTTGCTTAACCGACTTAGGTGTTGGATATTCCCTTATAGCTTCCGTTTTATCCGGATCCATTTTTATACCATCGATTGTAACTATGTGACCTAACAACTTAACCTCCTTTTGCAAAAATCTACATTTAACAAGACTACACGTCAAGTTAGCCTCCTTTAATCGCTTTAGTACTGCATCTATGTGACCAATGTGATCTTCCAAAGTCCCGGTTGTAAATACGCATAAGTCATCTAAGTAATTAAGACAAAATGACCTTATTTCGGGCCCTAGTATGATATCCATTGCTCGCGTAAAACTCGCTACTGACGTCTTTAAACCCTGTGGTAAAACCGCATAAGTATATGATTTTCCCATGAAAGTAAAACCCGTAAATTTAGTAGAATCTTTACTAAGATTTATTTGATAGTATGCATTATTCAAATCAAGTATACTTATATATTTAACCCCGTGGAACGATTGTAATATCTCCGATGTTAATGGTGGCGTTTCGATATCACCGACCATACGTGAATTTAATTCGCGCGCGTCTAATAAAATTCTAACGCTCCCATCTCGTTTTAATGTATATGTAAGCGGACTACTATATGGCGTACTTTCACGCTTAATTATACCTAAGTTTTCCAATTCATCTATCCGCGCCTTCACCTTTTCGCGATGTGCATATGCGATTGGATAACTCCTTTTTAAAAATGGTGTGGGGTCTTTCATTTGAATTGTATGTGTGTACTTTGTCGTACGCCCCGGGTGAATTGAAAATACTTCCCTATTACATTGTAATACTGACAATAACAACGTTTTTTGTTCAGTATTCAACGCCATTGAGTCTACATAAAATTCAATCTCTTGTTCTGTGGCACACGCCGCGGCTGTCCCAACTTTATGGCCTGCCATAATTCCGTTCAACAAATAAGTAATTGTTTGGCACGCGCTATTGTTTACAGAAACTGCGCCCAACTTTATTTTTGAATGAATTCCTAAATGTTCTACGGTAAGACTTTTGTTTGGCCCACATGTTATACTCGCCTTCATACGTTGCAACCAATCAAAACCTAATATTAACGATCGAGGTAACCTCTTTAATACTAGTACCGGTGTCTCAACTTCAAGCTCGCCTAACTCTATAACTATCAAAATTAGCTTAGTCACTTTCTCACTCTTCGAACCGAATGCGCCTTGTATTTGTAACGCTGGTATGGGTATTTCCGCTAACTCGCCTACAGCTAACCTGATGCTATCATACAACTCGTGTGAAATGCATGTTACTTGACTTCCCGTATCAATTAATCCCTTCAATTCGCGTCCATAAACTTTGACATTAATCTCCGGTAAGCATGGTAAACCTAACAACCTCTCCGACTGATCCTCGTAAAAATCATCGTCGCTAAATATAGTACCTAACATACGTTTTTGTCGCGAATCGCACCAAAGACATGGCTTACCTCGTTCAGTGCATAAAACCACATCACGACTTCTACTGTTCAGTATTATACTGACTTGATTCGCTAATTCCCATTCATTCTCCTTATGGTCGTCATTAATAGGTCGTGTAATGCCGCTCTCTTCACGTCCTAACCCTTTACCTGGCTGCCAACCTGTCTTTAACATATAGTTATATGCGTTCCTAATACCGCTACCCGAATGAACCTCTTTGTTAAGCATTTTAGTCGAATTATCGAGGCCTAAGAATCCGACGTGACACCGTTTCCCGTGTGATTATTATCGTTTCCCGCTTCAGTATTTGATACGCTAGTCGATGTAGCTCTTTGCCATTTAATAGCAGGCAAAGACGTCATAGTCCTATTATAGACCCCGCGATAAGACGCTCGCGTAACACGTCGTCTGATTCCGCGACTCCGTGCACTACCTCTTGGAGTTGTTCGTTGTATCACTGCCGTAATAGGTGGCTCATGTCTGCTAGTACTACCCCTCCGCCATGTATACGCACGCCTATTATTAAAGTTGCCACGTGTTACCATCTGTCTCGGCAAAATTTCACCCGTCGTCAATTCGATATTTCGTAAAAAATCTAACGCGGCTAACACGGTTCTATTTCCCCGATCAGTGAACGACCACTGTCGCAACACGTCACCCGGAAAATGCCTCATAACTCCGTCTACTACATCGCTTTCCGTCAACGGAGTTGACAGCATACGTGATAGTTCTAGATGTTCGGCAAAATAGTCCGCCATTGATATTCCGCTATTCTCATTCCACTTTGAATACACTAAACCATAGCGGACCTTACTCTGTTGAATTTCGCCCCAATATTCTTTAAGAAAATCCCTTTCAAATGCCGCAAGATTTTCCCAACCGTTGTACAAGCTCATTCGCGTTATTGCTGGACCAGTCAAGCATTCAAACGCTATATCTACTGCTCTGTGTTCTGAACCTATCGCACTAATGTATTTCCTAACTTTCCTAAGAAATTTCATCGGATTTTCATCGTCACTCCCCTTAAAGCACGGTCTATCCATTGCTGATCGCATCACATAAACATTCTGTGCTTGGGTGCTGGACTTTACACTTTGTGACGCTAGATCGACATTCATATTCGTGTTAGTCCCCAAACTTAAATTATCGGAAGTGCTTGGCGTAGGTATGTCAATAATTCGCGTTTCCCGTCGTTCTAAAACTTCTAATCGTTTTATTATTGTGTCCATTTTATCACTTATAACACGCGCTATCGTCTCAGATAAATTTTCATTGTCCGTCGGACTTTCTAAAGTTTTACGACGCGAACCGACACGTGTCTGTCTCGTGGCTACCTGCGGCCGTTTCCTACCGCGTCGCGTTGTATTGCGATCGGCCATTGTTATACGAATAATGATGTATTCGAATATCAATTTACTATGCGTCCAGTTATTTCGTGTTTATTTAATTAATCTATTCAATAATCTAGTAATGACACTTATCGCCTCCTTTTATAACAATAATCTTTTGGTCAAATCGACACGTATGTGTACGGATTTAATTCAATTCGGATTAATTATGAATACGTGTTAGAATCCCAGCAAGGGCGCGGTTAGTCCCCGTGGTTACGACTCCAATCAAGCGCATCGCCAATCGATCCTCGCGGAAGGTGACCGCAAGGTGCATACCGAATTAGCCATTGAGAGGTGTAAAAAATATTATCAATGCAACTGGCGTCCCAGCGCAAAATGATTTTATCTCGGATATTTTTTTTTTTATTTTTTTATTTTATTTTTTTTTTGTTTTTTTTGTTTTGGGCCTCTTATTTATATATAGATATACATATTTTTAAATATATATACGTATATATATATTTTTTTTGTTTTTTTTTTTCTTTGTTTAAGCGCTTTGTGTATTTATATCCGAGTATTTATTATTTCTTTTTTTTTTCTTTCCACTCTCTCATCAACCCGAACTGATTTAATCAGCAACCACCTCGCTACGATATTATGGGCTATTTTTACCCAACAGAAATTAAATATTTACTTTTATTCAAGACGGACGCACACAAGTGTCAAGACTGATTGTGCTCGTTGGCAATCTTAATTAATGGTAAGGACTCATATATATCAATCTGTATAACTCCAACCCGATTATAGATATTTTGAATACAGTCAGCGTTCTTACTATTAATTTCACTAGCTTAAGGCTACTATTTAAACTTTAATAATTATACATGCCATATGGCCAAGTCTATACTTTAAATAAAATTGAACCTACTCGGAGCGTGCCCATACGGTTACATTAAATTCACTCCTAACCACTAAATTATAATTAACGTTATTTTAACTTCACTCCTAAATCACTAACTTATAATTAACCCTGTCTTTGCCTTATTAGAAGTTCTTATATAATATTTCAATGCTTACTTCCTTTCACTCTTTATGTACCAAATTATTTATTATTCTAACTCCCCCCAAACGACAAAATTATTGCTAGTCATCCAGCTTGAATTATCGTATTGACCATGTCCATCTATGTGACTGATTACCACTTCCTGTAATGCAAGCAATATTAAGTTATATACGGTTATTTGTATTTTATTTTTCCTATATAACTCAATAATAAAGTAATTAGATCGTCTATAAAACAATTTCCTACGTTTGTCTATAATTTCCTACGTTGTGTTTCCTTTGTTTTTTTTTTATATTCCCCGTTTAATAATAATACAGTAAATTTAATAATTAAACATGTAATTTATTTTATTTCCGCACTACCCAAAATGTACTCCAGTTGTTGCAATTATATGCAACGAGCCTGGATCCTGGTTTCCACGGTACCAGATGTAACGGTAACCCCCCCCCCTGTAGGGACCGTCCGTAGCCTAATGTGACGTTAGAATTTACCCCTTCAGTGATCTAGATTTTTGGCCCTAATTCCTAATTAAAATGATTTAATTCTGCTGGAAAAGTCCACAGTTAAATACACACAATTATGATCACATTTGCTGAAATATACACATATGTCAAATAAACCGAATACGATTACGCGGCTGAAATGATACACGATTAGTTTAAAGACAATATTAATATACAATAATGACAGAAAGATAAGATACACAGTTAAGTTAATTACATACACAGATTATTAGTCACGCAGCTGAAAAGTTACACAGTTTAACACACACAAATCAATATACAGTGAAGACAGAAAATAATAAGCAAAGCGTCTCAAAAATATGACTTTTCTGCGAAATTCACCCGCTCCACGCCAGAGTGAAGTAACCGGTCTAATTTTGCGTAATTAGATCGGAAACGGCACTCATAGGCTTCTCTACACAGACTCCCTCAGCAGAAATGCACTTTTAGCCGACTAAGAGCGAACTCCTAGCTTACACGTGAATTCCGGGGTTAAGCCCAACCTAACTGACTTTGTACCCCTCAAAACAAAGTGCTTTGGGGTCGTTAAATAATTACTTTACAAGCTAGCAATTAAAATCTTAGCTGCAATCTCGACGCTGGCTGGCAGGGTGCAGAGTGCCCGAAGAATCTGCTAGAGCTGCTTTTCACTGGAACACACTCAGTCACAGTGCCTGGCTAAAAGGCTAGACCCCTTTCGGTGGGTCTGGATAGAACCGCGCGCGTTTGTGGCAAGAAGCGAACTGCCCTATTCCCAATTCATTATATTGAATATTAGCGTCTCCAAGTCCCAACCGATGTATGCGTCTACAAAAAGGCACCTCGCCTTTTGTTCCCAGAAACCATTGTTTTAAACGTTCGACATGTTATTTCAACGCAACAACTTTCTCGAACTATCCCATTTAAAGCATAGATATTTGAAACCAACTCCATAAATATCCCTTTTTTTGTACGATAGCTGGCTTCGGCCGTTTGACAAAAGAGCTGGGGTCTTTTGTCTCAACACATCAATTCTCAAACACATAAATTCAAATTATTGCTTGCAAGCAGGACATTAGATCGCCACATGTCTGAACCTTCAATATAATATTTCACGCTGATAGTCTGCCGTCACAATTGCAAAGATATAAAATCTAGAATAACGAAGGCAATAGTAGACTTTCTAAAGTGCGAGGCCCAGGAACTATTAACCATAAGCTGTGAAGACCATTTACTTTACTTAATTGAACGTATGGTTTTAGTAAAAATTCGCTTTTATTGTAAGAGCAAAAAATGTAACATATTAGAACATAAACCGCAAGCAAAATTAAGAATTTTAAAAAATAAATGACAATTGAAAAGGTTTTTTTTTAAATGTTATTATTATTTTATATGCAACAACTGGGTAGTTGCGACATGTTTATTTGCCTAAGTCAACTCGGACTTTTTTATTTTATAATGATTTTATAATTTCTGTGCATTGCTTATATGCAATGCACAGAAATTGGACAATCCTTGGTCGAAGTTAGATTAATTTTGTTATGTAACCAGATTACCTATCTTATTTGTCGGTTTTATTTTAAATTAATATTATGTTAGTTTTTGTATACGCAATTGCAACTACAAGATAAAGGCAGGACATGGTATAAAAATGTATAAAAATCGGTATGTTCTTTAACGACAAATGTGGTCACGTGATTTGAACTGGATTTGGTGGATAGTAGGACAAAGTATTGTAAGATTGTTTTTGCTATATTAGCTAGGACACTATGATGGAACATTCATCATTTTACATAAGTATCATGTAAAAGTCAGAAGAATGCTGTAGTATGTAAGATAAGATGATCGAATTTGAATTTTCAGTTAAGTAAACATACACTAAATGTAACAATGGTATATTACTGTTGTAGTTGGCAATGCAAAAGTTTATTTTTATTAAGTTGGTGTTATTTCCTGCAAGACAAAGAGAGGTATAGTTTTTTGTTTCTCTCTCTCTCTGTCGTGAACTGTAATGGCGTGGTGGTACGTTGTAAAAGTTGCTCAAAGTAATAAAGTAATATTTGTTCATTTAAATAGTTTTTCTTTACAAATCCCAACAGGTTATGGGCCCAGACACATAATTCGTCCAGGGATTTGTAAAGAACGTTGTCTATAACTGCGAACTTAGTATTTAAAGTAAATTTCGTTCACCGCACCGCGTGGCATCATTGGTTATAAAACGCCGAAAACAAAGGAAAACTTGCTCAAAGGACTGAGCAAGGAAGGAAGTTCTGCAGGAAGGAGGACGAGAGCAACATGGAAACAATAAAAGATATGCAAATGCATAGTTCGACTGTTAAGTTGGTTGGAACTATGAATTGGAATATTTGGAAATTTCAGACTTCGGTGCTACTGCGAGGCCAAGGTCTTTTTGAAATAGTTGAAGGGCGGAAAACAAAAAGTGAAGATCCGGCTGCGAAGAGAGCTTGGGAGACAAATGACTCTAAGGCTCAATCTTTACTAGTTACGCGCATGGCCGAAGATGTGATGCTGCACATCATCACTTGTACTACTTCAGCGGAGATGTGGCAGAAACTCCACAGTGTGTTTGAACAAAAGACAGAGACAAGTATTCATATTGTACAACAAAGATTTTTTCAATTTAAGTATGAAGAGGGAACTGCAATGGCTGTATTCTTGTCAAAAATACAGGAGATGCAAAATACGTTGAAACAGATGGGTGAGATTATTTCAGACAAGTTCGTGATAACTAAAGTACTTATGTCACTACCCGAAGACTATAAGCACTTCGTGTCTGCATGGGAATCAGCGCCAGACGATAAGCAAACCTACGATAATCTGGTCGCAAGGTTATTAGTAGAAGAGGAGAGAATACGAGAACGGGAGGGAACGCCTCAGAATAATTCTACTTCATCGGCGTTTGCTGCTAGGAATATTCGAAATGTTAAGTGTTTCAAGTGCAACAAGTTGGGACATTATGCGAATGACTGTAGGAGTGTTGGTTCTGTGAATACGCGGTCGGACAATAAGTGCTATTACTGTAAGAAACCAGGACATTTCAAGAATCAGTGTCGTTTCAAGAAATCTAAAGAAATCAGCAAAAATAATGCATTTGTGGCGTCAGACTGTTTAAGTGAGCGATACAAACAGTATCGGTGGTTGGTAGACACAGGGGCTAGCGAGCATATGTGTTGTGATCGGTCGTTGTTTACAAAGTTTTCAAATGAGTCACAGAAATCCGTTGTTATAGGAGACGGAACCGAGATAAGTGTGTTAGGAAAAGGACAGATGGTAGGACAGATCTTTAATGGTACAGAATGGATAGTGTCGACCATAGACAATGTGCTTTTTGTTCCAGATTTAAAAATAAATTTATTCTCTGTAACAAGTGCTACTGCGAAGGGTTATGTCATGTCTGTCAATGACACTTCATGTATATTTACCAAACAAAACCAAGTTATGGCTATTGGAAAACGATGTGGGAAGTTATATTACTTGAATTTTCGCTACAAAGGTGTTGTAAATACTTGCAATGTTGCAAGTACAGTGAAATTAAATGAGTGGCATGAGAGACTAGTGCATCAAAATATGGCTTACGTTAAAGATGTACTGAAAAACAACAACATTGAGGTACAGAATAGTAATGAAAGCTGCGAGGGTTGCTTGAAAGGTAAAATACATCGCTTACCGTTCAATAGCAGTCATAGTAAAACTACACAGATATGTCAATTGATCCATTCCGATGTTTGTGGGCCTATGGAGGTTCAATCCGTTGCAGGTGCAAAGTACCTTTTATTGTTCAAAGATGACTTTTCAAACTATCGAACAGTGTACTTCATGAAAGGAAAATATGAAGTCAAGAAGTGTATAGAGGATTTTTTAGTCAAGGCAGAGACTCAGACTGGTAATAAAGTCAAGATGTTCAGAAGTGACAATGGGTTGGAGTATATCAATAGAGACGTGGAAGATTTGTTCAAAAAGAGAGGTATTACACATCAGAGGACAGTGCCATACACACCAGAGCAGAACGGAAAAGCTGAACGTGAAAACCGTACACTGATCGAAGCGGCTAGAACATTATTGTGTACAAAGCATTTGCCTAAGAAGCTGTGGGCAGAAGCTGTCAACACTGCAGTTTATGTCCTGAATCGAACTGGTAAAAGTTCATTACCAGGTAAAACGCCTTATGAATTATGGACAAACAAAAGTTTTGACATACATAATTTGAGAGTCTTCGGCTCACCTGTTTTTGCTCATATTCCAAAAGAGAAAAGGTTGAAATGGGACCCAAAAGGAGAAAAGGGAATCATGGTTGGCTATGGTAATGATGTAAAAGGATTCAGAGTGTATTTACCACTTAAAAATGTTGTTGACATTCGGAGAGATGTTGTGTTTCTAGAAGAAAAGAATACTGAGGTGGAGATTCTTTTAGAAGTTCCTAAGACAGAATCGATTACCTCGAAAGAAAGTACACCTGACAAGAAAACCATAAAAAATGAAGAAAATAAAACGAATGTTAACGAACAGGAGTTGAATGTTCAATATGAGTCATGTGAAGATGAAGAGTCTGGTAGTAATGAGGATGTACATCACACAACTGAGGGAACGACACAGTCGGAATTACCAGACAAGAAGCGTATCAGAAAACAGACATCATTTTATCAGTGTAATAGTGTATATACTCCAGACGATGATCCAATAACATATGAAGAGGCAATGCAGAGGAAAGATGCAAACAAATGGCAAGAGGCAATAGAAAGAGAACTAAATACTTTAAAGGAAAATAACACTTGGACTACTTTTAATGGCCAAATAGAGAAACAAAAGGTAGTTAGTAGTAAATGGGTTTTTAAGGTAAAACATTGTAACAATAATATTCAGTATAAGGCTAGATTGGTTGCTAGAGGTTTTGAGCAAAATGATCAGTTTAATTTGAATGAGTTGTATGCCCCAGTTGCAAAATTAACTACTGTAAGATTGTTCGTCGCTGTAGCAACTAAACTAAACTTACCTATTCATCAATTAGATGTAACGGGAGCTTTTCTTTATGGGGACTTGGAAGAGGAGGTATTTCTTTGTTTGCCAGATGGTAAAAATATTGTAAAGTTAAATAAAAGTTTATATGGTCTTAAAAAATCTCCTAAATATTGGAATAACAAGTTTCACTCTGTAATTAGCAGCGCTGGTTTTGTAAGATCACAAAGTGACTCATGTTTGTATTCAAGATGTAACAAAAATGATAAAATGTATTTGTTATTATATGTCGATGATTTACTGTTGTTTGGATCTAATGAAAAAGACATATTGTTTGTAAAATCAAAGTTAAATGAGGTATTTAAAACCAAGGATTTAGGGCCTGTTTCTGAATTTTTAGGAATAAATATAAAACAAGATTTAAAGACAGGTATAACTGAATTGAGTCAAAAAAGATTTCTCGAGTCTGTGCTTAAAAGATTTAATATGGTTGATTGTAAACCTATGTTAACCCCTATAGATACTAACTTTAATGTAAAAATTTTGGAGAGTGATATTAAAAGTAAAGAAACAGAGAATTTGTGTAGACAAATTATAGGTTGCCTAATGTATGCAGTCTCGGGGACGAGACCTGATTTATGTGTGGCCGTCTCAATATTGAGTAGATACCAAAATCAAGCAAATGATATGTTATTAACTTCATTGAAGAGAGTTTTAAGATTTGTAAAACATACTATTGATTATAACTTAATTTATAAGTGTAACAATGATAGTTTACTTGGTTATTGTGATGCCGACTGGGCAGGCGATTCTAAAGATAGGAAGTCTACTACAGGGTATTGTTTTATGTATTCAAGCTGTTTAATTTGTTGGTCCTCTAAGAAACAGAATTCAGTAAGTTTGTCATCAGCCGAGTCAGAATACATAGCACTTAGTATGGCTGCTAGCGAGGCATGTTGGTTGATTAACCTGTTAAAAGATTTTAATGTATCTCACACAAGCCCTACTAAAATTTTTTGTGATAATCAGGCTGCAATTAAGGTGGCAAGTACTAATTGTATTAAAGGTTTAAAACATGTTGAAATAAGATTTCATTTTGTAAAAGATCTGATCCATATTAAGAAAATTTCTGTAGAATACTTAAAGACAGAAGATCAGATAGCTGATATGTTTACTAAGGCTTTGAACAAACAGATGTTGTTAAAGTTTTCTGTAAAATGTGGTCTTGCTTAGGGCATGTTTATTACTAAGGTAAAAATATTTTTTGTTTAATTATTTTTTGTAAGGTTCTGCTTGTTCAAGGAAGCTTGAAACTTTTGCATTGAGGAGGGGTGTTGTAGTTGGCAATGCAAAAGTTTATTTTTATTAAGTTGGTGTTATTTCCTGCAAGACAAAGAGAGGTATAGTTTTTTGTTTCTCTCTCTCTCTGTCGTGAACTGTAATGGCGTGGTGGTACGTTGTAAAAGTTGCTCAAAGTAATAAAGTAATATTTGTTCATTTAAATAGTTTTTCTTTACAAATCCCAACAATTACTTACCTTATTTCTTAAATTAAATATTTAGTGAATTCATTTATTTACAGGAATATATCTTGCATACGGCCGCCTCGAGACTTATGTCTGCAATAACTTGGCGGATGTCAGTTTGTATGATGATACTCCGGGTAAATTATTAATTGGACATGATAACCGAGCTGTAGTTCTAATTTAACTGATATATATTATTGTATATTGTTGTTTTTTTGACATCAGCATATAAAATCTTCACATGTTTGGTTGTTTTGGCTCTGTTACGTAGGTATTTATTACAAAAGTACTAAATAGATGAGAAAACTTACTGCGTTTTATACTATGCATCCATACGGACTCACATTAAACACATATCAAATACGTGAATTTCTGCATAAACACTGCATTTAAACGTAAGCATGCGTGTTCACATGTAGATACAACATAAGTGCACTTCATTTTTTATCTCATTTTATTTTGTCGATTGTCATTCTTTTCTATCCTATGATTCTACATGCAATGTAACACAAAAATGATTATATTTGTTTTATATATAACAGAAAACATACAAGTACCAATTAGACAAACCGTGAATTGAACCAACCGTGAATCGGACCTACCGCGAATTTACCAACCACGAATTGGACCTTTTTTTACAATTGCAACAACCGCGAATTGGACTAAACCACAAATTTTATATATTATTTGAGGGACAAGTTCATAAATGTATAATGTTTTATTGGATTACACAACTCTCGCGTGAACACTGAGTGATCATTTAAGGGCCCAGATTGCCTAGCCGCGACATCGTTTTTGAGCGACCGCAGCGCTACTGTTTACTGAAACAACCGACGGGGCGGGTGAATGACCCAAAGACAGCGCGATTTTCAAAATGTTTTGCGACAAACGTTCCACGTTGAGTTATATTGTTATTGAAGTTGAATATTTACAGCATAACAAAAATGGAAATAATAATTGGAAATAAACGACGAGTGTAAAATATTCTAAGACTAGTTTTTCGTTATAATATGATCCTAATTACTAGATTAATAAGAGTAGTTGAGACACAATGTTTATGTTTTTCTATTTATAATAAACAATCAAGAGCAGGTCCGGACTGACCTTTTTGTATTCTACTTACCAAAAATTCCAACTATGTATTTCTTTGTAATTTTACTACCAAAGTTTATTCTTATTTCGTAAAATATTCATTCAACAAAATAATTGCAAATTCAGTAGGAAGTACGGTCGAAATAACATCGAGCTTTCCTCGCTAGTGTATATCTCTACGCAAGGAAATGTGCCTATTGCGTAAACTCAAATAGGGTGGTGGCACCAATTATCGGCCATGTCAACTTTTTTTCAACTTTGTTTGCACTTTTGCTACGCTAGTATACGAAAGTATAAAAATGATTCATATAATTAAAAGTAAGTAAACAATAACAAATATGAGTCGCCATCTAAAAAGCGTGCTAGGGTTGTACAAAAATAAATAAAACACAAGTTTATAAATTATTAATATACTAATTAAAAGTAAGTAAACAATAACAAAATATGAGTTCAAAATTCTACGATTACTGATCAAATTCTGATTTCTGCTAATTTGATGATAAAATCAATTGCTTTTGCAAAACCTATCAGAATGAAAATGTTACCAGCTGCCCGATTCACGTAATAAAAACCGTAGCGTAGGGACTTAAAAATGTCACTTCGTTTTTTGCAAATTAAGCCCTTTTAACCGACTTAAAAAAAGAAGAAGCTTCTCAATTCGCTGTATTTTTGAAACGATTTTGATGATTCTTTACACCAGGTAACTCTTCAAAATCATATAGGAATTGTATAGTAATTGAGCTATTGAAAGATTTATGACAATCCAAGACTAGATAAGTAAGTGCGTTTAAAACAGAAAACCAAAAGGCGATTTCTAAGTTTCTAAGTTAAAACGACTTTTGGACTGGCGTGTTTACGTGAATCGACCGGCTGGATAGTTAAGTTACCTCAGTCTCTTTCAAAATCATTAGGCGTTCTTCTCTTTCAAAACACGTAAAGCTCTTTCTTTCCTCTCTTTCATAGCCTCTATGATACTGGGCGCGTCACGAATGGGCATGCTTCGTGACTGCCGAGGATCAACTAATTCTGGAAGTAGGCAATCGTAATAAAACCTAACTAATTTCATCTCCATTTTCTCCTTCCAAAATTTGTCGTCCTTTTCTATAATATAAACTTTCATAGGTACAGTAGCACCAAACCAGATGCCAAGCATGCAAACGTTTCTTTTAGTAATATGTACCTGTCCCTGAATTTGGAAATACCAGTTATGATTTTTATTTATGACATAACTCTTGGAAGCCTTGCCCAAAAGGTATGTTTGGCCATTGCTTCATCAAGAGTCATGCCAGCTAAAGAATGTGGGCACTTAATTTCAATTAATACAATACAATACAATACAATAACGCTTTATTGCACCAAATAAAATACAGACACAAAAAAAAAAACAAAAGATAATACAATAGGCGGTCTTATCGCTCTAAGCAATCTCTTCCAGACAACCTTAGGGCAGGAAAGTATAAATGCAAATTTGAACAGGCGGGTGGCGCAGTGAAAATAAAATAAAATAAAAAATAATCATTAAATGTCTTCAGTAAAACATTATGAATAAATACACATACATTACATACTACTACACATATACATACACACACATACATATACATACATATATATACATATATACACACATACACATTCATAAACATAAATACAAATAATATACATATAAACAGTTTTACAAAATGCCAGGAATTTACAGAACATCAAGTAGTTGTGACAGGTAATGAGATTTCACATTATTTTTAAAACATGTAAGTGTTTGAGCTTGCCGAATGCGGAGCGGTAAGGAATTCCAGAGCCGTACAGCCTCAATAGAGAAGGAGTCGGAATAAAACTTTGTGAAGTGAGAAGGAGTTTTCAGACGAAGAGAGACAGTGCTACGAAAGATGGAACTTTGGACTTCTTTGAGAAATGTAAAACGTTCTTTCAAGTAGAAAGGAGTGTTAGGGTTGAAAAGAACTGAGTACAGTAGAGAAAGTATATGCAAATTCCGACGAAGCCGAATTGGGAGCCACTTGAGCTGAGATCGATAAAGAGAGATGTGGTCGTATTTACGTAGACCGAAAATAAAGCGTATACAGATATTTTGAAGTCTATCTAGCTTATCAAGTTGTTCTTGATTGAGATCCAAATAACAAGTGTCAGCATAGTCTAGGATAGGAAGGAGTAAAGACTGAGCCAGCGCAATCTTGGTATCGATAGGCAAAAAATACTGGAGCCGTCTAAGGGAACCAACGGCAGCAAATAGTTTTCTACTCACTTCTGCCAACTGAGGAAACCACGACAAAGTTCTGTCCATATATATACCAAGGTTTTTCACCTTATCGCTAAGATGTATATGAGACCCATTAAAAACGATAGGAGCGAGGTCCGGCCAGTTAATTCGCGATATAAATCTAGGACTGCCAATAATGATAGCCTGTGTTTTTGTAGGGTTTACGATGAGCCCATGAGCCTTACTCCATTCTGAAATCTTTGATAAGTCATTATTAATTGTGTCTATGGCGGTAGAAATATCATCAATATGAGCTTGAGAGTATATCTGAAGATCGTCTGCATATAGGTGGTAGGAAGAACGAAGATTAGAAGTAATAGAGTTGATAAATAAGGCGAATAACAATGGGGATAGCACGCCACCCTGAGGCACACCAGCAGACGTATGGCACCAAGAAGAAAAAGTATCCTCGATGCGCACACGCTGCCGCCGTCCATACAGGTAAGAACGAAACCAGGCAATTGCTGTTGGAGATATGTTAAGAGAACCAAGTAAACTTAAAAGAATGTCGAAGTCGACCGTATTAAAGGCATTACTGAAGTCTAATAGCGTCAGAACTGTTAACTGGGAGTTTTCCATGCCGAAGCGGATATCGTCAGTAATTTTAATGAGCGCAGTGGTCGTACTGTGGCCAGAACGAAAGCCTGACTGAAAAGGATCCATGATATCATTTTTAGAGAGGAAAGCATTGAGTTGCTGTTGGACAAGTCGTTCAAGGACCTTAGAAAGGAATGGGAGTATAGATATAGGACGGTAATCGGAAAATGAAGAAGGATTTGCTTTCTTAGGTAAAGGAATTATGAGAGCGTCCTTCCACAACGTTGGGAAAGTGGTAGAGGAGATGGAATTATTCAAAATCAAGGTAATTATAGGAAGAAGGATATCTAGAATGGGGAGGATCATGGTACGACCAATGTCATCAGCACCCACCGCGTTAGAAGTAATGGAAAGTATGTTCTTCTTAACATCACAATCAGCAAATTGACTAAAATGAAAGGAAGGAGTATTGGGAGTTAGCGAGGAAATACTATTTATTGTTCTATTTTTAATGCCACTATCAAATGCAGCAGATGAGGAGAAGTGCCTATTAAGAGAATCGATGTCAAGGTTGGTAGGATTATTATGTTGATTCTTACCAACTCCCAATGATTTAAGAAATTTCCAGACTTTAGCTGGTTGACCATTTTCAACAGATTTATGAATGTGGCGTCGTTGATTTTCTCTACACAACCTATTGCAGCTATTACGTGCACAAACATAACGATCGCGGTATTTGTCGGGGTTAGCCTTAAATTTAACTCTCATAACATTTTTCTTCCTGATCGCAGATTTAATCTCTTCGGTAAGCCATGGAGCTGGGAGGTGTTTGACACGGACAGGTCGAATAGGAGCATGGCGATCGTACAATTGCATAAGAGTGGAGTTGAATATGGTAATCTGATTGTCGATTGAACCCGCCTTAACCACAGCTTCCCAATCGCAGCGCATTGCGTCCTCACGAAGCCGTTCCAAGTTTATTCCACCAAAATTGCGCTGCATCAAAATCTTAGATCGAACTTTAGGAGGGCGGAGCTTGAAGGACAAGAAAATCAGGTCATGGTATGAAAACTCATCAGCCGAGAATTGACCATGTTTGGCTACTAAGCCTGGTGAGGACACAAGAATAAGATCGAGAAGAGAAGGGTTGCAGCTAGGAAAGTGATGGGTAGATTGTAGAGGAAGTATAGCAAGATTGCAGGAATTAGCAAGGGCAAGTAAGGAATTAGAACGAGTGTCGTTTTTTAAAAGACAGGTGTTAAAATCACCCATAATTATGGTATGATTATAGGACGGCATCAGGTTTTCGAGAAGACTCTCTAAAGAAGAAAAATAATTGATTGTAGATGAAGGACTATAGAAAACTCCAAGGAGAACCTTAGAGTGAGCAAGAGAAATTTCGAGAAAAAGATATTCGGCTTCATGGGAAGGGTTAGAAACTTTAGAAAAGGAGACAATGTTAAAAGGAATATCCGCTCGAAGGTAAATGGCGACACCACCACCACCCTTCCCAATTCGGTCATTACGTATGAGCTGGTATCCGGGCAAGGAGTATGATGTAGAAGAAAGGCAAGGATGCAGCCAGGATTCTGATATTAAAATCGCATCAACCCCTTTAAAATTGAAAGTTGTAAGCATATCTATATAATGGGCTGGAATACTTTGCGCATTTATATGTACGGCATTGAAATTTTTCGGCAAGTCGACAAAATTGTTTTTTAAAGATTCACTTAAAGGTAATGGTAAGCTGTAAAAACTGTCATCAGTAGACGAAGTTGAAGACGTTAATAATAAATTAGAATCAGCGTCTTGAACTGATACCATAAATAAAAAATAAATAAATAAATAAATAAAATAAAATACTAATAAAATAGTATATAAATAAGAATAATATACCTATTAACTAATGCCTATCATGACCATCTACCCGCCAGCAGACTGTAAGTAAGTTATATAAATAATAAAAATGAATCGATTATTACATAGCAAACAAAACTGACCAAAATGGTCTGTAGAAGAAAAATAAAAAGAAATAATAATAGTAATAAATATATATATATATAACAATTAATAGCCTTGACTTCTGCTCAATATGTACTAATATACATTTTAAGAAAACATTAAGTATGAAAAAAAAAAAAAAAAAACTAGAAAAATAACAAAATGGTTGCCAACAGTTAAAAAGAAAGAGGCGAATGTCAGTATCAGATACATCATGTTGACAGGTCTATAAATCATTCGCCGCTTCCCCGCACTGTTTTTATTAAAAATTAGTGGGCTGTGCAAAATTTAGTTTGTATGAATATAAAATAAAAATAAAATAGCTACCCATTCTGGAAAATTACATAGATAAAAATAATTATTAATTTACCCGACACTGTGTAATAAAACTGCATATTGGCACCCGCAAAACTATCAACCAACAACAAGAAGTCAATGCATTACAATATAGCTACAACAAAAACCTCTATTTTCTATTATTACGCTTGGATCTCGCCATCATTGCCGCCGGTACTTTCTTGGATTCGTTGGCTTTCGGAGATGATGCAGCCTCGGGCGCAGGAGCCACAGCCACAGACGCAAGAAGTTTATTGACGTCGGCAACGGAAGAAACTTTATGCTTTGTTCCGTCCGCACCAATCACTATGACTGTCCCATTTCTGGTCCAGCATTTGCTGACACCCAAATGCTTGCGAGCTTCAACAAAGGCATCATGTCGAACTTTAGTTAAAAATTCAGACAGGGTGATGCCGCTGCCTTTGAGGATTGTTTTGCTATACCACACATCACTGCGAACATCTATACTGCGGAACTTTACTAATATTGGCCGTGGCTTACCATCGGAGGAGCGTCCCATTCTGTGGCAGCGACTGATATCTGCCTCAGAGAATCCGGCCACATTCACCTTGTCCCTGACAACATTCACCACAACTGCTGAAGTGTCCTCCTCCTTCTCTTCTTGAACTCCATGCAACAACAGTATCTTCCGACGTGAGCGCATCTCAAAGTTGTCTTGCTGCTGAGCAAGCAGAGCCACCTGTTGCTGTAGGTTATTGAGTGCCGCTGACATAAAGGATTTGAAAGAGTTCAATTCAGCTGCTAATGAAGACACGGTGACTATTGGAGAATCTGATGCTGCAGTGTTGACCTTATTAAGCTCCAATTCAATATGTGCAATCTTACTATTAAAGAGATCCATCAAGTCAGTGAGTGTCTGCCGAATTTCAGTTTCCATAGTGAGTGTACTAAAGGAATTATATTATGAGCAGGTAGATTATGTCACTTACATTAGCAAACCATTAAGTTTATATATAAATTCTTTAAGTTAATAATTATTATAATTTTTTAAAAGGAAGCAAACTTTTTCCCTGTTAACTATTTCACAGCTACCCGCCCAATCTATTAATTAAACCGTTTGCATAAATGCCATCTGGTGTATTACCAAGAAATTCATATTGATCGTCGACGAACAAACCGCAACCTTGTATACTAATATTCTTTTGAATTTCTAACTGTCTAATTTCGGTTTCTTCGTTTTCGATACCGTACCGTACAGCAAGCAAACTGGAGATATTACTACCATAAACGATTTTACCAACAAAAGCAGCACAACTTGTGCTCTCTCGTTTTTTACAAACTTCCCCGAATGATGATGAGGTTAGTAATTTTCTCCTTGTACTCATCCACTCAGCACTACTACTTTGCAAATGGGTCGACCTTTCAAGCTCCTCTCTTTCAGCACAAGACAACTTTAAATCGGCTAAAAAAGATGGCTTGGCTTTCTCATATAATTCTGGACTCAGATCAGGTTTTTCGCAGTTTGGTCCATAGTGAGCGTCTTTCGATATAGTGTTGTGGCTTTTTTTCAATCTTAATTTAGGTTTAGCAATTAAACGGTTTCTACGATTACAATTTTCCACTTTCGCGATCAAAGGAATCGGACTACATTTAAATATGACTTCATGAGTTTTACTATGAATCGATCCCGTATTAAAAGACACAACAGCAGCTGCGCATCGGCCCGCATAAGAACCACGGGAAGAATAATTTACACGCTTACCCCCAACTAATTTGGCAATTACTCCGTTAAAACTTTCAACTATATTACTTGTGCAATTATGAATTAAACTTCTAGAATGATATGACAGTCTTTTACTTAAAATTTCTACCGCGTCCATTAATCCGCATCCAACAATTGTTGGAAGTAATCCAACAGGTTCTATTCGACGAGTATCAGGTCTACAGAAATACTCCTTGCAATGTTGGTGATTACCAAATACGTGTTGTGGACCATTTAGGATATCTTCGCTAAGATTTTTTATTTTTTCTTCGAGTGACTGATTTTGATCCGCCCAATATTTAATCGCGCATTTTACACCCGTTCTTAAACGCAAATACCTTTCTTTTAGGAATTTCCGCAATTCGCAAGGATACTTAGTGTCTTTTGACAGTTTCTCCAAGCTATTGCAGTAGTTTCGTAAAAGATGATTTTTGCATTCAATTTTCTCTACTATTAAATTATCGTACGGACGCGAATCTAATATTTTTTTATAAGTACTAGAATCGCCGTCTGCTACAAATTTATTATAAATTACACCGTGATCAACAATGGAACGTTTAAACCCCTCAACTATTATGGTCGATTCCATCCCGGTAGATGATCCTGAATAATTCTTGAAACAATGGTGTTCCGGGGGCTGACTGTTGTTCTTTGCGGCTCGTGCACAGACTACGCAGTATTTATTTTTAACTCGAAAAAACAATACTTTATTAGTTTTAATGCCAATTATCGCAGCTGCGCCGGATAAGGCGGAAAAATTCTTACCATAAGATCTCTTCCTCCAACAACCGTCAACAGCAACAGATATTAATGGTGTACCATTTTTATCAACACTACCTATAGACTGCGTACTCTGCTTCTTCCTTGACAGCTTCTGCCATGGAATGTGTTGCTGTCTTTTCCCACCAATCGCAAACCGTATTATTAATTTCATTGTATAATGAAGGTGACATGATTGGTAACGGTTACTGCGGCAGTTAATGTTTTTAACTGAGAGTAGCTCCCACCAGATGATATGATACCAGATACAATTTGATGATTCACTTCCATGCTATCTTCTTTCTTTTCAACCAAACACACTTCATACTACACATACTACATTTCATGATGAGTTTTGAGTCCAGACCAACTTTTACTTCACCTATTATACTGAGGTAACTTAACTTACAATCCATTGGACCGTGGTCCCCTATGGCCTGAAGAGCTTTATAAAAAAAAGAAATATCTATTACTCTACGCCCAACTTCCACTTCATCCACCTTTCCCTCTTGACTGTTTTCAATAACTAGTTCCTGTAAAGAAAGATAATGGCTTTATTTTTTTTTATAAAAAATAATTAAAAAAGAATGGGCCAAATTTCTTCAAACATAGCTAAGAACTCCCTTAGAATACATCTTTGAAACACATAACACTACATCAAAATCTTGAACGTTTTATATAAATAAACGTAATAAAAACTGGTTGTTTGTAAAGTCGGTTCAGGACAATAATTTTAATAAAAAAAAGCTGTTGTTTCATTTTTAACCTTATTAATATTCCTGTTAACATAAAAAATAGCTAAACATGTTGTTTAGCGTTTTCATGCATTTTCCTAATGTCGGCCGGGTGGCCGATATTGGGATTTATCAATAAATAAAGATCCCTAACCTCGACCCTGCGATTATTTCATAAAAAAGACAAGTAAATGTAAAAACCTTGGTTTTTCTTCAATAAAAAACAATATAAAATACCATATGTATGTTTAATTCCATTTAAATACTAACTAACTCAATGCGCTCGCAACCGGGATTTGACTCGCCACTGCCACTAAACGACACAAGTCGGTACCGGCGCGTGCTCTATTGCCAACTGAACGTTCAAATATTGAAGCACCCGCACCAAAATATGGATTATTCGCATATAGAGTCGCTTTTTGAATAAAAACTATTATAATTTTAGGGTTATTTTAATAGTTAGGGTAAGTGCTCCAGTGAATTAACACCCACCAGTGAATGAACAAAACACACATTTTTCAATATAATAAGAAATCTAAGCTTTTCTACTCAAGCCAGTATTTTTTTCTCAATCGAAACATTATATTACGTCAACTGAACACACAGGTATTTGCCTGTGACCAAAATTCAAAATCGCGACCGCCTAAAATGAAAGTATTCTGTCGTATTTTTGATTGTATGGAGCAGAATTTAGGGCATTGCTGAGACTTCGTGTTTTGATATTCACTTTGTAGACACTATAAGTGTGATAGTGTTAACAAAATTTGATAGTAGGATGTAAAAAGAACTGTTTTATCTTACAAAAAGCAGATTGCATAAATTTTAATTATCATAAATAAATTATAGGGGTGTTCGATAATTGGATCACGAAATTGAAGAAAATCTAGTCAATGAACACACAGTTTTAAGCATTTGGCATCTTAGCCTTAATGCAGTTGGCTAATTTTTTGTACACAACTTTTATAAACGGTTGTCAATTTTTTGACCAATATTCGAACGAGGTGTTCTTTTATTATTACCAGTTTATCCTCCATACCTAGCCTGATATCTTCAGTAACTTTTAGAAGTGCAGTAATAGTACTGTGCCCAGGACGAAAACCAGACGGAGTGAACTGATTAAATAAAGTAAATAAAGATCTCCACATAGAAGTGCCTTTCAGCTAAAACGACCATGGAAAGACAGCAAAATGCAAGCTAAAAAGAAATTAATAAATAATGATGACATATAGAACCAATCTTCTATTATAGAAATATAATAGTTTAGAAGAGAAAGGAGAATCTAACATAGAAGTGATGAATAATAATATTAAATATTTTATAATAATAATCCAGTATTAATATTATGTTTTAAGCATTTGGCATCTTAGCCTTACGGTCTGCCCGAGGGGCTATGCGAATGGGTTGCTAGCTTCTTGTCCAGCAGAAGCATTAGAGCCGTTGTAGATGGCAGTTGCTCCGATAGCATGGACATCAATGCTGGCGTCCCGCAGGGTTCTGTATTGTCCCCGACGCTGTTTCTGCTGCATGTTAATGATATGTTGTATAATGACAGCATTCATTGTTATGCGGACGACAGCACCGGGGACACTTATTACACGGGCCGCGCAAATATCCCTCGTTCTTTGGTGGAGGAGAGCCGCGAACAACTTGTGTCGCAAATTGAGAGCACACTAAGTAGAGTGTCCGACTGGGGGCGACAAAACTTAGTGCGATTTAACCCCTCTAAGACACAAGTCTGCGCGTTCACCGCTAAGAAAACCCCATTTGCTGTGGCTCCACACTTCGAAAACACACCCCTCACCATCGCCAATAGTATTGGTATTCTAGGAGTTGACATCTCCAGCGACGTCCAGTTTCGATGTCATCTGGAGGGGAAGGTCAAGCTGGCATCGAAGAAACTAGGTGTGCTCAACAGGGCGAAACATTACTTCAACCCGCGGCAAAGACTTATACAAAGCTCAAGTTCGGCCGCATATGGAGTACTGTTGCCATCTATGGGCGGGAGCGCCTAGATACCAGCTTGCACCCTGTGACTCGATTCAAAGGCGTGCTGTGAGGATTGTTGACGATCCCAAACTGACAGACGGTTTAGAACCTTTAAGTCTGAGAAGAGATTTTGCGTCCCTTTGTGTGTTCTACCGTTTGTACAATGGGGTGTGTTCAGAGGAGTTGTTTGACATGATGCCCACGGCTTCCTTCTACAGTCGCACCGCTCGCCATCGACAGGGAATTCATCCTCACACTTTAGAACCGAAATGGTCACGTACTGTGCGGTTCCAGAGAAGTTTTCTTCCACGTACTATCAAGCTGTGGAATGAATTGCCTGTTGAGGTTTTCCCAGGAGACTACAGCATGGGGTTCTTCAAAAAGGGCTTGAAGAGGTTTTTACAGGGTCGGCAACGCGCATGTGATGCCTCCGGTGTTACAGGCGTCCATAGGCTGCGGTAACTGCTTTCCATCAGGCGGACCGTATGCTTGTTTGCCACCTTAGTGGTATAAAAAAAAATGTTAGATAGTTCTCTTTAGGTTATAAAATATCAAGTAACACGCAATTATAATAGTAATCATATCGTCTATTTAATATAATAAAAATATATATATATTTACAATAACAATTACCCGAAATAAACTCTTACATAATAATTTATATATAGAACTGATATATAAAAGTGGTAGTTCATTCAATGGGTTTCAAAAGGTTTATTCACTGGATTTTTTTGTTCATTCTCTGGTGATTTGTGTGTTCAATGCTGATAGTTATTGAGATAACCTGCATTTTATACAAATATACCCCATATTTGTATAAAATGCAGATTATCTCAATAACTATCAGCATTTTTGCTAAAATATGTATACTGTATCAATCATGAATAAATTGTGAACATAATAAAATAAAATATTTTTTGGTTAGGATCTCATAAGTAGCTGGCTGTAATTTTCAAAGTTTGGAATGCCCTTAAGGGTTCATTCAATGGAGCACTTACCCTATATTCCATTTTCTCGCAAAGGCCGATATTAGGAGGAGGCCGATACTAGAAGACTTCACCCTACTGAGATTTTGTCTTCGTCCATCACTAACTAGGTATTTTTTTTTTTATACTACGTCGGGTAGCAGACAAGCATACGGCCCGCCTGATCTGAAGCGGTTACCGTAGCCATATTAACGCTCGCAACATAAAATATCGCTCGCGCGCCGCCACCCCCGCCACCCCCGCTGCCATCGCAGCATCTCCTTCCTTTCTGGTGACCTCACTCACTCGCAGGAAGACAACAGCCCTCAAGGAAACCGTTATTTGGCTGCGGTATTCTGTGAGGTGGAGGTACATTCCCCAGTCGGGTAGCTTACAATTACGCTCCCTACCTCTCTTTTCGCCAGAGCTTCGTTTGTCAGTCAGCAGGGTGTACCGCATGCAGGTGAATTTGGCTTTGGTTTAAAGATCTTGATGAACCACTTACACCGCAAGGTAGTTTGTTTATTTATGTAATAAGTCTACAAGAATTACGTATAACAACTTACGTCTATAGTGTGTAGTCTAAGCATAGCAGTGTTGCTTGGAGTCTCGGCCTGAAGGTTTTCTTTATTTTCAATACTGGAAATATTATTCATCATTATTATCCACTTTATAATTATTTTGTAATTTTTGTACAACACCAGACCCTAGGCGCGTCGCGTCTCTTTGGCGGTAAGTATCTCGACAAAGCCGCGTGCCCGTGCTATTTCTGTTATGAAACATACCTACTTCCACAATCTGATATTTAGACAATAATGATGAACATGAAAACGAATACTAGGTAGAAATTGACTTTATTACTTATAATACAAACCAATATTTACATGCTATTGTATATGTCTGAATCAAGCGATCTAAATCATATGACATAGGTATTGTATTAGCTTTGTAATGTACCCTGTTCAAATGAAAATAAATTATATTATTATTACTACTTAGACAGGATAAGCACACAAATAAAACTAGGATTTTTACATGACACTTTCACAGAAATCTCGTAATTTTTTTCTAGGTAGGTATTTAGGACAAGACGTAGTAAAGTAGGCAGATAAATAAATAAGTAGGAAGGAACTTACATTTTTTCCGAGATCTTTTGGCTTTCATATTTTTATAATGCGTACTAAACTTTCTTTTCCCTGGCAAATTCAAATTCAATCAGTCCTGCGAAAAAAAACCCTCGATTACCGACTAGATACGTTTATGATATTGGCTATAGCATGTTGAAATCATGTTTCAAGCCTGAATTGATACATATTTTACAAGGTTCATAAAATAACCTACTCAACAAAGTATCTAATTCATTCTTTGTATTTTTTACGATTTATATACATTCATTATATTGGTAAATTAGTTATACTTACAGTTTTTCACAAAAAACACAAATTCACAACACGTAATTTTGCTGGAGCATCCGACGCGCGTGGTGTCACCTTGACATATAAAAACACACTGGCCATTAGTGGCGACACTGGGTACTAATTCGTAATATCGGAATGTGCGTCATTTTTCATACATTTTTCTATGGAGAATTTACGTAAAACATATCTAGATTTTAGGGCTTTAAAAGAGGAAGTCTTTGTTTGTAAAGGTACAAAAAAAAAGTATATGTTATATTTATTGGTTTCTTCAGTCTTCAAAAAGTGTTTCTTTTTATCAATTTGTGTTGATTTATTGGGTTAAATCTGAAAAATACGAAGGCATGTTTTTGCATTTTTTCTCAATTTTGTGCGTTTGTTGACCTTTATTATAAAACAACTATTAGATTTTAAGAGTTTAAGATAATCATACAAGAATTTTTGGTCTTTGATTGTAATATATACAAATTATCATTGATATCAATCATATCTAAATAGGTTAAATATGAAAAATCGTAACACTCTTTTCACAGTTTTCACGATCTGGCCCCTTAAATCAAGATGTTAGTGCCTTGCGTGATTTGATTATGTAACTTACTTTAACATTCGTAATTATAATACACATACAAAAATATAATCTACTTAGTCCTTTTTTCACACCTTACTATTAAAACATCCTTACCTCTGGTGCATTAAACAAATTCGATCTTACATCGTATTTTTTTTTTACTGAAAACCTGCCCATTTGTTTTCAAGAATACTGTTTAAGTCCCAAAAGTGTACTTAGAAATTAATCTTGAAAAATAAAACTTATTTATGAACCATATACAAACATTGTTATATTCAATACATGTTGAGTTATCGTTAGCACACCACCGCCAAACTAAATTCTTGTGGTCTGGTCGTGCAGAGGAATGTATATTCTGATGTGTGTGTTACCATTTGAATTGACTTTTTGTCATGAAAATATTTAAAACAAGTGCTAGTATGAAATCAAGTAAATAATTTTTTAATTCAATCTCGATTCGGTCAACTTTCATATTGTAATCGTAAAATTATTACTTACGAGCAGCATAATTAATTAGTTGGTCTTCTGGCATATTAGGAAAAAAATGTGTCCCATTTTGCGCGTGCCAGGATTTACTGCCTATTTCATTATGATGCGTGCGAGTACATTGGCGTGATTTTTGTGGCCCACCAAAGTTTCATTCTCTGACCAAAAAAAAACCGTGATTTAGGCTCAACCTCAGCTGCACATGGCCCCTGCCCTGCCGATTAGCGAAAGAGGCTCTGGCGAAAAAGGGTAACGCAGCCAAATAACAATTCCCTTGAGGATTGTTGTGTTCCTGTGAGTGAGTGAGGTCTCTAGAAAGGAAGGAGTTGCTGCGTCAGCAGCGGTGGTAGCGGCGCGCATACTATATTTCATGTTGCGAACATTCCTATGGCTACGGTAACCGCTTCACATCAGGCAGGCCGTATTTTTATACCGTTAGTCTTTGACGCTACATTTACGACTTTCGTTTTATACGCGGCACCGCGTGGCATCCCTTGCGGTCGGTTCCACATTCGACTCTGAGGAGAGGTGAGGTCGACTTGTGAGAGCAGCAAGGATTGGCCATCCCTGGTAATACTATTACTTATATTGTGGCCTAAGCCAACCTCATTTGCACGTGATGCACCCCGTTAACTAATAAATAAGACAGGTATAAGACACGTAGGGCACAGGTTATTCATTAACTGCCCGGCTGGGGATGTATCATCACCTGACGGAATACGGCAGTCAAACATCCCTATAGGGTCGTGTTGCTGCGAGTGAGTGAGGTCACCAAGAAGAAAATCCAGGAGTTGCTGCGTTGGCAGCGAAGGCGGCCGTGGGCTACAATACTTCATGTTGCGATTTGCATTTATACAGCTACGGTAACTGCTCTTCACCAGGCGGGTGGTATGCTTGTTTTCATCCGACATTGCACAAAAAAGCAAGTTACGGTTTTTAGGGTTCCATACTTCATAAGGAAAAACGGAACCCTTATAAGATCACTTTGTTGTCCGTCTGTCTGTCTGTCAAGACCCTCTTAAGTCGAGAATGCGTGGAGGTATCAAGCTGAAATTTGAACTGTATACTCAGGTCTACGGTCCCATGAAGTTGTAAAAAAATCAAACTGCTCAGTTTACGTAAAAAAAAAAAAAGTTACGGCTGTTTATTCAGCAAAAAACGCGTATTTCGACATTCTCAAGGGAATCAAAACCTATAGGGTACTTCCCGTTGACCTAGAACTATGAAATTTAGCAAGTAACATCGTTATAGACTACAAGTACAGGAATAAATCTCAAAAGTATACATTTGTAATTAAATCTTAAAAAATAGGAGGTCTATATTTTTTATAGAAGGTCGAAATTTCAAATTGAAGCTACAAGTTCAAATGGGGTATCATATGAAAGGGCTTGATGTGCACATTGCAAAATATATTTTATTTATTTTTTCCGACGTATTATTTCTTATTTATAATGAAAAATATCAAATTTATAATGATCCTACGTACGGAACCCTCGGTGGGCGAGTCCGACTCGCACTTGGCCGGTTTTTTAGGAATGTTTCTATTAAGTACATTGGTAAGTAGTCTACTATAAAACATTCCTAAAAAACCTTAATTTGTTATAAAAAACAATTTAAAAATGACAAAATTTAAGGAGGACAATGATGGGATTTGAACTCACGACCTACGTATTACGAGTAGAGCGCTGTTCCAAATGAGCTATCAGGCTGATTTCTGAGATTGGCGAATTTTTGTATTATATAGTGAATTCGCATTCATTATGTTTTTTTAAAAGCAAATCTTCATTTTCTTTTAATAAACATTTTTAAAACATATGCACGAAATTAGACAAAAGAATGATATTAAATATAGCGTCCCTCGAGAAAACAGTTAAAAATCTTAAGTCCCGTCGTTCACTGAAATCACAATATTAACTATAAGAATATGGTGACTGTATGACAAAAAAATATTCTTATCATCCTTTAGGCTGAAAATAAGTCAACCTGAGATACGATAAGAATAATATTTACTTTCGTAACAACCATAGTAACAACAAAGATTTCGTTTACAAGTTGCTATTTTTCTTCGACCGCGGCGCTAGTATGTACGTTGCACAAAAAATCTGCCGCTACTAGCGCCAAAAGTAACTAAAAATGCAAAAGCATATCAGAGCGACATCTATTGGTAGGGGTAAAATTGAAGATTATTTTTTAGTGAAAAGCATCTTTTGTTAACTTTATTATTAGTGTTAAATATCAGACAAAAACTATTTTGTGTAATTTTTAAAATTATTTTATGATTATGTATCAAACTTCGTTGAGAAATATTCGTTATTAAATTTTTTCATGTCTTATTGCCAGCACCATCTAGAAATAATACGGAATTTTTGCTTTCTTTCGGTGCACGATATTTTGTATGGGACTACAACTCTATATTAATTTATTTACTCTATGGTATTAGTAAGATAAATATTTAAAAAGAAAGTAGAGTATATTGTAGGAATAATAATTCAAAAAGTTGGAAATAAATACAAGGTGTCTTTTTATAAAAAAATATGACAGAAGTGATGGTACAATATAAAAAGAGACATGGATATCATGGATCAAGAAATTATTGTAAAAAATGTTCAGCTCGTGGCTTTAAATGCCAGCGACCGATCCTTTTCACGTTGATATAGATATGCTGCCAGATACATTACAAGATCAAAAATTGGAAATAAAAAAAATATTCAGCTGTCAAACAAGATTTTGGGAAGATGGTTAAAGGACTATTTTGGGTATAATTTTTGAAAGTTTATAGCTGAGCAAGCACTGAAATTTTTTTTACCTGTTTCCATCACTACTTGTGCGAAAATGCCTTTTCATCAGTTGTAGCAATAAAAACTAAATACAGAAGCAAAATCGCTATTGGTAGTGATGTACGTTGCGCACTTTCTTGTGTTGAACCCAGAATCAAAAATTTCGTTAAATGATATATGCAGGCTTATCCGTCACATTGACTCTCCTTCTAATTAATATAACTAGTGTTTGTAAACCATATTACAAAAAAGTATAAAAAAAAATTATAGGAAAATAGTTTATGTTAATTTCTTTTGCCTGACACTAGATGGCGCTGTACCATGTGCCGTTGTATTTAAATCGCGTAATGGTTTGGTTTCTCCGAATAATGACCGGAGACCATTCTGTTTAGTTAAACCCCGGCCACTCCATACAAAAATGGCGCTTTTGCATGTAGTAACCAAATGACGCCTGTACACGTGCCTATGTTTGAGTGACGTTCTCTAGGGCTGACATTATTCAATTATTAGTCGGACATGTAAGGGGGTGTAAGTAGTTCATCAACATCTTTGCACCAAAGTCAATCTCACCTGCACGGGGTACACTCTGCTGACTGACAGACGAGGCTCTGACGAAAAGAGAGGTAGGACCATAGCGTATTTTTTAAGCAGCCCGAAATTTCAAATACCTCCACCTCACAGAATACCGCAGTCAAATAACAATTTCCTTGAGGGTTGTTGTGTTCCTGCGAGTGAGTGAGGTCACCAGAGAGGATGGAGTTGCTGCATTGGCAGCGGGGATGGCAGCGCGCGAGCGATATTTAATGTTGCGAGCGTTAATATGGTTACGGTAACCGCTTCACATCACCCCCCCTAGCCAAGTGTAATTCGTAGCGAAACGAACGTTAGATAAATCACGTGACATTTGTCAATTCTTATACTAAAATGTTCGATTTTGACAAATGTCACGTGATTTATCTAACGTTCGTTACGCTACGAATTACACTTGGCTAGGGGGGGCTGGTGGTACGCCCAGTGAAGAAAAAAAAGAACATAGTAAATACACTGACTTCATCCAATATTTACAAAACGCCTTGTATAATTGCCATTGCTAACTTACCCAAAATTTTATATTTTCTAATCACCACTAAATCGAATGTTCGCCTTCCGAACACCGGTTCATTGTAATGGTCAAACCATTTCATTCTCACTAATTGTAGCTTTTTACTATTCATATAAATGCGTTCGTAATGATTTGATTCATTTTCATATTCACATGGAACAAACGTAATTTAAAACTAATACCACACATGACACGCACAATAAACATTAAAATGTAAATAAGAAAATTGTAAACATTAACAATGAACCACCATAACTCAAGTGACAGCAATGTCACTTCCGCGTCTGCGCACTCACTTGCTCTTTGAGACATATAAATCTGCTATAATGCTATCTTTTTCTTATCTCGTATTAATTGTATCTTGTATCCTACTTTGACAGACATGAATTAGTTATGATTAAACTATGGCTGCCACATGCTTTTTAGGTAATTTAAAAAAAAAGCAGTACATTATTTCATCCAAAAGGATCGAATAAATTTCTTTTTTTAACTGTCCATGCATTGAGACATCCATCCACTGCACAAGTAACTCCCATCTTTTACATACTCCCGTATTTTAAACTGAATGGAGAATAAAATACAAGCGACGTGAATTTGTAGGACGTTGACGTTTACCTATAACTGTGGTTATGTGCTCAATATATCCTACTGGACTAGGGGGTGCTTTCAAGTATTTGGACTCCTTTCTGTACTTAGTCCTCCCTTAGTTAGGAAGGACTACGCAGGCGTTTCGATGGAGACTCTAAGAGAAAATAAATAGTCCTGTATATGAATACCGAATACACACGATACGACTTCATCCCGTTATTTCATTACACCGTCCGACACGACTACGACACGACACCACAGTCCTAAAGTGGCAGCCCAATGTGACGCAAGAGCGAGTCGACACTGAAGCAGTGGCGGCTAACTCAAGCATAAAGGACCTAACTATATTATAACCAGGTAAGGTCGGACCACGTCGATACCAAAATACTTCTGGATGAGCATTAATTTTACTCCCGAACAATTTGAAAAACCGCTGGCGAATATAGGAAGCGGACAAAAGGGCTCAATGTCAACTTCTCACATCGTTGCATCTCAGCGACCGAAGTAAATCAGATGCAACTTTTGCAAGAGGTTGGGGCATGGGATGGAAGTCTGCAGAAAACGACAAGGAACTTTGCAACAAAACGATAAGGTCAAACCAGATCCCAAACAAGCAAGAATCCCGACGCCCACTCCAGCTGCAAAATTTTCATGTTACGGATGTGGCGCTCCCGGAGTATACCGCAATAATTGGGAAACCGGTGCTAAAAGACCAACAAAAACTCCAGAAGCAAAGGGCAGCCTCGGATTCTGCGCTGTAAATATTGCACAAGAAACACGCTCAAGGCCGATAGTATTTTTGAAAATAGCTGGCTTGAAAGGAACAGCATACGTGGATACTTGTGTCAAGATAAGCGTTGAATCCACAGACCTATATCATCTGCTGCTGGAACGAGGTCAAAAATTTAAAGGCGACACCGTTAACGTCACGCTAGCTGACGGGGTATTACGACGGCAAAAGATTAAGACCTTTTACGCCCACGTAGAGCTTTGCAACCGGGAGATACCAACAAGCTTTATCGTCTTGCCCGAATCCTCGGACAATAGAACCTTGTTGGGGATTAACTTTCTGCAGCAGGCGGGCATCATCCTGAATATTGCTCAATTCACCTAAAAGTATATCGATAAGCCAGAAGAAGAGTTCGAGCTGTACCATGAGCACTTTGTCACATTCAAGGAACAAGAGAAACTAGCTTGGTCGCCACCTAAGACTGTCGACCCAAAGATAGACAGTACTCCTGAAGACTATGTACCACACATAGGTGTAGCTCCTGTTACCTTAAAAAGAGACAAAGCAGTAGTATCGAACAGGCCAGATCTTATGGCTCCTAAAGATCAAACACCCGCGTTACCTACGGAAGGGGCAAAGCGGAAATACCAGTTGATCCCTATAGACCTACCTCCTAAAATTGCGCGTAGGGATGAAGTTATATTCGACGGGCATTCTCCGCGAATGGAGTATATTTATGTTGCAAGATGCCGTCCAAAGCATAGAGGAAGCAGAAAATACAGCCCATCCAAAATTTGCGAAACTTTTCGGACCGCATGACAGTGATGACATTGGACTTTATTCCTTGGATGTTTTTAGGAACTTCAACGACGCACAACTAAACAACGTGCTGTACCAGTTTGCCGATGTATTCATTCCGAATGGTTTACCTACACCGGCGCACCCACTAAGAAAGAGAAGGCAACCACGTTAAATTAATTAATTCCCAAAAATCTTTGGGAATTAATTAATTTATATTGTCTATTTCAGAGCCTAGAATATAAAAGCATTTGGTGAAAGGCATGCATTTAGTTAATACCTCGTAAGCTTCTGTGCTATACGTAACATCTCGTCCGTAACTCACTTGTCGATCCAGAGTTCTCTTGGCTGCACCACCGATACCATCAGCAACACCTTTCCCATGCCCGCTTTCCGTAAACGACCAAGTTGAATATTCAAGTTTTAGTTTTTTGGCGAACAAATTCAACAAAAAAAAGTTTTTCTTTTGTCGGTACTGGGAACTGGGACCGTCTGAGTAGAAGTGGATGACTTTCACGCCAGGTTTATTTTCTCTGATCATTTTTATTACGGGAATGAGGTGAGACCAGATCGCCGCGGGTTCGTGGCAATTATTATGGTTAGATTGTGCAAAAGTATTGTCCTTCATCAGCAAAGTACACCATTCCTGTAAATAAATGAACCTGTAAATAAACTTACCGAAACTCCAGAACAGAGCAACAATGTAGAATTGTGTAGATTCTACATACCTATTTATATTTATGATTAAATATTTAAATAAATTGCTGACGTCAGACAATAATATCAAAAAAGTGACGACAAAATAACTAAACACATAACAAACACTGTTTTGTGGTACGGTAAAACATTATATAACTAAAACGCATGCATACCTGTGTGCAGGGTTATTTGGTGTTTAGAGGCCCCAAAGTGCATGGATTGGATTTTTTATTATTAGATCAAATAGCGCTACATCGGAACCATCTAACGTCATGAACTCTATAATTGTCGATGTCGAAGTTCACGCGCCTCCTGTTATTGCTGATAAATTGCACAATGACGAAAAACCAATTTTATTTGATTTTACATTTTGATTTTAATAATTGTAAGCGATGATGTTGACAAGTTCGACGAAATTATTAAAATTGTCGAAAATCTAAATATTGATAGACCTGATATTAAACATATTATTCCTGACGTTGAATTTGTTTTCCAAATTGGGACTGATAATTTGGTATGCGATGAAGAATCTTTGAAAGTGGTTGATAAAATCTCCGATGACCCGTTACAAATTGAGACTCAACCACTGACAGATAACAAAGTTCAATCCTTAAATATGGTCGAATTAAAGTTGGATGATTCAAAAACTTCTGTTAGAAAACGCACGTCACTTAACAATAAAGAAAACCATTCTGATCCAAAGAAAATAAAGTCTTCATATTTGCCAAAGAAAAAAAAAATCCTAAAAACTTCAAATCCCTAAAAACTATCGTCACTCGTACACTGGAGTGTGACAGATGCAAGACAAAGCTACCATTACATACTAATAATATGGTGAAATGTATGGCTTGTAAGAAACTGATTTGTTCACTATGCAGCGACAATTCAACTCATTTTGATTACATCTGCGATACGTGCTATGGTGAATAGAACTTTGCCTTTAATTCGTTATGAAGCAAATAATCTATTTATTTTAATCTATTTACTAATTACGTTGGTGGTGCTAGCTTGTTAGAGAGAGGCCCCATCTGTGCGTTGCGTTGCGTCGTCGTAGCGTCGCCGCTGCGACGTTTTTCATATATATTTTGTGATATGCCCCATTAAGAGCGAGGCTCCATTAGTGCGTTGCGCTGCGTTGCGTTGCGTCGTCGCTGCGTCATTTTCCATATATTTTTTATAACATGCCCCATTAGGCCGTTGCGTCATCGCGTGCGACGTTTCAACCATAAAGTTAATATACCTTCGGACAAGAGACGAAGCGGGAGGGAGGGTAATGCGCTGCGTTGCCGGAGCTCCGCCTACGACGGCTGACAGCGATCCACAGCTAGAGGAGGAAGCTAGACGAGCGTAAACATTTTTTATCTTACGATGAGTGAGCAGGATAATATTGATATAGATTTTCTCATACCCTTGGTCCAAGAAAGACCCATTATATGGGATAAATCACAAGAACGCTACAGTGATAAATTTTGTAAAGCGAATGAATGGGCAGATGTTTGTAAGAAATTATTTCAAGGTTACGAGGAGTTTGATGATCAAAAAAAGAACAAGATTGGTGAGTTGTTATTTATTTTGATATTTGTAAATTTAATACATAAGTTAATTTATATCTTTTTCAACTGCCATGGTAAAGCCCCTTCTGGACTCATAAAGTAATTAGCAAAATGATCTCTGATAAAATTTTCGGCTAATGATTCTTCATTAGCATGAGGTCTCAATTGTGGGAACTTACTTATTGCCATATTGTCTTGTTGTCGTAAACAATCGTGTTGTGTAACAAAATTATGTAAAACACAACATGCTTTCACAATATTAATAGTTAAATCATATGATGTATCAATTGGCCTATGTAAAATGCGCCATTTATTTGCCATGATCCCAAATGCACATTCCACGTACCTACGAGCTCTGCTGAGGCGATTGTTGTTGAGAGGATTGTTTCCACCGTATGGGCGCATAACATGCTTACTTAAACCAAAAGCTTCATCACCGACGAGTACATAAGGGATTGGTGGCTCGTTGTTATGATCATTTCCAAGTGGTTGAGGAGCAGGCAATGGTAATTCATTTCTCATTAAAATCTTGTACAGTGTCGAGTTTCTAAAAATAGTAGAATCACTTTCCTTTCCATATGCACCCACGTCGACAAAAACAAACTTATAGTTTGAGTCAACAACCGCCAGCAAAACAATAGAAAAATAATTTTTATAATTATAAAACAGAGAGCCACTTTTGTCTGGTTTTATTAAACGTAAATGTTTCCCATCAATTGCCCCGAAGCAATGAGGAAAGTTAGCTTTGAGATCAAAATCTAATGCAATATTTTGTAGTTTTTCTACTGTGATCTCTTCTATGTACTGTGGTCGAACATATTTCCATATAGCTTGACAAACTGACGAAATAGTTCTAGAAATTGTTGCTCTTCCACGTTTAAATTTGAAATGCAAGTCGTTTATCGAATTTCCGCTGCCCAAGTACCTGAAATAGAAACACAAAAAATATACAACCATTTAGATTGGTCAGTGTGGACAAGTTAGGTACTATTTTTTTCTTTCTTTGCAGGTAACGAGGTTGTGAAAAAATGGAGAAGCGTGAAGGACAACTTTTTTCGATACTTATACACACACAATAGAGGGCAACTTATCCCTAAACTGCCGCCTGTAAAAAAGTTCTGCAGGAGGTTTACCTGTGACAGAATGAGGGGTGCTATTATACATAGTCAGGTACTTAAGCAGATCATCTTGCCAATTAGATTTTTGACTTTGGCTAATTCGTAGTCTTTTTAAAATGTCGCGGTTCTGCCGTTCAACCTCTCCATTTTGTTGGGGCCAATAGGGAATGCTATGGAACAATCTTATGCCAAACTCAGTACAAAAATTTCTAAACACCGCGCTAGTAAACTGCGGCCCGTTGTCTGCAGTAATACTTACCGGTGCACCTAATCGGGAAAATATTTCTTTAAGTATGCTTATGGTGTGTGCAGTATCAATAGTTTTAGTAATTTCTTTATAACGACTAAAATAGTCTACAACTACCAAAAGGTAATGACCACTCGGCAACGGCCCAAGAAAATCAATAGCTACGTCAATCCAGGGTTGTACTGGAAGATCCCGCCTGCGCATGGGGTTGGGAGGATTTGGTGCGGAAACCAGAGTGCAACCTTTACACGCCCTTACGCAATGTTCCGCGTCTCTGTCAATTTTGGGCCACCACACTTTTGAACGTAACCGGGTTTTCATCGCGACAATTCCTGGGTGACCTTCATGCGCGGCTGCTAGTACTTTCGACCTCAGACTAAAAGGAATTACAATTTTATTCCCACGTAAAACGAAATTATCCTGAAAACAAAGTTCGTTTTCAAAAATCTTGTAAGTGTTTACGCTCTGGTCCCAATTATTATTATAAACACCGTTTTTTACTAACCCTAATTCACGGTCTGACTCGCAAGCTTCCTTCAGTTCACTAAGAGCAATTGCCACAGGACGACACTCATCGATAACTAAGTTTATGTAATTCTCATCGTCGAACGAGGGCGAGGTGGTTGTTCACCGGAACTCAAACGTGACAATGAATCAGCGATGTTTTTCTTGCCAGGGCTATATACGATTTTAAAATTATAAGCCTATAGGCGTAAAACCCAGCGCTCGATTCTCGCACACGGTTTGGATTCCGGACCGAAAATTACCTCTAAAGGCTTATGATCACTGACTAGCTGGAAATTATCTTTCCCAAACAAATACATATCAAAATGTTCAACCGCCCAGACTAACGCAAGAGCCTCTTTTTCAGTTTGGCAATATCGTTTTTCGCGGTCAGTGAGACTCTTGTTACCGTATGCGATTATTCGCGGTCCTTCGGCGCCATGCTGGACGAGTACAGCCCCTAATCCAACTGGACTAGCGTCGGCAAAGACCTGAGTTCTATCTTGTGGGTTGTAATAGCCCAAAGTTGTGATTTCGGTTATCGCTCGTTTCAACCCGCTAAATGCTTGTGCTTGACTGTCCTTCCAGTAGGAAGTAATATCAGCACCTTTGCTAAGTTTTAGTCTCAGCAGTTTGCGCAACGGTTCAGTCCATGTCGCCAGATTAGGGATCCATTTGCCTACATAGTTCACTAATCCCAAGAAACTCTGAACTTCTTCAATAACGGTGGGATCTCGAAATGATTCTATGGATTTGACATATTTGTCGAGGGGTTTGACTCCATCACAGGACAATTGGTGTCCAAGAAATTGTATTTGCTTGACACCATAAGCACACTTAGTATCATTAAGTAGGACATTGTTGTCCTTTAATACTTGCAGCACTTTTTTGAGTCGCGTCTCATGTTCTGTCTCATCGCTCCCAAATACGACATCAGACAATATCATCTATAAAGTTTACCACTCCCTCACAAGGTAGAAGAATCCTTTCTAAATTCTTTTGAAAGCATTCGGGAGCGCATGAGATGCCAAACATAAGGCGCTTGTACCTAAACAGTCCCTGGCCACATATAAAGGTTGTTATGTGTCTGCTATCTTCATTTAATTCTAGTTGGTGGAATGAATTTTTTAGGTCCAACTTAGAGAAAACTTTGGCATTTCTAAACTTGGGCATCAGTTGCTCTGAAGTAGGCAGCGGATGCTTCTCTCTGATGATAGCTCAATTGGCTTGCCGCATATCTACACAAATTCGAACATCCCCATCCCCCTTGAGAACAGGTACCAGAGGGCCCATCAACAGGCTCTATAATATCCGAATCAAGTAATTCTTGAATTTTTTTATTTATTTTGGACTCCAGGGGGATAGGAACTCTTCGACAAGGCTGAGAAACGGGTCTGACAGACGTATCAATTGGTATACGAATTTGAACATTTCTAATTTTAGGAAACGTACCGTCGACTACATTTATTCCTAATCCTACTTTTAGGTCTCCAAGCTTAGTTGCAGTGTCTTTTCCGAGCAAATTTCTGGTGCCATCTTTTACGACGTAAAATGTCGCATCTTTCACCTTAATTCCATTGCCGACCATTAAAGAAGACTGAAAGGACCCAAGAACTATTAAAGGATCCTGACTTCCGTAAGCCATAAATTTCTTGTCCGGATTTTCAACTTGATTTTCAACATGAATACCATTGCTCTTAAGGATCTCCCAAGTTGAATCATTAATAATATTGTATTTGCAGCCTGAATCTATCAACATCTCAATTCCTACACCTCCCAGAGTACACGTGATAGTGTCGTCACCGTCAATATGAAAAATATAATCTATTTCCACAGGCTTAATTTTGGGTTTCTTAGCAGCATCGACGGCTTTTGCAGGAACATCACTAGCTTTACGTTTGTTTGGCCTTGTCCGGCAATATCTGCGGAAATGTCCAACAAATCCACATTTCAGGCATTTTTGTCACGTGCTGGGCAAAACTTGTAATCATTATTAGGATGATTTCCACCACAACGACAACATGGAACAGAATTTGGTTTCTTTTTTGCGATTTCGACTCTGTTAATTGTCAAATCCTTAATAGGTCCAAGCGAATTAAAATTATTAAGTTGTCGGTTTACAGTCTCTAACGCATTGGCTTCGAAAATTATTTTCTCAAGCGTGACATCATCCCCAAGAGTTAGAATTTTTTTTTCGCAACTCTACTGATTCACATTTTTCGGTTATTTGATCAATCATATTTTCCTCAGAAGCGGTAAATTTACACTTAGAGCATTGGTGCCTTAATCTTACGAGAAACTTATCAAATTTTTCCCCGATTTCCTGCTTAATAAGCCTAAACAAATGGCGTTCGTAGACCCGACTTTGCTTTCGAGAAAAGTATTCGTCTAACTTGTTAATAGCAACAGTGAAAACATCGACACCAGCAACAACTGTTTCTATATGTGCGCCCGGAATATTATAATAAATTTCTTGCAGCGCCAGTCCACCCCTGTTAATTGTCAAATCCTTAATAGGTCCAAGCGAATTAAAATTATTAAGTTGTCGGTTTACAGTCTCTAACGCATTGGCTTCGAAAATTATTTTCTCAAGCGTGACATCATCCCCAAAAGTTAGAATTTTTTTTTCGCAACTCTACTGATTCACATTTTTCGGTTATTTGATCAATCATATTTTCCTCAGAAGCGGTAAATTTACACTTAGAGCATTGGTGCCTTAATCTTACGAGAAACTTATCAAATTTTTCCCCGATTTCCTGCTTAATAAGCCTAAACAAATGGCGTTCGTAGACCCGACTTTGCTTTCGAGAAAAGTATTCGTCTAACTTGTTAATAGCAACAGTGAAAACATCGACACCAGCAACAACTGTTTCTATATGTGCGCCCGGAATATTATAATAAATTTCTTGCAGCGCCAGTCCACCCATGTGCAATAGCATTGCTCTTTTTGCCTCTGGTGTAGCAACATTTGTCGCTGTCAGATACAATCCCAGTGCAGTATTCTGTGAGGTGGAGGTACATTCGCCAGTCGGGTAGCTTACAATTACGCTCCCTACCTCTCTTTTCGCCAGAGCTTTGTTTGTCAGTCAGCAGGGTGCACCGCGGGCAGGTGAATTTGGCTTTGGTTCAAAGATGTTGATGAACCACTGAGTGCTTCTTAATTAAATAAATTAATGTATTTTCGTCTAGAAGATACCATGTCACTACTACTTACCCATTATTATAATAAATAGTTAAAAAAAATATTCAATAAAAAGAAATAAACTTAAAAAAAATATTAAACTAACTACAAAATCCTGACAAGAAAAAGCCAAAAATAACTACGGGAACAATATTTTCTGTCACCTAAGTTTAGATGTGTCACTAATCTGCAGTACCCTAATAATAATATCTATCCAAAAGAAGTATATTAGTCAATGTCATCATTTTAATCAAAACTGTCTCTATATATAAATCATCAGCTTAACAAACTATTAGTATCATTTAATTCGTTTAATCATCAAAATAATAGATCTATCACCAAATAAATAGATCAGCTCCTTAATTTAATGAAAAAATGGCTAATAGGGGCGAAGTCATCGTTTTGATATCTTGGCCTTCAGATACTAACCCAAATTGGCGTCATATTCACTGACGAGTCTTACCAATACTTGAGTAGTCCACTTGCAAACCACGTTATGTTAAAAAAAACGTTTTTTTTTCTAATGACTGCAATCGGTTGATGATTTAAAATACTAACATCTCTGTTTAATATAATCTGTCAATACACGTTATGTTAGGAATAAAATGGAATAGAAAACTCAATATTCTTGCAAAAGTCGCTATGTCGATCCACAGTCCACTTTCAAAAGTCTCTAAGTTACTGTTAACTTGCATACATCGCTATGTTGCGTAGTGACTCGTGCAAAGTCCGCCATCTTGGGCCAGTACGCATGATACAGTCGAAGTGCATGCACGCGTTACTTTGTTTAGGTACTGCAGGCTATTAAAAACAAAGTATTTTGTGATAGAAATATCATGGATTGTCAATAGAAAGAAGTTGTTTTTGTACCAAACAGAAGAGGACGTAAAAAGGTACCTGATAAATCTACATGGAAGAGACAACTTGAAAAATCGAATTTTTACATTCAATTCAATTTACTATTCGGTAGATCTGCAAAAAGTAGTCATGCTACCTCGGATGGATCAATTTAAACGTGCGATATTTTGTCCACGTATTATTGCATTCAACAATGGTGACGTACCTTTAGGTAATTCTAAAAAAAGGTAAGAATATACCATTCGCAGCTGCTGGAATGAAAGTGTTTCCGGTAGGAAGAAGGAAGACATTATAGCCACAATTAATGCATTTCTATTACATATCCAATATATCTATAGCTACGACCCGAAGTCCCGTTTTTGATCTGTCACCCAAAGAAGTACGAAGATTAGCATATGAACTAGCGGTCTCATATAATGGGAAAAGATGGGATGGCAGGACCAGACTGGTGTTCAGCATTCAAGAAGCGTAACTGAGAATAATCAATAAGATGCGCACAAGAGCTAAGTCTCTCCAGAGTCACTAGTTTCAATATATCAAACGTGAGTGCCTTTTTTGACAATTTGGAAAAAAGTAATGGATAGAGATAAATTCGATCCAAAAGACATGAATAATACACACGAGTCTGGTATAACTACCGTCCAAAAACCAGATCGAATTGTAACAAGGAAGGGGATGTGTCAAGTTGGTGCGTCAGGAGAACGTGGAACATTGGTTACAGTAATAGTAGCGGCAAATGCATTTGGAAATTAAATTCCGGCAATGTTTGTATTTCCGCGTTTGAGGTACAGCTTACACTTGGTACTGGATGATCCAGGCGGATGCATCGGCGCAGGAAATTCGTCTGGGTGGATGCGAGAAAATGAGTTCTTAATATTTTTGAAACATTTTCAAAGCTACGCGCGAGCATCACAAGAGAACAGAGTGTTACTGCTCTTAGATAATAATCCATCAAATATACCATATCCGCGCTCGGTAATTGCAATTTTTAAAGATCGCATCGATCTTTAAAAATTGCAAATCACGCTGCGCGTGGTTCTGCCCTTCTATTGAGGCCAGCCAGCCCTACGTGCTCCTGCTCCTGCCCTATTTCACGAAGTTTTCTTCAGTCACGAAGATCCAGTGTATTTCCATAATGTTCGTAAGTTTTGACTTTGACTTTCAGCCAGTTTCTAAGTTTCAGACAGTCAGACAGGTCAGATAGATTTTTTGTGGTCATAAAAGGCAAACAAGCATTATACGTCACCTCATCGTTGGCCATGAATATATCCTATATTAAAAGCTGTGCAATGATTGCCTTCCAAAAATAGGTAAGAACATTTTAAAATGTTAAAAATATAAACATATTGTGTAATTACTTTACAGGTCTGACAGCGAGTACTATAAATAGAAGAACAAGTCTGCCGCCAAGCGGGCAGCCGACGAGTTCGCGTCGGACTACGAAGAGGCCTCGACTTCATTACCGTATGCTTTTTTTTATTCATTTACTAATTATGCTATTATTATTATTTACGTAGAATGACATTAATTAAGTTGATAGTATCGCGATAAGGTGTACTTAACTGAATAAGAAAATGCAAGTACTAAACTAATAATTTAATAGTTCATTATTATAACACATTATGTTTATTTTGTGCATTAGCAGTGAATAGGATATTGATCTACTTAGACGATAGTGTAATACTTAACATTGCATACGTACTTTATTTAATATCTTTTAGTTGGAGTCCGGTTTATTTTTTGGTAAAATTATTTTATATTTTTGTCTCCTTTGCAGGAAAAAGGAGGTAAAGAAGAAGCGCGCAAAATGTACGTCGCTCGCGAATAAAGCCCCGCGGTCAACCAAAAAGGCGGGTTGGCGGTCGGACAGCGACAGCGACAGCGAGGAGGAAGCGCAGAGGGTGGCTGCAAAAACCAAACCTTTGCCTCTAATATCTGCACTCACTCGCCGAGTCGCAGACGGCGTCTCACGCCATACTGCCAACCTGTCAGGAGGTGTATACATAGATATCGATGATTGTGAGTCGTCATAGAGTGAGAGCAACTTACCGATCTCGGAGCTATTTGGCAGATCACGCAGATTACGCAATATGGATTATTGCGTAATCTAGCTCAGGAAAATTCATCAGACATGAGCAATCTCGATCAATCGATACCTGCATAAAGTCAAAACAGTTTACGGAAAAGATCGATTCAAGTGGTCACGATTACCGCCAGCTAGAAATGTACGTACTGCAGCACATAATGTGGTTCAAGTCCCTAGAGTCAGGCCTGCAGCTGAGGTACCTCTTTCTCCGATTGATGCATTTCAGCTAATATTTGATCAAAGAATGCTAAATACCGTTTGATTTGGACAAATAGAAAGCTTGAAGAATTTCAGACGAAATACCCAAAAGATTTTGCTTTTAGACAGACCAATCCTGTCGAATTGAAAGGTTTTCTGGACTTGTTTATTTATTCCGCTATTTTCAAATATAATAGAGAAAGCGTTCTGTCATTATTTGCAACTGACAGCACTGGACGTGAAATATTCAGAGCATCTATGTCCAAAAACAGATTCATGGCACTTCTCTTGGCGCTTCGCTTTGATGATCCTTCTGACCGTGAAACCCGAAGACAAGTTGATCCTGCTTGTCTTATCACTAACATATTACAACCATTTATAAAAAACAGTCAAATTAATCATCCTATGGGTACTAACGTGACCGTTGATGAAATGCTTATAGAATTCAGAGGACGATCCAGATTCAAAATGTACATGCCTAATAAGGATTGAAGATGCAGTGCTTAGTAGATTCTGAAAAATACAATGTTTACAACATCTACTTATATACCGGAAAAGGTTCCGATGGATTTGGTTTGACAGAAGAAGAAAAAAAGAAATCAGTACCAACACAGGCCACGCTTCGCTTGTGTAAGCCTATTATGAACACAAACATCAATGTTACTACAGACAACTGGTATTCCTCAATGGAGGTACTTCAAGAGTTGAAGGAAAGAGGCTTGACAACAGTAGGTACCCTAAAGAATATTAGAGAATCATACCAAAAGAATTTTATTTCTCCCGCACAAAGACTGGCCTGTTGAATCTTCTGTGTTTGGATTTACCAAAGACTGTACTCTAGTCAGCTATGTCCCAAAACAAGAAATAAAGGTGTTGTGCTGTATTCCTCCATGCACCATGACAATAAAATTGATGACACTACTGGAAAACCTGAAGTAATAATGTATTACAATTCAACCAAAGGAGTATTGATATGGTTTTCCTAAAGTGCTCCGTGGCTTTATTCTTCAGGATCGTTGATATAGCATGTTGCAATGCAAAAGTCATCTATGAAAGCCAAAGTGATGTACCAAAGTTGAAAAGATTGGATTTTCTAAAAAGCATTTCAGAAAACCTAAATCAAAGTAATCTGATGACACATCTGCATAGTACACGTTTACCACGACAAATTCGCAGCTCGATTTCATGTATCTTGAAAAAAGATATTCCTGAAGATGCGAGTCACTCTGAAACCGGAGACAAGCTACCCAGGACACAAAGGAAATATTGCTTTCTATGCCATTACAAAAAGAGAACAAAGACTGCAATACCTATGCACTATATGTCTGAAGCCAATATGTTTGACTTGCTCAAAAAAGATATGCCGACGTTGCCGGTAAGCAGTGGAAAAATCCATAGCACGTTTTTTTTATTTGAATAGAAGCATACATTTTTGTTTTGTACACCTTTGAGAGTCTAAAAAAGGTAAAAAGATATATTGTTAAGAATATTTGTTATTTTTGTAGAGGTTTGAAAATACCTTTGTTTTTTGAGACTGTTAGAATAAGTTTATTTATTTTTTAAGAGTATCTCAATAGTTTCTCCAGTTATGTTAATTTTTTCTAGTGCTATAAGTACTTAAAAATAATAAAAAAACAATTTGAAAAAATAAATAGTTTTATTACAGAAAATTACACTTAAAAAATATGAGTCCCAAGGACTCATAGAAGGTGTTTACGTTAGTAAATTTCGCCTAGTGGATTGAGGGTTAAAAAAGAACAAAAAGATACTAAACAGAATATTGAGAATCTTGAGAATAAAATTGAGCAATTGGAACGGTAGTCGTAATCAAATGAAGTGGAAAAAAGAAATATTCCTAAGCCTAAATCGGAAACAAAACAAGATCTACAAAGGTCATTTCAAAACCTTTGCAGTACTATTGGAGTCAACTAGCGAATACTACCGACAAACTTTATAAATTACGCCTATTATTAGATCACATCAAACATGCTTGTCTGACAAATGCTAAAGCCTTCTCCTCACAAAGCATTGACGAATCAATGATTCTGTTCAAAGGCCGGTCTTCTATGAAACAGTACATGCCGCTAAAGCCTGTAAAAAGAGGCTATAAGGTATGGGGCTGTTGCGACAGCAATACCGGATACCTCTACGAGTTCTGCATTTACACTGGAAGATTATAAACCAGAAGAGAGGAAGGATTTGGATATAATGTTGTGAAAACGTTGATAGAGAAGCTAATAGATAAAGCACTGGAAGTATATCACATTATTGTGACATTTGACAATTTCTTCTGTGACTACCGTTTATTGCCATATCTCTATGAGAACGGCATATATGCTACTCGAACCGTGCAAAGACAAAGGAAAAATCTACCAAGTCTGATAAAACGTAAACTGTAGCTTGCAAAAGGTCAATATAAGTGGAGAGTCAGGGGTAATGTAGCTTTTATAGTCTGGCAAGATACCAAAGAGGTTTTATTACTAACCAACACATTTCATCCAAAAGTTGGCAAAACCACCATATTGCGGACTCAGAAAGATGGTACAAAAAGTCGATTGAATACCCTTTAGCTATAAAGGAATATACGAAAAGAAAAGAGTGGGTGGTGTAGATCGCTTTGACCAGATAGAAAGCACTTATTCAGTTGGCAGAAGAGTAAGAAATGGTGGCTTCGCATATTCTATTTTCTCCTTGATACAAGTATAACCGATTTATACTTGTTATACTGCCAAAATGAGAATGTGACAAAATTCAGTAACCTTGAATTCAGAGTCTCTGTTGCAAGAGGACTGATCAGTGGCTTTTCAAGCAGAAAACGGCGATTTGGTCTTGTCAACTGGCACAATTAAACGCCCACCCGTCTTAAGTGGCATAACTTTGTTTACAATAATAAACACCTATAATGTAGAATGACATTTTCTTAAGTGGATAGTTCTACGATAATTAAGACGCTTTAACATTGTTTTTGACGATACCTTATGTTTACGGCTCTTTTACAATCTCAGTTAAAAATTGACTTTCGAACTGATTTTATGCTCGTACTCATATTGATTATATGTGCAAAAAAGAGGTTTGCGAGAACATTCCTCCAATTCAACGAATTTATGAGAAACATTTTAAAACGTCAAAAGTCTAATTTTATTGATGAAATACCAGATATTGAAAATACGAGATTCTTTGTATAGATCAAGAAGGAAATTTTTAAAATGTGACAAGATCATGTTTTCTAAATTAGAAGACGTTAAAATGCCAACTGCCTTCTCCAAAAAAATCTTAGTGTGTGATGACTTAGACAAAGAAAAGATTTTAATATTTTCTTCTCTAAATGCAAGAAAAAATATAAGAAATACTAAAAATCCGGCAGGAGACTATTTTCGAGATGGGATGTTCCAACCGGCACCTGTGTTATTTTATCAGCTTTATAGCATACATTTAGATTTAGGACCTGATGAAGAGACATTCAATGTGGTACCCGTTATTTTCAGACTTTCCCCCAACAAGACTGAAGAAACATAATGGGGAATATGCACGTGACTTAAATATGAACAAAATATTTTTTTTTGTAACATTTATTGCTACTGAAAACACACACATACAATTATTTTTAGAATTTATTTTAATTTAATAATGAAATTTAATCATCAAAAAGTGGCTGTTTTGAAATTACCGCGCAAATTTTCGAAACGCAACACTATTGGTGGAACAAAACGTGACGTCAGTTTTACACGAGACGTCTGCTGTCAACAAGCTATTTGTATGGTTTCTTTTTTGAGGAATAATTGTTATTGTATTGTGTCGCTGTTTTTTTATCTTAAGTTAATAGTTTTATGTGTTCAAAGTATTAATTAATTGTGAAGAAGGACTTAGAGAATGACTGAAACCGGTTTCGTAAAAGCGCAGTCGGATAATCTTCCGAAAATCGACGTGTTTATGATGGCCACGTATTTCGCTTCAAATCCAGATTATACGTCTGCTGAACTCAGAGGAGTAAAAGCTGCGAGGTAAATTAGTTATAGTATGTATATTTATTTGATAAATGATCGTTTTCATGGTTTTGTAAATATAATGTAAACATAACCTCAAAAGCTTCTATGCTGAACTGGGAGTAAATAAAAAGCATGGTTCATATGGGTGATAGGCTGATCATGTTCAAGTGAATATGTATCAAGTGGTCGCAAGTTGTCATTCGATTGCTTGTGGCTCTGTCATTAGGTATTAGGAGTGTGATTTTATGTATGCGTATGACTTGACATTTGCAGCTAATTTCATTATTTTTGTGACAGATCTGGACGAGAATCATATGGAGATTCAGCCATCGGCTATGTACAAGTTAAACGGGAGAAAAGATTATGTATTGTAAAGGCCAGAATAACGCCAGAGCATAATGTCCGTTGTAAATCTTACAATGTAACAGCAACTTGCAAGGAGACTGAGGGGCATATTCTGTCTGTGCAGTGTGAAGATTGCACAGCACATTTAGGTAAGTATTTACTATAAAACAGTGATTTGAATCTGATTAAGTAATAGAAATACCAGTTCCATAGGTATATTATGTAATTATTTTATTATCATTATAGGATAGTATGAAATCATGATGTAGTTATTTGATAATTGAGACTAACCATGATTATTTTGTTTTAGGTGGCTGTAAGCATGCTATTGCTTTCTTAGCATGGCTTCACAGACGGAGTGAAGATCCCCCATCCACAAGTGTGGAATGCTATTGGAAGAAAGCAAAGTTATCTACAGTTGGCACGAGCTTAAAATATATTAAGGCTAAAGAGATTACTTCATCATCATCACAGAATAGAAATATTGAGCAAAAAATGCCACAAAGTGCAAGTTTTCTGTCTATATTGAAAAATTACAGTCATGGTGTGAACGACATGAACAACCAACTTATGAAATATTTTAAAGAACCGACTCCTGTGGAAAAATTGTCCATCCATTATTTAAGAAGCAGGATGCCGAAGAAGCCATCAAATGCTCAAGATTTCATAAAATTTTGTGAAAAGAACATGGACATGAGCTCATGTGAGAAAGCTGTACTTGCAAATATCAATCAACATGACTGTCCTATGTGGTATGAACTTCGATATGCCCGTATAACTGCTTCAAAAGCTCATGAAGCAGCTCACTGTAATACAATGCAAGGTACTTTAACTGAATTAATAATGGGGGCAATAAAATTGAAAGACACAGAAGCAATGAAACGGGGTCGACTTCTGGAAAACCAAGTGTTGAAAAGGGTTGAACGACTAAAAAAAATAAAAATTAAAAAGCGTGGTTTTAAATTGAACCCTAAATACCCTATTATGGGTGCTTCACCTGACGGCATAACCGAACAATATGTGATAGAAGTGAAATGCCCTTTAACAGACAAAGCAATGTGTCGATACATTAAAGACAACCAAGTGTCTTTAAAATATAAAACGCAAGTGCAACTTCAAATGCATTTTTTCAACAAAAATAAAGCCCTCTTCTGTGTTGCAGCAAGTGATTTCGAAACAACTGCAAATGTAAATATAATAGAAATTAACTATGAAAAGAAGTTCTGTGAAGAAATATTAAAGAAATGCTTACTATTTTGGATAAATGCTATTTTCCCATTGTTATACAAATAAATAAAATTTGTATTGTTCATTTAAAATAAAAAAAATAAATAAATTATAAATGACTTTTTATTAACACACATTATATACATATATTTCCTAGTTATTTATAACTTATAACTTATATTTAATAAAACTATTAAATGAAAATATCCCTTATATTATATTTATAACTTCTATCTAAACAAAACAACTATTGAGGAAAATATCTCTCTTCCCATTATAAATATTAAAAGTAATTTATTGTATCCAATAAATTTACTTTTTTACTAACGTATCTTGCAAATTTATTATTCCACAAGTAATTATTATTACTTCATCCACTATAGGGATTAAGTGATGGTCAATGCATGCATGTGGCAGTAACATATTGAATTCTCTTAGTCTGCCTATAACTCTCTCTACATGAATCCTCAAAGCGGCTATTTGCTTTGACTGTTTAACCTCTGCTTTACTACTAGGAGTAGATTCGGAAACTGAAGGTGGCCTGACTAGGGTACAGTTTTTATTTTCTAGCAGGCGTGTTAGATCTTTAAAACCCCGATCTGCCATAACTGCTTTGTGAGGGGGTAAATAATCCAGAAAGTCACAGTCTTCCACAATCATTAGGTCTGTTGCCCTGCCGCTATACCCCTCAGATATGTAATTGACAAGACCATCCGGAGTACAAGAAATCAAATATTTTAAAGTATTACATTTTTTATACTGTGACCAGGTCAGCGACTGATGCACAGCATTTGTTGGCTTTTCTATTTCAATCTCTAGACAGTCAATAATAGAGACAACATTATCATACCTGGCCCTAAATGAAATTGGTAGTTTTTCATATATTTGGGATGGGGTAGGCCAAAAAATTAACTCTTTCATTTTCTCTGAAATGGGTTTACACCTTTCGAAAATATTCTGCTGACTGAGCTCTGTGAATACCCAAAATTTAACGCCAACAAACTAAAAGATTCATTTAATTTAATTTTTCTTAGTGTAATCAAAATATCTATAATGGGAAGAGGGATATTTTCGCTCAATAGTTTTATTAAATAATATGTTCTTTTTGGTAAACCTGATAACATTTTTGGTTCCCTTTCCATAGCAACCAATGTGCATGAGGTTCTTAAATTGTAAGTCACTGTCTGATTCATCTTCATGAAGCCAACTTGAATCAGATGAGCTACGTTCTGGTTCATAATCACTTGATAATATTGACGATTGTGATGAATGAGTACTTGTGAGAGAGACAGTGTCAGCGCGATTATTTAAAAATAATTTTCTTTTTACAAAAAAAGCCTGAGCTGATTTCAAGGGTGATGTTGATGTATTTTTAGATGGTATACGAAACGGAGACAAAGCTATGCTATTATTCTTTGCATTTGCATTAACACCTTTGCTACTATAATGAACTTTACAATTAACTTGCACAGCCTTATCAAATTGCAATATATCTTTACAATGTACATTTGATATGGGGACAGAAGCAGCTCCTTCATCTATTTCATTATTAGAAATATTCAGATCAACATCCATAAGGTATGGTACTGAGGCTGTACTGGGATCTGCTACAGCTGAATCAGCTTCAGGTATTCCTTCTTCTTCAACTTCAGTTAGGGCAGCTTCAGCTAGAGCTTCTTCAACCAAAGCTTGTCTTTTCCTTTTCATAGCCGCCTTTCTCTCGGGTGGTGGCTGCGGCTTCTCTTTTTTCTGGCACTGGAATATATGTGGCACTACTCCTTTTTTTAATCGCAACTTTACTTTTTGTCCATGTTCTAATGCCATTATTTTGTATTTAATATAATTTTCTGTATCCTCTTCAATCTGCAACCCAAAAATAATATAAAGGTTAATAAAACTAGTCTCGAACTTGCCTCTTACTCTAATAATTTAGATGTTTTTATTCATGAATAATACTTATACATACTGGTAAGGTCGGGGTACATTGTCCCAAAATTATACTAGTTTTTGGTTTTCGTTTGATAATCTCCGTCTTAATAGTTCTAGATCTGTCTAATGGTAACGTATGTCTAGTACTATATACATACGACGCATATAAACCAGTAAAACCAGGAAAAGTACATATGTATTGTATTTTTTTTTTTTGCAAAGTTTGGGCCAAAGTTGTATTTTGAAAGTGGTTTCAATGGCCCATGTATTTTTTTGTATGGAAAACGTAATGATTTACTATGATGGGCTGAAGTAACCTGTTAAAATCGATTATATTATATAAAAGGAAAAGACTCTCTTTATAAATTGGCTTTTATTAAAGGTACGATATGTCTGTTACGATGAATAATATAAAATAGCTTACACTTACCTGAGAACTTAGTTTCAATAGAAAGTTTGCACACAACAGTTTCACGAATGTCAAAAGATGTCAATTATTGGCGGTAATAACATTACTCGCGCATTCGCTGTCATTCATTGAACTGCTTTACCGAAAAAATTATAAAGCCATTTATCGATAACAGCGCGAAATACTTCGATAGCTCGCACTGCAAAAGCGTGGCGGGAAATTCAAAATTTTTTTCGGTTTGGGACAAAGTAACACCCTAGGGTTAAAGTACCCCGACCTTACGGTACATAAAGATAAATTTAGAATATCGAATAAGATTTTTTAATAATATCTTTACAACTTTTTGTAAACTAGGTTATGTTTTTGTAGAGGTTTGTAAACAAAACAAGTAGGTAGGTAAAAGTAAGAATGATTTGTATATGTATTTTACTTTTTTAATATCCTTACTTACATTGAAATGATCTTCACAACAGTATAAACAGCTCAAACACGATACATTGTCTCTTCTCATCGCCTTGCACCACTTTTTCCTTAGATTTTCACCTTTCGGCATAAGGAAATACACTTTGTCAGGTGCAGTGTTGATGTTATTTGGACACATAGGAACGACACAATATTTATAATATGGTTTTTTGTACTTTTCCATGGTAATTAAGTCGATATTCACTCACTTTATTTATTTTTTGGTAATTTTGTAAACCAAACACTTTGCTGTTGACATCGAACTCGTGTAATGGTGACGTCACGAACAAGCGCGCCAAAATGGCCGCGTTTAAATTGATCGCGATTTTATTATTTAATTTTTTGCATAATAGTTTATATTTTGGACGTGATATTTGTATGTTTGGTAATGTAATAACTAGTAGAAACATATAAAAAATAAAAAAAAATCATGCATATTCCCCATTCTTTCGTTTGATTAAAGAGAATCTAGGATTACACATGCGTAGTTATAGGTGAGTAAATAAAATTTAAAAAATTAAAGTAAGTAAAATTTATGTAATTTAAAGAGTACTATAAAACGAATAATAAAAAAAATGTTATTACTTTTCTAAACCTATAATGCGCGGTGACACGTGTTCCCGGATGTAAAATTAAGTGACTGTTATTTTTATTTTCGGCAGGCAGTGGGCAAAAAAACTAAGAAAATGAATTTAGATAAAAATAAAGACTAGAAAAATCATTACACTAGTATTATTTAATCTCAGAGTTTTGATCAGGTTAGTCGAAATACCGCAGCGAAATAAAAATAAAATAATAAGACAACATTTTACTTCCAACCAACGCTCGTTTTTGAAATCTATCCGACAATCAGCCATGTCAACAATGATGGCGTCGTTGCTATAGCAAAGAAAAAAAACTAAAACCGGATCTTCCGTTCAAATCAAAGTTTAAAATTATACAATAGAAATATAAATCAAAATAACATCTTCTAAATTATTAATACGGAGCATCCAGCCAGTTTAATACTGGCAACGTGCGGCGCTAGTGTCGCCGGGTTGTAACACTCGGCCATCCTGCTTCTGCCGTGTCCCACGGCACTCAGTAAGTATCTCTCCCGGCGCCCCGGCAGTTGCGGAAGTATTCTGAAAACAAAAATGTTTTGAGCAGTAAATTGATTCATAGAACTGATGTGATATATGTTAAATCATTTACATGAACAGAGTAATTATCAATTCTGAGTGTATGCGTTTTATTAATATTTGGTCACATAGCCCTCTATTAATTATTATTATATAGGTCAACTATTGGAATTGTTCACTAAGCCATCCTTCTGTCAATTTTCTTTAAAATCCATATTGCTCACACAGCTGTCATTCAGTTATTATCGTTTATCAAAACTTGATCACAAAGCCGTCTAATTTAAATCATTTATTATTGTTTATTATCAATTTGATAGACTTGTTCACATAGCTGTCATTAGACTATTATACCCAAATAAGACTTGATCACAAAGCCGTTATGGAAATTATTTATTATTTTCATTATCAATTTCATAAATTTGTTTACATAGCTGCCGTAGACTATTATAACCAAATAAGACTTGATCACAAAGCGGTCTGTAAATTATTATTATTATCATAAATAGACTTGTTCACATAGCTGTCATTCATTTAATATTATGTACTGATTGGACTTGGTCACAAAGCCGTCTTTCAATCATTTACTTTATTTATCAATAGATTTGTTCACATAGCTGTCATTCATTTAATATTATGTACTGATTAGACTTGGTCACAAAGCCGTCTTTCAATCGTTTACATTATTATTATCAATAGACTTGTTCACACAGATAATTTCATTAAAATGTGCTTCCTATAACTGTATTACAAAATCTTTTATATCTGTTAGGTTTTTCAGTAATACTGTTTCTCTTGGCAAAATGATGTAGGTATAGGTAGATTTAGTACAAGCCAAGGGACTCGATATATTATGTATGATCTACAAAAATTGAACTAATGACATATATATTCAATAGACAAACAATTTACTTAAAGTTGTAGCTTACACCTAAACATACATTTCTAAAGTACATCATTTACTTGAAACGTTTATTAATTTTCCAAAAGGTCTATTAAATCGTCTCTATCCCCTTCATGATCACTGCTTGAACTTTCATCTTTGGATAGCGTTGGTTTATACGGACGTAACGTTTCTCCATGAACTATAGTACTAAACCTTTTTTATCCCTTCATACCTTCTATACTAACAATAGTATAACGATCCAAAGATTTGTCAGCTTTAAATACTTTGTACACCTGTATACAAACTATTACCTACCTAGTAACTCTAGCGGATGTATCTCTAGCCAATACACCTTTCCACAATACAAGTTGTTCCATAATACATTGTATTCAAGGCATTTTTACGTTTCTTATCAAACCTACTCTTCATGATGCTCATGTTTTTATCAATGCGTAGCTTGGCTTGCTTCTGTTCATGATTAGTCGGACTATCGATCGGGAAACCAGGGAGGCGAGAATTTGGATAACTAAACATAGGTTGCAAAGGAGAATCCAGTAGTCACGTGAGGCGGATTGTTGATACCCCAGACTACATCAATCAATTTATCATCCCAGGTACATTAACTTTCAGTCATAGTATTTAGACCATTTAAAATGATTCGATTAACGCGTTCAATTTGGCCGTTAGAACGAGGACTTGTAATTGCATTTAATACGTGTTTAAATTGCATCTCTTCGGAAAATTGTTTAAAATAGGGACTAGTAAACTTAAAAACCTTACCTCTATTCGTTATCGCTTTATGAGGATTGCCAAATTGACTAATAACCTCTCTCAAAATCTTTATCGTCTCTACGGAACTTTTGGCTGACTTGGCAAACACATATTTGGTAAAGGCATCAATTACTACCAAAATATATATATTGCCTTAACGAGTTTTGACAAAGAATTGATATATTTACGGATGAATCTGGTCATTTTGGGAAACCAAAATTGAGCCATAATAGTTTTCTCACATTTTTCAAATCCAGTATGACCTATTTGGTCATGAAGTTTATGCAATAGTCCAAATTTTGCTAATCTGGGAATGACAAACTTTTCCCCATTAAAAGTTTTCCTAAACAAAATACCCTCTTTAATAACATAATTTGCAATCAATTCAGAATCCACATGGGGTTCACCAGAGCGGGTTATAATAATTTAAATGCTTTCATCGTGGATTTGTAAAGAGAGCAACCAATCTGCATTTACTTTTTATGAATTTTGGACTTTCCTGGAAACGCTCCATACAAAAGGCTACTGAGTTATGACGTCACAGGTTTGTATTTTGTATGCATCAAATCAGAAATTTCTTCGACAGCTACGTTAAATATTACGTTTATGTAATTAGTATCGTACTAAAAGTTATAGTATTTTTTATTGCTTCTCCAATGAAAATATTTATTGTAATAATTTCACTTTTAAAATGGACTTTCCCGCCAAACTTTGATCGACCCTAAAATAAGTCGGACGAAAGATATTAGAATGAAAGTTTGCAGATCTTTATAGTCTTGTGTATTTTACGATATTGTTAAATAATTTATACGATTTTTGAACATTGTCAAGTAGCCTATTAAATAAATATGTTATTAAGTAAATCAGTAATCACAAATATATAATTATGAATAAAATTGTCCTTAATATAACTCAATTTCAATCAACATCTTAGGAAATATTATATATATCTATACTTATGTATAATATATATAAAATTAATCTATACTAATATTGTTGAACGCACTCATTTCAATTACTACTCATCCGAATTGAAAAAATATTTTGGTGTTAGATAGTCGATATTTCAAGGAAGGCTATAACATCACGCTACCACCAATAGAAGCTGAGCACCAATGAAAAATGGGAAAACAATATCTCTTTTGAGGGCTTTCATTACGTGCGCTGCGTAAACATTTGAAGTTACGCAAAAATCATATATGATGGAATTGTTCCTCTTTAAAAGTCCGCGTAGAGTATGTCTATCTTTTAAGGTTGACTCGCTATAACCTTTTTATATAATAATCAAATTTGTACCAAGCAAAGTTGAAAGCTGGTACCTACATAAATTATTCACCATAAGTTTTTTTCTTAATTAGACGGTTCTGTTAAGTACTTGATTTCCTATGGTCTTACCGCGATAACTGATATTCACGCGGACGAAGTCGCGGGCAACAGCTAGTCTATCATAAGTACTGAACTCTGCAATGGATTCCTACTCAAAGCGTCAACATGTCGCATACGTTCTCTAGGTCTATATTCTATGTCTATGTCGAATCCTTGTAAGCCACCAACGAGCTATACGAGGTATTAAATCTTTTTTGGTCAACGTCGTTCTTAATGCTGCGCAATTCGTTATTATTTTAATAGAAATCCCCGTTATGTATATACGGAAACGTCTACGAGACCCTACTATAGCAAGGGTTTCAATTAGATCTGTGCATCCTAACTCTTTATTATCCTTAGCAAAGGCGTGCTTAAATCGGTTCAGTAGATACTACTAATAGCAGTTCAATTTCATGGTTGTCAACTGAACTTACACCGATACCGTGCAGTTTAATTTCAGATATATCATTAAACGTCTATGAATCAATATTTAAAATATTAGGTGTAATTTCATTTTCGCTTATACAATCAGCTCTAGTTACTATGTGCTTTCCACAGTATATCTTCGTTACCTATATTGATAACATTTAAGTTGCACTCGCTTGGATAAAAATTGATTCAGGAATAAAATAAGATGTACCTCGTAATTCAAATCACACAGCACGCGTTAGAAATGTATGTTTTTGTTTACAGTCATGGTCAACATATACTTAAAGTATATTTTCCTGATTATTGTTAGGAGTATATACATCATTTTCAAGTATATTGCTAACTTAGAAACGCCGCCTTCTGAGTCTAATAGATTATAGGATAATTAATAAGTGTACTTTATGAGAAGCAATAATAGTTACAGAATTTTCAGTTGTTATTAAACATATGTCCTTCTGATTTATCATTGGTTGTCCAATTATCAAATCTTTAGTGTTTAAATTGTAGCTACTTAGTTATTTCTACATTGCCTTCCAATAACAAACCGTCCACTAATACTGATACATTGCATGCACCTAGAGAGTAAGTAAAATTACCTCCAAAGCCTCTAATTACAACAGTAGAAGGCATAATTTAAAGTTTTAAGTCGTGTATCTTTAAAATAGTGAGTATATTAAATTTACTACCAGTATCCGCGTGTGCTATTAATTGAACGCCATAGATAATAACTGGCTTTTTATAGAGGTCTAAGTAAATATTGAAATATATATATATAAAACATCGCTAACCTTCGGTGGTTGTTGTGATGCCTTTGTGTACCAGCAGTTTGGAGCTGTATGACCAACGCGCTGGCAGTAATTGCAGCGCTGCAATCGGCAATCCTTCATTTCGTGTCCTGCATGGTCGACGACATGCATAGCAAATCTTTGGTACATGATGCTGAGTAGATGTTATAGGAAAATTGCTTCCTCGTTTCCACGTGCTTTGCCGCGATGTGTAAGCAGTTGCAACTATTTAAAAATTTTCATTCCCGAGCTGATCCACGAAGTCTGAGTTGCATTATGAACTGGCGGTCATAATTATTCCATCCATATATGTCTCCGAGCTGATTTTGTGAAGCGAACCAACAACATTACATACCTACTAGTTTTATCTTCCGGGTGAAACTTTGGTATTACTTCAGCGTCAGCCGGTGAAACACCTCTCCTAATTACTAGCGGCCCCTCTTTAGCGTTCACAAAAAAATTTTTCTTGATTTTTGTCGTCATCCGACATGGCGGCATCTCGTGGGCGCTTTCGTTGCCCTAGACCATGTGTATATACTCGTATATATGGTCCGGACATTTCTATCCCTATCCCACTTCTGAAATATTATTTAATCTCAGAGTTTTGATCAGGTTAGTCGAAATACCGCAGCGAAATAAAAATAAAATAATAAGACAACATTTTACTTCCAACCAACGCTCGTTTTTGAAATCTATCCGACAATCAGCCATGTCAACAATGATGGCGTCGTTGCTATAGCAAAGAAAAAAAACTAAAACCGGATCTTCCGTTCAAATCAAAGTTTAAAATTATACAATAGAAATATAAATCAAAATAACATCTTCTAAATTATTAATACGGAGCATCCAGCCAGTTTAATACTGGCAACGTGCGGCGCTAGTGTCGCCGGGTTGTAACACTAGTTAAAAGTATGCCACTTTTACCAGGAGATTTGATTACATCGACTTGTCTGCAAATACTAGAAAGAAGACGTAGCTTTTAGATTAAAATCTAATGCAATATTTTTTTAGTTTTTCTATTGTAATCTCTTCTATGTACTGTGGTCGAAGATATTTCCATATAACTTGACAAACTAACGAAATAGTTCTAGAAAAATATATGATCTAAAAGAACTTTTTCAAGTTTAAGTTGTGTGAATCTCGCCGCAATGAGAATTAATGAGGTCAAGGTGATTGAAGTAAGACAGTCCCAAAACTGTCTTTTCAAGAGTCTGAAAGTATTATTATTATCAAACGAAGAAGAGTGCTTCCTGTAGACGACGTCGGAGCCGCCACGGAGCCGCACCGGCGCGCAAGTCTGTGTCAACAATAAAAATCGCATATGCGCCGCATCGGTGCCGCACCGGAGCCGCGTCGTTGCCACCCCGCCGCTCTGCACAGTCTTACGCCGCCATCTTGTGTATACTAGACGCCAGTCGATTCGCGGCGTTAGCGCAGAGTTCACACGCGCGTGTGCATTTTGGAAACAAGTACGAAAATAGGTACCTACATAGGTACATATTAATAATTATGGAAGAAATAGATTGTGAATTACTAATTAATTTAGTTCAAGAGATGGAGGTATTGTGGGATAAAACGACAGAAATTTATAAAGGCAAAATGCAAAAGCGTGGCAGGAAATATGTCTGATTTTAAATGAAAAATTCGAAACTCTGAGCGAGAAGGAAAAAAATGAGTATGGTAAGTTGCATTTATTTTATCTTAACAATTATTATGAATAATTATTTTGCCAAGACACTCGTCCTTGTTCAGACAAAGTATTCAGCAAACTTGTCTCGAATAACGTTTGCCGTTTCATTGACATTTACTTGTCGAGTATCGGCTGGAACGAACTCGAAGTTGTAGTTAGTTGTGTCTTTAACAGGTTCGTATTTATGAATAAAGTTTTGTAATACACAACATGTTTTTACGATATCTACGGCCAAATCCAGTGATACATCTAAGGGGCGACATAGAATTCGCCATTTTTTTGACAGTATTCCAAACGCACATTCCACATACCTTCGGGCCCTGGTTAAACGATAGTTAAATACTGATTTCGTTGCGTCAAGTCGTTGACCACTATAAGAGCGAAGTAAATTGCAGTGCAAAGCGAATGCTTCGTCGCCAACAAATATGTATGGGAAATCAAAATTAGTATTCGGCAAAATCTGCGGGCCTGGTAGGTCAAGCCTGTTATTCATTAGACCTTGCCAAAATTCAGTTTCCTTTAAAATTCTCGAATCACAATCTTTGCCGTAAGCCCCGACGTCAATGAATATGAAATTATAATTGGTGTCAACTACAGCCATAAGCACAACAGAAAAATAGTGTTTATAGTTTAAAAACATTGATCCACTTTTGCTTGGTTTATTAAGTCGAATATGTTTCCCGTCTACGGCTCCTAGACAGTGAGGGAAATTGGCGATAGTTTCAAAATTTTTGGCTTTTTGAAGCCACTCTACTTTTGAAGGCATTTTCATGTAGATGGGTACAAGCTCTGACCATATAAGATCGCATACTTCGCGTATAATCAAACTAATCGTTTTCTTTCCGATCTTGAATCTGTATTCTAAATCTGTCATTGAGTTCCCTGTTGAAAGGTATCTGTAATAAAAAAAATAATGTACTTACAATTCTTTTTTTCAGGTAAATTATTACTTCATAAATGGCGAAACTTGAAGGACTCGTGGATAAAATATGAGAAAAAACTTTGTGAAAATAAGTCGGGATCGGGTGCAAAAGTACTTCACAAATATGTGTACTATGATAACATGCAGTTTTTAAAGAAAATTGTCACTACAAGAGTAACTGGATCAAATATGCCACAACAGTTTAGTAATAATAATAATGTTGACTCTAGAATTGGCCCTAAAAGATCTCGCAGTTCCACTACAACTACACCAATTCATGATAAAGTGCTAAAATTTATTGATTCGGTGGAAAATGAAGATGAGAGTCGCTCGATGTCTTTTTTTAAAAGCATTTCAGCTACCGTTGACACTTTTAGTGACACCGATATGGTAGAATTCCAGTATCAAGTTATGTGTGTCATTAGAAATATAAAAAACAGAAATTCAAATACTCAACATTACACATATAACACTCCTAACAACGTGATGTCAACTCATCGTATAAATACACAACACAGTTCATATGAATATAACGCTGGTGCCTCCCCTTGTTACGGATATCGTACCGCTGCTGCTGCAACGACTGAGTTACCTTTCACAAGACACCCAGAAACTGAGAATTCCAATTATAGTGGGAACAGTTCTATTTCAGATATTGCAAGGAGCCCGGATGAATCTACAATTGATGATTTTGATTTTTCAATATTAAATTTAACTCGGTAAAATGATTTATTAATGGTTATTTTATTAAGCACAATAAATAAATAAATATATCCTTGTTTTATTTACTTTTATCAAAATGTTGTTTTCTATAGCCAGGCCCTCGTTTGCTCACCGGCAGGGTGCATGCCATGCAGGTGAGTTTTGAGTGAGCCACTTACTCGTCTTAATAAAAAAATGATTTTTTACATTATGCCGGATGGCAAATCAGCGTACGGTCCGTTGCATTGCTATGCTAATGCAGCACCTTCTTATCTTCTGGTGACCTCACTTACTCACAGGAACACAACAGTCCTCAAAGGAACTGTTATTTGGCTGCGGTCTTCTGTGAGGTGGAGGTACCTTGCTAGTCGGGCTCTCATCGCGCTCTACCTCCCTTTTCGTCAGAGTCTCGTTTGTCAATTAGCACCACGTGCAGGTAAGGTTGACTTTCGCTCTAAGAATATTGAGCCACTAAACCCCCATGTATCTTCACGCCACATTCCTAGCGGGGTAAGCAGAGAGAACCGAGCGCAACATGACTCGGTTTAGACACACCTTACTCGCTTCCTTTACATTTATAATCCTTTTCAAACACGCTCGCTGGTTTTTGTGGTTTCAGTTACCAAGAAACTTTCCCAGTGCTTCATTCACACTATTCGCTACATACACTCTTTATTCGACATCAGCGGTGTTGTTTCCATTTATGCTAAAAGCGCATTCAGTTGTTCCCATACACACACGCAGCACGCTTCTGGCACTAAACCCCCACTAATAAAAAAAATATACGTAATGAGTATCTAATAAATAGTTGGGATTAACACACTGTCTAATTTCACTTACCTTAAAGTGACAGTTAGTCTTTCTGCAGGAGATATGCTACGACGCATATTGGTATCTTGATGTTGTAGTTGATTCCGCAAAATATTCAATAATATATCAAAAGTTTTTATAGTCATTCGAAGATACTCAAAAAATTTATCTTCGTACTTCCTTAGCTCTTCAAATAGAACATGTAATACACCATGATTTTCTCTGCTCGCTAAAAGTGGATGTACCCACAAACGTCGTTTGAGGTTATTATTTTGTTCTTCCCACTGTTTGTAAAGTAAGTAAGCAAGTAACACTTTCTTCTTTTTGCTCAACGTAGACATTGCAGAAGAATATTGTTCGTGTTTAATAAAATAGTACCTAATCGTTCTATAAACTAAAATGTGCTTCAAACGTCTGTACAGTCACGAATGTGATAGTGCAATGGTGTGAACGATACTCGTAATAAACCCTCGGTTACGTTGCGGCAGTGTCAAGGCTCCGGTGCGACTCCGATGCGGCGTTTATGCGATTTTTATTTGTCTACATTAATTTGCGGTCCGGCGCTGGTGCGGCTCCGGCGTCGTCTACATGAAGCCTTAATGTCGAGCCACAATTAAAACAAGCTTTCGCAACAAAACCAGGCATTACAGAGAGAAAAAAGAGTGATCTCATGGATTTAGTTAATAAAAACTACGTCTACATACCTTCATTTTATACAACCATCTTATTCGTTATTTAATTACTTTTGTATGTCTGCCTTTATACTGATTTTACTAATACTGATTGTATGTAATTAAGAAGACTTAAAGTTTACCCGATTATAGACTGAAATTATGAGGCTATTTATTAATGATTACGACACAGTTAACATGTTACGAATGAAGTTTCTAGTACCTACTATTTTGTTGATGATTTAGATTGCTGTGGTTACAAAAAAATGTTTAGGTTTAAACTGTCTATTTTATATTTGTTTCACTCAATCTAAAGTGTTAGATAACTACATGTCAAAGATTTAATTATTAATTGAAGTTGATTTTAGAACGCTTTTAAAGATTATGAAGACAGTTCCTAATGATATATTTTTAGGAAGTACAACGATATCTAGGAATAAAGAAAGATTTATAACCTTTTAATATTGTATTAGTTTTGTTTACTTACATTACTTTAAAAAGAAAAATGAAGATTAAAGGAAATGTCTTATATCAGCATTTTATTTCAACATTTTTTGCAATACAGTCACAATTCGTTAGTCATATATTTTGTTTATGTAAGAAAGACTTATTTTGGAAAAATAAAATTCTGCGACAACGACACAAGTGAATACCTCAACATATTTTTATTATTACAACAGTGTAGTAAATAAATAACATAATTTATAGATACGGTTTTAAAATATATTAATACGCAAATATATCAAACATGGTTTGCAGGTTATTTATTCGTAATTTTGTATAGAGTTCAAGTTCAAAAGCTTAAAATCGCTCTCCTATAAAATTACTTTTTTTTTGTAATGACAGTCTTGCAATAAACAAGCGATTTATAGATAGCAGCCAGTGTGTCATCCCGTTTAATTGGCATGTATTCTAAAAAGTACTTACGTCAACAGTTGACAACTTGGAATGGATGAAAACACACAGCGTGCAATTTTACTTTTCTTTTAAGCAAATTATTATTAAACGCATAATGTCTTTAAAATTCATTATATATTAATTATTTATTTATTTATTACATATTAATTAATAAAGAATTATCAGTTAAATTCTTATTTAACTGATAATTCTTTATTTTATTACAAAAATTCGAAATTGCTTCGCGAAGTCGCGCTGCGCTACGATTGCCCCGCGGCGTCGAGCTGCGCAGCGCGAAACCACTGGCCACTTCAAGCACCGTCGCGTCACGTCTCGGTGTGAACTCATCATTATTCTCGTTATATTATCAACATTTTTACATTTTACTTTACATAAACAGAAGTTATGAATATGCCTGTTAATATGAAATGCCAAACCTGTGTGTTGCCGCGTCGTAGTCAGTTGTGACTGAAACTGAACTGAACTAGAACTGGTTGATGACTGAGGTTCTAGTTCTGCAGTGTGCACTTGAGGCTGACATACTTTTACGTGAGATTTCATTCTATTTATTATTCCTTGCATCTCTTTGCTACATTTTTTGCACCGAGCCCATAGCCCAGTATTTTTCGTTTTAATGCATATAAAGTATGACCATATTGGTCATACTTTTCATCATCTTTCTCACGAGGCATTTTACAAATCCAACTCAATAAACAATATTTAACAAACCAATTACACCGGAGTTCACTCAACTTTGCGTAATTCGAACTGAATTTTTCCCCGTGGCCGTTGATACTTCGTGCGTATCGCGCGGTAGACGCTAGTGCGGTCACGCACGTTCGAATACAGTTCACTTTCACGTGCGCAATGTTCAATTATCAATCTGATAATTATCATTGATATAATTATCAATGATAATTATCGTGAATCCTGTCGAACCCTGTTCAAAAGGCTTATAGCAAGCCTTGTCCAGTGGTTGCAGCTCGTGAGTTGTGTTACTTGGTAGACAATACAAAACTATATCGTGTCTCTCAGCTTCTTCAGAAAACCGAAAGTCCAAATAGCATTTAGCACCATCAAAAATGAGAAGACATTTTCCTAATGTTTTGAATTTGGCCAAGTGTTTAATAAAGGGGATAAATAATTGTGTGGTCATACTTGCCCTTAGGTGCCTCGAATTCTGTTTTTTTTTCTTTTCTCTTTGAAAAGAATTAGAGGTGCTACCGCATTACCCAGTGCGTTGCTCATCCCACCAACGTAATATTTTCACCGTGTTCTACGACTTGCAAATGCACCCTTTTGGCACCTCTCTACTCACTTTCTTAATTAATAAAGAATTATCAGTTAAATTCTTATTTAACTGATAATTCTTTATTAATTAAGAAATGAATTTTAAATTAACAAATTAAATTGTTAAATCCATGCCTTACAAGTTTCCTATGATGGCGCGAACACACTAGCGCACTACTTAGTAGTTAGGGTCGATCTTGGCATTTTGTTGAACACTTTTCTGTGAGTATTCCACGAAAAAGGAGCTTCTAAATCTTGTGAATAGACATTAGTTATTGGTAGTCTAGGTGCATTTGTTAGTGGTTAATTCTAAACCATTCGTTAATTTATTCAGTTTGTGTATAAGAAGAATTGGAAATAAGATTGACTTTGTTTAAGAATAAGTGTACTAATTTTTTATTTAGTTTTTATTTATAATATAGTTTAGAAGAGTTATATGCTGACATCACCATTTCTAAAAGTCAATGGGTAAAACTACATATATACATATAATCTCAGGTAGTCTGACAAAAAATATCGATACATAAAAATCTACACACCTACAGTCTGTTCAGTTCAGCCGCGAATGCTACGTTGTTACTTACGGAAGTCACGCGCGTATTATATTCGATTTAATTTGTAAAAATGTAATGACACGATGTGCGGTGTATTTTAACAATTCTTTATCAAAATCAAAATGTTTTGAATTAGACAACCAGGCGAAAAGGTAATATGTGAGATAAAACTTTTTACAATTTTATAAAGTTATTTATTAGTATTAGTGATGTTTTGTGTTTTTGTGCACGTGATCGGTAGAGCATGGACTGCGTGTCAAAAGTGTCAAGTTAACTTACATGCCAAATGTTTTATAGCGTTTCATTCCTAAATTTAGTTCCTAAATGTGTACCTAAATTTTGTTTAAATTTGTTTTACAAACAAACAAATTTAAACAAAATTTAGGTACACATCATTGTGATCATGTTCACAAAATAAATTAAAAAGAAGAAAAGCTAAAGAAGTTTACTTTTAGTTCAGCCTGTGCACTAAAAGTAAACAAACCGATTGTAGAAGCGCCTGGTTGTCTAATTCAAAACATTTTGATTTTGATAAAGAATTGTTAAAATACACCGCACATCGTGTCATTACATTTTTACAAATTAAATCGAATATAATACGCGCGTGACTTCCGTAAGTAACAACGTAGCATTCGCGGCTGAACTGAACAGACTGTAGGTGTGTAGATTTTTATGTATCGATATTTTTTGTCAGACTACCTGAGATTATATGTATATATGTAGTTTTACCCATTGACTTTTAGAAATGGTGATGTCAGCATATAACTCTTCTAAACTATATTATAAATAAAAACTAAATAAAAAATTAGTACACTTATTCTTAAACAAAGTCAATCTTATTTCCAATTCTTCTTATACACAAACTGAATAAATTAACGAATGGTTTAGAATTAACCACTAACAAATGCACCTAGACTACCAATAACTAATGTCTATTCACAAGATTTAGAAGCTCCTTTTTCGTGGAATACTCACAGAAAAGTGTTCAACAAAATGCCAAGATCGACCCTAACTACTAAGTAGTGCGCTAGTGTGTTCGCGCCATCATAGGAAACTTGTAAGGCATGGATTTAACAATTTAATTTGTTAATTTAAAATTCATTTCTTAATTAATAAAGAATTATCAGTTAAATAAGAATTTAACTGATAATTCTTTATTAATTAAGAAAGTGAGTAGAGAGGTGCCAAAAGGGTGCATTTGCAAGTCGTAGAACACGGTGAAAATATTACGTTGGTGGGATGAGCAACGCACTGGGTAATGCGGTAGCACCTCTAATTCTTTTCAAAGAGAAAAGAAAAAAAAACAGAATTCGAGGCACCTAAGGGCAAGTATGACCACACAATTATTTATCCCCTTTATTAAACACTTGGCCAAATTCAAAACATTAGGAAAATGTCTTCTCATTTTTGATGGTGCTAAATGCTATTTGGACTTTCGGTTTTCTGAAGAAGCTGAGAGACACGATATAGTTTTGTATTGTCTACCAAGTAACACAACTCACGAGCTGCAACCACTGGACAAGGCTTGCTATAAGCCTTTTGAACAGGGTTCGACAGGATTCACGATAATTATCATTGATCAATCACACAATTATTTATCCCCTTTATTAAACACTCACTATAAACTCACGAGCTGCAACCACTGGACAAGGCTTGCTATAAGCCTTTTGAACAGGGTTCGACAGGATTCACGATAATTATCATTGATCAATGATAATTATCGTGAATCCTGTCGAACCCTGTTCAAAAGGCTTATAGCAAGCCTTGTCCAGTGGTTGCAGCTCGTGAGTTGTGTTACTTGGTAGACAATACAAAACTATATCGTGTCTCTCAGCTTCTTCAGAAAACCGAAAGTCCAAATAGCATTTAGCACCATCAAAAATGAGAAGACATTTTCCTAATGTTTTGAATTTGGCCAAGTGTTTAATAAAGGGGATAAATAATTGTGTGGTCATACTTGCCCTTAGGTGCCTCGAATTCTGTTTTTTTTTCTTTTCTCTTTGAAAAGAATTAGAGGTGCTACCGCATTACCCAGTGCGTTGCTCATCCCACCAACGTAATATTTTCACCGTGTTCTACGACTTGCAAATGCACCCTTTTGGCACCTCTCTTCGCGATGACTGTAGGTTGAGGATGAAGTGTCAGGCTGCACCCCTTTCATCTATGTTATATTTTTTTTCGGGTTGGTAGTTTAAGTCCATTTATTTATAAAGTTTTCTAACTACATAGAAATGCGCTTCTACAATCGGTTTGTTTACTTTTAGTGCACAGGCTGAACTAAAAGTAAACTTCTTTAGCTTTTCTTCTTTTTAATTTATTTTGTGAACATGATCACAATGATGTGTACCTAAATTTTGTTTAAATTTGTTTGTTTGTAAAACAAATTTAAACAAAATTTAGGTACACATTTAGGAACTAAATTTAGGAATGAAACGCTATAAAACATTTGGCATGTAAGTTAACTTGACACTTTTGACACGCAGTCCATGCTCTACCGATCACGTGCACAAAAACACAAAACATCACTAATACTAATAAATAACTTTATAAAATTGTAAAAAGTTTTATCTCACATATTACCTTTTCGCCTGGTTGTCTAATTCAAAACATTTTGATTTTGATAAAGAATTGTTAAAATACACCGCACATCGTGTCATTACATTTTTACAAATTAAATCGAATATAATACGCGCGTGACTTCCGTAAGTAACAACGTAGCATTCGCGGCTGAACTGAACAGACTGTAGGTGTGTAGATTTTTATGTATCGATATTTTTTGTCAGACTACCTGAGATTATATGTATATATGTAGTTTTACCCATTGACTTTTAGAAATGGTGATGTCAGCATATAACTCTTCTAAACTATATTATAAATAAAAACTAAATAAAAAATTAGTACACTTATTCTTAAACAAAGTCAATCTTATTTCCAATTCTTCTTATACACAAACTGAATAAATTAACGAATGGTTTAGAATTAACCACTAACAAATGCACCTAGACTACCAATAACTAATGTCTATTCACAAGATTTAGAAGCTCCTTTTTCGTGGAATACTCACAGAAAAGTGTTCAACAAAATGCCAAGATCGACCCTAACTACTAAGTAGTGCGCTAGTGTGTTCGCGCCATCATAGGAAACTTGTAAGGCATGGATTTAACAATTTAATTTGTTAATTTAAAATTCATTTCTTAATTAATAAAGAATTATCAGTTAAATAAGAATTTAACTGATAATTCTTTATTAATTAAGAAAGTGAGTATTCCACGAAAAAGGAGCTTCTAAATCTTGTGAATAGACATTAGTTATTGGTAGTCTAGGTGCATTTGTTAGTGGTTAATTCTAAACCATTCGTTAATTTATTCAGTTTGTGTATAAGAAGAATTGGAAATAAGATTGACTTTGTTTAAGAATAAGTGTACTAATTTTTTATTTAGTTTTTATTTATAATATAGTTTAGAAGAGTTATATGCTGACATCACCATTTCTAAAAGTCAATGGGTAAAACTACATATATACATATAATCTCAGGTAGTCTGACAAAAAATATCGATACATAAAAATCTACACACCTACAGTCTGTTCAGTTCAGCCGCGAATGCTACGTTGTTACTTACGGAAGTCACGCGCGTATTATATTCGATTTAATTTGTAAAAATGTAATGACACGATGTGCGGTGTATTTTAACAATTCTTTATCAAAATCAAAATGTTTTGAATTAGACAACCAGGCGAAAAGGTAATATGTGAGATAAAACTTTTTACAATTTTATAAAGTTATTTATTAGTATTAGTGATGTTTTGTGTTTTTGTGCACGTGATCGGTAGAGCATGGACTGCGTGTCAAAAGTGTCAAGTTAACTTACATGCCAAATGTTTTATAGCGTTTCATTCCTAAATTTAGTTCCTAAATGTGTACCTAAATTTTGTTTAAATTTGTTTTACAAACAAACAAATTTAAACAAAATTTAGGTACACATCATTGTGATCATGTTCACAAAATAAATTAAAAAGAAGAAAAGCTAAAGAAGTTTACTTTTAGTTCAGCCTGTGCACTAAAAGTAAACAAACCGATTGTAGAAGCGCATTTCCATGTAGTTAGAAAACTTTATAAATAAATGGACTTAAACTACCAACCCGAAAAAAAATATAACATAGATGAAAGGGGTGCAGCCTGACACTTCATCCTCAACCTACAGTCATCGCGAAGAGAGGTGCCAAAAGGGTGCATTTGCAAGTCGTAGAACACGGTGAAAATATTACGTTGGTGGGATGAGCAACGCACTGGGTAATGCGGTAGCACCTCTAATTCTTTTCAAAGAGAAAAGAAAAAAAAACAGAATTCGAGGCACCTAAGGGCAAGTATGACCACACAATTATTTATCCCCTTTATTAAACACTTGGCCAAATTCAAAACATTAGGAAAATGTCTTCTCATTTTTGATGGTGCTAAATGCTATTTGGACTTTCGGTTTTCTGAAGAAGCTGAGAGACACGATATAGTTTTGTATTGTCTACCAAGTAACACAACTCACGAGCTGCAACCACTGGACAAGGCTTGCTATAAGCCTTTTGAACAGGGTTCGACAGGATTCACGATAATTATCATTGATAATTATATCAATGATAATTATCAGATTGATAATTGAACATTGCGCACGTGAAAGTGAACTGTATTCGAACGTGCGTGACCGCACTAGCGTCTACCGCGCGATACGCACGAAGTATCAACGGCCACGGGGAAAAATTCAGTTCGAATTACGCAAAGTTGAGTGAACTCCGGTGTAATTGGTTTGTTAAATATTGTTTATTGAGTTGGATTTGTAAAATGCCTCGTGAGAAAGATGATGAAAAGTATGACCAATATGGTCATACTTTATATGCATTAAAACGAAAAATACTGGGCTATGGGCTCGGTGCAAAAAATGTAGCAAAGAGATGCAAGGAATAATAAATAGAATGAAATCTCACGTAAAAGTATGTCAGCCTCAAGTGCACACTGCAGAACTAGAACCTCAGTCATCAACCAGTTCTAGTTCAGTTCAGTTTCAGTCACAACTGACTACGACGCGGCAACACACAGGTTTGGCATTTCATATTAACAGGCATATTCATAACTTCTGTTTATGTAAAGTAAAATGTAAAAATGTTGATAATATAACGAGAATAATGATGAGTTCACACCGAGACGTGACGCGACGGTGCTTGAAGTGGCCAGTGGTTTCGCGCTGCGCAGCTCGACGCCGCGGGGCAATCGTAGCGCAGCGCGACTTCGCGAAGCAATTTCGAATTTTTGTAATGAAATATGTTTTTTTTGTTCAGTAAACAAAGTTACATTTTAAATTGCTATCTTAAAAAGTGCGTGCCGTATCGCGTCGCGTCGCGTCACGTCACGATGTAAACTGACCCTGAGTATCTCGGATTTTGTTTAAGAATAGCTATAAAAAGCTCTTTTTTTTAGGTATGACATTAGAAATTAGTGAAAAAACTGGAAGTGGCCGAAAGCAGTTATCTACACAACCGAAAATTCAAGTTGCAAAAGATTCCGAAGTCATAACAACAACCAAAGAATACAAGGAAAAAATTGATTTACAGATCGGCAAATACTTTTACAACACTAACACTCCATTCAGTCATGTTGAACACGAAGAGTTTAAACAGTTGTGTGCTCTTTTACGTCCGGGGTATAAACCTCCATCAGCATATGAAATTGGCAATCCTATATTAGAAAAACAATATGCCGAAACAATGGCTAAATGCAAAGAGAAGCTTATGGGCAGACAGTTTGCATGTCTCAGGATGGCTGGAGCAATATCCACAATGATCCTCTGGTTTGCAGCAGCATTGTTACTGCTTAAGGTGATTCACACAGCACAAATTATTTATTTTTATTTAAATGAATACATAATTATTCATAATAATTATTTATTAATTAGTAATCGCTGCTCTATTTTATAAAAAGTTAATATTTTTGTTTTTATATTAAAAACAAAACTTATAATAAAAGACCTAGGGTTTTTTATTATAAGTTTTGTAAATAGTTAGTGTAAATAGTTTTCTGTATTGGCAACCCGTGCGCGCTCGTGCAGCTATCGCCATTTTGTTTGTCTTGTCATTCGGCTTCATTCTCCCAGTCTGACTGCACGAATATCTTATTTCATTGCGAATCGATATTTTGTTGGGTTTTTGTTAAAGTGTTGTTACGTTTATAGATTTTTGTGAACTTTGAGTGAATCTATTTGTTTTGGTTTTCCATCAAAATGGATCCTCAGCCAAGTACATCACAAAAAGACGTGGATGTTTTCTTGTCACCAAGAAAAAAACGTCCACGAAAAGCTTTCACTGTTGCTGAAAAAGTAATGATCCGCAACGCCTACAAATACGTGAAAAATGAAATTTCTGCGCAATTGGAGGCCTTTGAAGTTGTGGAAGAAAATGAATGTATGAGCAAAGTTGCTGACATATTGGGAATAACCTCACGCTCTGTTTGTAACGTTTTGAAGGAAGTAAATAAAGGTGCGCCGCCAACTCCTCCTAAAAAAAACTGGACCAAAGCGAAGTTTCAAAGATAAAATTGATGAATTTACATTCTCTGCAATACGAAGAATTGTTCATCAGTTCTTTTGCCGAAATGAACCTCCAACCATTGCAAAGGTTAGTCAATCAGTCAGACAGTATTATTTTATACCTACATCTTTTATATATAAGTAATGATTCCAAGCTATTATAAAATTTACTATTTTAGATTTTACAAGTGATGAACGATGATCCAGAAATGCCCAAGATTTCCAAAGACACCCTCAGAAAAATTTTGAAGCATCTTAATTTTAAATTTGTTGCACGGTCACGCAAGAGCACACTTATTGATCGAAATGATATCATGGCGCCAGCGTTACTTGCGATCTATATGTCAGTTTCGACGAGAAGGGAGACATATATATTATCAAGATGAAACTTGGGTTAACGCAGGTAAGGCTAACATTTATACACAAAATGAATTTATATACATTTTACATTAAATTTAATATGTAATATTGAATGTTCATGTACTATATTTATTTTAAGGTCATACTGTAAAAAAAACTTGGGTGGACAGGAAAGTCACATCATCTCGACAAGCGTTTTTGGAGGGACTGACCACTGGATTAAAAAATCCATCTGGAAAAGGCAAACGTCTCATAATTAGTCATATAGGTAGTGAAGAAGGCTTCCTGGAAGAGGGGCTCATGATTTTTGAAGCAAAGTAAAATTGTGAAGATTACCATGATGAGATGAATGCAGTTTGTTTTGAGGAGTGGTTCACTGGAGTCTTACCAAAATTAAGACCAAACTCAATTGTGGTGATGGATAATGCACCTTACCACTCCCGAAAATTGGAAACAGCACCAAAAATGCTGGAAAAAAGGCTGCCATTCAAGATTGGCTTTTAAATAAAAATATTCATTACGAACCAGATATGGTTAAAGCTACGCTTTTAGAACTGATTCCACATAACGAGTCTTTTAATAAGTACGCTGTAGACGAAATGGCAGCACAACATGGGATCACGGTTTTAAGACTGCCCCCTTACCATTGCGAGCTAAACCCTATCGAATTGATATGGGCGCAGGTAAAGGGGCATGTAGCTCAAAATAATAAAACCTTCAAATTGACAGACGTGAGAAATTTATTTCAGGAAGGCATTCAAAAAATTACGGCTACCAAATGGTCTAAATGCGTATCCCATGTTGTCAAAGAAGAGGAAAAAATGAGTAGGCTAGATATGTTAATTGACAATATCACAGACACATTTATAATAAATGTTACAGAAAGTGACAGCGATAGCGATAGCGATGACGGCGACAATTTATAAAATAAAATATTACCATAATACATCTATCTGTTTTATTTCTCATGTTCCATCATGATCACATTTTTTTATTTATTTCACACACAATTATTAAAGAAAACTCTCAGATCGTTAATTAATCGTCAAAACTAAATTATCGGTTCAGAAATATTTAATTTCCTGATGTACTTAGTTTACGAGAATAAAATTATAAACGAGAAGAATCGATCCGGAAATATTCCATTTCCATATCGAATAATTTCGCAACGTCACTATTTAGTACTTGTCATAACGTTGCAACACTGAAATTGTCAAATCTGGAACCGAATTAAAATTCCGACTTTAAAGCCAAGCAGGAATTAGGCGTTACTGTCAGAAGTTTTGTCACAGACAGTGCTACAAATGAGCGATTAATGCGGAGTCATCTTGAGAAAACTGAAGATGTGGATATAATACAATATGGATGTTCAGCTCATATCTTAAATCTTCTTGCTAAAGATTTGGAGATCCCTGCAGTTACCGCATCGATTGTCAAAGTAATAAAATACTTTCGAAACCATCACATTCCAGCAGCTCTATACAAACAAGCAGGTGGTAAAAAGTTAGTCCTTCCTCTAGAAGTACGATGGAATACGATGAGCGACGCTATTCGATCGTATCTGGACAATAGAGGAATTTTAGTTCAAGTCAGCCAAGACAATAAAGAAAAAATCGACAGAGACGTTATAAAAATTGTGAATGACTGTCAGATTACCATGAATGCCGTAGATTTCCTTAAAACATTGTCACCCATTGCAACAGCTCTCGACAGGATGCAACGCAACACTACCACGATAGCTGTAGCTGTTGAAATATGGAATAAACTCGAAGTTGACCTGTTGTGTTGTGCAGACCAAAGTGCAAAAACAAAAAAACTTTTTCTGAAACGCAGAGCAATGGCGCTGAAAGGTTTACATTATACTGCGAATATGCTAGATCATAGGTTCCTTGGTCGAAATCTAAACAATGAACAAAAGGAACAAGCGTATCACTTCATAACTGAAGAAGTTAATGAAAACTTTGCTCCTTTCATAATGGTACTAACAGCAAAAGCTCACCCTTTTCCGAAATTCATGTTTGGCGAATCGTTCAAAAACACCTGCCCTATGTTGTGGTGGACTTCTGTGACTTTAGAAGATGAAGAGCGATGACCACAAAAAGATAAGTTTATAAAGTTTTGCGAACAGTTATTAACCGCAACAGCTTCAACTGCGGCGTTAGAGAGATGTTTTTCAACATTTGGGCTAGTTCAGTCAAAGCTAAGAAACAGATTGGGCAATGAGAAGGCTGCAAAGCTGGTATTCATGTTTAAATACCACAACCAAAAAAACAAAACCAAGACGCAAGGTCTTAGTTGGCTTTTAGGAGAACAAATAAATTCTACTGCATCTACAGCAGCAACAAAGCCAACGGAAATAGAATCATCATCAGATGAAGATATCCCATTGGCTTCTTTGGTCAATCCAATTTAATTTATTTATAATGTCGAATCTACCGACACTGATTTTTTCTCAAACTGCCTATAATTATGTTAATTTGTATTGGATAATTAATAAAAATTATAAAATTTCTTTGTTTTTATTTTTTGTTGTTAGAATTACTCAAATTATAATCCATTTGTTACAAAAGAATATAACAAATGAATTTCTTACACTGGTGATAATTATCCGTTATATTATCTGATAATTATCGGATAATTAACAAGAAGCGTTATTATCTTGATAATTTCGAACCCTGCTTTTGAAACATATTGGGACCAGGAAGTTTTGAAAGATCTTCAAACAACACGTGCTAAGCATCTTACTGAAGATAATTTCAATATGATCTTGTCGAGGGTATGGGAAAAGAGCATGACACCAGCTAATATTACAAGTGGGTTTAAAACAAATGGGCTCTTAGATCCTAGCTAACAATACTATGCGAAGTAAGGCATTTATCAGTGCGTTGCACATGGCGAGACTTTCAATTTTTATACAATAATTTAACGGCACTTGAATAAGCAAACGCACTGCGTTAAATAGAGTAGCGTGATTGGTTAGTTTGTGATGCGCAGTTCACTTCGTTGACTGACATCATTATTCATAACCTCTTAAATAAAATAGTGCCTGAGAACTATTTTTATTTTGTGTTTTGTGGTGATTTTGGAGTAATTGTTGCGTCGATTTGTGGTCATAATGAATATTGATAAAATTACGACCTTAGATTCACCAAGCACATCTGTCAGGTTAGTTGAATTCATTATGAAATGATTGTGAAGTAAACAGTTCTGAAAAACGCGTATATTTATAATACAGTTCCAAGAATCTGCCATTTACTTCTGCAGAGAGGGAACTGACTGTGGCCTTAGTGCGGGAACGGCCTATCATAGAAGATAAACGTACACAAGCCAAAAATATAGAGAAGCAGGCCTGGGAGGATCTCGCAGTGGCCTACAACTCTCAACTATATGTCTCTTAACGGCTCAGTCATCAGTTAAAAAGATGTTTGGAAAATATAAAAACCCAGAGAAAGAAAGAGCTCTCCCAGGAATCAATGAGCATAAAACGCACAGGTAGAGGCCCTCCAGAAAGTAGCTCCACAGTGGATAATGTCATTGACACGATTTGTCCATTTATTAATTTGAAAGTCCCAGGAGTAATTAATTCCAATTCTATAGAAAGTTAGTATGCCCAAAGTTACAAATTATATTTTTCTTGTCTACTTTAAAGAACTTACTATTATTTGTTTTTTTTTAGGTTCGGATGATATAATGAAAGCAGATTATGGAACAAATTGTACACCAGAGGATAAAAATCAAAGTGTAAAAGGTATCTCAGTTTGAATTTTAGCTAAAATAACAATAGATAGGTCCATAAATGATTTTATAGGACTCATATGTTTCTAACGTGAATATAAATATTTACGTATGTTTTATGTTGTAGAATCTACAACATAAACATACATAAATATTTTATTTTTATTACGCTGCCAGTGTAGGAAAGTTGTTATAGTTTTTTTTAATAGTACGATTAGTCCACAGGTCAAGCTTTTTAAACATTGTTTCTATTTTATCTTCAACTTCGAAGATGTTGTTATCTCTCCCTTGTAGACCCAAGTTTAGCCTTGAAACCCAAGTTTCGTTAAGGGCACTAAAGATATCAGCTAAATATGCTACCAATGTTAGCCATTCAAAGTCATTGAAGTGACCAGCATGTTTATCAGCGCCTCCTACAGAATTTTTCATAAATAACATTCTGATCTCATCTCTCAGCTCAAAAACACGCGACACAACTTTGCCACGAGACAACCAACGCACTTCAGCATGCATAGTAACTGCTTGTGAACGCTTCCCATTTCTTCACAAATATTACCGAAAATATATTATTTATTACTTATTTATAATTATGGGAATTTAGAGGCCTGGCTTTAATAAAATTCACTGCCTGCACTATGTCGTCTAACACCATTTTTAATTTTTCTGGCATATTTTTAGCAGCTAATGCCTCTATGAATGCAGCAATGGTGCCAGATAATAGACAGATTCATTTTCTTAACGCGCGCCTGAAGTCCGATTCGTGAACCAGTTAGCTCGAGCACCGTCAGTGCTAACTGCCACACATTTCTCCCACGGTATTTCATGAGTATATATGATAGAGTATATAAGACATAAAGTTGTTTAAAACTTCAAATATTGCTTCGCCTGTAGTATGCGTAGGCAGAGGCATGTAGAATAATAAATCCTCACTTATACTGTCGTTGTGTTCGTAGCGAACATAAGAAAGCAAATTTGCGTCATTGCTAATGTTTGTGCTCTCATCTAATTGCAAAGCATAAAAACAGCTCGCTTTAACATTCAGAATTAACTGCTCTTCAACATTTCCTGACATATCATTAATTCTACTTTTCACTGTGTTGTTGGACAACGATATAATGTCTAATTCTTTTGAAGCTTTCTCTCCCAACATAGCAGAAACCATAACTTTAGCGCACGGTAATATTAATTCTTCAGCAATGGTGTGAGGCTTACCCTTTTTTGCAATTAACAAGGATACTTGGTAAGACGCTAATACAGCACTTTCGTTATTGGTCCCAGTAGCAGTCTTATTTATTATTTTCTTGCTTCGTTCTAGTTCCGCGGCTTTAATTTTGAAAAAGGATTGTGATTTCTCACGAAGTTCTTGATGTTTTGTTTCTAAATGACGTTGAAGTTTGGCCGGTTTCATCGACTCATTCGACAAAACTTCGTAGCATATGACGCACTTTCTTATATCGATATGAGGTCGTTCTTCACCGTTTAAATTGGTACTTGTAAAGCTAAGTATTCGTCGGAAAATTTACGACGTTTAGCTTTGAAGTCGAAGGATTTTTATTTGCTTCGTCTGCAGCGGAATTATTTGGTTTTAACTAGCGTTTCATTGTCACAGTCCAATAACTTTAACGTTATTTAGTTTTAATTATAATGCAATGCAAAACAAAATAGTACGTATGGGCGCAATCAATCACACGACTAAACTGATACGTAAATTTTATTAGTGTCGGGCGCGTGGCAGTGCGGTGGGGTGGGGGAAAAAGTCATTTAGGTACGGCCCGCGCCCGGCGCGCTTGCACTGCACATTTCAGTCAGTCTCGGGCAATGCCCACTGGCGCTCGTTTGCCGCGCTCAGTAAGCGTAATAATTACGAGATGTTTGGCGTAGGTAATTTATTTATTTTTGTTAATGCTCTAAGTAAGATAGATGCGTATGGCACCGCGGACCCCCAAACATATGCTCGCGGACCCCCAAGGGTCCGCGGACCACAATTTAGGAAACAATGACTTAGATTATACTATATACAAATGATTACTGTAATAATTAGTTTCAATTTTAGGACACTCTTTAGTTAAAACACACAAGCAATGACTTATGAAGACTGATTGATGCCATCAAAAACATAACTAATAAAAAAGTCAAGTCTCGCAACTCAGATCTTCTACCGTAAAAAGTTGTGAGATCCATGTAATATCAAGTCGGTTAATTTATTCAGTACCTACTTAAGGGACCTTCTGTCTTCAGTTATTACGTAATTAGCTAACCTAACAAACTGTTATAGCGACCATATCAATATTAAAAATCGTTTATGTTTTAAATAAACAGATTGACTTGGCAATCGCACTAAACAATCTATTAATATGTGATATTTTTTTAAAGATATTGATTAATATATGTAAGTTTCTTAGGCAAGTTGCGAGTTTTAGTCGATTTTAATATGTAAATAAATATGCTTTTTTCGGGGAAATCATGGAAGACATTAATTAAAACATATGAAAAAGCATCCTACGCAGCGAGCTTAGCGAATAATGTATAAATTTAGTTACGGCATGTGGGAGATCGCTGGCTTTGATTGACAACAAACCTTTCCAAAACTTATGGGATATCCAGACAGCAAAATTCTTGTTTTCTCTGACCCCAGAAAATATTATAAGTATTCCCAAGGAAGTAAGAACCAAAGAGATTAAAACAAGAAAACGTGGTAAAATTGCTATACTTACAGCGTCCCGCAAAAGAATGAACTCATTGGGGATATAAATAAAAAACAAAAAATAAAAGAGAGTACTGGAAAAAGGAACCTGATAATAGAAAGACTCAAAAGAAGAGACCTGCAGGAAAGAAGCCGGAAAAAAAGAATAAAAACAAAAGACGCAAACCAATAAGTGACTCGGATACTAGTTCATCTGAAATCGATGAAAATGATTGTCCTTGCATATATTGTGGGTACTTATATTCACAATCTACTGAAGGATGGGTTATTTGTAGCGTGTGCAATGGCTCATAACTCCGATGAAGAGGCACATATATGTGAACACTGCCAACCAGGTAAAATGTATACTCAATATGCCCCATATCGTTTCCCATTTTTCCCCGATCATGGGGCAAGACGGGATATTTGACATGAGCCACTAGTTCCTATTTACCAAAAGATATGTGATCTTACTCCTTAAAAGATGATTATTACGTTAATTAAAACTATAAGTGTTGATTTATTTTGATGTAAGCGATTTCAATAAACAATTTGATTTTCTTATTAAATCGTTTTTTTCTCTTAAGTACATATCCCATCTTGCCCCGGTGTCCCCTACATCGAGTTGAGTATATCTCCTCTGTCTAATAATTCAATAATGTATAAATTAATAAATGAAATGAACGCAATTCGACGAAAGATAAAATTATTCCATTAAACACGATAATAAACCAAAATTCTAGATTTTCTAGTTCTTTAATTAATCTCAGACTAGTAAGATGGGTGACCCAAATAAAGCCTATACCCATACATGACGAGAAACTCGTTAAATCTGATCTAAAATGACCAAAAGTAATTAATAGGATCTCATTAGATTTAAAATAAGTATTGACGTTTTGTATTAAGTAATTAAGAAGTTGAATGCTATTAAGGCTTTATTAAGTCACAGGGTTCCCAATAAGGCCAAAGTGACATTTTAGTGTTCACAAATGTGTGATTTGTTTTCTTAAGCAATTTTGTTTCATTTAATACAAAGTTTAATAAATAAATATAAGTAGCTCTCATTACCAGTGCATTCTTATTATAAACCTGCTAGTTAGGTAATAAAAAAATTAAGGTAGGTCTTATTTGGTGACCTTACCTTACATATAAAATTAGGCAGGTTTTATTATTTTGTTCTTTTTATTAGGCAGTTCGTATATACAAAATAAAGTTAAGTGAATAAGTTATATAATATATATTATATAACTTATTCACTAAAGTTAAGTGAATAAGTTATATAATATATATTATATAACTTATTCACTTAACTTTATTCAATAAACCTTCGTGCACGACTTAACTTATAGTTAAACTTATCAGCGAAATTTATTGAGCTTATAAAATCGTCCGGTCGTTCTGTCTGTCCGTCCTGAAACTCAAAATTTCAAAATTCTGACTTCGGATTCGTGTAGAGCATCAAAAAGTAGTAAAGTGACCTTGGTTTTCCGATATCAATTCGGGAAAGTGACCAAAATAAATAAATTTCGCTAAGGTGGCGCATGCTGCGCGTTCGATGTTTTTCTTGTGAGTATATTACTTCGTACATAAGGTTTTAATATTTTGTTCGGTATACCGAATCCTCCGTCACCAACAATCATGTGCTGCAATGTTTTAGAAGTATTGGGCAATGGTTTAGGTGGAGGTAAATGTAATGTCCCATTTTGCAGTTTATTATACGGAGTACTTTCTTTGAAAATTGTTGAATCAGAGTATGTTCCACACGACCCTATATTTACGTATGTAAAGCGATAGTTAGAATCACACATTCCCAATAGAATGATAGAGAAATATTTATTGTATTAGCAAATAAACTGCCACTATTCACAGAACAAACAATTCTCAGATGTTTTCCGTCAATGGCTCCAACACAGTTAGCGTTCCGTTCAAATCCTGATGAGATTTTTAGCCACTCTTCCCGTGACGTAGGCATCGAAAGACATTCATTTTGAAGGACTTTTCAAATGGTTGTGCATACTTCTTTGACAATGAGACAAATGGTTGCCGTTCCCATCTGATAACTGAAATAAAGTTCTATGTATGCTTGTCCAGTCTTCTGGTATAGACTACAGGCCCGTGTACAAAAAATTGTGTGTCATTTGAACCACCAGGTGACCTATCTAGAACGATATAAGAGCATAAAATAATAAGATTCAGCACTATGCCGTCACTTGTAAGCTGTCCAACTGAGTGCAGGTGAGAATTCAAAAGTACAGGTAGAGTGAGTACATTTTGGTCATATGATTTTGTACGGCATTCTTACCATCGATAGATCCATGAAAAATAATAAGAAAACGCGCAGTGCCGTAAAAAAATGGTGCGCCACAAAGTCGGATTTTTTTTTTAATTTTCCGACAATTTCCAGGGTAAATTTGGTCATTTGATTTTGTACGGCATCAGTTTAATACTGTTTCAATACAGCTTCTAATCCATTATTCCGCAACGCCGTACAAAAATCATGCGACAAGGGGAAAAAATCGAGGGTTGCAACCCCCTCTCTTTCCGTGGTTCAGGGGGTGATTTGAAAAAATACGGCATCGGTTCCAAAACATTATCCAGCACTCAAAAGTACTATTAAAAATAATGCCGTCAAAAAATTATTGTTCATTTGAATGTATATCAATAATTATCTTAATTTCATTGGATACTTGATTTATAAAGCTGTAAAGTCATTTGATCCTGTACGGGAACTTTTTTTTTAACATGATATTGTAAAATACAATTGTTATATAGTATTGCCGTTCAAAAGAAACTGTTCTAGAAAAAATTATAGAGAAATACAAAAACTGTAATTTTTCAAGTTATTGCAAAAGTTTAAATGCTCATAGAATAATAAAATATAGCAATTTTCTTCATTTTATCCATTGTTTTAAATAGTATTAAGATAAATAAATTAGGAAAAGATGATGCCGTATATTTTAATGCAGACCATCTCTTTTAGGCTGATGAAAATGACGCTACCATTTTAAGGGTACTTTATGGCCATCTGATACTGTACGGCATTAACATATTTTTGAAGAGATCAATTGATAATATGATAAAATCATTATGACGTCTAACTGAAGTGAAACGGCGTGTATATTATATACAAGAATTGAAACTGTCAATCCCAGTATCTACAGTTTTGTATACTTTTTGGTTTAATATATACTTCAAACATTATTGATACATATATATAATTGATTTGTTTCATTGTAATGATGTGAATAAATAAAACAACTATTTTTTAGAAAAAATAATATATTGAATGACGATAATAAAACATAAGGTTTTTTATTTAAAGTATTCAGTATCGGAATCAGACGCTGAGTTGTTGTCGGAATCATCGTCTTCATCGACGTCCGAATTATCTTCTCTATCATTTTCTGAAACATGAATATATTATAACAAAAAACGTCAACAAGAAACTTTTCACTGGCCGCAAGTGTATTTGGAACTCAGCGGGACGTAGACGCAATGCGGGAGGCAAGGGTCTACTGATCTACCAATTATGCGTTCGATACTATACTTCCTACTACCGCCGTCGCGCCCCGCACCTACTACCAATGAGACCTAATATTCGCTACTGCGCAGTCAAGTCACTTGCTCAAGAAGTTTGCCGGGAACTGATATGTAAATTATATTTATTCAATCTTTTTATTACTTTTTTATCAATATGAACTTTTATTAAGTACAAATAAACAATCTAAATGCCGTATAAAAAAATATCGTGATGAATTTCACCTTACATTTCGTTAAATGGGTTTTTTCTTGAGTTTTTTTTTTCCTACAGACCTTGGACCAACGAAAATGTACGGCATGTGAAAAAATATTATCTATGCATAAAATACTTTCAAAATAAATTAATTTTATGTTGTGTCAAATCACCCCCTGGACCACGGAAAGAGAGGGGGTTGCAACCCTCGATTTTTTTGCCCTTGTCGCATGATTTTTGTACGGCGTTGCGGAATAATGGATTAGAAGCTGTGTTAAAACAGTATTAAACTGATGCCGTACAAAATCAAATGACCAAATCTACCCTGGAAATTGTCGGAAAATCAAAAAAAAATCCGACTTTGTGGCGCACCATTTTTTTACGGCACTACGCGTTTTCTTATTATTTTTCATGGATCTATCGATGGTAAGAATGCCGTACAAAATCATATGACCAAAATGTACTCACTCTACCTGTACTTTTGAATTCTCACCTGCACGCAGTTGGACAGCTTACAAGTGACGGCATAGTGCTGAATCTTATTATTTTATGCTCTTATATCGTTCTAGATAGGTCACCTGGTGGTTCAAATGACCCACAATTTTTTGTACACGGGCCTGTAGTCTAGTACCTGAAAGAAATAACAACAATAATAAAATATTTTTAAATTGTTACAGAATAAAATGTACAACTACGGTGGAGAACTGCGCGTGTTCCATATATGAAATGCAAAAATGCATTGAAAGATGTAAAGTCCGGATCAGGTGGTGGAAAGAAATCAAAATATGTGTATTTTGAGCACATGAAGTTCCATGACAAAAAGCATATTGTTGATACTACAGAATCTATTATCCAATCTCAAAACACAAATAATTCTCAAACTTGCAACGATCCATCGTCTAGCCGGGATAGTCTTTGAACAAAATCTCAGCAGCTACGCTTACCCCACAAACCACCGTTCCACCAAACAAGAGAAACGCACGGAAGCGAAACCGTGACGAGGGTTCTGATTTTGATAAAGAAATGTTGAAGTATTTTAAAGAAAACAGTGACATAATAAAAAAACGATGATATAGCTTTCTTCTGTTCCCTCTTACCCATTACAAAGTCATTCGACATTCGGCAATAACTATTATTTCGTTCGGAAATACTTCGTAAAGCTATGGATGTTGGATTTAAAACAGACTTCTGGAAAGAGTTAGTTGTGAAGGCCCAACTAACTCGGCGCGATTCGATACCTGTAGGGTTAAACTTGTAGATTGACATTTATTGATCTTAATATCGATACGGTCATTCATTAGCTGGCAAAACTCCGCCCAGTCATTCGGAGACCGCCGCACGGGACGCGGATGTTATTGGATTAATTTTATAAAATCTGGTATTTATAGTATAAATGGTGTTCAATCCAGAACACCATTTATACTATAAATACCAGATTAACAACACGTGTTGTTAATCAGTGAAATAGTGGGAATAAAGTGATATCGTCGTCGACATTTGGAGTCAAGGACGACAGAAGTCGGGCGCTCCAGTAAGCGGGATTTATCCAAAATTCCTCGATCCAAACCTTATTTCCTTAAAACGCTGACCGGTTAGAGCGTCCAACCATCGACGTCGGGACACGTCAAGACACGGAAACTATAAGGTAATTAGAAGTAAGAGTCGTTAGTTTTTAAGGTAACTGTTAGATAAGATCTGTGTGCTTGTGACAAGTAAAAGTTGTTTATTTATCTTATCATGAGCCCAGCATAGCTTCCACACAGCGCAATTTATTATCAATGGAAATTTCTCGTATCGTCAGTGGAGTGCACTCTATATAGACAAAAAGACATTGCCTACCCTATCAATTTGATAAATACAATCCGATGTTTTTTAATTCTTAAACATAGCTAATATTTCGTATCAATCAATAATAAAAAAATCTAAACAAACTGCTCCATCTATCGGTATACTGTAGCTAATATTTAGTATCAAAATAGGGCCATCTATCGGTTTCTGTGTTTTAAAATTACATACAAGTTATTAAAATACATTAGTATCCATCCGCTACACCGATATGTGCTACACTAGCGCCCTGGCAAAGGGAGCTCGGCAGAGATACGAACCATTTCCGTCTAAATTTACGTATGTGTGCGTGTCGCGTTGGTAATGCAGATATTGTAGTGATGTAGTGTGCGTTCCTGTAAATACGTTGCCCACAATGACATAACGCACGCACACAAGTGCATATTGAGACTCTGCCTTAAAGCTGAACAAGAACGTAAATTACCAAAGTCCCGCGAACATTTAGCTACGTAACTAATTTGTCTATGTTTATGGATGTAGACTAAAAGTGGAATCATATGTATTTCCAGTGACACAGTGCTCCGTATGCTGGAAATTTGGACACCACAAAAAATTCTGTCCCACTAATAAGTGCTATTGCCCAAAATGCGGGGAAAATCACGCAAACTGCGAGACGAAAGAGTACCGTTGCGTAAACTGCAAAGGTAAACATATGACAATAGATAAGAGTTGTCCAATGTTTATTAGGGAAAAAAAATTCGTCACATTATGAGTAGAGACAATATACCTTACCGCATTGCTCTTGAGGTATATCTGAAAGAAAAGAAAGTTGTGCATGATTTTTCTTTTCCTCCCCTTTCTAATGACACACCCATTGTGCCGAAAAGACAAACGTTTGCTGATAGATCATATTATAGTGTGCTAACTACACAAGCAATAGTTCACGATACCCCAGCAAACAGTGAGAGAGAAATTCAACCAGAGTCATCGGTAAATCGGCTACAGGCTGCGAGTGAAAAGGAGAAAAAGCGCAAAAAGCAAGTAAAAAAAAAGTATATTCACGAAGAACAGCCGTTTATAGAAGATGATGACGAAGAGTCTACGTTAAGCGCTATGGAATTTAATGAGAGTGAGGGATACAACAAAATAGAGAAGAATAGCTTAAAAAGAATTATACTGAAACTTAAGAAAATAATATCATCCAGAGAGAAATTTGAAGAAAAGCTAATAGAATTTCTTAAAGTTATGTTTGAGGAGTGTAAAATATTTTTGGTGAATCTTTTTAACGGTGAAACACTAATGGATAAATTATTTAGTCTAGTCACTAATTATGGATAGTACAGCTTTAAGACATTGCTCGTTAAACATATTTCAGTGGAATGCACAAAGTTTGCGGCCCAAGTCAGTGATATTTGGTGAGCTTTTAAATCAACAGAAAGTGCATATTGCGATTATTAGCGAGACCTGGTTAGAGCCAGAAAGTTCATTTAGATTATCGGGATATAATACTCGTATATATAGAAAAGATAGGGTCGATTCATATGGTGGTGTTGCAATTTTGGTCCATAAATCAATAAAAACTCAAGTATGTACAGTTAATGCTTCTATAAATCCAGGGATTGAACTTGTCCACATCAGACTACTAAACTGTAAGTATTTAGAAAACATTGTATCTATCTACTGCCCATCTTCTGTTACTACTACTGATGCGGACTGGGATACTGTTTTTTCATTATGTCCTAAAAAATCGTTAATAGCAGGGGACTTCAATGGCCACCACACAAATTGGTCATACAAAACTGATAGCAGGGGAACTCAATTATTCGATGTTTCATTGAGTAATGGTTTCTGTCATCTTAACACTGGTCATCACACTAGAGTAAAGTTAGTTGAATGTGTAGTGCAGCAGACTTCTCCTGATATTACGTTTGTATCTTCCGATATAGCCATATATTTTGAGTGGAAAGTATTTAATGAAAACCTAGGAAGCGACCACCTTATTATTGACATTAATATGAGATATAATTCCAAATTATACTTTACAGAAAAACTAAATTTCAAAAAAGCAGATTGGCTCGCCTATCGTAAAAGTCTCGAAAAATCTTTTGAGAATATTAATAGCTTGACGAATAATAAAAGTATTCAAAACCAGTATGACCTTTTTCTGGAACAAATTAGAGTAGCAGTAAACAAAAACATTCCTTTAGTTAAAATATGTACCAACCCCGAGTCTAAATTCAAACCAAAACAGTACTGGAACTCGACATTGTCTGAAGCAGTTGCGAAACGAAGATTAGCTTTAAGTAAATTTAGAAGAAACCCCACCACAGAAAATCTACAAAATCTAGAAAGAAAAACTAAGGAAGCAAAAAATGTAATTAACCAAGCTAAATCTGAAAATTGGCGTAAATTCTGTAGTAGACTCGATGAATCTTCTTCAGTTTCAGATATGTGGTTACACATGCGTTGGATTAAAGGTATTCAGAAACCTAAGTTTAACCCACCTGATGATAAGGTAGACGATTTATTAAGTTCTCTAACTCCTGACACAGTTCGTAATTTGCCACCGCTTTTTAACTCATCTAATGACTTGCTAGAAAAAGCTTTTACATTGAGTGAGTTAGATAATAGTATAAAATGTAAAGACACTGTCCCTGGTTGTGACGGTATTACATACTCTATGATACACAATCTGCCAGACATGGAAAATTATACTTACTAACTTTGTACAATCTAATCTTTCAAACTGGTTATATTCCATCTCAGTGGCGCAGTACATTGATTGTTCCTATTCCTAAAACTTCTAATGAATCAAATCATGATGTCAAGCTTAGACCGATATCACTGATGTCATGTTTATGCAAATTTTTTCATTCCATGATTGCAAAGCGATTAGAGTGGTATATTGAAAAGAATGAATTTTTATCCCCTTATACTTCCGGCTTTCGGAGAGCTCAATCATGTTTGGATTGTTTAACTAGACTTACATCAAGTATCCAAATAGGCTTCTCTAAAAATATACCAACACTTAGCTGTTTTTTGGATATAGAAAATGCCTATAACACATTGCTATCTCGAAATTAATGGTGATATTGGATGATCTCAATGTAGGTAAAAAGATTTGCAGTTATCTATGGTCCTTCTTGAATGACAGAGAGCTTAAAATAAAAAAAGGAAATAACACTATATCGAAATGGACTAACAAAGGTCTAGCACAAGGAGATCCTATATCTCCCTTATTATTCAATATTGCAACATACAGCATATGCAATCAAATCAGTAACATTCAGATATGCCAGTATGCTGATGATTACGCGCTATTTGTAAGTAATAAAGATTTGTCCTACTGCGAACGTAATATGCAATCCGCTTTAAACTCCATGATATCAATTTTGAATGAGCTGGGTCTAGATCTATCCCCGAGTAAATCTAAATATTGCCTTTTCAGTAGAGGTTTCAGAAAACAACTAGTAGAACTTCAGATAAATCATTGCGGCCTAAATTCAATTGACTGTATAAAATACCTAGGTCTTTGGATGGATAGATCTCTTTTATGGCGAAAACATATAAATGAAACGGTGGCCAAAACTGCAAAATTTTTGAATATGTTAAAAATGCTCACTGGACCTGGTTGGGGAGTTCATCCGAAACATTTGCGCACACTATATATCTCCTTAATTAGAAGTAGAATGGACTACGCTAGCTTTTTGTATGACTCTGCAGCAAAAACTCATACAACAAAATTAGATAAAATTCAAAATCAAGCGCTAAGAATAATAGGAGGGTTTATTAAAAGCTCACCAATCCATGTCATGGAAAGTGAATTGTGCATCCCACCATTACATCTGAGAAGAAAGTACCTTGCATATAAGTTCTGTCTAAAAGCCCAGTCATGGTCAAATAACCATATTATAGAACTTTTGACCAACTTAGAAGGCCATTGCAATAGTATATATTGGCGTAAAAAGAAGAAACCACTGCTAGTCGTGACATATCAAGAGACAAAATTATTTAATATTCATTCGGCCTATCCATTAGAAATGTTTACATTAGATATTTGGCTATCATATATTGAGATTAAAAAGATAATAGATTTAAACTTAAATAGTGTTACAGATGCTAAAAGAAATATGAACTTGAATATCTTGAAATATAATATATTGAGAGAAATATACATTAAATATAATAATTGGAAAAAGATCTATACAGATGGTTCAAAAACTGGCAATGCAAGGGGAGCGGCCTTTTATGATTCTTCTCAGGCGCATAGTAGTATGTTTCAAATAGATGTGGATATTTCTGTTATGTCTTTAGAACTGTTGGCAATATCGAAAGCTTTAGAATATGTCATAGGTTGTGAGCGACAAAATGTTGTTATAATTTCTGACAGCAAGAGTGCTCTACAGCATTTGGCTCGATGCGCCTCTGGAGTCAGATGTGTATCGATAGCCTATGCTATTCTCAGACAGATTCTTTTACTTCAGAATAAAGGTGTTACTTTAAGACTGCAGTGGATACCATCCCATATTGGGATAAGCGGAAATGAGAAAGCTGGTCAATTAGCAAAAATGGCCACCACTATGGGTACGGAAATATTAATTAAACCTTACTTTTCGGAAATTTTAAACACTTTCAAAACATCAATATTTAATCTGTGGGTGGAATACTTTAATAACATATCACAAACAAAAGGAATTTGGTACAAAAGTATAAAAAATCAGCTTTCTCAACTCCCATGGTTTGCAACTGCCGACTTAAGCAGGCGTTATACAGTTTTAGCTCACAGAATTCAGGCCACATTCCATCGGGAAAATTTGGACATCTCATGAAAAAAGTTGACTCTGCTAACTGTAATGAGTGCGGTGTTATTGACGATGTACAACATGTCTTGATGGAGTGTGTGAAGAATGATTGTGAAAGAAATGCTCTGGTGTCCAATTTTGGGATAAATGTCTGGGATGTAGGAGCTTTTCACGGCATTCTAGCCCACCCAACATCTTCTGGGGCTAAAGCTGTATACGATATGGTAGCACGTCGGTTATGAATTATGATGTATTTATGGATGCTTATGCCTATATGCATACGTCTATATGTATATATGTGTTGTTATGTATGCGTGTAATGTAAATATGTGTATGAAATCTAAAGTGTAAAATAGGATAAGGTACGATGGGACTGACATGTCTATTTAAGACCAAAGTCCCTAAATAAAATAAAGAAAAAAAAAAAAAAAAAAAAAAACTAATTTAAAGCGTAGTTTGCTCCATATAAAATTAGAGTGAAAGAAAGTGCCATTTCTTTTTTTCGTATAAAATTGATGTTAAAAACTATTTTGTTTTAAAGTTGATAAAAATGGATAATATTCACTGCGAAAGTTGTTCAGGTGGTGTGTGTGTAGGGAAAAAAAAATGGTGCGTTTTCAAAACTATCCTTCGGTGAAAAAAAAAACAAGTGATTGAGAAAGGCCGCTGTACACCGGATTTGGATTTAGTACAAACTAAAGGCAAAATTAATCGTAAGTTTAATGCAAAACAATATGATTTCCATTGTTGGCTCACGGGTTGTGTACACAGCAATCGCTTGTTCTGTTTTCCCTACCTACTGTTTTCAAATAATAAAACCGTATGGAATGAGGCGGGTTACACCGATATTCATAATTTCACCACGGCAGCAAAAAAACACGAGCAATCGGAAAAACACTTAGAACTCTAGCTACTCTTAAATATCACACCTTTGGAAAAAATCGTATTGAGACGAGTTTAAATTCTCAAATACAAATTGATATTTATAGGCATAACGCGAAAGTCTATCGAAACCGAAATATATTTCAAAGACTTATTGACATTGTTTGCTTGTTAATTGTAATATTACTTATTAAATATGTACACTTGGAGATACTGTGCCTTTATAACAGTAACGATTAAACCCCTACTCGGGTGAGTGATATATGACTTTTAGGGCCTCTTTCACCACTTGCTGATAAAGTCTCTGATCTCTGAGCCTATCAGCAGGTTATCTGACAGATAGCCGAAACTTTTTTGTTTCACAAGTTGCTGATTGCCCTATCTGTCAGATAACAGGGAATAACACATTTTTGTGTGAACTTTCTTCGGAATAGCAGTATTTTCTTTTGAAATGGATTTATTTGAATTCTTAGAAGACGAATTCGATGATTTTCTTGACCGTATATCGCATCCACAGGCACGTCCTGTTATTAGGGATAGGGAAGATAATTTCACGAAATATAATGATAAAAAATTTAGAGACAGATACAGGTTAACAAAAAAAACAGTTAATTTCCTGCTTTCCCATATAGAAGATGACATAAAAACAACAACCACTTTGTAAGTATCAATCACATATACCTAATTATGTTTATTAAGTACACACACAGTTGCGACAATTTTTTCGTTGTTTTGTTGTTTCAGTAATTCTGCAATATCGCCCATGAATAGATTATTGTTAGCATAGCGCTATTATGCGACCGGATCATTTCTGACTTTAGCCGGGGATCTGAGTGGTATAAGCATAGCATCAGCATCTAGAATTATATTAAAAGTTTCCGAGACCATAGCAAAATTGAGACCACTTTTCATCAAATCCCCAAAAGCGCACTATCCATTTCTTTTTTTTTTTTAATAAATTATTATAGATCGTTACCGGAAATTCATTTCAAATCCCGGAACGTCACACTCTGCTTTGATTTTATCCAAAATCCAATTGGGTTTCCGGCAGACTAGAATAGAATCACTCCGTCTCTTCCCGTGGATGTCGTACAAGGCGACTAAGGGAAATACATTATATGGAAGGTCATTACATGGAAGGAAGTCATTACATGGAAGGAAGGCAGTGCTGGAAACTGTAAATATATCGACTGCTGTTGAAGATGTTTCTCCAACAGCGACGGAACAGATATGATTTTGATTGGAGAATGTTTCCAAATCCTCCAATTTCCACTAAATCGAGGCGAGAAACCTTTTTTCAAATCAATGTTGGTCCGACAACTCCATATGTCGACCCATATGACATTTTCGTTGCTATATGCGATCGACCCATTCGATGGAACCCATTGCTACGGAAACAAATAGAAGTACTCAAGTGATTGCGACCACAAAGGCACAAACCTACATAACTCCGCGCAAAAAAATCGCTAAAAATAGAAAAAGTGCTCATCTAACATCGAAAAAAGTGTAGTGAAGTTAAGAAACGTCTGATTCACCGGGATTTATGTGCGCAGTGTTTTATCCCAAAGTACTTCGCAGTATCAGCTTGTCAAACTCCAGGAAGACCCACAGCGGAAAGGTGAGGCACCCCAGTCTGAAATTATAACTATCAGCAAGCCGACCATCTGGCCTTTTCGACGACGGCCGCTGCGACCAGCCGAAACGGAGATCTAGGTGTCTGAAGGTACCCCCTTTCCACAGTAAAAATCGAGGTCACCACGCGATATGTGCCGCCAGTCCAGCGCCGACTGCTGTCAATTAGAGATATAACACTGACTGATCCGGAACCGGACATAACACAAGCAACTGGGGCAACGCGCGCCCGCCAAACCTCAACCGACCAAAACGCGGGGGACCTGCCCGGCGACGCTTGCGAGCCAATCGTTATCGCCCACGCAAGAAAAGACCACTATATCGTGGTAATATCCACTACACCACTAAAAGTGGAGAAAGATGGCGAGGGAGTCCCCGACAAAGACCCAAATAATACCGAAGTAGATCTTCGGTATCTTGGGTTAACGCGGGACGACGCAAGTGAGCAGGAGTCGGACGGCGACTGGACTGACGTGGAGAGCGCAGGCAGTGGCAGACACAGCGTGCTACCACCCTTGGGCCTGCGAACGGGCGTCAGCAAGGATCTGGCCATAGAACGGGCCAGAGAGTTCCTCCAGGAGGGAAAGCGGGCGCTCGAAGCGTTAAGGGCGATCGCCGAAGACCGGCTGTCAAACTTGTACGAGCTGGTCCTGTCGCTGGCAGACTCCAGAAACAGGCATCGCCTGAATCTGGAGGTAGAAAGAAGTAGGGCGGCAAGGGAGGCAGTAAGAATAGAAAGAGCCCACAATAAACAACTGTGGGCCCTACAGCAGGAAATGGAAGAGCGTCAGAACCAGCACAAAGACGCTCTGGCGGGGGCACAAAAAGCAGTGACAAATGTACAAGACTGGCTGAGTTTCGAGATGGATGGCCTTAACAAGACCGTCAGGGCCATCCAGCTCGACATAAAAGTAGCCCCCAAATACCAGCCACCGGTTCGAGAGACCGTCCCCGAAAACAAAAAAGCTCAACCAGCGAGTGACCAGCTCGAACAAATAAAAAACCAGCTCAGTGAGTTGCAGACGGAGCTCCACTACCTCAAGATGAACCTCAAAGGGGCAAATAAAAGTTGCATGAGCCCTCAACCAACTTTAAAGGAGAGCCAACGAAGCGCTTCAGACCTGATGGCAGAGACCCTTAAAGAATTGCGAGAGGAACTCAAAACCCTCCGCGAGGATATGAGGGACATGAAGGCAAGCCTTCCCACCTCAACACCGACCACCAGAGACGAAGTGCGACAAGAACTGAGGGAAGTGGCAGCTCCGATAGTCAATAAAGCAAACACGATTCTAAAGGAGCTGGAGGAGGTCAGATCCCGCCGGCGTCGGCCATAGGAGCTGAAATGGCGTTCACAGATACAGCGGCACAGTTGGAGGAGCTGATAACTCCTCTACGAGCTGATGTGGCTGAGGTGACATGGCTCTAAACAAGTCACTGGTGTGTATCAACACGACACTGAAGACGAAAGAAGGTGCTCGTCTTCAGCCAGCACAGACATGCATACTAAGGCCAACCCAACAAACTTATGCGGCAGCAGCGGCCAAACCCAAGAGGCCTAACCAATCTATTATCGTGTCGGCGACGGATCCCACAAAGACCGGGGACAACTTCATCGAGACGATACGGCAGACCCTGGATTTCAAAACCACAGGGGTTACTGTCGACAGGGTGAGAAAGGCAAAAAACAGGAAAGTCGTGCTAAGCTGTAAGAGGAGAACCTTAACGCACTCCACACGCAAATTCAAACAAACTCAACACTTACGGTCAAAAAAGCGACAATGTCCACCCCCTGGTAAGGTTTACAAATGTGATGAATTATCACACGGACGAGGAGATCCTTGAGTTCCTGAGAGCCCAGAACAAGAAGATCTTTGAAGGGCTCCAAGGGGACTAAAACCTCGCGAAGCTTCGTTATCGCAGACGTGCCAGAAATTGTCTGTAATGCCATCCGGTTCTGGAAGTGTCACCCCGGATCCACAAGCGCCTGCTCGAGGCGGGCGTGGTCAACATCGGTTTCAGTAGAAACCGAGTAGAGGACCAGTCCCCGCTAATGCAATGCGCCAAATGCCTGGGATTCGGACACACAAAGGCGCTCTGCAAGGAAGGTGAGCAGCACTCCAACTACTGCAGCGGTGCTCACTCCTGGCAAGAGTGCCCCGCCAGAAAGGAGAACAGGGAACCGAGATGCAGAAACTGCAAAAAAAGCCAAGCAGGAAGACGGCACGCCCCATATGGCATATAGTGATATATGCTCACAGAGACAACATACCAGAGCAACATTCCAACACGCCAGAGCGTCTTTGTGCTGAGTCTGGTGCTCTTCCATTTCCTGCCGTAGGGCCCATACTTGTTTATTGTGGGCTCTTTCTATTCTTACTGCCTCCCTTGCCGCCCTACTTCTTTCTACCTCCAGATTCAGGCAATGATTGTTTCTGGAGTCTGCCAGCGACAGGACCAGCTCGTACAAGTTTGACAGCTGAGCTACGGCGATCGCCCTTAACGCTTCGAGCGCCCGCTTTCCCTCCTGGAGGAACTCTCTGGCCCGTTCTGTGGCCAGATCCTTGCTGAAGTCCGTTCGCAGGCCCAAGGGTGGTAGCACGCTGTGTCTACAGTGGTAGACTGACTGACGTGGAGAGCGCAGGCAGTGGCCTGCGCTCTCCACGTCAGTCCAGTCGCCGTCCGGCTCCTGCTCACTTGCGTCGTCCCGCGTTAACCCAAGATCCCGAAGATCTACTTCGGTATCATCTGGGTCTTTGTCGGGGACTCCCTCGCCATCTTTCTCCACTTTTAGTGGTGTAGTGGATATTACCACGACATAATTATGTAAATGAATCCTATGAAGTCTCCTTGCACGCGCATCAGATTCGACAGACGCAAAGTGTTTGATCAATTAATTATTTTTAAAATTTTGAACAATCAGATAGATTCCCCCGAGCTCCTTAGCTCACTATAATTCGTGTCCCGTATTCGGCTCCCTGTGCGCTCCTCACGTATTCTCCGCTTTTTTGTTCCTCCACAATTACATAAAAATTACACACGTAATACTTTTATTTTCCGTTCCACCAACACTTACAATAAAGAATTTACAGATGTTGATTTGTTTAACAACTCTTTTAATACTTTTAAATATAAAATAATTAAAAAACTTTTTGATAAGTAAGTTTTGAATACATAGGATTGAAAAAAAAAATTTTGTATCTTATAGTATAGTATTTTGTACTAATTTTATAGTTTTGTAGCGTTAATGAGATAAGAAAGCTTAGTTGTGTATACAGCTTCTATCTATATAAACCTGTACGTATAGATCATACCCTTCTAACAAGGTATTGTTATAGTACTTCTAACGCGTGTTCAATAATGAACTTAATATATTTGTTATATATAATGTATTATTTTCGGCACTATTAGGTCGTTTCTTAATATTAGTTAAAAAAATATATTTACTGTTTTCTGTATGTGTTATACATACAGAAAACAGTAAATAATTTTTTTTAGTTTGTTTGTTGCCAAAATAAAGAAAAAAAAATAACACAAAAAATTTTAAATGTTAATTATCTCTCATTGTGCCATCTTGATAAATTTCTTTCGCTGGCAACATTTCTTAAAGACAGTTTTCACGATTTAAGTGGCAATTGATCCATAAAGTGCCAATAATTGGGTACTTTACTACCTCTTTAATTTTAGACCCAAGGCATAAGGCTCAGACTTTTGACATGACATTATGGGGGAAGCAAATTAAAACAGAAAGTCTCCGCAAATCTAATAACTTTATAAATAATATAAAAGTATACACTCTGTGAATAAATCTCTAGAATCACCAAGAAATGAAAAGAAAGTATGCGAATATGATGAAGATGAATGTCTCCACTCAAACGTCCGCGGGCACTCCCGTGCCCAAAATAAAAAAGCTCCAAACGTCCTGGGAACTCGCGTGCCCAGCGCGAGTCGCCCGATTTCAAAATTTTTTTTTTTGCCACTTTGTTATCCAGTGCCTTTAAAACTTTAATAAAAAGAAGATGTATTTAATAGGCTATACGGTAAAAATGTAAAAACATACTGTGGCAATACAAATTATTTAAAAAAATAAATTTTTTTGTCGATGCGTCATTTATTCAGCGCGTAATCTCGTTGTGTGAGTAACCGGCGCCATTATTATGAAGTCAAAGTCAAAATATCTTTATTCCTTGGACTTTATAAAGCACTTAGAAACGTCATACAAATTAAATATAAGACATGTATCTAAATCATTACTATCTACTTAAATCCGCAGAGCTTAGATGCACTTTCATCACACTATCTGTGAAAGTGAATTTAAGTGCCAGTTCCGGCGACGGGGCTTCTTGAGAAGAACTGGCAAGAAACTCAAGGCCGACTCTTTTAATTGCCAATATCGTTACATTAAACACAAATACAATCATTAACATAACAAGAGCAATTCATTTCCAAATACTTTTATCATTTATGTAATCTGAGATACAATAGTAAGCCTTTTGACATAGTCTAGTTTTGATAAATCTTTTAAATTTACCCATGGATAATTTAAACGCGTCATTTGGAAGTTTATTGTAGAAGCGTATACATTGACCTGGGAACGAGTTAGAGATTTTATGGAGCCTAGTAATATGCACAGCGAGTTTGTTTTTATTTCTTAAATTTAATTGATGGAGATCACTGTTTTTCCTAAATTTAGTTTGATTTTTATGAACGTAAATAAGATTTTCATAAATATATTGAGAATGTAATGTCATAATATTTATCTCTTTAAATTTATTTCTCAGTGTCTCCCTGGGACTCATCATATAAATAGCACGGATAGCTCGCTTCTGGAGCACAAAAATTGAGTCTACATCCGCAGCACTACCCCAAAGCAATAAACCATATGACATAATGCTGTGAAAATAGCTAAAATAAACTAAACGCGCCGTGTCAACATCAGTCAGTTGACGTATTTTCCTTACGGCGTACGCTGCTGAGCTGAGTCTACCTGATAACGTTTCTATATGTGGGCCCCATTGTAATTTAGAGTCTAATGTTATCCCAAGGAAGACAACCTTATTGACCAATTCCAATCTCTCTTTGTCCATCACCACACTGGTTTTTACTTGTTTCACATTTTTTGTAAAAAATCTAACATATTTGGTTTTACTACCATTTAAAAGTAGGTTATTAGCACTAAACCAGTTTACTATTTTTGAAAGAGCATTATTTACATCGTCAATTTCTGATTGTTGTCTATTTACCTTAAAAGGTAAATAATTTGATTTATTAGTTATTTCTTGGATTGTTGTATATGAAAATAATTGTTATAATGTGTACGTCGTGTGTGTGTATAAATATCTGAATTTCGAAACACTCCTGTTTAATTTATGCGTGATGATTTTAGCGTCGGGACTGCGAGTTCCCAGGGACGTTTCGATATTAGGTCGACTAAGGATTCCTATACACGGTTTTATATACTGAATATTGTTCGTTATTTTGCCTGATTTTTTTTTTCGAAAATTATATATTAATCATCATCATCATCAGGGGGGCTAGCCAAATGGCAGTTTGCAAAGTAGAAGTAGCGATCGCTAATTTGAACTGTGGAGCTCATACGAAAATGTTCGAATTGACAAATGTCACGCGATCTATCTAACGTTCGTTACGCTACGAATTACACTTGGCTAGTGCATTTTCAAGTCTTTGTATAGATTATTAGGGGGGAAAGTGGTTCAACAACATCTTTGAACCAAAGCCAACTTCACCTGCACGCGGTGCACCCTGCTGACTGACAATCAGTGAATCGGTGCTATTTTCGCCTGACAATGTTTTATTATGCACTTGCCTGATTTTTTTTCGAAAATTATATATTAATCATCATCATCATCAGGTCATTTTCAAGTCTTTGTATAGATTATTAGGGGTTTAAGTGGTTCAACAATATCTTTGAACCAAAGCCAACTTCACCTGCACGCGGTGCACCCTGCTGCCTGACAATCAGCGAATCGGTGCTATTTTTTTTATTAATGGCTTTATTTTGATTTTAGTGAGCAAAGTAATTCATCTGCGGTGCGAGGACGAGGGCGGGGACGAGGACGAGGATGTGGGCGAGAGCCTCCTAGTTCAGTGGAGACGTAATCATCAACCACACTCCACACATACTCACTCACACACAAACACACACGTCATTATGCTGTAAATCCAGGCTATGTAATGTAGTAGATGATTTCTTTGCAGTGCGGAACTGGAACGAGTGCGGTCGCAACGCCAGCTGACACAGCATCGGCTGGCCGGGTTAACAAAAGAAGTGCGCAAGGAGTTGATAGACAAAAAACGGTCAGCTCAACTCCAGCGCGTGTTCTGACCGATGTGCCCCCGCGAAAGAGACGCTCTCTGTAAGTTTTTTTTTATACTACGTCAGGTGGAAAACAAGCACACGGCCCGCCTGATTGATGTGAAGCGGTTACCGCAGCCTATGTACGCGTGCAACATATATATATAATTGTGACTCCGTTCAACGTTATAATGCATTTTAAATTTTCAGGAAACCATCTCCCGACCGTGAGGCCTGCGAGCTCCACGTGGTCGACGCTGCGGCAGAAGTGCCTACGCCCGAGGCTGCGGCAGAAGTACTCATGAACTTAGGTACCTAAAATATCGCTCGCGCGCCGCCACCCCCGCTGCCAACGCAGCATCTCCTTCATTTGACGAACCACTTACACCCCAAAATACTATTTTACAGACATACCAGGCGTAGACACTGAAGTCGAGGTGTCGACGACGTGGGGTTCTGCAGATCTAGCTGCTGGAGATCTTCCTTCCAAGAGCCAGCCATCGACGAGCCAGCAGCGGGCTTCTTTTATTAGTGAGTATATATATATATATAACGTAATACAGAAGTGCTCCATTTATAGTATTAAACTTCCTGTTTTTTCTTTCTATTTGCTGAATATTAACTTTTTTTTTTTAATCAGGTCCTGCCGATGTCGTAGCAGCTAGAAGTCGTCCGTCTACTCCGTCTACGAGCCAGCAGCGGCAGCAGCGTACTTTTAGTGAGTATATATACACTCATTTGCAAAAAAAACGGGCGGTTTTGATTTTCATTCATATTTAAAAAGATACAATACCAAAAAGGTTTCAATCGTTTGTACACGTTACTGGCCGGTTTTAAAAATGCTGTGGTATTTAAAAAAGTACGTTCTAAATTCAATTTTTCATTTGATGTTCATTTTTACAGAAAACCCCTTTTTATCCTACATTTTTGGCGCGAAGTTCCAGAAGTTAACATCGACTTTCATAACTTTTATTCAATTTTTATCGATTAATTTCATATCCTTGACTGTCAAAGCTTTATTTAATGCTGTTTGGCTGTATCAAAAATGGTAGATAAAGTGGTAAAAGCTACCAAAATTATCGCGCTGCTTGAAGAGGGTTGCAGCCAATGTTTCGTGGCTAGGAGGCTAAATGTTAGTCGCTCGACAGTCCAAAGGACCTGGCAGCGATATCAGGAGACTGGTTCCGTCGAGAGAAGGCCTGGTTCTGGAAGAAAACCATGTACCCAACCACGGGATGATCGTTTTCTTGTGAGTCGCGCATTGAGAAATCGCAAATCTTCGTATGTGGATCTTAAGAACAACCTCCAAGAAGTAAGAAATGTGCATATTAGTCTATGGACGGTCAGGAGGAGGCTTCTCGCTGCCAATATACGCAGTCACCGCCCGGCCCGCGGCCCCAAATTACTCCGTGAGCACAGAGTTCACAGGCTTAGGTTCGCTAGAAATTGTGAATCATGGACTCAAGACGATTGGAATAGGGTTTTGTTCTCTGATGAAGCCAGGATATCTCTGTTCGGTGAAGATCGACGTCGGCGAGTGCTAAGAAGACAAGGAGAACGCTTTGCAGAGGCATGTTTCGAAGAAATCACACCTTATGGTGGGGGCTCTGTTATGTTTTGGGCAGGAATAAATTCAATGGATCGTACAGAGTTAGTCTTCATTGAAAACGGCTCACTGACTGGGCATCGATACATAACGGAAGTTCTAATTTCTCATGCACAACCCGCATTGGCCGCTCTAGGTGAAGACTCGATTTTTATGGACGACAATGCTCGCGCCCACCGATCCCGCGATGTTAATGCGTATGTGCAAGAGGTCGGCATTCGTCGTTTGGATTGGCCAGCTCGAAGTCCCGACCTCAATCCCATAGAGCATGTCTGGGACGTTCTGAAACGGCGTGTGAGATCAGTACACCCGGCTCCGCAGACCATCAGAGAGCTGAAGAATGTGATTACTGCGGAGTGGGAACGTATTCCGCAAGCAAGTATCCGGGATATACTCGCTAGCATGCCCAGACGAATTCAAGCTGTGATTTTAGCTAGAGGGGGTCACACTCGATACTAAACATTTATCTGCTTTTACTTTATTAAAGAAAAACAAACAAAAAAACTTTTTTATTTTTACTTCATGAGCATATGCACTACTAGCGAATATACACTACTAGCGAGGTTTAGCATTATTTCCCATAAATTGTATCTAAATTTTATGAAATACTGATGAAAACGATTATTTTCTTATTAATTTAGCAAATTGTGTGGATAAAACTACCTATAATTATCAAACAAAGAAATATTAACATTTGAAATGGTTCATTGCTTAGGTGCCCGTTTTTTTTGCAAATGAGTGTATATAACGTAAGACAGAAGTGCTCCATTTATAGTATTAAACTTCCTGTTTGTTCTTTCTATTTGCTGAATATTACCTTTTTTTTTTTAAATCAGGTCCTGCCGATGTCGTAGCGGCTAGAAGTCGTCCGTCTACTCCGTCTACGAGCCAGCAGCGGCAGCAGCGTACTTTTAGTGAGTATATATATATATATATATATATATAACGTAAGACAGAAGTGCTCCATTTATAGTATTAAACTTCCTGTTTGTTCTTTCTAGTTGCTGAATATTAACTTTTTTTTTTTAAATCAGGTCCTGCTGAGCTGAGACTCAGGCCGATAACAGACCAGATGCCAATGACGAGACAAATGACGGTGACGACGTGAACGACAATAACCAAGCAAATGACCCTGCATTCATTGGCGGTAGCGATGCTCGTCCCACCAACGCTACCGCCAAAATTGTATACGACTTACTAGAGCCACTGCTTCACCTTGGGCATACAGTAATAATGGACAATTTTTACAATGGTCCTTTATTAATTCTTGGTCAAAAGAATTACAAGCAATATAAAGTAACAGTAATGTCAAAGCTATTGTGAACTACCCAGTGACAAACCTTAGAGAAGAACCGATTCTATCGGTCTTTCTTTATTGCACATACTCGTACAAGGTACAAGTTCACAACATAGTGATATAGGACATATACAAAGGTGAGCTTATCTCTATAAGAGATCTCTTCCAGCTAACCAAGATTATCTATTAGTATTAGATCAGGGCAGGGCTTGTTAACGTTACCAATTCACAGTAAAAATAACGCTAAGTAACGTTAATTTTCAATGTGATACTTTGATAACGTTATTTTTTTTTTAACGATATCTAGTAACATCACAAGAATATAACGTTATATTATTAACGTTATTTTTACCGGTACATTTATCATTATTTTCCGTTACGCGACGTTGCCGTCAACGTCGCAACGAGCAGGCAACGTCGCATAACCGACGCGCTTAGTCCATTCATGTTCTAACAATTCTTTCTGTGTATTGAAGCCGGCAACCCGTTGCGATGTTTGTTTATTTACCAGTTTTATTGTTTTTATTTGTTATATTAGTCTCACTTATTTCGTTTCTGAGTTCTAGTTCTGAATAATTAGTCTAAATAAATTAAGATAATATACTACACCTATTTTTACTTATTTGTTTTTGTTTCGAAGTAGAAATGGGCCGCAAAAAGAATAATACAGTATATAGATATTTTGATTTAACGAGTAACAATGGTGCAGTCATTTGTTTAGTAAATGAGTGCAGAAAGGTATGTAAGGTAAGTCCGTTTTCATAAATTTTTAATACATGCTGTCTTAGCTGTCTACCTATTCTGTGAACGAAGCTAAAGTAATAATCATGTAATATCAAAGCAACAGATCAAGCTGTAAGCCGATCGCACATTGGATACTCATTCGTACCGACTTACTTGTCGTTTAATCGAATCGATCTAAAATTAATTAAACGACAAGTAGTATTGTGTTCGTGCGTAATCGTATCCAATGTACAACCGGCCCATTTCACAGACAGAGAATTTGGGGTGTAAGTGGTTCATCTTTGAACCAAAGCCAACTTCACATGCAAGCGGTATATCCTGCTGGCTGACAAACGAAGCTCAGGCGAAAAGAGAGGTAGGGAGCTTAATAATTAAGCTTTAATAATTGAGCTTAATTATTAAGCTCCCTACCTCTCTTTTCCCCAGAGCTTCGTTTGTCAGCCAGCAGGATGTACCGCGTGATGAAAAACCCCTAAAACAAGACAACTTACAATTATTGTAAGCTACCCAACTGGGGAATGTACCTCCACCTCACAGAATACCACAGCCAAATAACAATTCCCTTGAGGGTTGTTGTATTCCTGCTTGTGAATGAGGTCACCAGAAAGGAAGGAAATGCTGCGTTGGCAGCGGGGGTGGCGATGCGTGACCCATATTTTATGTTGCGAGCGTTAATATAGCTATGGTAACCGCTTCACATCAGGCGGGCCGTATGCTTGTCTGCCACACGATGTAGTATAAAAAAAAAGAATGACATGCCGAGAAAGCAATATATTCTAGCTTACTGAATGAACGAAAGAATGAAAAACAAACACTTAACGCACATCAATATGAAACAGCCAGTATTGTTGTTTAATCTATTTTCAGACGCAACACAGTGGAAATTTACTTAAACATTTAAAACATCTCCACAAGGATCAATACAATGAAGTTATGGAACTTAATAAAAGTAGAGAGGTCATAAGAAACACTAACCAACAGACAACCACATCAGAAAATGTATTAAAAGAATGCACATGCACACAACTTAGTGGCAGTTCATGGGCGTCCTTTTTCTTTGCTGCACGACAAGGCGACAAGACAAATACCATCAACGCAGTATACATACGGGAGAACATAAAGTCTATGGCTACCAAATTGAGATACGAGATTGCTAACGAACTAAAGGATAAAATATTTTCTCTTAAGATTGATATAGCTTCTTTAGGAACTAGGAGCTTCATGGGGATAAACTGTCAATATACTAACAAGGGTCAAATTATTTTGAAAAATTTGGGCACGATCGAGATATTTCAACGTCATACATTTTTCAATTTTTTTTTTTTTTTTTTTTTTAATACTACGTTGGGTGGCAGACAAGCATACGGCCCGCCTGATGTGAAGCGGTTACAGTAGCCGTATTAACGCTTGCAACATAAAATATTGCTCGCGCGCCGCCACCCCCGCTGCCAACGCAGCATCTCCTTCCTTTCTTTCTGGTGACCTCACTCACTCGCAGGAACACAACAACCCTCAAGGGAATTGTTATTTGGCTGCGGTATTCTGTGAGGTGGAGGTACATTCCCCAGTCGGGTAGCTTACAATTACGCTCCCTACCTCTCTTTACCACGTGCAGGTGAAGTTGGCTTTGGTTCAAAGGTCTTGATGAACCACTTACACCCCGAAATACACATATTATAAACTCTGAGTTCTTGCTATTTGCAGATGACCTCAAATTATTCCGTACAATAGAGGATAATTCGGATGCCATCCTTCTGCAGGAAGACATAAATAACGTATAAACATGGTGTTTGGAAAACTTTTAACCTCTTAATACAAAAAAAATGTAAACATATTACTTTTAATAAAAAAGCTACACTAATCAAGACATCATACTATCTGGGAGTTGAGCGTTTTGAGGAGGTCTTTAGTATGAGAGACTTAGAGGTTATTTTCGACAAAAAACCCGCACAAAATATTTAGGATACTAGATGAACATTAACTACATTTACAACTTTTTTGGGGTTTTCACTCATAACTTATTGGTTAATAAGGGGAAGCTTTTAGACTACGAGTTATCTCTAAAATTGGATAGAGTAACTCAATACATCTTAAGTGGGTAAATTATCTAATGAGAAGTTAACATATTTTATAATTTATTCCCATATATACAAACATATTTATGTCATTTTAATATTTATGGATGCAGGTATGCTTGTGATTAGGGGTAAGTATGATAGAGGACAGTGTGATTGATTGATTTGATTAAGAGAAAGTATGAAAAGGAAGTTTGTAGTTATTGTGGATTGGGTAGCGAGTCAGTGTATACTATTTTTTTTCTTCAGGGGTCTATATGGATAGTCTTGGGGGGGTCTAATTATTTTCATCCGTGTTCCTATATTTCCTATATTTTCTCCTTATTTCTACTTTATCTTATAGCTCACTTTAAACACTTTAATTTTATTTTCCTGATTTCTCTAACCATGACACAGACCATGTATGATAGGAGTATGAATTTGGTTCGAGATTATATTATAGTATTGTTACGAGCTAGGGTTCTGGATTTGGATGTAAAACGCCAATGACAACTTGCAAGGATTTATTCACGCAGGGTCTGGTCTGCAGGTCTTCACAACACAAAGCCCACACGAAGATTCCAAATCGCAAGTCAAAACGAAGTCCAATAGTATCGCTGAGGTCGTAGGTTATCACTTGTCTCGCAGGTAGATTCGCTCGAAGTTTACTCTTCCAAAGTCCAAACTGAACTGCCTATGCGCCGCGGCGGTCGCTATTTATATCCGCCGGCAAGGGTTCTCGAATGTTCCGGTATGTACATGCATGTACTACCCATCGGTAATTCATCGTAATGTCTCGAGACACATCTCGAACATTTTCATGTCATAGTGTTATGAACCTTATGGCAGTAGACATACGGGTCATTATTGCTTGCATCGAAGTATGCGGCGACTATTCTAAAAGGTTCTATTCTAGATCGTTCGAGACAGGACCGCGACACTGCTCCCCTCTTAGAAATGCTCGTCCCGAGCATCTTCATTACTGCCGTGATAAGAAGCTAAGCGGTCAATGTGAACCACTTTTTGTGCACCTCTCGGCTGCCGTTGAATTCGATATGTCACGTCATTCAACCGAGTGACCACTTTGTATGGCCCTTCCCATCTTGTCTGTAATTTCGGAGACTTTCCTTTTCGTCGAGTTACGTTGTGAAGCCATACTAGTGCTCCTTCTTCGAAGCCGTTTGTATTTGCTCGACGGTCGTACCTAGTTTTCATCTTTTCACTCGACTGCAACCCATTTTCCCGAACTATGGCATGAATTTCTCGCATTTTCTCACGTAACTCGGAAATGTAGTCGTGTAGAGTACGTGGGTCGTCAGGAGGTCCTCCAGTTAGCAGATCTACTGGTATTCTCAGTTCTCGCCCAAAATTGACACGTGCTGGGGTTACCTTTGTGCTTTCATGTTCAGCAGTTCGGTAGGCCAGGAGAAACGGCGGTATATATTTGTCCCAATCTCTCTGGTGGTGGTCAACGAGTTTCGCCAAATGTCTCTCAAGTGTCTGATTAAATCTCTCTACCATGCCGTCGGATTGAGGATGATATGGGGTGGTCCTAGTCTTATGCATACCCAATATTTTGCAGAGTTCTTGAAATATCTGTGACTCAAAGTTCCTACCTTGGTCGGAGTGTATTTCCAAAGGCACACCAAATCGGCAAACTACTTCTTCAAACAACTTGGATGCAACAGTTGTGGCTTCTTGATTAGGTATGGCGAATACTTCTGGCCACTTAGAGAAGTAATCCATAACTACCATGAAGTACTTATTTCCTGATTCCGTTACAGGGAATGGTCCAGCCACATCAACTGCAATGCGTTCCCATGGCGCACCAACATTATAAAGTTGCAGGTTTCCTCGGCTTCTAGTTGATGGACCTTTCACCGCAGCGCAAGTAGCACACTTGCGGCACCAATCTTGCACATCCTCTCGACAATGAAGCCAGTAAAACCTTTCCCGAATCTTTGTTAACGTCCGTTTCACGCCCAAGTGTCCACCTGACACGCCATCATGTACTTCACGAAGGACATCTTGTACCTTGTCTCTTGGGACAACTATCTGAAGATGGAACTCTCTGCCATTAGGTTTCTCCCATTTACGGTAAAGTATTCCGTTCTGAAGAATAAAACTGTCCCATTGAGCCCAGTATGCCTTGGTGATAACACTAGTAGGGGCGACTTCGCACCATCTTGGCTTGTCCTCGCCTCGTTTCTTCCATGCGACAATGAGTCGCACATCTTCGTCATCTTCCTGTGCTTCTTTCATCGCCTCATCTTCCCAGGATCTCGATGGGCCCATTCTTGTCAATCTCAAAGGCAGTTCTTTTGTCTCTTGTTTGGCACAGTGCTTGCAGTCTTCAGGACATGGCCTTCTTGACAGTGCATCAGCATTTCCATGCGCCTTTCCGCTGCGGTGTTCAATGACAAAGTCGTACTCTTGCAGTTGTTCGATCCATCGAGCAACTTGACCTTCTGGATTTTTAAATTGTAACAGCCACTTCAGGGCGGCGTGGTCAGTGCGAAGTGTAAACCGCATGCCAATGAGATATTTGCTGAAGTGCTGTAATGTCTTTACCACAGCCAAGAGCTCCCTTCTTGTCACACAGTAGTTCCTTTCAGATTTCGACAGCGATTTACTAAAATAGGCCATCACCACTTCTCTGTCGCCTTGTTTCTGCGATAACACACCTCCGATCGCTGTGTTGCTGGCGTCCGTGTCTACAATGAATTGGCCGCTAGGTTGTGGAAATCCCAAGATTGGAGTCTCGCAAAGACATTTTCTTAGTTTCTGAAAAGAACCCTCGCAGGTCTCATCCCAATGAAATGGCTGCTTGTCTTCAGTTAATCGGTGTAAAGGCTTGGCAATTTCGGAGAATCCCTTAACAAAGCGTCTGTAATACGAGCATAGCCCTAAAAATGCCCGTACTTCTGTCTTATCTTTGGGAGTAGGCCACTTTTGTACTGCTTCGATTTTGTCTGGATCAGTCTGTATGCCTTCGCTGGTAATCACATGGCCGAGATAGTTTACTTTCTTCTTAAACAAACTGCATTTTTTTGGATTTAACTTTAGGTTGGCTCCCTTTATCTTTTTCAAGACCTGCTCTAGGTTCCGTAAGTGGTCTTCAAAATCTCTGCCCATGATTATGACATCATCCAAATAGACAAGGCAAGCGTCTCCAACTAAACCTGCCAGTACACACTCCATAAGTCTTTCGAAAGTAGCCGGCGCGTTGCATAATCCAAAAGGCATGACGTTAAATTGCCATAAACCTTTACCAGTTGAAAAGGCTGTCTTCTCTTTATCCTTCGGATCAATTTCCACTTGCCAGTAGCCGGATTTCAGATCTAACGTCGAGAACCATCTCATACCACTCAATGTGTCCAGAGTATCATCGATTCGTGGTAGTGGATAACTGTCCTTCTTTGTCACATCATTAAGCCGCCGATAGTCCACACAGAACCTTGTGCTACCATCTTTCTTCTTGACCAACACAACTGGAGAACACCATGGACTAGCAGAAGGTTCTATAATTTTGTTCCTTTGCATGTCTTCCAACATGTCTTGAACTTCCTTTTCTTTAGCAATTGGTATGCGCCTTGCTCGCTGACGGATAGGTCGCTCGTGTCCGGTGTCAATTTTGTGCTGAACTAAAGATGTTCTTCCAGGATTTCCTTCGTCCGAAGAGAAGATTTCCCCAAAACGCAGTAGCAACATCTTGGCCTTCATGCTCTGCGAATAGCTCAGATTACTTTTACAATCTTCAAGCAGTTTAGAGACTATAATTTCGCTCCTGGTGTTCGACGTAGTTGAGCTTGAAGGTGATTGGCAATTTCTCATCCAAACAGCTTCTTCACATCTTCCAATAACTTCACCTTTGCTTAGGCTAATCTCTCGGTCGCACAAATTCACAACCCTTACTACAGCGGTCTTACCTCCACGGACGAGAGTTCTTGCTGTCAGCACTTTCTTACAGGCTGCACTGCCGGGCGTATCTTCAATCAGCACACATCTATCCGGCTGATTCTTCTGACTCAAAGGCAGTTTCACCTTTACTTGAGCTTGTGCTCGTCCAGGTATTATGATTTTCTTCAGGCACGTTACTTTTCCATCGGGACCGCCAAGTATGAAGTTTTCCTCATCACCACATTTAAAGACACCGTTAGTGACATCGATGTGACAGTTGTGTTTCCTCATGAAGTCTAGGCCCAGAATGCAATCATCCATAATTTCGGCTACGATTACGTCATGAGTATATGACGACTCTCCAACACGTATCGTAACCAACCTTTCCCCTAGGACGGGTATCTGTTGGCCAGAAGCGGAGAGAAGTCTGCATAAACTGGTGTCTTTGCGTCTCCCTACAGCTTTCACTAGATCTGGTCTCACTATTGTTCTAGAGGCTCCTGTATCTAAGGTGATTTTGCAGTCTATTTCGTTCACTCTACCGCGTATTAGTAGACTGTTCCCATTCCATGCTTGTGAGATTACGGTTGCTGGGGCTTCCTCCGCTCCAGCCAGTACCCGCCCCGCAGTCCTGGCTTTTACTCGTTTCCCTGATTCACGGTAGAGGGCGCAGCATCATGCTTCTTTACCAACTCTTCAAAACGCTGCTCTATTTTGTTTAGAAGTGCATCCAGCCTGTCATCAGTTTTGGTCGGTTGTCTTTCCTTCTTAGGGCACGTGAACTGCAGATGTCCTCTTTCCCCACATTTGTAGCACATGGGCCCGGAGTTCCTTTTGGGCGGCGTCTTGATCTCCTTAACATCCTCCGTAACTTCACGAAGTTTGTACCCTTGCCGGATATCTTGTCGCACAGCTTCAACTTCCAGGGCGTGTGCGAGTGCTTCTTTTAATGAGGCATGGTGGCGAAGCTTCACTGCAGCCCTAATTTCAAGATCCTTGATTCCGTCAACGAAGGCTTGAAGAATGTTGGTGTCCACCATCCTACTATCAGCAGAAGGGTACGCCTTTCGAACCAGCTTTTCGATCTCCAGCGCCCATTGTTGAAGTCCTTCACCTGGGCGCTGGGTCCGGTCCCGTAGCTGGGCACGAAAAACGTGTTCCAAGTGTCGTTCCCCATATCTAGCCTCAAGTGCCTCCAGCAGGTCTTTAAAGTCGCTGCCTGAGGTAGGTAGTGCCTCCAGCACAGACAAGGCCGAACCTCTGAGCGCGACGGTGAGGGCTGTCAGGCTCTGTTCGTCCGTCCACCCATTCGAAGCAGCGACAGTCTGAAACTGCTGGCGGTAGGCGGCCCAAGACGTAGTACCGTCGTAAGGAGGCACCTTCACCTTAGGTCCCTGGATTATGCCGACAGCTCCACTCGACGTAACTCCAGCAGCTTCTATACGCCGAACTTTCATCTCCAGTCCAGTGAGGCCAGTTTTCACATTTTTCAAGTCGTCCTCTAATTCGGAAACCCGTCCATTCACTATCTCTACATCTTCGTGTAGCTTAGCTACCGTATCGCTAAACTTGGTAACGGCAGAAAGAATCCTTTCTTGATCTGCCTTCTGTTCTTCTCGCAGGCCCCTCTGTTCTTCTCGCAGGCCCCTCTGTTCTTCTTGCAGGCACCTCATCTGCTTGCTTTGTTCTTCTTGCAGGCACCTCATCTGCTTGCTTTGTTCTTCTTGCAGGCACCTCATCTGCTTGCTTTGTTCTTCTTGCAGGCACCTCATCTGCTTGCTTTGTTCTTCTCTTATCCTCGCCTGCTCATCCAACATGCCCTTCATCATTGCCATCAGGCACGACATATCCAAAACCTCCGTTGAAAGTTTCGGAGGTTTAATGTCTCCGGTGGGCGTGGCTAGATGGGCGTGGCTAGGAGGCGGAGCTTGTTGGCCGGTGGGCGTGGCCTGCCCGGTGGGCGGGGTCTGAAGGGCGGGGCCAGGGGGCGTGGCTTGGCTGGTGGGCGGGGCCTGGTCGGTGGGCGTGTCCTGGTGGGCGGGCCAGGGGGCGTGGCTTGACCGGTGGGCGGGGCCAGTGGGCGTGCCCCTATGGCCGGTGGGCGTGGCCTCAGGGGCAGTAGGCGTGGCCTCCGCAGCACATTGTGCCCTAGTCCTCACACCAGGAGTATCCTCCCTCGGAGTCAGTGGCATCTCCAAATCCCCAATTCTGACACCAAATGTTACGAGCTAGGGTTCTGGATTTGGATGTAAAACGCCAATGACAACTTGCAAGGATTTATTCACGCAGGGTCTGGTCTGCAGGTCTTCACAACACAAAGCCCACACGAAGATTCCAAATCGCAAGTCAAAACGAAGTCCAATAGTATCGCTGAGGTCGTAGGTTATCACTTGTCTCGCAGGTAGATTCGCTCGAAGTTTACTCTTCCAAAGTCCAAACTGAACTGCCTATGCGCCGCGGCGGTCGCTATTTATATCCGCCGGCAAGGGTTCTCGAATGTTCCGGTATGTACATGCATGTACTACCCATCGGTAATTCATCGTAATGTCTCGAGACACATCTCGAACATTTTCATGTCATAGTGTTATGAACCTTATGGCAGTAGACATACGGGTCATTATTGCTTGCATCGAAGTATGCGGCGACTATTCTAAAAGGTTCTATTCTAGATCGTTCGAGACAGGACCGCGACAGTATTATAAAGAATTTATTTCAGACAACAATAGCCCAGTTAATTAGTCTATTTATATTCATCCCATGTCATATATCATATCCGACCTACCTATCTTTCTACCAAATCGTCGCATAGTTTTAGTTTTTTTATAATATTCGTAAAGGCAGAGTATTGTTGATTGGTTTTTTTTCGTTTCATGGATGGCAGTATTGTTTCAGGAGCATACTGCTGGGGACAGCAGGAAATTTGCAGGAGCAAATTTTTCCTGGCTTGGGGGATATTGTAACGCGTGAATTTTTAATTGTGGCACTTATTTCAGGCTTAAACACATCTTACATTGTTTTGGAATGTGTAAACATTTCTTGTTTACGAAGAGAGATGTTGACGTTTCGTTTGACAGTCTGCTGTTCCGACAGCTGATCTAATTTTTGCTTTTGCAGAATTGCGGACCCTGGAAGGCCCGCACTTGTCGATAGTCGGCTCGAAAGTTTTGTTTCTCGTTCGTAGATTTAGATATTCGTTAATCATTTTTTTTAAAGGGATATTGGAGTTGCTGAGAGGAATTGACGCGCGAGTTGGATTTTCTCTGGAAGGGAAACCATTTGGGAGATTTTCGTTTACGAATGGAATAATCTTGTACAATAGGGAACATGCAAATATAATATTTATGAAAATTTTGTTATTAACATGTTAAAAAAATATAAAAGAAGGGCCACTGCAAGGTTTATATTTTATATAATGTTGTTTTTTTAACAATAATTACGAATTTAAAGTATCTTGAAACGGAACGGATTTGAAACACCAATCAGCGTTCAGTGACGTCACTCCTGTTATGACAGTAGTTAATTTGATGTTACAGTTAGTAGAAGTGAACATTAAAACGAAAATTAATTGTGTTTTTCGAATAAAAATGGAAGTTGGGTTTGTCAAAGCTGATTCTAGGAATTTACCAAAAGTTAGTGTTGACATGGTAGTGACTTTTTTTGTCGAAAGTGCAGAGTTTTCAAGTGTAGAAATGAAAGGGACTAAACTACTACGGTGTGTAAATCATAGTTAGTCAAATTTGTATTTCATTCAGCGGCTTCTATAATATAGCAGTTATTTCAGCTCAACAAGAGAATCTTACGGCGATAATGCAATCGGCTATGTCCAAATCAAGAGAGATGGAGAATTATGTACAGTAAAAAGTCGAGTTACTCCGGAACATAAAGTACGTGAAAAAGGTTATCGTGTTACAGCTATTATAAATGAAATGCAAGGCTCGGTTCAGTCCTGCAAATGCGAAGACTGTGCAGCTTCTGAAGGTAAAAAAAACAGGTTTATTTTTAAATAGTTAAACTGTGGCATGGATTATTGCAACTAAAATCTATTTGCAGGTGGGTGTAAGCATGCTGCTGCACTGTTGCTATGGTTGCACAGAAGGTCTGAGGAGCCTCCGATTACGTCCGTCACATGTTATTGGAAGAAGTCTAAATTATCTACATGTGCATCTGGAAAATCCATTATAAAAGCCAAAGAAATAGGGTGATTGCGCCGGTCGTCTTCAATTATAGTAGAAGGGACTTTGAAGTAAAACTCCTTGAAACTGCTACTTAATGGTTTACTTTCTTGATTTTTTATAATTACAAAAAATTGATGTTAACAGTACGAAGATTAACTACGCAATGAATTCCTAGTCGCCCCGCACGCCACTACCGCGCGCGTGACAATTGCTCTTGAAAACTGTCAGGCGTTGCATACGGCCTGAACATCTTCCCCGCCCTCGGAAGCTTCTGGCTTTTGAGTAATCGCTGCTTGTGAAGTCCAGCTCGCCTTGGAGTCAAAGGTTGCTGCTGCTACAGAATTAGTGGATGCTGCTCGCATGGTTTCATCGTTGGGCAACAGACAAAGATTGTGAATAGCTCTGCGTATGATGCCTTTAGTAGTGTAAACATCAGCAACTCTTGCGGTGCCATCTGATCCAGGAATGAGGTTTTGGATGCGTCCCATTCGCCATTTTAATGGAGGCAAACTGGGTTCCTTTATCGCTACTAAGTCCCCTTCTTGTAGCCCTCTTTGATGTGTTCGCCATTTGTTCTTCTGTTGTAATTCGCACAGGTACTCGTTCCTCCAGCGATCCCAAAAGTGCTGCCGCATCTTCTCAATATGTCTATATCGATCAAGTCGATTTACATTTGCGTCAAGCAGACACTCGCCAGGCAATGACGTGAGGGGTTTACCTATCAAAAAGTGCGCGGGAGTCAAAGGATCAAGGTCATTAGGATCCGATGAAAGAGGAGTTAATGGCCTGGAATTGAGGATTGCCTCAATTTGTGTGAATAAAGTGGACAACTCCTCGAAAGTTAAATGTTTATCGCCTAATATTCTATTTATGTGGTATTTTGCCGATTTAATTCCCGCTTCCCAAAGGCCCCCAAAGTGGGGGGAGTAAGCTGGGGAGAATCTGAACCGAATGTTCTCATTTGCCGCAAAACCAGAGATATCTTTGTTATTTGATCTAAGAAAACCGGTAATCTCGTTGTTTGCGCCGACAAAATTCGTACCGTTGTCGCAATAGAGTTCCAAAGGTTTACCTCTGCGAGATATAAAGCGCCGCAAACATAAAATAAAGCTAGCGGTAGTCAGATCGCTGACTACTTCAAGGTGTAAAGCCTTTGTACTGAAGCAGACAAATAAACATAAATAGCATTTGGATATTTTGCAACCGCGACCCTTACGATCGGTTATGTAAAATGGACCCCCTATATCACAACCGCTTATATAGAAGGGATGACAGTTGGGAGTGATTCTACTAGAAGGTAAGTTCCCCATGATAGGATTAAGAGATTTAGCTTTCATAATCTTACAAATTTTGCAATTATTCACTGTGCTTCGTGCTAATATTCTGCCTCTTAAAGGCCAGTATTTATTTCGCATCGTACTCAATAAAAGTTGAGGCCCACAGTGAAGAAATTTTAGATGATAGTGCATAAATAATATTTTTGTAAAATTATGATTAGTATCTAATAGTAATGGATGTTTCTTTTCGGTGGCTTCACCAGAATTGTACAGTCTCCCTCCTACACACAGCATGCTATCCTCACTTAGGAAAGGGCTAAGCGACAGCAAGCGGGATTTAGAAGGTAAGTTTTGTTTATTTTTTAAGATTTTAATTTCATTTGAGAAGCATTCTTCCTGATGTAGCCTTACAAGATTGTTTAATGCAACATTTAATTCATCGACGGTAAGTGGACCAATTAATTTAGATTTTGTATTGCGTAAGTTGAATATGAACCGCAAAACATACGCACATGTTCTGTGTAGTCTTGTAAAACTTGAATGCTTGTCAAAATCGATAATTTTATTTTTAAGTGTATGAGATGAATTATGTAATGTAATATTAGTATGTAGGATTTTATTAGATTGTAATTTAGTTTTAATTTGCTTACTAGTTTTTGTTTCAGGTAGATCCAGAATATTTTTTGATACGATATTATTAGGCCATTGAGATGATTCCTCTAACAAGAAAGATGGCCCTTCCCACCATATCTTGGAAGTTGAAATAAATTTTGGATTCACTCCTCGAGAAGCAAGATCTGCTGGGTTATGATGTCCAGGACAGTGTCTCCATATATTAGAAGAAGTCAGATCTTGAATCTCACTTACGCGGTTTGAAACAAATGGTTTTAAATCACCTGAATTCGAGAACAACCAACTCAATACTACAGTTGAGTCTGTCCAATGTACAACTGATTCCACTTTGCAACGAAGAGCCTTCAATACTTTGGCACTCAGACGTGCAGACAGCAGCGCACCACAAAGTTCAAGACGAGGTATTGTTGTGGCCTTCACTGGTGCTACCTTTGTTTTAGCACAAAGAAGTCGTACTAAAACCTGTCCAGTGTTACTAATAGACCTGATATAAATTGCACTAGCATATGCCGTTTGAGATGCGTCTGAAAACGAGTGTATTTCAATTTTTACTTGATTTTGAATGACAGCGCATCTAGGTATATCAAAATCCGAAATGGCTTTTAAATTGCCTGCAAAGTTAAGCCATTGTCGCTGCAGGACATCATTAATTGGGTCATCCCAATCTAATTTGGACATCCACAGTTTTTGTAAAATAATTTTTGGAATGATTGTACAAGGACTAAGCAAACCTAATGGATCAAAAAGCTTCGCTGATTTGGATAATATTATTCGTTTTGTTATTGATTGAGTTTGTTCCAAATCAACTGAAAATTGCAAAACGTCTTTCATTGGGTCCCATTTTAAACCCAAAACGCTAGCTTGAGATGAGCAATCAAATTCCTTAGGTTGACTGGTGTCATTTTTAAAGATGCATGGTAAATTTGTACGCCATTTTCGTAGAGGAAGACATGCTGCGTTTAGTTCTGCGGTTACAGACTCAATTATGTTACGTACTTCTGATTCTGTTGAAGCGCCTGACAGAAAATCATCTACGTAGAAATCATCGCTAAGCAACTGAGCTATATTAGGATCTTCGCATTCCTTTGAAAGTTGTAATAAACATCTAGTACTTAGGTATGGCGCTGACGCTGTCCCATAACTGACAGTATTTAATCGAAATATTTTTATAGGATCGTGTGGATTGTCGCGCCACAAAATAAGCTGTAAATGCCGTTGTGTAGGATCTACTAGTATTTGGCGGTACATTTTTTCTACATCTGCCGATACTACAAAATTGTGTTGCCTATATCGTAACAAAATTGAAAACAGATCATTCTGCACCACTGGTCCAACATATTCTCTACGGAGTACCCGACTGTGGAGAGTTCGCAGGGGGAACTACGGGTCCCCCTGTTTGGATCAGGGTACCTCGGGGACTGGCGGCAGCCCAATTTGCCAGTCATGGGTTCGGATTCGAGGTGGCTTTATGTGCGTGTAAACACTCACGCGCATGTGGTTTAGCTACAGAGGTCGGGCATGTTCGTCTGCCTGGCCATATTGTCGGCCGGGCGCTCGGCCTCGCGCGTAGCGAGTTGGTTATCACTGGCCTAAGGCGAAGGGCCGCCACAGTGGTTCTCAACGGGGCTTGGAGCGGCCCTTATAGCGGTCGTCGGCTTCCCAGCTGACGCCGCGGCTCGGGTACTTGCCTGCTGAGCAAGGAGGTTGACGGGCGATCGCTTCCGTCACCCCGGTCACCCTACCGTAGGCTCGGGGTAGGCGTTTCTTCTTTGAAGGACGTCGGGAAGTGAGCGCGCCTTATACAGCTCCGGTACCTGTCAAGGAAATCAGGGAGCCGGCTATCCGGCGCCCCAGTGTGGGTACAGAAACACTAGGCGCGCTTGTACTTGTACTTGTGCGCCGGGATGTGAGCGTGCCATACAGCTCCGGCTACCCATCATGGAGAATGGGGAGTGGTAGTAGGGCCCCGATGCTTGGGTTCTCCGAGCGTCGGTCGCCACGAGCTACTCGACTTAAGAGTACGTAAGTAGCCTGCATGCAGGTGAAAGCGGAGTAAGACCTGCTACTGCTACGCTTGCGTGCTCGGTTGGTTTACCGAGCGCAAAAGCGGTGCAGGAAAAGGTCCTCTCGTCTGGTTGATTTACTGGACGAGAGACTCGCATCCCCCGTGATATAACCGGAAGGTTGGCACACGGGGCGCATTAGCTGTTAGGTATAGGGTGCGTGGTCCAACATATTGAATGTCGTTAAACGACAAACCAGAAGTAGTTTTTGAAGAGGCGTCAAAAACAACGCGAAGTTTTGTAGTCTCGCTTGCTTCTCTAATGACACCGTGATGTGGAAGATAGCACCCAAAATTTGGACGAGAAATCTCAGTCATGTGCCCTAATTGCTCATACTCGTGAATAAAATCGAAATATTGTTGTTTTAAGTGTGAATTATTTTTGAATTTTCTTTCTAACATTAAATATCTTTTTTCTGCTATGTTGTAAGAATCACCCAAACAATCTGTAGAACGCTTGAGTGGTATATTTACACAAAATCTACCGTCGTCTTCTCGACGAGTAGTAGAAGTGAAAAGAGATTCACAATAATCATCATTATTGTATTCTAATTTCGGACTAACTTCTTCTAGTTCCCAGAACTTACTTAATTGTTGACTAATCTCCTCAGAAAAATGACAATATGATTTCGAATTATTTTTATCAAAATATTCTGTAGCAATGGGACCGGCTACTATCCATCCTAATTGTGTTTCTTGTAAAATTGGCCTTAGTGGCCCCAAAGTAACCCTGCCTGGTCTTATAAGGTCCCAAAATACATCAGCGCCTAATAATAAATCAATATCAGAACATTGGTAGAATTTTGGGTCGGCAAGTTGCACAAAACTGGGAATTCTAAGGCTATGCACATTAACATTAGACTGAGGCAACTTCTCAGTTATGCGAGGCAAAACATAACATTTGACATGCACGTTGTACGAGCTGTGAGTTGAATAAAGTTGTAAGTCACAATGTGCTGTTACATTTAATACCTCTTTTCCTATGCCTGATATGCAATGGTAAGAATTGTTTTTTCTAGGTAAACCTATTTTCCCTTGAGCGCTCTCCGTAATAAATGAAGTCTGGCTTCCAGAATCTAATAAAGTTCTTAAAATGTAGTTATTATTATTATTTTTTACCTTAACTAACGCTGTGGTAAGAAGAACTTGACTAGGAGACGTAGCAGACATTGATACGGAAGGAGCAGTGCTGGATGTATTACAGTCAGCGCTAGGTCCAGGTAAGTTAGTGTTACTTATATCACAGCTATCACTATTATTAAAAACTGCATTTGTTTGAGTAGACGGCAAGGAACTTTGTTTATGCAGCATAGTGTTATGTTTCCTGTGACAAATTCTGCAACCACCCAGCCTACATTGATAATGTTGATGGCCACTACGAAGACAATTGCTACATAATTTTAAAGAAGTTAATTTTGAAATTCTTTCTGTGACAGGCATAGCTTTAAACAAAGGACATTCGTACAACATGTGGTGTTGTTTACAGACTGGACACTGTTTAGGAAGCGACGATGAATCAACAGATGCACTATGAAATGATTTCGTATTTTTTATATTGGGAAGGCTATGACGTTTTTCATTCGATAATTTACCAGCATTTAATGTTTCTAACACAGTAGCACGTTGGCGAAGGAATGAATAAAACTCCTCTAAGGTAGGTGAATCCAGGCTACTTCTAAATTCCTCCCACTTTCTAGTAGTAACACTGTCCAATCTCATCGATGCCATATAGATGATGAGCGTGTCCCATTTATCCGTTGGTTCGCCCAGTGAGTTTAAAGCATTTAAATTTTTAGATAAAGTATCAATTAAATTACGTATTCCACTGTAAGACTCCTTACCTAGTGGTTGAATGGAAAACAAACATTTAATATGTTCATTAATCAAAATCCGTTTGTTGTCGTAACGATCACTGAGCAAATTCCAAGCTATTATGTAATTATCTGCCGACATTGTAACCGAACCTATGACAGAACTAGCCGATCCCTCCAAATAGGACTTCAGGTAATGAAACTTATTAATATTATTTATGGTTTCATTATCATGTATTAACGATAAATATGTATCACGAAAAGACAGCCAGCTCCGCGGATCGCCATTAAATGAATTAATTTTAATGTACGGCAATTTGACATTCATACATTTAGAATTGTTAGACGAAGCCTCTGCCTTTTCCTGGTTTTCAAAATATTCCAACAAAGACTGAGCCCGTGCGATTAAATTAAATAATATATTTTCAGTAGATTCGCGCTCCGTCATTTGTTTATCATTGTCTTCGTCTAACATTTCTATCTGCGACTGTATGTCCTCAAAGCTGCACGAAAGGTCACGCATCTTATTGCAACGCAAACGGAGTTCATTTATGTTAACTGCACTAGTTTCCTGGCATTCCAATAAAGGCGATAAATACTTTTCAAATAAAGTTAATCGTGACCTAATGTGGCCCCTCTGCTTTATGAGATCTTTTAAATCACTCATTTTGTCGACGAAACAACGTAACTTCAATCAACTTCAAAGGAATAACAAAAGAATTAAATTATAAATAAAGAAACAGCTGTACGTTACGTGAACGCTGATAACAAACTGGTTTTGTAGCCGAGTAGCCGGCCGGCGGCTGCCCGCTGCCGTTATCACAGGAACACGGCTCAAATTCTCCGCGCTCCGTTAGCGTTTCCTTTTCGACAGTCCAGGTTTCGGACTGCTGTATGCACCTGGAATGTTCGGCAAGTAATTTAAGTATAATGTAAATAAATATCTCGAGGCTTAGTCAAGTTTATCAGTCACAAATGATTGACAAAATTTAATTGTTATATGTGCTCCAAAAACAAAGAAAAACTGATTTATTTACTTAAAAGTTAAATTTATTTACTTTAAAGTTCAATAATCACTTAATCTTGTTACTTAATTTGTTTGTTGAAATTATTCAATGAGTAATGTGTATTTTTGCAAAAAACGAAAAAAAATATTTTTATTTTTTATGTTGAGGGTTACTGTACTTTTGTATGAACGTATTTTACTAACATTATTCACACAAATTAAAGCAAGTAGAAAGGATTGTAATAAAAGAAGGATTGTTGACGCACTTCCCTCGGAATAGTAGCTGCAGCTGGATACTGGCGAGTTCCTGAAGGATGAGTCGGTCTCCAAATTTGTTCCCGTTGTTCCAGGGTAGATCACGTCGGGGTCACCATATGATTGCGCCGGTCGTCTTCAATTATAGTAGAAGGGACTTTGAAGTAAAACTCCTTGAAACTGCTACTTAATGGTTTACTTTCTTGATTTTTTATAATTACAAAAAATTGATGTTAACAGTACGGAGATTAACTACGCAATGAATTCCTAGTCGCCCCGCACGCCACTACCGCGCGCGTGACAATTGCTCTTTAAAACTGTCAGGCGTTGCATACGGCCTGAACATAGGGCATATTCCAGTTAATAACAGTTTCTCTCAAGTAAGTAGTTTTTTCAACATTTTTGTTTAAAGAAATAATCAAATATATGTTACAATAATAACTGCACATTTTTAGGTGAATATTTTAAGTGAATATCTAGATGTCGTCAAGAAAAAATATTGTCGAGCAAGTATTCTTCGTTACTTTCCAGAAGACCAACAAACTATAAGCATTCATAAATTGTGTTCAAACCTGATTGGAAAATTGGACTCTCCACAATCATTTCTTGAAATATTATCAAAGCAAATGACCACTGATAAAATTAACACGATTTTTTCCACCACTAAACATCAAAGTGATTCACCATTGTGGTTTGAGTTGAGGTAAGTAGTCAGACTTCTAGTTTAGTTTTATTTATGTTTTTATTACAAAATATCATGAATCTCCAGAATCATTTACAGAAACATAGTAAAATATTGGACAATCAAACTCACTTTCATATACATATAGCACTTGAATGACATATTTACTGTAATGTTTTCATTTTTGTAGGTACGGAAGGATCACTGGTTCAACTCTTCATGAAGCCGCTCATTGTAGAACTAAAATTGGTTCCCTTCTGAACAAAATTATGGGAGAACATTCAAAATTTACTTCCATTGCGATAGATAGAGGGAAAAAACTAGAAAAAGAAGTTCTTGAAGTAGTGAGCAGAAAAGAAAAGGTAATTTCATTCATCATCACAGCCTGGTAAGCGGCGACTACAGTAACTTCCCGAACGCTGCCCAGCAGAGCTGGATTTACTGAGTAACCTCTTTCTCGAATTTCTTTCACTTTTCTGTTATTTAAATATTTTTGATAAAAGAAGAATAAATGGGTATCTCTTGGATAGGCATGTAACTTCCTAGTCTTCATCATCACTTTCCATCAGGTGAGATACAGGACAAATGCCTAATACTATCACTACATAGTATATAACAAAGTCACTTCCCGCTGTCTGTCTGTCCCTATGTATGCTTAGAACTTTAAAACAACGCAATGGATTTTGATGCGGTTTTTTAGTAGATAGAGTGGTTCTTGAGGAAGGTTTTTGTATATAGAAATATCCCGGACGCAGCCCGGGGCGGGCTGCTAGTATATATGTTTTATAAAAAAAAAATATAATATTATGTTCAAGGCTTGTGTAGTAATTTATATCATTGTTTCTGCATTTCAGATTAAAATTGAAGAAGCTGGACTTCTTCTTAATGCTGAGTATCCTATTTTTGGTGCAACACCTGACGGGCTTACTGAAAATTACATAGTGGAGGTGAAATGCCCCTTTACAGAAGCTACCATACCTTCCTATGTGAAAGAAAATAAAATAACACCAAAATTTTGGGCACAAGTACAACTTCAAATGTTTTTCAGCAATAGAAAAATGGCACTTTTCTGTATAGCACATCCAGATTTCGAAAAATCCAAAAAAGTAGATATTTATAATGTGCCATTTGATGAAAAAATTGTATGTGTTATGAATGCTGCAAAGAAATTCTGGATAGATGCTGTATTTCCAAAATTAAAAAATATATATAACTTGTAAGCACATTTTTTTGTAAAACCTTTTAGTAAAAAAAATGTTTTGTAAATAAAGTTTTTTATTCAATTTTAATTAAAGGTGATTGTAAATTGACAAGCGCACAGCAAATGATTATGCTATAGTCTAAATTGGGAATCAGAAAGTGATCAACACAGGCATGTGGCTTCAGAAAAGCAAATTCGCGTAGTCTTCTGATCACCCTTTCAATATGAATTCGAAGGCTTGCAATTTTCTTCGAACTTAGTACATCATCCCTTGAACTTTTCTTGGTGTTGCTAACGCTAGGTGGTCTAATCAACTGAAATTGTTTTTTTGCCAACACTCCTTCGATGTGCTTGAAGCCTCTGTCTGCCATGATACAAGCTCCAGGTGGTAAAATGTCCATAAATCCAGATTCTTCAAAAATTTTTATGTCAGAAGTTCGGCCACCAAAACCTTCTGAGACAAAATTTATAACTCCGTCAGGTGTTGAAGATATCAAATATTTTAGAGTGTTGCAGTTCTTGTAAGAGGAATAGGTCAGAGATTGGTGCACTGCATTACTGGGAATTTCTATTTCTATTTCAAGGCAATCAATTATACAGTATGTTTTAGAATACGAATTTCTGAAGCTAATCGGCAAGTTGGCAAGAACTGACTCTCGTGATGGCCTTATAATGAAATTCTTTAATACTTCAGCCATTTTCCAGCAAGTTCTTGAAAATATTCTACTTGCTTGTTGTTTCATGTATATCAAAATCTTCAGCTAAGATAGAAAATGATTCATTCAGTCGTAACTTTTTTAAAACTAAGCAAATATGATAGAGACTGCATTTTAAGTATTTTTGTAAAAGTTGTAGAAGAATACTGCTGCTACAAATTGGAATTCCTATGTACAACTGCGGCTGTGCTATTATCCGACCCATTGTTATGTCACATAACTGTCTTTGTTTTGACTGTTTACATCCACTTAAAACAGATTCTGAAGTACTATCACTCTCTTCTTCAGGTTTAAATAAAGTGATACTGTCACTATCAGAATCAGAGTAAATAAATTTATATATATTTAGTTTCATTGGCGATGTTTTACAATCCCTTACATTGACTTGCTTAGGTGATAAAGCTACAGTCCTTTGAGGTATTTCATTTCTACTTGAACTTGTTTTGATCGTTTATGAGGATATATGGACACCTGAACACTTTTATCATGGGATAATTTAATATTTTGAGAGTCATGCGTTTCTGTAATTAATGAACACTCTAAAGATGGATCTGAAACACAGAAGAAATAATAATCAATTCCTTCATAAATAAAATAAATAAATAAATAAAGAAAGCATTATTCTAATAATATTATAAACAAGCAGCCCGCCCGGCTTCGCCTGGGGTAATGGTATATAATATACCCTATAGCCTTCCTCAATAAATGAGCTATGTAACAGTGAAATAATTTTACAAATCGGACCAGTAGTTCCTGAGATTAGCGCGTTCAAACAAACTTCAGTTTTATAATATTGGTATAGATGTGAAAGTTTGAATGTTTGTCTGTCTCCAGAAAATAATATATTAATATGATACCTGGTGTATTTTCAATGCTCTCTAGAATTTCACGTCTTTTCCTTTTCATTACTGCTGATCTAGGTTTCAATGGCATCATTCTATTTTGGCATTCGAAAATATGAGGTACCACATCTTTCTTCAGAAAAAGTTTCCCTCCAATCATTTTAAACTTCATCCAATTTTCGACGTCGTTCTCCAACTGTAAAATAAAAAGTCATAAGTTTGGATAAGTATCAGGTAGGTTAGGTAACTATGTTTCTTTTGCGAACAAGCAGATTAACTAAGCGTATAACAAATATATCCGCCGACTTACGTCAAAATGGTCTTCACAGCATCGAATGATAGTCTTTGAGGAATAATTGTCAGTGGTTCAGGTTGAGATGGTCGCTTCTGTTGGTTTCGGTAATATGTGATTTGTTGAAGGTGGTTGCCAACAATTTTACGAAAAGAGGCGTTGTCGTTGACTCTAGACTTACGTATGTCGATGGCGGAAGCGTACAATAGTTTTATTGAAATTCTAAAAAATAATTTTGTTATTGTTAAAAGGAGGTATCTTTAATGTTCTGGAAGATTCCATATACATTTTGGAGTGGGGATTGGTGGCAATGACAAAACGGGTCCGCGCGCTCGGGGCGGCCTTTTTTCCTTCGTTGAGAGCCCCCAAGTAGCAGGACACCAGACTCGCCGAGCGTCGGCAGGACACGTCGAAGACTGTGATTCCAGGCACCCGGTGAGCACAATTCACAAGCGGTTAGGGCGTCGCCTTCTTGGTATAGTCGTGTTACCGATGCGGTGTTGTTGCAGAATTCGACCGTCAGCCCGAAGCGCCTGACGAATCAGCCCCGCCCGGGACGGTGCACATACCCTCGTTCGACTGAACCGGTGAGTTGGTATCTGCGAATAGGCGTGGGACGAGAAACCAGTGGCTGTACTGTTTGTGAATTGTGAAAATGGTGAATTTCAGTGGACTACGTCACTCCGGGTTCGACGTGCATATCCTGTCGCGTTCCCCTTGACGGTGCTCCTCGCGCATCCTGCAGCGCGGCGTATCAACGCGCTTTCTGCGGCGCCATTCGGCCGCGCTATCCCCCAGGCCGTGGATCAAACCTCCAGTCGGGAGGTTTTTTTACATACCCTCTTCACTCCGGTCGTGAGACTGACTGCGCAGTGGTGACGTGGCACGCAGTCCGAGCCACTCCGACACTCGGGTCAGCTTGATACAGCGGCCTCAAGACCGTATCGCTTGAGTACAGCTAAGTGGTGTTACCGATCGAGCAATTTATGTGGACTTTTGCCGTAATAGTGAATTTCTGTACTAAACCATCTATATTATGATCGCAATAAGAACGTAGGCCTTCTGACTCATCGCCCTGAGAAACTAAATTGTAACTTGCTCTGCCGCTGATTATAATTACTGTATTTTTGACCTGGCGTAAACAGGTCTGGCGCCCATTAGATCTTTTGTTAACTGAATATTGTAAAATCAGCTTTTAATATATATGAAATGTGAATTTATATGTGGGAGACAATGGAGATGTTTTGAACCATAGGAATAAACTCTGTCTGGCGATTTGTAACTTTCATTTACTTCCCACCCTCAGAATTGTGTACTAAATTTATACTGAGAGAGCGCTTACCATAAGCGGGTCTCTTACCTTACTGTTACTTATACTTCAAATTTCAGGTTTCTGTACTATTACTTTACTCTCTCTCTACCTTCATTCTATTCTACTCTTCCGCTTACTTCATACTTTACTCACTTTTCCTTTTCAACCCACTTGCAATTTTAAACATTACAGCAGCTCGCTCATTGTTGACATGTTTTCGTGGTGCGTCTAAAACTCTCTCTCTACCTTCATTCTATTCTACTCTTCCGCTTACTTCATACTTTACTCACTTTTCCTTTTCAACCCACTTGCAATTTTAAACATTACAGCAGCTCGCTCATTGTTGACATGTTTTCGTGGTGCGTCTAAAATTTTCCTTTTCAACCCACTTGCAATTTTAAACATTACAGCAGCTCGCTCATTGTTGACATGTTTTCGTGGTGCGTCTAAAATTATTTAGATTATGAACTGCTGCTATCACTGCTGTTTATAGATTATATTTTATTAATTAAATAGAAAGTATGAACGGAAATCAACTTTGTCAAATACTAAACTTGCGTACATTACGTAACGTTCTCCGGCATGTTTAAAATAACAAAAGGTCTATTTATTACATTCAGTACAATACGACATAGGTAATACAGAACGTTCGCAACAGTACGCATAGCGCGCAATGTCATGAGTCATGTTCGGAGTATCTATTACATTCAGTACAAAACGACATAGGTAATACAGAACGTTCGCAACAGTACGCATAGCGCGCCATGTCATGAGTCATGTTCGGGGTATCTATTACATTCAGTACAAAACGACATAGGTAATACAGAACGTTCGTAACAGTACGCATAGCGCGCCATGTCATGTGTCATGTTCGGGGTACTGCTATAATGCCATATGACGCGGTACGATATGTCATGCCATATGGCAGTACGTTTCAAAGTACTGTTTTGCGCATGTCTATTTGGTTGACGCAGTGCTTGAAGAAGTGGATGGGGATTCTTCGATAAGTGTTAGAAGCATAGAACACCGTACCGGAATTCCGAAGTCTCAGGCACATCGCATACTTCAATGTGAGGGTTTTCACCCATACCACATCCAAAGAGTACAACAATTAAAACCTGAGGATTACCCAAGAAGGTTATCATTCTGCCGCGAAATGTTGCGGCGTCAAAATGAGAATGATTTTTTTTTTAAATGCATTTTGTGGACAGATGAATCTCACTTTAAACGATGTGGGATATTCAATATCCATAATTACCATTCTTGGAGCATTGAAAATCCGCACCTATCTCGTGCCTCCAATTTCCAAGAACAATTTAGTGTCAACTTGTGGAGCGGGATCCTAAATGGACAGCTGATTGGCCCCTTCCAATTACCTGATCGTCTAAATGGGGAATCCTATTTACGATTCCTAGAAGAAAATTTCGATGAATTGTTAGAAGACGTAGATTTAATGACGATCAGGAATATATCTTTCAGAACGATGGGGCACCGTGCCACTTCGCAGCGAGAGTCAGAAATCATTTGAATGATAGGTTTCCAGGCAGATGGATTGGTCGCGGAGGACCCATTGCTTGGCCGCCCCGGTCCCCAGACCTAAACCCCATAGATTATTTTGTCTGGGGCTACTTCAAGGAAATAGTTTATGCAAAAGAAATAAGAAGCCTAGCCGAACTACAAGCAAAATTGCGCGATGCACAAGAAACAATTAAGAACAACAGGATGGCATTCATTCGACTTAGACAAAACTTTTTTAGAAGATGCAGACTGTGCATTGAACATGGAGGTCGACATTTTGAAAACTTCTTGTAATAAAAACATTTTTTTAACAATAATTATGAGTTTTATTAAATTACATTCTCACTTTGAAACCTCAGATTTTTTAGGTATCCAACATGTTAAATAAAATTTATTTCTGTTTCCGCAGTGATAGATCAAAGAAATTTTCAAAGGAAATAGTTGATGAAATAGACAAGTTTTTAAAGTCGATTTGAAAGAAAAAAAGTGGGTTATGTTTTGAATAAAAAGCTCTTGGAGATTTTTCAAATCTTTTAATTTTTCATTTTTGGTAATATTTTTTTTTTCTTGCTTGATGGTTACATCTGAGGATAACAGAGACTATTTTGTTCGTATAGTCGTACATTCAGCTATTTAAGAAAAAAAAATCAAGCATGTACTTTGTTTATTCACTTCACCGTTAACAAAAACGCCTTGTAAGTCAAAAAATGATAAAAAATAATTAAAAAAATTCATAACTCGAAAACTACAAAAAATCGTAGAACATACATAGGGGTTATTCGGATACCTCTAAGGGTGTTCTATCTCTGGGCTTCGGGTCGTCCGTATTTTTTGGGACACCCTGTATATGCTAGTCAACTGATATTGATAGTTAATAGAACGTTTAATTATATTACAGTAAAAAAGTCGCGAACGGGATTTCTTTGAATTGGAAGAGGACATCGTAAGACCGACAAGGAACGGAGGGAGCCTTATATCGTATTTGATTATCTGCGTCACGAACGGCAAAGTGAAACGTACTGCAGACTTGAATGGAGATGTTTATGTGGAGGTGAAAGTCTACCATAAGGTCGACGCAATATCCACACCTTCGGAGGAACGGTGGAAAAAAGCTTCAGTGACATTAAAAGTTCAATTAAATAGGGACACGTCTCAATGGGATGCTCTTTAAGGGAAGATTTATATTAATTAGACCGGTCCGTGTCCGGGCCGGGCCGTGTATGTGGCCCGGACGGGGCACGGATTTGAAACGTTACATACATTTTATATGAACCAGTTTATATTACACAGTGCATGATCCGTGTCCCGTCCGGGCCCGGACGACGCTCGTCTACACCACGGATGTTGCACGGTCCCTCCCCGTCCCCTCCACATCCCGTCGTAATATGAACACTCTTCCGTGCAGGCAGCACGGAAGAGTATTCATATGGAGTGGACAGCAAGAACCTGAAAATGACAATAAGAAGGAGGAGTGTGCTAAATACTCAGTATGTAAGTGATACAGTAGACAATATTATGGACGAGACGCAAATTTTAATGAATAAAATTAGCAAATATCATAATAATGAAAATTATTATGATTTTGTGTGGTGAATAAACTTAGTTTAATGTAAATTTAAACTCACTGTGTAAGTTCTATATTGTAAGCTGTAATTATAATAGTTAACATAATTACAATATTTTTTATGATGATTGAAAGTATATAAATAAACTATGGTATATGATATAAAGCAAATAAAAGCCTAAAAATCAAAATAAATAATTAAATATAACTTAGTAGGCGACATCTTTTAGTAAGTGTTTTCTGAAGTGAATTTAGTTTTGTAATATATAAAAATGTGTAATGTGTATAATTCAAGGATTTAAATTAAAACGAGTTGCTTCACAAAAAAAAAATCAATATAAAATGAATTAAATAACAATTGGTTATCATTATAACATTTTTTATACGAATTATTTTTGAAAAGAAAGAAAACTGCATTCAAAGATTTTCGAAAATTCGCTTGCCACATCAGGGAATCGAACCGACTAAAATCTGTAAAAAAATACACTGTACTTTTATTGCCTCAATCGTTAGGGTCAACTATAAGGATAAAATCTCTCTAACAAACTGAATAAATTAAATGAAAGAAAACCATAAGTGAGTAAGAGAGTAGAATTTTTTTTTTTGTAGAAAATGTAATGTATGTTTTTTTTGTCGAAATCGGTCATTAATTTAGTAAATAAATCATTGTAAAAATCTTTTCCCATATCAGTTTGTAAATTATTAGGACGGCGATTACTCTTTTCTAATATACATATTAAAGCATCAGTAACTTCAAACTTAGATTTCGTTTTCAAAGGCATGGTCCATGCAAACTTCGAGAAGCAATCTGTGATTTAATTTTATTTATTGTTAAGAAGTTCTGTATTGCGTGATTCACACTATTTTCTTTAGTGTCACTGGAAGTGTCTGAAATACAGGCTTTGCCTAGTTTAGACGTCAGTAATCATATGTAAGTGTAAAAGTAAACCATGAAACTACTGTATTTTGTGTCAGTGTATTGTGAATTATTTAATTTTTGAATAAATTATTTGAATTATAATATTAATCAATCACTACTAAGATAAATTTATGACCTTTATTGCACGATTTTAGATTACTGAAATCAATGAGGTCCGCTTGTATAGATCATCAATTATCATTAGAATAAAATAACAGAACGTCGTGTGAAATTTCTTCGAGCCGTTTTGTGGATTTCATTGACAACTTCCTCCTTAGGTGAACCCATTGCTATTAAATCGTTTTGTCTGTGTTATGGTTATTTGTGCACTGACCTACTATACGTTTAACTTCTACTTTTAACTCTTCAAGCATATCTTCTATGTCTGTTATAATTTTAGATACTTATGTTAAGTGATAGATACTTTCTTCAATAATATCATGTTAAATAGGTACCCTAATTTGTACATAAATTGCTACAGATTGCCTTAATTTTCGGTGTAATGGTAATAATGCTTATTTCGTATAATGCTTGCCTAAGACAGCAATTAGTTTATTATAAATATTCAATTCAAAGATGTTGAAATCTTTGAATCTACTATATGACTAATAAGTCAAAATAACGAATACCAAAACAAGACAAACCGTCCTTTTACCATTACTGGATAATATTTAAAAAAATGTAAAAAATATTTAGAGCTACGACCAACCGAGTGCAGCAATCCCAGTTTTTTTCTAAACAACATTTCTGGAAAATGCACGACGCAGAGATTTGGTGTTAATAAATTTGGAGCCTTAAGCAAAACAATTGCCAGCTATCTTCAACTTACCAACCCCGAAATGCACACGGGACACTGCTTTCGCAGAACTTCTGCCATTTTGCTAGTTAACGCTGGTGGGGATATAACGGCACTAAAGCGACACGGTGGTTGGAAATCGACGGCACTAGCAGAAAGCTACATAGATGATTCAGTGAGGAACAAAATCGCAGTAGCAAATTCAATAATTAATACTATTAAAAATAAGAGAAATGAGATCAACATTAACATGCCCACTCCAATCATGCCATAAACTGTACTTCCAATAATGACCCCTGCCCAGTCCAAATTCAATTTCACAATTGTAATATTCATAACACAAATAATTATTATAAGTAAGAAATAAACTTGTTAAATTAACTTCATCGTTTTATTTAAACTATAATATCATCTATTTCATGCGATTAGATTAAGTAGCGCATGAAACTGCACATAATTAAATACGTCTTAAAACACTCGATAAACTCACACTCTACTTTTAAGCACCCTTATTATGCAACAGGTTCTTGCTTATTCGTATAAACGAACAAAACATCTTGTCAAGCAGTCGCGACTCGCGTAGTGAACTGTGTGAGTCGACGAGTCAAGATGATGTGTTTGTGTTTCAGTGGCTGGCTACGTGCAACGTCTCCAAAAGATACTTAATTACCAATTATTCCATTGTTTTCCAAATGAGGATAGATTTACTTCAACACGCTCGTGGCTTCAATTAGAGGGAATTCGTTCTAGTTTGAGTATGAAGCATATATTTATTCTCAAGCAAATATAGTACTTCTTAACTTCATTGTTTAGATGGTTTCATTATTACACAATTATATTTTGAATGTGAATCGCACATATACAAGATAAAATAAAACAAAATAGAAAATGCTGTGATCAGATGAAGTGAATCTGTATTATGAAGTTTACGTATTTACAATATTGTATACCTACCTTATAGCAATTAATTATTTTCATTTCAGGGCGTCATCAAAAAAAGCAGATACGTACTCAGAATTTCTCAAAAACCGATCATCAAATGTATGGAGTAATTTTCATCGATCGGAGGATGGCAAAACCGCTAAGTGGCAGATATGTTTCAAAAGATTAAAAACTACGAGTGGGTCTACCACCGGTTTGCACAAACATTTACGAACAGAGCACTCAAACATGACTGCGTTTAATAATGATAACTCTACAGATGAAGTATCTTCATCGGCGAGTATCGCCACTCCAAGCACATCAATATCACAGGAGCATGTGACAATACTCAAGAAACAGACACTAATAACTAGTTTCTTCAGGTCGTCAGAATCAATGCACACTGTTATTTCTCGAATGACTGCTTTAGACGGTGCAAGTTTTAGATTAATTTCTGAAAGTCAAGGTCTCCGGCAACTTTTCAAAAAAAGTGAACACAACTTACCTAAAACGCCAAATAAGTCAAGGTCTCCGGCAACTTTTCAAAAAAGTGGGCACAACTTACCTAAAACGCCAAATACTATAGCAAAAATGGTTTTTGAAACGAACATAATAAATAATTTTACCCCCCCCCCCCATCTTTCTAATTTTTTACAGGTAGAAAGTAGTAGCCCCGCTTCTCTAATGCATCCAAATCTTGTAGATCGGAATAATATACTTACTGACCCTCCCTCGTATCTATTTTAATTTGTCCTAAGTGACAAACATCAAAAATAATATAATAACATTTTTACGAGCTGAAGACTTTGAACAATGAAGACAAATTGAATATTATTATTAAAAGCGTCAACGCTGACCCGATAAAGATAGACCTAGGGGCTCCCAGAGAAAAATACGTTTAAATTGTTTTGACAGTTTTGGTCATATTTTACGAATATGACCGAAACCGTCAAAACAATCAGTCTACAACAGGCTTAAATCAGATTTACAGAGCTTGAAATATAGTCCTCAGCTACTATGCAAGATTTTATGAGGAACTTTTTAGACATGACGCTGACTAAATTATTCTTTATTTAAGTTAATTTAAGTTCTTAAGAACAAATTCTACTGTGATTGATTAGTGCCATATACCTAATTAATCTTAATGTCTAGTGAAAGAATATATTTTTTTTCTTTTACTTAACTTGAAGACTGGTTGATCCGAATTAGTCTAGTAAGTTCACCAAAACCACTTGTTATTTAATTATCGAAATAACAATTTATGCCCCAATATATGAAGTGAAATGGAAATACACAAAGGATATTTTCGTAGCAAGTATTGCATTTGATCCTAAAGCTGTGGAACTAATAGAAAGCAAACAAAGAGATGGTCAGAAAAAGAAAATATATTGCCCACAATCTATCTATTCAAAAATACACGAAATAAATGGGCGGTGTTCACCACTTCGACCACTATGGCACTATGATCACAGATCGCGATCGAGATTGACTGTATACGGGTGTATACAGTCAATCTCGATCGCGATCTGTGATCAAAATCAATGATCGCGATCCAGATTGATAATGTACGAAGTAAATTGACGGATTGATGGATCTGATTACAAAATATCTAGATATTTTGAAATCAAGATCGTTATCCGCTGATCGTGATCAAGATTGAACGTGTAAGCGCAGGATCGCATGAGTCTCTCTGTGCGCTTGTTTGAAAATGGACGTCGTGATCGATGACACGCACTCGCCGTCGCCGCCGATTGAATCGGCGAATTTACCTTCTTTATCTAAATTGGAAGAAGATTTCATCATCCTTTTAGAAACTTTACCAGAGCTATGGAATGCTCAGCATAAATATTCTACAAATAAATACAAGCGACAAGCTGGATACAAAAAGTTACATTTTTTACTTGTTACAGGTCTCTAAAATAACGATTTTGATAAACGAGTTCAATTTTGTCGATTTTTGCTGCACGCCGAAGTGGATGACCTTGATTATTTAAAAAGGATTCTATGGACAGATGAATTAAAGTTCACGCATGAAAGGATTCTTAATTTACATAATTTACACCAATGGGCACCGAAAGATTCTAATCCCCGAGTAAAACGGCAAAAATCATTCCAAAGAAAATATTGTCATAACGTTCGGGCTGGAGTAATAGGGAATCAAGTGATCGGGCCACACTTTCTGCTCAACAATCTAAACGGAAATAATTACTTGGAGTTTCTACAAATCGATTTGCCCGAACTACTCGTACTAGCAGAAGTGCTTTTTTATAATGAAGACCATATCCAAAATGACGGCTGTCCTGCATGCACACTGGCGACTCACTGTAAAGGAATACCTGGACAATGTTTTTCCCAACTCCTGGATTGGAAGAGATGGCTCTATACAGTGGCCTCCACGTTCCCCAGACCTAACTCCGTTAGATTTTTACGTCTGGAGACGAGCAAAAGAACTGGGGGCCTACTCTTATTTAGCGAAAAACGAAATTTCATTTCGAATTTCGAAACTTCGTGAATTTCCTACCACGGTTTCATTCGATCCGAAATTTCGTTCATTCGATTCGAATCTTCTAAACCTACTCTAATTCATGAAACTTCGAAACGAAACTTCGAATGTGACAGCTCATTTGGATCAGCTTCGGAATTTTAACCTTAAATCGACGAAGCCAAGTGTTTTTTGAGTTTCGTAACTTCAAATGGCCGTTAGAATACTTTTAATCGATGCTGCTCTATGTGAAGAACGTTTGGAGCGTAGAAGGAACCGCCGCCGCCGCCTTGGCAATAGCCTCAACATTAGTACAATTCCCGACACCGATTTTGTAGGGAATTACAGATTGAGCCGAGAATTATTTGAGGAGTTGTGTCAGGAAATAGTGCCCTTGCTACCTCGGAAGACGAGAAGCCATGGAATCGAGCCTACGATTAAGGTAGGGAGTATATTTATTTAGATGACTTTCTCTTTAGTAAGTTTATATCTCTATTTTACACTTCATTGTTCATTATGTTCGATTCTTGGCGTTTTTCAGATACTGACAGCCTTGAATTTTTATGTCCGTAGTGGATACCAAGGGTCTGTGGGTCAAAACATGGATGCGCCTATGGCGCAGCAGACTATCTCGTTGTCTGCAGGAGGTCACAAATTCTCTCAATGCGCCACACATACTCAAGGAGTTCATAAAATTTCCACAAAATCGAAATTAAAGGAATGTTATTAAACGGCGGTAAGTATAAAAACATTAGGCTAAGTTACAATTTAATTCAATCAATTTAAGTACATGTACTAAATTAGTGTTATGATTGTTGTAGATTTATGAGAAATATGGGATTCCGAGTGTTATAGGATGTATTGATTGCAAAAATATTGCAATTGTTAGATCTTCGCAGCATGAGGAGCAGTATTTTAATAGAAAGCACTTTCATTTAATTAACACTCAATTTGTAAGTATTAAACCATAATGTTTTTGTTGCAGCATGTAGTTTTATTTCTGCTTTTTGTGTACCTATGATACATTGGAAGACATTCTTTTCAGATTTGTGACAGCGACTGCTATATCACAAATGTGGATGCGTCATATGGTGGAGCGACACATGATGCATTTATTTGGAGAGAATGTGATATTAGAACTCACATGGAGGGACTTCAAAATCGTAATGGACATAAAAAGACATTTCATTCGTTCATCTTCGTTCACGAAAATTGTCTATTGATCCGCATTTCGTTTGCCAAAATAAAAATGAAATAGAGTAGCGTCACTAACGAAATTTCGTTTCGGAGAATAAGAGTAGACCCCCTGATATACGAAACGGAAGTCCAAACAATAGAAGAACTACGTCAACGAATTGAAGACGCTTTTGATGTAATAAAAAGAGAAATAAGGGTGCATATGACAACAGTCAAAATAAGAAAGAGATGTCGTGCGTGTATTCGCAACCGGGGCGGACATTTTGAACAAAATTTGTGATGTAATAATAAATGATCAAAATAATAATTTTTGTTTTTAATTTCTAGGAGACCCCATTGAAAATCGATAGAGAAACACTTTTTACATTGCAAAAGAGGTATAATAATATTTACCTGAAGGTATTTAACTATTCACACAAAAAAGGGGCCATAAACACGAATTTCGAAAATCAGCCCGAGTAGAGTCAATGCATGAATTAGTGAACTTGTTATTATTTAAACAAGATTAGTATACCGTTTGAATGGGGACAGACTAAAGAAGTTTTGATAAAATCCGAAGATCGCTCTCTTTAATTTTTTTTATTTTTTTATAGCCGTATAAACTTGAATGTTTAGTCCATTTTTAACTCTTCGGAAAACTTCAAAGCTGAATAAAAAAAAACTAGATGACATTTGTCAGTAAATTTGGATTTGATACAACCCTTGATGTAGGGTTGTATCAAATCCAAATTTACTTTGAGGCTACGCCTAATAGTTTTTTTTATTGAGTTTAAATGTAGTAATTTGGGTTTTTAGGTGAAATTACTACAAAAAATAATATAAAAGTAACCGCCTGGCATGGAACGTATTAAGGGGGCTGAATATATAGTAAATTACTCCTTCTATCCGCCAAATTATCTTGGCACACGATGCGCCAAACATATTAGACGAGGTTACCAAATGCAGCTCGTATCCGGATCAAGTTTTTACAAATGTACGTAATGTGTGTACGTAGTGTAATTTACAAAGTAAATGGTGAAGGAAAATTTTCGCTCCCTTACAAGGATGTGGTACTTCAAGCTATCGAAGAAGACCCAAGTACTTCAGTACGTTCAATACAAATAAGCACAGGAGTGCCCAAATCTACGGCCCACCGAATTTTGGAAAACAATCAGCTCCACCCGTATCACGTACAGAGAGCACAAAGTCTGTTACTCCGGGACTATCAACACCGGGTCGATTTTTGTCGAACAATGTTACAAAAACACCGAGAAGATCCGCGAATTTTAGTAAAAATTTTACGGACGAATGAGTCTACATTAAAAAAAGATGGTTACATGAACATGCACAATTTACACGAGTGGCACGTAGAAAATCCAAATTTGATGCGACAAGATATGCTGATATAGAACTGATGATAAAAGCTTGTAAAAAAATATATTATTTTCAAGTGTGCTACTTCGCTTTTAACCTTTCAAAACCCGCTGGCTCGCTGGGTAGCCAATGGAAAAAACCGTTGGAACCCGCCGGCTCTCTGGGGAGCCAGGTACCTGCGTTCGAATTTATGGCGTATTGCTTAGTGTTAGGGCTGATAATGTTATATTATGGTAATATGAATAGAAAGGGAATGAAATCAGCTATCCAATGGTACTAACCGAAGCGCTATACGTTCTTTAGATTCGGAAAAAAAAAAATTCAAAGTCGAGTGCTTTTGCCTAACGGTCATACTGTGAATTTTAGTGCAATATTTTCGTGTTTTGCGTGGATTTTGTAATAAAAATGTAAGTATTTGTTATTATATTATATTTACATGCTAATTATAGTTTGTATACGCAAAAATACTTCCACAAAGTCGGTGCATTTTCGAAAAATTGACAAAATAATGTTACGAGCTAGGGTTCTGGATTTGGATGTAAAACGCCAAACGTCTGCAGGTCTTCACAACACGAAGTTCACACTAAGATTCCAAATCGCAGGTCAAATCGAAGTCCAATAGTATCGCTGAGGTCGTAGGTTATCACTTGTCTCGCAGGTAGATTTCTCTCGAAGTTTACTCTTCCGAAGTCCAAACTGAACTCCCCTATGCGCCGCGGCGGTCGCTATTTATATCCGCCGGCAAGGGTTCCCGAATGTTCTCGTATATACGTGTATGTACTTCCCATCGGTACACATCGTTAACGTGTCTCGACCAGTCTCGAACATTTTCATGTCATAGTGTTATGAACTTTATGACAGTAGACATACGGGTCATTATTGCTTGCAGCGAAGTATGCGGCGACTATTCTAGAAGATTTCCATTCTAGACGATTCGCGACAGGACCGCGACAATAAAATAAGTGTTAGTGCGTGCGTAATATTTGAAAAATCTTTTACTCTGTTTTTCCACTAATAATTATAATGTTTCCCTCATATTTTATAGGAAATTTTACTGGAAACCTAATTATGCATCGTTTTTTCGTAAATATGTTGAATTGAAAGTTATTTTAGCTTCTAAATGAGTCACGACGTGATTGTTGCCGCCATCTTTTCTTATACAGCGTGTTATTTTTTTGATTCTCGATTATTCAACTAAGTACGTTGTAATACGTGATAGACGAGCTCGGTGGCGTAGCGGTCAATGACGCAGCTTCGACACCAACGCTCGTGGGTTCGATTCCCACATATGACAAACATTTGTGTGAATTAACATGTCTGTTTGTTCTGGGTGTTTTCTATGTATCATAAGTATGTATTTACAAAAAAAAAAATTTACGTATGTTTATCAGTTGTCTAGTACCCATAACACAAGCTTCGCTTACTTTGGGGCTAGATAGCGCTGTGTAATTTGTCTGACAATATTATTTTCTTTGTATACTCTTTATTGTGCAAAATACAAGAGGTTTGATTTTTTTAGATGTCTGAAGAATTTGGGCAAGTGCCACCGCCGCCGGCCGAAGACGTACCTGTAGCCAGCGCGATGCCATTCTCGCTAGCCTACCCCGTGGCGTTGACTCGGGGTGGGTCAGTGCATTTGGCGGGTGATGGCGCAGTAGTGATGCAACGTGTTGGTGATAGCGTCCAAGTATGTATCATATGTACTAATATTATACTAATATTATAATCCTACTAATATTATAAACGCGAAAGTTTGTAAGTATGGATGGATGTTTGTTCCGTTTTCACGTCTTAACGGCTGAACGGATTTGGATGAAATTTGGCACACAGATAGTTTATAACCTGTATTAACACATAACACAGTACAAGTAGTTCCCGCGGGATAAACAATTTTCAACTATAACAATTTTCTGACGTCTAAATAGAAACGAATTACTTGTACTAGAAAATGGTTGATGTCTAGAGATTGTATTGTATGGGGGTTTTGAAATAAACTAACAAAATTTAACTAATTTCTTTGTTATAGAATGTGTTTTTGTTGTTACAAATATCGACCGAGTTTAAACTTTATTCAAACAGCCTCAATTTTGATAGTTCGTTGAATTTTTTTTGTTATTATTTAGGAGAGGCCAGTGCCCAGCATACTTTTGATTAATCGTGCGAGCTGTTGCTTGACGAGGCCTATGTGTCATAGGACACGCTGATAAATTAGATAATAGAGATAAAATATTTATTATAATTTATTGTAATTGTCAGTAATATAATAACACTCTACGTGTTTTTAGGCCTGGATGCCGCCCACAACGCCGATTGTGATGACTCCTAGAGTGGGCTCTCCTGTAAGAAGCCTCGTCACTACGTCTGACACGTCGGGCGCGGCTTCCTTGTCGGGCCCATCTAGGCTGCTTGGTCCGTCTGGCGACGCCAGATCGTCGCGAGGTCGCAGGCCTTTGCGAAATCGTCGTGGTCGTGGTCGTCGCCTTACAGCGTGATTTCGCTGCCAGATGATGTCGTGATACATTATCACGACGATTCCGGCAGTGAAATTGAAGGTGGATACGACGACGGAGATGATGACTACGACGATGTTACGTTGGAGGACGACCCCACGTTGACGGAGGACGCTGTGCGCCTTAGAGCGGTTGTGTACTCGCTTGAGGAGTTCATAGCTGAAAACGTGGAAGACGCTGACCCAGGAACTTCTGAATACTCCTGGTCCACCGAGTTAGACCAGTTTCGTGGTGTGGAGGAAATTTATACACGGGATCCTGGTCCAACCTATTGTATCCAGAACCCTGTGGATTTATTTTTATTGATTTGGAACGTTAGTTTCATGGAAACAATTGTCCATGAAACTAATCAGTACGCGTGGCAAATTATCGGTGCATTGTCGGAACACGGGAATATTTCCGTCAATTTAGAGAGTTGGCGGGAAACAACTGTGCCCGAAATGTACCGATATTTTGCCATACTTATGTTGATGGCAATGAATCCACGGGGTAGCCTCAAGGAGTACTGGACCACGGGCGTATTGGTGATGGAAAATTTTAGAAAACTAATGTCGAGAAATCGTTTCCAAATGATTTCTCGATTTTTACATTTTGACGACATCCCCCATAATGTTCGGTCCTACTCCCGAAAGGTTGCAAAAATAATACCATTGGTGGACCACTGTAATTCCAAATTTGTGGAATTATATACGCCTATGAGGCATCTGAGCTTAGACGAGTCACTGCTTCTCTGGCGGCCCACTTTGAGATCAAAACCAACGAGCTCTGTGAAGCGGTGACTGGATATATGCTCAGATGCATCATTTATAAGGTTCATTCATTCATGATCATTTATAATCATTTGTAAGGACTCCGCTATGCATGAGGGACCGATCCACGGGTTTACGGCTCCTACCGCTAAGGTAGTGCTAAAACTCATGGATAGCTTCCTTTTTTGTTCATGCAAACTTGATTACATTATTTTTTCTTCATCACTTCTTAAGTAAACGATCAATTTTCTTCAAAATATTTTCATTTGAAAGCTGGACAATGTGCATATCTAAGAAAATAAAAAAAGATAATAATAACAACCAAAAACTTATTAAAAAAATAAAGAAACAGAAATATTTGAAAAAAAAAACAAGATTTTTCTCATTTTTGGTTTGTAATTTTAAAACTAGGTCGTTGAGGTGTACTTTTCTGCACGGTTTATTAAACTTCATGATTTGATCTACAAATCATGAAGTTCCTCCACACCATGAAGTAGGTTGATGACGCCACACTGTGACTCACACAGTAGAAATATAGGATGCAAAAATTTGTCAGCAACACAAACCTTCCTGGTAGCTCAGTTGGAAGAGCACTCGACCGGTCATCGAGAGGTCGTGGGTTCAAATCCCACCTAGGGGGGGCAGGTGAATTTTTCCATTTTTCAAAAAATATTTACATGGCAAGTTGGCCAAGATAACTATTAAAATAATAATAATTTAATTAGTTTGGTGTTATCAAAAAATAGCTGAATTTCATCTGCAACGATGGACTGCTATGCCTATTTTAGTAGTGTAATTACTATAGGTTGATGACGCCACACTGTGACTCACACAGTAGAAATATAAGATGCAAAAATTCGTCAGCAACACAAACCTTCCTGGTAGCTCAGTTGGAAGAGCACTCGACCGGTCATCGAGAGGTCGTGGGTTCAAATCCCACCTAGGAGGGCAGGTGAATTTTTCCATTTTTCAAAAAATATTTATATGGCAAGTTGGCCAAGACAACTATTTAAATAATAATAATTTAAAGAAATTCCAAACCTATTGGGAGATGTTGATTTACAAACACGACGCAGGATGTGGTTCCAGCATGACGGCGCTCCAGCCCACTTCAGCGTTATCGTGCGTGAGCATTTAAATGGAATTTATGGCGACCGATGGATAAGACGAGGAGGACCAGTGGCGTGGCCGGCACGAAGCCCAGATTTGACCCCGCTTGATTTTTATTTGTGGGGTCATATATTATTCAGCTGCTTTACAGCACTCCAATTCCAAGCAGAGAGGAGCTGTTGGAAAGGATCGTCGCGACGCATAATGTTCAACACGTAAAACATACAAAACGCAAAATGTTCAATACTCAAAATGTGATAACTGCAGCGGGAAACGAAATAAGAAATAACCTTCGAGACGTTTTAATAAAAACAACCCGCAGTGTAATGTTTAGGACTACAGCTTGTATTCAAGAAAATGGTGGTCATTTTGAAAACCTAATAAATTAATTGATTTTGTACAACTTAGTTTTATTTTACAATTAAATGCAAATACAAAAAATCTGAGTCATCAATAACCGGTAGGTATACTACACTCTCTCACTCACTCGTTCTAGGCGGCATGTATTCTCTTTTTCGACCTTTACCTGCTAATGTTCCGACTTCAGTAAAACCATTTTTTTTTGCATTGAGCTACTTTGGCGGTGTATATTATGACAATGAAAAGAGATATGCATTTTGGTGAATATGTAGATCAAGTCATGAAGTTTAATAAACCGTACAAAATAGTACACCTCAACGACCTAGTTTTAAAGTTACAGAGCAAAAATGAAAAAAAAACTTTATATTTTTTTCTAAATTTTAATTTCTTTTATTTTTTTAAACAAGTTTTTGGTTGTTATTAATATGTTATTTTTATTTTCTTATATAGGCACATTATCCTTGCTTTCAAAAGAGAATTTTGAAGAATATTGACCGTTTACTTAAGAAGTAATGAAGAAAAAATTAAACCACTGGGTTTTGGAGGTAGGTAATTTAAAAAAAAAACTCTTTTTATCGATAAATTTGTCTCTTATAACCGCCCATTTCGTTTGATCAAGTTTCGAAATTACACATTGCATAACGTTCTGTTGAAAAAAAGATATATTAGCTCTTGAAAAATCTGTTGGTACGTACAGGTTGTCACATAACCTCACTTTTAATAAATCGCAAATACTTTTTAGAAAATCACCTACCAAACGTGATGAGATCAGTTTACGTTAAAGAAGAAATAGGCCACGAGCTTAACTTAATTTTGGATTGCAAGACTAGGTGGAATAGTTTAGCAGATATGTTACAAAGAATCGTGACACTCAACGAACCGGTCAAAAAAGCTGCTATAGACTTAAAAATAGATCTTGCCATATTATCAGAAGATGAATTTGAAAGACTGTCAAGGCTCAGTAACGTATTCGAAATTTTGAAAGCAACAGTCGAACAGCTTTGCAGAAGAGACGCCAGCTTAATGACATCTGATACGGCTTTAACGTTTATGCTAAAAAAAAACTTGTTTCGATTCATAATGAAGAACTTTTCACTCCAATGAAGCGGAGAATTAAGGAGCGCAGATTGCTGAGCTGCAACGTTAAACTTCTTGCACAACACTAAAAAGTATTTTCATTCGGCAAATGACTACCCTGACGTCTTTTTAAGGCCAGATTGCGATGGAATGCGAAAACATATTGTAAATAACCAACAGGTTCGTCAGACTATGGACGGACGGATATTTAAAGATTCGATTGACAATGAGAATGCTAGCGACGAATTTGATACATTGCCAATTAAGAAGCAATTAGTGCTGACGATTCGAGAGAAGTTACTAGATCAGCGTTCAAGAACAAAATCAGAAGCACCTGCTGCTATAGACACACTGGTTAAGACAGAGATGGCGCTATTTGAAAATGGTGGCTCCAGGGGGAAATACCTTGAAATGGCCTATAAAAACTTACTATCGATGCCTCCCACTAGCGTCGAGTCATAGAGAGCTTTTTCGTCCGCTAGATAAGCACATATATAATAGTAGCCACATTATTTTCGTTGACGGCAGTTGAAGGCCGCCCTTCACGAAATTCGTCATGTAAAGAAACCCGACCTCTCTCAAATTCAGCAAACCATGCCTCACGGTGCTTAAGCAAGGTGCTTCTCTCCCAAATCATTTTGAAGACGAACGGCACAGTCTTGCGGAGAGAGAGAACTTTTAAAATCGTAAAAATCTTTTCGACTTAATTCCATTTTCGTTGCGTACGTAGGACTTTGATGTGTGATAATAAAACCGGCCAAGTGCGAGTCGGACTCGCGCACTTAGGGTTCCGTACCATTATCTATAAAAATGGCAAAAAAAATCACGTTTCTTGTATGGGAGCCCCCCTTAAATATTTGTTTTATTTTAATTTAATTATTTATTTTTAAAGTGAATATATAACAAAATATTATGTGAGTATTTCAAGCGTCTACCTATTACCGTTATGAATTGCGAGCAAAAACGAGCAAAAAAATCACGTTTGTTGTATGGAAGCCCCCTTAAATATTTATTTTATTCCGCTTTTTAGTATTTGTTGTTATAGCGGCAATAGAAATACATCATCTGTGAAAATTTCAACTGTCTACCTACCACGGTTCATGGGATACAGCCTGGTGACAGACGGACGGACGGACGGACAGCGGAGCCTTAGTAATAGGGTTCCATTTTACCCTTCGGGTACGGAACCCTAAAAACAATTGACAAATGATATCCCGCCAATTTTTTTTATTTTTATTACTAAGGAGGTTGCAAGTCGTTTCAAAAAATATAACATTCGTTATTAAAATAGTTCCAATTAGCTAGAAGTGCAAAACTTTTAGTGTGCCCCATGTATATGATTGTAATACTTATCTTTGAGTATTAATTACCACCAGCAAAAAGTATTTTGTGTTAGAAAAAAAAGTACAAAGATGAACCGACTCGCACTTAGCCAGTATTTATCTGATTATTTTAGGTATACTATGCAAAAAAACACGGGGCGGGGGGCCTTTTCATTCCGACGAACGCGTGCGGGACGTATGAAGCGAGCGGGTGAAATCTGATATTTTTCTAGCTTTATGCGCGCTCTTAAGGATAACGTTTTGCATATTTATTAAAATAGGAGATAAAGTGTTTTCCCTTTCATTACAGAATACTAACAAACTCGGAAAGACACAACAGACACCGCAGTTATATATTTTTGCTTGAATTCAAACACTTGCAAGTAAGTCTGTTTTAAGCTACCCACTTTAACAAAAGTTTATAATTTGAATATTTTTACCCCAGTATATTATGTATTTTTCTAAGTATTTATGTTTTTATTTACGTATGTTCTCCGAAGGGCCTAAACTATTTATAAAATTTTACAAGCTTTTAGTTAACTTGCAATATAATCGTTTTAATAAGCCCATATGTCTGTCATTTGTAAATGAATTTTAATTATTTATTCACAGATGTGTTTTGATCTTTATTTTACTAATGGAAAAAATAATTAAAATCCGTTAACAAATGTGACAGAGATATGGGCGAATGCGATATTTTGTGGGGAAGATGAAATAAAATAAAATATTTTGTACTTGCCTATAACAAACGTGTAAGATAAAATATTTCAATTTATGTGTATACCTATAACCTTTATGTATGAATGAATGAAATGAAATGAATGAATGAATGAAATAAATTTATTGCGAAACACACACAAGTAATAACCTTAACAATGAAAACATCACTTAAATAGTTACAGACAAGTTTGTGTTGCAAAAAGGCATTGACTCAGCTGTATGTTGACCAGTGTCTGACAGGCTGCCGACACTAACCAACGCTGGTTTTCAGTCAGCCTTGTACATATAAAATTGCCTATAATGCGGCATATACTATTATGTATATACTGATAACAGTTCTTTTACAGTGGATTTAGTTACGATAATTGCGGTGTTACAAGGAGACGACGATGTGTCAGCAGATTTGCCCTCAACCGCCCAGCAAGAAATCGTGAGCGAAACAAACAAAATTAATGACTGTGATGCAGGTGATCAATATTTTGTCCTTGATCTCGACAAGCATAACTCGTCCTCGGAGCCGATTGCTTCTTGTTCTGGCGCTAAGAATCCAATCCCTTCTTGTCCTGAAATTGCGGAACCAATTGCATCTTGCTCCCGTTATATGGAACCAGTCGCTTCTACTAGTAGTTCTTGTTCTAGCGACCGAGTTATCTCGAGTTCCTTATCAGGTCAACTAAATTCAAAATTCAGCTTCACTGAGAGCAATAAAGGAGGCCGTATTTTACACAAGGATGGTCATAGATATCGTATAAGTAAGACTAATAAAAATTTTACTTCTCTGTGGAATTGCACCGTGAAAACTTGCAAGGCATCAGTAACCTTAAATATATCAAAGCATAAAAAAAAAATATATCAAAGGATAGTGTAATTTGAGAAACATCTCATACTTGCGTTCCGGATTATAAAGAGGAACATGTTGCCAAAGCCAAACCAAAAAAAAACCTATACCAACTGTGTACGAGGAAACTGTGTCTCATTTAAAATCTCAAGATTTTGTTGACGAAATTCCTAATCTAAGAAGCATTAAAAATCAAATTAAAAGCTCCCTTTACAGATATAACAACAAATTTCTTGACGTTGAAAAATCGTCTTTTAAAACTCAGTGAAGTAAAAATATCAGAGGCTTTTTAATGATTGATGATGGAACTGATGAGAAAATGTTGTGTTTTATTTCGCAAAAGTGCAAAAGTGTGTTACCAAATTTAAGCCATGTATTTTTAGAGGGAACTTTTATGGTAGTTCCCAAACTCTATTAAATTTATACTGTACATGGCGATTTGGGTATCGGCACGGTCACACCTTTATTATATGCCCTTTTACCAAATAAAACACAACAAACATATAAAAGACAGTTTTCTCTTATAATGGAAAAATATCCTGATTTTCGACCAATTAACTTCAAAATTAATTTTGAAATAGCCGCAATCAATGCTATAAATGAGGTATTTCCTGAAGCCGTGGGAAATGGCTGCTTTTTTCACTATAGTTAGGCAATTTGGAAAAAGAGGAAAAAGCTCGGGTTCACGAAGACAGAGGGTGGTAAGAAATTTATTGGGTTGTGCGCTGCAATGGCCTACCTTCCATATGATCATATAACTGAAGCGTGGCTGTACCTACTGCACAATGTCCCAAATGTAGCCGCTGCAACAGCTTTCACAAATTATATGTCCAATCAATGGATCAAAAATAGTCATATTCTAACATGTCATGGGGATGTGTACAGATCCACAAATCATGTGGAAGGTTGGCACAATCAGCTCAACAAAAGGGTCACAAAAAATCCTTCTCTTTATCACATTATAGATATATTCAAAGCAGAGGCTACTGAATCAGATTTTAAAATAGACCAATTTAATAACCGTACATGAGCACTTGGCTAAAAGCGAAGCAAAACAGACAATAAAGATCAGCCCCCTTATCACCAACGCTTATTACGATTCAATAACTAAATAGATTGCTTATTCATACCAATGAATAAGCGATTCTAATTCAAATTGAATAGAGTAAGTCAAATTCAATAACTGAATAGATTGCTTATTCATACCAATGAATACGCGACTCTAATTCAAATTGAACAGAGTCGCTTATTCGTTGGTATGAATAAGCAATCTATTCAGTTATTGAATCGCAATAAGCGTTGGTGGTAAGGGCTGGTAATTACAAAAATTATTGATGATTTTTTATGTAAAAAATTTTAAATTGATATTTGTATGCAGCGGCTGGCAAATGTCAAAATAATCTGTGACAAAAAGTGAGGGATTACTTTGAGGGATTATTTTTTTATAAATTATTGGCAAACTTTTTATAATTTACAAATACTTTTTGAAATAATTTAATTACTTTTGGTACGACCTGATTTTTTTTTTTTCATTTCTTTTATTTTTTTAAATCAACTGTGATTGTTATGTTTAATGTGATACTTATTTTAATTACAATAGTTTTTATGATTTTTAACTGTAATGTTTTGATTATATACAATAATTAGTGTTAAGTAAAATTAAGTGATTACCTGTGATATTTTGATTTTATACAATAATTCAAATTTAAAGATTAAATAAGAAATCAATTGTTGCATTATTTATTTGTTTATATATGATTTTAATGTATGTATATTATTTATTGAAATGTTTTTCCTAAGACTACTAAATAAACTGAAAATTATGCTCTGAACTGTACCGATTCGAGGCGTGCCGGGAACCACCGTCAAGCGTGGAGCGACGTAATGCGAATCAAAGTAAAACGCAAAGCGACATTATGTGAAGCGACGTTCAGGGAAAAATTCCATAAAGGTACGTCAAAATAACTGTTATTATCGATTTACTTCTCAATATTAATAGTTTTTAAATTGTTTTTCAGTTCCCGTTAGTCTGAATGAAACGTTAACGCCCCCCCCCCCCCCCCCCCCCGCTTCCCACATTTTATACCGGACTACCGTAAAATGCTGCAACTTTGCCAACAAGGCGCAATTTTGCCTATTTTGTTTCGGTTACGATATTTCGCGTTTGCTCAGTCCTTTTTTATTTTCTACCTATTGGAAGTAATTTTACATTATTATGGCAACATATTCTCCCTTTTTTTTACTGGCAACTCCACCATTGCTCCGACAGTTGAATGAACAAAGTCGACGCATAAGCAGGAAAATTTCGAGTGTCCGATATAATTTTCAGTTTCTGTCAAAAAAAAGGTGTTTTCGTGCGGTGGAATAGTCCCAGGGTAAGTAAATACTGTTTATTTTCCGTAATGCATCAATATCATATTTTTATAAACATGACACGATTACCGCAAAAAATCCTGGCAGGCAAAATTGTCTTTGCCTAGGTTTAGGGTTGTCACTTGTTGCATATTATTGATTTAAGAAAAACGTAAGACTAGGTACATAAAAACTTACCCACAAGATACATACTCTAACTCAGTTTATTATTGTAACAAGTCTGTATTTAACTTTGCTTGTATTCTACCATAGTAAGGTACTTAGCATAGTGTATGCTAAAAAAATATACGAGCTACAAAACTGCGTATATATTATACGCAGTTTTGTAGCTAGTCTCACAATATATTTTCCTAAGAAGCCTGACCTGTCACGCAGTCAGAATTAGTATATTTTTAACCAATTTAATAAAAGGAGGTTCTCAATTCGGTTGTATTTTTACCTGACTGCGACAGAAGGAGGGTTATGTTTTTCGAGAATATGTATATATGTATGTATGTATAATTGTTTGGCACGCTCTGCAGCCTGAACGGCTGGATGGATTTTAGCTTGAGAGGTGTCGTTAGATTCGTATTTGCTGTGAGAGTGACATAGGCTACATCAAATATAAAAAAATCGATGACCTGATTTCAAATATATATTTGATATATTAGTTTTTGCCTGTGGCTTTGCTTGTATGGAATTATATTATTGTTACGCGTGATTAATAAAGGAACAATATTTTCTGTCAACTAATTTTAGGTGTGTCGCTAATCTGCAGTACCCTAATAATAATATCTATCCCCAAGAAATATATTAGTCAACATTTTAATCTGTTTAATAAAAAACTGTCTCTAAATATAAATCATCAGCTTAACAAACTACTATTATAATTTAATTCGTTTGATCATCAAAATAATAGATCTGTCACCAAATAAATAGATCAGCTACTTAATTTAATGAAAAAATTGCTAATAGGGGCGAAGTCAAATTGGCGTCCTATTCACTGACGAGTCTTACCAATACTAGGTCAATGTAATAAATCATGTTTTGGTTAGATTTGAGTTGATTTTTGGTTAGGTTAGGGTTTTCTTGTGTCCTGTCAACGGAATTAGGAGCTCCGTGAAGCGGAGCTCCGTCAACCTAGATGATGAATGATGTGGTGCCAAGTAAGCTTAATTATTAATAATTGACAATATAATACATACAAAAACATTTATTTGGTACTAGACCCTATATCTCTATGATTTTAGGTAATTTATTGTGGAATCGATTTTATATTGTTTGGTGACTACATTTTGGTGACAAATTTACTATTTTGCGGGCAAACCCTATTAGTTAAGAAACACAAAACTAATTAAATTGGTGATAGCTTAAATGATACCCATTAATAAATCTGTTGTAGGTGCAGCCAGGTTTTTGATTTTTTTAATTAACTTATAACTTGTTTTATGTTTGTTACCTCAGAACTCAGTCATTTGTGAAATTCATTTTTTTCCACTGCTGGTGGAACAGTTCAAGGTGATATCTGAAACCCGAATGGGGTCAAGATATGTATGCCACTAACGATCACGCATCCAAAAACTGACTGCACCAGACATTCCTTAACCTGCATGATCCATCAATCTGAGTGTTTACCATTAAGCCACGGTATTTAAATAATTTTATTTCTGTTGCAGTTACATGAACTGGGAAGAAAAATTAAAATCAAACGTAGCAGGAGAAAACCTGGAGCTCGTAACTATGCTGATTATTCAACAGAAATGTTAGAAATGGCTGCTGATCTGGTGCGAGAAATTTTTTTTTATCATACGAAGCAGAAAAGTTTTTCGGGATTCCGCGTCGGACAATTATAAACAAATCCAAAAACTTACATAACAAACCGGTTGGTCGACACAGAGTTGTCAGCCGAGGAAGAAGCCCATATCGCAGACGTTGTGTGTGTGTAACGTGTGTTGTGTTCAATACCAAAGTCTTCAATTTGTTCCTACGTTGTGTTCTTAAAATGTAATTAATTTACTTACATAATTTTAACGTCTAGAAGAAGTGAGCACCTACGTAATTTACGATATTTTTGTTTAATTTCATTTAGAGATAACATTTTTGTTCATAAAATATCTACTGAAAATAATATTCATACCTACTAAGCAACAATTATTCTTTTTTAAAGTAAAAAGAAAGTTAAACAATCTGTTTTTATTTTGGCGCAACCCTACACTCAACAACATTTTTGTATGAAGAGTTCGTGGTACCTGCTACAACTTTGCCTATTAGCTGTGGAAAAAAATATGTTACCGGAAAGGCAATAATTTTACTGACGGAGACAAGCACGGCGTGTCATGCATATAGAAAAAAAATACTAATAATGTAAACTTCATAATTATTGAGATATCCTTGTAGGCAAAGTTGCGTCTTTCACCTACAACTTTGCCCATGACTTTGAGTATTTATAATTCGGAAAATATGCATGATTTAAAAAGATTTGGATCGTATCTGGCAGGGGCATAATGTCTATATTCCTTTAACAACTCATTAAAAGTTACAGCAATAAATAGGTTTAGAGAAATACACAGAAAACCTCAAAAAACAGGCAAAGTTGCAACATTTTACGGTATCTTAAAATGGTAAGTACTGTCATGATATCTTTATAATTTTAATTTTACTATGAAGGGAATCTTACAATCCTATTCTCACCCGACATTAACTTATACTGTACCTATGAGAATAGCTTTCCTTCTAAGTACCTACAACAATGTAGTAGTGAGCTCACATTCACTTGAATTTAGTATCTTAAACCTTATATTTCTACAAATATGAAACTATAAAGTAACCCATATATTTTAATAGGTGATATTTCATATTTTCTCCTCAAAATATCAATTCCTGCGCTATCTTCATTAATTTCAATTAAGCATTCCGAGTGTCCTAAGATACAAACGTTTACCTTCTAAACTTTTAATTCTACTAAAGTCTAACAAATTTACCCTCTCTCCTCAGAATTTATTACCATTGTTTACTAAGAATATTCATATGCTGATTTCAGTGTTCCTGTACTCCAACTCAACTGGGTCACACTGCCGAGCAACCATCACATGACGCCTCTACTCCAGACTTCACCCTCAGCGCATCTCCCCGCTTGCCTGACTCTACGGACATCGAAGATTAATTTAAATTTTATATATCCTTAAGTAAGTTATAAGTTCTCTCCTCATCACCCATCACTACTTAAACCTTATTTCATATTATGCAATTACCCATTTATTTCTTCTACAGTTTCTCTAGTTATCCTATTAGACTCTAAAAATCTCTCTATACTGTAAGACATTATTCAAAGAAATTTGATAAAGAAGGCCGCCCTAGTTATATATCAGTTAAATTTCTCTTTCATTACTTGCTTTTCTTAAAAACGATTCTAAATCCTCTATAAATGTTACAGAATGTTACATCTCTTTGTTGCTAAACTTGGGTTTTTCTATATTATTTTTTTCAATATTATAAATAAATTAGTTAGCTGCCTTCTCTATCGATATTGTTGCCAAGAATTCCTCTTATCATCCTACAATTAATATATATCCGCCTCCCATCGTCTTGCACCGCTGACGCCCTTCTTAATCGCTTAGCTAATATTTAAAGTTTTCTTGTAACTTCTACCGTCGGAAACAACGATCTCCCCATTCTAAACATAACCCTTTCTTGGGCATTGGCAAAATATTTGCCGCAACATTTTTTTTCAAAATTTCGCGCCAATTTATGTGGATTCGTCAACCTTTCCCTTAAGACACGAAGCGACATCTATTTACATAACTTATGAATCACATCAACTGTACAAATGTGGCAAAAATTGGAATTTTTTGACATTCCTTACAAAATGGGGTCGATTTGTGATAAATTATTTAGCACGTGCACCACATATCTGAAAACATCTAAAAATTTACCGAGTGAAAAGTAAGTTATTTGTTATAATTTTATATTTGTAGTGAACAATTTTGCTTTGACTGTGCATAATAATTTCGACTATTAATTGATTGTATTCGTTTTTCTGCTTACTACAAATTGACCTTGCCAATGCCTGAAGCGGCCATTTTGTATGTGGCAATATATTTGCCAGTGCCTAACAGTGCGACTTTTATTACAGATGCCGTACAAGAAAAGACTCAAAATCGACGAAATATGTTTGGAGTTAGAACTACCTGCCCCCTTACCACCATTTCTTATTGCGACTCAATAATTGAGTAGATTGCTTATACGAGGGGAGGCCAATAAGTTCGCGGAATGGAGGGGTTGATGGGGATAAATTTACCCGTCCAGGTAGGGTGTTAAGCACCTCATTAAGAGTATATATACCAAGTTTGAACCTAATCGTGTCATTAACTTTTGAGTTATCGACCTGCAAACAACTAAATCGGGAAGAAGTCAGCCAGTATGGAGAAAATTGAACACCGTGCCGTTATTAAGTTTCTTACCAAGCAAGGAAAATCCGCTCAGACGATTTTTCAAGAGCTGTTAGCGGTTTACGCGGACTCTGCCCCTGGTAAAACCATGGTTTACAAGTGGCATGGTCTTTTCAAACAAGGAAGGGAGTCCATTGAAGACGACCCCCGCTCCGGACGGCCAATTGAGGCCACCACACCGGAAATCGTCGAAAAAGTAGAAAAACTTGTATTGGAAGATGCCCGACTGAAGAAGAAGCAACTTGCAGCAATGGTTGGAGTATCCGAATCAAGTATTTTAAATATCCTACATCATCATCTTGGGATGACTAAAGTCAGTGCAAGATGGGTTCCGAGAATGCTCACGCCACTTCAAAAACGCGAGCGTGTCGAGTGCTCTCACCAGTTTCTGGAGCTCTGTGGAGAGAGAAAGGAAGAAGTTATGGCCCGGATTGTTACTGGAGATGAAACCTGGGTTCACCACTATGAACCTGAGTCGAAGCAAGAGTCGATGCAGTGGCATAAAAAAGGCACACCTCCTCCAAAGAAGTTCAAAGTGTCACAATCGGCCGGAAAGATCATGGCGACTATCTTTTGGGATACAGAAGGTATTTTACTGATCGATTATAAAGAACGTGGTGCGACTATAACGGGACAGTACTACGCTTCTTTACTGGAAAGATTGAAAGAAGCCATTAAGAAAAAAAGAAGAGGAAAACTGTCAAAAGGTGTGCTCCTTTTGCACGACAATGCACCCGTCCACACGTGCCATGTTGCGACGGCTGCCATTCACCGATGCGGCTTTGAACAATTAAACCACCCACCATACAGTCCAGACTTGGCCCCCAGTGACTATTATTTATTTCCAAAAATGAAGAAAGAGCTGCGTGGAAAGAAATTTGACGACGATGATGAAGTCAAGTCGGCAATTTCGGCCTATTTTGACACCAAAGACAAATCATTTTTTTTCGATGGTATAAACAAGCTATTTGAGAGATCCGAAAAATGTATTAGGGTTAAAGGAGAATATATTGAAAAGGAAAAATAATTTGGTGTTTAATTTCAACCTCCTTCTCTCTCATTCCGCGAACTTATTGACCTCCCCTCGTACATACCAATGAATAAGCGACTCTATTCCATTTGAAATAGAGTCGCTTATTCATTGGTATGAATAAGCATTCTATTCAGTTATTGAATCGCAATAAGAGATGGTGGTTAGGGGGCTGATGACTTGAACTCTGAAGATGATATATGTGACTATGATTCAGAGCAATTCGACGACTATAGTGAATGTAAATTATCTGTGAGCGATGCAAGTACGTCCAGCCAAATTCAAATAAATGTCAGTAATACACCATCACTTACAGGTGCAGAAGTACCTACACCAACGAACATCTCTGTGAAGTCAACATCGGTATTATCAGCTAGAAAGTCACAATCCATAAACCAAAAAGAAAGGGATGGCAAAGAAAATATACTACCTATTTATGATATTGATCCTATGTGCTCTTTCTATGAGTCTGATACTGATTTGCCGGACCAAAATGCTGTAGTTTCTTCTAGTGAGGATGATGAGCCCAGTGACAATGATACCCTAGATATTGTAGCAGCTCGTAAAAGAGCTAAGATACTTGTATCGTCTAATGTAATTGACAATGAATCTTCATCTGACGACGACGATTCCGAGTGGACTAAAAATATTTTACCGCATGCAGATCGCACGCAAAATAGTTCTTTTGATACTGCAATAAAACCATCCTGGCCGTATAGAGTATGTCACCACCGATTCAGTATTTCGACAGATTTTTTGATGAAAGCGTGTTTCAATTGATTAGCGACCAAACGAACTTATATGCACGACAAAATAAAACAAAGAACTAGACACCTTCAACCAGCGAGGAAATAAGAGCTTTACTCGGTCTACATATTCTTATGGGTCTTCATAATTTACCTCAAGAACATCTATATTGGTCAACTAATCCTTTATATTTTTTCAAATGTATAGCTGATGTGATGCCTTATAAGCGATACAGGAAACTCATGGAAAACATTCACATTTCAGATAATTCAAAAGCACCAAAGAAAAATGATCCTACATTTGACAAACTTTATAAATTACGAATATTAATCAATATTCTAAAAGATCGAATCAAGAGTGAGGCTACTAAATCTGCATCTGTGTCGGTTGGCGAATGTATGATCAAATTCATAGGTAGGTCAAGCCTCAAGCAGTACATGCCGATGAAACCGGTGAAACGGGGTTACAAGGCTTGGGCTATGGCTATAGTTGTAAAAAACCCGTTAACTACCGTTAATTAACCAAATTTATGGTTAGCTACCGATAAAATGCAGTTATTAACGGTTAATTATCCGACTGCGACACCTAAAAAGAGTAAAGTTTTTTTTTTCTTTTCTTTTATAGTCAACTCCTCGGTCAAGTGAAAAATCGATATCTGAAAGATAAAGATTTAGTTTTAGATGTTATAAATTATATTTAAAGCGACATACACATAGTACAGTCATTTGGTTACCTGGAAAGTTTTCCGGGACTTTTGAAAATTATGAATTTTATAGATTTTGATGTGCTCTTTTCGAATTTCAACTTTGCCACCCCGTATTTTTGCCGCTCGCGCCGCCATATTGAAAAAATGTCACCTAAAAGCAGTTTTTTGGCAATATCTCCTTTCCGACTCATTTTTCGATAAAAACAGTTATATACAAAATGAAACTAGACATAATTTCCTACAATTTATGTATTAACCTTTTTTTCATATAGTCGCCGCCGCGAAGTGTACTCCAACACGCGTTTTGATCAATACTCATATACCCAATCTGTGACAATGAATTTTAACTGATTATATTTGTGAATTATAGCAATAAAAGCAAATATATATATATATATATATATTTAAAAAACCATATATATATATATATATATATATATATATATATATATATATATATATATATATATACTATAACTATAGAAATATATATATACTATAACTATAGATACGTATGCTTCACAACATCTGCATATAAAAGTAAATTTGAGATAGCGTCGCCACCACCAACAGAAGCAGCAGCACAACATTCGTTCCGATAATATGTTTGGTCAATAATAGTCTCCGTTTCTTCTTCATCATCGCTATCTTGTGATGGAACTTGCGAGTTATCACAGGTAATCAGTTAAAATTAAATGTCACAGGTTGGGCGTATGTATATGAGTAATGATCAAAACGCGTGTTGGAGTAGACTTTGTGCCTCGCATGCAAAAACTGTTGACTTTATGAAAAAAAGGTTAATACATAAATTGTAGAAAATTGTGTCTAGTTTCATTTTGTATATAAATGTTTTTATCGTAAAACGAGTCGGAAAGGAGATATTGCCAAAAAACTGCTTTTAGGTGCCACTTTTCCAAGAATATGGGGCGAGCGGCAAAAATACGAGGTGGCAAAGTTGAAATTCGGAAAGAGCACATCAAAATCTATAACATTACCAATTTGCAAAACTCTCGCAAAACTTTCCAGGTAACCACTATTTTTCGAACCAAATGACTAATAACCCAATTCTTTAATTATGTATGGGTAATTTAACGTAAACGTAAATAAATGACGTATACATCGATATATATGTAATACGCACTAGATTTAAGTTAAATATTCGTTTGCTATACAATTATGGAATGATAACTCAAAAGGGTAAATACTTACCAGTGGACATCACGATGGTCAAGTTCTACACTATTTACTTAAATATTCAACGAAGTACGTCGCGTCGGCTGCCTTACTCGCTCCGTCTCGCTATACTGGCCGCGATATCGCCCACCGTGTGTCCACTGCCCCGGCCGCCCCCTTCCCGCAAGTTGACGCTGGCGTCATCGTGTAACTCGCAAAACACATTTTAAGGAGCTAGCGTCATCTAGCGGTGGTAGCGTAATATGCATAAAATGCGGTTAATTAACCGTTAATAACGAAAAATGCTTATTTAACCGCATGGTTAAAATCGTTAATAACCAGCTTCGCATCTATAGCTATGGCTGACTCTTCAACTGGTTACTTATATGATTTTGAGATATATACTGGCAAACATGCTGATAAAGTGGAAGAGGGACAAGGATCAAGTGTTGTACTAAGATTGACTGAGACATTGAACAGTATGACGCATGTTACCTTCGATAATTTTTTTACCACGGTGAAACTGATGGAAGATTTTTATGAGCGTAACATTTAGTCTACCGGAACAGTTCGTACCAACAGAAAATATATCCCGCAAATGATGAAATGTAAAAACAAGATGAAGAAACACGATTTCAAATGGCGCACAAAGGAGCATACAAGTGCCATCCATTATTGGCACAAGACAACAAACCTGTGAACGTTCTAACCACCGCGTTTGATCCTACAAAAGTTGTTGATGCGATGAGGACACAAAAAACTGGCGAAAAAGCCATCATCAAATGCCCTCTTGCTGTAGCAGAATACACCAAAAGAATGGGCGACGTCGACAGGTTTGACGAAAATCGAATAGATACTGGATGCGAATATTTTTCTTTCTTTTCGAGGCTGCCATTGTGAATTCTTATATACTTGTACAAGTCAGTACATGAAGGAAAAAATATTCCTCAATATAAATTTAGAGAGAGACTGGCGTTGGGACTTATTGACGGTTTTACTTCGCGCCTAAGACAGTCAGATAACCTCGCATAGAAACATAAGAGAAATGAAACCGTCACTGACAATGTTGACTTCAAAGGCCGTGGAGTACCAAATGAAATTCGCACCGCGCAAGTTGGTATACATATGCCTCGTGAAATCCCGACGTTTAGACGTTGTCATGTGTGTAGTACACGTGCTCGGAACAAACGATCACGTATCACATGCAGCACATGTAAAGTTGTATTGTGTACGACACCATGCTTTGAAAAGTTCCATATGTGATCTCATTTACTTATTTATATAACATTTTTTAGAAGGTCTAAGTCAGACCGATGTTACGAGTCTCAGAAATCCAAAGTGGATTATGTTTTTTTTTTAGGTTCAAAGTGAATTGTTAAGTTTTTTTTTAATGTTTGAGACATTTTATTATTACGCACATTGTGATTAATTTACCCAAAGAAGTAAATTTAATATTTTTTATACTTACGAGGGTCATTTGAAAAGTTCTTAGCCTAACATGGTTAAAGTCATTGGTTTTTTTTATAACTACCCTCATTTTGTAGTTACGTTATTTAGCAACAAGTATGCACAGTTTAGTTTATTCACAGTAACTCATTGTTCGTTTACAAGTGATTCAAGACAGAGCTATTTTTGAAAATGGATAAAATTGAACATCGTGCAGTGATAAAATACCTGAATTTGAAAGGTTTAACTCCAAAAGCTATACATGAAGACATGTCTGCTACTTTGGGTGTGTCCGCTCCTTCGTATGCGACTGTTAAAAACTAGGTGGCAGAGTTTAAACGTGGTCGTGAGACCATTCAAGATGAGCCCCGTAGTGGCCGGCCTTCGATTGCTTCCACTGATCAAAACAAAGAAAAAATCAACATCTACGCCCAAGTTTACCTCGTACAGAAACGTCATCATATGCCTATATAGCCCGAGCACCAATAAATTCAAACACATCAGGATCACAAAGCATACTTCAGCCATACTTTTTAGACAATAGTAATACAAGAACGATACAAATTTCAATCCCTGAAATATCTACACCTTCAGAAGAAGTAGACACTGCGGCTTCATATTTATCACAGTACATGCAAAATGAACTATAAGCATCTGGAGGCCGCATAGGCCGTCGTCTATTATGATTTTCATCATTACAATTAATAAAAGTAACTATTAAAAACCTTCGAGTTTTCTTGCCTTTAAAAAATCTGGGCAAAGTACTTTGAATAAAGCCATCACATGTGTCTGGTATTATGCTGCTGAGGGCTTGAGGTGAAATAATAGTTGAGAATTTAAATCTTCATTTAAAAAAAATGGTGAGGGCTGTGCACACGACCGTTGGTTAACGTGAAACGTCTATATCAGCAAGTCGCTTTTAGTATCGTTTCCGTTATTCTACGCCATGCTCTTCCCCCGCCGCCCCTCCGGCCCCGATGCAAACTTAAGGTCTTAACAGCGAGCTGACTATATACGCCAAATAATGACATGCGATTCATGTTTCTATGACTTTTAGCTTTGTAATTATTAAGGTAAGACGATATAGACCAATTCGTTACAGTCCAGTTTTCTGACCTGGTACCCACGTGTATTGGAGTGATTTTAAAGACGTTTCACATCAAAAAGCTACTGGTACTTCTTCGTCTTCTGATTAAATCCGTTGCGAGTTCCAAGGCTGCAGTAGTTTTAAGGTCTTAGCCCACTTATACGACTCTGCTCCAACACCGCTCTCACCCAATACCGGCCTAAATTAAGGCGACTGCTCGCAGTCTACGTGACGGCTAGCAGGCACCTAGCTCTCCACGCGGCGACAGCTAGCAGACACCCAACTTATTTTGCGTATTTTGCGTCACTGGCATCAAAAAGATAATGATATCTTCGTACGTCTATCAGTTTTTCTTTATTCATAATGAATACCTTCAATACTAACTAGCAGTCAGCGCACAGTCAGCCCGCGGACACCGCGCAGACCCCTTGCAACTCGTGATAAGCGAGGCGTCACTACCGAGCAGTCTGACAGCGGTAGGCTCGCCGACAGCGAGCTGTCTGCTAATTTATGTTGCCAATGTTAAGTATATGTGACACAATACAGCAATGCTTAAAGCCCACATTTGAAGCACACTGCACGAGGCGAAGCGGTGCGTGTCGGGTGCCGAGTGAATGAGACACTAGAGAGAGTAGGTTGAGGTATATTTCTTCACTCATTCTGAGACAGTTGTGCCAATTCTTTGGAACAACTTTTAATTCGGTTAATAAATGAACATGGGAATAATGTTTCCTTTTTTTTAACCACTCTTTACACTACTCTTTGCGTTTTTATTTTATTTTTTAAAACTAATAATAAACCAAGCACGGCTAAAGCGTCGTCGTCCGATGACATCTTGAGAATAAAATGGTGTTGTCTTCAGTCAAAAGTGAACGTGTGTGGCCACAAGGGACGTCAGTTTTGACTGTCAGTTAAAAAAAACCGAACTCGTTTTCACGCCTGGGGGAGGCTGAGGAGCTGGGTCCACAGCTGATCGTTACATTAACAACATTCTTCTGGATCACGTCGTTCCCTACGCACAGTTTGTAGGCGAAGACTTCGTCTTAATGCACGACAACGATCGATGTCACACGTCGCACATTACTCGGCAGTTTCTCGAAGAGGTCGAAATACACACTATGGACTGGCCTCCGCTTAGCCCAGACATAAATCCCATCGAGCATTTATGGGACGAGCTCAAACGAAGGGTGCGGGCCAGAAATCCCGTCCCTTCGAGAATAGAAGGATAGAAGGTAGCGTTATTAGAGGAGTGGGACGGTATACCTCAAGAGACTGTCTTGTTTAATATGTAAAATAACTGACCACAACTGACAACCTCTCCCTAAATTCTCATTTTTGAAAATTGTCTGATAACTATATGGAAGAAAAATGAAGAATTTTTATAACTCAAGTCCTGTGTCATTAATTATATTTAATTTAGTACATAGTTATAAATATGTAACTTTAATTAAATGATATGCGTTAGGGATCCATAAGGATTCCCCCTTCTGTTTTAACTCATTTCCTATTCTACTCAGGCTGAATCAGTTAACGCGTCTTTGCAATCCATTTTTCACCAGCAACAATTGTGGGTTTTAAAAACCCATTTAGATTAATACATACCACTGGTCAATTGACATTATTTCAACAACACTTATTACTATATATTCTAACTTATATCATCCTGGTCACTAGCATCAATTATACCTCCCTCCCCCCCACCTCCCCCTTTTGTTTTTTTTTAATTATTTTTTTACCTCTATACTAGGCTTGCAACGAATAGTATATTCGGCCATACGCCGTATACCGAATATTCGGCAAGCTCGCTGACCGAATAGCCGAATATTAGGCAAAAGTATTCGGCCGGAGTGTGACGCCAAAACTTGTATCGACCGATTGTTTCGCGCTCGTTTGTTATAATGTACTCGCCGCGCGGCCTAACAAAATATTTGTCACCGCCAGGAAGTAGTGTTTATTCAGAGCGTCTTTTCTCCGAAGCTGGGATGGTCTACGAGAAAAAAAGAAGAAAATGCAAAAAAACTTGTCTTTCTGTACCATAACCTTCCCTTATAAATTTTGATTACTGGTTATGACAATAATTCAGATGCATTTTAAATCTTTAAATTTTCTTATAAAAGAAGATTATGTACCTGTGTTATGTTCCAATGATTAGTTGATTGGTACATAACACAGCACATAATATTTATAAGAGAAATACAAATATAAATATATAATGAATCGATAATTTCTTTTATTTTACCAATTATCTTAGTTTAGCAAAATATACATATTACTTAAGTATTCGGTATTCGGCCGAATAGTATGTAGATATTCGGTATGCGGCCGAATACAATAAAAGAAGCCGAATAGGCCGAATACCGAATAGTAACCGTATATTCGTTGCAAGCCTACTCTATACACTAAGTTCCTAAGATATTTAAATATTTAACCCGACTACGATTTCATTATTAGAAGTTATGAATGTCTGTTAAAAGGTAATGATCAAAGATAAATTAATTAAATGATTTTGCACCTAACTTGAATCACCTACTTAAGTTTCTGTTCCTGATATAGTAACATATTAAATATCACACACAAAAAGAAAACTTATCAAAAAAAGAAAAAACGAGAAATAGATGAATCTACAAGTGAAAGTAACATGGAAATAGAATTGATGGATGGACAATGCATTATTAGACAAAGATGAGGAAAATATAGAGATTGTGGAAGAATCTGAAAAAGCTGATTCCATTGAATATGATGACCCGTTGACAAGTACCGTTGCCAAAGGACAGTGGGTCTTGGTCAAATTTGCTACGAAAAATAGTGTTAAACACTATGTTGGCGTGGTAATAGATTTAAATTGTGACGGAATACCAACAGTCAAGTATGCCAGAAAAAGTATATACAGAGGGATCGAGGATAAAACTACATTTGTTTTCCCACATGTACCTGACATTTGCGAGGTCAGACATTTAGAAGATGTTATATGTAAACTACCAGATCCAATGGCAGGTCGAAGAGGACGAATATTTTTCAAATTTTCTTTTCAAGGCTATAATGTAAAGTAGCTTTACTTAAGGTTCCCCTGGAAAGTCATATCTCCATACAAACTGCGAAAAGGAATTGGGTAATATTTGATAATTTTGGTATAAAATTAAGCATTAAATCAATTAAGCTTATCATAATCGACGTACGTTTCTATACAGCTTTGTTGAAAAATCAATGGTTGAGAGGCTTGTAATATTGAAACCATTGATTTTTTAACCAACCATTAAAATTAACTAATAATAAAAAGTAGTATTATAGATTCTACTCTCGATTCTGAACGAACTAGTTTCAAGTTTTCAGTTAAATCAATTACAAGTTGTATATGATAATAAATAAATGTTATTTAGTACAAATTGTAATACATAAATAAAGATTTTACATAAATAAATATATTTATGTTTAATTTAAATTAAAGTTCAACAAGTTATGGCAAGCTATGATAATTCATTGACAATGATATTATCTATATTTTAAGTAAAGTAAAGTATCATCACATTAAAATAACCTCGTGAACGTTACGAACCCCTGATTTTAGTCATATGTCAGTCTTGCCCCATATCATTATTTTTTTCAAATAGAAGAAAAAGGAACCGTATTCCTTTATGATATAATTGAAAATGCATTACTAGGTACCGAAACACCAACGATTTTTATTTAAATGTGCTTAAAATGTTAGTATTAAATGAATAAAGGTTACTGTTAGTCTTGCCCCGATACATGGGGGAACACTAACAGTTTTACCTGTCTTATAAATTATTTGCTAAGAACCCTCTGGATGCACTTACGGTCATATGTTTACGATTGCATGAAAGCTTATAGTATCTTAACAGTATTATTATCACATTTAAGGCAGGCCAAAGAGCTAAACCAATATAACCAATCCTAACGAAATGAAAGAAAACTATGTTAGTCTTACCCCATTTCACCTAATATCAAGAAAGAATGGCCTGTACGTAACGAATATATACCTAACAAAATGAATGTTAAACATGATCCTTTGATAGATCCCAAAAATGTAATTTTGCCACCTCTTCACATCAAGGTAGGATTGATGAAAAATTTTGTTAAAGCACTCGACAAAAATGGACCGGCCTTTGAACACTTTTCTGAACCAATCATAACTATCTAAATTGTCCAAGATGTCCAAAATTCATTAAACAATCCTGAGCCTGTATTGTGTCCAAAATGTCCATAGTAACACAAAATATAAGGCCCTCGAGAGACTAATTTCTATTATTTTTTAAATTTCTATTTTTTTTTCTTTGTTAACTAAAATTTATATCCCGTATGGGTTAGTTATAATATGTACGTAAGTTAATAAACTTGTAATTTTTAATTTGCTTATAAAAATTGCATCTACTACTAAATAATTTGAGATTCGATGACGCTTCGACTAGAGAAGACAGAATAAAGACTGATCGTTTAGCACCAATCCGAGACATATTTGAAACCTTTGTCCAGCTTTGCCAAAATGCGTATACACCATCCGAACACCTAACTCTTGATGAAGAATTGGTTGCCTTTTGAGGGAGGTGCGGATTTCGGCAGTATATCCCATCGAAACCCGCAAAGTATGGAATGAAAATACTATTCTGAAGTGTAAAAAGTATCGGGAATATGTCAATAAAAAGACCCGCGTAAAAGAGGTCGTTCTAATTTTTTTACTGCATGTTGGTAGCACTGTACTGATTTAGCGCGCAAAATTTGAGCGGGATCTGTCATTTAATTTGTTTTAAACTACACTTTTTGTTGGTCATAGTTTTGAGTCCTCGGCGATTTTTACAATGGAAAATATTGTTGAACAAAGAGTGTGCCTTAAATTTTGTGTTTCGAATGATATTTCATGTGGTGAATCACTAAAAATGTTGCGAAATTCCTACGGCGAATCGTGTATATCGAAAACAAGGGCTTATGAATGGTATAAGGCTTTTAAAGAAGGCCGAGAAGTAGTAGTGGACTTGCCTCGTTCTGGTAGACCTTCAACCGCTACGACCAAAGAAAACATCGACAGAATCAAGAAGCTAGTGCTCGAAAATCGACGTATGAGTCTGAGAGAGTTGGCTAGTGAGGTGAACATATCTTTTAAGTCCGTCCACAATATTCTCATGGACATTTTAGGCATGAAACGCGTCGCCGCTCGACTAGTTCCAAAAGAGCTCAATTTTGTTCAAAAAGCGCAGCGAAAGCATGTCGCTGAAGACATGGTTTCCCGAGCTTCTACGGATCCGACCTTTATGAAACGTATAATAACTGGCGACGAGACATGGGTTTATGAGTATGACATGCAAACAAGCAACAGTCTTCAGAATGGCGTCTCGAAAACGAGCCGAAACCCAAAAAACCGCGGCAAAGTCGCTCCAAAATCCAGGTGTTGCTGACAGTTTTTTTTGACTACCGTGGTGTGGTGTGGTGGTGTGGTAAACTAGGCAAACTTTGTATGTGGCACACGGTATAAAACATATGAGTAAAGTGTCTGCTAGCATAACCTTATCTGAGGTTACTGGTCGCCTCATATTTTTGTACAATGAGAGTGCCAAACAAACATTGAGCCCGTCATTTGTATAGTGCTTACAGTAGCTCTTTAGACATTTTTAAAACAAGGACTTATAACATATAAATACAGTATAATACAATTGATGTAAATGTAGTTTGTTACATTACATTTTTTTTTTTTTCAGGTAAAAAGAAACGAAAAGCTAATGGGGGAGATGGCAGAATAGCAAGAAATATAGCACTAGCTGAATATTACACAGCCAAGAAGCAATGTTTGGATGGAAAATTGTTAAATATTCAATTAGAAAACGAAAAACTAAAATTAGAAAATGAAAAATTAAAATTGGAATTAGAAAAATTAAAAGCGTAAATAAGTTTTTTTATTTTATTTATTTATTTTGGCCACTTTCCCGATTGATATTGGAAAACCAAGGTCACTTTACATTACTACTTTTTGATGCTCTACACGAATCCGAAGTCAGAATTTCGAAATTTTGAGTTTCAGGACGGACAGACAGAACGACGGGACGATTTTATAAGCTCAATAAATTTCGCTGAAAATACGGATTTGAGAATGAGTATGCTTATGGCAGAGCTTGTACTAATTTAAAAGCTATGGCTGGGCGAATTCACATTCAAAGTCACACAAATATAATAGAGCCAAATGCAGTATATGGGACGAGTTCGATGAGCAAGTGGGAGTCATTATGAAAAATTTAAATCCAACTGCAGGGAGTATTATCGAGGCTGATAAATATCTCGAGGAACCCTTACTGCCAAGGTCTCAAGATCCTACAAAGTGCCAGTCGCCAACAATATGGGATATCTGGCAGGTAATAAAAATATCCATTAATAAGAGAATGCCTTGTATAATATGTAACAAGGTATTCTCTTCCCATACTACCAAGACAACGTCACGAGTTTGATTGGCAAAATCTGTAATTTTCCATATAAAATGCAGAGGTCAGCAGCTATTAATAAATATAATATAATTGTGCAATAATAGGATAAAGGAGCATATGGTGTCGTTGTGTGTGTCAGTTTAAATCGTACACGCAAGTACAACCGGCAACGTCGACCGTGGTCTGTATGAATGGGTTTGTTTACCCAGAGTTTCTTTTAACATCGGAGGATACGTGGAGCCGTCGGTCTCGCTGTCATTCTAATGTCGGATGTTGTCATTCTTATGAATGGCTTAACGACTGTTATCTATGATAGTCGTTAAGCTAAGCCTTTGAGCGGCGCAGTATAGCAGCCTACTGGCATACGCTCTATACCCCTTCAGTTGAAAGGGTGATCGAAATCCTAGCAGTGTATGTAGATATAATACGGTGCGAGATGGTGGTGCAATAATAATAATATAGATGTATAAATAGGCTGGATTCTAGCCCACAGGGCCGAAATCGAGGTTGAGTGGAGCGAGTAGATTCGTTGAAAATTTATTGTTTTTCATATCATATCAATGGAAAATGTATTTGATGATCATTCCTCAAGGACATGATCGAACTCAATTTTTTTTCGACACCAAACTCAAGCATATCGAGGTCTTTAATTGTGACATGTTTCATCGCAATCGATTCAGTGGATTTTGGAGCCTATTCATTTCCAAGGGTGACTTTTCGGCGTATATAAGCGTTACGCTCGCTCCACTCAATAATATATACATTATTATTGCTAACTAGTAGAATTAAGTAAACCCTCAAAGTTCCTGTGCATTGTACTGTCTTTGCATCTGCTCGCAAAGTAAAAATTGTACCTTATTTTTATAATTTTGGGGTGTAAGTAGCTCATCAACATCTTTCGAGCTAAAGCCAACCTCACCTGCACGTGGTGCACCCTGCCGACCAGCTAACGAGGCGATGGCGAAAGAGAGGTAGGACGCAGTGAAGGATCACACTGTGCTTCTCTTTTACTTGTCAGATGGGGGAGGGGCATAGTGTGGTCTTTCGCTCCAGGCTTGGCCAGCATCCGACTGGGGAAGTACCTCCACCTGGCAAAAAACCGCAGCCATAATGGCTATGCCGTGTTCCTGCGAGTTAACTAGGTCACCAGGGCTGTTTTAGAGGAGTTGTTATGCTGACGGCAGAGGGACCAGTGGCTGTCGAACCGCCGCTAGCGGTGTAGGCGCGGCGTGTTGGCGCGGCGGTCAGGGAGACCCGGTGAAACGGCTGTCCGCTGGCCGCCCGCAGGTTAGTAGGGTTCCCGAACCCGGGGATCACCTAATCTCCGCCCCGGGAGGCTGAACCGCCAACTTGTGAAAAGTCCCTGTTGTAGTAGTCGTGCCGGAGGAGGAGACCGGAGTGGACCCGGCTGCTGCAGCAGGGGGGGACCGGGGGCCCTTCCGCCCGCCGCGCTAGCAAACCGCACTACCTGCACTGTGCTGCGGGGGTAGACACCGCGCTTTTCTTGTCCCTCGCGCCGTCAGTGAAATAACTTCTCTCAAAATCCTCTTACCCCCTTTTAATGGCCAGGGACAAAAAAAAGAAGGTTTTTTCAGCGGCGTCCTCATCCACATTCGACGTGGACTTTTGTAACGTCAGAGGACTTCACACAAACATAAATGCAGTTCACCAGCACCTCGAAACTGCAAAGCCGACCCTCCTTTTTTTAACGGAGACGCAAATATCTTGCCCGGCCGATACTTCTTACTTATTATACCCCGGGTACAAACTTGAACATTCTTTTGTACATCGAGCCGGGGTATGTATGTACGTCCGGGACGATATTTGCTGTCGACGTCTTCACGGCCTTGAAGACAGGCACCTGTCAGTGTTGTGGGTACGCGTGGATCAGGGCGGCCGCACCCGTATCTACGCGTGCCTTTACAGGTCTCATAGCGGTGATGCAGACACAACTCGGTTGATCGAGCACCTGCAATTGGCGACTGACAAAGTCATTGAGAAGTACCCCTCCGCGGAGTTAGTGATTTTGGGAGACTTCAATGCCCACCATGCCGAGTGGCTCAGCTCTCGGTCCACTGACTTCGCGGGGAGGTCTGTTCATGATTTTGCTCTGGCCTATGGTCTCTCACAGCTGGTGCATTCTCCAACGAGAATACCAGATATAGAGGACCATACTAGCTCTCTACTGGACCTTCTGCTGACCACACATCCGGATGGGTATACAGTCTCGGTGGATGCGCCTCTTGGCTCGTCGGACCACTGCCTCATCCGGACCCAAGTGCCATGTGCAAGCCCTGACCCACCCCGGTATACCGGATGGCGTCGTATGTGGCACTATAAGTCAGCAGACTGGGATGGACTGCGTGAATTTTACGCATCGTACCCGTGGAGGCGGCTTTGTTTCGGGTCGGAAAATATAGACACCTGTGCATCTGATGTAGCGGAGACGATTTTGGCTGGGATGGAATTATTTATTCCAAACCGGCGGGTGGCTACTTCAGGTGCTAAGAAGCGGCCGTGGTTTAATCGGTCTTGCAGAGAAGCTAAATTTCGCAAGCAAACTGCATATGAGGCTTGGACCACGGCTCGTATTAATGGAGATCCTGGTGTTTCCGACTTGAAACGGGAGTTCAATGCTGCCTCGAGGTTCAGTAAGAGAGTAATTGCCAGGGCAAAGTTTGAGTTCATCGGCAGGATTGGTGAGCGCCTAGCTAAGCACCCATCTGGGAGCCGTGCTTTTTGGTCGCTTGCTAAGGCTGCCGAGGGCAACTTTTGTCAGTCGTCCTTTCCACCACTCTGAAAACCGGATGGTAGTCTGGCCCACAGTGCAAAGGAGAAAGCCGATCTATTGGGGAATCTCTTTGCCTCAAACTCGACTTTGAACGACGGGGACGCCGCACCGCCTTCCATCCCGCGGTGTGGTAATTCCATGCCGGAAATCTCATTTACTCAACGAGATGTTCGGCGGGCATTGCTATCCCTTGACGTTCATAAGTCGAGTGGGCCAGATGGCATTCCGGCAGTGGTGTTAAAGCTGTGTGCACCTGAGTTGTGTCCTGTTCTTACGCGCCTTTTCGCGCTCTCTTATTTCACCGGGCAGGTACCGTCGTCGTGGAAGACTGCGAACGTGCACCCTGTGCCAAAAAGGGTGACAGATCAGACCCATCGAATTACAGGCCTATCGCTGTTACCTCCCTTCTCTCCAAGGTAATGGAGCGCGTTATTAACAACCGGCTCCTGAAATACCTAGAAGAGCACGACTTAATCAGCGACCATCAATACGGCTTTCGCCATGGTCGCTCGACTGGTGATCTTCTAGTGTATCTTACACATCGCTGGGCTTCAGCCGTGGAGAGTCAAGGTGAGGCATTAGCTGTCAGTCTTGATATGGCGAAGGCGTTCGATCGGGTCTGGCACCGTGGTCTTCTTTCGAAGTTGCCTGCATACGGTTTACCAGAGGGTTTATGCGAATGGGTCGCTAGCTTCTTGTCCTGCAGAAGCATTAGAGCCGTTGTAGATGGCAGTTGCTCCGATAGCATGGACATTAATGCTGGCGTCCCGCAAGGCTCGGTATTGTCCCCGACGCTGTTTTTGCTGCATATCAATGATATGTTGTCCATTGACAGCATTCATTGCTATGCTGACGACAGCACCGGGGATGCTTATTATACGGGCCGCGCTAATATTCCCCGCTCTCTGGTGGAGGAGAGCCGCGAACAGCTTGTGTCGAAGATCGAGAGCACACTGAATAGTGTGTCCGATTGGGGGCGAACGAACCTGGTTCATTTCAATCCCACTAAGACACAAGTCTGCGCGTTCACCGCTAAGAAAACCCCTTTTGCTGTGGCTCCTCAATTCCTAAACACACCCCTTACCATCGCCAAAAACATTGGGATTCTTGGAGTTGAAATCTCCAGCGATGTCCAGTTTCGTTGTCACCTGGAGGGGAAGGTCAAGCTGGCGTCGAAGAAACTAGGTGTGCTCAACAGGGCGAAGCAGTACTTCAATCCGCGGCAGAGACTTATGCTTTACAAAGCTCAAGTACAGCCGCATATGGAGTACTGTTGCCATCTATGGGCGGGAGCGCCTAGATACCAGCTTGCACCTTGTGACTCGATTCAAAGGCGCGCTGTGAGGATTGTCGATGATCCCAAACTAACAGACGGTTTAGAACCGTTAAGTCTGAGAAGAGATTTTGCGTCCCTTTGTGTGTTCTACCGTCTGTACAATGGGGTGTGTTCAGAGGAGTTGTTTGATATGATGCCAACGGCCTCCTTCTACAGTCGCACCGCTCGCCATCGACAGGGAATTCATCCTCACACATTGGAGCCTAAGTGGTCACGTACTGTGCGGTTCCAGAGAAGTTTTCTCCCGCGTACTGTCAAGCTGTGGAATGAACTGCCTGTCGAGGTTTTCTCAGGGGACTACAGCATGGGGTTCTTCAAAAAGGGCGTGAAGAGGTTTTTACAGGGTCGGCAACGCGCGTGTGATGCCTCTGGTGTTACAGGCGTTCATAGGCTACGGTAACTGCTTTCCATCAGGCGGGCCGTATGCTTGTTTTCCACACTGGTGGTATAAAAAAAAAAAAAAATAATAAGATTTTTTATATTTTGTTTTAGATTAGGGTATACTGCCAACTCAATGTAAAGACACCGCAGACCTGCTACTCTTTTTTGATGATCTGTTTGACTCTGTCAATGGCAGTTTAGAAAAAAAAAAGACACACGCGAAACCTCTTTTCAGACCGGTGAAGCCCAATTCTACTGACCACAAAAGATGGGACGAGGCAATCAAAAAATCCATGCAGTTTATTGATAGAAATTCTGAAAAATGTAAAGCTGTACCCACTCTAAATAATTGGTTGTGAACACTGGATAGCATACAGATCTTATTGAAAAAGATAAATTATAAATAATGAATTACATCAGTCTGGATGCGACACCTAATCCAGGATCCAATGGAAAATTATTTTGGAGCCGTTAGAAGCTATGGGTGCCGTAACACAAATCCGATGGCGAAAATGTGAATCGGCATTTACGACATTATTGTTAAATAACATATCTAGTGTCTATGCCGTAGGAGCGAATTGTCAAAAAGATTTTTGCGAAAATTTGCATGCACTTGTCATATCGGATTGCGAGGAAACCACGACTTCCTGTGATTTGAGTGAAGTACCCGATATTATATTTATATCTTTATGGGCCACTGGCAAGACTTTACTAATTACGGTCGTTGCAGATATTGTACAAAAAAATAAGACTGAAGTATATTGTACCAAATGCAACCAAAGGCTGTGCTTTCTGAGAAAAAGAATTTGTTTCTACAATTTTCATAGCAAGTAGTGACTGATGTTACAATATTTTGATGTTAGTATAGTTAGTATTCTGAAATTTTATAACTTTATAGAGAAAGTATTGTTTTTTTGTCTAGGTACAACTATAAGTCATATAATGTGTAAAAATATAAATAACGTTATATTTGATGCTGATTTTATCAGTACATAGGTATTTGTGATCTCAAGTTTTTATTTGTTTTCTTTGTTGATTTCGAAGTGATGTTTGTCAGTATAAGTCTAGATGTATTTGTGATCTCGATCTCTGTATTTGATAAGACGACATTTATTATGTCATTTTCAATACTGATTACGAAGGTGCCTAGTATACCGAAAACTGTTCCTTTGTTATTAATATATCTTCAACAACACGAAACAACAAGAAACAGCCAAAGACCTGCCTCTAACCGTGAACGAAAATTCACGCGAACACAACGTCAAAAAAAATCGCAATGAAGATGAGTTTGACGGAGAAATGCTGATTTTTATTAACCCTAGAACCCAGGGTGCTGCAGCACCCCCTGGTAACTTTCAGTAGAAATATTTTTTTAACGGATGGCAACACAGTGTTCTTTTTTTTTCTATTCTCCTTTCAGTTTGTGTCCACCATTTTGTGATAGTTGTCAATTGGCTGTCGTACCTGTAAGTACTTTAAATAATTAATGCAGGGTGCTGCAGCACCCTTGGGTAGTAAAATCGTTATGAGTAGAAAAAATATTCAATTTTCAATAAAAGTTAATTTTTCATTTGTGTACTTGTTTTTTGATGAGACGTGTGTTGCTTTTTAGGTTATGAACTTTTTGTGACAAAATGGCGAGTACTAGTCGTAATTTTGTGGTGAATGACGAATCTATTATGCGCGTTCTACACGAAGACGATGACGAAGATGAACTTTATCTTGGAGGTGATACATCAGATAACGAGATAGATCAAATTATCGAAGACTTTCATGATCATGCGTCATCCGATTCCGAAGATGACATACCCTTGTCGAATTTGCAAAAGCAAACGTCGAATTTACTGAAAGTTTTGGAAGTGCCTACGAGATTACATGGTACAAAATACAAATGGAGTGGAAAACAATCAAGTTCGTCACGGGTTCCTAGACGAAATATATTATTGCATCCATCAGGCTGTAAAGGATCAGCAAAAAACATTTGTACGCCATATTGAGAGTAGATTTCACAAATTGCAAGGTAAATTATTTTTTAAATTATTAAAAGACAACAGCGAAAATCTTTTGATTCTAAGTTTTGACTATCAAAAGAACCAACCGTGTTCAAATGTTCCCGATCAAATTGCTTACTATTCGAGGCAGTAGTATGTATACAATTTTACGGTACTTGTTGGAAATTCAAAATTACCATTGACTGTAAATAACACGTTCATCTACACCTGGACTGAAGATGTTTTGCCGAAAGCATCTAATGAAATAGCTAGCGCTGTATTTCATTGCTTAAATTCCATTTTTTCGAGTTCCGGATTAGAGCATATCACACTGGTTCGTTTGGTGGCAGATGGCTGTAGCGGTCAGAACAAAAATCAATCTCTTTTTGGTATGGCAGCTAAATCGCTACAAGACTATCCACCAGATCACACTCTGTTTCCAGTTGTTGGCCATTCATTTTCGCCACCAGACAGAGTTTTCGCAAAAATTGAAAAAGAGATTAAAATTCGTGAGGTAATTGACTAGCCCTGATGATTATTACTAATGACCTTGATCCTTTGACTCCCGCGTACTTCTTGATCGGTAAACCACTCACGTCATTACCTGCCGAGTGTCTGCTTGATGCAAATATAAATCGACTGGATCGATACAGACTTATTGAGAAGATGTGGCAGCACTTTTGGCATCGCTGGAGGGACGAGTATCTGTGTGAATGACAACAGAAGAACAAATGGCGAATACCTCAAAGAGGGCTACACGAAGGCGACTTAGTAGCGATAAAGGAACCCAGTTTGCCTGCATTAAAAAGGCGAATGGGACGCATCTAAAACCTCATTCCTGGATCCAATGGCACCGCAAGAGTTAATTCTGTAGCAGCAGCAACCTTTGACTGCACAGCGAGCTGGACTTCACAAGCAGCGATTAATCAAAAGCCAGAAGCTTTCGAGGGCGGGGAAGATGTTCAGGCCATATGCTACGCCTGACAGTTTTAAAGAATAATTGTCACCGAAGTGCATCTTGACGCGCGGGGCGACTAGGATTTCATTGCGTAGGGAATCTCCGTACTGTTAACATCAAATTTTTGTGATTTCTAAAATCAAGAAAGTAAACAATTAAGTAGCAGTTTCAAGGAGTTTTACTTCCAAGTCCCTTCCACTACAATAAAAAGAAGATCGGCGCAATCAAGTTCTATGGTCGTAAATGTTAAAAAAAAAATATTAAAATATCGGAATACTAACATAAGCGAAGCCATAATGATTCAAACTCTATAATAAATACAGTAAATGTGGTGCATTTATGGTAAGATGCATAGGACAAATAATGCCCATGAAGGATTTCATCATAATATCAACACAAACATTAACAACTTTAATACAGCTCTTGCATATTTTATATGATGATGCAACAGTAATGAAATATAGGAGTAACCTTCTCAAGGAGCACGAGCAGAGCTCTCAATAGTAATTTTACCCCATTGCCTTCGAATGCCTTGAAAATCACACCCTTATATATTATATATTAGTGGTTATTCCAGGCTCTTACACCTATTTATAAAAAAAAAAAAATTCATAATATGTACGTAAGTATCAAGGCGATGAAGCACAAAAAGAATATTAATTTCACGGCATTACTAGTAGGTTAACAGGGGAGGCAGCTATCCTTATCGGGGAAAGAGACCAAATTATAAGTTGGGTCGAATTATAGTAGTAAGACTACAAGAACATTTTAAGGATCCGATGACAGAGGTCTGTCTAGTCCTCGAATTATATTCGATGAAATTTTTTAAGGGAGAAAGTTATTACGAAAACAAAAAAATCGAAGGCAGTCTGGAATGTAATAAACAAATATAAACCAGTTAATATAAAAGATAAGATCACACAGATAAAAATAAATGATAAAATAGTCTCAGACCCGGTAGAAATCGCTGTATGCTTTAACAATTTCACAGGCCGACATTTTTTTGGTGTTTTGACTTTGACGATTGTTCTTAACTAATTTGGGTACGCTGATTCCGAAAATGTATTTGGTTTGAGTCCATCCCGTCAGGATTTTTCACGAAATAAAAAAAAAAAATGTGAGATTTTTTGTATTGCGAAATACTACCTCTTTGAGAATTTCTTAATTCCATTAAATTTAAAGTTTATTATTATTATTTATGGTAGGTTATAAAAAGGGTCTACAAAATACTAACGCCAACGCGTTATTGAGAATAAAACTTAATATTACGGATGAGGAGGAGAATGATGACATAGATTCAATGATCAATCACGTAGAAGATAGCGATGAAAGAGTCCAAGTAATTAAACGACTAACTAGAAAAGGAAATTACCCACGAGACAGATGTGAAATTACACACACACGAGATGGATATGACCGACATTATTCACATCCTCGACTCTGATGATGAATCTAATCCAAATAATCCAATAGAAATTTCAGATTCGGAAGATGACATAATAATGCTTAACGTACCATTAAATAATGAACCCATAAATATCCCTATTCTAAATGAAGCAATCGACACAAAACCCAAGCAAATATTCATATACAAATGGTTTAAAAATCCCGAACAGAAGAAAGGCGCCTCAGGTTAAAAGACCTATTCCACAAAAAAACAACACATTCTAGACGTACACATGCCTCTTAACAACGCCATGGTCACCAAAAACTTTCTGAAAGAACACATAAATATAAATAAAAACACTACATCTACTACTACTACGTTGGTTATTTCGCCTACAAGATTCGAAATCCTCTGAAACAGAAAACTCTCCCATCACCATCAGATGATTTCGCTTTTGAGGAGGGAGGTGTTAAGCGGTGCGAAACACCCAATATTCGCTTCACAAACAGCACCACTCATCTCCAGAACTGCAATGAGGAAGAACGAACTAGATCATGTCGCGACCCCGTTATCGCGTTATTAGCACGTACTATGCATTTAATTTATAACCAAGTTAACATTTATTTTATTGTATATACTCTGTAATTAGTTATTAAACTTCAATTGTGATTCTGTGAACAATAAAGTACTTCAAAATAAGACGCCTTCTTTAATTCGCGCGCTGCGAAACACGTTTCCCGCGTCTGGTGGATTTCTGTGCCACAAAGCGTTCAACAACAAGATGGCGGACGATATTTCATTGAAGTTATTGAAGATTACCGAAGCTTTCCACAACTTTGGGATCTAAATAATAAGCTTTACACTTTACAAGTTTTGGCGACGACATATAATATGGACATCGACGGTTAAAAAAAAGATTAAAAGTCTACGCTCATATTTTTCCAAAGAGCATCAGAAAGTCAACAAGAAAAAGAGTGGCGCTGGAACCGATGAGTTATACCATTCATCATGATTCACTTATAAACATCTTTTATTCACTGCTGACTCTGTGACGCCAAGAGAAACTAGAGAAAGTAATATAGGGGAAGAAAAGGTAATTTTAAAACGCATTTTATTTAAATCAATAAAAAATGAATGCTTTTTTTGAAATTGAAAATGTAGCAGGTTTGTCCGCAACCTGTCTCGAAAATTATGATGTAAATCTAAGTATAATCAGACTAGATATGTGCTAAGCCAGTCTCAGTAACGAGTGATGTACAGTTGCTAAAAAGTATCGATATCGATAAATTCGTAAAAAGAATAAAAGAAAAAAGATATATTTATTTTTCAGGCTGAATCATCTACTTCCAGTTAAAGTAATCAGTACAAACAAATAACAAAACAACCTACATTGGAAAGAAGTTCAAGCTATGAAAGTATTTTTTTTATTTATGTTGCTCTAGTCTGATATGTTTTATGGCGCTTTATTCTCTACCTCTCTTTCAAATCTGTTCTTATCTGTTATTATAAAACTTTTTGGCCTCCCGCTATAGCGGGAAAAAACAAGTGAAATAAATCAATTGTTGATTTATATAGTTTGTAAAGACAATACGTCTATTTCCTGCGTAGAAAAACCTGGATTGCAAAAATTCTACAAGTTATTGGTCCACGTTACTAGCTTCCCTTGCGGGCTAAGATAATCTAACTTAAAATATTATACATATTTATGTTTTGTCTACTTTTACAAAACCATTTATGTTCATTATTCATTGTAGGTAACTAGATTAATCGAACAGCGTTACATAACTACAAAAGTTGTCCTAAAAAATAAACTCAGCCAGACTGCAAATATATATTAACACTCACCAATTCGACAAGGAGTTTCACTAACAGAATGCCGGACGAGTTGAAGCAATTCCTAGATGCTCCAAATCTATCCCGTAAGGAAAACCCGTTAAAGTTTTAAATAGACACGAGACATTTCACCCCAGTTCTTTCGAATCTATCATTCCTTTGGCAGTTCCTAACAATAACCTGACAGCGGAGCATGTAAACAGCAGAGTTTTTCTACTTTCGCTACCGGAAAAATACTGGTTTGCCTGATAAAAAGATTTTAAACTTTTGGTTAGAAGACAGCTTTTTAGTTTTTGATATTTTTATAATTATTGCCTAATAAAAAAGAACACTGATTAAGCTAAATACACTATTATGTTAAAAACACAAAACCTTTTGAAAATTTGGCCGATACGTCAATATTTTTTCCTTGAGATATCAACGTCGATATTGATATTTTTTTTTCATTTCTGACATCCGTAACACGTAATTCTTATGAAACCAGAGTCTCAAATTTTGTTTAACCAAGATATAGGAATAGTCACAGACTGTGACTGCACAGGTTTCACCACTTTCGTTAGGTTCTTTCACGCCAAAATCTGTCAGTAAATTACGTCAGTTTAGCGTATATGTAAATAAAAAATGGCCCCAAAAAAAAAGTGTAGCTTGGGATCATTTTATAGATAAGGGTAACTCCTATATAAGGTGAATCCAAAATTTGTAAATCGAACATTTCATACAAATCGAGAGTGTCTAATTTCACAAAGCACGTGCAAAGAAAACACCTTGCCGTGAATTTAGTGCCACGTGAACAGGAAAGAGCCCATGAGTCTCAATCGTCGGCATCACGGCCATCGATCAGTGAGACATCTGCACCACAGAACCCCTCCAGGGAAACGTTGACTTCTGCAATCATCCAGCAGCCAAGGCCGAACCCATCGATTTCGGCGTTTCTGCGCCGAGATTGTAATAAAATAAAAAAAGATATAGATGAACCTATCATGAATTTATTTATAAGGGATATCCAGCCATTTTTCTCCAAATGAGGGTTTTCGCCAGTTGATAAGGCTTGCGTTCCCTAATTATATTATGCCTACGAGAAAATATTTCGCGAATAATTTATAACCGGCGGAATACGAAGCCACGAAAATGAGGACTAAGAAAGCGGTAAGACAAAAAGCCAAAAAAGCCACACTGGGGCAAATTTAGCGGAAGCCTTGGAGACTATTGTACAAGATTGGGGTATAGCAGACAGGATCCTTTTATCAGACAACGGCGCTAATAGCAAGAACGCTATTAACGTTTTGCAGTGGAAGCACTTCGGCTGCTATGCTCACACACTTAATCTAGCCGCGCAAAAAGCTTTGGGAAACGAAGCACAAACGTGCTCAATAAAGTTAAGACCATCGTTTCACACTTCAAAAGAAGTAATGTGGCCTGGCCACGGAGATACTATTATCTCCGCATTCCCTGATGAAGTTGAAATGTGTCGACAAGATTTATTATCGGAAATCCATCAGCGTTTTCCCACATGGAAAATAGCAAGACTTTTACCATTGCAATGTTTTTAGATCCTCGATATAAATTATATTTTAAGAACCCCAATGTCGCCGACCAGACAAAAAACATGTCATCGCATTGGTAACTGCCATCATAAATGAAGATACCATGGACATCGACAGTAGAGGAAGAACCAGAATCTGTGAAAAAATCTCAAAGTTTAATATAGAGGCATTACATGAAAACAATGCAAAATATACGTCCTGCAGGAACTGCCAATAGCAGGGCGATAATAGAAGTACAGCGATATTTATACGACAGGGTGTTTTCTCCAGACGTGAGTACCCTAGATTGGTGGTAGTTTAATCTGGCTGCATATTCGCACCTAGCCAAATTAGCCAGGTCAAAGCTGAACTCTATGGCGACTTTTATATTTCATTAATAATAATAAAAAAATTAATACGAATTCCTCCGAGGTGTCATCCTTCCTTCGGGGGGTAATGAAAGAGTTTTGTGGGAGATACGGATTGATGCACCTGCAATAGTAGACTACAAGCCCATGGAAAAAAAATACCTGTGAAATGAACCATCGTGAATAACGCTTAGAAGGCTGTTACTATATCAGAAAATAACTCTGAGCACTATGCCGTCATTTCTGAGCGGTACAGGTGAGTACACGAGTAAATGGAATTTCCCAGGTACAAGTGAGGAATTACGATTAATTATTAATGTACGGCTTTTTTATAGTTTATAGATGATTAAAAATAAATGTCAAAAAACCTAGTGCCGTACTAAAGCGGTGGTGCAGGAAGTGAATAATAAAAAAATATGTTTAAACAACAAATTGCCGTAGAAACCCAAATTCTAGAAGAAAATCTTCGATAAAAGACGACGATTCGTATTCTGTATTTGACACACATTAATCTGAAGGCGAAGTTGCTGAATCACTTCGTTCTACAAGACCTGAAATTATTATATACAAGTACCGATAGGTACTTCTCTTTATCCGAATCAGATATGATTCGGATAAAGATACCTCAATGTGAAAACGACATTCAGAGGTTACTATATATTTGTAATGATAGCCGTCCCCACCGAATAAAGTCGTAAAGTGTTATTACTACTGTTTTCGAGTCTTATCACATTTGGATTCTAGTCATTGGATTGTATATTGTAATTTTTTTCCATATTTTTAATTACGTATTTTGCAAAAGATATGGGGTAAGGAATTTTATTCGGTTTATACCTTTAGTAATTTCTGTTACACTAATGAAATAGTAAAGTAGGTTACCGAAATATTTCAATAGCTCAGTAACCGTAAGCACATTTACGACTTTATTCGGGTAAAATATTTTTACATTGGAAAATAGTAATGACTGACTAAAGGGTCTTTCAAATAGAGCGGGTCGATGTTAATAATTTGTAGCGGCACCTGTCAAATCTGTTGTTTCTTATTCAGTCAATGATGGCAAATTACACGGTTCAGCAGCATGTGCAAATGATAAATCTTTATTATCAAAATGAGTGTTCGTTAGTGCAAACGTTGCGCTCATTGCGCCCATTTTACGGCAGACGCGGTGGACCTTCAAAGTCTACTCTCCAACGTTTGGTGACCAAATTTGAGACGACAGGTTCGGTAAACAACCAACCAACACCTTTACGACAAAGGAACGCCAGATCGGCCGAGAACATCGCCGCTGTATGTGAGTGTTCAGGAGAGTCCGAGGCAGTCGATTTCTCGCCGTGCACAAGAACTCGGCCTTTCGCAGACTTCGACATGGAGAATTTTGCGTCGGGACTTGGGCCTGCATCCGTACAAGATTCAATTGACCCAAGAGCTCAAAGTTAATTAATGACCATAGACAACGCCGTATGTTCGCTGAATGGGCTTCGGAACGCTTGGAAGAGGACCCCTATTTTGGGCGAAAAATAGGGGTCCTCTTCTTTAATCTTTAGCGACGAGGCACATTTTTGGATGAATGGTTTTGTTAATAAGCAAAATTGCCGTATATGGGATGACCACAACCACCAGGTGGCAATATATCCACAAAAAGTTACTATTTGTTGCGGATTTTGGTCTGGCGGCGTCATTGGTCCGTACTTCTTCGAAAACAACGTTGGCGAGGCCATCATCTTCAACGGCGAGCGCTACTGATCGATGATTAACAATTTCTTTCGGCTTGAATTGAACAATATGGACGTGGACATGTGGTTCCAGCAAGACGGCGCTACGTGCCACACAGCGAACGACACAATGGATATTCTGCATGAACGGTTTGAGGGTAGGGTTATCTCTTGCAGAGGTGACGTGAATTGGCCACCAAGATCGTGTGATTCGACTCCGCTAGACTTTTTCTTGTGGGGTTTTCTGAAGTCGCAGGTCTATGCCAATAAGCCACAATCGACCGTTGCCCTGAAAGCCAACATAATGCAGGCCATCGCTCAGATTCAGCCGGATCAATGCAGCAGAGTACATTGAAAATTGGACCTCTCGGATTCGTGCCACCATTCGAAGCCGCGCCGGACATTGAACGATGTTATATTCCATTCATAATGGCATTAATGGGCCTTTTAAATAAAAAAATATATTTAGTTAATATCTCACACACATCTAGTTTTATTCAATTTTAACATCGACCCGTCCTTGTTGAAGGACCCTTTATAATGTTCGAATTTAAAAACATGTATACTTGTCCAGCAAAGAATACGGCTGTGAAAACCGAGATTGTTAGTGTACTATCAATATTATTCATGAAGTATTAACATTCATTTATTTTTGGTAAGGTTACATATTGAAAAATAAAGTTTAACGCGTGGCGGTATTCAAGGTTACTAGAACAATCATAGGGATGCACAAACAGTAATGATTATTTACCTATCCTTGTCGCACCGGTGCATAGATCATAACAGAATCTAACCACAATGTTCACCTGTTATAACTTCCGAGCGGTCGTCCGCGCAGTGCGTCGTCGCGCAAAATACGTTTTTGTTTTACGTAGAATAATTAAAACTATTTGTGTCTTGGAACTTTGTCCAAATGAATAAAAAAAGTGTAAGGGTAAACAAAAGGAAATTGATATACCTAATCAACAATACCTAGAGACAAAGAAAGAAATAACGTTAATAAACAAAATCAAGTAATAAATGAAGCTGACATAGATCCAAACAGAAACAATAATAACGAAGGCTCTAGAATCTCCCACCTACAAGAAAATCAAAATCTGTTTTACGCGTATAATGAAATTGAAAATTTAAATGAGCCATCTACTTCAAACGATAAGCGGTCAACAAGAGAAAGACTTCGCAATGAACTTGAATGGATACAAAGAGCAAAGCCGATTTAAAAAAATCCGGACAAAATTACACTGCATGCCGTTCTGGAAAAAAGTTTGCTGAAAAAACTGTTGGTCCTAGTTGTAAATGTAAGAAAACATGTGGAGAACGAATGTTACCTGAACAACAGAAGTTAGTTATGAAACAAAAGCTTGAAGGTGAAATTCAGGGCCGCTTTCAAGGGTTAGAAAAAGACAAATATTATAATTTGACAACTTTGCTAGACCCTAGATTCAGGATGCGATTTTTTCATCCAGAGAACTATGAACTGATAAAGAATACCCTATTTTTAGAATCAGTAAAAAGAAGTGCCATTTCAGAGAGTGCTAGCAGCAGTGAAGAAAACGAATCTGAAAGATTACAACAGTCACAAGATCCTCATGCATCTTTCTGGAATTGCTTCGAAGAATTAGCTTCCACCCAGCTACTAGAGCGCGATGATCCTTAAAGCCCCATTGGTTTAGAATTAGAGTGCTATATTTAAAATAAAATTTGTTGGCAAAAAACAAGAGTCCTTTCAAGTGGTGGGTAGGGCACCAAACAAGGTTGAGCTAAGCGAGCAAGAGCTGGCACGTTTAGCAAGAGTGTTTCGTGAGTTATTCGGCCGAGAACGACTATCAAAAAACCCGCCGAGTACGCCGAGTACCGAGTATCAACCGAGTATTCGGCCCATCTCTATTAATAACCAATTCCGCGGTTCATTGTGAACCCAGCAGATTTTTGGGGCTACCCAGGCTAACTACAACCCGCGTAGTAATATTTTAGCTTTACCCCAGGCAGGTAACACATTTCATCGATCGCCCCAGGGAGGTATGTATAAAACTCAAATCATTTTCAGAGACTTGTAAGTGGCGTAAGCCACTTTGTACCTAAACCACTACCCCCCGACGACATGACTATGTTACATTTTAAGTCCCGCGAAATGAATCTCAATGAATGTTATTAGCTGATGCTCATAGCATCTATCGATATTTTAAAGAAATTACGTGTTTTTTGTTTAAATTGTTTCAGCATGTCTTAAATGAAAGTAATCAGCGTCATATCGAGGCCCTTTGCAAGAAGCAACATCTGATGAGTATACTAATGTATATGTTGATACCAGCGACACTTCTTTTTATAAACTGTGTAATCCATCCAAGAATTCACAGACATATTCATTTTGGAAAAAACTAGGTGTTAAATTTGATGGCGACTAACTATTGTCAGAAATTTGTTTGCTGAATACAATAGTTCAGAAACTAAAAAACAATGAAAAATACTGTAGAACCTGGACCAAGTACTAGTAGTAGCACACCAACGGAGTCAGGAAACAAATCCAAAGAGAGCTGATTTATTGTAGGTTGAATTTTTCAAAAAGCTAAACTCTAAGAATAGTACAAACAATATTTGCGGTTCCACCTTCAAATATGTTTGTAGAACGCATATTTAGCGCCATGAAAAATATTTGGCAGGACGAAAAAATCGTCAAAATGGTGAAGAAGGAATTGATGGTGATGTTTAACTATAATTTAACTTGTTCAGAGTTTGATGAATTTCTAAGAACATATGCAGGAAAATTACTTGTCAAAAGCGAGTCCAAGTACAAGAAAAAAATATTTGTCATGCATTATGCATGGTTTATGGACAGCTGTATGCCGATGTTCAAAAAGTATAACATACTTCCATGTATTTACATAGATAAAATATGTTTCTTTTTTAAAAAACAACATGTGCTACTATAAAAAGAGACATGATAGAATCTCTAAGCCATATAGATAAGTATCTGTATCAGAAAAACGTCAGCATAGTTATACATAATAACTATGCTGACGATGCCCAATGAATTGAATTGTCTTTAAGGAAATGGTTCCTAGACAAATGTTTTTATAGTGTTGATATATAAGTGATGTATGTGGATTTAATACAGTGAATCAACGACATTCGACCGAATTGGACGTATATTAATAAATACAGACATGTCCTCTTTCGCCGTGACGTTACAAGGCGACCCTGCAGAGCGGGCCTATTGCGCACAGACGGCATAATATAAACTCTATATTGAAACTTTACATTGAGCTCTTTGATAAATGAACGATTTTTTAAATATAAATGAACTTTGATAAATAAACGAATAAAAATAAAATAACAGTGTGAATATGAACAAATGAGAGGAAACATTGGGTATGTAAAATATGAACAATAGACATTGTTGACTGGAATTAATTCAACATTTACGAAACGAATATGTCCTCTTTACTTTAAGAACAATGAAGAATAATCGCTTGAGGGGATGTCAATCTTTGTTCTTATCTGACAAGGCACTAACTAAAAAAGGCAGAGCCGTCAGCCAACACATAGTTTGTAACACAAACAAAATCGCTGTAGTAAAATGGGTGGACAATAAAGTGGTCACCTTAGCAAGCTCCTATGTCGATTCTCAACCCAAAGAAAGGATTAAACGGTATTGTAAAGACGTTAAATCAAGAGTCGATGTAGATTGCACACAGATAGTGAACCAATACAACGTTCACATGGATGGAGTAGATTTAGCTGATATGCTAATCTCATTATATCGATCCAATTTTAAAACGAAAAGTACATGGTTTTATTTGCACAAGCTCTTGACATTTGTATAAATAATGCCTGGCTGCAATATAGATCATCCAAATACGGAATCAATGACTCTAAAGTAATTTAGGATAGCTTTGGTGACAGAGTTATTGCAGAAAAATAGGACCCAACAGAAAGATTACATGAAAATGATGCGACTATGAAAATAAAACTTCCTGTTGCTGCAAGACCACCTGATGCTGTGCGGTTTGCCAATGTAGGGCACCTGCCAACATTTGTAGCTCAAGGGAGGGAGTTGCAAATACTGTAAAAAGGGATATACAAGTGTTTTTTGTAGCAAGTGCAGCCTTAGACTGAGACAAGAAATTGTTTTTATAATTACCCCGTCAGTGAATAAGTTTTGTTAAGTTTCATTTAAATATTTAGTAAAAATAAAAGATATTTAAAAAACTTATCTACCGGTTTTTATTTTATTTACCGGTACAACATACTTTGTGTCATCTATATTTGAGATTGATTCGCAGTGTTCTGACACCTGACCAACATATACTTTCTCGAAAATGATGCATTATAGATTTTTTATTTTACTTTTCTTTATAAATAAACCCTATAAAAAGAAAAAGTGATATATTTTGAGTAATTTTGATTTTGATGTTATTTTTTATAAATTATAATTTTACACTTCTGCTCGCAGACTTATAATTGTATTTTATAGTGTTCTGGCAAATAAACTCTTTGACTTTGACTTCAGTTACCAGGATCGAAACAGATTACTTCTGGTTTGAAAGAACCTTGAATTTTGCAGACACTGCTTTGACAACGAAATAATCGATATTATTGTAAAGTATGCTATCCACTACCTTGACACAACGAAACATAAATATAAATGAGAGATGTATGCGAAACCGACTAACTTCAACGAGATACAATGCTTTAACGGTTTGATTCTATTAGCCGGAGTGAAGAAATCAAATCATCTGAATGTTGAAGAGTTGTTTCGGACAGATGGCGGTGCTGTTGAAATATTTCGACTTTCTATGTCTGCTCTGAGGTTTGAATTTCTGCCACGAGTTTTGAGATTTCATGATTGCACATCTCTGTTCTGTATTGTATCTGAGAGATATTTGAAATGTTCGTCCAAAATTGCAAGGATAAACAAATCAAAATCAAAAATATATAAGATTCAAATTACAAAGAGAAATATTCTTTATCTGCTTTAGGAACAGTAGATGAAAAATTTGAAGCTTTTCGTGAAAGATCTTCATTTCGACAGCATATTCCAAATAAACCAAACCCCTATAGTATAAAAATTCAATCTCTCTGCGACGGTAAAATGTTTAACACGTTTAATATGGAAAATTATCCAGAAAAACAGGGAGGTTTATTCCATTTTAATAATTCTGGCAACATCTAGTGGTCCAAAGGTTATGCTGACCGATTTTCAATATGGTCGAAATATTAGAACTGACAATTGGTAAAAATTTCTGCATCATTTGGGCAATATTTCAACTATTGGTAATGATAACGAATAATTTTGGGTGTATTTTTAGGGTTCCGTACCTCAAAAGGAAAAAACGGAACCCTTATAAGATCACTTTGTTGTCCGTCTGTCTGTCGGTATGTCTGTCTGTCAAGGCACTCTATGTTGAGAATGCGTGGAGGTATCAGGGCTGAAATTTGAACTGTATACTCAGGTCTACGGTCCCATGAAGCAAACTGCTAAGTTTACGTAAAAAAAAGGCCGTTTATTCAGCAAAAAACGCATATTTCGACACATTCTCAAGGGAATTCAAACCTATAGGGTACATCCCGTTGACCTAGAACTATGAAATTTGGCAAGTAACATCGTTATAGACTACAAGTACAGGAATAAATCTCAAAACTATACATTTGTAATTAAGTCTTAAAAAACAGGGGGTCTATATTTTTTTATAGGAGATCGAAATTTCAAATTGAAGCTAATAGATAATTGATAAATAGTTCAAATGGGGTATCATATGAAGGGCTTGATGTGCACATTGCAAAATATATTTTATTTATTTTTTCCGACGCATTATTTCTTATTTATAACGAAAAATATCAAATTTATAATGATCCTACGTACGGAACCCTCGGTGGGCGAGTCCGACTCGCACTTGGCCGGTTTTTTTTATACCACATCATTTCAGCTGTAGGACGTCCAATGCTGAACATAGATTCACAATAACCCGTTTTGCCATTTGCATTCATCAACTCCTGCGATCTTTTGCCAGCTGGTTGGTCCATCTAGTGGACCAAAGTAGTAAAGCAATTTGAATACACATCAGACCTGATTATCTTCAGAAGAAGATATATTCTATTATCTATTTCTTTTACAGTGCTAAAAAGGAGAAGTCCTCATACGCGACAAAACCTCCATCAAAAAAAAAAACTGCAAAGAAGGCATCCGGGTGGCAGTTGGACTTTGACAGTGACGTCGAATCTGAAGCCCATCGTTACGCATCACCTCTCTGGAGTCAGTGCTGACGCGCCGTTTCGCTGACGGTGTGTTTCGACACATGGCAAATTTGGAATGGAATGTCTTCATACAGCTCAAAATTTATTATATGAGCGATATTAAAACGGTTGATCCCAAAAATCGATGGGATTCAAGTCAACTAGGAAAGAGATAGCGGCTGGACTATTATACTTAATCTATACTTAGAAGTCAATATTAACATATTTGAGAGCTTCCCGGTTTATTGAGCTACAGAAACGTTTAAAATCTAAGCACGCTTGCGTAAATATACAAAATGATGACGCGTATTGCTTCTTATGGTGCATAGTAGCAGCGTAATTTCCCACCAAAATAAACCCCCTACGAACATCTTCCTATCCGCGATATGATGAGATTCTCAACACTCAAAATATGACGTTCTCGACGATTAACCTTACGACGAGTAGGGTTTACGGATATTAAAACCTTCGAAAAAAATAACCATCATATTAGCGTTAATATTTATGGTCTTGGTAAATAAATCTAATATTGTTGACTACAGTTAATGGTACACACCGATGGTTATGTTGTCTTCGTAGAAGCAAAGTCGCTGATCGGCGCTTTGCGTTTGTATGCTGTGTAATTGTTTAATTATTGCTTATTTGGCAAAACTATAGCAATGAAATAAGTCAAATACGAATGTAGTATTTTAAGTCATAAGTAAGGGGTGTCTCAGAATGTTTTTCGTTTTTGAATTGACCGTTAATTCTGATCAATATTGCCATATGATCCGGACTTTTTTGGCTACAGAAATGCAAAACCAGTATGGCTACAACCGCAACACCTTTTTCCAGCAAGATGGAGCCACTTCTTAGGTTACAAATGACTTCACGATTTATTCCCTGGAAGAGTGATAAGTCGCCGAGAAGCCATCAACTGGCCACCGAGGAGCTCTGATTTAACGCCTGCAGATTTTTTCCTATGGGGCTACCTAAAAAGTAACGTTTACAATCCTTTGCCACCCAACCAGAATGTTTTGAAGCAAAGAATCACTGAAGAAATCAATTCTATTCCAAGAGCGATGCTCCAGCGAGTGATTGAAAATTTTAGCTCCAGGTTAAATTAGTGTGAACAAGTGAATGGTGCGCATTGGTGGTTGTCTTTCATAAATAAACTTCAAGAACTGCTCTTTAATTGAACAATAAATAAAACGAGTTTTTATTAATATTGTTGTTTTTTATTTAACATCTAAAAACGAAAAACATTCTGAGACACTCTTTATTTAACTTACTTTTTGTGTAACTTATTTACCTAAGTACTACGAGTTTCCACATTTGCTAACATTATCAAGTTATTTGTCGTGGTGTGAACATCTCGTAAAAATGTTGTAGGGTGATAGATACTGTCTACTGAAAATTGTGAGTAAAGTGAAATGGACAACATAGCCCTGTCGAATCGTCTTCATCTGTGCTATCTCCAACCAGCTACATGTTAGATAAGTGTTACCACTATTGATATGGGATTTCCAGGCAGAATATTAGGAAGTATAAAACAGGTTTTCTAGGCCAATCGAGAGCGAGCGAAGCGAGCGATGGCCTAGAAACTTGGATGTACCCGCATTCTTCTCCTTGTTTCATGATTTCTTTTCCGTTAATAATTTTATCTTCTTCATCGAGAATAAACGATTTAACAGCTAATTCTTCAATCGAAAAGTTAAATGACGCAATTCTTTAATCGAAACGTAAAATTTTGGGGCCGCGAATATTACAAACAATTAAATACTTTAGCGTGTATTTTATTATTAATTAGGAGTCAAATACATCCATACATCGACTTCGATTATTGACGGTTCAAGGCCGAATCGTGAACTGGGTCACATTGTCTAATGTGAATATGATTAAATCTTACCAAGACCTTATAGTGTGGACCCAGACTTAGACTTACAACAAGTTGTACATAATAGGCATGAAAAGTCATGGAGCTCGTCTTCTATTAGTTCATCTTCTTCAAGCAGTTCGACTTCTACAAATAGTTCGTCATCTAGCTCAGGTAGTACCTCTATAACACGACACAACCTAAACAGTCCAGATCTGAAAAAGAATCGGATACAATAACTAATAAAATGAATGCTAGATTATCATTTTAAACATTATGCATCTGCCTATGGCAAAAAAATCCTCTAATACAATCATGTATTAGAGGATTTTTTTTTGTGCATTTCTTTTTTCACACTTTATTTACGATATAATCTTGGTCATAAATTCTACAAAATAAATCATATCTGTAATTTTTATTTCAATTGAGAATATTTTTATAGAGGCATAATTAGAAACGTTTGCTCAAAACCTTTTATGTGTGAACTCTCTTTATACATTTTGCTTGTTATGCTCATTTTGCGTTTTGAACATTCTGCGTATTATGAATATTTTGAAAAATGGAAAAATTCACCTGGCCCCCCTAGGTGGGATTTGAACCCACGACCTCTCGATGACCGGTCGAGTGCTCTTCCAACTGAGCTACCAGGAAGGTTTGTGTTGCTGACGAATTTTTGCATCTTATATTTCTACTGTGTGGAGTCACAGTGTGGCGTCATCAACCTATTAAGTAATTACACTACTAAAGTAGGCATAGCAGCCCATCGTTGCAAATGAAATTCAGCTATTTTTTGATAACACCAAACTAATTAAATTATTATTATTTAAATAGTTGTCTTGGCCAACTTTCCAGAATATTATAAATATTTTGATAAATGGAAAAATTCACCTGCTCCCCCTAGGTGGGATTTGAACCCACGACCTCTCGATGACTGGTCGAGTGCTCTTCCAACTGAGCTACCAGGAAGGTTTGTGTTGCTGACGAATTTTTGCATCTTATATTTCTACTGTGTGAGCCACAGTGTGGCGTCATCAACCTATTAAGTAATTACACTACTAAAATAGGCATAGCAGTCCATCGTTGCAGATGAAATTCAGCTATTTTTTGATAACACCAAACTAATTAAATTATTATTATTTAAAGCCAGGATTCCCGGCGGATTATTATTATTTTTAGCCGGGACGGTTAACCGTACACATACGTATTATCTATACCTACATAGGTATAAACTAAATATATGCGGTATGTGGCTATGTTGCAATTAAGTGAAGACAATTAACTTATTAAATTAGTGTACGTCTAACACTCGACGGGTTTGGTTATTTACTAGCTCTCTTCGGAGTTACCCAACCCTCAACTCAGCTCAGCATCAGCTCTTAACTTACAGCATAGCTCTATGTAAAGGTTCCCATCAAGGTCCCTTACACCGGCAGTTATATTTTTACAACGACACAATAGTTGTAGGTCACTCTCACATAGAGCTGATAAAAAACAACGTATTTTCATATGTATGGATAGAAGATGTTCATGCTAAGGGATCAAATCTGCTATCTAGTGCATTGTACTGCTTCTAATTAATATAAATTTCACTTCTGTTGAGACACTCCGATTGATGGCTGACGGACGCTGTGGCCAAAATAAAAATTCAACAACAATGGGCATAATTTCAAAATGGTTCACCAACAGTGTACCGAAATCATTGAAAAAAGTAGAGCTCATTTTTCCTGTGACGGGACATTCTTTTATTCCCTCTGATCGGGTATTCGGTGTATCTAAAAAAGACATCAAGAAGAAAAATACCATCATACAACCAGGTGAGTATGTTGATATAATAAAAAAAACGTCTTGCAAGGGGTTCATATTTACACGGATGAAAGGAGATACGCGAGGAGTCATAGTAAGAGGGGAACCATATTACCCTACTGATACCGGCATTCGTCCTCCGCTCGCATCCGCCCGCTCCGCTCGCATCCGCCCGCTCCGCTCGCTTCATTGCCAAACCGGGTATATTTGCTTCAGACATACGTAAGTCCAAACCCTATCCACCACCTCTGTTAAAATAAAATAAAAATTGACGATGCAGACAAGTTACTGGCCAAATATTATGGAAAAGACTAGATGCAACGACAAAATCAAAATTATGTTTTAGAATCTGTTTTAGAACGAACCAAAAATAATAATAATCCGGTTCTCTATCTATCTAATCTATTAGTTTGGAGGTTGACGTCACCAGAAATGGTACCCAAGACGAAGCCACGATGGCCGCCACTACTGCTTCCCCGTGGGAAGTGTGCAAGTGGGCACTGCCACTGGCACCTTTGTCAGCGACGGCGATGTCGACAGCAAAAATGGTGCGCATGAAGCAAATTCAATTTTAATAATTTATAATTAATCATAACTTTGTTTTATTTTTTTTATAAATAAATGTAATAATTTTATGTAACATTTCCACTTACCAGTCTACACTTTTTATATACCGACCTAAAAAAAAAATTAACCGTTCGGTTAAATATAGTTTTATTACGATTTATTACATTTTATTAGTTCACCGTCAAACGCCCCGTGTGAATCGATAAATTAAAAGTGCATAATTCATTATATCTCTAAATATGACTTGTTTTTTGCAATATGTATGCTGGTGACAATAGATGTGCATTGGTCGATGAATATGCTGCTGAATATGTACTGTATGTAATGTTGCACTTTGTGTAGTTCCTTGCTTCAGGATATGGCATTCGTCTCAGTCTAGATGGTAAACTTATCCGTTAATACAAATTGTGTAATTTCTTAATAAAAAATAAAGGAATATATTGGTTTGGAGGTTGACATCACCAGAAATGGTGCCGAGGAAGAAGCCATGATGGCCACCACCACCGCCGCCTGGAGGGAAGTGTGCATGTGGCCACTGCCTCTCGCACCATTTTCGGTCACGGCGTTGCCGACAGCAAAGATGATGTGCACGAAGTAAATTAAATTTTAATAATTTATGATTAATCATAACTTTGTTTTATTTTTTTATAAATAATTGCAATAATTTTATGTAACATCGTATTTATTAAAATTATGACGCATATTTATGACGGCGGTGCATATGATACTTTTTTATATAACGTATTGTTAAAATAGTGGCACCGAAGATTTTCTCTTCGGCGCCACTCTGGTTCTCTTTAGTGATAGATTGTGTAGTGATTTTTTTGGGCGATTAATTGTTGAAATCATCACCACACACATACACACACTGAACTGTACTGCACTATAAGCTATAAAATTGCACTATGTCAAGACTTGAAGATATCAAACTGCCCAGAAGACCTTGGAGTGACATGTTGCCGGGTCATCCACATCAGTTGTGAAGTTGGCAGAAGAATTTCGCTCTTAAAGGTCCGAAATTCTTATTCAACTCGTATTCAATATGTTTGGTCACCTGCGTACACAAATAAGAGAATGCACCATGTTAGTGGATGGGCTTGAGACCAGGCACAGGCGCAAAGCTCTAGTTTTCTTTGGTGTTGCTGAAGAGGATGGAGAGGACTGCAAGGTTGCCATCACGGAAATACTTCGTATTAAATTAGCTCTCAAGGATCTCTCCACTGCATCCATTAAAACGTGCCACAAATCGGAGTGTCTCGTAAAGATCAGCATCGGCCTATACTGGTCAAGTTTGATGAGCTCACTATAAAGTCTACAGTGTGGAGCAAGAAGTCTGGTCTTAAAGGTTCCCCATACTCGGTCAAGGAGTTCATGACACGTACCAGGCCGTCTTTGGCAAGGCTCGCACACATTTCGGCATGCAGAATTGTTGGCGCAGGACGGGACCATTGTGGTGAAGGTGTCTGATTGGTCGCTACATAAGATAGTATCTGGAGAGGAGCTTGACGCCTTTAAATTTAGTGGTGAAAAGTGCTACGGACGGTTCAGCGGTAAGTTATTTAATGTTTTGTTCTGTGTGATTTGTGTTTAAGGTGTGGTAAAATGGTGAGCAAAAATGCCGAAGAATGTTCAATCGCTCAGTACAGTCGGACCACAGTTAGAGCCGATAACGTTTGTCGGACATACTATCCACAAAATGAGCCATAAATGCACGATACGATATGATGCGTCGTCGGCCAACCAGCCACGATCGATCAAAGTATGTGCTGAGACTGACATGCTTCGTTTTCACGAACATTTCGGTTCAGCGGCGCGGCTCAACTTTTGAGCGGCACGGCTCGATTCCCGAGCGGCGCGGCTTAATCGTCGAACGGCGCGACTCCCTCGAGCGGCGCAGCTCATTCTTCTTGGGAGGCGCGGCTTATTTTTGCGATTTGCGACGCAGTTTGATTTTTTGGGCGGCGGGACCCGTTATTTGAGACTCAGCGCATATCTTTCGCATCTGTGTGGCATATTAGCTTCTAAGCACTGCATAAAGGGATTCTCGGTAAATGACAGCTTTTATTTCTCCAGATGGCACTGGATCAATATACGACTATACGATGGAAGAATATACGACTCTAGCGGTTCTGCTGGACGAGCGGGGCGAGACGGAGCAAGATGATGAAATCTTGAGCCGCATTAAGGTGCTGGCTCAGGAACACTTACCGGATGGATGGACACGGTGGGAGGTTTACCAGGCTTCAAAGGAAGACATTTTTGGAGAACGAGTTGATGCCAATATCCTCAATAAACTGGTGTTCGCCCTGCCGACGGTCGGTATAGTACGCGCGTTCAATCCGGATGCGGACCACCTTTCAGAGAAAGGATACCGTGAGATGCGATGGAAACTCCTAGACTGGGCCTTTGTCGAGCACTGACTAATGTCAGTGCTCGAGCAAAAACCCCTGATTCATTCATCGCCAATAGAATCAGGGGTTCCGCTGCGCGAACGGAGCTCTTCAATGAATCGGTAAGAGCAATATACCTGCTGCTGCACACGCGGTCCGAAACGGACAAGATCTTGACTGGAGTTCTCTCAGAAGCTGAAAAGACCAGTCGAAAGCGCCGTAGCACATCTACGGTCTCGAACAAGGAATCATCTAGGGAAAAATACCGAAAGACCTCTCGTACGCGCTCTACTTCTCAAGATAGAAGAATAAATACATTTATTAGAGGAAAATAAGGAGAGTATGTTTTCCCTCATCCTGGAGAAGCTGGAACCCCAAAAACAGCCGTTTAGGCACTCAGAAGGGGAAGAAGAGGATCAGATGATGGAGTCGGACGCGGATGCAGACGCAGATTCTCTTCCGGAATCAGTGAGTGGTGCATCTTGGTCAGCTCCAGATCTAAACACTTACAAGAATGACCATCATTACGAAGAACAAAGGGAACATTACATAGAATTTGTACCCAACATACAGGAAGCTGACCCTCTGGTCCCTCCTCAAACCCTTTATTTTTACACAGTTTGCAAGCAGTATTTGCGGTATTAAATTTTAAAAGTTCTTCTATTGTGATTTTTTGTTTTTAAAATGGACTACTCAATTGATTAGTAAGTTGACTTTGTTGCTATATAAGTACGCATAGGAACATGTCGTCGACGGGTTAGGTACTACCACAGTATCAGTAATAGTGAACTACATTAGTTCACGGGGAGAAACCCTATTTACACTCTTTTACGTCACGGAATGAATTTCCTGTTGTGTCAGAGTAGGGTTCTTCAAGAAGTAAAAAACTTATATACACGGTGAAATTAACGTGGTTGTTTTCCCGCGGCAGAATGATTTGCCTTTAGTAGTACTATACGTGGGTGGTCTGAAAAGTTTCCGACCTCAACATGAAGATAGCAGCACTCTTAAACAAAAGCTAGTGAATTTCGTCGTTCATCTGTTAACAGTTACTCACCAAAATTTCAGCCATTTTGGACGCGCAGTTTTTATGTAACTGTCCTTTGAGTGAGTTGATGCGAGTGATTTTATGAAAATGGACAAAATCGAGTACCGAGCTGTCATTAAATATTTGTTTTTGAAAGGCAATACGCCTACCCAAATCAAAGATGAGTTGGATTCTGTGTATGGGGACTCTGCACCATCATTTACCACAGTGAAATTTTGGGCAGTTGAATTTAAACGTGGTCGTAAGAATTTGGGAGACGATGAACGTTCGGGACGGCCAAAAACTGCAACCACCGACGAAAACATCGCCGAAGTTCATCAAATGGTGCTAGACGATCGCCGAATTAAGGTGAGAGAGATAGCAGAGGTAACAAACATGTCAAAAGAACGTGTTTGTCACATTTTAAATCAACATTTAGACATGAGAAAGCTGTCCGCGCGTTGGGTGCCGCGTTTGCTCACGTTAGACCAAAAACGTGTTCGAAGGAACATTTCCAACGCTCTGTTGGCGCAGTTTAGGCGCAATAAATCCGAGTTTTTGCGCCGATTAATTACTGTAGATGAAACTTGGATACACAATTATACGCCCGAAACAAAAATACAGTCTAAACAGTGGACTGCAAAGGGGGAACCGGCTCCAAAAAAAGCAAAAACTGTTTTTTCAGCTGGGAAAGTGATGGCGACTGTTTTTTGGGATAGTCATGGAGTTATTTTAGTCGAGTTTTTTTATCTTCAAAAAGGAAAAACCATTACAGGAGCATACTACGCAGCATTACTTGACAAGCTGAAGGCAGAACTTGCGGAAAAACGGCCACATTTGCAGAAAAAGAAAATTCTGTTTCACCAAGACAACGCACCGTCTCACACTTCAGCGGTTGCCATCGCAAAAATCCACGAATTACGGTTTGAACTGCTTGACCATTCGCCTTACTCACCAGATCTAGCCCCAAGCGACTTCTTTTTGTTCCCTCATCTAAAAATTGCGCTTGGAGGACAGAGATTTTCGTCAAATGAAGAGGCAATCACCTTCGTGAACAATTATTTTGCAGAGAAAAACGCTGAGTACTATTTGGACGGGTTACAGAGATGGGAGCATCGCTGGGAAAAGTGTGTACAGTTACAGGGAGACTACGTTGAAAAATTAAAATTAAAATTCTGAAAAAATGTCTTTTATCTTTGTTAGGTCGGAAACTTTTCAGACCACCCTAGTACATACGTAATATTTTTTTTTATTCCAAACAAATAGTAACAAATTAACAAATGTGAAAAACGGAACTCGAAAGTAAGCGCGAAACAATAGTAGGACCGCTCGCACAGACACAGACACGCGAGCGCGGGGGCAACGGCTGGCGCGCCACCGTGCGCGTTCATTAACCTCTCGCACCCAGCTGATTGAATGTTTGCCTACTTAGTTATAAAATGCTATGAAGTACAAAATACTAAAATAATCCAATTTTTCCTTCATACTTTAGGGGCTTAGGACCGTCATAAATACTTTTACCTCCTTTATTAACCGTATTATGTTATTTACTATAAACATAAAACTTAAAACCAGCTTTAGAAAAAAAAAATCTGTGTTGAAGCATCGAAATGCCATCATCATAGACGAGTATTTAAAAAATTGGAATCAAATTATTTACAATGATTTTAGTCAACTTACCTGCTCTACCGATAAAAGGCAGGATTCGTACGCACGCATTTATACTTCGCGGTATCGAAGTAATTGTTCAAAGTGTAAACCACTGCGTTCAATACACAGTCGTGCACGTTTTATTTGATTGTCTTTTAGTTTTAATAAGGTGTCTCTATCACGTCTAATGGTATCAAAATAGTGGCATTATCATTTTGAATTAGCCACTCACAAAAAGCAATTCTGGCCGTTGCGTCATTTTCGTGGAGGGTATGAACTTTACGAAAGTGGTATGGATGCAATTTTTCACTATGTAGAAGTTTCCACACGTAAAATTGGCTTACGCCAAAGGTCGTCGCAGCCATGCGCGTACTTCGACGAGGGTCCCGTTCGAAATACTCGATGATGTCCTCGTCGAGCTCTGGGGCGTAACGGGGTTGACCTCTACCCTGTGCATGCGCCGGCGGTCGGAACTGCCCGTGATCGAGGAGGCGCTGCGTAGCCGCTACGATCGTCCGAGCCTGTGGTACTTGGGGGCCAAAATTCCACGAAGACGGAGCGACTCTAAATGTCGCGGATCAGCATAAAGTCGCACGAAGGCATGAGAGTCATAATTAGCCCTAGCGTATAATTGCACCGTAGACAGGTATTCCAATAAACCGTAGACAGGTATGGAATAAACGTAGCGGCGGACGACCATCGTCGCGCCCGCGCGCGACGCGTGATTCACGTGTAACTCGCACGGAACCGGCGGGTCGACTAACTAACAGACGCTTCCGCTTCGCCGGTGCGACTGCGACGCTCGGCACGAACCGGCCGGCGTATACAAAGCAGGCGGCGCGCGCATTACAAAAGATGCGCGCGAAGACATAGTAATTATGGCGAAGGCAGACCGAGACCTTTCGGCATCGCGCTGTGACGGCTCGTACTATTGTTTCTCACGCTTTCGAGTTCGGAATATTTTTTTATTTATTTGAAAATAAAGAAACATTTGTATTTTTCAAATTTAACTCTATGAATTGATAGTACTGCTGAAGGCAAATCATCCTTATCCGGATTCTAAGGATATGTGGAAAAAAATACAATCTGTTTGTATCTGAAAAAATTACAACCCAAGTCTGCTATAAACACAGTTTCTTCAATGTAAATATGAAGCCGGAGAACTATCAAAGCCTTCCTATCAAAGCCTTCCTATCAAAACGGCAAGAAATGGAATATAGTTTGAAAGAAAGTGACGAGGAGGTCTCAGAAAAAAATCTCGTGACAAAAATTCTCATGTCATTACTGGAGAGATATAAACACTTCATTTCTGTATGGGATTCGGTAGAAACGAGCAAACAAAATTATAATGATTTGGTAGCAATTACTGGTAGAAGACAAGATTACATCTAGAGCTATGCATGCAGTAAGGTGGGCCATTTAAAAAAGGACTATCGTATGCTCAAGAATAACAGTGGTAAAAAAATCTGAAAAAAATCTTTCAAAACCTAAAATTCTTCTTTTAGTGATAAGCGAAACAATACTTTTATGGTGATAGCAATGACATGCAGTTTGAGTGAGCGAAACCAACTTGAGTTTAATCAAAAGCGGTTCATTGATAGTGGCGCTAGTGAACATATGCGAATGACAAGAGAAATGTCACTTACGAGGGGAGGCCAATAAGTTCGCGGAATGGAGGGGTTGATGGGGATAAATTTACCCGTCCAGGTAGGCACTAGTTAAGCACCTCATTAAGAGTATATATACCAAGTTTGAACCTAATCGTGTCATTAACTTTTGAGTTATCGACCTGCAAACAACTAAATCGGGAAGAAGTCAGCCAGTATGGAGAAAATTGAACACCGTGCCGTTATTAAGTTTCTTACCAAGCAAGGAAAATCCGCTCAGACGATTTTTCAAGAGCTGTTAGCGGTTTACGCGGACTCTGCCCCTGGTAAAACCATGGTTTACAAGTGGCATGGTCTTTTCAAACAAGGAAGGGAGTCCATTGAAGACGACCCCCGCTCCGGACGGCCAATTGAGGCCACCACACCGGAAATCGTCGAAAAAGTAGAAAAACTTGTATTGGAAGATGCCCGACTGAAGAAGAAGCAACTTGCAGCAATGGTTGGAGTATCCGAATCAAGTATTTTAAATATCCTACATCATCATCTTGGGATGACTAAAGTCAGTGCAAGATGGGTTCCGAGAATGCTCACGCCACTTCAAAAACGCGAGCGTGTCGAGTGCTCTCACCAGTTTCTGGAGCTCTGTGGAGAGAGAAAGGAAGAAGTTATGGCCCGGATTGTTACTGGAGATGAAACCTGGGTTCACCACTATGAACCTGAGTCGAAGCAAGAGTCGATGCAGTGGCATAAAAAAGGCACACCTCCTCCAAAGAAGTTCAAAGTGTCACAATCGGCCGGAAAGATCATGGCGACTATCTTTTGGGATACAGAAGGTATTTTACTGATCGATTATAAAGAACGTGGTGCGACTATAACGGGACAGTACTACGCTTCTTTACTGGAAAGATTGAAAGAAGCCATTAAGAAAAAAAGAAGAGGAAAACTGTCAAAAGGTGTGCTCCTTTTGCACGACAATGCACCCGTCCACACGTGCCATGTTGCGACGGCTGCCATTCACCGATGCGGCTTTGAACAATTAAACCACCCACCATACAGTCCAGACTTGGCCCCCAGTGACTATTATTTATTTCCAAAAATGAAGAAAGAGCTGCGTGGAAAGAAATTTGACGACGATGATGAAGTCAAGTCGGCAATTTCGGCCTATTTTGACACCAAAGACAAATCATTTTTTTTCGATGGTATAAACAAGCTATTTGAGAGATCCGAAAAATGTATTAGGGTTAAAGGAGAATATATTGAAAAGGAAAAATAATTTGGTGTTTAATTTCAACCTCCTTCTCTCTCATTCCGCGAACTTATTGACCTCCCCTCGTATGTCAAATTACTTGTCAGTGACAGATCAGTATGTTGTTGTGGAAGATGGTCGGTGTTTATCTGTTATGTAATTAAAGAAATTTATATAATTCTGGGTAGTAAAATAAAATAGTAAATTGGACTCTGATAACGAATACGTAGCATCATTAAAAACAACCTAGGGACCTTTATTACAAGAATTTTTAGACGTCTTAGAAGGAAAATTTACAGCATTAGAAAGCGATCGGAAAAAGCCAAAAAAAACCTACGCCAAAACCTAGCAATAATTATAATCAAGTTGGTACATACAAAAATGCTAACTATGTCAAGCACACACTTACGCGTGAAGTAGCCGAGTTAAACAAGCCTCGAATAGCTACGTCTTCAACTAAGCGTCATCGCTGGGAAAATTCCATGGGATTTGTTTTTACCTAGGTACTAACCTCGTCGATTTAACTAAAGTCTATCAACTCGCAAGAACAAAAGAAAGGATATCGACTAACTATCTAATATTAGAAACTCGAATTCCCCTAGTTAACAGAGATAGTTATGAGATTTTGAAAATTATTCCTGTGTTTGTTAAATTCTTTTACCTAAATAATGATGCAATGGAATCTTCGCCCAGAAGCGCGGCCGAAAAAGAAAGGGATAAGATGCTATTATTAGAAGTAGCTAAGGAGTTTGCAAAATTATTGATAATAAAAAAACGAAGGAAAAAAGGCTGCTTGGAAAGAATTAGCTGCCAAGTATAACGCTATTACTGAGACAGGCCCTAGAACAGAGAAACAACTGCATACCCTGTATGATATTTTTTTAAAAATGGCAAGGAAAAACATAAATGATCATAAGGTATGTATGTTCAGACACTATTACCATTAATTTGACATCAACACAGTAGGTATTTATTTCAAAATTGACTTAACATTTATTTTCAGGTAGAGATGTATATAACTGGACGTGGTACATTTGTACCAAAAACGACAGTGGTAGATGAGAAAGTAGTGGCTCTGCTAATAACTCCACAATTCAAGACTCTTCTAAATCGCTATCTGCGGCATATTATGATACAGGTATAGTTTTTTGCATATATTTTTTTATTTAATTTAAATGTGAGTTTGTTGGTGCGTCTCAGCGAATATAATAAACTTGACATAGATAACTTTAGTAGTGAATTAAAGAGGGTAACTAATGGTGGCTTTGAAATTTAGTCAGGCACCCAAACTGACCTTACATAAAACTAGACTTGCACACCCTTTTTGGAGTGTAAGTGGTTCACCATCATCTTTACAACTAAAGTCAACCATTGTCGATTTACAAACAATGCTCTGGAAAAAGAGAGGTAGTATTTGCCATATGGCTTGCTACAAAAATCCCTTTCGTAAACCTTAATACATGAATAGTTCATTAAAATTAAAATACATTGTTCATTATAAAGCATTTAATTTATTTATTTTCAGACATTAAAATGATAACAATGAATGACACTGCATGTGCTGAAAGGCAAGAACAGCCAGCCCACTAAAGCTCACAGGGTGCCACATATGTAGCTTCCTGTATTCAAAAACATGTTGTCGCCGAGGATGCAACACTGACAACTTCCTGCGAGGAGGATGCCACAATCATAGCTCCTGTTGTTCAAGAAATTGATGACAGGGCATATAGCACACGAAGAACATCACCGCCACCAATAGAAACACCCATAGAAAAAACTCCATCAAGCTCGAACTTAACTGAAAATAAAAAGAAAGCTATAACTTCAATTTCTACAGCTATACTGAAAAGAAAAGCTGATAAACAAAATAATGAGGATGCTCTAACCTCCAAGAAAATAGAGCTATTAAATCTTCAAATTGAACATGTGAGAATGAAAATGGAAAAAATAAGATAAATCTTCTGCAGAATTAGACATTAAATTATTGCAGGTGGAGAATTACATATTAGATTTACATTTAGCCTTGAAAATGAGTGGCCGCTGTCTGCGTCAAGTTGCATTTATTTTCTTAGAAAAAGTTTTTTCTTCAATTTTGAACTATTATTGAATGTGAATGGTAATATATTTGTAAGTAAGAACGTTTGAAAAAGCATTGTCGCGGCACCGTGCCAATACTGGAAAACCACGGAAAACACTGGCAAAAAGTCTCCAACTGTAAAAAAGAAGTACGTAGCGCAGAAAAGACAGAAGGAGTTAAAGCACATTCTCATCCCAGATGCTCCACTTAAATAGCGTGTGTATATTTTGGTTTTCCATTTAATTAATATATACCCGACCACTACTCACTGATAATACCACCCGAAAGAGTGGTTTGTCGTCTCGTGCTAGGAACGCCAACATCCATGCAATACCAACTGCTCGAGTCCCTCTTCGAGACTCTTCAAACTCAGCCCCAACGTCGCCAGTAACAGAGTGTTCAAATAAGAAATATTGTAAACATTAAGAAATAAATAATAAATATGTTTATAGTAGAATGATAATACGATTTAAATAAAATTATTATTTGATTCAGATCTTGAAAAAGAAAGTGGGCAAATGTTGGTCAACGAGTGGCTAGAGCAGATAAGTGACGGAGAAGCCGAAGCCGAATAATTCGCCTGCCAGCTGCAATTGACTCAAAAATGGCGGACTTACGGTTGACACGACAAAACAATGACGCAGATCGAGTAATGAAAGACTTAGTACCAATGACAACTTGACATTTGTCTGGAGTAACGATGCCGATTCGTTTCTTGGACAACGAGAAGATTTTTGTGGCCATTCGGGTCCTACATTTCCTATCCCTGACGATGATTCCTATTGACGTATTTTAATTTCTTTTTTCAAATGAATAGGCATATTGCTAATATCACGCTGACCCTTCAACAATGGCTGTATTGTTGAAGGGTCAGCGTGATATTAGCAATATGCCTATTCATTTCCAACGAATTCAAGAAGTAAGTAGGAATGAGATGGCCGTATTTATTGATGTTTTGATATTCCATAGTATTTTTCCCCTGACGTTGGAAAAAGATTATTTGAGCCTAAACGGCTACTTCACCCTTCCTTTCTTTAAGATTATAACGACGTACAACAGGTTTACATCGTTGAAAAGGCTATTACATTTTACTAACAATGATGCACCGACAGAATACATTAAAATATTAAACTACGGAATTGTAGACAAGTCCCTTCTCCAATGTCATGGACGTTTGAATTTCGCACAAAAGATCTCCAAAGCAGCAAAAGTTGGTGTGAAATCATATGAATTGTGCGAATCAAGTACCGGCTATTTTTGGAAGTTCTTTATATACACTGGTAAAGGGCAAAAACACACGGACAAGTACAAGACTCGCCATGACACGGACAAGCAGAAGAAACGCAGACAGGCAGTATGAGCAGATGTCAACTCCACCTAATATCACAGCACAAATTGTGACAGATCTCGTCAAGCCGTTGCTCAATCGAGGACATAATTTGACGATGGATGATAATCTTTTTTTACAATTCTCTTTATCGGCAAGATATCTAAAAACAAACGGCACGTATTGCCTGGGGACACTCCGTGTCAAAAGAGATTTAGTATCAGAGTCGATCAAAGGTATATTCAAACCTGAGCTGCGACCTGACGAGATTGTGTAAAAATATTGCTGTGATATGTCCATTTTGTTATGGAGTGACAAAAATGTCATAGCCATGATATCCACTTTTCATCGGGGAGAATTCGGAGGTACGGAAAAATACAGCACATACATCGAAACCGAACACTGGTTCGGTTTCGATGTGCATAGATATTTGCTTTGAGGATTATCACACCAAGGTGTAAGGCCTCAAAATAATGATAATTATGATAATCTTATTCTAATGTTAATCTTAATTAATTGTGCATTTAGCGAATTTTTAATTTTAATTTGAGTGGCACGAAAGTCTGTTCGCCGAGAGTTGTTTAATATTATGAAATGTGTCGGAATAGCGACTACGCTTAATTAGCGCATTCTTTATGACGCGCGTCATTTATCACCGCGCGCACTGTGTTTTATGATACGATCCGAGGCACGCAGCTGTTGTTAAGTGCATTGCCGTCGGTGGCGCGGCAGGCGGGCGAGCGGTTGTGACGGTTATCTTGTCATTCCGTACTGGAATGCGCTTCGAGTGTGTCGTTCGAGTGTGCGCGTGTGGGTTCTTATTATTATTTTATATTGTTTAAAATTATTCCTGCTATCGTTTTTTTGTTATTGCTAAACTGTTTCTTGTTAATGATTTGTTTGGAGGAGAATATTATTCCATAATGGATCAATTACCGCACATCAAGGGCACCTTGTGAAATGATGTCTACGCGTAAGAAACATAATAAAGGTTCTGTATTTACGCTGAATGAAAAAAATATGGTAATTAACGTCTATAAATATGTCCAACAAGCACCAAGTACCAATCTCACACAACCTGCATACAAGACTGATTTCGCAGAAAAACACCAAATAGGCTTTGGTGTAGCATCAGTGTACAGAATGGTCAAAGAATAGAAAAAATAATAATTGGTTAATATATAGGCAATTTTACGCCTCGTTAATGTAAAGGGTCGAACGTAAAATGTTTTTTTGTTTCTTTTTTCAGGTCATACTGTAGATAAAACAAGGGTTGTTGACACCATAAAAGCAAAACGACAGGCGTTTATGAAAGGTTTGAGTGTAGGAACAAAGAACCCAACTTACAAAGGAAAGAGGCTAATAATTGTACCTATTGGGTAAAAATAGATTTGTACTGGAGTCAGAATTGATCTTTGAATCCAAGAAAAGCACCGGTGACAATCATGAGTCTATGAACGCAGAAAACTTTGAGAAATGGATCAAAGAAGTTATGGAGAAATTGCTCCGAAATGCAGTAATAGTCATGGACAACGCTCTATATCATTCTGGCAAACTCGAAAAAACCCCGACGTCAAACTGGAGAAAAGCAGATATTCAAAATTGGCTGACTAGCAAAGATATCACTTTCGATGAAAGCGAATTAAGAATACAACTCTTGGAAAAAGTAAAATTAATTAAAAATAATTATCAAGCTTATCACATTGATGAATATGCAAAAAAGATATTGAAATTTTATGAATTTTATCATTGCGAGCTAAACCCGATTGAATCAATACGAGCATGGGCTAATATTAAAGGGCATGTCGCACGCAACAATACAACCTTTTATTTGCCAGAAGTCAAAAGATTATTAGTGGAGGCCATGCAAAATGTCACCGTCTAGGTGAAACCTGGAAAAAATGCATTGATCATACAATAAAAGAGAATAAATTCTTACAAATTGATGGCAGGGTGGACGAAGCTTTTGAGTGTTTTGTAATAAACATCACGGACTTTTCCTCCGACACTGAGTACTCATCATATTCGTCATCCGGTGATATACAATAAATAATAAATGTGCTATAAATAAGTTTTTTTTTTGTATCCAGTATGACACAAGACCGGAATGAATGGCACGACAGTAAGGAGGCCTTTGTCCAACAGTAGGATACACTATAAGCTACTTAATAATAATGACAAACTTTTCGATCCAATACATGGACGCCACGTGTTGCATCCGTATCCTCACGCATTCTCCAACAAAACCGGAATAATTCCCGTGAATTTAAGAGCGATAATAATGATAATCTACAAACAAACTTATATATATTTTTCGAGATGCCAGCCCATTATTTCTCCAAGAGCGTTTGCTCTTCGATTTGGCGACAGGCGAATCCTGAGCTGCCAACTGGCCGTGTTTCCGCGGATGCAGCGCCGTTAGCTAAACAACAAATCCACGACACTTGGGTATAACTGGCGTCTAGGCTGAACGCGGTGGGATCTGGAACCACTAAAACTCGCATGCAATGGAGAGACGTAAGTACTTTTCTGATGTTTTGTTACGATAAATGACGGAATTTAAGTAATCGCGCATTGACACGAAAACCAAAACGAGTGTGCCAAATTTCGGGTCAATAGGACACTCGAGTACTGAGCCTAAATTGCTTGCAAGGTTGCAGACAATACGGTGAATCAGTAATAAGCAAATTGGCTTCTAGATACTGTCATAATTCAATAACACTGGGTATAAAACAATAATTACAAATTTACATTGTTCTTTTAAGACACGGGACAGAAAGAGGATCGTCACCATCACAACCACCAATACCAACTGCTCGAGTCCCAACTCTTGAAATTCAGCCCCAAGGTCGCCAATCACAAAGTGTTCAGATAGAAGGTTTCCTTAACATTCAAAGTTAAATAATAAATATGTTTATAGTAGAATGACAATACGATTTAAATAATATTATTATTTGATTCAGATTTCGAATCAGAAAGAGGGTAAACGTTGGTCAATGAGTGGCTAGAGCAGATAAGTGACGGAGAAGTTGAAGCCGAATAATTGGAGCTGAATCCTGCAGCGAATAGTAAAAACAATAATATTGATTTTGACAATAAAGCACCTGCTCGCCTGCCAGCTGAAATTGACTCAAATATGGCGGATTTAAGGTTCACACGACAGAACAATGACGTATATCGAGTAATGAACGACTTATTACCAAATGACAATTTGACATTTAACTGGAGTAACGATGCCGATTCGTTTCTTGGACAACAAGAAGATTTTTGCGGCCATTCGGGTCCTACTTTTCCTATCCCTGACGATGACTCCTATTGACGTTTTTTTTTCTCCAATGGCGTATTAGACTTACTTGTCTCGGAAATGAATCGGCATATTGCTAATATTACGCTGCCACTCTAACAATACAGCCGCTTCCAACAAATTCAAGAAGTAAGTAGGAATGAGATGGCTTGAGGACGGGTTCCAAAGAGTCGAACAGAGCGGTACCCTCGCCTTGAACACCTTCTTGAACCCTCGTTTTAAAACACAAGCAACCACAAGATTTCTTGACACAAACGAGGCTGCAGAAACTAAAGAACGTGTCACAAAACTTGTTGCAGCTCTTACATTATTGCAAAATGTTACATATATCCCCTGACCTACAGAAATTGTAATAAAGTATCTCTAAAAGGTCCTACAAAACATGTCTTATGAAGATACGGAGGAATTATTAAGAGCATTGGTTTAAAAAGTGTATTGAAAGTTAGTACACATCGTTGTAGGTATTATATATAATACATTAGTGTAATAGATGTAAGTTCATCAGAGTTAGTTGCCTTTAACAATATTTTACTTATACAATCTTTACAAGTTTAAAAATATAAATGTGAACATTTAAGGTAAATTATATATGAACTCGAACGCCTGAAATACAGGAATTTTCCTAGTTCAGGCTCATGTCAAATTATTTCATTAAGTTATTTTAGACCCAAGCTACGTTTTTGTCACTTATGTTTTTCAATAAAGATTATTACATTATTATTATAAATTTGCTAAACAACAACTCAATCCTACACCATCCGGATCCTCCACAGAAAAAAAGACAGACGGCTACAATCCATGGGACATTTACGACGATTTTATAAATCAAAACCAACCCAATAGTACACCACTGTCCAAAGCAATTACAGAGGTGGACATGTACAATCGACAACGTGCACGGTTGACCCTTTAACAAAATTTCTCCTTTGCAGCATGTTCACTAGTTAACCCAACCCTCTATTTTCTTGACCAATTAGGAAAGACTTTTTTTGTTAAAGTTTTTATGACTTAAATCTTTCGTTACAACAAAAAACTGACAATCTGTAGTAGTCAATTGCATTTCATTTTGCAGTCGCATTTCCCATCACAACGTTGCTTGTGACAGCACTATTTGTTTCGAGACACAAATCTTTGATTCATGATTCATAAAGCACCGGAACTTGATCGCCGAAGAACGAGGTCGTATCGTTTTTCTTCGCGACATGGGCAGAAATATACGACAGATTTCGGAAGAGTTACACATAAAAGTAAAATTATTATTTGTATTATCTTACTTTTTATTTGTTCACATTGGGAATGTTTTAAAAGAAAAAGGAAACTTTAAATGAGGATAGAGAAAAAAAAAAAGTAAAATTGTTAAAGTAGTATGTAAATAGTAATAAATATATTACCTAAACGTGAGCCGTATAACTGCAAACATCTTCGAAAAATTTCGTTTTAAAATTTTGATAAGATTTAGACGGGAGTATAGGAAGTAGTATTAGAATAGCTTATCTCATGATAGTTTGTATTTTTGTTAAAGCGAAATACTGTGCGAAAATTGATCCGGCGGTTCGACAACGAGGGCCATGTGTTGAAAATTCCGCACCGGACTCAGCTGCGGATTTGAAAAAGGACTGTTTGCAGAGGATGATATCAGTATACGAGCAACATCCGTTTACTCCAACGAGAATGTTTGCGGAGGTGTATGATTGTTCCCTGCAAGCGGTCTGATGTGCGCTGCGACGGGCCGGAATCCGGCATAGAAAACCAGCGCGGAAATAGTTCTGACAGAGGCCCACAAAGCTGCCAGACTTCCGTTTCGCTAGAGATTACAGTATGTAGATACGGATGTAGATTTTTCACACGCCATATTTTGTGACGAGAAAACTTTTATGTCAAGTCAGGAGGCCCCTCCTGCATTTAAGGCGCGGAATGTGATACGAAACAACAATTCAGACAGAATTGTCGTTAATATGTGGGCTTGGATGAGTGCTGCAGGTCCTGGGGATCTCGTCTATATCCCCTGGAGGGCCAACAAATGTATGATCAAAGCTATGTGGAGCTGTTGCGGGACACAATGTTGCCTACAGTGAGAACTGAATATCCTGCAGAAGATTTCCCTGAATTTCTTTTTATTCAGGATAATTGCCCGATACATACGTCTCGTGTAGTCAACACAAAGGATCCAGCAACAGCCAGATGTGCGAACGGTGTCATGGCCTTCCCGTTCTCCGGATCTCAATCTCATAGAAAATCTGTGGGCAATTATGGTCCAGAGATAGGATGAAATGATAGGACTGTAGCGTAACTAATCTCACATGTTGACGAGGTTTGGGACAGATTTCGCGGCAAGGATCTCTGCGAAATCCTTGTAAATTCTATGCGAGACAGGTTTGATGCAGTCATCGCCATTGGTAGAGCCATGACAAAATATTGACATTATTATCCCGACTCATTATAGCTAATATTTTGATTTGATTAACAATTTCAATATTTTCTCATGGTCTCACCTGCGGCTCTGTTCTGTATATATTATCCTTAACCATTAGTGCTAATATTTTAAAGTTAATTATATAATCAGATAAAAATTAACAATAGATAGAAAACTATCAGCTCAAAAATAATGTCATTTTAGACATTAAATAATAAATTTGATCATTTTGTATAATTTGTGTCTTAATTGGTGTTGTGGTTCAATTTAAGGTTTTGTATGACTAAAAACATTGAAAAATTAAAAAAAAAAAAAATTTTTTCATTCTGAAGTTTGTATTATAAGGCTGACTTGAACTTTTTAATGATCCTGTAAAAATTAACATAATGACAAAAAATGACTTCATTTTTTTGTAATTATGTTAGCTATTATAGATATAATACAATCTACCACTTAAATAAAGTCTCAGAGACAGTCAACTTAATTAAATATAAAAGATGTAGTTTAATAATGTTTTTCTTTTTATTTGAGTTTTTAAATTATTAGATATACATACCTTTTAATGGTCTTGTATAATTTTTATTTTTATTTGTCATAGTTAAACAATGAACCACTCGCATGTCCTGGGATACTCTCCTATCCCAGCGCGCCGCGCCGGCTTCAATCATATTTTTTAGTACCATTTTTGTAGCCAGGGTCTTTAAAATTTTATTTAATAAAAAGGTGAAATAGTAGGTTACGTGGTAGAATGCAAAAACCGACCTTGGCCTTACAAAATATTTAAGAAAAAAAAGTTTTTGTCCATGGGTCGTCAAAAGCGTGAGTCATTTTGTTTTGTGCGTAGCGGTGCTGTGAAAATGAGGTAATTACTTTGATTTTATTAATTGTTTCTATGATTGTTGTGTACCAAAATAATTGTTAGGATGTGTACTTCGTCTGTGTGTATTAATATCTGAATTTCGAAACACTCATGTTTAATTTTTGAACACGGAAAGTATGCGCCGTACTTGATTCAAACATGGCGTTGTTGGATTGACGGTTTTAAAAATATTTATTTAGTATATTTTATTGAAATGAAAGCATAGAATGGAAGAATAGTTTCTTGTTAACATATACAAATTTATTTGTAACACGATTATTGTATGTTTTTTTGAAGATTATTGCAAAAGTTCAATGCCCGTGTTGTGATTTTATGCCTGTGTACGCGTGGGTACGGCGAGTATCCCACTGACATTTCGAGATTAGGTCGACTAAAGCTTGCTGTAAACGGCTATTTATGTACTGAATATTGTTCGTTATTTTGATGTGGCTTTCGATGGTGTCTTGTATACATAACGCCTGACAATGTTTTATTATGCACTTGCCTGTTTTTTTTTTCGAAAATTATATATTAAAATAATAATCATCATCAGGTCATTTTCAAGTCTTTGTATAGATTATTATAGGTGTAAGTGGTTGATCAACATCTTTGAACCAAAGCCAACTTCACCTGCACGCAGTGCACCCTGCTGACTGACAATCAGCGAATCGGTGCTATTTTTTGACGTGACAACGTCTTATAAATTGGTTAGCCGGGTGACACTTCAAGAAACTGGCTCACGTTATGCGCTTACAATGAGAGCGAGTGAAAGGCGCGTGCCTTTCACTCGCTCTCATTGTAAGCGTGTCGTGGACGCGTGTCCCTTCTAAGAGCGAGAGAGACAGACATAAAAAGTGAAAGGCATGCGTCCCTTCCACTCGAAAACATTTTACCACTCAAAGTCGTTGTCACGTAAAACTTTCGCCCGTATACCGACTTTACAGGCAACCAATTTTTTTTATTAATGGCTTTATTTTGATTTTAGTCAACAAGGCAATTCCGGCGTCATCATGGGACGAGGGCGGGGAAGAGGAAGGGGTCGTGGACGTGGTGGACGTGAACGTGGAGAGGGTTCACAGGAGACGTAAGCATCACCACACACATACTCAGTCACATCACACACATACTCACTCAGACACAAACACACACGTCATTATGCTGTAGATCCAGGCTATGAAATGTAGTAGATGATTTCTTTGCAGTGCGGAACTGGAACAAGTTCGTTCTCAACACCAGCTGACCCAGCGTCGGCTGGCAGGGCTGAATAAAGAAGTGCGCAAGGAGTTGGTGGACAGAAAACGGTCCGTCCAACTCCACCGCGTGCTTCTGCCCGACGCGCCCCCGCGCAAAAGGCGCTCTCTGTAAGTTTTTTTTTATACTACATATATATGCGTGCAACATATATATAATTATGACTCCGTTCAATAATGCATTTTAAATTTTCAGGAAACCATCTCCCGAGCGTACAGCCTGCGAGTTCGTCGTGGTCGACGCTGCGGTAGGTGTGTCTACGCCCGAGGTTGTCCAAGAACATGAAGTATTAATGGACTTAGGTACATAAAATATCGCTCGCATTATCTCGCCGCCCCCGCTGCCAACGCAGCATCCCTTAATTTGACGAACCCCTTACACCCTTAAATACTATTTTACAGGCACCCGAGGCGTAGACACAGAAGTCGAGGTGTCGACTTCGTGGAGCTCTGCAGATGCTGGCTCGGGAGATCTGCAGCCATCTTCCACCATTGGTGAGTATATTTAAATAACGTAAGACATTCATAGTACTAAACTTCCTGTTTGTTGACTGAATATTAACTTTTTCTTTTTTAATCAGGTCCTGCAGATCTTCTAGCTGCTGGTCCGTCGAGGCGGCCTTCTGTAGCCGCTGAGGGTCGTCCCTCGACGAGCCAGCGGCCTATTGTTCTAAGTGAGTATATTTAAATAACGTAAGACATTCATAGTACTAAACTTCCTGTTTGTTGACTGAATATTAACTTTTTCTTTTTTAAATCAGGGCGTGCAGATCTTCTAGCAGCTGGTCCGTCGAGGCGGCCTTCTGTCGCCGCTGAGGGTCGTCCCTCGACGAGCCAGCAGCCTGTTCTTATAAGTGAGTATATTTAAATAACGTAAGACATTCATAGTACTAAACTTCCTGTTTGTTGACTGAATATTAACTTTTTCTTTTTTAATCAGGTCCTGCAGATCTTCTAGCTGCTGGTCCGTCGAGGCGGCCTTCTGTAGCCGCTGAGGGTCGTCCCTCGACGAGCCAGCAGCCTGTTCTTATAAGTGAGTATATTTAAATAACGTAAGACATTAATAATTATGTTGGCCATCTTGCATAGTTTATTTAAGTAATTAATTTTATAGTTAGATTGACTTGAATTTTTATACTAATTATTTAATGATTTATGTGAATATATTTTACAATTAGTTCATGGAAAAATATTTGTTGTAATTAATATCGTCATTTTAAATATTATTAATTATCTTAATTTGTTATGGTTAAAGTTAGTGTATCATTATACTACCTACATATTTTAAAATAAGTAAGTAAACTATATCGAATACTATAATTAACACGTTGAACGCCATGACGGATACCGCATGTCCGATAGCATACTTTTTACCAGGGGCCGCACTATTAAATCGAAAAAAGTCCAAAAATCGTTGAGGTGTTTTTTTTTTTATATTGTACTTACGGAAACAGCGGTATACTCATTATTTTCCGAGATGTCAAATGGCAGACACCAGTGTCCGTCGCGGCCTGTGAGAGCGCTCAACCGACTTTCTGTGCGCGGTGGCCGCGCGGATCACGCTGTCAGCCTCTCCCCGCGTTTCACCGACCGCACCCGCGAGTGTCAGCAATACGCTCGTTGAGTTGTTCATTTGCCTTGGCGCTCGCGTAGTGAGTAGGTCAATGTCGTGTTTTTATAAAAGTTAGGGTACCGTCTGAGTATTCATGTAAGTCACCATGAAACATTTCGAAAATTTTGAAGTGACCCAAGAAGATTTAGCACAAATCGAGGACATTGAAATAAGTTTGCTGAATTTAAGTTTTCACGTGACTTCTGAAGATGATAACGAGAGTTTTTTAATATTGCAGTCGAATGAACGTAATCGTCGCCGTCGTATCATCCACTCGGAAAGTGAGGCCAGTGAATCAGAAAATACTGCACCTGATTTGTGAGAACATACTCAAACCGATGGCGGTGGATACCGCCAAAACGTAAACAGCGTCAATTGATTGCAGAAGGCTCCGGAAGCTCCTCCCCATCAGGCCACGCCTGGACCAGCCCCCCTTGACTGCCCCCTCTTCTGGGTAAATCGAGGGCTTTGGCAGAGAAAAGACTGCTGGCCATGGAGCGTCGTATGTCCCGCGACCCTGTACTACGGGAAAAGTACATTGAGTTCATGCGCGAATACGAGTCCTTGGGCCACATGTCACGGGCCATTGTCGACTGGACCACGACAGATCATTTTTTCCTGCCTCATCACGCGGTGTTGAAGGCCTCTACTGGAAAGTTGCAAACGGTGTTCGACGGATCGGCATCATCGTCGACCGGAGTTTCGTTGAATCAGTGTCTCCACTCCGGTCCCAAATTGCATCGAGATGTCATCGATATCATTTTGAATTTCCGACGCCATCAGGTGGTGCTCGGGGCGGACATCCGAATGATGTTCCGTCAAACGCTGATACATCCTGAGGACAGGAGATTCCAATTGATCCTCTGGCGGGAGCATCCTGATGATCCGGTAATCGTCTACGAGCTCAACACTAATACGTACGGCCTGAAGTCGAGTCCCTTCATTGCCATCCGCTCACTTCAGGAGCTGGCGGAGCAAGAACGGGCTCGCTTCCCACGGGCGGCCGCCGTATTGTCTCGTGACATTTATGTCGACGATGTGTGCACTGGAGCACAAACAATTGAGGAGGCCCTCATTTTACGGGACGAACTGGTTGGACTTCTCGCGGCTGGGGGCTACGAGTTGCGCAAGTGGTTGTCCAACGAGCCACAGCTTCTGGTTGGGATTTCGGAAGATCACCAACAGAATCCTCAACTCTTCGAGGACGCGGAAGATCCTAATTCATTTGCCGTGTTGGGAATGCGGTATCAGCCGGTAGCTGACACATTTACGTTCCAGGCGGACCTGGAACTACCGCGAGTCTGGTCAAAGAGAACGGTCCTTTCCATCATCGCTCGGATGTTTGATCCAAATGGTTGGATCAGTCCTCTCATCTTCTCGGCCAAGTGCTTATTACAAACCCTTTGGACACTTGGAGTTTCACGGGATGAGCCACTGGTAGGTGCTCCTCTGGACACTTGGCTAGAGTTGATCTCAACGATCGAGGCGATCAATCAAGTGGCGCTGCCGCGGCGGATTTTGCCGCCAGGCAAATATAGGGCCAGCCTGCATGGATTCTGCGATGCGTCAGAGCGGGGATACGCCGCAGCCGTGTACTTACGAACGGTAGACACCGAGGGTCGGGTCACCGTCTCATTGCTTCTGGCCAAAAGCAAGGTTGCCCCTATCAAGACGCGCTTGACAGTCCCCAAGCTGGAACTTTGTGGGGCTCATTTGCTGGGAAAATTGTTGTGCCACGTGCATAAGGAACTGTCGCCCACGGTAGACCTCCGGAGTGTCTACGCCTGGTCTGACAGTCAGGTAGCTCTGGCATGGCTACGCGCGGCACCACACACACTGGAGACTTTCGTGGCCAACCGGGTATCTCAGGTTCAGAACGCCGGTTTGAAAATTGTCTGGAGGCATGTGCCCGGGAACTGGAATCCCGCTGACTGTGCCTCTCGGGGCTGCACAGCACTGGAATTGGTGCAGCATCAACTCTGGTGGGGACCAGAATGGTTGAAGGAGTGCGAATCATCATGGCCGGTCAACATGATAGATCGCTTGTTGTCAGCATTGCCTGGATTGAGAGTCCTTGCTGACAAACGAGCCAAAACTGGAACCTGATTGGCTGACGGCACGGTACAGCAGTCTGGATAAGCTACTTGGTGTTACCGGCTGGATCCGGAGATTCACACACAACTGCCGTCAGCCAGGGAATAAGCGCCTGTCACCCATATTGAGCATGGAGGAGCGCGCCGCTCCTGCTTCTGGTGAAGCTGGTACAGGCAGCTAGGTTCGAGGACGAACTCAAGATTCTGCGCACAGGACGCGCAAGGCTCAAGGGAGCGGTCTCCCGATTGAGCCTCTTTCTGGACGAGGGTAGCCTGCTGCGCGAAGGGCAGGTCGGCATTCCTGAGGCGTCCACGCCTCAGGAATGCCGACCTGCCCTTCGGCAGTCGCCATCCTCTACTGCTCCCCAAGGGAGGGCCCTTGGTGGAACTTCTGGTCACGGACAGACAACTGAAGAGTGTTCATGAAAGGGATTTACTCAATTGACATTTACTTAAGTGACACGTGAACGGGGCGGGAGTAACTATGACTCTCTTAAGGGTAAGAGGCGTGGACGCCTCAGGAATGCCGACCTGCCCTTCGCGCAGCAGGCCACCCGTAGAGTCATAGTTGTCATAAGTTGTCACAAGTAGAGTCATAGTTGCTCGGATTACGAAGCCTCGAAAGGGAAACGTTTGCGATTAGGTCGTCTAAGTCGTAAACGGAGTACTATAGGACGTAACTCCAACGGGGTTATAGTGGCTGAGGCAAAGATTGTCGAAGTCATATAACTCAACTCCTACCCTCGGCCTGCTCGTGGCTCCGCTGCTGTAAACTGACGAGGGAGGAGGGAATTGGCCCTGCAAATGCGTTCTTGGTAGACTACAACAAGGACGAAGTCTCGAGGGTCAATTCTTTGAACGCACGAGGCGTAGCGCTTTCCATCTGTAGGTGAACGGTCAGGAGTTTCTCCTGATTGTTCATCTATGGGTCAGGCTTGTCCCAGGGTTCTTCGGTGCGTAAGCTCCGGAGTGCGCGACGTCTAACGCCTAAAAGGCGTAACCTGGTGTTGGTTAGGGGTGGAGGTGCCCCTAACAGCCCCGACGGGTGTGGTCTTGCCAACAGTACCGGCGGACCCCCAAGTCCATTGGCTATCCTTGGATGGGGCCTAGCGCAAAGCCAAGGGCGACCCTTGGCCTATTGGGTTTGCAGCCCTAGGCTAGGGGGTAAAACGTTATTGCAGGCATAAACGAAAAAGGAAATAGTTTAAGCCGTAACCTGGCTTCTCACGGGAGCCGGGGAGAACGGTTACCCCCATTCCGGCCGCTCGGCCCGGGATCTCAGCTGAGAACCAGCAGAGCCCGGCTGTTTGGCATTGTCACATTTGTGGGCGAGACTTTGCACCAAAATCGGGTTGGGCGTGCACAAGAGGCATGCACACCCGATAGAGGCAAGTGCGGACTCTGCTCCATTTACAGGTGAAGCGTAGATGGAGAGATGAAGAACTAGAGATACTGGCAAGTACTGCAGCGCGTTTGATAGCCGAAAAAGGAGACGTAGCGGACACGATGAATAAGCTGCTGTTTGCAGAATTAAAAGTGTTTGGGAGGACCCTTGAAGCCATAAAAGGAGTGAGAAGGAAGCCTCAATATAAGGCTCTAGTTATCGCTTGTCAACACAAGCTAATAACAGCAATAATTCACGGGCAGCGTCACCTGATTTGGCGTCAACGTCGCCGATGGATGCGTCAGTAAGCGGTGAAGTCGATCCGCGAAACGCTTATACACCTCATCACATTGAACCTGATGACCCCGAAATGTCCCAACTAGTTGCGAGGTTGCTAACAACGGCCGCAACACGGACAATGAGGGGTCAGAGGAAAGACTTTAGTAGGGTCCGCGCTAAGTATAACGAGGCGCCCCCTAAATCTAAAAAGACTCTGCGTCGGTTGGAGTATGCCCGAGTGCAGGAACTCTATCGGAAGTGTCGGAGTCGCGCAGCAGCTGAGATTCTCGACGGGTCATCCCGGGGTAACAGAGTACCGCTTTCAGAATTGGAAGCCTACTGGCGACCAAGGATGGAAGCGGTGTCTGATGCACCGGGGCCCTCTGCGACCGCACTCGAGGCCTTACGGCGGACGGAGCGGGAGCGAGGAGAAAATGACTCCTCTAGGCTGTGGTCACCAATATCCGAAGCCGAGGTAAAGGCGACCAGCGTGAGCTCACAGACAGCGCCTGGGCTGGACGGCATTCGTTCGGAGGAATGGCGCAAAGTTCCTAATCGCATGAAGGCTAAACTCTTCAATGCTTGGATGACGAAGGGCGAGATACCGGAACCATTGCAGCGTTGCCGAACGATCTTTGTGCCAAAGAAGGATGTCCCTGCTGGGCCTAGTGACTATCGGCCGATAACTATCGCGTCGATACCACTTAGGCACATGCACTCTATCCTGGCACGGAGATTGGAGAAGTGCCGCCCCCCAGACATGCGTCAGCGCGGGTTTGTACAAGCTGATGGTACGCTTGAAAACACCGCAGTGATTGATGCGGTTTTGGGGGACAGTCGGAAGAGACTGAACGAGTGCCACGTGGCGGTCCTCGATTTCTCAAAAGCGTTTGATACGGTATCCCATAAGGCACTGATCGATCTGTAGAGACATCGAGGGCTGCCCGAGGCGTTCTGCAGGTATGTCGCTCGGGTGTACGGGTCTGCTTCTACCACCATAAGCACCCAGGACACCACGAGCGACCCGATTGTAATGGGAAGAGGAATTCGCCAGGGTGATGCCCTATCGCCCGTACTGTTCAACATGGCAATGGACCTAGTTCTGGCAAACCTACCAAAAGACGTTGGTTACAGGCTTGAAGGAGAACGTGTCTCCGCTTTAGCGTACGCCGACGACTTAGTCCTGCTTGCAGGCTCAAAAGTGGGACTCCAGAGCGCCATTGATCGTGTTGAACATGCGGGTGAGATGATGGGGCTTCGTCTAAATCAGAGGAAGTCAGCGGTCTTGTCGATGATACCTGACGGAAAGCGCAAGAAGTTACACTTTCTGACGCAATTTACTTCGCCAAGTAAATTGCGTGGAACGTTGGAGATACCTCGGCGTTGATTTCCAGGCCACCGGATGTGTGACATTAGAGCATGACTTGAAAGACGCTCTCTTAAAAATTAAGAAGGCGCCCCTCAAGTCAGAGGAGATGTTAACCTTGTGAAATTGGATAGTCACAGTATATCATTGATAAATGAAAGGTTACAATATGTCCGTCAATTTGTGCCTATTGAATTTAACCGAAAACCTAGAAGTGTTCAGGAAATCGATAGGTGGAAGGCTACTGAATACAGAATGCTATTGTTATACATCGGTCCTGTAGTTTTATATGGAATATTAAAAAAACCTGTATACCGGCATATTTTGATTTTACACTGTTCTATATCTATATTAGTTTCTCAACAATTGACAAACAAATATTCAAACTATGCTAAATACTTGTTGAAAGAATTTGTTATTAACTGTATGAAAATTTATGGGAGGCAGTATCTTGTATATAATGTTCATTCATTAATACACCTAGCAGATGACGTTGAAAGATTTGACGCATTAGATAATATCTCTGCATTTCGATTTGAAAATTTTTTTGGCACACTCAAAAGTTTAGTCAGGAATCCACATAAACCATTGCATCAAGTTTGTAACAGACTCACTACGAAACAATTTCCTGAGAATATTGACACTGCTGCTAAAACACATTATTCTCAACAGCATTATGACGGTCCCGTGCCTCGTAACAGCAATTTTAAGCAGTATAGGAAATTAACTTGCAGTGATTTTGTACTTAGTACTAATACTGTCGCTGATTCTGTTTGTATGTTAAAGAACAAGACCATTTTTAGAATTGTAAATACCAAGCGGACACCAGGTGAGTTACCCTCCATCGACGTATACATTTTGTTGGTGATTGGCAACTGGTTGCGCCGCCATGGTGTCCCAGTGAGATAATAGCCCTATCTGTTAAAAGTTCGAAAGACAATGGCAGCAGTTACTGCGTTAAGCTCAACAACACGAAAAACGAAGTATATTATGTCTCTTTTTATTTTATAAAATTAATAAATATCTTGACCCTTAACGTAGGTTATTTATTGTGTCAGATATAGGTGCTGATGACTGTAGACTCGTACAGTGACCAGCATTAAGGCCGAGACACACCGCATACGTATGCAAGACATATGTGTTACGTCCTGCATACGGATGTGGTGTGTCCCGCCCTTTAAGATCTGCCGCAGCCACAGAAAACAGTAAGGGTATGTACATACAGAACGGACACTCCCAAGGCACGCGCGGTATGCGTCCCCGTTCCGTCCCCGCACCTCTCCCCCGTTCTAGCCGAACACACACTGCGCGACTTCACTCGGCGGCACCAGAGCGGGGGAGAGGTGCGGGGACGGGGAGCGGGGACGCATGTTGCACGTTCGTTGGGAGTGTCCGTTCTGTATGAACATACTTTTACTGTTTTCTGTGCTGCAGCGGAGCCTGCAAAAAATATCTGACACGTCCTAACGGCGGCCCAATAAATAGCGTAGTGTCAGGTATTTATGCATTCTTTGCTGTGTCAGATATTATGTTTTGATAGACAGTGGTGCAGTCATGTCAGTGTGCTGGTGGCTGTACGTCCTTTTGAACGAACTAAGTAGTGTTGATGATAGAAAATGGAATGGTGTAAAAGCTAAGTCAGCGTATTTTTGTTGCTTTAAAAATTTAATAAATGTTTGTTTCAAGTATTTCAACATAAATTGTTTTTTAATCATATAGGTATATCGAGCCCTGCGCGATGGAAACTCATTACGGTGACGTTTTAGTCTATCTAAATCAGCCAATGTGCTTGTATTAGACATGGGTAACTCCGGACTCGAATATTTAAATGAGCCGATTCATCAACAGGAGCCGATACCCTTATTGAATCCCGGTAATCGTTATCGGCTCCCGCGAGTTATTAAGTCCGCAGTTCCGCACCGATCTTGCGAGCCGCGAACCGCGTTTCGGCTCCACCGCGTCTCGCGAGCGACCTCGGAGCTGGAGCCGATAAGGGAGTAAGAATCATTAAGATGAGTCGGTACCGGATGAGGAGTAAGAATCAGTGAGCCGATACACTCCTCGGAGTTGAGATTACTATGTCTAGCTTTTATTTCAACAGTCAACACTGTATTTTTGAATTGATTAGGTACATACATATACTTACTTTGATAATCGTTAAAGTTGTAAAATATATTTGGCAAGTGGTCTAAATTGTTACCGTGATGATAACACATCCAGCGTGCATATTGACTGACTAGGCGTGACCAGTACCGATCATACGTCAGTAAACACGTCCAGTGAAGCAACGTTGTTGTTGGCGCAATTTAACTATTGGAACTAATATGGCCTCAACCAGCAATTTAGTTGGGGCGATATTGGTTCCAATAATAGGCTAGACGACAATTTTTTCTTTCGATTTGTTATGTAAGGTCGTCACAATAATATAACTATAGGTGAAAGAATTACTTCGATAGCATAAAAACTTCTCGAGATATGATAACTTGTAAATCACAATTTTGGATTTTCCCGAAAACGCTCCTAACAAAAGGCTACTGAATTATGACGTCACACTTATGTATTTTGTATATGTTAAAACAAAAATTTGTACGACAGCTATGTGAAATACTGCGTTTATGTAGCTAGTGCCATAACAAAAGTTATAGTATTTTTGATTGTTTTTCCAAAGATAATATTTTATTTATATTATTTCATTCTTTTAAATTGGACTTTCCCACTACACTTTGATCGATCAGATCATAGAACAAGTCGGACATAAGTTATTAAAATTTCAACATCGCAGATCGTTCTAGTTTTGTATATTTTATGACACTGATAAGTATTTTTTATAATTTTTTATCATTGTCGTCTCGCCTATTGCGCCAACAACAACGTAGCTGGACGTGTTTACTGACGTATATGATACGTCAGTGGTCACGTCCTGTCGACGTCACCCATCCTCTTAACTGACGTTAATGTAACGTAACAGTATCGTCTATGATACGTCTTGTCGACGTTAACTGACGTGAGTGTAACGTTACAGTAACGTTATGATACGTCAGTGGTTACGTCATAACTGACGTTAATGTAACTTTACAGTACCTTCAAATAACGTCTATGATACGTATTGTCGACGTCACCCCTCCTCTTAACTGACGTTAGTGTAACGTTACAGTAACGTCTATGATACGTCAGTGGTTACGTCTGTGTATAACTGACGTTAATGTAATGTAAATTAACGTCGAACATCACGTCAGATGACATAATATTTTCCGTGAATTATGACGTATTTTCCCACACAATACTAACGTGAAAATAACGTCGAAAATCACTTCACATGACGTAATATTTAACGTTGTTTTTGTCGTCAAATTTTGTGACATCCTCACGTTAATTTAACGTTAAATAATCACGTTAACAAACGTCGATATTACGTTAGTAGGACGTAAACATACTCACGTAAATTAACATCGCAGTAACAGCTAAGATAACGTGATTGTTAACGTTGTTTATGCCGTCGAATTTTGTGACATCCTCACGTGAATCCTACGTTAGATATGACTTCAAAATGACGTGATCTTTTACGTCCTTTGCTACTTGGGCTGAGATTAGTGCGTCCAAACAACCAAACCAATTCTTCAGCTTTGTAATATTAGATTTGAAAAAAAAGTTTTAACAATTTTTCGGATTGAAAATCAGGATAAAAAAAACTTGTCGAAAAAATAACTACAGTAGATACAGTCGATTATATAAATTTATTTGAAAGAACATGGACGCGTATTTACGTGAAATATTTTGTAACCCTGGAGTTACGGTTAGATTATTATTTTTAATTTATATATACTATTTATTATATGTACGAGTATATATACATATTTTTTAATTGATTTTTTTTAATTGACACTAGTGTCGGCCCTTATTTCCAGCTTTATGAGTGACAACGTAGAGTAAGTCCTTATAATCAGGGTGATCGTACGCTTGTTTGTCACTCCGGTCGTTTAAAAGAAAGAAAATAATAAAAAAAAATCCGATGTCAAAACTGTATTTTTTGTTATTTAATATTACGAGGGGAGGCCAATAAGTTCGCGGAATGGAGGGGTTGATGGGGATAAATTTACCCGTCCAGGTAGGCACTAGTTAAGCACCTCATTAAGAGTATATATACCAAGTTTGAACCTAATCGTGTCATTAACTTTTGAGTTATCGACCTGCAAACAACTAAATCGGGAAGAAGTCAGCCAGTATGGAGAAAATTGAACACCGTGCCGTTATTAAGTTTCTTACCAAGCAAGGAAAATCCGCTCAGACGATTTTTCAAGAGCTGTTAGCGGTTTACGCGGACTCTGCCCCTGGTAAAACCATGGTTTACAAGTGGCATGGTCTTTTCAAACAAGGAAGGGAGTCCATTGAAGACGACCCCCGCTCCGGACGGCCAATTGAGGCCACCACACCGGAAATCGTCGAAAAAGTAGAAAAACTTGTATTGGAAGATGCCCGACTGAAGAAGAAGCAACTTGCAGCAATGGTTGGAGTATCCGAATCAAGTATTTTAAATATCCTACATCATCATCTTGGGATGACTAAAGTCAGTGCAAGATGGGTTCCGAGAATGCTCACGCCACTTCAAAAACGCGAGCGTGTCGAGTGCTCTCACCAGTTTCTGGAGCTCTGTGGAGAGAGAAAGGAAGAAGTTATGGCCCGGATTGTTACTGGAGATGAAACCTGGGTTCACCACTATGAACCTGAGTCGAAGCAAGAGTCGATGCAGTGGCATAAAAAAGGCACACCTCCTCCAAAGAAGTTCAAAGTGTCACAATCGGCCGGAAAGATCATGGCGACTATCTTTTGGGATACAGAAGGTATTTTACTGATCGATTATAAAGAACGTGGTGCGACTATAACGGGACAGTACTACGCTTCTTTACTGGAAAGATTGAAAGAAGCCATTAAGAAAAAAAGAAGAGGAAAACTGTCAAAAGGTGTGCTCCTTTTGCACGACAATGCACCCGTCCACACGTGCCATGTTGCGACGGCTGCCATTCACCGATGCGGCTTTGAACAATTAAACCACCCACCATACAGTCCAGACTTGGCCCCCAGTGACTATTATTTATTTCCAAAAATGAAGAAAGAGCTGCGTGGAAAGAAATTTGACGACGATGATGAAGTCAAGTCGGCAATTTCGGCCTATTTTGACACCAAAGACAAATCATTTTTTTTCGATGGTATAAACAAGCTATTTGAGAGATCCGAAAAATGTATTAGGGTTAAAGGAGAATATATTGAAAAGGAAAAATAATTTGGTGTTTAATTTCAACCTCCTTCTCTCTCATTCCGCGAACTTATTGACCTCCCCTCGTACATACCAATGAATAAGCGACTCTATTCCATTTGAAATAGAGTCGCTTATTCATTGGTATGAATAAGCATTCTATTCAGTTATTGAATCGCAATAAGAGATGGTGGTTAGGGGGCTGATGACTTGAACTCTGAAGATGATATATGTGACTATGATTCAGAGCAATTCGACGACTATAGTGAATGTAAATTATCTGTGAGCGATGCAAGTACGTCCAGCCAAATTCAAATAAATGTCAGTAATACACCATCACTTACAGGTGCAGAAGTACCTACACCAACGAACATCTCTGTGAAGTCAACATCGGTATTATCAGCTAGAAAGTCACAATCCATAAACCAAAAAGAAAGGGATGGCAAAGAAAATATACTACCTATTTATGATATTGATCCTATGTGCTCTTTCTATGAGTCTGATACTGATTTGCCGGACCAAAATGCTGTAGTTTCTTCTAGTGAGGATGATGAGCCCAGTGACAATGATACCCTAGATATTGTAGCAGCTCGTAAAAGAGCTAAGATACTTGTATCGTCTAATGTAATTGACAATGAATCTTCATCTGACGACGACGATTCCGAGTGGACTAAAAATATTTTACCGCATGCAGATCGCACGCAAAATAGTTCTTTTGATACTGCAATAAAACCATCCTGGCCGTATAGAGTATGTCACCACCGATTCAGTATTTCGACAGATTTTTTGATGAAAGCGTGTTTCAATTGATTAGCGACCAAACGAACTTATATGCACGACAAAATAAAACAAAGAACTAGACACCTTCAACCAGCGAGGAAATAAGAGCTTTACTCGGTCTACATATTCTTATGGGTCTTCATAATTTACCTCAAGAACATCTATATTGGTCAACTAATCCTTTATATTTTTTCAAATGTATAGCTGATGTGATGCCTTATAAGCGATACAGGAAACTCATGGAAAACATTCACATTTCAGATAATTCAAAAGCACCAAAGAAAAATGATCCTACATTTGACAAACTTTATAAATTACGAATATTAATCAATATTCTAAAAGATCGAATCAAGAGTGAGGCTACTAAATCTGCATCTGTGTCGGTTGGCGAATGTATGATCAAATTCATAGGTAGGTCAAGCCTCAAGCAGTACATGCCGATGAAACCGGTGAAACGGGGTTACAAGGCTTGGGCTATGGCTATAGTTGTAAAAAACCCGTTAACTACCGTTAATTAACCAAATTTATGGTTAGCTACCGATAAAATGCAGTTATTAACGGTTAATTATCCGACTGCGACACCTAAAAAGAGTAAAGTTTTTTTTTTCTTTTCTTTTATAGTCAACTCCTCGGTCAAGTGAAAAATCGATATCTGAAAGATAAAGATTTAGTTTTAGATGTTATAAATTATATTTAAAGCGACATACACATAGTACAGTCATTTGGTTACCTGGAAAGTTTTCCGGGACTTTTGAAAATTATGAATTTTATAGATTTTGATGTGCTCTTTTCGAATTTCAACTTTGCCACCCCGTATTTTTGCCGCTCGCGCCGCCATATTGAAAAAATGTCACCTAAAAGCAGTTTTTTGGCAATATCTCCTTTCCGACTCATTTTTCGATAAAAACAGTTATATACAAAATGAAACTAGACATAATTTCCTACAATTTATGTATTAACCTTTTTTTCATATAGTCGCCGCCGCGAAGTGTACTCCAACACGCGTTTTGATCAATACTCATATACCCAATCTGTGACAATGAATTTTAACTGATTATATTTGTGAATTATAGCAATAAAAGCAAATATATATATATATATATATATTTAAAAAACCATATATATATATATATATATATATATATATATATATATATATATATATATATATATATATATATATACTATAACTATAGAAATATATATATACTATAACTATAGATACGTATGCTTCACAACATCTGCATATAAAAGTAAATTTGAGATAGCGTCGCCACCACCAACAGAAGCAGCAGCACAACATTCGTTCCGATAATATGTTTGGTCAATAATAGTCTCCGTTTCTTCTTCATCATCGCTATCTTGTGATGGAACTTGCGAGTTATCACAGGTAATCAGTTAAAATTAAATGTCACAGGTTGGGCGTATGTATATGAGTAATGATCAAAACGCGTGTTGGAGTAGACTTTGTGCCTCGCATGCAAAAACTGTTGACTTTATGAAAAAAAGGTTAATACATAAATTGTAGAAAATTGTGTCTAGTTTCATTTTGTATATAAATGTTTTTATCGTAAAACGAGTCGGAAAGGAGATATTGCCAAAAAACTGCTTTTAGGTGCCACTTTTCCAAGAATATGGGGCGAGCGGCAAAAATACGAGGTGGCAAAGTTGAAATTCGGAAAGAGCACATCAAAATCTATAACATTACCAATTTGCAAAACTCTCGCAAAACTTTCCAGGTAACCACTATTTTTCGAACCAAATGACTAATAACCCAATTCTTTAATTATGTATGGGTAATTTAACGTAAACGTAAATAAATGACGTATACATCGATATATATGTAATACGCACTAGATTTAAGTTAAATATTCGTTTGCTATACAATTATTGAATGATAACTCAAAAGGGTAAATACTTACCAGTGGACATCACGATGGTCAAGTTCTACACTATTTACTTAAATATTCAACGAAGTACGTCGCGTCGGCTGCCTTACTCGCTCCGTCTCGCTATACTGGCCGCGATATCGCCCACCGTGTGTCCACTGCCCCGGCCGCCCCCTTCCCGCAAGTTGACGCTGGCGTCATCGTGTAACTCGCAAAACACATTTTAAGGAGCTAGCGTCATCTAGCGGTGGTAGCGTAATATGCATAAAATGCGGTTAATTAACCGTTAATAACGAAAAATGCTTATTTAACCGCATGGTTAAAATCGTTAATAACCAGCTTCGCATCTATAGCTATGGCTGACTCTTCAACTGGTTACTTATATGATTTTGAGATATATACTGGCAAACATGCTGATAAAGTGGAAGAGGGACAAGGATCAAGTGTTGTACTAAGATTGACTGAGACATTGAACAGTATGACGCATGTTACCTTCGATAATTTTTTTACCACGGTGAAACTGATGGAAGATTTTTATGAGCGTAACATTTAGTCTACCGGAACAGTTCGTACCAACAGAAAATATATCCCGCAAATGATGAAATGTAAAAACAAGATGAAGAAACACGATTTCAAATGGCGCACAAAGGAGCATACAAGTGCCATCCATTATTGGCACAAGACAACAAACCTGTGAACGTTCTAACCACCGCGTTTGATCCTACAAAAGTTGTTGATGCGATGAGGACACAAAAAACTGGCGAAAAAGCCATCATCAAATGCCCTCTTGCTGTAGCAGAATACACCAAAAGAATGGGCGACGTCGACAGGTTTGACGAAAATCGAATAGATACTGGATGCGAATATTTTTCTTTCTTTTCGAGGCTGCCATTGTGAATTCTTATATACTTGTACAAGTCAGTACATGAAGGAAAAAATATTCCTCAATATAAATTTAGAGAGAGACTGGCGTTGGGACTTATTGACGGTTTTACTTCGCGCCTAAGACAGTCAGATAACCTCGCATAGAAACATAAGAGAAATGAAACCGTCACTGACAATGTTGACTTCAAAGGCCGTGGAGTACCAAATGAAATTCGCACCGCGCAAGTTGGTATACATATGCCTCGTGAAATCCCGACGTTTAGACGTTGTCATGTGTGTAGTACACGTGCTCGGAACAAACGATCACGTATCACATGCAGCACATGTAAAGTTGTATTGTGTACGACACCATGCTTTGAAAAGTTCCATATGTGATCTCATTTACTTATTTATATAACATTTTTTAGAAGGTCTAAGTCAGACCGATGTTACGAGTCTCAGAAATCCAAAGTGGATTATGTTTTTTTTTTAGGTTCAAAGTGAATTGTTAAGTTTTTTTTTAATGTTTGAGACATTTTATTATTACGCACATTGTGATTAATTTACCCAAAGAAGTAAATTTAATATTTTTTATACTTACGAGGGTCATTTGAAAAGTTCTTAGCCTAACATGGTTAAAGTCATTGGTTTTTTTTATAACTACCCTCATTTTGTAGTTACGTTATTTAGCAACAAGTATGCACAGTTTAGTTTATTCACAGTAACTCATTGTTCGTTTACAAGTGATTCAAGACAGAGCTATTTTTGAAAATGGATAAAATTGAACATCGTGCAGTGATAAAATACCTGAATTTGAAAGGTTTAACTCCAAAAGCTATACATGAAGACATGTCTGCTACTTTGGGTGTGTCCGCTCCTTCGTATGCGACTGTTAAAAACTAGGTGGCAGAGTTTAAACGTGGTCGTGAGACCATTCAAGATGAGCCCCGTAGTGGCCGGCCTTCGATTGCTTCCACTGATCAAAACAAAGAAAAAATCAACATCTACGCCCAAGTTTACCTCGTACAGAAACGTCATCATATGCCTATATAGCCCGAGCACCAATAAATTCAAACACATCAGGATCACAAAGCATACTTCAGCCATACTTTTTAGACAATAGTAATACAAGAACGATACAAATTTCAATCCCTGAAATATCTACACCTTCAGAAGAAGTAGACACTGCGGCTTCATATTTATCACAGTACATGCAAAATGAACTATAAGCATCTGGAGGCCGCATAGGCCGTCGTCTATTATGATTTTCATCATTACAATTAATAAAAGTAACTATTAAAAACCTTCGAGTTTTCTTGCCTTTAAAAAATCTGGGCAAAGTACTTTGAATAAAGCCATCACATGTGTCTGGTATTATGCTGCTGAGGGCTTGAGGTGAAATAATAGTTGAGAATTTAAATCTTCATTTAAAAAAAATGGTGAGGGCTGTGCACACGACCGTTGGTTAACGTGAAACGTCTATATCAGCAAGTCGCTTTTAGTATCGTTTCCGTTATTCTACGCCATGCTCTTCCCCCGCCGCCCCTCCGGCCCCGATGCAAACTTAAGGTCTTAACAGCGAGCTGACTATATACGCCAAATAATGACATGCGATTCATGTTTCTATGACTTTTAGCTTTGTAATTATTAAGGTAAGACGATATAGACCAATTCGTTACAGTCCAGTTTTCTGACCTGGTACCCACGTGTATTGGAGTGATTTTAAAGACGTTTCACATCAAAAAGCTACTGGTACTTCTTCGTCTTCTGATTAAATCCGTTGCGAGTTCCAAGGCTGCAGTAGTTTTAAGGTCTTAGCCCACTTATACGACTCTGCTCCAACACCGCTCTCACCCAATACCGGCCTAAATTAAGGCGACTGCTCGCAGTCTACGTGACGGCTAGCAGGCACCTAGCTCTCCACGCGGCGACAGCTAGCAGACACCCAACTTATTTTGCGTATTTTGCGTCACTGGCATCAAAAAGATAATGATATCTTCGTACGTCTATCAGTTTTTCTTTATTCATAATGAATACCTTCAATACTAACTAGCAGTCAGCGCACAGTCAGCCCGCGGACACCGCGCAGACCCCTTGCAACTCGTGATAAGCGAGGCGTCACTACCGAGCAGTCTGACAGCGGTAGGCTCGCCGACAGCGAGCTGTCTGCTAATTTATGTTGCCAATGTTAAGTATATGTGACACAATACAGCAATGCTTAAAGCCCACATTTGAAGCACACTGCACGAGGCGAAGCGGTGCGTGTCGGGTGCCGAGTGAATGAGACACTAGAGAGAGTAGGTTGAGGTATATTTCTTCACTCATTCTGAGACAGTTGTGCCAATTCTTTGGAACAACTTTTAATTCGGTTAATAAATGAACATGGGAATAATGTTTCCTTTTTTTTAACCACTCTTTACACTACTCTTTGCGTTTTTATTTTATTTTTTAAAACTAATAATAAACCAAGCACGGCTAAAGCGTCGTCGTCCGATGACATCTTGAGAATAAAATGGTGTTGTCTTCAGTCAAAAGTGAACGTGTGTGGCCACAAGGGACGTCAGTTTTGACTGTCAGTTAAAAAAAACCGAACTCGTTTTCACGCCTGGGGGAGGCTGAGGAGCTGGGTCCACAGCTGATCGTTACATTAACAACATTCTTCTGGATCACGTCGTTCCCTACGCACAGTTTGTAGGCGAAGACTTCGTCTTAATGCACGACAACGATCGATGTCACACGTCGCACATTACTCGGCAGTTTCTCGAAGAGGTCGAAATACACACTATGGACTGGCCTCCGCTTAGCCCAGACATAAATCCCATCGAGCATTTATGGGACGAGCTCAAACGAAGGGTGCGGGCCAGAAATCCCGTCCCTTCGAGAATAGAAGGATAGAAGGTAGCGTTATTAGAGGAGTGGGACGGTATACCTCAAGAGACTGTCTTGTTTAATATGTAAAATAACTGACCACAACTGACAACCTCTCCCTAAATTCTCATTTTTGAAAATTGTCTGATAACTATATGGAAGAAAAATGAAGAATTTTTATAACTCAAGTCCTGTGTCATTAATTATATTTAATTTAGTACATAGTTATAAATATGTAACTTTAATTAAATGATATGCGTTAGGGATCCATAAGGATTCCCCCTTCTGTTTTAACTCATTTCCTATTCTACTCAGGCTGAATCAGTTAACGCGTCTTTGCAATCCATTTTTCACCAGCAACAATTGTGGGTTTTAAAAACCCATTTAGATTAATACATACCACTGGTCAATTGACATTATTTCAACAACACTTATTACTATATATTCTAACTTATATCATCCTGGTCACTAGCATCAATTATACCTCCCTCCCCCCCACCTCCCCCTTTTGTTTTTTTTTAATTATTTTTTTACCTCTATACTAGGCTTGCAACGAATAGTATATTCGGCCATACGCCGTATACCGAATATTCGGCAAGCTCGCTGACCGAATAGCCGAATATTAGGCAAAAGTATTCGGCCGGAGTGTGACGCCAAAACTTGTATCGACCGATTGTTTCGCGCTCGTTTGTTATAATGTACTCGCCGCGCGGCCTAACAAAATATTTGTCACCGCCAGGAAGTAGTGTTTATTCAGAGCGTCTTTTCTCCGAAGCTGGGATGGTCTACGAGAAAAAAAGAAGAAAATGCAAAAAAACTTGTCTTTCTGTACCATAACCTTCCCTTATAAATTTTGATTACTGGTTATGACAATAATTCAGATGCATTTTAAATCTTTAAATTTTCTTATAAAAGAAGATTATGTACCTGTGTTATGTTCCAATGATTAGTTGATTGGTACATAACACAGCACATAATATTTATAAGAGAAATACAAATATAAATATATAATGAATCGATAATTTCTTTTATTTTACCAATTATCTTAGTTTAGCAAAATATACATATTACTTAAGTATTCGGTATTCGGCCGAATAGTATGTAGATATTCGGTATGCGGCCGAATACAATAAAAGAAGCCGAATAGGCCGAATACCGAATAGTAACCGTATATTCGTTGCAAGCCTACTCTATACACTAAGTTCCTAAGATATTTAAATATTTAACCCGACTACGATTTCATTATTAGAAGTTATGAATGTCTGTTAAAAGGTAATGATCAAAGATAAATTAATTAAATGATTTTGCACCTAACTTGAATCACCTACTTAAGTTTCTGTTCCTGATATAGTAACATATTAAATATCACACACAAAAAGAAAACTTATCAAAAAAAGAAAAAACGAGAAATAGATGAATCTACAAGTGAAAGTAACATGGAAATAGAATTGATGGATGGACAATGCATTATTAGACAAAGATGAGGAAAATATAGAGATTGTGGAAGAATCTGAAAAAGCTGATTCCATTGAATATGATGACCCGTTGACAAGTACCGTTGCCAAAGGACAGTGGGTCTTGGTCAAATTTGCTACGAAAAATAGTGTTAAACACTATGTTGGCGTGGTAATAGATTTAAATTGTGACGGAATACCAACAGTCAAGTATGCCAGAAAAAGTATATACAGAGGGATCGAGGATAAAACTACATTTGTTTTCCCACATGTACCCGACATTTGCGAGGTCAGACATTTAGAAGATGTTATATGTAAACTACCAGATCCAATGGCAGGTCGAAGAGGACGAATATTTTTCAAATTTTCTTTTCAAGGCTATAATGTAAAGTAGCTTTACTTAAGGTTCCCCTGGAAAGTCATATCTCCATACAAACTGCGAAAAGGAATTGGGTAATATTTGATAATTTTGGTATAAAATTAAGCATTAAATCAATTAAGCTTATCATAATCGACGTACGTTTCTATACAGCTTTGTTGAAAAATCAATGGTTGAGAGGCTTGTAATATTGAAACCATTGATTTTTTAACCAACCATTAAAATTAACTAATAATAAAAAGTAGTATTATAGATTCTACTCTCGATTCTGAACGAACTAGTTTCAAGTTTTCAGTTAAATCAATTACAAGTTGTATATGATAATAAATAAATGTTATTTAGTACAAATTGTAATACATAAATAAAGATTTTACATAAATAAATATATTTATGTTTAATTTAAATTAAAGTTCAACAAGTTATGGCAAGCTATGATAATTCATTGACAATGATATTATCTATATTTTAAGTAAAGTAAAGTATCATCACATTAAAATAACCTCGTGAACGTTACGAACCCCTGATTTTAGTCATATGTCAGTCTTGCCCCATATCATTATTTTTTTCAAATAGAAGAAAAAGGAACCGTATTCCTTTATGATATAATTGAAAATGCATTACTAGGTACCGAAACACCAACGATTTTTATTTAAATGTGCTTAAAATGTTAGTATTAAATGAATAAAGGTTACTGTTAGTCTTGCCCCGATACATGGGGGAACACTAACAGTTTTACCTGTCTTATAAATTATTTGCTAAGAACCCTCTGGATGCACTTACGGTCATATGTTTACGATTGCATGAAAGCTTATAGTATCTTAACAGTATTATTATCACATTTAAGGCAGGCCAAAGAGCTAAACCAATATAACCAATCCTAACGAAATGAAAGAAAACTATGTTAGTCTTACCCCATTTCACCTAATATCAAGAAAGAATGGCCTGTACGTAACGAATATATACCTAACAAAATGAATGTTAAACATGATCCTTTGATAGATCCCAAAAATGTAATTTTGCCACCTCTTCACATCAAGGTAGGATTGATGAAAAATTTTGTTAAAGCACTCGACAAAAATGGACCGGCCTTTGAACACTTTTCTGAACCAATCATAACTATCTAAATTGTCCAAGATGTCCAAAATTCATTAAACAATCCTGAGCCTGTATTGTGTCCAAAATGTCCATAGTAACACAAAATATAAGGCCCTCGAGAGACTAATTTCTATTATTTTTTAAATTTCTATTTTTTTTTCTTTGTTAACTAAAATTTATATCCCGTATGGGTTAGTTATAATATGTACGTAAGTTAATAAACTTGTAATTTTTAATTTGCTTATAAAAATTGCATCTACTACTAAATAATTTGAGATTCGATGACGCTTCGACTAGAGAAGACAGAATAAAGACTGATCGTTTAGCACCAATCCGAGACATATTTGAAACCTTTGTCCAGCTTTGCCAAAATGCGTATACACCATCCGAACACCTAACTCTTGATGAAGAATTGGTTGCCTTTTGAGGGAGGTGCGGATTTCGGCAGTATATCCCATCGAAACCCGCAAAGTATGGAATGAAAATACTATTCTGAAGTGTAAAAAGTATCGGGAATATGTCAATAAAAAGACCCGCGTAAAAGAGGTCGTTCTAATTTTTTTACTGCATGTTGGTAGCACTGTACTGATTTAGCGCGCAAAATTTGAGCGGGATCTGTCATTTAATTTGTTTTAAACTACACTTTTTGTTGGTCATAGTTTTGAGTCCTCGGCGATTTTTACAATGGAAAATATTGTTGAACAAAGAGTGTGCCTTAAATTTTGTGTTTCGAATGATATTTCATGTGGTGAATCACTAAAAATGTTGCGAAATTCCTACGGCGAATCGTGTATATCGAAAACAAGGGCTTATGAATGGTATAAGGCTTTTAAAGAAGGCCGAGAAGTAGTAGTGGACTTGCCTCGTTCTGGTAGACCTTCAACCGCTACGACCAAAGAAAACATCGACAGAATCAAGAAGCTAGTGCTCGAAAATCGACGTATGAGTCTGAGAGAGTTGGCTAGTGAGGTGAACATATCTTTTAAGTCCGTCCACAATATTCTCATGGACATTTTAGGCATGAAACGCGTCGCCGCTCGACTAGTTCCAAAAGAGCTCAATTTTGTTCAAAAAGCGCAGCGAAAGCATGTCGCTGAAGACATGGTTTCCCGAGCTTCTACGGATCCGACCTTTATGAAACGTATAATAACTGGCGACGAGACATGGGTTTATGAGTATGACATGCAAACAAGCAACAGTCTTCAGAATGGCGTCTCGAAAACGAGCCGAAACCCAAAAAACCGCGGCAAAGTCGCTCCAAAATCCAGGTGTTGCTGACAGTTTTTTTTGACTACCGTGGTGTGGTTCACTCCGAATACCTTCCAGAGGGAGAAACAGTGAATAAAGAATATTATTTAGGCGTCATGAAGCGTTTGCGTGAGAGTATCCGCCGAAAACGTCCAGATTTGTGGCGACACAACTCATGGATGCTGCACCATGATAATGCACCATCACACACAGCCATTATAGTGAAAGAGTTTTTAGCGAAAAATTCAACAAAAGTTCTCGACCAAGCACCGTATTCACCTGATATGGCTCCGTCTGACTTTTTTTTATTTCCCAAGTTAAAATTACCACTTCGAGGAACACGTTTTGAGTCGATAGAAGCCATAAAAGAAAATTCGCTGAATGAGCTACAGGCCATACCGCAAATAGCCTATGAAAAATGTATGGAAGACTGGATGAAGCGGTGGAGATGTTGTATTGCAAGCGATGGGGCCTACTTTGAAGGCGATAAAATAAATTTAGATGAATAATTTGTATTTTTTGTTTTATTGACAAATTCCCGATACTTAGTACACAGAATGTATATGCCTTAGTCGACGCTAAAACATTTTACACCATACATTTAGAAATTTACTGCGGCAAACAGCCAGACAACAGTCCGTTTGCGTTGAGCAATAAACCATTTGACTTAGTCAATCGTATGGTAAACTGCGTTTCCGGCTCGTCAAAAAATATTACTATGGACAATTTCTTTACCAGTTCTCGTTTCTTATGATCCAAAGCCTCGAAAGTACGTTTATATGATGTCTTCCCTTCATCATGATAAAGAAATCGACCAAAAATAAAGTTTAAAAAACTAAAACCCGACTACTAAAAACACCCTCTAAAAAGTACGAAACAAGAAAATAGTCTCCGCTGAAATTATTATGTACATACTATAAAACAATTACCGCCTTTTAAATAAACAACTTACTTACACGTAGTATTTTTTAACGTAGCTTTTTATATATCATACTGATAGAGATACGTTTAGAGGATAGCCGTGGTCGTATGCCACTTTGATTTAATTTCATTATTATAATGAATCTGTTTTGTTACAGTAGGTGGCATACGACCACGGCTATCCTCTAAACGTATCTCTATCAGTATGATATATAAAAGGCTACGTTAAAAAATACTACGTGTAAGTAAGTTGTTTATTTAAAAGGCGGTAATTGTTTTATAGTATGTACATAATAATTTCAGCGGAGACTATTTTCTTGTTTCGTACTTTTTAGAGGGTGTTTTTAGTAGTCGGGGTTTAGTTTTTTAAACTTTATTTTTATTTAACTTATTTTGGAGTTATGTGAATTCGTGTTATATATAATTATTATGCAGAGCAGATTCATATAACAATTAAGGTTTTATTGTTTTATATTGTATTCAAGTAGTAAAACTTCCACGCCATTTAGATGCCTGAATTTATAAATTCTAGCAATTATCAGGTGATTGCAAGCAAACCTGTGAGCAGTAGCTAATAATATTTATATATTTGAAATGTGCTAATAAAGCTCTTTCATTTGATACCCTACACGATACCGTCAAGAAAAATTTTTTTTTACTTCTTTACTTTATGTCCCCTAGAGGGCGCTGTAGCAATTTTAACGTGACGTCATGTAGCCTATAACCAGCGGACGATCAAGAGGCTTCCAACGACACCTCATTTGTCTAATTATGATAACTAGTTTAGAAATTATGTGGGAACAGATGAACATCCATAGCCACATACATACATACATACATACATACAGGTCAAAATCATAACCCTCCTTTTTGCTTCGCCGTAGTCGGGTAATAAAACTGGAATCAATCAGAAGCCATCTATGATTACATTCTATAATGAAACCAAAAGTGGAATAGACGTGGTCGATAAACTTGCCAGAACATATGACGTTTCTCGCAACAGCAAACGCTGGCCTATCATTTTATTTTTCTCGATGCTCAATCGTGCAGGAATCAACGCTATGATCCTACATATGTTCAATAATGGCAATGAAGCTGGAAAATCTAACACTAGGAGGAAGTTCATTCGTGATCTGGGAATGGCTTTGATTGAAGACCACCTGAGAAACCGCAAAGATAATCCACGAAATCCAAGGGATTGTCGTAAGCGCATACATGTCTTACTTGGTGAACCAAGTGTGGAACCACCGAAGAAGATGCCAAGACGTGTAACAAGATGTTCGGAATGCGATAGAAGAAAAGATCGAAAGACCAAGTACGGTTGCGAGCGATGCGAAGTATGCCTAATGCCTAAGCATGTAGGTACTTCGCAAACTTCGTTTCGTGCTCTAAAGCACGCATATTTTTTTTGTAAAAATTGTGCAGATTTGAACCAACTGGGATCTCATGAACACTAATTATGTTTAGTTATTATTGTTTCTTATTTCATTAGGCCCTGAAATAAAGGAAAATGAAAAGTTTTTAGTTAAGTTTTTTTTATAAGGCTAAACATTTTTTTTATAAAGCTTTTTGTTACAATGCCTATAGATATTAAAAATATTTATTTTACTTATCAAATTTATTTTATTTCTATCTCCGAATAGTCTAAAAACAATATAAATATGTATAAAATAAATTTTAAAATGATATTCTCTATATATAGATAGATTTATGTTCGGGTATAGGAAACCCCACATTGTGCAGGAAGCCACTTTTAACATTGGAAAAATTACCGAGTTTTCCTTCATTACGTTAAGAGGTAGTAAAGTTTTGGCCAACAACCAAGGCTAGCTACAGCTGGATTTTTGAGAAGTTTTTAGCATTGTATGCTATTGTATATAAGGATCATAAAGGTTAGACGTCAACAGCCATCTTAGTGACCGACGTGAGCAAACGGCCTGGGAGGTCCCAAAATCCGGATGATGTCAACAGCTCACATGAGCAATCGGCCTGGATTGACAGTTGACCACAAATCCCAGATGTCAACAACTATTTGGGCAAACGACGTGAGCAGACGTCGTAACTTTTCAGAAATTCTTAGCATTTGTTACCGACGGGTTATCCTGATAGTGAACATGGGAGAGACCGATCAGAATACTAGCAGAAGTAAACTTGGTCAAAGGCAACGATAATAAAGTAAGCAACCAAATAGTGAGTGAAGTGAAAACCGTGTAATTAAAATGCGATTGAACCGGCAACACCAGTTATACCAGTAAGTTTTAACATTTAAGCCGTGGCTGTAGATTCGCAGCGTTCTACAATATTTATTGGGGATTGTAGAACATATTTCGCGACGAGCGAGTGGAGCGAGCGATACGAGCGAAGCGAGTCGACCGAAATGTGTGCTACAATCCCCAATAAATAACCTACTACCATTTAAGCAATTTATTGACAGAGGCTGATGTTCCAGAAGAAGTTATCAACGGCATTACAGTCCAGCACATTACCGTATAAGCGTTTGACAATTTTTGAACAACACGTATCCAAACGGATGGATAGGAAGAGGTGGACCAATTCCATGGCCTGCACGGAGCCCAGACCTGACGCCTCTATACTTTTATATCTGAGGCTATATGAAAGAATTAGTTTATAAGACTCGTCAATTCTTTGACGAATTATTATATTACGGCCATATATCATAGTCATGATCATATTCAGCCTGTGACCACGGCCGGTGCAACCTGGTCGAAACGTCAGGCAATAATAAAGGTATGTAAATACCCTTATGCATGATCGCGTTAATTCCCGTTCTTATATTTCATAAATCATGCAACGCGAAAGTTTAAAAGTTACAAGAGACACTTTTTTTGTGTTATCTCGAATATTTTCTTTTTAATATTTTTTATTGCTACTTTGTATTTTAAACATTCATTTGATATCAGATTCACAATTATCGCGGACCACGCGACTTACAGGTCAGTTCGCTATTTTCCTTCGAGCTGCATAACTAACAGTTTTTTTACAATTTTCATAGTAGTATTTGCTATTAGTTTAAATTATTAAATCATTAATGTCGAAATTTAAATATGAGCATCGCCATTTCTCTCCATTAGACTTCCGCAACGTGTAATATTATGATAATAATTTGCCGCAAATTTTCTGGAGTTCATAGTGTGATGACACATCATACATGACATATATTTTTTGTTCATAGTATTTAACTAGTAACATTATTTTTTGTATTTAAGAATTGTAATGTGCCGAGACATTAATTTGCCGCCAAGGCAATAAGACACATTTTGTGTCATAAAACAATACTATTTCCATTATACTTTTGTCGGCACCACGCTGGGAACTATAGACAAAGGACATATCTATAAAACTTTTGCCAGAAACATCCTAACTGCTGCACATGGACAGTTTTTTTGTCGACGCCCGCCATAAAATGTAATTTGAGAATATTGTTGCATTTCTAGAGAGCGTGGGAATGAATCCTAGCTTTCTAAAATAGGCGTAATTTAGGCGTGGCTTTGTTTGAACGAATCAGATACTTCGTTTTCTTAAAAATATTTACAGGGCGAATGAGCGATGACCAGGAGAGTTCGGAAGGCGGCGCGTGCGCTGGCTAGGGGTGGAAGGCAGCGGGGGTGATTTGGGAGACGCGGAGAGACGACTCTAGGGCATTCTGGATCTAGGCGAGCTACGTGGAGGACATTCTGGGTTTCATCGGCGAAGACGCAAGACATCGACAGCAATAGCAATCCATATTTGTAATCTTAGTATTAGAGTATAACTTCTGTGTTTGTTTTCTTTTGCCAAATAAGGCTACTTAACTTAGAATCAGTGCCACGAATTTCTTCGGCAATTACCGAGGGTAATGTACCTGTTTTGTTCTCTGTTAATTTAACCCGACGATAAGATTAGTAATAATTGTAATTAGCTATAAGTAGCACCAAGGATATTAATCTAGAACTTACATAACGGCTTAACTGCCTTCAAGATAATATTTTGCAGTGATGTTGATAAATAATTTACAAATAGGAGTTAGAATTTGCCTATAATTAATACAATGTAAAGGCGTTAGTTTTGATTAAATTACTAAATATTAGCCGTGATTTTGTTACAGTGGGATTGGTATATCTCACTATAGCTACCGTTGTTAGAATTATTGTACGTAATCAACATCACACCTAGGAAATTACTATTTTGGCAACATAGCTTTATTTCGGGTTTTGTTTTGCAGACACCGACCAATATAATTGGTCGTCGATTGTTTTAAAATGTAGAATCATTGTTGGAATCTGGCTAGTAATCTTGCAGAGACGCCGAACGTTTCTCAAGATGAGGCTTATGGGCTGGAAGCATTGGTCTACATAGAGAGCCATTTTATGTAAACTAAAACTATCAGATTAGAGGTGGGGCCTTTTTCCACGTTTTTTATAACACTTTCTAAAAGCACGGGCTTTCTGAGTTGTGTGGCCAAAATGTAGATCAAATTCGCCTGTACTGATAGTATAAAAGTAACGAATATTATGTACCAGTATTTCATCAGAACTAGTAAAATAAATCATTTCATTTCATTACTTTAACACTTGTTTCTCTTAACATTTTTGTGTGCATGATTTCCGCTTTAAGTCTATGTAAGAGGCGATACTGACTGAACGATTAGTGCAGTTATAGTGATATATATAATATATATTTGTAAGATTGTGTTAATAACCCTAATAAATCGGGATAGAATCGTTCTTGCAACCATCGCCTCATTCATAGAAATTGTCTCGACACTCAAACCCCATTTATGACTTTCAACGTTTACCATTTGATACATCAATACATGCCTGCAACAGTTTATCCAAGCTGGAATAAGTATTATCGCAGATACTAAACCGCCATGACGCTACTAGAGTCATGGTAGCCCTGAACACAACTATTCATAGGCAACACAATACATACTCTATCGTAACATAAACAAGCACGACTTCGTATTTAAAATAGCAAACATAGCATACAAGGTCGCTTCTTATTTTTACATGTTAAACAAAGCAGCTCGATTGTGCATTTTAGAGGTGGATGATAGACTTATTCGTCAGAGTGTTGTTGATTCGCGAGCGATGCGAGAGCGTCGGGTCTTTAAAGTTTAGGGCCTAAACACAACAACCATAGACTGTTTTGATCACATTATAGGAAGATATTAGTGAACAAGCTATATGGCCGTAATCAGAGTCTGAATAGGAACTATTATTTATTAACTGTGACATGTTGCTTTGACAAGCAATTGTGTACTTACTCGTACTTCTATGAGCCTGCTTTGTGTCGATGTGCTGTTGATCAAGAACCTAGCAAGTATCCTATATTCACTAATTCAGTTCATATATACATATATGGTCGCAATGCCCTGGCAAACACAGTCAACACTGTTAATAGCCGTGGCTGAGTAAGCAGACAATATGACGATTCGGTTTCTCTACTGACTGCCAGACCAGGCCAGTCGAGCTTCTGACCGTTCCACCACACATTCCTCTCATACGACTCGCTTCGTCGACATGTCCTGGGCCCAGTGACTTTCGCATAAAAGAATTAAAATTCCATGGTACTTATGTGACAAAAGAGGCCTATGGCCCACTAAGTAAGCGTTCGCACGCAGACGAGCGGAGTCAGAAAGATGTATTAGATACACCCCTGGATGCAGGGTCTTAGGCACCCCTCTCGGTAGAGTGAAGCTGGCTGGAATCCTCGCTACCTCATACGTGTCGTTACGCGGTTCAATCATCTGTCTGATGCCTTCATTATGCTCAGTAATATTATCACCTTACAGCTAGATACGGGCTAATTGTAATGCCCGACTGGCCTAACTACTTTCGAAGGCGCTACTAGCAGACCTGACAGAATAGCGATGCGATGAGATATATTGTCTGGAGTCATAGTAGCTTAACCGAACCTTGAAACCGCCAACCAGCTATCATAAACATGATTAGACTTCCCATCGACACAGAGTATGTTGCCTATAGAAAGTCGTTTAGTAAAGAGACGATCACGGAAACGGTAGAGTCGAATACATGTACGTACCAGAGGTCGTATGTATAGCTCTCACGCGAAGTAGGGCTCGTGTCCCATCACAGAAATTGGCAGCCGTGACCAGGATACTGGTGTCCGACACCAGAAATTGGTGGCCTTGACCAGGATATTGGTCTCCGACACCATAAATTGGTGTACGTGTCCAGGATATTGGTCTCCGTCACCAGAAATTGGTGCCGGGTGACCAAGATTATGGTTACTCATATCATAATAAATTTTAATATTCCTGTACGAGGAATTAGTGCTTGTTACTTATTCGAGTAGTTTACTCGCCGATCTTCTGGTTTCGATACCAGAAAATAGCTCTTTGTAGCACTATGAGTGCCATAGTCAAGCATAGATTAAAAATTGATTTCAGAAACATAACATAGCTATAGTCTAGATTTATATTAGTCTTCTATCGTAGGACAAAACTATATATTTTATAATGTGTTATTTGCCTTTACACAGATATTATTTGGCTAAACATATCTACATACAGGATAAAACAATATACATAACTAATTGTTATTTGGCTATTACACAGATATTATCTAGCTAAACATAACTACATACAGGATAAAACTATACACATTATCATGTGTTAGTTGACTTTACACAAATGATATTTGGCTTAATACAGCTTGTTACATGACAAAACTATACACATGATCATTAAATGTTATTTTGGCTAAACAGTTGTTTAGTTAAATACATATAACTAATGGCGATAAATAGACACGATGCAAGGATAAACTGTAGTAGGTGTTATTTAGCTTAACAGTTGTTACTGGGCTAAACGCACGTTAGTCGCATAAGTCTAGACTAGTTTACACTGCACTTACTTTTCTAACGTAAGGTCAAACTGTACGCATAATCACGAGATGTTATTTTGCTTAATAGATGTTACTTGGCTAAACACTAAATAATTACACAGGGTTTGACTATCTCTACGCCGGTCGTTATATCTACAACGCAAGGCAAAACTATACACAACATAACAAGGTGTTATTTGGCTAACCGTATTTTGGAATTTGATTAATAACGAAACTTATACGCTAACGCCTGGTTTCGATATCAGAAGATTATATTGAGAATACGAAGAACTGAAGAAAATACTGGCTTCGATGCCAGCAAACTAATGTTGGATAACTATAAACTGACTTAATTGTAACGTCAGGATATTGACGTTATATCACCGTATAGTTACTGTGATTGCGTCTAGCATTAAACAGTATTACACTTTTCTGGAAAATATGGATTTTACCATGCACAAAGTTACACTGACTTCGATGTCAGCGACTTAATTTGGCAAGATAAAAGTCTGATTTAGTTATAGGTCAGAATTTACAATGCACAGCTGGACACTGGCTTCGATGCCAGCGAAATTATGTTTTACAGCAAAACACTCGGAAACGAGTTTTGCTTCGCAAAACGCGGTAATGACTTCGATGTCTTTTACCTATGTGGCCAGATAAAAGTTTGATTTAATTATAAGTTACAAACTACAATGCAGAGCTCGACTCTGGCTTCGATTGTCAGAGAAATTATGTTTTTGCAGCAAAACAATTATATATTTTGCTTCGTTATACGCAGTAATGACTTCGATGTCATTAACTTGATTTAGCGAGATGAACTGACCTGGATATAGGTCTGGAATTACACTACGGAGCATAACACTGACTTCGATGTCAGGGAACTCAATGTGGGAAGAAAGATCAACTGACCTAGTTTTAGGTCAGAAATTGATGTCCGTGACCTAACTTCAGCTACGTGTTGAATTGACAGCACGACTGAAGTCTTAATAAAAAAAAAAAAAATACACAACGTAGGAAACACATACAATCTAATACACATTTGCATGTGAGTGCTCGAGATTCTGCTTTTTACAGAGATTCCATTGTCATGGGGGAGACCTACAAGATAATAAATTAACTCAAGCTTCAGCAATTATTTGTACTAGTACTTATTTATGTAACTGTTTTCAGGTTCGTTGCCTTCTAAGATCATAATATAGGGAACTATAGTTGAATTCTTGATCAATCTAGGTAGTGAACTGTTAGTTGCGTAATGTACTAAATATTGCGAATAAATATTGACGATCATATTTAAAACTTCAATAAAACATTAAAGTTAAATCTAAATACTAAACGAGGAAGGAAATTAAATAATAAAAACACACCAAACTATCTAAAATCCTTTAAGGCAACATGTTTCAAGATAAGTAGGACCAACTGCAAATGCAGGTACCGGTACTAAGTCATTGTTAGGAAACAGTTGAACACATATTTTATTTCCTTATGATTCTTTGCTTGTGTGTCTGGTTATAAGTCATTACTATTAAGATAGAATTAAGTTTATATTTGGTTATTTTACAATGAAATTGTATAAAATACAATGTGACGAAAGGTACAGTTAGTAGTGTACTGGTATGATGATGATGATAACTGTATTAACAGTAAGAGAGGTGAATTCAACCTGGCGATGGCATTAGATAAGAAGTAAGACTATTGTCGAAAATGACAGTGGTAATATTGAGGTGATGACGATGATAGCGATCGTTGTTAGTAACTATAGCATAGTGATACTATTACTGAAGTCCTATGGGGCATTAGCTTCGCCTGGTATATGTGGTTGATAACTATGTCTAGGTACATAGTCAGGTAACGTTGACGATGGCTTTATTGATAGTGGCTTTGGTTAAACAAAGATGATATTAACTCTATAGATATAATAGCATTATGTTGATGGTAGTGATGCAATGACTATAAAATGAAGGTGGTGACTGTTTTAATAAATAATTTTATTGAATTACAATGCGTGTGAGTGGCTCTCATTTAATATGTAGTTGTAGTGGGATACCGGCTTGATTAATTTCAACAGCAACTGTGTTTATTACACAGTTGTAGTTGTACAGTAGTTACACAAGTAGAATAATGATGATAGCTGACAATGAGCTTGATTGATGATAAATAGATAAATGATGATTACTTTCATTAGACTATATGCTATATAGCCTAATATTGGGACGATTTCCATAACGATAGCGTTATCACAATGAGGCAATGACGATAGTATAGGAATGACTTTGGTTGAATGATGACCTTAATTAAGTTAGCATAATAATAAGGTAACTTTCAAAGCTAAGGTAGTGGAGAGATAATGGCTTTGGTTAGCTGTTTGATGACTCTAACAGCAGTGGCTATATGATTGCAATATTTAGACCATAACCAAACTAACGAAGATAACAGCAAGGCATTGTCATTAATTATTTCGCTTTAATTGATGGAATTAATAGCGACCGCAGTATGGGATACTGATGATGATGATTATGGCTTAAACTATATAGAGCCGGTCGAATTTTATACTTCCAGCATTCTTCCGTATATTATATACTTTAGATATTATGTCATACCAGACTTGTGGGTCTTTGGTATTAGTCTTTCTGTCGATAAGTATGTATACTAAGATTATCGGGCTGTCAGCCCGACAGTCTGTCTGTTTAACCGATTAACAAAATGAGCTACACTAAACAATACTGGGTCGAGCTGAATCTAAATGATATGTCGAACATTTGATAGATTTGTGTAGCTGCTTGACAAAAGCAAGGAATTCTAACACAGACCGCTTTAATTAGTGACTGTGGATATAGCCTATTAAATTAAGAAACATCTACTTTAGTATTTTAAGACTTATATAACCAGATACATGCAGTAGAGTGTCAGGGTATTGAGATAATAATTTTAAAACACACCTGAGACAACATAGAATAAGTGACTCAGTTGAATAGGTGACTCACTCAGTTGAGTATAAAGAAATGAACCTTTGCAAAGGACTAACCCGATATTGAAATACTGGGGGAGAGAGTGTATAACTTAAATATTTATTTATAATTCATATTTGATAATTTCAAAAAGTTTCATGCGTTTGGACGATCACAACTCAATGACGTTTCGATGAAAGTACCTTATACTAATAAACGGGATTTAATTATTTATGTTCCCCGTAATTGATTACAAAGCCTAAAATATATTGTCCAATATTGACATTATAAGGCAATGTTACTAAAAATATGAAAACTTATAGTCTTAATAGAACATAATAAAATGTAGTGATTGCTACGGAATGTTGTAATATGTAATATGCTCGCATAGTAAAATTTAGATCAAATCAATGGTGACAAACATAGATGCGTTAATTGATAAATAATCTAATGATATGTTATACCTATAAGTCCCACGTGCATACGTATAAGTGTTATAGTAACTAAATGTTAAGAAAGACAGCGTATATCAGTTGGACTGATACGAGTAACACTTAATTAACTGGTAATGTGAGCTAAATCATGCTGACTATAATTAATATTATTATTGAAAGGCTTACTTATACGGAGTACATTATCAAATCCAAGTCATAATATAAAACGTAAAAAGGCTCTGTAAAACCTTTACCATCTTGGGGGAGATTAGAGAATTCGGTTAACAAAGGTATTGTTAGTTGTAGCGCAGGTGTGTGGCAATTGGTACCAGGTAGTTCAGTCATAAGGCAAGCCGACATTTCTCCTTACCTAAAATAAACCATAGTACCTGGACTGCTATTAAGCTCGTAAAAGTGTATGCCGAAGTAAAATCAGGTGTGCAGTTTAAATGGATATTTGAGGACCCTATGAGTCAAGTATAACACAGATGTCTTTGCAGTTTATGATCAGGTATACGACTTAGGCTAACTAACACCGTCGGTGTGACATCAACAGCATGGTTGACCATAAAGCGAGCAGACGCATGATTATAATAGAGTAAATTAATAGTACATAGATACTTAGGCTCGCCTAGTCCTTGTGAAATTGGGAAAGGGACTTCTTGAAATATATTGATAACTTTACAAAGTTGTTACGCGATACGCATAACCCTTTTGAAGGTAAAGTCGAGACAGATTAATCCTCTTCTTAAAGCTAGTTAGCACATCTAAATTCTCTAGAGCATATATTGATCTGTGGCAGTGCAGATAGTATTGCTGTCGCATTATTTATTCAATTCAAATCAATCGACAAACCAATTGACAAAAGTTGACAAATCAAAGCATGTTCTTAATATGTAAACATATAAGTTATTACATTAAACAAAAAAAATTTGAGCCAACCAGCCCATTCTAGCATCTTCGGCGGTCAAAGGTAATGTAAAATATAACAAATGATGCATGCATGATGATAGAAGCATTTATTGTACTAAGTTTGTGTGTATTGTAGTAAAATATATTAATAAGTATGTGATAATGATATTGTAATTCACATCGTTCAACAGTTAGATTATACATATAACTTAAAATACAATCATGAAATATAAACGAGATGAAGAGATTTTAAAATTGAAAGCGTCAGTATTTTATATCAGAGGAAAATATCATAAGCCCTGATATTTGCCTATAATGTAGAGTTATATGTACAAAACTCCGATTAACTATATTTGGCTATTGCATATCGATAACCTTGGTAACACACCTAGGAATCCGATGAAATCTGTCTCAAGTGTAACAATGACTAACTTTTCATATCTATGTTGCTGTGAAGCAGTATATAAACCAGAACATAACAATTTGATTGAAGATTGAAATTGATAGCGTTAGTAATTTGCGCAATTGTTTTACTTTATGTTGGTATGACGTAATCCATACACATAAAATCTTATTGGCGTAATTGTACAATTATGAAATATAATGAGACTTATAAGTATAAACTTGAAAATGATCAAGTCGCCAACTCTTAAAAGTTATGAATAGAAGGATATATAAGACTCAATTTCATATTTAGCTCTGACATTTTAATGGCTGCTATAGACTTTGGAGCCATCTAGAACAGGAGGCAATAGTGTCTATTATACTATTGAGAAGAAGAAGAAGAATTTTTATAGTTAATTGATCCTAGGGATAGTATCCTAATAAGATAAATTTAATCAGATTATTCATATTTATTAAGTTAATCTAGTATATTAGGATTCTTATTGGTAGAGTTTTATGGATACTGTCTTACGTCTATCATATTGTAATAAGTGAAATAATCTTATGGGGAATACGATAAAAGGTTAATATAAACCATATCAGTTATTTATCAATACGTCATATCATATAAGATTCTTATTGGCAGGGTAGTTACGAGAAGTACGCCCATTTCAATTGTAATAGATACAGTCAATAATTTAGTATCTATTTGTTGTTAGAATAGTAGCAACTAGAAATTTTGAAATTTCATTATTTGCCGACAGAATGAGAAAAAAAAACTGTCGTGGACATCCTACTTGTAAAATTGCAAATTGTATTGACGTAATAAGAAATATACAGTTATATATATATTCCAAAGAATAAGGGTCTTTGAAATATATATAGGGGGAGAATTATGTGATGACACATCATACATGACATATATTTTTTGTTCATAGTATTTAACTAGTAACATTATTTTTTGTATTTAAGAATTGTAATGTGCCGAGACATTAATTTGCCGCCAAGGCAATAAGACACATTTTGTGTCATAAAACAATACTATTTCCATTATACTTTTGTCGGCACCACGCTGGGAACTATAGACAAAGGACATATCTATAAAACTTTTGCCAGAAACATCCTAACTGCTGCACATGGACAGTTTTTTTGTCGACGCCCGCCATAAAATGTAATTTGAGAATATTGTTGCATTTCTAGAGAGCGTGGGAATGAATCCTAGCTTTCTAAAATAGGCGTAATTTAGGCGTGGCTTTGTTTGAACGAATCAGATACTTCGTTTTCTTAAAAATATTTACAGGGCGAATGAGCGATGACCAGGAGAGTTCGGAAGGCGGCGCGTGCGCTGGCTAGGGGTGGAAGGCAGCGGGGGTGATTTGGGAGACGCGGAGAGACGACTCTAGGGCATTCTGGATCTAGGCGAGCTACGTGGAGGACATTCTGGGTTTCATCGGCGAAGACGCAAGACATCGACAGCAATAGCAATCCATATTTGTAATCTTAGTATTAGAGTATAACTTCTGTGTTTGTTTTCTTTTGCCAAATAAGGCTACTTAACTTAGAATCAGTGCCACGAATTTCTTCGGCAATTACCGAGGGTAATGTACCTGTTTTGTTCTCTGTTAATTTAACCCGACGATAAGATTAGTAATAATTGTAATTAGCTATAAGTAGCACCAAGGATATTAATCTAGAACTTACATAACGGCTTAACTGCCTTCAAGATAATATTTTGCAGTGATGTTGATAAATAATTTACAAATAGGAGTTAGAATTTGCCTATAATTAACACAATGTAAAGGCGTTAGTTTTGATTAAATTACTAAATATTAGCCGTGATTTTGTTACAGTGGGATTGGTATATCTCACTATAGCTACCGTTGTTAGAATTATTGTACGTAATCAACATCACACCTAGGAAATTACTATTTTGGCAACATAGCTTTATTTCGGGTTTTGTTTTGCAGACACCGACCAATATAATTGGTCGTCGATTGTTTTAAAATGTAGAATCATTGTTGGAATCTGGCTAGTAATCTTGCAGAGACGCCGAACGTTTCTCAAGATGAGGCTTATGGGCTGGAAGCATTGGTCTACATAGAGAGCCATTTTATGTAAACTAAAACTATCAGATTAGAGGTGGGGCCTTTTTCCACGTTTTTTATAACACTTTCTAAAAGCACGGGCTTTCTGAGTTGTGTGGCCAAAATGTAGATCAAATTCGCCTGTACTGATAGTATAAAAGTAACGAATATTATGTACCAGTATTTCATCAGAACTAGTAAAATAAATCATTTCATTTCATTACTTTAACACTTGTTTCTCTTAACATTTTTGTGTGCATGATTTCCGCTTTAAGTCTATGTAAGAGGCGATACTGACTGAACGATTAGTGCAGTTATAGTGATATATATAATATATATTTGTAAGATTGTGTTAATAACCCTAATAAATCGGGATAGAATCGTTCTTGCAACCATCGCCTCATTCATAGAAATTGTCTCGACACTCAAACCCCATTTATGACTTTCAACGTTTACCATTTGATACATCAATACATGCCTGCAACAGTTTATCCAAGCTGGAATAAGTATTATCGCAGATACTAAACCGCCATGACGCTACTAGAGTCATGGTAGCCCTGAACACAACTATTCATAGGCAACACAATACATACTCTATCGTAACATAAACAAGCACGACTTCGTATTTAAAATAGCAAACATAGCATACAAGGTCGCTTCTTATTTTTACATGTTAAACAAAGCAGCTCGATTGTGCATTTTAGAGGTGGATGATAGACTTATTCGTCAGAGTGTTGTTGATTCGCGAGCGATGCGAGAGCGTCGGGTCTTTAAAGTTTAGGGCCTAAACACAACAACCATAGACTGTTTTGATCACATTATAGGAAGATATTAGTGAACAAGCTATATGGCCGTAATCAGAGTCTGAATAGGAACTATTATTTATTAACTGTGACATGTTGCTTTGACAAGCAATTGTGTACTTACTCGTACTTCTATGAGCCTGCTTTGTGTCGATGTGCTGTTGATCAAGAACCTAGCAAGTATCCTATATTCACTAATTCAGTTCATATATACATATATGGTCGCAATGCCCTGGCAAACACAGTCAACACTGTTAATAGCCGTGGCTGAGTAAGCAGACAATATGACGATTCGGTTTCTCTACTGACTGCCAGACCAGGCCAGTCGAGCTTCTGACCGTTCCACCACACATTCCTCTCATACGACTCGCTTCGTCGACATGTCCTGGGCCCAGTGACTTTCGCATAAAAGAATTAAAATTCCATGGTACTTATGTGACAAAAGAGGCCTATGGCCCACTAAGTAAGCGTTCGCACGCAGACGAGCGGAGTCAGAAAGATGTATTAGATACACCCCTGGATGCAGGGTCTTAGGCACCCCTCTCGGTAGAGTGAAGCTGGCTGGAATCCTCGCTACCTCATACGTGTCGTTACGCGGTTCAATCATCTGTCTGATGCCTTCATTATGCTCAGTAATATTATCACCTTACAGCTAGATACGGGCTAATTGTAATGCCCGACTGGCCTAACTACTTTCGAAGGCGCTACTAGCAGACCTGACAGAATAGCGATGCGATGAGATATATTGTCTGGAGTCATAGTAGCTTAACCGAACCTTGAAACCGCCAACCAGCTATCATAAACATGATTAGACTTCCCATCGACACAGAGTATGTTGCCTATAGAAAGTCGTTTAGTAAAGAGACGATCACGGAAACGGTAGAGTCGAATACATGTACGTACCAGAGGTCGTATGTATAGCTCTCACGCGAAGTAGGGCTCGTGTCCCATCACAATAGCCATGAATATATTTCATCTACTACTATTTAACGAAAAACATTCAGAATTATTTGATTTAATAACATCAAAAATTGTAGCGACAGTGGATCGACAATGGAAGTAGATAATAAAAAAACAATAATCTCTGAGTGAAGACATTGAAAAAGATGATGTATAGGAGGCACCAGAATAGGATCCTTTGATAATGGTAGTTTAAGATAGCAGGTAAGATCTAGCATTACTTGACATTGAATTGACCAATCATTAGAGATGCTGCAATTGCTATAATCGTACGCTTTACAAAAAGAAGTTGAAACTCCACAATCAGATATTCCCAGTAAGACAATTGGCATATGTAACATGAAAAGTTGCTGGTCCACCAAGACCAGTAGAGATAATTCAAAGAATTGAAAGGGAAATTTGTAACTTATTCAGGTTCTCAAGTAGAGGAGTCGAACATAATACATGGTGAAAAGCATATACTCGTATTGGGGCATTTGATGAGTTTGAGAAAAATGTTGCCAAAATTAAACTCAATATATTGCAGTAAATGCCAGCGACAAATACGTAGCTTAAAAAGATACCATTGATGTTTCTTTTTTCATTTCCACACCAAAAAACAACTATGTAGTAATCACAGCGTATCTATAATAATAAAAGGCTTTGTCCTCACTGACTGACTGACTAATCAACGCACAGCCCAAACCGCTGGGTCTAGAGATTCCAAATTTGGCACGTAGGTTCCTTATGACGTCTAGGGGTGCACTAAGAAAGTATTTTTCAATATTCATCCACTAAGGGGGTGAAATGGGGGTCCAAAGTATGTATGGGGAAAGAAGATTAGTTGGACTATTTTATACGAAACTTTACACAAGTACTTCTATAGATAAATGAGTAAACACGTGTTTCAGGATTTTTCAAAATTTACCCCCTAAAGGGGTAAAATGGGGTGAAAAAGTCTGAAAATCGTCATGGGTATTGTTTTTATGGTTTATCGGGTCGCTGATTATGAAAACAACAACTATTTTATAATCCAACATAGCCGACGTGACATAAAATCTCCCCTATGGGGGTGCGATGGGGTTGAAATGTCATAATATCAATATGGGTGTTGATTCTATGGTTTTCTGGGACGACAATTACGAAAATGGCATCAATTTGAAAATATAACATAGTGGACACGAAATTACTTAAAAGGATTTGTCAAATTTTACCCCTAAAAGGGTGAAACGGAGGTCCAAAGATTGTGTAGGGAAACGAGATTGGTTGGACTATTTTATCCTAAACTTTACACGAGTACTTCTATAGATAAATGAGTAAACACGTGTTTCAGGATTTTTCAAAATTCAACCCGAAAAAAGGAGTAAAATGGGGTCAAAAAGTCTGAAAATCGTCAAGGGTATTAGTGTTTTTAAATTTTATCGGATCGCTGATTACGAAAACAACAACGATTTTAAACTTCACCGTGGCTAACGTGACCATCATCGTGTAATTTTTTTAAGCTTCGGTTTATCCTTTTTATGCTGATGGATGTGTTCCCTATACAATGTAGGCGCGCACTAAGACGGGATTTTCCGAAATCCCACCCCTAAGAGGTTAAAAATAGGGGTTGAAAAAATACCCTCTTTTTAGAAATCGATTCACCTACTATTTTGAGACTTGGTGGAATGGTTGTTCATAAAAAAAGGGGATGTTTATGGGTAACTGATTAACTTTTGACCAGCGCCCAGCCAAGAAATGTCTAAAAATGTTATATTTATATTTTAATTAATGGGGTTATCCATGAGGGTTCATCGCTCACCTCATCCCCGTAGTTACCACCGGAGGTTGTGCATCGCGCGCTTAGAGCGTAAAAAAAAACGGTTTCCCTTAAATGAAGATAAGTACCGACTTTATGGGGTATGCCTACTTAATATCAGAATTTCGGTATTTTTCAAACAATGACATCAATATTGGCTAAATTTATACTTGTGGAAGATGTGAGAGGAGCTGGCCTGTTTCGCTCCATCTCCTACCACTTGCATGGAACAGAGGTACACCTCTGATGATGCACGAACCTCCTGATGACACATCATCAGGAGGTTCGTGCCACCTATTGTTCACTTATTAAACAACTGGAACAATGAGTTACAGTTGTTGAGTGAGGACGGTAAGGGATGCGGTCTTGAGGAATCTCTCTTTATATTTCCATTCCCATTATTGCATCAGACCACCCCGTTCAATTTGAAAGACTTCAATTGCCCATAGAGGTGTTTCGCTATGACCATTAACCAAGCTCAGGGGCAGTCTCTAAAGGACGCTGGGGTTGACTTGAGACAGGACTGCTTCTATCATGATCAGTTATATGTAGTTTGCTCACGAGTAAGTTCTCCTGGAAGCCTTGCAATTTTGCCTCCTGGTGCATGTGCCTAAAATATTGTTTACCGGGACGTCGTAACCTAAATGGTGTATGTTTGTAATAATGGTCAATGTCAAACAGTCCTGTATGGGTGAAAAATTAAATATCTGGAATCTTAACAAAAATAGACGCAAATCAGGAGTGTTCCCGTAGCGAAGCACGGGTACTTTGCTAGTACTTTATAAACAAATGATTTTCGTGTATAATATTAGATTCGATGTTCGACATGTTTTAGATCGACTATAACAATAGAATTACTTTTTAACGTTAAATTTTTGCACGCTGCTAAAAACAGCAGAATATGTTGGATCACGTAATTATAAAAATACCCGTTAAATTATAAGATTTCTGTTAATATTATCTACCATTACCTGGAAATAACTTTTGATTTAATAATGAAAAAACTCGTTCTTTGATTTTGATACTGATTAAATAAATTTAGTAGACAAAGTACATTTGTTACTGATTTCACAATTTTTGCACACTTTTTAAATCTTAATAAATAGACTTGGAACTTTTAGAACGACAGAAATCAAATCGATTTTCCTCTATGCCTCGCGTATTTTTATTAAGCGACCATGACATTATTAAATCTAACAAACTGTCCGAAGTCAATTATGATGGTCCCTAATCCCCTACTTTCACATCCCCTCTTCGGTTCTATGGTAAGCAGTGAAGTGACCAAGAAAGAAAAACGAAAAAGACCAAACGAGTAGTTGTTTATTTTGTGATATTACTGATTATTTATGTTATTTTGCAGAGCAGGAACTTCGTTAATGGCATACATTTTTCAGTCAACCGCTTCTCGCAGCTTATTTGACAACAGACGCATCATACTTGGTACGAGGAGCGAAACTAAACGATAGCATTGTGGGCTAAAAGTTTTCGGAGTATCCTACAAATATTTTCATTTTTAATAATTATTTATTTATCATCAATTGCACGGTATTTACTATATTTTAAGAAACCTGGAACGCCTGTCTGTACCTTGATAATACCGTAAGGCGAAACCGGTCGGTAAAAATATATTTAATTAAGTGGAACAGTACAAGTGATTTCATTCATACAAAATGTCTACAAAATTGAACCAAGTGCCAATAATCACCAGTATCAACAATGTTTATCCGTGAAATGAAGTAAAAATGAAAAATGTTTTATTTTATTTGTCACTTGGCCGTCGTGGGTACTTACACTGTTTTATAAATCATATTTCTCTTCATTTTTGCCTACTAGCATTTCGGAATTTAGTCATAACAAAAGTGTCAGAATAAAATTATAGGAGAATTCATTATATTCACAAAGAACTTTTGGCCGTTCAGCAAACAGCTAATAGAGTGGTAACTGATTCCTGCAACTAAATTGACAGTTTTTGTCAAGCACTACCCAGAAATAGGTCTTTTAGCCTCTCGAGTAGCTCATGTAGTTCGTAAACCTTTTTAGCGTTTTGGTCCAACGACACGAAGTATGTCTCCTTGGACCAGAACGACAAATAGGCAGTATTTTACGATGCCTTCAGCAGACAGTGATTACACTGGCTGACATGGATTTTTCTACCTCCATTTCTCATACATACCAATTAGGGCTTGCATTCGAATATTCGAATTCGAATAATAAAGGGGTTCAAATATTCGAACATAAAATCGGCGATATTCAAATATTCGACCAATGTTCACAACGCCAAACTCGGAGCTTTCGACTTGCCCAAAATATAATTTTCAAAGTTCGCGCTGGACGTTACGTTTAGAGTGCGCCCGCCGCCGATGGCACGCTCGGCTCCCGAGTAATCCCGAGCGATATCATTCGTCAAAGCTGAGAAGCGATCGGGATTCGGGAACTCTCAAAAATCAGTGCGACGACGGTCGGTGATTTCGTGTGTCGTGCATTTGTCAACCATTTTTACTTTGCATTTTGCACGTGTGCGAATAATTTTTTGTTGTTTGTCGTCGAGGTTCTAGTCTTGTTGAGTGAGTTTTGTGTGCCTACAAGTAGCTGTCTAACCATCCATTATCCCGTAAAGGAGTTATGCGTTTTGATGTAAGTAGCTCCATTTCTGACGTATATATTGACTATTATATATATCCTAACGTAACTATAGCTGGTCTTGAACTTTTTATTTATAATGTTTAGTCCTTATAGGGTTCCATACCCAAATTATGTTAACGGCACCCTATTTTACTGTGCTTAAGCTGTCTGTCCGTCCGTCTGTATATCACACACAGGCTTTTATAGTATTTTTTCGATGTTGCAGGTATTGAATTAAACATACAATTTCAAACATGGAGCAACAGAAACTTGAATTTAAAGAGTACATCAAAGGTATGCGAGATAAGTTCCCAGTATGAATTTTTGTCTTTAAGAACTTCAGACGGAATTCATGCGCAAATTAAAAAATGTAAATAGGTTATTAAATGCCGAAATACAACTACATGTTTACACAACCATTTAAAACTCCACCCTACTGGGCCTACTGCCGATGAAGGGTCGGCCACGACGGCATCGGTCACACATTCCAACCTGCAAGACGATAAAAATGAGCCAAAGAAGAAGAAAGTTAAATTAATTAATGAATATTTTAAAAATCCTGAAGATGACATTGAGAATGTGGTATCAAAAATGACTGCTTGTGACGGTCTTCCATTCAGCATTTTCTGTACCTCTGATTCCATTCGAAATCTCTTTAAAAAAAGCGGCTACCTCGACTTGCCCAAGTCATCGAACACAATTAAGAAGATTGTACTAAAAAAGAGTACGCAGTTAAAGGGCGATCTGAAGAACGAATTTGAGAAATTGAAAGTCCAAGGGCAGAAATTTTCCGCTTCTCTAAACGAATGGACTTCAGCCCGTAATCGACGTTACATGAATTTTCATTGTCCAAAGTTTCAAGGCAAGGGATTTAGGAATCTTGCACTAGCGAGAATAATTGGCAGAGGAACAGCAGACCGTTGTGCTAATATTTTGAAGGCCAAGTTAGCATCCTATAATCTGTCTTTGGAAGAGGACATAGCATGCATAGTAACAGACAGGGCAAATGTGATGTGTGCTATGGGTCGACAAGTGTCTTCGTACCACCAATTATGTTTCGCGCATGGTATCCAATGTGCAGTACTGGATGTTATATACAAAAAAAATCAAGATGGGCAAGAAGAAGAACTGTTAGAATTTGCAGGAAACACAGAGGAGACAGGTGAGGATACTGACTCTGACAGTGATAGCGCAGAAGTTGTATTTCAAGTAGAGCAACATTTGAATATGTACAGAAACCGAGACCTACATGTATACAGGGATGTGAATTTAAAAATTATAGAGAAAGTGCGAAAAATTGAAAATTTTTTTAGGAAATCACCTACCAGGAATGAGTTTCTCGATAACTACCTTCCAGAAGAACAGAAAAAATGGGTTTGATCTTAGACTGTAAAACCAGGTGGAGTAGTTTAGCCGATATGGTCACAAGATTTTTGGCACTAAAAGACCCCATTATGAAAACTCTAATTGATTTAAAGAATCCTATCACGTTTAGTTCGGCTGAGCTGGCTTTGCTGCAGGAATTGTCCACTTCTCTAAATATTATAAAGGCAACAGTAGAGGTGCTGTGCCAGGAAAATTCAAATCTGCTTACTGCGGAAACAGACCTTCAATTCATGGTTGCGAAACTTCAAGCGACGAACAGTTTAATCAGTGACTTGCTACTCGAAGCTCTGAAGAATGGGATTGCTCAGAGACGCCTACTAAACCTAATCTGCTCTTTAAAATATCTACACAATCCCATAAAATATTACGCAAAGCCACCTTCGAATATCTTTCCATCACCAGGAAATAGCACGATTACTGAAGTAATAATGGAGATCAACGAGAGATACTTTTGTAAAAGACAGGACAGGAAGATGACATAGCTTTAGTTCGGCTTCAGCAGCGACTATGCCGGCAACAAAACGAGACAACGCGGGAAACAGATGAACCTGAAATGAACTTCAAAGAACAACTACGATAAAAATAGATAACACCGTTTCAGCAACTCCTTCTACATCTACCGCAAATTTATCAGATAGAGAAGAGTTGGAAACGACTGCGAATGCAAATGGCGCTCTTTGACGTAGGAGGTCCTAGACTAGACATGGGTAACTCTGCGCTACGCCGCGCAATTGCGCTAACACAGTTCACTGCGCTGATGTGTTAACACATTTTTTCAAAAGGTATTGGCGCACGGCGCAGTTTCAACGCAAGTATCAAAGTCAACCATCCAACACATCCAGCGCACCACGCGCTGTGCACCGCCGTGCGCCAGCCGGCTCAATCAGTGTTGCAAAAGTTCCCGATTTATCGGGAGATCTACCGATTTCGACTCTTCTCTCCCGATAACCCGATTTAGTGACCCCATCTCCCGATTTCTGATCTTTTCACTAAAGTGGCAATTAAAAATATTATTATATACAGGGCAACACCAAAGGTAACATGGTAAAACTAAATCAAGGCACGGAGATTCCCCTTTACTGCAACACTATAGTAACTTGTTAATACCAAATCAATGCACGGGCTGCGGGGATACCCCTTCCTTCCTTGCAAGGCCCTTCAATACCGCAACATACGCAAAACAAATTGCACCGAAATGCCTGTTATAACAGAGTTTATTATTGTTTGGTAGGCAAATGGGGGAAATTCCCTAAAAATACAAAAAGATGTATCGGAGAAAATAACCAAAGTTGCTTTAATTTTAATATTGATGAAAAAATGTTCACAAAAATAGCTAGTAAGAAGTGGTATGAAGATGAAAATCATTAATATAATTAATTACTGTACTATATACTAATAAATCTGCCTTTTAACTCTTGTTTTATTCCGAGTAAAAATCTCCCTATTTCTTCCGATTTTTAGCAGGCAAATTTACCGATTTAAAATTTTTCACTTTTGCAACACTGGGCTCAGTGCCGCGCACATAGGTACACAACGCCGTGGCGCAGTGCGCTACGTAGCTCACTTAGCAGCCGGAAGCGCGTTCGAACTCATTGCGTCATGGCGCAATTTTGCGTTAACTCAGTGAGCCGGCGCAGTAAGCTGCGCTAGCGCTACTGGGTTAACGCACGAAATTTTACTGACCCATGTCTATCCTAGACATATTTGAGCCAAGCATTCGAATTCCTCCTGTGTATACCACCTACAAGTGTAGAGTGCGAAAGGGTGTTTTCGCTAAATATATTTGCAACCATTAAAGATGTTCCTTAAAAGATGATTCCATAGACGCGCTAAGTTTCCTTAGGTCCCATTGCCAAGGAAAACGTTGAAGAACGAGCCAAAGTTAGATGATAAGATTAAAACGTATTTTATTTTTGAGCAATGTACCAAAGACCTGATCTCATAATTCTCATGACGATTAATTATTTTTATTCTTACTTAGTTGATTCTTTCTTATAAATCGTTTAGGTTTTGCTACGCAGACCGCAGTGCGAGTAGCGAGTGTGACGTTACGTACATACTACGTATCTACCTATCATTAGTCCGAAACTTTATTTGCCAGAGGTTTTATTTTCCAGAAATCTCTTTTGGTCGAATGCTTTTTTCTATATATTTTTTTTAATTCTCGTTTAATTTGTAATTTAAAATGTTTCTAACCTAACTGATATAAGGGTTTCCAGTACGTATGAAGAACCATAAATTAATGTTTAGAATTTTGTAGATACTTATTTACGGTTACATCAAAGATTTTAAGTGTGTTACTTGTTATTGATTGTTTGATTTTATTATAAATATTATTACAATACTCCGACTTCAATTTATTCGAATGTGTTGTATTAACTTAAGTTGTAGTTGGCTTGATTATAAAGCACCAGTTTTTTTCTAATTTTTGTACACTATGAGTCAAATTCCAATTGTTCTTCTAGATGTTTACTAAGATTTTGTTTTGCTTCAGAGAAATTAGACTTTAAGTAAGACATTGGCAATTAAAAACAATGATGACTATAACAGTTTTTAATTATACGAATAATTCGAATAATACCAAAAAAAAAGTCGAATATTCGAATATCAAAAATTTTGGAATATTTGCAAGCCCTTATACCAAATGAACCAGGCTACTGAATTCTACCTATCGTCATATTCAGATTATTTCAGATAGAATCGGGGGTTTTCCTAAAGGTGATTAAGGCCATACCGACATAAAATACCTTTCTACCTACATATACAGTTAGAATTGTCCTTTATAAAGACATTTTTTAACATTTTTCAAGCTGGTTAAAAATGTTTCTTATTTCCATTGCCAAAACCCCATGAATGTTTTTATACCACTAAGATGGTAATCAAGCATACGACCTACCTGATGGTAAGAAGTCTTTGTAGCCTATGGACGTTCAAACATATTCTCATATGTAATTTTGAAACTTCTCAATAAAATTTCATGTATTGTAAACCTAGTTAATGTCATATGGGCTGTAAAATTTGTAAAATCAACATAACAGGGAACAAAAAAATACATAAGACCGCTAAATTCACAAGTGATTCAAGAAAAAATAAAAAGAAATCGCTTCTGCAAAATCATTATCTACATTTTATAAGCACACTCCATAACAGCGTTACCTTAAGAACTCTAATGAAATCGTCATGCAAAATTCTTGTGCCCAAAGGATGTGAATGTTAAACAATATTTTTTTTTAATAAACGTGAGACAAAATACTAAATTAATTAAAAGACACTCGATAAATATTTAAGTACATTTATCAGTTGTCTAGCACCCATAACACAAGCTTTGTGCTTAATTTGGGACTAGATGGCGCTGCGTAAAATTGTCCAGAAATATTTATTTATTATGTTCGTCACAACAGCAAACTAGTTTCAATCTCAATTGGGCGAGTACATGAAGAAAAAACAATTTTAATATGTTTGTTTATAATGCATTAGTCGCGATACCTCCCAAGTGCAGTAGTGCTTACCTTTAATGTTGAATAAAATATGTATTTAATACGATAGTAAAATATTTTTTAATTAATATATGTAGTTAGTCCTATTATACTCTAGAAATCAATTTAAAGAAATATTAATATCATAATGTTAGTTTGTTTGTTACGCTTTCACGCCGAAACTACTCGACCGAACATCATGAAACTTTGTACACATATTCTCAAAGGAAGGACATAGGATTACTTTTATTAAAAAAAAAAAGTAAACGCGGGCGAAGTCGCGGGCGGAAGCTAGTAATAAATACGTGTTTTATTCTAAATTAATTGTAAGGTGAGTGGTATTGCATTTATTATAACCCGGGCGTTAAACTTTTTCTGATAATGTGCAGGTAGCCTAAATGTTACACAATTCAATCACTTGTGAATCCAGGTATCTTCATAAACAATTAAATTTCTATAGCTCTGCCATATTTTAATAATCTTTCTAAATTATCTATGCCTTATCGAATTAACTGTCACAAACAATAGTCATATTTACAATAAACATTGTAATTTAGGAAGCATTTTATAAAGTGCACTTCTATTGAAATTATTTAAAAAAAAAACTATTATTTTTATGGTACGTTTAAACGCATGCCACGCAGTCAAGCAAGCAGCGCCCGTCGACAGACTAAGCCAGCCAATCACACGGACGGGATTCATGATTACAGGCACGTGTGCGGGGCGGGCGAGTGTTTACACGCTAGTGTCCGTGCTTGTGCCCGTCGAATGCTAGCGTGAAAACGCACCATTACATATGTAAACTTCAAGCTACTAATACTAGTAATGTTAGGGTGGTATGCCACTAGAGATGAAAATTACGGTAAGTATCGGTAAGAAAAGAAGTTTTCGAGAAAATTGTGCTGAAATTATAATAATAATTTTAGTTAAAAATATGTAACAACAGCTTTTTCAGAGAAAGGCGCGCGCACAATGGGCCAGACCTATCTACTTACATATTATATTAAGCATATCAAATCTAAAACATTTTAAATATATACGTGAAATCTATACTACAAAATTATACAAAAATTAATTAGATAATGCATGTTACTGAGTAACCGATGCTCCGATTTCATGAATTCATTGTTAGAGTAAGTAAAAATTATTATTTTTAAACTTGTTAAATTGGAAACTTTCAAGTAACTTTCAACTCACTTAATATCTTTGTCCAATGTTTGACCTCTTTGATCAAACATTGGACATTTGGATTTGTTCAATGTTTGATCTCTTTGATCAAACATTGAACAAAGATATTCGTTATAATTAGATGAATTTATAAAAACTAAACCTGTTTATTTGATGAACGATTACGTAGGACATACCCTCTCTATCGAACTTATTAGAGATGAAATGTAATTAATTATTAAGTTATTGGGCCTTTGTTGGCACTGACACGTATTACAAATATTTTTTTTAAATACATATTCTTATTTTTTTTTTTGTCACTTTTTTTATCTACTAGTATTTTGGTCGGATGGATAGTTACAAATATGCAAAGAAATATTGGAAAAAGATATTTAAATGCCTTTGCACGATTAATGTCCAACAGTAAAAATATAGTCCAAGACATTACAAATGTCAAATCATAAAATGTCCAATCATAAAAAAGTCCAAACCTAAAACGAACAATACATCTTATCCAATTTCTTTTGGATAAGTGACATACCACCCTTACACATACAATAGTACTCTTCTACTATTATTCATAGCACTAAAGCTATAAAACACTATACCTCCTCTTTTTTGTCAGATTTGTCTTTTTCACTACATTCTGCATCTCCTTTTTCACTATTTACTATACCATCACCTACTTCCCCATCTTCTACAACTCCATCTTTATCACTCCCTACTCCAAGCTCTTTCTCCATTTCTGTTACATTCATATCCTTCTCTTCACAATCTTTATCATCATCATCATCATCGTCACCCTTCTCACAATCTTCTGTCCCTTTCTCGCCTGCGTCATCTGATGGTTCATAGGAATGTAATTTAAGCTTCTCTAGCCATATGCCCATTGAGTTATCTTCAATTTCTCCTTTTACTATGTTTGGATAAATGTATTGATGTTTGAACTTTTGCACTGCGTCTTCCTCAGCTTCCCACGTAAGACTTTCATGGCTGACTTTAAATTTGGCGTCGTACCTGTCGTAGTGTACCTGAAATTTTCAGATAAATAAGAATTGCTCTGCTAACGATGGAGATGTTGAGACCGTTTGTCACCTAGTCAAATTAATTACTTTTTTATCGCCTTTCTTTTTTGGGGGTGTAAGTGGTTCATGAACGTCATCGAACCAAAGCCAACCTCACATGCACGTGGTGCACCCTGCTGACTGACAAACGTGTCTCTGATGAAGAGAGGTAGAGAGGGCATATCTATTTTTTAAGCCACCCGACTGGGCAAGTACCTCCACCTCGAAGAATACCGCAGCCAAATAACAATTCCCTTGAAGGTTGTTGTGTTCCTGCGAGTGAGTGAGGTCACCAGAAAGAAAGAAAGGACAGTACAGGCTGGCAACGGATCAGCGACCCCTGATTTGTATGTAAAACATATTTGTTGCTGATTGCTTGCCATCAGGTAACCCACATGCTCGTTTACCCCCCTCTCATATCAAAAAAAAAACCTGGCAAAATATAGCAATTTTGTATGTAAAACATATTCCGCATGCTCAATAGATTTTTTTTTTAATTTCGTACATGGGACAATAACCAAAAATCATATGGGCAACGTCCCAATAGCACACTCTTTACCGACCTTTACTGATTGTACTTACCATATCTAAAACCAGCCCCAGGCCCGGTGCGGTGGGTATCATGACCTTCTCCTTGCCGAATGCTCGCTCCATCACAGACTGCTCTGCATGTCCTCGCACCACAGCTATCATCAACCCCACCATTTTCCGGATCTGATGCAGCATGAAACTCTGACCCTGGCAATTTTTATACATTTGTAAGCTACAGTAACTTTAATCTATAATGAAGGCAACAGAAAGGAAGGCAGCGGGGGTGGCGGCGCGCATCATTGTTTCATGTTGCGAGCGTTAATATGGCTACGGTAACCGCTTCACATCAGGCAGGTCGTAAACTTGGCCCGACGTAGTATAATAAAAAAGAATTCGCTATGTGCACGACAATAGCGCCACCTAGCGTGTAAAACTATTGGATTTATGTCAAATAAAACATTTTTGTAATAAATAAAGTAATTAATAGATAACACAAAAAGACGATAATAGTAGTTTATGAAACTGTTGCATAATAAGGGTTATTAAAATACGAGTGTAAAGGCGAATGTTATAAAAGACAATACGAGTATTTTAATACCTAATTATGTGCAGTTTCATACACTACTTTATCTAATCTCATGAAATATATGATAATAATATTTTAAATACAACCATGAAGTTAATTTAACAGCTATAATTCTTACTTAGAAATCCATTTGCAGATCGAGCATGCGTAGTGCGCATGCGCGACGCGCCGCGCGGCGCCGCGTTCACAGATTATGTAGAAAAATTTTGCAAAGTTGCAATGTAGTTGCATTGCAACCTGTTTAAAATACCTGTATCCAGGGCTGAAGCTGTATCGAAATGGTAAAAAAGTTATTTTACGATACAGTTGTCCATAAAAGAGCTGTATCGAAAAATAACTTTTTAAATTTATTTTGATAGCTTGTGCGTAAGACTGTCATTATGATACTGTGTTTAGTTTTTTAATGTGTAAATTTCAGTATGAGATTAGATAAAAGTAATTTATTTTGTACTCCAAATAACACACGGCTTGGCGCCAACGGGCCACCAACTACAGCCACCGGTGGCTACGCGCTACCGCCACTTTTGTAACAGTGGCTGAAGCGCGCGACAGCCACCGGTGTTTGGAAGTTACCACATTTTATAACCCTCTCGCAGCTGCGCAGTCTTACGATGGATTCCGACACGGAAAATTTGCTCGGGCATTTATTTTATTACGCAGACGACGTAGACGACGTCGTACAGTATAACATAACTTGCATTTCGATAATCTACAGACATCCAGTAAAGTTTTTTAGACGTAGGACGTCTAACGGTTAACTGCGCGGGGGGTGAAGCAGCGCGACAGTGGCGGGTGCCGGCGGCTTGTGAGGCCTGCAACCACAAGTGGCGAGTCGCGGACACTGCAGTAGCGAGTCGCCACCGGCCACACGTGTGCGGCGAATTTCAACAAGATGTATGAAAAAGCGCATTAACTGCTATTGGTCGGCCACCGGTGGCTGTGGTCGGTGGCTCGTTTGCGCCAAGTCAATGGTCCCGGCTGTTCTCATAAGGCTCAATTTACACCGGCGCGGAACGGAAGCGACTTATTGCAACTAAATTGTACAGAGCATAATGAACTTTATGTCAAATGTGTAACATATAAATTTAAATACGATGCAAAAAAGGTCGCGCGACTTCCGGGGAATCCACGCACATCATCATCATCATCATCAGGTCAATTTAGTCTCCACTACAGGAGTACGACCCTCTCTCGTCCGTCTCAGACGGAAGGAGGATTTGGCCTACACTCCCCACGCTGGCCAGACGGGTTGGGGAGGCCTGATCGATTTTTGATAATGTATTTCCCTTAGTCGCCTTATACGACATACGCGGGAAGAGACGGAGTGATTCTATTCTAGTCTGCCAGAAACCACACGGCCAATCCTCGCACATTCTCAAGAATTCTCCTAGCTATTGTCGGAGTCGGTCGGGTCACTGCAGTGGAATGCGCGAGAATACCAAAGCATTCCTGCGACTTCGCGCGTCATGAGGCGAAATTGACGCTTTCATTCCATGGCGGTATAAATTGAGCCTTAGATGACAGTCATTAAGACAAGTCAGTGGCCTTTGGGCGGCTTGAAAACGCTAGCCTCCGCCAACACGCAGTTGAGAAGCAAGGTGGAGTATGCTCTAAACCCCTTAGATTGAGGGGAGGCCAGTATCCCAGCAGTGAGACGAAAAAGGGACGGCAATGTCTATTTACCACAATTTCACCAATTTTTTTTTTTTTTACACAGAGACATCTAGTCCCAAGTGCTTAACTTGGGACTAGATGTCAAAGCTTATGTTATGGGTACTAGACCACTGATAAATATACTTAAATACATTTTTTTTGTAAATACATACTTATAATACATAGAAAACACCCAGACCAAGACAAACAGACATATTCATGCACACAAATTGTCTTGTGCGGGAATCGAACCCGCGACCTCGAAGTCAAATTGGCCATTGCTAACCATTAGACCACAGAGCTCGTCAATTTCTTTGCATTAAATATAAAATTATTAATATATTGTTGATTATATTTCGTATTTTAGATTTCAGTTTTGTCTCATCATTGACAGAGTTTCTTTCGGCATTTCTTCTCGTCAATGGTCATTCCGAAATGCTGGTAGATAAAAAAAAAAAATATACTTAATTGTAAAAGACGTGTCTAAGTGCCCGCGAGGGCCCACAGAATAAAGAATTTTGACTTTGACTTCTCACAGTATTCTGAATATAGTTATATATATATATATATATATATAAAACTTACCTTTACTAATAATACAGCAAATTCCATGTCAGATTCCACAAATACTTTCTCTACAACGAACGACATCATATACCTAGATGCGGACGGATCGTGAAAGTGTCTGAAAATAAGTTTTTATTTATTTATTTATTACCAAACAGATGAATGGCTTATTGTCCCTAGACAGATTGCCATGTAGCAGAAAGAAAGGAAAAAAAAAAAGAATATTTATTTAGACCAGGGGTTCCCAGCTGATGGTGCGCGGACCACCAGTGGTCCGTGAGAGAGATAAATTATGGTCTGTAATACAAACTTTAAGATGCTGTTATACAAAATACTGTTATATAAAAATTTCGATTTATACAATAATGGATATGACACTCAAGGTCCCTACACCCAGTGATAACTTTGTAGAGGTCCGCGAACAAAAAAATGTTGAGAACCACTGATTTAGACATACCTAAATGACGTACATATATAATACATAAATGACGACTCTGGAAGTCAAATGGTTGACCATGTCCACTTTGACTCCGGGGTAGCGGGTTCGATCCACACAAGAGAAATATTTGTGTGCATGAACTGTACCATCATCACAATCACGAATTAAATAAAGTATTCACTAACATTTTTATGCATACACCAATTTATAGATACATACAATTTACACACAATACAAAATTCAATTCTATCCTACAAAATAATGCAAATTTCTTTAAACTATGTTGGGTGGCAGACAAGCACACGACCCGCCTGATGTAAAGCTGTTACCGTAGCAATATTAAGGCTCGCAACATTAAAAATCACTTGCGTACCCCCACTGCCATCGCAGCAACTCCTCCCTACCTGGTGACCTCACAGAATACCTCAGTCAAATAACAATTCCTTGAGGGTTGTTGTGTTCCTGCGAGTGAGTGAGGTCATCAGAAGGAAGGAGATGCTACGCTGGCAGCGGGGGTGGTGGCGCGCGAGCAATATTTTATGTTGCGGTGAGCGTTAATATGGCTACAGTTACCGCTTCACATCAAGCGAGCCGTATGCTTGTATGCCACCCGACGTAGTATAAAAAAATATTGTAAATTCCCATGGGATATGCGATTATGAAGTCGCGGGCACAAGCTAGTACCTAAGTCAGGTAGCTATTATGATAATAGGCATCCTAAGGACTTCTGAAAATTTTCATGGGATACTGGTCTACTCCTGTACAAAATTGCAGTCCAACTTAGTCTAAAATGAAGGAACTCTATACTACTTACTTTTTTTCTGTAAAATTATGGTACATCTTCGTACCTTTATATACGCTAAGAACATTTTTAACTTTCTCCAACTTGTCCTCTGGTATCCTATATTGTTTTCTCTCTTCCACAGTAACCAGATTAGAATCAAAGACATAAGTGGGAAGGGTATAGCTGTATGTCCGTGCATTACATTTGCCTTTTGAATTAAATTTGTTCGTAACTCGTTTTATACCAAATATTCTGATACATTCTGGCAATCTTTTGTTTATTTCTTCTATGTTTACTTCTAGAGCTGTAAAATTAATAGTAAATTAATATTTTTAAAGATTACGCACAGTACTCAAGCCCAAAAGGCTTAAACTATTTAAGAAAACTTGTTAATTATGGTTATAACAAATACATTGTTATTGTGAATAAAGATGTGAATAATTATGGTCGGAAGAGAAACTTATGTCATTATAATTAAATATATCTTTCTATTAGTGATTGTGAATTTATTTAATTATAATTAAACCCACCATAATCATTATTATAGTGAAATGAATTAATCTGCCTTTATTTCATTTCACTTTAATAACAAAATAAAGTCTTTTTTGATAATTAAAACAAAATACAGGAACTCTTCTTTGAAGGTTTGAAAAAATTCAACTAAAAACATATAACCTTATATTATTCTTTACTATAAATGTGGGTCTCGTATGAAATAGTCATTGGTAGCGAAACTTTTATTTAATTATAATTAAATACTCCACTCGCTTGCAGGTCTCCTCCCCAACCCGTTTGGCCAGCGTGGGGAGTGTAGGCCAAATCCTCCTTCTGTCTAGGACGGACGAGAGAGGGTCGTGCTCCTGTAGTGGAGACTAAAATGACCTGATTATGATAATTAAATACATCGCTCATTTGCTGCATATGGTCACAGTATACATTTATGTCGTTGTTGCATGTATATCACTTTTATGATTATCCAACCAAATAAGACTTATTAATTGCAACAATAATAAGATAATTAGGCACTTCAAAAATGTTATAAACCTATTAAGAAAAATCTGGAAGTAGAAACATAATATCAAATTAAATACCAAAATAACATTCGGAAATGCCTATTGACTTCACTCCTGATGTGAAGCGGTTACTGTAACCGTATTAATGCTCGCAACATAATATATCACTTGCGCGCCGCCACCCCCGCTGCCAACGCAGCATCTCCTTCTTTCCTGACCTCACTCACTTGCAGGAACACAACAACCCTCTTACAGTTACTTACTTAGCTTACAATTACGCTCCTACCTCTCTTTTCGCCAGAGCTTCGTTTGTCAGTCAGCAGGGTGCACCACGAGCAGGTGAAGTTGGCTTTGGTTCAAAGATGTTGATAAACCACTTACACCCTATTTCCCAGAACACAATATTCACAAAATAATAAGGGAATATAATAAATATAACAATAAAATAAATATAACAATATAATAATATAACAATACTAACGTAGCTTCAAAGACACAATCTGTCTTGCAGCAGACACACCCTTATCCGTTCGTGAACTCCTCTGAAACTGGGCATTCTGTTGGTTTTGGTAATCATCATCTGTGATGTACTTGGCTTCCAATAGAGCCTTAAATAAATCTTCTTCAATAGTTCTGACACCTGGATTCCTATAAATGAAGACATCTTGCATTGTTGATTGGCACATTTGATGAAGTTTGATTTCGGCCAACTTGCCAGAATATTATATAGATAGATAGAATATAGGCCAGTTCTCCGCAGAGTCACCTACTAAGCATAGTCACATACTCAGTTATCTACTATATAAAAATAAGTCGGGTTTTCCTTCCTGACGCTATAACTCCAGAACGCACGAACCGATTTCCACGGTTTTGCATTCGTTGGAAAGGTCTCGGGCTCCGTGAGGTTTATAGCAAAGAAAATCCTGGAAAAATATGAAAAGAAAAGCGGGAAAATCTTTTTTCACATACAGCGCCATCTCTAAAGAAATGGATGGAAACGAAAAGATTGAGCCACAGCGAAGCGTGGTCGGGCCGCTAGTCTATGCTAAAAATAAAAAGCATTGTCATTGGCGAGAACATCACGATCGCCATAAAGAAGAATTGAATTAGATAGAATATGCTTTATTTGCATAATATAAATTACAAGTACTGTGAATTAATAAATTATTACAGACTTGTATATATGCAACAAGGCGGCCTTATTGCTGAGAGCAGTCTTTTCAAGGCAACCTTAGGGTAACGAATTTGTGCATGGAGTGATGCAACAAGGCGGCCTTATTGCTGAGAGCAGTCTTTTCAAGGCAACCTTAGGGTAACGAATTTGTGCATGGAGTGGGCATACAACTATTTACAAATGGAAATAGGTAATAACCTTCCTGCGCAGGTGGGATCCCACCTAGGGGGATGATTTTCATTACCAAATATGTAGAGGACCCCTACGTAGAACGAAGTAATTTTTAGTATTTTTTGAAAGAATTTAATAATTGTTGAAAGTATTTTTAGGTATTTTGCAGGATAGCATTTGAAAGTAAGATTATGACATTATTATTTAAACATGTAACATACATTAACCCTGCTACATCCAAAAGTTTTAACAATTTGAGCACTTTGATTACGTTTTATATATTTACATGTATATCTGGAAGTTTTTTGGAACTTAGAGTTGATGTTTCTGATTTACGTAAGTACCGTTTATAGATGACTTTCCTTTCCAAAGTCACCTTGCCAGAGGGTCATGTTAGGGGTGTTTTCAACAAATATGATTGTTGGACTGTAATGATGTCAAACAAGAAAAAGAATTATTATTATTTAAATAGTTGTCTTGGCCAACTTGCCAGATAAATATATTTTGAAAAATGGAAAAATTCAAGATAGCCAGATAAATATATTTTGAAAAAAAGAAAAAGAATGTGAATCTTTGAAATAATAGTACAAAATCCATTCTTACCTCTGCATACCATAATAATCAACACCACAGTACCCCAAAAGCATTGCCATTTTTTTTCGCTTAAGTCTCTCGCAGACTTTCTTCTCGTTTGATTCACCATCCTCTTTAACACTGTCCTCGGTTTTATTCTTAACAGTATCTTCCCATTGCCGCTTCATAAAACGTCTTCGAAACCGAGTCAGCTTTTTATTATTGATTTTGTCGAAATTTTCTTCTTCTTCCTTCTCAATTGTATCTACTGAAGCTACGTCCATGGCTGCTGTAGACCTAAACAGGAAACCTACGAGAAATTGCGATGATTTTTTTTTATAATATATTTATAGGAAGGAGATGCTGCGTTGGCAGCGGGGGTGCGGCGGAGCGATATTTTATGTTGCGAGCGTTAATATGGCTACGGTAACCGCTTCACATCAGGCGGGCCGGATGCTGTCTGCCACCCCACGTAGTATAAAATAAATCTTACTTTCCCCTGTCAGTAGTGTGTAGGTACTCCCAAAAAGACGTCTATAAAATTACTTTCCAATTACATTCCTGGTGTAAAAGAAAGACGATTGTCTGTGACATCTAATCATAAAATAATACAATACATTCGTACCGTAATATTTTTTACTTCTAAAAAAGTACTTTTTTGTAGGTTATGAAAATAACAACAAAAATTTATTATTAAAAAAAAGTTACTTTGTTTCGGTAAAAGCAAACAATTGTTCATATGGATAAATAAAATCGTAGCTTACCTTACATGCGGATTACCGGTCTCACGAAAAAAATATCACACGTGAACGAGCACAGGAATACTAAATAAACTTGAAAGTACCTGTTTTAACTGGATGTCTGGGTAGTTTCGTTCTCAATGTATTTACAAATGATTTAAATAATGCGACAGACATACCTACAGCAAATACACAGTCTGCTTTTAGCAGTATTTTTAATTTTTACAAAAAACTTATCAATCACAACAAATTGACGGCTGCTGTTTCCGCCATTTTGTATTTTTTTTTTTTTGCTATAATTTGCAATTTGCTTTCACGAAAGAAAAACGGTTGGCTACATTGTGATGTGCACCCGCAAATAAATGCGATTATACTTTATATCGATTTCTAAAATTAAATATAATCGATTATTGAATCGAATCTATATATATAATCGAAATAGAATATATATATAATCGATTATTGAATATATAATTGAATTGAATCGAACCATGGGATCAACCCATTATTATCCCACTGTTAGAACACGGGTTTCCCCTCGATTGAAAACGTTTAGAGCAGCGTGGGGGAGTACCCACGCTGCTCAACTGCGAGTTGGTGGAGAGGAGGTGGATTATTGAATTTTGCGCCAAAAACTAATATGTACACTGAAGTAAAATAAAGTATAGATTTCTACTCAAACCTTAATCAAAAAATTGTCCGGCTTTTGTGATTTTGATTAACCCATTAGGGACGGAGTTTTTTTTTTCTACATCGAATGTTTTTTTTCTGCAGGACGCGTCTATTAGAACATGAATTATACAAATAAAAAGAAAAAAACAATTAATTTGTTTTTTTTTTCGAGATATAGCCTGTGACCATATGGTCATGCTAGGCCAAAACAGAGTACAAAAATTCCTAACACATCAGTAATATTGAGTAAAATGTATATATCGATACTTTTTTTGTAATTTAGAAATAAAACTGCAGTTTAGGTATGGATAAAGACATTTTTATTTTATAAAACTACACATTACACTAGGCATTGATATGATACCTTTCAAAGCATTTGAGACAGAGCCCAACATCACATTTCCCGCAAATCACTCGACCAACAGCCTTGCATTCATATGCGGCACATCTTCGTCGTTTCTCTTGCGACTTTGGGAAATGGTTTACGCCATCGAAACGAACTCCAGCCAGCACTTTACCGCCGGATTTTCCCGTAGATGGACGGCCTCCAGACATTGGAGGAACACCATACTTTTGTAGGTATGTTTAGGCTATTTCACGGCGGAAACCTAATTGAGAAATTTGTTTACCGCTCTTACGCATCAGAATCCATGCATTGTTGAGAGTGACGTCAAGCAACCATGTAAATATAGGCCACCACCACTTCTTCCCTCGAATTCCCACACGGTAGCTGTTGACATGGGCATCCATAAGATCAGTTCCGCCCATGTGCTGATTGTAAGCACCAATCAAAAGTGGCCGTGGAACTTCGATTTTCTTTTTCTGGTTCCTCGAGTATCGTTTCGCAAAGCCCGTGGGGTTAACTCTGTAGAGGCCATTGTTACTACAGAATTATCCATCCAGCGGACTACTACCACATCGCCTTGGGTAGCGTACTCGTAGGAACCTCTGTCCCGCTTTTTCATCGTCTCCACCTTGGCTATGGGACATTCTTTTGGTAAACGGTTTTGACGCAATGTGCCTGTCCCACCATAACCCATTTCTTTCAAATGTACTAAAAGCGGTATCCCGGTAAAAAGATTATCAAAGTAGAACTGTAATTTTTCAGTTTTTATGCTTTCCGGTAATTCATTTATCATTGAAAGCATAGGTGCAGTCGCTTTCCCAAAGTCTCTTTCAGCCTGAAGATTGCTTCCTGGAATGGCTCCCTGATATATTTCGAAGTTCGCTAAATAACCACAGCTACAATTGAGGCACCAACATTTGTATCCGAAACGTATCGGTTTGTTTCTTATGCATTGTTTACAACCGTGCCTCCCGAAATATTCTATCATACTCTCATCGTAGTTGAAGTGTAGTTCGTTAGGGACATGTTCTAGAAACTTTTGTTTCAAAATATTCATCAGTGGTCTCAATTTTGTCATCTTATCATTTCCATCTAAATTGTTATTGTCAGCAGCATGTATGAATCGCATAATTTGTATGAATCTGTCTCTTCGCATAGCATTACAAACAAGATGGTTTCGCATGTCACTGCCCGAGTCCCAATACGACTTCTTACTTGGCAAATGATTGTAGCCAGACACAATAAGAATTGCAAAAAAACATTTCATTTCCTCAACATTTATATTTGGGTCGGGACAATTGAGGAACAAAGCATATTCAGTACTTTTTTGAATAAAAAAATTTAGTAATTCAGCATCGTAAAATATTTCGAAAAAGTTGGTACATGTAAAATCTTTATAATCATGTCTCAAAGAAGGGGTAAAGTGACTAGGCTCAGAATTACATAAATCAGATTTTTTCCACTTGTACACCTTACGCTTTTTTCTTATTGGCTCCGTAACGTCTTCATCATCAGATGACTCCTCCGGTGGGTCTACAACCGATGACCGGGCCAAGGTCGCTGGGGCCTGAAGTTGCCGTCCATTGAGGTTTTCTATCATGCCACCGTCATCCTCGTCCGCAGAATCCTCGTCAGTCAGCTGAGCCACATTCGGGGGCTCAATATATATGTTACCCACGAATTCCTCATCTTCATTTTCTAAAGCGTCTAAGATCTCGGCTACATTCAAGCTGAAAAAATGAAAAAAACAAAATGTAGGAAAAAATGTACTCATATTGACCTAGTGTGACCATACGGTAACAGTAAGGAAAACAATAGCATAACAATTATAAATATTATTAGATACTGGTAATCCAGTGTAATTCACATAACTGAACTAATAATATACAATTATTAAAAAAAAAAACCGATTAAATATGCTAAAACAAATAAAAAAAATAATACTTACTTTTTGAGACTCGCCATTTTGCGGTAGTGAAAAATTGCACTGATAAAAGTAATTGATTATACCGCCAAAAATAAAATATAAACGTCAACTTTTTTTTTTTGCTTATTACAGTACGTTCCGTGTTACGTTCCAAATGAAAAAAATGAATTCGAAATAATACTTCTTTTTTAATTTGATAAATTTTAACTAGGCCTCCACTGTGACCATATGGTCACGCTAGTACCTAATGGGTTAAAAGACACCAGCCAGGCACACATAAATACATTGTCTTTCTATTTATAACCCTTTATGATCTTTAACTATCAACATCGACCCCTCAATCAAAAATTACTCTCTACTAGCAGTCTGCATTTTTTTTTTCTTTTATAATACGTCGGGTGGCAGACAAGCATACGGCCCGCCTGATGTGAAGCGGTTACCGTAGCCATATTAACGCTCGCAAGATAATATCAATATCGCTCGCGCGCCGCCACCCCCGCTGCCAACGCAGCATCTCCTTCCTTTCTGGTGACCACACTCACTCGCAGGAACACAACAACCCTCAAGGGAGTTGTTATTTGGCTGCGGTATTCTGTGAAGTGGAGGTACATTCCCCAGTCGAGTAGCTTACAATTACGCTCCCTACCTCTCTTTTCGCCAGAGCTTCGTTTGTCGGTCAGCAGGGTGCACCACGTGCAGGTGAAGTTGGCTTTGGTTCAAAGATGTTGATGAACCACTTACACCCCAAATTTGCTGTCTTTGCTGGTCTTGCTTAATGTGCCTGATCTTCCAAAGGCCAGTGAGGCAGGTGCTAGTAGTAAGTAATAGCACTACATATATACATTAATAATTTCAAGACTGATAAGTAGACAAATAATGACTACATTCGATGCATCTTTGCACATTTCGAAGTTCGACATCTATACTTCTATACTAATATTATAAAGAGGAAAAGTTTGTTTGTTTGAATTGAATAGGCTCCGAAACTACTAGACCGATTTGAAAAATTCTTTCACCATTTGGAAGCTACACTATCCCTGGTTGACATAGGCCTATATTATATTTTCAAAAACATTAGCGATCCTTACTAAAACTTCAATAATGTAAAAAAATTACCAAAAAAATTCCTTACACCGCGTGCGCTGCGAAAACTATTGATGATAGAACAAAATAATACTATAATATTATACAGAGGAAAAGTTTGTTTGTTTGAATTGAATAGGCTCCGAAACTACTAGACCGATTTGAAAAATTCTTTCACTATTTGGAAGCCACATTATCCCTGGTTGACATAGGCTTTATTATATTTTCAAAAACATTAGCGATCCTTACTAAAACTCCAATAATGTAAAAAAATTACCAAAAAAATTCCTGACACCGCGTGCGCTGCGAAAACTATTGATGATAGAACAAAATAATGTACCACCTACGACTTTGCCGAACACATTATCTACAAAAAGTGTCGCGACGGCATATGTCTAACTTTTATAGTTCTGGGGTGTCATTAGATATGTATTTACTGTGAGAATGACATTGTATATATCAAAATAAATAAAACTAAAAAACATAAAATAAGAACGGTAATTTAAAAAATTAAATAAAAAACCCGACTGCTTTTCTGTTTAATTTGGAAATGAGAAACCCATAAAACAAGAAAACATGTAGCAGTCGGGACCCATTCTAGAAATGGAGGCTTAGTGAATTTAGAGCACATGTAAGGTCCCGACTGCTACATGTTTTCTTGTTTTAAGGGTTTCTCATTTCCAAATTAAACAGAAAAAACAGTGGGGTTTATTAGTTTTTTAAATTACCGTTTTTATTTTTGTGCATGAACATGTCTGTTTGTCTTAGTCTGGGTGTTTTCTATGTATCATAAGTATGTATTTACAAAAAAAAATGTATTTACGTATGTTTATCAGTTGTCTAGTACCCATAACACAAGCTTCGCTTACTTTAGGGCTAGATAGCGCTGTGTAATTTGTCTGACAATATTTATTTATTTATTAAACCTTATACTGTGGTAAATACTACCACAAAATAAATAATGGTACTACGTATAAAATACGAATATTTGTTTTAATGTCTGTCCGGATATTTGTAACCCTCTTTTTTTATACTACGCCGGCTGGCAGACAAGCATACGGCCCGCCTGATGAGAAGCGGTTACCGTAGCCATATTAACGCTCGCAATATAAAATATCGCTCGTTCGCCGCCACCCCCGCTGCCAACGCAGCATCTCCTTCCTTTCTGGTGACCTCACTCAATCGCAGGAACACAAGAACCCTAAAGGGAATTGTTATTTGGCTGTGGTATTCTGTGAGGTGGAGGCACATTCCCTAGTCGCGTAGCTTACAATTACGCTCCGTACCTCTCTTTTCGCCAGAGCTTCGTTTGACAGTCCGCAGGGTGCACCGCGAACAGGTGAAGTTTGGCTTTGGTTCAAAGATTGGTGGTTGATGAACCACTTACACCTCAAAATCATTTCATGAAGACGTAAATTGAACCAAATTATGGAGCAGCAAATTATTTTGTGATTCCAGAGACGGTTCGATGACAAAAGCCGTTTATTTTTCATATTATTTGCGAGCGTTAATATGGCTACGGATATCGCTTCACATTAGGCGGGTCGTATGCTTGTCTGCCACCCGACGTAGGATAAAAAAATATAAGTACATAAGTATATTTCTTCTTTACTATATTAATCTATCTGGTTCAACCACGCTTATTATGAACCCTTTCAAGCACTCTACGGTTGGCTGGAAAAGATCTCATTCAGAGATAAATCCGCATTTGTACTGTTTAATTTTATTTGTCTAGTTTTCTTTGTATTGCTTTGTGTTATATTAAAGAGATTACATACTTAGATGGCGGTGTGGTTTCCGGCAGACAAGAATAGAATCACTCCGCCTCTTCCCTTAGATGTCGTACAAGGCGACTAAGGGAAATACATTATAAAACATCGATCAGGCCTCCCCAACCCGTCTGGCCAGCGTGGGGAGAGTAGGCCAAATCCTCCTGTCTGTGACGGACGAGAGAGGGCCGTGCTCCTGTAGTGGAGAATAAAATGACCTGATGATGATACATAAATATATTATTTACGTGGAGGGGGCTTTTATTGGCTTATCGGGAAGACGTATAGTAATCAATTGCCCGCGTAATTAAATCTAATTGCTCATTTCCCTATAATAATACTACTATTTTGTCATTTCTCCAAAAATATTGTGACATACATCACACATCATAAACACACTGTAGGCTACTTGGAAAATATGGGTCAAGTCATTCTGAATTATTAATGAAAAAGGGACACCATGACATACAAAGTACATCATATATTTTATTACACTGTACCATTGAGAATTCACCTTCCCCAGGTCAAATAACGACCAGCGCATGCTCCAAATCAGCGCATGCGTGTAGCTCAGATACTGCATATTCCCAGTCAAAGTATTCAATCAGCATGGGGTGACGCATTGCTAATAAAATGAGGGGTGGAAGCTCTGAACGCCTCGTCGTGCGACCCTCGCGGCGCCGAGGCGATACGCGTGCAAAACTGACAAGATACATAACTGTTATGCTAGCAGCTCTGCTTGGAGGTGGTGGTTCCGCATTGCTATTCCTCGTGCCACTTTACGCCGATCCAGCTCTCAGCGCTTTAGCTGCAGACTTCGACCCGACACCAGCAGAATGCATCACAGAGAGACGCGACGACAGACTCGGCTTGGACAACTGTACATGGGCGTCATGCAGGGAAGGATGCACCAGTGATGCATATAAATGCATTCAACTGCACGTAAAGTACAAAGCGCAGAGTTACGACTGGCGCCCGGCAGTTCTGTTCGTGAATATCAAAGGGTGCGGTTACCCTCCGACAGTGGATTGCGAGAATTTTACAATGAGCTACGGTTATGTTGGAGCAAAATATCCTTGTTTCTGGTCTAGAGCTGACACCAGCGTGGTTATCCCGAGGTGGTCGAGAGGAGAGCAAGTGGCAACTGTTACTAGAACCCTGGCATTACCTCTGTTCCTATCTGGATGTGCTGGTATTGGGTTATGTGCTTTACACTGTGAATGTAGGCCTCGCCGTCGAAGGCGCCCACCGCGACGCCCTCCCCGTCTACCAACCCTATCGCCCGATGACACCTCAGTCTACCGTCTGGCATAAATTATGACAAGGTCCAACTAAAGCAGTAACTATTTTAATACAACCATACAGTTAAATGTTTAATTTTGGAACAATTAATGTAAATATATCGTGTATATAAATTAGTACATATAAATAGTGGTGTTTTATTTATAAGTAGTCACTTTCCATTCCATGCTTTATGACTTTTACAGTTCATTTTATCTTAATTATCATTGAATCTAACTAGCCAGTATTGTCACCATGTTGAGTGTAACCACCGGTAATAGATATGCTCGATAGTTACATTAGTGTAACTATCGGTCAAGTGTGCTCAGTGGTTACACCAGTGTAACATATCAGTGTAACCATGGGTCTGAAGGGCCTTTGATCATTGGTCCTAGAACTAGATGTACAGTACAATCAACATCAAAAAGTCCTCTCCGAAACTTGGGAGCTCTTTTACTTAACCATATTCGAATGCTTCCATATTTGACATTATTTTCAAATGAAAGATTGTTTTTGTCTTAACCTTTTTTTTATCAAAATCAAAATATCTTTATTTACCTTGCTCAGAGAATAAGTATAGCTATCCAGCGAGGTAATGCTGCCAGTGTTCTGGGGACACTGCCGAAAGACAACGATCTTGGGGATATTTTTTATTTGTAAGTTTTGTATTTATTTATATATATATTTTTTTTTATCCCATAAGTTTTTTCTTTGGTTTTTAGATTAATTAGATAGGTTTTTAGATTAGTTTTAGTTTAATGTGTTTTTATTTTAATAATGTTATTTAAGGTACATAGCTCGAATGTATGTCGATTAATAGGTGCAAACAACAAATATCTTTATTCCTTGGACTTTAAATAAAGCACTTCATATAAATTAAATATATGAACATGTATCTAAATCATTAGGTACTACTCTAAATCCGCAGAGCTTAGATTCACTTTCATCACATTATCTTGAATGTGAAAGTGAATTTTCCGGCGACGGGGCTTCTTGAGAAGAACTGGCAAGAAACTCAAGGCTGATTCTTTTATATAAATAGAATATGAACTAGTCTGAATTGTAAATCTTAAACCTAACGTCTTAAGGGCGAATTTATAATGCATAGTATGGTTTCTTTTAATATTGGTAATAAATAAATAAGATTTATGTCATCTTCTGTCTACTGCCACCTACTGCGGACATAATTTTGCATAGTTTTTGTATGTAAGTATGTTTGCATCTAAAAAGTACTAGTATTAACGATCGAAGATTCCATGTGTTCTAGAATTTCCTGTAAATTAATACAATATTTTTAAGAACAAATATTGGTATTATAAAGTCCTTCCCGCAGCGTCAGTCTGTCTGTTATTGGACGCGATAAAATCAAAAACTAATGAACCGAAATGACACTCGTAAGGTTATATTGAACGGAGTTATTCATGAAGAAAGTACCTATATAATTCAGTAAGATGATGTGTTGATATAAGGGTTCTTCAACATCTTTTAACCAAAGCTAACCTCATCTGCGAGTGGTGCACCCTGCTAACTGACAAACAAGGCTCTGGCGAAATGGGGTATCCATTGAGTCGCCTAAAATTATTAGTGCAAATTTTATTAGGCCGAAAATTTATTATTTTTGTTTTTTAAATTAATCACAAATTATATATAGGTAAGATACAAAGGGCGGACTTAAAGCTATATGCGTTTTCTACCACTCAACCTTCGTGACAAGCAGAAATTCACGAATACGGTTCTGAAGAAGCACAACATACTTACATAATGTACATAACATACTTACAAAAATAATACTTATATGTTCTGCTCATATGGATACGCCTCCTGTTATTTTTGCTGTGTCATTTAAAATGCTCAACGGTTGGTTGGAAGAGATCCCTATAAGGGATACGTCTGCCTTTGTACAAATTGTATGTCAACATTTTTATCATTCTGTGTACTGTAATTTGTATACATATATGAAAAAAAAACATATTAAAGAAATTAAAAAAGAATAAAATCTTAAGTAAAAAATTCTGTATTTGAACAATAAAGAAATTTACAACAATTAAAAAAAAAATCCTAAACTTTGGCCTAGCACTTCTAACGTATTGTACGTTAGAAGTTTATTGCCTAGACCAGTGATTCCCATTTTTTTGTTCGCGGACCACTACAAGGTTTTTGTTGCGTGTAGGATCCCCAGCTGTCTGTCAGCTGTTATTTTATAACTCGAGATTTGAGTATTTTGTATAATAGTGCTCAATCTCTTTATGATAAGTTTGTATCACGGACCATAATTTACCTCTCACGGACCACTGGTGGTCCGCGGACCCCCGGTTGGGAACCTCTGGCCTGATCAGGATGTTTTCGCACTAATCTCCTAATTTTAGAGTCCCTAATATTAAATATACTAAAATCTAATAAATCTTTCGTAAGTTACGTCTTTTAGTAGTAGTATAGTATAAAAACTTTATTGTACAATAACAATATACAAATACAATATTATTTCGAAAAAGAACAAACTTTATCATACAATGGCGGACTTATCCCATTAGGGATTTCTTCCAGTCAACCATAGAAAACCTGAAAGGATATTGACATTTAAAATTTGGGGATATTATAGTAGGCACTGATTATTGAAAGATAAAAGGAATGGAATTATACAAAGATACTATGAAGAATAATTGCTACACAAACAAAAGTGGTTTAGAATTTCATCTAAACAACACAAACTTTAAAAGACAATGTATACAATATCTGATGAAGATCAAGGAAATATAAATAAATACATACGAAAACATTACTACTACAAAATATCAGGAGTGCTTATCAAGTGCTTCCTAACGCGCGATTTAAATACTGTAAGGGTTTGTGACATTTTGACATCCACTGGGAGCGAGTTCCAAAGACGCGCTGCATGCACACTGAAGGACTTAGTGTAGGAATAGGAGTTGGGTCTTTTATTGGCTTTACGTATCTTTTAACTTAATTATGACTAAATTGAAGTATTGTAAACCCTAATATTGTCATTGCAGTTCGTCTGGCAGCATATACAATACCGCAGCCAAATAATAATTCCCTTGAGGGTTGTTGTGTTCCTGCGAGTGTCACCAGGAAGGAGTGCTGCGCTGGCAGCGGGGATTATACCGCAACAACTCATGTTGCGAGCGTCATCAGCTCAGCGGAGATCGGATGGGAAGAGCATACTTTGTATAGTTTTACCTTTCTGGCTTCCTCTGGTCTTACCATGTACCATAAATCTACATAAAATTATATCAAATCGACCTCTGCCGAAAACAAAAATTTTAGCGCCTAAACCAACCTCACCTGCGCATGATGCACCCAGCCGGCTAGCTAACGAGGCTTCGAGTACTTTTTGCGAGTGCGAGTTTTTTCGTCACATTCGGCTGGAGTCTCTCTCTACACGCAGAGTTTTTTTGTGATTTTTTTTTTTATACTACGACGGGTGGCAGACAAGCATACGGCACGCCTGGTGTGAAGCGGTTACCGTAGCCATAGTAACGCTCGCAACATAAAATATCGCTCGCGCGCCGCCACCCCTGCTGCCAATCTGCCTGCAGCATCTCCTTCCTTTCTGGTGACCTCACTTACTCGCAGGAACACAACAATTGGCTGCGGTATTCTGTGAGGTGGAGGTACATTCCCCATTCGGGTAGTTTACAATTACGCTCCCTACCTCTCTTTTCGCCAGAGCTTCGTTTGTCAGTCAGCAGGGTGCACCGCGTGCAGGTAAAGTTGGCTTTGGTTCAAAGATGTTGACGAACCACTTACACCCCATATGTGTTGCATATATGTTGCATCTCTTTGCGTTCTATATAAATTATACAACGGCAACTCGCCATAAATTAAAATTCTATCCTCATCATCTCGATATTTGGCGATCTACTACAGTACGCTTTTTAAGACATTTTCTACCACTAACTGTGAAGTTGTGGAATCAACTTCCTCCAGCGATATTCCCAAATAAATACGACATGGGAGCCTTCAAGAACATAGTCAATATTTCCCTTAAAAGGCTGGCAACGGATCGGTGACCCTTTGGTGTTGCTGATTTCTATGGGCGGTGATGATTGCTTTCCATCAGGTGACGCACATGCTCGCTAGCTCCCCTCTCATAAAAACACTCGGGGACTGCCGCGGTAAAGCTATTGCATAGCATTTTGTATCAACTTATGTAATTATAATTTTATTTATTTATTTTATTCATGCAGTATTGCTTTTTCTTTGATATTAATTCAAGTTACACTTTTTGAGCGTGGTGACCGATAAGAAAACAAATTTTTCTATTATTAAATAAATAAAACGAGTTTCGTAGAGTCGTACAATACGTCTAATCGCACGCACACAACGCCGTGTCGAAGCTGCCGAACTGAAACGACGTTAGACGATGCACGGCCTTCAAGCCACACCTCCTTGCCCGTCGGAGTGGGGAGCGTGAGGTTTTTTCGTTACGGAATTTCTGGATTCGGTCCCCGCGCTCAAGGCCCGCGATAGAAGCTATGCAATAGCTTAAAAAAAAATTCGAACGTGTTAACGGTTATAAACCGACCAAATTGAGAAAGTTGCAAATTGGTATACGTAGTATAAAAAAAAAATAAAAAAAAAAAATTGGGAATTTACCAGACGCCTGTTACATATCCGCCGCCAACCCGCAGTTGAGCAGCGTGGTGGAGTATGCTCTTAACATCTTCCATTTAGGGAGAACCGTATCCCTACAGTTGGATAATTAGGGGTTCATGCGGTGTTACATATCCAAATTAGCCGGATTGCTCACTTCAAAATGTCCATAAGTAAGTCACGTAATTTTGATATGTAACGTCTTATAAATGCACAACGTGAGAGTTATTCTGTTTAGTTGGTTTGTTTACGTTGGCATGATTGAGCGCGAACAAAATTAGCACTAAGCACTCTGGTGCAAGAGGGGCATGTCGACACCGACAGACCAGGAGACCACAGCCAAATAACAATACGCTTGGGGCTTGCAATGGCACCGGCATTGTTTATATTGCAATGGACCTAGATGGCGTCTTCGCACCTGTCTATGGATTAGATCCATTTACAACGCCGCGGAATAAATAAATAAATAAATATTTCTGGACAATTTGTGTGCCTTATTTCGGCACTGCCCATGTCTCAGATCTTAATTTTAACTAGACAAAAAATTTGTCGTTAATTTGTCGCCCAAAGGAAAAAAATTGTCGCTCTCCCGTTAAAGAGCTATAAGGTTTTTTTTGTGGCAGTGCCGAAATTAGCTTATTTCGGCACAGCCCACTCGGGATCTATTAAACTACATAGCATAGCGAAGATATGATTTTCCCCAGAATTAGTCGTCAATTTGTCGAATTCAGACACCAAGTATCAGAATTAGTCGACCTCCCGTTAAAAAGTTATTAGTATTTTTTTGTGGCAGTGCCGAAATAAGGCTTATTTCGGCACTGCCACAAAAAAATGCTTATAACTTTTTAACGGGAGGTTAACTAATTCTGATACTTGCGTGTCTGAATTCGACAAATTGACGACTAATTCTGGGGAAAATCATATCTTCGCTATGTTATGTAGTTTAATAGATCCCGAGTGGGCTGTGCCGAAATAAGCTTATTTCGGCACTGCCACAAAAAAAAACCTTATAGCTCATTAACGGGAGAGCGACAATTTTTTTTCCTTTGGGCGACAAATTTCGACAAATTAACGACAAATTTTTTGTCTAGTTAAAATCAAGATCTGAGACATGGGCAGTGCCGAAATAAGGCACACGGACAATTTTACACAGCGCCATCTAGTGCCAAACTAAGCGTAAAGCTTGTACTATGGGTACTAGACAACTGATAAATGTAGGTACTTAAATAGGTACATTTTTTTTTAAATATATACCTACTTATAATACATAGAAAACACCCAGACCAAGACAAACAGACATGTTCATGCACATAAATGTTTGTCATGTGCGGGGATCGAACCCGCGACCTCGGAGTCAAAGTGGCCATTGCTAACCATTAGACCACCGAACTCGTCATGAATGGAATGGAAGCATCAACTTCGCCTCATGACGCGAGAAGGTGCGCGAATTCGGTGGAATGCTCTAATATTCTCGCGCATTCCACTGCAGTGACCGACCCGACAGACTCCACGTTGGCGCCACTTTCCGCGGATTCCACACACGGCATCGACAGTAGCTAGGTGAATTCTTGAGAATGCGCGGAGATCCCCCGTAGGACCTTTTTTGGATCGTATTTATATGTTATACAATTGATATAAAAGTTCATTATCATCATCAGTTCATTATAGTCTCCACTACAGGAGCACGACCTTCTCTCGTCCGTCACAGACAGGAGGATTTGGCCTACACTCCCCACGCTGGCCAGATGGGTTGGGGAGGCCTGATCGATGTTTTATAATGTATTTCCCTTAGTCGCCTTGTACGACATCCATGGGAAGAGACGGAGTGATTCTATTCTGGTCTGCTGGAAACCACACGGCCAACAGCAAAAAGTTCATTAAGCTATGTACAATTTCATTGCAAAAAGTAGCTTCCATTCCGCGGCGGTGTAAATTGAAACTTATTTATCTCGAGTTCCTCTATGCTTCGGAGGGTACCAAACAGTCGACACAGCCAGTATTAGCGGCGACCAACAAACTGACAAAACATTGAATTTCATCCCTCCTGTAGTCACTGGTCCCTGGGCTGACTTGGAATTTGACTTCAAAGGATACAAATAAAAACGACGTAATTATTAAATATGTATATATTTTCAAGGTTTAATGCGTTTTTAATTTAGTACAAAGCTATTTTCATTCAGTCCAATACCGTTTATCGGTTCTATCAATGTATTCAAATAATTTCTACTCTCAGTCTTCACACATTATTCCTAATCCCATACTTAGGCTACTTACTGACCATGTCGGTAAGGAAAATTATTCGAAGTACTGACAAATCAGAAAGCAACTTAACCTTTATGGTAAGCTCGTAAGTTTTTCACTGAGTTCAGAATGTTTATGATCAATATTTAAATATACTCGTACATAAGACTAGTTAGGTATACTGAACTGTTCCCGAAGGCAACGGTTTTGATGTAACTTTAAAGTAATATGTAATAGGAATGTATCCAAAGTAGTTTTCGAAAACCGAGATAAAGAAGAAATAAACAATTAATACAAAAGCTGCCTTTCAAGAACTAATATCCAGAGCCGTAAAAGCGATCTCAGCAATGGTACCTGAGGGTGGCCCAAAATTTCAACATCACATCTATTATATGTAATGTTGTACTTGTGTACCTTTACTTTGTTATGTGATGTTGAAATAAATATATTTCTATTTCTATTAATAAAAAAACAAATTCAGTGGCGACATCTGAATTTAGAAGTGACCAGACGTCCCATTCCCGTAATGTTCAATCGTTGCGTTGCCACTCACTCTCACTCACTTTGTTGCCGTAGCGAGTTGGTCGTTGGTTGCGACTATTAGATTCGAATTTTTCATGTATTCTATTTTCTAGTATATTCAACGATCAATCAAACGAGGATTTGTCGAATGATAAGTTATAATTGTATGTTACAATGAATTTGATGGACTCGATAAGTATACGGAGAAATGGTAAAGTGCTTCAGCAATTGTATCGCTGCGATAACATCGCGGTTTAACATTTACGGAATCGAAGTATACTTATTTAATAGTTTACTTTATTTTTTATATTTTCTCCATCAATTCAATGAAAAACTTATGAGCAGTTTACCATAAATCTAACATTAAGACGTTTTAAAATGTGACAAAAAATTCAGGGCACGCAATACTACCGGTTCTAGAATTGACTGTATCCAGAGTATGACCGTAATTATTAATAATTACTTCAATTTTAAAAGGTGAATAGTTAATACTAGAATCAGTAATAGTAACAAGACTTTCATAATTTGCAACATTCTAACACATCTTAGGTTTATTCTTTTACAATCAACAGTAAGATATTGCTTTAATAATTACTGATTTTAACAATTTAACGATATATTTTTCGTAATCTTCTGTTCTACATACTTTATGGTTTAAAAAAATATGTAAATAATCTATGATTCATTTAATTATTATCGGAACTTACCGGAATAAACGGGTATGTATAGAGGTTGTGTAGTCATTTGTGTTCTTCTTTACAATTCTTATCCGTTTATATATTTTAGGCAATAATTAGAGGAAGCGATTATATATACCTATGTAACACATACGTAAGCCGTAGAAAATAAATAAATAAAGACATACAGTAACGATTTCATTAAAGAAACTACCAAAATAGTAGAATTTAAGAATGTATGAAGCTGATAATTTTATATGAATACAATTTACTAGTTTTAAGTTATTTCCATGAACAAGGCCAATAATTTATTAATAAAAAAAATGGACGTAGAAGTAATGGTAACTTTATATTATATATTTTTATTTATAATTTCGTTGGGCTTCAGAAATGTTGAAATTTATTTTTAAAATTTAATTATTTCTACTAAGTTTCAGCAGCAAATAATATTAGAATAAAATATTAAATACAGAAAAGTCGAAATTATTCGTTTATTCTTAATTAAATGTTTGGAATCGAAATAACAGATGCCAACTGTCAAAGAATTTTATTTGTGTACAAACTTACAAGCAAACACAATACACAAAATAAATCTCTGAAGCCCATAATATAAATAAAACCTTAACAACCTTCCAAATAATCAACAAATAAAAAAACAAATACAATAAAAAAGTGGTAGTAAGAAAATACAGACGTTTAAATTTAAATAAAAGTGGAAATGGAACGGAATCTTTTTATTTTTAATAATATAAAAAAAGAACTACCATGACTTCGAGTTTTTACTCAAAGGTAGGTTTTAATAACATAAAAAAAGAACTACCATGACTTCGAGTTTTTACTCAAAGGAAGGTATGTTATTTTTTTTTTTTATTATTTTTAGTGAGCAATAAAAAAATATTTTAAAAAGATTCTATTCCATCCACGTGACTAATTACAATTTTTAACACAGTCCTATATCATTTAGTAAACAGTTTAGTGAATCTTATTTTGTCAAAAGTAGTTGACTACGCTAGTGGAACGAGTATTTATAGAACAGATCTAAGAGCGTTTACACACGGCCACGCGGTCGCTGCGTTTTTCGCCGCTGTGGAGCCTTCGCGTACTCACGGAAATCAAAGGCTAAAAAACAAGTCGTTGCTGCCACGGCGCGATAATAAGATAAGAGCCCTTAGATTGACTAAACTGCAAACTAGATTTACAATCAACATATAATAAATTAAAACAAGATCATAATCACAACCGTACTCCAACCAAAACAGCATACGCTTTAAAAAAAATACACAATTACAACATGCTACTTCGGACAAAGTATTCAAAATTATTCTAAAAATGTTAAGGTGATTGGTGATATCAAAATTGTATAAAAAAAAATATGAGAAATTGGAAATGTCTCAAACGATTTTGTGGCGGAAATGGTTTTAAAAATATAGGTTTAGCGATCGCACATTATTGTAGAGATTCTATTTGAAAATGTCTCTGACATACCCTAATACTACATATACTGATATTTTAGCGAATGAATATTTTTTTACATTTTCACTTAGCATATAACCTAAATGTATATGCTCTGTTAACTTATAAACGCCTCATTCAATGGCTATCAAAAACAGAAGACTAGCCGTCGGAATTCTGATAGTCTGTTGGGTATCTTATAAAGTGTATTCGTAGAATCCATTCCAGCAAGCAACATAGAGATGCTAGCAGAACATTTTAAACCCTTTGCAGCGGGAGTCATCCCGTTAAGTTTTAGAGCCATTGCACAAGAAATTTGAAATGCCTCAACCGTACCGGACATCCATACTTTCCAGTAAGTCAGTTCTGGCGATTTTCCAATCCTATGCCTCGTTGGTAACTTTTTTTTTTTTGCAATATACTGTTGCCTTTAGAAAACCGTTATGTATTAACAAACCCCAGCCACTCCATACAAATGTTGCGTCGTTTACTACTACATAAATAATGAGGTCTGTGCACAGCGTGAATGAGCGTATGTGCGTGCGCCACCATACAATCTGCCCAGATTTGTCTCAGAGGGGAGGTGAGGTCGTCACGAGAGAGCGGCAGGGAGTGGCCATACAGTACGTAGTATTATTACTTATACTGTGCTATTAACTAATATTTGACCATCAATATTTATTAATACGACGTCGCCATCATTGTTTTGAATGAATTGTAAAAACGAAACAGAAATAAATTTTACTAAATTTTCAATTACTATCACCTTAACATAAAAAAATACAGAACAATTAAATAAAATATCGACTGCCCAGACCTGCTTTGGCAAATATTAAGTGCTAAGACCGCCGTGAACCCACGAACATCGTTAACGCAAAACGTATTAAAAATATTTTATGTAAAATTATAATCAACACTAAAATATCATGCAACATTGAAGAGACAAATAACTGTAAACTATTTGAATTTAAACTAAGCGCCAACTGATGTTGTCGCACATGGCCGTTGGTTAACATGAAACGTCTATATCAACGAGTCGCTTTTAGTGTTGTTTCCGTTATTCTACGCAATGCCCGTTCTCCGCCGGCCGCCCCGCCCGGGCCCGACGCAAATTTAAATAATAATAATAATAATAACTTTATTTCAGATAATTAAAATCCATACATAACCAATTCATAATTACATAATTTTTTAAATATATAATTACATAATTTTTTAAAGAGCGAGCTGACTATATTAGATATATAATTATGTTAACATGAAACATATCAACCGAGTCGCTTTTAGTGTTGTTTCCGTTATTCTACGCAATGCCCGTTCTCCGCCGGCCGCCCCGCCCGGGCCCGACGCAAATTTAAAGAGCGAGCTGACTATATTAGATATAATTATGATAAATAATGACATGCGTTTCATGTTACTATGACTTATAGTTTTGTAATGTATTAAGGTAATACGATATAGACTGTTGGATTTAAAACCGACTCTGGAAATCAATCGATTGTTAGTTAGGGCACACTTCTGGAACCGCGCGGGACCGCGGATCAACGCCGGGACGCGTCGAAAGTTTGGACAGTGTTAACAATGAGTGATTGATCGCTGGGCGACCTTGGAACTCTGGATCACTGAACTGTGCACGTATTCCTATTATTATTATATTTTCCTGTCCTTAAACCCTTATTCCTGTCTGCGTGAGCCCGTCTGGATTACGGTGAACCAGCGTCCGGAATGGAGTAAGTTTAGATGTACGTTTAGATTATAGTTATTAGGGTTGAGTAGGCAATTACTCAACATAGACCAATTCGTTATAGTCCAGTTTTCTGACTAGGTATTAGTAGTATGTACTGGAGTGACGTTTCATGTAAAAAAAAACTAGTTATTTTTTTAAATCGCCGCTATACAGAAAAATATACCAAATGATTATCTAAAAATGTATTTCATCCATTTAATTTATGTTTACAGGTGAAAAGGTAACATTTTTGAAGCTCTAAATTATATTAAAATAAATATAATCTCACTACGCTAAGCTTCTACTCACGTGGATTAAAAAAGAAGCGATACCTCAGGGGTTGTGAGCCTGCGTAACGCCCAACATCTAGTGTTACCATAACATTAATAAAAGACAGCTCGGATTCTTTTAATTTTTTTTTCTAATATTGTTAAAGGTTGTACGTTTTTTAAGATGTTCGTGCGTCCAATTAACTAACTATACTAGGGCTGTTTCACCACCTTTTAATAAAAAAAAGCCTCAATTTAAAAAAGTCTACACAATTTAAAAACAAATGTCTTTTTAATTTCGAAAATGAAGGAGCTCTTTTATTTTTTTTATTAGACGTTCGTTTATTTTTTAATTATTTTTAGTGCTCAAAACGAACTTTTATTTTATATTTTGCCGAATATGTGAATAATATCGAAGCAGTTCTTTTAATATTTTATTTTTAATGTCTAAATAAAGCTTTTTCACGCGACAACGTCTTATTAATCGATGAAGGCCGGCTGCACGCACTGCAAAGCATGACTCATTGTGACGAGTCGAGCGTGCAAGCGAGAGCACGGAATAAGCGATAGAGAGGCACGATCGGCCTAAGCGTTCGGCTTGTGACACATCTATCTCTCATCCACACTATCGGCTGATTTTTTCTTATGACGTACAGGGCGACACAAAAAAGTAGACAAAAATAGGGGCGCCACTTTCTTCGTAAGAACAGTTCTCACATTACGACCCTTGAGCACTTTTGTGTAAAAAAAAAGACAATGTTGATATTAATAATAAATTAAGCTCCCTTTCTACTCTTTTGTGTTCCATTGTAATATTATCATCCGTAAACTGACTTTACAGACAATCCATTTTTTTTTTTTAATTATTTTGTCGAGCATTCTTGTTTAATCGAATGTTATCGAGACGTCGTTTTTTCAATATTAATTAAGGGTGGTGGTAATAAGCCTTTATAATTTATTACTATTTATTTCTAACTATCGTTTCGTTCGAGTTGACCGTCGAGTGGAATCGTGTTATTGAGGTTATCGTGTTACATTCGATGTTTGACAAAATGATGAAATATTACTATTTTGATTATAGGGAATGTTTTTATGTAGTTAAGTTACACGTGGCAGTGACAATTTGACCATCTAATAATTTCAACGAAATACTTCATCAATAGTCAATGTATTTTAAACCTCTTTTAATTATTATTTTTATATGCAGTGCAAGAAGGAACAAGTTAAATTAAATAATGACTAAACACTAGGTTTATGTGACATCCCTGACGACCTATGGGTAATCAAATGTATACAAGCTTACCGAGAGAAATAAATATTTTAAATATGTTAAAAAGATAATGAGCATATGGTATGACAGTGCTCCTCGTCAAGCCTATTTATCCCACTCCTGGGATACGAGTCTCCGCTCAATCGAATGGGTTTAGAGCATACTCCACCACGCTGCTCAATAGGCTATTTTCCAATCTCTAAAAATTGTATAAATTATTTAACAATATCGAAAAATACACAAAACTATAAAGATCTGCAAACTTTCATTCTAATATCTTCAGTCAGACATTTTTTAGCGTCGATCAAAGTTTGGCGGGAGAGTCCATTTTAAAAGTATGAAATTATTAAAAAATAATATTCCCATTGGAGAAGCTATAAAAAATGCAATAACTTTTATTATGATACCAATCACATAAACGTAATATTTAAAATAGCTATCGTACAAATTTCTGATTTGATGCATACAAAATACAAACCTGTGACGTCATAATTCGGTAGTCTTTTGTATGGAGCGTTTTCGGGACAATTTAAAAATTGTGATTTTCAAATTATCATATCTCGAGAGATTTTTGTGCTATCGAAGTAATTCTTTCACCTATGGTTATATTATGGAGACGTCCATAAATATCAAACCGAAAAAAATGTTAGTCAAATAGCCTATTGCAGGTTGGTGGAGGTCAGTGTTTTCAAGCCGCCTAAAGGCCAATGACTTGGCTTAACGACTGTCATCTAACGACCGATGGCTTAACGTGCCCTCCGAATCACGGTGATAGTACTCAACCACTTCAATTGTATGGATAAAATAATGAAAAAATGTTCCATTCATTTTTGACACAACATTCTGTTACATTGCCCCTTCATACACTGCGCTATGTAATAAATATAAAAAGCATACAAGTATTCGTAATAAACATTTTGGAATATGTATATGACAATATGCTAAGATAGTAAGAACGAAAAGACTAAAAACATCGCGAGTATTAATACCATAGTCATGAATGATTTTGAAAATTCCAAGCTGCATTATATAATTTTAACAAAAAAAAAAACCGACTTCAACAAACAGTGGGTAGATACAGGCTGATGATGATGATGATGATGAAAAATATGGGACCAATCTAGGAGCATACTCTTTCAAATAAAAAAAAGTTTTTTTGAAATCGGTTTATAAATGACGGAGTAATGTACATAGTAATAAACATAAAAAAAATACAGTCTAATTCAGAACCTCTTCCTTTTTTGGAGTCGGTTAAAAGGCATTTTAGTTGTCTCAAAAAGCAGAGACAAATTATGCCCTTGCGCTCAATCTTCACTTTCCTATCGAACACTCTTGAGGAATACAAAATGTGAAGTAGGTAATTAATAGCTTTTACGTTATTCTGGGGTAAATATCTAATTGTCTTTTATTATTGTAGTATGATTTTTACCTTACCATGTGCTAAATATATTAAACACAATGCCTAAATTTAATTTCGCAGTCGAATCAATAACTGTCAAAAATCAGTTATTTAGCTTAACTACGTAGTTACATAGCCAGTACTGGTATAGGGTAGTTAAATAACTAGCTAGTAGTAGCTAACCGGTTTTTTACAACTATGAATAGGGCCCGGTACATCACAGTAAAAACAGCTTTTTCACATTCATGACTATGGGTTTATAATAGTGGTGAATAACTTGACCACTTAATTGGCTTAAGCGCCTAAAGGCTAAAGCTATATGGCATTTAGTGTGCCGAAATAGAGGCAGTGTGGTCACGACTTAAGATTAGAACAGGGCAGACTTTTGCAGTTTTATGGAAAACATTAAAATAAGTGAAAAACAATGATGTAATATTTCTTTGGATATGCCACTAAGAGTCAAAAACGTACACCAGAAAAGTGACCCAAATGTCTCACCTCGCAATTAGTTCGCACATGCAAGCCGACGAATCTAACGTTAGTGACAATTGGTTGAAATAGGTATTATATTTTCAGTATTACGAAAATATACAATTTATGTTGATTGAAAAATTCACCTCTTCCGCATTTTTGCATTGTATATTTTACTGCTGTGAAGTCGCAGTGTGGTGCCATCTACGTATTAAGTATTACACTACTAAATGAAGCATACCGGAAAGTTGGTAGCTCAGTTGGAAGAGCACTCGACCGGTAATCGAGGGTTCAAATGCCCTATAAAGGTGAAATTTTCCATTTGTAAAATATTTGTCTATTCTCATATTAGCTTAAAAAAATATATTCCACAATTTAAAATCTGCCCCGATATATCTTCATCCACCACTAAAAAAAAATATGACTAGATACAATCATAGAACCACTTGGGACATTTGGGTAGTCAACCGATACCTCTTCGCTTCTAAATCTACGTTAGTGTCTAAGCCACGTTTCACAGCCATACTGTTTGACGGTTGGACCGTCCCTACACTAGCATCTAACAATCTATTCGATTTATAATACCTGTAATCCGTTTGATTGTTTACCCTTTCACACCTCACGTTGGTTGGTAGTTGCAATGGGCAGTATTCTTGTACCGTAGAGCTATTCAGATCTAGTACTGAGTAGTCCGATCTCCTTTCTATTGGATGTTGATGATAGGATGAGTCAACAGTCCGGTAACTCCTGGATGAAGTACTGGATGTGCTTGAAGCTGGTGAGACGAGGTACTGCGGGGATGTGCAAGGTGTCAAGTTTGGCGATGTACTACTGTATCCTTGATCAATTTCCGAGTCTACCGGAGTCTCCTTGGCTTTTAGTATTTGCATCATTCTGGAAAAATATTTTTGAATTAGCGTTGTTCGAGTCGATTGGTTTATTTTAGGGATGGTATTGAATCAGTCATTCGCTTCTTTGGTATAACCATCGAGGGATATCGACCAAAACGGGATATCGATAGGGATATCGACCGGAATGGGATATCAACCTTTTTAGTTCCAATTGGAACTTCTTTTCGGCATTTGATCATCATGTATATAGTAAATCATGGATATGCGCAATCTACGCAATGTCCCTCCCCCGCCGCTCCACCCGACCCCGATGCAAATTTAAGGTCTTAGTAGCGCGTTGACTATATACGCTAAATAATGACATGCGATTCATGTTTTTATGACCTATAGTTTAGTAATTATTAAGGTACAACTATATAGCCCAATTCGTTACAGACCAGTTTTCTGACGTGGTACCCGTAAGTATATGGAGTGATTTGAAGGACGTTTTAAGTCAAAAATGGAAGCCAAGACAATGATATTGTCTGAATTTTCAGTCGAGCTTCTTGAAGTAAAACTTCTTTACCCACACTTGACTTGGGGAGTAAGCTGGTGAATGCGTGACGAGAGCGTCACAAAAACGGCGAACGGAAGTTGAGAGGGAGATATTCGTAGATATTCGTAGTAGAGCTAAAGAAGTTTTACTTCCGTCGTATAGTCTAAAGCAGTGTTCTGCAAAGTGTGTGTCGCGGCACATTAGTGTACCGTGATCATTAGTTGGTGGGCCTTAGAAAATTAAGGTGATCTCATGAAACTAAATAGACGGACGGAAGAAAAATTCTTACACAAATAAAAACAAATTTTTCATTTATTGTATATACGTATACATCCAGGCAATCGAATTTTTTTGGAGATATCTCCAAAAAAATTCGATTGCCTAGATGTACCTTAAACATAAAATGTTTGCGGAACACTGGTCTAAAACATACTCCTTTTTTTTAGGTTCATCATCATCATCATCGGGTCATTTAAGTCTTCACTACAGGAGCACGACCCTCTCGTCGGTCATAGATAGGAGGATTTGGCCTACACTCCCCACGCTGGCCAGACGGGTTGGGAAGGCCTGATCGATGTTTTATAATGTATTTCCCTTAGTCGCCTTGTACGACATCCACGGGAAAAGACGAAGTGAATCTATTCTAGTCTCCCGGAGACCACAGGGCCATTTTTAGGTTAATAACTTGTTATTAGAATAGTATAGGTATAGTTACCTCTGCAGCAGCCTGGCCACGGGCACGATGGTGGCGGGCTTCCTCTGCGCGAGCTCCGCCAGCCAGGCGGGCCACGCGCTCAGCCCGAGCCCGGCGCGCGCGCACGCCACGCACGCGCAGCCCACCTCCACCGACTCCACCGCCTTCAGGCGGACATCTGGACACAGTGGCACCTTCGTACTCAGAATTCTTTTTACACTACGGCGAGTGGCAGACGAGCCATATCAACAACTCGCAACGTGAATTATCGCTCGCGCGCCGCATAAACATTGCAAACACATTGACTGACACGCGCACCGATGCCATCAAGCTTCTCTTGAGCGACCTCTTGAACGATCTGTCTCTGTGTGAATTTAATGTGAGACGAGCTCGGTGGTCGAATGGTTAGCAATGGCCACTTTAGACTCCGAGGTCGGGGGTTCGATTCTCGCACAAGACAAACATTTGTGTGCATGAACATGTCTGTTTGTCTTGGTCTGGGTGTTTTCTATGTATTATAAGTACGTATTTACCAAAAAAAAAATGTATTTAAGTACATTTATCACTTGTCTAGTACCCATAACACAAGCTTTCCGCTTAATTTGGGACTAGATGGCGCTGTGTAAATTGTCCAGAAATATTTATTAAACAAACATGTCCAGCTCAAGCAAGAATTTATGTAATGATGATGACTCATGTCCCCTGGACCTAGAAAGAATAGAGCCCACGCACACTCAGTTACTTGTAGTAAATATATTTAATTGGTACATGGCATCACATCAAGATCAACATTCGACATGTCCCTAAAGCCCGGAGAAAAATGATAATAAAATACAAAACACGCGCTCTAAAGAACTAATATCCAGGACCTCAAAATTAATATTTTTTTTATAACATCAACCCTCAAGGGAATCGTTATTTGGCTGCAGTATTCTGTGAGATAGAGGCACTTACCGCAGTCGGGCTGCTTAAAAAATACACCATGCCACCTCTCATTTTGCGAGAACCTCATGCTTACATTCCTTTATTCATATAATTTCATACCAACTAACTCACGCAGTAAAGTATAAAATGCAAAAATTCGTCATCAACACAAACCTTCCTGGTAGCTCAGCTGGAAGAGCACTCGACCGGTCATCGAGTGGTCGTGGGTTTCAATCCCACCAAAATGAAAAATTTACCTCCCCGCCTAGGGGGAGGTAAAGTTTTCATTTTCAAAAATATTTATAATATTAAACAAGTCACCAAAATTACTCACCAGACAGAGTCAAGTCAAGATACGCATCAAGCAACTTCGCTCCATCGCTCTTGAAGCGCCTGACGAACTTCGGATGCCGCGTGGTGAGATCAGCATCCGTGACCACATACTGCGCTAGAAGCGCTGCAAAGGTCACTGGCGTGGGCGTCAGCAGCCTCCATCGCACATGCTGGCCGACCATCCATTCTAACTGCCTGAAGGTCTTCCCACAGAGCTGCACGCCGCTGATCTTCGCTATCGTTTTCAGGGTTGGCGCTCGGCTGAATTTGTCTTCGCTTTTTGCTAAAAAAAATAATATTAGGCTACAGTTTCTTGTGGGGACCGTGCAGTGGCCGCGCGCGGGCACAAAATGCTATAATAATATTAATAAATTTATTTCAAAGCAACATGAACATGAAGTTTCACAATCAAAAGTAACACAATAGAAATTTACTAGATAATTATGGAAATTGTGCCATCTGAACTAGTATTTTGAATATACTGTATCTCAGACGGCCTTCCCAGTTTGAACACATTAGGTAGAGACTTTGCGGGAGTGTTGTAATAGTCTAACTCTTAACAAAATATAGTAGTATTTTAAATACATTATATAATTCTAAAGAAAATGCTATACTCTCCAATGACAATACCCACATCAATCCAAAATTTATATTATATAGTATGCATTAAATTGAAATACCGCGCAATAAACTACGCGCGCAGCGATCGCGCATTCGTTCTAGACAGTCAAGCCACCCCGCACGCGGTCGGTCGTGTAATCCAAACCATTTTCTTTCCTCGAAGACAATTGCATTTAATATAAAAGCTCATACATAGCTCACCACGTTCTTTACATCCAAAGCCAACCTCATCAGCACGTGGTGCACTCTGCCGACCAGGGAAAGCGGCTCTGGCTATAGAGGTATATATTGAGAGAGAATAGCACAGCTCACAGAATACCGGTGCCAAATAACAATTACCTTGAGAATGAATGAATGATTTCGAGTGAATGAGGTTAGATTTTTTTATAACGAGTTAGAATTTTTGAAGTAAAACTTCTTTACTCAAGCTTGACTTGGGGAGCTGGTGAATGCGTGACGGTGAGAGCTTTACGGAAACGGCAAAAGGAAATTGAAACGGGTAAATAGAGATAAGTTAGTCTTTAGCTCTAAAGATGTTTTACTTCAGCCGTGTGGTCTAAAGAATCAAAAAAAAAAATATCAGGGTAATAGCACACCCCGGACACTCCATACAAATGTCGTCGCTATACTACTACGTAAACAATGACGTCGGCGCAGAGCGTGAATGAGCGTGTGTGCGTGCGGCGCCATACAAACTGTTCCAGATTTGTCTCAGAGGGGAGGTGAGGCCGACACGAGAAAGCGGCAGGGAGAGGCCATCCTGTACGTAGTACTAATAATTATACTGTGGTAATAGTTTGGGTCCCATTAATAAATAAAATATGGAATAAAAAAGACGAGGTCCTTACCAGCTAAACTAAGGCAGGCGAAGGCTACATGAGTCAGCCGATCAGACCTCAGGCGGTGTGCGTCCATGAAGAGATCCAACAGGGCGACTGCTGAGTGGAGGGTCGCGATGCTGAGAGACAACTTCTTCGCGACGTCGCGGAGCTGCTGTACGAGAGTACCGCGGAATTCCAACTGTAGACAAAAAAATACTTTAAGTATTGCAACGTATGGTTTATATTTAATTTCACAATTAATTTACCAAATAAGCATAACGCTTATTTGGTAAATTGGCCAACTATACTATCAGTATATCAGTATTCTATTTCATCCTATAGCTAGATATTAGACGTTGGGGGGACAGCGGCTGTTCCAGCAGCAAGTCGCAACGTATACTGTTTTTTTATACAAGGACTGGTGGCAGACAAGCATACGGCCCGCCTGATGTAAAGCGGTTACCGTAGCCGCACATATTTATGTGCATGAACTTTGTCTTAGTCTGGGTGTTTTATATGTATATATTTTAAAAAAAATTAAGTATAATATCAGTTATCTAGTACCCATAGTACAAGCTTTGCTTAGTGGGGTTAGTTTATACTGGAATATTTTTTTTTATTGTCTCTGTGTGGTGGGCTTTTAAGCCTCCAATACAATATGCTTTAGCCTATTGTATGACATCCTACTTATTTGCAGTCATTAAACCTTTTATGAAAATCGTAATTAATGTCATATTCTCTTGCTCTAATTTACCGCTCATAGATAATACGGCCTCCCCAACCCGTTTGGCCAGCGTGGGGAGTGTAGGCCAAATCCTCCTTCTGTCTGCGACGGACGAGAGAGGGTCGTGCTCCTGTAGTGGAGACTAAAATGACCTGATGATGATGAGGAGATACAAGATACTCTGAAATAATCTCCGACATAACTATAACTAGAAGGAAAGGAAGAAGTATAGGATGACAACGGATCGGCGACCGCTTGTTGTAGCTGATCTCCATGGGTGGTAGTGATTGCTTCCCATCAGGTGACCCATGTGCTCGTTTGCCCCCCTCTTATATAAAAAAAAACTAATTACGTGTGTGCTGAAGATACAAATAAATATTTCATTCAATCATTTAAATAATCGAGGACGCAAGGAAAGTGATGCAATGATTGCATGTTAATTTCATATCTTTGAACAAAGAAAGTATTATTTTACACCATACTGATTTAAATTGCATCATTAATAATGTTGGATTTTTTTTTTTTTTTTTTTGTGTTCCTGCGTGTGAGTATTGTCACCAGAAAGGAAGGAGTTGCTGCGTTGACAGCAGGGGTGGCGGCGAGAGGTTTTAGAAAGAAAGGTTGTTGAGGAAAACTTATCACGTAGGTAGGTACTTAAAACTGTAATTAGGAAGGTACTTAAAACTCCAATAAAAATTATGAAAAAAACATTTTTAATTTAAACGGTTTTATTGAAAGTAATGTACTAAAAGCTAAAAAATAATTCGGTAGGTCCGAGGTTTCAGTCATCATACCCCTCGCCCTCATCAGTCTAAGGCATTGATCAGACAAAATAATAAAATCGTTGGGCGTAGCGTAAACTGAGTTGATTGTATAGAAACACGGACCCAACGATTTTATTATTTTGTCTGATCAATGCCTTAGACTGATGAGGAAGAGGGGTATGATGACTGAAACCTCGGACCTACCGAATTATTTTTTAGCTTTTAGTACATTACTTTCAATAAAACCGTTTAAATTAAAAATGTTTTTTTCATAATTTTTATTTTCAAGTTTTTTTAGTTCATAATTCCATTACATAGTACTTCTCATTCAATTAAGATTAGATTTGATTGTTGTCATTTTTTTTTTACTTTTAAATTTGTCTTGTATTCATTTGATACCCATATTGAAAATTGAGAAAATATGTAACCGCCAACCGGCCATTTTGTTGACGGCCATCTTGGATTTTATTATAATATTCATGAGAGCGACGAGCGACAAGCTGTGTTCTACTAGTCAAGCTCTTTCATTTGATACCCATGTAGTGGTAGTCGTGACAAAATGTGTAAACCACCATTTTGTAGCGGCGGCCATCTTGGATTTTCATTTTTTTTCATGTGAACTGTGTTCTACTAGTCAAGCCCTTTCATTTGATACCCATATTGAGGTAGTCGTGACAAAATTTGTAAACCGCCATTTTGTAGCGGCGGCCATCTTGGATTTTAATTTTTTTTTCGTGTGAACTGTGTTCTACTAGTTAAGCCCTTTCATTTGATATCCATATTGAGGTAGTCGTGACAAAATTTGTAAACCGCCATTTTGTAGTGGCGGCCATCTTAGATTTACAATGAAACAGAATTTATTTAATTGTATTGTTACCAGAACTAAAGGTGTGTACCAAATTTCAGATCAATCTGTCAACAGGAAGGGGTGACCCCCTTCCTGTTGACAGATTGATCTGAATTTTGACATTTTCAATTACTAGATTTGACCCAAAAATATAAACAAATAAATAAATAAATAAACAAACAAACAGGTCAAGCTAAATAAAACCGTTTAAAAACAATATTTCATGCAATACGCGTGAAATATTCCGTAATGGCATTCAATTTCAGAAAATTTATAATTACACTATCAAATTGTGGAATGGTTTAGAACACTTGAAACACAGTAATATTCCTAGTTCAGGCACATGGCAAATTACTCCATTATGTTAATTTAGACTTAAGTTTTTGTTACTTATGTTTTTTTAATAATAGATTTTATTTATTTATATAGAAGTTTGTAGTTAAAAAGTTTTCACATGAGGTTAGATCACCAGCTCAAAGAGCTAAAAACTAAACTTAACTTTAACTTGCTAAACTAGCTGATGTTACTCGTAGGCTGCGATGACTGCTTATCATCAGGCAGGTATGCTTCATTGCTAACTTAATTTTATAAAAAAATGGGGTGTAGCTGTCATGGACACGGCCTTATATTGTAACCTTTTTTTTTATTACACAGCGCCATCTAGTCCATTAAGCGCAAAGCTTGTACCTACTAGATTACTGATAAACGTACATAAATACATTTTTTTAGTAAATACATACTTATAATACATAGAAAACATCCAGACCAAGACAAACAGACATGTTCATGCACACACATGTTTGTCTTGTGCGGGAATCGAACCCGCGACCTCGGAGTCAAAGTGGCCATTGCTAACCATTCGACCATCGAGCTCGTCACCTGTACCCTGTAACCTGTACGTGAATATGTTATATGTATTAAAATTATCTCAAAAATGCAGTGCTTCGCTCTCCCCCGCACGCGATTTTTCATAGTCCTTACTTAGCGTAATAAATTCATTGATCCTCTTTCATCTATCCAGTAGTGTGATTTAAACAACAAACTGTATCCGCCGATTGTGTTAGCATTCGTTTTTAGGGTTCCGTACCTCAAAAGGAAAAATGGAACCCTTATCACTTTGTTGTCCATCTGTCTGTCTGTCTGTCAAGACCCTTTATCTCGAGAATGCGTGGAGGTATCAAGCTGAAATTTGAACTATATACTCAGGTCTACGGTCCCATGAAGTTGTAAAAAAATCAAACTGCTAAGTTTACGTAAAAAAAAGATACGGCCGTTTATTCAGCCAAAAACGCATATTTCGACACATTCTCAAGGGAATCAAAACCCATAGGGTACCTCCCGTTGACCTAGTACTATGAAATTTGGCAAGTAACATCGTTATAGACTACAAATACAAGAATAAATCTCAAAACTATAGATTTGTAATTAAATCTTAAAAAATAGGGGGTCTATACTTTTTTAAAGGGGTCGAAATTTCAAATTGAAGCTCAAATGGGGTATCATATGAAAGGGCTTGATGTGCACATTGCAAAATATATTTTACTTATTTTTTCCGATGAATTATTTCTTATTTATAATGAAAAATATCAAATTTATAATGATCCTACGTACGGAACCCTCGGTGGGCGAGTCCAACTTGCACTTGACCGGTTTTTTTTTTAATTGTCTCCCTATAGAAACAACTTTAAAGACGTATTCACGTGAAAAAGTAGGGTTTATAAATATAGTGTGGTTACCTGTGGTGATTGAAGATGTATGGTGGGTTTCAAAGCTTCCTGTTCCAGCAGGTTCTTCCAGATTTCATCTCTGTATTCACACTGGTAGTCTACATCATAATCTGTTAAAACCTGAAAAAAACAATTCATAGTGAAATAGGGTATTTCTCGATTCCATAAAATCTCTAAGTAGTCTTGTAGTCTTCACAATGTATTTTTATTATTCTGCTAGCTGACCGCATATATTGTTGCTATTATAAAATAGGGGTTGATGGTAGAAGAGTGAAAATTTGAAGTTGTATATATTTTTCAATGCTAAATCATAATAAAATAAAAATAAAATAAATTGACAATAAAACAAAATAAAAATATTTAGCGGTGGGTCACCCTTATCATTTAGAGGTACGAAAAATAGATGTTAGCCGATTCTCAGACCTACCCGATGTACACAAAATTTCATAAAAATCGGTCCAGCCGTTTCGGAGGAGTTTGGTGACAAACACGGCGACATGAGAATTTTATATTATTAGATTGTATTAAGTATTATTATTGAGGAGCTCGATGGCGCAGTTCCGCGTGACGATCTGACCAGGGCTTCACAACCAAGGGGGCACCTTACAATTACGCTCCCTACCTTTTAAGAGAGGTAGGGAGCGTAATTGTAAGCTACCCAACTGGGGAATGTACCTCCACCTCACAGAATACCGCAGCCAAATAACAATTCCCTTGAGGGTTGTTGTGTTCCTGCGAGTGAGTGAGGTCACCAGAATGGAAGGAGATACTGCGTTGGCAGCGGGGGTGGCGGCGCGCAAGTGATATATTATGTTGCGAGCGTTAATACGGTTACGGTAACCGCTTTACTTCAGGCGGGCCGTATGCTTGTCCGCCACCCGACGTTGTATAAAAAAAAAAAAAAACCACTTGGGAGGCGTAGAGAAAGAGTCTGGAGGTATAGGTACGTTTACATTTTCGAATAAAAATTGATTTAATGAGTAGGTATATAAACTGTTGCAATTGTCATTAAATCGCAGCCATACAAGTTTCGACAAGTCACCGTGCTCCGCTTGAAAACACTGGTAGAGTATGCTCTAAACCCCTTCGGTTGAAGGGAGACCAGTATCGCAGCAGTGATACCTTTACATAAGATAGCATAATCTATTTCTTTGTTACCTATTGCATAATCAAGAATTTATTACATTGATATGACCTAGATTATATAGATAATAGATAGAAAAAATTAAACAAACTCATTATTACCTATTTGTTATTAAAAACACATAATAACACTTTTAATTAATTTGTGTAATTATTATTACATTAATATAAAACTTTTGTAATATTGCACAAAATGGAGAAATAGTGATGTAATAGAATGTTTTATTAATATGAAATACATAGGTACATTGATTTTGTTTTGATTGGAAACAGTGTAGTTAAAATAGGTATGAAACAACCCACAAAATTATTGTCACTTTAAAAAAATGTAGTTTTAAAATCAAAATTGACCTTTATTTTATTACATTTGATATTTATTCTACAGATAGTAATGCCATATCACAATAAAAAACAATATTATTAGTATCATAACATTAAATTAACTTTCTCAAAGGAGCCTATACATATTGGATCCAAATCCATGCACACGCCTATCAAATTACTAGGCTGGACCCATGTTATTAAAGAGATATAATAATGTAGAATTTTTACAGTGCAATATACTGTACAATATATGTATAATGATAATATTGTATGGCGATTTAACAAAGACCTATATTGACAGAGTTTCTTTCGACATTTCTTCTCGTCAATGGTCATTCCGAAATGCTGGTAGATAAAAAAAATATATACCTAATTGTAAAAGACGTGTCTAAGTACCCGCGAGGGCCCACAGAATAAAGAATTTTGACTTTGACTGAGAATTAGGCCATTCGCACACGCGGCGACTCGGCTTTGATATGCGACTGCGATGCAACTCATACTGGTATACTACTCCAGTAGCTTGGTCCGTTGGTTAGTCCGCACATGCGACTATCCACACGTGCCATCAGTGTTGTGATTCGCATGCGACTGGCGTCAAACGCGTTGTCGACTAGTCACACCGTGTGCGGACTAGAACGAAATTGTATGGCGGCGACTCATGAGCTACGCGTTGGGCATGCGTATCAAACCAGAGTCGCCGCGTGTGCGAATGGCCTAATACTTATAACAAGCATATAGTCCAGTAAGGGTAATGTTTGTCTAAAGCCCAATCTACGCCAAAGCATCATCGTGAGACATTGTGGCATGCAATAGTGCCACTTGCAATAATTTAAAAAAATGTTGCATGTTCTATAGTGTGGCATTGTAGCACAATGCAACCTTTAGCACACTGTTGCCTTTGTATCTGAGCCTGATGGATTCCATGTAATATCACCATGCGGTTAAACAGTTTTTATGTTAAAAAGTTTGTTTATATAATATTCAAAGACAGCAATATAGATATTGCTTTAGCATATAATTTTAACAAAAAAAAATCGACTCCAATAATCGACTCTACATTATGGGGAGAAAATCTACTCTACATATATATGGAAGGGAAGACTTATATCTAACAGTGGGTAGATACAGGCTGATGGTGATGATGAAAAAATAAAGGGACTAATCTGGAACTATACTTTTTCAAATAATAAAAGTTTTTTTCAAATCCGTTTATAAATGACGGAGTAATGAAGTAACGAACATAATAAGAGGAGGGCAGCTGCCTCTCGTAGAAATTGTATGATCTACAATATAATGCGTTAACTTTTGAAAAAACCGAGATCTCTTGCAGATGAATCCCATGCACACTACATAATGAAAAATAATGTGTGGGGTACCCCCTGGGGGTACTTAAGTAATCGTGTCCAGTATGTAGAAATTGAAAACTTTGACCATAACTCTAAAACCATAGACATAGTAAGATCAATTCCTTTTGACATTAACCATTCAATTCCCCAAGGAAGTGTCATTGGGTGCATTCTATTTTTATTATATCGACGGTCCCTACGTATAAAGAGACATGTCATTTCAGACATGTCTGCTTATACTACGATATAGTAATTAAAGAATATTATTATTGGACAAATGGGTTAATTTCTTACTTTTTAATTATATACAATCAATAAAATAAAAAAGAAAATGTTTTTTACGGGCAATCTATAGCAATTTATGCAATAAAAAAAAATTGCCATTTTTGACATGTCGCTTTATACGTAGGGACCGTCGATATATTAATAACCTTCCAAAAATATGCCCATGCACATAGGCTACTTTTTATCCAGTTACTATGTTTCTCTGAGACGAAGTGGAGTGTAGAAGCAAATTTTTATATAAACTGATTATTTTTTTAATTATGTAGTTTGCCTATTTTATTTTAATAATTTCAGACTATTATCTTTATTATTTCTAATCTATATCCAAATTGTCAGCCCTGGCTGGTAAGGTACATAAAAATTATGTCAATATGATAATTTATGAACTGTTATTTTTTCTTCGTTATTAGTGTTATTTTCAATGGGGGCTGTGAAAATTATTATATTATTATGATTATCAAAATATGTGAATGTTATAAGTAAGGATTATGTACATGTTTTATTCAAAAACAGGTATTAAATATAACGCGGTATCTTCGTTCGTAAAGGCACTTACATTTGATTCCACTCGCGATTCCGATGTCTCCGCCTCGACCATGTTTTCTCTCGAAGTATGGCTCCTAACACTCGACAAGTTGAGCTTGGACATGTTTAAGGACTCCATTTCGAAAGAAGAATCTAATCCAGGCAGTAATCAGGAACTTGCAGCCAAGTACCTAGAACACGTCGACGAAAAATCTGACGTCCTCACGGTCACCACGTGGAAAGTAATGTCAAATAAAAAAGTCGGAAACCACCACGAATTTACTACTGACGCAACAACCAGTCTTTTCATGCAATCATTGCTTTTGCCAAGCATGCGTTTTACACACCTCCGTTTATAAATTATCGTAAAAATAAATTGATTTTGCGAGATCTATCACATGACGGTGCAGTAGGTATTCTGATCTGAACCATTTCTGCTTTTTCTTTTTTTTACAATTTTGAGTTTGACAGCCTTTTGACAACAAAGTATTAGTATTACCATTCTCAAATGATCTACTACTACCATCTAGGAAATTAATTTGGCAATAATTATTTAGTTGAAGCTACCAGTTAATACATGCACGCTGAATCACACATGTTTTTTTTTTACATTCAAAATGGACGTATCTTAGCGGAATGAAAATATTGTTACATTAGCCCTTGCAATATATTAAATAAAAAAGAAACAGATGTAAAAAAACATAAGACGAAAAAAAAACATTTGGGCGCGAATCTGTAGTCGAAAACAAGACCTAGAGCAAAAGATTAACGTTAACGAGAATTATTTGAGTATAAAATAAATAAATAAATATTTCTGGACAAATTACACAGCACCATCTAGTCACAAACTTAAAAAAGCGTGTAATATGGATAACTACGAAAAGCACTTAAATACATTTTTCTAAAAATATATACAATGTGTCCCCGGCGCAAGTGACGTGCGTATTCATTCTCAAAATTCAATTATAATTATCAAGAAAAAACCTTAAAGGGGGGGGGGGGGGGGGGGGTTTCTCTTAGTTTTTTTTAAATTATTTTTTATCTTTTTTAGGGTTTCGTACCCAAAGGGTAAAAAGGAACCCTATTACTAAGGCTCCGCTGTCCGTCCGTCCGTCCGTCCGTCTGTCACCAGGCTGTATCTCATGAACCGTGATAGTTAGACAGTTGAAATTTTCACAGATGATGTATTTCTGTTGTCGCTATAACAACAAATACTAAAAAATATAATAAAAAAAATATTTAAGGGGGCTCCCATACAACAAACGTGAATTTTTTGCTCGTTTTTGCTCGCAATTGATAACGGTAATAGGTAGACGCTTGAAATACTCACATAATATTTAGTCATCTAATCACTTTAAAAATAAATCATTAAATAAAAAATATTGGTTGCCTGTAAAGTCGGTATACGGGCGAAAGTTTTACGTGACAACGACTTTGAGTGGTAAAATGTTTTCGAGTGGAAGGGACGCATGCCTTTCACTTTTTATGTCTGTCTCTCTCGCTCTTAGAAGGGACACGCGTCCACGACACGCTTACAATGAGAGCGAGTGAAAGGCACGCGCCTTTCACTCGCTCTCATTGTAAGCGCATAACGTGACCCAGTTTCTTGAAGTGTCACCCGGCTAACCAATTTATAAGACGTTGTCACGTCAAAATAAAACAAATATTTAAGAGTGCTCCCATACAACAAACGTGACTTTTTTGCTGTTTCTATAGATAATGGTACGGACCCCTTCGTGCGCGAGTCCGACTCGCACATGGCCGGTTTTTTTTTTGCTAGTTTCTGCTCGCAATTGATAACGGCAATAGGGAGATACATGAAATACTCACATAATATTTAGTTATGTATTCACTTTAAAAAATAAATAATTAAATTAAAATAAAACAAATATTTAAGTCGCGCCTTACGAATTATCCAAGAGTGAGTCTGTTCAGAACGTATATCTGGATTTTCTACAAAATACGTTACCACTTTTGATGGGCGAAGTGCCACTGGCACTGCCAAGAGGCATGTGGCTACAAATGGATGGAGCCCCTGCGCACGACTAGTTCGAGACTTTTTAAGTCAAAATTATCCGCTGTGGATCGGCAGAGTGGGTCCGATTGCTTGGCCACCAAGGTCTCCGGACCTAACACCGTTAGACTTTTAAGCAAAAAGTCTATGCAGTTCCAATTAATAGTCGTGAACAATTGGTGCGCCGGATTTTTTCTGCGGCGGCGGAAAATAGAGACCATCCAGCAGAGTTGAGACGAACTACAAGCAGCGTCTTATTGAGGGCTTATGTATGCATTCAAGAGGGTGGGGGGCACTTTGAAATATTTATTATTTGAAAGTATTTTTGTTTTCTTTTGATATTTTAAACAATTTATTGTACTTTTACAGTAGTAAAAAACTTTACTAAAGTCTTGTGTTTTACTTTAAGACCAAATAAAATACCTAGTTAGAAATTTTAACCGATTCAAAAAACAAAAAAGAGTTTATTAATTTGACGCGTATTTTAATTGAAAGTGAATTTTATCTTTTTATTCTTGTTTTCTTAGAGTTGCAACTGGAAATTCTAGGTGTTAGTCATTGACAATGTTCTGAAGATTTGCAGAGGATAGGTATGCTGTAGATTAATAATAATTAAAAGTTTTTTTTTTATTGTAGCTTTGAAAACACCTCTTCAGCTTTTCAAAACAAAGTACAGAATGGAGAATGTTACTAGGTATGCCAAATCGCTTGAAATGTTGTGTCAGTAAAGCCTGTATGTATACAAACACACTAGTTTTTGTTGTAGTCAAAAAAACCTAGTAGTTTTGATTATAAAGGCATTCAAAGTTTCGAAAAATATCGAGTCCCGCTAACAGTCACGTGACCGCTTGTGACGTCATTTCACAACGCGTCGCGCAGGCCACGGCCACGGCTCGCTTCGTATTAGGGATGTGACATTCTAATTATAGTATTTAATTAATTATTATAGTAATTAAAATTTAAAATAAATTTATAATAAAATTAATTTAAATAAAATTTATAGTACCTAAATTTAATTAATTAATTATTATTATAGTATTTAATTGTAATTATAGTATTTAGCGGACTGAGTGAGCCAGACTAAGCGTGTTGTGCGATGACGTCACACAGACCGCGTCGTACGGTTACATCTTGTTTTACTTCTAAATCGGAAACTAATTGACATATCGAAGTTATTCTTTCACTAGTATTTTTTATTTTTACAGAGAATATGGAGTGCTAATAATCAAAATTAGTTAACATTCTTCATTGAGATTAATCTCATAACTTAAAAGTTATCGCAATAATAAAGAAGCGCGAGACTGCAAGTCTAAAAAAAGAAAAAAAATATATAAGAGATAGCCCCACAGACATTTAATATATATTGAATGTCTGTGGATAGACCCCCCTTAAAAGGTTTTTTCTCGATAATTTTAATTGAATTTTCTGAATACGCCGGCCGGTCACTTGCGCCGGGGACACATTGTATATTACAGAAAAAATATGAGTTTTATCAGTAACATAATCGGTGAACCTACTTCATGTTATCTGTTTAGTGATTAGAAAAATTACGGTCTAAATAGGAATAGGATTAATTAAAACGTAGCTTTACTGAATCATAATATTTATTCAAATAATCTAAATTATTATGAAAATATATTTTTATTAAGTACCTATTATATATTATTTTTTACACTAAACTATTTTTATTACTTTTTAATTTACACACTTATAATGTGATTATTAGGAGTGTCGGCGGCCGAATGGTTAGGGTATCCGAGACATCCATGAACACTGCAATGTTTTTTTATGGCTAGTCGACTTTGTAGCCATCTTTAACGTATTTGTAGTTATATACGACGTAGGTAGGTACCTAAATGTTAAAATTATTAACGAACGTCAGCGCAGGCGTGAATCTTGCGTGGGAGCGGACGGTTTTGCATACGACGCAGGCCTGACCCCGACTGGCGCTCCATATAAACTCCTATAAATGTTGTCAGTGTGTGCGTGCGACGGCCAATACGTACGGGCGCGCTCACATACAAACCGCGCTCGGTGCGTTTGTATGAAGTTACCTTACCCGCTCTTATGCCCCCCACGTTGAGCCCCCCGCGCCCCCCCCGCGCAAAAACGCGGCGGAACAATGCCCATTTGTTTTTTGTTTCTACCTGCCCGGCGCCGCGGGTGGTCGGGGCCCCATAAAAACGGTCATTGAGACGCAACTTTGTTATTGAGTGCCTACAAGTGGTGTTTTTTACGTTTACTAAGAACAGCACTATACAATGCCGTCTTTTGTTGTTCAACACTCGACTATAGTGTAGAATTACGATGGTCTAAACATTCTCAAGTGGTGTTTCATAGCCCTACTTGTATTCAAAAAAATACCTTATGAACTAAGGCGATAACGTATAGTTTTTTATTTACAAATACGCTAGGGAGATAAAACCCGATGTTAATAAACAAAAACCTACACTTACCTAAACAAAATAAGTTTTTATAGCACTTGACACCGGCCCGAACATCTGGAGCCGTTAAGGCGAGTCTCTTAAACCCCTTTTTTTATATTTTTTCCATTGAGTTTATGATTCTTTGGCCTTAATCCGATAGCTAATATGGCGGAGAAACGAAAAAAACATAAACAAATGGGCCTGAATGTATGACAGATGAGTATTGTTCTGTCTGCCCAAAACTAAACGCCAAACTGCAAATGTCGACCGTAGGTCGACACGGGCAATTCAAGCGTTTCAAGGTCGTGACGTCACTGTCGACCGTAGGTCGACAGGGGCAATTCAGCGGTTACTTCTCTATTTTTACTATGGTAAAGTGCTCCGAACAGATAACACTTGTATGTGTAGGTTTCCAAGAATCATTTTCGTCATTACAAAATTTTCTCCATTTTTCTTTTATATAGGGATCTTTTGGAAATCTAAAAGGAAATACAATTATATTAAATAAAGCCTATAAATAATAGTATCTGTATAACGTATACACTCATAGTCCCACACTAAATATATTGCTTTTACCTACCTACTTTTTTTTTGCCAACAATTCTTTTCATTTTCAGACAAAATTTCAACATCGTATGTCCAGAGAAAGGTAATTTTTCTAATTCACCTTACAAGATTTAAATGTAACATACATCTATACCTACTATTTAATACAATATCTAATAAAAATCTGACTATTATACGAACTGCAGTAATTGAATGAGTGTGTGGGCTTCTCCCACTTGTAAGTAATAAATATATTTATATCATATATACTTTTACATTATTATCTGTTATTCATACTATTTTATTCTCATACTCCTTTCATTGAAAGCAATGGTCTTTGCCAGTCGACCACGGACTTTGCGTTGCGCGCGCATACTTTTAGTACTGAGTTTTGGTCGACTGTCAACGATCAGCCTTCAAAGTGGACTTGACTTTTCTTGTGCAGTTATACGAATTTCACTAGTTAAATTTTTTAATTTTTATTGCATTTACATTGTGTTCAGTTCTTTTCTCTTGTTTATTTAACTTCCTAATTTTTCTACTATATTTTATACTAATTGTTTCGCTCGTGCACCTTCTGTTTTTCTTGTTTCTATTTACTCTTGTGTATACATAAAAAACTATTTCTATCTACCATTTGTTTGTTTCTCCTACTACTACACACATTACCTATCTGGGACGCTCTGTCCAGGAGCTCCCATTCTCCGGGGCTACCCTTGCCCCATAAGTGTATGATTCATTCAAATGTTGAATCGCTTTTTTGACTTTGTCACATCCCTAAAGCCGATTGGCCCCTGTACCACTGTATTCATGTTTACATTTCTCTGTCGTTTACGTATCGCAACGGTTTTTACTTTAAATGGAGATTGTACTTTAATACACATTTAATAGTTAGTAAAATACTTATCTATGATAGAAAACGCGATCTTGTTGCGAATTTAAGCTATCAGATCGCCTTTTGCACGATAATACTGCACAACTCACCATTTTCGAGAGAAAAATCACGCGACACGGAGCGATGCAAAATGACGGTGAAGCGACTTTAAGTAGTTTTATATAACGTGTATGACCAGTTGACCAATGTACTTTGCCGGAGGGGGTCGCCCGCGTATGGCATCTCCAGTCGATTAATACTCAAAGTACATGTCATATATTTAATTTGTATGACGTTTCTAAGTGCTATAGAAAGTCCAAGGAATAAAGATATTTTGACTTTGACTTTGACATCGTCGAAAAAAAAAACAATGGAGCCATTTAATTAAAAAGAAGAAGAAGTCATGCTTTTTAATTCTGTGAGAGCTTCAACGTCGTATGCATCTTTTTTCAAAAACCGATAAATATCGATTATATTTCTTTTAATCATACACTATGACAGCACTATCATGTGTCCATTTATGGGCATTTCTATTTATCACATAAGTACCAACATTGCAAAAAAATCTTATACGTCACTTTTTTGGGTGGTCATGGAGTGTTAGCGGCTGTATGTGTTTTTATAATTTTATTAAAAAGTACTGATTATACTATAGTTGTAAATTAATCATTATAGTGTACAATAAGTAAAGTGTAAGGACAACATGTCTTATTCTAATAGTAAGTTGTTATGATGATTATGTGGCCAGAGGCATGGTTGATTGTTTCTGGGGCTATTCTGTTGGATTGCTGTTATATATATTTTTTATTTAATATTTCAAGTGGTGTAACTAGTGTTTATGTGTCCGCAGAATACACTTTCGCGGCATTACCGCGTACACAACGCGGTACACCGCTAGTTTTAGGCGGTGATCCAAAAGGGAGAAACTTCCTTTATACCAATGGAAACTCGGTGATAATTAGGGATATAGAGAATCCAGCTATTGCAGACGTATATACGGAGCACTCATGTCAAGTGAACGTCGCTAAGTATTCACCAAGTGGATTTTATATTGCATCTGGAGGTAAGGTTATTTTTTTAAAGTACACTTTGTATCAACTATATCAATACTATAATAAAATTGTAACTGGCCGCTGTCTGTACGTGGAATATATTAGATATATGTAATGGAATGGAAGGAAGAAGGATACATGGAAGATATAGAAGAAAAATTATTAGAGGGGGGCTTTATGAACGCAATAAAACCCAAAACAATGATTTTTAGAATTTTTGTCTGTTTGTCTGTACGTTTGTGCACGCTAATCTCAGAAACGGCTTAACTTATTTGAATGCGGTTTTCACTAATGCGTTACGGTTTGCTCCACATAACATTTAGTGTTTGTTCATTCCAATCAGTTCATAAATAAAAAAGTTCTATCAATCTAAAGAATCACATATAAAATGCTACAAAATAACTGATCAGTTGAATTGACTGAAACTTTTCAGTTGAATTGACTGATACTATATGAAGGTATTATGTTAATATTATTAACATTAAAGTAAATAATACAATGTGTGTGTCAGCGTGTGACTGTTAGCCTTTTGTACAGTAATATTGAATATATAAATTACTTTTAAAGTAAACTCATAGTTTTTTTTTACTGCTTGGCTGACTGACTGAAAGTAATGTAATAATTATGTATAATTTGAAGAGAAATAGGGTAGGTACATAGTATTTGTAAGCTGCCCGACTGGGGCAGTACCTCCACCCACAGAACACCGCAGCCAAATACCAATTTCCTTGAGGGTTGTTGTGTTTCTACGACCGAGTAAGGTCACCGAAGGAAGGAAGGAGTTGGAAGGAGTTGCTGCATTAGCAGCGGGGTGATTGCACACGAACAATATTTCATGTTGCAAGAGTTTTATGGCTATGGTAACTGCTTCTCATAAGGGGAGCCGTATGCTTGTCTGTCACCCAGTGTAATATAAAAAAACTTATAGGTATCTTGTTCTTTTTAAGCAGCAGTTTTTTTCGTAAACATAATTTCATTTAATACTTGTGTATTAAATGTAACTAACTAACTAGCGTTAGTTACTTGATTACGTATTGATAGCACAATGGAAAATAAATTGTAATTATACCCTCAAAAAGTGAGTCAATTCTCTCACCTCACAATTAGTTTGTGTAAGCTCATAAAACTGATGTTTGTGCCAGTTGATTGAAGTGGGTAAAAATGTATTATGATTATGTTGTTGAAGTAAATAAAGCAGGTATAAATCTCCATTAATTATTCCACTAGGCTGGCATATAAACTGCTTGATGGTAAGCAGTCATCGCAGCCCATGGTCGCTTGAGATATCAGAAGCACCAAATGTAAAAACCACTTTATGACTTTTTTGTAGAACCCCCTTATAGTACAACTTACAACATAAGGTATTGCTTGCACACTCCACCCCCAATGCTGTCGCAATAACTTCCTGGTGACCTCACTCACGCCCTGGTGACCTCACTCACTCGAAATTTTATTAGTTGACATATTAAATCGAATTTACATGCGAACTTGACGAGCTCGGTGGTCGAATGGTTAGCAATGGCCACTTTGGCTCCGAGTTCGCGGGTTCGATTCCCGCACAAGACAAACATTTGTGTGCATGAACATGTCTGTTTGTCTTGGTCTGGGTGTTTTCTATGTATTATAAGTATGTATATACAAAAAAAAAATGTATTTAAGTACATTTATCAGTTGTCTAGTACCCATAACACAAGCTTTGCGCTTAGTTTGGGACTAGATGGCGCTGTCTAAATTGTGCAGAAATATTTATTTATTTACTTATAATTATTGTATTTATTTAATGATCTAAAAAGGCCCGTAATCATAGGCAAGTTCCTTTTGGAATTTTTACTTTACCTATAGTCAATTCTGAAAGAGTAGATGTATGTAGTACTGTCTAGAGGGCTAATAGAAAAAAGAAAGAAAATAAAAGTTGTTTTTAATAAAGTATATTGAATATGGATCAACTGCGCAATCATACCCTTTCAAATAAAAAAATAGAATTTAACCATACATGCTTATAAAATTTAAGGATTTCCCTTAATTTCCCTTTGATCCCATCATCAGATTCTGACTTGATGAATATGGGACGACCTTGCAATCATACCCTCTCTAATAAAAATAGAATTTTGAAAATCGGTTCACAATTCGCAAAAATATCGAAGAACATAAAATTCAAGTCAAATTGAGAACCTCCTTTTTTGAAGTCGGATAACAAAATGAGAGGTAAAATTGATAAATACGTAGTGCCTGCAAGTGCCTGCTGGTAAATTAATAGTAGTCTAAGACACTGTTGCATAATAAGGGTTCTTAAAATGCGAGTGTGAGTTTATCACATGAGCCGAAGGTGAATGTGATAATAGCATCACACGATTATTTTAAGACCTAATTATGTGCAGTTTCATATGCTACTTTATCTAATCTCATGATATAGATGATAATAATATTTTAAGTAAAACTATGAAGTTAATTTAACAGCTTTATTTCTTACTTATAAATCCATTTGCAGATCGAACATGCGTGGTGCTCATGCGCGACGCGCGGCGCGGCGTTTCGTTCACAGATTATGTAGAATTTTTTTGCAAAGTTGCAAGCAATGCATTTGCATTGCACCTGCTTAATATAGCTGAACCCAGAGCTGAAGCTGTATCGAAATGGAAAAAACGTTATTTTTCGATACATTTGTCCATAAAGAGCTGTATCGAAAAGTAACTTTTTAAATCTGTTTTGATGCCTTGTGTGTAAAAGACGGACATTAAGATTCGGTATTTAGTTTTTTAATCTCTAAATTTCAGTATGAGAGTAGATAAATAATTTTATCTAATCTCATACTGAAATTTACACATTAAAAAACTAAACACAGTATCTTAATGACAGTCTTTACGCACAAGCTATCAAAATAAATTTAAAAAGTTATTTTTCGATACAGCTCTTATATGGACAACTGTATCGTAAAATAACTTTTGACGTGACAACGTCTTATAAATTGGTTAGCCGGGTGACACTTCAAGAAACTGGGTCACGTTATGCGCTTACAATGAGAGCGAGTGAAAGGCACGTGCCTTTCACTCGCTCTCATTGTAAGCGTGTCGTGGACGCGTGTCCCTTCTAAGAGCGAGAGAGACAGACATAAAAAGTGAAAGGCATGGCAAAGGCAAGGGACGCCCCTTCCACTCGAAAACATTTTACCACTCAAAGTCGTTGTCACGTAAAACTTTCGCCCGTATACCGACTTTACAGGCAACCAATATTTTTTTTTACCATTTCGATACAGCTTCAGCCCTGGATACAGGTATTTTAAACAGGTTGCAATGCAAATACATTGCAACTTTGCAAAATTTTTCTACATAATCTGTGAACGCGGCGCCGCGCGGCACGTCGCGCATGCGCACTACGCATGCTCGATCTGCAAATGTATTTATAAGTAAGAATTATAGCTGTTAAATTAACTTCATGGTTGTATTTAAAATATTATTATCATATATTTCATGAGATTAGATAAAGTAGTGTATGAAACTGCACATAATTAGGTATTAAAATACTCGTGTCGCACATAATTACGTATTATGTGCGAAACTCACACTCGTATTTTAATAACCCTTATTATGCAACAGTTTCATAAACTACTATTATTTCATTCACTCTTGTTATTTCATTTACTGTGAGGTGGAGGTACTTTCCCAGTGAGTGACTGACAATTACGATTTAATGATTAATCTTAATATAGTTCTGTCTAGTGATGTAATTATGCACTTTCTTTCCTTTCGCTTTCCATTGTACGTACTTGATGGTCAAATGTGATTTAATTAGAATATTTGTATACTAGTTGTAGCCTGTGGCTTCGTAAGTACCATTGTCAAGATCCACTACATGCTAATATATATATATTGGGGTGTTAGTAGCACCGCGTGCAGGTGAAGTTGGCTTTGGTTCAAAGATCTTGATGAACCACTTACTCCCCATGATTACCCCATGGTTACGGTAACCGTTTCACATCAGGCGGACCGTATGCTTGTCTGCCACCCGCGCCAGTCCGTCGCCAGCTTATATTCTTTCCTTTCTTTCTTTCTGGTGATCTCACTCACTCGCAGGAACACAAAAATCCTCAAGGGGAGGTGGCGATACTTCCCTAGTCAGGCAGCTTAAAAAATATGCTATTCCCTACCTCGCTTTTCGCTAGAGCCTCGTCTGTCCGTCAGCAGGGTGCACCACGTGTAGATGAGGTTGTCCTTGGTTCAAAGATATTGATGAACCACTTACACTACAAAATAAAAAATAAAACATCGGACGCACAGCATGCGCCACCAAAGCAAATTTTTTTTTTTTTTCTAAATCCCGAATTGATATCCGAAAACCAAGGTCACTTTACATTACTACTTTTTGATGCTTTACACGAATCCGAAGTCAGAATTTCGAAATTTTGAGTTTCATGGCAACGGACAGACAGAACGACCGGACGATTTCATAAGCTCAATGAATTTCGCTGAAAAAACGGGTTGCACTCCGCAAGTGCCGGCAGAAGTGAGAACATTATTTATTGTGCATTGTTGAATATTTTTGAATGGTTAGGAAAAAAATTCGCACGAATTGCTTTATCTATCAGTATAAAAGTACTATCATTGTGGTAAAATACAATATTCATTTATTGAGCTATCGTACACAAACATGACAATTTATATTACATTAAAAATAAACAGCAGGAAGGTAGAAAGAGAGCGGGGATATTACTTCCTCTCCTACGCCGCGCTAGCGGTAACGTTCGCTCCGTCTTACGAATTTTCGATCAGGTCACGTGTCTTGACGCGAGTTTATCATTTTTTACCCATCCCAAAAAGTGCACAACGCCGATAAAGAAGTTTTCACTTCAAAAATGTATATGTCAAATAAGATCCAGTCTATGCTAATATATAAATGTGAAAGTATGTATGTGAAATGGCGGTGGGTGGACCAAATCTTTTATTTTTATCTTGCTGATGATGATCAGCCAATGCATTTGCGATTTAGTTGTATTAACTATCAGTTTACGAGTGATGACTCAGTTGATAACTGGACTTATATTAGAACTATAGGCGTGGTGATTACAGGGTACAACGTTGATAAGTTGATATGATAACATTGTATGTTTTTGTTGTCTTGTGGTTTAATATATTTTTGTAATTGAACAAGTCACAATGTTGTACAAATCTATATTAATATTATAAAGCTGACGAGTTTGTTTCGTTTAACGCGCTAATCTCAAGAAGTACTCATTGTAATTGAAAAATATTTTAGTGTTAGATAGCCTATTTTTCGAGGAAGGCTATATGCTATATAATATCACGCTACCACCAATAGGAGCGGAGCACCAATGAAAAATGTTGCAAAAATGGGGAAAAATATTCCTTTTGAGAGCTTCCGTTGCGTGCGCTGCGTAAACGGTTCAAGTTACGCAACAATTATATACGACGGAATTATATATCTTAAAAAGTTCTAAAAAAAGTCCGTGATAGCACATGTCTATCTATTAAGATTGGCTCGCTTTCCTATATAACCTTTCAAATAACCTTACGCTTCACTCTCAACGCTCTGTCACACGCAGACGAAGTTGCGCGAGACAGCTAGTAAATAATAATAAATAATAAATATTTTTGGATAATTTACACCGCGCCATCTAGTCCTAAATTAAGCGCAAAGCTTGTGTTATGGGTACTAGACAACTGATACATGTACTTAAATACTTTTTTTTCGTAAATACATACTTATAATACATAGAAAACACCCAGACCAAGACAAACAGACATGTTCATGCACAAATGTTATTATTATTATATTCATTTATTCCTTTAGTATCTCCTATTTATTACATTTTTAAATATAAATAAAAAAAAAAAAAAAAAACATTTAAAAATATAAAAAAGAGGGGCACCCGCCGGTAGCGGAGCGAAGACCCAAGCTACCGGTGGTCAGGGCTCCAGAGTGAGGAATCTCCTCACAATGCGGGCCGTGTCCAGAAGAACCGCCTTTTGTATCCGGCTCTTAACCCAGCCGCCAAGCGAGAGCCTCTCGAGGTGACGGTCGAGACTCTTCGCTATAAGTCCGTTCACTGTTACAACTATCGGTACAATTATCGCTGAGTCCACATGCCACATGGCGGTAACCTCGTGGGCCAAGTCCAAGTACTTCGAAAGTTTCTCTTTTTCGGCCTTTACGAGGTTCTCGTCATGGGGAATGGTGACGTCAACGAGAACTGCACGACTTGTCTCCCGGTCTATTAACACTATATCAGGTCTATTGGCAACAATAGTTCTGTCAGTGATAATAGACCGGTCCCAGTAGAGCGTGACACTACCATTCTCGAGAACTGGCGCAGGTACATATCTGTAGTATGGTACCTCAGAGCTCACAAGGCGATATTTAAGAGCAAGTTGCTGGTGTATAATCCTAGCTACTTGATTATGCCTGTGCAAGTACTCGCCGTTAGCAAGATGAGAACAACCGGAAACAATATGCCTGAGTGACTCACCGGGACGGTGGCATGCTCGACAGATGTCGACCGTACCGTCCTTCAGGATATATTTCCGGTAGTTATTCGTCTTGATAACTTCGTCCATAATTGCAGAGACAAAACCTTCAGTTTCTCCAAAGAGATCACCGAAACGTAGCCAGGCCACCGATGCGGACGAGTCTACATCAGGCCCGTTAAGAGCCCGGTAGAACCGCCCATGTAGCTCCTTGCTCTTCCATACATCCTTGCGGCTCTGGGTAGTAAGTACAGATGGTTTGCGCCAGTTTTCGTTTGCCAAGGATAGTGGCGTAAAGCCCTTATCAACTGCTACCACGTCGCGGTGCATCCCGCTATCACAGTGTAGGAAATATTCCCTAAGATTGCACACCTCACGGTTGTGTAGGTTTTTGGCATTTAAAAAGCCGCGGCCCCCACACTTCCGTGGGATGTACAATCTCATCACCGACGATCGCGGGTGATGCATACGATACGTGGTAAGCAGTTTTCGGATCTTTACATCCAGGGCGTCCAATTCAGTCTGAGACCACCTTAGTACGCCGAAGGTATATATCAGCAGGGGCATAACCCAACCGTTGAAAGCCCGAACCTTGTTACCACCTGACAAAAGACTTTTCAGTACTTTTGTCAGGCGACCAAAGAATCGGTCCATCACCGATTGTTTTATGTCCCCGCTGGCCACACCCAAAGCCTCCGACATACCAAGGTATTTGTAGGTTTCGACTTCAGAGAGGGATCTGAGGAACATCGTCTCTGAGAGTTGTAAACCATCTGAATTTACAACCCTACCCCGCTGTACATTAATGACCGCACATTTGTCGACACCAAACTCCATACCAATGGCGCCACTGAAAGTTTCAGTTACTCTCAGTAACTCCAGAAGTTCTGGCTTATTTGGTGCAAACAACTTGAGGTCATCCATGTACAGCAGATGAGAAATGATCTCACCCCCTCTATGAAGTCGGATGCCTAACCCTGAATCCCTTAACAGACTGCTAAGTGGATTGAGGGCCAGGCAGAACCACAACGGACTGAGGCTGTCACCCTGGAAAATACCACGTTGTATCCTTATAGGGTTCGCCAATGCAGGAGAAACTCCACCCCCTGGTTGACAGAGCACTGTGGTCCACTGCCCCATACACGAACTAAGAAAGGTGCATAAAGTTGTATCTACTTTATACATCTCTAGCACCCGTCTCAGCCATGAATGAGGCACCGAATCATAGGCCTTTTTGTAGTCAATCCAAGCGGCGGACAGGTTCTTCCTGTTTCGGCGGACCTGTTGGCAAATGGTCATGTCAATGAGGAGAAGCTCTTTAGTACCACGGGACCCAGCCCTACATCCATTCTGAGCAATGGCTAAAACATTATTAAACTCAATATGTTTAGCAATTTTTGATGTCAGAATGGATGTAAGGAGCTTGTATGTTGTTGGCAAGCACGTAATGGGTCTATAGTTTTTTGCTTCCGTGGTACTGCCGTTCTTATAGAGCAGGAAAGTAATACCAGTCGTCATGAAACTTGGTAGAGAGCCCGTTTCGACAGCTTCTTGGAATTGAGTTGCTAAGAGGGCATGTGAGTGACGGAACCACTTAAGCCAAAAGTTGTGCAATCCGTCCGGTCCTGGAGCTTTCCAGTTATGTGCAGGTCGGATTGCACAACTAACGTCCTGAGGGCTAATGGATATAGCCTCCATGTTTCCGATCGACTCACACGCCCGCTCAACAACCTCAATCCATGTTCCCTCGGTGTGGTTGACAGGCATCGACCAAATGTTTTGCCAGAATTGTGTCATGGCATCAGCATTTGGAAGCTGTCCATCAACCACACAACTGGTGGGTCTCTCCCAAGTTCGGTATACTTTCCTTTGATCACATTGGAAGAGGCGATTCTGATGATACCTATCTACACGCTGCCTGTACCGACGAATACGGTTTGCCCATGCATACACTTTCTGCTTTAGGAAGTCTATGCGCTCTGTGACCCAGTGCATGTAGTCTTGGGGCCTTATATTGGTCCCAGCGAATGCCTGGTGCACAAAGCGCATAATTCTCGGGCGATTATTCCCCGACCTAAAGCAGATTAGCTTGCCAATGAGGGCCCTAGCCGCGCTGATACGCCGCTCGATTCTCATATGCCATGCAGGTACGGCAGCAGGTCGCGGGGCTCGATCATAATCCGGAAATTTGACCCGAGCCACGCGACAAACTGCGATGGCTGCGCAGTAGAGAATCGAGTGAGTATCAACTAGATTTTGGCTAGATTCCAAATATGGATCTAGCAATCGGTCTATAGCCCCCACAAGCGCCATATTTCGTTTATGCACGGGTAAACGTGGTAAACGCGGTCTTTCGGCAATTGGTGTAGAGCGATACATAGAGATCGCCTCATCCAATGCTCTCCTCACTTGCTCATTATCCTGGGTTAGATCCGCGCTTGTGTTCACGTAGTCGTCTGGTATTGGTCTATCCTCCGCCTGCGTCGTTGCCGAATGCACTATATTCGGCATCGCAGCAGGGAGAGTTTGACTTACCTCGTCGACTCTATGAACAGAGCGCGTTTCCTGGCAAAGTCGCTCAAGTGTAAGTTCATCCAGCAACCGACATCGCTGGATAGCCCTAACCTGATCCGACAGGCGTTGCACAGAGACGGTAACGGTTGGTTCAAGCGCCTGAAACAAAGGAAACATCCGAGCACGGTACGCACTGAGATTAGTCCCTCCCTCCGTAGCCCCAAAGTAGGCGCGCATGACGTTTTCATTGATTGTATCAGTCCACCTCATGCGTCGCACTACACCACCGGTAGCGGGGGCCTGTCGCGGGGCAGGGTGCCTCGAAGGTCCCAAGCTGGCCGGTAGCGGGGGCCGTCCTCTTCGTCGCGCAGGTCTCGGCGACGACGGGGGCGGCGGCGGCTCGCCATCGTCGCTCGACACGTTGGAAGTCGGAGGTGTCGCATATTGCTCCTCCGACGTCGTGGAGCTAGACGAGGCGGGCCGTGGTGGTGGGCGTGCGTTCGTTGTCTCTTGTCTTCTCTTCGATCTTGTAATCATTGTTCTTCGTTTCCATTCTCACAATATCCATTAATCCATTAAAAATTATAAAATTATTTTGCGATGTAGATTCATTTTGACAGCTATATGTCATTCAGTCTATGTATGTAATCGTTTGTGAAAAATTCTTTGGCGTCTTCATTTTAGATGGAAATTATATGTTTATTTATGTAGTCTTTTCAGAAATATAAATTTTAAATGGAAAAATATTATTATTGTTGAAGAATAACAAATAAAGAAAAATATTTACAAAATGTACATAGTGACACTATGTACTATTATTATTATTATTATTATTTCCAACGGGGACGCCGGCTGTCGGGCGGGTGATCAGCCTTTCCTGAGGCCATTTCACCCATTTCCCCTGGTCCTCCCTTTTGGGGGAGGATGTGGGTTTATCCGGCAATCACGGCGTTCCGTCGAACCTACCTGTTTCCTTGCAAAACCTTACAATCTGTTCCACCTTCAGGTCTTCCAGGTCTTCTTTGTCTAATTTGTCCACCCCCATGGTCTCCCATCTTATCCGTGAGTACATGGGGCACTCGGCAAGCAGGTGGAAGCTTGTTTCGTCGTCGTCCATGCACTCTGGGCATTTGGGGTTGGTTTTCACGCCTATTAGTGTCAGGTGCCTGTTCAGTCGGCAGTGTCCTGTTAACACTTCTATGACGAGCCTCATGTTGCTTCTGGAGAGTTTCATCAGTTGGCTGGTTCTTCTTTTGTCTAGGCCTTTGATGAAGATCTTCGACTGTCTCATGGTTGTCGAGGATTCCCATCTTTGGTTGGTCTCTACTACTGTTCTTCGGCTGATTACTCCCTTTGTTATTTTGTGGGCGATTGGTAGTCTTGGCTCAGGGCCCACCTGGTTTTCCTCAGCCCCTTTTTTGGCCAGTTCATCTGCTATTTCGTTACCCGTGTTACCCTCATGTCCAGGTACCCAGGCAATCGTCACATCAGCTGTTCTGGACAGCCTTTCTAGTGCATTTTTGCACTCTTTGACAATTGCTGATGTTGTTTCTGTTTTTGCAAGTGCCTTCAGCGCTGCCTGGCTGTCGCTGTAGATGGTGACTTTTCCTGCGTTGTTTAGGGAGCCTACCATTTCTGCGCATTCCATTATGGCGAAAATTTCTGCTTGGAAGACACTTGCATACTTTCCTAGGGGTATTGACCTATTTGTTTCTGTTCCGTCTTCACATTTTATGTGTACTCCGGAGCCAGAGAGCTTGTTTGTTTCCTTTCTGGAGCCGTCTGTGTAGCAGATGGTGCCACTGGTGTCCATCTTCCAGTCGTCTCTCGGTCCTATGTGTATTCTATATTTCTTATCAAAGATCCTTTCCTTTCTTATCAAATCGTTGTTTGAAAGGATCATTGAGAGCTTTCCTTCGTAGTCTTGGCTAATCTTTGCATGGCCCTCATCCATGGTGTTGCCAGTCCAGAGACCCGTGCTTCTTAGTTTGAACCATTGTTCGGTGGCTCTCTTTTTAACTTCTAAGTCCAAGGGGTTCAGACCCAGTATGGTCTCCAGCGCGGCCGTGGGTGTGGTTCTCATCGCGCCGGTGGTTATCAGGGCCGCCAGTCTTTGAACTTTATCTAGTTCTTGTTTGTTCCTCTGTATGTCACTGGCTTTATGCCACCATACCAGGGCACCATGTAGGATTCTCGGCATAATGATTGCCTTGTAGATCCATAGTGCTGTGGCTTCATACCCCAGCTTCTTCCTATTGCTCTTTTGCATTGCATCATGGCTATTTTTGCTTTTGAGCATGCATTACTTATATGAGTCTTGAAGGTCAATTTGCTGTCCAGTGTAACTCCCAGATATTTGACTTCCTTTACTACTTCCAAGTCATAGTTATCTAGTCGTACCGGTTCAGTCCGTCCTATTTTTCTTTTCTTAGTAAAAAGAACTAGTTTGGTTTTTTCAGGATTCAGGTTAAGGCCTTTGTTCCTGCACCATTCTAGTGCTACTTTCAGTCCCCTGTTCATGATGTTACACATGACACTGAGGACTTTGCCTGTGATCAGAAGCACCCCATCATCAGAGTATACCTGTGTGTATATGTGCATTCTGTTGATCTTGTTAACTAGTTCGTCTATTAGCAGGCACCATAGTAGTGGAGATAGACATCCTCCTTGTGGGAAGCCTCTTCTTGCTCTCACCGTATGCTTTGTTCCTGCTATTTCTGCCTGTATCAGCCGGTGTTTTAGCATACATTTCACCCATTCTGATATGTCTTTGTCTATTCCTTCACGATTTAGGGTTTCCTCTATCGAGGCCGGAGTTGCTTTGTCGAAGGCGCCCTCGACGTCAAAGAAGCAACCCAGTGCGTACTCTGTGTTACTTATTGATCTCTGCACTCTGTTAACCAAGTTATGGAGTGCTGTCTCTGTAGACTTGCCCTCCATGTATGCATGTTGGTTGTTGTGGAGTGGAGATCCGCTGCTAGCTATTTGTTCTCTTATTATTCTATCTAAGATTTTCTCTAGGGTCTTGAGTAGAAACGAAGACAGGCTGATACATCGGAAGCTTTTAGCCTCTTGGTATGTTGCCTTGCCTGGTTTCGGTATGAAGACCGCTCTTATTTTCCTCCACTTCTTTGGGATGTATTTCTTCCTGATGCTGCTGTTGTACAGGATCAGGAGATCATCGCTTATGTAATTGATAGCTATTTGTAACATTTTCGGGAAGATCTCGTCTGGTCCTGCTGCCTTGTATGGCTGGAATGACCTGACGCTCCATATTAAATGCTCTTTTGTGATTAGTGCCTTCTCCTCCGTGTCCGCTGTGGGATTCGTATCGATTGGCATTTCGTTACCTTTGTATACTTCGCATTCTGGGAAGTGTGTGTCCAGCATCACTTCCAGTATCTTTCCCGGGTCCGTTATTAATTCGTCTCCGTTCTTAATACTTCCTAGTTTGCAGGTGTTCGTTTTGGAGAACATTTTCACTAGCCGTGCTGCGTCGGGATATTTTTCAACTCCTTCGCAGAATGCTTTCCAGCTGTTGTTGTTCTCCCTTCTGCATTCTTTCTTGAATGTGTTTCTTTCTTTCTTGTATATTAGCCAGCTTTCAGCGTCGCCCTTTTTCTGGGCCGTCCTGAGAGCTTGTCTGGTCTTTTTCCTTTTCTTTTCTAGTGCTTTTGTCCACCAGGGTTGTACCTTTCCTAGTCTGATCTCCTTAAGTGGGCATGCCTTGTGGTATGCCTCCCTCATGGCCTCCTCTAGTCGGTTGGCTTCTCTTTCGATGTCTGTGGTATCTTTTACCGAGTTATGGTCGACTGGACTCCACTTTTTGATGTGCTGTTCATATACCGTCCAGTCGGTTTTCCTCGCGTTTCTAAATAGCGTTTTCTCGATTTTGGCTCCCAGACTGAAGGTTATTCGTCTGTGATCCGACTTGGAGTCTCTTTCGTCTACTTTCCAGTCTGTGATGTGCCGGCTTATATTGTCTGTTGCAATAGTGATGTCCAGCACTTCTCTTCTGGCTTCGGTTACGAATGTAGGTGTATTTCCTACATTCAGTATGTCTAGGCCTGTTGCGCTGATAAAATCTAGTAGTAAGTCACCTTTTTTATTGCAGTTAGTGCTGCCCCACACCACGTGGTGGGCGTTGGCGTCACAACCTAGAATAATAGGAATGTTCTTACCTTGATATTTCCTTATTATTTCTTCCATTTCTGGCGTTGGTGGTCTGTAGTCTTTTTCACTTGGTAAGTACGCGGAGACCAGAATCACCCTCTCTTTTTTGCCTGTGTTGAGCTGTATTGTTGCTGTGGCGCTGGCAAGGTCACTGTAACAATCTGCTTTAATTATTCCTAACGATCTTGCCCTACTGCTGGCATATATGCATGCCCTAGGAGTTGACTCACCCGTTTCGTGGTAGATGATCTCTCCTCCTAGGGAGCCCAGCCCTGAGATTCGTCCTTTTACGACGTATGGCTCTTGCAGTAGTGCGATATCTATTTTTTCATCTACCACGTGTCTGCAGAACTCAATCATGGCATCGCGGCAGTGATGAAGGTTGACTTGAACTATTCTTATTTTTTGTGTGTGTGTTTGTGGTGTGTTTCTGTTTGTGTTCATGTGTTGGTGTGTGTGTGCTTGTGTGTTTGTGAGTGTTTATGCTCTCTCCCTATCTACTCGTCGCGTTGCTCTGGACTCTTTCCCATCCAAGACGGTTGCAGTAATGCAACGCTTGGTGGGGGAGTCAGGTCGCTCCGTGTTGTAGAGAGAGGGTGTGTTGTGCCTTGTTCTGGGCGTACCTGTCGGTGGGGTGTTTGGCTTGCGGTCGTCCCCCCCTTCGGGGTTTCCGTCCGGTGGCCGGTGGCTCCACCTTCAGGCCCAGAGTTTTTTGTTTCGGGCGCTTGTTGTGTGCTGCTTGGGGTGGAGCTCTGTGGGTACGGCCTGCCTTCGTCAGTTGTGCCCTCCTTTGGGGCAACGGTCGCGTTACTACCGCTTTCTACAAGCTCACTTCCCCGTGTCCTTTTGTGTGGGTGGATTGGGCATGTGCACTTTTCTGTGTTCTCTGCTGCTGGATTTGCTTTCCCCATGACTTTGGCGTATACCTGTGTGGCTTGGTAGTTGAGCCACACGTGATCTTTCGCTGCTTCCTCGGGGACTCCCACCACAAGTCGTGTTCCCGCTGGCAGGACCTCCTTGCGGATGAGGGTCCACTCAGATATTTTGATCTCCGCCCTGTGACTATTCTGGATCCGGATTAGTTCCAGTGGGTCGATGCGCCGACCTCCGCAGTTGCCCGGGAGCCAGATGGACATCTTGTGTATGTCGAGCTTTTTTGGTCTTAATGGGATGCCGTTCCATTCGCCGAAGTCGCAGCTAAGCAACCATGTCCTCGCCTCCTCGGTGCTTGGGCTCACAAGGAAATATCCCTCGGCTACAAGCCCCGAGGCCGCGAATGACAAGGTAGGGCCGCTCGCGCCGTTAAGTGCGGCTTCTTCGATATGGTCCACCAGCCGTTCTCTAATTACAGCGGCCATAGCATCATCCACTTCACCCCCGTCCCTCCTTTGTATTATTACGGAGAGATCACTTTGACCCGTGGTAGGTCTCCGCGGTCCCTCGTTTTTTGGGGTCTGTTGTTGTTTCGGGCGTTTCGGTGGACGCTGCTGTGTTCGCTCTTCCGGGTCTGTGCCCTGTCGCTTTAGTTTTGTTGCCCTAGGGCCCGCCTCGCTCCTCGGTATCGTCGTCGCAGTGTAGGTCAACGTACCGGGTGCGGTTTGCTCCAGCTTTCTTCTAGTTCTCAGCCTCCTGCGTTTGGATTTGGTAATCCATCCGCTTTCTCCCTGCTGAGAACTTGAACTTGGCTGAGTTTGGGCCTCGCCAATCCTCATGTGCGTCAGGTCGTCCCCGAGAGTCTCCGAGATGGATCTTACGGGACGTGTCCTTTCGCATGGTTTCTTTTCCGTTATTACGGTGCTTTCATTGTTTGTTTTTGGCGCCGATGTGCCCCCCCCAGAGTACGAAGAGCAGCCTGGACCACTAGGTGGTCCAGGGAGGGATTCTCCGGCTTGGCCGGTACCCTCCTGGGGTATAATTACATTTACATTTGCGCTCATTTTTTTTTGACGGTTCCGGGGTTGCCGGACATAATTGGACATGGGTGAAGGAGGGGAGGAAGGAATGCCTTGTACCTGTGCCTCCCTCGTGAGCGGCGCACAGGTACAAAGCTTGTGGATGGGGTGGGGAGGGGGGGAATAGAATTGTCGGCTAGAGGTTTTTGTTATATCTGTTTCTTAGGGAACCAGACCGATAACAGGCAGCAACCACGTGAAGGAAACGCTCTAGCCTTGCCCTGGGGATCGACACGACTGTTGCGCTCTCCCCCAGAGCCTTTAGCCAGACTCAGCACTGGATTGATGCTGAGAATAGGGCTTCACCAACTCTGACGCAATATCCCATGACTTGGATCCGCCCCGCCCTGAATGCACAAATGTTTGTCCTATGTGGGAATCGAACCCACGAGCGTTGGCCGTCATTGACCGCTACGCCACCGAGCTCGTCCATTATATCAAACTTCTCAAAAGTTCACTCTCACGTTGCTTCCATATCCCCGCGCACGCCTATCAAATGACCAAGCCCGGTCATTTGACGTGAAACCCGTGAAAAAAATATTTCTGGAGAATTTGCACAGTGCCAGCCAATTCGTTCCAAATTAAGCGCAAAAAAAGCGCGCGCTTGTACTATTAGACTACAAGCCCATGGAAAAAAAATACCGTGAAATGAACCATCGTGAATAACGCTTAGAAGGCTGTTACTATATCAGAAAATAACTCTGAGCACTATGCCGTCAATTCTGAGCGGTACAGGTGAGTACATGAGTAAATGCAATTTCCCAGGTACAAGTGAGGAATTATGATTAATTGTTAATGTACGGCTTTTTTATAGTATATAGAGGATTAAAAATAAATGTCAAAAAACCTAGTACCGTACTAAAGCGGTGGTGCAGGAAGTCAGTGCATTTTTTTTATTTTTAGAAGCAATATTCCGGTCATTTGTTACTGTACGGCATTTGTGTAATTCCTTTTGTATACATATACAGATACTTTACCCATGAACGCCATACATATTTCCAGCGCTGGGGTCGAAAGCCAAGGATCGCAACCCTTTCTCTACACCCATATGATATAAGGTCATTGTAAAATGTACGGCATCTTGTTCAAAATATTATTTAACACAGACAATAATGTTTAATAAATATGCCGCCAATAATTATTGTTAATATTTGTGTAACTACATAATTATCAAATTTTTTGGATTTACCGAGTTATTACTGCTGTAAGATCATAAACTAATGTACGGCAACTTTTTTTTATATATAATGTTACTAAATATTATCGTTGTACCTTATAGCCGTTCATTATAAATGGTAACAAATAAAAATATAACGTACAGTAATAAATGTCCGGAATATTGCTTCTACAATTATCGGCGAATTAAAAATTTGCACTGACTTCCTGCACCACCGCTTTAGTACGGCACTAGGTTTTTTGACATTTATTTTTAATCATCTATAAACTATAAAAAAGCCGTACATTAATAATTAATCGTAATTCCTCACTTGTACCTGGGAAATTCCATTTACTCATGTACTCACCTGTATCGCTCAGAAATGACGGCATAGTGCTCAGAGTTATTTTCTGATATAGTAACAGCCTTCTAAGCGTTATTCACGATGGTTCATTTCACAGGTAAATTTTTTCCATGGGCTTGTAGTCTATATGGGTACTAGATAACTGATAATTGTACTTTACATTACATTTTTTTTTTGTAAATACTCGTACATACTTATAAAACATAGAAAACACCCAGGCCAAAACAAACAAACATGTTCATACACACAAATGTTTGTCTTGTGCAGGGATCAAACCTGCGACCTCTGAGTCAAAGTAGCCATTTTTTTTATACTACGACGGGTGGCAGACAAGCATACGTCCGCCTGATGTGAAGCGGTTACTGTAGCCATATTAACGCTCGCAACATAAAATATCGCTCGCGCGCCGCCACCTCCGCTGCCAACGCAGCATCTTCTTTCTTTCTGGTGACCTCACTCACCAAATCACTCGGCCATTGCTAGCCATTCGACCACCGTCGTGTTGTTTAGTTGTTTAACGAATCATCCTTTACCGAAGTCAGTTAAAAATGTTATGATTTAACTTGTAATATCGTTTGAGAGTTAACTGTTACCAAGAGGCACTAGGTTTAATTCCGGAGATACGCGCGCTCCGTTTGGCGAATCGCCAGTATTGCTCTATAAACAAACGCTATTAAATATTGTCCGTTTGTGTGTTGTTATGACAACATTGCGTGAGATAAAGCCAATCTTAACTGTACACTGTACGTGGTGCACCTCGCCAAATAGCTAGGCGCTGGGAAGAGAACGGGAGCGATTTTCTTAGGCTTTAGATTATTGCAGGTTACGGTAACAGCTTTGCATCAGTCGGGTCGTATGCTTATTTGTCTCTCGACATAGTATCTAAGCTGGCGAATTTCGTAATATTTTTTGAAAAAAATTTTTTTTGTGAATGTAGCTGTACATTTTGCGGAACCTTCGTTTCGTGAGTCGGACTCTCACTTGACCGGCTTTTTTATTTTCTTTTATACGAATTTAGTCTTGACTACTAAACATAAAAAAAAGTTTTATCCAATTTGGTGCAGTCGTTAGGAAGTTATGCGCGTACATACATTTTAAGGGATTCAGTTTTATCTTCTTTATATATATATAATTTTACTGTACGTGTGTATATTACTAAACTCCTCCTAAACGGCTGGACAGATTTGAATGAATTTTTTTGTTTGCGTTTGGGTGGCGCCTTGGATGGTTTAGATTCACAAATCAATCATGCAGGACAACGTCTGTCGGTCCCGCTAGTATATACATATAGATTGCCATCACAAAAAAACCTTTATTTCAGATGCGTCTGGCAAAGTGCGTATTTGGGATACGGTGAACAAGGAGCACATATTGAAGAATGAGTTCCAGCCCATCGGGGGTCCCATCAAGGACATCGCGTGGAGCGCAGACAGTCAGCGGATGGTCGTCGTCGGTGAAGGCAGGGAGAGGTGAGAACTGCTCGTAATTTATTATTATTTTGGGATGATACAATTACTTTTTATTTAACATTTTTTTTTTGAAATGTTACTAAAACAAACGAAGAATGTCAACAATAATAGTTCATCATCATCACCCTGTATCTACCCATTACTGGATAAGCCTTCCCCAATGCTTTTCCAGCCGCTTTGTTTGTTTGTTTGTAGTCTCGTTTGTCAGTATCTTTATTGTACACTAGATGACCCGGTGAACTTTGTTTCACCTACATCTATCTACTTAACAAATATATTCGATCTAAGATCTGTGTCTCTTTAAGAAGTGCCTACTCTGTGTGCCCGAACCTGGAGGATGTGCCATTGCAAGACATTTGTTTCCTAACTTGCCGCTTTCCATAAAATTTGTCAATACCAGCTTAAGGTGAAGTGAGTCCAGAGAACACGCTTATTCAAATAACTTTTTTATTTAAACTATTTCAAATTGGTTTCTAGAAATTTAAATATGAAATCTTGAGTCCTTTCTGCAGGGTTAAAAGCTATTGAAAACACAATCAATCATTTTTGGCTCGATAGAAAAAAATCGCGAACTTCTCTCTAAATTGCACTAATTAAAAGATATATCTATTTAATACACTCACCTTTTTACATGGAAATTATACCAAAATTTTCATAATTTTAATTAGGAGAGTGTTATGCTATTACTTTATTAAATAAAAATATAATTATAAAAACAAATAACGTTTTGCGTTCGCGCACCCTCCCCGTGTCTCGATCGCTCACAATAACGTCACGTCAGTGCTCTAGGAGCTGTGTTCGAGGTGGGACCTGTGCCGCGCGTCCGCTCAACGCGTTGTCGAAGTCGTCATTAAATTAAAATAATGGGTAACAAAAAAAATAAAATTAAACGTGCGAGACGCCGTCGTCTCGCGACAGTGAGGGCCAATGGAAGGAAAACTGCTGCACTACGGTAAGTAAGTGTTCCGTATTCAAGTAAGGTTACAAAGTTAATTTCTATTAGACACCTAAACAAATATCTATTATTATTTATAGTCTAATATATATATATATATATATATATATATATATATATCTATAGTCTAATAATAGATAAATATCTATTATTAGTCATCATATTTGTTTGTATTGAAAACACAAAAAAAAAAAATATACAGTACAGTAAAAATACAGTACAGGCAAATGCCTGTACTGTATTTTTTTTTTTGTGTTTTCAATAAAGATTGTTCTAATTGTAATATTTTGTTTCGTTGTTTTAGTTGGTCGAGTCACAATAAAGAAAATAACGAAGCCATGTCTATTTCTTCAAATACATCAGATGAGTAAGTATTTATAATATTATTGATATTATATTTTATGTAATTTTAAAAGAAACAATATAATTGATTGGATTATTCCGTAACAATAATATAAGTAAATACAGAAGCGAATATTCTTGTGTACTTGTGCCGGCCTGGACGCCGCGAAATGAACACAGTGTAGAAATATCAGTAGGACAATAAAACAACGTGATACATTTTTTTTTTACTGTGACCCGGTTTCTTGGATTTTTCTCATGCTAGATGTTTCGTGTGAAAACTTTATTATAAATTTTCCTTGAATTATCGCGTCCCGACAGACAGACGCGGAGGGGGACTTTATTTTATAATAGTAGTGAAACTGGCCACGTTTTGTAGTCTATTGGAGAAATATGAATGTTTTAAATTTTATTTCAGACACACAGAAAAAATCAGGTCGCCGTCGTTGATGCGTCGAAAGTACGACAAGTGACAAGTAAGACGTCACTGACGAAACTGCAACGAATAGTCTGCTGTGCAGCCACGGGATCATTTCACACACCTACAGCAGCGATGGAAATGGTCCTAGACCTGTTACCATTACATATATTCATTGAGGCGGAGGCTTTGAAAGCCTTATACAGGATCGAAACATGGAATCGACATTACACTCAGACCAGACATACGCATATGGAGTATATGGAACCAAAACATTTGAAGGTACTGGAGCGGGCATTTTCTTTAAGGACATACAACATAGTCAAAGTATGGATCAATATGCTACTGTATTTCAACCTGAAATGTATGCCGTAACTGCTTGTGCAGAAATGAATCTAGATAATAATAATCGACACATCAAAAGCCAACACCTTGTACCTGGTACACGGTGTTGGCTGTTGATGGTACACTCAGGCCAAGAAAGAGCTACTGATCAAGGTTACGGCAATATACTTTGACCATTCTTGAAGCAAACTGACTTACGAGTCAGTGGTAATCATCAGAACATCGATGATAAACCGTCAACTGTATAGTAGCGCCCCGCCATGCAGTGGTAACAGTTTCGGGACACACCTGTAGCTGTATATTACACAGACTGTAGCGAGCATATTTATGGGAAAGCAATAGGAACGCGACTATGGAACTGACATAAAGAACTGATAACATTGAAACAGGAATGTCGCCAGTGCAATATCAGGCAGTGACAGTGATGGACGGAATATGCTGGGTCAAACAATATAAATATCTGGTAGGTGGGGTAGGAGGGGGGGAGAGGGACAATAGGAAAATAAACTGAGGTTTTGCTGTGCAGCCATGGCAGTCCAGGTAGTCATGCTCACTAAAGTATCCAAACTGGTGGTAGTGTCGTGTGGCGGGTCGACGCGTTCCCAATAAAGTGGTTAAACGCGGCAATGGCTGCCCCATGTATCAACTCGTGAATGGGTGCTGCCGAGGGGACTGGTCTACCGTGGTTGTCATGGTTACAAGGCAAACAATAGGAGGATTTAGATAAGTAGTATTAGGCAATCGTATTTATTAGCACAACAGCGACGAGCAATTAATAAATTGTAAGAAAATTGTGACAAAAAAAAGATGATTGTTAACAAAAGGTACGGTCCCCGGGGTCTGTAGATTGTAACTATTATTAATAATATATATATATAATATATTTATGTTTTCTTAAGACATCGCTGGCCGCGGCGCCATAAATCATAGTGTATGCCGGCGCGTGGTAGTTAGTTAGTCTGAGTACCTATTTTAATTTGACAAATAATAAATATAGTTTTCTTTTTATTTTCTTTCTTCTTTACTTCTTCATAATATACCCAAACATCGACTTGACAGTGTTGCATCACTTGCTCGCATGTTGAATATTAATCATGGGATGTGTTCAGAGGAGTTATTTTACATGATGCCCACGGCCTCCTTCTACAGTCGCATCTCTCGCCATCGACAGTGAATTCATCCTAACATGGGAGCCTAAGTGGTCGCGTACAGTGCGGTTCCAGAGATTTTTTAAGCTATTGCATAGCTTTTATCGCGGGCTTCGAGCGCGGCGACCGAATCAAGAAATTCCGTAACGAAAATAAAACTTAACACCCCCCACTCCGCCTACCATATAGCTGTGCCAAGCGTTTGCTTAACGTGTATGTAGGTATGTATATGGTACGACACACACACACACATATAGTTTAAATTCTCAATATGTAAATATATGTCGAGCAATGAAATAAATAAATAATTATAATTGCATAAATTGATAAAAAATGCTATGCAATAGCTTTACTGCGGCAGTCCCCGAGTGCCACACGTTTTTATTCTCCCGCGTACTGTCAAGCTGTTGAATGAACGAGGTTTTCTCAGGAGACTACAGCATGAAGTTCTTCAAGAAGGGCGTGAAGAGGTTTTTATAGGGTCGGCAACGCACTTGTATGCCCCTGGTGTTACAGGCGTTCATAGGCTACGGTAACTGCTTTCCATCAGGCTATGGTATCAGTACGTTCAGTATAAATATCAGGTATGCTTGTTTGCCACATTAGTGATATAAAAAAAAATACTACATTATTTAAAAAAAATATCTTTCTATATGTAGTTTATTTGTTTTCATTATAATTATATTTCCAGATGGATTAAAATAAAATATACTCAAGCATGAAACAATCTTGGAAAATACTTCGCATAAATAATATTTACATACTCGTACATCGTTTTCAGTAGATTATCAGACGTACATTCATAAATAAACTTAATTTCACACTTATAATAAGGATAAGAAAAACAATAAGTAGGTACTTAGTTTATTTCAATATCAAATTTCCGATATCCAATCATTTTAATTTCAAAGTAAGTATTTTTAACTATTGTATTGTATTGACGGTTGTTGTACTGTACAGTCGCTATATTGTGGTATCTCGGCAGCGAGCGCGCGCTTGTAAGGGGGCAACCCCGCGCCGGCTCCTCTCAAGCCCCGCACCTCACCCCCTCGAAAACGGCCAAGCCCTGGACTCACGTCACCTTAAATGACTCTCTTGCAGTTTGCTTGCCATGTCCGAGAATTCCTGACGCAGTCCTTCTACGAAACTTCGCGCATACTGCATAGCATATTCAACTCCATGAAAGTCAACACCTGTGCGTGTCGCTCAAGTATTGACGATTTTTTACTAACTTATAAAATGGTCTAATCTTGGATTTATATATTTGTCCTTTCAACTTGACGAAATTTTGGAGTCACAGATGTCACTGGTTACCTCAAGCCACTTAGTCGAAGCTACTGAAATCTCGCAGTCGATTCTATCCGATGATCGAAGAACAGATCCCAAGTACTTAAACCGTCCGTGCATTCGAACGGTCGTGGGATCTGTTGTTTTGCAGCCCAAGTCTTTCCCGTATTCGGATTCAGCCCATAGTTCTCAAGTGACCTCTTCCATTAATTCACTCATCGCATCAACTATACTCTATCCGCATTCGCCAGTGCAATTATATCAGCATACATGAACACCCGTCGATCCACCGCACAGAGCTGGTCCATGTGGATACATGATACTACTTGACAATTCGTCTAATACCACGAATGTCAAATGAATGAAAAAGCCAGACAACAATGTCTGGTTTTTTCTTAAATATTTCTTTTCTTGTAGAAGTTTTTTTCTCATTCTTCTTTTAGCGTTAGAGTAGGATTTGTATCAGTAGCAGATGTTCTAGCTATAGGTACGTTAGTACTATTACTTATACTGTGCTATAGGTGTATTTTCCAAGACGTCATCTGCATATATTTCATCGTCTTGAATTACGACTTTTTCTATAATTTTATTTATTTCTTGGCGTAAGTATTGCAACTTTTCTTGGCATGAAGAATGTATATGTACGATCTGTATTTTTGGTTTCTTCATCGTACTTTTTTGGATTTTGGAAATAAATAAACACTAGCTGCCCGCCCCGGCTTCGCACGGGTAGAAAGGGTATTTTTTTTTCCTCGCAATTTATATGTCTTTTCTCTCTCCATAAGAACCTTCCTTATACCTTAACGAAAATATTAAAATAAAAATTAACAGAATTGGTCGAGCCGTTCTCGAGTTTTGCGCTTAGCAACATTCATTTTAATATGGGACCACCTGGAGAGTGTACCCTCTCAAACAAATAAGAATTATTAAAATTTCTGTATAATTGACGGAGAAATCATTGAATTAAAAAAAATACATACCGTCGAACATAGGACCGCCCTACAGGTACAATAAACAATAATAATAGGTAATTTCTGGGACAAAAACTATCTTATATCCTTTCCCAGGACTCAGGGTATCTCTGAACTAAATTTCATCTAAATCGGTTCAGCTAAGCTAAGTTAAGCGTGAAGAGGTAAAAGCCAGACACTCTGTCGCATTTAAAATATTAGTATGGATTAGCGTTCCGAAAACCAGAAAAAACGACACATATATTAATATATAGACATTTCAACCCCATCGCACCCCAATACGGGATGATGGTCACGTTAGCCACGTTGAATTTTAAAATCGTTGTTGTTTTCGTAATCAGCTATCCGATAAACCATAAAAACAACACTCATGACGATTTTCAGATTATAATGGAAAATTGTTGGAGAAGAGTGGTATCATCATCATCAGGTCATCCTCTCTCGTCCGTCCCAGACAGGAGGATTGGAGGAGGAGTCATTTTTATATTTCTTATAGTTTAGCGGAACCATTATGGTTCTGCATCACGTGTTCCAAATCTTGGATTTTTATACCTCAACAAAAAATGATCATCAGGCTGAACAACTTTTGCTAAGGCGTCATTTTTATATTTCTTATAGTTTAGCTGAACCATTATGGTTCTGCATCAGGTGTTCTAAATCTTGGATTTTTATACCTCAACAAAAAATGATCATCAGGCTGAACAACTTTTGCTAAGGCGTCATTTTTATATTTCTTATAGTTTAGCTGAACCATTATGGTTCTGCATCAGGTGTTCTAAATCTTGGATTTTTATACCTCAACAAAAAATGATCATCAGGCTGAACAACTTTTGCTAAGGCGTCATTTTTATATTTCTTATAGTTTAGCTGAACCATTATGGTTCTGCATCAGGTGTTCTAAATCTTGGATTTTTATACCTCAACAAAAAATTATCATCAGGCTGAACAACTTTTGGAGGCCCGCTCCCTGACCCCCGCGCGGCAGCTTTCAATGTGTACGGGTGGTGTACGGCGTTGAGATAGGCAAAATGCCTGGCATTTATAATAAGTGCCCAGTAAGTACCTGTAAATGCCCAATAAATGCCTAGTTTTGGGCATAAATAGGGAATTTATAACTATTTTTTGGACATTTATTGTAAATGCCCGGCATTTTGCCCATCTCTAGTACGGCGCGATGCTTGGCAAGTTTTTTACTCGCGTTAATTTCAGTTTCTCATTTTGTAATGACTGCGTAAATGTTATCTACATCAGGATAGCACTAATATTTTGTCTCTTGTCGCAACTTATAAAAAATAAAACAAACTTATAAAACATTCACTTATACCTTACATATTTCCATACAAACTTTCATCCCCTATTCCCTATTGTTATTTTACCCCCGTGTGGGTAAAACTTTTACAAACTTTGAATGTCATATTTATTTATATCGAATCAACAGCCTAAAAAATAAGTTTCAAGCTTCTAGCTCTAAAAATAACGATACTTCCATACAACCTTTCACCCCCCCTTTTAACCCCTTACAACCCTTTTTTTGCATTAAAAAGTAGCCTATGTCCTTCCTCAGGCTCTAAACTATCTGTGTACCAAATTTCATTTAAATCGGTTCAGTAGTTTTGCCGTGAAAGCAGGACAGACAGACAGACAGACAGACAGACAGAGTTACTTTCGCATTTATAATATTAGTAAGGATTTACTTAGTTTTAGCGCCAAATTCTTTATTTGCGGGATCCGCGGATCCGCCCTTTGAATGTGCGGGATCCGGCAGATTAATTAAAGCATCGTGATCCCGCGGGAATGCGGGATCCCGCTTTGCGGGATTGCAATCCCTAGTCACAGATAACACTGGTTATCTCAAGCCACTTAGTCCAAGCTACTGAAATCTCGCAGTCGATGCTATCCGATGATCGAAGAACAGAACCCAAGTACTTAAACTGTCCGTGCATTCGACCATATCCTTATGTGCACGGTCGTTCGGGGATCTATTGTTTTGCAGCCCAAGTACTCGATCTTTCCCGTATTCGGATTCAGCCCATAGTTCTCAAGTGATTCCATTAATTCACTCATCACAGCAACTGCCCTCTATCCGCATCCGCCAGTGCAATTATATCAGCATACATGGACACCTACCGGCTATGCTGAAGACGATCCCAACCGGTGTTTCTGATCACGAAAATCAACCTTCAACTTAGAAGTATAATACTTGTGTTTAGCTTAACTGACAGTAACTCTGGAGCTCTACAAACTAAGCTGAATATGCTTGTCAATAACTTAAACGTAAGACCTATTTTTGGAATCAAAATATTTAATGGTAATCGGCTTCAGCTTCGGCGGTAAGCCCCCTGGTCCATGTGAATCCATGATACTACTTGACAATTCGTCTAATATATAAGAAACCACAAATGTCTAATATATAAGAATATGCCTAATATTAACAAAAACAGACTAAGACTGATGAATGAGACTAAGACGCTGGAGGACACCGACGTTAATGGGAATTTTGTCTCTCCTCTCCGACAGAGGTCTAAACTATGGATTTGTAATTTCGGTACATGTCTCGGATGATGTCGATATAAAAACCTGGCAGCCCTTTAGACTTCAGTAAAGAAAGTTCTCGCCAAATAAATTTATGACTAAATTATAAAATATGATTATATTAAAATTACAGATTTAGGTACTTCAGAAAATAATGAGGATTCGTTTTATTTTGTAATAGGTATCACCTTGGTTAATATGACAGACCTATATAATGTGATGTTGGTCTTACCATATGCAAAGTTATACAACTCTATGTGAATCCACAAACCTCGTTCTGCGTTCAGTCCCCATTTTCTGGTCTATTCGCTTTGCTGACACTGGTTACATTTTCTGCAATCATTTTTGTAATTTACAATCCGAGTGTTTATGAAATTTACAAATTTCTATTATTTATTCTTAAGTACTGTACAAAGCATGATTTACCATAAACAGTCACTACACATTTCAACTCCTTTCTTGATGTCTATTAGAATTGTGTCATATCTATGTCACTTCTGAGAAAGTCATATTTGACAACCAACAAATATGACGTCGATTCTTTGTGACAATGACACTATTGATAGGTAGGTTCGCCATCTTTGCTGTTATGACATTCGACTATAGTAGGAACACTGTATGGGAAATTAAAATTGTTGTTTTCACTATCTTTCTTGAATTTTTTCCAAAATTTCTCACCGTTTAAACCTTCCCTGGGCTACGACAAACATTTCAAAACCAAAATCAGCTAAATCGGCCTGGCCGTTCTCGAGTTTTAGCGAGACTAACAAAAAGCAATTCATTTTTATATACAACTCTATGTGAATCCACAAACCTCGTTCTGCGTTCAGTCCCCATTTTCTGGTCTATTCGCTTTGCTGACACTGGTTACATTTTCTGCAATCATTTTTGTAATTTACAATCCGAGTGTTTATGAAATTTACAAATTTCTATTATTTATTCTTAAGTACTGTACAAAGCATGATTTACCATAAACAGTCACTACACATTTCAACTCCTTTCTTGATGTCTATTAGAATTGTGTCATATCTATGTCACTTCTGAGAAAGTCATATTTGACAACCAACAAATATGACGTCGATTCTTTGTGACAATGACACTATTGATAGGTAGGTTCGCCATCTTTGCTGTTATGACATTCGACTATAGTAGGAACACTGTATGGGAAATTAAAATTGTTGTTTTCACTATCTTTCTTGAATTTTTTCCAAAATTTCTCACCGTTTAAACCTTCCCTGGGCTACGACAAACATTTCAAAACCAAAATCAGCTAAATCGGCCTGGCCGTTCTCGAGTTTTAGCGAGACTAACAAAAAGCAATTCATTTTTATATATAAGATAAACAATATATATATATTCATACTTATGTTTTTCGGGATCAACCCATAATCATCCCACTGTTGGGATATGGGTCTCCCCTCAATCGAAGGGGTTTAGAGCATACTCCACCACGCTGCTCAACTGCGGGTTGGCGGAGGCCAGTGTTTTCAAGCCGCCTTAACGGCACTGACTTGGCTTAACAACGACTGTGATCTAATGACAACAGCCGGGACCGACGGCTTAACGTGCCCTCCGAAGCACGGAGGAGCTCGAGATAAATAAACCCATCCTTAGACAGGCTGCGGTCGACGTTGCTTAACTTGCGTGTTCGATTAGACTGACATACGCAACGACGACATCGAGCTCCTCGTACACTATGTAACTAGCAGAATTTCAAAAACATGTACAAAGGCGGGCTTATCTCTATAAGAGATCTCTACCAGCCAACCTTCAAGTGTTGGATAAGAGAATTAAGAGTGGCAAGGGCGTAGAAAAATCAAAAGTGAGAGAGAGATAAAGTGAGAGACAAACGAAGAAAGTAATATAAATCTTTTGAAAAAGAAGATGAAGCCGCTTTCTTAAGGTCATCGGACCATCTAGAAGGAGGGCGTCCAACGCCTTGTCGTCCTACGCGCGGCCTCCACTCTACCTTCCTTCCCCATCTGCCATCCCTTACTCGGCAGATGTGATCGGCCCATTGCCATTTCAGCTTGCAAACTCTGAAGGCTATTTTTTTTTTTACGGTTGCCGACATATTTCCACCACTGTATCTCCTGTGTAGCCAGGATTAACAGCGGCGACCGCCAGAAAAGGCAATGAACAATGAAGTCCATTGCACTCCCAGGGGTAAAACTACGGCTGCCTTGGATTACACAACGAATTTAATCAGAAGAAATTAGTAGGAGTAGGAAGCTTTTGGAATTTGACTTCTGAAGGCTATGTCGCAACTTTGGTTCTCCGTTGAATTTTTTCGTTCCGGATTCGATCCCTGAGTGAAATCCCGAGCATAATCCACTCCATCGCTAGCTGCGCTACCTTTAGCCTGTGGACCAGTCCGATTGTTAGTGTCCAAGTCTTTGCACCATAGGTCATTGCAGGGAGGACGTATTGGTTAAAGAATTGAGCTATTATCAATTCTTTAACCAATGCGTCCTACTTGCATTAATGAATGAAATTCAATCTCGATTCGGTCAACTTTCACTCTGTGACCGTAACAATTAACGAGAATTGGTTTTCTGGTTTAAAAAATCCGAAATTACGCCTTAAGTTACCATATTGTATCAAATAAAATTGTATTCGAAAATAATTTATCACGTACAAAATTTTCCTTGTAACTTAAATAAACCGGGTCGTTGAATTACACTACATAAAGAACAATTAAACCAAAATGGACGTCGACGTGTCTTCAGATGAGTCATTTATGGAATATCTATATTAATTAATACGTGAAACAAAAACTTTGTACCCATTTTTACGAAAATTGGCGTGGACGTAAGAGTACGAAATTCCGCATACTTATAGTTTATATAGAGGATTGCAGAATGCTAATATTTTTTATGCATAAAAATACATTAAGTCAATAAAAATAACATTACACACACTAATGTATTTAACACACACGCACATCTGTGATTATAGAAGTATGGTCTTTGACAATAGACCTTAATAATGTTCAAACTTATAATTTAAATTAATTATGGTCGAATTTCGACCACTAGTAATTGATAAAAGTGTTTACTTATTAGCCGAATTATTTATTGATAATATTTTATTATAAATATTATTAAAAATAAAAAAATTACGTCCCACGCCTAGGTGGGATTCGAACCTCTCTCTCTCTCTCTCTCTCTTATTATGTTTTTGACTCACAAACAACAGACTCCAAAAAAGGAGGTCCTCAATTCGGCTGTATTTTATTTTTGTGACTTATTTACTCCGTGATTTATAAACCGATTTGAAAAAAACTTTTTATTTGAAAGAGTATATACTTCCAGATTGGTCCCATATTGTTTTCATCATCATCATCAGCCTGTATCTACCCACTGTTAGGTTTGTTATTTCATTACTCCGTCATTTATTAACCGATTTGAAAAAAAACTTTTTTTATTTGAAAGATTATACTTCCAGATTGGTGCCATATTTTTTTCATCATCATCATAATCATCAGCCTGTATCTACATACATAAATCAGTAATGTTTGTAGTCGGTTTTTTTTTGTTAAAATTATTTGTTGACTTTTAGAAATACAAAACAATATTATAAAATTGTATTTACTCAGCATTATGTGAGACCTCCTGTATCTTTTTCTCTACAGATTCGGTCACGTGTTCATGTCAGAGACTGGCACGTCTGTAGGCGAGATCAGCGGGCAGTCAAAACCGATCAACTCGGTCGACTTCCGACCCGCCCGGCCCTTCCGGATCGTGACCGCTTCTGAGGACAACACCATTGCAGTGTTCGAAGGACCTCCGTTCAAGTTCAAGTGTACTAAACAGGTGAGGTTCATGTTAAAATATTTCATGTCGAAGATCGCACGTGGTGCAAAAAGATCCTGGAGTGGAGGCCACGTACAGGCGAGTGACGACGAGATGGTCCGAGGGCCTGTGAGTAATTAAATTGGTTGTAAGCAAGGCAGCCGTAGTTTTACCCCTGGACCTGCAATGGACTTCACTGTTCATTGTCAATTTTTTACTGTCGCCTTGCCAACTTCAAAATACGAATTTGCGGGAAATGTTGATTTCAAACGTGGGACAAGGATTTAAAAAACGGGAGTTAATGAATTTTGTTTAGAATACAAAAAACGTGAACTTTTCGTGAAAAATAAGACACCTTGTTAGTTAAAGAATAGTCAACATTTACTAAAAAATAAAAAAGCCAGTTATAGACTATAATTATAGTATAATTTACACTTTATCGTGAAAACTATAAGTTACTATTTAAACGAGTATTTGTCTTGAGATTGCGTATTTGATGTATGTGCGTGCGTAGCTAATTCCGAAAGGCGGGATATTTAGCGTCCCGCTCACACGCTGAGCGGGACGTCTTGTTAAGGGTCTCAGAAACGGGACGTCCCGCGTATAGCGGTACGGTTGGTAACCCTAGTCGCCGCTGTTAATCCTGGCTACACAGGAGACACAGTGGTGGGAATGTGTGGTGGGCAGTGGCGTAACTATACCTACCACCAGGGGCCCGTGGCAAATTCATCAGATGAGGCCCTCTTTATATAAATCATCTAAGTAACCACCACTAAAAAGTATTTTGTACATTTTTGGTTAATATTTTTTTTTTTTATTGTCATACAGTAGACAAACAAGCAAGCAGGCCATTTGTACATTTTTGGTTAATATTTTTTTTTTTTTTTTTATGTCATACAGTAGGCTAGCAGGCCACCTGATGGAAAGTGGTCACCGCCGCCTATAGACATTAGTAACACAAGGGGCGCTACCAATGCGTTGTCCACTAAGGAGTTGGAGGAAGGGAAGGAAGGAAGGAGGGGATAGGGAAGGAGTTGGGCTTCCGGATCTCTCACTCACCGAACGAAACGCATTGCTGCTTCACGTCGATATTCTGTGAGAGGGTGGTTCCCCGGTCGAGCAAGCCCATTTCATGATTGCTCTACCACTCCAAAATTTTAATAACCTATATTTTTCTTTACAAGAAAAATGGTAGTGTACCTACCTTATACAATTTAGTATTTTGTATATTTACACTTTAAAAAAAATACTATTTTTTTACTAAGCTCTCGAGCCTGGGCCCCTTGAACTGGGGGCCCGTGGCATTTTGCCCGCTCTGCCACTCTGTAGTTACGCCACTGGTGGTGGGCCACCGTCCCGACCTGCGAGGGATTGCAGGTAGTCGTCGGATGCAGGTGGTACTGGACCAGTCACGCTGGAAATGAATTGGGGAGGCCTTTGTTCAGCCGTGGACAGCAATAGGCTGAAATGAGGATATTTCATGTCAAAGAATACGTCTTCGGGCGAGATCAGCGGGATCAGAGGCCCTACCGCCGAAGCCGAAGCTTCCTTGTTATTGAAATCCTTGTAAAGGGTTGGGGAGACCTGATCGATGTTTTATAATGTATTTCTCTTAGTCGCCTTGTACGACATCTACGGGAAGAGACGGAGTGATTCTATTCTAGTCTGCCGGAAACCACACGCCTAAGTTTATATATAAATATGAATTATTTTCCAGGAGCACACTCGCTTCGCCCAGGCCGTCCGGTACAGCCCGGATGGCAGTCTGTTCGCGTCTGCAGGCTTTGACGGGAAAATATACTTGTACGACGGCGCCACCTCGGAGCTTAAAGGAGAGGTATGTTTCTACTTCATTCACAGCTTACCAACAGGTGGGACTAGAGATGGGTGAAATGCCAGTTATTTTGGGTAAATTAAATATAAAAAAGTACACTCATAAATTTTGGATTAATTAGGAATTTATGGGTCCTTATTGGGAATTTATCAATAAATGCACACGGCAATTTGCCCATTTCTAGGCGGCACATGTGCTCTTTTTTAAAAAAAGGTTGGCTAGACACAGATCTCAAGAATCTAGAGATCTATGTCTTATCTTATCTGTGTCTATTAATGAATAAAAATCTAGCTGATCTGTCTATGATCTAGTTAGAGTTTAGACCACTCTAGATCATAGGATTTTTTTTTCATTAATAGTTTTATGGTTCTGGATACAAGTCTTTTAAAGCCCGATTTCTTAACATCTGTTGTTATTATACCAGCTTAGGATCATACAATATTTTTTATTGTACCAAACAGTAAAGTTTTAACAATAATCACTTAAAATATTAAGTACAAAAGGCGGCCTTATCGCTTAGAGATCTCTTCCAGGCAACCTTTGGGTAGAGGAGACCTGAAATAAAGGTTATATATAGATTTGGGGTGTAAATGGTTCATCAACATCTTTGAACCAACTTCACCTGCACATGGTGCACCCTGCTGACCGACAAACGAGGCGCTAGCGAAAAGGGAGGTAGGCCATAGCATATTTTTTTAGTTGCACGACTGGGGAAGTACTCCCCTTCACTGAATACCGCAGCGAAATAACAATTCCTTTGAGGGTTGTTGTGTTCCTGCGAGGTGTGAGTGAGGTCACCAGAAAGAAAGGAGTATAGGTTGGCAATGGATCGGAGATCCCTTGGTGTTGCTGATCTCCATGGGCGGTGGTGATTGCTTTCAACAAGGTGACCCTCGTTTGCCTAAAAAGAAATAAAAAAATATCGCCTGTAATTAATCTCGTTCCCCAATTTTTTGGATTATTCGACAGCAAAATTCTCCCTCAATTGAAGGGGTTTTGAAGCGTACTCCACCACGCTACTCACTTGCGGGTTGGCGGAGGCACTTAGACAAGTCTTTCATTTTCATACACGACGACGACGACGAGGAATCCGGCTGTCGAATGGCTAGCAATAGTTACTTTGACTCCGAGCTCGCGGGTTCGAACCCCGCACAAGGCAAACATTTGTGTGCATGAACATGTCTGATTGTCTTGGTCTGGGTATTTTCTATGTATAATAAGTATGTATTTACAAAAAAAAATGTATTTAAGTACCTTTATCAGTTGTCTAGTACCCTGTGTTCGCGGGTTCGATCCCCGCATAAGACAAATATTTGTATGAATCAACATGTCTATAAATAAAACCGGCCAAGTGCGAGTCGGACTCGCGCACGTAGGGTTCTGTACCATTATCTATAAAAACGGCAAAAAAATCACGTTTGTTGTATGGAAGCCCCCTTAAATATTTGTTTTATTTTAATTTAATTATTTTTAAAGTGAATATATAACTTAATATTATGTGAGTATTTCAAGCGTCTACCTATTACCGTTATGAATTGCGAGCAAAAACGAGCAAATAAATCACGTTTGTTGTATGGGAGCCCCCTTAAATATTTATTTAATTCCGGTTTTTAGTATTTGTTGATATAGCGGCAATAGAAATATATCATCTGTGAGAATTTTAACTGTCTAACTATCACGGTTCATAACGGGACGGACGGACGGACGGACGGACGGACAGCGGAGCCTTAGTAATAGGGTTCCTTTTTACCCTTCGGGTACGGAACCCTAAAAATCACGTTTGTTGTATGGGAGCCCCCTTAAATATTTATTTTAGTCTGAGTTTTAGTATTTGTTGTTATAGCGGCATCAGAAATACATCATCTGTGAAAATTTCAACTGACTAACTATCACGGTTCATGAGACACAGCCTGGTGACAGACGGAAGGACGGACAGCGGAGCCTTAGTAATAGGGTTCCTTTGTACCCTTTGTGTACGGAACCCTAAAAAAATGAAGTATAATATCAGTTATCTAGTACCCATAGTACAAGCTCTTAATTTGGGACTAGATGGCGCTATGTAAATTGTCCAGAAATATTTATTTATATGTACAAAAACATTTCAGATCGGTTCACCAGCTCACAAAGGAGGAGTGTATGGTATCGCTTGGTCACCGGATGGCAAGCAACTGCTGTCATGCTCCGGAGACAAGACTTGCGCAATCTGGGATATAGAGACCATGCAGCGAGCTACCTTGTTCAACATGGGCACCGCTGTTGAAAACCAACAGGTAACAGTATACTTTACTACATCTACACGAGCTCGGTGGTCGAATGGTTAGCAATGGGCACTTTGACTCCGAGGTCGCGCGTTCGATCCCCGCACAAGGCAAACATTTGTGTGCATGAACATGTCTGTTTGTCTTGGTCTGGGTGTTTTCTGTATATTATGTATGTATTTACAAAAAAAATGTATTTAAGTACATTTTTATCAGTTGTCTAGTACCCATAACACAAGCTTTGCGCTTAATTTGGGACTAGATGGCGCTGTGTATTATTTATTTATCTCACTGCCAATGCACAGTTGAGCGTGGTGGAGTATGCTCTAAACCCCTTCGATTGAGAGGAGACTTGTAAAGATTCATGAAGGTACAGTACCTCTATTCAGCTCGCATATTTATTTACAAAGGGGCGACGAAGTTCCAAAAGCTACACTGATTGGTTAGCGCTGCACTGGCCCGATAAAAAAAAAATGCAAATTTTTGACGCCGCTCTGGAGAAAATTAACGTACTTACATCCTTAATTGTATACCGGAATTTTTGCTACCTACTTATTATCATTCATCATCAGCCTGTATCTACCCACTGCTGGATATAAGCCTTCCCCAATGCCTTCCACCAGATACGATCCTCCGCCTACCGCATCCAGCCGCTTTCTTAAGGTCACTGGACCATCTAGAAACTGCCTTTAATATACCTGCTTATTTTTACACCTTTAGCAAAATAATGCAACATACCCCCGCTGTTAACGCAGCGTCTCTCTACTGGCGACCTCATTCGATCGTAGGAACATAACAATACTCGAGGGTATTTTTGCTGCTGTCTTCTATAAGGTGCTACTGCATTAACAGTGGGTGTGCCAACGCGTAAATAATACTATTTGTATTGTATGTAAGTGTCTATTGGGTAAGGTAACCGCTTAACATCAGGCGGGTCGTATACTTGTCTGGCACCCAGCTTCGTGAAAAGAAAATAACGTAGTTTTGTCATTACATATGATGATGATGATTAACACCCCAAAATATTCTAATATTATAAATGTGATAGAGTAAAATAAATAAATATTCCTTGACAAATTACACACGGCCGTCTAGTCCCAAACTAAGCAAAGCTTGTACTATAGGTACTAGATAACTGATATTACACTTAAATATATATTTTTATTTGCTAATATTTCCTTGATAGATAGATGGCCGTGTGGTTTCCGGCAGACTAGAATATAATCACTCCATTTCTTCCCGTGGATGTCGTACAAGGCGACTAAGGGAAATACATTATCAAATATCGACCAGGCCTCCCCAACCCGTTTGGCCAGCGTGGGGAGTGTAGGCGAAATCCTCCTTCCGTCTAGGACGGACGAGAGAGGGTCGTGCTCCTGTAGTGGAGACTAAAATGGACCTGATCATGATGATATATTTTTGTAAATACATACATATAATATATAGAAAACACCCATACCAAACAAACAGACATGTTCATGCACACAAATGTTTGTCTTGTGCGGGGATCGAACCCGCGACCTCGGAGTCAAAGTGGCCATTGCTAACCATTCGACCACCGAGCTCGTTTATATAGGCTTATATAGTTTATCGTTTATATATTTTATAATTTTTTGTTTTATTCTCAGGTCTCCTGTCTGTGGCAAGGCAAGCACATGCTCTCCGTGTCCCTGTCCGGAGTGGTCAACTACCTGGACGTGAACAGCCCCGACAAGCCCTGGCAGATCCTGATGGGCCACAACAAGCCCATCACCTGCCTCGCCCTGCAGCCAGACAGACAGGCCGTCTACACGGCGAGCCATGACGGCTGCGTCACTCTGTGGAATGTGGAAACTGGTGAGATTTTTTGACCTGAATAATAAATAAAATAATAATTAGGTATTTCTGGACAATTTACACAGTGCCATCTAGTCCCAGATTAAGCGCAAAGATTGTACTATGGATACTAGACAACTGATAAATGTACTTAAATACATTTTTTTTTGTAAATACAAACTTATAATACATAGAAAACACCCAGACCAAGACAAACAGACATGTTCATGCCCACAAATGTTTGACATGTGCGGGGATCGAACCCGCGGCCTCGGAGTCAAAGTGACCAATGCTAACTATTCGACCATCGAACTCGTCAAATAATAACGATTAGAATAACGTTCAATCTGACATTAGCTCCCTATAAAAACGCACGAAAGTGAACTACCAATAATACAAATCCTCCGCTTTCCGCATCCACCCGCTTTTTTAAAATTGGGGAGCTTAATTGGCCGTGTGGTTTCCGGCAGACTAGAATAGAATTACTCCTTCTCTTCCCGTGGATGTCGTACAAGGCGACTAAGGGAAATAAATATTTTAAAAAACATCAATCAGGCCTTCCCAACCCGTGGCCAGCGTGGGGAGTGTAGACCAAATCCTTCTTCTGTCTCTGGACGGACGAGAGAGGGTCGTGCTCCTGTAGTGGAGACTAAAATGACCTGATGATGATGAATGATGATGATGGTATTCGGCAGGTGAAGGCCGGCATGTGCTGGGCCAGGGGCACGGGAACCAGGTGAACGGCATGCGGGCCACCGGGGGCGGAGCCCTGCTCACGTGCGGCATCGACGACACGCTCAGGAAGGCCGCGCCCGCCGCTGAAGGTCAGTAACACTTGAGTGTGAACAGAGCCGAGCTAAGCGAAGGCGAATTCTATTTATTAACTTTGAATATTATTAAAACTCACGTGAGACATTATACTAAATTAATTAGATAAATTAACGGGTCACTCACGTCTTTTTGTCGGGAAAGCCGACTAGTTTAGTCGCCCTGATGAAGGTCTCCTTTTGAGATCGAAACTAGTCGGCTTTCCCGACAAAAAGACGTGAGTGACCCGTTAATTTATCTAATTAATTTATTAACTTTTATTTATTTTAGAACATACATGTATTTACAGTAAATATTTTAGCTAAACATTCACGTACGTAATACAGTTGTAGTAAATATTAAATTAATGAAACATACATTCTACTTGAACAAAACAATACACATATTTAAATATTGTGTCTGTGAATACGTCGGCATCTGGACATTGCCGATGGATCTGATGTAAAACGGCAATACAACGGGCCGTAGGTGCATTCTGGCGTAGTAGGCGCTGCGGTAGTGAACAGCCGGTGCCGACGACGCAGCCCTTCCACTCCGCTACTACGAGAGGGTGCGACTAACCCAATACGCTCTAAGCTTTGGGATTGTCAATCTTATTTCTAAGTAGCTGATAATAGTGCGTCTTAACTCTAAGGTATCCATCCCTACCATGCCTCCTACAAAGAGAGATGGATAAAGAAAAGGATAGTATCCATATTGCCTTTTATAAATAAAACGAGCGAATTTTTGAACCTTTTCAACTAACTTGATATAATAACTTTTAAACTTTCGCGTTGCATGATTTATGAAATATGAGAACGGGAATTAACGCGATCATGCATAAGGGTATTTACATACCTTTATTATTGCCTGACGTTTCGACCAGACTGACTGTCAGTCAGCCTGTGACCACGGCCGGTGCAACCTGGTCGAAACGTCAGGCAATAATAAAGGTATGTAAATACCCTTATGCATGATCGCGTTAATTCCCGTTCTTATATAGCTTGATAGCAAGTATTGCTCTCATGCGGATTCCACACCACAGCCCCATATTCAGGCCCACTGCGAACCTAAGCGTTGAGTAATATTGCTGTAACGAAACCAAGCGTCTTTTTCGAACGATTACATATCGCTCGCACATGGGAGTGGAAGTCCAGTGATGGAGTAAGAGTTAGGCCAAGATCTCGAATTTCTTCCACTCTCTCTAGGCCTATTCCATTCTATAGTTGCATTCGCCTTTATAAGGTGATTATAATATATTTGTCCATCTCTGTACAACGTTGTGCTTGTTACATCGTTATGAATAAATAAATATTAAATATATATTTTAAAAAAATATTAAATAAGATATTGAATTCAAGAATTGTAGCTAACAATAATAATAAACCATGGCTGTACAACATTACATCAAACTTGTCAAAGGGGCTCCTACGCGTTCGATCCTACCCATATCTCTGCGCACGCCTATGAAATAAAAAATAAAATAAATATTTCTGGACAATTTACACAGCGCCATCTAGTCCCAAATTAAGCGCAAAGCTTGTGCTATGGGTACTAGGTAACTGATATTATACTTAAATACATTTTTTTTGTAAATAAATACATAGAAAATACCCAGACCAAGACAAACAGACATGTTCATGCACACAAATATTTGTGTTGTGCGGGAATCGAACCCGCGACGTCGGTGTCAAAGTGGCCATTGCTAACCATTCGACCACCGAGCTCGTCAAAATGACCGGGCTTGACCCGTGATTAAAAGAGAGATGTATTTAAATTATTTGGTATCTCCGCGTGGTTCTAGGAGAAGTGCCGACGTACACCGAGGAGGCGATTCCCCTGGGCTCGCAGCCTCGCGCCATGGACCACATCATAGAAGATGACACCACCATCGTCGCCACGGTCAAAGAGGTACGGTCACCAACATGTCGCTCATTAAAATAAATAAATAAATATTTCTGGACAATTTACACAGCGCCATCTAGTCCCAAATTAAGCGTTAAGCTTGTGTTATGTATGGGTACTAGACAACTGATATATGTACTTAAATACTTTTTTTTTGTAAATATATACTTATAATACATAGAAAACACCCAGACCAAGACAAACAAACATGTTCATGCACACAAATGTTTGACTTGTGCGGGTATCGAACCCACGACCGCGGAGTCAAAGTGGCCATTGCTAACCATTCGACCACCGAGCTCGTCTACCGAGCTCATTGGCTCCAACAACGTCATAATTAAAGTCAACATGCATTTTCCGAACGTTATTTTGGTGTTTATTTTGATATACTGTTTTTACTTTCAGATTAATAATAACTATTTCTGGACAATTTACACAGCGCCATCTAGTCCCAAATTAAGCGCAAAGCTTGTGTTATGGGTACTAGACAACTGATAAATGTACTTAAATACATTTTTTTAAAATAAATACATAGAAAACACCCGGACCAAGACAAACAGTCATGTTCATGCACACAAATGTTTGTTTTCTGCGGGAATCGAACCCGCGACGTCGGTGTCAAAGTGGCCATTGCTAACCATTCGACCACCGAGCTCGTCGCTTTCGATTCTTCTTAATAGGTTTATAACATTTTAGAAGTGCCTAATTATTTCCTTAACTTATTATTGTTGCTAAGTCTGATTTGGTTGGATAATCATAAAATTGATGTACGTGCAACAATGACTTAAATATATCATCATCATCATCATCAGGTCATTTTAGTCTCCACTACAGGAGCACGACCCTCTCGTCCTTCCTAGACAGAAGGAGGATTTGGCCTGCACTCCCCACGCTGGCCAGACGGGTTGGGGAGGCCTGATCGATGTTTTATAATGTATTTCCCCTTAGTCGCCTTGTACGACATCCACGGGAAAAGACGGAGTGATTCTATTCTAGTCTGCCGGAAACCACACGGCCGACTTTTCTTACACGTACCAAATAACTTAAAACGTCCGCCGCCAATAAATAGGTCAGCTTCCGTACTAGCAGCGGTTCATGAAGTTTTACATAGACATTTTATACGACATCCACGGGAAGACACGGAGTGATTCTATTCTAGTCTGCCGGAAATCACACGACCATAAATAGGTACATAAATGTATGCTGTGACCATATTGCAGCAAATGAGCGATGTATAACTCTCAATCAAATGTATAGTAGACATGGTATGGGATTCGGGGGATTTGGGGTGTACGTGTTTCATCAACATCATTGAACCAAAGCCAACTTCACCTGCACTCGGTGCACCCTGCTGACTGACAAACGAAGCTCTGGCGAAAAGAGAGGTAGGGAGCGTAATTGTAAGCTACGGGTAGCTTACAATTGGGTTACCTGGGTATGTACCTCCACCTCACAGAATACCGCAGCCAAATAACAACTCCCTTGAGGGTTGTTGTGTTCCTGCGAGTGAGTGAGGTCACCAGAAAGGACGGAAGGAGTATAGGCTGGCAACAGATCGACGACCCTTTGGTGTTGCTTAATTCCTATGGGTGGTGGGTGGTGATTGATTTCCATCAGTTGACCTACTTACTGGTTGGCCCCCTTTCATATTGTTACGAGCTAGGGTTCTAGATTTGGATGTAAAACGCCAATGACAACTTGCAAGGATTTATTCACGCAGGGTCTGGTCTGCAGGTCTTCACAACACGAAGTTCACACTAAGATTCCAAATCGCAGGTCAAATCGAAGTCCAATAGTATCGCTGAGGTCGTAGGTTATCGCTTGTCTCGCCGGTAGATTCGCTCGAAGTTCTCTTCCGAAGTCCAAACTGAACTGCCTATGCGCCGCGGTGGTCGCTATTTATATTCGCCGGCTAGGGTTCTCGAATATTCTCGTATGTATTTCCTTCGGTAAGTCATCGTAATGTCTCGAGACACATCTCGAACATTTTCATGTCATAGTGTTATGAACCTTATGGCAGTAGACATACGGGTCATTATTGCTTGCAACGAAGTATGCGGCGACTATTCTAGAAGGTTCCATTCTAGATCGTTCAAGACAGGACCGCGACAATATCATCATCTCTATCAGTCGCATACGTTATTAAGTAGTAGTAAATTTTGATTTTATAAGCTTCAATCTGCTTTAGGCTTTTGTTACCAACCAAATTCTACGAAGTTGTTAGTAGTAAAAATGATTATCCAACCAAATAAGATTTATTAATTGCAACAATAATAAGATAATAAAATAATTAGGCACTTCTAAAATGTTATATACCTATTAAGAAGAATCAAAAGTGACGAGCTCGGTGGTCGAATGGTTAGCAATGGCCACTTTGACTCCAAGGTCGCGGGTTCGATTCCCGCACAAGACGAAACATTTACTGCTTTCCATCAGGCGGGCCGTATGCTCGTGTGCCACACTGGTGGTATAAAAAAAAATAGTATAGTCATATTGTTTGCCTGTCATGTGTGAGGTTGGTACGTTTCTAAAAATAATAAAAAACAAAAATGAAACTATTTGTTTAATTTAAAACAATTTCAAATTTGTTGTATAAAATAAAAAATACTGTTTTTTTTTTCAACTCTTTTTATTATATGTTAATTTCATTAATTCAATCGATTCTCAAAATTTTGAGTGATCGATTTAAAAAAATGGCTATTCTGACTCGGTTTAAGAGTTATTAGTTCTCAAACATGTGGTCACAAACATACATTTGTACACAACATATGGTCACAAACATACATTTGTACACAACATATGGTCACAAACATACATTTGTACACAACATATGGTCACAAACATACATTTGTACACAACATATGGTCACAAACATACATTTGTACACAACATATGGTCACAAACATACATTTGTACACAACATATGGTCACAAACATACATTTGTACACAACATATGGTCACAAACATACATTTGTACACAACATATGGTCACAAACATACATTTGTACACAACATATGGTCACAAACATACATTTGTACACAACATAATATGGTCACAAACATACATTTGTAAATATGATATATTCTGTTTTGACGTTTGTTTTTTGCTGTTTCAGTTGGCGGTAGTGATCGGAGGTAGTAAGCAGTCGGTGTTGCCAGTCAAGTATGAACCTACCTGCGTCGCTATTGACACCAAGTCGAGACACGTCGCAGTCGGAGGTGAGGTTTAAGTGAAAAGAGCTAGTAATAACCATTAGTAGTATTAACTCAATCATGCATGTAAGGTGGTTTGGTGGTTGATGAACCACTTACAGCCTAAAAAACAAAGGTATGTAACCTTTGTTTTTTAGGGTGTAAGTAGTTCATCAACATCTTTGAACCAAAGCCAACTTCACCTGCACGCGGTGCACCCTGCTGACTGACAAACGAAGCTCTGGCGAAAAGAGAGTTAGGGAGCGTAATTGTATGCTACCCGACTGGGGAATGTACCTCCGCCTCACAGAATACCGAAGCCAAATAACAGTTCCCTTGAGGGCTGTTGTGTTCCTGCGAGTGAGTGAGGTCACCAGAAAGAAAGGAGATGCTGAGTTATTTTATGTTGCGAGTGTTAAAATGTTTTTTTTTATATACTACGTCGGGTGACAGACAAGCATACGGCCCGCCTGATGTGAAGCGGTTACCGTAGCCATATTAACGCTCGCAACATAAAACATCGCTCGCACGCCGTCACCCCCGCTGCCAACGCAGCATCTCCTTTCTTTCTGGTGGTTACATTTTTTTTGTACATACGTCGTTTTGGTTTGCAGTCGGGTAACTTACAGAATAAGGACACGTCAATTTGCAGAATAGAGACGTCCTCAGTGAAGCGTGTCGTGGTTAGAGATGGGCAAATAGTAAGGCATTTACAAAAAGTGCCCATTAAGTACCTGTAAATGCCCAATAAATGCCTAGTTTTGGTCATAAATAGGGTATTTATAAGTACTTTTTGGGCATTTGACGAACTCGGTGGACTTTTGTAACTTGTGGAAAACTTTTATTCTGTATATATGTTTTATAATATATAGGCCGTGTCTGATGGTGCTCTTAAATTGTTCTTGAATTTCAGACACTTGTAAAATGGCCGCCTTGTATGCTATGGATAATGGTCTCCTATTTAGAGTTATTGGACGTTCACGCAATGTCCACGTTGTATGTCCCCAGGCGCCGACAGCAAGGTGCACCTGTACACGCTGGACGTGCGCACGCTCAGTGAGGGGGTGGAGCTGACGCACCTGGGCCCCGTCACCGACGTCCGCTTCAGCCCCGACTCCAAGTACCTGGTGGCCAGCGACGCCAACAGGAAGCTCATGCTGTACTCCACGGAGGATTATAAGGTATCGGCATCTCCACTCAATTGAAGGGGATTTTTTTTAATAAAGTTGATACTGTTGATTGTTTGCACTTGGTGGATTATTTTTTTCATAATGTAACAATAAAAATAAAGCACTTGTACTGTTCCACGTAATTATATTTATTTTTAGGGGCCATTCAAGTATTACGTAAGCAGATTTTTTTTACAATTATTTACCCCCGCTCCCACTCCCCTTGTCAGCAAAAGTAAGCAAACCTCTTCCCCCCCTCCCATGCTTCCGTAATCATTGGTCGTGAAATCGTCAAATCAGTCAAATCGTCATTCGAATCGAAACGAAACAATACATTGACATAAGAAATTTAGACAAGGGACAAGTGAGTAGCGCGCGGTAATTCCCCCACTCGCTTCTAAGCGAGTACCTATAACGTATTCATTATTTGTGGGAATCCCCGACATGTGTGTTTTGTTTTCAAGCATAGACAATTTGTGGGTTGCCATTTGTGTAAAAAAGTAAATAATAACTGCTGACGTAATCAGGATATCGACCCCCCATCCACCATGTCATCAAAAATAAGCAAAGAAAAGACCCCCGCCCCCCTCAAGCGCTTACGTAATACGTGAATAGCCCCTTACCGACCGGTTTCGCCGCTAAGGCATTATCAAGGTAAGCAGATGGTGTTTGTGTTTTACTCTGTGTGTGTCTGTGTGTGAGTAAAAACACAAACACCACCTGCTTACATTGATAATGTCTTAGCGGCGAAACCGGTCGGTAAAAATAAATGTAATTACGTGGAACAGTACAAGTGCTTTATTACTACACTAGGATTTTTTTTAGTTTTAATATCTTATGTCCGATTGTTTTATGGTCGATCAAAGTCACAATTTCAAAAGGACGAAATTATTTAAAAAATGTTAACTTTGGATAAACAATAAAATCACTGTAACTTTTGTTACGGCACTAGCTACATAAACGCAGTATTTAACATAGCTGTCGTACAAATTTCTGTTTTAATGTATAAAAATATTTAGGTGTGACGTCATAACTCAGTAGACTTTTGTATGGAGCGTTTTCGCAACTCTGCTCAACTGCGGGTTGGCGGAGGCCAGTGTTTTCAAGCCGCCCGAAGGCCACTGACTTGGCGTAACGACTGTCATCTATAATGACAACAGCCGGGACCCGACGGCATAATGTATCCTCCAAGTAAAAAGGAGGTCGCGGTTTCGATCCCTGCACAAGACAAACATTTGTGTACATGATGATTTGGGGTGTAAGTGGTTTATCAACATCTTTGAACCAAAGCCAACTTCACCTGCACGCGGTGCACCCTGCTGACTGACAAACGAAGCTCTGGCGAAAAGAGATGTAGGGAGCGTATTTTTTTTTTTTTTTATAAACATGAACCTGTCTATTTGTCTTGGTTTGGGTGTTTTCTTATATCATATATATGTGTTATGGTTAATATAATAAATTGGGCATTATTGATAATGCCCGGGCAATTTAATAAATTATCAATTATTAATAATGAAGCTTCTTGGTACCGCATCATACATCATTTAGGTTGTCATTTCCGATGACAGGACACAAGAAAACCCTAACCTGACCAAAAATGAACTCAAATCTAACCAAAACATGTTTTATTATATTGACCAAGTCTCGGGCAGTATGAATAATGCCCAATTTATCACATTGACCATAACATATGCATTTACAAAAAAAAATGTATTTAAATATAATATCAGTGATCTAGTACCCATAGTACAAGCTTTGGTTAGTTTGGGACTAGATGGCCGTGTGTAATTTGCCCCGGAATATTTATGTATTTTCCCTTCCTTAACTTATATCTTATAAAAAAGTATAAATCTAGGTCTAAAGATCTAGATTTATAGTTTTTTTTTATAATGGGCGAGGGCCCACCACACATTCCCACCACTGTCTCCTGTGTAGCCAGGATTAACAACGGCGACCGCCAAAAAAGGCAATGAACAGTGAAGTCCATTGCAGTCCCGGGGGTACAAATACGGCTGCCTTGGAACTCACAACGAATTTAATCAGAAGAAATTAGTAGGAGTAGGAAGCTTTTGGAATTTGACTTCCCCTCTTAGCAATGTCAGAGACAGCAATATGACGAGCTCGGTGGCGTAGCGGTCAATGACGCGGCTTCGACACCAACGCTCGTGGGGTCGATTCCCACACAGGACAAACATTTGTGTGCATGAACATGTCTGTTTGTCTTAGTCTGGGTGTTTTCTATGCATCATAAGTATGTATTTACAAAATAAATAAATAATGTATTTACGTATGTTTATCAGTTGTCTAGTACCCATAACACAAGCTTCGCTTATTTTGGGGCTAGATGGCGCTGTGTAATTTGTCTGACAATATTTATTTATTTATTTTATTTATAAATAAGGCATTAAAAGCCTAAAGAGATGGCTTAGATTTATACTTATGTAGTATAGTGATTCCCTTGTGTTAAACATAATCTATTCTGCCCACAGCTGGCCCACAACAAGGAGTGGGGCTTCCACACGGCGCGCGTGAACTGTGTGGCGTGGAGCCCCGACTCGCGGCGCGTGGCCTCGGGCTCCCTCGACACCAACATCATCGTCTGGACCGTGGACCAGCCCGCCAAACACACTATCATTAAAAGTAAACACCTTTATTTATTTATACCCTAACTGACCCGGCGATCCGCCGATCGGCGGTCGTGTGGTTTCCGGCAGACTAGAATAGAATCACTCCATTTCATCCCGTGGATGTCGTATAAGGCGACTAAGGGAAGTACATTATCAAATATCGATCAGGCCTCCCCAACCCGTTGGGGCATATCTCCCCATAGCGTGGGGAGTGTAGGCCAAATCCTCTAGGACGGACGAGAGAGGGTCATGCTCCTGTAGTGGAGACTAAAATGGACCTGGTGATGACCCGGCGAACTATGTACCGCCTACGATACTAACGTCACTCAATTGTTTTGCCTTTCTAGAACCTCTCCACTAACACTTTATGTTATGGTATTAAAGTTCAAATTTACTTTTAAGTATTATTACGAATTGTTTGTATGAGAGTGTAGAAAAGTGTTGTTTTTAGACTTTTTCAGGCAATTTTTCTATGCGTAAGAACCATCCTCGTACTTCGAGGAATATTCTAAAAAAATAATTAGCGAAATCGGTTCAGCTGTTCTCGAGATTTGCGCTTAGCAACACATTCAGCGATTCATTTTTATATTATAGAAGATAGATATAGCGTGTCAAGCCAAGTTTAAGCTAATAGAACTGGCGAGCAGCACCGTGTGTAATATTACACGAAACATTTCGAGCCACTTTTGACCCCCTCATAACTCAAAAGCTATTTCACATAAACACGTCAATTTTTATTTTTTTTATACTACGTCGGGTGGCAGACAAGCATACGGCCCGCCTGATGTGAAGCGGTTACCGTAGCCATATTAACGCTCGCAACATAAAATATCGCTCGCGCGCCTCCACCCCCGCTGCCAACGCAGCATCTCCTTCCTTTCTGGTGACCTCACTTACTCGCAGGAACACAACAACCCTCAAGGGAATTGTTATTCGGCTGTGGTATCCTGTGAGGTGGAGGTACATTCACCAGCCGGGTAGCTTACAATTACGCTCCCTACCTCTCTTTTCGCCAGAGCTTCGTTTGTCAGTCAGCAGGGTGTACCGCGTGCAGGTGAAGTTGGCTTTGGTTCAAAGATGTTGATGAACTACTTACATCCCCTAAATTTGGCTCATATATTGAAACTTGCGAGTTACATGTGTCCCCACAATTTCATAAACACACCTCAAACAGTTATTTAGATATTAACGTCCAAAAATAGCGATTTTTAGGGTTACGTACCCAAAGGGTACAAAGGTACCCTATTACTAAGGCTCCGCTGTCCGTCCGTCCGTCACCAGGCTGTATCTCATGAACCGTGATAGTTAGACAGTTGAAATTTTCACAGATGATGTATTTCTGTTGCCGCTATAACAACAAATACTAAAACACAGAATAAAATAAATATTTAAGGGGGCTCCCATACAACAAACGTGATTTTTTTGCTCGTTTTTGCTCGCAATTGATAACGGCAATAGGTAGATGCTTGAAATACTCACATAATATTTAGTTATATATGCACTTTAAAAATAAATAGTTAAACAAAAATAAAACAAATTTTTAAAGGGCTTTAATTTAAGGGGATTAATTTTAATTTTTTTTTTTAATTTTAGGAATTTAAGGGGCTCCCATACAACAAACGTGATTTTTTTGCCGTTTTTATAGATAATGGTACGGAACCCTTCGTGCGCGAGTCCGACTCGCACTTGGCCGGTTTTTATCACTGACTGACCTATAGATCAAAAGTCTAACCCCAGTTCCAGATGACCTAGAAAGTTCAAATTTGGCATCTAGTATTTTTTTAACATTAATAATATAATTTACTAGCGGCCCGGTACGTGCTTCGCTACGTATAAAGTGAAATAGTTTGTACCTACTGTCAACACTGAAAAAAGTTTCAATTTGACAGCACAATCCCCATCTGAAAAAAGTTTAAATTTGACAGCAAAATCCCCATTAACAAAATGATACGCCATTTATTGAATTCATTTGTTACAAAAAATGTGATAAATTAAAAACCGCTCTACCGATTTTGTGCAAACTTCACATAAACCATCTACTAAATAGTCCGAACAAAGCCTAAACTTTGGTTTGGATAGGTGAGCCCGTTCTTGAGTTATAAAATTACAACGAAAAGTGGCATTGATTTTTATATATATAGATATACATTTATATACATTTGGGGTGTTGGTTGTTGATGAAACACTTACATCTCTAATAGAAATCTCTTTCAGCCAACCTTCAGCAGTGGGACAGTATGTTAAGTTGATAGTATGGTATTTCAAACGTAATTTTATCTTTCAGACGCTCACCCCCAGAGTCAAATCACAGGCATCGCGTGGCTCGACGACGAGACCGTGGTCTCCGTGGGACAGGACGCCAACACTCGCATATGGAACGTGCCTAAAGCCTAAACTATACTGCTGACTAGGGAAACATTCTTGTTTAAAACATTTTTTATTGTATTAAAATTGCTAACAAATAATTCTAATTCAAAACTGTTACGAGTGCAATAATAGGATATGATAATAAGTTACATTTTCAACGTCAAACCTAGTTTATTCCGCTGCTACATTACACAATTTAAACAATTACCTTATACACAATAGGCTTGTTGCCCATGTCTCAAAATTATAAAAACTCTCTTATCAGTAACGTAAAATACATAAAACTAGAACGATCTGCGATCTTAAAATTTTAATAACTTATGTACGACGTGTTTTATGTTCGGTCAAAGTTTGGTAGGAAAGTCCATTTTAAAGGTATGAAATTATAAAAAATAAATATTACCATTGTAGAAACAATACAAACTACTATAACTTTTGTTACGGCACTGGCTACATAAACGCAATATTTAACATAGCTGTCGTACAAATTTCTGATTTAATGCATATAAAATAGCACGGTGTGACGTCATAACGTGGTGGCCTTTTGTATGGAGCGTTTTCGGGATAGTCCAAAATTGTGATCTTCAAGTTATCATATCTCGAGAAGTTTTTATGCAATCGAAGTAATTATTTCACCTATAGTTATATTATTGTGACGTCTTTAAATAACAAATCGAAAAAAAAATTGGATACAAGCCTATTTAAACAGATATGGGTAGTCTCCATGGGCGGTGGTGATTGCTTCCTATCAGGTCACTTGCTCGTTTGCCCCCCTCTATGAAAATGGTTTGGGATGTCAAATCACAAGTTACATTCAGGAATCTGTTGTGTTGAAAAATATTCTTCGTTGTCCCACTGGAGCCTAGTCTCATATTATGCAACAAATGTACGTAATATACAGATGAACGCACACTTATCCGAGCCGAACGAACCGGACGAAACGAATTAGTATGAATCGCACACCTACCTGCACTTTCGGTTGACGAATTCTTCAATGATTCAAAAAAAATATTGTTAATTCAATTTTGTCGTTGCATGGAGTAATTCCTTAAATTTTGACTATAAATATTTGCATGCTATTATAATATAATATGGCTAAACAGGCATAAGCAATTTTGTGTTTAAGATCCAATCGCATTTCTTGTACCCACCCTATTTACTTTAAAAAAATCATGTCGGTACTTACGTTCGACGTGATAGAAGGACAAATGATTACAAAGTTTAGATTTTCCCATGGGATTAAGAAGTTTTTTTCCGGGATAAAAAGTAGCTTATGTTACTATCCAGACCGTAAACTATCGCCGTTACAAAAACATGTTCGTACTTAGATTCCTTTCGACGTAAAAGAAAGACAAATGATTATAAACTTTATTTTTTCCCGTGGGAATAAGATGTTTTTCCTGCATAAAAAGTAGCCCATGTCACTCTCCAGTATTGCAAATAAATGAATTTGTATTTGTATTCAGATTCGAACGATTTGAGGCCGACAGGTGGAAGTTTCATAAAAATTCATATAAAGAATTCTGAAATTCGTTTTCTTACGGTTCGTTCGGCGCATTCGACTCCAATAAATGTGCGTTCACCACAAACAATACTACTAACAAATAAAGTTCCTTATAGTTTTAAATATCATCGATTTTTTTATTTAAAAAATGTTTTGCAACAAGAAAATTTCCCTAAAAGGCAAACCGACTAATTTAAAGAGATATAATTGTTTATAAGCAACATTATGAGACACTAACATATTTATTTCGCTTTTATCATAGTTTTTATACTTATTTAATGCTCAGTTAGTGAATATAATTTATTGTACTAACCGGAGTTGCAATGTTTGGTTATTGGACTGACTCGGAGATATCAAATTTGATCTCTATTGGTTTATTCACAAAGTTCGTTTTTCAGTGTTTGTATTATGAAGTTTTTTATCTACTAACTTCAAGATAGGAATTTAGCTGTCAGAGTGCTTCGTGTGAGTTTTTTGTTCACATTCAAACGTTTACAAACCGACCAAATTGAGAAAACCGTTTCATATTGGGAATTTCCCATACGCGTGTTACATATCCAAATTAGCCGGTTTGCTCACTTCAAAATGTTAGCAAGTAAGCCACATAATTTTAATATGTAACACGCGTCTTATAAATTCATCCCATGAGAGTTCTTCTCTATTTGGTCGGTTTATTTACGTTGATATGATCGAACGCGAACAAAAAACTTACATTAACCACTCAGAGCATCATTCACTAATTGACAGGATGCTCTACGTGCAAGTGAGGCTGCCTTCTCTGCTGACGCCTTTAGCTATCTCTAATTTACGGAGATAATAAAGACACTGAACGAACTTTGTATTAATATTGCTAAGTTTTCATTACTTTATTGTGAAGTTTATTTAGGTATACCATTTGGGATAGTACGATCAACACATCCTTTAGGGTATCATCATCATCATCAGGTCATTTTAGTCTCCACTACAGGAGCACGACCCTATTTTTTTTAATGTTTGTTACTTTACTCCGGAATTTATAAACCGATTTGAAAAAAACTTATTTGAAAGAGTATACTTCCAGATTGGTCCCATATTTTTTTTATCATCATCATCAGCCTGTATCTATATACATAAATATATGTTTGAAGTTGGTTTTTTTTGTTAAAATTATGTATGGATCAGTTGGTTTTACATATTCATAGTACAATTATATACATTGATGAGTACTATCATACCCTAAAGGAAGTGGCAATTGGTACGTCCCACTAGGTATTTGAATTAGATGCCTGCCGTTAAAATTTACTTTCGCCAAAGTGAACGGAAATTGCAATGCGATTCTTCTAAATGCTTTTAAAGTACCCATTAGGATAATCACAATTGCAAAATGCCACCATATCGCAAAGAGGCACCTCACAAATATTTTACATTCGCAAAATGTCTTATTCGACAGTCATAATAACAAATATGTTTTTGGCGAAATTCAAATTTGACAGGAAGCATCGTCACTGTCAGTCCTTTTTGCATTTTTGCTAGCGAGAAACGTGATTTTTTTAAAATTAATGAGGTCTAAGAGATCCTTTTAAGTGTCAATTTACGTACTAACGTGTGCAAGCATTTAAAATTGACATTCGTATTGTGCATAGAAAAATGACTAAAAGCATAGAAGAAACGTGAAAAAGTATACGAAAAGCCATTTATGCTTCCCTTTTTGCATAGAACTTTCGTAGTTGGTCAAAAAGAAACATTTATTTATTTAAAACTTTATTGACCACAGTAAAAGGGTACAAAAGGCGGACTTAATGCTATTGCATTCTCTACCAGTCAACCTTTGGGAGTGCAGAGCAACACGATTGCGGCTATCCCAAACAAATAACTTAATACCTAATACCTTAAATAAACATGTAAAGTTCCAACACGCACTCGCAACCCGCACTAGTTAAATTGTAACCTCTTGTAACCTCTTGTGACGTTTTGCAAGTACATGCATGTAAATGCTCGGCATTTTGCACATCTCTAGTTAAAATAGAAACGTCTGCTGTCAAGTTCATGAAACCAAATAGAAATGTCACTTCAGAGTGCTTAGTACGTGTTGGTCAGGTTTACAAGCCGACAAAATTGAGAGAAAGTTTCATATTGTGAATTTACCAGACGCTTGTTACATATCCAAATTAGCCGGGTTGCTCACTTCAAAATGTGAGTATGTATAGTGCCACAAACTTATCTGGCCCGGTGGCGGGGGCGGTGCGATCGACTTAAGTGCTGCCATTAAACGAAATGCCGCCCGTTTTAGAGGAAACATAAAAATCAAAGAAATATATACACTGTTAAAATAAATTAGCATTGATATACTTATTAATTGTGTTGTGTCGTGTTTCAATTAAATATTAATTGCCTTCTATTTTTTGTTGATTAGTTTTAAAAAAAATTAAAAATTTAACCACGTTAAGTCGCGATGATAGCTATTATATAATATTAGAGAGTTATAATATTGCACAGAAACAACTCGTTGACGATTTTTTTATTGTAAGAAATGAAATATGTGTAGAAAAAGATAATATGTATTTAAAAAAATACACCTCAATGGAATGTGCATACGCGGTAAGTAAATTAATTGTACCTGGCAATACTACATTCCAAGATGGCGGCTTTAGTTCCAAATTTGGCCACCGGGTCAGATAAGTTTGTAGCACTGTAAGCCACATAATTTTGTTGACAGAACATGTGTCTTATAAAATCACAACATGAGAGTTCTTTATTTGGTCCGTTTGTTTACGTTGACATGGTCGAACGCGAACAAAAAACTCGCACTAAGCATTCATAATAGAGTGAGTGAACGAATTCTTTGTACTTTGGCCCCTGGTAATTATTTTGCCATTTTGCATTCTACTTTTGCCGTAATAGAAAAATATAATATATCTCCTTTTTTCTTACTAAAAATAATAGATGTATAAAAATCTTTTTAATTCACTTCTATGTTTTTAGTTCTATTTCTGTAGTATTTTGTGGTTCAGGTATACACAATAGTTCATAAAAAATATATTTTGTTTTATACCACACAAGTGGTAAATATATGATCGCTCGATGTAACTTTGTATGCAGCCGATAGAAGTTTGCGCACAAAAATCATTTTCTGCCAACTCTGTCAACGCAGTAAGATGACAGTTGGTTTATTGTGGATAGAATGAACTATTGGGGTAAAAGTTACTTAAAATTTATGAACAAAGAAATTTGTGATTACGTACTATTTTAGTTGTGAAATAATAAATGTTTATTGTGTCTATCTGAATCATTTATTAACTTTTCTACAACAGTATTTTTATACTAATTTCTTATATATTTTTCTTGATTTTTTTTACGTGGTTTCTACTACTAAAATGTATCTAAGATAAAATAAATTGTATACACTTGTAATTTATAATGTTTTATTTCGACGGTACACCCTGCACACTCTAAAGTAACATCGTTATCACTACTACATCAGCTGTTGTATAAATGTCACACTCTTTCATCCTACTATAAATAAATATATAATAATATAAATATTCCTGGACAAATTACACACGGACATCTAGGCAAAGCTTGTACTGTGGGCACTAGATAACTGATATTATACTTAAATACTTTATTTTTTTTGTAAATACATACATATAATACAAAGAAAATACATACTTATAATACATAGAAAATACTGCTGAGATATGGGTCTGCCTTCCATCGTCAGCCCCTTACCACCAACTCTTATTGCGATTCAATAAATGAATAGAGTGCTTATTCATACCAATGAATAAACGACTCTATTCAGTTATTTAATAGAGTCGCTTATTCATTGGTATGAATAAGCATTCTATTCAGTTATTGAATCACAATAAGAGTTGGTGGTAAGACCTCAGATAGCTGTTTTGTAGACCAGTGTTTTGGAAACGCCACTGACTTGGCTTAACGACTGTCATCTAATAATAAAAGTCGTTACCGACAGTTTATGTGCCTTCTGATGAATAACCTAAAAAAAAATCAGGTTACTTTACTGATATTTAGGAAACGAAACTGATCAGAGACTACCAGCTAAGCTGAAGCCGATCCCCTTGGGTTTTTTTATTGTGAAAATCAACCTTCAGCCCCCTTACCACCATCTCTTATTGCGACTCTGCAGAGTCGCTTATTCATTGGTATGAATAAGCAATGTATTCAGTTATTGAATCGCAATAAGAGATGCTAAGGGGGCAGCTCAGACTTATGGTACTTGTGCTTAGCAGTTAGCAAAACTGGCAGCAACCCTGGTCAGCAGCTCTATCGACTAAGCTGTAGGTGTTAGCCTATAACTAAAACCTAAAACGTAATTATCGAATTAAAATATTCGATGGTAATCGGCTTCAGCTCGGTGGTACCCCTGATAACAATTTTGAAAGCAATCGGTCCTATAACTAAGAAGTTTCAAGATGGTGGCTCGTTTAGTCAAATGTCCGAGTAAGAGCGAATGTCAAAATCACGTAAAATTATTGTCCGTAAACCGACTTTACAGACAACCAATTTTTAGGGTTCCGTAGTAAACAAGGAACCCTTATAGTTTCGCCATGTCCGCCTGTCCGTCCGTCTGTCCGCGGCCTAGCTCAGAGACGCTTGATACTAGAAAGCTGTAGTTTGGCATGTAGACACATATTAACTATGCAGACAAAGTGATAGAATAATTAAAATTTTGAAAAATATTTTTTTTCGTGGTTACCTTCGTTACTCGTAAAATGGGGATGATTTTTTTTTCTGCACCTACCCCCTGATGTGGGGTGTCGTTGGTCTTTTAGAAACATTGGGAGTGTGGGAAGATCATTTTTCGATATAGTAATCTGTTTGCGAATTATTTACATTTAACGTGCAAATTTTTGTTAGACGCAAGTGTGTCCCCCCCCCCCCCCCCCCCCCGTATCAACGAAACTGTTTTAATTAGTAATGTGAAAAAAATCATGGAAATAGTCCATATAGTGAATTTAAAAGGAAAACTATCACGGCTAAGTAGACTTTACAAGTTACTGAGTAATAGCCGACGAACTTATAAAATGTATTGCAAGACGAATAGAATTGTGTAGTACATTACCAGAGGCTACGCTTTAGTTATATATGTTCACTTTAAAAATAAATAATTAAATTAAAATAAAACGAATATTTAAGGGGGGCTCCCATACAACAGACATGATTTTTTTTGCCGTTTTTATAGATAATGGTACGGTACCCTTCGTGCGCGAGTCCGACTCGCACTTGGCCGGTTTTATTATTATTAAACATCGAGTAAGAAAAAATTTCAATACTGTTACAATATTTTTTTTAACGCCTACCTTTAGTTTTTGAAAACATTTCAAAATATGTCAGACTACTTATCGCTGCGATAAAACTTTGTTAATGACTTTTTGGCGGCAACAAACAGGGAGGTTACTCTATGCGCCAGGTGGCAAGGGACCCCGAAAAGCCAAATGCGACAATTTAAACTTGTTGTCAAAAGTTGACAGATGAAAGGATCGCCCAAAGGGCGCCAAGACGATTTTGCTCTTCCTAAGCAGTGGTATTGGTATATCCGTAGATTCGTGGTCGTGGATCCCGTGATTACTTCTTTTTATACCACGCCGCGTGATAATCTCCACGCCTTTTAAATTACCGTAGCCTATAGACGCTTTCAGTACAAGTAGTAATGGTCGCGCGTTGGTCCCTCGCTGCTAACGCAGGAACGCAACAATTCTCAAGATTTTTGATTGTTATTTGGCTGCAGTCCACTGCGAGGTGGTACTCCTACTTTCCCAGTCAGGCTAAACGTGACTTATCTCTCTTTCGTCAGCAGCTCTAGTCTGGTTCTGAGAGTCGGCAGGGTGCACCATGTGCAGGTGACGTTAGGCTCTAAAGATTGAGCCATTACACCCCAAAACTTATACCGCAAGCAAGAATATTAATCGTCACTCACTTTTGCCTTCATAATTCAACCGCCATAATGATAATTAAAAGACAATAATTAAATAAATTGCTTTATTCATTATTTATTAAGTACTATAAATAACTGTCTTTCATCTAATGTCTTTTTAAATAATTACAGAGTATTTAAAATATTGAACAACAAATATATATGACTAGAACATGAACAGAACACAGTAAAGTTGTTTCACCGACTAATTATTACAATGACATACAACATAAAGATACGCGATAACAAAAAACAGAAATTTACTTACATGAGACATGATTTTGATGTTGTTACGGAGTAATCTGTGAGGTACGTCAAGGTTATCATCTCCAAATATTCATCAAAATGGCTGAAAAATGGAGCAGCTGCGGAAGAAGCCGACAGCGCTTCCTAGAGACGACTTCGACGTACCTAAAAGGTGTTGACATATGTTTCGCCATGTCCTTTTATTTATCCATGCCAAGGACATCGATACAAATCCAACCGGATCCTGGATGACCAACTAAAGAGTTTAAAGATTCCAGTATCAAAACAAAAAGACGTCGCGTAGATGACCTGTTACAGTCCAGGAGTGGAGCATCAGAGCCGGACTAAGGCTGCAGAACAATTCGTGAGTACAACAAAAAAAAAATCTACAAATAGATATAACTACGAATAGAGATTTACGTAAAGTTTTATTGACATCTGACCATGTGAAGTGAATGTGAAGTCTTAGATTTCATAGTTCAACCTTGCTGTAAGGAACAAAATGTTTTTCATAGTTTTCATAGTTCTGCCACTCATCATCATCATCATGACAATTCATTGGATTATTCATCTGAGGATAGTGATGATAATGAGAGATCGAGTTTGTTGCTGAGTGTTTTATGCATTTGTTATTAAAGTTAGATTTAGAGATAAATTATTTTATAAAAATCTTGATAAAAATATAGATATTCTGTACATATTCTTGAACTTTGTTCTTTTTTCACTCAAATGAAAAATTGCCCTCCAAGAAGTACAGACAACTTTACAGCTATGCTTTATAACCTCATTTAGACATAAAAATCAAAGCAAATAATATTGTCCAGCTAACTTGTTCCACACGAACCATAGTGCAGTGGTGTCGTTTACATTTTTTTAGGTAACCACACCACTGCCGACTAGTGATGTGTTCGGTTAGATTGACGCTATATCGAAGACAAAGCACGCTTAGACAAACCGTGTCTTCACAAGTCGCCCGCTGTCGCTAGTGATGTCCCCAACAAGGTATTTATATGGTATTATCGATTCTACAAAACATTTAGCTGAATATATTTTAAAAATGTAATAGTACATGATTTTATTACAACAAAAAGAAAGATCTTAGTGAACGAAAGGTAAAAGTACCATTATGACGTCACATATGATTAACTGATCGGGAACCGCATGAATTGTCGCATTTTTAATTTAAAATAAAAAAGTCGATGAAACATCACATGCATGAAATATCACAGAGTAAAATTACATACTTTATAACATAAACTAAGTAACGTTTTTGTATTTCGTGTCAATTACTTACTGGGGTCAAAGAGAACGAATATAAAGAGTGTCCGATACAAAAAATCATGCCGAGAAAAAAAAGTGGAAATTTTTGTGATTATTTCTAGATGGCACTGGCAATAACGCATGAAATAATTACATTCCGAATATTTCTCAATAAAATTCACTAAATAATCTTGAAATAATTTTAAAAATGGCTTAGAATAATTTTTGTCTGTTATATATTCGTTAATAGTCCTGTAAACCATTTATTTTTTCGATTTGTTATTTAAAGACGTTACAATAATATAACTAAAGGTGAAAGAATTACTTCGATAGCATAAAAACTTCTCGAGATATGATAACTTGAAGATCACAATTTTGGACTATCCCGAAAACGCTCCATACAAAATGCATACGGTATTATGACGTCACGATACGCTATTTTATATGCATTAAATCTGAAATTTGTACGACAGCTATCTTAAATATTGCGTTTATGTAGCTAGTGCCGTAACAAAAGTTATAGTATTTTTTATTGTTTCTACAATGGTAATATTTTTTTTTTATAATTTCATACTTTTAAAATGGACTTTTCCACCAAACTTTGATCGACCATAAAACACGTCGGACATAAGTTATTAAAATTTTGAGATCGCAGATCGTTCTAGTTTTATGTATTTTACGTTACTGATAGAGAGTTTTTATAATTTTAGAACTTTGTTTACAGGCCTATTCTCTTTGCTTGTATGAAAGAAAAATTTAATTTTGAATTGGATTGGTCTCCAGAGCCTATATAATTAATAATACGAAATTATATGATGACAGAATCATTATCATGATTTTCAATTATCCCAGTAAGTAACGATATTTAAGTTTTTATAAAAAAAATATTATTTAATATAAAAGTTTTCAAGACAAAAACAATAATAGAAGAAAATAACTAACAGTCCTATTTGTCTTTTATGGAAGAATATAGAAGAAGAATAACAACATTATAATGGTATAATTATAAACATATTTGTGCACGGTAGTGCATACAGTCAAGATACGCATAATTAGGTCAAAATTATTTTATGTAAAATCTATTTAACATTTACAATACGATTGTATAAATAATAAAATTTATACGTTTTGTAAATAAACTTCATCATACTTGTATTTTTAAAATGAATTAATTTCGTAATTAGTAGATAAGATATATTAGGCATTTAGCAGTACAATTACAATGAATTAGTTTAATGACCAATTTGAGATACCAAGTTTGCGTATGTCTGCGAATCCAGGGACCTACCGCCTATGAAGTTGATTACGATCGAATTTTTTGATTGCGATAATCCAATTTCATCTTCACTTTGTGCTATTAGTAATAAGCTTAGCCGATAGGGACGGAGACGCTTTACTGATTAAACTGAAGATGTTTATTACAAATTAAAACAGTAGTATCATTTTCGCAATCAAAAAACTCGGTGGGAATCGGCTTCAGCCTAGCCGGTAGGCCACTTGTGTGCTTACTTGCTTTCAAAAAGTACGATAATCTTCGGTGGGATTAGGTAACAATGTTTTTATATTTGATTTTGAAATAAGGTTGCATCTTGTAGTTACCACTGATGAACAAAAATTAAGGTAACATTTTTCATCAATGGCTTCTATTTTAAGATCTGAGTTTAAAAATCCAATAATTTTATTTTAATTTTTTAACTTAGATTTTGTCATTATTATTATTTTATACTACGTCGGGTGGCAGATAAGCATACGCCCCGCCTGATGTGAAGCGGTTACCGTAGCCATCCTAACGCTCACAACATAAAATATTCTGGTGACCTCACTCACTCGTAGGAACACAACAACCCTCAAGGGAATTGTTATTTGGCTGCGGTATTCTGTGAGGTGGAGGTACATAAATTATGTGTAATCACAAGTCGTTTCTATCTATTTGCTGTGGAGCATGTCTATATGCTACATGTTTACGTAATGCGTCCCGCGACCGTGACACGTGGCTGCAAGCGCGACAAGCATGTCTTCGGCCAGCATGTGTTTCCATATGCACGCGTAGGTTGTATTGGTTGCTTAACCGTTTATTGCATATTGTGCATACCGAGCTGTTGATACGCCATTTTCTGTCGTAAGGTTCTGTAGTCTCTGTAAAAGAAAATATGTCAAAATTTAGTAATGTTTGTGATTTCTAATATTTCACGTCTAACACAGTAAATTTATTTCTAAAGTCAGCAATAGATTTCACGATTTGGGATTTGATCTTGATGAAAATCATAATTACGTTTTAGGTGACTACCAGCTAAGTGGTAAAAATAACTTAAAATTAATAGATTTTGAGTTAATTTTACGACTTGGCTGGTAGTTGCTTAAAAAGTTGTTAACTATTTGAACGATATGTACCTATATGCTATAGCACATTTAACTAACAGATTAAATCGTTCCTATACTTCAATTCGATTACAAACTAGTACCAATTTACAACATAGTTAAGAACACATTTATGTAACATAGAAAATAATTTCCTAACAATAATTAATTCCTAAACAATAAAAGGTAATTCCTCTAATTTCCCAATAAAGTTATATGTTATTACATCTCCGCTTACGGTTTCCTGTCACTTTCAGTCGCATTTTGAGATAACGGGTTCATGCAAATCTGAGGCAAAGAGTTGAGGCGACAAAGCCTTGAGCGCCCGCTCAAGGCTTTGTCGCCTCAACTGTAGGACTTTCCTCCTCAATCTCCCTCGATCTGAGCTGATTTGATAAGATGTAGCCGGCCCACTGCCATTCCAACACACTGACTTTAAGAGCTACGTCAACAAAAGTTGGTTCTAATGTAACAAGTTATCTATAGCAACTTACCTATATTTGATACTGGCGGATTGATAGGTGCTATCGTAGGATTGCCAATTCTGTGAGTGCTGTATAGATTCTGAACTATCTGGTCTAGTTTACTTAGTCTGTCTTTTTCATTTCTTAAATCATTATTACCACTAACTAAGCTATTATCTTTAATTTCGCTGGCATCGTCGAAATATTTTGAGTTACTATCGGAGTTTTCGTTCACAAAAAAGTTTTGCTGTTCATTTTTAAGTTCTAGGTTGATGGGAGAGTCGCCTTGCAAGTGATCTTGTGGTTCGGTTTCAGTTGGAGTTAGAGTCGAATTCTGAAATGGAAATGAAATTAATAGAAAATTGATAATTTTCTATGACAGTATAACATTATATTGCATAAGGAAAGTAAAATAATTTACGAATGGTAAAATCATTTAATTTTCAGTTTATGATTATTATTCAGTTTATCAGTACCTGAAAAATAAAGTTATCTATACATAAACAAAATATAAACAAAAAATACTAAACTAATAAACAACTTCCAGTAGGCAATGCTCCCAATATGCTATATACGAATATATAGGGATCCAACGAGGCAATGGCGTTGCCTTGTTGGATGGCAACAGTAATCTTTTGGGCAAAGCAGAGGTCAACATTTTCATTTAATTTTCAGTTATAATTTATTTGCCACGTATATTAATGTGTGGCAAATTGGTAATTGTTACATAAACATATAAAAAAACCTTTGCACTAGGATGGTGAGTCACCTTTATTACTTACAGTATCGGCATCGGTGAGCCCAGATACTTTCAAAGTCTGAGCTAGTCTCAGCAATGAAGGTAGGTTCTTCTTCGAAGCGGTCACCTCCCCAGTGTACATGAAAGTCAATAGTAGCCGTAACTCAGCTGCATCGCAACCAAGTACAACTACTAGAGTGTTATTTTCAGTCTCCAGTTCCTGAAAAATTATCAATATTTTACACTATATCTTTTTATTAATACCATTTTGGAATTAAAGATTACACAGCTCAACAAAAAAACAATTTTTTTTTGTTGCCCTGGATATCTCTGCAGATTTATATATCTCAAGTACCCAGTTTACGGATAAATTCATGAAAATTATTTAATTGGCTCTAGTTTTTTTTTAATTTGGTTTATTATAAACTTAAAACACCAAACAGTTTAAGTACATAGTCTTCTCTCTTCAGAACACGAGTTATTAACAAATGTTTATTATACATATGTTTAAGTGAATACAAATCTACTGATTGGCGACTTTTTATTGATAAAAGGAGTTTAAAATGCATTTTATTGAACAATGGTAATCGATTTGCATCAATCTGTATTACCTATTCAACAAAACTTGATGAAGAATATCAGAATATTGAATTGCTTCTGCAAAAAATTAATTACTCTGAACATCAATGGTGGGTTTGTGTTGATTTTGAAGTTGGTGAACTTTTTACTTGGTCAGAAAAGTAGACACATCAAATACCCTTGATTTATTTGTTTATGGGACAGCAGAGCAAAGCTAGTTCACTAGGAACCTAATGTTTGACCTTTGAGAGGATCCTTAACGTTGCCAAAGCCAATATAATAAATGAGGCACTGTTGAAGTAGAGAAAAAATCATCCTTCCGCCACTACATATCAAGTTAGGTATGATGAAACATTTCGTGTCAAAGCGTTGGACAAGGAAGGAGAAGCTTCTATATATATTTGTAAAACATTTCCTAAGCTGAGTATGGAAAAGAATATTCGACGGTGCTCAAATTCGAACATTGATAAAGGATGTAGATTTCACAAAAGCTATGACTGATGTTGAACGAGAAGCATGGAGAAGTTTTGTGTTGGTAGTAAATAAATTTTTAGCTAACTATAAAGCACCAAATTATATAGAAATTGTGCAACAGAAAGATTCAAGACTTTAGGAACAAATATGAGCATAAAGCTACACTTTCTTCACAGTCACCTGGATAGATTCCAGATAATCTGGGAGATTACAATGAGGAACAGGGAGAACGCTTCCACCAAGACCTAAAAGTGATGGAAGAAAGGTATCAGGGTAGATGGGATCGTCACGTGATGGCAGATTACTCCTGGTCCTTAACATGAGATTGTCCCCAAATATAGATGAAAAGCTTATAAAAGGTGTTTCTTTGAAGTATAACAAAAGTTTTAATGATTTTTTTTTTCTTTTTGTTTCTATGTACATTAATTAAAAACTAAACCAAAACATTAGTAAAACTTTGTAATAAATTAATGACATTTAAAAAATATACTAACTATTTCATTCTGTGTTTTGTAGTCAATCATGAAAATTAAGATTTAAAAAAAACCAGAGCCAATATTGCAAAATCATTCATAGTTTTATAAATTGTAGCCATAAAATTATTCGAAACCACTTTCACATCAAGGGCAACAAAACCATTGTTGACCAGTGTTATGTTTAACGGTTTGGTTGATTCTCGCGAAAAAGGGTTTTCTTAACAATTTACCTTAAACAATTGTGCAAAATATTGACTGCATGACGCCAATACAATTCGATGTGCCTTTAGCGAAGTCCCGCTCGCGCTGAGAGTGACATCAGTCAGGGCTCCTGTACTCAGCATGCGCCCGAGTGCTCCAATGACGCTGTTCTGTTAAGGCATAATATTACTTTTTAGTTATCTAAGTGGCGTCATATAGAAAAATATGCCATTTATTTACGCAAATCTCTAATCACAATAATTATTTCAGCTACTTCTACATATAAAATAATAGGATCACGAAGCTAAAGTGTTGGCCATTGAAGCAGAAGGTTCTGGAATTGGCTAGAAAACGCTGAGTAGGGCGGACTATCACCAGATGGATCTACCATTCGGCAACAACCGTTATGATTGTTCGTATAAAATCTGGGGGATCATATGTGCAATTGTGCATCCCCACTAAGCTATTATCTTTGTATTTCACTTTGAAATAATAATAATTGCTTTTGTTTGTGGTGCATCAGATCAGCTCACTGACTGCAATCTTTGATTGTCGACCGCGTATAGAGACTTGGCGGAGGCTCACTGCCGCGCCGCTTGATGTGCACCAATTGTAAATACAAGTAGAAAATACGATTTTAATCCAGTCTAGTGATAAGCATATGGGACACCAAATCGCAAAATACAAGAAACATCACGCGTGCACGTCCATCTCACTTCTAAAGCAGCACCTTCTAAGTTTTTAAGTTCATCGAATGCTCCATACTAAACTGATCAATTTTGCCCGTAGTAAATATAAGTTAAAAGCTTCTGCATTATAATGCAAGAACGCCAAAATATGAGGCTATAGGCATTGCATTTGAGCGAAAATTTTCAATTTCTTAGAAAGAGAGGTGTTTGCTTTATTATTGGATAAAATCACGTGTATCGTCTATAGTTCTATAATATTGGATAGAATCACGTGTATCGTCGTAGTGTGGTCGTAGTAAAGTATACTATGTATAACATTTTTTTTTTTCAGTGTATGTTATTTTTCGTTTAAAAAAGGAATGGCATAAAAATATCCTCATATACTTTTACCACATAAGCAACTCTTTAGGAGCGGCCACTATAGGGTTAACATCGTTAGCTTCAAATTGAAGTAGATTTACTCTACTGTAATTTTAATGACCCTCACTTTTCATTAATAGTTACTTGTAATTGCCACTGTTAATCCTGACTAGAAATGAAGTACAGTAGACGAATTTATTACAACCCTGCGTTCTGTAAGTTTTTAGAAAAAATGGCATATTATTCTAAATGACATAAAATTTCATTTCATATTACTACATGTGCTATAGTACACTGTTATTAGGAAATTTACTGTGAGAAAGGTGCAGCAAGTGTGTGAGATTGTTAAAAGTGTAAGACTAGGCTTGGAGAAGCTTGAAGCGAATTATTCACTACAAGATTTATTTGTAGATTTTTGTAAAGGAATGAATGTTATTTAGGTGATTTTTCTTGAAGCCATGAAAAAGCAAAGGTAATATTTCAACCAATCACTTTAGTTGTCATAAAATGGAAATAATTCATATGTAAGCTTATTTTTAATTAATTTGTGCACGAGAAAATATATATAGTTTCATTTTAAATTAATTACGATTATTTAAATTAATTTAGATTTTCTTACAGATATTTTCCATACTTACTTATAATATAATTTTCTTCCAACTATGCTTTAATTTCATCACAATCACACTAAAAACTCTGTACAAAACGAGTCTTTAATGCTCTAGAGCAATAAAAATGTATGAAATTTCATTATTGCACAGTTTTTTTTAATCGCACCAAAAGGTGCCAATCTCAATGGATTGGCTCTATTCAGCCAGCCGATATCAATACTTTTTTTTTCGTATGTATTATTCGTTACTATCCTACTTGTTCCAAATTTAAAAAATGATTGCTGCTAACTCTGAGTTAAAAATGAAAGAAATTTAAAAAGTGATTTGGCGGGAACTTTGTTAATTTTGCTTGACAATGTTTTTGGAAACAATAAAAGTGTGATACTATCTGATTTTGACTGCATCGGCTTTGAATTAAAATGGAATCATCTAGCGACACATTAACTCCGGAAAACATTCTAAATGAAGCCGACAGTGTTATAGAAACTTCTATTTTAACTGTTTGATATGAGTTTCTTTTATCTACTATAGGTATTAGTTGAAAGAAAAGCAGATTATGCACCTCGCCTTAAGTAATTTATATTGCCCTCGTGCCTGTTAGATTAGAGCCCTCGCTAACGCTCGGGCTCTAAATCAGGCACTCGGTGCAATAATAAATTACTTTGTGCTCGATGCAATAATCTACTATTTTATGCCGGCTCCGCTGCGCTTTAATTATTTGCTTGTTAAACATGTTAGTCAATTTATCTTATTTATTTTAATTTAATTTACACGTATTATTTCATCAGACGTCGGTTTGCTAGTTTATGAGATATTGTTCTTATGGTCGTTAACGTTAAACTAAAATTGATTGATAAGTAGAATAGGTATACATATAACACATTGATAGGACATCGTACTAGAGTTTTTGTAACCGAGATATTGATTTAAAAATTGCTCAGTCTCAATGACTATATATCGACGGCGGAAAGCGAAAACGTAGTCATCCACAAAAACGAAAATGTTCACCAGAGCCAAAACACTTTTACACTTTTTTTCAAAAAATCATAACTAGCGTGTTTTTTAACTTAGACTCACAATTTTTTGATATTAGACTTGTTATTTTTTCCTAAATATAATTCGAACTCTCAAATCTCATTCTAACAATTATTTGCTAGAATTTTGTTGACTACGACATTTTGAACTATTTTTACAGAATGTTAAAACGGTGTATTGCACTATGGAGCTGAAACGCGAGAAAGCGAAAACGTGGTAAGCAGCAATACTTGAACTAGGGCTGTAGGAAGAATGAAAATAATCTCTTAGATATTAATTTCTGTAGCTTCTGTACCTTGTAACATTGATATTTTAACAAACATTATGTCTTTTTTGTGGAAAGTAACGGTACATATTTTCGAAAATGGAACGTAGTAGTTCGCACTGGAGCCAGCATTACAAAGGGCGTAACCAACATACATCTTTTTTTTTACGGAAAACGAAAATGTTGTAATCGACATTGTAGAAGTTATTACTGGTTTTTTCTGTAGCTTTGTTAGTTTATGAGATGCCTTTTTGAATGCAGGCGTTTAAGTTAAAACCTGTTTTTTCAAAATGTTAATTTTATATCTATTCATCGTAGAATTATGGGACCCGGACCATTTGATGCAGATTTTTTTTCTGATTCGAACAGTGCAATAAAAATAAAATCATATTTTGTGGACTACGACGTTTTCGCTTTCCGCCGTCGATATATAAAGACTTGAGCTTGATCGGCCTACCGCCGATGATGAAGCACATTTCCATCGGATTTTACGATTGTGAAAATGTTAGTTTAACTTAGATTGGCGGTAATTAGGTTTACTTAGCTGGTAGAAACCATAGAGCTCTACCAACTAAGCTAAAGATGTTTGTCATTAATTTAAAAAAAAAATCAAAATCAAAAATTCTTTATTCCTTGGACTTTATAAAGCACTTAGAAACGTCATACAAATTAAATATAAGAACATGTATAAATCATTACTACTCTAAATCCGCAGAGCTTAGATTCACTTTCATCACACTATCTTGAATATGAAAGTGAATTTAAGTGCCAGTTCCGGCGACGGGGCTTCTTGAGAAGAACTGGCAAGAAACTCAAGTCGGCCTTGAGTTTCTTTTAATTGCCAATATCTTTACATTAAATACAAATACAATCATTAACATAACATAACAAGAGCAATTCATTTCCAAATACTTTTATCATTTATGTAATCCGAGATACAATAGTAAGCCTTTTGACATAGTCTAGTTTTGATATATTTCTTAAATTTACCCATGGATAATTTAAACGCGTCGTTTGGAAGTTTATTGTAGAAGCGTATACATTGACCTGGGAACGAGTTAGAGATTTTATGGAGCCTCGTAATATGCACAGCGAGTTTGATTTTATTTCTTAAATTTAATTGATGGAGATCACAAATGATGGAGATTTAAACCTAAGTTCAATTTTGGCGATCCGGAAATCCGATGGTAAGTGGCTTCAGCGTCGGCGATAGCCTGCAATAGCATGCAATACGTATTCGGCATCAACCTATAAACATCCCACTGTTGGGATATGGGTCTCCCCTCAATCGAAGGGGTTTAGAGCATACTCCACCACGCACGCTGCTCAACTGCGGGTTGGCGGAGGCCAATGCTTTCAAGCCGCCCTAAGGCCACTGACTTGGCTTAACGACTGTCATCTAATGACAACAGCCGGGACCGACAGCTTAACGTGCTCTCCGAAGCACGGAGGAGCTCGAGATAAATAAACCCATCCATAGACAGGCTGCGGTCGACGTTGCTTAACTTGCGTGTTCGATTAGACTGACACCCGCAACGACGACATCGAGCTCTTCAATACGTATTAAGTATTTGTAAATAGTGTATTATTAAATTTACCTGACAAATCGTTTAATCTCGGAAACGTAAGTCACACAAACAGCAATGCAATAGTATTTATTATTTTAATATATTTTTTTGCGCCGAAGTAATACCTGAAGTTTTGGTTTGTATATGAGGTTACTCTTAAAGTGTGTTACAATCCCAGAAATGTAAATAACAACTGTTATTTAGATAGGTATCTGTCGGACGAATCGTAGCGAATAATCATAGGTTTGTGGTACGAACATCATTAATAACGGGTAATTAGTAATAAATCGAGTATCTTTAATCATTAAACCGGGCGACTATTATACTAATTCTAGGTGACTAAAGATGTTTTAAATATCCAAAATCTAACCTAGTATTACAGTCGCCAATTTAGTAATTTTAACGGTTTACATTATTATTTTCCATAATTTTGATCTTCACGCCATAATTTACTTAAATATACATGGTATATAGAATACAAAACACTATATTTTTACTCTTGAAATATAAAATAAATATATAAAATAAATAGCCTTTAACTATCAATTTTCTTATTAATGGCGATCGTGATGTTTGCGCCAATGACAATTCTTTTTCTTATATATTTGCCTTTGTTTTGTGTACAATTTAGGTGGTAAACAAGCATATGACCTGCCTGATGGTTAGCAGTCATCCGTATTTCCTTATTCATACGATATGGGATCCTTCAAGAGAAGCGTGAAAAAGCATCTTGTAGGCCAGCATGGCAGCGTCAACTGACAGGACATCAAGGTCTCTTATCCGTTGCCGATGCGATTGGGGCTCCTCTTTTCGCTTACCATCAGGCGAAGCGGAGCCAATATGCTGAGCTAATATAAAAAAAAAGCATATGAACGCTCGCAACACCACTCCCGCGTTCCCGGGCCTGAAAAAACTTAAAAATATAAAAAATCTACGTTCAGCGTTTTCTTACCAATTTGGCATATAAAAAGTTTGGGCTACGTAGATAATAAATGACCTCATATCGCTAGAATAATAAATTTACAGTTAAGTATGCCGCCGGCCCATTACGCAGTTTGTCTCTGTCTCTTGTAAAATATCTCGTAAACTATCTGATTCTGATATAATAATAACTGTAAAGTATCACAAACATTGTATTATTTTATTCAGTGTGTCTGAAAATTATTTTCATGACATAGATGGTTTTAAAAATACTGACTGTCGTTATAGAATATCCAAACAGAGATACCTAATATTATTTTGGAAAGCATGGTAACAAACTTAGTAGAATAGATTTTAAATTCTTATTTTCTGCCGAAGAAGAAACACTTATAGGAATATATAAATGTTTCATTTGTAGGTATAAATTGTTTGTGTTTTAAAAATTTATGAAAAAGTACCGATTTTCATCAAAAGAAGTCATCTATTTGATTTACATACTAGGACTAAGAAATACGGCCGTCCAAGTGTAGTAAATGGACGCAAATACCGTGAACGCAATCGCTTTGGACATATTCGTAAGTAAGAAAATATTAAGCAGCCAAGTGTGAATGCAGCTTTTATATATTTTCCGTTTGGATGCACTACAACCAGTTTGTTAAAAATTATCTCTTCGGAACTTTAAAGACGTAAAATGCGACATTACATGTATTTTAAACGTGTAAAAACTCTATAACCCTTTCAAACCATAAACAATTTATGCAATAAATAACCTATAACTTTAAATAACATTACTTTTATTTCTAGTATTAATGAAAGAAAACTTTCGTGTAAGGTTTGTAATTGTGTAGGTAGAAATTAATTAATTTCTCCCAATATGAAAATATATTTGCATAGGTACTTATTTCAATATTTTGATAATTACGCAGTTAAATCGATACAGAGTGAATGACACGGGTTCATTTTTTTTTTAATTTCTGCAGCACTTTAAGTCCAAGATCAATAAAATATATAGTGTAAGCACATGTTTTACTATTTTATATGGTTTCGAATAAAGAATAATTTCAAAAGAATTGTACCTATTCATAAACAATTTTTTTTATTAGCCTTAATGGGTTTCTTAAAAGCAATTTCAAATATATTGTCATCAAAATATCTCACGTATTTAATTGATAGAGTTCTCAGAAAGTCTTTATTGCTAGTTTCTTATTATTTTCAGAGACATTTCTTATACATAGTCTCTTATCACATTAAAACAAATGAAGTCTGAGAGCGCGATATAAGCGAAGCAATTAATTATATACGCATAATAACAGAAAACTACAAGCGAAATATTAAAAGGAAAATAGAGTATAAATATTTTTTGTATTTGTGTACCTTTGGCCTGGTGTGTGTCGTCATAAATTAATTACTTACCTACCTGATGGTTATGCCAGCGCAAAGAAAACTGTTGCATTTCATCCTCATCCATTTCACGATTTAAAAAATTAAAAAAATGTTTATACCAGGCGAATGGTGTGTCACTCACTATCGAACGGGCCGCGTTCACGAGACAATAATATTGTTAACCGAATCCAGGCTACTTTATTTTCAGCTACGCCTGGAAAACCTGTAGCCACCTATTTCTGGAGCTGAACTGTATTTATAAATCGGATGACATTCAGTCAGTGACGCGCCGCACATACCAAAACTCATCCAAAAACAGTTTTAGTACAATGATTGGCTTCATTGTTCGTTAATTGGCGATCGATGCGCGAATAGACAATAATTACAGATGTTCTCTTTTTAAACTTTTACAATTTTATTTGGTTTAGTGATGTTGTTTTTGTTTCCCTAACTATTTAAAAAATATACAATTTATTTCTAACCAGTACAATGAAAAATATGACAAAGAATAACTTTTAGTTATTATAGGAGTAGTAGGTAAAGTAGCTTCGAGACGATTACTAAAATAAACTAATCTAATCTTTGTCTAACAAATATTTCTTGCTAGGCAAAATCAGTAAGTATTATTTTTAATTTATGTGAAGAGAACGGTTCATAGACAAGAAACATAAAATACACAGTTTTGATTTTTAATTCAACTTAATGAATTCAAACCGTCATTAGATCTCAGACTGGTGACTAAGTTAGCGATTATTTTATCACTATGTTACTATGTCACACTACGCAAAGCTTCACCAAAGGGAACATGTGGCAATCGCTTGATTAAAATAATTTCGTTAATTATCATCTACTTGTTATATCATTTACTCGTTAGTAAAAATAAGTATGCAATAGTCAAGTAAGGAATATGCGCTCTTTCTTCAGGAAAGCTAAACGGGTACCACTGAACTAGATCGTCGTGTAAATCGATCGAATACAAATAATCGAAACTCTGTCTTATCCATATCACACGCACGCTTTACTGTTATGAAAAGTCGCTACTTTTGCCTATGTATATTTCTTTGGAAATATGTAGTGTAGTTATAATACGGTTTAAAAAATTGAAATGAAAAGTTTTCTTTTAATAATTTATAACAGTACATACCTACCTGTAGTATTATTGATGGTAAAATTCACGCTGGTAGGATTACTAAAAACTGGTAAAATTATAAGAATACGAGAGAATAAGCGAATACGCCAAAAACAGAGTTCATTTATTTTCACTCTTTGTTTTATTTTTATTATCATTATTTCTGACAGCATTTAAGTTTATATTTTGTAAATCATGGAATTTATAGAGTTCTTCAGAGCGACCGAAAAGTGTAGCAATTAATTATTTATTGGAATTAACATTTTTCCACATCTGGCAACACATAAAGAATAACGCCAAAATTTGTAAACATTGTGGTGTGTGATTAAGGTTCATTGTTTTTTGTAGTATTTCATTGTATTTCATAAAATGTGAAATGAATAAGACGATTCGTACTTCCAAAGCGAAGTTTGTAATGTTTAGTAGATTTTCACACCGAAATTTTACAGGATTTAGAGAAAAAAAAAACAGCGGCTTTTGACTGGTATGCTTAATTAATTTCAGAAATTTTCGATTATTTGTAAAGTAGATCTAAACGATTCAAAGCCCTATGTAATGTATTTACAATCATCCTTACATATGGACCTAGTTATATTTATCATGATTTGCAGCCGAATTTCTAATATATTACGGAAAATAAATCATATTAGGATAGAACACTTACGGGTTAACAACATTAAAATTAACAAGCAGGTCTGTAAATTGTAAATTGCATGACTAGTTATCGATATGGTTTCGAACATCGAATACATCGATGGTTACATTATTATTAATCTGTGCGAGTAAAGATTTTTTAAGATCTGTAAAGCACTGCCCAGACGTGTAGGCATTTTTTTATAGCTGCTATCATTGGAATAACTGAATAATTTTTGCATGTTCGTCGACAGTTGTCTGACCTACATTGCTACGTTTTATTTAAAAAAAGATAATGTATTTCCGCCATCTTTTTGGACTGTTGACAAAAATTGTAATTTATTAGGTAATCGATTAAATGAATGTTAAGTATGTAAACGTAGTAGTATCATTATTTTTACAGTTAGAGGAGTATAATTCTTAAGATTAAGTTGTAATATTTTTTTGCCAGAGATTATGTTCTAAGTATCCATTTTTTAGGTAGTTTAACCTAATAAAATTTCCTAAAGTACTGTCAAGTTGCGAGTAGTATAATACTTACTTGCTATTTTCGTTCGAAAAGCGCGCATTCATTTCACGAAATTAAAAAAAAAAAGAATATAAAAAAAATGACTATCTTTGGTAAATTTCAAAGTTCATCTCTTTTTTTCTTTTAAAAAAATATTTCTTGGCGGGAAACGAAAAAAGTAAATAATTTAATACAAATTAAAAAAATCTATCAAAACATGGATATAACAGGCAAATCCCCAGATGATTTGTGCGATCCGGACTTGTTCAACAAAATTAAAACCTCAATTGAGAAAGATTTGTCTAATTTGAAGAAAATGGTTGACCATATTAATCAAATGCGAGGTAATCATGTATTATTAATAATTTTTGTTCTGATCTGTGATTTTAACGAGAAAATGATATAAATTTATTTACTATCTTTATTATGCATTAAAGTTGGATGTTCGTAAGTTATCTAGTACCCATAGCACAAGGTTTGCTTAGTTTGGGACTAGATGGCAGTGTGTAATTTGTTCTGGTATTATGTATTATTTATTTATTTATAATATTATAGAATAAGAGCAAGTAATGTTTGAGTAGTCCACATAATTCCCGTGAATAAAAAATAAACTCTGAATAGATACGTGGTTTTTTTTTATATGAGAGGGGGCAAGCGAGCATGTGGGTCACCTGATCGAAAGCAATCACTGCCGCTTTTGCCACAGAAGAAATAGCAAAGTAAGTATTTTAAGATTTATTTTTTGAACTCCCAGTTCAGTATTAGATGGTCGTAGGGTATGTAACGGTGTCCCAAAATTAACGCAAGATTTGAATTAAATAAAAAACACAGTTTTTAGTATTCAGTTAGTGATTTTTTTATTGAATCAAAAAATACAGAGGATATACTACCTACATATGCATAAAAGTAATTTGGAATGAAAAAACATACTTTAACTAAAGCACATTGAACGTACGACCCTGCTGACTAATATTTGAATTTCGAATGTTATATATATATTTTTTATATTATATGAACAATGTCATTGGGCTAAAGTTATTTATGGTGTGTCAATTGTTATTATCACAAGTCCAAAGTTCGTCGTTCGCAGCTGAAATTAAACTAACGCCAAAAGAACTTAGTTTAAAAAAAAAGTTTAGCACTGTAGTCTCACAAGACTGCGAGTCTGTTTCTGTTAGTCTTCAAAATGCTTTTGGGAGGGAAGGACCTCATTTGAGGCACATTTGATAAATAAAACTCAAGTTATGGTATTAATTTTTCAGTTTCTTTTATTAGTGTAAATTTTTGGTCTTCAAATTATCTGTCTATTTTTTTATCTACTATTTTATTGTTTAGTGGAAGCAGCGTATTTGGAGTGCGATCTTATGATGACCATAGACTCATCGACGTGGGAGGAGATCGCGGAGTTCATCGGTCTCACGACTGCGACTAAAAGTGTTGAAAATATTGCCAACAATAAAATAAATTGAATTACAATATTAAAAATAGTAAATACCTATTCTTATTTTATTTGTGGACCGTGTCAGTTTAATCGAACACGCAAGATAAGCAACGTCGACTGTAGTTGTCCAAGGATGGGTTGGTGGAGGAGCTCTAAATAAATAATATAGAGCTCCTCCGTGCTTCCGAAGACACGTTAAGCCGTCGGTCTCGGCTGTTGTCATTAGGTGACAGTCGTTAAGCCAAGTCAGTGGCATTTAGGCGGCTTGAAAACACAGGCCTCCGCCAACCCGCAGTTGAACAGCTTGGTGCAGTAAGCTCTATATGACGACAATTCTGATTTTATTAAGTTATCCACCTTTATTACAATTTACATTTTCACTGCTACAGCAACTTGATTGGAGATAAAGTGTGAAGTAATTTTATGTTAGCTCTAAAAAAAAAGTGAAGGATGTTTCTTTGTTTCATCGTCGAATGGTTAGCAATGGCCACTTTGACTCCGAGGTCGCGGGTTCGATTCCCGCACATGACAAACATTTTGTGTGTATGAACATGTCTGTTTGTCTTGGTCTGAGTGTTTTCTACGTAAGTATTTACAAAAAAAAAATCTATTTAAGTACATTTATCAGTTGTCTAGTACCCATAACACAAACTTTGCGCTTAATTTGGGACTAGATGGCGCTGTGTAGATTGTCTAGAAATATTTATTTATTTATTTATTTATCATTTTTGTTAAAACCCTCGTTTTCATTTCTATTATGACGTTTTCAACTACGGTACAAATTTATTAGTACTACGGTACAAAAGTATTAGTACCTACCACTCATAGACTAAGTATAAAAATTAAAGGTACTGCTTACTACTTATTCGACTTAACTAGGTAGGGCATTATGTATTCTCGTATATAATAAAATTGTTATAGCATCAATTGGGGCGCAATAAAATCATAATCACAGTATAAGTAATAGTACTACGTACAGTATGGACACTCCCTGCCGCTCTCTCGTGTCGACCTCACCTCCCCTCTGAGACAAATAGGGAACTGTTTGTATGGCGCCGCACGCACACGCGCTCATTCGCGCTTTGCACAGACGTCATTGTTTATGTAGTAATAAACGGCGCGAAATTTGTATGGAGTGGCCGGGGTGTGGTTAGGGTTGCCAACTTTTTTTACAAGAAAAACAGTATATTAAAAGCTGCGTAGTAAAACAAACAGTATACTAAGGCCCAGTGCATGCGGAGCAGTACAATAAACAGTGCTATATTCAAATTAAGTTTTTTTCAACAGTATTAAAGCATAGAAAACAGTATAATACTGTTTTTAACAGTATGGTTGGCAACCCTAGGTGTGGTATAAGTAATGCATAAGTTTTGCCTGAATTTCACATTGAATTTCTTATCAATTAAGAACGAATCGATCTAAATTGACATATAATATATCTGGATTTAAATTGTCAATTATTATATCTAAATTGACGTTTATTATACGTAGGTCACACTAAAAGTTTTGCGAAACTAAAAAAAACAATATGTTATAACCAAAATATTATGTTTATTGCTTTTCAAAAAAAAGTAAATGGTAGAATACCACTCGGCATTAACACTCTTTTGATCTTCAAGTGGAATTGTGCAGATGGGACCCGTAGCTGAGAAAAAAAACGCGATCATATTTTTACCAACGTTTCTCGCCTGCCTTACTTTTGTTGGCCTGTTCTCATTTTCAAACACAATATTGCTGTTTTTTTCGGGTTCAAAACAATAAATCCACGTTTCGTCTCCTGTGACAATGTCGTAAACAGCATTAGAATGTCCGTGGTCGTACTTCAGTAGCATCTGTGAGCACCATTCCACGCGAGCCTTCTGCTCCGCTGTCAGTTCATGAGGGATCCAACGACATCAAAGTTTCCGAACTTTTAATTCTCCATGTAAAATTTTCTGAATTTGGCTCATACTAATCCTCAATAGTCCTCGAATAATTACATAACTATAAGTCCTATGACTTATCGTCATGAATATATGAATAAACATGAATCGTATGTCATTATTTAGCGTATATAGTCAGCTCGCTGCAAAAACCTTACGTTTGCATCGGGGCCGGGCGGGATGGCGGGGGAGGGGTATTGCGTAGATTCGACTCGCTGATATAGATGATTCATGTTAACCAACGGCCATGTGCACCGACACAGCGCCATTAGATCTTTTTGCAAATGCTTTCAGTATGTTACCTACAATGTCAGGTTTTAAAAGAGTCCAATCGTAATTCCTTCAATCCTGTTGATGTTACCAATACAGAGGCAACTTTCCCCACGATTTATAGTCAAATAAACACGGTGCCTGCTCCACCGCCATCAAAATCTATTCCATTTTAGTCGTATTGAAAGAATTCCGTTGGACCTCGTAAAATACCCAGCGACGCTAGCGCCCGTGCCGTCCACCCGCGGCACTACAAAACGCTTTGAACCGAATAATTCAGTGCCTCGAACAAAAATATCGTTTTCTATCCGCGTAAACTCTATAAAGAAGCAGTAAGAACTATTTTGCTTTGTTGAGAAAACACATAAACCAGCTTCAGCAAGCAGCCACATTGAAAATCCTTTTAAAAAGAATTGAGAGTCCTCGCTGCGGACCTAGATAGAATTTAATAAAATTTATAAATATTTTAAACATCTGTGAACGCGGGTGGAAAATAATTTCTGTCGCGTATTTGCTTTGTCGGAAACTGTCTACGTAAAGGTATGCTAGCGCTGCTGATATCAAAATAGAAATGGAAGGATTCGTTAGTTCAGTAAACCTTTCTGAGTGGTGAGTGCGAGTGTTTTGGTCATTCGAACGTGTTAAATTAGTGCCGTGTGGTTTCCGGCAGACTAGAATAGAATCACTCCGTCTCTTCCCGTGGATGTCGTACAAGGCGACTAAGGGGCATTATAAAATATCGATCAGGCCTCCCCAACCCGTCTCTCCAGCGTGGGGAGTGTAGGCCAAATCCTCCTGCTGTCTGGGACAGACGAGAGAGGATCGTGCCCCTGTAGTGGAGACTAAAATGACCTGATGATGATGATGATGTACTTATTAAATTAATTAACGTGTTATTAACTATGGCATGGGGTTCTTCAAAAAAGGCGTGAAGAGGTTTTTACAGGGTCGGCAACGCGCGTGTGATGCCTCTGGTGTTACAGGCGTTCATAGGCTACGGTAACTGCTTTCCATCAGGCGGGCCGTATGCTTGTTTGCCACACTAGTGGTATAAAAAAAAAAAGAAAAAAAAATAATGAATTAAATTGAACAAGTCAACCAAATTGAGAAAAAAAATTGGTTATAAATATTTCTTAAAATGGAAAAATTCACCCTACCACTTAGGGGATTTGAACCCACGACCTCTCGATGACCGGTTGAGGGCTCTTCCAAATGACCTACCAGGAAGGTTTATATATTATATTATAAGGTGACGAATGTTTGCATCTTATATTCTACTGCGTGAGTTACAGTGTGGCGTCGTCAACCTATTAAGTATTTACACTACTAAACTTGTTTAGTACCAACCAAGTACAAACCTTCCTGTAGCTGTAGCTCAGTTGGAAGAGCACGGTCATCGAGAGGTCGTGGGTTTATATCCCACATAGGGGAGGGAAGGCGAATTTTTCCATTTTTAATAGTTATTTGTTATGCAAGGCTGCAAAGTTAATTTTTGGCGCGAGTACCTTGTATTGAAACCTGAGCAAGCGAAGGATTCTAGGATTGAGCCACGAGCGAAGCGAGTGGTTCAAATATAGAATCCTGAGCGTAGCGAGGGTTTCAAAGGTACGAGACGCTAAATAACTTTGCTGCCGAGCGCAACACACAACTTTTCACCTCACTAAAGCGAGGAAAATGTTAGGTGCAAGAAAAACAGTTTTAATAAATAATCATCAATGGACTGGCTGCAGAGAATATAAACTATTACGAAACCAATGAGGTTCTATATATATGTAATTTATTGTACGAAACCTTTATTGAATAAAAATATTCGAATTTTAAAAACACTTTCCACGCTAGCGGATAAAGTGCGATTTTCCACGCAGATTTCGAATGATAAACAGAGCTTTTACGAGCTAGTGAGGTGAAATAGTTATTTGTTATGCAAGGCTGCAAAGTTAATTTTTGGCGCGAGTACCTTGTATTGAAACCTGAGCAAGCGAAGGATTCTAGGATTGAGCCACGAGCGAAGCGAGTGGTTCAAATATAGAATCCTGAGCGTAGCGAGGGTTTCAAAGGTACGAGACGCTAAATAACTTTGCTGCCGAGCGCAACACACAACTTTTCACCTCACTAAAGCGAGGAAAATGTTAGGTGCTAGAAAAACAGTTTTAATAAATAATCATCAATGGACTGGCTACAGAGAATATAAACTATTACGAAACCAATGAGGTTCTATATATATGTAATTCATTGTACGAAACCTTTATTGAATAAAAATATTCGAATTTTAAAAACACTTTCCACGCTAGCGGATAAAGTGCGATTTTCCACGCAGATTTCGAATGATAAACAGAGCTTTTACGAGCTAGTGAGGTGAAAAAATATTTGTAATATTATGGCGAGTTAGCCAAGACAACTATTTAAATAATAAAATTTGGTTGTCTATAAAGTCGGTTTACGGAAGAGCGATAGATGCGTCACAAGCCGAACGCTTAAGCCGATCGTGCCTCTCAATCACTTGTTCCGCGCTCTCGCTTGCACGCTCGGCTCAGGCGGAATGTGACAATGAGTCATGTTTCTTCGTGTGTGCAGCTGGCGTTCATCATTTTATGAGGTTATCACGTCATTTATATTGTGAATTTACCAGACGCCAAATTATCCGAGTTGCTCACTTCAAAATGGTGACTTGCTAGTACATAATTTTGATACGTACCTAACACGCGTCTTATAAATTCACAGCATGAGAGTTCTTCTCTATTTGGTCGGTTTATTTACATTGACTATTTGGTTATTAAAGTGGAGCCCGCGCATAGGACGACGAAGTGTTGGACGCCCTCCTACTAGATGGTCTGATGACCTTAAGAAAGCGGCTGGGAGCGGCTGGATGCGGAAGGCGGAGGATCGTATCTGGTGGAATGCATTGGGGAAGGCTTATATCCAGCAGTGGGTAGATACAGGCTGATGATGATGATGATGATTATTATTTACATTGAGTGATCGAACGCGAACCAAAAATACGCACTAAGCACTCTGAAAGCCTCGTAATAATTGCGAGGCTTTCAGAGTGCTATTAGAGAGCGATTAGGTGAACTTTGATTCCATGATCGTGAAATAATTATTATTTCACGATCATGGAATCAAAGTTCACCGAATCGAGATTGAAATTGAATTGACTAAAAATTTAATTAATTTCAATTATTATTGCTAGCAGAAACACATTTTGGGGTTGTCAGTGGTTCATCAATATCTTTGAACCAAATCAACCTCACTTGCACGTGGTGCACCCTGCTGACTGTCAAACGAGGCTCTGGCGAAAAGAGGGGTAGGGCATAGCGTATTTTTAAGCTGCCCTGACTGGGGAAGTATCTCCACGTCATAGAATACCGCAGCCAAATAACAATTCCCTTGAGGGTTGTTGTGCTCCTGCGAGGTAGTGAGTTCACTAGAAAGAAAGGAAGGAAGGAGTTATAGGCTGGCAACGGATCAGCGACCCCTTGGTGTTGCTAACCTCCAGGTGTGATAGTGATTGCTTGCTATCAGGTGACGCACATGCTCGTTTGCCCCCTCTCATATATAAAAAATAAATAAAAAAAAACCAGCGTGAGAAATCATAATAAATTAATTAGTCGCGACAGAGAGAGGGAGAGCGCGTCTGGACATTCGCCCCGATGAAGATTTCCGTATGATATCAAATAGCCAGCTTTCCCGACAAAAATTCGTTTCGGTATCAACCCAAAATCATCCCACTGTTGGGATACGGGTCTCCACTCAATCGAAGGGGTCTACAGAATACTTCACGAAGCTGCTCAACTGCGGGTTAGCGGAGAAAAATACGTTTAATTTCATTAATTAAAAGTTTCAGTCACTCAATTAATGAATAAAATAAATATTAATAAATATTGTCAGACAAATTACACAGCGCCATCTAGCCCCAAAGTAAGCGAAGCTTGTGTTATGGGTACTAGACAACTGATAAACATACGTAAATACATTATTTTTTGTAAATACATACTTATGATACATAGAAAACACCCAAACCAAGACAAACAGACATGTTCATGCACACAAATGTTTGTCCTGTGTGGGAATCGAACCCACGAGGTTTGGTGTCGAAGCCGCGTCATTGAGCGCTACGCCACCGAGCTTGTCAATTGAATTGAATTTATGTTAACTGTTGAACTATTTCGACGTACAATTTCTAGTTTACCTAAAATATTCAGTATATGCCTTACATTCGCAGACGAGTTTGGCACAAACATAGCGTTTGTTTGACAAATAACGTTGGTGTGTTTGTATATTTGCATCCAAATTATAATCGGTAATTACTAACAACCACAACTTACTGTTGACAGATAAACAATGACAGATGAACACACAAATGCTTTCAAATAGAACAGATAACAATAGAATTAATCGTGTGTCAGGAGTAGGGTTGGCACTTGCTACAAAATAATAGGTTGTATGGTAAATTGTAGGGTAAATTCTGCTGAGCTGAAAGGGACTTGACTGAAGAGAAGCTCGATGGCCAGTGTTGCCAACTCCTAGAAGTTCAAGTCGCTAGACTCAAAATCAAAAGTCGCTAGAAAGTCGCTAAAACTGTCTGGGAGAGGTGCCAGAGGTCACTGGCGCTGTGAAACATTAGGATAGGTGAAAAAAAAATTAAGAAATTTATTGATAAGTAATTAGATTATAATTAAAATACGTATCGGCGCAATAACGTACAATATCTAGCTTTTAATTAAATAATTATGTTATCATCATTGTAACAAGACAAACAATTTTTAGCGACAAAAACAAAATTTTTGTCGCTAAAAATTGTTTGTCTTGCAGCAAAAGTCGTCACTTCTAGCGACAAAGTCGCTAAATTGGGAACACTGTCGATGGCGTCGCGCGTCGTTGCGCGTGTCAATTTAACGCAAGTAGCAACGTCGATAGATGGATTTATTTATCTCGAGCTCCTCCATGCTTTGGAGGGCACGTGAAGTAGTGCATACTCCATCATGCTCTAAACCTCTTCGATTCTATATTCCAGCAGTGGGATGATCTATCTATTACTAGAAAGTATTACTACTTTTATTTGCGACCTATGAACGACTAGTCCCCTCTCTTCAGAATACTTAAATAAAAGTAAGTTTCAGTATCTTTGTGATTCCCATGACTGTCAACTCGTTCGCTCACTACTTCACTTTTCCTTCAGGCTCAGGCTGATTCCTTCACAATGCGCTGCTAAATTGAGAAAAATATCAAATAAATATAATTTAAGAAACAAAAGATATGTATGTATGATAGAACCCGCGACCTCGGAGTCAAAGTGGCCATTGCTAACCACTCGACCACCGAGCTCGTCATGTCTATTAAATATCTAATCAGTACTAGAGGTGCTGCTGACTCAAGGGAATTAAAATCACTAGTACTCGCTCTTAGATTTCAACAATGATCTACTTTCTTCCAGTTATATAAATCAGCTATGTACGATCATAGGCCGTCAGTTCTGTCTCCTATGTGGCCTGCCTAATACCTCGTCAGCCTGCTGATCCTAGAGCTATATCGGTAGCTACAGCAGCTACAGATCAAATATCATAAATCGTATATCATTCACTAGCGAACGCCCGCGGTTTCACCCGCGCAATCCCGTTGTTTCCGTCCCCGGTGTGATTTCCGGGATAAAAACTATCCTGTGTTATTACAGATTAAATTTTACCCGTGTACCAAATTTCATCAGTAGTCAGTGATTTACACGTTCAGTCCCAATATTCCCATTCCCGTAGGAATGTCGAGATAAAAAGTAGTCTATGTGTTATTACAGATTATATTCTACCCGTGTACCAAATTTCATCACAATCCCTTCAGTAGTTTTTGCGTGAAAGAGTAACAAACATCCATCCATCCACACATACTCACAAACTTTCGCGTTTATATAAATAGGATAGGATTGCACGGTGCGCAAAGTTTTGGAACGAGGCCCATAGTAATAGTCCAATCTGTGTACAGAATCACTGGCAATACACACTGGAGAATGACTTTCATCTTGACACATAGAGACCTGCTCCTGATTTATTACGGTCATACATACAGAAGTGAAACTTCTTTAGCTCTAATAACTTATATCTCCCTCTATGCTTCCGTTCGTCATCTCCGTAACGCTCTCGTCACGCATTCACCAGCTTACTTCCCTAGTCAAGCGTGCGTAAAGAAGTTTTACTACAACAATGTCAGGTGGGGTCCAGAGGGGTATGTACAGTGCCACAAACTAATCTGGCCCGGTGGCGGGGGCGGTACGATCGAGTTAAGTGTTGCCATTAAACGAAATGCCGCCCGTTTTAGAGGAAACATTAAAATCAAAGAAATATATATACACTGTTAAAATAATAGCATTATTATACTGATTAATTGTGTTGTGTGGTGTTTCAATTAAATATCAATTGCCTTCTATTTTTATGTTGATTAGTTTTAAAAATGCATCACGTTAAATCGCGATCATAGCTATTATATAATATTAGAGAGTTATAATATTGCACAGAAATAACTCTTTGACGATTTTTTTATTGTATGTATAGAAAAAGATATATATATGTATTTAAAAAAATACACATCAATGGAATTTGTATACGTGGTAAATAAATAAATTGTGAATTTTCAATTATTGTGAATTTCTTAATGAAATCAAATTAGTTAATTTGATTTCATTAAGAAATTCACAATGAAAAAATTTATTCAAGTGTTAATGAATATTTTTCTTTATTGTGGCAGCCCTAACAGAAGTGGTTAAAAGGGAGCCTTGTTGATATTTGGGGTAGATTTGGTCCCTTACTGTCACGCCACTTGATACGTAACGATTTGTAATAACAAACGAGCTAATATACTAGAGTGGAACTATACAATAACCATTATTTAGGGATCTAATTTTTAAATTGTATAGGTACATGACTGTAATTTGTATTGTTTACGTCTATCTGGAAGGGCAAAAGAAAGTAATTGTTTTATTGTATGAAAAAGCTTTAAATGGTTTCGTCAGTTTTCTGCGGAAAATGTTAAAATTTTGGGATGCAAACTGGTAATCGTCATTATGACGAAATTTAAATTGAAAACTTAATTAATTGTTAATTAATTGAGCAACGTAAATATACTTAATTGGCGACTAGAATTATACATTTTTTTGTAAATACATACATATATTACATAATACATACATACATATAGTACCTATATAAATAAATAAAAAATGTATTTAAGGACATATTATCACAGTATAAGATAATAGTATTACGTTCAGTATGGGCACTCCTTGCCGCTCTCTCGTATGGCACCGCACGCACACACGCTCATTCATGCTCTGCACAGACATGGCGTCTGTGCAGAGCATGAATGAGCGTGTGTTTATGTAATAGTGAACGAAGCGACATTTGTATGGAGTGACCGGGGTGTGGTATTATATTAGTTATCTAGTAGCCATAATACAAGCTTTGCTTAGTTTGAAACTAGATGGCCGCGTATAATTTGTCCAGGAATATTTATTTAATATAAACAAACTTAACGATTTATTCTTTCTCCTCCAACTTGACAAACAATTACGTCCCATCTCTTAAATTTCCAACTTATATCAAAATAGCGCGGGTAATCATGAAAAATAAGCGAATTATGCCGGCGAGAGCAGAGTGCATAAATAAATAAATTTCAATCCCTCCGCGCGCCTGACGTCTTATTCCCGCTATCTGTGAAAGCCGCTTTGCTCAATTGTACTGCCGTGTATTTTCATTGTGCGAACAATTACTGTATTATTTGCTGTATAATAAGAAACTGTCTTCTTTTTAATGCCAAGCTGTGTAACAATAGGCTATTTCACAATGATCAAAAACTGTATAAATTATATATCAATATCGTAAAAAACACAAAACTATAAAGATCTGCTAAGTTTCATTCTAATATCGTCTGTTTTATGCCCTCTCGGTGATTCAGTGAATTTTCTAAAGGTGGGATCTGAAAATCTGTGATTTGCCTCTAAGGGCAACAATTATCACTGAGCCTCCAATCCATTGGTGTTGCTGGTGCACTTGCGCTCTTTTTAAAGATGTTCATAATTTGTGAATATTTGTTTGCATTTATGTAAGTATCTGTGACTGTATTAGATTAAGTAAAACGTGTAAAAGACCTAATAAATGTTATATCTACCTATCTAAATTAGTAGCAGAAGGAATTTAAAATTTGATTTCCCCTTTTAACAATATCAGAGATAACTATGTATAATATGACAATTAAGGCATAAAAAGTCTAAAGAGATGGCGCTACCGTGCACCATGCAGTTTAAATACCTAACACTATTGGGGACCTAAAATTGTGTATTGTTCCCTAATACGCTGAAAGAATCGTTTTTTCATTGGCTTTACTAGTAACCAGTGACAGATTATCCGCCTCTTGGCAATTATAATTTTCTACCATGAACTGTGAAGTTGTGGTATAAACTTCCCTCAGCGGTATTCCCAAATAAGTACGACATGGGGGCCTTCAAGAACAGAGTCAATATTTCCCTTAAAAGGCTGGCAACGGAGCCGCTACCCCTCGGTGTTGCTGCTTTCTATGGGCGGTGGTGATTGCTTTCCATCAGGTGACCCACATCTCACTTGCCCCCTCTCATATAAAAAAATAATAATAATAAAGCATTATAGTCATTATATATAGAGACGAGCTATTATTATACATAGAGACGAGCTCGGTGGCGTAGCGGTCAATGACGCGGCTTCGACACCAACGCTCGTGGGTTCGATTCCCACACAGGACAAACATTTGTGTGTATGAACATGTCTGTTTGTCTTGGTCTGGGTGTTTTCTATGTATCATAAGTATGTATTTACAAAAAAAAAAATGTATTTACGTATGTTTGTCAGTTGTCTAGTACCCATAACACAAGCTACGCTTACTTTGGGGCTAGATGGCGCTGTGTAATTTGACTGACAATATTTATTTTATATTATTTATTTATTGTATCCTATGTTTGCCAGATGACAGGAATTTTCCTGGCATATCAGGAATTTTAGCGTCAGCGTAACTGTCACTATTTTTTAAATAAAAAGAGAAATACAATAACAACTGAAATATTTATTTAACATTTTGATCCCAGAAAATAATAATTAAAAAAATGTAATCTAATCGACGGTGCATTTAATTATATAAAATTATAATATGCACAGCCTTCCGTGTCAATAAATATAATCATATTATTTAAAAATTTCGTGTCACGTTTCACGTCAGCTATTTTAATCAAATTTTGCTGTTTGATTCAACTTGACAGATAGGATAGTTTATAACTTATTGGAAAAATTGGAATATTTTTTTTTTTAAAGGCGATACGAAGTTCGCCGTACCAGAGTAGTACTGATTTAAAATGTCAGGAAATTTATTGAAAAGTCAGGGCCAGGGAATCTTATTTTTGGATCTGGTAACCCTATTATACCTGATGAATCATGGTGGGATGAATACAGGTAGATGATGACCTTGACTTTACTCCAAAAGCTCCAAAAGTTAAAAGTATTAAGTAACAACAAATTCAAGGCTTCACAATTTTATGTCCAAAGTTTTTATGGTGAAAAACGGCAGGCTTTTAGGGTAAACAAGTACAGTCGTTTCGGTTCAGATGTTAACATGACTTCACAGTTAACCAAGATTATTACAAACTTAACACATTTCACGTTTTCAAAATTACTGAAATTAATCATTGTTGAATTTTTTATGGGAATTAAGATTTCAGGCATTTAGATTACTTTGTATTCCTGAAGTTCCATGTTGTACTTATATAATATATATATATTGTGTAGTTTTTATACAGAACACTTAAAGCTTCTATTGTTCGTTATTTGCGGCAGGCGGTGGCTCGCCACTCACTAGATGGGTGGATAAATATTTATATTTATTTATTAATGTATGCTAAAATTTCAAGCAGATTCATAAACAGGCAGCGTGTACGGACATTGGGGAAAAGGAGGCTTTTTATTATATTCCCTGTAGTGTACCTTTTGTTCGCTTATCCGATAGACAGAGAGATAAACGCATTGCCAGATCGCGATGTTTACGAGTTTTTGCTCATTTTATTTGATTTCTCACGTAAATGTTACAATGAAACAGAAAATCAAAATGTAATAAAAAGAAAATGTAAAGAAATGGAGTTAATGTAATCAGAGTTTAGACACGCCCGGGCGACCGCTTTATGCTCGCTGTTTTATTTAAGAGAAAATTAATTAAGAGAGCTACCTCTCTTAATTCGATTTCTCTGCGTATTCTGTGCGGTATTGTGTGTAGGTACTCCCCAGTCGAGCAGCTTAAAAATACGCTGAACCGCGCCACCTCTCTTTCGCCCCTGCACGTAGTGCACCCTGCTGACTGACAAACAAAGCTTGGGCTTTAAATTTTGATAAAATTTGGATTGCTCATAGCCTGGTTTACGGATTTGCTGATAGAAGCCTTGGTTAGCCTTGATTTGCTGATAGAACTGAAGCACATCCTATTTTCCCGAACTGCATAACAGCGGAACCGGGGGTTGATGGTAGTCTGAGATAAATCCTGATGTAGGAAACATCTCCAATACATGTAATAAATTTTAAATGTTTTCAAAGTTGCAAAGTAAATTAACTCTTAAATAATCTTTGACCGTGATTTAATGCATCGATAAAGCAGTACAGTCAACAAAACAAGTGTTAGCCTGAAATAATCCCATATTTATTGAATAATCAATATAAATAAAAATGCATCGCCAAATGTGTTACTAAGCACTCGAGAATGGCTCGATCAATTCGGCATTTTTTTGTTATCATAATAATATTTTCATTAAACCTTAAAGAAGGTTCTTATGGAGAGAAAAAAAAATAATTTTAACAAAAAAAAAAAAAACCGACTCCAACCATTACTCTACATTTATGTATGTAGATACAGGCTGATGAATGATGAAAAAAATTTGGGACCAATTTGGAAGTATACTCTTTCAAATAAAAAAAGTTTTTTTCAAATCGGTTTATAAATCACGAAGTAATTAAAAAAAATACAGCATATCTGCCTGACTTACGTTGTGATTGACTTTGTTTCAAAGACGACAAATAAAATAAATTCTCTAGGACAAATTACACAACGCCATCTAGCCCCAAACTAAGCAACGCTTGTTGCTATGAATACTAAATAACCTGATAAATATACCTATAGCTTACTCCCGCGACTTCATTCGCGTTTACTTTTTTTAATAAAAAATATCTTATGTCCTTCCTAATATCTTTGAGAATATGTGTACAAAGTTTCATGATGATCGGTTGAGTAGTTTAGACGTGATGACGTAACAAACATACTCACATTTATAATATTAGTAGGGAAGTATATAGGGATATAGTAAATACCCAGACCAAACAACCAGACATGTTCATGCACACAAATATTTGTCTTGTGGGACGATCGAACCCGCGGCCTCGGAGTTAAAGTACCCATTGCTACAGCCTGCCAACTAACGGGCTAGTCAATAGACGATAGTAATAGTGAGCAACTTATACCCCGTAACCCACTAACATCCCATCATCATAAAAACAACAAAAGAAGTAACCATCTCCAAAACTGTTTATTCCAAACGACCTCAAAACCTAGTAACCAACTTAAAATAATATCTCAAATACCAAAATAAACTGTTAATAAATAATAAACCAACTGTTGTCGACTGTACTCAATAAACATTCCTCCGGGTTCCGCAAACACATCATTTCCTCAAGCAAGTTTAATCATTAACTCTGACGCAAAACATAACAAAAGTTTCCGAGATAATGGCGAACAAACATACAAACAGCGGGGTATCGAAATCGTGACTTATCTGCGTCCGCTCAAGTGATCAACCTTCGTCAGGGAACCTTAAATAGCTGGATTAAACCGGATAGATCCGGATGATAGAGCAACTGGGGCTGTAAACTGGTTATGGAATTTGAAAAAATGTAGTGAGTAGCCTTGCTAACTATCCCGATTTAATCGGGACGTCATGATTTCAGGTCTCTATGTCCCGCGTCCCGCCGACAGTACTTGTGGGACACAAAACACAGCAACCCTCAAGGTAATTATTATTTGAATGAAGTATTCTGTGAGATACTTCCTCGGTTTACATTTACCTGGGCTTCTACAAGATTATATGAAAGTTCTCTCGAGTAAAGTCAAGTATAACTGTATAAATACATATGGACAAGCTCGGTGGTCGAACGGTTAGCAATGGCCACTTTGACTCCGAGGTCGCGGGTTCGATTCCCGTACAAGACAAACATTTGTGTGCGTGATCATGTCTGGTAGTCTTGGTCTGGGTGTTTTCTATGTATTAAAAGTATGTATTTACAAAAAAAATAAAAAATAAGTACAGTTATCAGTTGTCTAATACCCATAACACAAGCTTTGCGCTGAATTTGGGACTAGATGGCGCTGTGTAAATTGTCCAGAAATATTATTATCATTATATTGTATCTCTCTTAAATCACGGGTCAAGCCCGGTCATTTGATAGGCATGCGCGGGGATATGGATCCAACGCGTAGAGGCCCCTTTGAGAAGTTTGATGTAATGTTGTACGCCCGCGTGACCCGCTCCAGGATATATTATGTCAATGGAACGATATACCCATGAGCAGATCTCGGCAGGCGTTGAGACTATTGCGAAGTGTGATGGAAAATAAATGGGCTATGGAGATGAGATATGGGTGAACTAAATACTGGGCTATTACAGAAGAGGGACGGACGCCTGCCATAACTGCTTTTATTGCTAGTTATTTGCGGCAGGCGGTGGCTTGCCACTCACTAGATGAGCCCCCGAAATGCCAGGAAAACGGCCGGGGGCAACACCGGTGTGAGTGACTCAGGGATGTCGAGAGGTGTGCTGCGCTTTCTCCGAAGTTACTCGCGGCGTGATGTCCTTTAACACTTCCACCCCTGGAGCATATAGCTCTAGCGGCTCCTCTCCGGACGGCCAATGAAGACAAGCCAGAGCTGAGAGTCCTGCGGGCCTTCTTGCATTACATTCCGACCGATGAAGACACGTCGGAGACGAAGGCCCTGACCGACTCTCTGGAGAATCGGGTCCGTGATATCGCTACTCACACAACAGCTCGCCACAAGCTGCCCTGCGGACATAATTATTATATTATATTACTTATTATATTATTAATAGATATATCAAATGCCTCTGCACATTACACTATTATAAGTAAAACATTATTAAACAGTTGCACATAATTTGTCTGCATGTAGAACTGAAAACTACGGCAGAACCCGGTAACCCGGTACACGGGTGCCTCTCTAGGGCCCTGTAAATAAGTCGGAGCTAACTTAAACCGCTTACGTATACGTTTCCGTTGAATTTATTATAATTGCAACGTCTTGGAAACTTGCATGTATCTCATTGTCTCATTCCTTTTTACGCATTGCAGATTCCAGTGCATTTCTAGGTTCACGAATTCATAGTGACATTTAAGTAATTGGTGAAATTCGTATTTTTTGTGTGTCAAATATTGCATAGCGATTTTTTTTATTTCAAGGATAAATTTCAATAAAGTACAAATTAAACTAAAGTAACTAAAAATAATAGTATATTATGGTACAAGTGTGTAATGTTGGTGATTACCGCTGAGGCGGCATTGAGAGCCGAGCCTTTAGGCGAGGGTCTTAAGAGAGCCGAGGGCGGTAATCATCAATACACACGTGTGTCATACGATACGACGTCTTTCAACACAATTGTGAAGAAAATAATACTAAAAAACTATAAAACGAGTTCCGAAAAATTATTCGCAATGGCGGGAAAAAATAATCAGGTTTTCCCATGCGCGCGCATCTAACATGGCGATCGGCCATAGACTAAAAGAATGAGGTTTCTTTTTTGGCTTTCGTTTTAGTCACGTACAGAATGGGGAATTTAAAGTTTTCTTTATTACAGAGAAAACAAAAGTTATATTTGAGTGAAAGTTTTATTTATTAAACACATACAAGTTTTTCAGGCAATTATATATTTAAATACGAAGTTGCATGTTATTGTTAATAATTATATAAAAGAATACGAAGTTGAATGAAATGAGTATGATTATTTGTACTATTGAACATGATCTTTTTTGTATCAAAACTTATTTAAGAACAAAGCAACTCGACCAATAAAATAAAAATAAAAATAAACTTTATATCTCACTTGTATAATAGCAATATTTTATAGTTATAATAGCAATGAAAAAGTCATAGTTTGATTATAGGTGTCATTATGTGACTAATCCGTTCCGTAAATAGGCCGTGTAGTTTCCGGCAGACTAGAAAAGAATCACTTCGTTTCTTCCCGTGGATGTCGTACAAGGCCACTAAGGGAAATACACTAAAAAACATCGATCAGGCCTCCCCAACCGATCTGGCCAGCGTGGGGAGTGTAGGCTAAATCCTCCTGTCACTGACGGACGAGAGAGGGTCGTGCTCCTGTAGTGGAGACTAAAACGACCTCTTGATGAAATTAGAGCCACTTTATGAGCAAGTGCGTTGAAAAATAATCTTAAAATTACTTAGAAATAAAACGAATAATAAAAAAATCGTCACTATGGTTCAAAAATATCAGTCTCTAGCGGTTATTTACAGCGGCGTTGTGTTCTTTGACCTTTTTAGCAATCGCTGAAAGGGTCAAATAACACATCGCCGCTGTAAAGAACCGTGTTCTTTGATTTTTTGTGTGTCGCGGACTCGCGGTAGATCGATATTCAACATTATATATACATTTATAACTTTAAAAAACCACTGGCTTATGATGTCAACACATACAAAAATACCTTTACACGGAAAAGAGAACTGAAACGTACTGTAAACGGTTTAAGTTAGTTTAAGTTTAGTTATGGGTCCCTTGAGCATATCGCGGCATGTGGAGGTTCGGGTACAATCGCTCACAAAACTTAATGTTAAATCAAAAGTACACATTTACAGTTGAGATAGTCAGCCTGTGACCACCAGGCTCCTTACCGCCGAAGCTGAAGCTGATTACTAACGGATTTATGAAAATTAAACATATTTATTATTGCAAAACATACTGCCATTACAATTATTTGGGTACTCCTTTTAAACAGAAAAAGTGCTGGTGTTAGGAGTGACCGCACTTCCAGAGCTTATAAAAGAAAGTGACAACGTAAAAGTAGATTGTAAAAATATGGCTATGTATATTATTAATTTGGTACATAAAATTGTGATTTCTCGTATGAATATTTAAACTAATAGTATAGAAATAGAAATTTAAAGTAACATTACAGAAATTTTTGACTGTCAAAATCAAACTTCGGCTTAGTTTGGTGGGATGACTGCTTAAATGGTGGAACTCGTAGAGCTTTACAGTCAATGATGAAGATGTTTGTCATTAGTTCTAATCTAAGACCTAGTTTATTATCTTCACTCCGCACTTTAGGTATGGAAAGACGCGGTTCCTGGTCGACGGTTTTAAGCTGTCGGTTGTCACTCTCTCACGTTCTCAGTATAAAATCTAACGAATCATCATCATTAGGTCCATTTTAGCCTCACGGAGCACGACCCTCTCTCGTCCGTCCTAGACGGAAGGAGGATTTGGCCTACACTCCCCACACTGGCCAAACGGGTTGGGGAAACGGGGAGGAGAAAATCTAACGAATAATAAAGTTAAATCAAAAACCTGTTTTTTTTAACAAATTTGTTATCTCAAATTATTTTAAACATTTACATATGTATTAAATCGCACTCAATATCTTTATTGCATTCCATATGTAATACATAGTTATAAATATGTTTTACATGGTATACAGATTATTGCATACTTAAGAACCTTGTTGGGCATTGCAAAGATGTGTTGGAATTACTTATTTGAGTCACAAGAATATTAATAATACTATAATGTTGGATTTATGACACTAGGTTTGTTGTATACAATGTATACGTAGACGCTAGTATCAGCCTAAATCGATTTCTAAAACACATCAATCGGATGTATGCAATTAAATAAACTTAATATTAAAATTATACCATTATTTAAAACTTTAAATACCTATTTAAAATGATATATACACTACACTTGTGCAGACGAGTGTACATCCACGTATAACTTAAATTAACTTCAATGTTCAGGTCGCCGTTAATCTGACATCTACATACGTTGAAACGAAGAAATCGATCTTGCCGTCCTGCTCTAACATACGTTAAAATTAACCACAGCATAAAAATTTATAGTTAAAATACTTAGATTAAAACAAAAAGGGGAAGATACGGCATACCGTATGTTAACTTAACGTAAGAACATATCCCTACATCGATTATTCGACAACTGTGCTAATTACAACTACATGCAAAAACTTACCCCCACAGATACATTCAAATTGTCGTGTATATTGTAATCTAATGAGTCATTGATTACAATATACACGACAATAGGCTATTTTCCAATCTTTAAAAATTGTATAAATTATTTAACAATATCGTAAAATACACAAAACTATAAAGATCTGCAAACTTTCATTCTAATATCTTCAGTCAGACTTTTTTTAGCGTCGATCAAAGTTTGGCGGGAAAGTCCATTTTAAAAGTATGAAATTATTAATAAATAATATTTCCATTGGAGAAGAAATAAAAAATGCTATAACTTTTAATATGATACTAATCACATAAACGTAATATTTAACATAGCTATCGTACAAATTTCTGATTTGATGCATACAAAATACAAACCTGTGACGTCATAATTCGGTAGTCTTTTGTATGGAGCGTTTCCGGGACAGTTTAAAAATTGTGATTTTCTAATTATCATATCTCGAGAGATTTTTGTGCTATCGAAGTAATTCTTTCACCTATGGTTATATTATGGAAACGTCCCTACATATCAAACCGAAAAAAATGTTAGTCAAATAGCCTATTTGATTGAGATTGTATTTTTTCTCGTATACATATAGCGCGTTTCCAGAGAGCTGTAGAGAAAAGAAAGAGAAAAGGAGAGTGAAGGAGCTAGCGACACTACCGCCGAAGCTGAAGCCTATTGCCATCGGATTTTATGATTGCGAAAATCGAACTTTAACTTAGATTTATGCTACTTGTGTTTAACTTATCAGGTAGAAACGATGGCTTTACCGACTAAGCGAAAGTGTTTGGCAATAACTTAAACATAAGACCTATTTTTCGAATCAAAATATCTGGCGGTAATCGGCTTCAGCTTCGGCGGTAGGGGCCCGGATCTGTAAATTTTGTATTTTTTTTCGCTCGCAACGAGAAAACGTCACAAGAAAATAGTACGAGCAAATTAATTGTAAGTTAAAATGTCTATGTAAAACTTCATGAACCGCTGCTAGTACGGATGATCTATTTATTGGCGGCGGACGTTTTAAGTTATTTGGTACGTGGTAGAATCACTCCGTCTCTTCCAGTGGATGTCGTACTAGCTAGCGACTAAGGGAAATACATGAGCAAACATCGATCAGGCCTCCCCAACCCGTCTGGCCAGCGCGGCAGCGTGGGGAGTGTAAGCCAAATCCTCCTTCCGTCTAGGACAAATGAGAGAGGGTCGAGCTCCTGTAGTGGAGACTAAAATGACCTGATGATGATGAAGAAAAGTTGATATGTCTATGATATCTTATGAATATTATCCAGGGAATTTGAGGCCCGTGCAGGTAGTCACGACATACCTAACGATACTATAACTTCAATACAAATACAAAAATACAAAATAATTTATTTGCAATAAAATAGGTAACATTTGAAACAGATGTTATTTGCAATTTGATCTTCACTACTTTGCGTGCGATGCAAAGTAGTGTAGATCAAATTGCCTGTAAATTTGACTTCCGCAAAATAACACCTGAATCAACTAACTAACAGATGTTATTGTTAAATAAACCACCAGCCTATTTAACCATTATATATTTTTTACAAAAGAAAACCCGACTCCAAATATTACTCTACGTTTATGGATGTAGATACAGGCTGATGATGATGATGATGAAAAGAATATGGGACCAATCTGGAAGTATACTCTTAAGAAAATATTTTTTCTAATCAAATTCAAATCAGTTTATAAATGACAGAGTAATGAAATAACAAACCTAACAGTGCGTAGATACAGCTTCAGGAGTCGGATAAAAATAGCATGCAAATGGAACATAATTTAAAAAGTAAAATATTTACTTCAAATAATAATAAATGTCCGTGTGGTATCCGGTAGACTAGAATACAATCTCTCCGCTTCTTCCCGTGGATGTCGTACAAGGCGACTAAGAGATTAATTAGCAAACATCGATCAGGCCTCCCCAACCCATTTGGCCAGTGTGGGGAGTGTAGGCCAAATCCTCCTTCTGTCTGGGACGGACGAGAGAGGGTCGTGCTCCTGTAGTGGAGACTAAAATGACCTGATAATGATGATGATGACTTCAAAATATTTAAAATTGAGAGATTATCATTAAATTTGTCAGTAAATCACTAGTCTAATAATTAAATCATTGTAAAATAGCACAATTCCAAGATACATACGAGTTTCGTCGTCGTCAACCTTTACTCATCACATTGCTGGGATACGGGTCTCCTCTCAACTAAAGGAGGTTTAAAGCGTACTCCACCACGCTACTCAACTGCGAGTTGGCGGAGGCCAGTGTTTTCAAGCCGCTTAAAGGCCACAGACTTGGTTTAACGACAGTCATGTAATGGCAACAGCCGGGACCGATGGCTCATCGTGCCCTCCGAGTGTGAGGGTATATAAATAATAATGTATATCGATGTCACTACCTATTAAGAATCAACTAGTCTTTGTTTATAGCTCGACTTTCATTGACATACACACATAACATGGCGCAGCCGGTAGGATACGAACCTACGCTCCCATAGGGAATCTGATTTCGAATCAGATTCAGACACACATAACACCGAGTTTGTCACATGTTAATCATCAAGTAAGTAAAAAAACTATGTACCGGCTATCTTAGAGCCGCAAGGTATCGTACGTGACGATGGCAAGAGGCCTGACGGTATGTCTTTCGTTCCCTGGAAGACGGGTAGAGCCTTGGTGTGGGACGCCCCATGCGTAGACACCTTGGCTCCTTCTCATCTTGCAGGAACGAAAAATCGCGCTGGCGCGGCGGCTGAGACGGCTGAGCGACTTAAGCCCCGAATATACATTTGTCCCATTCGGGGTCGAAACCCTTGGTCCATGGGGTCCCAGCACAAAAAGTTTTGTAAAAGAATTAGGAAAAAGATTGGTCGACGTAACTGGTGACCCAAGATCTGGCACATTCCTCGCCCAAAGGATCAGTTTAGCCATCCAGCGAGGTAATGCTGCTAGCATCTTGGGAACGATGCCACATGGGCCAAACTTTTTACATTTATTTTAGTTTTAGGTTAGTTTTATTTTAGTATTATTTAATTTTAGGTACTTTAGTTTTATAGTTGAATTGTACGTATTGTTTACTTGAATAAAATGTATGAATAGATTTTTAAATTAAAATAAAAGTAAAAAACTCGACATGCGTTCGGTCCTTGCTCGAGAGCCAAGTTCTGTATTGTTTGCATCATAGTAAGAAGCAGGTTTACGATATGAAAATTAACTATATTGCCAACTTCAGTTGACATCCACCACGACATTCATTATTACATAACACGAGACATGACTTTGTCGTGTAAGTCGTATTCTATTCAGTATATCTACTTTTCCCAAACGTGGACTGGTAGAGAATGATTTGTACCCTTATTTAGTGCTAAAAAAAGTTTATATAAATAAACTAGCTGTGCCCGCGACTTCGTCCGCTTGGTTGTGGGTGAGAATGTGGATGTGAATATCGATGTGGATATGTATAAAAATTACAACAATGCTTCTCTTTATACGACATCAGATAATATTACCGTCGATGATCAAATCTATAAATTTCTGGGATCGCTCACGCGCGATAAATCCACATGAAGCTGAAAAACAGCTAATACTTAACCCACGAGGTTAAATCCACACTCGCAACTTTCTGCGTTTGTCCATTTTATATGTGATTCTTTAGATTGATATAACTTTTTTATTTATGAACCGATTGAAATGAAACAAACACTAAATGCTATGTTGAGCAAACCTTAACGCATTAGTGAAAACCGCATTCAAACAGGTTAAGGCGTTTCTGAGAATAGCGTGCACAAACGTACAGACAAACAGACAAAAATTCTAAAAATCATCGTTTTGGGTTCTATTGCGTTCATAAAGCCCCCCTATATTCGTTTTTCTTATATATCTTCAATGTACAGTCAGCTGCTAGTTACGATTTTATTATAATAGGTCGGGGAAAAAGTCTTTTCGCATTATAGTATGTATGAACTTGTAATAAAATCTCTTTGGTTATACCATTTGTGTCTGGCAGGTTTTGATATCTTTAATAAGTTTATATTTTAAAAAAGATAATTACAAATTCAAATTAGGTAAATGTGTGATTTTCATTTGTTTTTTTTACTGTCAAGATGAGTGAATCTAATGAAGAAATTCGATACATTTTAAAATTTTACTACAAAAAAGGTAAAAATTCAACGCAAGCTGCGAAAAAAATTTGTGACGTTTATGGACCTAGTGCAGTGTCTGTGAGAGTAGCACAAATTTGGTTTAAGCGTTTTCAATCCGGAAATTTTGATGTCAAAGATGCACGTCGCTCTGGTCGCCCTGTTACGGATAAAATGGATGCCATTTCTGAAAAAGTGGAGCAAGATCGGCATATCAGTAGTTACGACGTAGCTGAAGAACTAGGAATTGACCACAAAACTGTTTTGGCGCATAAAAAGGTCGTCCAGGCTTCACAGACTCTGGCGAAACCCGGGTTAACCCGCAACAAGGTGATGCTGTGTGTATGGTGGGATTGGAAGGGAAGATATTCATTATGAGCTGTTACCGCCAGGCAGGACTATCGATTCTGAACTCTACTGTGAACAACTGATGAGATCAAAGCAAAAAGTTGAAAGAAAGCGGCCGGAATTAATTAATAGAAGGGGTGTGATTTTTCATCATGATAACGCTAGACCTCACACATCTTTAGCCACTCAGCAAGAATTAAGAGAGTTTGACTGGGAGGTGTTAATGCATCCGCCGTATAGTCCTGACCTTGCACCTTCTGATTTCCACCTGTTTCGGTCTCTTAAGAACTCTTTAGGCAATGTCAGGTTAACATCACGAGAAGACTGCCAAAACCACTTGGCGCGGTTTTTTGAACAGAAGTCCCAAAATTTCTATAGTAATGGGATCATGTCTCTACCTACAAGATGGCAAAAGGTTATCGAACGTAATGGCGCCTACATACTTTAGTTAAATGTAAATAAACTTTATTAAAAAATGTTTTAAATTTTCATATAAAATACGAAAAGACTTTTTCCCCAACCTAATATGTATTGATTGATAAAATTCACTTGAAATTGCTTCCATAGGGAAGTCAGATCATTGAGTTTGCTAGGCAATTCAAAAAAAAAAAAATGAATGATAACAAAATCGGGGGATACAGTTTGGTGTTGCATCTACAAATCTATCATCTCAATCCAATCGCGCCACTGGATAGATGAAGGCTCAAATAATTTATAACGCTAAGTAAGGACTATGGAACATCGTGTGCGAGGCTGCCATTTTGAGACAATTTCAGTGCATATAACGTAGTCCATGACACAGTCACACCCCATTTTTCTCTTGTAATTCATAGAAGAGCATCATTCACTAGAAACAATAAGAATATATTGTTTCTAGTGAATGATGCTACTGTATTTACTTACACTGTGCTCAAAGCACCTCACTCACAAATGGAACTAATTCGAGAAAGATTTGGATGGCCGCTAACGATCATTGAGTTTGTTAGTTTAATGTATGTAATTGAGTTGTGTGATACATTGGTTAGAGGGCGGTAGCGGGTTCAGTTCACACGAGCTTTATTTTCCCTCATTGCTGAAGGTCGGGTTATAGATACTGTTACGAGAAATTTAGGTACAATTGAGTGCTTTATTGTTATTTATTACGGGTGTCTTATATCGTATAACGTCTTGCGTGATCAATATAATAATGCTTTCAGAATGCTGCTGCAGCTGCCACGACGATTTATTGCATGTTCGCCGAGGCGCGCGTAGACGGATTTCACGCTATAGTGCGTAAAAAAGTAGCATCACTACTACAAAGAGTTCGTGGCAGCAGTAACAGCATTTTGAAAATGATTGCTGGTCGGTTTGACTGTCCCGTCCAGGCGCACTGGGCAGCATTCGATCGTCACTGGCGCAGTCAAGTGAATTACAATACAAACATATTTTGGGTTGTAAGTTGTAATTCACTTGAATGTTGCCTAAAGCCGGGTCCGCTGCGACGTGTTTTCGTGTTTGCAAACACGATAACATTGTTAGCTAACCGAATAGGGACGTGGCCTAATGCTGCGGCTACACTACCTTACCGTCTACCGGGCTGTTACCGCAATAATTATGGCATTGAATTACCGTTGAAATTACTGCGTGAAGTGGGGTGGTTACACTAGAGTTTACCTAGATATGTCAATAAATTAGGCGGTAAAAATATCATTTTTCAAGATGGAGGTTGAAGCTGCAGCTGTTTTAATTATATAGATGGTTTCGGTCTTTTTTCTTCTTCAAACCATCATTGTACACCGCGATTTTTATCGGGGGATACCCGACCGAAAGCCCGTAATAAAAAGATACGGTTCGCATTAGAATAATTCCAAAACTTAAGCTTTTTTCATTTGACCACTCCATGTCGGTCGATACGTGTGTCGCCGTTGAGCTCATGTTGCACACTGGACAAAGGGTAGTGTGGCCACAAACGCATTAATTACTGCGGTAATTCTCTTTGATGTGCGAAAAAAGACCGCCGCCGGAGCTATTGTCTACCGTCATTTGCCATATTGATTGGCATTGTAAAATTATGGCCATAAATCGTGGTTACACCTAGGCGTTGTTGAAATTATGGCAATAATTATTGGCATATCACGGTACTGTAGCCGCAGCATAAGGTAGTGTAGCCGCAGCAAGTTTGCCGAGAGGAATGAATCGCCTGCGGTCGCCTGCGGGGAGGGGAAATATCGCATTTTGTGTTCGCGCGCACTGGAGGAAGACGTCATTTTCGTAAATTTCGTACGAAGATTGTGTGTTGAATTGTGTGAAACAAAAACAATAATGATAGGCGCAGCGGACGGGCAGTTTTGTTAAAGTGTTTTGTTAGAAAATTGGCTCTGCGGACCCGCCTTAATATTTTCGTTAATCTATAAACATTGTTACTAATCTAGTGAATTTCGATGTTACTAACCCCGCTATGGACGGCTTACGTCCGAAATAAATGGTTATTTATTTTTAACCGACTTCAAAAAAGGAGGAGGTTCTCAATTCGACTGAATATTTTTTTGTATTTTTTTGTATGTATTCGATATCTTTGCGAATTGTGAACCGATTTTCATAATTCTTTTTTTATTTGAAAGGGTATGATTGCAAGGTGGTCCCATTTTCACCAAGTCAGGGTCTGATGATGGAATTCCAGAAAAATCGAGGGAAACCCTTAAATTTGGTAGCCGGCAGAATAAAATTGTGCCACTCCATTGCTCTGCGCTTGATGTCGTACAAGGCGACTAAGGAATCTTGTGTCACGCGATAACTTTTCTCCCAGAAGACGGGCAGCAGCGGGGTATTCCACCAATAAGCTGGGCTCGCCAACTGAAGTCGGTTTCATTTTTTTTTTAAATCTACTTTATATTTATTTATTTATATCATAAATGACTATGGAAAAATGATTATTATCAAAGTATAGAGAACGCTCGGCGCTCCTTAGTTCGACCGCCGCACAAGACAAATGTTTGCACAAACATGTCTGTTTGTCTTGTCTATGTGTTTTCTTATACACCTAGATCTAAACTGAGACAACTCAAAAATGGTCAATTTTGAGTTATGCTTGTATTCGAATGATCGACGGTCATACGCAACTATCCGACATGACAGGTTCAATAATGCTTATAAAAAATTATCGCTAGATGGCGCTAACTTTGTTTTGTTGAATCAACTTCTGTAACCCACGACCACCTACACAAGTCTATTGTCAGTTGACCTTCACTAGTCATAGAAAGTGCACCTATTACAAAGAACGAAAAAGCGGACATTTCGAATTGCTACAGTTTTGTAGAAACGTATAAGTGAATTAATTAGAGTTATTACAGTGTCGGTGAATTGTTTGTCTTATTACTTAAGGATATTTTGACTTGGTCTAGTTTTGTTTGATAAGGTACGTAAATATTTAGTTACTATTTTGATTTGCCTTTGTTTTGATGAATCAACATGTAAATTTCTAGTTATCCTATTATTGTTGAAACAAATTTATTTTAATGTTTTTTCTATACGCAAAGTGACATTTTACGTGCGTCGCATAAAAATCGTGTACGGTATTATAAATTGACTGTTTCCAATATACTGTTTTTAATTAAACTAGTTATTGCTTTGTATTTAAAGTTTTTTTTTTTTAGTTATCCTACTATTGCTGGATAACTATAATTTAAACTGATTTTTCTATTTCAGAAAAAAATGAAGTGAGACCGCTTTCTAGTCACTATTATCAATGAAATATATAAAAATAACCCATTAAAAGCTGATGAAGAAGACTTAAGTACAACTATAAATGTAGAAGTACAAAAAAATGAAGAAACTATACCAATAAACACTAGTGTGATGACTAATCCCGGCCATAGCAGACAAAATTGTGTGAAGAAAGTTTCGTGGACTCTGATACTGATCCAAGTTATGTCGGTCCAATGAAGAAGACTCTTTCCAGTAAAGTAGTTCCATTTTCATCTTCATCAATTGATGATACGTCACCAAACTTTTCGAATTCTAGCGATAGTTCTAGTATCAGTAGTTCTGATTCCGAAACGGAAACCAGGGCAATTAAAGATATTGTGGCATAGCCTCGAAGCCAAGAAGTTTTTTGAAATTGAAACCACAGCTATTAGTGATACTGCTGACCGAACTCAAACCCAAAACGTTTTTGATATTGAATCCAGGAATACTACAGATACTATTGCACAGCCTCCAGAGTCAATGAAGTTAGCAATGATAAGCCAAATGAGAAAGTTAAAAGAGGAAAGTAGAGGGTAAGAAGAGAATCGGCATGGAAAACGATTACATATAAAGTCCTTAGGAACTCTTGTAAGGCCTACCAATCTTTATCAAAAACAAGAAACTCGTTTCTGATAAGAAAGTTCGTCAGGCTTGCGGCGAAAGATGCAAACAACGTTGTAGTTTGAAGATTAACGAAGTGAAGTTGTTGATGTGATTTTAAGTGACAAAAAGTGTTTAATTATTATTAGGCAGATATCTTCAGAGGCAGAGAAAGTACATAATCAGGCACACTCAAGAAATCAAACCAAAGTACAGATATTCTTGCACATCGGATTTTAGAAATCTTAATAGAGCATTTTATTTCGTCCCTTCTGCATCCCTAGAATTGAGTCTTATTGCTTGAGGGCACAATCTTATTACATTTAATAGTTTGTAAGATATTTGTATTTTTATTAATATTAGACTAAAATTCTTAGAATATACATTTTAAGATTTTGAGACTGATATGTGTGTAAATCACAAATATCAGTCTCAAAATCTTAAAATTATTTACTTATTATTAGCAGCGCATTACATTGAAAGTTTTATTTTTTATTTAAGATGTTTTTTATGATACTAAAAATATAAATATCTGTTTTAAATCATGGAATAACATAAATATCTATTTTAAATCTTTGTTGATTATGAGAGAAAAATATCGCATTTTTTCCCCTTTTAACTTTCGAGATTCTTTTTTATCATTTAGAGCGGGCGCTGTATGGAGTTGAGTGTGCAAAATATGAGGACCGCATTCTATAAACAGTTTTGAATTCAGAAAAGCTTGTAGATTATGATTCTGAATGTTGCCAGGAAGTTTCTTGGTCCAATTTTTTTTTATACCCCATTCCCTTGGATATCGAGTAAATGGACTGAACAAATGCTTTACAACAATTTTAATCATTGTTTTATTGAAAATTTTCAATTGTTTCATAGGATTAAAGATACTTATAGCTACTAAGTGGAAATAAAAAAACAAAAAAAAAATTGTTGAAAAAAAAAACAAAAAAAAAATTGTTGAAAAAAAAAAAATTACATAAAAGGATATTTTATGTATTTTTTTTTTATAAAAAGAAATGATTACATAAAATGATTACAAAAATCTTATCGATCGACCTATACGATCCTCTTTTGAAAAAAAAAAAAGAATACTGCTCTGCCGTGTTTCTGGACATACAAACAGCCTTTGATAAGGTGTCGCACAAAGGCCTCCTGTGCAAGACAAGGACATCTCTACCCCATAGCTATTATCTACTTGTAGAGTCCTGTCTCGCAAATCGAATATTTCAGGTGAGAGAGGAAGGAGAACTGACTGAACGGACATCCATAATATAATAGTAGGAGTTCCACATGGATCAGTGAAGACTTCCAAGAAACACTGATGTAGAAAATAAATCAAAGATCAAATGTCAATCACTTTTATAATAAGGAAAACAAAGGAGTAATTTATAAAATGCACTTGAATGTACAATAACGCATAAGCAAAAGGAAGTTGAGTATGCAAAATGTGAGGACCGGCAATACACTTTCCATTTTTAGGAGAATGTGTATCTACATTTTGCATAATAAGGATTTGCATGTTTTGTTAGTATTATTATTTCTTTTTAATACTTTTTTATTTTTTCCCGCGGCGGAACGGAGACGGTACATGCGTTTGGGGTGCTAAGGATGTTTGTGCAAATCAATGTTGCCATTTATCTCCAAAACTACGAGTCCGATTTAGATGCGGTTTTCAGTGATGGGTTCGGGTTTGATTGGTGCATGTTCTTAAATAGGTGTTACGGTGACAACTCACCAGGGGGCGCTGCAGTAAGCATTTGTTTGTAAAACCAATGTTGCCATTTCTCTCCAAAACTACGAGTCCGATTTAGATGTGGTTTTCAGTGACGGGTTTGGTTTTGATTGGTGCATGTTCTTAGATAGGTATTACAGTGACAACTCACCAGGGGGCGCTGCAGTAAACATTTGTTTGTGAAACCAATGTTGCCAAATGCCAATAAATATCTCCAAAACTACGAGTCCGATTTTGATGCGGTTTTCAGTGATGGGTTCGAGTTTGATTGGTGCATGTTCTTAAATAGGTATTACGGTGACAACTCACCAGAGAGCGTTGCAGTAATCATTTGTTTGTGCAACCAATGTTGCCATTTATCTCCAAAACTACGAGTCCGATTTTGATGCGGTTTTCAGTGATGGGTCCGAGTTTGATTGGTGCATATTCTTAGATAGATGTTACAGTGACAACTCACCAGAGGGCGCTGCAGTAAACATTTGTTTGTGCAAAACCAAAACTACTAGTCTGATTCTGATGCGGTTTTCAATTGTAATACCTACGCTTGCTCTCTAAAAAGGTTGAAATAAAAACAAAATTAAAAATTTTGAAAAAACACACGACGGTTAAAACGTAGTTGAAAAAGGATAAAATAATTTTGAAACCCCCGACTTAAAGAATTTATGCTATGAACTTAATAAAAAATCCAAGAAAATCCGTGAAGGGCTGCCATCTCTATTTTAAATTTCAACATAAATATAAATAAGTATACAAGTTACTATAAAACTGCCAAATAACGCATATACCGTCTCCGTTCCGTCGAGGGTAAAAAAACAAACTGTACAAATATAAATGAAAATTTTTGATTACTTATGTAAAAAATTCCTTTTATGATTTTTTTTCAGCAATATTTGTTTAATTTTTTATTTGTTTTTTTTTTATTTCCACTTAGTAGCTATAAGTATCTTTAATCATAAGAAACAATTGGATATTTTCAATAAAACAATGATTAAAATTGTTGTAAAGCATTTGTTCAGTCCATTTACTCGATATCCAAGGGAATGGGGTATAAAAAAAATTGGACCAAGAAACTTCCTGGCAACATTCAGAATCATAATCTACAAGCTTTTCTGAATTCAAAACTGTTTATAGAATGCGGTCCTCATATTTTGCACACTCAACTACCTGTGGCGCCTGCACTAATTGGTAGTAACTATACATTCATGTATAACTTTAAGTGTATGGTTCTTATCGTCGAATTCTTAATTTTTGCTCTCGTTAGAACACTTTTGTTTGAACAATTGTTTATATAATTTCAGCACTAATGCAAGTACAACTCAAAATTATTCAATAAAACTGTTTCAAGTCTAAATGGTGTTTATTTTTTATACATAGTCACCACCCTAAAGTGTAACAACTCAAAAAACAACGATTATCGATAAAAAGGATTGAATTTTAGCCCCAGTGTACTTACAGTGACATTTTACAAGCAATTTATTATCTAGAATCAAATTAAATTGTGTAACTTTCCTAACACAAATGTAGATATACGTTTTTTTCGTCCCCTGAAAAATTAGCTTTTTTGAGTTGTCTCACTTTAGATCTAGGTGTGCATTATTATATGTAACTAGCTGACCCGACAGAGTTTGTCCTGTCTTCTTTACTATGAATATTGAATTCGAGTTGCATTTCTAGTAACGGTATAAAGTTACATTCAAAAGTCAATATATTGGGGTGTAAGTGGTTTATAATAATAATAATAATCGTTTATTTCAGACAATTGTTATGTAAACAAAACAAGTCCATATTATAAATACCTTAAACTAAAAATATATATTTATATAATTGTTCATTTTGTTGACAATATCTATAATTAGACGCGCTTAGTCGGCAGCGTATTCCGCGCGGTGTCCTGTAACCGGCCACGAAAGCGGCGGAACAAAACACCTTTCGGCCAGAATTCCTCCTTCGTGAAGGTCGAAAGATGTTCTGTTGGAACCCTCACCACGAAGGAATTGAAGTTCACTCGGTGGCGCGATTCCAACCTTTCGACTCTACAATTGAAGTTGGTCTTCACTCGGATATACTCTACAATCTCCTCGTCCTTTGTAGAGTAATGCAGGCGGGACACATACAGCAACGTCGTCGGCACGGCCGGACGCAGCAGGTGTCTGGGTCCTGTCGGTGCGGTGCCGCACTTGTTGCGGCTGGTGGGCTTCTTCCTTCTCTCCACTTTGATGAAGCCCTCGGGGTCGCACTGGTCCTTTCGTGAGCCCTGGAGCGCATTTACACAGGGCTTGTTAGGATTTCGTTTCTCCCTTTGTGTCGTAAGCCGCTTTGGTGGCTTAGCGGCGGCGGCGGCGTATGCACGATCGGGAGTTGTCGTGCCTATTCGTGACGTTTCCGGCGGCGGCGGGGCCGAGGTGCGGGCTGCGGGACGCGGTGTCACCGGCGAAGTGATGGCCGACGCAAAACTGCTGACGGCCGCAGGTTGCGCCCCGTGTCGTGCAATCACACCAGAGACCTCGTGTGACCTACTTTCCGAGCCAACGCCGCGCAACGACGCTACCTCGGCACGCAGCTCACTTATGGTGGTCTCGGAAGCCTCCAATCTGGACTGCACTGCGGCTAGGCTGGCTGTCAGACTTCTAACATCCTTAAGCAGCACTAGTACATCGACGTGGTCGTAGCTGTATGGCGGGAGCTTATGAAGTTCCTTCGCCACAAAAGCGGGCACGTCATCGGGATCAGTCCCCTTTAAGAGTGAGATAATATCTTGGAGACTTTTCTCACCCTTTTCGTCCCTTCTGCGGGACGGCATCCGGTCGGTCATCCCGAGCGTCTCGTACAGCAGCACCTTGGCACTGCAAATTTCTTCTACTTTGAAGTTAGTCTTGCAGAGCTGCAGAATACTAACTTCATCCATGGTGTCGATGGCGTTCTGGATAAACGCCAGTACTTCGTTGGCTATGAGCTGTTCGGAACTCATAGCGGCAGTCGTGCAGCGGCTATAGCCGCGCGGATCGCGAATTAAAAATTCGTATGCAGTGTGGCGCGTTCGTCATCGAGCGCGCACTGCACTACACTGACTACACTACTACACTACACTACACAGTTTATCAACATCTTTGAACCAAAGCCAAATTCGCCTGCACGTGGTGCACCTTGCTGACTGACAATCGAAGCTCTGGCGAAAAGAGAGGTGGGGAGCGTAATTGTAAGCTACCCGACTGGGGAATGTACCTCCACCTCACAGAATACCGCAGCCAAATAACAATTCCCTTGATGGTTGTTGTGTTCCTGCGAGTGAGTGAGGTCACCAGAAAAGAAGGAGATGCTGCGTTGGCAGCGGAGGTGGTGGCGCGCGAGTGTTATTTTATATTGCGAGCGTTAATGGCTTCGGTAACCGCTCAACATCCTCTGGCCGAGATATTGGCCAGCCCTTTGGTCATGTGATACTTCGATCAATCTGTTTGACAACTGTTGAAACAGTTTATAAACATATTTTGATTTGATTTGATTTGATTCAATCCTGGAGTAATATTAACAAAAACTATTTCCACCATTTATATGTATATCGGTTCTTGTTCCCCTTAATAGCGGCGGTAGTGACAAATGGATTCCCCTTCGTCCCCAACTTGCGGGAATCCAATCTGTCGTGAATGCGGGTACGTGTCGCCCCAACCGGATTGTCGCTACTCCTGTGCCAAAGTCGTTTTGCGACTGTGACATATCTGTATTTTGTTTTCAGAAATGCTACTGAAGTTTCCATTTTTTGCGATTCTGTTATAGAAATTGAAGAGCTCGATGGCGTTGTCAGTTTTTTTTTTATATTACGTCGGGTGGCAGACAAGCATACGGCCCGCCTGATGTTGAGCGGTTACCGAAGCCATTAACGCTCGCAATATAAAATAACGCTCGCGCGCCACCACCTCCGCTGCCAAAGCAGCATCTCCTTCCTTTCTGGTGACCCCACTCACTCGCAGGAACACAACAACCCTCAAAGGAAATGTTATTTTGCTGCGGTATTCTGTGAGGTGGAGGTACATTCCCCAGTCGGGTAGCTTACAATTACGCTCCCTACCTCTGTTTTCGCCAGAGCTTCGTTTGTCAGTCAGCAGGGTGTACCACGTGCAGGTGAAGTTTGACGCTTCATCAACCAGTCGAAGAATAAACTAGTTTATCTGTGAACTGTAATAGTAGTTTATGAAACTGTTACATAATAAGGTTTCTTAAAATACGAGTGTGAGTTTATAACATGAGCCAAAGGCGAATGTTATAATAGACCACACGAGTATTTTAAGATCTAATTATGTGCAGTTTCATACACTACTTTATCTAATCTCATGAAATATATGATAATAATATTTTTAATACAACCATGAAGTTAATTTAACAGCTTTATTTCTTACTTATAAATCCATTTGCAGATCGAGCATGCGTAGTGCACATGCGCGACGCGCGCGTTCACAGATTATGTAGAAAAAATTTGCAAAGTTGCAATGTATTTGCATTGCAACCTGTTTAAAATACAGACAACTGTATCGAAAAATAACTTTTTTTCCATTTCGATACTGCTTCAGCCCTGGATACAGGTATTTTAAACAGGTTGCAATGCAAATACATTGCAACTATGCGAAATTTTTCTACATAATCTGTGAACGCGGCGCCGCCGTGCGGCGCGTCGCGCATGCGCACTACGCATGCTCGATCTGCAAATGGATTTATAGGTAAGAATTATAGCTGTATTAACTTCATGGTTGTATTTAAAATATTATTATCATATATTTCATGAGATTAGATAAAGTAGTGTATGAAACTGCACATAATTAGGTATTAAAATACTCGTGTGGTCTATTATAACACTCTCCTTCGGCTCATGTTATAAACTCACACTCGTATTTTCATAACCCTTATTATGCAACAGTTTCATACACTACTATTAATCGTTCACGCACAAAAAACAGTTTAAAAAAACGGTTCGTTCATTCAACGCCCATCTCTACTCTCAGCAATAAAGCAGCCATGTTGCATATATACAAGTCTGTAATAATAATATATTGATTCACTGTACTTTTAATTTGTATTATGCAAATTAGGCATATTCTATCTATGTATAATGTACAGTATTGCCAGAGCTAGGTAATACAGTAGACGATACAGTTCACAATTACATTGTAGTAATTAACTATGTAACACATAATCATGTTGGTTGCACGGATCCATTGTTCTCAATATTATGCAGCTGGATGTATGTAGTTATATCAAGTAAGTACTTAAGTATTCGATAGTTAATTGATTCATAATAATATGTAGGTTGTTGTTCTAACCATCAACATCTACAGATCGCCTGATGATGCCTCGCGTAGAGGCGAAACACGTGTCGCACGTCTCAGAGACGACCACGGCAGTCGGGGCGGCGGCAGTCGCACGTTTCTTTTGTTTCAGATGTTGGAGAGTCGCAAAGACGACCAAAGTAGCCACAGCAGTCGCATGCAACTACTAACGGTAGTGGGTGGGTGCCGGCCGGTAGTAGTTCACATGAACTAATTAGTGGCGGAAGCACGCAAAGTAGTGTAGATCAAATTGCCTGTAAATTTGACTTCCGCAAAATAGCACCTGAATCAATTAACTAACTTAAGTATTAATTAACTTGTGGACATTTTGGCGCGAACTTGATAAGCGCGGATGTGTTTCCAAACAAATTTTCATAATTTAATGTATAATGAATGATATTGAAGATTGATAATTTAATGTATAACGATATTGAAGGCCTATTTTCAGCAGTGGACGTCCTTTTGCTGATGATGATGATGATGTCATAATATTGACGAGCTTGGTGGTCGAATGGTTAGCAATGCCACTTTGACTCCAAGCTCGCGGGTTCGATTCCCGCACAAGACAAACATTTGTGTGCATGAACATGTCCGTTTGTCTTGGTCTGGGTGTTTGCTATGTATTATAAGTCGGTATGAAGTTACAAAAAAAAAATAAGTACATTTATAAGTTGTCTAGTACCCATAACACAAGCTTTTCGCTTAATTTGGGACTAGATGGCGCTGTGTAAATTGTCCAGAAATATTTATTTATTTATTTAGGTATTGATTTTTATCTAAAAATGGAACCACAATGTTAAGTAGACGTAAGTCCAGAAAAACTTGGGGTGTAAGTGTTTCATCAATATCTTTGAACCAAAACCATCCTCACCTGCACGTGGTGCACCCTGCTGACTGACAAACGAAGCTCTGGCGAAAAGAGAGATAGGGAGCGTAATTGTAAGCTACCCGACTGGGGAATGTACCTCCACCTCACAGAATACCGTAGATAACCTCACAGAATACCCAAATAACAATTCCCTTGAGGGTTGTTGTGTTCCAGCGAGTGAGTGAGGTCACCAGAAAGAAAGGAAGGAGTATAAGCTGCCAACGGATCGGCGACCCCTTGGTGTTGCTGATTTCCGCGGGCTGTGGGGATTGATTCCGATCAGGTTTGTCTCCTCCGTCGCGACGCATAGTGTTAAAAAAAAAACTCATACGAGAATAATCATCATCATCAGCTTGTATCTATCCACTGCTGGATATAAGCCTTCCCCAATGCTTTCCACCAAATACGATCCTCCACCTTCCGCATCCAGCCGCTTTCTTAAGGTCACCGGACCATCTAGAAGGAGGGCGTCCAACGCTTCGTCGTCCTACGCGCGGCCTCCACTCCAATACCTTCCTCCCCCATCTGCCATCACTCACTCACAAACTAACATGATCTATATACTCGTAACTAAATAACATGATCCCGCGTGATAAATTACAAATTAACGCTAACTTAACCGCATGGTGTGCGCTAATCGAGAACGTTATTCAAGTTCCCAACTTGTGTACGAAGGTTACACTTTTCATTTTGCGCGTTACAAAATTCCCATTATAAGGGGAAGTTTCAAGTAAACAGCGGCTCTATTGTTCGCTAATTCGTTTAGTCTTGGCTCAAGTTATAAACTTACAACATTTATCAATCTTGATAAATACCACGATGGATGTAAACGTTCTAATTGTCATCCACCCTTATTTATCCCATCCCACTGCTGGGAATACGGGTCTCTCCTCAATCGAAGGGGTTTAGAGCATACATCACCGCGCTGCTCAACTGTGGGTTGGCGGAGACCAGTGTTTTCAAGCTACCTAAAGGCCACTAACTTGGATAACGACGATGATCTAATGACAACAGCCGGGATCGACGGCTTAGCATGCCCACCGAAGCACGGAGGAGCTTGAGATAAATATACCCATCCACGGACAGGCTACGGTGATGTTGCTTAACTTACGTGTTCGATGAGCTCTAATAGAAAAATCATAATATTAATCTGGATCAACCCATATTCATCCCACGGCTGGGATACGGGACTCCTCTTAGGGTTTAGAACGCTAATCTTTGTTGACGGAGGCCGGTGTTTTTAAGCTGCCCAAAGAACACTGACTGGGCTTAACCTTCCGCATGCCTCGTAGACAAAAATAACACGGCATACCTGGTTGAGTCTGTTGGACCCATATTTTGTAATTATTATTTAAGCGCAACGCAATTTTAATTTTGAAAGTTATCGGCTTGTTTGTACAGGGATGGGTCTCTCAGACCTTACCAAGCATGCCAAGGGTTAACGACAGTCATCTAAAGACAACAGCCGGGACGGACTGCTTAAGGTGCCCTCTGAAGTAATAATAGACAGGTTATATGTCCGGAATTCAAATTCTTTAATTTTCAATCTGAAAAAAATATCATGTCATTGTGTGTGGTGAATATGTTTTGTATCGAATTCCGCGCGTCCGGAATTAAGATACTTAATTCAATTTCTGAATTCTGGGACAGATTCTGGCTGTGTAAGCCAACCTAAGGGCAGCCATAGACACAACAACCGCACTTTTTTCAACCAAACTAAAATATATTCGTACATACATTGCCATTCAACTGAACTGTGTGTACGTTGCTTCGAGCACGATGAAGCTGTTGGCTCATCTCATCTCAACTCATCTCAACTCTCAACTCACTATAAAGGTGAAAGCACATCTATCCAAAAATGTATGTTGCATTTAATTGAATAATTTTAATTTTATTATTAAATTATTTATTGGTTTAGTTTTTTTCAAATTACTTAGAAAATTATTAAATAATAAATTAATCACTATTAAATAACAAAGTGAACCTCGGGAGAGCGGAGACCACTAACACAAGCAATTGTTAGCTTAAAAGGAGTCTCCGGCCATTTGTAATATAGTGATTAAGTGATATAATAAAATTTTCGTTTCATTTTCATTTTACAAGCTGGACGCGTCGAAGGAACCGCAAGAATCGAAATTTTGAATTCTTTATATAAATAAACAAATATTCCTGGACAAATTACATACTACCATCTAGTCCCTAACTAAGTAAAGCTTGTACTATGGCATAATATAAATAGAGAAGTAAGGTAACTTCATACAAACGCACCGAGCGCGGTTTGTATGTGAGCGCGCCCGTACGTATGGCCGTCGCACGCACACACTGACAACATTTATAGGAGGTTATATGGAGCGCCAGTCGGGGTCGGAGCTGCGCCGTACGCAAAACCGCGCAAGATTCGCGCCTGCGCTGACGTTCATTAATAATTAGAACATTTGTAGAACGAATTTGTAATTTAACTACCACGAATTTGTAGTAATATACGACGTAGGTCATCCTACCTACGTCGTATATAACTACAAATTCGTTAAAGATGGCTACAAAGTCGACTAGCCATAAAAAAACATTGCAGTGTTCATGGATGTCTCAATAACAATTTGTCGGATGCCCTAACTATTCGGCCACCGACACTCCTAATAATCACATGATAAGTGTGTAAATTAAAAAGTATTAAAAATAGTTTAGTGTAAAAAATAATATATAATAGATACTTAATAAAAATATATTTTCATAATAATTTAGATTATATTTTGAATAAATATTATGATTCAGTAAAGCTACGTTTTAATTAATCCTATTCCTATTTAGACCGTAATTTTTCAAATCACTAAACAGATAACATGAAGTAGGTTTTATCAAATGGTAGGAGTCCGCCTGGGTGAGGACCACTGCCTTATCTATTTCTGCCGCCAAGCAACAATGCTTGCATTGTTGTGTTTTGTGTTCCGGTTTGAAGGACAACGCACCTGCGATTCTGCATTTTTGTTGCCAGTAGCTTGAATGCGTGAATCGTGGATGTTATGGGCGACAGTTACCGCTCACCATCAGGTGGGCTGTCTGCTCGTTTGTCACTGAGTAAGCATGCATTAAAATGTAGGTAATGAAAAAATTGCAGTCACTCCTGGTGTATGTACAAAAATAATTATTTTTATTCTTTTTAGATTTCCACACCCAAAGGGTAAAAACGGGACCCTATTACTACGGTGTCCGTCTGTCTGTCCGTCTGTCACCAAGGGCTGTAGGTATCTCATGAACCGTGGTAGCTAGATAGTTAAAATTTTCACAAATGATGTATTTCTGTTGGCGCTATAACAACAAATAATAAAAACAGAATAAAATAAATATTTAAGGGGGTTCCCATACAACAAACGTGATTGTGTGTCGTTTTTGGTACGGAACCCTTCGTGACCGAGTCCGACTCGCACTTGGCCGGCTTTTTGTTACAGATCTCTAACACTTACCCTACTTAATTTTGTATTTTGTACCTTACTTAATTTTGTATAATAAAGATTGACTAAATATTTTTGACGGTTGAATAAACTATTAAGCGACAGCCCTACGTGTTTAGGCTATTATCTCCCGCTCGGGGCTTGAGTTCTCCTACTTCTCTATTTATACTATGACTATGGGTACTAGATATCTGTTATATACACAGATAATTTTTTTTGTACATACATATAACACATAGAAAACGCCCAGAACAAGACAAACTGACATGTTCATGCACGAAATGTTTGTTTTGTGCGTCCTCGGAGTCAAAGTGGCCATTGTTAGACATTAATTAAGAAATGCAAAAATTGGCCGCTATCACAAACGTTGCCGTTAGCTCAGTTGGAAAGAACACTCGACCGATAATGGAGAGGTCGTGTGTTCGAATCCTATCAAGGCGGGTACAATATACATCCTTTTTAGGTGAATTTTTCCTTTTTAAAATATTTATAATGTCACTTTGATGTTCTGGGATTTTATATTTCAGCTTTAAGTTCGTAACTTGTACCACATAAAATCCGCAACCGAGTCAGCGCTGCGACTAGTCCCGGCAAGACTCGCGCGCGGGAACCTCCGATTCCCGGAAAATTCTGGCCAATCACACGATCCTGGTCCCCGTGGGCTACGTCGTCGCTACTGTGTCCATCTCGCAGCTCATCTTCAGAACTTTTTCATTTTCTTAGTCCTACATTTTATTTTACTCAGTCTATATCAGTCTATGTCAGTATATTCTTTTTATGTGCAGTCTGAGTGAATTGCCAAGGGTGGGACTATGTGCCATTAGTTATAAAAGCCCTTCCACACGATACAATTTTACGTCCAATTTGATTTAGGGGTGTAGACTATTTTTTGGAAATATTTTTTTTTTACAGATGTACATTTATTACACCTAAAAAAATATATATTTAAAATAAATACACTCTTTCGTTTTAAAATTTCCCGGTAAAACGCTAAAGTTCTATCATGGCGTCGCTATGACGTCACGGCGGAAGGGATGTAGGAAAGGCTATGCAATTTCTAGCAGTGGATAGATGCTGGCTGATGATGATCATTTTGTTTGAGATCGATAACGTAACCATCTTTTACAACATTTTCTTAATGTGCGCCTAAATATCTCACCTACACGTGGTGAACCCTGCTGATTAACTAACGTGGCTCTTGCGGAAGAACAATTTACAATTACGCTTAAATATTACAATTACCTGGGCGAGCGTAATTTGCGAGCAACTTTTAAAAGCGAACAACTTTTCCGAACACAAGCCGGTAGAACAAACAAAGGGAGGCAAAGCCTCTCCTTAAACTTAAGGGTTCAGTAGTAATATGTAAGTTTATTTTTGTTGGAAAAACCGACTCGCTCTAAATAATATCACACCTCGGCCACTCCATACAAATGTCGCGTCGTTCACTATTACTTAAACAATAACGTCTGTGCAAAACCTGAATGAGCCTTTGTGTGTGCGGCGTCATACAAATTGTTCCAGATTTGTCTCAGAGGGGAGGTGACGCCGACGCCAGAGAGTTGCAGGGAGTGGCCATACCACATATATCTGAGCACAGATACATTATAGTCTGAGCGAGCGCGTCTGGACATTCGGTCTGATGAAGATTTCCATATGAAGGGCAAAGACAGGCAAAGAACAGGGAACGTCAAAAAATTTTTTTTTTTTATTTTTTTTATTGAAAGTAAATCTTCATGTATGGTAGTTTAACGTCCAATCCTTAACTTTTTAAAAAAGTAAACAGATGTCGCCAAAAAAGGCAAAGTAAAAGTTACTACATACTGCTGTTTTCAATGTAAAATGTAATACTTCTGAACTTTTAACTGTGTTTTTCTCAAAATCTATTCATTAGGACATTCCCTGATCTTTGCCTGTACCCTTCATTTGAGATTGAAATTAGTCAACTTTCCACGCGTATCTGTTTAATAAATAATTCTGGACACTTTACACAGCGCCATCTAGTCCCAAATTAGGCAAAACTTGTACTATGGGTACTAGCCAACTGATATTATACTTATATATATATTTTTAATACATACATATAAAACACCCAGACCTAGACAGATATTTGTGTGCATGAAGTTGACTGTGTTCATGCACACAAATATTTGCCTTTTTGAACCCGAGACTTCGGAGTCAAAGTGGTCGTTGCTAACCATTCGACCACCCAGCTCGTCCATTTTTTTTGTTTTTAGGGTTCCGTACCTCAAAAGGAACACTAAAAACTCAGGTCTACGGTCCCATGAAGTTATAAAAAAATCAAACTGCTAAGTTTACGTAAAAAAAGATACGGCCGTTTATTCAGTAAAAAACGCATATTTCGACACATTCTCAAGGGAATCAAAACTCATAGGGTACTTCCCGTTGACCTAGAACTATGAAATTTGGCAAGTAACATCGTTATAGACTACAAGTACAAGAATAAATCTCAAAACTATACATTTGTAATTAAATCTTAAAAAATAGGGGTTCTATATTTTTTTATAGCGGGTCGAAATTTCAAATTGAAGGTACTAGTTCAAATGGGGTATCATATGAAAGGGCTTGATGTCCACATTGTAAAATATATTTTATTTATTTTTTCCGCCACATTATTTCTTATTTATAATGAAAAACATAAAATTTATAATGATCCTACGTACTTACGGAACCCTCGGTGGGCGAGTCCGACTCGCACTTGTCCGGTTTTTTTTTATTTCACTTAAACTTATTTATGAGATTCGAAATAGCTCGATATATGTGTGCTGAAGATACAAATATATGTTTTAACCGTAGATAGATAGTTATATATCTACGGTTCCGAAGTATACGAATACGACACAACATGACACGAAATTCACAAGAAAAAAAAATGGGGTGTGGCTATGTCATGGACACGGCTGTGTTGTACGTGAATACGTTATATGCACTAAAGTTACCTCAAAATGGCAGTGCTTGCCCCTCCCCCGCACGCGATGTTCCATAGTCCTTACTTAGCGTAATAAATTATTTGATCCTTCATCTATCCAGAGGTGTGATTGAATATTGGATGGTGATGATAGATATGTAGCTGCAACACCGAAACTGTATCCCCCGGGTTTATTGAATCCCGGAGTATCATTAGTTTTTTGAATTGCCTCCCTACGGAAGCAATAGGCTATTTGACCAACATTTTTTTCGGTTTGATATGTAGGGATATCTCAATAACATAACCATAGGTCAAACAATTACTTCGATAGCACAAAAATCTGTCGAGATATGTTAATTTGAAAATCACAATTTTGAAAACGCTCCATACAAAAGGCGACTGAGTTATGACGTCACAGGTTTGTATTTTGTATGTATCAAATCAGAAATTTGTACGACAGCTATGGTAAACATTACATTTATGTAATTAGTATCATAATAAAAGTTATATTATTTTTTATTGCTTCTAGAATGGAAAAAATATTTTTTAATAATTTCATACTTTTAAAATTGAATTTCCCGCCAAACTTTGATCGACCCTAAAATAAGTCGGACGGAAGATATTAGAATGAAAGTTTGCAGATCTTTATAGTTTTGTATATTTTTATTATTGTTAAATAATTGCCTATTTTAAAGAATTGTAGTCTCGTAAAAAAGCAAATTTTTTCACAAAGTTCATTGTGATTTGAAACCATATGCACCCTACGCCGTAACGAACGCTTGTACATCTGTCTTATAATATACGATTTCCTGCACTTTATTGCACTTCAGTAGCTTGCATTTTCAAATCGGAGCTCAGTGGAAATTTGTATTTGCATAGACCGTTGTGGTTAGGAAAGAGTTTGCATTTATGGGGATCGAATCAGTCCATTTAAATTTAGAACGTTTCAATTTTCAGAGAAAATGTAATTGGATTTTTTAATGAATAGTTTTACGGCTCGGGACACGAGACCTTTAGAACCCCATGTTTGTGTCAATTCTTAATCGAATTCCGGCTTTAGGCACATGCCAAAAAACATCACCAAGAATCTTCTGATTCTTCAATAACTTAACAGCAATATTGAAAATACTACTATCTTGTATGAAATGAAGTTACTTCCCCAATCGGGTTTCATATGTCCTTATTCTCATCTAGAGTATATCTACTTTTAATTTACTCGTCCGCAGGATGCCCCCATGCAAGTGAAGATGGTTTTAACTCTAAAAATGAATAGTCTACAATGTAGACTATTTATTTTTAAAAACAATTTTGACAACTTAATGTCAAGTAATTATTTACTTGACATTAAGTTGTCAAAATTGTTTTTAAAAATGGTAATGGACTTAAGGTCTTAAGGTCATAATGGACTTAAGGTCAAGTAAATAAAGATATGTCTCATATCTTTATTACTTGACCTTAACTTGTTTTATGTATTCCTGCTAGAGTTGTATATGTCTTATGTTTGGCTCCAGGACAGCATTCATTATAGGCGATGTTAAGGAGACTTAATTGGTCTTTTTTATATGTGTGGAGGGCAAACTGATGGAAAGCAATCATCCATCTGCCCATGGAGATCAGCATCACCAAGGGGTCGCCGATCCGTTGTCAGCCTCATCATCATCAGGTCATTTTAGTCTCCACTAAAAAAGCACGATCCTCTCTCGTCCGTCACAGACAGGACGATTTGGCCTACACTCCCCACGCTGGCCAGACGGGTTGGGGAGGCCTGATCGATGTTTTGTAATGTATTTCCCTTAGTCGCCTTGTACGACATCCACAGGAAGAGACTAAGAGACGGAGTGATTCTATTCTAGTATGCCGGAAACCACACGGCCATTGTCAACCTATATATATAGCCACCTTCCTTTCATTCTGGTGACCTCACTCACGCAGGAACAAAATAACCCTCATGGAAATTGTTATTTGGCTACGTATTCTGAGAGGTGGAGGTACTTCCCCAGTCGGGCAGCTTAAAAAATACCCTCTTTTTTCGCCAAAGCCTATTTTGTCAGTCAGCAGGGTGCACCATGTGCAGTCACCAGCAACCTCACGGTTGGCTTGGGTGCAAAGATGTTGATAAAATTCCCCTTACACCCCATCTTCTTCTAAAGAACCGTTGACTCAACCGTTGGTATGGGACCAACCAAATACCTAAAGCTGGACTATTCCCTGATTAGGCAGTTTTCGTGGCAATTTTGGCAATATTGCGGTGAACGTTACATCACTAATTCCTACCTATACTTAAAGGAAGAGATCTCTATTAAAGGTAAACCCGTCTTTGTACGCCTTTCTTTTATTGTTTTCTAGAATAAAGAACTATATACATTGATGGAATAACGAGAAAAGAACGACAACAATGTTTCGTGTGGGTTCCAATCTAATCAGTAAGATATTTATCTTGTGGAGTTTCGTTTTATTGTATTATTGGAACCTAACAGTACTTAATCAAGTAAGTAAATTAGTAGGTAATGTAATCACGTATTGGATTTACACTCAGATCGAGATTTCTGTACCTCAGTCACTGTTACATAAAACATGCGACTTGTCTAAACCTAAAGTCCTAAAAAAATAATAAGTTTAAAAAGTTTGTTTGTTATATCTTTATTGCACTTGCTGGTATACCTCTCGCTCCTACTTCTACAGCGTATAGATTAACTACATAGCCGCTTTTTGTTAATTCGTTTAGGAGGTCATAATATTTATGGAGGGTATAATTACTAGGTACAAAATATGTATGTAAATAACATTAGATATATATATAGTAAACTGAAAAAAATATGCTCAATCATGTACAAACAGAGTGGACTAATGTGATGCCACTTTGCACCTATTGGCTTCCTTCGATTATTACCTGTGCTGTATTTCATAGATTTAATTAACCGAAACAAAAGTTTAATCGTTACGCAAGTCAAGCAACGTCGACCGCAGCTTGTCCATGGATGGGTTTATTTATATCGGGCTCCTCCGTGCTCCGGAAGGCACGTTAAGCTGTCAGTCCCGGCTGTTGTCATTAGATGACAGTCGTTAAGCCAAGTCAGTGGCCATTAGGCGGTTTGAAAACACTGGCCTCCGCCAACCCGCAGTTGAGCAGCGCGATGGAGTATGCTTTAAACCCCTTTGATTGAGGGGAGACTCGTATCCCTTAATAAGATGAATGATTATGGGTTGATGTCGAATTCCGAATATTTTATTTTTTAGAGGAGAGTAGGATGTGTAAGTTCGTGAGCTGAGTTTCATTAAATAGATCCGCTCTTAATAAGATGTATAAAATAATAAATATTTCTGGACAATTTACACATCGCCATCTAGTCCCAAGTAGGGTTGTAACGGAGGCCTACTTAGCGGATGCGAAGGCGGATGCGGAGGCGACCTGTATCACCTCCGCGGATGCGGAGGTTCACGGAGGCGGAGGCGAAGATGAAAGTGGAAATAGAAAAAATTGAAATGTATGGTGCATTAAAACTAAGTACAAAGTTTTCATTTCAAATCACTTAAGTAAACATATAAATAAACATTAGTCTAGAGGTTCCCAACCGGTGGTCCGCGGACCACCAGCGGTCCGTGAGAGGTAAATTATGGTCCGTGATACAAACTTGTAATTATAGAGATTGAGCAGCATTATACAAAATACTCAAATCTTGAGTTATAGAATAATGGATTCAATTGACAGTTGGGGACCCTGCACGCAACAAAAACCATGCGTGTGTACTGCGCGAAAATGTGGTCCGTGAACAAAAAAAGGTTCTAGTCAATCAAAATTAACACAAAATCATTGATGTCTTATAATAGTTTTTACCACACGTTATTGCTCTATGATTACGTAAATAAACCTCCGCAGTAACGGAGACGGAAGCGAAGTTCCGTTACAACCCTAGTCCCAAATTAAGCGCAAAGCTTGTGTTAGGGGTACTAGACAACTGATAAATGTACTTAAATACATTTTTTTTGTAAATACATACTTATTATACATAGAAAACGCGCAGACCAAGACAAACAGACATGTTCATGCACACAAATATTTGTCTTGTGCGGGAATCGAACCCGTGACTTCGGAGTCAAAGTGGCCATTGCTAACCACTCGACCTCCGAGCTCGTATGCTCTGTGGTTCCAACCATCTTTTTTGAATGTGAACTATAGTATCTAAAAGTAGGCCAAGGCATCGTTTCCAGCTGTTTCCAAGTTACCTTACTACTCCGAGGAAATATCTTTTCAATCTGTAGAACCTAGCGCAGAGTCTCAAGAACTTTCAGTTGAGACGGAAGTAAAAACTGTTCCGGTGAAATAGTTAGGCGGGTAGTTCTAATTGAAACTTTAATATCGTTAATTTCGTCCAAAATCTGAAATATGTACAGTTTTAAGTTACGCAGTTTTTGGTCCAAAAAAAAAACAAGTAAACGGGTCCTTTATTGACGAGCTCGGTGGTCCAATGGTTAGCAATGGTCACTTTGACTCCGGGGTCGGGTTCGATTCTCGCACAAGACAAATATTTGTGTGCATGAACATGTCTGTTTGTCTTGGTCCGAGTGTTTTCTATGTATTATATGTATGTATTTACAAAAAAAATGTATTAAAGTATAATATCAGTTATCTAGTACCCATAGTACAAGCTTTGACGCTTAATTTGGGACTAGATAGCCCTGTGTAAAATGTCCAGCCCCCTGACCACCATCTCTTATTGCGATTCAATTACTGAATAGATTGCTTATTCATACCAATGAATAAACGACTCTATTCCATTTGAAATAGAGTCGCTTATTCATTGGTATGAGTAAGCATTCTATTCAAGAATAAACTTCAAAAAAGGAGGAGGTTCTTAATTCGTCTGAATATTTTTATTGCATGTGTGTTTTTCGATATCTTTGCGAAGTGTGAACCGATTTTCATAATTATTTTTTTATTTGAAAGGGTATGATTGCGAGGTGGTCCCATATTCACCAAGTCAGAGTCTGATGACGGGATACTAGAAAAACCGAAGGAAACCCTTAATTTTGCCCTGTGGTTGTCGGTTGCCGCTGGATGTCGTACAAGAATCTTGTGTGACGCAATAACTTTTCTCCCGGAAGACGGGCAGCAGCGTCTGCCGGGGTATTCCACCAATAAGCTGCGCTCGCCAACTGAAGTCGGTTTCAATTATTTTTTTTAAATCAACTTTATTAGAATCACAATATTCGATTTTTTGATCGCCAAAATAGACCTAAAATTTCAGCTCTATGATTTTTATCAGCTAAGCTAAAGACAATTACCGCCAATCTAAGATAAACTTTAATTTTCGCAATTAAGAGAGAGAGAGTGCTCTGAAGAACTGTTTTCCCTTATCCCTTCCTCCCCTTTCCGTCACCGAACAACACGTACAGGCTTGCGATACCACAAATTCACCGTTGGTATCATTCCGTCGCGTACTAAAAAGTTTGGCAACTCCTATCTATGTCGCACTATTAAAAAGTGGAACGCGTTGCCGGCATATGTATTTCCTCAATCATACAATATGGGATCCTTCAAGCGAAGCGTGAAGAAGCATCTTGTAGGCCAGCATGGCAGCGTCAACTGACAAGACATCAAAATCTCTTGTCCGTTGCCGTTGCGATTGGGGCTCCTCTTTTCGCTTACCATCAGGCGAAATGCCAATATGCTGAGCTAATATAATAAATTAAGAAATAAATAAGAAATGAATTATAATCGGCTTCAGCTTTGGCGGTAGGCTCCCAGGTCACGTTAGCATTGGATGGAGATACTGGATGTCGATTGTCTAAGTCTAAGACATCGCCTTAGTTAAGCAGACACAAATCCAAATACACGCATCGTTAGAACTAAATTTTCAGCGCAGCATTATGCTTCCCACGACTGTGACGTTATTTTTCACCGTCGACGGAGTTAAGTCTAATGTATCCACCAAACGCGGGTATCAAAATCTCCAACTTGTCAAATGAGCGCCGCGACAGTAACGAGAAAAGTTTTTTGATCAGCCTCCCACCATAGAGTAATCATAAGTTTGATCGAGCGAGCAAATTGAGTTATGTGGACACCTAATAGAAACTTGGGAGGTCAATGATGGAATGAGTCGATGGGTATGAAATACTTTTTTTGGGTATATTAAAAAAAAACACTTCTACTGTTCCACGTTATTAATTTAATATCAATCGTCAGTATCAACTATTTTTTGGGGTGTGAGTGGCTCATCATTACATTACAGTCAAAGCATGAAAGCAAGTTAAAGCAAAATGGCTGACAAAATTAGACGAGCACAGTCTCGCAGTTCATTTAAAATCATGTTTGCATTACCTGGAGATGTTATGAACGGAAGCGGTAAGGCTTCCGACACTTCGTCGTCTTACGCGCGACCTCCACTCTAATACAGTTGCCATCACTTACTCGGTATATATAACCGGCATATTGCCACTTCAGCTTGCTAACTCTGAAGGCTATGTCGACAACTTTGGTTCTCCTCGAGCATAGCCCTCTCCATCGCTGTCTGCGCGACCTTTAGCCTGTGAACTAGTCCGATGGTCAGTATAGAAGTCTCTGCACCATAGGCCATTGCAGGGATGACGCACCGGTTTAAGACTAAAGTCTTCGATCTTCAATGCATTTGGTATTAAAGGTGCGATAGTCACGCCGTATCAGCCTTCTGATTTCCTTATCCAATGCCGCATACTCTGTTGAAGCTAAGCTGCCTTAGAGTATGCGGCTAGGGAGCGTAATTGTAAGCTACCCGATTAGGGAATGTGCCTCCACCTCACAGAATAACAAATAACAATTCCTTTGAGGGTTGTTGTGTTCCTGCGAGTGAGTGAGGTCACCAGAAAGGAAGGACATGCTGCGTTGGCAGCGGGTGGTGATATTTTATGATGCGAGCGTTAATATGGCTACGGTAACTGCTCACATCAGGCGAGCCGTATGCTTGTCTGCCACCCGTCGTAGTATAAAAAAAAAGCTCTCGCAGATGCTGTCATCTCTTGTGGCCTCTTCATAAGAGCCAAAGTTTCACTACAGCCTGGCTTCTCGTACTTTATGCTGCTGTCCAAAGTGTTATTTACCGACTTCATGCAGCGTCTCCGTTATTCTGTCTCCTGCCTCGTCCATGTCCGCAGTAGATTCCGACGAGCTGAATGGGTTACGACGTTCCAATTGGAACTACTCCGAAATTTGAGTGATTTGAAATTTGAGAGTAGACCGCCGGGGCGGCGTAGGAGAGGAAGTAATATCCCCCTCTCTTCTTATCGCGCGGCGAAAATGTATGCCAGCACCTGCTATTTATAATTAATGTAATATAATAGGTAGGGGAAAAAGTCTTTTCGCATTATAGTATGTATGAACTTGTAATAAAATCTCTTTGGTTATACCATTTGTATCTGAAAGGTTTTGATATCTTTAAAAAGTTTAAATTTTAAAAAAGATAATTCCAAATTCAAATTAGGTAAATGTGTGATTTTCATTTGTTTTTTTTTCTGTCAAGATGAGTGAATCTAATGAAGAAATTCGATACATTTCAAAATTTTACTACAAAAAAGGTAAAAATGCAACGCAAGCTGCGAAAAAATTTGTGACGTTTATGGACCTAGTGCAGTGTCTGTGAGAGTAGCACAAATTTGTTTTAGGCGTTTTCAATCCGGAAATTTTGATGTCAAAGATGCACGTCGCTCTGGTCGCCCTGTTACGGATAAAATGGATGCCATTTTTGAAAAAGTGGAGCAAGATCGGCATATCAGTAGTTACGACGTAGCTGAAGAACTAGGAATTGACCACAAAACAGTTTTGGCGCATAAAAAGGTCGTGGTCAAAGGCCGGTCAGGCTTCACAGACTCTGGCGAAACCCGGGTTAACCCGCAACAAGGTGATGCTGTGTGTATGGTGGGATTGGAAGGACATTATTCATTATGAGCTGTTACCGCCAGGCAGGACTATCGATTCTGAACTCTGTGAACAACTGATGAGATTAAAGCAAAAACTTGAGAGAAAGCGGCCGGAATTAATTAACAGAAGGGGTGTGATTTTTCATCATGATAACGCTAGACCTCACACATCTTTAGCCAGTCAGCAAAAATTAAGAGAGTTTGACTGGGAGGTGTTAATGCATCCGCCGTATAGTCCTGACCTTGCACCTTCTAATTTCCACCTGTTTCGGTCTCTTCAGAATTCTTTAGGCAATGTCAGGTTAACATCACGAGAAGACTGCCAAAACCACTTATCGCGGTTTTTTGAACAGAAGTCCCAAAATTTCTATAGTAATGGGATCATGTCTATACCTACAAGATGGCAAAAAGTTATCGAACAAAATGGCACCTACATACTTTAGTTAAATGTAAATAAACTTTATTAAAAAATGTTTTGAATTTTCATATAAAATACGAAAAGACTTTTTCCCCAACCTAATACATTGTCATGTTTGTGTACGATAGCGCAATGAATGATAGTACTTTTATACTGATAAATAAAGTAATTCGTGCGAAGTTATTCCCTAACCATTCCAAAACATTCAAAAATGCACATGTTAATGTTCAAGTTTTTACTTCTGCCGGCACTCCCGCAGTGCAATTTGTTTTTTTTCGTAATTACCGTCTAATCGATTTTGTATTCGCATAATAACTTTGGGCATGCTTTGTAATTATTTGTATGTTTTAATTTAATTCTTAATTTTTCATTAGTTATTGTTATTATACTTCAAGTTATTAGCATTGCTTAATTGGCTTCTTTGATATAAGTACTAGTGCAAGTCCAAATAATTGTTACTCGTTCTGCAACAACATAAATGTGAGTACTACACGTATTTTTTAGAAAAATAAACACTCATTTATAAAAAAAAAAATCTAATTTAGACACTGTTATGCAAAATAGATCCAATCGATACTCTGTCACTTTTAAGTTAAAGCTATTTAAAGTTTAAGACGAATAAAAATATTACGCAGTATAATTTTTGGAAAGTATAATCAAACATGGCCGTGTGGTTTCCGGCAGACTAGAATAGAATCACTTCATCTCTTCCCGTGGATGTCGTACAAGGCGACTAAGGGAAATACATTATAAAACATCGATCAGGCCTCCCCAACCCGTCTGGCCAGCGTGGGGAGTGTAGGCCAAATCCTCCTGTCTGTGACGGACGGGAGAGGGTCGTGCTCCTGTAGTGGAGACTAAAATGACCTGAATATGATGATGATGATAATAATCAAACTGCTAGAATCTGTTGCGAATATAATTAAACTCGATTTGAAAATTCTTGCTATGGTATATCTCTCAATTTGGCGTAGTTAGGACGGATGCATTCTGCATAACAATGTCCTATTCTCAACAATATTTATTATATGTGAAATTATGATGTAGTATTTTAATCACCATATCATAGTAAAATAATATATCACAAAGTATATATACAATAAAACATAAGAAATCATGATACATTTAAAAAAAATCATAATGAAACGGACATAATATGCGATTTTCCACAAAATTTACCATAGATATGTAGAGTCAATATGTAACAAATAAGAGTCCATGGGCTTACATGTCTTTGTTACTTTTTTTAACGTCGTACTTACTATAGACTATGTACTTTTATTGTTTTGTACTTTCTTGTAATGTTAAACAAGAAACATTTCATTTATTTTTTTTCTTTTTTTTTTAATTTAACCCTACGCATCTACCGGTATATTTATTTATTATATATTTATCGCATGAGTGTATACTATTTAATATTTACATCTTTGAAATTTATTTTTACTTTTTTTAAGTTAAGGAGCCATCCATAAATTACGTCACACGAATTTCATGATTTTTTGACACCACCTCCCGTCCTTGTCACAGCTGGTCACATTTGTGAGACTCCCCCCCTCCCTAGTGTGACGTCACATATTTTGCAAATTTACATCTAGAGTTGCAAATGTTTCTGAAATGTGACGTCACGAAATTTAGGACCCCTCCCACCCCCTTGTCACACAATGTCACACTTCATCGACCCCCTCCCTCCCCCTTAACGTGTGACGTAATTTATGGATGGCCCCTAACCTTAACCAACTGCCGGTATCTTCATTTATTACTGCTGTTTATTTATTGGCAACAATGGCAACTGACTTTGGCTTAACGACTATATAAGTCGTCACTGACTTGGCTTAACGACTTAGATAGTCGTTAAGCCATAGTCAGTGACTGTCATATAACGTGTCCTCTGAAGCAGGAGGAGCTCGAGATAAATAAACTCATCCACGGACAGGCTACGGCCGACGTTGCTTAACTTATATGTTCGATTAGATTGACAGGCGCAATGACGCCATCGAGCTCTATCCATTACAATCCATTAGTAACAACTAACTATATAGTGCAGTGGTTCCCAACCTTTTTTTGTTCGCGGACCACTACAAGGTTTTTGTTGGGAATAGGATCCCCAAATGTCATTAAATCCATTATTCTATAACTCGGCTTGTTAGTATTTTGTATGATAGTGCTTAATCTCTTTCGTTGTAAGTTAGTATCACGCACCATATTTTTACCTCTCACGGACCATTGGTGGTTAGCGGACCATCGGTTGGGAACCCCTGATATAGTGAAAAACATAAAATAAGTTTATTTTTGTAAATGAGATTGATTTTGACAAGTTTTTATTAAGTAGGCATTGATCAAAATTGGAAGTTGAATTTGACTCAATCCCCAGAGTTCGATTGAGCTGAAATTTGGCGTCACTTGTTGGGTTTTCGCCATGGCGGAAGCCACGACGAAAAAAGCCATGGCGAAAACTTGTTGGGTTTTCGCCATGGCGGAAGCCACATGACTATTTATATTCATCACTTTTACTCACATTCATTTATAATTGTCACATTAAACCTATGATATCGGTATCAAATGAACGGGTTTATGTGAGAAATACAGTAAACAAACTTAACTTAAAACGACGGCGTAAACCATCGAAGCATAAACTCTACATTCCAAAACACTGTCATATACAACTGTATACATGTAAAACCCCATCCACAGATACATTTTTACGTCCAATTTGATTAGATTGACAATCGAATTGTGTAGTGTGGACGGAAATATGAAATTAAAGGTCATCAGTTGGTCGGAATCACCCGATTCGATTGAATTCGATTGAGTCCAATCAAATTGGGTGGTGTGGACGGTAATTGGCCAATTTTTAGTGTTCCTTACCTCAAAAGGAAAAACCCTTATAAGATCACTTTGTTGTCCGTCTATTTATAAAATCAACTTCTTGTTAAGAGGCATTTTGATACAAACAAGACCGTTCAGCAGAGGCAAGAAAAGAAAACTAAAATTGGCGATCTTGTTGTATACGTGTGGATGGACGATCAGATTGTACCCAATTCAATTGGCAGATCAAATTGGCAATCAAATTGTATCGTGTGGAAGGGGTTTTAAGAGCCCTATTACATTTGCACGCTGACGAGCTCTCGCGCAGTACTAAACACACGAAGGTGCATCGTATTTTGTAGCAATTTTGAAGTTATATTTATCGTTTTTATTGAAATAAGATAATAAATCATGCTACAAAGTTTATTCATCATGAAGTAAAAAATATTTTCGTATAAATTTTGTTCAATAATATTATCGTTTATTCGAGAAATTAACAGTTTACTTAAAGCGATTTTCGAAGTTTTTTTGGTTAAAAGAATGTTTTTTTTTCTATATTAAATCAATGATATTTCAAAATTCTGAGGCTGCTATTCGACTATATAAGAAATAACATTCTATTTTTTTTTTATTTCATTTGTTTGGAACAGTAATATCCAGGAGCTCAAAAAAGTGAATATGCCCATTTTATGAAAATCTTTCTCTTCAATTTTGGGTTTAATTAAAAAGTTAAGCAAAATTTACAAAAAAGCGAGGCCGCTACGAATATAAGCCAATAGCTATTCTGTACTATTCAATAAGTCAACATTGTTAATATATTTTTGTTTCCGAGATCAAGAACGCCAAAATTGGCCATTTTACGCAAAAATCACAGTCGATATGTAATATGGCTCTTAATGTGTATATTGTAAACAAATTACTTAAATTATTATTATCGTAACCTTGTAGCATGATATACTTTTCGTATTTAAATGATAAAGTCGCTAACTTTGAAATGCTACACTGTAGAGTTACTAAAAATGAGTTTCGACGTTTTACGTCGGGGTCATCGAAAAGCTTCTTTGATTATTATTTTTATTACTAATTTTAATCATCAATTTAAAACATCATAACTAAACTTAATAAGTGTATTTATTGAACATGAAATATCAGTTACTAATCACGATACATACAAGTACTAGTGTTAATTCAAGCGGCTAATATTTTCCCATTTGTTTGGTTGTTCACGTCCATTTTGCGGTTAATCGGAGCATAATAATAAATCAAATTGTCGGCATCAACACATGATTGGGTTACCACATTTTCCTCACATTTAGTATTCGCTTGCTTTCCATCAGGCAAGGTGGAGACATTTTCAACGACCACATAAAAAAAGATAAAAAAATATCCCAATGTTGGGTTTCCTCTCAATCGAAGGTGTTTAGAGTATGCGCCACCGAGCTGCTCAACTGCGGGTTGGCGTGTACCAGTGTTTTCAAGCCGCTCTAAGGTTACTTGGCTTAACGACTGTCGTCTAGAGTCACACAAGAAACAGCACAAAAGGGGGACACAAACCAAGGAGGAGCTCGAGATGGATAAACCCATCCATAGACAGGTTTGTTTTTTTATAGTACGTCGGATGGCAGACAAGCATACGGCCGTCCTGATGTGAAGCGGTTACCGTAGCCATATTAACGCTCGCAACATAAAATATCGCTCGCGCGCCGCCACCCCCGCTGCCAGCCCACTCACTCGCAGGAACACAACAACCCTCAAAGGATTTGTTATTTGGCTGCGGTATTCTGTGAGGTGGAGGTACTTCCCCAGTCGGGTAGCATACAATTACGCTCCCTACCTCTCTTTTCGCCAGAGCTTCGTTTGTCAGTCAGCAGGGTGCACCGCGTGCATGTGAAGTTGGCTTTGGTTCAAAGATGTTGATGTACCACTTACACACCAAGGTTGCGGTCGACGTTGCTTAACTTGCGTTTTCGACTAGACTAGACACGCAACGACGCCATCGAGCTCCTTTAGTTATTATGTCTTTTAGTAATTAGTCAAATGCTAAGTCGAAATTTGAAAGCAAAGTTCCAAAGATTATAGTATGTCAGTGGATGCTGACAAAAGATTCCACGAAGATCAAAAAGATTGCGCAAGAACAGAAGGCTAATTCTCGTAATTATTTTACATGGCAGAATAAAAGTTGATCGAATTAAGATTGAATTATAAATTGAATGAAAATTGTTACTTGATCTCATGCATTAATTAATATCAATTTGAATTGTGAACAGATTTTATTTATTTTTTATTTTTTTATGTGAGAGGGGGTCAAACGAGCATGTGGGTCACCTGGTGGAAAGCAATCACCACCGCCCATGGAGACCAGCGACACCAAGGGGTCGCCGATCCGTTGCCAGCCTTTTAAGGAAAATGAAAACTCTGTTCTTGAAGGCACCCATGTCGTAGTTGTTCGGAAATACCGTTGAGGGAAGTTGATTCCACAGTTTCACTGTTCGTGGTATGAAATGTCTTTTTTTGTTTGTTTAGTTTTCCGACATATTTCGATAATAATTAGAATATAATTAAATTTTGAAATATATAATTAAATACTGTGGTACGAGAATACCAAATGTGTCATTTTTGACATCAAGACTCGATCGGAAATTAATTTTGATTGCGAGAATTGCCCCTCTGTATTCTATTTTATTTCTGAAAGAATAAAATAAAATTGAATAACAGTCTTCGACCTTTCTAGAAATAAATTAAAAGAGAAATTAGAAATTTAAAGAGAGGTAGGTACTCAGCGAAACATACTGTGCTCCCCTTTCACTGGTCAAATTGGGAGAGGGGCACAGTGAGGTCATTCGTGCCAGGCTTAGCCAGCATCCGACTGGGGAAGTGCCTCCACCTGGCAAAAAACCGCAGCCATATTGGCTATGTTGTGTTCCTGCGAGGGAGCTAGGTCACCAGGGCTTTTTTAGAGGAGTTGTTATGCTGACAGCGGTGTGATCACTGGCTGTCTAACCGCCGCTAGCGGTGCACTAAAAATAAAAAGTAAATTAATGTCATTTATTTTTAATTAATGTATTTCTTTTATTAACTATTGTTAATTTTTAGTTAATGAACCAAACCAAAACCAACCTCATCTGCACGTGGTGCATTCTGCTGGCTGTAAAACGAGGCGCAAAGAGAGATAGCCCGACTGGGGTAGTACCTACCTCCCCCGCACAGAACACCGCAGCCAACAAGGTTGAGTGTTGTTGTGTACCTGCGAGTGAGAGGTCATGCGAGTGAGTAAGAAAGAAAGGAAGGAGTAAAGGCTGGCAACGGATCGGCGACCCCTTGGTGTTGCTGATATCCATGGGCGGTGGGGGCTGCTTTCCATCAGGTGACACACGTGTTCGTTAGCCCCCCTCTCATATAAAAGGAAAAAAGAAAGAAGTTTATTCCTCAAAGTGGTAGCCATTTTTTTTATACTACGTCGGGTGGCAGACAAGCATACGGCCCGCCTGAAACGGTTACCGTAGCCATATTAATGCTCACAACATAAAATATCGCTCGCGCGCCGCCACCCCCGCTGCCTACGCAGCATCTCCTTACTTTCTGGTGACCTCACTCACTCGCAGAAACACAACAACCCTCAAGGGAATTGTTATTTGGCTGCGGTATTCTGTAAGGTGGAGGTACATTCCCCGGTCTGGTAGCTTACAATTACGCTCCCTACCTCTCTTTTCGCAAGAGCTTCGTTTGTCAGTCAGCGGGGTGCACCGCGTGCAGGTGAATTTAGCTTTGGTTCAAAGATGTTGATGAACCCCATTTTTTTTAAATTTCAGCTAAACAGCTGAAAGCTCTAGGACTTCTGTAGATCTAAATGGAGCTCGGAATTGTCTGGTATCTACTTAAAAAAATAAAAGTGCCGCCAGAAGTGAAAACCTGAACATTAACGCTCTGCATTTTTGAATATTTTGGAATTGTTAGGAAATAATTTCACATGAATTGCTTTTTTCATTAATAGATGCACTTTGTTCAATATTCATATTTTAAAGACTTTATAAACACGAATTTTACAAGTATACAGAAGCTCAAGTCATCAGCAGTCACCATGCGTGGATGCCACAGACATTCAAATAGTTGGTCTGTGGTGGATGCGCGTGATGCAGACTGTAGTACAAACACACACAAACACTCACGCAAGCGTCCTGCGCCGCACTAAAATTTACTTTATGTATTAAGTATTATGTTCTAATTTCTTATAAACGCAAACGTCGTTCTCGAACGAGGTGACACTACGTATTTCATCATTCTATTATAATTCTTATCGTCTTTTTTTAAAGTTGAATTTTGTAGTCTCGCAACTCTCGCAGCTTTATCTTACTATTTTCAAATGTCAAAACTATTTCGATTCAAACCAATCTCAATCGTATCGTCTTTGCTTAAAGTTGAATTTTGTAGGTTCGCAGCTTTGTCTTACAATCAGGACACGTGACCCTGACGCGAGTTTAACATTTTTTACCCATCCCTAAAAAGTGCACAGCGCCGCTAAAGAAGTTTTTACTTCAAAAAAACATTACAAACTTTTTCTGTTTCGAACGCCTACAAAATTAACAAATCAAATATTTGCAATTCAACCCAATTTATAGTTTGTTTTCATAAAAGTAACTAAACTATCAATTAGACATGAAAACGGGTAATATTGACCAAAAACAACAGACCTGCCCCCTTACCACCATCTCTTACTGCGATTCAATAATTGGATAGATTGCTTATTCAATTTGAAATAGAGTCGCTTATTCATTGGTATCGAGCAGGGATGTAACGGATGTGGTTATATCGGAACCGGAACCGGAATCGGAATTTTTGAATTTGGTTTATCGGAGTCGAAACCGGAATCGGAACCGGAATCGGAATAAAATATGAAGTCAGTCAGAGATATGTGTAGATATCATTTTCAATGAAATAATTACACATCATTATTCGTTAGTGACACTAACTTAGTGTTATCTTTATTATCAATACTTTAACAGTGTAACAATGAAACAATTGCTAAAATCGATAGATCGCGACTCCGCCGCGGCTTCGCGCTGCCCGGCCCGTCTACCCACCCTCGCCCGCCGCGCCGGCCGCCGACCTCCGATATGACTTCTGACTTCGGTTTAAAATTTATCGGAACCGAAGTCGGAACCGAGGATGCAAAAGCAATCGGAAGTTCCGACGTATCGGAATCGAAACCGAAGCTCCGTTACATCCCTGGTATCGAGCTCGGTCGGTGGTGGTCGAATGGTTAGCAATGGCCACTTTGACTTCGACGTCGCGGGTTCGATTCCCGCACAAGACAAACATTTGTGTGCATGAACATGTCTGTTTGTCTCGGTCTAGGTATTTTCTATGTTAATGTTATTAAGTATGTATTTACAAAAAAAAAATATTTAAGAATATTTATCAGTTGTCTAGTACCCATAACACAAGCTTTGCGCTTCATTTAGGACTAGATGGCGCTGTGTAAATTGTCCAGAAATATTTATTTATTTATATATACAGGTTGTCGGGTTTTTAATAGTCCAAACGAAAACTATGAATAGATGGCCCCGTGGGCTATCCGAAACACCCTTAAGTTATCCGAAAAATGCAGCGAGTCGACCATTCCTCTGGCATATCAATAATAGTAATGCACTTCTGCATAATCTCGCTCAGTGCAAGGCCTTTAACATAACAAAATCCAAGATAAAATTAAAATTCAGTCAGTTAACGTGCCAAGTCGTTGTACCAAAGTCGTCAAAATTCCAAATGAAAGAACAATCAAAGCTCCGTTAAACAAGCCTAAGTCACCAAAACTGATAAAAATACAATGTGCGAAAGCGAGAACAGTCAGAAAGTCAAAAGAAGAAACAGTCAAAAGGCAATAAAACTTTAAGTGTTATCATCAAAACCTCGATAAATAAGTTATTTTAAAGTGTAAATAACCGTTTCATTATTCAAAACCAATTGAATGAATCCATTGGAGCGATAAGAATTAGTGTGAGCGAGAGGTAAATAAGCGCTATCTCATGTTTTCATGTATCTACTACTACCTGCGGTGAGTTCCAGGAGTGATTCGATAACATTTTAATTCCATTTTAGAATAATTAAAAAAGAAAACAATTTTAGCCTAAAATCTTTTCGATGAATACTATACTTTCTTTAAGTCTTAACCACATGAAATTTTGCACAATAAATCTTGGATAAGTGTACAAGTTTTTAAAGTACGTTCCACATTTTTTTTATGTGAACTTTTGTAGTAAAAAATTCTTAAAATGTGTGTAAAATATCGTGAAGATAAAAATATGGACTTTAGATTTTTTTTCTAAGAAAGTTGTCACTGCAGATGTTAGCATTTATAATTCTTTGAAAGCTACGATAGTAGACCACGTTAAAAGAAAAAAAACTAAGGTCGTGCGCTGAATAGTTAGGCCGAAAAAAATTTTTCTTAGCAATGATAAAATAAAAAACAAAAAAAAAACATTTTTTCTCCAAAACTACTAATTTTCGGCTAACATACATAGGGTTGTTTCGGATAGCCCACGGGACCATCTATCTATAGTTTTCGTTTGGACCATTAGAAATCCGACATCCTGTATAAGGGTACAAAAGGCGGGTCTACCAGTCAACCATCGGGACAAGCAGAAAATCACGAATGCGGTTCTGAAGAAGCAAAACAAAAGCAGATTGCGGTTTAAAAATCTTTATTACTCTAAATATAAAAAAAAAATAAAGAAAAATTCATCTCCCTCGCCTAGGTGGTATTTGAACCTACGACCTCTCTATGACCGGTCGAGTGTTCTTCCGACTGAGCTACCAAGAAAGTTTGTGTGCGTGACGAATTTTTGCATTTTTATATTTTACTGCGTGAGTCACAGTGTGGCGCCATCTACCTATTAAGTATTACACTACTAAACAAGGCACAGCAGTCCATCGTTGCAGATGAAATTCGGCTATTTTTGATAACACTAAAGTTATTAAATTATGATTATTTAAATAGTTTTTTTCGGCATACTTGCCAGAATATTATAAATACTTTTTTACTTTTTTATTCATAATTTAGCTTATATGTATATTATGAATAAAAAAGTAATTAGTAATCTCATTATAAATGTTTGTAGTGTTCAAAATCAATTACCCAAAAAAGATTTAAGTAGTAAAATATATTTTCGTTCGTTTGTATGGCGCCGCACACACACACTCTCATTCACGTTCTATTCAGACATAATTGTTTCCGATATAGTTGACGTCGCGACATTGCTCATGGAACTCCTTCCACCTGAGGCCCTACCGAACCTGAAGCCGATTTTGATTGCGAAAATCATACTTCTACTTAGATTTATGACACCTACATGTGTTTCGCTTAGCTGGCAGAAACCCTGGAGCTCTACGGACATAGCCGAAAATGTTTGTCAATAACTTAAACGTTAGGCCTATATTTCGAATCAAAATATTCGATCGTAATCGGCTTCAGCTTCGGCGGTAGGGCCCCCTTATCCCTAAATATGCACCAGCTCAGATCCGTCAAACTATAGGCCCGTTGCGATAACTTCCTTATTTTCCAAAATTATGGAAACTATCATTAATGAACAGCTGGTACTATACTTGGAAAATCGCCAGCTGATAAATGATCGCCAATATGGCTTCTGCCATGGTCGCTGAGCTGGTGATCTTTTGGTATATTTGGCAACGGATTGGCGACCCCTGGGTGTTGCTGAACTCCATGGGCGGTGGTGATTTCTTTCCACCAGGTGATCTAACATGGTCGTTGGCCGCCTCTCATATAAAAATAAATAAAATAAAAATTGTGTAGATTGGCCTGGGTGTGACATGCCCGTATGTCAAACTGCATAGCTCGTTTGTTGGCATTCATTTCCGCTCTTTTCGTGTTCACATTGTGCACCACGCCTTCATTTTTCATTGTGCAGCTAAGCCTGGCAGTGGCTCTAAAAAACATTTGGTTGCTTGGATGATTAAAAAAAATCATGTTTGCAATTAGGTTCCATTCGACGTGAAAGAAGGACAAATGATTATAAACTTTATTTTTTCTCCAAAAAACATATCAATCCGCTTGTACAAATATCAAACAAACACACTTTCACATTTATAATACTAGTATGGACTAGTATGGATTATAGATTCAAATCTAAATATTACACACACATAAAATATGTGTATCACTATATATTCATAATTTGTTTATGATTTACACAGGAAAAGTTTAAAAAAAATGTTAAAGTAAATGTATGTAAACTATGTTTTTTAAATACATTAATTGCAATTAAGCTGTCTTTAATTAAAGGTCGTGATTAGTAAGTGACATTTTGATTTTATTAAATAAAAATATAGATCTAACTCTAGCTAGTTATTAAGGCCTCCTTGAGAAGTCACTTAGCGTTCTATTTTTTTGTAGTACCACTATGGGTCACCAAACTTTGACGCTCATCGCGGCGGCTCTCGCCTTTGCCGAGTGTGCACCTCCTGGGAAACCTACCATTCATTCTGGATCCATCAAGACCATCATGGTCACTAAAGTCAACCAAAAAGCCATAACGTACAATGAACTCGTCACAGACAGGAACGGCGCTGAGGTCTATGTCTCATGGAATGTATGGTCTGGAGATCCAGCTGATAAATGCCGTGTTTTGTTAAACGGAAAAGAAGTCTTGGTTACGATAGGAGGTACATCAGGAACTCCTGTATTTAAAGTGTATAAAGGAGGACGTTACCAAATGCTAGTCGAAATTTGTAATACTGACGGATGCAGTTCTAGTGATCCCATTGAAATTATCGTAGCTGACACGGACGGTAGTCATTTACCACCTCTAGATTTTACCATTCAAGAAAATAACATACCATTTAAACAGACTTCTGGTAAAGTTATCGGTGCTTACTTCGCTGAGTGGGGAGTGAATGACGGAATGTACCCAGTTGAAAGGATCCCTATTCCTAACCTGACGCATTTGTTGTACGGCTACATACCAATTTGTGGAGGAGATGGTATCAACGAGAGCTTAAAGAACGGCAGCAGTTATGATGCTCTTCAACAATCATGCAGCGGTCGGGAAAGTTTTACAGTGTCCATTCTAGACATATGGACTGCTCTTCAGAAACCACACAAGGGATTATCTTTATGGATCGAGCCTTACAAGGGTAACTATGGACAGTTGATGATGCTAAAGCAAGCTAAACCTGAGTTAAAGATCTTGCCGTCAATAGGTGGATGGGCATTGTCTGATCCTTTTTTCTCTTTTGCCGATAAATTCAAGAGACGTCGCTTTGTGGATTCAGTGAAGGAGTTCCTTGAAACATGGAAATTCTTCGATGGTGTTAACATAAACTGGGAGTACCCTGGAGGTCAAGGTGCCAGTTATAATCTCGGTGACCCGCAAGACGGTGAAACATATGTTTATCTTATGAAGGAACTCCGTGACGTGTTGAACCTACTTTCTGCTAAAACTGGCAAGAAATACGAACTGACTTCAACTGTCAGTGGTAATTGCGACAGGATTCAGGTTGTGAAATACAACGAAGCCCAGAATTACTTGGATTACATCTTCCTCATGAGTTTCGACTTCAGAGGAGCTTGGTCAAATGATGGTCTTGGCCACCAGACGTCACTGTACAAACCAAAATGGAATCCATATGAGAAGCATACGGTCGTTTCTGGTGTAAAATGCCTGTTGGCTCAAGAAGTCAAGTCAGAAAAGATTGTTGTTGGTGTCGCAATGTACGGTCGTGGTTGGACTGGTGTTCATGGATACAAGGATAACAATCCTTTCTCTGGAAAAGCTTCAGGACCTATTAAAGGTACTAGGAAAAATGGCAGACTGGATTATAGAAAAATAGCTAATGGAATTGCTCAGGGCAAATGGGGATGTTATTATGATGATGTGGCCCAGGCACCTTATGTGTTCAATCAAGCCACTGGAGATTTGATTACCTATGATAATGAAAGATCTGTCATCGAGAAAGCCAAATATGTTTTAAACAATAACTTAGGTGGTTTATTTGCTTCGGATCTTGACGGAGATAATGGTGATATCCTGAATGCTATGAATAAAGGACTGGGCAATAGCTTGCAATATTCCGATGTTCTTGTCAATAACTCTTTGATCAATAAAATATTCAATGTAATTTTAAATTACCAATAAAATAACTTAAAATTGTAAAATAAAATGTAAATCTAAATTAAAAGCTAATGAGTATAACTAAAACAAAATATTTAAATTTAACTAATACACAAAAAATAAAATGGGGGTGTAAGGGGCTCACTACCATCTTCATAGCCAAAGTCAACCTCACCGGCACGTGGTGCACCCTGCCGATAAGCGGACGAGGCTCTGGCGATGGTCGCCAACCTGCCTGCCCAGCGTGGCGACTTAAGTGCATCATCATCAGCCTGTATCTACCCACTGCTGGATATAAGCCTTCCCCAATGCCTTCCACCAGATACGATCCTCCGCCTTCCGCATCCAGCCTCTCCCAGCCGCTTTCTTAAGGTCGTCGGACCATCTAGAAGGAGGGCGCCCAACACATCGTCGTCCTATGCGCGGCTTCCACTCTAATCTTCCTCCCCCATCTGCCATCACTTAATCGGTAGATGTGACCGGCCCATTGCCACTTCAGCTTACAAACTCTGAAGGCTATGTCGATAACTTTGGTTCTCCGTCGAATTTCTTCGTTCCGGATTCGATCCCGCAGAGAAACCCCGAGCATAGCCCTCTCCATCGCTCGCTGCGCGACCTTTAGCCTGTGGACCAATCCGATGGTCAGTGTCCGAGTCTCTGCACCATAAGTCATCACAGGGAGAACGTACTGGTTGAAGACTTTAGTCTTCAAGCACTGGGATATCTGCGCGGCGAAGATGTGACGAAGCTTTCCAAAAGCTGCCCAGCCCAGTCGAATGTGTCTATCGATCTCTTTGTTGAAATTACCCCGGCCAAGCTGTATAGAATGACCGAGGTAGACATAGTCATTACCCACTTCAATAGCTGACATGACGCCATTCACATTGACGCCCCGTTTTGTCTTCCAGAGCAGCGGTGAATAGTTTTGGGGAAATGACATCTCCTTGACGTACTCCCCGCTGCAGCTGGATGGAGAAACACAACAACCCTCAAGGGAATTGTTATTTGGCTGCGGTATTCTGTAAGGTGGAGGTACATTCCCCGGTCTGGTAGCTTACAATTACGCTCCCTACCTCTCTTTTCGCCAGAGCTTCGTTTGTCAGTCAGCGAGGTGCACCGCGTGCAGGTGAATTTAGCTTTTGTTCAAAGATGTTAATGAACCCCATTTTTTTAAAATTTCAGCTAAACAGCTGAAAGCTCTAGGACTTCTGTAGATCTAAATGGAGCTCGGAATTGTCTGGTATCTACTTAAAAAAAGAAAAAAACAACGGGTTGCACTCCGGGAGTGCCGGCAGAAGTGAAAACCTGAACATTAACGCTCTGCATTTTTGAATATTTTGAAATTGTTAGGAAATAATTTCACATGAATTGCTTTTTTCATTAATAGATGCACTTTGTTCAATATTCATATTTTAAACACTTTATAAACACGAATTTTACAAGTATACAGACGCTCAAGTCATCAGCAGTCACCATGCGTGGATGCCACAGACATTCAAATAGTTGGTCTGTGGTGGATGCGCGTGATGCAGACTGTAGTACAAACACACACACACACTCGCGCAAGCGTCCTGCGCCGCACTAAAATTTACTTTATGTATTAAGTATTATGTTCTAATTTCTTATAAACGCAAACGTCGTTCTCGAACGAGGTGACACTACGTATTTCATCATTCTATTATAATTCTTATCGTCTTTTCTTAAAGTTGAATTTTGTAGTCTCGCAACTCTCGCAGCTTTATCTTACTATTTTCAAATGTTAAAACTGTTTCGATTCAAACCAATCTCAATCGTATCGTCTTTGCTTAAAGTTGAATTTTGTAGTTTCGCAGCTTTGTCTTACAATCAGGACACGTGACCCTGACGCGAGTTTAACATTTTTTACCCATCCCTAAAAAGTGCACAGCGCCGCTAAAGAAGTTTTTACTTCAAAAACATTACAAACTTTTTCTGTTTCGAACGCCTACAAAATTAACAAATCAAATATTTGCAATTCAACCCAATTTATAGTTTGTTTTCATAAAATTAACTAAACTATCAATTAGACATGAAAACGGGTAATATTGACCAAAAACAACAGACCTGCCCCCTTACCACCATCTCTTATTGCGATTCAATAATTGGATAGATTGCTTATTCAATTTGAAATAGAGTCGCTTATTCATTGGTATCGAGCTCGGTCGGTGGTCGAATGGTTAGCAATGGCCACTTTGACTTCGACGTCGCGGGTTCGATTCCCGCACAAGACAAACATTTGTGTGCATGAACATGTCTGTTTGTCTCGGTCTAGGTATTTTCTATGTATTCTAAGTATGTATTTACAAAAAAAAAAAATATTTAAGAATATTTATCAGTTGTCTAGTACCCATAACACAAGCTTTGCGCTTCATTTAGGACTAGATGGCGCTGTGTAAATTGTCCAGAAATATTTATTTATTTATATATACAGGTTGTCGGGTTTTTAATAGTCCAAACGAAAACTATGGATAGATGGCCCCGTGGGCTATCCGAAACACCCCTATGTTATCCGAAAAATGCAGCGAGTCGACCATTCCTCTGGCATATCAATAATAGTAATGGACTTCTGCATAATCTCGCTCAGTGCAAGGCCTTTAACATAACAAAATCCAAGATAAAATTAAAATTCAGTCAGTTAACGTGCCAAGTCGTTGTTCCAAAGTCGTCAAAATTCCAAATGAAAGAACAATCAAAGGTCCGTTAAACAAGCCTAAGTCACCAAAACTGATAAAAATACAATGTGCGAAAGCGAGAACAGTCAGAAAGTCAAAAGAAGAAACAGTCAAAAGGCAATAAAACTTTAAGTGTTATCATCAAAACCTCGATAAATAAGTTATTTTAAAGTGTAAATAACGGTTTCATTACCCAAAACCAATTGAATGAATCCATTGGAGCGATAAGAATTAGTGTGAGCGAGAGGTAAATAAGCGCTATCTCATGTTTTCATGTATCTACTACTGCGGTGAGTTTCAGGAGTGATTCGATAACATTTTAATTCCATTTTAGAATAATTAAAAAAGGAAACAATTTTTAGCCTAAAATCTGTTCGATGAATACTTTACTTTCTTTAAGTCGTAACCACATGAAATTTTGCACAATAAATCTTGGTTAAGTGTACAAGTTTTGAAATTACGTTCCACATTTTTTTTTTATGTGAACTTTTGTAGTAAAAAATTCTTAAAATGTGTGTAAAATATCGTGAAGATAAAAATATGGACTTTAGATTTTTTTTCTAAGAAAGTTGTCACGATAGTTGACCACGTTAAAAAAAAAACTAAGGTCGTGCGCTGAATAGTTAGGCCGAAAAAAAATTTTCTTAGCGATGATAAAATAAAAAACAAAAAAGAAACATATTTTTTCTCGAAAACTACTAATTTTCGGATAACATACATATGGGGTGTTTCGGATAGCCCACGGGGCCATCTATCTATAGTTTTCGTTTGGACCATTACAAACCCGACACCCTGTATAAGGGTACAAAAGGCGGGTTTGGCGCTAAAAGCATTCTCTACCAGTCAATCATCGGGACAAGCAGAAAATCACGAATGCGGTTCTGAAGAAGCAAAACAAAAGCAGATTGCGGTTTAAAGATCTTTATTACTCTAAATATTAAGAAAAAAAAAATGGAAAAATTTATCTCCCTCGCCTAGGTGGTATTTGAACCCACGACCTCTCGATGACCGGTCGAGTGTTCTTCCAACTGAGCTACCAAGAAAGTTTGTGTGCGTGACGAATTTTTGCATTTTTATATTTTACTGCGTGAGTCACAGTGTGGCGCCACCTACCTATTAAGTATTACACTACTAAACAACGCACAGCAGTCCATCGTTGCAGATGAAATTCGGCTATTTTTGATAACACTAAAGTTATTAAATTATGATTATTTAAATAGTTTTTTTCGGCATACTTGCCAGAATATTATAAATACTTTTTTACTTTTTTATTCATAATTTAGCTTATATGTATATTATGAATAAAAAAGTAATTAGTAATCTCATTATAAATGTTTGTAGTGTTCAAAATCAATTACCCAAAAAAGATTTAAGTAGTAAAATATATTTTCGTTCGTTTGTATGGCGCCGCACACACACACACTCTCATTCACGTTCTATTCAGACATAATTGTTTCCGATATAGTTGACGTCGCGACATTGCTCATGGAACTCCTTCCACCTGAGGCCCTACCGAACCTGAAGCCGATTTTGATTGCGAAAATCATACTTCTACTTAGATTTATGACACCTACATGTGTTTCGCTTAGCTGGCAGAAACCCTGGAGCTCTACGGACATAGCCGAAAATGTTTGTCAATAACTTAAACGTTAGGCCTATATTTCGAATCAAAATATTCGATCGTAATCGGCTTCAGCTTCGGCGGTAGGGCCCCCTTATCCCTAAATATGCACCAGCTCAGATCCGTCAAACTATAGGCCCGTTGCGATAACTTCCTTATTTTCCAAAATTATGGAAACTATCATTAATGAACAGCTGGTACTATACTTGGAAAATCGCCAGCTGATAAATGATCGCCAATATGGCTTCTGCCATGGTCGCTGAGCTGGTGATCTTTTGGTATATTTGGCAACGGATTGGCGACCCCTGGGTGTTGCTGAACTCCATGGGCGGTGGTGATTTCTTTCCACCAGGTGATCTAACATGGTCGTTGGCCGCCTCTCATATAAAAATAAATAAAATAAAAATTGTGTAGATTGGCCTGGGTGTGACATGCCCGTATGTCAAACTGCATAGCTCGTTTGTTGGCATTCATTTCCGCTCTTTTCGTGTTCACATTGTGCACCACGCCTTTTTTTCATTGTGCAGCTAAGCCTGGCAGTGGCTCTAAAAAACATTTGTTTGCTTGGATGTTTAAAAAAAAATCATGTTAGCAATTAGGTTCCATTCGACGTGAAAGAAGGACAAATGATTATAAACTTTATTTTTTCTCCAAAAAACATATCAATCCGCTTGTACAAATATCAAACAAACACACTTTCACATTTATAATACTAGTATGGACTAGTATGGATTATAGATTCAAATCTAAATATTACACACACATAAAATATGTGCATCACTATATATTCATAATTTGTTTATGATTAAATACACAGGAAAAGTTTAAAAAAAATGTTAAAGTAAATGTATGTAAATTATGTTTTTTAAATACATTAATTGCAATTAGGCTGTATTTAATTAAAGGTCGTGATTAGTAAGTGACATTTTGATTTTATTGAATAAAAATATAGATCTAACTCTAGCTAGTTATTAAGGCCTCCTTGAGAAGTCACTTAGCGTTCTATTTTTTTGTAGTACCACTATGGGTCACCAAACTTTGACGCTCATCGCGGCGGCTCTCGCCTTTGCCGAGTGTGCACCTCCTGGGAAACCTACCATTCATTCTGGATCCATCAAGACCATCATGGTCACTAAAGTCAACCAAAAAGCCATAACGTACAATGAACTCGTCACAGACAGGAACGGCGCTGAGGTCTATGTCTCATGGAATGTATGGTCTGGAGATCCAGCTGATAAATGCCGTGTTTTGTTAAACGGAAAAGAAGTCTTGGTTACGAAAGGAGGTACATCAGGAACTCCTGTATTTAAAGTGTATAAAGGAGGACGTTACCAAATGCTAGTCGAAATTTGTAATACTGACGGATGCAGTTCTAGTGATCCCATTGAAATTATCGTAGCTGACACGGACGGTAGTCATTTACCACCTCTAGATTTTACCATTCAAGAAAATAACATACCATTTAAACAAACTTCTGGTAAAGTTATCGGTGCTTACTTCGCTGAGTGGGGAGTGGATGACGGAATGTACCCAGTTGAACGGATCCCTATTCCTAACCTGACGCATTTGTTGTACGGCTACATACCAATTTGTGGAGGAGATGGTATCAACGAGAGCTTAAAGAACGGCAGCAGTTATGATGCTCTTCAACAATCATGCAGCGGTCGGGAAAGTTTTACAGTGTCCATTCTAGACATATGGACTGCTCTTCAGAAACCACATAAGGGATTATCTTTATGGATCGAGCCTTACAAGGGTAACTATGGACAGTTGATGATGCTAAAGCAAGCTAAACCTGAGTTAAAGATCTTGCCGTCAATAGGTGAATGGGCATTGTCTGATCCTTTTTTCTCTTTTGCCGATAACTTCAAAAGACGTCTCTTTGTGGATTCAGTGAAGGAGTTCCTTGAAACATGGAAATTCTTCGATGGTGTTAACATAAACTGGGAGTACCCTGGAGGTCAAGGTGCCAGTCATAATCTCGGTGACCCGCAAGACGGAGAAACATATGTGAAACTTATGAAGGAACTCCGTGACGTGTTGAACCTACTTTCTGCTAAAACTGGCAAGAAATACGAACTGACTTCAACTATCAGTGGTAATTGCGACAGGATTCAGGTTGTGAAATACAACGAAGCCCAGAATTACTTGGATTATATCTTCCTCATGAGTTTCGACTTCAGAGGAGCTTGGTCAAATGATGGCCTTGGCCACCAGACGTCACTGTACAAACCAAAATGGAATCCATATGAGAAGCATACGGTCGTTTCTGGTGTAAAATGCCTGTTGGCTCAAGAAGTCAAGTCAGAAAAGATTGTTGTTGGTGTCGCAATGTACGGTCGTGGTTGGACTGGTGTTCATGGATACAAGGATAACAATCCTTTCTCTGGAAAAGCTTCAGGACCTATTAAAGGTACTAGGAAAAATGGCAGACTGGATTATAGAAAAATAGCTAATGGAATTGCTCAGGGCAAATGGGGATGTTATTATGATGATGTGGCCCAGGCACCTTATGTGTTCAATCAAGCCACTGGAGATTTGATTACCTATGATAATGAAAGATCTGTCATCGAGAAAGCCAAATATGTTTTAAACAATAACTTAGGTGGTTTATTTGCTTCGGATCTTGACGGAGATAATGGTGATATCCTGAATGCTATGAATAAAGGACTGGGCAATAGCTTGCAATATTCCGATGTTCTTGTCAATAACTCTTTGATCAATAAAATATTCAATGTAATTTTAAATTACCAATAAAATAACTTAAAATTGTAAAATAAAATGTAAATCTAAATTAAAAGCTAATGAGTATAACTAAAACAAAATATTTAAATTTAACTAATACACAAAAAATAAAATGGGGGTGTAAGGGGCTCACTACCATCTTCATAGCCAAAGTCAACCTCACCGGCACGTGGTGCACCCTGCCGATAAGCGGACGAGGCTCTGGCGATGGTCGCCAACCTGCCTGCCCAGCGTGGCGACTTAAGTGCATCATCATCAGCCTGTATCTACCCACTGCTGGATATAAGCCTTCCCCAATGCCTTCCACCAGATACGATCCTCCGCCTTCCGCATCCAGCCTCTCCCAGCCGCTTTCTTAAGGTCGTCGGACCATCTAGAAGGAGGGCGCCCAACACATCGTCGTCCTATGCGCGGCTTCCACTCTAATCTTCCTCCCCCATCTGCCATCACTTACTCGGTAGATGTGACCGGCCCATTGCCACTTCAGCTTACAAACTCTGAAGGCTATGTCGATAACTTTGGTTCTCCGTCGAATTTCTTCGTTCCGGATTCGATCCCGCAGAGAAACCCCGAGCATAGCCCTGTCCATCGCTCGCTGCGCGACCTTTAGCCTGTGGACCAATCCGATGGTCAGTGTCCGAGTCTCTGCACCATAAGTTATCACAGGGAGAACGTACTGGTTGAAGACTTTAGTCTTCAAGCACTGGGATATCTGCGCGGCGAAGATGTGACGAAGCTTTCCAAAAGCTGCCCAGCCCAGTCGAATGTGTCTATCGATCTCTTTGTTGAAATTACCCCGGCCAAGCTGTATAGAATGACCGAGGTAGACATAGTCATTACCCACTTCAATAGCTGACATGACGCCATTCACATTGACGCCCCGTTTTGTCTTCCAGAGCAGCGGTGAATAGTTTTGGGGAAATGACATCTCCTTGACGTACTCCCCGCTGCAGCTGGATAGGCTTAGACTGCTGGTCCTGGACGCGGACAGTCATTGTCACAGAGCTATATAGCCATCTCAGCACCTCGATATAGATCATATCGAGTTCTGTTGTGATTTCGTCCTCACCGGGAGCCTTACCATTTTTCAGCTGTTCAAGAGCTATCCTAATCTCACCCATGCTGATGTCTGGAATGTCCTCGGTTTCGTGTCGGGTTAGCGGGGCTCGGCGATCACTTACACGAGCAGCTGATGTAGGGACAGGTGCATGTGCAGCATAGAGTTTGCCATAGAATCTCTCCACCTCCGCGAAGATCTCTGACTTAGAAGACACGACTCGGCCATCCTCTAGCTTGAGCTTCGACAGATAAGCCCTTTCAGAAGGCCGAGAAAAGACTTTCAGCCCTTTGTTGCGCGCTATCACGTCCTCAACTTGTTTAGCATTGAAGACGCGATAGTCCCGCCGTATCAGCCTTCGGATCCGCTTATTTAAAGCAACATATTCTGTCGAAGCTCTAACAGATGCTGTCGCCTCTCGTCTCTTCTGCATAAGAGCCAGAGTTTCGCTAGAGAGCTTGGCGTCTCGAACTCTATGTTGCCGCCCAAAGTGTTTGCTGCCGACTTCGTGTAGTGTTGCCCCTATTCTGTCTGATGCCTCGTCCATGTCCGCAGTGGTTTCCAACGAATTGAATCGGTTTTGAAGTTCCAGTTGGAACTTCTCCGAAGTTTCAGTGATTTGGGGAAGAGTTGGACGCAGATTCGACCTCATCACACGGGCTCTTTCGAGTTTATAGCTAATATTTAGGGTGCCTCGTACAAGTCGGTGGTCGCTACCGGTACCAAACCTGTTGACCACCGAGACATCCCTAAATATCCGCTTTTTATCCGTTATGATGAAGTCGATCTCATTCCTAGTCACTTTGTCGGGGCTTTGCCAGGTCCATTTCCTCTGGGGCTTCTTTTTAAAGAACGAGTTCATCAAAAAGAGCCCCTCCTTTTGGAGGAAATTTACCAGCATTTGCCCCCTGTGATTCCTCGACCCCAAACCAAACCCTCCGACGACCGATTCATCGTATTCTTGTACTCCCACCTTGGCGTTGAAGTCCCCGACAACAACCGTGAAGTGGATCTTGGTGGTATTATGTATGGCCTTTGTAATGTCTTCATACATGGCCTCGACCTCTTCATCTTGGTGTGTCGTCGTTGGAGCATATACCTGTACTACTTTCAAAGAGTATCTCTTCGTCAGTTTTAGCACAAGATATGCTACCCTCGACGACACACTGGATACCTCCACTACGTTGTTGACGAGAGCTTTATGAACGAGGAACCCGACACCACCCTGGGAGAGCTGATCTCCTTCACTATAGTAGAAGAGGTTACCAGATTCGAGTATCACGGTCTCCTCTCCCTCTCGTCGGCATTTGACTGACCTCATTTCTACTTCCAGCTCTCCCACATCCTCGTCGCGCCTCAGTGTCCGTGTATTGAACGTGCCAATGGTCAGTTGTTTGTGGTGGCCTGCTAACCGGAGATTGTTCAAGAATGCGATGAATCGGTCGCCGGAGGGTTTGGTTTGGGGTCGAGGATCGACAGGGGGCAAATGCTGGTAAATTTCCTCCAAATGGAGGGGCTCTTTTGATGAACTCGTTCTTTAAAAAGAAGCCCCAGAGGAAATGGACCTGGCAAAGCCCCGACAAAGTGACTAGGAATGTGATCGATTTCATTATAATGGATAAAAGACGGATATTTAGGGATGTCTCGGTAGTTAATAGGTTTTGTACCGGTAGTGACCACCGACTTGTACGAGGCACCTTAAATATCAGCTATACACTCGAAAGAGCCCGTATGATGAAGGCGAAACTACGTCCAAATCTTCCTCAAACCATTCAAAATTCGGAAAAATTCCAACTGGAACTTCAAAGCCGATTCAGTTTGTTGGAAACCACTGCGGACATGGACGAGGCATCAAACAGAATAGGGAAAGCACTGCACGAAATCGGCATGAAACACTTTGGGCGGTAGCACAAAGCTCGAGAAGCCAGGCTCTCTAGCGAAACTCTGGCTCTTATGCAGAAACGACGAGAGGCGACAGCATCTGTTAGAGCTTCGACAGAGTATGCAGCGTTAAATAAGCGAATCAGATGTTTACGAAATGCGTTCGCAACATTTGACGCGGTAACGCGCCTTATTATTAAATGAAAACACTTACAGCGTTGGCCGTGGTGGTCTCGATCTCCCTGGTATCCCGACGATGGGGGGCCCACTTCTTGTGTTCTTCTATTCTTCAGAGCTTCCAAACCACCACTAACAATTACACTCAACGGCCACAACTGCTGTCTTTAATAGTTTAATACAATATAAGCACGGATTAGCCGATCACAATTCCGCACAATTAGATCAATTATGTCAACCAACTCTCAATTGACGCACATTAAACAAGGCACAATCAAAAACGTGACATCGCTACGCGCGCACTCGAGCGCGGTCTCCACAATAACCGCAGGTTTAAGCAAACTCGCTTAACAACACAATCAAACACGTTTTACAACGGCTGTGGCAAACTATCCCGCCTATAATACGCGACCACGCCGTACAACAAAACAAATATGAGACGGAACGCTTTCACACGTCTTCACACGGCTCCAACAATCCAAGCCTTCTAGCGTCCACGCCGCCCGTCTTCCGGCCAGCTCGCAAAGCATCTCGCGTGAGAACCCACCCGTCCAATACCAATCAAAAGCCGTCACCCGCCAATGAGCGAGGGCGCGAATTTCAAATATCCTCCAATCAAACGCTTTCACCCGCGGATGAGCAAGGGCGCGAATATTTCAAACAAGAAGGCTGATACGACGGGACTGTAGCGTCTTCGATGCTAAACGAGTTGAGGACGTGATAGCACGCAACAAAGGGCTAAAAATCTTTTCTCAGCCTTCTGAAAGGGCTTATCTGTCGAAGCTCAAGCTAGAGGATGCTTGAATCGTGTCCGCTAAGCCAAAGATCTTCGCAGAGGTAGAAAGATTCTATGGCAAACTTTATGCTGCAAATGCACCTGTTCCTACATTACATGTTCGTGTAAGTGATCGCCACAAAAAAAAAAAACGACCATTTGTTCATTAAACATAGCGATTATACATCGTCTAGAAGTAGACATAAAACCCGATTAATCGTACCTAATCAGCGGCTTACACTTTATTGTAACAATGTACATTGCATGGCAATAAAAATTTTTAATCATTTAACAGACAATTTTAAAAACTGACTGACATTATTTAGAAAAAAAATACATGAATGGCTCTTGAACAAATGTTATTATGTTCTAAGCGAGTATTTGAATGACCGATTTATTGATATAAAATGAAATTATTAATTAAATTATGTATTGTTTTTGATGTGAATTAATTTTATTGTATGAAATATGAGTAATTTTCCGATTTTTAATATAATGATAAATAACTTAATTTAATAATATAATAAATTGACCGAAATATTTGCACGCCCCTGCAAGGGTAGAATAAGTTTTTAATATGTGTAACATCTTAAAATCATCTTAAATTATTTGTAACATTGTACCTTATTTTCGCAAATAAATTATCTTATCTTATCTTATCTTAATCCGACACGAAACCGAAGATATTCCGGACATCAACATGGGTGAGATTAGGATAGCCCTTGAACAGCTGAAAAATGGTAACGCTCCCGGAGAGGACGGAATTACAACAGAACTGTTGAAAGCTGGAGGAACTCCGGTTCTAAAAGAACTACAACGTACATGAATTCCGTCATTCGTGAACCAGCAGTTTGATCGTCTTGTTCTTCAAAAAAGGTGGCAAAACCTTATTAAATAAATAAATAATAAATAAATATTGTCACACTAATAAATATTGTTATTGAGGAATTATAGACCGATCTCGCTCCTGACTCACGTGTATATCCTGTTTTCAAGGGTTATCACGAATCGTCTCGCTTGAAGGCTTGGTGACTACCAGCCACCGGAACAGGCTGGGTTTCGTAAAGACTACAGTACCGTGAACCACATACATACTTGGTCTGTTCTGGAATCCTTACAGCGGAGCCAAGTCGTATGGTGCGGAGACTTGGACACTGACCATAGGACTGGTCCACAGGCTAAAGACTGGTCTCTAGACTGGTCGCGCAGCGAGCGATGGAGAGGGCTATGCTCGGGGTTTCTCTGAGAGATCGAATCCGGAATGAAGAAATTCTACGGAGAACTAAAGTTGTCGACATAGCCTGCATAGTTTGCAAGCTGAAGTGGCCATTGGGCGGGTCACATCTGCCTAGTAAGTGATGGCAGATGGGGGAGGAATGTATTAGAGTGGAGGCCGCGCATAGGACAATGAAGCGTTGGACGCCCTCCTTCTAGATGGTCCGATGACCTTAAGAAAGCGGCTGTATGCGGAAGGCGGAGGATCGTGTTGTTGTTTCCAGCCTCTTCGCAGCTCATGGACCGAATGTTTAGACTCCAAACAGAACAAATATGTACTCCTGTGTGAGATATTTATACACGTATTTGCGACGTTTGTTAGTCACGGCGGTCTGGGCTCCCGCTCCAGCTCAGACTCTCTAAAATGGGAACGAGTTAATGTGTCCACACTGACATTTAATTATCTTGTGATACTGATGATTTATTCAGTTCAATTACTATGATTTTAATATTTGCACGCCATTGTCGATGGCAGAATAATATGGAACATAATGACAAAACGACAACTGTAAAGAAACCTTTCATTCATTCATTCATTCATTCACAAGTTGCGCCCCAGACCAGCGCCCTGGGGCCTTACCACAATCTCTAAACGCAGGAATGGAACTATGATGGTTGCGTATTTATCAATGAATTTCTTTCATTCAATTCAAAAAAAAAAAAAAAAAATCTCAGGGAATCAATGTCATACCATCAGGTCTCTTACCATACATATAAGTTTAAATCGATATTTACAAAATTTCCAAAGATATTTCAACAGATTATCTGAAAAAAATCCTTTTGATTTTAAGTGTGTTTGTGAAGTTTTTGTTTTATTTACTTACTCCGTTCGTCACCATCCGCACGGAGATTGGTTCTATATCCTTCTTGTTCTTCAAGCCATATCCAATCTAAAAATATTGATACAGCAGGTTTTAAGTTTAGAACCGAACATTAGAATCGAAGTGAACGGTTCGAGATAAGTGTATTGCCTCGTGTCATAGCTATGGAACAAACTGTCGTCGAGGTTTTTTCAGGAGACTACTGCATCATGTTCTTCAAAAAGAGACTAAAATGGTTTTATAGAGTCTCGTACAACGAAGCGTGATTAGACTGTACTCTACCACGCTGCATCAACACAGGTTTATGGGATCATTAGGACAATGGGTCAGTGGGAAACGCGGACGGACATAAGATCATGTTAGCTCATAATGACATTGAGGGATGTACATGCAGCAGAATGGATTACCGTTCTTGCAGCGCCAGATATAAACTCAAAATTGGAAGCTTTTAACTCAATAATTCTAAACATTTATGATAAGCACGCTCCTGTTCGACCTGTCCGGGTCAAACATTTTCCAGCACCTTGGCTTATGGATGATATTAAAAAACTTATGCCAAAAAGAGATAGGGCAAAAATCTAATTTCGTCACAACTCCACTCCTACTAACCGTGATCTATATATTGCTTTGCGTAATCGATGCAATAAATTATGCCGAGAAGCTCGATATAAATATATGCATTCTTCCAAAGAAAAATGCCCTAATAAGCTTTGGAAATTCCTAAAATCAAACGGGGTAGGTAAAGAGAAACTGACTGGTACTATTAATATGGACATTAACTCATTAAACAAATTCTTTTGTGCTTCACCTATTGCTCTTGATCCTCAGGTTAAGAAGAACACTTTATTACAGCATACCTCTCACACTCACACATCCTCTCAATGCATTCCTTTACTTGATTTCGGTGAGATATCGACTAATGAGGTTGTCAAGCTGATCAAAATTATTAAATCCAAGTCTGTTGGTTGTGACGACTTAGGCCTCAGTATGATAGATCCAATAAAGGAGCACATCGCCCCGTTTCTTGTCGATATCCTAAATTGTTCTCTCACTGCGGGGGTCTTCCGTACTTTATGGAAGGATGCCTACGTAATTCCACTCCCTAAAAAACCGAAGCCTTCTTCATTTTCAGATTTTCGTCCAATATCAATACTACCTTTTCTCTCCAAGGTATTGGAGCATTATGTGCACCAACGCCTATCTAATCATCTCCGAAAATACAATCTGTTGACTCAGAATCAGTCTGGTTTCCGCTTCGGGCATAGCACTGTTTCGGCGCTTGTCAAGATCACTGATGACATAAGACTCAACATTGAAAATCAAAAATTAACTCTCTTGGTCTTACTTGATTTCACGAACGCTTTTAACACCGTTGACTTTGACATTCTGCTGGGAATGTTAAGTGTCCTAAATCCTTCACCGTCGGTTTTAACGTGGTTTAAGTCCTACTTAGATGATCGTCGTCAAATAGTTAAAATTGATGGTTCTAAATCGGACTGGTGCCCGCTTGTTGCAGGAGTGCCTCAGGGGGGAGTCTTATCACCTATTATTTTTTCTATATCTAACAATAGTATTTCTTCCCTACTTCACTCTTCTCTAACATCTATATGGATGATCTTCAAATTTATACGGCTGCTTCGCTCGATGACTTCAGCAGTGGAGTAAGCTCTGTCAATAGGGATCTGTTCGCAATAGCCCAGTGGTCCAAAAACTATGGATTAAAAATTAATCCTGCGAAATCGCAAGCTATATATATATAATTATAGGCAGTCCCTACTATATTTCCAGACTACCCTATGCGATGTGTCCGTATGTCATTTTTGATGGTAACATCATTAGTTATTGAACTGCTGTCAGAAATTTAGGTATCATTTTTCACCAAACTTTATCCTGGGCACCTCAAATCAGCGAAGTTAGTCGAAAGGTTTTTGCGTCACTTCATTCTTTGAGAAGGCTTCAAACATTTCCTTCCTGTCCACACCAAAGCTTTGCTGGTTAACTCTCTACTCCTTCCAGATTATGCAGATGTGGCATATTTAGATCCTTCAGAAGAACATCTCAACAAGTTAGAGCGTATTCAGAATATGTGCATCAGATATACCTTCGGAGTACGAAAGTTTGATCATATTTCTGAATACCGTAAAAAGCTTAACCTGTTGCCAATTAGGTATGGCAGAAATGTTCACATCCTTTCGCTTCGATATAACGTCCTTTTTAATCCCACTGCTCCTATTTATCTTTTTTGGAATGTTTTAAATTTCGGGTTATGGATTACCGTCTTCGAGCCAGTAATGATCCAATTTTGAGAATTCCTCACCATAATTCCTAGTGTTTCACAAAATCGTTCACTGTCTATGCTACCGATCAAAGTGAGAATGTCCCAGTCACTTGACTCCTTTAAAATTCAGGTAAAGAAACATTACGAGTCTGCCTCTGACATTTATACTTAGAATGTCTACATTTATGTATTGTGTATAATATGTTATATAGTTTTTATTTTGTATATTTTAGTTGGTTGGTATTGCTCCAAAGCCCAAAATTGAAACTCTCTTTCAAGCATTCTGTGGTTGACTGGAAGAGATCCCTATTGGGATAAGTCCGCCATTGTATACAGTGTAATGATTTTTGTATTTTATGTACTTATGTTTTATATACAATAAAGTTTTTTTTTTACAAACAAATGATATGCTACTCCGGTAACCAATACAGAGACAAGCCAAGGACAGTAACTAGTCCACCCAGATAATCCTCATAGCCCATCTATTTTCTAACACGCATTAGCAATAGTTCCAATGCCTGCTGTGACCTGCTCATGAGTATATTAATCCGTTGATATCCTGAAGCGGGTCACAACGGGTGCACAACATTACATTAAACTTTTCTAAAGGACCTATGCGTTGGATCCATATCCCTGCGCACGCCTACTAAATGACCGGGTTTAACCCGCGAATGTAAGAGATATGAATTATAAAATAAAATAAATATTCGGGTTGTGATGATGAATTAAAATTGTTGGATTGTATAATGGCTAGTGGTTTAAGGCATTTTTTTTATATCACTAGTAAAGAAGCATAAGCTCCGCTTGACAGAAAGCACTTACCTGTAAAGCAACCGGGATTTTGCTAGATCTAGAAGAGGAGAAGTTATAGCATATATCAGGCGTCCTAATAAAATTCTTAAATAGCTGATATTTTAGGAAACAACCATTTTAGGAAGCAGACTTTTTAATAAAAATATATTACAGGATTGTAACGCATACCGTGAGAAATCAGACATTTTGGGAAATGCATATTTTAGGACAAAGGACACTCCAGTATTTGCTATTTAACAATAATATTTGATCTTCTTTTTATGGTTCTGTAAAAAAAAAAACCCTAGTTTCGCCATGTTCGTCTGTCCGTCAGTTTGTACGCGGATTAATTCAATGGCTATTATTACTAGAAAGTTGAAATTTGGATTATTTGGCATCGGTATACATATTTACGGCGCGACAAAATGGTAAAAAATATTTCTAAATATACATATAAGTACGTACTTGCATGCATGTAAATATGTCTATCACTATATTATTATGTACAATTATTGCTATTAGGCTGCTGACTGTATTTTTTTAGTTTTGTTGATTAGTAAGTGATGATTAGATTTTATAAAACAGAAACTTAAATGTAAATCCTGTCATCTGTTAAGGCTTCCATGCGAAATCTTTATGTGTTCTATTTTTTTGTAGTTCGCTATGGGTCGCTACGTTTTGATTCTCATCACGGCGGCTCTCACCTTTGCCGAGTGTGCCCGTCCTGAAAAACCTTACCTTGATGCGGGAGACAAGACCTTCATGCTTGTTAAAGTCAATCAAGAAGCCAAAGCGTACAACGAACTCGTCACAAAGTTGAAAGCAGCTGAAGTATCTGTCACGTGGTATGTAAAGTCTGGAGATCTACCTACTGAATCCCGTGTTTTGTTAAACGGACAAGAAGTCTGGGCCGGTACAGGAGGTAAATCAAGAACTCCTGTGTTTCAAGTGAAAAAAGGAGGACATTACCATATGGTAGTCGAAATTTGCAATTCTGATGGATGCAGTTCTAGTGATCCCATTATACTTGTCATAGCTGATACGGACGGTAGTCATTTACAACATCTACGTTATACCTTCGAAGAAAATAACAAGCCATTTAAACAGACTTCTGGTAAAGTTGTCGCTGCATACTTTTTTGAGTGGGCAGTGTATGACAGAGAGTATTCAGTGGACCGGATCCCTGTTCCTAACCTGACTCATTTGTTGTACGCCTTCATACCAATTTGTGGAGGAGATGGTATCAACGAGAGCTTGAAGAACGGAGGCAGTTATGATGCTCTTCAACGATCATGCAAAGGCCGCGAGGATTTTACAGTGTCGATTCACGACCCATGGGCGGCTCTTAAAAAACCACAGAAGGGAGTATCTGCAGACAAACAGCCTTACAGAGGTAACTTTGGACAACTGATGATGTTAAAACAAACTCATCCTGAGGTAAAGGTCTTGGCATCAATTGGTGGATGGATATTATCTGATCCTTTCTTCTTTCTTGCCGATACATCCAAGAGAGGTCGCTTTGTGACTTCAGTGAAAGAGTTCCTTGAAACTTGGAAGTTCTTCGATGGAGTACACATAGACTGGGAGTTCCCAGGTGGCAAAGGTGCGAGTCCTTCTCTCGGTAGCCCGAAAGACGGCGAAACATATGTTTATCTTATGATGGAACTCCGCCACATGTTAGACCAACATTCTACTGAAACTGGCAAGAGATACGAACTGACTTCAGCTATCAGCGCTGATTGCGACAAGATTGAGATTGTGAACTACCACGAAGCTCAGATTTACTTGGATTACATCTTCCTCATGAGTTTCGACTTTAAGGGACCTTGGTCATCTAGAATTGGCCACCAAACGTCATTGTACAAGACATCATGGAATCCAAATGAGAGGCATCCGGTCGCTTCTGGTGTAAAATGTCTGTTAGCTCAACAAGTCGAGTCAGAAAAGATTGTTGCTGGTGTCGCAATGTATGGCCGTGGTTGGACTGGTGTTCAACCACATAGGGACGTTTTTCCTTTCTGTGTGTGTGAAGGCACTAGGGAATCTGGTATAATGGATTATAGGGAAATAGCCATTGGACTTGCTCAGGGCAAATGGGAATATATTTATGATGATGTGGCCCAGGCTCCTTATGTCTTCAATAATGTCACCGGAGATTTGATCACCTATGAAGACGAAAGATCTGTCTCTGAGAAGGCCAAATATGTTTTACACGAGAACTTAGGTGGTTTATTTGCATGGGAACTTGACGCAGATAATGGCGATATCTTGAATGCTATGAATACAGGACTAGGCAATAAAGATCTCTGGAAGACGGTGCGTGGTAGAGTATACTAAAGTTTATTTATTTGCAAAATGTCCAAAGATGTTTCAACAGATTATATGAAAAATTTATTTTAATTTTGACCGTGAAAGTGAAGTTTGTGTCTTATTTACTTGCTCTCTTCCATTCCTTCTGCTCCCTTTGGTCCTATAGAACCTCCATTCGAATGGAGCCGATGCCTTCCCTATCCTTCGTATAGTTCAAGCCATACTCAAACTAAATTTCGATAAAATTGATACATCGGGTTTTAAGTTTAGAACCGAACATTAGAACTGAAGTGTTCACATACTGTGCGGATTCAGAGAGGTTTCCGGCCGCTTGTCAAAGCTTCGGAATAAATTGTCGTCAAAGTTTTTCCAAGACACGACAGCCGAAAATTTCTGCACTCCCTTTTTGAAGAACATCATGTTCTCATCATCATTCCTAGAATGCCTTGTTTCCGTATTGACTGCATTAGAATAATAAGCCGCTTTGCAGACGTTATGAGATAGAGTCATTTCATAACATTTGCAAACCAATAATGTCTTCATCGTCATTACGGAGAATACTTCAGCACGCTACTTCAACGCGGGTTTGTTGGACTGTCTATCAGTCCGTCCGTGGCATAGTTCAGTGACTATTAGTACTAAAAAGCTGAAATTTGGCATGGGTATACATTTCAATACAATATTTCAGACGCGACATAATGGTAACATTTATTTTACCCTAAAAAATGGGAAGTACTTCTCCCCTACGTGTATTGTAAGGATGATTTTTTTTCCTTGTCTATCCTATGGTGTAGAGAAACGTTGGATAATTATGTCTTTCAAAAATATTGCGAGTCCGTAAATATCATTTTTCGATTAAATACTCCGTTTGCGAAATATTGAAATTTTGGGGTGTAAGTAGTTCATCAACATCTTTGAACAAAAGCCAGCGTCACCTGTGCGCGGTGCACTCTGCTGACTGACAAACGAGGCTCTGGCGAAAAGAGAGGTAGGACATATCGTATTTTTTAAGCTAAAACATACCTCCACCTCACAGAATACCGCAGCGAAATAACAATTCCCTTGAGGGTTGTTGTGTTCCTGCGAGTAAGTGAGGTCACCGGAAGGGAAGGAGTTGCTGCGTTGGCAGCGGGGGTGGCGGCGCGCGAGCGATATTTTGTGTTGCGAGCGTTAATATGGCTACGGTAACCGCTTCACATCAGGGCCGTATGCTTGTCTGCCACCCGACGTGGTATTAAAAAAATAAAATTGAGTTTGCCCTCCAGCTATAGGTTGTTCATAGTACTATACTCGGTTCTTATTTTCAAAATGAATCAACGATTACACAAATTAAATTGGATTTACTTTTCCTTAGCAACGTTCGTCGTTCGAATCTCGTGGCCAAGTGTCGAACATTTACTCAGTGTTGCCAGACTAATAAGTCACTTGATATATCACTAGCATGATACCCGTTCCGATATGATATGAATGGTCGATACTTACCATAGACGAGTAGTATAGTGAATGGTCCTACGATAATCTTACAACTCGGCCATACTATGAGAAGTGAGTCTATTCACTTGTAAAACAAATAAAAAAAACTTATAAATTACAAAATGAGTTACAAAACAAAATAAATTAAATCAAATAGATTTACTTCAAGTTCATAAATTTGCCTGTAAACAATCATGCATGGTCTGCAACGATCTGCAATCATCTGTGCGATATCAATTGCTTGATACCATTCGCTATCTGCACTGATTGCTCATTGCAAATTATCTTACACTAGCAAAGTACCCGTGCTTCGCTACGGGAACACTCCTGATTTGCGTCTATTTTTGTTTTGTATTGACCATTATCACAAACATACACCATTTAGGTTAAGACGTCCCGGTAAACAATATTTTTGGCATTCACACCAGGAGCCAAAATTGCAATGCTTCCAGGAGAACTTACTCCTGAGCAAACTACATACAACTGATCATGAGAGAAGCAGTCCTGTCTCAAGTCAACCCCAGCGACCTTTAGAGACTGCCCCTGAGCATTGTTAATGGTCATAGCGAAACACCTTTATGGGAAATTGAAGTGAAGTCTCTTAAATTGAACTGGGTGGTCTTATGGAATAATGGGAATGTGGGTTATTAAGAGAGATTCCTCAACAGCGCATCAATTACTGTCCTCACTCAACAACTCATCGTTTCAGTTGTTTAATATGCTAACAATGGTGGCACGAAGCTCCTGATGATACACCTCCGTTCCATGCAAGTGGTAGGAGATGGAGCGGAACAGGCCAGCTCCATCACCTTCCAAAGCTATAATGGTATGGGGCATCATCACACCTTCCACAAATATAAATTTAGTGACTTCATTGTTTGAAAAATACCGAAATTCTTATATTAAGTAGGTATATCCCATAAAGTCGGTACTTAGAATAGGTTTTTCAATTAGTTTTCGACACCAGATGTAGCTTCATTTGAAGGACACAGTTTCTTTTACGCCCTACGCGCGCTATGGATTACCTCCGGGGGTAACTACTGGAATGAGGTGAGCGATAAACCGTCATGGATAACCCCATGGTTTGAAATAATCTCTCGTATATACCCTTTCCTTAATAACGAAACGATAGCGCGCTGTACAAATGGTAGGTATAGCGTATATAATGGTAGGTATATTATATATTCAAATATAAATATAACATTTTTTGACATTTCTTGACTGGGCGCTGGTCAAAAGTTAATCAGTTACCCATAAACATCCCCTTTTTTATAAACAACTATTCCACCAAGTCTCAAAATCGTAGGTGAATCGGTTTCCAAGAGGGTTTTTTTTCAACCCCCTATTTTAACCTCTTAGGACTGAAATTTCGGAAAATACCGTCTTAGTGCGCGCTTATATTGTATAAGGAACACATATCAAAGTTTCAGGTTTCTAGCTTCAGGGGTCTGGGCTGTGCGTTGATTAGTGAGTCAGCCAGTCAAGTCAGTGAGGACAAAGCCTTTTACTATCTAGCTTTTGCCTGCGGCTTCGCTCGTATGATTATCTAAGTCAAGTCTAACACGCAACGCAACCACCCTCATGTAGCACCTATAATTGTACTAAATATGGATGCAAGAACTTTCCAGATAACTACTACTACACCCGTCCCGTCCTCGCCGCGCCGGCCGCCCGCGATCGTATAAGCACTGGTTGACGCCAAATACAAATTTAAAAACCTATTAAAAATCCTGAAACACGTGTTTACTCATTTATCTATAAAAGTACTAGTGTATAGTTTCGGATAAAATAGTCCAACTAATCTTGTTTCCCCATACAAACTTTGGACCCCCGTTTCACCCCCTTAGGGGATGAATTTTGAAAAATCCTTTCTTAGTGCACCCCTAGCCGTCATAAGGAACCTACTTGCCAAATTTGGAATCTCTAGACCCTGTTTGGGCTGTGCGTTGATTAGTGAGTCAGTGAGGACAAAGCCTTTTATTATTATATAGATGATCTGCAATCATCTGTACTAAATCAGTTGTGGAATATCATAAATATGTGTACTGATTGATCATGTTCCTAATCTAAAGTGCCACTAAATGAGTACCATCTGTGCGGAACTAGTTTCACAGTTCATAATAATAAAGTTCTAACGATTCATTATATTTCACACGCTTGGATAACATTTCATTTAATAATTCGTTATAATCGTCACTACTAGGAAAGGAGTCAATTAATTTATTTTCCCATTCAGGCCACGAAAATGACATTGTAGGCAATGCTTGATACTATGTTCGTGCGACACCTGACAAACGTGGCAAAGCATAATGTATAATTTGAGCATCACCCCAATTGTAAAGCCTCGTACACTCATCTACCTTATTGGTCCACATCTCAATAGTTTGACCTTTGACCATAGGGTCGAATTCTGGTATAACATTGCCTAACATTGGAAATTTATTGCCTTCTGGTCTAATACTAGTCAAAGATTTAACTAAGTTACATAAAAATTGTTGGGTTTCACTATTTACAAGAGCAGAAGTATTAAAGTTCGTACCTTGAGGCGGCTGCGCCGTAGATCCACTAAAGTTCGTACCTTGAGGCGGCTGCGCCGTAGATCCACTTTTGTTACTACCTGATGATCTGCTGTTAGATACGGATGGTGTCCGCTTATGTTTTGAATGTCGACTTTTGTGTCCCTTCCTTTCCGTACTACGACTCTGTCAATGCTCGTACTCACGTCTGCGGCTACGCTTTCTTCATCTATTACGTTTGCCTTCAGTAAACGTCTTAGAACGGCTCCTTCGTTCATCACGACTAGTTGATTTACTACTCCTACTTTTATGTCTTCTACGGTGTTTCGATTTTCTCGATCTATCTTCGCTACTCTTATCATCACGTCGGTGTTTACGTTTCAACGTAACAATATCCGAAGTATAACGTGAGCGGCTCTTTCGAGAACGATTATCATCAATGTCGTGAGCACTATCCATAATGTCGCAGTATTATAATAGCAATTCAACCTTATGTTAACTTCGTAAGGTATAATAATTCGAAAAGAGAAAAAAAAAAAACACTTGGTAATTGAAATTGTGGGTGTGTTTTACTAATCCCACTTCGGAGATATTATACTCGGTTCTTATTTTCAAAATGAAACAACGATTACACAAATTAAATTGGATTTACTTTTCCTTAACAACGTTCTCGTTCGAATCTCGTGGCCAAGTGTCGAACATTCACTCAGTGTTGCCAGACTAATAAGTCACTTGATAAATCACTAGTATGATACCCGTTCCGATATGATATGAATGGTCGATACTTACCATAGACGAGTAGTATAGTGAATGGCCCAACGATAATCTTACAATAGTTATGGGGAAAAATTCACGTCTGTAGTTTATATACCTAATGAATTTAAAAGAAAAACTATCACAGCTAAGTAGGCTTTAAAAATTAACGAGTAATGACGAACTTAAACAATGTACTTGGAGAAGACAAAATTTGTTCAAAATTACTTAGATGACTTCATCTAAGTATTTTTGATTACTTAGATGAAGTTAGTTGTGTAAAAAAGGTAGTAAACATAAGTTTATTATGAACCTTGCAAAATTATCGAACAATAAAATCCTAATAGAAAATGAAAACTCACAAACTAATAACAATGTTAAAGGCGGAGCCTTATTTTTTTTGTTGTGGTATGACGTTCGCGCATCCTACCATACTACACATGTAAGGCTTCCTACAACTCACCGCGATGCTCCTATTTCGTCTTGCGTGTCATAATAAAAGTCTAATCTAATCGAGATAACCCCTAAGTCGCGGTTTGTTACTTGTATTTAGTGACAGAAAGGGATAAAAAAAGGCAAATAATTAAATAACCCGTGTTAGGATTCCGTAGTTTCCCATCGCAATATGAAATATTGTGACGGGTAATGTTTTGTAATAAATCTTTTACTAGAAGTATATCACATATTTTTAGCATTGCATTCGACTGTGGAAGTACCTCCACCTTCCAGAAGACCGCAGTCATAATGGCTTTGCCGTGTTCATGCGAGTGAGCAAGGTCATCAGGGTATTTTTTTGAGAAGTCGTCATGCTGACATCGGTGAGACCAGTGGCTGTCGAACCGCCGCCAGCGATGTAGGCGCGGCGTGTTGGTGCGGCGGTCAGGGAGACCAGGTGAAACGTCTGTCTGCTGGCCGCCCGCAGGTCAGTAGGGTTCCCGAACCCTGGTATCACATAATCTCCGTTCCGGGAGGCTGAACCGCCAACCTGTGTAAAGTCCCTGTTGTAGTAGTCGTGCCGGAGGAGGAGAAGTCTGGAGTGGACCCGGCTGCTGCAGCAGGAGAGACCAGGGGCCCTTCCGCCCGCCGCGCTAGCAAACCGTACAAACTGCACTATACTGCGGGGGTAGACACCGCGCTATTATCTGTCGTGTTGCCATTGAGACGACTTTTTACAATCCTCTAATATCTTTTAATGGCCGTGAAGAAAAATAAAAAGCGATTTACTCCAGCGGTGTCGCCTTCCACACTCAATGTGGATTTCTGTAATATTAGGGGTCTTCACGCAAACATTAATGCATTTCACCAACACCTCGAAACTGCATAGCCGCCCCTGCTTTTTTTGACAGAAACTCAAATATCTTGCACTTCCTTCTTATTATACCCTCGGTACAAACTCGAATATTCTTTTGTACGTCGAGCTGGGGTATGTATGTACGTCCGGGAGGATATTTGGTGTCGACGCCTTCACTACCCGTATAAAAATATACTACCCGTAAAATACTACCCGTATTAAAAAATGCCCGTGTGGTTTCCGGCAGACTAGAATAGAATCACACCGTCTCTTCCCGTGGATGTCGTACAAGGCGACTAAGGGAAATACATTATCAAACATCGATCAGACCTCCCCAACCCGTCTGGCCAGCGTGGGGAGTGTAGGCCAAATCCTCCTTCTGCCAGGGACGGACGAGAGAGGGTCGTTCTGTAGTGGAGACTAAAATGACCTGATGATGATGCTGATTAAAAAATTACGGCAAACTCTTCAGCAGAACTATTTCGATTTTGATCTAAATGTTTTTACATACTTCGAAGCATTTCTGAAGGCAAAGCAGAGATGCTGCCGAAGTAATTGGGACAACCCGCACTCGCGTACTTAAAGTGCTGAAAAAGTATAAGTAGAATTTAATTTGTGTATCCAAGAAAATAGAGCTCTCATTTCGATCAACTAATTAGTTAGTTTACCATTTTTTGTAAATATTTGTGTGCATGAACATGTCTGTTTGTCGTAGTCTGGGTGTTTTCTAAGTATCATAAGTATGTATTTACAAAAAAAAAAAAGTATTTACGTATGTTTATCAGTTGTCTAGTACCCATAACACAAGCTTCGCTTACTTTGGGGCTAGATGGCGCTGTGTAATTTGTCTGGCAATATTTATTTATTTATTATTTATTATATTCCAAATATAGCTTCATTCTTTTCGCACGCACGCTAAATGCTCTCAAAATATGAGCGCGTTTCTTGCCCACTGCACCGGCCGCCGCACCTGCGCGTCACAGTATTACTATTTTTCATACAGTAGCGCATCGCCTTTGTCGTGGGACGATGCCGCCGCCGCCCGCGTAGGTATCCACACGGTCGTCCGCCGATATGCAAGGGTTGTCACAAAATTCGAAATCAAATAATCTTTAATATTTTTATATAATAATTATTTATTAACAAGAATAAAATATACAAATTTACAAATGTTGCACTGCTAAATATTTACGTGAAGGTTTATTTTTTGATTTTAATTTTCTATTATTAAATTTAACAATATAATTTAACAAAATAATAATTCGCATTCGGATAAACAATTTGCCCAGAAATCTTGAATATATGTGATTATAGAACCTTGTCTTTTTGTGTCGGTTTAAATAAAATTATAACAGTTGGATATTGGACAAATACCTACTCCTTCTGTGTCCGAGATCCCAACTAATAATAAGTTGTAAACATAATAACTACACTTTGGGCAAGAGCATGCGCCGTAAAGAATACATATACCTACCTACTTTCACTTGAAAACCCCGCTAGGTTAGAGTTAAAGTTACGAAGTACTTAACTATTTAGTCATCTGTATACTTATAGTTCGAGTACCTTGCACTTAACCAACAATATAGCTACATACATTTCAACAAAGATAAAGTAGGTAGGTTATTACGAAATTATAGGAAAAACTTACCTTGCGTCACGGGGAAATCTATGAAATTTTAAATTCTTGTTGTGTTTCGACGACGAGTTACAACCGTATACAGAACAGATTGTATGCACCATTATATTAAATAGGAATCACTGACCGAAAAAAAAAAAACGTCTAAAACACTCAGTACGCGCACGTGACTGCCTTTCACGGTGGCTCCCACAAACTGCGCTTGTTTGTGGGACGCTGACCGCACCGCCCGCTTCTCCGCGGGTTCCCCTCTCTTGCTCTGCGCACCTTCGATGCCCAACTGTATGCTTTTTAAACCGTGTGCGCGTGTTGCGCAAGCGAGCCCGATTGTTTTATCTTATACCTACGCACCCCGCGGAGAATAATTTATGTGCTGATTTTAAGTGTGAATTTGCCGCCCGCGGCATGGGCTCCGGCTTGCCCCACCTAAAGATCCGGGGCTGATTTGACATGATGCCCACGGCTTCCTTCTACAGTCGCACCACTCGCCATCAACAGGGAATTCATCCTCAAACATTAGACCCCAAGTGGTCAAGTACTGTGCGGTCCCAGAGAAGTTTTCTTCCACGTACTACCAAGCTGTGGAATGAACTGCCTGTTGAGGTTTTCTCAGGAGGCATACAGCATGGGGTTCTTCAAAAAGGGCGTAAAAAAGTTTTTACAGGGTCGGCAACGCGTATGTGATGCCTCTGGTGTAACAGGCGTCCATAGGCTACGGGAACTGCTTTCCATCAGGCGGACCGTATGCTTGTTTGTCACTTTAGTGGTTAAAAAAAATGCAAAATTTACGATATAACTTTAAAATGTGATAACCTATAAATGTAAAAATGTTACTGTATGTCTGTTACCTCTTCACGCTTAAACAGTGACAGATTTGGAGAAACCCTTCGTCTAAATCTGTTGATTATTTTTATTTATTAAATGCAAGTACACAATAAATTTTACAACACTATGTCAAACTGCATAGCAAATTTGTCAGCATTCTATCCCGCTCTTTTCCCGTAGTTGCTACTTTTATTAATTCAATAATCTTTAGTAAATACGGTTTAGAGAGCACATCCCTTCATAACATATATGTTATACTAGTAATCCGAGCGGGCTTCGCCCGTGTGGGATACCCCTTATTTTTTTCAATATTTTTCATTGAATGTTCCGCTACTTTTGGATGTGCCGTGATGTTATACAGCATTATTTTCTCGATAAATGGGCTATTCAACACTGATAATGAATGTACCATTTAAGTATTCAATACAACCCAGTAGTTCCTGAGATTAGCGCGTTTAACCGAACAAACAAACTCTTCAGTTTTATAACATTAACATAGCTTCGAATCTAAATATACATATAGGTACGTAACTGCATGCATGTAAATACGCACAATTTTTGCAATTAGGCTGTTGATTGTAGTTTTTTAGATTTCGTGATTAGTAAGTGATGTTTTGATTTTATTTTATAAGGGAAATTTAAATGTAACCCCAGTTAGCTGTTAGAGCTTCCATGCGAAATCATTAAGTGTTCTATTTCTTTTAGTGCCACTATGGATCACCATATCTTGACGCTCATCACGGCGGCTCTCACCTTTGCCGAGTGTGCCCCTCCTGGCAAACCTAACCTTGTTCTGGGAGACAAGACCTTCATGCTTGTTAAAGTCAACCAAGAAGCCAAAGCTTACAACGAACTCGTCACAAAGATGGACGCAGCTGAAGTATCTGCCACGTGGAATGTCTGGTCTGGGGATCCAGCTACTACATCCCGTGTTTTGTTAAACGGAAACGAAATCTGGGCTGGTAGTGGAGGTACATCAGGAACTGCTGTGTTTGAAGTGAAGAAAGGAGGACGTTACCAAATGATAGTCGAAATTTGCAATTCTGATGGATGCAGTTCTAGTGATCCCACTGAAATTATCGTAGCTGATACGGATGGTAGTCATTTGCCACCTTTAGATTTTGCCGTCGAAGAAAATAACAAGCCATTTAAACAGACTTCTAGTAAAGTTGTCGGTGCATACTTCGTTGAGTGGGGAGTGTATGGTAGAAATTACCCAGTAGACCGAATCCCTGTTCCTAACCTGAATCATTTGTTGTACGGTTTCATACCTATTTGTGGAGGAGATGGTATCAACGAGAGCTTAAAGAACGGAGGCAGTTATGATGCTCTTCAACGATCATGCAACGGCCGCGAGGATTTTACTGTATCCATTCACGATCCGTGGGCGGCTATTCAGAAACCACAGAAGGGATTATCTACAGAAAATCAGCCTTACAAAGGTAACTTTGGACAACTGATGATGTTAAAGCAAGCTAAGCCTGAGTTAAAGATCTTGCCATCAATTGGTGGTTGGACATTATCTGATCCTTTCTTCTCTTTTACCGATAAATCTAAGAGAGATCGCTTTGTGGGTTCAGTGAAAGAGTTCCTTGAAACTTGGAAGTTCTTCGATGGCGTAGACATAGATTGGGAGTTTCCTGGTGGCAAAGGTGCCAGTCCTAATCTTGGTAGCCCGCAAGATGGTGAAACATATGTTAGTCTTATGAAAGAACTCCGTGACATGTTGAATCAACTTTCTACTGAAACTGGCAAGAAATACGAACTGACTTCAGCTATCAGTGCTGATTGCAACAAGATTCAGGTTGTGAACTACAACGAAGCTCAAAAATACTTGGATTACATTTTTCTCATGAGTTATGACTTTAAAGGAGCTTGGTCAACTAGTGATCTTGGGCACCAGACGTCACTATACAATCCATCATGGAATCCAAATGAGAGTCTTACGGTCGTTTCTGGTGTAAAATGCCTGTTGACTCAAGGAGTCAAGTCAGAAAAGATTGTTGTTGGTGTCGCAATGTATGGCCGTGGTTGGACTGGTGTGCAAGGATATACGAACAACAATCCTTTCTCTGGAAAAGGTTCAGGACCTATTAAAGGTACTTGGGAATCTGGTATAGTGGATTATAGGGAAATAGCCAATGGAATAGCTCAGGGCAAATGGGAATATAATTATGATGACGTCGCCCAGGCTCCTTATGTGTTCAATAAGGTCACTGGAGATTTGATCACCTATGACGACGAAAAATCTGTCATCAAGAAGGCCAAATATGTTGTAAACAATAACTTAGGTGGTTTATTTGCATGGGAACTTGACGCTGATAATGGCGACATCTTGAATGCAATGAATAAAGGACTGGGCAATATTATGATTACGTAATAAAGATATCTTGAATGAGTGATAAAGTAGCCAAACAAATATCAGAATTCTGAAGTTTAGGTTCTTGTTCATGTAAGTTGTAATAGATATTTGTAAAATGTCCGAAAATGTTTCAATAAATTATATAAAGAAATATTTTGATTTTGACCATGAAAGTGCTGTTTGTGTTTTATTTACTTGCTCTCTCCCGTTCCTTCTGCTCCCTTGGGTCCTATAGAACCTCCATGCGAATGAAGCCGATGCTTTCCCGATCAAACAAAATTCGGGTAATATAGCGGTTATAATAGCGGATTTTAAATTTAGAACCGAAGTGGTCACATACTGTGCGGTTTCAGAGAGGTATTCGGCCGCTTGCCGTAGCTTTGAAATAAATTGTCGTCAAAGCTTTTCCAAGAAACTACAGCTGAAAATTTCTTCACTCCCTTTTTGAAGAAGTGAAGAAATTTTCATAGGTACGCGCATACACGTACAGGTGTCGTTTTTTCTTACGATGGTTTGGTTCATTTACCAGTCGCAATTGTCAAAATGTAAAAATTATAAAAAATGGACATAGCAGATTTTGGTTTGACAACGACGATATGTAGTTCTCGTACAACGAAGCGTAATTGGAATATACTCCACCATGCTACTTCAACGCAGATTTATTGGACTGTCTGTCAGTCTTTTCGCGGCATAGTTCAGTGGCTATCTGTATTAGAAATGTGAAATTTTGCATGGGTATACATATTTACGACGCGACAAATTGGTAATTTTTTTTTATCCTAAAAAATGTTTTTATTTTTGTATTAAAATGTAGGAATTTTTTTTTTTGCGAAGTACGTTACCTTACGTGTAATGTGAGGATGATTTTTTCCTTGTATATCCTATGGTGTGGAGAATCGTTGGATAGGTCTTTCAAAAATATTGCGAGTGCGTGTTTTTAGACAAATGCTCCATTTGCGAAATATTGAGTTTGCCCTCCAGCTGTAGATTGTTCGTAGATATGTGAAAAAATTCCTCGCGTAGAGGCGAAACACGTGTCGCAGAGACGACCATGGCAGTCGGGGCAGCGGCGGTCGCATGTATCTTCTGTTTCAGATGTTAGAGATTCGCCGAGACGACCACAGCAGCTGGAGCAGAGACGACCAAAGCAGCCACGGCAGTCGCATGCAACTACTAACGGTAGTGGGCGGGTGCCCACTGCGTGCTGGTGCGGGTGTAGTTTGCATGAACTAATTGGTGGCAGAAGCACGCAAAGTAGTGTAGATCAAATTGCCTGTAAATTTTACTTCCGCAAAATAACACCTGAATCAATTAACTATCTAACACAAAATATATTGAAAATTGCTTAGATGAAGTTGTTACTTGTGTAAAACTGGTAGTATCTAAACATATGTATAAGAACCTTGTAAAATTATAGAAGAATAAAACCTCACAGACTTATATATAGCAGGCATTTAATTTTTCAATAAATTTTTCATATTTCATGTTCATATGTCGATAGTTTAGTTTTCACATCAAATGTTAAAACTAAACTATAAACTATAATAGTTACCAAATATCGTATTTATATTTTTTCTTGAGTAACCCGTGGGTTTACAATTGTTTGTCCACAAACATCTGAGCTCGAGCAAGAGCTGAATATCTTAAGCCTTGTGTAGATGTCGCAGTCAATTCGTAAAATCCGCCGCAATAAATAACGTCTAGCTGTTTTAAGAAATGGTAGAGCCATTATTTCAACCCGCCTATTTATCATATGATGACACGACCGAATTGTTACCTGATGGTGTATCACCAAGGATACTATACGTATAATAATAAAATCAAATAGCTTGGCTATTTCTAATCACACGAACCTATCCAAACCTCACCAAAAGATAATTTAAATACAATTTGCCTACAGTTTGCCGTTTTGTAATGTGGCGGTTCTACCAATTAGCGACATAGACATCTGTTTATGTAGTACAGCCCCCTTACCACCATCTCTTATTGCGATTCAATAACTGAATAGAACGCTTATTCATACCAGTGAATAAGCGACTCTATTTCAAATGGAATAGAGTCGCTTATTCATTGGTATGAATAAGCAATCTATTCAATTATTGAATCGCAATAAGAGATGGTGGTAAGGGGGCCGTGCTGATTACAATCCAATTGTCAAGAATGCCCTTTTATGTTGATACGATGTAAATGTTGCTTTTGTATGACGTTTTTTTCTGGCAATAAATGCTTATTATTATTATTATATGTTCATATATAAACGATTTCTTACAATTTTAAATATAAAATTTATAAAATTCGTTTGACAATATATTATGATTAGTAAAATCCTATTTTTTTTTGTTGTGGTGTGACGTCCGCACATCCAACCATACTACACATGTAAGGCTTCCTACAACTCACCGCGATGCTCCTATTTCTGCTTGCGTGTCAATATCGACTGAATATAGTAACATAATACAAAATATAGATGATTAAATAAATTATCAGTGACATAAAAATTTATATAACATTATTCTGCAGGTGCCTAAATAATAAAATAATACACAGGTGCAACTTGTTGATATAGAATAGATACATATAGAATTCTCAAGCTGCTCTCCCATTGCAGCGCCCCACAGGGTCCTTGATTGTTACTTTGACATTAAAGCAAAGACCTATGGATACATTAAGGATGCAATAAATAATTGAGTATTGAGAAAACTCTAACCTAATCGAGAAAACCCCAAAGTCACGGTTTGCTACTTGTATTTAGTTACGGAATGGGATAAAAAAGACAAATAATTAAATAACCGGTCAAGTGCGTGTCGGGCCCGAAGCAGTCTTAGGGTTCCGAAGTTGCCCATCGCAGTATGAAATATTGTGACGGGCAATGTCATGATATCAGAAGCAATGTATCAGAAGCATATAACATATTTTCAGCATTACCAAATTCACGATATAACTTAAATTGTGATGACCTAGCGTCACAAGTTGTGATTTTTTATTTAGCATTTATGCTTTATTTAATCTATAAACGCGAAAGTGTGTCAATTGCAACATGCAGTGTGCAATTAAGCTGCTGACTGTATTGTTTTTGATTTCGTGATTACTAAGTGATGATTTGATTTTAAACTTAAATGTAACTCCAGTTAGCTTGTAAGGCTTACATGCGAAATAGTTAAGTGTTCTATTTTTTTTAGTGCCACTATGGTTCACCATATTTTGATGTTCATCGCGGCAGCTCTCACCTTTGCCGAGTGTGGATGTCCTGCCAAACCTAACATTGATTCCGGAAACAAGACCTTCATGATTGTTAAAGTCAACCAAGAAGCCACAGCTTACAACGAACTCGTCACAAAGATGGACGCAGCTGAAGTGTCTGTTACGTGGAACGTAAGTTCTGGAGATCCAGCTACTAAATCACGTGTTTTGTTAAACGGAAACGAAATCTGGGTTGGTAAGGGAGGTACCTCAGGATCTCCTATGTTTCAAGTGAAGAAAGGAGGACATTACCAACTGGTAGTCGAAATTTGCAATTCTGATGGATGCAATTCTAATGATCCTACTGAAATTGTTGTAACTGATACGGACGGTAGTCATTTGCCACGATTACGTTTTACCATTGAAGATAATAATAGGATATATTTACAAACTTCTCGTAAAGTTGTCGCTGCATACTTCGTTGAGTGGGGAGTGTATGATAGAAACTACACAGTAGACCGGATCCCTGTTCCTAACCTGACTCATTTGTTGTACGGCTTCATACCAATTTGTGGAGGAGATGGTATCAACGAGCGCTTGAAGAACGGCAGCAGTTATGATGCTCTTCAACGATCATGCAACGGCCGCGAGGATTTTACAGTGTCGATTCTCGACCTATGGGCCGCTCTTCAGAAACCACAGCAGGGATTAACTTCAGAAAATCAGCCTTACAAAGGTAACTTCGGACAACTGATGATGTTAAAGCAAGGTGATCCTAAGTTGAAGGTTTTGCCATCAATTGGTGGATGGACCTTATCTGATCCTTTCTTCTCTTTTACCGATAAATCTAAGAGAGATCGCTTTGTGGCTTCAGTGAGAGAGTTCCTTGAAACTTGGAAGTTTTTCGATGGTGTAGACATAGACTGGGAGTTCCCTGGTGACGAAGGTGCCAGCCCAAATCTCGGTAGCTCGCAAGACGGCGAAACATACGTTTGTCTTATGAAGGAACTTCGTGACATGTTGAACCAACTTTCTATTGAAACTGGCAAAAAATACGAACTGACTTCAGCTATCAGTGCTGAATGCGACATGATTCAGATTGTGAACTACAACGAATCTCAGAAATACTTGGATTACATCTTCCTTATGAGTTACGACTTCAAAGGAGCTTGGTCAATGAGTGATCTTGGCCACCATACTTCACTGTACAAATCTGAATGGAGTCCAAATGAGAGTCTTTCGGTCGATTCTGGTGTAAAATGCGTGTTGACTCAAGGAGTCAAGTCAGAAAAGATTGTTGTTGGTGTCGCAATGTATGGCCTTGGTTGGACTGGTGTTCAAGGATATACGGACAACAATCCTTTCTATGGAAAAGCTTCAGGACCTGTTAAAGGTACCTATGAATCTGGTACAATGGATTATAGAGAAATAGCCAATGGAATTGCTCAGGGCAAATGGAAATATATTTATGATTTTAGCGCCCAGGCTCCTTATGTGTTTAATAAGTCCACTGGAGATTTAATCACCTATGACGACGAAAGATCGGTCATCGAGAAGGCTAAATATGTTTTAAACAATAACTTAGGTGGTTTATTTGCATTAAAACTTGGCGCAGATAATGGCGATATCTTGAATGCTATGAATACAGGACTAGGCAATAAAGATCTCTTGGATGGATTTCGTGGTAGAGTAACCAATTTGAAAAGAGTTTTCTAAAGTTTATGTTCTTGTTCATAAAAGTTGGAATAGTATTTGCAAAATGTCCAAAAAATTTTCAACAGATTATATGAAAGAAATCGTTTGATTACAACCATGAAAGTGAAGTTTGTGTTTTATTTACTTGCTTCCTTCCGTTCTTTCTGCTCAATTTGGTCCTATAGAACCAAGCTTCATGCGAATGGAGCCGATGCCTTCCCGATCCTTCGTATACTTCAAGCCATACTCGAACTATATTTCGTTACTATTGCTACAGGGTGTTTTCAATTTAGAACGGAACATTAGAACCGAAGTGTTCACATACTTTGCCATAGTTTTGGAATAAATAGTCGTTGAGAATTTCCAATAGACTACAGCATGATGTTCTTCAAAAAGGGAGTGAAGAAAGGAGACGGGGATTTTTGGGCCTGGTTGTAAAAAGTTGCGATATGGCCTAAAAATTAGAATATATTTTTTTACAAATAATTTTTTTTAACGAGGAATATCGATTTAATTATAATCGATCAATGCGAATGAAGTAACAAATTAAAGAAGGTAATTTAAAAAACTGAAAAACCCGACTGCTTTTCTGTGTAATTTGGAAATTAAAAACCCCTAAAACAAGAAAACATGTAGCAGTTGGGACCCTACATGTGCTCTAAATTCACTAAGCCTCCGTTTCTAGAATGGTTTCTAAAATCCTAATTTTTTTTTTGTTGTGGTATGACATCCGCACATCCAGCCTTACATGTGAAGGCTTCCTACAACTCACCGCGATGCTCCTATTTCTGCTTGCGTATCAATATCGACTGAATATAGTAACATAATACAAAATATAGATGATTGAATAAAATATCATTGACATAAAAAATTATATAAAATTATTCTGCAGGTGCCTAAATAGTAAAAAATATACAGGTGCAACTTGTTGTTATAGAATAGACACATATAGAATTCTCAAGCTCCTCTCTTATTGCAGTGCCCCACAGGGTCCTTGATTGTTACTTTGATATTAAAGCAAAGACCTATGTATACATTAAGGATGCAATAAATAATTAAGTATAGAGTATTGAGAAAACTCTAACCTAATCGAGAAAACCCCAAAGTCACGGTTTGCTACTTTTATTTATATAATTAAATAACCGATCAAGTGAGTGTCTCGGCCCCACGCAGTGTTCGGGTTCCGTAGATGCCCATCGCAGTATGAAATATTGTGACGGGCAATGTTTTCTTTTATCAGAAGTATATAACATATTTTCAGCATTACAAAATTCACGATATAACTTAAATTGTGATGACCTAGCGTCACAAGTTGTGATTTTTTATTTAGCATATAAGCTTTATTTAATCTATGCTAATATTATAAACGCGAAAGTGTGTCTGTATGTCTGTTATCTCTTCACGCTTAAACCGATAAACAGATTTGGAGCAAACCTTCGTCTAAATCTGTTATTTTTTTAGTTATTACATGCAAGTACACAATAAATTTTACAACAGTATGTCAAACTGCATAGCAAATTTGTCACCTTTCATTTCCGCTCTTTTCCTGTAGTTACATTGCTACTTTTATTTATTCGATAGTGCTTAGCAATCTGCGCGGGCTTCGACCGAGCGGGATGCCGCTTATTTTTGCAATATTTTTCGTTGAATGTTCCGCTCCTTTTGGACGTGCCATGATGTTATACAGCCTTCCTCGATAAATGGGCTATTCAAGACTAAAATTGGTTAGACTATTTAATTTTTCAATGCGGCCCAGTAGGTATTGGAATTAACACGTTTAACCGAACAATAAACTCTTCAGTTTCATAACATTAGCATCGATTCAAAACTAAATATACATATACGACGAGCTCGGTGGTCGAATGGTTAGCAATGGCCACTTTGACTCCGAGGTCGCGGGTTCGAATCCCGCACAAGACAAACATTTGTGTGCATGAACATGTCTGTTTGTCTTGGTCTGGGTGTTTTCTATGTATTATAAGTATGTATTTACAAAAAAAAAATGTATTTAAGTACATTATCAGTTGTCTAGTACCCGTAACACAAGCTTTGCGCTTAATTTGGGACTAGATGGTTCTGTGTCAATTGTGCAGAAATATTTATTTATTATATAGGCACGTGCAAGTTATACTCATATTTACGTGCATGCAGCACGTAAATATGAGTATAACTAGACGTACACTTTTTGTAATTAAGCTGCTGATTGTATTGTTTTTGATTTCGTGATTACTAAGTGATGATTTGATTTTAAACTTAAATGTAACTCCAGTTAGCTGTTAAGGCTTACATGCGAAATAGTTAAGTGTTCTATTTTTTTAGTGCCACTATGGTTCACAAAATTTTGACGTTCATCGCGGCAGCTCTCACCTTTGCCGAGTGTGCATGTCCTGGCAAACCTAACGTTGATTCCGGAAACAAGACCTTCATGATTGTTAAAGTCAACCAAGAAGCCACAGCTTACAACGAACTCGTCACAAAGATGGACGCAGCTGAAGTGTCTGTTACGTGGAACGTAAGTTCTGGAGATCCAGCTACTAAATCACGTGTTTTGTTAAACGGAAACGAAATCTGGGTTGGTAAGGGAGGTACCTCAGGATCTCCTATATTTCAAGTGAAGAAAGGAGGACATTACCAACTGGTAGTCGAAATTTGCAATTCTGATGGATGCAATTCTAATGATCCCACTGAAATTGTTGTAGCTGATACGGACGGTAGTCATTTGCCACGATTACGTTTTACCATTGAAGATAATAATAGGATATATTTACAAACTTCTGGTAAAGTTGTCGCTGCATACTTCGGTGAGTGGGGAGTGTATGATAGAAACTACACAGTAGACCGGATCCCTGTTCCTAACCTGACACATTTGTTGTACGGCTTCATACCAATTTGTGGAGGAGATGGTATCAACGAGCGCTTGAAGAACGGCAGCAGTTATGATGCTCTTCAACGATCATGCTACGGCCGCGAGGATTTTACAGTGTCGATTCTCGACCTATGGGCCGCTCTTCAGAAACCACAGCAGGGATTAACTTCAGAAAATCAGCCTTACAAAGGTAACTTCGGACAACTGATGATGTTAAAGCAAGGTGATCCTAAGTTGAAGGTTTTGCCATCAATTGGTGGATGGACCTTATCTGATCCTTTCTTCTCTTTTACCGATAAATCCAAGAGAGATCGCTTTGTGGCTTCAGTGAGAGAGTTCCTTGAAACTTGGAAGTTTTTCGATGGTGTAGACATAGACTGGGAGTTCCCTGGCGAAGGTGCCAGCCCTAATCTCGGTAGCCCGCAAGACGGCGAAACATACGTTTGTCTTATGAAGGAACTCCGTGACATGTTGAACCAACTTTCTATTGAAACTGGCAAGAAATACGAACTGACTTCAGCTATCAGTGCTGAATGCGACATGATTCAGATTGTGAACTACAACGAATCTCAGAAATACTTGGATTACATCTTCCTTATGAGTTACGACTTCGAAGGAGCTTGGTCAATGAGTGATCTTGGCCACCATACTTCACTGTACAAATCTGAATGGAGTCCAAATGAGAGTCTTTCGGTCGATTCTGGTGTAAAATGCGTGTTGACTCAAGGAGTCAAGTCAGAAAAGATTGTTGTTGGTGTCGCAATGTATGGCCTTGGTTGGACTGGTGTTCAAGGATATACGGACAACAATCCTTTCTATGGAAAAGCTTCAGGACCTGTTAAAGGTACTTATGAATCTGGTATAATGGATTATAGTGAAATAGCCAATGGAATTGCTCAGGGCAAATGGGAATATATTTATGACTTTAGCGCCCAGGCTCCTTATGTGTTTAATAAGACCACTGGAGATTTAATCACCTATGACGACGAAAGATCGGTCATCGAGAAGGCTAAATATGTTTTAAACAATAACTTAGGTGGTTTGTTTGCATTAAAACTTGACGCAGATAATGGCGATATCTTGAATGCTATGAATACAGGACTAGGCAATAAAGGTCTCTTGTATGCGCTTCGTGGTAGAGTAACCAATTTGGAAAGAGTTTTCTAAAGTTTAAAGCAAAATGTCCGAAAAATTTTCAACGGATTATATGAAAGAAATCGTTTGATTTCAACCATGAAAGTGAAGTTTGTGTTTTATTTACTTGCTTCCTTCCGTTCTTTCTGCTCAATTTGGTCCTATAGAACCAAGCTTCATGCGAATGGAGCCGATGCCTTCCCGATCCTTCGTATACTTCAAGCCATACTCGAACTATATTTCGTTACTATTGCTACAGGGTGTTTTCAATTTATAACGGAACATTAGAACCGAAGTGTTCACATACTTTGCCATAGTTTTGGAATAAATAGTCGTTGAGGTTTTCCAATAGACGCATGATGTTCTTCAAAAAGGGAGTGAAGTTTAACCCTTTCTCCCGATTTCCCAGGGAGCCCATCACCAGATCCTGATTTGATTAATATGAGACCACCTGAAGAGTGTACCCTCTCAAACAAATAAGAATTATTAAAATTAACATCTGAGGCGTGTGTCTAGTAGGAAAGTTCAGTTTTCAAATTTGAATTACACAACGGTTGGCGCGATGAAGTGGGGAGGGGTCTCAATCGACGCGTTAGATGTGCAGGTTTAACTTAAAAAGTCATACCGCAGCCAAATAACAATTCCTTTGAGAGTTGTTATGTTCTTGCGAGTGAGTGAGGTTTCCAGGAGGAAAGGAATGAGCGTAGGTTGGCAACGGATCAGCGACCCCATGATGTTGCTGATCCATGGGCGGATGTGATTGCTTTCCATTAGGTCACCCCTCTCATAAATATATATAAAATAAATTATTGCACAATTTACACAGCGCCATCTAGTCCCAAATTAAGCGCAAAGCTTGTGTTATGGGTACTAGACAACTGATAAATGTATTTAAATACATTTTTTTTTGTAAATACATACTTATGATACATAGAAAACACCCAGATCAAGACAAACAGACATGTTCATGCACACAAATGTTTGTCTTGTGCGGGAATCGAACCCACGACCTCGGAGTCAAAGTGGCCATTGCTAACCATTCGACCACCGAGCTCGTCAAAAAAGGTTTGCTTTGGCTCAAAGCAGGTAATGAACCGCTTACACCCCGAAACTATATGTATATTTGTTTTGAAAACCTTAGTATATTACCTAATAGGTGTAACTTTTCAATCCCACCATTGTTAGCAACCCCGCGCGGCCGGTTTATTGCCAGTTTCAAAGTAATTCCCTTAGTTTTGATTGTTCAATAGCCAAACTAGGGTATTGCACAAAACATTGCCAATTTAAACATGCGGTTTGGATCCCAATGATAAGGTCAAATTGTATCAGTTGAAACTAACTTTCCTTGGGATATGAAGAAGCCTAAAGGATTAATTCACTTTTGGAAATGAATAGGCTCCAAAACCACTGAACTGATTTTGATGAAACTTGTCACAATTAAAGACCTCGATACGCTTGTAGTTTGTGTCGAAACAAAATTGAGATCGATCATGTGTCCTTGTGGAATGATCATCAAATACATTATTGGTACTATGTATATTGAACGTGTTAATATGTAAGTTGTAATCACGTTCCCCCATGTATATAAAGAGTTGTGTAATCTGTAAAAAGCGAGTTATATTGTAGACATCGTTATATCAGATTAAAACATACTAGCAAGTGTATACGATATTTTTAATTACTTCGGATAATTCCCCGGTTATCACCCATCGGCATTCAGTACGCGCAACTGACCCCAACAACATTGAAATCAATGGTGAACGTATGTTCACCATTGATTCAGCGAATCTACTCGCTCTACTCAATCCGGCCTAGTTTATATATCGTTCCATGTTTTTAGATGTACAGTACATTGAAGCGCGGCGTTGTACTTCTAAATCTACGGGTATCTAATACACCCGCTACTTCGGGTAGTGCCTCTGTGCTTACAGTTCTATACGATTTACATAAAATATCAGAGCAAGGCGCTGGTTTTCTAGCAATTTACGACGTTCTGTACCTATAGTAGTTTGCGTAATATACTAATAACAAAATGATGATGAATGAAACCGTCAGTCTATAGATGCTTGCTATAAAGTATCGCTCGCGTGCAGCTGACCTCGCTGACCATCGGAACAACTCCACACTTAAGGCACAGCATAGTAATACAACCTGTACTTAAACTTCATACTAGCGCCCAAATCAGCGCATGCACACAGCCAAGCGTCATTTACACGACCGCTCAAGAAGTTTTGGTGCGCGGCGCACCGATTTGGGCGCTAGTATGAAGTTAAAGTACTGGTTGTATTACTATGCTGTGCACCGAGTGCAGCTGAGCAGGCCTCAAAGCTGGTTCCCCGGAGATGAAAATCTAGCTAATGAATGTTTTTGCAATGTAAGTGCAATGCACAGATAGAGTTTGAAAAAACGGCTTAAAATTAATAAACGTGTAAACGTTGTACTTAATAACTTATGGCTGCCTAGTATGGTGGCCGAAAGTCAAACAAGTGACAAGTAAGACGTCACTGACGAAACTGCAACGATTAGTCTGCTGTGCAGCCACGGGATCGTTTCCCACTACACCTACAGCAGCTATGGAAATGGTCCTAGACCTGTTACCATTACATATATTCATTGAGGGGGAGGCTTGCAAAGCCTTATACAGGATCGAAACAGCTGGCCTATGGAATCGACATTCCGCTCAGACCAGGCATACGCATATGGAGTTTACATTAGAACTCAAAAGTAAGATGGAAATGTGCAGTGACAAGATGTTGCCGAAGTATATTTTCAAAAGGAACTACAGAATACATCTTCCAACTAGGGATGAGTGGAAGAAAAATGACTTCAAGCCTAAAGAGGAAAATAGCCTCATATGGTACACTGATGGCTCCAAAACATTGGAAGGTACAGGAGCGGGCATTTTCTCTAAGGACGTACAACACAGCCAGAGTATGGGGCAATATGCTACTGTATTTCAAGCTGAAATGTATGCCATAACTGCTTGTGCAAAAATGAATTTGGATAATAAGGTCGTAAATCGACACATCTATATTCTCAGTGACAGCCAGGCAGCTCTCATGGCCCTGAGCTCTGACAGGGTGGAAAGTAGACTAGCTCTTGCGAGTATAGATGCCCTTAATAAACTGGGCAGAAATAATGCGCTGGAGTTGGTCTGGGTTCCTGGACATACAGGTGTTGGGGGCAATGAGAAGGCTGATGAACTGGCAAGGGAGGGATCAAGCAGAGATTTTATTGATCCTGAACCCTTCGTAGGTCTCTCGTATGGGACAGTCATTACGGCCATAAATAATATGGCGCAGTCTAGGCATCTGGCTGAATGGAAGAAGATGAGTGGAATACTTCATTCCAAGGAAACCATCGGCGAAGGCACGATAAATTGGTACAAATATGTACAGAAATATGACAGAAAACGAATACGTCTCATCCTTGGAGCACTGACTGGACATTAATCCAGCTAAAGTCTGGAAGTTTCTGAAATCACTTGGAGTTGGAAAAAATCCTCATAATAATCCTGTCAACGTCGATATAGAGGCTCTTAACAGTCATTTCTCCTCGTCTGCTGCTTTTGATAGCAGCACAAAAACTAATACTCTTAACTTTCTTTCATCACTTCCAACTCCAGATTATCCACCCTTCTCGTTTACTCAGTTTTCCAGTTGTGATGTTGAGAAGAACATACGTTCGGTGGCCTCAAATGCCGTGGGGGATGACAGCGTTAGTCGTGCTATGATACTACCCATCCTTGATATTATTCTTCCCGTTATCACGTTTATCCTTAACAATTCTATTACCTCTGGAGTTTTTCCTGCTGTTTGGAAAAATGCCCACATTGTCCCTGTTCCCAAAAAACCCAATCCTTTAACTTTTTCTGATTTTCGGCCGATCTCTATTCTCCCCTTTTTATCCAAAGTTCTTGAACGCATGGTCCAGCAGCAATTAAGTAATTTTGTAAATAAAAATCAAATCCTTAGCCCTTTCCAATCTGGTTTCCGTCCTGGTCATAGCACGACTACTGCACTTGTGAATATTACAGATGATATCCGTTCTAACATGGACAATTCACACCTTACGGTATTGACGTTGTTGGACTTCAGCAATGCTTTCAACACTGTTGATTTTGATGTATTGTTGTTGCAGCTGCGTTCTCTCAACATATCTCCAATGGTAATTGATTGGTTTCATTCTTACCTGTTTGGGCGTCGCCAGCGCGTGCGTATTGATAACACATTTTCTGCATGGTGTTCTATTGGTGCTGGCGTCCCACAGGGTGGCGTGTTGTCTCCTCTTTTATTTGCCTTATTCATTAATTCCATTACAAAAGATCTTCGCTGCTCCTGCCATCTTTATGCAGATGACCTTCAAATATATACAAATGCTCCTCTGACTCAGGTACCTAGGGCAATATCAACCATGAACGAAGACCTTTCACGCATAGCCAAATGGAGTCAATCGCATGGCCTAATTGTGAATCCATCTAAAACACAAACAATTATTATAGGTAGTTCACGTTTAATAACTAAAATCGATTACGATAGCCTTAGTCCTGTAATTTTCAATGGAACTCTTATTAAATACAGTAACACAGTGAAAAACCTAGGAGTTATATTTGATAGTAACTTTTCCTGGTCTCCACAAATTGCTAGTATTAGTAAAAAGCTTTTTGGTGCCGCCTCTTCTCTAAGGAGGTTAAGGAATTTCCTGCCACTAGATACAAAAGTTGCGTTGGCTCAATCGTTACTTCTTCCTATCCTCGACTATGCCGATTCCTGTTATCTTGATCTTACTGAAGATCAACTTAACAAACTTGAGCGTCTTCAAAATCTTTGTATCCGATTCATATTTGGACTTCGCAAATATGACCATGTCTCCGAATTTCGCACTCGGCTCAAGTGGCTCCCTATAAGACTTCGCCGGAACTGGCATATAGTTTCCCTTCTGTATTCTGTCCTTTTCAATCCGTCTACACCTAACTACTTAAAAGATCGCTTTGTATTCCATACTGAGACGCAAGGTCGTGCGTTACGTAGTAGCCTTCTCCTTCGCCTTAAAACGCCTACTCATTCTAGTCAATTTTACTCAAAGTCGTTCTCGGTTCAAGCGGTTCGTCTTTGGAATGTTCTGCCATTGAATATTCGGAATGCTCAAACTCTTACTTCCTTTAAAACTCTTGTAAAAGCTTATTACCTTTCACTGAATTCTGTTTAATTGTCTGTATATGTTTACTGTATATTATCCTAATAATGTGTATGTATGTGTGTATGTATATGTGTATGTATATATGTGTATATATGAATATATATATTTGTATGTATATATTTGTGTATGTATATGGGTATGTATCTTATATATGTTAATACGTGTATTTATTTATTAATTTTTTTTATTTATGAGACCTTTCTCACTATAGCTTATTATATCATTTACTTTTATTACAATGCGCCACCTACCTTTTTTGCTTTTGTTCATTGTTAATGTAATATATATGGTTGCCTGGAAGAAATCGCATCGCGATAAGGCCGCCCTTTGTACTCTAATTCTGTATGTACTTTTGTTTGTATTTTATTATTGGTGCAATAAAGTATATTGTATTGTATTGTATTGTATTGTATGCCTGCCATGGGCACCTATACAGGATGAGACTTGTCAATAGCCCAGAATGCAGAACATGCAAGGAATCTTATGAGACCATGAAGCACTTGATGTGTCAATGTGATGCCCTAGCTGGCAAACGAATGGCAATCCTAGGAAAGGCATACCCAGACCTGGAGGACTACAGGCTCTTCTCAATTAAAGATGTACTAAAGTACATGGAATATGTCTTAAGACACTCAGGGGAGAGTTACTAAAGGATAGGGAGTGCACAAAAGATCCGACAGGGTCGACGTGCCACCGGTGCTACAGCACTGGACCCATTTCAAGATAAGATAAGATAAGATAAGGCACCTGCGAATAAGGTTCAATATTGAATGAGGATTACTGACGCTTTTTTCAACGAACGCATTTGTTTAAACGAAAATGAAACGAACGTTAATCGATAGTAAACCTAAACTTGTTGAAGGTAAGGTTTATTATTGCATATATGGCTAGCTAATTAATACAGCACGACGCGACGTGGCAGTAATTATGTGTATCAATTATAGATGGCGCTATATCAAAATTGTCAAATTATCAGACAACATTGCAAAAAATTTAAACGAAAAACGCTTATTTTTATAAGCGTGCTTATCTGCTTACGCTGATAAGCAGACTTTTTTAAGCGCTTTTCGTTTAAGCGCTCAACTCTATGCACAGACATTGACTGTTATGTTTTTTTTTTTTGAAGCATCGCCATTAAAGTTAATTTGGTTGCAGTTCCGATTTTGGTCGATAATTCCCACCGCTTCAACTACGCTCTGCAAGTTATTTTGTTTCTTGAAAACTTGTGTGATCAAATCAGTTGTTCAAAAGTAAAACATTAGCCAAAGTTCTACCGCAATACGTTCTGAACGGGAACCGTGAAACCAGCGGTTCTCAACGTGGGCAATGTAAATGGGTTATATAGATTTTCGAGTACTGGTAAAAAGCAGTTTTACGAAATGCATGCAATGAAAACAATCTAAAACTCACTAAAATGTAAAAAAAAAGATTTTTTGGTAGTTGAGACAGATTACTAGTCCCATCTTCATTCTGAACTTTCACACCGTATTCGTGTTCGTCATGTTTCTAGTTGCCGTACTTATTACAATTTAAGGCGGCCCTGAGAAATTGTCGACAACATTTTCCTGTGAGACTACCTCATGGGGTCCTTCAAAAATGGCGTGAAGAGATTTTTATAAGATCGGCAACGCGCGTCTAATGACCTTGGTATTGCAGGTGTCCAAAATCTGCGGCAACTTCTTTCCCTCAGGCAGGGTATTCTTGTTTGCTATTCTATATTCAGGGTATTCTAGTTCAGACACAGAAACTAAAATAATAAAAAAAAGATGTTATATTATTTATTATGTAATTGTATACAAAGATAATGAAAATAAATATATTATTATTATTACCTTTGTGGTATAAAAAAAGATACACTATATGTTTCAGAACCACTGTTAAACAGAAGCTAATTAACTGGATCTTTATCGTGTGGAGATTTGTTCCGCCGCTTCGGCTCGAGTATAACGACTTTATCGGCAGTTCGAGAACTTTCTTCAACTCTGAGGTTTCAGCTATTAGTCACTATTGACTTATGCTCGGCACACACGAGGCTAGTTTTCAGGCTAGTAAGCTTACCTAAAATAGTAGTATGTAGGAAGCTTACCTAAATTAGTAGTAAGAGGAAAGTAAGCCAAGTTACTACCTAGTAACTCGGCCTGTTCTAGATATTAGATAGTAGCTCGGCTTGTTCTAAACACTAGATAGTAACTCGGCTTGTTCTAGACACTAGATAGTAACTCGGCTTGTTCTAGACACTAGATAGTAACTCGGCTTGTTCTAGATACTAGATAGTAACTCGGCTTGTTCTAGACACTAGATAGTAACTCGGCTTGTTCTAGATACTAGATAGTAACTCGGCTTGTTCTAAACACTAGATAGTAACTCGGCTTGTTCTAGACACTAGATAGTAACTCGGCTTGTTCTATACACTAGATAGTAACTCGGCTTGTTCTAGACACTAGATAGTAACTCGGCTTGTTCTAGACACTAGATAGTAACTCGGCTTGTTCTAGACACTAGATAGTAACTCGGCTTGTTCTAGACACTAGATAGTAACTCGGCTTGTTCTAGACACTAGATAGTAACTCGGCTTGTTCTAGACACTAGATAGTAACTCGGCTTGTTCTAGACACTAGATAGTAACTCGGCTTGTTCTAGACACTAGATAGTAACTCGGCTTGTTCTAGACACTAGATAGTAACTCGGCTTGTTCTAGACACTAGATAGTAACTCGGCTTGTTCTAGACACTAGATAGTAACTCGGCTTGTTCTAGACACTAGATAGTAACTCGGCTTGTTCTAGACACTAGATAGTAACTCGGCTTGTTCGAGACACTAGATAGTAACTCGGCTTGTTCTAGACACTAGAAGGTAACTCGGCTTGTTCTAGACACTAGATAGTAACTCGGCTTGTTCTAGACACTAGATAGTAACTCGGCTTGTTCTAGACACTAGATAGTAACTCGGCTTGTTCTAGACACTAGATAGTATAGATAGTAACTCGGCTTGTTCTAGATACCAGTGAGTAACTCGTTTTTTTCTAGATACTAGATAGTAACTCGGCTGTTATGCACATGCTATGCAATTAAACGAACAATTCATGATCAGATTTCGCCGAGACGACCACAGCAGCTGGAGCAGAGACGACGATAGTGAGTGGTGCCGGCAGGCAGTAATTTGCATGAACTAATTGTTGATCAGTAATGTAGGGTTTCCGTGATATCAAAGGTTGAATCAATCAATCAGTCAAAAGTTTATTTGCGAAGAATAAGAAATAGAAAAAGTTACATAGTCCATCATATTCTGCTGAATGAAAATCAACTTTTATATTAGGCGAAAAAAAATTGGAGAAGTTAAAATAGGCTAAATAAATCTAAGACAAGTGAAAATTGCGAAAATAAATCAGGCCTATAGTTTGTATGCCAATAGGACAGGACAGAAGTAACAAAATTAGGCGATCCAATAAAAACCCTCTGAAGAGTGACATAGGCTACTTTTTATCAATGTGGTGAGTGACTAGTAGAAATCTCCTGTCTGTACTTTTAATAAATTTATAAAAAAAAAAAAACAGGTTGCACTCCAGGAGTGCTGGCAGAAGTGAAAACTTGAACATTAACATTGTGCATTTTTAATATTTTGGAATGGTTAGGGAATAATTTCGCACAAATTGCTTTATCAGTATAAAAGTACTATCATTTATGTGGTAAAATACAATATTCATTTATTGCGCTATCGTACACGAACATGACAATTTATATTACATTAAAAATAGACAGCAGGAGTAGGCATACATTTTCGCCGCGCGATAGAATAAGAGGGAATATTACTTCCTCTCCTACGCCGCGGCGGTCTCCTCTCCCTCCGTCTTACGAAATTTCGATCAGGCCACGTGTCCTGACGCGATTTTAACATTTTTTACCCATCCCAAAAAGTGCACCACGCCGCTAAAGAAGTCTTCACTTCAAAAACACCGGTCCTCCTTTCTACTTAAAACACCGGATCAAACACGTACTGAAACTTTATAGTTAATTGCTTTAATATCAAGCTAGCGGTAAGCTTGTCTAGAAAGTACTTTCTAATGAACTCAGGTGAGTAGAAACCTTTCAATTTCGAAGTACTCGTCCCTATTAAAATTACTTTGAACAATTTGATAACTAGTTCAAGTTGCTGAAGATGCTCTGAACTAAAATATTAGCACCGAGCTCCATGATTGTTCAAATTATTGAACAAAGAGAGCGAAACACTTTTATATTCTTTGCTTGGATAATCAGAACTTATTACATTTTTTCTACGTCCGTGGAGCAAGTTATTAAGAAAGAATCTTCTAAACTATCACCATATCTCGGCCACTCCATACAAATTTTGTGTCTATATGAACAATAACATCTGTCTAAAAAAATTTACAACTCATGAACAATAACGTCTGTCATTATCATCAGTCTGTATCTACCCACTGTTGGATATAAGCCTCCCCGAATGCTTTCCACCAAATGCGATCCTGCGCCGCTTCCAGCCGCTGTCTTAAGGTCATCGGACTCTCTAGTACAGAGTTTCCTAACCTTTTTAATGTTGTTACCCCTTTTACCAATAGAGGAAACAAATTTTACCCCCCTCCTTAGATTAGATTTTATTGGCTTGTATTAATTTGTTACCTTTTATCAGCTTGATTACCCTTACAGAATTCCCCCTTTTTTCATTCCCATCTTTTCTCATTTTACCCCTGAGGGGGTAATTACCCCTAGGTTCGGAACCAAGGCTCTAGTAGGAGGGCGTCCAACGCGTCGTCGTTCTACGCGTGGACTTCTCTCTAATATCTTCCTCCCCCATCTGCCATCACTTACTCGGCAGATGTGACTGGCCCAGTGCCACTTCACTCTATGCAGAGATATGTAATAATGTGCAGAGAGGAAATGATCGTGTGTGCGTGCGGCGCCTTGTTTGTAAGTTCCAGATTCGTCTCAGAGGGGAGGTGAGGTCGACACAAGAGAGCGGCAGGGAGAAGCCGCAATGTACGTAGTACCACAGTATTAGGTACTATTATGCTTTTAAAACTGTGGTAGTACTATAACTTATACTGTGCCACAGTTTTAAAAGCATACAGTTGGGCATCAAAGGTACTTGCGCAGAGCAAGGGAGGTGAACCCGCGGAGAAGCGGGCGGTGCGGTCAGCGTCCAACAAACAAGCGCAGTTTGTGAGAGCTGCCGTGAAAGGCAGTCACGAACGCGTACTGAGTGTTTTAAACTATATTTTAGGGTTTATATTTAATATAGAAAATAGTAATACTGTGACTGAGCTATCACGTTTTATAAATTAAAATAGGGAACCGTATCAACCCATATTCATTCCTGTGCTGGGAGACGGGTCTCCACTCTACCTAATACCAATTTCCCGAGTTATAAAAAAACTGTGGTAAAGTTTACAGATTATTAACTTATTAGCGAATAATTCTTTAAAATAACTCGTACGGGTACCAGGGGGCCTACTGCCGAGGCTGGAGCCGATTACCATCGGATTTTTTGATCGCCAAAATAGATCTTATGTTTAAGTTAATGACAAATTTCTTTAGCTTAGTCGGTAGAACTCTATCATTTCTACCAGCAAAGTTAATCACAATTACCGCCAATCTAAGCTAAACTTTGATTTTCGCAATCAAAAAATCCGATGGTATTCGGATACAGCCTCGGCGGTAGGTCCCCTGGGACCCGTATGTATTGGAGTGATTTTAAAGAAGTTTCACGTCAAAAAGATGTTATAAACAAACAAACAGTCTCAAATTTACTTGAACTAGATGGCGCTGTTTAAGGGGCCATCCATAAATTACGTCACACGTTAAGAGGGAGGGAGGGGACCGACGAAGTGTGATATTGTGGGACAAGGGGGTGGGAGGGGTCCTAAATTTAGTGACGTGACATTTCAAAATTTATTATAATTTAAGTGTTAAAACACGAACTTTGAACTAGTAACGAAAAACTCAAAAACATTGCAACTCTAGATGTAAAATTTCAAAATATGTGACGTCACACTAGGGTGGGTGCGAGTTTCACAAATGTGACCAGCTGTGACAATAACGGGGAAGGGGGGGGAGCGTCAAAAAATCATTAAATTGGTGTGACGTAAATTATGGATCGCCATGGCCATGACCAGTTTTGGAATATTTTTTATTTTGTAATTATATTTTCACTCGAGTATCGCTTGTATCTATTGATTGCAGAAATCGCCTTAACACAATTTTCTCAGTACCTATTCAGAATATATTTTACACACAAAAGGATAATCTTTTCCAAAAATATCTCCAATGGAACTAAATTCTGTGATGTTTTATATACTGTTTATATTTAGATATCCAGTCGTTTATTTTTAGTGTGATTCTAAAAATAAAAGCTACCGTTTAAATCTTACAAGTAAATGCGGGTAATTACTAAGGGACCATTAAGCCGTACCACAATCATGGTGAAGTAAATTCATACAGAGTGTTCATTGGTTTGGTCACACTGTGGAACATACCTACTCTTGTTTATTATGGCAGAAGACAGCCGACAAGTAACATGGGTCATAATAATTAAGCTTAAATGCATCTTTTTTATACTACGTCGGGTGGAAACAAGCATACGGCCCGCCGGATGTGAAGCCGTTACCATAGCCATATAGACGCTCGCAACATGAAATTTCACTTACATGCAACCCTCGCTGCCAACGCAACAAATCCGTCCTGATGACTTCACTCGGTCTCAACAACCCAACTCGGTCACAATAACATACATCTCAATCATCATCATCAGGTCCATTTTAGTCTCCACTACAGAAGCACGACCCTCTCTCGTCCGTCTTAGACGGAAGGAGGATTTGGCCTACACTCCTCATGCTGGCCAAACGGGTTGGGGAGGCCTGATCGATATTTGATAATGTATTTCCCTTAGTCGCCTTGTACGACATCCACGGGAAGAAACGGAGTGATTCTATTCTAGTCTGCCGGAAATCACACGGTCAAAATACATCTCAATATATGACAGAATTATACAGGAAATTTACAACAAGGAGATGTATAAAAGGCGGTCTTGTGACTATAAGTAATCATTTCCAGCTAACTTTTAAGAATAGAAATAATGATCAAAAGTAGAAGTGTAATAAAAGGTAGAGTTCCAAAACACTCCAGGCTTAAATAATAGAACTTTGGAGTCCCTCTTACAAGTATTCTTTTTAAATCCTGAGAGAATCGGAGCATAAATTTATATTATGCCATCAACTTGAAGCTATCTAGTTTCATTTAAAAATTTAAGTTTATAAATTGGTAGATGATTTTATAACAAATTTTCAAAACCTGTCCTCTATGCCAATGTTCAAAGTGTGCGCCGCGGCTCACTGGTGTGCCGTGGTCATTAGTTGGTGTGTTTCGAAAAAATAAGGATATCTCATAAAGCTAAATAGACCGACGGAAGAAAAATACTTACACAAATAAAAACTGATTTCTTATTTATGGTGTACCTCCAAAAATTTTCCTTGTCCAAGATGTACCTTAAACAAAAAAGTTTGCGGATCACTGCTCTACGTCAGTGGTTCTTGATTAGTTTTTCCTGCATACTCCTTCAAGAAATAGCTCAATCTCGTGTACTCTTTCTTGCGTTGTAGTATACGGATTTATTTCTTAATGACTAACATATTTAAGCCCCTTGCTGCAACTTCTCGTACCCTCAGGGGTATGCTTACCGCTAGTTGGGATATTCCGCTCTAAACTACCTATTGTCAGGCCTGTGTCACTCCGCCATTCGGCCGAGTTATTTACCTACACGCCCGACGCCCCCGAGAGCAATAATTAGTCGAGTGTCACGCGCGCTCTCTTACGCACGCGGTATGCGATGACCACCACGCCTACTAAATATATCGGTATTTATGGTCGGTTATTTTGTTTAGCGCTTAAAATACATACCTACATCTATTTTACAAATACTTTCCGTGTTAAAGATACATCCGAGTTATTATTGGGACAATGTGAATAGTAAACCTGATCTGTAAGTACGTACAGTCATGATTCCTGTTAAAACTTACTCTAAAATTATACATGTTATCAGTGTCAACATTACGTAACATTATTGTTACTAAGTACCTACCTATGTACTTAATAATCACAGAGTATGATATAGTAATATAAGTAAATACAGCAGAGTAATAAACATACACATACGTAAACCTACTAAATTTTTTGGTAGTTTAAGTATATGTATTTTATTGATCATTAATAAACAAGCGTATGTATTTATACCTATCTACGCGAGCGCTTCATGTTCTACACGTGGTTCAACCCTATGAGCGATACGCAGCCCGGTTACGTCAACGGCGAGACAAACCATTTTGCAAAAGCAGCGGCGGTCGCTCGTAACGCGTTACATATAGGGGTTACTTTCGATTGCCCCTGCCGCTGAAAGACTTAGGTACGAATACAGCTGCAGAATTATTTTGGACCGTATTAGCGCGTATCGAAGGTTGATATTTTATTAATTTTTATTCCAATCGTGTCGTAAGTGGATTTCTGTTAGAGTATATTATTCTGTGCTATTGTCAAAATGTCGAGTAAGATTGGTAATGCCTGTGCATTTTTAGGGTTATTATGCTATTACTGAGACTTCGCTGTCCGTCCGTCCGTCCGTCTGTCACCAGGCTGTATCTCATGAACCGTGATAGTTAGACAGTTGACATTTTCACAGATGATGTATTTCTATTGCCGCTATAACAACAAATACTAAAAAACAGAATAAATATAATTATTTAAGGGGGGCTCTCATACAACAAACGTGATTTTTTTTCTCCTTTTTGTTCGATACTGATAACGGCAACAGGTAGACGCTTGAAATATTCACAGAATATTTAGTTACATATTCACTTTAAAACTAAATAATGAAATAAAAATAAAACAAATATTTAAGGGGGGCTCCCATGGCATCAACAGACATGTTTTTTTTGCCGTTTTTATAGATAATTTTTAATAATATTGGTACGTAACCCTTCGTGTGCCAGTCCGACTCGCACTTGGCCGGTTTTTTTACAAAATGTCTTCATACAGTTTGTTGGTCAAGTCCCGCTTTTTTAGCTAAAGTGTAGTGTCCATCACATGTCCTGCTTTTGGTGGTGGACGCAAAAAAATATGATTTAGTTTAATGAAATTTATGGACTGATCACCAAAATTTGGATCTTTGGAATATATGCAATTTAGGAGTTTTGTATTTTTTACATATTTTACAGCAATGAAAATGATTTTAATCTTTTCATTGTATACCTACGTTCGTGCCAAAAACACATATACTTTCATTCTATTAAAAAACTGTTGAATATTTATCAAATTTTATGTCCCGCTTTTTTACATTTAAATATTTAAAATCCCGCTTTGATCAAAAATGAATCTCTCAACGCTGCCAGGTACCCAGAGTTCTATCACCATCATCATCAGGGGATTTTAGTCTCCACTACAGGAGCACGACCCTCTCTCGTCCGTCTCAGACAGAAGGAGGATTTGGCCTACACTCCGCACGCTGGCCAGACGGGTTGGGGAGGCCTGATCGATGTTTTATAATGTATTTCGCTTAGTCGCCTTGTACGACATCCATGGGAAGAGACGGAGTGATTCTATTCTAGTCTGCCGGAAACCACACGAGAGTTCTATCACAATGGTATAAATGAAATTCCCACGAGATAGCAGAAACGTATGACAATGAGAGTAAATACTTTGATTAAATAAATATATTTAACAAAATGGTAATTTAACACTTTAATCCCTATTCATTAATTAGGTTTAATAGTATAATGTATGTGGATTTTATTTTTATACTACGTCGGGTGGCAGGCAAGCATACGGCCCGCCTGATGTGTATATACACATAAAATATCGCTCGTGTGCCGCCACTGTCGCTGCCAACGCAGCATTTCCTTCCTTTCTGGTGACCTCACTCACTCGCAGGAGCACAACAACCCTCAAGGGAATTGTTATTTGGCTGACCGCAGCAGAATACCGATTCTGTGAGGTGGAGGTACATTCCCCAGTCGGGTAGCTTACAATTACGCTCCCTACCTCTCTTTAAAAGGATGTGATGTGCGAGATTGAATTTCGCCATGTGTGAGACATCTCACACATGGCGAAATTCAATCTCGCACATCCAAAAGAAAGTGAAGACCGTCGATAGCGGACAGTAATCGTTTTTGACGTGAATTGTTTACCATAGGGAGGCAATTCATCGAGAATCGAAAATCGAGGGATACAGTTTGGTGTTGCAGTTACAAATCTATCATCTCCATCCAAAATTCAATCACACCACTGGATAGATGACGGATCAAAGAATTTATTAAACTTAATAAGGACAATGGAACATCGCGTGAGGGGGTCGGGGAAGCGCTGCCATTTTGAGATAATTTTAGTGCATATAACGTATTCACGGGTTGTACGTGAATACGTTATATACACAGCCGTGTCCATGGCACAGTACCAGTCGGGTAAAAAATGTTAAACTCGCGTTAGAACACGTGGCCTGATCGAAAATTCGTAAGACGGAGCGGCGCAGACCGGCGGCGTAGCGTAGGAGAGGAAGTGATATCTCCCTCTCTTTCTACCGCGCGGCGAAAATGTATGCCTGCTCCTGCTGTTTATTTTTAATGTAATATAAATTGTCATGTTTGTGTACGATAGCGCAATAAATGAATATTGTATTTTACCACATGAATGATAGTACTTTTATACTTATAAATAAAGCAATTCGTGCGAAATTATTCCCTAGCCATTCCAGAATATTCAAAAATGCTCAACGTCAATGTTCCAACTTTCACTTCTGCCGGCATTCCCGGAGTGCAACCCGTTTTGTTTTTTCAATAGATCGGCCCTTCTGTTACTCTATGCCCTATGGTCCACTCATTCAACGCAATACATTTGTTGAATCCACGCAGAGAGTTTATGGTAACCCCTCTCTTCGTTATTGGCCTTCTTACAAAATTAAGATGGATAGAGTACGGACACCGTGGAGTGGATTTGTTATTTTTCTTTGTTCATTAGATGGGGTTTATTTATTCGGAGTATTTTGAGGTTTATTATAAATGGCTCAACAAAGCACGTGCTCCATTGGCGCGTCTTTTTGATAAGAAAGCGCCACAGAGCTCAGAAACTATTAGAATTATTTGGAAAATAAATAAAGTTGATTTAAAAACAAAATTGAAACCGACTTCAGTTGGCGAGCGCAGCTTATTGGTGGAATACGGCATACGCTGTTCCGGGATGTCGTACAAGGCGACTAAACGGGAGAAAAGTTATCGCGTGACACAAGAAAGGAATCTTGTGTCACGCGATAACTTTTCTCCCGTTTAGTCGCCTTGTACGACATCCAGCGCAGAGCAATGGAGTGGCACAATTTTATTCTGCCGGCTACCGTAGGGCAAACTTAAGGGTTTCCCTCGATTTCCCTGGCATCTCTTCATCAGATCCTGACTTGGTGAATATGGGACTACATTGTAATCATACCCATTCAAATAAAAAAAGAATTATGAAAATCGGTTCACAATTCGCAAAGATATCGAATAACATACATACAAAAAAAAAATATTCAGTTGAATTGAGAACCTCCTCCTTTTTTGAAGTCGGTTAAAAAGTGTTCATATCTCTGAGAAAAATTTATTTTCGAAATTATTACTTAGATATATCAATTTATAATAATAAAACTCAGTTGGGGAATTTGAGGTTTTGCGTACTTGGAGTTACACGTTGTATAGAAAACATCCAGACCAAGACAAACACACATGTTCATGAACACAAATATTTGTCTTGAACGGGGATCGAACCCGCGACCCCGCAGTCAAAGTAGATATGGTTAGCCATTCGACCACCGGGGTCGTCTTATCCGATTAGACTGACAAACGAGCACGTCGAGCTCCTTATCTTATTCTCTATTCTCCCTTCCCTCTCCCAGTCCTTATATTATCGGCTTTTAGGCGGCTTAAAAACACTGGCGTCCTCCAACCCGCAGTTGAGTAGCGTGGTGGAGTATACTCTAATCGCTTTCCATTGAGGGGAGACCCGTATCCCAGCACTGGGATAAATAAGGGTTGTCAACGATAAAGCTTTGGAACGAGCAGCACGCAGCAAGTTTATATGCGCCTATTTGCCTGCCCGAACTGAAGTTCGGGCAGGCAAATAAAAATTACGAGAATTGGCCTTCAGGCCAATTCTCGTAATTTTTCTACGAACGCAGATTGAAAGTTGACCGAAACGAGATTGAATTGTGAATTGACTAAAATTAGATTGATTTAATTAATTAATTATTATCAATTGAGTGTAACCACCGGTAATAGATATGCTCGATAGTTACATTAGTGTAACTATCGGTAATAAGTGTGCTCAGTGGTTACACCGGTGTAACAAATCAGTGTAACCACGGGTCGGAAGGGAATTCTTGTTGTCGGCAAGGTAACATTCTTAGTTTGTTTAATTTTCACTCATATTTCGATATAATCCCGCTTAAATTTAATTTTGAAGTTACATATTGTGGTACGAGAATACCAAATGTGACATTTGTGAGATCGAGACTGGATTGAAACTGAATTTTGACTATATTATAATTACGAGAATTGCCCCTCTGTTCCCCATCCTTAATAACAGACAAATAAACCCATGCATAATCAATATGCACCAACGTTGTTTAACGTGCATACAGTGAGGTCATCGATCTACTCATATATCATCATTTGGAAACTAGGATGGCTCGTCCGTCATCATTTGGGATGACGCCAAAATACACGCATCTGGATATTGCATTGTTAGGCAAGGTGCATATATATGTATGTTATAGTCAAAACTCATAACCGGTTAAAACCATTTTCGACCGAAATAATGAGGCTGAAATGGTTTTGACCGACGTCCTTAGTCAAAAAGCCGTTCGATTTTTGTACATTTCGATTGATTTATAGTTCACACTATCGATATATTATTGTCGCGGTCCTGTCGCGAATCATCTAGAAAAAAACCTACTAGAATAGTCGCCGCATACTTCGCTGCAAGCAATAATAACCCGTATGTCTACCATCATAAGGTTCATAACACTATGAAATGAAAATGTTCGAGAAACATTTCGATGTCTTACCGAAGGGTAGCACATACATGTACATACGAGAACATTCGGGAACCTTTGCCGGCGGATATAAATAGCGACCGCCGCAGCGCATAGGCAGTTCAGTTTGAACTTCGGAAGAGTAACTTCGATCGAATCTACCTGCGAGACAAGTGATAACCTACGACCTCAGCGATACTATTGGACTTCGATTTGACCTGCGATTTGGAATCTTCGTGTGGACTTCGTCTTGTGAAGACCTACAGATCAGACCTGTATTATTTTTCTACGAAAGAATTTAACATGTGGGACACAAAACGTGTTGATTGTCGCTATCAACATACGAAATACTATTCCCGATTTGAACCCTGACACGTCATTCCAGAACACCGTTTGTAAAGGTAGCCTCATAAAATGCTTTTAGCAATAAGGTAGACTTGTTGCGAAACAAATTTTTTTAACAAATTGTTAATTTAATTTGTATTTGTTTGTATACTGTTATCCCCCTATCGAATCCCATATTTATATGGGATTACAAAGTTATTTATTCAGTTAATGTATCTAGAAAACTGGACGGAAATTGCAAAATATTTTAGTTTTTCCTTGATTTATATAGTAAACACGAATTGTATTCTAAATTTGAAGCTTCTATGTCTGCTAGAAGTGCCTTAGAATTTTGATGATCGGTTAGTCAGTCAGTGAGTGAGTGACAAAATTAAGGAACTTTGACTATTTATAATTCTAAAACTACTGGTTCAAATTGAATGAAATTTTAAATATACTTACCGTGTTTATACAATACCTGCTTGGTTACTTAAAATTCAGGCTCCTAGTTTTATCCACAACGAAGTTATAGAGGGTCGAAAAAGGCCTGAAGTGCTTCGAGAAAAGGATGGTACGGCCGTGCCGCTTTTTGCTCGACTTGGTGGGGGCACTGCCGTGCTACCAGATACATAGGCGGACTTATCCCTAATAGAGATGTCTTCCAATCAACCTTACAGTCATTGAAAGGAGCTCAATCAAGGGCCAGAAAGCACACATTTTGCTATTAACAATACATATTATTAACTGTTAACAATACACAATAACAGTTATATACAACAATTTTAACTACAATAAATAACGAAAAGTTCGCTAAATAGATTTTGGAACAAATATTTATAAACAGTACTAAAACATTTATAATGTAATTTAAATAGAAATACATACAATATGTGAGAATATAATAAAACATATATTATATAATATAACTAGCTTTCGACCGCGGCTTCGCTCGCCCCAAAAAGGAGTTTGATTTCTAAAGACATTATTAGTACACCTCCACATCATCTATAGAGCATACATTTCAAATTTCAAGTCTCTTACCTTTTTTTTTTTTTTTTTTTATACTACTTCGGGTGGCAGACAAGCATACGGCCCGCCTGATGTGAAGCGGTTGCCGTAGCCATATTAACGCTCGCAACATAATATATCGCTCGCGTGCCGCCACCCCCGCTGCCAACGCAGCATCTCCTTCTTTTCTGGTGACCTCACTCACTCGCAGGAATACAACAACCCTCAAGGGAATTGTTATTTGGCTGCGGTATTCTGTGAGGTGGAGGTACATTCCCCAGTCGGGTAGCTTACAATTACGCTCCCTACCTCTCTTTTCGCCAGAGCTTCGTTTGTCAGTCAGCAGGGTGCACCGCGTGCAGGTGAAGTTGGCTTTGGTTCAAAGGTGTTGATGAACCACTTACACCCCCAAACTCTTACAGTCTCTTACTCCAAAAACATAGGAATTCATACAATCCTCCAACCCCCGTTTTACCCCCGTAGGGGTGGAGTTTTGTAAAATCCGTTCTTATCGGATGTCTACACCCTATAAGGAACCTACCTGCCAAATTTCAAGTTCGTAGGTGTTATAGTTTCTGAGATTTCGTGATTAATCAGTGAGTGGTATTTCGCTTTTATATATATATGTAGATTTAAGGGAAAGGAAAAACAATTCAAGTTGTATACCTGTATGCGCCTGGCCTTAGTTTAAATGTTAGTTACCAAAGCCTAACTAATTAGAACTAGTCATGCAGAAAGCAGCCAAATGTCACAGTCATTATAAAATTACCAGTGGTCGCCCATTAATATATAATTATAATTAAGAATAAATAGTAAAAATGTATTTTTAACTATTAATTCTTAATTATAATTATATATGGATTACAATTTTTTTTTATGCGACCTCGGGTGGCCGACAAGCATTCGGCCCGACTGATGTAAAGCGGTATTGACGCTCGCAACATAAAATACCTATCGTTCGCGTGCCGCTACCCCGCTGCCAACGCAGCATCTCCTTTTGTGGTGACCTCACTCACTCGCAGGAACACAACGACCCTCAAGGGAATTGTTATTTGGCTGCGGTATTCTGTGAGGTGGAGGTTCATTCCGCAGTCGGGTAGCTTACAATTACGATCCCTTCCTCTCTTATCGCCAGAGCTTCGTTTGTCAGTCAGCAGGGTGCACCGCGTGCAGGTGAAGTTGGTTTTGGTTCAAAGATACCACTTACACCCCAAAATTATTTAAATGAATATTATTTTTTAAGTAATAATTGAAGGTGGATTTAAATGCAATTTAATTCAATACATGGTGTGTGTAATGTTTTTTTTATTGATTTATCATTTTTTTTATACATAATTAAAAAAAATATTATTCCTTCTCTATATAAACTATAAGTGTTCCTGTGTGTGAATTAGGTTAGCAGGATAGAAGTAGTTGCTGCGATGACAGTGGAGGTGGTGGCTTGAGAAGGATACTTTATGGTGCAATTTAATCATCCGTAGGTTATCGTATCGTATCGATGCTAGGAGTATCCTGGACAGAGTTTCGTATAAATGATTCCATATTAACATTGTTCCATATTAATATATATTTGGCCGTGTGGTTACCGGCAGACTAGAATAGAATCACTCCGCCTCTTCCCGTGGATGTCGTACATGGCGACTAAGGGAAATACATTATAAAACATCGATCAGGCCTTCCCAACCCGTCTGGCCAGCGTGGGGAGTGTAGGCCAAATCCTCCTGTCTGTGACGGATCAGAGAGGGTCGTGCTCCTGTAGTGGAGACTAAAATGACCTGATGATGATGATGATGATTTCATATTAAAGAACTCGGCATCAGGCAGCGCCTATCAACCACAGTGCAGTCACGCATTGTGACCTTCTTCGGTCATGTATCTCGTCGTGGTGATGTCTCCATAGACCATCTCGTATTGCAGGGAATAATTAAAGCACCAGACCACGTGATAGATTACTAATGGACAGACCAGATCAAGGCCGCAACTAAGTGCTCGGTTTACGAACGTAACCTGAAAACAGCCCCGCAATTGAATCGCAATAAGAGATGGTGGTAAGAGGGCTGCACGAATTAGCGACGAATGGGGACGTATTACCAAGATAAATAAATAAATATTTCTGGACAATTTACACAGCGCTATCTAGTTAATTAAGCGCTATCTAATTAATTAAGCGCAAGGTTTGTGTTAAGGGTACTAGACAACTGATAAATGTACTTAAATACATTATTTTGTTTGGCTGTGTGGTTTCCGGCAGACTAGAATAGAATCACTCCGTCTCTTCCCGTGGATGTCGTACAAGGCAAGTCGTGCTCCTGTAGTGGAGACTAAAATGACCTGATGATGATGATGATTTCATATTAAAGAACTCTGCATCAGGCAGCGCCTATCAACCACAGTGCAGTCACGCATTCTGACCTTCTTCAGTCATGTATCTCGTCATGGTGATGACTCCATAGACCATCTCGTATTGCAGGGAAAAGTTGAAAGCACCAGATCACGTGGTAGATCACCAATGGACAGACCAGATCAAGGCCGCAATTAAGTGCTCGGTTTAAGATTGTAACCGGAAAACAGCCCCCTTACCACCATCTCTTATTGCGATTCAATAATTGAATAGATTGCTTACTCATACCAATAAATAAGCGACTCTATTCCATTTGAAATAGAGTCGCTTATTCATTGGTATCACCATCTCTTATTACGCAATAAGAGATGGTGGTAAGGGGGCTGCACGAATCTGCGACGAATGGGGAATATGTCCCCATACCAAGATAAATAAATAAATATTTCTGGACAATTTACACAGCGCTATCTAGTCCCTAATTAAGCGCAAGGTTTGTGTTATGGGTACTAGAACTGATAAATGTACTTAAATACATTTTTTTTTTGTAAATACATACCTACTTATAATTCATAGAAACGCCCAGATCAAGACAAACAGACATGTTCATGCACACAAATGTTTGCCTTGTGCGGGGATCGAACACTCGACCTCGGAGTCAAAGTGGGCATTGCTAACCATTCGACCACCGAGCTCGTCAAGATCATCACTCGTGATTCACAATGACGACCATGGCCACTCTGGCAAGAGTTTTTTTTATATGTGAGGGGGGCAAACGAGCATGTGGGTCACCTGATCTATAGCAATCACCACCGCCCATGGAGATCAGCAACACCAAGGGGTTGTCGATCCGTTGTTAGTTAGACTCCTGCCCTTCTTTCCGGTGACCTCACTCACTCGCAGGAACACAACAACCCTCAAGGGAATTGTTATTTGGCTGCGGTATTCTAGGTATGTTTCAGTTTAAAAAAATACGCTATGCCCTACGTCTCCTTTCGTCAGAGCCTCGTTAGTCAGTCAGCAGGGTGCAGGACGTTCAGGTGAGGTTGGCTTTGGTTCAAAGACGTTGATGGACCACTTACACCTCAATCTTACACCCCAATTTATCTTGATATTATATTATTATGTACTTACATATTATGTGGTTGAATTCAGAATATCAGTCAGTGATTGCGACGGACGAAATATGCTGATACTCGTATATCATCACTTTCATCCTGTATCACCCATACCCACTGATGGATATAGGCCTTTCCCAATGCTTTCCACCATATGCGATCCTCCGCTTTCCGCATTCAGCCACTTTTTGAGATTGTCGGTACATCTTGGGCGCGGGGCGCCCTACGCTTCGTCGTCCCATACGTGGCCTCCACTCTAGGACTTTCCTCCCCCCTCTGCCATCGCTGACTCGGCAGATATGGCCAGCCCACCGCCACTTCAACTCGCTGACTCTGAGAGCTATGTCGGCCACTTTGGTTCTCCGTCGAATTTCTTCGTTCTCTCGTTCATATACTTACACAAATGTACCATGTGTACTGTCTAAGAACAGGAGGTTATCGTAAATGCTTCACATCAGGCGAACTGTGTACTTGTATTGCGACGCAATACAATAAAGGGTACTATAAAAACTCGATTACTCCCCGTAGCTCGCGTGCGGGCTTAGATTGAAAAGGATTGCTATTATTGGCAGTCCGTGGAACTTATCGCTGGCTCCGTATCGAGTATCGACGCCTCTAAATGATTATTGTTGGTATCGAATATCGACGGATATGGGTACAATGGTAGGGGATGTTTTATACCACACGACACCACGACACGACTAACGTCGACCAAAGCTTGTCTCTGGACGCCCTTATTTATCTCAAGCTTCGGAATTCATCCTTACACATTGGAGCCACAGAGTATACGTCCAATTAAGAGCTGATTTTTTTTTCATATGACATGGAGGCAAACGAGCATGTGGGTTACCTGATGGAAAGCAATCACCACCGCCCATGGAGACCAGCAACACCGAGAGGTCTGTTGCCAGCCTATACTCCTTTCTTTCTTTCTTCCTGGTTGGGGGAAGGGAATTGTTATTTGGCTGCGGTATTCTGTGAGGTGGAGGTATTTCCCCAATCGGACAACTTTAAAAATACGCTATACCACGGTAGGACCTCTATTCGCCACAGCCTCGTTTCAGTCAGTAGGGTGCACCACGTGCAGGTAAGGTTGGCTATGGTTCAAAGATGTTGATGAGCCACTTACACCCCAAAATCTTTTTATTAGACATCTATCTATTGATTTTGTGTGTTCTACCGATTGTAGCATGGGGTGTGTTGAGAGGAGTTGTTTGACATGATGCCCACGGTCTCCTTCTACAGTCGCACCGCTCGTCGTCGACAGGCAATTTATCCTCTCACATTGAAGCCTAAGTGGTCGCGCACTGTGCGGTTTCAGAAAAGTTTTCTCCCGCGTACTGTCAAGCTGTGGAATGAACTGCCTGTCGAGGTTTTCTCAGGAGACTACAGCATGGGGTTCTTCAAAAAGGGCGTGAAGAGGTTTTTACAGGGTCGGCAACGCGTGTGTGATGACCCTGGTGTTACAGGCGTTCATGGGCTACGGCAACTGCTTTTCATCAGGTGGGCCGTATGCTTGTTAAAAAAAAAACACGACTGTTCTTTTTGGACACTGGTGGAGTAAAATCGGTAGAGTAGCGTTACGTTTACTGTTGATTTCATCCTTAACCTATTCGAGTGTATCTTTCCTTGGAGGCAATGCATTTAGTATTAGGTCCGCCTATTCATCCATCATCAGAGCCTGTACGAGTATCTATCTACCCACTGCTGGATATAAGCCTGCCCCAATGAGTTCCATCAAATACGATCCTACGCCTTCCGCATCCATCCGCTTCCAGACGCTTCCAGCACCTTCCTTAAGGTCATCGGACCATCTAGAAGGAGGGCGTCCAACCCTTCGTTGGCACCTTGTAAATATTCTGTGCCCTACTTCTCTTTTACCAGAGCCTAGTAGTTTCGCTAGTTGGCATGGTGCACCACGTGCACATAAGGTTGGCTTTGGCTCTAAAGATAGTTTTTTTTTATACTACGTTGGGTGGCAGACAAACATACTGCCCGCCTGATGTGTAGCGGTTACCGTAGCTATATTAACGCTCGCAACATAAAATATCGCTCGCGCGCCGCTACCCACGCTGCCAACGCAGCAACGCCTTCCTTTCTTTCTGGTAACCTCACTCACTCGCAGGAACACAATAACCCTCAAGGAAATTGTTATTTGGCTGCGGTATTCTGTGAGGTGGAGGTACATTCCCCAGTCGGGTAGCTTACAATTACGATTGTGTTGATCTATTAACATCTAATATTACAAAAACTACACATGAAAAAAAACTACTGCACAGAAATTGTATGTATGTGATTTCAAAGTCTTTATTTGCCGTAAGACAAAGATATTTCTTATTTGTAAGTGAATTTCTATTCTTTATTTTATTTTACGAGGTCTTTATTTCAATATCGTGTCGGATGGTATAAAATTGACCAATCTCTTATGAGATTTCCTCTAATGTGTTTCCGAAAGACAGTGTTTGTGAATACTACACATATGGATGGGATTCAGATCTTTTTGAGTTCCTCACTTGCGTGATTGAAATCCTCGTATGTTTATGGTATATGTGGTATTGTATTGTTGTATTGCGCTTGTGAGGATATATAGCATCTGGATGGAATGGAAAACCATTTTCATTACTTATCACTAAGTTCTTTATACTGGATGGATAAGATTTGCAATTTCTTGCGTTACTAAAAATCATTAAGCATTATGCAATCTCATATGCACAGCAAATATACCCCAATGCTTGAAGACCAAAATGTTCAATCAGTGCGTTCTCCCCGCTATGACCTACGGTGCGGAGACTTGGACGCTGACCGTTGGGCTGGTTCACAGAGTAAAAGTCGCATAGCAAGCGATGGAGAGAGCAATGCTTGGAGTTTTTCTAAGGGATCCAATCCGGAACGAAGAAATTCAACGTAGAACCAAAGTGGGCGACATAGCTCTCAGAGTCAGCGAATTGAAGTGGCAGTTGGCTGGTCATATCTGCCGAGTCAGCGATGGCAGATGGGGGAGGAAATTTTCTAGAGTGGAGGCCACGTATGGAGAGACGAAGTTTGGGCGCCCCCTCTCTAGATGGACCGACGATCTCAAAAATGTGGTTGGTAGCGGTTGGATGCGGAAAGCGGAAGAACGCATATATTTCTTTGTTATATGAGAGGGGGCAAATGCGGCTTGTGCGTCACCTGATATAAAGCAATTACCACTGCCCATGGAGATCAGCAACACCAAGGGATCGTCGATCCGTTGCCAGTCTATACTCCTTCCCTTATTTCTGGTGACCTCGCTCACTAGCACGTACAAAAACTGAAAAGGAGTTGTTACTTGGCTGCGGTATTCTGTGAGGTGGAGGTACTTCCCCAGTTGGGAAGCTTAAAAATACGCTATGCCGTACCTCTAGCCTAATCGTATATGATATTTATTGGATTACTTTAATATATTTGTTTTTTTTTACTCTTTTACTGAACTTTTCTCTTAGCTCAACCTAATTATACTTTATCTAAATGAAACGAAATTAAATCTTTATCTTGAATTTGCGGTGTATGTGATTCATCAACATCTTTGAACCAAAGCCAACTTCACCTGCACGCGGTATACCTTGCTGTCAGTCAGCGAGGTGAACGAAGCTATGGCGAAAAGAGTGGTAAGGAGCGTAATTGTAAGCTACCTGACTGACGAATGTAGCTCCACCTCACAGAATGCCGCTGCCAAATAACAATTCCCTTGAGGTTTATTGTGTTCTTGCGAATGAGTGAGGCCACCAGTGAGGAGGGAGATGCTGCGTTGGCACCGGGGGTGGCGACGCGCGAGCGATATTTTATGTTGCTAGCCTAAATATGGCCGGTAGCCACTTCACATCAGGCGGGCCGTATGCTTGTCATATCTGCCGTGTCAGCGATGGCAAATAGGAGAGGAAAGTTTGGGCGCCCCCTCTCTAGATGGACCGACGATCTCAATATGCAGATATGGCCGTATCCGACTTAGTATAAAAAAAAAGAATTCATTACCTTTGTCACTAATTCATGAACTCAAAAATATTTCAAACAGCGTTTCTTTAAAAAAATAAAAATGTATAATATCTTTAAAATCAGAATACCCGTCCGCTGCAACCAGTTGGAACTCGTAAAATTTTCACCCGGACCCATCTCGGAACATGTCCGAGTAAGCGAATTATTAATTAATCGAAGTAGGTAACGAATATTAATTTTCTTTTATACCCGCCCCTTGTGAACCTAAGATACATCTACGTGGTTCACGTGGGTGTTATACTGTTACTTTTGAACCTAAGATACATCTACGTGGTTCACGTGGGTGTTATACTGTTACTTTTTGTCGTGAATTCTTCTTTGAAATTACTACCATAAGGAGGCAATTAAAAAAAAAAAAAAAAAAAAAATTGACCACCGATAGTTTGGACCTTGTTCCCGCTATCAGGGGGGATTCTGTTTTTTATATTTTTTTATGTATTTTTTTATATATATATTATATATTAAAAAATGTATCAAATATGATTTAAAAATAAATAAATGTGATAATATTAATAACAAAATGATAGATTTGTAGCTACACCACCAAACTGTATCAGTTTGGTGGTGTAGCTACAAATCTATCATTTCCATCCAAAATTCAATCACACCACTGGATAGATGAAGGATCATAGAATTTACTTATTTATTGTTTTTAGTACGATAAATATTTATTTATTTTACTACGATAAGTAAGGATTATAGAACATCGTGTGCGGGGAAAGGGAAGCGCTGTCATTTTGTGATAATTTTAGTGCATATAATTTATCTCACAGCAGTTTCTATGACACAGCCACACACTGTATTTGATATGGGGGGGGGGGGGGGGGACCGAGCATGTGGGTCACCTGGTGGAGAGCAATCACCGAAAGAAAAAAAAATATTTATTATTTTTAACATTTTCACCCTTCATCAAGGTAACCCTGAATTTTGCTTGAATTTGAATGATTTTCTCCCGGAACCCACTGTATAGCAGGGGGGCTTTCCCTAACGCCTTGCAGTTTCCACCATACGTGTTCCTTTGTTTTCCGCATCCAACCGCTTTCAGCCGCTTTTACAGGTCTATGTAGAGTTTACTAATATTATTAGAGCTTGCAAAAGAGCAAAATGAATTCTACGCTGTTTCTACCCCCAGAGGCAAGACACGAGTATGTTCACCAAGTTAACGTCATAAAAATGTAACATACACCAGGACGACACGACTTGGTGGAAAGTTTCAGGAACATACTTCACAGTTACAAGCGAGTCTCGACGTACCGAAGAAATATGTTTAATTCTCGCCTCCAGGGTTCTTAACTTTTATTTCAATAGTTATTTTTCTGAGGTGAAACATTTAAAGAAAGATGATTAATTTACGGGGGCAGACTATAGACGTAGTTACTGCTTACCATTATAATCATTGGCTTGTGTTTATGACATGAAATACGTCCTTAAATTTGCTGCTATACGGGGGTAATCCAAAACATCAGACGCGCAGCATGCGCCACCATAGCGAAATTAATTTATTTTATTTATTTATTTATTTTGGTCACTTTACATTACTACTTTTTGATGCTCTACACGAATCCGAAGTCAGAATTTCGAAATTTTGAGTTTCATGGCAACGGACGGACAGACATAATTTATTTATTTTGGCCACTTTTCCGAATTGATATCGGAAAACCAAGGTCACTTTACATTACTACTTTTGATGCTCTACACGAATCCGGAGTCAGAATTTCGAAATTTTGAGTTTCATGGCAACGGAAGGATAGACATAATTTATTTAGACATAAATTATTGACGAGCTCGGTGGCGTAGCGGTCAATGACGCAGCTTCGACACCAACGCTCGTGGGTTCGATTCCCACACAGGACAAACATTTGTGTGCATGAACATGTCTGTTTGTCTTGGTCTGGGAGTTTTCTATGTATCATAAGTATGTATTTATAAAAAAAAAAAGTATTTACGTATGTTTATCAGTTGTCTAGTACCCATAACACAAGCTTCGCTTACTTTGGGGCTAGATGGCGCTGTGTAATTTGTCTGACAATATTTATTTATTTATATTATTATTTATTTATTTTGGCCACTTTTCCGAATTGATATCGGAAAACCAAGGTCATTACTACTTTTTGATGCTCTACACGAATCCGAAGTCAGAATTTCGAAATTTTGAGGTTCAGGACGGACAGACAGAACGACCGGACGATTTTATAAGCTCAATAAATTACGCTGAAAATCTAATGTCTTTTTATGTTACGTATCTATATTATTATAATTTCGTCATTATCTTCGCCGCCAATTCACAGTTTTCACATTACCTGCTATGTACAATACGAGTTGTCAGTTTTTGTGAAATCAAATTTACATAAATTCGATTTTATAAGTTCCCAACGAAATAAGGATAAAATCCGGCACACGTCACACAACACAGCCATGTTTGGTGGGAGCGTCTGTGGAATGGCTCCTAAAATATATAACAAACTACCAAAAAATATTAAAGAATTGACATTAAATAGATTTAAAAAGAAATTGACATTGTTTTTGACACTTAAATGTTATTATTCTGTAAATGATTTTTTAAATGACATTCTATGATTGTACGGACTATTTTATAATGTTTATAATGACTTATGTACCTATATTTTGCGCAAATAAAATGATTGATTGATTGATTGATTGAAGTTTCCTTTCAGGGACTCAAAAGTTGACTGAATGAGATCCCTTCTAGGGATAAGTCCGCCCTTGTACACTATGTCGTATCACATCACTACAAACTGTGTTATGTAATATTTAATGCAATAAAGATTTTACAAACAAACAAAGAAAATTTAATGATAACCAAAATCGGGGGACACAGTTTGGCGTTGTACTTTCGAATCTATCATCTCTATCCAAAATTCAATCACATCACTGGATAGATGAAGGATCAAAGAATTCATTACGCGAAGTAAGGACTATTGAACATAACGTGCAAGGAAGGGGGAGCGCTGTCATTTTGAGATAATTTTAGTGCATACAAACGTACAACACACGACCGTTTATTGTATACTACTAGAGTGGAAACAAGCTTCCGGCCCGCCTGATGGAAAGCAGCTACCGCAGCCTATGAACGCTTGTAACACCAGGGGCATCACACGCGCGAAAATCCGCGACGCAACGCAACGCGACCGTGTTCATGACACAGCCACACCTTTCTTTTTTTTTTATACTACGTCGGGTGGCAGACAAGCATACGGCCCGCCTGATGTGAAGCGGTTACCGTAGCCATATTAACGCTCGCAATATAAAATATCGCTCGCGCGCCGCCACCCCCGCTGCCATCGCAGCATCTCCTTCCTTTCTGGTGACCTCACTCACTCGCAGGAACACAACAGCCCTCAAGGGAACCGTTATTTGGCTGCGGTATTCTGTGAGGTGGAGGTACATTCCCCAGTCGGGTAGCTTACAATTACGCTCCCTACCTCTCTTTTCGCCAGAGCTTCGTTTGTCAGTCAGCAGGGTGCACCGCGTGCAGGTGAAGTTGGCTTTGGTTCAAAGATGTTGATGAACCACTTACACCCCAAAATCTCTCACATAATCCAATCATCTCTTTTTGGTCTTCCTCTCTCATTATATCCGTTCACATTTAAATTTATCGTTATTTTTGTCACATGTCTGTCATTCCTCCGAATTATATGCCTCCGTATTCGACGAGCTCGGTGGTCGGATGGTTAGCAATGGCCACTTTGACTCCGAGGTCGCGGGTTCGATCCCCGCACAAGGCAAACATTTGTGTGCATGAACATGTCTGTTTGTTTTGGTCTGGGCGTTTCTATGTATTTAAGTACATTTATCAGTTGTCTAGTACCCACAACACAAGCTTTGCGCTTAATATGGGACTAGAAGGCGCTGTGTAAATTGTCCAGAAATATTTATTATATTATTATACTACAAAATGAGGATTCCTCTCACCATTTCTGTCACAAATGCTACTTTAAAACTTCCCTTCCAATTGTCCATTGGCATGATTTTTTTACGGGCGGCGACATACATGCTCCTTCCCCCCCCCCCCCCTCCCCCCTCTCGTATAAAAAAATATACTGTTATCCTTTTGGAGCACCAAAAACTTATACATATGCTGGTATCGAAACCGCGACTTTTGGACAAAATTTTTAATTAACTCACATACTTATGTATCCTTGTTCATAACTCTCGAAAATAGAGTTAAATGTGTGATAACTCACGGTAATCCGTTTACGCGGGTCCGAGGGTGCCCACACCTACCTAATTAAAAGTTAAACAGCTAACTTAGATAAATAGCGAGCCTTTAAATTTGCAATTTGGCAAATTTTAATTTATTATTTCAGGAGTTTTGTTGTGGATTACGCTTTGGATGGTCGTAAATTTTAATGTTAGATTGTTGTGACCATTTCTCGGTTTTGATTAGGTTAGATCAGTGGTTGCCAATTCGGTTTTCCTGCGTACCACTTCCAGAAAGAGCTGAAACTCGCATACCCCTTTATTACATTGTCGTTTGCGTGTTTATTCCTAGTACTTTAAGTAATTGGGAAACACTGGGTTAGATCGACGATTAGGGTTGCTATCCGACCGGGTTTCCCCGAATTTGTTCTAGTTTGGGGGACGTCCGGGAGCGTCCGGGCGGGGATTCATTGGTAGTCCAGGGTTAACAGTTTTAAATCACTACCGCCCGTTCCATGCTGCGAATAACCGTCTTATAGAACAGAATAAAAAAAAAGTACTAATACCTAAAAAACACTGATGACATGTCCGGGTTTTAAGCTTCAAAATCTGGAGTTTTCATGCGTCTTGTCCTAGTTGCTAGCGTTTAGAGATAGCAAGTATCGACGATGGATAAGAACAAAAATGCATAAGAATATATTTTGAAACAAGGTTTTATTTATAGATAACTATACTTAAAAGAACTAAAAAGTTTGTTTGTTTTGTTTGTTTGTAAAATCTTTATTGCATTAAATATTACATAACACAGATTGTAGTGATAAGACATAGTGTACAAGGACGGACTTATCCCTATAAGGGATCTGTTCCAGTCAACCTTTGAGTCCCTGGAAGGAAACTGTGAATTGGCGGCGAAGATAATAAATAATTATATAATATAGGTATCTACGAAATATGTAAAAAAAAAAGATAAAACATACATCTAAAACATAAGGAGATATAGTATAAAATATTATTATCATTTGTACATTCGTGGATATTACGATATGGATAATTATATAGATGAAACACTACCAATTTACTCAATCTCATATTCATGTCATGAGATTTGCTCGGGCAGTTGCGGGCTTCGAAAAGAATTTGGTAAGTCGTGTCTTGAACGTGTCGATAGATGGTGACAGTCGTAACTCTAAAGGTAATGAGTTCCATAGTCGCGCAGCCTGGACCTCGAAAGAATTAAAAAGAAAGTTTCTTCTTCTTCTTCGGTAACCCATATTCATCCATTGGGGTGAACCCCTTCGAATGAGGGGAGACCCGAATCCCAGCATTGGCTGCGATTTCGGATCCCCCCAGCGCCCCCTCTTATACAAAAAAAAAGTAGTATCCTGACACAAACAAGATTCTTTTTATACAAAGAAATTCTCGTAAGTAAATAACAGTGTTGGTACAAATGCAGATTCAAGAGCTAGGCGTATCATATCCGTTATGTACTAGGCCGACCCATCATAGAAATGGAGTGAGCAGGCAACAGCGATCCTTCAGTGGTTATCCGCAAACAGGCGAACTGGTGATATTGCTCCTATTTCTTTAGCGGCCGCTTATCTGCCCGCATTTTTTGAGACACACTGCGGATAAGCACAGCGAACATAATAATTATTAGTTACTAGCTGACCCGACAATCATCGTCTTGGCCGTGTGGCTTCCGGCAGACTAGAATAGAATCACTCCGTTTCTTCCCGTGGATGTCGTACAAGGCGACTAAGGGAAATACATTATAAAACATCGATCAGCCCTCTTACCACCATCTCTTATTGCGATTCAATAACTGAATAGCATGCATATTCATACCAATGAATAAGCGACTCTATTCAATATGAAATAGAGTCGCTTATTCATTGGTATGAATAAGCATTCTATCCAATTATTGAATCGCATTAGGAGATGGTGGTAAGGGGGCAGGCCTCCCCAACCCGTCTGGCCAGCGTGGGGAGTGTAGGCCAAATCCTCCTTCTGTCTAGGACGGACTTGAGAGGGTCGTGCTCCTGTAGTGGAAACTAAAATGACCTGATGATGATGACTAGCTGACCCGACAGACATCGTCCTGTCTTCTTAACAATGAATATTGAATTGGTGGCGCGCTATCTGTCAAATGACTGACAGTTCTGTTAAACGCTATAAAGTTACATTAGAAATATTAATATGGTGTTTCAGTTTTCTTAAATTTTGTAATTTTCCGCGCAACTTTCTTATTGTTTTCCTTCATAAGAACCTTCTCTTGGCAATAAAAAAGATAACGAAAAAGAATCAGTGAAATCGGTCCAGTTGTACATGCGTGATGACATGACATAGGGAAATAGGGATTCATTAATAAATAAATAAATAAATATTCCTGGACAATTTACACAGCGCCATCTAGTCCCAAATTAAGCGAAAAGCTTGTACTATGGGTAACAGACTACTGGTATAATACTTAAATACATTTTTTTTTGTAAATATATACATAAAATACATAGAAAACGTCCAGACCAAGACAAACAGATATGTTCATGCACACAAATGTTTGTCTTGTGCGGGGATCGAACCCGCGACCTCGGAGTCAAAGTGGCCATTGCTAACCATTCGACCACCGAGCTCGTCTTATTTTATTTATTATTCATTTATATATATATCTTAGATTTTTATGTTATTTTTTAAATCATTTTTTTTAAATCTTGATATCAAATGAGTTTCTGAAATACTGAATTACATTTTGGCAACAGGTAACTGCGCTTTAACTTTACTGTAATAATAAATTAGTTATTGGTTAGTGCTCGTACTTATCGAAAATAAACATCATTGTTCTCCATCCTTGCTGTCCGTGTGTTAATTCAACGAGGCCAATCTCAAAGAAGGGATGCGATACGAAATGCCCGCAGTGCCCAGGGGAGCCTATGGACCAAAAATATAGGCCTGCACAAAAATATTAACATGATACCGTGCTACTTGGTGGATCTCGAGCGAATTACGTTTTATTGAGGACCAGTCGGCTTGTCGACATTTTTATGTACTTCATGTTATGTAAGTTTCTTTTTATTATTACGTTTTGCAATTTTTTTTTTCTACGTCGGGTCAAGCATCCGGCCCGCCTGATGTGAAGCAGTTACCATAGCCATATTGGCGCTCGCAACATAAAATAAAACTCGCACGCCGCCACCCCCCGCTGCCAATGCAGCATCTCCTTCCTTTCTGGTGACCTCACTCACTCGCAGGAACACAGCAACCCTCAAGGAAATTGTTATTTGCTTGTGGTATTCTGTAAGGTGGAGGTACTTACCCAGTTGGGTAGTTTACTATTACGCTCCCTACCTCTCTTATCACCAGAGCTTCGTTTGTCAATCAGCAGGGCGCGGTGCACCGCTTGTCAAAGATGTAGATTAACCACTTACACCCCAATTTATCTTGTTATCATATTGTTATGTACTTACATAGTATGTGGTTGATTTCACAATATCAGTCAGTGTCTGCGACGGACGGAATATGCTGGGTCAAACAATTTAAGTATCAGCCCCCTTACCACCAACTCTTATTGCGATTCAATAACTGAATAGAATGCTTAGGTATTCATTGGTATGAATAAGCATTCTATTCAGTTATTGAATCGCATTAAGAGTACCAACTCTTATTGCGATTCAATTTATTCATTACTATCAAGTAAGGGGGCTGCTGGGTGACGGAGAAGACAAGTAAAAGACCATAGGGAAATAAATAGAGGTTTTAGTCATCTAGCCTATTGCGAGGTGAGATAATTGGGTCACTTTTCTGATGTACGGTTTTGACGCTAGTGACATTTCTAAAAAAATTTTAAATCATTCGTCAATGCATAAGGGTCTTTTTAGACTCATGCGCTTATCGGCCCGCGTGTGGATTTCTCACAGCAGAAAACACATCATCATCATCATCAGGTCCACTTTAGTCTCCACTACAAGAGCACGACCCTCTCTCGTCCGTCCTAGATGGAAGGAGGATTTGGCCTACACTCCCCACGTTGGCCAAACGGGTTGGGGAGGCCTGATCGATATTTTTTTTTTTTTTTTGGGTTGGCTTGGGTGGCAGACAAGCATACGGCCCGCCTGATGTGAAGCGGTTGCCGTAGCCATATTAACGCTCGCAACATAAAATATCACTCGCGCGCCGCCACCCCCGCTGCCAACGCAGCATCTCCTTCCTTTCCGGTGACCTCACTCACTCGCAGGAACACAACAACCCTCAAGGGAATTGTTATTTGGCGGCGGTATTCTGTAAGGTGGAGGTACATTCCCCAGTCGGGTAGCTTACAATTACGCTACCTACCTCTCTTTTCGCCAGAGCTTCGTTTGTCAGTCAGCAGGGTGCACCGCGTGCAGGTGAAGTTGGCTTTGGTTCAAAGGTGTTGATGAACCACTTACACCCCAAATTTACACAAAAATATTTGATAATGTAGTCGCCTTGTACGACATCCACTGATCCACTGGAAGAAACGGAGTGATTCTATTCTAGTCTAGTAGAAAACACGCATGCGGGTAATTTACTATGACAGATCCCGCATGTGGGGCGCCCTAATACAGTGAAATTAGTAACGTTACAAACATGTACCATGTTTTGACTTTATTTTAGTATCGTGTGATATATATATAATGTCATTGGCAATGCTATAAGAGTACACAAGCACATTAAATTATTTGATTTAAAAACATTTGGGTCATTATACGAAGTACAAGAAAAACTGTTCTTGTGTCATATTTAATTAATTATACGTTTTGTCAACAGTGTAATTAATCTATTTAGTTTATATCTGTGCCTATTTATCGAAAACATAACAAATTCAACCACATCTTATTTATAAACTCGTAAAAAAATGAAAAATAGAGGCTCTTGTCATACTCCGTGAACTGTTCGGAAGACATGTTTCGTCAAAAAAACTAACAAAAAAAATGACGTAATACACTTTATTAAAATTAAATTATAGTATCTGTTTCTAGACATACCAATGAATATCAAAACACATCGATATATTTTTTCCTTTTAATAAATTCATATTTGTAGCTGTTATACGGGTGTTATCAAAATTAACATCAATTCTGTGAACCGCTATTTTCACCCAAAAAAAAAAATTTATCTACTAAATCATTACTCTAATTTCCTGACGACACTACTCTTTACTGTTAGTTCAGTTATGTGTGTCCACAAACGAGAAGGATAATTTCTGTGAAGTTTTATTTAAATAATATAAGCAATATACGGTTTTTGTCAAGTTTGTTCCATCAATTCGGTTAAGGAAGATTTTTGATAAGTAATTACGTATTTTATTTGCCACCATAGCTCATAATTATTGCTATGAGGACTAATACTGGTTGAGGTTATAAATAGCTAGGCTACTTCTAAAACCAGGATGTGGCTTGATTTTAAAAACGATTCGTCAATCCCGTGATCATCACTTCCGTGAACTCGTTGTTCACAGAAACGACAGGTTTCACGGAAATGATAGCACTTTTAAAATAAATAGTATTAGGACTTAAAAACGCTCGTGTACCGACTACTTCCAGTTAAATTAATTGTTGGCCTTTATAATCTATACTTATAATTTAATATTTTCTAAAAAACCATTCATGTTCACGGAATTGATGGGTTTCACAGAAATGACGTTTTGTTTGTTTATTTGTGTCTGATAGCAAAATGAAACTAATACACTGGTTGTATAGTTTTGCTGTGGTTATGGGCAAGTTATTTTTTCGTATTAGGTACAGACAAAAATGGCAAAAACAAGAAAGAAGATGTCAGATGAAGAAAGAAAGGCTAGGAGAAGAGAGCAAATAAAGCTTAGTGTGCGTCGACAAAAACACAAACAAGATTTTACAGCTCAGGAAGAAGTGAAAAGGAAAGACGGAGAGCGATATCACAAGAAAAAAGAAAAGGGATTACTTAAAACTATAAAAGATTATATACACCTCGGCAACAAATAAAAATACTAAAATACTGTTTAGTTTAGATGATATCAAAAGTATAGTTCCTTATTTATCAAAAATGCACTTTTTGAGTGATGGGCAAACTACCCAATATACGAGTATAAAACAATTGATTGTAACTGTCAAATATTTCAATTCAATGTTTAGTTCTGACGCTGCTTTGTGGCACTATTCGGAGTGTGGCGATGGAAAAAGAGCCTCAGACTGTGTAGGTGGCTACTTAAAAAGAACTGCCGATCGACGAGTGGCTTTGGGGGATGACATACCAGACTATCCAACTTTGATTACTTGTTTACAAAAAAAACTGTCCTTCGGTTAAAGTAATACAAGCAAGTGATCATTGTATTGAGTCAATAGAGAATATTTCAAAGAATAGTGATATAAAACCCTTTGAAGGCATAATGAAAGTGCACCAAATTATATGGGTAAAAGAACACCAGAATGTTCTTCAAGCCAGGCGGCTTAGTTGCTTGGAATGTCCTTTAAACATCACCTGTCTTCATTTTGGACTAAGGAAAATAGCTATCTAATGAAAATGGTCATCTGATCATAACTCCAGTGATTCAGACAATATATTTGTTTAATATCACAGAAATGACGTACCTGTTCAATGTCATTTCCGTGAACAAGAATGTTTGATTTTTTATTTCTGTTTCCAAATAATATTTTTTGTTTTATTTTGTCTTGGTATAATTATTACTGATAAAACTTTTAAGTTACATATGTTAAACTCATGTCTTTATATTAATTATTAATTAATGATCAGTTCCATCATTTCAGTGAACACATGCGCCACTTCTGTGAGCTCCAAAAAATGTTTTTTCTGAGATTTATGTATTAAACGCAATTAAAATTTTGTTTTCTGCAGTGATTATAATATTGGTTTATATTTTGCAAGACATGAATCTTTAAAACCTATAAAATCCTGATTTTTATATTTGTAATTTAAAAAATGTTGTTCTGTATAATGACCCATTTAAAACATTTCATTAAAAGACAATATTTATTAAATTTAAAAAGAACGGAGAGCATTCGAGTCACAAGTTGAACAGAGCGCCGGCAACTGCCGCGAACTCTAATTAGTGACGTGGAACAGTTCTGAGAGACTTGGAGCGTGATACTTACAGAACAATGGATATGGTATGTATTCTTATTGACAATAAAATAACATTATTATTATTTAAATAGTTGTCTTGGCCAACTTGCCAGATAAATATTTTTCTAAAAATGGAAAAAATCACCTGTTCCAACTAGGGATGCCAACTTTTTTTTAAAAGAAATAAAGTATATTTAGGTCTGATAATATTAAACAGTATTTTAGAAAAATGAACAGTATTTTATTTATTTAATGTTTTTTTAATACATATTTTTTTAGAGCTTCTCGCAGTCTTTTTTAAATATAACATACGCCTCGCCACAATTATAACTAAAATTAAATCAGGGGCTCATTTATATTAAATTAATAGCTATATATATATATTTATTCATTAATGTCTAATTATTTTAAAAAAATGGTTCAGCGTCTAACACTAGTGTTAAACATTTTGATGTTGAAAACAGTATTTTTTATACATACTTTATTTTTGTTCAACAGTAAAAAGTGTAATGTAGTGAAAAACAGTATAATACTGTTTTTAACAGTATAGTTGGCAACTCTAGTTCCAACCCACCTTGGGGGGTCAGGTGTTTTTTTTTCCATTTATTAAAAAATATTAAAATAACATTTTGTTACCTCTTACTTTATAAAACGTCTCATGGACAGGTTGATCCATAAGAATCTTGATCCAGTATCAGTTTTTTTCTCCTATTGTTGGTGTTTTGTATATACCTATTTGTATTAATAAAACCACTAACAAACTAAACTAACGTGAAATATCAGCATCATCAACAGTACAATATTTTAATTCATAAATGAGTTAATAACTCGCTTTATTGTATAATTTTAGTTTTTTTTTAAGAACGCACTTAAGAAATACATAAGAAATATATTTAACAAATTGCCTCCAGAATCAATACTTTCCAAACCGCAGTTGACTAACGTGGTGGCGTATGCTCTAAACATGTTCGTTTGAGGGGAGACCCGTGTCCCGACAGTAGGATGATTTTGGGTTGATTTCGATGGAGATGTCATGAGTTGTCAAAATCAGCTGACGTAGGCATGTTCAAATCACGTGACCATATTCTTCAGTAAAGAATATACCGGGTGTTTTTCTACCATTCGGCATTCATCCCACTGTTGGGATTCGGGTCTCCCCTCAATCGAAGGGGTTTAGAGCATACTCCACCACGCTGCTCAACTGCGGGAAGCCGCCTAAAGGCGACTGACTTGGCTTAACGACTGTCATCTAATGACAACAGCCGGGACTGATGGCTTAACGTGCCCTCCGAAGCACGGAGGAGCTCGAGATAAATAAACCCATCCATGGATAGGCTACGGTCGACGTTGCTTAACTTGCGTGTTCGATTAGACTGACACGCGTAACGACGTCATCGAGCTTCCCAACTCGAGTTTTTCTACCATGAACAATAAAAAAACAATAAATGACAATTTAACTACGCAATTAATGGTCATGTACTAGAAAGAAAAAAATGCTGTCAAAGATCTAGGCGTGTATTTTGATGATAAATTATCCTTTCATGCGCATTATGACCATGTTGCAAGTAAGGGTTCTCAAATGCTTGGCTTCATTTCTCGATCTGCCAAAGAATTCCGAAATGCGCAGTCACATGTATACTTATATAAAACTCTAGTTAGAACCGTCCTTGAATACAACTCTGTTGTCTGGTCCCCTTATTATAATGTCCACTCAGATCGTATTGAGCGCATACAGAAGGAATTTTTAAAATTACTCTGCTATAAAACCGGTTTCAGTCGTCAGCTTACCTCTTACAAGGATAAATTAACTAAATTTAAACTCAGTACGTTAGAAAACAGACGCAATTATTCTGCACTCTCCTGTTTATTTAAAATTGTTAACGATTACATTAATTCGCCGTCACTAATCGCACTTTTAAATTTTAAAACAAAGTTTCGATCACGTGATGCCAACCGTTACACTTTTGCTTTGCAGGTCCATACTAATAACACCTCCTTTTTTAACCCCGTTGTCCGTATGTGTCGTCTATACAACGACATATCGAGTACTACAACCAGTCTCGACATATTCCATCTGAGCCTTCGAAAATTCCAGAACTGCTTAAAAGACATCTTTCTCAAACATTCCGATCTGACTCAGTGAGGCGCAGCATATTGCCTTTTGTACGTATTTCATAATAATGTAATGTTGTATTTATTAGATTTAAACTGTGTTTCGTTTTTAACTTATTTTTATACAAATAGTAATTTGATATGCACATGAAATGAGTACACCTTTGTACGCGTATGCGTGTGGGTGGATTCGTATATGCGTGTGTATGTATGTGAATGTATGTGTGTGCATGTATATGTGTCAATGTATGTGTATATGTGTGTATATTTGTGTGCATGTGTGTGTATGTATGTGTACGTGAATATATGAATGTGTGTTTATATGTTCGCATGCGCACGTGCGTGCGCGCGCTCGTGTCCGCGCTCATACGTGTGGCGTATTCGCGTGCAGGTGTTTAATACATATGTATAGCTAAGAGCGCTAAAGTTATTAATGTTGTGTGTACGTGTTATTGGATTGCAGTTCGGATATAATAAGCATTATTTATAAGTTATACTAGAAAAACTGTAATCTGTATTGTACACCTAAATAAATAAATAAATAAAAAAATAAAATCGCACTGACATCTCTAATGAACCTCCAGGAGAGTTTTATTTCCAAAAATTTAATTGATCTCTACAGTTGAGGGAGTTATAGAGTAGTAGCCCTCTATAAAGAACATTCCGATTTTTAATCTATAGACATGCTTTTGAAGGTATAACTCTTGGATGTTTTGTCCTTGAGATATTTCTTGAAGATTCGAGAGTATTCAAGACAATTCTACCATATGATGATGTACTAACATTTCAGAATATTCTGGATGTTAGAGAATAGTTAAGAACCTTCGGCAACATTCCGGAACATTCCAGATGAAATCACTTTCGAACGATATGGAGTATTCTGGAATACTGCGGATCATTTATCCCTAGAGTGAAGTCAGGTAGCTCAGCTAGTTTTATTACAAATAAATACAAATACAAATAATTATTCCTGGACAAATTACACACGGCCATCCAGTCCCAAACTAAGCAAAGCTTGTACTATGGCTACTAGATAACTGATATAATACTTAATTTTTTTTTTTTTGGAAATATATATATATACAATATAAAACATAGAAAATACTCAGACCAAGACAAACAGATATGTTCATGCACACAAATATTTGTCTTGTGCGGGAATCGAACCCGCAAGCTCGGAGTCAAAGTGGCCATTGCTAACCATTCGACCACCGGGCTCGTCAAAACTATTATTAAACTTTTACTGTAACCACTTATTATCTACTGAGTATCTTCTACATATAAATAATAAATAAATAAATATTGTCAAACAAATTACACAGTGCCATCTAGCCCCAAAGTAAGCGAATCTTGTGTTTATGGGTACTAGACAACTGATAAATATACGTAAATATTTTTTTTTGTAAATACATACTTATGATACATAGAAAACACAGAGACTAAGACAAACAGACATGTTCATGCACACAAATGTTTGTCCTATGTGGGAATCGAACCCACCTGGTGTCGAAACCGCGTCATTGACCGCTACGCCACCGAGCTCGTCAATCTCGTATCTTTGTAACGTATCAATGTGACATTCGTGTAGTATCGTATAACATTCGTAGCGCATCCATAAATTTTTATTCATCTATGGTTTCTCAAGCGGAGGTACAAGAAAATTAACTGGCTACAAATTCATTCATTGACACGGAGTACGGGACCCGCGAGCTGTACGACTCCTCATTAATTGCGAATATAATGTTTGAAAGTTACGAGCATCAAGGTTTTTATAACGGTATAATTGTTTATTTAGTTTAAGAGTTCATTTTGTCAGAGAGAGTTCTCGGCGCTGATAATTATAAGTTTATAACTGGAAATGATCATCATTACCAGCCTGCATCTGCCGCTGCTGGGTATACGCATTCCCCAATGCGGAAAGCATTGGGGAATGCGAAATCCCGTACTCGTATATCATCATAATCAGCCTGTATCTACCCACTTCTGGATATAGGCCTTTCCCAATGCTTTCCACCATATGCGATCCTCCGCTTTCCACATCCAAACGATACCAGCTACTTTTTGACGTGAAATGTCTTTCAATTCACTCCAATACATATGGCTACCGGTCAGAAAACTGGTATGTAACGAATTGGTCTATATCGTATTACCTTAATAATTACAAAACTATAAGTCATAATTACAAAACATGAATCGCATGTCATTAATTAGCATAGTCAGTACGCTGCTAAGACCGTTTGCATCGGGGTCGGACGGGGCAGCGGGGGAGGGGCATTTAATAACAGAAACAACACTAAAAGCGATTTACTGATATATACGTTTCACGTTAACCAACAGCCGTGTGCACCGACACCGACTCAGCCCCACTCGAGAACTTTCTTCCCCTATCTAAGCTGATGGGTTGTGCCTCTGAGAGCTATGTCGATCAGTTTAGTTCTCCGTCGAATTTCTTTCGTTCCGGATTCGAACCCTTACAGTAACTCCACCGCTCGCTGTGCATTATTTAGTCTGTGAACCAGCCCGACGGTTAGCATCCAAGTCTCTGCACCGTAGGTCTTAGCAGAACATAAGGAAATCATTCTTTGATGATTTTCAGTTTCAGTAACTTGTATATTTAGGTAGTGCATTTATTAGACTTGCAAAAGGCAACGAGAAAAAAAAAATCATTATAAAGGGGAGACTTGTTAAGCATTTTTGATCCCCCTCCCCCTTTGGTGAGATGTTGTAAGATTTTCCTCGAGCCCCTCCCCGCAACCGCAATCTCTTTAAAAATTGTATTTTGAGTGTATGTTTAGGTTGGATTTATTAAAAAAATAAAACACTATTAGCTTAATTATTCTTATTTAAGACTAGTATTTGCGAATATTTCTGTAATCTTAAATCACAGTGTTAAAAATACACAATAAATACTTAAACGAAAATTAATAAAATATTTATTCTACGTTTGACCCGTTTTTTACTATTCTAACTGTAATATACAGAGGTAGTAGATTGTACATTTTTATTTCTATAGCATTTTGATAGTCTAGTTTTTGGCACTATTAATTTGGCCCTATTTCTTGTGTGATATTTATGGACGTCTCGTTATCTCGTGAACTTAGATTTTTCCATAAAAAATCCCAAAAGTTAATCAACCATAAACGCGGTGTGGCTATTGAAAGATTTCTTGTTTATCTCCGAGATTCAAGTTTACTATATGTAGGTAGGAGACATGTGGGGTTGTCGTGCATGCGCCCTCTACGCGCTTTCCGTCGTGATCGCTATACTGTAATGTTGGTAAACGCTGAAAAGCGTTTATCGATATTATGGTATACCTACGCTTTTTTTTATTGTTTCACTTTTTTTTTAAACTAAGTCGTGTACAAGCATACGGCCCGCCTGATGTGAAGCGGTTACCGTACCCATATTAACGCTCGCTACATAAAATATCGCTCGCGCGCCGCCACCCCCGCTGCCATCGCAGCATCTCCTTCCTTTTTGGGGACCTCACTCACTCGCAGGAACACAACATGTTATTTGGCTGCGGTATTCTGTGAGATGGAGGTACATTCCCCAGTCGGGTAGCTTACAATTACGCTCACTACCTCTCTTTTCGCCAGAGCTTTGTTTGTCAGTCAGCAGGGTGCACCGCGTGCAGGTGAAGTTGGCTTTGGTTCAAAGATGTTGATGAACCACTTACACCCCATTTCATGAACAGTAACAGCTACACAATCGCCTCTATCAATATGACCAGTCTTTAAAATTACACCCTAAATATATACAATATAATATAAGTAATACCTTGTGAGCAGTAAATAAACAATTTATTTACTTATTTATGTTATTTGATTTCATTTCTGTGATGAACACAACAGTTAATGTGCACGATTTCAACTCGTCTCTATTTACTTTCATAACAAACAATTGATATTCATTAAAAATATCCAATATTACCTAATCTATACAGATAATCCTAATCCGTATTCCAATTACGTAACACAAACAAAACTTTTCAATTATGATAAACAACTTTTATTTGTATTCCTCTTTGATGGTAAAATTGAATTTGAAACTGAACTTTTATCAAAACTGAGCCATCTAATCATTTTTATTGAGCCTGAATTTCGGGGTAGTATTTCAGCGATTTTACTTTCAAATTACCATTTAGGCATAGTAGAGATTCGAAGCAGTAATTTAACTGCACACATGTCCGAAATTGCCGCACTTCAGACGCTGTTACGCAATAAATAAATAAAACAAAGTAAATAAACATTTCATCATTTCATTCTGGACAATTTAAACAGCAGCATCTAGTCCCAAATTAAACAGCGCCATCTAGGCCCAAATTAAACGCAAAGCTTGTAGTGTGGGTATTAGACAACTGATAAATGTACTTAGATATATATATTTTTTGTAAATATATACTTATTAATACATAGAAAATATCCAGACCAAGAAACAGACATGTTCATGCACACAAATGTTTGTCCTGTGCGAGGATAGAACCCGCGACCTCGGAGTCAACGTAGTCAATAAAGATGACATGAACCTGAGCCCTACCGCAATTAAAGCCGATCATCATCGAAAATTTTGATAAAGTACGTTTTAGTTATTGACAAACATTTTCATCTTAGTCGGTAGAGGTCCACGGTTTCTACCAGCTAAGCTTAACAAAAGTATTTTTTTTTCTATACTACGTCGGGTGGCAGACAAGCATACGGCCTGACCGTATTAACCGTATTAACGCTCGCAACATAATATATCACTTGCGCGCCGCCACCCCCGCTACCAACGCAGCATCTCCTTCTTTTCTGGTGACCTCACTCACTCGCAGGAACACAACAACCCTCAAGGGAATTGTTATTTGGCTGCGGTATTCTGTGAGGTGGAGGTACATTCCCCAGTCGGGTAGCTTACAATTACGCTCCCTATCTCTCTTTAAAAGTACCATAGTACCATAAAATGTAAGCTGAAGTTTGATTTTCGCAATATAATTCCCGGCGGGAATCGGCATCAGCTTAGCCGACCCCTGATGATGTATAAATAAATATTTCTGGACAAATTACACAGCGCCATATAGTCCCAAACTAAGCAAAGCTTGTAGGTACGATAATGGAACTCAGCGGCAGCTAAGGAATCAAACAGCTCATCAGAGCAATCCCCATGATATAATTTTTGCTTTCAAAATTCCCAATTAATTCGTTGTCCTAACGAGCTTTAAATGATATAATTACTTATTGAATTGACACTATTTTATTATCATTTTGATAATAATTTTTGACATGTTAAATAATTAATTGTTTATAATAACTAATAATATATATATATATATATATATATATATATATATATATATATATATATATATTAGGTTGGGGAAAAAGTCTTTTCGTATTTTATATGAAAATTCAAAACATTTTTTAATAAAGTTTATTTACATTTAACTAAAGTATGTAGGTGCCATTTTGTTCGATAACTTTTGGCCATCTTGTAGGTAGAGACATGATCCCATTACTATAGAAATTTTGGGACTTCTGTTCAAAAAACCACGACAAGTGGTTTTGGCAGTCTTCTCGTGATGGTAACCTGACATTGCCTAAAGAATTCTGAAGAGACCGAAACAGGTGGAAATCAGAAGGTGCAAGGTCAGGACTATACGGCGGATGCATTAACACCTCCCAGTCAAACTCTCTTAATTTTTGCTGAGTGGCTAAAGATGTGTGAGGTCTAGCGTTATCATGATGAAAAATCACACCCCTTCTGTTAATTAATTCCGGCCGCTTTCTCTCAACTTTTTGCTTTAATCTCATCAGTTGTTCACAGTAGAGTTCAGAATCGATAGTCCTGCCTGGCGGTAACAGCTCATAATGAATAATACCCTTCCAATCCCACCATACACACAGCATCACCTTGTTGCTGGTTAACCCGGGTTTTGTCAGAGTCTGTGAAGCCTGACCGGCCTTTGACCACGACCTTTTTCGCACGTTCTTGTCGTACGTGATCCACTTTTCATCACCAGTTATAAGCTTCTTCAAAAACTGTTCGCTTTCATTACGTCGTAGTAAAGAATCAAAAATGAGTACACGGTTCATTAGGTTTCTTTCAGTGAGCTCGTGAGGCACCCAAATATCGAGCTTTTTAGTGTACCCAGCTTTTTTCAAATGCGCCAAAACTGTTTTGTGGTCAATTCCTAGTTCTTCAGCTACGTCGTAACTGCTGATATGCCGATCTTGCTCCACTTTTTAAAAAATGGCATCCATTTTATCCGTAACAGGGCGACCAGAGCGACGTGCATCTTTGACATCAAAATTTCCGGATTGAAAACGCTTAAACCAAATTTGTGCTACTCTCACAGACACTGCACTAGGTCCATAAACGTCACAAATTTTTTTCGCAGCTTGCGTTGCATTTTTACCTTTTTTGTAGTAAAATTTTAAAATGTATCGAATTTCTTCATTAGATTCACTCATCTTGTCAGTAAAAAAAAACAAGTGAAAATCACACATTTACCTAATTTGAATTTGGAATTATCTTTTTTAATATTTAAACTTTTTAATGATATATCAAAACCTGCCAGATACAAATGGTATAACTAAAGATATTTTATTATAAGTTCATACATACTATAATGCGAAAAGACTTTTTCCCCTACCTATTATATATATATATATATGTTTAGTATAACTAATAATAATGTTTTATATGAATATTCAAATCTGAAACAAATTAATATTTAATTAATTTTAAAATAAAGGTACTACTCAATGCGTCTACTATGATTTAGTCAAAGAGTAGAACTTTGACTGATAATACTGAACCGTGCTCTCAAAGGCCAACTTTTGCTGATAAAAGCCGACTTGATATCGGCCGGGGCCTTATTACTGAAGCCTGAACATCCAACTATTTCAACGGTGATTAAGTTATCCAAATATTTTGATAGAGTTTCGAGAAGTTGCAGACGGTTTGATTTAGTGATCAATTTATTAAAACTATTAAAACTAGCCTCCTTTTCTTTACTATTTTAGCTCTCTATTTTCCATCTGAAGGATCGAATCCGGAAGGAAGAAATTCGACGGAGGAGCAAAGTTGCCGACACCAAGTTGAACACTAAAGTAACTGCATCTATGGTGCAGAGACATGGACACTGGCTCGGGGTTCCTCTGAGGGTTCGAATCCGAAACGAAGAAATTTCTTCGTTCCGATTTCGAACTTTGGTTCTCCGGCGAATTCGACGGAGAACCAAAGTTGTCGACATAGCTTTCAGAGTTTGCAAGCTGAATTGGCAATGTACTGGTCATATCTGCCAAGTAAGTGATGGCAGCCCCCTTACCACCATCTCTTATTGCGATTCAATAACTGAATAGATTGCTTATTCATACCAATGAATAAGCGACTCTATTTCATGAAATTCATGAAATGGTGTCGTTATTTCATGAAATAGAGTCGCTTATTCATAAATAACGACTCTATTTCATAAATTTCATGAAATAGAGTCGCTTATTCATTGGTTTGAATAAGCAATCTATTCAGTTATTGAATCGCAATAAGAGATGGTGGTAAGGGCGCTGATGGGGGTGGAAGGTATTAGAGTAGAGGCCGCGCGTATCGTGGTTCTTATTAACCGACTTCTTAATTTATATGAAATACGTCTTTATATGTAGGTATTCTTTGGTGCAAAACTGTCATGACAGTTGACATGACATGAAATTTATAAGAATTATCCCTCGAGTATACTCTGTGACCGCTTCTAACTTTTGGCCGCCCTAAGTCTGTTTTTAATTAATTCGGAATAATGCACTTACACCCCTTTCCTTTCACTGGAATTCGCTACCACAGTAATGCTGAGATCATCATCAAGATCATCAGATGAGGATCATCGACTCTAGTCAGCCACTCAGCACAGTATAAGCATACCTCGGCCACTACATACAAATGTCGTGTCGGTAACTATTACATATGCAATCTGCTTGTGCAGAGCGTAAATGAGCCGGCGTGCGTGCGGCGTAATACAAATTGTAGCAGATTTGTCTCTGAGGGGAGGTGAGGTCGCTGTGAGAGAGCGGTAGGGAGTGGCCATACTGTCCGTAGTACTATTACTTATACTGTGCTATAGTACTTATAAGTGATAATAATTACGTACACTAAGTGCTAATTTCAGTATGCATCCTTTAAGGACTTATTCGTGAACTGGTCAAGTAAATTCTCAAACGCCATAATACAGCCTCACGCACACAGATAAAGTGGCCCGCATGGGCTCAATAATTAATCTAGGCCGCCGAGTTGGCTAGACAAAAGCGAGATCTTCCTAGTCTCGAGGCGGGTGTTCATTGTTACACGATTATATCGTACTGATATTATAAATGTGAACGTTTGTTAGGATGAAGAAGAAGAATCATTTATTCGTAACATAAACACAAAACTATTACATATTTTAAAAGACAGCATTAAGTAACATAGTTATAAGAAAGGACATAATGGACCCAACTCAGCATTATGGCGTGGACTGACTATGTCAGACCCCAGCGCTGATTTTCAGTTGGAACCATTTTGTGATACCACGGACGAACAAACAGACACAATACATATTGTGTTTAAATCTATATATATATATATATATATATATATATATATATATATACCCATTTGGATGGACGTAAGGGTGTTTGTATGGATGTGATTATTACTTTTTCACGGGTAGCTAGTTGGTTTATAATGGTATTGGACATTTGGTATCTTTATTGACACACAGATTATTTTTTCTCTGTGATTTGTTCACACTAGGCGAAGATGTGATCAGATGCTGGTTAATATATGAAAAACTATTATTGAGATTCAACGATTGAATCATTATCGCGAAGCGATTGTACCTAACGAATAAAAGCTTACTTGCAAGTTATAAGCCCTTTGGAAAATCTCATAGGAAATACGATATAAGAATATTCCCATATAAATAGATACGAGGTTGCGAGTTAAAGTCTGGAAGGGTGTGGATAATTGGGCCCATCAAGTTAATAACATCCTTGAATACAGACGTCAGCATCTTGCTCATATGGCTTCTCCTGTGGGTGAGTGAGGACTGTTGTATTCCTGTGAACAACAGTCATTAAGGGTATTGTTATTTGGCTGTAGTCCTCTATGAGGTAGAGTGTACATCTCCAGTCAGACTCAACATGGCTTACAACTCTATTGCCAGATCCTCGATAGCTACAGACAGCAGGGTACAGTACATCCGGATGAGGTTGTCTCTTACTGATGAAGATGATGATGATTTCCACCTAAGTATATTAAATATTTTTGACACAGGTTTCAGGGAGCGACTGCAACCATGGCAGCATCAACCAACCATTCACGTTACTGCCCGCGGGAGCGTAGTGCTCGGTATTGATTATAATCTTAACGTAAATGCACACCCCGGCCACTCCATATAAAAGTCGCGTCGTTCACTATTACTTAACTTCAATCCGACCGCGCAGGGGTCCCTTGCGGTGGGGAAGCAGCCGCTTGCAGTGCTGGAATCCTCACGGTCGGGAGGACCTTGCTGAACCATCGCGGGGGCTCGCTGGGGCTTTATACTTCGGGCGAAGTGCGCTCGGCACTCGCCCTCCCTCTCACTAGGTTAGTTTTCGCTTTAAAACCCTCCGGAATAAAAGCACAGTTCTCCATTTTGAAAAAAATAATAATATAAACAGTGAGCGTGTGTGCGTGCGGCGCAATATAAACTTTTCTGGATTCGTCTCAGAGAGGAGGTGAGGTCGATACGAGAGAGCGGAATGGAATTGCCATACTGTTCTATTGCTTAAACTGTGGTAGGTGTGGTGGTAGGTCGCTGCGAGCGATCGCGGCGTTTAGTGCATTTGATCCCTTACGTCCATATCCGAGATCTAAGCAATGGAAACGCGTCAAGGTCTTCCGTACCGCGTAATCGGCAAATAGGGGCTTAAGAAGTTACGGCCCAAAGGATTGTAAGTGTCGACATGAGATTTGCGCTCCGTCATGCGAAACTAGTTTTTGTAGCAACGGGCTTTTTGTTTGTGTAACGGGACGGGTTGCGTTTATTTTTTGCGTTACGTTACAAACGTTATTGCAGGGTCTTTTCATGATATATGTATTTTTTTTGTGTTAAGCTATGATTTTCACCCCACTGCTGAAGAAGAGAGGTTAATACTTCTCGAATGTATGTATGAAATTCGATGGAGAATCAAAGCTGTCGACATAGGTTTCAGAGTTTGCAAGCTGAAGTGGCAATGGGCCGGTCACATCTGCCGAGTAAGTGATTGCAAATGGTGGAGGAAGGTATTAGAGGCCGCGCGTAGGACAACGAAGCGTTAAACGCTCTCCTTCTAGATGGTCCGATAACCTTAAAATAGCGTCTGGAAGCGCCTGGATGCGGAAGGCAGAGGATCGTATTTGGTGGAAAGCACTGGGGAAGGCTTATATCCAGCAGTGGGTAGATAAGAGGCTGATGCAGCCTGGCGCAACTCAAGGTAAAAAAACGACTCTATGAATCGGAATTTTTATGAAATGGAAGCGAATTTCGCTTCCATTTCATACTGATTAGAATTTACGCTATTTGTATGGCACATCCGTCTCTTAAAACGTAGTGGTTACATTCTCTTTGGGCTGATGAGGTATGTATGTAATTCTATAGCACGGTCAACCAGTCTAATCGTTTGGCGGATTTCAACATATGTTGTTAATCAAATAGCTTTACGGCTCTGGAATCAATATACTTTTGAGCCCGTCTTTGTATTATTTCTTTATCTTACTTAGTCCCAGCTTCAGGGACGTGCCGAAAAATATCGCCAGAAATCTTCTTGTTCCTACATTACTTGTAATAAATCAATAGTAAAACCGATAGTGATATTTTTTCTGCTGTTTTGCACGACTTCTTGGAATGACTCGGCAGCCCTGATTCGAACACTTTTAATCAAAGATTCAACTAATTTTATGCACTGAAATGATTACTTGTACCATATAACATTACTTCTATTATGAATCATCATTATACATTACATTATAAGAATTTGTTTAGAAGCACAACTACACTCACCAAATTCCCGCCAAAAAATCAAATATAACCTATGTTTGACTTTTTGGCGCGAACTTGGTGATAGTGAGTGACATAGGCATAGACTTAGAATACAATACGTTTTATAGACTGCGGTTTGGCGTGACAAACGTGAGTTAAAGAATATCGTAGATTTTAGAGTTGTCACAACAACTGTTTCGCGTATTATTGTACTTTCCTTTGCAAAAAACCAGCACATGATGCGAAACAAAAAATCGTATCAGTCTGTCTCGTTTCCTTACATTATGATGTCTTTTTCTAGTGTGAATGCGATAGAAATTGAGCTCCATAACTGAATAACGTATTCTAATAGTATGTTTAGACTTATTAGAATGATCTTGTATTTATTTATTTAAAAACTTTATTCACCACAAATTATATATGTATAAGGGTACAAAAGGCGGACTTAACGCAATAATTGTAATTGTATGTAACGCAATTAAATGTATTCTGTATCAGTCAACCTTCGGGACAAGCAGAAAATCACGAATGCGGCTCTGAAGAAGCAAAATAAAATTTAAGTACTAAAGTATAATACTACAACTAATAAAATAGTATTTATAATTTCTGAAGAAAATAAAATAAACATACATAGCATTGTATGGGGTAGGCAGACGAACCAGATTCCATCATAATATGGTAACACCGTACAATCTCGTAACTATTCCTATAAATAATAATGCGGAGAATATTATTAATTATTCGTTCATTGATGTTTATTATATACACACTCAATAATGTCATACAAATAAATGTTTCATTAATTCATTGTAATATACTATGGATATGGCATACCCATAATAAATTAAAAAAACCGGCCAAGTGCGAGTTGGACTTGCACACGAAGGGTTCCGTACCATTATCTATAAAAACGGCAAAAAAAATCATGTCTCTTGTAAGGGTGCCCCCCTTAAATATTTGTTTGTTGTATTTTAATTTAATTATTTATTTTTAAAGTGAATATATAACTAAATAGTCTGTGAATATGTCAAGCGCCTACCTGTTGTCGTTATCAATATCGAGCACAAAAAATCACGTTTGTTGTATGGGAGCCCCCTTAAATATTTATTCTGTTTTTTACTATTTGTTATTATGCTGCATCAGAAATACATCATCTGTAAAAATTTCAACTGTTTAACTATCACGGTTCATGAGATACAGCCTGGTGACAGACGGACGGACGGACAGCGGAGTTTCAGTAATACATAGTGTAAGGATGGTCCTTCAACCTTGCATGTAATATATAGTTACCATACCTTCGACACAGCTATTAGACGTGGAGTATAAAAAAACACTGCAGAAAGATGTATTACTTTTAATTTCTATTATAACCTTCCAGTTCCACAGTCCAACGAAGAATGTTCAAAAGGCCGCTGACGCTCCTACTTTTCGTCTCGTTTCCGCGGTAAAAATCAAGTATTCTGATTGGTAATAATCTACCAATCAGAAATGACCAAATATCTTTATTCTTTATTCTTTATTGCATATAAATTATACAGTACAGGCAGTATACATAATATAGTTATGCAAAGGCGAGCTTATCTCTTTAAGAGATCTCTTCCAGCTAACCTGTGCTGTGGAATGGTTTGTAAAATATCGGATAGCAAAGTATACATATTATATGAAGAACATTACTACCATATAGACTGTTGCATAATCTACACATCATACACAATCCACAAATCTATAAATATATACAAAAAATCGTTTAGCCAATCACAGACCAGCGTAGTCAATAGCTTGAAAGAATGTGTTGCCGGTGCAACTAACTTAAATTAAACATTACAAAATGATACCGAAACTGACAAACCCTAACAATAGGGTCCGTTTTACTCTTTGGGTACGGAACCCTAAAAACGGTTTCTATCGCCTGGGATATCTATGACTTTCGCTATTCTTATCATCTCGGCGCTTTAAGAGTCCCTACCAATTTCGGCGCGCTACTAGATTAGGTAATTATAGAAGCGCAGGGTACGAACTATAGTTGATAATCGTAGTGTGCGTTGAAGCGTGCGGTGAAACGGGAACAAATAATCTTGATCCGTCACCGCTATTATTAGCCATCCATAGTTTTTACTTAAGTACTAGATTCCGTAATACTGGATGGATTTTATAGTGATTATGAAGTTATGTATGTTTAAACACCCTATAAAAATATCGTAGCCTATATTACGTACGGCATTCACTATGGTAAAAGCAAATTATAAAGTGTATGCAGCATATAATATACGGTACACCTGAAATGAATTACACGTGTTATTGCTTACATAATACAGAACAACGGGGAGGTCTGTAGTATTTCCCTCGCTTTAAGACCGCAGGCCATGAGAATATAGTATAGCGAGCCATTTCATCGTATTATAAAGCTAATTTAATTTATTTGTATACAAAGTGGATAAAACGGGCGGGACATGGAGAAAAATAAGATATTGAAAGCTATGATAAGACAGTAAGTAATTACTGGTGATTATGTTCAATGATCAAGTTGACATGAGTTGTTAAAACTCATGTCAACTTGATCTAAACATGGTAATTATCATGTTTGTCTTATACAGGTTGTCCCAAAAGTATGCCACACGGAGGGAAAGTACCTTTAATATTGTAGATAGAACATTTTACTGAAAGAAGACGTCATTTTCATTTTAAAAATAATTCGAACTATTTAAAGATTTTCAAAAAATCGCCTGTCTGAACCGGGAATCGAACCCGCTCAATGTGAAAAGCACCAAGTGGATTCCCAATCAAGACAGGCGATATTTAAAAATCTTTGAATGCAGTTCGAATTATTTTTAAAATGAAAATGAAGTCTTCTTTCAGTAAAATGTTCGATCTACAATATTAAAGGTACTTTCCCGTGTGGCATTCTTTTGGGACAGCCTATATAAGACAAGGGTGATAATTACCATTGATGTGGTATATATATACGTCATGTAATGTAATTGAACACAGTGAATAAACGAAGTTCGAACGAAATGGACGTGTAATTAGATCAAGTTGACATGAGTTTTAACAACTCATGTCAACTTGATCATAGAACATAATCACCAGTAATTACTTACTGTCTTTTATGAGCTTTCATAATCATCGGTTTCTAAAAATTCACAATATTTAAAAATGAAAATGTACTCGTAAATAGTTCTTTTTGCACATCCAGTACTGATCGAAAGTAAAAGCTTACATATTCTTGAGACGAAGACGACATACGTGACAATCCCACGTTTCGTCATTTTTTTTTGATGATGCACTGGTAATGCGTTCCTTTCTTTCGACCCATTATCTACAACAAATTTGTATATTAATACTAGTAGCTTAGGGGCTGTGTTGGGCTCAATCACTAAAACTTTCCATCGATTGATTAGTCAAACAAAAGATTTAGAACCATTACAATAAAATAAGTGTGTGGTTGGGGGACCTTTGTCAGGAACGAGGTCCTTAACACGTATGTTAAATCATACGTGTTAAGGACCTCGGACCATCGGATTGATGGTTTTTGTAACCATGAAAACGGTGTTGTTTTAATGGTTACAAAAACCATCAATCCGATGGATGACGTAAAATTGGAAAATTTTCGCTGCCGCCATTTTGGAGTCATATTTTGACCTCACTAATGACTTTAGCACTCTCAAAAACTATGAAAATAACACCCATGACGCAAACTTTAAACCTTTACACATCCGCCATCTTGGATTTTTATTTTGACCTCACTATCGGTTTCAGCACCCTAGAAAACCACGAAAACGACACCCATGACGAAAACTTAAACTTTTTACATCCGCCAATTTGGATTTTTATTATGACCTCTATATTGGTTTCAGCACCCTAGAAAACCACAAAAACGACACCCATGGCGAATACTTTAAAACTTTTCACATCCGCCATCTTGGATAGTTAATTTGACCTCACTATCGGTTTCAGCACCCTAGAAAACCACAAAAACGACACCCATGACGAATACTTTAAAACTTTTCACATCCGCCATCTTGGATTTTTATTTTGACCTCACTATCGGTTTCAGCACCCTAGAAAACCACAAAATCGACACCCATGACGAATACTTTAAAACTTTTCACATCCGCCATCTTGGATTCTTATTTTGACCTCACTATCGGTTTCAGCACCCTAGAAAACCACGACAACGACACCCATGACGAATACTTTAAAAGTTTTCATATCCACCATCTTGGATTTTTATTTTGACCTCAAAATCAGTTTCAGCACCCTAGAAGAATATAAAAACGACACCCATGACGAAAACTTTAGTTAATCCCATCCAAGTGACACAAAAATAATTTAAAAAAAACATCAAAATCGGTCAAGCCGTTTTTATAGATATAAAAAGATTACGCATGCAAGATTTTAATATTCTTCATAAATCAGCAAAGTATTTACTTAAATTAAAATTAATACAGGCCCAAAATGTGGTAGTCGGCGTACAATTTCTAGAAATGTTTACGTAGATTACGCGCGCGCCTGCGATGAAAAGTGATACGTCCTCTCGCTGGGAAGGCCCGGTCGCTACTGGCAGGATCGGTTTTGCGCGGTCGATAATATAGTTCACTTTGCCTTTTATTTACGAAATGAAGTTATTATTTATTTATATAATAAAATTTTGATTCTATTAAATGGTTAACTTAAGATTAATAGGTAATTTTTAAAGATTCTCAAAAGTGTTTCTAAGGAATAGAAAAAAATACTTATTTGTCTAGAAGTTTCCCAAAAATAACGTTATTTAAATATTTTTTTCCTGCTATATTTTGTATAGAAGTTGAAAAAGTGGTCCAGCCACGTGCAAGTAGCCTATATAATGATGCTGATGATATTTTTTAATGTTCAAAATTATAAGTAGTTTCTTGTAAACAGATAATCAAACGTCAGTCTTGCGTCATTTTTTGGAAAACTTGTTGCAAAGTTTAGTGATTTTCCATGAATACTTAATATTTTTGAAAAAACCCTTTCAGCCACATGCAAGACAAAGAACTGAACTTTTTAAATCAATAATAATTTTGTTTAGATTCGCTTTCCCTTTCTCACAACCGATGAACAAAATTGATCAAAATCAGCCAATTTCTTGCAGGGCCTTGTCAGAGAGATTACACAGCGCCATCCAGCCCCAAAGTAAGCGAAGCTTGTGTTATGAGTACTAGACAACTGATAAACATAATGTAAATACATGTTTTTTTTTTTTGTAAATATATACTTATGATACATAGAAAACACACAGACTAAGACAAACAGACATGTTCATGCACACAAATGTTTGTCCTACGTGGGAATCGAACCCACGAGCGTTGGTGTCGAAGCCGCGTGATTGACCGGTACGCCACCCAGCTCGTTGCTTGCTATCTTTTTCCTTCGCTGCTTTTTCTTGTAAAAATATGAAATTTACCCAAAATATACGTTAACATCAGACATTATTGTGTACTTCAGTGTGATATGTGATCCTTTATTTACTTTATCAACATAAACGGCATTTTTACCTATTTCAATTGTCACAAAAGTTAGTTTCGTCGGTTTGTTTGTTGTGAACTAATTGCGAGGTGAGACAGTTGGCTCACTTTTCAAGTGTACGTTTTTTTCCGTTTACAGGGGGGCAAACGAGTATGTGGGTCACCTGATGGAAAGCAATCATCACCGCTCATGGAGATCAAGGGGTCGCCGATCCGTTGTCAGCCTTTAGTCCTTTCTTTCTGGTGACCTTACTCTTTCGTAGGAACACAATAATGCTCAAGGGAATTGTTATTTGGCTGCAATATTCTATGAGGTCAGGTGGAGGTACTTAGTATGGGGGAGCCATATCCCCAGTCGGGCAGCTTAAAAAATACGCTATGTTCTACCTCTTTTTCCGCCAGAGCTTCGTTTGTCAGTCAGCAGTGTTGGTTGGTTTGGTTCAAAGTTGTTGATGGACCTCTTACACCCCAAACGCTTATGGCACATCTATAATATTTATAACGTCAATGTACACACTAGGTATTATTATTCATTGCATTCTACAATAGATGCCATTCTATACATTTATATCATTATAAATCACTAATTGTTCGCACTTTGGAATGCCTATTCATGTTTTCCGTTGTATAATACATCATATTTAATGTAGTCAGCAATCAATAGAGTTGTGGTGGTTATCGATCGACTAGCCTTCATACGAGTCAAAATTATTAATCATCGATATAGTAGGAACAGGAATCCCAATCGACTAAAACTCCTTCTGCCCCCTTACCACCATCTCTTATTGCGACTCAATAATTGAGTAGATTGCTTATTCATACCAATGAATAAGCGACTCTATTCCATTTGAAATAGAGTCGCTTATTCATTGGTATGAATAAGCAATCTATTCAGTTATTGAGTCGCAATAAGAGATGGTGGTAAGGGGGCTGGTCCTTTTGAGTTCCGTATACAGTGTGTCCCGAGATAAAGTGTTAACTTGAAAGGGGGTAAAAATAGATAAAAAAATATAGAGAAAAAAAAAAAATAGATATGTTTTCTATTTTTTTTTGCATGAATTAATATTTTAATTTTGTAATGAGGACCCTATGTGAAATATCGATTTTCTCAAAGTAATCGGTCATTTTTAAAGCAAAAAATAATAATCGTGTCAGTTAGTAAGTAATGAGAATACGATATCAAAAACCAGCAAAATAAGATACATTATATACATAAAATTATTAATAGCTGTAAGCTATTTAAAATAGCTTCCTCATAACGTTTGGGTTTGATCGATTTATCGAATGAGTAAGATAATCACGTAGCACAGCCAACAAGGCGTAGCGGTAGCACTGCTCGGGACCATCTTATACTATTTACTTAAAAGTTTCGCAATAGATTCCTTAATCGACTAAACATGCCATCACTATCTCAAGGGAAAATTAACGAAGATTGCGGATGTATGTAACCTTTACAGGCAATAAAATAGAATCACAACACTAGTAACCGACTCGATTCGTGATAGGTTGTTCGAACTATGTCATGGCGTGCTTTATTTAAACTAGAATTCGGTGGATCCCTCTAAAGTGCTATGGTTATCTAAATAGTCGAATAGATTTAATCGATTATTATAAATCAGTCGATTATATTTGTAATTGCAAATCGTGATGCAAATTAATCGGCCATCATGGGACATTTACAAAAGGTACTTTATTACTGTCTGTTTGATTTAAAAGCCGAAAGAGACATGGGATGGTTAGTTGAATGCTACCACAGATAACATAATTTAGTTTACTGGGTGCTTAGTGAGAGTTTAGTTTTTTGTTCACGTTGGAAGGAAAGGAAGGAGATGCTGAGTTGGTAGCGGGAGTGGCGGCGCGCGAGCGATATTTTATGTTGCGAGCGTTAATATGGCTACGGCAACCGCTTCAAATCAGGCGGGCCGTATGCTTGTCTGCCACCCATCGTAGTATAAAAAAAAAAGTTGGAACGTGTTAACCGTTGCAAGCCGACCAAATTATATAATAAATAAATAATAAATATTCCTGGTCAATTTACACAGCGCCATCTAGCCCCAAATTAAGCGAAAAGCTTGTACTATGGGTATTAGATAACTGGTGTAATACTTAAATACACTTTTTTTTTGTAAATATATACATATAATACATAGAAAACGCCCAGACCAAGACAAGCAGACATGTGTTTGTCTTATGCGGGGATCGAACCCGCGACCTCGAAGTCAAATTGGCCATTGCTAACCATTCGACCACCGAGCTCGTCAATTTCAAATAAAACCGGCCAAGTGCGAGTCGGATTCGCGCACGAAGGGTTCCGTACCATTATCTCTAAAAACGGCAAAAAAATCACGTTTGTTGTATGGGGGCCCCCTTAAATATTTGTTTTATTTTTATTTAATTATTTATTATAATAATATATATTTTTATAAAGTGAATATAAAATTAAATATTATGTGAGTATTTCAATACTTATTACCGTTATTAATTGCGAGCAAAACGAGCAAAATAAAACCGGCCAAGTGCGAGTTGGACTCGCGCACGAAGGGTTCCGTACCATTATCAATAAAAACGGCAAAAAAAATCACGTTTGTTGTATGGGAGCCCCGCATAAATATTTGTTTTATTTTTATTTAATTATTTATTTTTAAAGTGAATATAGTATATCTAAATATTATGTGAGTATTTCAAACGCCTACCTATTAGTACCTATTGCCGTTATCAATTGCGAGCAAAAACGAGCAGAAAAATCACGTTTGTTGTAAATATTTATTTTATTCTATTTTTTAATATTTGTTGTTATAGCGGCAACAGAAATACATCATCTGTGAAAATTTCAACTTTCTAACTATAACGGTTCATGAGATACAGCCTGGTGAGAGACGGACGAACGGACAGCGGAGCCTTAGTAATAGGGTTCCTTTTTACCCTTTGGGTACGGAACTCTAAAAATCACGTTTGTTGGATGGGAGCCCTCTTAAATATTAATTTTATTCTGTTTTTTAGTATTTGTTTTTATAGCGGCAAAGGAAATATATCATCTGTGAAAATTTCAACTGTCTAACTGTCACAGTTCATGAGATACAGCCTGGTGACAGAAGGACGGACGGACGGACGGACAGCGAAGCCTTAGTAATAGATAGGGTTTCTTTTTAACTCTCGACGCAAAAAGAGGAGTGTTTTATGTTTGATGTGTCTGTGTGTGAGTGGTTCTGTCTGTCCGTGGATCGTAGCTCCGGAACGGATGAAGCGATTTCAATTTAGTTTTTTTTGTATTAAAGGTGACTTATGTGCGAGTGTTGTTATGCCAAGTTCAAAAATGTCAAATTTATGATACTACTCCCCGATTTAAATATTAGTCTACAGAATAAAACATCGGACGCGAAATAAATTTCGCTATGGTGGCCATATCGAAATTTATTTATTTATTTTGGCCACTTTCCCGAATTGATATCGTAAAACCAAGGTCACTTTACATAACTACTTTTTGATGCTCTACACGAATCCGAAGTCAGATTTTCGAAATTTTGAGTTTCATGGCAACGGATGGATAGACAGAACGACCGGACGATTTTATAAGCTCAATAAATTTCGCTGAAAATACGGCTCGGCTTAATTTCTCCAAAACATAATATTTTTACAAAACGTCTTCTCTCCTCTGAATGCCAAGACACCGCCTGACAGCCCAAAAAAGAACATCAAAAAAAGTTGTGAAGTTTCTAGATAAAGCCCAGATTATCTTTAGATTACATCTTTGTGATTTGCAATTGTAATTGAAATGTCTTTCTTTGGAATGAGAAATATAATAATATAAAAAAAAAACGGTTGTCTGTAAAGTCGGTTCATGGACGATAATTTTATGTTTTGGGTTGTATAATCGACGAGCTCGGTGGCGTAGCGGTCAATGACGCGGCTTCGACACCAACGCTCGTGGGTTCGATTCCCACACAGGACAAACATTTGTGTGCATGAACATGTCTGTTTGTCTTGGTCTGGGTGTTTTCTATGTATCATAAGTGTATGTATTTACAAAAAAAAATGTATTTACGTATGTTTATCAGTTGTCTAGTACCCATAACACAAGCTTCGCTTACTTTGGGGCTAGATGGCGCTGTGTAATGTGTCTGACAATATTTATTTATTTATTATAATGTAAGTGGTTCATCAACATCTTTGAACCAAAGCTAACTTCACCTGCACGCGGTGCACTTGCTGACTGACAAACGAAGCTGTGGCGAAAAGAGAGGTAGGGAGCGTAATTAGAAGCTACCCGACTGGGGAATGTACCTCCACCTCGCAGAATACCGCAGCCAAATAACAATTCTCTTGAGGGTTGTTGTGTTCCTGCGAGTAAGTGAGGTCACCAGAAAGGAAGGACATGAGAGCGTAATAGTAGCTTACTGTTACGCTCTCGTCTCCCGATTGGGGAAGTACCTCCACCTCACAGAAGACCGCAGCCAGATAAGCGCGCGTTAATACGGCGACAGTAACCGCTTCACATCAAGCGAGTCCTAAAGGAAGGAGATGCTGCGTAGGCAGCGGAGGATGCGGCGCACTAGCGATATTTTATTTTGCGATCGTTAATATGGCTACGGTAGCCGCTTCACATCAGGCGGACTGTATGCTTATCGCCACCCGATGTAGTACAAAAAAAAATACGTGATAACGTCATAAGAAAACATCGGCCGATGGAGTGAAAGAGAGATAGATACGTCACAACCGAACGCTTAAGCTGATCATGCCTTTCTATTCCGCGCTCTCGCTTGCACGCTCGGCTAAGTCGGAACGTGACAATGAGTCATGCTTTTTCGTGCGTGCAGTCAGCGTTCATCGATTTGTACACGTCAGGAACATTTTATTTTCACTTTCAATAAACAGTAAAGTGCCCGTCTTGCAGCGATGCCGAGTTGAATTTTCAATTCGATTTTACATTCCAGATAATTTTTATTTCTTTCGCGTCTGAGTAGAGGCAAACTCTTTTTAGATCCCTTTTTGCATAAATAAGTAAAGTTTCTATGCAGTTCTACTTGGAATAGTTTTCTCTTCATTCCTGATAACAATACTGATTTGGTTTTGTATTTATGTTATAGTAAATACCCAAAATAACATTCGTGTAACATTTGTGTGCATGAACATGTCTGTTTGTCTTAGTCTGGGTGTTTTCTATGTATCATAAGTATGTATTTCATCATGCATCAACTCGTGAACGGGTGCTGCCAGAGGGGACTGGTCTGCCCTGGCTGTCATGGTTACAAGGTAAACAATAGGAGGATTTAGGTTAAGTAGTAATAGACAATAATATAACTATTAGCACAATAGCGACGTGCAATTTATTAATTGTAAGAATATTATAAGATAAAAAAAACAGAACATTGTTAATAAAAGGTACGGACCCCGGGTCTGTAGACTGTAATATATATCAATAAAAAAAAACCGGACAAGTGCGAGTCGGACTCGCCCACCGAGGGTTCCGTAGGTACGTAGTATCATTATTAAATTTGATATTTTTAATTATAAATAAGAAATAATGCGTCGAAAAAAATAAATAAAATATATTTTGCAATGTGTACATCAAGCCCTTTCATATGATACCCCATTTGAACTAGTAGTTTCAATTTGAAATTTCGACACCCTATAAAAAATATAGACCCCCTATTTTTTAAGATCTATTTACAAATGTATAGTTTTAAGATTTATTCCTGTACTTGTAGTCTATAACGATGTTACTTGCCAAATTTCATAATTCTAGGTCAACGGGAAGTACCCTATAGGTTTTGATTCCTTTGAGTGTGTTGAAATATGCGTTTTTTGCTGAATAAACGGCCGTAACTTTTTTCTACGTAAACTTAGCAGTTACATTTTTTTTTAACTTCATGGGACCGTAGACCTGAATATACAGTTCAAATTTCAGCTTGATACCTCCACGCATTCTCGACATAGAAATTCTTGACATATAGACAGACAGACAGACAGACAGACAGACAGACAGACAGACAGACAGACAGACAGACAGACAGACAGACAGACAGACAGACAGACAGACAGACGGACAACAAAGTGATCTTATAAGGGTTCCGTTTTTCCTTTTGCGGTACGGAACCCTAAAAAGAAAAAAAAAGTATGTATTTAAACAAAAAATGTATTTAGGTATGTTTATCAGTTGTCTAGTACCCATAACACAAGCTTCGCTTACTTTGGCGCTAGATAGCGCTGTGTAATTTGTCTGACAATATTTATTTATTATTTATTATTATTTACTAAATGTACGCTCTCATAAGTTTTTTTTATACTACGTCGGGTAGCAAACAAGCATACGACTCGCTTGATGTGAAGCGCTTATCTGGCTGCGGTCTTCTGTGAGGTGGAGGTACTTCCCCAATCGGGTAGCTTACTATTACGCTAGCCCTACTTCTCTTTGGTCAGAGCCTCGTTAGTCAATTTGCAGGGTCACCACGTGCAGGTGAGGTTGGCTTTGGCTCAAAGATGGTGGTGAACCTCTAACACGCCGTAAAGTTTGAAAAGTCTTCCTCTCCAAAAGCAAGTCAAAGGTAAGTTTTTAACCGACTCCAGAAAAGGAGGAGGTTCTCAATTTGGTTGTATTTTTTTAAATGTTTGTTACTTCATTATGTTGGCCGTGTGGTTTCCGGCAGACTAGAATAGAATCACTCCGTCTCTTCCCGTGGATGTCGTACAAGGCGACTAAGGGATAAACATTACCAAACATCGATCAGGCCTCCCCAACCCGTCTGGCCAGCGTGGGGAGTGTAGGCCAAATCCTCCTTCTGTCTGGGACGGACAAGAGGGTCGTGCTCCTGTAGTGGAGACTAAAATGACCTGATGATGATGACTTTATTACTTCGTCATTTATAAACCGATTTGAAAAAACCTTTTTTTTTAAAGAATATACTTCCAGATTGACGAGCTCGGTGGTCGAATGGTTAGCAATGGACACTTTGACTCCGAGGTCGCGGGTTCGATTTCCGCACAAGACAAACATTTGTGTGCATGAACATGTTTGTTTGTCTTGGTCTGGGTGTTTTCTATGTATTAAAATAAAAATGTATTTAAGTACATTATCAGTTGTCTAGTACCCATAACACAAGCTTTGCGCTTAATTTAGGACTAGATGGCGCTTTGTAAATTGTCCAGAAATATTTATATATTTATTATTTTAAGTTTTTAACCGACTGCAAAAAAGGAGGAGGTTCTCAATTCGGTTGTATTTTTTTTAATGTTTGTTACTTCATTACATTGGCCGTGTGGTTTCCGGCAGACTAGAATAGAATCACTCCGTCTCTTCCCGTAAATGTCGTACAAGTGGAGACTAAAATGACCTTATGATGATGATGATGATGACTTTATTACTTCGTCATTTATAAACCGATTTGAAAAAAACCTTTTTTTTTAAAGAATATACTTCCAGATTGGTGCCATATTTTTTTCAAATCATAAAATTCAGTTCTGATAGTGATTTTAGTAGTCTTTTTTTTTTTTAATTATCTTGATTACAAGCTTAACCAAGCCCAACCTCGACTTGCGTTTGAAGAGACAGAAGGTACCTTACGTACCTTAGGTTTAATTAAGTCCTAGTAGTAGGTAACCTAGGAGCGCCTAGATTACGGGTATTAACTTAAACATCTTTTATCTTTTATAGATAACCGGTACTGACTGGTCTATCAACGCATAGCTCAAACCATTGGACGAGTCGGGTTGAATTTTGGTGTACAGCTTGTACGGTGCAATATTCATGGGGTATGCAGCACTTTGTCTGTCACCGTCTGGCCAGCGTGGGGAGTGTAGGCCAAATCCTCCTTCTGTCTGAGACGGATGAGAGAGGGTCGTGCTCCTGTAGTGGAGACTAAAATGACCTGATGATGATGATGAATGCAGCACTTTGGGTCGCGCGTCGTATCATACTTTACATTATATTATATATTATAATTAATGAACCAGTTTTTTGGGGTGTAAGTGGTTCATCAACATTTTTGAACCAAAGCCAAATTCACCTGCACTCGGTGCACCCTGCTGACTGACAAACGAAGCTCTGGCGAAAAGAGAGGTAGGGAGCGTAATTGTAAGCTACCCGACTGGGGAATGTACCTCCACCTCACAGAATACCGCAGCCAAATAACGGTTCCCTTGAGGGCCGTTGTGTTCCTGCGAGTGAGTGAGGTCACCAGAAAGGAAGGAGATGCTGCGATGGCAGCGGGGGTGGCGGCGCGCGAGCGATATTTTATGTTGCGAGCGTTAATATGGCTACGGTAACCGCTTCACATCAGGCGGGCCGTATGCTTATCTGCCACCCGACGTAGTATAAAAAAAAAACCAGTTCGCAGCTCTGTGGCTACCCAGGCGCACGCGCATCTCATCATCATTTTATCATAATTATTGTATTGTTTACGACGTACAATAAAACCAGAATTAAATTAACAAGAAGTTTACATTCTCACCAACCAACATACACCAAGAACAAAGTTGTAGGATCAGACCCCTACACAGTTATTATGACACAAACATCCGATAAGAAATTAATATTGAAAGATCCTGCGGGATACAGGGATACCGCACGTTTGAAGTCCCAGGCGCAATAGTTAGCAAGGCACAAATAAAAAAAATCAAAAACAAATAATTAGTTAAAAGTAGTAGATAAAATGTCCTCCTATGTGTTCACGGGTTTAGTAGCGAGATGCCTACTATCGGCCTTGGTTGACTGTTTTACGTTTTCATACAATTAGTAGCATAATGACATCTTCAGAAAACCTCCAAACACGTAGCCGCACGCGCCGAGGGCTTCCCGGACTGGTGACGAAGTCTGAAACGAACGCAGGTCTTCAGTAACACGATTACAAGATGACGACGAACGAACCGCTCGTTGTTTTCATTTTTTTTTTTTACCACCAGTGTGCCAAACAAGCATACGACCCGCCTGATGGAAAGCAGTTACCGTAGCCTATGAACGCCTGTAACACCAGAGGTATCACACGCGCGTTGCCGACTCTGTAAAAACCTCTTCACGCCTTTTTTGAAGAAACCCATGCTGTAGTCCCCTGAGAAAACCTCGACAGGCAGTTCATTCCACAGCTTGACAGTACGCGGGAGAAAACTTATCTGGAACCGCACAGTACGTGACCACTTAGGCTCCAATAAATCAACTTCATTATCATTCATCATTCTTCATCATCTTCATCATTTCTTTGCGTACTGCATGTATAAATGTGTAGCTATTGAGTAAGCGCTTTGTAGTCAATTTTTATTGTCAAGATGTTCGCCAACCGTAATTCATACCACTGCTGGGATACGGGTCTCCCTTTAATCCAGCGTTTCCTAACCTTTTTAATGTTGTTACCCCTATGACCAATAAAGGAAACTAATTTTACCGCCCTCCTTAGATTAGATTTTATTGGCTTGAACTAATTTGTTATCTTTTATCAGCTTGATTACCCTTACAGAATTCCTATTTTACCCCTGAGGGGGTAATTACCCCTAGGTTCGGAACCAAGGCTTTAATCGAAGGGGTTTAGATTACATACTCCACTACTCTGCTCAATTGCGGGTTGGCAGAGGCCAGTATTTTCAAACTGTCTAAAGGCCAACTGACTTGGTTTAATGACTGTTATCTAACGACAACAGTAATGTGCCCTCCGAAGCATGAAGGGGCTCGAGTAAATAAACCCATTCGTGGACAGGCCACAGCCGACATTGCTTAACTTGTGTGTTCGATTAGAGCGACACACGCAACAATGCCATCGAGATCCTCATCGCCTATGGCTTGTCTACATGTAAAATGTCATAGGATTTTTTTTTATACTTCGTCGGGTGGCAGACAAGTATACGGCCCGCCTGATGTGAAGCGGTTACCATAGCAATATTAACGCTCGCAACATGAAATATCGATCGCACGCCGCCACCCCCGCTGCTAAAGCAGCATCTCCTTCCTTTCTGGAGACTTCATTCACTCGCAGGAACACAACAACCTTCAAGGGAATTGTTATTTGGCTGCGGTATTCTGTGAGGTGGAGGTACATTCCCCAGCCGGATAGCATAATTAGCATACAATTACGCTCTCTCTACCTCCCTTTCCACCAGAACTTCGTTTGTCAATCAGCAGGGTGTACCGCATGCAGGTGAAGTTGGCTTTGATTCAAAAATGTTGATTAACCACTTGCACCCGAAAAGGTTTTTCTTGCGACTTTCATAAAATGGAATATTGTTAGTGTTTTGTGACTGAAGAAACAAAATGTCGTGCGAAATAGTTTTTCTAGCGGAATGAAACGTACAGTTCACCCGGCTGAATAATTATTTTTACAGCGGGTGACGTAAACCCCTCGGTGCACTCAGGGTTTTACTTTAGAAATACTTTCAGCGCTTTGGCTGGGAATCTTGGGATTCTCGCTTTGGATTCAGAACTATGGTTGCATAAATGAAAATTTTCTCCCTAATTTTAACATACACTGTACGAGGGAGATAAAAACAGCGAATTTTCGGATAGATCCAGTATTTTATAGAAACGAATATTTGCGATATTTGATATTGTTTTTTACATTTTTGGGGCGTAAGTGGTTCATCAACATCTTCAGACCAAAGCCAACTTCACCTGCACGCGGTGCACCTTGCTGACTGACAAACGTAGCTCTGGCGAAAAGAGAGGTAGGCAGCGTAATTGTAAGCTACCCGGCTGGGTAATGTACCTCCACCTCACAGAATACCACAGCTAAATAACAATTTCCTTGAGGATTGTTGTGTTCCTGCGAGTGAGTGAGGTCACCAGAAAGGAAGGAGATGCTGCGTTGCCAGCGGGGGTGGCGTGGCGCGCGATCGATATTTCATGTTGCGAGCGTTAATATTGCTATGGTAACCGCTTCACATCAGGTGGGCCGTATACTTGTCTGCCACCCGACGAAGTATAAAAAAAAATCCTATGACATTTTACATGGAAACGTACTGTGGTAGATTTATAAAGATGATATGGATGGAATTTAAATTTATGGCGAGTTGTACGATAGTGGAACTCAGCGTCAGGTATCAAATTTAACAGCTCATCCGAGCACTCTCCGTAATTTCTATAGAACGCAAAGAGATGCTACATCTTTGCTTGTAGAGAGAGAGAGAGTCCAGTCGATCCGAGATCATTGGGTTACCGACGATTCGAACTGCTCTTCGTTGTATTCGGTCAAACGGAGCAAGCAAGTACTGGGGCACCGCCCCAGAGATACGAACAACGTACCTTAAACCTAACAGCTATTGCGCTCCGTGTGCCAACCTTCCGGTTATATCACGGGGATGCGAGTCTCTCGTCCAGTGAACCAACCAGACGAGAGGACCTTTACCTGCACCGCTTTTGCGCTCAGTAAACCAACCGAGCACGCAAGCGGAACAGTAGCAGGTCTTACTCCGCTTTCACCTGCATGCAGGCTACTTACGTACTCTTAAATCGAGTAGCTCGTGGCGACCGACGCTCGGAGAACAGTATTCCATGTGAGGTCGAACCTAGGCCATATACAGCTGAAGGCGATATCGGGGTGTAGAATACCCCCTGGCTTTATTGATGACGCCGTTCTTCCTAGAAGCCAGTTTGGTCTTGCATTCCAAGTGGCCGCGAAACTGGACATCGCTAGATATAATTATAATTTAAATTAAATATTCGCTCGGCCAACTTGCTAGAATATTCTAAATATTTTTAAAATGGAAAAAAATCACTTCCCCGCCTCGGTGGAATTTGAACCCACGACCTCTCGATTACCGGTCGAGTGCTCTTCCAACTGAGTTATGAGGAAGGTTTGTGATGGTGGTGAGTTTTTGCATTTTATATTTTACTGCTGTGAAGTCGCAGTGTGGCGCCATCTACCTATTAAGTATTACAGTTTTAAACAAGATATGTATATTATTATCACTAGATATGTCGACACCCAAGGTGATAATAGAGCTAGTGAAGCACTTTCAGGGTCAGCAATTGGTTAATCGGTCGGAAATAATCCAGTGGGATCAATTGTTTCCACCCTGTGTGTAGACATCTTCTTCGTCATCGTCCACTATTATTGATCCCATTGCTGGGATACGGGTCTCCTCTCCCCTCAATCGCAGGGGTTTAGAGCATACTCTGCGAGTGAGTGAAGTCGCTAGAAAGGAAGAAAATGCTGCGTTGGTAGCGGGGGTGGCGGCATGTTAGCGATATTTAATGTTGCGAGCATTAATATGGCTACGGTAACCACATCATGCGGGCCGTATGGTAGTCTGCTCGCCCACGTAGTAGCTATATAAAAAAAAAGTCGACCATGTTGCTCAACTACGAAGGCCAGTATTTTCAAGCCAACCAAATTGAAAGGATCGGAAGCATAACATGCCCTTCGAAACACGGAGGAACTCGGCATGAGCTCGAGAGACATGAACCCATCCATAGACAGGCTACGGTCAACGTTGCTTAACTTACGTGATTGACTAGACAAATGCAACGACGGTATCCAGCTCCTTAACTACAACGTTAGTAGTATTATTTGTTCTGTGCCTCTACTACCAGTTAGTAGTTAGAATCAGAGTGCAAGTGTCAAGCTTGATACGCTGTTAGTTGTAATGAGGATAAGAATTAGTATTTCGCATTTTCTCAACTGTGTTTGCAGAAATTAAATTAAGTACGATCTCGAGTAGAATTGATGTCCCCCTACTTAGTATTTGAACTGCAAGCGTTCACCTGCATTCAAACTCGGCCACTGTCTTCGTCAGATTTAAAATATAATAACTTTATTACTATATAAGGACAACAAATAAACTATTAACATATTAATAAATAAATAAAATAATAAATATTGTCAGACACACACAGCGCCATCTAGCCCCAAAGTAAACATACGTAAATACATTTTTTTTTTGTAAATACATACTTACAATACATAGAAAACACCCAGACTAGGACAAACAGACATGTTCATGCACACAAATGTTTGTCCTATGTGAGAATCGAACCCACGAGCGTTGGTGTTGAAGCCGCATCATAGACCGCTACGCCACCGAGCTCGTCGTATTGTAATAAAGTTGTAATAAAGTTATTACAAACAAACTTTAAAACTTTCGCGTTGCATGATTAAAAATGATAATAATAATCTGTACGCTATTATAATTACTGTATAATATTGAAAGTTATTTAATTGCATTAACTAAATACAATGTTTTAATGTACGATGTGAGTGCATATAATCTGTAGCTATCGTGAAACGGCGAACAATATTATTGTGAAGGTACGTTTATTGTTTCCTATTAATATGTATTAAGTAGTAATGTAGAATACTAAGTACAAGTGGCATACATAGTGTAATCTTGTTTTGGCCTAAATTTGTAGATTATATAATATATTAAAAATGTATTTTGGTAGGCTGTTGATTACAAATAAATAAATAACCACCGGAATTAATAGAGTTTTTAGTGCTGCTGAGACAGTCATCCTATGACCACGGCCGGTGCAATGTGGTCGAAACGACAGGCAATAATAAAGGTAACTATGTAAAAATACCTTGCATGTACGGGTTAATTTCCGTGGTTATTATCATTTTCGATTTAAAAAAAATTACAGCTGCCTATGACATTCTATATTTCTTTTATTTATTTAATTGCAACATATCTGTCATAACTGTCATACAGTTATGACAGATATGTTGCTAAAAAGCCGTCACTTGATGCCGGTTTTTATTCACCTTGCGTTGGTACTACCATACGTTGGTCTACGATAATAAAAGCTAAGATATGTTCTTAACATAGTAACTCATTGTCCACGTAACCAAACAACAGTCATTTACAATAAATTACCCAGTGAAATGAAACTAATAAGAAAACTTTCAATATTTAAAAGAAAATTAAGAACATTATTGTTGGAGAAGTGTTGTTACTCAATTGAAGACTTTTAAATTCGGTTATACTGTCAGGGGTACACAAAATGTAGATTGTTGAAAAATGGGATGCCTTTCATCCTGAAAATGTGCCGTTCTGTCTGAGGAATAGTCTGGGCAATGCAGGGTATTGCAAATAGTAGCTATTATTTTATTACTTATTTTGTAGGTACTTGTTTGTTGTATAATTTGTGACAAGTTAAATTATTTAGAAAGTTTTAGATTATAAGCTAAAATTCAAATACAATTGTAATATTGTTCTGTGAATAAATAAATGAAATAAAATGAAATATGTACGTACAAATACTTACCTTTATAAAATAACAATTCATTGACTACTATATAATATAAGTCGTCATTTTTTCATAAATCATGTTGTAATTATTGAATTAAATGATTGTAAAAAAAACATATTGGCAAGTTTCTTTCAAGCATTTCTTCTTCGCCAATGGCCAATTCTGAAATGCTAGTGTGAGTAAACTCACCCTTATTTACTTATTCTTTCGTTGCGATGTTACTTCTCTTGATATAATTACAATAAAACAATAGCAAAGTATTTTTTTTTAAATATTACTGGACAATTTACACAGCGCCATCTAGTCCCAAATTAAGCGAAAAGCTTGTACTATGGGTACTAGATAACTGGTATAATACTTAAATACATTTTTTTTTGTAAATACATACCTACATATAATACATAGAAAACGCCCAGACCAAGACAAACAGTCATGTTCATGCACACAAATGTTTGTCTTTTGCGGGGATCGAACCCGCGACCTCGGAGTCAAAGTTGCCATTGCTAACCATTCGACCACCGAGCTCGAAAGTTATATTGATAGAATGTAATAACGTTGCACTGATAGTCCACTACATCGCTACCAAGTACAAGAATGATGCAGAAATGCCAAGATTCCACCGCCTGTGCAGTGAGCATGACGGGGAAAATACTTATTTCTATTGGCTTAACAGTCGACCAATCAGAAAATCAGAAATATTGTTTCCGGTTGAATAAAATAGTCAAATTAAGAGTTGTAATGATTAATTTTAAAAATATTGTTTAGCGACCATTAAAATAATATGTTTTTTTTTTTTTTTACCCACGTGCAAACGAGCATGTGGGTCACCTGGTGGAAAGCAATCACCACCGCCCATGGAGACCAGCGACACCAAGGGGTCGCCGATCCGTTGCCAGTTGTACGGAAATACCGCTGAGGGAAGTTGATTCCACAGTTTCACTGTTCGTGGTATGAAATGTCTTAAGAAACGTACTGTAGTAGATCGCCAATTATGAAGATGATATGGATGGAATTTTAATTTATGGCGAGTTGTACGATAGTGGAATTCAGATGTAATTTCCGGTTTAATAGAATAGCAAATTAGAAATTAAAACATTGTTTACAATCCATTACAACAATTACAGCGTAAGTTTCCTTCAAACTTCGGCTACGTTCACACAACGATTCCAATTATTCATGTTGTCAACCTTTATTCATCCCACTGCTGGAATAAGGATCTCTCCCCAATTGAAGGGATTTAAAGCAAACTGCACCACGCTGTTCAATTGCGGTTTGGAGAAGACCAGTGTTCAAGCTACCTGAATCATTCATGTCATTAGATGACAGTTGTTAGTCATCTGACCAACCCGTCTTGGCCAGCGTGGGGAGTGTAGGCCAAATCCTCCTTCTGTCTGAGACGGACGAGAGAGGGTCGTGCTCCTGTAGTGGAGACTAAAATGACCTGATGATGATGATGATGATGATGATAGTCATCTAATGACAACAGCCGGGACCGACGGCTTATCTTATGGACGAGCTCGAGCAAAATAAACCCTTCCATAGACAGGCTACAGTTCATCATCATCATCATTATCAACCTGTATCTATCCACTGCTGGATGTAAGCCTTCCCCAATGCTTTCCACCAAATACGATACTCCGCCTTCCGCATGCAGCCGTTTTCTTAAGGTCATCATCGGACCATCTATAAGGAGGGCGTCCAACGCTTCGTCGTCCTACGCGCGGCCTCCACTCTAATACCTTCCACCCCCATCTGCCATCACTTACTCGGCAGATGTGACCCGCCCATTGCCACTTCAGCTTGCAAACTCGAAAGGCTATGTCGACAACTTTAGTTCTCCGTCGAATTTCTTCGTTCCGGATTCGATCCCTCAGAGAAACCCCGAGCATAGCCCTCTCCATCGCTCGCTGCGCGACCTTTAGCCTGTGGACCAGTCCGATGGTCAGTGTCCAAGTCTCTGCACCATAGGTCATTGCAGGGAGGACACACTGGTTGAAGACTTTAGTCTTAAAGCAAGGCTACGGTTGACGTTGCTTAACTTGCGTGATCGATTTGACTGATACGCACAACGACACCATCGAGCTCCTCGTCACTCGATAAAACTTCGATAAAACAATTATTAAAATTATTCTATAATCGGTGAAAATAAAATGTGACAGTAACCTAGTAACCGGCACACGTAGAGTGTGTAAGCTTTATGGCCCATCACGGGACTCTTCAGGCGAAATATTTAACTGCACAGTTCCGGGCCTCAGGAATTGTGGATACTGCAGTCTTCAACTTGCTTCTACTTCAATGTAATTTACCAAATAAATTATACCCATTAAGTATAAGCGCAGTTGAGCAGCTTGGTTGAGTATGCTCTGAACCCTATCGATTGAGGGGGAGTCCCGAATAACAGCAGTGCGATAATCATGGGTTGATGTCTAAGTAATAAATGGTTTTGACTGGTTATGTTACAGTCAAAATTCATAACCAGTCATATGAATTTTGACTGTAACATAACAAGTCAAAACCACTTTTGAATGTTTTTGCAAACAATGGTCAAAAATGGGTTTGACCACACCCCGGTCACTCCATACAAATGTCGCGTCGTTCACTATTACACAAACAATGACGTCTGTGCAGAGCGTGAATGAGCGTGTGTGCGTGCGGCGCCATACAAACGGTTCCAGATTTGTCTCAGAGGGGAGGTGAGGTCGACACGAGAGATCGGCAGGGAGTGGCCATGTACGTAGTACTATTACTTACTGTGGTTTGACTAAGGGTTTCTTACTTACTATTTATAATATATATAACTTTCATCTAGCTTATGCAGTCAAAAGTAGTTATGACCGAGGATGTTGGTTAGTGTAGGTTTTGATCATTAAAAGCTTGAAATCAATAAATGCCGAACGAGTTAGGCACAACTTGCTTTGGAATAGCGTGGCGACGTTTAACTAGTCAAACCTAGGAGATAGATTTTGAGTATTGACTATAACATAATATATAGATTGCATTAACTTTCATCATCATCATCATCATCATCAGGTCATTTTAGTCTCCACTACAGAAGCACGAACCTCTCTCGTCCGTCACAGACAGGATTTGGCCTACACTCCCCACGCTGGCCAGACGGGTTGGGGAGGTCTGATCGATGTTTTGTAATGTATTTCCCTTAGTCGCTTTGTACGACATCCACGGGAAGAGACGGAGTGATTCTATTCTAGTCTGCCTGAAACCACACGGCCAATTATTAAATTTACATTAACTTTAAATCAGTATAAACCACTTTTGACTAAAAACGTTAGCCAAAATTATTTTTGACTACAAACTTGACTAATGTTTTTGACTAAAAACGTTGGTTTTATGCCTGATTTTTTCGGTCAAAAGTGTTTTTGACCGGTTATGAGTTTTGACTGTAACGTAATATTCTTTATCTAATCTCATACTGAAATTTACACATTAAAAAACTAAACACAGTATCTTAATGACAGTCTTTACGCACAAGCTATCAAAATAAATTTAAAAAGTTATTTTTCGATACAGCTCTTCTATGGACAACTGTATCGTAAAATAACTTTTTTACCATTTGGATACAGCTTCTGCCCTGGATACAGGTATTTTAAACAGGTTGCAATGCAAATATATTGCAACTTTGCAAAAATTTTCTACATAATCTGTGAACGCGGCGCCGCGCGGCGCGTCGCGCATGCGCACTACGCATGCTCGATCTGCAAATGGATTTATAAGTAAGAATTATAGCTGTTAAATTAACTTCATGGTTGTATTTAAAATATTATTATCATATATTTCATGAGATTAGATAAAGTAGTGTATGAAACTGCACATAATTAGGTATTAAAATACTCGTGTGGTCTATTATAACATTCGCATTCGGCTCATGTTATAAACTCACACTCGTATTTTAAGAACCTTTATTATGCAACAGTTTCTTAAACTACTATTATAGTACATAAACATAACACAATAGACGTGTAATTGTTACTTAGAATGTGTTACATATTATAAATTTATACTAATGCTCACATAACGTAACAATTTAAAGTTACGCAAAGGCGAGCTTATCTCTCTAAGAGATTTTTGCCAGCCAACCTATGCAGTGGAACGTTTCGTAAAACAATGGGTGGCAAGATGTTAATCTATCGATGTTAATCTAAAAAAAAAATATGTACACTTCATATTAATAACCCGGACGGGAGCCCACCACTATGTCTCCTGTGTAGCCAGGATTGGTGTGGCCAGTGTAACAGCGGCGACCACCAAAAAAGGCAATGGACAGTGAAGTCCATTGCAGTCCCGGGGGTAAAACTACGGCTGTCTTGGAACTCACAACGAATTTAATCCGATGAAATTAATAGGAGTTGGTAGCAATTGGAATTTGATTTCTTCTATTGTACGTATACGTTTCTATTGTACGTATTTCCTCATTCATACGATATGGGATCCTTCAAGAGAAGCGTGAAGAAGTATCTTGTAGGCTAGCATGGCAGCGTCAACTGACAAGACATCAAGGTCTCTTGTCCGTTGCCGATGCGATTGGGGCTCTTCTTTTCGCTTACCATCAGGCGAAGCGGAGCCAATATGCTGAGCTAATATAAAAAAAAATTGTAATATTGCACGGGGAGGTGACTTAAAGAAAGACGTTGACGGGTTGTAACTGACTGTCTGTCTGTCTTTATTGAGGGAAATCATGGGTTTACAGTTCTAAACTAGGGCATTACAATGATGTAGACTAAGGACGGATGACCTACATAACGAGGTGACCTACATCGGAATGAGGTTTAAGTACAAGGCAATTAGAAAGAGAATGATGTGTGTGTCGTCACACTACACTACTGGCAATGCAAGAGACAGCTATATGGCAAATAAGGCATTTAGAGCCTAAATAGATGGCTAGTCAAGTGAAGCTCAACTGCCGTGCACCACGGATTTTAAATACCTAACACTATTGGGGACTTAAAACAATGAGTATGTTACCTAACAGATCAATTCCAATAACATGAATTCATATTAGTAATTAATTTTGACGAGCTTGGTGGCGTAGTGGTCAATGACGCGGCTTCGACACCAACGCTCGTGGGTTCAATACCCACACAGGACAAACATTTGTGTGCATGAACATGTCTGTTTGTCTTGGTCTGGGTGTTTTCTATGTATCATAAGTATGTATTTACAAAAAAAAATGCATTTACGTATGTTTATCAGTTGTCTAGTATCCATAACACAAGCTTCGCTTACTTTGGGGCTAGATGGCGCTGTGTAATTTGTCTGACAATATTTATATTATTGTTGATAATCGGCTGTAGTCATTAGGTGACAGTCGTTAAGCCAGTGGCTTTAAAACACTGGCCTCCGCCAACCCGCAGTTGAGCAGCGTCGTAGAGTATGCTCTAAGCCCCTTCGATTGAAAGGAGACCCGTATCCCAACACAGTGGGATAATCGTGGGTTGATGCCGATGGATACATAATACAGGTTACAGAAGTATAGACAAAATTTCTAGTCCGAGCAAAGAAATACCTTTCCAGTATTTTCAATAGTTTGTATTCGTCCGTGAACGAGAAGTTCGATCGAGTTTTACGACCATAAAGGCGTTTTACGACAAAGTCGCATGGAGAAATATGTTTTATAGCGAGCCTTTGATTTATTTAGTAACACTGGAATTGCTCGCTTTTTCGGTAAACTTATAAATCTTTTTTGAGAGTAAATTGCTCGTTTTTAAGCACCAGTGCACGTATAAGTAATAGTACTAAGTTTGGACGTATTACTATTATTACAACTGAACTATTGAAGGATAAAATGATTTATTATTTATTTATTGTTTTTTTATTACAAAAACATTTTTTTTAACACAGAATTTTACATATAGTATCGTCGAAATCGATCATTAGACATTTGATTCGACAGAATTTTTGGAAGTTGAATATTGATATTAATTTCATCACATTGATAATTATTTTCCATATACAACCACGTCATTTGATTGTATAATAACCAATTACAACCTGCGTGAAAAATTTACTGTAGCACGGTAATGTAACTAATTTTAATGCAATCTGATAATCACAATCATTCAAAATAAACGTTTAAAGATATTTGTTATTATCATCATCATCATCAGGTCATTTCAATCTCCACTACAGGAGCACGACCCTCTCTCGTCCGTCCCAGACAGAAGGAGGATTTGGCCTACACTCCCCACGCTGGCCAGACGGGTTGGGACTGGCCAGACGGGTTTATTATAATATTACCTAAATATTTTGGGGTGTAAGTGGTTCATCAAGATCTTTGAACCAAAGCCAACTTCACCTGCACGCGGTGCACCCTGCTGACTGACAAACGAAGCTCTGGCGAAAAGAGAGGTAGGGAGCGTAATTGTAAGCTACCCGACTGGGGAACGTACCTCCACCTCACAGAATACCGCAGCCAAATAACGGTTCCCTTGAGGGCTGTTGTGTTCCTGCGAGTGAGTGAGGTCACCAGAAAGGAAGGAGATGTTGCATTGGTAGCGGGGGTGGCGGCGCGCGAGCGTTATTTTATGTTGCCAGCGTTGATATGGCTACGGTAACCGCTTCACATCAGGCGGGCCGTATGCTTGTCTGCCACCCGACGTAGTATAAAAAAAAATAAAAAAAAATAACGTGTTACGTCACAGTGCAAGGTACCTACTTCTTATGGTTATGCAGTCAACCCTAAGGCATTTACACACACACACACACACACACACACACACACACACACACACACAAGGTTGACGAGCCCGGTGGTCGAATAGTTAGCAATGTCCACTTTGATTCCGTGGTCACGGGTTCGTTTCCCACACTTGACTAACATTTGTGTACATAAACGTGTCTTGCTCTGGGTGTTTTCTATTTATTATATGTAGGTATGTATTTATAAATAAAATGTATTTAAGCATGATATCAGTTATCTAGTACCCATAATATAAGCTTTGCTTAGTTTAGGACTAGATGTGTAATTTGTTCAGGAATTTTTATTAGCATAAATATTCCTGAAGGTTACCGACATAGCCCAGCGGATTAGCAAGTTGAAGTGGCAGTGGGCAGGGCACATAGCACGGAGGACGGATGACCGATGGGGTCAAAAGCTTCTTGAGTGGAGACCACGTACCGGCAAGCGCAGCGTAGGACGGCCACCCACAAGGTGGACAGACGACCTCATTAAGACCGTAGGATCGCGCTGGATGCAAGCCGCTTCCAACCGGTCTTAGGAGATCTAGAGGGGAGGCCTATGTCCAGCTGTGGACTTTCAATGGCTGAGATGATGATGATGATGATGAAATATTCCTAGACAAATAATAATAATTATTTATATTAAATGCACACATGTGCCGAATTTACATTTAATTTGTCCAGTACATTCAGCAGAAGTACGGAACCCCAAAAATAATATAAAATAATTTGCTGACAAAACCCTACAAGAACAAAACGGCGAACTCATTACGTACTAATTAAAACTGTCTAATTCTCATAAAACCTTTTACAGAATACCGAGTTTCTGACATAGGTATTCTAATTATGCATATCAAAATACCCCGTTAACTCGAATTCGCTATGAAATCCATTATGAAAGTAACAAAAGTGGAAAATGGAAATTGGAAAATATAATTGCTAACAGGATGTATGAGTGTTTCGACTAACTCGATTAAGTCAAAGCAGTTGTGGGATGAGAGCCTGCTGTAAAATTTTGACCTGATAAATTTAGGATTTTAATGGCCACATGTCGTGTCTACTTATATTGGTAAATGCCCCTATAATACTAAGAGAGCAAGGATTTTATTTGCATAGATTTTGGTGTACTATTTTAAATCAATTAATTAAGTTTCTTGAATTGAAGTAAGTTTCTTGCTCTTGCCAACCCGCAGTTGAGCAGCGTGGTGGAGTATGCTCTAAACTCTATAGATTGAGGGGAGACCCGTATCCCAAAAGTGGGAAGAGTATCGGTTGATGCCGACCTTATAAATATAAAAAAAATGAAATTATTTACCTCTCCCGCCAAGGTGGGATTTAAACCTGTGATCCATCGATTAACGGTCGAGTGCACTTTCCAACTGAGCTACTAAGAAGGTTTGTGATGCTGGCAAATTTCTACTTGTATAATTACTGCATTGAGGCGCCATCTTTCTATTAAGTTTTATACTACTAAAAAAGGCATAGCAGTCCGTCGTAGCAGTAGAAATTCGGCTATTTTTTGATCCATCTGATATCAAACTTATCAAATAATTATTATTTAAATTATGTTACTAGGATTAATTTCTCCATTTTTTAATATTTTTTAATATTTATAATATTCCGACAAGTTGGTCGAAATCTACATTTTAATTAATCAATTATATACCTGTTGTAAGTAAATACATGAAAGTATATTTTACGTTTAATCAAGTAGAAATTTTGCAGTAGCCTCTTAGATTATACGAATTCACATTTAATGTAGGGGTCGGCGGGAGTTTAGCGATAACGGTTTTCGATATATTTTTAAATTTACGGCCGGCGAATTGATTTTGCTTCAGAGTTCCTTGCTCGCGGAAATAGGCGATTGCAAAATGGCTTACGATGGCAAAATAGCTTTTGTAAATGCTAAAATATATCCCTTCGATGCTGCAGTTGGATAGATTGTCAACTGGATGTAGCCATCACTGGATGCAATTTGCAAAGACTGTCAAAGGCGTAAAGGTTTTGGGCTGTAATTAGCTCACCATGATGAGGCCAGTGTTTTCAAGCCACATAAAGGCCACTGACTTGGCTTAACGACTGTCATCTATAATGACAACAACCGGGACCGACAGCTTAACGTGCCTTATGAAGCATAGAGGAACTCGAGATAAATAAACCCATCCATGGACGAGTTCCTGTACCATATGATATTCTACTGTAAGGACAGTACAAGATCATATGGTTGTCAAATTTTACAGCACATAGCTGTTTACATTTAAAAAAGTATCAAATATCCATCAATAGGTGTGTATGGAAGGACCCTATCCTACCTTTAATTCTCCCCTGTGCACCGACCTTCCGGTCACATCACAGGATTGCAAGTCTCGCCCATTATACCAACCAGGAACCCTACCGCCGAAGATTACCACCGGATTTTTTGAATGTGAAAAAAATAAAAGAAAAAAAAACTTTTTAATAACAAGCTTTTATTACTTGTTAATAAAAAGAACTTAAAAGTTAAAAATTATAGAAACCATTTAATAAAAGCGTGTTACATTGTGATTGAACATTGAAGAACATTTAGTATGTTACACCATCAATATTTTTCTTTTGCAATCACAATGTAACACGCTTTTATTAAATGGTTTATATTATTTTTTACTTTTTAGTTCGTTTTATTAACAAGTAATAAAAGCTTGTTTTTAAAAAAGTTTCTTTTTCTTTTATTTCATTTTTAACTTTTTAGTATTTTAATAACTACATATCAATTAGTGATGTAATTACTGGTTAGTTGTATGTTACACGAGTCAAGTATTCACAAGTCACTTGGCAACGTCAACGCTAGACTTCAACATGACTTTAGCATCACATCACAAAAAAATCTAGTTCTTTTTATATAGAGATCTTTCCTCTCCATCATCAAACCCTGGTTACCATCTAGCACCAAAGTACTTGTCAAGACGAATCATACGAGCCAAACTCGCTAGGGTTGTTGTGTCGTTTATACAGAGTTCCTATGGCCATCTTCCCCCTCCATCATGAGACCCTGGTTACCATCTAGCACCAAAGTACTCGTCAAGACGAATCAAACGAGCCCAAACTCGATGAGGTTGTGTAGTTTAATTACCGAGTTCCTATGGGCATCTTCCCCCTACATCACCAGATCAGCTCCATGTCATGATAATATTGCATTGTCATCTGATTTACATATGTATGCAAAATTTCAGCTTAATCGGTAATCGGGAAGTGGGTCAAATTTAACTCGCAAGATTTGATTACAGACAAACATCGGGACAGGTGAAACTAAATAAAAGCTTGTAATGAAACAAATGCTTACAGAAGGTCAGCTGGTAGAAATCCCAGAGCTCTACCGACTAAGCTTAAGATGTTTGTCAATAACTTTAACCAAAGACCAATTTTTGGAATCAAAAAACGTGGTGGTAATATTTACGATAGTGATAAATATTTCTTATAACTTTAGATCATTGTCATCTAGCCTAATTAGAGCGCGTCGGGAAGTGATCGAGCGACCTTCTTTAGGCTATCTTGCCTTACTTTATTAGGAATTGGTGGTATGGCCCCTGTGCTTGGGGAACCGAGCGTCGGTTGCCACGAGCTAGTCTACTTAAGAGTGCCCAAGTAGTCTGCTTCAGCTTCGGCGGTAGGGCCAGATAAGAGGACCTCCCGCCCCGCTATCGCGTCCATTAAACCAACCAGGCACTCAAGCGGATCGATGACTAGCATAAGGTCGGGGCTCGGTGTAACAGTTTGATAACTATAATTATGTACTTACGATACAAAACTATGTTATCAAAATCTATGTTTTATGTTTTCGTTAGGACGGACGACTGCCCCCTTGCCACCTCTTATTGCGATTCAATAACTGAATGCTTATTAATACCAATGAATAAGCGACTCTAATCAATTTGACCGTGTGATTTCCGGCAGACTAGAATAGAATCACCCGTCTCTTCCCGTGGATGTCGTACAAGGCGACTAAGGGTAATACATTATAAAACATAGATCAGGCCTTCCCAACCCGTATGGCCAGCGTGGGGAGTGTAGGCCAAATCCTCCTTCCGTCTAGGACGGACGAGAGAGGGTCGTGTTCCTCTATTGGAGACTAAAATGGACCTGATGATGATGATGATTCAATTTGAAATAGAATGGCTTGTTCATTGTTATGAATAAGCATTCTGTTCAGTTATTGAATCGCAATAAGAGTTGGTGGCAAGGGGGCAGTCGTCCGTCCTAACGAAAACATAAAAGATAGATTTTGATAACATAGTTTTGTATCGTAAGTATACATATAATTATAGTTATCAAACTGTTCCACCAAGCCCCGACCGTATGCTAATGAGCTCAAATCCAGTTATTATTGATGAGTATTGCCGCTATGAATCATCTGTGTATCACCGGGCTCACGATACGACAAGCCCCTAATATGTCTGCGCAATATGAGGACACAGTAGACATAGAACAGTATACTGAGGACTAGCACTCCCACTGATTATAATAATAATTATAAATAAATATTCCTTACATATTATTTACATCTAGTCCCAAATTAAGCGAAAAGCTTGTACTATGGGTACTAGATAACTGGTATAATACTTAAATATATTTTATTTTTGTAAATATTTGCATATAATATATAGAAAATGCCCAGACCAAGACAAAGAGAAATGTTCATGCACACAAATGTTTGTCTTGTGCGGGGATCGAACCCGCGACCTCGGAGTCAAAGTGGCCATTACTAACCATTCGACCACCGAGCTCGTCAAATTATAATTTACAAACAATCAATAAATTCAAGTGTAAAAAAAAAATCACCTCCCTCACCTAGGTGGGATTTGAACCCATGACCTGTCGATTACCGGTCGTGTGCTCTTCCAACTGGGCTACCAGTAGAATTTTTGCATTTTACATTTTACTGCTGTGAAGTCGTTTACTACCATCTACCTATTACGTATTACACTACTAAACAAGGAATATCAGTCCATCGTTGCAGATGAAATTCGGCTATTTTTTGATAATAATTATTTAAGACACCTAACTTATTAAATAATTATTAAGCATTTAAATAGTTGGCCGAAATCAACTATTAAAATAATATTAGGGAATTATTAACCGAAATGACGACTGAAAATTCTAACATTTTTGTTTTTATATTTTTTTTTTCGCGAATGCTATAAATATTGAAATAATATCGAGAAGACATTCAATAAAGTGTCCGATTGGAGTCGAGAGAACTTAGTCCCATTCAACCCCACTAAGGCACAAGTCTGCGCGTTTACCCCTAAGAAAACCCCGTTTACTGTGGCTCCAAAATTCCAGATTATACCTTTACTATCGCCAAAAGTATTGGGATTCTTGTAGTTGAAATCTCCAGCGATATCCAGTTTTGTTGTCACCTGTAGGGGAAGGTCAAGCTCGCGTCGAAAAAACTAGGTGTGCTCAAATGGCGAAACAGTATTTTAATCCGCGGCAAAGACTTCTGCTTTACAAAGCTCAAGTACGGCCGCATATGGAGTACTGTTGTCATCAATGGACGGTAGCGCCTAGAGACTACCTTGCGAATCAATTCAAAGGCTGTGAGGATTGTTGACGATCCGAAACTGACAGACGGTTAAGAACCTTTACGTCTAAGAAGTGATTTTGCCTCCCTTTGTGTGTTCTACCGATTGTACACCGGAATGTATTCAGAGAAGTTGTTTGGCATGATGCCCTCATTCTACAGTCGCACTGCTCGCCATCGTCAAATTCATCCTCACATATTCGAGTCTAAGTTTTCTCGTACGATTCTAGTCAAGAGAAGTTTTCTTCCCCGTACAATCAAGCAGTAGAATGAACTGCCTTTAGAGATTTTCTCAGCAGACTACAGCTACAGATTAAATAAAAACGGCGTGAAGAGGTTTTTACAAAGCAATTTTTGTCTTTTATCTAAACTATGTTTAAAAACTGAGATATTCTGTTAAATTTCACAAAAAACAAAAATAATATTTTACGGAAACTCGCACGGGCAACACTTGCATTTGTACACACCTTGTGTAAGCAACTAATACCTACCGATCGCTATTATATTAATTTCACCCATAAACAATAATATATAGACTTGAGGTATTTCGGTCGACAGTCGTAAATAATAATAAGTAGACCTAGATAGCCCATATCAGGCTGAATAATTGAGTCCTCAGCAGAAATCCATTTCAGACTTTGCTGAAGATAGCCAACTATATAGGGTTGTACACTGTATATAGTTTTACTTTTTTTTGGGTCAAATTTGAGGAAAATCCATAGTTTAAACTTTCCCCGTAAAACCATGTAATAAATCAATCTTTTGGTTCACAAAACTTAAATAAAATAATGCACGTAAGTGAAAAAAAGATACAAAATAATAACATTACTTCCACACACACTGAATACAGCCAAATAACAATTCCCTTGAGGGTTGTTGTGTTCCTGCTAGTGTGTGAGGTCACCAGCAAGTTAATGCATTGGCAGCGGGAGTGGTGGCGCGCGAATGATGTTTCATATTGCGACCGTTAATAACATTTAAAAAAATATAACATGTTAACTTTATCGTGCATATATATTGTATATACTTATAAATTCGTATGAAAATACCCACATATTTTCCAAAAGTCAGAAGACATACCGCGAAGATATCCACTACGATAAAAAAAAATGTTAGCCTAAATCTACTTTATGTTCCTTTTTCAAGGTGAGTGTCCAAGCCTCTTATCCGTGCATCAAAATTGGTATAATAACAGTTTTGAAAAAATAAGTTGTTATGGCGGAAAGGAAAATCCTGCGAAAAATCCTGGGTCCAACTCAAAGGGAAGATGGCAGCTGGAGGATCCGCAAAAACCTCGAAATCGAAGACCTAGTGTCCGAGCCCAATATCATTGGAGAGCTCAAAGCGGCCAGACTCCGCTGGCTCGGGCACGTAGAGAGAATGGGGGAGGATAATGCTGTAAAAATAGCCTTCATGGGACAACCAAGTGGTAGCCGACTGATTGGGCCCGAGTTACCGTTGGAGTGATGAGGTGCTGAAAGACCTGCGGAACCTTAAAGTTAGCAATTGGCGAGAGTTGACCCAGGATCGAAAGGCATGGCGTCGGAGGCCAAGAACCACTTTGGGTCGTTGGCGCAACGACCAGCGGCAGCAGTAAGCAAGTAAATCTACTTTAAAATTGTACAGTATTGCACAGTATTATGGCCGTAAAGTCTATAATAAAATTGAAGAACCAAAAATATAAAAAACAGACAATTGGACAGACTGTTTGAACGGTTGCTAAAAACATTGCTGAAATAGAATGTTATATATGCATTTACCTATCCCATTTTTAATTGCACCTATGAATAATTACATATATAAAATAATAACATATATGAATGTATAAGACGACCTCATTCCGTGAATTATAGTTACTATACTTTAGATGCTTGTATTAGTGTTAAGAAAAGACTGAAGAAAGATGTATTACTATTCTTTACTGCTAACAACCTTCAAGTCCAACAGACGAAAAAAGAATAAAGAAGAAAGAAAGAAGAAAAAAAGCATTTATGTATAAACAAGTCAACAAACAGATAATAATATTAAATAGAAGAATATTAAAGTACTGTGCAATTTTGGGGTGTAAGTGGTTCATCAACATCTTTGAACCAAATCCAACTTCACCTGCACGCGGTGCACCCTGCTGACTGACAAACGAAGCTCTGGCGAAAAGAGAGGTAGAGAGCGTAATTGTAAGCTACCCGACGACTGGGGAATGTACCTCCGTCTCACAGAATACCGCAGCCAAATAACGGTTCCCTTGAGGGCTGTTGTGTTCCTGCGAGTGAGTGAGGTCACCAGAAAGGAAGGAGATGCTGCGATGGCAGCGGGGGTGGCGGCGCGCGAGCGATATTTTATGTTGCTCGCGTTAATATGGCTATGGTAACCACTTCACATCAGGCGGGCCGTATGCTTGTCTGCCACGCGACGTAGTATAAAAAAAAAAAAAATATCGCAAAATGGTCCCAACTCAGCATAAAGACCGAAATCTGCAACAGACTCGGCACAGATTTTCAGTTAGGACCAGTTGCATTGCAGAACGTTCAAAAGCCCGCTTTCGCAGGTCTGATTTTCGCGCTAAAAATCAAGTATTATGATTGGTTGTTGTTTACCAGTCACAATTGACTGAATGCTAGCCTGTGATTGGTTAGCCAATCATAGACCAGTGCAGTCAATAGCTTAAAAGAATGAGTTGCCAGTGCAAATAATTTAAATTAAACGTTAGAAAATGATACCAAAACTAACAAATCCTAATATGTAAATGCAACGAATAAATAAACCTCGTAAACTAGTATTCCAGTCGCCGATTTAGTATTTTTAGTAGTTCAATTTATTTTCAATAAACAAAAATGGGAAGGTGTACCGCGTGCAGGTGAAGTTAAGCCAACTTCACCAGCCAGGTTCAAATATGTTGATGAACGAAGTCGTTCATCAACATCTTCGTTCATCAACATATTTGAACTTGGCTGGTGAAGTTGGCTATATATATATATATATGTTGATGAACGAAGTCGTTCATCAACATCTTCGTTCATCAACATATTTGAACCTGGCTGGTGAAGTTGGCTTAACTTCACCTGCACGCGGTACACCTTGCTGACTGACAAACGAAGCTCTGGCGAAAAGAGGGGTAGGGAGCGTAATTGTAAGCTACCCGACTGGGGAATGTACTTTCACCTCTCAGAATACCGCAGCTAAATAACAATTCCCTTGAGGGTTGTTGTGTTCCTGCGAGTGAGTGAGGTCATCAGAAACGAAGGAGATGCTGCGTTGGCAGCACGGGTGGCGGCGCGCGAGCGATATTTTATGTTGCCAGCATCAATATGGCTACGGTAACCGTTTCACATCAGGCTGGCCGTATTCATGTCTGCCTCCCGACGTACTCGTAGTATAAAATAAAAAAATATTTACCAAAAAAAAATGTTTTTTTAACTTGCCAGCCCTATTGTTAAGGCCGTTCGTGGCTGTCATAAATAAATAATGCGCCTTGTTGGGGACACTGTTGTGCGGTTCCCAAGTCCCTCACATGGAGTGTTTGCATTTTTATGAAATTGGAAAACTTTCACTTTTAAGATGGCCCCGTATGAGTTTCAGGCCTTTTTCCACTAAATTATGGGTGTGCTGAAAAGTTTTAGGGTGTAATACACTTAAAAAGTTACATTTATGGACTATTTTTTGATGTGAGCAGGTAATACCCTTTAAAGCCTTTGCTAATTGAAGTGTCTGTCCTTACCTTACCTGCAAAAATGTTCAAAAAACATTTTTTTTTAAATGAGAGGGGTCGAACGAGCATGTGGATCACCTGATGGAAAGCAATCACTACCGCTCATGGAGATCAGCAACACCAAGGAGTTTTCGATCCGTTGCTAGCCTATACTCCTTCCTTTCTTTCTGGTGACCTCACTCGCAGGAACACAACAACCCTCAAGGTTTTTTTAGCTTTGGTATTCTGTGAGGTGCAGGTACTTCCCCAGTCAGGCAGCTTAAAAAATTCGCTATGCTCTACGTCTCTCTTTTGTCAGTCAGCAGGGTGCACCACGTGCAGGCGCAGGCAGTGTCTACTGACAGTTGTCTAGACTTAAGAGTATCTAAGTAGCCTGCTTGTAGGTGAAAGGGGAGTAAGACCTGCAACCAATCTGCTTGAGTGCTTGGTTGATTTATTGAGCACGAGAGCGGTGCGGGTAAAGGTCCTCTCGTCTGGTTGGTTTACTGGACCGGAAGGTTCGTGCACAGGGGCGCATTAGCTGTAGGCATGGGTTGACTGTCTAGTCTCTTGTCAGTTGCCGCTGCAATTTGAGCTCCTCTTTTTTTGATTGTTTTTTATACTACGTTGAGTGGCAGATACGGCCCGCCTGATGTGAAGCGGCTACCGTAGCTATATTAACGTTCGCAACATAAAATATCGCTCGCGCGCCGCCACCCCCGCTGCCAACGCAGCATCTCCTTCCTTTCTGGTGACCTCACTCACTCGCAGGAACACAACAACCCTCAAGGGAATTGTTATTTGTCTGCGGTATTCTGTGAGGTGGAGGTACATTCCCCAGTCGGGTAGCTTACAATTACGCTCCCTACCTCTCTTTGCCTCCAGCAGAAAGGAAGGAGATGTTGCGTTGGCAACGTGGGGTGGCGGCGCGCGAGCGATTTTTTATGTTGCGAGCGTTAATATGGCTACGGTAACCGCTTCACATCAGACGGGCCGCGTGCATGCCTGCCACCAGACGTAGTATAGAAAAAAAAATTGGGATGGAGAACTAAATGAATCACTGAAGGAAAAATGGGAACGAAATTAGATGAGATTTTCCTAACATGTATATTAGATCGGCCGTGTGGTTTCCAGCAGACTAGAATAGAATCACTCCGTCTCTTCCCGTGTATGTCGTACAAGGCGACTAAGGGAAATCTATCTATATATATAAAATTCAAAGTCCTGACTGACTGATATATCAACGCACAGCCAAAACCGCTGGATCTAGAGATTCCAAATTTGGCACGTAGGTTCCATATGACGTCTTGGGGTACACTAAGAAAGGATTTTTCAAAATTCATCCCCTAAGGGGGTGAAACCGGGGTCCAAAGTTTTTATGGGGAAACGAGATTAGTTGGACTATTTTATCCGAAACTTTACACGAGTACTTCATATATATATTTCATATTCATAGATAAATGAGTAAATACGTTTTTCAGGATTTTTCAATATTTTTTATTAGTTATTAAAGGGGTGAAATGGGGTGGAAAAGTCTGAAAATCGACATGGGTATTGTTTTTATATTTTTTATTGTTTTTATGGTCGCTGATTACGAAAATTACAACTATTTTCTAATCAAACGTAGCCGATGTGACATAAAATTCCCCCTTTGAGGGTGCGATGGGGTGGGAATGTCTAAACTGGGGTGACAAAGTCTGAAAATCGTCATAGGTATTGTTTTTATGGTTTATCGGGTCGCTGATTACGAAAATAAGAACTATTTTCTAATTAAACGTAGTCGGCGTGACATAAAATCCCCCCTGAGGGGGTGCGATGGGGTTGAAATGTCATAATATCAATATGGGTGTTGATTGTATGGTTTTCTGGGACGTCAATTACGAAAATGACATCGATTTGAAAATATAACATTTATATATATGTATAAAATTCCTGACTGACTGATATATCTACGCACAGCCAAAATCAAAAGCCACTGGGTCTAGAGATTCCAAATTTGGCTCGTAGGTTCCTTATGACGTCTAGGGGTACACTAACAAAGGATTTTTCAAAATTCATCCACTAAGGGGGTTAAATGGGGGTCCAAAGTTTGTATGGGGAAACGAGATTAGTTGGACTATTTTATCCGAAACTTTACACGAGTACTTCTATAGATAAATGAGTAAACACGTGTTTCAGGATTTTTCAATATACAACCCCTAAAGGGGTGAAATGGGGTGAAAAAGTCTGAAAATTGACATGGGTATTGTTTTTATATTTTTTATTGTTTTTATGGTCGCTGATTACGAAAATAACAACTATTTTCTAATCAAACGTAGCCGATGTGACTTAAAATTCCCCCTGTGGGGGTGCGATGGGGTTGAAATGTCATAATAATATCAATATGGGTGATGATTCTATGGTTTTCTGGGACGTCAATTACGAAAATGGCATCGATTTGAAAATATCAGATAGTGGATAAGATATTACTTCAAAGGACTTTTCAAATTTTTCCCCTAAGTGGGTGAAACAGAGGTCCAAAGTTTGTATGGGGAAACGAGTTTAGTTCTACTATTTTATCCTAAATTTTACACGAGTACTTCTATTTATAATTGACTAAACACGTGTTTCAGGATTTTTCATAATTCGACCCCTAAAAGGGTAAAATGGGTCCCAAAAGTCTGAAAACGGTAATGGGTATTGTTTTTATGGCTTATCGGGTCGCTGATTACGAAAAGAACAACGATTTTAAAATTCAACGTGGCTAACGTGACCATCATCTCCTATTGGGGTGTAATGGGGTTGAAATATCTAAAACGCTGTGAAAATGTCTGAAAATCGTCATGGGTATTGTATTTATGGCTTATCGGGTCGCTGATTACGAAAATAACAACTATTTTCTAATCAAACGTAGTCGACGTGACATAAAATCCCCCTGTGGGGGTGCGATGGGGTTGAAATGTCATAATATCAATATGGGTGTTGATTCTATGGTTTTATGGGACGTCACTTACGAAAATGGAAACGATTTGAAAATATAACATAGTGGATATAAAATTAGTTATAAGGACTTTTAAAATTTTACCCCTAAGAGGGTGAAACGTAGGTCCAAAAATTCTATGGAGAAACGAGATTAGATGACTATTTTATCCTAAACTATACACGACTACTTCTTAAATGAGTAAACACGTATTTCATGATTTTTCAAAATTCAAGCCCAAAATGGGTAAAATAGGGCCAAAAAGTCTGAAAATCTTCATGGGTATTGTTTTTATGGTGTATCAGGTCGCTGATTACGAAAACAATAACGATTTTGAAATTCAATGTGGCTAACTTGACCATCATACTCTATTAGGGTGCGATGGGATTGAAATGTCTAAAATGAGGTGAAAAGGTCTGAAAATCGTCATGGGTATTGTTTTCATAGTTTATCGGGTCGCTGATTACGAAAACAACAACTATTTTGTAATCCAACATAGCCGACGTGACATAAAATCACCCGTGTGGGGGTGCGATGGGATTGAAATGTCATAATTTCAATATGGGTGTTGATTCTACGGTTTTCTGGGACGTCAATTACGAAAATGATATCGATTTTAAAATATAACAACATAGTGGACTTGAAATTACTTAAAAGGATTTTTCAAATTTTACCCATAAGAAGATGAAACCGAGGGTCAAAATTGTATGGGGAAACGAGATTAGTTGGACCATTTTATCCTAAACCACACCTAAACTTTACACGAGTAAAAAAATAAAAATAAAATAAAATAAGTTTATTTCATTAACATGGTACATCGAATTTTCGGCGAGGTCTGGAGTTACCTTTTAAGTATAAAATACTTGTATTAGATAACTCTGAACTTCTATAGATAAATGAGTAAACACGTGTTTGCCCCGAATTTCACGCGAGCGAAGCCGCGGGCGGACGGACACGGCAGACGGACGGCAGACGGCAGACGGACGAGAGAGGGTCGTGCTCCTGTAGTGGAGACTAAAATGACCTGATAATGTTGATGTATATTAGATGATTCTTTTACTGTAACGTCCAACTTTCCTTCAAGTCAACGAACTAATAAATGGAAGACATAATTAACTCACTACGTTACCGAAGTTGCCGTCAGACAAATTGATTCGGATAGTTCAGAGCTCGGCCCGTTAAAGTTACTAATTATTTATCGGTTAATCGTAGCCGACTTCCTAAACCAATAGATTGGGCATTAAACCGTTTAAGGTCTCGGTTTATTACTTGGGAACTAGAGGTTAAAGGTTAACTATAGGTTACCCTTGAAATACGTCACGTCATACATACGCTACTTGACTTGACATTTATAAATTTAACTTCAATCAAGCACACTTCAAGTTTATGTTAACTTTTTAAAAAGAAATTAATAGGAGACTTTTTTTATACACATCGGGTGGCATACGGTCCGCCTGATGTGAAGTGGTTACCGTAGCCTATAATAATATGGCTACGCCCCAAATTTAAATATAAATTTTAATTTAAACTTTTTTTTTAACTTTTAAAAGGATATTAAAATATGATTGCTTTTAAAACGTTATACGAACAATATTAGTGTTTTTTTTACACTACGTCAGGTGGTAGACAAACGGCCTATGGCATACGGCCCGTCTGATGTGAAGCTGTGACCATAGTCATATTAACGCTCGCAACATTAAACATTGCTCTCGCGCCATCCTCCCCGCAGCAACTCCTTTCTGGCGACCTCACACACAGGTACATAACAATTCTAAAGGGAATTGCTTTTTGGGAATTGTTATCCTGTGGGGTGGAGGTACTTCCCCAGTCGAGCAGCTTACAAATACGCTGTAATAAACCTCGCTTTTGCCAGAGCTTCTTTCGCTAGTCGGCAAGGTGCACCACGTGTAGGCGATGTTGGGTTTGGCTGTAAAGATCGTGGTGAGCAACTTAAACCCCAAACTACAATGCGAGTACTACAATGTTTTTCCTCCTTCTTACAATATCAGCACAGCAATGACAACTAACATTGGGGTGTAAGTGGTTCATCAACATCTTTGAACCAAAGCCAACTTCACCTGCACGCGGTGCACCCTGCTGACTGACAAACGAAGCTCTGGCGGAAAGAGAGGTAGGGAGCGTAATTGTAAGCTACCCGACTGGGGAATGTACCTCCACCTCACAGAATACCGCAGCCAAATAACGGTTCCCTTGAGGGCTGTTGTGTTCCTGCGAGTGAGTGAGGTCACCAGAAAGGAAGGAGATGCTGCGGTGGCAGAGGGGGTGGCGGCGCGCGAGCGATATTTTATGTTGCGGGCGTTAATATGGCTACGGTAACCGCTTCACATCAGGCGGGCCGTATGCTTGTCTTCCACCCGACGTAGTATAAAAAAAAAAAAAAAAAAAAAACAGGGCACTAATATCTCTTGTCCGTTGCAGATGAGCAAAATGTTGCATAACATCAGGTGAAGCGGTCCCACTATGCAGAACAGTTAGCTATTTATCTATATATATAAAAGAAAATCGTGTTTGTTACAACACTTATAACTCGAGAACGGCTGGACCGATTGCCATGGTTTTTGATTTGTTGGATTTGTTTCCGTCCCGAATAGCAGAATAACTCTTAAAAACATTGGAAAATTCTCGAAAAAATAAAATAAAAGAAAAAACATTTTCCCATACAAATGAAAGTGTCAGTTGAAAAAGGGATTACGTTATTTATTGGTTGTCAAATATCAAAACGTTTTTTATGTCGCGAAAGTTGTCTGTGATTTGTTATGAAAATTTAAAAATGTCAAATCGATAGGGGTGAAAACGCTTTTCCCATGGGGTTCGAACGCAAGAATCAAATCAGAGTAAACATCAAAAGAAATGACAATTACAAATTACCAAAATGATAAAACTAAAAAAAATAAAACAAAAAGTTTTTTAAAAAAAAAATTAACAATAAGGAAATCTTTATTTTTATGAAATCTTCAGTTCTTCAACTTCAACGGGTCTTCCCTCAACCGAAGGGGTTTAGTGCGTACTCCAACACGCTGCTCAACTGCGGGTTGGCGGAGGCCAGTGTTTTCGAACCGCCTAAAGGCCACTGACTTAACTTAACGACTGTCATTAAATGATAACAACCGGGACCGACAGCTTAACGTGCCTTCCGAAGCACGGAGGAGCTCAAGATGAGCTAATGATAACAACCGGGACCGACGACTTAACGTGCCTTCCGAAGGACGGAGGAGCTCAAGATGAGCTAATGATAACAACCGGGACCGACGGCTTAACGTGCCTTCCGAAGCACGGAGGAGCTCAAGATGAGCTAATGATAACAACCGGGACCGACGGCTTAACGTGCCTTCCGAAGCACGGAGGAGCTCAAGATGAGCTAATGATAACAACCGGGGCCGATGGCTTAACGTGCCTTCCGAAGCACGGAGGACCTCAAGATGAGCTAATGATAACAACCGGGACCGACGGCTTAACGTGCCTTCCGAAGCACGGAGGAGCTCAAGATGAGCTAATGATAACAACCGGGACCGACGCTTAACGTGTCTTTCGAATCACGGAGGAGCTCGAGGTAATATAAACCCATCCGTGTACAGGCTACGGTCGACGTTGCTTAACTTGCGTGTTCAATTAGACTGACACGCGCAATGACGCCATCGAGCTTCTCTATTATTTTCTACTATTCATTGTTTTAATTCCATAAAATCATAAATTTAGTTCAGCTAATATGTACCACGACATTCATTGATTGTTAGGCGGTACGAAGTTCGCCGGGACAGCTAGTTATATATAAAAAATACGGGGAAATTAGATCAAATAATAATCTGGAGCAGTTTGTATGGCACCGCACGCACCCACGCTCATTCACGATCTGCACAGACGCCATGTTAATGTAAACGACGCGACATTTGTATGGAGTGGCCGGGCTATCTCTCAGACTATACGCTAAACCAATTTCCAAGTCAAAGTTGACGGAAATCACACAAAGCGTTGAAATTTCTAACTTGTTGAGCCTTTGAGGAACTTTAAAAAGGCCTTACAAAGGGCGAATTGTGGCTCAAATTGTGGCCCCTAGCATTATCTGCGAGTAGATCGATCACTGGCCGCGACCATCTATAATAAGATCTGTTCTGCGCTCGCACAATAGCGCTCTTTGTGCTCGCCGGGTTAAAGCTGGCGGCGCACAGAGGAGTATTTGTGTAAGAAAACCGGTCAAAATTATATGAAGCTTCTAATGAAATAAAAACTACGTTTTATTACTTATCACTCATATTCGTTTATTGACAAAGTTGTTTCCGCTATTTTACAGAGGTACAATTAGTCACTTTCGCAATCAGTTTCATTAGAATCTTCTTCTTCATCACTAGCCCTACTATGCGCGTCTGAAGACTTGGTAGGTTCGTTTGAAATGAGTAAATCTAACGCTTCTTTCGAAAAAGAACTTGTTTTCTTCTGTGGCCTGCGTCTACTACTGCTTAAATATGGATCCGAAGACAATAACAGTCTGTGCAAGACATCTCTGTTACACACCACCCGCGAAAATTTTCCGGCAAAATTGAGCCTATATTCCCGGAAATGTTTGTTTCTGGCCTCTGCGGCCTCTTCCGATAACTGGCCGATTGGCAGTATAGCATGTTTAATAACTGCTCCGCCATGAATTAATATTTTGTGAATGGTTGGTGGCATTGGATGCCAACCATATAAATTAACATACATTTCAGCCGTGGCCATCGCATACGATTCGTACTTTTCAATATTAATGTCGAATTTGCTTGAGTTGACTTCAAGTATAATTTTAAATCTTTTTATAAGATCCAAATTCAATCCCGTGATTCGGGAGGCTGTTTCAGGGTCGGAGAAAAATCTCCTCGAAGTGTTTCCATCGTTGGTGTTTCCAAAGCCTGCCTTTGGAACATCAACTAAAATTCCCATTTGTTCTTTAAAGTCTTTTTGGATACGTTCTTTTGTTTCTTTAATTATCCTTTTTTCTTCGGCACTCCTTGCTTGCCATTTCATAAGTGGTAGTTTATACGCGATATGTAATAAAGATTCTAAAAATCGAATTCTAGCGTGCAGGACGGAAAGGCCGAATTTTAAGGCTTCCGCATTAACTTGAGGAGGGTCCTGTAACTTATTAAAGTCCTTAGAAGTAAGGCCACAAATGTAACACCTCATTGTAGATAATATATTAATAACCGCATTACATACTTTTCCATCAACCATAGTAGGCACCAACACGTGGCTTATCTTCAATATGTAATTAGAAGTAGAAACTTCAGTATATACTATTGTTCGTCTTCTGGACATTTGAGAATATCCTTTCCAACAATGCCAATTTATCTTTAACTTTTGTTTCACAAAATTGTTTCATTATGTCAAATAATGCTCTTCTGGTAAATTGCTTTACCATCCCTGAATAAAAAAGAGAAATAAACGTTATAACATTAACATTGGAAAAATATTCATTAAGTACCTTAAGTATATGAGTGCATATAAAATGAAGTAGGGGGAAAATGGGGAACGACTCTCAGTGATATATGACAGCTAGGAGTCTATACTTTTTATATTTACAAAAATTAATGCCCGACAAAGCGCGACACCATGTTAAAAATACCTTTGATTATTTTTTTAAGAAACAAAATGTTATACTTTTTGTTTGTATGTAAAACGGTTCAGGAACTAAACAATTCAAAATGAAAGTCACAGAATATTATCTAAAAATATAGAACATACCTTTGTCTTCCATAATAAAAACAATCACTTTAGCAGGCCTCTAGAAATATGACACAAATCACCATGGAATGCAAAGTAATTATTAGAGCGCCGAGAATAAAGACTTGTAATTCGTAGAATGACTGAATTCCGACTGATAGTACGAGAGATAGGGGCGCGATGCATATTGTTTGCGTCAAGTGCATGACTCACTAGTTAATAGGGTTTATAAAAACAAAGGTTGATATAAGCTAGGCAGCAGTTTATGAAATCTACTTTTGACCGGCTTTTTCATGTAAATACTCCTATGTGCGGCGCTAAGATGCTGCATGTAGTAATTAATTACCATTAAAATTCATGAAATGAATTAAATTGGCCGTGTGGTTTCCGGCAGACTAGAATAGAATCACTCCGTCTCTTCCCATGGATGTCGTACAAGGCGACTAAGGGAAATACATTATCAAACATCGATCAGACCTCCCCAACCCGTCTGGCCAGCGTGGGGAGTGTAGGCCAAATCCTCCTTCTGTCTGAGACGGACGAGAGAGGGTCGTGCTCCTGTAGTGGAGACTAAAATGACCTGATGATGATAATGATGAAAATTTATGAAGGGGCCTAAGTGGCTAACCATCTTTGTCAATCATCTCACCTGCGTGTGTTTGTTAACAAATGATGCTTTGACAAAAGAAGGAACTTCACTTCACTACAGCTATGCTGAGAAGAGCTATGCTAAGGTGAAGTGAGGTTCTTTCTTTTGTTGCTGTTATTCATATTCCGTAATTCAGTTATGCTGAGGTGAACTGAGGTGACGCTGTATTTCAGTTGGAATTATCACGGTGATTGCATGAGCTGCCCCACGAGGTTCAACCAGACACCAGATAATTTTAACAAAAAAAAAAAACCGACTCCAAACATTACTCTACATTTGTGTATGTAGATATCGCAATGGTTCAATGGCAGCTCTCCTGGACCACAACTGATAACAGATAGTACATACTATAATAAATTTCAAATCCAAGATGGCCGCCAGCACAAAATGCCCAATTAAATGTATTTTTAGTACATGTGCCTCAATATGGGTATCAAATTAAAGGGCTTGATTTGACTAGAAGGTAGGGATTTTTGGAATTTTAAATTTAACTAGCTGTTACCCGCGGCTTCGCCCGCGTGGTCTAGGGCAGCTGCCATTGATTTGTGTATATTTTATTAGTATGGATGGAACGCCCACACTCAAGACAAAAAAATTGTTCACCACGTAAATGTTTGCCGTCTGCGGGGATCGAACCCACGAACCTCTGACGCTGAAGGATCGAAAACACATAACATATTATATATATATATATATATATATATATATATATATATATATATATATATATATATATATATATATATATATATATATATAATAATATATATATAAATATATACTATATACATATACACAAATTATATTACGCTATTGTAAACAACGTTGTATGTTTTTTATCCCATGGAAATAAGATGTTTTTCCGGGATAAAAAGTAGCTTATGTCACTCTCCAGACCGTAAACTATCCCCGTTAAAAAATCATGTCGATACTTAGGTTCCTTTCGACGTGATAGAAGGATAAATGATTACAAAGTTTATTTTATATCTCATGGAAATAATATGTTTTTCCGGGATAAAAAGTAGCTTATGTCACTCTCCAGACCGTAAACTATCCCCGTTAAAAAATCATGTCGATACTTAGGTTCCTTTCGACGTGATAGAAGGACAAATGATTACAAAGTTTATTTTATATCTCATGGAAATAATATGTTTTTCCGGGATAAAAAGTAGCTTATGTCACTCTCCAGACCGTAAACTATCCCCGTTAAAAAATCATGTCGATACTTAGGTTCCTTTCGACGTGATAGAAGGACAAATGATTACAAAGTTTATTTTATATCTCATGGAAATAATATGTTTTTCCGGGATAAAAAGTAGCTTATGTCACTCTCCAGACCGTAAACTATCCCCGTTAAAAAAATCATGTCCGTACGTAGATTCCTTTCGACGTAAAAGAAGGACAAACGATTATAAACTTTATTTTTTCCCGTGGGAATAAGATATTTTTCCGGGATAAAAAGTAGCCTATGTCACTCTTCAGGCCATAAACTATCTCCATAAAAAAAAACATGTCAATCCGTTCATTACTTTCGACGTGAAAGAAGGACAAACAAACAAACACACTATCACATTTATAATATTAGTATGTATGGAAGTATGGATATGGATTGTCTAGTTTTTTTTCTTCTTCTTAAAGTGACTTTGATGATATCAAAAATTCAATTATTTACAACTATGTAAATACCCTAAACAAGATATTTGTACATCTGAAGATCTGAAGGCAAAGGTAGAGATTATTTTTTTTTATAAAATATACCGATTACTAGACGCAAACATCTATATTAAGATCTTGGTTGTTCTCCTCACAATAGCTAGACCGTTTTGTGCAGAACCGTGGTTCTTTTATGGGAGCGCCGCTAAGATTGCGCTCGCGGCATTAGCGTTAAGATTAAATGCATTAGGTTAAATTTATCAGTTCAATTACACGATTCTAGCATTTTCACTTGAATTTTTATCATAATGCATTGTTTCTGAGACTTTTTAAAATTATCGACGATGTTAATTTTTATTAAGAGTGCGTCCTTAATTTTTTTGGTATTTATGTTTTTGTGTTGTGATTTGTTTTTATACTACGTCGGATGACAAACAAGCATACGGCTGCCTGATGATGCTCAGTTGCTGAAAATATGTGTTAAGAGTCAGAAAAAACAATATACAAATATATTTCTTGCTCTAGAAGCGTATTATTTATACAATGTTTTGGTATATCCAATTTTCATTTTTAATTTAAGAAGAAATATTATATAACTTTTAAATAATATTTATCCGATAACTTGCAGTATTATATTAATAACTTAAAATTCATGTAGCATTAATGTAATCAAATTAAATTGGTATAAAAATGTGAATAAAATCTACGAACAACAATATCGCTGATTGTAACGGATATTTTTTAGGGTTCTGTACCCAAAGGTAACGGTTAAAAAGTTTTCCCAGCAGATTACAACATGGATTTCTTCAAAAAAGGCGTTTTACAGGGTCGGCAATGCACGTGTGATGCTTCTCGTGTTACGGGCGTTCATATGCTACGGTAACTGGTTTCCATCAGGCGGGCCGTACGCTTATTTGCCACCTTAATGGTATAACAAAATCGGTTGTCTATAAAGTCGGTTTACAGACGATAATTTTACGTGATAACGTCAGAATAAAAACTTCGACCTATGGAGTGGAAAAGAGATAGATGCATCACAAGCCGAACGCTTAGGCCGATCGTGCCTCTCTATCGCTTATTCCGCGCTCTCGCTTGCACGCTCGGCTCAGGCGGAACGTGACAATGAGTCATGCTTTTTGGCGCGTGCAGCCAGCGTTCATCGATTTATAAGATCTATATAGATATAGTTATATGATATAGCTATATAGATATAGTTTAGCCGTGTGGTTTCCGGCAGACTAGAATAGAATCACTCCGTCTCTTCCCGTGGATGTCGTACAAGGCGACTAAGGGGAATACATTATAAAACAGCGATCAGGCCTCCCCAACCCGTCTGGCCAGCGTGGGGAGTATAGGCCTAATCCTCCTTCTGTCTGGGACGGACGAGAGAGGGTCGTGTTCCTGTAGTGGAGTGTGTAAAATGACCTGATGATGATGATATAGATATAGTTATCACGTCAATAAATCTGGCAGATTCGTAAAGCGACATTTTAATCACCCCTTTCAATGGAACTCAGATTCGCTCATTAGCAGTTTTGCTCTAACGTACTGGCCAATAAGGATGAAAGGTATTCTGCCCGGAGGGGCATCAATTAAGCGTCGTCAGGTGAACCCCGATTAGGCTATTTTCAATTGAAAAAAGACCCTTTTCAGTCTAGTACAAAACCCAATGCTGAATTGTACCTCGAGGGTTTCCGAGAACCAATACGATTCTAAACCGTAATTATATTGGGATAGGATTGAATGTGTTTCACATTCTCAGTTCATTTTTATTTATTTCTACTGCAAAGTACTTATAGTTTAAGATCTTGTATCTTCCCAACTGTTATACTTCAGGAGACATCCCATTATTTACACGCTGCAGATGAATGAATAAATGAATGAATGAATATTTATAAATCCATTATTCTATAACTCGAGATTTGAGTCTCTTTCATTGTAAGTTTGTTTAGGGACCATAATTTACCTCTCACGGACCACTGGTAGTCCAAGAACCACATTTTGGGAACCTCTGTTGTAGTAAGATTGTGTAGGTACATATCTAAATTAATTAAACGGGTCACTCACGTCTTTTTTGTCGGTAAAGCCGACTAGTTTCGATCTCAAAAGGAGACCTTCATTAGGGCGTATGTCCAGACACGTCCACCCTTTGTCTCTCGCGCTGGACACTCACACGGACACACGCGAGAGACAAAGGATGGACGTGTCTGGACATTCGCCCTGATAAAGGTCTCCTTTTGAAATCGAAACTAGTTAGAACAATGGACTAATAAACCCATGAGCAGGCCTCGGCTGACATTTGGACTATTGCAAAATTATAAATAAAATACATATTTCTTTATAAATTTAATTATATTCATAGCAACCCATTATTTGGCCGTCGTGGTCGGTTTTAATAACTAAACTTACTTTTTCATTTATTTTAGTTACTTTAATTGCTACTTTTAGCTGTACTTCGGAGCCTAAGCCAACTTCACGTGCCCGTGGTACACGCTGCAGATACGCGGAAATGGCTCAGGCGACAGTCACCAATCCGCCTGCTCAGCGTGGCGACTTAAGGACATTACTCTCCAATGTATATAAACCAGAACATATGGCCCCCCGTACCCGGCAACCTTGTTATCTCGGGACAAGGTGGCGAAAGCGAATGGATGCGGAAGGCAGAGCATCGTATAGTGTTCCCCAATGCTTTCCACCCAATTTTGGTAGAAAGCATTGGGGAACACTTATATCCAGTAGTGGGTAGATACAGGCTGATGATGATGATGACTTATATCTAATATTAAGGTAGATACATATTAAAGCGTATCGCGACGCATTGCAGTGCATCGCAAAAAAAAAATCCAAATTTTATTACGCAGCGGCCCACCATTATGTTGGTCCTACAGGTAAAGCCGCAGTGTAATAAAATGTGCGGAAAATGACTTGCAATGTAGTGAATTGCGGTGCGAGCCATATCTAGTGTACGATGGACTTTACAACGCTCCTTAAAAAAGGTTGTCCGTGGTCCTGGGGTTCGCAGTAGGGTCATGTGGTTCCGTGAGTTAAAGCGTTGGTAAAAGGGCTTAAATCTGGTCCTTATTATCCTGGGACTTTCTGCAATTAGGACCTGTTACTTAGTTTTTTTTTATACTACGTCGGGTGTCAGACAAGCATAAATCCCGCTCTATATGAAACGATTACCGTAGCTATAAGGACTCTTGCAGCATGAAATGTCGCTCACGCGCCACTACCCCCGCTGCCAATGCAGCAATTAACTCCTTTCTCAACGCCGACGGATCGGCGCGACCCCTTCGTGTTGCTGATCTCGGGCGGTGATGGTTGTTTTCCATCAGGTGACCTACGTGCTCGTTTGTCCCCCGCTCGCATAAAAAAATATGCATTAGTACGCTACGAGCATTAATTTCCTGTAAAACTAGCTGCCCGACAGATGTTGTCTTGTTTTCTTAACAATGAGTTATCATCATCAGGTCCATTTTAGTCTCCACTACAGGAGCACGGGCCTCTCTCGTCCGTCCTAGACGGAAGGAGAATTTGGCCTATACCTATAACTTTCTTATTTTTTTCTTTTAGACCACCTCGGTGGTCGAATGGTTAGCAATGGCCACTTTGACTCAGAGACGCGGGTTCGATTCCCGCACAAGACAAACATTTGTGTGCATGAACATGTCTGTTTGTCTTGGTCTGGGCGTTTCTATGTATTATAAGTATGTATTTACAAAAAAAAATGTATTTATGTACATTTATCAGTTGTCTAGTACCCATAACACAAGCTTTGCGCTTTATTTGGGACTAGATGGCGCTGTGTAAATTGTCCAGAAATATTTATTTATTATTTATTTATTTAATAAGAACCTTCTCCTGGTAATAACAAATACAACATAAAAATAAATAGCGAAAACGGTTAATTTCATTTTTTTATATATATAGAAAATCCCGTTATTCAACACTATACATTAATAGCTATATACGTATAAATTCATTAATTTATATGCTAATTTAACAACGGGTTCAGCAACGAACCATTTGCTAACCAGTATGTTGTTATAACCAAGCATTTATAGTCCATTCCGAGACTATCAGTGATAGTATGCCGCGGCGGTAACATTAGTATTTAACATATAGCAGTTTTGTCAATAATCCCAGTTGACGCTGTTAATACCACGCTGCGAGCAGCATTTTAGGACACTTTGCATCAGAGATGTGTGAGAGATTGAGCAGTGCAAGGATGCATAGCGTAACGGCGTAACTGTGAAATGGATAGCAAAGCCACATGGTCAATTTTTTATATGTCAGAGGGTGTGGGATGGTGCAAACGAGCTGGGTCATCCTATGGAAAGCAATTACCACCGCCCTTGGAGATCAGCAACATCAAGGGGTCGCCGATCCGTTGCCATCATATACTCCTTCCTTTCCCTTTCTTTCTGGTGAGCTCACTCACTCGGAGTAACATAACAACCCTCAAGGGAATTGTTATTTCATTATCATCATCATCAGGTCCATTTTAGGCTCCACTACAGGAGCACGACCCTCTCTCGTCCGTCCTAGGTAGAAGGAGGATTTGGCCTACACTCCCCACGCTGGCCAAACGGGTTGGGGAGGACTGATCGATATTTGATAACGTATTTCCCTTAGTCGACTTGTACGTCATCCACGGGAAGATACGGAGTGATTCTATTCTAGTCTGCCGGAAACCACACGGCCAATAATTTAATAGATACAGGCTGATAATGATGATGTTTACTATTGTGTTCATGACACACAATAACTAGTCTATGTTCCAACTATACACATTTGTACCCCAACTATCGACCGAGGCCAGATAAAAGGAAAAATTCCGAGCACGTAGTGCTTAGTTGCTGATAAACAATAATTTGCCGGTTCGCCCTGATAAGGCATTGTACTCATCCGGTAAGGGAAAGTTAGGGACAATTTGCCACCAATTTCCTAGAAAATTCGTCACGTTTTGTTATTAATAAGCTCCTGTACTATTTCGCTTCTTCATCATCATCATTTCAGATAAAGGGTGTGTACTCTCTTTATTATTCGCTGTCGCCATTAGAGAATTTTCCTGTCATATTTGGGGTGTAAGTGGTTCATCAACATCTTTGAACCAAAGCCAACTTTACCTGCACTTGGACTTACAAACGAAGCTCTGGCGAAAAGAGAGGTAGGGAGCGTATTTGTAAGCTACCCGACTGGGGAATATACCTCCACCTCACAGAATACCGCAGCCAAATAATGGCTCCTTTGAGGGCTGTTGTGTTCCTGCGAGTGAGTAATATCACCAGAAAGGAAGGAGATGCTACGATGGCAGCGGGGGTGGCGCCGTGCGAGCGATATTTTATGTTGCGAGCGTTAATATGGCTACGGTAATCGCTTCACATCAGGCGGGCCGTATGCTTGTCTGCCACCGGACGTAGTATAAAAAAAAAAAATCGTCCATTATTTCTGCCTGCTATGTGGTCTGAAAGAAAGAAAGAAAATATGTTTATTAACATTGCAATAATAATTGAAACAATACCAAACCCCGGCCACTCCATACAAAAATGGCGCGTTTGCATGTAGTAAACCAAATGACGTCTGTACACGTGCCTATGGTTGCGTGATGTTCTCTAGGGCTGACATTGTTCAATTATTAGTCGGGCATAGTAAATACACAATACTGATTCCAGACAATATTCACAAAACGCCTTATTTAATTGCCATTGCAAACTTACGCAAAATTTTATATATTATTGCAATGATATGTAAATAAACAATTTGTAAAAAACCACAACTCGAGCAGCACTGTCGCATTCGCGCATGCGCTCTTTGAGAAATATAAATCTGCTATAATGCTATCCTGTTCACATCTCGTATTAATTGTATCTTGTATCCTACTCTGACAGACATGAATTAGTTATGATGAAACTATGGCTGCCACATGCTTTTTAGGTAATTTATAAAAAAAATCTGTACCTAATTTCATCGATAGGTAACAAATAAAAATTTCCTTTTGACTTTCCATGTGTTGAGACATCCGTTTACTGCAATCTTTTATTTTAAACTGAATGGAGAATAAAATACGAACGACGTCAATTCGTACGTTGTGGCATCCCTTGGGAATGGTTCCACAGCAGTCTCAGAGATGAGGTCGACTCGTGAGAGCGGCAGGGAGTGGCCATACTGTACGTAGTACTATTACTTATACTGTGACAATACACAATAACATATAACATTTCAAACACAATGTACATAAAGGTGATGATAATTTGATCATCACTCGGCATTAATGCACACAGCGTCGGTATTCTGCGACAGCCAACAGAAGGCCAATTCTCGTAATTTTTCTACGAACGGAGATTGAAAGTTGACCGAATCGAGATTGAACTGTGAATTGACTAAAATTATATACTTGATTTCATTAATTAATTATAATCAATTCTAATTGTTGGCAAAGAAACATTCTTAGTTTGTTTAATTTTCACTAATATTTCGATATAATCCCGCTTAAATTTAATTTTGAAGTTATATATTGTGTTACGAGAATACCAAATGTAACATTTGTGAGATTGAGACTGGATCGAAACTGAATTTTGACTATATTTTAATTACGAGAATTGCCCCTCACGTGTTGACTCGACACAGACATCAACGAGGTATGTCCTTTCAAAAAATCCTGCATCCTGCCATCACGCTATCTAGCATAAATACATACGGAACAGATCGGTAGCGCCGGATGCCTGCCCATTGCCATTTCCATTTACAAGTTACGATAGCGTAAAATTATACACTGCTACAATAAATAAATAAATAAAAGAAGTTAAATTAAAGGTTGTAACTGAACTGCAACAAAGACTGGCTTAGCATTTAAAGTTACAGTCGGCCATGTTACAGTGAAACAAATAAATCCGGAAGAATCGTAAAAGTCTGGTGACGGTACAGTGCATCGTAGTTAGCGCAAATTCGCGCTAATGCCGTCGTTATACCACGTTATACTGAACAGTGTAGGCGCCGCTTTAACGTTTAGTACCGCGCGCCAATTTCTAGCGTTTGTAAGTGAAACATACGGATTTATATTTGAAACGGGCCTGCTTTTATCTTAAAAAAAAATTGGTTGTCTGTAAAGTCGGTTTAAGGACGATAATTTTATGTGATAACGTAATAAGAAATTATCGGTCGATGGAACGGAAGAGAGATACATGCGTCACAAGCCGAACGTTTAGGCCAATCGTGCCTCTTTATCGCTTGGTCCGCGCTCTCGCTTGCACGCTTGGCTCAGGCGGAACGTGACAACGAGTCATGCTTTTTCGTGCATGCAGCCGGCGTTCATCGATTTATAAAACGTTATCACGTCAAAAGGTCAGTACATGAGTAAGTTTAGTGAGCTTTGAAGAGATTCAAGATTGAATTAACGTACTTTTTAACAGCACAAATAATTTTAATAAATCAGCCACACAGTTAAGAGCCATATTACATTTTGACTGTGATTTTTGCGTAAAATGGCCAATTTTGGCGTTCTTGATCTTGGAAACAAGAATACATTAACAATGTTGACTTATTGAATAGTATATAATAGCTATTGGCATAGTACATAGCGGTCTCGCTTTTTGTAAATTTTGCTTAACTTTTTAAATAAACCCAAAATTGCAGAGAAAGATTTTCATAAAATGCGCGCATTCACTATCTTAAACTGTTAATTTCTCGAATAAACGATAATAATTATTGAGCAAAATTTATACGAGAATAATTGTTACTTCATGATGAATAAACTTTGTAGCATCAATTTATTATCTTATTTCAATAAAAACGATATATATAACTTCAAAATTACTACAAAAACGATGTACCGGCGGCCTTCGCGGGTTTAGTACTGCGCGAGAGCTCGTCAGCGTGCAAATGTAATAGGGCTCTTAAGTGCTTTATAAATAATCCAAGGAATAAAGATGTTTAGATTTGATTTGATTTGATTTACAGTTTAATTAACAATTTACTTCGTAAATAAGAGCAATCTTACTTATTAATATAGAACGTGTTCTATATGGATACCTATCGAAAAGGCGATATACTTATGTACGAATTTTAAAGTATCGAATACTTTTAGCATTTTTATTTTTTTTTCATATTTTCGTTTGATCGAAAATGCAACTCACAGATTGGTATGTGTTTATTGCAATATGACTGAATGCTATATGTTTGGAATTCTAATTCGACGTTTAACTAGGTAACTGGGTTTTGCTGTATATCGTTTTGTGTCAGCCACTTGCGCGTTTGTAATATAACGCCGTGTGTTTCTAAATACTGCTAGTTACGAAGATTGTGAGCACATTATGCCGTTGTAGGTGTTTATGGACAATAGTGGCCATTGCCAACAAACTCAGCTTTTAATACAATGTAATGACTGATTACGACGTATATTATTCAGGAAAAGAATAGATGAATAAGATACTTGAAGTGAATGATATGAACTAAACGCACCACAGAAGAATCACTCCGTTTCTTCCAGTGGATGTCGTACAAGGCGACTACATTATCAAATATTTTTGTGTAAATTTGGGGTGTAAGTGGTTCATCAACATCTTTGAACCAAAGCCAACTTCACCTGCACGCGGTGCACCCTGCTGACTGACAAACGAAGCTCTGGCGAAAAGAGAGGTAGGGAGCGTAATTGTAAGCTACCCGACTGGGGAATGTACCTCCACCTCACAGAATACCGCAGCCAAATAACAGTTCCCTTGAGGGCTGTTGTGTTCCTGCGAGTGAGTGAGGTCACCAGAAAAGAAGGAGATGCTGCGATGGCAGCGGGGGCGGCGACGCGCGAGCGATATTTTATGTTACAAGCGTTAATATGGCTACGGTAACCGCTTCACATCAGGCGGGCCGTATGCTTGTCTGCCACCCGACGTAGTATAAAAAAAAAAAAGAACAGAAATCTAAGTAAAGGTACTAAAGGTCGTGAGTAAGAAACAATCGCCCTCATCTTTGCACCGTAGTCAACCTCACCTGCACGTGGTGCACCCTGCTGACTGACAAACGAGGCTTGGGCGAAAAGAGAGGTAGAGAATGTAATTGTAAGCTGCCCGACTGGGGAAGTACCTCTGACAGAATACCGCAGCTAAATGACAATTCCCTTGAGGATTGTGGTGTTCCTGCGAGTGAGTGAGGTAACCAGAGGTAGGGACCTCTCTCTTCGCCGCTCGTTTGTCCTAGTAAATAATTACACCTTTTTTGGTCGTTAGTATTATCAATACCTGTAGAATTTAAAAGACACTCGTTTATATTTTACTTACTTTATTTCACGGCTTATTAATCTTTTTAATATACATTTATTTATTTTTCTATTTACATTACGTTCCCTAGTCCCGTCAGTCGTCGATTGTCGATTGTCCTCTTTTTCTTACGTCATATCCTTTTCCGTCTTGTCAGTTGGTTCTTTGTCGGTGGCCAGTTGCGAAGCTGCCCGCTAAAGAGTCCGCAACAATACCTAAATCTGATTTTGTTTACAAATCTCGGAAACTAAATGCCTTTTAATTAACTATGCATTTCAGTCAAATTGCATCATCGGAATTTCGCGTTTATGGCAAATCGCCAAGGCAAGGCAATCTTCCTAGTTTACCTCTTTTTAAGTATAATGCTTTCATAGGCATTTCGCTCTTTAGGTATGTTTTTCATACCACCAGTATGGAAAATAAGCGTACGACCCGCCTGATGGAAATCAGCCATCGTAGCTTATGGATATTTGTGAGTGTGTGTGTACCTCCACCTCAGAGAATACCGCAGCCAAATAACAATTCAAAAAGTTGTTGTGTTCCTGCGGTATGAGTGAGGTCACTTGAAAGGAAGGAGATGCTGAGTTGGCAGCAGGTGTGGCGATATTTCACGTTGCGAGCGTTATATGGCTACGGTGACCGCATCGCATCTTGCGAACACTGACCTCGCGCTTGCAAATACTGACCTCCGCCAACCTGCAATTGAGCAGCGTGGTGGAGTATGCTCTAAACCCCTTTGATTGAGGGGAGACCCGGATCCCAGCAGTGGGATGAATAAGGGTTGACGACGAACTGCTTCGCATTGCATTGCATTCGCGAGTGAGGTCACCAGAAAGAAAGGAAGGTGTTGCTGCGTTGCCAGCAGGGTTGGCGTACGAGCTATTTCACGTTGCGACCGTTACTATGGATACGGTAACCGCTTCACATCAGGCGGACCGTATATATAGACTTTTTTTTCTTTTATCACAAAAAGAAAAAGTTTAACTGCCTATCGAAATTGAAGACGCCATTACAGTACTATTACTTTATACTGTTCCATTACTAAACATCCAGCAATAAACATTAACCGACTCATTTTAATAGGTCTCGGTGCAAATGGGCGATACGCGGCTTGTAATAAATATACGAGATAGGTAATCCCGCGCCGCTGCTGATTCTATTACGATATGTTCTTGTTTGTTGTGTAAATTGACTACTTCAGAGTGGGCTCTTCAAGGGTGTGTAGTATATATTAAGGGTGCAAGGAAAGATCAGGGAATGTTCATATGAATAGATTTTGAGAAAAACTCAGTTAAAAGTCCAGAAGTATTACATTTTACATTGAAAACAGCAGTATGTAGTAACTTTTCCTTTGCCCTTTTGGCGCATTTGTCACATCTGTTTACTTTTAAAAAAAGTTAGGGATTGGAAATTAAACTACAATAGAGAATTACTGGCTTGGCTTAACGCAGTCATCTGATGACAACAGCCGGAACAGCTTAACGTGCTCTCCGAAGCACGGAGGAACACGCGATAAATAAAACCATCTATGGACAAACTACGGCTGACGTTGTTTAACTTGCGTGTTCGATTAGACTGACCCGCGCACCGACGCCGTCGAGCTCCTCTCCATCGAATTCCTGAGAGTAATTGAGGTTAACATCCGTAATGAGATGCTGTGGTATCAACGAGGGTGTAAGCGTTTATAAATATAGTAATTGCTTCACATTGGGCGGCCCGTATGCTTGCTTATCACCAGGTGTAGTAGAAAAAAGTATGTTCAATGCCGAATGAAACAATGCCTTTGTGAGTTGTACGCGTGAGAAAAACTTAGCTATCACCACCCTGGCCACTCCAAACAAATGTCGCGTCGTTTACTACTACATAAACAATGGCGTCTGTGCAGAGCGGAAATGAGCGTGTGTGCGTGCAGCGCCATACAAACTGCCCCCTTACCACCATCTCTTATTGCGATTCAATAATTGAATAGATTGCTTATTCATACCAATGAATAAGCGACTCTATTCCATTTGAAATAGAGTCGCTTCTTCATTGGTATGAATAAGCATTCTATTCAGTTATTGTATCGCAATTAGTCTTGTGCTTAATCGGACACTCCTAAGTGCGCACTCTAATAGTACAGTCCGATTAATGTACTAGTACACCTTATTAGTACTATTAGTACTCAGAAATTTAGCCGACAATATAATCATGTGATCAATGTAAATTTGGTAATTACAAGCACTATACAGCGCTGTATAAGATTTTATATTAATAAAACACACGGCGCTGAAAGCGATTTATACCAGTGCAGGGTGCTTACCTCCTATCTCGCTTACTCTTACGATAACATTGCGAGACGCTTTATTGTTTGTCTCTCGGACAGACCACAGACAGACAAGTGTTTCGGGCTTGGATAACCTAGTACACTGTACGAGTGTACGAATAGTCCGATTAGTCCGAATAAGAGTTCGCGTTCGGTAACGTTTCTTTTAGTACAGTGTCAAGTACCGTCACCTATTAGTACATCGTACATGTACTACTCAAGACTAATCGCAATAAGAAATGGTGGTAAGGGGGCTGTTCCTTCGCCTCAGAGGGGAGGTAAGGTCGACACGAGAGAGCGGCAGGGAATAGCCATACTGTACGACGTACTTATACAGTGCTATCACTCTAAAGACAGTTCCATAGTGACAAAATTAAAGTCGTGGTGTTATACAAGTGTGGGAGAGAAAGAATTATTAGCAAAACAATAAATTAGGCGAGAATCAAAGTGTTTAGTGGGGTGTTTTCTTCGCGGGTATAATGACTCGTCGTTTCGCACCCCCTGTATATACCTACATAATTTTATGTTATGTAAGGGTTGTTATATGGTGTTTTATGGGACTTCATAATACATATTACATGATAGCATAGGTTTAATTGAATAGTAGTTACGTCGTGGGTACCCTAACAAATACATATAACAGGCAATTTGATCTACACTACTTTGCGTGCTTCCGTGATTAATTAGTTCATGCACACTAGTGCCGGCCGGTACCCACCCACAACCGTTAGTAGTTGCATGCGACTGCCGTGGCTGGTCGTCTGTGCTCCAGCTGCTGTGGTCGTCTCATAAATTTGACTTTCGCAAAATAACACCTGAATCAATTAATTTCTAAAAACATATAACTTTACTATACGATATTTCATGTTACCGGCGGGCCGTCAATACTCAATATATTTTTTTTATACTATGACGGGTGGCAGACAAGCATACGGCCCGCCTGATGTGAAGCGGTTTCCGTAGCCATATTAACGCTCGCAACATAAAATATCGCTCTCACGCCGCCACCCTTTGCTGCCAACGCAGCATCTCCTTCCATTCTCGTCACCTAGTGAGATTCCTGCGAGTGAGTGCACTCGTGCATCTCACTAGGTGACGAGAACAACCCTCAAGAGAATTGTTCTTTGGCTGCGGTATTCTGTGAGGTGGAGGTACATTCCCTAGTCGTGTAGCTTACAATTACGCTCCCTACCTCTCTTTTCGCCAGAGTTTCGTTTGTCGGTCAGCAGGGTGCACCGCGTGCATGTGAAATTGTCTTTGGTTCAAAGATCTTAATGAACCACTTACACCCCAAATGCCTATCCCATGCTGTAGTCTTCTAGCAAAACCTTGGCAGGGAGTTCATAATTTGAGAGTTCGAGGTAGGCAGGTAAGGCGAGGCAGATATACTTCCCTGGAACCGTACATTTGGCCCACCACACATTCCCACCACTGTGTCTCCTGTGTAGCCAGGATTAACAGCGGCGACCGCCAAAAAAGGCAATGAACAATGAAGTCCATTGCAGTCCCGGGGGTAAAACTACGGCTGTCTTGGAACTCACAACGAATTTAATCAGAAGAAATTAGTAGGAGTAGGAAGCTTTTGGAATTTGACTTCCTGGAACCGTACAGTAGGCGCCCAATTAGATTCTAATATATTATGAATGAATGAATGAATGAAAAGTTTATTACATTAAGCACACAGACACTTACAGAAGTATACAACACAATAAATCATTGTACATATGTAGTATAGAATCACGTATATCTAAAATGATCAACATTGTCAGGTGTGTCCACATGCCTAATTTAAAAGGATTTCACTCAGTATACACCACGGCGTGAGCCGGGCACTGATTTTCAGTGAAACCCATCAGTGAAATACGGGCCACGGACGGCCAGAAACTTATTGAGCCGCTAATCTTAATAATAATAATTAGAAAAAAAAATAATGACATCTAAATACTGAGATTGAAATTATCTTAAACTAAGGACAATTTAAATAATTACTAAAACAATTGAATTAAATTCTCTGAATTTGTGTGCTGATTAAATAATAATAATAATATATATTAATTCTTTATGTGTCCAACGAAAATGAATACAATTGTTATTAATACCCTGCTACATATGTATATGCTATTATTATTAATACCCTGCTATATATCCAGCAACATACCAATTCCGCAACAAAACAATTGAGCAAATGAACGCATATATCATTCGCCTTTTTGTATTTTAATTAACAGATTCCTGTAAGAATTCCTAAATGTATTTACTGAGATCAACCTACGCAGAGGCGGTGGCAAATCGTTCCAACATTTGGACGCGGCGAATTTAAAGCACCCTCTGAAAGAAGCAGTTCGATGACGCGGCAGAATCAATGTACAACTGGAAAATCGCGTCATGTATAAATGCGTATCTCGGGACCATTCCAGTTTTTCAGCAAGATAAGGCGGGGTACGGTATTTTATCAAATTGAACAAAAGACACGCTAAGTGCAACTTTCTACGCGCATTCATTTTTAAAATGTTAGCATTATTTAAATATGGAGTTACATGCGTTCGCGGCGAAATATTAAAACAGAATCTCGCACACGCGTTTTGCACACGTTGAATCTGATTTTGAGTACGTACTAGCAAGCGAGGACCATAAACCGCGTCCATATAATTAAACTTAGACAGCACAAGAGAGTCGCAGAGCCTAATACGGATGTGCGTACTAACATAGTCTCTCAGCTGATATAATACCTTAAGTCTATAAAAACAATTACTAGCGGTATTGTTTACATGTTTTTCAAAGCGCAACTGTTCATCAAAGAGTAAACCCAAGTTGCGAGCTTCCCTAACCCTAGCGATTTTTATTCCTCTAAGAGTAATGTTTAGATCATGTTGTGTGATTCCATTTACCTGGGTCATAGAACCAAGAACCATAAACTTAGTTTTACTCCCATTTAAGACGAGAGAGTTTGCATCTGACCATGAAGCGATACTTTCTAAGTCCTCATTGATTCGATCCACCGCTGATTTTGGATTATTAGGGTCACATGTTGTGTATATTTGGGTATCATCCGCATATATATGATATTTACAATAATGTATGTGCTTTACTATATCAGCGGTATAAAGAACGAACAAGAGAGGACCCAAAATTGAACCTTGTGGAACACCTCTCGACACTACTTTGGCATCAGACCTAATAATACCACCCTCAGCATTACACAATTCGACTTGCTGCACTCTATTCCTAAAGTAGCTTTCAAACCAATTTATAGTGTTTGTACAGAAACCATAAAAGTGAAGTTTAGCCATCAAAAGTGGAACGTTTATACAATCAAAAGCTCTGGAATAGTCAAGCAAAACGAGCAAAGAACCTTGGCCTGCGTCTTGTGAGGCTAAGATGTCATCTACCACATCTAACAAAGCTGTGGTCGTGCCATGAGCTCTCCGAAATCCGGATTGTTTTTGTAAGAAAATTCCACTTTTTTCCATGAATGCTCTAAGTTGGTCAGCCACTAACTTCTCCAGGACCTTTGAAGCACAAGGAAGTATACTGATCGGTCTCAAATCATTTAAAGTCGATGGAGACGACGTTTTAGGAGTGGGTTTTATCAGAGCATGTTCCCATAGTACCGGACATGTGTCAGACTCAATAGATCTATTAACTATTGACGTTATAGCGGTTAGACTACTAGGTAGGCTCATAAGCAACATATCCAATGATATGCCATCTACACCACAAGCGTTAGATTTAAGAGATGTAATTGCCTTTGCAACTTCAGTTTCACTAACTGTATGCAGTTTAAATATTAGGATAATTTGGACGTGTGGTTTCCGGCAGACTAGAATAGAATCACTCCGTTTCTTCCCGTGGATGTCGTACAAGGCGACTAAGGGAAATACATTATCAAATATCGATCAGGCCTCCCGAACCCGTTTGGCCAGCGTGGGGAGTGTAGGCCAAATCCTCCTTCCGTTTAGGACAGACGAGAGAGGGTCGTGCTCCAGTAGTGGAGACTAAAATAGACCTGATGATGATGAGGATAATTTCCTCGCATATAGCGAGCTTGATATTGATTAGCGTATTGTCTATTACTGTACAAGGTAATGTTACTTAATACTGCGGTTTTACTTGCCCTCATACCCAAGTAGTCATCAAATAATTATCCTTGTTAAATTCCAAGTGACTTAATGTTATATTACGCATGGCATGACTAACAAAAGACCATTACAATAACTATTGTCTGTCATGAATTTTTTCATTGTTATGAAGTGTCTCATTCAATATACTTTTAAGGTCAAAGAACTTTATTTTTGTCCTGGTTTGGTTTATTAAGGACCTAAGTAGACATAGACATAGCGTTTATATGGCTACGGTAACCGTTTCACATCAGGCGGGCCGTAAAATAATAAACATTCCTGGACAAGTTACACACGGTCAGCTAGTCCCTAACTAAGCAAAGTTTGTACTATGGGTACTAGATAACTGATAATATACATTTTTTTTTGTGAGTACATACATATAGTACATAGAAAACACCCAGACCAAGACAAACAGACATGTTAATGCATACAAATATTTGTCTTGTGTGAGAATCGAACCCGTAACCTCGGAGCCAAAGTGGCCATTGCTAAGCATTCGACTACCGAGCTCGTTATCGTATGTTTGTCTGCTACTCGACGTAGTATAAAAATGGCCAGCAGCGATTGGAAGTGACAATCTTCGAGACTAGTCGAAGGCTCGTGTAGCCAAGCTATGTATATAGCTCGCAACATGAAATATCGCTCGCGCGCCGACACCCCCGCTGCCAACGCAGCAACTCCTTCCTTTCTGGTGACCTCACTTACTCGCAGGAACACAACATCCTTCGATTGGAATTAAATAAATAAATAATTTTATCAATCTCTCTCACAGACAAATTCGTAAAAACTATTAAAATTAATAAATAATAAATATAGGTACACTTGTGAATATAAATCACAAGTGTACCTACCTCTGACATTACTAGGTGACTCAGCAAACGTTGTTTTGCTGTATAAATTTAGGGGTTGATGGTAGATGGGTGAAAATTTGAAATTGTATGTATTTTTCAATGCTAAATCACAATAAAATATAAAAACGGTAATTTAAAAAACTAAAAAACCCGACTGCTTTTCTGTGTAATTTGGAAATGAAAAACCCCTAAAACAAGAAAACATGTAGCAGTCGGGACCCATTCTAGAAATGGAGGCTTAGTGAATTTAGAGCACATGTAGGGTCCCGAGTTGGTAGGTATTTAAAGTATACATATTCATGTATATAAAATTTCATAAAAATCAGTCAAGCCGTTTCGGAGGAGTATGGTAACTAACATTGTGACACGACAATTTTATATATTAGACTAGCTGACCCCGCAAACGTTGTTTTGATATATAAATTTAGGGGTTGATCGTAGAGGGGTGAAAATTTGGGGTTGTATGTATTTTTATATGCTGTATCATAAAAAAATAAGAACAAAATTTTTTGTCTAGGTATAAAATAAAAATAAAAATTTAGGGGTGGACCTAACATTTAGGGGGATGAAAAATAGATGTTGTCCGATTCGCAGACCTAACCGATATGCACAGAAAATTTCACAAAAATCGGTCGAGCCATTTCGGAGGAGTTTAATTACAAACATCGTGACATGAGAAATTTATATATTAGATATATATCGGAGTGTGTTACAGGTCACCAGCCCCCTTACCACCATCTCTTATTGCGATTCAATAATTGAGTAGATTGCTTATTCATACCAATGAATAAGCGACTCTATTCCATTTGAAATAGAGTCGCTTATTCATTGGTATGAATAAGCAATCTATTCAGTTACTGAATCGTAATAAGAGATGGTGGTAAGGGGGCAGGTTCTCACCCGCGGACAGATAGTAGTAGCCTATCACATTATTAAAATGTGAGCGATTGTTATTTGGCTGCAGTAGTATGTGAGATAATTATATATTAGACAATTATATCCCAACAAATCCAATCGTATGACAACGCTAGACCAAAACAAGGAAGAGGAAACACCAAGAATTACGTGATCCGAAGACAAATCAAATGAATTTAATCATAGTTTATATGTTGTTCGTATGTGTATGAGACATAATAAATTGTAAAATTATTCTTATTTTATTGTTATGTCAGTTGACATTGATGGAGGTAGATTTCTTTTTTTTTTTTTTTTTTTTTACTACGTTGGGTGGCAGACAAGCATACGGCCCGCCTGATTTGAAGCGGTTGCCGTAGCCATATTAACGCTCGCAACATAAAATATCGCTCGCGCGCCGCCACCCCCGCTGCCAACTCAGCATCTCCTTCCTTTCTGGTGACCTCACTCACTCGCAGGAACACAACAACCCTCAAGGGAATTGTTATTTGGCTGCGGTATTCTGTGAGGTGGAGGTACATTCCCCAGTCGGGTAGCTTACAATTACGCTCCCTACCTGTCTTTTCGCAAGAGCTTCGTTTGTCAGTCAGCAGGGTGCACCGCGTGCAGGCGAAGTTGGCTTAGGTTCAAAGATGTTGATGAACCACTTACACCCCATGACAGTACCTATCTTTAATAGATGGAAATTTATTAAAGATAGGTACTGTCATGTCAAGTACAGTGATTGTTACGAATCATGAAATAAATTTTGAGACGAGCCCGGTGATCGAATAGCTATTATTAGTTGTATATAATAAATAAATAATATATATATAGAATAGAGATATAAAGAGAGGTAGGGAGCGTAATTGTATGCTACCCGACTGGGGAATGTACCTCCACCTCGTTGTGTTCCCGCGAGTGAGTGAGGTCACCCGAAAGGAAGGAGATGCTGCGTTGGCAGCGGGGGTGGCGGCGCGCGAGCTATATTTAGCGTCGCTAGCGTTAATGAATATTAACGGCAGCGACAAGCGACAAGCATACGGTCCGCCTGATGTAAAGCGGTTACAGTAGAATTACTGTAACCGCTTCACATCAGGCGGAGCGTAGGCTTGCCTGCCACCCGACATAGTATAAAAAAAAACGAGTCCAAAAAAGGAGGAGGTTCTCAATTCGGCTATATTTTTTTTAATGTTTGTTATTTAACTACGTGATTTATAAACCGATTTGAAAAAATATTTTTTTATTCGAAAGAGTATACTTCCCGATTGGTCCCATATTTTTTTATCATCAGCCTGTATCTACCCACTGTTAGGTTTGTTATTTCATTACTATGTACATTTATAAATCGATTTTTTAAACAAACTTTTTTTATTTGAAAGAGTATACTTCCAGATCGGTCCCATATTTTTTTCATCATCAGCCTGTATCTACATACATAAATGTAGAGTAATGTTTCGAGTCTGTTTTTTTTTTTTGCTAAAATTATATAAGTCCACATACGCTAGACATACGGGCGAATTATACTCCTCAGTCTTCTGTATAATCTGTCGTCGTTATTCATACCCCTGCTGTGATACGGACCTCCCCTCAATCGAATCTGTCGAAGGGTATGTATATAGTCTACGGTGCTGAAGCCTGTTCGGAATCCGGCTTGTTCGGGAGGCTGAAATAAATCAAGGTTGCGTGCGAGACGGTTTGTCTCTCGAAAATAACATTTTTTTTTATATTGTCAGACAAATTACACAGCGCCATCTAGCCCCAAAGTAATCGAAGCTTGTGTTATGGGTACTAGACAACTGATAAACATACGTAAATACATTTTTTTTTGTAAATACTTACTTATGATACATAGAAAACACCCAGACTAAGACAAACAGACATGTTCATGCACACAAATGTTTGTCCTATGTGGGAATCGAACCTACGAGCGTTGGTGTCGAAGCCGCGTCATTGACCGCTACGCCACCGAGCTCGTCGTATATGCTCAGAAGCGATATCGGCCTGTAGTTCTTCAATAAGGACTTGTCACCTTTCTTGAAGGACAGGATGAATTCGGTTCCACGCCTCTGGTGTCGCTTCTTGTGTAAATAATACATAATATATAAATAAGAGAAGATATGTATTATTTGTAAATAAGACCGTCCTCCTGAACTAGACAGTAATCACTTTGAACTTCAAACTCTTATCAGAATCTCATACTGGGTCAAGAGGACCACTAACCTAATTTCCATTAACCATGTCAAATTGATAATAAGACAGCCATTTAGCAACTAACATAATATTGGGGTGTAAGTGGTTCATCAAGATCTTTGAACAAAAGCCAAGTTCACCTGCACGTGGTGCACCCTGCTGACTGACAAACGAAGCTCTGGCGAAAAGAGAGGTAGGGAGCGTAATTGTAAGCTACCCGACTGGAGAATGTACTTCCACCTCACAGAATACCGCAGCCAAATAACAATTCACTTGATGGTTGTTGTGTTCCTGCGAGTGAGTGAGGTCACCAGAAAGAAAAGAAGGGGATGCTGCGTTGGTTGGGTTATTAAAGAAAGGCGTGAAGAGGTTTTTATAAGGTCGTCAACGCGTAAGTGATATCTCTGGTGTTGCGAGCATCCATACGCTGCGATGACTGCTTACCGTCACACAGGTCGTACGGTTGTTTAACCCATTAGTTGTATAAAAAAAAACAAGTAAACGTGTCCTTAATTAATCCTTAAATAATACCGCCGAATCTGAGGCCGATTACCATTTTGATGGCAAAAATCAACTTAGATTTTCTGGTACTTGTATTTAACTTAACTGGCAGTAATCCTGTTAGAAGTAGTGTGAAGATGTTTGTCAATAACCTATTTTTAGAATCAAAATATTCGATTTTTTTATCGACAAAATAGACCTTAGGTTTAAGCTCTATGGTTTCCACCAGCTAATCTAAACACAATTACGGCCAATCTAAGCTAAGCTTAGACTTTCGCATTCAAAAAATCCGGTGCAGCTTCGGCGGTAGACTCCCAGTCCAAATACACGCACAGTTAGGACTAAATTTTTCCCACAACTGTAGCAAGCGCAGCAAATGCTTCCCACAACTGTAATGCCGGCTCTACATTTGTGCCGCGAAGCTCCGCGAACAGGCGTGAACGTCAATGTAGATGGTTTTCTCTAGGTTCACGGGCGTTCACGCCTGCCCCCTTACCACCATCTCTTATTGCGATTCAATAATTGAATAGATTGCTTATTCATACCAATGAATAAGCGACTTTAGTCCATTTGAAATAGAGTCGCTTATTCATTGGTATGAATACGCATTCTATTCAGTTATTGAATCGCAATAAGAGATGGTGGTAAGGGGGCTGTACCTCGATAGGAGTCGATATTTTGTCCCGCGACAAAGGCGACGCGAACGTTCGCGCGGTGTTCACGCGTACACATCCACATTCATGGCGCGCCGCCAGTTTACTACCGACTACCGTTACAAGTCATTACAATTTCAGTCATCCACCATCTTCTTCTTCTCCAACCATTTCTAATTATTTGCTTATTTTGTAGGTACAAATAATTATATGTTGCTACAGCAAACAAAGTTGATACATCCACAGCTTCCACGTCCATTTCTGTGTGACCCGTGAATGTAGAGAGGTACAAGTTCTGCCGTGAAATCACGGCGCGAATTCACGGCATAATTTCGCGGCACTAATGTAGAGCCCGCATAACGTTATCTTTCACCGTCGACGGAGTTAAGTCTAATGTATCCACCAAACGCGGGTATCAAAAGCTCCAACTTGTCAAATGAGCGCCGCGACAGTAACGAGAAAAGTTTTTTGATCAGCCTCCCACCATAGAGTAATCATAAGTTTGATCGAGCGAGCAAATTGAGTTATGTGGACACCTAATAGAAACTTGGGAGGTCAATGATGGAATGAGTCGATGGGTATGAAAATTGAGCTACCGTAAAATACTTTTTTTGGGGTGTGAGTTGCTCATCAAAGTATACCCCACTCACTGTACACACATGTCGTTAACTATGACGCCATGATGCCGAAGAATGTTCGTACGTAATACCGGCGTCATAAACATATGATATCGCCTAATGTAGTGGTAAGGTAATATATAATGAGTAAGTTTACCTAATAAACACAGTATTTGACGAGCAATCATTGTTTTAATACGTCTCAAATAATTATATCATTGTCTTGGAGTCAAAGCATATCCCGCTCACTGACCAGCTGAAAAAAAAGAAGTACCTTGTCAGCTACAAGGTACTTCTTTTTTTTTTATACTACGTCGGGTGGTAGACAAGCATACGGCCCGCCTGATGTGAAGCGGTTACCGTAGCCATATTAACGCTCGCAACATAAAACATCTCTCGCACGCCGCCACCCCCGCTGCCAACGCAGCATCTCCTTCCTTTCTGGTGATCTCACTTACTCGCAGTAACACAACAACTCTCAAGGGAATTGTTATTTGGCTGCGGTATTCTGTAAGGTGGAGGTACATTTCCCAGTCGGGTAGCTTACAATTATGCTCCCTACCTCACTTTTCGCCAGAGCTTCGTTTGTTAGTCAGCAGGGTGCACCGCGTGCAGGTTAAGTTGGCTTTGGTTCAATCAAAGATGTTGATGAACCACTTACACCCCAAACTTTAAGGACTTAGGCAACAAGATTACCGACAATCTAAGCTAAATTTTGATTTTCGCAACCAAAAAATCCGATGTCAATCGGCTTCAGCTTCGGCGGTAGGTCATGCTGTACTTATTAATGTTAATTATACTGTGGCCAAAGCCAACCTGCATGTGGTACACCCAGGTGAATAACTAACAATGCTCTGGTAAACGCGAATCAGCTTCAGCGAGCCCTCAAGCTACCCGATTGAGGAAGAACAGATGACCGCGACCAAGCTACTTTTTATTTAATTAATTTATTACTAGAGATCATAATCTCTAAACGTTATCATATTTGTGGAGTCGATGGGACATTAAACACCATCTCACTTAGTGGCAGCGAGAAATTACAATATAAATTCGGTTGGCGCTGTTACAACAGTTTTGTTTGCTGTTCTAAGTCGGCGCGCGGTTTCATTGTATATCCGTGATCCGTGAATTATTATTAGAATATATGTATTCTATGGGGGCCCAAACTTTGCACGACTTTTTTTTTATAGAAAATGAATTTTCGACAGAAGCGAGGTTTTTCGATGGTGGACCGTAAAACCTCGACTGAAAATCTTTGATTGAAAACCAAAAAAACAGAATGCACTCAAATTTATTGTATTCAAGTGACAATAGCTATGAATAACGAAACAGAAATAATTATGTCCGCAGTAGAATGTTAGGATATAATTCCATTCGTTGAAGTTATATAATTTGGCTGGAGAACATAGCTATGAATAAAAAAAAATACATGTAAACGTCATTTATATTATAGTTGTAGTCGTGACAAGTAAAAAGGCCCTACAGCGAACATAGAGACTCCTTAATAGTAGGTACATAACATTTAAAAAAATATATATTAAAAATACAAAAAACCGACTGCGGCTTACAATTATTACAGTTAAGTTAACTTCAAAATGGAAATCGTGTATTTAGATAATTAAAATTTACTACTAGGCTCAGAGCCAACGAGATAACGTATTTTCGCATCAAAAATCTGTCATTAAATTTTTTTCCGTAACTTATGCGAGTGACACGTGTTATGAACATGAATCTAATTGACGTATCATTCATAAAAATTGGTCTAACCGTTGAGTAGTGACAAGTGGACAAAAGAGCGGACGTACATAAATAAACATACATTAACCCACAATTTAGTCTCAGCAAGCAATTGAAAAAATCCAAAAATTGCAAAAATTCACCTTCCCGCCTAGATGGGGTTTGAACCCACGACGGTTCGATTACCGATCGAGTGCTCTTACTAACTTAGCTACCAGAAAGGTTTGTTATGATGGCGAATTTTTGCATTTTATATTTTACTGTGGCGCCATCTACCTACTAATTATTACACCGGGGAAAAAGTAAAATAATGCGGCTTATTACGTAAGCATACAATAAATAACTGCGTCTCTTCCCGTGGATGTCGTACAAGGCGACAAGGGAAATACATTATAAAACATCGATCAGGCCTACCCAACCCGTCTGGCCAGCGTGGCGAATCCTCCTTCTGTCTTGGACGGACGAGAGAGGGTCGTGCTCCTGTAGTGGAGACTAAAATGACCTCATGATGATGATGAATAAATAACTATTAAGTTAGCATACAATAAATAGCCGGATTATCAGGGAGTAATTTTTCGGCTACTGAAAAAGCTGCCTGTCAAGCCATCACGGATCATGGCTAGAAGCGGAGTCGTACCGTCTGACAATGGAGACGTTGCCTCTTACCTTACATGGTGCTCGACGTTCGCTACAATTTGCTCCTGTGTAAACACCGCGCTTCGCTTGTAAATTGCTGTGTTTAGATGTTACACTATGAGACTTATGCATATGTAACATCCTGGTTTCGCTTAAATATCGATCTAACTTGAAGTGTTCTGATCTTAATGTTATCCTTGTACACGTGAATCAAGTGATATCTGAAACAAATTTTAATTCAAATATCCATTTCCGAGTCGATAAATGGGCTGTCCAACAAAAAAATAATTTTACAATTCGAACCCGTTTCTGGAGATAAGAGCATTTAACCAAACAAACAAACTCTTCATCTTTATAATATTACCTACTATAGATTAATTTGCTGTAAAACCCGGATTTCTGCCAATAACAACCTTTTTTCAACAAGTTCCGATATCCGGACCAGATTCGCGATAATTCCGCGTTCGTGCCATCGTTGCGTTTGCGCCGCACCGACCAGGCGGCCTTGCGACACCGCGACGTGTGTGAAATGCCTAAACAGGAGCGGACAAAGGCTTTTGTTAGGGCAAAGGCTTGTAATGTGGCACAGGCATTCCCGTAGAGTATATATTCTTTGGTACAGGTGTTCGGAGTGGATCGTGCTTCAGAGGGCATGTTAAGCCATCGGTCCTGGCTGTTGTCGTCAGATGATCGTCGTTAAGCCAAATCAGTGGTCTTTCTTGACAGAGTGGTGGTTTCTTGATGATGCGTCTCTAGATACGCCTCCACTTGTTGCGGTCTTCAGCGTTACGGGAACATTGGACTATGACTAGTGCTTTTTGCCCTTCTTCCACTTAGGTAACTAAACTTTCGTAACCAGTTACAAGAGAAGAATTTCTTTTCGCTATTTGGTAACTAGTTGTGAGAGAAGAATTATTTTATCCTCTTTGGTAACTTTTGTGGCAGCCTTTATACAGTTTGTCCAACGCGTAAGTGATCGACCTCTGGACCGCTTGCCCTTTGCCCCTGGCCTTAGTGGCCTTTAGGCGGCTTGAAAACACTGACCTCCGCCAACCCGCAATTAAGCAGCTTGGTGGAGTATGCTCTAAACCCCTTCGATTGAGGGGACACTCGTATTCCAGCAGAGGGATGAATAAGAGCTGATGATGACGACTCCATATATGTAGTATATTCTATACTTCTACTGTAGTATCTGGGAAGAATGGATGGATATGGACATTGACAATAAACTATAAGTGGTTCACTACTATCTGCGAGCTAAAGTCAACCTCAACATGTGGTGCACCCTGCTAATAAACTAACGAGGAGCTCTGGCAAAAGAGAGTAAAGGCGAAGTGTGTTTATATGCTGCCCGACTGAGGAATTGCTTCCACGAAAGAAAGAGGTACTTAGTTTTTGAATTATATAAAATATTATAAATAAACGACTAAAATGACTTCCAATCTCTGCTGGTATATCACTATAGAAATAGTGAGTTTATTAACTACGAGTAACATATCGATTCCAATAATATGAATTGCCAAATTGCCCCCAAACCAGAATAGTATACTACCCCGGATGCGATATACAAGGAATTCAACATGACGTCGGCTTAAATTTGACCGGCCTGGTGGCCGAGTGGCTAACAATGGCTACTTTGACTTCGACGTTGCGGGTTCGATATCCGCACAAGACAAATATTTGTGTACATTAACATGTCTGTTTGTTTTAGTCTGAGTGGTCGAATCGAAGGATATTTCATAATCCACAAAAGGCACTCAGAACGGCAGATTGTACTCTGTAGTTTTCTGTACTTACCATTTTTAAGTTCAAGTTCTCACTCCTGCTGATGTCTGGAATGATTTCGGTGTAGTGTCGGGTTAAGGGACCTGTGATCACCTGCACGGTTAACCGGTGTAGGAACAGGTGCATGTGCAGTATCAAGTTTGCCATATTTTTTTTTCTACTCCCGGAAAGATTTCTGGCCTCGAAGTGACGACCCCGATCAGACTACTAATTTCCTTATTCAAAGCTGCATAGTCAGTCGAAGCTCTTGCAGATGCTGTCAATGAATGAATGAATGAGTGAATGAATGAATGAATGGTCGAACGGACGAATGAACGAACGAACGAATGAATGAATGCGAACCTTATGCTGCTTTTCAAAGAGTTTTATGCCGACCTCATGTAGCGTCTCCGTTATTCTGGCGCCTCGCCTCGTCCTTGTCCGCAGTAAGTTCCAACGAGGTTAATGTTATGAAGTTCCAATTGGAACTTTTTCGAAATTTGATTGATTTGGGAAAGAGTCGTATATATTGATTTTTTTTTATATAATATCAGTCGCCTAGTACCCATAGTACAAGCTTTGCTTAGTGTGCAATTTGGCCTGGAATATTTATATAATTAATGTTGATTTATATGTACCTACTTATTAAGACAGACCGCTTATTTTTTTTTGTATTTATCTTGTAAACGATTTTGTATTCGGCATGCTTTGTAATTATTTGTATATTTTAATTTAATTCTTTATTTTCCATTAGTTATTGTTATTATGCGTAAAGTTATTAGCATTGCTTAATTGCCTTCTTTGATAAGTGAGAGTGCAAGTCAAAATAATTGTTACTCGTTCTGTTACAACATAACCGTAAGTAGTACACGTATTTATTGAAAAAATAAACAATTGTAAAAAATATAATAAATAAAACAATTAAAACGTTTGTAAAAAAAATATATATATATATATAAATTGGACACTGTTATGCAAAATTGATCCAACCGATATTCTGTTACTTTTAAGTTAAAGCTATTTAAAGTTTAATAGGAATAAAAATATCACGCAGAATAAGTTTTGGGAAGCATATGTCATCAAATTGCTAGAATCTGTTGCGAATATATAAAACTTGATTTGAAGTTTCTCGCTATGTATATCTATCAATTTGGCTTAGTTAGTCGGTTGGATTTATAAATAAATAAATAAATATTCCTGGACAATTAACACAACGACATCTAGTCCCAAATTAAGCGAAAAGCTTGTACTATGGGCACTAGATAACTGTTATAATACTTAAATACATTTTTTTTTAAATATATACATATAATACATAGAAAACGCTCAGACCAAGACAAACAGACATGTTCATGCACACAAATGTTTGTCTTGTGCGGGGATAGAACCCGCGACCTCGGAGTCAAAGTGGCCATTGCTAACCATTCGACCACCGAGCTCGTCTATTCTTCATGACAGGGTCCAATTCTCTACATTATGGTTTAACTACGATTTTTGAAATTATGATGTACTTTAGTCACCATCATGATAAAAAAATAAATCATAAATTATAATACAATAAAAAAAAAAAGGAAAACGTAATACCTTTTTTAAAAAGATCACAATAAAAAAGTTTTACTACGAGACATACCACAAAATTTAACATAGATAATATCTATGGTAAATTTTGGCTACATATTATGTAGAGTCCGTGTTGGTTGGCCGTGTGGTTTCCGGCAGACTAGAATAGAATCACTCCGTCTCATCCCGTGGATGTCGTACAAGGCGACTAAGGGAAATATCGATCAGGCCTCCCCAACCCGTCTGGCCAGCGTGGGGAGTGTAGGCCAAATCCTGCTTCTGTCGGGGACGGACGAGAGAGGGTCGTACTCCAGTGACTAAAATGACTAAAATGACCTGATGATGATGATGATGATGATGATGTAGAGTCAATACGTAATAAATAACAGTCCATTGGTTTAAATGTCTTTGTTACTTTTTTAGAATCATACGACTATGTACCTTTATTGTTTTGTACTTTCTTGCAATGTCTAATAAAAAACATTTTCTTCCAACTATGCTTTAATTTCATCACAATTACACTAAAACAAAACGAGTCTCAGTACAAAACGAGTCTTTAATGCTCTAGAGCAATAAAAATGTATGAAAATTCATTATTGTACAGTTCTTTTTAATCGCACCAAAAGGTGCCAATCTCAATGGATTAGCTCTATTCAGTCAGCCGATATCAATACTTTTTTTTTCGTACGTATTATTCGTTTCTAACCTACTTGTTCCAAATTTAAAAAATGATTGCTGCTAACTCTGAGTTAAAAATGAAAGAAATTTAAAAAAGTGATTTGGCGGAAACTTTGTTAATTTTGCTTGACAATATTTTTGGAAACGATAAAAGTGTGATACTATCTGATTATGAGTGCTTCGGCTTCGAATTAAAATGAAATCATCTAGCGACACATTAACTCCGGAAAGCATTCTAAATGAAGCCGACAGTGTTATAGAAACTTCTATTTTAAGGTATTAGTTGAAAGAAAAGCAGATTATGCACCTCGCCTTAAGTAATTTATATTGCCCTCGTGCCTGTTAGATTAGAGCCCTCGCTAACGCTCGGGCTCTAAATCAGGCACTCGGTGCAATAATAAATTACTTTGTGCTCGATGCAATAATCTACTATTCATTTGTTATTTTTTTTAATGCAACCCTAAGCAATTGTCGGTATATTTAATTATTATATATTTATTGCATGAGTGTAATACTATTTATTATTTATATATTAATTTTTTTTTTCTTTTTTTTTTTCTAAGTTTTAACCTTAAACAACTGCCGGTATCAGTGTAAAATATATCTAAACTGAAAATAGAATTAACTAGAAAATAAAAATTAGATTTGTTTAAATGTAAAATTTTGTATCAAAAGAAATTTCAATATAAATTACTTTCGCACAGTTGGCAATGGAAAGTGATGAATGTGATGATATAGTTCAGCTGTGCAAATAAAAATCTAATATGGCGGAAGCCATAACGTGACTATTTATTAACTCATTTATAAAATTATCACATTAAAAACCCTATGATATCGGTATAAAATTCAAGGGCTTGATGTGCGAAATACAGGAAGTTAATTATTTCAATCGACTGCCTCCACGTAAATCATCAAAACATGACTAACTCTACATTTGAAAACACATGCAAATGTGTATAACACAATCAAAGTACTTATTTTTTTATATGTTAAGGCAGTTAGCAGGGTTATTATTCTTTTCATATTTAAATGATATAGTAAAGTCATAAACTAATTTTGAAACGCTACACTGTAAAGTAACTAAAAATGACTTTCGCTGTTTTACGAGTACGTAGGGGCCGTCGAAAAGTTTGTTTCTTTATTTATTTTTGTATTAATAATACTAAATTTAACTAAACGAAATATCAGTTACTAATCACGATAGTTACAGGTCCATATTTAGCATTAATACAAGCGCCTTTGATGTGGAAAAGAAAACCCCTATTGCTGTGGCTCCTCACTTCCAGAATACACCCCTTACTGTCGCCAAAAGTATTGGGATTCTAGGAGTTGAAATCTCCAGCGACGTCCAGTTTCGTTGTCACCTGGAGGGGAAGGTCAAGCTGGCGTCGAAGAAACTAGGTGTGCTCAATAGGGCCAAGCAGTACTTCAATCCGCGGCAAATGCTTCTGCTCTACAAAGCTTAAGTGCGGCCGCATATGGAGTACTGTTGCCATCTGTGGGCGGGAGCGCCTAGATACCAGCTTGCACCTTGTGACTCGATTCAGAGGCGTGCTGTGAGGATTGTTGACGATCCCAAACTGACAGACGGTTTGGAACCTTTAAGTCTGAGGAGGGATTTTGCGTCCCTTTGTGTGTTCTACTGTTTGTACAATGGGGTGTGTTCAGAGGAGTTGTTTGACATGATGCCCACGGCCTCCTTTTACAGTCGCACCGCTCGCCATCGACAGGGAATTCATCCTCACACATTGGAGCCTAAGTGGTCGCGTACCGTGCGGTTCCAGAGAAGTTTTCTCCCGCGTACGGTTAAGCTGTGGAATGAACAGCCTGTCGAGGTTTTCTCAGGAGACTACAGCATGGTAACTGCTTTCCATCAGGCGGGCCGTATGCTTGTTTGCCACTTTATGGTATATAAAAAAAAAAAAAAAGCGCCTAACATTTTCTCATTTGGTTGGTTTTTTGTTTTAATGATTATTAACATAACAAGCCTTTATTACACATTAATTTATATGTCTAACTACAGGATAGTTTATCGGCATCGGGTTGTTCCCGTCCATTTCGCGTCAGCATAAAAAAGTAAAATTTTCGGTATCAATTCATAATTATTAATATCGTAGTTCCCTCTGCCCATAACCTAGGTTTATTAATAACGTAGTTCCCTCTGCCCATAACCTAGGTTTATTAATAACGTAGTTCTCTCTGCTCATAACTAGGTTTATTAATAAAATAGTTCCCTCTGCCCATAACCTAGGTTTATTAATAACGTAGTTCCCTCTGCCCATAACCTAGGTTTATTAATAGCGTAGTTCCCTCTGCCCATAACCTAGGTTAATTAATAACGTAGTTCCCTCTGCCCATAACCTAGGTTTATTAATATCGTAGTTCCCTCTGCCCATAACCTAGGTTTATTAATAACGTAGTTCCCTCTGCCCATAACCTAGGTTTATTAATAACGTAGTTCCCTCTGCCCATAACCTAGGTTTATTAATAACGTAGTTCCCTCTGCTCATAACTAGGTTTATTAATAAAATAGTTCCTTCTGCCCATAACCTAGGTTTATTAATAACGTAGTTCCCTCTGCCCATAACCTAGGTTTATTAATAACGTAGTTCCCTCTGCCCATAACCTAGGTTTATTAATAACGTAGTTCCCTCCGCCCATAACCTAGGTTTATTAATAACGTAGTTCTCTCTGCTCATAACTAGGTTTATTAATAAAATAGTTCCTTCTGCCCATAACCTAGGTTTATTAATAACGTAGTTCTCTCTGCCCATAACCTAGGTTTATTAATATCGTAGTTCCCTCTGCCCATAACCTAGGTTTATTAATAACGTAGTTCCCTCTGCCCATAACCTAGGTTTATTAATATCGTAGTTCCCTCTGCCCATAACCTAGGTTTATTAATAACGTAGTTCCCTCTGCCCATAACCTAGGTTTATTAATAACGTAGTTCCCTCTGCCCATAACCTAGGTTTATTAATAACGTAGTTCCCTCTGCCCATAACCTAGGTTTATTAATAACGTAGTTCCCTCTGCCCATAACCTAGGTTTATTAATAACGTAGTTCCCTCTGCCCATAACCTAGGTTTATTAATAACGTAGTTCCTTCTACCCATAACCTAGGTTTATTAATAACGTAGTTCCCTCTGCCCATAACCTAGGTTTATAAATATCGTAGTTCCCTCTGCCCATAACCTAGGTATATTAATAACGTAGTTCCTTCTACCCATAACCTAGGTTTATTAATATCGTAGTTCCCTCTGCCCATAACCTAGGTTTATTAATAACGTAGTTCCCTCTGCCCATAACCTAGGTTTATTAATAACGTAGTTCCCTCTGCCCATAACCTAGGTTTATTAATAACGTAGTTCCCTCTGCCCATAACCTAGGTTTATTAATAACGTAGTTCAATCTGCCCATAACCTAGGTTTATTAATATCGTAGTTCCCTCTGCCCATAACCTAGGTTTATTAATAACGTAGTTCCCTCTGCCCATAACCTAGGTTTATTAATAAAGTAGTTCCCTCTGCCCATAATCCAGAACGAAACGTGAAGATATACTTACAAGGGTCGTCAAGGGGTGGACCACCAGCGCTGCGCTAATCGCCGTGATAACGGTCCTCACATTTAGTCTTCACTTGTGCTTTCCATCAGGAAGGTGGAGATATTTTTACCGACTACATTAAAAAAAAACAAATATCCCATTGTTGGACATGGCTCTTCCTTAATCGAAGGTGTTTAGAGTATGCTCCACCACTCTGCCAATTGCGGGTTGGCGTGGACCAGTGTTTTCAAGCCGGTCAAAAGGCTACTTAGCTTAACGACTGTCATCTACTGACAACAGCCGGGACACGAAGCACGGAGGAGCTCGAGATAAACAAATCCATCAGGCTGCGGTCGACGTTGCTTAAATTGCGTGTTCGCCTAGACTGACACACGCAACGACGTCATCGAGCTCCTTTAGTTATTATGTCTTTTAGTAATTAGTCAAATGCTAAGTCGAAATTTGACAGCAAAGTTCCACAGATTATAGTATGTCAGTGGATGCTGACAAAAGATTCTACGACGATCAAAAAGATTGCGCAAGAACAGAAGGATAATTCTCGTAATTATTTTACATGGCAGAATAAAAGTTAATCGAATTAAGTTTGAATTATAAATTGAATGTGTATTTTTGATTTCATTCATCAATTAATATCAATTTGAATTGTGAACAGATTACATTTCTTTAGTTTGTTTAGTTTTCAGTCATATTTCGATATTCATTATAATATAATTAAATTTTGTAATAAGGTATTGTGATACGATAATACCTAATTTTTTTTTGTTAACTCTAAAATGATTGTATAACTTTGTGCATAAAATTAAGTAAAATATAAAAAAAAAAAAATATTTATTTTCTAAGCACTAGTGATGTTCATTGCGCTACCTGAGTGACTAGTTTTTGTGCATGTTGTTGCGTGTATTTATTAATGAGCTAGATCGTTGAATAACTCAGTTCCACTATAATGACTCATATGTAATGAAATATGTTGTTTGCACTATAACGAAGCGTAAACTCAGAGATTTAAAATGTGGTCTACACTGGATTTAATTATTATTTAAGAATTTCACTTATTTATTTACTTCTTCATTTTGAATTAAATAACAAACAGTTTCTTTATTGTCTGGATATCATCTCAATTGCAGCTTTTTTAATAAGTAGATGCAGAGACAAAAATACACAAAGAAAGTAATTTTGACGAACTCGGTATTCGGAAGGATACTTTAACTCCGAGGTTGTGGGTTCGATCCCTGCACAAGATAAATATTTGTCTGTATGAACATGTCTATTTGGTTAGGTGGTAGTTAATGGTTTGGGTGTTTTTTACGTATTATATGTACGTATTTACAAAAAAAATGTATTTAAGGATTATATCTGTTATATAGTACCATTAGTACAAGCTTAGTTTAGTACTAGATTGCAGTGTGTAATTTGTCCAGTATTTTTATTTATTTAATTGTAGTCGAGCTTGTTATTTAAATTAGTAGTATTTTCTGTCTACACAAACATGTGCTACAAATGTTACTTAATTTACACTAACGTGTGAATTAGCGTAAGCTCTGGACCACCCAGCTGAGCCAGCCATAACTATCCCAAGATTTAAATACTATAGCACGACCACTCATAACTACTTCATAATAACATGTTTCAGCTCAACTCACAGGGAAAAAAAATTGAAATAAATATTTTCTACTGCATCCTTGCGGGCACATAAACTTGTCGTACATTTTTCATTACATCATTTTCCTTTACTCTTCGTTGTTCCCGTAATCCTGTTCACCTGTTTTTCAATTCAAACATTTTGAAAATAACTATTGGATAAATAATAAATGTCGAAAGAAAGCCAAGATGTTAGGCCTGTTGTTTGTCTATATAATAATAAAATTACACATGTGGATTTAATTTATGAGATACATGTTTTCCTCCTTTTTCAATATCAGAATTTTTTTAGTCCAGTTGTGAAAGGAGTACCGCTTACCGCCGCCTAGTATTTTGCATTGAAGATATTTTGGTAGGTCACGCTAAAAATATATATAAATCTCAAGTAATTATTATAAATATTTGCTACCACTGTGTAATCTATCAAAATGACAAAAAACATTTTGTGGTGGTTTTGCCACTACAAAATGTTTTTGCCAAAACCACGGCTGCCATGGAGCTCGCAACTGTATAATCGAAAAGAAATTAGTAGAAGCCTTTGAGGTTGATTTGACCAATAAATCGTTCGATAATGTGAAGAATTATTTTCAGAATTCTGTCGATACTGACTCTAGAATCTAACTATCGAGTTACAATGTCGTGTTGACCCAGTAACTGTCAACCATGCTGTCAATAGAACTATTGTTCGGGAACTATATAATTACGACAACAATGCCTGTAATTATAAACAGACATGTTGCTTTTCTACATTTTCCATTAAATTAATTATGAGTAGGTACAAATAACACACTATTTTCGTAATCATTTATTAATAAACATATGACATGATTTAAGTGGCTTACAAACAACATAAAACTACTATAATATTGGATAAACACTTGATAATGCGCTGCATAAGACAGAAAAAAACGAGAGAAAATTAGACATTACACAAATAGTATAATCGTCATGTATATAGCAGTTTAAGAATGTATATTAGGCATTATATATTCCTTTAAATAGACTGTACTCGTGTTTTTTCGATGAGGTATTCGGGTGAAATATGTACTATAGAATTTACTATTTAATTTGCCAAGTTAGTGATGGCAGATGGGGGATTTGACAAAAGTTCTAGAGAGGAGGCGTATGCATTGAATGCCCCTTTCCAAATGGATCGATGACCTCAAGAAGGATGTGGCTGGATGTGGAGGACTGAGAATACGTGGTGGAAAACGTGAGACCTATATGACGCAATGTTTATTTAAGTCATAATGTCCAGCATTGGGTTGATATAATGCTGATAATGATGATGATAATGTTGATTTAATTTGCTGTCAGTACTGGATGTAGTCATTTACTGATACATGTTTTTTACTATTTTTTTATTTGATTTTAAAAAATGTGCAGGCATATTTTAAACAATAAGTACAACCGTACCATACGCGAGTGAAAATTCCTCTAAAACTGTGCAAGGCCAACCAGGGCTAATGAAGAAAACTCTAGGACATCATGCCTGTGATGAAAGTTCAGCGAAGGAGTGACAGAAATAGAACACCATAAAGGTAAGCAAACTCCTATTATTAATATCAACTCTAAAAGTGAATACGCGCAAACGTATATCCGAAAATCGCCCCCAAGCCTTTAGTATAAGCTATAAGAGTCCGTTGTAGTTTAGTATAGGTTTTCGACCTAAGTCGATTGATCTGATCATGAGAAATAAAACCAAATCTGATCCATTGTCAGGATCAACGTAACAATAAAATATTTACGAATTCATGCGAAATAAAAAGAATTTTATACAATTCATGCTAAACGCCAGCTGACACATCGCAGTCACGTACATATTCACTATTCATGTACTCCGCAGGCCTGGACGTGCCAAAACGTGGCTGCAATACAAATGCAAGCCCTTGACGAATCAATGTTTTCCTGGACATCACTATGCACTAACATTAGTATCGGGAGAGCCGGCGTAAACGCATGTGCGCACCGGTACGCGAATCACTCGGTTGAACTAGAAAAGGGTGCGTTATTTGTGTCACAGCACTATTGTGTTCTAAGTTCCAAGTTTGAATTTCGATTACCAACTTCTTTGTGCTCAATTATTTCGATTTCAAGTTGTATTTTATGTTTAAATTGTTTGTATATAGTGCTAAACAAGTGTTATACAGTTGTAGAGAAGTTATTGTAACAATTGAATTAAAGAGTGAATTCTTCTCACTGTAGTGTTTCGGATACAAACGGATTCTGCGAAAATATCCAAATCGAGATTCAAAAATGGAACTTCGTTTGTTGTTTTACAGTTATGTTACCGTTACGTGTCCCTTCGCAAATCGAAAACAGAGGAGTCCCGTTAGGTTATTTGATATTAAGTCGTATTTCTTTGTCGATAAGATGCAGAATTGTATCGATGCTGGATTAAAATGCATAAATGTTAAGCGATCACTGATAAGTGCGTTCGTTGGCCTCAAAATGCTAAGTAGCTTTATTAATTTTCTGTCGGAATTCACCGTTTGTGTACTTGACAAATGCAATTATTTTTTTATCTCGATATATTTTCCAAAAATATTCTGATACTGTCAAGGTGTCAAATCTTTTTTATTGTAACAGCATGAGTTAAGAGGATGAAAAAAAAAAGGAAGCAAGACGTTTTTTATCGGCAATAATTATAAGAGTATGTAACTCAACATTACTGCTCTATGATATTATGATCTGTTTATATTATGCGGTGTTTAAATTTAGAATAAAAAAAATATTCAATCAATCAATCAATTCAATCATTTATTTGCATGAAACATGGTAGTATAGTTGACAATGTAGTTAATAGTGGTTAAGTACATCATGTTCCGCTTATTAGAATAAGCATGCAACGTAATTAATTGCGGGTCAATATAAAAAAAAACATTATCGTTAAATTACATTCATTACAGGTGAATACAAAGCAAAATATTAAATTTGATTAAATTACATTACATTACAATACAAATTAAATATAATTATTCTAAAAATTAAGCCATTTATACAATTTTGTCCTGAAGTCTTTGGTTCAAACCTAAATCTTAACCTTAAACATAACCTAAATCAGAATGCAGTATTTAAAATTTAGAATAAAAACATAACTTTAAATTTAGTACAAATATAAGACGGTCCCTACGTTTAAAGCGACATGTCATTTCAGACATGTCTGCTTATACTACGATATAGTAATTCAAGAGTATTATTATTGGACAAATGAGTTAATTTCATACTTCTGGATTATATACAATCAATAAAATAAAAAAGAAAATGTTTTTTACGGGCAATCTATAGCAATTTATGCAATAAAAAGAAATTGCCATTTTTGACATGTCGCTTTATACGTAGGGACCGTCATATACATTTCTTGTTTACTATATTACTCTATTTGATTTGACCACGTCTATTATGAAACCTTTCATACTCTCTATGGTTGGCTGGAAGAGATCTCTTTCAGATATAAGTCCGCCTTTATACTGTTTAATTTACTTGTCTACATTTCTTTGTATTGTTTTGTGGTATAATAAACGTTATACAATACATAAACAAAGTAAATAAATTACGTTTATCACGAATTGCAAGAAATAGTCGTAGACATGTGAAATGTTTACCCCACTTTATGTTCAGAGTTTGATTATTATATTTATTTTAAAAGCATTGCAAGTAACAACAATTAAAGGGGTAAATAATTATAAGTATAATAAATAAATTACATACGTAGATAGGTACACAAAAAATGAATAAAAAAAGTATTTTTCATTGCATTTTTAATTTTCGAACGTCATAAAATACGGCCGACCTTTTCAAAACAGTTCTAATTATAGTGCTGTGACATACAATTTAGAGCAGTTATTGGAACAGATATTTTAAACGTTATAACGGTGAGTGTGATCGATGGTGACATTATAACGATAACGGTGGTATTGTTGCCGTTGTTGCTGGTACACATTGTGATAAACAATGAGTTATGCAGCATGATTCCGTATAAGGCGGTCTATAAACTTGATTTGTAAATGCATACATTATTTTCTAGCTTATTTTATGTAAACGACAAAACATACGAATTTCTACACAGTATAATAAATAGTAAGTTTTCCTAAACTAAGCGTCAGATATTGATGCGGTTGTCACTATAAGTTAGATATTTTTTCAATGAAGCTTTATATTATACAACATAATAATTAGATTTATATTTACACAAATAGAAAAAAAAAACAATATTTCATAAACAAGAAAGAAAGGAAGGAGTATAATCTGGCAAAGGATCGGCGACTACTTTTTGTTGCTGATCTTCATGGGCGGTGGTGATCGCTTTCCATCGGGTGACCCACATGCTCGTATCCTTTGATATAAAAAATAAAAATGTCCCCAAAAATGCACTCTCCGTGTTAAACTGGGACGGGTGCTTGATAGATATTAGTTAAATGTTTAGTAGGTTCATAAGGGCACAAATAAAAACTGGTGGAAAATCTGCATTAAAGTACGTATCTGAATAAGTTATAACTTTATTTCCAGTCATTCGAAATCTTAATACTGGACTGATAAGTATTTGTATTTGCCTGTAGGTATTGATAAACTATGCGATAGGTGCTTGCAGCCTTTCTTGAATTCCATTAGGTAGTTGAATGCATGTAAACGACTTAACAAGATATATCTTGATGTATTGTAGCTCTACCTTTGTGATCTAGCGTTTTATCGTAAATGTAAAAATCGGACGTTGATTTATTCAAAGAAAAAGCTAAAATTTATACAGCAGATTCTGTTCATAGCGCAGATTTTAGTGTATTACGTGATTTTGGAATATCCCCACGGGAATGGGAGTACTAGTGATATTAAATGACTAATACGGTTATGGTACTTACTCACTATCACTCGCAGAAATAAAATATTGAAATACACTGAAAGAAAAATTTGTACAAATTTTACTAAATTAAAATCAAAAAGAAACATTTCAAAAGTCTTCAAGCGATATTTTCCAGGCAACCTTTTAGATCAAGTTTTTTGTTAAAATATAATTAATTATTTACTCAAATATATTATAATATATTATGTATTGGAAATAAAAATAGGATCTTATTCCATTGTCCAAAAATATTTACATGTATCGCAATGACATGCAAATATAGAATGCGATTTTAAGTAGTACTAGTGTTGTCTATATATTATATAATTATCATATAGAATATATTAATAGAGAAGGAATGCAGAATGCTAATATATTTTTTTAAATGCATAAAAATACATTAAATCAATAAACAAAAACATTACACACACTACCATGTATTTGTCACACACAAGCAATATATACTCTTTTGTTAATTGTTGAAGTCTGTGGTCAAATTGAGAATATAATTTTGGTAAAATTTCGACCACAAGTTATATTTATTACGTGATTTTATATTTGACATAAATATAAAAATAAATATTTATTCATAAGAGTCATCTTTGGGGTGGCGCGGTGTTTCGGCGCGCGAGTGATATTTTATGTTGCGAGCGTTAAATATGGCTACGGTAATTGCTCCAAATCAGGCGGGCCGTATGCTTGTTTGCCACCCGACGTAGTATAAAAATAAAATAAGTCTCATAAAGATCATTATTATTATTTTAACAATTGCAGTTACCCTAATCTTGCATCTCCACAGCCTCAATGCGCCAGGTCGATGACACGAACTTGAAAAAAGGTCCTTAGCCCACGTGTATTGTATGCAAATAAAACACAATTGTACACTCAGTGTACGAGTGAGCGTTTCTACTGACATTATTACGGTGCTCCCAATTCTGATCGAGTATACTGACATATTTAACAAACGTTACTTTCCATTTTGGATACGTACTCGGGGTACGTAAAACGTGTAATATTCGCTGCGTATTTATTTCTTTTAATGGTATTTGACTTGAGTCATGTTTTAATATTTTTATAGTAGGGTTGTCAACTTATTTTTATATGAGAGGGGGTCCAACGAGTATGTGAGTCACCTGGTGGAAAGCAATCATCACCGCCCATGGAGATCAGCAAAATATTACTTTCCTTTTTGGATACGTACTCGGGGAAAACGTGTAATATTCACTGCGTATTTATTTCTTTTAATGGTATTTGACTTGAAGAAGAAGAAGAAGAAACATTTATTGTAACATAAAACAACACTATTACATTAATTACAAGCTGTTTAAGTAAGAGAACAGGAAACAAAAAAACAGTGCTGCATTATGCCACAAATTGGACCCAGCTCAGCATTATGCCGTTGTCTGACTATATCAGACACCAGCGCTGATTTTCAGCTGGGACCAGTTCGTGACACCACGGACGGACAATCAGACGCAACACAGACACAACACAAATAAAAAAAAGACTTGACTCATGATTGTATTAATATTTCTATAGTAGGATTGTCAACTTTATTTTATATGAGTGGGGGTCAAACGAGCATGTGTCGCCTGGTGGAAAGCAATCATCACCGCCCATGGAGATCAGTAACACCAACGGGTCGTTAGGGTCGTTAGCTAATCGGTGCTAATCACGTGCTGTTGAGGTTTTCTTAGGCACCAAAAATTGTGGTGAGCCGCTTATATCTGTGCGTAAACCCTACTTAACATTATAAATGTGAATGTGAGGTTCTTTGTTACGCTGTCGGGCCACATACATATTCTCAAAGGTATTTAAAGAAAGGACATAAGATACTTTTTATTAAAAAAAAAGTCAACGCGGGCAAAGCCTTGAGTGGAAGCTATTATAGTATATAATAACAGATATTAGAATTTTTATTGGTTTTACGTTTATTTCATATAATTTGATATCTATTGTAGGTTTGGTTAGGTTTGACATTTTTAGTCCATTGCAAGCCAGCAATGTATTTAAAATTACAGCAAATGAAGAAACTATATGAATTGAGAATTATAACAAATGTTATTATAACATATCTTACACACCCCGCTATACCCCCAAAAAGTATTATTCTCTGCTTTAGTAATATATGAATAACGGAAACTCTGAGTGTCGAGATTGACCCTTAGGGGGTCGATATAGACCACAACTGAATTTAGACGTTTCATTTGAAAGAGCTAGTGCAAGAACAAAAAATAAATCCACTGATATGAACCCTTTCGATTATTCCCTAGGGGTCAGTCCCAACTAACAGGGTCTATACCCTGTGTGTCGTAATTGATAGGGGGTCGAAATAGACCGCTTTGGGAATCAATTCTCTAAAGGTATGTTTCTTCGAGAACAGAAAAGTAAAGTTTAGGGTAAAAACAGCAAATTGCGATACGATGCCGCGTTCTAGAACATATGAACTCGCACGTCGCATCGAAAGGAAATATTGAGAATTGATTCACTTCGCACACCCCTGCAATTTTAGGTATTTAACAAGCTTTCTTTTAGTTTCACCGCTGTATTTGTAATGAAATCTTTCATGTTACATTTGACCCTCTGAATGTCGATGAAATTTGGCACACTCGTTTGGCAAGTGGTTTATAGTTGGACCCTGTTATGCAAAATTAGGGGTGTAAGTGGTTTATCAACATCTTTGAACCAAAGCCAACTTCACCTGCACGTGGTGCACCCTGCTGACTGACAAACTAAGCTCTGGCGAAAAGAGAGTTAGGGAGCGTAATTGTAAGCTACCCGACTGGGGAATGTACCTCCACTTCACAGAATACCGCAGCCAAATAACAATTTCATGAGGGTTGTTGTGTTCCTGCGAGTGAGTGAGGTCACCAGAAAGGAATGAGATGCTGCGTTGGCAGCGGGGGTGGCGGCGCGCGAGCGATTATTTTATATTGCGAGCGTTAATATGGCTACGGTAACCGCTCCACATCAGACGGGCCGTATGCTTGTCTGCCACCCGACGTAGCATACAAAAATAAAAATATCACCTAATATAAGTTTTGGGACGCATATGTCATCAATCTGTTGCGAATATATAAAACTCGATTTGAAGTTTCTCGCTATGTAAAACTATCAATTTGGTTTAGTTTGTCGGTTGGATCTTTTCTGCATAAGAGGGTCCAACTTCTATATGGGTGTCAAATAAAAGTATTTAATGAGCGAAATATAGTAAGTGAACTCTTTTTTTTTATTAATTAATAAATAAAAACTTGTTTAATTTCTTTTTTCATTCGAGAGACGCAGGTATAGCTTTAAGTGAAAGTACTTACTCAAGATTACTCTTTTTTTTATGTTTTTTTACTAGGACTATTACTACATCAGACCAAGTTATAAAACTTTCCTTGTATACTTTAGTTTTTGAAACAGAGCAAAATTTACTGTAACATGTAACACAAACAAGTTCAATTTTATTATTTTTAATTTTATAACATTTTTCATATTCAAAACAATGAAAAACTGAATTTAGACGTTTCTTTTGAAAGAGAGCAAGTGCAAGAAACATAAAAAAAAAACAATTTAGACGATTCTTGTATGGGAAGACCGCTGATATTTTGATTATTTTTGGTAACGGGTAGCAAGATAGACGTCGCAATGTACATAGTTTTTTCTTTGAATTTCAAGAAATCTAACATTTTACAATCTTTCCTTTCCTTGTTCTGTCATAAATTTGGATATGTCAGGAAAACTAAATTAAATGGAATATTACAAGTGACTTAATAATAAACATATGTCGAAAAATTTGCGCTAACAGTCACCAGTAGATATCAAAAATCATGTACCTTGGTATCGTCAATAAATCACTACTTTTCTATCGAACTAATCTTAGTCATTAGATAATCAGTAAATATTTGTAGATCGCCTGATATAATAGATAAATATTACTTAAATAGGCGGAAAATATATCATTCCATTCATGAATAAAAACGCGTGTTTTTAAAAGCGAGTGTGTTTTAATATATTTTTGGTGATATTTTTAATAGTATTTGTGTAAGTAGAGAACGAAATACTTTTAGTTTTAGTAGATATAACGTCATTTAGATAAAAATAGATAAATAGTTTTTTTTTTCATAATATTGTTATTGTTACATAAAATAACACAAAAGTTATAATATATTTAAAATAGCTTAATATTCACTGTTAAGAAGACAGGGTCGGGCCCTGTCTTCTTAACAATGAATATTAAATTCGAATTAGTTTCGCGCAATCTGCTAAATGATTGACAGTTTAAAAGACATAAAGTTACATTAGAAAATTTAATATGGTCGTTCAGTTTTCGTAACTTTTCTAATTTTCCACGAAACTTCCTTATTTTTTTCTTTCATAAGATCTTTTTCCTGACAATGACAAATAAAAGTGAAATAGCGAAATCGGTCCAGTCATTTTTATATACTATATAGATTAATGTAATATAAGATAAGAATGTAGGTGCAAAAGGAAGGCTTATTATCACTGAAATTATTCGTTTCTATGGTTACTATGATTATTATTCTAATAGTGGGAATTTTTTTTTTCTTTTTAAACGCTCGTCATTGATTTACATGAAATCCTTGTAATAATTTTAAATGTACACAAAACTTGTTTGCTGAAACGCCGATTGAACAACTTTATAGCTAAATTACAACCATCAATATGTTTGTCACTACGTGATGGAAAACCGTAGTTAAAAATGTAATTAACTTAAAATAATTTTATTTCATTTTCTCAGCGTATAGTGAAATCTTGCAAACGGTGTAGGCAGTTCGGCGTGCCAAAGTATTATACACACATCGAACGTACATTCGAAAAACATTAACCTCTCTTTTCTACAGCGGTCGGGTAAAAATAAACCAGCTGCGTGTAAAATATTCAAACATATGTGACCTCGAGACTGGTTCGCTCTTATTGTCAATCAAATTATAATAATTCGACGGTCCCCATGTAAATTATCGAAACATAAACTCTGAGTTCCAAGAACTTCCAATAAATATCCATTTAAAAGTATGTAAAGTAATCAACTTTAATTACTACTACTTATTACTATTTATAGATAATAATGTAAGCACTTGCTTACATTATTATCTATATATATGAAACAAAGTCGGGTTTGTTCGAACACTTATACAATACCTGGAGAACGGCTGGAACTATTTTCATGGTTTTTGATTTGTTGGATTTGACTCCGTCCCGAGAAGCAAAATAACTAGAGCATTTGAAATTTGATGAAAAATAAAAGAAAAAAACATTTTCCCATACAAATAGTGTCAGTTGAAAAAGGATTAAGATTTTCAAATATTTATGCGTGCGTTCAGAAATTTATACCAAGCTTCTTAAATATAAAACAAATAACAAATGACTTAATTAAAAAAAAATGACAAACTGAACGACTATGTTAACTTTTCTAATGTAACTTTATGTCGTTTGACAGAATTGTTAGTCATTTGACAGATTGCGCGAAACCAATTCAATATCCATACTTAAGAAGACAGGAAACGTTTGTCGGGTCAACTAGTTATTATTAGATGTAACAGAGCTAATAGGCCGTCTGATAAAGACATTAAATTCGCAAAGTACGATGTAGCTCAGCATTTTTGATATGTTGTATGGGTAATAGGGTAATGTGAATTTAAATTTGCAACTTGGAAAAACTTGTGGAAATTGAAAAACTCGAGAAAAATTTCGAAATTTTGGAACTTTTTTCACTATTTGCTCTCCAGGGCTAAAACTATGCATTTTTAGCCAACAATATTTACTACACTCATAAACTGTATTAAATTACCTACAATTTGAGCTTAATTGCAGCTCTATTGACCCGATAGGAGTCAAGCTATGCCACTTCGAATATGACCAACTTTTCTCGAAAATTGAAATTTTTAGTTTTTATCTGACTGCCTATAATGTACATATCGTAATTAAGTATTACTGTCGTAATCTATCTTTGAAACTCTATTACTGTAAAGTACTTAAAAGTGAGTTTCGATGTTTTACATAGAGGCCGTCGAATTATATGAATCATTATCGTTAAAACATTATTGAACATGGACTATTTATTTTGCATATTTAAATATTTAGGCCAAGTGAAATGTTCGGTATTTCCTACGATGTTGATTATTTTATATAAAAATAAATTCGTACTAAATTAAATAATTGACCGACTAGAAATAATATTATGTATTATTCGATATTAAAGTCTTCTTTGTTATTAATAAATTGAGCAACTATGAATACTTTATTATCTATAATACAGGGTTAGTTAAGATTTGTTTTTTTTTTATTCATTGTCGTTTCGTTTTTTTTTTATTAAATAAACATTTTATTAGTATGTTGATAGGTACTTTACAAAATTTAATTATCCAGATAACTAAATTAAACTAAAACTAATCTTAAAACCTATATATTTTATCTATAAACAAAAGAAAAAGTTACGCGAAAAAAAAAATTTTGTGTTAAATAGTCTGTAGGTAGTAATTTAAATAAAGTATATATTTTTTATTTTCATATATTAATGGTTGCTTGGTATGTTCACACAAAATATCTAAACCATTACCTATCTAGGTTTTAACGGTTTAATATTTATTACTTTCTATGTTTATGATGGGTAAGTAATTGTCATTTCACAGTTTAACAACATAGCTTAATAGAAACGCTGTTAATATAGACAATTTAAGATATTGTCTTGGACATCTCATCCAAATAAAACTATATTTGGATAAACCATATATAGTTTATTTGGATGAGATGAATATAGTTGATTTGGTTTATTGGCCCACCACACATTCCCACCACTGTGTCTCCTGTGTAGCCAGGATCAACAACGGCGACCACCAAAAAAGGAAATGAACAATGAAGTCCATTGCAGTCCCGGGGGTAAAACTACGGCTGCCTTGGAACTCATTACGAATTTAATCAGAAGAAATTAGTAGGATTAGGAAAGAGTTGATTTGGTTTATTCAAATATAGTTTATTTGGATGAGATGTATGATAAAGATACAACGGCGATTTTGAATGACTGAATTTCCAGCTATATGGACGAGTCTGTATATAACAAAATTTAAACAAACTATTTTTAGTTGTTGATGTGATGATTAATGATTCTGATGATTCATGCAAAGTGGTGGTAATTTATGACAACAACTATAAAAACCTAACAATTTTCGTATAAATAATTTAATTGGGTTAGAATGCTAATGACTCACTAATTATTTATTGTGTGATTGTTGTCATTAGTTTTAGAAATAATTATATTTACTGTACAATATTGCTATTATATCTGACATAAGCTAGGATAACAATAATAATCTTTATTGAGAAACATAAGTGACAAAAACTTATGTTTCTCAATAAATATTATTATTATTTTGGCTTAGGTCTAAATTAACTTAATGAAATAATTTAACTAGGAATATTCCTGTGTGTCAGGCATAAGAGTTCTTATATAATTTACCATAAATAATCACGCCATTAGTATTCTAAACTTATGTAAATTGCGGAAGAAAAGTATTGTAAAAGGCAATTAACTATCTGATGATTACTTATATCTATTACGCTTTTCTATCTATCTATTACGTTATACATATATACATAATAATAAAATAGGATGAACAGGACTAAATACTTTTGTATATAAATCAATCAATTTCTCGAACATACTATGGTTGACTGTAAAAATCTCGTAAAGTAACCCAGTAAAATCATTTAAAAATAAACCTATTTGTATTTGAAAATATTGTGTTTCTAGGTTTATCAGCACTTATCGGCAGTGACTGTCTCTTAGGTGCGGTCCCAAAGATAACAGCTGATTCACAAGCCGCTCCTAAACAAAAACAAACAATTAAAAAATAATTAAACTGATCTGTCACCTTGACCGACCCACTAACGTGACCGGGATAAAAATCTATGCCAGCGATTTTATTAAGTTTAAATAATTCCACCATCGGAATCTGAACCATACGGGCTCCTCGCTAGCGGTTGGCCTACAACCCACCGTATATAAAAAGATAACACTGAGATGCAAGTCCAGTTAAACACCAACGCTTCCATGCGAAGTCGTTCATTGTATTTTTCATTTTTTTAGAACCGGTATGGGACACCGAATTTTAACGCTCATCGCGGCGGCTCTCGCCTTAGTCGAGTGCGCTCCTCCCGGTAAACCTAACCTCGGCTGGGGTGAGCGAACCTTCGCTATTGTCGAAGTCAATCAAGCGGCCACAGCATATAACCAGCTCGTCACGAAAAGGGATGCCGCTGAAGTTTCTGTCACATGGAACGTCTGGTCTGGAGATGCAGCTACCAAATCCAGTGTTTTGTTAAATGGAAAGGAATTTTGGGCTGGCAATGGAGGTGCTTCAGGATCCGCAACGTTTAAAGTGAAGAAAGGAGGACGTTACCAAATGGTAGTCGAGCTCTGCAATGCTGACGGATGCAGTTCTAGTGATCCCACTGAAATCGTAGTAGCTGACACGGATGGCAGTCATTTACCACCTTTAGATTTTAGCATTGGGGAAAGGAACAAGCCATTTAAACAGACTTCGGGTAAAATTATCGGTGCGTACTTCGTTGAGTGGGGAGTCTATCCCAGGAAGTTCCCAGTCGACCGAGTTCCTATACCGAATCTGACTCATTTGTTGTACGGTTTCATCCCAATTTGTGGAGGAGATGGTATCAACGACAGCTTGAAAGAAATCGAAGGAAGTTTCCAAGCTCTTCAACGATCATGCAGCGGCCGCGAAGACTTCAAAGTAACCATCCACGACCCATGGGCTGCTCTTCAGAAACCACAGAAGGGATTGTCTTCATGGAACGAGCCTTACAAGGGCAACTTCGGACAGTTGATGATGTTGAAACAAGCTAAACCTGACATGAAAATCTTGCCATCAATTGGTGGATGGACATTAGCTGATCCCTTCTTCTTCTTCACCGATAAATCTAAGAGAGACCGATTTGTGGCTTCAGTGAAAGATTTTCTTGAAACTTGGAAATTCTTCGACGGTGTTGACATTGATTGGGAATTCCCTGGCGGTAAAGGTGCCAACCCCGACCTCGGTAGCCCGAAAGATGGCTATGTATACGTCAGTCTCATGAAGGAACTCCGTGAAATGCTGAACGAGCTTTCCGCTGAAACTGGTAGGAAATACGAACTGACTTCAGCTATCAGTGCTGGTTGGGATAAGATCCAGGTTGTGAACTACAACGAAGCCCAAAAATATATGGATCATATCTTCTTCATGAGCTACGACTTCAAGGGAGCTTGGTCAAATGACACTCTTGGCCACCAGACATCATTGTACGCACCTGCGTGGAATACAAAGGAGACTTACACGACAGACTTTGGAGTAAAATTCCTGTTAGCTCAAGGAGTAAGCCCTAAAAAGATTGTTGTTGGTGTAGCTATGTATGGACGAGGATGGACCGGTGTTCACGGGTATACCGATGACAATCCTTTCACTGGAAACGCTTCAGGACCAGTCAAAGGTACATGGCAAGATGGTGTAGTGGACTACAGGGAAATAGCCAATGAAATAGCTCAGGGCAAATGGGAGTATCATTATGACAACGTTGCCCAGGCTCCTTATGTATTCAGGAAGGAAACTGGCGATCTAATCACATATGATGACGCAAGATCTGTCATCGAGAAGGGTAAATATGTTAGAAGTAATAAGTTGGGTGGTTTGTTTGCATGGGAAATTGATGCAGATAACGGTGATATCCTGAATGCAATGAACATGGGACTCGGCAACAGTTCGTGATACTCCTAAGTTTATGTGATTGTAGTTTTAAGTGTTAGTCTAGTGGTCTCAAATGTATGAATGAATGAATGTGTATATAATATAAAGTGATACTAAATAATGAAGATTCCGTTTTATTTAATTTTTAGGTAAGTATGTAATATATTACATTTACATTACAACAAACTATATTTTCTCATGATAAAATACAAGCATCTGCTCACGGCATTGTCCGTGAACATAAAAATAATATAAAGATGATCCTATATGTCAATTTAGAAAGTCAAAGTCAAAACTTTTAATTGCATAACTAACTGTACAGAAAATCGAAGACTTGTCTAAGAACTTACAAATAAGTCACATTTGTATGGCAAATAATTAATTAAATATTCTTGGACAAATTACACACTGCCATCTAGTCCCAAACTAAGCAAAGCTTGTACTACGGGTACTAGATGTAACTGATGATATACTTAGATACATTTTTTTTTGTTGTAAATACATACATGTAATATATAGAAAACACCCAGACCAAGACAAACAGACATGATCATGCTCACAAATATTTGTCTTGTGCGGGGATCAAACCCGCGACCTCGGAGTCAAAGTGGGTCATTGCTAACCATTCGACCACCGAGCTCGTCAAAAAATTGAACGTGAAGCATTTCGTCATTTAATTATAGGAATTTATGTATAAAGGGGAAATGCTCTTCTCTAGCTGCCAAACATAGAACATATGACGAGCTCGGTTGCGGCGTAGCGGTCAATGACGCGGCTTCAACACCAATGCTCGTGGGTTCGATTCCCACATAGGACAAACATTTGTGTGCATGAACGTGTCTGTTTGTCTTGGTCTGGGTGTTTTCTATGTATTGTAAATGTATTTACAAAACAAAAATGTATTTACGTATGTTTATCAGTTTTTTAGTACCCATAACACAAACTTCGCTTACTTTGGGGCTAGATGGCGCTGTGTAATTTATCTGACAACATTTATTTATTTATTTAAATATAGGAACTTATGTATAAAGAGGAAATGCTCTTCTCTAGCTGCCAAACATAAAACATATTGTGCTTATATTCAGAAGACTACAATATGGTTCTCCTAGAAATATCTGATGCTGCTAGTGTCCTTTTCCCTCTTCCAATTCGTTCCTATTCCCTAAAAAAATTATACGGAGGACGGATGACCGATGGGGTCGAAAGGTTCTCGAGTGGAGACCACGTACCGGCAAGCGCAGCGTAGTACGTCCACCCACAAGGTGGACAGACGACCTCATTAAAACCGTAGGATCGCGCTGGATGCAAGCCGCTTCCAACCGGTCTTATTGGAGATCTAGAGGGGAGGCCTATGTCCAGCAGTGGACTTGCAATGGCTGAGATGATGATGATGATGAAAAAAATTATAACAAACTAGCTGACCGGACAGACGTTGTCCTGTCTTCTTGACAATGAATATTTAATTCAAATTGGTTTCGCGCAATCTGTCAAATGACTGATATTTGTGTCACACGACATAAAGTTACATTAGAAAAATTAATATCTTCGTTCAATTTTCTTAATTTTTCCACGCAACTTTCTTATTTTTATCTTTCATAAGAACCTTCTCCTAACGATAACAAATAAAATAAAAAGCTGCCGTGACCAAGGGAAACACAGATTCATTTATATATATATATATATATATATATATATATATATATATATTTAAATATATATATATAGATATATATATATATATATATATATATATATATATATATATATATATATATATATATATATATATATATATATATATATATATATATATATATATATATATATATATATATAGATAAATTATTGACACTGCTAAATACTGAGACGAGCTCGATGGTCGAATGGTTAGCAATGGCCACTTTGACTTTGACACTTTGCCGAGGTTGCGGGTTCGATCCCCACACAAGATAAATATTTGTTTGCATGAACATGACTGTTTGTCTTAGTCTGGATGTTTTCTATGTATTATAAACAGGTATGTATTTACAGAAAAAAAATATTTAAGTACATTTACCACTTCTCTAGTACCCGCAGTACACGCTTTGCGCTTAAATTGGGACTAGATGGCATTGTGTGAATTGTCGAGAAATATATATTTTATTCATTTATATTGAGGGGGACCTGGTGCTATAAGTCAGCCCGACTTAGTTTGGGCACCAGCCCCCTTACCACCATCTCTTATTGCGATTCAATAATTGAATAGATTGCTTATTCGTAGCAATGAATAAGCATTCTATTCAGTTATTGAATCGCAATAAGAGATGGTGGTAAGAGGGCAGATCTCTCGTAGATTTCATTTATTTTATGTACTGATGTAACAAAACCTCAACTGTGTATTATTCTGTAATTTGTGGAGATAAAAAAAAATATTTTTGATTTTTAATTTTAATATAGGCTGCGATAGCTGCACCCCGACGTAGTATAAAAAAAAAAGAAATAAATTTTTTTTTTCATACGGTTTATTTTATTTATGTTTGATTTAATTTACTCTTTCTATGCGTGTTATTTTTTTTAAGCGGCTACAGGATCGGGGTCACAAAAGAGCCAAGAAGGTCGACGTGCCACCAGTGTAGACTGCTGCAGCACCGGTTTTACTGCTTTGCTGTGCGGTTCCAGAGGAGTTTTCGACTCCCTCAAAGTCAAATTGTAGAATTAGCTCTTTGCCTAGGTTTTCCCAGGAGATTACAGTATGGGGTTGTTTAAGAAAGGCGTAAAGGCGTCACAGGGTCAACAAGGAATAAGTTATGCCTCTGGTGTCGCAAGTGTCTATAGGCTGCAATGACTGTTGATCATCACGTTGTGATATAAAAAAAAGAAATACTATTTAACGTAACCCGTCTGGCCAGCGTGGGGAGTGTAGGCCAAACCCTCCTGTCTGTGACGGACGAGAGAGGGTCGTGCTCCTGTAGTGGAGACTAAAATGACCTGATGATGATTTAACGTAACATCAAATAATTAAATTGCAAACCTAACCCAACCTATTTTGCACATCAAAAAATACTTATTGCACATCATTGACCTACCAAGAAAGTTTTCTTGGTAGGTCGATGTTGCACATCAATATTTTCCTAAAAAAGCACTGGACCTGGACTGGATATATTTGTCGTAATATTGCTAAAAGCATTCTTAAAGTTGGTTTTGGTTTTTTACTAAATTTAAATTAATGTAATTTCTTTTTAATTAATGTATTTTTTTATTAAATATTGATGTTAAATATTAAATGTTGTTGTGTGGCGAAAAGAGAGATAGCATGCAAATGTAGGCATAGCGTATTTATTATAATGCTGCCCGACTGGGGTAGTACCTCCCCCGCACAGAACACCGCAACCAAATAGCAATTCCCTTGAGGGTTGTTGTGTTCCTGCGAGTGAGTGAGGTCATGCGAGTGAGTGAGAAAGAAAGAAAGGAAGGAGTAAAGGCTGGCAATGGATCGGCGACCACTTGGTGTTGCTGATATCCATGGGCGATGGGGGCTGCTTTCCATCAGGTGACACACGTGTTCGTTAGCCCCCCTCTCATATAAAAGGAAAAAAGAAAGAAGTTTTTTTTTTCCTGTTTATTTTTTTTTTTATTTCAGCAGTTTTCGAGGACTTCTGTAGATCTAAATGGAGCTCGGAGTTGCCTGGTACTTAAAAAAAAATGACTACCATTTTATGTTTCGAACGCCTACAAAATTAACAAATCAAAGATTTGCAATTCAACCGAATTGATAGTTTGTTTTTAAAAAAAATGCCAATAAACTGTCAATTAGACATGAAAACGGGTAATACTGACCAAAAACAAGAGACCTGTAACAGCAATTTTATTACACACATACGAAATACATTTACTAATAGCTTTCGCCCGCGGCTTCGCCTGCGCAGTAGTCGGTTATCGCTTGAAAAGAACAAACTTTTGGTCGTCCCTTGGTAACAGCTCATTGTTTTCATTGGATAAATAGTATCATATTATTTATTTTTAGGGTTCCGTACCCAAAGGGTAAAAAGGAACCCTATTACTAAGGCTCCGCTGTCCGTCCGTCCGTCCGTCTGTCACCAGGCTGTATCTCATGAACCGTGATAGGCACACAGTTGAAATTTTCACAGATGATGTGTTTCTATTGCCGCTATGACAACTAATACTAAAAACCAGAATAAAATAAATATTTAAGGGGGCTCCCATACAACAAACGTGTTTTTTTTGCTCGCTTTTGCTCGCAAGTGATAACGGCAGTAGGTAGACGCTTGAAATATTCACATAATATTTTGTTATATATTCACTTTAAAAATAAATAATTAAATAAAAATAAAACAAATATTTAAGGGGGCTCCCATACAACAAACGTGATTTTTTTTGCTCGTTTTTGCTCGCAATTGATAACGGCAATAGGTAGACGCTTGAAATATTCACATAATATTTAGTTATATATTCACTTTAAAAATAAATAATTAAATAAAAATAATATTTAAGGGGGGCGCCCATACAACAAACGTGATTATTTTGCCGTTTTTATTGATAATGGTACGGAACACTCGTGCGCGAGTCCGACTCGCACTTGGCCGGTTTTTTTTTTACTTGTAATATGATCCATGTAAGGTATTGGCTATTACATCATGGTATTACATCCGGATACCACCTGGATGTGGTAAGGGGCCGTCCATTAATCACGTGAGGTTTATTTTTGCATTTTTAACACCCCCCCACCCCCTTGGTGATACTTGGTGAGGTGTAAGGCTAACCCCCCCCCCCCCCCCCCTCAAATCACGTGTTTTTTGTATTTACAAAGAATCTTAAAATTTTCAGAATATTAATGGATTTTTGTTACACCACTAAGGTGACAAACAAGCATACGGTCCGCCTGATGGAAAGCACTTAAAAAAATAAATACACGTGATATCTTACTACACCCCCCTCCCCCTTGTGATGTTTCGTGATTTTTGCCGAACCCCCTCCTCCCTCTTTCGAGCCTCACGTGATTAATGGACGGCCCCTAACTAATAGCCAATACCTTCATTGATAAAATGAGCACTAAAAGAGTTTCTCATTTCGACCTATTAGTTCCTGAGATTTGCGCGTTCAACTAAACAAACAAACACTTCAGTTTTATTATTTTACTAGCTGTTGCCCGCGGCTTCGCTCGCGTGGTCCAGGGGAGCTGCCATTGATTTGTGTATATTTTTTTCTTGCTTGCTGCTGTATTCGGTGAGGTGGAGGTACTTTCCCAGTCGACCAGTTTACAAATACGCTGTACCCTACGACTCTTTCGCCTATTTCGCTACACGGTAGGGTGAACCACGTGCAGCCGAGCCTGGCTTTGACTCTAAAAACATTTGTTTGCTTGGCTATTTAAAAAAAACATGTTAGCAATTAGGTTCCATTCGACGTGAAAGAAGGATAAATGATTATAAACTTTATTTTTTCACGTGGGAATAAAATGATTTTCCTGGATAAAATGTAGCTTATGTCACTCTCCAGACCGGAAACTATTTCTTGTTAAAAAATCATGTGGGTACTTAGGTTCCTTTCGACGTCATAGAAGGACAAATGATTACAAATTTTATTTTTTCCCATGGGATTAAGATGATTTTCCGGGATAAAAAGTAGCTTATATCACTCTCCAAATCGTAAACTATCCCAGAATGTACCCAGTTGACCGGATCCTTATTCCTAACCCGACTCATTTGATGTACGGCTTCATACCAAAATTGGTATGAATGATACCATCTCCTCCACAAATCTCTCCACAAATGTGGAGGAGATGGTATCGATGCAATTATTGATGCTCTTCAACGATCGTCGGGGCAACAACTGCAGCGGTAGGGATTTTACAGTGTCCATTCACGACATATGGACTGCTCTTCAGAAACCACAGAAGGGAGTATCTGCAGAAAAACAGCCTTACAAAGGTAACTGATGATGTTAAAGCAAGGTCATCCTGGGATAAAGGTTTTGCCATCAATTGCTGGTTGGACATTATCTGATCTTTTTTAGGGTTCCCCGTTGACCTAGAACTATGAAATTTGGCAAGTAACATCGTTATTGACTACAAGTACAGGAATAAATCTCAAAACTATACATTTGTAAATAGATCTTAAAAAATAAGGGGTCTATATTTTTTATTGGGTGCCGAAATTTCAAATTGAAACTACTAGTTCAAATGGGGTATCATATGAAATGAAAAGGGCTTGATGTACACATTGCAAAATATATTTTATTTATTTTTTTCGACGCATTATTTCTTATTTATAATGAAAAATATCAAATTTAATAATGATACTACGTACGGAACCCTCGGTGGGCGAGTCCGACTCGCACTTGTCCGTTTTTTTTTCTTTTACCGATACATCCAAGATAGCTCGCTTTGTAGCTTCAGTGAAAGAATTCCTTAAAACTTGGAAGTTCTTCGATGGCGTAGACATAGGGGCATAGATGGCGTAGATACTGGGAGTTTCCTGGTGGCTATATATATATATGTATATATATATCTGTTTCTGGTTTCTGAATAATCTGTATATATATATATATATACAGATTATTATATATATATATATAGAGAAAAAAAAACGCGATCATTTCTATATTAGATATATAACTGATGGCGTTTTTTTTCTCAACTACTACTACTACTACTACGGGTCCCATCTGCACAATTCCACTTGAAGATTAAAAGAGTGTTAATGCCGAGTGGTATTCTACCATTTGTTTAACCAGGGTGTTAGGAAAAGTTCGCGAAAGACGACAAAACAAAGTCATTTTTAGCTTCCGAAAAAGTACAACTCGTCACCCATCCTGTCGAGCCCCGACCTAGCACCCTGTGATTTCTGTATTTTCCCCAAAGATTTGATGAGAGGTTACACTTTTACCAACTCCGAAGAGGCAGTGATAGCGTGCAATCAGCACGTAGAAAACATGCCTTCAGATCTGTGGTCCTCCAGTTTAATAAAATGATTCGATCGCATGAAAAAAATGTTTAAAATGTAAAGGAGAGCATTTTGAAAAGCAATAAATATAATATTTTGGTTATAACATGTTGGTTTGTTAAGTTACGCAAAACTTTTAGTGTGACCTAGGTAGTATATATACGTACCTAGGTCATTTTCGATTTATATATAGATTTTGACCGTGAAATAAAGCAAATAAATAAAACACAAACTTCACTGTTTGTGTTTTATTTAATTGTTCTCTTTCATTCCGTCTGCTCCCTTTTTGGTCCTATAGAACCTGCATCCAAAGGGAGCCGATACAGTGTTCTCCCGGATAACACAGCGGACACATTGCGCTAAGTTTCACTTATAAACTAAAATTATTTACACAAAATAAACATAAAATGAAATAACGCACAACAACCAAAGATAATATAAAAACACATTTTCATTGGAGCCGACGCGATTGTTGTCGTTCGCTCAGTCATATTAAATTCCAAAGAGATTTGGGAAACTTATACTTTTCTTATGATTTTTCTACTCTCCTTCATTAACTCTTCGGCATCCACCATTTGCTGAAGTCGTATCTTTTTTTTTTCCAATAGGTTTCTTTGCTCGTACAAACGATTTTGTCGACAAAAACACCATCAATAAATACTTGCTATCTTTAAAATGCATTTAATAAACATGCTTTTATGTAAGATACATGGTTACCCAGTTTGTATATTCACTTCACATGTGCACAAGCACAAAAGATTATTCCATATTATATTACTTCAAAATATTCTTATGGCTATTTATATTATAATATGAATCGGATGACATAATTTAAGGGGAATAAATTTATTTATTTTATTAGAATTGTTTGATTTTATTAAATAGAAACTTAAGTGTAACTTAAGATAGTTAAGGCTTCCATGCGAAATCGTTAATTGCTCTATTTCTTTTAGTGCAACTATGGTTCACCACATTTTGATGATCATAATGGCGGCTCTCACCGTTGCCGAGTGTGCCCCTCCTGGCAAGCCTAACCTTGATTCGGGAAACAAGACCTTCATGCTTGTTAAAGTCAACCAAAAGGCTAAAGCTTACAACGAACTCGTCACAAAGATGGACGCAGCTGAAGTATTTGTCACGTGGAACGTAAGTTCTGGAGATCCCGCTACTAAATCCCGTGTTTTGTTAGACGGAAATGAAATCTGGGTTGGGAAAGGAGGTACATCAGGAACTCCTGTGTTTCGAGTGAAGAAAGGAGGACATCACCAACTGGTAGTCGAAATTTGTAATTATAGTGGATGCAGTTCTCGTGATCCTACTGAAATTGTCGTAGCTGATACGGATGGTAGTCATTTGCCACGTCTACGTTTAACCATCGAAGATAATAACAGAATATTTTTGCAGACTTCTGGTAAAGTTATCGCTGCATACTTCATTGAGTGGGAGGTGTATGACAGAAACTACACAGTAGACCGGATACTTGTTCCTAACCTGACTCATTTGTTGTATGGCTTCATACCAATTTGTGGAGGAGATGGTATCAACGAGAGCTTGAAGAACGGCAGCAGTTATGATGTTCTTCAACGATCATGCGACGGCCGCGAAGATTTTACAGTGTCGATTCTCGACCTATGGGCGGCTCTTCAGAAACCACAGAAGGGATTAACTTCAGAAAATCAGCCTTACAAAGGTAACTATGGACAACTGATGATGATAAAGCAAGGTTATCCTGAGTTAAAGATCTTGCCATCAATTGGTGGTTGGACATTATCTGATCCTTTTTTCACTTTTACCGATAAATCCAAGAGAGATCGCTTTGTGGCTTCAGTGAAAGAGTTCCTTGAAACTTGGAAGTTCTTCGATGGTGTAAACATAGACTGGGAGTTCCCTGGTGGCAAAGGTGCCAGTCCTAATCTCGGTAGCCCGCAAGACGGTGAAACATACGTTAGTCTTATGAAGGAACTACATGACATGTTAAACCAACTTTCTACTGAAACGGGCAAAAAATACGAACTGACTTCAGCTATCAGTGCTGATTGCGACAAGATTCAGATTGTGAAGTTCACCGAGGCTCAGAATTACTTGGATTACATCTTCCTCATGAGTTACGACTTCAAAGGAGCTTGGTCAACTACTGATCTTGGCCACCAGACGTCACTGTACAAATCTGAATATAATCTAAATGAGAGGCATACAGTCGATTCTGGTGTAAAATGCCTGTTGACTCAAGAAGTCAAGTCAGAAAAGATTATTGTTGGTGTCGCAATGTATGGCCGTGGTTGGACTGGTGTTCAAGAATATACGGACGACTTTCCTTTCTATGGAAAAGCTTCAGGACCTGTTAAAGGTACTTGGGAATCTGGTATAATGGATTATAAGGAAATAGCCAATGGAATTGCTCAGGGCAAATGGAATTATAATTATGATTTAGGGGCCCAGGCTCCTTATGTGTTTAATGAGACCACTGGAGATTTGATCACCTATGACAACAAAAGATCTGTCATCGAGAAAGCCAAATATGTTTTAAACAATAACTTAGGTGGACTATTTGCAATGGAACTTGACGGAGATAATGGCGATATCTTGAATGCTATGAATACAGGACTAGGCAATACAGATCTCTTAAATGCGTTTCGTTTTAGAATAACCAATTTGGATAGAATATACTAAAGTTTATGTTATTGTTCATATAAGTTGGAATACATATTTGCAAAATGTTCAAAAATGTTTCAACAGATTGTATGAAAAAAAATCTTTTGTTTTTGACCGTGAAATTTTTATTTTTATTAGTGAAGTTTGTATTTTATTTACTTGTTTCCTTCCGTTCCTTCTGCTTCCTTTGGTCCTATAAAACGAAGCTCCATGCTCTCCAGCAAATAGAGCCGATGTCTTTCCGATCCTTCGTATACTTCAAGCCATACTAAAACTCTATTTCGTTAAAATTGATACAGCGGGTTTTAAATTTAGAACCGATGTGGTCACATACTTTGCCATAGCTTTGGAATAAATAGTCGTTGAGGTTGTCCAAGAGACTACAGCATGATGTTCTTCAAAAAACCGGACAAGTGCGAGTCGGACTCGCCCATCTAGGGTTCCGTAGGTACGTAGTATCACTATTAAATTTGATATTTTTAATTATAAATAAGAAATAATGCGTCGAAAAAAATAAATAAAATATATTTTGCAATGTGTCCATCAAGCACTTTCATACCCCATTTGAACTAGTAGTTTCAATTTGAAATTTCGACACCCTATAAAAAATATAGACCCCCTATTTTTTAAGATCTATTTACAAATGTATAGTTTTGAGATTTATTCCTATACTTGTAGTCTATAACGATGTTACTTGCCAAATTTCATAGTTCTAGGTCAACGGGAAGTACCCTATAGGTTTTGATTCCCTTGAGTGTGTCGAAATATGCGTTTTTTGCTGAATAAACGGCCGTAACTTTTTTCTACGTAAACTTAGCAGTTTGATTATTTTACTACTTCATGGGACCGTAGACTTGAGTATACAGTTCAAATTTCAGCTTGATACCTCCACGCATTCTCGACATAGAAATTCTTGACAGACAGACAGACAGACGGACAACAAAGTGATCTTATAAGGGTTCCGTTTTTCCTTTTGAGGTACGGAACCCTAAAAAGGGAGTGAAGAAATTTTCATAGGCACGCGTATACACGTACGGGCATCTATGTACTGCGGTAACCCCTCTGAAGTAAAATGTCCTTTGCCTTAAATGTCCTTTCTCAAAATATCGGATCTCTCATAATGTTTACATTCTTATAATGTCTTGTTTCCATATTGCATTCGAATAATAACTGTATCTCTTATGAGATACAGTTATTATTCGAATGTATGCAGACAATATGGAATCCGTCTACAAACCAATAATGTCTTCATTTTCATGTCTTTACGGAGCCCTCGTACAACGAAGCGTAATTGGAGTATATTCCACCACGCTACTTTAACGCAGATTTATTGGACTGTCTATCAGTCTGTCCGCAGCATAGTTCCATGGCTATCAGTACAAGAAAGCTGAAAGTTGACATGGGCATACATATTTAAATATTTACTACGCGACAAAAAGGTAACATTTATTTTACCCTAAAGATGGGAAGTACATGTCATGTGAGGTTGATTTTTTTCCTTCTCTATCCTATGGTGTGGAGAATCGTTGGTGTACATATTTACAACGCGACAAATTGGTAAAATCTATTTTACCCAAAAAAAAAGTTTATTTTAGTATAGATTAAAATGTACCAAAAATGGTTTTTAGGGAAGTACTTCTCCCTTACATATAATGTGAGGATGATTTTTAGTGTTCCGTATCTCAAAAGAAAAAAACGGAACCCTTATAAAGTGATCTCACTTTGTTGTCCGTCTGTCTATCTGTCTGTCTGTCAAGAACCTCTATGTCGAGAATACGTGGAGGTATCAAGCTGAAATTTGAACTGTATACTCAGGTCTAGGGTCCCATGAAGTTGTAAAAAAAAACAAACTGCTAAGTTTACGTAAAAAAAGGTTCGGCCGTTTATTCAACAAAAAACATATATCTCGACACATTTTCAAGGGAATCAAAACTCATATGGTCCCGTTGACCTAGAACTATGAAATTTGGCAAGTAACATCGTTATAGATTACAAGTACAAGAATAAATCTCAAAACATTTGTAATTAAAACTTAAAGAATAGGGGGGCCCATATTTTTCGAAATTTCAAATCGAAGCTACTAGTTCAAATGGGGTATCATAATGAAATGGCTTGATGTGTACATTGCAAAATATATTTTATTTACTTTTTCCGACGCATTATTTCTTATTTATACTTATTATTTCTACCTACGAGGTAAGAGTTGATATAAACGGTGGCTACCTCTCCGCTATCTGCACTTGTGTGCACATATGACTCATGAACATCAACATGTTAGTCCGTATTCGTCCACCACCGAACATGGGCCTCCTCCCTGGCAGAATAGACGTAGTCTATTGTGCCCCTGGAGAGCCACACGCCCCGATCTTGAGTGACCGGCATCCATCAACTCCTTACAACTTTTTTAAGGTCGTCGCCCATTTACTGCGGGATCCCATACTGCGTCTGGCCGTGTGGTTTCCGGCAGACTAGAATAGAATTACTCAGTCTCTTCCCGTGGATGTCGTACAAAGCGACTAAGGGAAATACATTATAAAACATCGATCAGGCCTCGCCAACCCGTCTAGCCAGCGTGGGGAATGTAGGCCAAATCCTCCTTCTGTCTGTGACGGACGAGAGAGAGTCGTGTTCCTGTAGTGAAGACTAAAAAAAAAAAAATGACCTGATGATGATACTGCGTTTGCCAATACGGGGTCACCACTAGAGAACCTTGTTTCCCCAGCGGTTGTCGGTTCTACGAGCTATATGGCCGGCCCACTGCCACTTCAGCTTGCTTATCCGTTGAACTATGTCGGAATCGATAGAAAATATCATACTTCAACCACAGTATAAGTAATCTTCAACTTAGATATATGGTGCTTGTGATTAGCTTAGCTGGCAGTAACTCTGGAACTCTACAGACCAAACTGAAGATGTTTGTAAGTAATCAAAATCAAAATATTCGATTTTAATCGGCTTTAGCGTCGGCGGCAGGTAAGGCAACCATCGAAATTTATGAATTTGAAAATGACACTACTGCATAGATTGTTGCTTATTATGTTTAGCTCATATGGTAGAAACCCTAGAGCTAGGTATAGCACCTTCAGCTTAGTCTACCGACTAAGCTGAAGTGCTTGTCAAAAACTTTAAACTAAGACCTATGTTTGGAATCATAAACACCGATGATAATCGGCTTCAGCTTAGGTATCAGCGGCAGGGCCCAGCCCCATTACCACCAACTCTTACTGCGATTCAATAACTGAATAGAATGCTTTTTCATACCAATGAAATTTCATGAAATACAATCGCTTATTCATTGGTATGAATAAGCATTCTATTCAGTTATTGAATCGCAATAAGAGTTGGTGGTAAGGGGGCTGGTCCAAATACACGCACCGTTAGAACTAAATTTTCAGCGCAGCAAATGCTTCCCATAACTGTAAAGTTATCTTTACGACGAGCTCGGTGGTCGAATGGTTAGCAATGGCCACTTTGACGCCGAGGTCCCGGATTCGATCCCCGCACAAGACAAACATTTGTGTGCATGAACATATCTGTTTATCTTGGTCTGGGTGTTTTCTATGTATTATAATAACAAAATGTATTTAAGTACATTTATCAGTAGTCTAGTACCCATAAGTAACATCGTAGCTTCGCGCTTAATTTGGGACTAGATGGCGCTGTGTAAATTGTCCTGAAATATTTATTATCTTTCACCATCGACGAAGTTAAGTCTAATGTATCCACCAAACGCGGGTATCAAAAGATTCAAATTGAGTTATGTGGACACCTAAATCAAAAACTTGGAAGGTCAATGACGGAATTAATCGATGGGTATGAAAATTGGGCTACCGTAAAATACTTTTTTTCGGGTGTGAGTGGCTCATCATTATCTTGGAGTCAAAGCATACCCCGTCTACTGTATACAAATGTCGCGTAGGTAACTACTACATAGACAATGACGTCTGTGCAGAGCATGTGTGCTTGCGGCACTAAACAAACTGTTCCTGATTCGTCTCAGAGGGGAGGTGAGGTCGTGAAAAATGGAAAAATTCACCTGCCCCCCCTAGGTGGGATTTGATTGAACCCACGACCTCTCGATGACCGGTCGAGAACTCTTCCAACTGAGCTACCAGGTTTGTGTTGCTGACGAATTTTTGCATCTTATATTGTACTGCGTGAGTCACAGTGTGGCGTGGGTTCAAATCCCACCTAGGGGGGCAGGTGAATTTTTCCATTTTCCAAAATATTTATAATATTCTGGCAAGTTGGCCAAAACAACTATTTCAATAATAATAATTTAGTCTGTGGAGAGCGTGTGTGCTTGCGACACAGTACAAACTATTCCTGATTCGTCTCAGAGGGGAGGTGAGGTCGAAATGAGAGAGCGGCAGGAAGTGACCATACTGGCCACTCCATAAAATGTCGCGTCGTAACTACTACATAAACAATGACGTTTGCGCAGAGCGTGAATGAACGTGTGTGCGTACAGCGCCTACAAACTGGTCCAAATTCATCGCACCGGGGATGTGAGGCCGAGAGAGCGCCAGAGAGTGGCCGTACTGAACATAGTACTATTACTTATACCGTGCTATTACATGAACAATAATATCTCTGTCTTGAAATGTGCGCCGTCATTCCAACTATTTCAGATTCCCCTCAGAGGGAAGGGGATGCCGATACTTAAGAGAGGCAGAGAGTGGTCATGCTGCAATTAGTAATATTGATTATACTGTGGCCAAAGTCTAAAGTACTAAAGTAGTCTGAATGTGGTACACCCTGCTAAATAATTAACAAAGTTCTGGTAAAGGAGAATCAGCTGCAGTTTCCAAACTGCCCTATTATGGAAGAACAGAAGACGGCCACCAAGCTTTTCATTTAAATATTTTATTATGATATCTAGTATTGAAACGTTATCATATTTGTGGAGTCGATGAGATATTAAACACCATCTCACTTAGTGGCAGCGAGAAATTACAATATAAATTCGGTTGGCGCTGTTACAACAGTTTTGTTTGCTGTTCTAAGTCGGCGCGCGGTTTCATTGTATATCCGTGATCCGTGAATTATTATTAGAATACGTATTCTATGAGCTTGGGCGCCCGCCCAAGCTCTGCTTGACTTTTTATTTATCGAAAATGAATTTTCGCCAGAGTTAATACCTAGCTAGTTCGATTTTTTTCTAAACAAGCGAGGGTTTTTCGATGGTAGACCGAAAAAACTAGATTGGAAATCTTTGATTGAAAACCAAAATCAGAATGCATTCAAATCTTCAGATAACATGAATAGAGTACGCTGTATTTAAGTGACAATGGTTGTGAATAAGAAATAGAAATAACTATGTCCTGTTGACCAGAATCTTAGGATATAATTCCATTCGTTGAAGGTATATAATTCGGCTGGAGAACATAGCCATGAATAGAGAAAAATACATGTAAACGGCATAAATATTGTTGTCGTGAAAAGTGAAGGCCGTACAGCTAACATAAAGATGTTCAGGTTTATTCATAGATCTGACTGACGTAGTATAAAAAAAAAGTAAAGATCTACAAGGAGTAGATCTTTGTTTTTTTTTTTTTAATTAGTACATAACATCTTTGCCGTGTGGCTTCCGGCTGTAGAATAGGAGCACTCCCTCTCATCCCGTGAATGTCGTAAAAGGCGACAATGGAAAGAAAGACCAAGACTACAATATTCTTGGGCGACCGACCGATGGCGGAATAACAATCCAAGCAAGGGCGTAACAAACAAATGCAGGCTGCGACGGGCAGCAGGGTCGAAGGCGGAAATGTTACGCAACTGCGCTCGCCAACACGTTTGCCAAGCATGGCGAGTATGGCAAACCCCCTCTTATGATTAAAACCACAGACACCAGGCCCCCAGTCCCTGCCAGCCCCTGGAAGGAAGTATTGAGGTGCCTGTACCAAAATGCCACCATGTCGGTCCGAGTACAAGAAAGAGCAAAGAACGGGTGCTATTCAATTGCAAAGGGGCGTAAGGCAGGGAGACGTTATATCTACGAAACTGTTTACCAATAAAAAAAAAGCAATGGCAGACGTCTTCAAACTTCTTGACTAGAAAGGACTTGGCATTAACATAAATGGCGAGTATATTACCCATCTTCGATTTGCCGATGATATAGTTATCATGGCAGAATCGCTGGAACACTTAGGTGCTATGCTTGAGGACCTAAATCGAGTGTCCTAACAGGTAGGCCTTCAAATGAACATGGACAAAACGAAGATTATGTCGAATGTCCATGTCGCGCCTTCATCTATAATGGTTGGGAACTCTGTCCTTGAAGCTGTTGACCAGTATATTTACCTGGGTCATTGATCCAGGTAAAAATTTCCAGATTCGAAGACGAGGTCCTTCGACGAATCCGACTCGGATGGGCAGCATTCGGGAAGCTAAGATATGTTTTCTCTTCCACAATACCTCAGTGCCTCAAGACGAAAGTCTACAATCAATGTGTGTTTCCAGTGATCACTTATGGCTCCGAAACGTGGTCCCTAACTATAGGCCTTATAAGAAGGCTCAAGGTCGATCAACGGGCTATGGAGAGGGTTATGCTCGGTATTTCTTTGCGCGACCGCATCAGAAATTATGAGATCCGCAAGAGAACGAAGGTAATCGACATAGCCCAGTGGATTAGCTCGCTGAAGTGGCAGTGGGCGGGGCATATAGCACGCAGAACCGATGGCCGTTGGGGCAGAAAAGTTCTAGAATGGCGACGGCGTACTGGCAAGCGTAGCACGGGCGTCCACCTACCAGATGGTCGGACGACCTTGTTCAAGTCGCGGGAACGCGCTGAATGCAGGTCGCTTCCAACCGGTCAGTGTGGAAATCTATGAGGGAGGCCATCGTCCAGCAGTGGACTTGTTGTTGCTGAAATGATGATAACGATATTTAAAAAAATGTTAAATATAAAAAAAAAAAAACAAAACACCGACTGCGGTTCACAAAAATATTGCAGTTAAATTAGTTTCTAAACGGAAATCGTGTATTTACACAATTGAAGTGCTGTTCATCTATTTTTATACATTTATTTTGATACTGTCCTCGATTGGTTTGGAAGAAAAAAATCAAGATTATTCGAACACGTAAACCAAGTAACGTTGTGTTACTTTGTTACTAGGCTCAAAGCCATCAAGACAACGTATTTTCGCACCAACAATCTACAATTTTTTTTTTCGTAACTTTTGTGTACCAGCGTTATGAGCAATGAATCTAATAACGTATCATTCATGAAAATAGGCAGCGTTATTGTTAGTTGTTTATCAAAATTAGATGCTGGTAACACTTTGTATATTGTACGGTTGGCTGTATGTGTATCTATGAAATAAAGTTTCATTCGCTCTGTCTCCTCAACGCGTGTTTGATTTATAGGTTATGGGCCCAGCCCCAGCTCCCTTAGTAAAAAAGTAAAATTTGTAAATTTCGCGAAAAGTTGTATAAGTTACGTGTTATTCAGTATTAGCAATAGAAGATTGCAAGAATGGCATCGACATATTTAATAAACGTGCCCAAATTGAAAGGCCGGGAAAATTACAACGAGTGGGTATTCGCCGCGGAGAACTTTCTAATCCTGGAAGATATGCTGCATTGCATCAAGCCAGCAACAGAGAAGCTAACAGCCGCAGATGACGCGAGAACCAAGGCGAAATTGATAATGACTATAGATAGTGCGTTGTACGTACATATAAAAAACGTGACTACCACGTTGGAACTATGGAACAAGTTAAAGGCATTATTTGACGATTCAGGATTCAGTAGAAGAATATCTCTATTACGCAATTTGATCTCAATACGCCTAGAAAATTGTATTTCTATGCAGTCGTACGTAACGCAGATAGTCGAGACTGGACAAAAGTTGAGCGGGACAGGATTTTGCATAACTGATGAGTGGATTGGGTGCCTAATGCTAGCTGGATTGTCAGAAAAATTCATGCCTATGATAATGGCAATCGAGCATTCGGGCATACAAATCACAACGGACGCCATTAGAACAAAACTCATGGACATGGAAACGGAAGTTAGCGGAAGTGGTCAATCACTTGAAGTTGGCAGTGCACTCGCAAGCGGTGCGCAGAAATGGCAACATAAGAAAAGTAATGTGTCTATGTTCAGAGCGCAGAGATGTCAAAATCAAATGAAACAAAACGTCAATGTCAACAAAAGTAACATCAAATGTTATCGATGTAAACAACCTGGACATTACAAGAATCAGTGCCCGAATAATGATAACAACAATATTAATTCAAAAGAATCACATCGTAAACACACGAATGCATTCAGTGCAGTGTTTTTAAGTCAAAAATTTAATAAGTGTGACTGGTACATTGACTCTGGCGCGAGTATGCACTTGGTAGCTAACGAACAGTGGATTGAGAATGCTAACTATTACAAAATGAAAGATATATGCGTCGCTAGTGGTGAGAAACTGCAGGTATTATGTTCCGGCGATGTAACCATTGTAACACAAACTGATCAATGTGAATATGAAATTCCAGTCAAGGATGTATTATGTGTTCCAGAATTGACAACCAACTTATTGTCAGTGAGCCAGTTAATAAAATCCGGAAATAAAGTTCAATTTATGACAGATGGCTGTGAAGTATTCAACAGAAATAATGAATTGGTGGCTACAGCTGTGTTAAACAATGGAGTGTATAAGTTAAGAGTACCTGATAGTATAGTGGCTAATTTGACTACATCAGGCAATACTTGGCATCGCAGACTTGGTCATGTTAATAGTAAATACCTAAATAAAATGTCAGATGCTGTTGAAGGAATGAATTTCAAAGGGAAAGTTGAACTTGATAAGGCATCATGCACAATCTGTTGTGAGGGTAAACAGTGTCGTCTGCCATTCACAAATCAAGGCTCAAGAAGCAAGGGATTACTTCATTTAGTTCACACAGATATTTGTGGGCCTATGGAGCAAGAATCACTTGCAGGTTCCAGGTATTTCATTCTATTCATAGATGATTATAGTCGTATGATATTTGTGTATTTCATTAAACATAAAAATGAAGCACTTAGATGTTTTATAGAATTTAAAGCAAAAGTTGAAAAGCAAACAAATAAGAAAATAAAGATATTGAGGAGCGACAACGGTTGTGAGTATTGTAACAAAGAATTCAGCTCATATCTTAAGAAGGAAGGTATCATTCACCAAAGAAGTAACCCATATACTCCTGAGCAGAATGGTTTATCGGAACGCAATAATCGCACAATTGTAGAAAAAGCCAGATGCTTATTATTTGATGCGAATATGGGAAAAGAGTTTTGGGCAGAGGCAACGAATACAGCAGTTTATTTACAAAATCGTACTGTACTTCCTGCTTTAAATGACAAGACCCCTTATGAAATATGGACAGGTCGTAAACCTGATATAAGTCACCTGCGAATATTTGGTAGCATTGTTATGGTTCACATGGCTAAGGAAAAGCGTCAGAAATGGGACAGAAAATCTGAGAAGCAGATACTTGTAGGTTACCCAGACGATATCAAAGGTTACCGAATATATAACCCTAGAACAAAGCGTGTGACTACCAGCAGAGATGTTATCATCATGGAAGTTGAGAAAAATCCAGAGATTTCTTTACCTGTTACCGAACATGTAGAAAACTCACATTCAGTGGGGACATTCAGTCAACTGATGAGGATACCATGTGTTCAGAAGTGACCAAAGATGAGGATACACTAGTTGAAGAAACATCAGATGGCTCTGACAGCTCATTTATTTCTAGTGAATATGAATATGAAGATGCTTATGAGACAGAACCGCATATCAGATCCAGTAGAAACAGAAAGAAGCCAGAACGCTATGGAATGGCAAATATATGTTTTCCTGAGGAAGCAATTGATGATGCTAGTGGACTATCTCTAGAAGAAGCATTACAAGGGAGTGAAAAGGAACAATGGTTATTAGCGGTGAAGGAAGAACTTCAGTGTTTTCAGGATAATAAGGCATGGGAGTTAGTGGATATGACAATAAGTGTGTAGTGAAGTGTAAGTGGGTACTGCGTAAAAAGCTAGACAATAATAATAGTGTTCGTTACCGTGCTCGTTTAGTGGCCAAGGGCTACATGCAGAAGAAAAATGTGGACTACTCAGATACTTTTTCGCCTGTGGTTAGGCATTCAACTTTGAGGTTATTGTTTGCATTATCTGTTAAACTTGGTTTATATATTACACATCTAGATGTTATTACAGCTTTCTTGAATGGAGATCTTGAGGAGTCGATTTATATGCATCCACCAGAATGCTTGTTAGATGCAGCAGTAATAAAGTTCTTAAATTGAATAGAGCCATTTACGGACTCAAGCAATCCTCAAGGGCTTGGTATAAGAAAGTTGATGAATGTCTTGTTAGTATTGGATATAAACGCTCCAAATTGGAACCATGTTTATATACTAGAATTAAGGATGGTAAAAGTACCATAGTAACTTTGTATGTAGATGATTTTTTTGTTTTCAGTAATGATAGTATTGAATGTGATAACTTGAAAAAGGTATTGGCTTCAAGATTTAAAATAAAGGATTTAGGACAGGTTAAAAATTGTTTAGGAATGACTGTTAATGTTGATAAAAATAATGGTACTGTCACATTAAGTCAAGAAAGTTATATTAATCAATTGTTAAATAGATTCAATATGTCAGATTGTAAGATTGCAGATACACCTTTAGAGACTAAATTGAATATTGACTCAAGAAATAATAAGTGTCAAAGTCAATTACCTTATCAGCAACTTATTGGTGGGTTAATGTATTTGGCCGTTTTGACCAGACCTGACATAGCATTTTCTGTAAATTTTTTAAGTCAGTTTAATAATTGCTATAGTTCAGAAACTTGGGCTTATGCTAAACGAATTTTAAAATATCTTAAGAAAACTAAACACTTTGGATTAAAATATACTAGAAGTGGCAATTCAAAATTAGAAGGGTATGTCGATTCGGATTGGGGAAACAATATTGTAGATAGAAGGTCTTATACAGGTCTATGTTTCATGTTGGCTGGAAGTTGTGTTTCATGGGAGGCAAGAAAACAAAAAACAGTTGCTCTCTCAAGCACAGAAGCGGAATACATGGGTGTAGCGGAAGCTTGTAGGGAAGCCTTTTATTTGATTAATTTGTTGAAAGAAATAATTGATGAGTCATATACCATAACTTTGTATAATGATAATCAGGGTGCAATTAAGCTGTCTTCAGATAATAATTTTAATAAGAGAACCAAGCATATAGATATACGCTACCATTTTTGTAAAGAATGTGTTATTAATAGAGTCGTAGAACTAAGATATTTGGAAACAGCTGAAATGCCAGCAGACCTGTTTACCAAAGGCTTGGGAACTGTCAAGCATAACTATTTTATGCAGTTGTTGGGTATACAGGATGTATGTAATGATTAATTTAGATTTCTGAAAATTCATGTTACAGTTAACAGCTCATTTTGATAAGTGGGGGTGTTAGTTGTTTATCAAAATTAGATGCTGGTAACACTTTGTATATTGTACGGTTGGCTGTATGTGTATCTATGAAATAAAGTTTCATTCGCTTTGTCTCCTCAACGCGTGTTTGATTTATAGTTATGAGCAATGAATCTAATAACGTATCATTCATGAAAATAGGCAACTGTTGAGTAGTGACAAGTAAATAAAGGAGCGAACATACATTAACCCATAATTTAGGCGTCGCAGCAATTGAAAAAATCCATACTTAATTATAAATATTTAAAAAATGCAAAAATTCACCTCCCCCTGTGTGATTTTAACGCAAGACGTCTCGATTACCAGTCGAGTGCTCTTCCAACTGAGCTACCAGAAAGGTTTGTTATGGTGGCAAATTTTTGCATTTTATATTTTATTGCTGTGAAGTCGTAGTGCGGCACCATCTACCTATTAATTATTACACCGGGAAAAAGTAAAATAATGCGGGTGAGGCCGCAGGTAATAATTAGCATGCAATAAATAGCCGGATTATCAGGGTGTAAATTTTTCGTCTACTGAAAAAGCTGCCGGACAGGCCATCACGGAGCATGGCTAGAAGCGCAGTCGTCCCGTCTGACAATGGAGACGTTGCCTCTTACCTTACATGGTGCTCAACGTTCGCTACAATTTGCTCCTGTGTAAACATCGCGCTTCGCTTGTCAATTGCTGTGTTTAGATGTTACACTATGGGACTAACGCATATGTAACATCCTTGTTTCGCTTAAATATCGATCTATCTTGAAGTTGTCTGATCTGATCTTGATGTTATCCTTGCATACGTGAATCAAGTAATATCTGAAACCAAATTTAATTTAAATATCCATTTCTGAGTCAATATATTAGGTTGGGGAAAAAGTCTTTTCGTATTTTATATGAAAATTCAAAACATTTTTTAATAAAGTTTATTTACATTTAACTAACGTATGTAGGTGCCATTTTGTTCGATAACTTTTTGCCATCTTGTAGGTACAGACATGATGCCATTACTATAGAAATTTTGGGACTTCTGTTCAAAAAACCACGACAAGTGGTTTTGACAGTCTTCTCGTGATGTTAACCTGACATTGCCTAAATAATTCTGAAGAGACTAAAACAGGTGGAAATCAGAAGGTGCAAGGTCAGGACTATACGGCGAATGCATTAACACCTGCCAGTCAAACTCTCTTAATTTTTGCTGAGTGGCTAAAGATGTGTGAGGTCTAGCGTTATCATGATGAAAAATCACACCCCTTCTGTTAATTAATTCCGGCCGCTTTCTCTCAACTTTTTGCTTTAATCTCATTAATTGTTCACAGTAGAGTTCAGAATCGATAGTCCTGCCTGGCGGTAACAGCTCATAATGAATAATGCCCTTCCAATCCCACCATACACACAGCATCACCTTGTTGCGGGTTAACCCGGGTTTTGCCAGAGTCTGTGAAGCCTGACCGGCCTTTGACCACGACCTTTTTCGCACGTTCTTGTCGTACGTGATCCACTTTTCATCACCAGTTATAAGCTTCTTCAAAAACGGTTCGCTTTCATTACGTCTTAGTAAAGAATCGCAAATGAGTACACGGTTCATTAGGTTTCTTTCAGTGAGATCGTGAGGCACCCAAATATCGAGCTTTTTAGTGTACCCAGCTTTTTTCAAATGCGCCAAAACTGTTTTGTGGTCAATTCCTAATTCTTCAGCTACGTCATAACTACTGATATGCCGATCTTGCTCCACTTTTTCAAAAATGGCATCCATTTTATCCGTAACAGGGCGACCAGAGCGACGTGCATCTTTCACATCAAAATTTCCTGATTGAAAACGCTTAAACCAAATTTGTGCTACTCTCACAGACACTGCACTAGGTCCATAAACGTCACAAATTTTTTTCGCAGCTTGCGTTGCATTGTTGCCTTTTTTGTAGTAAAATTTTAAAATGAATCGAATTTCTTCATTAGATTCACTCATCTTGACAGTAAAAAAAACAAATGAAAATCACACATTTACCTAATTTGAATTTGGAATTATCTTTTTTAAAATTTAAACTTTTTAAAGATATCAAAACCTGCCAGATACAAATGGTATAACCAAAGAGATTTTATTACAAGTTCATACATACTATAATGCGAAAAGACTTTTTCCCCTACCTATTATGTGCTATCTAACAATAAAAGAATTTTGCAATTCGAAGCGGTAGTTCCGGAGATATGAGCGAGATAGATTGATTTGCTGTAAAACCCGGATTTCTGCCAATAACAACCTTTTTTCAACAAGTTCCGATATCCGGACCAGATTCGCGATAATTCCGCGTTCGTGCCATCGTTGCGTTTGCGCCGCACTGGCCTTGCGACACCGCGACGTGTGTGAAATGCCTAAACAGGAGCGGACAGAGGCTTTTGTTAGGGCAAAGATATGGTACAGGCATTCCTGTAGATTGTATTTTCTTTGGTGCAGGTTTTTTTATATTAGAGGGTTGCAAACGACCATGATCACCTCAGGGAAAGCAATCACCGCCGCCCAAGAGAATCAGCAACATCAATCGGTCGCCGATCCGTAGCCAAACTATACTCCTTACTTTCTTTCTCTCTAGTAACCTCACTCACTCGCAGAAACACAACAACTCACAAGAGTATTGATACCCTTCTACTGTGGAGAGAACCGTATCTGGGGAGAATGTTGGATATGGACAGATATGATAATAAACTATGTGGTGCCATTTATCTCTTTTCCACTATCAATATTTATTACCACTATCTTTGAGCCAAAGCCAACTTCACCTGAATGTGGTGCACCCTACTAATAAGTTAACGAGGGTCTGATGAAAGCAAAGTAAGGCAAAGTAGTAATAAATTAGACGAGCACAGTCTTGCGGTTCATTTAAATCATCAAGTATATTTGCATTACCTGGTGACTGACAAAAGTTCAGGCGAAAAGAGAGGTAGGGAATAGCGTATTTCTTAAGCTAACCGACTGGGGAAGTACCTCCACCTCACCGAATGAGTGAGATCACCAGAAAGAGTATAGGTTAGCAACGGATCGGCGACCCCTTGGTGTTGCTGATCTCCATGTGATAGCTTTCCATCAGGTGTGTAAGGGGTTCATCAACAAATTTAAACCAAAGCCATCTTCACCTGCACGCGGTGCACCCTGCTGACTGCCAAACGAAGCTCTGGAGAAAAGAGAGGTAGGGAGCGTAATTGTAAGCTACCCGTCTGACTACCCGGGGAGTGTACCTCCACCTCACAGAATACCGCAGCCAAATAACAATTCCCTTGAGGGTTGTTGTGTTCCTGCGAGTGACTGAGGTGACCAGAAAGGAAGGAGATGCTGCATTAGCAGCGGGGGTTGCGGCGCGAGAGCGATATTTTATGTTGCGAGCGTTAATATGGCTACGGTAACCGCTTCACATCATGCGGGCCATATGCTTGTCTGCCACTCGATGTAGTATAAAAAAAAAGGTGACTAACATGCTCGTTTATCCCCCTCGCATAAACAAAAGCAAGATAAGGCAAAGGCCGACAAAATTAGACGAGAACTGTCTCGCGGTTCATTTAAAAATCAAGTTTTGCATTGCATTACCTGAGATGGTGTGAACGGTGGCTACCACCTCGCTATCTGCACTATTTCTTCTTCCAACGCTTCATCGTCCTACGCGCAACCTCTACTCTAATACCTTCCTCAACCATCTGCCATCATTTTTACTCGGTAGATGTGACCGGCCCATTGCCACTTCAGCTTGCAAATTCTGAAGGCTATATCGAACTTTGGTTTCTCTTGAATTGAACTTGATTGAACTTGAATCAAATTTCTTCGTTTCGGATAGGATTTCTCAAAGAAACCTCGAGCATAGCCGTCTCATTGCTCCCTGCACGAGACTGTGGACCAGTTCGATGCTCAATGTTGAAGTCTCTGCACCATAAGTCAGTGCAGGGAGGATGTACTGGTTCCAATCTTCTATGCATTTTATATTAAAGGTGCGATAGTCACGTATAGCCTTTTGGTTTCCTTATCCAAAGCCGCATACTATGTTGAAGCTTTTGCAGATGCTGTCATCTCTCGTGGTCTCTTCATAAGCCAGTCTCGCTAGAGAACCTGGATTTTCGAACCTTATGCTGGCGTCCAAAGTGTTTTTTGCCGACTTCATGCATCGTCTCCGTTATTCTGGCTCCAGCCTCGTCCATGTCCGCAGTAAGTTCGAATGAGCTGAATGGGTTATGAAGTTCCAATTGGAACTTATCCGAAATTGGAGTGATTTAGGAAAGAGTCGGATGTAGATTCGACCTCATCATGCGGGCATGTACTTCATATACTCGTATGTATTTACAAAAAACCAGGTTGCACTCCGGGAGTGCGGTCAACGCTCCCTCCGTCTTACGAATTTTCGATCAGGCCACGTGTCCTGACGCGAGTTTTACATTTTTTCCCCATCCCAAAAAGTGCACAACGCCGCTAAAGAAGTTTTCACTTCAAAAATCCTCATCTTTTTAAGATTGGAGTCTAAAAGGATCAATCAGTTATTTAATAGTACATGAATTTATTTTCATCTTCTTCAGGGTTTTTTAACCTTTTTTTACATTTACAATTCATCAAACATAATTATAGAATTTGAGTACAAATTAGCTTTATTTATCAGTATAAAAATACTGTCATTTATGTGGTAAAATACAATATTCATTTATTGTGCTATCGTACACAAAAATGACAATTGATATTACATTAAAAATAAACAGCAGAAGCACGCATACATTTTCGCTGCGCGTTAGAAAGAAAGGGGGATATCACTTCCTCTCCTACGCCGCGCTTACATCTTACGAATTTTCTATCAGTCATCGTGTCCTGCCGTGAGTTTAACATTTTTACGCATCCCAAAGAGTGCACAACGCCGCTAAAGAAGTTTTATATAGGCTATATAAACTCTGTTATGTAAACTCGCGTCAGCGTGACCTTATAGAAAATTCGTAAAACGGAGGAAAAGTAGACCGCGGGCGCGGTGTAGGAAAGGAAGTAAATCCCCCTCTCTGTCTACCGCGTGGCGAAAATGTATGCCTGCTTCTGCTGTTTATTTTTATTGTAATATAAATTGCCATGTTTGTGTACGATAGCGCAATAAATGAATATTGTATTTTACCACATAAATGATAGAACTTTTATACTGATAAATAAAGCAATACGTGCGAAATTATTCGCTAACCATTCCAAAATATTTAAAAATGCACACCGTTAATGTTCAAGTTTTCACTTCTACCGGCACTCCCGGAATGCAACACGTGTTTTGTTTTGTATTTACCTTGTAGTCGATTTTGTATTCGGCATATAAACACTTTAGGCATGCTTTGTAATTATTTGTATATTTTAATTTAATTCTTTATTTTCCATTAGTTATTGTTATTATACTTCAAGTTAATAGCACTGCTTAATTGGCTTCTTTGATAAGTGCGAGTGTAAGTCAAAATAATTGTTACTCGTTCTGCTACATCATAACCGTAAGTAGTACCTATATCAAACTTCAGCTTAGATTTATGGTACATGTGTTTCACTTAGCTGGTAGAAAACCTGGAGCTCTACGGACTTAGCCGAAGATGTTTGTCAATAACTTATACGTAAGACCTATATTTCGAATCAAAATAATCGATGGTAATCGGCTTCAGCTCAGATCCGTCCAACTATAGGCCCATTGGGATAACTTCCATATTTTCCAAATTCATGGAAACTATCATTAATCAACAGCTGGTAGCATACATGGAAAATCACCAGCTGATAAGTGATCGCCAATATGGCTTCCGCCGTGTTCGCTGAGCTGGTGATCTTTTGGTATATTTGTAACGGATTGGCTACCCCTTGGTGTTGCTGAACTCCATGGGCGGTGGTGATTTCTTTTCACCGACCTACATACTCTTTGGCCCCTAAACAAAAATTTTGTAGGTTGCGTAGATTAGGGTGTGTCAAACTGCATAGCACGTTTGTTGGCATTCATTTCCGCTCTTTTCATGTTCACATTGTTACTTTTATTAATACAATAATACTTAGTAAATTTTAGAAGTAGCACATTTTCTTCACAGTGTACGTTATACTAGCGATTCGCGTCGACTTTGCCCGTGTTGGATTTCCCTCGTTTTCGCAGCATTTTTCGTTGATGCTTCGCTCGCTCTGGATGTGGTAACGTGATGTTGCAAATGCCTTCATTGATAAAATGAGCTATGATACACTAAAAGAGTTTTTCAATTCGACTCAGTACTTCCTGAGATTATCGCGTTTAACTAAACAAACAAACACTTCTGCTTTATTATTTTAGTATGGATTCAAATCTGAATATTACACACGCGTAAAAAATGTGTATCAATGTTGAAAAATTGTACGTATAGTATACATTTTTTCTTATAACATAACAAATGGGTCATTATAATAATTAATAAATCCTTTAAGATTTTTTTTTATTAAAGTTTCAAACGATTTAACGTTGAGTTTCAAATGTCTTATAGACTACAGAAGATATACAATGGCTTATACGCAGCCAGTAGATCGACGTTCACATTTTTTTTTTAATTATGCATGCATGCGAAATCCTACATTACAACAGCGTCTCATATTCAAAGTTATTATTATTATCGGTTATTAAATATTTTTTTATTTTTTTAATTGAATTAGGGTTGGAAAGGTATATTTCTTGTATGTCTTTTGGAAGTCTATTTATAATTTTCGGTAACATATGTATATTGGTATGTCCTCATACCATAATTGTTGTTATACGTTGCTACCACAAAATTAGGTATCCATTTTTATCAAGGTTACTATTACGACGTTTCTTCTGTAAATGGACAGTATTACGAGAGTCTTCTTTGAGTACAGACAATTTGATCATGCTTTGCACGGGAAGCACATTACAAAATCTGAACAACTGGGAGTAGTCGTCGGAGTGTTTTGTTTTAATATCTTTAGGTACTATGTTTTTAAGTATCCTTTCTCGTAGGTTATAAATATTGTTCAGGCCAGATTTATTTGACCTCCCTTAACTGCTGAGACCATATCTTATTATCGACTCGGCCAGCGCTAAGTATTTCTAAGCGTATTGTATGGTAACTTGTATTTTAAAATTACTAGTCGACTTATGCTTGATTTCAGCTTATTGCATACAATATTCAACATGCGGATTCCAATTGAATCTGCAATCTATTAGTAAACATACTTGTGCTTTTTCACAAATTCAATTGAATCGCAGCTACACCACTGCATCAGTTCCGAAGGCAGTTATGGCTATGATTATGAATGTATTTTACTTTTGTGGTTTTAGAGCTGTTCGAATTGTCGGTGACCCAATGATTTCTGATCGGCTGGAGTCTCTCTCTCACGCAGAGATGTTGCATCTCTTTGCGTTCTATATAAATTATACCACGGGGAGTGCTCAGATGAGCTATTTGATTTGATACCTGCCGCTGAGTTCCACTTACGTACAACTCGCCAAAAATTAAAATGCCATCCACATCATCTAGATATTTGGCGATCTACTACAGTGCGCTTTTTAAGACATTTTCTATCACGAACTGTGAAGTTGTGGAATCAGCATCCCTCAGCGGTATTCCCAAATAAGTACGACATGGGGGCCTTCAAGAACAGAGTCAATTAGCCATAAAAGGCTGGCAACGGATCGGTGACACCTTGATGTTGCTGATTTCTATGGGCGGTGGTGATTGCTTTCCATTAGGTGACGCACATGCTCACTTACCCCCCCTCATATAAAAAAATGCATATCTCGACTTGTTGTTCGGAGAATGTATACGCATCGCCTTTGTTTTATCTGCGTTCAGTACCAATACGACGTCATGCGACCACTCACAGAGCGTGTCAAAATCCATCCATTTTGTCGCAGCTATCATGTCACTATATGAGTTACCAAGTCTAACAGCGGTGTATCTATTCCTGTGATAGCTTTTAAACCAATCCAAAAGAGGACCCTGTATTCCATTCTGCCCCAACTTATTGTACAGAATGTTATAATTAAGTGTATCAAATGCTTTGCTTTAGTCAATAAAAATTACCAGTACATGTTTTTATCATTTAAATGACTGTTAATTTCATTAGTAAATTGGCACAATAGCTGTGATGTACTTTTATTAGGTACGTTGAAATCCTAATTTCGTTACTTTGCAAGAATTTATTAATTTTGTCACATACGTATCGCTCAACTATTTTATGGATGGTCGACAATATAGTGATGGGTCTATAATTGTTATAATAATTTTTGGCACGTTTTTCATGTGTTGAGCGAACAGTACCTACCTTTCCAGGGTTGGGATATACACAAGTGCTTAGAGACGTACTTATTTAATGCGTGATTGTAGGACTCATTTCGGTACATATATTTTTTAGATCAGCCCCACATATCCCGTCATAGCCGGGACCTTTATTTTAACCGACTCCAAAAAACGAGAAGGTTCTAAATTCGGCTGTATTTTCATTCGAGGTCCATTCACGTGCGACTGCAATGTTGGGTCCTTTATTATTACACGCTGTGCCGAACTCGGATCTCTCTGTCAGACATTTCCAGTCGCGTTAAAATTAAAATCTTTAAAATTCGCAAACCCCTATTAAGATCGATTTTTTTGCAGACAAGCCTATATCAACGTGTTCTGTTTTTTTTTTTTTTTTTTTTTTTATGCTACGTCAGGTGGCAGACAAGCATACGGCCTGCCTGATGTGAAACGGTTACCGTAGCCATATTGACGCTCGCAACATAAAATATCGCTCGCGCGCCGCCACCCCCGCTGCCATCGCAGCATCTCCTTCCTTCTGTGCAACTGGCATCGACATACCTGTTTCTACCTGACAACCGAGTAGTTTGTCCAGGTAAATAATAGGCAAGCCAACTGCTGCACATTCCATACCTTTTATACTTTAAGTCAGGATACAAATTTTCTTATTATCTTGATGTAGCAACATTTTATGAAAAATCATTTTTTTTTTATATAATTAAAAATAGTCTGTCCAGGATTTTTTTAGCAAACCCATTTTTAATACATTTTGCTAATATACTAAGTTTTTTTTTTATAAAATATGTTTCATTCTATTATCAGCTCGGTGAATGTCGACTTCAGTTTGGATCTTAGACTATTAGTTGAAATTTGTTTATATTAAAGTCCACAATTTGTTCGGGACATTGGTACGCGAGCGCTGCATTCCAATCGATGCCTTTGAAGCATGATAAAAGGCGACTATTATCATAGATAATTTTAACAAAAAAAACTAACTCCAAACATTACTCTACATTTATGTATGTATATACAGGCTGATGATGATGATGATGAAAAAAATATGGAACCAATCTGGAAGTATACTCTTTCAAATAAAAAAAGTTTTATTCAAATCGGTTTAATAAATGATGGAGTAATGAAATAACAAACCTAACAGTGGGTCGATACAGGCTGATGATGGTAACGATGATGATGAAAAAAAATATGGGACCAATCTGGAAGTATACTCTATCAAATAAAAAAAGTTTTTTTTTTCAAATCGGTTTATAAATCACGGAGTTAATAAATACAAACATTAAAAATAAATACAGCCGAATTGAGAACCTCCTCCTTTTTTGGAGTCTGTAAAAAACGTGAGTACGCGTCTCGTCACCCGTCACAGTCGCAGGTAGCTCGAGCGCACATCCAATTATGTAATTTTCAGCTGGCGCCGTGTGAATTGCTGCGGTTTGCACCGATATACATGATCTTTTCGTACAGTAGACAAACAAGCAAGCACCTGATGGAAAGTGGTCATCGCCGCCTATAGACATTAGTAACACAAGGGGCGCTACCAATTCGTTGTCCACTAAGGAGTTGGAGGAAGGGCAGGAAGGAAGGAGGGGATAGGGAAGGAGTTGGGCTTCCGGATCTCTCACTCACCGAACGAAACGCATTGCTGCTTCACGTCGATATTCTGTGAGAGGGTGGTACTTCCCCGGTCGAGCAAGCCCATTTCATAATTGCTCTACCACTCCAAACTATTCATCTGCAAGTATTACTACCTTTTTTTCTATCCTGTGTTATTGTGTTGTGTCTATACTGTGTTATAACACACTTAAACCGCATTTCACTCATTTTATTACGAATATTGTTCGATAATTTTAAAATTTATATTTATGCCTCCAATTACCAACATATCTATTTTTTCATTGTTTTTATTTAATAAGTTATGTAATTCCCACGCAAAGCATGTTTTGTCTGTATTGGGTGGCCTATACACTGCACATAATATTTAATAAAATAAATAAATAATAAATATTTCTGGACAATTTACACAGTGCCATCTAGTCCCAAATTAAGCGCAAAGCTTGTGCTGTGGGTACTAGACAACTGATATTATACTTAAATACATTTTTTTTTTGTAAATACATACATATAATACATAGAAAATACCCAGACCAAGACAAACAGACATGTTCATGCACACAAATATTTGTCTTGTGAGGGAATCGAACCCGCGACCTCGTAGTCAAAGTGGCCAATGCTAACCATTCGACCACCGAGCTCGTCATTTATGTCGTAATGTGATTTACTTTCAAAGGTACCAGTTATTCTGTTGTTTTAAAATAATATTTATTATGGACATACAACATTACACCCACACCCCCTCTGTTTGTTCTTAAATTATAGTACATCACATAACCAGATATACTGTATAAAGAAACACAGTTTGCATTAATGTTTACTTCCGTAAATACGGATATATATGACGCCGATGTTACGTTTACTACAGTCAACTATATAGTAAATACACACGAAATATTTAATAACATGTTGAAGTATGGAGGTTGTGATGCAAAATTATGTTTTTTAAATACATTAATTGCAATTAGGCTGCAGGCTTAAAGGTCGTGATTAGTAAGTGACATTTTCATTTTATTGAATAGAAATATAGATGTAACTCCAGCTAGCTGTTAAGGCTTCCATACGAAGTCACTTAGCGTTCTATTTTTTTTTGTAGTACCACTATGGGTCACCAAATTTTGACGCTCATCGCGGCGGCTCTCTTCTTTGCCGACTGTGCACCTCCTGGCAAACCTAATCTTCATTCAGGAGACAAGACCATCGTGGTAGTTAAAGTCAACCCAGATGCCATAACTTACAACGAACTCGTCACAAACATAAGCGCTGCTGAAGTCTCTGTCACGTGGAATGTATGGTCTGGAGATCCAGCAACTAAATCCCGTGTTTTGTTAAACGGAAAAGAAGTCTGGGTTGGGAAAGGAGGTACATCAGGAACTCCAGTATTTAAAGTGAAGAAAGGAGGACGTTACCAAATGCTAGTCGAAATTTGTAATACTGATGGATGCAATTCTAGTGATCCCGTTGAAATTGTCGTAGCCGATACGGACGGTAGTCATTTACCACCTCTAGATTTTACCAATGAAGAAAATAATAAGCCATTTAAACAGACTTCTGGTAAAGTTGTCGGTGCATACTTCGTTGAGTGGAGAGCCTATGATGGCAGGTACCCAGTTGACCGAATCCCTATTCCTAACCTGACTCATTTGTTGTACAGCTTCATACCAATTTGTGGAGGAGATGGTATCAACGAGAGCTTGAAAAAAGCAGGCAATTATGATGCTCTTCAACGATCATGTAGCGGTCGGGAAGATTTTACAGTGTCCATTCACGACATATGGGCTGCTCTTCAGAAACCACGGAAGGGACTATCTTTATGGAACGAGCCTTACAAGGGTAACTATGGACAGCTGATGATGTTAAAGCAAGCTAAACCTGAGTTAAAAATCTTGCCGTCAATTGGTGGATGGGCATTATCCGATCCTTTCTTCTTTTTTACCGATAAATCAAAGAGAAATCGCTTTGTAGCCTCAGTGAAGGAGTTTCTTGAAACTTGGAAGTTCTTCGATGGTGTAGACATAGACTGGGAGTTCCCTGGTGGCAAAGGTGCCAGTCGTAGACTCGGTGGCTCGCAAGATGGTGAAACATATGTTAGTCTTATGAAGGAACTCCGTGACATGTTGAACCAACTCTCTAATGAAACGGGCAAGAAATACGAACTGACTTCAGCTATCAGTGCTGATTGCAACAAGATTAAGGTTGTGAACTACACCGAAGCCCAGAATTACTTGGATTACATCTTCCTCATGAGTTTCGACTTCAAAGGAGCTTGGTCAAGTAAACTTGGCCACCAAACGTCACTGTACAAACCAAAATGGAGTCCAAATGAAAGACTTACAGTCGTTTCTGGTGTAAAATGTCTGTTGACTCAAGAAGTCAAGTCAGAAAAGATTATTGTTGGTGTCCCAATGTATGGCCGTCGTTGGACTGGTGTTCATGGATACACGAATAACAATGTTTTCTCTGGAAAAGTTTCAAAACGTGTTGATCATACTGGGAAATCTGACAAAATAGATTATAGGTATATAGCCAGTGGAATTGCTCAAGGCAAATGGGAATATAATTATGATGATGTGGCCCAGGCTCCTTATTTGTTCAATAATGTCACTGGAGAATTGATCACCTATGACGATGAAAGATCTGTCATCGAGAAAGCCAAATATGTTTTAAACAATAACTTAGGTGGTTTATTTGCATCGGAACTTGACGCAGATAATGGCGATATCCTGAATGCTATGAATGAAGGACTGGGCAATAGCTTGCAATATTCTGAAGGTCATGGGCTTGTCAATATAAATATACTCTTTGATCAAGAAAACAGAAAATGTAATTCTAAATTACCATTAAAACTAACTTAAAATTATAAAATAAAATGTACACCTAAATTAAATTGTACACCAATAAAAACATAATTACAATATTATAAGGAAATGTTATGCACAAAGGCGGGTTTATTTCATTTAGAGATCATTATTATTTCAACAGATTATACGAAAAATTCGTTTTGATTTAAACTGTGATTGTGAAGACTTTGTTTTATTTTCTAGCACCTTTCGGCTCCATTTGCATGGCAATTGGTCCTGTATCCTTCTTCAATATTTTTAGATTGGATATGACTAAGATAAGTAATCTTAGTCATATCCAATCTAAAAATATTGATACAGCAGGTTTTAAGTTTAGAACCGAAGTGTACGGTTCGAGATAAGTTGTTTGCCTCGTGTCATAGCTTTGGGACAAACAGTCGTCGAGGTTTTTCCAGGAGACTACCGCATCATGTTCTTCAAAAAGAGTGGGGAGCGTGAGGTTTTTTCGTTACGGAATTTCTGGATTCGGTCCCCGCGCTCAAGGCCCGCGATAGAAGCTATGCAATAGCTTAAAATACATTACAGGAATGGAAACGCATACAGTGACAAACCAGCCATTTTAGGAAATGCACATTTTAGGACATAGACACTCCAATATTTGATATTTAAAAATAATATTTGATCTTCTTTTTATTTATTACAAGAGTTTTTTTTTTTTTTTTTTTTTTCTTTATTTTATTTAGGGACTTTGGTCTTAAAAAGACATGTCAGTCCCATCGTACCTTATCCTATTTTACACTAGATTTCATACACATATTTACATTACACGCATACATAAAAACACACCTATACATAATAATATAGACGTATGCATATAGGCATAAGCATCCATACATACATCATAATTCATAACCGACGTGCTACCATATCGTATACAGCTTTAGCCCCAGAAGATGTTGGGTGGGCTAGAATGCCGTGAAAAGCTCCTACATCCCAGACATTTATCCCAAAATCGGACACCAGAGCATTTCTTTCACAATCATTCTCCACACACTCCATCAAGACATGTTGTACATCGTCAATAACACCGCACTCATTACAGTTAGCAGAGTCAACTTTTTTCATGAGATGTCCAAATTTTCCCGATGGAATGTGGCCTGAACGAATTCTGTGAGCTAAAACTGTATAACGCCTGCTTAAGTCGGCAGTTGCAAACCATGGGAGTTGAGAAAGTTGATTTTTTATACTTTTGTACCAAATTCCTTTTGTTTGTGATATGTTATTAAAGTATTCCACCCACAGATTAAATATTGATGTTTTGAAAGTGTTTAAAATTTCCGAAAAGTAAGGTTTAATTAATATTTCCGTACCCATAGTGGTGGCCATTTTTGCTAAGCTTTCTCATTTCCGCTTATCCCAATATGGGATGGTATCCACTGCAGTCTTAAAGTAACACCTTTATTCTGAAGTAAAAGAATCTGTCTGAGAATAGCATAGGCTATCGATACACCTCTGACTCCAGAGGCGCATCGAGCCAAATGCTGTAGAGCACTCTTGCTGTCAGAAATTATAACAACATTTTGTCGCTCACAACTACTAGAAAGTTGAAATTTCGTTTATAATAATAATAATAATAATAATAAGTCCGCAGGGCAGCTTGTGTGGCGAGCTGTTGTGTGAGTAGCGACACCACGGACCCGAGTCTCCAGAGAGTCGGTCAGGGCCTTCGTCTCCGACGTGTCTTCATCGGTCGGAGTGTAAACACAAGAAGGCCCGCAGGACTCTCAGCTCTGGCTTGCCTTCATTGGCCGTCCAGAGAGGAGCCGCTAGAGCTATATGCTCCAGGGGTGGAAGTGTTAAAGGGCATCACGCCGCGAGTAACTTCGGAGAAAGCGCAGCACACCTCTCGACATCCCTGAGTCACTCACACCGGTGTTGCCCCCGGCCGTTTTCCTGGCATTTCGGGGGCCCATCTAGTGAGTGGCAAGCCACCGCCTGCCGCAAATAACTAGCAATAAAAGCAGTTATGGCAGGTGTCCGTCCCTCTTCTGTAATAGCTCGGTATTAAGTTCACCCAGATCTCATCTCCATAGCCCATTTATTTTCCATCACACTTCGCAATAGTTTCAACGCCTGCCGAGACCTGCTCATGGGTATTTCGTTCCATTGACATATCCTGGAGCGGGTCACGGCGGGCGTACAACATTACATCAAACTTCTCAAAGGGGCCTCTACGCGTTGGATCCATATCTCCGCGCATGCCTATCAAATGACCGGGCTTGACCCGTGATTTAAGAGAGATAAATAATAATAATAATAAATTGTTTATTTGCTCACAAACACGGTATAAGGATCTTGATATATTTATTTTTCGCATGTTTGGCTGATACAGTCAGCATGCAAATTTGTATTGACTTAATATTAATTACAACTATTACTTCATTATAATCTAAATTATACGTTATCACACAAACTTAATAATTAAATTAACATTTGTTCATAATAAATACTACACATTTTTGCATAAATATATATATATACTATAAAAAAATTCCATTTAATAATTCATTCGTATCATAAAAGTTATACTTCTTAAGCCATTCATGCAGTCTATGTTTGAATGAATTGTGATTTTGAATTTTCATATCATTTGGTATCTTATTGTATATACGTACACACATAGCGAGACAACTCTTTACATATTTAGCTGATTTAGGATTATTGGTAAATATAAGCTTCTGTGGATTCCTTTTAACTCGTGGATTTGTTGTACCCGATAATTTGAATAATTCTTTATGCTTATGTACAAAATTACAGATTTCATATATGTAAAGAGCTGGTAGTGGCAATAAACCGAATTTATTATTTTGCATCGATATTTACGACGTTACAAAATGGTAAAATTTATTGCTAAATATATTATAGGTACGTATCTGCATGCAAGTAAATATTTATTTATTTATTCTTAAAACATTTATTAAAATTACAGCATAGGTACACCAATACGATGTTATAAGATATTTCTTTTTTTTGCTAATTCATTAAAAAATTAAAATAATTAAATAATGTGATTATTTAATTATTTTAATTTTTTAATGAATTAGCTAGATATAGAGCTAGAATAGATTTTTAATAAATTAAACAATAACTGAATTAACATAGGATATATCACACTACACTTTCAATATATTTCTGTGTCACTTCAATGATTTTCAGCAGACTACAGTGAAAAATGTCAATATCATGTGCAATATTATTTATAATACCAATGGATCGTAACAAGGGGGCGAACTTAAGTAGATTAATTCTGGCATATGGAATATACAACGCAGCGGGTTGGCGACGTGCACACATACACATCTGTACATACAGTTGGATCATCGCTAATACATCAGGGTGATGCAGCCATCCACGCAATACACTTATTACATATTTGACTACCGCAACTTCCCTTCTCACCGCCAAACACTGTACATACAAATGTGTCACTATACATACAATTATTGCAATTACGCTGCTGACTGTATTTTTTTAGATTTATTGACTAGTAAGTGATGAATTGATTAAACAGAAACTTAAATGTAACTCCAGTTAGCTGTTAGGACTTCCTTGCAAAATCGTTATATGTTCTATTTTTTTGTAGTACCGCTATGGGTCACCATATTTTGACGCTCATCACGGTGGCTCTCACCTTTGCCGAGTGTGCCCCACCTGGCAAACCTAGCATTGATGCGGGAGACATGACCTTCATGGTTGTTAAAGTCAATCAAAAAGCCAAAGCGTACAACGAACTCGTCACAAAGATGGACGCAGCTAAAATATCTGTCACGTGGAACGTAAAGTCTGGGGATCTAGCTACTGAATCCCGTGTTTTGTTAAACGGACAAGAAGTCTGGACCGGTACTGGAGATCAGGAACTCCTGTGTTTCACGTGAAAAAAGGAGGGCGTTACCAACTGGTAGTTGAAATTTGCAATTCTGATGGATGCAGATCAAGTGATCCCACTGGAATTATCATAGCTGATACGGACGGTAGTCATTTACAACATCTAAATTATACCTTCACAGAAAATAACAAGACATTTAAATAGACTTCTGGTAAAGTTGTCGCTGCATACTTTTTTGAGTGGGGAGTGTATGACAGAAAGTATTCAATAGACCGGATCCCTGTTCCTAACCTGACTCATTTGTTGTACGCCTTCATACCAATTTGTGGAGGAGATGGTATCAACGAGAGCTTGAAGAACGGAGGCAATTATGACGCTCTTCAACGATCATGCGACGGCCGCGTGGATTTTGCAGTGTCGATTCTCGACCCATGGGCGGCTCTTAAGAAACCACAGAAGGGAATATTTACAGAAAATCAGCCTTACAAAGGTAATTTCGGACAACTGATGATGTTAAAGCAAGGTCATCCTACGTTAAAGGTCTTGCCATCAATTGGTGGATGGAGATTATCTGATCCTTTCTTCTCTTTAACGAATAAATCCAAGAGAGATCTCTTTGTGGCATCAGTGAAAGATTTTCTTGAAACTTGGAAGTTCTTCGATGGCGTAGACATAGACTGGGAGTTCCCTGGTGGCAAAGGTGCCAGTCCTAATCTCGGTAGCCCGAAAGACGGTGAAACATACGTTATTCTCATGAAGGAACTCCGTGATATGTTGAACCAACTTTCTACTGAAACTGGCAAGAAATACGAATTGACTTCAGCTATCAGTGCTGATTGCGACAAGATTGAGGTTGTGAACTACTACGAAGCTCAGAATTACTTGGATTACATCTTCCTCATGAGTTTCGACTTAAAGGGACCTTGGTCACCTAGAATTGGCCACCAAACGTCATTGTACAAAACATCATGGAATCCAAATGAGAGGCATCCGGTCGCTACTGGTGTAAACTGCCTGTTAGCTCAAGAAGTCAAGTCAGAAAAGATTGTTGCTGGTGTCTCAACGCATGGCCGTGGTTGGACGGGTGGTCAACCATATAGGGACGTTTTACCTTTCTGTGTGTGTAAAGGCACTAGGGAATCTGGTATGATGGATTATAGGGATATAGCCAATGGACTTGCTCAGGGCAAATGGGAATATATTTATAATGAAGCGGCCCAGGTTCCTTATCTGTTCAATAATGCCACTGGAGGTTTGATCACCTATGAAGACGAAAGATCTATCACTGAGAAAGCCAAATATGTTTTAAAGGAGAACTTAGGTGGTTTATTTGCATGGGAACTTGACGCTGATAATGGCGATATATTGAATGCTATAAATACAGGACTGGACAATAAAGATCTCTGAAAGACGTTTCGTATTAGCCAATTTAGATCGACTATACTAAAGTTTATGTTCTCGTTCATATAAATGTTGGAATAGATATTTGCAAAATTTCCAAAGATGTTTCAACAGATTATATGAAAAAAATCTTTTGACTTTGACCGTGAATGTGAAGTTTGTGTTTTATTTACTTGCTCTCTTCTATTCCTTCTGCTCCCTTTGGTCCCATATAACCTGCATGCGAATGGAGCCGATGCCTTCCCGATCCTTCGTATACTTCAAGCCATAGTCAGACTAAATTTCGTTGATATTGATACAGCGGGTTTTAAATTTAGAACCGAACATTAGAACCGAAGTGGTCACATACTGTGCGGATTCAGAGAGGTTTTCGGCCGCTTGCCATAACTTTGGAATAAATTGTCGTCAAAGTTTTTCCAAGAAACTACAGCTGAAAATTTCTGCATTTATTTTTGAAGAACATCGTGTTCTTCAAAAAGGGAGTGAAGAAATTACGCATACTCGTACTTTAAACTGCGGTAACACCTCTGAAGAAAAATGTCTGTTCCCTAAAATATCATTTCTCAAAATACCGGATCCCTCATAATGTTTTCATTCCTAGAGTGCTTTGTTTCCGTATTGACTGCATTCGAATAATAACTCCATCTCATAACGTCTGCAAACCAATAATGTCTTCATTTTCATGTCTTTATGTAGCTCTCATACAACGACGCGTAATTAAAGTAGACTCCGCCACGCTACTTCAACGGGGGATTATTGGACTTTCTGTCAGTCCGTCCGCGGCATAGTTCAGTGGCTATTAGTACTAGAAAACTGAAATTTGGCATGGGTATACATATTTACTGCGCGACAAAATGATAACATTTATTTTACCCTAAAAATGGGAAGTACTTCTCCCCTACATGTAATGTGAGGATAATTTTTTTCCTTGTCTATCCTATGATGTGGAGAATCGTTGGACAGATCTTTCAAAAATCTTATGAGTGCGTAAAGACCATTTTTCGATTAAAAGCTCCGTTTGCGAAATATTGAAATTTTGGGGTGTAAGAGGTTCATCAACATCTTTGAACCAAAGCCAACTTCACTTGCGCGTGGTGCACCCTGCTGACTGACAAACGAAGCTTAGGCGAAAAGAGAGGTGGGGAGCGTAATTGTAAGCTACCCGATTGGGAAATGTACCTCTACCTCCCAGAATACCGCAGCCAAATAACAAATCCCTTGAGGGGGTTGTTGTGTTGCTGCGAGTGAGTGAGGTCACCAGAAAGGGTTACTAGCTATATTTTGTAATAAAAATAAAATGAATTGTTTACTTCCGGTTTTTTAACTGAAGAAAATTATTTTTCAAATTTGTAGTAAATGGCAAGAAATACATTTATTTGTTATCAAACGTCCAATACTTAGTTTATTTTTTATAAAATTTAATATTAGCAGAAAAAGCTTACGAAAAATCCGTTGCTCAAATTCCGCCAATTTTTTAAAAGCCAACAAACTAGAAACTAAGGTTTATAAAAAAATATATAATTACGAGTATACGAGTACATCCATTCAGGTCTTGTAGTAGTACCTATAAACTAAATATGAACAAGATCTAAAACCTGTAATTTTTTTTGCTGTCCGCTTCACGTGAAATGTCCCCTACGCTACTTTGCGAGCTTCCGCCATCAATTAGTTTATGCAAATTACTGACGACCGACACCCACCCACTACCGTTATTAGTTGCATGCGACTGCCGTGGCTGCTTTGGTTGTATCTGCTCCAGCTGCTGTTGTCGTCTCGGCGAATCTCCAACATCTGAAACAGAAGAAACATGCGACTGCTGCCGCCCCGACTGCCATGGTCTTCTCTGCGACACGTGTTTTGCTTCTACTCAGGCGATCTGTAGATGTTGATGGTTAGAACAACAACCTACAAATGACAAGTCCATCGCATTACCGGCCTTTATATTGTGTTTGAAGTGGAGGGGGTAGTGGGGGTATAATAAAATATAGTAAGGATTGGAGAATTACTAACGTCAAGTTGTTTATTCATTAAAGGAATGTTTGTGTATTATTATTTCAAATTTTATTGTTCCCTAATATTAAGTTTTAATCCTTCGTCTGTCATGTGAAGTATTTTGTGTGTATTATTGGGAGATAAGTTGTTTCCTTCATCTATAAGATGTTCAGCGAAGTGTAACTATTCTGGACTGTCGTTTCTATAGACTGATATATGTTCGTTAAATCTTGTTTGAAAATTACGTCCGGTTTGACCTATGTTTGAATAAAATACTCCAATCTGTTGCCACACCTAAAACAGAGACAGACACAACATATATGACAGCACACAATGTTAGTTAATTATAGTTTTGACAAACAACTTAAAGTCTAATGTTATTTATGTTAATGTAATTAGACAAAATATACACAAAAGTGTATATTTGGAGGAGTTCACAAATGTCAGAAGGGATCTAAAATCGATAGGCCGGGGGATAGAAGGAGGGAGGAGATTGTACAAGGATGAGGAATTTTTGGGACAATTAAAAAAGATATGGTCTGGGGTTCCCTCGCCCAGACCACACTCGCACAGTGAGCTATCCCTCACCCTGATTTTTGCTAGGAACACGTACGTACAGGCGTGTCCTATTCTTAAGCGACAGATTACTGACGTTGCCCGTTTATTGATGTCGCGATATTTAAAAAACCAAGGTTTAGGTGGAATGTATTCCTAGATAGACGCATAGTATTTGCCCTTCACAGTCTTGGATATGTGCCACGTCATATTCCATCTAGTAGTCAGCTTTTCTTGGGCGAGCGGGAGTAGGTCGTACGAATATGACATACACCTAGGAGACAAACTACCACTTTGAATGGCCTCCCTAGCACAACTATCGACCGTTTCGTTTCCAGGGATTCCTCTATGACCTGGAATCCACACAAGAATTACTTCTAAACCCTTCAGGCGGCATTTATATAATGCTTGTTTTATAGACAGAATGACGGGGGCCTTTGATTTGCTACGAAACTGATTAGCGGCAATCGCAGCTAAGCAACTTTTGGAATCTGTAAAGATAATGGTTTTTGAGATGTTGTGTGCCTCTATATATAATACAGCCTCCAAAATTGCAGTGGCCTCACCAGTAAAAACAGAACAAACAGCCGGGCATTTAAAATTTAGGATTATTTTGTATACAGGGATCCAAACTGCTGCTCCCACATAACATTGGTTAGACATTTTTGAGGCGTCGGTATACACGGTGATTTGAGGGAATTATTTGTTTTGAGGGCAACGTGAATATAATTTTTCTGAACATATTGGCTATTTTGTCGGTGATTTTTCCTAGGTTTGATAAAATCTCGGTGTATTTATCAGAAAAAATAAAAGTTATTTGGTGTCTTACTGAAACGACATGAAAAATATAATAGAATGATGAAATACGTAGTGCCACCTATTAGGGAATAGTAAAACCACGAAAAACTTCGTAGCACCTAGACATCTAGCGTTGAAATTATTTCGAATAATTAAAATATTCAAAGCAATCTCAATCGCAGCTTTGTCTTACGAATTTTCGATCAGGCCACGCGCGTCCTGACGCGAGTTTAATATTTTTTTAACCATCCCAAAAAGTGCGTCATTAAGGCGATTACATCCGTCAACGACCTTGGGCATTTGGCGAGTTCCCCGCGCGCGGTCCCCGCACCGCCCCCACCTCACCGCAGTGTAACATCGCGTTGCGCGCTTTATGAATAGTAAAGCGCAGTTGGGTCATAATTTGTCTCATACATTTATACCTTTGCGGAACTGGTCGCTTAGAGACAAATAGAAGTACTTAACCTACATTATCTGTATTACGTACAACCTATCGACTAGCATTCCATTCGTCTGACAATTCTAAACGTTTTGATCCCTTTCTGATCATACGACAGGGAGTAAATTTTTGATAAATACTTATTCTTATAATCTAATATATTTCTAATTTCTTCTTAGGGCATTATTGAAAGATAATCCAGAAGCCTCCTAGCTAAATTCTTATAGAGGGATTCTAAAATGTGGGTTTCGATTGTAAAGGTGTCAGGATTCTGTACTGAACACTCTACTAGTACTGTAGGCCAATACGTAAACTACCCATTTCCGCTGGCGCTGACTCTTATCTATTGCAAAGAAATGCAGTTTTTTTTATATATATAGGTATATTTGATCAGTGCTAGATAAAAACGGACATGAATAACTTACCGCGTGGTTCATAATAATGTTGTGCAAACATTTGTTTTCTTTTTTTTTAATTATGAAAACATATCTTTATTAAAATGTTTTGGTAGTGAAATAAGAACCCGAATTTCGATAATAAAATCATATTCTTTTATTTTATATTAGGTAATTATAAAAAAATATGTATAAGTAAATACCTATTAAAATTGAAATAAAATATTTTATAAAATATTTTTTTCATAATGTATACCTAGGCATTGATCAGACAAAATAATAAAATCGTTGGGCGTAGCGTAAACTTGAGCTGATTGGATAGAAACACGGGCCCAACGATTTTATTATTTTGTCTGATCAATGCCTTAGACTGATGAGGGAGAGAGGTGTGATGACTGAAACCTCGGACCTACCGAATTATTTTTTAGCTTTTAGTACATTACTTTCAATAAAACTGTTTAAATTAAAAATGTTTTTTTTTTTCATAATTTTTATTTTCTAGTTTTTAGTTTCTAATTTCATTACATAGTACTTCTCATTCAATTAAGTTTAGATTTGACTTATGTCATATTTTTTTTACTTTTAAATTTGTCTTGTATTAATTTGATACCCTTAATGAAAATTGAGAAAATATGTAACCGCCAACCGGCCATTTTGTTGACGGCCATCTTGGTTTTTATTATAATATTCATGAGAGCGACGAGCGACGAGCTGTGTTCTACTAGTCAAGCTCTTTCATTTGATACCCATATAGTGGTAGTCGTGACAAAATGTGTAAACCACCATTTTGTAGCGGCGGCGGCCATCTTGGATTTACAATGAAACAGAATTTATTTAATTGTATTGTCACCAGAACTAAAGGTGTGTACCAAATTTCAGATCAATCTGTCATCATGGAATGGGGTCAAATTTCAATTACTAGATTTGACCCAAAAATATAAACAAACAAATAAATAAACAAACAGGTCAAGCTAAATAAAACCGTTTAAAAACTAAAAAACCCGACTGCTTTTTTTTTTCATGTGAACTGTGTTCTACTAGTCAAGCCCTTTCATTTGATACCCATATTGAGGTAGTCGTGACAAAATTTGTAAACCGCCAGTTTGTAGCGGCGGCGGCCATCTTGGATTTACAATGAAACAGAATTTATTTAATTGTATTGTCACCAGAACTAAAGGTGTGTACCAAATTTCAGATCAATCTGTCATCATGGAATGGGGTCAAATTTCAATTACTAGATTTGACCCAAAAATATAAACAAACAAATAAATAAACAAACAGGTCAAGCTAAATAAAACCGTTTAAAAACTAAAAAACCCGACTGCTTTTTTGTGTAATTTGGAAATGAAAAACCCCTAAAACAAGAAAACATGTAGCAGTCGGGTCGGGACCCATTCTAGAAATGGAGGCTTAGTGAATTTAGAGCACATGTCCCGACTGCTACATGTTTTATTGTTTTAGAGGTTTTTCTTTTCCAAATTACACAAAAAAGCAGTCGGGTTTTTTTAGTTTTTTAAATTACCTACCGATTTTATTTTACGTTTTTTAGTTTTATTTATTTTGATTTATGCACGACATTGCATATATCAAAATAAATAAAATTAAAAAACGTAAAATAAAATCGGTAATTTTTTTTTCTCCACAGTAAATACATATCTAATGACACCCCTCAAGCTAAAATTCATTGAGCCGTTCAGACTGTGGCGCGCCTTTGAATTTGAACTTGGTGCCAAAAATCCGCCATTTTGATTTTTTTTTATTTTGACACAGCAAATACGAATCTAACGACACCTCTCAAGCTAAAATCCATCCAGCCATTCAGGCTGCAGAGCGTGCCAAACAATTATACATACATACTCTTGAAAAACATAACCCTCCTTCTGTCGCAGTCGGGTAAAAACAATGCGACGACAGGGCACAATGAACAGTGGAATGGAGCGGCGCGCGGGGGTGGGGTCTTAAGCAACCTAACATAGGTCCGTTTAGCAACACGTCTCGTCCCGCACTGATATTTTAGACGAGCGAGGGGAATTCGAACCTCGCGAAATCGATTTATCTTTCTTGACTAGTCAAAAATATTTTTTTTCGATAACCGAATAAACCAAGTTATGTAATTACATATAATGAAAAAGTATACAAAATTTTAGATGATTTCGATACATATTGTAGGAAATAAATGGTTTTATGTTGAAAATTATAGTGGTTTTTAATAATTTTTTTCTATGAGTTTCTTAAATTATTTTAAATTCTGATCAAACCATGTTCTTGTGTATATCTTGCAAAATATTATATATTTTTTTCAGATCAGTAGGCTTAATATTTAGCGAGAAAAATGGTTTTATAATAACCTATTATTCGAATGTTGGCCACTGTATACGCCTTAACCGCTACGCCACCTAGCTCGTCTATAATGTAAATAAATATTCCAGGCCTAATTGCACACCACCTTCTAGTTCTACGTTAAGCAAAGCCTGTACTATGGATGCTAGATAACTGATATTAAATTTTTGAAGTGAAAACTTCTTTAGCGGCGTTGTCCGCTAAAGAAGTTTTCACTTCAAAAATTACTAGTTACTACTAGCATCTAGCATACTAGTAAAAATTACTACTAGCATCCATAGTACAGGCTTTGCTTAACGTAGAACTAGAAGGTGGTGTGCAATTAGGCCTGGAATATTTATTTACATTATAGACGAGCTAGGTGGCGTAGCGGTTAATGAAGCGGCTTCGACATCAACGCTCGTGGGTTCGATTCCCACAGAGGACAAACATTTGTGTGCATGAACATGTGTGTATGTCTTGGTCTGGATGTTTTCTATGTATCATAAGTATGTATTTACAAAAAAAAAGAAAGTATTTACGTATGTTTATCAGTTGTCTAGTACCCATAACACAAGCTTCGCTTACTTTGGGGCTAGATGGCGTAATTTGTCTGACAATATTTATTTTATTTAATGTTGATTTATATGTACATACTTAAGGCTTTTTCTGAATAAATGAATATTGTATTTTACCACATAAATGATAGCACTTTTTTACTGATAAATAAAGCAATTCGTGCGAAATTATTCCTTAACCATTCCAAAATATTTAAAAATGTACAACATTAATGTTCAAGTTATCACTTCTACCGGCACTCCCGGAGTGCAACCCTTTTTTCGTATTTACCTTTTAATCGATTTTGTATTCGAATAATAACTTTAGGCATGCTTTGTAATTATTTGTATATTTTAATTTATTTTTTTGTTTTCCATTAGTTATTGTTATTACACTTCAAGTTATTAGCATTGCTTAATTGGCTTCTTTGATAAGTGCGAGTGCAAGTCGAAATAATTGTTACTCGTTCTGGTACAACATAACCGTAAGTAGTACACGTATTTATTGGAAAAATAAACACTCGTTTGTAAAAAAAAAAAATCTAAATTGGTCCCTGTTATGCTTAATACATCCAACCGACATTTTTAATTTAAAGCTATTTACAGTATAATAGGAATAAAAATATCACGCCGTATAAGTTTTGGGAAGCATGTGCTTAAACTGCTACAATCTGTTGTGAATATTTGACGAGGTCGGTGGCGTAGCGGTCAATGACGCGGCTTCGACACCAACGCATGTGGGTTCGAATCCCACATAGGACAAACATTTGTGTGCATGAACATGTTTGTTTGGTCTGGGTGTTTACTATGTATCATAAGTATGTATTTACAAAAAGAAAAATGTATTTACGTATGTTTATCACTTGTCTAGTACCCATAACACAAGCTTCGCTTACTTTGAGGCTAGATGGCGCTTAAAAAAATATCATCATCATCAATATGTCATTTCAGTCCACCACAGGAGCACGACCCTATCTCGTTCGTCACAGACAGGAGGACTTGGCCTACACTCCCCACGCTGGCCAGACGAGTTGGGGAGGCCTGGGGCCTTACCACAAGCTCTAAACGCAGGAATGGAACCATCATGGTTGCGAATTTATGAATGAAATTCATTGATAAATACGCAACCATCATAGTTCCATTCCTGCGTTTAGAGCTTGTGGTAAGGCCCCTGATCGATGTTTTATAATGTATTTCCCTTAGTCGTTCCCTTGTACGACATCCACGGGAAGAGACGGAGTGATTCTATTCAGTGAGGCCAGTTCGTATATCTTATGTATATCTCCCAATTTGGCGTAATTTGTCGGTTGGATCTATACTGCTTAACAGTGTTTAATTCCCTACATTATGGTTTTGTAGTAACGTGATGAGAGGGTGCTCCGAGGAACACCAATGATGTACACACTTGTTGTTGAATATGAATAGAGCCTTTATTATAATGCCTTAATGCTATTTATACTACTGGGTTGCCGCTGACCAAGCAATAGATAGATAGATAATATTTTTATTGGTTTGCTGTTACACTTTTTACTTAAGCTAGAGAAAATACACATAATTAAACAAATACAAACAAATATTGACAAATATGGAAAAGTCTAAAGATGCGCATGTGCACTAGCAACACCAATTGGTTGGAGGCTCAGTGACAATTATTGCCCCTAGAGGCAAACCACTGCTTTTCAGCTTCCACCTTTAGGAAAATCACTGAATCGCCGAATCAATATGCGTCTATGTCGCAGTAAACCATTAAGTTACGGTAAAACATACAAATTAGCCATTGTGCTCTACATACTACAGCTCCCCCGAAAAGTCCCTTTCACCCCCGGGGTGCTTTAAAAAAAATTAAACGCATATAACTCGTTTTCATTTTTGAAAATATGAAATACCTAAACTACGATTTTTGAAATTATGATGTACCTACTTTAATCACCATATAAAACAATAAATTTGGGGTGTAAGAGGTTCATTATCATCTTTGAACGAAAGCCAACTTCACCTGCACGCGGTGCACCCTGCTGACTAACAAACGAAGCTCTGGCGAAAAGAGAGGTAGGGAGCGTAATTGTAAGCTACCCGACTGGGGAATGCACCTCCACCTTACAGAATACCGCAGCCAAATAATAATTCCATTGAGGATTGTTGTGTTCCTGCGAGTGAGTGAGGTCACCAGAAAGGAAGGAGATGCTGAAGATCATAAAGTATAATACAATTAAACATAAGAAAACATAATATCTTATTTAAAAAAATTACAATGAAACAGACATATGCGATTTTCCACAAAAATTTGCATAGACATGCAGAGTCAATAAGTAATAAATAACAGTCCAGGGGCTTATATGTCTTTGTTACTTTTTTAACGTCATACATACTATAGAATATGTACCTTTATTGTTTTATACTTTCTTGTAATGTTAAATAAGAAACATTTCTTTTTTTTTTCTTTTTTTTCTGCGGCATCTGCCGGTATATTTAATAATAATAATAATAATGAGAACCTCGTTAAGGCCGAGAAAGAGGAACTTTCTAAGTACTTGGACTTGGCCCACGAGGTTACCAACATGTGGCATGTGGACGATTATTGTTCCGATAGTCGTGTCAGTAAACGGACTTATAGCTAAGAGCCTCGACCATCACCTTGAGAGGCTCACGCTAGGCAGCTGGGTCAAGAACCAGATGCAGAAGGCGGTTCTTCTGGACACGGCCCGCATTGTGAGGAGATTCCTCACTCTGGAGCCCTAACCACCGGTAGTTTGGGTCTTCGCTCCACTATTTATATACATATTTATATTTAAAAATGTTAAAAATTGAGAGAAAATATGAATAAATGAAATAATAAATATTGTCAGACAAATTACACAGCGCCATCTAGCCCCAAAAAAGCGAAGCTTGTTTTATGCGTACTAGACAACTGATAAACATACGTAAATACATTTTTTTTTTGTAAATACATACTTATGATACATAGAAAACACCCAGACTAAGACAAGCAGACATGTTCATGCACACAAATGTTTGTCTTGTGCGGGAATCGAACCCGCGACCTCGGAGTCAAAGTGGCCATTGCTAACCATTCGACCACCGAGCTCGTTTCTTTCTTTTTTTTTTAAGGTAAACTTAAACAACTGCCAGTATTTTTATTTATTATATATTTAATGCATAAGTGTAAAATATATCTAATTTCAAAATTGAATAAACTAGGAAGAAAAAACTCGATATTTTTCCAATACCTACAAATATCACTTTCGTTCATTAAAAGTAAAATTTTGTATCGAAAGAAATTTCCATTTAAATTTCTTTCGCACTGTTGCCGATAGAAAGTGATGAATGTGATGATTATAGTTAGAGCTATGTTAAAACAAAAATCAAGCGCAGCGTGGGACGTCCACCCACAAGGTGGACAGACGACCTCATTAAGACCGTGGGATCGCGCTGGATGCAAGCCGCTTCCAACCGGTCTTATTGGAGATCTAGAGGGGAGGCCTATGTCCAGCAGTGGACTTTAAATGGCTGAGATAAATAAATAATAATAAATAAATATTGTCAGACAAATTACACAGCGCCATCTAGCCCCAAAGTAAGCGAAGCTTGTGTTATGGGTACTAAACAACTGATAAACATACGTAAATACATTTTTTTTTAAATACATACTTATGATACATAGAAAACACCCAGACTAAGACAAACAGACATGTTCATGCACACAAATGTTTGTCCTATGTGGGAATCGAACCCACGAGCGTTGGTGTCGAAGCCGCGTCATTGACCGCTACGCCACCGAGCTCGTCAAATGATGATGATGATGATGAAACAAAATTCATTAAAACAATTAACTGTTGAAAGAGGATATTAATAACAGAATTTAGAATCCATTCTTCGTCAACCCATAATCATCCCACTGCTGGGATACTGGTACCCCTCAATCGAAGGAGTTTAGAGCGTACTCCACCACGCTGCTCAACTACGAGTTGGCGGAGGCCAGTGTTTTTAAACCGCCTAAAGGCCTTGGCCTAAAGGACTTGGCTTAACGACTGTCACCTAACAACAGCAGGCGGGACCGAAGACCTTGCCCTCCGAAGCACGGAGGAGCTCGAGATAAATAAACTCATCCATAGACAGACTACGGCTAACGTTGCTTAACTTGTGTAACATATTAACAACTTTGTTAGGTAACAAGTGTGCCAAATTACAGCTCAATCCATATTAGATTATCGCGAGAACCTTCTCGCGATAATCTAATATGGCGGAATCCACATGACTATTTATATTCATCACTTTTTCACACCCATTTATAATTATCATATTAACTCATGATATCGGTATCAAATGAACGGCTTGATGTAAATAAACTTTTTAGTTCTTTTTTTTTTTATACTACGTCGGGTGGCAGGCAAGTATACGGCCCGCCTGATGTGGAAGCGGTTACCGTAGCCATATTAACGCTTGCAAAATAAAATATTGCTCGCGCGCCGCCACCCCCGCTGCCAACGCAGCATCTCCTTCCTTTCTTTCTGGTGACCTCACTCACTCGCAGGAACACAACAACCCTCAATGGAATTGTTATTTGGCTGCGGTATTCTGTGAGGTGGAGGTACATTCCCCAGTCGGGTAGCTTACAATTACGCTCCCTACCTCTCTTTTCGCCAGAGCTTCGTTTGTAAGTCAGCAGGGTGCACCACGTGCAGGTGAAGTTGGCTTTGGTTCAAAGATCTTGATGAACCACTTACACCCCATAGAACACTTTTTTTTAAGTCTTGGTAAAACGACGGCCCTCACATAAACCATCGAGACCTGATAGATTTAATGTAATAAAGAAAGAGCAATTGTAAAACAAACGTGTTTTATTACAGATAAATCACCACAGACAAGTGAGGTGCGAACAATGTACTATAACGATAGTGATGTGTCTACATATTAGTGTTGTGCCAATCGGTAAAGAAGGGATTGCATATTTACAAATTCAACACTCTTACCAAATTGTAGCCCTTCTTTCAAATATTAAGAAACAATAGAAAACATTAACAAAAAAAAATATATTCACAACATAGTATTGGTTACTGTCATACAATACAATATGCATGAAATATTAAGAAGTCTTAATTACATTTCAAAATGAGCCAGTACTAACTCTTACCTAACAATCACCGTGCCAACAGATACAAGTTAAAACGTATTAATCAAGTTAAAGTACATATTCCTATCTTATTTCTTAAATACTGAAACCGGTCTCTAGGCAAAACCTTTGTAAATATGTCAGCATATTGCTCTTTGGTACATACATACTTCAGACTAATGTATTTATTTAAATACTTTTCTTTTATGAAGTTATATTTTACATCTATGTGTTTGCACCGTTTGTGATAGTCAACATTCTTAATAAGACACATTGCACTTTGATTGTCCATATGTAAAATCACTGAATCTGAAATGCACTTATATCTATTAAAAGTTGTTTTAACCACATAGCCTCTTTTGTGGTAGCACATGCTGCCATGAACTCAGCTTCCGTTGTGGATAAAGCAACACTCTGTTGATGTTGTGTTGCCCATGTTACTGCAGCTCCATTTTTTATAAAAACATATCCGGTCAAGGACCGTCGTGTACATATGTCTTTAACATAATCTGCATCACTATATGCCTGGAGATTATTGTCATGTGATGATGTGTAACACAAATCATAATTTTTAGTTTCTTTCAGATATTTCATAATCTTTTTAACAATATTCCAGTGGGTTTGATCATAGCTATTTAGATGTCTACTCACCAGACTGACTCCATACATAATACCAGGTCTGCTTACTATATCCAGGTGCATTAGGCTGCCAACAGCTTCTCTGTACCGGATACTCTTGTCTGGTTCAACTGAGCTTTTCTCCAGAGTAGTATGTGTGTCCACTGGAATGGAGTTACCATTAGCATTCTGCAAAAGCGAAATCGTTAAGTGTTCTATTTTTTTAGTGCCAATACGGTTCACCATATTTTGACGTTCATCGCGGCAGCTCTCACCTTTGCCGGGTGTGCATATCCTGGCAAACCTAACGTTGATTCCGGAAACAATACCTTCATGCTTGTTAAAGTCAACCAAGAAGCCGCAACATACAACGACCTCGTCACAAATATAAACGGCGTCTCTGTCACGTGGAACGTATGGTCTGGAGATCCAGCTACTAAATCCCGTGTTTAGTTAGACGAAAACGAAATCTTAAAGTTAAACGTTTTAAATTTAAAACCGAAGTGGTCACATACTTTGCCATAGCTTTGGAATAAATAGTCGTCGAGGTTTTCGAAGAGACACATCATGCTGTTCTTCAAAAAGGGAGTGAAGAAATTTTCATACGCATACACGTACGGGCTTATATACTCTTTTTTTTTATATTACGTCGGGTGGCAGACAAGCATACGGCCCGCCTGATGTGGAGCGATTGCCGTAGCCATATTAACGCTCGCAACATAAAATAACGCTCGCGCGCCGCCACCCCCGCTGCCAATCCAGCATCTCCTTCCTTTCTGGTGACCTCACTCACTCGCAGGAATACAACAACCCTCAAGGGAATAGTTATTTGGCTGCGGAATTCTGTGCGGTGGAGCTACATTCCCCAGTCGGGTAGCTTACAATTACGCTCCCTACCTCTCTTTTCGCCAGAGCTTCGTTTGTCAGTCAGCAGGGTGCACCGCGTGCAGGTGAAGTTGGCTTTAGTTCAAAGGTGTTGATGAACCACTTACACCCCTTCAAAGGTCAACTGAAGTGGTGACTCTGAAGTCAAATGTCTGTTGCCTTAAATGTCCTTTTTCAAAATATCGGAGCTCTCATAATGTTTACATTCCTAGAACGCCTTGTTTCCATATTGTCTGCATTCGAATAATAACTCCGTCTCATAATGTCTGCAAACCATACTTTTAATATCTTTATGTAGCTCTCGTACAACGAAGCGCAATTGAAGTATACTTCAACGCGGATTTATTGGACTGTCTGTCAGTCTGTTTGCGGCATAGTTCAGTGGCTATCAGTACTAGAAAGTTGAAATTTTGCATGGGTATACATATTTATGACGCGATAAATTAGTAAAATTTATTTTACCGTAAAAAAATTTTAATTTTTAATTTTAAAATAAATTAAAATGTAGTATAATTTTTTTTAGGGAAGTGCTCCTCCACTACATGTAATGTGAGGATGATATTTTTTTCCTTGTCTATCCTATGGTGTGGTTAGGTTATGGAATCGTTGGATAGGTCTTTTCGAAAATATTGCGAGTGCGTGAATACCATTTTTAGATTAAATGCTCCGTTTGCGAAATATTGAGTTTGCCTTGTAGATTGTTCGTAGATATGTGAAAAAATTCACGTCAGTATTTTATATAATGAATTTAAAAGGAAAACTATCACAGCTAAGTAGGCTTTACAAATTAACGAGTAATAACGAACTTAAAAAATGTACTTGGAGAACACAAAATTTATTGAAAATTGCTTAAACGAAGTTGTTAGTTATATAAAACAGGTAGTAAACATAAGTTTATGAACCTTGTAACATTATGGAACAATAAAAAAAACCTCTCAGGCTTATAGGAGGCATTTTTTTTTACATTTCATGTTCATAATAATGTCCTTAACATAATAGTTACCAATTATTGTATAATTTTCGTTGAGTACATAACCGGTGAGTTTACAATTGTTTCTCGACAAACCCATGCTCGAAGCTCAGGTAGCTTCGAGCATGGGTTATACTGAAAATCAGTCTCATGTAAGTGCTGAAATTATGAAATTGACATAAATTGACTATTAAAATATTACATTGATACTGTTCTATTGATTTAGTTTTCAAACTTATATTAAAACTACTAATCTTCTTTCTTTGTCCTGGCTTTTATCCCAATTTATTTGGGGTCAGCCCTCCTAATACTGTTGTGCCACACCGTACGGTTGTGGGTTGTTTATTAAAACTACTAATATACATTGTAATTTGTTGCAAGTGCATATCATGTACATTTTATAAGCCATTATTGGCTGAATGTCCAGGCTCTAAACATACATGACTAATATCTGTATTCAACCACATTCATAGTAAATAAATAAAGCATTAATTCATTCATTCAATCATTCAATCATACAATCATTCAATCAATCATTCAATCATTCAATCATTCAATCATTCAATCATTCAATCATTCAATTATTCAATCATTCAATCATTCAATCATTCAATCATTCAACCATTCAATCATTCAATCATTCAATCATTCAATCATTCAATCATTCAATCATTCAATCATTCTATCATTCTATCATTCAATCATTCAATAATTCAATAATTCAATCATTCAATCATTCAATTATTCAATCATTCAATCATTCAATCAATCAATCATTCAATAATCATTCAATCAATCAATCAATCAATCATTCGATCATTCAATCAGTCATACATTCATTGAGTACAATCCAATTGTCAAGAATGTCCGTTTATGTGGAGACGGTCAATTTGTTTTTGCATGTTGTTTTTTTTTCTGACAATAAATGCTTATTATTATTATCTGTTCATCTTTTATTCACTTTTTCTTAAATTTATAAAATACATTATTAAAATCCTAATAAAATATAACTCTAAAACTATAAATTATTTATTAAACTCACAAATTAATAACAATGTTAAAGGTGGAGCCTTATTTTTGTGTTGAGGTATGACGTCCGCACATCCAACCATACTACACATGTAAGGCTTCTTACAACTCCTATTGCTGCTTGCGTGTCATATGAAAACTCTAACCTTATTGAGAAAACCCCAAAGACGCGATTTGCTACTTGTATTTAGTGACGGAATGGGTTAAAAAAACACAAATAATTCTATGGTGGCAGAGGTAGTATATATAAATTCATTACATTGAAATCAGCCTATAAAACATTATTTCACCCAATTAACAGATGAGGGTATATTTTTCTAATCTCGGATCTTAGACTATTATAATAATCTTTTATTAGAAATATATCACATATTTTATAATATGTATGATTTAAGTTAAATTTGTGATGACTTAGCGTCACAAGTTGTTATTTTTTTTTAGCATGTAACCTTTATTTAATCTATACTAATATTGTAAATGCGAATGTGTCTATATGTCTGTTATCTCTTCACGCTTACACCGATAAATGGATTTGGAGGAACCTTTCGGCAAAATCTGTTGATTTTTTTATTTATTACATGTAAGTACACAATAAATTTTACAACAGTATGTCAAACTGCATAACAAATTTGTCAGTATTCATTTCCGCTCTTTTCTTGTTCCGTGGAAGTCGTACAAGACGACTAAGGGAAATACATTATAAAACATCGATCAGGCCTCCCCTACCCGTCTGACCAGCGTGGGTAGTGTAGGTCAAATCCTCCTTCTGTCTGCGACGGACGAGAGAGGGTCGTGCTCCTGTAGTGGAGACTAAAATGACCTAATGATGATGAATCACAGTTTAGAACGCACATCCCCACCGCAATATAATGTTATACTAGCAATCCTCGCGGGCTTCGCCCGTGTGAGTTATCCTTGTTTTTGCAATATTGTCCGTTGAATATTTTACTCTTTTTAGACGTGCCATGATGTTATACAGCCTTCCTCGATAAATGGGCTATTCAACACTAAAATTGGTTAGACTAATAGTCTAAAATTAAATAGTTTTTCAATTCCACCCAGTAGTTACTGAGATTAGTGCGTAAGCGTTCGGTTAAAACCGAACAAACAAATTCATCAGTTTTTTCATCATCATTAGCATCGATTCAAATCTAAATATACATGTAGGTACGCACCTGTATGCATGTAAATATGTGTATAAATATATGTACAATTTTTGCATTTAGGCTGCTGACTGTTTTTGTTTAGATTTCGTGATTAGTAAGTGATGATTTGATTTTATTAAATAGGAGCTTAAATATAATTCCAGTTAGCTGTTAAGGCTTCAATGCGGAATCGTTAAGTGATTTGTTTCTTTCAGTGCCACTATGGTTCACCACATTTTGACGCTCATCACCGCGGCTCTCATCTTTGCCGAGGGTGCATGTCCTAACAAACCTAACGTTGATTCGGGAAACAAGACCTTCATGGTTGTTAAAGTCAACCAAAAAGCCAAAGCTTACAACGAACTCGTTACAAAGATGGACGCAGCTGAAGTGTCTGTCACGTGGAACGTAAGTTCTGGAGTACCAGCTACTAAATCTCGTGTTTTGTTAGACGGACACGAAATCTGGGCTGGTAAGGGAGGTAGATCAGGAACTCCTGTGTTTCAAGTGAAGAAAGGTGGACATTACCAACTGATAGTCGAAATTTGCAATTCTAATGGATGCAGTTCTAGTGATCCCACTGAAATTGTCGTAGCTGATACGGACGGTAGTCATTTACCACGTCTACGTTTTACTATCGAAGATAAAAACAGAATATTTTTACAGACTTCTGGTAAAGTTGTCGCTGCATACTTCGTTGAGTGGGGAGTGTATGGCCGAAATTATACAGTAGACCGAATTCCTGTTCCAAACCTGACTCATTTGTTGTACGCCTTCATACCAATTTGTGGAGGAGATGGTATCAACGAGAATTTGAAGAACGGCAGCAGTTATGAGGGTCTTCAACGATCGTGCAATGGAAGCGATGATTTTACAGTGTCGATTCATGATCCATGGGCGGCTCTTCAGAAACCACAGAAGGGATTAACTTCAGAAAATCAGCCTTACAAAGGTAACTTCGGACAACTGATGATGTTAAAGCAAGGTGATCCTAAGTTAAAGATCTTGCCATCAATTGGTGGTTGGACATTATCTGATCCTTTCTTCTCTTTTACCGATAAATTTAAGAGAGATCGCTTTGTAGCTTCAGTGAAAGAGTTTCTTAAAACTTGGAAGTTCTTCGATGGTGTTGACATAGACTGGGAGTTCTCTGGTGGCAATGGTGTCAGTCCTGATCTTGGTAGCTCGCAAAACAGTGAAACATACGTTAGTCTTATGAAGGAACTCCGTGACATGTTGAACCAACTTTATTCTGAAACTGGCAAGAAATACCAACTGACTTCAGCTATCAGTGCTGTTTGCGACATGATTGTAAACTACAACAAAGCCCAGAAATACTTGGATTACATCTTCCTTATGAGTTTCGACTTCAAGGGAGCTTGGTCACCTAGTCTTGGCCACCAATCGTCACTGTACAAACCAAAATGGAATCCAAATGAGAGGCATACGGTCGTTTCTGGTGTAAAATGCCTGTTGACTCAAGGAGTCAAGTCAGAAAAGATTGTCGTTGGTGTCGCAATGTATGGCCGTGGTTGGACTGGTGTTCAAGGATATACGGACGTTCCTTTCTCTGGAAAAGCTTCAGGACCTGTTAAACGTACTTGGGAATCTAGTATAGTGGATTATAGGGAAATAGCCAATGGAATTGCTCAGGGCAAATGGGAATATAATTATGATGATGTGGCCCAGGCTCCTTATGTGTTTAATAATGCCACTGGAGATTTGATCATCTATGACGACGAAAGATCTGTCACTGAGAAGGCCAAATATGTTTTAAGCAATAACTTAGGTGGTTTATTTGCAATGGAACTTGGCACAGATAATGGCGATATCTTGAATGCTATGAATACAGGACTAGACAATAAAGATCTCTTGAATGCGCTTCGTGGTAGAGTAGTCAATTTTAAAAAAGTGTTTTAAAGTTTATGTTTTTATTAATATAAGTTGAAGTTGAAGTTGAAACATCTTTGGACATTTTGTAAATATGTATTCCATACATATTTACAAAATGTCCAAAGATGTTTCAACAGATTATACGAAAAATATCTTTTAATTTTAACCGTGAACGTGAAGTTTGTGTTTTATTTACTTGCTCCCTTTGGTCCTGTAGACTCAAGCTCCATGCGAATGGAGGTAATGCCTTCGCGATCCTTCGTTTACTTCAAGCCATACTCAAACAAAATTTTGGTAATATTGATACAGTGGGTGTTAAATTTAAAACCGAACTTTAGAACCGAAGTGGTCACATACTGTGCGGTTTCCGAAAGGTTTTCGGCCGCTTGCCATAGCTTATACATAGTCTTCGAGGTTTTCCCAAGAGACTAGAACTTGCTCCTTTTGTCGAAATAGTGGATCTCTCATAATGTCTACATTCCTAGAATGTCTCTATTGCATATTGTCTGCATTCGAATAATAAATCTGTCCCATAACGTCTGCAACCCAATAATGTCTCTATCTCATACCTATCCAAACCAAATGTTTAGGGTTTATTCGGACTATTTAGTAGATGGTTTAGGTGAAGTTTGCACAAAATCGGTGGAGCGGTTCTTCATTTATCACATTTTTGTAACAATTGAATTCAATAAATGGCGGATCATTTTGTTAATGGGGATTTTGCAGTCAAATTGAAACTTTTTTCAGATGGGAATTGTGCTGTCAAATTGAAAGTTTTTTCAGTGTTGACAGTACAAGCATGTTGTTATGTCATTCATGCGGTCATTACATTTTGGACGTACTTCGACTTTATGTTGTCTGTTTGAGAGTCGGTACCCCCTAGACGTTTGTTTATACATACACAAAAAAAAATTGTTTATCCAAATGTTTTGGATTAAGTTTTAAAATAGCTAGCAATTAATAAAATATTTTTTTGTTTGAATAAATGAATTTGATGTTTCAATTTTTTTTTTATTATTTCACTTTATACGTAGCGAAGCACGTACCGGGCCGCTAGTATCTTTATATAGGTAGCTTTTTAGAATCTTATTTGGAGTACAACACTACTTCAACATGGGTTTATTGGACCATCAGGATAACGGATCGGTGGCGAACGCGGACATTAGGTCTTTGTGTGCTCATGTTGGTCTTAGTGTTTGAGATAGCTTCACAACTACCTTATCACACGTCGATATGAATATCTGAATCAATGAACTGCTTATATAAAAGTAGATTTGTTAGTTTAAGGTTCTTTTTTTAACATGTTTTTATACCACTAACACAACAGACAACGGGAAATACACCAGAGCTTTAAAGCTATTTCATTAACAGCTGTCATTTTGTGGCAGCAGATATTTCAAAAAAGAAAATATTTTAGGCAGCAGGCCACTAAAAAAAAAACATTACAGGAATAGAACAGCATGTTAGGAAAAAACAGACATTTTGAAAAAAAAAGCTTATTTTAGGAAACTCTTTTATTTTAGGAGAAAAAAGCTTATTTGGTATTCGAAAATAATTTTGATCATTTTTTTAGGGTTCCTTGTTTATTACGGATTATAGTTTCGCCATGTCTGTCTGTTCGTCTGTCTGTCCGCGGCTTTAGATCAGAGACTATTAGTACTTAGTCTTCGCTTTGAAACGTCACAGCGTAGACCAAGTATATTGTAAACATGGGATGTATGTGTGGCGAGCGTGTCAACTGCAACCCTCCGAACGCTTAAGTTAGTATGGACTTCTATGAGTCACGTACATAATTAATCGTTGTAACCTAGTTTTCTTTTTGACAAGATTATCGTTCTCGGCTCTCTTAAGACCCTCGCCTAAAGGCTCGGGTCTCAATGGCACCTCAGCGGTAATCACCAACATTGCACACTTGTACCATAATGTACTATTATTTTTGTAAATACTTATAATATAAAAAAAAACCGGCCAAGTGCGAGTCGGACTCGCGCACGAAGAGTTCCGTACCATTATCTATAAAAACGGCAAAAAAAATAACGTTTGTTATATGGGAGCCCCCCTTAAATATTTATTTTATTTTAATTTAATTAGGTATTTATTTTTAAAGTGAATATATAACTAAATATTACGTGAGTATTTCAAGCATCGTTATCAATTGCGAGCAAAAACGAGCAAAAGAATCACGACATTGCAAATGGGTCAAAAATAATATTTTTTAATCACTAAAAACACACGAAACGTTTCAAAAAAATTGATTGTAATTAGGCTGCAGACTGATTTCTTTAGATTTCATGATTTATTTATGTAGTGAATAGTGTAGTATGTTTTGATTTTATTAAATAGAAACCTAATGTAGTTAGTTGTTAAAGTTTCCAGTCGTTTAGTTTTCTTTTTTTTTTTAGTGCCACTATGGTTCACCAAATTTTGACGCTCATCGCGGCGGCTCTCGCCTTTGCCGAGTGTGCCCCTCCCGGCAAACCTAACCTTCATTTGGGAGACAAAATCTTCGAGCTCGTTAAAGTCAACCAAGAAGCCAAAGCGTACAAAGAACTCGTCACAAAGATGGATGCGGTCGAAGTCAAAGTCACGTGGAACGTAACGTCTGGAGATCCAGCTAATAAGTCCCGTATTTTGGTAAACGGAAAAGAAGTCTGGGCCGGTAAAGGAGGTACAGGAACTCTTGTGTTTCTATTTAAAAAAGGAGGACGTTACCAAATGGTAGTCGAAATTTGCAATGATGATGGATGCAGTTCTAGTAATTCCACTGAAATTGTCGTTGCTGATACGGATGGTAGTCATTTACCACCTCTAGATTTTACCATCGAAGAAAATAACAAGCCATTTAAACAGACTTCTGGTAAAGTTGTCGGTGCATACTTCGTTGAATGGGGAGTATATGACAGAAATTACACAGTCGACCGGATCCCTATTCCTAACCTGACTCATTTGTTGTACGGGTTCATACCAATTTGTGGAGGAGATGGTATCAACGACAGCGTGAAGAAAGGCGGCAATTATAATGCTCTTCAACAATCATGCAGCGGTCAGGAAAATTTTACAGTGTCGATTCATGACCCATGGGTTGCTCTTCAGAAACCACAGAAGGGATTATCAGGGAATCAGACTTACAAAGGTAACTATGGACAATTAATGATGTTAAAGCAAGCTAAGCCTGAGGTAAAGATCTTGCCGTCAATTGGTGGATGGGCATTATCTGATCCTTTCTTCTTTTTTAACGATAAATCTAAGAGAGATCGCTTTGTGGCTTCAGTGAAAGATTTCCTTCAAACTTGGAAGTTCTTCGACGGCGTCAATATAAACTGGGAGTTCCCTGGTGGCAAAGGTGCTAATCATAAACTCGGTAGCCCGGAAGACGGTGAAACATACGTTAGTCTTTTGAAGGAAGTCCGTGATATGTTGAATCAACTTTCTACAGAAACTGGTAAGAAATACGAACTGATTTCAGCTATTAGTGCTGATTGCAAAAAGATTAAGGTTGCGAACTACACCGAAGCCCAGAAATACTTAGATTACATCTTCCTCATGAGTTACGACTTCAAGGGACCTTGGTCAACTATACATCTTGGCCACCAGACGTCACTGTACAAACCATCATGGAATCGAAATGAGAGTCTTACTGTGGAATCTGGTGTAAAATGCCTATTGACGCAAGAAGTCAAGTCAGAAAAGATTGTTGTTGGTGTTGCAATGTACGGTCGTGGTTGGACTGGTGTTCATGGATACACGAACAATAATCCTTTCTCTGGAAATGCTTCAGGACCGGTTAAAGGTACTTGGAAATCTGGTAGAATGGATTATAAGAAAATAGCCAATGGAATTGCTCAAGGCAAATGGGAATATAACTACGATGATGTCGCCCAGGCTCCTTACGTGTTCAATAATGCCTCTGGAGATTTGATCACCTATGACGATGAAAGATCCGTCATCGCCAAAGCCAAATATGTTGTGAACAATAACTTAGGTGGTTTATTTGCAATGGAACTTGACGAAGATAATGGCGATATCCTGAATGCTATGAATAGGGGACTACGCAATACCTTGCGATATTCCGAATTTCATGCGGTTGTTCCTATAACTGTACCCGTTTATATAAACGGCAAAAAACGTGATCAGAAAATACTAGCAAAAATTACAATTACAAAAAACTATTTATAGATCTGAATTAAAAACTAATGAGTACAACTAAAATAAGATATTTATATTTAACTAATAGACAAAAAAATAAACGTAAACTAAAATACTATAACGTGTGGCATGGTGGCAAGAACGCTGGCTGTATTTCTTCGCTGAATAGGAATACTTATTCTCTGTGCGAAGAAAAAGCCAGCCCTCTTGTCCCTATCAGTGGTGTTCAAATGCGAAGAGATTGCTTTATGAAACCTCATCGCTGCTGGACCCCATGGACTGAAAGACTCTGACTCTGACTGAATATTTGTTCATCTTCCCCCCTCCCCCCTGTTACCGCCCCCGCTCTAACCATACTTTCTAAGACGAGAGGGAGTTAGTGTCTCCACACAAGTTGCGTTTCACACTATCGCCCTACCGCACTCTCAGGGAATCAATGTCATAATTACCATCGGGTCTCTTATCATATACCTACGTGTGTTGAAGTATATATTTACAAAATGTCCATAGCTTTTTCAAAATATTGTATAAAAAAATCCTATTGATTTTAAATGTGAAGTTTTTATTTTATTTACTTGCTCCTTTCGACCACATTCGCATGGAGCTTGGTTCTATATCCTTATACGTCAAGCCATACCCAAACAAAATGTTGTCAATATATACTACACACATAGCGGGTTTTAAGTTTAAAACCGAACATTAGAACCAAACTGGTCTTATACTGTACGATTCCAGAGAGGTTTAAATTAAAAATTAAAAAAAAGAACCCCGACCCAATAACCAAAGTTCCCTTTAAAAAGTAAAAAATAATAAAAGAAATTCAATCTTAAAGTCTCGCCCCCCCAATCCGTCTGGCCAGCATGGGGAGTGTAGGCCAAATCCTCCTTCTGTCTGAGACGGAAGAGAGAGGATCGTGCTCCTGTAGTGGAGACTAAAATTACCTGATAATGAATCTTAAAGTACATAAGTATGTATTAATAATTCTAAAAAAATACGTCGCGTTGGGGGACCGCTCCAAACCTAACAATTTAATTACAAATAGTCTAACCTAACCAAACTTGGGTATTTTCCCCAGAGTTTTTTCACAGCTCAATCGATTTTCATTGAACTTATTATTTTGTAATATGCACGTGATGCGCTTTCATTTGAGCCACTCGAGTATATTTGCAGACATTCGGTTATACTTCCCCACTTTTACCCACCACAAGAAAAAAGAGAGCGAAGAGGGTCATAGGAACGCGCGTACAAGTACAGGCATCCATATACTACGGTAACCCATCTGGAGTACAATGTCTGTTTTCTAAAATATAATGTTCTCAAAATACCTGATCTCCCTTAATGTCTACATTTCTAGAATGTCTGCGTTCCCATCATGTTTCTTTTCCTTATTGTCTTCATTCCAATAATAACTACATTCCACAACGTCTGGAAACCAATAATGTTTCCATCTTATAATGTCTTTAATTTCATGTCTTTAGCTCTCGTACAACGAATCGAGATTGGAGTCTACTCCACCGCGCTGTTTCAACGCGCGCTTATTGGATAGTGGATCGGTGGTGAACGCGGACATTAGATTTTCATGGAGCATATGATAATGATGTGCTACTCCTGTAACCAAGCCGCGTGGAACCTTTAGCACTGCTTCAGATCGACAATACAAAATCAACGAATTAAAATCTAGCAGTGTGTCGCAATAATAATAATAATAACAATTTAACAATTACTGGCATTTCGGGGGCCATCTAGTGAGTGGCATGCCACCGCCTGTCGCAAATAATTAGCAGTAGAAGCAGTTATGGCAGGCGTCCGTCCCTCTTCTGTAATAGCCCGGTATTTAGTTCACCCAGATCTCATCTCCATAGCCCATTTTTTTAACAGACTCCAAAAAAGGAGAAGGTTCTCAATTCGGCTTTATTTTTTTTAATGTTTGTCACTTAGTTACTCCGTGATTTATAAACCGATTTGAAAAAAAAACTTCTTTTATTTGAAAGAGTATTCCAGATTGGTTCCATATTTGTTTCAATCATCATCAGCCTGTATCTACCCACTGCTGGATATGAGCCTACCCCAATGCTTCCCACCAAATACGATCCTCGGCTTTCCGCATCCAGCCGCTTTTTATGGTCATTGGACCATATAGAAGGAGGGCGTCTAACGCTTCGTCGTCTTACGCGCGGGCTCCGCTCTAATACCTTCCTCCCAAGCTACCATCATTCACTCGACCAAACAGTTATCAAAATAAAGCTGATTTGGCAAATCGATATTAGTAACCTACGTTGCCTTAGAACCTTTATCAAAATAAGCCTTCAGCATCACCGCAGGACCTGACTGCTAATTTCAAGTTCCTTTGATCCTATCTCGCCTGTCTACCGGCCGGTAAATGTAGAGTTTTTACTTCACATAACCTTTATATGTACTAGCAAAGGTAGGCGTGTACTGACATCTTTCTGATGTAGCCGGAGATAATATTTATATTTTTGGGTTGTAAATGGGTCATCTACGATTTTATATTTGACGATTCTATATTTGACGAGCCCGGGGGTCAAATGGTTAATATTCGGCCACTTTGACTCCGAGGTCGCGGGTTCGATTCCCGCACAAGACAAACATTTGTGTGCATGAACATGTCTGTTTGTCTTGGTCTGGGTGTTTGTATTTGCTAGAGGCATTGATTTTATCCTGTCTAAGTATATGACTATCTTTATATTTTTAGACAAGAGCGCCCAATCACAATTACCTTCTTTGTGTTTAAAGTTCTTTGTCCACGTTGCGGCTCCAACAAATTGCCACAATTAATTCCCCGCACATCACGGAACCAGTCTTTGTCGACGTAATTATTAGGTAATTGTATACATTTTTATTTCCTCGATAGTACTATCAAGGAAATAAAAATGTATTGTGGTATTTAATTTATGGCTTCCTAGAGAAACGGTAGAGATACCGGTAACAGAAGAAGAAGGTTTTGTATGCATTTCTAAGATCTATTTTTTTTTTCCTGGACAAATTACACACTGCCATCTAGTCCTAAACTAAGCAAAGCTTGTGCTTTCAGTACTAGATAATTGATATGAAACTTGTCTTAAATATATTTTTTTGTCAATACATACCTACATATAATACATAGAAAACACCCAGACCTCTTGGTCAACTGAGCTACCAGGAAGGTTTGTGTTGGTGTCGAATTTTTGCATTTCATATATTTACTGCGTGAGTCACAGTGTGGCGTCATCCACCAATTAAGTAATTACACTACTAAACAAGGCATAGCAGTCCATCGTTGCGAATCTGGAACAGTTTGTATGGCGCCGCACTCATTATCGTTCTGTACATACGTCATTGTTTATGTAATAGTGGACGACGCGACATTTCTAAGGAGTGGCTGGGGTGGGACAATACATTGCCAAACAGACATAGGCGGTATTAAGGAGTAGTTAGCTTCACTTCTAACTAACGATGTACGAAAATCTTGTGACTTAAATTTGATCCACTGCTAGGTTACTGATCGAGCTGAAATTTTGCATGCATATATAAATCGGATGACAATGCAATATTTTCATGACATGGAGCTGATCTGATGATGGAGGGGGAAGATGGCCATAGGAACTTGGTAATTACACGACACAACCCCATCGAGTTTGGGCTGATATGATTTGTCTTGACGAGTACTTTGATGCTAGATGGTAACTAGGGTCTGATGAAGGAGGGGGAAGATGGCCATAGGGACTCGGTAATTAAACGCCACAACCCCATCGAGTTTGGGCTCGTATGATTCGTCTTGACGAGTACTTTGGTGCTAGATGGTAACCAGGGTCTGATGATGGAGGGGGAAGATATCCATAGGAACTCGGTAATTAAACGACACTACCCCATCGAGTTTGGGCTCGTTTGATTCGTGTTGATAAGTACTTTGGTACTAGATGGTAACCAGGGTCTGATGATGGAGAGAGAAGATGTCCATAGGAACTCAGTTATTAAAGGACACAATCCCATCGAGTTTGAGCTCATTTGATTCATCTTGACAAGTACTTTGGTCCTAGATGGTAACCAGGAACTGATGATGGAGAGGGAATATGGCCATAGGAACTCGGTAATTAAGTGATACAACCGTTTTTGATGGGTGGTAAGTGGTGGTGGTTTGATGCGCGTAAATATACGACAATATATATGCGAAATAAAACTAAAAAGTTACCGATAATGAAACTAAAAAGAACCGATTTGAAAAAAACTCATTTTATTTGAAAGAGTATACTACCAGATTGGTCCCATAATTTTTTCATCATCATCATCATCATCCTCAGCCTTTATCTACCCACTGTTAGGTTAGTTATTTCATTACTCAATCATTTATAAACCGATTGGGAAAAAATTTTTTTTATTTGAAAGAGTATACTTCCAGATTGGTCCCATATTTTTTTCATCATCATCACCATCATCCTCAGCCTTTATCTACCCACTGTTAGGTTTGTTATTTCATTACTCCGTCGTTTATAAATCGATTGGGAAAAAACTTTTTTTATTTGAAAGAGTTATACTTCCAGATTGGTCGCACATTTTTTTTTTCATCATCATCAGCCTGTATCTACATACATAAATGTAATGTATGGAGTAGGTTCTTTTTTTGTTAAAATTATAGTCAATTGTTACTCGACTAATATATTAATAACCACATCGATCGATTTTGAATCCAGAGTGCTGAGTGCGAGTTTTTTATTTTATTCACTTTCGATCATATCAACGTAAACAAACCGACCAAATGGAGAAGTACTCTCATGTGGTGAATTTACCAGACGCTTGTTACAAATCCAATTTAGCCGGGTTGCTCACTTCGAAATGTGAGCGGGTAAGCTATATAATTTTGATATGTAACACGCGTCATATAAATTCACAACATGAGTGTACTTTATCTAATTTGGTCGGTTTGTTTACGTTGCCATAATCGAACGTGAATAAAAAATTCGCACTCAGCACTCAGCTCGTTACATAGTGCACTAAAATGTGTCAGTGCTTTTCTAAAAACAACCAGGCTGTTTTTCTGAAAGTTAATTTCACAAATGCACTTAATTCTATCAACAGAATCGCTCTGTTGAGTGAAGTATCATCTGTTATCCCATATGTAGACGAGCTCGATTGCGTAGCGGTCAATGATGCGGCTTCGACACCAACGCTCGTGGGTTCGATTCCCACATAGGACAAACATCTGTGTACATGAACTTGTCTTAGTCTGGGTGTTTTCTATGTATCATAAGTAAGTATTTACAAAAAAAAAATGTATTTACGTATGTTTATCAGTTGTCTAGTACCCATAACACAAGCTTCGCTTACTTTGGGGCTAGATAGCGCTGTGTAATTTGTCTGACAATATTTATTTATTTATATGTTTTTCAATGGTACTCATCACCTTTAAAGTTACTGTACCCATAATAATATAATTTCTTCTGCGATAGGTGTTCAACGGGGTGATTCTCTTGGCTCGGCTGTTTTTAGTTTTAGTCTCAGTATCAATCACATCATTAAATCTTTAAATCCTAAATCGAATGTGTAGTCTCTCGATGACGGAGCTTTGGGATGTGAAGTGAATTCAGTATTTGATGATTTCTTTAAAATTATAAAGCAGTTTAGGTAAATAGGTCTTTTGATAAATGTGAAATATACATTCCCGATAACACCAAAAGAGAGAGAGAAAGAAAGACTTGAGAGAGAAAGAGTGAATGTTTATCTAAAGTTTTTAATACTTAATGTTACTCCATAAAAACTTCAGATGAACATTCACTACATCTTATTGGAGCCCCGCTTTTGGATGAAAGTATCCACCCTTTATTAGATTATATATGAAATGATTTTCGGATTGTATTTCCACGTTGGTATTATAACTATAAAATATAATACAGTCATACTATACATAAATACAGCGCAGATAACGAAAAGGAAGATGCCAATTGCAGTCTCAGATAATATAAGAGCATACCCTTTTTTAAACGGTTTTATTTAGCTCACCCCGTTTGTTTTATTATTTATTCTTGGGTCAAATTTAGTAATTCAAATTTCACCCTCTTCCTGTCAACCGATTAATTTGAAATTTTGTATACACTTTGGATTTTGGTGACAATACAATTAAATAAATTCTGTTTCATTGTAAATCCAAGATGGCCGCCGCTACAAAATGGCGGTTTACAAATTTTGTCACGACTACCTCAATATGGGTATCAAATGAAAGGGCTTGACTAGTAGAACACAGTTCACGTGAAAAAAAAATGAAAATCCAAGATGGCCGCCGCTACAAAATGGCGGTATACAAATTTTGTCACGACTACCTCAATATGGGTATCAAATGAAAAGGCTTGACTAGAAGAATACAGTTCACATGAAAAAAAATTTAAATCCAAGATGGCTGCCTCTACAAAATGGCGGTTTACAAATTTTGTCACGACTGCCTCAATATGGGTATCAAATGAAAGGGCTTAAATAATAGAACACAGTTCACGATGAATATTATAAAATCCAAGATGGTCGTCAACAAAATGGCCGGTTGGCGCGGTTACATATCTTCTCAATTTTCAATATGGGTATCATTTGATACCCATTTTTTCAATATGGGTAATCATTTGAATACAAGACAAATTTAAAAGTAAAAAAAATAATGACAAAAGTCAAATCTAAACTTAATAGAACGAAAGGTACTATGTAATGAAATTAGAAACTAAAAACTTGAAAATAAAAATTATGTAAAAAAACTTTTAATTTAAACGGTTTTATTGAAAATAGTGTACTAAAAGCTAAAAAATAATTCGGTAGGTCGGAGGTTTCAGTCATCACACCCCTCTCCCTCATCAGTCTAAGGCATTGATCAGACAAAATAATAAAATCGTTGGGCCCGTGTTTCCATCCAGTCAACTCAGTTTACGCTACGCCCAACGATTTTATTATTTTGTCTGATCATTGCCTTAGACTGATGAGGGAGAGGGGTGTGATGACTGAAACCTCCGACCTACCGAATTATTTTTTAGCTTTTAGTACACTATTTTCAATAAAACCGTTTAAATTAAAAGTTTTTTTACATAATTTTTATTTAAACGCATCTCGTGTATGTGCTCGTCATATAATGTCGCAGAGGGTATTCCTTAGTTGCACATATAACTACCCCGTTTTATATGCTTATAGAATTTACCGAGTAGAATCCGAACTCTAGTTACAGTAGTTAAGCGTCAGTCAACTAAACTATTCCGTAAAATGCGTACATACATCTTATATTTAAAAGTATTTGCTTGTTGATTGTCTCTTTAAACAACTCCATCCAATACAACCGCCACTATTTGTTAATTAAAAAAAATAGTTTTACTTTTAATCCTTTTCCGAATACTTTAAAAATTCATTATTATGTTACCCTCTTACTAACGAGTAATTATTCTCGCCCCATATTTAAAATTTAAAATGGGATGCTCAGGTATAAACTGATTTTATTTTAAAAGAGCCGAGGGACATGTGTGGCGGTCACTTTACATAAACAATGTTTTGGGTCTGATGGAAACAGCCTGCTGATTTATTAAGAAACTAGCTGTGCCCGCGGCTCTGTCCGGGTGTTCGTTTGATGAACGGATGAATGAATAAAAATGGGGTGGACCACGCTTATCACTTAATTATATAAAAAAATAGATAACAACCTATTGGGTATAAAAAAATAGATAACAGCCTATTCGTTTGATGAACGATTTGCTTTTTTATTTGTAAACTGATTAGAATGAAACAAACTCTAAACGTTACGGAAGGATTGATACAATACAAATTCATGGTGCACAACAGTATCTTGCTGTTTCTCACATTGCTAAGGGGGAAGTCAAATGTCAAACTTTCCTACTACTTCTAGTATTTTCTTCTTATTAAATTCGTCGTGAGTTCGAACGTGGAAACGGTTTTCTTGGGGGTGTAAGTGGCTCATCAATGTTGGAATAAGTATACAAAAATAAATCTATCTCGCTCTGTTTAATAGACATCTGTCCTAGTCACACAATATTGTTTATAATATCTTTAAACAAAGGGCTGCATTGTTAAATGCTCTGTTTGCCTTAGTCAGCTAACCAAGCTATGTGGTTCAGTTGAATTCATATTCCAGTTCAGTATCGTCCGACTTCTATGTAGTAGAACACACCTTTCTAAGAGTGCATAAAATAAATTTAATTATTATAATTTGCACTGAACGAATCTTTTATTTTTGGCTTCCTAACCTAACAGGTTATGGGCCCAGTGTACAGTACAAAGTGGACTTTTAAGTGATTGAAAGAAACAGACTTTTTTTAAATACGATAAAAAACGCTTTAAGTGGCAACGTTTAAGACTTGTGATTTTTGTAGTTTTGGTAGAGAAACTATTTACGTATTCTAAGTGACTTTTTGTGTTATTTTCTAACTGTAACGATGGACGGTTCAAAAGTAAAAAGAAATATTAGACTGTTTGACGGCGAAAAGTATTCTTTATGGAAACTTAGAATACGCAGTTTATTAAACGAACTTGAAGTGCTGCAAGTAATTGACGAAGAGCCTCCTGTACGCATCAACAGTGATTGGACGAAGAAAGAAAAGATAGCGAAAAATACCATCATCGAATATTTATCAGATTCTTTGCTGGGGTTTGCTAATGAAGAAACAGCAAAACAGATTTTCATAAAACTCGACGCAGTGTATGAAAGAAGAAGTATCGCATCCCAATTGGCATTGAGAAAAAGGTTATTAAATTTGAAATTAGAAAGTGATACTCCATTGATAAAACATTTTCAAAATTTTGAAAATTTGATTATCGAGTTAGTGGGTGCCGGTGCAATGTGTTATCGAGTTAGTGGGTGCCGGTGTCACACATCTATTTATGACTTTACCGAATTCTTATGATGGTGTCATCACAGCAATTGAGACATTAGCTGAAGATAACTTGACCTTATCTTTCGTAAAAACAAGGCTTCTTGATCATGAAATTAAATTATTAAACGAAAGGCGCGACAATAGTTTAAAAGTCCTGCAAGCAGAAACCAGTGGTTCCAAAAACCAGCAATGGAATTTCTCTTCAAAACGCAAGCCAAATCAACTTACTCATAATTATAAACAAAGAAACAATAAAGTTAAAAATAGAACATGTCACTACTGTGGAAGGAAAGGGCATATCAAAATTAATTGCTTCTTCTATAAGAGGGCGAAACCAAATTATGAAAACCGCAAAGCGCTACAGCAAACTGAAAACCAGAGAACGCTTCAATCTATAAATATTGCAGACAGAGAAAAATCTAATATCTCAGGGTTTGCTTTCATGGTTGGAAACGAATGCTATTCCGAAGAAGGCAAAAGTACCAATAAAATTACATTCATATTAGACTCTGGTGCCTCAGATCATTTAATTAACAGAGAAGATTTAACACGTGGGTTCATAGAACTTCAGTCTCCAGTAAATATTTCTGTAGCTAAAAACGGAACATTCATTAGTGCGACAAAAAGAGGCACTCTATCTATTACCACTGATACGGGAATGAGTGGATTGCTACAGGTGTTCTTTTCTGCTCAGAAATTCCATATAATTTGTTATCGGTCAAAAGAATGCAACAGGCTGGAATGACCATAATTTTTGGTCAAAATGGTGTACAAATACTCAACAAAGAGGGTAAGATGGTAACAAAGGGTGAGTCTTTGAATAATTTAATTGGTATTAATTTCATGCTTAATAAATGTGCTTTGAATTGCTCATCAAATAGGGTCATGAATGGTAACTATGATTTGTGGCATCAAAGATTGGGTCACATGGGCAAATCTAAGTTCTTGCAAATTAAAACCAAACAAATGTTTTCTGATATTGATCGATTACATAATATTACACCCAGTGAAAGTTTATGTGAAGCTTGCATATATGGAAAACAAGCAAGTCTGTCATTTCATAAAAGTAAATCTAAAATTATTAAACGACCTCTATTTAATGTGCATTCCGACGTGTGTGGTATGATCACTCCTTCGACACTTGACGGCAAAAACTATTTTGTGATATTTGTAGACGAATACACTCACTACTGTGCGACATACTTAATAGCTCATAAATCAGACGTTTTTGCTGCTTTTCGAGATTATGTTGCTAAGTGCGAAGCTCATTTTAGTTTGAGACTTGTCAATTTATATTGTGACAATGGTGGCGAATATTTATCGAGTGAAATGAAAGAATACTGTATGCAAAAAGGTATAACCTACCATTTAACAGTGCCGCATACCCCTGCTTTGAATGGTATTGCCGAACGTATGATAAGAACGTTAACAGAACGAAGTCGAACTTTAATAGCAGGTGCTAAGTTAGACAAGTCGTTCTGGGGTGAGGCTGTGTTAACTGCTACTTATCTTATCAATGTCAGCCCCACAAAAGCACTGAAAGTAGATAACACACCGTTTGAATTGTGGCATAATAAGAAGCCGCAACTTAAGTATTTAAAGGTTTTCGGTTCAACTGTGTATTTTCTTAACAAAAGTAGAAAAGCAAAATTCGATGAGAAATCCTTGAAAGGGATATTGGTTGGTTATGAACCGAATGGTTATAAGGTGTGGAATGTGGTAGAAGAAAAGTTTGTAAGAGTCAGAGATGTAATTGTTGATGAGATTAATTTCTTGTCAAGTAGGCCAGTGAAGCCTGAAGGTATTGTATCTGAAAATACCAGTAACTCTGACGAGCACATGTGTAGCAGGTTGTGCGCATCTGATAATATAAGATCAGATGATGTGAAACAAACGGGCAGTGTACCCTGCGCATTAGGTCCACCACCTAATAAATCTGTACGCAGTGCAGATGGGCATACATGCTATGATTCATTTCAAGATAAATTGACTGGATCTCGGAATGAAGTAGCTTCTAGTAGTTCGAGTATTATTAGAAGAAGTGATCGAATTAAAAATTTGCCTACAGTGTCTTATGATGAAAACAGTAATGATATTTCTGTGAACTATTTATTATACGCAAAGTCTTTAATATGTACAATTCCTACATCGTATACCGAAATTCAAACCAGGCATGATAGGCTTTTGTGGCAAAAAGCTGTTGATGAGGAAATTAAATCACTTATTGAAAATGACACTTGGACGCTTGTTCCGAAACCCGAAAACAGAAATATTGTTGACTGTAAATGGATATTTAATATTAAAAATGATGAGTTTGGCAAACCTTTGAAATATAAAGCGCGTTTGGTCGCTCGTGGTTTTAGTCAAGAATATTTAATTGACTATGACGAAACTTTTGCGCCAGTTGCAAGAATTTCAAGTTTTAGATTTATATTAGCATTTGCAAATCAATTCAATTTGCTCGTTCACCATATGGACGTCAAAACGGCATTTTTGAACGGCAAACTAAAAGAGGAAATTTACATGAAAATTCCTGAAGGAATTCCAAACGCAAACAACTTAGTTTGTAGATTGAATAAAGCTTTATATGGTTTAAAACAATCTGCACGTTGTTGGTTTCAAATGTTCGAACAAACTTTGATTGAAAAGTGTTTTCAATACTCATCAGCTGATCGTTGTATTTATTTCCTAGATGCCGGTGACATTTCAAAAAATATTTATGTTGTACTTTATGTCGATGATCTTGTTATTTCGACTGCTGATATAAATACCATGAATAGTTTCAAAACTTATTTAATGAAAAAGTTTAAAATGTTAGACTTGATGGAGATCAAATGTTTCTTAGGAATTAAAGTGGAAAGATCACGTGATACAGTTACATTAGACCAAGCAATGTACATAAAAACGGTCTTAGAAAAGTTTAACATGAATGACTGTAATTCTGTCAGTACACCTTTGGAAAACAAAGTAGACTTTAACGCTTTGAGTGCAATTGAAACAACAAAAGCTCCGTGTAAAAATCTTATCGGGTGTTTGATGTATGTTATGTTATGTACTCGTCCCGATTTAAGCTTTGCTGTAAACATTCTAAGTAGATTTGGTAACAGAAATAATAACTCACTTTGGTCACATTTAAAACGAGTGTTACGTTATTTAAAGGGAACTACTGACTTGAAACTAACTTATAAGCGGAATCCAAATGTTTATAATAACATTCTCAGTGGCTTTGTTGATTCCGATTGGGGAAGTGATGAAGTTGATCGTAAAAGCACAACAGGATACTTGTTCAAATTGTTTGAACAATGCACAATTTGTTGGCAAACAAAGCGTCAGTCAACAGTGGCAGCGTCATCTACTGAAGCAGAGTATATGGCTTTGTTTGAAGCCGTGAGAGAAGCTCTGTGGTTAAAGTCATTAGTGACTAGTATTCATGTAGAAATTTCAAATCCGATTCCTATTTTTGAGGATAATAACGGATGCATAAGCATTGCAAGTAATCCGACAAGTCATAAACGGTCGAAACATATTGACATAAAATATCATTTTTCTAGGGAACAAGTTGAGAAAAATGTAATTAAAATGATTTATGTGTCCACAGGTAATCAACTGGCAGATATGTTTACAAAGGCATTACCAGCCGCTCGTTTTTCGGCACTGAGAGAAAAACTCGGTGTATTATAATTTAATGTTAAAGTTCTGTCTAATGAAAAGTGTGTAGTGTAAATATATACTGCAAATGAGATTACATAAGAGTATAATTAAGTTGACTTGGTCTGATTAGGTTTTACTGGGGTTTCCCTAATCCTGCGCAACGAATGTTGGACCAAGATATTGATGATTGTTTCCCCAGACAAAGAATGGTGTGTTCATAAGTTTGATATTGTAAATAGCTTGTGATAGATATTTTTTATTATTATTTATTTTTGAGGGGGCGTGTTGGAATAAGTATACAAAAATAAATCTATCTCGCTCTGTTTAATAGACATCTGTCCTAGTCACACAATATTGTTTATAATATCTTTAAACAAAGGGCTGCATTGTTAAATGCTCTGTTTGCCTTAGTCAGCTAACCAAGCTATGTGGTTCAGTTGAATTCATATTCCAGTTCAGTATCGTCCGACTTCTATGTAGTAGAACACACCTTTCTAAGAGTGCATAAAATAAATTTAATTATTATAATTTGCACTGAACGAATCTTTTATTTTTGGCTTCCTAACCTAACAATCAACATCTTTGAACCAAAGCCAACCTCATCTGCACGTGGTGTACCCTGCTGACTGGCAAACGAGGCTCTAGCGAAAAGAGAGGTAAGGCTTAGCGTATTTTTTAAGCTACCCGACGGGGGAAGTACCTTGACCTCACAGAATACCGCAGCCTGTTCAGTGCATTGTATTCCTGCGAGTGAGTGAGGTCACCAGAAAGAAATTGCGTTGGCAGCGGGGGTGGCAGCGCGCGAGCGATATTTCATGTTGCGAGCGGCTATACTGTAATATGGCTACGGTAACCACGTCACATCAGGGGGGCCGTGGCTTGTCTGCCACCCGACGTAGTATAAAAAAAAATACTCCTTCATAAAAATCATCTTCTGTTTACGTACAACAATTTATTTACAAAGTTTTGTTGAACCATGTAAATAACCGTTAAAAATGACCATTACCACCGCACTTACCTGTGACCATGAGATAAATAAAATTACTTTTTATCAATGCAAATGCATAAAAACTATCATAATTGCAATTATACCTGTCAAAATACCCGTATGTAATCTGTTGATCGTACAAAGTGTGTCAGTGTGTTAACAAATATGAGATTCTAGTTCACAAACATTGTCGTCGGGCCAGTAAATAAGCGGCGAATATTTGCGGGACAATTCGCCACAATACCATTGCGTCTCAAACTGGAAATGTCAATCAAACTGAGGCCCTACCGCCGAAGCTGAAGGGGATTACCATCGGAATTTTGGAATGCGAAAAGGAAACTACTGTTTAGATTGTTGCTAATTATGTTCAGCTCAGCTGGTAGAAACCTTAGTGTTCTATATACTAAGCTCAACATATTTGTCCATAACTTTAAGCTAAGACCAAATTATGGCATCAAAATATCCCTAGTCCCTGCTGAAAATCAGCGCTGGAGTCAGACCACGGTATAATGCTGAGTTGGGTCCAATTTGTGGCATCATGCAACACTAACCTTAACCTGTTGCCAATTAGGTATCACAGAAACGTTAATAGAATAGAATAGAAGAATAGAAATATTTTTTATTCCAACTTCACACATACAATTGTACACAAATACAACAAGACATAATATATGAAGTGACGTTGAAATTTTGGCCCACCCTCAGGGATCATTGCTGAGTTCACAGAGTGATCTCAGCCCTGCTTTTCAGTGCAGGCCAAAAGTGACAACACCGATGCCGATACAAATTCAACATAATTAAACAACATGAAATAATATTAGTTCACAACAATAAATAGACAGTATACATAATAATATCTTAATAACTCTAACATCGTATAAGTAACAAAATCGATGCCAATACTGGCAACACTGTGCGACACTGTGTACCAACATGACCAATCGAACAAAGCCAATATGTCATCGCTGTTGAAATCGTTTTCCATTAGGCGTAATAACTATCTGTGAATTCCGTCTACCGGTTAACTTTTATTTACATGCTAGGGAAGTGATGTGGCACAAATATCACAATACAATATTTATACAATGTAGCTATGCGGCTCGTGTGTATAGTGATAGTGAAAAGTTAATGAAAACGCACCACAGTACGTTCACATCCTTTCACTTCTATATAACGTCCTTTTTAATCCCACTGCTCATCTGTTTTCATAGAAATTCTTAGTAAAAATTCAATTATAAAATTATTACTAATTTTATAATTGAATTTTTACTAAAAATTTAAAGTATAAGCGATTCTATTAAACAAATTCCAAAGTCATTCCATAGGATAAGCGGACAATTGATGCATTGCTTGTCGCTATGGAATCGCTTGTTTCATAGCCCCGTTTGATACGTAGAGCAACAAGTTTTTATCAATACCGGTATGACACCGGATAGCGGCGGGTAACGGAATACCGATATAATAGCCGTTGTCTTTACATTGTTGGTATATGATGTGCGATGTTTCATATGACTAGCAGATTTTTTTTTATATAGGAACGATCTAAGTGGTTAGAAGTCGACGTTGAGCAATATTTAACTAAGCATTTTTTTTATGAGAGGGGACATGCGTGCATGTGGTTAAACATCGCCCATTTTTTTTTATACTACGTCGGGTGGCAGACAAGCATACGGCCCGCCTGATGTGAAGCGGTTACTGTAGCCATATTAATGCTCGCAACATAAAATATCGCTCGACTGACGCCACTTCCGCTACCAACGCAGCATCTCCTTCATTTCTGGTGACCTCACTCACTCGCAGAAACACAACAACCCTCAAGGGAATTGTTATTTGGCTGCGGTATTCTGTGAGGTGGAGGTACATTCCCCAGTCGGATATCTAATAATTACGCTCCCTACCTCTCTTTTCGCCAGAGATTCGTTTGTCAGTCAGCAGGGTGCACCGCGTGCAGGTGTAGTTGGCTTTGGTTCAAAGATGTTGATGAACTACTTCCCCACCATAATATTATATATATGTATAATCATATAATATCAGTAACACCGTGGGATCGCCGATCCGTTGCCAGGCTTTTAAGGGAAAAATTGACTCCGTTCTTGAAGGCCATGTCGTATTTATTTGGGAATACTGATGATGGAAGTTGATTCTACAATTTCGCAGTTGTGAAATATTGACAATACTTGCTAGTGCAACAACGGTTTTATTGTGAGTCACCTGATGGAATGCATGCATGGATTGCCATGCATGCTTTCCAGGCTTTAAGGCTGAACTTTTCTCGTTTAAATTATGCAGTCGCCCTTATGGGATTGTTCTTGAATTTGATCAAACAACACCCAATGTTATACCCCAATGTTTGAAGACCAAAGTGTTCAATCAGCGCGTCCTCCTCGCTATGACCTACGGTGCAGAGACTTGGACGCGAACCGTTGGGCTGATTCACAGACTAAAAGTTGCATAGCGAGCGATGGAGAGAGCAATGCTTGGAGTTTCTCTAAGGTATCGAATCCGGAACGAAGAAATTTGACGGAGAACCAAAGTGGTCGACATAGCTCTCAGAGTCAGCGAGTTGAAGTGACGGTGGGCTGCCCATATCTGCCGAGTCAGTGATGGCAGATGGGGGAGGAAAGTCCTAGAGTGGAGGCCACGTATGGGACGACGAAGCATAGGGCGCCCCCTCCCTAGATGGACCGACGATTTCAAACAAGTGGCTGGTAGCAGTTGGACGCGGAAAACGGAGGATCGCATATGGTGGAAAGCATTGGGAAAGGCATATATCCAGCAGTGGGTAGATACAGGCTGATAATGATGATGAATGATGAACACCTCTCTGGGAGTGTGATTTTTGGCGGCGGTAGCGGGATGACATGTTGAATTCCTTACACGTCGCAACCGGGGTAGTACCTATACTAGATTTGGTAGCTACAAGGAAGAATCAACAAGCGGTTCAAACGACTTTGTAATTCATATTATTGAAATCGATGTCTTCTTCTTCTTCTTCTCAGCATATACGCGTCCACTGCTGAACATATGCCTCTTTCATGGATTTCCATGTATATGTCGCAGCCAATTCGTAAAATGCGCCGCATTACATAACGTATAGCAGTTTTAAGAAATGGCGGAGCCATTATTTCTACCCGCCTTTTTATCATATGATTACACGAGTGAATTGTTACCAGATGGTGCATCACCAAGAATATTATAATAATAAAATCAAATAGCTTGGCTATTTCTAATTACGGTTATAATAACACAAACCTAACCAACAGATAATTTAAATGCAATCTGCCTAAAGTTAGCCGTTTTGTAATGTGGCGGTTCTACCACTTGGTTGCGACATATATATATACCATCGGATTTTTGATCTCGAAAATAGATAGATCTTAGGTTTAAGTTAATGACAAACATATTCAGCCTCCCCAACCCGTCTGGCCAGCGTGGGGAGTGTAGGCCAAATCCTCCTTCTGTCTATGACAGACGAGAGAGGGTCGTGCTCCTGTAGTGGAGACTAAAATGACCTGATGATGATGATGATGATGATGATATTCAGCTTAGTCGATAGAGTTCTAGAGTTTCTACCAGCTAAGCTTAACACAATTACCACCAATTTAAGCTAAAGTTTGTTATTCGCAGTCAAAAAGTCCGATGGTAATCGGCTTCAGCTTCGGCGGTAGGACCCCTGGTCGGCCCTGCCGTCTTCTTAATGTCGTCCGACCATCGGGCCGCTGGTCTGCCTATGTTTCGGCTACCTGCCCCCTTACCATCATCTCTTATTGCGATTTTAAGCGACTCTATTTCAAATGGAATAGAGTCGCTTATTCATTGCTATGAATAAGCATTCTATACAGTTATTGAAGCGCAATAAGAGATGGTGGTAAGGGGGCTGATCGGAATCGATGTATTAGGTATCAACTCACTATTTTAGATACCCAATAGTATTAATTATTAACCTGTACACTAGTTAAGGGGCCATCCATAAATTACGTCACACAAATTACCTGATTTTTTTATCCCTCCCCCCGTCCTTGTCACAGGTGGTCACACTTGTGAGACTTCCCCCCCTAGTGTGACGTCACATATTTTGACATTTTACATCTAGAGTTGCAAATGTTGAGTTTTTCGTTAATAGTTCAAAAATCGTGTTTTAACACTTGGATTATATTAGATTTTGAAATGTTACGTCACAAAATTTAGGACCCCTCCCACCCCCTTGTCACACAATGTCACACTTCGTCGACCCCCTCCCTCCCCCTTAACGTGTGACGTAATTTATGGATGGCCCCTAATGACTCCATTGTAGTGTATGAAGTTATTTACCGATTCTCAAACAAACACAAAAAATACATATATAATGTTGCAGTATGACACAGGTTAAGTATATCAAATAATTATTTATTATTAGTTAGGTACACAATACTTGAATAACGTTTAAAATCGGTGGTTGGTGTACGGCAGTTAAGGTTCATTTGGCTGGCCATCTTTTTTGGCTTTTAATGCCTTAATTGCCATATTGCTTTTGGGGTGTAAGTGGTTTATAAACATCTTTGAACCAAAGCCAACTTCACCTGCACGTGGTGCACTCTGCTGACTGACAAACGAAGCTCTGGCGAAAAGAGAGGTAGGGAGCGTAATTGTAAGCTACCCGACTGGGGAATGTACCTCCACCTCACAGAATACCGCAGCCAAATAACAATTCCCTTGAGGGTTGTTGTGTTCCTGCGAGTGAGTGAGGTCACCAGAAAAAGAGAAAAGAAGGAGATGCTGCGTTGGCAGTGGGGGTGGCGGCGCGCAAGTGATATATTATGTTGCGAGCGTTAATACGGTAACCGCTTCATATCAGGCGGGCCGTATGCTAGTCTGCCACACGACGTAGTATAAAAAAAAAATTGCTGTCTCCCACATTGCCAAGGCCGGAAGACAAATTCCAAATCCTTCGCACTCCTAAAAATTTCCGATTCAATTTGTTGTGAGCTTCAAGGCAGCCATAGTCTTATCCCCAGGAATGCCATAGAATAGGCTAGACGACAGTGATAAAAAATTATAAAAAATACTTATCAGTGTCATAAAATATGCAAAACTAGAACGATCTGCGATCTTGAAATTTTAATAACTTATGTCCGACTTGTTCTATGATCGATCAAAGTGTAGTGGGAAAGTCCAATTTAAAAGAATGAAATTATAAAAAAAAATATTAACTTTGGATAAACAATCAAAAATACTATAACTTTTGTTATGGCACTAGCTACATAAACGCAGTATTTCACATAGCTGTCGTACAAATTTCTGTTTTAACGTATACAAAATACATAAGTGTGACGTCATAATTCAGTAGCCTTTTGTATGGAGCGTTTTCGGGAATTCCATTTTTAGGGTTCCGTAGTTAACAAGGAACCCTTATAGTTTCGCCATGTCTGTCTGTCTGTCCGTCCGTCCGTCCGCGTCCTAGCTCAGAGACGCTTGATACTAGAAAACTGTAGTTTGGCATGTAGACACATATTATCTATGTTGACAAAGTGGTAGAATAAAATTTTGAAAAAAAAAAAATATCGGGGTACTTCCCCTACACGTAAAATGGAGACGAATTTTTGGATAGATCTTTTAGAAACATTCGGAGTGTGGGAAGATCATTTTTCGATTTAGTAACTTGGCTAGTTTTATAGATAGTACGGAACCTATAGTGCGCGAGTCCGAATCGCACTTGGCCGGTTTTTCCTTCTACGCAGACGGTATACGAATTCATAATAATGTATATTATAAATTGACGTCTGATGCTGTTCATATCTGTTAATATGTATAATACCTGTCCTATATAATATCCCAGTCAGTGTGCTCTCATCGGTCTAATAAACTTGTTGTATTATCCAGACAAATTTAAAAGCAAGATATTATTATGAAGACTTTATTTTACGTCAGTGTTTTGAGTTTGATCGGGTTTGCGATAGCGGGTTCAATAGGGTATCCCAGAGGATGCGTATATGATCCGTTTGGCAGATGTAAGTTTTTTGCTTTTTTTTTTGCTTCATTCAATGGCACACGATTTTAAAAGACTTTTAAGGAATTCTAATTAATAATTGCTACGCTTAGTTTATAATAGATAAACTAGTTAGTGATTTGCTTAGACTGATTCATTAATAATGTTATCTAACCACAGTAAACTTAAGGAGCAGTATTTCGAGTCAAGGAGTATGTATATAAAGTTGCGAGGTTAACACTGCAAGTGGCTTTATTTATTATTACTTCTGCCCACAGCTTCGCCCGCGTTTATGAAAAAGTTTTTTTCATATTTCTGGTTAATTATGTTATATTCGTGTAGTTACGGAAATTTAGTTTATAATCCATTTCACTGGTTGCTTACTTCTTTTACTGATTGTGTGCCAATTATGAAACACATTTGTCCCGCAGGAACTAACGTACAGCAACCTATGAGCATTCATGCCACACGATTCTTAGCGCCGTTGTATGTGCTGTGCCTAAACTTATTTGTTTCTGACTCAATTACAGCAGATAATTTGATACGATGCATATCCCGTTATGTGTGTTTTGGCTGGACTAAACAGTTTGATGTCAAATGTGTGATCATAAAAGGCGACACCTTAATACGTACCTATAGCATCGGAGAGGTATATAATTACTCGTAACTTTAGGATTTCGTCGTGCCGTGTTTAGTGTTGAAAATTTTCTGAAAAAATATTAAATATCTTTCCAAATGAAGACTTGATTTTTTTGCATATAATATTTTTCAGGGAAACTTCAAATGGAATGATTCATCATCATCATCAGGTCATTTTAGTCTCCTCTACAGGAACACGACCCTCTCTCTTCCGTCCCAGACAGAAGGAGAATTTGGCCTACACTCCCCACGCTGGCCAGGCGGGTTGGGGACGCCTGAACGATGTTTTATAATGTATTTCCTTTAGTCGCCTTGCACGATATCCACGGGAAGAGACGGAGTGATTCTATTCTAGTCTGCCGGAAACCACACGGCCAAATGGAATGATTATTTTTTTCAAATTGACCTAACAGTCCTCGAAATCTGTAAATCAAAATATACGAAAAATCTGATAATCTACATAAAAAATATAATAAAACTAAATAGAAATGAAATAATAATACTTGTTTTTAATTTTGGAAAACACGTTTCACATATTTCCTCAAATTATCCCACACCATGCGTCAGTACGTTGCTTTCAGAACATTTGTATGGAGTTGATATGCTGCTATGTATCTACTGTGTTTATACCGTGCAAATAAAGCTAAATGGAAGCGCTTCTATGTATGAATTGTATCATCTTTAACCACGTGACCTACGAGGAAAAAGATGTTCAAATTATCTTTGTCATAAAATTTATCAGCCGTTTGAATAATTTGTATAATATGACGAGAAAATAAATTATACTTATAAATAAAATCTCATCGCACGCGACGTACCTCCATAGCCTAAACTAATATTATAATAATAAGGTGCCAATCGGTTCGTTATTATAGCCCGGGTAAAACAGGCTATACTTTAACGACTTTTACAATAGGAGGAGTCGATTTTTACCTTTTAGTGTTTTTTCCGTATCAGGTTACAGTTTTTCAAACTTTTTCTTTGTTACAGGCTTGAGTGAATGTCCAGAGGGTACTCACTCTTACTCGACTGGTTGTGGTCAGTTGACTCCAGAGCCGACCTGCTCCGAACCCAACCCCGTGGCCGAGGGAGGCGAACTCTGCGACTACACTGCCTGCTACTGTGACTCCCCGACCATACGCGATACCAACACCAAGAAGTGCGTCTTACCAAAACATTGTACATCAAAACATTCAAAACAATAAACTTCTTAAAAGAGCATCTTCAGTACAATGCCAAGGGGGCCTTTTTTTAGATAATATGTAGTTTTATTTTTAATTTAGTTTCTTAGAAATAATTGTATTAATGAAGTTTGAAAGAATAAAGAAATTAAAAATTGAAAGAGTAAACTTTGATAATAATTGGCTGATGTTTTTATATTTGGATTATTTCTTGTTATTAAACGTTTTTGAATGATTGGATCTTTATTGTTTTTATTATTATTTATTTTAAACTTTATTTACCCCTATTTAAGTGTACGTACGCGGTCTTAATGCTAATAGCATTCTCTACCAGACAACCCACGGGAAGAGCAGATATACGCGAATACGGCATACAAAAATAAATTAAAACGCCATTATATAGTACAACAGAAAATATACATACATACACATTAAAAAAATAACAAAATATATAATATATATAAAATTATATATGTACATACATATACATATGAATATGAGGATGATTCATAGTGTTGGCAAATTGTCCAAGAGGTACGCATGAACTTTTTTTTTAAATTAAATTTATTCGTGATTCTTCTGCGGCTATCAGGTAGTGCATTCCAGAGTCGTGAAGCTTGTAAGGTGGAGGAGTTTGACATAAAGCCAGTACGAAAAAGTGGAGTAGAGAGCGCAAGAGAGTCGGCAGATCGAAGCTGTCTTTGTCACAGAGATATTGAAACTTGCATTTCAAATATTCAGGGGAGAGAGGATTATTAAGAATAGTGTAATAATAATAATACTTTATTGGAATGTCTATGTTTTTTTTACATGAGAGTCCCCTGATGATATCAACAGCTGACTTACCGGTGTAGCTGTACTGAACGTCAAGTTCAGACAACATTGCAGCTCATCTGAGATAAGCTAAAGTTCTTGTAAGGCTCGCTTGCACTATTGACTGACAACTTCCCTCGATCTCTTAACACTTTTTCATTTAAATCTTAAAAACTTCACTCATGATGTATCTATGAGTATATTATCCATTTGTTAATAATTTATTTATGCCACTTATCACTTCATGCTTGCATTTAGCTAGGGGTTTGAAGTCAATAAACGACTGAATGAGACTTCATCAGGTCACATATTTTCATCAATAAACACGGGCAGTTTGTATTGTGGTATGACAATCTTCTCGCTGTTTGCTTTTTATCTGCACTGGGCTGACCACTACCTCAGTCTTCATCATCATCAGGTTATTTTAGTCTCCACTGCAGGAACACAACCCTTTCTCGTCCGTCCCAGACAGAAGGAGGATTTGGCCTACACTCCCCACGCTGGCCAGACGGGTTGGGGAGGTCTGATCGATGTTTTATAATATATTTCCCTTAGTTGCCTTGTACGACATCCACGAGAAGAGACGGAGTGATTCTATTCTAGGCTGCCGGAAACCACACGGCCATACGACCTCAGTCTTACTATAAGTATATTCTTCAATATTCTCCGTAGTTGAAGTATATTCTTCAATATTCTCCGTAGTTGCCTCTCGATTTACATTGTAAATAATTATAAAAACAATAATATAAGAATACAAACAAAAAATATATATACTATTGATTCTGTCACAATTTTTGAACGCTTTAACCAACCTCTAGGGAAACAAAATAAATATTTGTTATTTTTTGTCTGGAAGATACGTTATTGGTCTACATACTAAAGATATTAAAATCTAACGCATGGCTTGCTTTTAAGTAGTTTAATTAACAATGTTAATTTGATTCAATCTTATAATAACATTTTTCCACTAACATCTTATGTAATTTTTTTTAAATGCTCATTCCTGTATGTTTCTGATTCTTTGTACGGTTTCTCTGTACGGTTTTGTTTTGCGGGTACAATTTATAAGAATGAGGTACACGAATATTTTTTTAAAAATTATCAATTTTAAAGTAATTGAATGGGTAATTTCAAAAACAGGGGTTAAATCACAATTTTTCCAACATGCTTTTTTTTGCTGATAATCGTTCAAATGAAGTCATAATAATCTTCTTCTACTTCGTCGAGCCTTATTTATGCCAATGCTGGGATACAGGTCTCCCCTCAATCGCAGGGGTTTAGACCATACTCCACCACACTGCTCAACTGCGGGTTGGCGGCGACCAGTGTTTTCAAACCGCTTAAAGGCCACTTGGCTTAACGACCGTCATCTAACGAAAACAGTCGGGACGGACGGCTTAACGTGCCCTCCGAAGCACGGAGCTAGAGATAAATAAACCCATCCATGGACAGGTTACGGCCGACGTTGCTTAACTTGTGTGTTCGATTAGTCTGACACGCGCAACGACGCCATCGAGCTCAATCAAGTCATAATAATGTTTATTTTAAATTGATGTGTGATGACGTTAAAACAGATAGGTATAAAAGCTGTGTCCTATATAATAACCCAGTCAGTGTGCTCTAATCGGCACTAATTACCTTGTTGTATTATCCGGATAAATTAAGAAGCAATATATTAATATGAAGACTTTATTTTACGTCAGTGTTTTGAGTTTGATCGGGTTTGCGATAGCGGGTTCAATAGGGTCTCCCAAAGAATGCATATATGTTTTAGGCGAATGTAAGTTTTGTGTTTTTTTTTTAATGAAAACTTCTTACAAGTGTTTGAAACTTTTTGCTAGTGAATGGGACTGTGCCGTCACGCTCGCGTATGTAATGCGTCACGTTCAGCAACGTAATGCTGGTTCGGGTGAAGAAGCCAGGGAGGGAATGGGGTGTAAGTAGCTCATCAACATCTTTCGAGCTAAAGCCAACCTCACCTGCACGTGGTGCACCCTGCCGACCAGCTAACGAGGCGATGGCGAAAGAGAGGTAGGACGCAGTGAAGGATCACACTGTGCTTCTCTTTTACTTGTCAGATGGGGGAGGGGCATAGTGTGGTCTTTCGCTCCAGGCTTGGCCAGCATCCGACTGGGGAAGTACCTCCACCTGGCAAAAAACCGCAGCCATAATGGCTATGCCGTGTTCCTGCGAGTTAGCTAGGTCACCAGGGCTGTTTTAGAGGAGTTGTTATGCTGACGGCAGAGGGACCAGCGGCTGTCGAACCGCCGCTAGCGGTGTAGGCGCGGCGTGTTGGCGCGGCGGTCAGGGAGACCCGGTGAAACGGCTGTCCGCTGGCCGCCCGCAGGTTAGTAGGGTTCCCGAACCCGGGGATCACCTAATCTCCGCCCCGGGAGGCTGAACCGCCAACTTGTGAAAAGTCCCTGTTGTAGTAGTCGTGCCGGAGGAGGAGACCGGGGTGGACCCGGCTGCTGCAGCAGGGGGGGACCGGGGGCCCTTCCGCCCGCCGCGCTAGCAAACCGCACTACCTGCACTGTGCTGCGGGGGTAGACACCGCGCTTTTCTTGTCCCTCGCGCCGTCAGTGAAATAATTTCTCTCAAAATCCTCTTACCCCCTTTTAATGGCCAGGAACAAAAAAAAGAAGGTTTTTTCAGCGGCGTCCTCATCCACATTCGACGTGGACTTTTGTAACGTCAGAGGACTTCACACAAACATAAATGCAGTTCACCAGCACCTCGAAACTGCAAAGCCGACCCTCCTTTTTTTTAACGGAGACGCAAATATCTTGCCCGGCCGATACTTCTTACTTATTATACCCCGGGTACAAACTTGAACATTCTTTTGTACGTCGAGCCGGGGTATGTATGTACGTCCGGGACGATATTTGCTGTCGACGTCTTCACGGCCTTGAAGACAGGGACCTGTCAGTGTTGTGGGTACGCGTGGATCAGGGCGGCCGCACCCGTATCTACGCGTGCCTTTACAGGTCTCATAGCGGTGATGCAGACACAACTCGGTTGATCGAGCACCTGCAATTGGCGACTGACAAAGTCATTGAGAAGTACCCCTCCGCGGAGTTAGTGATTTTGGGAGACTTCAATGCCCACCATGCCGAGTGGCTCAACTCTCGGTCCACTGACTTCGCGGGGAGGTCTGTTCATGATTTTGCTCTGGCCTATGGTCTCTCACAGCTGGTGCATTCTCCAACGAGAATACCAGATATAGAGGACCATACTAGCTCTCTACTGGACCTTCTGCTGACCACACATCCGGATGGGTATACAGTCTCGGTGGATGCGCCTCTTGGCTCGTCGGACCACTGCCTCATCCGGACCCAAGTGCCATGTGCAAGCCCTGACCCACCCCGGTATACCGGATGGCGTCGTATGTGGCACTATAAGTCAGCAGACTGGGATGGACTGCGTGAATTTTACGCATCGTACCCGTGGAGGCGGCTTTGTTTCGGGTCGGAAAATATAGACACCTGTGCATCTGATGTAGCGGAGACGATTTTGGCTGGGATGGAATTATTTATTCCAAACCGGCGGGTGGCTACTTCAGGTGCTAAGAAGCGGCCGTGGTTTAATCGGTCTTGCAGAGAAGCTAAATTTCGCAAGCAAGCTGCATATGAGGCTTGGACCACGGCTCGTATTAATGGAGATCCTGGTGTTTCCGACTTGAAACGGGAGTTCAATGCTGCCTCGAGGTTCAGTAAGAGAGTAATTGCCAGGGCAAAGTTTGAGTTCATCGGCAGGATTGGTGAGCGCCTAGCTAAGCACCCATCTGGGAGCCGTGCTTTTTGGTCGCTTGCTAAGGCTGCCGAGGGCAACTTTTGTCAGTCGTCCTTTCCACCACTCCGAAAACCGGATGGTAGTCTGGCCCACAGTGCAAAGGAGAAAGCCGATCTATTGGGGAATCTCTTTGCCTCAAACTCGACTTTGAACGACGGGGACGCCGCACCGCCTTCCATCCAGCGGTGTGGTAATTCCATGCCGGAAATCTCATTTACTCAACGAGATGTTCGGCGGGCATTGCTATCCCTTGACGTTCATAAGTCGAGTGGGCCAGATGGCATTCCGGCAGTGGTGTTAAAGCTGTGTGCACCTGAGTTGTGTCCTGTTCTTACGCGCCTTTTCGCGCTCTCTTATTCCACCGGGCAGGTACCGTCGTCGTGGAAGACTGCGAACGTGCACCCTGTGCCCAAAAAGGGTGACAGATCAGACCCATCGAATTACAGGCCTATCGCTGTTACCTCCCTTCTCTCCAAGGTAATGGAGCGCGTCATTAACAACCGGCTCCTGAAATACCTAGAAGAGCACGACTTAATCAGCGACCATCAATACGGCTTTCGCCATGGTCGCTCGACTGGTGATCTTCTAGTGTATCTTACACATCGCTGGGCTTCAGCCGTGGAGAGTCAAGGTGAGGCATTAGCTGTCAGTCTTGATATGGCGAAGGCGTTCGATCGGGTCTGGCACCGTGGTCTTCTTTCGAAGTTGCCTGCATACGGTCTACCAGAGGGTTTATGCGAATGGGTCGCTAGCTTCTTGTCCTGCAGAAGCATTAGAGCCGTTGTGGATGGCAGTTGCTCCGATAGCATGGACATTAATGCTGGCGTCCCGCAAGGCTCGGTATTGTCCCCGACGCTGTTTTTGCTGCATATCAATGATATGTTGTCCATTGATAGCATTCATTGCTATGCTGACGACAGCACCGGGGATGCTTATTATACGGGCCGCGCTAATATTCCCCGCTCTCTGGTGGAGGAGAGCCGCGAACAGCTTGTGTCGAAGATCGAGAGCACACTGAATAGTGTGTCCGATTGGGGGCGAACGAACCTGGTTCATTTCAATCCCACTAAGACACAAGTCTGCGCGTTCACCGCTAAGAAAACCCCTTTTGCTGTGGCTCCTCAATTCCTAAACACACCCCTTACCATCGCCAAAAACATTGGGATTCTTGGAGTTGAAATCTCCAGCGATGTCCAGTTTCGTTGTCACCTGGAGGGGAAGGTCAAGCTGGCGTCGAAGAAACTAGGTGTGCTCAACAGGGCGAAGCAGTACTTCAATCCGCGGCAGAGACTTATGCTTTACAAAGCTCAAGTACGGCCGCATATGGAGTACTGTTGCCATCTATGGGCGGGAGCGCCTAGATACCAGCTTGCACCTTGTGACTCGATTCAAAGGCGCGCTGTGAGGATTGTCGATGATCCCAAACTAACAGACGGTTTAGAACCGTTATGTCTGAGAAGAGATTTTGCGTCCCTTTGTGTGTTCTACCGTCTGTACAATGGGGTGTGTTCAGAGGAGTTGTTTGATATGATGCCAACGGCCTCCTTCTACAGTCGCACCGCTCGCCATCGACAGGGAATTCATCCTCACACATTGGAGCCTAAGTGGTCACGTACTGTGCGGTTCCAGAGAAGTTTTCTCCCGCGTACTGTCAAGCTGTGGAATGAACTGCCTGTCGAGGTTTTCTCAGGGGACTACAGCATGGGGTTCTTCAAAAAAGGCGTGAAGAGGTTTTTACAGGGTCGGCAACGCGCGTGTGATGCCTCTGGTGTTACAGGCGTTCATAGGCTACGGTAACTGCTTTCCATCAGGCGGGCCGTATGCTTGTTTGCCACACTGGTGGTATAAAAAAAAAAAAAAAAAAAAAAAAGGGAGCGAGAGGAAGAAATAAAGTTTTCACTTCTAAAATTACAAATAACCATTCCCTTAAGGCTTCTTGTGTTCCTGTGAGTGAGTAAGGTCACCAGGAAATAGTTGCAGCGGGGGTTGCGGCGCGCGAACAATATACTTACGGTAAACTCTTGACAGCAGGCGGGCCGTATGCTTGATTCCCATCCGACGTTTGGGGTGTAAGTGGTTCATCAACATCTTTGAACCAAAGCCAACTTCAGCTGCACGCGGTGCACCCTGCCGACTGACAAACGAAGCTCTGGCGAAAAGAGAGGTAGGGAGCGTAATTGTAAGCTACCCGACTGGGGAATGTACCTCCACCTTACAGAATACCGCAGCCAAATAACGGTACCCTTGAGGGCTGTTGTGTTCCTGCGAGTGAGTGAGGTCACCAGAAAAGATGGAGATGCTGCGATATCAGCGGGGGTGGCGGCGCGCGAGCTATATTTTATGTTGCGAGCGTTAATATGGCTACGGTAACCGCTTCACATCTGTCTGGCGGGCCGTATGCTTGTCTGCCACCCAACATAGTATAAAAAAAAAGACGTAGTATTAAAAACAAATACGTTATATTGTTATTATTAATGTTATGTAACCACAGTAGACTTAAAGAGCAGTATCTCAAGTTCAACGCTCGACATTGAAACGCTCTTATTGGTACCTACGGTAAGGTCTGCTAGGAGTAGGGTTCGCAAAAATCCGAAATAATAAATATCAAAACATCCAAATTATATATTTAAAAGATATATAACGTGCATATGAAAAGATGCGATTTTTAGACTATAAGTGGTTTATTTATTACTAGCTTCGATATATAGCGTAGATACATTTGTTTCTCGACTCAATTATACCCGAGAATTTGATGCGATGCGTATCTCGCCGTATGCATTTAGGTTGGACTAAACGGTTTGATGTCAAAATGTATGAACATAAAACCCGACGCTCTTCGCACCGACGTGACACACAATACATACTTATAGTGCCGAAGAGGGATGATTACTCTTAAGATTTCTTAGTGACGTTGTGATGTTGGGTAATTTTCAAAAAAGAAAATCTAATATTATTTTTCCAAATGAAAAATGGTCTTGGGTATGTAATTTGAAGTTTCTCAGAATAATTTGAAATGGAAAAATATTGTATGAATATTTTTCCAAACTACACTTGAAATACACGAAATCTGTAAATTAAAACATATGAAAAATTCTAAAACCATACATTACAAATATAATTTTACAAAAAAAAACCGTCTCCATACATTACTCTACATTTATGTATGTACATACAGGCTGAACCTCCATTTTTTTGGAGCCGGTTAAATAAAAAATAAAACTAAATGCAAATGAAATAATAATACTTATTTTTATTCTTGAAAAACATATTTCACACGGTTCCGCAAATTATCCAACACCATGCGTGAGTGTGTTGCTTTCAGAAAATTTGTGTGGAGTTGATATGCTATTATGTATGTCTACTGTGTTTATACCGTGCAAATAAAGCTAAATGGGAGCGCTACTATGTATGAATTTAATCGTCTTTCAGCACGTGACCTACGACTTTTACAATAGGAGGTGTCGATTTTTACCTTTTAGTGTTTTTTCCGTAGTCAGGTTATCTACAGTTTCTCCAACTTTATCTTTATTACAGGCGTGGATGAATGTCCAGAGGGTACTCACTCTTACACGACTGGTTGTAGCCGCAAGATCCCAGAGCCGACCTGCTCCGAACCCAACCCCGTGGAAGAGAAGGACATACTCTGCGACTACTCTGACTGCTACTGTAACCCTCCGACCATACGCGATACCAAGACCAATAAGTGCGTCTTACCAAAAGATTGTACTCCAAAAGAGTAAACTTCGAAAATTGGCTGAGTTATGAAATATAAGAACTGGAATTGACGCGATCATGCATAAGTGTATTTACATACCTTTTTACGAAAAAGGTATGGTATCAAAAAGGTATGTAAATATCATTATGCATGATCGCGTTAATTCCCGTTCTTATATATAATTTGTGCATGCTGTGTTTACCTGTAATTGTTTGTTACATTTAGCTTTAAGTTTATGCTTGTAAATTTATGAAAATAATGTATGAATGTAAACAAATGTTGGTAGACTATAAATAAATAAATAAATAAGAGATCATGCAATGCGAAAGTTTAAAAGTTGTTAATTGGCTGATGTTTATATATTTGGATTATTTTTCTTTATTAAATGTTTTTGAATTATTTGATTTTTATTGAAATGTCTATAATTTTTGACGTGACAACGTCTTATAAATTGGTTAGCCGGGTGACACTTCAAGAAACTGGCTCACGTTATGCGCTTACAATGAGAGCGAGTGAAATACCTAGATTTTAATTTAAGTTTCTCATGTTTTTCTGTGTATAGTATGTATATCGTTTGTTGTTTCTTCTAGTATTTAAGCTTGTATGTCCGTGATGTTGCAACTGGTCCTAACTGAAAATCAGTGCCGGGTCTGCTACAGATTTTGGTTTATACTGAGTTGGGACCATTTTGCGACATTGCTCAGTACTATAAATTTACATTATGTAATATTAAGTCTGTATATAATTTGTTTGTATAGTGCTGTGTAATGTGCAAATAAATGTATTTTCTTTCTTTCTTTCTTTCTTTCTAAAGGCACGCGTCCCTTCTAAGAGCGAGAGAGACAGACATAAAAAGTGAAAGGCATGCGTCCCTTCCACTCGAAAACATTTTACCACTCAAAGTCGTTGTCACGTAAAACTTTCGCCCGTATACCGACTTTACAGGCAACCAATTTTTTTTTTAAGCTACAGGAAATAGCATGTATCAAAGCGCTTGGTCGATACTTCCCATGACCAGAGGGCTGGCCTTTATTTGGCACAACGTATAAGCATTGCCAGTGGCAATGTTTATACGTTGTGCCATGTATATAATGTCAGACATTTGGCACAACGTATAAGCATTGCCAGTGGCAATGCATATACGTTGTGCCAAATGCCTGGCAATTTGCCAGTTAGCGTGCTGCAATGCTGCCAGCCTTCTGGGCACTATACCTTTTGACAGTGAGGCGGAGGAATTTTTTGACGCGGTTTAGTTATATATATTTTTTCTTTCTTTTTATATTTGTAATTTTATTCATTTTATTTGTATATAAATATATTTATTGATTTAGTTTGTTGTATAAATTTATATCCTAATAATGTTTTGTTATAACATTACAAATTAATTAAATAAATGTTAGAGGAGGGTTAACGAGGATGTGGGTCACCTGATGGAAAGCAATCACCACCGCCCATGGAGATCAGCAACACCAATGATGCTGATGCTGATCCCTGGCCAACCTATACTCCTTCCATATTTTCTTTCTGGTGACCTTACTCACTCACAGTAACACAATATTTCTCAAGGGAATTATTATTTGTCTGCGGCATTTTGTGAGGTGGAGGTATTTGCCCAGTCAGGCAGCTTAAAAAATCGCTATGCCCTACCTCTCTTTTCGCCTGAGCCTACTTTATCAGTCAGCAGGGTGCACTACGTTGTAGGTGAGGTTGGCTTTGGTTCAAAGATGTTGATGAATTATTTACACCCCAATACCCATGGAGCAAAAATGTTTTAAATAGCTAGACGAGATATGCCTTATCTCGTTTAGCTATTTAAATAATTTTTGTTCCACTAGCACATCGGAGTTTGTTCTACAGATGTGTCGATACATTGTACTCGTATATAGCGATGTAACACGATGTACATCAGAAAACAATCAAACAGCGTCGAATCAAGCCGCGTTCCCGCCAACTTTACGCTTCGTAACGCATTTTCGCTTTTAAAACCCCATACTATAAGTTCTCAATAGTAAATTGTGTTGACGAACTTGACAAACATTAAATAAGTATTATTTAAATAGTTCATTTCGGCCAACTTGCCAGAATATGTACCTCCACCTCACAGAATACCGCAGCTAAATAACAATTCCCTTGAGGGTTGTTGTGTTCCTGCGAGTGAGTGAGGTCACCAGATAGGAAGGAGATGCTGCATTGGCAGCGGGGGTGGCGGCGCGCGAGCGATATTTTATGTTGCCAGCGTTAATATGGCTATGGTAACCTCTTCACATTAGGCGGGCCGTATGCTTGTCTGCCACCATACGTAGTATAAAAAAAAAAATTATAAATATTTAAAAAATGGAAAAAATTACCACCTCTCGATTACCGGTCGAGTGCTCTTTCAGCTGAGCTACCAGGAAGATTTGTGATGGTGGCAAATTTTTGCATTTTATATTATTTTACTGCTGTGAAATCGCAGTGTGGCGCCATCAACCTATTAAGTATTACACTACTAAACAAGGCATACCTAGCAGTTTATCGTTGATTTTTTGTAGACATTTTGTAGTCGATTGTGCATGAAAAGCATCGATGGTTTACAACGTAAAAGAGAGCAATCGGGAGAGCTATGCTCGAGGTTTTCTTTAAGAAAGAAGTTATTCAACGGAGGACTAAAGTTGTCGACGTAGCTCTCAAAATGAGAAGTGGCAGTGAGACGTTAAGCCGACAGTGGCGGCTCTTGTTATTAAATGAACTTGTAGTGGTTAGCGTCAATAGGTAACAAATGTCGCCACTTGTCCCATTTTACATTTCCTTATCACCGTTTTAAAAAATATATATATGAAGGTAATGAAATATAAACGAACAAAAGAAAGGAAGGTGGATCGAGATAAGACCGCGAAGAAGAAGCGCAAGGCGAATGAGAAATATTCCTTTCATAAATATTTAAAGGATATGTGAGATGCTCATAGTGGGATTATGTGAAATGCAAATTTTGGATATTTTAAAAATAATTTCACGTGTAATGTAACGGACTGGACATGGGGTAAGTGATTTTGTTTGATATGGCGTGACATGTTTTTTTTATGTAATTACTCTAATTATCGAAACGTTAATATCGGTGTACTAAGGTTATTAAGGGGCCTACTGTATATGTTACAGCCTTTAAGATACGCCCTTTACGGAGATTCGATTCAAGGTACCAAGTACACCCGGTTAGTTGCCTGTATTGATAATAGATAACGAATCCATCTTGCCTTAAAGAATTGTCTCACAGACGCAGCTGGGAATCTAGCTTCATCGCTAGGCTACAAGTGACGTGTACACTAATTGGTACTTTATGCAGGGCTTTGGTTCATCATCGCATTGGGGAATAGATCTCCCTTAAGGGGAAACCTACTTCTTTGGTGAAATAATATATTTGAGTTAAAATTTTATATATGTACTTATGTGTTAAGAGTAATTGATTTGTTTTCGATGCATGTACTTTAAAGTAATTCTCATTCACCCGAATGGAAATACACCTTATTGTTTGGGGGATTCGGTTCATGACGTATGCCTAAAAAAAAATTATATAAAGTAAATTTTTATATGTATGTGTTATGTATTGCTTGTTTTAGTATCTGTCCTTTGAGAAGTAATTGTCATCCACAGAAACAAAAATATATGTTAGCGATTGGGGAAATAATTTCACTATCGGTGCCTCGAAAGTAGCCATCATTTAAGTTAAATTTGTCTGTTAAGAGCTACGGATTTGTTTGGTGCATGTCCCTTAAAAGTAATTATATTATCATCCACCCAAACGAAAACATATATTAGCGTTTGTGAATTGTTCGTGTGAAGTACAGCTAGTGCGGTACTTTAGAAAGCAACCATTATTTAAGTTAAATTATAAATGTAGTATCACTATGTGTCATTTCTGAGGAAATTGGAGATTAGGTTAAGAATTTACTTTTAGTTTCGATAAGCAGATTTCAAGTGGAAGTTGTCCTTTACGCCACTATTTTATTTTGTTCAGTTTGGGCAATAAAGTGATTGCTGGTTATTTAACAAAAAGTCTATTATTTATCCTTCAAAGAACCCAATCATTACAAACTGTCATCTGTCAAGTCAGTGGCCTTTAGGCCGCTTGGAAACACTGGCCTCCGCCAACAGGCAGTTAAGTAGCGTGGCGGAGTATGCTCTAAACCCCCTCAATTTAGTGGAGACCTGTACCCCAGCAGTGGGGTGAATAAGAGTTGACAACGACGACACGCCTATAGGTGAGACAAGAGAGGTAATATCACCGTCTCTCACGTAGCAGTGTCTCGCTTCAAATAATATATTTGTGTGATTGAGTGTGAGATGCGTTTTATTTTTATCGACTTTCCTACTTTGCTTCGAGTTGTATGTGACAATTACCACTTATCGAGTTGTATGCGAGAATAACACCAGTGGTAGGGGGTCAAGCCACCGTTTGTTACCGCTCACCATTGATTCCTACACGGTTGTGTAATTCGATTCCGTGCGGATTCCATCTGACGATTTAATCGCATAAACGATTTATTTCATTCTACCCACTGTTTCGGAATTCCTTGAGACATATAGTTTGACATTTCTGTTAGTAGTTCTTGGTACATGCTGGTATAGTCAGTCTAGAAAGTAATATAGAAGTTTCAATATTTTTCTGGGCAAACTGCACAGCGCCATCTAGTTCCAAACTATCAAATACTATTGGTGTCTAGACTACTTAAATACATTTTTTTTAATACATTCATATCGTCGTCATCGTGGTGTATTCATCCTTCCATTCATTAGGATTTTAGACCATACTTCTCTACGCTGTTTAACTGTAGATTGAAGGAAGCCAGTATTTTCAAGCCACCTAAAGACCACTGATTTGGCCTAACTACTCATCTAATGACAAAGAGCCGGACCGATGGCTTAATGTACCCTTTGAAACACGGAGTATCCTCGTCGGAGAAGCGTCAATCGGAGGTGGCGTTCCACCAATCAACACACCGATCCTCCACTATCCATTCCAGTCGAGCGGCGTGAGCTTTAGCGCGCATTGTTCGTCGCGATAGAGAGTCTCCCTCTCTGTTCTTTTATTCAAAATCAGGTCATTGTAGTCTCCACTACAGGAGCACGACCCTCTCTCGTCCGTCCCAGACAGAAGGAGGATTTGGCCTACACTCCCCACGCTGGCCAGACGGGTTGGGGAGGCCTGATAGATGTTTTATATTGTATTTCCCTTAGACGCCCTGTACGACATCCACGGGAAGAGACGGAGTGATTCTATTCTAGTCTTCCGGAAACCACACGGCGACGTTCTCTTCTTTTATTACACGATACTAATCTCTCTTTAATCTCTTTAAGCTCTCTCAATCTCTCACTCGCGCGTCTGGAACCTCGCCTGAGGAAGATTTCCGCATGACAACAAAACTAGTCGGCTTTTCCGACATATTTTTCTTTTTTCTATACTACGTCGGGTGGCAGACAAGCATACGGCCCGCCTGATGTGGAGCGGTTACCGTAGCCATATTAACGTTTGCAACATAAAATATTGCTCGCGCGCCGCCACCCCCGCTGCCAACGCAGCATCTCCTTCCTTTCTTTCTGGTGACCTCACTCACTCGCAGGAACACAACAACCCTCAAGGGAATTGTTATTTGGCTGCGGTATTCTGTGAGGTGGAGGTATATTCCCCAGTCGGATAGCTTACAATTACGCTCCCTACCTCTCTTTTCGCCAGAGCTTCGTTTGTCAGTCAGCAGGGTGCACCACGTGCAGGTGAAGTTGACTTTGGTTCAAAGATCTTGATGAACCACTTACACCCCAACATAAATTCGTGAGGTTTAATTTAGTTAATTAATTACTATGATTTTATTTTCTGAAGAAAACCCAAATTCCAACGCCGCTTCGTCGATCCTCTTAGCGTCGAAGGTCGTAAATATTTGTACAAGAAGATCAAACATTTGACAGGCACAGCGGAGTTATATGTTGATTTACAAGTTCTATTTGACCTAGCAAATTGTTTGTTTTATTTTAGTATTTACTGCCTGAGATCTAGTGACGTGACGTCACGCATTGTTGACTACCAGAGTGCTTAGTACGAGTCTTTTTGGTCACATGCGAAAGTGTCAACGCTTACAAGCCGACCAAATTGAGAAAGAGTTTCATATTGTGAATTTACCACACGCGTATTACATATCCAAATTAGTCGGGTTGCTCACTTTAATAAAACCGGTCAAGTGCGAGTCGGACTCGCGCACGTAGCGTAAAAAAACACGTTTGTTGTATGGGAGCCCTCCTTAAATATTTGTTTTATTTTATTTTAATTATTTATTTTTAAAGTGAATATATAACTAAATATTATGTGAGTATTTCAAGCGTCTACCTATTACCGTTATGAATTGCGAGCAAAAACGAGCAAATAAATCACGTTTGTTGTATGGGAGCCCCCTTAAATATTTATTTTATTCCGGTTTTTAGTATTTGTTGTTATAGCGGCAATAGAAATACATCATCTGTGTAAATTTCAACTGTCTAACTATCACGGTTCATGAGATACAGCCTGGTGACAGACGGACGGACGGACAGATGGACGGACGGACGGACAGCGGAGCCTTAGTAATAGGGTTCCTTTTTACCCTTCGGGTACGGAACCCTAAAAATCAACGAAGCCACATTTTGATACTATTATGTAACTCGCGTCTTATAAATTCACAACATGAGAGTTCTTCTCAATTTGGTCGGTTTGTTTACGTTGACATGATCCAACGCGAACAAAAAACTCGTACTAAGCACTCAGGCCTACCAACTTCGTCTGCGTGTGTGAGAGAAATGGTTGAGAGTGAAGCGTACGATTACCATTAAAAAGGTTATAGTCAGCCAATCTTAAAAGATAGACCTCCTCCTCCTTAAGTCGGTCCCTCACTGGTGAGGATCGTGACTACGACGACATTGTTGCAGCAAATTCCTCCAATTACTGCGGTCTTCTGCCTGATGGAGAACGTGAGACATTGGCATTTGAAGTTCCTCGGACACCTGGTCGGACCATCTCTTAGGGCTTCGTCCTCTCGGTTGCTTGCCATCCACATTGCCAGTTAATATGAGCTTCTCTAGGTTATCTGTACCCCGGTGCGCTATTGTTAACTTTAATATGACATTTTATTCAAGATGGTTTAAATACCTATCAATTTATAATTTGACTTATTAATTTTAAAGCGTATTGGTATTGATTACAGTACTCCTCATTGGCCGTGCACCATCACGCCGGCCAATGAGGTGATAGTTGAATGTGGTGGGGTAGGGAGGGAGAACTGAAGTTGATAAGTACGACTGGGAAAGCCATTGGACTAACGGGCGCCTAGCAGTGAAGACGACTTACAATTTTTACTGTGCAGTTATTTATAATAATTTAATAAGAAGTACAAGGGATGTTAATCAACTGTCGTGGTTTTTTTAATTATCGCCCTGAACACTAAGGTTAAGGCAAGGTATCGCCTACACTATGTGTCCGAAGTGCTGAAGTATCTTGTGGAGGCATACAGCCGAGAGGCGCTGCTGCGTGTCGAGCTTGAGTTCCCCTAGGACTGAAAGGTTGGTGCGTCGAGCCGTCCAAGGAATGCGAAGCATTCTTCGCCAGCACCACATCTCAAACGCATCGACCCGCCTCCTATCCGCTGCTCTCAGAGTCCAGCTCTCGGAACCATAAAAGAATATAGGAAAGATCAATGTGCGGATAATGACAACCGAGTCCGTGTTTACCAACTATGTGACGAATATGATCTTCATTGGTTGTGTCTCCCACCTTTGGATTCCAGTCGTCTTGAATAAATAGTAGTTCACATTTGGATATACCGCAGATCGTCTCCTGCAGCTTGTCATAAAAGACATCAATGTCTGTATCGCCGTGGGAGCATACACTTGAATGATGTTAAGTGGAGTGGTTTGCAGTTTAGACGGATTGTCATAATTCTTTCATTAACTGTATGATACCCCGTGCGTGACGAATATGTCAAGTTTCGGCGCGGCGGTACAATAATTCCAACTCCATACCGACTCTGCGTGCTAGGGCCTGAGAAGTACATTGTGTTCCCTGTAGATGTTTGAAAATGTCCTGCTCCCTTCATATTCGTTTCACAAAGACCCAGGCAGGACCAAAATAAAAAACAGGAAAAATATAGACATATGCCATCGCATTTTTTTTTTAACTTTTGAAGAGGAACAATTCTTGATACATGATTTTTTACTTGACTGTACCATAATTATCTTTTTACCACCACCACGGAAATGACAAATAAAAATGGTAGGTATTTATGAAATGACTTTTGTATGAAAAACGGGCGTGTCAAACTCCTAAAACAGACAATCAATATGAGTATACTACTAATATCTTCGTGTTGTAATTGGTTGAATTTGGTTATATAGTAACGTGTAATAAAATCATAAGTGCTAATGATGAGTTCTTAAAACTAAACCGTAATGCTAATACTTAAGGTTGTTTGCCAATTGCTAGAAAATAGTCAGCAGCCAGTTCTACTGGCCAGGAGAGGTTACACGAATTGAGTTTCGGTTTCTGTATTCAGCGTTCTGCATTGTTCAACTAAACACTTTCTGATGCATTTTATATCACTAAAAATTATAATGCAATTTAAATTAAAAAAAAGATTTAAAAAAAAAATTACGGTTTTTTTTTATAAAATAGCAAAAAAAAAAAAATTCAAATATCACTAAAAATTATAATGCAATTTAAATTAAAAAAAAGATTTTTAAAAAAAATTACGGTTTTTTTTATAAAATAGCAAAAAAAAAAAAAATTCACAGTAAAAAAAACATCTATGAAGTATTTTAGTATTTTAACTATAGGTAGATTCTGCATTCAAAAACAGTACAATACGTTAAGACCTTTTACATGTACTCGCGAGACAACTTACTACGGTGTATTAAGTATATATGACTGACAGAAATCAAGACGTGGGTGGATAGGAGTCCGGATTCTTACTTATGACACACGCGCCACGCCTACATCCAATGTACGTTCCTCCGCCTTCCGCATCCAGCCGCTCCCAGCTGCTTTCTTAAGGTCATTGGACCATTTAGCAGGAGGGCGTCCAACACTTCATCGTACTACGAGCGGCCTCCACTCTAATAATACCTTTTATCCCCCATCTGCCATCACTTACTCGGCAGATGTGACCGGCCCATTGCCACTTCAGCTTGCAAACTTTGCAGGCTATGTCGACAATTTTAGTTCTCCGTCGAATTTCTTCGTTCCGGATTCGATCCCGCAGAGAAACCCTGAACATAGGACTCTCCATCAGTCAGTGTTCAAGTCTCTGCACCATATGTAATTGCAGGGAGGACGCACTGGTTGAAGACTTTAGTCTTCAAACATTGGGGTATCTGTGCGGCGAAGATGTGCCGAAGCTTTCCAAAAGCTGCCTAGCCCAGTCGAATGCGTCTATCGATCTCTTTGTTGAAATTACCCCGGCCAAGCTGTATGGAATGTCCGAGGTAGACATAGTCTTTAACTATTTCAATAGCTGCATTCTCTACGATAACCGGGCTTGGGATCACTAATCACACAAAAGGGGGACAAAATCGTTGTATATGACTTTCGTCTTGTCGAAATTCATCCTCAGCCCCACACGTCGAGATGTAGCATTCAGATCGACCAACATACGACCGAGATCCTCCAGCGATTCAGCCATTATAACACGTCGTCGCAAACCGAAGGTGTGAGATGAGAAGAAGATGTGACTCGCCATTCACACTGACGTTTTTTCAGTCCAGCGTCTGAAATACGTTTTCCAAACTAAAAGCAAAACTAAACTATTAAACCGCTGCCCGCAGGCAAAGTTCTCACTATGCTGGCCTAGCCTCGTTGGATCGCAACACTAATTCTTTGGGCAAAGTAGGTGCCAGAATTTTGGTCACTACATGTTTCAACCAGACGAAAGATCGTTAAAATTTTTTTTGGTATTCGGCCCTCATGGCCCCAACGCTTTCTACGCTATCGAAATCTGCCCCCTTACCACCATCTCTTATTGCGATTCAATAATTGAATAGAATGCGTATTCATACCAATGAATAAGCGACTCTATTCCATTTGAAATAGTTTTATTCTGTTCAAATTGAGATGTAAGTGGTTCATCAACATCTTTGAACCAAAGCCCACCTCACCTGCACGTGGTTCACCCTGCTGACTGACAAACGAAACTCTGGCGAAAAGAGAGGTAGGGAAGGTAATTGTAAGCTACCCGACTGGGGAATGTTCCTTCACCTCACGGAATACCGCAACCAAATAACAATTCCCTTGAGGGTTGTTGTGTTCCTGGGAGTGAGTTAGGTCACCAGAAAGGAAGGAGATGCTGCGTTGGCAGCGGGGGTGGCGGCGCGCGAGTGTATGGTTACAGTAACCGCTTCACATCAGGCGGGTCGTATGCTAGTCTGCCACACGACGTAGTTTAAAAAAAATCGACTTTTGAACCCCCTCTTAAGATAACATTTGATATTATCAAATGTTATTATGAGAAAATTAGGTATAAACCAATGCTATCTCATTCTTAGTTCTCCTAAAAGCCGGTTCAAAAGCTATCGTTACACAAACATGATATACACTTATCTATATAGACGACAATGAAACAGAACAACTATAAAATAAAAAAAATAATAATAAAAATATTACCACTAGAAATACAACAAAAAATGCTGTAACGTTACCACTAACTAAGTAACAGCACCAGCCGGAAAACTGCAATATTTAACATAGCAGTCATACAGTTTTCTGAGTTAATGCATACAGAATAGGAGGTGTGACGTCACAACGTGGTGGCCTCCTGCCCCCCTAGATGCCCCTAGCCAAGTGTAATTCGTAGCGTAACGAACGTTAGATAGATCACGTGACATTTGTCAGTTCTCCTAGTAAAATGTTAGATTTTTCGGGATTTGATTTTCATTAATTAGATTTTCGGGGGCTGAATGGAGCGTTTTCGGATAAGGTCAGCCCCCCTAGCCAAGTGTAATTCGTAGCGTGACGAACGTTAGATAGATCACGTGACATTTGTCAATTCTCATACTAAAATGTTCGATTTTTCGGGATTTGATTTTTGGGGATTTGATTTTCATTAATTTGATTTTCAGGGGCTGAATGGAGCGTTTTCGGAAAAGGTCAGCCCCCCCTAGCCAAGTGTAATTCGTAGCGTAACGAACGTTAGATAGATTCGTGACATTTGTCAATTCTCATACTAAAATGTTCGATTTTACGGGATTTGTTTTCGGGGATTTGGTTTTCATTAATTTGATTTTCGGGGGCTGAATGGAGCGTTTTCGGAAAAGGTCAGCCCCCCTAGCCAAGTGTAATTCGTAGCGTAACGAACGTTAGATAGATCACGTGACATTTGTCAATTCGAACATTTTAGTATGTGCTCCACAGTTCAAATTAGCGATCGCTACGCTTTTCTACTTCGCAAACTAGCTAGCCCTCCAGTTATTGTTATTTCCACACTTTTTTATTGTTTATAATTTTACTGACAACGACAACTATCGTTCTTCGAATGAAGTTGTCGAACGACAACTATCGTTCAACAACTTCATTCGACATCAAAAGTTCTATTATTATAATTTTTTTATAGACTTTTAAGCACAGGCCACCTTGGCTGCGTTTTAAGGGATATTTTATGCTTTGACGAGCTCGGTGGTCGAGTGGTTAGCAATGGCCACTTTGACTCGGAAACAAATATTTGTGTGCATGAACATGCATGTTTATGTTGGTCTGGCCGTTTTATATGTATTATATGTATGCATTTACAAAAAAAAAAAACAACGGGTTGCACTTCGGGAGTGCAGGCAGAGGTGAAAACTTGAACATTAACTTTGTGCATTTTTGAATATCTTGGAATGGTTAGGAAATAATTTCTCATGAATAGCTATTTTCATTAATACATGTACTTTGTTCAATTTCTATATTTTAAACACTCTATATACACGAATTTTACAAGTATACAGACGCTCAAGCTATCAGTAGTCACCATCCGTGGATGCGCGTAGCAGACTGTAGTACAAACACACATGCACACTTGCGCAAGCGTCCTGCGCCGCACAAAAATTTACTCTATGTGTTAAGCATTATGTTCTAATTTCTTTTAAAGACAAACAGACATGTTTATGCATACAAATGTTTATCTTGTGCGGGAATCGAACCCGGAACCTCGTAGTCAAAGTGGCCATTGCTAACCATTCGACCACCGAGCTCGTCAAAATTATAATGAATAAGGTGCCAATCGATCCGTTATTATAACCCGGGTAACTTAGGCTACATTTTAACGACTTTTACAATAGGAGGAGTCGATTTTTACCTCTTAGCGTTTTTACCGTAATCAGGTTACAGTTTTTCATTTTTTTTCTTTATTTCAGGCATAAGTGAATGTCCAGAAGACACTCACTCTTACACGACTGATTGTAGCCACATAACCACAGAGCGGATCTGTATGCTACCACACCCCGGACACTCCATACAAATGTCGCGTCGTTTACTACTACATAAACAATGGCGTCTGTGCAGAGCGCGAATGAGCGTGTGTGCGTGCGGCGCCATACAAACTGTTCCAGATTTGTCTCAGAGGGGAGGTGAGGTCGACACGATAGAGCGGCAGGGAGTGGCCATACTGTACGTAATACTATTACTTATACTGTGATGCTACTCGAGCCAAAAACTGAGAAGGCCATAATCTGCGAGAATACTTACTCTGCCTGCTACTGTAACCCTCCGAGAACGAGAAGAGTAACGAGATACCGATAAAATTAGGTGCGTATGACTGTATTATCTTCTGATACAGTTAACTTCGAGAATAATTGCCAGATTTTTTTATATATGGATTATTTTTCATTATTAAATGTTTTTGAATGAGTTATTGGAATGTCTATATATTCATATTCACGTTTCATCATCATCATCATCATCATCAGGTCATTTTAGTCTCCACTACAGGAGCCCGATCCTCTCTCATCCGTCTCAGACAGAAGGAATATTTGGCCTACACTCCCCACGCTTGCCAGACGGGTTGGGGAGGCCTGATCGATGTTTGATAATGTATTTCCCTTAGTCGCCTTGTACGACATCCACGGTAAGAGACGGAGTGATTCTATTCTAGTCTGACGGAAAAATACACGGCCAATATTCACGTTTACATTCATTCAAAATCATATTCATTTATTCATATTCATTTATTCATATTCATCTATTCATATTCATCATAATAAATGAATATCATTTATTCATATTCATTTATTCACGTTTACATTCATTCAAAATCATATTCATTTATTCATCATTAGCAGCCTGTATCTGCCCACTGCTGAATATAGGCCTTTCCCAATGTTCTCCACCATGCTATCCTCCGCTTTCCACATCCAATCGCTACCAGCCACTTTTTTTCACCCTCGGTCCATCTAGAAAGGGTGCACCCTATGCATCGTCGCTTCGTACGTGGCCTCCACTCTAGGACATTCCTTCCCCGTCTACCATCGCTGACTCGGCAGATGTGGCCAGCCCACTGCCAGTTCAACTCGCTGACTCTGAGATCTATGTCGACCACTTTGATTCTCCGACGACTTTCTTGGTTCCATTTGATCCCTTAGAGAAACACCAAGCATTGCTCTCTCCAACTTTCGCTGCGCGACTTTTAGTCTGTAAACCAGACCAACGGTCAGCGTCCAAACGCAAAGTAGGTCATAGCGGAGAGGGCGCACTGATTGAATTTTTGGTCTTCATGCATTGGGGTATATTTGCGGTGAGGATTTATTTATTCACATAAAAATGAAATGCTTTATTGAACATAATGAAAGTAACTATTACGAATATGAAGAATATACAATTAAAATAGAAACTAAATACGACTAACTATATACACAAAGAACGGAAATAACAAAAACTAATTAAAATTAATAAAATGTAATAATCTAATCTAAAAAGCGCCAAAAAATGCTTCCGCATCGCTATCAAAGGGTAAAAGCACAAAAATGCCTAGAAGGCTAGCAACATTGCCACGCTGGATGGCAATGCATATTCGCTGAGCGAAAAATAGGCCAGCCCTCAGGTCGCGGGAAGAGTCGACCAAACGTTTGGAGATGTCTCTAAATAAAATTCTTGCGCTCGGACCCCATAGGCCGTTTGAGCCGTTTTGGGTAGAAACGCTGGCGCTTCCACCCCAAACGGCTCAAAAAAACAACTCCAATGAGGTTTGAATATTTGCGCCGTTTGAGGGTCTCCACTGATGCAGCTGACTTTCACATAGATAATTTGTAACATACAAGTATAAAATGGGTATCATACTTTAAAAAATACCAAAACAAACAAAACATGCTTTAGGATTAATTGTCATATTTTTTTTTATTATTTTTTTTTAATAAAAAGTAGTAATCAGAGAAACGCCTAAATCCATCTGCCGTACCTCAAAAACCGCTAACACATCTTTGCAATGCCCAACAGGGTTCATATGTATGTAATAATCTGTATACTGTATAAACATCCTTATAACTATGTACTACATATGAAATGCAATAAAGATATTGAGTATTGAGTATGGAACAAAGATTACAGTCTCCTGCGATCCAAATAAACTTTTTCACGCCTTCAATGTTCGCGAGCAACGATGTACTCGGGGATGTTTTCTTTTCATGTTTTGCTTGTTTCAGAGATCTTAGTTAGAGTGTTTTGGTCATATTCGAACGTGTTAACGTTTACAAATCGATCCAATGGGGATGTTTGATATTTTTTCTGACATTAGATGCCGCTCGGTAGGCGTCGGGTCCAGATTGTCAAAATGTACTGAATTTTTTGACAGTGAAACTGTAATACGACAAGACAACACAAGACGTCAACAAGACATTTGACAAGATGCTATCATCGATATCATCAATTAATTAGGGGTATAAGTACGGAATCATCAACATCTTGATGAACTTCACTTGACATTACGGATGTACAAACTTAGTAAGTATAATGTCACCAATTCAAAATAATTGATGTCTAAACCCATCGATAAGTATAGTTATGGAATGTCGTGGTCTGACTGAGGCAGAGCCCGACTCTGATATATAGCTGGAATCAGTTCGTGACATCACGGATGTACAAACTTAGTAAGTATAATGTCACCAGTTCAAAATAATTGATATCTAAACCCATCGATACGTATAGTTATGGAATGTCGTGGTCTGACTGAGGCAGAGCCTGACTCTGATAGATAGCAAGAACCAGTTCATGACATCACGGATGTACAAACTTAGTAAGTATAATGTCACCAGTTCAAAATAATTGATATCTAAACCTATCGATAGGTATAGTTATGGAATGTCATGGTCAGACTGAGGCAGAGCCCGACTCTGATATATTGCTGGAATCAGTTCGTGACATCACGGATGTACAAACTTAGTAAGTATAATGTCACCAGTTCAAAATGCACTGAAGATTTCTCTCGATTTTTAACCGACTCTGATAAAGGAGGAGGTTCTCAATTTGGCTATATTTTTTTTTACTTTTTTTACTTAATAATTATTCCGTGATTTATCCAATTTGAAAAAAACTTTTTTTAATTTGAAAGAGTATACTTCCAGATTGGTACCATGTTTTTTTCATCGTCATCATCAGTCTGTATCTACATACATAAATGTAGAGTAATATTGGAGTCGGTTTTCTTTTGTTAAAATTAGTAAAGGTATCTTTCATCGGGGCGTCTTGACTGAAGAGATTATTAACTTGGGTCGTTCGTTTCGCCTGTGAACATTTGTTGATCGAGTGAAGATTGGTTCACAGCTCTAAAAATAAGATCGTTGCTTTCACTTCAAAAATCATAAACCACAAGCATAGGGCATAAGGCTGCGTTTCCAACATATTTGCGAAACTTCCTCTCCTTGTGTGTGTAAGAGAGAGTTGAGAGTGAATCCTTGAGGGTTGTTGTGTTCCTGTGAGTGAGTGAGGTCACCAGAAAGAAAGGAAGGAGAATGGGCTGGCAACAGATCGCGGACCTATTGGTGTTGACATGGGCGGTGATGTTTGTTCTCGATCAGGTAACCGACATGCCCATTTGCCCCCCCCCCCACACCACACCCTTCCCTCATATAAAAAAGTTGTGATGGCCAACGATGTTATAAAACTTATTTGACGAGCTCGGTGGTCGAATGGTTAGCAATGTTTGGTCACTTTAACTCCGAGCTCGCGGGTTCGATCCCCGCACAAGGCAAACATTTGTGTGCATGAACATGTCTGTTTGTCTTGGTCTGGGTGTTTTCTATGTGTTTATAAGTATGTATTTAAAAAAAAAATGAATTTAAGTACATTTATCAGTTGTCTAGTACCCATAACACAAGCTTTGTGCTTCATTTGGGACTAGATGGCGCTGTGTAAATTGTCCAGAAATATTTATTTATTTATTTATAACATCGTTGGTCACCACTATTTTAATTACACATTAAAAACTAAAATTATAATAAAATACACAGAAAAAATATCATTAACATATTAATTGTCCCGACAATTTTCCTTTCGATCCTTTGATCCTTCATCTATCCATTGATGTGATTGAATTTCAATTTGATGGAGATGATAGATTTGTAGCTGCAATACCAAAGTGTATCCCCTATTTTGTTATCATTCGTTTTTTTTGTATGGGGATGTTTGATATTTTTTCTGACATTAGATGTCGCTAGGTAGGCGTCTGGTGCAGATTGTCAAAATGTACTGAATTTTTTGACAGTGAAACTTTAAGACGACAAGACAACACAAGACGTCAACAAGACATTTGACAAGATGCTATGAATTGACAAATGATTGGACCCTACGCTACAGTGCTGCCAAAAAACCCTCATTGCCTCCTATCATTTGGAAGTAATTTTAAAGACGTATTCGCGTCCAAAAGTGCCCTCTTTTAGTTTGGTTCTTCTGGGTATACCACCCAGAAGAACCAAATGGGTGAACCACCGAGCCGAAACCGAAGAGACACGAACCGAAGAGTGCCAAAAATGCATACCTAATGTATACCAAAATTTTCCTACACAATAATACAAACAAGGAAATATAATTCTATGTAACAATGTGTACGAAATCTTAATAAAATTTATTTGATAATTGATGTCTGATGACGCTAAAACAGATAGATATTTTTATATATATCTGTCTTATATAATAACAAAGCCAGTGTACTCGCATCGGCCCAACAACTTTGTTGTATTATCCGGATAAATTGAAAAGCAAGATATTAATATGAATACTTTATTTTACGTCAGTGTTTTGAGTTTGATCGGGTTTGCGATGGCGGGGTCAGAAGAGAATCCCAGAAGATGCATATATTCAAGTATTTTGGACAGATGTAAGTGTTTTATTTTTTGAACTGAAAGCTTTTTACAAGTGTATGAAATTTGTGGTTAGTGTACGAGACTGTGCCGAGACGTTCGGGAGACGTAACGCGTCACGTTCTGAGTATCATATTTGACGTGTTATCGTTTACAAGCCGACCAAATTGAGAAAAAGTTTCATGTATTGACGAGCTCGGTGGTCGAATGGTTAGCAATGGCCAGATTGACTCCGAGGTCGCGGGTCCGATCCCCGCACAAGATAAATATTTGTGTGCATGAACATGTCTGTCTGTCTTGGTCTAGGTGTTTTCTATGTATTATATGTATGTATTTACAAAAATAAATGTATTTAAGTGTAATATCAGTTATTTACTTAGTACCCACAGTACAAACTTTGCGCTTAATTTGGGGCTAGATGGCGCTGTGTAAATTTTCCAGAAATATTTATTTATTTTATTTATTTATATTGTGAATTTACCAGACGTGTGTTACATATCCAAATTTGCAGGGTTTCTCACCGCTAAATGTGAGCAAGTAAGTCACATAATTTTGATATGTCTCTCTCTCTCTCTCTCTCTCTCTCTCGTCGGTCCCTTATTTCTGAGGATCGTGGTCAGCATCAGGGATGCATCTGGAGCGAACGATCTGCTTCCACCGGTTTCTATCCAACCGTATAAGATTTAGAAGACGTCTAGTCTTTTACTTGATCGGCCCATCTTGTTGGTGAACGACCGCGCGATCTCTTGCCTTCAGTGTTCCCAACCACCATCAGTTTTTCCGAATTATCCTACATATGTGGCCGAAATAGGAAAGAGTGCGTTGTTGGCATGTGGTAGACAGGCGAGTTCTTATTTGGAGCTGTGTTAGAACTGATGCATAGATATGTAACACGCAACTTAGAAATTCACAACATGAGAGATATTCTCTGTTTGGTCGGTTTTTTTTATAATACGTCGGGTGGCAGACAAGCATACGGCCCGCCTGATGTGAAGCGGTTCATTATCAGGTCATTTTAGTCTCCACTACAGGAGCACGACCCTCTCTCGTCCGTCCCAGACAGGAGGATTTGGCCTACACTCCCCACGCTGGCCAGACGGGTTGGGGAGGACTGATCGACGTTTTATAATGTATTTATTTCCTTTAGTCGCCTTGTACGACATCCACGGGAAGAGACGGAGTGATTCTATTCTAGTCTGCCGGAAACCACACGGCCACAGTGACCTCACTCACTCACAGGAACACAAGAACCCTCAAGGGAATTGTTATTTGGGTGCGGTATTCTGTGAGGTGGAGGTAAGGTTCCCCAGTCGGGTAGCTTACAATTATGCTCCCTATCTCTCTTTCTGCCAGAGCTTCGTTTGACAGGCAGCAGCGTGCACCGCATGCAGGTGACTTTGGTTCAAATAAGTTGATGCAACACATACACCACATTTTTTCGTTGACAAGATCGAACGGGAGCAAAAAACTCTTACTCGCACTAAGCACTCTGCATTCTGCACTGTAATGCTCGTTCGGGTGAAGTCGGCAGAGGGAGTGAGACGGAGAGATGAAGTTTTCACTTCTAAAATTCCAAATAACAATTCTATAAAGGATTGTTCCTGTGAGTCAGTGAGGTCACCAGGAAGAAGTTGCTGCGTTGGCAGCGGGGGTGGCAGTGGGCGAGCAATATCATGTTGCGAGGGTTAATATAGTTACGGTAAACTCTTGACATCATGTTGGCTTGATTCCCACCCGACATAGCATTAATAAAAATACGTAATATCGGAACATTATTCAGACAAACGCCGTATTAATGTAGTTATAATTATTCATAATGATTTAATGACAGACTAATTAATGATTATATATAGTAATTGTAACTTAGTGGGTTTTCCGTAATGAGGTTATTGTTTTTTTTAAACTTTTGCTGTATACAGGCGTAGGTGAATGTCCAGACCCCACTCAGCATGAGTCCGTCAACTTTTCCTACCCGACTGTTTGTAACCAGACGTTCCCAGAGCCGACCTGTTCAGAACCCAACGCCGTGGCCGAGATAAGCCTATTCTGCGACTACTCTGCCTGCTACTGTGATCGTCCGACCGTACGCGATACCAAGACCAATAAGTGTGTCTCACTAAAAGATTGTACCCCAAAAGAGTAAACTTCGATAATAATTGGCTGAAGTTTTTATGTTTGGATTATTTTTCGTTATTAAATGTTTTTGAATTATTGGATTTTTATTGGAATGCCAACTTTTTTTTTATATGAGAGAAATAAGCATGTGAGCCTGATGGAAAGCAATCACCACCGCCCAGGGAGATCAGCAACACCAAGTGGCCGCGCAATAGCGGCCTGGCATATCAGTTTTGTTAGCAAAAACACAATAACATGTTTGCCGAGACGAATAGATTACATCCCCCGCGGACGCCTGCGGGGATCCCTCCCCGCTGGCGTTCGCGGGGGATGTATCTTCCTCCCGGAAGATGTCATTTTCGAACGAAGATTGTGCGATGACTTGTGTGAAACAAAAACAATAACGATAGGCGCAGCGGACGGGCGGTTTTGCTATCTTGTTTTGATAACATGTTTTGTTATAAAATTGGCGCTGCTTTTTTTTTTCTTTTTTTTACGCCCCACGCGCGCGATGGCAACCTACCGGAGGTAACTACGGGAAGGAGACAGTGAATCCTCGTGGATGGATGGATGGTTCCCAGCTCTAAAAATAGGATCGTTGCGTTCACTTCAAAAATCATAAACAACAAGCATAGCCCACATAAGACTGCGTTTCCAACAGAGTTGCGAAACTTCCTCTCTATGTGTGTGTGAGAGAGAGTTGAGAATCAAGGATTCACTCCATGATCGTTGTTGTGTTTCTGCGAGTGAGTGAGGTCACCAGAAAGAAGGAGAATGGGCTGGCGAAAGATCGCGGAACTCTTGCTGTTGACATGGGCGGTGGTGTTTGCTTTCGATCAGTTGACCGACATGCCCATTTGCCCCCAATCATCATCATCATATAAAAAAAATATGATGGCCAACGATGTTATAAAATTTATAACATCGGTGGTCAACACTCTTTTATTTCGTATGGATATGCCACGTCAAAAACGAACACGTTTTTGACGTGGCATATCCAGTAACGTAAGTCGGATGGCAGACAAGCATACGGCCCACCTGTGAAAGTGAAGCGGTTACCGTAGCTATATTAACGCTCGCAACTTAAAATATCGCTCGCGCGGCGCCACTCCCGCTTCCATCGCAGCATCTCCTTCACTTCTGGTGACCTCACTCACTCGCAGAAACACTACAAACCTCAAGGGAATTGTCATTGGGCTGCGGTATTCTATGAGGTGGAGGTACATTCGCCAGTGGGGTAGATTACAATTACGCTCACTACTCTTTTCGCCAGAGCTTCGTTTGTCAGTCAGCAGGGTGCACTGCGTGCAGGTGAAGTTGGCTTTGGTTCAAAGATGTTGATGAACCACTTACACCCTATCAACTGTTACTCACTATGCCAGGCTAACAATTTCAAGTGATATGTGGAAGAAAAATGTCATGGACGCGGCCGTGTGTTGTACGTGAATACGTTATATGCACTAAAATTATCTCAAAAAGGCAGCGCTTCCGCCTCTCCCGCACGCGATAATCTATAGTCCTTACTTAGCATAATAAATTCTTTGATCCTTCATCAATCCATTGTGGTGATTGAATTTCAATTTGATGGAGATGATAGATTTGTAGCTGCAATACCAAAGTGTATCCCCGATTTTGTAATCATTCGTTTTTTTTGAATGGGGATGTTTGCTATTTTTTCTGACATTAGATGTCGCTAGGTAGGCGTCGAGTCCAGATAGTCAAAATGTACTGAATTTTTTGACAGTGAAACTTTAAGACGATAAGACAACACAAGACGTCAACAAGACATTTACAAGATGCTATGAATTGACAAATGATTGGACCCTACGCTACAGTGCTGCCAAAAGACCACCATTGCCTCCTATCATTTGGAAGTAATTTTAAAGACGTATTCGCGTCCAAAAGTGCTCGCTTTTAGTTTGGTTCTTCTGGGTATAACACCCAGAAGAACCAAATGGATGAACCACCGAGCTGAAACCGAAGAGACACGAACCGAAGAGTGCCAAAAATGCATACCTAATGTATACCAAAATTTTCCTACACAATAATACAAACAAGGAAATATAATTCTATGCAACAATAAGCAAAATAAACATTAATGACTACGTACACACGAAATCATTAATGGTTATTTGTTAATTGATGTCTGATAACGCTAAAACAGATAGATATAAAACCTGTCCTATATAACAAACCAGGCAGTGTGCTCGCGTCGGCCCAATAACTTTGTTGTATTATCCAGATAAATTGAACAGCAAGAAATTAATATGAAGATTTTATTTTACGTCAGTGTTTTGTGTTTGATCGGGTTTGCGATGGCGGGGTCAGTGGCATATCCCAGAGGATGCATATATATTATGGGCAAATGTAAGTGTTTTGTTTGAAATTTGTGGTTAGTGTACGAGACTGTGCCGTGACGTTCGGGTGACGTAACGCGTCACGTTCTGAGTATCACATTTGACGTGTTAAAGTTTACAAGCCGACCAAATTGAGAAAAAGTTTGATGTATTGACGAGCTCGGTGGTCGAATGGTTCGATCCCTGCACAAGACAAATATTTGTGTGCATGAACATGTCTGTCTGTCTTGGTCTAGGTGTTTTCTATATATTATAAGTATGTATTTACAGAAAAATGTATTTAAGTGTTATATCAGTTATCTACTTAGTACCCATAGTACAAACTTTGCGCTTAATTTGGGACTAGATGGCGCTGTGTAAATTTTCCAGAAATATTTATTCATTTATTTAAGGATATTGTGAATTTGCCAGACGTGTGTTACATATCCAAATTAGCAGGGTTGCTCACTGCAAAATGTGAGCAAGTAAGCCACATAATTTTGATATGTCTTTCTCTCTCTCTCGTCGAGTCGGTTCCTTATTTCTGAGGATCGTGGTCAGCATCAGGGATGCATCTGGAGCGAATGATCTGCTTCCACCGGTTTCTGTCCAGCGCGTCTCTTACAACCGTATAAAATTTAGAAGACGACTAGTCTTTCACTTGGTCGTCCCATCTTGTTGGTGAACGACCGCGCGATCTCTTGCCTTCAGTGTTCCCAACCACCATCAGTTTTTCCAAATTACCCTACATATGTGGCCGAAATAGGAAAGAGTACGTTGTTGGCATGTGGTAGACGGCGAGTTCTTATTTGGAGCTGTGTTAGAACTGATGCATAGATATGTAACACGCAACTTAGAAATTCACAACATGAGAGATATTCTCTGATGGGGCGGTATTTTTTTATACTACGTCAGGTGGGAGACAAGCATACGGCCCGCCTGATGTGAAGCGGTTCATCATCAGGTCATTTTAGTCTCCACTACAGGAGCTCGACCCTCTGTCGTCCATCCCAGACACGAGGATTTGGCCTACACTCCCCACGCTGGCCAGACGGGTTGGGTAGGCCTGATCGATGTTTTATAATGTATTTCCCTTAGTCACCTTGTACGACATCCACGGGCAGAGACGGAGTGATTCTATTCTAGTCTGCCGGAAACCACACGGCCACGGTGACCTCACTCACTCGCAGGAACACAACAACCCTCAAGGGAATTGTTGTTTGGGTGCGGTATTCTGTGAGGTGGAGGTACGTTCCCCAGTCGGGTAGCTTACAATTACGCTTCCTACCTCTCTTTTTGCCAGAGCTTCGATTGTCAGGCAGCAGGTGCACCGCGTGCAGGTGACTTTGGTTCAAAGTTGTTGATGCAACACATACACCTCATTTTTTCGTTGACAAGATCGAACGGGAACAAAAAACTCTTACTCGCACTAAGCACTCTGCAGTCTGCACTGTAACGCTCGTTCGGGTGAAGTCGGCAGGGAGGGAGACGGAGAGATGAAGTTTTCACTTCTAGAATTCCAAATAACAATTCTCTTAAGGATTGTTCCTGTGAGTGAGTGAGGTCACCAGGAAGAAGTTGCTGCGTTGGCAGCGGGGGTGGCGACGGGCGAGCAATATATCATGTTGCGAGCGTTAATATAGTTACGGTAAACTCTTGACATTAGGCGGGCCGTTGGCTTGATTACACCACCCGACATAGAATTAATAAAAATACGTAATATCGGAATATTAATCAGACAAACGCCGTATTAATGTAGTTATAATTATTCATAATGACTTAATGACATACGCATTAATGAATTCTAGTTAATAATTACAATTATATAGCAATTGTAACTTACTACTTTTAGTGAGTTTTCCGTAATCAGGTTATTGTTTTTTAAACTCTTCCTTTATTACAGGCATAAGTGAATGTCCAGAGGGTACTCACGCTTACACGACTGGTTGTAGCCCGAAGACCCCAGAGCCGACCTGCTCCGAACCCAACCCTGTACCCGAAGAATTTGACATCTGCGACTACTCTGCCTGCTACTGTGATCCTCCGACCGTACGCAATACCAAGACTAATAAGTGCGTCTCACCAAAAGATTGTACCCCAATAGAGTAAACTTCGATAATAATTGGCTGATGTTTTTATGTTTGGATTATTTTTCGTAATTAAATGTTTTTGAATTATTGGATTTTTATTGGAATGCCTATTTTTTTAAGATAAGATAAGATAAGATAAGATAAATTTATTTGCGAAAATAAGGTACAAAAGATGTTACAAATACATAGGTATCCAACTTATTCTACCCTCGTAGGGGCGTGCAAATTTTTCTTTAGTCAATTTTATCTAAATCACATTCTATAAAACATTCTTAAATTTCCATAATTACAATTACAATAAATTAATAAATACGCTACAATAGTCAATAATTTCTAAATCTGTCATTCATGTATTCAGTTACAGTATAATATGACTTATTTAAGAGCCATTCGTGTAAGTTCTTCTTAAATAATGACATTCTTAATGTTTTTAATTTGTCCGGCAAATGATTAAAAATTTTTATTGCCATGCAATGCACGTTGTCGGAATATAATGCGAGTCTCTGCTTAGGTACAAGTAATCTATCTTTATGTCTACTTCTGGAAGTTATACAATCACCGTGCTTAATAAAAAGGTATTGATATTTCTGAACGAAAATACACATTTCGTAAATATATAAACACGGAAGAGGTAAAATATTAGATTTTTTGAACAGGGGCTTACAACTGTTCATTACATCAACATTGTGTATAACTCGAATACATTTTTTTTGACATATGAACACTTTTAATACATCGACTGAGTTACCCCATAAAATAACTCCATATCTTAGCAACGATGACACATAGCCATGGTAAGCCATGATGGCAGCTTTAATTGATGCTATACATCTCACTCTTCCTAGCACATATACAAACCTATCCAGTTTGCGACAAAGTAAATTTATGTGACTTTTCCAATTGCAAAGATTATCCAATGTTATGCCAAGAAAAACAGTTGATTCTATTTCTTCAATTTTTGCATTATTATATGTTATATTAATAGGCATCTTATGTACATTATTATTGGTTTTAAAGTTAATTAGTTTCGTTTTAGACATATTTATAGTTAAATTGTTTTGTTCAAGCCAATCAATTGTATTTTTAAGAGTAGTCTCAATGTCCGCTTTATAATCTACATTATCTTTTTTCTCAATTAGGAGTGTAGTGTCATCGGCAAATAATATACATTTGCTATCTATGGCGTCAGGAAAATCATTAATATAGATTAAAAACAATAATGGTCCTAAAATACTGCCTTGAGGTACACCAGAATTAATGAGACAGTATTTAGATCTAAATGATTTTTTATTGCGTCCTATTATTTTTTTAATTTCAACACACTGTTGTCGAGAGCGCAAGTAGCTTTCAAACCATGAGTGAGCTGTGCCGCGGATTCCATACCGCCACAATTTATTCAATAAAATGTCATGAGATACAAAGTCAAAAGCTTTTGTCATATCAAGGAAAATAGCTGTTATAGGCACTTTGTCATTAAATTTTTTTGTTACAGTCTTAATTAATTCATAGCACGCTAAGATAGTCGACATATTTTTTCTAAAGCCAAATTGTTCTTCCTTCAAAACATTAAAAATAGTCAAAAATGCATATATTTTATCGTACATTATTCTCTCAAACACTTTTGATATTACTGGAGTTAATGAGATCGGTCTATAATTATTAACGGACGATTTGTCACCTTTTTTAAACAGAGGTTTGACTACTACATTTTTCAGTCTGGAAGGATACTTGCCTTCTGTAAATGTTAAATTAATAATGTGTGCCAACGGTATACTCAGCTCTTTAGCACACATTTTCAATATTATAACACTAATATTGTCATAGCCCGTTGATTTTGTATTTTTTAGTCTGTGAATTACCTTATAAACATCATTAGGATTAATTGGCGTTAAATATATACTATTACTGTTGTGATTGTTATTAGCAGGGCAAGTATTCTTTAAGTTTGTTTTGTTATCTTGATCAGAATTCAAAAAGTGTTTATTAAAAATTTCAGTTATAATGTCAGGGTCAGAATATAATTTATTTTCATAATTTATTAAATTAATATTATCATTAGATTGCTTACATGTCGTTCTTTTTATTATTTCCCAAGCTGCTTTGCTTTTATTTTGAGATTTTTCTATATAGTTTATATTATTCAAACGTTGTGCCTCATATATACATTTTTTTAATACCTTAGTATAAATACTATATTTCTTTTTAGTAGTCAATTTATTACCCGGAAATAAACGATATTTTAGGTATAGTGTTCTTTTTATAACACAGCTTTTTTTAATTCCTTTCGTTAACCATTTATTTTTTATCGGTTTGTTGTTGATTTTAACTTTAACTATGGGGAAACACAAATTAAAAAATAGTAGTAAAGTGTCGTGAAAAGAGTCAAAGGCTTTGTCCACATCATTCTCCACTAATACCTCTTGGAATGACAGCGCCGCAATACAGTTACAAAATTTACGCATATTTTCATCTGACATATCTCTTCTCTCTTCGAACCATTCTGTGTAAGTTTTATTAGCTTTGTCATTAATTTCAACTGGAAAAGAGATTGTTTGGGCTGTTTCATGATCCGATAGAGCTAAATAGTGAATATTCGAATGAACTTCAGATATATTACTAGCAATTAGATCAATACATGACGATTTTCGAGTTGGTTTCTTAATATGGTTGGAGAGATTATAGTTACTTAATATCGACTCTAGTTGTTTGGAATATTTAGTATCTTTTAGCCAGTCAATATTCCAGTCCCCACATACTATTATATTTTTCTTTTTCTTTTTCGTCAACTTACTTAACACTAATTTCAATTGTTCAAGAAAGATATCCGCATTCGAATTAGGAATTCTATATATAGACACAATTATCAAATTATATTTTTTAATTTCTATTGCACAACATTCAAAATTATATATTATAGATTTAAATAAATTTGATATATCCAAAAATTCGATGTCTTTTTTCAATAATATACATGTCCCTCCTCGACGCTCTTTTGGCCTGGAATAACAAGCTGCAAGGTTAAAATTTTGTAATCTAAGGTTAGATTCTGAGCCATGTTTTAAGAACGTTTCAGAAAGACAAACTATATCAACGTCACCTATGCTGGTAGTTAAGTCATCAAGCGCAATTTCTAAAATATCCTGCTTATTCAGTACACCAGCAATATTTTGGTGCAGCAATGTAATTTTTTTCGTTGCCTTATTGTCGAAAAAAAATATTTTGTATATCAGAAGACGCTAATTGGGGTGTCATATTTTTGTCATGCTGCGCGAAATAATATGGTATTGTTCCCTTTTTGTAGCTTTTTTTATCAACTTTATGTATTATGCAGCTGGGTTTTATATTATTATTATTTTGTTTACAAAATTCTCTCATTTTTTTATAATTTTTGAGAAAACACTTTTCATAAGCTATATAGTCAATTTCTATATTTAATTTGTCACAAATCATTCGAATGTGTTGAGTCAAGTGAATATAATTCAAACTTGAAGGCAACTCAATATATTTACAATTGTCATAACACCTTACAAAAGACTTTATATTTAGTTTATTTCGCAAAAAAAAAAAAAAATGTCACTTATTTATTATCACTTTTATTTTTAGTAGCACTTTTATTTAGTAATTCACTATGTAGGAATTGACTAAAACACTATGTAAGTATGAAGTTCATCGAATTCTAACTATATTTGTTTATAGTTCACTTTGAAGATATGACATGATTTTAAATTATTTTTTACATTTACACACTGAGTTGATGTTTATATTAGTCACAAACAATACCACTGATGATTTTCGAACTTTGCCACATATTAGTAATGTTTTGTACACAAATAATAAGTTTTTATGTTTTTTAAAATAATTATGATACGCAGCACAATGTTTACATGGCAAGTGATATGACCTTTTTTTTATATATGAGAGAAATAAGCATGTGAGCCTCCTGATGGAAAGCAATTACCACCGCCCAGGGAGATCAGCAACACCAAGTGGCCGCGCAATAGCGGCCTGGCATATCAGTTTTGTTAGCAAAAACACAATAACATGTCTGCCGAGACGAATAGATAACATCCCCCGCGGACGCCTGCGGGGAGGGAGGAGGATGTCATTTTCGTACGAAGATTGTGTGTTGACTTGTGTGAAACAACAGAAACAATAACTATAGGCGCAGCGGACGGGCGGTTTTGCTTCTCTTGATAGGATAACATGTTTTGGTATAAAATTGGCGCTGCTTTTTTTTCTTTTTTTTACGCCCCACGCGCGCGATGGACAACCTTCCGGAGGTAACTACGGGAAGGAGACAGTGAATCCTCGTGGATGGATGGATGGTTCCCAGCTCTAAAAATAGGATCATTGCGTTCACTTGAAAAATCATAAACAACAAGCATAGCCCACATAAGGCTGCGTTTCCAACAGAGTTGCGAAACTTCCTCTCTCTCTCTGTGTGTGAGAGAGTTGAGAGTGAATCCTTGATCGTTGTTGTGTTTCTGCGTGTGAGTGAGGTCACCAGAAAGAAGGAGAATGGGCTGGCGACAGATCGCGAAACTTTTGCTGTTGACATGGGCGGTGGCTTTTGCTTTCGATTAGGTGACCGACATGCCCATTTGCCCCCACTCGTATAAAAAAAAAATGTGATAGCCAACGATGTTATAAAATTTATAACATCGTTGGCCACCACTATTTTTTTTTTCGTTGATATGTATGTATGTTGATATGTATGGATATGCCACGTCAAAAACGAACACCCGAAAAGTAAGCCAAGTGTCTCACCTCGCAATTAGTTCGCACAAGCAAGCCGACGAATCTGACGTTTGTGACAATTGATTGAAATAGTGAAGAATGCCGTCTTCTGTATTTAAAAAATGCATAATAACATTTATGTTGATAAAGTAATTAAAGCTGAGGTTTGTTGTGCCGTTTGTTGTACGTGCATACGTTATATGCACTAAAATTGTCTCAAAATGGCAGCGCTTACCACTCTCCCGCACGCGATGTTCTATAGTCCTTACTTAGCGTAATAAATTCTTTGATCCTTCATCTATCCATTGATGTGATTGAATTTCAATTTGATGGAGATGATAGATTTGTAGCTGCAATACCAAAGTGTACCCCGATTTTGTTATCTTTCGTTTATTAGGGTTCCGTACACAAAGGGTAAAAAGGAACCCAATTACTAAGGCTCCGCTGTCCGGCCGTCCGTCCGTCTGTCACCAGGCTGTATCTCATGAACCGTGACAGTTAGACAGTTGAAATTTTCACAGATGATGTATTTCTTATGCCGCTATAACAACAAATACTAAAAAAACAGAATAAAATAAATGTTTAAGGGGGCTCCCATACAACAAACGTAATATTTTTGCTCGCAATTGATAACGGCAATAGGTAGACGCTTGAATTACTCACATAATATATAGTTATATATTCACTTTTAAAATAAATAATTAAATAAAAATAAAACAAATATTTAAGGGGGGCTACAATAAATATACCATACAACAAATGTTTTTCTAGATAATGGTACGGAACCCTTCGTGCGCGAGTCCGACTCGCAATTGGCCGGTTTTATTTTTGCTCGTTTTTGCTCGCAATTGATAACGGTAATAGGTAGACGCTTAAAATGCTCACATAATATTTGGTTATATATTCACTTTAAAAATAAATATTTAAATAAAAATAAAACAAATATTTAAGGGGGGCTCCCATGCAACAAACGTGATTTTTTTGCCGTTTTTATAGATGGTACGGAACCCTTCGTGCGCGAGTCCGACTCCCACTTGGCCGATTTTTTTTAATTGCCTCCTATCTTTTGGAAGTAATTTTAAAGACGTATTCGCGTCCAATAGTGCCCGCTTTTAGTTTGGTTCTTCTGGGTATACCACCCAGAAGGACTAAATGGGTGAACTACCGAGCTGAAACCGAAGAGACACGGACCGAAGAGTGCCAAAAATGCATACCTAGTGTATACCAAAATTTTCCTACACAATAATACAAACAAGGAAATATAATTACATTCAACAATGTAGGTATACGAAGTCATAATAATGTATATTTGCTAATTGATGTCTGATGACGCTAAGACAGATAGATATAAAACCTGTCCTATATAACAACCCAGGCAGTGTGCTCGCGTCGGCCCAATAATTTTGTTGTATTATCCGGATAAATTGAAAAGCAAGATATTAATATGAAGACTTTATTTTACGTCAGTGTTTTGAGTTTGATTGTCGGGGTTGCGATGGCTGGGTCGGTAGCGTATCCCAGAGGATGCATATATATTTTGGGCAAATGTAAGTGTTTTGTTTTTTGAACTGAAAGCTTCTTACAAGTGTATGAAATTTGTGGTTAAGGTACGAGACTGTGTTAAACACAAATACAATCATTAACATAACATAACAAGAGCAATTCATTTCCAAATACTTTTAGCATTTATGTAATCTGAGATACAATAGTAAGCCTTTGGACATAGTCTAGTTTTGATAATATTTTTAAATTTACCCATGGATAATTTAAACGCGTCATTTGGAAGTTTATTGTAGAAACGTATGCATTGACCTGGGAACTTGGGAACGAGTTAGAGATTTTATAGAGCCCAGTAATATGCACAGCGAGTTTGTTTGATGGAGATCACTGTTTTTCCTAAATTTAGTTTGATTTTTATGAACGTAAATAAAATTTTCATAAATATATTGAGAATGTAATGTCATAATATTTATCTCTTTAAATTTATTCCTCAGTGTCTCCCTGGGACTCATCATATAAATAGCACGGATAGCTCGCTTCTGTAGCACAAAAATTGTGTCTACATCCGCGGCACTACCCCAAAGCAATAAACCATATGACATAATGCTGTGAAAATAGCTAAAATAAACTAAACGCGCAGTGTCAACATCGGTCAGTTGACGTATTTTCCTTACGGCGTAAGCTGCTGAGCTGAGTCTACCTGATAACGTTTCTATATGTAGACTCTAAATTAAAATGGGGGCCCCATTGTAATTTAGAGTCTAATGTCCAAGGAAGACAACCATATTGACCAATTCCAATCTCTCATTGTCCATCACATTGTCACACTGGTTTTTACTTGTTTATCATTTTTTGTAAAAAATAAGTAGGTTATTAGCACTAAACCAGTTTTCAATTTTTGAAAGAGCATTGTTTACAACGTCAATTTCTGATTGTTGTCTATTTAACTTAAAAACTACTACTACTACTAGACTAGATGGCACTGTGTATATTTTACTGAAATATTTATTTATTTATATTGTGAATTTACCAGACGTGTGTTACATATCCAAATTAGCTGGGTTGCTCACTGCAAAATGTGAACAAGTAAGCCACATAATTTTGATATGTCTCTCTCTCGAGTCGGTCCCTTATTTCTGAGGATCGTGGTCAGCATCAGGGATGTATCTGCAGCGAATGATCTGCTTCCACCGGTTTCTGTCCAGCGCGTCTCTTACAAACGTATAAAATTTAGAAGACGACTAGTCTTTCACTTGATCGGCCCATCTTGTTGGTGAACGACCGCGCGATCTCTTGCCTTCAGTGTTCCCAACCATCATCAGTTTTTCCAAATTATTGTGGCCTCTGCGTATTATTTGGCCGACATAGGAAAGAGTGCGTTGTAGGCATGGTAGACAGGCCAGTTCTTATTTGGAGCTGTCTTAGAACTGATGCATAGATATGTAACACGCAACTTAGAAATTCACATCATGAGAGATATTCTCTGTTGGGTCGGTTTTTTTTATACAACGTCGGGTGGCAGACAAGCATACGGCCGATGTGAAGCGGTTCATCATCAGGTCATTTTAGTCTCCACTACAGAAGCGTCTCTCACTCGTCACTCTCGTCCGTCCCAGACACGAAGATACGCTGGCCAGACGGGTTGGGGAAGACTGATCGATGTTTTATAATGTATTTCCCTTAGTTGCCTTGTACGAAATCCACGAGAAGAGACGGAGAGATTCTATGCTAGTCTGCCGGAAACCACACGGCCACGGTCACCTCACTCACTCGCAGAAACACAACAACCCTTAAGGGAATTGTTATTTGGCTGTGGTATTCTGTGAGCTGGAGGTACGTTCCCCAGTCATGTAGCTTACAATTACGCTCCCTACCTCTCTTTTTGCCAGAGCTTCTTTTGTCAGGCAGCAGGGTGCACCGCGTGCAGGTGACTTTGGTTCAAAGTTGTTGATGCAACACATACACCACATTTTTTCGTTGACAAGATCGAACGGGAACAAAAAACTCTTACTCGCACTAAGCACTCTGCGTTGTAATGCTTGTTCGGGTGAAGTCGGCAGGGAGGGAGTGAGAGGAAGTGATGAAGTTTTCACTTCTAGATTTCCAATTAACAATTCTCTTAAGGGTTGTTCCTGTGAGTGAGTGAGGTCACCAGGAAGAAGTTGCTGCGTTGGCAGCGGGGGTGGCGGCGGGCGAGCAATATATCATGTTGCGAGGGTTAATGTAGTTACGGTAAACTCTTGATATCACGCGGCCCGTTGGCTTGATTTTCACCCGATATAGCATTAATAAAAATACGTAATATCGGATTATTAATCAGACAAACGCCGTATTAATGGAGTTATATTTATAATGACATAATGACAGACGAATTAATGAATTCTAGTTAATAATTATATTATAGTAATTGTAACTTACTACTTTTAATGAGTTTTCCGTAATCAGGTTATTGTTTTTTAAACTTTTCCTTTATTACAGGCGTAAGTGAATGTCCAGAGGGTACTCACGCTTACACGACTGGTTGTAGCCAGAAGACCCCAGAGCCGACCTGTTCCGAACCCAATCCCGTGGCCGAGAGAGGCCTACTCTGCGACTACTCTGCCTGCTACTGTGATCCTCCGACCGTACGCGATACCAAGACCGATAAGTGCGTCTCACCAAAAGATTGTACCCCAATAGAGTAAACTTCGATAATAATTGGCTGATGATTTTATGTTTGGATTATTTTTCGTTATTAAATTTTTATGAATTATTGGATTTTTATTTAAGTGCCACTTTTTTTTATATGAGAGAAATAAGCATGTGACCCGCCTGATGGAAAGCAATCACCACCGCCCAGGGAGATCAGCGACACCAAGTGGCCGCGCAATAGCGGCCTGGCATATCAGTTTTGTTAGCAAAAACACAATAACATGTCTGCCGAGACGAATAGATAACATCCCCCGCGGACGCCTGCGGGGAGGGAGGAGGATGTCATTTTCGTACGAAGATTATGTGTTGACTTGTGTGCAACAAAAAGTTAATTAAAAAAAAAAATTGAAACCGACTTCAGTTGGCGAGCGCCGCTTATTGGTGGAATACCCCGGCAGACGCTGCTGCCCGTCTTCCGGGAGAAAAGTTATCGCGTGACACAAGATTCCTTAGTCGCCTTGTACGACATCCGGCGCAGAGCAACGGAGTGGCACAATTTTATTCTGCCGGCTACCATAGGGCAAATTTAAGGGTTTCCCTAGATTTTTCTGGGATCCCATCATCAGACCCTGACTTGGTGAATATGGAACCACCTCGCAATTACCCTTTAAAATAAAATAAAAATAATTTGACCATACGTGCTTATAAAATTTAAGGGTTTCCTTTGATTTTCCTGGCATCCCCTCATCAGATCCTGACTTGGTGAATATCCTGACTTGGTAACCACCTTGCAATCATACCCTTTCAAATAAAAAAAGAATTATGATAATCGGTTCACAATTCGCAAAGATATCGAATAACATACATACAAAAAAAATATTCAGTCGAATTGAGAACCTCCTCCTTTTTTGAAGTCGGTTGAAAACAATAACGATAGGCGCAGCGGACGGGCGGCTTTGCTATTTTGTTTTGATAACATGTTTTGTTAGAAAATTGGCGCTGCTTTTTTTTTTTCTTTTTTTAGCGCCCCACGCGCGCGATTGACAACCTTCCGGAGGTAACTACGGGAAGGAGGTGGTGAATCCTCATGGATTCCACCAACGCCATCTGTTATCAATCTGACACACTAGTAATTATGAATCGAAACACACGCAAAGATACAATTTAAGACAGGTGTTCCCAACCGGTGGTCCGCGAACCACTGGTAATACACCTTATAATTTTACACCCATATAATGAAGGATACTGAGTAGGTACTATTATACAAAATACTAAAATCTCGAGTGATAGAATAATGGATTTATATGACACTCAGGAAACCTACACTCAAAAAAAAACCTCGTAATGGTCCGCGAATAATAAAAGGTTGGGAACCACTGATTTATGACTATTAGAATACTGCATTAGCGATGCTATTAGAAAACAGACACATTTTAAGCATATGCCACTAAGGTGACAAGCACTATGATTTAAGTGTGATACATAATTCAAATTATTTTCCTTTCCTTTTCAATATCCAATATGAAATTTAATTCCTTTTTTTTATACAAGCATGCCGTATGCTTGTATAAAAAAAAGGAATTAAATTTCATGTGATGTGAAGTTCGATTCGTCTGATGTGAAGCGGTTACCGTAGCCATATTAACGCTCACAACGTAAAATATCGCTCGCGCGCCGCCACACCCGCTGCAAACACTGCATCTCCTTCCTTTCTAGTGGCCTCACTCACTTGCAGGAACACAATAACCCTCAAGGGAGTTGTTATTTGGCTGCGGTATTCTGTGAGGTGGAGTACTTACAATTAAGCTCCCTACCTCTCTTTTCGCCAATGCTTCGTTTGTCAGTCAACATGTGCACCGCGCGGAATTGAAGTTGGATTTGGTACAAAGATCTTTATGAACCACTGACACCCCAAAATTCCCTATACAATTTATCCCCAAAAATATTTATAACCCACCGTCTATTGATCTCGGACTATTTTTACAAACCTCTGAGTGTGCTCATAAAAAGAATTTATTTAGTGTAACTTACTCTTTGCCTTGGTCACATTTGCAGACACACCCAATTTTAATATAAAGCAGTAAGTAAACGATTTAAAGGCTGGCAACGGATCGGCGACCCCTTGGTGTCGCTGGTCTCCATGGGCGGTGGTGATTGCTTTCCACCAGGTGACCCACATGCTCGTTTGCCACCCTCTCATATAAAAAAAAAAAAAAAGTAAACGACGGTCTCACCGTCTTAAGAAGCTCATGCTCGTACTCGCGCTACAGCGCGCGTCAAATTTATTACCGTCTATTATTATTTAAATAGATGTTTCGGCCAATTTGACAGAATATTATAAAAAATATTTTAAGAAATGGAAAAAAAATCACCTCCCCCGCCTAGGTGGGATTTGAACCCACGACCTCTCGATGACCGGTCGAGTGCTCTTTCGACTGAGCTACCATGATGGTTTGTGTTGGTGACGAATTTTAGCATTTTATATTTTACTGCGTGAGTCACAGTGTGGTGCCATCTACCTATTAAGTATGTATGTTATGGTTTGAGTCAGTTAGTAATAATATAAATAATAAGTCCGCAGGGCAGCTTATGGCGATATGGTTGTGTGAGTAACGACACCATGGACCCGAGTCTCCAGAGAGTCGGTCAGGGCCTTCGTCTCCGACGTGTTTTCGTCGGTCGGAATGTAAACACAAGAAGGCCCGCAGGACTCTCAGCTCTGACTTGCCTTCATTGGCCGTCCAGAGAGGAGCCGTTAGAGCTATATGCTCCAGGGGTGGAAGTGTTAAAGGGCATCACGCCGCGAGTAACTTCGGAGAAAGCGCAGCACACCTCTCGACACTCCTAAGTCACTCACACCGGTGTTGCCCCCGGCCGATTTCCTGGCATTTTCTTGGGTATAATTGGATCATCAATTAATTAGGGGTGTAAGTGGTTCTTCAACAACTTGATGAACTTCACTTGACATTACGGATGTACAAACTTAGTAAGTATAATGTCACCAGTTCAAAATAATTGATATCTAAACCCATCGATAGGTATAGTTATGGAATGTCGTGGTCTTACTGAGACAGAGCCTGACTTTGATATATAGCTGGAACCATTTCGGCACATCACGAATGTAGAAACTTAGTAAGTATAATGTCGCCAGTTCAAAATAATTGATTACACTATCATTAAAAGTCTGTTGAATTCGTTTTCACTGAAGATTTTTCTCAATTTTTAACCGACTCTGAAAAAGGAGAAGGTTCTCAATTTGTCTTTATTTTTTTTTTACTTAATTACTCTGTGATTTATAAACCAATTTGAAAAAAGCTTATTTTTATTTGAAAGAGTGTACTTCCATATTGGTACCATATTTATTTCATCATCTTCATCAGTCTGTATCTACATACATAAATGTAGAGTAATGCTTGGAGTCGGTTTTCTTTTTGTTAAAATTATTAAAGGTATCTTTCATCGGGGCGTCTTGACTGAAGAGATTATACTCGAATGTCAACACTTGGGTCGTTCGTTTCGCCTGTGAACATTTGTTGAAGACTAAAATAGTCCTCGCGTGAAGATTGGTTCTCAGCTCTAAAAATAGGATCGTTGCTTTCACTTCAAAAATCATAAACCACAAGCATAGGGCATAAGGCTGCATTTTCATCAGAGTAATGCAACTTCCTCTCTATGTGTGTGTGTGTGATAGACTTAAGAGTGAATCCTTGAGGGTTGTTGTGTTCCTGCGAGTGAGTGAGGTCACCAGAAAGGAAGGAGAATGGGCTGGCAACAGATCGCGGACCTCTTGCTGTTGACATGGGCGGTGGTGTTTGCTTTCGATCAAGTGACCGACATGCCCATTTGCCCCCACTCATATAAAAAAGAAATTGTGATGGCCAACGATGTTATAAAATTTATAACATCGTTGGCCACCACTATTATTTTCAGCGAAATTCATTGAGCTTTATATGCGCCGCCAGATATGCGATATATGCTACCTAATGAATATAGCGAATGGATCAGTTGATAGTTCCGAATTATTATCCAAAGTCGTTTTACGTTTCAACGATTCCCGTCTGAGACAGCGAGTGAGACTTCATGTACAGAATGCACACAGCAATTACAGGCGCAACTCATTTTTGCAGCGCTCTGCCGCTACTTTTAATAACATATTGATGTCGACCTGTTCTGTACCAGCACCACTACTGTAAAGATGCATCTTGCAAATGGCTTCTTTATGCAACTATAACTTATTGCTCAATTACGAATGACACCTTGGTTTCCTAAGCAATCTATTCATGGTTATCTAAGTTTATTCTTTATCTTTCTCCATAATTCTATTGGCGGAGACTTGTAATTAGCATAGTTTTACTCATAAGTGTTATATATTTACACCTATTTCGCTGTAAGTCACCCAAACAACAATAAATAAATAAAAAAATAAATAAATATGAAATTGTCCGGTCGTTCTGTCTGTCCGTTCCCATGAAACTCAAAATTTAAAAATTCTGACTTCGGATTCGTGTAGAGCATCAAAATATAGTAATGTAAAGTGACCTTGGTTTTCCGAAAAAAAGTCGTTCTGTCTGTCCGTCCGTTGCCATGAAACTCAAAATTTCGAAATTCTGACATCGGATTCGTGTAACTGTAGAGCATCAGTAAGTAAAGTTTCATTGAAATATTGAAAGGGGGCTGCATTAGCGATGCTAATAGGAAGCAGACACATTTTAAGCGTATGCCACTAAGGTGGCAAGCACTATGATTTAAGTGTGATACATAATTCAAATTATTTTCCTTTCCTTTTCAATATCCATTATGAAATTATATTAGTATGGCTACGGTAACCGCTTCAGGTTACCGTAGCCATATTAACGATCGCAACGTAAAATATCGCTCGCGCGCCGCCACCCCCGCTGCAAACGCTGCATCTCCTTCTTTTCTAGTGGCCTCACTCACTCGCAGGAACAAAATAACGAGTTTCGGTTTAGTTTCGGTTTCGGTGGCAAACCTGCCGAAACTACGACCGAAACCGAAACTTTATTCGGGAGTTCCCGCGCTGTGCTCGGTCATGTTCGGCGCAGTAAATTCCATCCAAGCGACGAAGACATTTTGCTGCGTCCACGTGCCTAATCATGTCGTGACTTGTTTGCGTTTGCAGTGCGTTTTGTTTGTTGTTTGTGAGTGTTTGTGTGATTTGTTTTGAATTCGGTAAGTTTTATCATGTGATATTGTATTAAGGGTAGGTAGTAAACATAATAATTTAGTATAACAAACTAGTGTATAGATTAATGTAGAAACAAGTCTAACATAACTATCTGAATATTTTGTGGTTAATTTAACTCATACGGTATTGCTTTGTAAACAAACAATAGTTAGGTACTTGGTACTTACTATAGTGCATTAGTAACAAAGGCGTACTGACTTATGCTTGTCCCAGGTGCAATGGAACATCTAAGGCTGACTCGCCTCCAACACCTAACCAAAAAAAACTGGTGCGTTCAGGAATGTCTAGGACTAAATCCAATTTGCAACACCTCGGTACAGTCATTCCTGACATCTCATCTTTTGATGGTGATAATAGACTTTATTTAGATTTCTTGGTGGGTGATAATGCTTTACATTGTCATAGTTTGTTGGATACGGGGGCTCTCTCTCTATAATTGGCAATGACAATTTATTTTTATTGGAGATGTTGACAATGAACTCAAGGCTGACTCATCCTCTTTCGGAGAGCATCCTTATGGAGGTCATCATGCATAATATGTTGCCTTCTTATGCCCAACTGTTGGCACTTAACACCATTGATAGCACCGATCAGTTGCTCGCTTTAAGCCTAGCCTGGACCAAGTGAAAAGTAGTTTAGAAGCCTCCGTATCTACTATCAGTGAGCTACGTACCGAATTATTTTATTTAAAACATAATGATGCGGTAAGTAGGTCACTCGAGGCGGACAATGTGAACACTTGTCGCGAAGCGCAAAACGTATCAGTCAGCAGTTTTGCATCGGCCGTAATTGCGTCACCGACAGTTGTTTCTGACCGCAATTTGCCGCGTCCCGCCGCCCGCTGCACCGATGTATCGCATGCGAGTGCATCGACTCCCCGCGCTGCTGCCTCAACAACTAAGCGGCCCAATATGGGGAAAAAGCAAAGCCGCTGTGAGCCTACTCCTAGAGCTGAACCATCGTGTCATCGACAGGACACGAAAGAATGTGACGAGGAGGGCTTCGTCAAGGTCGAGAGAAAGAAGAGGAAGAAGCCCGCCAGCCGCAATCTTTGCGGTACCGCACCGACTGAACCAGGCCAGCTGCGTGTAGAAATACCGTCGACGCAGCTGTATGTCTCACGACTGCACTGGTCTACAAAGGTAGAAGAGGTTGTAGAATACGTGCAGATGAAGACCAAGTTCATTCTAAGAGTTGAACGGTTGGAGTCTCGCCATAAGGTGAATTTCAATTTATGTGTGATGAGAGTGCAGACCCACCATCTTTCAACATTTTTGAAGGAAGATTTTTGGCCGGAGGGCATCGTATTTCGGAAATTCCGACGTCGGTTGCCGAATAAATGCGATACACGTCGCCGACTCAATGTGTAATCTAGTTTTAAGTAGAATTAAGTAATAAATATATATATATATATATATATATATATATATATATATATTTGTAGATTAAGGTATGTATTCTATGGTCCTATTGTTTTGTAAATTTGTATGCATTGCAATGTGCTTGAAATGCAAGAAAGTAGGTCATACATACAACCAATGTAAGGCTATTCGTGAAATTGTTTGTTTCAAGTGTGGTAACAAAGGCGTACTGACTTATGCTTGTCCCAGGTGCAATGGAACATCTAAGGCTGACTCGCCTCCAATACCTAACCAAAAAAACTAGTGCGTTCAGGAATGTCTAGGACTAAATCCAATTTGCAACACCTCGGTACAGTCATTCCTGACATCTCAACTTTTGATGGTGATAATAGACTTTATTTAGATTTCTTGGTGGGTGATAATGCTTTACATTGTCATGGTTCGTTGGATACGGGGGCTAATCTCTCTATAATTGGCAATGATTATCATTATTCTTTTCTTCGTTTGGGTTTTTCCTTAGATAAAGTTAATATGGGAGCGAAGTGCGCTAACGGTTCTGAAGTTGTACCACAACTTCAGAACCGTTAGCGCACTTCGCTAGGCAGAATGACTTTACCAGTTAATTTCAAGGGTCGTATTCCGAGCATTTCATTTTTGGTTGTTCCTGATATTACTAATGATATAATTTTGGGCATGAATTTCATTCATGATTTTGGAATTTTAAATTATTTAAATTTAACTAATTCACAGTCCTTATGTGAGGCTAGTGAACCTTTACCTGATAGTGTTTGCGCTATCGTTCCTTTTAGTGAACTTTCACCTTTAGAGTCTATAGAATTAAACAAATTTATTAATAAATTCAGATCCATATCTACTGAGGAAAAAGGTTTGGGTAAAACCAACATCATTGAACATAGGATCATAACAACAGGACCACCTATTAAACAAAAGTACTATCCTTTGTCACCAGCTAAGCTGAAGGCTTTAAATGAAGAAGTTGACAGGATGCTTCAGTTGGATGTGATAGAACCATCTAAATTACCTTGGTCAAATCCTGTTGTCATGACACCTAAAAAGGATGATTCACTAAGATTTTGTTTAGATGCTAGAAAATTAAATGATGTCACTGTTAAATACTCTTATCCATTGCCATACATTAGTTCTGTCATGGACAATCTTAAGGGTCTTACTTATACGTTATTTAACTTCGATTGATCTATCAGCTGCTTATTGGCAGATAGCTCTTTGTTACTCTGACAATACTGATGGCAACGGCACATCATCTCAGAAGACTGCTTTTGTAGTACCCAATCGAGGGTTGTTTCAGTTTAAGCGTATGAGCTTTGGCTTGTGCAATGCAGGTTCTGATATGCAGCGCCTCACTGATTCCTTATTTCATCATAAATACGGTGAAAAAATCTTTGGATATTGTGATGATTTGTTAGTGGCTACTAAATAATTTTCCAAACATTTATCTATTTTAGAAGAGGTGTTTGAAGCTTTGAAAAAAGCAGGTTTGACTATTAATTTTAGCAAGCGTGAGTTTTGCAAGCCACAGTTGCAATATTTAGGCTATGTTGTTGGTTCTCAGGGCCTTCAGACCGATGAAAAGAAATTTGAGTATGTTAGGAATTTCCCTACTCCTACCACAGCCCGTCAGCTTCGTGCTTTTATAGGATTATGTTCTTATTACCGTCGCTTTGTCAAAAACTTTTCCACTATTGTCGCTCCAATGACAGCTCTAATAGGGAAAAAGAAGGGCAAGGAAGCAATTGCATGGAGTGAGGAGGCTGAAAAATCTTCGTCTAGCTCGTTGGGCTATGCAGTTAGCATGCTTTGACTTTGAGATCCGTCATAGAAAGGGCAGTTTGCACGTTGTACCTGATGTATTGTCAAGGGTTCAACTTAATGCGGTAACTTAATTTACATGTGGTAGTACTTCTAACGATGAATGGTATAATAAACTATTTAAAAATGTCGAGTCTAATCCAATTTTCATAAAAATTATCAAATTTAAAAAAAACATCTTATGTTAGATATTCTAAACCTTCATCTAAATTGCATGAGGACACTTCTTGGAAAATTGTTATACCTCATGACTTGGTACAGGAGTGTATAAAAGAACATCATGAGATTAATGCCATACATCCTGGCACATTTAAAACTTTGGCCAAAATTAAAGCTGTTTACTTTTGGAAAAATATGTATGCTGATATTAAGAACTATGTGGCTAGTTGTGAGAAATGCAAATGCTATAAGCATTCTAATAATATACCACATGGCCACATGACTAACCAGAAACAAGTCGATCGTCCCATGCATACATTATCTATTGATACCATCGGTCCATTAGCTAAATCTTACTCTGGCCATGTTTACATTCTTTCTATAGTAGATGTTTTTACTAAATTCTGTTGGCTTCATCCACTCCGTACAGCTACTACCAAAACTGTAACATCTTTTATTGAGTCCGAAATTTAGTTAAAGGAAGGCACTCCTTGTGTTATGATTTGTGATAATGCTACTATTTTTCAAAGTAAAGAGTTCATAAATTTCTGCTCTAAACATTCCATACCTATTTTTTTTTATAATGCTTACTATGCGCCTCAATCTAATACGGTTGAGCGCTATAATCAAACTGTTCAAACCTGTCTTTCACTTCTGGTTGAGGATGATCAACGGAATTGGTCTAAATATATACCTCAAATTCAACTATTTTTAAACACTTCTGTTAACATTGCTACTGGTTATACACCATACTTTTTGGCTAAAGGTCGTGAGATAGTCGCGGATGGTGAACTGCATACATTGCGTGGCACTACACCGGATTCGTTAGACAATCTCCAACTCGCTACTAGGCATAATAAAACTTCAGCCTTAGATGAACTTGCAGATATTTTCCAACGTGTAAGCACTGCCTTGAACAAGGCGTACAAACAGAATGCTCACATATATAACCTGCGCCGCCGAGAGTTCCGGTTAAGCGTTGGTGATATTGTGTGGAGGCGAAACTTTGTACAGTCAAACGCAGCCAAGTTCTTCTCAGCTAAACTGGCACCACGGTTTGTCAAATGCAAAATTGTGGACAAACTATCTGATGTCGTTTAACAGTTAGTCAAAATCAAAGTCAAAGTCAAAATATCTTTATTCCTTGGACTTTATAAAGCACTTAGAAACGTCATACAAATTAAATATAAGACATGTATCTAAATCATTACTACTCTAAATCCGCAGAGCTTAGATTCACTTTCATCACAATATCTGTGAAAGTGAATTTAAGTGCCAGTTCCGGCAACGGGGCTTCTTGAGAAGAACAGAGGACATCAATACAGGTTCTATAGGTAAATATCATGTCAAGGACATTATAAAAACGCCATAAGGTGTGTAACATAGATGTGTCCCTATACTGGTGTTGTTACCCTATGTATCTACCCTATGTACCCTATGTATCTATATTTTTTTGACAGATGCTCACATGCTGTCATTATACCTTTATTTTTTGTATCTGCATAGGTATAGGTTCACATTGACAATGTTTATTTTTGGATTTATCTTCAACTTTACTCATATTCATAGAAAATAAGTTTGAAAGATAGAATTTTTTTGTTCAACGATGAAAATTATTTGTCACCGATGATTTTTTTTTTCTCATAATTGACTTTTTTGCTTTAGCTTATGTAACTATACATGGCAGGGATTCTAAATCCGTTTTTCTGATATGCCGTCCTGTATATGCAATTAAAAGCTGCAAGGTTTGTTTCGGGATACTTAGTAACAGGAAATTGAAGGTTACATATTTATTACTAGAAGTATGAGTGTCCGTCACTGGCTTGATGAACACGCGAAAATCACAAAAGGAGACGCGCACTGAAGTTAATTGGCCATAAGAACAAAACGTGTGTACACACTTACGTGCCGTAGTGCACCAATCATTGATCAGGAACCAGACCAACGTGGCCTGAAGGAGGAGAAGATGATGATGATGATGACGCTCCTTGGCGTCGTCGCGTGCAGAAACCGCACGCGACACAATTGGCCTCCTCAAACCAATCGACCTACGGAGAAACTAGACGAGGATCTTCAGATCGCCTGACGCCATCGCGCCGCGTCGGTATCGATCTGAACGGAATAAATCCGGATCCGACTAATATGCCACGATTATTTTATCCTACGTCCAAAGATTGATCTTGTCTCATGGACCAGAGCCGGGATATCCTCAGATCCAGTTCCTCAAAAATCAGCCATATATATTTTTTCATTGTTCCCCATCAACCGCTTTCGATTCGACCTTCCACGTCTCAAGTCCATCTTTTAAATAAACTTTAATTATAGCTATGCAATACTAAATAATATGATAAATACAATGTACGCTACATTGTATACCAAAACTTTCCTACACAATAATACAAACAAGGAAATATAATTCTGTGCAACAATGTGTACGAAGTCATAATTAGGGTTGTAACGGAGGCCTACTTAACGGATCCGGAGGCGACCTGTATCACCTCCGCGGATGCGGAGGTTAATCGAGGCGAAGATGAAAGTCGAAGTAGAAAAAATTGAAATTTATGGTGCATTAAAAGTTTTCATTTCAAATCACTTAAGTAAACATATAAATACCTTCTAGTCTAGAGGTTCCCAACCGGTGGTCCGCGAACCACCAGTAGTGGTCCGTGAGAGGTAAATTATGGTCCGTGATACAAACTTGTAATTATAGAGATATCGATTGAGCAGTATTATACAAAATACTCAAATCTTGATTTATAGAATAATGGATTTATATGGCAGTTGGGGACCCTGCACGCAACAAAAACCACGCGTGTGTTCTGCGCGAAAAAGTGGTCCGTGAACAAAAAAAGGTTCAGGTCAATCAAAATTAACACAAAATCTGGAATTGATGTCTTCTAATAGTTTTTACCGCGCGTTATTGCTCTATGATTACGTATAAGATAAGATAATAACGGAGGCGGAAGCGAAGTTCCGTTACAACCCTAGTCATAATAATGTTTGTTTGTCAATTGATGTCTGATGACGCTAAAACAGATAGATATAAAACCTGTCCTATATAACAACCCAGGCAGTGTGCTCGCATCGGCCCAATAACTTTGTTGTATTATCCGGATAAATTGAACAGTAAGATATCCTCTCAAGTGTCGACCAGCCTCCTGGAGGTCGATTTCAAAAACCGCGCATCTGTCGACCGCCTCCTGGAGGTCGATCTGTCCGGACGTATTTTGAGAGTGTGAAATTAATCTTTAAAACTATACGTGTACAGCTCAAACTTTAACAACGTTTAGGAAAAAATGACAAGGACAGACAGAATCCTCAAGTGCTATTCAACTGGCATCCACTTAACGACAGTTTGTTTATTCAATGGCGCACATGTGTTCGTGAAGGTCACGGCCACCCATTGTGTAGTGTTATTGTTAGTTTTTTGTTTACATTCCTTCAATTGTTTCACGTTTTTTTAGTTTGTAAATAACAGGAGATTGTTAAATTTAACTGTTTTTTAAAATAAACGCAACAGAATTTGCTCCATGACATACAGTTTGAGTGGACGGGTGAAAACATAGCTCATACTACTTTCACCTTATAATTAACATATATTACAAGGTAAAATTGTGCAAAACTATATTTATTCTGTTAGCATATACCATACAAATTTCAACAATATAGTTTTATAAATATCTTTTTTTATTTTACGTCAGTGTTTTGAGTTTGATCGGGTTTGCGATGGCGGGGTCAGTAGCATATCCCAGAGGATGCAGATATATTTTGGGCAAATGTAAGTGTTTTGTTTTTTGAACTGATAGCTTCTTACAAGTGTATGAAATTTGTGGTTAGTGTACGAGACTGTGCCGTGACGTTCGGGTTACGTAACGCGTCATGTTCTGAGTATCACATTTGACGTATTAACGTGACATAACGTTCTAAACGTGTGACGTGGTAACGAGACTGCAGATAGTTGCGCCAAAGAAGCTGTTCATACTGGTGTTGAAAAATATTATAGGAACTTCTCCAGAGACCTCAGACTAATAGCTACCTCTCAGTTAAGAAAGGATTGGAACGAGCTATGGCAGAAAATAGGAGCTACAAATACAAAATTTTATTCCAATCAACCAACTCTGCTATTATTAGATTACGTTTAGGCCATGTTTGCTCCCCAGTATTTTTAACAAAGATTAAAATTTTAGATAGCTCAATATGTGAGTGCGGCCTGGAAGAAGGAACCCTTGAGCACCTTTTCTTTAGTTGCCCAAAATTATTAGTGTCATTGCACGATTTTCTGCCTTATAATATTCCACGCCCCGTCAATATTCCCTTCTTGCTCACCCTAGTGCATTCCTCATTTATTAGAGTTCTAATCAAATTTATAAAGATCAACAATATTTACTTGTGAGTTTTGTTCCACCGTTATATGTTGTCCCTATAATATTGTGTTGTCCTATGTGTATGTTATGTTCTTTTTACTCCTTTATATATACTAACCTGTGTACGTCTGGTCTGGGTACTAACTTAATGTTTGTGTTGTGTTGTTTTAGATCACTTATTGGACCCCCGCTATTTGGTACCGATCAATAGTCACATTGATTTCATTGTGTCTTTCTCAACCTCGACATTGGCAAAATCATCGTCAAACAAAAACGATGGAGCCATTTAATTAAAAAGAAGAAGAAGAAGAAACGTGTGACGTGTTTACAAGCCGACCAAATTGAGAAAAAGTTTCATGTATTGACGAGCTCGGTGGTCGAATGGTTAGAAATGGCCAGATTGACTCCGAGGTCGCGGGTTCGATCCCCGCACAAGCCGAATATTTGTGTGCATGAACACGTCTGTCTGTCTTGGTCTAGGTGTTTTCTATGTATTATTATATGTATATACTAGCTTTCGCCCGCGGCTTCGCTCGCGTGAAATTTGGGGTAATACATGTTTACTCATTTATCTATAGAAGTACTCGTGTAAAGTTTAGGATAAAATAGTCCAACTAATCTCGTTGCCCCATACAAACTTTGAACCCCAGTTTCAAATAGGGATTGCAATCCGGCATCATTTTCAGTCCGGCCGGATCCGACCCGATTCCCATCGATCCGGCCGGATCCGACCGGATCCGGCCGGATTGATCAAATCAGAATGTTTTTCGCTTTTCAATTCAAAATGAACTGTTAGTAAGTGAATCAAGTGTCATGTACATACTTTATATAGGTAGTTTATAAAAAATATATAAAATCAATTTTATTTCTAATCTAATGGTAAGATTAGACAACGAGCAAACAATTAAAATGTAGTAGTATAGGTAACCGGTAAAATTTTAACGATGTATCGACTAACGAATAGCTCAGTCTTCCTAGATTTCACTTTCACAGATAGATCCATTATTTTAGTAAGTAACTTTGAATCTGTCTAAAGAATGGCACAATTATCACAATAATGAGTTTGTATTATAATTACAACTCTTTAGTTTAATCAGCTTACGATAAATAATTATTTTAAGTAGAATTTTAAGTAATAATTGTCTTAATATTCATTATAGGTATATTATACGAAAAACATTTTTATTTTGAAAAAAGGATCGTAGAAAATAAATAGTGTTAATTGTGACACCACGCGCAATGCATTTAAAGTACCTACTCATGCAGAGATCTATTATCTTGCCAAAAATTGCTAGCACCGGATCCGTAGTACGGATCCGGTATATTAGTACCGGATCCGGTAACCGTTTAATAATGCCGAATCCGCCGGATTACCGGATCCGGTTTTCCGGATTGCAATCCCTAGTTTCAAAACTTTGAACCCCAGTTGAAAAATCATTTCTTTGTGTACCCCTAGACATCATAAGGAACCTACGTGCCAAATTTGGAATCTCTAGACCCGGCGGTTTGGGCTGTGCGTTGATATATCATTCAGTCAGTCAGTCAGGACTTTGAATTTTATGTATATAGATTCTATAAATTGATAGAACTTTTTTATTTATGAACCGATTGAAATGGAACAAACACTAAATGTTATGTAGAGCAAACCGTAACGCATTAGTGAAAACTGCGTTCAAATAGGTTAAGACGTTTCTAAGATTAGCGTGCATAAACGTACAGATAAACAGACAAACAGACAAAAATTCTAAAAATCATTGTTTTGGGTTCTATTGCGTTCATAAAGCCCCCCTGTAATAGATTTTCTTATATGTCTTCCATTTCTGCACACAGAGTTATTACTAAGCCAATTGATATATTTTTTGTGCCAATTGTGGTCACCCATCCTAGTTGGAACCACGACAGGGGTTGCTTAACTTGCGTTAGCGCTACGACCTCTAAGCATCTCTCTCATTGTATTGTTTACTTTAATGATGATAACATAATACCTTCATAAAGTTTCAGTTCATTCAACTGAAAAGTTTCAGTCAATTCAATTGATTGGTTATTTTGTACCATTTTATATGTGATTCTTTAGATTGATATAACTTTTTTATTTATGAACCGATTGAAATGAAACAAACACTAAATGTTAAGTTGAGCAAACCTTAACGCATTAGTGAAAACCGTATTCAAATAGGTTAAGCCGTTTCTGAGATTAGCGTGCACAAACGTACGGACAAACAGACAAACAGACAAACCGACAAACAGACAAACAGACAAAAATTCTAAAAATCATTGTTTTGGGTTCTATTGCGTTCATAAAGCCCCCCTATATTAGTTTTTTTTATATATCTTCAATGTACAGACAGCGGCCAGTTACGATTTTATTATATGTATTGATTTACAAAAAAAATGTATTTAAGTGTAATTTTCAGTTATCTACTTAGTACCCATAGTACAAACTTTACGCTTAATTTGGGACTAGATGGCGCTGTGTAAATTTTCCAGAAATATTTATTTATTTGTTTATATTGTGAATTTACCAGACGTGTGTTACATATCCAAATTAGCAGGGTTGCTCACTGCAAAATGTGAGCAAGTAAGCCACATAACTTTGATATCGTCGATGAAGTGCCAATACCTTCTAAGTGTAAAGAAGCTAACTTTTCACCAGACGAAAAAAACTGTTTATGGCAAATGCTTAGAATATCAAAATATTTTAATAAATGTAGACGACTATTTATAGTAGTACTTTTATAGCCGGTATCAAGAAATTTGAATATAGTTATGCTTTCTTTGAATACACGTCAAATTGTAGATATTGTAGTTATGGGGTGATTTAGGTAAATAAAATGACAAATAGATAATCTTAAGACCGTTTATTTGTAATGTTTAATTACCCAATTATATCTTATGTTTATGACAATTAATCTATTTAAGGCGTGGTGAGCCCGTCCACTAGAGCCATCATTGAAAAAAAAAAATAGCTCGTAAGAAAAGACATGAGTTGCACATAGGTATCCTTTTTTAAAATATATAAGGACAAGTTTTTGTCATTAAATGCCTTTTCAAAAGTAAATCTGCAGACTATTGGTTCCTCGTTATCCGAACAATACTTTTTGTAACATTTATATATATCTGTCATGAAACGGAAAGAAGGCTCTAAAAATAATTTTGTTGTTTCCTGACGTCTGTGACGGTTTTGGGACTTTATCTAAAGAAAGTATGCAGTGTTCACAGAGTTTTGATTTGCATCTCTCACATAACTTTGATTTTTTATATCCCAAATATTCCTTGCCTTCCATTCTGAGTTTCTTATTCTTTATATTTTTTCCATTCATTCAAATCCTGTACTTTTTTTCGTTTTCTTCTTTCGTTTAAATCACCAAAGAAAGCATTTTTGGATGTAATCGATGCCACTTTTACTTGATTGTTATAATCATCATCACATTGTTATAATCAGCAAATCAATGCAGGAATATTACAATCCTTAAGGGAATTGTTATTTGACTGCGGTCTTGTGTGAAGTGAAAATATTTCCCCAATCAGGCTACCGTCGTACCCTACCCCTCTTTCGCCAGAACCACGTTTGTTATTCTGCAGGGAGCACCATGTGCAGGTGATGTTAGGTTCGGCTGTAAGGGTGATATTGAGGCACTTGTATTCCAAAACTGCATTTCTGACAAAATGGTAAAAGTTTTAAGAAATACCTTCTATCTACAACTTATAACCGATTATGTACATTTTTTTATCGTAAAATAAATAGATTTTGTTTTGAAAATAATTATACATACCTTGTAACAACAATATTATCAAAATTGAACATTTAAATGTCAAATTAAGATAAATAATGTACGCCAATATTAATCTCCATCCATTTAAAATGAAAACCGCTGCATTACACAGTAAACAATACATCGCAAATCATGCACAAACACTGTCTAATAAACACATTTCTTCTCTTTGACGAGTGGCGAACGAAAGATCTAGTCTGACGTAACAAGGCAACGGTCATTCGCCATCTAAACACGTAACAGTATACCCGCTTGTGTCGTAGTTAGGAGATATTCTAATAAAATATTACGTAAAATTGTTTACTGTTAATTTAATAGATAATTCCACAAACTGTTTCGAGCCTTTCTGGTAATGATTGAATTTAGGTGTAACTGCTACCGATGCGAATTTCAACTTTAAGCTTATTGTATTAAAAAACTCAATTTAAGCAAAAATGTCAGTTAGGAGGTATTGGTACTTCATCGACGATATGTCTCTCTCTCTGTCTCGAGTCGGTCCCTTGTTTCTGACGATCGTGGTCAGCATCAGGGATGCATCTGGAGCGAATGATCTGCTTCCACCGGTTTCTGTACAGCGCGTCTCGTACAACCTTACGTTATTTGGGTGCGGTATTCTGTGAGGTGGAGGTACGTTCCCCAGTCGGGTAGCTTACAATTACCCTACCTCTCTTTTTGCCAGAGTTTCGTTTGTCAGGCAGCAGGCATCAACATCTTTGAACCAAAGGCACCGCGTGCAGGTGACTTTGGTTCAAAGATGTTGATGCAACACATACACCTTATTTTTTCGTTGACAAGATCGAACGGGAACAAATAACTCTTACTCGCACTAAGCACTCTTCAGTCTGCACTGTAATGCTCGTTTGGGTGAAGTCGGCAGGGAGGGAGTGAGACAGAGAGATGAAGTTTTCACTTCTAAAATTCCAAATAACAATTCTCTTATGGATTGTTCCTGTGAGTGAGTGAGGTCACCAGGAAGAAGTTGCTGCGTTGGCAGTGGGGGTGGCGGCGGGCGAGCAATATATCATGTTGTGAGGGTTAATATAGTTACGATAAACTCTTGACATCAGGCGGGCCGTTGGCTTGATTACACCACCCGACATAGCATTAATAAAATTAAATACGTAATATCGGAACATTAATCAGACAAACGCCGTACTTATTAATGTAGTTATATTATAATTATTCATAATGACTTAATGACACACGATATAATGAATTCTAGTTAATCTATATATATAAAAATCAATGCCAATTTTCGTTGTAATTTTATAACTCAAGAACGGGCTCACCTATCCAAACCAAATGTTTAGGCTTTGTTCGGACTATTTAGTAGATGGTTAATGTGAAGTTTGCACAAAATCGGTAGAGCGGTTCTTCATTTATCACATTTTTTGTAACAAATGAATTTAATAAATGGCGGATCATTTTGTTAATGGGGATTTTGCTGTCAAATTGAAACTTTTTTCAGTGTTGACAGTACAAGCATGTTGTTATGTCATTCATGCGGTCATTTCATTTTGGACGTGCTTCGACTTTATGTTGCCTGTTCAGAGTCGGTACCCCAGCCGTTTGTTTGTTTATTAGGTGTTTGTTTATTAATGCTCAAAATGGAAAAAAAAATATTGTTTATCCAAATGATTTGGATTAAGTTTTAAAATAGCTAGCAGTGAATAAAATATTTTTTTGTTTGAATAAATAAATTTGATTTTCCAATAAAATTTTTTTAGTATTTCACGTTATACGTAGCGAAGCACGTACCGGGCCGCTAGTAATTATATATAGTAATTGTACCTTGCTACTTTTAGTGAGATTTCCGTAATCAGATTATTGTTTTTTAAACTTTTCCTTTATTACAGGCATAAGTGAATGTCCAGAGGGTACTCACTCTTACACGACTAGTTGTAGCCCGATGACCCCAGAGCCGACCTGCTCCGAACCCAACCCCGTGGCTGAGAGAGGCCTACTCTGCGACTACTCTGCCTGCTACTGTGATCCTCCGACCGTACGCGATACCAAGACCGATAAGTGCGTCTCGCTAAAAGATTGTACCCCAATAGAGTAAACTTCGATAATAATTGGCTGAAGTTTTTATGTTTGGATTATTTTTCGTTATTAAATGTTTTTGAATTATTGGAGTTTTATTGGAATGCCTATTTTTTATGTGAGCCGCCTTATGGAAAGCAGTCACCACCGCCCAGGGAGATCAGCGACACCAAGTGGCCGCGCAATAGCGGTGGTCCGCGAACCACGGTAATACACCTTATAATTTTACACCCTTATAATGAAGGATACTGAGTACTATTTTACAAAATACTAAAATCTCGAGTGATAGAATAATGGATTTATATGACACTCAGGAACCCTACACCCAACAAAAACCTCGTAGTGGTTCGCGAATAAAAAAAAGGTTGGGAACCACTGATTTAAGACTTTTAGAATACTGCATTAGCGATGCTATTAGGAAGCAGACAAATTTTAAGCGTATGCCACTAAGGTGGCAAGCACTATGATTTAAGTGTGAAACATAATTCAAATTATTTTCCTTTCCTTTTCAATATGCAATATGAAATTATATTCCTTTTTTTTATACTACGTGCAGCATACGGCTCGTCTGATGTGAAGCGGTTACTGTAGCCATATTAACGCTCGCAACCTAAAATATCGCTCGCGCGCCGCCACCCCCGCTGTAAACGCTGCATCTCCTTCCTTTCTAGTGGCCTTACTCACTCGCAGGAACACAACAACCTCAAGGGAGTTGTTATTTGGCTGCGATATTCTGTGAGGTGGAGGTACATTCCCAGGTCGGGTAGCTTACAATTACGCTCCCTACCTCTCTTTTCTCCAATGCTTCGTTTGTCAGTCAGCAGGTGCACCGCGCGGAGGTGAAGTTGGCATTGGTACAAAGATCTTGATGAACCGCTTACACACCAAAATTCCTTATACAATTTATCCCCAAAAATATTTATAACCCACCGTCTATTGATCACGGACTTTTTTTACAAACCTCTGAGTGTGCTCATAAAAATAATTTATTTAGTGTACCCTTCGCCTTGGTCACATTTGCACAGACACACCAAATTTTAATATAAAGCAGTAAGTAAACGATGGTCTCACCGTTAGAACTCATGCTCGTACTCGCGCTACAGCGCGCGTCAAATTTATTACCGTTTATTATTATTTAAATAGTTGTTTCGGCCAATTTGACAGAATATTAAAAATATTTTTAAAAATGGAATGGAGTCACAGTCTGGCGCCATCTATCTATTTAGTTATTACACAACTAATCAACCGTTTGTTATGGTTTGAGTCAGTTAGTAATAATATAAATATATAAACAGCTCGCCACATACTATATTACACATACACATGCTATGCCACAAGCTGCCCTGCGGCAGCTTGTGGCATATTATAAATAGAGAAGTAAGGTAACCGAGCGCGGTTAGTATGTGAGCGCGCCCGTACGTATGGCCGTCGCACGCACACACTGACAACATTTATAGGTGTTTAATGGGGCGCCAGTCGGGGCTGCGTCGTACGCAAACCCGCCCGTTTCCACGCAAGTTTCGCGCCTGTGCTGACGTTCACGTGCAGAATTATCTTTCTTCTTTTTTTATTCCTTTTAGATTTCCACACCCAAAGGGTAAAAACGGGACCCTATTACTAAGACTCCGGTGTCTGTCTGTCTGTCCGTCTGTCACCAGGGGCTGTAGGTATCTCATGAACCGTGATAGCTAGACAGTTAAAATTTTCACAAATGATGTATTTCTGTTGGCGCTATAACAACAAATACTAAAAACAGAATAAAATAAATATTTAAGGGGGGCTCCCATACAACAAACATGATTGTTTATCGGTTTTGGTACGTAACCCTTCGTTTCTTTTGCGTAAGTGTAGATACGGTAATATGTTACGGCATCGCATCATTCCGCATTGGTTACTTGTAGAAAACATATATATTATTTATTTATTAGGTACTAACTTTATCTCGCGGCTTCGCTCGCGTGAAATTCTTTTTCGATTCGATTATAATTATAAAGCAAAGGAAGAAATAAATATCGAAAATTATTTATTGACAATTAAATTAAAACAACATTCTAACGATAATCTTGCTAATAATGAAATTAAACATACAAAACGAAATGTAAGTAAACTTTAAACAAAACTAAAACAACAAAATAATCTTTTTTTCTTACAACGAACTTAAACATAAAAACAAAATAAAAATACAATTTAATCAAACTAAAACAACATAGAAAATCTTTTTAAATGAGATCAAACCTGGAATACTGGTCGCACCATGTCAGTAAAAATAAAATATTATGGCAGAAATTTCTGGTTCATATTTAAAAATAAAATCTTTTCCATGCTTTGGTTGAATAGAGCTACGCCTGTCACTTAATATTTAGCCTGATTTTGAAAATTTCCTTTCCGATGGTACCGAGGTAGCCGTCACTGATAAATATTCCTCAGCCAAGTTTGAAAGTTCGGGATAAAGAAGTCCCGAGCCTGCCATCATTTCAAAGGACACTCATTTCGAGAAATAATTCGTTCTTCCAAATATTGCCTCATGGTAATTATGCTCCTGCTAACCGTGGAGTTTGAAGCAGACGTTGCCGTTGCTAAAGCTTCAAAATCTTTCCATATTAAATCGTTATCACCGTCGGTATCGCTAGTAGTTATCGCTATCATCGATTCGTTCTCGTTAGACTCTATTGACTGTTAATGAGAGTTAAACACGTTTTGCAGCTCAGTTTTCAATGCATCTCTGCCAGACTCATAACTTGACGCATCAAACCTAAATGCCAGCTTCTTAAAACGCGGATCTAACAGTGCTGCTTTAGATAACACTGGGTGCCTCTAACAGTTCTTAAATCTACTTTTAAATTCCGTTAATATTTTGTTTGTTAAATTCTTCTCTGTATCTGTTATAATGTGTCAAAATTCTCAAAAAATCTAATGACACTTTCTGTCGAAGCCAATACCATTGAAACAGTAACTTTTTTTTCCGAAGACATTTCTTCAGTGAGCTGCTTGAATGGCTTTAGAATTTTTATTATTTCTGGCAGTGTCTGCCATTCGCCTTCCGAAAGATTTGTTACTTGATTGTGTAGGATTTCAAGAGACGCTTCTAAAGGTTCTTGAAGTAAACATATCAAGGGTGCTGTTTTATCTGGTGACTATGTCCATTTTTAGCTTTAATGGTTTTTGATTGGGCCTCAGCTGCTCCTGCATTGCAATTAGTTTTTTTTGTAGCTACTGGACTCTTGTGGAAATGTTCCACAATGGCTTTTATTTTTTTTATTAGGTCCTCGAGTCCACAGCCCTGGATTCCTGCACGCACGACTAAATTAATAGTGTGAGCGACACATGGTAAATGTTCCTATCTAGTCAATCGTACTGCCGCTTTCATATTTGCTGCGTTATCGGTAACGCAGATAAATATTTTATTTTGTATGCTCCAATGGAACAGCAACCTATACAATTCATTTTTAATATAATCGGCCGTGTGGCACTCATGACATTCAAAGCAACCTATTAGAGCAGACTTTAATCCCCAATCTAATAAATAATGAACTGTTACAGCTTGGTAGGCAGTTGTCGCTCTTGAAGTCCAGCCATCAGTTGTAATAGACATATATTTAGCTTTCTCCAATTCCTCTTTTAATTTCCTTTGGACTTCTGAGTATTGAGCATCTAATGAAGTATTGCTCAATATGTATCTAGAAGGCATTTTGTATCCTGGTTTTAAATAGTTAATGAGATTTTTGAAACCCTCGTCTTCAACTATAGAAAAAGGCTGAAGGTCTTAAATTATCATTTTAAAAATTAAATCATATTTTTTTTTTCACGTACTATACCTACTGGGCGTCTAATAAATGCGCTTATCTTGATCTGCTGCGAGTTGGTTTCGATTGTTTGAGATACTGTTTTACTTACAGGAATATCAGATTGAGCACTTGAAGATGAAGTTGAGGCTATTGGTGCATCCAGAACTGGTGCATCTGACATGGTATACATTCAGATTGGTAGTAGAGCCACCTTTCACTGAATAAAGCGAATTGCAAAGATCACATTTTACCTTATCGTCTTTACTCTGTGTAAAAAATCCCCATTATTTACTTCTCTTCTTATCCATTATAGTAATGCTTGAACTGTCAAATAAAATTAAAATAATTGTAAATAATATTACGAAAATGACCAATTAACAATAATTATAAAAATTCAATTCAACTCGTCAGATCTACTTTAAATCTCTTTTTAGATACGAAAAAAGAAACACGAAAAATTCAAAACAAGCAATAATATAAAACTAAAACATCTTTATTTTTTATAAATATAGGTTATAATTACCTTGTTTTTATTCCAAAATCAGACTTTGTTTTAATAAATATTCTTTAATTATACAATAAAAAACTTGTATGAAGAATTTCAAAATTCTAAATATGAGAAAAGTAAATAAACACCATTCCTTGTAACGTACGATTTTAAACTCATCGAATAAGCGCGCGCGAATGAGCAAAACAAAACAGTTCAAAACACACGATCAGTAAACCGTTTCAATACACACATCAACCAACCACTTGTGCCAACTGAAATAGTTGTACCCAAAATACCAAACATGCGAGTACCGTGCATTGGTGAGTACCGTTTCGTTACTCGGTACTTGACAGCGCACCCGTTACCCAGTACCGAATACATACGGTTTGCTACAGTACTATTGTTGTTTAAGAATTTAGTTACTGCATGATATATTTTAGCCACGAGACACCGGTGTGCAGGGTTATCTCAAAGGCGCCATTACACGTGACTTATCGTTGGTTTTATTGAATCCTGGACTTATGGTCACCGCTTGTGACTTGCAAATAACAAACACTCGGCAGAAAGGACGAATTGATTGAACCATAGTGATGTTCCATCCATACAGTGTAGAGTGGTATCGATGTCGCAGCCAATGGCAATCGACCGCATTACAAGATGTTTTTAAATAAAACGTAAATAAATATTTTTCTGGACAATTTTCACAGCGCCATCTAGCCCCAAATTAAGCGCAAAGCTTGTTTTATGGGTACTAGACAACTGATAAATGTACCTACTTAAATACATTTTTTTTTTGTAAATACATACTTATCATTCATTCATGCACACAAATGTTTGTCTTGTGCGTAATTCGAACCTGCGACCTCGGAGCTAACCATTCGACCACCTATTTTACATATTTACATAGTAAAAATAGAGAAGTAAGGTAACTTCATACAAACGCACTGAGCGCGGTTTGTATGTGAGGGCGCCCGTACGTATGGCCGTCGCACGCACACACTGACAACATTTATAGGAGTTTATATGGAGCGCCAGTCGGGGTCGGGGCTGCGCCGCCGTACGCAAAATCGCCGGCTCCCATGCAAGATTCGCGCCTGTGCTGACGTTCGTTAATAATTTGAACATTTAGGTACCTACCTACGTCGTATATAACTACAAATACGTTAAAGATGGCTACAAAGTCGACTAGCCATAAAAAACATTGCAGTGTTCATGGCCCATTCGGCCACCGACACTCCTAATAATCACATGATAAATGTGTAAATTAAAAAGTAATAAAAATAGTTTAGTGTAAAAAATAATATATAATAGGTACTTAATAAAAATATATTTTCATAATAATTTAGGTTATTTGAATAAATATTATGATTCAGTAAAGCTACGTTTTAATTAATCCTATTCCTATTTAGACCGTAATTTTTCAAATCACTAAACAGATAACATGAAGTAGGTTTTATCAGATGGTAGGAGTCCGCCTGGGTGAGGACAACAGCCTTATCTGTTTCTGCCGCCAAGCAACAATGCTTGCATTGTTGTGTTTTGTGTTCCGGTTTGAAGGACAACGCACCTGCGATTCTGCATTTTTGTTGCCAACAGCTTGAATGCGTGAATCGTGGATGTTATGGGCGACAGTTACCGCTCACCATCAGGTGGGCTGTCTGCTCGTTTGTCACGGAGTAAGCATGCATTAAAATGTAGGTAATGAAAAAATTGCAGTCACTCCTGGTGTATGTACAAAAATAATTATTTTTATTCTTTTTAGATTTCCACACCCAAAGGGTAAAAACGGGACCCTATTACTAAGACTCCGGTGTCCGTCTGTCTGTCCGTCTGTCATCAAGGGCTGTAGGTATCTCATGAACCGTGGTAGCTAGACAGTTAAAATTTTCACAAATGATGTATTTCTGTTGGCGCTTTAACAACAAATACTGAGAGCTCCAGACGGGGATTAATTGTAAAATAAAAGATTCACTGCAACTGGAACACCTTTTATTATACTGCCGTATTATTACACCTATTTTAACAGACTTGGTGCAAACGTACATTCGGGCAGAGCTTACGCCCTGGCCAAGAACACGATCGTAATGCCCGCTGAGAGCGATGGCTGACCGTTATAAACGATTTTCCCCACTGTCACTTTTAGGATCTATTCACACCTACCTTGAATCAGTGTTGCTACCAATTAAAAGGTAAGAGTCGTATTCTACCATAGATATTTTTAGGGTCGATACACACCTATGCTATATTGGTGATGCTATCGAGGATTATTTTGTACTATCGATATTTTTAGGGTCGATGCACACCTACGTTACATTGATGTTGCTATCGATTAAAAGGGGAGTTTGTCTCTAATTACAATTATACGTTACAGTCGGCCATCCTCCTCAAACGAGTCCTCTCGTTTAACACACACAAACAAAAACAAAATGTAAACAAAAAAAAACATTAACATGTCGGCCAAAAGGCCCAGTATATGTATTAACAGAACTTAATTATCTCAATCTGCGTTTATTATTATTATTTTTACTAAGTATAATCTCATTCTAGTACACAACGTGTCACAACATATTGACAGTTAAATTTATATATTTATTTATACATGTTGACTACACATTTTCTACGGTTTGTAGTGTTCTTGAATTGGTCATCTCAAATGACCGCACTAGTCATCCCCAATGACCACATTAGTCATCTCAAATAACCGCATCAGTCATCTCAAATGACCGCATCAGTCATCTCAAATGACCGCATCAGTCATCTCAAATGACCGCATCAGTCATCTCAAATGACCGCATCAGTCATCTCAAATGACCGCATCAGTCATCCCAAACGACCGCATCAGTCATCTCAAATGACAGTTTAGACCATCCCAGATGGTAATTGAAATAAAAGGAATCATCTCTAATGATACTTTACATGTTTGTCGTCAACTAATTTGTCATCTCGAATGAAGCCATCTCTAATGGCGATTACAAGGATGGTATATTCTTTAATACCATTTCAATCATCATGTATGAGTATTAATCAGCAACAATGACTATGTATGATAATTAATTCTAATTGTAATCAAATCAATAATTACATTTAAGTATGACTGCCAAGTGAACATGAAAATACTATTCTTCATTGTTATCCTCGCTGGAAGAAAAGTCTGCATTATAGCTTAGCCAAGGGAAGATCTTATCTATTGACACAACCCCTTCGTACCGTCTACCTTTCCTAGTTAGGGGAGTGTCTACTACAATAAAGCGATCATGAGGTAAAACTTTTTTTATTTTGTAAGGTCCTTGACATTTTGATTCTAGCTTTTTAGACTGTCCTGTCCCAGATGGAATGGTTCTAATTATTCTAACCAGGTCCCCCTCTGAATATTTAGTTGCTGGCTTCCTGCGTTTATCGAACCTTTTCTTATTAGCTTCTTGGTTCTTTCTAATAAGATCACTCGCCTCGCTCCTATTCTTATCAATATCCTCCTCCATTCTATTTCCTACCTCTCCAACTACCTCATTCAGTACTCCTTGAGAAGTACTTGCTTTTTTTCCAAACAACAGCTCAGTCGGGGTTTTCTTAGTAACCTCATGCATTGAAGTGTTAATACCTATTTGCACTTCTGGTACATACTCGTCCCAGGTGTCAGTACTTTTATCATGAGTCATGGCACCCAATGCTGACAGGATGGTCCGGTTGTACCGTTCCACCTGGCCGTTTGCGCGCGGAGTAGCTACTGCATTTAAAACGTGTTTTATACCAAGAGATTTTATAAATGACTTGAACTTTACACTTGTAAAACTCGTACCGCGATCAGTAATGAGGCGCGACGGTATTCCAAACAAGCTAAAATAATGGCGAAATACTTTGATACTTGCTTTTGATTTTGTACTGCGTACCGGTGTTAAATTAACATATTTAGTAAACGAGTCTACAATAACTAAGAGATACGAGTTTTTTCGTTTACTTCGCACAAACGGACCTAGGTGGTCGGCATGAATGGTATGAAAAGGGACCTCGACCTTGTGTATTGGATGAAGTTCACCCTCCTTCATACCTGAGGGCACTTTGTGGTGAGCGCAACCTAAACATGACGTAACATACTTTTTGACGAATTTCCGCATTTTGGGAAACCAATAGAAAGCACGGATTCTTTCGAGTGTTTTTTCAAACCCAAAATGCCCAACATCGTCATGGTTTGCCTTTAATAGCTGCCAACGAACCCCTCTAGGTACAACCCACCTCTCAGTCTGATCATCAATAATACGAAATACACGACCATTCTTAACCTTAAAATCTTTGTGCACTGCTGAGATCTTATCAGTTTCTGGGTCTAGCAGAATGTCTGAAATGCGTTTGATTTCGGTATCCGCAGACTGTACTGTGGTGATCCAGTCCTCTGAGTTTATTGTTAATATCTCTAAATTGTGAATCTCATTGTTATCAGTCTCCACTGGATTTCGGCTCAAGCAGTCTACATGTGTCATTTTCTCTCCGGGTCGATATTCAATGGTGCAATCAAATTCGAGAAATTGTATCCACCACCTTGAGATGCGAGGGATAAGGTCTCTTTTCGTGAATGTGGATCGAAGGGCATGGCAGTCGGTAAAAATTGTGAATTTTATTCCTAATAGGTAGACTCTAAATTTATTTAGTGAATTCACGACGGCCAGTGTCTCTAATTCGAAAGAGTGGAGTTTCTGCTCATCTGCAGTAGTTTGACGACTAAAATAGGCCACGGGTCTAAAAGGTAAAGAATCTTTTCTCTGTAACAGAATACCAGCCAAGCCGATCTGGCTGGCATCAGTATGTAATTGTGTTTCGGCGGCATGATCATACAGTATTAAGACAGGGCGATTCATTAAAGCTTGTTTTAGGGTATCAAAAGAGCGAGCTTCGGCATCAGACCACCGCCAAGAAACGTTCTTTTTCAAAAGATTCGTAAGCGGTCTCGCGATTGATGCAAACCCTCTTACAAATCTTCTGAAGAAACTGGCAAGGCCAATAAATCTCCTAATTTCATGTGGATTGACTGGAGTTTTAAACCCAGCTATCGCTTGCGTTTTCAAGGATCCTGGTCTAATTTCACCCTTTGAAATTTCAAATCCAAGAAAATCAATAGATTCTTTAAAGAAATGGCATTTCTCCATTTTCAAAGTCAATCCACTATCTTTAAGTGCTTGTAGGACTTCTTTTAATCGACCCAATCCCTCTTCAAAAGAACTGGACGGTATCAATATGTCATCCATGTAGACTATTGTGTGTTTAATTTTGGCTTTGTCTAACACTTTATGAATTAATCGCTGAAAAACAGCCGGAGCATTTGCTAGGCCAAACGGCACGCGAGTATATTCGTATTGACCGTCTGGTGTAACGAACGCAGTTTTATCTATAGAGTCCTTAGCTAATGGTATCTGATGATAGCCGGATGCTAAATCAAGTGTCGTAAAGAGGGATTGTCCCGAAAGTTGATCCAAAAGGTCGTCTATTCTTGGAAGAGGATAGTGATCCCGCTTAGTTCTGCTGTTGAGAGCACGAAAGTCCACGCAAAGGCGGGTCCCACCAGTTTTCTTATTAACCAGAACGATTGGACTCGCATAAGGCGAATTTGATTCACGAATTATTCCGCACTCTAACAGCTCATCGACTAAGCCCTGCACTTTCTTTCGTTCGCTATAAGATAGTCTATACGGTCTATAAACTACTGGGTCTGTATCTTTAAGTTGGATAACCATTTCGGTTTCAGTTGTATACCCTAAATCATGCATTCCGGAAGAAAAACACTCCTTAAAACTTGCAAGTAAATTGTCTAACTGCTGCTTACATTTGTCGGTAAGTTGATCACCGCAGTTAATAGTTGATTTATTGTTATTGCTATCTTCTGTTACAATGTTGATTTTTAAATCTGTATCTATGGCTGAAGCACGAGTAATTAAGGTGCCTTTTAATAATGTAATTTGATTATTTCCTAAGCTGTGAGCTAACAATGTGCATTTACCTTCTGACATTTGATATTCGCCGGGCAATAAATAATATTCACTATTTGGACATCCTCTGACTGTACCAGAAACATATATTCTGCGATTATCATGATTATTAGAAACGACATGAATTGCTTTAAATTCCCCTATATTGATAGTAATGTCACTAGCCGCTACCAGAGGGACTTTGCATTGTTTATCGAAAACTCTTTCAACCACTACCTCGGTAGACGTTTTAATAATACGTATATTAGGGCGCTCTGAAAAACTATGACCTAGTAGCACAGGATAATTAATCAAACTATCGTCTACCACAAATACCTCTACATTTTTTCGACCACTCCTTGTACATTTATTGTTACATACAATCTCCCTATTGGTAAATATGGTACGTTACCTAGTCCTTTCAAAAATGGTCCACTAACAACTGTCCAATCTAATCCTAATCTTAAGGCATCTGATATACGTAACAATGTAGCTTCACTACCTAAATCGATCATACTTAAAATTGGCTGATTGTTAATATGAATTGGCAAATTGTATTTATCTTTACAACCATCAGCCAGTATTTTATCAATATTATTGACATCCGTATTGAGAACAGAATTAAGTGGTGTTTTGGGTTCATGCATCAATACTTTTAAGACCGCTTTTTCCTTACTGTCTGGGCTAGAATTAGTTTTCTTGCGGCACACTGATTCTGTATGTCCCATTAACTGACAATAATTACACTTTACTAAGGGTTTAGGGCATTTAGCGCTTATGTGTCCTTTTTCCTTACAATTAAAACAAATAATTTGAGATTTAGTGTCTTTAGATGTACTTGGTTGCTCATAAAATTTTGAACGTGGAAATTGGTTGGAGCTGCGTTTATCTTTCTTATTATTTTCGCTACTATCGCGCATAGTCCTAAAAAACTCTAAAACATCTTCTGGTTTTTTGAATTTTGCAGCCTGAGCTCCAACTCTTACCCCCCTATCATCAACACCATGTAATAGGCAGTCCACCGCATTGCGACCAAAGATTTTGCAGCGATTCAATAAATTGATTTTATTGTAGTAATAAAGTTCAAGAGAATCACCAAAGCGTGCTCTCTTCCTAAGCATTTCGTTTAGTAGTTCTGCGTAATTTTCAGAAGATGGAAAAGAGTCTGTCAATAACCGTTTCCATTCTGCCCATGTATGCTTTAGAGATGGAAGCCCCTGATACCAAAGTTTAGCATGACCAGACAATTTCGGCAGTGCATAGTGTATGACCTGTTTGTCTGACCATCCATAGATTTCTGCACACTCGTCCACTTTGCCTAACCAACTACTAATCGTTTGTTCTTTTAGCATAGGGTCAAACTCGGGAATAACATTATTTAAATGAGATGGGAAATTATCACGTTCACTTGGCTTGTTTTGAAAAAACTTAATAAATTCTTTAAAGAAAACTGTTGCTGATTCATACCTGGTATCATCATCTGGTGCTTCTTTGCTTCTCTTTTGCGGACGCTGATCTTCTTCTTGGTGACGGCGTTCCCTTTCACTACGTAACTGGCTCTCCAACACGGCCAACCGCTGTTTTTGTGCTTCATATTCTTCTTCTAACTCAACGTTCTGTCTCGGACGCCCTTCACGCAGTGAACTGCGACTTCGACTGCGAGAATTCTGGTGGTTATTTTCAATACAATCAATGCGAGCGCGCCTGGTCGGATTACGCTCTGGGGTGCGAAGGTGCCGATCTCGTTTTCTAGGTAGGATAACACTCCTGTCACGACTTCGCCCCCTTTCCTCCGTCTCAGAATCTTGCTCCATTCCCTGAAACTCGAAACAGCATTATATAAGTAAACATTATACAAATTGACCTGTACGCGTTGATCGAAATGAGCAATAGAAACAGTACTTATTAAACAATTCACCAGTTTGACTTTTGAATAATTCAAATTTTAATAACAGTAATAGCTTTCAACTTTTCATGATTGTAACCTCAATATTCTTTGAAATGGTGCTATGTACTCAACATGTACATACACAAATACATACATATTATATACCCATATACACATACACATACACATACATATACATATACATATACATATACACATAAATATACACACACATATACACATGCATATGTAAACATGTACATATTACACATTACATACACTTATGTACAGCCACATAATGTGTAGTCATGTCCATCTGAAATAATCTATACTTTTATTTTTAAACGGCGAAAGGATTTTCTATTGGTTACCACTGCATCCATTTGAAGACCATTATTTTTAGGGTTTACCCTTCACACACAACTCACAGAACCACACTTTTTATACTGAGAGACTAAAATCTACACTAGGACTTTGGCAGGTATCTTAACACTGTAGGTCCCGTTTGAAGGGCCATATCAACATTTTTTTCAATGTAAGGGACAAAGGAGTGAAAATGTTGATGCATTGCAACTAATATTGGAGGCAATCTTTTCGAGCTTTGACTGTCTAAGAAGCTATGTAGTTAAAATTATGACTAACGCATTACGTATACTAAAATAAAATCATGATTCGAGCTGTAATTGCTCAAATAATTTCACCGAAGCAATAAACGAAAGAAAAAAAAAACGCATGGAAAATTTGCTTACCTTAATTTTTCTTATTTGGGCGTGTAATCCCACTTACTGAAGGCTGAGAGCTCCAGACGGGGATTAATTGTAAAATAAAAGATTCACTGCAACTGGAACACCTTTTATTATACTGCCGTATTATTACACCTATTTTAACAGACTTGGTGCAAACGTACATTCGGGCAGAGCTTACGCCCTGGCCAAGAACACGATCGTAATGCCCGCTGAGAGCGATGGCTGACCGTTATAAACGATTTTCCCCACTGTCACTTTTAGGATCTATTCACACCTACCTTGAATCAGTGTTGCTACCAATTAAAAGGTAAGAGTCGTATTCTACCATAGATATTTTTAGGGTCGATACACACCTATGCTATATTGGTGATGCTATCGAGGATTATTTTGTACTATCGATATTTTTAGGGTCGATGCACACCTACGTTACATTGATGTTGCTATCGATTAAAAGGGGAGTTTGTCTCTAATTACAATTATACGTTACAATACTAAAAACAGAATAAAATAAATATTTAAGGGGGACTCCCATACAACAAACATGATGGTGTGTCGTTTTTGGTACGGAACCCTTCGTGATCGAGTCAGACTCGCACTTGGCCGGTTTTTTGTTACAGATCCCTAACACTTTTCACCCTACTTAATTCTGTATTTTGTACCTTACTTAATTTTGTATAATAGAGATTGACTAAGTATTTTTGACGGTTGAATAAACTATTAAGCGACAGCCCTACGTGTTTAGGCTATTATCTCCCGCTCAGGGCTTGAGTTGTCCTAATTCTCTATTTTTATTATGACCGAGCTCGTCAAAGCAATCAATAACAAACACTCGGTGTTTAGGTATAAAGTCCTTGCACTCGGCAGAAAGGACGAATTGATTGAACCATAGTGATGTTCCATGTATACCAATGGCAATCGACCGCATTACAAGATGTTTTTAAATAAAACATGGTAGATTATTTGTAGTAGAGTAGGATATTTATTTGTAAGCGCTCTTTTATCATATTCATGATTGAATTTTCACCAGCGCATCATCCAGTTTTCGTAGAATCAAAGACTTTTTCTAAAATTAGTAATTAATGTACTGTTATTACAATTAATAAAACTTATGTAGATGTACAATCAGGGGGTCTAATTGCGAAATTTTGATTACGAAATTCTAACTTCACCTTCATCATCATCATCATCCCTGGCATCCCATCATCAGGATCTGATAAATCAAGGGAAACCCTTAAATTTTATAAGCACGTATGGTCAAATTCATGTTTTTTTTATTTGAAAGGGTAATTGCGAGGTGGTTCCATATTCACCAAGTCAGGGTCTGATGATGGGATCCCAGAAAAATCGAGGGAAACCCTTAAATTTGCCCTATGGTAGCCGGCAGAATAAAATTGTGCCACTCCATTGCTCTGCGCTGGATGTCGTACAAGGCGACTAAGGAATCTTGTGTCACACGATAACTTTTCTCCCGGAAGACGGGCAGCAGCGTCTGCCGGGGTATTCCACCAATAAGCTATAATATTTTATATGTAATAAATTATGTTTGCAGAGTAACTTCAATGTTAATTTATTAGTTTTTCGCAAATAATAATGATTAAAATAAATAAGTCCGCACGGCAGCTTGTGTGGCGAGCTGTTGTGTGAGTAGCGACACCACGGACCCGAGTCTCCAGTGAGTCGGTCAGGGCCTTCGTTTCCGACGTGTCTTCATCGGTCGGAGTGTAAACACAAGAAGGCCCGCTGGACTCTCAGTTCTGGCTTGCCTTTATTGGCCGTCCAGAGAGGAGCCGCTAGAGCTACATGCTCCAGGGGTGGAAGTGTTAAAGGGCATCACGCCGCGAGTAACTTCGGAAAAAGCGCAGCACACCTCTCGACATCCCTGAGTCACTCACACCGGTGTTGCCCCTGGCCGTTTTCCAGGCATTTCAGGGGCCCATCTAGTGAGTGGCAAGCCACCGCCTGCCGCAAATAACTAGCAATAAAAGCAGTTATGGCAGGCGTCCGTGCCTCTTCTGTAATAGCCCAATATTAAGTTCAACCAGATCTCATCTCCATAGCCCATTTATTTTCCATCACACTTCGCAATAGTCTCAACGCCTGCCAAGACCTGATCATGGGTATACCGTTCCATTGACATATCCTGGAGCGGGTCACACGAGGCGTACAACATTACATCAAATTTCTCAAAGGGGCATCTACGCGTTGGATCCATATCCCCGCGTACGCCTATCAATTGACCGGGCTGGACCCATGAATTAAGTGAGATACATAATAATAATAATAAAAAAACACTACTACTACTACTTACGTACTTTTTTATTATTATTTATAATAATAATTAAAAAATTGAGATCGCCCCAAAAATTTTTTTTAAACATTTTTCTATTATTAAAAACAAATTTCAAAAGTTTTTATAAAGATTCATTGACAGGCCCTGGATTCCGAGGTATAAACCTTGCGGCGCTCCACTATATAATATATATACAAACTAAATTGTAATTGTTATATTATCTGATTAAAAAAAAAAAGACAAATATTGGCATGTTTCTTTCAAGCACTTCTTCTTCACCAATGGTCTGAAATGCTAGTACATAATAAATATAGCTATAAACACGCTTTAATGATCAATCATTATTATATATCATTTTTATGGCAGAAAATATAAATGAAGTAAAAATATTAGTATTATTGCGAAAAAAGCGTGGAGTGCTCGAAAATATGTCACAAAGCACCCAACGTTTTTTAGTTCGATGTAATATGTGAGGAAATTAATTAGTCCTGGCGATCATTTAAGATATTATATAATCATCATCATCATTATCAGGTCTATTTTAGTCTCCACTACAGGAGCACGACACGACCCTCTCTCGTCCATCCTAGACGGAAGGAGGATTTGGCCTACACTCCCCACGCTGGCCAAACGGGTTGGGAAGGCCTGATCGATATTTGATAATGTAATTCCCTTAGTCGCCTTGTACGACATTCACGAGAAGAAACGGAGTAATTCTATTCTAGTCTGCCGGAAACCACACGGCCAATATCTATAACTCATCAAATTATTGTATTGTCATCGGTCCTTGATAAGTATACAAAGTTTAAATTAAATCTGACCATTCAAAGTGGGTTAAAATTAAGTTCAAAGAAGTCGGTTACAAACTAACAAACTGACAAACAAGCTAACATACAGGTGAAACTAATAAAAGCGTGCAAAAAAAAGCTATTAAAAAAATGTGTAACTTCTCTAAGTGCCAACAAGGCCCTAATCATTTCACTAACACCTTGGCCGTGTGGTTTCCGGCATACTAGAATAGAATCACTGCGTCTCTTCCCGTGGATGTCGTACAAGGCGACTAAGGGAAATACATTATAAAACAACGATCAGGCCTCCCCAACCCGTCTGGCCAGCGTGGGGAGTGTAGGCCAAATCCTCCTTCTGTCTGGGACGGACGAGAGAGGGTCGTGCGCCTGTAGTGGAGCCTAAATTGACCTAATGATGATGATGATGATTTCACTAACATCACTCTTACATTCATATTTTTTATTCAATTCCACTATTGATATGTCATGTGTCAATAAATGTCCTCAAAGAGAAAAACAAAGTAAGTTTTCCTTTGTATAAATATTTAATAACAATGAACTCCGTTGAGGATCAACTCTAGCTTGACATTGTCTGATTAGGATATAGACTTTGCCGATATCTATGCAACACAAAGTTCTTTTTTCCCTTAGGAAATACTGCGTGGCACTACCAGTAGTGCTATGGAATTTTTTTATTTTTAGTGACTTTGACGGTACTTATTCTTCAAACCTTTATTCATTTTACTATCAGCATACGAGCACAGTATAAGTAATAGTACTACGTACAGTATGGCCATTCCCTGCCGCTCTATCGTGTCGACCTCACCTTCCCTCTGAGACAAATCGGGAACAGTTTGTATGGCGCCGCACCCACACACGCTCATTCGCGCTCTGCACAGACGTCATTGTTTATGTAGTAGTAAACGACGCGACATTTGTATGGAGTGGCCGGGGTATGATACGAGTCTCCCATTAATTAAAGGTGTTTAGAACATACTCCACCATCCTACTCATCTGCAAATTGGTGGAGGTCAGTGTTTTCACTGGCTAAAAGGTTAGGTTTAACGAATGTCTGTGTAAATAAACCCATCTATGGACAGGCTTGGCGGTGTGGTTTCCGGCAGACTAGAATAGAATCACTCCGTGTCTTCCCGTGGATGTCGTACAAGGCGACTAAGGGATATAAAACATCGATCAGGCCTCTCCAACCCGTCTGGCCAGCGTGGGGAGTGTAGGCCAAATCCTCCTGTCTGGGACGGACGAGAGGGTCGTGCTCCTATAGTGGAGACTAAAATGACCTGATGATGATGGACAAGCTAAGAGATGGTCCACTGAGTCTCCTGTGTAGCCTGGGTTAACCACGGCGACCAAGTTCTACAAAAAAGTAATGAATTATGATAAATAATAATAATCGTTTATTTCTCACCATAAATCAGGATTACTTAATATAAATGTACATGGATTGTGCTACAATATGATATTATTGTGGGTTGACACCTGAACTAGGATAATTCCTGTATCTAAGGTTGTCAACCCTAAATAAATGAATGAAGTATAACTACGGTTTATGCATTATAGCCTAGAAATTCACACGAATTGAATGACCAGAATTTAGTAGGAGTAGGAAGTTTTTGGAATATGACTTCCCCTTTTGGCAATTTTGAGACCTAAGGCAGCCGTCGTTTTACCCCTGGGACTGCATTGGACTTTATTGTTTATTACCTTTTTTGATGGTCGCCGCTGTTAATCTTTGCTACACAGGAGACACCTTCATGGCAATTTAGAGACCCAAGGCAGCCGTTGTTTTACCCCTGGGTCTGCATTGGACTTCATTGTTTACTGCCTTTCTTTGGTGGTCGGCGCTGTTAATCCTGGCTACACAAGAGACACGGTGATGGGCGCCCGCCTCGTTCCACCCCTGGATTATATAGCTCTAACGACTCGTCTCTGGACGGCCAATGAAGGAAAGCCAGAGTTGAGAGTCCTGTGGGTCTTCTTTGTTTCCATTCCGACCGACGGAGACACCAGAGATGAAGGCCCCTGATCGACTCTCTAGAGATTCGGTACCCGTGGTGTCGTTACTCATTAACACCTCGCTGACACATAAATGCTCGCTCATTAACAGCTCGCTGACACATAAATGCTTGCTCATTAACAGCTCGCTGACACATAAATGCTCGCTCACAAATAAATGTGACAATAATAATAACAAGCCCTTGTTATTATTATTGTCACATTTATTTATTTCGGTTCATACTAAAAAGTATTATTAAAATAATGACCACGCGGGCAAACCCGCGTAACAGCTAGTTATATAAAAAACAGTCATTATATGAACAGAATTCCTAAATAGTTCAAAAAAATTTCCAACTGAACCACCGAGCACTTCAGCCCCGAACTTTTACATTATACTAAAAGAAACCGGCAATTTATCTTCATTTCTCGTGCCCATCAATATTTTTGTCCTGAAATCTCTATGAAAATTTCATCCTTCAATACATTATTCATTAGAACCTCCCAACTCTTCCCATCGGTTCTATTTTGAAGCTCCTAATGCAAACTTTTGGCCCTTGAGTATAATTAAAGATAAGTAGCGGATGATTTTTAAAATAGATATGTTAAAAAATATATTTCGAAACAATTACATAGATAATTGTATGTTACGATTTGTGATTTTATTGTTACTATTATTATTTTTTAACACTAATCATTCACACCGAGGTCAATGTTCAGCATATTCGTATCGATAGCCACAATACAGATTAGTCTAGTGTGGGTACCACTGGTTAAAAAATAAAGATATAAGTCTAATAAACAACATACATTTCAAACGTTCACATGTTTAACAGGCAAATGTGTGGTATATATTTGTTGTTATTTTGTCAATAAACTGTTTAAATAGTTTTTTTTTAATTGTTTAAATTTCATTGCGGTCGATTTATTATTTTTGCAATAAAATTTACTAGAGGTGACTCATTGTGTTTGCCACATTATTTTAAACACAGAGCCCCCTTACCACCAACTCTTACTGCGATTCAATAACTGAATAGAATGCTTATTCATACCAATGAATAAGCGACTCTATTCAATTTGAATAGAGTGCTTATTCATACCAATGAATATCCTTTGTATTTAAATAGCGTATTCTCAAAATGGACAGGATTTAAAAACATCAACAAACAAAATATCTTATTTTAATTAATGTTTAGCCTGCTTCGCAGCGTTATACTTCGGCTTCCACTTTAGGGATTTCCACTCTCATCTGTTATTGACTGATTTGGCAGATGTAGCCCGCTGTCAAACTTTTTTTATACGATTATGGTGACAAAGAAGCGTACGACCTTCCTGATGGTAAACAGTCATCGCAGCATATGGAGGCTTCGACACCAAAGACTATCCTGTAAAACCCCCTTTACGACTTTCTTAAAGAACCCCGTTCTGTTGTATATTACATATCTGGCATTGAGCAAGGAGGGTATTTCAAAACTTGAAAGTAATAAGTATGAAATTCCTCTGAAACCGTACAGCCCCCTTACCGCCATCTCTTATTGCGATTCGATAATTGAATAGATTGCTTATTCATACCAATGAATAAGCGAATCTATTCCATTTGAAATAGAGTCGCTTATTCATTGGTATGAATAAGCATTCTATTCTGTTATTGAATCGCAATAAGAGATGGTGGTAAGGGGCAGAACGTTTGCTGACTCTTAGAGCTGTAAAGACAAGTTGATTCTTCGTAGAGTTTCCTCGTTCTAGTTTCTTTCTATTATAGGATCAACTCCTTCATCGCTGGCATGTGAAAATTTCAATCTGTAGACCATCCAACGCTCAGTGATTAATTCTAAGATTTATTTCTTCTTCTTTCTTTCTGCAACATGGCCATCTGTCTGGGGTCAATAAGCCATTTGTCTATTTGTGTGTGGTGTGGTTTCCGGCAGACTAGAATAGAATCACTCCGTCTCTTCCCGTGGATGTCGTACAAGGCGACTAAGGAAAATGCATTATAAAACATCGATCAGGCCTCCCCAACCCAGGCCCTGGCCAGCGTGGGGAGTGTAGGCCAAATCCTCTTTCAGTCTGGGACAGACGAGAGAGGGTCGTGCCCCTGTAGTGGAAACTAAAAAGACCTGATAATGATAATGATGATGAATTTAAATTTCAGTAAAGCTTTCTCATTGCATGAATGTTTCCATCCTGTAGCTCTCTATTTTGTTGAGAATCTGGTGCTCAAACTTAAGATGTCTTTTCATTTCAGTCTCATGTGGCGAATTTGAGTGGTTTGTAAGTTTGCTCTGGTATTTCTTGCTGAAACTTGATATTTCCCGTTTAACTGTTTTCATGTTAAGATTAACTGTTACAAGTTAATATATCTACTACTGTTACAATGAGGGATGTTGAATATTATTCTTATTGCCTTCGTCTGGCACTTTTCAATGATTTCAATGTTGCTCACACTGGCTGTTACTTTTATTTATTAATATTTTAATTAACATTCCTCCTGCTTTGTTTGAGACATAGGACGTTTCGATAATACACGAAACAAATTGTAAAAAATTAAATTACTTTTATTTTAAGTTATATTGACTCTTAACTCTTTTTTTGAGTTTTATAGGAGGCAAGTGAGCATGTGGGTCACATATAATAAAGTTCATTTTGGAATATTTTGTCTCAAAACTGCGATATCAAACGCTGCATGAACTAACGTGCCCAATAAAATAACAAATTTTGTTCAATAGATTTCGAAAACATATCTACCTTACCTATTTAATATCATTGGAAGTCGATATAACGTTTTCTCTAGATAGTTCAGGAAATTCATCGAGTTTATCAGGGATGAAAGCTAAAAGATAGAAATAGGTTTTTGTGGGATGCTCTCAGATTATTTTTTCATAAAATAAACACTTTTAGGAGATAATTAGAGTCTTCCGTGAATCATGTTTTTCCCTGGAGTTCAGGTCAAATTTAATTAAAATACATTTCAGTAACTACGTTCCATAATACATTTTATACCACGAACGGTCAAACTGTGGAATCAACTTCCCTCAGTGGCATTTTCGAACAATTAAGATAAGATAAGCATTTATTGGACATAACTGCTAAATTACGACATGGGAGCCTTCAAGAACAGAGTCTATAGGTCCATTGAAAAGACTGGCAACGGATCGGCGACCCCGGTCTCCTGATCTGATCTCCATGAGCGGTGGTCATTGCTTTCCAACAGGAGACCTACATGCTCGTTTGCCCGCTCTCCAATAAAAAAATATCTGTGTACACACCGGCCGCTCCATATATAAGTCGCATCGATAACTATTACATACATACTGACATCTGTACAGAGCCTGAATGAGTGTGTGTGCGTACAGAGCGCCATGAAAATTGTTCCAGATTCCGCTCCGAGGAGAGGTGAGGTCGATACCTGAGAACGGCGAAGAATGGCCATACTGTACGTAGTAACTATACCTACTTCCCTACTTAATATTATAAGCCCTTTCGGAGTCGAAACCCTCGGTCCTTGGGGCCCCTGTGCCTTGAGTCTTTTTGAAGACATTTCAAAGAGACTTTTTCAAGTCACCGGGGACCCAAGAGCCGGCGCTTACTTGGGTCAGAGGCTAAGCATCGCCATCCAAAGGGGTAACGCTGCTAGCGTTTTAGGCACGCTGCCTCACGGACCTACTTTATATAGTTTTTGTTAAGATAGGTTTACTCAGTTTAGTTTTTATTGTCTGGATTATATTAGTTATATTATAAATGTGAACGTGAGTTTATTTGTCACGCCGAAATTATTCAACTAATCATCATGAAACTTTATACACATATTCTCAAAGGTATTAGGTAGGACATAGGTTACTTTTTATTAAAAAAAAAGGAAAAGAGGGTGAAGCCGCGGGTGGAAGCTAGTTACTTATAAAGTGTCTTTACTAAACTGGATCCTGAAGTATGTTTGGTGTATATGGTACGCTTTGACGATTGGAAATCCAGGTTCTGGTGAAAAAGAGTTTTTGAGGTGTAAGTAGCACACCGCCATCTATAGAGCCTAAGCCAATCTCACCTGCACGTGGTGCATCCTGCTGATACACTGACGAGGCTCTGACACCTTTGTGTTGTGTCATACTCTCTTTAGAGGTAAGGCACCGTAATTATAAGCTGCGCGGTTCGGAAAGTACTGCCACCTCTCAGAATACCGCAGCTAAATAACAGTTCCCTTGAGGATTGTTATGTCCCTGCGAGTGAGTGAGGTCACCAGAAAGGAAGGAGATGTTGCGATGGCAGCGGGGGTGGCAGCGCGCGAGCGATATTTTATGTTGATATGGCTACGGTAACCGCTTCACATCAGGCGGGCCGTATGCTTGTTTCCCACCCGACGTAGTATAAAAAAAAACTATCATTCCCTGCTTCATATCTGGCAGGCTGTATTCTATTTTGGTATGTGACGTTATATAAAAAGTTTTAAGAAGATTTAAAATACTTTACATATTTGATATATAATATTAAATTTAAAGGATTCAAATCATACGCAAGCCGGCTATGCATGATAAAAAGATATAGTTGAGTCTCGGACTTAGGCACTTATAGATACCACCAGTCGTCTGGCGGTTTAGTTTATAACTCAATCTCATCTTATCTTGAAATGGGTCCAGTGCAGCAGCACTGGTGGCACGTCGATCCTCTTGGATCTTTTGTGCACTCCATATTCTTTAGTAACTCTCCCCTGAGTGTCTGAAGACATGTTCCATGTACTTCAGTACGCCTTTAATTGGGAAGAGCCTGAAGTCCTCCAGATCTGGGTATGCCTTTCCAAAGATTACCATTCGTTTGCCAGCTAGGGTATCACATTGATACATCAGGTGCTTCATGGTCTCGTAATCGTAAGGTAGCTTGCGTGTTCTGCATTCTGGGCTATTGACAAGTCTCATGTTCTATAGGTGCCCACGGCAGGCACAATGCCCAATCAGTGCCACAAGGATGAGACGTATCCGTTTCCTGTTGTATTTCTGTACATGTTTGTTCCAATTAACTGTGCCTTCGGCGATGGTTTCCTTATAGTGAAGTATTCCACTCATCTCCCTCCAAGATAGATCATATAACTCAAAAGCTATTAACGCAGCCGACTAGCAAGATCCTTCGGCGAAAGAGAGGTAGGGTACTGCAGATTTGTAAGCTACTCAATTGGTGAAGTACCTCTACTTCACAGAATACCGCAGCCAAATAACATTTCCCTTGAGGGTTGTTGTGGTCCTGTACGTGTTGAGTCCTAGGTTGTGAGTGTTAATATGGCTTCGGTAACTACTTCACGTTGGGCGTGCCGTATGCGTGTCTGAGATAAATTTAATGTAGATTGCCGAATCGCTAATGTGTGGTAATTCTTCCTTGTTGCCACCAAAATTTCTAAAATAAAAGCAGCCTAAGTTACTCCTTATTACATAAGCTCAGCCGTTTCAGAGATAAGCCGGAACAAACAGACAGACAGACAGACAGACAAGAATTGTAAATAACCTACCTTATTTTGATATAATAATATGTACCATGTACACATATGCATTTAGTAAAAAGCGGTTAGTGTAATATTACAAACAGACACTCTCAAGTTTTACGTCAAGAGTTCTAAATAACAAACGCTATCTACCGGAATCCAAATCCATGTGCAAAACACTCCAGCCTGGGGTGTATGTAGGAACTTTAATAACACCTGCGTTATAAGAGGATTCCAATAATAATATCTCACACCTCCATCGGAACGAGGTTATTTACATTCAATACAGCCGAGATAGGTTGTAGCTATTGGATGGCAAGAGAGAAGAGCCTGAAGTCCTCCAGATCTGGGTATGCCTTTCCAAAGATTATCATTCGTTTGCCAGCTAGGGTATCACATTGATACATCAGGTGCTTCATGGTCTCGTAATCGTAAGGTCCCTTGCGTGTTCTGCATTCTGGGCTATTGACAAGTCTCATGTTCTATAGGTGCCCACGGCAGGCACAATGCCCAATCAGTGCCCCAAGGATGAGACGTATCCGTTTCCTGTTGTATTTCTGTACATGTTTGTTCCAATTAACTGTGCCTTCGGCGATGGTTTCCTTAGAGTGAAGTATTCCACTCATCTCCCACCAAGATAAGATCATATAACTCAAAAACTATTAACTCAACCTACTAGCAAGAGCCTCCGGCGAAAGAGAGGTAGGGTACTGCAGATTTGTAAGCTACCCAACTGCTGAAGTACCTCTATCTCACAGAATACCGCATCCAAATAACATTTCCCTTGAGGGTTGTTGTGGTCCTGTACGTGAGGGAGGTTGTGAGCGTTAATATGCCTTCGGTAATTACTTCACGTTGGGCGGGCCGTATTCGTGTATGAGATAAATTTAATATAGATTGCAGAATCGCTAATGTGTGGTAATTCTTCCTTGTTGCCACCAATTCAGACCAGTATAATATCCCTGATATTTTTTGTATAGAACTAAGGTGGTAAACAAGCATACGACCTGCCTGATGGTAAATAGTCATCGCAGTCTATGGACAGATTATTAAATTAAATTATGGATTAAAGTAGCATTGAGATTTGTACAAAATTTAATTCATACTTATATTAAAAAATATGTATTTATGAATTGGTTATGTATGGATTCTAATTATCTGAAATAACGTATTTTTAGCAACTTCGTCGGCGCGAAATAGTTATTTATTTACATTAATAAAAATAAATAAAATTTCTAAAATAAAAGTAGCCTAAGTTACTCCTTATTACATCAGCTCTGCCAGTGAAGGTCCCGTCAAAATCGGTTCAGCCGTTTCAGAGATTAGCCGAACAAACAGACGGACAGACAGACAAGAATTGTAAATAATCTTATTTTGATATAATAATATGTACCATGTATACATCCATATGCATTTAGTAAATAGCTGTTAGTTTAATATTACAAACAGACACTCTCAAGTTATTCGTCAATCAAGAGTTCTAAATAACAAACGCTATCTACCGGAGTCTAAATCCATGCGCAAAACGCTCCAGCCTGGGGTATATGTAGGAACTTTAATAACACCTGCGTTATAAGAGGATTCCAATAATAATATCTCACACCTCCATCGGAACGAGGTTATTTACATTCAATACAGCCGAGATAGGTTGGAGCTATTGGATGGCAGATATTGCCGGGTATAACTGGAATTTGTATGTAAATGTAGGTGCCATAAAAAAGATAAAATTCTAGAATAGTGTCCACTTAACTTTAAATACTTAAGTATTAATAATGTCCACTTTGACTCCAGGGTCTCCGGTTCGATCCCCGCACAAGGCAAATATTTATGTGCATGAACATGTCTGTTTGTCTTGGTCTTGTATGTTTTCTATGTATTTTAAGTATGTATTTACAAAAAATATAAGTATGTGTATATTATATATTTAAGTATAATGTTGGCCGTGTGGTTGCCGGCAGACTAGAATAGAATCACTCCGTTTCTTCCCGTGGATGTCGTACAAGGCGACTAAGGGAAATATATCAAATATCGATCAGGCCTCCCCAACCCGTTTGGCCAGCGTGGGGAGTGTAGGCCAAATCCTCCTTTCGTCTAGGACGGACAAAAGAGGGTCAGGTCCATTTTAGTCTCCACTGCTGCAGCACGCTGCAGTAGTGGAGACTAAAATGGACCTGATGATGATGATGATATGTATATTTAAGTATAATATCAGTCATCCAGTACCCATAGCACAGTATTTCTTCTTAGTTGCCTCTAAATCAGATAATCATAATATTTTTTTATAATACTTAAGTATTTAAAATAATATTAAGTGCAGGTTGCCGAGCCAAATATTTTTGTCGCGAGCGTTAATATGGCTACGGTAACCGCTTCACATCATGTGGGCCGTATGCCTGCCTGTCTGCCATCCGACGTAGTATAAAAAAATGCTTAACAGAAACATATTCTGCGAACTACTAATGCAAGTTGTACGCGTAGTCGTCATCATCAGGTCCATTTTAGTCTCCACTACAGGAGCACGACCCTCTCTCGTTCGTCCTAGACGGAAGGAGAATTTGGCCTACACTCCCCACGCTGGCCAAACGGGTTGGGGAGGCCTGATCGATATTTGATAACGTATTTCCCTTAGTCGCCTTGTACTACATCAACGGACAGAAACGGAGTGATTCTAATCTAGTCTGCCGGAAACCACACGGCCAAGTACGCGTAGTATTGTGGAGTATTTTACATACAGCAGTTACTGCAGCCTATGGACACCTGCAACACCAGGCATCACACGGCGTTGTTGACCCTGTAAACACCTGTTAGTTGTACGATCCGATTTTTTAACCAGTTCAGGAATTTCGTACCTATCTATACTAAGGCAGGCTTCCGTCACTCCATGTACTTGCGCGCTATAGTTACCTACCGCCCGGCCGAGCGGTCTCGGGCCATTTGCGGACCAAATTCAGGCCCTGCGAGTGCTGTGGGATTGCGCGGTGCGAAGCAATCACAACTGTACGCTTGAGCATTTAGGCACATTTTAGCATGCAGCGGTTGCTGACGCGACGGAGTAGGCTATTATAGCAGTAGGTATTGGAAATTTTCTACTGAGTGAAGTATCTGTTACGTAGTAACTATTATGTAATCTGTGACTAAGAGCACACTGGTCTCTTAAATCTCTTATTTCTGACGAGTTCGGTGGCGTAGCGGTCAGTGACGCGGCTTCGACACCAACGCTCGTGGGTTCGATTTCCACACAGGACAAACATTTGTGTGCATGAACATGTCTGTATGTCTTGGTCTTAGTGTTTTCTATGTATCATAAGTATGTATTTACAAAAAAATATGTATTTATTTACGTATGTTTATCAGTTGCCTAGTACCCATAACACAAGCTTCGCTTACTTTGAGGTTAGATGGCGCTGTGCAATTTGTCTGATTATATTTATTTATTTATTTATTTATATTTATTTTTCGCTTGTTGATTAAGCTGATGTCTGTTATCCTTCCTTGTTTCCTTCTTCGTATACTGGATCCTTCGATCGAAGCATAAAGACGTATATTGCGGGCCAGTATGGTTATGTCATATGATAGTACACTAAAGTCTGTGGTCCGTTGTCGATGCAATTTGGGTTCTTCATCTCGCTTAACATCAGGTGACGTGGGAGCCTATACGCTGAACTACTATAAAAAAACAGTTATTTAAATAATGTTTTCCTGGACGTTTATATGCATATGCATATATATTATCCCACAAGGACGGGCGAAGCTGGGGCGAATGGCTAGTAATTTATAAGTAAAGAACTTTCCTATTGTTTACATTGTAGGATTGTTACTTAAATGCGGTAATTTTTAAACCAATATGGAGGCCGCAAACTAGCAATTTATAATTTTCACACTGTAATGTTAATGGGTTGGTGTTGGTTGAAGAGTGAAATCCCAAATATAGTAACATGATGTGTATTCAATGTATACAGCTGAGATCGCCTTAATTACTAAATTACCAACTATTTATATTAACTTATTGATAATATCAATAAGTTAATATAAATATATGTCAACAACATTCGTAATGTCGAAGCGCGTAAGGTGTAGTCGCGGTGCAACTCTGAATATGAACTTTTAACCCCCTAATACACCTCCACCAAAAGTTCCTCTTCACCCCCGGAATGGGAGGAAAAAAAATGTGACGAACGCTGTTGACGCTTAAAAGTATAAAACACATTTTTTTATTGTACATTAACACATGCAATAAATTAAAATAATTTTCTTAAAATAATACATAACCCCTACAATGATATTGGTATCAAATGAAACGGATTTGATAAAGATCAAGATATATTTATTTGCATGAAATATGAGTAATATACAAACAATCGCATGCAGTTCTGATGTTTAAAATAATAATAAATTGTCCATCATATTTTGTCTTGCCGGCGTACAAATTTTGTGAAAAAGGAGCACATGTCACAATAAATAGTTCTGATGTTGTATGGCGGAGAAAATATAATTAACAGTTATGCAGTTTAATCTCGGTTTATTTAGGCTGGATAAATACAATATAGAAAAAAACCGGACAAGTGCGAGTCGGACTCGCCCACCGAGGGTTCCGTACTCGTAGGTACGTAGTATCATTATTAAATTTGATATTGTTCATTATAAATAAGAAATAATGCGTCGAAAAATATAAATAAAATATATTTTGCAATGTGTACATCAAGCCCTTTCATATGATACCCCATTTGAACTAGTAGTTTCAATTTGAAATTTCGACACCCTATAAAAAATATAGACCCCCTATTTTTTAAGATCTATTTACAAATGTATAGTTTTGAGATTTATTCCTGTACTTGTAGTCTATAACGATGTTACATGCCAAATTTCATAGTTCTAGGTCAACGGGAAGTACCCTATAGGTTTTGATTCCCTTGAGTGTGTCGAAATATGCGTTTTTTGCTGAATAAACGGCCGTAACTTTTTTCTACGTAAACTTAGCAGTTTGATTTTTTTTTAACTTCATGGGACCGTAGACCTGAGTATACAGTTCAAATTTCAGCTTGATACCTCCACGCATTCTCGACATAGAAATTCTTGACAGACAGACAGACAGACAGACAGACAGACAGACAGACAGACAGACAGACAGACAGACAGACAGACAGACAGACAGACAGACGGACAACAAAGTGATCTTATAAGGGTTCCGTTTTTCCTTTTGAGGTTCGGAACCCTAAAAATTAATAAAAAATACCTGAAATATAAATAGAGCTTACTTGATGGCAGCTGGAGAGAGAAGTGACAATTCTAACTTTTTTTTTAATTGGTGTCCAATTCGTTTTTCTATTTATTAATTTCCTCGCTAAAGAGTTCACTCGCATTATTATCCACTCCAGGCTTGATAAGCGAAACACAGTACTTATGTACCCAAACAAACTTTGCAACAAGTATTTTATAAGATATTTCTTCGTATTTACTCGCACTATTTACCAATTTTACTCGCTCATTTACTAGTGTTGCGGTTAAATCATTACCTGTAGCATAATTATTAGCGTTTTGTTCGTTAGAACTAAACATGTAGCTGAGCTACATAAAAACACAAAAAGAAAGGGGGTGTAAGTGGTTCATCAACATCTTTGAACCAAAGCCAACTTCACCTACACGCGGTGCACCCTGCTGACTGACAAACGAAGCTCTGGCGAAAAGAGAGGTAGGGAGCGTAATTGTAAGCTACCTGACTGGGGAATGTACCTCCACCTTACAGAATACCGCATCCAAATAACGGTTCCCTTGAGGGCTGTTGTGTTCCTGCGAGTGAGTGAGGTCACCAGAAAGAAAGGAAGGAGATGCTGCGATGGCAGCGGGGGTGGCGGCGCGCGAGCGATATTTTATGTTGCGAGCGTTAATATGGCTACGGTAACCGCTTCACATCAGGCGGGCCGTATGCTTGTCTGCCACCCGACGTAGTAAAAAAAAAAAAAAAAGAAGCACAAAAAGCCCCAATTTTGTGTTACTACGGCACACATATGATTCTTTTTGTGTTTAGAAGTAATTATTGACGAGATAGTATAATACTGGAAAGACTTTTATGGCGTGCTGTAGATACAAATAAATGTTTCATTCATTCATTCAATAAGTAAAGTTTAAGTACTTTTTAGGGTTCTGTATCCTAAGGGTAAAACGGACCCTATTAGTAAGACTTCGCTGTCCGTCCGTCCGTCCGTCCGTCTGTCCATCCGTCCGTCGTCCCATGAACCGTGATAGTTAGACAGTTGAAATTTTCACATATGATGTATTTCTGTTGCCGCTATAACAACAAATACAAAAAAAATGAATAAAATAAATATTTAAGGGGCTCAGAACAAACGTGATTTATTTATTTTTTGCTCGTTTTTGCGCGATATTGATAACGACAACAGGTAGACGCTTGAAATATTCACAGAATATTTAGTTATATATTCACTTTAAAAATAAATAATTAAAATAAAACAATTATAAAGGGGCTCTTCCATACAATAAACGGGTTTTTTTTTTGCTGTTTTTATAGATAATGGTACGGAACCCTTCCTGTACGAGTCCGACTCGCACTTGGCCGGTTTTATTTTTATTAACAACTAATAAATGCTTGAAAAAAAATTTTTTTATTAAAACCGTTCCTTTAGTATCACCATAAACTAAATTACAGATTTAATCCTTTACAAAGACTTCCCACAAACTCAACAAGAAATAAACACGAAAAGATTTCAAATCTTCATTGTACGAACAATAAAAATCTCACTCAACAAAAAAACGTTCTCAGAACAGATTTTTCCCCCAAATTCGATTAGAATCGCGAGAACAAGTCGACTTGATAAAAAAAAACCTTTACAACTCCCGAATCCATCTTCCGAAAGGCTCTCAAAAAACTTATAGACAAACAATAAAAATGGGAAGCTTTTATAGTTGCTCGTAATCATTTCTTTTGGCCCCTTCTGAGGGACAATTTCCCAGTTCATCCTTCTAAATGATGGTCATTATTAGTGTAACATAAATCGATGGGTATTCTAGATTGCAATTTATGGTAGAGATAGCCAGCGTCTATTTTCTGGGCGGTTTTATGGCGTTGCCTCTGGGCGATTGAGAGTTGGGTCGGGTTTTACTTTTGGCTCGGTTTCGTTGCTCTATATTACATATACTCGTAGGATTTTGAAGGCGTTTAGGTAGGATTAGTGGCGCTAGTTTTGAAATTAATTCTAGTGCATCATCATCATCAGGCTGTATCTATCCAGTGGTGGATCTAAGCCTGCCCCAATGATTTCCACCAAATGCGATCCTCCGCCAAACGCATCCAGCCGCTTCCAGCCGTGTGAAGTGTTAGCGACTTACTACCATTTTCGGAACGAAAGCCAACCTCACCTACACGTGGTACACCCTGCAGATAAGCGGAAGAGGCTCTGGCGACAGTCGCCAACCTGACTGCCCAGCGTGACGAGTTAAGGGGCTTTACGGGGCAAAGTCTATAAACCAAAATTATTGTTAAAATTTTAATATTGCAAAGAAATTGAGTACTTTGCGTATGAATTCACAGTATGCTACCGTCGGGTACTACAATTTTTTTTTAATGAATTTCAGTTAAATTTATACCTATTCGCTTGTAAAGAAGTTGGTTTTTTTGCGAATTCAAACAATGTTTTCAAAACCTTATATACTATAAATTCTTGGAGGCGTGTATATAAGTTTTTAAATTAATTTTACATTGTTTCAGGTCAGTTTGGAATTTATAATAGTTAAAATTTTTACCTACTCGCTTTACACAGAAGATGGATGCACCTCTTATTGGCGAATTCGCATACAGATCCATGGTTGGGTACCTAACTAAATATATTTTTAAAAGTGTTTAAGTAAGTTTGCTGAGGCGAGTTTTGAAATTAATTTAAGTTAAATTTGTATTTACTTGCTTTACGTCACAAAGAAGTTGGGTCCTTTGCGGATTCAGACATTGCGACGGTGTTAGGTACCTAAATATGTTTCTAATTATGTTTAAGCTAGGTTATGAAATCAATTTTAGTTAAAATTTGTATCTGCTCGCTTTTCGTTGCAAAGAAGTTGGATCCTTTGCAGATGGGGTGTAAGTGGTTCATCAACATCTCTGAAAAGCCAACTTCACCTGCTCGCGGTGCACCCTGCTGACTGACAAACGAAGCACTGGCGAAAAGAGAGGTAGGGAGCGTAATTGTAAGCTACCCGACTGGGGAATGAACACCTCACAGAATACCGTAGCCAAATACCCTTCAGGGTTGTTGTGATCCTGCGAGTGAGTGAGGTCACCAGAAGGGAGGGAGATGCTGCACATCACATCAGGCGGTCCGTATGCTTGTCTGCCACCCGATATAGTATAGAAAAAAAAAATGCACATTGCACCTGGTTTGGGTACCATGCATCTTCTCGCTTACCGTTGCAAAAAAGATGACCCACCTCCCCCCCCCCCCCCCCCCCGGTCCGGTCTTAGGTCTGACAACGTTTACCTACTCGAATATAAGAGCTAAGTACTTTTATAACTTCTTGCCAAGAGACTTCAAGTGATCAATACTGTTTATCAGAGGCGTTTGACAAAGTAGCACTTTGGAATTAATTAGCAATTTCGAGCGTTCACAGGAGTTCGCTTCAATCAGCCGTATATTTGGAGTTCCAAACTGCAAATAGATCTCTTTACCGCAAACTGCTCGGAGTGGACGAAATAAAAACAAAATTAGAAGCAAGTTAAGTGTGAGTCGAAAAACAGCCGGAGTTCCGTACTTATGATGTGATGTCAAAACAGAGGATGCGTGTTCCTGTCCGTTCCATAAACTCATCAAATTTCATTAAAGTGGGTGGACATCGAACATGTCACAGTAACCTATCATAAAAAATGTTAATTATTACTTAGAGTAAAAATAATTAATAAGGCCGTGTGGTTTCCGGCAGACTAGAATAGAATCACTCCGTCTCTTCGCGTGGATGTCGTACAAGGCGACTAAGGGAAATACATTACCATACATCGATCACGCCTTCCCAACCCGTCTGGCCAGCGTGGGAAGTGTAGGTCAAATCCTCCTTCTGTCTGGGACGGACGAGAGCGGGTCGTGCTCCTGTAGTAGAGACTGAAATGGACCTGATGATGATTACTTACAGTAAAAATAATTATCAACTCACGTGAGGCATTATACTCGTAATTAATTAATATATTAAATAAGTCACTAACGTATATTTGTCGGGAAAGCCGACTAGTTTCGATCTCAAATTGAGACTTTCATCAGGGCGAGTGCCCTGATGTGTCCATCCTCTTTCGACAGTGACGAACAGAACTGGTTTCCCGACAAATATAGGTTTATTATAATTGATTATTTTTTACAGATAAAAATCTCGTGAATTATTCCATTTAATAATTATTATTTAAATAGTTTATTTCGGACAACTTAAAGAGAATATTAAAAAAAAAAAAAGTCACTTCTCCCGCCTAGGTGGAATTCGAACCCACAACCTATTATCAAATAATAATTATTTAATAAGTTTGATGATATCAAAAAATAGCCGAATTTCATCTGCAACGATGGACTACTATGCCTTGTTTAGTAGTGTAATACTTAATAGGTAGATGGCGCCACACTGCGACTTCACAGCAGTAAGTATGTAGTAGTAAACGACGCGACATTCGACCGCTAATCGAGTGGTCTTTGGTTCGAATCCCACCTAGGTAGACAAGGTGAATATTTCCATTTTATAAATATTTATATTATTCCATTTCGGCTGCAAAAATGGTAACCGATCGCCACTGTCTATAAAAACAAAGACGAAACATGGAATGCCCGCTTTCTAGGTGTAGCATTGACTTCAAAAAAGTAGCTGAATGTGGAAAGCGGTTGATGGAAAGCATTGGAGAAGGCTTATATCACAGTATAAATAATAGTACTACGTACAGTATGGCCTCTTTCTGCCGCTCTCTCATGTCGACCTCACCTCCGCTCTCAGACAAATTAGGAACGTTTGTATAGCGCCGCACGCACACATGCTCATTCACGCTCTGCACAGACGTCATTGTTTATGTAGTAGTAAACGACGCGACATTTGTATGGAGTGGCCGGGGTTTGCTTATATACAGGAGCGGTCTACCCACTCCTGTATATACAGACTGATAATGTTGATGATAGGAACACCAGGGGTATTACGGGCGCATTACCTTTCACGCCCTCATTAAAAATTCAAAAAGCCCCATGCTGTAGTCTCCTGCAAAAATCTGGAGACGCAGTTCAATTCACAACTTGATAGTGCTAGGGTGAAATCTCTCTGGATTATATTCATCATCATCATCATCATCAGGTCATTTTAGTCTCCACTACAAGAGCACGATCCTCTCTCGTCCGTCACAGACAGAACGATTTGGCCTACACTCCCCACGCTGGCCAGACGGGTTGGGGAGGCCTGATCGATGTTTTATAACGTATTTCCATTAGTCGCCTTGTACAACATCCACGGGATTCGTCGGCGTCCAAAGTGTGGATACAATGTTTTTATTTATTTTATTTATTTATTTAATCTTTATGCACATACAAACAATGTACAAAGGCGGACTTAATGCTATACAAGCATTCTCTACCAGTCAACCTTAGGGTGATGCAGAGATAAGACATGGTAGGTGCACAAGGCGAATATTGATATTAAAATTACTGACATATTAAATATAATAAGAAGCATTATCAATAAATAGTAATTTAGAATATAAATACATAATTTTAATGTGATTATAGATATAGTGACAATTTTAAACAATTATTGTAAGCTATTGCTAAATTATGCTAATTATATTGTTATTTTAATTCGCTATTGCGCCATTACATAATTTATATTATTAGCTTTAAGTGTATATAGTTTTAAGAACGTTGTTAAATATATAGATTTTAATTTCATAGTAAATAAGAGCCTTGTGCATGACAGGGGTGTGCGCTATTTACGAAGTAAGGAGATCTGCGCACACTCGGCGGCACTGTACACCGCCGAGCGTGCACATATTGCGATTGACATTGTAAAAAAAAAAACATCCACGGGAAGAGACGGAGTAATTCTATTCCAGTCTGCCGGAAACCACATGGTCAATTATATTCATAGCAGCTGAAAATTTATATATTAGGTTGGGGAAAAAGTCTTTTCGTATTTTATATGAAAATTCAAAACATTTTTTAATAAAGTTTATTTACATTTAACTAAAGTATGTAGGTGCCATTTTGTTCGATAACTTTTTGCCATCTTGTAGGTATAGACATGATCCCATTATTATATAAATTTTGGGACTTCTGTTCAAAAAACCCCGATAAGTGGTTTTGGCAGTCTTCTCGTGATGTTAACCTGACATTACCTAAAGAATGCTGAAGAGACTGAAACAGGTGGAAATCGGAAGGTGCAAGGTCAGGACTATACGGCGGATGCATTAACACCTCCCAGTCAAACTCTCTTAATTTTTGCTGAGTGGCTAAAGATGTGTGAGGTCTAGCGTTATCATGATGAAAAATCACACCCCTTCTGTTAATTAATTTCGGCAGCTTTCTCTCAAGTTTTTGCTTTAATCTCATCAGTTGTTCACAGTAGAGTTCAGAATCGATAGTCCTGCCTGGCGGTAACAGCTCATAATGAATAATGTCCTTCCAATACCACCATACACACAGCATCACCTTGTTGCGGGTTAACCCGGGTTTCGCCAGAGTCTGTAAAGCCTGGCCGGCCTTTGACCACGACCTTTTTATGCGCCAAAACTGTTTTGTGGTCAATTCCTAGTTCTTCAGCTACGTCGTAACTACTGATATGCCGATCTTGCTCCACTTTTTCAAAAATGGCATCCATTTTATCCGTAACAGGGCGACCAGAGCGACGTGCATCTTTGACATCAAAATTTCCGGATTGAAAACGCCTAAACCAAATTTGTGCTACTCTCACAGACACTGCACTAGGTCCATAAACGTCACAAATTTTTTCGCAGCTTGCGTTGCATTTTTACCTTTTTTGTAGTAAAATTTTAAAATGTATCGAATTTTTTCATTAAATTCTCTCTTCACAGTAATCTTGACAGTAAAAAAAAACAAATGAAAATCACACATTTATCTAATTTGAATTTGGAATTATCTTTTTTAAAATTTAAACTTTTTAAAGATATCTGTTGCGGTTGTAGCGTGGGCCTTCGATGTTAAAGAGTGGACTGTATAAATTTTGACGTTGTTGAGGTGAGCCGTAACGATGTCAGAAACGATACACCGATGCGGTGGTGCGGTGTCAGAAACAATACACCGTTTTATTTTTGTAGCGCCGCTAGGTTGAGGAATGCAGTCAGTAGACTAGTTTTCTAGTTTTCTTGATTTCTTTTTTCTATTTTCTTCTAGTGGTCTGCTTCGCTCGGAGTCTCGATCGGTTGTGTCTTGTACGGCTTTTTTTTTTTTTTTTTTTTTTTTTTTTTTTTTTTTTTTTTGACGCCCTACGCGCGCGATGGACTACCTTCCGGAGGTGACTACGGGAAGGAGGTGGTGAATCCTCATAGGATACCCCCGTAACATAAGGTTACGTTGGTTATGTCGGACTTCTACCGACTAAACACCACCTAGGGAATTGCTTTTAGCCTTGCGGGGCCTTAAAAGCTACAACTGAGGCGATCGCTACGTTGGGAAACGAGGCGACGCAGACGTCACGCTCACGAATGAGCGTGCGTTTGTGAAAGTGGCAGCCCCGTGAAGCGGGGTGGAGCCACAAGAGATTGTGGGGTTAGAGGTAGCCTGCTGCGGCTACCTGGACTTTGGGGGACGCGAGTGTACTACCCTACCTAACTACATACGCCTTAGCTGCCATGAGAGGGATTTACGGGATTCTGGGCCTCCAGGAGGAGTTACAGATCGCGTGAAAGTTTGTCTGGTTGGTCCGTCAGTATGTTGCGGGGTCTGCGGAAATTTGTGCGGTTTGGGGGAGGTGGGTCGTAAGCGGCCGCTTCCCTGATGAAAGGGTTAGGATGGCTTTCAGAAGTTTTGAAGAAACTTTCTGAAAGTTTTTTGAGGTGTTGTTGGATGGTGGGAAGTGCCATGTCTCGGTGGAGGTCCGCATTGCGAACGCACCAGTGGGCATTAGTAGCCCTGCGGCAGAAAATGGACTGCACCGTTTGCAGTTTTTTTAAGAGGGATGGTCTTGCATGTGCAAAGACCGGCGACGCGTATGTCATGACCGGTCTTATGCAGACTTTGTACAGCGTACGCTTGTTGCGTAGTGACATTTTACTGTGTCTCCCCAACATGTTGTTGAGGCGACCCAAGTAAAAGCGGGCATTTCGGGTGACCCTATTGACGTGAGGACTAAACGTTAGTCTCGAGTCTAGGGTGACGCCGAGGTACTTGGCCGTGCGATGCCAAGGAACCGAAATCCCTTGCATCTTTAACGGGCGTGTACCGTATGGGAGTTTGCGTTTGACGTCGAAGAAGACCGCAGCACTTTTGTCTGGGTTTACATCGATGCGCCATTTGCGAAACCAACTTCCTAACTCGGTTATCGAGGTTTGAAGGAGGCTCAGTACGCGACTTATTCTGACGCTTTTGGCGTATAGAGCTGTGTCATCGGCGAAGAGTGACAGTTCTACGCCATTGGCGGGTATGGGAATATCGTTTGTGTACGATATATATAGTAAGGGGGCCAGAACGGAGCCCTGGGGCACTCCTGCCGTGAGGGAACGGGGAGACGATAGTACCCCTTCGTGCCTGTACCGGAATGTCCGATTTTGCAGGAAGGAAGCTACTATTCTAACTAGCCTGTCTGGGACATTAAGCTTGTAGAGCTTGTATATTAGTCCTGCGTGCCAGACTTTATCGAAAGCCTTGGCTACGTCAAAAAAGACAGCTACTGTCTTTTGCCGTTTGGGATAGAATCCGCTCGAGATATACTCAACTATGCGGTGGACTTGTTGGGGACACGAGTGACGGGGCCGAAAACCGAATTGGTTCGGTAGAATGAGATCGTTTGAGAATAGATGTTCTCTCAAACGGGCTAGTATGACCTTTTCGAGCAGTTTGCCCGTAGCTTTTAAGAGGCTAATAGGTCGGTGATTAGCCGGGTTATTGAGTGGTTTTCCCGGTTTTGGAATGCCTATCACTGTTGCGTCTTTCCAAAGTTCTGGAAAGTAACAGAGGTTTAGGCATGCGCTGAATATAAAGGCTATTGTGGTGAGCGCTTGGGCTGGGAGGAGTTTTAGCGCTTTATTGGATATACCGTCAGCGCCAGGGGCTTTCTTCGATTTCAGGCCCTTTATGAGATCTTTTAACTCATCTGGGGACACTGTAATCGGGTCGGCGGTTAGTGGAAGCGAGTTCAGGTGACTGACCTCGTCCTCTACCGCTCTTATGTGATTCGGGTCACACTCTTGGGAACTAACTGAGCATTGAGAAGCAATGCTGTCGGCAAAGCATTCAGCTTTTTCTTCGTCTTCGAAGGCAGTAGTGCCATCTGGACGGACGAGAGGAGGGGTGTGTGTCACTGTATCACTACGCAGGGCTCTAGCCACTCGGTAGTATGCTGTATGTGACGGGGATATGCCTTCCATGAGGTCACCCCAACGTGTATCCCTCAGGTCGGCGAGTTGGGACCTAACTTCCCGCTTAAGGCGGTTTGCTGCAGATCTATTCTGTGGGGTTGGATAGAGCGAAGCTCTTCTGAGAGCCGCGTTTTTTGCCTTAATCAGATTACGGATATGCAGAGGTAGTTTTTGGCGGGAGTCCACCTGTACTACTCTGGTGTTATCCTTCATTGCTGATTGGACCAGTTCGGTGAGGGAGCTCACCGCGCTATCAATCTTCTCCGTACTATCGAAGTGATCCGGAGAGAATGAGAAAGGTGAGTCGCGGGCATCTAAGGCTTCCTCGATGGTAGACCTGTACCCTTCCCAGTTGGTGAATGTTTTTGTCTCTATAAAGGAGGAGGAGCGGTTGGGGTCCATTGGACCCATGACTAGAGAGACAGGGCGGTGATCAGAGCCTAGATCGTCTAGTGGCTCTATTGATCGAAGACCTAGCGAGACTCCTTTGACTAGCGCAAAGTCTAGCACGTCTGGAGTTTGAGTTGTGCAATCGGGATAGTGAGTGGGCGAGTATGGACATAGGACATCCATCTCTAAGCAAGTTACAATCTCCAGTAGCTTAGTGCCGCTAGAGTTTGTACTTAAGCAAGTCCAATCTGTGTGTTTGGAGTTGAAGTCTCCGAACAGAATGACCGCTTGGCCCAACTCGAGGAGTGCTTCAAAGTCACTCTTCAAGGGGAGCGTACCGCTGGGGATGTAGACAGAACCTATGATTAGGGATTGATGCCCAGACATAGCCAGTCTGCAGACCGTTGCTTCCATATTGGTAAGCCGGGGTGTCTCTATCGGAGAGCAGTGTAAGTCTCTCTTATAGTAAATAGCGGTACCTCCGCTAGCGCGGCTGTTTAAGGCGGAGGAGGATTGAGGCCTATCGTTGCGAATTAAGGCGTACTTCGGGAGTGACAGCCCCTTCCGATCGGTGGTTTTCAGCCACGTCTCTTGCAGGAGTAGTAGGTCTACTTCCCTACTCTGTACAAATACCTTAAGTTCGGGGAGGTTTGGACGCAGACTGCGCGCGTTGTACGAGACGAGAGAAACCCCTTGGGGTTTTACGCGGCCCGAGGTAGTCATTGCGCACTTATAAGTTGCTCCAGAGAGCTTCGTGCTCGCAAAGAGCTAGGAGGCGAGCTTGGGGAGTTTTGGCTGCCCTATATTTTCGTGCAAACACACGAACTTCCTCTAAGTCGATGTTCTGAATGGCGGCGTACACCGTCTTCATATCATCGGCTAGGGAATAAGATCCGTTCGCGTTTGACGGGGGAGGAGGAGGAGCAGTCCCGGGAGCTGCTCGTTTCTTTGTTGGGGGTGGTGGTCCCCAGGCACTAGGGCCGGCGGGGGCACGGGGGACTGTGGAGGGAGCTGAAGCCCTCGAGGGGAGGGAGGGGAAGTTCGTTTCGGTCTGAGCCGGCGGTAACTTCCCTTTGGGATACTGTTTCCTACCCTGTGACTGGCCCCTTACGGGCTTAGCAGAGGGAAGGGACCTCTTTGGTGCCCTGGGGCACCTACTGAAGTTGGCTGGGTGGCCGGATTCGCCGCACAGCACGCAAGATGGGGGAGATGGGTCGTCTTTCGACCTCCCACAATCTTTGGTGAGATGGGGTTCGAGGCACTTGACGCACCTTGGGCCCGCTGAACAATTTGCAGCCGCATGGCCGTATAATTGGCAGCGGTGGCACTGGGTAGGCATACCTCGTTTTTGAGGCGCCTCTGACCTAATTTTGGAAAGGCCGCACACCGTGAGGTCCTTTCTGAAGATATCCCTAGCTGAGGGGACATTGGACAGGATGACGAGGGCGAGGGAATACTGTTTTCCAGTACGGCTGTACATCTTGTGTACAGCTTCTACTGGAAAGCCCTGACTTTTGAGGTCATCGAAGATGTCCTCGTTTGAAATCTCGTGGGGAATACCACGGAGGACAGTGCGGATTTTGCGCTCTTCAGGCAGCGCGTAGGTATGGTAAGCTATCTTACCATGAGTTAGGAGCCTTGTAAGGCCTCGAAAGTCGTCAATCGACGGGACCTCTATTTTGATAGCTACTCCCGTGTTTGAGGCACGGGAGTATTGCACCTTTTGTGCGACGCAAGCTTTGGACACTTCTGCCCATTTCGATTTGTCCCGCAGGAATACGGGCGGGGGAGCCTTTGCCTTCGGTGGCACTGGGGCACAACGCGAAGCTGGCTTCGAAGGTGGGGACGACGCTGTTTTCGCGCGTTTGAATTGAGAGGAGGAGGGGGTTGGTCGCTCGATGGCGACGTCCATCAAGGATGGAATTGAGGTTGCCGGTGCCTTCTCGGAGGAGGGTGGTGGAGAGGCAGGCTTGCGCCCCTTTCGGGCCTTGCGAGCGGCTTTTTTGGTTTTCCTCACCAGGGAAAACGCGCCTTCGCCGTCAGTCTCGGTCTCGGAGTTGATACCCTTGAGGGTATCTTCCGAGCCGGAGGAGGAATTGGGGAGGGAGGTTTCGGAAGCTGGCCGCTTACGGCCGTTATTGGAGTCAGTGTCGGTGTCCATGCCTGGTTCCGACTCTGAGGGGGACTCAAGAGAGTCCTGAGAGTTTGACGCCTGAAGGGCGTTGATATTGATGGTGCTAGTCACCGTCAGGAGTTTGGCAGCTAAGGCGTCTACATTGACGCCATCTCTAAAAGCGCCTGCGGCGCGAAATGAATTGAGGAATAGTTCCACCACCTTGGATACGGCCTCGGTGGAGGAAGGAAGGGCTGGCATCATAGTGCCAGGAATGAGGGGGCTACTACTAAATTGAGCTAATCCTACTGGAGTCAGCCTCTATAGGAGAGAGCTGCCTCCCTTGCCGAAAGTCGGCAAGGGGGGTAAACGAGAGAGGGACGGGGACTGCAGGTATCCCTAATGGATAGCCGCAACACCTTCACCCTTGGGACAAGGCCCAAGTGCAGTGGGTTCAGGTCTGCCGACTACGTCAGAGCCTGAAGGACTCTAACGGCGTGTCGGGTCAACGCCTACTAGCTTAGTTGTCACCGTTGGGTATCCACTAGTACAACGCGACGGATCCTTTGTACTTTTAAATAAATTAAAAGTAAAAAGTTTCCGAACGGTTAAAAGTAACCGTACGAAAAAACAACTGCCGAGCTTGCCAACGGAAAATGTGGCAGCGTGGCTAAACTATACTCGACCACACAGCACGCTGTGTCGCCGAGAATAGTAGAATGAGAGAAAGCGCGCGAGCGGAAGCTGGCGGGCAAGCACGATGCGCACGTCCGTACGCATCGAGCCGGAGTGTCGGAATCGAACCGACTTGTACGGCGACCCGATCCTATATTTATACTGGGCGGAGGCGTACCTCCGCCCCCGCCTGCATTCCCCCACCCCTCAGCGAATCGTTTATTTATTTCTTAATATTTCTTACAACTAATACATTTTACTTATTCTAACTTATACTACGTTATTAATTTTAATCTATTTTCCATATTTATGTATTAATTATCACCCTAAGGCGGTCGGCCTGTGCGCGAGGGCTCGTAGTCTCTTTTACTCGCATGCGAGGTTATAAATATAACCTGACGTGAGTCCCTCGCTGCCAGTGTTACGCGGCCGCCGCGCTGTTCACACCTCTATGGGGTAATAATTTACACGAAGCTTCAATTTCTTTATTTCTCAATTTTACAGTTATACTTATAACATTTACATATTTTAACATACACTTATATCTAATACAAAAACGAAAACGAAAACACTTATTCCTATCTTAGGTATTTGGTTATTGTCTCGTAGTGGACATTAAGGAATTCGGTGAGAACTCAAAACACTTGAAAACTGCTTGAAATCTATTTAATTTTGGAAATAATATGCGCAGAGATACAACTTGTATGAATGCCGAATAAGAAAGAGTAATTTTATAATAGTTGTTGGCGGTATATTAATAATTAGAAGCGCCTTCTATTTTGTACTGCCGATTAGTATTGCAACATGACACTTTTTTCTGTAATGGTCATTGCGTTTCCATCAGGCGCGAACATAACTCCCCCCCCGTTGAAGACTGCAGCTCTTCAACAGCTCAAATCTTCATCAGTGAGCAAAGGACACAAACGAACTAGGGGTCGTCGATAGCATCCCGTAGTTGTGTTGACATCAGCAACGCGGGAAATTCCGTCTGGTCCTGGATATAGTTTGGCTACTCGTCCAGCACGCCAACATAGAGGGGGCAGAGAGTCTTCTCGCAGTAAAACCAGGTCTCCAACCTTTAGTCTGGTCGTGTTGAGCCTCCATTTTGATCGTACTTGAAGTTCGGAGATGTATTCCTTTTGCCATCTACGCCAAAAATGTTGTCGGATTTGTTCGAGCCGAGCATAACGATTAAGGCGCCCTTCTGGCTGATTTTCGAGAGCTGGTGACGGTAACGCATTCAGCGGTCTTCCTATCAGAAAGTGCCCAGGGGATAGATAGAGGAAATCGTCTGGTGAAGAGGATAAAGGACACAGGGGCCGGCTATTAAGTAAACACTCCACTTGAGCAAACAGAGTTGAAATTTCCTCGAATGTTAAGTGAGAATTGCCCATCACGCGTTTGATATGATATTTTGCCGACTTAACTCCGGCTTCCCAAATGCCGCCGAAATGAGGTGCGTAAGAGGGAATAAAGTTAAATTTAATGCCTTCCTGAACTCCAAACCCAGAAAGAACATTGTGGTGTTCCTTAATGAAAGCACCAATTTCTTTAGCTGCTCCTACAAAGTTGCGACCATTATCGCAGAAAATTTCCGTAGGTTTTCCGCGACGAGATATAAATCTACGCATAGTCATAATAAAGACTTCTGACGATAGATCGCTAACGGCCTCTAGGTGTATGCACTTGTAACGTAAACAAATGAATAGACAGAGGTAGGATTTAGTTACTTTAGCGCCGCGTCCCTTACGATTTAGAGTATAGAATGGACCTGCCATATCAATACCAACGGAACATATTACGAATATGTTCCGTTTTGAATATTAATTTGCATATGATGCGATGAAAACAAAAAAATCGGATGATTATGATCGTAGAGGTAGTTAGACCCATCGATACGACCACCCACACGAATCAAATTGTCACCATCCATGAATGGTGAAAGTGATAAAAGTTTGGACTTTGGACTCAACTGTTTTTTGTCAGACAGTGTTTTGTATTCACTAGACAGAGATTGTTTTTGAGCGATAACGCATAATAATTTAGAAGAAAAATTTAATTCGTTTAGTGTAAAATCACCATACATTTATTATTTCGATTTCTTGTGTTATATTTGAAGAAATTTCGAAAATAGAAAGTAAATTTGTTTTGTACTTGTGTAATTTGTAACAACCTTTATTTAGTTCAGTAGCTACCGAATTTTGTATATATTGTAATTGTTTTTTATCTTTTGAGCCAGTGATCAGATCGTCTACGTAAAAATCCTTCTGTATAATGCTCTTAATTAAAGTGTCATCGCACTTCTCTATTATTCTTCCTATCTGCCAAAGACAACGACTACTTAAATAGCTGGCACTTGCAGTACCGCAAGAGACAGTATTTAGCTGCATCGTTTTGATAGGTAAAGACTCATCTTCTCTACACAAGATTAGCTGTAGGTTCCTGTCTTCCGGATTGACTTGAACCCAGCGGTACATTTTTTCAATATCCCCGATGAGAAGATACTTATATTGTCGTGCACGAACCAAAATGGAGAAAAGAGAATCCTGTATATTTGGACCAATCAGCTGTAAGTCATTGACAGAAAAGCCGGAAGAGAAGGGTGCTGAGCCATCGAAAACTACCCTGATCTGAGTGACACAGGAAGTACGATGGTATTGGAAAAGCAGCAGGTGCTTCCGAAAGATGACCTAAAGCTTCATACTCTTTTAAGAATTGTACATATTGTGATTTTAAAGAAGAATTTTTTCTGAAACGTTTTTCGAGTCCCTTGAGACGTTTTTTAGCAAGCGTGTAAGAATCACCCAAGCAGTCGGGTGAGTCCCTTAGTGGTAGTTTTACGCAGAATCTACCTGAAGCGAGACGAAATGTGTTAGCAATAAAATGACTTTCACAGGCCTTTTCGTCTTCACTTAATATTGTATTTTGAGGAAGCTCTTCCAACTCCCAGAATTTAGTTAACATCTTATCAATTTGAGATTCTTTAGATAAATCTTCGCCATTGACTAAAGTGTTACATTTAGTTTCATGTAATGTATATGAATTTATGGATCCACCTACCAACCAACCAAAAGCCGAATTTTGCAATTTGAGTTTGGTTGTACCTAACGATTGCCGTTCCGGTCGAAGTACATCCCAAAAGAGGTCTGCCCCTATCAATAGGTCAATAGAAGCTGGCTGGTCAAAACTAGGATCAGCTAGTTTTATATGAGGTGGTAGATTTAACTCGCGTAAACATACGGGAACTGTTGGAAGTTTTCCGGTTAATTCATCTAGAATTAGGCAATTTAGTTTGACCTTGAAATTATTAGTTATGGATTGCAGTTGGACCACACAACTTTCGTTAACTATGTTTGTTGCGTTGTGCCCAATGCCAATGACATTCATAGTAATCGAACTTGTATTTAGTGATAATTTTTGTTGTAAGGATTTTGTGATAAAAGATGACTGACTGCCTGAATCCAATAAGGCACGTACTCTAGTAACCTCTTTAGTTATCGGATTCGAAATATCTATTAGGGCAGTAGACAAAATAACTTGCTTGGAAACTTCTTTAGAAAAGTTCGCAATAGACTGTTGTGATTCAAAAGTTTGGTCATTGTTGACTTTAGCCGTATCAACTGAATGCAATAACGTATTGTGTCGTTTTTTGCACTGTTTGCATGGACCCATTCGGCATTCAGTAACTGGGTGGCCTTGCCTTAAACAGTTAGAACATAACTTATATTTTGACACGTCGGCTAATTTTTCTTTAATGGATTTAGACTTGAAATGTTGACAATCGTATATTTTATGATTATCATTACAAATTACGCATAAATATGAGTTACTGTTTCTATTATTTTGATGAGTTGAAGTAAATGATTTTGTATTAAAGTATTGTTTATTATTATTATTTGAAAATTGTATGTTTTGTGAAAATTTAAAATTATCATTTTTGTTACGATGCGCAGACTCAAGAACAAAAGCTCTGTCAATTAAAAACTTATTAAATTGTTCTAAAGTAGGTATATCATCGAAATTATTCCGCTGTTCCTCCCACTTCATAAGTGTGTGGTTATCAAGTTTATTTGATACCATAAAAATTATTATAGTATCCCAGTACTCAGTAGGTTGACCTAGACTGGCTAAGGCACGAAGATTTTTTGTGATATGGTCTACTAAAAATCGTAAGGAACTTTCGGATTCGCGATTTAAATTTTGTATGTTGAATAAAGCTTTTAAATGATGATTTATTAGTAATCGCTTATTGTCATATCGGCTGCAAAGTAATTGCCACGCAATAGAATAATTCAAAGTTGATACCTCAATATTAGAGATAACACGAGCTGCATCTCCTTCAAGGTAAGAACGTAAATAATGAAATTTTTGTATAGACGGAATGCGCTCATTGTTGTGAATTAAGTTTGTGAACGTATCACGGAACTCAAGCCAAGAAAAAAATGAACCCTGAAATTTACCTATTGTAATTTGAGGCAACTTCACACAAAAATCATTTTGAACAGAATCGAGACTGCATTGAGCTTCTTGAAACAATGATTCGCGGCGTTTTTTATCTTGTTCAAATAATTTTAATTGATTTTGTTCCTCAATTGTACTTTTCGCAATGGCGGTACACAATATGAAATCTTGCTCAATGCTTTCTCTTTCGTCAATTTCGGAATCTAAATTTTCTGAATTTATTAATTCTATCTGGGTTTGCAGCTCGTCATATTTAGCAGACAAGCTTTCGAATTTGCTGGTCTTTAAAGACAGCTCAGCTAATTCGATAGTCGTCAAGTTATGTTGCCTTGTAATTTTATCTAAATAATTTTTAAATTTTGTAATTTGTCCCTTAATAGAACTACGTTTTGTAAATAAATCTTTCAGTGTAATTTTAAACATTGTTGCTTGTGTAGGCAACACAGGCTCACTCATTTTTGTATTTAAATGTAAATATATTTAATATATACTAAAAATAAAATTATATTATTTTTAGATGTGTAGGTATGTAAGAAAATACAGTATATGAACTACAAGGCAATTCTAAAATAAAAAAGGCGTTAAATTTATATAGAAATAAAATGGAATATTCTCACGCTCTCAGTCCGACGGCACTCAGGAACCCAGCTATGCTGCGAGTATGCCCGTCTGCAACCCGCCGTATGGTGAGGAATACAGCAACCGTCAGGAAAGCTGGAATGTTCGGCAAAATCGTCTAAATATCATGTAAATACTGGCGCAGAAGTGTGAACACAGTATTTATTATTTAGTTTATGTATTTAGTTATGTAATTATTGATATATTAAACACAAATTATGCCAATTTATTTTTATTGTAAATGTAGGTGGGTTACCTACTTATTGTAAATTGTACTCTGCACAAGTGGATGTAAATTTGAAAATAAATGTATTTAGATTGAATTTGGATGAGGTTTAGGTAATTTGGATGGAAAACTGGGCACTTAACTGGTGGACTATGCTGCGAGGTGATGATTTAGCTTCGTCACTGGCTCGGCGGTGTCCTTAAGTAACCTTGGTTTTGCCTTTCCAAATACTCCAAGAATCTGCTTGATTTCGCTGATCCAAAGCGCTGTTCAGGTGGGGCTGATGTTGTTGAAGGTGTATTGCGTGATGATGCCCTCCAAATCTGTTTCACTTTGACTTTGTGATCGACGAAGTGGTACACTTTTGTTTCGGACCGAATACTTATTATGCCTACGGTCCTGTCACGGTCGCCAATTTATGTCTCGTAGTGGACATTAAGGAATTCGGTGAGAACTCAAAACACTTGAAAACTGCTTGAAATCTATTTAATTTTGGAAATAATATGCGCAGAGATACAACTTGTATGAATGCCGAATAAGAAAGAGTAATTTTATAATAGTTGTTGGCGGTATATTAATAATTAGAAGCGCCTTCTATTTTGTACTGCCGATTAGTATTGCAACATGACACTTTTTTCTGTAATGGTCATTGCGTTTCCATCAGGCGCGAACAGTTATACTTTTATATGACTTGCGCTATATTTACTATGTATACATAATTGTTTTTATTACTCTAATTAATTTATTCTGTCGTGCACATTTCTCCCGCCGTCGCCTTGCGATCCCACTGGTAGCACGACGATCTTCTTGGTGGGCCGCCGCAGAATGTGTCCCTTGCTGGTGGTGACGTCCACGACGCGTACCACGCCGTCGCTGCCAGGGTAGGTCTTCGTTACGCGTCCCCGTGGCCACGTGTTGCGAGGAAGGTTGGAGTCGCAGATGATCACGACGTCTCCGACGACTGGACCGACGCCGCTGCTGAGAGGCTCCCGCCGGTTTTGGAGTAGTGGCATGTACTCGCGCACCCAGCGTCGCCAGAAGGTGTCGGCGAGCAGCTGGGCGCGCCTCCAGTGTTGGCGCGCGTTGCCGTCGTGCTCGGTGAAAGTGCCGGGGCCGGGCGTGTGGCAGTCGGGCCCGAGCAGGATCATGTTCGGGGTCAGCGCCGGTGGGTCATCGGGGGTCACCGCAACGTGGGTGAGCGGTCGAGAGTTGACCGTCATCTCTACTTCGGCCAGCAGTGTTTGCAGCGTCTCGTCGCTCGGGTAACGCTCGTGCAGCGTGACTCGTAGGGCTTCCTTCACCGTGCGCACCATGCGCTCCCAGACCCCTGCCATGAATGGAGCGGCAGGGGGCAGGAAGCGCCAGTTGATGCGGCGCGCTGCGGCTTCCTCTTTCACCGCCTCGGTGAGCTCGCGGTCTGCACCTCGGAAGGCTGTGGCGTTGTCGCTCCACAGCTCGGTAGGGCACCCTCGCCTGGCAATGAAGCGGCGGAGGGCGCAGATGGCGGAGCTGGTGCTGAGTGAGGCGGCGACCTCCAGGTGAACCGCCCTCGAAGTCATGCACGTGAAGAGCGCGACGTACCTCTTCTCTCGGTGACGGCCCACTGTTACCTCGAAGGGTCCGAGATAGTCTAGGCCTACGAAGGTGAAAGGTCGTACATGATGAGCTAATCGTGCGGCCGGCAGATCCCCGGTATAAGGGACCGCAGGCTTTGCTTTCCTCAGACGGCAGACGGCGCAGCGGGCGATGACTCCTTTCACAGCTGGTCTTATTTTCATGATGTACACACGTTGGCGCAGCTCGGTCACGACTATCTCCGATCCTCCGTGGTGTAACTTTTCATGTACATAGGCTATGTACAACTTGGTGTAGCTATGCTTGCCGTGTAGCACAGCCGGGCGCGCCGTTTCTTGAGGTATGTCGTTGGCCGCTGCTATTCTGCTATTGAGGCGTATTATATTATTTTCGTCGATGTACACACTCAGCGCGGCTAGACGATCATTCTTAGTCGGCGTTTGGTTTTTCTTTATTCTCTCTTTCTCGCCCTTATAGCTATCTTCCTGCGAGGCGCGGATCCATAATTGTTCTGCTGCGACCAAGTACTGCGCGTCCAACGTGAGAAACTTGTTTTTCCCTTCAGGCGCGGAGGCTGGTTTGGCCGGCTTGCGGTTTCGAGGTGCGGGTTCGTTCCATTTTCCGTCTCTTTCTTCGTTTGCTCGGGTTCGTTTTCGCTTCGCCGCCGCAATCAGCTGTCTCGCCGGATCGTTGGCCTTGCTACGGCACAGATCGCAGTTTGCAGAACTCGCGCGGTCGCTCGTAGTAGCCTTGTCCATCGGGAGAACCGTTCGATGTCGGGCACCGTGTTCTTGTCGCTGTAGTGTGTTGCATTTTTCTTGTCCCTTTTCTTCGCCGGTCGCAGGAATTTCGACTCTGTTCTCTACGGGCCAAGTCGATTCCGATTGATACAGGAATCGCGGCCCGTCGTACCATCTATGTTGCGCGTCGAAATTCGCCGGTGTCGCCCTTGTGGCGTCGTCCGCTACGTTGTCAGCCGATGGCAGCCAACGCCATTCATTCTTCTTGGTGGAATCTTCAATTTCGGCGAGACGGTGAGCTACGAACGTCTTGTATGTGCGGGGCTCGGCGCGTATCCACGTTAGTGCTGTGCGTGAGTCGCTCCAGTACGTTTTCTGCGCTATCTCGTAATCGTGTTCTTCCGCTACCGCTCTAGCGAGACGAACGCCGAGGACTGCCGCTTGTAGTTCCAGCCTAGGTACTGAGACGAGCTTCGTAGGTGTGACCCGACTCTTGGCTGCTGCAAGCGCGACTTTGATACTGCCGTCCATTCGCGTCACCCGCCAATAGACAGCGGCGGCGTAGGCTTCCTCGCTTGCGTCTACGAAGGTGTGTAGCTCGTAGCGGGCTGCTGGCTCGGAGTCGTAGCACCTAGGTATGCCTAGGTTTCCTAGGTCACGTAGCTGTCGTAGCCAGTCCATCTACTCCATCTTTTTTGTAGCTCCTCCGGAATTGTGTCGTCCCAGCCTGTCTTGTAGCGCCACGTGTCTTGCATGATGCGCTTCGCTGGCGTGGTAACAGGCGAGATGAGGCCCAGTGGGTCGAAAATCGACATTATAATGCTGAGGGCTTCTCTCTTCGTCGGAGGGCGCAAGTCATCCAGCACCTCGGGCGGAGCTCTGCGTACATTGAGTTTGAAGCGAATGCAGTCTTCTTTCGTGTGCCATAGCAAGCCGAGTGTCTTCTCAATCTCGCTCCCGCCGATGGCGACTGTAGTTCCCTCTTGCTCTACGCAGTCTGCGACGTTACTGACAGCTTCTTTGTTGTTTGTGGACCATCCGCGTAGCTGAAAACCGGCTTGTTTGTGCACGTAGTCGACGTCTCTAGTTATCCGCTTCGCTTCGCCCGTCGTCTGGAAGCTTTGGAGATAGTCGTCCATGTAGTGATTTCTTTCTATCGCTCGCGCGGCTTCTGGGTATCCGGCCGCGTGTTCTTGTGCGTTTCTATTCTTGATGTAGAGTGCCGTGCATGGCGACGACGATGCACCGAATATGACGGAAGTCATACGGTACTCCTCCGGTGCGCCCTCTCGCCGGCCGCCCCTCCACAAGAAGCGGAGCGCGTCTCTGTCTTCTTCTCGGATCTTGATCTGCATAAACATTTCCTTGATGTCGGCCGATACAGCAATGCCATGTTGACGGAACCTCATGATGACGCCTGGTAGTGACTGCAGCAGGTCTGGCCCGGGTAGGAGCATGTCGTTGAGGCTGCGGCCGTGTGATTTAGCCGCAGCATCATGGACCACTCGTATCTTCTGTTTCTCCGGGTTGCAGACTGCGAAGTGCGGCAGGTACCAGGTTCTCTCGTTGGGTGGTGCTGTTGCTTGTTCGGCGTAGTTCGACGACAGCATGTTGGTAATTTGTTCTTCATATTTCTTCTTTAGGTTTTCATCGCGATCAAGTTTCTTCTCGAGTGTGTATAGACGTTTGAGCGCGTCCGGTCGGTTACTAGGTACGTTAGTAACCTGCTCGCGCCACAGTAGTCCTGTCTCGTATCTGCCATCGGGTAGACGCCGGCTTTTTTCTTTCAATATTTTGAGCGCTTGTAGTTCGGGGTCGCTATCCTGTTTCCTTGGTTCGATAGACAGCGACTCTAGGGCGAAGTACCTCTTCATCATCTCTTCTATGGGATCTGCATGCTCGTGGTGTGAGGTGCGTGCAGCAGAATGCTACAGGCGCCGCTTGTGAAGTACGGCAGCCGTGTAGCACCCATCCCAGAAGAGTCTTCGAAGCGACGAGTTGATCGCGCCGTCCTTGTCTTATGTCGCGCGATACGATGAGCTCCCAGTTGTTTTGCCCGATCAGCAGCTTGGGTGTGGCGTTGATGTACAATAGTTCGTGCTTGATATCTTCTAGGTGTGAGCAGCCCCTTATTTCTTGCTCGCTCACTGACTGAGTAGTGAAGTCCAGACTTGCGACGGTGTGTGCGTTTCGTATCTGCAGCTCGTTGTCGGTGTGTCTGCCCCTTATGCTGACGTTCACTCTCTTGCTCTTGTCGTGTGCTATCTCTGTCCCGCTCACTCCTTGTACCCACATCGGTTCTGTAGGTCCATCAAGGCCGAGCGTGCTGGCTAGCGAAGAATCTATTATAGTCACGGTGCTCCCTTCGTCGAGTAGCGCGTAGGTTTGAACTGTAGTTTGCGGGCCGCGCAGCGTAACTGGTGTGATTTTCAGATACGCGCGGCTTGCCTTCGTCTTGTTGCTTGCTACTTGTTCAATCGCCGACGCGACGACTTGTTCGGCTTTGTCTTGTGGCCGTGGCTGTGCTGCTTCGTTTGCTGGTGGTCTCTCGTGGTGTAAGAGGCGATGATGGCGCATAGGGCAGCCGTTGTGGCCGCAGGCTTTGGCGCGGCATACGGAGCGGCGATGCTTGTTGACGAGGCAGCGGAAACATATATGACTCTTCTTCGCGATCTCCCAGCGCTCGTTCGTGTCCGCTTTGAGAAATCGCGGACACGCTGGTAGCCGGTGATGTCCCTGACAGCAGGCACACGAAGTCTTGTCTTCTGTAGGCTCCGCGTTGTTTTCTGTAGTGACGGTGTAAGCACGTTCAACTTTTCTTCTTATGTTTCTGTTCTCGTTAGTCGACTCGGGCGCTGCGTAAGGGGCGCATTTGTCGGCTTCGTTGTTGAGAAATTCTGCTATTTTCTTTAATTCTGGCGTATCTTCGCTCGTAGCTGCGTAGTCGTACCACTTGTTCCGTAGTATAGGCGTCAACTTGTCGACGATGAGTCGCAGTATCTCGGGGTTGTGTAGGTACTGCGGGCGCTTCAGTAATTCAATCGTAGCTACGGTGTTAGCGATGCGGCTTGCGAAGATGCACAGGTCTCGCGGGCTATCCGCGAGTCGAGGGAGAGTCTTCATCTTCTCCATTTCACACATAAGTAATGTGTCAGGTCTTCCAAATCTTCTCTCCAGCGAGCTTATGATGACTTCGGGGTGGGCTTGACTGATGAGGAGGGCACTGACTGCCTCCAAAGCGGTTCCCCTTAGACTTCTTCTTATTCTGGCGACTCGCTGCGGATTCGCTATAACTCGCCTTGAACGGCAGCCATTCTGTAGTTAGGCCGCCGAACTGAGGCAAGTCCGGTATATAATTCCTCTTCGATTTGCTGGTGTGGATGGCTTCTGTTAACGCGGCGGCCAGCGACGTAACGTCCATCGATGAAACTTGACGGGTCTGTGCTTCTTTGTTCTGCTGCTCGCGCATTGTGTATGTGCGTGCAGCCAGGCCTCCTTCAATTTCGTTGACTGGATGTAGCTCTATCGCTGTGTCTCTTTCTGCCGGCGGTGCGTTGTCAGCCTCTTCTACGGGCGGCAGCTGCTTCTTTTGTGTGGGCTGCCTCTCGAACCAATCTGATATCCTTTGCGGCGCTAGGTCATCGCTTGCTTCTGACTCCGATGAAGATTCAGCTTCTAATCTGGCTTGTCTGGCTTGTTCTAAAGCTGCTTCGGCGCGGATCCGCTTCAGCTCTAGCTCAGCCAGCCATTCCTTAGCCTCCAACTCCGCGAGGAGCTTCTTGAGATCGGCGTGACCGAGCGGGCCTTAGCGTTTCCGTAGCTGCTGGTGGCGGCATCAATTCTGTTTGCTGACGCTCGATGACTGTGGCGGTGCTGGCGGCGGGTGTTGCCTTGATACCCGACGTGTCTGGTGGCCTTGCAGTGCCGGTGGATGAAGCCGTTGCACCGGTGTTTGTGGTTGTGCCGGTGCCGGCCGTAGCTTCCGTAGTACCCGTGCCTGACGAGGTCGCCGTGGTGCCAGTGCCCGACGTGGTCGCTGTTGCGTCTGTTTCAGGTGTCGTTGTGGTGTCGCCGCTGCCTGACGTAGCTGAAGCTGAAGTCTTCTTTCCGTGTTCGCTTCTAGTGACGACCATCTTGTAATTTTCTTTCTTCTAGTTCAGTGATCCGGCTTCCAGAAGGACCAAACAATGTTGCGGTTGTAGCGTGGGCCTTCGATGTTAAAGAGTGGACTGTATAAATTTTGACGTTGTTGAGGTGAGCCGTAACGGTGTCAGAAACGATACACCGATGCGGTGGTGCGGTGTCAGAAACAATACACCGTTTTATTTTTGTAGCGCCGCTAGGTTGAGGAATGCAGTCAGTAGACTAGTTTTCTAGTTTTCTTGATTTCTTTTTTCTATTTTCTTCTAGTGGTCTGCTTCGCTCGGAGTCTCGATCGGTTGTGTCTTGTACGGCTTTTTTTTTTTTTTTTTTTTTTTTTTTTTTTGACGCCCGACGCGCGCGGGGGCACCCCCCAGCCGTGCTGGAGGGAGGCGGAAAATCCTCTTCGACACCCCCTCAGCCTGGTTGATACCAGACTGACCTTTCAAGGGCGAATCAGGCTTTAACTGACTAAAAACCGCCTGCCTAACTACTTTTAGCCACGATGGCTTTAAAAGCGCAAACGGAACGCTAGAGGAAAAGATTTGAGAAGGTATGTAGTCTGCGACGATCTGGCGAGGGTCCTCGAGAGGACCCTACCGCGAGGCGGTTTCCAGGTCGTCGCAGAGTACACATCGCGATCGGAAAGATTTATAGACCTAGACCCGGAGCCCTAACCCTATTATCCTAAACCCTAATGGCGACCAAGGCTGTGCGCGAGGTCGACTCGGAGCGGCGCTGGAACCCTGTGAACATACAGAAATAAAAAGCGGTACTGAAGACTAGCGCCGCTCACACCCCAGCAGGCTGAGGTGTGAGCGACGCTAGCCGGCCTGAAGCCAATGGAGACCGCGGGGGGAAACGGGGACCTATTCTAACCTATGCTAGAAAAGAGTTGTGGTGTCACTGTGTGAGTGTAAACGAACCTACTATCCCACGATGGTTATGTGATAGCTGGAGAGAAGCGCCCAGGTACATGTCTGTACCTGGTGTAGCGCGCAGACGGATGTGTGTGTGTACGTCGCGTCCGCCGGCGGGCGCGGTGTCGAACTACGTGTGTGCGTGTGGATGAAGTCCTCACGTGGTCCGTTAGAGTCCAAGCGTTAGCGACTGTGATGCAGTCGTCTGGGTCGGAGACGGCAAGTATTGGGCGTCTGAGGTGGCGACGACGCTGGTGGTTACCGAGCGGTCGGTAGGTGGCGGCCTTGACAATAAGGGGGTTGCGGTGGTTTTGCGCACTTTCGAAGTAACGCCTAGACGCTTCCTTCATATAGTGCGCGATCGAAGGGAGTTGAAAATCTTTATGCAGATCAACTACTCTGAGGAGCCACGGGTCGTTCGCGGCTTTACGCATAAAAGCGTTCTGAACGCGTTGTAACTTAGTAAGATGGCATTTTGCCGCGTGAGCAAAAACCGGACTTGCAAAAGTCATAACGGGACGTATGCATGCAGTGTAGAGTGTCAACTTGCTACGAAGTGACATACTCTTGTGTGCGATCATGCAGTGAAGCCGGGAAAGGTAGAATTTTGCCCGGTTGCGAACTCTGGAGATGTGAGGTCCGAAGGTCATACTTGAGTCTAAAATGACTCCTAGATACTTTGTACGATTCGCCCACGGAATGGGGTCACCGTACATTGTAATCCGACGTAGTATGTGATTGTTCCTATCGGGTTTGTCGATCCCATTTGGGTCGCGCGTGAAGTACACGGCGGCGCTTTTTTGAGGATTTACCTCAATGCGCCAAAGACGGAACCAGGCACTGAGTTTATCAGCTGCCTTTTGGAGTCTGCTGCAAATAAGTGATTTGCTAGTAGATGACGTAAAAAGAGCCGTATCGTCGGCGTAGAGCGCTAACTCGACGTATTTAGTCTTGGGGATATCGTTAGTGTATAACGAGAAAAGGAAAGGGGCTAACACTGACCCCTGCGGGACCCCTGCCCTAATGGCGTGGGGCTCTGAAAGAGTGCCGTGTACTCTGTAGCGGAATGTCCTATTTGACAAATAGTCTCGAATGATGTGCACGAGACTGTCAGGCATACCTGTTTTTGTGAGTTTATATAATAAACCGTTATGCCAGACTTTATCGAAAGCTTTCGCTACATCGAAAAATAGAGCTCCGGTGGCTTGGGCTTTCGCGAAGCCGGAAAGGATGTGCTCCGTGATGCGGTGCACCTGATGAACACAAGAATGTTCAGCTCTGAAACCGAATTGCTCATCTATGATAGTGTTATTTGAGTCGGTGAAATCCCGCATACGCGAGATAAGAAGTCTTTCGTATACCTTCCCTATTACGCAGAGAAGGCTAATCGGACGGTAGCTAGCGGGGTCCGCCAGATTTTTGTCTGGCTTGGGGATACCTATAACAATTGCATTTTTCAGGGCGGCCGGGAATTTGCAATTCGCGAGGGCTCCATTGAAGATGGCAACCAGAAGTAACAATAAGAATTCGGGTAGGCGTTTGAATACGCCGTTTGAAATGCCATCAGCACCCGGTGCTTTCTTGGCCTTTAACGAACATATGACCTCTCGAACCTCTTCCAGAGTGAAAGGGGTGATTTGAGTCGCCGGAGGGGCGGAGAAGAATTGCTCTACCTCGGTATCTACTTTTAGGATATGGTCTGAGTCAGTTTGTATTAGACTAGGAGAGCATTGCTTCTCCAGGCTGTCTGCCAGGCATTCAGCTTTTTCGTCATCGTCAAAAGCAATGGTCCCGTCGGGACGCGTCAGGGGGGGTATGTCAGTCTGTTGGTCCAATCTGAGAGATTTAGCGACACGCCAGTAAGCTGTATGGGAGGGCGAAATGTCGCTGAGCAGGTTACTCCACCGTTCATCATGCAGTTCCTTCATGCGAGTCTTTACTTGACGTTGTAAAGTACGCAGCTGGATCCGGTGTTGCTCGGAGGGGTATGAATCGTATGCTCTTGTGGCGGCGTTCTTTTCCCTCAGCAGTCGTCTCGCGTCTTCAGGCAGCCTCCAACGTCGGATCTCGTCCGTCGCTGGTGGCTCCCTGGAGCAGTCCTTGATGACTGTTTGCAAGTGGCTGGTGAAGGCGTCGATTGCCAGATCTACATCTTCGGAGGTAACTATATTGTCGGGGATTTTGTCTAAGTCCGGTGAGGAGGTCGACTCGAGAGCTTTCTCGAGTTTGGACCAGTCCGTCACCGTCTTAGGCGGGTCAGTCAGTGGGTCAGCGGGAGGTCCGAACTGCATTCGGACAGGTCTGTGATCAGAGCTAAGTTCTGATAGCACTTCTAACGAACATAACCTGAGGGTTATGTTCCTTAGCAGCGCGAAGTCCAGAACGTTAGGTCTGTATCCTACAACTGTTGGGAAGAAGGTAGGGGAAACTGGAGCAATAACGTCAAATCCAAGAGAATCACTCAGTTTCTCCAGGATTATACCGTTGGTCGAGTTTGAGTGGCTATTCCACTGGGTGTGAAAACAGTTAAAATCGCCTGCCAGAATGACGGCGTTACTTAACGAAAAGAGAGCCTGGAGGTCTCTTTCTAGCAAAACTTTATTTGGGGGCTGATAGATGGAGGCTATGGTGATGGGCGGATGGCCCGTCATTCCTAAACGTAGTACCGAGGCTTGCATATTTTCGAGCGCGGGTGTTGGTATCGGCGCGCAGTACAGAGATCTTTTATAGTAAATAAGGGTACCGCTACCGGCGTAGCTGTCCCTATCTGATCTAATGATGTTGTAGTTAGCAATCCTAGGATTGCGATGCGAAGGTGAAAGTCGCGTTTCCTGTACTAACAATAAATCTATCTTGTGATCTGCTAAAAAGACCGCCACCTCGTCGCGCTGACGGGCGATGCCGTTTGCATTAAAAAATGCAAAGTTTATTGAGGATGGCTTGGACCTATGGGCCGTAGAACCCATCTAAGCGCGGAAATGTTTTGGTACGGTGTAAGAGTACACCGACTCCAGCACTGCGAAATGTTCGCAGGTGGCTGCGAGCCGGTCCTCCGGCGAATTCGCGGACCTAATTAGCTTTTCAGCTAATAACCTAATTTCCCCCATGTGGGGGCCGATGTGGCGTGCGTAATCAACCACGACACTAAGGTGGGAGCTCGCGGAGGAGGCGGGGGGAGCGGGGGCGGCGGGGCTCGGGCCCTGCCGCGACGGTTGTTGTGGAGCTTGCGGAATCTGAGATGTCGGCTTAGCCGAGATATGTGGGGGTTTAACCCACGCGTTTGGCGGTGGCGGAGGTGGCCTGCGCTCCAGCGCAGGGAAGGCTGAACCCCTTAATGGGGGAGGCGCTGTCCTAGATAGGGGCGCTCTGGGAACGATGCGAGCCGCCGGCCCTACCCTGCGCGGGGCCCTGGGGCAACCGCCATAGTTGGCGGTATGTCCCACTGCCCCGCACAGGATGCAGGACGGGGGGTCTAGCGTGCCCGGGGCGCGGGGACACGAGTCTGTGCCGTGATCCCCCGTGCATTTAACACACCGGGGGCGGGCGAAACAATTACGGGCCGAGTGCCCGTAAAGTTGGCAGCGATGACACTGCCCGGGAGCCTTTTTGTGCTGGGGTTGCACGTTGATGCCGCGGAGACCGCAGATATTCGGAATTTTAAAAATGTTTTTGCCCGCAGGAGAGTGGCTGAGGATGGCGAGCACCATGTTGTAGGGCTCGCGTGTGCGTGCGCGGTACATACGGTGTACCTCGTGAATAGGGAGGCCTTGATCGTTGAGATCAGCGAGAATATATTTCTCGCCTATCTCTTTGGGGACGCCGCGTATGACTACGCGGAGCATACGCTCCTCTTCGAGGGCGTAGGTGTGAAAAGAGATTTTGCGTTCACGCAGTAACTGCGAGAGCGCACGGTGATCGTTCACCGTCTCAGCGAAAACGCGAAGGCCGTGAGCGGAGTCCCTCGCGGGGGAGATCTTAATGCCACGCTGTTGGCAAGCGGCATGTATCGGAATCCAGGCGGATTTGTCCTGGATGACAATCGGAGGCGGGGCTTTTTGTTTTTTGTGCTCAGAAGGAGCCTGCGACTGAGAGTTGGTTTGAATTGGGCGAGAGTCGCCCTCAGAAGCCCTAAGGGCTTTAGATGGAAGGGCAGCGGTGCCCGAATCTGCGTGGCGCTTATTTTTCCGCGAACGGTCGACGGTGGTGAAGCCATCCTCATCAATTGTAGTTTGACTGGCCAGAGGGGCCATGTCTGTCTCCATAACCTGACCAGAGGGGTCAGGGGAGAGAGGGGAATCTAAATCTGAATCTGATTCAGAGTCTGATTGCCCTGATGGGGCAGTTGAAGCCTCTGAGGGAGGCTGGGATTTGGACCTAGAGTTTTTGAAAGCGCTGAAGGCTTTCAAAACGTCGGGGAAATTTGACTGTATGAATTCAACGAATTCATTCATTGTGCCCTGCGCCATCGTGGCGGCAGAGCAGGCGAGCAAACGGGGAAGGCAAGGCAGCCGGGAGTCGAACCCGGTTGCCTGTGTTGGTGTGCGGTCCCTCCCTGTTAGACAGGGAGGGGTGGGTACCTAAAATAACTACTCTATACTACGAGTGTAAGTGAAACGACTCACCAGAGTCGCCCTGAATAGGGGACAGACAATCCAATAGTCACAAGCACTATCACTTAGCACTGATCACTAACACAGGCCCTGTGGGCGAGGGCGGTAACGGGCCGGAGGCCCGCCACGGGCAAAACGCACTATGCACAAACACCACACAACGCGCGCGGTTGAATCGAACACTCCGTGAGACAGCACTGACGTCACTGTAAAAGAACGACGACCACACGCGGCTTCAAGCGCTTACGGCTGAAGTGCAGCGCTGAAGGCAGCGAACGCGCGCGGCCCGCGGCGATTTCTCAGCCGGCAGGCGATGGATTCCGGGAATCCAGAAACGAACGCGACGGCGGCGCAACGAAGCACGTGTGGCCAACACAAAATAGATCGGAAATTAGGACGGCGAGCGAACACGTGTGCGAAACGAAAAAGACCACGAGACGACGGGACTGCAAGCAGGTCCGTCGGCTGTGGGCAGGTCCGTCTCGGTCGGTGGTCGGGCGCAGAATGTCTTGTACGGCGACCCGATCCTATATTTATACTGGGCGGAGGCGTACCTCCGCCCCCGCCTGCATTCCCCCACCCCTCAGCGAATCGTTTATTTATTTCTTAATATTTCTTACAACTAATACATTTTACTTATTCTAACTTATACTACGTTATTAATTTTAATCTATTTTCCATATTTATGTATTAATTATCACCCTAAGGCGGTCGGCCTGTGCGCGAGGGCTCGTAGTCTCTTTTACTCGCATGCGAGGTTATAAATATAACCTGACGTGAGTCCCTCGCTGCCAGTGTTACGCGGCCGCCGCGCTGTTCACACCTCTATGGGGTAATAATTTACACGAAGCTTCAATTTCTTTATTTCTCAATTTTACAGTTATACTTATAACATTTACATATTTTAACATACACTTATATCTAATACAAAAACGAAAACGAAAACACTTATTCCTATCTTAGGTATTTGGTTATACTTTTATATGACTTGCGCTATATTTACTATGTATACATAATTGTTTTTATTACTCTAATTAATTTATTCTGTCGTGCACAATATCTAAACCTTTCAGATACAAATGGTATAACCAAAGAGATTTTATTACAAGTTCATACATACTATAATGCGAAAAGACTTATTCCCCTACCTATTATGTATATAAAAAATAATCCCTATTTGCCTTGGTCACAGCATCACGCGTGAATGACTGGACCGATTTCGCTATTTCCTTTTATGTTGACATTGTTACTGTCAAGAGAAGGTTCTATTATATAATATGTTATTATTTTTTCTAATGTAACTTATGTCGTTTAGAACGACAGAACTGTCAGTCATTTGACAGATTGCGTGAAACCAATTCGAATTCAATATTCACTATTAAGAAGACAGGACAGTGTTTGTCCAGTGGGCTAGTTAACAAATAAATATACAGATCGACCATTTAGAAGTTCCTGAATTTCAGATTTGTTCATATTTAGGTTTTATTTTTTATACTACGGCGGGTGGCAGATAAGCATACGGCCCACCTGATGTGAAGCGGTTACCGTAGCCATATTAATACTCGCAACATGAAATATCGCTCGCGCGCCGCCACCTCCGCTGCCAACGCAGCATCTCCTTCTTGTCTGGCGACCTCACTCACTCGCGGGAACACAACAACCCTCAAGGGAATTGTTATTTGGCTGCGGTATTCTGTGATGCTTGCGTGTATGCTTAAAAATACACTATGCCCTACCTCTCTTTTCGCCAGAGCCTCGTCTGTCAGTCAGCAGGGTGCACCACGTGCACGTGAGGTTGACTTTGGTTCAAAGATGTTGATGAACCACTTACACCCCAAAAGGTCGACGTAATAAAAACATAGGCAGTAAAAACAGTTATTTTAGCTGCAAATTTCTCTACAAAAATGACGCAGAAATATTTCATATTTCACCAAGAAACCCTAATAAAAGTAAAGCAACCTCATATGAGTAAAAATTTCAGGTTATTTAGAACGTTCTGAGCTTAAAAATATACTTTCAGTAGTGAAAATTAAAGCGGAGTGGTTAAGTAATCTTGAATTATGAGAAGTAGGTAGTTTAGGAAATTTAAGTCAAATTTGGTGACCACGAAGAGTAGTAGTTGCTATGTGTTAGAAACTATATTTTAACCGACTGCAAAAAAAGGAGGAGGTTCTCAATTCGCCTGTATTTTTTTTAATGTTTGTTACTTAATTACTCCGTGATTTGATAAACCGATTTGAAAAAAACTTTCTTTATTTGAAAGAGTATACTTCCAGATTGGTCCCATATATTTTTCATCATCATTATCATCATCAGCCTGTATCTACATACATAAATATGACGAGCTCGGTGGCGTAGCGGTCAATGACGCGGCTTCGACACCAACGCTCGTGGGTTCGATTCCCACATAGGACAAACATTTGTGTGCATGAACATGTCTGTTTGTCATAGTCTGGGTGTTTTCTATGTATCATTAGTATGTATTTACAAAAAAAAATGTATTTACGTATGTTTATCAGTTGTCTAGTACCCATAACACAAGCTTTGCTTACTTTGGGACTAGATGGCGCTGTGTAATTTGTCTGACAATATTTATTTATTTATTTATAAATGTTGAGTAAAGTTTGGAGTCGGTTTTTTTTGTTAAAGTTATTTTTAACATTTTGACGTGTATGCTTAAAATTATTGCTTCCATAGGGCGGCAATTAAAAAAAACGAATGATAACAAAATCGGGGGATACAGTTTGGTGTTGCAGCTACATATCTATCATCTCTATCCAAAATCACACTAATGGATAGATGAAGGATCAAAAAATTTATTACGCTAAGTAAAAACTATGGAACTTCGCGTACGGGTAGGGGGAAGATCTGCCATTTTGAGATAATGTTAGTGCAATAACGCACAACACACAACCGTGTCTATGACACAGCCACACCCCACCTTTTCTACCTCTTTTTTGCTTTTTTTTCACCTTTCATCTGCAATAAAATGGTTGTCTGAAAGAAATCGCATCGCGATAAGGCCGCCCTTTGTCTTCTAATTCTCTACATCAGGGCTGTCCAAGGCAGGGCCCGCGGGCCGCATGCGGCCCTCGAGTTATATTTGTGCGGCCCGTGACGTGGTTTTCATTTAACGGTTTTTATACAATTTTTTACCGCTACAGGTTTATTACAACAAATCGGACTTAATATTAATATATTTTTAGAAAAGTTTAAGTTTTATAACTAACTAAGCTTTATAACTAACTTAACTTTCAAAGTAGGTAGTAAAAATATCAAGTAGGTTTTTGTTTCTGCGGCCCGCTAATCTGTTTAATAATTTGTAATGGCCCGGTATTGTATATGGTTTGGACAGCCCTGCTCTACATGTATTTTTTTTGTATTGGTGCAATAAAGTGTTTTGTATTGTATTGTATGAAACTACTGTCAATAATTCATAAATATTTCATATTGTAAATATGAAAGTTATGTTGGTTTATTTATTTTTTTTATTTTGTATTCTATTAACTTGAAAAGTTGTTCTTTGGAGAGTGGATCCTCTAAGGAGCAGAATTGTTGTAGACTTCGTTAGTTGTATATGAACAGAACCCTTATTTTAACGTACCTACATGTGTCTAGGTGGCAATAAATAATGAGTTACAAATATATATTTTTTTTTATTCAACGTCGACGGTGGCTAGACAAGCATATGGGTCCCTGATGTGAAGCGGTTATCGTAGCAATGTTAACGCTCACACTATGAAATATCGCCGCATCTCTCGCTGCCAACGCAGCAACTCCATCATTTCTGATGGCCTCACTCACTCGCATAACAATTTCATTGAAGATTGTTATGTTCCTGACATAACAATCTTTAATGTAATTGTTATGTGGCTGTAGTATTTTGTGAGGCGGAGGTACTTCCGAAATCGTGCAGCTTACAAATACGCTTTACTTTAGGAAAATACCTCTCTTTTGCCAGAGCCCTTTCCGGTAGTCGCCAGGGTGCACCATGTGCAGGTGAGGTTGGCTTTGGCTCCAAAGATCGTAGTGAGCCACTACACCCCATCTTATTAGACCTCTTTATATTACAGTATTGAAATCAGCCATTATGATACACACATATTCCAGTAGGAAAAATTAGAAAGAAGATGCAAGTAAAGCCGCAGACAGATATACCCCAATGCTTGAAGACCAAAGTGTTCAATCAATGCGTCCTCCCCGCTATGACCTACGGTGCAGAGACTTGGACGCTGACCGTTGAGCTGGTTCACAGACTAAAAGTCGCACAGCGAGCGATGGAGAGAGCAATGCTTGGAGTTTTTCTAAGAGATAGAATCCGGAACGAAGACATTCGACGGAGAACCAAAGTGGTCGACATAGCTCTCAAAGTCAGCGAGTTGAAGTGGCGGTGGGCTGGCCACATATGCCGAGTCAGCGATGGCAGATGGGGGAGGAAAGTCCTAGAGTGGAGGCCGCGTATGGGGCGACGAAGCGTAGGGCGCCCTCTCTAGATGGACCGACGATCTCAAAAAGGTGGCTGGTAGCGGTTGGATGCGGAAAGTGGAGGATCGCATATGGTGGAAAGCATTGGGAAAGGCCTATATCCAACAGTGGGTTGATGCAGGCTGATGATGATGATGATGAAGTAAAGAATGAATGCCTATATATGCCATGAATGGAAGCCTATCTCTTCTATAAATACGTAATAATTTAGCAGACAGATACATACAGTTGCCTCTGTTACAAAAACAGAGCATAATGACATGATTTCGTTCAATTCCCAAGGTATCCATGCAAATCAATTATTCAATTCTCCACATAAATCGCGGGGTTTACTCAGCGCCGAATTCAATCGACCCACTTACGATATTGCAAATTTATATTTAACTAGCTATTCCGCCTGGGTTCGCATATACGAGTATCATAAGTACGTTTTTATGGAAAACATGAGCCATTAAAAATACTAATTACTACTGTCAAGCTATGGAATGAACTGCCTGTCGACATTGTCTCAGGAGACTGCAGCATAAGGCTCTTCAAAATGGGCGTGAAGAGGTCTATGATGCCCCTGGTGTTACAGGCGTTCATAGGCTATGATAACTGCTTTCCATCAGGCGGGCCGTACACTTATTTTCCACTTTAGTAGTATAAATAAAAATGGACTGAAATTTAGGTTAGGTTTGATAAGTTTACATCATCTTTACTTTTTTTTTATGTGAAACGTCTCTAAAATTACTCCAATACATACGGGTCAGAAAACTGGACCATAACGAATTGGTATATATCGTCTTACCTTAATAATTACAAAACTATAAGTAATAGAAACATGAATCGCATGTCAATACTTATCGCACAGAGTACTTTGTATTTAACGTGTATAGTCAGATTAGTCAGGTCGATGTTACTTGCATCGGGGCCGGGCGGGGCGGCGGGGGAGGGACATTGCGAAGAATAACGGAAGCAACCACAGAACAAATAATAAAGAGGATTATTATTTGTTCTTTGGAAGCAACACTAAAGTTAAGCGCACATTATGTCGGGCCGCAGCGAGGCGGAGCGGGCCGCAGCGCAAAGCAAAATGCTCACCTAGCACATTAGTGACGGGCCGGGTCGCAACGCATTGACGGATTTTGAATCTTTGAGTATTAATCGACAGGAGATGCCATACGCGGGCGAACCCCTCCGGCAAAGTACATTGGTCAACTGGTCAAACACGTTATATAAAACTACTTAAAGTCGCTTCACCGCCATTTTGCATCGCTCTGTGTCGTCTGACGTTTCTCTCCAAAAATGGTGAATTGTGCAGTATTACCGTGCAAAAGGCGATCTGATAGCTCAAATTCGCAACAAGATCGCGTTTCCTATCATAGGTAAGTATTTTTACTAACTATTAAATGTTTATTAAAGTACAATCTCCATTTAAAGAAAAAACCATTGCGATACGTAAACGACAGAAAAATGTAAACATGAATACAGTGGTACAGGGGCGAATCGGTCTTTTAGGGATGAGACAAAGCCAAAAAATCGATTCAACATTTGAATGAATCATTCACTCATTCAATTACTGCAGTTCGTATAATAGTCAGTTTTTATTTATTAGATATTGAATTAAATAGTAGGTATAGATGTATGTTACATTGAAATCTTGTAAGGTGAATTAGAAAAATTATATTTCTCTGGACATACGATGTAGAAATTTTGTCTGAAAATGAAAAGAATTGTTGGCTAAAAAAAAAGTAGGTAAAAGCAATACATTTAGTGTGGGACTATGAGTGTATACGTTATACAGATACTATTATATATAGACTTTATTTAATATATTAATTGTATGTTCTGTTAGATTTCCAAAAGATCCCTATTTAAAAGAGAAATGGAGAAAATTTTGTAATAGCGAAAATGATTCTTGGAGACCTACACATACAAGTGTTATCTGTTCGGAGCACTTTACTCCGGAGAGCTACAAAAATAACAGAAAGACATTGATTGAAGGTGCAATACCTTCTTTGCGACTCTGTCCTTGTTTGGTGAGTCATTATTTCTTTGTTTTTCTTAAATCTTTGACTACTTTAATATAGTAGGTATACATTTAATTTTTAAACCCGTGTATTTTTCCGATAAAATCAAATGAAGGATAAAAATTTAAATATTGTCCCATTTTGCCCCATATATCCTTTTCTATTATAATATAATTTCATTACTTATTATACCTATATATATATATGACCCTTACTTATTATAATATAATTTCATATGGGTACATAGGTTCTTAAAAATACCAATCTACTTTAAATAATACTAGCTCCGCGGCTTCACCTGCGTTATAAAAGTATCCTATGCCATTCCCCGGGACTCAAACCATCTCCATACCAAATTTCATCTAAATCCGTTTAGCCGTTATTGCGTGATTGAGTAACATCCAAAGATCTAAACATCCAAACGAAGATGTTTGGATCTTTGGATGTTCACATTTAAAGTATTAGTAGGATATCTGTTAAAAAATCAATTGACAATATTTCATGTTCTCAAACAGGGTTTTGTCCGATAAAATCAAATAAAGGATAAGAAATTATTTAAGCAACTGCAAGAAGGGTTACAAGTGCGTAGCTGGGTTTTTAGATGGGCGTACGCTCTTTTCTTGAAGGTTATTTTCACTGACCTCTATACTACAAGTACGTACGTAGTCCAGCGTACTTGTATTATAGAAGACAGTGGTTGTATCAGCCCGGGAAAACCGCGGGCGACAGTTCATACCGCGTTTAGTTGCACGAGAGTGCTCATGACACAAAGACACATAAATACAGACAGATATACATACAAACAAACATATTTTTTGGATAATATCTTTAATGTACAGAATTTTCACTTTTACAATTTTATAATAAATAGTATAAGACAATTCAGTTCATTCATCACTGATTTGACTCAATCTTCAGATGTGTCCCATCACTATCTTTTTTCGTATGTGTGCTGCATAGTTACGTGAAAACTGTGTCAGTGGGCATGTAATTTTTGATGTGTTGATTTTTTTTGTAGTGTGCGTTTATCGCAACAGCAAAATTTGTGTCTGCGAGTTAATTACATCTTTTGGTGGTGTGCTGTACGTGTTTACCTCGCCCCCCGCTAAAAGTGGTGAAAAAATTTGTTCGGAGAATTTCGTTAGGGCATCTCCTGTCGATTAATACTCAAAGATTTTGAATACAGTGTACTTCCAGAAGTTGCGTGCAAATGTACTTTATAGATAGCTCTGACGAAGAACTTTCTTTTTTTTTTGCTACTACTAACTACGTTTTGACTCGCTAGTTCACTCGCGCTTATTACACTATTTCATCCCTGAATTACCATTTGCTCGTTTTTATTCACAGTCAAAGTCAAAGTCAAAATTCTTAATTCTGTGGGCCCTCGCGGGCACTTAGACACGTCTTTTACAATTAGGTATATTTTTTATCTACCAGCAATCATTTTATTCGATTTATTCGATCGCTATATTTTGTCAATAAATTTTCTTTCAGATGACGACACGCATGATGTGCCTATTAGCGTGGTAATTAGAAAATATCAAAGCTAACTATAGCGGGAATCAGCATCAGCATCAGCATCAGGTCCATTTTAGTCTCCACTACAGGAGCACGACCCTCTCTCATCCGTCCTAGACGGAAGGAGGATTTGGCCTACACTCCCCACGCTGGCCAAACGGGTTGGGGAGGCCTGATCGATATTTGATAATGTATTTTCCTTAGTCGCCTTGTACGACATCCACGGGAAGAAACTTAGTGATTCTATTTTAGTCTGCCGGAAACCACACGGCCAACTAAATAAAAATATGTAGATGTTAAATATCGGGACAATTTGCGTCCTGCTATTGCCGGCGGGACGCGGGACACAGGGGCCTGAAATCGGATCCTGATTAAATTGGGACAGTTGGCATCTATACTGACAAGCCAAGCGGTCATGCTCAGTAAAGTGATAAAATTGGTGGCAGAGTCGTGTGGCTACCACGAAATGACTGAAGACTGGCATCCCTGCAGTCAGTCAATTCGTGGTCGGCTGCCGCAAGGGGGACTGGTTATAGCACGTTGAAAGCTATAATTAAGACGATTTGTGAACCTTCTGCCAGTCTTAATTTGGAAATCGCACAACGCAGACGTAGCAATGGAGTACAATATGATCGCCTTTTTTTTAGAAGTAAATTCTATGTTAAAAATTGAATTATTTAATATAAGAAACTGGGGTACTGCCTAAGCTGAAACCGATTACCATCGTATTTTTGGATCGTCAAAATAGGTCTTAGGTTCAAGTTAACGACAAACATCTTCAGCTTAGTCGGTAGAGCTCTATGGGTTCCACCAGTTAAGTTAAACAAAATTACCGCCAATTTAAGCTAAACTTTAATTTCTGCAATCAAAAAATCCGATGGTAACCGGCTTCAGCTTCGGCGGTAGGCCCCCTGGTCGGACCTCGGTTCGATTGTTGCCCTGCATGCGTCGCAGCGATGCCCGCTGCGTGCATGACCGCGGGCGCCGTGGCGGGCCCCGCCACTCTTCCCGCCCCGCGTCTCTATATCATCTCTCTCTCTCGTGAATTCTCTCATTCTCTCGTGAATAACATCGTATATAGCCATATGTTGTGTGTGCGCGTGCGATGACGCGGGCCGCTGCACGCACCGCCTGTCTATAAAGCCACGTCGCACGCGACACGCGACGCCCCGCGTCTCCGTAAATGAGGCCTAAAAGTAATGAACCGTATTTGTTGCGTAACGAATTTAAAAATTCTATCAGCGTTTCCTACCTACCTACGAAATTTCATAAAAACTTAATCGTCACTTCACTCGATTGGTTAAAAAAATGAAATTGTCTTCATTGAAACGTTAATATAGAGAAATAGGTTAGGTTCCTACTTATAGTAGGTATATAATCAAAAAGACGGTCATGTCACTGTTCTATCTTACACACAAACATACAGCCGACAAATTGGGTTTATATATTAGTATGTCAGATAAGCCCCGCTCCCAATCATACAGCGTCGTGGACGACTCGCTCCCGGCAACAATCCGATTTTATAGATGCAGCACACGTGAGCGCGACAAATACTAGGGGTGTCTACGGGAAAAAAACGAATGATAACATAGAACAGTCTGTCTCATACTGGAATATAAACTTTTGTTATTCTTGGTATATTTTAGAAGTGAAAACTTCTTTGGTGATAATAATAAATAATGAATAAATATTCCTGGACAATTTACACATCGCCATCTAGCCAGGCTCAGCTGCACGTGGTGTATCCTGCCTTGTAGCGAAATAGGCGAAAGAGTGGTAGAGTACAGCGTATTTGTAAACTGGCTGACTGGGAAAGTACCTCCATCTCAATAATAAAGCAGTATGGAAGAAAAAAATATACACAAATCAGCTCCCCTGGACCACGTAGGCGAAGCCGCGAGTAACAGCTAGTAAATAATAAATAAATATTTCTGGACAATTTACACATCGCCATCTAGTCCCAAATTAAGCGAAAAGCTTGTACTATGGGTACTAGATAACTGTTATAATACTTAAATACATTTTTTTTTTGTAAATATATACATACTCGTATAATACATAGAAAACGACCAGACCAAGACAAACAGACATGTTCCTGCACACAAATGTTTGTCTTGTGCGGGGATCGAACCCGCGACCTCGGAGTCAAAGTGGCCATTGCTAACCATTCGACCACCGAGCTCGATGATGGAAGAGTTGTTGCAATTGTGAATGAAAATTCATAAGTTTCATTGGTATTCATATTTCATGTATTTGTATAATTAAGCTTTAAGCAACAGATTGCAATTTATGTATTTATAATAATATGCATTATTGTTCATGTACACTAGAGCTTTAAATTAAAAATGTAATATAATTTTTTTAGTAGTAGTTTATAATAATGAATAAAAAATCACTTCATTTAAAAGTATTTCTTTTACAAAATAAAATATTTCCTGACTATTAAAAAAAAAATACACGTAATTGTTCAAGTATTCACTTCTGTCGGCACTCCCGGAGTGCCACTGTTTTATTTATTTTTATGTTGTGAGCCCGGCACCCTTTTTTGCAGCATCTATACCTTTGGCGGCAGTGTGTACCCGATGCAGGTTAGGTTAGGTTAGGTTAGCTATAAAGGCTCTCATTTGCAATGAAAATCCGAACATCCTTTATTATTTTTCCTTTATTACTTATTTTTTTAATCCTATATTACATATTTCGGTACTTTTCGCCACTTCTTCTAAAAAGAGACATTTTGAGCGGTACATGTAAAACGACTTAAAATAATTTATTGTCTTATGTGAGGTTTTATTAAAAAATTTTTTCTATGCTATATTCTTTTCATCTAATATCTTTCTTTTTATCTTTATTCTTTTTATCCAAAGAGGCGCTACGTTCGCAGCTATCGCCTAAACAAACGGGAAGGGAGGAAGTTCGGGCCCGCTGGGGGAAAACCTTTACTTCACAGAAGACAGCCAAATAACAGTAGCCTTGAGGATTGTTCTGTTCCTGCCGGTGAGTGAGATCACCAGATGTAAAGATATGCTGTGTTAACAGCGACGGTACAAGGAGTATTACTATTGCGCCGCGAGCTCTTTATATTGCGAGTGTGTATGTATGGCTAAGGCAGCCGCTTTAAATCAAGTGGGTCGGACTCTTCTTTGGCCTCGTTATCATTATCATCAGCATGTATCTACCAGCTAAATAGAATCTACCCAGAAAAAGATAAACAGACATGTTCATGCACACAAACAATTGTCTTGTACGGGGGTCGATCCCGCGATCTCGTAGTCAAAGGGGCCGTTGTTAGCCATTTGACCACCGGGGTCTTAACTATAAATGGTAACTGTTACTGGCTGATCTATTAACGCACAGTTCAAACCACTGGACGGATCAGGTTGAAATTTGGCATAATATAGCTATTATGACGTAGACATCCGCTAAGAAAGGATATTTGAAAATTCCTACGGGATACCGAGATACGCGCGTACGAAGTCGCGGGCGCAATTTATACTCATCACCATCAGGTCATTTTAGTCTCCAATATAGGAGCATGACCCTCTCTCGTCCGTCCCAGACAGATGGAGGATTTGGCCTACACTCCCCACGCTGGCCAGACGGGTTGGGGAGGCCTGATCGATGTTTTATAATGTATTTCCCTTAATCGCCTTGTACGACATCCACGGGAAGAGACGGAGTGCTTCTATTCTAGTCTGCCGGAAACCACACGGCGCTACTATATATTTACGGCAATCTATACTACTGGAGTATAAAATAGAACTGTATCTTCACGGTTGACAACCCTAACAAATACTGAGCTTGGGATTCGTACATTTTGAGTATAGAGAATATACATTAATAGAGGAATTATGGCGGGTTTGTTGCTTAATAAGACATATTGTGTAAATGATAAATAATAATATGAACTTGGAGAATCTATGAACACAACGAAGGGATTTAACGCGATCATGCATACCGGGTACTGTTAGTCATCCTGTGACCACGTCCGGTGCAACCTGGGGTTCTAACTTTTTTTTTATACTACGTCGGGTGGCAGACAAGCATACGAGCCGCCTGATGTGAAGCGGTTACCGTAACCATATTAACGCTCGTAACATAAAATATTGCTCCACCACACCCGCTGCCATGCGTTGGCAGCGGGTGTGGTGGAGCAATATTTTATCATCATCATCATCATCAGCATCTCCTTCCTTCCTTTCTGGTGACCTGACTCACTCGCAGGAACACAACAGCCCTCAAGGGAACCGTTATTTGGCTGCGGTATTCTGTGAGGTGGAGGTACATTCCCCAGTAGGGTAGCTTACAATTACGCTCCCTACCTCTCTTAAATCTACTTACTACTACCTGCTAAGCTGAAGCCAATTACGATCGAATATTTTGATTTAAAAACAGGCTCTACCGCCGACTTCAAGCCGATTACCATCGGATTTTTGACGTGACAACGTCTTATAATTCGATGGAGCCAGCTGCACGCACGAAAAAACATGACTCATGCGGCGTTACCTCGCTCTGAGCGTTCCATAAATTTTTTCTTTTGAAAAATGCAAACATTCCATCAGTATTTTCTTATGACATTGTCACTTTCAACTATCGTCAGTAAACCGACTTTACAAACAACCGATTTTTTTGACTGCAAATATACATCTTAGGTTTAAGTTAACGATTAATGACCAACATGTTCAGGTTATTTTCTTAGTTTCAGATTCGCCGAGACGACCACCGCAGCTGGAACAGAGACGACCAAAGCAGGCACGGAAGTCGCATGCAACTACTAACGGTAGTGGGTGGGTGCCGGCCGGCAGTAGTTTACATGAACTAATTGGTGGCGGAAGCACGCAAAGTAGTGTAGTTCAAATTGCCTGTAAATTTGACTTCCGCAAAATAACAGCTGAATTAATTAACCATCAGCCCCCTTACCACCAACTCTTATTGCGATTCAATAACTGAATAGAATGCTAATTCATAGCAATGTATAATCGACTCTATTTCAAATTGCATAGAGTATTCTATTCAGTTATTGAATCGCAATAAGAGTTGGTGGTAAGGGGGCAGTTCAGCTTAGTCAGTAGAGCTCTAGTGTTTCTACCAGCAAAGCAAAACATAATTTCCGCCAATCTACGCTGAAGTTTGATTTTCGTAATCAAAATATCCGATGGTACTCCGTTTCAGGTTCGGCGGTAGGCCCCTTGGTCGAAACGTCAGGCAATAATAAAGGTATGTAAATACCCTTATGCATGATCCCGTTAATTCCCGGTGTTATTTTCATAAATGAAGCAACGCGAATGTTTAAAATTTTTATGTATTATAGACATAACAAAATGAATTGGACAATTTAATTTATATTTCATTTTTGTTCCTATGTTTGACATTGCTATTTTATTTGACATATTACTTATTGAATTGACATTATTTTATTATAATTTTGATAATAATTTTTGACATGTTAAATAATAAATTCTTACTTACTAATAATAATGTTTTATATGGATACTCAAATCTGAATTATATTAATATTTAATTTAATTTAATTTAAAAGTTATTGGAGAATCTAATTTTTGATGGCGAGTATCGTGGGTTGTATCGCCACAAAAGAGAATTATGGCCGAGTAATTTCTTTACATTGGCCGTGTGGTTTCCGGCAGACTAGAATAGTAAGTTTTGGGGTGTATGTGGTTCATCAATATCTTTGAACCAAAGTCAACTTCACCTGCACGCGGTGCACCCTGCTGACTGACAAGCGAAGCTCTGGCCAAAAGAGAGGTAGGGAGCGTAATTGTAAGCTACCAAACTGGGGAATGTACCTCCACCTCACAGAATACCGCAGCCAAATAACAATTCCCTTGAGGGTTGCTGTGTTCCTGCGAGTGAGTGAGGTCACCAGAAAGGAAGAAAAAGCTGCGTTGGCAGCGGGGGTGGCGGCGCGCGAGCGTAATTTTATGTTGCGAGCGTTAATATGGCTACGGTAACCGCTTCACATCAGGCGGGCCGTATGCTTGTTTCCCACCCGATGTAGTATAAAAAAAAAGTATCACTCCGTCTCTTCCCGTGGATGCCGTACAAGGCGACTAAGGGAAATTCATTATATCTCGAGGTCCTCTGTGCTTCGGAGGGCACGTTAAGCCGTCGACTGTTTGTCATTAAATGACAGTCATTAAGCCAAGTCAGTGGCCTTTAGGCGGCTTGGAAACACTAACCTCCGCCAACCTTTTCTAACCCGCCTATTTCGGTACTCGTACTCGCTTGGCGTGGTCCCCAGCTCGTGGAAGGAGGCTTTGGTTCACCCGATCCCTAAAAAAGGTATTCGCTCAGATCCGTCCAACTACAGGCCCATTGCTATAACATCCTTGTTTTCCAAAATAATGGAAAATATCATCAACCAACAGCTGATAGCATACCTAGAGGATCACCAGCTGATTAATGATCGCCAATATGGCTTTCGCCGAGGTCGTTCGGCTGGTGATCTTCTAGTATATTTGACTCATTGTTGGGCGTGGCACTCAGTGGAAAGTAAGGGCGAGGAAGAAAAAGCTTTGGCTGTTAGTCTGGACATAGCAAAAGCCTTTGATCGGATGTGGCATAAAGCGCTACTATCCAAGCTTCCTTCTTTTGGATTACCCGAGAGACTCTGCACATGGATTGCCAGCTTTCTCACTGGGCGGATCATTAAAGTTGTAATTGACGGTGCACGCTCGGATCCATTATCCCTGAACGCTGGTGTGCCACAAGGCTGCGTATTGTCCCCTACATTGTTTCTTCTGCATATCAATGACTTGCTGCATGTATGCAGCATCCATTGCTATGCAGATGATAGTACCGTGGACGCAAGATACAGTGGTCTATGTAATGTTTCTCGGGATTGCGTCGATGAGTACCGAAAAAATCTTGTGTCTGAGATTGACACTTCTCTTGGACACGTCTCTGATTGGTGTAGACTGAACTTAGTCCAGCTGAATCCATCAAAGACACAAGTATGTGCGTTTACTGCAAAAAAGTCCCCATTTGTCGTATCTCCTAGATTGGAAGGTACTCCCCTTACTATTAGCTCCTGCATTGGTATCTTGAGTGTTGACATATTCGGTGATGTACAATTCCGTGGTCACTTGGAGTGCAAGGCCAAATTGGCTTCTAGGAAAATTGGCATCATCTCTAAAGACGCTCTGCTGTTGAAGAGTTCATTGCTGAAATGCATCTTCATATTCACAATACCCCTGAAGCACCACCTACTTTTAGTAGCCCTATGGGCGAGTCTTTTATTGACGTCACACTTTCTAGTGCAGACGTCCGAATACAAAACTGGCGCGTTCTTCCTGAAGCTTCTTGTAGTGATCACCGTCTGATCGTATGTGAATTCTCCCCAGTTGTTGAAAGCTTACATCGGCAACAGTTAATAGGTTTTCAATATAAAACTAAGAATGCCGACTGGGCAAGCTTTGCTTCACTTTTCGCTTCCCGCGCTAAAGATTTTACTCGTAGTGAACTTACAGTCACAGAAAGTGTTGAAATTATGTCTGACACATTCGTGTATTGCGCTGACGTTGCATTAGGCCGAAAACCTATAGTTAATAACAGACGATGCGATTGGTGGAATGATACCCTTGTTAGGTTGCGTAGGAATTTCCGTGCCGCTAGACGTAAGATTTCAAAATTAAAGAAACGTAACATCGAGGGAGAAATTTATCAAACAGCTCTAAGTGACTTGCGTATTGCTAGATCTCATTATCGCGCTGCTGTTGAAAAATCCAAAGGTAATTTATTAAAACGTATTGTAGAAAGATTAAATAGTGAGGGCCCGTGGTCTCCCCTATATAACGAATTTAAAGCAAATAGGCGGATTGATCAGGCATACGTATCCAATATAAAATTTAATAATTCACATACCCTTGGTGTAGAAGAGACCGCTGAGACAATTCTGCATGCGTTAATTCCTGATGATTGTGCCGATAGTGACAGTGACTACCATCGTGAGGTTAGGAGCGCGGCGGATATGTGCCCTTCCACTCCAATATCAAATGTACCGTCGATGGATGAATTTATGTCTATTGTTAAAGCTTTGCCTACAAATAAAGCCTCCGGTGATGATAAGATTTCGAATAGAATGATTAAAGAAGCTTGTAAAGTAGCCGCTGAACCTATCTTAACAATACTTACTCGGTGTATTGTAGAAGGTCATTTCCCTGGCATTTTGCGAAGTGGTGTTATAAAAATAATACCAAAAGGCGGTGATAAACCACCGGACGATCCGAAGTCCTACCGTCCTATTACACTGCTACCGTCGTTGGGTAAGCTGCTTGAGCGCTTGGTTGTGCCACGGTTGCTGCCCGGTGGTCCGCAATTTCATAAAAATCAGTACGGCTTCACCATTGGCAAGTCTACTGTTGATGCTGCGCTCGCAGTGCGCAAAGTTGTTGAACTCTCGGAGAGCAAGTATGTTGTAGCTATTTTCTTAGATATCTCAGGTGCCTTTGATAATGCTTGGTGGCCAATGTTGTTGCTGAAACTTAAGGTGAGAGGTTGCCCTAGCAATATCTACTCTCTCATTCGATCGTACTTTTTGAATGGTACAACTAAATTAAAACTTGGCCATTATGTTGCTTCAAAGGTGCTCACGCAGGGCTGTCCCCAGGGTTCAGTGTTGGGACCGTATCTCTGGAATATCGGTTTTGATGATTTTTTTAGCCTACCCTTACCGGAAGGGTGCTCGTTAACTGGTTACGCTGACGATGGTCTCTTATTAATCAATGCTAATTCAAGATCTAGCATAGAGAAACTAGCCAACACTAGCCTAGGCCTAATTTCAGATTGGGGTTATCGTAATCGTCTCGATTTTGCGCCACATAAAACATATCAACTCTTGCTTAAGGGAAATTTACAGGTTTCACCGCGATTTCATTTTAATGGAGTATCTGTTGCTAATAGGGGTTCGGTTTGTTACTTAGGTTTGCTTTTGGACAGAAATTTTAATTATATTGAGCACATGAAGCAAGTAGGTGAAAAAGCAAAAAAGAATTTCTATGCCTTAACACTAATTTCTACCTCTACGTGGGGATTAACTTTCAAAACGTAAAAAACTATTTATACCGCCACATACTTAGGTTGTGTTACGTACGGTTCACCTGCGTGGGCAGATAGGGCTACTATAGGTGCAGCACGTCGTAAATTGCTTCAAAGCCAGCGCCTTGCTCTGATATTTTTATGTAAGTCGTATAGAACTGTAAGCACCGAGGCACTACCCGTGCTAGCAGGTGTGTTACCGGTAGACTTAGAAGTACAACGCCGCGCTTCAATGTACTATACATCTAAAAATATGGTCCCTGATTTCTTGAAAACGCGTGATCGTGAAAAAATAGTTAGACTATTCAAACCTATTAATGAAGTATTTGAAACATTGCTGTCTGAATGGCAGGAAAGGTGGGAAACTTCTACCAAAGGACGCCACTTGTATCTGTTCTTTCAATCGGTAAGAGATAGATTAAAGAAAAAGTGGTTAGAAGTAGACCACCCCGTTGCGCAATTTTTAACTGGACATGGCAATTTTAAAGCTAAACTCTTTTCGTTTAAATTAGTGCCGTCGCCCTTATGCGAATGTTCTACTGCTAATTCTGAATTCGATCAAACAGCACACCATGTTCTCTGGGAGTGTGATCTTTGGCAGCGGGAGCGGGATGACATGTTGAATTCATTGCAAGTTGCATCCGGGGTAGTATACTATTCAGATTTGGTAGCAACAAGGGAGAATTACCAAGCGTTCAGACGATTTTGCAATTCATATTATTGGAATCGATGTGTTAGGTAACAACTCAGTGTTTTAGGTCCCTAATAGTGTTAGAAACTTAAAATCCGTGGTGCACGGCAGTTGAGCTTCACTTGACTAGCCATCTCTTTAGGCTTTTAATGCCTTATTTGCCATATTGCTGTCTCTCACATTGCTAAGAGGGGAAGTCAAATTCCAAAAGCTTCCTACTCCTTCTAAATTCTTCTGATTAAATTCGTTGTGAGTTCCAAGGCAGCCGTAGTTTTACCCCTGGGACTGCAATGGACTTCATTGTTCATTGCCTTTTTTGGCGGTCGCCGCTGTTAATCCTGGCTACACAGGAGATACAGTGGTGGGAATGTGTGGTGGGCCCCCGTCCCATATCATCTCTAAAGCCAGGAGGTATTGTATACCACAGTATCGCTTTCAACTGTATAAAGCCCAAGTTAGGCCTCATATGGAATACTGTTCACATCTCTGGGCGGCTGCGCCCCAGTACTTACTTGCTTCATTTGACCGCATACAACGAAGAGCTGTTCGAATCGTCGGTGACGCAATGATTTCTGATCGGCTGGAGTATCTTTCTACACGCAGAGATGTTGCATCTCTTTGCGTTCTATATAAATTATACCACGGGGAGTGCTCAGATGAGCTATTTGATCTGATACCTGCCGCTGAGTTCCACTGTCGCCAAAAAATAAAATTCCATCCACATCACCCTGGAATTTGGCGATCTACTACAGTACGTTTTTTAAGACATTTTCTACCACGAACTGTGAAGTTGTGGAATCAACTTCCCTCAGCGGTATTCCCAAATAAGTACGACATGGGGGCCTTCAAGAACAGAGTCAATATTTCCCTTAAAAGGCTGGCAACGGATCGGCAACCCCTTGGTGTTGCTGATTTCTATGGGCGGTGGTGATTGCTTTCCATCAGGTGACCCACGTGCTTGCTTGCCACCGAGAGGGTCGCAAGCGTGCAGGTTAGCTGGTTTGTTGCCTTTGCCTGTAAAGATATTCAAATGAGTCGCTTACACCCCAAATATTCCTCGTATAAAAATAATCTACATTCTCGAAATTTGTATCTTAACATGTCTGAAACTTAAGGGTATAATTACTAACATTGCCTCATCATCATCATCAGGTCATTTTAGTCTCCACTACAGGAGCACGACCCTCTCTCTTCCGTCCCAGACAGAAGGAGGATTTGGCCTACACTCCCCCATGCTGGCCGGACGGGTTGGGGAGGTCTGAACGATGTTTTATAATGTATTTCCCTTAGTCGCCTTGTACGACATCCAAGGAAGAGACGGAGTGATTCTATTCTAGTCTGCCGGAAACCACACGGCCGTATATAAAAATAATAGATAGAAATACTAGAGATAACTATTGCAGATATGAATAAAAACAACATTTCATTTTAGAGTCAACGTTTATTTCATAATTTACATTAAAATATCATACATTATTATATAAATATATCAGTACAATTAGATTATGTCATTAAGGCGAGTATTGGAGACAGGAATCACTCTCGTCATGTTTCCCGAAGATACTAATGGCGTAGTAAAAATAATATACTCATACAACTTCATACAACACACTTATATATTCGCATGCAACTTCACGTTATTCGTATTATTGCATATGTTATAGGCTATCTGTATATTTAAGTAACGGAGCCTATAAGGTACTCTACTTAAGAGTGCCCAAGTAGTCTGTTTACAGGTGAAAGGGAAGTAAGACCTGCTACCAATCTGCTTGAGTGTCTGATTGGCTTACTCCACTAAAGTAACAAACAAGCATACGGCCCGCCTGTTGGAAAGCATTTACCAGTTTGCCAGTCACATGAAGTCTAGTTCGTACGTTGTGCGAGGAGCCCCCTAAAGCACGGAGGAGCTCAAGGTAAATTGCTCGTTGGCGTCGTTACGGGTGTCAGTCTAATCGAACATGCAAGCAAAGCAACGTTGACCGTAGCCTGTCCAGGGATGGGTTTATTTAATTCGAGCTCCTCCATGCTTCAGAGGGCACGTTAAGCCATCGGTCCTGGCTGTTGTCATTAGATGATAGTCGATAAGCCAAGTCCGCGTCCTTTAGGCAGTTTGAAAACACTGGCCTCCGCCAACCCGCAGTTGAGCAGCGTGGTGGAATATGCTCTAAACCCTCTTCGATTGAGGGGAGGCCCGTATCTAAGCAGTGGGATGAATAAGGGGCCCATGCAACAACACATTTCGTGGCATTGGATAGTGTACGCATCAGTGTACAGCGTGCGAAGCAGTGGGCAGCTCGCGTAGCAGTGGGCAGCTTGCGCAGCAGTTGGCAGCTTGCGCAGCATGGGCAGCTTATGTAGCAGTTGACAGTTGCGCAGCAGTGGTTTCGTACGAATATCCTGTGCTTGTGTATATGCAAATTGGATACGTTGTATGAAGTTGGATTGCTATTTTTTTGCTATACCAGTAGAGATAAATTTACAAGTTCAATATATGCAAAATAAAGGGTCATGTACATAGCCTTACTGAGATAATCTTTATGATAGGTACACACTAGCAAGGTACATAGTAATGGAGCTGTTTGCTGCGAAAATTGAGGACAAGATCTTGTAAATTGTAGTATAAGAAATATTAATAATAGATAAGGAAGAAAGAAAGTTAATATATTTAATTAACATCACAATATGAGGAAACAATACAGAATTATATTTTATATATAATCTTACATACATACTCGTAACTCATTCATGATGCGAATTTGGCCATCGCTCGGCATTACTGCTATGTACAACACAGCGCCGATATTCCGCGACAGCCACAGAAACGGATTGGCCGCTCTAGGCCGTGCCTTGGCCGGGCCTTGGCCGCTCTAGGTTGCATGACGCGACCTACGGCGGCCAAGGCTCGATCCGGCATGCCACGGCAGTCGTTGTAGGCCGTATTTTAGTTTTCAAAACCGACCCGGTTTCAACAATTCTCATTACGAACAAAAATACATTTTTTTTTCTATTTATAACAAATGAGTGTACATTTAGTCGGTTATAAATTTAACTAGGAAATCAAATAATATCTTAAAGTATGACAATTAAAATCTTCCTACCGGGAAGTCAAGAAATCTAAAATTGCCAATAAACCTGAACTTGAGTTTTAGATCACAAAGGAGTTATGAAAGTCTAAAATGTTACTAGAAGATTATTTATAAAGGTGGGTCCACATTGTTTAACGTAACATGTTATGAAACATAATTATGTAACGATTTATAAGGATCAATTTTTCAGATTCGATCAGGTTTTTCAAATGGAACCTTTAAACTTTGAACCTTTGAACCTTTTTCAAATGGAAAAAGGTTTAACGTGTTAAGTAATCATGTACTTTACACTTTCAACTGCAACAATATGGATCTTTTTATATCAGAAGATTTTTTTTCTTTCTTTTATATATTTCTATTATATATATACTTATAACATGTATAACTTAAAATTACACTTATTTTCACTACATTGTATGTTTTTGTAGATTGAAACTGCCGTTTTGCTTTGAATAAAAACAATATCAATATATTATTATGAAAAAATGTTTCAGTGAGTTAGAAGTCTCGATCGGTTGTCGAGAGGACGTGGGTTCATGTCCCACTTATGCGGGGAAAATAATTTTATTTCCCAAACCACAATGTACCCTATTATACCACCTATCCCAATTGATCGGGATACATGCTTTTTTCCACTCTTACCAACTTAACTAAAATACAATTTTGCGGATCAATAACAACAGGTATTTAAACATTCGCGTTGCTTGATTTATGACAATAACACCGGGAATTAACGCGATCATGCATAAGGGTATTTACATACCTTTATTATTGCCTGACGTTTCGACCAGCATGTTTATATTATTTTCATAAATTATGCAACTCGAAAATTTAAAAGTTATTATTTGCGGAACAATATTTTTTCATTTAAATTAACTTTTGCATGGTGATGCATTGATAGACGAAATATTCCATTCTGATTGTACCTATTATTTGTTGCGAAAACGCACGGTTTTCCTGCATATAAAATAAGCCAATTTAAAAATCCTATTGGAATTTTTTCACTACATTGTTGTTATAGACTATATATAGGAAATATAGTTTTTTTCTGTCCCGTACGCCTATAAATTAAAAATCTCTGTTATAAAGGTGATACTTTGCGATATTTTTTTCTGATATAAAATTAACAAAACGTGTAACGGAATGAAGCTTATATGAAGTATCAGGTAGTCAAAAATTATATATTATCATTATCTATTATCTATATATATAAAAGAAAGTCGTGTTTGTTACAACACTTATAACTAGAGAACGGCTGGACCGATTGCCATGGTTTTTGATTTGTTGGATTTGTTTCCGTCCCGAATAGCAGAATAACTCTTAAAAACATTGGAAAATTCTCGAAAAAATAAAATAAAAGAAAAAACATTTTCCCATACAAAATGTTCGTGGTTGTCGTCAGCCTGGCGCAACTCAAGGTAAAAAAACGACTCTATGAATCGGAAGCGAATTTGGTACAAATTCTGATTGTTTTCGCTCCCATTTCATACATTTAGAATTTACGCTATTTGTATGGCACATCCGTCTCTTAAAACGTAGTGGTTACATTCTCTTTGGTTGTCGTAGCTGTCAAATGTGACGTTGTCGTACGTGCGTACGCCAAATGTATGCGTGCGTTCAGAAATGTATATTAAGCTCATTATAGAACAAATGTCATAGATTAAAAACAAATGTTAACTCTATTGGTCTCATTTTTACGTCTTGAAAGTTGGCTGTGATTTGTTTTGAAAACAGTTTTGTGGATTTAAATATTTATTGGTTCTAAAATATTTATGCGTGCGTTCAGAAATTTAAATCAAGCTCCATAAATCTATATAATATATAAAATAATGTCGTGTCTTGGTCGGGAAAGTATTAAAAACATTAAAAAATTGACGAAAGAATTAAATAAAAGAAAAAACGTTTTCCCATACAAATAGTGCCAGTTAAAAAGGATTGGAATATTTATTAATATATTATTGAATATTTTAAAAATATTGAAAGTTGTCTGTGATTTGTTATGAAAATTTAAAAATGTCAAATCGATAGGGGTGAAAACGCTTTTCCCATGGGGTTCGAGCGCAAGAATCAAATCAGAGTAAACATCAAAAGAAATGACAATTACAAATCACCAAAATGATAAAACCTATTTCAAAACTAAAAAAAATAAAACAAAACTTTTTTTTAAAAAGTTTTTTTTAAAAAAAATTAACAATAAGGATATCTTTATTTTTATGAAATCTTCAGTTTTTATGGATACGGGTCTTCCCAACACGCTGCTCAACTGCGGGTTGGCGGAGGCCAGTGTTTTCGAACCGCCTAAAGGCCACTGACTTAACTTAACGACTGTCATTAAATGATAACAAACGGAACCGACAGCTTAACGTGCCTTCCGAAGCACGGAGGAGCTCAAGATGAGCTAATGATAACAACCGGGACCGACGGCTTAACGTGCCTTCCGAACCACGGAGGAGCTCAAGATGAGCTAATGATAACAACCGGGACCGACGGCTTAACGTGCCTTCCGATGCACGGAGGAGCTCAAGATGAGCTAATGATAACAACCGGGACCGACGGCTTAAAGTGCCTTCCGAAGCACGGAGGAGCTCAAGATGAGCTAATGATAACAACCGGGACCGACGGCTTAACGTGTCTTTCGAATCACGGAGGAGCTCGAGGTAATATAAACCCATCCGTGTACAGGCTACGGTCGACGTTGCTTAACTTGCGTGTTCAATTAGACTGGCACGCGCAATGACGCCATCGAGCTTCTCTATTATTTTCTACTATTCATTGTTTTAATTCCATAAAATCATAAATTTAGTTCAGCTAATATGTACCACGACATTCATTGATTGTTAGGCGGTACGAAGTTCGCCGGGACAGCTAGTATTTTATAATTTGATGACAGAAATCCAGACTTTACCTTGTCAAAAATGTGTCAATGTGTCGCATTAATAAACAAAAAATTTATATCTTAAAAATATTTACTTTTACACATTTTCTATATAAAAAGTACGAATATATAGGTAAGAGTGAAAAAAAATACATATTTTTTTTTCACTCTTACCCTTATGACATAAAAAAACATCCCCAACCCTAACAGTTTGGGGGGAAAAGTAGTATGAGAGCCCGTCGACACTCGAGCCTACCGCTGAAGCCGATTCCCATCGCAAATTTTGACCCCGAAAATTGGTGAAAAAAAACAGGTTTTCGTTATTGACAAATATTTTTAGATTTTGTGTGTATAATGATGTAAGGTGTGGTTTATCATAAAAAAACCATTAGCTATCATAACTAGCTAGTGTGCACCAACCATTAAGTAAATACAATATTAAATTGATATGGAAGAATTCATCTACCCTTAAAATACGTTGGCATTTTGGAATTTACAAAGTCTTTGTATTTACAAGATTCACTCGTTCAAATCCCTTTGTTATCTCTGAGGCATCTGGAATCACAGAAATTTAAATTTAATTGTGTTTAGAAAGTAATTATATAATGGGCGATACAATTGATAAAATAAGGATTGTATTTTGTTTGGGGGTGCAAAATTATTACCATTTCTGAATGTTTACGCTATTTTGCAAACATAACGATTTATTGTTTTATTTATTTATTTGCATATGCGTATATTGTTTTGTTAATAATAATAAGCGAGAATCTGCCATAGCCGACTCGGCTGACGTGGCCAACATCAGCTTGCTGACTCTGAGAGCCGACTACTTTGATTTTCCGTTCAATTTCTTCGTTCCGGATTCGATCCCTTGGAGAAACCCCAAGAATTGCTATCTCCATCGCTCGCTGTGCGAATTTTAATCTGTGAGCCAGCCCAACGGGGAGGACGCACTGATTGACACTTAGGTCTTCAAGCATTGGGGTATATTTACGGTGAAGATGTGTTGAAGCTTTCCAAAAGCTTCTAAGCCCAGTCGAATGCGTCCATCGACTTATATCTTGAAATCACCCCATTATTACTATCTACTACTATATAAATATAATTATTTGCGTAAAAAATATTTTCTACATAAATATTTTCATTTTTTTATTGTAAATGTATTTCACAGCCCTGACGAATGGCACGGGCTCATAGGTCAGTCAAACACTCGTATATTTCTCATTCGACTACACCGCTATCGAGATCAGGGTCCCTACCGCCGATTACCATAGGATTTTTTATTCTAAAAATTGGTCTTAGGTCAAAGTTATTGACATACATCTCTACCTTAGTGAGTGAGCTCTAGGGGTAAACATAATTACCACTAATATAAGCAGTTGTATCATTTTCGCAATCAGAAAATCCGACGGTAATCGGCTTCAGCTTCGGCGGTAGGACCCTAGGTTCGGTAACGGTATTGGCACCGGTAGCAGTTCTGGTAGCGGTATTAGTATCTATATCGGTATTGGTACTAGTACCGGTACCAGTATATATATTAGTACAAGGTATCGGTACCGGAAGTTATATTTTAACGATACTTACCATATCGTCGTCTGTTGGCGGAGGGTTGTAGGAAGATTTGTGCCCCTCCATGGTGGCTTCACGAATTGTATAACTCTTGTTGTCGTTAGACTCGAGCACTACTCGTGGAGGTTCGTTTTCTGGCCAGAAAGGAAAGAAAAGTTACTTATGTGCACCCTGATTATTTGTTACACGTGTATCTCTGCTACTATAAAATAACTGTGTATTCTTGACCACACGATAGAATAAAGGAATTAATCCTCACAAATTGGAACCACAGCATTACCAGCCAACACAACACTTGAAGGTTGGCTGGTAGAGATCTCTTATAGAGATAAGCCCGCCTTTGTACATGTTTTGAGGTGTAAATGGTTCATCAACATCTTTGAACCAAAGCCAACTTCACCTGCACGCGGTGTACCCTGCTGACTGACAAACGAAGCTCTGGCCAAAAGAGAGGTAGGGAGCGTAATCGTAAGCTACCAGACTGGGGAATGTACCTCCACCTCACAGAATACCACAGCCAAATAACAATTCCCTTGCGGGTTGTTGTGTTCCTGCGAGTGAGTGAGGTCACCAGAAAGGAAGAAAAAGCTGCGTTGGCAGCGGGGGTGGCGGCGCGCGAGCGATATTTTATGTTGCGAGCGTTAATATAGCTACGGTAGCCGCTTCACATCAGACAGGCCGTATGCTTGTCTGCCACACGACGTAGTATAAAAAAAAATGATCTTCAAATTCTATTGTGATATGTGTATTATATGTTCTTTGTGTACAATAAAGATAAACAAACAAATTGGGCGCATATTGTACATTTAGATAAATACTCGTAGATAGAATATGCATTATTTGCAGTTCAAATCAAATCAAATCAAAATATCTTTATTCCTTGGACTTTATAAAGCACTTAGAAACGTCATACATATTAAATATAAGAACATCTATCTAAATCATTACTAATCTAAATTCGCAGAGCTTATATTCTATATTCACTTTCATCACACTATCTTGAATGTGAAAGTGAATTTAAGTGCCAGTTTCGGCGACAGGGCTTCTTGAGAAGAATTAATAGAGTCGACCTTGAGTTTCTTGCCAAGAAACTCAAGGTCGACTCTATTAATTGCCAAGTTTTAACAATATCGTTACATTAAATACAAATACAATCATTAACATAACATAACAAGAGCAATTCATTTCCAAATACTTTTATCATTTATGTAATCTGAGATACAATAGTAAGCCTTTTGACATAGTCTAGTTTTAATATATTTCTTAAATTTACCCATGGATAATTTAAATGCATCGTTTGGAAGTATATATCGTATATCCACCTGGGAACTAGTTAGAGATTTTATGGAGCCTAGTAATATGCACAGCGAGTTTGTTTTTATTTCTTAAATTTAATTGATGGAGATCACTGTATTTCCTAAATTTAGTTTGATTTTTATGAACGTAAATAAGATTGTCATAAATATATTGAGAATGTAATGTCATAATATTTATCTTTTTAAATTTATTTCTCAGTGTCTCTCTGGAACACAAAAATTGAGTCTACATCCGCGGCACTACCCCAAAGCAATAAACCATATCAATATGGTTCAGCATTATGTCAACATAATGCTGTGAAAATTGCTAAAATAAACTAAACGCGCGGTGTCAACATCAGTCAGTTGACGTATTTTCCTTACGGCGTAAGCTGCTGAGCTGAGTCTACCTGATATCGTTTCTACATGTGGGCCCCATTGTAATTTAGGGTCTAATGTTATACCAAGGAAGACAACCTTATTGACCAATTCCAATCCCTCATTGTCCATCACCACACTGGTTTTTACTTGTTTAATTTTTTTTGTAAAAAATCTATATTTGGTTTTACTACCATTTAAAAGCAGGTTATTAGCACTAAACCAGTTTACTATTTTTGAAAGAGCATTGTTTACATCGTCAATTTCTGATTGTTGTCTATTTACCTTAAAAACTAAAGAAGTGTCATTTGCAAACAATACTATTTCATGATTATTCTTTACAAGATGAGGTAGATCATTAATGTACAAGAGAAACAGAACATCACATGGGAAACAAATAGGTAAAAGATCATTTCCAGAGAAGACTTTTACCTCGTACCTCGGCGGGGAGTTCATTCCACAACTGTCAGATGTGGAATGGACGCGCGTCGGCAAAGCTCACAATCCTTGCAATCTCTATTTCTAGGGATCCTAAACTGCTTCAGTCTGAGGCGCACTTACAGTTTTAGAATTTTGTCTCCGTGCCCTAGCTAGTAAGACGAAATAAATTACTCTCCAGAGAACTGTAAATTGGAGCGCCTCACAGCACACCTCTTTATTCCCTATGGCGTACAGTTTGGTAACCCCTTCTGTATTCAAAATTTTTTTTATACTACGTCAGGTGGCAGACAAGCATACGGTCCGTCTGATGTGAAGCGGATACCGTAGTACATATATTAACGCTCGCAACTTAAAATATCGCTCGCGTGCCGCGACCCCCACTGCCAACTCAGCATCTTCTTCCTTTCTGGTGACCTCACTCACTCGCAGGAACACGACAACCCTCAAGGGAATTGTTGTTTGGCTGCGGTATTCTGTAAAGTAGTGGTACATTCCCCAGTCGGGTAGCTTACAATTCTTTCCCTACCTCTCTTTTCGCCAGAGCTTCGTTTGTCAGTCAGCAGGGTGCACCGTGTGCAGGTGAAGTTGGCTTTGGTTCAAAGATCTTGATGAACCACTTACACCCCGAATTAATATTCTGTATCATAGATTGATTTCTCATTTCGCATTTGGCCCCGTGTCTGGAACATCGTCTGTTTGTTTGTTATTACCCGATTATCTTTATATACCTGATTATTGATCGTATACCTGATTTAGGGTTCAGAATGTCAGGTTTCGTCTCCAGCTTGTCAGCTGGCGCTGGATATGCTATGAGGTATCTTCTGCCCTGAGCGTCCACCTGGACCACGCTCTGCGATGGCCGCTTACTAGTAGTAGTGTTGTGGTTACGCCTGTGAGCAGAGAGAAGCAATGCGGTACATTGAAAAATATGAACAAAAACTGATGAAATTACCTCACTATTTGATTATTTTGAAAGAAGAAGGAAAAAAATATATATTTATTAACATTACAATATGAGTAATTGAAACAATACACAATAACATAACATTTCAAACATAATGTACATTATAATGATGTTAATTTGGCCATCGCTCGGCATGAATGCTGCGTAATCTAGACAGCGCCGACAGCCAACAGGTGCCGACACGGACATCGTCGGACGAGGTATGTACCTCTAAAAAATACCCTGATCCAAGCCGAAAGGCTATCTAGCACGTATAATGGGGACAAACACATAGCGAACAAACTGACGGCACCTAATGGCACAGTGTGTGGCACAGACATTAGACACAGACAATGTCCAATGAAAGCTTTTGGCAGCACTGTAGCGTAGGGTCCAATCATTTGTCAATTCATAGCATCTTGTCAAATGTCTTGTTGACGTCTTGTGTTGTCTTGTCGTCATAAAGTTTTACTGTCAATAAATTTAGTATATTTTGACAATCTGGGCCCGACGCCTGCCTAGCGACATCTAATGTCAGAAAAAATATCAACCATCCCCATTGACAGCTTGACACATCACCTTCCTACCTCCCATCTCGCTGCTTCCCTGAGTCTATATTTACTGAGGAGTTCGATGGTATCGTGTACGTGCCAGTTTCATCAATCACTCAAGTTAAGCAGGACGTAGCCTGTCTATGGATAGATTTGTTTATTTCGAGTTTTACCATGATTTGGAGGGCATGGTAGGCCATAAGTCGGACGGCGGAGTCGCAAATTTCACTCAAAGGAAACATTTCTTTATTTTTGGAAACCATGAAACCTAATGTTTTTTTTTTTTCATTTTATTTGCCAAGTTAGAAAGAATTCACCCTATCGATTGAAGCCATAAAAGTATAGAATATTCTTTTTCGAATTTTATTCGGTTCAATATTTATATTCTTTGCATGCATTTTTGTTCCTTTTCAAAAATAAAATAAAGTTTCCTTTGAGTGGAATTTGCTATCTCCATTGTGCACTGTCCCTCCAGGGGCCCTACCGCCAAAGCTGAAGTCGATTACCATCGAATATTTTGATTCCAAAAATAGGTCCTATGTTTCAGTTATTGACAAACATCTTCAACTTAGTTGGTAGAGGTTACGACTGGCTAAGTTAAACACAATTACTACCAATCTAAACCGAAGTTTGATTTTGGCATTAAGAATGTCCGATGGGAATCGGCTTCAGCGGTTCGGCTAGGGGCCCCTGGTGGCATCAAAAAGTTTCACCCCATATATAAAATTTGCTGTATATTTTAAATACAATATATTTTAATAAGTTTTTCTTACCTGCGCAAGGCAAGCGCTACAATAGCGCCTGCGGCAGTTAACACGGCAGCTAGTGCCGCCAACGCCGCCGCCGCGGGGAACTTGCTGCCCGTGTGGGCCGTGCTTTCTAAACAACAAGATAAAAGCGTTCTCATATCCATACACCAAGCTGGGCTTTAACTTAAGATTTTGGATCATCAATAACTTAAATAGGGAATTTAATTTGCGGGTTTTCCATACAAATGCTTTTTCTTTATTTTCTCCTCTATTTTCGCGATTATTGTATATATTTATAGTGAGTGAGAAAGAAAGAGATGAGGGAGTATAGGATGGCAACGGACCGACGACCCCTTGGTGTGGTGATCTCCATGGCCGATGGTGATTGCTTTCCATCAGGTGACCCACATGCTCGTTTGCCCCCCTCACGTATAAAATAATTAATAATATATAAGGCCAAAAACACAATACAAACAAAAATATTTTATTAGCCACACACACTTGTTTTTAAAACTGTATACAGGTACTCCTAGTTTTTTTTTTTTTTGTATAAGTACCCTATATACTTATAACAACAATAAAAAACAATTGGGTATTTGACTAACATTTTTTTCTGTTTGATATGTAGGGACGTCTCCATAATATAACCATAGGTGAAAGAATTACTTCGATAGCACAAAAATCTCTCGAGATATGGTAATTTGAAAATCACAATTTTTAGACTGCCCCAAAACGCTCCATACAAAAGACTACTGAATTATGACGTCACAGATCTGTATTTTGTATGCATCAAATCAGAAATTTGTACGACAGCTATGTTAAATATTACGTTTATGTGATTAGTATCATAATAAAAGTTATAGCATTTTTTATTGCTTCTCCAATGGAAATATTATTTTTTAATAATTTCATACTTTTAAAATGGACTTTCCCGCCAAACTTTGATCGACGCTAAAAAAAGTCTGACTGAAGATATTAGAATGAAAGTTTGCAGATCTTTATAGTTTTGTGTATTTTACGATATTGTTAATTTATTTGTACAATTTTTAAACATTGGAAACAACCCAATTCACAGTACATATCACGTGCGCTAATATGATCCCAGCTCAGCGTAGCTGAGGCTTAGCCACAGCGCTGGTATGCTTCTGGAACCACGTGACTGCACCCTGTGAGGTGAAGCTGGATCCTACAAATGCACCCCCAAAATACTCACCCAAGGAAGGAGATGCTGCGTTGGCAGCGGGGGAGGCGGCGCGCGGGCGATATTTTATGTCGCGAGCATTAATATGGCTACGGTATCTGCTTCACACCACGCGGGCCGTATGCTTGTCTGCCACCCGTCGTAGTATAAAAAAAAAAAAAAACAATAAAAACAGCGAAACAAATCAGCGCTATACCTTATGAACTTATGAGGCATAACCACGCCTACCCGCCCTGACCCTAACCCTGAGACCCTGCTTTAGCTGTAGACGGGAAATTAACAACTCTTATATGCTAACTTGCGAACATAGATACCAGAAAACTTTGAAATGAATAAGCCCTGAGAAGTTCTTCCTAAAAGTTCACAGGCATAGAGAAGATAGTACTTCGTGGATGTTTAAGCGAGCATGCGGGTCCATTCAGAGCAAAGTTTTAGTCGTTTCAATTGTTCAGTAATCTTCCAAGAAACCTATGATTCTTATTGTTAGGCATATGTAAGGCTGCAGCTTTAGCAAATAAGTTTGCGGATGTATCAAGGATGATTAAACGTATCAAAATTAATAATCTATAAATATAAAATTCAAAGTCCTGACTGACTGACTGACTGACTGACTGACTGATATATCAACGCACAGCCCAAACCGCTAGGTCTAGAGATTCGAAATTTGGCACGTGGGTTCCTTATGACGTCTAGGGGTACACTAAGAAAGGATTTTTCAAAATTCATCTCTGAAGGGGGTGAAACAGGGGTCCAAAGTTTGTATGGGGAAACGAGATTAGTTGGACTATTTTATCCGAAACTTTACACGAGTACTTCTATAGATAAATGAGTAAACACGTGTTTCAGTATTTTTCAATATTCAACCCCTAAAGGGGTGAAATGGGGTGAAAAAGTCTGAAAATCGTCAAGGGTATTGTTTTTATAGTTTATCGGGTCGCTGATTACAAAAATAACAACTATTATCTAATCAAACATAGCCGACGTGATAAAAACTCGCCCCTGTGGGGGTGCGATGGGATGGAAATGTCTAAAATGAGGTAAAAAAGTCTGAAAATCATCATGGGTATTGTTTTTATGGTTTATCGGGTCGCTGATTATGAAAATTACAACTATTTTCTAATCAAACTTTACCGACGTGACATAAAATCCCCCCTGTGGGGGTGTTATGCGGTTGAAATGTCATAATATCAATATGGGTGTTGATTTTATGGTTTTCTGAGACGTCAATTACGAAAATGGCATCGATTTGAAAATATAACATAGTGGACAAAAATGACTTAAAAGGATTTTTCAAATTTTAACCCTAAGAGGGTGAAACCCTAAGAGGGTAATGTGATGCAATAAATGAATAAATAAATAAATAAACGGAGGTCCAAAGTTTGTATGGGGAAACGAGCTTAGTTGGACTATTTTATCCTAAATTTTACATGAGTACTTCTATAGATAATTGACTACACACGTGTTTCAGAATTTTTTAAAATTCAACGCCTAAAAGGGTAAAATGGGTCCCAAAAGTCTGAAAAACGTCATGGGTATTGTTTTTATGGTTTATCGGGTCGCTGATTACGAAAATAACAACTATTTTCTAATCAAACATAGCCGACGTGACTAAAAGTCGACCCTGTGGGGGTGCGATGGAATCGAATGGTGAAAAAGTCTGAAAATCATCATAGGTATTCTTTTTATGGTTTATCTGGTCGCTGATTACGAAAATAACAAGTATTTTCTAATCAAACGTAGCCGACGTGACATAAAATCCCGATGTGCCTTTCCCGATCCCGAAGTGCGATGGGGTTGAAATGTCATAATATCAATATGGGTGTTGATTCTATGGTTTTCTAGGACGTCAATTACGAAAATGGCATCGATTTGAAAATATAACATAGTCGACAAGAAATACTTTAAAAGGATTTTTCAAATTTTACCCCTAAGAGGGTGAAACGGAGGTTCAAAGTTTGTATGGGGAAACGAGTTTAGTTGGGCTATTTTATTCTAACTTTTACACGAGTACTTCTATAGATAACTAAAGACGTGTTTCATGATTTTTCAAAATTCAACCCTTAAAAGTGTAAAATGGGTCCCAATAGTCTGAAAAACGTTATGGGTATTGTTTTTATGGTTTATCGGGTCGCTGGTTACGAAAATAACAACGATTTTAAAATTCAACGTGGCTAACGTGACCATCATCTCCTATTGGGGTGCGATGGGTTGAAATGTCTAAAATGCGGTCAAAATGTCTGAAAATCGTCATGGGTATTGTTTTATAGTTTATCGGGTCGCTGATTACGAAAAAAACAACTATTTTATAATCCAACATAGCCGACGTTACATAAAATCACCCCATGTGGGAGTGCGATCGGGTTGAAATGCCATAATAACAATATGGGTGTTGATTCTATGGTTTTCTGGAACGTTAACTACGACAATGGCATCGATTTGTAAATATAACATAGTGGACATAAAATTAGTTAAAATGACTTTTCAAATTTTACCCCTAAGAGGGAGAAACGGAGGTCCAAAAATTTTATGGAGAAACAAGACTGGTTGACTATTTTATCTTAAACTTTACACGACTACTTCTATAGATAAGTGAGTAAACAAGTGTTTGTCCCGAATTTCACGCGAGCGAAGCCGCGGGCGAAAGCTAGTTTTAATTATAAGAATCGGAATCAGAATAATTTATTTTGCTTAAAATGAAGGTACATTGAAAAAAAGGTCTTAAATAATTAGGTTTTCATGTTCCAAATACATTTTACCTTAGGGCAAGCAAAAATTTAAATTGGATTATGATACTATGCCATGAGACTATACTAATACATTTGGTTTAAACATAAATGTCATGTCAAATATTACATAGTTATCATTGAAAATATAAAAATGTCCATGTAATACGTCAAAATGTTAAATTATTATAAATTAATGTCACTCTTTACAAATTTCATTGAATATTAAAATATATCATTTAGGTATTTGGCAATACTATTTATCAAAATTTCGGTTATGGTTGTTTTAAAAAAATGTACCTGCATAACGTCAATTTTTTCACGTGTGCAGCCCCCTTACCACCATCTCATATTGCGATTCAATAACTGAATAGAATGCTTATTCATACCAATGAATAAGCGACTCTATTCGAATCTATTAGGAATAGAGTCGCTTATTCATTGGTATGAATAAGCATTCTATTCAGTTACTGAATCGCAATAAGAGATGGTGGTAAGGGGGCAGATATCTTATTGAAAATAACAGGTGCCATGCCAAAAACACTTTTCCTCAAAAGTGCTGTATAATATCAATAGGTGCTACGAAATCGAGAAGAATATCATGTTTCCAAAAAAAATTGCTCGATGAGTTGAGACACTCTTTCTTATATGAGATAACCATTTTCTATCAGGCGGGCTGTATGCTTGTCTAGCACGTGACGTGATATAGAAATTATGTAAACAATAGAATGAGAAACTCGATGGCACCGTTACGCGTGTCAGTCTAATCGAACACGCAAGTTAAGCAACGTCAAACGTAGCCTGTCCATGGATAGGTTTATTTATCTCGAGGACACGTTACACCGTCGGTCAGGCCAGATGTAGTCATTAGATGATAGACGTTAAGCCAAGTCAGTAGCCTTTCAGAGCCTGAAAACACTGATCTCCGCCAAGCCGCAGTTGAGCAGCGTGGTGGAGTATGCTCTAAACCCCTTTGATTGAGGGGAGGTCCTTATTCCAGCAATGGGATAAATAACAGTTGACTACGAAACTATGTAAAAATACAACATAAAATTGGGGTGTAAGTGGTTCATCAAGATCTTTGAACCAAAGTCAACTTCACCTGCACGTGGTGCACCCTACTGACTGACAAACAAAGCTCTGGCGAAAAGAGAGGTAGGGAGTGTAATTGTAAGCTACCCGACTGGGGAATGTACCTCCACCTCACATAATACCGCAGCCAAATAACAATTCCCTTAAGGGATGTTGTGTTCCTGCGAGTGAGTGAGGTCACCAGGAAGAAAGGAAGGAGATGCTGCGTTGGCAGCGGGGGTGGCGGCGCGCGAGCAATATCTTATGTTGCAAGCGTTATTATGGCTACGGTAACCGCTTCACATCAGGCGGGCCGTATGCTTGTCTGCCACGCGACGTAGTATAAAAAAAAAAGAGAAACAAATGTTTTAGTTGACATTACAAGAAACTTCAAAACAATAAATGTAATAATAAAAAATACTGTAATATGTGGGAAGCAAATGGTTCCAACTCAGGGTATCTGGGCGTAATACTGGTTTTCTGTTGGACCCATCACGGTGACTGCACGAGCACCCCTATGGGGTTAAACCCACCCAACAAAGTACCCAACAAAAAGTTTTCCGTCGTGAATCTAATGAGTAATTTTGAATAAAACTTGCCTGTAATTTTAGCAGCATCTCTAAACACCAAATCCCTAAGTAGGACTGGTTCTGATGCTCCTTTGCTGTTCCGAGCTGTCACTGCTAAGACTTCATCTTCAGCGAGTGTCTCCAACGCTGACCAGCTGATGTTGAGCCATACCACTAAATCTGGATGGACGAAATAAGTTAATTACAATATTTTATTCACTATAGATGGTATTAAGAGACCGAATGGTACAACGAAAAATTACCCAATTGTCACATCCCGCAATTAGTTTGCACGATTAATTTTTTTTACTCATGTAGCACAAGAATGTTAAACACATACCTAGTGAAATTTATTGAAATAGGTAAGAAATCCGTCATCTGTTCCTTCTTATTTTTTTGACGAGCTCGGTGGCGTAGCGGTCAAGGACGCGGCTTCAACACCAACGCTCGTGGGTATGATTCCCACACAGGACTAACATTTGTTTGCATGAACATGTCTGTTTGTCTTGGTCTGGGTGTTTTCTATGTATCATAAGTATGTATTTACAAAAAAAAAAATGTATTTACGTATGTTTATCAGTTGTCTAGTACCCATAACACAAGCTTCGCTTACTTTGGGGCTAGATGGCGCATTGTAATTTGTCTGACATATTTATTTATTTATTTATTATTATTGAAGGATTGTGATCTCTTTCAGTTTTTCATGCTTTATCGGACATATTTCTCATATTAGAAAGAGAGGAAGTCAAATTTTAAAAGCTTCTTACTCGCACTAATTTCTTCTGATTAAATTGTAAGTTTGCCGTAGCCTGCGTTACCCTTGACTACAATGGATATCATTATTCACGGCCTTTTTGGCGGTCACCATTATATAGCTAGAATTGACAAGAATCCTGGCTACACATGAGACACAATGGTGCGAATGTGTGGTGGGCTCATCCAGATAAATAAAAACCGGCCAAGTGCGAGTCGGACTCGTGCACGAAGGGTTCCTTACCATTATCTATACAAACGGCGAAAATATCACGTTTGTTGTATGGGAGCCCCCTTAAATATTTGTTTTATTTTAATTTAATTATTTATTTTTAAAGTGAATATATAACTAAATATTATGTGAGTATTTCAAGCTTCTACCTATTGCCGTTATCAATTGCGAGCAAAAACGAGCAAAAAAAAATGACGTTTGTTGTATGAGAACCCCCTTAAATATTTATTTTATTCTGTTTTTTAGTATTTGTTGTTATAGCGGCAATAGAAATACATCATCTGGGAAAATTTCGACTGTCTAACTATCACAGTTCATGAGATACAGCCTGGTGACAGACGGACGGACGGACGGACAGCGGAGTTTTAGTTATTACTAAGGCTCCGCTGTCCAGGGTTCCTTTTTACCCTTCGGGTACGGAACCCTAAAAAGGAGAGTTCTTAAAACAGGTTGCTGCTGCCCTGCCTACTCCGGGTTGCTATGTCGCCAACCCTGGAAGTAACCAAGCATTTCTAACCATATGTAAACTTACCAAGATAACTGGCACTGTTGTTCAACAGTACTCTTCCACCAGTCTCGCCGAGAGCATCAAGGGTGAAGTGCTGGGTCAGTCCTCCATCATAGCCCGCTATGCAGCGTATCGTGAGGTACGCCTCGCTGTGCCTCAGGACTCTGTTCGTTGTGCAATTCCTTGGAGGTGAGGGTCGTGCTGTATGGAAAAAGATGGTCTTAGAAAAGTTGCCTATGCGCTGTTGGTTCGTAGGAATGCTTTGAATAGTACAAAATATTTCCTGACCAAGTTTTCAATTCTGTCGGCACTCCCGGATTGCCACTGTTTTTTTTTATGTGGTCGGTCAAAATCTGTGATCGAAAGCACTTCTCTCTTCTTGCCTGATGGAAAGGATTCGTGAGGGAGATAAGCTATTTAACGTCATGTTACATCCAATAACAGTCAAAAGGGAGAGTGAAAGCGCGGTACACCTAGGGTTGCCAACTATACTGTTAAAAACAGTATTATACTGTTTTTCACTATATTATACTTTTTACTGTTGAACAAAAATAAAGTATACAAAATACTGTTTTCAGCATCATAATACTTAACACTAATGTTTGACTTAGAGTTCACACATTATTTTATTTTTAATGAGCTTCTCGTTCGTTTTAATTTTAGTTATAATTGTTGTGGGGCATATGAAGTTTTAAAAAAAATACTATATTAATAAGTTGTGCCAGAAGCTCTTAAAAATATGTATTTAGAACATTAAATAAATAAAATACTGTAATTTTTTTTTAAATACTGTTTAATATTCTTCTCAGACCTCAATATACTTTATTTCTTGTAAAAAAAGTTGGCAACCTAGGTACACCTTTAGATCACACGATTAGTCCCTTATTGCGCTGATTTTGTTGTTTGTTTGGGTTAATCCCTGAACGGATTTACATAATTTGTGTTCAACAATAGAGGGTTTATCTAAAAAGGTTATAATTTATGGTCACTTTGTTAACTACTCGTGCGAAGTCCAATCGGATGTTTATTTTAGTTAGACACAAATAAATTCATCATCGTCATAATTTAATATTTACTACTGGAATACGGGTCTCCCCTCAATTGAAGGGGTTTGGATGGTACTCCATCTCAACTCCGAGTTTGCGGAGGCCAGTGTATTCAAGCCGCCTAAAGGCCTTTACTTGGCTTAACGACTGTCATCTAATGATAATAGCCGGGACCGATCACGAGATTAATAAACCTATTCGTAGCAAGGATGGATCCAGCTTCGGCGCCAGGGGGGTCACATAGTTGTGGTCAAGTCACTTCAAGTTGTAATTTAATTTTCATAGTAATAGATACAGGAAAAATGTGGGTATTTTATTAATATATGCATGTACTGTACTTAATCTATATTGGGACAAAAATATATAAAAAAACATTAAGTTTAACAATTTCAATTAGTAGTAGGTACATCTAGGTCCTGAACCCGGTCCACGGGGGGGAGAGAGTCATGACTCCCATGACCCTCCCCCTGGATCCGCCCTTGATTCGTAGACAGGCCAAGGTAGACGTTGCTTAACTTAATTTGACGAATTGATAAACAATTATATTCCATAATTATAATTCCATTTACAAAAAAAAAAGTGTATTTAAGTAGGTATAATATCAGTTATGGGGTGTAAATGGTTCATCAACACCTTTGAACCAAAGCCAACTTCACCTGCACGCGGTGCACCCTGCTGACTGACAAACGAAGCTCTGGCGAAAAGAGAGGTAGGGAGCGTGATTGTAGGCTGCCCGACTGGGGAATGTACCTCCACCTTACAGAATACCGCAGCCAAATAACAATTCCCTTGAGGGTTGTTGTGTTCCTGCGAGTGAGTGAGGTCACCATAAAAGAAGGAGATGCTGCGTTGGCAGCGGGGGTGGCGGCGCGCGAGCGATATTTTATGTTGCGAGCGTTAATATGGCTACGGCAACCGCTTCACATCAGGCGGGCCGTATGCTTGTCTGCCACCCGATGTAGTATAAAAAAAAAAAAAAAAGTTATCTAGTACCCATTGTACAAGCTTTGCTTAGTTTGAGCACAGGTTTGAGGCTGATGTAAGTGTGTAATATATCCAGGAATTTATTCAACGAATTCAATTCCCGTACCTACTAAACTTGTAAAAATACTTTGTATTTTTAAGAGAAAACAACTTTACCGTCCGATATTCATCCAATTTAGAACTCTCCCAGTACCAAATACAAGACAGTACAAGTTAGATGACAACTAATAACAGAGCTGCTCCCTGACTTGAATATGGATGTATACGGCTTCAGTCTCTTGAGATCAAAGTTTTAGAGCAATAGCAGACCTCAGAATTCTGTTTACGACCGACTGGATGCAACAACTAATCGCTATTCGCTTATAATTGCTATACACGATGACTTGACAGCAATAAAATATAAAATACAAAAATTCGTCACCATCTTCCTGGTAGCTACAGTTGGAAGAGCACTCGACCGGTTATCGAGAGGTCGTGGGTTGAAATCCCACCTAGGCAGGGTAGGTGATTTTTTCCATTTTGAAAATATATATAGGTATATTCTTTTTTATGTGAGAGGGGGGCAAACGAGCATGTGGGTCACCTGGTGGAAAGCAATCACCACCGCCCATGGAGACCAGCGACACCAATGGGTCGCCGACCCGTTGCCAGCCTTTTAAGGAAAATGAAAACTCTGTTCTTGAAGGCACCCATGTCGTAGTTGTTCGGAAATACCGCTGAGGGAAGTTGATTCCACAGTTTCACTGTTCGTGGTATGAAATGTCTTAGGAAACGTACTGTAGTAGATCGCCAATTATCAAGATGATATGGATGGAATTTTAATTTATGGCGAGTTGTACGATAGTGGAATTCAGCGGCAGGTATCAAATCAAACAGCTCATCGGAGCATTCCCCGTGATATAATTTGTATAAAACGCAAAGAGACGCTACATCTCTGCGTGTAGAGAGAGAAAAAAGTGAAATATTTATAACAAATGCTATACGGTTTGTTGGGGGGTTTCAACTTCTTACTGGTCCCTGCTCCTCTACGCTCCTACTCCTCCCTGGTCCCTTAGGGTTGACTGTACAACGAAGTAGGTGCCTTGGGCTGTAACGTCAGACGTTATACCACAGTCTAGGTAATATGGTTATACTTTAGATATTGTAGGTATGATTGTGATTTTAAGAATGGATTAAATTCAGTTACGTTATTATGGTACACTAAATATTCCACGTGGGTTGTAATTGGTCAATATACAATCTAATATGGTGATCGTCTACTGAAAATATGGAATAAATATCAACATTCTACTTTCAAAAATTCTTGGTTAAAACTGGAAAGAATAATTTAATTTTTAGTCTTCCGTACCTCAAAAGGAAAAACGGAATTCTTATAAGATCACTTTGTTGTCCGTCTGTCTGTCTGTCTGTCTGTCTATCTGTCTGTCTGTCTGTCTATCGGTCTGTCTTTCTGTCTCTCAAGACCCTCTATGTCGAGAATGCGTGGAGGTATCAAGCTGAAATTTTAACTATTCGTTTTAACACGATTAGTACGATAAAGCTATATAAGAGATTATAACTATATATAGTTAAGTAACATTTTCGGTCTCTCGTCTCGGTCTCCGGTCACTATCTCGACGACAACCGCCATCTTTATTTAGTTTAACTTCGTCTGTCTGTTAGAAGCGTCTGTAAAAATTGTAACATTCAAAGCAAATAGCCAAAGTGGTCGGCAAGTTGTACCTTGTAAGTTTTCTCGTTACTGTGCCATATTGGCGTCTCGATTCCTACTTCGGAGTGAACTTCGCTCGTATTTCACCGGTCATCTATATTCTGGGGAATGTTTTAATTAAGTGAGCTGTTATTTAGTGGGAAGAGCTGGGAATTAATTATATATTGACTTGGATTTTGTTATCTGATTTTGGAAGTGGGTTTAATTTATCATTGTGGGGTGTCGAGCTCGAGTGCCACTCTCGCCGAAATAGTGATTTGATATCTTGATACGATATTTACTTTCTTCTTCGCTTTATTTATTTAACACACACATAGACGAGCTCGGTGGTCAAATGGTTAACAATGGCCACTTTGACTCCGAGGTCGCGGGTTCGATTCCTGCACAAGACAAATATTTGTGTGTATGAACATCTCTGTTTGTCTTGGTCTGGGTGTTTTCTATGTATGTATTTACAAAGAAAATGTATTATATTAGTTATCTAGTACCCATAGTACAAGTTTTGCTTAGTTCGGGACTAGATAGCCGTGTGTAATTTGTCCAAGAATATTTATTTATTTACATAGGCTTAATTTAAACCGCCACGGAATGTAATCATCATCATCAGGTCCATTTTACTCTCCACTACAGGAGCACGACCCTCTCTCGTCCGTCCTACACGGAAGGAGGATTTGGCCTACATTCCCCACGCTAGCCAGACGGGTTGGTTAGGCTTGATCGATATTTGATAATGTATTTCCCTTAGTCGCCTTGTACGATTTTTTATAAAAAACATTTTTTATAAAAAATGTTTTGTAGAAACACATGATGAGATGGTATTTGTGTTTCTACAAAACATTAAAAAAAATGTATACCATCTGTTCACCTTGATAATGCCATAGCGGCGAAACCGGTAGGTAAAATTAAATATACGTGGAACAGTACAAGTGCTTTATAACATTATGATAATAATGTTCCACCAAGTGCCAACAATCAACAGTATCAACTTTATTTTTCCAATACTATGAACATCCCAACAATGCTGATGAAGCCTATTCAGCACTACAATACCTCGTGAGCATTTTCCATTTGTCGTGTTTATTATATTCATATCTCCATATACTTGTATTCTGAGGTGATTTTATCTATAGATGCCTTCAAACTGTTTCATTCTAGAAATAAACCAGTAAACATCGATTAACAATTGATCATCATTTCTCCCACTTTGGTATCACCAGAAGTTGCTGGAATGAGTAAAACCGATACTAATATCAACGGAAAAGATCCATTCATAAAGACTAACTCGATTGATGTACCTAATAAACCAACTTTATATATCTTTGGAGATGAACAGGTACGCGGGTTGTCAACTCGCCTAATTAAGGTGAAGTGAGTCCAGGAAACACGCTTATTGAAAGAATAGTTCTATTAAACTATTTCAATTTGGTTCCTAGAAATTTAACTATGAAATCTTAAGTCCTTTCTGCAGGGCACAAAGCTATTGAAAACACAATTAATAATTTTTGGCTCGATAGAAAAAAATCGCGAACTTACTCTCTAAATTTGCACTAAGTAAAAATTATAATTATTTAATACAATTTTTTTATAAGGAAATTATACCAAAATTTTCATAATTTTAATTACGAGAGCACTATGCTATTACTTTTAAAAATAAAATAATTTAAATAAAATTATTAAAAGAATAACGATTTGTGGTCGCGCACACTCCCCTATTCTCGATCGCTCTCAACGTCAGTGCTCCAGGAGCTGCGTTCGAGGTAGGACCTGTGCCGCGCGTCCGTTCAACGCGTTGTCAATAAACACGTTGAAATAAACACAGTGTAGGAATATCAGTAAAACAACGATGATGATGATACATTTATTTTTTTACTGAGACCCGGTTTTTTTTTCTCATGCTAGATGTTTCTTTGGAAAACTTTATTATAAATCTTTCTTGGAATATCTGTAAACCCACATTGAAATTCGTTCAATAGCGATTGAGTTTATCGCATACATGTAGGTACGCGATCATCGAAATCGGTTTGGCCGTTTAGGCGTCATAATTTTTATTTTTTATACTTCGTCGGGCCGTAAAAACATACGGCCCGCCTGATGTGAAATGGTTACCGTAGTTATAATAACGCTCGCAACTTAAAATATTGCTCGCGCACCGCCACTCCCGCTACCAACACAACAACTCCTTCCTTTCTGGTGACCTCACTCACTCGCAGGAACACAACAACTCTCAAGGGAATTGTTATTTGGCTGCGGTATTCTGTGAGGTGGAGGTAAATTCCCCAGTCGGGTAGCTTACAATTACGCTCCCTACCTCCTTTTGCCAGCGCTTCGTTTGTCAGTCAGCAGGGTGCACCGCGTGCAGGTAAAATTGGCTTTGGTTCAAAGATGTTGATGAACCACTTACAGCCCAGATATAGTGATAACCCCAAAGATAGTGGAACAAACAGACATCCATACTTTCGCATTTATAATATTAGTAGGTAGATAGTTAATTGATTCAGGTGTTATTTTGCGGAAGTCAAATTTACAGGCAATTTGATCTACACTACTTTGCGTGCTTCCGCTACCAACGTTTTTGGTGTAGGACACGACTTACGCTTAATATTTTTTTGTGTAGGAGCTAGGACGTTGGATCATTAATATTTTAGGGTGTAAGTGGTTCATCAACATCTTTAAACAAAAGCCAACTTCACCCTCGCGCTGTGTACCCTGCTGACTGACAAACGAAGCTCTGGCGAAAAGAGAGGTAGGGAGCGTAATTGTAAGCTACCCGACTGGGGAATTACATCCACCTCACAGAATACCGCAGCCAAATAACAATTCTCTCAATCAATCATGAAATCAAATCAATATATTTTTTTGTAAATACATACATACTAAGTGTTACCCGTGGCTTCGCCCGCGTGGTCCAGGGAAGCTGCCATTAATTTGTGTATATTTTTTTCTTGTTGTAATTTTTTTACTTGATGGGATAAAAAGTAGCTTAAGACACTCTCCAGACCGTAAACTATCCCCGTTAACAAAAATCATGTCGGTACTTAGGTTACTTTCGATGTAAAAGAAGGACAAATGATTACAAAGTTTATTTTTCCCATTGGATTAAGATGTTTTTCCGTGATAAAAAGTAGCTTATGTCACTCTCCAGATCGTAAACTATCCCCATTAAAAAAATCACGTCCGTACTTAGGTTCGTGCTTGACGTGAAAGAAGGACAAATGATTAACTTTATTTTTTCCCGTGGGAATAAAATGTTTTTCCGGGATAAAGAGTAGCCTATGTCACTCTCCAGGCCTTAAACTATATAAAAAAAAACATGTAAATCCGTTTGTTACTTTTCATGTTCACATGACATGTTCATGCACACAAATATTTACTCGTATCGTGTGCGGGGATCGAACCCATGACCTCGGAATCAAACTGGACATGGTTAGCCATTGGACCACCGGGGTTGTCAAATATAAATACTGTTAATATCAATACCGCTGTATGCTCGGGCATAGTAGCTAGGGACAGACGCGTGCTGTACGGCACATATCGATTCCTAGAAGGATGAAGAATAGTGTATGCTGGCGCGTGATAGTTAGTTAGTCTAAGTATGTACCTATTTTAGTTTGACCAATAATAAATATAATTGAATATAAAAGAATTATTGAATAGTTTTCTTTTTATTTTTAATTCTTTACTTTTTCATAATATACCAAAACATCACTTGTTTGCATGTTGAATATAATATACTTCATTAATAAAAAAAATGTATTTTTACATGTGGTTTATTTATTTTCATATAATTATATTTCCAGTAAGTACTTTTAACTATTGTATTGACGGGTGTAATACTACACGGGTGTAGATAGTCACTTCGCTATACTGTGGCGTCTCGGCAGCGATCGCGCGCTTGTAAGCGAGTACCCCGCGCCGGCTCCTCTCAAGCCCCGCACCTCACCCCCTCGAAAACGGCCAAGCCCTGGACTCACGTCACCTTAAGTCAAGGCTCGGAAGGTGGAACGACGAATACAACGTTTCTGCAGTGGTAAAACCATATGCTACGTGCTCCCATATATTAAGCTCCTTGGACAATTTAAGTCAAATTTGTAAAGAGGACATTATTATTTTATCTGTAGGCAGCCATGATAAAAATCCATATGTGCTGTTTACAAACCTATGTAATACACTTTGTAAATTGAAAGATGTAAAAGTTTTAATTTTAAATGTACGTAACAATATATATCTAAATACACAAACACTGAATTCTGAGCTCAAATTAATCATAGACAATTATGAAAACTGTGAATTTATAGAGATTCAATATGATACGAATTTCGGTAGGTATTCCAATGGTTATATATCGGGATTAATTACTTTCAAACTAAACGTAGAAATTGACTTTATAAGATATAAAAAGGATTATATTAACAGAATGAATGTTAAAATGATAGATAATGAAACTGACAAATTGGGAATCAATACGCTTTTTCGCTAATATGGAAGCCCATGATAATATTCCTGCTTTTAAAAATAGTCTTAATGATTCAGTTATAAGTAATGTAAATACTATAAGAATTTTACATCAAAATATAGCTGGCATCTGTAATAAACTTGACTCTATAGAAATAACCCTTCAGGAATTAAGCAAAGAAAATGGTAAGAATTTCGATATATTATGTTTCAGTGAAACGTTTGTCAAGAAGGGTACGGACGCTAATATTATATTAAGTAATTATAAATTAGCCGCATCATATTGTCGTGAAAAACGCAGAGGAGGAACTTGTATACTAGTGAAAAATGGGCTTGAGACTAAACATATTCCTTTAGCGATCAAATTAGCCGTAAATCAGTATTTCGAATGTTGTGGGGTAGAAGTGGTTAACCTTGATCTCATAGTAATAAATATCTATAGAGTTCCAGAACAGACGAAGTCACACGTGGGAATATTTTTAAATAAACTTGATAATTTATTACATTATTTAATTACTAAATATCCAAAGAAAAAAGTTGTGGTTTGTGGAGATTGGAATATTGACATTTTAAAACAAAATCTCTACGTAAAGGATCTTATAAATGTTTTACACAGTCATAATTTCAATATTCATATACAAACACCAACAAGATTGAATTCCTGTATTGACCAGATTGCAAGCAATACTAAACCAGTAGAATGCGATATATACAAGCTTGGGCTATCTGATCATGAAACTGCACAATCTATAGCAGTTAAAGTAAAAAACACAAAGCTAAACACGACCTGGTTTGAGTACAGGAGAGATTTCTGTGCTTACAATGTCAACAAATTTTATGAATGTATATCATCTCTCTCGTTTTCGGATGTTCTGGAAGCAGATAATGTTACCGATGCCTTCGAATTGTTTTATAGTACCTTTTGTTTATTTTATGACCTATGTTTTCCTACAGTAAAGGTAAAAGTAAATAACAATACAAAACAAAGAATCTGGATAACAAAAGGATTAAGAAGATCTAGTAAAATAAAACGGAAATTATATTTACAGTATCGTAAGGAAAAGTTGGACAAGCACATTAATAAAATGAAATTTAAAAATTATAATCGCATTTTTAAGAAATGTATATTACACGCTCAAATTATAAATAATAATAAATATTTACAAAATAATAAAAATAAATGTAAAGCAACCTGGAATTTAATAACAACAATGACATCAGGTAAATTTAATAATAATAACATTGACATGATTAATTTTAATAATAATTTATGTTCTGACCCAGTTGACTTATGTAATAATTTCAATAGACATTTTATTAATTTGACGAAAAATACGCCTGTGACACAAAATAGAATCGATAACCGTAATTTAAAAACAAACTCACATACAATGTTTTTGAGACCAGTGGATGAGGAGGAAGTTTACAATATTATTTTATCTTTAAAAAATAGTAAAGTTAGTGGGTATGACGGTATCTCAACAAAAATGCTTAAATTAACTGCAATGTATATAAGCCGCCCACTGGCACATATTATCAATTTATCTTTTACAGAGGGTTGGTTTCCCGAAAAGCTAAAAATAACTGTAGTGAAACCATTATTTTAAAAGGGAGACAAGCTAGAACCCAACAACTATAGACCAATCGCCTTAGTTCCAATCCTGTCGAAAATATTAGAAAAGGCTATGCTGATAAGAATTAATAATTACTTGATTTTACACAAGATTTTACAAGCAGAACAGTATGGCTTTCGAAAGGGTAGCTCCACACAGCTTGCATGTTTTCATTTTATAAAATGGGTGACAGAACGCATGAATAATAGAACTCCTACCCTGTCGCTTTTCCTTGACATGAGCAAAGCGTTTGATTTCGTCAACCATTCTCAACTTCTACAAAAGCTCGAAAGATATGGAATCAGAGGCAAAGCTCACGATTGGTTAAATAGTTTTTTGAGGAATAGGAAGCAATGCACCGAAATAACGAAACTTACGAAATCTAAAAAAATTTTATTAAAACAATCGTTCAAATCTAAGTTCGAAACCATCAATATTGGTGTTCCACAAGGCAGTATACTTGGTCCACTGCTGTTTATTTTATATATAAATGATCTGCCAAACTGTACACCTCATAAATGTCTGTTGTTTGCTGATGATACGACTATATTATTGGAATGCGATGATAAACGCGCTGTAGACTCAGAAGCTAATAAAGTATTATCAGATGTAATTTCGTGGATGAACTGTAATGGTCTACAGGTAAATGTTAACAAAACATCGGTAATGCAATTTACACCTTACAATGCCAACCCATTGCAGATTCGGATTCAATATAATAGCGAACAGGTTAATGAGGCCAACACCGTAAAATTTCTAGGCCTAATGATAGACAAACATCTAAACTGGAAGGACCATATTGATTTAGTGTGCCAAAAATTAGACAGATTTGTTTTTGCCTTAAAAAGAATCCGGCAGACTCTTTCAAGAAAAGCAGCACTTACTTCATATCACGGCTATGTGTCGTCAGTGCTTAATTACGGTCTTATTCTATGGGGTAACTCGGTAGACGTTGACAGGACTTTTAGGGTACAGAAAAGATGCATTCGAGCAATTTGTAACGCGTGGTATATGGATAGTTGCAACCCATTATTTAAAAATTTAAAAGTGTTACCGTTGCCTTGTTTATACATTAGAAACGTCTGTCTATTTGTAAACAAACATTTAGATTTATTTACTAAGTATGTTGATATTCACCCACGACAAAAAAGAGGGAAATTTAAAACGTTACTTTACCAGCCTGCCTGTAAATTAAATATTTATGAAAAAAATGTTTACAACATGTGTATAATTTTGTACAACAAACTTCCTAGGGAATTAAAAATGTTTCAAAACAATCGTTTTAAGACAAATTTGACAAAATGGTTGTTAGCACATTGCTTCTATAGTGTGAAAGAATATATGAACTATAAAGAATTGTGACATTGTATTTATGATTTATTATTATTATTGTTGTGATTTATTATTTTCTAAGGACTGAGCCAACTTAATAAATCTGTGTAAGAATAATTTACTTATGGGACATAATGTAAATTTTACAAATAGGACATTTTTTTTTTTATGACATAAAACAATTGAATTGTAATTAATAGGAAAATTATAATTAAATGACATTTATTAATATTTGCATGCCTCCATATATGCAGGTTGAATACACTCACTAAGTGATCTAAAAACTTTAAGAACATGTACTTACTGTATTCTCGCAAATAAAGAATTTGAATTTGAATTTGAATTTGAATTTGGAGCGGAGCGGAGGCCAATTGATAAATCTAAGCCAGTAAAGTACCTAATTGCGGAAAATTCACCCAGTCTTGCGCTATTTTGTTGGGTTGTAAGTGTTGTTGGGGTGTAAGTGGTTCATCAACAGAGTTGTTGTGTTCCTGCGAGTGAGTGAGGTCACCAGAAAAGAAGGAAGAAGATGCTGCGTTGGCAGCGGGGGTGGCGGCGCGCGAGCGAAGTATCCGCTTCACATCAGGCGGGCCGTATGCTTGTCTGTCACCCGACGTAGTATAAAAAAAAAAAATATCATCGCGGCAAGACGTTAGCGTGAATAAAAAAAAATGGGGTGTGACTGTATCGTTGACACGGCCGTATCTTGTATGTGAATACGTTATACATATATACAAAAAAAAACGGGTATAAATTGTCCAGAAATATTTATTTATTTATTTAATGGGGTCGAATTAGTCACAAATTCGGCCCAAATAAATAAATAAATATTTCTGGACAATTTACACAGCGCCATCTAGTGCCAAATTAAGCGCAAAGCTTGTAATACTAGACAACTGATAAATGTAATTAAATACATTTTTTTTAAATACATACTTAGAATACATAGAAAACACTCAGATCTAGACAAACAGACATGTTCATGCACACAAATGTTTATCCTGTGCGTGGATCGAACCTGCAACCTCGGAGTCAAAATACCCATTGCTAGCCATTCGACCACCGGGCTAGTTAATAGGGGGCAAATGTGTAAGGATCGATGCGAGTGATGCAAATTCAGATAAAAAATTATGAAGTTGAAATTTTTAAGGTCAGTGAAACAAAGCCTTTGTTTATTTACTTATTATCAAAAGCAGGAATTTAGTATCAAATTAATTTGATTAACGACGTAGTATCGAGTTTCTGAGATGTTTTGTACCGTTCAAATGAAAATGATGGCGTAACTCGGAAAATAAGTTGCTGTAAATTAATTTACAACTTTATCGAAGTTATTGAAATTCGAAATATTATCAGCGCCATTGTTTCGTCCTACTAATAGAAACATGAACATAAGGATATTAATATTATTATGTATCTCTATTTAATCACGGGTCAAGCCCGGTCATTTGTTAGGCGTGTGCGGGGATATGGATCCAACGCGGCCTCTACGCGTTGAATCCATATCCCCGCGCACGCCTATTTGAGAAGTTTGATGTAATGATGTACGCCCGCCGTGACCCGCTCCAGGATATGCCAATGGAACGACATACCCATGAGCAGGTCTCGGTAGGCGTTGAGACTATTGAGAAGTGTGATGGAAAATAAATGGGCTATGGAGATGAGATCTGGGTGAACTTAATACCGGGCTATTACAGAAGAGGGACGGACGCCTGCCATAACTGCTTTTATTGCTAATTATTTGCGGCAGGCGATGGCATGCCACTCACTAGATGGGCCCCCGAAATGCCAATATAAATATTATTTATATTGATATTAATATTATTATTAACTTTTTCTTTTCTTTTTGCAGATGATCTTATACAAATATCTTTTGTTGTTCTTGTTGTAAAGTCTTTATTGTACAAAGGAAAATAACACAACATGACAATAAAATAGTTATGTACAATGGCGGAGTTATCCTAAATGGGATCTCTTCCAGTCGACCATTCCAGACTTGAAGGTAAACATAATTTTACAGAAACATAGGCTCTTTAGACAATATTAATACTTAATGTATACATGGTGATAAAATAATGATAAATATGAGAAGAAGAAATTGTGACAAAAGTAAATGTAACGTTTATACATAAGTTTAGACAGATTGTATAACATATATGTCAGAATAAACAATTGAGTTAAAATAATAGGTCTAATTAAGTCTAAGGACCAGGGTTCGCCGATATATATCAGCGGATATATGTCACGATATAATCACGACATAAATCAATTGATTTTTACCTTGATATATATATCAATTGATTTTTTCCTGTCTTTTGAGCTAAAAATGTTGGAGATTAATGTTTCCCCTGACAACACGTAGCGAAAAACTACAATTCGGAATAATTTAGATTGTTCCCCAAAATGGCTAACTGACTTCAAATGGTTTGCTTCAAATACTTGTAATATTATAACAATATCTTTTTATACAAGTAATGTGGCAAACAAGCGTACAACCTGCCTGATGGTAAGCAGCCCTAAAATAGATGTCGCATTTATGTCAATAATTGTAATAATAAAAAATTACAACGCACTGGATTATTATTACTCTGCTGGATTATTATACTCCGCTAACCCGCGTTGACCAGCGTGGTTCGAGTATGCTCTAAACCCCTTCGATTGAGGGGAGACCCTTATTACAGTGGAATGATTATGAGTTGATACCATATGCCGGATTAATAATATTTTGATTCAGTGTATGCATACATATTGGCTGTCTTGTACTTTGAAATCGGTCAAATTTATAAAAGTCGATGGTTGAATGGTTAGAAATGGCCACTTTGACTCTGAGGTTGTGGATTCGATCCCCGCACAAAACAAATATGTGTGTGCATGAAAATGTCTGTTTGTCTTGGTCTGGGTGTTTTCTATGTATTATAAGTATGTATTTACAAAAAAAAATATTTAAGTATCATATCAGTTATCTAGTACCCATATTACAGGCTTTGCTTAGTTTGAGTACTATTACTTATACTGTGGTTTGGGACTAGATGGACGTGTGTAATTTGTCCAGGAATATTTATTATATTTGTTTTATATACATATTATATTATTATTATTATTTATTTGTTTTTATTTGTTCATCCACATACACAATTGTCTTTACAGGCCTTTCAACTCAATGCGACAGTGTAGTAAAACTTAATTACATAAGCATTATTATGGTATCATTAAATTAATCATAATGTTTATAATCATAATATTAATTAAAATAATACATTAGGCTGTTTTTTGAAAAGTCAAATTCGTCGCAAAATTATGATTTAAAATAATGATTTTTATGAAAAAATAAAAACCGACTTCAGCTGGCAACAGGGCAAATTTAAGGGTTTCCATCGATTTTTCTGGGATCCCCTCACCAGACTCTGACTTGGTGAATATGTGACAGCATCGCAATCATACCCTTTCAAATAAAATAAAAAAGAATTTGACCATACGTGCTTATAAAATTTAAGAGTTTCCCTTGATTTCCCTGAGATCCTATAATTAGATCCTGACTTGGTGAATATGGGACCACCTTGCAATCATACCCTTTCAAATAAAAAAATAATTTTGAAAATCGGTTCACAATTCGCGAAGATATCAAACAACATACACAAAAAAAAAATCTGTCGAATTGAGAACCTCCTCCTTTTTTGAAGTCGGTTAATAGAATAACTTATAATGATTTATTATTTTCCTTTAAATTATACTTATGTCTTCTTATAAGTAAATTAAGTGTCTTATCGTCTGGTATAATGGCTGCGACAGCCCTCCCGCACGTACAGTCGGAGCTATAAAACAGAGTGTAAAAATGCGTTAACATAAAACGTGCCAATTACTAACTTTATTGTTAATCCAAGAGTATTTGGATATTTTGGAATTTTCTTCTGGGATATTTTTGTAAATGTGTGAAGATTAAAATATTTAAATTTTGATGAATTTTTATTTTGCATGGCGTTTTCAATGACATGTTTGAACATTCAGCCAATGCTGAATCTGTTCGGGCGTAAAACTACGGCTGCCTTGACATCTATATACATCGATAGTTGTAGATCAGTGTTTTTCAAAGCGTGGTCCGCGACGCGACCTCATGGGGTCATGGGGGGTCTCCGAGCCTCTATAAGGGGTCGCGAAGTTGTAAAAAAAAACAACGTTCAAAAAGATATTTTTAGATACTTCATTATATTTGTTTTATTAATTGCATTTAATTAACGATTCTTAATTATGGAAATAAATAAAAATGCACGGATTCGATATTTATAACATAATGAAATACATACCGGTTAGAAATTTGGAGGGTAGGTGGTCGCAAAATATTTTTACATGCTAAGGAATGAAATGAAATGAAATGTCGCGAAATGAAAAAGTTTGAAAAACACTGCTGTAGACAACAGACTCAGATGAGATAGGACTATGCAAGAGTATAATTAAAAAACTGAATTTCTGGAATAATTAACAAAAATAAGCTACCGTTAATAAGCAACCGAAAGATATTTTAATAAATATTTATTTCATTGGCAAATGACTTTGTTGTAATCGCAGATATCATCAAAATTCGGTTTGCTACTCGCATCTGTCTTTATTCAAAATGTAATATATATATATATATATATATCTATATTTTTAGACCCTATTACTGAGACTCTGCTATCCATCCGTCCATCTGTCACCAGGCTGTATCTCACGAACCATGATAGTTTGACAGTTGAAATTTTCACAGACGATGTATTTCTGTTGCCGCTCTAACAACAAATGCTAAAAAACAGAATAAAATAAATATTCAAGGGGGCTCTCATACAACAAACGTGATTTTTTTGCTCGGTATTGATAACGGCAACATGTAGACGCTTGAAATATTCACAGAATATTTACTTACATATTCACTTTAAAAATAAATAATAAAATTAAAATAAGTCAATTATTTAAGGGGGCTCTCATACAACGAAGTTCTTTTTATGCCGATTTTATAGAAAATAGTAAGGAACCCTTCGTACACGAGTCCGAATCGCACTTGGCCGGTTTTTTTTATTGTGAGTTCAAGACGGACGGTTGATTGATCTAAGCCCATGAATTCCTGTTATCCGAGTTAAGGGTGAATCTGAAAGGTGACACTTTAGTGAAATAAGTATAGATTTCACTTCCCATGACTCATAACTAAAGGTCGCATACATCAGTGAAACTGTGTGATGCGCTGTATGACAATCGAGAAAACTCTATCAACCTCTTTCATCATCATCAGGTCATTTTAGTCTCCACTACAGGAGCACGACGCTCTCTCGTCCCAAGGAGGATTTGGTCTACACTCCCCACGCTGGCCAGACGGGTTGGGGAGGCCTGATCGATGTTTTATAATAACCCTTAGTCGCCTTGTACGACATCCACGGGAAGAGACGGAGTGATTCTATTCTAGTCTGCCAGAAACCACATCAACCTCTTTAAGGAAGGAATTTTGGTCGCAGGGCGTCGTATTTCGGAAGTTCCGAGGTCGATTGTCGAATGCAACAAGATAGATACACGTTGCCGACTGAACGTACTGTAATTTAAACTATTATACTATACTAGCGGCCCGGTACGTGCTTCGCTACGTATAAAGTGAAATACTAAAAAAAATTCATTGGAACATCAAATTCATTTATTCAAACAAAAAAATATTTTATTAATTGCTAGCTATTTTAAAATTTAATCCAAGACATTTGGATAAACAATATTTTTTGTTTTTCAATTTTGAGCATGAATAAACAAACGGCTGGGGGTACCGACTCTGGAACAGGCAACATAAAGTCGAAGCACGTCCAAAATGAAATGACCGCATGAATGACATAAGAACATGATTGTACTGTCAACACTGAAAAAAGTTTCAATTTGACAGCACAATCCCCATCTGAAAAAAGTTTCAATTTGACAGTAAAATCCCCATTAGCAAAATGACCCGCCATTTATTGAATTCATTTGTTACAAAAAATGTGATAAATGAAGAACCGCTCTACCGATTTTGTGCAAACTTCACATAAACCATCTACTAAAGAGTCCGAACAAAGCCTAAACATTTGGGTTGGATAGATGAGCCCGTTCTTGAGTTATAAAATTACAACGAAAATTGGCATTGATTTATATATATATAGATTATGTTACTCGTATATGTTAGTTTTACGGTATTTATCTATGTACTTATGTTTATTATTAATTGTAAACATGTCGGTCTGTACTAAATGATATTGTTATCTCTCTGTATTATACGGGTCAAGCCCGGTCGTTTGGAAGGCATGCACGGGGATATGGATCCAACGCGTAGAGGCCACTTAAAGAAGTTTGATGTAATGTTGAACACCCGCCGTGACCCGCTCCAGAGTATGTGAATGGAACAATATACCCATGAGCAGTTCTCGGCAGGTATTATACTATTGTTAAGTGTGTTAAAGAATAAATGTTAAATCCACCAAAGTCATCCACATAATAGAAATAGAAATATATTTATTTCAACTTCACACATACAATGGTACACAAATACAACAAGACATTAAGAAGTGTTGTTGAAATTTTGGCCCACCCTCAGGGATCATTGCTGAGATCACTCTGTGATCATCCCTGAGGATGACTTTGGTGGATTTAACACCGATTGCAGAAGTTAGACGGACGGCTGCCATAACTGCTTCTGTTGCTCGTTATTTGCGGCAGGCGGTGGCTTGCCACTCACTAGATGGACCCCCAAAATGCCAGGAAATCGGCCGGAGCAACACCGGTGTGAGTGACTCAGGGATGTCGAGAGGAGTGCTACGACATATTGTTATTACTTATTAGAAATATCAATGGCTTCTACAACCCTAATGAAGATTTTATTTTATACGAAATCATCTTAAATTATTAATTTGGCTAGAAGGAAACAATCATACTTTGAGTGTACGAAATTCGTAGCGTATTCGGAAAAATAAACAAAAAGTTAGGCGGCGTCGTTTTGGAACATTTTACCTGTTAAAATAACATTTCTTGCGATTATTACGTTATGTTGTACATCAATGAATTATTTAACACGTCACGTCACACGTTCTTTTCAAAAGCTCCACTTTTGATCGTGCCGATATGCAAAGACTACTATAAATAAAAGGGAGATATGTGCAGACAAACTGTCAAAACGATACGTCCCCACAAAACCGGTTTTGAAAATCAAAATCGGTTTTGTGGGTACGTATCGTGTATCTTTTTCTACCATACAGTGAGACTGCTAGTGCCATTTCGTTCGCTCAATAGTTTGTTCCTCTATTCCGCTTGGTATATTAACTCTTTATGTGTAGTAACCAATTTCAAACTTCATTGTGCCAACTTCAACGCAAATAATTCATAGTTAATTAATTCAGGTGTTATTTTGCGGAAGTCAAATTTACAGGCAATTTGATCTACACTACTTTGCGTGCTTCCGCCACCAATTAGTTCATGCAAATTACTGCCGGCCGGCACCCGCCCACTACCGTTAGTAGTTGCATGCGACTGCCGTGGCTGCTTTGGTCGTCTCTGCTCCAGCTGCTGTGGTCGTCTCGGCGAATCTCCAACATCTGAAACAGAAGATACATGCGACCGCCGCTGCCCCGACTGCCGTGGTCGTCTCTGCGACACGTGTTTCGCCTCTACGCGAGGCATCCTCAGGCGATCTGTAGATGTTGATGGTTAGAACAACAACCTACAAATGATAAGTCAATCGCATTGCCGGCCTTTATATTGTGTTGGAAGTGGAGGGGGTAGTGGGGGTAATGAAAAATATATTAAGGATAGGAGAATTACTGACGTCAAGTTGTTTATTCATTAAAGGAATTTTTGAATTTTTGTGTTTTATATAATTTCTAATTGTTCCCTAATATTAAGTTTTCTAATCCTTTGTCTGTCATGTAGGGAACAATTAGAAATAATAAAAGTGTAGATCAAATTGCCTGCAAATATATCATTCATTCGATATTGGTTTTTTTCAAAATAATACCAACTCATTCCATTCATGGAATCATGGCAAAAGGAATGAAGCATACTGATGGGATATGTAATCTAATATATAAAATTCTCGTGTCACAGTTTTCGTTGCCATACTACTCCGAAACGGCTTGACCGATTTTGATGAAATTTTGTGTGCATATCGGGTAGGTCTGAGAATCGGCCAACATCTATTTTTTATACCCCTAAACGATTAATGTATATGGCAAAACAACGTTTGCCGGGTCAGCTAGTCTAATATATAAAATTCTCGTGTAACGTGTAACAAACACCGCGGTGTTTGTTGCCAAACTCTATCGAAACGGCTGGACCGATTTTTATGAAATTTTGTGTGCATATCGGGTAGGTCTGAGAATCGGCCAACATCTATTTTTCATATCCTTAAATGATTAATGCATATGGCAATACAACGTTCGCAGGGTCAGCTAGTACCTATATAATAATATTCGTTTATTTAAACTTTCAAAAATTTATCACAAATTAAGGGTACAAAAGGTGCACTAAAATACTAGGAACATTCTCCACTTTGGGTGTAAGTGGCCTACCACAATCTTTAGAGTTAAAGCCAACCCCACCTGCACGTAGTGCACCCTGCCGACTAACGAAAGAGGTTTACTCAAAAGAAAGATAGGGCACTACGTATTTGTAAGCTTGACTGGAAAAATACCTCTCAGAATATTGCAGCCAAATAATAATTATCTTGAGGGTTTTGTATTCCTGCGAGTGAGTGAACTTGCTGCGTTAGCAGTGAAGGTGGTAACGCACGAGCGATAGTTCATGTAGCGAGTGATTGTAAAGCTACGGGAACCGCTTAACATCAGGCGGGCTGTATGCTTGTTTGCGAACCGACGTAGTATACTTATGTCAATAGAGATCTGATAACTCTAAATTGCAACTTTTCCTGACTGTTTTTTAATCTGTACAATTTCAATAACATCCTGAAATATTACCATGCGACAGATTATCCAGGGTTGTGCTGATATCGAAGTTCATTATCGATATTTAACACAATATCTGATTATGCAATGTACACTTATCGATGTACTCGTTCATTGTTCATTCGCTATAATCCAATGACAATAATGGCATTGGGATTGCTTGTGCGTAATTTTCTTTGTTTAAATTTCAATATTTCGCGATAGAATTTCAGGTAGGCGTATAGAATTGAAACCATTTATCTGGGACTCTGACAATATGTAATCTTTTATCGTATCATTTGAACTAAGATTTGCTTAGTCGTTAATCATTAATTTATATCTGCTAAGTAAGTGATGGGAGATCGGGGAGAAAGGTATGAGTGGAGGCGGGCGTAGGACAAAGAAGCGTTGGACGCACTCCTTCTAGATGGTCTGATGACTTTAAGAAAGCACCAGCCGCTTTCTTAAGGCCATGAGACCGTCTAGAAGGAGTGGTTGGATGCGGAAGGAGGAGGATCGTATTTGGTGAACAGCATTGAGGAAGGCTTATATCATAACAATGAGTTCAGGCTGATGATGATGAAATCGTAAATTATTAGCTCAGAACCATGCATCGATTCTCTAATTCATTGTGTAGATAAGAATCTATACAATGATGGACAGACTGTGTATCTAAAACCAGTCTATTTGGAAATTTGAAGTTTTAGTGAAATATGAATACACTTTTATAAAAAACGTATACGCAGAAAATCTATTCGCAAATTTGCAGATGTAGCATTCCATCGATACCATTGCATTAATTTTTTATGCGTTTTTACATCACTTATGTCAAGTTAGTGAAGTTAATTCATTTATATTGCACGGACTTGTTTGTTGTGTATTTGGTATTCAAATTTGGTTGAAATTTCTTGATTAATGATGGCGTGGCGGTGATGAATGGACGCGGAGTTTAGCAGGGATTAAAGCCAATTGAACAGATTACGGAATTACTGGGATAAATGCACTGGGTGCAGAGATGGGCAAAATGCCGGGCATTTACGATAAATGTCCAAAAAGTACTTATAAATTCCCTATTTATGCCCAAAACTAGACATTTATTATTTATTAAGGGATGTAAGGGGTTTATCAACATCTTTGAACCAAAGCCAACTTCACCTGCACGCGGTGCACCCAGCTGACTGACAAACGAAGCTCTGGCGAAAAGAGAGGTAGGGAGCGTAATTGTAAGCTACCCGATTGGGGAATGTACCTCCACCTCACTGAATACCGCAGCCAAATAACAATTCCCTTGAGGGTTGCGAGTGAGGTCACCAGAAATGAAGGAGATGCTGCGTTAGCAGCGGGGGTGGCCACGCGCGAGCGATATTTTATATTGCGAGCGTTAATATGGCTACGGTAACCGCTTCACATAGGCGGGCCGCTTGTCTGCCACCCGACGTAGTATAAAAAAAAATCGGTTGTCTGTAAAGTCGGTTTACTGACGATAGTTGAACGTGACAACGTCATAATAAAATACTGATGGAATGTTTGCAATTTTCAAAAGCAAATTTTAATGGAACGCCTCAGAGCGAGGTAACGCTGCATGAGTCATGTTTTTTCGTGCGTGCAGCCGGCTCCATCGAATTATAAGACGATGTCACGTCAAAAATAAAAAAAAATATTGGGCATTTACAGGTACTGGGCACTTATTGTAAATGCCTGACATTTTGCCCATGTCTAACTGTGGTATACAGGAATGACAGTCGTTTGACCGTGCTGTGGCACAAGTGATAAGAACAATGAGTGTTTTTGTACCATGACAAAATTATGCGGCCTTTTCAGACTGACTTTAGATGATAGTTCATGTAGGGTATGACATTTTATTGTATGAATTTGAAACTAATTCAAGAATCATGACTTTGAAAGTAACTCATGATTGACGAGCCCGGTGGTCGAAGGCTAGCTATGGCTACTTTGATTCCGAGGTCGCGGGTTCGATTCGCACAAGACAAACATTTGTGTGCATAACATGTCTGTTTGTCTTGGTCTGGGAGTCTATGTATTATAAGTACGTATTTAAAAAATAATGTATTTAAGTACATTTATTAGTTGTATAGTACCCATAGTACAAGACTAGATAGCGATGTGTAAATTGTCCAGAAATATTTATTTATTTAATTCATCATGGAAAAATTTATTTCACTGTGACTCCTTTCGAAAAATCACCTTTATATAGTACCACGCGTAACAAGTAATACGGTTACATGCCCACTTACCACCATCTCTTATTGCCATTCAATAACTGAATAGAATGCTTATTCATACCAATGAATAAGCGACTCTATTTCAAATGAATAGAGTCGCTTATTCATTGGTATGAATAAGCGACTCTAGTATCAATTATTGAATCGCAATAAGGGGGCAGCCCCCTTACCACCATCTCTTATTGCGATTCAATAATAGGCTAGACGACAATTTTTTCTTTCGATTTGTTATGTAAGGTCGTCACAATAATATAACTATAGGTGAAAGAATTACTTCGATAGCATAAAAACTTCTCGAGATATGATAACTTGTAAATCACAATTTTGGACTTTCCCGAAAACGCTCCATACAAATGGCTACTGAATTATGACGTCACACTTATATATTTTGTATACGTTAAAACAAAAATTTGTACGACAGCTATGTGAAATACTGCGTTTATGTAGCTAGTGCCATAACAAAAGTTATAGTATTTTTGATTGTTTATCCAAAGTTAATATTTTTTTTTTATAATTTCATTCTTTTAAATTGGACTTTCCCACTACACTTTGATCGATCATAGAACAAGTCGGTCATAAGTTATTAAAATTTCAACATCGCAGATCGTTCTAGTTTTGTATATTTTATGACAGTGATAAGTATTTTTTATAATTTTTTATCATTGTCGTCTCGCCTATTGAGTAGATTGCTTATTCATACCAATGAATAAGCGACTCTATTTCAAATGGAATAGAGTCGCTTATTCATTGGTATGAATAAACAATCTATTCAATTATTGAATCGCAATAAGGGGGCAGGTCTCGTTAGGTCGTAACTACACTGTCACACGTTGATTCGTTTCGTTTTTGGAAACAGCTTACGAAAAATAACCGTTCTTTCTTCATCGATTTCGTGTTTCTGAAAATAAGCCAGTTCACTAGATACTAGCACCAGTCACGCTAACGTGAAAATGGTCGATGGTAGGTTCCGACGAGTCGACAGTACGCGTGAACCACTCTGAACGTGAACTCTGTCGACAACAAAGTCCTGCTCCTCTGTATGAGGTCTTAGTTTCGGATAAGATGGCGGTGTATCATTATTTCGAGATATAAATACTTCAAAATATTTATTTAACCCTCCGCAACAAAAATAACACGGCATGCCTGGTTGGGTCTGTTGGACCCGTATTTTGTAATTATTATTTTTGTATATTGTGATGAATTAACAATGTATATAAACATATTTATTAGAAATCAAACAAAAAATTAATAATAAACGACTTTCAGTCTTTTATAATCAAACAAAAATACTTCTTAGAAATGGTAACAAAAATAGACTTCTTTTAGGTACATCTAATAAAAAATCTTACTTATTTATAGGAGATCAATATCAGACTTAAATTATTTATAGGCACTTATAAATTCCTTACACTTTGGAGAAAAAATACTTTTAAGAGCAGGCACTACAATTACAAAATTACTGCTCATTAGACATACAATTTCCACGATCTCTCTCATATAAATACAATTTTCACGAACGGGAGCGCGCTCCGGACTGCGGGAGGGGAAGCGCGCCTACGCCTAGTCTATTCTCCGAAGCTACTCACAAGCGCAACGCGCGAGAATTAAAATTTTGAAAGTTATCGGCTTGTTTGTACAGGGATGGGTCTCTCAGACCCTACCAGGCATGCCAAGGGTTAACAAAGTAGCCTAATTTCGAGTTATAAACACTTCAAAATATTTATTTAATAAAGTAGCCTATTCTCACGTTCAGTTAGCTTAGTCAATAGAAGATTATAATAGACAATGGCGTTATAAAAGTGCACCAATAAGAGCGAACACAATTTGCTCAGTCCAGAAGTTGATCCTAGTCCATTAACTCGGTTTAACTTCAACATTTATCTTTATTCCACTCAGTTGCAATGTCTAGACAGCAAATAACTACTATAGCAGTTGGGCGGTATACGTTACAATATAAAATGAAATTGAATTTTGTAAATAAAGTAAACTGATAAAAGAAGTATCTACTCAGAGACTTAATAGACGTCTGTCAGACGTGGCAAACGTGAGGTAGAGGATATGTCTATAGGCTAGATGTCATTTTTTGATATGGAACTTGAAAATCACTCCAATTCATACGGGTATCAGGAGCCCTACCGGCTAAGCTAAAGCGGATTCCCATCGAGTTTTTTGATTGCGAAAATTAGACTTCTGTTTAAATTTGTGATAATCATCTTAATTTTATTCGATTGGGTGTCTAAGCCCCTACCGGGTAAGCTTACTATTAGCACAAATTAAAGGTGAAGTTAGATTTTCTCAATCAAAAAATCCAATCGTTTTCGGCTGCAGCTTAAGCGATAGGGCCCCAGGGAGTCTACCGCGCAACGTGAATACGATTACCATTTGGCTAAAATGACACCGTTCGTCCACTAAACGGATATCGTCGCACCGGTGAAACGATGTCCGCCGGTCTTCAATTCCTTTACCAGTGACACGTGTTCGAGGGATCTTTGAATGAATGATATGCTTAGACTTTGACATTTGTAGTTACCGCCGAAAAAACGAATATCGATGGGTGAAGATCCACCGGTAATGAGAACTGTCAGTTGAAACAGTCTACCTTACTGTGGTCGGTTTGAACTGAATATTCGTATTTCTACCAACTTTTGCTAGTTATTACTTATTTTTTGTTTCTATTTGTACAAATATTATGACCTCCTAAACGAATTAACAAAAAGCGGCTATGTAGTTAATCTATACGATGTAAAAGTAGGAGCGAGAGGTATACCAGCAAAATCTCTCTATAACCTGCTGAAAGACCTTGGCTTGCCCAGAAGTGCAGTAAGTTCTATACTAGAACGAGTATCTAAAGCTGCATTAGCAGGTTTATACCAGATTTGGCAGGGCAGGGAGAGAAACACAAGTGAAGTGAAGGTGAGTGTTGATGTACGTCGGAAAGGGGCCCCTTAAACCTACACCCGTGTCATAAGTCTCGGGATCTACTTGGGGTTTCTCTCTCTGCCACACGATGGACCTGGCACCCGCACGGTGAATCCATGGAAGCTAAGAAGTTCGTCTCTCTTTAAACCCTTCTACTATAGTGTATTGTGTGTGTGGGCAACTAATAAAACCCATGACAGGAAACTGGATACTTGCCAGAACGCTATGGAAAGGAGCATGATGGGAAAAAAGCTATCAGATAGAATCAGGAACTCAACCATAATAGAACAAACGAAAAGAACAAACAACGTTACAGTAATAATAAGAAAACTAAAATGGAAATGGGCAGGCCATACCATTAGAGGTAAAGACAAATGGTCAAAGACAATAATGCACTGGTTTACTGGACACAGGAAAAGGAAAAGAGGCAGGCCATTTCGAAGATGGGCCGATGAAATAAGGGTTACAGCAGGTGTAGGCTGGACAACAACGGCAATGGATAGACAAAAATGGAAAAAGTTGGGGGAGGCCTTTGCCTATAAAAGGCAAACAGGCATGGTTATCGATGGAAAAAAACAAGTGGACTTGATACTGCCAATTTAAATGGAAACATGCAACAAATGTGTTGAAGAAGTTATTTTTATTTCATGTAATATGTCTGAATAAAGGCTTTTATTATTACTATAGTGTGTTAGTGCAATATTGAATGTTTGTGTCTTGTAATCTGTGTTTTACACGAACTATGGCGTTAGCGGCATTATCTGCTGCAGCGGAAGAGGAACGGCTCAAGAAGCTCGAGACCTTAGAGCGCAGGATGCTACGTGATAGCAGCTAGCCTATGCTCTTGTCAGAGAGCAGTTTTATTGATAATTTTAGGTTATCAAAGTCGCATTTTCTGACTTTGTGCAACGATTTGGCTCCGTTTTTGTCAACGGCCCAACGCTCATCAGCAGTGCACCCAGAAATCAAAGTAGGTTGATTTATCACGAGAGCTATAAAAAACCTGATGGTCGATGGAAAGTAATCACTGTAGCCTATAGTAATACAAAACAGCGAGCTTCTATTTTTTTTTATACTACTTCGGGTGGCAGACAAGCATACGGCCCGCCTGATGTGAAGCGGTTATCGTAGCCATATTAACGATTGCAACATAAAGTATTGCTTGCGCGCCGCCACCCACGCTGCCAACTCAGTATCTCCTTCCTTTTTTTCTGGTGACCTCACTCACTCACAGGAACACAACAACCCTCAAGGGAATTGTTATTTGGCTGCGGTATTCTGTGAGGTGGAGGTACATTCCCCAGTCGGGTAGCTTACAATTACGCTCCCTACCTCTCTTTTCGCCAGAGCTTCGTTTGTCAGTCAGCAGGGTGCACCACGTGCAAGTGAAGTTGGCTTTGGTTCGAAGATCTTGATGAACACCCCAAAACGGCACGGTCGCAAACACTATAATTTAAATAACTCAAGGAAAATAAATAGTTCGTTCGTAATAACATACATTTATAAAGAATTAAATCATTTATTTAACAGTAAGTACATATATAAAAACAAGAATGTACGTAAATCACAGAGTTAGTTTTAAACCACAGCATAAGTTATAATAGTACTACAAACAGTATGGCGACCCCACCTCGAGTCGAATGTGGAACTGCGCCGCGTATTACGAAAATTCGTTCGTAGTATATAATCTATCCTCAACTAAACTTAAATGGTAAAATGATTTATTTCTTATTTTTAATCAATACAATTAAACTATTTGTTTTTAAATTATTTTTTTCCAGTTTTAACAACGAATTTTACACATTATATCAATGTAATCGTTGATTTGACAGGTCAACATTTTTGGATTTTTATATTCCACAATTTTTATAGATAACTAATAATAATAATAAAATAATAAAATGTTTTATTTTCTCACTAATCAATACAAACACAATCTGTACGTGCAATTAAACAATCAGGTAAATACACCAATGCGACAATAAACATTGGTAGTATCGACTGCGTGAGACTGGAGCCTATGAACTAGGCATAAGCCTGTATCTCAGCGCACCAGTGCTCACCTCTCGGTCAAGACGGAACAATTTACATACCATACATAAATCACGGAACTTTAAGTATAGACAGGCACTATAAAATATAAGATACGTACATATAGCAGTTTGCAAAACAAATCAAAGGGAAGAAAGAACTGACATTAGATTGTACAATAACCAATTACAAAATGTGTGAAATATTTGTTGTATCAGGGTAACTGTATTTAATGCAGTCTCATAATCACAATCATTCAAAATAAACGTTTAGAGATATTTATTAATACAATATTATCAAAAGTATAACATCTTACGTTACAGCGCAAGGTGCATATGCAGTCAACCCTAAGGCTTCTTCACACACATTTGCACAAATGCAGACGCGGTCTGTTTCTTGTATGGAGTGACCGGGGTGTGTGTGTGTTACAACATATGTTTGCACCCATCTCCGTTTTTATTTCAAAATTAATGTATTTATTAACAATTCGTATTATGCTAAACAACATTCTAAGCTGACGATAAACATACATTTCAGAATGACAATTGTATCTTTTTTATTACAAATATAATACGCTCAATTTACATAAAATAATTAGAGGAATTCCTCTGTCATGTATGCTTATAAAATACTAAAATAAATAAAAAAGGTAAATTGCGATTTATAAACTAAAATAGGTAAACAAACTACTTGGGCACGCTGTCACAGTACTACGTATAGTACGAATCACAAGTTAAAGGATTGGCGAACTTGCGGCCGCGGACTTGCGAAGGCGTTCACCAGTCGCTGCAACATTTGGTTGTTGGCAACAGCAGCATCTGCGAGGTCTTCGGCGGCTACAGCTAGCCGCTCCAGTGTCGAAGCAGTAGCTTGAGCTACCCTGTTGTTCTCTTCGGCTGCTGTTGCTAACCGGTCAATTGCATTCGCCAATCTATTTTCATCCTTCCGGGGCACCAACATTAAAACGGTTGCCTGAAAAAAAAAGTTAAATTGTATAAACTTTATTGGTGCATCCTGAAACATAACACATACCGTTGTATATTTTTTCATTAGTATTGAAGTAATGATGACATTTGGCCTACCCTCTCCTTCCCCGGTGTATTTTTGAAATAATGTATTGTATGATAATAATATGCCTTGTTACATCAGATAGTCAGTGCTGTCATATTGGTGGTGTTATAGGGAATGAACCAAAGTAGAAATTATTGTCATAAGATTATTAGCACATAAACAAAGACAGGAAGAAAGTAACAAAAACATGCGTAAGCCTTGTTATACCATAACCCTGGCAGTCATTAATAGATGTAACTTGTCAGTATTTTTAGTTTTGACTAGATACATACCTATAGTAGGTACAGACACTTATAAGAGATACGTATGAACTGCCTAATGACATGGATTAAACCATTTCAATAGGTAGTCCACCTATTGTTTTGTAGGTATACCTACAGTATCAAACACAAATTATTTACTAAGATATCTGTACGTCTGATTCTCGGCTCCTGATTATATATCTCTTTTGTTGACTGTATGTTGTTTACATAATGCAAATTCATAACAAAACATCAGAAAAGTACTTACGTCTCTCCATTTTATGGGGGGTTTGGTGGTTCCAGACCCCACCGCGTTCAGCCTAGCTGCAAGTGACACCCACTTGTCGTTTGGACAAGGGTGCCGCATGCGAGGAAACACGCCCAGTTGCCAGCGCAGGATTCGCGTGCATATAATCCAAGAGCAAACGCTCTTGGGCATTTGATACAACCATAAGCGCTGGCATCTAGAAAAATATAAGTCGACCGTAGTCAGTCACTTGTACACTTCACCTCTTATGTTATTTAATTACAGATAGATGTTTAAAAAAAGCCGTGAAATATCACCTTCTTCAAATAATTTCAAATAAAAATAAGAATTTAAATGTAGGTTATGTAAACAAAGACACACAGTCTAAAAATACTTCGTTTACCACAGATTATAAATTATACCCCACTACATTGTAGTTTTGCGTTTAGTTGTGTTTAATTTGTTTTATTTTTTTTATCAAAGTAATAATCACAATTTAAAATAATAATTTACAGTAAAAATAAATACTATATTTTCTTAAAAATTATATATTATAAGTATTTCTCAAATTCTAGACAAGCTACAACATTATTACGAAACGCAGGTCTTAAAACTAGATAAATCATTCGTTTAAGAACTGTCCGCACTAATACGTCTAGAATTTTGTCTATGGCGATACCCAGTGATTACCACCCAGTTGTCCAACGTTTCCCCGGTACCAATTGGATGAAATTCCATGGGTGGGAATGGACATAAATACCAAGAAATTGAATGAAATTCACTGATTTCCCCGGTAGGCCCCCTGGTCAGAAAACCGGACTGTAACGAATTGGTCTATATAGTCTTACCCTAATTACAAAACTGTAAGTCATAGAAATAGGAACCGCATGTCATCATTTGGCGTATATAGTCAGCTTGCTGCTAAGACCTTAAGTTTGCAACGGGGCCTTACCCTAATAATTACAAAATTATAAGTCATAGAAATAGGAACCGCATGTCATCATTTAGCGTATATAGTCAGCTCGCTGCTAAGACCTTAAGTTTGCATCGGGGCCGGCCGGCGGGGAGGGGCATTGCGTAGAATAACGGAAACGGGCGGCGCTCTCGCTTGTCTTGTAGTCAGTATAACTCCAGACTCACACGTGATAGCGCGATGATCGCTGATATAGACGTTTCACGTTAACCAACGGCCATGTTCACCGCCCCACCCGATTCTTTTCTATTTACTATGTAAAGACGTCACTATAATACCTATAGGTGAAAGATTTATTTCGATAGCATAATATGATAACTTGAAAATTACAATTTTAGACTTTACCGAAAATGCTCTATGCAAAAGGCTACTGAGTTATGACGCCATACCTAGGTATTTTATATGCATTAAAACATAAATTTGTACGACAGCTATGTTAAATATTGAATTTATGTAGCTATTGCACGTAACAAAACGTTATTTTATGTTAAAATATATTGTATTAAATCGTTGTACCATATTTATATTTAGCTGGAAACTAGAACACAAGAATAAACAAAAAAAATTAATGCATATGCACAAATTACTTGGTAATAAAAAAAAAAACTAAAATATTAAATTTGACAGTCGCAAAATAGGATGAGAATATGCGATATTTTTTTATGGGACGGGGGTCCACCACACATTCCCACCACTGTGTATCCAATGTAACCAGGATTAACAGCGATGACCACCAAAAAAAGGCAATGAAGTCCATTGCAGTCTCGGGGGTAAAACTACAACTGCCTTGGAACTCGCAACGAATTTAATCAGAAGAAATTAACAGGAGTAAGAAGCTTATGGAATTTGACTTCCCCGCTCTCTAATCTGACTGATCTATCACGCAAGTTAAGCAACGTCAACCGTAGCCTGTCTATGGATGGGTTTAATTATCTTGAGCCGCCCCGTGCTTCGGAGGGCACGTTAAGCCGTCGGTCCAGATTGTTGGGGGGAACTGAAGATTGAGCTACAGCAAAGCGTGGGAGAAGAACTCGATGCAGTCGTTGCGCGTGTCAATCTAAACGATCACACAAGTTAAGCAACGTAGTTGTCTTTAGATGACAGTCGTTAAGCCAAGTCAGTGGCCTTTGGGCGGCTGGAAAACATTGGCCTCCGCCAACCCTTAATTTTAACACTCGATTTAGGTCTCGCAATCGTAATTATAATGCATTTGCTCTACATGTTTACTCCAACAAGACCTCATATTTGCAAACCCTAGGCTAGGTGGGGTTATTGAGTTAAGTGTCTGCTGAGGACAGCTGTGGATAGATTGACAATAAATAGAATAAAAGTTTGACCAAGCCATCACCTCAAATTCGTAGGCGTCCATAAGAGTAGATACAATGTGTTTAATTTAATTATGGATATAGTGACAAATTTAAATAATTACTGCATACAAATTTAAATAATTAAGCTATTGCTACATAACATTAAAATTTATATTATATTAATTCGCTATTGCGCCATAGATTATTTATTAGCTTTAAGTGTATATAGTTTTAAGTACGATTATAAAATATGTAGACGTTAATTATATAGCAAACTAGCGGCCCGGTACGTGCTTCGCTACGTTTATAGTGAAATAATAAAAAAAAATAGTTGGAACACCAAATTCATTTATTAAAAAAAAAAACAAAATATTAATTGCTAGCTATTTTAAAACTTAATCCAAAACATTTGGATAAACAAAATTTTTTGTTTTTCCATTTTGAGCATGAATAAACAAACGGCTACCGACTCTGGAACAGGCAACATAAAGTCGAAGCACGTCCAAAATGAAATGACCGCATGAATGACATAACAACATGCCTGTACTGTCAACACTGAAAAAAGTTTCGATTTGACAGCACAATCCCCATCTGAAAAAAGTTTCAATTTGACTGCAAAATCCCCATTAACAAAATGATCCGCCATCTAATGAATTCAATTGTTACAAAAAAATGTGATAAATGAAGAACCGCACTACCGATTTTGTGCAAACTTCACCTAAACCATCTACTAAATAGTCCGAATAAACCCTAAACATTTGGTTTAGATAGGTGAGCCCGTTCTTGAGTTATAAAATTACAACGAAAAGTGGAATTGATTTTTATATATATAGATAAGAGCCTTGTCCATGACAGGGGTGCGCTATTTACGAAGTAAGCCGATCTGCGCACACTCAGCGGCATTTTACACCGCTGAGTGTGCGCATATTGCGATTGGCTACGTAAAAAAAAAAAAAAAATAACCCTATGGTCAGAATGTGTCGCCAGTACAATGAAATCCTAGTGTCCAATAAAGATATTTAACACTACTCGTTATATAAGTTTGGGAGGCAAATAATGACTCACCTTAAAAAATTGCATTTTTGTGTTAGATATGTATTGCTTTTATTTCATTATTACTATTGATATAAAACTCATTGTAAATTATTATTTCTCTAAAATGCATATTAATTAGATAATTCTAGCGAATTAAATTTTCATTACAATTTACTAATTATGTAACCTTTCTAGGCATACGTTAATTTGGATTATAATCTAGATCAATACTGTAAAAATCTTTGGTTATAAATGATATCATAATTGTAATCTGTTATGTATGCTAATAAATAAATAAATAAAATAAAAAACCCGCAGTTGACCAGCGTGGTAGGGTATGCTCTAAACCCTTTCGATTGAGGGGAAATTCGTATCCCGACAGTAGGATGATTACGGGTTGATGCCGAGAAACGTGGGCGGGCCGCTAGTTAATAATAACTAGCGGCCCGTCCACGTTTCTCGGCAATCCTACTATCCTATTTTATACTAGCTGCCCGCCCCGGCTTCGCACGGGTAGAAAGTGTTGTTTTCTTTTCCTCGCAATTTTTATGTCTTTTCTCTCCATAAGAACCTTCCATAGACCTTAACGAAAATATTAAAATAAAAATTTGCAGAATTGGTCGAGCCGTTCTCGAGTTTTGCGCTTAGCAACATTCATTTTAATATGGGACCACCTGGAGAGTGTACCCTTTCAAACGAATAAGAATTATTTAAATTGCTGCACAATTGACGGAGAAATCATTGAATTAAAAAAAATACATACAGTCGAACATAGAACCGCCCTACAGGTACAATAAACAACAATAATAGGTAATTCCTGGGACAAAAACTATTCCCATAGTCGCCTTGTACGACATCCACGGGAAGAGACGGAGTGATTCTATTCTAGTCTGCCGGAAACCACACGGCCGTAAGAAGGAAGAGTGGTATACGCGGAATAAATACAGTTTCATCGTCACCACTTCCAGTGAGAATCTCAGCTTCCATTATACATATTTCGCTGCTAAATATTGACTTTACTTCAGGAAGGAGATCTTCCCCAAATTTTAATAATATTTTTGAAAACTCTTGGGCACGTAAAGTTCTATCTACAGTTTCTACTGCCTTATTGTTTTTTTTTTCGCATTCATCTGAAACGATTAGACAGCAATCCTGAAACATCTTCGCTTTGTCACAGTTTCGTGTCTAAAGCATGTCGGTGTTTCCGTTCTGTATCGAGAAAAATATTGAACATTGTATTTGCGTCCTTCCACCTAGAAGTAATATGGCTGCAATACCTGGCGATGCTACTGTGAGATATTATTTTGGCGCCTGATTTCAGCGAGGATTGCTCTCGTCAGGTATGTTTTTCCAGTCTCTCCTGAAGCATCTAAGAAAAACAGTTTCCTCTCGTTGTTTAAAAGACTTTGCAACACAAAATCTTGCTACATAGCGTACCGCAAATGCACGCATTCTTCTGGTTTGTGCGAATATATTATACCAATCGTTCCATTTCAATTTTAGCGTACACGTCTATAATAAACTGACTAAATAGACCACGTTACCTTTGTAAATAAATAAAACGATTGCGTCTAACTTGTAGCAGGTAAGAATTGTTATAGTTTAGCTGAACCATTATGGTTCTGCATCACGTGTTCCAAATCTAGGATTTTTACCTCAACAAAAAATACTCATCAAGTTGAACAACTTTTGCAAAGGCGCCAATTTTATATTTCTTATAGTTTACCGTAACCATTATGGTTCCGTGTTCATCAGGTGTTCCAAATCTTGGATTTATATAGCTCAACAAAAAATGCTCATCAGGCTGAACAACTTTTGCTAAGGCGTCATTTTTATATTTCTTATAGTTTAGCTGAACCATTATGATGATTCTGCATCACGTGTTCCAAATCTTGGATTTATAGACCTCAAAAAAAATGCTGATCAAGTTGAACAACTTTTGCTAAGGCGTCAATTTTATATTTCTTATAGTTTACCGGAACCATTATGGTTCTGCATCAGGTGTTCTAAATCTTGGATTTTTATACCTCAACAAAAAATGCTCATCAGGCTGAACAGCTTTTGCTAAGGCGTCATTTTTATATTTTTTATAGTTTAGCTGAACCATTATGGTTCTGCATCAGGTGTTCTAAATATTGGATTTTTATACCTCAACAAAAAATGCTCATCAGGCGGAACAACTTTTGCTAAGGTGTCATTTTTATATTTCTTATAGTTTAGCTGAACCATTATGGTTCTGCATCAGGTATTCCAAATCTTAGATTTTTATACCGAGAAGGAAATTTCGTGTCCACGTTTTCAAATCGATGCCATTTTCGTAATTGACGTCTCAGAAAACCATAGAATCAACATCCATATTGATATTATGACATTTCAACCCCATCGCACCCCCACAGGAGTGCTCTTGTGTCACGTCGATTATGTTAGATTATAAAATAGCTGTTGTTTTCGGAATCAGCGACCCGATAAACCATAAAAACAATACCTATAACGATTTTCAGACGTTTGCACCTCATTTCACCCCTTTAGGGGTTGATTTTTGAAAAATCCTGTAACACGTGTTTACTCATTTATCTATAGAAGTGCTCGTGTAAAGTTTCATATAAAATAGTCCAACTAATCTTGGTTCCCCATACAAACTTTGGACCCCCGTTTCACCCCCTTAGGGGTTGAATTTTCCAAATTCCCGTCTTAGTGAGCACCTACGTCCTAAAAGGAACCCCCTTGCAAAATTTGAGACTCCTAGCACTTGTAGTTTCTGAGATTTCGTGATGAGTGAGTGATTTACTCTTTTATATATATAGATAAATAAAACAGAATGAAATTACCTGCTGGAACAATTTGAAAGACACAAGGCCTCCTCTGTCGACCTACGGTGTTGGTAGCTCGACATAGAAGAGCACCGTAGTCTCGTTCACTCGCAGCACGGTACCGAAGTTCACTCGCAGTTCCTCCAGTTGATACTAGTTATTGGATGGAAAAATAGGAAAATTAATATTCAATGGGAAAATTATTAATTTGAATTGAAGTGAAGACATTTAATCTATCCTTTGCTTAGTCGGGCAGCTTATGCCCTACCTCTTTTTCGACAGAGCCTCGTTAGTCCTTCAGCAGGATGCACCTGGTGCAAGTAAGGTTGGCTTTCGCTCTAAGATAGTCGTCCTCAGTCGTTCACTCTTGACAGAGTGGTCGTGGTTTCATCATGCGTAGAAGACGCATAACGCACTGGATAACGCAGCCCTCGCGATGCGTCTCCACTTGTTGCAGTCTTCAGCGTTACGGGAACACTGGACTATAGTGTTTTGTGTGGCAGCCTTTATTAAGTCTGTCCAATGCGTAGGTGATCGACCTCTGGACCGATTGCCTTCACCACTTGCCCCTGGACAATGAGTCGCCCCATGGAATTCTTGTATGAACGATGTGTCTAAGATAGTAAGGAGCCACTTATATACCCAACGTTTGTTTGGCACCTAACGTGCTATACAAAAAATAACATAGCTGTTAAAGGGTTTTCTAAAGCATAAAAAAATAACTAAGGACATAAACATGCTTGATTCAAGATTTTGAAGCGCTGTAGCTTCTTCCTCACCATATCTCGCAGGTGATACTTGAAAACTCTCCCCGCTGTTGTTGAACTGCCAGTAGAAAGTGACATCAGCAGGATCAGCGCTGACAGTACAGCGCACACGGAGCGGCTCATCCAGCCTGGCTCCAATCAGCAGTGGCGTTGGTTGAGCACATATCGGAGCATCTGGGGAGAATATAAACTGTGTTATTTGAAGTCGAAGGTCGAACAATGCTGTCTACATATCCCTGAAGGTCAGGTGGTAACTGAGGAAGCGCGATATAGAATTTCTCTATCCTTTCGTTTTCGTCTACCTTATCTATAATGAGGAATCATAATCTTGGGGTATAAGTGGTTCATCACCATCTTTGAACCAAAGCCAACTTCACCTGCAAGCGGTGCACTCTGCTAACTGACAAACAAAGCTCTGGCGAAAAGAGAGGTAGGGAGCGTAATTGTATGCTACCCGACTGGGGAATGTACCTCCACCTCACAGAATACCGCAGCCAAATAACAATTCCCTTGAGGGTTGTTGTGCTCCTGCGCGTGAGTGAGGTCACCAGAAACATAGGAGATGCTGCGTTGGCAGCGGGGGTGGCGGCGTGTGAGCGATATTTTATGTTGTGAGCGTTAATATGGCTACGGTAACCGCTTCACATCAAGCGGGACGAATGCTTGTCTGCCACCCGACATAGTATAAAAAAAAACAAAAAAAAACAAAGTGTTGTTGATTTTGAGCTTTTCAGATTAGTGCGCACATTGCAGATGCACGGCAGATGGTGAAGGAAGCATGTAGACCGGAGATCGGGTGGGGCTATGAGATATTTGACAACTACTCTACATGAATCGATGCCCTCAAAAAAACGACTGGAAGTGGTTGGACGTGGAAAGTGAAGGATCGCATTTGGTAGAATGCATTGGAGAAGACCATCGGACTGGTCCACAGGCTAAAGGTTGCGCAGTGAGCGATGGAGAGGACTATGCTCGGGGTTCCTCTGAATGATGGAATCTAGAACGAAGACATTCAACAGAGAACCGAAGTTGTCGACATAGCCAGTTAGAGTTTGCAAGCTGAAGTGACAATGTGCCGGTCACATCTGCCGAGTAAGTGATAGCAGATGGGGGATGAAGGTATTAGAGTGGAAGCCATGCGTAAGACGACGAAGCGTTGGACGCCCTCCTTCTAGATGGTCCGATGAGCTTAAGAAAGCCGCTGGACGCGGCTGGATGCGGAAGGCGGAGGATCGTATTTGGTGTAAAGCATTGGGGAGGCTTATATCCAGCAGAGGGTAGATACAGGCTAATGATGATTGTAGACGATCTATCAAGCAGTGTGTAGATACAGGTCGATGATGACATACATTGCACTCTAAGATAAACAGCCTGGCTGCTGGATTCTCCCATCTGGTTGGCTGCTCTGCAGGTGTACAATCCTCCGTCCCTCCTCGCCACTCGCTGGAGAACCAGAGACTTGGTGCTGATGAACACTCCTGATGATATGTTTTGCGTTACTTGCATGTCCTGGAAAAAATACGTAACTTTAATGTCATGAACCGATTTTGATGTATGGTGTGGTAGCTAGAGGCAGGGATGGAAGTCAGTCAAAAAAAGACCCGTCGTGGGATATCTGGCACATATGAAATACCAAGACTATCCTTTAGAAGATCCTTGGCTCTTTTAGTCATTTACTATTCGTGCGGCACAGCTATGGAACAAACTGTCTGGGCATATTAGAGAGAGCTGTACAGGCGCTACTTTCAAAAAGAAAACTGAACTAAAGGTGCACTACATTACTCATGACGAGTGATAAGTTTCCATTAGTGTTGTTAAAAAGATAGTAAAATGTTATGCATAGGTTGCTTAACTCATGTAAAAATTCGCAATTTTCCTGCTGTTTTGCTCGACTTCTAGGAGGAACTCGACAGCAGCAACAATCACTTTAAGTCAATGATTCTACTAATATTAAACACTATAGTGATCACTTACAGCATAAAACACTTTATCAATAAAAATTAAATAAAAAAATAGTTTACCCTTGGTTTAAAATTTCGGGTCTATTTGTGTACTAAAGTGTTGCCTTCATACAAAAAAACCGGACAAGTGCGAGTCGGACTCGCCCACCTAGGGTTCCGTAGGTACGTAGTATCACTATTAAATTTGATATTTTTCATTATAAATAAGAAATAATGCGTCGAAAAAAATAAATAAAATATATTTTGCAATGTGTACATCAAGCCCTTTCATATGATACCTTAATTGAACTACATAGTAGTTTCAATTTGAAATTTCGACACCCTATAAAAAATATAGACCCCCTATTTTTTAAGATCTATTTACAAATGTATAGTTTTGAGATTTATTCCTATACTTGTAGTCTATAACGATGTTACTTGCCAAATTTCATAGTTCTAGGTCAACGGGAAGTACCCTATAGGTTTTGATTCCCTTGAGTGTGTCGAAATATGCGTTTTTTTCTGAATAAACGGCCGTAACTTTTTTCTACGTAAACTTAGCAGTTTGATTATTTTACTACTTCATGGGACCGTAGACCTGAGTATACAGTTCAAATTTCAGCTTGATACCTCCACGCATTCTCGACATAGAAATTCTTGACAGACAGACAGACAGACAGACAGACAGACAGACAGACAGACAGACAGACAGACGGACAACAAAGTGATCTTATAAGGGTTCCGTTTTTCCTTTTGAGGTACGGAACCCTAAAAAGTATACTGTCATAATGACAGTTCATTGTTATTAAAAATTGGACCGCTGCACGAAAGAACAACGTGTTTTCATTGTCGAGTAATATTCAATTACCGCACGAGCCATTTCCTGTTTGTGTAATACCCCGTTTTCGTGATCAGAATTAGTCGCCCAGAGTCATGCGATTTAAGCTGTTGGACTTTTTCCTTTGGGGGTTTTAAAGGTTTTGCCAACAAAGAAAATAAGTAGTGTATCAACGAAATTCTTTCGAAAAACCATAATGGATTTTTTTTTTCATTTAACTTTGCTTCTGGAGAAGGAAGAAAGTTTTTATTTACCCAATACGCTATTCCATACCGGGTGTAAATGGCTTTCGCTTCAGCCAAAGCCAACGTCACCAGAACGTACACCCCGCTGACTCCTTACTTCTTGATGATCTCATTCACTCGCAGGAACACAATAACCCTCAAGGGAATTTGGCTGCGGTGTTTTGTGACGTGGAGGCACCTACTTCCCCAGTCGGGAAATTTGCAATTACGCTTGCCCTACCTGCCTTTCGCCAAAGCCTCGCTAGTCATTCAGCTGTGTGCACAGCCTGCAGATGAGATTGGCTTTGGCTCAAAAAGGCGAGCCACTTACACCGCTTACTTTATAATAGCGCTATTATTGTAAGACAAGACACACATTTCGACTCACTCACGTTATGGTACCAGGAGATGCGATGCTCCTTAGGGTTGGCTCTGATGTTGCACTCGAAGTACACGTCGTCCCCCTCCTTGATATCATTTGGGTTAAGGGTACTGCCCAGAGCCATCGTCAACACTGGCTTATCTGCGGAAATTTAAACTTTATTACACGTTACATACATATTTTTTTGTATTGAGTATTAAATACGCCACTGACGATACGTCCCAACGATGACGTGACTCCTTGCAAAATCGACATGTGAACGTCTAAATTATGCACTTGTCAAAACCGCGATTTCTACTCCTATTTGGAAGCATTTCGAACGCAACGTAAATCTGAGAACCTACATTCATAGCAGCAGTAGTCTACAGTTGTTGTAGTATGCGGTGGGTTAATCCTCACCTCAGTGAACCGCAGTGTCTATAATAATAATAAATAATCAATAATCCTGGACAACTTATGCACTGCCAACTAATCCCAAACTAAGCAAAGCTTGTACTATGGGTACTAGTAGTTTTTTTTTTTTGTAAATACATACAAATAATACGTAGAAAACACCCAGATTATGACAAACATACTTGTTCATGCAAATAAATATTTGTCTTGTGCGGGGATCAAACCCGTGACCTCGGACTCAAAGTGGCCATTGCGAATCATTTGATCACCGAGCTTGTCAATAGTCATAATAGGCAACTGTTACTGACTGACTGATTTATGAACGCATAGAACAAACCACTTGAAGGATCAGGTTGATTTTTTGCAAACAAGTAGCTATTATGACGTAGCCAACCAGTAAGAATGGATTTTGGAAAATTCCCACGAGACACTGGGATATTCTCGTATGAAGGTGCGAACGTAATTCAGTGTAAAATTGAATGACTTCTATATGGACCACGTCTCGTCCATCTTGCTAGCGTCAGCAGTTTACGAGAAATGAAAAAACGGGCTAGTTCACGTTAGACACTGGCGCGAGCTCAGCAAAAGCAAATACAGTAAAATCCGTTTCATATTATTAAATAGCAGTATTAATCTATATATATATGAACCCCTACCACCCCCTACATAGCTTTTTGGTCAGGTCCTTCGAGCCGGATTTGAACCAGCGACCTATGGATTTCGATTCGATATCTTCTTACGATCGACGTCAGTTTGGATGCATCGTCAGTGGCGGGCTTTAGCCTTTTAAGCCTTTTTTCGAACTACGCTAGAATTTTAGTCGAGTACAAGTACTTTAGTAATTAAATATGTCGGAACAACGTAATTTAGTAGAAAAGTTTAACAGGTAAATTAGTCAAAACGATCCAATTTGTGTTCTACTTATATCGCGAGTAGTGTATACATAATATAAATAGTATTTTTTATAACTTTTGAACACATAAACCAAATTGTTGATTTATTTGAAACCAATGCGTTTGACGCCCTCCTTCTAGATAGTCAAATGACCATAAGAAAGCGGCTGGATGCGGAAGGCGGAGGATCGTATTTGGTGGAAATTATTGGGGAAGGCTTATATCCAGCAGTGGGTAGATACAGGCTGATGATGTTGATAATGATGATGAAACAAATTTGTAGTCTCTGTTGATCTCTTATTTGATTTACCCATTTTTTTATACTACGTCCGATGGCAAACAAGCAATTCTAATCGATCACGCAAGTTAAGCAGATAGGTTACGTTGACCGTAACCTATCTGTGAACGGATTTATTTATCTCCATCATATCGGAGAGCACGGATGACAGTCGGTAAATAAATAATAAATAAATATTCCTGGACAAATTACACTACGCCATATAGTCTCAAACTCAGCAAAGCTTGTATTATGGGTACTACGAGTATATAACTGGTAACGTTGCCAAAGATAACGTCTCCATTCTCATTTAGCAGTTGATGCTATCATGTCATGTAGTCCGAAGCTGTCACTTTCATCAATGTAGTACCTAAGTAAGAGGCCAGTAAGACACGGAAATCTCTATTTTACTGATCGACGTTGACATAACCTATAAGTTGACGTAACCTTTAAGTTGAAATACTCCCAATCCTGGCCTGTTCCGACAAAAATTCTTCGTGGTACGGGTTTCTGGGACTGGCGGTATATTTATTTTGATTTTTTCATTTAGGAACGCTTCATGTACTACTCAGCTAAAATCATGTATGGGAGTTCGCCATTGTTCTTTCTTTTTTTGTAAATACACATTTATTAACTAAACATTCTGGGAAATTATATATGTATAGAAAACACCCACACCAAGACAAAGGGACATATTCATGCACACAAATGTTTGTCTTGTGTGGGGATCGAACCCGCGACCTCGGAGTCAAAGTGAACAATGCTAGCCATTCGACCACCCGGCTCGTTAAGCGTCTTACGACACTGTCTTAAGACAGAGGCGTTTTTATAAATAAAAGCGTGTAAAAACGTCAGAACCTTTGGTAACGAAAGCTGATTTCTAATAGTTCCTAATTTTGTAGATGGACTTTAAGCGGAAAGGAAACGAAAGCATTTCCTTTCCGCTTAAAATTAGTTTTCAGGGTCCTTGTCTTTGACCGTCGAGGTAATGGTAATAAATAACTGGATTTAGAAACTCGCCATTGCGTTTTAGATGGAGTATTTTATATGGAAGGAGTACATTTTGTTGCGTAGAAAAAAAAACGGGTTGCACTCCGAGAGAACCGGCAGAAGTGAAAACTTGAACATTAACGTTTGCATTTTTGAATATTTAGGAATGTTTAGGGAATAATTTCGCACGAATTGCTTAATTTATCAGTATAAAAGTACTATCATTTTTGTAGTAAAATACAATATTCATTTATTGTGCTATCATACACAAACATGACAATTTAATATTAAAAATAAACAGCAGGAGCAGGCAAACATTTTCGCCGCGCGGTAGAAAGAGAGGGGGATATTATTTTCTCTCCTACTCCGCGCCGGTCCGCGCCGCTCCGTCTTACGAATTTTCGATCAGGCCACGTGTCCTTTACCCATCCCCAAAAGTGCACAACGCCGCTAAAGAAGTTTTCACTTCAAAAAGTACTTATACGAACTTGACTGGCTAAAGCCAGAAATGTATATATCATTTTTATATACAACGTCAGGCAAGCAAACAAGCATGCGATCCGCCTGATGTAAAGCGGTTACCGTTGCCATATTAACGCTCGCAGCATGACAATTTGCTCGCGCGCCACCACCCCGGCTGCCTTCTCCAAAACAACTCCTTCCTGCCTGATGACCTCACTCATTCGCAGGCACACAGGAACTCTCAATTAAATTGTTATTTGGCTGCGGTATTCTGTGAGGTGGAGATACTTCCCCAGTCGGGCAACTTATGCAAACGCTATGCCCTACCTCTCTTTCGCCAGCGCCTCGTCAGTCTATCAGCATGGTGCACCACGTTCAGGTGAGGTTAGCTTGGACTCAAAGATGGTGGTGGGCCACTTACATCGCATCTCATCCCATCCGGCTGATGATGGCTATGTAACTAAGAAACTGTTTCTCTTCTGATTCTTTATCAATAAACTAGCTGTGCCGGCGACTTCATCCGCGCGGAATAGTTATTTTTAGGGTTCCGTATCTCAATAGGAAAATCGGAACCCTTAGAAGATCACTTTCTTGTCAGTCTGTCTGTCTGTCCCTCTGTCTGTCAAGACCCTCTATTTCGAGAATCCGTAGAGGTATCAAGCTGAAATTTGAACTGTATACTCAGGTCTACGGTCTCATAAAGTTGTAAAAAAATCAAACAGCTAAGTTTACGTAAAAAGTTACGGGCGCTTATTCAGCAAAAAACGCATATTTCGAAACATTTTCAAGGGAATCAAAACTCATAGGGTACTTCCCGTTGACCTAGAACTATGAAATTTGGCAAGTAACATCGTTATAGACTACAGGTACAAGAATAAATCTCGAAACTATACATTTGTAATTAAATCTTAAAAATAGGGGGTTAGCTTCCTGAACTATTTACGTACGGAACCCTCGGTGGGCGAGTCCGACTCGCACTTGTCCGGTTTTTTTACTATTTATTTAATATTAATAAAAATAAATAAAACTTCTAAAATAAAAGTAAGCCTAAGTTACTCCTTATTACATCAGCTACTGCCAGTGCCACGTCAAGATCGGTCCAGCCGTTTCAGAGATTAGCCGGAACAAACAGACTGACAGACAGACAAAAATTGTAAAAATGTTATTTTACTATGTACCGTGTATAAATCCATACGCATTCAGTAAAAAGTGGTCATGTTAATATTATGTACAAACAGACAATCCAATTTTATTTCATCATCATCATCATCATCAGGTCATTTTAATCTCCACTACAGGGGCACGACCATCTGTCGTCCGTCCCAGACAGAAGGAGGATTCGGCCTACACTCCCCACGCTGGCCAGACAGGTTGGGGAAGCCTAATCAATGTTTTATAATGTATTTTCCTTATGTCGCATTGTACGACATCCACGGGAAGAGACGGAGAGATTCTACTCTAGTCTGCCGGAAACCACAAGGCCAATTTTATTTATCTCTATAGATTATGTAATTATTTGCCTCCCTTAGCAGCGACATTATATTTACTACGTCGATATTTCTTAGAATGTTATGCATTTAACGAGCTATATTTTTTTTTTCTCAACAGTCCTCTGAACCAATTAGTTCCTCTACGGATTCTTCTTACAAGTCGTGTCTTTGTTTGTTTTCCTCATTAATTGCAACGTTCATTTTCTGATTTACTTTTAAGGTATCATTAGGTAATTAACTTTCTGAAACAAGTTTTATGAAAAAAAAATGTTTTAAAAATAACGCTTTTATAGACTGGCACCAACAGACAGCGGGTATCTTCGCACGCGGAACCGCGATTTCGAATCGGTTCTATTGCGATTGGTCGTGTGGTTTCCGGCAGACTAGAATAGAATCACTCCATCTCTTCCCGTGTATGTTGTACAAGGCAATTATGGGAAATACATTATCAAAGATCAGGGCTCCCCAACCAGTCTGGCCAGCGTGGGAAGTGTAGGTGGAGAAAAAAAAATGACCTGATGATGATAACTATTGCGATAAAGATGCGATGAAGTATTAATACAGTCGTATGTTACAGAGATAAATTGAAAAAATGTCTGCCTGAAAGTAATAAATTATAGGATAAGAAACATCTCATATCATTATTGTCATCGTGTTTTAAGATTCGCACTTCACATATCACATTCATCGCATATGCACACTCATTGCATACCATACAATCCAAGAATTTAATATACCTACTGAAATTTTTACCTTTTTTTTGTTTAACTTTGTATTAATTAAGTACTTGTCGATATGAAAGAGCGGAGCCCCCTGGCACAGATTTTATACCTAAAAGGAGACTCCGACAATGTGAGTTACAACAATGTTATTAGAAATAAAGAATTACCTATTTGATTTTTGACGTGACAACGTGTTATAATTCGATGGAGCCGGCTGCACGCACGAAAAAACATGACGTATGCGGCGTTACCTCGCTCTGAGGCGTTCCACTAAAATTTTCTTTTGAAAAATGCAAACATTCCATCAGTATTTTCTTATGACGTTGTCACGTTCAACTATCGCCAGTAAACCGACTTTACAGAAAACCGATTTTTTTTTTAAAAAAAAAGGTTCAAATGGCGCTTATAGACGCATGAGGTAAGAATGTAGCAGTTTGTTGACGGATTGAGGTACACTGAGACGGAAAATTTAGTATTTATTAATTTATTTATATCTAGGAAAACCAACAGTTAAATATAATAATATAAAAAATAATTAGAAATTGCCATTGCTGTCTAGAGTGGTTAATGATTATTATTGACGATCTCGGTGGTCGAATGGTTAGCAATGGCCACTTTGACTCCGAGGTCGCGGGTTCGATTCCCGCACAAGACAAACATTTTGTGTGCATGAACATGTCTGTTTGTCTTGGTTTTTTCTATGTATTATAAATATGTATTTACAAAAAAAAATGTATTTAAGTACATTTACCAGTTGCTAGTACCCATAACACAAGCTTTGTGCTTAATTTGGGACTAGATGGCGCTGTGTAAAATTGTCGAGAAATATTTATATATTTATTATAGGTATTTAGGAGAACCAACAGCTAAATATGATAATATATAAAAAAAAATATTTTAGAAATCACCATTGGTGTCTAGAGAGAAAAAAATACTTTTAGTGATTTTGACGCATTTACTGCTATTAAACTTTTTAAAATAATTGAACAAAAACTTTTCGTGTTTTCATTCCAATTTTCCTTGTTGCCACTTTAGCACTGCCACCAATTTTACGCATTTTGACAGAGCCTTTTTGATACTTAAAATGTTTACTTCTTCTTTTCTATCCTCCATACTATGGGCACAACAGTTGTATAATAATCACATGTAAAATAGACAGGTCGAAGCATTGATCACATTTTATTTATTTTTACCTTTTCTAAAGCAGCAACAACGTGGGCGTGGGAAACCTAAATATTGGGCGCCTGTTCTACTAAATTCAACTGTTCTATCATTTGAATAAATTGAACAATTATTTCAACTATTATAATTATTTTATATACTAATTATTTCAACTTTGTATTTATTTTGAAAACTTTAACTTTGTTTACAAAATGATTCTATTCTATAAATTCGACTTTCTTTTTTCAAGCTAGGTTGTTGTGTTCCTGCCCGTGAGTGAGGTCACCAGAAAGAAAAGGAGATGCTGCGTCGGCAGCGGGGGTGGCGGCGCGCGAGCAATATCTTATGTTGCAAGCGTTAATATGGCTACGGTAACCGCTTCACATCAGGCGGGCCGTATGCTTGCCTGCCACCCAACGTAGTATTAAAAAAAAAAAAAAAAAAATTGGTGTACGATATCCAATTGAATAAACAACATAGAGTATCCAAATGAGCAGGAGTTACATATAATGAACAATGTTATACATAGGTAAGACCTGACATATGTTTCCAAATTATTTTATAAAACAATTCATTACAAGAATACAATATTATTAATTATTTTGTGGCATCGGCATCAACCCATAATAACCCCACTGTTGAAACATGGATCTCCCCTCAATCGAAAGGGTTTCAAGCTACTCCACCACGCTGCCTAACTGCGGATTGGATGGTGAGGAGGAGTCTTAATAAATTTATAATCTTACATATCATCATCATCATATGTACAAACAGACAATCCAATTTTATTTCATCATCATCATCATCATCAGGTCATTTTAGTCTCCACTACAGGAGCACGACCCTCTCTCGTCTGTCACAGACAGGAGGATTTGGCCTACACTCCCCACGTTGGCCAGACGGGTTGGGGAGGACATATATATCTTTATAAAAAAAAAGAAATGTCATGTTATATAGATATCGTTGAGTACGAGCTCGGTGGTCGATGGTTAGCAATGGCCACTATGTCTCCGGGGTTCGATCCCGCACAAGACAAATATTTGTGTACATGAACATGTCTGTTTGTCTTAGTCTGGATGTTTTCTATGTATATATGTATGCATTTACAAAAAATATATATTTAAGTATTATTTCAGTTATCTAGTACACATAGTAGAGACTTACAAGCTTTGCTTAGTTTGTTGGGACTAGATGGCCGTGTGTAATTTGTCCAGGAATATTGATATTATGATGGCATTATGCGGAACGGATGATGTATCAATATTGATACCACAGAATTAGGCTACTATATAAATTGGTTAGGTTAGGCCTCAAACACAGGCAGTAACTAACATAGGATGCATAACGGGGCGACATAGTCACAAGTGTGACTAAGCTCCTTAAATAAAAGAAAAAAAAAAAAAAAAAGAATTAGAAATTTGATAGTATCATTTTATAACACTATTTAGTAGATATATCTGTCGCGTGTTACAAAACGCTTTATGTGTCTTTGCAGATTTACATTGACAAAACGCTCTACTGAATCGCTGGAAAATCTCGCCGTGTGCCGCCTCCCTAAGGACGTTGGATAACCTCAAAATGTGCATGTCACGCCATTATAGAATATCTGCGACGATTCCCACTGGCCATCCATTCAAATTCGCCTACTGCAAACCCATATAATATTCGGACGTATTGCTGATAGTGCAAATCGGAATGATTGACGTGAATTAATAGCATTCGAAATTGCGATAGTAAGTGTAAAATCAGTGACAGTCGCTCTGCGTCATTGAAATAATGTTCGAATGTGGGTGGTTTTAGTTCCGAATTGAGACAAAGGCTTAGCAATTACGATAGATAGATAGATAGAATATGCATTATTTGCACTATTCAAAAAAATTTGTTAGCATACAGAAAAATTCCACATATAGAATATGTATGTGCAATGGCCGTGTGGTTTCCGGCAGACTAGAATAGAATCACTCCGTTTCTTCCCGTGGATGTCGTACAAGTCGACTAAGGGAAATACATTATCAAATATCGATCAGGCATCCCCAACCCGTTTGGCCAGCGTAGGGAGTGTAGGCCAAATCCTTCTTCCGTCTAGGACGGACGAGAGAGGGTCGTGCTCCTGTAGTGGAGACTAAATTGGACCTGATGATGATGATGTGCAACAAGGCGGGCTTATTGCTAAAACCAAATGAATAAAATAAGGTCATTGAAAAGACCTTATTTTCAATGCCGAGAGTCATACAAGCATACGGCCCGCCTGATGTTACCGTAGATAGCTACGTAATCCTTTTACATCAGGAAGGTTTCTTGTATGATTGTTGCAATACTCTTGGTATTGCAACTGTCCAGCTATAATACAAGAAGTATTGGTCGCGCGTTTCCACCCCCACTGTTAACACAGCATCTCTTATCTGGTAACCTCGCTCACTTGCAGGAACACAACTAAGATATTTTTTTCGGTATGACGGGCTCGGTGGTCGAATGGTTAGCAGAGTTAGTTAAATTGATAAGACACTTTGACTCCGAGGTCGCGGGTTCGATCCCCGCACAGGGCAAACATTTGTGTGCATGAACATGTCTGTTTGTCTAGGTCTGGGCGTTTCTATGTATTTAAGTATATATTTAAGTACATTTATCGTTGTCTAGTACCCATAATACTAGCTTTGCGCTTAATTTGGGACTAGATAGCGCGTGTAAATTGTCCAGAAATATGTATTTTAATTGTTCCATTCGGGGTCGAAACCCTTGATCCATGGGGTCCCAGCACAAAATCCTTTGTAAAAGTATTAAGAAAAAGATTGGTCGACGTAACTGGTGACTCAAAATCTGGCACATTCCTCGCCCAAAGGATCAGTTTAGCCATCCAGCGAGGTAATGCTGCTAGCATTTTGGGAACGATGTCACATGGGCCAAACTTTTTACATTTATTTTAGTTTTAGGTTAGTTTTATTTTAGTATTATTTAGTTTTATGTAGTTTAGTTTTATAGTTGTATTATATGGTTTGTTTTGTGAAAGAGCTATTCGTTAAACCTTCGTTTGTCAGTCGGCAGGGTACACCGCGTGCAGGTGAAGTTGGCTTTGATTCAAAGATGTTGATGAACCATGTACACCCCAAATAATAATAACACCGGTGTTGCCCCCGGCCGTTTTCCTGCCATTTCGGGGGCCCATCTAGTGAGTGGCAAGCCACCGCCTACCGCAAATAACTAGCAATAAAAGCAGTTATGGCAGGCGCCCGTCCCTCTTCTGTAATAGCCCGGTATTAAGTTCACCCAGACCTCATCTCCATAACCTATTTATTTTCCATCACACTTCGCAATAGTCTCAACGCCTGCCGAGACCTGCTCATGGGTATGTCGTTCCATTGACATATCCTGGAGCGGGTCACGGCGGGAGTACAACATTACATCAAACTTCTCAAAGGGGCCTCTACGCGTTGGATCCATATCCCCGCGCATGCCTATCAAATGACCGGGCTTGACCCGTGATTAAAAAGAGATATAATAATAACTTTATTTCAGACGTAACAATTTTGTCAATAATACGGGTTAGTAAACAAGTTGGTAACAATATTTTGAACTTAATAACTATATAAGAAATAATTAAATTAAATTGTGTTGGGAGTAATACTGTTATATTATGTGCATCCACTCATACATACATACAACAATATACATTTCGATACCTCCAATGAACACTACTCCAACTCAAAACATACACATCCAGATACACACCGCTAATGCATAATGTTACTGAAGTATTGAATCGATTTAGATAAAAAAAAGAAAACTATCGAAATTTTTGTTGGCGTAGTGTTCCTTGGAGGCATCGATAAATGCCTGCATGAGTAAGTACATGCACACAACTACGTGCGGCCCAATACAACCGCAACCAATGATATTACATATAATATCATTGACCGCAACCCAATGTTTCTGTATAGGACAGACGGGTGCCCACCACACATTCCCACCACCGTGTCTCCTGTGTAGCCAGGATTAACAGCGGCGACCACCAAAAAAGGCAATGAACAATGAAGTTCATTGCAGTCCCTGGGGTAAGACTACGGCTGCCTTGGAACTCACAACGAATTTAATCAGAAGAAATTAGTAGGAGTAGGAAGCTTTTGGAATTTGACTTCCCCTCTTAGCAATGTGAGAGACAGCAATATGGCAAACAAGGCATTAAAAGCCTAAAGAGATGGCTAGTCAAGTGAAGCTCAACTGCCGTGCACCACGGATTTTAAGTATCTAACACTATTGGGGACCTAAAACATTGAGTTGTTACCTAACACATCGATTCCAATAATAAGAATTGCAAAATCGTCTGAACGCTTGGTAATTCTCCCATGTTGCTACCAAATCAGAATGTCTGAATAGGACAGTCAAACCTTTCTGCAATGAATAAAGAATAGTGTACTTACAAACAACGCTCATCCTGAATGAATCCTCCAAGGCGACGCTCAGAACTGGGTTATCAGCTCTGCAGCGTATGACGGCTCCATCGTCTTCTGGTTGAGGTAGCATCACCAAACGACTGACTGTAGTCGTTTCATTAGTGTGCTCCGTGTGCTGTAGGAAAAATATATTTATTAGGAAATATCAACTTATCTTTTTTTTTATATTATAAATATTATTAGAATATTCAAAATGACACCCGACTTTGTATAAACAAAGTCGGGTAAAAGCATACGATCCGCACGATGGAAAGCAGTTAATGCATGCTATGAACGACTGTAACATCAGGGGCATCTCACTGAGTTGCCGACCCAGTGAACCTCTTCGCGCGTTTTTTAAGGAATTCCATGTTAATGTCCCCCGGGAAAACCTAGAACTAATTATAAATGGACTAAATTTGTTAGTTATTATTAAATAACTAAACACATAGTTAACCCATTTTTAAGTAGTTACAGAGCAGCTATCCCATGCACAGGTAGTTTGTTCCAAAGGTTTATGTAAGTTAGGTTTAATCAAATTTTGATAAACTGATTGTTCGATCGTTAAGGGAGCTAATAGAAATTTCATATAAAATCTGACTTAAGTACATAATGTATAATGTCCAACTAAAACCTATTAGAAAATCACAAAGTAAATTTATTTTTAAAAAGAATGTGCGTGCCTATCTTATTGAGGCATTGTCAGAGCAGTGAGCACACACATTCCCACCACTGTGCCTCCTGTGTAGCCAGAATTAACAGAGGCGACCACCAAAAAAGGCAATTTCTTTTTATTTTATTTTTTTATACTATGTCGGGTGGCAGACAAGCATACGGCCCGCCTGATGTGAAGCGGTTACCGTAGCCATATTAACGCTTGCAACATAAAATATTGCTCGCGCGCCGCCACCCCCTCTGCCGACGCAGCATCTCCTTCCTTTCTTTTTGGTGACCTCACTCACTCGCAGGAACACAACAACCTTCAAGGGAATTGTTATTATGTTGCGGTATTCTGTGAGGTGGAGTACATTCCCCAGTCGGGTAGCTTACAATTACGCTCCCTACCTCTCTTTTCGCCATAGCTTCGTTTGTCTGCCACCCGCAGACAAGCATACGGCCCGCCGGATGTGAAGCGGTTACCGTAGCCATATTAACGGTTGCAACATAAAATATTGCTCGCGCGCCGCCACCCCCGCTGTCGACGCAGCATCTCCTTCCTTTCTTTCTGGTGACCTCACTCACTCGCAGGAACACAACAACCTTCAAGGGAATTGTTATTATGTTGCGGTATTCTGTGAGGTGGAGGTACATTCCCCAGTCGGGTAGCTTACAATTACGCTCCCTACCTCTCTTTTCGCCAGAGCTTCGTTTGTCAGTCAGCAGGTTGCACCACGTGCAGGTGAAGTTGGCTTTGGTTCAAAGATCTTGATGAACCACTTACACCCCAAACAATGAACAATGGCAATGAACAATGAAGTCCATTGCAGTCCGGGGGGTAAGCCTTGGAACTCACAACAAATTTAATCCGAAGAAATTAGTAGTAAGAAGCTTTTGAAATTTGACTTCCTCTCTTAGCAATGTAAGAGACAGCAATATGGCACATAAGACATTAAAAGCCTAAGGAGATGGCTAGTCAAATGAAGATCAACTGCCGTGTAACACGGATTTTAAGTCTCTAACACTATGTTCATATAGTAAATTGTATTTGAATATCAAAGCAAAGGAAAAATTAATTACTCGGATATTAAAGCGTCTTCATATAATGATGGTTCCACTAAGAATTTCCTCAATTTACTTTTTCATTTGAGCTTTGCATTATAAACACTTCAATTTACTTGTCTTTATTATTTTTTTCTTCAAATATATTTTTTCTTTTATTTAAGGAGCTTAGTCACACTTGCGACTATGTCGCTCCCTTATGCATCCTTATGTTAATTACTGCCTATGTTTGAGGCCTAACCTAACCAATTTGTACAATAGCCTCGCTGACTCCGATGTTGGAGTCGCCAGAATACTGTTACAAGCTCCTATTTCTGACTGGATTGAAAGTATATTGTCAAAAACTTGTCTTCTGAATGCTTCGTTTCGAACACCCTCCATCAATAAGAGATACGCGTCTTCGATAACATCACATTCAGAGCAATTTGGGGACGGTACCTTGCCCATCATAAACGCAAATTTGTTCAATAGAATGTATCCAGATCGTAGCCTCATAGCAGTTATAGTATCTAAACGGTTAAGTTCACAGTTATCAAACCAAGTGTGGTTCAAAAGCTATGATTGAAATGTTCTGATGAAGCTTAAAAAGGTTGTTTATTTTTTTTCTAGAAATATATCGAAGAAGAATGTCCGGAGCGAGAGACAAAGGGTGGACGTGTCTGGACATTCGCCCTGAAGAAGGTCTCCTTATGAGATCGAAACTAGTCGGCTTTCCCGACAAAAAGACGTGAGTGACCCGTTTAATTTATCTAATTAATTTAGTATAATGTCTCACGTGAGTTTTAATAATATTAATATATCGAACTTCATTTTTATTTATTTATTTGGGAGTCTAACAGCTTAATAAAAATGATAAACATAATTAAATGTGCAGCCTCATTGCTAATAATAAGGCTCCACCATTGTGTAAATACATATTGAGTTGAGCAGCGTTTGGGTCATTAATCAATTTAAAATAAAAATAAAAAAGAAGTGCAGTGTTGGATAGATTTTTAGGGGGAGAAGAAATCTTTTGCCATGGAAGTTTTGATAGAAGTAGTGCTGGTGCAGAAGAGGTCAATGTCCATATCATGGTTGTTAATGTAAGTGGAGGCTCTGTGTATGAATGCGTTACGTCTGTAGTTACTGTATACAGCGGGCACGTTAACTCGGACGCGCTGCCGCAGTCGTGGATCGCTACAGCGTATCCCAACCATTGATAGCAACTCCGAACTGTCTACTGAGCCACTGAACATTTACACGAAATTAAATATATGCTAAATTTATAGTTCTTCGAACACAACTTATAGATTTTAACAAAGTATATACAAAGAAAAATAAATAATCCTGATTGTTAAGATAACATAAATTGAAAGAAAACTACGACTGTTATCATGTTTATTAAAAAAAAACACCGTGTGTTTTACCCCACCATGAGGACAAATAAGCATTAGACTTGCCTAATGGTAAGCAGTCATCCCAGTCACAGACGCTTGCGACACCAAAGGTGTACTTACGCGTTGCCGATCCTGTAAAAAATCCTTTACGCGTTTTATATTCCCATATTTTCTCGTTCAAATCAGTACTGACGTGAGCAATAAATTGTCAGAACAAACAAACAAACTAACCTATTACCTATATCATCATACTTATAGGTTTGATGTTGCATAAGTCAAAAACCAAAAGCTACCAACTCTTTTTTTGATTAAATTCTTTGTGAGTTCCAAGGCAGCCGTAATTTTACCCACGAGACTGCAGTGGACTTCATCGTTCAGTGCCTTTTTGGTCTAGTCGCCGCTTTTAATCCTTGCTACTTAGAAAGAAATGTGTGGTCGATAAACATATTATAACCTATATATACTAGGGTAACATAGTATAGGCTTTGCTAAATCCTGGGAAAATACGACGAATAACAAAGCACAGACTGCTTTTCCTCTTAAATTTCCACGGAAAATCATCAAGCAATTTAAAACTTTAAAGCGATTTGCATAAGCGTACCTTTCCTCTGACGTACTTTCTGTTCTCCCTGTACCAAGTAATCTGAGCGGGTGGTCGACTGCCATTAGAGACGCAGACGAGGGTCGTCTCCGTTTCTGCCGACATCTGTCCAGGTTTGTTGCTAATCGTCACTGATGTTGGTCGTACTGTTAAGAAAAGAGTGGGGATTGTAAGGGAAAATAAGAAATACGAAGTAAAACAGTTGTGCTTTAAATGGCTTATAATCATCATCAGTCTGTATCTACCCACTTCTGGATATAGCCCTTTCCTAATGCTTTTCACCATATGCGATCCTACGCTTTCTGCATCCAACCGCTACTCGTAACTTTTTTGAGGTTGTCAGTCTATCTAGAGAGGGGGCGCCCCACGCTTCGTCGCTCTATTCGTGGCCTCCACTCTAGAACTATCCTCCCCCCTCTGCCATCGCTGACTCGACAGATGTGGCCAGTCCACTGCCACTTTAACTTGCTGACACTGAGAGCTGTTTGGTTCTCCGTCGAATTTCTTCGTTCCGGATTCGATCCCAAGAAACTCCAAGCATTGCTCTCTCCATCGCTTGCTGTGCGACCTTTCTGGGAACCAGCCCAACGGTCAGCGTCCAAGTCTCTGCACTGCAGGTCATAGCGGCTAATAACCAGCTTTAAAACCAAAGCCCACCTCATGGTACATCTTACTGATTAGCAGACGGAGAAGACACAGAGTTAGGTTATACCAATGTCCTAGATGATTGTTGTGTTTCTGCGGGTGAGTAAGATTACTAGATGTAAGGTAAGATGTCGCGTTAGTAGCAGCGGTGCCAGTGCGCAACATCCGTATATAGCGATCGTTTAAATGGCTTCGATAACCGCTTTACATCAGGCTGGCCGTGCGCTTGTGACGCATCACCTTATTTGTGATTTGGCGGGGCGACTTTAAAAATGATAATGAACCACTATTTTGGAGTGTACGTGGCTTACCACGATTTTTACAACCAAAGCCAACCCCTCCTGCACGTGGTGCACCCTGCCCATTAGCGAAAGGAGCTCTGGCATAAGAAATGTAGTGCTACACCTACACCTATTTGTAAGACTGGGGAAGTACCTCCACCTCACAGAGTACCATAGCCAAATAACAATTCCCTTGAGGATTGTCATGTGCCTGCGAGTGAATGAGGTCCCCAGACAGGAAGGTTGCTTCGTTGGGAGCACGGGTAACGCGCGCGAGCGATATTTAATGTTGCGAGCGTTAACATGGCTACGGTAATCGCTTCACATCTTGTCTACCACCCGACGTAGTATAAAAAAAAAACAAATATTAAACCTTGCCTAATGGGTCCAGACTTTTGAATAACGGTAGATAATGCTTGCTAGTAGCTTTATAGTTTTCTGACTTACATCTCATTTCCACTCTAGCAGAACGTTCGTGTGGGCTCAGGAGAGGTGTATTCGTAGCTTGGCACCGTATACTCGTGTTCAACCAATTCCTGTCGACTCCACCGATAATGATGCGGCTGACGATGACCTTGCCATCGTTCTTGAGGATGACGTGATCATCAATTTGCTTATTGTTGATCAACCAAGTTAGCGTTGGCTGAGGGCGACCTGTGAACAATAAAAAAAAACCTTACCAAATGGGAAACTAGTAATTATTTTTCTTTTACACTACGTCGAGTGGTAAACAAGCATTAGGACCGGCATAGAAACTCCTTCTTTCCTGATCACCACTTGCAAGAACATAACAACCTGCAAAGGAATAGGAGGTACTTCCCCAGACAGGCAGATAAACACGCTGTGCCCTAGCTCTCTATTGCCACAACCTCGTCGTCAGCAGGGTGCGATCCTTAATAATTATTCTGCTTCAGTCTATCTCCGCTCCCATTTTAGTCTCCTTCCCCCTACTTCGCGCCCTCGTCGACCGTGCCACACATAAAGGCTGTGCAGGCTCTAAACAGCCATGCGATGCATTTGTTTTTCGACAATCACATGTCGGTTCTTCGGACCCCAAATGCGGCAAATTTGGCGATTAACAAAGCCATCATGCTCATAATGTGCTTCATCATGATTTTGCTTAAAAATCAGTATGCACTTGTTGATACTCAATAATCCATTAACCGTGGCCATTTGCCCAAATCAAATCAAAATATCTTTATTCCTTGGACTTTATAAAGCACTTAGAAACGGCATACAAATTAAATATGAGAACATGTATCTAAATTATTACTACTCTAAATCCGCAGAGCTTAGATTCAGTTTCATCACATTATCTTGAATGTGAAAGTGAATTTAAGTGCCAGTACCGGCGACGGGGCCTCTTGAGAAAAACTGGCAAGAAACTCAAGCTCGATGTGTTTATTCCATAAATAACCCTATCCTTTGTAGTTTATGATTCAATAACAAAATCACAAACTCAACACTAAAACTGTGTTTTCTATATAATTCAAATCTTGCGTTAACTTTGGGACACCCAGTATTATGAAGTAATGAAGTTAATATAAGAGTACCTATCTAATAGATCTGATTCGATAATGTTTGACCCAATCTAAAAACAATCTAGTTTGTAACAGTGTTTGACAAAAAACGATAAGTGAATTACACGAACGCACTCGATTAAATGGAAATTTCAAATGGATTTTTCCAAACGCGGTATCGTGAAAAGCGATAAATGTTAAAACTGGTTTTTTTTTGTAAATTGACTTCGATAGTTCATGATGTCTTGTAGAGACAAATGTATATTATTTATCCATTGGAAGACCACCAGCTATGCGTACAAAGTAAATGTCAAACGTAGCGAAAGAAAGAAAGAATATATATTTAACTAGCTGACCCTACAGATGTTGACAGTCCTGTCTTCTTAACAATGAATCATCATCATCATCAGATCATTTTAGTCTCCACTACAGAAGCACGACCCTCTCTCGTCCGTCACAGACAGGAGGATTTGGCATACACTCCCCACGCTGGCCAGACGGGTTGGGGCGGCCTGATCGATGTTTTATAATGCATTTCCCTTAGTCGCCTTGTACGACATCCACGGGAAGAGACGGAGTGATTCTATTCTAGTCTGCCGGAAACCACACGGCCAACAATGAACATTGAATGTGAAATGTATTGAATGAAACAATTTATGATCGCGAAAATCAAAATTCAGCATAGATTAGTGGTAATTGGGTTTAGCTTAGCTGGTGGAAACTCTGAAGCTCTACGGATAAAAGTAAATATGTTTGTCAATAACTTAAACAGTACAACATTAGAGCGTAATCCACCATGCTGCTCAACGGCATGTTAGTGGAGGTCCACACAAATATATAGCAGTACAAAATTAAAAATTATGTATATGTTATTCGACGAGCTCGGTGGTCGAATGGTTAGCAATGGCCACTTTGACTCCGAGGTCGCGGGTTCGATTCCCGCACAAGACAAACATTTGTGTGCATGAACATGTCTGTTTGTCTTAGTCTGGGTGTTTTCTGTGTATTATAAGTATGTATTTACAAAAAAAAAATGTATTTAATTACATTTATCAGTTCTCTAGTACCCATAACACAAGCTTTGGGCTTTATTTGGGATTAGATGGCGCTGTGTAAATTGTCCAGAAATAATTATTTATTTATTTATTATTGTTATTTCAGCCAAAGGACGTTGCCTGCTGAACAGAGGTCTCCCCAAAAAACTTGGACAATGATTGGTTTTGTACCGTTTGTATCCATAGGCACTCTGCGCACTTAGTTTCTGGTGCTACAGCACTTTTGAGGAAAAGTGTTTTTGGCATGGCACCTGTTATATTCAATAAGATACACATTAAAAACATACATCTATACATATAATAAAACAGTAAAAATAATGTGTCTGTACATTGAATATATTTACAAAAAAACAATTGGAGGCGATGGAGATATAGTAATAGAGTATGAATTAAAAAAAAAATGTCTGTCTGTTTGTCTGTTTGTCTGTTTGTCTGTTTGTCTGTTTGTCTGTATGTCTGTTTGTCTGTTTGTACACGCTAATCTCTGGAAGTACTGGACGGATTCTAATGAAACTTTTTTGTTATATAGCTGTTAAGCCTGGGCAAAATATAGGGTATAATTGATTTTGGAAAGTGGAACACCTGATGCAGCACCACAATGGTTCAGGTAAACTATAAGAAATATAAAAATGACGCCTTAGCAAAAGTTGTTCAGCCTGATGAGCATTTTCTGTTGAGGTATAAACATCCAAGATATGGAACACCTGATGCAGAACCTTAATGGTTCAGGTAAAGTATAAGAAATATAACAATGATGCCTTAGCAAAAATTGTTCAACCTGAAGAGCATTTTTTGTTAAGGTATAAAAATCCAAGATTTGGAACAACTGATGCAGAACCATAATGGTTCAGGTAAACTATAAGAAATATAAAAATAACACCTTAGCAAAAGTTGATCAGCTTGATGAGCATTTTCTGTTGAGGTATAAAAATCCAAGATTTGGAACATCTGATGCAGAACAATAATGGTTCAGGTAAACTATAAGAAATATAAAAATGACGAATTAGCAAAAGTTGTTCAGCCTGATCAGCATTTTCTGTTGAGATATAAAAATACAAGATTTGGAACACCTGATGCAGAACCTTAATGGTTCAGGTAAACTATAAGAAATATAAAAATGACGCCTTAGCAAAGTTGTTCAATCTGAAGACCATTTTTTGTTGAGGTATAAAAATCCAAGATTTGGAACACCTGATGCAGAACCATAATGGTTCAGGTAAACTATAAGAAATATAAAAATGACGCCTTAGCAAAGTTGTTCAATCTGAAGACCATTTTTTGTTGAGGTATAAAAATCCAAGATTTGGAACACCTGATGCAGAACCATAATGGTTCAGGTAAACTATAAGAAATTTAAAAATGACTCCTTAGCAAAAGTTGTTCAGCTTGATGAGCATTTTTTGTTGAGGTATAAAAATCCAAGATTTGGAACCTGGTGCAAAACAAAGTTAAATTTATTTGCATAAACAACACGTGTTTACAATAAATTATAGTTTTCAAAAAAATTTTTTAAGTAACTTTTTTAGTTCTATTTGCTATTATAGCGTGTTTTTTTACTTTTTTTAAATCTATTTATTATAACAATAAATAGATTAACAAAATATTGAATGTATTGTAAAAAAAAAACCGCGTGGTGCTACTTTTATTCTTACCTGCTACAAGTTAGACGCAATCGTTTTATTTTATTTACAAAGGTACCGTGGTCTATTTAGTCAGTTTATTATAGACGTGTACGCTAAAATTGAAATGGAACGATTGGTATATATTCGCACAAACCAGATGAATACGTGCATTTGCGGGACGCTATGTAGCAAGATGATAGTTTATTTGATTTGGTGGTGGAAAGTGTTTTAAGCGACGAGGGGAAACTGTTTTTCTTAGATGCTTCAGGAGGGACTGGAAAAACATACCTGACAAGAGCAATCCACGCTGAAATCAGGCGCCAAAATAAGATCTCGCAGAAGCATCGCCAAGTATTGCAGCCACATTACTACTAGGCGGAAGGACGCAAATACAATGTTCAATATCCTACTCGATTTAAACAGAATTGAAACACCGACATGCTCTGTGACACGAAACTGTGACAAAGCGAAGGTGTTTCAGGATTGCTGTCTAATCGTTTGAGATGAATGCGAAATGGCCAACAGTAAGGCACTAGAAGCTGTAGAGAAAACTTTACGTGCCCAAGAGTTTTCAAGAATATTATTAAAATTTGGGGAAGATCTCCTTCCCGAAGTAAAGTCAATGGCAGCGCAATATAATTGAAGCTGAGATTCTCACTGGGAGTGGTGCCGGTGAAACTATATTTATTCCGCGTATACCACTCTTCTCCAAAAAAAAATCCATTTTAATTTTAAACGTACGCAGTTGTCTGTGACCTTTGCTATGACAATAAAAAAATCACTAAAATTCGCTGGTGTCAAGCTTAGGACTGGTCTTTTCATATTAGCTCCCGTAGGAAAGACTCCCTTATTTTTTTTTAAACTATGGTTACAATGTTAAACAAAAATAATTTTTGACTTTATACGTATAACAAATATTTTCTTATGTATCTACATTAGTTCGTGCGAACGAAGTCGCGGGCATCAGCTAGTTACAAATAAAAACATAACACGTTAAAAATTTGCCGTTACATCTTTTTAAAAGAACTCTAACCGAAATTTTGATAAATAAATGCTATTATAGTATTGCCGAATTCCTAAATGATAAGTTTTAATATTCAATGAAATTTGTATAGAGTGACATGTATTTATAATAATTTCAAACTTTGACGTACTACTTGTAACATTTTTATATTTCAATGATAACTAAGTATGTAATATTTGACATGACATTTATGATTATAACAAATGGTATTAGTTTAATATCATAATCCAATTTAAATTTTTGCATGCCATAAGGTAAAATGTATACGGAACATGTAAACCTAATTACTTAAGATCTTTTTTAATGTACCTACATTTTAAGCAAAATAAATGATTCTGATTCTGATTCTGATTCTGATGTCACTCACTCGCAGGAACACAACATACATCAAGGGAATTGTTATTTGGCTGTGGTATTCTGTGAGGTGGAGGTACTTCCCCGGTCGGGCAGCTTACAAATAAACTGTACCCTACCACTCTTTCGCCGGTGCCTCTTTCACTATTCGGCAGGGCGCACCGCGTGCAGGCCAAGTAAAAGTAACAAAGATCGTGGTGAGGCACTTACATCCCAAGGATACTCATGAATACTCAAGAATTTGAAATTATATATATCAAATATTATGTTCCTGCGAGTGAGCGAAGTCACCAGATGTAAGAAAATGTGCGGCAGCAATAGAGATGGCAGCCAGCGGGTGAGCAATACGTCTTGTATTGTAATAGTATATGATAATAGCTACTTTACGCTTTACACCAGGTAGGCCGTATGCTTGTTTGTAACCAACGTGGTATAAAAAATGAAGTGATATAGTTTTCAAAAACACTCCAAGAACATCGATACTTCTGAATATTAATTTCCATTCGATTTATTCCAAATACCTGTATCGAAACGAGCGCCGTCGGAAAATTGTGCAAAAGTTATAAATTTTAACGAGGTGTCGCAAATATCGGCGAATTGCCCTAATACGCTAGTGAGGTGGCACAATCGTTTTGTCGATAGTTCCAATTAAAATGTAGTTGTGCGTACACGTGTGTAATTGCGTTTATTCGCAATTCGATTTCGAGTATTGGTTCTGGAAATTGGGACATTTCGTATGATTACCTACTGACGATAATCCTAATAAAATGCTATTAAATATAGTTCAGAACATTATGTGGTTTTGAACTTTTATTCTTGTGTTTTTCTTTAGCTTGCTGTAAACGAAGGCCGGTAATTAGAAATCAGGACTGGGTGTTGTCTTTATTAGTTCTGGTAAACTAGCGATCGTTCGCAACTTCTTCAGCGTGGACTTCCATAACATAATTAGAGAGATGAATTCGCGAAACTGACCAGGGGCCTACCGCTGAAGCTGTAGCCGATTACAATCGAATATTTTGATTCTAAAAATTGGTCTTATGTTTAAGTTATTGTAAAACATCTTCAGCTTAGTCGGTAGACCTACAGGATTTCTACTAGTTAAGCTAAATACAATTGCCACCATTTTAAGTTGAAATTTGATTTTTGCAATAAGAATCCGATGGTATCGGCTTCAGCTTCGGCGATAGGACCCCAGGTTGACTGCCAGGTGTAACTGCTTCTGCTGAATTAGTCATTCTCTTTTGCCAATCGGAATAGTTGCTCGGCACTTGACAGATAAAACCTATGCTATCATATAAAACACATCTTTCATGATAAACCAAATTACACACAATATGCAAAATTTGATTAAAATGGAGTCAGTAGTTACGTCATGACACGAGATTTAAATGTATATTTTTCTTGCCAAAATACTTTTAGCAGTTACAATAAGCAGTTTACAATTCAGACCCAAATTCTTCTCGTCGTTTGAAATAATGCTTACAGCTTTTTTGCATTGTAGATAATGTACTTCGGTCTTGAGCATTTTTCATACAACTCTATCGCGCGATCTCTTGCGAATAAAATATCATCCGTTCCTGTCTCGTACCAGTTCGGGATTTTCATTTGAGAACAAAGGAGACCATTCAGCCTCTATACATGTTAATGCCTTTTTTAAAAGCGCAGGCTAACAAAAAAGAACGGGTTCATATCATTAGAGCTAGCTATATGGAACAATAGCAAAAAAGAGCAATAATAGTTAGTATGACACTAAACGGTAATGATTCTTATTTCCCCGCCATCTTTGGAATTGCCGTAACTGTATGAAAATAGCGATTCGTTGAACTTCATTATCAGGTCACAGAGTAATCGTATGTTTTCGCCATATTAATTATCACTCCACAAAATTTATTCTAATCGATATGTGCCATTTATTTTTGTTAAACGGCACTTTAAAAAAAGAAACAAAAGAAAATTATGTTCTTTGCCCCATTGTCAGTTCATCGCATTGGTTGCATGCCCGAATCTGGAACAAAACCTCGCCTTTTGTAGTTTTTGAGGCATACCTGTAACTAATTCATTACCGTTTCTTTCGAGACATTCACTTAATACCTACACATTTTGGGGTGTAAGTGGCACATCGAGATCTTTAGAGCCAAACCCAACCTGGCCTGCACGTGGTACACACTACCAACTAGGTAGAGTACAACGTGTTTGTAAGCTTTCCCGAATTGGGAAGTACCTCCACCTTACAGAATACCGCAACCAAATAGCAATTTTATTGAGGGTTGTTATGTTCCTGCGAGTGAGTGAGGTCACCAGAAAGGTAGGAGTTATTGCGTTGACAGCGGGGGTGGTAGCACGCCAGCGATATTTCATGTTGCGAGCCAATGCGAGCGTTAATATGACTATGTAACCGCTTCACTTCAAGCGAAGCACTTCCTTGTCTACCACCCGACGTAGTATTTGAAAAAAAAAATACCTAAGAGTACATATTACACAAAATAAATTATTATCTGGAATCTCGAACACAACAGCTGTGCCCAACACTATACGATAAGACGTCGAAATTCCGAAAGAGTATTTATTTGTTGTGAATTTTTCCAAGCAAACTGTGTTATTACGTTTGACCGAATTTATAAGAAACATGCGCCGTTTGCTCGAATATGTTTATTGAAGATTATGATTTTTACTCTCACATGAATGAATTGTTAATTATTAATTCACAAGAAGGCTGGTCATTATCTTGCTCAGAGAATTAGTATCGCTATCCAACAAGGGAATGCTGCCAGTCTTCTGGGGACACTGCCGACAGGCAAGCAAAGATTATATAAAGTAGAAGTTTTTCTTTTATTTATAGATAAAAAAATAAATATTTATTACATTTGCGAAAATAAATTTTGATTGTTGGATTTTGTATTGTTGGATAAATCTTCGATCATTAATACTAGAACAGTGATTGAAGGTGTTTAACTAAACTAATCGACCCTTGGCTGCTAATGAGACCACGCGATTTTTTTAAATCTATTTCGATATCAATACCCCACAACTATATGAATTAAATGCATGTATGTGATAGATGCAGGACCACCCATCTTTCCTTTAATCTATATGTATAAAAATCAATTGCTGTTCGTTAGTCTCGCTTAAACTCGAGAACGGCTGGGCCTATTGTCTGCCACCCGACGTAGTATAAAAAGAAAAGAAAAAACTAAGCTCTTTAAATTTATTTTTAGATCTCAAGTCGGCAATATACGTATCAGTTATGTTTGCCTGCATGAACATAAATATCAAATTTCTGCACGCGATCTCGGCTCTAGCTCGAGGGGATCTGCTTTCCTGATATTCTCAAATAGAGATTATTTGATATCGATATGATATCGCATGATGTAAATAGGAAAAAATTTTTGCTAAGGTGACAAACATGCGGCCAAATTGTGTAAAAAAACCGGACAAGTGCGAGTCGGAATCGCCCACCGAGGGTTCCGTACGTAGGATCTTTATAAATAGTTCCGAAATCTAATCCCGCAGCTTTTTCCGAGAAGAGGGGAACGGTATTTTTAAATTTTTTTCATTATAAATAAGAAATAATGCGTCGGAAAAAATAAATAGAATATATTCTGCAATGTGCACATCAAGCCCTTTCATAGGATACCCCATTTGAACTAGTAGCTTCAATTTGAAATTTCGACCCCCTACAAAAAATATAGGCGCTCTATTTTTTAAGATTTAATTACAAATGTTTAGTTTTTAGATTTATTCTTGTACTTGTAGTCTATAACTATGTTACGCAAATTTCATAGTTCTAGGTCAACGGGAAGTACCCTATGAGTTTTGATTCCCTTGAGAATGTGACGAAATTGCTCGAAATGCGTTTTTTCTGAATAAACGGTCATATCTTTTTTTACGAAAATTTTTTTACAACTTCATGGGACCTTAGACCTGAATATACAGTTCAAATTTCAGCTTGATACCTCCACGCATTCTCGACATAGAGGGTCTTGACAGACAGACAGACGGACAACAAGGTGATCTTATAAGAGTTCCGTTTTTCCTTATGAGCTACGGAACCCTAATTAAGGTTAAGATTACAGCACTAAAGTGACGAATAAGTACACATACTGCACGAGAAAATGCAATAATCACTGCCTACACCAAGGGCAGCCAACAAGAGCTTTAAAAAAAGCCTTTTTTTATTAACACGCTTTTATTAGCTTCACTTATAACAATGTATGTAAGAAAATCTTGGAATCTTAATTTGACCCACTTCCCGGTCTCCTGTTAGGAATACGAAAAAAATAGTCTCGTGACTTAAATCCAATATGGCGAACGTCCAAGATGGCGGATAGGCTATTTTGAAATGCATCCCCATGACATGAGTATCAAATGAAAGGGTTTACTGTCAGGAATACGAAAAAAATTGTCACGTGACAAGCGTGTTTTTTAGTTTTTTAAACTATTATAAATAAATAAATAAATATTGTCAGACTAATTACACAGCGCCATCTAGCCCCAAAGAAAGCGAAGCTTGTGTTATGGGTACTAGATAACTGATAAACATTCGTAAATACATTTTTTTTTTTGTAAATACATACTTATGATACATAGAAAACACCCAGACCAAGACAAACAGACATGTTCATGCACACAAATGTTTGTCCTGTGTGGGAGTCGAACCCACGAGCGTTGGTGTCGAAGCCGCGTCATTGACTGCTACGCCACCGAGCTCGTCGATATTATAATTCTTATATACCGCGTCGGGTGGCTAACAAACATGCAGCCGGCTGATGTGAAGCGGTTAGCCATTTAAGTGCTCACAACACGAAACCACCGCTGTCAACGCAGCAACTGCTTGCCTCTCAAAGATGACAGACAAACAATCTAATTTCAGATTATTACCGCGTTGTTGTTTTTAATTTTTCTTAGCGGCCGACAACGCTAGAGCACATGTCTACGCGATTTATTAAAATATTTTTTGATAATCTTAATTAATATCTGTTAAATAAAAAAAGCAAAAGGACTCTTCTGTTCCTTTTTATTTTAAAGCAGAATAACTGTATGAATCTAGCGAGAGGAGTTCGATGGCATCGTTGCGTGTGTCAGTCTAAGACACACGCAACGAAGCGGTCGAAGTTAAGCAACGTCGGCCGCAGCCTGTGCATGGATGGGTTTATTTATCTCGAGCTCCTCCGTGCTTCGAAGGACATGTTAAGCCGTCGGTCCCGGGTGTTGTGATTATAGGTGACAGTCGTTAAGCCAAGTCAGTGTCCTTTAGGTGGCTTGAAAACCTGACCTTCGCCAACCCGTAGTTAAATGAATAAATAAATAAATATTTCTGGACAAAATTGTCAATATACAGCGCCATCTAGTCCCAAATTAAGCGCAAAGCTTGTGTTATGGGTACTAGACAACTGATAAATGTACATAATACATAGAAAATACCCACACCAAGACAAACAGACATGTTCATGCACACAAATGTTTGTCTTGTGCGGGAATCGAACCCTCGACCTCGGAGTCAAAGTGGCCATTGCTAACCATTCGACCACCGAGCTCGTCTAAAGTTAAGCAGCGTCTACACCCGGTGTTCTGATACTTTAATTATTAAGCTGAGAACGAACTGTTACACGTATACAATATTGAATCTTTGTTCTCGACATCCCATTGTTTGTTTGTTTGGTAAAATTTTATTGTACAAATCCATAAAACTTCAACTGGAACTTAATACTTACGTACTTGAACTGGAAGAGATCCCTTCTGGATTATTCTAGAAGGGATCTCTTCCAGTTAATCAAAGAATGCTTGAAAGTGAAATTTTTAGGTCAGGGTTTATTTATTTTTTATTTATTTATTTAGGGTTAGGTACATTAAGTACAGCAGATAAAAAAAAAATGACTTATATGGAACTGGGAATATCCCAGTAAATATAATCTGATAGAGGAAAACTGACACGTCTTCAAGTCACGTCACTTTTATATTTCTATTATCTTTATTTTTCCGTTACAAGATTCTTTCAAGGAAAATCGGCGGAACAGGAAAACAGATAAAGCTTACGTGTATTACACATACAATAAAATAAATAAATAACCATTTTCATCCTCCTATATCGGAACAAGTATTTTTGCTCTTCGATATCTGAGTGCAAAAGTTGTTTTTATCCGCTAGAGGATAAAGTAAATTTAAATTTAGAATATTGTGTGCACTAAATTTGTGAATTCAAAACATCATTAAACCTATTTACTTCTACCTCCATGGTGCCGAATTTATCATACAACTTTTTTTAATTTTAATTTGTTAAAAACTCAGACTGGAAGGCGTACTTTTTAGGGTTCCGTATCCAAAGGGTAAAAAGGAACCCTATTACTAAGGCTCCGCTGTCCGTCCGTCCGTCCATCTGTCACCAGGCTGTATCTCATAAACCGTGATAGTTAGACAGTTGAAATTTTCACAGATGATGTATTTCTGTTGCCGCTATAACAACAAATACTAAAAAACAGAATAAAATAAATATTTAAGAGGGCTCCCATACAACAATCGTGATTTTTTTGCTCGTTTTTGTTCGCAATTGTTAACGGCAATAGGTAGATACATGAAATACTCACATAATATTTAGTTATGTATTCACTTTAAAAATAAATAATAAAATAAAAATAAAACAAATATTTAAGGGGGGCTCCCATACATCAAATGTGATTTATTTGTCGTTTTTATAGACAATGGTACGGAACCCTTCGTGCGCGAGTCCGACTTGCACTTGCCGGTTTTTTTAATTTGCTTTGCGCGCGCAATTTTCTTTTCATATTGTTAAAACGAATAGTACGTCTTTGGTTAAAACCTTAGGTTAAAACCAAGAAACTTAAAAACAAGTGAAAAATTTCAAATGAGTGATTCATAATGTAGTAGTTAATACCTAAACTGAAATAAAATTACCTATCATGTGATTGTAAATGTTTTTTTTTGGCATTTAGTGATTTCCTCGCTGAGGTGGGATGACAAGTTACGTGTTGCAAACATTTTTCACCTCGTGCTCTTTTGATTCCCTTGTAAACGCTCAGAATCGTAATTTCAGAATCCTTCGCTTGCTCGATCATCAAAATTGAGCACGCGGCTAAAAAGCAACTTTGCACTCTTGTATAACAAATATCTATTATTTCGGACGAAAGAGATCCATAGACAAACTACACACCGCCATGTAGTCCCAAACTAAGCAAATCTTGTACTATGGATACTACATAAAAGCTACAATACTTGAATATATCTACACCCAGACTATACACAGAAATATTTGTCATGTGCAGGGACTGAAAGAGTCAAAGTGTATTATTACTATTATTGTTCATTGCCTTTTTCGGTGGTCGCCGCTGTTGATGTGGTGGTGGGGTGGAGGGGGCGGGGGGCGGGGGGGGGGGGGGGGGACCACACGTTCCCACTTCAGTCCCGTTAAAAAAAGATACAGATAAAATCACGGATAAAATTGTACCTTTTCTTATCTTATTTATATGTTTATGCTATGTCCCTAATATATAATATATAGAGAAATATAAAAGATACTTTTTATAACTGATGTAAAGGTATACTATAAAAACTTCTATTTTCATAACAAACTTAATCCTTTTGGGAATCAAGCCCACACAAGGGCGGTCAAATAAAATGTCACGAAGAACTTCTATGAGATACGGCTGCAATAGTTCAGGGGATATTGTCCAAATGTGAAATAGCATGAATGTAAATAAAATGAATGGATATCATCGGCATTTTCATACCTATAGGGTGACAAAGACTTATGCTTCTTTGTCACCCTATAGTTTCATACCGATGACATCCATTCTTTTTATTTACATCCATGTTATTTCTGCCTGATGTGGTACGTTTGCGACAAAAATTATCGCGGCGTCACTGCCCCTGGCATCGCAGCAAGTTTTTCCTATCTAGTGACCTCACTCGCAACCACCCTCAAAGTTTAAGGTTAATTTGTTATTTAGCAGCGGTCTTCTGTGAGGTAGAGGTGCTTCTACAGTCGGGCAGACTAATTCTTATTATTCTATGCTACCTCTTTTTTGCCCGAGCCAGTTAGTCAGCATGCTGCAACACCTGCAAGTGAGGTTGGCTTTAGCTCAAAGATATTGAGCCATGCTTCCGAGCTGCACCAAATTTCTCCGTCCTGCAGGCATAAGTGGCTCCAAAAGATTTAATTTTCTTCTTACCACTAAGGTACCAAACAAGTATACAGTCCGCCAGATGTAAAACACTTAAATCTTTATTTGTTCCTGTCTTTTCATATCGCATTGTAACAGCTCAGTACAACATATATTCCACAAAATGAAAATAAAATAAAAACCCAAAAGCTTCCTACTACTACTAATTTCTTCTGATTAAATTCGATGTGAGTTCCAATGCAGCCGTAGTCGTACTCACTGGATTCCAATGGACTTAACGGTTCATTGCCTTTTTGGTGGTCGCCGCTGTTAATCCTGGCTACACAGGAGACACTGTGATGAGAATATGTGGTAAACCCCCGTCCCGATAAAAAAAAACATGTAAATAAAGCTATGTCGAACATTATAAACAAAATGAATAGACACAAACGGCTCCTTTGCACAATGTTATGATTCCATTTCGGAACAAAAATAAACTGAACAAAGACCATTTGCGGTATAGTTATTACATCAGTCAAACGGACAGGCGAACAAAGAACACACTCCCAGAACGGTGTGGAGTGAAATCGGAAAATACACCAACTATTAGTGTTACAAATGACGTTTCCGCTACAAGCGCGGGGAGCATTTTTCTTCGCGACGTATCGGTAACTTTCTCATGTATGGCCCTTGGTCTAAGTTATATGAATGGAGTCTTTTTGTCTCCGCTCGCGTTTGTATTTTACACCTAGATATATGAGTGTAATCGGTTACATTGTTTGCTTTGTGTTTGTTATCTATGGACTTAAAAAGTAGCTTGCGCGGGTATTTATGTCATTTATAGTTGTTCTTAAAGCGTAAACAGAGAAAACGATAGATTTGACGAGCTCGGTGGCGTAGCGGTCGATGACGCGGCTTCCCGATTCCCACATAGGACAAACATTTGTGTGCATGAACATGTCTGTTTGTCTTAGTCTGGGTGTTTTCTATGTATCATAAGTATGTATTTACTAAAAAAAATGTATTTACGTATGTTTATCAGTTGTCTAGTACCCATAAGACAAGCTTCGCTTACTTTGGGGCTAGATGGCGAGATGGATAGTTTTTATCGCATTCACACAATAAAAACTTACGCAACGTTACGTTTGGTGTGTAAGTGGCGAACCGATCATTAGAGCTTAAGTCAACTTGACCTGGACGCGGTGCACCCTGTCGACCAGAGAAAGAGGCTCTGGAGCGTATCTGTAAAATGCCCGACTGAGGAAGTAGTTCCACTTCACAGAATACCGTAAGTAAACAACAATTCCCTTGAGGGTTGTTGTGCGAGTAAGTGAGGTCACCAGAAAGGAAGGAGTTGCTGCGTTGTCAGTGGAGGTGGTGGCACTTGAGGTTTCTGTCTCTTTATCTATTAATTCCACCTAACCGACGTGACAGATTTTGATGCGATTTTCATTAACAGACAGATATTTTTTTTCCAATGGGGTTTGTTATATAATAAAAATAAATAAATATTCCTATACAAATTACACACTGCCATCTAGTCCCAAACTAAGCAAAGCTTGTACTATGGACACTGTTTATCTGATATAATACTTAAACACATTTTTTTAAATACATAGAAAACACCCAGACCAAGACAAACAGACATGTTCATGCATACAAATATATGTCTTAGGCGGGGATTGAACCCGCGAACTCTGAATCAAAGTGGCTATTACTAGCCATTCGACCACCCAGCTAGTTAAGCTAATATAAGTTTTGGTGTATGGAGAGAAAAATGATATTTTGCAAACAAACCCTCAAAAATTTCACGGTTCGGTAGTACTTTACAACGCTAAAAACTAGGCAATCGAAATTGCAACTGCAATGCAAGTTGCTTTTGAGTTTATAACCAAACAGAACTCACAACAACTTGTTGATAACGGTTGTAACTGGCTGCATCTCGGGTGGGTTCCGCCCGATGAATATAAAGTAACTTGAAATACTCTCGCTAGTACTGTTCATCGTCTGTTATATAATATATTTGGCATCTATATTAGACTAGCTGGCCCGGCGCACTTCGTATCGCATTAAATATTTTTACGTTAATTTTTCCAATGAGTTATAAACTATGCTATCTCTCAAGTTAGATCAAAATGCACACACTGTGCAAAATTTTATAAAAATCGATTCAGTAGTTTAGGATTTCATCGGAGACAAACAACGTGACACGATTTTTTAACCGTCTTCAAAAAAGGAGGAGGTTCTCAATTCGACTGAATATTTTTTTTTGTATGTATGTTATTCGATATCTTTGCGAATTGTGAACCGATTTTCATATTTCTTTTTTTTTATTTGAAAGGGTATGATTACAAGGTGGTCCCATATTCACCAAGTCAGGATCTGATGATGGGATGTCAGGGAAATCAAGGAAAACCCATAAATTTTATAAGCACGTATGGTCAAATTATTTTTTTTTTTTGAAAGGGTAATTGCGAGGTGGTTCCATATTCACCAAGTCAGGGTCTGATGATGGGATCCCAGAAAAATCGAGAGGAAACCCTTAAATTTGCCCTATGGTAGCCGGCAGAATAAAATAGGCTAGACGACAATGATAAAAAATTATAAAAAGTACTTAACAGTGTCATAAAATATACAAAACTAGAACGATCTGTGATCTTTAAATTTTGATAACTTATGTCCGACTTGTTCTATGATCGATCAAAGTGTAGTAGGAAAGTCCAATTTAAAAGAATGAAATTATAAAAAAAAATATTAATTTTGGAAAAACAATAAAAAATACTATAACTTTTGTTATGGCACTAGCTACATAAACGCAGTATTTCACATAGCTGTCGTACAAATTTCTGTTTTAACGTATACAAAATACATAAGTGTGACGTCATAATTATGTAGCCTTTTGTATGGAACGTTTTCGGGAAAGTCCAAAATTGTGATTTTCAAGTTATCATATCTCGAGAAGTTTTTATGCTATCGAAGTAATTCTTTCACTTATAGTTATATTATTGTGACGAAAGAAAAAATTGTCGTCTAGCCTATTCCACCAAAAAGCTGCGCACGCCAACTGAAGTCGGTTTCATTTTTTTTTTAAATCAACTTTTTTATATATAATACTAGCTGATCCGACACACGTTGTCCCGTCTTCCTAAGAATGAATATTCAATTGGTTTCGCCCTCGCTGTTAAATGACTGACAGTCCTGTCAAACGCCATTACATTAGAAAAGTAAATATGGTCGTAGAGTTTTCTTAAATTTTCTAATTTTCCGCGCAACTTTCTTATTTTTTTCTTTAATAAGAACCTTCTCGTGAATATATAAAAAGAATTAGTGAAATCGGTGCAGCCGTTCACGCGTGATGCCGTGACCAAGCGAAGTAGGGATTCATTTATATATATATATATATAGATTGTACTTAACAGCCTATGTCTGTATGTACGTAATATTTAAAACATCGGACGCGCAGCATGCGCAACCATAGCGACATTTTTTTTTTTCGAAATCCCGAATTGTTATCTGAAAACCAAGGTCACTTTACATTACTACTTTTTGATGCTCTACACGAATCCGAAGTCAGAATTTCTAAATTTTGAGTTTCATGGCAACGGACAGACAGAACGACCGGACGATTTTATAAGCTCAATTAATTTCGCTGAAAATCAAGAATAAACAATAGGAGCCTCATCAGCATCATGTATCTAATGCCTTCAACCATATGCGATCCTGCGCTTTCCGCATCCAGCCACTTCCTTCCATTGAGGTGATCGGTCTATCTAGAGCGGTGGGCGCCCGACGCTTCGTTGCCCCATATAAGGTCTCCACTCTAGAGCTTTCCTCCTCCATCTGCCATCACTGACTCGGCAGACGTGGCAGGCCCAATGGCGGGTGTAAGTTTGGGGTGTAAGTGGTTTATCAACATCTTTGAACCAAAGCCAACTTCACCTGCTCGTGGTGCATGCTGACTGACAAACGAAGCTCTGGCGACAAGAGAGGTAGGGAGCGTAATTGTAAGCTACCCGACTGGGGAATGTACCTCACAGAATACCGCAACCAAATAACAATTCCCTTGAGGGTTGTTGTGTTCCTGCGAGTGAGTGAGGTCACCAGAAAAGAAGGAGATGCTGCGTTGGCAGCGGGGGTGGCGGCGCGCAAGCGATGTATTATGTTGCGAGCGTTAATACGATTACAGTAACCGCTTCACATCAGGCCGGCTGTATGCTTGTCTGCCACCCGACGTAGTATAAAAAAAAACTAAAAAATGCACAGAAATATTTATTACATACACTCTGAAAATATTACATTCCTTTCATTAAATATGGGATGGGACTCACGCATGGATGTTCCTTATCACTGATAACAGGTGAACGAAATTGTTTAATATTTTATGTATTTAAAAGTCAAATTCCAAAGCTTTCTACACACAGTGGAATGCGTGGTGGGCAAGACCTGTGTAACAGTAGTTAGCACGCCATGGGGCGTAAAGTACAAATTACATCACCAATATTGAGCAGTAGCGGCCCGCCCCGTCTTCGCTCGGGTGTTTATCAAAAACTTATAAAATTCTCTCAGACTTGCAAAACGATTTTCAGATTCAGATTTTCAGATAGATAGACATATGCCGTCGCGAAACTTTTTGTAGATAATGATGTGTTCGGCAAAGTCGTAGTACATTATTTTGTTCTATCATCAATAGTTTTCGCAGCGCACGCGGTGTAAGGATTTTTTTAAGTATTTTTTTACATTATTGGAGACTAGCTGATGCCCGCGACTTCGTTCGCGTGGACTTTATGATTCCGGCATATTAATACAAATACGAACTAAAGTAGATACATAAGAAAATATTTGGGGCAGTATTATACGTTAAAAGTCAACAAATTATTATTTTTATTTAAGATAGTCACCATAGTTTCAAAAAAAATGAAGGGAGTCTTTCCTTCGGGAGCTAATATGAAAAGACCTGAAGCGTTACTAATCCTCGATAAAGCCACATTGTTGGCCATTTCGCATTCATCTGAAACGATTAGACAGCAATCCTGAAACATTTTCGCTTTGTCACAGTTTCGTGTCACAAAGCATGTCGGTGTTTCCGTTCTGTATAAATCGAGTAGAATATTGAACATTGTATTTGGGTCCTTCCGCCTAGAGGTAATATTATGGCTGCAATACCTGGCGATGCTGCTGATATTATTTTGGCGCCTGATTTCAGCGAGGATTACTCTCGTCAGGTATGTTTTTCCAGTCCCTCCTGAAGCATCTAAGAAAAACAGTTTCCCCTCGTTGTTTAAAAGACTTTGAGTCACAAAATCTTGCTACATAGCGTCCCGCAAATGCACGCATTCTTCTGGTTTGTGCGAATATATAGCAATCGTTCCATTTCAATTTTAGCGTACACGTCTATATAAAACTGACTAAACAGACCACGTTAACTTTATATATAAATCGAGTGCTATAAGTTAGACGCAATAGTTTTATTTATTTTATATAAAATAAATAAGATTATTGCGAACTTGTAGCAGGTAAGAATAAAAGTAGCACTGCGTGTGGTTATTTTTTTTTACAATACAATCAATATTTTGTTAAACTATTTATACTCATCAGGCTGAACAACTTTTGCTAAGGCGTCATTTTTATATTTCTTATAGTTTAGCTGAACCATTATGGTTCTGCATCAGGTGTTCTAAATCTTGGATTTTTATACCTCAACAAAAAATGCTTATCAGGCTTAACAACTTTTGCTAAGGCGTCATTTTTATATTTCTTATAGTTTAGCTGAACCATTATGGTTCTGCATCAGGTGTTCCAAATCTTGGATTTTTATACCGAGATGGAAATTTCGTGTCCACGTTTTCAAATCGATGCCATTTTCGTAATTGACATTTTAGAAAACCATAGAATCAACACCCATATTGATATTGTAACATTTCAACCCCATCGCACCCCCACAGGAGTGCTCTTGTGTCACGTCGATTTTGTTAGATTATAAAATAGCTGTTGTTTTCGGAATCAGCGACCCGATAAACCATAAAAACAATACCCATGTCGATTTTCAGACGTTTGCACCTCATTCCACCCCTTTAGGGGTTGAATTTTGAAAAATCCTGAAACACGTGTTTACTCATTTATCTACAGATTATCTACAGAAGATCTCGTGTAAAGTTTCGTATAAAATAGTACAACTAATCTTGGTTCCCCATACAAACTTTGGACCCCCATTTCACCCCCTTAGGAGTTGAATTTTCCAAATTCCCGTCTTAGTGAGCATCTACGTCCTGAAAGGAACCCCCATTCAAAATTTGAGACTCCTAGCATTTGTAGTTTCTTAGATTTTGTGATGAGTGATTTTCTATAAAGAAAATTTTTCTTTAAACTTTAAATGACGATAACTTTTTAATCTGACATCAGATTTCGATGAAACAAAGCCTATATGTTGCTCAGGGATGACCTTAATCTTTAAGTGAAAACCGCGTAAAAATCTGTTCAGTAGTTTTAAAGATTAGCGAGTACATACAGACAGACAGACAGACAGACAGACAGACAAAAAAATCAAAAAAATCTTTTTTGTGTTCTGTTACTCTTTTTTTATCGCCCACACTCATTTTTTGTTAATTTTATCAAATGTACAGACACGCGGTTCCTACTGTTTTATTATATGTATATTGATGTATTGATTTAGTAAGGATCCCTAATCTTTTCTAGCAATAAATATAGCCTGTGTTACTCAGGGTGACTGTAGCTTTCCAATGGTGAAAGAATTGTTTGTTTGTTTGTTTGTAATATCTTTATTATACTCCAAAAAAAATAGACAAAAAGAAATAACAATTGTGAAATTTTTGAAATCCGCACAGTAGTTTTTTAATTAATTCATTACAAACATACACACACACAAAAATACAAATCTTTCCTCTTTATTATATTAGTGTAGATTTGGAAGTCGAGCCGCGGGCGAGACTTCTAAACGGTCACGAGAGATGTAATTTGAGCTTGCTCCCGCGTGATGTATTCGCTTTACTTTCAATATATACCTATAAGAATTACACATACTGCCGAGTATAATATAAATGTTTTTTGCCTTTACAGGGTTTCTTAGGCGAAGAGTTTTTTTTTTGATACTACGACGGGTGGCATACAAGCATAAGACCCGCGTGATGTGATGCGGGTACCGTAGCCATATTAACGCTCGCAACATAAAATATCGCTCGCGCGCCGCCACCCCCGCTGCCAATGCAGCTTCTTTCTTCCTTTCTGGTGACCTCACTCACTCGCAGGAACACAACACCCTCAAGGGAATTGTTATTTGGCTGCGATATTCTGTGAGGTGGAGGTACATTCCCCAGTCGGGTAGCTTACAATTACGCTACCTACCTCTCTTTTCGCTAGAGCTTCGTTTGTCAGTCAGCAGGGTGCACCGCGTGCAGGTGAAGTTGGCTTTTGTTCAAAGATGTTGATGAACCGCTTACACCCCGTAGTAATAATAATTTGCTTTACTATTTGCATAAACCCTCACTTATGTCATCTATACTATATCTATACTAATATTATAAAGCTGAAGAGTTTGTTTGTTTGTTTGAACGCGCTAATCTCAGGAACTATTGGTTCGAATTGAAAAATTCTTTTTGTGTTAGGTAGCCTATACTTCAAGGAAGGCTATAGGCTATATAGCATCACGCTACGACTCATAGGAGCGGAGCACCAGTGAAAAATAGGAAAAAAATATTCCTTTTGAGGGCTTACGTCGCGTGCGCTGCGTAAATGGTTGAAGTTACGCAAAAATCATGTATGACGGAATTGTTCCTCTTGAAAAGTTCTAAAAAAAAGTCCGCGACAGCACATGTCTAACTTTTAAGATTAACTCACTATAACCTTTTATTACCTACTTTCTCCTATTGATTACCATGAAAAAACGTTATAGTGTGTCAATCTTAAAAGATAGACATATACTGTCGCGGAATTTTTTTTAGAACTTTTAAAGAGGAACAATTCCGTCATACATGATTTATGCGTAACTTCAACCGTTTACGCAGCGCACGCGACATAAGCCCTTAAAAGGAATATTTTTTTCCTATTTTTCACCGGTGTTCCGCTCCTATTGGTCGTAGCGTGATGTTATATAGCCTATAGCCTTCCTTGAAATATAGGCTAAGTATCTAACACTAAAATATTTTTTCAAGAATAGTTCCTGAGATTAGCGCGTTCAACCAAACACACTCTTCAGCTTTATAATATTAGTATAGAATTAGATATTATAGATTAATTTTATATATAAAACTAGCTGTTACCCGCGGCTTCGCCCCCGTGGTCGAAGTAAAAAAAAATACAACTAAAGAAAAATAGGTACAAAATTTAATGATCGGCTACATAGAGCGTTAAGAAATAACAAACAAACGAATTTACATACTTTAACACTTATAGTATTCGTATGGATCAAGACAAAAAAAATGTTTATTTGTTACTAGCTGTTACCTGCGGCTTCGCCCGCGTGGTCCAGGGAAGCCTGCTGCCATTGATTTGTGTACATTTTTCTTTTGTTGTATTTTTTTTTTCTTCGTGGGATAAAAAGTAGTACCAGAATGTACAAATTTTAATGATGATTGGCTGCATAGTTAAGGCATGAAGAAATAACAAATAAACGAATTTACTTTAGCACTTATAATATTTATATGGATGGAACGCCCACACTCAAGAGAAAATAATTGTTTATCACATAAATGTTTGCCCTCTTTATTTTTCCTTCGAATAAAATATTTTTCCTGGATAAAAAGTAACCTATGTCACTCTCCAGACCGGAAACTATCCCCTGTTAAAACATCACGTCAGTACTTACGTTCCTTTCGACGTGATAGAAGGACAAATGATTACAAAGTTTATTATTTCCCATGGGATTAAATTGTTTTTCCGGGTTAAAAAGTAGCTTATGTCACTCTCTAGATTACCCTATTAAAAATTCATGTCTGTACTTAGGTTTCTTTTGACGTGAAAGAAGGACAAATGAACTTTATTTTTTAATAACGTACGTTTACGGTATGGAGAGTGGCATAGGCTACTTTTTATCCAGGAAAAACATCTTATTTCTACGGGAAAATACATATTTTGTAATCATTTGCCCTTCTTTTAAGTCGAAAGGAACCTAAGTACCGACATGATTTTTTTTAACGGGATAGTTACGTAGTAGAGTACGGACATGACTTTTTAAAATGGGGATAGTTTACTGTTTGGAAAGTGACATAGGCTACCTTTTATCCCGCAAAAACATCTTAATTCCATGGGAAAAAATAAACTTTGTAATCATTTGGCATTCTATCATGTCGAAAGGAACGTAAGTACCGACATGATTTTTTTAACAGGGGATAGTTTCCGGTCTGGTTAGTAACATTGGCAACTTTTTATCCAGGAAAAAACATTTTATTCCCACGGAAAAAAAAATTCCATCCCCGCAGAGGGCAATCATTTACGTGGTGAACATTTTTTTTGTCTTGATCCATACTAATACTATAAGTGTTAAAGTATGTAAATTCTTTTGTTTCTTATTTCTTAACGCTCTATGTAGCCGATCATCATTAAATTTTGTACCTATTTTTCTTTTGTTGTATTTTTTTTTTACTTCGACCACGCGGGCGAAGCCGCGGGTAACAGCTAGTAATATTATAAAGCTGAAGAGTTTGTTTGTTTGAACGCGCTAACTCAGGAGCTACTGGTTCGAATTGAAAAAATATTTTAGTGTTAGATAGCATATATTTCAAGGAAGGTTATAGGCTATATAACATCACGCTACGACACGACCAATAGAAGCGGAGCACCAATGAAAAATGTAGAAAAAATATTCCTTTTGAGGGCTTACTTTGCGTGCGCTGCGTTAACGGTTAAAGTTACGGAAAAATCATGTATGATGGAATTGTTCCTCTTGAAAAGTTCTAAAAAAAAGTCCACGACAGAATATGTCTATCTTTTAAGATAGACTCACTACAATCTTTTTCTATGGTAATCAATAGGAGAAAATTGGTAAAAAATGGTGTCGCGGACTTTTTTTTAGAACTTTTAAAGAGGAACAATTCCATCATACATGATTTTTGCGTAACTTCTACCGTTTACGCAGCGCACGCAACGTACAGCGTACGAACGTACGTTTTCATTGGTGCTCCGCTCCTATTGGTCGTAGCGTGATGTTGTGTATCGTATAGCCTTCCTTGAAATAGGTATAGGCTATTTAACACTAAAATATTTTTTCAATTCGGATGAGTAGTTCCTGAGATTAGCGCGTTCAACCAAACACACTCTTCAGCTTTATAATATTAGTATAGATAAATGTACATGGATTGTGATACAATATGATATTATGGTGGGTTGACACCTGAACTAGGATAATTCCTGTATCTCAGGTTGTCAACCCTCCACCCCACAGAATCTATACTAATATTATAAAGCTGAAGAGTTTGTTTGTTTGTTTGAACTTTTAAAGAGGAACAATTCCATCATTCATGATTTTTGCGTAACTTCTACCGTTTACGCAGCGCACGCAACGTAACCCAAGTAACACAGTGTAGCCGTATAATGGCCGACTTATGGTTTTTATATATCGTTATAGCATTAAAACCAAAGTTCTATATTAGTTTTATATACGTTTATAATGCTAATATAATGCTAATTTGGGCACAAATTGAACAGCTTTAGGTTCTTAATAGGTTTTTTATTCGCATTACAGAAGCATTTTACCAGCATTACTATGGTCAAAAAAAGTTGTAATCGCATTACAGAAGCATTATACTAGCACTATTACTGTTAGTGAAGTTGCTAATCGCATTACAGAAGAATTATACTAGCATTACAATTTAAGCAAAAGAATTATTGGAGTCCTTCAAGTGTTCACATATAGAACTCAAATAAGTCCTATATTTTTTTAAAAACATCCTTAATGCCGCGGTACAAATGCTTTAATAGAATAAACGTTGTAATTTCATTATCGTCTAGCGATATGACTGATGGTGACGAAATTGAATAAGTTTGTTGTTTGACATTATATCTGGGTAACTTTTTTACTCTTGTTCTATTACTTGCCTTCAAATATTACTGCGAAATGTAGTTTACTGTCAATGTCTATATAGGTTTCATTGAAAATTTTCACGCGCCTTCAGTTTATAGAGCCTTTGTTAAAAATGTTATAAAAAGATATGGGTGTAATAAAAAAACAATTGCATATTTTTGTGTAGAACGAAATTTTTTTGCTTGATTAACTTAATAGTTATGAATTAACTTGAGCAATCACTTTATTATAGGTCTACTATTTTCTTACATAAGTGTAAATAATAATATTTTTTGGTTATGGAATATTTTCAAAATGGTGTCGTTCTAAACAGCTTGGTGAACCATAAAAAGGGTTTATTAATACCAACAGCTGTATAAATACTCACATGTGCATATTTATTAAGCCAGAGGCCAGAGAGAAGACTTTTGATAAACCACCGTAGTGTCATCGTCTGCAAAGTGGTTTTATATGTGTTCATCTAGATACCAGTAGACTTCATGTGAACTGAATTAGTTACAAAATGCAATTTTAGTGATCCTCGAACGACAAAACCCAATTTCCTTTATTTAACCAGATTTTTGTACAGCTTAAGTCTGTTCGCCAAGAGTTGATAAAATGGTCTTCTAAACTGATTAATTACTACTAAGTGGATGTATGTACAGCTTTAAGCATTACTATAACTCACATGTATTCGATTATAGAACTGCTAGGTGTACAACAGAACTCAATTGATCTCTCAAAATGCAAGCACTACAATAATTCAAGTGTACGCTGCTCAGCAGCTCTAGGCTTTTACTTACCATTTAAAAATGCTATCATACAACCAAAGATACTGAAAACAGCTAAAAGCTGTACAGCAGATTAACGAAGCATTATAACGGTTCAGGTTTATGCTATTAAGCAGCAATAGGCATTTACTTACTACTTAAAATGCAACTATATAACCAAAGGTACTGAAAACAGGTAAAAGCTGTATAACGGACTTACGGTGCATTATAATGGTTCAAGTTTATGCTATTAAGCAGCGTTAGGCATTTAAAAATGCTATTGTAGATCCAAAGGCAATAAAATTAGCTAAAAGCTGTAAAGCGGCATTGCGTTATGCTGCACTAAAACTGAAGGCATTATAAAAGCATTTTGTGATACCTTTAGCCAATCGCTATACAATGTAAAGTATTAATAATGGCTTTCAGATGCTTATATAGTGCGTCAGGCTGTTTGGTGAACTTTTATAAGAGCTTATATAGACCTTAAGTTCTACATAAGTTCACGACTGATTAGTTCAAATGCTCATTGTGTTACTTGGGAAGCCCTCAAGAGGAATATTTTTTTCCCATTTTTCATTGCTGCTCCGCTTCTATTGGTGGTAGCGTGATGTTGTGTATCGTATAGCCTTCCTTGAAATATAGGCTATTTAACACTAAAATATTTTTTCAATTCGGATGAGTTGTTCCTGAGATTAGCGCGTTCAACCAAACACACTCTTCAGCTTTATAAAATTAGTATAGATAATATGTATATATAGTATGAGTATATATATAATTAATCTATACTATATATACTAATATTATAAAGCTGAAGAGTGTGTTTGGTTAAACGCGCTAATCTCAGTAATCACAAGTATATAATTTATATATATAAAATTCAAAGTCCTGACTGACTGACTGATATATCAACGCACAGCCCAAACCGCTGAGTCTAGAGATTCCAAATTTCTCACGTAGGTTCCTTATGACGTATAGGGGTACACTAAAAAGGATTTTTCAAAATTCATCCCCTAAGGGGGTGAAACGGGGGTCCAAAGTTTGTATGGGGAAACAAGATAAGTTAGACTATTTTATCCAAAACTTTACATGAGTACTTCTATAGATAAATAAGTAAACACGTGTTTCAGGATTTTTCAATATTCAATCCTTAAAGTGGTAAAATGGGGTGAAAAAATCGTCAAGCGTATTGTTTTTATAGTTTATCGGGTCGCTGATAACGAAAACAACAACGACGATTTTAAAATTTAACGAAGGTTTTAATTATCATCCCCTATGGGGGTCCGATGGGGTTGAAATGTCTAAAATAGGTTGAAAAAATCTGAAAATCGTCATGGGTACTGTCTTATCGGGTCGCTGATTACGAAAAAACAACTATATTATAATCAAACGTCACGTCCGCTAGACGTGACATAAATTTACGCCTGTGGGGGTGCGATGGGATAGCAATGTCATAATATCAATATGGGTGTTGATTCTATGGTGTTCCTCGATGTCAATTACGAAAATGGCATCGATTTGGAAATATAACTTATTGGACACGAAACTACTTAAAAGTATTTCTTAAATTTTACCTCTAAGAGGGTGAAACGGAGCTCCAACTTACACTAGATAAATGTGTAAACACGTGTTTGCCCCGAATTTCACGCGAGAGCGAAGCCGCGGGCGAAAGCTAACCTTTTTTTGTGATAATCAATAGGAGAAAGTAAGTATAAAAAAGGTTATAGTGAGTTAATCTTAAAAAATAGACCTATGCTGTCGCGGACTTTTTTATTAACTCTTAAAGAGGAACAAGTCTATGTGGGACAAGGGTAGCCCCGGAGTATGGGAGCTCCTGGTCAGAGCGTCCCAGATAGGTAATGTGTGTAGGAGTAGGAGAAACAAACAAATGGTAGATAGAAATAGCTTTTTATGTACACACAAGAGTAAAGAGAAACAAGAAAAACAGAAGGTGCACGAGCGAAACAATTAGTATAAAATATAGTAGAAAATTTAGGAAGTTCAATAGACAACAGAAAAGAACTGAACACAACGTAAATGCAATATAAATTAGAATTTTTATCTAGTGAAATTCTTATAACTGCAAAAGAAAAGTCAAGTCAACTTTGAAGGATGATCGTTGACAGTCGACCAAAACTCAGTACTAAAAGTATGCGCGCGCAACGCAAAGTCCGTGGTCGACTGGCAAAGACCATTGCTTTCAATGAAAGGAGTATGAGAATAAAAAAGTATGAATAACAGATAATAATGTAAAAGTATATAAGATATAAATATATTTATTACTTACAAGTGGGAGAAGCTCACAAGTCCATCATACATGATTTTTCCGTAACTTCTACCGTTTACGCAGCGCACGCAACGTATGCCCTCAAAAGGAATATTTTTTCACCATTTTTCATTGGTTCTCCGCTCCTATTGGTGGTAGCGAGATGTTATGTTGTTATGTAGCCTATAGCCTTCCTTGAAATATATAACTAACACTAAAATATTTTTTCAATTCGGATGAGTAGTTCCTGAGATTAGCGCGTTCAACCAAACACACTTTTCAGCTTTAATATTAAAGAAAAGATATATTAGTGTTAGATATCCTATATTTCAAGGAAGGCTATAGGCTACATAACATTACGCTACCACCAAGAGGAGCGGAGCACCAATGAAAAATATTGCAACAATGAGAAATGGGGAAAAAATATGTCTTTTGAGGGCTTTCCTTGAGTGCGCTGTGTAAACAGTTGAAGTTATCCAAAAATCATATATGATGGAATTGTTCCTCTTTAAAAGTTCTAAACAAAGTCTACGACAGCATTATGTCTATCTCTTAAGATTGACTCATTAGAACCTTTTTTTATAGTAATCAAATTTATTTCCAATTAATGCAATATTTGCGAAGGGGTAATCCAAAAAATATGTTATTAATCAGTAATCACAAGTACTTAATTATGAATAAAATTTAAAACAAAATTCAAAGCAGGTATAAATTTAGTAGGTACCTACATAAATTATTCACCATAAGTATTTTTTTATACGGTTATGATAAGTACTTGATTTACTTACCTTATTCCTTACCTTTCCTATGGTCTTACCACGATAACTGATACTCACGCGGACGAAGTCGCGGGCAACAGCTAGTTTACAATAAAATTAATTACCCACTACTTTAATGCAATTCATGTGTATCGTTCGCGCGACAACTATATTTTTAGCAGCCTCATAATGATAATTAAATAGCATCGCTATATGCTATTTAATTATCATAATAGATATAACTCATACTAATATAATACTTTGGTCAATAGATGGCGCTATTCCGGATGTTTTCTCAGAACAGCACCGCGTGGGCGCGTTAACAAAATTAAAAAGTAAAGACCCGGGTGGTAAATAATTTTCATACAACTTTACCATCCTGATTTTAAACGTCCGGGAAATTCGAGAGGGAGTAAAGAATAACTTTTTCGTCCATTGTTAGGATAGAAATTTGACGTAATATCACCATAATAATCACCCTGTATCTATAAATAATAATAATAAATAATAAATATTGCCCCAAAGTAAGCGAAGCTTGTGTTATGGGTACTAGACAACTGTTAAACATACGTAAATATATTTTCTTTTTGTAAATACATACTCATGATACATAGAAAACACCCAGACTATATAAGACAAACAGATATGTTCATACACACAAATGTTTGTCGTAAGTGGGAATCGAACTCACGAGCGCTGGTGTCGAAGCCGCGTCATTGACCGCTACGCCACCGAGCTCGTCTATCCATGGACTATCTATCTGGACATAGACCTTTCCTAATGTCTTCCACCATATGCGATCCTCCGCTTTCCCTTGAGGTTATCAGTCTATCTAGGGACATTTTTTTTTTATACTACGTCGGGTAGCAGACAAGCATACGGCCCGCCTGATGTGAAGCGGTTACCGTTGCCATATTAACGCTCGCAACATTAAAACTATCGGTCGCGCGCCGCTACTCCCGCTGCCAACGCAGCATCTCCTTCCTTTCTGGTGACCTCACTCACTCGCAGGAACACAACAACTCTCAAGGGAATTGTTATTTGGCTGCGGTATTCTGTGAGGTGGAGGTACATTCCCCAGTCGGGTAGCTTACAGTTACGCTCCCTACCTCTCTTTTGCCAGAGCTTCGTTTGTCAGTCAGCAGGGTGCACCGCGTGCAGGTGAAGTTGGCTTTGATTCATAGATGTTGAGGAACCACTTACACCCCAAAACATTACAATTACAACATTACAAGTGTAGTTTAACTCTTTTTTGGTTTGGCCACCACAAGGGACTGGAGAAATGTTACTGAAAATTATTAATAGCCATACGTGAGATCGACAACCGGTTGACCAATTTATGACGTTGCGCCCCTGATTTCGTACGCGCATACCATGGTATCTCGTGGGAATTTTCAGAAATCCTTTCTTAGCGGATGCCTACATAATAATAAATAAATATTGTCAGACAAATTACACAGCGCCATCTAGCCCCAAAGTAAGCGAAGCTTGTCTTATGGGCACTAGACAACTGATAAACATACGTAAATACATTTTTTTTTGTAAATACATACTTATGGTACATAGAAAACACCCAGACTAAGACAAACAGACATGTTCATGCACACAAATGTTTGTCCTATGTGGGAATCGAACCCACGAGCGTTGGTGTCGAAGCCGCGTCATTGACCGCTATGCCACCGAGCTCGTCAATTTTAATAATAGCTACCTGCATGCCAAATTCGACGAGCTCGGTGGTCGAGGTTAGCAATGGCCACTTTGATTCAGAGGTGGCGGGTTCGATTACCGCACAACACAAATATTTGTGTGCTTGACCATAAGTAAATAAATATTTCTGGACAATTTACACAGCGCCATTTAGTCCCAAATTAAGCGCAAAGCTTGTACTATGGATACTTGACAACTGATAAATGTACTTAAATCCATTTTTTTTGTAAGTATATACTTATAATACATAGAAAACACCGAGACCAAGACAAACAGATATGTTCATACACACAAATGTTTGTCTTGTGCGGGGACCGAACCCGGAACCTCGGAGTCAAAGTAGCCGTTGCAAGCCAATAGACCACCGGGCTCGCCAGAAACATGTCTGTTTGTCTTAGCCTGTGTGCTTTCTATGTAGTATAATTTATTTACAAAAAAAAAAAAGTATTTCAGTATAGAAACGTATATCAGTTACCCATAGAACAAGCTTTGCTTATTTTGGACCTATACTAAAGCCAAAGTCAATGCGAAATTTATGTAAACAAATCATAAATCATTGCAAGTAGGGTTGTCATGTCACATGTAAAATATTCATCGAAATCGTTTTAAAGTTACTATTAATTAAAACTATGTGCATACTACAATATATTTTATTTTTACTAACATTATTACTTTATTTAAAATAATGTTTGTTCTTGTCTAAATCATTTTTCTAACTTTCAGAGAAAATCTCCTTGACTCAACAGCCCTAATTTACTGTCATTTTACAATAAATATTATAGATGTACGCAACCTTCGGGGTAATTTTTATTATGCTGCAGTAAATGTAGAAATTCTAACTCATTTCCATTTATTTGCTTGTTTTAAATTTGTTATTCATTTAGTTAGATTATCGCGAGTTTACAAACCGACGAAAGAATAAAGATATACATTTTGTTTCACTTGTCAAGCATTTGACTACAAAAAAACAAAAAAGATTTTATAATGTTTATCAGAAAATGACTATCAAACCAATAGAAATTATTTATAACTACCATCTCGCATAGTCATTAATGTAAAATACTTTATAACCTTATTTTTTATTCGTTTTTAGGGTTCCGTACCTCAAAGGAAAAACGGAACCCTTATAAGATCACTTTGTTGTCCGTCTGTCTGTCTGTCTGTCTGTCAAGAATTTCTATGTCGAGAATGCGTGGAGGTATCAAGCTGAAATTTGAACTGTATACTCAGGTCTACGGTCCCATGAAGTTGTAAAAAAATCAAACTGCTAAGTTTACGTAAAAAAAAGTTACGGCCGTTTATTCAGCAAAAAACGCATATTTCGACACATTCTCAAGGGAATCAAAACCTATAGGGTACATCCCGTTGACCTAGAACTATGAAATTTGGCAAGTAACATCGATATAGACTACAAGTACAGGAATAAATCTCAAAACTATACATTTGTAAATAGATCTTAAAAAATAAAAGGTCTATATTTTTTATAGGGTGTCGAAATTTCAAATTGAAACTACTAGTTCAAATGGGGTATCATATGAAAGGGCTTGATGTACACATTGCAAAATATATTTTATTTATTTTTTTCGACGCATTATTTCTTATTTATAATGAAAAATATCAACTACGTACGGAACCCTCGGTGGGCGAGTCCGACTCGCACTTGTCCGGTTTTTTTTTATGTGTGCCTTACATTGGTCGGAATAGATGATTATATATTGTATCCCAATCGTGAGATGAATAGTTTGACGAGTACCAAAATAATACAGGTCCAGGAAAAAAGGTTGTTAATTTCTGTCTGTCAAAAGTTGCTAGGCAACGCTTTATTATTAAACATTCTACATTGAGATTGGCTTTAGTATAGATGGCCATATGCATTTTGTCCAGGAATATTTTTTTTAAACAAAGGAAATATTTTAATAATAAAGGAATATTATTTATTTAAATTTCAAAGCGATTCGTCTAGTGATTTGATTTATATTATGTTATATAATTTAGTAATAGTGGAGTCTCTGTATATACTCGTAACAACTACACTCGAGCACAACCGCGCCACAGAGGTATGATACAGGGTACTTCTAAGCTGCCCGACTGGGGAAGGAATTGTTATTTGGCTTGGGTATTACTTGAAGTGCTTCACATAATACCCAAGCCAAATAACAATTCCTTTGAGAGTTGTTGTGTTCCTGCGTGAGATCACTATTGCTACGCTGTCGCAAAGGTTACTATGGCTGCGGTAACTGCTTCACGTCAGGTGGCCTGTCACCACTCGACACCACCCGCCTGAGGTTACGCCACCACATTACACGCGACGTAATTTAAAAAAAATCTGAATCCTCTTAGATTGCATGTAAGTCAAGCAAGTCGTGCAGCTAGCAAACCACGGCTTAGCAACTGCATTTTGGATGGATGGCTTAGTGCTCCAATGCAGCCAGGAGTCAAATCAAATCAAATCAAAATATCTTTATTCCTTGGACTTTATAAAGCACTTAGAAACGTCATACAAATTAAATATAAAAACATGTATCTAAATCATAACTACTCTAAATCCGCAGAACTTTCATCACACTATCTTGAATGTGAAAGTGAATTTAAGTCGTAGTTTTACCCCACTGGTCTTTGGTGATTGTTGTACTCCTGGGCCCTACCGCCGTAACGGCGGAGTTTTTGAATGTGAAAACGTAACTACTGCTTAGGATGTTGCTAATTACGTTTAGCTCAGCTGGTAGAAACCCTGAAGCTCTACGGACTAGCTGAGATAGTTGTCAAAAACTTAAACATAAGACCAATTTTTGAAATAAAAAAACCGGACAAGTGCGAGTCGGACTCGCCCACCGAGGGTTCCGTACGTAGTATCATTATTAAATTTGATATTTTTCATTATAAATAAGAAATAATGCGTCGAAAAAAACAAATAAAATATATTTTGCAATGTGTACATCAAGCCCTTTCATATGATACCCCATTTGAACTAGTAGTTTCAATTTGAAATTTCGACACCCTATAAAAAATTTAGACCCTCTATTTTTTAAGATCTATTTACAAATGTATAGTTTTGAGATTTATTCCTGTACTTGTAGTCTATAACGATGTTACTTGCCAAATTTCATACTTCTAGGTCAACGGGAAGTACCCTATAGGTTTTGATTCCCTTGAGTGTGTCGAAATATGCGTTTTTTGCTGAATAAACGGCCGTAACTTTTTTCTACGTAAACTTAACAGTTTGATTTTTTTGTAACTTCATGGGACCGTAGACCTGAGTATACAGTTTAAATTTCAGCTTGATACCTCCACGCATTCTCGACATAGAAATTCTTGACAGACAGACAGACAGACAGACAGACAGACAGACAGACAGACAGACATACAGACAGACAGACAGACGGACAACAAAGTGATCTTATAAGGGTTCCGTTTTTCCTTTTGAGGTTCGGAACCCTAAAAATAACGACGGTAGTTGGCTTCAGCCTCGGCGGTAGGACCTCTGGTTACACCAGAGATGCAGCGGTAGGAATTTACAATGAGTCTGTCAAAAATAACATCAGAGACTCTTACCTCCTCTCAGTTCACAGAGCAGAGTGAAGTTTCCTCCTTCTTCTAAAGGGCCGACCACACCAGCCACGTCCCGACCTGCTTCATCATAAAGCAGGAGCTGATGCGGAGGAACTGTAAAAGAAATAAATAACTGTATCTTTTATGCTCAGGTGACTAAGAAGTAACTGCAGATGAGGTTGGATTACTAGGTTTGGGATTTGTTACTTTGCAAACAAGCATACAGTCCGACTGATGTGAATTGGTTACCATAGCAATATATACGCTCGTAACATGAAATATCACTCGCGAACCGCTACATCCACTGCCAACACAGCAACTCGATTCTTACTGGTGAGCTCACACACTCGCAAGAACACTCAACCCTCAAGGGAATTTTTATTTGGCTGCGGTGTTCTGTGAGGTGGAGGTACTTCCCCAGTCGGGCAGCTTACAAATACGATGTGCCCTACCTCTCTTTTGCCAGAGCTTTCTGCTTTCAGGAATTCTGCACTACGTACAGGTGAGATAGATTTTAGCTCTAAAGATCGTAGTGAGCCACATACACCCCTACTTCCGTTTTAAATAAAGTCGAGGGTATCTAATCGAATAAGGAAGTTAAGCAACCTCAAAAAATACCTTGGGAATTAATTGGGACTTCGTCTTTTGAAGAGCAGTGCCAACAATCTCAGGTTTTGCTGTAAACTGGCAGTTCATGGTCTTTGAATAACTTAATTACCCTGGATTTTGACAACCAGCCGTGGTGCAGCTCGTCGAAGTACCTACATTCAAAATCCCTTAAAAAGGGAGATCCGTATCACATATTTTTTAAGCTGCACGACTGGGGAAATACAACCACCTCACAGAATACCGCAGCTAAATAACAATGCTCTTGAGCGTGGTTGAGTTCCTGCGAGTGAGTGAGGTCATCAGAAAAAAAAGGAAGGAGTATAGGCTGGCAACAGATCGGCGACCCCATGGTGTTTGTTGCTGATTTCCATGGGCGGTGGTGATTGCTTTCCATCAGGTGACCCACATGCTCGTTTGTCCCCTTCTCATATAAAAAAAAATCCCCATCCCAGTTGTGAAATAATATGTTATTGATGAACATACCTTAGAGGAGTCTAATCGAACTTGCAAGTTAAGCAACGTCGTCCATAGCCAGCATGGATGAGTTTACATTATCTCGAGCTCCTCCGTGCTTCGGAGGGCATGTTGAGCCGTCAGTCCCGATGGTTGTCATTAGATGATATTCGTTAAGCTATGTCTTTGGGCAGCATGAAAACATTGGCCTCCGCCAGGGATTGAATAACCGAAAAAATTTGGATATATCGGTTAAAGACGTCATACCTTTAAATTTCGATACCTTAAATTAAAGGTATCTTAATAATTTCGGTATTGTAATATTCCGGTATCGTTATTTTTTTAGTTATAAAATAAAGGTTTTAAATTTCGATACCTTAAAGTAAAGGTATCTTAATAATTTCGGTATTGTAATATTCCGGTATCGTTATTTTTTTAGGTATCTAAATTATAAAATAAAGGTTTTCTTTCCACAATGTCGGCCGCATTGGTAGGTAAGTACTTGATCGATACCTACGTCGCGTCGTTGTCGCATCATTTTTTCGGTACCGAAATGGTTTTGGTTAAGGTACTGGTAATATAAAGGTACTAGCTGATGCCCGCGACTTCGTTCGCGTGGACTTTATGATTCCGGCGTATTAATACAAATACGAACTAATGTAGATACATAAGAAAATATTTGTGGCAGTATTATACGTTAAAAGTAAAAAAATATATTTTTTTTTATTTAAGATAGTAACCATAGTTTAAAAAAATATATAAAATAAATGAAGGGAGTCTTTCCTTCGTGAGCTAATATAGCCGTAAGTTAGCCATGCAAAAAACAACCTCATATTTTAGTTTATTGTCACAGCAAAGCAAGTGGTCACAGAGAACTGTGTACGTTTAAAATTAAAATGGGAAAATTGTTGGAGAAGAGTGGTATCATCATCATCATCAGGCCATTTTAGTCTCATATGACCCTCTCTCGTCTGTCCCAGACAGGAGGATTTGGCCTACACTCCCCACGCTGGCCAGACGTGTTGGGGAGGCCTGATCGATGTTTTAAAATGTATTTGAGGTCACCAGAAAGAAGGAAGGAAGGAGAATTAGGCTGGCAACGGATCGGCGGCCCCTTGGTGTTGCTGAACTCCATGGGTGGTGGTGATTGCTTTCCATCAGGTGACCCACATGCTCGTTGGCCACCTTCTCATATAAAAATAATAATAATAATCCCTTAGTCGCCTTGTACGACATCCGCGGGAAGAGACGCAGTGATTCTATTCTAGTCTGCCGGAAACCACACGGCCATAAGAAGGAAGAGTGGTATACGCGAAATAAATACAGTTTCATCGGCACCACTCCCAGTGAGAATCTTAGCTTCAATTATACATATTTCGCTGCTAAACATTGACTTTACTTCGGGAACGAGATCTTCCCCAAAATTTATAATTTTTTTTTTAAACTCTTGGGCAGGTAAAGTTCTATCTACAGTTTCTACTTGTTGGCCATTTAGCATTCATCTGAAACGATTAGACAGCAATCCTGAAACATCTTCGCTTTGTCACAGTTTCGTGTCACAAAGCATGTCGGTGTTTCCGTTCTGTATAAATCGAGTAGAATATTGAATATTGTATTTGCGTCCTTCCGCCTAGAAGTGATATGGTTGCAATACCTGGCGATGCTGCTATGAGATATTATTTTGGCGCCTGATTTCAGCGAGGATTGCTCTCGTCAGGTATGTTTTTCCAGTCCCTCCTGAAGCATCCAAGAAAAACAGTTTTCCCTCGTTGTTTAAAAGACTTTGCATCACAAAATCTTGCTACATAGCGTCCCGCAAATGCACGCATTCGTCTGGTTTGTGCGAATATATACCAATCATTCCATTTCAATTTTAGCGTACACGTCTATAATAAACTGATTAAATAGACCACGTTACCTTTGTAAATAAATAAAACGATTGCGTCTAACTTGTAGCAGGTAAGAATAAAAGTAGCACTGCGTGGTTATTTTTTTACAATACAATCAAAATTTTGATAAACTATTTAATGTTATTTTAAGTAGCTTTTTTAGTTCTATTTGCTATTATAGCGTGTTTTTTAGTTATTTTTTTAAAACTATAATTTATTGTAAACATCATGTTGTATGCAAATAAATTTAGCTTTGTTCTGCATCAGGTGTTCCAAATTTTGGATTTTTATACCTCAACAAAAAATGCTCATCAGGCTGAAAAACTTTTGCTAAGGCGTCATTTTTATATTTCTTGTAGCTGAACCATTATGATTCTGCATCACGTGTTCTTGGATTTTTATACCTCAACAAAAAATGCTCATCAAATTGAACAACTTTTGCTAAGGCGTCATTTTTATATTTCTCATAGTTTACCGGAACCATTATGGTTCTGCATCAGGTGTTCCAAATCTTGTATTTTTATACCTCAACAAAAAAAGCTCATCAAGTTGAACAACTTTTCCTAAGGCGTCAATTTTACTTTTCTTATAGTTTACCGGAACCATTATGGTTCTACATCAGGTGTTCTAAATCTTGGATTTTTATACCACAGCAAAAAATGCTCATCAGGCTGAACAACTTTTGCTAAGGCGTCATTTTTATATTTCTTATAGTTTAGCTGGACCATTATGGTTCTGCATCAAGTGTTCTAAATCTTGGATTTTTATACCTCAACAAAAAATGCTCATCAGGCTGAACAACTTTTGCTAAGGCGTCATTTTTATATTTCTTATAGTTTAGCTGAACCATTATGATTCTGCATCACGTTTTCCAAAACTTGAATTTTTATACCTCGACAAAAAATACTCATCAGGCTGAATAACTTTTGCTAAGGCGTCACTTTTATATTTCTTATAGTTTAGATGAACCTTTATGGTTCTGCGTCAGATGTTCCAAATCTTGGATTTTTATACCTCAACAAAAAATGCTGATCAAGTTGAACAACTTTTGCTAAGGCGTCATTTTTATATTTCTTATAGTTTACCGGAACCATTATGGATCTGCATCAGGTGTTCTAAATCTTGGATTTTTATACCTCAACAAAAAATACTCATCAGGCTGAACAACTTTTGCTAAGGCGTCATTTTTATATTTCTTATAGTTTAGCTGAACCATTATGGATCTGCATCAGGTGTTCCAAATCTTGGATTTTTATACCGAGATGGAAATTTCGTGTCAACGTTTTCAAATCGATGCCATTTTCGTAATTGACGTCTCAGAAAACCATAGAATCAACACCCATATTGATATTATGACATTTCAACCCCATCGCACCCCCGCAGGAGTGCTCTTGTGTCACGTCGATTATGTTAGATTATAAAATAGCTGTTGTTTTCGGAATCAGCGACCCGATAAACCATAAAAACAATACCCATAACGATTTTCAGACGTTTGTACCTCATTTCACCCCTTTAAGGGTTGAATTTTGAAAAATCCATAAACACATGTTTACTCATTTATCTACAGAAGTGCTCGTGTAAAGTTTCAGATAAAATAGTCCAACTAATCTTGTTTCCCCATACAAACTTTGGACCCCCGTTTCACCCCCTTAGGGGTTGAATTTTCCAAATTCCCGTCTTAGTGAGCGCCTACGTCCTAAAAGGAACCCTATTGCAAAATTTGAGACTCCTAGCACTTGTAGTTTCTGAGATTTCGTGATGAGTGAGTGATTTACTCTTTTATATATATAGATAAAGGTACCGTAAAAAAATAAAGGTATTCTTCTTGTTTTACCGGTATCGTAACCACAATTCTCAACCGTTTTGGCTCTACCTTTAAATCAAAACGATATCGTAATTTTATACCAGTACCATACCCTTATACCTTTACCGCTTTCAATCCCTGGCCTCCGCCATCCCGCTGTTGAGGTGGAGTATGCTCTAAACTCCTTCAATTGAGGAGGGCCCATTACCTATCTAAGGAGTGGTGAGGGTTGACGATGATGAACATACCTACAACATTCAGTCGAATCTGGAAGTTTCTCGTTGGTGAATTCTTAAAATCGACTCTGCACCGATAGATCCCTTCGTCATCCAGCTGGACAGCATCCACAGTGAGGGATGACGGTCTGGACATGGTCACAAAGTATGCTCTTCGCCCGAAGGCCAGAGGATCCGACCAGTGCAGCGCTTTGTTGAAACTTCTCCCTCGCACGTCGAAACTGTTGGCAAATTAGTTCACATTAGTTTAGCTTGTTTGTTTGTATGTTTATATTGCATTAAATATTACATAACACAGATAGTAGTGATAAGACATAGTGTACAAGGGCGGTAGTTATCCCTATAAGGGATCTCTTTCAGACTACCTTTGAGTCTCTGAAAGGAAACTGTGAATTGGCGGCAAAGAAAATAAATAATTATGTAATATACCAGTACCATACCCTTATACCTTTACCGCTTTCACATAACACAAAAAAAAACCGCACAAGTGCGAGTCGGACTCGCCCACCGAGGGTTCCGTACGTAGGATCATTATAAATTTGGTATTCTTCATTATAAATAAGAAGTAATGCGTCGGAAAAAATAAATAAAATATATTTTGCAATGTGCATATCAAGCCCTTTCATATGATACCTCATTTGAACTTGTAGCTTCAATTTGAAATTACGACACCCTATAAAAAACATAGACCAGGGGGTCTTTTAAGATTTAATTACAAATGTATAGTTTTGAGATTTATTCCTGTACTTGTAGTCTGTTAGTACTATTACTTATACTGTGCTATAATCATGTTACTTGCCAAATTTCATAGTTCTAGGTCAACGGGAAGTGTGAACCCTATGAGTTGGATTCCCTTGAGAATGTATCGAAATATGCGTTTTTGCTGAATCTTTTTTTTACGTATGCCTAGCAACTGGATTTTTTCAAATTTCACCTTGATACCTCCACGCATTCTCGACGTAGAGGGTCTTGACAGACAGACAGACAGACGGACAACAAAGTGATCTTATAAGGGTTCCGTTTTTCCTTTTGAGGTACGGTACCCTAAAAGGACAAAAGATGCATCTAAAACTTAAAAAGATATAAAATAATTATAATTTGTAAATTTATATAAATTTCAAATCATAGTTAATTATTCGCGTGCGGCGATCCCATGGTGGGTACAGCACTTGGTACAGAATTGACAGGTCGCGGCACGCGAGAGGTTAAAGAACATCCTTAGGTACTAATATTATAAAGGCGAAAGTGACTTTGTTAGTTCCGCTTTCACGCCTTAACAACTGAAGCGATTGCTATGAAATTTTGAATACATCTTATTAAAAGCCTGGAATATTTTTTTTTTATACCACTAGAGTGGCAAACAAGCATACGGCGCCTCTGATACGCATGAACGCAGTTACCGTAGCCTATGAACGCCTGTAACACCAGGGGCATCACACACGCCTTCCCTACCCTGTAAAAACCTCTTCACGCCCTTTTTGAAGAACCCCATGCAGTAGTGTCCTGAGAAAACCTCGACAGGCAGTTCATTCCACAGCTTGATAGTACGTGGGAGAAAACCTCTCTGGAACCGCACGGTACGCGACCACTTAAGCTCCAATGTGTGAGGATGAATTCCCATAATAAATAATAAATAAATAATAATAAATATTCCTGGACAAATTACACATGGCCATCTAGTCCCAAACTAAGCAAAGCTTGTACTATGGGTACTAAATAACTGATACTATACTTAAATACATTTTTTTTTATAAATACATACATATAATACAAAGTAAACACCCAGACCAAGACAAACAGACACGTTCATGCACACAAATATTTGTCTTGTGCGGGAATCGAACCCGCGACATCGGAGTCAAAATGGCCATTGCTAACCATTCGACCACCGAGCTCGTCGTAAATAATAGAAAACATTTCATCTTAAAAAAAAAACAGGTTTCTTGAGGGATGATCAAGTGCTTTATACCCGGCGAACCCGTGGGCAGAAGTTAGTTTTATGGCATAAAATAAGTTATATATAATAATATATATAACTTATTTTATGCCATAAGTTTTTATACCCCAGTTAGCAGGTTAACAATGAAAATAACCACAACTTCTTAATTTTCTTCATTTAGAAAATGTGTAACTTAATGCAATTAGTATTCACTATTATTATATTCATATTATGTAATTATAATGTATCTGTCTTAAATCACGGGTCAAACCCCGATAGGCGTGCGCGGGGATATGGATCCAACGCGTAGAGGCCCCTTTGAGAAGTTTGATGTAATGTTGTACGCCCGCCGTGACCCGCTCCAGGATATGTCAATGGAACGATATACCCATGAGCAGGTCTCGGCAGGCGTTGAGACTATTGCGAAGTGTGATGGAAAATAAATGGGCTATGGAGATGAGATCTGGGTGAAATAATACTGGGCTATTACAGAAGGGGGAATATTTTTATTATAACTTATTTGGATTTATTAATGCTATTATAATGTATAAGAATATTTAGACGATAATTTGATGGAATTTTATTGAGCTTCTAGATATTTTTTTTAATTATTTATGTAAGCATTAATTAAATTATTGTATGTCCACGACGACAGGGCATATTGCTACACTACTTGTTACAATAGGCTATTTTATTTTCAAATATTGTTTAAATTATTTAACAATATCGTAAAATACACAAAAACTATAAAGATAAGCAAACTTTCATTCTAATATTTGCAGTCCGACTTATTTTAAGGTCGATCAAAGTTTGGCGGGAAAGTCCATTTAAAAGAATGAAATTATTAAAAAATAATATTTCCATTGGAGAAGCAATAAAAATACTATAACTTTTATTATGATACTAATTACATAAACTTAATATTTAACATAACTTAATATTTGACGTACAAATTTCTGATTTGATGCATACAAAATACAAACTTGTGACGTCATAACTTAGTAGCCTTTAGTATGGAGCGTTTTCGGAAATATCTAAAATAGCCTATTATACTACATACCTGTGTTTACCTGTACCTGTGTTCCACAATAATACATTTTGATTTGCTTTGCACGCCCACGATATTTTGTATAATGAATTCCGAAAAAATTTATTTATTTCCGTATACGAAGTACTTCGAAAATAGATTTCATTAGGTTACACGTTTCATAAAGTCGAGTTGTTTAAAAGGTTTTTGATGTTTGGCAAATATAGCTCATTACGAGTTATTTAGAGTGACATATCGCTTGTTAACGTCAAAAATGTCATAACTTTAAAATTAACTTCTTACCAATATTATATCTGACTTTATGAATGCTTCGATCCAGTTTCTTACTTATTTATGCTACGATCCAGTATAACTTTTTATAGAGATCGTAAAGCACTAGGATTAGTAATTAGTATTTCAATATATTGTCTAGTTTAATTGCCAAGCGTTCAGACGATTTTGCAATACATATTATTGGAATCGATGTGTTAGGTAACAACTCAATGTTTTACGTTCCGAATAGTGTTGGATATGTAATTTCATTTCAAAAGTTATTGGCGACAGACCTGTTCTTTTATACCTTTTCATAGTATTTACTTATTATATCGAAATGTTATTCTTGTCAGTGTAATTGCGAATATATGATAAGTTCCATGTGCCTTAAATATTTTATATATCGTTGCCCTGTCACCTTCTAATCACGATTAATAATAATGAAACTGTGTATACATATTTTATGTTGTATATCTGATATGATATAACACAGAGCTGTCGACTAGCTGGTAATATTACAAGCCATCGTAGCTCTGAACGCGAATGCAATATGCAGTGGTAATTGGAACGCAGTAATTGTGTGCGCCATGATGGAAAATCATTGCGACGCACTTCCAAATGGTTATATCGAAATACATAGACGATCTGTTTGAGTTTAATTATTACGTAATAATAATGTTATTACAATTTTTGTTTATTTATATTTCAATAGAGTTTTAAATATATTTACACATTTTTATTGTACTATTCAAACCTGGATATTTAATACTAAGTAAATAGGGTGTAGGTCATACTATGACCTACGGTGCAGATACTTGGACGCTGACCATTGGGCTGGTTCACAGACTAAAAGTCGCACAGCGAGCGATGGAGAGAGCAATGCTTGGAGTTTCTCAAAAGAATCCGGAATGAAGAAATTCGACGGAGAACCAAAGTGGTCGACATAGCTCTCAAAGCCAGCGAGATGAAGTGTCCGTGGGCTGGCCACATTTGTCGAATCAGCGCTGACGACAGATAGGGGAGGAAAGTCCTAGAATGGAGGCCACGTATAGGCCCCTCTCTAGATTGACCGATGCCCTCAAAAAAGTGACTGGTAGATGCGGAAAGCATCGCATACGGTGGAATACATTAGGAAAGGCCTATATCTGGACATAGGCCTTTCCCAGTGGGTGGATACAGGCTGATAATGATGAAGTAGGATGTACAGTTGGTACCCTAAGATAACTGTCCACTCTGCCTTACAGTTAAGAATGGCAAAGTGGTCAGTTATTTTAGAGAACGGACCGTACATAATAAAAATTTACACCTGTTGGTAATAGTTATTAAATACAATTGTCACACATAAATTGTTCTACCTCTCAGAGTCAAAAAGTTGAGTAGAGTATCCAATATCTGCCATCAGCCAGGGTTGATAGACTATATCACAGGGTTGATAGTATAGAATCACTCTGTCTCTTCCCGTGGATGTCATACAAGGCGACTAAGGGAAATACATTATAAAACATCGATCAGGTTATGGGGAGGTCCAACCCGTCTGGCCAGCGTGGGGAGTGTAGGGCAAATCCTCCTGTCTATGACGGACGTGAGAGGGTCGTGCTCCTGTAGTGGAGACTAAAATGACCTGATGATGATGATGATGATGATTATATATTTTGAATCTGACATTAGGTCTCCATAAAAACGCACGAAGTGAACCATCAACCCTATAGATCGAACCTTATTCTCCGGATAAGTATTTCTTATTGTATTATTTCTTTTTCTGTTCCTATATTCAGTAGTTGCAGATGTTGAAGTCGCATAAACTTTAAATAGACTTAAACTAAAAACTAAGCCTAAGAAGTAATTTAGGAAATGTCGGTACGTTAAGTTTCAAAGATCTCTCAAAGACTACAAAGTTGAAACTTTCCATATTCGGATGTGTAATTTCGCCTTTTAATTAAGAAATATTTGCACCATCCTTTGAGACATGTGTGAACTTTGACTTTAAAGATGCTGAACTACCTGACCCGGCGAACTTCGTGCCGCCTAACAGTCAATGACGGCTGCCCCATGCATCAACTCGTGAACGGGTGCTGCCAGAGGGAACTGGTCTGCCGTGGCTGTCATTGTTGCAAGGTAAACAATAGGAGGACTTAGGTTTAGTAGTAATAGACACTAATATGATTATTAGCAGAATAGCGACGTGCAATTAATAAATTGTAAGAATATTGTAATATAAAAATAGAAGATTGTTAATAAAAGATACGGAGGTCCCCGGGGTCTGTAGATTGTAATTATTATAAATATAAAAAAAAAAAAAAAACAGTCAATGAATGTAGTGTTGCCTAGTAGCTGAACTAAATTTATGATTTTATGGAAGAAACACTACGAATATAAAATAAATATTAAATCATCATCATCATCATCATCAGGTCATTTTTAGTCTCCAATACAGGAGCACGACCCTCTCTCGTCCGTCACAGACAGGAGGAGTTAAATATTAAGTTCAGTAGTTTATTAAGAAAGTGACAAAAAAAAAATATTAAAGCACAAATTTGATAACCAATAAATATCTCAATACACAAAACAATTTTCAAAACAAATTACAGACAACATTCGCAACGTAAAGTGACACCAATCATCTTGTAATTTTTTAGGGTTCCGTAGCCAAATGGCAAAAAACGGAACCCTTATGTTTTCGTCATGTCTGTCTGTCCGTCCGTATGTCACAGCCACTTTTTTCCATAACTATAAGAACTATACTCTTGAAACTTGGTAAGTAGATGTATTCTGTGAACCGCATTAAGATTATCACACAAAAATAGAAAAAAAAAACAATAAATTTTGGGGGTTCCCCATACTTAGAACTGAAACTCAATTTTTTTTTCATCAATGCCATACGTGTGGGGTATCTATGGATAGGTCTACAAAATGATATTGAGGTTTCTAATATTTTCTTTTCTAAACTGAATAGTTTGCGCGACAGACACTTCCAAAGTGGTAAAATGTGTCGTCCCCCCCCCCCCCCCCGTAACTTCTAAAATAAGAGAATGATAAAACCACAGTATAAGTAAATAAAACAAAAAAAGATATGTGATGTACATTACCATGCAAACTTCCACCGAAAATTGGTTTGAACGAGATCTAGTAAGTAGTTTTTTTTAATACGTCATAAACACGCACATGAACTTCCTGTAATCTATCGACTCATCTGAAAATTAAGGTCCTATCTGTATTGTTGTATGTAGTTCATTTTCGAACGGTTTATGGGGAGCTATTTTTATAGGAATATTTAGTATCAAATAACCTTCAATCCGACGTCAGATTTAACATTATTTGATTCGAAATATTGGAATATAAATGATTTTCTAAAAACGTATGACTGAAGAATTTAATAGTAAATTGTTTCAGGTGGTATTTACAGGAAATTTGATCAACGCTACTTTGCGTGTTTCCGCCACCAATTAGTTCATGCAAATTACTGCCGGCCGGCATCCACCCTTATTAGATGCATGCGAATGCCGTGTCTGCTTTGGTCGTCTCTGCTCCAGCTGCTGCGGTCGTCTCGGCGAATCTTCAACATCTGAAATAGAAGAAAAGTGCAACTGCCGCCGGCCGCCCCTGCATACGAGTATACATACTATACACGACAAACAAAGAACTAAAACTCAATATTAGGGAACAATTAGAAATAATACTCATAAAACACAGAAATTTAAAAAATATTTTATAAACAACATGACTTTTAAAATTGTCCCATCCTTAATATATTTTCCACTACCTCCTCCACTTCAAACACTATATAAAGGGCGGTAATACGATGCGTTTGTCATTTGTAGGTTGTTGTTCTAACCATCAACATCTACTGATCGCCTGACGATGCCTCGCGTACAGGCGAAACACGTGTCGCAGAGGCAACGACAGACGTCGGGGCGGCGATATTCGCACGTTTCTTCTGTTTCAGATGTTGGAGAGTCGCCGAGACGACCGCAGCAGCTGGAGAAGAGACAACCAAAGCAGCCATGGCAGCATACGTCTACTAACGGTAGTGGTTGAGTGCAGGCCGGCAATAGTTCGCATGAACTAATTAGTGGCGGAAGCACGCAAAGTAGTGTAGATCAAATTGCCTATATATAATTACTCCCTAATACTTCTTGTGTTGCAAGTTTCTTCCGAAGTTTAAAGGTATATTCAATCTAGAATATATTTTCTGCGCCGGTTTTCATCCAAATTCGTTCAGTGCGAGGTACCCGTCGTCGGCCCGGCGGTCTGCACTTGACGTGGTGAAATTGTTTGCTTTTACTATATAAGAGATATTTTCTTCTTTTTGAAAACACGTATTTTTCTTTTATAATTTATAAATAAAAAGACAAAATACCTATATCATTTTTTATTGCAAATGTTTTTTTTTTTTTGTTTAAATGTTTTTAGATTAGTTTTAGTTTAAATTAGTTTTCTAGAGAATTTTGTAAGTAAATTCTGACTAAGTTTGATCTAGTTTCGAATATATAACTAACTCTGCCTTGGAGATCTCGACCAAGTAAAGGACATATCCTTAACGCAGTCGAGACTTTTGTTAATATAGATATTTCCTTATAAGTCCTATCCTACTATCCTACTAATATTATAAACGCGAAAGTTTGTGAGTATGTGTGGATGGATGTTTGTTTGTTACTCTTTCACGTAAAAACTACTGAAGGGACTGCAGACTGTGATGAAATTTGGACACGGGTAGAGTATAATCTGGAATAACACATAGAGTACTTTTTATCTCGACATTCCACGTTCAGTCCCATTATTCCCAACGGGAATAACGGGACTGAACGTGTAAATCACTAAGTACTGAAGGGATTGTGATGAAATTTAGTACACGGGTAGAATATAATCTAGAATAACACATAAGGTACTGTTTATCTTGGAATTCCCACAGGAATGGGAATAATAGAACTGAACGTGTAAATCACTGACTACTGAAGGGATTGTGATGAAATTTGGTACACGGGTAGAATATAATCTGGAATAACACATAAGGTTATTTTTATCTTGGAATTCCCACAGGAATGGGAATAATAGGACTGAATGTGTAAAACACTGACTACTGAAGGGATTGTGATGAAATTTGGTACACGGGTAGAATATAATCTGGAATAACACATAAGGTACTTTTTATCTTGGAATTCCCACAGGAATTGGAATAATAGGACTGAACGTGTAAATCACTGACTACTGAAGGGATTATGATGAAATTTGGTACACGGGTAAAATATAATCTGTAATAACAAATAGGATAGTTTTTATCCCGGAAATCACACCGGGGACGGAAACAACGGGATTGCGCGGGTGAAACCGCAGGCGTTCGCTAGTACCTTATATTACTGGTTGCATTATTATGAGAGATTCCAAACTCTTTTAGGACGACCTCGCTACAGAAGTTTTTTTTATACTACGTCGGGTGCGAAGCGGTTACTATAGGTATATTATATTATAAACGCTCGCAACATGAAAGATCGCTCGAACGCCGCCACCCCCGCTGACAACACAGCAGCTCCTTCCTTTCACACGCATGAACACAATGACCCTCGAGGGAATTGTTATTCGAGGCTCTCGCTAGGCAGTTGGGTCAAGAACAAGATACAGAAGGCGGATCGTCTAGACACGGCCCGCATCGTGAGAAGGTTCCTCACTCTGAAGCCTTCACCACCGGTAGTTTGGGTCCTCGCGCCGCTACCGATGGGTGCCCCTTTTTTAACCGACTCCAAAAAAGGAGGAGGTTCTCAATTCGGCTGTATTTTTTTTTTGACGTTTGTTACTTAATTACTCCGTGATATATAAACCGATTTGAAAAAAACTTTTTTATTTGAAAGAGTATACTTTCAAATTGGTAATTCATCATCATCATCATCATCAGCCTGTATTTACATACATAAATGTAGGGTAGAGTAATATTTGGAGTAGGTTTTTTTTTTTGTTAAAATTATTTATATTTTTAAATGTATTTTTGTTTTAACTGTATATTAAAAAAATGAAAAAAATTGTGAGAAAATATGAATAAAAAATAATGATTTAATAATAATTTATTTCAAAAACGATTATGCAAACATTTTTTTTATATATATGAGAGGGGGGCAAACGAGCATGTGGGTCACCTGATGGAAAGCAATCACCATCGCCCATAGAAATCAGCAACACCAAAGGATCGCCGATCCGTTGCCAGCCTTTAAGGAAATTAAAACTCTATTCATGAGGACTCCCATGTTGATTCCACAATTTCACCGTTCGTGGTATAAAATGCCTTTGGAAACGTACTGTTCTTTGGGAAGATCGCCAATTATCAAGATGATATGGATGGAATTTTAATTTATGGCGAGTTGTACGATAGTGGAATTCAGCGGCAGGTATCAAATCAAACAGCTCATCCGAGCACTCCCCGTGATATAATTTGTATAGAACGCAAAGAGACGCTACATCTCTGCGTGTAGAGAGAGAGTCCAGTCGATCCGAGATCATTGGGTCCCGGACAATTCGAACTGCTCTTCGTTATATGCGGTCAAATGAAGTAAGCAAGTATTGAGGCGCACCGGCCCAGAGATGCGAACAGCACTCCATGTGAGGGCGAACCTGGGCTTTATATAGTTGAAAGCGGTGTGGGGGTTTAAAATACCGCCTGGCTTTATGGATGACCCCAATCTTCTTAGAAGCCAGTTTGGCCTTGCACTCCAAGTGGCCGCGAAACTGAACATCACTCGATATGTCGACACCCAAGATGGAAATGTTGGGACTAATACTAAGGGGAGTACCTTCTAATCTAGGAGCTACGACAAACGGGGACTTTTTTAGCGGTAAATGCACAAAACCTGAGTCTTTGAGGGATTTAGCTGTACCAAATTCAATCTACCCCAATCCGAGAGTCTCATCCTCAGACACAAGTTTTGTTCGGTACTCATCGACGCAATCCCGAGAAAAACATTACCTTGACCAATTTATCTTACATCTAATTCACGCTCTCAATGTCCGAAAATATTCTCAGCGTAGGCAAACGCGGGATGTTTTCCTCCCGCCTTCAATAACATGTTTGCTTGTTTTCGCTAACAAAACAGGCTACGCCCATGTTTTGTTAGATGTGTAATGTAAGTATTAGAAAGTACACAACAATGTTGTAGGAGACCCGGCCTTAACAAAGGATTCATACATAAATCCCTATTAAACTACATATCTTCTTTATACTCGTATATTATAATTCTACTGTACGTGTGTATGTCACTCAACACCTCCTAAACGGCTAGACAGATTTGAATGTTTTTTTTTGTATGCGTTTGGTTGGCGCCCTAGATGGTTTAGACCACAGAACAAAAAAAAAAGACGTGTGGCACTCGGGAACTGCCGCGGTAAAGCTATTGCATAGCATTTTGTATCAACTTATGCACTTATAATTTTATTTATTTATTTTATTCATGCAGTATTGCTTTTTCTTTGATATTAATTCAAGTTACACTTTTTGAGCGTGGTGACCGATAACAAAACAATTTTTTTTATTATTAAATAAATAAAACGAGTTTCGTAGAGTCGTACAATACGTCTAATCGCACGCACACAACGCCGTGTCGAAGACTGCCGAACTGAAACGACGTTAGACGATGCACGGCCTTCAAGCCACACCTCCTTGCCCGTCGGAGTGGGGAGCGTGAGGTTTTTTCGTTACGGAATTTCTGGATTCGGTCCCCGCGCTCAAGGCCCGCGATAGAAGCTATGCAATAGCTTAAAAAAGTTTAGACTCACAAATCAGCCCGGCAAATGGCGCTGCTGTAATGGAAACGGGAAGATTGAGCCACAGCAAAGAGTGGTCGGGCCGCTAGTTATACATATATAAAAATTAATATCTATTTCTCTATGTCATCGCATCACGCGTGAACGGATGGAACAATTTCGCTAATTCATTTTTTGATGAATTTGTTATTGTCTTAAGGTTGTAGAAGGTTCTTAAGAAGGTAGGTTGCAAAGATTTCTGCCTTTTAAAACCAAAGCCATGCTTGCCCGTTCACTTCTACTTCCCATTCTCGATTACGCCGATGTGGCCTACCTAGACCCAGCGGAAGAGTTGCTTGATAAACTAGATCGCCTCCAAAATCAGTGTATTAGGTTCGTTTATAGCTTACGCAAATACAATCATGTGTCACAGTTTCGCAAGCAACTCGGCTGGCTTCCCGTCAGGTATCGCAGGAATATCCATATACTCACGTTATTATATAATTCTATATTCAATCCTTCAGCACCCTTGTACCTCCGTGAGGTATTCCAGCTCCGTGACATTGACAGCCGGCTACGTTATACAAAGCCAAAATTCGTGCACGCTCTCAAATTCATTCATGGTAAAAGCGGCAAAGTTATGGAACTCATTGCCTGTTGAGATCAGGAGAGCTTCATCTTTAAACTGTTTTAAATCAGTGCTGAGAAGGTTCTTTGCCGAATCCTGATTTGAACCCTAGGACGATATAATTATATTAATTTGCGCAATGTTTATTATAATATTCTTATCCTACTATTATTGTATTATTTATTATATGTATGTACAGTATTTATAATTAACGTAGTAGTCCCACAAATGTTTGGTACGATCCACTTGCCTATTCATGAAATCCTATCAGATACTCTAAGGTTGGCTGGAAGAGATCCCTGTGAGGAATAAGTCCGCCTTTGTACTTTTCCTTTAATTTACTATATTGTAAATTTTATTTTATGTACAATAAAGATATTACAAACAAACAAACAAGATATGAAAGAAAAAAAAATGAAAGTAGGCGGAATACTAGAAAATATAAGAAACCTGAATCACCGTATTAACTTTTAAAATATAACTTCATGGTATTTGACAGAACTGTCATTTGTTTTGACAGCATACGCCAAACCAATTCGAATTAAATAGACATTCAATGTAATTCAATTCAACAATCACATGACCAAAGGGCTGGCCAATATCTCGGCCAGAGGATTAGCATTGCCATTCAACGTGGCAATGCTGCCAGCCTTTTGGGCACCTTTCAAGTGGGTAACGATTGGCGGGGCTTCATTATTTATACTTATTTATTTCTAAGTTACATTTAAGTAGGTATTTTATTTATAAGTTACTTATATTGTTTTAAAATTTAGTAATAATAAATAGACTGTCATGTCAGCTACTAAGTATTATTATAAAAGTTTGTGAGGGGTATATTGATGTATTGTGTAAGGCAAAACGTATCGTCATCTAAGTTGTAACCTTTTCACGACTTAAGTGCTCACGATTAAATTTGATATGGACATAGTAAAAAAAACGGTTTGATACAATCGCTTAGTCTAGTTAATTTTGACGAGTTCGCTGGCGTAGCGGTCAATGACGCGGCTTCGACACCAACGCGCGTGGGTTCGATTCCCACACAGGACAAACATTTGTGTGCATGAACATGTCTGTTTGTCTTGGTCTGGGTGTTTTCTATGTATCATAAGTATGTATATACAAAAAAAATGTATTTACGTATGTTTATCAGTTGTCTAGTACCCATAACACAAGCTTCGCTTACTTTGGGCCTAGATGGCGCTGGATGAAAATAGACTAATTTGCTTCTTCATTATATCATTGTGTAAAATGTGTTTATTACAGTTCTTATTACAGTTAATGGTGACGCTGTATGCGGAAATTATTTATTTATTTAAACTTTATTCACCACCATTTAAGGATACATTGGCGGCCATAACGCTATTAGCATTCTCTACTAGACAACCTTTGGAAAGAGCGGATATACACGAATGCGACATACAAAAATAAATTAATAACCAGATGATATAGTACAACAGAAAATATACATACATATGAATAGGAGGGTGATTCATAGTTTTGGCAAATTGTCCAAGAGGTAAGCATGAACTTTCTTTTTAACCGACTTCAAAAAAGGAGGAGGTTCTCAATTCGACTGAATATTTTTTTGTATGTATATTATTCGATATCTTTGCGAATTGTGAATCTATTTTCATAATTCCTTTTTTATTTGAAAGGGTATGATTGCAAGGTGGTCCCATATTCACCAAGTCAGGATTTGATGATGGGATGCCAGGGAAATCAAGGGAAACCCTTAAATAATATAGGCACGTATGGTCAAATTCATTTTTTTTATTTGAAAGGGTAATTGCGATATGGTTCCATATTCACCAAGTCAGGGTCTGATGATGGGATCCCAGAAAAATCGAGGGAAACCCTTAAATTTGCCCTATGGTAGCCGGCAGAATAAAATTGTGCCACTCCATTGCTCTGCGCTGGATGTCGTACAAGGCGACTAAGGAATCTTGTGTCACGCGATAACTTTTCTCCCGGAAGATGGGCAGCAGCGTCTGCCGGGGTATTCCACCAATAAGCTGCGCTCGCCAACTGAAGTCAGTTTCAATTTAAAAAAAATCAACTTTATTAAAAATTCAATTTATTCGCGATTCTTCTAATGCTATCGGGTAGCGCATTCCAGAGTCGTGAAGGTTGTAAAGTGAAGGAGTTTGACATAAAGCCAGTACGAAAAAGTGGCATAGAGGGCGTAAGGGAGTTGTCAGATCGAAGCTGACTTTCGTGAGACAATGATGTTTAAACTTGCTTTAACCAATTTAGCCAGTTTATTAGCCGGTCAATCAGTCAATAATAAAATGGTTTTCGTATTGTTGTTTTTGTAGTTGAATTTTACTGTAATATGAATTCGTATTAAGTATTAACGATGGCGGCGTTGCACGTCAGTCTGATCGAATACGCAAGTAACGTCGACCGCAGCCTGTTTATGGATGAGTTTATTTATCGCGAGCTCCTCCGTGCTTCGGAGGGCGCGTTAAACCGTCGGTCGCGGCTGTTATCATTAGATGACAGTCGTTAAGCCAAGTCTGTGGCCTTCGGGCGGCTTGAAAACACTGGCTTCCGCCAAACCGCAGTTGTACAGCGTGGCGGAGTATGCTCTAAACCCTTTCGATTGAGGGGAGACCTGTGTCCCAGCAGTGGGATGAATAAGGGTTGTCGACGCATTATCGTCGACATATGATCTATTATATGATATGATATTTGAAATATGTCGTACCTTGGCTGGCACGTCTGTGGCGTTTGGATGCGCCCAGCACCTACTCAAAGGCAATTACTGAAAAACAGTGTTTTGCTCTCTGGGCAAGTTCAACATTGAGTTGTTGACCGTTTGGATCACTGCAACACACGCCAAACAATGGAGCGGGGGACGGGGCTTCGGTTTGTTTGTGAGCTGCTACTGTTATTAGATGATAAATTAATAATAAATAAATATTTCTGGACAATTTTACACAGCGCCATCTAGTCCCAAATTAAGCGCACAAAGCTTGTGTTATGGGTACTAGACAACTGATAAATGTACTTAAATACGTTTTTTTTTTGTAAATACATACTTATAAAACATAGAAAACGATGATGGTTCGCGGTTGGACTGGAGTTGTGTACAAAATTCTGTTTTAGTATTAGTATTATTGTATATAAATAATAAATATTGTTAGACAAATTACACAGCGCCATCTAGCCCCAAAGTAAGCGAAGCTTGTGTTATGGACAACTGATAAACATACGTAAATACATTTTTTTGTAATACATACTTATGATACATAGAAAACACCCAGACTAAGACAAACAGACATGTTCATACACACAAATGTTTGTCCTGTGTGGGAATCGAACCCACGAGCGTTGGTGTCGAAGCCGCGTCATTGACTGCTACGCCACCGAGCTCGTCTATGTTTATGTATTGTGTGTGTTTCAGTATACAAATAAATTTAAGAGAGATAGAGCACAACGTATTTTTTAAGCTGCCCGACTGGGGAAGTACCTCCACCTCACAGAATACCGCAGCCAAATAACAATTCCCTTGAGGGTTGTTGTGTTCCTGCGAGTGAGTGAGGTCACCAGAAAGAAATAAAGGAGTATAGGCTGGCATCGGATCGGCGACCCCTTGGTGTTGCTGATCTTCATGGGCGGTGGTGATTGCTTTTTATCAGGTGACCCACATGCTCGTTTGCATATTTTTTTTATATATTACGATGGGTGGCAGACAAGCATACGGCCCGCCTGATGTGAAGCGGTTACCGTAGCCATATTAACGCTCGCAACATAAAATATTGCTCGCGCGCCGCCACCCCCGCTGCCAACGCAGCATCTCCTTCCTTTCTTTCTGGTGACCTCACTCACTCGCAGGAACACAACAACCCTCAAGGGAATTGTTATTTGGCTGCGGTATTCTGTGAGGTGGAGGTACATTCTCCAGTCGGGTAGCTTACAATTACGCTCCCTACCTCTCTTTTCGCCAGAGCTTCGTTTGTCAGTCAGCAGGGTGCACCACGTGCAGGTGAAGTTGGCTTTGGTTCAAAGATCTCAATGAACCACTTACACCCCAAAAATATAAAAAAAAATACAAATAAAAGTATTATCTATCTATTTAACTGCCTAGATTATTATGTCAAGGAACGAAATTCTTGCGGGCGAAACCGCAGGCACAGCTAGTCCTTTCATGAATAAGTTATTAATAAGATAGTGTATATATGAATGAACTATAAATCCCGAATAAAAACTCAAAGTGTATCAATTTATAATAACACCCCTTCATCGCGTCGGCAACTTAAAAACCGTTTAAATAATCACAATCCCTCATATGAAATATTGCCAAAAATTAAGATTAAAAAGTAAATATTACGCAAATGAATCCCCCTCGTCATACTTGAAAAAGACAAGAGTAATCTTTACACGGAAGCGTGCCGCATAAAAGGTATCCATTTTTAAGGCTCCACATATCTGCTCGGCTAAATCCTGTATATTTATCAGCGTACCCGGTACACACGAGCGCGCATCATTAGCTAATGTTAAGGAACCTACATAACAACCGCCGAAAAAAACCTGGACTGAACCGAACGAAAATACACGACCGTTACTGCTGTATGCTTTGGCACTCTCGAAGGAATAAATATAAGCCTATTTATCTTAAAGTAGGGATGCCATCTGTAAACGCTAGCAACTAGGACAAGATGAATACTCCGGGTTTTACCCGGACATATCGTCAGTGTTTTTAGTATTAGTACTATTTTTTATTCTTTGACAAGACGGTTATTCGCAGCATGGAGCGGGCGGTAGTGATTTAAAACTTTTTACCCTGGACTACAAATGAAATCCCGTCCGGACGCTCCCCAGACGCCCTCCAAACTAGGATAAATCCGGAGAAACCCGGGGGGATTGCAACCCTATCTCAAAGGAATATACATAGGCCTCCGTTTATTTAGTATCTTGAAATTAGACAAGAAGCTCATAGCACATGTAATGGAGATAATCCAAATATTTTTTTAATTCTTCCGGAAATTATAAGTTTTTTTTTTTTTTTATACTACGTCGGGTGGCAGACAAGCATACGGCCCGCCTGATGTGAAGCGGTTACTGTAGCCATATTAACGCTCACAACATAAAATACCGCTCGCACGCCGCCACCCCCGCTGCCACCGCTGCCACCGCAGCATCTCTTTCCTTTCTGGTGACCTCACTCACTCGCAGGAACACAACAGCCCTCAAGGGAACCGTTATTTGGCTGCGGTATTTTGTGAGGTGGAGGTACATTCACCAGTCGGGTAGCTTATTACGCTCCCTACCTCTCTTTTCGCCAGAGCTTCGTTTGTCAGTCAGCAGGGTGCACCGCGTGCAGGTGAAGTTGGCTTTGGTTCAAAGATGTTGATGAACCACTTACACCCCAAGTGACAAGTGTGCGATGTTAGGGTTCAAATAATGTGGACATTGTTTTTAAATTTTTTAGTGATTCTCTCAGGATCTGTAAACGAGGAAATCAGACGAAGAATCAAACTTGTCGACATAGCTCTGAAAGCAAGCTGAAGTGGCAATGGGCCGGCCACATCTGCCCAGTCAGCGATGGCAGATGAGGGAGAGAAGTTCTGGAGTGGAAGTCCCATAAGTCGCAACAAAGCGTTGGGCGTCCGCCCTCTAGATGGACCTCAAAAAAGCGGCTAGAAGAGGGTGGATGCGGAAAGCGGAGAATCGCATAAGATAGAAATCGTTAGAGAAGGCAGCAATTTTCAGTAGTGGATAGATACAAGCTGATAATGATGATGATGAATGATATGAAACCGATGTGCAAGGCAAACGTTCGCCATTTTTTATACCACTAACGTGGTCAACAACTAATTTTGTAAACCCCTTCAAACTGTTTTTAAAGAACCCCATGCTTATAGTTCCTCGTTAAAACTTCGACAGTGAGTACATTTAAAAGTTTAATAATGCGTGGTTCGAATCCCCCTGGAATCGTATTTAAGATCTTGGAGTAGGATACTTTATAGTTCTCTTATTCCAATAAAGTGGATAACAAGTATACAACCTGCCTGATCTGCCTAAGGACGCTTGCAACGCTTAGAATTAGCTCGCCGATCTTTTCGCCTTAATGCAAATCATAAATTCGATCAAACAGCACACCATGTTCTCTGGGAGTGTAATCTTTGACGGCAGGAGCGGGACGACATGTTAAATTCGTTGCCTGTATTTCTGATTTGAGCAACAAGAGAGAATCATCAAGCCTGCAAATCATGAATTCGATCAAACAGCACACCATGTTCTCTGGGAGTGTAATCTTAGGCGGCAGGAGCGGGACATGTTGAATTCGATGCCTGTAGCATCCGAGGTAGTATACTATTCTGATTTGGTGGCAACAAGGGAGAATTATTAAGCGTTCATATTAATGGAATCGATGTGTTTGGTAATAACTCAATGTTTTAGGTTCCCATTGGTGTTAGATATTTAAAATCCATAGTGCACGGCAAGTTGAGCTTCACTTCACACACACTAGTCATCTTTTTAAGCTGTTAATACCTTATTTGCTTCAAATCAAATTCCAAAAGCTTCTTACGCCTACTAATTTCTTCTTATTAAATTCGTTGTGAGTTCCAAGGCAGCCGTAGTTTTACCCCCGGGACTGCACTGTTCATTGCCTTTATTGGCGGTTGCGCTGTTAATCCTGGCGACACAGGAGACACAGTGGTGGGAATTTCTGGTGGGCCCCGTCCGGTTTTAGTGGAGAAATTCTACCGACAATCTGGTCCATATAAAAAATACCTTCTTCACAAAAATGTATAATTTTTATAACACTGTACAAAATGAAACATTATTTTTTATCCTTACATTTTATGAGAATACTGACACTTTTCGTTTTCTATCTTAATGTTTGTAAATGAAGTTCTCAGTCCCAGGAGCATAACTCCGAGTACCGTCCCGACTTCCAACTATTAAGGATTTTAATCAAAATTAATTAATAGGGGTAGGCAACTTTGAAATTTGACTTACGTCAGTTTATATGGGACAGGACCACCACACATTCTCACTGATATGTGTCCTGCGTAGGTAGGTTTTAGCGGCAACCGTCAAAAAGGCAATGGACAAAGATTTTTTATTTTTTTTATATTACTTCGGGTGGCAGACAAGCATACGGCCCGCCTGATGTGAAGCGGTTACCTTAGCCATGTTAACGCTTTCTGGTGATCTCACTGACTTGCAGGAATACAACAACCCTCAAGAGAAATGTTATTCGGCTCCGGTATTCTGTGAGGTGTAGGTACATTCCCCAGTCGGGTAGCTTACAATTACGCTCTCTACCTCTCTTTTCACCAGAGCTTCGTTTTTGATCAGGGTGCACCGCGTGCAGGTGAAGTTGGCTTTGTTTCAAAGATGTTGATGAACCACCTACACCCCAAATGCTGAATGAAGAACGGCTGCCTTGGAACTTACAATGAATGTAATCAGGAAAAATTTGCAGGAGTAGGAAGCTTTTGGAGGTTGGCTATCCTTGGCAATGTAACAAACAGCAAAGGAGATTGCTAGTCAAGTGAAGCTCAACTATCTTGCACCACAGATTATTAAATGTTCGTTCCATAGTCCTCACTTAGCGTAATAAATTCTTTGATCCTTCATCCATCCAGTGGTGTGATTGAATTTTGGATGAAGATGATATATACTCGTATGTAGCAACACCAAACTGTATTCTCCGATTTAGTTATCATTGGTTTTTTATGGTTCCGTACTCAAAGGTTAAAAGGGACCCTATTACTGAGACTCCGCTGTCCGTCCGTCTGTCTGTCACCAGGCTGAGATCTCTCTCTGTGTGTGTCTCATGAACCGTGATAATTAGACAGTTGAAATTTTCACAGATGATGTATTTCTGTTGCCGCTATAAGAACAAATACTTAAAAACAGAATAAAATAATAAATATTTAAGGGGGCTCCCATACAACAGACATGGTTTTTCTGTCATTTTAATAGATGGTATGGCCGTTTTAATGGTACAAAATCTTTCGTGTGCGAGTCCGTCTCGCATTTGGTCGGTTTTTTGAATTTCCTCCATATGGAAGTACAAAAATCCTATCAAATGTGTATGCTCCACTAAACTGGTTCGGCTCGTTAGCGTGAGAATGTTAAATAAGCCCCCGTATTCCGGCTGATTTGCGATAATGTGAAACCTGCTTATAAGGACGTCAGACTGATCGATAGACCAGCTTTTGAACTGATAGGACTACCACTAGCCTAATTCAACTGATGAAATTATGGACTGGGATTTTGCTTTTATACTACATCGGGTGGCAGACAAGACAATACGACAATGATGTGAAGCGGATTCATCATCAGGTTATTTTATCTCCACTATAGGAGCACGACACTCTCTCATCCGTCCCAGACAGAAGGAGGATTTGGCCTACACTCCCCACGCTGGTCAGACGGGTTGGGGAGGCCTGATCGATGTTTGATAATGTATTTCCCTTAGTCGCCTTGTACGACATCGGCGGGAAGGGACGGAGTGATTCAATTCTAGTCTGCCGGAAACCACACGGCCACACGGTGAAGCGGATACCATAGCCATATCAATGCCAGCAAAATGAAATATCGCTGCCAATGTACTAGCTCCTTCCTGTCTGGTGACCTCGCTCATTCGGACGAACACAACAATCCTCAAGAGAATTATTATTTGGCTGCGGTATTCTATGAGGTGGAGGTACTTCCCCAGTCGGTATGCTACCTCGCTTTCGCTAGTCGACAGGGTGCATCACGTGCATGTGAGGGTAGAATCTAGGGTTAATATCACGAGTGCGGCCAGCCTTTAGTTTATTTTGCCACCTTGTAACCCTTGCCTGGCAAAAGGTTGCAGACCGTTGCTTTAAATACCTGAATAACGGGCCATTTCGCATCTAGATATCTTTAGAAATGTCAAAGGCAGTCTAAGATTTGAGAAACCAGATTAAGTAATAATTCCGGGGGGCCTATTTTGAAGCCTTCACCTGCTCCTAGGCTTCGGCGCTCGCCGTAAACTGTCGTATATCATTTATTTCAATAAGCAGAAGCAGAAATATTCATAATTAGTGCCACGTCACGTGCCGCCTGAGCCGAGCGTGCAAGCGAGAGCGCGGAAAAAACGATAGAGAGGTACGATCGACCTAAGCGTTCGGCATGCCAAATCTACGTTGCGGCGTGACGCACCTCTACCTCTCTTCCTCTCTCTCTCCACTCCATCGGCCGATGTTTTCTCATGACGTTATCACGTAAAATTATCGTCCGTAAACCGACTTTAAAGACAACCAATTTTTTAAAGATTATCTGTATTTTTTTTATACTACGTCGGGTGGCAGACAAGCATACGGCCCGTCTGACCGTCTGAAGAGTCGGCCGACTCCGAGGTTTCGGGTTCGATCCCCGCACAAGACAAATATTTGTGTGCATAAACATGTCTCTCTGCCTTGGTCTGGGTATTTTCTATGTATTATACGTATGTATTTACAAAAAAAATGTATTTAAGTACAATATCAGTTATCTAGTAGCCATAGTACAAGCATTGCTTAGTTTGGGGCGAGATGGCTGTGTGTAATTTGTCCAGGAATATTTATTATTTATTTATTTGCAAGCTGCTGGACTGGTGAAATACCTCCACGTAATTTAATGTTGCAAACGATAATCGCTTCTAAATCTAAATAACGGTAATCGCTTCACATCAAGTGGGTCGTAGCATACGACTCACTTGATCTTCATGATATCTACTATATAAAAATAAGTCGGGTTTTCCTTCCTGACGCTATAACTCCAGGACGCACGAACCGATTTCCACGGTTTTGCATTCGTTGGAAAGGTCTCGGGCTCCGTGAGGTTTATAGCAAAGAAAATTCTGGAAAAAATTGCCAGCAAAAAGCGGGAAAATCTTTTTTCACATACAGCGCCATCTCTAAGGAAATGGATGGAAACGAAAAGATTGAGCCACAGCGAAGCGTGGTCGGGCCGCTAGTTAATTATAGTTTGCTTACAAGTTATAAAACAATCGTATTAATTGTAAAAATCTTACACGAGAGTTCTTATTTAAGGTTATTTTCAGCCTCAAAATACTGAATGTTTTGAAACGGAGCCAACTACAATACTGCAGTAATACAGTAGCTTAGTAGTTGGTGCATTGTATGTAATATTAATACTTGTAATATTCGCTGTAAACTGTATTTAAAATGAATTTAATTGTATGAGTAAGAAAGTTAGTAAAATGGATTTTGTGGAACATGAGCGGAAATATTGTCTTATTTTTGCATAAATAACACTTTTTTTTATACTACGTCGGGTGGCAGACAAGCATACGGCCCGTCTGATGTGAAGCGGTTACCGTAGCCGTATTAACGCTCTCAACATAAAGTATCGCTCGCGTACCGCCACCCCCGCTGCCATTGCAGCATCTCATTCCTTTCTAGTGACCTCACTCACTGGCAGGAACACAATAACTCTCAAGGAAATTGCTATTTGGCTGCGGTATTCAGCGCGGCGGAGGTACATTCTTCAGTCGGGTCCCTACCTCTCTTTTCGCCAGAGCTTCGTTTGTCAGTCAGCAGCTTGCAGGTGAAGTTGGTTTTAGTTACGACTTAAACCCCGTATGAACAACCCCGTATGTACTGTATGAACAATAGCAACTCATTACAAAGGATCTTTGAGCTTAGGGCAGGCATATATTGGGTATGATGGAAGCTCGCTTCGTTAGGCGCTCGCCGCACAGCGGGTAACGAACCGAACACCGCCCACAGGCTGCGACGTCTTGTTCTAATGCTAATAAGATCGAATTTGCTTAAATAAACGAAACTTTGAAATATCCATTATACTTGTTTTTACCGCGGCTTTGTTTGTATAAGGTAGGGATACATTACCCTACTGTCAAACCCCGGCCACTCCATACAAATGTCGCGGCGTTTACTGCTACATAAACAATGACGTCTGTGCAGAGCGTGAATGAGCATGTGTGCGTGCGGTGCCATACAAACTGTTCCTGATTTGTCTCAGAGGGGAGGTGAGGTCGACACGAGAGAGCGGCAAGGGGTGGCCATACTGTACGTAGTACTATTACTTATACTGAGCTACTGTCAAAACTACTGTTTATACTGCGTCGGATGACAGACAAGTATACGGCCCATCTCATATGAAGCGGTAGCTGTAGCCTATTGTTTTTTTTTTTTTAATCACGGGTCAAGTCCGGTCATTTGAAAGACGTGCGCGGGGATATAGATCCAACGCGTAGAGGCCCCTTTGAGAAGTTTAATGTAATGTTGTACGCCCGCCGTGACCCGCTACAGGATATGTCAATAGAACGACATACCCATGAGCAGGTCTCGGCAGGAGTTGAGACTATTGCAAAGTGTGATGGAAAATAAATAATAACTGTAGCCTTATTATTAACGCTCGCAACTCCTTGTTTTAAGCAAACGACTGATAGACGGTAACCGCTTGACATCAAGCGGGCCGTTTGCTTGTCTGCGCCCAACGTAGTATAAAAAAAATGAGCGTGATCACCAGAAGTGTAAATAGTTATCCTTTTATCGATCTCTTTAGGAGCTACGATAAATGTATTACGTCAAATGGGCCGTATGATTGCTTGGTAGTTGGTAGAAATGGTTTTAGGATGTCTCGTATCATTAAAGTACGCGGCTGCTCATACTCAAACACATACTCGATTTGCAAATGCATATTTCTCGGTATTTTTTATCCATAACTAGCTGAATCGCGCAACTTCGTCTGTTTGTGACATTTGGGGTGTAAGTGATTCATCAATATCTTTGAACCAAAGCCAACTTCACCAGAACGCGGTGCACCCTGCTGACTGACAAACGAAGCTCTGGCGAAAAGAGAGGTAGGGAGCGTAATTGTAAGCTACCCGACTGGGGAATGTACCTCCACCCCACAGAATAGCGCAGCCAAATAACAATTCCCTTGAGGGTTGTTGTGTTCCTGCGAGTGAGTGAGGTCACCAGAAAGGAAGGAGATGCTGCGTTGGCGGCGCGCGAGCGATACTTTATGTTGCTAGCGTTAATATGGCTACGGTAACCGCTTCACATCAGGCGGGCCGTATGCTTGTCTGCCACCCGACGTAGTATAAAAAAAGTGTTATTTATGCAAAAATAAGACAATATTTCCGCTCATGTTCTACAAAATCCATTTTACTAACTTTCTTACTCAAACAATTAAATTCATTTTAAATACAGTGTACAGCGAATATTACAAGTATTAATATTACATACACCAACTACTAAGCTTCTGTATTACTGCAGAATTGTAGTTGGCTCTGTTTCAAAACTTTCAGTATTTTGAGGCTGAAAATAACCTTAAATAAGAACTCTCGTGTAAGCTTTGTACAATTAATACGAGTACTTTTTATTTTGTCAGTAAACTATGAAATCATGAAGATCAAGTGGGTCGTATGCTACGACCCACTTGATGTGAAGCGATTACCGTATCGCTCGCAACATCAAAATACGTGAAGGTACTTCACCAGTCGGGCAGCTTGCAATTTTTTTCTTTTTTTTTTATCCTACGTTGGTTGTCAGACAAGCATACGGCCCGCCTGATGTGAAGCGGTTACCGTAGCCATATTAACGTTTGCAACATAAAATATCGCTCGCGCGCCGCCACCCCCGCTGCCATCGCAGCATCTCCTTCTTTTCTGGTGACCACACTCACTCGCAGGAACACAACAGCTCTCAAGGGAACCATTATTTGGCTGCGGTATTCTGTGAGGTGGAGGTACATTCCTCAGTCGGGTAGCTTACAATTACGTTCCCTACCTCTCTTTTCGCCAGAGCTTCGTTTGTCAGTCGGCAGGGTGCACCACGTACAGGTGAAGCTGGCTTTGGTTCACAGATGTTGATGAACCACTTACACCCCATGTATGAATCTGCTCGTTCCACTCAGCCTAGATAATTGCAGACTTGTATATTCAAGTCTGTAAAAATTTATTGATTTACTGTACTTTTAATTTGTATAATGAAAAAATAAAACATATTCTATCTTATTATCTTTCTAGATTTCGGCCCCGTGGACTAGAATCCGGCCTAGTAACGTTAAGAACCCTATTACATTCGGACGCTGACGAGCTCTCACGCAGTACTAAACCCGCGAAGGCCGCCGGTGCATCGTTTTTTGTAGTAATTTTGAAGTTATATTTATCGTTTTTATTGAAATAAGATAATAAATTCATGCTACAAAGTTTATTCATCATGAAGTAGCAATTATTCTCGTATAAATTTTGCTCAATAATATTATCGTTTATTCGAGAAATTAACAGTTTACTTAAAGCGATTTTCGAAGTTTTTTTGGTTAAAAGAATGTTTTTTTCTATATTAAATCAATGTTATTTCAAAATTCCGAGGCCGCTATGTACTATACGACTATATAACAAATAACATTCTATTTTTTTTATTTCATTTGTTTGGAACAGTAGTACAATCCAGGAGCTCAAAATAGTGAATGCGCGCATTTTATGAAAATCTTTCTCTGCAATTTTGGGTTTATTTATAAAGTTAAGAAAAATTTACAAAAAGCGAGGCCGCTATGTACTATGCCAATAGCTATTCTGTACTATTCAATAAGTCAACATTGTTAATGTATTTTAGTTTCCGAGATCAAGAACGCCAAAACTGGCCATTTTACGCAAAAATCACAGTCAAAATGTAATATGGCTCTTAAGGCGTGTGTGTAATTAGAACACACATTTTTGGGGTGTAAGTAGTTCACTAACATGTTTGAACCAAAGCCAACTTCACCTGCACGTGGTGCACCCTGCCGACTGACAAACGAAGCTCTGGCGAAAAGAGAGGTAGGGAGCGTAATTGTAAGCTACCCGACTGGGGAATGTACCTCCACCGCACAGAATACCGCAGCCAAATAACAATTCCCTTGAGGGTTGTTATGTTCCTGCGAGTGAGTGAGGTCACCAGAAAGGAAGGAGATGCTGCGTTGGCAGCGGGGGTAGCGGAGCGCGCGGGGGGTTACGGTAACCGCTTCAAATCAGGACCGTATGCTTGTCTGCCACCCGACGTAGTATAAAAATAAAATAATAAAAAACACACCCCTTAACGCATCCAGATGAATTAAGTCTACCTTAAGGCTTTTTTCTACGGCAATAGTTTCATTTGTAGACAAAACTATACCCTTTTTCAATACTCACATATATCTGAAAATATTAAAATCATTTTGCTGGAAAGGCTTGCCTGGCCGAGTCAGCGTATCGCTATGTTTGAGTTGCAGTTTTATTCAGATAGAAGAGCATTGTTTGCTGAAGTAAGCAAATAAACTTAAAATGGGCATATTTTCTACTTTATACCTATTATTTTTTTCTGGAAAAATAAAATGTATCTGGATAGTTCAAGTTTGTGGATTTGTAGACAGTTTTACTGCCGTGATGTTTGCATATGGCGCCTCAATATATAAATAAATAAATAAATATTTCTGGACAATTTACACAGCGCCATCTAATCCCAAATAAAGCACAAAGCTTGTGGGTAGGAATGGGTACTAGACAACCGATAAATGTACTTAAATGCATTTTTTTTTTATAAATACTAAATACATACTTACATAGAAAACACCCAGACCGAGACAAAAAGACATGTTCATGCACACCAATGTTTGACTTGTGCGAGAATCGAACTCGCGACCTCGGAGTCAAAGTGGCCATTGCTAACCATTCGACCACCGAGCTCGGCAAAAACAAAACAAAAAAAAATTATAATAATAGGTATTAAGAATATTTGCTTCGCCACCTATTTTCTAATTTATAATGTCCTCTAGCCGAAGGCTGTCCGGAAAACACTATGTATAAACGTGGTCGCCTGTTGTGCATTAATTTGCTACTTTATCCTATGTAATAATTATATTCATCATCATCAGGTCATTTTAGTCTCCACTACAAGAGCACGACCTTCTCTCGTCCGTCCCAGACAGTAGGAGGATTTGGCCTACACTCCCCACGCTGGCCAGACGGGTTGGGGAGGCCTGATCGATGTTTTATAATGTATCTCCCTTAGTCGCCTTGTACGACATCCACGGTAAGAGACTTAGTGATTCTATTCTAATCTGCCGGAAACCACAGGGCCGATAGAATATGCTTTATTTGCATTATACAAATTAAAAGTACAGTAAATGAATAAATTATTACAGACTTGAAAATACAAGTCTGGAGTCTCCAAATATACAAGGATGAGAGCAGGTTCGCTGGGTGTATGTTTTCAATTGAAAATGTATTTGATGATCATTCGTCAAGCACATAGTCGATCTCAATTTGTTTTCGACACAAACCTCAATCACTCCCCGTGGTACAATTTATATAGAACGCAAAGAGATGCAACATCTCTGCGTGTAGAGAGAGAATCCAGCCGATCAGAAATCATTGGGTCACCGACAATTCATAGAGTTTCACCGCAGTGTCTGTAATTAAATCTTACAAGTTAAATTTGACCTACTTGACAGAGTTCCATTGAGCTGAAATTCTGCTTACGTGTTTGGTTCTCGTGACAATATACGATTGCCTAAATAGCGCCTAAAATGGGGCCATATAGGTAATCGTATATTGTGTTTGTTAAAATACGTGGTGCACGGCAGTTGAGCGTCACTTGACTAGCCATCTCTTTAGGCTTTTAATGTCTTATTTGCCTTATTGCCGTCTCTCACATTGCAAAGAGGGGAAGTCAAATTCCAAAAGCTTCTTACTCCTACTAATTTCTTCTGATTAAATTCGTTATGAGTTCCAAGGCAGCTGTAGTTTTACCCCCGGGACTGCAATTCTTCGATGTTCATTGCCTTTTTTGGCTGTCGTCGCTGTTAGGAGAAATATACACTGTCATATATATACGTACTGGAGTCTCGAAATTTAATTGACTTAATTAATTAAATCTGATGGAATCGGTTAACTGGAAGAGATTCCTTCACGAAAAAAGTCCGCCCTTGCATATTATATTTTATGTATGGTTTACTTCCTTTGTATGTTATTGCAGTAAAGTTTATAAACAAACAAATCAACTTATTCATAAATAAAAATAGTGGGCGGGTTACGGCCGGCAGTAGTTTGCATAAACTAATTGGTAGCGCACACAAAGTAATGTAGATCAAATTGCCTGTAAATTAGATTTTTTTTTATACTACGTCGGATAGCAGAGAGCATACGGCCCCCCTGATGTGAAGCGGTTACCGTAGCTATATTAACGCTCGTAACATAAAATATCGCTTGCGCGCCGTCACTCCACTGCTAACGCAGCATCTCCTCTCTTTTCGCCAGAGCTTCGTTTGTCAGTGAGCAGGGTGCACGTGTGCAGGGTGCACGTGTGCAGGTGAAGTTGGCTTTGGTTCAAACATGTTGATGAGCCAAGATGATATTTATGATGATAATATATATGATGATAAATTATATTTTAGCAAAATCACGTTATTGACTAAATATATTACTGAATCAATTAACTAAATATAAAACTCCCGAAATCATTATGTTTTCAAACGTAATTCTATTATCCGACAAATTTAAATTGACACGTACTTAGTAAGTAAATACTTAAAACCGCACTTATCTAGCAAATACTTCCTGGATAATTACGCTTACGTAACAACATAATCTCGTAGACGTCTACGCCGTAGCTCGTAGCGCCGTGGCGGTTTAATGAAGCGTAGAGCAAATATGTAGGGTTAGAATTTCCAGTCCATTCTTTTGCTTTTATTTTTAAGTCTGGTGTGAATATGTTATGTTCATAGGTGTGTTGCACTATGGATATAGAAAGTTTCATAAGGTGATTGAAATTTATTCTATACTAGCTTACACCCGCGGCTTTCCCGGCGTTTACATTTTTATATTTGAAATAAAAAGAAAAAATATCCTATATCCTTCCTAACAACTTTGAGAATATACGTACAAAGTTTCATGATGATCGGTTGAGTAGTTTCGGTGTTAAAGTGTAACAAACAAACTCACATTCACATTTATAATATTAGTATTTCCATTGTGAGATCAACTTCCCTCATTTTTAAAATTTTCAAAAACATAGTCTTCATTTAATGATTTTTGATGTTGTATACTTCTGTAAGTGTCTGTGTAATAAACTAATGTAATAAACTTTTCATTCATTCATTCATTCAAACGAATCAAAATCAAACTTCAAGTTACATTTATGGTACTTGAAGCTGGTAGAAAACCTGGAGCTCTACCAAGCTGAAGCTTACTTAAATGCAAGACCTATTTTCCAAATCCAAATATTCTATGGTAATCAGCTTCATCTTCGCCGGTAGGGTCCCGGATTGGCAATCCCGGTGTTGCTGATTTCCATGGGCAATGGTGAATACATTCCATCAGATGATGTGAGTCACCTAATGGAAAGCAATCACCACTACCCACTAATGGCTCGTTTGCTCCTCTGTCATATAATGAAAATGATACAATAAAGATGTTTCAGATGTTGGAGATAAGCCGAGACGACCGCTACAGCTGGAGCAGAGACAACCGAAGCAGCCATCTACTAACGGTAGTGAGTAGGCGCCGGCAGGCAGTAGTTAAATTTGACTTCCGCAAAACAACACCTGAATCAATTAACTATAAAATAAAAATGCTGGTTGCAAATGGTCTGATTACAAATCTATACATATAATAAAGCAGTAGGTACCGCGTGTTTGTATATCTAATACCTACCTATGTGTATACTTATGCTTTGCTCACACCACCACGCTGTGAAGACATCACGCCACAGTATGCTCAGTCTTGGCATGAAGTAAGCGTGATAGTTTTTGATAGAGCTATTTGCGGTGGAAGTTTTTAGCCTGAAGTGAAAATTGTATTAAATTGTTCGTAACTTTTAGTCTGCAAACTTCGCCACACAATGGTCGAGTTCTTTGCCGCTTCAAATTTTATGTCAAGCGAATATGTGCCGTAATAGAACCATTCTCTCGGGTATTTGCTAAAGTTTTATATTAGTAACGACGTTTAAAAGTGTTTAAAACTTTCATTAAGATGGAATAAGAGTCAGCTATAACGTTTTGAGACTAAGAGAGCCAAAGGATCTATTAGAAGGACAATGGTCTCATCCTGACATCTATGAACGATAGTTTTCTTGTAGCATAGTTACAAGTTAGCCGTGTTAAGTGTTTAAAACTTTAATTAAGATGGAATAAGAGTCTACTATAACGTTTTGAGACTATGAGAGCCAAAGGACCTATTAGAAGGACAATGGTCTCATCCTGACATCTATGAACGTAGTTACCATGTTGTTTCTGGTAGACTAGAATAGAATCACTTCGTCTCTTCCCGTGGATATCATACAAGGCGACTAAGGGAAATACATTATAAAACATCCATCAGGCCCAACCCGTCTAGCCAGCGTGGGGATTGTAGACCAAATCCTCCTTCCGTCTAGGACGGACGAGAGAGGGTCGTGCTCCTGTAGTGGTGACTAAAATGACCTGATTGATGATTGATGATGATAGTTACAATATCTCACACAAATATCTCAAAACTGTCACTTTGTAAAATTTGATAAATGAAGATAAAGAAGAAGAAAAAGAAACACTTATTGCATCATAACACAACACTATTACATAAATTACAAGTTGCCTGTATAAGTAAGGCAGAAAGATGAAACCAAATAGTGCTGCATGATGCGACAAAATGAATCCAACTCAGCATTATGCCGTCTCATGAATCTCATCTATGAAAATCATCATTTCTAAATCAGCTGAGACAAATTTGTGATACCACGGACGGACAAACAGACGCAATACATGTATCATTTATCAGGTATTTAAATCATTTATCGATATCGTCGATCTCCAACCAGATGGCCCGACACGGTCAAATCTGTCATAAGGATCCCGGTGACTGAATGTGCTCACCAAGCGACCAACAGAGATGGAGGAGAAACGGGAGCGCAGCGACCACAATCGAGCCTGGAGAGTTAAATAAATAAATAAATTTAAATATTTCTGGACAATTTACACAGCGCCATCTAGTCCCAAATTAAGCTCAAAGCTTGAGTTATGGGTACTAGACAACTGATAAATGTACTTAAATACCTTTTTTTTGTAAATACATACTTATAATACATAGAAAACACCCAGACCAAGACAAACAGACATGTTCATGCACACAAATGATACAGGGGTTCCCAACCGGTGGTCCGTGATACAAACTTTTAAGGAAATAGATTGAACACTATGATTGATTGAGCCTGCTTGCAGGTGAAAGGGAAATAAGACCTGCTTAAGAACCAACCGAGCATGCAAGCAGATTGGTTGCTACCAATTACTGAGCGCAAGAGCGGTGCGGGTAAAGATCCTCTCGTCTGGTTGGTTTACTGGACGAAAGACTCGCAGTCCTGTGATATAACCTGAAGTTTGGCACACAGGAGCGCATTAACTGTAGGTATAGGGTACGTGCAGGTTGTTTTAAATTGCAGTTTGGTTATGGTAGATAAATACTGGCGCTAAAATACAGCGCAATACGTTTCAACGTTCACTTCAATAGTTTCTCAACTATATGTCACGTGTATTAAGAGTCATATACAATGCAAGGCAGTAATAAACGGAATACCTACCAGTTCCACGATACACAGTGATGGCCAAATTAAATTAAATGCAGAGGCGCTCTTTGCTTGCCTACCTAGCAAATTGGAGCTGGTCTAAGTCTTGAGAAAAAGGACAATAAGTTTAAATGAAGAGTGATATGGTATAAAGGAATATTGTTATTACATCGTAACTCCTCATCACATAAATTATAAGAAAAGAATATTTTTTTCGAGAACTAGCTTGTGCCCGCGATTTCGTAAACGCATAACCCGATATCACGTGGGAACTATTAACATAGTATAACATAATATCGTTCGAATTAAAATTGGTATTATACCTATGTATTAACCAAACAATACAGCGGTGAGTGCATAAAAAACATTCGCCCGGCATGAAGTTACGACCATGTGTTCAGGTGGGAATTCTGTAACTAAGTCTGTTATGGAACGGAATACAATCAATTATATTTATAGTTAATTGATTCAGGTGTTATTTTGCGAAGTCTAATTTACATGCAATTTGATCTATACTACCATATACTACTTTGCGTGCTTCCGCCACCAGTTAGTTCATGCGAACTATTGCCGGCCGGCACTCACCCACTAACCCGCTACCGTTAGTAGTTACATGGAACTACCGTGGGTGCGTTGGTCGTCTCTGCTCTAACTGCTGCGGTCATCTTTGCGACTCTTCACCATTTGAAACAGAAGAAACATGCGACTGCTGTCCGCGTCGCCCCTGCCGTGGTCGTTTGCGACACGTTATTTCGCCTCTACGCGAGGCATCATTAGGCGATCTGTAGATGTAAGGTGTGTCGAAGCTTTCCAGAACTAAAAAAAATTGCCTGCACTCCGGGAGTGCCGGCAGAAGTGAAAATTTGAATTTAATGTTCAAGTAACGTTGTGCATTTTTGAATATTTTAGAATGGTTAGAGAATATTTTCGCACGAATTGCTTTATTTATCAGTATAAAACTACTATTCGATCAGGTCACGTGTCCTGACGCGAGTTTAACATTTTTTACCCATCCCAAACATTGCACAACGCCGCTAAAGAAGTTTTCACTTCAACAATCAACAGAGACGCACAAATTATTGCTATTATTACAAAATACATCCACCGCCTCCGCTTATGACTTATGGCGTATTGTGAGTAACGAACCGTGGCAGGAAACTATTCTGACACGTGTCAAGTTATTTGATATTTAGAGCTATACAACTCGCACTCGCATTTTCTTTGATGCGTGTATTGAATCGCAGTGAATTTATAACCTTTTGCAAGAAGTAAGTTTCTCAATTGATATGTATATAATGAACAGAATCAATACATATTTTTGTATGTATGTTTTTTATAAAGCATTTGACTATGTGGACCATAAAAGGTGTTAAATCTTCTGGATTCTTATCTTAAAGGACATACGCAATATGTTGAAATTTTTCGAGTCTGCCTAAAAACCAAATATGAACTAAGATACTTGTCGAGTTCTTAAGAAATAAGATATGGCGTTCCTCAAGGTAGTGTTCTTGGACCATTGTTGTTCCTCGTATATATTAATGATTTACCTAGGAACATTCAGCAACAATGCTTCTATTTGCCGATGACAGCACGATAGTAAATTGTAGAGCATATCTGCAAACGTTTAAACTCAGCCGCCTATGCCTTGTATAATAATCTATCGCAAAAGTTAAAACCAAAAACACTACTAGTTATATGTACAAAATATAAATATATAAATATTTCTGGACAATCTACACAGCGCCATCTAGTCCCAAATTAAGCGCGAAGCTTGTACTATGGGTACTAGACAAATAATAAATGTACTTAAATACATTTTTTTTATAAATACATACTTATAATACACAGAAAATTCCCAGACTAAGACAAACAGACATGTTCATGCACACAAATATTTGTCTTGTGCAAGGATCAAACCCGCGACCTCCGGGTCAAAGTGGCAATTGCTAGCCATTCGACCACGAAGCTCGTCTTATGCATGATCGCGTTAATTCCCGTTTAATTATTTTCATTTTTTTTTTCTGTTATAAAATCGTGTAACGTCAAAATGAAGTCTAATTATCGTACATGCACCATTAGGAAATCAAAAGTTAGATTCGTAAATTTTGAACTGCTCTCAAAATAGTCAACGCGCCGCCGCCGTCTGAACTTCCCTCCTACTTTTCCATCCCATTCTCTTTATCCCTTTAGTGCAAATAGCATTCAAAGTGTGAAGACATCTCATAACATTTCGCTCTAAAACTTAATGAGCTATCCGAGTGAGCGATTCCAGAGTCACATCTTGAAATTGCGACGTAAGCACAAAACTCGGTCGTGATATCACAAGTTCCCGAGGTTTCATTAAGGGTTTTAATCAAAATAATTGCTTTAATGTATACTTTGTTGTTAATGATTCTCTAATAATATACCGGCTAATGGGAATGATTGTATAAAAAATATAGTTAATAAATCCCACCCACCCGCATTTGAGCAGCATGGTGGAGTATGCTCTAAACCCTTCGATTGAGGGGGACTCGTATCCCAGGACATCTTAAAATTTTTATAATTTATGTCCGACATGTTATAAGGTAGATCAAAGTATGGTGGGAAAGTCCAACTTAAAAGGATGAAATAATAAAAAAAAAATAACTTTGTAAAACAATAAAAAATACTATATCTTTTGTTACGGCACTAGGTACATAAACGCAGTATTTAACATAGCTGTCGTACAAATTTCTGTTATAATGTATACAAACTACTTAGGTGTGACGTCAAAACTCAGTAGTCTTTTGTACGGAGAGGTTTCGGGAAAGTAAAAATTATGAATTTCAAGTTAAGTTTTTATGCTATCGAACTAATTGTTTCACCTATAGTTATATTTTAGTACCGTTTTTACATAACAAAACGAAAGAAAAAACGTCGTCTAGCCTATTTACTAACTCTTTTTAAATCTCACTAAGGGAGAAGTAGAAGTTGAAATTAAAATAAAAAAAAGTCACCTAATAAAAGAAATAATAAATACATTCGTAAACATCGGACGCGCAGCATGCGCCACCATAGCGAATTTTTTTTTTTTTTTTTTTTCGAAATCCCGAATTGATATCGGAAAACCACTCATCACTTTACATTACTACTTTTTGATGCTCTGCACGAATCCGAAGTCAGAATTTCTAAATTTTGAGTTTCATGGCAACGGACAGACAGAACGACCGGACGATTTCATAAGCTCAATGAATTTCGCTGAAAATACCCTTTGTCCTTACGCAATATTTGCGAAATCGTGTTTCGTAATTTGACAATCTTGGTGCAAGAATTTTTCAACAATAAAATTTCTTTGCGATGACGTCACACGTTCCGGTCCAGCGCTATGAAATTTCAATATTACCATTGTTCAAGCGAAAATAGCTTCTGTCACAATAGCCAAAAAGACGAGTTCGAAAGTGTTTCTTTTCATAGAGTTTTGCAAACCTTTCTATTTGAAAGAGTGTCATTGTTTGTTTTGAAGGAATTTATTTCTGTCTTCAAAGGGAAATAAAATATTTTTTTCTTTTTGTTCGGATGGCAAAATCGTGAGATAATTACAAGGTTTCGTAAATCTAATAATATCCAATTTCTTTATATATTTGTACATAATAAAACTTCTTCTAATAAATCAATGTTCTAAAATTATAAAAAATCTCTATCAGTAACGTAAAATACATAAAACTAGAACGATCTGCGATCTTAAAATTTTAATAACTTATGTCCGACGTGTTTTATGGTCGAACAAAGTTTGGTGGGAAAGTCTTAAAAATTTTAAAAATAAATATTACCATTGTAGAAACAATAAAAAATACTATAACTTTTGTTACGACACTAGCTACATAAACGCAATATTTAATATAGCTGTCGTACAAATTTCTGATTTAATGCATATAAAATACCTTGGTGTGACATCATAACATGGTAGCCTTTTGTATGGGGCGTTTTCAGGATAGTCCAAAATTGTGATCTTCAAGTTATCATATCTCGAGAAGTTTTTATGCTATCGAAGTAGTTCTTTCATCTATAGTAATATTATTGTGACGTCTTTAAATAACAAATCGGAAAAAAAAATATCCTATTATCCTATTATCTGCCCCAAGCTTTTCGAGACTCGTTTTATTTTTCCTACAATAAAGACTAGAACCACCCAAAGTTAAACCCACTGTTGTATGGATACGTAGCTTTGTTAGAATTGATCTTAATAAGTGCTGAGTCTATTAATTAATTTACGTAATTTTTAATAATTTGTTTCTTAATATCGCGTACGTCATTTCCTGCACTTCCAAAGATAGACTGGTAGAGAATGCATTTAGCATTAAATCAGCCTATTGTACCTAAACTCTCGCCGTGTGGTTTCCGGCTACTAGAATAGAATCACTCCGTCTCTTCCCGTGGATGTCGTACAAGGCGACTAAGGGAAATACATAATAAAACATCGATCAGGCCTCCCCAACCCGTCTGGCCAGAGTGGGGAGTTTAGGCCAAATCCTCCTTCTGTCTGGGACGGATGAGAGAGGGTCGTGCTCCTGTAGTGGAGACTAAAAATGACCTGATGATGATGATGATTGTACCTAAACTATTGTGGTCAATAAAGTTTTAAATAAATAAAGTCTAATCGATCACGCAAGTTAGGCAACATCGACCGTAGCCTGTCAATGTATGGGTTTTTATCTTTAGCTCACTGATTCGGGCTGATATCATTAGATGACAGTCGCTAACCCTTAGATTAAAACAAAAAGGGGAAGATACGGTATGTCCTTACATCGATTATTCGACAACTGTTCTAATTATAACTACATGCAAAAACGTACCCCCACAGATACTTCAAATTGTCGTGTATATTGTAATCAATGACAGAAACATTTTGGGGTGTAAGTGGTTCATCAAGATCTTTGAACCAAAGCCAACTTCACCTGCTAACTGACAAACGAAGCTCTGGCGAAAAGAGAGGTAGGGAGCGCAATTGTAAGGTACCCGACTGGAGAATGTACCTCCACCTCACAGAATACCGCAGCCAAATAACAATTCCCTTGAGGGTTGTTGTGTTCCTGCGAGTGAGTGAGGTCACCAGAAAGAAAGGAAGGAGATGCTGCGTTGGCAGCGGGGATGGCGGCGCGCGAGCAATATTTTATGTTGCGAGCGTTAATATGGCTAAGGTAACCGCTTCACATCAGGCGGGCCGTATGCATGTCTGCCACCCGTCGTAGTATAAAAAAAAAAAAAAAAAAAAGACAGGAATGCGTGCTCAAACTGTAGTGCGAACGAAATAACAATATCACGCCAACCCGCAGTTGAGCAGCGGGGTGAAGTATGCTCTAAATATTGAGGGAAGATTGGTATTGGATTGGTAGCAATGAGATGAACAGAAGTTACGAACGAAGCTACTACGTTGCTAGGTACTCGTCGTAATTACCTGGACGAAGTGACCATTACCATCGACCGTTACTAATGTTCTCGAAAACCCGCAATTAATCAGTGTGTTGACTTACAGTACAGTAACTGTAAGTCAATCCTACTGAAAAGTTTCAGTATATGTGAATGATACCTAACTTGAGGGTATAATAGTTAAGGGTAAAGTTTGATATCACATGGTGTAGCCGCAATAGTCAGTACTTAGCGCTTGAAGGATAAATTTTAAATGAATAATTTTAAAAGTTGATTTTAAAAAGAAATTGAAACCGACTTCAGTTGGCGAGCGCAGCTTATTGGTGGAATACCCCGGCAGACGCTGCTGCCCGTCTTCCGGGAGAAAAGTTATCGCGTGACACAAGATTCCTTAGTCGCCTTGTACGACATCTAGCGTAGAGTAATGGAGTGGCACAATTCTATTCTGCCGGCTACCATAGGGCAAATTTAAGGGTTTCCCTAGATTTTTCTGGGATCCCAACATCAGACCCTGTTGGTGAATATGGAACCACCTCGCAATTACCCTTTCAAATAAAAAAAACAATTTGACCATTCGTGCTTATAAAATTTAAGGGTTTCCCTTGATTCCCCTGGCATTTCATCATCAGATCCTGACTTGGTGAATATGGGACTACCTTGCAATCATACCCTTTCAAATAAAAAAAGAATTATGAAAATCGGTTCAGAATTCGCAAAGATATCGAATAACATACATACAAAAAAAAATAGGTATCATTTAAGCTATCGCCAATTTAATTAGTTTTGTGTTTCTTAACTAATAGGGTTTGCCCGCAAAATAATAGATTTGTCACCAAAATGTAGTCACCAAACAATATAAAATCGATTCCACAATAAATCACCTAAAATCATGGAGATTAGGGTCTAGTACCAAATAAATGTTTTTGTATGTATGTATGTATTATATTATCAATTATTAATAATTAAGCTTACTTGGCACCACATCATTCATCGTCTAGGTTGACGGAGCTCTGCTTCGTGGAGCTCCAATTTCCAATGACGGGACACAAGAAAACCCTAACCTAACCAAAAATCAACTCAAATCTAACCAAAACATGATTTATTACATTGACCAAGTATTGGTAAGACTCGTCAATGAATATGACACCAATTTGACTTCGCCCCTATTAGCCATTTTTTCATTAAATTAAGGAGCTGATCTATTTAAATTTGGTGACAGATTTATTATTTTGATGATCAAACGAATTAAATGATACTAATAGTTTGTTAAGCTGATGATTTATATTTAGAGACAGTTTTGATTAAAATGATGACTAATATATTTCTTGAGGATAGATATTATTATTAGGGTTCTGCAGATTCGTGACACATCTAAACTTAGGTGACAGAAAATATTGTTCCCAAAAAAAATATTCAGTCGAATTGAGAACCTCCTCCTTTTTTGAAGTTGGTTAATAAATAAATAGGTATTCCTGGACTACACAGCTTAGTCTAAAACTATGCATAACTTAAACAATTTATTAATTGAGGAGCAAGATGGCGTCGTTTCGCGTGTCATTCTAAACGAACACGCAAGTTGTACAAGAAAACCCTAACCTAACCAAAAATCAACTCAAATCTAACCAAAACATGATTTATTACATTGACCAAGTATTGGTAAGACTCGTCAATGAATATGACACCAATTTGACTTCGCCCCTATTAGCCATTTTTTCATGAAATTAAGGAGCTGATCTATTTAAATTTGGTGACAGATTTATTATTTTGATGATCAAACGAATTAAATGATACTAATAGTTTGTTAAGCTGATGATTTATATTTAGAGACAGTTTTGATTAAAATGATGACTAATATATTTCTTGAGGATAGATATTATTATTAGGGTACTGCAGATTAGTGACACATCTAAACTTAGGTGACAGAAAATATTGTTCCCAAAAAAAATATTCAGTCGAATTGAGAACCTCCTCCTTTTTTGAAGTCGGTTAATAAATAAATAGGTATTCCTGGACTACACAGCTTAGTCTAAAACTATGCATAACTTAAACAATTTATTAATTGAGGAGCAAGATGGCGTCGTTTCGCGTGTCATTCTAAACGAACACGCAAGTTGAGCAACGTCGATCGTAGCCTGTCCATGGATGGGTTTATTTATCTCGAGCTCCTCCGTGCTTCGGAGATCACGTTAAGCCGTCGGTCCCGACTGTTGTCATAAGATGACAGTCGTTATGCTCAACAAGTAAAGCTCAACTTTTAATCAATCATTTGCATTAATAAAAATCAAAAGCCGCCTTTTTTGCCAGCCGCCATCGAACTAAAAACGGCGGCATTTAGGTATTTATGCATTGTCATAAGAACCAAACGAGTACGCCATATTTCAGCTCAATCTAACATTGAGAAGGGTCAAAAACTTACAAAAGATTACAGAAATCGAGGTGAAACTAAATTAAAATTCGTAAAACAATAAATTAAATACCACTCAAATCAAAAAGAAATTGTATAAATGGCATATCGAGAAAAAACTTTACTGTTCAAGTAATGCATTAATACAGTAAAAGTTGCAAGTTGCAAATACATAAAAATATAGTATTAAAAATAATATTTGCATGCTAATGTCATGATTGGCAAGACATGAGCGCACTACTTGAGCATCTACGGTCATTGTATACCATGTTTTATGCAAATAAAGATTTACTTATTTATTTATTCACACTGCTAAAATTTAACATCTAAAAAAATACAGCATATAAAAGAATACAGTCGACTGCATCACTATCTACAGTTTTTTATTGGTTAAAAGTCGCAGTGTTGTATAAATCCTATTTCTATGTTCGTCAAACACAACTGTCGTTCTTTTTTCTGGGTTCCCCTTTGTTATATGGTATGAAAACTTTTAGACAAAGCTGTAGTTGTTTTTGGACAAAAATACGTCACTAATACTTTTGTCACAGTGATGTGTAGGGCTGTCAACTGTGCTACCTATATTTTTGTAGTTTTATCTGTCTTAGGTGTTCGATCTTGGAAGTTAAATTTGAATCATTTCCCTGTACTCAATTGAACTGAAATTTGACGCCCTCGTTTGGTTCTCGTGATAATGCGCGATTACGTAAAAGCTGCCATTTTAAAACAAAAATGGTGATTTATAATTACCACATTAACCCTTATCATTTCACATTACCCATGAACTAACTAATGAAACGGAAAAATGAGCAAATATAATAAATAAAAATGTATATATTTATATATATAATTCACTGTTCTACAAATAGGATACACGTGATTTAATAAAAAAAAACTATTGAGATACGAGTCTCCCCTCGTTCGAAGGGGTTTTGAACGAGTTGGCCCAGACCACTGCCTTAGCTTAACGACCGTCATCTATTGACAACAGCCGGGACCGACGCCATAACGTCCTCCTAAGCACGGAGGAGCTCGACATAAATAAACCTAACCATAGACAGGTTACGGCCGACGTTGCATTGACATTCTCATTCACTAACTATAAAATAAAGTGCTCAGCGCGTCTAAAGAAGTTTCCACTTCAAAAAATTGACAACCCTAATGAACTAGCGACGTGCTATTTTTCAGTCATAGTGTCGTCACGTCACGTGAAACAAATGTGTTGAAGCTCGTTAGCTGCTGTAACGTCCGTAGTTTCAGGATATTTTTTGTATTTTTGGTTACATAACTGTCGAATCGGCTTCCCTCAGCGATATTTTCCAACAATTACTGCATAGGAGCCTTCAAGAACAGAGTCTTTATTTTCCTTAAAAGGCTGGTAACGGATCGGCGACCCCTTGGTGTTGCTGATCTCTATGGGCGGTGGTGATTGCTTTTCACCAGGTGACCCACTTGCTAGTTTGCCCCCCTCTCATTAAAAAAAACCATTAATTTTGATAACACAAACAGGAGGATAATAAGCATACGCATGTTAGATGCCATATATTTGTCATAATAAGCATACGTAGGATGTTTGATGCCATATATTTGTCATAATACATAAACGCATTATAGTATAAGGAACCTGCATTTTGCCACCGAAAAAAGAATAAGTTATTATTATTTAAATAGTTGTCTTGGCCAACTTGCCAGATAAATATTTTTTGAAAAATGGAATAATTCACCTGCCCCTCCTAGGTAGTCACAGCGTGACGTCATCAACCTATTAAGTTTTGATGACGTCACACTGTGACTCACACAGTAGAAATATAAGATGCAATAATTCGTCAGCAACACAAACCTTCCTGGTAGCTCAGTTGGAAGAGCACTCGACCGGTCATCGAGAGGTCGTGGGTTCAAATCCCACCTAGGAGGGGCAGGTGAATTATTCCATTTTTCAAAAAATATAAAAGAATAAGTTGTATGATCGAAATGCTAATGCAACCACCAGGAGACAAAAAACCTGACTGGAGAAGATTTTCGGGTACCACAAACTTTAGAAGCAAAGCCATCCTCATCTGGGGGTCTACCGCTGCTGTCTGAAGTCTGTCTGAAGCTGAAGCCGATTACCATCGGAATTTTTAATTGCGAAAATCAAAGTTTAACTTAGATCGGCGACAATTGTGTTTAGCTTAGCTGGTAGAAACGATAGAGCTCACTCACTCGCAGGAACACAACAACCCTCAAGAGAAATGTTATCTGGCTAGGGTATTCTTTGAGGTGGAGGTACTTCCCTAGTCGAGCAGCTTAAAAATTAATTGTTCGAGTCTAACGAAGACAAAAAACAATTAAACAATTTGGTGCAATTTCGACGATTCGTTTTTAATTTAGTTTTAACAGAAAGTTGTTACTATAAAAGTAATCATCAACGCAATATAACATTTCCATAGAATACGAAATGAATACGTATTCGTACAAAATACGTTTGTAATTTAAGCTCAACGAAGCGAAAACTGTTAACTGAAACCTCTTAAGTTGTAAAGCAAATAATAAATGTTCCAATAAAAAATTCTTTAACTATATATATTCACTGAAATGTTACAGCCTTACTTTACTAGTTATCAATGGAAAATAAAATAACTTGAGCCTCAAAAAATAGTAAATGAGCCACGGAAATACTAGGTTAGGTTAGGTTTGGTATGTTTTATATCAACTTTAGTCGCCAAGTCAGTATAATAGTCACCCAGTTTTACAATTTTAGATGTAGAAGAAAGAAGAAAGAATATGTTTATTAACATCACAACATGAGACAATAAATTGATGCAATACACAATAACATTATAACATTTCAAACAACATGTACATAATTATGATGTTAATTTGGCTATCGCTCGACATTAATGCCTTGTAATACATACAGAGCCGGAATTCTGCGACAGCCAACAAGTGCCGACACGAACCTCGTTGGCCGAGGTATACGTTTAAAAAAAACCGATGTATCCAAAGTCGTCAGACTATCCAGCACGTATAATGGGGACAGCCCCCTTACCACCAACTCTTATTGCGATTCAATAACTCAATAGAATGCTTATTCATACCAATGAATAAGCGACTCTATTCTATTTAAAATAGAGTATTTCAAATAGAATAGAGTCGCTTATTCATTGGTATGAAAAATAGAGTATTTCAAATAGAATAGAGTCGCTTATTCATTGGTATGAATAAGCATTCTATTGAGTTATTGAATCGCAATAAGAGTTGGTGGTAAGGAGGAAGTTCCCCACAACACATACCTACCGAACAGACACAACTTTACAGACATTGTGCAATTGACAGCTTGACACACCACCTCTCCACCCCCACCTCACCGCTTCCCTGACTCTAATGACCATTTTGGATACTTCCTTTAAAACTTGCAATATTTTTATACACAATTTTTATTATAACCCCGAAGCAGAGACGATAAAATGATACAGAATAGCTTGATAAGACCGGATTAACTTTCGATTGGAAAGTGATCGCCAACAAACAGAGAGATGCTAGGTTTATTACTACCCATTATCAATTGATAGCAAATGCATAAACAAGATTGATGAGTAATAATTATATACGCAAGTCACGCTTAGGTGCAGGCACCCGTAAATATCACTCTAATAATATACTGAAAATTGAATTTGCCTCGAGTATTGATGGAATCTGCTATGAGCATCGCAATATTATATTGGGAGAGGTGACCCTACGTGATCCTTTGGGACTTCTGGGGCTATAAAACGCATGGAGCTCTTGAGCGATTTTTATCTTTATTATTATATTGATAGATATCGACGAGCTCGATGGTCGAATGGTTAGCAATGGCCACTTTGACTCCGAGGTCGCGGGTTCGATCCCCGCACAAGACAAACATTTGTGTCCATAAATATGTCTGTTTGTCTTGGTCTGGGCGTTTTCTATGGATTTTATGCATGTATTTACAAAAAAAAATGAATTTAAGTACATTTATCAGTTGTCTAGTACCCATAACACAAGCTGTACGCTTAATTTGGGACTAGATGGCGCTGTGTAAATTGTCCAGAAATATTTATTTATGTATTTATAATGTATTTCCCTTAGTAGCCTTGTACGACATCCACGGGAAGAGACGGAGGGATTCTGCATGTACTTTTCATTTCGAGGGGTGAGTCCTGGTGCCTTGAGATACAGACTCTCTGCCTAGTTCAATGGCTCCAGTCTCACCCAATTGTACGCCCTACCATGTTACTTAACCATTAGTTTATAAGGCATCACTGTAAAATTGGTTTGAGAAAATAAATTATTTTCACGTTCACATTCACAGTCTGCGGAAACCACACGGCCAAAAACATCAACAAATTTAGAAATCGCTCCCGCTCCGCGAGGATAGCCGCGTACTTCGCGGCCACACACTAAGGACAGTCCAAAGTATTACGCACGCAACTGAACCGAGGGATAATGCAATTATGTATGGACATGGAATGCATTGGCTATAAGGAGACTTGTCACGAGGGGAACCCAAACGTCGAGCTCACTTTGGAAGTACCTTTTGATATGGCGGACTGAATTCTATGCTACTACTGTATGTTTAAGTCACCAATATATATCTTATCTTGAAATCGGGCCAGCGCTGCAGAACCGGTGGCACGTCGACCCTGTTGGATCTTTTGTGTACTTTATTCTTTAGTAACTCTCCCCTGAGTGTCTAGACACATGTTCCATGTATACATCTTTAATTGAGAAGAGCCTGTAGTCCTCCAGGTCTGGGTATGCCTTTCCTATGATTACCATTCGTTTGTCAGCTAGATCATCACATTTACACATCAAGTTTCAAGTTTCAAGGTTCATGATGTCATAAGGTTCCTTGCACGTTCTGCATTCTGGGCTATTGACAAGTCTCATCTTGTATAGGTGCCCATGGCAGGCATAATGCCCAGTCAGTGCTCCAAGGATGAGACGTATCCGTTTTGCTAGGTCACCAATAGTGTTAGATACGTACAATCCGTGGTGCACGGAAATTAAGCTTCACATGATTAGCCATTTCTTTAGGTTTTTAATGCCTTTTTTATACTCGGTTTGCGAGTTTCACCGCAGTGTCTGTAATTAAATCTTACAAGTTAAATTTGACCTGCTTGACAGAGTTCCATTGAGCTGAAATTCTGCTTACGTGTTTGGTTCTCGTGACAATATACAATTGTCTAAATAGCGCCTAAAATGGGGCCATATAGGTAATCGTATATTGTGTTTGTTAAAATACGTGGTGCACGGCAGTTGAGCGTCACTTGACTAGCCATCTCTTTAGGTTTTTAATGCCTTATATGTTATTGCTGTCTCTTACATTGCAAGAGAGGAAGTTAAATTCCAAAAGCTTCTTACTCCTACTAATTTTTTCTGATTAAATTCGTTGCGAGTTCCAAGGTAGCCGTAGTTTTACCTGAGGGACTGCAATGGACTTCACTGTTCATTGCCTTTCTTGGCAGTCGCCGCTGTTAATCCCGGCTACACAGGGGACATAGTGATGGGGATATGAGGTATATTCTTGTATACTTATACAGACTGGAAGTGATAAGGGATCTCACTAGGTTATTGCCTAAACAACGTAAGATATTGTAATACTAATTACTGAACCGTGTAAGCCACGTGTCACGATGTTTGTGACTCTATACCAAAACGGCTCGAATTATTTTATGTTTTTTTTAATGTACATTTGGTAAAAGCGTTACTCAAAGTGTTTTAGCCTTACTAAGCTAACTAAAGTAGTACAAAGGGTACTTACTAATTTTGGGTTCCTACAGTGGGGTGTAATAGGTTCATCAACATCTTTTATCCAAAGCCAACCTCACCTGCACGTGGTGCACCCTGCTGACTGACAAATAGGGTGTAAGTGACACCCCTAATACATATACTGCAATAATACTTATGCTAAATGATAAATTTCTCTTCTAGGCTATTTACATTTCTTTTTCATCCTTATGACCATTTTTATGAATAAATACCAATTATTTTCGTCATAAATCACCGCAATACGCGGCGATAGTCACAATTAAACCTTTTAAGAAAAACCCCGGTCTTCTTAACGAAGTGGAATCCTTTTCATCATACAAAAGGAAAACCTTTTTAAGAGCCGATTAAAAGCGATCCGTTAAAAATAAACCAGTTAAGTGTGCCTAAGTGAAATAAAAGTAAGAGTTCCGTAGTATCACACCCCGGCCACTCCATACAAATGTCGCATCGTGAACTACATAAACAACGTTGTCTGTGCTCAGCGTGAATAAGCGTGTGTGCGTGCGACGCCATACAAAAAGTTCCAGAATTGTCTCAGCGGGAGGTGAGGTCGACAAACGAGAGAGCGGTAGGGAGCGGGCATACTGTAAGTAGTACTACTACTGTGGTAGTATACGATTTTTTTTTACTACGTCGGGTGGCAGACAAGCATACGGCCCGCCTGATGTGAAGCGGTTACCGTAGCCATATTAACGCTCGCAACAAGAAATATCGCTCGGGCGCCGCCTCCCCCGCTGACAACGCAGCATCTCCTTACTTTCTGGTGACCTTACTCACTCGCAGGAACACAACAACCCTCAAAGGAATTGTTATTTGGCTGCGGTATTCTGCGAGGTGGAGGTACATTCCCCAGTCGGGTAGCTTACAATTGGGAGCGTAATACCTCTCTTTTCGCCAGAGCTTCGTTTGTCAGTCAGCAGGGTGCACCGCGTGCAGGTGAAGTTGGCTTTGGTTCGAAGATGTTGATGAACCACTTACACCCCAAAAGAATAAGAGATAGACAAAGATTGCTTGCAACAATATGGCCGCCTTGTTCATCGTGAAAGATTTTGTTAATAATTTTAGTTTTATATTGTATTCCATGTGATTTTTACCAACCAAATAAAATATTCTATCTATCTAAGTATAATTTTAATCTATCTAAGTAAGTAAGGGGTGTAAGTGGTTCAACAACATCTTTGAAACTAAGCCAACCTCATCTGCACGTGGTGCACCCGGCTGCGCACAGCGTATTTTTTAAGCTGCCTGACTGGGGAAGTACCTCCACCTCACAGAATACCGCAGCCTGTTCCTGCGAGTGAGTGAGGTCACCAGAAAGAAAGGAAGGAAGGAGTATGGGCTGGCAACGGATCGGCGACCCTTTGAAGTTGCTGATCTCCATCGGCGGTGGTGATTACTTTCCATCAGGTGACCCACATGCTCGTTTGCCCCCTCTAAATTCTACTAGATGGACTTTCACAGTCGAGCTGTTCCGTATTAGCATAAAGAAACGACGCGAACGTGAGACGGGTTTCATCGCGTTTCGATAGAGAAACTGCAGAACCCTAAAAACATTAAAATCTCCATTTTAATAGGTACAAAATCCTGCCCAAGAGTAAAAGAGATAGTAGAGGTAAGTGGCATGTGCTAGAAAGGGATAACAAAGATAGTCAGATTAAGTCACGTCTCATCGAGAAGTCTAGATCTTAGTTTTTTGTACACTATTTGGTGGAATGAAACGGTAAGTAAAAAAACTAATGAAGATGAGTACAGTCAAAGGTAAATGAAAATATTATTTTTAAAAATGGGGCCTGGCTGTGTCATGGATACGGCCGTGTTGTACGTGAATATGCACTAAAATTATCTCAAAATGGCAGTGCTTTCCCATTCCCCCGCACGCGACGTTTCATAGTCCTTACTTAGCGTAATAAATTCTTTGGTCCTACATCTATCCTGTGGTGTGATTAAATTTTAAATGAAGATTATAGATATGTATCTGTAACACCAAACTGTATCCCCCGATTTTTTATCATTCATTTTTTTTAATTGCCTCCGTAAGCAATTTTAAAGACATATTCCGTCAAAAGGGTTTACTTTACGGTCTTCACTAAAGTGTTTAAATATAATTTTGGGGTGTAAGTGGTTCATCTACATCTTTGAACCAAAGCCAACTTCACCTGCACGCGGTGCACCCTGCTGACTGACAAACGAAGCTCTGGCGAAAGGAGAGGTAGGGAGCGTAATTGTAAGCTACCCTAACTGGGGAATGTACCTCCACCTCACAGAATACCGCAGCCAAATAACAATTCCCTTGAGGATTGTTGTGTTCCTGCGAGTGAGTGAGGTCACCAGAAAGGAAGGAGATGCTGCGTTGGCAGCGGGGGTGGCGGCGCACGAGCGTCACTATATGTTGCGAGCGTTCATATGGCTACGGTAACCGCTTCACATCAGGCGGGCCGTATGCTTGCCTGCTGCCCTACGTAGTATAAAAAAAAAAAAAAAAAAAAAAAAAATAGAGCCGGTCAAAGACCTTTTCCGTTCATATATATCGATACATAAAACTTCCCACTTGAAGAACAGAATCGATATTATATATACGATATACGCAAAGCTCTCGAGATATCGAGAAAATTTCGCCTCCGGATTGGTATGGTAATGCCTTACTCAGGTAAGTGCTCGTCTCGGCGCGATTTGAATAGATACGCCGTATTATTTATTGAAATATCTACTAATACACAAAAATGTGCAGGGGTTTAAGATATTTTTGAATGTAAGAGTCAAGGCGTCCAGATTGGTCGATATTTTCGGATTCGATATTGTCGATAATGGGTTTTGCGTAGAGATGGGCAATATGCCATTATGATGCCATCATTGGCATTACGATAAATTCCCTATCTTAATCTTAATATATAGAAATTTTGTGTCACGTTGTTTGTCCGCGATGGAATCCTAAACTACTGGATCGATTTTAATAAATTTTGTACAGTGTGTGCAGTTTGATCCAACTTGAGAGATATGATAATTTTTCCGATGTGTATTACATCGGAAAAATTAACGCAAAAATATTTAAAGGCGATACGAAGTTCACCGGGCCAACTAGTAAGTACTTATAAATGCCTAATAAATATCACTTTTTCTATCTTTAGAGCCAAAGATAATCTTGTCTGCACGTGGTGCATCCTGCCAACTAGCGAAAGAGGCTGTGGCAGAAGAGAGGTAGAGTAAGCTCCTTGACTGAGAAAGTACATCCGCCTCACGGAGTGCTGCAGCTAAATAACGAATCCATTGAAGGATGTGGTGCACCTAGTGAGTGAGGTCACTTGAAAGGAGAGATTTTTTTTATACCACTAATATGACAAACAAGCATACGATTCGCCTGATGGGAAGCAGTTACTTCTGGACCAGTCCGCCTGATGGGAACCAGTCTGCCACCCGACATGGTATATAAAAAAGGTGGGTTTGTTGCTCTCGAGCGATATTTTATGTTGCGAACTATGAACGCCTTGGTTTCGTATTCGTATATCAAATGAACCCAAAACAAGCGTTTATTTTACTCGCTATTCTAAGGTTTTGCATATAATTAAGTTGTGTATAAACCCTCGCATCTTACGGGACTTAATCCACCCTTGACATAAGAACTAATTCCAGCTGAGATGGCTAGACTTATGCCAAAAGTAAACAAGCTCTCGAAAGTGGCACCGACAATTACATTATGGTAACCATTTTTTTTTATACTACGTCGTGAGGCAGACAAGCATACGGCCCGCTTGATGTGAAGCGTAACCGCTTCACATCAAGCGGGCCGTATTGAGATTCAGATGCTGCGTTGGCAGCGGGGGTGGCGGCGCGCGAGCGATATTTTATGTTGCGAGCGTTAATATAGGCTACGGGTTACCGTCAACGCAGCATCTCCTTCCATTCTGGTGACCTCACTCACTCGCAGGAACACAACAACCCTCAAGGGAATTGTTATTCGGTATTCTGTGAGGTGGAGGTACATTGACCAGTCGGTAGCTTACAATTGCGCTCCCTTCCTCTCTTTTCTCCAGAGCTTGGTTTATCAGTCAGCATGGTGCACCGCGTGCAGGTGAAGTTGGCTTTGATTCAAAGATGTTGATGAACCACTTACACCTCTAAAACTACCTACCTAACCTGTTAGACTAGAAGATCTGACTGACTGACGCACATAACAAAGCATAGCCCAAACAGCTCAGTCTTGAGATTCTAAATTTATTATGTTGTTTCCTTATGATCATAATCAGGTCATTTAAGTATCCACTACAGGAGCACGACCCTCTCTCGTCCGTCCCAGACAGAAGGAGGATTTGGCCTACACTCCCCACGCTGGCCAGGCGGGTTGGGGAGGCTTCCCTTTCTTATGATATTTAGGGGTAATACTAAGAAACGGCCGTGTGGTTTCCGGCAGACTAGAATAGAATTACTCCGTCTCTTCCCGTGGATGTCGCATAAGGCGACTAAGGGAAATACATTATCAAAAATCGATCAGGCCTCCCCAACCTGTTTGGCCAGCGTGGGGAGTATAAGCCAAATCCTCCTTCCGTCTGGGACGGACGAGAGAGGGTCGTGCTCCTGTAGTGGAGACTACATTGACCTGATGATGATGATGACTAAGGAATGATTTTTGAAAATACGCGTACGAAGTCGCGGACGCGAGCTAGTCTTTGATTACTATCTCAAGAAAAGCTTTGACAAAATAAATTGATATTCGAAGTTGTCTTGGTGTTCGAGACTTTACAAGATTTTTGGGGCTATTTCTTTTTTGTCAGACAAAATACACAGCGCCATCTAGCCCCAAAGTAAGCGAACCTTGTGTTATGGGTACTAGGCAACTGATAAACATACGTAAATACATTTTTTTTTGTAAATACATAACCACCCACCCACCTAACACCCAGACTAAGACAAGCAGACATGTTCATGCACACAAATGTTTGTCCTATGTGGGAATCGAACCCACGAGCGTTGGTGTCGAAGCCGTGTCATTGACCGCTACGCCACCGATCAAAATAAATGTACACTTTTTGGATCATTAGGAACAAAGCCAACCTTACCTGCACGTGGTGCATCCTGCCGACTAGCGAAATAGGCTCTAGCACAAGAACTGTAGATTACAGCGATTTGTAAGCTGCCCGACTGGTGAAGTACCTCCACAGCACAGAATAGTGCGGCTAAATAACAATTTCCTTGTGGGTTGTTGCGAGGGTGTAGGGTTGGGTCAACTGTCCCGATTTAATCGGGATGTCGCCATTTCAGGCTTCTGTGGCTCGCGTCCCGACGACAGAACTTGCTAGACGCAAAATGTCCACATTTTTAACATCAGCATTTTTTTATATTTAATTAATCCAGGTAGTTCATTAATAATGTTTCAAATTATCCCTTTCGTACATCGTGTCGTTGTCGGAAAAAGATTTACTGACAAAATAGTCAGTGTAACCTGGGTATTTTTTTTTTTGCCTTTTGCAATCGAGTGAAAGCAATCAAATGGCGATTCGGGGGAGACATATTTCTGGGAATGCACAAGTGAACGAGCGCGACAATGCGCTTTTTGTAGCGTCAGCGTGTGTCAAGTGTGGCATTTTTCTATTCTTACTTAGGCATTTTGGACTGATACTTTTATAAATGTCTGCTCATTTTTGGGAAACATATACAAAATTTTACTTGCATTTACAAATAAAACAACTAATATTACATACAAATAAAACGTGATGAAAAATAAAAATCCCCTGAGATATGCCTAATCCCAAAATAATTATCCTTACATATAACACTGTTGATCATTCAGCATCTGAGCGAAGCCGGGTACCCTAACTAGTGTAGTAATATAAGAGAAAGCATCAAACGTCCAATACTTTCCAATCTGCCTTACCCAGATTTTCAGTTAGCACTATATAAGATTGTTACTTAGAAGCTACAAGCTTCTTGCTAATTGCTAGGTATAATTACTAACCTGTAAAGAGGTTTGCCACCAGCGTGCCTGAACCACAACACCATGTAGACTCTGTCCTCGTTGGAGTCAGGCTCGATGTCGCAAGGCAGCAGGGCCGTCCGCCCCACTACAGCATCCACGTCCATCGTCGACACTGGAACAAAGTCGACTATATCTCAATTAATACTGCTCTTCTGTTTACAATAGGGTGTAAGTGGCACTTAAGGGAGGATCCAAGGATCCCCGGAGCGTGTCATGGGCAGGCTTGCCAGGTGTACGGTATTCTACCGAACCGTTCGGTATTTTACCAATGTGTTCGGTGTTCGGTAAAACAAAAATATCGAAGTATGGGAGGTTCGGTATTTTTTTTCTAATAAATTTTTCTCCTTAGTAAACGATTCAACTGTCAGATTTTACGTAATCGACAATCGATGTTCCCGCTTCGTGCATGCGCTCATTGTTTTCGAGCCATTTCGCGAATTGCGTTGCTAAGCATGCATGACATGTCGCGAAATGCATGAGGTAATTAAAGCAAATCAAACATTGCTGGAAGTGTGCATTAGTGGGAAAAAATATAATTTTTATGAGTTAGGTCATAAAGTATAATGGTACTTTGTATTTTAAGTCAATAATATAAATAAATGATTGAAACTTGTTTTTTTTTTTCTTTTTTGCTCATTGTTCGGTATTTATTCGAAAAAAACCTGGCATCCCTGGTCATGGGAGTCATGACCAGCCCCTTGGGTCCTTGTTAATTTTACATTCATTAGATAGATAGAATATGCTTTATTTGCACAATAAGAGTCCAGAGGTTACGACTAAAATTTTTAACAAAATGTTTATGTGCAACAAGGCGGCTTTATTGCTGAAAGCAATCTTTTCAAGGCAACCTTGAGGTAACGAAACAATGCATGAAGAGAGTAGGGTTCGCAAGAAATCACATACAAATCATATATAAAACATAGATATAAACATACATACATATATATACACATACACATATATATGTCTATGTACACACACACACACGTATAGAAAAATACATACATGTAAACCATAAGAGAGAAAAAAAAAATACATAATCATTACTGCCATCAACTCATATATGAAAAAAACGTTTGTATGTAAGTTCTTTTTAATGTAAATAATACTCGTATGTAATACATTTCTTAAAAATATAGAGTAATACATAGGCGGACTTATCCATAATAGAGATCTTTACCTGTCAACCTTATCTATGCCAGTCTATGTTCATTGATTGTTATTTTACCCAACGTCACTATTTGTTTATATTAACATAGCATTAATACGGTTAAACCTCCCCAATCCGTCTGGCCAGCGTGGGGAGTGTAGGCCAAATCCTCCTGTCTGGGACGGACGAGAGATGGTCGTGCTCCTGTAGTGGAGACTAAAATGACCTACACATAATATGTATTAGAATTTATTAGATTATAATATAAAATTCTTATTAGATTATAATATAAAAAATAAACATTAAAAAGGCTTACTACAGGACCGACGATTACCTTAATGATAAAAATGTACTCGTATGGCAAATTCTCGGCACAGGATGTGAAGCACAGGCGTCTTATCTTTACAAGTAGTATTGTGGATATACATATTTAGACTTTAATACAATATGTATATACACTCTATAAACTTTTTTTATATTTTTTATATTTTTATTTTTTTTACTATTTTATTTTACTTAAAATTTTTTTTCTCTTATTTTGGTTGAATACCATTTTTTTTATTGTATTATGACAATATTGTATTATGTATAATGATAATATTGTATGGCTATTTTAAAAAAAACCGGACAAGTGCGAGTCGGACTTGCCCACCGAGGGTTCCGTACGTAGTATCATTATTATTAAATTTGATATTTTTCATTATAAATAAGAAATAATGCGACGAAAAAAACAAATAAAATATATTTTTCAATGTGTACATCAAGCCCTTTCATATGATATCCCATTTGAACTAATAGTTTCAATTTGAAATTTCGACACCTTATAAAAAATTTAGACCCCCTATTTTTTAAGATCTATTTACAAATGTATAGTTTTGAGATTTATTCCTGTACTTGTAGTCTATAACGATGTTACTTGCCAAATTTCATAGTTCTAGGTCAACGGGAAGTACCCTATAGGTTTTGATTCCCTTGAGTGTGTCGAAATATGCGTTTTTTGCTGAATAAACGGCCGTAACTTTTTTCTACGTAAACTTAGCAGTTTGATTTTTTTTTTAACTTCATGGGACCGTAGACCTGAGTATACAGTTCAAATTTCAGCTTGATACCTCCACGCATTCTCGACATAGAAATTCTTGACAGACAGACAGACAGACAGACAGACAGACAGACGGACAACAAAGTTATCTTATAAGGGTTCCGTTTTTCCTTTTGAGGTTCGGAACCCTAAAAAGACCTATATTGACAGAGTTTCTTTCGGCATTTCTTCTCGTCAATGGTCATTCCGAAATGCTGGTAGATAAAAAATACCTATTTGTAAAAGACGTGTCTAAGTGCCCGCGAGAGCCCACAGAATAAAGAATTTTGACTTTGACTTTGTCCTCCGAAACGGCTTGACCGATTTTTATGAAATTTTATATACAGTAGGTCTGAGAATCGGCTACTATCTATTTTTCATACCCCTAAGTGATAACGTTTGCCTGGTCAGCTAGTATTATATATAAACATCGGACGCGCAGCATGCGCCACCATAGCGAAATTTATTTTTTATTTTTTCGAAGTCCCGAATTGATATCAGAAAACCAAGGTCACTTTATTTACTACTTTTTGATGCTCTACACGAATCCGAGGTCAGAATTTCTAAATTTTGAGTTTCATGGCAACGGACAGACAGAACGACCGGACGATTTTATAAGCTCAATAAATTTCGCTGAAAATTCTCTACATGGAGAATAAAGGTACATATACATCCATCGACATATTATTATTTCAATCTCCTATCCCACGTAACGGACCGTCCCAAGACACTTGGACCCTTATAGTAAACAATATTTATTTTCGATACTTTTTGAGGCATTTTTTGCTTTTTACGAAAAAGTTGTTATTATTTTTTTTATATATGAAGGGGCCACACACAAGCATGTGAGTCTCATGGTAAGCAATTACCACTGCCTATAAACATTTTGTGGTGTAGGTGTCATCAATATCTTTGAACCAAAGCCAACATCACCTGCACGTGGTCCACTCTGCTGACTGACCAACGAGGCTCTAGCAAAAAGAGAGGTAGGGCATAGCGTATTTTTTAACCTTCTCTGGACAGTTTGTATGGCGCCGCATGCACACACGCGCGTTCAGACTCTGCACATACATCATTTATGTAGTAGTAAACGACGTGACATTTGTATGGAGCGGCCGGGATATGGTTCTATCCTGTTCTGTAACTAAGGAATTTCATTTGCTAGATCAAGAAAGACGGCGTCAGCGTGATGCGCGGTAGCATCGAGGTGTAGGTCCGTTAATTAGAACAAATAAGGATAATGTTCCTGCGAATACGGTAGGAAGACAGACGTGAGGAGATATTGATTAGCAGTAGAGGTGTCAGCGCAGCAACTTTGCACAAGGCAAGCAATTTTTTTTTATTAAACTACGTTTTATTTTATTATACTACGTCGGGTGGCAGACAAGCATACCACCCGCCTGATATGAAACGGTTTTTTTTAATACTACGACGGGTGGCAGACAAACATACGGCCCGCCTGATGTGAAGCTGTTACCGTAGCCATATTAACGCTCGCAACTTAAAATATCGCTCGTGCGCCGCCAACCCCGCTACCAACGCAGCATCTCCTTCCTTTCTTGTGACCTCACTCACTCGCAGGAACACAACAACCCTCAAGGGAATTGTTATTTGGCTGCGGTATTCTGTGAGGTGGAGGTACATTCCCCAGTCGGGTAGCTTACAATTACGCGCCCTGCCTCTCTTTTCGCCAGAGCTTCGTTTGTTAGTCAGCAGGGTGCACCACGTGCAGGTGAAGTTGGCTTTGGTTGTCATCTTTAATGGCAACATCTTTGATGTTGATGAACCACTTACACCCCAAGAAACGGTTACCGTAGCCACATTAACGCTCGCAACATAAAATATCGCTCGCAGCATCTCCTTCCTTTCTGGTGACCTCAGTTACGTGCAGGAACACAACAATTCTCAAGCCAATTGTTATTTGGCTGCAGTATTCTGTGAGATGGAGGAACATTTCTAGTCGGGTAGCTTACAATTACTCTCCCTACCTCTCTTAAAATTTACCCCTCGTACCCCTCTGTGTATACCATCATCATCATCATCAGGTCCATTTTAGTCTCCACTATAGGAGCACGACCCTCTCTCGTCCGTTTTAGACGGAAAGAGGATTACACTCCCCACGCTGGCCAAACGAGTTGGGGAGGCCTGATCGATATTTGATAATGTATTTCCGACGAGCTCGGTGGCGTAGCGGTCGATGACGTGGCTTCGACACCAATGCTCGTGGGTTCGATTCCCATATAGGACAAACATTTGTGTGCATGAACATGTCTGTTTGTCTTAGTTTGGGTGTTTTCTATGTATAATAAGTGTGTATTTACAAAAAAAAATGTATTTACGTATGTTTATTAGTTGTCTAGTACCCATAACACAAGCTTCGCTTACTTTGGGGCTAGATGGCGCTTTGTAATTTGTGTGACAATATTTATTTATTTATTTATTATTATTTATTTATTTCCCTTAGTCGCCTTGTACGACATCCCCAGGAAGAAAGGGAGTGATTCTATTCTAGTCTGTGGGAAACCACACGGCCTCTCTCGGTGTATACGTTGGGACTTAATTCCTTTACTCTATGGTTGGTACCATGATTTCTCCCGTAGTCTTTAATAAATTTTAATTGCTCTGTTTGCAATGCTTCGAAATAGCTTACAAACAATTTATTTCATAGATTAGATAAAAATCTATACTTGTAAAATATATGTGCGTATTTTCTTTTAATATTTGCAACAATAATTCTATTCCGAAATATAATTTTACATGTCCAATATTTTCTAAGACAAAAGTTTTAGGTATTCTATAACATAACATTTTTATAAAGGGATAATAAGAAAATATGTATAAATGATGTTACGAACCTTTTTATTTATGTAAGAGAATCATATTTCTCGTCGAAGACTACCTAATCGAGATTAAAGATGAAAATATGTATTTTTCCATTTCTAAATCTCAGGTATTCAAAAAGATATTTTTTTTAACGAAATGAAAATGCTATTTGTAGATATTCTACAGTCAGAAGGGCAATTCTCTTAATTAAAATGTATTCAGTTCCGATTCAGTCTTGATCTCACAAATGTCACAATTTGGTATTCTTTTGTCACAATATGAAACTTCAAAAGTTTTCCTCTTTTTCTTCTTCGTTACGCTCTTGACAGAGCGTGGTCTTCATGGGGGAGAATTCGGGGTTGTACAGTGCCACAAATTTATCTGACTCGGTGGCCAAATTTAGAACTAAAGCCGCCATCTTGAAATGTAGTATTGCCAGGTACCATTAATTTATTTACCGCGTATGCACATTCCATTGAGGTGTATTTTTTTAAATACTTTATTATCTTTTTCTATACATACAATAAAAAAATCGTCAACGAGTTGTTTCTGTGCAATGTTAGAACTCTCTAATATTATATAATAGCTATGATCGCGACTTAACGTGGTGCATTTTTAAAACTAATCAATAAAAAATATAAGGCAATTGATATTTAATTGAAACAACACACAACACAATTAATAAGTATATCAATGCTATTATTTTAACAGAGTATATATTTCTTTGATTTTCATATTTCCTCTAAAACGGGCGGTATTTCGTTTAATGGCAATACTTAAGTCGATCGTACCGCCCCCGCCACCGGGCCAGATAAGTTTGTGGCACTGTAGTTGCTCGCCTCACAATATCCCGCCATCTCAACCGATTTGAGGCACCCCCGGCACATTCCTGTAACCCCCTCTCATAAAAAAAAAGATGCTGCATCAATGTTTCATATTGCCACCGTTTATATAGCGTTTATGGTAATCGCTTCACAATAAGCCGGCCATAAGGTTGTGTCTTGCGAACCGACGTAGTATATAAGACGCTGGGGGTGTAAGTGGTTCATCAACACCTTTGAACCAAAGCCAACTTCACCAGCACGCGGTGCACCCTGCTGACTGACAAACGAAGCTCTGGCGAAAAGAGAGGTAGGGAGCGTAATTGTAAGCTACCCGACTGGGGAATGTACCTCCACCTCACAGAATACCGCAGCCAAATAACAATTCCCTTGAGGGTTGTTGTGTTCCTGCGAGTGAGTGAGGTCACCAGAAGGAAAGGAAGGAGATGCTGCGTTGGCAGCGTGGGTGGCGGCGCGCGAGCAATATTTTATGTTGCATGCGTTAATATGGCTACAGTAACCGCTTCACATCAGGCGGGCAGTATGCTTGTCTGCCATCCGACGTAGTATATATAAAAATAAAAAAAGTTGTAGTAGCAAAGTGAGCTATATCCTCTATCACATAAAGAGGAGTTTTTCAGAATAACTTCAAGTTCCAACGACCACAGACTATCTCCTGGTATGAAACGCTATCCACAATCGACCCAAGAATAGTTTTAAGCACTTTATATGCATGAGGTGCATACGCAAACATGCAGTTTCGGTTCTATGCAGCGGTTCTCTGTGCAAGGTGAGGTCACGCCTTTATGGACTCAATTTGCCTTTGTTTTATTTGGTAGGCAACAGGAAGAGTGCTGTTTGCGATTACCTATGTTTATGTCACTTTGTTTGGTATTGCGGGATGAGGGTAAGTGAGACCAGTTGCTGTTATGTTGATGTATATTAAATCTTAATGAACACTAACTAACATACAAACTTAAATGGTATTTATACTACTTTAACACAAAGGAAAGTATTAGAGAAGTCGAGATAGTTTCGTGTACGTGCTTCGATGGTTACATTTCTTCTTACAAGGCTAAATATGTATCCTTGTGCACTGCACGTATAACATAAGAGTAGGGTGCTATCTCGACTTAAGGCTATGGTGATATCACGCCATAGATACTCCCCCCTTGAAGAAAAAAAAGAAAAAATATTATTTTTGTTTTCTGCTAGAAACCTTGAAACGGCCAGTGTCCGCTACGCGTTCATTGCGGCTCTACGAAACGTTTGCTCTAATCGTTTCTCGTAAGCTCGTGACATCCATCGAAGTACGAATCCCAACATATATTATACTAGCTGTGCCCGCGACTTCGTCCGCGTGGAATAGAGTCTTTGGGCAGCATTTTTAAATATTTCGGCTAATTATTTTACAAATAAGACACATACGTATTAATATTTCTATGAGTTGCAGTGTGCCATCTATCGCTTATATAGCTCTTTTGTGGAACATTATTCATCCCAACCAACAGCTTACACTGCTGCAACTTTCTTCCGCGCTCACTGCTTTTGTTAATGTTACATACCGGCATGTCCTCATCAGCTAAGTTCAATGGTAGTTTTAGAACCGTGTGCGCTATACCCCTATAACTATTTACACTTTATTTTGCTTTTAACCGTAAACACAGAAAAAAAAACTTCTTATTATGAAAATAACTTATTTAAGTATTTTATTTAATTGTATTATGGGAGCTCTGCACAGCGCGAACAACATCGGCCAACTGAAGCTCTCCATACAGTGCACCGACATATATTTATTACCTCGGTGCGAGACTCCCGATCATGCTATCTCTTTCTTCTAATCGGAACACAAGTGACTTCTACATTGGTGCGAGACAACCGATATTGCTGTCTCTTTCTCAACTTGTATAAATATAGGAAATGTACCCAATAAAGTTCAGTTCGCAATCCGACCTCGAGTTTCAATCTTCACTTCTGACAAGAATAGAACCCACAACCACAACAATTGGTAACCCCGACGTCTGAAAGAAGAAAGAAAATGTCGACTGAAGCGAAAGAAGAGAAATTTAGCTACGATCTAGCAGCCGTCTCTGTACAGTCAAGACTCCTACCGTTTTGGCGCGATATTCCACGGGCATGGTTCATCCAATTCGAGGCTGTCATCGATCCACTGAAGACTTCAGACGACCAGAAGTTCCGCTACGTGTTGCAGCAACTCCAACCGACAGATCTACAACATCTCACAGATATTTTGTACAAGCCGCCAGACACCGATAAATATACCACGCTGAAGAACCGTTTACTCGCCGTCTACGAAAAATCCGAGGTGCAAAACTTTCAGAAACTAGTAAGTGGTCTAGAACTCGGTGACCAGAAGCCCACACAGCTGCTCCGGAAAATGCGTGAACTCGGCAGCGGAATGATTACTGACCAAGGCCTGAAGATCGAATGGCTAAACCAACTGCCGCCGTATATTCGCTGCGTTCTCTCCGTCAACAACGAATCTTCGCTCGACACGCTCGCTGCAATGGCCGACAAGATGATGGAATACTCAGGCAATACTAGCACCAACACTATTGCTGCAGTAACAGACCCAGCACCAGCTCTCGCCGTGCCGACGCAACTGGAAATACTATCGAAACAACTCGAAAAGCTGACATTAGAAGTAGCTGAATTACGTGGGCACTCCAGTCGACGCAGTTATCGCCGTCCATTTCACAATCGTCGCTCTCGCTCGCGCTCCAACTCTGCACAGCGCCGACAACAACCGAGGCCCGGCGATGCAACTTGGGAATGCAAATACCACTTCAGATTCGGCGACAAAGCCAAACGTTGCGAGTCACCGTGCTGTCGAAGAAACAAATCGTCGGAAAACTAAGTGAGACACTGACCGTGGCGGACGTCGGTGTCAACAGCGTCAGCAACCGCCTTTGTGTTCACGACCGCAACAGTCATTAACGTTTCCTCGTGGACACGGGCGCAGATATCTCCGTGTTAGCCGCCACACATAAAAGAAAAATGAAAACTTCGAGCACCTACAAACTCTTCGCCGCAAACAACTCTCCTATTAACACGTATGGCGAAAAAACCATCAACCTAGACTTTGGGCTACGACGAAGTTTCTCATGGACATTTGTGGTCGCCGATGTGAAGACTTCTATCCTGGGAGCCGACTTTCTACGCCACTACAAACTTCTGGTAGATCTGCACAAGAAGAAGCTAATTGATGAGGTCACGGAACTTACCATTGACGCCGTAGAAATATCGACCTCCATCGAATCAATTCGCATCGTAAGCTCCGATCAAGTATACCACGACGTGTTGAAACAGTACCCGAACGTTCTTCGCCCCATGTCACTGAAGCAACCTGCAAAACATGAAGTCGTCCACCACATCGATACGACGGGTCCTCCGCTGTACTCACGCGCGCGCCCTCTGCCGCCCGACAAATACCAAGCCGCAAAAGCTGAATTTGAACGGATGATAGAGTTGGGTATCTGTAAACCGTCGAAGAGTCCATGGGCGAGTCCCCTGCACGTGGTGAAGAAAAAGGATGGAAGCCTACGTGTGTGTGGCGATTACAGAAGATTAAACGCAGTCACACAACCCGATCGCTACCCTATACCGCGTATTCAAGACTTCACTTACGCGCTACACAATATGAAGATATTTTCGAAGCTTGATCTCAAAATGGCGTACTACTGGATTCCACTGGCTAGCCAAGAAGATGCGCAGAAGACAGCTATAATCACACCGTTCGGCTTATACCAATTCAATTGCATGACCTTTGGCCTCCGCAACGCCAGCCAAACTTTTCAGAGATTCATGCATCAAATACTCAGGGGCATCGAAGGCTGCTTTTGTTTCGTGGACGACATCCTTCTCTACTCAGAAGACGAAAGTCAGCACAAGGAACTACTTCACAGAGTACTGCAACGCCTCGATACATACGGCGTAACACTTAACGTCGAAAAATGCAAGTTCGGTGTAGAGAAAATTAACTTCCTCGGCTACGAGGTTTCGGCGAGCGGAATCAAGCCTACACAAGAGCGAATCGAAACAATATCTACGTACCCGAAGCCGAAGACCGTCGTGGAGCTACGCCGTTTCCTGGGCTTAATTAACTTTTACCGCGACTGTCTGCCACATCAAGCCGAAATGCAACATGAATTGAACAAGTACATACATAACAAAAAGAAAAACGACAAAACGCCAATCCAGTGGACACCAGCAGCAGAAGAAGCCTTTGAAAAATGCCGCCAAAGCATCTCGGAGGCAGCCACGCTCAGCTACACAGTTCAAGGTTCCACCCTGGCCATCATGACGGATGCTTCAGACCACAGTCTCGGCGCGGTTTTGAATCAAAGGATAGAAAATATATGGAGACCGCTAGCATTCTTTTCGAAAGCAATGAGCGCTACACAACGCCGCTACAGTGTGTACGATCGCGAACTATTAGCGATGTATGCAGCTGTAAAACACTTTCGTCGATTGATAGAAGGCTGTGAAGTCATCATCTACACCGATCACAAACCTCTCACTCACGCGCTAACAAAATCACCGAGCAGCAGCGACACCCCACGGCGTGAACGTCAACTACACTTCATAAGCCAATTTTGTACGAACATCAAGTACACGAAAGGTGAAGACAACGCAGTCGCCGACGCTCTATCACGCATCGAAGAAATCCAATGTCCGACTGAAATTGACTACAAGCAACTAGCAATCGATCAATGCAACGATGAGGAGCTCAGACAATTGAAAACAAAGCAAAATCTAAAATTCGGTGAAGTTGCGCTACCCGGACTCGAGCGACCAATCACATGCGAGCTTTCAATTACATCGCCTCGTCCCTATCTACCTAAGGCATACCGATTTGCTGCATTCAAAGCACAACACGGTTTATGCCACACGGGGATTCGAACAACACGGAAGCAAATGAGGACTAAATTCTTCTGGCCGGCGATGAACAAAGATGTATCAATATGGGCAAGAGCATGCATCAGCTGTCAACGAGCCAAAGTGCAACGACACGTCGTTACCCCGCATGCAAGATTTCCGCCATCGCAACGCCTGGAACACATACATATCGACATTGTAGGTCCCCTGCGCCTATCACGGGACTACCGATACTGCGTGACAATCATCGACCGAGCTACGAAATGGCCCGAGGCAGTCCCAGTACGAGAAATCACCGCTGAAATAGTGGCAACAGCGCTGTACGAAAATTGGATAGCACGTTTCGGCTGCCCGCTTCGCATATCAACCGACCAAGGCCGCCAGTTCGAGTCGTCATTATTCAACGCACTCATGAAGAAGTTCGGCATAACTAGAATACGCACAACGCCTTATCATCCGCAAGCGAACGGACAAATTGAGAGATGGCATCGCACACTGAAAGCCGCGCTAATGGCTCGAGGCGCTACTACGCAATGGACCGACGAATTGCCGACCGTACTGTTGGGACTACGCACCGCACTACGGGAGGACAACAACTTAAGCCCTGCATTGATGACCTACGGCACTACTCTACGCATTCCATCCGACTTTTTCGTTCCGACGCAACCGCAAATCGACGATGCAGACTTCGTGCGACGTCTCACTCAAACGATGGCGTCACTAACACCCACGCAGCGCTCTCACTCGCAACAGTCAACATTCATCTATAAAGACCTTTCCACGTGCACCCATGTATTTGTCCGCAATGACACAGTTCGTGCACCGCTGACTCCGCCCTACGATGGACCTTATGAAGTACTGAAGCGCCACGACAAATTCTTCGAGATACAGCTGCCGCTGCGAACGAGTGTAATATCGCTCGACAGACTCAAGCCCGCATACATCTTAAACGAGGACGGTGAAACCAGCAACAGAGCTACGGTGGAAGAAACGGTGACGCAATCATGGCTACCAGCGGGCAACAATGCAACGTGCGACGCAGCCGGCCTGCCTTACGTTACGAGAAGTGGCCGCACGGTGAAGAAAAATGTACGCTTCGCTTGACGGGGAGTGGTATGGGAGCTCTGCACAGCGCGAACAACATCGGCCAACTGAAGCTCTCCATACAGTGCACCGACATATATTTATTACCTCGGTGCGAGACTCCCGATCATGCTATCTCTTTCTTCTAATCGGAACACAAGTGACTTCTACATTGGTGCGAGACAACCGATATTGCTGTCTCTTTCTCAACTTGTATAAATATAGGAAATGTACCCAATAAAGTTCAGTTCGCAATCCGACCTCGAGTTTCAATCTTCACTTCTGACAAGAATAGAACCCACAACTACAACAGTATAAAAACCTATTTAAAAAAATATTATAAACCCAAATGAATTAAATTTAACTAATTTTATTGACCCAAATAAACAAAATCTCTATACTAAGTATAACTTTTTGCACTTGTACTTAAGAACTTGTTTTTATGAACCATTTGTAACCGATTCCTAGAAATCCCTTTCGGATATTGCGACTTCTGACTGAGTCGGCATGCAAAGGCATAAAGACTCATTCATAAAACTATTAAGCTTTCTTATCTTTTGTTTACATTCACAGATGGTCAAATGCTTTGTTTGTACAATGCTCAAAAAAGTACTGTTTATTTGGTGAGGGTAATTAACTTACCGTTCTTAGGTACCTGCCTAGCATACAAATGTGCAACAAAAAAAAAAATGACGTAATAACATCTAATTAAACTCGAAAGTAATCTACTTTTAACGAATGAAATAAATAAAACAATGACCCAACTAAAGAAAAAAATATTTAATAACTTATCTACTAAAGTAAGCAAATCGAATTGTAAACAATGTGCAGGGAATAATAATGCATTTGTAGCGGAAAAAATAATAATTGTCACGTGTCTGCACGTTTGGGCAAGCCCACTTGGGCATATTTTTTCTGTGCCGTACCACCGTTTTTTACTCATGTGGTACCACGCCGCGTAACGACCTCCGGCCCGCTCCCTGACCGCCGCGCGGCAGCTTTCAATGTGTACGGGTGGTGTACTGCGTTGAGATAGGCAAAATGCCTGGCATTTACAATAAGTGCCCAGTAAGTACCTGTAAATGCCCAATGAATGCCTAGTTTTGGGCATAAATAGGGAATTTATAACTATTTTTTGGACATTTATTGTAAATGCCCGGCATTTTGCCCATCTCTAGTACGGCGCGATGCTTGGCAAGTTTTTTACTCGCGTTAATTTCAGTTTCTCATTTTGTAATGACTGCGTAAATGTTATCTACATCAGGATAGCACTAATATTTTGTCTCTTGTCGCAAACTTATAAAACATTCACTTATACCTTACATATTTCCATACAAACTTTCATCCCCTATTCCCTATTGTTATTTTACCCCCGTGTGGGTAAAACTTTTACAAACTTTGAATGTCATATTTATTTATATCGAATCAACAGCCTAAAAAATAAGTTTCATGCTTCTAGCTCTAAAAATAACGATACTTCCATACAACCTTTCACCCCCCCCTTTTAACCCCTTACAACCCTTTTTTTGCATTAAAAAGTAGCCTATGTCCTTCCTCAGGCTCTAAACTATCTGTGTACCAAATTTCATTTAAATCGGTTCAGTAGTTTTGCCGTGAAAGCAGGACAGACAGACAGACAGACAGACAGACAGAGTTACTTTCGCATTTATAATATTAGTAAGGAAGTAAGGAAGTAAGGAAGTAAGGATTTGGCAATCCTTCGTCCAGTTTGGTAACTAAAGTTACTTAACCCTACCGCCGAAGCTGTAGCCATTCCCTATCAGGATTTTTGATTGCAAAAATCGGACTTCTGTTTATTTTTGTGATAAACTTCTTCAGTTAAATCGGTAGAACGCCTCCGTTCTTATTAGCTAAGCTTATTACAATTAGCCTAATTCAAGGTTATGTTTGGATGTGTGGTTTCCGGCATACTCGAATAGAATCACTCCATCTCTTCCCGTGGATGTCGTACAAGGCGAGTCAGGGAAATACATTATAAAACATCGATCTGGTCTCCCCAATCCGTCTGGCCAGCGTGGGGAGTGTAGGCCAAATCCTCCTACTGTCTGGGACGGAAGAGAGAGGGTCGTGCTCCTGTAGTGGAGACTAAAATAACCTGATGATGATGATGATGAAGGTGAAGTTAGTCTTTCCTATTAAAAAAATCCGATCGTAAACGGTTTCAGATTAGGCGGTAGGGTCCCAGTTCCTTGAGGTGCTACTGGCTCACCACGATCTTTAGGGCCACAGCAAACTTCACCTGCGCGGTGCAACCTGCTGACTGACAAAAGAAGCTCTGGCAAAAAGAGAGGTAGGGCATAGCGTATTTTCTAAACTGCCCGACTGGGGAAGTATCGCCACCTCACAGAATACCGCAGCCAAACAACAATTCCCTTGAGGGTTGTTGTGTTCCTGCGAGTGAGTAAGGTCACCAGAAAGGAAGGAGTTGCTACGTTGGCAGCGAGGGTGGCGGCGCGCGAGCGATATTTCATGTTGCGAGCGGTAATATGGCTACGGTAACTGCTTCACATCAGGTGGGCCTTATGCTTGTCACCCGACGTAGTATAAAAAAGTGCACTTAAAAATCAAATTGCTTTTAAATTGCTGACAGACTGTACCTAACAACGTACCACGGACAATAAACGTCTACGGAAAATGAATTTATGATTTTTCAAACTCACAACGACATACTTATTGCTTTTACATTTGCACACACTCCGGCAAACGCGAGTTTTTGTATGTTTTCAAAGCAAACAGCGGTCTGTGAAGCCACACGCTCGTTTAAGAGCCTTCGTTCTTACTTTTGTGGTTTTTACAAAGAGTATTCGAATGAGGTTTTGAGTTAAGTAAAAGTTAAGGTTCTAAATGAAGGATTTTTTAACTACGTCGGTTACCCTATCCATACAGCTAATGCGCCCCGGTGCACCAACCTTACGATCATATGAATAAATAAATATTCCTGAACAAAGTTGATACTTAATTCATTCAGGTGTTATTTTGCGGAAGTCGAAATTACAGGCAATTTGATCTACACTACTTTGCGTGCTTCCGCCACCAATTAGTTCATGCAAATTACTGCCGGCCGGCACCCACCCACTACCGTTAGTAGTTGCATGCGACTGCCGAGGCTGCTTTGGTCGTCTCTGCTCCAGCTGCTGTAGTCGTCTCGGCGAATCTCCAACATCTGAAACAGAAGAAACGTGCGACTGCTGCCGCCCCGACTGCCGTGGTCGTCTCTGCGACACGTGTTTCGCCTCTACGCGAGGCATCCTCAGGCGATCTGTAGATGTTGATGGTTAGGTTGTTCTAACCATCAACATCTACAGATCGCCGGATTTTCGTTTATTTGCCCGTGCCTCCGAACGTTGGCACGTTACATAGCGTAACGTATTATTGCGTCTGTATAAGTAACAACAGTAGTCGATTTGACTTATGTGCGTCAGCTTGTGCATATTACTTTGCATGTGTAGTAGTAAAGATAGTGGGGTCTAGAATGAAGACATCGGTTTTGTAGGTAAAGAGCTTCGATCACCTTTCTAACCTCTATTTCTATGTTTTTTTTTTTGGGCCCAAGTCCCAAAGTAAGCTGGTGAATGCAGAATGACGAGAGCGTTACGAAAAGTGTGATCGGGCGAGGCGAACGGAAGTTGACAGGGAGATATAAGTGAGTGAAGATAGAAAGAGAGAGAGTTTCGTATATTACTGTAGGGGCAAGAAAGAGAGGTGCGAGCACATATTTTCTTTCTCTCTTTCTTCCATAACCATTTACGTATCGTATAGATGGAGCTAAAGATTTTTTACTTTAATCGTGTGGTCTAAAGTGTTCAGTGTTCCGCAAAGTGTGTGCCGCGGCACACTGGTGTACCGTGGTTATTAGTTGGTGTGCCTCGGAAAATAGGGATATCTCATACAGCTAAATAGACGGACTGGAGAAAAATTCTTACACAAATAATAACTGATTTTTCATTTACGGTATACCTCGAAAAATTTTCGATTTGCTAGATGTACCTAGACACTAAAAGTGTGTGGAACACTGTACTAAAGCACACTCGTTTTTTATTCTATTCTTTTTTTATACTACGTCGGGTGGCAGACAAGCATACGGTCCGCCTGATGTGTAGCGGTTACCGTAGACATATTAACGCTCGCAACATAAAATATATCTCGCACGCCGCCACCAGCAGAAGCAGCGGGGGTGGGTTTTCTGGTGACCTCACTCACTCGCAGGAACACAACAACCATCAAGGGAATTGTTATTTGGCTGCGGTATTCAATGAGGTGGAGGTACATTCCCCAGTCGGGTAGCTTACAATTACGCTCCCTACCTCTCTTTTCGCCAGAGCTTCGTTTGTCAGTCAGCAGGGTGCACGTGCAGGTGAAGTTGGCTTTGGTTCAAAGATGTTGATGAACCACTTGCACACCAAAATTACACCCCAATATTCTTAGTACAATCCAATTTTATTCTGTGACGTTCAAAAGGAACATCACGAATAAAAGAAACATTTAGGCGACGTCACAAACAAAGATTGTTCGTTAACAAAGTGGTCAAGAACTGACAAAGTTGCCCAAACTTATCGAGTTGGGCAAACTTCGTCGCCCACCTCTGTTGGGCTGACCAACACAACATCAGAACAAATTAATCGTAAAGTTTGTTAACGATAATTAGATATTCTTGGAGGTTTTAGGGTACCGTTGTAAATATGAATATAGTAAGTATATAAGATAAGTTTCTAATCATTCTAATCAAATTGCGTCTGCTTTGAGAGTTGTTGACTTCTTGCGAATGAGTGAGGTTACCGTGCTCTAGATCAATGATTTTCGAATTGTGGGTCGCGACCCCCAGGGGGTCACCAAGTTGCTTTCGGGGGGTCGCGGAGAAAACACACAAATGTTTGTAGGTCATATGCTACAACCAAAAAAAACATAAGCAGGCCTGATTATTGTTCAATAGGTAATTCATCGACTTAAATATTTAATCAAATATTTTCTAATTGAAGCCTATTTTTAACCGACTCCAAAAAAGGAGGAGGTTCTCAATTCGGCTGTATTTTTTATTTTTTTTAATGCTTGTTATGCAATTACTCCGTGATTTATAAACCGATTTGAAAAACTTTTTTTATTTGAAAGAGATTGGTCCAGCCTGTATCTACATACATAAATGTAGTCGGTTTTTTTTGTTAATTAAAAAGTAAAATTATCTTCTTGCGAATGAGTGAGGTGACTGGGCACTAGATTTTATAACCCCCCGGGTCATTACCATAGTTGCATGGTTATTTAGCATCAATCGTATATATAAATACATCATCATCATCAGGTCATTTTAGTCTCCACTACAGGAGCACGACCCTCTCTCGTCCGTCCCAGACAGAAGGAGGATTTGGCATACACTCCCCACGCTGGCCAGACGGGTTGGGGAGGCCTGATCGATGTTTTATAATGTATTTCCCTTAGTCGCCTTGTTCGAGATCCACGAGAAGAGACGGAGTGATTCTATTCTAGTCTGCCGGAAATCACACGGCAATATAAATATATATATATATATATATATATATATATATAAATACACTAGCCAATTATTCTGCGAAATGGAGGTTTGCGGTGTAAGTGTTTCATCAAGATCTTTGAACCAAAACCAACTTTACTTGCACGCGGAGCACCCTGCTGACTGCTGAAACGAAGCTCCGGCGAAAAGAAAGGTACTGCCCGACTGGGGCAGTACCTCCACCTCACAGAATACCGCAGTCAAGTAACAACTCCCTTGAGGGTTGTTGTGTCCCTGCGAGTGAGTGAGGTCACCAGAAAGAAAGGAAGGAAGGAGTATAGGCTGGCAACGGATCGGCGACCCCTTGGTGTTGCTGATCCTCATGGTGATTGCTTTCCATCAGGTGACCTGCATGCTCGTTTGCTCCCTTCTCATATATAAAAAAATGTCTAGAACTGTTGTGTTCTTGCGAATGAGTGAGGTGATAAGGCTCTAGATTTTATAGCCAGCCGGACGATTACCATAGGGATGTATGGTTGTTTGGCATCCATCATAGTATAAAAATATACTAGCCAATCATCATGCAATATGCCGTCTTAATTATTAAAGACTCCAAAAATTGGTTGTATGTAAAGTCGGTTTACGACCGATAATTTTACGTGACAACGTCGTAAGGAACATAGGCGGATCCTCCTCTGCCTCTCTATCGCTTGTTCTGCGCTCTCGCTTGCACGCTCGGCTCAGGCGGAACGTGACAATGAGTCATGCTTTTTCTTGCGTGCAGCCGGTGTTCATTGTGAACTATTGTGTGTTTACTTAGAAAGCATAGTTTCTGTTGGCTTCACATCGAATCTACTGTTAATTTATTTGTTTAATTATCTTTATTGTGCACAGAAGATAGAAATATGCTGTCTAATATTTATAGAAAGCGTTTACAAAGACGGGCTTATCTCTGTAAGAGAGCTTAACCACGCTCCAACCAAAGCATACAAAAGTCACGTCGTAAAGAGGACCCCCACAATTTTTTTTTGTATAGCGAAGGCTATATTGGGATTTCTTTAAGAAAACCGGAGTTTCAACGAAGAACCCAAATCTGTCTACATACTCAGAGTCAGCAAGCTGAAGTGGCAGTGGGCGAGCGACAGCTGCTGTATCACTGATGGAACGGGACGAGGACCACCACACATTCCCACCACTGTCTCCTGTGTAGCCAGGATTAACAGCGGCGACCACCAAAAAAGGCAATGAACGGTGAATTAGTAGGAGTAAGAAGGTTTTGGAATTTGACATCCCCTCTTAGCAATGTGAGGGACAGCAATATGGCAAATAAAGCATTAAAAGTCTAAAGAGATGGCTAGTCAAGTGAAGCTCAACTGCCGTGCAACACGGTATTTATGTATCTAACATTATTGGGGATCTAAAAACATTGAGTTGTTACTAACACATGGATTTCAATAACATGAATTGTAAAATCATCTGAACGCTTGGTAATTCTCCCTTGTTGCTGCGAAATCAAAACTGATGGCGATGGATGGAAGACGATGATGAGGAAGAGACGTGAAATTATTTGGAAAGGTCCATCCAGCAGAGGATAGATACAGGTTGATGCTTTAATCAGAGGATAAAATATGTCACCATCGATTATAGGATTCAATTTCACGGCACAATTCGACTTTTAAATTCGCAGCGTCCCATACAATTGCATGAAACAGTGAAAAGTGGTACAAATAGTCGCCATCCAGACAGATCGGATTGAATGCAAATACAAATATCAGCAAGGAAACAATGGAAAATATACTCTATTAACAGAGACGTAGGGGCGGAAACAACTGTACGAATTCACGAGTTTATCCCTGCCAATAAATCGAGGTTAGGGGAATTTGTAACTGAACCGACACACAGCTGTGTAGGATTGACAACTTAGTCTGAAATCTTATAAGACCTGTGGCCCACATTTTCTTTTTTAACCGACTTCAAAAAAGGAGGAGGTTCTCAATTCTTTTTTTCAATTTTGGGGTGTAAGTGGTTCATCAACATCTTTGAATCAAAGACAATCTCACCTGCACCCTGCTGACTGACAGATGAGGCTCTGGCGAAAAGAAGGGCCTAGCTGCACGACTGGGGAAGTACCTCCATCTCACAGAATACTGCAGCGAAATAACAATTCCCTTGAGGGTTGTTGTGTTCCTGCGAGTGAGTGAGGTCACCAGAAAAGAAGGAGGAAAAGGAAAGAAGGGAAAAAAATTCGACTGATTTTTTTTTAATATACGTATGTTCTTCGATTTCTTCGCGAATTGTGAACCGATTTTTAAAATTCTTTTTTTATTTGAAAGAGTATGATTACAAGGTGGTCCCATATTCACCATGTCAGGATCTGATGATGGGATCCTAGGGAAATCAAGAGATACCCTTAAATTTTATAATTACGTATGGTCAAATTCTATTTTTTTATTTGAAAGGGTATGGTTGCGAGGTGGTCCCATATTCATTATTTCAGGGTCTGATAATGGGATCCCACAAAAATCTAGAGAAACCCTTAAATTTGCCCTGTGATTGACGCAATAACATTTTTTGACTTTTCAGAGCATGTTCTAGAAATTTTAGGTTTTTTTTTAGAAAACTACTTTTTTTACATAGGTACTTTCGGTTTTTATTTTTTATAAAAAATCAGCTTTTCATTCTCCTATAAGATATCTACAATCTATAGCAAAACTGTACGTACATGACATTCTTGTGCTAATGAGTCGTTTATGTTGGAAAGCGCCAGTGCCATTAGTTGAAATTAGTTCCATCAATTATCACGGGGAATATCTTGACTTTTCTTTAATGGTACTAGAGATACAAAGTTGTGTCACTTGTACCATCAATGGTACTAGTCAATGGTACGACTGATCCGGAGGGGCTCTATCCTCCTAGTCAAGAAATATGTCGCCATTTTCTAATCTTAACACGTCATTGAACGTATGTCTAAGGCTCACTACAAGAGGATTGGCATGAATTGATAACCTCTTCCCATATAATTTGCTACATCTCACGATTTCTTGTGCAATTGTACTCGTAGGTATGTTTAGGAAATTATGAATTTCACAGATTTTTGAGAACAAGGGGCTCGCTAGAAATAGCTCTAAAGATGTCGCTTCGCAGACATGTATCTGGATTTGTTCTCACATTGTATAGTAGACGAAGAATTTTTTTTTCTTTTGTCCCACTTTTATGTTTCTTACATTACCATTATTATTTTTTATTTTCATAGACCCTCCGACCTATAATAAAAATTTTATGCACCCATTGTTTTTTGGGTTCCGTACCGCAAAAGGAAAAACGGAACCCTTATAAGATAACTTTGTTGTCCGTCTGTCCGTCTGTCTGTCTGTCAAGACCCTCTATGTCGAGAATGTGTGGAGGTATCAAGCTGAAATTTGAACTGTATACTCAGGTCTACGGTCCCATGAAGTTGTAAAAATCAAACTGCTAAGTTTACATAAATAAAGGGAATCAAAACTCATAGGGTACTTGCCGTTGCGCTAGAACTATGAAATTCGGCAAGTAACATCGTTATAGACTACAAGTACAAGAATAAATCTCAAAACTATACATTTGCAATTAAATCTTAAAAAATAGGAGGTCTATATTTTTTATAGGAGTTCAAAATTTCAAACTGAAGCTACTAGTTCAAATGGGGTATTATATGAAAGGGCTTGATGTGCACAGTGCAAAATATATTTTGTTTATTTTTTCCGACGCATTATTGCATAGTATTTATAATGAAAAATGTCAAGTTTATTATGATCCTATGATTCCCTCGACGGGCGAGTTCGACTCGCACTTTGTTTTATACCACGTCGAAAATCAGAGAAACATACGGCATTTCTGATGTGAACTAGTCACCGTAACTATCGTATATATGTGTGTATATTCAATTGCAACATAAGCTGTGGTTTGCATTGTCAGCTCCTCTCTCTGGGCACTCACTCACAAAAACACAACTCTCTAGGCTTTTTTTTTTTTTTTTTTTTTTATACTACGTCGGGTGACAGACAAGCATACGGCCCGCCTGATGTGAAGCGCTTACCGTAGCCATATTAACGCTCGCAAAATAAAATATCGCTCGCGCGCCGGCACCCCCGCTGCCTACGCAGCATCTCCTTCATTTCTGGTGACCTCACTCACTCGCAGGAACACAACAACCCTCAAGGGAATTGTTATTTGACTGCGGTATTCTGTGAGGTGGAGGTACATTCCCCAGTCGGGTAGCTTACAATTACGCTCCCTACCTCTCTTTGAAATTGCTCTAGGAACAGTAGTATTAAGCTGGGGTATTCTATGAAGTGGGCTGTGTGGTTTTCGGCAGACTAGAATAGAATCACTCCGTCTCTTCCTATGGATGTCGTACAAGGCGACTAAGGGAAATACATTATCAAACATCGATCAGGCCTCCCCAACCCGTCTGGCCAGCGTGGGGAGTGTAGGCCAAAACCTCCTTCTGTCTGAGACGGACGAGAGAGGGTCGTACTCCTGTAGTGGAGACTAAAATGACCTGATTATGATTCTAAGAAGTGGAACTACTTCTCTAGTCTGGCAGCTTGTAATTACTAGTAATTGTTATTTGGCTGGGGTATTCTAAGGAGTGGAGCTACTTCTAGCAGCTTATAATTACACTACACCCTACCTTTTTCCAGAGCCGTATTAATCCGTAGAGTGTACAACGTGCAGGCGAAGTTCATAGCTAATAGTGAACCAATAATGTACACCTCAATTTTTTTTACTTTAAGTTTTTTTCTTTTTTGCTCGCAACATTGTTTATCAGTTTTGTCGTCCGTATGTCATACACTACCGTGCCTTATCTCAACGGCGGGACAGCCATTGCACGATTCACCTGCACCATCTTCGTTATAACACAAATTACGCAAGATTTCAAGTTACGCCGCGAAATTTGTTCCGACAGACCTTTTCTGTTTTCCAAGATCTTTATCTTATACCTTTTTCAGTTTAAGCCCGCGGTCGGGGTTAAGCCACGGTTTAGTTTGCAAGGGATTTTACGTGATTTTATTTAAAGTTAACTGCCGGTTTGGTAAATTAACTTTTTCACAAAATAAAATATACCTACTCAATATTTTATTATTCAGAAAATAAACAAACACGAGGGAGCTCGGTGGCGTCGTTGCGTGGGTAAGTCTAATGGTACACGCATGTTAAGCAATATCGACCGAAGCCTGTCCATAGATGGATTTATTTATCTCGAGCGCCTCCGTGCTTCGGGGGGCATGTTAAGACGCGGGTCCCGGCTGTTGTCATTATAGATAACAGTCGTTAAGCCAAAGCAGCGACCTTTTGACGGTTTGAAAATACTGGCCTCCGCCAACCCGCGCTTGTGTAAAAAAATACCTATGTACAAACATTTTTTTTACTATTTATTTAATATACACGGTGCAGCCCTACCTGACCCATAAGGGTTGGATAGGGCTGTGCCGTGTAAACCAAAGAGTTGTTTTATGGAATGGAATTTGTGTCTTGTGCCGCAGACGCACATACTTGTGGCCCGAATATTTGCGATTATGATTTATGATCTTAACCAACCCATCACGGTGCTGAAGGATCTGTACAAGCAGTCAGCAATGACCTCACCGAGGAGGAGAAGAGAGAGAACAAATTAGGAGATCTGAGGTGCGAAGACTCTGTTAACAGATGTATAAAGGACGATGAACGTTGCTAGTCGATTCTCAAAGGCACTCGAATATTTTCTTACTTAACAAAGAACTGTATATCTATCTTTTTGTAATTTGTGGAGATGAGTAAACTTATTTTTTTTGTATTTTTTTTTCTTTTCTTTGGCAGATTTTAGGACTGATAAAATTGACAAAATAAAATGTTTAAGTTAGTCGTTGCCTAATAAATTTACATTTTATACAACTCCGATAAGGTTTTCTCGGGAGAGTAACAGCAAAGTAGTTATAATATATCACCATCGCTTTATGTGCTTGGGTTGGTAATTATAATAATAATAATCTTATATTTTAAAATTTTTATATATATTTTTAAATGTACTTTTCTTTTATAACTGGATATTTAAAAATGTTAAAAATTGTGAGAAAATATGTATAAATAATTATAATAATAATCATAATTTTGTTCTTCTGGACACGGCCCGCATTGTGAGGAGATTCCTCACTCTGGAGCCCTGACCACCGGTGGCTTGGGTCTTCGCTCCGCTACCGGCGGGTGCCCCACTTTTTTATGTATGTAATTAGTGGTGATCGAAAAGAAATAAATGAATCATAATTACAATAATTCCTATACATATATCAGAATAAATAACAGAATTAAAACCTACATTCAATAATTTCATTTTAAATTTAAGGTGATCAATAATACATGCCTTATTTACTTGTATATGGAGACCGAAGAAGTCCTCAATTTTGTACACATATTTCTATTAATGATATTCGCATTTCACTCCTAAAAGATGAGAGGCTGATATTTCCGCTGAAATTTGCTGGTAATATATTTAAAAAAAAACTCCAAGTGCGAGTCGGACTCGCGCACGAAGGGTTCCGTACCATTAATTCCTATACATTATCTATAAAAACGAAGAAAAACTCACGTTTGTTGTATGGGAGATTTCAAGCGTCTACCTGTTGCCGTTATTAATATCGAGCAAAAACATTGTTATTGTATGGAAGCCCCTTAAATATTTATTTTATTCTGTTATTTAGTATTTGTTGTAATAGCGGCAATAGAAATACCTCATCTGTAAAAATTTCAACTGTCTAACTATCACGGTTCATGAGATACAGCCTGGCGACAGACGGACGGATGGAGAGCAGAGTCTCAGTAACAGTACACCGTTTTACGGACCCTCCGTTTTACCCTTTGTGTACGGAACCCTAAAAAATGACCCACACAAATACAACAAATACAAATAAGACAAAGCCTTTGGATATTTTATTTTTGGATACGGAATCCTTTGGGTACGGAACCCTAAAAAACATCCCACACAAATACAAATAAGACAAACAACGCTACAAGTTGAATCCTCCAAATTTCCCATGCAACGATTAACTTCGTTATATCTCTTGACGTAAATAATCCTGTTCTTATACATAAAAAAAAAATCCGAGCTTTCCAACTCGATTCCCTCGTTATAATCCCCGAAGAAAATTTTACTTTTCGGGTGTGAAAATCCTTTTTCTGTTTTCTTTGATCTTTATCTTTGCCTTCCCTTTTTTCCTCGACGTGAAACTAGACGGGCTGCGTTTTACTTTTGGAGATATCGTACGTGATATCATCCGGGTTCAAATAAAAAGTTGGCACGTATAATTTTGATACTTGAATATTATCCATATCTTTAGGCTTTTAATGCCTTATTTGCCATATTGCTGTCTATCACACTGCTTAGAGGAGAAGTCTAATTCCAAAAGCTTCTACTCATACTAATTTTTTCTGATTAAATTCGTTGAGAGTTCCAAGGCAGCCGTAGTTTTACCCCTGCAATGGACGTCATTCAGTTCATTGACTTTTTTAGCGGTCGCTGCTGTTAATCCTGGCTACATAGGAGACACAGTAGTCCCGTTCAAAAAAAAACTTGTAAGTATCATCTCAGTTACTCGCATGAAGAAAATTACATAACTGCCCGTATGGGGTCACTGATAACCCCAAATTATATTAACAATTTTGAATATAAATGAGCTGGAACACACATATTGCGGAAGTTAGCCGTGCAGTTACTTCTACGTTACGATTTCTTAATCGGTTCAGGAATTTTCTACCTATCTATACAAAGATCACACTAGTTACATCTCTCATTTTTCCGCTCATTGATTATGCTGATGTTTGTTATCCTGATTTGAATGAAGATCTACTCAATAAGCTGGACCGGCTTATCAATAATGCTATCCGCTTCATCTTTTGCCTTCGAAAATTTGATCATATATCGCAGTATCGGTCCCAACTTAGATGGCTTCCTATCCGCCAGCGTAGACAACAGAGGTTACTCTGCACTCTTTTCTCTATTCTTTTTAACCCTCTTTCTCCTGATTACGTGAAATGTAAGTTTCAGTATCTCCGTGACACGCATGAACGCGAACTCCGTTCTAACAAATCTCTTGCACTCTATACCCCACTCTTTCGATCTGGCTTCATGTCGGACTCCTTTGCCTTGCAAGCTTCGCGTCTCTGGAACACGTTACCGGAGGCCATCAGAGAATCTTCCAGTAAATTCATTTTCAAAAAGAATGTTCAAACTTATTTACTTGAGAAATTGTCCAAGCAATAATCATAATTGTCCTATTGTTTTTCCTTTGCGTTTCCGTGTATAATTATGTAGATGTGTATAATTATGTATTTATGTATATGATTATGTATGTGTGTGTAATTATCATATTTATATGTATGTATGTAATTTTATGTTTTCATAGGTATTTATTGTGTGTACGTTCATAGCTGTTATTTTGTAAACCGCATTCGTGTGTTATCTGAATTTCCCAAAGGTTGACTGGTAGAGAATGCTCTTAGCATTAAGTCCGCCTTTTGTACCTTTATTCTATGGTCAATAAAGTTTAAATAAATAAAAAAATAAAATATATATTAATTATATAAGTAAATAAAACTATTTTATTATTAAAGTGCTTTATTACTTCTATAATATAAAATAAAAACAATTTGAAATAATATCAAATTAAGCAAAAACAAACTAAATTAAAATTTGTACTTTTATGGAGAGCAAAGTTAAGGTCTACGCAGCAAAGTTAGGTACATTTTTTCCCGTTACATGGCGGTAAAAGCACGATTTCATGGTTTTCTTTTTTCAAACTTATATGTAAAACCGAAGAATTGTGAAGACGTGTTTTACGTTTTGCGACACTATCATATTTACTATTTATTTATGTAAAGTATAAATTCTTCGCTCTAGGTTTTGTATGATAATATTCCTCCCAAACACTATCTGTATGAACTAACGTTTCTATGTATAAAGCGAGTCCCACATTAAGAGCTGCCGCACATTAGGCCACAAGTAGCCGCCACTAAACGCAGCTACAAGTAGTTAGGTTAAACCACTAGACGCAACCACTAGTCGCAGCTTCAAGTCGCTGTACGCGGTCCCCAGTCGGAGCCACTAGTGGATTTCTATCCACTAATGGCTCCGACAGGAGAACGCAGTATCAACAATGTTTGTTCATTTGTCTTCACGACTTTATATTTAAAAATACTCTTGGTAGTTTTATCGATAGCCGGCGACTGTGATCGAGTAGCTCAGGTGTGCGCGGGCGGCGAGCGACAAAACGCGGCCACAAGTAGCGAGCACTGACCACTCTCGTAGCTTGTGGCCCGGGCGCAGTCACTCGAACGCTCGGTGTGCGTCGATATTATACAAAATGTATGAAAAATGTCTTTCACAACTTGTGGCGGCCACTAGAGGCTTAGCTGTGGCCGCCACAGGTAGCCTAATGTGCGGCAGCTCTAAGCAGATACGATAGAGAGAAACACTCCTGATCAGGGGTGAATAATGACAATAGGAGGAAATTGCATACCAAGAATGAAGGGACATATAGGTACTTATGTCTGTATAAAACAGAAGCTATTGAAAACCACAATGTTTACTCACTGATATATATATACATGCACACGATATACATACGTACACCATTCATACATACTCCATTACACATACATTCTTCGCCACGGACGATTCATACTCACTGTTGCATTCACACTTCACAATTAGAGCAATTGCATACATTAATGTCCACTTTCGAACACTAAACGTAATTTCACTACAATCGCAGGAGAAAAATTTGTATCTCTTTATACAAATTGTATTATATAAAAAGTATTTAAATATAAATTGTTCTATTAAGGAAGAGCGGGGCCTACTAACATAAGTATTATATATACTTAAAAGGAGACTCCGGCCACGATATTATGTAATAATTTGACTTACTGAATAAAGCATTTGTATTTGTAGTACACAGGGGCCTAGGTAACCCCAACTACGGAAAATATAATAAATATTCCTGAACAAATTACACACTGCCACTGGGCTAGGTGGCAGCATACTATGCAATGCTTGTACTATGGGTACTAGATAACTGATATAATACATTTTTTTTTTGTAAATACATACATATAAATACATAACAAGATGAAACAAGAGAGGATATAATTATAATTACTAATTATATCCTCTCTTGATACAAAAATTATAATTCTTTAAATTTTGAAAGACATGTGATAAACAAAACGATAAATTTGTATGTGATATAATTAATAAATAAAATATAAAAAATAAATAAAAATGATAAAGAAAATAATTTAAGTATTTTTTTGAATATCGATTGAAAAAAATCCGAGGCAGTTTGGTATCTTACTTAACGGCAAGCTTAATTGTTAATTGAAACAAACCTACAATAGGCTTGTTGCCCATGTTACAAAAGTATAAAAACTCTCTATCAGTAACGTAAAATACATAAAACTAGAACGATCTGCGATCTTAAAATTTTAATAACTTATGTCCGACGTGTTTTATGTGCGGTCAAAGTTTGGTGGGAAAGTCCATTTTAAAGGTCTGAAATTATAAAAAATAAATATTACCATTGTAGAAACAATAAAAAATACTGTAACTTTTGTTAAGGCTCTGGCTACATAAACGCAATATTTAACATAGCTGTCGTACAAATTTCTGATTTAATGCATATAAAATAGCACGGTGTGACGTCATAACGTGGTGGCCTTTTGTATGGAGCGTTTTCGGGATAGTCCAAAATTGTGATCTTCAAGTTATCATGTCTCGAGAAGTTTTTATGCAATCGAAGTAATTATTTCACCTATATTTATGTTATTGTGACGTCTTTAAATAACAAATCGAAAAAAAAATGGGATACAAGCCTATTAGATAGCTAATTGATTCAGATGTTATTTTGTGAAAGTTAAATTGCCTATAATTGACGAGTCCGGTGGTCCAATGGTTAAAGCAGTTGCCAATTTAACTCCGAGGTCGTGGGTTCAATCATAACAAATATTTCTGTGCCTGAACATGTCTGGTTGTCATGGTCTGGGTATTTTTTATACCTATGTATTTCTAAAAAAATAGACGTATTAATATCAGTTATCTAGTACCCATAGTACAAGCTTTGCTTAGTTTAGGACTAGATGGAAAAAAAATGTATTTATATATTATATCAGTTATCTAGTACCCGTAGTACAAGCTTTGCTTAGTTTAGGACTAGATGGTAGTGTGTAATTTGTCCAGGAATATTTATTTATTTATACAAAGTTTCACAAGTATGCACGAATGTTCGTTTACTTGCCCGTGCATGAGTTTTTAACGTATTATTGCGTCTGTATAAGTAACAACAGTAGTCGATTTGATTTCGCTGTATATGTCAAGGAATATTTATTAATAAATTAATAGTAGTTTATGAAACTGTTGCATAAAATACGAGTGTTAGTTTATCACATGAGCCGAAGGTGAATGTGATAATGTCATCACACGAGTATTTTTAGACCTAATTATGTGCAGTTTCATACACTACGTTATCTAATCTCATGAAATAGATGATAACAATATTTTAATAATACCATGAAGTTAATTTAATAGCTTTATTTCTTAGTTATAAATCCATTTGCAGATCGAGCATGCGTGGTGCGAATGCGCGACGCATTCGCACCACGCATGCTCACCGCGCCGCGTTCACAGATTGTGTAGAATTTTTATGCAAAGTTGCAATGCATTAGCATTGCAAAAAAAAAAGTTATTTTTCGATAGAGTTGTGAATAAAGAGCTGTATCGAAAAGTAACTTTTTAAATTTATTTTGATAAGACTGATATTGTGATAGACTGACATTAAGATTCTGTGTTTAGTTTTTAATCTTTAAATATCAGTAGTATGAGAGTAGATAAAGTATTTCAAAATACCTTTATAAAAAATCTTAAAATTCACAAGCAAATGTAATATACTTGTAAATGTATACTCGGTGTAAATTTAATGAAAATTGTTCAATTGCCGCTTGGCATTTAATTTACTCTGAAGGGTCGTCTAAGCACACGTACAAAGCACACCCCTCGTGTGTGCTTACCACAAAGCTAAAGTGTTTCAGTCCAAGAGTGACGGACGACAGGGTAATTACAGGCACGTAAATTCCAGCCCCTACGTTAAAACGGTTTAACAATTTAATAAAGTGTACTTTATTTTTTTAACACCTCAAATGACTATGAAAAAAATATGGAACCAATCTGGAAGTACTCTTTCAAATAAAAAAAGGTTTTTTCAAATCGGTTTATAAATCACGGAGTAATTAAGTAAAAAAAATACCGGACAAGTGCGAGTCGGACTCGCCCACCGAGGGTTCCGTACGTAGTATCATTATTAAATTTGATATTTTTCATTATAAATAAGAAATAATGCGTCGAAAAAAAAAAAAAAATATATTTTGCAATGTGTACATCAAGCCCTTTCATATGATACCCCATTTGACCTAGTAGTTTCAATTTGAAATTTCGACACCCTATAAAAAATATAGACCCCCTATTTTTTAAGATCTATTTACAAATGTATAGTTTTGAGATTTATTCCTATACTTGTAGTCTATAACGATGTTACTTGCCAAATTTCATAGTTCTAGGTCAACGGGAAGTACCCTATAGGTTTTGATTCCCTTGAGTGTGTCGAAATATGCGTTTTTTGCTGAATAAACTGCCGTAACTTTTTTCTACGTAAACGTAGCAGTTTGATTTTTTTACAACTTCATGGGACCGTAGACCTGAGTATACAGTTCAAATTTCAGCTTGATACCTCCACGCATTCTCGACATAGAAATTCTTGACAGACAGACAGACAGACAACAAAGTGATCTTATAAGAGTTCCGTTTTTCCTTTTGAGGTACGGAACCCTAAAAATACAGGCGAATTGAGTACCTCTGCCTTTTTTGGAGTCAGCTAATAATAATATCTGAATCAATTACTATATTATATTATATTCTATTAACATTTAAGCTCGCCGTGAAGTAAGATAATATCTCGGAGTTTTTTTTTTAATAGATATCCAAAAAAATTACTGAAATTATTTTCTTTTCATTATATGCGGTTCTGTGTGTCCCCATGTCTTTCAAAATTGAAATCAAATCAAATCAAAATATCTTTATTCCTTGGACTTTATAAAGCACTTAGAAAGAAAGAGTGATTATAAATAAATAAATATTTCTGGACAATTCACACAGCGCCATCTAGTCCCAAATTAAGCGCTAAGCTTGTGTTATGGGTACTAGACAACTGATAAATGTACTTAAATACATTTGTAAATACCTACCATGTATTATAAGTATGTATTTACAAATGTATTTAAGTACACTCAGACCAAGACAAACAGACATGTTCATGCACACAAATGTTTGCCTTGTGCGAGAATCGAACCCGCGTTCTCGGAGCCAAAGTGGCCATTGCTAACCATTCGACCACCGAGCTCGTCATATTAATAATTAATTAATATTAGGCGTTTTGTAATTACTAGCGGCTGTATATGAATTCGTCTACGTGAATTTGATTTTTGAACTGAAAACTTCTTTAAAGACGTTGTGCACTTTTTGGGATGAGTGAAAAATGTTAAACTCTCGTCAGAACACGTGGCCTGATCGAAAATTCGTAAGACGGAGCCGGCGCGGCGTTGGGTAGGAAGTAATGTCCGCCTCTCTTACTACCGAGTGGCGTAAATGTATGCCTGCTCCTGCTGTATATTTTTAATGTAATATAAATTGTCATGTTTGCGCAATAAATGAATATTTTATTTTACCACATAAACGATATTACTGTTATAGTGATAACTAAAGCAATTCGTGCGAAATTATTCCCTAACCATTCCAAAATATTCAAAAATGCACAACGTTAATGTTCAAGTTTTCACTTCTGCCGGCACTCCCGGAGTGCAACCCGTTTTTTTTTTGACGTGATAACGTCTTATAAATCGATGAACGCCGGCTGCACGCATGAAAAAACATGACTCATTGTCACGTTCCGCCTGAGCCGAGCATGCAAGCGAGAGCGTGGAACAAGTGACACATCTACCCAAACCAAACCAAACCCCACCTGCTAGTGATGCATCCTGCAGACTAACAAACGAGGCTCTGGCGAAAAGAGAGTTAGGACATAGCTTTTTCTTTTCTGAGATTTTATTGTGAGGGTGCACCCTCACCAGAAAGAAGGGAAGGAAGAAGTATAGGCTGGCAACTGATCAGCGGACCCCGAGGTGTTGATGATCTCTATGGGCGGTGGTGATTGCTTTCCTATATGTAGCCCATATGCTCGTTTCATCATCATCGTCATCATCAGGTCATTTTAGTCTCCACTACAGGAGCACGGCCCTCTCTCGTCCGTCACAGACAAGAGGATTTGCTTCATCATCATCATCATCAGGTCTATTTTAGTCTCCACTACATGAGCACGACCCTTTCTCATCCGTCCTAGACCGAAGGAGGAATTTGCCTACACTACCCACGCTAGCCAGAAGGCCTGATCGATGTTTTATAATGTATTTCCCTTAGTCGCCTTGTACGACATCCACGGGACGAGACGGAGTGATTCTATTCTAGTCTTCCGGAAGCCACATTCTCGTTTGCCCCCTCTCATATAAAAAAACCCTGAATTACAAGAACAACTATATAAAAAAACAAACATAAAAATCTTAATACTTATTAATCCCGCTATTGCTTGCCTTGCGTGACTGAATCGCACGTGCAAAGAAACTATACAGTTCGACAACAACAAACAATCTCGCATTCACAGTCGGTTCGTTAAAAAAGCATAAGCAGTATGCAGAGTTTTATCGAACACAAACGTTCCAGAGTTGGTTGGAGGTCGTTACTAGGGATGGGCGTTGAATGAACGAACCGTTTTTTTAGACTGTTTTTTGTGCGTGAACGTTTAAACTAGTTTACAGTTCACAGATAAACTAGTTTATTCGTCGACTGGTTGATGAGTCCGTTGCGTCGCGTCGCGATCGTCTCGTCTCGTTTAGTGACTTGACAAATGAGATTTTCGTTCGTTTACGTTTACCAATCGTTTATGTCAAGAAATAGTCTTTATCGATGACGACGTAAACTAGTCGAAAATTAGACTGTTTTTATTGCATAGCTTTTATCGCGGGCTTTGAGCGCGGCGACCGAATGAAGAAATTCCGTAACGAAACCAAAACCAAAACCAAAACCAAAACCAAAACCAAAACCAAAACCAAAACCAAAACCAAAACCAAAACCAAAACCAAAAACAAAACCAAAACCAAAACCAAAACCAAACAAACAAACAAACAAAAAAATCGTCGACGACTCACCCACCACGTCGACGACGTAAACTAGTCGAAATTAGACTGTTTTTTTTTTAACTAGTTCATCGTCTACGGTAAACGGTCTCGTTGCGTCGACTGTAAAATCGTCGACGACACCCACCACTAGTCGACGACGTAAACTGGTCGAAAATTAGACTGTTTATTTTTAAACTGGTTCATCGTCGACGGTAAACGGTCTCGTTGCGTCGACTGTCTAATCGTCGACGACCCATCCACTACTAGTCGACGACGTAAACCGGTCGAAAATTAGACTGTTTTTTAAACCAGTTTATCGTTGTGGATAAACGGTCTCGTTTCGTTGACGGCAAACCCGTCGACGACACATCCCTAGTCGTTACATTTTACGACAAACAAAATGGCGGCACTCAGACATGAGACAGTACTCAAAAACGTATTTTTGTGAGAAATCGTGACGTTACGAATGGTGCACAAGTTATGTGATGCGTAGTGTTGGGACAGACTTGAGTCTTTTAGTTTTAAATTGAGACTATTATGTCTCAGATTAACCTATTCAATGCCGGCTTACGTATTAAGAACTTTACCCTCATGCCGTCATATACCTATGCTATATAGCCTAGTCAATAAATATAAAACCTAGACGCATATGGGCGTCTTTGGCATGTGATTAAAAAATTTTAGGACGTCGATGGGCATTTCAAACTACGAGTCGTTGGTCTTGGCTGTTGTCATTAAATGGCAGTCGCTTACGCAGAAACTCAGCCGAAAAACAGTCCTGGCACAGTATAAGTAATAGTACTACGTACTCCTGGTTAGACAGTTGTTGTATTGTTGTTTGCAAGTGAGTGCAGTCAAGAGGAAGGAGTTGCTGCATTGTAAGCAAGGGTATTAAAGTTGGCCGTGTGCCGGCAGACTAGAATAGAATCACTCCGTTTCTTCCCGTGGATGTCGTACAAGGCGACTAAGGGAAATACATTATCAAATATCGATCAGGCCTCCCCAACCCGTTTTGCCAGCGTGGGGAGTGTAGGCCAAATCCTCCTTCCGTCTAGGACGGATGAGAAAGGGTCGTGCTCATGTAGTGGAGACTAAAATAGACCTGATGATGATGATGATGATGAAGCAAGGGTATACATGACTGGCGGCCAAGCCGGCGCGGCCGGGACGCTGGCACTCGCGGCTTCACGCGGCACGCGCGTCAACAAAAGCGCAAAGGTAGTCTACAAGTGCCAGCGGCAAAGTCAACGGCATGGTTTTTTTCTATATCAAAAATGCACAACACGCCTAAAGAACGAAGTTTTTGAAGTGACTCAAAAACTTTGTAGGTATTTAAGGCTCCGGATTTAGGACTCGTATCTGTGACATCCACGGGACATCACTAGCTGCGGTTGAATACACGCCGATAGCGGTTTTTAAATTGCGTCGACGGTGTGTCAGGTTTAAACTTGTGCAAACAAAGATACGGTAGAGCTGTTTTTTCACTCTCGTGACATACAAACATACGGCCTGATTAATTGTAAGCTGATATCGTAACATATAAACCTTTGGAACTTCAAAAATAGAATAGAAACTGCTATATTCGACTTTACAATAACACCTTTGTAATTATTATTTTTATAGTTCATCATCATCATCATCAGCCTGTATCTACCCACTGCTGGATATAAGCCTTCCTCAATGCTTTCCACCAAATACGATCCTTCGCCGTCAGCATGCCGGCTGGTGCGCCCCAGTACTTACTTGCTCCATTTGACCGCATACAACGAAGAGCTGTTCGAATCGTCGATGACCCTGATGAATGGTTGAATGATGAATGGTTTCTGATCGGCTGGAGTCTCTCTCTACACGAAGAGATGTTGCATCTCTTTGTGTTTTATATAAATTACACCACGGGAAGTGCTCGGATGAGCTATTTGATTTGATACCTGTCGCTGAGTTCCACTATCGTACAACTCGCCAAAAATTTAAATTCCACCCACATCAACTGGATATTTGGCGATCTACTACAGTACGCTTTTTAAGACATCTTCTGCCACGAATTGTGAATTGTAGAATCAACTTCCTTCAGCGGTATTCCCATATAAGTACGACATGGGGGCCTTCAAGAACAGAGTCAATATTTCCCTTAAAAGGCTGGCAACGGATCGGCGACCCCTTGGTGATTTCTATGGGCAGTGGTGATTTCTTTCCATCAGGTGACCCACATACTCGCTTGCCCCCCTCTCATATAAAAAAAAGCATCCAGCCGCTTCCAGGCACTTTCATAAGATCATCGGACCATTTAGAAGGAGGGCGTCCAACGCTTCGTCGTCCTACGCGCGCTCTCCACTCTAATGCCTTCCTCTTTCCCATCTGCCATCACTTACTCGGCAGATGTGACTGGCCAATTGCCACTTCAGTTTGCAAACTTTGGTTCTCCCACGAATTTCTTCGTTCCGGATTCGATCCCTCTGAGAAACCCCGAGCATAACCCGTAGCCTTATCAACGCTCGCAATATAAAACTAATTAATTACTTAATTACATACTCTTGTCTAACCCCACAGGCAGTAGGATACTACTACCAACTAATTACTAGAAAAAAAAACAGTATTATTATAGATACTACAGATACTAAAATTATGTACAATGCAAGGTAAGGTAGGCAATTTTTAAATTCCCCCTTGTTTTAATGGAATCATTTCCAGATTTTACAATAACAATTCAGACTAAGTAGGCGACCAAGTTTTAGTAAGTTAAGAAGTCGCACGGAGGAGAAAATTGGATTACAGGAGGGGACAGACTAGGAAATTAAATAAAGTACGTAATACAAAGAAAAAAGTGGACAGGCAACTTGGCGAAAGGACAGAAACGGACAGAAAAACCTGCCGGGTGGCGACCGAGGCTCCCTTTCTTGGAATAAGTAAAATAGTTTTTTTATTTCTTTCTCAAACTAAAAATTGATATACATCATCCCTTATCTATAATATTAAAACTTTGTACCCCTTTTTACGAAAATTGCGCTGACGGATGAGCATGAAATTTCGCACACTTAGTGTACATAGAGAAGGAGTGCAGAATGCTAATATTTAATTTTTATTTTTGGGGTGTAAGTGGTGGCCGCGATCACCATTCCATGGCCCTACCGCCGAAGCTGAAGCCGATTACCATCGTTTTTTTTTTTATACTACGTCTGGTGGCAGACAAGCATACGGCCCGCCTGATGTGAAGCGGTTACCGTAGCCATATTAACGCTCGCAACATAAAATATCGCTCGCGTGCCGCCACCCCCGCTGCCATCCATCCTTTCTGGTGACCTCACTCACTCGCAGGAACACAACAGCCCTCAAGGGAACCGTTATTTGGCTGCGGTATTCTGTGAGGTGGAGGTACATTGCCCAGTCGGGTAGCTTACAATTACGCTCCCTACCTCTCTTTTCGCCAGAGCTTCGTTTGTCAGTCAGCACCGCGTGCAGGTGAAGTTGGCTTTGGTTCAAAGATGTTGATGAACCACTTACACCCCTAAATCGTTTTTTTGATTCCAAGAATTGGTCTTAGGTTAATGTCATTAACAAACATCTTCAACTGAGTCGGTAGAGCTCTAGGGTATCTGCCAACTGAGCTGAATATAATTAGCAGCAATCTAAGTAGTAATTTCATTTCCGCATCCAAAAATTCAGATGGTAATCGGCTTCAGCTTTGACGGTAGGAACCCTGAACCTTCCTGCACCATCAGCCATCAGTTTTAGTGTATTATAATTTTTGTTTAGGTACATAATAATAAGAATCGTTTACGAACTACACCTTTTGGCACTAGTTATCTTCAACAAACTTCGCCTTAAAATACTAGTTTTTAAAAGATGTTTTGACAACTTACCATCAAGTGGAGTCTCTGTTTGTTTGCCTGTAACAAAAACAAACTATCTTAAACAATTGTAAAAACAAATACACTCAATCGTCAATTTCTTTGGGAAAACAAACAATAGACGCTCCATCGAATGCTAACGTTTCCAATGAATATTATAGCGTGTAGGTCATGTAGTTACATACAGTGCACGTTACGGTTTCTGCTTTCTCTCGGTAAATTCTTTATTTCTAATAAGATTGCGAAATCACTTAAGTACTGAGAAATACATCCAATCTGAACAAATATTTTGTAATCTTTATACAAGAGATTGACAAAAACCGGGCCACTATGCCGTCACCACAATTTATGCACCAAAAAAACCTTTTCAAATTTGATAATGCTCACGTTTTTTTCCCTGCATGTATGTATATATAATAAAATAAAAATATTTATAATATTCAGGCAAGTTGTGCGAAAACAACTATTTAAATAATAATTTATTTAATAAATTTGGTGTTATCAAAAAATAACCGAACTTCATCTGCAACGATGGACTGCAAAGCATTGTTTAGTACCTAGTGTAATACTAATTAATTAGTCATCAACACAAACCTTCCTGGTAGCTCAGTTGGAAGAGCACTCGACCAATCATCGAGAGGTCGTGAATTAAAATCCCACCTATGCGGGAGGTGAATTTGTCCATTTTAAAAATATTTATAATATTCTGGCAAGGTGGCCATAAACAACAATGTAAATAATAATTAAGTAAAAAATACTATTACGTCGACGGGCAAAAAATACTATTACTGTTGTAAAAACCATGAAAATATTATAACTTTTATTACGACACTAGCTCCATAAATGCAATATTTAACATAGCTGTCGTACAAATTTCTGATTCAATGCATACTTTTGTATGCAGTGAATCAGAAATTTATACTTTTGTATTGTTGTGATAAAAGTTATAGTATTTTTATGGTTTTTCCAATAGTAATATTATTTTTTTAATAATTTCATCCTTTTAAAGTGGGCTTTCCCACCGAACTCTGATCAAGCATAAAACAAGTTGGGCTAAAGGCATAAAAATGAATGTTCGCAGAGCTGTAATGTATTTTTTTCTTTATACGAGAGGGGGACAAACGAGCATGTGGGTCACCTGATGGAAAGCAATCACCGCCGCCCATGAATATCAGCAACCTTAAAGGGTCGCTGATCCGTTGCATGCCTTTTATGGAAAAAGTCTATTCTTGAATGGTACCATGTCGTAATTATTCGCAAATACCGCTGAGGGAAGTTGATTCTACAGTTTCTCCGTTCGTGGTATGTAAGATAAATTAACAGTTTATTATTATTAATAGATGAATATCTCCTTCCTTTCTTTCTGGTGACCTCGCTCACTCACAGGAACACAACAATCCTCAAGTAAATTGTTATTTGGCTGCGGAATTGACTGTGAGGTCTTCCTTCCCCAGTCGGGCAGCTTCAAAAATACACTATGCCAGCACACATATACACTAGTCAGCAGGGTGCACCACGTGCAGGTGAGGTTGGCTTCGGTTTGATGTTGATGAACCACTTACATTCGGATTTTATGTATTGTTTTTTTTTATTTAATAAATATGTATTTTATAACAGTGTTAAATTACCTCAAGGTTGCCTTGAAAAGATTGCTTTCAGCAATAAAGCCGTCTTGTTGCACATAAACATTTTGATAATAATTTCAGTTGTAATGTCTGTACTCTTATTGTGCAAATAAAGCATATACTATCTATCTATCTAAATAATTTACACAATTTTACAACATTATCAAGTAACCTATTTTGCAAAACAAATGTCAGCATACACGTAAGGCTATTCATACACATATGGAAGTTATCAAGCTATATCTCAAATGTGACATACAATAAAGTAGGGTACAGCATTGCGCCGCGCCCAGGCAATTACACGCGCCCATTGTGTACCAGACTTTACCGCAAATGTTGACTTCAGAATTTCATGTGAACTGTAAAGATGTTTTTTTTTTTCAATATTGTGAAGCGATATGTTATTTTTTAACCCAGTTTTTTCTTTTGAGTTAACTGAATTATAATATAATTAACTCATTGTAGGAAGTCTATACTCGTCGAGAGGCCTTTAATAATGGATGTTATGATAACAGAAATTGATAATTTTTAATTTTTTAAATATGTTTTTTATTTTTCATAATATTTTTTTTTTAAAAACCTCATGTTGTAGTCTCCATCTAAAATCTTAACATAGAGCTCATTCCACGACTTGATAGTTCGCGGGAGAAAACCTCTCTAGAACCGTGCAGCACGCAATCATTTCGGTTCTAAAGTGTGCTTAAGGTCTTAATCTTAAATCTTAGTCGATGGCGAGACAAGATTAAAATTTTATAGCACAGATTGTTCTAGTTTTGCGTATTAACAAATATTTATACAATGTTACAAAAAAAGCATATAGCCCTAATATCCCTCAAATAGTAGAAAAAGCCCGAGTTCACTACCCCACAAGTACTCTGCTTTGTAGACTTCACAAAAGCGTTTGACTGTGTAATATGGGATAAGTTATACTGGTATGTTGAGGAGATGGGAGCACCTACGCACCTAATAGGACTGATATAAAACTTGTATACCAATATTAAATCTTAGGTAAGATATTCTAAAGCCTTCCAGTCTAAAAGCGGAGTACACCAAGGAAGCCTTTTAGGTCCTCTACTGTTCAACATTTATGACGATACATATAACACTTGAATGAATAAATATAGTTTGTAAAAAAAGCGTGGGGTGCTTTGTGCCATATTATTCATTTATCGAGCACCCCACGCTTTTTAGGGTTCCGAACCTCAAAAGGAAAAACGGAACCCTTATAAGATCACTTTGTTGTCCGTCTGTCTGTCTGTCTGTCTGTCTGTCTGTCTGTCTGTCTGTCTGTCTGTCTGTCAAGAATTTCTATGTCGAGAATGCGTGGAGGTATCAAGCTGAAATTTGAACTGTATACTCAGGTCTACGGTCCCATGAAGTTAAAAAAAATTCAAACTGCTAAGTTTACGTAGAAAAAAGTTACGGCCGTTTATTGAGCAAAAAACGCATATTTCGACACACTCAAGGGAATCAAAACCTATAGGGTACTTCCCGTTGACCTAGAACTATGAAATTTGACAAGTAACATCGTTATATACTACAAGTACAGGAATAAATCTGAAAACTATACATTTGTAAATAGATCTTAAAAAATAGGGGGTCTATATTTTTTAGAGGGTGTCGAAATTTCAAATTGAAACTACTAGTTCAAATGGGGTATCATATGAAAGGGCTTGATGTACACATTGCAAAATATATTTTATTTATTTTTTTCGACGCATTATTTCTTATTTATAATGAAAAATATCAAATTTAATAATGATACTACGTACCTACGGAACCCTCGGTGGGCGAGTCCGACTCGCACTTGTCCGGTTTTTTAACAATAATACTAATCTTTTTCGTTCATTAATGTTTTCTGTCCATATTAAAAAATACTTTTCGTTTTTTGAGTCAATTGATCATTAAAGCATATTTTTTAGTTTTTTTTAACAATAGTTATTATCCACTTTTCTGTATGTGATATGTGAGGAAATTAATTAATCCTGTCTATCCTTACCAGGACAATTAAATAAACTTATCAATTCAAATTATGTATAGTCACCGGTGCTTGATAAATATACAAAGTTTAAATTAAATCTGACCGTTCAACGTGGGTCAAAATCAAGTTCAAAGAAGTTGGTTACAAACTGACAAACCGACAAACAAACATACGGGTGAAGCTAATAAAAGTATGTTAAAAAGGCTTTCTAAATTGGCGGAAAAATAATCAATGGTATGCGGTAATAGGTATGCGGACGATACTGATGACTACATGCCTGATTTTGATTTTGTTGTAATTATAATAAAACAATATAGCGATGATTTGACGACAAAATATGCGTATTGGAAAAGAAATATATTTTTTCTAAAACGAATTATGCCGTGATACGAATGATTTGGCCGTGTGGTTTCCGGCAGACTGGAATAGAATCACTCCGTCTCTTCCCGTGGATGTCGTACAAGGCGACTAAGAGATATACATTATAAAACATCGATCAGGCCTCCCCAACCCGTCTGGCCAGCGTGGGGAGTGTAGGCCAGATCCTCCTTCTGTCTGGGACGGACGAGAGAGGATTTTGCTCCTGTAGTGGATACTAAAATGACCTGATGATGAAATCGATTTATATATTTTTTTATAAATTGGAAGTCAAATATGGGATATACATTTGACTTACAATTTAGACTACCCTCGTCCATCCGAGCAGGATCACAAACCAAGTCTATTTCATTTCCATTGATGGATTTCAAATATACTTTTGGGTGGTGTATTACCATTGTAATTGTAGTATTAAGAATTTTGGAAATAAACGATTAAAAAAAAAGGATATTGTCCCAATGTTGCGTGCCATGTTGATAAACACTAGCAAAATTGCAGCAACAAGTATATTCAGTGTTACACGTTACAGGACATTTGATCCCCTGTGTCTACGTATCCGTTTGAGGATTTGTATTGACATAACAAAAGATAGTAATTACATAATTGTAGAGACGTGCCGTCCTTTCAAGCAGTTGATAATGCCGAGTCCACATTACCCCATAATCCGGCAGTGTACGCCGTTGCATTAAACGGCTTACTACAACTATTATGCTATCTGAAATTGCGGTCCACATCCGTACAAAGCTATTACGTATTCTAACGACTTCTCAGAGTGTTCTATAAACCGTACAATGGAATTAGATTTTTTATTTAATGTTGGTAACTCCCTCGGTACACGAGAATGTTATGTTGTGATGTTGGTAAAGAAATAATGCCTGGGTCTTTATTAATACGCTTTTTTTAGGTCGACCTGTATGTAACTAAATATGTAATGGTAACTAATTTAACCATCTTCCAAGGATCGTAGCGTAATGAAAATTGGCAGCTGTGTGTAGTTCTGATGACAATACAATAATATGGTACTGTCGAACTGATCTGATGATGGAGCCGGAAGATATGAACTGGAACTTCATGTTGGAACATCGTATTACGGCTGTTTTTGGATTTCTCAGAAAAGTCTTGTAATGAACTTTGACCACGATTAGGTTTCAAGGTCTAATGATGAAGCCGGAAGATAGGCAGTGGCATTCCATATTGGAATATCGTATCATAGTCGTGTTTGCACTTGTGAGAAAGGCCACGTAATGGACTTTGAACACGATCAGGGTTCAAGGTTATAACAAACCTATCGGGAACAATACAGCCTCACCTGCACGTGGTGCACCCTGCTGACTGACAAACGAGGCTCTGGCGATAAAAGAGGTAGGGCAGAGCGTATTTTTTTAGTTGCTCGACTGGGGAAGGACCTCCACTTCACAGAATTTCACATCCAAATAACAGTTTCCTTGAGGGTTGTTGTGTTCCTGCGAGTGGGTGAGGTCACAAGAAAGAAAGCAAGAAAGGAGTATAGGCTGGCAATGGATTGGCGACCTCTTGAGCGCTTTCATAGCACATGTAACTAAAAAGTGAAAAATAAATCTTAATACAAGCTAAAAATAATAATGAGTAAAAAATACTAGAATTATTGTTAAAAAAGCGTGGGGCGCTTTGTTGGTAACTCCCTCGGTACACGAGAATGTTATGTTGTGATGTTGGTAGAGAAATAATGCCTGGGGCTTTATTATATATTGTGATACAGTTTTTGAGTGAAACGAGCGGAGAAAGCGGAACGCTGAAAAGTTACTTTTGAAAATGAATAAACTCCAAAACCACTGAACTTGATGAAACTTGTCACAATTAAAGGCCACGACATGCTTGAGGTTTGTGTCGAAAAAAAAATTAAATCGATCATTTTTTTTTTTATATTGTTAGACAAATTACACAGCGCCATTTAGCCCCACAGTAAGCGAAGCTTGTGTTATAGGTACTAGACAACTGATAAACATACGTAAATACATTTTTTTTTAAATACATACTTATGATACATAGAAAACACCCAGACTAAGACAAACAGACATATTCATGCACATAAATGTTTGTCCTATGTGGGAATCGAACCCACGAACGTTGGTGTCAAAGCCGCGTCATTGACCGGTACGCCACCGAGCCAACCGAGCTCGTCATGTCGTTAAGGAATGATCATCTAATACCTTTTCCATTGAAATCAATGGAAAACATACACTCAGCGAATGGACTCGATCCACTCAACCTAGATTTCGACTCCGTGGGCTAGAATTCGGCCTAGTTATACTTTGAGTAACATTATACTTTGAGAACAGCGTTTTCTATAAAAGTAATTCGTATCTGGAGTTGGGCACATGTTGTCCTTCAAGTGAAGCGTGAAGAAGCATCTTATCTTGTAGGCCAGCATGGCAGCGTCAACTGACAAGACATCAAGGTCTATTGTCCGTTGCCGTTGCGATTGGGGCTCTTCTTTTCGCTTACCATCAGGCGAAGTGGAGCCAATATGCTGAGCTAATATATAAAAAAAGTCCCTTAGTCGCCTTATACGACATCCACGGGAAGAGACGGAGTGATTCTATTCTAGTCTCCCGGAAACCACACGGCTAATTTTTTTATAAACATACGTAATATATCGGCCACGGTCATACATAGAAAACACCCAGAACAAGACATACAGACTTATTCATGCACAGCACACAAATATTTGTCTTGTGCGGGGATCGAACCAGCAACCTTGGAGTCAAAGTGGCTATTTCTAACCACTCGACCACCGAGCTCGTCTAACAATAGAAATAGGATTACTGTACTGCTGACATCGAGAACGACATTTTAATCTATTATATGGCTTTGTCAACGCTGTATGCGTTAACTTCATCTGTATGATGTGGCTCACCATTATCTTTAGAGTTAAAGTCAACCTAGCCTACACGTGCCGCACCCTGCTGACTGACAAAAGAAGCTCTGGCGAAATGAGAATTGGGGCATAGGGTATCTTTTAAGCTGCCCGTCTGGGGAAGTACCTCCACCTCACAGAATACTGACAGTTTTGTCAAACGACATAAAATTACATTAGAAAAGTTAATATGGTCATTCAGTTTTCTTAAATTTTCTAATTTTCCGTGGAGCTTTCTTATTTTTGTTTTTCATAAGAACCTCCTGACAATAACAAATACAACATAGAAAGAACTATCGAAATCGGTCCAGCCGTTCACGCGTGATGCCGTGACCAAGAGAAATAGGGATTCACTTTTATATGAGTATATTTTAATATGGCATTGTATATTATATTGTACACTTCTCGGTGGAGCCTCACCCCCACCGCCTGCGCTGTTATGGTCATATCCAAAGACGTGAGGATGACTACGTTATTAAGAAAGTACTCAACATACCAAACCAGTCTAGAGGGAGAGGCAGACCACCAACCACTTGGTGGAATAAGATCAAAAAAGAGATGGACCAGGACAACCTAAGTATTCAAACAACCCAGAACAGAGTACTCTGGCGCAAATGTACAGGGAGACCCGACCCCAGATGAACTGGGATTATGGGTTGGACAAAGAAGAAGATATTATATTGTACACTAGTGTAAACATTTATTCATTCTGTAAAAGTCGTTTAGCCTTTATTGTACATCGTTGCACTGCGGTTTTCCATATACTGCACAGAACATTTGTTGTAAACGTTTATTTGACGAGCTCGGTGGTCGAATGGTTAGCAATGGCCACTTTGACTCCGAGGTCGCGGGTTCGATTCCCGTACAAGACAAACATTTGTCTGCATGAAAATAAATAAATATTTCTGGACAATTTACACAGCACCATCTAGTCCCAGATTAAGCGCAAAAGTTTGTGTTATGGGTACTAGACAACTGATAACAGATTTGACGAGCTCGGTGGCGTAGCGGTCAATGACGCGGCTTCGATACTCAACGCTCGTGGGTTCGATTCCCACATAAGACAAACATTTGTGTGCATGAACATGTCTGTTTGTCTTAGTCTGTGTATTTTCTATATATCATAAGTATGTATTTACAAAAAAAAATGTATTTACGTATGTCTATCAGTTGTCTAGTACCCATAACACAAGCTTCGCTTACTTTGGGGCTAGATGGCACTGTGTAATTTGTGTGACAATATTTATTTATTTATTTATGACAAATGTACTTAAATACATTTTTTTTTTTGTAAATACATAGAAAACGCCAGTTTGTCGGATCGATACTAGAGTGTTTTTTGTAAGCCCGGAGGCGCTGAGGGACACAAGGGAATAACTGTCTTCATATCCTGTTGTTGCAATCTACTCCGATGACACGTGAGTGAAATCGAGGTTATACCGACATACCTTTACAATAAAGTTTAGCCTTTATTGTACACCGTTACACTGAGGTTGTTCATAGCCTGCACACAGCTTTTGATAGGAACGAGTATTTTGTTACGCTGACCGAATTCCAAATTGTGGTCTATATTTTTATATGCAAATCGAGTTGGTACAACGATTTGATAGCAGATACAGTATGCTATTAACTGGGTAAAGCTTTTTGGAATGTATTCCTTGGCCTCAATCGATAAGACCGCCTTATTTTAGGTTAATTTTCAGGTAGAGTCCTAGTCGCTACTACAATGTCTGCAATTATTTTAACCTTATATATGGACTTATATTTACTAAAGTATAAGAAATTCTTCATTTATTATGAACATTAAATCATTTGGGGTGCATTGACAATTGCAAGTGGTTCATTAAACACCTTTGAACCAAAGCCAACCTCAAGTGCACGTGGTGCACCCTGCTGTCTGAAAAACAAACGAGGCTCTGGCGAAAAGAGAGGTAGGGCATAGCGTATTTTTTAAGCTGCCCGACTGGTTAAATACCTCTATCTCACAGAGTACCACAACCAAAAAACAATCCCTTTGAGGGCTGTTGTGTTCCTGCGAGTGAGTGAGGATACTAAAGAGAAAAGAAGGAAGGAGCTGGCAACGGATCGGCCACCCCTTGATGTAGCTGTTCTCCATGGGCGGTGGTGAATGATATCCATCAGGTGACCACATGCTCCTTCACCCCCACTCATGTAAAAAAACATCAGACGCGCAGCATGCGCCACCATAGCGAAATTTATTTATTTTATTTATTTTGGCCACTAACAAAATTTCGAAATTTTGAGTTTCATGGCAATGGACGGACAGACATAATTTATTTATTTTGGCCACTTTCCCGAATTGATATCGGAAAACCAAGGTCACTTTATATTACTACTTTTTGATGCACTACACGAAACCGAAGTCAGAATTTCGAAATTTTGAGTTTCAGGACGGACAGACAGAACGACCAGACTATTTTATAAGCTCAATAAATTTCGCTGAAAATGTTGGGAATGACAATTAGCTTAGCAAAACTCCTAGAGCTCTACTGCTGAAGATGTTTGTTTAACTTAAGACCTATTTTTGAACTCAAAATATTCAATTGGAATCGGCTTCAGCTTTTTTTTATATGAGAGGGGGGCAAACGAGCATGTGGGTCACCTGATGGAAAGCAATCACCACCGCCCATGAAGATCAGCAACACCAAGGGGTCGCCGACCCGTTGCCAGCCTATACTCTTTCCTTCCTTTCTTTCTGGTGACCTCACTCACTCGCAGGAACACAACAACGTCAAATATAACTTGAGAACTTGCCTCTCTTGAAGTCGGTTTGTAAAAAACCTTACCTCGCATACTAAGAAATGGCACATTAGCGAACCTCCTATCGGCGGAAGCGGACATTTTGAATACGTCACCCCGACCCCTTTATTTCCTGCAACTTAACGACGTAGATATCGTCGTAGCGCCTAAGTGAGATTTTTTTATAAGTTACCGAAATATATTCGTAAAATATGAGTATGCATAGTCATCATCATCATCATCATCATCAGGTCCATTTTAGTCTCCACTACAGGAGCACGACCCTCTCTCGTCCGTCCTAGACGGAAGGAGGATTTGGCCTACACTCCCCACGCTGGCCAAACGGGTTGGGGAGGCCTGATCGATGTTTTATAATGTATTTCCCTTACTCGCCTTGTACGACATCCACGGGAAGAAACGGAGTGATTCTATTCTAGTCTGAGTCATAGTCGTCAATACTTATTCATCGACATGACGAGCTCGGTGGTGGAATAGTTACTTTGACTCCGAGGTCGCGGTTTCGATCCCCGCACAAGACAAATATTCTTGTGCTTAAACAAGTCTGTTTGTCTTAGTCTAGATCTTTTCTAAGTATTATATTAATATACATAAGTATATATTTACAAAAAAGAATTTATCTGTTATCTAACGCATAGTACAACAAGCTTTGCTTAGTTTGGGACTAGATGGCAGTGTGTAATTTGTCCAGGAATATTTATTTCGACATCAACCCATAATCATCCCACTGTTAGGATACGGGTCTCCCCTCAACCGAAGGGGTTTAGAGCATACTCCACCACGCTGCTCAACTGCGGGTTGGTGGAGGCCAGTGTTTTCAAACCGCCCAAAGGCCACTGACTTGGATTAACGACTATCTAGATCTAGATCTAGACGACACTAGAAAGAACAACCGGGACACACGGCTTAACGTGCCCTCCGAAGCACGGAGGAATATTTATTTTTATTTATTTATCCCACTGCCGGGATATGAGTCTCCCTGCTCAATTACGGCAGTATATAAGGTAATTTTACACCAAGAGCAAAAAATTTAAGGGTAAGTACAATTTAAGCAAGGAAAGTACGATTTAAGCATCTAGAAGTAAATTACAAATACACAACAACGTGAGCGGGAAAACATGTACAACACATAAATGTTGCATGGAAAAAGAAACTTTATTTCTGGTAGTTTCAGAGAAAAAAAAACGGGTTGCACTCCGGGAGTGCCGGCAGAATGAAAACTTGAACATTAACGTTGTGCATTTTTGAATATTTTGGAATGGTTAGGGAATAATTTCGCACGAATTGCTTTATTTATCAGTATAAAAGTAATATCATTTATGTGGTGAAATACAATATTCATTTATTGCGCTAAGTATCGTACACAAACATGACAATTTATATTACACTAAAAATAAACAGCAGGAGCAGGCATACATTTTCGCCGCGAAGTAGAAAGAGAGGGGGATATCATTTCCTCTCATACGCAGCGCCGGCGGTTAACGTTCCGTCTTACGAATTTTCGACCAGGCCACGTGTCCTGACGCGAGTTTAACAAGACAAATATTTATGTTCATGCACATAAATATTTGTCTTGTGCGGGGATCAAACCCGCAACCTCGGAGTCGAGTGTCCATTGCTAACCATTCGACCACCGAGCCCGTCATGATCGTCCATAATCTATAACATCGTTCACATTATCTTTTTCCATCAAAAAAAAAAAATATAAATCTGAAACAGCTACCATCCCTCCAGTCTAAAGTTGTATGAGTAATATTTCAAAGAAAAATTCTAATAGACGACAGGAGGAGTCCATGATTTATTGTTCCTACCTGTTTTCTTACATTAAATTCGTTCCGGCAAGCCAGATTTCCTCGGGGATTGCTATGTTAATATTGTGGCTTTTGTTGATCCGGTTTCTGCGATACTGATTTTCAATTATAATAAATTGTACCCTGAATAGATCCGACCGACAAACTTGAAAAACTTCAAATTGAGTTGTACACATTCGCAACAGATTCTAGCAGTTTGATAGCATACGCTTCCCAAAACTTATACTGCGTGATATTTTTTACCGACTCCAAAAAATGAGGAGGTTCTTAATTCGGCTTTTTTTTATTATTTTTTTTACTTGAAAGAGTATACAGATTGGACCCATATTTTTTATTTGAAAGAGTATACTTACAGATTGGACCCATATTTTTTATTTGAAAGAGTATACTTACAGATTGGACCCATATTTTTTTCATCATCATCATCAGCCTGTATCTACATACATAAATGTTTGGAGTCGGTTTTTTTTGTTAAAATTATTCCTATTATATATTATAAATAAATATTCCTGGACAAATTATACACTGCCATCTGGCGGCGCGCGAGCGATATTTCATGTTGCGAGCCTTAAAATGGCTACGGTAACCGCTTCACATCAAGCGGTCCGAATGCTTACCTGCCACCCGACGTATTATAAAAAAAATCTTGTTAATTAAGCTGCTTTTGATGGATTAAGATTATTATAACTAAATAAATGAATATTCATGGACAAATTATACACTGCCATCTAGTCCCAAAGTAAGCAAAGCTTGTACTATGGGTACTTACTAGGTAATTGATATTATACTTATTTTTTTTTTGTAAATACATACTTAAAAAACATAGAAAATACCCAGACGAAGACAAACATACATGTGCATCCGCACAAATGTTTGTCTTATGCGGGAATCGAACCTGCGACCTCAGAGTCAAAGTGGTCATTGACTAAACAAAACTAAACATTCGACCACCGAGCTCGTCAAAGTTTATGTTTCAAAGTATATGGACTATATTATTAAAACATAAAATAAATTTTAGCCAAATGATCAGCCATACGTCCGCATGACTAAGCGATCCAATACAGTGTTACTCTGCCACGAATGAAAGTGGCCACACCGTTGTTTTCATTGATCGCAATTTCTTATCTGTGTATGTGTTTGTGTGTGTGTGTGTGTGTGTGTGTGTGTGTGTGTGTGTGTGTGTGTGTGTGTGTGTGTATGTGTGTGTAAAAAAATATTATTCTTTGTTTCTTTCTGTCTTTATTTCTTTCTTTTCTCTCTTTCTTCCTTTATTTCTATCTTTCTTTATTTGTATTTTTCTTCCATTGTGACTACTCATAAACACACACACATATAATTGCGACGTATGAAAACAACGGTGTGTCCACTTTCATTCGTGTGTGTGCCTGTGTGCGTGTGTGTGTGTGTGTGTGTGTGTGTGTGTAAAAAAAATCTTTGTTTCTTTCTGTCTTGTCTTTATTTCTTTCTTTTCTCTCTTTCTTCCTTTATTTCTTTCTTTCTTTTTTTCTCCCATTGTGACTATTAAGCATGATCTCCTCTTAACTTAAACGACATCTCTAGTGGAAAATCAGCCTTAGATCTAAAATGTTAAACTAAGAAATTGGATAATACGACGTTACTTTACCATAGAAATAAAGTTAGCGAAGAGTTAACCCGTTGGGAGCTGCACGGTATTATCTAAGCCGCAACTTCACGGGTCAATGGCGGCAAAAGTAACTAAATTCGACGAATGTTTGAAAACGATTCGACCTGTGGATGTACCAGCTGTATTCGAGCTATTGGAGCGGAACATAAATTCGGTAGTGTGCATTCGATTTTATTTTTATGAATAACTAGCGGCCCGTCCCGGCTTTGCATGGGTGGACATAAGTTTTTTATGTATTTTTACCTTATAATTTGCAATAAAAATAGCCTATGTTACTCAGGGTGAATGTAGCTTATCAATGGTGAAAGATTTTTTGAAATCGGCATAGTAGTTTTTTAGTTTATACATTACAAACATCCTCACAGACAAAAATACAAATCTTTCCTCTTTATAATAAGTAACACTACTTATTATAAAGAGGAAAGATTTGTATTAGTGATAGATAGTGTAGAAAACTATCAAGAGGATTTAAGGCAGTACTAAGTATAGTAGTTTTGAGGTGTAAGAAGCTCACCACGATCTTTCTCACTCAGGCCAACCTGCACGTGGTGCACCCTGTCTGCAAAAGAGGCTCTTGCAAGAGAGAGGTAGGGTACTACGTATGTGTAAGCAGGCCGATTGGTTAAGTATCTCCACCTAACAGAATACCGCAGCCAAATAACAATTCCCTTGAAGGTTGTAGTGTTTCTGGGAGTGAGCGATGTTACCAGAAAGGAAGGAATTGCTTCTCTGTTATAAAAAAAACCGGACAAGTGCGAGTCGGACTCGCCCACCGAGGGTTCCGTAGGTACGTAGTATCATTATTAAATTTGATATTTTTCATCACTACATAGTATAAAACAAAGTCGCTTTCTCTGTCCCTATGTCCCCATGTATGCTTAAATCTTTGAAACTACGCAACGGATTATGATGCGGTTTTTTTTAATAGATAGAGTGATTCAACTGGAAAGTTTATATGTATAATATATGCATAACATAGTAGAAAAACACTGATAATTTAGAGGTTTCTAATGTGATGTCGTAAATAAACACATTTTTTTGCTCTTTCATTGCAAACGCTGGCTGAACCCAACGAGATAGATCAAAATAATGTAGTACAGTATTGTTCACCTTAAAATGGTCTACAAAAAAGTTCGCGATGGTATATGTCTATCTCTTAGTGGTAACACACAATAACCGTTATTTTATCCTTTGCTTTTTACAAGAAATAATGCCTTATTTACGAAGCGATTTTAAGCAATACAGAATTAATCCTTATCCAATTAAGTACCTTAAATACATTGCGCATTTAATATAGATCAATATGGCCCTTCACAGCATGTAATTTAAATGAATAGTTTAGAAGATATTACACATTTAAAATGCAGGGACATAACGGCTGTGGCGGTACCGGCCGCGGAGCCGGCGGCGTGTGCCTATAACTGGGGAAGGACTGGATAGGACAAAGCGCAAAAACCTTCTGTAGTACATTTAGTATCAGCATTGCACCCGTGCGAAGCCGGGGCGGGTCGCTAGTTATAAATAAGAAATAATGCGTCGAAAAAAACAAATAAAATATATTTTGCAATGTGTACATCAAGCCCTTTCATATGATACCCCATTTGAACTAGTAGCTTCAATTTGAAATTTCGACACCCTATAAAAAATATAGACCCCCTATTTTTTAAGATCTATTTACAAATGTATAGTTTTGAGATTTATTCCTGTACTTGTAGTCTATAACGATGTTACTTGCCAAATTTCATAGTTCTAGGTCAACGGGAAGTACCCTATAGGTTTTGATTCCCTTGAGTGTGTCGAAATATGCGTTTTTTGCTGAATAAACGGCCGTAACTTTTTTCTACGTAAACTTAGCAGTTTGATTTTTTTTTAGCTTCCTGGGACCGTAGACCTGAGTATACAGTTCAAATTTCAGCTTGATACCTCCACGCATTCTCGACATAGAAATTCTTGACAGACAGACAGACAGACAGACAGACAGACAGACAGACAGACAGACAGACAGACAGACAGACAGACAGACAGACAGACAGACGGACAACAAAGTGATCTTATAAGGGTTCCGTTTTTCCTTTTGAGGTTCGGAACCCTAAAAAAATGGGCCGTGGCAACATCATGGACAGTCATGTGTTGTGTAGGTGAATACGTTAATTTTTTATTTTATTTTTTTATACCACCAGTGTGGCAAACAAGCATACGGCCCGCCTGATGGAAAGCAGTTACCGTAACCTATGAACGCCTGTAACACCAGAGGCAACACACGCGCGTTGCCGACCCTGTAAAAACCTCTTCACGCCTTTTTTGAAGAACCCCATGCTGTAGTCCCCTGAGAAAACCTCGACAGGCAGTTCATTCCACAGCTTGACAGTACGCGGGAGAAAACTTCTCTGGAACCGCACAGTACGTGACCACTTAGGCTCCAATGTGTGAGAATGAATTCCCTGTCGATGGCGAGCGGTGCGACTGTAGAAGGTGGCCGTTGGCATCATATCAAACAACTCCTCTGAACACACTCCATTGTACAGACGGTAGAACACACAAAGGGACGCAAAATCTCTTCTCAGACTTAAAGATTCTAAACCGTCTGTTAGTTTGGGATCGCCGACAATCCTCACAGCGCGCCTTTGAATCGAGTCACAAGGTGCAAGCTGGTATCTAGGCGCTCCCGCCCATAGATGGCAACAGTACTCCATATGCGGCCGTACTTGAGCTTTGTAAAGCATAAGTCTCTGCCGCGGATAGAAGTACTGCTTCGCCCTGTTGAGCACACCTAGTTTCTTCGACGCCAGCTTGACCTTCCCCTCCAGGTGACAACGAAACTGGACGTCGCTGGAGATTCCAACTCCAAGAATCCCAATGTTTTTGGCGATGGTAAGGGGTGTGTTTAGGAATTGAGGAGCCACAGCAAATGGGGTTTTCTTAGCGGTGAACGCGCAGACTTGTGTCTTGGTGGGATTGAAATGAACCAGGTTCTTTCGCCCCCAATCGGACACATTTAAATGCAGTACACACACAAAATAATCTCAAAACGGCAACGCTTCCCCCTCTCCCGCACTCGATGTTCTTACTTAGCGTAATAATTTTTTTGAACCTTCATCTATCCAGTGGAGTAATTGAATTTTGGATGGAGATGATAGATTTAGACGAGCTCTGTGGCGTAGCGGTCAATGACGCGGCTTCGACACCAACGCTCGTGGATTCCCACACAGGACAAACATTTGTGTGCATGAACATATCTGTTTGTCTTGGTCTGGGTGTTTTCTATGTATCAAAAGTATGTATTACCAAAAAAAAAACAAAAAAAAAACTTAAAAAAAAATTACGTATGTTTATAAGTTGTCTAGTACCCATATCACAAGCTTCGCTTACTTTGGGGCTAGATGGCGCTGTGTAATTTGTCTGACAATATTTATTTATTTGTAACTGCAACACTAAATTATATCCTCCGATTTTGTTATCATTCGTTTTTAGGGTTCCGTACCTCAAAAGGAAAAACGGAACCCTTATAAGATCACAGACGGACAATAATGTCCGTCTGTCTGTCTGTCTGTTGTCTGTCTGTCAAGAATTTCTATGTCGAGAATGCGTGGAGGTATCAAGCTGAAATTTGAACTGTATACTCAGGTCTACGGTCCCATGAAGTTGTAAAAAAATCAAACTGCTAAGTTTACGTAAAAAATAATTGCGGCCGTTTATTCAGCAAAAAACACATATTTCGACACATTCTCAAGGGAATCAAAACCTATAGGGGGTTTACCGTTGACCTAGAACTATGAAATTTGGCAAGTAACATCGTTATAGACTACAAGTACAGGAATAAATCTCATTTGTAAATAGATCTTAAAAATTAGGGGGTCTATATTTTTTATAGGGTGTCGAAATTTCAAATTGAAACTACTAGTTCAAATGGGGTATCATATGAAAGGGCTTGATGTACACATTGCAAAATATATTTTATTTATTTTTTTCGATGCATTATTTCTTATTTATAATGAAAAATATCAAATGTAATAATGATACTACGTACGGAACCCTCGGTGGGCGATTCCGACTCGCACTTGTCCGGTTTCTTTTAAATTGCCTCTCCATTTTTAAAGACGTTTCGTTTCACGTCAAAAAATTGTATACAAAATGTAAAATTGACTTGTTATTTTTGTACGGTCCTCCGCGTAAAAAGGGTCACAATAAAATTGACATATAAAAATATCTACACCGTTTGTTGGGCAAAAACACGAGTACACTTTAATATGTTATGTTTCATGTCGTAATTTATATGCAAATGTACAGGCTGCGCATATTTAAAGTATTGCTTAGGCATTCTAGGGCATAACTAGCAAATATCCAATTGGAGGCCCGACCGCCGAAATAAGAAAATTAAAAAAACCGGCCAAGTACGAGTCGGACTCTATAAAAACGGCAAAAAAAATAACGTTTGTTGTATGGGAGCCCCCCATAACTATTTGTTTTAATTTTATTTAATTATTTATTTTTAAAGTGAATATGTAACTAAATATTATGTGAGTATTGCAGGCGTCTACCTAGTTATCAATTGCGAGTAAAAACGAGCAAAAAAGATCATGTTTGTTGTATGGCAGCCCCCTTGTAGTGCAGGCGCCACAGGTAGTTGAGTGTGCAAAATATGAGGACCGCATTCTATAAACAGTTTTGAATTCAGAAAAGCTTGTAGAATATGATTTTGAATGTTGCCAGGAAGTTTCTTGGTCCAATTTTTTTTTATACCCCATTCTCTTGGATATCGAGTAAATGGACTGAACAAATGCTTTACAACAATTTTAATCATTGTTTTATTGAAAATTTTCAATTGTTTCCTATGATTAAAGATACTTATAGCTACTAAGTGAAAATAAAAAACAAAAAAAAAAAAATTGTTGAAAAAAAAATATATTACATAAAAGGATATTTTATGTAATATTTTTTTTATAAAAAGAAATGATTACATAAAATGATTACAAAAATCTTATCGATCGACCTATACGATCCTCTTTTGAAAAAAAAAAGAATACTGCTCTGCCGTGTTTCTGGACATACAAACAGCCTTTGATAAGGTGTGGCACAAAGGCCTCCTGTGCAAGACAAGGACATCTCTACCCCATAGGTATTATCTACTTGAAGAGTCCTGTCTCGCAAATCGAATATTTCAGGTGAGAGAGGAAGGAGAACTGACTGAACGGACTTCCATAATATAATAGTAGGAGTTCCACATGGATTAGTGCCGACTTCCTAGAAACACTGATGTAGAAAATAAATCAAAGATCAACTGTAAATGCCAATCACTTTTATAATAAGGAAAACAAAGGAGTAATTTATAAAATGCACTTGAATGTACAATAACGCTTAAGCAAAAGGAAGTTGAGTATTCAAAATGTGAGGACCGGCAATACACTTTCCATTTTTAGGAGAATGTGTATCTACATTTTGCATAATAAGGATTTGCATGTTTTGTTAGTATTATTATTATTATTTCTTTTTAATACTTTTTTTATTTTTACCCGCGGCGGAACGGAGACGGTACATGCGTTTGGGGTGCTAAGGATGTTTGTCCAAATCAATGTTGCCATTTATCTCCAAAACTACGAGTCCGAATTAGATGCGGTTTTCAGTGATGGGTTCGGGTTTGATTGGTGCATGTTCTTAGATAGGTGTTACGGTGACAACTCACCAGGGGGCGCTGCAGTAAGCATTTGTTTGTAAAACCAATGTTGCCATTTATCTCCAAAACTACGAGTCCGATTTAGATGCGGTTTTCAGTGATGGGTTCGGGTTTGATTGGTGCATGTTCGTAGATAGGTATTACAGTGACAACTCACCAGGGGGAGCTGCAGTAAACATTTGTTTGTGAGACCAATGTTGCCAAATGCCAATAAATATCTCCAAAACTACGAGTCCGATTTTGATGCGGTTTTCAGTGATGGGTTCGAGTTTGATTGGTGCATGTTCTTAAATAGGTATTACGGTGACAACTCACCAGAGGGCGCTGCAGTAATCATTTGTTTGTGCAACCAATGTTGCCATTTATCTCCAAAACTACAAGTACGATTTTGATGCGGTTTTCAGTAATGGGTCCGAGTTTGATTGGTGCATATTCTTAGATAGGTGTTACAGTGACAACTCACCAGAGGGCGCTGCAGTAAATATTTGTTTGTGCAAAACAAAAACTACTAGTCTGATTCTGATGCGGTTTTCAATTGTAATACCTACGCTTGCTCTCTAAAAAGTTTGAAATAAAAACAAAATTAAAAATTTTGAAAAAACACACGACGGTTAAAACGTAGTTGAAAAAGGATAAAATAATTTTGAAACCCCCGACTTAAAGAATTTATGCTATGCACTTAATAAAAAATCCAAGAAAATCCGTCGGGGGCTACCATCTCTATTTTAAATTTCAACATAAATACAAATAAGTATACAAGTTACTATAAAACTGCCAAATAACGCATATACCGTCTCCGTTCCGTCGAGGGTAAAAAAAATAAACTATACAAATATAAATTGAACTTTTTGATTACTTATGTAAAAATTTCCTTTTATGTTTTTTTTTTCAGCAATATTTGTTTAATTTTTTTTTTTGTTTTTTTTTATTTCCACTTAGTAGCTATAAGTATCTTTAATCATAAGAAACATTTGGATATTTTCAATAAAACAATGATTAAAATTGTTGTAAAGCATTGGTTCAGTCCATTTACTCGATATCCAAGAGAATGGGGTATAAAAAAAAATTGGACCAAGAAACTTCCTGGCAACATTCAGAATCATAATCTACAAGCTTTTCTGAATTCAAAACTGTTTATAGAATGCGGTCCTCATATTTTGCACACTCAACTCCATACAGCGCCCGCTCTATTGAATATTAATTTTATTCTGTTTTTTAGTATTTGTTGTTATAGCGGCAAAAAAGTTCATCATCTGTGAAAATTTCAACTGTCTAACTATCGCGGTTCATGAGATACAGCCTGGTGACAGACGGACGTACGGACAGCGGAGCCATAGTAATAGTTTATAGCATACTCCACGACTCTGCAAACTGTTTTCAAGCCGCCTAAAGGCCACCACTTGACTTAACAACTGTCATCTAATTATAACAGCCGGGACCGACGACTTAACGCGCCCTCCGTAGCATGTACGGACATACGAATGCTAGCAATTAGAAAATGTAGAGAAAATTTTATTGGTGGCTAGTGATTACATGTTTTCATTAATATTGAAGAATTAATCTAAAAAATATTAATTTATATAATGTAAAAAATGACGGCGCAATATCGTAAACATCACTTGCAGCGGGCCGCGCGATGACTCGGCGGCACATCATAAACAACACGTGCACCGAGGACGCACGACAGTCTGTCAGTCAGTCAGTCAGTCTGGTTTTTAGTCAGTTAAAGCCTGATTCGCCCTGGAAAGGTCAGTCTGGTAGCAACCAGGCTAAGGGGGTGTCGGAGAGGATTTTCCGCCTCCCTCCAACACATCGGGGGGGGGGGGGGGGGGGATCCCACTCGCGTCAGGCGACAAAAAAAAAGCAAACGGGGCATTCTCTCTTCGGCTTTGGCCCAAAGCACATGTTGTCATAGCGCTTTGCGGCTGCTATTGTGCTGGATGTATTGCCTAATGAATTAAGAAATAATTAATAAGTCGTGAATAATTACTGTGTAATTAAATCTACGTCAAAAATATTGTTATTCCTTTTCATTCTGTCCGATTATCCTACATATACATTTGATTTCAACCATGCCAGCGAAGTATGTCAATGAAATAACGTTCGGTTCCTGCATCTCGGATAAAGATGAACCTTTAAGAGGTGTCGCGTTACAATACACACAAACTCTCCATTATCTTGGAGCTATATTTCGGGTAACTAGATAAAAATACCATATAGCAAAGCCCCTTTAAAAGAACGTATTTTCATTTTAGTCACACTCCATTCGCTCCGAAAATATTTAGTGCTAACTTGATTGCACTATAAATAAGAAGGTAAAAACCAGCTAACTGAGGAACCTCAGAGGCCAATTCAAAAGTATGCGTTTAGCTTTATTTATACGGAAACGGCTCGAGGCAACTATATCGGCCTGCATACAAATTACATATAGTACTGCAGACATTTCGACCTCATTTTTAATAATAGACCTTTGTTCTTTGGTGTAGAATCCAATTTTCAGTGGCAATTTTGGATATGGCATCTTCCGAAATGATAAGGATGTTCGAAGTTAAAGCACGAATTCAACGCGTTTCGTTTGTAGTACAAGTCAATATCGCTGTATAAGGCTCGTTGTACAAGACTCGGCACCTAACATTGGCAAGGAAATCCTTCGACATCAGCGTTACCAGATTTATTTCAGTTCACAGCGAGATTTTAAACCTTTGAAAGTAAAAAAACGGGTCAGGTTTGAAAAAAGCGTGACTATCAGTAAAATTCATTAGATAGTTTTTTTATTGAATGGATAAGTGTATTTGGCATAAGTGTATGTACCTACATAATCAATAGATCAAAAATATTTCAGCTCTATAAAATATAACGTAAAAATATAAAATGTTTAAATTGCTTATATTTTCTAATGATTCATATTCTGATATTCCGTCATTTATTTAAGTTGACGTAATCATAATTTTTGGCATACACTGCGAAAAGCGGGACATGTAGTGTCCCGTGCCGTTCCATTTCAGCCTAAATGAGCGGAACGTCGGGCCAAAATCGTGACTGGCAACACTATTCGACATACTTACGAGTATGTGTAAGTGCACACGCTCGTCCTTAGCCATGTCGGGGCATCCTTATACATCCAATCGCCAGTCTGAGTGACCCTAACCAATTGGCATTGCTGACTCACCTATTAACTTTGCCCTCATACCGCCATACATAGCCTAGATATTGAAGTACAAACCCTAGATACCGATCGGCGACATTGGCATGTGATTAATGATTTATTGGACACCGAAAGGCGTCCTTGGCAGTGAATGGCGTAACCTACCCATTGCGGCCCGCAGTGAAAGACTACGTCTCTGTAGCGTATGCCATCACTGACCCCACCCACCCACACTCTAAGACTTTAGTCTTCAGGCCTTGAGGTTGTTTGGTCCAGATGATGTGAGCTACAAGTTAAGTTAATAAAAAAAATCAAAAACCCGACTACACTACAATAGATTTATTAATCACGTGTAATAATAATATAATTTCATACAAGCAAAGCCGCAGGCAAAAACTAATATATCAAATATATATTTGAAGTCAGGTAATGAGAACTTTATTTTGATAAGTATTTTTTTTTTCACAGTATTTTTTTTTCTCCTAAATATATCGATATACCGTAGTACTATTACTTATACAACGCCGAGGGCTGCCTCAGCGTTCTTACGCGCTACCTCTCTTTGCCAGGGTCTCGTTTGTCAGTCAGCAGCAAGCACCACGTGTAGGTGAAATTTACTTTTATTCAAAGATTTTAATGAACCATTTACACCAAAATAAAATTGAGTATAGGTTAAATTACCTGAAAATAATACCCTTTATCAGGCACAAAATACGGTTTGAAAACAAATCTAACGAATGTTACCACATTCAATTTCGTTATCGATTCAAAAATGCGCTTTTCTTTTATTTATTCTTTCAGGAACGTACAGTAAATTATTGTCGTGGAACTGAAATTTATTGGACTGTTTATTTTCATTATTCCTGTTTCGATAGTGTTTTCAAAGAAATGTTCGAGTAAAGAACGTTTGCTTCAGTCCCGTGGGTGTTTAGTTGAACCCGATTTATAGTCTTGACTTCAATATAGCTTTTTAAAAATTACTATAATAAAAAAGCCAATCTTTTCTGTGCCTGACTGCTGACCGGTGTAATGCTTAGTTAGGCATAAGCTACTTTACTTTTAAGATCTAACCTCATTTAATGTACCCACCCTATTTATTGTAAATTAATCATTTGTATTTAAACAAAATAAAATGCCAAATAGTCATTCATTGGCTAGGTACTCAGGAAATCTTAGAAGAGAGAATTAGAGAACAAACGAGAATCTCGAGATTTTGATATACTTATGTACCTAACCTAACCTAACCTAACCTAACAATGTTTATGTACCTATACATTATTGTTACATATAATGTTTAGAACATTGTTTTGAATAATTGTCAGTGTTTAATGTTATTGCGATTTTAGGAAAACTAAACTAAACTAAAAGCGAATATATAATATGAAAACTGTAAGCTATATATAGCTGTTTGTTTTCCTACAAAATAAAATAGACTGCCCGGAGTCCTGCTCCACATGTGTCCTTTCAAAGGAATGTGAAGGCACCTTCTAGGCACCTTCTAGGCCGACATATTGAACGCGACGAGATAACATGAAATGCGATATTGTCACTTCTATTCCTGAAATCCTGCCGGCTCAGCTAAGCCGATTCCCATCGGACTTTTTGATTGCGAAAATCAAACTTCAGCTTTGATTTATGCTACTTGTATTTAGCTTAGCTGATAGAAACTCTCGAGCTCTACCGACAAAGTTGAATATATTTCAAATTCAAATTCAAATTCAAATTATTTATTGTTTCCATGGTACATCATGATCTTATATAATAGTTTCTTAAAAAAACAAATGGCACTGCATGGAACCCCGTTGGGGCACTACAATTATTTAAAATTAAATTATGTTAAAACAATGTAAATATATTCATAAATTGTTAGAGAATTTAATTACAATTTCAATTTCAAGGATAATGTCATGTGATCAAAATAATTACAATATGTCAATTATCAGTATGGTTAAAAGTCAAATTAAAAATAATATTAGCAATAATATGAGTAATATAATAGTGTCAAGCAATTAAAAAAAATATAATAATTAGAGTATGTCAATTAACAGTCAAGACAAAAATATTAATATTATAATGCTACTGTTTTCCAAAAAACTCTTCCAGATTATAAAAGCTGTTTTCGATTAAGAAGTTTTTTAATTTTTTCAAAAATGTTTTTTTGTCAGTTTCAACTTTATACTGTGTTGGGATTCTATTATAAATTTTAATCGACATAAGTAGTGGGCTAGTATTATACATTTTTATTCTATTAGGTGGTAGAATAAGTTTATCTTTGCCGCGTGTATTTATGCAAGTTTCTCTATAATCACTTTTTGTTTTAAAGTAACTTGGATTATTCCTTACAAACTTGCAAGTTTCCATGATATAAATGCCTGTCAAAGTAAGGATTCTCCGATTTATAAAATGTGGTCTACAGCTTTCGGTTTGCTTAATGTTGACAAGAATACGTATGCATTTTTTCTGCAGTATAAATAATTGCTGGGCGTCGGTGCTATTTCCCCATAGCAAAATCCCGTATTGTAGCCAAGCATAGGCATATGCATAATACGCAGAAAGGGCCGTTTGCATGTCGGTACTTCGTTTAAGTTCCGATAATGCATATAGGAACCGAGACAATTTATTTTTGATCTTTTGTATGTGGAGTTTCCAGGTGATATTGGTGTCTATTTCTAGGCCGAGTAAGGAAAACTTATTTACGCATTCTATAGGTGTTTGATCAAGGGAGAAGTTTATAATTAAAGGAGACTTTTGATACGGTCTGAACTGTATTATCTTGGTTTTTGAAATATTGATTTCTAAATTGTGATCTCTAAACCAGTGTAGTACATCCACAAAAACCCTAGAGAGACGGGTATTTAGGGTTGTACAATTGTCATGGGGAAACATTATAGAAATATCGTCAGCGAATACGACACAGTGCTCTTTCACGACCTTGGGTAAGTCGTTAATATATATTAAAAAGAGCACACACCCAAGTACACTGCCTTGGGGGATTGAATTTGGCATATTGCACTCGTCAGATCTATAGGTCGCAGTTGTTCCCGTTTTCGCGTTTGAACTCTCTATCTCCACATACTGTATCCGATCACTGAGATATGATTTGAACCAGTTGTGCGCAATTCCTCTCACTCCAATGCCATAAAGTTTCGAAAGTAGAATTTTAAACGACACTCGATCGTACGCCTTGCTCATATCTAGTAGAATACCTATTGCATATTTTTTGTCATTTATGTACTCTAAGGACTTTTGTATAAAATTATATACAGCAAGGGTTGTTGACCGATTTTTTCGAAATGCATATTGATTTTCGTCGAATAAATGAAACTTTTCACAAAAGGAGTACAGTCTTTTATACATGGCTGTCTCAAATATTTTGGAAGATGTTGGTAGTAATGCAATGGGCCGGTAGTTGTTTGGTTCCGTTTTCTCTCCATTTTTATAGGCAGGCTTTACTATGGTGACTTTTAGTCGGTTTGGGAAATCTCCTTCGCGAAAAGACTGGTTTACAAGTTGCATAAACGGGTAGGCTAGTTCGTTAATGCATTTTTTAATTAATACAGGCGGTAATTCGTCTATGCCAAAGCTACGTTTGTTTTTTAAATTCCTTATAATATTGACAATTTCTATCATACTCACGGGCCACAAAAATAAAGAACTATCTGTTGGATTAAGGACTGGCCTCCCTATTGCTAGACTGGTGTTGTTTGCATTTTGGCTGACAGCAGAGAAAAAAATTGTTAAAAGCACTTGCTATTTGAACTGGATCTTCAGAGGTTTTATTATGTATTTTAAGTTTTATGTTTTGTCTGCTTCTTTTAGTCAGCTTGTTTGTCCTTTCTTTTATTATATTCCACATAGTTTTAGTGATGTTTGTTGAGTATTTCATTTTATTGATATAATGTAATTTTTTAGATGTCAATACTGCTTTTTTCAACAATTTTTCATATGACTTGTAATGTATATGTAGAGATTGATTGTTAGTCTGTGATAGGAAAAGTTTTAGAAGACGCTTGTGCTTGCAAGATTTTTTTATGCCAACTGTAATCCAACTTTTTTTAGTCTTATCTTTCATTTTGATTTTGATTTTAGGTATACAAAGGTTTAAAATATCAGTTAGAGCTTTGTGAAATGAGTCATAGTTTTTATTTATGTCACGGTCATCTTTAATAATGTCATCCCAATTTAGTTTTTGTAATTCTAATTTAAAATTATTCATATTTGATTTATTATAAATTCTTTTTTCTCTCCACCATGTCTCTCTTTGAGTTTGGAGAGATGATTTCATCGCAACAATAACGCTTTTGTGATCAGAGAATCCATTATCCTGTACAGTTACAGATATGTCTTTGTGTTTAAAATTAGTGAAAACTAAATCCAAGCATGTTGCACTATTTTGGGTTACACGCGTTGGTTCTCTAACTTTTTGGTCAAAATTGTACGAAAGCATAAGTTCTAGAAGAGCTTTTGTTTTAGTAGTGTTGTCTAAAACATTTATATTAAAATCTCCTACAATTACAATGTCATTCTTATTATTTTTTATATTAATTAAATTCATTAATTTACTTAAACAATTAAAGAATGTATCGGGATCTCTGCAACTATTCGGCCAATAGATAACAATAATGAGTAAATTATTAAGACTAGAAATATTGATAGCGCATACTTCAAATACGTATTCTTCAGACATGTTGACTATATCTCTTCGTTCGCAGAATTCGATTCCATCTTTTAACATTATACACACCCCACCGCCTTCATGGTTTTTGCGGCAGTAGGAAGATGCCAATGTATATCCGCTTAATTGTAGCAACTCTAATTTCTCCACGGAAAGCCAGGTCTCCGAGAAACATAGAGCCGCAATATGAGGTTCATCATCAAGATATGCTTCCAGTAGAAGTTGTTTGTTTCTAATGCTACGGATATTCTGGCTAAATATGATAAAGTTATTCTCGAAAAAAAAATGATGTTTCTTTACGAGACTGTGACAGAGTTTTATCACTTCTACTCGGCTGTTCTGAGCTTTTTAGGTCGTTATTTACAGGTACTACGACTGCGTGTTCACGCATGTATAAGCAGTTGTATTTTCCCTTATTTTCCTCTACTTCTTTAGTGATATTCTTTGTTTGCTGCGTACTATCAGATCCGAGACGACTCATTTCTATGTGTTCATTGGTGATACAGTGGAAAATACAAGCTAGACCTTTTCTGTTCAGTTTTCCGGTGGTAGGTGAAAACATGTTTAGTTCTAAGTTCAGGTTGGGATCTACAAATCTTGCATACTTATGATTACTAATATCTAGATATAACAACATATTAAACGTTTCGACTCTGCAATTGTGTAAAATTGCTCCACATATGTAAGTAGGGGCGCAGATGGTAACATTCGTATGTTTAATTTTTGACAGAGTTTCTCGGATGTACGTAACTATTGCGATGTAGTCTTTAGAGGAGTTAAAATCGGCTTCGCCCAGCATTAATATGACATGATCTGACATTTTGAGGTCACTAGTTTTTTGTTCGATATTATTCAATAGCTGGTAAGCTCCACCCCCGGGAACAGCATAGTGACAATAGTCATAAATTTGTGGGATATTAGCATTTTCAATTGTATCCAATACTTTCAGGTTGCTACTTTTGCCAATGCTGCTAATGATGCGTAGTTTACGTTTTTCTGCAGAATTTGTTAATTTTTGTAGTTGGGGTTTTAATACGGTGTGTTTGTGTGTTAGCGGTGTAGAATCCAGTATAATTTGCTCTTCAACACATGGTGACCGTCGAACAGATTTTTTAATCCTTGGCAACGTTTGACATATGTCTTTATGGATATTTTTTGTTTTTTTTTTGAGGTACTGGTGACTTACAAACATCTTTTAGGAACTGGATCTCTTTATTTAGGCGTATTATTTGTCTCCTAAGATCGCCGTTTTCAATTATAGTGTTTTCTAGCTCGTTTTGTGTGCAGACGAGACTAGAAGTAAGGTCGATAATTTGTTCTTTAAGGTCCTGAAGCTCCCGGTGCACGTTTATATCTAGCTTTGTATAATCTACGCTTTTGGAGAGGTGCTCACCGATAGATTTATCAATTGTTTCGTCGTCAACTAAATTAAAAGACGGGGTGTTGTATATCTCTGAGTTCGGCGAAGACTGTGAAAGAGGTGTAACGAGAGGGGAAGCGTTTGGTGTTTGCGCTGTCTGTTCCTGAGTAGGGGGTAGTTTTCTTCTGTGAGTAATATGTGTCTCTTCTGGACTCGCTATATCTACGTTTTCGGAACCTTTAGCAGATTTTTGTTTTATTATACACGGTTTGCACAGCACTGCTTTCTTTTTTTCGGGTAGCCTAATTCTATATAGTTTTTCAGACATACCTAAACAGTCAAAATCATATCGTTCATTACAGCCTGAACACAATATTGTGTCCCTCTCTTGTCTAGTAGATTTGCACTTACTACATATTACTGATGCTTTTCGCCCAGATTTTTGTTCCTTAATATTTTTTTTATCCATTTTATTTAAATATAATAGAAGAATAGATAATAATAAATTATGTCAAAAAAATAATAAAAAATGTTTCACAAAAAGGATTATTCAACTCAGCAGGATCGAACCAACATCATCAGCTGCGAGAGTGACAACTGCACTGTACCGCTAGGCCATGGACGATTCTTGAATTGTTGACGAATAATTGCATCTATTGGTAAATATGCAATGTTATGATGAAGATGACGCAGTAATTATTTCGATGACAGTGTAGTTACCTCGATGAATCACGTACTCTTGCGTGTTGCTTACGCGATTTTTGTGTCCATATATGGTGTTGCGCCGGGTCCTCGCGAATATGACTCAGCGCGCACGCGTCAGCTTCGCTTCTTTAATATTTATTTAGAATTTCGGTTTATGTATTGAATTTGTTCTTGTGCACTTTTATCAATTCTTGAATAGATTGAGGTGTGTTTTTCAATATAAAAAAGAAATATTCAATTTTTTCGATATTTACACAGCTTTTGACAACTTTGTTATTTTTTTGTCGAGAGTGACATAGATTCCGTGTGTACGGGACGGCGCTCGCGCCTCACAATTACTACTAACAAATATTTGTCAATAACTAACATGAAAAGCCTATTTTTTTATCACAATATTCTCTCAAAATGCAACAACTTTGGCGATAGGACCCTTGGACTGCCTGCGGCCCATCATGTAAGCGCTGGTTGTCACATGTTGTGTCCCAATAAAAAATGTATACATTAAGCCTTAAAGGCGAATTGCAAGGATTATCATTTCTAAATTTGTGGGGTGTAAGTGGCTTGCCACGGTCTTTAGAGCCAAAGCCAACCTCACCTGCACGTGGTGCACCCTACCGAATAACTTTCGCAAAAGAAAGATAGGGTGTGTAAGTAAGCGGCCCGACGACTGGGGAAGTACCTCGACCTCACAGAATACCGCGGCCAATTGTTTGCCACAGATTGTTTGCGCCAGTTTAGGTTTCAAAGTCCAGATGAATGTAAAATCCGGTCGAACAAAAATTCGGAATCCAAAAAAAAATCCGGTCGAATATTAACCCTTTTCGCACGTTACCGCACAACCCTGCAGTTAACATAACGTCCTCTCAAGACCTTTGGTGACCTTTTTATCCACTCAAGCAAATACACAGATTCCTAATAAATAAACATCCAATAAATATTAAGATCGCTTCGTCGCACTAATACATACCAATTCAACGAATAAACATATTGACTAACCGGCAAAATAGCTAATATTCCTCCCTTATTAACGCTCGTGAAGGAAATGCGATTACGAAATTGAACCTTATTGCTCAGAAAATAAGGAGAGGCACGGAAGGGTCTGTGCTTGTTATAATTGAGTCATTATCGGCCTCTTGTTTCCTAATGTATTTGAACTTTCGCCTTAGGGCTATATTTCGGGGTCGGGTAGCGAGCGGTAATAAAAATATTTTTTGGGAAAATATTGTATGGTGATAACCTTCTGTGGTCTCGCCTTTGTAATGCCTACCCTCTTGGCGGCTGCTTAAATATACACCGTGTATTTTACATAACACACCGAGGACACTGAATAATATTTTTGTATGGTGACGGTAGCAGAATCTGACAAAGTCAGTCATAATTTGTTCTTGTCAGAATTAATGAATATTTATTTGCCAGAATAAGGTTTTTGTGCAGTTGTCATTTCGTCAATATGTTCCATATTATTCTGTCATCGATAATAGCGTGCAAATATTAAAAGCATAGTATGAAATTGAACAGACTTGGCATGATTACACAAGTCGTTTTATTTTATTAACCCTACTTTGACGGCTTTTTTTTTTTTTTTTTTATACTACTTCGGGTGGCAGACAAGCATAGGCCCGCCTGATGTGAAGCGGTTACCGTAGCCATATTAACGCTCACAACATAAAATATTGCTCGCGCGCCACCACCCCCGCTGCCAACGCAGCATCTCCTTCCTTTCTGGTGACCCCACTCACTCGGAGGAACACAACAACCCTCAAGGGAATTGTTATTTGGCTGCGGTATTCTGTGAGGTGGAGGTACATTCCCCAGTCGGGTAGCTTACAATTACGCTCCCTAAGCTACCTCTCTTTTCGCCAGAGCTTCGTTTGTCAGTTAGCAGGGTGCACCGCGTGCAGGTGAAGTTGGCTTTGGTTTAAAGATGTTGATAAACCACTTACACCCCAAAACTTACGTATTAAGAACTTTACGCTTATGCCGCCATACATACTATTTGGCCTAGGCATTGAATACAAAACCTAGACGCCGAAGGGCGTCTTTGGCATGTGGCTAATGATATTTGAGACGCCAATGAGCGGCCTCAGCATTGAATGGGTTAAAACTCATTCATTGCCGACTTACGTATTAAGAACTCTGCCCTCATGCCGCCAAACATACTATTTAGCCTAGGCATTGAATACAAAATCAAGACGCGCCGATGGGCGACTTTGGCATGTGGTTAATGATTTATTGGGTGCCGATGGACGGCATTGGCACTGATAGGGTTAACACCGTGTTTTTTATTACATGCTTGTCAGGTTAATAATGAAATTAAATATGAGAAAAATGTCATTACAAAGAAAATACTTCAAAGATCTAGTGAGTATTCATTATTACCATAATTTAAATATAAACATTAGTCTATTCGTATGTTTTTTTTAAGGGACGGGGGCCAACCACACATTCCCACCACTGTGTCCCCTGTGTAGCCAGGATTAACAGCGGCGACGACCAAAAAAGGCAATGAACAATGAAGTTCACTGCAGTCCCAGGGGTAAAACTACGGCTGCCTTGGAACTCACAACGAATTTAATCAGAAGAAATTAGTAGGAGTAGGAAGCTTTTGGAATTTGACATCCCCTCTTAGCAATGTGAAAAGGACTAGTGATTATTCATTATTACCATAATTTAAAAATAAATATTGGTGTATTCGTATGTTTTTTTATGGGACGGGGCCCACCACACATTCCCACCACTGTGTCTCCTGTGTAGCCAGGATTAACAGCGGCGACCACCAAGCCGAGCCGTGACGAGCTCGATGGTCGAATGGTTAGCAATGGCCACTTTGACTCCGAGGTCGCGGGCTCGATCCCCGCACATGACAAATATGTGTGTGCATGAACATGTCTGTTTGTCTTGGTCTCGGTATTTTCTATGTGTTCTAAGTATGTATTTACAAAAAAAATGTATTTAAGTATAATATCAGTTGTCTAATACCCATAGTACAAGCTTTGCGCTTAATTTGGGACTAGGTGGCGCTGTGTAAATTGTCCAGAAATATTTATATTTATATTGATTCATTCATTCATTCGTTCGATCGTTCGTTCATTCATGCATTTCTTCGTTCGTTCATTCATTAATACATTCGTTCATTCATTCGACCATCAGCTAAATATAACAACACTATATCAAAAATACAAGAATCATTTACATACAACAACAGTTCTCAAACAGAATTTCAAACAATGGACATTCGATATACAGCCGTAGAGCGTCCCTTTCAGGAATTTTGAATCGAACCCCGGATATTGGTTCCGCATCACCAAACAAATTGGTAGATATTTCCGGGATAAATCACAAAGTGTGGCCACCGTTGGTATGGTGACATGCTGTCAAAATTCAAATGAAGCAATATATCAAAAACAATTTCGTTATACTATAAATAATATTTGATATAAATTATAGACAGAGAATAAATATAGACTAATTTATATTTTCCATTGCATTCACGCAACAAAAAGAGTAACTTAAACCATAATTATTTAGGTATAAGGAAATGAGACAGATTTTATTATATCACTAAGATGGAAAACAAGCACACGGCCCGCCTGACGTGAAGCGGTTTCTAGCTAGTTGATACAACTTATGATTATTATTATCATATGTTTTTATTTAATATCTATTTTACGATATTTAAGTTTTTAGTCCATTTCACATAGTAATCCTGTTAGATCACTATTCTTACAAAAAGAAAACGTTTACGAAGTCGTCTAGCTATAAGAATATATATTTAATTAATTTCAATATGTGTGCAATAATTACTTTTAGTTTTGTAATAAATAACTCGTCTATGCATAATTTTGGCCGTATATTGTCAATGACATTCCATTCCAGTGAGGCAATTCTCGTAATTAAGATTGAATCAAAATTCAGTTTCGATCCAGTCTCACAAACGTCAAATTCGGTATTCTCGTATCAGAATATGAAATTTCAAAGTGTTATTAAAGTGTGATAACATCGAAATATAGTTTAAAATTAAACAGATTAGGATTGTTATTGTAAATTCGTGAATGAAATCAACTATAAAATTTTACAGTCGATTCACAATTCAATCAGTCAACTTTTAGTCTGAGATCGTCAAATAAGTATTTTTATACAATGTATGTACTTGTACAATGTATGTATCTTTAAACTCCCGATATACCAGAATGCATACCATATGTGTTTAAATATAAAATCAAAACAATTATATCCCGTGCTTTCTTATATTTTTTTTTACAAAGGATTTGTACTTACAAAGCCTGAACTTACTTAAGTTATAATTGATGATGGTATATAATGGGATATAATATATATAATATATTCTCTCATCAATTATACTTATTTTTAAAGGCAGTGTTAGATTATTCGTTACTTGTGCAAAATTTCTGCAAGCCTTTTATTTAAGGAGCTCGGTGGTCGAACATTTGTGTGCATGAACATGTCTGTTTGTCTTGGTCTGGGTGTTTTCTATGTATCATAAGTATGTATTTACAAAAAAAATGTATTTAAGTACATTTATCAGTTGTCTAGTACCCATAACACAAGCTTTGCGCTTAATTTGGGGCTAGATGGCTATGTGTAAATTGTCCTGAAATATTTATTTATTTATATTAGAAATCTGTTTAAAATAACACCCCTATCCAATCTACCCGCTAACTCGCTATCGCCTAACAGTTTCGCCGCCAGAATAAATAATTGCCGCAGGGCTGCCCCTCCCCAGTTGTTTTATCTGCTCCGTAATACGTGTTCCATTCACATTTCCATATTCAAGTGGTTTTGGTCATTTTAATCTGTGGTCTGGCAGACCGCGATCGCGTTTTTATTGTCATTCATAATGCGGGAATTGCGGTTTGTTTGCATTTTTAACCGATTTCTAAATGAAGGTACTTTGGAGTTGAGACATTTGGTTTATAGAACTCATGTGGCGGTATATAGGTATACTTCATTAGGTGTAATTTACCGAAAAGAAATATATATATATCAAATATTGACAAGCTCAGTGGTCGAAAGGTTAGGAATGGTCACTTTGACTCCGAGGTCGCGGGTTCGTTTCCCGCACAAGACAAACATTTGTGTGCATGAACGTGTCTGTTTGTCTTGGTCTGGGTGTTTACTATGTATTATAAGTAAGTACATTTATCAGTTGTCTAGTACCCATAACACAAGCATTGCGCTTATTTTGGGACTAGATGGCGCTGTGTAAATTGTCCAGAAATATATATATGAGAGGAGGGTAAACGAGCATGTAGGTCACCTGGTGGAAAGCAATCACCACCGCCTATGGAGTACAGCAACACCAAGCGGTCGCCGATACATGGCCGGCCTATACTCCTCCTCAAGGGAGTTGCTATTTGGCTGTGAGGTGGAGGTACTTCCCCAGTAGGACAGCTCAAAAAATACGCTTACTAATTTCAAACAGTGACGTGTCAATGCACATCAATTTCCATCAAACCTGGTGTAAGTGTAAGTGGTTCATCAAGATCTTTGAACCAAAGCCAACTTCACCTGCACGTGGTGCACCCTGCTGACTGACAAACGAAGCTCTGGCGAAAGAGAGGTAGGGCGTAGCGTATTTTTAAGCTGCCCGACTAGGGAAGTACCTCCACCTCACAGAATACCGCAGCCAAATAACAATTTCCTTTGAGGGTTGTTGTGTTCCTGCCAGTGAGTGAGGTCACCAGAAAGGAAGGAAGGACATGCTGCGTTGGTAGCGGGGGTGGCGGCGCGCGAGCAATATTTTATGTTGCAAGCGTTAATATGGCTACAGTAACCGCTTCACATCAGGCGGGCGGTATGCTTGTCTGCCACCCGACGTAGTATAAAAAAAAAAAAAAAAAACCTAACACTTAAATAAAATCAATACTCCAAAAGCTTAAAAAAATCCCAAAACAACCGGTTTATTTCTACGAATCGCCAATAAAACCGGTGAAGCGTGACCGCGGACGAAGGTTACTTCCGTTTGTAGCTGAACCAATCGCCGAGTCGAGAAAATCAACAACGGAGAGAATGGATCTGTGCTCGAGGGTCGTAATGATGGCGGATTGGGGACGTTTCCATCGTTTCAGCTTTTAATATTGGGGTAAAAATATTTTTGAATAATTCTAAATGGCAACTTAATTTGGTTATATTGCTTTGTCTGGGTATTATTAAATAATGTTGTAACAGAAAGATTGTATCGAGCTGATTTTGTTTTGGTTTTTCCTGGCTCTTCCTATTTTCGTTGTATGTTTGTTTGTCATTTGTTTATGTTGATATTGTTGATTTATTGTGAACGAGGCATTATAATTTAAAACATAATTCTATAAGAAAAACACAGATTAATACATTTACTTTAATATACACGTTAATGATGACCGGGTTCAAAAGATCACATTACAAATAAGGGACATACAGGACTACTGATAAAATTACTCGTAGTAAGATCAATACTTGATTTAAATATACTTTCATCATCATCATCATCATCAGCCTGTATCTACCCACTGCTGGATATAAGCCTTCCCCAATGCCTTCCACCAGATACGATCCTCCGCCTTCCGCATCCAGCCGCTCCCAGCCGCTTTCTTAAGGTCATCGGACCATCTAGAAGAAAGGCGTCCTACACTTCATCGTCCTACGCGCGGCCTCCACTCCACCTTCACCACCATCCACCTTCCTCCCCCATCTGCCATCACTTACTCGGCATTAGGGGCCATCCATAAATTACGTCACACGAATTTCATGATTTTTTGACCCCTCCCCCCGTCCTTGTGACAGCTGGTCCCATTTGTGAGACTCCCCCCCTCCCTAGTGTGACGTTACATATTTTGCAAATTTACATCTAGAGTTGCAAATGTTTCTGAGTTTTTCGTTAAAAGTTCAAAGTTCGTGTTAACACTTAGATTATAGTAGATTTTGAAATTTGACGTCACGAAATTTAGGACCCCTCCCACCCCCTTGTCACGCTATGTCACACTTCATCGACCCCCTCCCTCCCCCTTAACGTGTGACGTAATTTATGAATGGTCCCTGTCTATTTATGTCTGTCCATTGCCATGAAACTCAAAATTTAGAAATTCTGACTTCGGATTCGTGTAGAGTATCAAAAAGTAGTAATGTAAAGTGACCTTGGTTTTCGGATATCAATTCGGGATTACGAAAATGCTGCGCGTCCCATGTTTTATTCTATAACAAGGTGGTTATACGCAGCATGGATCGGGGTATAGTGATTTAAAACTTTTAGTCCCGGACTACAAATGAAACCCACCCGGACGCCCTTCGGACGCCCTCCAAACTAGGACAAATCTAGGGAAACCCGGACGAATGGCAACCCTAATCGTGACAGACATCGCCAATTATTTAGTTGCAAATACACAACCCTAAAAATCTATATTTCACAAACTCAGATAGCTTACTGGCTGAGCTTAACCGCGACTACCACAACCCTTAATCGATTTTCTATTTGAAAATTTATAAATCTAAATTTAACTGAACGGTTTAAGCTAAGTGTACACTAGTTATTACATAGTTAACATAATCTGTTTTGATTAGTAAGTAGTCTTTACATCAGGTACATATCCCTACTAATAATATTCCAAATGAGAATGTGAGATTTTTTGTTACGCGTTCACGCCGAAACTGCTCAACCGATCATCATGGAACTTTATACACATATTCTCAAAGGTATTAGGAAGGATACTTTTTATTACAATTAAAAAAAAAAAAAAAAAAACAATCCAAAATCTACTCTACATTATGAAAAAACTGCCAAGTGCGAGTCGGATTCGCGCACGAAGGGTTCCGTACCGTTATCTATAAAAATTGCCAAAAAATCACGTTTGTTGTATGGAAGCCCCCCTTAAATATTTGTTTTATTTTTATTTAATTATTTATTTTTAAAGTGAATATATAACTAAATATTATGTGAGTATTTCAAGCGTCGTTATCAATTGCGAGCAAAAACGAGCAAAAAAAAACGACCAAGTGCGAGGCGGGCTCGTGCATTAAGGGTTCCGTACCATTGTCTATAAAAACGGCAAAAAAAAATCATGCCCGTTGTATGGGAGCCCCCCTTAAATATGAAATATTTGTTTTATTTTAATTTAATTATTTATTTTTAAAGTGAATATATAACTTAATATTCTGTGAATATTTCAAGCATCTACCTGTTGCCGTTATCAATATCGAGCAAAAATGAGCTAATAAATCAGGTCCGTTGTATGGGAGCCGCATTAAATATTAATTTTATTCTCTTTTTTAGTACTTGTAGCGGCAATTGAAATACATCATCTATGTAATTTTCAGTTGTCTAACTACCATGGTTCATGAGATACAGCCTGGTGACAGACGGACGGACGGACGGACAGCGGAGCCTTAGTAATAGGGTTCCTTTTTATCCTTTGGGTACGGAACCCTAAAAATACCCCAATCTGGAAGTATACTCTTTCTAATAAAAAAAGCTTTTTTTCAAATCGGTTTTTAAATGACGAAGTTATATAGTAACAAACATTAAAAAAAAATACAGCCGAATTGAGAACCTCCTCCTTTTATGGAGTCGGTTTAAAAAAAGTAAACGCGGTCGTAGCCGGGGGTGAAAGCCAGTATAAAATATTTGTGCAATCCTTTTCAGAAACACCCGCCAGTCTGTAGTTTTCCCAGTTCAAGAGCCATAATGAGTTTAATTAGGAAAATCTTGTAGAAGTTGCAAGCTTTGCAATTTGACTTTTTAAATTGCAGAATCGTCCAATTTAATTGCGAAACGTCTATTACAATAACACCATTCACCAGACCAAAGGACGTAAACTCAAAAGGACCAATTACTCAAAGGTAACTTCCGGTCCTTGCTTGCTGCAGTCTACATTGATTTCAAAGACTTACGTTCCAAGTTTATTAAGTACTGTGTAATCCTTTACAAAGTCTAGGCAAAGACAACTGCGTTAGAAACTTGGTTGTCTTTATTGAATGTGACAGTCTAATATGTATATGGCGAGCTCAGTGGCGTAGCGGTCACTTCGACACCAACGCTCGTGGGTTCGATTCCCACACAGGACAAACATTTGTGTGCATGAACGAACATGTCTGTTTGTCTTGGTCTGGGTGTTTTCTATGTATTTACAAAAAAAAAATGTATTTACGTATGTTTATCAGTTGTCTAGTACCCATAACACAAGCTTCGCTTACTTTGGGGCTAGATGGCGCTGCGTAATTTGTCTGACAATATTTATTTATTTATTTATTTAATAACTTAGTATGTAGTTCCAAACGCTACCAGATAAATGGCGCCGTCTAGCGGCCTAAATCGATTTTTGGTTTCTTTTTTATACAAACAAAAAAATAGTACTACGTACAGTATAGCCACTCCCTGCCGCTCTCTCGTGTCGACCTCACCTACCCTCTTAGACAAATCTGAAACAGTTTGTTTGGCATCGCACGCACACACGCTCATTTACGTGGTGCATAAACGTCATTGTGTAATAATAAACGACGCGATATTTGTATGGAGTGACCGGGGTGTAGTTTAAGCGTATTTCGCCAACAAACATAGTTTGGCATTAATTAAGAAATGTAATTAGTTTATGTAGATTAATTTAATAATAGACAGATTATAATAGTATATATAGTAGACTAGCTGCCCGCCCCGGCTTTGCACGGGTAGAAATTTTTCGTTTCTTTTCCTCGCAATTTTTATGTCTTTTCTCTCCATAAGAACCTTCCTTATACCTTAACGAAAATATAAAAATAAAAATTAGCAGAATTGGTCGAGCCGTTCTCGACTTTTGCGCTTAGCAACATTCATTTTAATATGGGACCACCTGGAGAGTGTAGCCTCTCAAACGAATAAGAATTATTAAAATTGCTGTACAATTGACGGAGAAATCATTGAATTAAAAAAAATACATACAGTCGAACATAGAACCGCCCTACAGGTATAATAAACAACAATAATAGGTAATTTCTGGGACAAAAACTATCTTATGTCCTTTCCCAGGACTCAAGGTATCTCTGCACCAAATTTCATCTAAATCGGTCCTGCTATTTAAGCGTGATGAGGTAAATCTGTCGCATTTAAAATGTATGGATTGGCGTTCTTTTGCTAAGGCGTCATTTTTATATTTCTTATAGTTTAGCTGAACCATATGGTTCTGCATCACGTGTTCCAAATCTAGGATTTTTATACCTCAACAAAAAATACTCATCATGTTGCACAACTTTTGCAAAGGCGTCAATTTTATATTTCTTATAGTTTACCGTAACCATTATGGTTCTGCATCAGGTGTTCCAAATCTTGGATTTATATACCTCAACAAAAAATGCTCATCAGGCTGAACAACTTTTGCTAACGCGTCATTTTTATATTTCTTATAGTTTAGCTGAACCATTATAGTTCTGCATCAGGTGTTTTAAATCTTGGATTTTTATACCTCAACAAAAAATGCTCATCAGGCTGAACAACTTTTGCTAAGGCGTCATTTTTATATTTCTTATAGTTTAGCTGAACCATTATGGTTCTGCATCAGGTGTTATAAATCTTGGATTTTTATACCTCAACAAAAAATGCTCATCAGGCTAAACAACTTATGCTAAGGCGTCATTTTTATATTTAATATAGTTTAGCTGAACCATTATGGTTCTGCATCAGGTGTTCCAAATCTTGGATTTTTATACCAAGATGGAAATTTCGTGTCCACGTTTTCAAATCGATACCATTTTCGTAATTGACGTCTCAGAAAATCATAGAATCAACACCCATATGATATTTCAACCCCATCGCACCCCCACAGGAGTGCTCTTGTGTCACGTCGGTTATGTTAGATTATAAAATAGCTGTTGTTTTCGGAATCAGCGACCCGATAAACCATAAAAACAATACCTATAACGATTTTCCGACGTTTGCATCTCATTTCACCCCTTTAGGGGTTGAATTTTGAAAAAGCCTGAAACACGTGTTTACTCATTTATCTACAGAAGTGCTCAAGTAAAGTTTCGTATAAAATAGTCCAACTAATCTTGTTCCCCATATAAACTTTGGACCCCCGTTTCACCCCCTTAGGTGTTGAATTTTCCAAATTCCCGTCTTAGTGAGCACCTACATCCTAAAAGGAACCCCCTTGCAAAATTTGGGACTCCTAGCACTTGTAGTTTCTGAGATTTCGTGATGAGTGAGTCAGTGATTTACTCTTTTATATATATAGATTATGTGACACAAAAAAATAAAAAAAAGTTTGTAAAAGCTACAAGAATTTGAGACATTTCTTTAGTCGAAACAGTAGATATAATAATGAGCCAGTAAAAAAACTTTAGCATAGTATTAGGGCTATTCAAGTATTACGTTAGCGCTTGAGGGGGGCGGGTGGTCTTTGCTTTGCTTATTTTCGATGACATGGTGGGTGAGGGGTCGATATCGTGATTACGTCAGCAGTTATTATTTACTTCTTTACACAAATGGCAACCCACAAATTGTCTGTGCTTGAAAACAAAACGCACATGTCAGGGATTCCCACAAATAATGAATACGATATAGGTACTCGCTTAGAAGCGAGTAGGGGCATTACCGCGCGCTACTCACTTGTCACTTGTCTAAATTTCTTCCGTCAATCTATTGTTTCGTTTCGATTCGAATGACGATTTGACTACCAATGATTACGTAAGCATGGGGGGGGGGAGAGATTTGCGTACTTTTGCTGACAAGGGGAAGCGGGGGCAAATAATTGTAAAAATCTGCTTACGTAATACTTGAATGGCCCCGTACCCGGTAGATTCTCGGAACAAAATATTTAAATTCCATTACACAGGGGAACCAATTAATGTAGAAAACACTGTACTGCGTCGTTTTTATGCGGATGACAGCACCGGGACGCTTATTATACAGACCGTGTAAACATCCTTTCTCTGATTTGGAGAAAAGTCCCGAATGAGATAAATGTGAAATTGAGTACTCTGACTACAGCATACGATAAGAAGCGATCAATCCTTGTCCAGTCTAACAATACCAGAACTACACGTGTTGTCGCCTATGTCGTGAAAACGGTGGGAGGGCGCAATATGGCGGCTCAGCAGCGACGACTTCTCTTCGCAACACTCGACCAGTAAAGACGTTTGCTAATGTCAACGTTCTAGTCAGTGTTGAACAGTAAAGCTACTAGCTAAATTAGATTTAGAGAATCATTACTATTATGGAGTAGAGAACTGTATAATGAAAGAATGGAAACACGTAGATATATGTACAGTAAGAGAACGAGTTTAACAAGTTAATATTACTTGTTAGAACAAATAGAGCAGACACAATGATTACATGGAAACCGTAACTAAGTAAAACAATTTAAAAAATATGTCAAATACAAAATAATATTATTTACTAGATGACCCGGTGAACTTTGTTTCACCTACATCTATCTACTTAATAAATATATACGATCTAAGATCTGTGTCTCTTTAAGAAGATCCTACCCTGTGTGCCCGAACCTGGAGGATGTGCCATTGCAATACATTTGTTTCCTAACTTGCCGCTTTCCATAATTTTTTACAAAACCAGCTTAAAGTTTGGCAGTAGTTTGCTGGCCATGTCCGAGAATTCCTGACGCGTTCCTTCTACGAAACTTCGCGCATACTGCGCAGCATATTCAACTCCATGAAAGACAACACCTGTACGTATCGCTCAAGTATTGACGATTTTTTACTAACTTATAAAATGGTCTAATCTTGGATTTATATATTTGTCCTTTCAACATGACGAAATTTCGAAGTCACAGATGTCACTGGTTACCTTAAGCCACTTAGTCCAAGCTACTGAAATCTCGCAGTCGATTCTATCCGATGATCGAAGAACAGATCCCAAGTACTTAAACCGTCCGTGCATTCGATCATATCCTTAAGTGCACGGTCGTGGGATCTGTTGTTTTGCAGCCCAAGTCTTTCCCGTATTCGGATTCAGCCCATAGTTCTCAAGTGACCTCTTCCATTAATTCACTTTAATTAATTAATGTCCGGTTTTCTCTTAAATATTTTTTTTTCTTGTAGAAGCTTTTTTCTCATTCTTCTTTTAGAGTTAGAGTAGGATTTGTATCAGCAGATGTTCTAGCTATAGGTGTATTTTCCAAGACGTCATCTGCATATATTTCATCGTCTTGAACTACAACTTTTTCTATAATTTTATTTATTTCTTGGCGTAAGTATTGCAACTTTTCTTGTCATGAAGAATGTATATTTACGATCTGTATTTTTGGTTTCTTCATCGTACTTTTTTGGATTTTGGAAATAAATAAAAATTTACTTAGTCTTAGCGCCAAATTCTTTATTTGCGGGATCCGCGGATCCGCCCTTTGAATGTGCGGGATCCCGCAGATTAATTAAAGCATCGTAATCGCACGGGAATGCGGGATCCCGCTTTGCGGGATTGCAATTCCTAGTCACAGATGACACTGGTTACCTCAAGCCACTTAGTCCGAGCTACTGAAATCTCGCAACCGATGCTATCCGATGATCGAAGAACAGAACCCAAGTACTTGAACTGTCCGTGCATTCGACCATATCCTTATGTGCACGGTCGTTTGGGGATCTGTTGTTTTGCAGCCCAAGTACTCGATCTTTCCCGTATTCGGATTCAGCCCATAGTTCTCAAGTGACCTCTTCCATTAATTCACTCATCGCACCAACTGCCCTCTATCCGCATCCGCCAGTGCAATTATATCAGCATTCATGGACACCTACCGGCTAAGCTGACGATCGAGAAGACGATCCCCACCGGTGTTTCTGATCACGAAAATCAAACTTCAACTTAGAAGTATGATACTTGTGTTTAGCTTAACTGACAGTAACTCTGGAGCTCTACGGACTAAGCTGAATATGCTTGTAAGACCTATTTTTGGAATCAAAATATTCGATGGTAATCGGCTTCAGCTTCGGCGGTAAGGTCCATGTGGATCCATGATACTACTTGACAATTCGTCTAATATATAAGAAACCACAAATGTCTAATATATAATAATATGCCTAATATGAACAAAAACAGACTAAGACTGATCGCTGGAGGACACCGGCGTTAATGGGAATTTTGTCTCTCCTCTCCGATAGAGGTCTAAACTATGGATTTGGAATTTCGGTACATGTCTCGGATGATGTCGATATAAAAACCTGGCAGCCCGTATTCGGATTCAGTAAAGATAGTTCTCGCCAAATAAAATATGATTATATTAAAATTACAGATTTAGGTACTTCAGAAAATAATGAGGATCCGTTTTATTTTGTAATAGGTATCACCTTGGTTAACATGACAGACCTTTATAATGTGATGTAGGTCTTACCATATGCAAAGTTATACAACTCTATGTGAATCCACAAATCTCGTTCTGTGTTCGGCCCCTATTTTCTGGTCTATTCGCATTGCTGACACTGGTTACATTTTTTGCAATCATTTTTGTAATTTACAATCCGAGTGTTTATGAAATTTACAAATTTCTTGAGACTCTGTTCAAAGACAAGTTGTGAGGATTTTGTCAATTTGAAGTTGACAGATGGTATTGAGCCTGTAAGTCTTAGGAATTAATATAATCTTCCCGCGACCAGAGGGCTGGCCTATTTCTCGCTCAGCGAATAAGCATTGCCATCCAGCGAGGCAATGCTGCTAGCCTTCTGACCACGTTACCCTTTGATGGCGATGCGGAAGAATTTTTTGATGCTATTTAGATATTATATTTTATTAATTTTAATTAGTTTTTGTTATTTCCGTTTCTTTTTTTGTTTGTATATATAGTTTTTATATGTAGATTTTTGGACAAATTTCTTCTACAATTCCTGTACACCTCAGAAGAAAATTCATCCTCATATATTAAAAGCGAAATTTGTAGATCCAAAAATTTTGTACCTATGTTTTTAATGACATGGTTCTCGTTCTGTATTAATATATCAAAGACCGGCAGTACACACTGGTTAACGTTAGTTTTCAAATAATGGACTAAAACACTAACCAAATATAAAATATGGATGGAGGACGTCCATCAATAGCAATATGCTGGCATAAACTGGATAAAGGTGACAAGTAACATAAAGACATGGAGAATGAGAGAGGAGGCATTCATTCGAAGACGTAATAGATAGACTTATAACCAGCTAATTGAATAACACGACTTTCCTACTAATTTCTTCCTATTCCTACTCCTACTAATTTGTTAAATTAAAAATGTTTCCATATGGAGGCAATTCAATATTAAGAATAATAACAAAATCGGGCGATACAGTTTGATATTGCAGCTACAAATCTATCATCTCCATCCAAAATTCAATTACACCACTGGATAGATGAAGAATCAAAGTATTTATTAGGCTAAGTAAAGGAATATGGAAAATCGCGTGCGGGGGAGGGGGAAGCGCTGCCATTTTGAGATAATTTTAGTGTGTATAAAATATTCACGTACAACACACGGCTGTGTCCATGACGCAGCCACGCACATTTTTATTTTGTTTAAATTTTTTGTGAGTACTAAGGCAGCCGTAGTTTACCCCCGGGACTGCAGTAAAAAAAAAAAAAAAAATTGTTAATTGCTTTTCTGGTGGTCGGCGCTTTTAATCCTGGCTACACAGGAGATACAGTGATGGGAATGTAAGGTGGTTCACCTTACTGTCCCGACCTCTGTCACTCTCATTTTTGCTATCGAATACACCATACCGTCTAACTTTAGGGAAAATATTAAACTGATCCACAAAAGAACCTTATTTGCACATTAAATTAATCTGATCGAATATCAAATCCTGCATTTGATGTATTAAGTATAAGTATTTTTTGATATGCAAAACAGGTTAGGTTAGGTATGCAATGCAATTTACGAAATATCGCGGTCTCGGCTCGGAATACACTTTTGTGCCCTTCGGAGTCGAGACCCTGGGTTCGTGGGGTCCTAATGCGCTTAAATTAATGAATGAGCTCTCCAAGCGCCTAGTCGAGACCACTGGTGACCGAAGAGCTGGCGGCTTTCTCGCACAACGCATTAGTATTGCCATACAACGAGGAAACGCTGCCAGCATCTTCGGTACAATGCCACGGGGGCCTTTTTTAAATAATATGTAGTTTTATTTGTATTTTTTATTTAGTTTCTTAGAAATAATTGTATTTATGAAGTTTGAAAGAATAAATATACCAGGTATGCAATGTATTTATTTGATGTTACGTTATATAGTATCCTAACTTTAGTATCAAAGTTATACTTCATTTCCTCACATGTATATGAAAGCCGTTTTGTGTCAAACTTGAAGTTAATACTGTTATACAAAGGAGATTGGCAAGTTTTACATAACGGGGGTGAATTAGGGCTCAAATTAAATTTATACAACTTGCGTAAAGGATGTTAGGCAATGTATCGCGATACTGTTATAAATTCTGGCAGAAGAAACAATATTAGACGATCTTTTACGACGAGCTCGGTGGCGTAGCGGTCAAAGACGCGGCTTCGACACCAACGCTCGTGGGTTCGATTCCCACATAGGACAAACATTTGTGTGAATGTCTATGAACATGTCTGTTTGTCGTAGTCTGGTTGTTTCTATGTATCATAAGTATGTATTTACAAAAAAAAAATGTATTTACATATGTTTATCAGTTGTCTAGTACCCATAACACAAGCTTCGCTTACTTTGGGGCTAGGTGGCGCTGTGTAATTTGTCTGACAATATTTATATTTATTTATTTATTTTATATGCATGGATTAAAAGAAGTAAAAGGTTTAAAAATCCAAGAGATGCGAGTATGTCTATCGTCATCACCATTCCTGCCAAAGCACGATAGGGTTGTAAGTGGTTCATCAACATCTTTGAACCAAAGCCAACTTCACCTGCACGTGGTGCACCCTGTTGACTGACACACTAAGCTCTGGTGAAAAGAGAGGTAGGGCATAGCGTACTTCTTAAGCTGCCCGACTGAGGAAGTACCTCCTCACAGAAATAATACACGGCACAATATATATTGAAATAAGACCTGTAAAAAACTGTATTAGCAAATAAATGATTTATGATTAGAATACCGCAATTCTCTTGAGGGTTGTTGTGTTCCTGCGAGTAAGTGATGTTGACTTTGGTTCAAAGATGGGTTGACATTTTTGTTGTTGGTTTGAAATTTGGTTCGCTAGAAAGAAAGAAAGGAGTATTGGCTAGCAACGGATCGGCGACACCTTGGTGTTGCTGATCTCTATGGGCAGTGATATTGCTTTACATCAGGTGACTCATAGCTTGTTTGCCCTCTCTCACATAAAATAAAATATTAATTATTTCGGCAGTCAGTTTCCATAAACACACAGAAGATTTTTTTATACTACGTCGGGTGGCAGACAAGCATACGGCCCACCTGATGTGAGGTGGTTACCGCAGCCATATTAACGCTCGCAATATTAAAAATATCGCTCGCGCGCCGCACCCCCACTGCCAATGCAGCATCTCCTTCCTTTCTGGTGACTCATTCGCAGGAACACAACAACCCTCAAGGGAATTGTTATTTGGCTGCGGTATTCTGTGAGGTGGAGGTACATTCCCCAGTCGGGTAGCTTACAGTTACGCTGCCTACCTCTCTTTAAATATAGTATAAAGATATTAGTGCTAATACAATTTTAATATTCAAAGTTATGTTGCGTCGATGGAGCGTGTCAATATATAAACCCTTTTGTATTTATTCTGTACGAGTACCTACATCACCTGCAGTATCTGTCATCCGGCTGAAGTTCCCTGTTTATAGCCTACAAATCGCTGAAAGCCGGCCAGAATCTTTACTATCGTTTTATGATGTGCCGCCTCAATAAAATTCGAGCTGTTTACGGCTTTACTGTTGGCGAGAAGGTCTTTTAACTGGCCGATTGGTCGTCAATAAATGTAAGGTTTGGGAATCGCTGGTGGCTTGTACGTGCTATGTTTGAGAATGGGAAGTGCTCTGCAAAGTGGTACTAGAACAATGAAATTTGAGTTGCAAGTTACTCATCCCCATCTTTAAAGCCTGAGCCAACCTCACCTGCACGTGGGGCACCCTGCTGAATCAATGATGAGGCAACTATAAGCAATCATAAGATTCCCGACTGGGATAGTACGTTTACCTTACAGACTATCGCAGCCAAATTCCCTTGAAGGTTGTTGTGTTGCTGCGAATGAATTATTCCCAGTCGCCCCCGCGCCACCGGAGGCAAATGGGAATAAAAATTCTCAGTCGCCGCCAGTGGCGGTGTAAGTTTGGGGTGTAAGTGGTTCATCAACATCTTTGAACCAAAGCCACCTTCACCTGCACGCGGTGCACCCTGCTGACTGACAAACGAAGCTCTGGCGAAAAGAGAGGTAGGGAGCGTAATTGTAAGCTACCCGACTGGGGAATGTACCTCCACCTCACAGAATACCGCAGCCAAATAACGGTTCCCTTGAGGGCTGTTGTGTTCCTGCGAGTGAGTGAGGTCACCAGAAAGGAAGGAGATGCTGCGATGGCAGCGGGGGTGGCGGCGCGCGAGCGTTAATATGGCTACGGTAACCGCTTCACATCAGGCGGGCCGTATGCTTGTCTGCCACCCGACGTAGTATAAAAAAAAAAAAAAGTGGCGACTGGGAAATCCTTGCCCCCACTTCAGTATTGCTGTACATTGCTTGCTCCATCGTAGAGTGTAATAGGATTAGGATATACACATTAGTCCCGTATATTTCCTACTTTACAATCATTTATTCATCAACTCATAGAGAAGTTCCCAAAAATATCAAGTATCTTTTTCTATTAAAGGAAAGGCAGTGAACAATGAATTGCCATTTTGCTGATCACCGCTGTTAATCCTGGCTACACAAGAGACACAGCGGTAGGAATGTGCGGTGGGCGCACGTCCCGTAGCTCAAAAACATAACATTTATTCACCATTTAACGCTTTATTAATACTAGCAAAACCACATTTTAATGTAAACAGAAGAAAAACAGTGCATATTGCTATAATCTGTTGCGGTGTCACCATCCGTCATCCGATAATGCTGTATGCGAAATAAGTTAGGTCTGCGCAATTTTGTTCTTTATTGCCTTCATTTTACAGTTTCATATCAAATAGCATGTTAAATATCTGTGTCGTGCTTATTTATTTGCGACATTGCTAGTGAAATTATAGTTCATTATTCAATGATGATTGAAAATGGTGGACTTAAAATGGAACTGCAATTGGATTATCCATTATTTTGTAGAACTATTTTTATACCAGTAATGCTGCGGCTACACTACCTTACCGTCTACCGGGCTGTTACCGCAATAATTGTGACATTAAATTACCGTTTAAATTACTGCGTGAAGTGGTGTGGTTACACTAGACTTTACCTAGATATGTCAATAAATTAGGCGGTAAAAATAAAAATTTTCAAGATGGAGGTTGAAGCTGCAGCTGTTATATTTATTTTGATGGTTTCGGTCTTTTTTCTTCTTCAAATCATCATTGTACACCGCGATTTTTATCGGGGGATACCCGACTGAAAGCCCATAAAAAGATACGGTTCGCATTGGAATAATACCAAAACTCAAGCTTTTTTCATTTGACCACTCCATGTCGGTCGATACGTGCGTCGCCGTTGAGCTCATGTTGCACACTGGACAAACGGTAGTGTGGCCACAAACGCATTAATTACTGCGGTAATTCTCTTTGATGTGCGAAAAAAGATCGCCGCCGGAGCTATTGTCTACCGCCATTTGCCATATTGATTGGCATTGTAAAATTATGGCCATAAATCGTGGTTACACCTAGGCGTTGTTGAAATTATGGCAATAATTATTGGCATATCACGGTAGTGTAGCCGCAGCATAAGGTAGTAATTGGGAAACCGCGCTCGGTTACCCAATTGCTACCTAACTGGTATAAAAATAGCGATGGTTCTTTAATTAAAGCTATTGACAAACATCTTCCGCTTAGTCGGTAAAGCTCTAGGAATTCTACCAGCTAAGTTAAACATAATTATCAACAATGAAAGCAGTAGTTGGCCGTGTGGTTTCCGGCAGACTAGAATAGAATCACTCCGTGTCTTCCCGTGGATGTCGTACAAGGCGACTAAGGGACATTATAAAACATCGATCAGGCCTCCCCAACCCGTCTGGCCAGCGTGGGGAGTATAGGCCAAATCCTCCTTCTGTCTGGGACGGACGAGAGGGTCGTGCTCCTGTAGTGGGGACTAAAATGACCTGATGATGAAGCAGTAGTTTCATTTTGGCAGTCAAAAACTACGATGGTAATCGGCTTCAGCTTCGGCGGTATGCATGAATATGTCTGTTTATCTTGGTCTGGGTGTTTTCTAAGAATTATACGTATGTATTTACAAAAAAATTTGGCCGTGTGGTTTCCGGCAGACTAGAATAGATCCACTTCTCTTCCCCACGTCACACGTCTCTTCCCGTGGATGTCGTACAAAGCGACTAAGGGGAATATATTATAAAACATCCCAACTCCCCAATCCGTCTGGCCAGCGTGGGGAGTGTAGGCCAAGTCCTCCTTCTGTCTGGGACGGACGAGAGACGGTCGTGCTCCTGTAGTGGAGACTAAAATGACCTGATGATGATGATTTACAAAAAAAGGGTATGATTTAAGTATAATAATCAGTTATCTTGTACCCATAGTACAAGCTTTGCTTAGTTTGGAACTAGATGGCATTGTGTAATTCGTTCAGGAATATTTAAAAAAACTTATCGAGCGAAGTCCAGCAACGTCACCTGATATCCCTGGCGACACGTCTCGCAAGACATTCGTCCCCTTGTGTATCCCTGTCTTTAAGAGATAGTCTTGTCAGTAGAGCTTCTAAATAATAATATAGCACAAACCTTTCACCTTGAGGAGTTCGATGATGAGCGATGAGCGATTCGATGAGCGTTTCAGTCTAATCGAACACGCAAGTTAAGCAAGTTGGGTGTAAGTTGTTCATCAACATCTTTGAACCAAAGCCAACGTCACCTGCAAGCCTTCACCATGCTGACTGACAAACGAAGCTCTGGCGAAGAGAGGTAGAGAGCGTAAATTGTAAGCTGACTGGGGAATGTACCTCCACCTCACAGAATACCGCAGCCAAATAACGGTTCCCTTGAGGGCTGTTGTGTTTCTGCGAGTGAATGAGGTCACTAGAAAGGAAGGAGATGATGTAATGGCAGCAGGGGTGGCGGCGCGCGACCGATATTTTATGTTGCGAGCGGTAATATGGCTATGGTAACCGCTTCACATCAGTATAAACCGTAGCCTAACCATGCTCCTGAGGGCACGTTAAGCCGTCGGTCCCGGCTGTTGTCCTTAGATGATAGTCGTTAAGCCAAGTCAGTGGCCTTTTAGTTGCTTTAAGTTGGAGTATGCTCTAAAGCCCTTCGATTGAGTGGAGACCCGTATCCCAGCAGTGAGATAAATAAGGATTGAAGACTTTCCGGGGATAAAAATCCCTGGAAAAATATCTGATTCCCACGTCACAAAGTCAAAGTGAAAGTGAAAGTCAAAATATCTTTATTCCTTGGACTTTATAAAGCACTTAGAAACGTCATACAAATTAAATATAAGAACATGTATCTAAATCATTATTACTCTAAATCCGCAGAGCTTAGATTCACTTTCATCACACTATCTTGAATGTGAAAGTGAATTTAAGTGCCAGTTCCGGACAAAAAAGTTTTATAAAAATAATGACCACGCGGGCCAAGCCGCGGCCACTAGCTAGTCATTAATAAGCTATGCAAAAATGTGCCTTATTAATACGAACACCATTCCGAGAACGCTGCGATGTAATGGATGTAACTATTAAGGGCAGATCTAGTGTAAACACGCCTTAACATACTCCAAAGTGCCATTAAAAAACTTGGCTCATAACCTCAAATTACCCTAAAATGTTACACGCCAGTTTATTACCTCTGTTTGGTGTACGGCCAAAAATGGCTATATCTCCTACCAGACATCGTCATAATGCCGCTTTATTATTGCTATTACTCCGTCTGACATTTTGAACTCTATCACGAAGGAAATAACGAACTGTCGCTTTGAGTAAGTTTTATTAGAGTTGATTTGATCAGTGTTTAAGTGAGGTATAGCGGAAAACGTCTATGTTAAAAGTTTTCTGTCTATGAACAATTTTTGGGGTGTATGTAGTTCATCATCATCTTTGAACCAAAGCCAACTTCACCCGCACGCGGATTACCCTGCTAACGGACAAACGAAGCTCTGGTGAAAAGAGAGGTAGGGAGCGTAATTGTAAGCTGCCCGACTGGGGAATGTATACCTCCACGTCACAGAATAAAAATTCCCTTGAGAGTTGTTGTGTTCCTGCGAGTGAGTGAGGTCAGAAAGGAAGGAGATGCTGCGTTGGCAGCGGGGATTGCGGCGCGCGACCAATATTTTCTGTTGCGAGCGTTAATATGGCAACGGTAACCGCTTCACATCAGGCGGGCCGTATGCTCGTCTGCTACCCGACGTAGTATAAAAAAAAGAATGACTGCGGACACATACGAACTCCGACTTACTAGCAAATGGACTTGTGGACTTGTGGTCTTGTGGTGTGGTGGTGTGGTCCTTGATATTTGTACGTTGAAACTTTTAAATACATAAAATATAACATTGTAAGCACCACGTCTCTTTACTCTATCAAACGCCGCTATATTAAATTAATTATTAAAATATGCTTTGATATTTTAGCGCTGGAAGGAATATGTTTCTGGAAGTATCCGTTTTCAAAACACGCTTTCATACAAAGAGAAGGGATAATTTGACGCCCTGTCTGAACATAATAAACCTAATAACCAACTTAATAACTAACTTTTGGGGTGTAAGTGGTTCATCAAGATCTTTTAACCTAAGCCAACTTCACCTGCACGTGGTGCACCCTGCTGGCTAACAAACGAAGCTCTGGCGAAAAGGGAGGTAGGGAGCGTAATTGTAAGCTACCCGACTGGGTAATGTACCTCCACCTCACAGAATACCGCAACCAAATAACAATTCCCTTGAGGGTTGTTGTGTTCCTGCGAGTGAGTGAGGTCACCAGAAAGAAAGGAAGGAGATGCTGCGTTGGCAGCGCGGGTGGTGGCGCGCGAGCAATATTTTACGTTACAAGCGTTAATATGGCTACAGTAACCGCTTCACATCAGGCGGGCCGTATGCTTGTATTCCACCCGACGTAGTATAAAAAAGAAAAATTTAAATACTTCTGCAACATTTTAACATCCTGGTATTATTGTAAATGTCTAACAATAAAAGTTTATACATTTATTGACATGATAACTTCTTAAATTTAAGAACGCCAGCTGCACGCACGAAAAGCATGACTCATTGTCACCTTTCGCCTGAGCTGAGCGAGCAAGCGAGAGCGCGGAAGAATCAATAGAGAGGCACGATCGGCCAAAGCGTTAGGCTTGTGACGCATCTATCTCTCTTCCGATCCATCGGCCGATGTTTTCTTATGACGTTATCACGTAAAATTATCGTCCGTAAACCGACTTTACAGACAAACAGTTTTAATTTTTTTTATTTATACTACTTCGGGTGGCAGACAAGCATACGGCCCGCCTGATGTGAAGCGGTTACCGTAGCCATATTAACGCTCGCAACATAAAATATCGCTCGCGCGCCGCCACCCCCGCTGCCAACGCAGCATCTCCTTCCTTTCTGGTGACCTCACTCACTCGCAGGGACACAACAACCATCAAGGGAATTGTTATTTGGCTGCGGTATTCTATGAGGTGGAGGTACATTCCCCAGTCGGGTAGCTTACAATTACGCTCCCTACCTCTCTTTTCGCCAGAGCTTCGTTTGTCAGTCAGCAGGGTGAACCGCGTGCAGGTGAAGGTGGCTTTGGTTCAAAGATGTTGATGAACCACATAAACCCCGTAAATACTACTACTGGTGAAACATTGAAGTGTAGTCAATGAATACGCTTCTACAATAAACTTCCAAACGACGCGTTTAAATTATCCATGGGTAAATTTAAGAAATATATCAAAACTGAAATACAATAGTAAGCCTTTTGACATAGTCTATGTCAAAAGGCTTACTATTGTATCTCAGGTTACATAAATGATAAAAGTATTTGGAAATGAATTGCTCTTGATAAGTTATGTTAATGATTGTATTTGTATTTAATGCAACGATATTGGCAATTAAAAGAGTCGGCCTTGAGTTTCTTGCCAGTTCTTCTCAAGAAGCCCCGTCGCCGGAACTGGCACTTAAATTCACTTTCACGTGGCATATGCTTCCTTCCTTGCAACCTCACTTCCTTGCAGAAACTCTACAACCCTCACAGAAATATTGGTCTTTTAAACAGGACCGGGGCCCACAACATATTCCCAGCACTGTGTGGAGACACAGTGCTGGGAATTTGTTACACACTAATTAAAATTGTTTAACTACACAGGAGTGTGTAGACTCCATTGCAGTCCCGGAGGTAAAACTACGGCCTTGGAACTCACAACGAATTTAATCAGGAGAAATTAGTAGGAGTAAGAAGGTTTTGGAATTTGACTTCCCCTCTTACCTTTGTGACAAACAGCAATATGCCAAATAAAACATTAAAAGCCTAAAGTTATAGTCAAATGAAGCTCGACTGCCGTGCACCCTGGATTTTATGTATCTACTATTGGGGAACTACACTTTATTAATGTTGTTTAGTCCCTCTGAATGTAAGAGGTTACATCTGAATATCCCTCTCCAATAAAAAATATAATAATTGTTTGTTTTGTTACTGTCATCACCAACTTCCTATAACTACAACGATTAAAAGGTCCCGATTAAAATCGACTTGTTTTATATGTCTGTCTATGTCATCATAGCTGCCAAGTAGTCTATGTCATCGTAACTACTACTACTATTGTGAGTATGGGCCGAAACACCTATCCACGTTGCGGCGCCGTGCCGCGCCGCAACGCAACGCGCCACCGAACGTTGCGTTGCGGTGACACGAAACAAAGCTTTCTACTGCCGTATGTAGGGCAACAATTTTTTGTGATTTTTGGATGTTGGTAGACGTATGTAAAAAAATAGCAAAAAGTGATACACTTTGTTAATGTTAAAGTTTGATTAATCGTTTACGTTTTATTACTTTTTCTATCGGCACTGCCGATTTTGGCGGTGCGGTGCCGCGACGCGGTTATGTGTTTCGGCCCTAAGAGGGGAAGTCAAATTCCACAAGCTTCTTAGGGCCGAAACACATAACCGCGTCGCGGCACCGCACCGCCAAAATCGGCAGTGCCGCCCGCCGCTACGCAGAATTTTGCGATGTGTACTACGCCGCACATAGTGTACAAAAGTAACATAAAATAATCTTTTAATCAAACTTTAATGTTAACGAAATGTAACATTTTTTACATACATTCGATAACATTGAAAAATCACAAAAAAATGGTTGCCGTACGTTATGACAGCACAACGCTTTGTTTCGCGGCGCCGCAACGCAACGCTCGGTTGTGCGTTACGTTGCGGCGCGTCGCCGCGACGCGTTAATGTGTTTCGGCCCTTAGCAATGTGAGAGTTTAATATTTTAATATACTTAGTCTGTCTCAATTCTCTAAAATGTCTTCACTCTTCTGTGATGTGGAGTTCCCTATAGGTATCACCATAACATAATCTCAAGGGCCGATCCAGGCGGAGGGTCAATGGGGTCATGACCACCCCCTGGGCTGGGTTCAAGACCTAGCTGGACCACTAATTAAAATTGTTTAACTTAACGTTTTTATAATATATGTTTGTCATAATATAGATTAAGTACAGTAAAATATCTACTTTTTACCTATTATTATCAAAATTTAATTATAACTTGAGTGTGACTTGACAACAACTATGTGACCGCACCCTGGCGCCAAAGCTGGATCCGCCCTTGTAAACGATACGACTACATAAGCTTTACAAAAAAACTACAACTGAAATGAACTAGTTCAAACTTATTTCGCCGCCAATTCAAAGTTGAAGACATTTTTATTACAGTTCCAAAGTACTTGAACAATTAAATATGTATTAAGTGAATAGATGCGGGTTTAACTTGAACTTTTATGTCACAAGTTCTATTAAAAGTTTTTTAATAGTGGTATTACAGGGAATTTTGTTTGATCCCTATTAAAGTTCCATGACTTGACTTTAAGTTTAGTAAATTGTGGCAAGTTTCATTTCTGTGCCAGTCCGTGCAAACAGCCACATTGGATTATAAAGTATTTGACATACTGAATGTGTTTTTTTGTACTAATTATATATAATGAATTTGACGAGCTCGATGGTTGTATATGGCCACTTTGATTTCGAGGAAACTTTGACTTTCTTTTCGGGGTGTAAGTGATTCATCAACATCTTTGAACCAAAGCCAACTTCATCTGCACGCGGTGCACCCTGCTGACTGACAAACGAAGCTCGGGCAAAAAGAGATAGAGAGCGTAATTGTAAGCTACCCGACTGTGGAATGTACCTCCACCTCACAGAATACCGCAGCCAAAAAACGGCTCCCTTGAGGGCTATTGTGTTCCTGCGAGTGAGTGAGGTCACCAAAAAGGAAGGAGAGGCTGCGAAGGCAGCGGGGGTGGCGGCGCGCGAGCGATATTTTATGTTGCGACCGTTAATATGGCTATGGCAACCGCTTCACATCAGACGGGCCGTATGTTTGTCTGCCACCCAACGTAGTATAATAAAAAAAAAGTCATCGGCTTCAGCTTCAGCGGTTGCGCCCCTGATGCAGAATGAACAACAGAACATTTATTATGAAAAATTCTTATACATTTACCGTAGTATATAATACCAAGACATAATATACGTTTTTACAGACTTAAAAGTTGAAGTCTTAAAAGACGTTTAAATTTACTTAAGTGCCCCTTAGTGTCATATTAATTTATTATTCTTTATAGTGACTAATAAAGCAGGTTTTTAAACTCTTTTGACGACAATGTCGCGGCTATTTTGACGAGCCCGGTGGTCGAATGGTTAGCAATGGCCACTTTGACTCCGAGGTCGCGGGTTCGATCCCCGCACAAGACAAACATTTGTGTGCATGAACAAATCTGTTTGTCTTGGTCTGGGCGTTTTCTATGTATATATTTACAAAAAAATGTATTTAAGTATTATACTAGTTATTTAAGTACCCATAGTACAAGCTTTTCGCTTTTTTTTTTATACTACGTTGGGTGGCAGACAAGCATACGGACCGCCGGATGTGAAGCAGTTACCGTAGCCATATTAACGCTCGCAACATAAAATATCGCTCGCGCGCCGCCACCCCCGCTGCCATCGCAGCATCTCCTTCCTTTCTGGTGACCTCACTCACTCGCAGGAACACAACAGCTCTCAAGGAAACCGTTAATTTGGGACTAGATGGCGCTGTGTAAATGTCCAGGAATATTCATTTATATTTATTTATTTTGTTTTTAAAACAAGTTTTCTTCGACATTGTTCATTTAAGAGTACTCTTTCAAGCCTTGCAACGAATCTAGTGTCACTAGTATGAAAGTAAAAACCAGTCAACTGTGAGTCGGACTTGTACATGAAGGGTTCTGTACCTTTGTACAATTTTTCCATACAAAAACACGTTTCTAGCTATTATGGTTCCAGAGATAGAACCCTGAGAGTTAACAACGCTGAAAAATACACATTTTTCGAATGGTGATCCCTTTACTTTTTAACTTTATTTTATTTATAATATTTGTTTTATATCATTTTTGTTGTGGAGTGTAAGTGGTTCATCAACATCTTTGAACCAAAGCCAACTTCACCTGCACGCGGTGCACCCTGCTGACTGACAAACGAAGCTCTGGCGAAAAGAGAGGCCTACCTCTCTTTTCGCCAGAGCTTCGTTTGTCACCAGAAAGGAAGGAGATGCTGCGATGGCAGCGGGGGTGGCGGCGCGCGAGCGTTATTTTATGTTGCGAGCTTTAATATGGTTACGGTAACCACTTCACATCAGGCGGGCCGTATGCTTGGCTGCCACCCAACGTAGTATAAAAAAAAATTGTTATTATAATGTCCAACAGTAACACATAATCGTTGAAAATTTCTAGTATGCTAGACACTAGAAATTCCGGTTTAAGTCACCATGTCACAGACAGAACGATCACGCAAGTTAAGCAACGTCGACCGAAGCCTGGGGGTGAGTTTTTTTTTATCAACTAAAGTGGCAAACAAGCATATGGCCCGCCTGATGGAAAGCAGTTACCGTAGCCTATGAACGCCTGTAACACCAGGGGCAACACACGCGCGTTGCCGACCCTGTAAAAACCTCTTCACGCCCTTTTTGAAGAACCCCATGCTGTAGTCTCCTGAGAAAACCTCGACAGGCAGTTCATTCCACAGTTTGACAGTACGCGGGAGAAAACTTCTCTAGAACCGCACGGTACGCGACCACTTAGGCTCCAATGTGTGAGGATGAATTCCCTGTCGATGATGAAGGTTTATTTATATCTAGCTCCTCCGTGCTTCGGAAGCCACGTTAAGCCGTTGGTCCCGGCTGTTGTCATTAGATCACAGTCGTTTAGCCAAATCAGTGGCCTTTGGGCGGTTTGAAAACACTGGCCTCCGCTAACCCGCAGTTGAGCAGCGTGGTAGAGCATGCTCTAAACCCCTTCGATTGAGGGGAGACACGTATCCCAACGGAAGATGATTATGGATTGATACGGAAACTTCAGACACAATATAAATGTACACAAGCGGCCTTAATGCTATACGTAGGTCACACTAAAAGTTTTGCGTAACTTAAAAAAACAACATGTTATAACCAAAGTATTATGTTTATTGCTTTTCAAAATACTCTCCTTTACATTGTAAACATTTTTTCATGCGATCGAACCATTTTTTTAAACAGGAGGACCACAGATCTGAAGGCATGTTTTCTACGTGCTGATTGAACGCTATCACTGCCTCTTCGGAGTTGGTAAAAGTGAAACCTCTCATCAAATCTTTGATTTTGGGGAAAATACAGAAATCACAAGGTGCTAGGTCGGGGCTATGTGCAGAATGGGTGACCAGTTGTACTTTTTCGGAAGCAAAAATGACTTTGTTTTGTTGGCCGTGTGTGAAGAAGCGTTGTCATGATGTAGGAGAACGCGGCTTTTTGGTCGTCTTTCGCGAACTTTTTCTAACACCCTGGGTAAACTAATGGTAGAATATCACTCAGCATTAACACTCTTTTGATCTTCAAGTGAAATTGTGCAGATGGGACCCGTAGCTGAGAAAAAAATCGCGATCATTTTTGTACCAACGTTTCTCGCCTGCCTCACTTTTGTTGGCCTGTTCTCATTTCCAAACACCCATTCACAAGATTGCTGTTTTTTTTTCGGGTTCAAAACAATAAATCCACGTTTCGTCTCCTGTGACAATGTCATAAACAGCATTAGAATGTCCGTGGACGTACTTCAGTAGCATCTGTGAGCACCATTCCACGCGAGCCCGCTTCTGCTCCGCTGTCAGTTCATGAGGGATCCAACGACAACAAAGTTTCCGAACTTTTAATTCTTCGTGTAATTTTTTCTGAATTTGGCTCATACCAATCCCCAATAGTCCTTGAATTGTCTCATAGGTAATCTGCGGGTTTACTTCAATTAGCCGCTTAACAGTAGCCACATTATTTTCGTTGACGGCAGTTGAAGGCCGCCCTTCACGAAATTCGTCATGTAAAGAAACCCGACCTCTCTCAAATTCAGCAAACCATCGCCTCACGGTGCTTAAACAAGGTGCTTCTCTCCCAAAAGCATTTTGAAGACGAGCGGCACAGTCTTGCGGAGAGAGAGAACTTTTAAAATCATAAAAAATCATCGTTCTAAAATCTTTTCGACTTAATTCCATTTTCGTTGCGTACGTAGAACTTTGATTAGTGATAAAAAACAATTGACAAATGATTTCCCGCCAATTTTTTTTTTATTACTAAGAAGGTTCCAAATCGTTTCAAAAAATATAACATTCCAAATTAAAATAGTTCCGATTAGCTAGAAGTGCAAAACTTTTAGTGTGCCCCATGTACAAGCATTCTCTACAAGTCGACCTTAAGGTGATGCAGAGAAGCTTGTTTGCCACCCGACATAGACATAGTAGTATAAAAAAAAGCAAAAAAAAACCGGCTAAGTGCGAGTCGGACTCGCGCACGAAGGGTTCCGTACAATTATCTATAAAAACTGCAAAAAAAAAAACATGTCTGTTGTATGGGGGATATTTGTTTTATTTTAATTTAATTGTTTATTTTTATAGTGTATTTATATATAACTAAATATTCTGTGAATATTTCAGGCGTCTACCTGTTGCCTTTATCAATATCGAGCATAAAATCACTTTTGTTGTATGGGAGCCCCTTAACTATCACGGTTCATGAGATACAGCCTGGTGACAGACGGACGGACGGACGTACAGCGGAGCCTTAGTAATAGGGTCCCGTTTTACACTTTGGTTACGGAACCCTAAAAAATACATTGTAAATCTATCACTAAGTTAGTCATAAAGTAAAGCGCACACGTAACGCAAGCCGTAAACCCATTTGAGCACACGTGAGCTATAACTTAAATTATGACTTTAATATTAACTCGAGATAAGGCATTATATTTTATAAGTCACTAAAAAATAAGATAAGATAAGATAAGATAAATTTATTTGCGAAAATAAGGTACAAAAGATGTTACAAATACATAGGTATCCAACTTATTCTACCCTCGTAGGGGCGTGCAAATTTTTCTTTAGTCAATTTTATCTAAATCACATTCAATAAAACATTCTTAAAATTCCATAATTACAATTATAATAAATTAATTAATACAATACAATAGTCAATAATTTCTAAATCTGTCATTCATGTATTCAGTTACAGTATAATATATTAAGAGTATCAAATCACAAAAAGTAAATGTAACTATGTCAATTCCACAAGGTAGCGTGTTGGGATGTTTATTATTTATTATTTACATAAATGATCTTCCTAAAGTAATTGACTGTCATTGCACAATGTTCGCAGACGATATTTCAATAGTTTTCCCGTGCAAAAACGCTGAAAATTTAGAGAATAAATTAAATAATACTCTGTCGCCTATTATCTCTTGGCTCGATGATCACAACCTCAAAATTAATTTAACAAAATCAAAATTAATGCATTTTAGACCTTACCAAAAACATCCTATGATCGTAAATTATAAATTTCTTGGCGAAAAACTAGTGTGTAGACACGTATCCTCTACTAGGTATACATATAGATATTAATTTGAATTGGAAGGAACATATAGCGAAAATTAGCTCTAAATTGTCTAGATTTTCCTATGCATTATATGAATTAAAAAGGACTACAAATACGGAAACTGCACTGAACGCTTATTACGCTTATGCACATTCGTCACTCCTATATGGAATTATATTATGGGGAAACAGTACGAATATTTCACAACTCTTCCGTCTACAAAAGAAATGCATAAGGACCATTGCAAATATGGATATTACAGAGAGTTGTCGATCACATTTTATTAAACATAATGTATTAACATTAACATCAATGTATATTCTAGAATCGTGCAACTTTGTGAAAAGATACATAAATAAATTTCCAATTTATTCTAGACCCCAATCATTAAGGCCTAAAAATCGACTTGCCTTACCGACTGCTAAACTGAATTTATTTCAAACTGGTCCATATTCAATATGTGCGAAAATTTATAATAAAATATTAATGTAAATTGTAATATAATTTAATCATAAATCTTAGATTAAATTGTTTATACCTTGCTGTGCCCTATAAACAGGGTTCATGTTTGTGACCATTTTAATTATGTAAGAACCTTGTATTATAACAACATGAAATTAGTGTTGCCCAAATGCAAGAACAAGACGAGACTTTGCTAGTCTTGGTCTTGGTCTTGCGCCAATACATCTGGTCTTGGTCTTGGTCTTGGTATTGCGGTCCCAGTCTTGGTCTTGGTCTTGGTCTTGCAGCAAGAGTCTCGCAAGTCTCGCAATTACCTATTAGCCTATTGCTATTTATTAAACGTTACTTTAGAACAACGTAACAGAGTACTTAGAGCAGTACATAGATCTTATTGCACGCTTTTTTATTTTATATTCACGCTTTTATATTATTCGATTAGCATTGTAGAGTATTTTTACACGTTTCAAGTATATTTAGCAAATGAGTGACGACATATTCGAGCACTTTGTCTTTTAAAAACACTTCCAAAATCGCAATTTGCAGTGAACTTATTGAACATGTTTATCTATTAGGTAATAATAATATGTAATAGTAAGTAATTATTGTAAACCCATATATGTAGTTAATATTATAATATTTACTTACTAGAATAAATTAGTATGATATCTGCCTATCCTTACCGTTATCTAATTACAATATTCTTTGCGAGAGCAGCATAATGTATTCGTATCCATTCTGAGCATCCAGAGACTTATTTTATTCTTTGGAACATGTACATACTCTATGGCGGCAATCAAACAGTGTCAAAAGTTGTGCGTGCGGTGCAGCGGCAATGATTGCATGCGATATCAGTAGAAGCCGCTGGCGGGTGTATATAGGCAGGTGTATAGCCGAATAGCTGCAAAATTTCTTTGACAGGTCAGTTTCCGATGATGATGATGATGCCGACAACAAGACGTCGCGCACTATCAAAGTGCCGATGGTCAAAACTAGGGATGCATTCTTTTTTAGGGTTCCGAACCTCAAAAGGAAAAACGGAACCCTTATAAGATCACTTTGTTGTCCGTCTGTCTGTCTGTCTGTCTGTCTGTCTGTCTGTCTGTCAAGAATTTCTATGTCGAGAATGCGTGGAGGTATCAAGCTGAAATTTGAACTGTATTCTCAGGTCTACGGTCCCATGAAGTTAAACAAAAATCAAACTGCTAAGTTTATGTAGAAAAAAGTTACGGCCGTTTATTCAGCAAAAACGCATATTTCGACACACTCAAGGGAATCAAAACCTATAGGCTACTTCCCGTTGACCTAGAACTATGAAATTTGGCAAGTAACATCGTTATAGACTACAAGTACAGGAATAAATCTCAAAACTATACATTTGTAAATAGATCATAAAAAATAGGGGGTCTATATTTTTGTAGGGTGTCGAAATTTCAAATTGAAACTACTAGTTCAAATGGGGTATCATATGAAAGGGCTTGATGTACACATTGCGAAATATATTTTATTTATTTTTTTCGACGCATTATTTCTTATTTATAATGAAAAATATCAAATTTAATAATGATACTACGTACCTACGGAACCCTCGGTGGGCGAGTCCGACTCGCACTTGTCCGGTTTTTTTTTTATTGATATTTTCATTGCCTAATCGTATACCCGAATTCCTATACTCCCTGAAACGACACTAACTGCAAGACGCAAGAGTCTCGCAGGCTTAGTCTTGTTCTTGCTTAAATCTTGCACGGTCAGTCTTGGTCTTGGTCTTGCTAAAATTATGCGGTCTTGGTCTTGGTCTTGGTCTTGCAAAAATGCAAGAACAAGACCAAGACTGCAAGACCAAGACCGATTTTGGGCAACACTACATGAAATGCAATAAATAAATAAATAAATAAATATGACTTATTTAATAGCCATTCGTGTAAGTTCTTCTTAAATAATGACATTCTTAATGTTTTTAATTTGTCCGGCAAATGATTAATAGTAGTTTATGAAACTGTTGCATAATAAGGGTTATTAAAATACGAGTGTGAGTTTATAACATGAGCCTAAGGCGAATGTTATAATAGACCACACGAGTATTTTAATACCTAATTATGTGCAGTTTCATACACTACTTTATCTAATCTCATGAAATATTTGATAATAATATTTTAAATACAACCATGAAGTTAATTTAACAGCTATAATTCTTACATAAAAATCCATTTGCAGATCGAGCATGCGTAGTGCGTATGCGCGACGCGCCGCGCGGCGCCGCGTTCACAGATTATGTAGAAAAATTTTGCATAGTTGCAATGTATTTGCATTGCAACCTATTTAAAATACCTGTATCCAGGGCTGAAGCTGTATCGAAATGGTAAAAAAGTTATTTTACGATACAGTTCAAAGAGAATGTAACCACTACGTTTTAAGAGACGGATGTGCCATACAAATAGCGTAATTCTAATATGTATGAAATGGAAGCGAAAACAATCAGAATTTGTACCAAATTCGCTTCCGATTCATAGAGTCGTTTTTTTACTTTGAGTTGCGCCAGGCCGATACAGTTGTCCATAGAAGAGCTGTATCGTAAATAACTTTTAAATTTATTTTGATAGCTTGTGCGTAAAGACTGTTAAGATACTGTGTTTAGTTTTTTAATGTGTAAATTTCAGTATGAGATTAGATAAAAAAAATTATTGCCATGCAATGCACGTTGTCGGAATATAATGCGAGTCTCTGCTTAGGTACAAGTAATCTATATTTATGTCTACTTATGGAAGTTATACAATCACCGTGCTTAATAAAAAGGTACTGATATTTCTGAACGAAAATACACATTTCGTAAATATATAAACACGGAAGAGTGTATTAAGAACGGAAGAATAAATTAAGAATTGGGAAAAAAAAAATTGCGTATTTATATCACTCAAATACATACGGATACCCGGGGTCCTACCGCCGAAGCCATTGAATATTTTATATCCCCCCGTTCCGTACAAAACAAAAACTAATTATATATATATAACTAAATATTTTATATATAAAAAACTTAATAGGTACTTACCAACACCCAATTGTTATGGAGGAGCGGAGTTTCCTAGCACAAGTATATATATACTTAAAAGGAGCTTCAATCACAAATGATTTGTTCACAAAATTGTACCAAATAAAGATATTTTGTATTTTGTATTTGTATAAATATATAATACGACAGCTCTATACAGAATTTTACTAAATATGTTATTGTATAAACAAAAAATAATTATAATAACATATGCAATAGCTACAACAATTTGTATTGGAAAAACCGCACAAATGTGTTCTGTAAATATAATTTAATTTTCTTTTGTAAGCTGTTTTCTGTTGTTCACACTTCATTACATTACAATCATGTATTCATCGTTCTCACAGACAAGTTCTCAAAAAAATATCAATATTCTTTTTCTATTAACGAGCTCGGTGGCGTAGCAGTCAATGACGCGGCTTCGACAACAACACGAGCGTTGGTGTCGAAGCCGCGTCATTCGATTCCCACGATTCGATTCCCACATAGGACAAACATTTGTGTGCATGAACATGACTGTCTGTTTGTCTTAGTCTGGGTATTTTCTATGTATCATAAGTATGTATTTACAAAAAAAAAATGTATTTACGTATGTTTATCAGTTGTCGAGTACCCATAAAACAAGCTTCGCTTACTTTGGGGCTAGATGGCGCTGTGTAATTTGTCTGACAATATTTATTTATAATTAAAAAAATAATTGGGGTGTGGCGGTATCAGACAGCCGTGTATCACACCCCGGCCACTCCATACAAAAAAGTCGCGTCCTTCACTACTACATAAACAAGACGTCTGTGCAGTGCGCAAATGAGCGTGTGTGCGTACGCCGCCATACAAACTGTTCCACATTTATCTCAGAGGGGAGGTGAGGTTGACACAAGTGAGCGGCAGGGAGTGGCCATACTGTTCTATTACTTATACTGTGCGTGTATAGTACGTGAATTCGTTATATGAATTAAAATTATGTCATAATGGCAGCGCTTCCCCCTCCCCTGCACGCGATGTTCCATATTCCTTACTTAGCATAATAATTTCTTTGATCCTTCATCTATCCAGTGGTCTGATTGAATTTTGGATGGAGATGATAGATGCAACACCAAACTGTATCCCCCGATTTTATAATTATTCTTTTTTTTGAATTGCCTCCCTATGGAAGCAATTTATCAAGACATATTCAGGACAAAAAAAAAATAGTAGGAATAGTTATATCGAATCCCATTTGTATCGACTACTCGTGCGGATTTAAATCGATTATGTTCAGAAGTGTTCTGTTTTCCCGTGGGAATATCCTATAAACATCTGCACGGGAGATATTTGCTAATGCATTACCGGTCGGGACTCAATCCCAGAGTGACCAAATAGATTGTATTCACAAAATGTTTAGCAAACATTTATGATACGGGCACTGGGATATGTAGCCCACAGATTATGTAGGCCACTTTTCATACAATAGTATGGAAAGTGTTTTTTTTTTTCACCACTCATTTTGATATCCAATTAGAGGTCTCCGGAAAGGAAAGAATTGCTGCGTTGGCGCGTTCAAGTTGCGATCGTTTATATGACTACGGTAACCGCTTCACATCAGGTGGGCCGTATGTTTGTCTGCCACCTGTATATGTAAAAATCTAAGTAAAAAGTATTTTTAGTTGGTGCTTATTAAACGCTTAAGGGAAATGGTACTAGTCAATGGTACTACTGATCCTAAGGGAATGTTGTATGTCAATTTTATATATATGAAAATGCATTTAAATAATTAAAAATGCGTTCGAATATTCTGCGCACACATTCTGAGATCACGTCAAAAAATTGTTTATTTTTTTATAAAACACTACAACGTCAAGTCGACTAGCTTTCGCCCGCGGCTTCACTCGCGTGATATTCAGCGTAAACACGTGTTTACTCATTAATCAATAAAAGTACTCGTGTAAAATTTAGGATAAAATAGTCCTACTAATCTCGTTTTCCCATACTAACCAACTCATTTCGTTTTCCCATCCATACGTTTGACCTCCGTTTCCCACCTAAAGGTAAAATTTGAAAAATCTTTTTAAGTCTCGGGTTCGATTCCCGCACAATACAAACATTTGTGTGCATGAACATGTCTGTTTGTCTTGACCTGGGTGTTTTCTGTGTATTATAAGTATGTATTTACAAAAAAAATGTATTTAAGTACATTTATCATTTGTCTAGTACCCATAACACAAGCTTTTCGCTTAATTTGGGACTAGATGGTGCTGTGTAAATTGTCCAGAAATATTATTAAATATGACATTCACAATGATACAGTAATTAATTAATTATATAATAAAATTCAGAGGTGAAATATAAATTTGTAATTATAATGTAAAGTCTGTACTCAAACTACTAGCTTATAAATGTGTAACAAAAATTTTAATAATATTGTAAATATTCCTACGCCAATAAAGGCAGAATATGCATGCACAACTATATGAAACATCTTGTATACTACCATATTCTTGGGAATAAATGACTATCTATCTAACTATTTATCTATTATTTTTATTTATAACTATCGAACATAAATTAGATAAGGTAAACACAATCTTTAAATTCGTTGAACAATTAAATTGATTTGATGACATAGTATAACTAGTATCCTACCACACTACCATATTAAAGAGTTAAACCACGGAGTTAACTGTACAGTTGAACTATCAATAAAGGAGAAATAGGCCTTTTGAAGTGAACAAATTGGAAATGGAGTAACCTTTGAAGGAAATTTTATTCGGGGTAACATCCGCAAATTCTGTCGAATGTTCCTTGGACATGTCAATTTAGTGATGGGTCGTATTTGTATCGATTTGGTATCGGTATCAGACATTTAATTTTTAGCTAACATGGAAACTACACATTAATTGTTTAATTTCTTTGTTAAAATTTATAAAACTAAAATTAAATAATACTTAAAATTAATAAATAAACAAATACATCTAAATTAAAACTAATTAAAATAAACTAAAAACAAAACTAATCCAATAGACCGCTGCCCGTAGGCAAAGTTCCCAATATGCTGGCCCCGTTGCCTCGTTGTATCGCAACACTAATTCTTTGTGCAAAGTAGAGGCCAGCATTTTGGTCACACATTAATTGGAATTTAGTTGAAATTTTATTAATAAAATCGTTATTTAAGAAAAAAAAAATATAAAAACATCGGACACGCAGCATGCGACACCATAGCGATTTTTTTTTTTCGATATCACGAATTGATATCGGAAAACCAAGGTCAATTTACATTACTACATTTTCATGCTCTACACGAATCCGAAATCAGAATTTCGAAATTTTGAGTTTCATGGCAACGGACGGACAGACAGAACGACTTTACACGAATCCGAAGTCAGCATTTCTAAATTTTGAGTTTCATGGCAACGGACAGACAGAACGACCGGACGATTTTATAAGCTCAATGAATTTCGCTGATAATGATACTTATTGGTGAATGAGTACTCATGCGGGCAAGACTAACGACGCCTGCCTGCCTCGGCACCCACAACAAATATAATCAGAAGAAATTAGTAGGAGTAAGAAGCTTTTGGCTCTTAGCAATGTGAGAGACAGCAATATGATAATAGCACAGCATGTAATAGTGATAATTGGCTAGTCAAGTGAAGCTCAACTGCCGTGAACCACGATTTTAAGTGTCTAACACTTTTGGGAACCTAAAACATTGAGTTGTTACATAATTTGTTTTGGGGTGTAAGAGGTTCATCAACATCTTTGAATCAAAGCCAACTTCACCTGCACGCGGTGCACCCTGCTGACTGACAAACGAAGCATTGGCGAAAAGAGAGGTAGGGAGCGTAATTGTGAGCTACCTGACTGGGGAATGTACCTCCACCTCACAGAATACCGCAGCCAAATAACGGTTTCCTTGAGGGCTGTTGTGTTCCTGCGAGTGAGTGAGGTCACCAGAAAGGAAGGAGATGCTGCGATGGCAGCGGGGGTGGCGGCGCGCGAGCGATATATTATGTTGCGAGCGTTAATATGGTTACGGTAACCGCTTCACATCAGGCCGGCCATCACACATGCTTGTCTGCCACCCGACGTAGTATAAAAAAAATAAAATATATGAATACGCCGATTCATATTAAATGAATTGCAAAATTTACATGTTTACACTTTACAAAAGCTTTTAACCAACTCCAAAAAAGGAGGAGGTTCTCAATTCGGCTGTATTTTTTTTATTGTTTGTCACTTAATTACTCCGTGATTTATAAAACGATTTAAAAAAAACTTTTTTTTTATTTGAAAGAGTGTACTTCCAGATTGGTCCCATTTTTTTTTCATCATCATCATCATCAGCCTGTATCTACCCACTGTTAGGTTTATTATTTCATTACTCCGTCATTTATAAACCGATTTGAAAAAATCCTTTTTTATTTGAAAGAGTATACTTCCATGTTGGTTCCATATTTTTTTTTCATCATCATCAGCCTGTATTTACATACATAAATGTAAAGTAATGTTTGGAGTCGGTTTTTGTTTTGTTATAATTATTTGTTCATATTAGGTTGGGGAAAAAGTCTTTTCGTATTTTATATGAAAATTCAAAACATTTTTTAATAAAGTTTATTTACATTTAACTAAAGTATGTAGGTGCCATTATGTTCGATAACTTTTTGCCATCTTGTAGGTAGAGACATGATCCCATTACTATAGAAATTTTGGGACTTCTGTTCAAAAAACCGCGACAAGTGGTTTTGGCAGTCTTCTCGTGATGTTAACCTGACATTGCCTAAAGAATTCTTAAGAGACCGAAACAGGTGGAAATCAGAAGGTGCAAGGTCAGGACTATACGGCGGATGCATTAACACCTTCCAGTCAAACTCTCTTAATTTTTGCTGAGTGGCTAAAGATGTGTGAGGTCCAGCGTTATCATGGTGAAAAATCACACCCCTTCTATTAATTGATTCCGGCCGCTTTCTCTCAACTTTTTGCTTTAATCTCATCAGTTGTTCACAGTAGAGTTCAGAATCGATAGTCCTGCCTGGCGGTAACAGCTCATAATGAATATCTTCCCTTCCAATCCCACCATACACACAGCATCACCTTGTTGCGGGTTAACCCGGGTTTCGCCACAGTCTGTGAAGCCTGGCCGGCCTTTGACCACGACCTTTTTATGCGCCAAAACTGTTTTGTGGTCAATTCCTAGTTCTTCAGCTACGTCGTAACTACTGATATGCCGATCTTGCTCCACTTTTTCAGAAATGGCATCCATTTTATCCGTAAGAGGGCGACCAGAGCGACGTGCATCTTTGACATCAAAATTTCCGGATTGAAAACGCTTAAACCAAATTTGTGCCACTCTCACAGACACTGCACTAGGTCCATAAACGTCACAAATTTTTTTCGCAGCTTGCGTTGAATTTTTACCTTTTTTGTAGTAAAATTTTAAAATATATCGAATTTCTTCATTAGACTCATTCATCTTGACAGTAAAAAAAACAAATGAAAATCACACATTTACCTAATTTGAATTTGGAATTATCTTTTTTAAAATTTAAACTTTATACAGATATCAAAACCTGCTAGATACAAATGGTATAACCAAAGAGATTTTATTACAAGTTCATACATACTATAATGCGAAAAGACTTTTTCCCCTACCTATTACAATCTATCTATATATATAAAAATGAATGCCACTTTTCGTTGTAATTTTATAACTCAAGAACGGGCTCACCTATCCAAACCAAATGTTTAGGGTTTATTCGGACTATTTAGTAGATGGTTTAGGTGAAGTTTGCACAAAATCGGTAGAGTGGTTCTTCATTTATCACATTTTTTGTAAGAAATGAATTCAATAAATGGCGGATCATTTTGTTAATGGGGATTTTGCTGTCAAATTGAAACTTTTTTCAGATGGGGATTGTGCTGTCAAATTGAAACTTTTTTCAGTGTTGACAGTACAAGCATGTTGTTATATCATTCATTCGGTCATTTCATTTTGGACGTGCTTCGACTTTATGTTGCCTGTTCCAGAGTCGGTACCGCCAGCCGTTTGTTTATTCATGCTCAAAATGGAAAAAAAAAATTGTTTATCCAAATGGATTAAGTTTTAAAATAGCTAGCAATTAATAAAATATTTTTTTGTTTGAATAAATTAATTTGGTGTTCCAATTTTTTTATTTTATTATTTCACTTTATACGTAGCGAAGCACGTACCGGGCCGCTAGTTTTATATATACGTTCAAGGTTTACATAATACATAACCGCTCGTACGCAAAAAGAACTCAAGGCAAAAGCAGCGTACAACTGGCCATAGTTGAAGCGAAAATAAATATTCCACGCTTGTAGATGTATATAAATTATAACAAAGCAAAAACAGTGAAAGATGCAAATAACACACATGGAAATTTACTGCAGGAAAATTATTTTGTTTATTTCCGCCAACTGTTTGATCAATTCGTAATATTACACTACGACATTGTCACGCAACGAAAGGTTAACTGACGATAGAATTCAGACCGCCAAATCTACACTAGGTACTATAAAGGGGAAAGATTTGTATTTTTGTATATGTGTATGTTTGTAATGAATTAACTCAAAAACTACTGTGCCGATTTCAAAAATTTTTTCACCATTGGAAAGCTACATTCACCCTGAGTAACATAGGCTATATTTATTGCTAAATAAAAGGTAAAAATATAAAAAATCTTATGTCCACCCGTGCGAAGCCGGGACGGGCCGCTAGTAATTGATATAATAAACTTACTTGGTATTCGGATCGATGAAGAGTATGGTAGCAGCTATTTTTCTCGATGTTGGCATTCATTCATTCATTCGATGAGCTCGGTGGCGTAGCGGTCAATGACGCGGCTTCGACACCAACGCTCGTGGGTTCGATTCCCACATAGGACAAACATTTGTGTGCATGAACATGTCTGTTTGTCTTAGTCTGGGTGTTTTATATGTATCATAAGTATGTATTTACAAAAAAAATTTATTGTACGTATGTTTATCAGTTGTCTAGTTCCCATAACACAAGCTTCGCTTAGTTTGGGGCTAGATGGCGCTGTGTAATTTGTCTGACAATATTTATTTATTCTTATTGAGTAGTAGACTTGTGTAGTTCCTGAGTGAGTAGTTCAATTGTACCAGTTCACCATACAAGCCGGTTCTTGTCACTCACTCTTTCTTGTCCCATGTAGTTCACTGCGTCATTTAGTTCAATGAGTGACAAAGAGTAAAAAGAACGGAAATACATAAAGCGTACGAGCTAGAATGAGAGAGATACGTTGTAATGCCAAAATTGCTCATAGAGAGCGAAAAGGACGGAAGATTCTGAAATTGTTCGTGATAAAACGAGACAGATAGTTTCGTGCGTGGTTGACTGACCGAATTAGAACTCTAAGGCTAAGGACATAAGAACCATAAGCTGTTAGCGAAAATATGCTATAGTAGTAGTACAAGGCTCAATTTTTATATTAATTATTATTTTAACCACTTAATAATTTCTTTTTACTCAAGCATGACAGTCCTAAGCCTGTGAAAAGTTTGAAGGAAAATCAATATTTGGAAGGAAATTTATAAAATATTTAATTACTTACTTATTTAATACAAAAATACAATGTCATCAAAATGATGCAATAGAACATAGAAGAATGTAGAAGGAATCAGTCAACAGAACTACTGAGTCAATTGAATCAAAGATACATTGAACTAAACGAACTAAATGAGTCAAAAGAACTACAGAAGCAATTGAACTAAACGAACTAAATGAGTCAAAAGAACTACAGAAGCAATTGAACTAAATGAACTAGATGAGTGATATAGTTCATTTGCGTCAAAAGAACTGCATCTCTCTTTTCAGTTCAGTGAACTGGTTTGCGCAAGTCTATTGAGTAGAGCTAGCGAAGCGCTTATAAGCCGAAAAGTCACTCTTGGAAATGAATAACCGATAACCACTAAACCGATTTTGATGAAACTTGTCACAATTAAAGACCTCGACATGTTTGTGGTTGTGTCGGAAAAAATTGAGATCGATCATATCCTTGAGGATTGATCATGAAATACATTCTCTATTGAAATCAATGGAAAACATACACTCAGCGAATCTACTCGCTCCACTCAACCTCGATTTCGGCCCCGTGGGCTATTTTTCGTCATAATAATTGGACCCTGTTATGCAGAATAGGTCCCACCGACATTGTGTTACTTTTAAGTTAAAGCTATTTAAAGTTTAATAGGAATAAAAATATCACGCAGAATAAATTTTGGGAAGAATATGTCATCAACAACTGCTAGAATCTGTTGCGAATATAACTGGATTTGAAGTTTCTCGCTATGTAATCTATCGATTTGGCGTAGTTTGTCGGTTGGGTTTATTCTGTATCATCATCATCAGTTCATTTTCGTCTCCACTACAGGAGCACGACCCTCTCTCGTCCGACCAGACAAAAGGAGGATTTGGCTTACACCCCCCACGCTGGCCAGATCCCCATCTGGCCAGCTACTACTACAGAACTAATAGGTGGCGGAACACGCAAAGTAGTGTACATCAAATTGCCTGTAAATTTGACTTCCCCAAATAATACCTGAATCAATTAACTACCAAATTTTGTAACTGAGTTGCGACCTGTGTTATTTAAATAGGGACGTTGACGTAACCAGGAAATAATATTTAGATTCATTATTTTAAATCAAATTTTATACAAAATTGGTATCAATGAAATTATATCGATACAAATTTTGATATCAAACAGAAATATCATTCAATCACTATTTATTTGGGCTTTCAAACCGCTCTTATACGTATGATATCCAACATTTGATGTTATCGGCGTATTAAAAGAGCACCCTTTGATAAAAAGGTCGGGGTATATGTAAATATTTCTTGTTTTCGCCATTCGAATGACAGCAAAAAAAATGGTTATTTACTATTTTTTGAGAAAGTTTATTAAGGTTATGTACTCAGTCTACGGACAATCATTTGGTATTCTACGTTGTGGTTTTTGCTTCGTTTGTTTTCTTCAATAGCTATGTTTTCAATTTTCTATTGAATACAAATGGCAATGTGTAATTTTATCCGACTGCTATAAACGGAGTAATGTTTTCGGGTGGTGGGTTGTATTTTTTTTATATTAGAGGGGGGCAAACGAGCATGTGGGTCACCTACCTAATAGTGATTGCTTTCCATCAGGTGGTTAGCAGTGACATAAACGCTCGCAACATGAATTATCGCTCGCGAACGCAACAGCGAATGCCTATACTGTGCCTGGTGGAAAGCAGTTACCGTAGCCTATGAACGCCTGTAACACCAGGGGCATGACATGCGCGTTGCCGACCCTGTAAAAACCTCTTCACGCCCATGTTGAAGAACCCCATGCTGTAGTCTCCTGAGAAAACCTCGACAGGCAGTTCATTCCGCAGCTTGACGGTAAGCGGGAGAAAACTCCTCTGGAACTGCACAGTACGCACTTAGGCTCCAATGTGTGAGGATGAATTCCCTGTCGATGGCGAGCGGTGCGACTGTAGAAGAAGGCCGTAGGCATCATGTCAAACAAATCCTCTGAACACACCCCTATTCTACAATCGGTAAAACACGCAAAGAGACGTAAAATCTCTTCTCAGACTTAAAGGTTCTAAACCGTCTGTCAGTTTGTGATTGTCAACAATCCTCACAGCACGCCCTTTAATCGAGTCACAAGATGCAAGCTGGTATCTAGGCGTTCCCGCCCATAGACGGCCGTACTTGAGCTTTGTAAAGCATAAATCTTTGCCGCGACTTGAAGTACTGCTTCGCACTAGGTGAGCTCATCACCTAGTTTCTTGGACGCCAGCTTGACCTTATTTATTTATTTATTTATTTATTTATTTAAACTTTATTTACCACAATTTAAGGGTACAAAGGCGGTCTTAATGCTAAAAGCATTCTCTACCAGACAACCTTGGGGAAGTGCAGATATACACGAATGCGGCATACAAAATAAATTAATAACAATATACATACATACACATTACATAAATACAAAATATATGATACATATAAAATAATATAAACTTACATATACTTAATCAATAGGAGGATGATTCATAGTTTTGACAATTTGTCCAAGAGGTGAGCATGAACTTTATTTTTGAAGTTAAATTTATTCTCGATTCTTCTGATGCTATCGGGTAGCGCATTCCAGAGTCGTGAAGATTGTAAAGTGAAAGAGTTTGACATAAAGCCAGTACGAAAGAGCGGGGTAGAAAGCGCAAGGGAGTTGCCAGATCGAAGCTGTCTTTCATGAGAGTCACAAAGATATTGAAACTTACATTTTAAATATTCAGGGGAGAGAGGGTTATTCAGAATAGAGTGAAGTGAACAGAGCAACCTCTTTTGCCTGCGCTGACGAATAGGAAGCCATTTGAGCTGTGACCGGTAGGAAGAGACATGATCAAATTTACGAAGACAGAAGATAAAACGAATAGCATTGTTGATAAGCCGGTCCAGCTTATTAAGAAGATCTTCATTTAGATCAGGGTAGCAGACATCAGCATAATCAATGATAGGGAATATGAGAGATGTGACAAGAGTGACCTTAATATTGATGGGGAGAAAATTTCGAAACCGATTGAGATATCGTAAAGAAAATATGACCGCGCGACTCACCTCTGCGATTTGTGTAGTCCAACTCAATGTGGAATCAATGTGTAGCCCAAGGTTCTTCACACTATGACTAAAAGGAATTACACATTTTTCAAACATGACAGGTAAGACAGAGCTGGAATCCACTTTTGCGACTTGCTTAGAACTGCCCACAACAATGGCTTGACATTTGGCAGGATTCACAGAAATTCCAAAGTCTTTAGACCAGTTACTAATGCTGCATAAATCACAATTTAGCCGAGCAATTGCTAAGTTTACATCATCTGCAGTAGTTTGAACATAAATCTGGAGGTCATCCGCGTAGAAATGGTAAGAACAGCACAACGACAAGGAAAGGAAATTAATAAACAAAGAGAACATTAAAGGCGATAGGATCCCACCCTGCGGCACGCCAGAAGACAGATCTTTCCAATCAGATAACTCTCGACCCAGACGCACTGCTTGCTGGCGACCACATAGGTATGAGGAAAACCAATCCAACGTGATTGATGAGAAGTTCAGGTTTTTCAGGATGGCAAGTAGAATGTCATGGTCAACCATATTAAATGCGTTAGAAAAATCAATAAGAACGACTATGGTGACCATTTTATCCTCCATACCCAACCTAATATCTTCTGTAACTTTGAGAAGAGCAGTAGTAGTGCTGTGCCCTGAGCGAAAGCCAGACTGATGAGGGGAGAGCAGAGAGTTAGAGTAGACAAAGGAAGATACTTGTTTGTGAGCAGCGGCTTCTAAGATTTTCGAAAGGAAGGGCAAAATTGCGATAGGTCTGTAATTTTTCAGCAGGATAGGAGTGGGAATTTTAGGAACAGGAATAACAAAAGCTTTTAGCCATAAAATAGGAAAATCACCTTCTAAAAATGAGAAATTAACAATATGAGTAATTATAGGTAGAATTAAGTCTAAAATGCAAATAATCATATCCCTACTCACATCGTCGCAGCCAACTGCCTTTGACTTGATTGACATGATTATTTTACGTATTTCATCCATTGATACTGGAGAAAAAGCAAAAGACTCGGTGTCAGGATGAGCCATGGAAGATATTTTAGCAATAGTTGCAGATTTAAGTAAAGGGTCAAAAGAAGGAGAAGATACGAAGTAATTATTAAAGTCATTAGGAGAAAAAGTTACGTGCGGTTGAGAAGGACATTTACCCATACCTAGAGAGTGCAGAAACTTCCATATATTGGCTGAAGAAGAATTAATGACATTTTTATGGAAATATTGCCGTTTGGCTGCTCTTACCATGCAGTTACAGCTATTACGCGCAGTTTTGTATAAGGTCCAATTATTGTCAGACCTGTCATGCTTGAAGATTCGAAATGCGCGATCACGCTTTGTCATGGCCAAGCGTACATCCCTAGTGATCCAGGGTGCGGGCGGCCTCTTAACCTTAACAGCTTTTAATGGAGCATGAGCATCAAACAGCTTGAGCAAATTGTTATTAAATTGAGAGACTTTCTCATGCACTGTCGACGCTGCAAAAACCGAGGAAAAGTCAATCTTAGATGCGTCTTCCTTTAATTTAGTATGAACTACTCGCGCGTAACTTCGCATCCACACGATTGTAGGTTTAAGTTTCGGCGGTCTTAATTTGTACTGGAGAAAAATAAGGTCATGTTTGGAGAAGCCAGGTGCAGGGAATTGACCATGTTTTGTAACAAGTTCAGGAGAAGAAGTAATAATTAAGTCAAGCCAAGTGTCATTTGAAGTAGGGTTATGATGAGTAGGCTCAGAAGGCAGAATAGAAAGATTGACTGACTTAATAATATTCAATAGTCTAAGAGAACGCGCAGTATCGCTTATGAGATCAGTATTGAAATCGCCCATGATTATGTGATGCCTGTAATCCGAACAGAGTGGCTCTAAGATAGATTCAAAGTGAGAAAAGTAATCAATGGAAGGTGGACAGTATACGACTCCGAGAACTGCTTTAGTCCCCTTAATAGAGATTTCGAGAAAAAGATACTCAGCAGAACCAGAATATGGTGACGGTGACGAGGTCAAGATCGTATAAGGTATGTCACTATGTAAATAAATAGCACCTTCCCCTCCAGGTGACAACGAAACTGGACGTCGCTGGAAATTTCAATACTTTATGCTGGTGACGTGATGTTCGCCTATGGCGCGTCTATATATGTAATGTCATAAGTCACGTGTACGTACAGATAAAATAACTTCATCATTCGTAAATCAAATAAATGCCTACTATGCACTCTCATGAGGCCTCCGCCAACCCGCAGTTGAACAGCAAGCTGGAGTATGCTCTAAACCCCTTCTATTGAGGGAGACCCGTATCCCAGCAGTGGGATGAGTAAGGGTTGACGACGACGATGCGCTCTCAAATGGATTTGTGCTTTATGTCAAAAATAGTCATCGAGTGAGAGCTAGTTGCCAAAACTAAAAAAAAGAAAAATATATGTTAGAATTTATGCGAATGCTATTCGGACTAAGTTATGTCTCTGATATTTTCGTGGAAAACCTTGTGATAATACAATATAAAGCAAACACTGTTTGGAATTTTGAATCGACATGTCTGTTTTCGTAGCTCAGTGTGCAGCGTTGAGTATCTGTAAAAAGCAGTAAGTCCAGTTCTTACAATAACAAAATCTAATTCATGGAAATGAATAATCAAGCACACACCTAGAAAGGCAGTAATTTATGCAAAGCAAAGATACGCCAGTGTTCACACTAAACGTACGAACAAAGGAGTATTAACATAACACAGGGTGGCTGGCATCCGCGCGAGGGATCAGCTTTGTGAAGTTCGGTCATTGTGAATTTTACTGTATTTTATTAGAACATTTTTTTTTGTCCACCACACGTTTCCATACACTGTGTCTCCTGTGTAGCCAAGATAACAGAGGCGACGGCCAAAAAAGGCAATGAACAGTGAAGTCCATTGCAGTAGCGGGGGTAAAACTACGGCTGCCTTAGAACTCACAACGAATTTAATCAGAAGAAATTAGTAGGAGTAAAATGCTTTTGGAATTTGATTTCCCCTTCTTAGCAATGTGAGAGAAATGTGTGGCAAATGAGGCATTAAAACTCTAGAGATGGCTAGTCAAGTAAAGCTCAACTGCCGTGCACCACGGATTTTAAGTATCTAACACTATTGGGGACCTAAAACATTGAGTTGTATTATAAGAACATTATCGTGACTTAAAAAAGCCCACCTCTATTTCGCCAGAGCCTCTTTTGCTTATTGGCAGGGTGCACCACGTGCAGGTGAGGTTGGCTTCGGCTCTTAAGGTGTTGGTGAGCCATTTACACCCCGAAGTGTCCAAGTATTTGTGCCATAGGTCATTGCAGGGAGGACGCATTGGTAGAATACTTTATTCTTCAAGCACTGGGGTATCTATGCGGCTAAGATGTACCGAAGCATTCCAAAAGCTGCCCAGCCCTTAAAAATTATAATCCCTTATCTTAAGACTTTTAAATATATTTTTTATATATAAAATACAGGGTGTTCTACCTCCTGTAATCTATGCAAAGCAGCCCCAAAGTCCGTACTATGACGAACAATGGAGATTACCATAACATTGTTACAGACAGACAGAACGTTTATTATAATTTAGTTATATTCGGTTTAAAGTTCTTAATTATTCATTACTAGCTTCTTACAGCACAGTACAGCCCCCTTACCACCATCTCTTATTGCGATTCAATAATTGAATAGATTGCTTATTCATACCAATGAATAAGCGACTTTATTCCATTTGAAATAGTGTCGCTTATTCATTGATATGAATAAGCATTCTATTCAGTTATTGAATCGCAATAAGAGATGGTGGTAAGGGTGCTGGTTTGGGCTGTAAGTGGTTCATCAACATCTTTGAATCAAAGCCAACCTCACCTGCACGTAGTGCACCCTGCTTACTGACAAATGAGGCTCTGGAGAGAGGTACGTACGTACGTTACGTATTTTTTAAGCAGCCCAACTGGGGAAGTATCTCCACCTCTCAGAATATCGCAGCCAAATAACCCTTGAGGGTTGTTGTGTTCTTGCGAGTGAATAAGGTCAACAGAAAGGAAGAAGTTGCTGCGTTGGTAGCGGGGGTGGTGGTGCGCGAGCGATATTTTATGTTGCTAGCGTTAATATGGCTACGGTTATCACTTCACATCAGGCGGACCGTATGCTTGTCTGCCACCCGACGTAAGTAGTATAAAAAAAGTATAAAAGAAAAGCACGCTTAAGCACTATTTTAATCACTATTTTACTCGCGCGTTACGATTCCGATACCCATTGCTAGAACAGTAGTCAGACTGTAGCACTCTCCATACCTACTATCAAACGAATTACTAGAAACAATTGCCTGAAGTCCAAGATGTCAAGAAGAAATAAGTAGATAGGTTATCCTCGCTCCCAAAGTGACTCAATAAATCTCGACCCTTCAGCAACCTAATTATTATCTCAATCACAATCACGTAGCAGCGACCGCATTCTGAATTGCGCTAACCTCTAATTCGCTAAGCACACGACTTCGCCACACTCTGTAACGATCGTTCACATAATTATGTCAACGGACATTCTATTAGATCACAGCGACCATATTATAGGAGATCATTCAGTCTCCATACATAGGGAACACTCTAATTTCCCGAAAAAAACGTTTTCTTATTTTCCCGCCATCCTTAGAATTGCTAAATTAATTAGATAAATTAAACGGGTCACTCACGTCTTTTTGTCGGGGAAGCCGACTAGTTTCGATCTCAAAAGGAGACCTTCATCAGGGCGAATGTCCAGACACGTCCACCCTTGGTCTCTCGCGCCGGACACTGCGCGCCAATGCGCGCGCCGCACGACTGGAAAGGGTGGTGGGGGGTTGGTGCGTTGATTGGTGGAGCGCTGCCTTCGACGATGACGTAGTGGCAGCCGGTGGATCCAATTCTTCTATCTCTCCGGGCGCGTGGTCATCTAGTGCGCTTACCATATGGTGGTAAAAACTGACAGTATCAGCATTGGCGACTGTATCGTGACTCTCTTTAGAATCAAACTGGAACACTACGTACGTAAGACGTTAGTGACCCGTTTAATTTATCTAATTAACTTAGAAGTGCTGTACGTAAATAATGATTTGTTGAATTTCATTGCTATGCTCGGAGTCTCTCTGTGAGATCGAATCAGGATTGAGGAGATCCGTAGAAGAACCAAGGTTACCGACATAGCCCAGCGGATTAGCAAGTTGAAGTGGCAGTGGGCAGGGCACATAGCACGGAGGACGGATGACCGATGGGGTCGAAAGGTTCTCGAGTGGAGACCACGTACCGGCAAGCGCAGCGTAGAACGTCCACCCACAAGGTGGACAGACGACCTCATTAAGACCATAGGATCGTGCTGGATGCAAACCGCTTCCAACCGGTCTTATTGGAGATCTAGAGGGGAGGCCTATGTCCAGCAGTGGACTTTCAATGGCTGAGATGATGATGAATTTCATTATCATCATCATCATCATCAGCCTGTATCTACCCACTGCTGGATATAAGCCTTCCCCAATGCTTTCCACCAGATACGATCCTCCGCCTTCCGCATCCAGCCGCTTCCAGCCGCTCTCTTTAGGTCATCGGACCATCTAGAGCGAGGGCGCCCAACACTTCGTCGTCCTACGCGCGGCCTCCACTCTAATACCTTCCTCCCCCATCTGCCATCACTTACTCGGCAGATGCGACCCGCCCATTGCCACTTCAGCTTGCAAACTCTGAAGGCTATGTCGACAACTTTAGTTCTCCGTCGAATTTCTTCGTTCCGGATTCGATCCCGCAGAGAAACCCCGAGCATAGCCCTCTCCATCGCTCGCTGCGCGACTTTTAACCTATGGACCAGTCCGATGGTCAGTGTCCAAGTCTCTGCACCATATGTCATTGCAGGGAGGACGCACTGGTTGAAGACTTTAGTCTTCAAGCATTGGGGTATCTGTGCGGCGAAGATGTACCGAAGCTTTCCAAAAGCTGCCCAGCCCAGTCGAATACGTCTATCGATCTCTTTGTTGAAATTACCCCGGCCAAGCTGTATGGAATGTCCGAGGTAGACATAGTCATTAACCACTTCAATAGCGGCATTCTCTACTATAACCGGGCTAGGGATGACATACTCGTTGTACATGACTTTCGTCTTGTCGAAATTCATCCCCAGCCCCACACGTCGAGAAGCAGCATTGAGATCGACCAACATACGACTGAGATCCTCCAGCGATTCAGCCATTATAACCACGTCGTCATTATCATGCCACAAAGTAATCGTGCGGTTTTAGCTCATAGCTATACTAACCATTACTCCACATGGTTAAGTCTAAGTTCTAAAGATATGTGCTTTTTTTGTTGGCCGGCGGCATCTTCAAAAAAGGTCCAAAATGGATCTCCTTTGCTATTCGTATGGTACTAACAACTAGTCAGACGCGCATTCTGTGGGAATCAATGTGAGAATGTACAGTCACGGTTCATAAGTACAATAGCACCTAGGTACCTTATCTTTCTTCTTCTTCACTCGGTTCCTCATTGCTGAGGATCGTGGTCACAGGAACCTCGCGAACGGACAATCTGTCTCCATCGATTCCTGTCCGAAGTGGCCCTCACTGCCTGATAGAAGTTAGAAAAGAAGGCGGCCCCCTTCACCTGGTCAGACCATCTTGTTGGTGAACGGCCACGTGCTCTCTTTCCAGGCTGCCATCTCCTCTCCTCATCACCTTATCTTTAATCGTGGTGATTGCTTTCCATGAGATGACCCACATGCTCGTTTGCCCCCCTCTCGTATAAAAAATAAAAAACCGGACAAGTGCGAGTCGGACTCGCTCTCCGAGGGTTCCGTTCATATGATCATTATAAATTTGATATTTTTCATTATAAATAAGAAATAATGCGTCGGAAAAAATAAATAAAATATATTTTGCAATGTGCACATCAAGCCCTTTCATGTGATACCCCATTTGAACTACTAGCTTCAATTTGATATTTCGACGTCCTATATAAAAAATAGACCACCTATTTTTTTAAGATTTAATTACTACTTACTTACTTGCCAAATTTCATAGTTCTAAGTCAACGGGAAGTACCCTATAGGTTTTGATTCCCTTGAGAATGTGTCGAAATATGCGTTTTTTGCTGAATAGACGGCCGTAACTTTTTTTTACGTAAACTTAGCAGTTCGATTTTTTTATATCTTCATGGGACCGTAGACCTGAGTATACAATTCAGATCTCAGCTTGATACCTCCACGCATTCTCGACATAGAGGGTCTTGACAGACAGACTAACAGACAGACGGACAACAAAGTGATCTTATAAGGGTTCCGTTTTTCCTTTTTAGGTACGGAACCCTAAAAATGGGGTGTGGCTGTGTCATGGACACGGCCGTGTGTTGTACGTGAATACGTTATATGCACTAAAATTATCTCGAAATTGCAGCGCTTCCCACTCCCCCGCACACGATGTACCATAGTCCTTACTTAGCGTTATAAATTATTTAATCCTTCATCTGTCCAGTGGTGTGATTGAATTTGGATGGAGATGATAGATCTAAAGATTCAACACTAAACTGTATACCTCGATTTTATTATCGTTCGTTGTTTTGAATTACCACCCTATGGAAGCAATTTTGTAGACATATTCACGTCAGAATCTGCAGGTCGGATAGTTTTTTTGAATAGGCTTGTTGCCCATGTCACAAAATTATAAAAACTCTCTATCAGTAACGTAAAATACATAAAACTAGAACGATCTGCGATCTTAAAATTTTAATAACTTATGTCAGACGTGTTTTATGTTGCGTCAAAGTTTGGTGGGAAAGTCCATTTTAAAGGTATGAAATTATAAAAAATAAATATTACCATTGTAGAAACAATAAAAAATACTATAACTTTTGTTACGGCACTGGCTACATAAACGCAATATTTAACATTGCTGTTGTACAAATTTCTGATTTAATGCATATAAAATAGCACGGTGTGACGTCATAATGTGGTGGCCTTTTGTATGGAGCGTTTTCGGGATAGTCCAAAATTGTGATCTTCAAGTTATCATATCTCGAGAAGTTTTTATGCAATCGAAGTAATTATTTCACCTTTATTTATATTATTGTGACGTCTTTAAATAACAAATCGAAAAAAAAAAATGGGATACAAGCCTATTATACTATATCTAAAATTGATCTGCATACGTAGCGTTGTTTGTCTTTGCACAATTCGGAATACAACTGCCGTTGATGCTACGTGATGGCAAGACACGTAATTCTGCTGAAAACTGAACAGTCTCGTTTTGACAACTGAAAGGCTCTCAAAGTTATTGCATGTAGCCATATGAAATATCAGTTTATTATTCATGGGAATTTGAATGCCATCCCACACAGACATATTTTATTTTCAAGTTTTATTTATTGTAGGTCTATTATAGTAGTATAGTATGTAGGTTTTATTTATTGTAGCTCAAGAAATTAAATTTATTAACCTTGTCAGATATTTAGTTTTTACAAACTGGACTTTTTGTAAAACAATATCGTAATTTATTCAAGAGTTAAAGAAAGGGATCAGTGTTGATTAATATCACCAGCTAGCAATAGCAGTTCATCGGCATCAGCCTGTATCTACCCACTGCTGGATTTATATCCAGCAGTGGGTAGATACAGGCTGATGGCAAAGCATTGGGGAAGGCTTATGCCTTCCCCAATGCTTTCCGCCTTCCGCTTCCAACCACTTTCCGGACCATGAAGGAGGGCGTCCAACGCTTCTCTTCTCTCCGTCGAATCTCTTCGTTCCGGATTCGATCCCTTAAAGAAATCCCGATCATAGCTTTATCTTTCCAAAATTGCTGCTATATAATATCTATATCTATAATTTAGTATAATATAGTAGGAAATTGGAGACAGGCGGAAGATCGGGCAACATGGAGAGAGCTGATTATCTATTCCACAGAATGCTCTAAAAACGGGCAAGACCTCCAATGATAAAGTTCACGACGAAGATGAAAAAGTAGATATTTGAGTAACAAATTAGGAAATAAATTTGATTACAACTTAATTTAAATATCAGTTATGGGAGGTATAACAATGAGCTAAATTACCAATTAAATTAAAATAATCGCATGCAAATATACCCAGCTTAACATCCTATACAAACAGAACCTTCAAACTTTATATTTTTGCATAAAAGGCTAAAAATACAACTTGTAAAACCAACTGACCGTGTGTGACAATTAAAACTAATGGTTAATAACGTATCTACCAGAATATATTTCACATCTTTGTCATGAATAGTTCTCCATTATAATGATTTTAATTCCCAATCAGTGTTTCAGACGTTTACTGATGATGTGAGATGCGGAACCCATTTAGACGTGACTATTGGCTCCCGAGGGAACCTATTTACATTCTTGTCAGCACGTTATACGAGACAGTGTGCAGATTGACTGGTTAATGTGGGTAGTTGGTAAATGACGGCTATGGGACGGGTTTATAGTCGAAGTGGCTGAAATTGGGCTATTTTGACGCTAGAGTGGATTACTAAATAGCACTAATACGCTGTTAGTTTTATTTCCGGTTTGACCAAACGTATTTTAGGTTAGAAGATTATCTCCTGCATACCAAATAGTTTTATTACAAGTATATGAGGTGTGAGTGGTTCATCAACATGTTTGAACCAAAGCCAACTTCACCTGCACGCGGTGCACCCTGTTGACTGACAAACGAAGCTCTGGTGAAAAGAGAGGTAGGAAGCGTAATTGTAAGCTACTCGACTGGGGAATGTACCTCCACCTCACAGAATACCGTAGGCAAATAACAATTTGCTTGAGGGTTATTGTGTTCCTGCTAGTGAGTGAGGTCACCAGAAAGGAAGAAGGTGCTGCGTTGGCAGCGGGGGTGGCGACGCGAGCTATATTTTATGTTGCAAGCGTTAATATGGCTACGGTAACCGCTTCACATCAGGTGGGCCGTGTGTGGCGAGCCCGGTGGTCGAATGGCTAGTCGGATTACATTCCCCAGTCGGGTAGCTTACAATTACGCTCCCTACCTCTCTTTTCGCCAGAGCTTCGTTTGTCAGTCAGTAGGGTGCACCGCGTGCAGGTGAAGTTAACTTTGGTTCAAAGATGTTAATGAACCTCTTACACCCCAAAAATGTACGCAAGATCTTATTAAAATACAATAATGGATGAATGGATGGATGTGTTGTAACCGTAAAAATATACGCAAGATCTTATTAAACACAAATATGGACCCTGGAACGGTATTACAAATTACATCAAACAACATAACAATAAACGATACACTTCGTCTATTTAAGCACGAGACACAATCTAAAAGAGCACGATATTCAGAGCTGTCAGAAGTAAGCAATAATTTCGCGAATGTATGTCAGCGATAATCCACAGAGTGTTCACGAATTCTACGCGCGATCCGGTCTCCGCAGCGAATAAAACAACCACTGCGGATAATCGTTCATTCATTACGTTTTGGAGCATATGGAACCTTTTTTTATCCGACTGCCAAGGAAGTTTGTTTGTAAATTTCTTTATTACATAGTATTTTCCAAGTTGATGGATCGTTAGATTTGTATCAAAAACCCAAGTGTCCTTAGATAGTGTGGTAGGTTTTTTGTGTGTCTTGTTGTAGTCGAAAGTCCTTGCATTCAGGGCTGATATTAGTAAAATTTAAAAAGTTGTCACGGCAATTACATTTTTATCTTTTAACCGACTACAAAAAAGGAGGAGGTTCGGTCAGGTCGGCTGTATTTTTTTTAGGGTTTGTTACTTAATTACTCCGTGATTTATAAACAGATTTGAAAAAAACTTTTTTTATTTGAAAGAATAAACTTTCAGATTGGTTCCATATTTTTTTTATCATCATCATCAGCCTGTATCTACATACATAAATACGGAACATACCGAAGTAAACTAATTTAATTTGTTGAATTATGTAAACACTTTAGATGACATGAGAGAGTTATTCACCATCGGTTTTAACAGTGTGCCGATATATTTATGCTGGTGAATTTAAACTGTACTATAAATATATTCCGCTTTATTTTTGCTCAAAAATATGAACAATCGTATCTCCGGATAGCCGGGACACAGCAATAGTAATTTGTGAATGTGGCGGCGATAATCCACAGGGTGTTCACATATTCACGACGCGCGACTGCGCTCAATGAAACGCTGCAGATGAACGGTCATTTACCTTACGTACTCACACATACATATAATATATTTTAAACTGTATTATTCATAGACAAAGCAAACAATTTATTTCAGGGACTCAAAGATTGACAGGAAGAGATCCCTTATAAGTCTGCCCATGAAACCGAGACATAGTGTACAAACACTATGTCTTATCACTAAAATCCGTGTTATCTATGTAATATTTAATGTAATAAAGATTTTAGAAATAAACACCTCATTCTGCGCAACAGGGTCGCCACCCATTTTCGCATAATTGCGTATAAATAAATAATAATAAATAAACAAATATTCCTGGACAAATTACACACTGCCATCTAGTCCCAAACTAAGCGAAGCTTGTACTATGGGTACTAGATAACTGTTATAATACTTAAATACATTTTTTTTTGTATATACATACATATCTATGTATATATAAAAGAAAGTTGTGTTTGTTACAACACTTATAACTCGAGAACGGCTGGACCGATTGCCATGGTTTTTGATTTGTTGGATTTGTTTCCGTCCCGAATAGCAGAATAACTCTTAAAAACATTGGAAAATTGTCAAAAAAATAAAATAAAAGAAAAAACATTTTCCCATACAAAATGTTCGTGGTTGTCGTAGCTGTCAAATGTGACGTTGTCGTACGTGCGTACGCCAAATGTATGCGTGCATTCAGAAATGTATATTAAGCTCATTATAGAACAAATGTCATAGATTAAAAACAAATGTTAACTCTATTGGTCTCATTTTTACGTCTTGAAAGTTGGCTGTGATTTGTTTTGAAAACAGTTTTGTGGATTTAAATATTTATTGGTTCTAAAATATTTATGCGTGCGTTCAGAAATTTAAATCAAGCTCCATAAATCTATATAATATATAAAATAATGTCGTGTCTTGGTCGGGAAAGTATTAAAAACATTGAAAAATTGACGAAAGACTTAAATAAAAGAAAAAACGTTTTCCCATACAAATAGTGCCAGTTAAAAAGGATTGGAATATTTATTGATTGTTATGTAAATGTCAAATCGATTGGTCTCACTTTTACGTCGCGAATGTTGCCTGTGATTTGTTTTGTGGATTGAAATATTTATTGTTGTCAATTGGTACTTTTTTTGTGACTTTGTAAAGTACTGAACTTATTATTTACCCACTGCTGGGATACGGGTCTTCCCTCAACCGAAGATGTTTAGAGCATACTCCAACACGCTGCTCAACTACGGGTTGGGCCACTAACTTGGCTTAAGGACTGCCATCTAATGATAAACACCAGGACCGACGGCTTAACGTGCCTTCCGAAGCACGGACGAGCTCGTGATAACATAAACTCATCCATGAACAGGCTACGGTTGACGTTGCTTAACTTGCGTGTACAATTAGACTGACACGTGCCTCACGCCATCGTGCTTCTCTATTATTTTCTATTATTCATTGTATTAATTTCAAGAAATCATAAATTTTGTTCATATATATATGTACATCACGACATTCATTGACTGTTAGGCGGTACGAAGTTCGCCGGGACAGCTAGTAATACATAGAAAATACTCAGATCAAGACAAACAGACATGTTCACGCACACAAATCTGTGTCTTGTGCGGGAATCGAACCCGCGACCTCGGAGTCAAAGTGGCCTTTACTAACCATTGAACCACCGAGCTCGTATAAATAGATTCTGCGAACATCCCAGGTTCTGGGCAGCCCCATCAACAACATCCTGAAAGCATTATTGTACTGGATTCAGATATGCTATTACTTTTATTAGAATATTGTGTAATGTATGTTACATTACGCACCTTCTCAACCCTTGTTGCAGGGATCACCTCCTTCATGGGATAATGAAAGCCCGTATGAACTATCTATATGCAAAATTTCTTCCCTCGTAAAATCTCACTACTGATTGAGTTACGGGGAAATTGGCTCACGTTCGAAAAAAATTACAATAATTTTCCTTATGGTGTCATTATCGGCGCCTATAATCCGATTACCCACTTTTGGGGCCACCGTGATGAGTGGTTAGATAATCATAATACTATACAGGTATAAGGTGGATTTCCATTTGAAAACTTGTAAAAATGTGTTCCAATGATGAATTTTTATGTGACAAAATTAATGTATGACAACTATTTAGTATAATTATCTTGACATATTTTTTACTGTAATAATGTTTTATATTTCTGCTTGACATAATTATAATTAATATTCAATTCACTTGACATACACATAATTTGATATTTATTTATTTTGTAGATACTGATGACTTATTTATCAGTAATTAATTCTTTCAATTAACTACTATGACTTTAATATTTGCACGCCATTATCGATGGCAGAATAATATGGAACATATTGACAAAATAACGTCTGTACATAAACCTTATTCTGGCAAATAAATATTCATTCATTCAAGAATTGCATATTTGTCCCACATATTTGTCTTCAAACATTCTTCAACGTTGCGAATATTTGTACAAATACGCATATGCGTATTTTTAATTAAATAAAGACTTTATATAGATATCTAATTTATATATATTAGAACAGCCTTTATTTTTTTATATTTATTATTTAGTTTATTACATACTTTTTGAATTAAAACTTCTTTACGCACGCTTGTCTTGAGAAGTAAGCTGGTGAATGCGTGACGAGAGCGTTACTGAAAGTATGATCGGGCGTGGCGAACGGAAGTTGAGATCTAACAGATCAAAATTTTAATCTTTTGCATTTAAATTTTATCTTAATGCAACATCGAGGTCGCAAACTTTTTTTTTATTTGTACTAAAAAAATACGCTGTTATCCCTAAGGTATTTTTTTCTTGTAATCGAATGCGTGACGAGAGCGTTACTGAAAGTATGATTGGGCGTGGCGAACGGAAGCACGGAAGTTGAGAGGGAGATATAAGTTAGTGAAGATAGAAAGAGACAGAGTTACGTTTCGTATATTACTGTAGGGGCAAGAGAGAGAGATGCAAGCACACATTTTCTTTCTCTCTTTCTCTCATAGCCAGTTACGTTAACAAATTACATTTTAATCAGTATGGAAATATCGGCACAATGTTTCAACAGCGACTCGAGCGCTGAAAAAATGATATTTATCGATGCACGTTGAACGCTTTGAAGCGTAGTTACGCTAGAGATACAGCATCTTATAAGTTTATTACCAATGGAAGCGATAAAGCGCTGGATAAATCTAAGTTTTGTTGAACATAGAAACGCTTTAAAGCGCGTTTACGCTGCACTTATCAATGTAACTTTGGTAATTACAATCACTGTACAGCGCTGTACAGGATTTTCTAAAAATAAAATTATTATATTACTCTATGTGATTCAAATAGTACTCATTTAGCCTTTTTAAAAGTTTTTGCATTTAAGCACTCTCTAATTACGAGCCCGGTGGTCGAATGGTTAGCAATGGCCACTTTGACTCCGAGGTCGCGGGTTCGATCCCCGCACAAGACAAATATTTGTGTGCACGAACATGTCTGTTTGTCTTGGTCTGGGTATATTCTATGTATTATATCGACGGTGGAAAGGCAAAACAAAATAAGCGACATTTGGCCAATTGTTCAGTAGAGCTGTTTAAAGTTTTTAAAATTGAAAAAATCATCATAACTTTTTTATTTATTGGAGGATATTTTTAATTTTTTGCGTGCAGATTAAACTTGATATTACCTATATACAGTATATAAAATAAAACGATTTTAATCTATATTTTAAGAGATAGTGTCGTTTCATTTAAATGACTTTTCAAGTGAGTAGGGAAAAATATTTTATACGGCATCTAAGAAAAATGGTTAATGGGGTAAATTAATTTATGCGCCGTTTTTTATACAAGTTTGCCGGGAAAAATCTATGAAAAATCAAAGTAAAATTTAAACAAATAGGGATAAACAATTTATAACACTTTAACGAAAAAATTACGAATAGGAAAAAAGTATTATAAACTATGTATCCTTATTATTATACATTGGTAAAACACTTTATCGATCACAAGCAATGTTAAAATGTTATTGTTTTGCCATAGTCGGGACAGGGATTTGATTGATCTGGTTACTTTTCTAGTTTGAAAATGTCTTCATTCATATAAAATTGTATTGTAATAGGTATTATACGATCATTTGTACATGACCGATTACAATACAATTTTATATCTCTTGCCTTTTATCATCGTTAAAATTTCTATGATGAAATTTTAACGATGAAAGGCAAGAGATTGTTAAGTTTTTATAATTTTAGCTTACGCATGTCAACTAGTCATGGATAAAGGTCTCTCACAAAGATATCCACACTGAACGATCAGCTGAACCTCTGAGTATATTGGTGTCTGGCGATCAACAGTCCATTCTGAAAGCCTCCTTTGATTTTATTATACCACTAAAGTAGCAAACAAGCATACGACCCACCTAATGGAAAGCAGTTACCGTAGTCTATGAACGCCTGTAACATCTGGGGCATTATACGCGCGTTGCCGATCCAGTAAAAACCTTCTCACGCCCTTTTTGAAGATTCCCATGCTCTAGTCTCCTTAGAAAACCTCGACAACCAGTTCATTCCACAGCTTAACAGTACGCGGGATAAAACTTTTTTGGAACTCCACAGTACACGACCACTTAGGCTCAAATGTGTGAGGTTGAAGTCCCTGTCGATGGCGAGCGGTGCGACTGTAGCATAATGTCAAACAACTCTGAAGACACCCCGTTGTATTGTACAATCGGTAGAACAACAAAGGGACGCAAAATCTCTTCTCAGACTTAAAGATTCTAGACCGTCTGTCATTTGGTATCGTCAACAATCCTCACAGCAAACCTTTCAATTGAGTCATGTTAAGCACACCTAGTTTTTTCGACGACAGCTTTACCTTCTCCTTCAACTCCGAGAATCCCAATATTTTATGGCGATGGTAAGGAGTGTGTTCTGGAATTGAGAAGCCACACCAAAGGAGGTTTTCTTATCGGTGAACACGCAGACTAAGTAGGGCCGAATTGAACAAAATTCTGTCGCCCCCAATCGGACACATTTTTCAATGTGCTCTCGATTTCTAACACAAGTTATTCGCGGCTCTACCAGAGAGCGGGCAATATTAGCTCGATCCGTGTAATAAGTGTCCCCGGTGATGTCGTCGGCATAGCAATGAATGCTGTCAATAGATAACGTATCATTGATATGCAGCAAAAACAGCGTCGGGGACAATACAAAGCCTTGCGGGACACCAGCAATACTGTCGATGCCATCGTAGCAACTGCTTTCCACAATGGCTCTAATAACAATGTGTAATATAAACTACACCAGTCGAGCGACCATGACGAAAGCCGTAGTGATGGTCGCTGATCAAGTCGTGCTCTTCTAGGCAATTCAGGAGCCGGTTGTTAATCAAGCACTGCAATACCTTGGAGAAAAGGGAGATAACAGCGATAGGACTGTAATTCGATGGGTCTGATCTGTCACCCTTTTTTGGCACTGGGTGCACGTTCGCAGTGTTACACTATGACGGATCTTGCCTGGTAGAATAAGAGAGAGCAACAAGGCGCGTAAGAACAGGACACAACTCAGCAGTACACTGCTTTAGCACCACACCCGGAATACCATCTGGCCCACTCGACTTATAAACGTGGAGGGATAGCAATGCTCGCTGAACATCTCGTTGAGACATATTTTCGGCATGCCACATTAGGAAATAGCACACCGCGGGATGGAAGGTGGTGAAGCGTCTCTGTCGTTCAAAATCGAGTTTGAGGCAAAGAGCTTCCCCAGCAGATCGGCTTTCTCCTTAGCACTGTGGGCCAGACTACCATCCTGTATTCGGAGTGGTAGAAAGAAACAGTTTCCTTCGGCACCCTTAGCAAGCGACCAACAAGAACTTAACTAGGCGCTCACCAATCCTGATGATGCACTCAAATTTAGCCCTGGCAATTACTTTCTTACTGAACCTCGAGGCAGCATTGAACTCGCGTTTCAAGACAGAAACACCAGGATCTCCATTAATACGAGCCGTAGTCCAAGCCTCGTATGCAGCTTGCTTGCGGAGTTTGCTTCCCCACAAGACCGATTAAACCACGGCACTGTTGGGAATAAATAATTCCATTCCAGCCAAAACCCACTCAATCTCTATTCTTAATAGGTAATGAAGAGCCTCTTATCCGGCAATTCAAATTATATTAACAAATTCGGGGGATACAGTTAGTGTTGCAGCTATAAATCTATTATTTCCATACAAAATTTAGTCACACCATTGGATAGATGAAGGCTCAAAGAATTTATTACGGTAAGTTACCATTATGGAACATCGCATCCGGAAATCACTTGATTGAGCAGTCACGTGCTGTGTGCACGTCAAGTTATTGTTGCAACTGGTACCTTATTAATGTGAAACGCCAATTTGATCACACGATATTTATCAACTATTTCAAAAACACACATATGAAGCGCCTACCTCGTAAAAAATCATGTAAAGAAAAACAATTGACTCACCAAAATAAAATTTATTACAGTTAGTGAAAGTAACCGATAAGACGTTTACAATTAAAAATATGACAGGAAAAACAACTGAAACGCCACTAGTTATGTTTTTCTTGCAAGGAACAATAAGTTATGCGACACGTCTTCTTATATGTTAGTAGGGAAAAAGTAATAAAAAGCCAAAGGTAAAAAATACACAGACGGGTAAAATGAATTATATGTCATCGTCGTAAAAAAGTTAGTTAAGTCAATAAATTAAAACACGCTGATGGTATTTTTAGATCCATCATACGACAATGTTAATAATATATGTCATAAAATTGTCGTTTGAAGGGAGTGAAATTTTAAAATGGCCCTGTTTTTACATTACATGAAACGCCAAAAAGTACCTCCAAATAGACTGTAACCCAGACAGATCGATAGAGAATCAAAAACCCTATCGAACTGCATATAAAACTCAATTTCGGTCAAAATGGCGTTTCATTTGTTTTTCCTTTCCACCGTCGATATGTATGCATTTACAAAATAAAAAGTATTTAAGTACTGGATGGGACTCGCTGGAGAAGCCACTGCATTGCCCTGTTGCCAGCCTAGACGAAATCCTGTGACCCCAAGTAGTAGAAAGCACACACACTAACCTGGATATGTGAAGGACGTTGACGGGTTCACCAACGACGGGACATGTGTTCTGTCGACCGGCCAGCTAGTACACGAACGCTCACATATGTTGCACTTCCACTAGGTCAGGCAGAGATTGATCGTAGACCGAACAGTCAGTGAACTTCTAGCAAGTATTATATTACATGAAAGATTTAGAATACATCACACGCGTCGGGGCTCAGTAGTTCATTTTTTCTCGAAATTTATGAACCGTACTGATTTGTTCTATTAAGTAACACGGGGTGGCGCGCGTGTCACGCGCACCAAACGTTGATTGGCCGACGCATTGAATATAGTTTGCGTCGGACGTTTTGGCGGCAAATTTAAATTAGGAAGGGAAACATTTAAGATAGGAAATTAGATCAGGAATGGTTTGATGTCTGTACATTTCCCCCCACTTGAAATTCACTAGGATTTCACACGTTAAAGAATCTTCAATAATTTTTATAGTTGTGCTCGATATAACTTAATATTCATAAACTTAACTTAACTTAAATAACAATACCATCGCAATAAGATAATATTGTTCACATATTTATATCTTAGAAAATTAATTACAAGGTAACGGACAGACCTTGACTACAGGTCGTCGCATAGTTTTTCCGTTTACAGTTCGGAGAGTAACCACCCGGACGATATCATCGGAGCCAGGATGAACTTGATCCACGCGGGCTAACTTCCAAAACAAGGGCGGAAGATTAGGTTCGTTGACAATTACCAAATCGTCTACCTTTAGGTTAGGCGGACCAGGTTTATACCATTTAGTTTTTTGTTGAAGCGTGTGAAGATAATCACGCTGCCAAATACGCCAAAAACTTTGAGTGACCTGCTTAATCATTTGCCAACGAGAACGAGGGCATCGCGTATCATATAAAGGTTCCTCAGGGAGAGATACAAGAGGACCTCCCGTTAGAAAATGTCCAGGCGTTAAAACGTCTGATTCCTGAGGATCAGGAGACAATGAACAGAGTGGTCGAGAGTTTAGAACTGCTTCGACCTTTGTAAGAATTGTAGTAAATTCTTCTAGTGTTAAAACTTGAGCACCAATTGCCCGTTTAAGTAAGTACTTAGTTGACTTAATTCCACTCTCCATTATACCTGAAAAATGAGGGGCGGCCGGAGGATGGAATTGCCACTTAATTTGACGGTTAGCTAAGCCATCAGATATATCAGGGTAAAGTTTACGAAGTTCGTAATTAATTTCATTGAGATACCTATTTGCTCCAACGAAATTCGTCCCATTATCGCTTATAATTGTATGACAAATTCCGCGACGAGAAACAAATCTATCTAGTGCAGCGAGGAATGCTTCAGCGCTCAATTCAGTAGCGGGCTCTAAGTGAACAGCTTTCGAACTTAGACAAACAAATAAACAAAGATAAGCTTTATAAGTTTTTGCACCACGGCGACGACTTTCCTTGATTATAAATGGACCTCCGAAATCAATTCCGGTGGTATGAAAACAACGAGATGGTTGCAGTCGCGCAGCAGGCAATTTACCCATCATGGGTGACATAAAAGCCGGTTTCACTTTGAAACAACGGACACACTTGGAAAGTACGCTACGTATTAGAAGTCTTATCCCGACAATCCAAAATTTTCTTTGAATTAAAGATTGTAGCGTGCGGGGACCACAATGAAGATATTTTAAATGAAAATGTTCGACAATAAGTCGCGACATAGGGCATTGTTTGGACAAAAGCAGAGGATGTAACGCTGATGAGGATAGTTTCGCCTCATCTATACGTCCCCCCACTCGCAATAAACTCTCCTCATCAAGGAAAGGAGATAACTTTTGAAGTGATTTTTCACATTGTTTATGATTCCGTACTTGATCGACTTGCGATGTCATATAATGATTTTGAGTAAACTTAACTAGTGCCTTGACAGAATTATTGAGCTCAGAACTGGTAAGTGCAGAGAATTTTCGATCTGCCTTAGCCGTTCTTGCGTTTGAAATAAACCGAAAACACCACGCTAAAACTCTTTGAAGTTTCGTGAAAGAAGAACATTTTTCTATGAGATTCGATAGTATATTATTTTGTACTTGAACAATGTGAAAACTCTCAGTGACTAAAGGTTTTAATTCAGGCAGCTCTTCTTTAGCTACCAGCACTTGCTTGGAAGGCCAAGAACTAGGTAGGGCTTGCAGCCAAGCAGGGCCCGTCCACCATAATGGATGGCTGGCAAGTTCAGTACAAGACACGCCGCGACTGCAGCAGTCAGCCGGATTGTCTTCCGTTGCAACGTGGTACCAAAGTTCGGGACTGATCAAGGCCGTCGCCTGAACAACACGATTAGCAACGTACATTTTTAACAAATGTGGTGCTGTGTTTAACCACGACAAGGTAGTCATGCTATCGGAATAAGCTCGGACGGAGCTGATGTGAATTTTATCTTTTAGAAGGTTATGCATGTGAGATAGTACTCGCGCTAGAAGCACCGCTGCGCTTAGCTCGAGTCTATTTACTGTAGTAGGTTTTATAGGAGCTACTCGAGACTTCCCTATCAACAAATTAGTAATGGTAGGAGATTCGACATTCTGTGTGACGACACACAAATATACACAGCAGCCATATCCTTTTAATGAACCATCACAGAATCCTACTAAATGTACCTCGATAGGATCGGAAGGTACAATATGTCTTGGAAGCGAAATATTTTGTAAGTCTGACAGATTTGCTGCTATGCAATGCCATCTTTTGGCTAAATCTTTCGGGATAGCTTCGTCCCATGACAAGTTTAAACGCCACATCTCTTGTAGTAGAGATTTAGCAGCAAATACAACCGGGCCGATCCAACCTAAGGGATCGAATATCCGGGCAACTATAGAAAGGATAGACCTTTTAGTGAACTGAACATCAAAAGAGTCCGAAAAAGTATACGAGAAGTTATCATCCGATGGATTCCAACGGATTCCCAATATTTTGACAAACTCCTTTCCCGATTCCTCGAAGGATTTGGAAGTTTGACAGTGATCTGGAGGAACATCGGACAAAAGACTCGGTTCGTTTGTACTCCACTTTCGAAGTTCAAAGTGACCTTTTGAAAGCAAGGACGTAATGTCTGCTTTTAACTGCCTAGCACCGTCAAGAGACGAACTTCCAGTTGTGACATCGTCCATGAAGGTTTCTTCGAACAGCACTTCAGATACACGACTCGCATATTCGGAGCCATGATCTTCCGCTAGTTGACGAAGAGTTCGAATGGCTAGATATGGAGAACTACTGACACCATATGTCACCGTATTTAGCTCGTATTCCTTTAACGGCTCGGTAGGCTCGGGTCGCCATAGGATGTGTTGATAGCACCTATTTTCAGGTCTAATTAAAATTTGCCGGTACATTTTACAAATGTCCGCGGTAAATACAACTTTATGTAGTCGGAATCTAGTAACTAAATCGATGATGTCGATTTGAAGTTTTGGTCCAACATGTACTATATTGTTTAAAGAAAAATTACTAGTAGTCTTACAACTAGCATCGAAGACTACTCGAAGACGTGTCGTAGAACTTTCAGGGCGTACGACGCAGTGATGAGGAATTACGTATCGATCAGTAGACGAAGAGTCTGCAGGCTGCATGTGTCCTAGGTCTTCGTACTGTCTCATAAATTCCTTATACTCGTCCATCAACTCAGTTGGTTGACTAAGACGTTTTTCCAGGTTAAGAAAACGATTAAAAGCGTGACGGTATGAGTCTCCCAAAGGGGGAGCGTCATCCTTCAACATGATTGGTACTACATACCGACCGTCGGAAGTGCGGTAAGTACCGCTTTTATATTTTTGTTCACAAATATCATCCTCGGGAACGGAAATTGTACATTTCGGCGGTTCCTCGGACTCCCAGAACCGTTGAACGATCTCATCGAGCGAGCAAGAAGACGCGAGGAGTGACGTAACGGGTTCACTGGGAATTTTATTTTTTATGTTATGAAAATACTGACCGGTTATCACCCAGCCGAACACACTGGACAGCGCGCAGGGTAATTCGGGACCGGGAGTGAAACGCGACCCGGTGTATATTTGATCAAAACATTCAACACCTAATAAAAGATCGATCGGACCGGATTTATAAAATTCGCAATCGGCGAGATCAAGGTGCATAAAATAATCTCTGACGACTAACGGTAACGTTTTCGAAGGCAGAGCAGAAGTAATTTTGGGTAAAACTACTAATGGTAGGTCAAATTTAGGCGACTCACTCGTACGAGGTATTATCGAGCCAAAAGTGTAACCCTTTATATTACAAACAGCGTTTTGTCCAAGACCGGTAACACTTAAATTACATTTTTTAATGCGTAAACCCAATCGCCGTGCGCACGCACTCGTTATAAAAGAATCCATCGAACCACTGTCAATAAGGGCGCGCGCATACTGAAGTGAGCCATCCGCGTGATAGACGCGCACTATCGCCGAGCCTAATATTTTTGTACGATTAACCGTGGTACGACTTAAATTCTCCGACTCTGTGGTGCTAGCGAGTGTTGTACTCGTGCTAGGGTCAACTAAGTTTGAATTAACTGTATGAGTTAATAAACTTTTGTTTTCGACATGCAAAAGAGTATTATGTTTCGCGTTACAAATAAAACAAGTGGCTTTGGATCTACAACTAATATCGTCGTGACCAGACCTTAAACAATTTTTACACAGATTTGATTTTTGAACGAAATTTTTACGCTGTTCAATAGTCATTGAATGCAGTTTACCACATCGATAAATTGAATGATTTTCATTACAACATAAACAAACATAATGACTTGATTTATTATTATTATTGGAAGCGACAAATGATGATCTTTGTACAAACTTTGTAGGATGTGTACTACTGTCCTTACGCGTACTATCGACTTTCTGAGTCATACTACGAAATTGTTTATTTTTCGTGTCTGGTGAAGTGGTCGAAATGGGCTGACTAACTTCTAGAATTTTTATATAATTTTGTAAATAAACAACTAAGTCGTTGAATTTAGGAATATCATTACTATTTTGCAACTCAAAACGTTTTTTAGTTTCATGGTCAAGTGACCTTGATGCAATATAGAACAAAATGAACTCGAGTAAATCATTAATTTTTAATGCGCGCAAGGCGTTGACACTCTCATAAAGTACATCCGTAAACTCAGATAAGTTAGATAAAGACGGCTTATTGAGCGGCGTCAGCTTCAATAATTTATCCAAATAAGTTGTCGCTAAAATACGCTTGTTGTCGTATCTTTCTAATAAAGCACTATAGACTACAGAGTAATTAGCTAAAGTTATAGGAACGCCTTTAGCAAGTGTTAATGCGCTTCCCGATAAACACGAAAGTAAATAATGGAATTTTTCAATATCTGACAGTGCGATATTATTATGTATAAGCGGGACGTACCTATCTTTAAAGCATTCCCAATTTTCAATTTTTCCATCGTACTTGGGAATATCTAATTTGGGCAAGCGAACCTGGGCAATAGACGAATGACTAGGCTCATCGCTAGACTTGGAAACAGTCGATGTGCCAAGCGAATCGGCAAACTCGACGGCTAAGTAATATAACTCGTCGAAGGACAACAAGGATTTATTATCGTATTCATGATTCGGATTCACTAATAATTGTAATCGATTTAAGTTTTCATGTGAATCGATAAAATTCTCCCTAATTTTCTCAATCGACTTATATCGAGCCTTAAATGCCGATATTTTGGTTTTATCTTTATTGGCATTTATAGATAAATCATAAATAATTTGCATACTTTTAAACTGATATTCACGTCTATTTATGTATTGCTGCAATTCAACTTTCCCGGCTTCCGTCATCTTGTTTTAGTTTTGTAAATAATTGAAGTAAAATAGTAGTCAATATCGCCAAGTACCTAATCTCTCAACGGCAATCGGTAACAAGTAAGTAACAACAATCAAAATAAGAAGATATTTAAATATAATTAGGTACACAGCCGTACCCAACATTAAATAAAACTTGAAAAAATGTATTAGCCGATGTAACCGGTACGTAGGTATGCAGGTACAAGTGAACAACTAGACTATTTATTATATTTTCGAGCACAACTAATTAAAGAAGAAACTCCAAAAACCCGCATCAGTCAATGCAGCAGCTTTAATTCCTTTTTACTAACGATATAACAACGTGAATAATGATATTTAGTTTTAAAATACTTTGAAATAATTCGTTACGTAATATTAGGTAACGATATTAGGTATAAAATATTAGGTATGACAGCCGCGCTACGCGGCCGCAATTATTACGGAACAAGTAGGTAAGTAGATATTTGACGCGTATACTGCGAATTTACTAAGAAATCAGTGAATCTGTGGTTATTTTTTACCACTTATGGTATTCACTAGATCTATTATGAATATAAGAATAAGATTAATTTAATTTAAGACGTAAATACTTGACTTTTAATGAGATTATGCGAGGTTTTCAATCCTCACAGGAGGCACCATTTAATGGATGGGACTCGCTGGAGAAGCCACTGCATTGCCCTGTTGCCAGCCTAGACGAAATCCTGTGACCCCAAGTAGTAGAAAGCACACACACTAACCTGGATATGTGAAGGACGTTGACGGGTTCACCAACGACGGGACATGTGTTCTGTCGACCGGCCAGCTAGTACACGAACGCTCACATATGTTGCACTTCCACTAGGTCAGGCAGAGATTGATCGTAGACCGAACAGTCAGTGAACTTCTAGCAAGTATTATATTACATGAAAGATTTTGAATACATCACACGCGTCGGGGCTCAGTAGTTCATTTTTTCTCGAAATTTATGAACCGTACTGATTTGTTCTATTAAGTAACACGGGGTGGCGCGCGTGTCACGCGCACCAAACGTTGATTGGCCGACGCATTGAATATAGTTTGCGTCGGACGTTTTGGCGGCAAATTTAAATTAGGAAGGGAAACATTTAAGATAGGAAATTAGATCAGGAATGGTTTGATGTCTGTACAAGTACTATATCAGTTATCTTGTACCCATAGTACAAGCTTTGCTTAGTTTGGGACTAGATGGCCTTGTGTAATTTGTCCTGGAATATTTATTTATTTAATTACTGATGGTAGTTTGTTCCTCATTGTTGTTTGTTAAGGTATTAGTTGTGTGTTTTTTTTTTTTTTTTTTTCGAAATCGACAACTATCCTTTTAGCCCGAAGGCTTTTAAAGCGAAAACTAACCTAGTGAGAGGGAGGGCGAATGTCGAGTGCACGCAGCCCGAAGGGGGAAACACCAGCGAGCCCCCCGCGATGGTTCAGCAGGGTCCTCCCGACCGTGGGGATTCCAGCACTGCAAGCAGCGCCGGATTCCCCTGGGGAGGTCCCACCGCAAGCGGCTGCTTCCCCACCGCAAGGAACCACTGCGCGGTCGGATTGAATTGGTTGTGTGTAAATTTCGAATGTATAATTTTGCCAATCGATTTTAATTTACAATGCGAGCATTTATTGTGTAAACAAGTGTTTATTGTGTATCATTCTGAAGTACTAAACAAATAAATTGATTCTGATTCTGATTCTGACTATACTCATTACATTAAAACTAGTGCAAGATTCATCCACTCCACAAGCGAATCTTCTACTACCTCAACGAGGAGGATTTTACGAGGGTCCCGGGGAAATTTGCATATAGATTGTTCATATACGGACTTAACAGCACACCGTTCAGGAACTTTTGGCTGTTGGTGTTAATTAACGATATTCAGGTTGAAGTAGCCAAACAATGGTGTTGGTTACTTAACCGGCGTTTTATATGCAACACAGGGTGTAGGAAAATGAGGTGCTTAAGGCTGTATATGCAACACGGCTGTAGGAAAATGAGGTGCTATGTTAAAGCTAAGTGTGCGGTAGTATAGGCTATTTAACCAGCATTTTTTTCGGTTTGATATGTAGGTAAGTCTCAGTAATATAACCACAGGTGAAAGAATTACTTCGATAGCACAAAAATCTCTCGAGATATGTTAATTTGAAAATCACAATTTTGGACTTTCCCGAAAGCGCGCCATACTTATAGTATATTATTCTGTGGCCATACAAAAGGCTACTGAGTTATGACGTCACAGGTTTGTATTTTGTATGCATCAAATCAGAAATTAGTACCACAGCTATGTTAAATATTACGATGTAATTTGTATCATAATAAAAGTTATAGTATCTGTTATTGCATCTCCAATAGAAATATTATTTATTAATAATTTCAAACTTTTAAAATGGACTTTCCCGCCAAACTTTGATCGACCCTAAAATAAGTCGGACTGAAGATATTAGAAAGAAAGTTTGGAGATCTTTATAGTTGTGTGTATTTTAAGATATTGTTAAATCATATATACAATTTTTGAATAGACTATTCTGTCAAATAGCCTATTATAGTGTGAGCGTAAAAGAGTAGAAACGAAACTTTTGGTTTGTAAGTGGTTTATCGACATCTTTGAACTAAATTCAACCTCACCTGCACGTGGTGGACCGTGCTGACTGACAAACGAGTCTTCGGCGAAATGGTAGGGCATTTTTAAGCTGCGGCACTGGGGAAATATAAATAATATATTTTAATGGCCATGTGGTTTCCAGCAGACTAGAATAGAATCACTGCGTCTTCCCGTGGATGTCGTACAAGGCGACTAAGGGAAATACATTATAAGACATCGATCAGGCCTTCCCAACCCGTCTGGCCAGCGTGGGGAGTGTAGGCCAAATCCTGCTGTCTGTGACGGACGAGAGAGGGGCGTGCTCCACTAGTGGAGACTAAAATGACCTGATGATGATGATGTATCTGTCAAATGTTTCAAACACTTTTACTACAGTAAATGTGTTACGGAAGCACATTAATATATGTCAAATATTTTGTACTTATTTAGATTTTTTCTGGGTCATAACCTAACCTAACCTAACCAGAGGTCCTAACGCCGAAACTAAAGCCGATTGCCATCGGATCAGAAAAACAAAATTTAGCTTAGATTGGCGGTATATTTTTTTTTATACCACTAAAGTGGAAAACAAGCATACGGCCCGCCTGATGGAAAGCAGTTACCGTAGCCTATGAACGCCTGTAACACCAGGGGCATCACACGCGCGTTGCCGACCCTGTAAAAACCTCTTCACGCCCTTTTTGAAGAACCCCATGCTGTAGTTTCCTGAGAACTCGATAGGCAGTTCATTCCACAGCTTGACCGTACGCGGGAGGAAAATTCTCTGGAAGCGCACGGTACGCGACACTTAGGCGCCAATGTGTGAGGATGAACTCCCTTCCGATGGCGAGCGGCGCGACTGTAGAAGGAGGCCGTAGGCATCATGTCAAACAACTCCTCTGAACACACCCCATTCTACAATCGGTAAAACACACAAAGGGACGCAAAATCTCTCCTCAGACTGAAAGATTCTAAACCGTCTGTCAGTTTGGGATCGTCGACAATCCTCACAGCACGCCTCTGAATCGAGTCACAAGGTGCAAGCTGGTATCTAGGCGCTCCCGCCCATAGATGACAACAGTACTCCATATGCATCCGTACTTGAGCTTTGTAAAGCAGAAGCCTTTGCCGCGGATTGAAGTACTAGTTCGCCCTGTTGAGCACACCTAGTTTCTTTGACGCCAGCTTGACCTTCCCCTCCAGGTGACAACGAAACTGGACGTTTTTTGAATTGTGTTTAGCTTAGCAGGTAGAAACCATAAAGCTCTGCCGACTGAGCTGAAGATGTTTGTCATTTTTTTTTTTTTTTTTTATACTTCGTCGGGTGGCAGACAAGCATACGGCCCGCCTGATGTGAAGCGGTTACCGTAGCCATATTAACGCTCGCAACATAAAATATCTGCTGCCATCGCAGCATCTCCTTCCTTTCTGGTGACCTCACTCACTCGCAGGAACACAGCAGCCCTCAAGGGAACCGTTATTTGGCTGCGGTATTCTGTGAGGTGGAGGTACATTCCCCAGTCGGGTAGCTTACAATTACGCTCCCTACCTCTCTTTTCACCAGAGCTTCGTTTGTTAGTCAGCAGGGTGCACCGCGTGCAGGTGAAGTTGGCTTTGGTTCAAAGATGTTGATGAACCACTTACACCCCAAAATTTAATTAACCTAAGATCTATTTTGGCGATCAAAAAATCCGATGGCAATCGGCTACAGCTTCGGCGGTAGAGCCACAGACGTCTCCTGTTTCCTGAAAGAAACACGTGGCACTCAAGGTATTAATGATACCAATAAGAATACTACCGAAGACATATTTAAAAAGATATAATACTTCCATGAATCAATCCAAGAAGCTCTCTAAATGACATTTAACGAAATAATTGACATTTTCTATCTCTTTAGAATAAAATTGGGGATTATTATTAAATTGATTGGAAAATTGGAAGAGGCGGTATTGAAAATAAAGCCTCACTTTCGAGATAATTGAATATATTTGGATAATTTCAATGAAAAAATTGATAGCTGTAACAGAAATTATTTTACAAACTTATATTTAGGTTAGTTAGTAGGATAACTGATTCCTTCACATTACAGGCGTCACGACTCTGGAACGCACTACCTATCCCATTGAGAAAAATATCGAATAAATTTAATTTTAAAAAGAAAGTTTATGCTAACGCTTTAAATAGCTTAATTCAGCACTGAGTCATCTTATTTGGTATATTTATGTATATGTGTATATATATTTATATATGTATTTATGAATGTATAGGTATATGTATGTATATATAGAATATGTATGTACTTATTTATGAATGTAATATGTGTATGCTTAGGTATAATTTATGTATAGTATATTTGTCACTTTTATGTTTCTTGTTAATATAGTTTTAAACCGCATTCATGGATGTCTGCACTTCTCGAAGGTTGACTGGTAGAGAATGCTTTTAGCATTAAGTCCGCCTTTTGTACCATTCATCTTATTGTGGTCAATAAAGTGTTTAAATAAATAAATAATTACGTAATTTCACGGCGGTGTTTGTACATTGTCAAATCTTGCCTGTTAAATTTTAGGGCCTCGATGGCTTTGTTGCACGTGTCAGTATAATCGATTACGTAAGTGAAGCAACGTCGACCGTAGCCTGTCTGTGGATGGGTTTATTTATCTCGAGCATTCATGCTTCGGAGGGCACGTTAAGCCGTCGTCGGTCCCGGTTGTTGTCTTTAGACGACAGTTAGGCGTTAAGTCAGTTTTGGAAAAGAATAGGCTCCAAAACCACTGAACCGATTTTGATGAAACTTGTCACAATTAAAGCCCTCGACATGCTTGAGATTTGTGTCGAAAAAAAATTGAGATCGATCATGTCCTTGAGGAATGATCATAAAATACATTTTCCATTGAAATCAATGGAAAACATACACTCAGCGAAACTACTCGCTCCACTCAATTTCGAATTTCGGCCCCGTGGGCTAGAATCCGGCCTAGTACAAACAGTACTATGTAATGTGCAAATAAATGTGTTTCTTCTTCTTATTCTTATTCTTCTGTATTATTTAGACAAATACATCGCGACGTTAAAAAATACTACAATAATAAACATTTTTTTTTATACTACGTCTGGTGGCAGACAAGCATACGGCCCGCCGGATGTGAAGCGGTTACCGTAGCCATATTAACGCTCACAACATAAAATATCGCTCGCGCGCCGCCAGCCCCGCTGCCAACGCAGCATCTCCCTTCTCTCTGGTGACCTCACTCACCCGCAGGAACACAACAACCCTCAAGGGAATTGTTATTTGGCTGCGGTATTCTGTGTGGTGGAGGTACATTCTCCAGTCGGGAAGCTTATAATTACGCTCCCTACCTCTCTTTTCGCCAGAGCTTCGTTTGACAGTCAGCAGGGTGCACCGCAAGCAGGTGAAGTTGGCTTTGATCCAAAGATGTTGATGAACCGCTTACACTCAAAAAAATTTAAAATAATACACAATAGCTAATTGAATATGCCAAAATAATGCAATGAATATGCCAACAAATGCCACACAGCTTGTACACTTGCGGAGCTTATTAAAACTGATCCCATGGGAGCAATAATTTGTGGTAATTTTAACGCAAACTGTTAATTACTAATGAAAACGCAATAACATTCTGTTATGTGGCTGGGAAATATAATAATTAGAGAAAGGCAATATTATATTTTTACACTGGTTAACGTGTCAGTCATTTAGACAGATTGATAAATAGATAGAACATTTATTATAAAGCACACAACAACACAACAAGATACATAATTTGCACACAAAAATACACAATTATTTTGGGGTGTACATTAATTTTGGGGTGTAAGTGGTTCATCAACATCTTTGAACCAAAGCCAACTTCACCTGCACGCGGTGCACCCTGCTGACTGAAAAACGAAGCTCTGGCGAAAAGAGAGGTAGACAGCGTAATTGTAAGCTACCCGACTGGAGAATGTACCTCCACCTCACAGAATACCGCAGCCAAATAACGGTTCCCTTGAAGGCTGTTGTGTTCCTGCGAGTGAGTGAGGTCACCAGAAGAGAAGGGAAGGAGATGCTGCGCTGACAGAGGGGGTGGCAGCGCGAGCGATATTTTATGTTGCGAGCGTTAATATGGCTACGGTAACCGCTTCACATCAGGCGGGCCGTATGCTTGTCTGCCACCCGACGTAATAAAAAAAAAATCGATCATGTAAACGTAAAAAATCCGACCAAATAGAGAATAATTCTCATGTTGTTAATTATAAGACTCACAATATGAAACTTTTTCTCAATTTGGTCGGCGCGGTGTTTAAACGTTAACTCGTTCGAAAGTGACCGAAAGAACTCGCACAAAACCTGTGTCTAGAACTGGGGGCCTACCGACGAAGCTGAAGCGGATATCCACAGTATTTTTTTATTCATCATCATCATCATCAGGTTCATTTTAGTCTCCACTACAGGAGCACGACCCTCTCTCGTCCGTCCTAGACGGAAGGAGGATTTGGCCTACACTCCCCACGCTGTCCAGACGGGTTGGGGAGGCCTGATCGATATTTGACAATGTATTTCCCTTAGTCGCCTTGTACGACATCCACGGGAAGAAACGGAGTGATTCTATTCTAGTCTGCCGGAAACCACACGGCCTATTTTTTTATTGCAAAAATCAAACTTCAGAACAGATTAGTGGCAATCGTGTTGAACTTAGCTGGTAGAAACCCTGAAGACCCTAAAAGAGTGGGCCTTGAGTTTCTTGCCAGTTCTTCTCAAGGAACCCTGTCGCCGGAACTGGCACTTAAATTCACTTTCATATTCAAGATAGTGTGATGAAAGTGAATCTAAGCTCTGCGGATTTAGAGTAGTAAAGATCTAGATACATGTTTTTATATTTAATTTGTATGACGTTTCTAAGTGATTTATAAAGTCCAAGGAATAAACATATTTTATTGTTATATTACATATATATTATATTTTATCAAAATATATTATATATTACATATATATTATATTTTGATTTGATATGAAGATAAAGCTAAAAATGTTTGTTAATAACTTAAGCCTAAGACCTATTTTTGGGAATCAAAATATTCGATGGGAATCAGCTTCAGTTTAGGCGAGAGGGGTGTTCAGAATGGTAAATAAAAACGCAGCTAAAGCAGAACAATAAGATTCCAGCTTGATTAGCATTACTGTAAAAAAAAAACAATAAAATGTAAATGAGCCGTGAGATTTGAACCGGCCATAACTTAAGTATGCAAAAAGCGGATTTGTTTAAGTCCGCCGGACCGCGGCCATCGCGTGAATTCACACTTCGCTCGTTAGGGCTCCTCGTTTGAATACGGTAACCGCAGACAATTTGATGTCTGTGACGATAACCTTAATAAATGTCTCTATTAGGTGTTCCATATACTGATACTTAAGCAAATCTATACTAGTCGTGTGCGGAACTGAGACCTCGCCATTATGAAATTAAATGAATGAACCCACGAGCGTTGGTGGCACCATGTGTGGTGGGGTCCTATGTGGGAATCGAACCAACGAGCTCGTATTATTTATTTATTTATTTATTTAAATATAATAATGTGGTTAAAAAAATATCTCCCAACTCGATTCTATACTTACAATGATTATAAAAACGTAATGTTCGTGAGGTTGGATCTAAAGGTAACATGAGTAGATACATCATCATCATTTTCAGCCCGTATCTATCCACTGCTGGATAGCGGCTGGATGCAAGGTCGGGGGGGATATGGAGAATGAGAATAATAACGGTACAGAGTCTAACGTGTAAAGCATCACGAGATCTTGACTGTACAATAAACAAAACTTATAAATAAATTTTGTTTATTGTACAGTCAAGTAAAGGGGGCGCAGCTGCCCCTCCCTGCCTACCCCCCCACCCCTGGCGACGCCCTTGGCTGGATGCTGGCATTTCCTAATTCTTTCCACTAGGTACATGCGATCCTCCGCTTTCTGCATCCACCCGCTTCCAAATTCCAAATTCATCTACAGTGAGCCCAACGTTTCGTTACGACATACAGCCTCCTTACCACCATCTCTTATTGCGATTCAATAACTGAATAGGATGCTTATTCATACCAATGAATAAGCGACTCTATTTCAACTGGAATAGAGTAACTGAATAGGATGCTTATTCATACCAATGAATAAGCGACTCTATTTCAACTGGAATAGAGTCGCTTATTCATTGGTGTCAATAAGCATTCCATTCAGTTATTGAATCGCAATAAGAGATGGTGGTAAGGGGCTGCCCCCTTGTTTGGCCTCAAAAAATCGGTTAAAGCGGGTGGATGTGAAAAGCTGAGCATATTTAAAAAAAATCAACAGTTAGAAAGTATGCTTAATTTTAAATTGTAACGATGCGCACCCGGGGCGGATCACTAGCATATTACATATTTATAAATATTCATTGAAAAAATATTTTAATTTAATATTTTTAACTTGAATTAGGTATGTTTTCTTACGTTAAAGAGTTACGACGAAAATAATAATTAAACACGTATACACATTTTTGTTATATGACTATCAAAATATCAAGTTGAACGGCAAATAAGCACATTTCCCGGTGTAGGTTACCAACCTATATGAATTTATTATTAACTTAAAAACCATTTGATTTTATCGAAATATTTCTGTTAAAGTGAATCGAAAATATTCGGTTATTTGCGATAATTTATTCTTTTAATGCCAACGAAATCATGCACCTAGTGTATGTAAAGCTGTGTCTTACATACACAGGGATCTATATCGGAATTCTGAAAAACATCGAAACAAAGAGCTACGGCTACACCTAATAAGGTACGACCGTGCCCAATGGTTTCTATGTTTTGATATCTGTTACGATTTTTCGTATGAGCTGGATTTTCTGCGAGTGCTTTTGCACTCACAGAAAATCCAGCTCATACCATAATCATACCTAAGAAGTCGATCGGCTGTGGGCCGACGTAATACTTGATTTGCTGCCTCATTCGCATATTCTGGTTAAGATGAGATCATTCGCTTGCCCGTAACCGTTATGATTTCGGTTATTATCAGAAGTATTTCGGATTAATCTTTTAATTCCGATTGTATCGGTAACCGTTTGATAATGGTTACCATACTGTGGGCAAACGTAATACTTGATTTGCTGTCCCGTTTACTTATTCCGGTTAAGATGACATCAATCAATAATTCGGAAAAATTATGATTTGAGTTATTATCAGAAATCCTTTGGGTTAACCTTTTAATTCGATAACCGATTTTTTCGGTAACCGTTTGATAAATGGTTACCATTTCGGTTTTTCTGATATGCACATAAATTAGCGTACCTAATTTGACCTTGCTTTTGCATATCAGACCCAAGTATTCACCAAATAAAGACTAAGTTAATAAAGTGTAACTTTTCAGTGTCTCTTCTGTATCTCTAACAATATTTTTTATATTATTATGGATGCGCGTATATTAGATCTGCTCCGCTCGGTTACATTTCCATACAAATGTAGAAAAGGAATTACTTGGCTCTTTGGTCGTGTACATCCAAAATTATGGATGATATGAATTTGTCCCAATATAGACTAGGCTTGTTGCTCATTATCACAATAAAAAAAAACATTAGTTTGAAAATTACAAGCCTCGAAAAATCTATTTTCACCACCAATTTTTACGCAACTTTTGACGTAAAATACGTTACGATTACAAAAAGTTCAAAATAATTAAGCAACAGGCGTAGAAACGAACGAAAAGGAATTCTGAAAATAGATCACTCCAGCACGTGCTTAAGTCAAATTATAAGTACTCCTGTTGTTTGCAACTGGCTGGTTTCAATGTATATTCACGACGAACTCGGTGGTCGAATGGTTAGCAATGGACAAACATTTGTGTTTATGAACATGTCTGTTCGTCTTGGTCTGGGTGTTTTCTATGTTATATAAGTATACATTTACGAAAAAAAAAAATGTATTTAAGTAGATTTATCAGTTGTCTAGTACCCATAATACAAGCTTTGCGCTTAATTTGGGACTAGATAGCGCTGTGTCCAGAGTCCAGAAATATAAAAAATATATATGTGTCTATCTATCTATCTGCCTAATAGTTCTTGTTTCTTTTCGTACAACCAAATAAAACTGATCTCACCAATTATAATTTCTATAATTTTTACGAAGCGTTTTCTTCATATTTCCTTCAGTTATACTGTCCACTAGCAACATATATTCTTTTTCTTTTTTTTATACTACGTCGGGTGGCAGACAAGCATACGGTCCGCCTGATGTGAAGCGGTTACGGTAACCATATTAACGCCCGCGACGTAAAATATCGCTCGCGCCCCGCCACCCCCGCTCCCAACGCAGTATCTATGCCTTTCTGGTGACTTCACTCATTCACAGGCACACAGCAACCCTCAAAGGAATTGTAATTTGGCTGTGGTATTCTGTGAGGTGGAGGTACATTCCCCAGTCGGGTAGCTTACAATTACGCTCCCTACCTCTCTTTTCGCCAGAGCTTCGTTTGTCAGTCAGCAGGGTACACCGCGAGCAGGTGAAGTTGGCTTTGGTTCAAAGATGTTGATGAACCACTACACCACTAATTCTCCAATAGTCTAGTCTCCAATAGTTAGGCTGCTTAACTGCCGGTTGGCGGATGCCATTGTTTTTAAGCCGCCTAAAGGCCACTGACTTCGCTTAACGACTGTCATCTATTATGACAACAGCCGGGACCGACGGCTTAACGTGCTCTCCGAAGCACGGAGGAGCTCGAGATAAATAAACCCATCCATGGACAGGCTACGATCGACGTTGCTTAACTTGCGTGTTCGTTTAGACTGACATACGCAACGACGCCACCGAACTCCTCACCATTGTGCTATTAGTGAACCGCTATTGTTTGGCCGTGTGGTTTCCGGCAGACTAGGATAGAATCACTCCGTTTCTTCCCGTAAATGTCGTACAAGGCGACTAAGGGAAATACATTATCAAATATCGATCAGGCCTCCCCAACCCGTTTGGCCAGCGTGGGGAGTGTAGGCCAAATCCTCCTTCCGTCTAGGACGGACGAGAGAAGGTCGTGCTCCTGTAGTGAAGACTAAAATAGACCTGATGATGATATCGTGCTAGTATGTATTACTATTATAATGAAATAAATTGTTGGAATACTCTATTACTCTTATCAAACTGTTCGAATAGTCGGTGACCCAATGATCTCTGATCAGCTGGAGTCGCTCTCTACACGTAGAGATGTTGCATTCACTACCAGTCAACCTTCGCGACAAGCAGAAAATCACGAATGCGGTTATGAGGAATCAAAACAAAACTAGATTTAACTACTAAAACATCATACTACAACTAATAAAATAGTAAATATAATTGCTGCAAAAAATATAATAAATATAAATAGCATAATTATATATTTAATAAACATACATATCATCATCATCAGGTCATTTTAGTCTCCAATACAGGAGCACGACGGTAATTTTAGTCTCTCTCGTCCGTCCCAGACAGAAGGAGGATTTGGCCTACACTCCCCACGCTGGCCAGACGGGTTGGGGAGGCCTGATTGATGTTTTATAATGTATTTCCCTTAGTCGCCTTGTACGACATCCACGGGAAGAGACGGAGTGATCCTATTCTAGTCTGCCGGAAATCACACGGCCAACATACTTAAACATAGATAGAAATACATAAATTCAGCGATGATGATGAGGATTGTATACCACGGATATATTCGGATGAACTATTTCATTTGATACTTGCCGCTGAGTTCCACTACCTATGATATGGATGGAATACTATGGCGAGTTGTACGCCATAGAATTCCATCCATATCATCTTGATAATTGGCGATCTACCACAGTACGCTTTTTATGACAATTTCTAGCACGAACTGTGAAATTGTGGTTTCAACTTCCGTCACCGCTATTCCCAAATGAAGCGAGATAGATGTTGGGGTGTAAATGGTTCATCAACATCCTTGAACCAAAGCCAACTTCACCTGTATGCTGTGCACCCTGCTGACTGACAAATGAAGCTCTGGCGAAAAGAGACATAGGGAACGTTATTGTAAGCTACCCGACTGGGGAGGGGGACTGTACCTCCACCTGACAGAATACCGCAGCCAAATAACAATTCCCTTGAGGTTGTTGTGTTCCTACGAGTGCGTGAGGTCACCAGAAAGTAAGGAGGTGCTGCGTTAGCAGCCGGCGGCGCGATATTTTATGTTGCTACCGTCAATATGTCTTCGGTAACTGCTTCACATCTGTATGTTTGTCACCCACCTGACGTAGTATAAAAAAAAACTACGGGTTGCACTCCGGGACTGCCGGCAGACGTGAAAACTTGAACATTAACGTTGTGCATTTTTGGAATGGTTAGGAAATAATTTCGCATGAATTGCTTTTTTCATTCATATATGCACTTTGTTCAATTTCCATATTTTAAACACTTTATATACCTACATGAATTTTACAAGTATACAGACGCTCAAGCCACATGAGTAAAGAAGGAACAGAAAGAAAGCTGTCTAAGATCTGCAAAATTTGTGCCTATTCTCATAGGGTTGACACCTTTGTGGGGTGTATTTGTGGGGTATAAGTAGCTCAGCATCACCTTATGAGACAAAGCCAACCTCACCTGCACTGCAACCTCATCTGAACGACAGACAAACATACGGCCCGCCTGATGTGATGCGGTTACCGTAGCTATATTTCTGGTGACCTCATTCACTCGCATGAACATAACAACTCTCAAGGGAATTGTTATTTGGCTGCGGTATTCTGTGAGGTGGAGGTACATTCCCCAGTCGGGTAATAATAATATTGTAAATTTTAATTTAGGTTAATGATAATATTGTATGGCTATTTAAAAAAAGACCTATATTGACAGAGTTTCTTTCGGCATTTCTTCTCGTCAATGGTCATTCCGAAATGCTGGTAGATAAAAAAATATACCCAATTGTAATAGACGTGTCTAAGTGCCCACAGAATAAAGAATTTTGACTTTGACTTTGACTTTGACTTTGACTTTGGTAGCTTACAATTACGTTTCCTACCTCTCTTTTGGCCAGAGCTTCGTTTGCCAATCAGCAGGCTGTACCGCGTGCAGATGAAGTTTGATTTGGTTCAAACATGTTGATAAACCACTTAGATCACCACCCAATAAGTTCTGCCGAAAGAGAGGTAGGGCCCATCAATAGGTCGACTAGGAAGTACCACACCTGACAGGAGACCACATGACAGTCAAATAACATCTCTCTGGAGAGTTATTGTGATCCTGCGTCAGGTCACCAAAAAGAAGGATTAGCAGCCGGGGTATACGGTAACCGCTTCACATCAGGCGCGTCATGTGCTTGTTTTCCACCCGACGTAGCATAAAAAGCCTTTACTGGTATGTCAACGACAATTCTTTGACTTCAGGTTGTGTAATATTAATAAAAAAAAAAAATATTCACGAACATTTAAAAATGTTTTTAAATATCAGTAATATCATCATCATCAGGTCATTTTTGTCTCCACTACAGGAGCACGACCCTCTCTCGTCTGTCACAGACAGGAGGATTTAGCCTACACGCTGGCCAGACGGCTTGGGGAGGCCGCCACTGATTGAATTACAGCTTATTAAATACTTTTTCTGTTATTGTTCATACACACAGTATAGTAAATAACCATTTTGTCCCACTTTTATTTTTAACATTTGTTCAATACTTTTATTCTCATACCTACTCGTAAACAATGTGGAGCGAATACCTATACGTGCACGACGCAAGCCCTGAGCTTGTCCACTGGCGAAGTCAGTTTGAACCAGTTTTTTCCAACCGCGGCGTGTACGCGACGGGCGGCCAGTGGACACGCACACAAGGCCACGCATGCTTATAGTAGTGTACCTAAACACCGCGGTTGAATGAAGCTTTCTCTCTGTACCTTCTTTACTCATGTGCTCAAGCCATGCGCATAGCAGACTGTAGTACCACAGCATACAAATATAGCGCCCAAATCGGCGCACGCACACAGCCAAGCGTCATTCACGACCGCTCAGCCCCCTTACCACCATCTCTTATTGCGATTCAATAACTGGATAGAATGCTTATTCATACCAATGAATAAGCGACTCTATTTCAAATGGAATAGAGTTGTTTATTCATTGGTATGAATAAGCATTCTATTCAGTTATTGAATCGCAAAAAGAGATGGTGGTAAGGGGGCAGGACGTTTTGGTGCGCGGAACAACGGAGTGTCAGTTCGTTCAGTCACGTTCAGTGTCGTGCTATGCTACGCGTCGCACATAGCGGTCGGTGGACGAACCGCTGCCGCCGCCCGCTACGTTTTTCGCACTCGGTTCTTTTTGATTCCGTAACGTAAATATAGCGCACGGAACAAACTATAATATTGTAATAATGGCGGCTACACGACAACGATACTGATACTGCAGTATATAGATACTGCAGTGTTTATGGCTGCCTAAACTCAACACTGACAAATAACAAATTATTATAGTAATTTCGTATCTATCTTGGGGTAAGTGTAAGTGGTTCATCAACATCTTTGAATCAAGGCAAACCATATATATGTTTTATTCCTAAACCTAAAACTACACACATACAATAAAAATCTACACATGTCTGCTTTAGTTTTTGTAGATGCCAACCCTAACGCTCCGTCGAGCGGTAGGTATACATTTAAAAAAAAAAGTCGGGGTCAACCTACTGGTTCTCTCAGTGTATTGTGGTAGTACAAACACACATGCACACTCGCGCAGCAATAAAAATTACTTTATGTGTAAACGCAAACGTCGTTCTCGAACGAGGTGACACTACTTATTTCATCATTCTATTGTAATTCTTATCGTCTTTTCTTAGAGTAGAATTTTGTACTCTCGCAGCTTTATCTTATTATTTTACTATGTCAAAACTATTTCGATTCAAACCAATCTCAATCGTGTCGTCTTTGCTTAAAGTTGAATTTTGTAGTTGCGCAGCTTTGTCTTACGGTCAGGACACGTGATCCTGACGCGAGTTTAACATTTTTTACCCATCCCAAAAAAGTGTACAGCGCCGCTAAAGAAGATTTCATTTCAAAAAAATATTCAACGCATAAATAATGCAACATAATTATCAAACACAAATAAAGTCCCATTTTCATATCGAACCCTAAGCGCAACCGCTGCTGGATGCTAGTTAATTTAAAAAATAAAATAATAGCGACCATAAGTCACGTACCGCATTAGCATTTCAAATCTGGCACAAAATAAACTGGAGAAAACGTTTGTATGTTTTTGAGCGAAAAAACTTCGGTGTTTTTTTCCTGTAAACACTAGCCGACTTCAGTAAATAAGATTGAATTTTGTTTGATTTTTTTATTGCAAAGGCTATTTGACCAACATTTTTTTCGGTTTGATGTGTAGGGACGTCTCAATAATATAACCATAGGTGAAAGAATTACTTCGATAGCACAAAAATCTCTCGAGATATGTTAATTTGAAAGCCACAATTTTGGACTTTCACGAAAACGCTCCATACAAAAGGCTACTGAGTTATGACGTCACAGGTTTGTATTTTATATGCATCAATCAGAAATTTGTACGACAGCTATGTTAAATATTACGTTTATGTAATTATTATATTATATACTAGCAAAGTACCCGTGCTTCGCTACGGGAACACTCCTGATTTGCGTCTATTTTTGTTAAGATTCCAGATATTTCATTTTTCCCCCATACAGGACTGTTTCACATTGACCATTATTACAAACATACACCATTTAGGTTACGACGTCCCGGTAAACAATATTTTAGGCACATGCACCAGGAGGCAAAATTGCAAGGCTTCCAGGAGAACTTACTCGTGAGCAAACTACATATAACTGATCATGAGAGAAGCAGTCCTGTCTCAAGTCAACCCCAGCGTCCTTTAGAGACTGCCTCTGAGCTTGGTTAATGGTCATAGCGAAACACCTTTATGGGCAATTGAAGTCTTTCAAATTGAACGGGGTGGTGTGATGCAATAATGGGAATGGAAATATAAAGAGAGATTCCTCAAGATCGCATCCCTTACCGTCCTCACTCAACAACTGTAACTCATTGTTCCAGTTGTTTAATAAGTGAACAATAGGTGGCACGAACCTCCTGATGATGTGTCATCAGGAGGTTCGTGCATCATCAGAGGTGTACCTCTGTTCCATGCAAGTGGTAGGAGATGGAGCGAAACTGGCCAGCTCCTCTCACATCTTCCACAAGTATAAATTTAGCCAATATTGATGTCATTGTTTGAAAAATACCTAAATTCTGATATTAAGTAGGCATACCCCATAAAGTCGGTACTTATCTTCATTTGAGTAAGCGCGCTCTCTAAGCGCGCGATGCACAACCTCCGGTGGTAACTACGGGGATGAGGTGAGCGATGAACCCTCATGGATAACCCCATTAATTTAAATATAAATATAACATTTTTTATTTTTAGACAGCGCCCAGCCATTTTCTTGGCTGGGCGCTGGTCAAAAGTTAATCAGTTACCCATAAACATCCCCTTTTTTTATGAACAACCATTCCACCAAGTCTCAAAATAGTAGGTGAATCGATTTCTTAAAAGAGGGTTTTTTTTCAACCCCTATTTTTAACCTCTTAGGGGTGGGATTTCGGAAAATCCCGTCTTAGTGCGCGCCTACATTGTATAGGGAACACATATCCAAAGTTAATTTTAGGTTTCTAGCTTCAGTGGTCTGGGTTGTGCGTTGATTAGTGAGTCAGTCAGTCAGTCAGTGATGACAAAGCCTTTTATTATCTAGCTTTTGCCTACAGCTTCGCTCGCGTAAAATTCGGGCATTTTAGATTATCTAAGTCAAGTCTAACACGCAAAGCAACCACCTCCATGTAGCACCTTTAATTGTACTAAATACGGATTTAAGATCTTGCCTACTACACCCGTCCCGCCCTCGCCGCGCCGCCCGCGATCGTATAAGCACTGATTGATGCCAAATACAAATTTAAAAACTTATTAGGATAACACTTCAGTCAACACAGAAAGAAGTCTTATTCCATCAGCTTAAAAAGGATAAACCGAAGCTTAAAAAAATTACACGATGATGGCCACGTTAGCCACGGTGAAGTTTAAAATCGTTGTTGTTTTCGTAATCAGCGATCCGATAAAATTTAAAAACACTAATACCCTTGACGATTTTCAGACTTTTTGACCCCATTTTACTCCTTTTTTCGGGTTGAATTTTGAAAAATCCTGAAACACGTGTTTACTCGTTTACTCATTTATCTATAGAAGTACTCGTGTAAAGTTTAGGATAAAATAGTTCAACTAATCTCGTTTCCCTACACAATCTTTGGACCTCCGTTTCACCCTTTTAGGGGTAAAATTTGACAAATCCTTTTAAGTAATTTCGTGTCCACTATGTTATATTTTCAAATTGATGCCATTTTCGTAATTGTCGTCCCAGAAAACCATAGAATCAACACCCATATTGATATTATGACATTTCAACCCCATCGCACCCCCATAGGGGAGATTTTATGTCACGTCGGCTATGTTGGATTATAAAATAGTTGTTGTTTTCATAATCAGCGACCCGATAAACCATAAAAACAATACCCATGACGATTTTTAGACTTTTTCACCCCATTTTACCCCTTTAGGGGGTAAATTTTGAAAAATCCTGAAACACGTGTTTACTCATTTATCTATAGAAGTACTTGTGTAAAGTTTCGTATAAAATAGTCCAACTAATCTTCTTTCCCCATACATACTTTGGACCCCCATTTCACCCCCTTAGTGGATGAATATTGAAAAATCCTTTCTTAGTGCACCCCTAGACGTCATAAGGAACCTACGTGCCAAATTTGGAATCTCTAGACCCAGCGGTTTGGGCTGTGCGTTGATTAGTCAGTCAGTCAGTCAGTCAGTGAGGACAAAGCCTTTTATTATTATAGATTCTTTATTATTGTAAAGTGAATTGGTTAAAAGTTCTGATTAGAAAAAATTACTTAAACTTTGATATTGTAGGTATGTTTAAATGATACAATGTTACGAAAGTAAATAAATAAATAAAACAATAGTTAGTAAATAAATAAGATCGGCCAAGTGAGGTCTTAAAAATGTTATCTTGATCGGTTTATTTTTTCCTTAACCTATTGTTAATAGTCTGTGGACAATATGAAAAATCGTTATGCACAGCACTTAGCCAAGTGAGCGATACCCATCAATGAAAAATGTATTACCTTCAGAACATTTCGATAGGTAAAAAATACAGAACTTCATGGGCGTGAACTGTCAAAACGGGCCTTTTATTTTGCGTTGAGTTTAATACAATTGCAACAGTTTGTATTTAAGCAAAGGCGAGCTTATCTCTCTAAGAGATTTCTTCCAGCCAACTTGTGCTGTAGGACGTTTTGTAAGATATCGGATAGCAAGATTTTAATATATAACTAAGAATGTGTATGTATCTAATTATTAATAAATAGTATTATTTTATACTAATGTAACGGTACAGTTCAGATCGTCTTGCATACGGGTCGCTACCTTAAGTAACCTTAGTTCGCACAAGATAATTTATGATTTTAATCTGTGGTATGAATGTATGGTTTATATATATTTTATGGTTTATCGTTACACTAAATACAATTATAATAATGTATACTTATCTTCACAAATAATATACATACATAGATATTCTACATATATAATTATGTATACATATACATTAACATAATAAATAATCTTTCTTATGTAAATCGCCCCTTATCCAATGTCAAGACCATAATAAGGACTATGTATGCCAAAGCTGTCAGCCAATCAGATGATTGCTACACGACCCAATTACCGTAATGTTCGCTGACGTGGTCGAACTTGTCACATGGCTTATTGGAGTGGCCTGGATCCTAGCTCCTAGTACGCAGGCCTGATTAGTTGCCCTTCGTATTGATTGGAGAGGGATCCTTATCTTGCGGTATTTAAAAGGCATATTGAATTATGATGTCCAACTCTATAAAGTGCTAACGACCAGGGCTACACTGAAACGGGGGTGTAAGTGGTTCATCAACATCTTTGAACAAAGCCAACTTCACCTCCACGCGGTGCACCCTGTTGACTGACAAACGAAGCTCTGGCGAAAAGAGAGGTAGGGAGCGTAATTGTAAGCTACCCGACTGGGAAATGTACCTCCACCTCACAGAATACCGCAGCCAAATAACAATTCCCTTGAGGGTTGTTGTGTTCCTGCGAGTGAGTGAGGTCACCAGAAAGGCTGAGATACTGCGTTGGCAGCGGGGGTGGCGGCGCGCGAGCCATATTTTTAATGTCGCGAGCGTTAATATGGCTACGGTAACCGCTTTACATCAGGCGGGTCGTATGCTTGTCTGCACCCGACGTAGTATAAAAAAAAACGAGTAAGAATATTTTGACTCTTTTGGGGTGTAAGTAAACAATAACAATTCCCATGAGGGTAGTAATATGCGGCTAAATGTCCATGTTTAAAGTTTCATCGCGACTACACGTTACGCGCTACGACATTGACGAATGTTGTTGACATAGCATTAAGTTAATATAAATAGTTGGTAATTTAGTAATTAAGGGTCCGTTCAAACCAAACCGGCTCGGAGAGAAGAGCAGATTCTGGACGCGTTTAAAATAGAGTTTTGAGTCATTGGCATAAGGTTTACTTTAAAAATCCGCATCGGCTCTCGACCATTCTCATATAACAAAAGAAGTTAATTTAAAAAATAAACCTTATACCAATGAGCTAAAACTCTGTTTTAAACGCCACCAAAATCTGCTCTCCTCTCCGAGCCGGTCTGTGCGTCTGGACCCTAAGAGTCTCTCTGCTGTATACACTGAATACATATCATGTGACTATATTTGGGATTTCACTCTTCAACCAACACCAACCTCGCGCCATATTACATTATTTGTTGGGGTTGTGGTTGTGGTGTACCTGCGAGTGAGTGAGTTCACCAGAAAGGAAGGAAGGAGTATAGACTGGCAACTGATGTGACCCCATGGTGCTGCTGATCTCCATAGGGGTTGGTGATCGCTGTCCATCAGGTGACCCACATGCTCGTTTTTCGCCTCCCATATAAAAACCGGACAAGTACGAGTCGGACTAGCCCACCAAGGGTTCCGTACGTAGGATCATTATAAATAGTTCAGAAATCTAATCGCGCAGTTTTTTTTCGAGCTTTTCCTGAAATTCTATATTTTTCATTATTAAATTTCGACCCCCTATAAAAAATATAGACCGTATAAGATTTATTCCTGTACTTGTAGTCTATAACGATGTGACTTGTCAAATTTCATAGTTCTAGGTCAACGGGAAGTACCCTATGAGTTTTGATTCCATTGAGAATTTGTCGAAATATGCGTTTTTTGCTGAATTAACGGCCGTATCTTTTTTTACGTAAACTTAGCAGTTAGATTTTTTTACAACTTCATGGGACCGTAGACCTGAGTATACAGTTCAAACAACTTGATACCTCTACGCATTCTCGATATAGAGGGTCTTGACAGACAGATAGACAGACGGACAAAGTGATCTTATAAGTATTCCGTTTTTTCTTTTGAGGTACGGAACCCTAAAAAGTAGCTCATCACCATCGTTGAGCCAAAACCAACCTCACTTGCAAGTGGTGCACCCTGCTGACAGAGTAACGAGGCTCTGACAAATGAGAAATAAGGCGTAGGTATATGTTGCCCGACTGGCGAAGTACCTCCACCTCACAGAATAGCCAAATAACAATTCTGTTGAGAGTTCTTGTATTCCTGCAAGTGAGGAGTGAGTATTGATTTCGCTGCAGCAACCGCTTCACATCACGCGGAATATATGCTTATTTGCCATCCGACATAGTATAAAAAAATCACACAACAGAACCACGTATTCACCTTCACATTACATTTTCTAAAAAATAATTGAGAGGCCTGGCTGATTGGCAGCTGTTAAATCTATAAATAACGTAGAACATGAGTAAATAAATAAATAATTGTCTTCAGATGAAAATAACCACTTAACAACCGACGAAAATACAAAGAAACTATTGCCAAAAAGCCGGCATCCACGCCGACATTTCCCATAAACAAAAGTTATTATCGCGGGAGAAAAAAAAATGAAACACTTACCCAAATCCTCATTTTGCTCGGACCACGGGCCTTGACAGATGACGTTGTTCACAAAAACGGCCAGAATTAGGCCACTACAAACGATCTTCCCGCCAAAAGCGGCCGCCATCTTGTTCACTGGCACACCGTCATTTTGAGAACGGACCCATCGTTATTTAATGTGGACACTATGTTTCATTGTTATTAATTTATCTGAAAAGAGAAACATGAAATTAAAATATTTATAAAATGCATCTAGGCAACAAGTCGCAATAGGCTACTGGACTTATTTCCCGTGAATACGTCTTTAAAATTGCTTCCATAGATGGACAATTCAAAATAAAACCGGCCAAGTGCGAGTCGGACTCGCGCACGAAGGGTTCCGTACCATTGTCTATAAAAACGGCAAACAAATCAGGTTTCATAATGTTATAATAAAGCACTTGTACTATTCCACGTTATTATATTTAATATTACCGACCGGTTTCGCCGCTAAGACATTATCAAGGTAAACAGATGGTGTTTGTGTTTCTATTGGAGAAACACAAACAACAAAACACAGCCTTAGCGGCGAAACCGGTCGGTAATATTAAATATAATAACGTGGAATAGTACAAGTGCTTTATTATAACATTATGATAATAATGTTCCACCAAGTGCCAACAATCAACAGTATCAACGTTATAAAATCACGTTTGTTGTATGGGAGCCCCCCTTAAATATTTGTTTTGTTTTTATTTATGAATATAAAACTAAATATTATGTGAGTATTTCAAGCGTCTACTATTACCGTTATCAATTGCGAGCAAAACGAGCAAAAATATCAAGTTTGTTGTATGGGAGCCTCCTTAAATATTAATTTTATTCTGTTTTTTAGTATTTGTTGTTATAGCGGCAATATAAATACATCATCTTTGAAAATTTCAACTGTCTAACTATTACAGTTCATGAGATACACCTGGTGACAGACGGACGGACGGACGGACAGCGGAGCCTTAGTAATAGGGTTCCTTTATACCCTTTGGATACGGAACCCTAAAAACTAATGATAACAAAATAGGGGGATACAGTTTTAGTGTTACAGCTACATAACTATCATCTGCATCCAAAATTCAATCACACCACTGAATAGATGAAGGAATTTATTACGCTCAGTAAGGACTATGGACATTGCGTTCGGGGGACGGGGAAGCGCTGCCATTTTGAGATAATTTTAGTACTTATAACGTATTCACGTACAGCACACGGCCAAATCCATGACACAGCCACGCCCCATTTTTTTTAATTTGTTGTTGTTGTATTCCCTTTAATGTACACCAATAAAAAAATCAATATTATAAGGTCATGTTATATATAAAGGCGGGCTTATCTCTTTTAGAGATCTCTTCCAGCCAACCTTTATGCCGCATTTTTATTAGGGGACATTTGTCGTGCGACTCTGTCGCTCGACACGAAATTTACGTGTCCCGCGCGATGTCGCCCGACGTCGCCCGACGTCGCTTGGGACATTTACGGGTCGCGCAACTTGTCGCTAGTCGATGCTCTACGAGCGTCGACTCGCGCGACTTTCGTGTCCCTCGACAGTCGCCGGATAGGTTTTGAGTGGTGAAAACGTGTGTCGCTTTGTGTTTTGAAAATGAAAGCTGCACTGAACAACACTACTTCCTCGGGCGACATACTGATCACGACAAGCCAATGTAAACGAGTCATATGTCGCGGGACATTGTCCCAGAACTTTTGCAGAGACAACTACGTGAATGTCGAGCGATAAGTATCTGCGACATGTCGCCTAGTGAAAATGCGGCTTAAGTGTTTGGTAGGAACATATACAAGAAACGCAAGCGGGAAAACGTGTACAAACATAAATATAGCATGGAAGAAAAATACTCTATTTATTATTTTTAGTTCAATTTCCCAAACCTCACACATCACAAAATATTCACCGCAATACAGGTTTAATACAAGGTTAATATTGAAAGATATGTGCCTATATAATATTATAGGCCTATATAATATTGAAAGATATGTGCCTATATAATATTATAGGCACATATATTTCAATACTAGCTGTGCCCGCGACTTCGTCCGCTTGGTTGTGGGTGAGAATGTGGATGTGAATATCGATGTGGATAAGGATGTCATCAAAATCATCATCAGGTCATTTTAGTCTCCACTACAGGAGCACGACGCTCTCGTCCGTCCCAAACAGAAGGAGGATTTGGCCTACACTCCCCACATTGGCCAGAAGGGTTGGGGAGGCCTGTATCGATGTTTTATAATGTATTTCCCTTAGTCGCCTTGTACGACATCCACGGGAAGAGACAGAGTGATTCTATTCTAGTCTGGAAACAACACGGCCAATACGGGATACGGATGTAGATATGAATAAAATTACAATAATGCTTATCTGTACACGACATTAGATCTAGAAGCATAGATATAGAAGCATATAAGTTTCTCACGCGCGATAAAGCCACATAAAGCTGACCGTGCCAAAAACAGCTAACAGTTGAATCCACACCTGCAACTTTCAGCGTTTGTCCTTGGGCTTTGTTAATGGTCAGCATAGGCTTACTGGAAATTGAGCCCGTTTGAAAGTAAATGGGAAATTATTGGGTATCAAAGGAATTCGAGTTATGAAAACACTCTCACCTGCTCCACACCCCGTTAAAACCTCTTTATGACATTTTGCTGCAAATTAATAACTTTTAACCTGGTACCATTGCAAAGTTTTGGGGGACTTCGATTTCTAAGCAGCATTATATGTACCCCGACTTTTAAATTTATCTTATGAACCGGCAATCCAGGGGCAATAAGGGATTCTAAAAATTCTACCGGATAGTTCGTAGTATCGTTCATATTCTTCATTACCCTGTTAATAGAGCCATACTCTACACTATCCCCTGAAGCATAATTAAAAATTTCAGCATTTATTGCTGCCACTTAATCATTACGCGGAGTTAAAATAGCTCTTTTTCATATCCAGGAGTTGTCGTTGGTGGCTATTTCCGTTGCGTTTCCATTTACAGATAATATGAGATCTCGCATCGAGGTAACTGTGCAACATAAGTTTTCGTGCAAAATAACTTTTCCTTGTTCCTGCGGATACAATGTTTTACATGTTTTTTCTTTCAGTCCTTTACTGTCCGTGCGGCGCAGCTCTGGAACAAACTGCCTGGACATATTAGAGATAGCTGTACTGTCGCTACTTTTAAAAAGAAGCTAAAGGACTATCTTACTCATGACTTGTGATAAGTTTAATTTATGTAGTATGTTACTCGTATTGTTTAAGATACCTACTAAAATATTATACATAGCTTGCTAGACTCCCAGCCATGTAAAATTTCTGTATGTAACAGTCGGGTTGGCTGGAAGAAATCTCTTGAAGAGATAAGCTCACCTTTGTATACTTGTCTGTTCACAAATTTTATGTATTTGTTGTTATGCAATAAAGAATTATATACAAACCGTGCCGTTCGGCCAGGAGCATCTACAAACAGCATTTCTCCTAAAGCATCGTTTACGCTGCGACACACATCACACAGGTCGATCATCAAATTTAGCTTTAGGTAAAAAACCCGGGCTATTTATGACGTCATGCCTGTCATGAGATGTCTGACCAGGAAAAAGTAGTTGTGAAATTTCAATCCACTTTGGGTTAGTTGTAAAAGTTTTTTTTTTTTTGTTATACTACTTCGGTTGGCAGACAAGCATACGGCCCGCCTGATGTGAAGCGGTCACCGTAGCCATATTAACGCTTGCAACATAAAATATTGCTCGCGCGCCGCCACCCCCGCTGCCAACGCAGCATCTCCTTCCTTTCCTTCTGGTGACCCCACTCACTCGCAGGAACACAACAACCCTCAGGGGAATTGTTATTTGGATGCGGTATTCTGTGAGGTGGAGGTACATTCCCCAGTCGGGTAGCTTACAATTACGCTCCCTACCTCTCTTTTCGCCAGAGCTTCGTTTGTCAGTCAGCAGGGTGCACCGCGTGCAGGTGAAGTTGGCTTTGGTTCAAAGATCTTGATGAACCACTTACACCCCAAGTAAGGAAAAGATCAGGACGGCCGAACTTACGAACATAACAGAAAGCGCCTTGTCCGTTCGTGCATGTAACGTGGACCTCCTATAATACTTGACGGTAAGATGAGAAATCCTCCCATGTTCTCCACGTTGTTAAAAGAGAGTTAGGGATCCTAATTGTAAGCTACCCGACTGGGGCATGTACCTCCACCTCACAGAATACCGCAGCCAAATAACGGTTCCCTTGAGGGCTGTTCCTGCGAGTGAGTGAGGTCACCAGAAAGGAAGGAGATGCTGCGATGGCAGTGGGGGTGGCGGCGCGCGAGCGATATTTTATGTTGCGAGCGTTAATATAGCTACGGTAACCGATTCACGTCAGGCGGGTCGTATGCTTGTCTGCCACCCGATATAGTATAAAAAAAAAATATTATCATGTTGCATTGCATCTCGTAGATGCAGGTAATCCTCAACACGTAAACGTAGACACGTTAACCAGGCGGTTAGTACGTATATAAACTAACCTTTCTGTTACCTTTCTGTTTCTATTTTGGCATACATGTCAAGTCAACGATGAATTGACTAAACAATCCTCATATTTTTTTTCCATGGGCTTGTAATCTATCATTACTATGCCACTTGATATATTTTTTGTGCCAATTGTGGTCACCCATCCGAATTGGAATCACGACAGGAGTTGCTTAACTTGCGTTAACGCTATGACCTCTAAGCATCTCGCTCATTGTATTATTTGTTTTAACGATGGTATCATAATACCTTCATAAAGTTTCAGTTAATTCAACTGATCGGTTATTTTGTAGCATTGTATATGTGATTCTTTAGATTGATAGAACTTTTTTATTTATGAACCGATTGAAATGAAACAAGCACTAAATGTTATGTGGAGCAAACCGTAACGCATTAGTGAAAACCGCATTCAAATAGGTTAAGCCGTTTCTAAGATTAGCGCGCACAAACGTACAGAGAAAGAGACATATAGACAAACAGACATATAGACAAACAGACATATAGACAAACAGACATATAGACAAACAGACAAAAATTCTAGAAATCATTGTTTTACGTTTTATATTCATTGTTGTTTCACGCAATAGAACCCCTTTTGCGTTCATAAAGCCCCCTAAATAATAGTTTTTCATATATATCTTCCATCTACAGACCGCGGACAGTTACGATTTTATTATATGTATTGATTAATATTGTAGTAGGAAAGCAAAATTAAAAGAAACTTTGTTATGTAAGGACGTCACAATAATATAATTAAAGGTGAAAAAAAAATAGCAATACTATATTAGAATCTACCATGTTCCTATTTTGTATGCATTAATTCAGAAATTTGAAAAATACGACAGCTAAGTTAAATATTGGATATAGGTAGGTAGTGTCGTAAAAATAGTTCCACTACATTATTTTAAACGCGTCCTGAATCTGCTCTCCTCTCCGAGCCGGTTTGGATTGAACGGACCCTTATAAGACTTTATGACGTCAAATAAATGAACCTACCACCACAGAGTTCTACAAAAACAATAATACCATAAACTGTTTCCATAAATAGTACCTACAGTAAGGGAATTTTCACACACCTTCCGTCCACTCCGCCCACGCACGGACAGATTAACGAACAAACACCAAATATATGTTAATACCTCATATCACTGTCCGCCAGCGGGCTATATTTGCATTGTATTAAATTGTATTCAATACGTCGGGGACAGAGTTGGGTTATATTTATTACTCGAAATTCAGAATACGCCTAATTTACTAAAAAGAAACTCTACTGTTTCATCTAAAAAGTTTCTGCACTAACCAATCTATACTAATAATATAAAGCTGAAGAGTTTGATTGTTTGTTTGGTTGAACGCGGTAATCTCAGGAACTACTCATTCGAATTGAAAAATGATTTTAGTGTTAGATAGCCTAACTTTATAGCCCGACGAAGACTATAGGCTATATAACATCATGCTACCACCAATAGGAGCGGAGCACCATTGAAAAATGTTGCAAAAACAAGGTAAAATATTTCTTTTGAAGGCTTCCGTTGCGTGCGCTGCGTAAACGGTTCAATTTACGCAACAATCATAAGTACGACGACGAAAACGAAAAATATGACGGAATTATTCATCTTATAAAGTCTGTGATAGCGTATGTCTACCTTTTAAGATTGTCTCACTATTACCTTTCAAATCGATACCTCCAATGAACACGACGCCAACTCAAAACATACACATCCAGATACACATCGCTAATATGAGTTATACGTTTACTTAGCGGTTTGTATATGTCGATTTTGTTGTGTCTGTGTGTCTTTTTTATAAATAAAATTCAGGTAGCATAATGTTACTGAAGTAATGAATCGATTTAAATAAAAAAAGAAAACTATCGAAATTTTAGTTGGCGTAGTGTTCCTTGGAGGCATCGAAATGGTGACCTTACGATACACTCTCAACCTTCTATCATACGCAGACGAAGTTGCGCGAGTCAGCTAGTGACGTTATATAATTACTTAATGATTCAAGCATTATAAGTAAAAAGTTAAAAACTGCTTTTTATGCTATGCCCTACGTAGGTGACTGCTGTGTTATATTATCTGCTTCGGTAATAAATAACTATTAATAATTAATTGGATCGCGTCCACGCAAGAGTAATTTTCTCAGATTTTCTAGTATTTCAAACACTCTTGGCCGTATGGTTTCCGGCAGACTAGAATAGAATCACTCCGTCTCTTCCCGTGGATGTGACACAAGGCGACTTAGTGAAATACATTATAAAACATCAGGCCTCCCCAACCCGTCTGGCCAGCGTGGGGAGTGTAGACCAAATCCTCTCTCTGTCTGGGACTGCGAGGGTCGTGCTCCTGTAGTGCAGACTAAAATGACCCGATGATGATGATGATGACTTCCTCAATTGAGCACATAATGTTGATTTTTATTATTCAAAATTTGATTCGCCTTATTTGCCATATAGCTGTCTCTCACATTGCTAATAGGGGAAGTCAAATTCCAAAAGCTTCTCACTACTACTAATTTCTTCTGATTAAATTCGTTGTGAGTTCCAAGGCAGCTGTAGTTTTACCCCCGGGACTGCAATGGATTTCACTGTTCATGGCCTTTTTTGGCGGTCGCCGCTGGCTAAACCTAAATATGTGTCTCTACACAGTGGTGGGAATGTGTGGTGGGCCCCCGTACCTTATATTTAAAATTTGAAATTAATATTGAATGCACATTATAATAACTAAATTACAGTAGCTTATCTATTCACGTCAGAGTAATTGTATTTATATCAGCTGACGAAGCCGCAATTGCATTGACGTGAAAATTGCTGGTAAATTGTTTGTGTAAATTTAACCTTTGACGAGGCCTGTGGTCGAATCCATAATAATATTTAAAATGCGAAAATGTGTCTGTCTATAGCTGTACGTTTTCAGAACAAAACGGTTGAACCGATTTTAATATAATTTGCCATGGACGTAGGTTATATGTCGAGGAAGGACATTGGCTATCGTTTGGTGCATGAAACATGTGGTTGAAACGTAAGACCTATTTCTCAAATCAAAATATTAGATGGTAATCGGCTTGAACTTTGGCGGTAGGGCCCCTGATCAAGGCCGCAACTAAGCCACATTAGCACTCGCACCCAAATAAAATATCGCTCGCGCACCGCCACCCCCGCTGCCAACGTAGCATTTCCTTCCTTACTGGAGACCTCACTCACTCGCAGAAACACAACAACCCTCAAGGGAATTGTTATTTGGCTGCGGTATTCTGTGAGGTGGAGGTACATTCCCCAGTCGGGAAGCTAACAATTACGCTCCCTACCTCTCTTTTCGCCAGAGCTTCGTTCGTCAGTCAGCAGGGTGCACCGCGTGCAGGTGAAGTTGGCTTTGGTTCAAAGATGTTGATGAACCACTTACACCCCTAACTTGATTTTTTTTGTAACTCAGCATTAAAATCTGTGAATAAACTATAAATCATCTCCTGTTTTCCTACCCTTAGGATTGATTTTTTTTTCCATATTTATTTGGGACTAACTTCGGGGTATACCCTTTCCAATAAAAAAAGAATTATCAAAATCGGACTACTCTTTCGAAAAGTTAAGCGTCATACATCACAATCAGTGAGTGAACAATCAATCATCCCGTGGTTTCCTACCCTTTCGGTTGAAATTTTTTTTCGAAATTTATATGGGTACAACCTCGGGGTATACCCTTTCCAATAAAAAAAGAATTATCAAAATCGGACTACTCTGTGAAAAGTTAACAATCAGTGAGTGAACAATCAATCATCCTCTGTTTTCCTACCCTTAGGGTTGAAAGGTGTGCCTTATTTCGGCACTGCCCAGGTCTCAGATCTTGATTTTAACTAGACAAAAAATTAGTCGTTAATTTGTCGAAATTTGTCGCCCAAAGCAAAAAATTTGTCGGTCTCCCGTTAAAGAGTTATAAGGTTTTATTTGTGGCAGTGCCGAAATAAGCTTATTTCGGCACTGCCCACTCGGGATCTATTAAACTACAAAACATAGCGAAGATATGATTTTCTCCAGAATTAGTCGTCAATTTGTCGAATTCAGACACCAAGTCTCAGAATTAGTCGACGTCCCGTTAAAAAGTTATAAGTACTTCTTTGTGGCAGTGCCGAAATAAGCCTTATTTCGGCACTGCCCAAAAAAACTACACCACCTAGCGAAAATCTGATTTCACCCAGATGTTGCCTTGAATTTGTCGAAATTTGTCGGATATAAAACACAACTGGTCGATGCGTATTTAAAAAGTTACACGCATTTGGCAGTGCCGAAATAAGGCACACGGTTGAAAGTTTTTTTTCCAAATTTATATGGGACCATCTTTTGCATCTATACCCTTTCCACTATAAAAAGAATTATCAAAATCGGACTACTCTATAAAGAGTAGTGCAAGATCATACATAAAAAATAAAAAATAATAAAAAATATACGCGTCGAATTGAGAACCTCCTCCGTTTTTTCGTCGGTTAAAAAGTGCAACGTGTCTGTTTCTTATCTCCAGATAGACCCTTATTGTTCACCATGGACAATGATGCGCCCACAGTCGAGAGGAATCTCTCATATTCGAAATATATATTATTATTTTCCATTCAGGAAAATGGGAAAAGTTGTTCCATATCTACAAATATCGGCTTCTAGTAGACACGTTTAACGCTTTATATCGTTATCTAAAAGGATTGCTGTGTTTGATCGTCGCAATTTACATATCTCTGTAATGTTGTCTCGGGAAAAGTTATTTTAAGGCTTTTATTCAGTAAAAATGTTATGTGAGGAAGGTATTAGCGTGGACGTCGCGCGTGGGACGACAAAGCTTTGAATGTCCTCCGTCTAGATGGTCCAATGACCTCAAGAAAGCGGCTGGATGCGGAAGGTGAAGCCCCGCCCCGCGTACACGCCTTTATTTAAGTGCTCTGTGCTTCCTGAGCCGGACAATATTTTTGTAACTTGTCATCATCATCAGGTCATTTTTAGTCTCCACTACAGGAGCACGACCCTCTCTCTTCCGCCACAGACAGGAGGATTTGGCCTACACTCCCCACGCTGGCCAGGCCGTCAAGAGATCAAGGCCGCAACTAAGTTTTTTTTTTATACTACGTCGGGTGGCAGACAAGCATACGGCCCGCCTGATGTGAAGCGGTTACCGTAGCCATATTAACGCTCGCAACATAAAATATCGCTCGCGTGCCGCCACCCCCTCTGCCACCGCAGCATCTCCTTCCTTTCTGGTGACCTCACTCACTCGCAGGAACACAACAGCCCTCAAGGGAACCGTTATTTGGCTGCGGTATTCTGTGAGGTGGAGGTACATTCCCCAGTCGGGTAGCTTACAATTACGCGCCCTACCTCTCTTTTCGCCAGAGCTTCGTTTGTCAGTCGGCAGGGTGCACCACGTGCAGGTGAAGTTGTCTTTGGTTCAAAGATGTTGGTGAACCACTTACACCCCAAACATAATGATGACTGGGATACCTGCGCACGAAGTCGCGTGTGCAAACTAGTCTAATAAAATACAAAGTTGACTTTGACTCACAAAAGCCACTTACCTCCCAAAAAGTTTGCGATTATAGGCTGAAATTCGCTGCGAACTACCACCGCTGAATATTTTATTTCATGAATAACGTATATTTGAGCGGAGTTAACCTGAAACCCGCTAGTTACAGATAAAAAGGTAATAAACGAACCCACACCCTTCGCATTACAGTTCCAAGGTCTCGCCTGAAAATAGTATTATGAGAAAAGAATTATATGTTACGGATTTTTCGTGTTTCAGAATTCTTTTGATGAATAAAGGTATAGATCTCAGTTAAATACCACGCAGGTGCCAAACAAGCATATGACTGGCAAGGGGAAAAATCGATCGAAGTTTGACGAGCACTTTGACGCCGAATTCTTTTGACGTAGGTTCGATCCCGGCACGAGACAATCGTTTGTATGCATGAACATGTCTGTTTTTTCATATTCTAGGTGTTTTCTATTTATTGTATGTATGTATTTACAAAAAAATGGGCTGTGTCATGGACACGGCTGTGTGTAGCACGTGAATGCGTTATATGCACTAAAATTATCTCAAAATGGCAAGGTTGCACCGTTGTAATAAATTATTTGATCCTTCATCTATCCAGTTATGTGTTTAAAATTTGGATGGGGATAAATAAATAATAAATAAATATTTAAATATTTCTGGACAATTTACACAGCGCCATCTAGTCCCAAATTAAACGCAAAGCTTGTGTTATGGGTACTAGACAACTGATAAATGTACTTAAATAATTTTTTTTTTTGTAAATACATACTTAAATACATAGAAACGCCCAGACCAAGACAAACAGGCATGTTCATGCACACAAATGTTTGTCTTGTGCGGGGATCGAACCCGCGACCTCGGAGTCAAAGTGGCCATTGCTAACCATTCGACCACCGAGCTCGTCAAAATATGATAGATATGTGGCTACAACACCAAACTGTATCCCCCGATATTGTTATCATTGGTTTTATTATTATTTTAAATAGTTTCGTCCAACTTGCTAGAATATTATACATATTTTTGAAAATGAAAATTTCACCTGTCCCGCCTAGGTGGGATTTGAACCCACGACCTCTCGATGACCGGTCGAGTGCTCTTCCAACTGAGCTACCAGGAAGGTTTGCGTTGGTGACGAATTTTTGCATTTTATATTTTACTGCGTGAGTCACAGTGTAGCGCCATCTACCTATTAAATAATTACATTGGTTTTTTTTTATTTGCATCTAAACTTGGTGAGTCACTTACACCCCAAGTAATTATTCTATTACATTTCACCTCGCCTGCAAAAAACTCTACAAAACAATTCTAACGCCCATTAATCCTACGGCCACGGTCAGTTTTAATAATTCTCTTTAAAAGTCTAAATAGAATAATTAATTCTTAATTCTTGTGTTCAAATAATAAATAAAAGCTGAGGATAATTATTATTTAATCATAAATTAATTCCCGCCCAAGTAATAAGTAGTTCAAAGGTAATTACATCCTGGTCTCACCCAGGGTTCCCAACCGTCCGGTTTTCGACCGGACTGTTGGGTTTTAGGAGGAATTGTTGGGGTCAGATCGCTAACTTCCGAGCGGATGCAATTTGTCAAGGAACGCGACTTTGAACAATAAAAAATTTAAAAAGCGAGAGCAAGTACAATTTTAAGAAAAAAATATTTTGAATCCTTTATTTTGTTTTCCTAACCTACCTGTTAAGTTGATAATGTTGATATATCTGCATTTCTCCTAATAAAGCTCTGTCATTGATACTAAACGTGTTTTTTAACATTAAATTTGTTGTCGGGTTATGGCGGCTGGATAAGTTGGCAACCCAGAGGGGCAATTCTCGTAATTTAAATATAGTCAAAATTCAGTTTCGATCCAGATCGAGCTCTCAAATGTCACTTCAAATTTAAATTTAAGCGGGATTATATCGAAATATGAGTAATTAAACAAACTAAGAATGTTACTTTGCCAACAACAAGAATTGATAATAATTAATTAATGAAATCAAGTATATAATTTTAGTCAATTCACAATTCAATCTCGATTCGGTCAACTTTCAATCTGCGTTCGTAGAAAAATTACTAGAATTGGCCTTCGTCTCACCCCATAATTGTTTCCTGCGCTTACGCTCGCCTTAGCGACGAAACAAAAATAATAAAATTGTTACTAATTGGACCAACCTTTAATCATCCCACTGCTGGGTTTGGGATACGGGCAGTGGCGTAGCTAGACGGGCCATGAATCAAAATTTAATGGTGGGCCCTTTTATCCAAACACTTCAGGACTGAAGGAGCTCTTCTATCTACTAGAATCGAACGTGCTGGAGTCCCCTGTAGCCCGTGGTCCCCGTATCATTGGTTTTTTTTTTTTACTACGTCTGGTGGCAGACAAGCATACGGCCCGCCTGATGTGAAGCGGTTACCGTAGCCATATTAACGCTTGCAACATAAAATATTGCTCGCGCGCCGCCACCCCCGCTGCCTACGCAGCATCTCCTTCCTTTCTTTCTGGTGACCTCACTCACTCGTAGGAACACAAGGGAATTGTTATTTGGCTGCGGTATTCTGTGAGGTACATTCCCCAGTCGGGTAGCTTACAATTACGCTCCCTACCCCTCTTTTCGTCAGAGCCTCGTTTGTCAGTCAGTAGGGTGCACCACGTGCATGTGAAGTTGGCTTTGGTTCAAAGGTCTTGATGAACCACTTACACCCCAAATGGTACGGCTGATACAGCGGTAGCTACCCCCCAGGATACAGGTCTCTCATCAATAGACTGGATTTAGAGCTCCACCACGCTGCACTACTGCGGGTTGGCGGCGGCCAGTGTTGTCAAGCCTCCTAAAGGCCACTGACTTGGCTTAACGACTGTCATCTAATGACAACAGCCGGGACCGACGGCTTAACGTGCCCTCCGAAGTACAAAGGAGCTCGAGATAAATAAACCCATCCATGGACAGGCTACTGCTGACGTAGTTTAAATTGCGTGTTCGATTAGGCTTTTTTTTATATTATGTACCGTATGTTTATGGGCCGTATGTTTGGTGGTAGACAAACATACGGCCCACCTGATATGAAGTGGTTACCTTAGCCAGATGAATGCTCACAATACAAAGTATCGCTCGCGCGCCGTCACCCCCGCTGCCAATGCAGCAACACCTTCCTTCATGGTGACCTCACTCACTTGCAGGAACACAATAATCTTCAAAGGGAATATTTGTCTACGGTATTCTGTGCGGTGAAGGTTACTTACAAACACGATGTACCCTACCTCTCTTTCGTAGTCGGCAGGGTGCACCACGTGCAGGTGAGGTTGACTTTAGCTCTAAAGATCATGGTGAGCCACATACACGCGCAACGAGGCCATCGAGCTCCTCTTTTTGATCCAGAAAAGTATAAATTCGTTATAATTCTCATTTTAGGAAATTATAAAGCATTAATCTTCCGTCGTCTAAGATCTAACTAAGCAGGTTTAACACTAATTTTCTGAAGGCCTCACAATTATTAAGGAACGTTATCGCTCACGTTGAGAAGCACTGATGTATACGCTACGGTAATCATGCGGGCTGATCTCATAATTACATCAGGGTACAATGTAGTATTTAGGTACATATACCCCTGTATAATTATGTACATGTGTATAATTACATATTTATGTATAGTTATCAATGGTTATATATAATTGTGTTGGCCGTGTGGTTTCCGGCAGACTAGAAAAGAATCACTCCGTTTCTTCCCTTGGATGTTGTACAAGGCGACTAAGGGAAATACTTTATAAAACATCGATCAGGCCTCCCCAACACGTCTGGCCAGCTTAGGGAGTGTAGGCCAAATCCTGCTTCTGTCTGGGACAGACGAGAGAGGGTCGTGCTCCTGGAGTGGAGACTAAAATAACCTGATGATGATGATGAAATTGACTAATTATTAGACGTAAATCTACTGTTATTTTTTGAGTTACTGCAGTTATTATTTATTTGACGCCTTTCAGGGATTCAAAGGCAAGGTGGAAGATATAGAAGAAACACATACACCATCTGTTTACCTTGATAATGCCTTAACGGCGTAACCGGTCGACAATATTAAATATAATAACGTGGAACAGTACAAGTGCTTTATTATAACATTGTGCAAGATATTCCTTATAAGAAGAAGAGATAATAATATCTCTGTACATATTCATAAGCTGTGGTATATAAAAGTTAATGCAATAAACATGACACAGAAGGGGGACAAACGAGCATGGTGGAAAGCAATCACCATCAAAGTCAAAGTCAAAGTCAAAATATCTTTATTCCTTGGACTTTATAAAGCACTTAGAAACGTCTTACAAATTAAATATAAGACATGTATCTAAATCATTACTACTCTAAATCCGCAGAGCTTAGATGCATCGCCCATGGAGATCCGCAAAACCAAGCGGTCGCCGATCCGTTGCCAGCCTTTTAAGGGGAATAAAGACTCTGTTCTTGAATTCTCCCATGTCGTAGTTGTTCGGAAATACCGCTGAGGGAAGTTGATTCCACAGCTTCACTGTTCATGGTATAAAATGTCTTAGGAAATGTACTGTAGTAGATCGCCAATTATCAAGATGATATGGATGGAATTTAAATTTATGGCGAGTTGTACGATAGTGGAATTCAGCGGCAGGTATCAAATCAAACACCTCATCCAAGCACTCCCCATGATATAATTAGTATAGTACGCAAAAAGTCGCTACATCTCTGCGTGTAGAGAGAGAGAGTCCAATCGATCCGAGATCATTGGGACACCTTGGCAGGACCCAACTGCTCTTCGTTGTATGCAAATGGAACAAGCAAGTACTGGCACCGGCCCAGTGATGCAAACAGTACTCCATGTGAGGTTGAACCTGGGCTTTATATAGTTGAATGCGATGTTGGGGTGTAAAATACCGCCTGGCTTTATTGATGACGCCAAACTTCCTAGAAGCCATTTTGGCCTTGCATTCCAAGTGGCCGCGAAACTGAACATCACTCGATATGTACCCAAGATGGCAATGCCAGGACTAACCCTAAGGGGAGTCCTTCCAATCTAGGAGCTACGACAAACGGGGACTTTTAATTGATTGTAGTTTATATTGTTATAATCTATTAATACAAAATAGCAAAAAGAACATACATATGCTTTCTCGCCTTGATTGTGTTCCTTTCAATGACTGTAAGGTTAACTGGTAGAGAACTCTATTAGGGATAATAGGCTAGACGACAATTTTTTCTTTCGGGTTGTTATGTAAGGACGTCACAATAATATAACTATAGGTGAAAGAATCACTTCGATAGCATAAAAACTTCTCGAGATATGATAACTTGAAAATCACAATTTTGGACTTTCCTGAAAACGCTCCATACAAAAGGCTACATAAGTATGACGTCACACTTATGTATTTTGTATACGTTAAAACAGAAATTTGTACGACAGCTATGTGAAATACTGCGTTTATGTAGCTAGTGCCATAACAAAAGTTATAGTATTTTTGATTGTTTTTCCAAAATTAATATTTTTTTTTTATAATTTCATTCTTTTAAATTGGACTTTCCTATTACACTTTGATCGATCATAGAACAAGTCGGACATAAGTTATCAAAATTTCAAGATCACAGGTCGTTCTAGTTTTGTATATTTTATGACACTGCTATGTACTTTTTATAATTTTTTATCATTGTCGTCTAGCCTATTCCGCCTATGTATTATTACTACCCGTTTGATTTAAGAGACTTCAATTTCCCATAAAGGTATGCTTCGCTATGACCATTAGCAAAGCTCAGGGGCAGTCTCTAAAGGTCGCTGGGGTTGACTTGAGACAGGACTGTTTCTCTCATGATCAGTTGTATGTAGCCTGCTCACGTGTAAGTTCTCCTGAAAGCCTCGCCTGTTTACCGGGAGGTCTTAACCTAAATGGAGTATGTATGTAATAATGAGCAATGCAAAACAGTCATATAAGGGGAATAAATTGTTTAACTGAAATCTCAACAAAAATAGACGCAAATCAGGAGTGTTCCCGTAGCGAAGCACGGGTAATTTGCACTAGTGCAATATGTACCTAATGCAATTCTTAAAAATATTGCACTAGTGCAAATTACTCTATATTTCTAAGAATTGCATTAGGTACATATTGTTATTACATTGAAGAACTTACAAACAAACAATTACATCCAATTATTATTATTATTTTTATTTTATTTTTTTATACTACGTCGGGTGACAGACAAGCATACGGCCCGCCTGATGTGAAGCGGTTACCGTAGCCATATTTACGCTCGTAACATAAAATAACGCTAGCGCGCCGCCACCCCTACTGCCAACGCAGCATCTCCTTCCTTTCTATTAACCGTTTTTGACGCGATAAAGTCTTGTAAATCAATGACCACCGGTTGCACGCACGAAAAAGCATGACTCATTGTCAAAGCGGCCGATCGTGTCTCTCTATCGCTTGTTTCGCTTTCTCACTTGCACGCTCGGCTCAGGCTGAACGTGGCAATGAGTCATGCTTTTTCGTGTTCGGCTTGTGACGCATCTATCTCTCTTCCATTTTTTTTTTTTTTTTTTTATACTACGTCAGATGGCAGACAAGCATACGGCCCGCCTGATGTGAAGCGGTTGCCGTAGCGATATTAACGCTCGCAACTTAAAATATCGCTCGCGCGCTGCCACCCCCGTTGCCAGCGCAGCATCTCCTTCCTTTCTGGTGACCTCACTCACTCGCAGAAACACAACAACCCTCAAGGGAATTGTTATTTGACTGCGGTATTCAGTGAGGTGGAGGTACATTCCCCAGTCGGGTAGCTTACAATAACGCTCCCTACCTCTCTTTCCATTCCATCGGCCGATGTTTTCTTATGCCGATATCACGTAAAATTATCGTCCGTAAACCGACTCTACAGACAACCGATATTTTTATCATTTTTATTATCCTCACAAGCATGGCGCACAATCAAACCTGAATACATTATCTCGCTCGGAGCCACAAATGAAAATCACAGTATCCAACTCATAAAATTATATTCCACCAAAAGTAGTTCCAACAAAGGGTTGCTATCGAGTGAATTCCCGACTCGATAACTTTAAATCGAGTTATGATATTTTGGATCGGAATCGATGAATATTCAGAATCGGATTGGCGTGCGTCCATAATGCAATGATTGATGACTTGAATAGACTGAATTGGTATAATGAGATAGGCGTGTTCCGTTTGTTCGATATTTTGGTAATCGATGTTTGAAAAAGTTATTAGAAGTTTTAGATCAACTTTTATTTTTTTAATCTATACTAATATTCCTTCCCTCCCCAACCCGTCGGGCCAGCATGGGGAGTGTAGGGCAAATCCTCCTTCTGTCTGGGACGGACGAGAGAGGGTCGTGCTCCTGTAGTGGAGACTAAAATGACCTGATGATGATGATGATGATACTAATATTATAAAGCTGAAGAGTTTGTTTGGTGGAACAGGCTAATCTCTGGAACTACTTATTTGGATTGAAAAATTATTTTAGTGTTAGATAGCCTATTTTTTTAAGAAGGCTATAGGCTATATAACATCATGCTACCACCAATAAGAGCAAAATGGGAAGAAAATATTCGGTTCAAGTTACGCATCAATTTATATACGACGGAATTATTCATCATAAAAAGTTCTAAAAAAAAGTCTGTGATAGCATATGTCTATCTTTTAAGATTGGCTCACTATAACGCTATACTTACGCTTCACTCTCAACGCTATGCCCCCTTACCACCATCTCTTATTACGATTCAATTAGATTGCTTATTCATTGGTATGAATAAGCATTCTAATTAGTTATTGAATCGCAATAAGAGATGGTGGTAAGGGGGCTGCTCTGCTCACACGCAGTTCATCTGCGTGTTAATTTGTTAATTTTCGTAAAAAAAAAAGGGGTACAAAGTTTTTGCTTCACGCATTAATATATAGATTAGTCATATTCATAAAATAGTCATAACTTATGTCTATAGGTTACTTATAATTTCATTGTTTGCATTTATTTCGTTTATATCAAATAAATAAATATTCCTGGACAAAGCTTGTACTATGGGTACTAGATAACTGATATTATACTTAAATACATTTTTTGTACATACATACATATAATACATAGACAACACTCAGACCAAGACAAACAGAAATGTTCATGCACACAAATGTTTGTTTTGTGCGGGGATTGAACCCGCAACCTCGGAGTCAAAGTAGACATTGCTCGCCATTCGACCACCGGGCTCGTCCCATTAAATATACATTAGATATCATGAGGGATTTCTTAATTTTTTTATCATTTCTGTTTTTATTACAACTTTTTATTTAGTTTCAACATATTTTTGGACAGTTTACACAGCGCCATCTAGTTCCAAATTAAGCGCAAAGCTTCTGTTATGGGTACTAGACAACTGATAAATGTACTTAAATACATTTTTTTTTTGTAAATACATACTTAATATACATAGAAAACACCCAGACCAAGACAAACAGACATGTTTATGCACACAAATGTCTGTCTTGTGCGGGAATCGAACCCGCGACCTCAGAGTCAAAGTGGCCATTGCTAACCATTCGACCACCGAGCTCATCGTCATAACATTGTCATTACATTTTAAGTTTCTCTCATTTTTTATTACTGACCATGCCGCTTTGCATTTATTTTAAATTTTATATAAACTTAATATTAGCGTTCTTTTTTGATCAAAAAGAACGGTTACACGAAATATATTAAGCATATTCATGAAACCAAGTGTACAATTTTCGTTCATTCGGTCATAGATTCGGTCGATTCAGTCAACTTTCAATCTGTAGGTTAAAATGATTACGAGAAACTGGCCTTCACATGTTTCACATCAAAGGAAAATCAAATTGAGAAACGCTGTGGCATACAAACAGACGGACAGACAGACATGACGAAACAATAAAGGTCCATATGGAACCCTAATAGTTTTAAAAAATAAAAGTTGATTTTAAAAAAAAAAATATATAAACCGGCTTCAGTTGGCGAGCGCAGCTTATTGGTGAAATACCCCTGGAGATACCCCTGGAAAAAAGTTCCGTGATAAAAGTCTTCCGGGAAAAAGTTATTGCATCACACAAGATTCCTTAGTCGCTTTGTACGACATCCAGCGCAGAGCAATGGAGTGGCGCAATTTTATTTTGCCGGTAACCACATGGCAAATTGAAGAGTTTTCCTCGATTTTTGTGGGATCCCATCAACAGACTCTGACTTGGTGAATATGAGACCACCTCGCAATCATATCCTTTCAAATAAAAAAACAGAATTTGACCATACCTGCTAATAAAATTTAAGGGTTTCCCTTGATTTCCCTGGGATCCCATCATCAGATCCTGACTTGGTGAATATGGGACCACCTTGCAATCTTATCCTTTCAAATAAAAAAAAGAATTTTGAAAATCGGTTCACAATTCGCGAAGATATTCAATAACATACATACAAAAAAAAATCAGTCGAATTGAGAACCTCCTCCTTTTTTGAAGTCGGTTAAAAAATAACCGACTCCAAACATTACTCTACATTTATGTATGTAGATACAGGCTGATGATGATGATGATGATGAAAAAAATATGGGACCAATCTGAAGGTATACTCTTTCAAATAAAAAAAGTTTTAATCTATGTCGCACTATTAAAAAGTGGAACGCATTGCCGTCATTTGTATTTCCTCATTCATACAATATGGGATCCTTCAAGCGAAGCGTGAAGAAGCATCTTGTAGGCCAGCATGGCAGCGTCAACTGACAAGACATCAAGGTCTCTTGTCCGTTGCCGATGCAATTGGGGCTCCTCTTTTCGCTTACCATCAGGCGAGGCGGAGCCAATATGCTGAGCTAATATAAAAAAATACGCAGGCAACTTGCAGCAGTTTTATCATACAAAATAATAGTCTTGGTAGCAGGGGCTCTACAAACTGAGCTGAAGCCGATTCCCATTGCTTTTTTTTAATTGCGACTATCAAACTTCAGCTTAGATTTATGGTACACGTGTTTAGCTTAGCTGGTAGAAACCCTGGAGCTCCACCGACTAAGCTTGAGAAGATGTTTGTCAATAACTAAAACTTAAGACCTATTTTTCGAATCAAAATATTCGATGGCAATCAGCTTCAGCTTCGGCGGTAGGGCTGCTCTCCCCTTAATTAAATTTATTGAGTAAGCAACAGTGTCCATGCTATAAAATATCACCTATATGCCTGTTTGCTGTATAAACATAGAGATCCATTACACGTTAACGCTTGAAAAACTTAATTAAACTCTGAACGAAGCCTGCAATTTGCATGTTATTTTTAATTATTACATCAAGAACAGTTTAATTATAACATAAAACATTGATCATGCAATCACGACAAGTTTATTATTAGTTACCTGTTACATTATAATACCGTTAGAAATCCCTTGTACTAGGAGTTCCTACCACGGCATCCCCCCTGCTGGGGAACAGCGGATTTTTTTCCGCCACAACTCGTATAATATTGACAATTGGGGGTTGATGCTACTCACGTCCGCAGGCTTTAACCTAGTTTTCCTGCCCGTGACCACCGGGTAGTGCTTATCGAATAGGTTTTTTTCTAAGTGGTTGAGCCAAACTGACATTTATGTAGTCGTGTAGTGTCCAGAACAAGATCGCAGTCCAGTTTTTGACTTTGAATGACTGCAGCTCGTAATTAGGCCCGCTCTTCCGAGGCAGTATCACTCACTCGCAGAAGACCGGCGTGAAGTAATAGCTTGATATTGCGTTTCGTACGGTGTTGAGATGAGATGAGAGTGTTGAGACCCGGAGCCCAATCCAATAATGCCCACCACGTCGAATGGCTAGGGTCACGCTCAACTGACTTTGATATATTTCCTTGTCTTTGCCTTGGTTTGGCGAGGAAACTAGCTGAGTTCCCTGGCCCACATGGATGTCGGATGTATCGGAACATGTGGCGTCATTATAGGAAGAGGGAAATAGGGCCGTGTGGTTTCCGGCAGACTAGAATAGATTCGCTCCATCTCTTCCCATGGATGTCGTACAAGACGACTAAGGTAAATACATTATAAAACATCAATCAGGCCTCCCCAACCCGTCTGGCTAGCGTGGGGAGTGTAGGCCAAATCCTCCTTCTGTCTGGGACGGATGAGAGAGGGTCGTGCTCCTGTAGTGGAGACTAAAATGACCTGCTGATGATGACGATGGTTCCGTAGAGAGAGAGCCGAATTTTTTCATGCAGGAAGGCAACAACTGTTCTGGGAATGTCCTTGTCCTGGTCTCAAATCCCATCCTCATAATCCTATGAGGATGGGATTTGAGACCAGGACAAGGGGCTTAAGAACAAATGAAGATGGAGGGACCAGAGTAAATAGCTCTTCAGAACATTCCCCATGTTAGATGCGTTAGAGGTCACTCAAACTACCAATATCTTATTTTGGGGTGTAAGTGGTTTATCAACATCTTTGAACCAAAGCCCACTTCACATGCACGCGGTGCACCCTGCTGACTGACAAACGAAGCTCTGGCGAAAAGAGAGGTAGGGAGCGTAATTGTAAGCTACCCGACTGGGGAATGTACCTCCACCTCACAGAATACCGCAGCCAAATAACAATTCCCTTGAGGGTTGTTGTGTTCCTGCGAGTGAGTGAGGCCTGAGGAGAAAAAAAGGAGATGCTGCGTTGGCAGCGGGGGTGGCGGCGCGCAAGTGATATATTATGTTGCGAGCGTTAATACGGTTACGGTAACCGCTTCACATCAGGCGGGCCGTATGCTTGTCTGCCACCCGACGTAGTATAAAAAAAAATGGAAGTCAAGTCTCTAGTTAAAAGGACTGTTAAGTACGCAATTTACTGAGAAGGTCGTCTTAAAGAGATGATATCTTAAATACATCTAAGATTACTTATACTGTGATCTAACTAAGATGTATTTAAGATATCATCATTTTAAGATGTCTTTCTAAGTAAAATAAAGTATATTTTCCAAATAAAGCTACAGCGTCAATTAATTGCTTTTTTCAGGCCCTTTCTAATTTCACCCATCGTATACGAATAAAGTCCTCAAATTAATTACAGTCAAGACCTTAAATTACTTACAGCTTGGGGTGTAAGTAGTTCACCGATTATTAGAGCCAAAACCAACCACATCTGTACGTTATACCCTGCCGACCAGCGAAAGAGAGGAAAGTAGAGACGAGAGCCAAATAAAAATTCTTTGAAGGGTTGTTGTGCACGTGCGAGTGAGTGAGATTACCAGAATAGAAGGTGTTACTGCGTTGGCAGAAGGGGTGGCAGCGCACGAGAGTTATTATAATGTTTAATGTGTCTGTTGCAGATTTCGGTATTTATGATGATTTTGCGACATTGCACAGTACTTTAATATTCTTCTTTTTAATATATTATCTGTTTGTTATCTTGTTTATACATAATGTGCTGTGTAATGAGCAAATAAATGTTTTTTCTTTTTTTTTTTCTTTTTCTTTAACGCGAGTTTTAATAATACTTAACTAATTATATTCTAAGCTTTCTTAAGATCCACAAAGAGATAACATTTCTTAAGTTTTTATCTTAATTTTAAGTAATAATTGAGACTCATATTATAGTGATTAAAGTGGAAATTATAATAAATGGCCATTTTAATAATATGTGACGAGCTCGGTGGTCGAATGGCTGGCCACTTTGACTCCGAGGTCGCGGGTTCGATCCCCGCACAATACAAATATTTGTTTGCATGAACATGTCCGTTTGTCTTGATCTGGGTGTTTTCTATGTATTATATGTATATATTTACAAAAAAAATGTATTTAAGTATCATTATCAAGAACAAAAAAATGTATTTAGGTAACATTAGAACCTGTAGTACAAGCTTTGCTTAGTTTGGGACTAGATGACTTTTTTACTTATTATAATTTGATTATTTATTACTTATTATTATTTTGTGGACGCCGCGATATTGGATTAAAAATTAACAAATTGGTAGTCGTGTATTGTCACGAGCATCAAACGTGTGTGCCAAATTTGAGCTCATTGGAAAATGTCAAATTTAACTTGCAAGATTTGATTATAGACTGCAGTGCAATTATATCATAAAAAGTTGTAATAAAAACAGATAAAATAAAAAACTAAAGAAATCCCTCATGATATCCTGTATGTATATAATATTGTCCTCCTATATAATATCGCCGTCCTGTATGTATATATATGTATTTAATATTTGTGGCCCCAAACAAAACCGCAGCAAGAAGCTTCTTATCAATAAACGATTCCATGAACAAAAGCCACACTATCAAAAGAGTGACTAATAGTATAAAACGCTGAATCACAGTAACTAAACACCGAAAATAATACAAAGTAAAATCAATGAAAAGTAGGGTAATATACCTACTGAAAAATCACATGACGAGAGATCATTAACGAAAATCTTGATAAATACTTACTGCAAGCAAAACCGAATCTCCCACTCACATTTTAAAATCCAAATTTCTTTGAAACAACACTTTTAAGTCACCACTATAAGTCAAGACGTTTGAAAAAGTTGATAACACGATCGGGATTATTTCAGGAATTTTCGGGAGCGACACTACCGCTCATACCGCCGTTCCGTTGCGCACTGAAACTGAAATGAAATAGCTTGCACCTTTCAAAGGCTACCGTAGTATTACCCGGACGTTTTTAACATAACCAAACTTGGAATAAGTGACTGCAGCTTGAGGACTACTTCGTTTAGGCGGTTTGTAAAACTGGCTGAGTAATGTAGTGCTTTTTCAGTGGAACTTTTCCGTAGACGTTGCTACGAGACATAAACAAGCTACAAGTTTTTTTCATTGTCGCATGCTAAGTTAACGCTAAACTGGTGCTACGAAACGATAAAATGTTTAACCTACTACTCGCCTAGAAGATGGTGTTTTTATACTATGACGGATGGCATAAGGCGTTCTTGTGAAGCGGATACCGTAACCATATGCTTGCAACATGAAATTTCGCTCACGCGTTGCTGCCAGCGCAGTGACTCCTTCTTTCCTGATGATTGCACATAACAACCCTCAATGGAATTATTATTTGACTGCGGTATTCTGTAAGGTATTATTTCCCCTATCGGGCAGGTTATAATTACGCTACTCTACCTGTCTTTCTGCCACAGCCTCAGTGAATCAGCAGGTGGCACAACGTGTAGGACAGGTTGAATTATACCAACAGAATTTTAACTATTAAAAATTAATTCTATTTATTCTATATTTATCTATAAATAAGCTCTTATTCTATGTCGGTCGAAATTACAATTGTCAATTGCAAGCATGGTTATCTCGCTAATTTATGGCGAGATATTCGTCAAAGAACATATTCAGTTGTAAACTCGCCGATGGACGAGTAGTGTATGGGGTTATGGAGTATGGGTGAGTATTTACATTGGCGAGTTCCCACATAAGTCGTTTACCCCCCTTTTATATAAATATCGCACGCAAATACTTTGGGGTGGTGCACTCTGTCGACTAGTAAAAGAGACTCTGTCAAAAGAGACGAGCCTGGCTGGGGAAGTACCTCCAACTTACAGAAGATGGCAGCCAAATAGCAATAGCCTTGAGGATTGATGTGTTCCTGCGAGTGAGTGAAGTCACCAGATGTAAGGATATGCTACGTTAACAGTAGAGATGCCGGCGCGTGAACGATTCTCCTAGCATGCATAATATACGACGAGCCCCGAGTCGAATGGCTAGCAATGGCTACTTTTGATCCTCTATTGTGCTCCGAGGTCGCGGGTTCGATTCCCGCACAAGACAAATATTTGTATGCATAAACATGTCTGTCTTTATTGGATAGATTATTATTGGAATCGATGTGTTAGGTAACAACTCAATGTTTTAGGTCCCCAATAGTGTCAGACACTTAAATTCCGTGGTGCACGGCAGTTGAGCTTCACTTAACTAGCCATCTCTTTAGTCTTTTAATGCATTATTTGCCATATTGCTGTCTCTCACATTGATAAGAAGGGAAATCAAATTCCAAAAGCTTCTTACTCCTTCTAATTTCTTCTGATTAAATTCGTTGTGAGTTCCAAAGCAGCTGTAGTTGTACCCCCGGGACTGCAATTAGAGATTGCAAACCGGGCCCAGCCATTTATACCGGGCCCGGTAGGTACGAAAACTGCGGCACAGAAGCCCCAACTTGTAGAAAATTGGCATGGCAGGCATTTCATCAGCGCGCGTCATTTCTATACTAAACTTAATTACTGAATACTAATGCTTGCTTAAACTTAATTAGTAACACTAATGTTACTATTCCGTTCATAAGTTAAACTAACTAATTCTGTATTAAAAACTCGTGATTTTGAGACTGATTATTGTTGATTTGCTGGTTTGAAATAAATATTATTAATAATATTTAATTTTAATAAATATTATTTATAAATATTATTCCGTAACCTTGAATCATTGTATTTTTCCTCCATTTACTTAAAGCAAATTTTCATAAAATACTTCACATCAACCCGTCAAGTCAACACATCAAGGCCGGGCCGGGCGGGCCCGGCCGGGTTGGCGGCGAATGTTACCGGACCCGGCCGGGTTGAAAAACATACCGGGTTGCAATCTCTAACTGCAATGGACTACACTGTTCATAGCCTTTTTTGGCGGTTGCGGCTGTTAATCCTGGCTACACAGGAGACACAGTGGTGGGAATGTGTGGTGGGCCCCTGTCCCGTCTGTTTGTCTTTGTCTGGATGTTTTTTAAGTATGTTACAAAAAAAAAATGTTTTTGTAAATACATACAATAGGCTATTTTCCAATGTTTAAAAATTGTATAAATTATTTAACAATATCGTAAAATACACAAAACTATAAAGATCTGCAAACTTTCATTCTAATATCTTCAGTCAGATTTTTTTTAGCGTCGATCAAAATTTGGCGGGAAAGTCCATTTTAAAAGTATGAAATTATTAAAAAATAATATTTCCATTGGAGAAGCAATAAAAAATGCTATAACTTTTATTATGATACTAATCACTTAAACGTAATATTTAACATAGCTGTCGTACAAATTTCTGATTTGATGCATACAAAATACAAACCTGTGACGTCATAATTCGGTAGTCTTTTGTATGGAGCGTTTTGGGGCAGTCTAAAAATTGTGATTTTCAAATTACCATATCTCGAGAGATTTTTGTGCTATCGAAGTACTTCTTTCACCTATGGTTATATTATGGAGACGTCCCTACGTATCAAACCGAAAAAAATGTTAGTCAAATAGCCTATTGTGTTTGTATTATAAGTATGTATTTACAAAAATAAATGTTTTTAAGTACATTTATCAGTTGTCTAGTACCCATAGTACAAGATTTGCGCTTAATTTGGAACTAGTTGGCGCTGTGGAAATTGTCCAGAAATATTTAATTTACATTTTAATAGACTAGGGTGACCTCTTTATATCAGGCAGGTTGTATACTTATTAGGCACCGGTTATAAAAAAATGATTGTCGGTAAATTCAGTTTACAGACTATAATTTTACACGATAACGTCATAAGTAATCATCAGCCGATGTAGTGGAAGAGAGATAGATGCATCAAAAGCCGAACGCTCTCGCTTGCACGCTCGGCTCAGGCGGAACGTGACAATGAGTCATGCATTTTCGTACGTGCAGCCGGCGTTCATAGATTTATAAGACGTTATCACGTCAAAGAGTCGACCTTGAGTTTCTTGCAGTTCTTCTCAAGAAGCCCCGTCGTCGGACCTGGCACTTAAATTCACTTTCACATTCAAGATAGTGTGATGAAAGTGAATCTAAGCTCTGCGGATTTAGATTAATACCTAATGATTTAGATACAATGTTCTTATATTTAACTAGCTGTTACCCGCGGCTTCGCCCGCGTGGTCCAGGGAAGCCTGCTGCCATTGATTTGTGTATATTTTTCTTTTGTTGTATTTTTTTTTACTTCGTGGGATAAAAAGTAGCCAGTAAGTACAAATTTTAATGATGATTGGCTGCATAGTTAAGGCATGAAGAAATAACAAACAAACGAATTTACTTTAACACTTATAATATTTGTATGGATGGAACGCCCACACTCAAGAGAAAATAATTGTTCACCACATAAATGTTTGCCCTCTTTATTTTTTCATCGAATAAAATATTTTTCCGGGATAAAAAGTAACCTATGTCACTCTCCAGACCGGAAACTATCCCCTGTTAAAACATCACGTCAGTACTTACGTTCCTTTCGACGTGATAGAACGACAAATGATTACAAAGTTTATTTTTTCCCATGGGATTAAATAGTTTTTCCGGGATAAAAAGTAGCTTATGTTACTCTCTAGATTACTCTATTAAAAATTAATGTCTGTACTTAGGTTTCTTCTGACGTGAAAGAAGGACAAATGAACTTTATTTTTTAATAACGTACGTTTACGGTATGGAGAGTGGCATAGGCTACTTTTTATCCAGGAAAAGCATCTTATTTCTACGGGAAAATACATACTTTGTAATCATTTGCCCTTCTTTTAAGTCGAAAGGAACCTAAGTACCGACATGATTTTTTTTAACGGGATAGTTACGTAGTAGAGTACGGACATGACTTTTTAAAATAGGGTTAGTTTACTGTTTGGAAAGTGACATAGGTTACCTTTTATCCCACAATAACATCTTAATCCCATGCGAAAAAATAAACTTTGTAATCATTTGGCATTCTATCATGTAGAAAGGAACGTAAGTACCGACATGATTTTTTTACAGGGGATAGTTTCCGGTCTGGATAGTAACATAAGCTACTTTTTATCCATGAAAAAACATTTTATTCCCACGGAAAAAAAAACGATCCCCGCAGAGGGCAATCATTTACGTGGTGAACAATTTTTTTGTCTTGATCCATACTAATACTATAAGTGTTAAAGTAAGTAAATTCGTTTGTTTGTTATTTCTTAACGCTCTATGTCAGCCGATCATCATTAAACGTTGTACCTATTTTTCTTTTCTTGTATTTTTTTCACAAACGTTCCTTAATTAGTATTATCAATATTATATAAATAGTAATATATCACGAAGTAAAAAAAATACAACAAAAGAAAAATAGGTACAAAGTTTAATGATGATCGGCTACATAGAGCGTTAAGAAATAACAAACAAACGAATTTACTTACTTTAACACTTATAGTATTAGTATGGATCAAGACAAAAAAATTGTTCACCACGTAAATGATTGCCCTCTGCGGGGATCGTTTTATTTTCCGTGGGAATAAAATGTTTTTTCATGGATAAAAAGTAGCCTATGTTACTATCCAGACCGGAAACTATCCCCTGTTAAAAAATCATGTCGGTACTTACGTTCCTTTCGACATGATAGAATGCCAAATGATTACAAAGTTTATTTTTTCGCATGGGATTAAGATGTTTTTGTGGGATAAAAGGTAGCCTATGTCACTTTCCAAACAGTAAACTAACCCCATTTTAAAAAGTCATGTCCGTACTCTACTACGTAACTATCCCGTTAAAAAAAAATCATGTCGGTACTTAGGTTCCTTTCGACTTAAAAGAAGGGCAAATGATTACAAAGTATGTATTTTCCCGTAGAAATAAGATGCTTTTCCTGGATAAAAAGTAGCCTATGCCACTCTCCATACCGTAAACGTACGTTATTAAAAAATAAAGTTCATTTGTCCTTCTTTCACGTCAGAAGAAACCTAAGTACAGACATGAATTTTTAATAGGGTAATCTAGAGAGTAACATAAGCTACTTTTTATCCCGGAAAAACTATTTAATCCCATGGGAAAAAATAAACTTTGTAATCATTTGTCCTTCTATCACGTCGAAAGGAACGTAAGTACTGACGTGATGTTTTAACAGGGGATAGTTTCCGGTCTGGAGAGTGACATAGGTTACTTTTTATCCAGGAAAAATATTTTATTCGATGAAAAAATAAAGAGGGCAAACATTTATGTGGTGAACAATTATTTTCTCTTGAGTGTGGGCGTTCCATCCATACAAATATTATAAGTGTTAAAGTAAATTCGTTTGTTTGTTATTTCTTCATGCCTTAACTATGCAGCCAATCATCATTAAAATTTGTACTTACTGGTACTACTTTTTATCCCACGAAGTAAAAAAAAATACAACAAAAGAAAAATATACACAAATCAATGGCAGCAGGCTTCCCTGGACCACGCGGGCGAAGCCGCGGGTAACAGCTAGTTTTATATATAAAATTAATCTATACTATCTAATTCTATACTAATATTATAAAGCTGAAGAGTGTGTTTGGTTGAACGCGATAATCTCAGGAACTACTCTTGAAAAAATATTTTAGTGTTAGATACTTAGCCTATATTTCAAGGAAGGCTATAGGCTATATAACATCACGCTACGACCAATAGGAGCGGAGCACCGGTGAAAAATAGGAAAAAAATATTCCTTTTGAGGGCTTATGTCGCGTGCGCTGCGTAAACGGTTGAAGTTACGCATAAATCATGTATGATGGAATTGTTCCTCTTTAAAAGTTCTAAAAAAAAGTCCGCGACAGTATATGTCTATCTTTTAAGATTGACACACAATAACGTTTTTTCACGGCAATCAATAGGAGAAAGTAGGTAAAAAAAGGTTATAGTGAGTTAATCTTAAAAGATAGACATATGCTGTCGCGGACTTTTTTTTAGAACTTTTAAAGAGGAACAATTCCATCATACATGATTTTTGCGTAACTTCAACCGTTTACGCAGCGCACGCGACGTAAGCCCTCAAAAGGAATATTTTTTTCCTATTTTTCACTGGTGCTCCGCTCCTATGAGTCGTAGCGTGATGCTATATAGCCTATAGCCTTCCTTGAAATATAGGCTACCTAACACAAAAAGAATTTTTCAATTCGAACCAGTAGTTCCTGAGATTAGCGCGTTCAAACAAACAAACAAACAAACAAACAAACAAACTCTTCAGCTTTATAATATTATAGTATAGATTTGTATGACGTTTCTAAGTGCTTTATAAAGTCCAAGGAATAAAGATATTTTGATTTGATTTGATTTGATTCAAAAGAACGTTGAAAATTTCTAGTAAGACAGTACAGCGTAGCCATGTAGGTAGAATTTGGAGCACTACAAGGAATCCTCTCTGGATATATCATTATCATCATCATCATCATCAACAGCAGTATCATCATCAACATCATCAGCCTGTATCTACCCACTGCTGGATATAAGCCTTCCGGAATGCTTTCCACCAAATACGAACCCCCCTTGCGCATCCAACTGTTTCCAGACGCTTTTTTAAGATCATCGGACCATCCTAGAAGAAAGGCCTCCGACGCTTCGTCGTCCTACGCGCTACCATCTTCACCTGCACGCGGTGCACCCTGCTGACTGACAAACGAAGCTCTGGCGAAAAGAGAGGTAGGGAGCGTAATTGTAAAAAAAAATATGTCCGTTGTATGGGAGCCCCGTTAAATATTTGTTTTATTATGTTTTTTAGTATTTGTTGTTATAGCGGCTACAGAAGTACATCATCTGTGGAAATTACAACTATCTAACTATCACGGTTCATGAGATACAGCCTGGTGATAGACGGACGGCCGTACAGCGGAGTCTCAGTAATAGGGTCCGTTTTACCCTTTGGAACCTTAAAAAGTAGTTTCTGCTAACTGTAATGAGTATGGTGTTATTGATGATGTACAACAGTGGTCGTCAAACTATTTTTTATATGGGCTAACACAGACGATTTGAAAGAGCGCGACGGCCGCGTACCTGGTATATGCAGCTGTTTTTCCAAATAATTTAGTTTTAAAGCACAACTTGGTGTTGATAATTGTGAGTCTTTTGTTATAGCTACTATTAACAGCCCCATCTCTTATTGCGATTCAATAATTGAATAGATTGCTTATTCATACCAATGAATAGGCGACTCTATTCCATTTGAAATAGAGTCGCTTATTCATTGGTATGAATAAGCATTCTATTCAGTTATTGAATCGCAATAAGAGATGGTGGTAAGGTGGCAGGACATAATAAGCCGCATTTGCGGGCCGCACGAGATATTATACGGGCCGCAGTTTGACGACCACTGATGTACAACATTATTATTTAAATAGTTATAGTATAATATTTTGGTAAGTTGATTGCAGCCAACTTGCCAAAATATTACAAATATTTTAAAAATGGAAAAATTCACCTCCGCCTAACTGGGATTAGAACCTACGACCTCTCGATGACCGGTCGAGTGCTCTTCCAACTGAGATACCAGGAAGGTTTGTGATGGTGTCGAATTTTTGCATTGTATATTTTACTGCTGTGAATATATATGTCTTGTATAGTAGTGTAATACTTAATAGGTAGATGGCGGCACACTGCGACTTCAGAGCAGTAAAATATACAATGCAAAAATGCGCCACCATCACAAACCTTCCTGGTGGATTAGTTCGAAGAGTAGTCGACCGCTAATCGAGGGGTCGTGCGTTCAAATCTCACCTAGGCGAGGATTGTGAATTTTGACATTTTAAAAATATTTATACCTAACTAGCGGCCCGACCACGCTTCGCTGTGGCTCAATCTTTTCGTTTCCATCCATTTCCTTAGAGATGGCGCTGTATGTGAAAAAAGATTTTCCCGCTTTTCTTTTCAAATTTTTCCAGAATTTTCTTTACTATAAACCTCACGGAGCCCGAGACCTTTCCAACGAATGCAAAACCGTGGAAATCGGTTCGTGCGTTCTGGAGTTATAGCGTCAGGAAGGAAAACCCGACTTATTTTTATATAATAGATGATGTACGAGTACAACATGCCTTGATGGAACGTGTCAAGAATAATATTATTAAAACTCACGTCAGACATTATACTAAATTAATTAGATAAATTAAACGGGTCACTCACGTCTTTTTGTCGGGAAAGCCGACTAGTTTCGATCTCAAAAGGAGACCTTCTTCAGGGCGAATGTCCAGACACGTCCACCCTTTGTCTCTCGCGCCGGACACTGCGCGCCAATGCGCGCGCTGCACGGCTGGAAAGGGTGGTGGGGGGTTGGTGCGTTGATTGGTGGAGCGCTGCCTTCGACGATGACGTAGTGGCAGCCGGTGGATCCAATTCTTAACAGTCCAGTCGTGCAGCGCGCGCATTGGCGCGCAGTGTCCGGCGCGAGAGACAAAGGGTGGACGTGTCTGGACATTCGCCCTGAAGAAGGTCTCCTTTTGAGATCGAAACTAGTCGGCTTTCCCGACAAAAAGACGTGTCAAGAATGTTAGAGAAAGTAATGCTCTGCGTCCGGTTTTGGACTAAATGTCTACTCTATTTTCCGAATGTCAGTAGGTCTAGCTAGTTTAGGTTCTAAGACGGCATAATAAAATTGTTAATCACTGTATGTCATAATTTTTATTTGTTAAGTTTACCATCTATGAGATGCTGTTTTTGCGTCATGTGTATTCTTGAAATGGTATCAACTGTTTATAAATTCTTTATTTAAAGTAACATTTATAATTAATTTAATATGCAGACAATAAAAACTAAACTAAACTGTGTAAACCTATCTTAACAAAAACTATCTAAAGTAGGTCCGTGAGGCAGCGTGCCTAAAACGCTAGCAGCGTTACCCCTTTGGATGGCGATGCTTAGCCTCAGACCCAAGTAAGCGCCGGCTCTTGGGTCCCCGGTGGCTTGAAAAAGTCTCTTTGAAATGTCTTCAAAAAGACTCAAGGCACAGGGGCCCCAAGGACCGAGGGTTTCGACTCCGAAAGGGCTGAATAGGTATTGGGAGCCGATACCTCGGTATTTTAAGGTTTTGTCTTCTCCGCCAGCTCAGCCGCCGCTCCAGCTCTCACCGTGGAAACCTGAAGATGTGACGGGGCAAGGGTGTCCACGCAAGTGGCGTTTATAAATTTAATGAAAAAATAAACATGTAATATTTGATTAAAAATTCAAGCCAATAACAAAAATGTTCCAACATGTTTCACTTTCATCTCAAACAAAGCTCTATGTAATAATATTGATAGCTATATCTGGGATATAGGCGTTTTTCACGGTGTTCCACCAACAACGCCCAACAACTTCCGAGACTCAAGCTTACATAGCTTGAGTCTCGGAAGTTGTTGGGCGTTATGGTAGTACGTTGGTTCTAATGATTTTTGACATAAAATTATAAATCAATTCTTTATGTATGTATGTGTGTGTATAGATATGTATGCATGAGGATCTCGGTGCCGGCGTTGCGTGAGTCGGTCTAATCAAACACGCAAGTTAAGCAACGTCGACCGTAGCCTGTCCATGGATGGGGTTATATTATTTTGGGCTCCTCCGCGCTCGGAGGGCACGTGAAGCCGTCGAGTCCCGGCTGTTGCCATTAGTTGACGGTCGTTAAGCCCGGTCAGTGGCCTTTTGTCGGCTTAAAAACATTGGCCTTCACCAACCCGCAGTTGAACAGCGTGGATTAGGAGTATGCTCTAAACTCCTTCAGTTGAGAGGTGACGCTTATCCCAGCAGTGGGATGAGTAAGGGTTGACGACCATATGTATATGTGTATCATCATCATCATCAGGTTATTATAGTCTCCACTACAGGAGCACGACCCTCTCTCGTCCGTTCCAGACAGGAAGATTTGGCCTACACTCCCCACGCTGGCCAGACGGGTTGGGGAGGCCTGATCGATGTTTGGTAATATATTTCCCTTAGTCGCCTTGTACGACATCCACGGTAAGGGACGGAGTGATTCTATTCTAGTCTGCCGGAAACCACACGGCCGATGTATGTATTTATGTAACGTTAATGTTTGAAAACGAAATGGTTAAATAGGTGATAAGGTACGATGGAACGGGAATTACAAGTCTTTTTAAGACCAAAGCCCCTACACTAAATAAAGAGAGAGAAAAATCTTATGCCACCTCGACAGTTTATTGTTTTATACAACGTCTGTGGAATACAAGCCTTTTGCCACCAGCTTATTTGCCAGCCGCACCAATATAAAAAAAATCATAATACATGAAGATTGCATAAATTGCTCAAAGCGAAACTCGATTCTAATTTCGTAAACCTTTAATAAGGTTTTGCACAAACCCTGAAAATAAGACAAAGTCTACTGAAGCTTTCAGAGGTTTTACGTAATTTCGCATTACACTAAGTGCCTGTAACATGCTTCTATTTATTTTTTTTCACCCGCCTTTGTAAGGTAAAATGAATTACGCTAGCTAAAGGTAATATAATCTAGACGTTTTGCAAAATGCTTCATTCTGTTAAGTGTTTACTGCTTGCATAATATCTTGACTACAGTTTTTACTACAGGCAAAACGTAAACTACAAAGCAACGGTAATAAACCTATTTCTGAGATTTTCTTACGATGTTTATCTTATTCATTATGTACAGTATGACAAATAAGATGACCTTTACAATTTAGTCGCATTATAGAACATGCTATTTGTGCATCTGTGGCGTAGACAGAGAAAAAACATTTAGACACTGCGCTACGCCGCGCAATTGCGCTAACTCAGTTCCCTGCGCTGATGTGTTGACGAACTTTTTCAAAATGTATTAGCGCACGCTCTCCGCTTTCCTACTTTTTCTCCTCCACTTCGCCCGGTCTTCGGCATCCTTTTGTGTGAGACCATTGGCCCGCATGTCATCCACTACGACATCAAGGCAGCATTTCTTTGGCCTTCCCCTTCTACCGGGTCCCGGCGGGAGCGGCATAGCTAGACATTTGTTACCCTCATAGACTGTCGGTTTTCGTAAAATGTGGCCATACCAACGTAGACGACTTTCTTGTTCGTTCGTTGCGCCATGGTGCAATTTTGAGTCAACTCAACTAAGCTGCGCTAGCGCTACTGAGCTGACGCACGAAAATTTGCTCAGTTACCCATGTCTAAAAAATATAGACCAAGTGACAGTTTCCATTACATTCACGCAAGAAAAAGAGCGGTTTACTTGCAAGTATGTTTTCAAAACATTCTATAAAAACATCGAGACAAAGAGGAGAGGTTATCTATATATTATTATCTACAGCAACATGTCCTGACTGACGTATTCATCAACGTCGAGGCAAAACTACTGAAGCTAGAAACGTGATATTGGGACCGTGGCTTCCTTTTGTGATGTATAGGTCCACTAAGAAGGGATTTTGCGAAATTGCCCCCTAAAGTGGTAAAAAGGGATATCAACGTTTGTATGTAACTTTTTGTTTGTGGTCAGTTTTGATCTGTTTAAAATTTCGTGATATTGTTGTTCTTTGACGTAATTTAATAAAACTCTAATTCAATATTTTCTAAAATTTGATCTCTTAAGGGGTAAAAAGGGGTTATAAACTTTGTATGGGGAAAAAATGTTAAATGGGCATTTCGGCCTGGAACTTTGTAAATGAATGTTACACAATATCGTTAAAAATCAGTAATCAATACTCTCAGACTCTTCCGGCCGGCAGTATTACCCTACAGACGCTATAAAGGTCTCAAAAAATTAATAAATCTCACTTATAATCGCGTGCAGCGAGCTGTCAATTCTGTAGGTACCAACGCTATATCCACCATGGGATCACGGCACGCGAAACGTTAAAGCGTCTGTATGGTAATACTGTCGACTGGAATTGTTTGGGAGTATTGATTACTGATTTTTAACGGTATTGTGTAACATATATGTAAAAATTAGCTATCAGAATTTAAATGAGGTGAGTAGTGTTTTTACATACCTTGATTACTTGATACCTGGAGAATGACCGTCTGGCCAAGGTAGCAGGTAGTCATACGATCATATTACACCCTGGCACTATTCAATCATACACATTTTTTCATCAGAAAATAAGTGCCGCCTGGCGGCCCTGGGATAATATAAATAATAATAACAAATTACACAGCGCCATCTAGCCCCAAAGTAAGCGAAGCTTGTGTTATGGGTACTAGACAACTGATAAACATACGTAAATACATTTTTTTTTGTAAATACATACTTATGATACATAGAAAACACTCAGACTAAGACAAACAGACATGTTCATGCACACAATTGTTTGTCCTATGTGGGAATCGAACCCACTAGCGTTGGTGTCGAAGTCGCGTCATTGACCGCTACGCCACCGAGCTCGTCAAATGGGATCTTTCCTCTTTATGTAAAAGCTCATTGCGTCTACCTTTGAGAGACTATTTTGCTACTCTGTCATGACATTGAACTCAGCCACTAAGGTTATTAGCAATATATAGTCTATTCTGTTAATAATTTGAAGTTATTAGACCATTTCCATTTATTACCGCCAAAATAAAGCAAAAGCGGCGTTCTTACGTTCAAAAATAAAATTTTACGGTCGAGTGGACCGCCCCTGAATTTCAGCGCAGCTTTACTGCTGTTATTACAATGTACTAAATAAATCTGAAGAAGTAATTGGGTGAACAGTGGAATTAGGGTGTGACTAGACTTAGCTTTTGTCCAACTACATTTTTTTTATATGAGGGGGGGGGGGGCAAACGACCATGTTGGTCACCTGATGTAAAGCAACCACTACCGCCCAGGGTAACTGGAACACCAAGAAGTCGCCGATCCGTTTAAAAACGTAAACTCCGTCCTTTCTTTATTTCTTTCTGGTGATCTCACTCACTCGCAGTAGTACAACAACCCTTAAACATTACAGCTAACCTAAGCTGAAACTGATTGCCATCTGATTTTTTAATGACGAAATTCAAACTTCAGCTTATACAGGCTATTTGATATACACTACTTTGCGTGCTTCCGCCACCAATTAGTTCATGCAAACTACTACCGGCCGGCACCCACCCACTACCGTTAGTAGTTGCATGCGACTGCCGTGGCTGCTTTGGTCGTCTCTGCTCCAGCTGCTGTGGTCGTCTCGGCGAATCTCCAACATCTGAAACAGAAGATACATGCGACCGCCATTGCCCCGACTGCCGTGGTCGTCTCTGCGACACGTGTTTCGCCTCTACGCGAGGCATCCTCAGACGATCTGTAGATGTTGATGGTTAGAACAACAACCTACAAAACCTACTAACTACTTTGTTTTTTTTTTTTTAGGTTGTTCTAATCATCAACATCTACAGATCGCCTGAGGATGCCTCGCGTAGAGGCGAAACGGCTTATATTTATGGTACTTGTGTTTAGCTTAGCCGGTAGAGCTCTAGGGTTTCTACCAGCTCTAGGGTTTCTACCAGCTCTAGGGTTTCTACCAGCTCTAGGGTTTCTACCAGCTCTAGGGTTTCTACCAGCTCTAGGGTTTCTACCAGCTCTAGGGTTTCTACCAGCTCTAGGGTTTCTACCAGCTCTAGGGTTTCTACCAGCTCTAGGGTTTCTACCAGCTCTAGGGTTTCTACCAGCTCTAGGGTTTCTACCAGCCAAGCTAAACGTAATCAGCAACAATCTAAGCAGTAGTTTCATTTTCGTATTCAAAAATTCTGACGGTAATCTTTTTTTTATATACTACGACGGATGGCAGACAAGCATACGGCGCGCCTGATGTGAAGCGGTTACCGCAGCCCTATTAGCGCTCGCAATATAAAATATCGCTCACGCGTCGCCTCCCCAGCTGCGAACACAACATCTCCTTCCAGTCTGGTGTCCTCACTCACTCTCAGGAACACAATAACCCTTATATCTCATATTAAAACCCATATTAACTAAAATATCGCTCGCGCGCCACCAACCCCGGTACCAACGCAGCATCGCCTTTCTTTCTGTAACCCCACATATTCGCAGGAACACAACAACCCTCAAGGGAATGTTATTTGGCTGCGGTATTCTGTGAGGTGGAGGTACATTCCCCATTCGGGTAGCTTACAATTACGCTCCTTACCTCTCTTCGCTAGAGCTTCGTTTGTCAGTCAGTAGAGTGCACCGCGTGCAGGTGAAGTTGGTTTTGGTTCAAAGATTAACCACTTACACCCCGAATTATCGGCTTCAGCTTCGGCGGTATGGCCCCTGGTGTATGAGCACCTTATTGTAAAATGTTCGCCAAAGTATTAACGACAGGGCTGCCAGTGTTATAATGGTGGCAACATTGTTTGCTTTACAGGGCTGTAACAATCGAAGGTAATGGCTCAATCTGAACGAACTACAGTCACAGTCATGGTACTACGCTACAGTGTAGTGGACTTAAATAAAATTTATGTATATTTACATCACGATGCAAATATACATAAAATTTATATAAAACATATATACGTAAATTTTAATTAAGTCCTATACGAGTATACAAACTACCCGTACTGTGTAAATGTACATTACCCACTTACTTACTAACTTTATGCGTTATAAGAGTTTATCCATCTCTTTATTCATTCATTCATTCATTCATTAATTTAGGCTTTCCATGCCTTAATTGTAATATAGCTGCCTCTCACATTCACATCACAAGAGGGGAAGTCAAATTCCAAAAGCTTCTTACTTCTATTAATTTCGTCTGATTAAATTCGTTGTGAGTTCCAAGGCAGTCGTAATTGTACCCGCAAGACGACAGTGGACTTCATTGTTAATTTTTGGTGGTCGCCGCTGTTTATCCTGACTACACATGAGACACAGTCGTGGGAATATGTGGTGGGCACCTAGGGTTGCCAACCATACTGTTAAAAACAGTATAATACTGTTTTCTATGCTTTAATACTGTTGAAAAAAACTTCATTTGACCATAGCACTGTTTATTGTACTGCTCCGCATGCGCTGGGCCTTACTATATACTGTTTGTTTTGCTACAAAGCTTTTAATATACTGTTTTTCTTGTAAAAAAAAAGTTGGCAACCCTATGGGCACCCGACCCGTTGACCCGACCTTATGAGTGTAATGAATGTGTTTTGGGGTGTAAGTGGTTTATCAACATCTTTGAACCAAAGCCAACTTCACCTGCACGTGGTGCACCCTGCTGACTGACAAACGAAGCTCTGGCGAAAAGAGAGGTAGGTAGCGTAATTGTAAGCTACCCGACTGGGGAATGTACCTCCACCTCACAGAATACCGCAGCCAAATAACAATTCCCTTGAGAGTTGTTGTGTTCCTGCAAGTGAGTGAGGTGTCCAGAAAGAAAGAAAGGAAGGAGTATATTCTGGCAATAGAACAGTGACCCCTTGGTGTTGCTGGTCTCCATTGGACGTGACCCACGTGCTCGTTTGCCCCCCTCCATATAAAAAAGGTATTGTCAGAAAATGATATTCAAAATCGATTGTTGCGCTTTTCGTCAGCGTCACAAATGTAACTTCACTGTATTATATGTGAAGACACCATAGAGATTATACAAGTGTTCAAAGTATATAGCTTTAAGCTTAAATTTTATACGAAACGAGGCTGGATAAGTTTGGGCGTCGGAGGTAATTTGCATCGTCCTAACTAGCTTGGCGACGGCGACGCGGCTCCCAGCGAAAACAGATTATATGGAGTTGTGAGAGAAAACAAGATTATTTTGAACATAGTGCACCAAAGGCTTGTAGAGTTTTTCTATACTACGCCGGGTGGTATACAAAACAGCGAATACGGCAAATAATAACAATAATAGCAGCACCTGACTGGACTATTTTAATGGACACGTATGAAAAGCACTATAAAATCCCAGAAGATGTGGTTGTTTCGACATCCAGACCGGACATTTTCCTTTTCTCCAGAGCTACAAAACGTATAGTACTTGTAGAGCTTACCGTACCGTGGGAAACTAACATACCCAAAGACCACGCGATAAAACAAAACAAATATTATGACCTCCTAAACGAATTAACAAAAAGCGGCTATGTAGTTAATCTATACGCTGTAGAAGTAGGAGCGAGAGGTATACCAGCAAAATCTCTCTATAACCTGCTGAAAGACCTTGGCTTGTCCAGAAGTGCAGTAAGTTCTATACTAGAACGAGTATCTAAAACTGCATTAGCAGGTTTATACCAGATTTGGCAGGGCAGGGAGAGAAACACAAGTAGTGAAGGTGAGTGTTGATGTACGTCGGAAAGGGGCCCCTTAAACCTACACCCGTGTCACAAGTCTCGGGATCTGCTTGGGTTTCTCTCTCTGCCACACGATGGACCCGGCACCCGCACGGTGAATCCATGGAAGCTAAGAAGTTCGTCTCAAGCTCGCGAGCCACTACCCCCGCTGCCAACGGGGTAACTCCTTTCTTTTACGCTGAACCCTACCTTTTTTTGGCACAGCCTCTTTCGCTAGTCGACATTGTACACCACGTGTAGGAACACCACGTGTAGGCGAAGTTATTATTATTAAAAAGCCATTCTCATCTGCACATGGTGTACTCTGCCGACGAGTGAGAGAGGCTCTGACAAATGAGAGGCAGAGCACAACGTATTTATAAGCTGCTCGACTGAAGAAGTGCCTCTGCTACACAGAATCATCATCATCATCATCAGGTCCATTTTAGTCTCCACTACAGGAGCACAACCCTCTTTCGTCCGTCCTAGACGGAAGGAGGATTTGGCCTACACTCGAGTTGGGGAGGCCTGATCGATATTTGATAATGTATTTCCCTTAGTCGCCTTGTACGACATCCACGGGAAGAAGCGGAATGATTCTATTCTAGTCTGCGGGAAACCTCACGGCCAGCTTCACAGAATACCGCAGCCAAATAAGGATTTCCTTGAGGGTTGTTGTGTGCTTACATGTGAGTGAGGACATAAGACGTGATAAAACATGCACTAGTAGCTGGAGTGCCAATGTGATAATTTTATTTTTGCCTAGGAGCAAGTGCTACCTATATATTACCTATATGACTATTTATAGGTTATAGAAGTATATATTGATATTATTTTTTCTATGATTCTTCAAACAATTTGTCATAATTTTTATAACTAAATCTCCACATCATTTCGAATTCGATATACATACAAGAAAATTGGAAATCAGAATTCTACTAAACCGGTATTCATTTTTATACACCGCTTGGCCAAACATACACAAAGCTCCTTTGCATATTACAACAAATAAAACCGGCCAAGTGCGAGTCGGACTCGAGCACGAAGGGTTCCGTACCATTATCTATAAAAACAGCAAAAAAAAAACATGTCTATTATATGAGAGCACCCCTTAAATATTTGTTTTATTTTAATTTAATTATTTATTTTTAAAGTGAATATAATAACTAAATATTCTGTGAATATTTCAAGCGTTATTTGTTGCCGTTATCAATGTCGAGCAAAAATGGGCAAAAAAAAAGTCACGTTTGTTGTATAGGAGCCCCCTTAAATATTTATTTTATTCTGTTTTTTAGTATTTCCTGTTATAGCGGCAACAGATATACATCATCTGTGAAAATTTCAACTGTAATGCTTCATGAGATACAGTTTGGTGACAGATGGACGGACGGACAGCGGAGTTTCAGTAATAGGGACCGTTTTACCCTTTGGGTACGGAACCCTAAAAACAACCAAATATCCTCCAACAAAGTCCACACAACTAGTAGAATAAAAACGAAAATAAAAATACACGAATTTCCCATCAACTATTGACGAAGTTACACAAAACCTTTTACGTTTCTATTGAGTTTGTAAAAATGCAACCAAAAATGGTGGATAGGATCCGACAAACGTTTAAACAAACAATGTAACAATGCATCCGACTTAGAAAATAAACTTTGGTTGTATGTACAAGCGGTTTTGTTACGATTCGAAAGATAAACAAACGTACTGGTTTCAAATAATTACAGTAGTTTTATCTAATAATAGAAGAATTTGAAATACTGTTTATTTTTCAGTTGCTTCTATTTTAAGGTTCCGTATAACGTAAAATGGGTACTCTATCACTGTACTGTTCGACGATAAGGGTTGTGGTTTCTAAAACCGAAAGTAAATGTAGGTTTTATTTCTAACCGAAATTAAATTAAATTCTTTATTTTGCATTTGGGCTATTGTGGGTACTTAAATTAGACACGTCTTGCACTATTTTATATAAATAATATTCTTATTATTATTTTTTTTTTAATCTACTAGCATTTCGGAATTTGGTATTTTTTCCAAAATGCTGTACCGTTTTTTTTTATTTACCGTCTTTCCTATGAGATTTTCCAAAAGATCAGCAAAGCAAAAATCATTACACATAATGCAAAGGACAATCACATTACGCTTGATCTTTGGTCATACCTACCCGGTACAGATTTGATAGCATTGGGATAACGACCCAATTGAGCTTTCGTGAAAGAGAAATGATTGAAAGAAACTTGCCTACTTATTTATTTTTTTTTTTTTATACTACGTCGGGTGGCAGACAAGCATACGGCCCGCCTGATGTGAAGCGGTTACCGTAGCCATATTAACGCTCGCAACATAAAATATCGCTCGCGCGCCGCCACCCCCGCTGCCATCGCAGCATCTCCTTCATTTTTTTTGGTGACCTCACTCACTCGCAGGAACACAACAGCCCTCAAGGGAACCGTTATTTGGCTGCGGTATTCTGTGAGGTGGAGGTACATTCCCCAATCGGGTAGCTTACAATTACGCTTCCTACCTCTCTTTTCGCCAGAGCTTCGTTTGTCAGTCAGCAGGGTGCACCGCGTGCAGGTGAAGTTGGCTTTAGTTCAAAGATGTTGATGAACTACTTACACCCCAAGTTATTTTACGCCCTACTTATTTTAATTGAAAAGTCAAATAAAACAACATTTATGTACATAATCTATCTATCTATCTTCTATCTATCTTCTCCTATACATATAAAAGAGAAACTATATAAATAAATAATAAATATTCCTGGACAAATTACACACGGCCATCCAGTCCCAAACTAAGCAAGGCTTGTACTATGGTTACTAGATAACTGATATAATACTTAAACGAAATAAAAGCGGATAATCCTGTGAGGTTTGGTAGCGATTGGAGCTTTTTTTTTTCGGTACTGTCAATGACATTTTCTATAAAACACCACTTTCTATCCGTGGGAAGCCGGGGCGGGCAGCTACTTTGTATATACATTTCCTAATTAAGATATCATATATTATAGTAGTAAGATAGTATACAATTAAGATATCTTAATTATTTATAACATAATAGGTAGGGGAAAAAGTCTTTTCGCATTATAGTATGTATGAACTTGTAATAAAATCTCTTTGGTTATACCATTTGTATCTGAAAGGTTTTGATATCTTTAAAAAGTTTAAATTTTAAAAAAGATAATTCCAAATTCAAATTAGGTAAATGTGTGATTTTCATTTGTTTTTTTTACTGTCAAGATGAGTGAATCTAATGAAGAAATTCGATTCATTTTAAAATTTTACTACAAAAAAGGTAACAATGCAACGCAAGCTGCGAAAAAAATTTGTGACGTTTATGGACCTAGTGCAGTGTCTGTGAGAGTAGCACAAATTTGGTTTAAGCGTTTTCAATCAGGAAATTTTGATGTGAAAGATGCACGTCGCTCTGGTCGCCCTGTTACGGATAAAATGAATGCCATTTTTGAAAAAGTGGAGCAAGATCGGCATATCAGTAGTTATGACGTAGCTGAAGAATTAGGAATTGACCACAAAACAGTTTTGGCGCATTTGAAAAAAGCTGGGTACACTAAAAAGCTCGATATTTGGGTGCCTCACGATCTCACTGAAAGAAACCTAATGAACCGTGTACTCATTTGCGATTCTTTACTAAGACGTAATGAAAGCGAACCGTTTTTGAAGAAGCTTATAACTGGTGATGAAAAGTGGATCACGTACGACAAGAACGTGCGAAAAAGGTCGTGGTCAAAGGCCGGTCAGGCTTCACAGACTCTGGCAAAACCCGGGTTAACCCGCAACAAGGTGATGCTGTGTGTATGGTGGGATTGGAAGGGCATTATTCATTATGAGCTGTTACCGCCAGGCAGGACTATCGATTCTGAACTCTACTGTGAACAACTGATGAGATGAAAGCAAAAAGTTGAGAGAAAGCGGTCGGAATTAATTAACAGAAGGGGTGTGATTTTTCATCATGTTAACGCTAGACCTCACACATCTTTAGCCACTCAGCAAAAATTAAGAGAGTTTGACTGGGAGGTGTTAATGCATTCGCCGTATAGTCCTGACCTTGCACCTTCTGATTTCCACCTGTTTTGGTCTCTTCAGAATTATTTAGGCACTGTTAGGTTAACATCACGAGAAGACTGCCAAAACCACTTATCGCGGTTTTTTGAACAGAAGTCCCAAAATTTCTATAGTAATGGGATCATGTCTATACCTACAAGATGGCAAAAAGTTATCGAACAAAATGGCACCTACATACTTTAGTTAAATGTAAATAAACTTTATTAAAAAATGTTTTGAATTTTCATATAAAATACGAAAAGACTTTTTCCCCAACCTAATATATATGTGCTAACACGTTTCATACACATTGTCACTTGGGTATTCATGAATTCAAATAAATCCATTTTTTTATTTTTTCTATATTTTCTGGGAAGTTAAGATTTGTACATATTCAACTTACAAAAATTCTAAAAACGACGAACTGTCGACAAATATCGATTCTACGATTTCGACCATATAATCTGTAAAATTCGTTGATAAAACTGGAAAAAGTAAATTGATTTTGTAATGAAAAAAGAATTAGTTTAAAGGTAATGATTAAAATTAAAAAAAATATATATTATATATTAAATGATGAGAAATAAATTATTTTTAACATCTCAGATTAAATAACTGGCAAAATCATATTGTATCTCAGATTAAATAAATGATAAAAGTATTTGGAAATGAATTGCTCTTGTTATATTATGTTAATGGATTGTATTTGTATTTAATGTAACGATATTGGCAATTAAAAGAGTCGGCCTTGAGTTTCTTACCAGTTCTTTTCAAGAAGCCCCGTCGCCGGAACTGGCACTTAAATTCACATTCACATTCAAGATAGTGTGATGAAAGTGAATCTAAGCTCTGAGGAGTTAGAGTAGTAATGATTTAGATCATGTTCTTATATTAAATTTGTATGACGTTTCTAAGTGCTTTATAAAGTCCAAGGAATAAAGATATTTTGATTTGATTTATACAATGGCATCTGTGCAGAGCGTCAAAATTTACAGAACTGGTCGAGCCCTTTTTATTATTTTATTTTTTATATTAGCTCAGCATATTGGCTCCGCCTCGCCTGATGGTAAGCGAAAAGAGTAGCACCAATAGCATCGGCAACGGACAAGAGACCTTGATGTCTGTCAGTTGACGCTGCCATGCTGGCCTACAAGATGCTTCTTCACGCTTCGCTTGAAGGATCCCATATTGTATGAATGAGGAAATACATATGACGGCAACGCGTTCCACTACATAGATAGGAGTAAAAAGCCCTTCTCGAGTTTTTCGCTTAGCAACATTCATTTTTATTTACATTAGATTTATTAGTCGTTCATCGCGAATTCAGAACTACTACTCTGATTAGTTTGCACAGTAAATACGTGAACTATATGCATGTTATTTACCTGTCCATACAGTTATCTAACGAAATATTTATTTTTACAAAAACTATTAAACCAATTCGTTGTTCAACGAATTTAAAGATTGTGTTTACATTATGTAATTTATATTCGTTAGTTATACACACACAAATACACAATAAAATGATTGTTTTTGGGCGAAATGTTTTCTCATAATTTCCATTTGTGAGGAACTTCATTCACAAATGAAAATTCTGATTTGCTTCGCGCGAATCTTGGTATCAACAATACATTTACTTATGTTTTTTTATATGAGGAGAGAGGGAGGGGGGCAAACGAGCTTGTGGGCCACCTAATGGAAAGCAATTAAGACGGTGAGACGCATACACCTCAAAAGGTTCTTTTTAACACGTTTTTATTAGCTTCACCCTATGTTCGCTTGTTTGTCAGTTTGTAACCGACTTCTTCGAACTTGCTTTTGACCCATTTTGAACAGTCAGACTTAATTTAAACTTTGTATACTTAACAATACCATAATTTGATAAATTTGTTTAATTATCCATTGAATACATATGGAGATCATGCAGCAACATCTGGCCGTCGCCGATTCCTTTCTTTCTTTCTGGTGACCTCACTCGCAGGAACACAGAAACTCTCAAGGGAATTATTATTTGGTTGATAAACCGCGTACACCCCATCTCACATGTACTCTCTATATTTTGTGCAACAGCAGGGAAGCGGTTACCGTAGCCATATGAACGCTCGCAACATGAGATATAGCTCGCGCGCTGCCACCCCTGCTGCCAACGGAACATCATCTTCCTTTCTGGTGACCTCACTCACTCTCAGGAACACAACAACCCTCAAGGAAATTGTTATTTGGCTGTGGTATTGCAGATATACCCCAATGCTTGAAGACCAAAGTGTTCAAACAGTGCGTCCTCCCCGCTATGACCTACGGCGCAGAGACTTGGACGCTGACCGTTGGGCTGGTTCACAGACTAAAAGTCGCACAGCGAGCGATGGAGAGAGAAATGCTTGGAGTTTCTCTAAGGGACCGAATCCGGAACGAAGAATTTCGACGGAGAACCAAAGTGGTTACATACTACGACATAGCTCTCAAAGTCAGCGAGTTGAAGTGGAGGTGGGCTGGCCACATCTGCCGAGTCAGCGATGGCAAATGGGGAAGGAAAGTCCTAGAGTGGAGGCCACGTATGGGGCGACGAAGCGTTCCCCCTCTCTCGATGGACAGTTGATCTCAAAAAAGTGGCTGGTAGCGGTTGGATGCGGAAAGCGGAGGATCGCATATGATGGAAAGCATTGGGTAAGGCCTATATCCAACAGTGGGTAGATACAGGCTGATAATGATGATGATGATGATGTGGTATTGTGAAGATGTGAGATGTTGGTACTTTCCCCAGTTGGGCAGCTTACAAATACTCTGTACCCTACCACTCTTTTGGCAGAGTCTCGTTAGTAAATCAGCAGGGTGCACCACGTGCAAGTGAGGTTGGCTTTGGCTCCAAAGATCGTAGTAAGTCACTTACACCCCAAATGTTATGAATATGGTGGACTATTTATGGACCGGAACAAGTTAATAAAGTTATATCAAACCGCGGCCACTCCATACAAATGTCGCTTCGTTTACTACTACATCGACAATGGCGTCTGTACAGAGCGTGAATGTGCGTGCGTGCGTGCGGCGCCATACAATCTGTACCAGGGGTAGAGTATATTATTCTGTGCCAGGGAACCTACCGCCGAAGCTGTAGCCAATTACCATCGGATTTTTTGATTCCGAAAATTGGTTTTAGATGTGAAGCGGTTACCATAACCGTATTAACGTACGATACGAGAGGGCGGCAGGGAGTGGCCATACAGTACGTAGTACTATTACTTATACTGTGGTTATCTCATCATCATCATCATCATCATCATCAGGTCCATTTTACTCTCCTCCACAGGAGCACGACCCTCTCTCGTCCGTCCCTGACAGAAGGAGGATTTGCCCTACACTCCCCACGCTGGCCAGACGGGTTGGGAAGGCCTGATCGATGCTTTATAATGTATTTCCCTTAGTGGCCTTGTACGACATCCACGGGAAGAGACGGAGTGATTCTATTCTAGTCTGCCGGAAACCACACGGCCAACTCTGTGTTTATCTGCAGATGTGTATTATACCTACAAATGTCTATTCCACAAGACCTAGAGATATGGCCTAGATATATGTCTGAATAAGCAGCCATTTTGTAGGCTCGCCTGGCAGTTCGTTAGCAGAGTTCTTTACAAACTTTTACTGTAGGTAATATCTGGTTAATATGAAGTACCTACAAGAAACTTTGCTTTATAACTTTAATAGAATCTCCTTGAATTAATTTTACTCATTCATTTTATATATCAGCTTTATGGAACATAAATTATTATAACATAGTAACATCAAAAGGGTACAAAGGTTAAATCTAACCTATATTATTTTATTTTCGTTATACAGTAAACGATTATTATAAATTATATTACAAGAGATATCTTCCAGCTGACCTTATTTTATTTTATTTTCTTCTTGAAAACTTGAACATTAAACGTTGGGCATTTTGTAAAAATGTAACGTTGAATATTTTGGAATGGTTAAGGAATAATTTCGCACGAATTGCTTTATTTATCATTATAAAAGTACTAGCTGTCCCGGCGAACTTCATACCGCCTAACAGTCAATGAATGTCGTGATGTACATATATATATGAACAAAATTTATGATTTCTTGAAATTAATACAATGAATAATAGAAAATAATAGAGAAGCACGATGGCGTGAGGCACGTGTCAGTCTAATTGTACACGCAAGTTAAGCAACGTCAACCGTAGCCTGTTCATGGATGAGTTTATGTTATCTCGAGCTCGTCCGTGCTTCGGAAGGCACGTTAAGCCGTCGGTCCTGGTGTTTATCATTAGATGGCAGTCCTTAAGCCAAGTTAGTGGCCCAACCCGTAGTTGAGCAGCGTGTTGGAGTATGCTCTAAACATCTTCAGTTGAGGGAAGACCCGTATCCCAGCAGTGGGTAAATAATAAGTTCAGTACTTTACAAAGTCACAAAAAAAGTACCAATTGACAACAATAAATATTTCAATCCACAAAACAAATCACAGACAACATTCGCGACGTAAAAGTGAGACCAATCGATTTGACATTTACATAACAATCAATAAATATTCCAATCCTTTTAACTGGCACTATTTGTATGGGAAAACATTTTTTCTTTTATTTAATTCTGTCGTCAATTTTTCAATGTTTTAATACTTTCCCGACCAAGACACGACATTATTTTATATATTATATAGATTTATGGAGCTTGATTTAAATTTCTGAACGCACGCATAAATATTTTAGAACCAGCCTGGCGCAACTCAAAGTAAAAAAACGACTCTATGAATCGGAAGCGAATTTGGTACAAATTCTGATTGTTTTCGCTTCCATTTCATACATATTAGAATTACGCTATTTGTATGGCACATCCGTCTCTTAAAACGTAGTGGTTACATTCTCTTTGCAATAAATATTTAAATCCACAAAACTGTTTTCAAAACAAATCACAGCCAACTTTCAAGACGTAAAAATGAGACCAATAGAGTTAACATTTGTTTTTAATCTATGACATTTGTTCTATAATGAGCTTAATATACATTTCTGAACGCACGCATACATTTGGCGTACGCACGTACGACAACGTCACATTTGACAGCTACGACAACCACGAACATTTTGTATGGGAAAATGTTTTTTCTTTTATTTTATTTTTTCGAGAATTTTCCAATGTTTTTAAGAGTTATTCTGCTATTCGGGACGGAAACAAATCCAACAAATCAAAAACCATGGCAATCGGTCCAGCCGTTCTCGAGTTATAAGTGTTGTAACAAACACGACTTTCTTTTATATATATAGATTATCATTTATGTGGTAGAATACAATATTCATTTATTGCGCTATCGCACACAAAAATTACAATTTATATTACATTAAAATTAAACAGCAGGAGCAGGCATACAGTTTCGCTGCGCGGTAGAAAGAGAGAGATATTACTTCCTCTACTACGCCGCGCCGGCGGTCTACTCTCCTTCTCATCCTCCGTCTTACGAATTTTCGATCAGCCCCCTTACCATTTATTATATTTATTATTATATTTATATTTTTATATTTATTATATTATTATATTTATTTATATTATTGCGATTCTATAACTGAATAGAAAGCTTATATGAATAAGCGACTCTATTTCAAATAGAATGAATCTATTTCAAATGGAATAGAGTCGCTTATTCATTGGTATGAATAAGCATTCTATTCAGTTATTGAATCGCAATAAGAGTTGGTGGTAAGGGGGCTGTACTCAAAAACTAAATACAGTATTAACGATTAACGTCTACCTACTACTTATTAACATGTGCATTTGCAAATAAAAATATTCTTTCTTACTTATACTACAGAGGTAAACAAGAAGAATATCGGATCGAAACTTGGTCTGTTCTGGAATCCTTACAGTGATGCCAAGTCGACCACCGCTATATCGAGGTGCTGAGATGGCTATACAGCTCTGCGACGATGACTGTCCGCGTCCAGGACCAGCAGTCTAAGTCTATCCAGCTGCAGCGGGGAGTACGTCAAGGGGATGTCTTTTCCCCGAAACTATTCACCGCTGCTCTGGAAGACGTATTTAAAACGCTGGACTGGAAAAAACGGGACATCAGTGTAAATGGCGATTACATCTCACACTTTCGGTTTGCCGACGACGTGGTCATAATGGCTGAATCGCCGGAGGATCTCAGTCGTATGTTGACCGATCTCAATGTTACTTCTCGATCCGTGGGGCTGGGGATGAATTTCGACAAGACGAAAGTCATGTACAATGATGTTGTCATCCCTAACCCGGTTATGGTAGAGAATACACAGATTGAAGTGGTTAAAGACTATGTCTACCTCGGACATTCCATACAGCTTGGCCGGGGTAACTTCAACAAAGAGATCGATAGACGCATTCGATTGGGCTGGGCAGCTTTTGGAAAACTTCGGCACATCTTCACCGCAAATATACCCCAATGTTTGAAGACTAAAGTCTTCAACCAGTGCGTCCTCCCTGCAATGACCTATGGTGCAGAGACTTGGACACTGACCATCGGACTGGTCCACAGGCTAAAGGTCGCGCAGCGAGCGATGGAGACGATTGGGCTATATTTGCAAGAATGAGCTATTTTCCGTCTTTCGTACAATGCGAGTATAAGATGTCAGTAAATTCGTCTATTTTCACTTTAAAGTGTATGGCAAACGAAAGCCCCGGATCAGGTTAACGACGTCGTCATTTTAACTAAAAATACTATTTAAAAATAGTTGTCTTTCATCGTTACAGCGCTGGACACAACAAATAAATGAAACAGTAAATAAACATTTAATATTATGATTGACGCGCCCGCTGGTCAAATGACTAGGAATGCTCACATTGACTTCGGGGTCACATGTTCGAACCCCGCGCACACGGCACAAGACAAACATTTGTGTTTGTGTGTTCTGACCAACAAAGCTCTGGCGAAAAGAGTGGTAGGGAGCGTAAATGTAAGCTACCCTGCTGGGGAATGTACCTCCACCTCACAGAATACCGCAGCCAAATAACAATTCCCTTGAGGGTTGTTGTGTTCCTGCGAGTGAGTGAGGTCACCAGAAAGGCTGAGATACTGCGTTGGCAGCGGGGGTGGCGGCGCGCGAGCTATATGTTATGTAAGTTATAGCGTTAATATGGCTACGATAACCGCTTCACCGTCTGCCACCCGATGTAGGGTAGTATAAAAAAAATCTATGAATCAGACATTCATTTACAGTTAATTTACTATTCACATATCTATAATCTATGACGACAGTAGGTTTAAATTCAGGGCATGAAGAAATATACTTCGTTTATTTGATTAATTGACTTGTTAGTGTTTAAAAGGGATTCGGAGATACAAAAGAATGTTACGGACAGATATGTATATCTCGTTATGGATATTTATAAATAACTAGTGGCCGCTCGCGACTTCGTCCGCGTGGATAGCAGAAAATAAAATAAAATTAAATTGAAGTATCTTTCGTTAAACAAAGTTTGGGGGTGTAAATGGTTCATCAACATCTTTGAACCAAAGCCCACTTCACCTGCACGCGGTGCACCCTTCTGACTGACAAGCGAAACTCTGGCGAAAAGAGAGGTAGGGAGCGTAATTGTAAGCTACCCTGGGACTGGACTGGGGAATGTAACTCCACCTCACAGAATACCGCAGCCAAATAACAATTCCCTTGAGGGTTGTTGTGTTCCTGCGAGTGAGTAAGGTCACCAGAAAGGAAGGAGATGCTGCGTTGGCAGCAGGCGTGGCGGCGCGCGAGCGATATCTTATGTAACGAGCGTTAATATGGCTACGGTAACCGCTTCACATCAGGCGGTCCGTATGCTTGTCTGCCACCCGACGTAGTATAAAAAAACATATATATTATCTCCATCTAAAATTCCATCACACCATTGGATAGCTGAAAGCTTAAATAATTTATAACGCTAAGTAAGAACTATGGAACATCGCCACAGAATAATATACACTAAATAGTTAATTGATTCAGGTGTTATTTTGCGGAAGTCAAATTTACAGGCAATTTGATCTACACTACTTTGCGTGCTTCCGCCACCAATTAGTACATGCAAATTACTGCCGGTCGACACCCACCCACTACCGTTAGTCGTTGCATGCGACCAAAGCAGCCACGGCAGTCGCATGCAACTACCAACGGTAGTGGGTACTGTTTACATGAACTATTTGGTGGCGGAAGCACGCAAAGTAGCGTAGATCAAATTGCCTGTAATATACACTAATATCGCGTGCGGGGGAGGGGGAATCGCTGCCATTTTGATATAATTTAGTGTATATTTAAGTACAACACACGGCCATGTCCATGATACGCGAAGATACTAGAAGAAAGAACTTACTAACAGACATAACACCCGGGTTTAATATAGTACTACATAGTGCACGTTACCAGGCTAAAAAAGCATACAATAAGTTGCCTAACGAGTTGAAAGACATTCGAAGCGTTCATCTCTTTAAATCGAAATTGAAATTATGGTTGTTGCAAAGAAACTTTTATGATGTTAACGAATATTTTAATTATAATAATAACAATACTGATGTGATGTCCGCCCCTCTTCTGTAATAGCCCGGTATTAATAACAACCCAGATCTCATCTCCATAGCCTATTTATTTTCCATCACACTTCGCAATAGTCTCAACGCCTGCCGAGACCTGCTCATGGGTACGTCGTTCCATTGACATATCCTAGAGCGGGTCACGGCGGGCGTACAACATTACATCAAACTTCTCGAAGGGGCCTCTACGCGTTGGATCCATATCCCCGCGCATGCCTATCAAATGACCGGGCTTGACCCGTGATTAAAAAGAGATAATAACAATACTGACATACTATGAAATTGAATACTATGTTTTTAATTGATTTTGACTTTTATTATGGATTTTATATTAATGTTGTGTAGTGTTTTATATTGTTGTGCATGTTGAAACCCTATTTAGTTGACAATTGTATTATTTGTAATGTAAAATTGTAAAAAAATTCAAACACAATTGTAAAATTGTTACTGAATAAATTGATTGATTGATTGACAGCCACATCCTATTTTTTCACTTAGATATAGGCAAATGAAATGCTCTAATTATAAAAGACTGGTAAAGCATCTTCAGGATCAGGGGGCCTACCGCCGAAGCTGAAGCCGATTACCATCGAATATTTTGACTTAAAAAATAGCTCTTGGGTTTAATTATGCACAAACATCTTCAGCTTAGTCGTTGGAGCTTCAGAGTTTCTACAAGCTAAGCTAAACAAAGTTACCACAAATCTTAGCTGTAGTTTGATATTCGCAATCAAACAATCCGGTGGTAATCGGCTTCTGCCCGCTTACCACCATCTCTTATTGCGATTCAATAACTGAATAGAATGCTTATTCATACCAATGAATAAGCGACTCTATTTCAAATGGAATAGAGTCGCTTATTCATTGGTATGTTCTGCCCCCTTACCACCATCTCTTATTGCGATTCAATAACTGAATAGAATGCTTATTCATACCAATGAATAAGCGACTCTATTTCAAATGGAATAGAGTCGCTTATTCATTGGTATCAATAATTGAATAGATTGCTTATTCATACCAATGAATAAGCGACTCTATTCCATTTGAAATAGAGTCGCTTATTCATTGGTATGAATAAGCAATCTATTCAATTATTGAATCGCAATAAGAGGCGGTGGTAAGGGGGCAGTTTCGGCGGTAGGGCCCCAGTAGTATTAGTTTTTAATTGTCTTGTATGGTTTAGAAATAATCAAGTAATATTTATGTGTATGGAAGATAGAAATATAGAATTTTCGAATAGATTCAATATATTTTATAAGTTGTTATTGTTATACCATTTGATAGAGCTTGTGAAGCATTTTCAGGATCAGTATTTGTTTTTCAATATGTCGAATAGTTTAGAAAATTACCTATTGAGGTTCTCTCTACCCTATATATTAGGTCTTTACCTATGAAATTGCCGTTCTGCAGTACTGGCCATTTCAAATCAAAATATTTTTTGTTTGGCTAAGAATTCTAATTTCAAATTAATTTTATTTTAAAAACATGGAATTCTTTTTCCAAAAGTAGTCATTTGTTTATTGATTAGTGTTACATTTTCATCGCATTTCAATCTTTTTCATTTAAAAATTCGAGTAATTATGGAATATGAGTACCATCGTGTCACAAGCGGCACGCAACATCAACGACGTTTACGGAGCTAACACTACAAACAAACGCACCACCTGTTATTGGTTTGCTGGCTTCCGTTCTGGAAATTTCAACCTGAAAAATGAACCTCGCGGTCGTCCGAAGACTTTGGTCGACAATGACGAATAAAAGGCGATTGTGGAAGCTGATGATACACAATCTACGGCTGAATTAGCAGCAGCTTTCGACGTTAGCGTCAAAACAATATTGGTCCATTTGTGCCAAATTGGCAAGTTAAAAAAGCTTGACAAATGGGTGTCCCACGAACTCAATGATCCCCAGCGCGAAGTACGCGTCGAGGTCGAGACGTACTGCTCAACAGACACACAAATGAAGGAATTTTGAACCGCATTGTTACCTGCGATGAAAAATGGATTCTGTTTGATAACCGCAAGCGCTCAGCAAGTTGGTTGGATCCTGGTTCAGCACCTAAACAATGCCCTAAACGAAAAGTTACCCCTAGAAAAGTGATGGTCACTGTTTGGTGGTCTAGCGCCGGTGTGATTCATCACAACTTCTTACCAAACGGGGTGAGCATTACTGCAGATGTGTACTGTGAAGAACTGAATACAATGATGGAGAATCTCGCACGACTCCAACCAGCATTGGTCAATCGCTCGTCTCCGCTGCTCCTGCACGACAACGCGCGACCTCATACTGCACAGCAGACGGTCTCCAAGTTGCAAGAACTGGGGTTGGAAGCTCTCCGTCATCCGCCCTACTCGCCAGACCTTGCGCCTACAGACTACTACTTTTTCCAGAATTTGGATAACTTCTTGGCGGGAAAAAAATTCAATACCCGAGAGGCAGTACAAAATGCCTTTAAAGAATTTGTTGCCTCCAGTCCAGCTGATTTCTTTATGAAGGGCATCAATAAACTGCCACTGCGTTGGCAAAGATGCATTGATTGCATGGGTGATTACTTCGATTAATACAAATAAAAAATACATGAAAAAAAATTGTTTAAATTTTTTCATACAAAACGGCAATTTCATAGGTAAAGACCTAATATGTTACTTTTTTTAAAAGGGAGTGCCCCACAAGCGAGTCAAAGCAATCACCGCCGCCCATGGAGATCAGCAATACCAAGAGGTCGCCGATACGTTGCCTCCTTCCTTTCTTTCTTTTTGGTGACCTCACTCACTCGCAGGAACTCTGTGGGGTGGACGTACTTACCCAGTCAGGCAGCTTAAAAATACGCTATACCCTACCTCTCTTTTGGTCAGTGCTTCGTTTATTAGTCAGCAAGGTGCGCCACGTGCAGGTATAGTCCACTTACACCCCAAACCACTTACATCCCAAAGTATAAGCTTTTACGAGTTCCAACATAATCCTACGCAAGATATATCTTCAATATAATGTATTCGAAACGCGTCTAATAAATTTATGTTCGTGTAACTTCTGAAAACCGTTCAGTCTGAAACGTATCCGTGGAGTTGCCGCAACTTCCTGCAACTTTCCGTCACAGATACTATTAACAAAATGTTTATTTACGGAATATTAAAATTGCTGTTCGTATCAAAGGCTTTTAGAGTACGCAGTATGCTTGGACCAACTTCTTATATATAACTTGTCGGTACTTATTTCTAATAAGGTTATTACTTCACTAAGCACCTTGTGAGAAAGAGATAGTTCCAAGGAAGAACAATTTACTAGCTAGTTCACACATTTCTTCTGATTAAATTTGTTGTGTGTTCCAAGGCAGCCGTAGTTTTACCCTCGGGACTGCAATGGACTTCATTGTCCTTCATTGCCTTTTTTGGCGGTTGTTAATCCTGGCTACACAGGAGACACAGTGGTGGGAATGTGTGGTGGGCACCCGCCCCGGTTAGCTTGTTCACACACATACTACATACATACTCGTATATCAACTTTATTCGCGTTCCAAAAACAAACTAATAGCCTCCCCAACCCGTCTGGCCAGCGTGGGGAGTGTATGCCAAATCCTCCTTCTGTCTTGGACGGACGAGAGAGGGTCGTGCTCCTGTAGTGGAGACTAAAATGACCTGATGTTGATGAAGCTCCACTCGCTGTTACAATAAAATTGTAATGTATGGATTTTGTAATTTTTGTAATGAAAATTATAATATTAATAAGGATCGCGTCTCTGATGTGCAGAGTTCGAGGGAGTACCAACAGCATCCTGGAAGTTGTTAGATATAAACCTGAACGCCGCATCTGGAGGCACTGGGTGCATACTCATGTTTCCACCACCACCAGAAAGGTCACCAGAAAGGAAGGAGATGTTGCGTTGGCAGCGGGGGTGGCGGCGCGCGAGCGACTTTTTATGTTGCGAGCGTTAATATGGCTACAGTAACCGCTCTACATCTAAAAAAAATTCTCCAATTTTTACTAACACTATATGGATGATGAAAACGAAATAAAATGTTTTTATTTTTTGTTTTATTTTAAATAACGTTTTAGTTAGGAACAGGGTATAGCTAAATTGAATACACTGGTACTTCAACATAAACTGAAATCTCGCAATATTCAACTCCAAATATCACAAATACTATCGAATCAATTTCGATGCCCAACGAACTAAAAAAACTGCGCACGTACTCCTGTGAACTTTTCAATAAAATCCGTACACCAAGTTAGATTATCGCAACATGAATATGACATTTAAATATATACCAAAAAATGTGTTTCAGCTCAAAATTCGTTAAGATATTACTTGCTACCTGCTTCTATTGTGACAGGAAAAAATAATGATAAATAAATAAATATTGACAGACAAACTACACAGCGCCATCCAGCCCCAAAGTAAGCGAAGCTTGTGTTATAGGTACTAGACAACTGATAAAAAAAACATACTTATGATACATAGAAAACACACAGACTAAGACAAACAGACCTGTTCATGCACACAAATGTTTGTCCTATGTGGGAATCGAACCCACGAGCGTTGGTGTCGAAGCCGCGTCATTGACCACTACGCCACCGAGAATCGCAATCGTCGAAAATGATAATATGATATATTAAGTCCGCAGGGCAGCTTGTGGCGAGCTGTAGTGTGAGTACCTATACCACGGACCCGAGTCACCAGAGAGTCGGTCAGGGTCTTCGTCTGCGGCGTGTCTTCATCGGTCGGAGTGTAATCACAAGAAGGTAGGACTCTCAGCTCTGGCTTGCCTTCATGGGCCGTCCAGAGAGGAGTCGTTAGAGCTATATACTCCATACATACTACATATATACTCCTCAAAAACAATTGAATGGTTTGTTAGTGTACTAATTATACTTATGAGATATAGTTTCAGTAAGCGCTTTGTCGCTACTTTTTAGTGCCGTGATGTTCGCCTATGGTGCCTATATATAAAGTATTATAGCTTCTACCCCCCTACTTCGTAAGTAAACAGAAATGTAGGAAAATTCTAAAGTATAGGTCGCAATGTTTGGACATTGAAGGAAAATTATAGGCAACAAAGTTTTGCGTTTCGAAGAATTTAAGAAACAACTTGAAGTATGTCTTTCGTAATACAAAGTAAAGTAATTTGTACTAAAAATTTGTCAAATATTAAAACTTAGTACTTTGTATTACAAAGTTAATAAGTTTGGAACGATATGGTTTCATTTCTTTATAAAAATAAAGCTAGGTATTTCCAAATTATTAGCGTTGGCAATTTTAAGTTCTTAAAATATTTATTTTTGGGGCAATTCTTGTACTTCAAACGTAGTCGAAATTCAGTTCCGCGCGCTTAGCACGAGTTCTTTGGTCATATTCGACCGTGTTAACGTTTACGTGGCCGTGTGGTTTCCGACAGACTAGAATAGAATCACTCCGTCTCTTCTCGTGGATGTCGTACAAGGAGACTAAGGGAAATACGTTATAAAACATCGATCAGGCCTCCCCAACCGTCTGGCCAGCGTGGGGAGTGTAGGCTAAATCCTCCTTCTGTCTGGGACGGACGAGAGAGGGTCGTGCTCCTGTAGTGGAGACTAAAATGACCTGATGATGAACGTTTACAAGCCGACCAAATTAAGAAAAAGCTTCATATTGTGAATTTACCAATCGCGTGCTACATATCCAAATTAGCCGGGTTGTTCACTTCGAAATGCAAGTAAGTAAGCCACATAATTTTGGTATCTTACACGCGTCTTATAAATTCACAACATGAGTTCTTCTTTATTTGGTCTGTTTGTTTACGTAGACATGATCGAACGCGGATAAAAAACTCGTATTAAGCACTCAGAATTCAGTCTCGATCTCATAAATGTCACATTTGGTATTCTCGTATCAGAATATGTTACTGTTACGAGCTAGGGTTCTAGATTTGGATGTATGTAAAACGCCAATGACAACTTCCAAGGATTTATTCACGCAGGGTCTGGTCTGCAGGTCTTCACAACACGAAGTCCACACGAAGATTCCAAATCGCAGGTCAAATCGAAGTCCAATAGTATCGCTGAGGTCGTAGGTCGTAGATAGGTAGGTCGTAGGACTTGTCGCGCAGGTAGATTCGCTCGAAGTTTACTCTTCCGAAGTCCAAACTGCCCCACTAGCCAAGTGTAATTCGTAGCGTAACGAACGTTAGATAGATCACGTGACATTTGTCAAAATCGAACATTTTAGTATGAGAATTGACAAATGTCATGTGATCTATCTAACGTTCGTTACGCTACGAATTACACTTGGCTAGAGCGGGCAGAATTGCCTGACTGCCTGTGCGCCGCGGCGGTCGCTATTAATATCCGCCCGCAAGGGTTCCCGAATGTTCTCGTATGTACGAGTACATGCATGTACTTCCTTTCGGTACGTGTCTCGAACATGTTCATGTCATAGTGTTATGAACCTTATGATGATGATTAAGTATGCGGCGACTATTCTAGAAGGTTTCATTCTACATCAGTCATACTCAACCTGCTGCCCGCCCAGCCTTTGTGGTTGGCCCGCCTAGAGTTACAAATATATTGTGAACCATTTTAAATTTCGCGCCCATCGTAGAAATCGTGTGCGTGCGCCGAGTAAAACAATAGGTAATTGGTAACTTACTGATTCTCATCTGGATGATGTTATAAGGTTAGCATGCAGCGACAAGCCAGATCTCGTCAAAGTTTTGAAAAAAGGTTCACAGTATCAAAAATCTCAAAGCATAGGGGCATTTCGATTAAGTATTAACAAAGATGCCAATATTATTAAAGTATATACATAGCTAATTTGGAATTATGTTATTTGTTTACCCTACCTACCCCTAAATATTTTTTGTTTGTGGCCCGCGACATTAAGGCTAAAACGTGTCTGTGGCCCGTATTAAAAAAAGGTTGAGTACCACTGTTCTAGATGATTCGCGACAGGACCGCGACAATAATTACATCAAAGTTTAACTGCAGTGTGATTATATCGACATAATTATGTCGGAAAATTAAAGAAATTAGTGATTTCATTTATCAACCTAAAACAAAATATGTAGGTATAAACAAAAGAAAAACAGCCAAATAACAATTACTATGAGGGTTGTGTTCCTGCGATAATGTAGTCACTGGGTGAATTATTATTTGTTTTTATGTAATTTTGTTTGTTATGTAATTTTGTTTCTGTGAGGAGCTCGATGCCGTCGTTGCGTGTATCAATCTGCACACGCAAGTTAAGCTACGTCGAGTGCTGCCTGTCCACGGATGGGTTTATTTATCTCGAGCTTCGGAGGGCACGTTAAGCCGTCGGTCCCGGCTGTTATCATTAAATGACAGTCGTTAAGTTTAAGCGGCCTGAAAACACACCAGTCTCCCGCAGTTAAGCAGCATGGTGGAGTATGTTCTAAACCCCTTCAATTAAGGGGAGACACATATCAAAGCAGTGAGATGAATAAGGGTTTTTTTTTTATCTATTTTAATTTACGGACTTGTCATAATTGACTATGTCAGTCCCATCGTAACCTATTCTAACTTTAACATCTGCTGCTATATAATGAAAATAAGGCTTTAGCTACAGGTGACATGGGATTAGCCAATACGTCATGATACATTCCGACATCCAATCTGTTTAGACCAAATTCAGAGACTAGATACTCTCTTTTAGAAGCGTACCGGACACACTCCACTAATATTTGGTACAGGTCTTCTACTTTTCCACATACCTCGCAGTTGGGTGAGTTAGTTTTGCGCATTAAAAAAGTGAATGAATTGTTGTCAAAGTTGAAGACGAATAATTTTCTTCATAGATTGTAGCACTCATCATTAGGCCGGTTGGTATACGAGTACGTGCATTTATTTCAGTACAGTTATTTCAGATCTATCACTAGAACATACGTACATTATAAAAACAATTAGTGTTGATTTCCCAAACACCGCGGCCACGCGGGATGTTAAATGATCGATGAGGGTGGAAGCCGATAACTGTACGCTCCAGTTGGCATGCGTTGGTCCAAAGCAAAAGCGAAGGCGGAAACGAGCTGCGAGCATATAAGTACAGTGAAGATGTATATTGCAAGTCTTTTATATTAACACTATCTATCGTGTTTTTAGACTATTATAACAATAAATGTTATTTAATTAAGGTCTTCTTTAAGGTAGGACGTACATCCCTTCAAGTCCGAAGTCAGGCTAGTCCTTATCGATATTGCTGTGCCTTGCCTGAATATATTTATTCATACTTCACTTACGTATATATATAATAATATAAAGCACACGGAAGGTGAAAATATAATAAAATATTTACAGCTTTAACGTATGTTTCAAACTTTAGACCACACTTTTCACAAAGATCTTTGTTAGAATCACGAAGGGATCTCAGCGCTGTTTTTGAATACAATGCAAAACAATAGTGTTAACACTTATGTGGTACATTGGTAATATAAATAATAATATCGATGAGAACCAGTGTTTAAGATTTTGTAGGTCGGAATTGAAGAAGAAAATTCCACCATTAATTGTAAAATTGCGCAGTATTCTCAAATAAATACGACAAGGGGGCCTTCAAGAACAGAATATTTTTTCCCTTAAAAATCCCCTTGGAATTGCTGACATCCATGGGTGGTAGTGATTACTTTTTATCAGGTGAGCCACTTGCTCCCTTCTCTTCTCACATACAAAAGGATATACTTTTTAAAACATTTTGTATTACGAATGATGAAATTGTGGAACAACGTCCTTTAGCGGTGTGTCCAAACAAATACAACTTGAGAGCGTTCAAAAACAGAGTTTCTATTTCCCTTAAAAGCTGGCGACGGATCTGCGGCTCCTTGGTGCTGCTGATTTCTGGGGGCCGTTTTTATTACTACTATAATAATAAAATTAAAATTATTATTCGGAGTGTAAACACAAGAAGGCCCGCAGGACTCTCAGCTCTGGCTTGCCTTCATTGGCCGTCCAGAGAGGAGCCGCTAGAGCTATATGCTCCAGGGGTGGAAGTGTTAAAGGGCATCACGCCGCGAGTAACTTCGGAGAAAGCGCAGCACACCTCTCGACATCCCTGAGTCACTCACACCGGTGTTGCTCCCGGCCGTTTTCCTGGCATTTCGGGGGCCCATCTAGTGAGTGGCAAGCCACCGCCTGCCGCAAATAACTAGCAATAAAAGCAGTTATGGCAGGCGTCCGTCCCTCTTCTGTAATAGCCCGGTATTAAGTTCACCCAGATCTCATCTCCATAGCCCATTTATTTTCCATCACACTTCGCAATAGTCTCAACGCCTGCCGAGACCTACTCATGGGTACGTCGTTCCATTGACATATCCTGGAGCGGGTCACGGCGGGCGTACAACATTACATCAAACTTCTCAAAGGGGCCTCTACGCGTTGGATCCATATCCCCGCGCACGCCTATCAAATGACCGGGCTTGACCCGTGATTAAAAAGAGATAAAATTAATATTATTATTATAAAAAAAAAAATATAGAAATAAAGCAATTGCAAATGAAAAAAATGTAACATATAATATTATAATAAAGCTACTAAATGCTACTGGTAAAATAACAACAATCGCTTGTGACTTGTACCCCGCGCATGTGAAACGCCGGCGAAGCGGCAAACGGTGCAGTTGGGACGTGCCGTATAAACAATACAATTAATTTAAATTTATACCTCATATGTTTCCCTGCTTTTGACACTCTTTTACGTTTAATTAGCCACTCAAATGTTACGTAACTTGTTCTTGTTTGCGTTACTTTACGTTACGTTACAGTTCACATCATACTTAGACCTACAAATCAAGTAGTTATGATTTGGTATATGTTTTTCTTTTTTTTTATACCACGTCGGGTGGCAGACATACGGACCGACTAATATAAAGCGGTTTCCGTAGACGCTTGCAGCATTAAATACCGCTGCGACCGACGCTGATATCGCAACAACTTCCTTTCTGGTAACTTAATTCGCAGAAGCACAACAACTCTATAGGAATTGTTATTTGGTGGTGATCTTCTGTGAAGTGGAGATACTTCCCCAATCCAGCTGCTTACCTTCCTCGGCTAGTTTCTTCAAGTCTTGATATAAAATGACTTCCAACTGTTTCGTTCCTTTCCTCAATTATTTTATAGAAATAAGGAAAATGAAAAAACTTAAAACCTAATGTTTTAAATTTTAAAAAGAAAATATCGAATATTTTTTTTAAGCTATTGCATTACCCCCCACTCCGCCTACCATGTAACTCGGACAGACTGTACGAAGCTCGCACAGATCGAGACGAGCTGGAGGCTTACTATAAACACACGAAACCAAAACGAATTCCGTATTTTTGGGCTGTTTCCTACCACGACTATACTACAGCACAGACTACGGGCCCGTCAACGGAACGAAATCGGAGTTTGACGTTTACTGCTACGGGTGACTTACTATGATCATACGAGCCCGACACGAAAATTCGAATTTGACATAGTTTTTCGGGCGTTTAACCTTACTTTTCACGGTGCAACCGTAAGAGTTTCGGATTAACATTTTATTTCAAATATAAGTATGTTATTGTCAATTCTATATCAGTTTGGGTTTTGTATGACTACTGAAAAGGTGTAAATGTCTTATTAAAAATACTGCATAAATAAATAAATAATTATAAGTTGATAAAAAATATGCTATGCAATAGCATTACCGCGGCAGTCCCCGAGTGCCACACGTTTTTTATATTTTACAAACAGGAGCCATGAGTTCCTGAGAATCATGAAGAGAAGGTTTCAAAGAAATAAACATCCTCACCGTGGCTTTTCAATATATTTATGAAAACATTATGTATGCTCTTAAAAATCTTAATACATTGCTAAAATTCGAGGATTGTACATATACATATAATATACATAAACTGCGTATACCAATGCAACGACTTGCTAGACTCGGTAGGTCTTTTGTTGTAAACTGCATTCGATTCTATAACAAATTGCCTGATACAGTCCTTTCCTTACCTGAAAGTATTTTTTATTTATATTTTTGGTCAATTTACACAGCGTTATCTAGTCCCAAATTAAGCGCCAAGCTTTGTGTTATAGGTACTAGACTACCGATAAATGTACTTACTTAAATACATTTTTTTTTTGTAAATACATACTTATAGTACATACTCGTAGAAAACACCCAGACCAAGACAAAACAGACATGTTCATGTACACAAATGTTTGTCTTGTGCGGGAATCGAACCCGCGACCTCGGAGTCAAAGTGGCCATTGCTAACCATTCGACCACCGAGCTCATCAAATATGTTCAAAAAACATATCAAAAAGACTCTTAATAAAAGGGCTTACTATGTAAAGGACAACGTGACGTATCTAAGTGACAACGATGTATGGAATGAATTAGTACAGACATGTAATAAATAAATATACCTACATCAAATACTTGATATCTTAATTACAAAATGTATTTACAAATTAAATTGTAATGGTTGTATTATCTGATTATTTAAAAAAAAACGACCAAGTGCGAGTCGGACTCGCGCACGAAGGGTTCCGTACCATTATCTATAAAAACGGCAAAAAAAAAATACATGTCTTTTGTATGGGAGCCCCGCTTAAATATTTGTTTTATTTTAATTTAATTACTTATTTTTAAAGTGAATATAATATAACTAAATATTCTGTGAATATTTCAAGCGTCTACCTGTTGCCGTTATCCATATTGAGCAAAAAAAAAATACGTTTGTTGTATGGGAGCTCCCTTAAATATTTATTTTATTCTATTTTTTAGTATTTATTGTTATGGCGACAATAGAAATACATCATCTGTGAAAATTTCAACTGTCTAACTATCACGGTTCATGAGATACAGCCTGGTGACAGACGGACGGACGGACAGCGAAGTCTTAGTAATAGGGTCCCATTTTACCCTTTGGGTACGGAACCCTAAAAAAGACCCGTATTGGCAAGTTTCTTTGAGCATTTCTTCCGTTCCATTCCGGTTCTTTTTGTTTCGTATCATTTCATTTCATTCGTGCTGATAATGATGATGAAGGAAAAGACTAAAGCCTCATCTAGAAAACAAAAGAGTTTGGCTTCCTAATAGAAAAGTAATCGCCTGATGGAACAATTTGTTTGGAGACGTTATTGGTTTCTAACTTTGTAAATTAAAAAAGTCATAGCCCGTGAACAACACAAAACATATATTATTTTTATTTCAAAGACATAGTTTATTTTTAAAACATCGGACGCGCAGCATGCGCCACCAAAGCGATTTTTTTTTTGTTTATTTTTTTTTTCGAAATCCCGAATTGATATCCGAAAACCAAGGTCACTTTACATTACTACTTTTTGATGCTCTACAGTGTAGAGCATCAAAAAGTGACATCTGAAACTCAAAATTTCGAAATTCTGACTTCGGATTCGTGTAGACTCTACACGAATCCGAAGTCAGAATTTCGAAATTTTGAGTTTAGAGTCTACACGAATCCGAAGTCAGAATTTCGAAATTTTGAGTTTAGAGTCTACACGAATCCGAAGTCAGAATTTCGAAATTTTGAGTTTAGAGTCTACCCGAATCCGAAGTCAGAATTTCGAAATTTTCAATTTCATGGCAACGAACGGACAGAACGACCGGACGATTTCATAAGCTCAATGAATTTCGCTGAAAATAAGATGTAAAGATCATATTTTGATCTGTAAGATTGGTGACATATTTAAATTATTACTATTGTGTATACAATAGTATACAATAATAATGTTATATATAGACAATTTAGATCCCGTTATGCAAAATAGATCCAATCGACGTTTTGTTACTTTTAAGTTAAAGCTATTTAAAGTTTAATAGGAATAATAATATCACGCAGAATAGGTTTTGGGATGCATATGTCATCAAATTTGAATTTTTGATTTGAATTTTCTCACTATTGTGCTATAACTCTCAATTTGTCGGTTGGATCTATTCTGCATAAAAGGGTGGTAAAAACATTTGATCTACACCAGTGTTTCCCAATTAGTGGTACGCGAACCCCTGGGTGTACGTGAGATTGCATCAAGGGGTACGCGCAGCAATCACTTAACTAAAATATTAAATCCTTAAAAACAATAATGCAATAACAATTGCCAAAGTGTGTGTTTAGAATGTCTTTTGATGATAATAAATATAAAATACACCCGATTTCATTATTTATTTAACGTTCCGGCAGTAAGGGGTACGCAAGTTTGAAGTCTTTCTTGAAGTAGTACGTAGAAAAAACTAATTGGAAACCGCTGATCTACATACACTATTTTGCGTGCTTCCGACAATTTCTTGTAAATTTGACTTTCGCAAAACAACACTTGTATCAATTAACTATTTAATATAATTTAGATTATAATTTGGTAGCAATCAAAATACACGTAATTATTCACTTATTGCTGACAACACTATACTTCGTTACAAGATTTTTTCAACAGTTTTTACATTTTTTGGTATTCAGAAGCCATTTTTTTACATTTCTGTCAAAACATGAAAGAGAAAATACCTATCGTTTGTTTGAAAAATCTTTCCTTTTTACGTTTTTCAGGGATAACACGTTATACTTTCGTAACTCTATTTCCGAACTTTATTTTTTCAATAGCAGCCCTGGTATACACTCTTAATACACAACAAACTAACTTCAGGTCCAATTTACTGGTGAGAAATTTTTCGCAAACAAACACCGAACTATAAGGACTGTTACACAGTTTGAAGTACGGAACCACGACACGAACTCTACAAAGAACTTAGCTAAAGATCGCCTCACTCATGTATAAGGTTAGGTCCACTGAACACAATCGAAAACTTCTAATAATTTGCTAAAGAAAATCCCTGCTAATATTATAAATGTGAATGTAAGTTTGTTTGTTAGCTTTCACGCCAAAACTAGTCAACCGATCATCACTAAACTTTTTTTTATACTACGTCGGGTGGCAGACAAGCATACGGTCCGCCTGATGTGAAACGATTACCGTAGCCATATTAACGCTCGCAACATATAATATTTGTGTGTTGTGTAAGTTGGCAGCGGGGGTGGTGCGCCGCCACCCCCGCTTCCAACGCAGCATCTTCTTCCTTCCTTTCTGGTGACCTCACTCACTCGCAGGAACGCAACAACCCTCAAGGGAATTGTTATTTGGCTGCGGTGTTTTGTGAGGTGGAGGTACATTCCCCAGTGGGTTAGCTTACAATTACGCTCCCTACCTCTCTTTTCGCCAGAGCTTCGTTTGTCAGTCTGCTGACTGACAAACGAAGCTCTGGTGCACCGCGTGCAGATGAAGTTGGCTTTGGTTCAAAGATATTGATGAACCTACTACTAACTTACACACCAAAACGTCGAAAAGAAAAGAAGTTTGGGGTGTAGGTGATTCATCAACATCTTTGAACCAAAATCTATATTTATATATAATTCACTTGCACGTGGTGCACTCTGCTGGACGACCCCACTGGGACGGACCCAGGACGGAGATGCTGCGTTGGCAGCAGAGGTGGCGGCGCGCGAGCGATATTTTGTGTTGCGAGCGTTAATATGGCTACGGCCGCTTCACATCAGGCGGGCTTGTCTGCCACCCGACATAGTATAAAAAAAGACTAATAAGAAGGACAAGCAAACAATACTTTCCCACTCACAATATTTTTATATACAAAGTATTAGTATGGGCTATTAGGTACTTACTTATACTGTGGTATGGATCTACTAGTACAAGTATATGATGAGCTTTATTATTTTTCCAATTTATTTCTTTACACTCAAATAGTTACTGAAATCGTAAACGCATTATATTATCATTAGATTTAGAAATAAATTGGACTCCATTCGATTGCTTTCGTAAGTACAAAACCTACAGGTTAAATTTGATTATTGAATAACATTTTTTTCTTTGATGGATTTTCAAGCATCTCAAGAATACAAAATGAAATATTCTGGGTTAAAAGGGTACACTTGAGCGTTAGTACAGTTTCAAGAAAAAAGTTTCAATTGCCTACACTTAGAATCCTTTTTGATCGACTTCATAAAAGTCTTTTAAGTAGGGTTACCATCTATAAAATCTAGAAATCAGGACTATGTTAGGTAAAATAAAAATAAAACAAACATACATTTACTCGTATCTTTTTTTTATTTATTTTTTTATACTACGTCGGGTGGCAGACAAGCCACGGCCCACCGGATGTGAAGCGGTTACCGTAGCTGTGCTGTGTGCTGCGCTGCCAACGCAGCATCTCCTTCCTTTCTGGTGACCTCACTTACTCACAGGAACACAACAACCCTCAAGGGAATTGTTATTTGGCTGCGGTATTCTGTGAGGTGGAGGTACATTCCCCAGTCGGGTAGCTTACAATTACGCTCCCTACCTCTCTTTTCGCCAGAGCTTCGTTTGTCAGTCAGCAGGGTGTATAGCGTGCAGGTGAAGTTGGCTTTGGTTCAAAGATGTTGATGAACTTCTTACACCTCCAATAATGTAACTTTATGTCGTTTGACAGAACTGTCAGTCATTTGACAGATAGCGCGATACCAATCGGACTTTTTTCTTCTTCTTCGGTTCATTCATTGTGGTTTGAAATTATCAGAACAAGGTTTGTATGGGAAATCCACAGGAATGAGATGGGAACGAGTTGAGACACAGCGAAGCGTGGGCGAACTCCTAGTATTATTATTGCAACGTCAATTTTCGCATTTTTATTGGACTACTTATTTTGAGAATATAGTCGGAGGACAATCATCATCTCAGTCATTGAAAGTCCACTGCTGGACATAGGCCTCCCCTCTAGATCTCCAATAAGACCGGTTGGAAGCGGCTTGCATCCAGCGCGATCCCACGGTCTTAATGAGGTCGTCTGTCCACCTTGTGGGTGGACGTCCTACGCTGCGCTTGCCGGTACGTTTCGGAGGACAATAACAATCTATTATTATTTATATAATCTATGGATTTAATAACTTGATTTAGAAGTGAAAAATCCTCTGTGGTCAATACAGAGGCCTTACCGCCGAAACGGAAGCCTGAGTACCACCAAATATTTTGATTCGAAAAATAGATCTTACGTTTAAGTTATTGAAAAACACCTTCAGCTCAGTCTGTAGAGCTCCATCGTTTCTACCAGCTAAGATAAACACGAGTAGCATAAATCTAAGTTGAAGATTGATTTTCGCAATATAAATAAATATTTCTGGACAATTTACACAGCGCCATCTAGTCCCAAATTAAGCGTAAAGCTTGTGTTATGGGTACGAGACAACTGTTAGATGTACTTAAATTCATTTTTTTTGTATATATACTCTTATAATACATAGAAAACACCCAGACCAAGACAAACAAACATGTTCTTGCACACAAATGTTTGACTTGTGCGGGAATCGAGCCCACGACCTCGGAGTCAAAGTGACCATTGCTAACCATTCGCCCACCGAGCTCGTCCGAAATAAAAAAATCCGCTGTGAATCGGCTTCATCTTGGCCTGTAGGGCCTCTGTTTGCCGGTATGTACCATTAGAATATTCCGTAATACCACGACATTTGTTGGACAGATTTACTAACCAAATAAAAAAAAACCTTAGCAAATATCACCTTCTTTACAGATATTGTTTTTTTATTTTATTTTATACACAGCGACAAAAACTAATTTAAGTTTTCTGAAGACAAAAATTTTGTTGCTCTGCATACATTTAAAAAGTTGAATCGATCGAAGTCTGCTCAGTAAACTACGTCGAAATTCTATTAGTGAATTGTTTTTTAATTTAAAATAAAAACGTGATAGGCTCCGCCCAATGATGTTATAAATACTATAGATATGACATACCCATACTAAACTCTCACATTGCTAAGAGGCGAAGTCAAATTCCAAAAGCTTCTTACTCCTACTAATTTCTTCTGATTAAATTCATTGTGAGTTCCATGGCAGCCGTTGTTTTACCCCCGGGACTGCAATGGAATTATCTGTTCATTGTCTTTTTTGGTGGTCACCGCTGTTAGGCCTGGCTACACAGGAGACACACAGACATCAAAATTCCATCCACATCATCTTGATATTTGGCGATCTACTACAGTACACTTTTTAAGTCATTTTCTACCACGAACTGTGAAGAAGAAGAAGTTCTTGAAGGCCCCCATGTCGTAATTATTTTAGCCTTTTAAGTTTTTATTTTAGCTCTCATATAAAAAATACAATGATGCGAATGACGAGCTCGGTGGTCGAATTGTTAGCAATGTCCACTTTGACTCCAAGGTCGCGGGTTCGATTCCCGTACAAGACATGGGGTGTAAGTGGTTCATCAACATCTTTATCTTTGAACCAAAGCCAACTTCACCTGCACGCGGTGCACCCTGCTGACTGACAAACGAAGCTCTGGCGAAAAGAGAGGTAGGGAGCGTAATTGTAAGCTACCCGACTGGTGAATGTACCTCCACCTTACAGAATACCGCAGCCAAATAACGGTTCCCTTGAGAGCTGTTGTGTTCCTGCGAGTGAGTGAGGTCACCAGAAAGGAAGGCGATGCTGCGATGGCAGCGGGGGTGGCGGCGTGCGAGCGATATTTTATGTTGCGAGCGTTAATATGGCTACGGTAACCGCTTCACATCAGGCGGGCCGTATGCTTGTCTGCCACCCAACGTAGTATTAAAAAAAAAAAGACAAACATTTGTGTGCATGAACATGTCTGTTTGTCTTGGTCTGGGTATTTTCTATGTAATATAAGTATATATTTACGAAAAAAAAATATATTTAAGTACATTTATCAGTTGTCTAGTACCCATAAAACAAGCTTTGCGCTTAATTTGGGACAAGATGGCGCTGTGTAAACTGTCCAGAAATATTTATTTATTTATGTGCGGTGGGCTGCCGTCCTGATATACCCATACTAAATTGTGTCAGAAAGCACTTCCTGGCCTGGGAGATCTATGACAATCGCTATCATTTACATGCTATCTCTTTCCCTCGCTGAGTATGTAATAGCCTTTTCTCTTTGCAAAAATATGAAATTAACCTAAATTACGTTTTAACAACAAATATTATTGTGTACTTTAGTATAATATGCACTCTGCGTCCCTAAGGTCATTTTAAATTAATTAAATAAATAAATATTTCTAGACAATTTACACAGCGCCATCTAGTCCCAAATTAAGCGCAAAGCTTGTGTTATGGGTACTAGACAACTGATAAATGTATTTAAATACATTTTTTTATAAATACATACTTATAATACATAGAAAATACCCAGACCAAGACAAACAGACATGTTCATGCACACAAATGTTTGTCATGTGCGGGAATCGAACCCGCGACCTCGGAGTCAAAGTGGCCATTGCTAATCATTTGACCGCCGAGCTCGTCAAAATTATCATTAAAGCTGCCTTTGACCTCATTACGAATTTTACAAAAAAACTATTAGGAGTAAGTCGTCAACCCTTAGTCAACCCATTGCTGGGATACGGGTCTCCCCTCAATCGAAGGGGTATAGAGCACACTCCACCACGCTGCTCAACTGCGGGTTGGCGGAGGTCAGTATATACAAGCCGCCTAAAGGTCGTGGACTTGACTTAACGACTGTCATTTAACGACAACTACTGGGACTAACGGCTTAACGTGCCCTTCGAAGCATGGAGGAACTCGAGGTAAATAAACCCATCCAAGGACAAGTTATGGTCGACGTCGCTTGACTTGCGTGGTCTATTAGACTGCCACGCCATCGAGCTCCTCATTGAGAGTAGGGAACTTTAAAATTACCTACTTTATTAGATTTTCGTTTTTTCGGATTTTTTATACACTTAATTGTAGTTTTATTTAAGCTTTTTTAAAATCAAACTCAATACTATAAATATGTTTAAAAAAAATGGTTAAATTCACCTCCCCCGCCTAAATGGGATTTGAACCCACGACCTCTCGATGAGCGATCGAGTGCTCTTCCAACTGAGCTACCAGGAAGGTTTGTGTTTGTGACGAATTTTGTGGTTGAAATGGTTGAACCAACACAAACCTTCCTGGTAGCTCAGTTGGAAGAGCACTCGATCGCTCATCGAGAGGTCGTGGGTTCAAATCCCATCTAGGCGGTGAATTTATCCATTTTTAAAAATATTTATAATATTTTGGCAAGTTGGCCGAAACAACTATTTAAATAATACCAAACACAATACTCCCCTTGCCTCTCACAGTCGGCCAAATTCCCAGCCTCTCTAAACAGACGGCCGGTCGAAGTAACACAGAAAGTATTCCAATCTCATGTAGATTCGCTAAATGCCACGGGTTCCCTTCGAATCTCCACTATTGGCCAAGCTTTTCCTTTTTCATTTCCTTCGCACAGTCGTACAAACAAATGCCTAGGTGTATGGTGGCAGTAACAGCGGATAGCAATAAGCGGAGCGGATAGCATCTGAATTCCTTCAATTCCGATTTCGAAAAGGCTGCTATTTAGCGTAACATCAAATAAATACATTGCTAACCTATTCTATGCCTAACCTTACCTTGCACATCAAAAAATACTTATTCCACATCAAATGCAGAATTCGATGTGCGAACAGATTAATTTGATGTGCAAATCAGTTTTTTTTTGTGGATCTATTTAATATTTTCCTGTTGAAAATAGTCAAAATTCAAAATATTTTTATTCCTTGGACTATACTAAGTGGACGTTTCTAAGTGCTTTACACTTAGAAACGTCATACAAATTAAATATAAGAACATGTATAAATCATTACTACTCTAAATCCGCAGAGCTTAGATTCACTTTCATCACTACTACTTGAATGTGAAAGTGAATTTAAGTTTCTATTTGTATTGATAATAAAATAAATAATATATTTTTTATATGAGATGGGGGCAAGTGAGCGTGCGGGTCACCTGATGGAAAGTAATCTCCACCGCCAATAGAAATCAGCAAGACCATGGGATCGCCAATCCGTTGCCAGCCTTTTAAGAGACAAATTGACTCTGTATTTTTAGGGTTCCGTACTCAGAGGGTAAAACGGATCCTATTACTGAGACTCCGCTGTCCATCCGTCCGTGCGTCCGTCCGTCCCACTGTCTGTCACCAAGCTGTATCTCATGAACTGTAGCGTTGCCAGACGTCGCGATTTTGGCGGGACGTCCCGATTTTTAAATCAAAGTTTAATGTCCCGCGCGGGACAGGTTCAGTCCCGCTTTTCGGGTATAACTCGACCGTGCGGATAGCGTGCTGAGAAAGCGAAAAAAAAAAATACAGCTATCCTGTGAAGAGTTCATCATTTTTATTAAAGAAAAAAGGAAACTTCAAAAGAAGTTAAATTTTCACAGAAATATCATGAATAAGTAATATAATCTTATTTTTATTAAAAATACATTTTCTATTACTGTTTTTGCTATCTATTGTCAGGTAAACGTAATTTGAACTCAAATAAAAATATAAATATTTAAAAACTTCTGATTGTATATGTCGTGGTCCGATCGTTTAATTGGGCCGATCGCGATAAGCCTGGCCAGATCGACATGTGCCGCCATATTCTGATTTGACCAATTATTTCATGATGTACCCAATGTAAAGTTGGGCAGATCGACGAGAGCAGACTATTTGTCGATTTTCCCATTCAGTTACTTGGCCGCATCGAGATAAGGCTGGGCATATCGGGATATGCCTGGGCGCATCGTGATGTAGTTCCACTTTCTGACGCTTTGGCGCTGTTGCGCTCCTTCGTTCATGTGACTGTGTCAGCTGTGTGTTTGTTTACGTCTAGAAAAAATGGCGGCGTTACAAGAAACTGAAAATATTGCCAATACACTGAAAATATTGCATATATATAGGGTGATAATAGTGAGTTGGTGAACGATATGGATAAATAAAATAATTTAGGCTAGATTAGAACTGCAAGAAAAGTGGGTTAGGTTAGGTTAGAACTGTGACCCCAACAGAGCGCGAGCCGAGCGAGCGTAGCGAGCGTGCCGCGGCAGCGGCCGGCGAAGCGCCGGAATTGATTTTATTTACTTTTTAAACGTCTTTTTATCGAGTGAAATACTTAAACTTGATTTTATTTGCTTGTAAGTATGATGGACACCCTACAAACTCGATTTGGCCAAGTATGGACGGCCAAATCGTCAAACGTTATGCTTTGAACGATATGGCGGTGATTAGGCAGCCAAATCAAAATATGGCGGCACATGTCGATCTGCCCAGGCTTATCGCGATCGGCCCAATTAAACGATCAGCCCACGACATATACGTTTTTTTACTATGTCCCGCTTTCGACGAAAGAATCCCGCTTTTTTCACTCAAAATTTATTAATTTATTTATAAAAAGTTCCAAAATCCCGACTTGGCAAAAAAAAAATCTGGCAACGATGACTGTGATAGTTAGAAAGTTAAAATTTTCCCAGATCTGGGGGCACGGTAGTGCCCCCGCCAAGTCGGGCAAAAAGCGGCACGGCCGTACCATCCTTTTCTCGAAGCAATTCAGGCCATTTTCGACCCCCTATAACTTCGTTGTAGATAAAACTAGAAACCTGAATTTGTAGTAACCAATCAGGCATTATACAAACACAGTATATTGCAAATTTCATTCAATTTGATCCAGTAGTGATTTATAACTACTCAAAGTTCCTTAATTTTCTTAAGAGCCATATTACATTTTGACTGTGATTTTTGAGTAAAATGGCCAGTTTTGGCGTTCTTGATCTCGGAAACAAAAATACATTAACAATGTTGACTTAATGAATAGTACAGAATAGCTATTGGCATAGTACATAGCGGCCTCACTTTTTGCCCATGACACAAAATTATAAAAACTCTCTATCAGTAACGTAAAATACATAAAACTAGAACAATAATAATAATAATAATAAAAACTCTTTATTGCACCAAGATATGACAATCATAAAAGACAATACATATGAGAGAGTACAATAGGCGGCCTTATCGCGAATGCAATTTCTTCCAGGCAACCTTATTATAAAGGATAAAAATATATGGTAGACAAAGGTAGGTGGCGCATGAAAACAGAAAACATAAACTTAACAAAAACTTAACATATATAAATACACATGATACGGTACACATAGATACAAAACTATATTGAACATGTCATCTGAATGAAGTAGAATAAAAAGTTCATTTCGAAAGATAATAGCTTTTAACAAGGTGTTTAAAATTATTTAGCGTTTGTGCTTGCCGGATTGAGAGCGGTAATGCGTTCCAAAGGCGAACAGCCTGAACAGAGAAGGATTTGGTGACAAAGTTAGAGGAATGAGAAGGGGTTTTCAGGCGAAAATAGAAGGCGTCGCGAAGAGTATGACCTTCGCTGTGGACGTTTCTGTGAAAGGAAAAATATTCTTTTAAGTAAGATGGAGTCGAAGGATTAAAGAGGATAGAGAATAATAGAGAAAGAATATGCAAATCTCTACGCTGTCGGATGGGAAGCCACTTGAGTTGCGTACGAAAGTTAGAGACATGATCATATTTACGGAGACCATATATAAAGCGGATGCATAGGTTCTGAAGACGCTCAAGTTTATTGAGTTGCTGTTCAGTAAGGTCCAGGTAGCAAGAGTCAGCGTAATCAAGGATAGGAAGAAGTAATGCCTGTGCAAGCGCAATTTTAGTGTCTAACGGAAGGAAGTAGCTAAGGCGTCTTAACGAGCTCGCGGTTGAAAAGATCCTCCTACTGACTTCGGCTAGCTGAGGGGTCCACGATAACGTTCTATCGAAGTATATGCCCAGGTTTTTTACTTTTTCAGTCAACTCTATACGCACCCCGTCGAAAACAATAGGCGAAAGATTAAGCCAATTTATTCTTGAGATAAATCTGGGACTGCCAATGATAATAGCTTGAGTTTTTATCGGATTGACTGTGAGCCCATGCGATTTACTCCAGTGGGAAATACGAGACAGGTCACAATTGATGGTATCAATAGCTATGGAGATATCGTCGATATGAGCTTGGCAATAGATTTGTAGGTCGTCGGCGTAAAGATGGTAGGATGAGCGAAGTTGCAAAGTGATAGAATTGATGAACAACGCGAATAAGAGAGGAGACAACACGCCACCCTGAGGCACGCCGGCACACGTATCACACCACGAAGAAAAAGTATCGTCAATACGAATACGTTGCCTACGCCCATACAGATAAGAACGAAACCAGTCAATTACGATTGGAGATATGTTAAGAGAACATAGCATGGCTAGGAGTACGTCAAAATCTACACTATTGAACGCATTACTAAAGTCAAGAAGTGTCAGGACCGTAAGTTGAGATTTCTCCATACCGAGACGTATATCATCTGTAATCCTGATAAGTGCGGTCACTGACAATCTGCGATCTTAAAATTTTAATAACTTATGTACGACGTGTTTTATGTTCGGTCAAAGTTTGGTGAGAAAGTCCATTTTAAAGGTATGAAATTATAAAAAATTTATATTATCATTGTAAAAACAATAAAAAATACTATAACTTTTGTTACGGCACTGGCTACATAAACGCAATATTTAACATAGCTGTCGTACAAATTTCTGATTTAATGCATTGATAATAGCACAGTGTGACGTCATAACGTGGTGGCCTTTTGTATGGAGTTTTCGGGATAGTCCAAAATTGTGATCTTCAAGTTATCATATCTCGAGAAGTTTTTATGCAATCGAAGTAATTATTTCACCTATATTTATATTATTGTGACGTCTTTAATTAACAAATCGAAAAAAAAAATGGGATACAAGCCTATTTCGGTCCAGTTTTCTAGATGCACCAACTGCATAAATAACTTTGTAATCCCATATAAATATATAGGATTACAAAGTTACATTTGCAGTGAATGAATCATAGGTGTAGATGGGTACCTAGGTATAATTTATGTTTAAAAGTAACTTCATCATCATCATTATCAGTCTGTATCTATCCACTGCTGGTTATAAGCCTTTCCCAATGCTTTCCACCGTATGCGATCCTCCTCTTTCCGCATCCAACCGGTCCATCTAGAGAGGGGGTGCCCTACGCTTTGTCGCCCAATACATGGCCTCCACTCTAGGACTTTTCTCCCCCATCTGCCATTGCTGACTTAGCAGATGTGGCCAGCCCACTGCCACTTCAACTCGCTGACTCTGAGACCTATGTCGACCACTTTGGTTCTCCGTCGAATTTCTTCGTTCCGGATTCGATCCCTCAGAGAAACTCCAAGCTCTCCGTCACTCGCTGTGCGACTTTTAGTCTGTGAACCAGCCCAACAGTCAGCGTCCAAGTCTGCACCGTTGGTCATGGCGGGAAGAACGCACTGATTGAACGCTTTGGTCTTCAAGCATTGGGGTTACGTCTGCGGTAACAAACAACTGCAAAGTAACTTGTCTAGGGTGAAATGGTCAACGTAATGAAAAAGCAAGAATGGGAATATTTAATGAAGTTGTACCAAAATCCCGCAAAGTATTACTTAAGTAGCCGAAATTGCCACAAAAGAAAAAACAGTAATAATCATAACCACGGCCGGCAGGGATGACTTGCCCACGCTGCGGCTTCCACGCTTCCGTCTGTAACAGAAAGGCGACCACTTTCTTCCAGGCAACCTTTGGGTCTTACTGCGATATCGCAGGTATACACACAAACACAAACCACGTTTTATTTAACTTACGCAAATTGTATCAGTCAGTATGGATATAAAATTTTAAATAATCTATTTCTATATTTTATTTCTATGTAAATATCTATAAAAGTATATCTACATCTAAAGAAAAATAATGAGTTAAGTAATCTATTTATTTTAAAATCTTTGAATGCGGCAGCGAATACCGTAGTTCAAGTTAATTCTCTGTCAAGCTTTATGTTGTAATTTTCTGTTAGGTACATTGACATTATTTATAGTGAATGAGAGATAACAATTTTACATAGGGATTAACTTTAACTATAAGGATTAACTTTAATTGACGTTTGACGCGTGCGGCTGTGAATATTAAAAGCCTCCGATAAAAAAACCATAAAGACTGGGAGTGGGCTTGAAACTATAGCCGAAGCTCAAGAAATAGTACCAGAAAAGAAAAAAAGGACAAAAAGATATGAGATGCCATCAAAAACATAACTTGTAAAAAAAAACAAGTCTCGCAACTCAGATCTTCTATCGTAAAAAGTTATGAGATCCATGTAATACCAAGTCGGTTAATTTATTCAGTCCCTACTTAAGGGACCTTCTGTCTTCAGTTATTACGTAATTAGCTAACCTAACAAAATCTTATAGCGCCCATATCGATATTAAAAATCTTTTATGTTTTAAATAAACAGATTGACTTGGCAATCGCATTGAACAATCTAATTTAATATTATGTGTATCACTCGTGATTTTCATGTGATGGCCAAGTCATTCTGTTTATTTAAAACACAAAAGATTTTTAATATTGATATGGTCGCTTTAATATTTTGTTAGCTTAGCTAATTACGTAATTACTGAAGACAGAAGGTCCCTTAAGTAGGGACTGAGTAAATTAACCGACTTGGTATTACATGGATCTCATATCTTTTTACGGTAGAAGATCTGAGTTGCGAAACTTGTTTTTTTTACAAGGTATGTTTTTAATGGCATAATGTATTTCTGTTGCCGCTATAACAACAAAAACTAAAAAAATGAATAAAATAAGTATTTAAGGGATTTGAATAAAATACAACAAACGTGATTTATTTAAGTCGATATTGATAACGGCAACAGGTAGACGCTTGAAATATTCACAGAATATGTAGTTATGTATTCACTTTAAAAATAAATAATTAAATTAAAATAAAACAAATATTTAAGGGGGGCTCCCATACAACATACATGATTTTTTACCGTTTTTATAGATAATTGTAAGGAACCCTTCCTGCACGAGTCCAACTCGCACTTGGCCGGTTTCTTAAAAAAAATATCATACTATTTGTCATAGAATTTCCTGCATGTAGCTTGTAACTCTATGAATAAATTCTTATTACGTACAGAGTTCTTATTTTATTATGACAGACTTATCAATTTTTTTTATACTACATCGGGTGGCAAACAAGCATACGGCCTACATGATACGAAGCGGTTACTGTAGCCATATTAATGCTCGCAACCTGAAATATCGCGCCGCCACCGCCGCCACCGCCTGCTGCCAACGCAGCAACTCTTTCCTTTCTGACAGCCTCTTAAATAAATAGATTTCAGGTTTAAGTTAATAACAATATGATGATACAAACCTGAGATATTATTTTCAATTCAACAAGATATTGTGTAGACTGACTAAACATCTTTTTATCCTAGTTGTCTAGCCCTTACTTTTTCCTCTACGTAGTATGATCGCTGTAACTAGCACCCTACCCTTGCATTCGAACCTTCAATTTCCTTTTTCCAGTATATGATATTGAATTGCTTTTCGTAGAATATAATAGAACACTTATGTCATGTGTGAAATTGCGCGGGAAATACTCGTAGATACCTATATTTATTTACTGGGAGATAACTGAAGATAGTCGCTTTATCGATAGGATTAGTAATACAGTTTGTAGGTACATTTTACTGTTTAAATATTGTATATTTATGTAAGTAACGGATCATGGCCGAACACTCAGCTGTCAGTGTGACATAAAATATGAGAACGTGCGGACATTTTGGCGGGAACTTTCTGAACGAGGTTATGCTTGTGCTTCTAAACAAAGTTTCATAATTTAATTTATACTGATATTGTTTCGTAATAGAGATAGTGTATTTTGGTGCAAGTTATCATTACACTGCATACGAAATTAGTGGAATCTTTGTTTATAAGGGTTTAAATTGCCGTGCTTTGTCGAGTTATTTCAAAATGTTGCGCAAACTAGCAGTAAAATTGCACGTCGGTTTTGCTGTTGAGTTGTCGAGGAACGGATTCCTGACGATCTTTTTCGGCATATCTTGCCAGACATGATGATAATTATACAAATTAATATGATAATGGCAAAAATAATTAGAATGTATGTAATATGCTACCTGTAAATATTTTGTAACCTACGAATTTCGGAAATTGAACTTATTTAGGTATTATGTTATTTTTTTTTCCATGTATCATTTATGCTTGTACACGTATTCCCGCTCAAGTTTTTTGTATGTGTTCCTACCAAACACTTAAAGGTTGTCTGAAAGAGATCTCTATAAGAGACAAGCCCGCCTTTGTACATAACATTTCATTATAATATTGTAATTATGGTTTTCTTGGTGTACTTTAAAGAGAATAACTTCTCAAAAGCTATTAACATAGTAAATTCTGATCTTAGCACCATTGCAAAGTGGGCCGAGAGTTTCGGTCTCAAAATCAATGCAGCGAAATCTCAAGCTATAGTAATAGGTAGCCTCCACTTTGTGTCTAAATCTCGGGCAGTAGGTTTTCCTGATGTCATATTTAATGGATCTATTATACCTTACTCGTCGACGGTAAAAAACTTAGGCATTATGCTGGACCAAACGTTATCATGGCACCCACAGGTCAATGCAATTAGTCGCAAACTTTTCACATCTCTTCGTTCATTATGGCGATTGTAAATTTTCTGCCCATAAATACCAAAGTGATGTTAGCTCGTTCACTTCTTCTTCCCCTTCTAGATTACGGCGATGTTGCCTTCCTGGACTTGTCGGAGGAGTTGCTGGACAAATTGGAAAGATTGCAAAATCAATGCATTAGATTTATCTTCGGTGTACGAAAGTACGATCACATTTCTCACTTTCGCCAGCAGCTCAACTGGCTCCCGATTAGGCAGCGTCGGAACATCCACATCCTCACTTTTCTTTTTAATGTACTTTTTAACCCCTCAGCTCCCCCGTATCTTCGAGAAAGGTTCCGTTTTCGTAATGTAGATGAGCGACTGCGCCGCTGTGGTGAGCCGTTACTAGTTTTACCCACCTGTAGCACCAATTTCCTATTTGATTCTTTTGAGATCCAGGCTGCGCGACTATGGAACTCATTACCTTTAGAGTTACGACTGTCACCCTCTATGACTCCTTCAAGTCACGACTTAACAAATTCTTTTCCACGCCCACGACTACCTGATCAAATCCGACATAAATATGAGCTCAAGTAAAATTCGTAGTGTTTGATCTATGTATAATTTATATAATTACGTAAATTATAATATCCATGTATGTGAGCTCTAATATTGTATACTATATCTTCTTACAGTTTTATGTATGTTTTGTCTTTTTTATGTTATGCACCTATATTCTATAATTATTCATTTTATTCGCCGCCAATTCACAGTTTCCTTTCAGGGACTCAAAGGTTGACTGGAAGAGATCCCTTTTAGGGACAAGTCCGCCCTTGTACACTATGTCTTATCACTACAATCTCTGTTATGTAATATTTAATGCAATAAAGATTTTACAAACAAACAAGAATACAACAACAACAACATTAATCTTCAACTGAGGAGTGGTTGCCACAACGAAACTATTTTCGCCTGCAAGCAGACTACTTGGGCACTCTTATGTGTAATAAATTTACGAGTACAACAGACTCTAATGCGCCCCTGTTCATCAACTATCGGTGATATCATAGGATTCCGAGTCTCTCGCCTAGTAAACTAACCAGACGAGAGGACCTTTACCCGCACCGCCATCATGTTCGGTATCGGTAAACCAACCAATCACTCAAGCAGATTGGTAGCAGATCTTACACCCGTTTCACCTGCAAGCAAGCTAGTCTAGTCTTAAGTAGCTCGTGGCGACCGACTCTCGGTTTCCCAAGCATCGGGGCCCTACCACCACTCCTTAATCTCCATGATGGGTTGCGGAGCTTTAGGTTCGCTCACTTTTTTTTATACTACGTCAGGTGGCAGACAAGCATACGGCCCGCCCGATGTGAAGCGGTTACCGTAGCCATATTAACGCTCGCTGCATAAAATATCGCTCGCGCGCCGCCACTCCCTCTGCCAACGCAGCATCTCCTTCCTTTCTTTTTGGTGACCTCACTCACTCGCAGGAACACAACTACCCTCAAGGGAATTGTTATTTGGCTGCTGTATTCTGTGAGGTGGAGGTACATTCCCAAGCCTGGTAGCTTACAATTACGCTCTCTACCTCTCTTTTCGCCAGAGCTTCGTTTGTCAGTCAGCAGGGCACCGTGTGCAGGTGAAGTTGGCTTTGGTTCATAGATGTTGATGGACCACTTACACCCCAAAACTTCCCTCACTTCCCGACGCACTCCGTACGCGTAGTGTAATTGCATCCACACTTGGGTTGCAGATAGCTGGCTATCCGATGTTCATGACAGGTACCGGAGCTGTAAGGCACGCTCACTTCCCGACGCCCAGAGAACGCCTACAGAAGCGATCGACCGTCATCCTCTCGCTTTAATTTACGAGTATAGTCCAAACAAAGTCCTTGATTCGTGATCACTACCGCGGTTTATGGCGCGCAACTTCTCCCGAATTGATTTAAATTGTCGCCGGCTATAAAACTTCAAGTTCGCCGCTTGAATACAAATGTAGTTTTAATTTTCGCGGAGGGCCATTACATCGGCGGAAACTTAATTAGAACAAAGTTGGAGTTTTACTTTGGGATTTTTTGAATTACATTAACTTACGGTTATATTCATAACTAGTAGTCCGCCTCGACTTCGTTCGGGTTGAACTAAAATAATACGTGTTTCAAATACCTTGAAATGTTTTTTTTTTTAATTGTTAAAGAGTTATTGAAATAGTTTTAGTGGTTACCGAAATTACCCACACAAATACATATATCTAAATTAAAAGTTAAAATAAGAGTAGGTTTTTTTAGCACAACATAATATACCAGAATACCATTTTTTTTTCTTAAAAACTATATGCTAAAAAGCCAGCAGGCTTTATACGTATACCGAGCCGCCCCGATTTTTATCTACCTTGCGTTACAACAATAGCAATCTACGATATTAAACAGCTATTCAATGTACAAGTACTTACATTCATAACCTAACAGGACATTAATAATAATAAAAACAATTATAATACTCGTATAGGTATGTATAATAATTAGTTGTCCCTGAAATATTCTGAGATTGAGGCCATCAAGCTGGCCACTTTTGTTTGCTATTTTTTATTTTTTGTAATAACAGGTCTATGAAATAATTCTTTTTTAGGGTTCCGTAGCCAAAGGGTAAAACAGACCCTATTACTGAGACTCCGCTGTCCGTCCCTCCGTCCGTCTGTCACCAGGCTGTATCTTAGGAACCGTGATAGTTAGACATTTGAAATTTTCCCAGATTTCTGTTGCCGCTATAACAACAAATACTAAAAAACAGAATAAAATAAATATTTAAGGGGGCTCCCATACAGCAAACGTGTTTTTTATTTGCTCCTTTTTGCTCGATATTGACAACAGGTGGACGCTTGAAATATTCACAGAATTTTGAGTTATATATTCACTTTAAAAATAAACAATTAAATTAAAATAAAATAAATATCTCATAACACAGACAATGATTTTTTTGCCGTTTTTAAATACAAAGGTACGGAACCCTAAGTGCACGAGTCCGACTCGGACTTGACCGGTTTTATTTAAAACTTTAATTTAAATCTTTTTTTTTTTTATTTAAATCTTTTTTATTTAAATCTTTAGGCATTTAATGCCTTATTTGCCATATAGCTGTCTCTCCCATTGCCAAGAGGGGAAGTCAAATTCTAAAACCTTACTACTCTTACTAATTTCTTCTGATTAAATTCGTTGTGAGTTCCAAGGCAGCCGTAGTTTTACTCCGGGGACTGCAATAAATTTCATTGTTCATTGCCTTTTTTTTGGTCGCTGCTGTTAATCCTGGCTACACAGGAGCCACAATGGTAGGATGTGTGGTGGGCCCCCGTCCCGTAACTTAATTTAATAACTTAAAAAAAAACAAGTGTGCTTTTCTAAATTAATGCAACGGGTCACTCACGTCTTTTTGTCGGGAAAGCCGACTAGTTTCGATCTCAAAAGGAGACCTTCATCAGGGCGAATGTCCAGACACGTCCACCCTTTGTCTCTCGCGCCGGACACTGTGCGCCAATGCGTGCACCGCCTGACTGGAAAGGGTGGTGGGGGGTTGGTGCGTTGATTGGTGGAGTGCTGCCCTCGACGATGACGTAGTGGTAGCCGGAGGATCCAATTCTTCTATCTCTTCGGGCGCGTGGTCATCTAGTGCGCTTACCATGTGGTGGTAATAACTGACAGTATCAACATTGGCGCCTGTATCGTGACTCTCTTTAGACTCAACCTGGAGCACTAGTTTCCAGGCCGTTGGCAATATCCATCCGGTATCACGGTTGAAATTCGGACGCCGACTAATTTCGATAGCTTCGCGGATTTTACGTGGAACAAAGAACTTTTCCTTAGCAACCACCTTAGCCTTATGGAATCGGATGTAATGAGAGACGCCCGAATCCAGTACGTGTTCCGTGATCGCCGAAGCTCCTAATATGTTCTGAGAGTCTTGTCGCTACATTTCGTCCTGTTTCCCCCACATAGCTACTGCAACAGTCACTGTGCTTTAGACTACACGATTGAAGTAAAACTTCTTTAGATTTACTAACTTATATCTCCTTCTGAACTTCTGTTCGCCCCGCCCGATCACACTTTTCGTGACGCTCTCGTCTCGCATTCTTGACGAGCTCGGTGGCGTAGCGGGCAATGACGCGGCTTCGACACCAACGCTCGTGGGTTCGATTCCCACACGCGACAAACATTTCGACGGTCCCTACGTATAAAGCGACATGTCATTTCAGACATGTCTGCTTATACTACGATATAGTAATTAAAGAATATTATTATTGTACAAATGAGTTAATTTCTTACTTTTTAAAATTATATACAATCAATAAAAAAAAAAGAAAATGTTTTTTTACGGACAATCTATAGCAATTTATGCAATAAAAAAATGCTATTTTTGACATGTCGCTTTATACGTAGGGACCGTCGATTTGTGTGCATGAACATGTCTGTTTGTCTTGGTCTGGGTGTTTTCTATGTATCATAAGTATGTATTTACAAAAAAAAAATGTATTTACGTATGTTTATCAGTTGTCTAGTACCCATAACACAAGCTTCGCTTACTTTGGGGCTAGATGGCGCTGTGTAATTTGTCTGACAATATTTATTTATTTATTTATTTATTCACCAGCTTAGGGTCCGTTCAAATAAACCGGCTCGGAGAGGAGAGCAGATTTTGGGTCCGTTTAAAATAGAGTTTTGTATCATTGGCATAAGGTTTACTTTAAAAATCCACATCGGCTCTCGACCATTCTCATATAACAAAAGAAGTGAATTAAAAAATAAACCTTATGCCAATGTCTTAAAACTCTGTTTTAAACGCCACCAAAATCTGCTCTCCTCTCCGAGCCGGTTTGTGCGAGCGGACCCTTACTCCCCAAATCAAGCATGCGTAAATAAATTTTACTTCAAACGTGTAGTACTTCAAAAGTGGGGTGTAAGTCGCTCACTACGATCTTTAGAACCGAAGCCAACGTTGCCTGCACGTGGTGCACTCTGCCGACTTGCGAAAGAGGCTGTGGCAAAAGAGAGGTAGGGCACAGCGTTTTTGTAAGCTGCCTGGGGACCTCCACCTCATAGAACACCGCAGCCAAATAACAATTCCTTTGAGGGTTGTTGTGTTCCTGCGAGTGAGTGAGGTCTCCAGGAAAGAAGGAGTTGCTGCATTGGCAGCAGTGCCGGCGGTGCCACCGGTGCCCAGGCACAGGGCGTAGACTCTGGGGGTAGGGCATGCAATATTCGCCCGATTTTAGTATTCGATTTATACGAATATCATGATTCGATTTATTCGAGTTTTACGAGTTTTTCGAATATCTTCTTTACATAGTATACAATAAAGTCGCAACCGCTGTCTGTGCGCTTAGTTCTTTTAAACTACCTACGCAACGGATTTTAATGCTGTTCTCAGCAATGGGTAAACAAATAAATAAATATTTCTTGACAATTTACACCGCGCCATTTAGTCCCAAATTAAAATTATGGGTAGGTAATACTAGTGCCTACCTAGATAAATGATAAATATATATATATATATATATATATATATATATATATATATATATATATATATATATATATATATATATATATATATATATATATATATATATATATATATATATATATATATATATATATATATTGTAAATAAATGCATATAATACTTAGAAAACACCCAGTCCAAGACAAACAAAAACAAGACATATTTATGCACACAAATGTTTGACTTGAGCTGGGATTGTTGGCTGAGTCTGTGCAATCTCTGGTTTTCTATCTGGTATCCGAGAGTTTTGTGGCATGTTAATGTCATTATTTGTTGGATTTTGTTTAAAATGGCGGATGATGGCGTCAGTCATTCAGCTGTTTTTTATGTTCTGTGTTCAGCCCCGCGCGCGCAACTCCCCGAGGACGATTGGATACACGCACAGATCAAAAAGCTGCGTTCGTATATTTTGTTGCTATCATTTTGCTAGTTATTTAATGTGCAATTTTATACTATTCGTAAAACTCGGAAACCTCGAATACTAAGTTTTATAGTATTCGAATATAAAACAAGGGCGAATACTCGAATAAAACGAATACTCGAATACTCGAATTGCATGCCCTATCTGGGGGGCGCAAGAATGGCCAGACCAAGCAGGACTATTAATTTTTCAGTTTGCTCCTGATAAGTTCCCGCTGCGCCCCCAGTCGATTCCAACACATACGTACCTATATAGGCTCAGTTATAGAAGCTCACACAGGGCGCAGAAAAGGCTATTTACGGCACTGATTGGCAGTGCGCGAGCGATATGTCATGTCGCGAGCGTTAATATTTTCTACGGTAACTGCTTCACATTAGGCGGACCGTACGCTTGTCTGGCGCCTAACGTAGTAGGTATACCTACTACGTTGGGCGGCAAATTTATTGTTGAAACTATTTGTTGCAACTATTTTTTTTTATACATAAAACAAAATAGTTGCAACAAATAATTTCGTAGCCCAACATGACACTATCCCCTCAGTAGCATCACTAACTCGGTCGCGTGACGTACTGCGGCGGCGGTGGACGTTACACAAATTGCTGGCGCTCCGCTGGCGACACTAAAATTCCCGCCATCTTACTTTTTATCTCACAGATTCTTGAAAGCAATCAGTGACAAAATAATTGGCTGCTCTGTCAATTTTAACTTTTTAACCGCGATAAATCTAAAGAAAAGCTAGTAAAATTATTGCACTCGAAATGATTTCCAGACTTTAATTATTTTTTAATTAAAGTAAAGGGATGTAAGTGGTTCATCAACATCTTTGATCATCTCTGGCAAAAAGAAAGGTAGGGAGCGTAATTGTAAGCTGTACCTGACTGGGGAATGTACCTCCACCTCACAGAATACTGCAGCCAAATAACAATTCCCTTGTGGGTTGTTGTGTTCCTGCGAGTGAGTGAGGTCACCAGAAACGAAGGAGCCGCCGGAGCGGCGCGCGAGCGATATTTTATGTTGCGAGCGTTAATATGGCTACGGGCTACGGTAACCGCTTCACATCATGCAGGCCGTATGCCTGTCTGCCATCCAACATAGTATAAAAAATATAACAATTATTCACAGCGTGATTACCTAGCAGTGGTGCCCAACTAGTATTGCTCCAAGTGCTATTTTGAAAATCCCGATACGTCACACGGGCACCGCCGCGCCGAGTTTTATTTTTTTTATTAACTCGGCGGTGCCCGTGTTTTTACATAAGTGATTTTTATTTATTATGTTAATATGACACACTAACTACACTTCAAAACAGAATAGACCGGAACAGCAAAAAGCCAATGCGATACTTGGCTGTTCACATTTTCAGAAAGCTTCTTAAAGTCTGGTTTGTGTATTCCTTATCCGATTTTGTTTCGTGGGCGCCTAGAAAGCAGGCTGCGGGCTAGCAGGTACCCGCGAGCTACCAGTTAGGCACCATGGACCTAGACTATGACTGAATGTTTTGCGATTTAGTCAATTTATAAATGTTAAATAACCGTCCATATTACCTCCCGTAACCGACGCTCCAATTACCATTACCACATCCGTATATACGAGTACACAGCATTTGTACGGTTTGTGTATCGTAGAATAATTACCAGCACGAACGTAGATTGGAACTGAATTACGTCCGGTGTTGTGTTGTTCATATTACACGGACAACAACAACGTTGCAATAATAGGTAGTTAATTGATTCAGGTGTTATTTTGCGATAGTAAAATTTACGAAAGTTGTAGAAAATGCATTCCTGTGTTCACTTTCTTTTTCTTTCTTTGGGTACTGCAAATAAATTATGTTTATTATGTATGTACGTTAATATGGCCTCCACAGCAGCCGCTTCAAGTCAGGCGGGCCTTATGCTTGTCGGGTACCAAACGTAGTATAAAATAAACATCTATTTATATCTATGTATTTATGTAAAGAAGTAATGTTATACAGGTATTCTGTGCAGAATCAATCTTTTTTTTCTCCAACTGCCGAAGAATCCGTACTTGAAAGGGTAGCTTTTTCGATAGTATATAATGCATTTATAGATAGATAGAATATTCTTTATTTGCAGTTTATAATCATCATCATCATCATCATCATCAGGTCATTTTAGTCTCCACCACAGGAGCACGATCCTCTCTCGTCCGTCACAGACAGGAGGATTTGGCGTACACTCCCCACGCTGGCCAGACGGGTTGGAGAGGCCTGATCGATGTTTTATAATGTATTTCCCTTAGTCGCCTTGTACGACATCCACGGGAAGAGACGGAGTGATTCTATTCTAGTCTGCCGAAAACCACACGGCTTCTATAATATAGAAATATAATTTAAAACTACAATTTATTACCAAACAAGTAAATGCAACAAGGCGGCGTTATCGTTAAAAGTAGCCTTTTTAAGACAACCTAAAGGTTCTAATCCGGTACCTGAAGGTAACGGATTTGTATATGAACTTGGACAGAGACACGATAAAGGAAGCATACCAAACTACTTACGATTTTTTAAACATACTTACAATGTTTCATATGTATATAAATAAAAAATTGGGAACTGCTCGACCAATTCTGCTAATTAGGGTTCCGTCCCCAAAGGGTAAAACGGGACCCTATTACTGAGGCTCCGCTGTCCGTCCGTCCGTCCGTCACCAGGCTGTATCTCATGAACCGTTATAGTTAGGCAGTTGATATTTTCACAGATGATGTATTTCTGTTGCCGCTATAACAACAAATACTAGAAAACAGAATAAAATAAATGTTTAAGAGGGCTCCCATACCCATCCCATACGAAACGTGATTTTTTTTTTGCTTGTTTTTGCTCGATATTGATAACGGCAATAGGTAGACGCTGGAAATATTCGCAGAATATTTAGTTATATGTTCATTTTAAAAATAAATAATTAAATTAAAATAAAACAAATATATACAACAAACGTGATTTTTTTGCCGTTTATATAATTAATGGTACGGAACCCTTCGTGCGCGAGTCCGACTCGCACTTAGCCGGTTTTTTTTAATACGAGTATTTTCGTTAAGGTTCTTGTGGAGAGAAAAGATGTAAAAATAAAAACACCACTTACTACCCGTGCGAAGCCGGGGCGGGCAGCTAGTAATAAATAAATCATTTATATGGCTACGGTAACAACTTCACATCAGGCGGGCCGTACGCTTGTCTTCTACCCGACGTACTAGTATAAAATATAAAAAAATAGATAAACATGAAAAAGCTGTTCGCTCTTCGCTCTTCATTTTACCTCCAACTCAGTACAACTACCCTTTAACACACACAACAATATTGAAGTTGTGCCAAAAGTGAACGTTTGCAATGATTGGGGCCATTTGCTCTATTACCATTGATATTTTATCTGCCATCTATAAACACACACCGGTCATAACACTAAAATTAGTAAATTTAGGGATGTGCCGTCGCTTCGGATTCGGATCCTAATCGGAACCATTCAATATACCCTGTAGAATATAATATAGTTGAAAATAATACACATCGTATTATTTAATCTTATTATTTTAATAACTAACTAAACAACACTAACTAACAATGTAGGTATTTATACAAATATGTCGTAAAATTAACTACATCGCGATAGAAAGAGGGAGTGCGCGTCACATTCGCTCTTATGAAAATGTCCTTATGAGAACGCAAACTAAGTACGAGTAGTCGGCTTTTCTGACTAAATACCTAAGTGACCCGTTTAATTTAATTAATTTATTGCCAATAATTACTTTATTTAAAAGCCGTATATTAACTTAATACAAAACGTATAGTACTTGTAGAACTTACCGTACCGTGGGAAACTAACATACCCAAAGACCACGCGATAAAACAAAACAAATATTATGACCTCCTAAACGAATTAACAAAAAGCGGCTATGTAGTTAATCTATACGCTGTAGAAGTAGGAGCGAGAGGTATACCAGCAAAATCTCTCTATAACCTGCTGAAAGACCTTGGCTTGTCCAGAAGTGCAGTAAGTTCTATACTAGAACGAGTATCTAAAGCTGCATTAGCAGGTTCATACCAGATTTGGCAGGGCAGGGAGAGAAACACAAGTAGTGAAGGTGAGTGTTGATGTACGTCGGAAAGGGGCCCCTTAAACCTACACCCGTGTCACAAGTCTCGGGATCTGCTTGTGTTTCTCTCTCTGCCACACGATGGACCCGGCACCCGCACGGTGAATCCATGGAAGCTAAGAAGTTCGTCACTTATAGTGTACGGAAAATTCGATTGATTAGCATAATAAAATTTAGTAAATAAATTACAATAATACGGCACTGTTATATGTTCCCATTATATTTCCTACATCACTCAAAATAGGCGAATGATTAATTGTATCCATGTCTCTCTGGAGACGTAAGTTCGTAATTTCGGAATTTTAAACCAGATTTATTCGTTCGCGTGAAAAATGAACATGTCAATCCATTGTTTCCTTTCCACGTGAAAGAAATACAAATAGACAAACGAACAAACACATTTTCACATTTATTATATTGGTACGCAAGTATGCATATGGATACTATTAATATAATAATATTAACAGTATACATATGCATACTTGCATTTTTATTTACTTATATAATAATATAAGTAAATAAAAACAATAAACAAATCACGGAACATCTTTGTATTTCTTTACATGTTCTATTTTATATCTTCTCCTACACTCGGTCCCTCATTGCTGAGGATCGTGGTCACAGGAACCTCGCGAACGGACAATCTGTCTCCATCGATTCCTGTCCGAAGGGCCACTTCCTGATAGATTTTAGAAAAGGAGGCAGTCCCCTTCACCTGGTCAGGCCATCTTGTTGGTGAACGGCCACGTGCTCTCTTGCCTTCGGTGTTGCCTTTCCAGGCTTCCATCTCCTCTCCTCATCACGTGGCCGAAATAAGAAAGTATGCGTTGCATACACGTGGTGGACAATCTGGTCTGCCGAGTTGAGAAAGAACAGATACATTTGTGCATGGTATTCGGAGCATCCGCCTCCAGCACCACATCTCTAGTGCATCTATTCTCTGTCTCTCTCTTGCTGGGATAGTCCACGTCTCCACTCCATAGAGAAAGATCGGGAATACTAAGGCTCGGACCAACCGGGTTTTTGTTTTATACCTTATTCTTCGGTTTTTCCAGATTCCCTGCAGGCGTGTCATTGCATCTTTAGCCATGATTATTTTATATGTAGCATGACAAACAAGTATAGCCAGTCAGCCTATGGACACTTGCAACGCTATACGCATCACTCAAGCGTTGACGACCCTATAAACCCCTCTTTACTCCTTCCTTGCACATGCTGTAGTCATTGGAAAACTGCTTCTGGGAGGATCTGTTTTCCTATAGCTACTATTCGAATAACGTCCATGTCAGTGGGTCCGTAAGCACATCACTATGCGCCGTGGCCATTATACAAATTTCGGCTGCAATAAAGAATATTTATGAAGGCACCTTTGTACTCTAATTATTGAAGAGTTTATTCAAACAATTTATATGTAAAGTAGCGCGGAATAGCTCCTACATGGTTGTAATAAAAACAGTGTCGAAACTATAATAGAATGTGTAAATTGCTTACTATTGTTATTATATTTGTTTGTTTATTTTGTAATTAGGGTTGCCAACTTCTCTTCGCAAATATTATACATAAGACCAAGCAGCGGTCATTAATGACATATTGCTGAACTCCTGACCAGTAGTTCCAAGGGAAATACGTACCGAAAAGCGTGTCGTAAATTATCAACATTATGTTTGTGCTGTCCGTTGATATACGAGTATATATCATTCATTTTTCTTTTATATACATGGGGCACACTAAAAGTTTTGCACTTCTAGCTAATCGGAACTATATATATTTAATTTCGAATGTTATATTTCTTGAAACGACTTGCAACCTTCTTAGTAATAAAAACAAAATTGGTGCGAAATCATTTGTCAATTGTTTTTTATCACACATCAAAGTTCTACGTACGCAACGAAAATGGAATTAAGTGGAAAAGATTTTAGAGCGATGATTTTTTATGATTTTAAAAGTTCTCTCTCTCCGCAAGACTGTGCCGGTCTTCTTCAAAATGCTTTTGGGAGAGAAGCATCTTATTTAAGCACGGTAAGGTGATGGTTTGCTGAATTTGAGAGAGATCGGGTTTCTTTACATGACGAATTTCGTGAAGGGCGGCCTTCAACTGCCGTTAACGAAAATAATGTGGCTACTGTTAAGTGGCTAATTGAAGAAAACCCGCAGATTACATATGAGACAATTCGAGGACTATTGGGGATTGGTATGAGCCAAATTCAGAAAATTTTGCACGAAGAATTAAAAGTTCAGAAACTTTGTTGTCGTTGAATCCCTCATAAACTGACAGCGGAGCAGAAGCGGACTCGCATGGAATGGTGGTCACAGATACTAATGAAGTACGACCACGGACATTCTAATGCTGTTTATGACATTGTCACACGAGACAAAACGTGGATTTATTGTTTTGAACCCGAAAAAAAACAGCAATCTTGTGAATGGGTGTTTGAAAATGAGAACAGGCCAACAAAAGTGAGGCAGGCGAGAAACGTTGGTAAAAAAATGATCGCGTTTTTTTCTCAGCTACGGGTCCCATCTGCACAATTCCACTTGAAGATCAAAAGAGTGTTAATGCCGAGTGGTATTCTACCATTTGTTTACCCAGGATGTTAGAAAAAGTTCGCGAAAGACGACCAAAAAGCCGCGTTCTCCTACATCATGACAACGCATTTTCACACACGGCCACCGAAACAAAGTCTTTTTAGTTTCCGAAAAAGTACAACTCGTCACCCATCCTGCAGATAGCACCGACCTAGCACCCTGTGATTTCTGTATTTTCCCCAAAATCAAAGATTTGATGAGCGTATTTTGAAAAAAGCAAGCAATCATAATGTTTTGGTTATATCATGTGTTTTTTTTTAAATACGCAAAACTTTTAGTGTGACATACGTATTTAGATGACAATTGGCCATCAATTGGTCTACAGTGCTCCTGCACTGTACGACACGGTATTTGATATGGTAAATTAGTTTAAACAATGTTAGTACAGTAATTTTCTACGCATGATAAACATTTGTGTTAAATTATGGCTAACTTGATAATACGGGGATTTATACCACTGCACGGTCTGGGCCGACCGAACATATTGCTGCTGTACTACATACAGCTACTCTGGGACAGATACTGAAAACGTTGTGGAATATGTGAACAAGAAGAACATCTTCACACTGAGGGTCGAGCTGTTGATATCTGGCCACGGAGCCAATTTTAGATCGTTTGTGGTTAGATTAAGTTAGAAAAATTTACTCGGTTCTTGAAGGGTAAGGTATAAATTATTGAAATGTTTCATATATATGTTAGTTCGTAAGATTTTTTTGTATTATAAACTACATATATATTATAAACTATATAAAAATAAGTCGGGTTTTCCTTCCTGACGCTATAACTCCAGAACGCACGAACCGATTTCCAAGATTTTGCATTCGTTGGAAAGGTCTCGGGCTGCGTGAGGCTTATAGCAAAGAAAATTCTGGAAAAATTTGAAAAGAAAAGCGGGAAAATCTTTTTTCACATACAGCGCCATCTCTAAGGAAATGGATGGAAACGAAAAGATTGAGCCACAGCGAAGCGTGGTCGGGCCGCTAGTTATAAATAAATTAAATAAACTAAAATTACATATAATAACATAATTTAAATTTAAAATAAAATATAATTAAATTAAAATCTAAATTAATAATAAATACACAGAAAAAATATCGTAATATTAATTGTCCCTGAAATTTTCGGGAATTGTGGCCAAGAGGTGGCCGCATTTTCACGCTGTATAGCGATGGAAATAATTTGACCTAGATATTGGCCAGCCCTTTGGTCACCCGAAGCCAAGACCAGCTTCTTGGCAACCTCCTTGTACAACTCTCGTGCCGATGGCCCACACGGTCCCAACGTTTCTACAATAAGTACAATAAGTAAGTATGAGATATTTATTATAGGAGTTGTTTTTAAATGTAAACAGTACAGAAAATAAATGGTCATTGTTGTTACTACCGATGGTGTTACCATTGTTAGTCATTTAACCACCGGGCTGGAGACTATAAACATTTGTCGTGTTACCCCGACTGTCGAATGTATAATAAATAGACGTAGTTAGTAATTGCGTAACTACTATTGATTCCATTTAATCAATAGTAGTTACAACCACACATTTTGATGAGCATGCCCCATGAACAAATTAATTAACAGTTCGAGCTGAGTACTCACTTGGTTAGCCATCTTTTTAGGCTTTTAGATCCTTAGGCTAATTTTACACCGCCACGGAATGGAATAGAAGCAACTTTTTGCAACGAAATTGTACATAGCATAATTAAATTTATGTCATTTGTATAAGTGTCGAAACTATAATAGAATGTGTAAATTGCTTACTATTTTTGATTATATTTGTTTCTTTATTTTGTAATTAGGGTTGCTTCTCTTCATAAATATTATGTATTACTTATAATACGACCAATTGACCATGGCATGATCTACGATGCTGCTGTGACTTGGATGCTGAACGTTGATCATTGAACAATTGGTCAATCGGTCTACAGTTAAAGTAGCACAGCGAAAAAATCCAGAAAGAAACTCGATGGAGAACCCGCCGAGTTAGTGATAGCAGCTTATAAATTTATTGATTTTGCTGAAGTCAAACGTTATACTAAAAATAGGGGATTCACGAGAATGCGCGAAGATTCTCCGCAAGATGTGCGACCTTTTCGGCTCAATCTTTTCGTTTCCGAAAAGATTGAGCCACAGCGAAGCGTGGTCGGGCCGCTAGTTATAAATAAATTAAATAAACTAAAATTACATATAATAACATAATTTAAATTTAAAATAAAATATAATTAAATTAAAATCTAAATTAATAATAAATACACAGAAAAAATATCGTAATATTAATTGTCCCTGAAATTTTCGGGAATTGTGGCCAAGAGGTGGCCGCATTTTCACGCTGTATAGCGATGGAAATAATTTGACCTAGATATTGGCCAGCCCTTTGGTCACCCGAAGCCAAGACCAGCTTCTTGGCAACCTCCTTGTACAACTCTTGTGCCGATGGCCCACACGGTCCCAACGTTTCTACAATAAGTACAATAAGTAAGTATGAGATATTTATTATAGGAGTTGTTTTTAAATGTAAACAGTACAGAAAATAAATGGTCATTGTTGTTACTACCGATGGTGTTACCATTGTTAGTCATTTAACCACCGGGCTGGAGACTATAAACATTTGTCGTGTTACCCCGACTGTCGAATGTATAATAAATAGACGTAGTTAGTAATTGCGTAACTACTATTGATTCCATTTAATCAATAGTAGTTACAACCACACATTTTGATGAGCATGCCCCATGAACAAATTAATTAACAGTTCGAGCTGAGTACTCACTTGGTTAGCCATCTTTTTAGGCTTTTAGATCCTTAGGCTAATTTTACACCGCCACGGAATGGAATAGAAGCAACTTTTTGCAACGAAATTGTACATAGCATAATTAAATTTATGTCATTTGTATAAGTGTCGAAACTATAATAGAATGTGTAAATTGCTTACTATTTTTGATTATATTTGTTTCTTTATTTTGTAATTAGGGTTGCTTCTCTTCATAAATATTATGTATTACTTATAATACGACCAATTGACCATGGCATGATCTACGATGCTGCTGTGACTTGGATGCTGAACGTTGATCATTGAACAATTGGTCAATCGGTCTACAGTTAAAGTATCACAGCGAAAAAATCCAGAAAGAAACTCGATGGAGAACCCGCCGAGTTAGTGATAGCAGCTTATAAATTTATTGATTTTGCTGAAGTCAAACGTTATACTAAAAATAGGGGATTCACGAGAATGCGCGAAGATTCTCCGCAAGATGTGCGACCTTTTTTGGCTCGTATTTAAGTTTATATGTTATACAATTGACATGAAGTTCATTATGCTTTGTATAATTACGTTGCTAAAAATCGCGACCATTCCATTCTGCCGCTGTGTAAATAGAGCCTTAATTGCCATATTGCTGTCTCTCACATTGCCAAGAGGGGAAGTCAAATTCCAAAAGCTTTCTACTCATACTAATTTCTTGTGATTAAATTCGTTGTGAGTTCCAAGACCAGTCTTACCCCCGGGACTGCAATGGACTTCATTGTTCATTGCTTTTTTTTTGGTGGTTGTCGCTGTTAATGCTGGATACACATTAGACACAGTGGTGGGAATGTGTGGTGGGCTTCCTGCCCATTTAGTTCGAGCTGAGTATCTCTAAATGTAATACAAATGACATCGATGAAGAGAAAAAAATAAATTAGAAGTGAAAACTTATTGCAGCCTCTCACAGTGGTCGCTCACAACTTCGTCTGCGTGGACTTTCATACAAACTTTCGTCCGGGATGAATTAGATATAAATAAATAAATAAATATTGTCACACAAATTACACAGCACCATCTAGCCCCAAAGTAAGCAAAGCTTGTGTTATGGGTATTAGACAACTGATAAACAAACGTAAATACATTTTTTTCTTGTAAATACATACTTATGGTACATAGCAAACACCCAGGCTAAGACAAACAAACCCACCACCTTCCCATGGCTCCGCCGACCTCGCGGTCATATGAGCCGAATCGCGGGAGATGCGCGCAGCACTGCTTTACGCTCTGTTGGTGCCGCGAGCAATGCTTGACTCCCTACAAGTTATTTCTCTCCTGTCCTTTGTCCCTATATCGCATTCTCCCCTTTCTGGGGCAGCGACTCCCACAGTTACGACTTCGTCGTCGACCGTAGGGTGTTCTATGAAGATTTATTCTTCGTCCTCTTCTTCGTGCAGATCTTCCGGCGGTTCCTCCAGCAGCAGCTCCGACCCGGCCTTCTCCGCTCGCTCCTCGGCGCTCCTCCTCGCGTGCCACGCGTGGGCGAACCCGCGCAAAGCCGCGAAGTTCGCTGCCGAAGAAACCAGATCGGTGTGGTACACCGGCCCGTACTCCGCCCCGATGCGCTGAACCCCACCTAACATCGCGTCCCGGATGTCCCTATATCTGGGACAGGACCACAGAATGTGGTCTCTGTCCTCTACGCCCTCCCCACACTCACAAGTGCTTCGCTCATGCAACCCTAAATCGTGTAGCCGTTTCCGAAAGATTCCATGACCCAAGAGGATCTGCGAAGTTTGGTAGTCGGGTTCGACCCAAGTTGCCTTGAGGCGAACCCCCACCTCCGGGAAAAACCGATAAAGCTCCCTCCCCTTCGGATCATCAGCCCACCGATCCTGCCACTCACGCACCGCTGCGTCCCAAATACCGCGCTTGCGTCTGCTCAACTCCCCACCTTTCGCGACTCTACGTGCGCCCTCCAGGTGACCAGCACGGGTCACCTCCAGGTCAGCCGGAAGGACTCCCGCCAGCACGGGCAGGGAAGCCGTGCTAGCGGATCGATATGCCTTCGTGAGCAAAATAAGTGCCTGTCTCTGACTCCGGAGTAAATTACTACGACAAACATACGTACATACTCTGTGGCACCAAATCGCGGCGGCGTAGGTTAAAGTCGCAACGTACGTACCCCTGTACAGAATCTTTAACGCCGGATACCTGATCCCCCAAGACGAAGCTGAGACCCTCGACATCTTACCGAAGCACGCAACTGCGCGTTCGCCTATCTTAATGGCATGCTGTATGAACGAAAGGCCCGGGTCCAATTCCACGCCGAGGATCTTTGCCGACGTGACGTTCCTCACCGATTCCTGGCCCATCTTAATTACTGGGGGCCGCTGAAACTTTCCCTTTACTGTCATAGTTTGCGACTTGTTCGAGGAAAAGCTCAGCCTATTACGGGCACCCCAGTCGCAAACTTGGCTTAGCACCGCGCTAGCGGTTCTCTCTATGGCCGCTCTTGAATTAGACTCGATGATGACCGTCACGTCGTCCGCGTAGGCTACCAGCCTAAGGCTACAAGGCTACAAGGCTAAGACAAACAGACATGTTCATGCACACAAATGTTTGTCCTATATGGGAATCGAACCCACGAGCTTTGGTGTCGAAGCCGCGTCATTGACCACTACGCCACCGAGCTCGTCATATAAACTTTCCTATTTTCTAAGTTGAACCAAATTACATTTAATTTCGTTATGTCGCTATACGCTTGTTAAATAGTTTCGGAGTTTATCGCGGACTAACCTCGTGACACGAGATAAGTTATTTATTTGTACCTATGTATATGTCTATCTATACTTAATAGATGTTTATATTTGCTGCACCTCCTGCCCTTTCTAGTCTGATACACTTCTCTGCCCAAAGGTGGCAAGAGTAGATTGGAAGAGATGGCGTAGACATCGACCGTGTGGTTTCCGGCAGACTAGAATAGAATCACTCCGTCTCTTCCCGTGGATGTCGTACAAGGCGACTAAGGGAAACACATTATCAAATATCGATCAGGCCTCCCCAACCCGTTTTGTAGGGCAAATCCTCCTTCCGTCTAGGACGGACGAGAGAGGGTCGTGCTCCTGTCGTGGAGACTAAAATGGACCTGATGATGAAGGCCGCCTATTGTACTTTCATATGCTACTGTCCTTTGTAATATTTATCTTAATAGTCAATACCCGAAATCTAGGCGTTTCTAGGTGTGACTAGTTAAACCACACCCTGGTCACTCCATACAAATGTCGCGTCGTTTACTACTACTACATAAACAATGAGGTCTGTGCAAAGCGTGAATGAGCGTGTGTGCGTGCGGAGCCATACAAACTGTTCCAGATTTGTCTCAGAGGGGAGGTGAGGTCGACACGAGAGTACCATACCGTACCGTACCCTACCATCCCGACCGTACCGTATTGTACCGTCCCGTACCGTGTCGTACCTTACCGTATTGTATTGTGTTGTATTGATAGAGTATATCATTTGATAGAGCTCGTAAAGTACTTTCAGGATCAGTAATCAATTTTTCAATATCTTATATAGTTTAGAAAATAACCAACTGAAATCACAAATCGTTTCCACCCTGTGTATTCCCACCTGTATACAACCTCTTACCGTCTGTAATAAAGCACAGTTAAACTAGGCCACAGATTTGTTCAAATAGGTACATAAATAATCTAAATTACTATCGTACACTGGCAACATTGATTGCCAGCAACATAAATAATATATTAACTGGCGCACCTGCCGCTAGCTCATGTTTATTGACAGCCAACTCACACACGCCATTTTGAATTGAAATTAAATTATAGTGTTGCATTTCCACGTTTATCGGAACGGAGTTCACGCGCTCTAGAGAGTTTGCAGATGGGATTCAGATTGAAAAAAAAATATGTTGTCTGTAAAGTCGGTTTACAGACGATAATTTGACTTGATAACGTCATAAGAAAACATCGGCCGATGGAGTGGAGGAGAGTTAGATGCGTCACAAGCCCAGGGCCTTATTAACCCCTAGGCTAATTAGGCTGCAGCCTAGGGCGCGAGAAATCGTGTCTTCCCGTGCACTATTAATCTAGCATCATTGCAACTACCCTGCATACTTCAATTAAACTGTCACTCGAATCATTCGGTGGTCTCGTCCTCATAATTAGCCTAGGGCGGTCAGAACTGTTGATTAATCACTGCACAAGCCGAATGATTAGGTCGATCGGACCTCTCTATCGCTTGTTCCGTGCTCTCGCTTGCACGTTCGTCGACGACGGAACGTGACAATGAGTTTTAGTGCAGCCGGCGGTCATCGATTTAAAAGACTGTTACCACGTCAAGAGATTTCAACTGACACGACAGTTTTCCTATGTTACAGAGACAAAACCCTTGGTGTAAAACCCTTCTGGAATGGAGGCCATGGCAATACAAAAGACCTGTCGGGAGGCCACAGATGCGATGGAAAGACGACATCGTAAAGCTGGTGGGCATCAACTGGATCAAAGTGGCCTAAAACAGAAAGAGATGGAGGAGGTTGAAGGAGGCCAATACCAATATGGTAGAGAGTGGACTAAGATGGTGACAGAGACAAAGAGCCATCTGTCTGTAAAAGGGTTAACTAATTTTTTTTAAAAAGAAATGAAAAGACGGAAAAATGGTATAGGTAACATGGTTCGCAATGTTGCTGAGCGATCAGTGTGCTTAGTGAGAGTTTCTTATTCGCCTTCGATCATGTCAACGTAAAGAACCCGATCAAATAGAGAACTCTCATGTTGTGAATTTATAAGGCACGTGTTAAGGTAATATAGTAAATCCGACTGCCATCGGCTTTTTTGATTGCGAAAATTAAAGTGCTTACTGTCAGTCTGTTTACTCGAGCGGTTTGTGGGTGCGGTATACGAAACGAACCTACAACGTCTTCATCATCATCAGGTCATTTAAGTCTCCACTACAGGAGCACGACCCTCTCCTCTGTCATAGACAGGAGGATTTGGCCTACACTCCCCACGCTGGCCAGACGGGTTGGGGAGGCACAACGTCTTGCGTGTTCAATATAATAAATAATGCTTTCAGAATGCTGCTGCAGCTGCCACGACGATGTAGTGCATCGGGGGTGTTCACCGAGGCGCGCGTAGACGGAATTCACGCTATAGTGCGTAAAAAAGTAGCATCACTACTACATAGAGCTCGTGGCAGCAGTAACAGCATCTTGAAAATGATCGCTGGTCGGTTTGACTGTCCCATCCAGGCGCACTGGGCAGCAGTCGTCACTGGCAGAGTCAAGTGAATTACAGTGCAAACATATTTTGCATTGTAATTCACTTGTACGTTGCCTAATAAAATGTCTCTACTCACTACACATTGTTACTAACCTGGTAATAAGATATTCGATGTTACTAACCCCTCTATGGATGTCTTACGTCCGAAATAAATTGTTATTTAACTTAGATTGGCGGTAATTGTGTTTAGCTTAGCTGGCAGAAACCATAGAGCTCTACCAACTAAGCTGAAGATATTTTTTGAAAAATGGAAAAATTCACCTGCACCCCCTAGGTGGGATTTGAACCCACGACCTCTCGATGACCGGTCGAGTGCTCTTCCAACTGAGCTACCAGGAAGGTTTGTGTTGCTGACGAATTTTTGCATCTTATATTTCTACTGTGTGTGTGTGTGTGACTCACACAGTAGAAATGTAAGATGCAAAAATTCGATCTCGATGACCGGTCGAGTGCTCTTCCAACTGAGCTACCAGGAAGGTTTGTGTTGCTGACGAATTTTTGCATCTTATATTTCTACTGTGTGTGTGTGTGTGTGACTCACACAATAGAAATATAAGATGCAAAAATTCGATCTCGATGACCGGTCGAGTGCTCTTCCAACTGAGCTACCAGGAAGGTTTGTGTTGCTGACGAATTTTTGCATCTTATATTTCTACTGTGTGTGTGTGTGTGACTCACACAGTAGAAATGTAAGATGCAAAAATTCGAAGAGCACTCGACCGGTCATCGAGAGGTCGTGGGTTCAAATCCCACCTAGGGGGTGCAGGTGAATTTTTCCATTTTTCACAAAATATTTATCTGGCAAGTTGGCCAAGACAACTATTTAAATAATAATAATAATTTAAGCTAAAGATGTTTGTCATTAACTTAAACCTAAGATCTATTTTGGCGATCAAAATATCCAATGGTAATCGGCTCCAGCCTCGGCGGTAGGGGTGGTTGCTATCGTTTAGAGATGGTAACCCTAAACTTATACGGCCTTTGGCCTTTTGTTCTAAGAATGTCGAAAATAATAAATAATAAAATAAATATTTCTGGACAATTTACACAGCACTATCTAGGCCCAAATTAAGCGCAAAGCTTGTGTTATGGGTACTAGACAACTGATATTATACTTAAATACATTTTATTTTTTTGTAAACACATACTTATAATACATAGAAAAGACCAGGACAAACAGACATGTTCATGCATTCAAATGTTTGGCGGGGATCGAACCCGCGACCTCGGATTCAAAGTGGCCATTGCTAACCATTCGACCAGCAAGCTCGTCATGATCTGTCTGATGTCTCGATGAGCTACTTAAACCCCTAAAAAGAAGTTTGTCTGAGTTTGGTTTAAACTAACAATCCAAAATCATTGTAATTCGACAAATTTGTGCATAATATGTAACTATGTGTTATAATATTGTACAGAATAACTGAATTTGCTACAAAGGCGTGCAGTGAGCCCATGCAATACGCTTCCGATGTTATTGGATCCATTCACAATGAGAGTCGATGCATTTGCAATGGGAATGCTATTTGTAAAGTGGGGTAATGTTTATTGAATATTTTAGATAGTTTACCTGGTTTCTAATACTGCCTTTAAAATAAACAAGCCACGCGAGCAATAAACATATATTACATGTATGGGCTGTGTGCAATGACCTATGGTCAGAGACTTGGACACTGACCATCGAACTGGTCCATAGAGTAAAGGTCGCGCAGCGAGCGATGGAGAGGGCTATGTTCGGGCTTTCTCTGAGGGATCGAATCCGGAACGAAGAAATTCGAAGAAGAACCAAAGTTGTCGACATAGCCTTCAGAGTTTGCAAGCTGAAGTGGCAATGGGCCGGTCACATCTGCCGAGCAAGTGATGGCAGATGGGGGTGGAGGGTAAAAGAGTGGAAGCCGCGCGTAGGACGACGAAGCGTTGAACGCCCTCCTTCTAAATGGTCCGATGACCTTAAGAAAGCGGCTGGAAGCGGCTGGATGCGGAAGGCGGAAGATCGTATTTGGTGAAAAAATTGGGTGAAAGCTTATATTCAGCAATGGATAGATACAGACTCCGTCCCGAATAGCACAATAACTTTAAAAACATTGAGAAATTGACGAAAAAATAAAAGAAAAGAAAAATCCATTTCCCATACAAATAGTGTCACTTGAAAAAGAATTAAGATATTTATTAGTTGTCAAATATTTATGCGTGCGTTCAGAAATTTGTATCAAGTTCCTAAAAACAAAAAATGTCGTATTATCACAAGGTGCTTTAATGAAGAGAATTAAACCAATTGATATAGATGATTTTTGTACTTTTATATTTATCTTTATAACGTACTGAACTTAATACACACACACATACAGACATACACACACGCACACATACATCTTTGAGCATCTCTGTACCTCACACTATTTACTATTCAGCAATCAATGGAACTTAGTTAACTTTTCTTTCACATTAAATATGTACACCACTAACTGTTACTGTTGTAGATGGACCCAAGACTTCGGTCTAGTTCGGACTCCAGACTCTCACAAGGATTTGTACTTCTCGATACTAAACAGTGCATTTACTTAATGTAATGTAACATTTTCCTTGTGAAATGTGAATAAATGTTCATCATCATCAGGTCATTTTAGTCTCCACTACAGGAGCACGACCCTCTCTCGTCCGTCCCTGACAGAAGGAGGATTTGGCCTACACTCCCCACGCTGGCCAGACGGGTTGGGGAGGCCTGATCAATGTTTTATAATGTGTTTCCCTTAGTCGCCTTGTACGACATCCACGGGAAGAGACGGAGTGATTCTATTCTAGTCTGCCGGAAACCACACGGCCAATTATATATATAAGGTCCTAACCTTTTAATTGACAATACTATATGGTTGGCATCTATAGCTTGTATACATCGTATTGTGAATGAAATTTTGCATAAATAAAAATGTTTTTAAAATGATATTATTTTTCTGTATATCAAGAAAAAATATTCTAACTTGCTCCATTACACATTTACCATCACGCGTAAGAATGAAATTGTAATAATGACTAGTTAGGTACGACGATACGTATACGACCAAGTACTGCCACATATGACAGCTACGGTGACGCGTGCGATCGTTGAACTCTGTTTTTCCCTCTCTTTTTAACTTTTTTATACCACGTCGCGTGGCAGACAAGTATACAGTCCGCCTGATGTGAAGTAGTTATCTTAGAGTGGGTCCAGTGCTGCAGCACCGGTGACACGTCGACCCTCATGGATCTTTTGTGTTCTCCCTAATCCTTTACTCACTCTCCCCTGCTTGTCTGGAGACATGTTCCATGTGAAGTAGTTACCGTAGTCGTATTAACGGTCGCGACGGTAACAACGCTCGCGCGCCCCCGCCAACCCCGCTACCAACGCAGCAACTCCTTTCATTTTTGTGACCTCACTCACTCGCTGGAACACAAGACCCTCAATGGAATTGTAAATTAGCTGCGATGTTCTGTGATGTAGAGGTATTCCCCACTCAGGCAACTTACAAATACGTTTTACCCTACCTCTCTTTCGCCAGAGTCTCTTTCGCTAGTCGGCAGGATGCACCACGTGCAGGCTTTGGATCTAAAGATCGCGGTAAGCCAAACATACCCCTTTACTTTTTTATAGGGCCGCAAGACTCATTGTTGCAAAAGATTCAAAAGAAACTTTCAATAACATTAAAATCATAATAACAACTTTGTCAAAAAATTAGTTAGGTACCTAAAATTTCATCTAAACTCAATCGCGCCGTATTTAAATAAAAGAAGTCATCGCCCATATACGAGTTGACGGCATAGGTATGTAGCTAGCTTTCTAACTTCCGTACATACCCCAATAAGTAAAGTAGAGGGCCAGCCGTAACGGCCGATAAATAAATAAATAATAAATAAATAAATATTGTCAGACAAATAACACAGCGCCATCTAGCCCCAAAGTAAGCGAAGCTTGTGTTATGGGTACTAGACAACTGATAAACATACGTAAATACATTTTTTTTTTGTAAATACATACTTATGATACATAGAAAACACCCTGACTAAGACAAACAGACATGTTCATGCACACAAATGTTTGTCCTATGTGGGAATCGAACCCACGAGCGTTGGTGTCGAAGCCGCGTTATTGACCACTACGCCACCGAGCTCGTCAAATCTGTTGATTTCTCGGAAGTCGATGTCTGTTGATTTCTCGGAAGCACAAGGTCATCGCCCTCACAGCTGTCTTTCATAAGCGAACGGCCATTAGTATCATTATTAACAATGCACTACCAATTACCTACTAGGGTTAAAGCTGATCTTTAGTGCACGTGGTGCAGCCAGCTGATAAACAGACGCGGTTTTGGCAAGATGTAGGGTATATCGAGACCAACGGTACAGTATTTATTTTTTCTTTCGATCTAATGAGGTCTCAATTCAATAGCGTAGATTGAAATGTCGAGAACTCGCAATCGCAGCTGATATGTAGATACGTCAGAGGTACTTGCCATCGGATGCTGACTAAAAAAGTCCAATATTTCCTCCTCAAGACAGCAGGATATCGAGTCCTACCAGCGTCCACCGCAGGTTGGTCGAACCGTCCATGTTCTCGGAAGGGTAAACAGCTGTGAGAATCGTGTTCCTGCTGACACGTGTTCCGAGCCTTCGCTCTAGTAGATTCTACGCTTGCAGAACAATCTCCCCACTATCACTTCACTATCACGGTACGCAATTACCATTGCCAGGTATTCCTGGTTGGTGTAACGTCGGTTTGGCATGGCAAATTTGAACAAATCACACTAAAACTAAAACGTACGAGCAAGAGCACTACGTTGTCGGGCGGTAGCGGCGCCGGCCGGTAATGCAGAAAACACGCGTGCGCTCACAAACTCAGTTTAGCGGCGACTGATTGTCTTTCGCCGTTCGCGCAGCGCGCAAGTATGAATGGTAGGTAGACTGCACATGCGCACTTGATACTACCAACATTTGCACTGGTATGAACTCGTGAACAAGGACGGTTTTATGTAAAGATAAAAAAGAACATTTTAAACATGTTTTAATGATAAATAAATTTTGTTATACAAACACTTTTCTTCACTAAAGCGTTCAGTATATGGTATTTATTTGATTAAAATGATAATTTATTTTTTCTTAAAATAAAAAAATAATAATTGCTAGCCGTGAAATTCCATTAGTAATGTGATGTATTTAAGCAATACGCATCCTCAATTCAGTATTGTCAACTAATAAGTTAGGACCTTATATAAATAACTTTTATTTGGATACTATTTAACGTAACATCAAATAAATATATTGCAAACCTAACCTATTTTGGACATCAAACAATACATTGACTGTTAGGCGGTACGAATTTCGCTGAGTCATCTAGTTACATGTACGATATAGTACCCGGAAGGGTGACAATCTCCTCGTCTATGATCGCTAGAAATCTCCGTGTAAACAGAATTTTGAAGCGAGAATAGTATTTCAATTCTAATTTCAGCCACTAATGACATGAGTGCGGTACACAAGTGTGTATTCATTAGATCAGTAGTGGGGCAATTCTCGTAATGAAAATGTAGTCAAAATTCAGTTTCGATCCAGTCTCGATCTCACAAATGTCAAATTTAGTATTCTCATATGATACTTCAAAGTTTATACCAAAGTGTGATTATATGGAATTATGAACGTACTAACAAACTAAAAATGGCATTCTGCTAGCAATAAAAATTGGTATCAAGTAATTACTGATATCAAATATATAATTTTTATTCAATTCACAATTCAATCTCGATTCAGTCAACTTTCGTTTTATGATCGTAGAAAATTTACGAGAATTGGTATTCTGTTCTTTTAAGACAAGAATATATCTTCTTGGCTACCTTTTCGCGACATCCAATAGCACCGCTCGCCATTGACAGGGAATTGATCCTCACACACTGGAGCCTAAGTGGTCGCGTACTGTGCTGTTTCAGAGAATTTTTCTCCCACGTACTATCAAGCTGTGGAAAGAACTGCATGTCGAGGTTTTCTCATTAAACTATAGCATGGGGTTTTCAAAAAGGGCGTGAAGAGGTTTTTACAGGGTCGGCAACGCGCGTGTCCTGCCCCTGGTGTTACAGGCGTTCATAGGCTACCGTAACTGCTTTCCATCAGGCCGGCCGTATCCTTGTTTTCCACTCTATTGGTATAAAAAAATCCTACCGCTTCACAAAGTTCCTTAACAAAGAGTTTAACTCCAACATCCTTCCCACAAAAGCCTACCTCAAAGTTCGATGTGGTTCGACCGTTTGTTTCATAAGCTGATATTATGCGCAAATCGCGCACGTTAAATATTCAAATCGCATCGGTGCCGTACCCGCGTCCGGTAATGGCGCATGCATGGCTAACACGGCGAGTGTGCACGCGCCCTAATCCGCTTACTGAGTTTGTAAACAGGGGAACAATTTACTGAATTAATTGAAGGTGTTTTGGGGTGTAAGTGGTTCATCGACATCTTTGAACCAAAGCTAACTTCACCTGCACGCGGTGCACCCTGCTGACTGACAAACGAAGCTCTAGCGAAAAGAGAGGTAGGAAGCGTAATTGTAAGCTACCCGACTGGGGAATGTACCTCCACCACACAGAATACCGCAGCCAAATAACAATTCACTTGAGGGTTGTTGTGTTCCTGCGAATGAGTGAGGTCACCAGAAAAAGGAAGGAGATGCTGCGTTGGCAGCGGGGGTGGCGGCGCGCGAGCGATATTTTATTTTGCGAGCGTTAATATGCCTACAGTAACCACTTCACATCAGTCGGGCCGTATGCTTGTCTGCCATCCGACGTAGTATAAAAAAAGTGTATATTGAGGTCGACCGTAACCTGTCTGTTCGTCGTCAACCCTATCATCCCACTGCTGGGGTACGGGCCTCCCCTCAATAGAAGGGGTTTAGAGCAGTGTTCTGCAAACTTTTTGTGTTTAAGCACACCCCGCCCACTCCATACAAATGTCGAGTCATGATCAACTACATAAACAATGATGTCTGTGCAGAGCGCAAATGAGCGTGTGTGCGTGCGGCGCCATACAAACTGTTCCAGATCTGTCTCAGAGGGGAGGTGAGGTCGACACGAGAGAGCGGCAGGGAGAGGCCATACTGTACGTAGTACTAATACTTATACTGTGGTTTAAGGTACATCTAGGAAAACGAAAAATTTTTCGACGTACTTACGCCATAAATGAAAATTCAGTTTTTATTTGTGTAAGAATTTTTCTTCCGTCCGTCTATTTAGCTTTGTGAGATAACCTTATTTTTCCGAGGCACACCAACTAATGACCACGGTACACCAGTGAGCCGCGGCACACACTTTGCGGAACACAGGTTTAGAGCATACTCCAACACGCTGCTCAACTGCGGGTTGGCAGAGGCCAGTGTTTTCAAGCCGCCTAAAGGCCACTCACTGACTTGGCTTAACGACTGCCATCTAATGACAACAGCCGGGACCGACGGCTTAACATGCCCTCCGAAGTACGGAGGAGCTCGAGATAAATAAACCCATCTATGGACAGGCTACGGTCGACGTTGCTTAACTTGCGTGTTGCGATTAGAGTGAGTCGCACAACGACGCCATCAAACTCCTCAATCTGTCTATGATATCGATATAGATCTGTATATTGGTGTAATATGGTGTTGCTGATCTCCATGGGTGGTGGTGATTGCTTTCCATCAGGTGACCCACGTGCTCGTTTGTCCCGTCTCATATAAAGAAAAAACTTGGTTAAAAATGACACAGTTCTCATCCCTTGCGTTGCAGTGAACTATACAGTGCAATCTGCATGCATTGTGCACTGAATAGCTTTGCATCGGCCGTGATTACAGGCCTGGTAATGAGACATCGATTTACCGCACAAGGTGCAGCGACTGACAGACACGATTTCACTGTTATTAGTCATAATGCAGCTGTTATATTCTCTTTGCTGGGTACTGAAATATAACAGGAAGTAATTATTATGTAGATAAAGTTCATTTCGGACATTTTTAGGGTTCCGTACCTCAAATTTGAACTGTATACACAGGTCTACGGTCCCATTAAGTTGTAAAAAAATCAAACTGCTAAGTTTACATAAAAAAAAGTTTATTCAGCAAAAAACGCATATTTCGACATTCTCAAGGGAATCAAAACCTATAGGGTACTTCCCGTTGACCTAGAACTATGAAATTTGGCATGTAACATCGTTATAGACTACAAGTACAGGAATAAATCTCAAAACTATACATTTGTAATTAAATCTTAAAAAATAGGGTGTCTATATTTTTATTGGTGGTCGAAATTTCTAATTGAAGCTACTAGTTCAAATGGGGTATCATATGAAAGGGCTTGATGTGCACATAGCAGAATATATTTTATTTATTTTTTCCGACGCATTATCATATCAAATTTATAATGATCCTACGTATGGAACCCTCGGAGCGCGAGTCCGACTCGCACTTGGCCGGTTTTTTTTAATACTACGTAGATTGGCGGACAAGCATGCATATGGCCTAATCGGGACGGGTCCCCCACAAATTCCTACCACTGTGTCTCCTGTGTAGCCAGAATGAACAGCGGCGATCGCCAAAAAAGGCAATGAACAGTGAAGTCTATTGCAGTCCCGGCGGTAAAACTACGGCTGCCGTGGAACTCACAACGAATATCAGAACAAATTAAATAAGAAGCTTTTGGAATTTGACTAGAATTTGAATTTTATTGATTACTTAGCAATGTGAGAGACAGCAATATGGCAAATAAGGCATTAAAAGCCTGCGGCCTAAGCATACGGCCTGACTGATCCCTAGGTGGGATTTTAACCCACGACCTCTCGATGAGCGGTCGAGTGCTCTTCCAACTGAGCTACCACGAAGGTTTGTCTTGCCGAATTTTTGCATCTTATATTCTACTGCGTGAGTCATAGTGTGGCGTCATCAACATATTAAGTAATTACACTACTAAACAAAGCAGTCCATCGTTGCAGATGAAATTCGGCTATTTTTTTAATAACACCAAACTAAAAAAAATATTATTCATTAAATAGTTGTCTTGGCCAACTTGCCAGAATATTTATAATATTCTGGCAAGTTGGCCAAGACAACTATTTAAATAATAATTAATTGTTATTTGGTTGCGATATTCTGTGAGGTGGAGGTACTTTTCCAGTCAGGCACCTTACAATACTCTACCTCTTATTTGCTACTCCCCTTTCGCTATTGGACAGGGAGCACGATGTCAGGTGAGATTAGCTTTGGCTTAATTCCGAAGTCGCTCGAGGGATCGATCTCTCGAATGTCTGATTATTTTTAATTGTTCTGGATTTTCCTATGTATTTATATACAACAATGTATGTTTATCGGTTAACTAGTAGGTACCTAAAATACAAGCCTTGCTTAGTTTGGGACTAGATGGTTGTGTGTAATTTGTCCTGGAATATTTAGTTATATCCCATATATCCCAGTCATAGCACCCGACCAGAGACCCTACCGCCGAAGCTGAAGCCGATTACCACCAAATATCTTGATTCGAAAAGTATGTAGGTCTTCATCATCATCATCAGGTCCATTTTAGTCTCCACTACATGAGCACGACCCTCTCTCGTCCGTCCTAGACGAAAGGAGGATTTGGGCTACACTCCCCACGCTGGCCAGACGGGTTGGGGAGGCCTGATCGATATTTGATAACGTATTTCCCTTAGTCGCTTTGTACGCCATCCACGGGAAGAGACGGAGTGATTCTATTCTAGTCTGCCGGAAACCACACGGCCGATGTAGGTCTTACGTTTATTTAGTTATTGTCAAACACTTACGGTACGTACGGTTGGCTGGAAGAGATCTCTTTCAGAGATAAGCCCGCCTTTATACTGTTGAATTTATTTGTCTACTTTTATTTGTATTGTTTTGTATCGTTTTGTGGTATAATAAAGAGATTACATACATACATACACTTTCAGCTTAGTCGGTAGAGGTCCATCGTTTCTACCATCTAAGCTAAACACAAGTAGCATAAATCTAAGCTGAAGTTTGATATATACAATCAAGAAATCCGATGATAATCGGATTCAGCTTCGGCGGTTGGGTCCCACCAGGGTCCCACCAGGGTCCCACCAGGGTCCTACCGCTTAAGCTGAAGCCGATTTCCATCGAGATTTTTGAATGCAAAAATTATACTTCAGCGTAGGTGTTATTTTATTGTGTTGTTATTTTATTATTGTGTTTTGCTTAGTTGATAGTAACATTGAATTTCTACTCATCCAAACTGGATTACCGCTAATCTATTCTGAGGTTTGATTATTGGATTCAAAAAACTCGATGACATTCGGCTTCAGCCGAAAGCCAACTTTATTTTACAAAGTTGAATGAACAGAAACGCAGAATGAAAGATGACCTAATCGAGATTGAATTGTGAATGAACTAAAAGTTATATACTTGATGATTTAATTAATTAATGGGAGTGCCGGTCTGTGCCTCACACAAATGCCCTTGTGGCAAAGATGTTGACCAGTTAGGACACCACGGACTCTCCTGTCAGCTAAGCGCAGGACGATTTTCGAGGCACGCCGCCGTCAATGACATAATCCGCCGCTCTCTTGCCACCGTCAATGTACCTGCATTACTTGAACCAAACGGTATTTCGAGAGACGATGGTAAGAGACGGACGGCATGACCCTGATTCCGTGGAGCATGGGACGGGCTTTGGTTTGGGACGCTTCTTGCGCCGATACGCTGGCCCCGTCTCATCTCCAGGGAACTACACACACGGCAGGCGCTGCGGCGGAGGCGGCCGAGAAAAGAAAAAATACGAAATATCGCGGTCTCGGCTCGGAATACACTTTTGTGCCTTTCGGAGTCGAGACCCTGGGTTCGTAAGGTCCTAATGCGCTTAAATTATTGAATGAACTCTCCAAGCGCCCGGTCGAGAAGATTGGTGACCGAAGAGCTGGCGGCTTTCTCGCACAACGCATAAGTATTGCCATACAACGAGGAAACGCTGCCAGCATCTTCGGTACAATGCCACGGGGGCCATTTTTAAATAATATGTAGTTTTATTTTTATTTTTAATTTAGTTTTTAATTTAGAGTCTTAGAAATAATTATTTGATTTTAATAAAGGTGAGCTCATCTCATCACTACTTACATTAATTAATTATTAGCAATTCTTATTGTTGGCAAAATAATATTCTTAGGTTGCTTTCAGTCACATGGATAAAATTCCATTTAAACTATACTTTAAAGTTTCATTCTGCCATACGCGTATAGAAAATTTCACAAATCGAGACTGGATCGAAACTAAACTTTGGCTTCATTTCAATTAAGAGAATTGCCCCTCAGTTATCGAGAGGTCGTGAGTTCAAGTCCCAGCTAGGCGGCGGCGAGGTGAATTATTCCATTTTAAAAATATTTATATAACATAAACAAGTTCACGAATTTCAAATAGCGAATTATAATAATGATTTATCTATCCAACTGTGACAGACATATCTCTAGAAACATATTTTTTTCATATTTCTAATCCAACCTCCCGGCTGAAAAAAACACGTGAAACCGTATTACGCCGAACAAAAAAATATAAGATTTATGCCCACTGAATGTTCAAATAAGACGCCGGGATCGCCCACCTGTTAAATTAAATATAAATTATATACCGAGCGGAGTGTACATTAAGAATTTATATGATATTGTTATGAAACGTATGTTTTCGAACGTCAAAAAGATTTTTTAACTGATTTCAGAAAGAATGCTCGGTTAAAGCCCATGTGACTAAATAAAAATGATAAAAAAAAATACAAAAAAAAATATGTTATATTGCGTTTGTTGTGCAATGGACATAGGGTTGCCAATATACGGTTAATACAGCATCATACTGTTTTTTATATTTTAGGTAATATTGTTAAAAGAAAACATTTATATAAAATACTGTTTATTTTGCCACCCCTATTAAAATACAACTTTTTTTATGTTAAAAAGTTGCCAACCCGAGATGGAGGTGTTTTCCAGGCGGTGTTGTTTCACCAGGGCCTTAGCTAGCTAGCCGTCACCAGTAGATAAGATTAGCTTAGGCTTTATATCTGGGGTGTAGTGGTTCATCATCTTTGTACCAAAGCCAACTTCACCTGCACGCGGTGCACCCTGCTGACTGATTAACGAAGCTCTGGCGAAAAGAGAGGTAGGGAGCGTAATTGTAAGCTACCCGACTGGGGAATGCTCCACCTCACAGAATACCGCAGCCAAAAAACAATTCTCATGAGGGTTGTTATGTTCCTGCGAGTGAGTGAAGTCACCAGAAGGAAAGGATATGCTGCGTTGGCAGCGGGGGTGGCGCCACGCGAGCGATATTTTATGTTGCAAGTGTTAATATGGCTACGGTACCCGCTTCACATCAGGCGGGCCGTATGCTTTTCTGCCACTCGACGTAGTATAAAAAAAAATGTTCTGGGACGCTACCACCGAAACTGAAGCCGATTCCCACCGGAATTTTAGGTTCTAAAAATTGGTCTCAGGTCATATCCCGGCCACTCCATACAAAAGTCGCGTCGTTTGGGGCCATTCATTTATTACGTAAGACGATTTAGGGGGGGAGAGGGGTCGGCCATGTCTTATTTTTTCTTACAAGGGGGTGGGAGGGAGTCTTGATAGTTCTTACGTAAGATCATCGGGGCTGATGTGGAATGGATGGACGTCGACGACGTGTATAACCAACTAGAAGCTATTATTAGAGATGTTCCAGTGGCAGATCCACTTTCCGAGTGGGTTTTGAGCCCCTGAAAATCTTACATAGGTAAAGATTTTCAGATGTATGATTTTAATATGAATGATTAAAACCAAAGTTTATTACAACCAAAAGATAAAAATTATTAGCACCTTTGTAAGTACAAATAAAAATTTCTAAAAATTGTTACAAAGAAAAATTGTTTTTTTTTTCCTTTAGATTCTTACGTAATAAATATTTAACAGGGGTGAGGGGGGCGGGATATTCTTATTTTTTCTTATAATAGGGGGGGAAGGGGTCAAAAACTAGCGAAAATAGTCTTACGTAATAAATGAATGGCCCCTTTGCTACTATATAATGGCGTCTATGCGGTGCGTAAATAAGTGTGTGAGCGTGCGGTGTCATACAAACAGTTCCAGATTCGTCTCAGAGGGGAGGTGAGGTCGACATGAGAGTGCGGCAGGGAGTGGCCATACTGTACGTAGTGCTATTACTTATACTGTGCTCAGGTTAAGGTTATTGACAAACATGTTCAGCTTAGTCGGTAGAGCTCAAGGATTTCTTTCAGGTTATCTAAACATAATTAGACATAACCTAAGCAGTAGTTTCATTTTTGCATTCAAAAATTCCGATAGTAGTTAATCGGCTTTAGCTTCGACGGTAGGGCCCCAGGCCTCTTATTTTTTTTTTATTATTATTCTACGTCGGGCGGCAGACAAGCATACGGCCCGCCTGATGTGAAGCGGTTACGGAGCCATATTAACGCTTGCAACATAAAATATTGCTCGCGCGCCGCCACCCCCGCTGCCAACGCAGCATCTCCTTCCTTTCTTTCTGGTGACCTCACTCACTCGCAGAAACACAACAACCCTCAAGGGAATTGTTATTTGGCTGCGGTATTCTGTGAGGTGGAGGTACATTCCCCAGTCGGGTAGCTTACAATTACCTTCCCTACCTCTCTTTTCGCCAGAGCTTCGTTTGTCAGTCAGCAGGGTGCACCACGTGCAGGTGAAGTTAGCTTTGGTTCAAAGATCTTGATGAACCCCTTACACCCCAAACAAGTACCTATAGGCTATGATATACTATAATGCCCTTGACTATAGCTATAGCCTCCAAAGCCCAGGTGCATTGTCGTATTAACGACGTGCCGAACACGGCCAATCGACAATAGAGTTTACTGAACATGATTAAACGGCAATACGGCGTATTATCCCCAACACACAATTAAATTAATTTACTCGTATACGATAAAATTAGAATCATTAAAAGCAGCACAAATCCCTATTGTAATTATGATAATTAGAATAATAATGTATTTTACTTTTAACTGAGTGCTTTTATATTGTTTTGCATTTTCACTTTATAATTGTTTTCGCGATTTTGACAGCATTTCATTTACAGCTATTTGGGTCCAAGTGAACATAGCCGGTATACTGGTTTTATTAAAATCACATGACAGATCACAATTAATTAAATTAAACGCGTCACTCACGTATTTTTGTCCGTAAAGCCGACTAGTTCCGATATCGCTATCGCAATGAACACTGCACGCTAACGCTCTCGCTGCTCGACTCGTAAGTACCCCACTTACGAGGTGCGTAAATTGGTAAAGCACCGCCTCCAATGATGACGCTGTGGCAGTTCGGTGGAGGCTCTTCTATGTCTTCCGGAAGGCAGTCGTTTAATGTGTCAATTTCAGTTCAATGATTTGACATTGAAATGAGCTGCTGAGCTTGAAACCTTTGATGTGAGATAATATTGATTGCTCAAAAAACATATTCATTGTATTGTCACAATATCATCATATATTTTTATATATATATATATATATAAAAATATATGATGATATTGTGTATATATATATATATATATAAATATATGATATATATATATATATATATATATATATATATAATAGGTAGGGGAAAAAGTCTTTTCGCATTTTAGTATGTATGAACTTGTAATAAAATCTCTTTGGTTATACCATTTGTATCTGGCAGGTTTTGATATCTTTAAAAAGTTTAAATTTTAAAAAAGATAATTCCAAATTCAAATTAGGTAAATGTGTGATTTTCATTTGTTTTTTTTACTGTCAAGATGAGTGAATCTAATGAAGAAATTCGATTCATTTTAAAATTTTACTACAAAAAAAGTAAAAATGCAACGCAAGCTGCGAAAAAAATTTGTAACGTTTATGGATCTAGTGCAGTGTCTGTGAGAGTAGCACAAATTTGGTTTAAGCGTTTTCAATAAGGAAATTTTGATGTGAAAGATGCACGTCGCTCTGGTCGCCCTGTTACGGATAAAATGGATGCCATTTTTTAAAAAGTGGAGCAAGATCAGCATATCAGTAGTTACGACGTAGCTGAAGAATTAGGAATTGACCACAAAACAGTTTTGGCGCATTTGAAAAAAGCTGGGTACACTAAAAAGCTCGATATTTGGGTGCCTCACGATCTCACTGAAAGAAACTTAATGAACCGTGTACTCATTTGCGATTCTTTACTACGACGTATTGAAAGCGAACCGTTTTTGAAGAAGCTTATAACTGGTGATGAAAAGTGGACAAGAACGTGCGAAAAAGGTCGTGGTCAAAGGCCGGTCAGGCTTCACAGACTCTGGCAAAACCCGGGTTAACCCGCAATAAGGTGATGCTGTGTGTATGGTGGGATTGGAAGGGCATTATTCAATATGAGCTGTTACCGCCAGGCAGGACTATCGATTCTGAACTCTACTGTGAACAACTGATGAGATTAAAGCAAAAAGTTGAGAGAAAGCGGCCGGAATTAATTAACAGAAGGGGTGTGATTTTTCATCATGATAACGCTAGACCTCACACATCTTTAGCCACTCAGCAAAAATTAAGAGAGTTTGACTGGAAGGTGTTAATGCATCCGCCGTATAGTCCTGACCTTGCACCTTCTGATTTCCACCTGTTTCGGCCTCTTCAGAATTCTTTAGGCAATGTCAGGTTAACATCACGAGAAGACTGCCAAAACCACTTGTCGTGGTTTTTTGAACAGAAGTCCCAAAATTTCTATAGTAATGGGATCATGTCTCTACCTACAAGATGGCAAAAAGTTATCGAACAAAATGGCACCTACATACTTTAGTTAAATGTAAATAAACTTTAGTAAAAAATGTTTTGAATTTTCATATAAAATACGAAAAGACTTTTTCCCCAACCTAATATATATATATATATATATATACCTTGTTGTGTTTTTAGGGTTCCGAACCTCAAAAGGAAAAACGGAACCCTTATAAGATCACTTTGTTGTCCGTCTGTCTGTCTGTCTGTCTGTCTGTCTGTCTGTCTGTCTGTCAAGAATTTCTATGTCGAGAATGCGTGGAGGTATCAAGCTGAAATTTGAACTGTATACTCAGGTCTACGGTCCCATGAAGTTAAAAAAAAATCAAACTGCTAAGTTTACGTAGAAAAAAGTTACGGCCGTTTATTCAGCAAAAAACGCATATTTCGACACAATCAAGGGAATCAAAACCTATAGGGTACTTCCCGTTGACCTAGAACTATGAAATTTGGCAAGTAACATCGTTATAGACTACAAGTACAGGAATAAATCTCAAAACTATACATTTGTAAATAGATCTTAAAAAATAGGGGGTCTAAATTTTTTATAAGGTGTCGAAATTTCAAATTGAAACTATTAGTTCAAATGGGGTATCATATGAGTTCGGTTTTCGATTTTGTGCAGAGCAAACGTGTCGAACGCAAGGCGCTAGTGCTCTAGTTAAAAGTGTCGACGCAGCGGCTACCGCCGTCACGCCGCTAACCAGTGCAGTGCGCGTCGCGATGACCCACTTACGCAATACGCTGTGCGAACAATTGTTAAGGCGAAGCCATATCGTTTAAAATAATATATGTTTAGTAAATCTAAAAAAATGGCAAGTGGTTCCCCAACTACGATCAAAGTGACTACTGAGAATGAGATGATTCTCTACTCTCACTATAAAAATGAGAAAGCAGCAAGAGAAAAGCTAGAATGTCAGGTTCATCATTTGCAAACACAACTAGAAAATCTGCAGCGAGAAATAGAGAAACTGCAGAAAAATAAAGAGCAGGAACAGCTTCCTATCTCTTCTAATGACAGTACCAATGCTAAATATAACTCCTCTCAACCTGCGGAATATTGTACGGACGAAGAAGAGTTGGCTAAAGAAACTGGTTGGGTACGTGCAAAAAATAGAAAGAAAAGAAAGCTGATAAACTCACCGTCCCCCACTACTAGTCCGGGCATTACAAATGAGCCCCAGTTAAAAATAAACAAAAAAATACCGTCCCCGCCGCCAATAATTGTGGATGGAGTTAAAGATTACCAAAAATTTTATGATTTTTTGGTAGAAGGCGTATTAGGCGACCCATTTACAATAAAAATGTTAAGTGGGGATAGTGTAAAAGTGAACGCCGACAATGAAGAAACATACAGGTCAATCACGAAACGTCTCACCTCCAATAACTGTGCATGGCACTCATATGAGAATAAGCAAGATCGTCCTATAAGAGTGATCGCTAAAAAACTGCACCATACGTGCATGCCAGAAAGAATAGTTGAAGAATTACAGTTCAAAGGATATAAAATAGAAAGTGCAGTAAACAAATTAAGATGGAAAAATAAAGAACCATTAAATATGTTTATGCTCACTTTTAAGAACGATGAAGATATTAATAAAATCTTTGACATAAAATGTATACTAGGATGTAGAGTAGAAATCCACTCCCTTAAGACACCGAAGCTGGTCCCTCAATGTAAACGTTGTCAGGCCTACGGTCATACACAAAAATACTGTTCTAAAGAACCACGATGTGTTAAGTGTACTGGCAAGCACCTAACCAAAGATTGCCAAAAGTCACCACAAGATAAACCAAAATGCATACACTGTGGCGAACAACACCCAGCAAATTACAGGGGGTGTGTGGTTGCCAAAGAGCTACAAAGCTTCAAATACAAGAATTTGAAGAAAAAGCCACATACTCAACAGCAATCCTCTATGACAAAAATAAACAAAACATGTGTAGTAACGCAGTCAGTACCACAACCATGGCAACAAGACAAAAGTAAGACTGAAAAAACGACTTACGCTCAAATCACCGCCAAAAAAGTAAAAGATGCTCAGCCGAATACTGACATCGAAGAAAAATTAAATAAAGTACTCATATTAATGACATCATTTGATGAGCGCCTTAAAAAGATGGAAAATAGTACTAAAAAGACTATAACTAAAAGCAAATCATGAATTATTTTCTCAAAATCATGGCTTGGAACTCCAATGGGCTACTCCAACATCAAAATGAATTGCAGTTAGTCCTAGATACAGAAAAAATTGATGTGTGTTTAATTTCTGAATCACATTTCACTAAACAGTCATTCATTCAATTAAAAGGATACAAAATATACCACGCACTACATCCTGATAACTGCGCAAGAGGAGGTAGTTCCATAATCGTGAAAGAAAATCTCTACCACTACGAATGCCACAAGTGTGAAGAACGAGAAATACAAGCTGTAGCGGTATGTATTAAAACTAAAAAATACCCGATTACTGTTTCAGCAATATATTGCCCGCCCAGATACTCGCTGAAAAAAGATCAATATATTAACTTCTTACAAAAGCTTGGAACTAGGTTTATCCTTGGAGGTGACCTAAATGCCAAAAATGTATACTGGGGTTCCAGACTAACCACAGCCAAAGGACGAGAATTACTGAAAGCTATAAAAGAAAATCAATGTGACGTATTATCGACTGGAAAACCAACTTATTGGCCCACTGATCCACAAAAAATTCCAGACCTGATTGATTTTTTTATCTGTAAAATATATCTACTAATTATATGAGTGTTGAAGACGGTTATGATATGAGCTCAGATCATTCGCCTATTATTTTAAATTTAAGTGATACTGTTATATATAAAGAAAACAATCCAACATTAGTAAATAGAAGGACTGATTGGGAGAGTTTTCAAATAGACTTAGAAAATAAAATTAATCTTAATGTACCGCTCCGCAATGAAGAGCAGCTAAATTTCGAAGTAGAAAAATTTACTGTCGATATCCAACTGTCGGCATGGCAAAACACTCCAGACATCCATAGAAAATCCAAAGGAAACAGATATCCGGAAGAAATTATGAATTTGGTAGCTCAAAAAAGGAAACAAAGAAAAATTTGGCATCAAACACGATCGCCTCGCGATAAACAAATATTGAATAGCCTCACTAAAATGCTTAGAAAAGTGATACAGACTTTCAAAGACGAATCTCTTAAAACTCGCTTAGAAAAATTAACCAGTGATAGCAGGACTAACTATTCTCTCTGGAAAGCTACTAAAACTGTAAAAAGGCCAATTATGCAAATACCCCCAATAAGAGAAGAAAATGGAAAGTGGGCCATAAGTAATGAACAAAAAGCAAAAAGGTTCGCTGAGTACTTGGAAAAAATTTTTCAACCCAATGAAGGATCTGATGACCTGAGATGCGACGATACTTCGAAAGAAGAGGCAGACATAAAGTTTGTAACACCAAAAGAAGTTGCGAATGAAATAAAGACCAATATTGATTCTAAGAAAGCACCAGGTTACGACCTCATAACGGGAGAAGTCCTACTTAATCTTCCTCATAAGGCTCTGGTTAAATTAACGAACCTTATTAATGCTGCGTTCAGGTTAAAATTAGTTCCGGATATCTGGAAAGTAGCTGAAGTAATTATGATAGCAAAACCGGGTAAACCGCCTCATGAAACGACATCATACAGGCCGATTTCATTATTGCCAGTTATGTCTAAATTATTTGAAAAGCTTTTGCTCAAACGACTAAAACTCATACTAGATGAAAAAGGTTTGATACCGCAACATCAGTTTGGATTTAGAGAGAAACACTCTACCATAGACCAAGTGCATAGAATCACAAATATTATAGAAAAAGCATTGGAAGAAAAGAAAGTGTGCTCCACAGTATTTCTGGACGTCGCACAAGCTTTTGATAAAGTTTGGCATAAAGGTTTAATGTATAAGATCAATAAAATGTTGCCAAAGCAGTATGCTGCAATACTAGAGTCATATATCTCTCACCGAATGTTTAGAATCAGACAAGAAGACGCATACTCTGATCTAAAGGAAATTAAAGCTGGGGTACCTCAAGGAAGTGTCTTAGGTCCGGTCCTGTATCTATTATACACTTGTGATATTCCCAATTTAGAAAATAATACAATTGCGACTTTTGCCGACGACACTGCCATAATGTCTGTTGGGAACACACACAAAGAAGCAGTTGAGAAAACCCAAATTGCCATCACAAAAGTTCACAACTGGACACAAAAATGGCGAATTAAACTAAATGAGTCAAAATCGGTTCATATTGACTTCACAAACAAAAATCCGCACTACCATCCAGTGTTTTTAAATAATCAGCAGATCCCGTATGTCAATACGGCCAAATATCTAGGTATGACCCTAGACGTGAAATTACATTGGAAAGCTCACGTCAAGAAGAAACGAGAGGAGTTAGAGATACGATACAAAAACATGTATTGGCTGCTCGGGAGGAACTCTAGCTTGTCGATTCACAATAAATTACTAATGTATAAGCAAGTCCTTATGCCAGTTTGGACTTATGGAGTACAGTTATGGGGCTGTACGAAACAGAGTAACAAACAAGTTATTCAGCGCTTTCAAAATAAAGTACTCAGGGGCATTGTAAATGCACCGTGGTATTTCAAAAATGACTATCTCCATCGGGACCTTAAAGTGGAGTTTGTGGACAAAGTGATACAAAGATATGCAGAAGCTCGTGAACTTAGACTTCATCACCATGTGAATCCAGAGGTAGTCAAACTTCTCGATAACACAGACCTAGTGAGAAGACTCAAAAGAACAAAACCTTTTGAGTTAGTGTAGTAATAAGTGAGACAATGCTAGTGATAGTGCATTAAATATAACACAATAAGAAAGTGTTTCACCTTAATAGACACTAAGAAAAGTCAATGGACATTATTCTTAGACTATAATATTTAGAAGTTTATGTTAAAGTTAAATTACTTATTAGCCCATAAGCTAGATTGTAATATGTTAAAGTTATAATACTTTACAAAAAAAAAAAAAAAAAAAAAAATATGAAAGGGCTTGATGTACACATTGCAAAATATATTTATTTGTTTTTTTCGTCGCATTATTTCTTATTTATAATGAAAAATATCAAATTTAATAATGATACTACGTACGGAACCCTCGGTGGGCGAGTCCGACTCGCACTTGTCCGGTTTTTTTTTACATTGCATTGCCTTCATCATCATCATCATCAGGTCATTTTAGTCTCCACTTTAGAAGCACGACCCTCTCTCGTCTGTCCCAGACAGAAGGAGGATTTGGCCTACACTCCCCACGCTGGCCAGACGGGTTGGCGAGGCCTGATCGATGTTTGGTACTACCAACAATGTATTTCCCTTAGTCGCCTTGTACGACATCTACGGGACGAGACGGAGTGATTCTATTCTAGTTTGCCGGAAACCACACGGCCAAAGTCTTAAATATTGAACCGCTATTTTGAAATCGATAAAAAAATTAACAATAACACAGACGTAACCGAAGTTATGCTATGTCTGATGCCGATCAATAACAGTTATCCTTCATTTGACAAAATTAATCATCACATTCAACAGAATTAATTATGCATATTGACAAAACACAAAAACAATTTTCATTCCGTAACTCAAATGAAAAGCAACAAAAGGTAAAGGAATAGGTGTAACGGACAACAATGGCTCACTGTGAGGTTTAGTTGACAGAGAAGAGACACAAGCGGAAATTTAGCGCATATAGCGGAAAGCTTACACCGTTGGGTATCTTTGGAACAGTCCATAAATCATTCAAAGTCTTTATTTGATATAGACAGATAGATAATATTTTTATTTGTATACTGAAACACACAAAATACAGAAACTTACAATTATTCTAATAACAAAACAGAACATAGAACAGTTCTTCCCCAGACCCCCAGTCCAACCGCGAGCTAGAGATGGGCGTTGAATGAACGAACCGTTTTTTTAAACTGTTTTTTGTGCGTGAACGATTAAACTAGTTTACAGTTCACAGATAAACTAGTTTATTCTTCGACTGGTTGATGAGTCCGTTGCGTCGCGTCGCGATCGTCTCGTCTCGTCCAGTGACTTGATAAATGAGATTTTCGTTCTTTTACGATTACCAATCGCTTATGTGAAATAAATAAATTAACATTTTTGGACAATTTACACAGCGCCATCTAGTCCCAAATTAAGCGCAAAGCTTGTGTTATGGGTACTAGACAACTGATAAATGTACTTAAATACTTTTTTTTTGCAAATACATAGTTATAATACATAGAAAACACCCAGACCAAGACCAACACACATGTGCATGCACACAAATGTTTTTCTTGTGCGGGAATCGAACCCGCGATCTCGGAGTCAAAGTGGCCATTGCTAACCATTCGACCACCGAGCTCGTATCGTGAAGAAATAGTCTTATCGACGACGACGTAAACTAGTCGAAAATTAGACTGTTTTTTAAACTAGTTCATCGTCGACGGTATACGGTCTCGTCGCGTCGACTGTAAAATCGTCGACCAACGACCCACCACTACCGCGAACTATCATCTAATACTATACTACAGCTGCCCACGTACAAACCTAAGCCCCTTCCCCCGTTCCGGTCTTATATCGTGTTAATACTGTTATATTTGTGATTATGCTTTTATATCAATGATTAAATTCAGAAATTAATAAACAGATTCCATTTTTTTTATTCATGGACAAATTACACACGACTATGTAGTCCCAAACTAAGCAAAGCTTGTACTATGGGTACTAGACAACTGATATTATACTTAATAACATTTTTTGTAAATGCATACATATAATACATAGAAAACACTCAGACCAAGACACACAGACATGTTCGTTCATGCACACAAATATTTGTCTTGTGCGGGGCGTCCCCGGAACCGGCAACCTCGGAGTCAAAGTGGCCATTGCGCCATTGCTAACATAAGGACGAGAGATAGAGGCCAAATCTTTGATCAAAATTTGGCCTACACTCCCCACGCTATCCAAACGGGTTAGGGAAGCCTGATCGATATTTGATAATGTATTTCCCTTAGTCACAGCATAGTAATACAACCAGACTTTAACTTCATACTAGGGCCCAAATCGGCGCACGCACACAGTTAAGCGTCATTTACACGACCGCTCAAGAAGTTTTGGTGACACCAAAGTAGTCTCCACTACAGGAGCACGATCCTCTCTCGTCCGTCCTCTAGGACGGACGGACGAGAGAGGATCGTGCTCCTGTAGTGGAGACTAAAATGGACCTGATGATGATACAGTAGACACAGCGGTGGGAATGTGGGCCCTCGTAGCCGCTTTTGATTTCCACGCTGATACTTAAGCCTCTGCTTTAGCTTCTTGGACAAAAATACAACCCATTATATTAATAATTACGAATCGACTGGTAACCAAGGACACCTGTGATTCTTTATTATTTACGGAGTTGGCACATTAATATTTCTGTACGTGCGTGGAAGGTGGTTCAAATATATTATTATTTTCATTGTAAATGGGAAACGAGGTGATATATTATAAAGAAATAAAATCTGAAAATAAATAATATTCCTAGACAAGTTACACCGCGCCATCTTGTTTAGTAGTTTAGGGTGTAGCGGTCCATCAACATCTTTGAACCAAAGCCAACTTCACCTGCACGCGGTGCACCCTGCTGACTGACTAACGAAGCTCTGGCGAAAAGAGAGGTAGGGAGCGTCATTGTAAGCTACCCGACTGGGAAATGTACCTCCACCTCATAGAATACCGCTGGCGACACTAAAATTCCCGCCATCTTACTTTTTATCTCACGGATTCTTGAAAGCAATCAGTGACAAAATAATTGGCTGCTCGGTCAATTTTAACTTTTTAACCGCGATAAATCTAAAGAAAAGCTAGTAAAATTATTGCACTGGAAATGATTCTCAGGCTTTAATTATTTTTTAATTTAAAGGGATGTAAGTGGTTCATCAACATCTTTGACCCAAAGCCAACTTTACCTGCACGCGGTGCACCCTGCTGACTGACAAACGAAGCTCTGGCAAAAAGAAAGGTAGGGAGCGTAATTGTAAGCTGTACCTGACTGGGGAATGTACCTCCACCTCACAGAATACTGCAGCCAAATAACAATTCCCTTGAGGGTTGTTGTGTTCCTGCGAGTGAGTGAGGTCACCAGAAAGGAGATGCTGCGTTGGCAGCGGGAGTGGCGCCGCGCGAGTGATATTTTATGTTGCGAGCGTTAATATGGCTACCCTAACCACTTCAACCAAATAAATAAAATATATTTTGCAATGTGCACATCAAGCCCTTTCATATGATACCCCATTTGAACTAGTAGCATCAATTTCAAATTTCACCCCCATAAAAAATATAGACCTACTAATTTTCAAGATTTAATGACAAATGTATAGTTTTGTGATTTATTCTTGTATTTGTAGTCGATAACGATGATACTTGCCAAAAAAAAAGCAACGCCGGCCAAAGGCCAAACACTATCTATTGATGGGTTCATTTGTCTCTAGCTCCCAGGTGTTTTCCACTACTGATAATTGTTAAAGCAAGTCAGTGGATTTTCCTGTGTATCACCTTTTGGCAGCTTGATAACTCTGACCTCTACAAACCCGCAGATAAATAAATAAATATTGTCAGACAAATTACACAGCGACATCTAGCCCCAAAGTAAGCGAAGCTTGTGTTATGGGTACTAGACAACTGATAAACATACGTAAATACATAGAAAACACCCGGACTAGGACAAACAGACATGTTCATGCACACAAATATTAGTCCTATGTGGGAATCGAACCCACGAGCGTTGGTGTCGAAGCCGCGTCATTGACCGCTACGGCACCGAGCTCGTCATGATGATGAGCAGGATCCGGCGTACGCTCTAAACACCTTCGATTGAGAAGAGATTCCGTATCTCAACAAAGGATGAATATGGCTGTATAATAATAGATTACTGGTCCGCCTCTAAAGGCCTCCGCAGATGCGGGACTTTTATCCGTGGACTTTTGACACGAGTGTCGTCGGACACGTGAGCGTTAAGCTGCATTCACGTTTTACTGACGTGGTGACATGCAGTGCCGCAAATGGGGCGGTGCCACCGGTGCCCACGCACAGGGCGTAGACTCTGAGGAGCGCAAGAATGGCCAGGCCAGGCGGGACTATTATTTTTTGGGTTTGCTCAGGAGCAAAATTAATTAAAAAAACCGGACAAGTGCGAGTCGGACTCGCCCACCGAGGGTTCCGTAGGTACGTAGTATCATTATTAAATTTGATATTTTTCATTATAAATAAGAAATAATGCGTCGAAAAAATAAATAAAATATATTTTGCAATGTGTACATCAAGCCCTTTCATATGATACCCCATTTGAACTAGTAGTTTCAATTTGAAATTTCGACACCCTATAAAAAATATAGACCCCCTATTTTTTAAGATCTATTTACAAATGTATAGTTTTGAGATTTATTCCTGTACTTGTAGTCTATAACGATGTTACTTGCCAAATTTCATAGTTCTAGGTCAACGGGAAGTACCCTATAGGTTTTGATTCCCTTGAGTGTGTCGAAATATGCGTTTTTTGCTGAATAAACGGCCGTAACTTTTTTCTATGTAAACTTAGCAGTTTGATTTTTTTTTTAACTTCATGGGACCGTAGACCTGTGTATACAGTTCAAATTTCAGCTTGATACCTCCACGCATTCTCGAAATAGAAATTCTTGACAGACAGACAGACAGACAGACAGACAGACAGACAGACAGACAGACAGACGGACAACAAAGTGATCTTATAAGGGTTCCGTTTTTCCTTTTGAGGTTCGGAACCCTAAAAACTAATTTTATCAGGATAAATTCCCGCTGCACCCCCAGTGCTCGATTCCAACACATACGTACCTACATGCCAGTATCATCAAACAAACAAGGGCGCAGTTATAGAAGCTCGCACAGGGCGCAGAAAAGGCTATTTACGGTCGCCAGTGGGTGACACGTGGCGCATCAGCACAGAATATCTAAGTGAGCAATGTGTTGTGACGTGACGTGTCGCAACAGTAGCGATTCCGGTTATGACGTAACCGGAATCGCTACGGATACGGAGTACGGTCGGAATGGGAGCGGTCGGGTAACACGCACGTCAGAATGTGTACACAGTGTTCTAATGTTCATAGGCTGTATTAACCTAAAATGGCTGGCTGTGTGGTTTCCGGCAGACTAGGATATAATCACTCCGTCTCTTCCCGTGGATGTCGTACAAGGCGACTAAGGGAAATACATTATAAAATAAACATCGATCAGGCCTCCTCAACCCGTCTGGCCGGCGTGGGGAGTTTAGGCCAAATCCTCCTGTCTGGGACGGACGAGAGAGTGTAGTGGAGTGAGACTGTAGTGGAGACTAAAATGACCTGATGATGATGATGATGATCATCATCAGAACGCGTCAGAACGACATTTATGCGAACTAGAACAGCTAGTCATCATATGAAAATACGACACATGTCGTCATGTCAACAGGCAATTTGATCTACACTACTTTGCGTGCTTCCGCCACCAATTAGTTAATGCTAACTATTGCCGGCCGGCACCCACCCACCGTTAGTAGATGCATGCGACTGCCGTGGCTGCGTTGGTCGTCTCTGCTCTGAATCTGGAACAGAAGAAACGCGCAACTCTGAAGCGATCTATTTTGACGCACAAAAAATTCCGTGGTTTAAATTCCCTTATCTACACAGGCCTTTAATATTCCAAGTACTGTATTTTAATTTACCTCCAAATAACCCCTCGACGTGCCACAATGGTGAACCAGTGAACATAATTCACTGCACAATGTCGCAAAGCACAAAACATTGACATTCAATTCAGCGACAGCCATTTGGCGCAGGTGTATTCCGTTCCTAATAACAGAACACGAAATTTGGATACAAGTTGATATATGTGCTTTTTTGAGAAAGAAAGAAATAATGCTGACTTGGGATCCTGCTTGTTGACGAGCCTGATGGTCGAATGGCTACAAATGGTTACTTTGACTCCGAGGTCGCGGGTTCGATCCCCGCACAAGACAAGCAGTGTGGACGTGTCTGTCTGTCTTGGACTGGGTGTTTTCTGTGTATGTATTATATGTATGTATTGGCCGTGTGGTTTCCGGCAGACTAGAATGGAATCACTCCGTCTCTTCCCGTGGATGTCGTACAAGGCGACTAAGGGAAATACATTATAAAACATCGATCAGCCCCCTTACCATCATCTCTTATTGCGATTCAATAACTGAATAGATTGCTTATTCATACTAATGAATAAGCGACTCTTTCCATTCCATTTGAAAGAGTCGCTTATTTATTGGTGCACTATCCCAAAACATTAGATGGATTTTAATGCGCTGCGGGGTATATTTACATTTTTTTAAAAATAAAAAAATATTAGATTATTTATTTATTTTTTAATCCAACTTCGGTAGCCCGCTTAATGCGAAACGGTCATACCGTAAGATATCGATTAAGTGATAGGTACAGCTTGCATACTTGTTGTGTTTAAAGCGCCAAATTGTCATCATAAAAGATTTTGCTTAGACGTCAGATGCTTATTCGAGTTCAGCGATATACTTACATAAGAGCAAATTTCATCATAGGCGGTTTAACATAATAATGGAAACAAATTATAGTAGCTAGCTATTATTTAATAGGCCAACTTGCCAGAATTTCTCACAGAATACCGCAGCCAAATAACAATTCCCTTGAGGGATGTTGTGTTGCTGCGAGTGAGTGAGGTCACCAGAAAGAAAGAAACGAAGGCGTTTAAAGCAACGAAACGGCGACCCCTTAGTGTTGCTGGTTGCTGATCTCCATGGGCTGTGGTGATTGCTTTCCATCTGGTAACCCACATATTCGTTTGCCCCCCTCTCATATAAAAAAATCAATCATATAATATATATATATATATATATACAAATATATATGATTGATTTTTTATATATATATAAAAAATCAATCATATAAAATATATATATATATATATATTACAAATATAATTTGACTGGTTATCGAGAGGTCGTGAGCTCAAGTCCTACCTACGCGGGGAGGTGAGGTTTTCCATTAAAAATATATTAATATGAAATATAATAAGATTGCTCATTTAATAGATTTCATTTTAGTGTTTATTCGCAAATTATTATTTTTCAATGACGTTACTAGTTTTAATATATCAATAGACTAAGAGCCCGTAACTATCAGGTTTTCGTAATTTTATAAAACCTCATAGTTTCTTTGTTCATGCCCCTAACACATGTAAGAGTGATCAGCGAGTATGGAGTTTAGATCACCGTAGCTTTGGCAGATAATGGCAACAAAGGTGTAAAATATTGCTCACCAAAATTTCAAGGTATAAAATAGGTACAAAATTATTTTTATTTTCTTCGGCATAATAACAGACAGTCATTAATTTTTCAAATACTTCATATGGTAGCATCCCCTAATAGGGGCACTTAAACTTTACTAATCGTAATTATACTTAAGTAATCTAAACTGAGGGAACTATCAAAATATGTTTTCTTAGTAGCGTCATAGTTATTAATTTTTTTAAACCCTTATTACCTGTTATCTGCCAAACCCACGATGATCTCCATACTCGCTGATTATTCTTATCTATAAATAAATAATAAATAAATAAATATTTTCAGACAAATTACACAGCGCCATCTAGCCCCAAAGTAAGCGAAGCTTGTGTTATGGGTACTAGACAACTGATAAACATACGTAAATACATTTTTTTTTTTTTTTTTTTTTGTAAATACATACTTATGATACATAGAAAATACCCAGACTAAGACAAACAGACATGTTCATGCACACAAATGTTTGTCCTATGTGGGAATCGAACCCACGAACGTTGGTGTCGAAGCCGCGTCATTGACCGCTACGCCACCGAGCTCGTCGAAATATGTTATAGCATATGTTAGGGGCATGCACATTAAAACTTTCAGCTTTTATAAAATAATGAAGGTTTGTCGGTCACAGGCTCTTACTTTATAACTATAACCGGTCATTTGCCATTTTAATATCAACCCTTACTATCTGTGCCATAAATCAGCCGTAAATTGGGGTTACTAGGGGGCACTTTAAACAACCTTGTGTATACCATCACGCTAACTTTATGATACCAATAAATACTAGCCGCTGAAGGGTTGAGCTGAAATAGAAATTTAAAAAAAAACCTATTAGTGATATGAATTGCCATTCAGCGTGGCAGTGCTGCCAGCCTTCTGGGCACGATGCCTTTTGCCAGTGATGCGGAGGAATTTTTTGACGCGGTTTAGTTATGATGACGTTTAGTGATGAAGAATGACTTATTTATATTGTTACTAGCGGCCGCCCGCGACTTCGTACGCGTGGAGTTAGTTATTTGCAAATAATTTTTAATTACATTCGAAAAAGCTAAATACCTAATGAAAGGAAACAAAAAAATTAAAAACAATCAATATCTAGACGAATTTGTAGAATCAATAAAGTCGACGAATATTATTTTTTAAAACCTAAAGTACTTTTTATTGTTATAATAAAACATCCCTCCTTATAATAGTAAGTATGTAGTTGTTTTCAATATTTTTTATACTTAAATATCATTTAAAATCCTTCTGCCATAATTACTTTAACTTCAATAACATGGGATTTTCATACAAATTTCCAACCCAACGGGGGTTGGAAATAAAGGGGTTGATTTCTAAAGATACATTAACTCTTAACTCCAAAAAGGGGTTGATTTCTAAAGATACATTATTAGTACACCTCCACACCATCTATAGAGCATACATTTTAAATTTCAAGTTTCTTACTTTAAAAACATAGAACTTTCATACAAACTTCCAACCCTCGTTTTTACCCCAAAATGGTGTTGATTTCTAAAGATACATTATTAGTACACCTCCACACCATCTATAGAGCATACATTTTAAATTTCAAGTCTCATAACTTCAAAAACATAGAACTTTCATACAAACTTCCAACCCCCGTTTAACCCCAAAAAGGGGTTGATTTCCAAAGATACATTATTAGTACACCTCCACACCATCTATAGAGCATACATTTTAAATTTCAAGTCTCTTACTTCAAAAACGTAGAGCTTTCATACAAACTTCCAACCCCCGTTTTAACCCCAAAAAGGGGTTGATTTCCATAGATACAATATTAGTACACCTCCATACCATCTATAGAGCATGCATTTTAAATTTCAAGTCATTTACTTCAAAAACATAGAACTTTCATACAAACTTCCAACCCCCGTTTTAACCCCAAAAAGGGGTTGATTTCCAAAGATACATTATTAGTACACCTCCACACCATCTATAGAGCATACATTTTAAATTTCAAGTCTCTTGCTTCAAAAACATAGGACATGTTCATACAAACTTCAACCCCCATTCTACCCCCTTAGGGGTGGAGTATCGTAAAATCCGTTCTTAGCGGATGTCTACACCCTATAAGGAACCTACCTGCCAAATTTCAAGTTTGTAGGTGTTATAGTTTCTGAGATTTCGTGATGAGTGAGTGAGTGATTTACTCTTTTATATAATATATAGATTACACGCCTGTAATTTTAATACTTTCATGAAGAGATCCCTCTAAAGAATAAGTCCGCCTTTGTACTGCTTTGTTTTGCATTTTATTTGTTTTACTTTTGATGTACAATAAAATTATAACAAACAGACTTTTCGGTGTATAAAACATTTTTCATAAAAATGTTTTGTAGAAACACAAACACCATCTGTTTACCTCGATAATGCCTTAGCGGCGAAACCGGTCGGTAAAAATAAATATAATAACGTGGAACAGTACAAGTGCTTTATTATAACATTATGATAATAATGTTCCACCAAGTGCCAACAATCAACAGTATCAACTTATTTTTGAGTATAGATAATATATAAGCATAGATTCAGCAACGCGAGAACTACATAATCCGATGTATGTACACGAACGTATTACAGTAAGGGTCCCGTAGAGGCTAAGTTACCGGGTTACTGCTAATTGGTACGCCGCGGAACTGTTATGGTTACTAGTGACGTCACACTCTTTTCTGACAGTTTCAGAGTTCCGCGGTAAAATAACAATAAATCACATTGGAAAGTTTGTTTGCTAAAAACTAAATAAGTACAATGTTTTAATGTACGATGTAAGTAATGTGAGTGCATAATCAGAAGGCCAATTCTCGTAAATTTTCTACGAACGCTGATTGACAGTTGACCGAATTGAGATTGAATTGTGAATTGACGAAAATTATATACTTGATTTCATTAATTAATTATTAACAATTCTTGTTATTGGCAAAGTAACATTCTTAGTTTGTTTAATTTTCACTCATAGTTCGATATAATACCGCTTAAATTTAATTTTGAAGTTACATATTGTGTTACGAGAATACCAAATGTGACATTTGTGAGATCGAGACTGGATCGAAACTGAATTTTGACTATATTTTAATTACGAGAATTGCCCCTCTGTAACTATGTTGAAACAGCGAACAATATTATAGTGAAGGTACGTTGATTGTTTCCTATTAATATGTATTAGTAACCTAGAATACTAAATGTAAGTGGAATACATTGTGTAATCTTGTTTTGGTTTAAGTTTGTAGATTATATAGTGTATTAATAATGTATTTTGGTTGGCTGTTGATTACAAATAAATAAATAAAGTGTACAGTGCTACAAACTTATCTGACCCGGTGGCCAAATTTAGTACTAAAGCCGCCATCTTGTAATGTAGTATTGCCAGGTACAATTAATTTACTTACCGCGTATGCACATTCCATTGAGGTGTATTTTTTTAAATACATATTATGTTTTTCTACACATATTTCATTTCTTACAATAAAAAAATCGTCAACGAGTTGTTTCTGTGTAATATTATAACTCTCTAATATTATATAATAGCTATGATCGCGACTTAACGTGGTGCATTTTTAAAACTAATTAACAAAAAATAGAAGGCAATTGATATTTAATTAAAACACCACACAACACAATTAATAAGTATATCAATGCTATTATTTTAATAGTGTATATATTTCTTTGATTTTTACGTTTCCTCTAAAACGGGCGGCATTTCGTTTAATAGCAACACTTCAGTCGATCGTACCGCCCCCGCCACCGGGCCAGATAAGTTTGTGGCACTATAGTTAGGTTAAGTTGTGAAGTTAACAATTCCCTCGACGGTGTTACAGGACAAGTAGGATTGTTTCGAAAAAGCATATCAGTTGCGAAAAGTTGCATGTTTCAGCAATTGAGCAACGTGATGGAGTATGCTCTAAACCTCTTCGATTGAGGGGAGACACGTATCTGAACAGTGGAATGATTATGGGTTGTTTCCGAGAATTAGTTTGTGGCGCTGCTGGTATGTTTTGTTTCTCTAAACAAAGTGGCTTTCCGCGTCTGTCTGTTTATCTTATAATTCCTCCAACAATACGTGACGAATATTGATACGGCATTACCTAGCAGTTAGATATTTATTTACGGAAAATTATTATATATAATTATTATTATATATATAATAATTTACTATAATAATAGTAGTCTAAGAAACTGTTGCATAATAAGGGTTATTAAAATACGAGTGTGAGTTTAAAACATGAGCCGAAGGCGAGTGTTTTAATAGACCACACGAGTATTTTAATACCTAATTATGTGCAGTTTCATACACTACTTTATCTAATCTCATGAAATATATGATAATAATATTTTAAATACAACCATGAAGTTAATTTAACAGCTATAATTCTTACCTATAAATCCATTTGCAGATCGAGCACGCGTAGTGCGCATGCGCGACGCGCCGCGCGGCGCCGCGTTCACAGATTATGTAGAAAAATTTTGCATAGTTGCAATGTATTTGCATTGCAACCTGTTTAAAATACCTGTATCCAGGGCTGAAGCTGTATCGAAATGGTAAAAAAGTTATTTTACGATACAGTTGTCCATAGAAGAGCTGTATCGAAAAATAACTTTTTAAATTTATTTTGACAGCTTGTGCGTAAAGACTGTCATTATGATACTGTGTTCAGTTTTTTAATGTGTAAATTTCAGTATGAGATTAGATATATAATATTACGGTAATTTATTTATTTATTATTTATTTATGGCAACAAACAGTCATGTAATAAATTACATATAATCTTGAAAAATATTGTTAAACGTATAAACTAAAGTAGTGCCAGTATATATTTCTATAAATTACATTTTTTTTTTTTTTTTTAATTCTGCTTCTCATAACATGCGGTCAAATAAAGTTGACAATAATGGCGAACAGAAATAAAAATAAGATTTAAGCTTATGATAAATTTTGAATTTTCTATATAGTTATATTGTTACATAAAAATCAACAAAATAGGTAAGACACATAATTTACGTCTTAGTTCATATTTTAATGTGGTCAGTGAAGTATTAAATATATCAATATCATTGAATTCCTTATTGTACATGTTGGTGCAACGATAGATAAATGAATTACTTGTGTAATTTTTACGTAGCCGCGGAGGGACAAAAAGAGGTAGTTTACGTGAGGGACGCACGGGTAGATGAACACGAGTAATGAAGGAGATTCTACTTAACAGTGACGGGGAATCAATTAAGTTATTAAGGATTTTATACAGAAAAACCAAGTGAATCATTTTGCGCCTATTACAAAGGCTAAACAAGCCATACCTACGCAGGGCATCATTGTATGACTCATTTAGTATATTGTTGCGATAATTATGAGATTATAAAAATTTATTTTGTACTTTTTCGATTCTATCTACATGTACTTTATAACATGGGCTCCATACCACACTGCAGCAGTCAAGAGTTGATCTGATAAATGAAAAATATAATATTTTAAAAGTGAGAGTTTTCTTGAAATCTTTACTGATTCTCAGTATGAAACCGAGTCTACGGAACGCGGTACTTATAATATTTTCGTACTGAAGTTTGAACGATAATTCAGAGTCCATTATTATAAATTGGGTTGTTGTTCATTCGTCACAAAGTAAATTTGTCACATTTTTGTACACTCCATACAATGGAAGTAAATTCGTCACATGCATAAAAAAATATATGTAAATTCGTCATAGGTAGGTAAGGGTTATTGTGAATTTGTCACAAGTCTTCATATTACGCCATTTTTGCATAAAGTACTGTTAGCAAACAAAATTATTGGTTAGTAGCTCTCGGAATTAAAGATAGATAATTAATGGCACAAAGCAGTCACAATATTACTATGATTTTTATATTAGATGTGAAGTAGTTAAATTATTAAACTTATATAATATCTTATTGCAGGCAAATCTACAATAAATATATATTTAATTGTAAGCAGAGTTGTGATTTTTATTTACGTCTATAAAAGACGTAAATACAAAATTAAAAAATGTGATTATTACTGTGATATAATTACATGAGAGATTTTATTTTTAATTTTATTATCTTGTTTTTCTTATAAATGTAAATTGTAGGCAAATCAGTTACCTGCAATTATGTTTATAATAATTTATTAGTTTATTATTTTTGGCTTTTCATTCTTTTCGGCGGTTTAATTTATTTGTTAAAAGTTTTTATTTTATATTTTTTTGTGGCTAGAATGTACTAAATACTATATGCTTAATTTTATATGAGACCAAGTTCGTAGTATTTTTTTTTATACTACGTCGGGTGGCAGTCAAGCATACGGCCCGCCTGATGTGAAGCGGTTACCGTAGCCATATTAACGCACGCAACATAATATATCGTCCGCGCGCCGCCACCCCCGCTGCTAACGCAGCATCTCCTTCATTTCTGGTGACCTCACTCACTCGCAGGAACACAACAACCCTCAAGGGAATTGTTATTTGGCTGCGGTATTCTGTAAGGTGGATGTACATTCCCCAGTCGGGTAGCTTACAATTACGCTCCCTACCTCTCTTTTCGCCAGAGCTTCGTTTGTCAGTCAGCAGGGTGCGCCACGTGCAGGTGAAGTTGGCTTTGGTTCAAAGATGTTGATGAACCACTTACACCCCAAATGAGTATACCCTTTCCAATAAAAGAAGATTTATTAAAATCGGACTATTTTGTGAAAAGATATGTGTGGTCATACATTACAATCAGTGAATGAACAATCAATTATCCTCTGTTTTCCTACACTTAGGCTTGAATATTTTTTCCCAATTTATATGGGACCAACCCTTTCCAATAACAAAAGAATTATCAAAATCGGAATACTCTATAATAAGTTGTGCGTGATCATACATAAAAAAAAATATACGCGTCGAATTCAGAAACTCCTCCGTTTTTTCGTCGGTTAAAAATTGTGGGATTTTGATCGCTTTTAATAATAATGTATTTCAGGCAATGCTTACATTTATAAACAATACTTTATAAACTAACATACATATTTATATAAAAAACTTCTATAATTATGCACGCAAATTCGGCACTGTCAGCAGCGTATTCCGCGCGGTGTCCTGTAACCGGCCACCAAAGCGTTGAAAAACTACACCTGAAGGCCTGAATTCCTCCTTTGTGAAGGTCGACAGATGTTTTGTTAGAACCCTCACCACAAAGGAATTGAAGTTCACTCGGTGGCGCGATTCTAACCCTTCCACTCTCTAATTTAAGACTCCTTGCTTAAGTAGAACGGTGATTTTATGTAGACGTAAGCTGAAATTTTTAAAATTTCTCAATAGGTGCAGTAGGTCTTAAAACTGTGTGCTGTGCTTTTTATGTAGTCGTAAGGTTAACTTCTTGAAATTGCTGTGATTACGAAAAATAAATATTTTTTTTATTTTACTTATGTTAGATTTTTCTGCTGTCTGTACTGGAAAACCCAATGTGACGAATTTACAATAATCAAAATTAATATATGACGAATTTACTTATTAAAAATAGAACTGTGGCGAATTTACAGATACTTTTTTCTGTGACGAATTTACTTTGTGGCGAATGAACAACAACCCTATAAATTTAGTATATAAGTATAGTGTAACTTAAATAAGTTTATGGCATTAGAAAATTGGATTATAAATACTTACGGAACCCTCTTGTTCCATGCAACTCTATTTCTCTTTGACAGAGTTTTCCTCAGTCTTGCTTCAATTAAATGAATAATGTTTGCGAAGGGCGCGTTTTATGTTCCCACTTTTATGTTACTCTTTGTACATCTCGTGTGAACATTCACAATGGAATTCATTTGAGATCTTTTTGATGTATCCAGCGAATGAAAAAACCAAGAGGCCTTGTACAAACACTTTCTTTTGGCTTCAGAACTCATGTAAAGGAACATATGTGTACAAAGTTTCGACTAAACTGGTTCTGTGGATTTAGCAAAAATGTCTGATACATAAATGATCCTGTTAAGATTTTTTTTCCCGACAAACAAAAGAGAGAAATTTATTTATAGGCAATTTGATCTACACTACTTTGCGTGCTTCCGCCACCAATTAGTTCATGCAAACTATCGCCGGCCGGCACCCACCCACTACCGTTAGTAGTTGCATGCGACTGCCGTGGCTGCTTTGGTCTCTGCTCCAGCTGCTGTGGTCGACTCGGCGAATCTCCAACATCTGAAACAGGAGATACATGCGACCGCCGCTGCCCCGACTGCCGTGGTCGTCTCTGCGACACGTGTTTCGCCTCTACGCGAGGCATCGCAGAGTGTAGATCAAATTGCCTGTAAATTTGACTTCCGCAAAATAACACCTGAATCAATTAACTACCTAAGAAATTTATTTTTCAAGTGTAGGTATGTATAATTGAGACAGTTCTTCGTCCCCGAACAACTTTGTCTTTTATTAACCGACTCCAAAAAGTAGGTTTTTAATGTTTGTTACTTAATTACTCCGTGATTTATAAACCGATTTGAAAAAAAACTTTTTTTATTTGAATGAGTATACTTCCACATTGATCCCATATTTTTTTCATCATCATCATCATCAGCCTGTATCTACATACATAAATGTACAGTAATGTTTGGAGCCAGTTTTTTTTTTTTTGTTAAAACTATATGAATCTCAGGTTTGCTCATACGTGGAGTATTGTCCTCACCTGCCTGGACATAGCAGAAGCTTTTGATCAGGTGTGTTTTAAAGCATCCTTCAATCCACTCATTTCCTTCTTTTTCTACCTGAGAAACTTCTCTTCGCGTACTGAAAAGTTCTGCAACTCCTACCTCTGTCGCACCATTAAAAAGTGGAACATCTTGGCACATAAGTTTCCTTCTTCCTGCAACATGGGATCCTTCAAACGAAGCGTGAAGAAGCACCTCGTGAGGCAGCATGGCAGTATCAACTGACAGAACACTGTTATCTAGTCTTTTGTCAGATGCCGCTACAATTTGAGCTCCACTCTTCGCATACCAATTACAATTAGAAATCTATCATATCATATCATCTCTTTAGGCTTTTAATACCTTATTTGATATATTGCTGTCTCTCACATTGCTAACAGGGGAAGTCATCAAATTCCCAAGCTGCCTACTCCTACTAATTACTTCTGATTAAATTCGTTGTTAGTTCCAAGGCAGCCGTAGTTTTACCCCGGGACTGCAATGGACACTGTTCATTGCCTTTTTCGTGGTCGCCGCTTTTCATCCTGGCTACACAGAAAACACAGTGGTGGGAATGTGTAGTGGTGGTTACCAATTACCATGAAAAAATGCAGACAATACCGCGAGTACCAGCTAGTTTAAAATAATTGTATTAAACTTCAAGGTTTACACGCGCCAGGCTTCCTCCATCAAGCGCCAAGGCAACAAGGAACCAATCTCACCAGAAATTAGCAAGAATCAGTCCTTTTTTTCTCGCTCCATGGTCACGTAATCGCATTACAGCGCGAGATTAAAACTTGGTTCCGTTTAATCTCCGGAGTTACTCCCGAGATTTATGAGATAAAACAAACAAACGAACCAACATTGTTTTCAAGTTATAAGTTATTCTTCGAATGTATTGAAGAAGATTAATTTGGGCTCTGGAGAAATTCAAACATGGTTAAACTTAAAATAAATGTAATCCCATTGTTCCTAGAGTTTCACAGATTCAAAATTACGTTGAAAGACAATTTTCTAAAGAACTTATTACATTCAGTGTTATTCAAGGTGCACCCTGCTGACTGACAAACGAGACTCTGACAAAATAAGAGGTAGGGCATAGCATAGTTTTTAAACTGGGGAACTGACTAGGGAAGTACCTCCACGTCACAGAATACCGCCAAATAACAACTCCCTTGATAGTTGTTGTGTTCCTGCGAGTAAGTTAGGTCACCAGAAAGAAAGAAATATAAATATCCAATATTGATAGTGCCGATTAGTGCAGACAAGCCAGTGGCGTAGTAGCGTAACTACAGAGTGGCAGAGCGGGCAAAATGCCACGGGCCCCCGAACCAAGGGGGCCCCAGGATTGAGAAATTAGTACAAAAATAATATTTTTTTTAAGGCTATAAATTATACAAGATACAATATTTTAATAGGTAGGTACATTATCATATTTCATGAAAATAAAATTATAGATTTATTAACCAAAAATGTATTTTTGGGGTGTAAGCGGTTCATCAACATCTTTGAACCAAAGCCAACTTCACCTGCACGCGGTGCACCCTGCTGACTGACAAACGAAGCTCTGGCGAAAAGAGAGGTAGGGAGCGTAATTGTAAGCTACCCGACTGGACCTCCACCTCACCGAATACCGCAGCCAAATAACTATTCCCTTGAGGGTTGTTGTGTTCCTGCAAGTGAGTGAGGTCACCAGAAAGGAAGGAGATGCTGCGTTGGCAGTGGGGCTGGCGGCGCACTAGCGATATTTTTAATGTTGCGAGCGTTAATAAGGCTACGGTAACCGTTTTACATCAGGCGGGTACTTTAGTGTTGGTTACTTAGATGATTTATTAGAGAGGGCCCCATCTTCTGAGGTTCCATCTGATGAATTTGCCACGGGCCCCTGATGGTATAGATATGCTACTGAGACAAGCTGTCAAACCGTGTCAAAAAACGGTTCCATTCAACCAGTGCTACGTATCTCTTTCTACCATACAGTGAGACTGCTGGTGCCATCTCCCTCGCTCAGCCGTTTGTTCCTCTATTCCACTCTTCGATCATAGTTCTAGTATTCATGATCGAAGATTCCACTAGATGTATAAACTTTATCATCATCATCATCAGGTCCATTTTAGTCTCCACTACAGAAACACGACCCTCTCTCGTCCGTCCTAGACGGAAGGAGGATTTGGCCTACACTCCCACGCTTGCCAATCGGGTTGGAGAGACCTGATCGATATTTGATAATGTATTTCCCTTAGTCGCCTTGTACGACATCCACGGGAAGAGACGGAGTGATTCTATTCTAGTCTGCCGGAAACCACACGGTATAAAATAAACTTTATGCTTACTAGTTATCCCTACTAATATAAAAAAAGTGAATGCGAGTTTGTTTGTTACGCCTTCACACCGAAGCTACTCAGTCGATTATCATGAAACTTTGTACACATATTCTCAAAGGTATTAGCCAGCCACAAGCTTAGCGGTGTGGTTTCCGGCAGACTAGAATAAAATCACTCCGTCTCTTCCCGTGGATATCGTACAAGGCGACTAAGGGAAATACATTTTAAAACATCGATCAGGCCTCCCCAACCCGTCTGGCCAGCGTGGGGAGTGTAGGCCAAATCCTCCTGTCTGTGACAGACGAGAGAGGGTCGTGCTTCTGTAGTGGAGACTAAAATGACCTGATGATGATGATGATGATGAAGCTTAGCGGTTCCGCACCGACTGGACCATGCCAGCTGCATGTAGAAATGCCATCGACGCAGCTGTATGTTTCACGACTGCACTGGTCTACAAAGGTAGAAGAGGTTGTAGAATACGTGCGGATGAAGACCAAGTTCATGATGAGAGATGAGCGGTTGGAGCCTCGCCATAAGGAGAACTTTAGCTCATTTGTGATGAGAGTGCCGACCCACCATCTTTCAACATTCTTGGAGGAAGATTTTTGTGCCGGAGAGCATCGTATTTTGGAAGTCCCGAGGTCGCCGTGTAACCTAATATTAAGTAGAATAACATAATATACTCGTAAATATATATTTTTAAATTAAAGTGTCTATTTTACTGACTTCATCATCAGGTCATTTTAGTCTCCACTACAGGAGCACGACCCTCTCTCGTCCGTCCTAGACTGAAGGAGGGATTTGCCTACACTCCCCACGCTGGCCAAACGGGTTGGGGAGGCCTGATGGATGTTTGCTAATGTATTTCCCTTAGTAGCCTTGTACGACATCCACGGGAAGAGACGGAGTGATTCTATTCTAGTCTGCCGGAAACCACACGACCAATGCATATTTTACTGACTTATTGTTTTGTAAATTTATATGCATTGCAATGTTATCTTGTTGTTGTTGTTGAATTAAAAAAAACTAAACGAGGGCGAAGCCGCGAGTGGAAACTAGTAGAACCTAAAACAATATAATATATATATACAGGGCGAAGCAGTACTTCAATCCGCGGCAAAGGCTTCTGCTTTACAAAGCACAAGTACGGCCGCATATGGAGTACTGTTGTTATCTATGGGCGAGAGCGCCTAGATACCAACTTGCACCTTGTGACTCGATTCAGAGGCGTGCTGTGAGGATCCCAAACTGACAGACGGTTTAGAACCTTTAAGTCTGAGGAGAGATTTTACGTCCCTTTGTGTGTTCTACCGATTGTACAATGGGGTGTGTTTTTCCTTCTTCTACAGTCGCACCGCTCGTCATCGACAGGAAATTCATCCTCACACATTGGAGCCTAAGTGGTCGCGTACCGTGCGGTTCCAGAGAAGTTTTCTCCCGCGTACGGTCAAGCTGTGAAATGAACTGCCTGTCGAGGTTTTCTCAGGAGACTACAGCATGGGGTTCTTCAAAAAGGGCGTGAAGAGGTTTTTACAGGGTCGGCAACGCGCGTGTGATGCCCCTGGTGTTACAGGCGTTCATAGGCTACGGTAACTGCTTTCCATCAGGCGGGCCGTATGCTTGTTTACCACTCTAGTGGTATAAAAATTTTGGTAACCGTAACTGTGAATTGTTACCCAAAACATCGATACTAATAGCATCGATTGCAGAATACCTAAATGTCTGGAAATTCTCCTTTTGTCAGCTGTCCAAATCAAAATTAGTATTCTGAGTTGGTGACATCTGCCTAAGAATAGTATGGACAAACTATGTTCCCAATTCCGATGTCAAATATACGACACTGAGAACATGATAAATGCTTGAATAGGGTATGTGCATATTGTCTAAAATTGTATAAATGTTTAATAATCTGTATCAACCTCATCATCATCAGGTCCATTTTAGTCTCCACTACAGGAGCACGACCGTCTCTCGTCCGTCCTAGACGGAAGGAGCATTTGGCCTACACTCCCCACGCTGGCCAAACGGGTCGGGGAGGTCATGTACGACATCAACGGGAAGAGACGGAGTGATTCTATTCTAGTCTGCCGGAATCCACACGGCTAAATTTATCTGTATAGATACACAAAAATGTATCGATCTAATATGGCCCAGTGGTCGAAATAGGCTATATGATATGTCTCATAAGCGTCTGTAAGGTAATACTGCCAACCGGAAGTGTCTGGGAGTATTGATTACTGATTTATAGCGATTTTGTGTATCATACATATAAAAATCAGCTATCAGAATTTGAAAGAGGTGAGTAGTGTTTTTACGAACCTTGACTACCTGATACCTGGAGAATGACCGCCTGGCCAAGGTAGCAGGTAGTCATACGATCATAGTACACCCTAACACCACTAAATCATGCACATTTTATTCATCAAAAAATTTGACGTCTGGCAACCCTGACCTCCTCTATAATAGACAAAATCGCGAGTTTTTTTTTTTATAATTCTTTATTCATGATAATTTCTTATAAACTTATAAAATTACATATTATGTACCAACCGACGCAAACCATAAACGGTTTTCCGCGGTTTAGTGAGTCGTTCGTTACATTTAAGTAGTGTGTTCCTTTAAGATAAATTTGAGTTTTCGATGTTGAACACCTTCAAGTGCAGTCAGTTTTGATATCAAGTGCGTATTGGTTTTGTGAAAATCCTAAAAGGAACACCCCTAATCAATTTTAGAAAATCCTTTTAAATCTAGTCAAAAATAAGCCATAACATATATACAATATGTAAAAGTACATATAAAAATATTGCTATATAGTTTACTTGGTATTACCCGGCGCTCCATCTGGTCGGGCGGGCCCGGCCCGATGGGTCCCCCGATAGGGCCCTATCGCCGATTTGTGACCACTAATGGGGTCGGCCGCGCCGCAAACTACGGGTCCTTTTATGCTGGGACAGTTGTCCAACTAGTCATATTCTTTATATTTATTACATATGGGACTTAACATGAAAATCGGCTTTTTGCAATGAAGGAGAAATGGTGATATTTTTAACTGTCGACGCAAAAAGGTAGATAATACTAGTATACTAACTATCGCCCGTGACTTTATCCATGTGGTTTAAAAGTCACATGTAAAAAGAAGTCGGCAAAAATTACTATCTGATAGATATATAATATATATATAACATTTATTGGGTCACTGCTACATATTTTAAAACTTAAACTAAAGACACATACTTAAATAAATGCTAACAAAGATCACAGATAAGGAACATGTTTAAAAGTGCGCATGTGCTCCAGCAACACCAATGGGTTGGAGGCTCGGTGACCTTGTCCCTAGAGGCAAAGCACTGATTTTCAGCTCCCACCTTCAGTCTTCATTGAATCGCCGAGAGGGCATAAAACAGCGCCCAACAAAGATGTCCTATCTGAACAAAAAAAAAATATCAAAACCTGCACAAGACGGACATTTGTGTGCATGAACATGTTTGTCTTGACTATTTGTCTTGGTCGGGGTGTTTTCTATATACATATGTAGGTAAATGGTGGTTCATCAACATCTTTGAACCAAAGCCAACTTCACCTGCACGCGGTGCACCCTGCTGAATGTACCTCCACCTCACAGGAGACCGCAGCCAAATAACAATTCCCTTGAGGGTTGTTGTGTTCCTGCGAGTAAGTGAGGTCACAACAAAGGAAGAAGATGCGGCGTTGGCAGCGTGGGTGGCGGCGCGCAAGCGATATTTTATGTTGCGAACGTTAATATGGCAACGGTTAACCGCTTCACATCAGGCGGGCCGTATGCTTGTCTGCCACCCGACGACATAACATATAAAAAAATCGTTAACACATAGGTACTCTTTTTGTGTCGATATTGACGAAACATATTTGACATAAAAAGTATTCTATATGCAACCCTAACACCTCCTCTACCTTTCCATGAAAATCCCATTAAATCGGATTACCCCTTACGAAGGTAACCCCGGACAACAAGAGCAAACAAAACAATTTCATTTTTATGAATATATGTATAGATTTTAAACCTTTGCCCTTCAGCCGCAATTGTATGAATTTTATCATAATAATAAAATTTATTTCAACCAATTAGCTAGACTTTTTTTTATAAAAGAGTGGGGCAAACGAATATGTGGGTCACCAGATAGAGAGCAATCACCACCGCCCATGGAGATCTGCAACACCAAGGAGTCGGCGATCCGTTGTCAGCCTATACTTCTTCCTTTGTTTCTGGTGACCACACTCATTCGCAGGAACACAACAACCCTCAAGGGAATTGTTAATTGGCTGCGGTATTCTGTGAGGTGGAAGTACTTTCCCAGCCGGGAGGCTTAAAAAATACGCTATTCCCTACTTCTCTTTTCGCCAGAGCCTCGTTTGTCAGTCAGTCTGTAGCTACCCATTGCTGGATATAGGCCTTACCCAATGCTTTCCATCATATGCGATCCTCCGCTTTCCGCATCCAACCACTACCAGCCACTTTTTTGATGTCGTAGGTCCATCTAGAGAGGGGGCGCCCTACTCTTCGTTGCGCCAATACGTGGCCTCCACTCTCAGACTTTCCTCACCTATCTACTATCGCTGACTCGGCAGATATGGCTAGACCACTGCCACTTCAACTTGACTCCGAGAGCTATGTCGACCACTTTGGTTTTCCGTCGAATGTCTTCGCTCCGGATTCGATCCCTTAGAGAAACTCCAAGCATTGCTTTCTCCATCGCTCGCTGTGCGACTTTTAGTCTGTGAAACAGCCCAACGGGCAGCGTCCAAGTCTCTGCACCGTAGATCATAGATTTATGTTACCTTAATGTTAATCAGTAACTCTGAGTAATAGTTAATTCAGGTGTTATTTTGCGGAAGTCAAATTTACAGACAATTTGATCTACACTACTTTTGCGTGCTTCCGCTACCAATTTAGGTCATGCAAACCATGCACCCACTACCATAGTAGACGCATGTGGCTGCTTTGGTCGTCTCTGCTCCAGCTGTTACGGTCGTTTCGGCGAATCTCCAACATCTGAAACAGAAGAAACGTACGACTGCTGCCGAACTGACTACCGTCGTCGTTTCTGGTTTGTTGGTTATTGTTCTAACCTTCAACATCTACAGATCGCCTGAGGATGTCACGCGTAGAGGCGAAACACATGTCGCAGAGAGACCAGCAATAGTTTGCATGAACTAATTGGTGGCGGAAGCACGCAAAGTAGTGGTAGATCTAATTGCCTGTATCTCTGAGTAATTCTTCTGTTTCTGATTACGAGAACGTATGAAGCCAGTTTAAAACCAAACTTATGTGAACATACTTTTTCCAAACTGAAAACATTATCATAACATCACTATATCCATTACGTTTAATAGAAATAATAATAATTTAAAGCAAGTTCTGTAGTTGAGAAAATGCTCTCTTTACTCCCGAGAGAATATACAACATTTTTCTTCAGCAAGCTGCTATAAAATTGCAAAATCTAACATAAATTACTAACTTTGAAATTGTAAATTATATAAAATCTCACAATAAGCATAAAATATGACCTTTATTCTCAAAAAAGTGTACTAAATAGGAAAACAATCGAATAAATGGCTCATATTGAATATTAAAATCGGTGCGTATTTCTCCCATGGCAATACTTTGGATTGTTTTTATTATTTAATCTGTGCAATTTTTCACGATCGACTTGACAGATAGGCTGCCGGCAGATACCCTACCTAACCCATTTGAATATTTGTCCAACGAAGACAAATCGTGTTCTAGATACAAATCCGTTGATTTTAGAGATGGGACATAACGACGAATTTCATATTGAAATCGGGTTACCTACAATTTTATACATTTAAAAATAAAATATTTCTATATGTAAATAGAGTACGGATGCGTATGTTTTCATGCGGCGTTGAAGAAATAATAACTGATTTGTTCAAGGGTCCTCCCTGAAAGAAAGGGAAGTTGTAAAATAGACGTGAAAAGTGTCCGTACTTGTACTTAATACTATTTGTTACATATTATTATAGTGTTATTCAGGTGTGTTGAATATTAATAATTAAGCATAATTTCGTAGTAATTAATACATACATATAATAAAACAGTAGGAACCGCGTGTCTGTACATTTGATAAAATTATCAAAAAATGGGTGTGGGCGATAAAAAAAGAGTAACAGAACACAAAAAAGATTTTTTGATTTTTTTGTCTGTCTGTCTGTCTGTCTGTCTGTCTGTATGTATGTACTCGCTAATCTTTAAAACTACTGAACAGATTTTTGCGCGGTTTTCACTAAAAGATTAAGCTCATCCCTGAGCAACATATAGGCTTTGTTTCATCGAAATCTGATGTCAGATTAAAAAGTTATCGTCATTTAAATCGTCATTTAAAGTTTAAAGAAAATTTTTCTTTATAGAAAATCACTCATCACGAAATCTCAGAAACTACAAGTGCTAGGAGTCTAAAATTTTGTATGGGGGTTCCTTTCAGGACGTAGATGCTCACTAAGACGGAAATTTGGAAAATTCAACCCCTAAGGGGGTGAAACGGGGGTCCAAAGTTTGTATGGGGAACCAAGATTAGTTGGGCTATTTTATACGAAACTTTACACGAGAACTTCTTTCTGTAGATAAATGAGTAAACACGTGTTTCAGGATTTTTCAAAATTCAACCCCTAAAGGGGTGGAATGAGGTGCAAACGTCTGAAAATTGTTTTTATGGTTTATCGGGTCGCTGATTCCGAAAACAACAGCTATTTTATAATCTAACATAATCGACGTTACACAAGAGCACTCCTGTGGGGGTGCGACGGGATTGAAATGTCATAATATCAATATGGGTGTTGATTCTATGGTTTTCTGAAATGTCAATTACGAAAATGGCATCGATTTGAAAACGTGGACACGAAATTTCCATCTCGGTATAAAAATCCAAGATTTGGAACACCTGATGCAGAACCATAATGATTCAGCTAAACTATAAGAAATATAATAATGACGCCTTAGCAAAAGTTGTTCAGCCTGATGAGCATAAATAGTTTAACAAAATATTGATTGTATTGTAAAAAAATAACCGCGCAGTGCTACTTTTATTCTTACCTGCTACAAGTTAGACGCAATAGTTTTATTTATTTACGATATATATATATATATATATATATATATATATATATATATATATATATATATATATATATATATATATTATATATAACTTTATATATATATATATAAAGGTAACGTGGTCTGTTTAGTCAGTTTTATATAGACGTGTACGCTAAAATTGAAATGGAACGATTGGTATATATTCGCACAAACCAGAAGAATGCGTGTATTTGCGGGACGCTATGTAGCAAGATTTTGTGACTCAAAGTCTTTTAAACAACGAGGGGAAACTGTTTTTCTTAGATGCTTCAGGAGGGACAGGAAAAACATACCTGACGAGAGCAATCCTCGCTGAAATCAGGCGCCAAAATAATATCACACAGCAGCATCGCCAGGTATTGCAGCCATAATATTACCTCTAGGCGGAAGGACGCAAATACAATGTTCAATATTCTACTCGATTTATACAGAACGGAAACACCGACATGCTTTGTGACACGAAACTGTGACAAAGCGAAAATGTTTCAGGATTGCTGTCTAATCGTTTCAGATGAATGCGAAATGGCCAACAATGTGGCTTTATGGAGGATTAGTAACGCTTCAGGGCTTTTCATATTAGCTCCCGAAGGAAAGACTCCCTTCATTTATTTTATATATTTTTTTAAACTATGGTTACTATCAATACATATAATAATCTTAAATAAAAATAATAATTTGTTGACTTTTAACGTAGAATACTGCCCCAAATATTTTCTTATGTATCTACTTTAGTTCGTATTTGTATTAATACGCCGGAATCATAAAGTCCACGCGAACGAAGTCGCGGGCATCAGCTAGTATTACAATATAACTTCTGTGAGGTTGATAATTCTTCTAAAAGAAATAAATCGGATTTTAAGTTTGCGTCTGCATTTGACCCTAATACCACCTAATCTTTTATGAATGTCTACTCTTTATTTGATGCATAAGATACTCGTATAGAATATTTTAGTAACTATTATCTTCAGCTCATATCCACAACAAGTAAACAGTATATGCGAAACTCGCTTTTATATTTTTGATTTTAGAATTACCGTAACGTAATAATATCGTAGTAGAAATAAGATCTTTGAAGAATATACCTACTTATAAAACTATTTTATATTTAATCAAAAATTGGACTAGTCAAGAATCGATTTTATTAGGTAAAAACATTGCACTCTAGATATGAGGTGCAACTGGCTCACCATCATTTCTAAAACAAAAAACCAGTCCAGTCACACCACACTTCACGAGGTGCACCCTGCCGTTAAGCAAAAGTTTTTATTTTAAATCTAAATTGATAATTTAATTGTGATTATTAGAAAATGTATTATTAAACGACTTTTATAAATATTTGCATGCCTCCATATAAACAGGTTCAATACACTCATTAAGTAACTTCACTACATAGTATAAAACAAAGTCGCTTTCTCTGTCCCTATGTCCCTTTGTATGCTTAAATCTTTGAAACTACGCAACGGATTATGATGCGGTTTTTTTCAATAGATAGAGTGATTCAACTGGAAAGTTTATATGTATAATATATGCATAACATAGTAGAAAAACACTGATAATTTAGAGGTTTCTAATGTGATGTCGTAAATAAACACATTTTTTTGCTCTTTCATTGCAAACGCTGGCTGAACCCAACGAGATAGATCAAAATAATGTAGTACAGTATTGTTCACCTTAAAATGGTCTACAAAAAAGTTCGCGATGGTATATGTCTATCTCTTAGTGGTAACACACAATAACCGTTATTTTATCCTTTGCTTTTTACAAGAAATAATGCCTTATTTACGAAGCGATTTTAAGCAATACAGAATTAATCCTTACCCAATTAAGTACCTTAAATACATTGCGCATTTAATATAGATCAATATGGCCCTTCACAGCATGTAATTTAAATGAATAGTTTAGAAAATATTATACATTTAAAATGCAGGGACATAACGGCTGTGGCGGTACCGGCCGCGGAGCCGGCGGCGTGTGCCTATAACTGGGGAAGGACTGGATAGGACAAAGCGCAAAGACCTTCTGTAGTACCTACATTTAGTATCAGCATTGCACCCGTGCGAAGCCGGAGCGGGTCGCTAGTATAATATATTTAAGAACATATGTATTGTATTGTCGCCAATAAAGAGTTTTTCGACAATTTGAAAACAGAGGCTGTAATGATAGAGAGCTAGGCATGTCGAGCCTGACTGATGAAGTATCCGCCGCCTCGCAGAATCTCGCAACCAAATGCCCTTGAGAATTATTGTGTTCCTGCCAGTGAGTGAGGTCACCAGACGTGAAGAACAATATTTTCTCGTTGTATTACGAACGTATAGTATCTTTACATAAAACGGCGTATACGCTTGCTTGTAATATGTATGCCCACGGTATAGATATATAAAAAAGATATAAAACGAAAAAATATTACTATATAAAGTTTTAAACAAATGCATACGTTATATTCTTATTCTTTCGCAATATTTTATCGACAAGTAGAGAATACCATCACTAAGAAGCGATTTGAAACCAATCCATTTGTTGTGCATTGTTTTCGCCGTAAGGGATTATATGCCGAGCTATATTTGTTGTTTACGGACTGCCTTCATTGCGTTACCAACCACTTTGCCAATTTACTTATACTTTCGATATTCTCGAAGAATTCTAAGAGAATATAGCTGGGAGTTGTTTATCGCAAATGTATAGATGTAAAAGGCCATCCATAAATTACGTCACACGTTAAGGGGGAGGGAGGGGGTCGATGAGTGTGACATTGTGTGACAAGGGGGTGGGAGGGGTCCTAAATTTCGGTACGTGATATTTCAAAATCTATTAGATTAGTGTTAAAACACGAACTTTGAATTATTAGCGAAAAAGTCAAAAACATTTGCAACTCTATATGTAAATTTGCATAATATGTGACGTCATACTAGGGAGGGGGGAGTCTCTAACTTTCTTCGTATCCATAAGTGATTTATAAAAATGGGCTACAGCATGGGGTTCTTCAAGAAGGGTGTGAAGAAGTTTTTATAGGGTCGGCAACGCGCGTGTGATGACCATGGTGACACAGGCGTTCATAGGCTACGATAACCGCTTTCCATCAGGCGAGCCATATGCTTGTTTGCCACATTAGTGGTATAAAAAAAAGGAAGTTACCAGTATGAAAGCTGATAAACTGACAAATTTAAAAAAATCCGTTCTGAAAATCAAAGGCAATCGAGACCACTATTGAATATTCCTCAAAATAATTTTGCAAACTTAGCGCTCCAACAATTTTCTTTTATATGGGAGGTGGTCAGATGAGCATGTGGGTTACCTGAAAGCAATCACCGCCGCCCATGGATATCACCAACATCAAGGAGCCGCCGATCCATTGCCAGCCTATAGTAGTTCATTTGTAGGTTGTTCTAACCATCAACAACTACAGATCGCCTGAGGATGCCTCGCGTAGAGGCGAAACACGTGTCGCAGAGACGACCACGGCAGTCGGGGCGGCAGCAGTCGCATGTTTCTTTTGTTTTAGATGTTGGAGGTTCGCCGCGACGATCGCAGCAGCTGGAGCAAAGAATACCAAAGCAGCCACGGCAGTCGCATGCAACTACTAACTTGGTGGCGGAAGCACGCAAAGTAGTGTAGATCAAATTGCCTGTAAATTTGACTTCCACAAAATAACACCTGAATCAATTAATTACATTAGTGTATTCATCTATGTGAAAGTGAATATGTATATATATGGTATACTAGGAGTCAGTCTAGCCCCAGGTAATCTGTCATACATACCGTATGACAGATTACCTGGGGCTAGACTGACTGGTGAGATAACACTATATAACACATATAAAATATTTGTGATTCATTGGCAATGGTCGTTATATTATAACGACCATCGCCAATGAATCACAAACCCTTTAGAGAAAACCGTATCTAAATCGGGCAAACTGTTTCGGAGATAAAAATGACAAACGACCTCACCCCTTTTCCGTTAACATCTAGGGAAAAAGAGTTTAAAAATGAACGAATGAAATGATCATCGACAGCCAGTTAAGTGTGTAATTCAAAAACCCAGATTTTTTATATGAGGGGGGGGGGGACTAGCACGTGGGTCACTTGATGGAAAGCAATCACCGCCGCCTATAGAGATCAGCAACACCAAGGGGTGGCCGATCCGTTCCCAACCTTTTAACGAAAATAAAGACTCTGTTCTTGAAGGCTCCCATGTCGTAATTGTTCAGAAATATCGCCGAGGGTGGTTGATTCCACAGTTTCACCGTTCGTGGTATAAAATGGCTTATTAAACGTACTGTAGTAAATTGCCAATTATCAAGATGATATGACATATCAAACTTAACGCTCCAACAATTCCTTTTTATTTTAGAGGTGTACTTAACGTAATAATATATGAAGATGCTTCTCTGTGTATCTCTGGTGTTACAGGCGTCCATAGGCTACCGTAACTGCTTTCTATTAGACAGACCGTATGCTTGTTTGTCTACTTAATTGTATATTTTTATGTTATTTTTATGTATTGCAGCTGAATTTCTAGATTTAGGGTGTAAGTGGTTTATCAACATATTTGGACCAAAGCCAACCTCACCTGCACGTGGTGCACAATGCTGATTGAAAAACTACCTCACAGAATACCGCAGCCAAATACAATTCCCTTGAAGGTTATTGTGTTCCTGCGAGTGTATGTGGTCACCAGAAAGAAATAAAGAAAGGAGAAGACATAAAGTATTATACGTAGTTAGGCTCGCTCAATTTACTGCCTCGGAATGGAATGGAAGCGATTTTTTGAAACGAAATTGTTCAATGTTCATAGCATAATAAACATTATTATAATACTAGCTTTTGCCCGCGGCTTCGCTCGCGTGAAATTCGGGCATTTTAGACTAGCCAAGCCAAGTCTAACATGCAACGCAACCACCTTCATGACTAGCACTATAATTTGTACTAAATACGAATGCAAGAACTTTCCCACCCCTATACATCTTATGGGACCTACGTGCCAAATTTGGAATCTCTAGACCTAGCGGTTTGGGCTGTGCGTTGATATATATATCAGTCAGTCAGTCAGTCAGTTTCTTTTTTTATATATTTAGATTGTTATAAAATTATCGTCCGTAAACCAACTTTACAGACAACGTATGATCAAGATGCATCAAGAAGAAGAGATATCGTATGGTAAAGCAAAATTGCTAGCCAGTTGATGCGTTTATCTTAAAGTGCACTAAACAAAATCGCTTTTCTTCTTATACCGGCTTTATTTGTACTTTCATCGATACTATTTGCAATGAACCATTGCTGCAGTATACTTTTACGTTTTCCAGTCTTAATTTTGATGATCAAAATGTAAAATTTCCCCTAAATCAGCTCCTGACTCAAACATTTTGGCTAGAATGCGTCTTTAAAATTGCAATTAAAAAAAACCGGCCAAGTGCGAGTCGCAAAGGTTGCGCAAGTGCAAGGGTTCCGTACCAATATCTATAAGAACAGCAAAAAAAATCACGTTTGTTGTATGTGAGACCCCCTTAAATATTTGTTTTATTTTTATTTAATTATTTATTTATAAAGTGAATATAAAACTAAATATTATGTGAGTATTTCAAGCGTCTACCTATTACCGTTATCAATTGCGAGCAAAAACGAGCAAAAAAATCACGTTTGTTGTATGGGAGCCCCCTTAAATATTTATTTTATTTTATTTTTTTAGTATTTGTTACGTTAGTATTTGTATAGCGGCAACAGAAATACATCATCTGTGAAAATTTCAACTGTCTAACTATCACAGTTCATGAGATACAGCCTGGTGACAGACGGACGGACGGACGGACAGCGGAGCGTACCCAAAGGGTAAAAAGGAACCCTATTACTAATAATAGGGTTCCTTTTTACCCTTTGGGTACGGAACCCTAAAAAACGAATGCTAACAAAATCGGGGGAAACAGTTTGGTGTTGCAGCTACATATCCATCATCTCCATCCAAAATTCAATCACACCGCTGCGCTGGATAGATGAAGGCTCAAAAAATTTATTACGCTAAATAAGGACTATGGAACATTGCGTACGGGGGAGGGAAGCGCTGCCATTTTGAGATAATTTTTATAACGTATTCACGTACAACACACGACTGTGTTTTTTTTTTTTTTTTTCTTATACTACGTCGGGTGGCAGACAAGCATACGGCCCGTCTGATGTGAAGCGGTTACCGTAGCCATATTAACGCTTGCAACATAAAATATTGCTCGCGCGCCGCCACCCCCGCTGCCAACGCAGCATCTCCTTCCTTTCTGGTGACCTCACTCACTCGCAGGAACACAACAATCCTCAAGGGAATTGTTATTTGGCTGCGGTATTCTGTGAGGTGGAGGTACATTCCCCAGTCGGGTAGCTTATAATTACGCTCCCTACCTCTCTTTTCGCCAGAGCTTCGTTTGTCACTCAGCAGGGTGCACCGCGTGCAGGTGAAGTTGGCTTTGGTTCAAGGATGTTGATGAACCACTTACACCCCAAACCGTGTCCATAATACAGCCTATTTTTTTTTCGTGAGTAGTAATCTCGTCGCCTCTGATATGTATGAGGAGTAGGGACTCAAGTAAACACGGAGCTGGCTATTCACGCACTGATTTATTATTAACGAATATAACGATGAGCGCAGCCACCCAACTTATTGCATATAACATGACGAGCTTGGTGGTCGAATGGTTAGCAATGGCCACTTTGACTCTGAGGTCGCGGATTCGATCCCCGCACAAGACAAACACTTGTGTGCATGAACATGTCTGTTTGTATTGGTCTGGGTGTTTTATATGTATTATAAGTATATGTTTTTAAAAAAAAAGTATTTAAGTATTATACCAGTTATCTAGTACCCATAGTACAAGCTTTTCTTTTTAATCGACGAGCTCGGTGCCGTAGCGGTCAATGACGCGGCTTCGACACTAACGCTCGTGGGTTCGATTCCCACACAGGACAAACATTTGTGTGCATGAACATGTCTGTTTGTCTTGGTCTGGGTGTTTTCTATGTATCATAAGTATGTATTTACAAAAAAAAATGTATTATACGTAAATACATTTTTTTTTTTTGTAAATTCATACTTATGATACATAGAAAACACCCAGACACAAGTTTCGCTTACCCATAACACAAGTTTCGTTTACTTTGAGGCTAGATGGCGCTGTGTAATTAGTCTGACAATATTTATTTTATTTTTTTTCGCTTAATTTGGTACTAGATGGCGCTGTGTAAATTGTCCAGGAATATTTATTTATTTATTAATTATTTATAATATATTATGAGCAGATCGGTGGCGACGTTGCATACGTCACTCTAATCCTAGTGAACGCGCAAGTTAACAACAACCTAACTCTCTTTCCTCCATAGCCTCTTTTGTTTACTAGCAGGGTGCACCACGTGTAGGCGAGGTTGGCTTTGGTCTCAAAGATGGTGATTACACCCCAAATTTATTCTAGTTGAAAATGTTTTATTCAATCAATTTTAATTTCAAACATTGCTTAACGAGTCCAGACTGGCAGACAAAAATCGTTTAAGTTAACTCCTACGTCCGAAGTTATTGGCTAAGTTAGCTCAAGTTGAACAAGTAAATTTAAGAATAAACCTGAGTATTATAATTACTCATCAATCACGGCGCGCCATCTGTCTGCCGACGGGGGAACTAAGTCCGCGGACCTAATCTATAGTACGAGCATGGAAATTCTTACGTTCTGCAATCAAATCTCGACCACAGATTTAAAAAATCTGTTCAATAACAATAATAATCCGTTCTAACAGTTCATTAATTTTATATATCTAGGTAGTTACTTTAATTGAAGACGTGAGTGTATGAAGGGGTTGCCAAAATGGCTTCACCTCGCCTTTTATGAAATAGTTTTACTAAGTAATGTCTAATGTGGTTTTGTATTTAATTCTCAAATACACAAGAAAAAATGGTTCGATGTTACTGTACCACCTAGAATCTGCAAGGCATCCAACTCTTCACCAACTCTACAGCACAGGTATCGGATTTAAGCTCATTGTTGTAATTTCAATAAACAAGCTTATAGATAAATGTTGATTAAGAAGTCCTTACCGATGAACCCTATTCAGAATTTCATATCAATTTTGATGAACCTAAAAATCGAACTTCAGTTCAAGCTACTGAAGAAAATTTTCATCTCATTCGGTAGGGCTCTAGAGTTACTATCGGATAAACAAAATACGATTACCACTAACTCAAACGACAGTGATTTTGAGATTCGAAAAATTCGATCCTTATGATGAAATAGAAAACATTTTTATTCTTTTTTTGATCGGAGGTTTACAAAACTACAAACAAAAACATAGTGCTTTATTATGATAATAATGTTCCACCAAGTGCCAACAATCAACAGTATCAACTTTTTAACTAATCTTAATGTTTTTTATTTTCAATGGTGTTGATTCAACACTATAGATATGGCACCAAACCCTAACAGAAACGTTTCGTATCAAAGTTAACTTTTGGTAGTAGATGTATTCAGCTAATTGATTATTCCCCCGCTGAATTTCAGGTAACTTCCATCATTGACTATTCATGTGTGATGTGCTTAATAATTCAGGGAAAGCGCTGTGTGCGCACGCTTCTGGGAGGATGGGATTAGCGTGCATTTCTAAATCATGTACATAAAGTGTATAATATACTTAAGCATAATAAATTTACGAGAGAATTAGTAAAGGGTGGTGTTAACAACAACAAGCCGACAAAATTGAGGAAAAGTTTCATATTGTGAATTTACCAGGCGCGTGTTACATATCCAAATTAGCAATTTATGATTACTATAAGCCACATAATTTTGATATGTAACACACGTCTTATAACATGAGAGTTCTTCTCTCTATTTGGTCGGTTTGGTTACGTTGACATGACCGAACGCGAATAAAAACCTCGCACTAAGAACAAAAAAAATCCCTTTACCTCGAAACCCTTTAAACTCCAAAAAAACTGGATTCTATCATTATCAGGTCCATTTTAGTCTCCACTACAGGAGTACGACCCTCCCTCGTCCGTCTTAGACGGAAGGAGGATTTGGCCTACACTCCCCACGCTGGCCAAACGGGTTGGGGAAGCCTGATCGATATTTGATAATGTATTTCCCTTAGTCGCCTTGTACGACATCCACGGGAAGAAACGGAGTGATTCTATTCTAGTCTGCCGGAAACCACACGGCCATGGATTCTATGATAAAGTGAAAATGCGAAGTTTCGGGCGAAAGTTAGGAATTTTTCTGGTACGAATTTCTTTCGACTGGGCCGGTGGATGTGGACTTTCCGCCAACCCGCAGTTTAGCAGCTTGGTGGACTATGCTATAGACCCCTTTTAATGAGAGGAGGCCCGTCGTTCTGTCGGAAATAAGTTGTTAAAATTTTAAAATCGCAGATCGTTCTAGTCTTCTGTACTTGCCGATAAATATTTTTTTTTTACAATTTTAGAACGTCATTTAGCCGTTTAGCCTACTTAAGCCGGGCGAAGTCGGGGCAAGGCAAAGTTTCAAAACAAAAGCGAAAAAGGTCACATTTTCTCAATTTTCTGTTGCCTCGGAGAAATTAAGATGGAACGTCTTGATGTGGTCGCGGCATTTAATTTAATCGCCCAAGAACTGAATTAAAATAATAAATGTCTTCAATTATGAACGCGGCGGGGACTCGGTCGAATATTTAAATGTATATTCTTAAAAATGATAAAAGTAGGCGAAAAATGCTAAGCTCCAGGCATTTATAAGAACGTGCCTAAAGATCTATATATTAGACTTAGGTACTAGCGCAGTATAAGTAATAGTACTAACGTAGTACTAGCTTGCGCCCCTGATATCGTACGCGCGTGTCTTCAAATATCCTAAAGAGAGGCAGGGTACTGCGTATTTGGAAGTTGTCCGACTGAATAATTGCCCGATTGAAACACCGATTTAAATCACAAGACGGCTTATGTTGAACTTTGGCATACAGGTAACTATTATGACGTAGGCATCAATTAAGAAAGGAGTTCGAGTGGCAGACATGCAGACGGCCCGCCTGATCGGAAGCGGTTACCATGGCCATATTAACGTTCGCAATATGAAAAATCGTTTGCGCGTCGCCATCCCCGTTGCCAACGCAGAAAATCCTTCCTTTCTGGCGACCTCACTCACTCGGAGGAACAAAACAACCCTCAAGGGTATTGGTATTTGGAATTTTAGAAGTGAAAACTTCATCTTCCGCCTCACGGAAGTCTCCGTCTTCCTCTCGCGTCTGTGGTTTTCTATGAGGTGGAGGTACATTCCCCAGTCGGGTAGCTTACAATTACGCTCCCTATCTCTCTTTTCGCCAGAGCTTCGTTTGTCAGTCAGCAGGGTGTACCGCGTGCAGGTGAAGTTGGCTTTTTTTTTTTTTTTTTTTTCTCTTTATTTAGGTAAACAAACAATAACACAATGGATTTTACTAACAGGCATAGTTTAAAAAATAACAGTAATTGTGCTATCAGCACCGTTTACCGCAGATAACTTCAAATTAGAAAGAGCAGTGAACATTACAAATCGACATACAACTTCAGCAAATACTGAGAACTACACATTAACGATAACTATTTTATTTGCCGTTCAAAATAAATATTCACATTTATTTTAGGTACACAATAGTATGTTAGGCTGTATTCAAAATTTCGAATGTTTCTTTTTTGAAGGTACTAGCACGTGTAACCATGATATCTATATTATTAAAATTTAGGTTGTAAGATTGAGTAATTCGGTATAGAGGAGAGCGTTTGCCGGCGTTGGTACGACAGGGGACAAGAGCAAACAATTGACATTGTCTACGGGTATGTGTCCTGGTAGGAACTCTATAACACAATCTATTAATTATAGAAGGGCAGTCGTATCTATTATGACATAGATCATAAAGCATTCTTGCTTCCAGTTGTGTGCGTCTAAGGTTAAGGTTTAGGATATTGTATTTGTCTAATAGCTGTTCATAGGAAGAACGACTATGGAAGCATTTGTAGTGCATACAGCGCAAGAATTTGCGCTGCACAGCTTCGAGAGCATCAATATATTTGTTATAGTAGGGATTCCAAATGGGCACAGCGTATTCAAGTTGAGAACGAATTAAAGCTTTATATAGATGAATATATGTTGAAGGTCTTGTAAACTTTACACAGGAACGTATCACGAGTCCGTACATTTTAAATGATTTACTAATTATGTTGTCAATGTGTACATCTAAATGTAATTTACTGTCTAAATGAACTCCTAGGTCCTTTATTAATTCAGTCACATCCAAAGTTACACCACACAGACTATATGGAAACTTACTCGTATTTATCTTCTTAGTAAAAGTGATAATTTTGCATTTACTGATATTGAGACTTAACTTATTGTTATAACAATAAGCAGAGAAACGACAGAGATCTTGCTGAAATCGATTATGGTCATCCAGATTTTCTATAAGATGATAAATTTTTAAATCGTCGGCATAAAGGAGAAAATTACAATATTTAAAACAACATCTTTGAACCAAAGCCACTGGTCATTACCAATGGCTTTGGTTCAAAGATGTTGATGAACCACTTACACCCCAATAATAAAAAAAAATACTTACAAATAAAAAATATCCCCATGATCGTTGTCTTTCGGCAGTGTCCCCAGAAGACTGGCAGCATTACCTCGCTGGATATACTTATTCTCTGAGCAAGGTAATGACCAGTCTTCTGGTTACAGGACTTATCGACCAATTTTTCAGTCTAAATAATTTGTGGACTGACCGGGCCCCACGGCCCCAAGGTCTCTACCCCAACGCCTCAAACATATAGCTGTTGCTAAATTACTATATTTGCGCCAAGGCATTCTGCAGACGCCGCTTTAAGTTAGATATTCGATAATATGTACATCGATTTAAAATTTTAACATGTTATTTTTTATTACCTGTCGAAACAACGATTTTGCATAATTTATTAATAAACACAGTATAAAATGTCAAGAGTCACATAATCGGTCCACAGGCTAAAGGTCGCGCAGTGAGCGATGGAGAGAGCGATCCTTGGAGTATCTCTAAGGGATCGAATTAAAGAACGAAGAAATTCGACGGAGAACCAAAGTTGTCAACATAGTCTTCAGAGTTTGCAAGCTGAAGTGGCAATGGGCCGGTCACATCTGCCGAGTAAGTGATGGCAGATCGAGGAGGAAGATATTAGGGTGGTGGCTGCGTGTAGGACGACGAAGAGCTGGACGCCCTCCATCTAGATAGTCCGATGACCTTAAGAAGAAGCTGGAAGAGCTGGATGCAGAAGGCGGAGGATCGTGCTTCGGAGGGCATGTTAAGCCGTGTAGCCCGGCTGTTGTTATTAGATGATAGTCGTTAAGCCAAGTCTTTAGGTGGCTTGAAAACACTGGTCTCCGCCACCCCGCAGTTGAGCAGCGTGGTGAAATATGCTCGAAACACCTTCAATTGAGGGGAGGCCCGTATTCCAACAGTGGGTAGATACAGGCTGATAGATAGTGGCTTACAAAATACGCTATGCACTATATCTCTTTTCGCCAGAGACTCGTTTGTCAGTCAGCAGGTTCCATGAGGCTGGCTTCGGTTCAATGATGTTCGTGAGCTGCTTACACCCCAAAACATATTTTACAACTTTAGAAGTTTCAAAACTAACGAAAAGTTAGCCATTTGTCTCACCTCGCCTGCAAGCATGTGATGGCTGATATGGATAAGGATAGCGGTAGTCTGTGTAAATATTTATGGCTAGCTATCTTTGCCGATGTTATTTCCTTTTTCGTTTACGTAGTTTTCGAGTTATCAGTAACGTTAACAGTAAGTGTTTCTTGGTCGGAATCCAATTTGACACTGAATGTACGCGACTCCAGCGCTGCGTAATCCGGCGTTCAGCAGCCGCTCTGCGTTGGCGTTGCGGCGCAGCTTCGCCAATGCTGCGTCGACGCTGCGCAAGCGCTGGCAAGGCGACGACGCTCAAAAGATGCTAGTGTGTGTGTGGGGGGGGGGGGGGCTAATAGCAGGAACTGTTTTCTGTTGCAATTTAGAATGGGTATGCCATATCTATAGAAATATAACGTCGTCGTAAACCCTTACTCAACCCACTGTTGGGATACGGGTCTCCCCTCAAATGAAGAGGTTTAGAGTATACTCCACCACACTGCCCAACTGTGGAGTGGCGGAAGCCAATATTTTCAAGCCGCCTAAAGGCCACTGACTGTCATCTAATGACATCAGCTGGGTCCAAGCTGTTGTCGCACGAGCCTTCCGAAGCACAAAGGAGCTCGAGATTATATAAACCTATCTATGGACAGGCTATGGTCGACGTTGCTTAACTTGCGTGTTCTATTAGACTGACACGCGTAATGACGCCATCGAACTCCTCAGAATATAACTCAGAAATACAACCTCATTCATTATGTCATATGTTAGAAATGTTACGTCGGGTGGGAAAACAAGCATACGGCCCGCCTGATGTGAAGCGGTTAACGTAGCCATATTAATGCTCGCAACATAATATCGCTCGCATGCCGCCACCCCCACTGCCAACGAAGCATCTTATCCTTTCTGGTGACCTCACTCACTCGTAACTCAACAACCGTCCAGGGAATTGTTATTTGGCTGCGGTATTCTGTGAGGTGGAGGTACATTCCCCAGTCGGATAGCTTAGGCTTGTTGCCCATGTCACAAAATTATAAAAACTCTATAACAGTAACGTAAAATACATAAAACTAGAACGATCTGCGATCTTAAAATTTTAATAATTTATGTACGACGTGTTTTATGTTCGGTCAAAGTTTGGTGGGAAAGTCCATTTTAAAAGTATGAAATTATAAAAAATAAATATTACCATTGTAGAAACAATAAAAAATACTATAACTTTTGTTACGGCACTGGCTACATAAACGCAATATTTAACATAGCTGTCGTACAAATTTCTGATTTAATGCATATAAAATAGCACGGTGTGACGTCATAACGTGGTGGCCTTTTGTATGGAGCGTTTTCGGGATAGTCTAAAATGGTGATCTTCAAGTTATCATATCTCGAGAAGTTTTTATGCAATCGAAGTAATTATTTCACCTATATTTATATTATTGTGACGTCTTTAAATAACAAATCGAAAAAAAAAATGGGATACAAGCCTATTACGCTCCCTACCTCATTGATTATGTCATACGTGTAGGTATGTTAAAATGTTACATCGTCATGTTTGTGTGTAGAATCTTGATCAATACACTTCGATCATTAGTCAATAACCAAAAAAATCTAATAAATTCTGCAGGTCATGCTATAAAGCCGGTATCAGCTTCGGTAACATATCGGTAACATATCGGTCAAGACGCGTTTACATATTTCTGCAAATGTTCTCGGAAATATTTACTCTTTGGCAAGAGCGACCTCCCATCTGCGAGGTCGCTCTTGCCAAAGAGTAAATATTTACGACACGTATCTACGTGTCGTAAATATTAAATATATCATAATAAACACTAATATAATAAAACTAATGCAATAATTACGGTTTGGGGTGTAAGTGGTTCATCACATCTTTGAACCAAAGCCAACTTCATCTGCACGCGGTGCACCCTGCTAACTGACAAACGAAGCTCTGGCGAAAAGAGAGGTAGGGAGCGTAAGCTACCCGAATGGGGAATGTACCTCCACCTCACAGAATAATAACAATTCCCTTTTTTTCCGCAGCTAAATAACAATTCCCTTGAAGGTTGTTGTGTTCCTGCAAGTGAGTGAGGTCACCAGAAAGATAGGAGATGGTGCGTTGGCAGCGGGGATGGCGGCACGTGAGCGATATTTTATGTTGTGAGCGTTAATACGGCTACGGTAACCGCTTCACATCAAGCGGGCCGTATGCTTGACTGCCGGCCAGACGAAGTAAAAAAAAAAATGTTTTCGCTCTTTGCAAAAAAGACAACAAATGGCGGGAAAAAGAAATCCATGACTACGAATTATGCGTGTGTATATTTTAATTATTATTTCGAATTGATTCCACAAATGCCATGGACGACCATGGCATTTGGAATCCACCATACAGCCCGTAATATGAAGGCAATCTATGTACATAATAATAAGTACCTATCTAGCTTTATTGATCGGCGAGAAGCTTCATTTCAAAAACTTTAAAAGATTAAACTTCAATTTAAAAAAAACTAAAGCAGATAGAACAACCCTATTTTATAGGTCTATGACATTGCAAGAACTTGACAAAAACAGATGACCAGTGACCACTCACTTACTTATTACATAGTAACTCGCTCTGTCTACTCGTATATATAAACAAAAAGAAAATATATACCGTGTATAATATTTATTGAGTATTTTAGTCAGACAAAAAGAACGACTTCAATCGTTATCTCTATATGCAGACTGTATTATAAATATAATTAAGTAATAACTACCTTTTTCATTGATCATGCATAAAAGAAGACGTGGAGCGAGTGGAACGCAAAAAGTCATTCTTGGAAATGAATAGGCTCCAAAACCACTGAACCGATTTTGATGAAACTTGTCACAATGAAAGACCTCGACATGTCAAGCATGTCATGGAACAAACCTCAAGGTTTATGTCAAAAAAAATTGTGGCGTATAATTTAATTGAAAAACAATAATTGTTTTACTACTCGCTCCACTTAACCTCGATTTGGGCCCCGTGGGCTAGAATACGGCCTAGTTAATTGAGAGCTTCGATCATGAATAGAGTTTTGTACATTGTTCATAATAGTCTAACATATTATTGGGAATGATTATATATAACACTAGCTGACCCGGCAAACGTTGTTTTGCCATATACATTAATCGTTTAGGGGTATAAAAAATAGATGTTGGCCGATTCTCAGACCTACCCGATATGCACACAAAATTTCATAAAAATCGGTCCAGCCGTTTCGGAGGAGTATGGCAACGAAAACTGTGACACGAGAATTTTATATATAAGACTAGCTGACCCGGCAAACGTTGTTTTGCCATATACATTAATCGTTTAGGGGTATAAAAAATAGATGTTGGCCGATTCTCAGACCTACCCGATATGCACACAAAATTTCATAAAAATCGGTCCAGCCGTTTCGGAGGAGTATGGCAACGAAAACTGTGACACGAGAATTTTATATATAAGATGTTAAATATAACCTGATATATGGTTGCCAAAGTAAGAAATCAGTTAAATCATAGGATTTATTACTATGAGTCTATAGAGAGTCACTGTTAAGTGAACGATGCTACCAATATCACAACTAAATATTAGGCCTTCGGCACACTGCAGAGTCGTTAAGAGTTAAACTTGCTCGGCACGCTCTCGTACTGCAGCGAACAAAAGGCGTAACCGTAATCACACATTTTGAACGTCTAGAATTCACGGTGTATTACCAAGTCCCATGTTCATAGCATTCAAGATGTCACCATTATCAGAATCGACGGACCACGCAAATAATCCCCCTAACTTGTTGCTTCTAACATATTTCGCCTTTTCAGTAACAGATCTTGGATTATCGTACGTGACCAGATCACCAGTAGCATTATTAAATACGTACGGAGCTTGAGCTACATCGTCGTAATGGTAGTTCCACTTGCCCTGGCCTATCTCTTTGACTAATTCTCTGTAGTCTATCACGTCTCCTTTAATAGAACCTGTAGCATTTCCAGTGAACGGGACCATACCATCTTCAAACCCGTGAACACCAGTCCATCCTCTGCCATACATAGTTACACCTACCACAATCTTCTTAGGATTCACCCCTTGAGCTAACATTATTTTAACACCAAAGTCTATAGTATAGCTCTCGTCTTTTTTCCATGATGGAGCAAACAAAGCAGTCTGATGCCCTAAAGAGACATTTGACCATGCTCCTTTAAAGTCATACGACATGAAGAAAATATGATCTAAGAGATGTTGAGCTTCGTTATAATTTATTATTTGAATCTTGTCCCAACCAGCGTTAATAGCTGATGTCAATTCATATTCTTTTCCTGTTTTAGTCTTCAAATTTTGCAACATTTCACGGAGTTCCCTCAAAAGAACTACGTACACTTTACCATCATTGGGACTGCCAAGTTTAGGATTAGCTCCTTTGCCACCAGGAAACTCCCAATCAATATCAACACCATCGAAAAATTTCCAAGTTTCTAGAAAGTCTTTTACTGAACCCACAAAACGATTCCTTTTAACAGTATCATTAAAGAAAAAGAAAGGATCTGACAACGTCCACCCGCCAATGGATGCCAAAACCTTCAAATTAGGTTTCGCTCTCTTCAACATCATTAGTTGTCCAAAATTACCTTTATAAGGTTCGTCCCAAGAATACAGTCCCTTCTGTGGTTTATGAACAGCTGCCCATGGATCATGAATGACTACTTTGAAGTCCTCACGATTGGTGCAAGAACGTTGTAGTGCTTGAAAACTGCCCTTAACGGATTTCAAGCCATCATTAATACCATCGCCTCCACAAATAGCAATAAAACCATAGAGCAAATGTGTTAAATTAGGAATAGGGATTTGGTCTACTGAAAAGTTTTTAGTATATACACTCCATTCCGGAAAATATGCAGCTACTACTTTACCAGAGCTTTGAGTAAAGGGTTTATTCCGTTGTGAGAAGGTCACAGTCAGTGGTGATAAATGACTGCCGTCTGTGTCAGCTACGATAATCTCTGTGGAGTTACTTGAGTTGCATCCGTCATTATTACAGGCCTCGACTGTCATCTGGTATCGGCCTCCTTTCTTCACTTTAAATGTAGCTGATCCAGATTTACCTCCATCGCCGGTCCAGTATTCTTTGCCATCTAGTAAAACTCTAGTTTTCGTAGGAACTTCTCCGGACCAGCTGTTCCATTTCACGGTAACTTCAGCAGCATCTTTCTTATTAACAAGATTGTTGTAAACTGTAGATTCTTTACTAACTTCTACAATAGCAAATGTTCGTGGGCCCCAAGCGAGTGTGGGTTTGTTTGGTAAAGCACACTCAATTCTAGTAATTACGGATGTTAAAATAAGCACTATTGTCACTTGTTTCTTCATATTTCTAGAAGATTTCCATGGAAATGTCTCGCGTTAAGGTCGAGACTAAACTGTGGACGCATCTTCAATATTCTTGGTTATAAAGCCTTGGTTCTACACCAGTGTAAGTTAAAAAAGCTCGTCTGGCATTGATAATTAGGTTGATATTCGTTTGAACTTAAAACTTATAAATAAATACTTTAAATGTCTCGTGTAATGTTCGTAGAATTTATAAAAAGACAAAACCGGTTGTATGCCGTCGCGAAGGTGAATGTTTACGTTTTATTTTTCGTATGAACTAAGGTGTTAGTGCCCTCCATAAGGTTCTATGCCCTATATATATATAACAAGTTACTGGGACTAAAAACTACGGTACATACAATTCTGATATTATTATAAACTGAATAACATAAATTAATATTTTTTCCATCTCTTACTGATACGAGTATGTACTGAGATATTGTGGATTGACGAGCTCGGTAGTCGAATGGTTAGCAATGGCCACTTTGACTCCGAGGTTGTGGGTTCGATACCCGCACTAGACAAATTAATATTTGTGTGCATGAACATGTCTCTTGGTGTTGTTCTGGGTGTTTTCTATCTATTATATGTATATATTTACAAAAAAAAAAAAAGTTTTAAGTATAGTATCAGTTCTCTAGTACCTATAGTACAAGTGTTGCTTAGTTTTGGGGCTAGATGGCCGTGTCGAATTTTTCCAGGAATATTTACTTATTTATTTATTGATGTCACATTTTTTTTATATTATGATTTGATCAGTTACCTAATAAATGTGTTTGCAAGAATCTGATAAATAGCATTTATTTCTAAAATAGTAGATCACTAAGTAATATCAAAACGCTAACCTAAATATTAGTTAAAAATTTCTTGGAAATAATATTAATCATCACATAATTGTTTTAGATTTCCAAATGATAGTAGTATCACCAAACAATGTTATTTTTTTTTAACCAAAAATGTATTTATTACACTGGAATATATAATAAAATAAATAAATATTTCTGGACAATTTACACAGCGCCATCTAGTCCCAAATTAAGCGCAAAACTATGGGTACTAGACAACTGATAAATGTACTTAAATACTTTTTTTTAAATACATACGTACTTATAATACATAGAAAACACCCAGACCAAGACAAGCAGACATGTTCATGCACACAAATGTTTGTCTTGTGCGGGGATCGAACCTGCGACCTGAGACGAATCTGATGACAGCTCATATGTTGGAATCCGTCAAACGGGCTGTAAAGCGTGTCAAGTACAAAGAGTAATATGGTACAGAGGTCAAGAAGTTACACATAAATGATATAAGTCCCTATCCCTACTAGTATTATAAATGTTAATGTGAATTTGTTTGTTACGCTTTCACGCCGAAATTACTCAACCGATCATCCTGAAACTTTGTACACATATTCACAAAATATCATCATCATCAGGTCCACTTTAGTCTCCACTACAGGAGCGCGACCCTCTCTCGTCTGTCCTAGACGGAAGGAGGATTTGGCCTACACTCCCCACGCTGGCCAGACGGGTTGGGGAGGACTGATCGATATTTGATAATGTATTTCCCTTAGTTATGTATTTCCATTCGTCTATAGACCATTCTTATACAAAGAAATACAGTAGACAAATTAGTAGTTTTTATGTAAGAAAATGAGACAGATCGACTCATCCGTATAGATAGAGGTCTATTCAGATTTGGTAGCAACAAGGGAGAATTACCAAGCGTTCAGACGACTTTGCAATTCATATTATTGGAATCGATGTGTTAGGTAACAACTCAATGTTTTAGGTCCCCAATAGTGTTAGAAACTTAAAATCCGTGGTGCACGGCAGTTGAGATTCACTTGACTAGCCATCTCTTTAGGATTTTAATGCTTTATTTGCCACATTGCTGTCTCTCACATAGCTAAGAGGGGAAGTCAAATTCCAAAAGCTTCCTACTCCTACTAATTTCTTCTGATTAAATTCGTTGTGAGTTCCAAGGCAGCCGTAGTTTTACCCCCGGGACTGCAATGGACTTCATTGTTCATTGCCTTTTTTGGCGGTCGTCGCTGGCTACACAGGAGAAGCAGTGGTGGGAATGTGTGGTGGGCCTCCGTCCCTCATCCGTATATAGAATAAATGTAAAGTTTATGAACCGTTGACCGAGATGTTCCACTTAATATTGGGGTGTAAGTGGTTTATCAACATCTTTGAACCAAAGCCAACTTCACCTGCACGTGGTGCACCCTGCTGACTGACAAACGAAGCTCTGGCGAAAAGAGAGGTAGGGAGCGTAATTGTAAGCTACCCGACTGGGGAATGTACCTCCACCTCACAGAATACCGCAGCCAAATAACAACTCCCTTGAGGGTTGTTGTGTTCCTGCGAGTGAGTCAGGTCACCAGAAAAGAAGGAGATGCTGCGTTGGCAGCGGGGGTGGCGGCGCGCAAGTGATATATTATGTTGCGAGCGTTAATACGGTCACGGTAACCGCTTCACATCAGGCGGGCCGTATGCTTGTCTGCCACCCGACGTAGTATAAAAAAAAAAAAAAAACTTAATTTTAATTTTGTAAAAATACTGTTTTCGAAATTAGTCTCTGTCAGGAATAACACCTGTTGGGATAAAAATGGGGTTCATCTTTGGGCCAAACTTGGCCAATGGGAGCATTTAATAGGTACAGCGTTTGAAAAACGTAGTAAAGTTTACTGATAGTTTAAACTACGACAATGTAATAAAATTCGTTGTAACCTTTAAAATGTTACATCTATCAAACGCACCAACGCATTAGCCATTCAACAAAGCACGCAGACCAGCTCCATACGACTCACATAACTAATCTACACGCTATAGATACTAAATCAGCCATCAAAACGTCAGTTTTTTAAATGTGCGTATAGTACAGTATCATTAGCCTTGATTCAGCCGGTGCGCTGATGGTTTAATTCACTAAACCATACCACGCGTTTCAACAGCTGTACTCATTCGTACCTACCAAACGCACCAACTGCCGTCAAAGCTGAAGCCGATTCCCACCGGACTTTTTGATTCCAAAAATCAAAGTCTAGAATATATTAGTGGAAATTGTGTTTAATTTAACAGGCAGACGCCCTGTAGGTTTACCGATAAAGCTAAAAACTTAAACCTAAGACCTATTTTTGGGAATCAGAATATTCGATGGGAATCGGCTTCAGCTTCGGCGGTAGGGCCCCGGCTCCATACGATTCACATAAATGATACTAAATCAGTTTATAATAAACACGGGCATATAAGGTAGTTTTACGTACCTTTATTATTGCCTGACGTTTCGACCAGGTTGCACCGGCCGTGGTCACAGGCTGACTGTGACCGTGGTCAGCCTGTGACCTAAACTACCTTACATGCATGATCGCGTTAATTCCCGTGTTTATTATAATTTCAATCATGCAACGCGAAAGTTTAAAAGTTATTAAATCAGTTTAGTCAATCCGTTGCCGCCTCTTAGTCTACAATCTGTGTTAAGAACAAAAATAAAACAGATGCATTTATATTTCTTAACAAGTAATTTAACCCTTCGAATTCTTCCATAGACAAATAAAAAAACTCCAAGTTATCATTAAAAAATAATCGACCCAGCCCATAAACTTCAGCAAACTGTACGCTATATTTCAAGATTAGGGTCTCTCAGAAAAATACAAAAGGACAGTTTCGCTCGGTGAGACAATGGATGGGTTCCGTCATACTAACAATTGCCGTAAAGGTCCCTTAATGGTAATTTATTTTGGCCTTTATAAAGAACAAACAAAAAGAATTCGTAAAGTTTACTTAGTACAGGACAGTTAATTATTTTCTATCGTGTGTACCTTTATTCTAACCTTTGTATCTTTTTACCCGACTGCGCCAGAAGGAGGGTTATGTTTTTCGAGAGTATGTATGTATGTATAATTGTTTGGCACGCTCTGCAGCCTGAACGACTCGATAGATTTTAGCTTGAGATGTGTCGTTAGATTTACTGTGTAGTATTTACTGTGAGAGTGACACTGGGTATATCAAAATAAAAAAAACACAATGGCGGATTTTTGGGGCCAAATACAAATGTTTGGCTCGCTCTACAGCCTGAATGGTACGGTGGATTTTAGCTTGAGAGGTATCGTTAGATTCGTATTTACTGTGAGAGTGACACTGGGTATATCTAAATAAAAAGAAAACAAAATGGCGGATTTTTGGCGCCAAATTCAAATTTTTGGCAAAAGGTGTGGTATAGGTTACTATACAAACTCATATAATACTAAAAAAATAGAATACTAAATTCACTAAGAATTCTAGAATGGGTCCCGACTGCTGCTGTTTTCTTGTTTTATGAGTTTTTGATTTCCAAATTACACAGAAAAGCAGTCGGGTTTTTTAGTTTTTTAATTACCGTTTTTTATTTAACACGCTTTTATTAGCATCACCTGTATGTTTGCGTGTTTGTCAGTTTGTTAGTTTGTAACCGACTTCATTGAACTTGATTTTGACCCACATTGAACGGTCAAGATTAATTTAAACTTTGTATACTTATCAAGGACCGACGACAATACAATAATTTTATAAGTTAATTTAATTATCGTGGTAAGGATCGCCGGGATTAATTAATTTCCCCACATATCGCATCGAACTAAAAAGTGGAAAATAAATATAGTATAAATAAATTTATATAGTTAAACAAAACTAAGAAACACGCTTGAACTATCAATCGAACAAACGAATAACGAAAAATATTTTTTAATATAGGCAGAAAATATAAATGTTCGGAAAGTGTTTTTTTTGTTAGTTTTTTTTAACTATATTTATTTATACTACGTCAGGCAGACAAGCAGGCCCGCTGATGTTAAGCGGTTACCGTAGCCATATTAACACTCGAAAAATATAATATGGCTCGCGCGTCGCCACCACCGCTGGAAGACAGTAACTCCTTCCTTTCTGGTGACTCTCACTCACACGCAGGAACACAACAAGGCTCAAAGGAATTCTTTGGCTGCAGTATTCTCTAAGGTAGAGTATTTGTTATATACTAGCTGTTACCTGCGGCTTTGCCCGCATAGTCCAGGGGAGCTGCCATTGATTTGAGTATATTTTTTTCTTGTGAGGTGGAGGTATTTTCCCAGTCGGCCAGTTTACAAATACGCTGTACCCTACCATTATTCCTCTACTCGGCAGGGTGCACCACGTGCAGCTGTGCCTGGCTTTGGCATAAAATGTTTTCCGGGATAAAGAGTAGCCAATGTCACTCTGAAGGCCTCAAACTATCTGCAAAAAAAAAAAAATGTCAATCCGTTTGTTACTTTCGACGTGAAAGAAGGACAAACAAACAAAACTTTCACATTTATAATATTAGTATGGAAGTATGGATATGGATGACAGGGGTGCAAACGAGCATGTGGGTCACCTAATGGTCAATCGCCATGTGCGTTGGTGCTGTTGAAGCAGACCTGCACGAGGTCGAAGCCATCACCAGGCCTCCGTCACTCCATGTACTTGCGCGCTATAGTTACCTAGCGCCCGGCCGAGCGGTCTCGGGACGTTTGCGGACCAAATTCAGGCCCTGCGATTGCTGTGGGATCGCGCGGTGCGAAGCAATCACAACTGTACTCTTGAACATTTAGGCACATTTTAGCATGCAGCGGTTGCTGACGCGACGGAGTAGGCTATTATAGCAGTAGGTATTGGAAATTTTCTACTGAGTGAAGTATCTGTTACGTAGTAAATAATAGGTAATCTGTGCCATCACCTAAACAAGATATTGTACATAATAGAGGACTGTTGTGCTCTCTCGGCGCTGGCGCTGAGGCCAATATCCTAATAAATTATTCAAGACGATCCATTATTAACGTGTCTATCCACAAATATGTCAGTACATAGTACATTACATCAAATATACATAATACTCCGCGTTACATTAGTGTAACACTTAACACAATCGGTTCCATCACTCAATCAAACGCCCTGAGCATACTTGAACTAAACACGTTAAACTTAACAAGTTTTCTAACATAGTGTAGGAATAAACAGTATCTCTAAGTAATTTAACGTCTAAATCCACTTCGGGCACTATAAACACAGAATAAGAAATGGTCGTCTTTTTTTTTTTTTTTATACTACGACGGGTGGCAGACAAGCATACGGCCCGCCTGATGTGAAGCGGTTACCGTAGCCATATTAACGCTCGCAACATAAAATATTGCTCGCGCGCCGCCACCCCCGCTGCCAACGCAGCATCTCCTTCCTTTCTTTCTGGTGACCTCACTCACTCGCAGGAACACAACAACCCTCAAGGGAATTGTTATTTGGCTGCGGTATTCTGTGAGGTGGAGGTACATTCTCCAGTCGGGTAGCTTACAATTACGCTCCCTACCTCTCTTTTCGCCAGAGCTTCGTTTGTCAGTTAGTAGGGTGCACCACGTGCAGGTAAAGTTGGCTTTGGTTCAAAGATCTTGATGAACCACTTACACCCCAAAATCTCGTCTACTAAATACTCGTCAGAATCAACCCATAATTATTCCACTTTGGGGTACGGGTCTCCCCTCAATCAAAGGGGTTTAAGCATACTCCATCATGCTACTACTGCGGATTGGCAGAGGCTAGATGTTTTCAAAGCGCCCAGAGGCCACTGACTTTGGCTTAACGACTGTTATCTTGCGACAACAGACGGAACCGACAGCTTAACGTGCCCTCCGAAGCACGGAGGAGCTCGAGATAAATAAAACCATCAATAGACAGACTACGGTCGACGTTGCTTAACTTGCGTGATCGATTAGACTGACATGCGCGATGTACCAACGTTTGAACCAGGAGGTTCCAACTAAGGATACCCATGACGCTGCCACTAGGGTTGTCAACTTTTTTTACAAGAAAAACAGTATATTAAAAGCTGCGTAGTAAAACAAACAGTATACTAAGGCCCAGTGCATGCGGAGCAGTACAATAAACAGTGCTATGGTGAAATTAAGTTTTTTTCAACAGTATTAAAGCATGGAAAACAGTTTAGTACTGTTTTTAACAGTGTGGTTGGCAACCCTAGCTGCCACTGCGCTAGTTTTCAGTAGCAACCCCCACTTCGACTGCACGAGCGGCCCTATGGGAGACTCCCCACGAGGAAGATGGGTTGTTGAAAAATTTTATTGCTAAAAATGAGACACTTCTACTAAGAATACGTTGCTACACTACTGCTACACTCCCAGGAAACCATTGGCGAAGCTACAATGAATTGGTACAGACATGTACATAAATATGACAGAAAACGGATGCGTCTCATGCTTGGGGCACTGACGGGCCATTATGCCTGTCAAGGACACCTATACAAAATGAGACGTGTTGACAGCCCAGAGTACAGAACATGCCAAGGGTCACAAGACCATGAAACACTTGATGTGTCAATGTGACGCCCTAGCCGTCAAACGAATGGAAATCCTAGGAAAGGCATACCCGGACCTGGAGGACTACAGGCTCTTCCCTATAAGCGGCATACTGAAGTACATGGAACATATCTCCACACAGTCAGGGGAGAGTGACTAAAGGATTAGGGAGAGCACAAAAGATCCATGATGGTTGACGTGTCACCGGTGTTGCATGCAGCACTGAACCCACTCTAAGATAAGATAAAGAATAATATACTAATTAGATTATTATTAAGTAATGCTTGAGAAACAGTACATATTAAAATTATGATATCGTAGCGCCTTAGCATAGATGAATAGCAAAACAACTACAATTATGTGTTTTGGTACTTAAAACCACAGGCGCGAGTACTAGCGCCACTATTAATTTCACTTTCTAGATCTACGTAACTTCCAATAGATTACATATATCATCATCATCATCATCAGGTCATTTTAGTCTTCACTACAGGAGCACGACCCTCTCTCATTCGTCCCAGACAGAAGGAGGATTTGGCCTACACTCCCCACGCTGGCCAGAGGGGTTGGGGAGGCCTGATCGATGTTTTTTAATGTATTTCGCTTAGTCGCCTCGTACGACATCCACGGGAAGAGACGGAGTGATTCTATTCTAGTCTGCCCGAAACCACACGGCCAGATCTATATATATAAAAGAGTAAATCACTCACTCATCACGAAATCTCAGAAACTACAAGTGCTAGGAGTCTCAAACTTTGCAAGGGGGTTCCTTTTAGGACGTAGGTGCTCACTAAGACGGGAATTTGGAAAATTCAACCCCTAAGGGGGTGAAACGGGGGTCCAAAGTTTGTATGAGGAACCAAGATTAGTTGGACAATTTTATACGAAACTTCACATGAGCACTTCTGTAGATAAATGAGTAAACACGTGTTTCAGGATTTTTCAAAATTCAACCCCTAAAGGGGTGAAATGAGGTGCAAACGTCTGAAAATCGTTATGGGTATTGTTTTTATGGTTTATCGGGACGCTGATTCCGAAAACAACAGCTATTTTATAATCTAACATAACCGACGTGACACAAGAGCACTCCTGTGGGGGGTGCGATGGGGTTGAAATGTCATAATATCAATATGGGTGTTGATTCTATGGTTTTCTTCTCAGACGTCAATTACAAAAATGGCATCGATTTGAAAACGTTGACACGAAATTTCCACCTCGGTATAAAAATCCAAGATTTGGAACACCTGATGCAGAACCATAAAGGTTCAGCTAAACTATAGGAAATATAAAAATGACGCCTTAGCAAAAGTTGTTCAGCCTGATGAGTATTTTTTATTGAGGTATAAAAATCCAATATTTGGAACACCTGATGCAGATCCATAATGGTTCAGCTAAACTATAAGAAATATAAAAATGACGCCTTAGCAAAAGTTGTTCAGCCTGATGAGTATTTTTTGTTGAGGTATAAAATCCAAGATTTAGAACACCTGATGAAGAACTATAATGGTTCCGGTAAACTATAAGAAATATAAAATTGACGCCTTAGCAAAAGTTGTTCAACTTGATCAGCATTTTTTGTTGAGGTATAAAATCCAAGATTTGGAACATCTGATGCAGAACCATAATGGTTCAGCTAAACCATAAGAAATATAAAAATGACGCCTTAGCAAAAGTTGTTCAGCCTGATGAGTATTTTTTGTTGAGGTATAAAAATCCAAGATTTGGAACACGTGCTGCAGAATCATAATGGTTCAGCTAAACTATAAGAAATATAAAATTGACGGCTTAGCAAAAGTTGTTCAGCCTGATGAGCATTTTTTGTTGAGGTATATTTGGATTTGGAACACCTGATGCAGAACCATAATGGTTACGGTAAACTATAAGAAATATAAAATTGACGCCTTTGCAAAAGTTGTTCAACTTGATGAGTATTTTTTGTTGGGGTATAAAAATCCTAGATTTGGAACACCTGATGCAGAACCATAATGGTTCAGCTAAACTATAAGAAATATAAAAATGACGCCTTAGTAAAAGTTGTTCAGCCTGATGAGCCTTTTTTGTTGAGGTATATAAATCCAAGATTTGGAATACCTGATGCAGAACAAAGGTAAATTTATTTGCATAAACAACATGGTGTTTACAATAAATTATAGTTTAAAAAAAATAACTAAAAAACACGCTATAATAGCAAATAGAACTAAAAAAGCTACTTAAAAAACAATAAATAGTTTAACAAAATATTGATTGTATTCTAAAAAATTAACCGCGCAGTGCTACTTTTATTCTTACCTGCTACAAGACGCAATCGTTTTATTTATTTACAAAGGTAACGTGGTCTATTTAGTCAGTTTATTATAGACGTGTACGCTAAAATTGAAATGGAACGATTGGTATATATTCGCACAAACCAGAAGAATGCGTGCATTTGCGGGACGCTGTGTAGTAAGATTTTGTGATGCAAAGTCTTTTAAACAACGAGGGGAAACTGTTTTTTAGATGCTTCAGGAGGGACTGGAAAAACATACCTGACGAGAGCAATCCTCGCTGAAATCAGGCGCCAAAATAATATCTCACAGCAGCATCGCCAGGTATTACAACCATATATTACTTCTAGGCGGAAGGACGCAAATACAATGTTCAATATTATACTCGATTTATACAGAACGGAAACACCGACATGCTTTGTGACACGAAACTGTGACAAAGCGAAAATGTTTCAGGATTGCTGTCTAATCGTTTCAGATGAATGCGAAAAAACACAATAAGGCAGTAGAAGCTATAGATTGAACTTTACGTGCCCAAGAGTTTTCAAAAATATTATTAAAATTTGGGGAAGATCTCCTTCCTGAAGTAAAGTCAATGTTTAGCAGCGAAATATGTATAATTGAAGCTGAGATTCTCACTGGGAGTGGTGCCGATGAAACTGTATATAATCCGCGTATACCACTCTTCCTTCATACGGCTGTGTGGTTTCCGGCAGACTAGAATAGAATCACTCCGTCTCTGCCCGTGGATATCGTACAAGGCGACTATGGGAATAGTTTTTGTCCCAGAAATTACCTATTATTGTTGTTTATTGTACCTGTAGGGCGGTTCTATGTTCGACTGTATGTATTTTTTTTTAATTCAATGATTTCTCCGTCAACTGTACAGCAATTTTAATAATTCTTATTCGTTTGAGAGGGTACACTCTCCAGGTGGTCCCATATTAAAATGAATCTTGCTAAGCGCAATACTCGAGAACGGCTCGACCAATTCTGCTAATTTTTATTTTAATATTTTCGTTAAGGTATAAGGAAGGTTCTTATGGACATAAAAATTGCGAGGAAAAGAAAACAACACTTTCTACCCGTGCGAAGCCGGGGCGGGCAGCTAGTTATATATATAGGTGTTGATAATTCAAGGACTTTGTCTTTGATTCAAAATCTCTGAAAAAATGGAGTGTTCCTATGTCAAGGACACGGAAGTGGGTTGTACGTGAATATGTTATGTACACTAAATATATGTCAAAATGGCAGCGCTTCTTCCCCCTCCCCCGCACGCGTTGTTTAGTAGCATAGTCTTTACTTAGTGTAATAAAGTCTTTGATCCTTCATCTATTCAGTGGTGTGATTGAATTTTGGATGGAGATGATAGATTTGTAACTGCAACACCAAACTGTATCCCCCGATTTTGTTATTATTCCTTTTTTTTTATATACTACGACGGGTGACAGACAAGCATACGGTCCGCCTGATATGAAGCTGTTACCGTAGCCATATTAACGCTCGCAACATAAAATATCGCTCGTGCGCCACCACCCCCGCTATCAACGCAGCATCTCCTTACTTTCTGGCGACCTCACTCACTCGCAGGAACACAACAACCCTCAAGGGAATTGTTATTTGGCTGCGGTATTCTGTGAGGTGGAGGTACATTCCCCAGTCAGCTTACAATTACGCTCCCTACCTCTCTTTTCGCCAGAGCTTCGTTTGTCAGTCAGCAGGGTGCACGGCGTGCAGTTGAAGTTGGCTTTGGTTCAAAGATGTTGATGAACCACTTACACCCAGCAATTTTAATGATATGATTCGCTCTGGCACGCTCACTTTCGAGTCCGTAGTGATTTGAATCTTTTAACCCAGAAGGCCAATTCTCGTAATTTTTCTACGAACGCAGTTTGAAAGTTGACTGAATCGAGATTGAATTATGAATTGACTAAAATTACATACTTGATTTCATTAATTAATTATTATCAATTCTTGTTGTTGGCAAAGTGACATTCTTAGTTTGTTTAATTTTCACTCATATTTCGATATAATCCCGCTTGAATTTAATTTTGAAGTTACTGTGTTACGAGAATACCAAATGTGACATTTGTGAGATCGAGACTGGATCGAAACTGAATTTTGACTATATTTTAATTACGAGAATTGCTCCTCTGGACTACAAATGAAACTCTGCCCGGACGCTCCCCTGGCGCCATCCAAACTAGGACAAATCCGGGGAAACCGGATGGCAACCATAACTTAACCCATTTCTCCCGGAGACGAGAGTAAAATAAATCGAAATATAAATAAATAAATATTGTCAGACAAATTACACAGCGCCATCTAGTCCCAAAGTAAGCGAAGCTTGTGTTATGAGTACTAGACAACTGATAAACATACGTAAATACATTTTTTTTTTTTGTAAATACATACTTATGATACATAGAAAATACCCAGACTAAGACAAACAGACATGTTCATGCACACAAATGTTTGTCCTATGTGGGAATCGAACCCACGAGCGTTGGTGTCGAAGCCGCGTCATTGACCGCTACGCCACTGAGCTCGTCAAATATGTATCTACTGTTTCCATATCTCTCAATACTTCAACTAAAAACATCAAATAATCTATGAAACGTCCGTTTCCAATAAAAAAAAAGCAAGACTTGGAACACACTCGTGTATCATAGTTTCTCCCCAATTTTGTTTCGCTGCATTTTCGTCGATACTCGTATTTCACCATTTCGTACGGCTTTCCTTTTTTCCGACTGCTTCAGTAATTTTTCGTATGCTGAACACTTGATATGTCGACTTTCGTGTTGTTCAGTTCTCTGAATATTTGAAAACAACTAGCTTTTGTGAGATAAGGCAAAAATTCTATTTTACAGTAGAAAAGAAAAAAAATGTGGATGCGTCATGGACAGGGCCGTGTGTTTTACGTGAATATATTACATGCACTAAAATTATCTCAAAATGCCAGCACTTCTTCCGCCTCCCCCGCACGCGATGTTCCATAGTCCTTACTTAGCGTAATGAATTATTTGATCCTTCATCTTCATCCGGTGGCATGATTGTATTTTGGATGGAGATGATATAATTATAGCTGCAACACCAAACTGTATCCCCCGTTAAGTAGTTGAGGTTGGCTTTGGCTGCTCTTTATCTATACCTACTCTGAATCCCTTATATTGAGGGGAGGCCCGTATTCCAGCAGTGGAATGGAGAAGGGCTGATGATAACGAAACGAAAAATCAATTTTAATCATAAGTGTATTGTATTACCTCCTACTTATGTATCAAAATTTTAATATTGAATAAAATTTTGTATTTATTACTATGAAAAAAATATATATTTAATGTATGTTTGACGAATCATTCTTCAGAAATTAATTTAAGGAAATTTTAATATCATTGTAAATGCGGGTTTTATTGAAAATTAAAGGTAAAGTGGGCGGTACTGCACTTAGGACCCTTGACGTACCTACATACACCACCACCTGAATTTTTAATACATATCTTGGCTTTGGATGGCCAAAGGGCTGCCCAATATCTAGGTCAAAATATTTCCATCGCTGTACAGCGCGGAAATGCGGCCAGCCTTTTGGCTATAATCGCCGAAAATTGTCGGATAATTTATTTAATGATTTTTTATTTTTCTGTGTATTTTATTATTGTTTTAGTTTTTAATTTAGTTATATTTTATTTTAAATACAATTTTCAGTTATTTATATATATACACTCGCGAGCAAAAGTTTGGAATCACCTACTTGCGATTTGCTACGAGCGATTTTAAGAACTAAACAACTAATGAAGATTAATAAATATCGTATAATTTTAAAGGTTATTCTGTAAACTTTAAATTGATACCATATTCATTTCAATTGGACCCGTATTTTAGAAGCAATCCTGGTTTAATCAAGGAGTAACGAAAAGGTCTCAATTTATTCGTTACGAGTTGCGCGCCTATGAATCTTATAAAAGCGCAGGGCATCGGAATTTTCTTATTAACTTTCACGCGATCTGGAACTCCTCCTGGAGGCCCAGAATCCCGTAAATCCCACTCATAGCAGCTAAGGCGTATGTAGTTAGGTAGGGTAGTACACTCGCGTCCCCCAAAGTCCAGGTAGCCGCAGCAGGCTACCTCTAACCCCACGATCTCTTGTGGCTCCACCCCGCTTCACGGGGCTGTCACTTTCACAAACGCACGCTCATTCGTGAGCGTGACGTCTGCGTCGCCTCGTTTCCCAACGTAGCGATCGCCTCAGTTGTAGCTTTTAAGGCCCCGCAAGGCTAAAAGCAATTGTGTGCCTTATTTCGGCACTGCCCAGGTCTCAGATCTTGATTTTAACTAGACAAAAAATTAGTCGTTAATTTGTCGAAATTTGTCGCCCAAAGCAAAAAATTTGTCGGGGTCCCGTTAAAGAGTTATAAGGTTTTTTTTGTGGCAGTGCCGAAATAAGCTTATTTCGGCACTGCCCACTCGGGATCTATTAAACTACAAAACATAGCGAACATATGATTTTCCCCAGAATTAGTCGTCAATTTGTCGAATTCAGACACCAAGTATCAGAATTAGTCGACCTCCCGTTAAAAAGTTATAAGTATTTCTTTGTGGCAGTGCCGAAATAAGCCTTATTTCGGCACTGCCCAAAAAAACTACACCACCTAGCGAAAATCTGATTTCACCCAGATGTTGCCTTGAATTTGTCGAAATTTGTCGGATATAAAACACAACTGGTCGATGCGTAATTAAAAAGTTACACGAATTTTAATAATTCTCATAGTAAATATAGTCCGAGATCTTGCATCAAAATTATATCATGCACAAAATGCAACAGTAAACGTTTCATTTCCTTCCGTTTTCAGAGTCTGGCAAAGTTTGTCAATGCATGCAACTGTTTTCTGATCTACGAATGCTTTAGGTGTTCTTTAGCACTACATTAGTTGCTTTTTACGATAGCCATATGTGAATGGGGTGGTGTTATTCTACTCTGCCTACGTTAGGCTCTCTGACTACAACGCGAATTATTAAAATGCGTGTAACTTTTTAATTACGCGTCGACCAGTTGTGTTTTATATCCGACAAATTTCGACAAATTCAAGGCAACATCTGGGTGAAATCAGATTTTCGCTAGGTGGTGTAGTTTTTTTGGGCAGTGCCGAAATAAGGCTTATTTCGGCACTGCCACAAAGAAATACTTATAACTTTTTAACCGGAGGTCGACTAATTCTGATACTTGGTGTCTGAATTCGACAAATTGACGACTAATTCTGGGGAAAATCATATGTTCGCTATGTTTTGTAGTTTAATAGATCCCGAGTGGGCAGTGCCGAAATAAGCTTATTTCGGCACTGCCACAAAAAAAACCTTATAACTCTTTAACGGGACCCCGACAAATTTTTTGCTTTGGGCGACAAATTTCGACAAATTAACGACTAATTTTTTGTCTAGTTAAAATCAAGATCTGAGACCTGGGCAGTGCCGAAATAAGGCACACAAAGCAATTCCCTAGGTGGTGTTTAGTCGGTAGAAGTCCGACATAACCAACGTAACCTTATGTTACGGGGGTATCCTATGAGGATTCACCACCTCCTTCCCGTAGTCACCTCCGGAAGGTAGTCCATCGCGCGCGTAGGGCGTCAAAAAAAAAAAAAAAAATTTCTTATCAGTCGGCTGTTACACGTTGACTGGTACACACCTCCGTTGAATTTGACCCTGACATTGGACGATAATGGAGACCACGCCAACAGAAGCAGCCCAAATTGTTGCTCTACTACAACAAGGGCTAAGCCAGCGGGCTGTCGCACGTCAGCTCCACATAAGCCAGTCCTGTGTCTCGAAAGTTTATAAACGCTTTCTGGAGACTGGAGGCTTCATCCCGAGGCCAAGATCTGGACGGCGCCGGTGCACTTCGGAGAGAGATGACCGTTTTATCGTGTCAACTTCTCTTCGAAATCGTCACCTGACCGGTGTCGACGTCTAGCAGGAGCTCAGGGAAGTTCGTGGGACAACTGCCAGTGAGTGGACAGTTCGGCGAAGACTCAAGCAGGCGAACTTGACTTCAAAAAGGCCTGCCACAGGCCCAAAACTGACGGCAGCTCACCGTCAAGCACGCCTTCAATTTGCTCGCGCCCATCTTAATTGGGAAATCGAGCAATGGAGGCAAGTTCTGTTCTCAGACGAGTGCAGAATGTGCTTACACGGTAGCGACCGAAGGGGCCGGGTCTACAGGCGACCTGGAGAGCGATTTGCTCAGTGCTGTTTCGCTGAAACAGTAGCTTATGGAGGCGGTTCCTGCATGATGTGGGCCGGCATTTTATTCGACGCAAAAACGGAGCTTGTTTTCGTGCCTGGCGGGGGACGAGGGGGTGGTCTAACTTCGGACCGGTACATTACCGATATTCTGCTGGAACATGTTGTTCCTTATGCGGGATATGTCGGCGATAACTTCGTCCTAATGCACGATAACGCCCGATGTCACACTTCACGTGCCACAATTGACTTCCTGGGTCAAGTTGGAATCGCCACATTAGACTGGCCAGCGCTCAGCCCTGACTTGAATCCCATTGAGCACTTGTGGGATGAGTTGAAAAGAAGGGTTCGATCCAGAAATCCAGCTCCCTCAAGTGTTCATGATTTGAAATCGGCTTTGACAGAGGAGTGGGAAGGCATCCCACAAGATTCTGCCAAGAAGCTGATTAGGTCCATGAAGAATCGTCTTCGTGCTGTAATTAGGGCTAGGGGAGGTAACACTAAATATTGAACAAAAATGTTTTATCCCAAATAAAGATTTTCCTCTATATTTTGTTTTTTTTAATGGTTCCCGTTTCCTCATTCCTTCATTTTTCCTTACTCCTTCACTTAAACAAGGACAGCTCCTGAAATAGGGGTCCGATTGAAATGAAAATGGTATCAATTTAAAGTTTACAGAATAACCTTTAAAATTAGAAGTAAGTATATTAAAGTTAGAAAATAGTAGAATTAAGTATGAAGCTGACACACAGGCCTTACAATCGAGGATTAATTACTTGACCGAATCATTAAACTCAATTCAAAATAAATATGATCTGTCACAAAAGGAGATTAAAGAGTACTCAGAGGCTGTGGATGATCTCTTGAAATTGAGTAATTACAACGCTGAGCGCTTTGATTCACTCATCAACAACCATCCATGTAACTGCGCTTGCTTTAGTTCTCCACGGCCAGTGTGTGCTACTGCGGTTGACAATAATAATACTGAGACTTTGTGTGATAGCTCACATACTGGTATTAGGACAGAGCAGTCATTAGGTGCATCAATTGATGTAACATGTTGTACACCAGGTGATGCACAAAGTACTATTATGTTTAGTGATAATATTGGAAAAAATATGGGCTCAAAATTGAATTCACTTATTAAGGGACAGTCAGTTGTAAACCATTGCTTACCATCTGCAAATTATGAAGAAATTATGAAAAGAATTTTAAATTTCAAATTTAATAATTATGAAAATCTCATTATTTTAGTAGAAAATAGGGGTAATTTAAACAAAAAGGATTTAATAGATTTTTGTGATTATTTATTATCTCTAGACTTAAGTAGTATAATTTTGTTTACATTCCCCTACTCTAAGAGCTTGTCAGATGCAGAAAATAATCTTAGATATAAGTTGAACAGTGTACTACACACTATAAGTACATATAATGATTGTATTCATTTGATTGATACTAACAGTTTTGTTAGCAGAAATTTATATTATTTGACTAAAGGTAGATATTACCTTTCTGCTAGTTTTAAGCGACAGATAGCACTTTCGCTATCCTATTTTTTTGACATTTCAGCCAAAAACTTGGCTACAAAATCCGCTTCTATTGAGCGGACTAATAATAAAAATACGAATAATATAAATAATATAATAATATAAATAAATATAAAACGAATAATAAAAATGTTGTCAAGACAAAAATTACTTTTGTGCCAGTAACAGTGAGTCGCTTAGAACGTATGAGAGTAAACCTAACTAGAAACTTACCGTTTTTAGATAATGACTTGGAACCTAACTTGATGTATAATTCATTTTTTAATGCATTTCTTCACGAATTTAAATCAATATTTACTTCCAAGGAAATTACTTTTACCAATAGCCTTGTCTTTGGTGACTGGGCAACCGTAGGTATTTATAAGAGTAGGCAAACTTTGTACATGTTATACTATGAAAGACAATTCAATAATAGTGAAGAATTTAAAGAACATGTAAAATCATATTCGAAAATTTTCAAACGCGTTTGTCAAGTAGCAAAATCTATATTTATTAAATCAAAAATTAGACATAGTAGTAATAAAATTAAAGCTACTTGGACGGTTATCAATGAAGAGACTGGGAAGGGTAGGACAAAGGATTCAGAGTTTAAATTAAGTATCGTCATGGTCATGTTACCAAGTCAGATTTAGAAGTAGCCAATGCTTTTGAAAGATTTTTTTCTGCTTTTCCTGTCACTTTAACTAGTGCCTTGGGCTCTTCCACCTCCGTTGCAGAGTCATTAATTAAAGATAATGTGCCTGAATTTTATAACGATTTTCATTTCCGTCATGTTAATGGGTCTGATTTAAAAGTTGCATTTAAATCACTTAATATTAAGAAAACGGCTGATCTATGGGGCATTTCCGTACATATTATAAAATCTTTATTTGACATTGTTGCTCCCGCCTTAATTGTGATATTTAATAAATGTATTGATTGTGGTGTGTTTCCTGACTTGATGAAATTAAGCAAAATTATTCCTTTGTTTAAATCAGGTAGTACATTAGACCCCACAAACTTCAGACCAATATCAATACTACCTACATTTAGTAAGATTTTTGAAAAACTAATTCTCGCTGAGTTACTTAATTACTTTAATGAAAATAATCTGCTGCACACTAAACAATTCGGTTTCACTCATGGACGGTCAACATGTGATGCTGGGGTAAAATTACTAGAATGTATATATGAGGCTTGGGAGGAGTCACGGGACGCCTATGGGGTGTTTTGTGACTTATCTAAGGCTTTTGATTGTGTGCAGCATGAAACTCTAGTCAGAAAACTACACCACTATGGTATAAGAGGCATCGCTCTTGATCTTCTTACTTCTTATCTGAGTGATAGGGTTCAGAAAGTAGATGTTAATGGAAAGCGATCACATGGATCAACTGTAGCGATGGGGGTGCCACAAGGCTCTATTTTGGGCCCTTTCCTGTTTCTCGTGTACATTAATGATCTACCTCATCTTGTAAAGAATAATCACGAAATAGTATTGTTTGCAGATGACACTTCTTTAATTTTTAAGGTAAATAGACAACAATCAGAAATTGACGATGTAAACAATGCTCTTTCAAAAATAGTAAACTGGTTTAGTGCTAATAACCTACTTTTAAATGGTAGTAAAACCAAATATGTTAGATTTTTTACAAAAAATGTGAAACAAGTAAAAACCAGTGTGGTGATGGACAATGAGAGATTGGAATTGGTCAATAAGGTTGTCTTCCTTGGGATAACATTAGACTCTAAATTACAATGGGGCCCACATATAGAAACGTTATCAGGTAGACTCAGCTCAGCAGCTTACGCCGTAAGGAAAATACGTCAACTGACTGATGTTGACACTGCGCGTTTAGTTTATTTTAGCTATTTTCACAGCATTATGTCATATGGTTTATTGCTTTGGGGTAGTGCTGCGGATGTAGACTCAATTTTTGTGCTCCAGAAGCGAGCTATCCGTGCTATTTATATGATGAGTCCCAGGGAGACACTGAGAAATAAATTTAAAGAGATAAATATTATGACATTACATTCTCAATATATTTATGAAAATCTTATTTACGTTCATAAAAATCAAACTAAATTTAGGAAAAACAGTGATCTCCATCAATTAAATTTAAGAAATAAAAACAAACTCGCTATGCATATTACTAGGCTCCATAAAATCTCTAACTCGTTCCCAGGTCAATGTATACGCTTCTACAATAAACTTCCAAATGACGCGTTTAAATTATCCATGGGTAAATTTAAAAGATTTATCAAAACTAGACTATGTCAAAAGGCTTACTATTGTATCTCAGATTACATAAATGATAAAAGTATTTGGAAATGAATTGCTCTTGTTATGTTATATTAATGATTGTATTTGTATTTCATGTAACGATATTGGCAATTAAAAGAGTCGGCCTTGAGTTTCTTGCCAGTTCTTCTCAAGAAGCCCCGTCGCCGGAACTGGCACTTAAATTCACTTTCACATTCAAGATAGTGTGATGAAAGTGAATCTAAGCTCTGCGGATTTAGAGTAGTAATGATTTACACATGTTTCTTATATTTAGTTTGTATGACGTTTCTAAGTGCTTTATAAAGTCCAAGGAATAAAGATATTTTGACTTTGACTTTTGACTTTATTATACCATATTCATTCATCTTCATTTGTTATTTAGTTCTTAAAATCGCTCGTAGCAAATCGCAAGTAGGTGATTCCAAACTTTTGCTCGCGAGTGTATATTTTATTATTATTTAAATCATTATTATTTATTCAAGATTATAAGGTATACGATACAATTATAAAACTAAAGTACCTAAAATTAAATAATACTTAAAATTAATAAATAAATAAATACATCTAAATTAAAACTAAAAACAAAACTAATCTAATAAACCGCTGCCTGTAGGCAAAGTTCCCAATATACTGGCCCCGTTGCCTCTTTGGATCGCAACACTAATTCTTATTTATGTTATTTATATGTATTTTAGCTTATTTAGTTTTTTAGGGTTCCGTACCCAAAGGGTAAAACGGACCCTATTACTAAGACTCAGCTGTCCGTCCGTCCGGCCGTCTGTCACCAGGCTGTATCTCATGAACCGTGATAGTTAGACAGTTGAAATTTTCACAGATGATGTATTTCTGTTGCCACGTTAACAACAAATGCTAAAAAACAGAATAAAATAAATATTTAAGAGGCTCTCATGTATGAGATTGTTGTAACAAACGTGATTTTTGGCTCGTTTTTGCTCGATATTGATAACGGCAACATGTAGACGCTTGAAATATTCACAGAATATTCTAAATATTTAGTTATATATTCACTTTAAAAATAAATAATTCATTTTAAATAAAATAAATATTTTTTATAATATAGCATGTCAAATAAATCAATGAATTATTACGATAAATACATATCTCATCTCCTTAATCCAAGAAATAAGTTCCATTCAAACCGATACGATTGACAAGAACTCTGTGTTTACTGCCCATAACGACTGTACTACGATTCGCCAGTTCCTCCCCGCCACCCTACAATTTCTCAACTTCCCCGACAAGGTGTAAGCTCATAATTTCTTACAAAAAATCCAACGCCACCCCGGGGGAGGGACTTTAAACAAATCAGCCGGCCAGATGGCGTGCTATTCAAATTTTCTTGTTAGAATTTTCTTCTTTTATTAAAAAAAAGTTCTTGACCTCGGCTCCCGGATATTTTACGCTTAGGGACCTTTGGAATAATAGTTCTTTAATTACGTCCTCTAGCGGAACACGTGGAAGGTGATTTAGTAGGACAAATGCGTTTATTTAATATATTTTTAAGATACCAATAATATGCTTAAAATTTTGTATGAATTAAATCACTTGTGATTAATGTGAATTGTTCCACTTAATTTTATTTTTACCGACCTGTTTCGCCTTACGGTATTATCTAAGTAAACTTATTTCATATTTAAGTAAAAACGTTATCCATTTTTGATCACAAAAGTCAGTCAAAACTGTTTTTGATTAAGGGCGGGTCATTTTTGCCTGATTTTTGCAGCCAAAAGTAGTTTTGACCGGTTATAAGTTGTCACTGTAACATATATTTTATTTGTCTATAGTAGGTACGTTGCGAGTTGGTGGTTTAAGAGTAAAATCCTAAAATACTGTTGTATGATGATATATGTTACAATCAAAATTAATAATAACCAGTCAAAACTGATTTTGGATTTACTTGAGCAGATTTCTATTTTTATAAAGTATACGTTGTTTTTTTTTTAGGAAAATTAACATTTTCCTTTTACAATTCGTAAAAAAAGTTGACATCTCACTATCCGTAACTATCGGATAATCCGAAATAATTTCATATCCGGAACCGTAACTGAAACCGATACATGTAATATTATTTACATAATCCATACCCGTATCCGAATTCGAAATTTCATATCCATAACATCCCTGGTCAAAACCACTTTTGACTGCAACAATTGATTGATTATGATTGATTACCAAGGACGGTGCTCAAAACCCCTTTTAATTAACTTATGCAGTCAATAGTAGTTTTGACCACTAACGTTGGTTAGGTCATGTTTGTGATTACCAAAGGCCTATCGAGAGATTTTCTTCTGGACAGGAAGGTGAGGTACCCAAAGTTTGACTTGTTTGAATAGTCAAACAAAGAAACACGTAGACTAATAGACGGATATATACAGTGTGAACTTCAAATCAGATGAAACCGCTTTGAACTAAAAAACTTTACTCAAAATCACTTTTGACCATAAAAATCAGTCAAACAAAACTAAGTTTAACTGTTTTTAAAATTTTTGCCTAATTCTAGCAATCAAAAGTAGTTTTGACCAGTTAAGAGCTTTAACTTTAACATATATATTTTCTGTCTATAGTACATTATACTTATTGCGCGTTGGTGGATGAGGAGTGAAATTCCAAAATACTGTTACATGATACAAACTGTGATATATACAACAGAAAGAGATTTAATTAATACATTAACAGCTATTTATTATATTAACTTATTGCTAACTCGACACCATTCGCCGATATAGCACCGCGTAGAGTAGCGGTAAAACTTTGAATGTAGACATTACTAAAACCACATACTACGTGCCCTACCAATTATCCTTTCGACCCATCATCAAAGTTGCTCGAATGGTTAGCAATGGCCACTTTGACTTCGAGGTTGCTGGTTCGATTCCCGCACAAGCCAAAGATTTGTGTTCATGGACAAGTCTGTTTGTCTTGATTTGGGTGTTTTCTAAGTATTATATTCATGTATTTAAAAAATGTACCTATTTAAGTATTATATCAGTTATCTAGTACCCATAGCACATGCTTTTCTTAGTTTGAGACTAGATGGCCGAGTGTAATTTGTCCAGGAATATTTATTTATTTATTACTAGCTGTTACCCGCGGCTTCGCCCGCGTGGTCCAGGGGAGCTGGCATTGATTTGTGTATATTTTTCTTTTGTATTTACTTCGTGGGATAAAAATTAGTACCAATATGTACAAATTTTAATGATGATCGGCTGCATAGTTATGGCGTGAAGAAATAACAAACAAACGAATTTCTTACTTTAACACTTATTATAATATTAGTATGGATGGGACGCCCACAGTCAAGACAAAAAAAATTGTTCACCACATAAATGTTTGCCCTCTGTGGGGATCGAATTATTTTTTGCGTGGGAATAAAATGTTTTTCCTGTCTAAAAAGTAGATTAAATAGTAGATTAAATAAAAGTATGTCGCTCTCCAGCCTTAAACTTTCTCCAAAAAAAACATGTTAATGCGTTTGTTAATTTCGACGTAAAGGAAGGACAAACAAACAAACAAACACACTATCACATTTATAATATTAGTATGGATTATTTAACCACATACTGCATACCCTACCAATTAGTCCCTTCCAACACATCATTAAAACTACTAATTAACAGCTTCTTCCCAGACATTTATAGGTAGACAATTCAGAGAACCGTCTAGAGGTCCCTTTTGTCCAAGAGGTGATATAATTGATTCCCTCCGCCCCCCTCACATCGCGCCCGCAGCGCCCTCTTCCTCAGTGATACGCACTAAACCTGTAAGCCTAATTGCTTCCAGTGAAAACCGACGTGAGGTTGAAGAGGTACTATTAAATGTCCTGCATATTCAAGCTGGCATGAATGCTTCCTTGAATATTGTTGAAAATTACAAGTATCTTTAGGTACAGTTTACCTAACCATTTGCACACCTCGGCCACTCCATACAAATGTCTCATCGCTAACTACTACATAGAAAATTGCGTCTGTGCACAGAGTGAATGAGCGTATGTGCGTGCGGTGCCATAAAAACTGGAGGAAGTGAGGTCGACACGAGAGAATAGCCATACTATACTTAATACTATTACGTGTTTATGTATCTCTCTTAAATCACGGGTCAAGCCCGGTCATTTGATAGGCGTGCGCGGGGATATGGATCCAACGCGTAGAGGCCCCTTTGAGAAGTTTGATGTAATTTTGTACGCCCGCCGTGACCCGCTCCAGGATATGTCAATGGAACGACATACCCATGAGCAGGTCTCGGCAGGCGTTGAGACTATTGCGAAGTGTGATGGAAAATAAATGGGCTATGGAGATGAGATCTGGGTGAACTAAATACCGGGCTATTACAGAAGAGGGACGGACGCCTGCCATAACTGCTTCTATTGCTAGTTATTTGCGGCAGGCGGTGGCTTGCCACTCACTAGATGGGCCCCCGAAATGCCAGGAAAACGGCCGGGGGCAACACCGGTGTGAGTGACTCAGGGATGTCGAGAGGTGTGCTGCGCTTTCTCCGAAGTTATTCGCGGCGTGATGCCCTTTAACTTACGTGATTATTATTATTATGGCTTAAATTTATGGTACATTTGTTAGCTTAGTTAGTAGAAACCCTGGACCTCTATAGCCTGAACCATAGTACAAATTAAGCGATAGCCCTACGTGTTTAGGGTACTATCACCCGCTCGGGGCTTGAGTTGTCTTACTTCTCTATTTGTATTATGCCTGAACTGAAGTCCAATTTTTCCGGGCGGTAGGGCCCGAGTTAATAAATTGTTCAACAGAGGAACTATATAATAGGTAGGGGAAAAAGTCTTTTCGCATTATAGTATGTACGAACTTGTAATAAAATCTCTTTGGTTATACCATTTGTATCTGGCAGGTTTTGATATTTTTAAAAAGTTTAAATTTTAAAAAAGATAATTCCAAATTCAAATTAGGTAAATGTGTGATTTTCATTTGTTTTTTTTACTGTCGAGATGAGTGAATCTAATGAAGAAATTCGATTCATTTTAAAATTTTACTACAAAAAAGGTAAAAATGTAACGCAAGCTGCGAAAAAAATTTGTGACGTTTATGGACCTAGTGCAGTGTCTGTGAGAGTAGCACAAATTTGGTTTAAGCGTTTTCAATCATGAAATTTTGATGTGAAAGATGCACGTCGCTCTGGTCGCCCTGTTACGGATAAAATGGATGCCATTTTTGAAAAAGTGGAGCAAGATCGGCATATCAGTAGTTACAACGTAGCTGAAGAATTAGGAATTGACCACAAAACAGTTTTGGCGCATTGGAAAAAAGCTGAGTACACTAAAAAGCTCGATATTTGGGTGCCTCACGATCTCACTGAAAGAAACCTACTGAACCGTGTACTCATTTGCGATTCTTTACTACGACGTAATGAAAGCGAACCGTTTTTGAAGAAGCTTATAACTGGTGCTGAAAAGTGGATCACGTACGACAAGAACGTGCGAAAAAGGTCGTGGTCAAAGGCCGTTCAGGCTTCACAGACTCTGGCAAAACCCGGGTTAACCTGCAATAAGGTGATGCTGTGTGTATGGTGGGATTGGAAGGGCATTATTCATTATGAGCTGTTACCGCCAGGCAGGACTATCGATTCTGAACTCTACTGTGAACATCTGATGAGATTAAAGCAAAAAGTTGAGAGAAACCGGCCGGAATTAATTAACAGAAGGGGATGTGCTTTTTCATCATGATAACGCTAGACCTCACACATCTTTAGCCACTCAGCAAAAATTAAGAGAGTTTGACTGGGAGGTGTTAATGCATCCGCCGTATAGTCCTGACCTTGCACCTTCTGTTTTCCACCTGTTTCGGTCTCATCAGAATTCTTTAGGCAATGTCAGGTTAACATCACGAGAAGACTGCCAAAACCACTTGTTGTGGTTTTTTGAACAGAAGTCCCAAAATTTCTATAGTAATGGGATCATGTCTCTACCTACAAGATGGCAAAAAGTTATCGAACAAAATGGCACCTACATATTTTAGTTAAATGTAAATAAACTTTATTAAAAAATGTTTTGAATTTTCATATAAAATACGAAAAGACTTTTTCCCCAACCTAATATTATATTCTTTATTGCATACCTATAGGTATGATTACATAAAAACAGTGTAAACAAGGTGTACAAGCTCGATGGCGTCGTTACGCGTGTCACGTCTAATCGAACACGTTAAGCAACGTCAGCCGTAGCCTATCTATGGATGGGTTTATTTATCTCGAGCTCCTCCGTGCTTCGGAGGGCACGTTAAGCCGTCGCGTCTGTCCCGGCTGTTGTCATTATGAGATGGCACTCGTTAAGCCAAGTCAGTGGCCTTTAGGCGGCTTGAAAACACCGGCCTCCGCCAACCCGCAGTTGAGCATGAAACCCCTTCGATTGAGAGGAGACCCGTATCCCAACAGTGGGATGATTATGGGTTGATGCCGAAGGTGTACAAGGGCAAGCTTATCTCTATAAGAGATTTCGTCGAGCCAATCTTAACAATATTGAAGAAATATTATTTGGCTGGATGATTATGAATTTATATATATCATCATCATCATCATCAGGCCCATTTTAGTCTCCACTACAGGAGCACGACCCTCTCTCGTCCGTCCTAGACGGAAGGAGGATTTGGCCTGCACTCCCCACGCTGGCCAGACGGGTTGGGGAGGCCTGATCTATGTTTGGTGTATTTTCATTAGTCGCCTTGTACGACATCCACGGGAAGAAACGGAGTGATTCTACGAGTATTCTAGTCTGCCGGAAACCACACGACCAATATAATCAACTAAATTGTGTAAAGCACTAGTAAACTACCTCTTCATTACAGGATGCTTAGAGAAGTAACAAGCGTAGTTATTACTAATATCTATAATTGACGAAATATATATACCTAATTGACAAGCTTGGTGGTGGAATGGTTAGCAATGGCCACTTTGACTCCGAGGTCGCGGATTCGTGCGGGTTCGATCCCCGCACAAGACAATTATTTGTGGGCCTGAACATGTCTGTTTGTCTTGGTATGGGTATTTTCTATGTAGTATGTATTTACAAATCAAAAATGTATTTAAGTACATTTATCAGTTGTCTAGTACCCATAACACAAGCTTTGCGCTTAATTTGGGACTAGATGGCGCTGTGTAAATTGTCCAGAAATATTTATTTATTTATGTATTTATCTACCGACGAGTTACTCCAAGCGTACTTCTACCCTTAATGGCTCAATACCGTCTGCCCTAGATAAAATAACCTATACGTGTTTGAAAGTCGATGAAATCATTAAAAACCATAATGAAAAGCCATAAGAAGAGCCTGTAAATATAAAAGAGGAAGCAATTAACTATTTTTATGGTCGTTTAGCCGTAAACGCCCGGGCCCACTTATACGGGCCCCGAAATGGACCGTCGACAGGGGCCTATTACAGAATAGGATGGACTTACACTGGCGGAAATGAACAATTTTATTTTATTTTATAGTATAGTTATTATTGTTAAAGTAATAAGTGCAACGTGTCTTTTTCTTTTCTTATCTCGAGCTAAACCACAGAATAATATACTCTAACAGAAGATCCACTTCGGACACAATTGGAATACAAATTAATAAAATATCAACCTTCGTAACGCGCTAATACGGTCCAAAATAATTCTGCAGTACTCGTACCTAAGTCTACATACATACAAGCATACCGCGTGCGTTAAGAGAGCGCGCGTGACACTCGGCTAATTATTGCTCTCGGGGGCGCGGGCGCCGGGCGTGTAAGTAAATAACTCGGCCGAATGGCGGAGTGACACAGGCCTGGCTAAACCCTTGTTTTTCAACATGGACAACGATGCGTTCGCAGTCAAAACGAATCTCTCTCATGTGACATATAGATGTATTTATTTACAAAAAATACGTATTTATGTACAGTTATCTAGTACCCATAGTACAAGCTTTGCTTAGTTTAGACCAGATGGCGGTATGTAATTTGTCAAGGAATATTTGTTATTATTCATTCATTCAAAAACTTTCTGTTTCGTTCACTGTACGTGGACCTTTCAATTATTTCCTCTTAACAGTAACAAGGCTGTATGGGAGCAGAAACTGGCACTTAAGCTCTAAAGTGGTATTTAGCAGCACTGTCCGACATACGTTCGCTGTTAGCAATTAAAATGAAGATAACACCTATGCGACAAAATTACATTTCGTTATTAATAATGTCATTTTTAACCCCCGAGGCAAAAAAAACGGGATGTTATACGTTTGACATGTCTGTGGCATCGTAGCTCCCGAGCGGATAAACCGATTTTGATTTTTTTATTTGAAAGGAAAGAATTAGTCGGGAATGTTCTTAGCTATGTTAGATGAAAATCGGTCCAAGATGGCCGCCGCCACAAAGTGACTGATTACATATTTTTTCACAACCCTATCAATATGGGTATCAAATGAAAGGGCTTGACTAGTAGAATACTATACACTATGAGAAATTTAAAACCAAGATGGCCGTCGTTACAAAATGGCGAATTAAATATATTTTTTTCACAACTCCCTCAATATGGGTACCAAATGAAAGGGCTTGACTAGACTAAAAGGTCGGGGGTTTTTAATTTTTTAACAATAACCAATTTCGACCATACGACGTTATCAAAGTGGGAAACTTTTGGAAATTGACTACCCCTCTTAGTAATAAGAGAACATTGTTAACTTCTTAATTACTCGTAACCAACAAATAATATTATGTCATTTAATTAAGAACACAACAGATTATTATAATACACACATAATAAACAGAATATTAGTTAATATTGAAATATATGTGCCTAGATATAATATGCTACCTACCTGTATGGCAGTAAATATTTTGTGATCTATTTTTTTGTTTGGGAAATTGAACTTTCTCGCTATTTATTTATTTACCAAACACTTAAATAAAGGTTTGCTGGAAGAGATCTCTAAAAGAGATAAGCTCGCCTTTCTACATAACATTTCCTTATAATATTATAATTATGGTTTTCCTGGTGTACAATAAAGAGAATACAATAACAACAGCAGATATTATTTCCAACAAATTTTAATTTTCACATTAACCCTTGCGATAACGTATTATTACATTTCAGCTCGGACACTGGACAGTGGGTCAAAATGAGTTTGCAAGATTTGATTACAGACACCGAGACAGGAAAAACCGCGAAACGAAATTAATACTTACTAGGCGGGATTCTGGCCCCCAGGGCCGAAATCAAGGTTGAATTGAGCGAGTAGATTCGCTGAGTGTATGTTTTCCATTGATTTTAATGGAAAATGTATGATGATCATTCCTCAAGGACATGATCGATCTCTTTTTTTTTCGACGCAAACCTCAAGCATATCGAGATCTTTAATTGTGACAAATATTGTCAGAATAAATAAATAAATATTGTCAGACAAATTACACAGCGCCATCTAGCCCCAAAGTAAGCGAAGCTTGTGTTATAGATAGATAGATAGATAGATATAACGTTTATTTGCATTTTGGAACACACACGTACATAGAATTGTTATACAGACAGTCATAGACATATTGTAGTACAGTCAACAGATACAGAGATTTATGCACGTGTGCGCTGCAGTAATGCAAATCAGGCCGTGGCTCAGTGTGTACCTCCACTCATAGACAATATGAGTGAAACACTGGTATTCTGCCACTACCCAGGGAGCGGGTTGGGCACTAATCGCCTTACTGAATATTATAGTGTCTGTATAGTATGTGATTTTAATGTAAGTGTACTTGTGTAAACAGTGTATTTGTGTAAACATTGTGCAGTTTTTGTGTTATTGTTGTGTATGGGTGTGTGTATTGTGGAATGGTATATGTCTATCTGATGAGGCGATCTATTTCTACATTATTCAATGCATTGTATTCATTGTATTATTTTGTTAATGTAATGTACGTCCATATGATGTTCACACGGCAAAATCCGCCACCGAATAACCTTGAGGAATACCCAAATTCTGTTTATGTAACAGGAAAAATTTAAATTGTTTTTTGAATGAATATTTAGATCTAATATGTCTCAGAGGGGGAGGAATATTGTTCCAACATTTGGTCGCAAGGTAGCGGAAACTGCCGGTAAATGCTACAGTCCTATGTTTGTGCACTGCTAGGGTGTTGCGTGTAGATCTTGTGCCGTATCGATCGTGGAATTTAGATGTTTTCAGTTTAGAGAAAAGGTATGCAGGTTTTTCAAATTTTATGACATCAAATAACAGACTAGCAAGATGTAGGTGTCGTCGCGAAGACATATTCAAAATTGATGCTTTGTTTAAATATGGTGTTATATGGCTTCTTGGGGGGATGTCGTAGCAGAACCGGCAAGAAGCATTTTGGACACGCTGAATAAGCCTACGCGTTTTGGACTGTAGTCGTGGACCGTAAACTAAGTCTCCATAATTTAATTTAGATAAGACAAGGGATTCACATAACAGGCATCGTACTTTTTCGCTAAGAAAGCGTCGGATTCGGTATAGAACTTTTAGGCGATAGAAGCATGATCTAACCAGATTCACCACGTGAGTTTCAAAGCGCAGTTGACTGTCAATTGTTAGCCCCAAGTTTTTAGTTTCATCTACACGTTCGATGGTCCGTGTACCGATGCTTATTACAGGATTGACAGCATTAATATTTCGAATAAGAGTTTTTGATCCAAGAATCATAAATTTTGATTTAGCGGGATTTATCAAGAGACTGTTTCGTTCCGCCCACAAGGCGACACTACTGAGGTCCTCATTCATTTTTTGCACTGCATCGCCAAAATTACCAGGACGAGCCGACACATATATTTGAACATCGTCTGCGTACATGTGGTATCTACAGTTTTTAATAGCTCTGGCGATATCAGCACTATATATAACAAAGAGCAAGGGACCCAAAATGGTACCCTGAGGAACTCCACGATGCAGGGTTTTTGGGGCCGACAGAAGTATAGTGCCATCCTCCCTGGCCACCTTAACAGTTTGTGAACGGCTCGTGAGGTAGCTGTGAAACCATGCTATTGATTTCTGATGTACTCCATAATAAGACAGTTTCGAAAGCAATAATGGGATATTTATGCTGTCAAAAGCCCGAGAAAAATCGAGCAGCGCTAAACACGTACCATTACCAGCATCTTGCTCCGCAAGGATGTTGTCTACAACATCTATTAAGGCTGTTGTCGTACCCATACCCCTGCGGAAACCTGATTGGTATGAAGGAAGTATATTTTGAGATTCTGCAAATTCATACAGTTGTGCGTATACCACTTTCTCCAATACCTTTGACAGGAATGGCAGAATGCTTATCGGTCTAAGCTCTTTAGGGTCTTTAGGGTCATCGACCTTCGGCTTTGGTGTGACCAACGAGGCTTTCCACAACGTGGGCATTTCTTCAGTTACAATGGACGATTAATCATGGCCGTAATGATAGGCAGAGTCCGAGGAAGCGTAAGCAGTATCATATCCCTTCCTATTCCATCAATGCCAATGGCATTGGTGGTTATTGACATTATCTGCTTTGCAATCTCTCTCTCTTGCACAGGCTTTAGTATGAAAGATGACTGCTCTGGTTTATGAAACTCATAGAAGGTGATTTCAGACATGGGAACTGTATCGCAGCCAGGTACATCTAGGAGACTATCGTTTATGACATTGGGATTACTCAGATGGTCCGGCAAGAAATCATTCTTATTTGAGTCAGCAATAACAGATTTTTTCAAATTTCTCCAGAGTATTTTCGTATCTTTATAAACAGTATTTATATGATGATTATAATAAGCTCGCTTTTCATTCAATATACTATTTTTAACCAGTTTTTTTAGTTCATTGTAGTATATCTTACAGCTCACTAATCTCTGATTCCGGTACCGCTTATATGCCTCGTTTCTTTTATGTATTATGATTTTAATTGTGTCCGTAATCCATGGTAGGTTATTATGTGGTTTAAATTTTAATGTTTTGAGTGGTGCATGTTTGTCAAAAATAGATAACAATAAGGTGTTAAAAGTATGTACCATACCCTCTACTGAGTCAGCTGTCAACACTGATTCCCAGTCGACCGATTCGAGATCCCTGTTGAACATATCTATATTGATATTCTTAATTGATCGACATGTGATGGTCTTAGATGGAACTTTAGCGCGTTTAACAGGAAGGGTTACATTTATCATGGCATGCCCTAGAGAACCTGTAATATTTGTGACTGTCAAATTCCTAATAGGGGCACTGGTACATACAACATCGATAAGTGTCTCATTTTCTGTGGAGAAATGAGTTGGTTCTGTAACCATCTGTTGCAAGCTCATGCATTGTAAAAAGTTTAAAAATTTCACCGATTTATCTGTACGTTGTAGCATATTAATGTTAAAATCTCCGAGTATTATCATACTATCGTAATTAGAAAAGGATAAGATTGATTCAGTTAGTGCGTCGAAAAAAACATCTATATTGATCCAGTTAGGTCGATAAGCTGTTCCTATAATCAGTCTATGGCTATTAATTGTCACAGATAACCACATTTGTTCTATATGAGCGGCAGGGTGAGGGACAGAACGAGCGCACACACCACGCTTGATATAGAAAGCGACCCCTCCTCCGCGGCCGCGGCGCATACTGCTCGGCCGCGCCGTATTACGGAGCCTATAGCCGGGTACGACCGGTGCACGGTGCTCCTCTCCCTCACGCAGCCATGTCTCGTTTATCGCTACTAAGTCGGCATCAAATCGGTTCATGGCTACAATAAAATCATCATGCTGCGTTCCCAGTGACCCCGCATTATATAGTCCTAACTTAAGGAATTTTGTCTTAGAGTTCATTTTGAAGGTAACGTATTAATTAAATGCAGAAAAGAGGTAGCCTTATATGGTAAGTTAGTATAACTAATAATTCCCCAGGAATGTGTGTTATTTGTATAGTAAAAACCGTGCGATACTACATGTAGGAGGTGTAAGGGTTTATGTGTACTATATGTAGCACTATACTCGTAATAGTAATTGAAACTAGTATTTGCTATTGCTGCAGCGCACAACCTTGTATGATACAACACAATGGGATAAATTTTAAATATTTTTGAATTTTTTCTTAGACTATATATAAAATGTATAAAATATATAAACACATATTCCGCTAAATAATACGATACAATCAGGTGTAGACGTGAATACTTTGAAGAGTAGTGTACTTTGGACGTAAAATAATACGTAATGTTACAAGGTAATAATCTATCTCGTGCCAGGTCCTTTGGTACTACTACAATACACAATAAATTTCTTACTACATAATACATAGTGTGTACATAGCATATTGGAAGAGCATAACTACTCAAAGATAACGACAAACCATTACATAGCATACATATAGTGACCGCGACAAGCAAATACATGGCAAGCTTTAAGCGCAGCCGGTAAATACATACGTCGAAAAACGACTTGTTATATAACAAATTAATTAAGATGGATGCCCCTCCTCTACAATGAACATATGTAAACTGAAGGACTATATGTATTAGGAGCCATCTGGTAAAGTAAGCATAAGTATATAATGTTAAAAGCAGGAAACATAAAGCTACACAAATATAAAAAATTGTATGAGGTGAGAATCGTTCAACATTACAATCCATGACGAGCACACATAGAAAGCTCAAAGCGAAAAATAACACATAGGCAAAGCTTTGTAAAAGTTTACCGGGTAAAGTTATTGGGTTATTAATGTTGTCTTGCAGGTGAGCAAACGACGTCCTGTCCAAAAACACGCGCAAGGTCCTGTTCGTTACGAATGCGGCGCCGCGGAGCATTGGCACTCTCATGTTGGCGTACATAGATGCGTCCCTCCCTCGTCCACGCGAAACGCCAATTATGCTTTTCCGTTAATTCACGAGCTCTACGGAATAGGTGACGGTTGACCTTTGTCAGCCGCTCGTTAATAAAGAATCGACGGGGGTGTCCAGGCACACCAGTGCCCTCTGTGGTAGCCCCTCTGCGCACGCGCGCCGCTTTAAGAAGCTGGTCACGAAGCGATCTGCGCGTTAAGCGGACAACAATAGGGCGGGGACGCGGCCCCGTAGGGGTTGTAGTCTCCGTCTGTGTTATTATAGGTCCTACTCGCATTACGCTCACCAGGTCTTGCTCATCCATTTTAACACCCAACTTTTCCGCCAGGGTCAATGCAATGTGCGGCAGGCTCTCTCCGCCCTGTTCGGCGATACATGTTATTTCGACGTCGTTCAATAACAACTCCTGGTCCCGTTCGTTAATTTCCGCTCTCAGCTGTTCCATCGACTCCAGCAGCGACTTATCGATATTCTCTACCTCGCGCCGGTCCTCAGCCTGTCTCTCCAAAGACTCGACTCGCGTACTTAGCCGCTCGATGCGCCTATCACAATCGTCTACGCGATTTGTGAGAGTGGTCAAGGCTTCAGTTAAAGACTTCATCTGCAACCTGGTAGCGCCCATCTCCTCCCTGAATTGACGTAGCTCATACGACAATACTTGTACATCTGAAATGTCTATGGTATCGTTAAGAGCTGTAGTATTTAGGTTAGATGCTGGTAAGGGCAATACTATAGAAGAGTCACGTAACCGCTCCTGTGAACTCGTAAATGCCACCTCTCGCCGGTACATTCCTGCATTGGCACCACCGCGCACCGGAGTGTTTGTGTTGTCAGTCTTAGGTAGTTTACTGACACATTGCACACATTTCCAGACGGCCTTCAGTTCATACGTCATCGCATGGAACTCCTGCTCCGATACGTTGGCACACATGTGGTCATATCTTTTCCCACATGTACCACATACCAAGTACAGGCAATTTTCAATTGCATTAAGGCATCCCGAGCAACTGAAGCTTCCAGACTGCATTGTAAAAATTGCGTTTAGTTTGAGCGAAGCAAAAAGCAGCAAAAAAAAGAAAATAAAAAAAAATGCAAGAAAAATAAAGCTAAAAATATAGGCAGGTAATTAGGATCGAACTTGGTCTTTCAAGCGCCGCACATATAAAGTGTCTGTACGGACGCGCCACAATCTCTAATAGAAGCACGTCGAAAATTACGTTTAGCTTAGGAAGCGCGTTCAAGTTTGATAACCGATAGATAATATTCAAGGTCGTTCTTTGTTCGCGAACAACACGGCCACCCACTTTTATTCGCACTTATTCATTAACTTATTTCACATTTGTTTCACTTTTCACTATAAATTTGATGATTTGTATTAAGTCACTTTATTTATTTGATAGCTGGGATGTTATATACTATTATAATACAACTTAGACACAATAATATTCAGTAAATACACATAGAATTATTTATTGAATAGGAACGTATGTAAACACGTCAGTACGTTATAAAGCGCCCCGCGCACCTCCCGTTATAGGTACTAGACAACTGATAAACATACGTAAATACATTTTTTTTTGTAAATACATTACTTATAATATATATATAACACCCAGACCAAGACAAACAGACATGTTCATGCACACAAATGTTTTATCCTATGTGGGAATCGAACCCACGAGCGTTGGTGTCGAAGTCGCGTCATTGACCGCTACGCCATCGAGCTCGTCAAAACAAGTTTCATCAAAATCGGTGGTTCAGTGGTTTTGGAGCCTATTCATTTCCAAGAGTGACTTTTCGGCGTATATGAGGGTTCCGTCCGCACACTCCACTCAATGAAGATCCCATTTAGTCCTGACTCCTTCGATTTACCCATCATTTTCACTATCATTTACATACAAAAGAAAAAAGTGTTTGTTTGTTTGTAAAACTTCATTGTACAAAGACATGCCATCAAAAACATAACATAAAAAAAAGAAGAGGGTTTTACAGGGTCGGCAACGCGCGTGTGATGCATCTGGTGTTACAGGCGTTCATAGGCTACGGTAACTGCTTTCCATCAGGCGGGCCGTATGCTTGTTTGCCACACTGGTGGTATAAAAAATACTAACTTGTAAAAAAAACAAGTCTCGCAACTGAGATCTTCTACCGTAAAAAGTTATGAGAAGTCCATGTAATACCAAGTCGGTTAATTTATTCAGTCCCTACTTAAGGGACCTTCTGTCTTCAGTTATTACGTAATTAGCTAACCTAACAAAATCTTATAGCGACCATATCAATATTGAAAATCTTTTGTGTTTTAAATAAACAGAATGACTTGAAATTCAGGTTTCTAGTTTTATCCACAACGAAGTTATAGGGGGTCGAAAATGGCCTGAATTGCTTCGAGAAAAGGATGGTACGGCCGTGCCGCTTTTTGCTCGACTTGGCGGGGGCACTGCCGTGCCTCCAGATAAAATTACAAGTACAGAATATTATAAACAATGGCGGAGTTATCCCAGAAGGGATCTCTTCCAGTCAACCAAAGAATACTTGAAAGTAAACTATTTAAGTTAGGGTTAGGTACATTAAGTGCAATAGATACAGAAGAAGTTATTACAATACAAACACACATATAGACAAACTAGCTTTCGCCCGCGGCTTCGCTCGCGTGAAATTCGGGTCAAACACGTGTTTACTCATTTATATATAGAAGTACTCGTGTAAAGTTTAGGATAAAATAGTCCAACTAATCTTGTTTCCCCATTTCCCCATACAAACTTGTCCCGTTTCACCCCGTTAGGGGATGAATTTTCAAAAATCCTTTCTGAGTGTACCCCTAGCCGTCATAAGGAACCTATTTGCCAAATTTGGAATCTCTAGACCCAGCGGTTTGGGCTGTGCGTTGATATATCAGTCAGTCAGTCAGTACTTTGAATTTTATATATATAGATACACACAACTGCCTACAATAAGACATTTATTATTTATTTATAACATAGGTAAATACAAGTTCTCTCGCTAGTGTATCTCGAGAAAGAAAAAAAAATTAAAACCGAGGCTCGTATGCCGCGAGAGCGTTTTTTATTCGGATCATAAACCTAATGTTATTTATTGTTGCAATAAACGGGAAAGTGAAAATAACGAGACTTCCCCCCTCCGGCCCTCGCGCACCCCCACCCTGCATCTACGGGTTATATTAAAAAAGTTACCGACTATTACGTTCCCACCGCTGGGCAAAGACCTCATACCATACGGTGTTTATTTTATTTATATTAAAGTTTGCTTGGCTTTGAGCTTGTTTTTAATATCAAATTATTTTAAATAGTTAATGTGGTATTGTTAACCCCCCAAGCGCAAATACAGGCGTCTAATAATAAAATTGAACTAATATAATCTGTGCTACATCAACATACTTAGTTGCTAAACATTTAGTTATTTTCATTTACTATGTTTATTTAAGTTAGTTATTAAGTTTAATCTAATGACTCTAATCGAACACGCAAGTTAAGCAACGTCGACCGTAGCCTGCCCATGGATGGGTTTATTTATCTCGGGCGCCTCTGTGCTTTGGAGGGCACGTAAAGCCGTCGGTGCCGGCTGTTGTCATTAGATGTCAGGCGTTATCTCAAGTCAGTGGCCTTTAGGGCCTCAGCCAAGCAAGCCGTAGTTAAGCAGCGTGGTGTAGTATGCTCTAAACCTCATCATTTGAGGGGAGACCCGTATCCCAACAGTGAGATGATTATGGTTGATGTCGATGTGTTTGAAAGGTTATTTGTTTCAAAGTGTCTTTTTTATATTACGACCGTTGGCAAACAAGCATACGGCCGCCTGTTGTGAGGCGGTTACCGTAGCCATGTAAACGCTCGCAACATAAAACATCGTTACCCAGCCGCCACCCCCTCTATCAACGCAGCAACTTCCTGCTGACCTCGCTCAGGAATACAACAATCCTCATGCAATATATTATTTGGCTGCAGTATTATTATTTTTTTATACTACGTCGGGTGGCAGACAAGCATACGGCCCGCCTGATGTGAAGCGGTTACCGTAGCCATATTAACGCTCGCAACATAAAATATCGCTCGCGCGCCGCCACCCCCGCTGCCAACGCAGCATCTCCTTTCTTTCTGGTGACCTCACTCACTCGCAGGAACACAACAACCCTCAAGGGAATTGTTATATGGCTGCGGTATTCTGAGAGGTGGAGGTACATTCCCCAGTCGGGAAACCTCTCTTTTCGCCAGAGCTTCGTTTGTCAGTCAGCAGGGTGCACCGCGTGCAGGTGAAGTTGACTTTGGTTCAAAGATGTTGATGAACCACTTACACCCCAAAGTATTCTGAAAGGTGGCCCAGTCGGGCAGCTTGTCCTACCTGTCTTTTGATAGAGCCTCCTTAGTTGAACAACAGGGTGCAACAAGCAAGTGAAGTTGCATATCGCTCATTTGGTGCAACAACGACACAATCAAAGTCGCCATGCATTTTTCGAACACCATTTTGGTATTTATTTTAATACGCTAATACTACTTCCTGATTATTCTTAACTTAGAAAAATCATTTATATTAAGTACCTAGTTATTTTTATTTTATTTTTGATGCAATTAATTTTAATTGTTATTTGGTTGCACACTCATAAAAGTGATCTGCGTGCAAGAACGACATTAATGAGAATTGTGACCATATTGCAGCAAATAAGCGATATATAAAATATTATGCCTACTTTAGTATTGTAATTACTTAATAGGTTGATGACGCCACACTGTGACTCACACAGTAGAAATATAAGATGCAAAAATTAGTCAGCAACACGAACCTTCCTGGTAGCTCAGTTGGAAGAGCACTCGACCGGTCGTCGAGAGGTCGTGGATTCAAATCCCACCTAGGGGCGCAGGTGAATTTTTCCATTTTTCAAATCTACTATATAAAAATAAGTCGGGTTTTCCTTCCTGACGCTATAACTATATATATACTATATACTATATATAGCAAAGAAAATTCTGGAAAAATTTGAAAAGAAAAGCGGGAAAATCTTTTTTTACATACAGCATAAAACGAAGCCATCTGGTGGCGAAACGGAGTTCGCCGGGTTTGCTAGTAATATATAAAATATTGCTAACTAAATATATAATAATAAAAAATATTAATATTAATGAACAAATTACACGTTGCCATCTAGTCCCAAACTAAGCCCTTGTACTATAGGTACTAGATAACTGATAAACATAGGTACTTAAATACATATCATAAAACACGTAGACCAAGATAAACAGACATATTCATTCATGCAAATATTTGAACCTGCGACCACCAAACTCGTCGTATATATTTAAATATTGCATTTAGTAGACATAATCGGGCAAATGTGAAAGCATCATAACATAACTTGACTCGTGTTCTCAGTAGATTTTTAATTCCATGTATCCATCACGGCTGCGAAACAGCCAAGCGTCATTTACACGACCTCACAGGAAGTTTTGGTACCAAAACTTCCTGAGCGGTCGTGTAAATGCTCAGGAAGTTTTGGTACCAAAACTTCCTGAGCGGTCGTGTAAATGACGCTTGGCTGTGTGCGTGCGCCGATTTGGGCGCTATGCTAGTATGAAGTTAAAGTACTGGTTGAATTACTATGCTGTGGCTGCGGCGTATGCCATACAGACGCTTAACGAGCGTTGCGCTTTTGCAAGCATCTGTAATATTTATAGGATACACGGCTCTAACTAATGCAGAATGTCCTCAAGTCAGACCTCATTCTCAGGAACACAACAATTAAGTAGGTATATTTTAATTTTGTTGCAGTCTTCTAAGAGGTATGATAGGTTTTAACAACTTAAAATATTGCATGTACCTTTTGGCCTATACAGAGTGTAATTTTAAAGACTGGTCCAATTGACAGAGAAACAATAAGAAAACTATACCTTAAAATACATCAAAATCAGTTTAGTTTTTGTAGTATCTGTAATTTTAGCGTATACTATAATGTTGATAACCGCTGTGCGCACGCTGTGCCCGCGGTCAGACGGAAAACAAAAGCGTTGATCAAAGCCACCTACAGTATCGCAAGTCGCCTCCGCCGCCGCCGCTGCGTTTTTGTTGCGCGTGCGAATGGGACGACACGCCCCGTACGCAAAATTTTCATTGAAACGACAGCGGCGAGCGCGCAGATGGTGCATGCGCGACAACCCCACATGTCTCCTACCTACATAGTAAACATGAATCTCGGAGATAAATAAGAAATCTTTCGATAAGCGTACCACGTTTATGGTTGATTATTTTTTATTTATTTTTTATTGTTTCGTAATCAGTAACAGCTACACAATTGGCTCTATTAATTTGAGCAGTATATAAAATTACACTTTGTATAGCACATATCATGACTGTACCACAGTGAGTACTACCTGTGCACCCCAAAGTCAGGCCCCGAAACCTTTTTCGCGAACAACATAAATGTAATATCATTTAATCTTTTAATAAGCCAATTTTACGCATCCGTGTCCCGACTTGTTCACCTACTTCGAAACTCTTCTGACTTAATTATAAAAGACATTTAAAGGACGGACGTTTTAAACAAACTTGAAGGCATTCCAAAGTGACCTATAAAGCCTTATACAGAAGACTGAATACAAAGATTTTGAAGGAATCATATCAGAAAATTGTTAGAGTTGTTGAGAACAAAATGAAGGAAAATGTTTGATCAAATAATATCCCCGAATAGGACTAATTAGGAGCGTGTTTCTTATGTTGTGTAGGTAGATAAATAAATATTCCTGGAGAAGTTACATACGGTCATCTAGTCCCATACAAAGCAAAGCTTGTACTATTGGTATTAGATAACTGCTATTATAATTAAATACAATATTTTTGTAAATACATATACCTACTACTTGATACGTAGAAAATACCCAGACCAATACAAACAGACATGTTCATGCACACAAATATTTGTCTTGTGCGGGGATCGAACCTCGGAGTCAAAGTGGCCGTTTCTGACCATTCGAACACCGCGCACGTTAATAGAAATAAGTTTGGTAGACTAATTAAGAGCGCGCATAAAGCTAGAAAAATATCAGATTTCACCCGCGCGCTTCATACGTCCCGCACACGTCCGTCGCTCGGAATGAAAAGGTCTCCCCGCACCGCCCCGCGTTTTTTTGCACAGTATACCTAAAATAATCAGATAAATACTGGCTAAGTGCGAGTCGGTTCATCTATTATGTACAATTTTTAGTGAAATTGATATGTGCCAAACTTTCATAGTCATTAGTTGCCGAAATATTCTTTAAATTAGAAGCTGATCTGAAAAAAAAGAACAATAAAATAATATAAGCACCTAATTTGACGAGCTCGGTGGTCGAATGGTTCGCAATGGCCACGTTGACTCCGAGGTCGCCGGTTCGATTCCCGCACAAATCAAGCATTTGTGTGAAGAACAAGAGTCTTGGTCTGGGTGTTTTCTACTTAAATACATATATTATAATATAATAATATATAATACATATATTATAAGTATGTACTTACGAAAAAAAATGTATTTAAGTACATTTATCAGTTGTCTAGAACCCACAATCTTTGCGCTTAATTTGGGTCTAGATGGCGCTGTGTAAATTGTCCAGAAATATTTATTTATTTACTAGCTGTTACCCGCGGCTTCGCCCGCGTGGTCTAGGTGGACTGCCATTGTGTGTATTTTTTTTCTTGTTGTATTTTTTTTACTTCGTGGGATAAAAAGAAGTACCAATATGTACGAATTTTAATGATATTCGGCTGCATAGTTAAGGCGTGAAGAAATAACAAACAAACGAATTTACTTACTTTAACACTAGTAATATTAGTATGGATGAAACGACCACACTCAAGACATAAAAATTGTTCACCACATAAATGTTTGCCATCTGCGGGGATCAAACCCACGCCCTCTGACGACGAAGGATTTAAAATCAAACACAAAACATAGTAAGTATGTATGTATGTAAACGTGAAAGAAGGACAAATTATTATACACTATATTTTTTTCCGTGGGAATAAAATGTTTTTCCTGGATGAAAATTAGCCTACGTCACTCTCCACACCGTAAACTATCCTCATTAAAAAAATCATATTCCGTACTTCGGTTCCTTTTGACGTGAAAGGACAAATTTTTATGTAAAAAAAAAATCCCATGGGAATAAGATGTTTTTCCAGGATAAATATTAGCTTATGTCACTCACCAGATCGTAAACTATCCCTGTTAAAAAAATCATATCGGCACTTAGGTTTCTTTCGACGTAAAAAAAGACAAATGATTACCAAGTTTATTTTTTCCCACGGGAATAAGATACTTTTCCGGGATAAAAAGTAGCCTATATTACTCTCCTGACCGTAAGCTATCCCCATTTAAAAAAATCATGTCCGCACTTAAGTTTCTTTTGATGTGAAAGAATTACAAAAATTTATAAAAAAATATATTTTTTCCCGTGGTGTTTTTCTGAGATAACGAGTAGCTTATGTCATTCTCCAGGCCGTAACCTATCCCTGTTAAAAAAAATATGTACGTACATGGGTTCCTTTCGACGTAATGGAAGGACAAATGATTATAAACTTTATTTTTTTCCGCGGAAATAAGATGTTTTTCCGGGATAAAGGGTAGCCTATGTCACTCACTATGCCCAGGTCACTATCTCAAAAAATAATCATGTCAATCCGTTTGTTACTTTCGACGTGAACGAAGGACAAACAAACAAACACACTTTCACATTTATAATATTAGTTTGGATTTATTTATAATTACTGAAATTACTTCTATTATTTTATTTTTAAATCACGATATTCTTAAATGTTTTTATTTACGTGTTGAAGAATTTATATGTAAACAACTTTTACTCTGAAAACGTCTCCTCAAGTCGCAACAGAGAGTGATCCGTTAATAACATATATGACTGTAAGAGTTCTATCGCTCCATTGGTCGTACGTAGCATTAACAGCGTCGTGCACTTCTTGGGATGGGTAAAAAATATTAAACTTGCGTCAGGACACGTGACCTGATCGAAAATTCGTAAGACGAGGGGAGGGTAGGCCGCCGGCGCGGCGTAGGAGAAGAGGTAATATTGAGGTATTATAAAGCTGAAGAGTTTGTTTGTTTGTTTGAACGCGCTAATCTCAGGAACTACTTATTCGAATTGAAAAAATCTTTTAGCGTTAGATAGCCTATTTTTCGAAGAAAGGTGTGGGCTATAAGTCTATAACAGATAACATCACACTATCACCAATAGGAGCGGAGCACCAATGAAAAATGTTGCAAAAATTGGAAAAAATATTCCTTTTGAGAGCTGTCGTTGCGTGCGCTGCGTAAACAGTTCAAGTTTCGCAACAATTATATCATCATCATCATCATCATCAGGTCCATTTTAGTCTCCACTACTGTCTAACAATTATATACGACGTAATTATTCACCTTAAAAAGATCTAAAAAAAAGTCCGTGATAGAATGTGTCCATCTTTTAAAATTGGCTCACCATAACCTTTCAAGTGGTAAGCTTACGCTTCACTCTCAACGCACAGAGCGTTGAGAGACGCAGCTCAAGCAGACGAAGTTGCGCGAGTCAGCTAGTGTAATATAAATTGTCATGTTTGTGTACGATAGCGCAATAAATGAATATTGTGTTTTATTACCATATAAATGATAGTTCATACTTTTATACTGATAAATAAAGCAATTCGTGAGACATTCCGTAACCATTCCAAAATATTCAAAAATGCGCAACGTCAATATTTTCGCTTCTGCCTGTACTACCGGAGTGCAACCCGTTTTTCTTTTTTAAATTATGTACTGTATAAGTTACTGTAAAAATCGTGACTACATACGGGCACCAGCACTCGAGTGGTCAAAAGTATCGTTTTGTTTTGCATATACTACTTGTACCGACATTAGTCCACCGTTTGTGCATTGTATTGTGAGCTCTAAAGCGGACGCGCAAGGGTCGATATTTCAAGGTTAATCTTCTCACCAACGAAACAATAATCAATCTCACATTCAATATTAATTATTTGCAAGAATAATTATTTATTAGTTTACAATTTCTCTCAATATTTCAATTATTAGTTGGGGTGTTGGTAACCGCCTATGCTTACGCCGTATGCTTGTCTGCCACCCGAGGTAGTATAAAAAAAAAAATTTTTTTGTTTGCCATATTTTCAACGAAGTATATTCTCGGTCCGGAGCACAGAAACACAGTCTTCTTGTCTCAACGGAGTGATCACAACTGATAGATGAAATAAAACATGCCTGTCACCGTAGGTCGGGTGCGACAGACGTGAGCGTTCTGAGCCAAATAAGAACGTAGTAAGCGCTGAATTCGTTTTATTTTAATTACGCGTAAAATATACATCTTTTAAAAAAATCGCTAGATTAATCGCTTAGTAATATAATTTTATACTACGTATTAAAATATGGGCTCGCTAGTATGAACCATATTGAAGAAAAATTAGGTTTAGTTGAAAATTAGACGTAACTTCGTGATTTATTTCTATCGATAAAACATTCATATTTTATGTTTTCAGTCAGACCAATCCCTTTTAAGTATATTGTAATATCTGTATTTTTTTTTTCGGGTAATTAATGGCCTATGTTTTACGGTATACATCTAATCAAAAATTGTCAATTTGCCTTTATACCCCCTCTTAATGAAATGAAAATTGTTTATTTTGCCACTAGGCCGTTTTGGACGCTTAGACATGTCTTCCATTTTTTAGGAATCAAAATCTAATTTTATTTTATTTTTTGTATGTCATAGAAGAATTGTAACGTTATAGATGAAGAAGGAGTGAAGCTTACAAATTATATGATTGAGATTTTTTTTTAATAAATGTCTTTAATAATAATATTACAGCACCTTGCCGACAAACGAAAGATATTCTAGCAAAATAGAGGTAGGGTACAGCGCATTCGTAAGCTGCCCGACTGGGGAAGTACCTCCACCTGACAGAACACCGCAGCCAAATAACAAATCCTTAAGGATGTAGTGTTCCTGCGAGTGAGTGAGGTTACCAGAAAGAAAGTAAGGGATAGCTGTTTGGCAACGGAGGTTGTGGCTCGCGGCTCGCGAGCGATATTTCTTGTTGCGAGCGTTATGGCTACGGTGAACGGTTCACATCAGGCGGAGCGTAGACCACTCAACGTAGTGTAAAAAAAAGAAAAATAAAATATTCAGACCACGTAATAAACAATAAAATAAAATATAACAATAGACGCATAGAATATATCTTACAAACTAACATACATAAAATGTTACAGTCAAAACTGATAACCGGTCAAAACCACTTTTGACTGCAAAAATGTGAAAAATGTTTTATTTTTATTTAGTTATACTACGTCGGGTGAAGAAGAAGCATACGTCCTGCCTGATCTGAAGTGGTTACCGCAGCCATATAAATGTTTACAATGATGACTGTCATCCCTAAAGTATTGCTAATGAATTCAACTTGTATATGTTACAGTTAAAACCCGTTGGTCGTTAGAACGCGTTAGAACGTTTTCCCTAGTTAAAACTAGTTTTTACTAAACGCCGTTGTTAAAACTAGAAATAGAACAAAACTTGAGGTGTTTGATTATTTTAGTCGCTTCTGGCACTCGCCGGCCGCTGCCACTGTACGCTCGCTTCGCTCGCTCGGCTCGTATGCTGTGTTTAGGTCAACCTAACCCGCTGTCGCTTCGCTCCTCGCTAACCTAAGAGGGTTTATTCACACATTACACACACTCAATTATCGGAGTTGAAAATTTAGGTGAACTTTGGCACACCCTGTTTTCCGTCCCAATTTAGTTCTCTAGTTATAGTTTTATTTAAAACTCGGAGTGACAACTAGTTTTATCTGAAAATCATGTACGCCACTGTTAAATTCTAGTTTTTATTGTTATTTCCAGTTTTAACAACGGTGTTTAGTAAAAACTAGTTTTAACTAGAGAAAACGCGTTCTAGAGGAAAACGGGTTTTAACTGTAACATATACATATATCGGTACTGTCATTCGAACATTCAGTTAAAAAAAAACAGAATTAATTTTATAATGTAAAGTGTAACGTTGCTATCAGGGCCCCTCGCAATCTCTCTAACGACGAGTACAAATTAAATTTTATCTGATTGTGGGCCTCTCGTAAAGTCCCTGTAAGGGCCAATTTTGCATTTAGGCACCCACCCGTCTCGGCAAGAATTTTTTAGGGCCAAAGACGATATTAGGGACGTGAAATGTAGAAATAAGGAGTCTGATGTGACGGAATTGAATATATTTAACGCTTACTACGAATAAAATATTCGTCGTCAACCCTTTCCATCCCACTGCTGGGATACGGGTCTCTGGGACCCATTGAACAGACGCAATGTGGTGGAGTAAACTCCACCACACTGTTCAACTGCGGGTTGGCGGAGGCCTGTGTTTTCAAACCGCCTAAAGGCCACTGACTTGTTGAGCAGCGTTTGGAGTATACTCTAAACCCCTTCGCTTGAAGGGAGACCAGCCCCCTTACCACCAACTCTTATTGCGATTCAATAACAGAATAGAATGCTTATTCATACCAATGAATAAGCGACTCTATCCAAGCCCCCTTTCCACCAACTCTTATTGCGATTCAATAACTGAATAGAATGCTTATTCATACCAATTAATAAGCGACTCTATTCGAATCTATTTGAAATAGAGCCGCTTATTCATTGGTATGAAACCAATGAATAAGCGACTCTATTTCAAATTGGATAGAGTCGTTTATAATGTAAAGTGCAGTGCAGTGTAAACTCTTATTGCGATTCAATAACTGAATAGAATGCTTATTCATTGGTATGAATAAGCATTCTATTCAGTTATTGAATCGCAATCAGAGTTGGTGGTAAGGGGGCAGTATCCCAGCAGTGGCATGAATAGTTGACGTCGAAGGTGTACTGAGGTATCAAGCTAAGAAATTTCATAAGTGTAATATTAAATACATCTCTGACTTCGTCCGTCGCCGTTAATTATCACGGTTGGCAGCGCTGCTTCCGGCGCACCCAGTTCCGCCAACCGGAAGCGAGCGGCAATATCCGATAGCTGCGCTTTGTTCTTCATGTGCTGTATCGTTGCAATCAACAAGGCTATTAATCTTCAAGTATCTATGGCAGCTTACATGATACATTTCCAATATTTCGTAAATCTGCCAGATTTCCTTATTGAAGAAATTCAAAAAATTCAAAATTCAAAATATCTTTATTCCTTGGACTTTATAAAGCACTTAGAAACGTCATACAAATTAAATATAAGAATATGTATAAATCATTACTACTCTAATTCCGCAGAGCTTAGATTCACTTTCATCACACTATCTTGAATGTGAAAGTGAATTTAAGTGCCAGTTCCGGCGACGGGGCTTCTTGAGAAGAACTGGCAAAAAACTCAAGGCTGACTCTTTTAATTGCCAATATCGTTACATTAAATACAAATACAATCATTAACATAACAAGAGCAATTCATTTCCAAATACTTTTATCATTTATGTAATCCGAGATACAATAGTAAGCCATAGTCTAGTTTTGATATATTTCTTAAATTTACCCATGGATAATTTAGACGCGTAGTTTGGGTTTTTTTTTATATGAGACGATGGTAAACGCGCGTGCATGTCACCTGATGGAGAATAATCACCACCGCTAATGGAGATCAGCAACACCAAGGAGTCGCCTTTTTATACTCCTTCCTTTTTTTCTGCTGACATCACTCACTCGCAGGAACAAAACAACCCTCAAAAAATAGTTATTTGACTGCGATATTCTGTGAAGTGGAGGTTCTCTGTGGGGCAGTTTAAAAATACGCTAAGCCCTACCTCTCTTTTCGCTAGAGCCTCGTTTGTCAGTCAGCAGGGTGCAGTTGAGGCTGACTTTAGTGCAAAGATGTTGACCAACCGCTTATACCCCAATGAGGGTTGAAAGTTGTTGGCCATTGAATTGTTAACTTCTTGGATCTTCTTCTTGCTAAGCAAACAGGCAGAATTAGCCTGTTTACTTATTATTATTATTATTTTTTATACTACGTCGGGTGACAGACAAGCATACGGCCCGCCTGATGTAAAGCAGTTACCGTAGCCATATTAACGCTCGCAAAATAACATATTGCTCGCGCGCCGTCACCCCCGCTGCCAAAGCAGCATCTCCTTCCTTTCTGGTGACCTCACTCACTCGCAGGAACACAACAACCCTCAAGGGAATTGTTATTTGGCTGCGGTATTCTGTGAGGTGGAGGTACATTTCCCAGTCGGGTAGCTTACAATTACGCTCCCTACCTCTCTTTTCGCCAGAGCTTCGTTTGTCAGTCAGCAGGGTGCACCGCGTGCAGGTGAAGTTGGCTTTGGTTCAAAGATGTTGATGAACCACTTGCACCCCAAAATGCTAAAACTTATGCTAAAACATGACCGTTGTTATGTATTAAAGTAAACACAATAATTATATTTATTTATCCATTATCATTACACACGTTACAATAGATTTTTCGCATAGGTATGAAATTATAGCCATTTAAAATAAATAAATATTTCTGGACAATCTACACAGCGCCATCTAGACCCAAATTAAGCGCAAAGCTTGGATATGGATAAGCGCAAGGATTGGATGGATACTTGACAACTGATAAATTTACTTAAATACATTTTTTTTTTTTGTAAATACATAGAAAATGCCCAGACCAAGACAAACAGACATGTTCGTGCTCACAAATGTTTGCCATGTGCGGGATCGAACCCTTGACCTCGGAGTCAAAGTAGCAATTCCTAGCCATTCGACCACGGGGCACGTCATTTTTATGCGGATTTTGTGCATATGTCGCAGCCAATTGATAGAACCGCCACATTACAAAACGGCTAAGTTTAGGCTATCCAAATCTAACCAAAAGATAATTTAAACACAATCATTTAAATTATCTTTCGGTTAGGTTTGGATAGGTTTGTGCTCTGATTAGAAATAGCCAAACTATTTGATTCTATTATTATAGTATTCTTAATGATGCATCATCAGGTAACAATTCACTCGTGTAATCATTATGATAAAAAGGCGGGTTGAATGAAATAATGGGTCCGACATTTTTTTAAAACAGCTAGACGTTACGTAATGCGGCAAATTATACGAATTGGCTGCAACACATATACCATACAGAACAGGAACACTAACCGCAAAAGAGGCGTGACTTTATGTATGTACGTATAGATCCTTGTGCTTACCCCAATGAACGTTGGCATATCTTGAAAACTGGTCCTGGCAACATACATCCAATTGATCTAATGACTGTTTTATATATCCCTTGATGCCAAAAAAAAATTAAACAACAAGATGGGAGGAGAAGGAGGAATAAGATTTTTTACGTACTGCAATATTGAAGCACATATATTAAAGCTACACGTAGCCACATGCCAAGTAAGAAATTTACTATAAATTAAAAATGCCCAAAAGCTAGACATTTTTGGGCATTTTTTCATATATCTGTACTTATTGTTAATTTATCATAAATGAAGAAGAAGAAGTGAGACATTTATTTGCACATGACATAACACCGCACTATACAAACAAGTCAAACAGACACAAATATTATACAAGATATACAATTATGTATACAAGAAAAATAAAAAGAAGAAAACGAAGAAAAAAGAGAAATGTATGATATAGTTTCATGTACCACCTAGTTGTACACACAAAAATTATCAAAATTTGACCTCCCTTAAGGCGACGTAAGTTCTCCGAAACTACGGGGGTTCATCAACACCTTTGAACCAAAGCCAACTTCACCTGCACGTGGTACACGCTGCTGACTGACAAACGAAGCTCTGGCGAAAAGAGAGGTAGGGAGTGTAATTGTTGTAAGCTACCCGACTGAGGAATGTACCTCCACCTCAGAATACCGCAGCCAAATAACAATTCCCTTGAGGGTTGTTGTGTTTCTGCGAATAACTGAGGTCACCAGAAAGGAAGTAGATGCTACTTTGGCAGCGGGGTTAATATAGCTACGGTAACCGCTTCACATCAGGCGGGTCGTATGCTTGTCTACCACCCGTTGTAATATAAAAAGAACTACAGACTTACGTCGCTTTTAAAAAGCTAGCTAAATCACTCACTTACACTGCAAATCAGTCCATTCATTCCCTCGTCAATGAAAAAAGCATAAGGTAAAAGTTAGTCCAAAGCTCCAAACACAAATTCCATTAGAGCTTTAATGTCATTACAACCAGTTAATTCGACAAAGAACGACAAATCTTATAATGTACGTACTAAGCTTTCAAGATGTTTTCCTTCAGGCCTTCAGCACTTAGTGGCTTTTAAACTGAATGACAGGTTTTCATAATCGAGTTATCGAATGTTTTAAGGACGCCATCTTGGCCAAAATGGAGGGAAACTTTAGCACGTAGTTAGCGCTCATCTGTCACAAGGAGTTACATTATCTGTGGACACTGGCGGACAACACTTTAAAGTGGATGCTAAATGGTGTCCCGAAATTCACGCAACATTAATAATATAATCCATTTTTTATTTACTATGTGGCAAACAGGCATACGGCACGCTTGATATAAATGTTGCCTGTGAATTTGAAGTACTATCACACCCCGGCCACTCCATACAAATGTCGCGTCGTTTACTACTAAATAAACAATGACGTCTGTGCAGAACATAAATGAGTGTGTGTGCGTGCGGCGCCATACAAACTGTTACCGATTTGTCTCAGAGGGGAGGTGAGGTTTACACGAGAGAGCGGCAGGGAGTGGCTATACTGTACTATTTCTTATACTCTGGTACTATCACAGTATAAGTAATAGTACTACATAGAATATGGCCGCTCCCTGCCGCTCTCTCGTGACGATCTCATTTTTTTTATACTATGTCGGGTGGCAGACAAGCATACGGCCCGCCTAATGCGAAGCGGTTACCGTAGTCATATTAACGCTCGCAATATAAAATATCTCTCGCACGCCGCCACCGCCGCTGCCAACGCAGCATCTCCCTCCTTTCTGGTGGCCTCACTCACTCGCAGGAACACAACAACCGTCAAGAGAATTGTTATTTGGCTGCGGTATTCTGTGAGGAGGAGGTACATTCCCCAGTCGGGTAGCTTACAATTACGCTCCCTACCTCTCTTTTCGCCAGAGTTTCGTTTGTCTGTCAGCAAGGTGCACCACGTGCAGGTAAAGTTGCCTTTGGTTTGAAGATGTTGATGAACCACCTACATCCCATCTCACCTCCCCTCTGAGACAATTTGCAACAGTTTGTATGGCGTCACACGCATACACGCCCACTCACGCTCTGCACAGACGTCATTGTTTATGTAGTAGCACAGTATAAGTAATAGTACTAACGTAGTAGTAGTTACCGACGCGACATTTGTATGGAGTGACCGAGGTGTGTCTCTGCCCCAGCAGGGCATTACAAATATGCTGTACCCTACCTCTCGTTTGCCGGAACCTCTTTCGCTAGTGGTGCACCCCATCACTTGCTGGTGAGGTTGACTTTGGTTCTTAAGATCGTGCACACCACGATCTTAAGAGTTAACTTACTCTTAAGATCGTGGTGTTAGTAGTAAGTTTATATGCTATGCAATTGACATAAAGTTCATTATGCTATGCACAATTTCGTTGCAATAAAGTTGATTTAAAAAAAACTGAAACCGACTTCAGTTGGCGAGCGCAGCTTATTGGTGGAATACCCCGGCAGACGCTGCTGCCCGTCTTCGGGGAGAAAAGTTATCGCGTGCCACAAGATTCCTTAGTCGCCTTGTACGACATCCAGCGCAGAGCAATGGAGTGGCACAATTTTATTCTGCCGGCTACCATAGGGCAAATTTAAGGGTTTCCCTCGATTTTTCTGGGATCCTCAGACCCTGACTTGGTGAATATGGAACCACCTCGCAATTACCCTTTCAAATAAAAAAAATGAATTTGACCATACGTGCTTATAAAATTTAAGGGTTTCCCTTGATTTCCTTGGCATACCATCATCAGATCCTGAGTTGGTGAATATGGGACCACCTTGCAATCATACCCTTTCAAATAAAAAAAGAATTATGAAAATCGGTTCACAATTCGCAAAGTATCGAATAACATACATACAAAAAAAATATTCAGTCGAATTGAAAACCTCCTCCTTTTTTGAAGTCGGTTAAAAAGTCGCTTCTATTCCACTCCCCGCCGATGTAAATTGAGCCTATCACAGAGGGCGGTGCTTTTTTTTGTTCGTTTTCCGTAGCAAAGACATCATAATATTTCTTGATATCTTTTATTCATTTTTCCGTATCAATTATTTCATTAAACCATTTTCCAAAGTAATAATAAAACGTAAGCTTCTTTCGCTTCTTTCAAATCGACTTAAGCCGTTCCCATAGCAACAAATCATAGCAACACAGTTTGTGGAAGGTGCTTACCTGGGTTATAAAACTAATAAATATTTAGTTATTGTTATAATCTCGTGGAACGATTGTTTATCTGAATATATTGAACATTGGCCTAAAGTGTAATAACTATAAATAATTAAACGCTTAACTGCAGTTTAAAGTATATTAAATGCGCAGTTAAAAAAACCTCAAGTTTTCAATAACACGGATTGTGTTTTGTACATTCACAAAAATGTAAATAAAATATTTTATCTCCTCTCATACTGAAATTTAAAATACTAAACACTGAATCTTAATGTCAGTCGTTTACGCACAAGCCATCAAAATAAATTTACAAGGTTACTTTTCGATACATACAGCTCTTTAGGGACAACTGTATCGAAAAATACATTTTTCCATTTCGATACAGCTTCAGCCCTGGTTTAGCTATATTAAGGAGGTTGCAATGCATTACAACTTTGCAAAAATTTTCTACATAATTTGTGAACGCGGCGCCGCGCGGCGCGTCGCGCATGTGCGCACGTATGCTCGATCTGCAAATGGATTTATAAGTAAGAAATAAAGCTGTTAAATTAACTTCATGGTTTTATTTAAAATATTATTATCATCTATTTCATGAGATTATATAATTTAGTGTCTGAAACAGCACATAATTAGCTCTTAAAATACTCGTGTGATGCTATTATCACATTCGCCTTCGGCTCATGTGATAAACTCGCACTCATATTTTAAGGACCCTTATTAAGCAACAGTTTCATAAACTACTATATATAAACTGTTTATATATTTTAATGAACTGTAGTTCTAACGTTGCTGGTTATATTTAAGACCTAAGGGATGTTACTAATTTTACAGCTTACCATGTCGAAAAATAAAATAGGCGCTGTGTGGGAGGACAGAGAAGTACTGTTTGATCTGCCTTTTGCGTAAGTCATTTTATTTATTTAATAGAAGATTATCTTTTATTTTTTTAATATTTTGTTTATATCATGTTAATTTTATTTATTTCTTATTTTACTTTTAATAAATAATATAATAGCGGTTATATATTTGAGCCATTTGGGGTGGAAACGTTGGGGCCATGGGGGCCGAGTGCCAAAAACATTTTTATAGAACTTTCGTCGCGTCTGGTCGAAACATCTCGTGACCAAAATGCTGGCCTCTACTTTGCACAAAGAATTAGTGTTGCGATCCAACGAGGCAACGGGGCCAGCATATTGGGAACTTTACAGGGCAGCGGTTTATTAGATTAGTTTTGTTTTTAATTTATTTTAATTAGTTTTAATTTAGATGTATTTATTTATTTTCAATTTACAATAAGTTTAATTTAATCTTGAGTAAATTATATGATATCTTATTGGACTGGTCATGCTGAAAACTAATGAATGATTATGTTTTATATGGATACTCAAATATAATAACATATACATCATATTCCCACGAGGAAAAAGTTTTATTAAAATAATGATAACGCAGGCGAAGCCGCGTAGTGTAACAGCTGCTATTATGTAAATATATAGATATGAATGAACGCTTTCAGATATTTAAAATTGCGGCCGGGAGAGAAGATTTTTGACAGAATCGAGCCCATAGAGGACACGAAGGGCAACAGTGGCGTGAAGGGGAGGATGGTGATCACCAACTTGAGGATCATTTGGCATTCGCTGGCTTCTCCCAGGATCAATTTATGTAATTTGATTTGCAACTTTGCTTTAAGACTTCTTTGTCCACTACATATCCCCTTTTTTTTATTCTTCTTCACTATATATGCTTAATTCTTTAAAACTACGCAACGGATTTTGAAGCGGTTTTTTTTAATAGATAGAGTAATTCAAGAGGACGGTTTATATGTATGGATAACACATACATAATATTGCAGAGAAACACTGATCAATTTAAAGGTTTAGAAAGAGATGACATTTTTTTGCGCTTACATTGCAAACGCTGGCTAAACCCCACGAGATAAATGAAAATAATGTACCTACTACATTATTGTACACCTTAAAAAGATCAACAAAAAGGTCCGCGATGGTATATCACTTAAGGATAATCCACAATAACCATTTTTATCCTTTACATTTTACGGGGAAAAATAGGTCACTTACGAACTGATTTTAAGCAATACAGCATTAATCCTTATCCAATTAAGTACCTTAAAAGCCATATTACATTTTGACTGTGATTTTTGCGTAAAATGGCCAATTTTGGCGTTCTTGATCTCGGAAACAAAAATACATTAACAATGTTGACTTATTGAATAGTACAGAATAGCTATTGGCATAGTACATAGCGGCCTCGCTTTTTGTAAATTTTGCTTAACTTTTTAAATAAACCCAAAATTGCAGAGAAAATGCACGCATTCCCTATTTTGAGCTCCTGGATTGTACTACTGTTCCAAATAAATGAAATAAAAAAAATAGAATGTTATTTGTTATATAGTCGTATAGTACATAGCGGCCTCGGAATTTTGAAATATCATTGATTTTATATAGAAAAAAAAACATTCTTTTAATCAAAAAAACTTCGAAAATCGCTTTATGTAAACTGTTAATTTCTCGAATAAACGATAATATTATTGAGCAAAATTTATACGAGAATAATTGTTACTTCATGATGAATAAACTTTGTAGCATGAATTTATTATCTTATTTCAATAAAAACGATAAATATAACTTCAAAATTACTACAAAAAACGATGCACCGGCGGCCTTCGCGGGTTTAGTACTGCGCGAGAGCTCGTCAGCGTGCAAATGTAATAGGGCTCTTAAATACATTGTCCATTTAATATAGATCAATATGGCCCTTTACAGTATATAATTTAAATTAATATTTCCGAAGATATTACAGATTTAAAATGCAGGGACATAGCGGTGCGGCGGTACTGGCCCGGCCGGCGGCAGCGCATGCCTAGGGTTGCCAACCATACTGTTAAAAACAGTATTATACTGTTTTCTATGCTTTAATACTGTTGAAAAAAACTTCATTTGACCATAGCACTGTTTATTGTACTGCTCCGCATGCGCTGGGCTTTACTATACTGTTTGTTTTGCTACGAAGCTTTTAATATACTGTTTTTCTTGTAAAAAAAAAGTTGGCAACCCTACGCATGCCTATAAATTGCGCATCGAAGGCCGCGCTTCGCCCTATCTATCTATCTATCTTCTAAATATATAAAAGAGAAAACCGCTGCCTCGCTCACTCACTCACTCATCACGAAATCTCAAAAACTACAAGTGCTAGGAGTCTCAAATTTTGCATGGGGTTCCTTTTAAGACGTAGGTGCTCACTAATTTGGAAAATTCAACCCCTAAGGGGGTGAAACGGGCGTCCAATGTTTATATGGGAAAACAAGAATAGGCTGTGTTATGAACACGGCCAACACACGGCCGTATCCATGACACCGCCACACATCATTTTTTTTATATTTTGTGGTATTTTTATTTATTCTAGCTATAGGTCTGAACTGTGTCATCTCCACAAACACGAAGGTGGTCAACTCAGGTCTGAGAGGCACCACACAGGCGCTGTACCTGCTTGCCGCATATAAAAACAGCCGCTATGAGTTCATCTTCACAAATCTATCGCCCAACTGTATAAGACATTATACATCTGTTTCTGGCGTGCATAAGTAAGTTAAAAATCTTAAGTGTGTTTAGGATTATTTGCACTTTCTTCATGACTTTTTTATACTACATCGGGTGGCAGACAAGCATACAGCCCGCCTGATGTAAAGGGGTTACCGTAGTCATATTAACGCTCGTAACATAAAATATCGCTCGCGCGCCGCCACCCCCGCTTCCAACGCAGCATCTTCTTTCTGGTGACCTCACTCAGTCGCAGGAACATATCAACCCTCAAGGGAAATGTTATTTGGCTGCGGTATACTGTGCGGTGGAGGTACATTCCCCAGTCGGGTAGCTTACAATTACGCTCTCTACCTCTCTTTTCGCCAGAGCCTCGTTTGTCAGTCAGCAGAGTGCACCACGTGGCTTTGGTCCAAAGATGTTGATGAACTACTTACACCCCAAAACTTAACTAACTACTTACACCCCAAAACTTAACTAACTACTTACACCCCAAAACTTAACTAACTACTTACACCCCAAAACTTAACTGAAGACCTTTTCTGAGAAGACGTGACCTGAAGATCTTTTCCTTTTCTAACAGAGCATACGCCGGATCAAGGCTGTACAGAGATCTCAAGCTAAGAGGAGCAGTGATACACAACAAGCAGTTAAGGATGCTGCCACTTGAAAAGGTAAACCGGTGAAATACTAGATCTATGGGTAAACATAATATTGCGAATATCAAACGTCAGCTTAGATTTATGGTACTTGTGTTTAGTTTAACTGGTAGAAAACCCTGCAGCTCTACCGACTGAGCCGAAGATGTTTGTGAATAACTAAAACGTAAGACTTATTTTCAGAATCAAAATATTCGATGATAATCGGCTTCAGCTTCGGCGGTAGGGTACCAGAGCTCATTAGGTGCTGTATATTTTTGACATTTTTAGGGTTACGTACCCAAAGGGTAAATCAGACCCTATTACTGACACTTCGTTGTCCATCCATCCGCCTGTCACCAGGCTGTATCTCATGAACCGTGATAGTTAGACAGTTGAAATTTTCACAGATAATGTATTTCTGTTGCCGCTATAACAACAAATACTAAACAAATTAATACAACAAACGTGACGTTTTTGCTCGATATTGATAACGGCAACGGCTTGAAATATTCACAGAATATTTAGTTATATGTATATTCACTTTAAAAATAAGTAATTAAATTAAAATAAAACAAATATTTAAGAGGGCTTTATAGATAGTGGTACGGAACCCTTCGTGCGTGAGTCCGACTCGCACTTGGCCGGTTTTTTTCTCTACTAACATTCGGTGTCCTCCATGCAGAGGCTTTCTCGCAATCCACAAAAGCCATACAGACCGGTAGATTGTACTCTATGGTTTCCTGCATAATGTGCCGCAGTATATGAATGTAGACCATGGTACTGTAGCCTTTACGAAACTCAGAGAGGTTTTCAGAAGAAAGAAATTACTGGGATGGCATCGGGTACTTAGCATAGTTCTATAAATTAACACCTGAATCTTGAATCTGATGACGTTGTATTTACAGATCTGTCTCCACGAGCACAGTATTTGGAATCTGTCGAGTGACTCCGGTAACTTGGGAACTATGGTGGTGTCCAACGTGAGGGTCGTGTGGCATGCTGATGTCAACGATGCCTTCAATGTTTCCATGCCCTATATCACTATTGAGAACGTAAGTATTTTTTCAGAAGTGGGATAAGATAAGACAAAAGCTATAATATCTTTAAAGACAATTTTATTATAGCTGTATAACTTTTAATTTAACAACTCTTTCGTTTATATCGACCTGGGACCCTACCGTCAAAACTGAAGTTGATTAAAATCTGTTTTTTTGATTGCGAATATCAAACTTCAGCTAAGATTTATGGTACATGTGTTTATCTTAGCTGGTAGAAACTCTGGAGGTCTACAGACTGAGCTGAAGATGTTTGTCAATAACTAACTTGTCACTTCTGAAAAAAATATTTTCAGAAGTGGCATAAGATAATACAAAAGTCACAAAATCTTTCAAGACAATTTGATTATAGCTATATAACTTTTAACAACTCTACTAGCTTAGCTTTTTAATATACTAGCTTCCGCCCGCTGCTTCGCCCGCGTTTACGAAAAATCTTTTCATTTTTCGGGTTAATATACATATAGCCTGTGACACTCACAGGCTAATGCTGCACTGAGTATAAACACTAAGTAACGTTTATATTTTCTCTGACAGATTTCCATTCGAGATTCCAAGTTTGGCGAAGCCCTAGTTTTCGTAGTGCGGCAAACGTCCGGGGGCTACGTTTTGGGCTTCCGAGCTGATCCACCTGAGAGACTGCGCCCTTTACTGGCAGAACTACAGACTCTTCACCAAGCATATACAGAACGGCCAATATTTGGTATTGAAGTTACTTGGGGGAACGAGGTAAATATGGCTTATATTACATCGGGTAGCAAACAAGCTTACTGCTCATCTGATATGGAGACATGGACTATTTCTTTCATCAAACAAGTGTACGGCTCGGCTCAATAAAGCATCATCGATGTATGTAAGTACTATTATTTATTCTGTGGCATTCATGTGGTCCTCACAGAAAAAAGACTTTTTGTATTGACACGGTACAGTGTGAACGCAGAACGCATTAGTATTAATGCCAAAACATCCTACAAATCTTTACCTATCTTAATGCTGACCAAACATAATAATTATTAATAATAGAGATTGAAATGCTATTTAGGCGTACGCATATTTCCTGCAATGTTGCGCTTAAAATTTACGAAAATATAACCTTTCGCGTGCCGCGGTCCCATGGCAGGCCTGTTTTACTCTGCACTTTAAAAAAAATACCCGGTCGACGGGACTGAGCGGTCGGGTGTCACTCAGTCACCCGCTCAGTGTAAATTACAAAGTTTGTCGTTCATTTGAACAAGACGAATTTCAACTAAAGTTTAGAAATAACTAAAAAATCTGACGATTAATAAGGTTATAATATAAAGCTACCAGTTTTTTTTATTATATTTGTTATTAAATAAACAATGAACTACGGTAAACGCTTACTATCAGGTGGGCGATAAGCTTGTTTGCTATATTAGTAGTATGAAACAAATAAAGTCAGGACGAAGTCGCGGGCGGCCGCTAGTAAGGTATATTAGTCTCGCAAGGAGCGAACCCTATTTTAGCGAGAAAAGGACAGATTTTTACAAACGTTATGGAAAACTAGAATGGGTGGGGTCCATGTAGAGATGGTCGCGGCGCGTTGTTAGAATTAAAAAGCTCTTTATTGCATCGCGTCTAGACCACGTTTTTGTCATGTCGTGTCGTGTTGTCAGGATAAGGTACACTTCACACGCGTTTGAAGCGGTAGCAATGTGTGAAACCATACTATTACATAAACCGTGGTTATACTGATATACTTGCCAACTCATACAAACAACCATTTTGTTACAGCCGTCAAAACCAATAACAGATGACATTGATGAACTAGCGGAGATCGGAGAGCCTCGCGGTGAAATGGGGCCCAATCTATATTTAGCCTCACAATTAGCCCAAAATAAGTCAGAAGCAGAGATGCAGCCTGTGTACAGCCCATATTTAGGTTTAGCAATAGAACCTTTAAAAGAAGGTTTCACGTTGAAAAGCTTATTTGAAGTCCAAACATCGTCCTAATTGCATTATGGAATATAATAAATAAGAAAATACTAAGCCTTATTTATTAATTAATTATTTCTTACTAATTAATGATTACTTGTGTTGCTAGAGCACATGCGCGCTTTTTAAACATGTTCATAATTTGTGTATCTCTGTTTGCATTTGTTAAAATATTTGTCATTGTCTTAGATTAAGTAAAATGTGTAACAGCGACCCAATATATGTTCTTTATATTATATTATACTCGTAATTATAAATAAATAAAATAAAGGTGATTTAACTTTTTGGGGTGTAAGTGGTTCATCAACACCTTTGAACCAAAGCCAACTTCAAACGAAGCTCTGGCGAAAAGAGAGGTAGGGAGCGTAATTGTAAGCTACCCGGCTGGTAAACGTACCTCCACCTTACAGAATACCGCAGCCAAATAACAATTCCCTGGAGGGTTGTTGTGTTCCTGCGAGTGAGTGAGGTCACCAGAAAGGAAGGAGATGCTGCGTTGGCAGCGGGGGTGGCGCGCGCGAGCGATATTTTATGTCGCAAGCGTTAATATGGCTACGTCAACCGCTTCACATCAGGCGGGCCGTATGCTTGTCTGCCACCCGACGTAGTATAAAAAAAAAAAAAAAAAAAAAACGCCATCTGCAGCAATAGTAGGTACCTATTAAATTAGTCTGGCTGAAATGAGATGAGGCACCCACCGCCACCGCCACAGATCTACTGGAGGTAGGATTTTAATCCTTCTTGTAGGAGTTCTTGGTTTTTGGAGCAGCCAAGAACTCCTACAAGAAGGATTAAAATCCTACCTCCGGCAATACAGTTTACAAGTACTTACGTCGTTAATTAATTAATAAACTAATTAGGTACTTATTAATTAAGTTTATGGTTTGGCATTACTGACCTCTCGATTTCTAATCCGAGGACCTACTTACTACGAAATGAAAATCAGAATTTCAAGTTGGGATTTTTATCTTCGAAAAAACATATGTCAATGTATCTTATTTGTTGTGTTATTTAGACAAAATAATAGGCACTGCTAGAAAATAATAGGACTGAAGAACAGTTCACATCCACCGGACCCATGAAAAGAAATTTTGTATTGTATCTGAAAAATCTCGAACTTTTCCCAAACCGCTTTACCCTTTGGATAGTTGGCTTCCACATCCACACCTATAAATGTAACCACGTTTAGGACTGATTGCCAGAGTTAAATATAGAAGATGTTGAGAAATTGTCAATGTCACTTTTGTCAAATTGACATTTCGGCAAAATAAATTATATTTTGTTTTGTTTGTTGTTTGTTTGTGCAGCTTGTGCGATTTTTCCCACATACATTTCTCTGACTTCCTGTAAAGTCTAACGCTTATTATTTTAATATGAATTTTCTTGTTAGTGCGCAAGATTGGCAATTTTTTTACCGAAGTGCTAGTTTGTTTCAGTCACAAAATAGGTTATTTGTGTGGCATTGGTTTGTGTCTTAATCAGACAGAAGCAGAAGCTCTTGCTAGAGAGTAGAGTAATATATTCCTTCGTCAGGTCAAAATTCAGTGCAAAGATACGTACATTGAATAATAGAAAAATGAAAAATCAGAATTTACCGAGCTTCAATGTGAAAGCCATAAAAATACTTTACTCTGGTGAAAGCCTGTAGGCGAAAATGAAAAATGGAAGCTCCTAACTTTGGTAATTTTATTACGAGAGGTATGTAATTGTTTTATTTAAAATCGATGTATGGTAATTATCATGAAATTGGCAATTTCTGTGATCAACACACACCTATATGTTACAATAACACACAGTTTGTGTACAAAAAAGAATTAAGTAAGTATTTGTCCACGGTGCAGCTTTATACTATGTTGAATTGGACAGCAAACAAGCATTACATAACGTGAAGCATTTCCCATAATCTCTAAAACATCTGCAACTGTATAAGTCTCTAGACCACAAGCTGTACATCAGGTATTTCATGCTGGTCACTTACGTTAAAATTTAACGTACCTGTATTGACTATTTTTATTTGCCGAGCCATTCTGAAAGCTCAGCGGGCCATAAGTGGCCCGTTGTCTGCAGGTTGAGTATGACTGCTCTAGACACTACACTACACACTAAACTAGTAAATAGTCTCCAGACTAGAGATGGGCAAAATGCTGGGCATTTGCAATAAATGCCCTAAAATGTCCTTATAAATTCCCTATTTATACCCTAAACTAGGCATTTATTGGGCATTTACGTACTGTGTACTTACCATAAATACCTGGCATTTTGCCCATCTCTACTCTAGACACCTGCAACGGTACAAGTATTGTATGTTTGCTGTGCACTTCCTCCCCAGTAGCCATCCACATCTGGTCGCCTTTCTGACTATCAGGAGCACTAGATTTCACTACAATGAGTTAGAAACATTTTCCAGCCATACTGTTTCAGTTCAACATTGCTGTACCTTACCTCTTTCGCCATTGCATTTGCTATTTAGCATGGTGCACCATGTACAAGCGTGGGTACTCTCGACCCTACAGAAGATAGGGTGTTCCACTTACACTCCAAATTTATGACCTATTTTTATCACTTTTCAGGAAAAATCCATCGACAATGACTACTCTCATGAGATAATTGTCTCCCTTAGCATATCATCATCCATGATATGTGAGTTTTGTGGAAGTCAGGTCAAACAAAAGCATTCACTAAAAAGATGGCCTCGAATTAAATCAACATAATTTCGTAAGTAAAATCTTTACTACCGACAACGACTATTCCATTCTCTTTGCTACCAATATGCAATATAATTGACTAGACCTAAGTCAATGCCAAATTCACGTGCATGACAATGAGGGACAATGAAATAATTAGCAAATGTGGTTCTTGTAACTGGGACATAACGTTTGTAGATTAAATTAAGAGTACTATAGGCCCCATTTATCACCTGTATAATAAATATATTATTTACCTCATTTACATTATTGGACTAAAAGCCCGTGATCGCCAGACCTACCACATAGTATAAGGGCAAAAATTTTTCTGTGCAAGTACCCTACAGCAGATAAAAAGGTTTGGATATTATGAAAAGGTATACCTTTTACCTGTCAAAGCCACCACGGTTCAGACAGGTAAATTTCAGACAGGTAAAAGGTTTTTTTTTTTTTTTTTATACTACATCGTATGCTTGTCTGCCAGCATACGGCCCGCCTGATGTGAAGCGGTTACCGTAGCCATATTAACGCTCGCAACATAAAATATCGCTCGCGCGCCGCCATCCCCGCTACCATCGCAGCATCTCCTTCCTTTCTGGTGACTTCACTCACTCGCAGGAACACAACAGCCCTCAGGGGAACCGTTATTTGGCTGCGGTATTCTGTGAGGTGGAGGTATACCTTTTACCTGTCAAAGCCACCACGGTTCGAGGTTCATAATATCCAAACCTTCTTACCTAGTAAACTAATGTAAGGGTACTTAGTTTACTAGGGTACTTGCACAGAAAAATTGTTTTGCCTTTATACTAGATGTGGTAGGTCTGGCGATCATGGGCTTTCCCTCTTTATGGCTTTGGGTTAACAGCAATTATTATCATTACAATATATGTACTTGTCTGTGTTACAACCAAATCTTTTTTTTTATGAGATGGGAGCAAACAAGCATGTGGGTCACCTGATAGAAAGCAATTACCACCAACCATGGAGATCAGCAACACCAAGGGGTAACTGATCCGTTGCCAGTCTATTAAGGGAAAAATAGACTCTGTTCTTGTTCGGAATGCAGTTGTTCAGAAATACCACTGAGGGAAGTAGATTCCACAATTTCACAGTTCATGGTTTTTTTTTTTTATACTACGTCGTGTGGCAGACAAGCATACGGCCCGCCTGATGTGAAGCGGTTACCGTAGCCATATTAACGCTTGCGACATAAAATATTGCACGCGCGCCGCCACCCCCGCTGCCAACGCAGCATCTCCTTCCTTTCTTTCTGGTGACCTCACTCACTCGCAGGAACACAACAACCCTCAAGGGTATTGTTATTTGGCTGCGGTATTCTGTGAGGTGGAGGTACATTCCCCAGTCGGGTAGTCTCTTTTCGCCAGAGCTTCGTTTGTCAGTCAGCAGGGTGCACCACGTGCAGGTGAAGTTGGCTTTGGTTCAAAGATCTTGATGAACCACTTACACCCCAAAAAATATATAAGGTATAAAATGTCTTAGGAAATGAAGAGGTAGATAGCCAATTATCAAGATGGAATTTTAATTTATGGCGAGTTGTATAATAGTGGTGTTTTTATTGCTACGGGTGGCAGACAAGCATACGGCCCGCCTGATGTGAAGTGGTTACCGTAGCCATATTACCGCTCGCAACATAAAATATCACTCCCGCGCCGCCATCCCCGCCAACGCAACTTCTCCTTAACACACAACAACCCTCAATGGAGTTGTTATTTGGCTGCGGTATTCTGTGAGGTGGAGGTACATTCTCCACTCGGGTAGCTGACAATTACTCTCCCTACCGCTCTTTTCGCCAGAGCTTCGTTTGTCAGTCAGCAGGGTGCACCGCATGCAGATGAAGTTGGCTTCGGTTCAAAGATGTTGTTGAACCACTTATACCCAAATAGCTATATAAAGGTATCAAAAATCAAACAGCTCATCTGAGCACTCCCCAAGGGCGGATCCAGGGGGAGGGTCATGGGGGTCATGACCCCCCCCTGGGCTGGGTACACGACCTATATGGACCACAAATTAAAATTGTTAAACTTAATGTTTTATATTTTTTTGTCTCAATATAGATTAAGTACAGCACAGTACATACATTAATAAAACACCTACTTTTTACCAGTATCTATTGTTATCAAACTTAAATTAGAACTTAAAGTGACTTGACCACAGCTATGTGACCCACCCCTGGCGACAAAGCTGGATCCGCCCTTGGCACTCCCTGTGATATAATTTGTAAAGAGTCGATTCTGGGGCACACTGGCCCCGAGATGCAAACATTATTCCACGTTCTAGGCCTTAAACAGCTGACGGATACACAAAGTACTGTTGGTTATTTACTAACAAGGAATGTAGTTTATTTTGTTTGAAAAACATGTAAGAACAAGTAGAAATTAATACAATTTAATTTACAAATGTTTAATTTGCATATATTCCATTCATTTTCAGAATTTAACTGGATTACCTCTGCTTAACTAAACAAACCACAAGAAAAACTTGACATGTCATGGTAGTTCATATTGCAATGCAAACTGAACGATAGTGTGGAATCTCTGATGTATGTATTCTTATTCTTTTATTTTTATTTTATTAACCTACGTGCCAAATTTGGAATCTCTAGACCCAGTGGTTTGGGCTGTGCGTTGATGCTATATCAAGTCAGTCAGTCAGGACTTTGAATTTTATATATATAGATTTACGATATCTAATGGGGGTGTGTAATATAATGTAATTATAACAAATGTTATAATCAACTCATCCGTAGAACAGATTCCGATGTGTTCGTGAAACAAAAATGTGTTAAGCTAGCTAGACTAGTTAAGGGATGTGAATTCTTCAGGCATACGTTTTTAGAATTTTCTTATCCCTTTTAACTTCCGATATATATTTTTTTATACTACGTCGGGTGGGGTAGCAGACAAGCATACGGCCCGCCTAAGTGGTTACTGTAGCCATATCAACTCAAGCTCACTACTTCAAATAACGATTTTCATTAGCTCCGCATAATAACGCACAAAAGTGAACTACCAAGAATGCAGATCGGCCTTTATTCTACGCATAAGTCGTAATATTCAATTCAAATAATTTCATTTGCTATAATTTTTAATACATAGCCGGCTTGCAATGGCCTAGTCCATTGCACTAAAAATATCAAACCTAACCTAACCTATAATGGATATCAAATTCTAGCAAATGAACGTAATCCCAAGTGAAATTATATTATCAGCTACGAGTATTTCTTATATTATGCACTTGTCACATTTGTTTGCCTTTTCTGCACTTGAATAGATATATCAATTTGGTTTAAATATCAACACTAAAGCATTCTATAAATTTTCCTAATTGTTACCATCATAAAAATATTTCCACATATTGCAAAGCTCTGAATATAGAATAAACAAAGATATTAGTCCTGCCGCTCAGGAATACAACTTTGAATTATTATTTGGCTGCCCTCTGGAAGAGTGTTTAAACAATATTCATATATCAATTGATAACAGCCAGGACCTACAACCGTAGGTGTTAGAAGAGGCTGGGTGAGTCATCCGCCCAATGACTATGGAAGATTTTGAATTTGGTTATCAATAACAGAAGCCTTCAAGAACAGAGTCTTTATTTCCCTGGCTGGCAACGGATCGGTGACCCCTTAGTGTTGCTGATGAGACCCACATGCTCGTTTGCCCCCTTTCATATAAAAAAATAATACAATGCAATACAATATCTTTATACATTGTAAAAATATATTTATAAAATGTGGTACATAATATCGATATTAAAAATGTCAAGAATAACAACTAGTTTCACACATTTTACCAGACACTGGCATGCAAAATTTATAAGTGCTGCATAATGACAAATAAAATTATTAAATGAATGTCATGTAGTTATTGAATTTAAAATATTCGTCAATTGTATAAAAACATTGTTCTACTGGCCAGTTTTTTAGATTTATTATATAATATAGGGTCAATCATAATGTAAATTTAAAAAAGATCGTGTGCGCAAAGATTGGCAAATCGTATGTGGTGTGTCTGGTGTTGCTAGCGGCAATAAGTTGAGTCTAAAACTAGTGATGTTACGATCTGGAATTTTGTCAAAACGAGTTGAATCGGTTAGACAATTCATGCAAGTCGATTCCAAACCGAATCGACGAAATCGCGATTTGAATCGGTTTGAACCGATTTGAATCGGTTTGATAGCGAAGATCGGTTTAAAAAGTCGAGTCGTTACTCGACTTTTTAAACCGATTAAAAAGTCGAGTCGTTACTCGACTTTTTAAACCGATTAAAAAGTCGAGTCGTTACTCGATTTTTTAAACCGATTAAAAAGTCGAGTCGTTACTTGACTTTGTAAACCGATTAAAAAGTCGAGTCGTTGCTCGACTTTTTAAACCGATTAAAAAGTCGAGTCGTTACTCGACTTTTTAAACCGATTCAAACCGATTTGAGCATAAACCGAGTTGCGTCGATTAGCGCCTTTACTAAACAGATTTGGCCGAGTCGAAAGCGATGTAACGACTCGACTTTTTAAACCGATTTGAGCATAAACCGAGTTGCGTCGATTAGCGCGTTAGCGCGTCTTGCGTCTACTAAACCGATTTGGCTGAGTCGAACTTACTTATGCATCTCGCTCGCGCCGCTCTGCGCGCATTCGCCCGTTTGGCCGTTTGACCGTTTGCTTGTTTGGCCGTTTGCCCGTTTGGCCGTTTGCCTGTTTGGCCGTTTGCCCGTTTGACCGTTTGGCTGTTTGCTCGTTTGGCCGTTTGCCCGTTTGGCTGTTTGCGCGTTTGCCCGTTTGGCCGTTTGCTCGTTGGCCGTTTGGCCGTTTGGTCATTTGCCCGTTTGGCCGTTTGCTCGTTTGCTCGTTTGGCCGTTTGCCCATTTGGCTGTTTGCTCGTTTGCCAAACGGCCAACCGGCCAAACGGTCAAACGGCCAAACGGTCAAACGGCCAAACGAGCAAGCGGGCTAACGGGCCAACGAGCAAACAGCCAAACGGCCAACCGGCCAAACGGCCAAACGGGCAAACGAGCAAACAGCCAAACGGCCAAACGGGCAAACGGCCAAATGAGCAAACTAGCAAACAGCCAAACGGCCAAACGAGCAAACGGCCAAACGGGCAAACGACCAAACGAGCAAACGGCCAAACGGCAAACGAGCAAACGGCCAAACGGGCAAACGGCCAAACGTACAAACGCGCAAACAGCCAAATGGGCAAACGGCCAAACGAGCAAACGAGCAAACAGCCAAACGGGCAAATGACCAAACGGCCAACGAGCAAACGGGCAAACGCGCAAACAGCCAAACGGGCAAACGGCCAAACGAGCAAACAGCCAAACGGTCAAACGGCCAAACGGGCAAACGGCCAAACGGGCAAACGGCCAAACAAGCAAACGGTCAAACGGCCAAACGAGCAAACGGCCAAACGGGCGAATGCGCGCAGAGCGACGCGAGCGAGATGCGTAAGTAAGTTCGACTCAGCCAAATCGGTTTAGTAGACGCAAGACGCGCTGACGCGCTAATAAACGCAACTCGGTTTATGCTCAAATCGGTTTAAAAAGTCGAGTCGTTACATCGCTTTCGACTCGGCCAAATCGGTTTAGTAGAGGCGCTAATCGACGCAACTCGGTTTATGCTCAAATCGGTTTGAATCGGTTTAAAAAGTCGAGTAACGACTCGACTTTTTAATCGGTTTAAAAAGTCGAGCAACGACTCGACTTTTTAATCGGTTTACAAAGTCAAGTAACGACTCGACTTTTTAATCGGTTTAAAAAGTCGAGTCGTTACATTGCTTTCGACTCGGCCAAATCGGTTTAGTAGACGCGCTAATCGACTCAACTCGGTTTATGCTCAAATCGGTTTGAATCGGTTTAAAAAGTCGAGTCGTTACATCGCTATCTAAAACGTCGCTGCTAACACATCACCTGACAGACTAGCGTAAATATAATGTAAAGAATGGAACCAAGGACTGTGCCCTGTGACACTCCAAAATGTTTTGTAAGAAACGCTTAAACCATCTGATTACCTTGTTAATGCCGTAAGCGCGAAATTGGTCAGCAAAAACAAATTTCATTACGTGGAACAATATAAGTGATTAATAACATAAATATCATCAGCCACAAAATAAATACACACCGCTGAATATACACTATGTCCAAATTCCACCATATGCGATGTTGATATGTTCCATTTTAAAGTGGGGCGCCTATTATGCAATGACTTCAAGAAAGCGACCCGAAGTGGTTCGATACCAAAAGCTTCCTCATTGAGTATTGAACTCGAAGACGAAGCGATCAGACATCTAGATAACTGACGCCCAGCTTTAAAGTGGAACATATAAACATAGCAGTCACTGCTCTTAATTCCATAGTACAATACCTTGTAACTTGGGGTTTAGCTGAAATAATGTAATCTTGAATTTTTCCCTGTCATAAAATCTTTACTTCTTGTATTATTCTATTAACTTTACTATATCGTCCTGTTTCAGGGGTGCCCAGAAATGACGTAGCAGGAAGCAGGAAGAAGTCTGCAGTGAGACAGCAAATGCTTATGTGAGAACATGAAAATTACACAACTGCAATTTAAAAAAAAATCTAATGTGTGCAATTTTAATTACAGACTACGGCAGATTCAAAATTTCATTCATTAATTATTATCAATTATTATTGTTGGCGAAATAACATTCTTAGTTTGTTTAATTTTCGGTAATAATTCGTTATAATCCCACTTAAATTAGAGTTTGAAGTTTCATATTGCAATACGAGAATACCAAATGTGACATTAATGAGATCGATACTAAATCGGAACTGAATTTTGACTAAATTTTAATTACGAAAATTGGTATAATCTTCCATTGTGACTCACACACAATGGAAGATTATGCCAAGTATTGCTATGCTGATGATTGTTTCATTTTTTGATCATCAGCATAGCAATACTGCAGATAACGGAGCAAGACCACCACTGCGTCTTACGTGTAGCCAGGCACCCTACCGCCTTAGCTGAAACCGATTGACCATCGGATTTTTTGATTGCGAAAATCTAACTTCATTTTAAATTTGGGGTGTAAGTAGTTCATAAACATCTTTGAAACAAAGCCAACTTCACCTGCACGCAGTGCACCCTGCTGACTGACAAACGAAGTTCTGGCGAAAAGAGAGGTAGGGAGCGTAAGCTACCCGACTGGGGAATGTACCTCCACCTCACAGAATACCACAGGCAAATAACAATTCCCTTGAGGGTTGCTGTGTGCGAGTCACTGAGGTCACCAGAAAGGAGGGATGCTGCGTTGACAACGGGGGTGGCGGCACGCGAGCGATATTTTATGTTGCGAGCGTTAATCTGGCAACGGCATGGGCGGATCATGTATTTGTGGTGCCCTGGACTGAATCGTACGTAGAGGCCCTAATAGCTATTTTGTCATAAAACTATAGGTAATGATGTAAATAAGTATATAGAAAAAATACGATAATAAAATAATTTTATTTGCCGACGTAGTATAAAAAAAAATGTGCTAATAGTAATAAGCTTAGCCGGTAGGGACGGAGGCGCTCTACGCCGATTTAACTAAAAATGTTTATCACAAATTTAAACATAAGTCAGATTTTTTCAATCATAAAACGCGGTGGGAATCCAGCTAAGGCGGTAGGCCCCCAGGATGAACAGTCAAAAAAGGAGGACATGAACAGATTGCCATTGATCCATTGCAGTCCCAGGCAAGGTCGTCGCCAGCCGATGGCCTAGGAGGGGGCAAGTTGATATGGAAAAGTATGAATTGTAGGTAAAGTCGACAATTCATGAAGCTTTTCACTTGTAGTACGAGCCTTACATCTACAGCGATTGTAATAATAACGGTTCAGAGTCCACCGTGTAAGGGTTCACGAGTTCGTGACTGTACAATAAATAAAACTTATAAATAAATAGAATCTCTTGGCGGCTGCCCCCCCCCCCCCCTCCCCCCCTCCCCGGCGATATTTTAAAACTACGGCTGTCTTATAACTAATATTAAATTCATCATCATCATCATCAGCCTGTATCTACCCACTGCTGGATATAAGCCTTCCCCAATGCTTTCCACCTTCCGCATCCAGCCGCTCCCAGCCGCTTAGATCATCAGATCATCTAGTAGGAGGGCGCCCAACTCTCCAAAATTAAATTAATTAAACTGAAATTATTTGAGGAAAACGTGGAATTTAAATTCCCAATCCCCACGACATTATGAGAGACAGCAATATGTGCAGTACACTTAACGTTTTGCGTAACTCTTAAATAAAACAATTTAAGCTTGGGATCTAAGTGGTTGATCAATATCTTTGACCCAAAGCCAACCTCACCTGTACGTAGTGCACCCTGCTGACTGACAAACGAGGCCCTAGCGAAAAGAGATAGGGCGTAGCGTATTTTTTTAAGCTTCCCGACTAGGGAAGTACTCCACCTCCCACAATACCGCAGCCAAATCACAATTCCCTTGAGGGCTGTTGTGTTCCTGCGAGTGAGTGAGGTACCAGAATGAAACGAAGGAGTATACGCCGGCAACAGATCGGCGTCCCACTGGTATTGCTGATCTCCATGGATGGTAGTGATTGCTTTCCCTCAGGTGACCCACATGCTCGTTTGCCCCCGCATATAAAAAATGTAAAGTAATGTATTTAATTATTTATTACTTTTTAGGAGTTTTCTACAGTTTTTCATTCGTTCAAACCATTTTCCAAAACATGCATCTATGGGCATGTTTTTCTCGTGCTGGTTGAAAGCTACCACGGCCTCTTCTAGCCCCTGGATATGTTAAACCTCTTATCCCTCTCAAACTTCTGATTACTTATTGCGTAGAGTTTACGAGCTTGTATGAAGCCAAAAATTACTTAGTGTTGTTCACGGTGTGCACCGAAGCATTGTCATGGTGGCACAGAATGGGGTTTCTTGGAGGACTACAGGCTCTTTCCCAATAAGCGGTATACCGAAGTACATGGAACATGTCTCCACACAGTCAGAGGAGAGTGACTAAAGGATTAGGGAGAGCACAAAAGATCCATGAGGGTCGCCGTGTCGCCGGTGCTGCAGCAATAAGATTGATTTTCTTGGTGGTCCTTCCCTAACTTTAATTTAAACACAGGACAAAGAAATGGTAGTGTCCAGTCCTACTGTCTTTTGTTCCTAAAGCGGGATCGCTTAGAACAGAACTGATAATGTAATAAATAATACAAAAACTACAGTGAATACAAACGTTACCAACGAATTGTCGATGTTAGATCAATTAGGCATGCAAATATTAATTCCGTTTTTTCGTCGGTTAAAAATCTACAGATGTTGAACATCGGTAGATTTTGCTGAGGAAAATTGTTTTGATCTGTAGATCAAATCAATTTTCCTCAGCAGTATTGCCAAATAAATACGACATGGGAGCCATCAAGAACAGAGTCAATTTTTCCCTTAAAAGGCTGGCAACGGATCGGCGACCCCTTGGTGTTGCTGATTTTTATGCGCGGTGGTGATTACATCAGGTGACTGACGTGCACGCTTGCCCCCTTCTCATAATAGGTAGGGGAAAAAGTCTTTTCGCATTATAGTATGTATGAACTTGTAATAAAATCTCTTTGGTTATACCATTTGTATCTAGCAGGTTTTGATATCTTTAAAAAGTTTAAATTTTAAAAAAGATAATTCCAAATTCAAATTAGGTAAATGTGTGATTTTCATTTGTTTTTTTTACTGTCAAGATGAGTGAATCTAATGAAGAAATTCGATACATTTTAAAATTTTACTACAAAAAAGGTAAAAATTCAACGCAAGCTGCGAAAAAAAATTGTGATTATTATGGACCTAGTGCAGTGTCTGTGAGAGTAGCACAAATTTGGTTTAAGCGTTTTCAATCCGGAAATTTTGATGTCAAAGATGCACGTCGCTCTGGTCGCCCTGTTACGGATAAAATGGATGCCATTTCTGAAAAAGTGGAGCAAGATCGGCATATCAGTAGTTACGACGTAGCTGAAGAACTAGGAATTGACCACATAACAGTTTTGGCGCATAAAAAGGTCGTGGTCAAAGACCGGCCAGGCTTCAGAGACTCTGGCGAAACCCGGGTTAACCCGCAACAAGATGATGCTGTGTGTATGGTGGGATTGGAAGGGAAGATATTCATTATGAGCTGTTACCGCCAGGCAGGACTATCGATTCTGAACTCTACTGTGAACAACTGATGAGATTAAAGCAAAAAGTTGAGAGAAAGCGGCCGGAATTAATTAATAGAAGGGGTGTGATTTTTCATCATGATAACGCTAAACCTCACACATCTTTAGCCACTCAGCAAAAATTAAGAGAGTTTGACTGGGAGGTGTTAATGCATCCGCCGTATAGTCCTGACCTTGCACCTTCTGATTTCCACCTGTTTCGGTCTCTTAAGAATTCTTTAGGCAATGTCAGGTTAACATCACGAGAAGACTGCCAAAACCACTTGTCGCGGTTTTTTGAACAGAAGTCCCAAAATTTCTATAGTAATGGGATCATGTCTCTACCTACAAGATGACAAAAAGTTATCGAACATAATGGCACCTACATACTTTAGTTAAATGTAAATAAACTTTATTAAAAAATGTTTTGAATTTTCATATAAAATACGAAAAGACTTTTTCCCCAACCTAATATATATAAAAAAACTTACAATGTGGTGTGAGCTGCAAAATAACAATTAAATAAGTATTAGCCCACTTGATTCTACTATCTTTATTTATTATTACCTACTTATTATCTTCCCCAACCCGTCTGGCCAGCGTGGGGAGTGTAGGCCAAATCCTCCTTCTGTCTGGGACGGACGAGAGACGGTCGTGATCCTGTAGTGGAGACTAAAATGACCTGACGATGATGATGATTTTGCGGCAACAATTCTATATATAATTAATTTCATTTGCATCCATACAGGGGCGCGACTCGAGCCCCCGAGCACCCACGAGAAATAAACAGTGGATGCCGAGCACCCCTGAGAATAGACATCAAGAAACTGATCAGTAATCGCCTTTTTGGGATGGGCGTTTTATCATTACCCGACGACCGTTAGACGCAGTGGTTTAGAGCGCCGGTTGAGACGCAGTGGTCGCGAGTTCGATTCCTGCACCAACACAAATGTTTGTTGATGAAACAGATATTTGTGTAGGGTCTGGGTGTTTGTGGTACCTTTGTTGGTACTGATTTCCATAGGAGAACCTTAGTTTGGGACCAGGACAATGTATGTGATGTTGTCTCAATTTATTATTTTCGAGTTATCAAATACGTATGAGAGCACCCATGAGGTTTTTTAAAAGCCGGCGCCCCTGCATCCATATTGTTGCTGATTTCTATGGGCGGTGGTGATTACTTTGAATCAGGTAATCCACATGCTCGCATGAAACTTCAAGTTAAGTTGACCAAGCCTAATGGGATAATACATACAAAATACTACACACGACAGACAAAGGACTAAAACTTATTATTAGGGAACAATTACAAATACAAAAATTCAAAAATTTCTTTAATTAATAAACAAATTGACGTTAATAATTTTCCTATCCTTAATATATTTTCCATTACCCCCTCAACCCCCTCCACTTCAAACACTGTTTAGAGGGCGGTAATGCAATGGATTTGTCATTGTAGGTTGTTGTTCTAACCATCAACATCTACAGATCGCCTGAGGATGCCTCTCGCGTAGAAGCGAAACACGTGTCGCAGAGACGACCACGGCAGTCGGGGCGGCAGCAGTTGCACGTTTCTTCTGTTTCAGATGTTGGAGATTCGCCGAGACGACTTTGCATGAACTAATTGGTGGTGGAAGCACGCAGCAAAGGTAATTTTATCTACTAATTTAAATTTCACTTCCGCAAAATAACACCTGAATCAATTAGCTATTTTAATCGAACCAAATTTTTGACGTGTTAATATTGGTTGAATTTGTATAATGTCCTAAAAACAAAGTATAGCATACAAAATTTATTTTGCTGATAGAAATCCATACCATGCGTTCGGATGCTTACTGTCGACGCGCCACGCATACGACGCAAGCTATGTACTCGGTATGTGGAGGGTATATTCTTTCCTGCTATAACTATATAATTTTGTCGCGTTGCGTAATACGTGGTAATACAATATAGTATTGTGACGTCACGTCACTGCGGCTAAATACAGGACAATGGCGGCTTTCAATTGTTTTCTAATGAATTATATTGCAGAGCCTGTAGTTTTAGGTAACTATTTTTTTATACCACATCGGCTGGAAATGGGGTGTAAGTGGTTCATCGACATCTTTGAACCAAAGCCAACTTCACCTGCACGCGGTGCACCCTGCTGACTGACAAACGAAGCTCTGGCGAAAAGAGAGGTAGGGAGCGTAATTGTAAGCTACCCGACTGGGGGATGCACCTCCACCTCACAGAATACCGCAGCCAAAATAACGGTTCCCTTGAGGGCTGTTGTGTTCCTGCGAGTGAGTGAGGTCACCAGAAAGGAAGGAGATGCTGCGATGGCAGCGGGGGTGGCGGCGCGCGAGCGATATTTTATGTTGCGAGCGTTAATATGGCTAAAGTAACCGCTTCACATCAGGCGGGCCGTATGCTTGTCTGCCACCCGACGTAGTATAAAAAATAAATAAATTTACGGCCCACCTGATTTAAAGCGGTTACTACAATACGTTCGCAATATGAAATATCGCTCGTGCATCGCCACCCAGCCTCCAACATAGCAACTCTTTTGCTAGTGACCTCTGCAACTATTATTGGTTTTTGACTTAGATTTATTTAAGCCATTTTTATTCCGGAAGTGAAGTTTTGTGTAAGTGATTCATCAACATCTTTGAACCAAAGCCAACTCCTGCACGCGGTGCACCCTGCTGACGGACAAACGAAGCTCTGGCGAAAAGAGAGGTAGGGAACCTAATTGTAAGCTACCCGACTGGGGAGTGTACCTCCACCTCACAGAATCAAAATCAAAATCAAAAATCAAAAGTTGGCAGCGGGGGTGGCGGCGCGCGAGCGATATTTTATGTTGCGAGCGTTAATATGGCTACGGTAACCGCTTCACATATGCGGGCCGAATGCTTGTCTGCCACACGACGCAGTAAAAAAAAAAGGTTCTATCAGAAAAGATGACTAAATAAACGCGCGCGCTACTGAACGCCTGGTTGTTCTACCGATTGTACAATAGGGTGTGTTTAGAGGAGTTGTTTGACACGATGCCCACGGCCTCCTACAGCCGCTCCGCTCGCCATCGACAGGGAATTCATCTTCACACATTGGAGCATAAGTACTACGTGGTACGTAGGGACGTAAGTACTGTGTGGTTTCAGAGAAATTTTCTCCCGGGTACTGTCAAGCTGTGGAATGAGCTGCCTGTCCAGGTCTTCTCAGGAGACTACAGTATGTGGTTCTTCAAAGTTTTTACAGGGTCGGCAACGCGCGTGTGATGCCTCTTATAAATAAATAAATAAATATTTCTGGCCAATTTACACAGCGCCATCTAGTCCCAAATTAAGCACAAAGCTTGTGTTATGGGTACTAGACAACTGATAAATGTACTTGAATACATTTTTTTTTGTAAATACATACTTATAATACATAGAAAATACCCAGACCAAGACAGACATGTTCATGCACACAAATGTTTGTCTTGTGCGGGAATCGAACCCGCGACCTCGGAGTCAAAGTGGCCATTCCTAACCATTCGACCACCGAGCTCGTCAATTATGTTACATGCATTCATAGGCTACGGTAACAGCTTTTCATCAGGCGAGCAGTATGCTTGTTTGTCACTTGTGGCAGACAAGCATACGGCCCGCCTGATGTGGAGCGGTTACCGTAGCCATATTAACGCTCGCAACATAAAATTATGCTCGCCCGCCGCCACCCCCACTGCCAACACAGCATCTCCTTCCTTTCTGGTGACCTCACTCACTCGCAGGAACACAACAACCCTCAAGGCAATTGATATTTGGCTGTGGTGTTCTGTGAGGTGGAGGTACATTCCCCAGTCGGGTAGCTTACAATTACGCTCCCTACCTCTCTTTTCGCCAGAGCTTCGTTTGTCAGTCAGCAGGGTGCAGGTGCAGGTGAAGTTGGCTTAGGTTCAAAGATGTTGATGAACCTCTTAACCTCATTCTGATTTTTTTAAATTAAAATCAACGCCATCTAGCAACAACCGCCTGAATTATCATGAAAGTTCGAGTTCGAGCCATGCTTGACAAGACGAGACCATTTGCCATTTGCAAAATAATATTACTGTATAACTATACAGGTTGGAGTAAGATGTGCCAAAAACGGTCATTTTCCGCAAATTCCGTTGCAACAACTACAGGATTTATTATTTCACCAATTTTCTAAGTTATAAAAAAAAAACAATTGTGTCACACCGATTTTGTGATTCGTTATGTATTTGTCGAATGATCGTTTTCTTACTCGACTGGCGCTAGTTCCGCCGTAATGACAACAGCCGGGACCGACGGCTAGGCGTGCCCTCCGAAGCACGGAGGAGCTTGATATAAATATAAATCTGGACATACTTGCTATATTTTTAAGTTTTTCGACCCATCTCGAAAAAAAAATTGCAACTAAAGTTTTCTTAACAAATATGTTGTATCAATGCAATATCAAACCTCAACAGTAGTTACTATTACTCATACTGTGTACTATTAGGTACAGAGTCACCCATTATCAACGTAATCTTATCTAACATACAAACACATCTGTCATCCATTCCATACATAAACAAATTAGAATGATTTGCCATATTCTACTGACTACTAGAAAATATTGGACAGTTAATAAATAGAACATCTAATAAGATAGGTTACTTGACATTATTTCATCAATTTGTTATATAAGGACGTCACATTAATGTAAATACGTTTACGTGAAAGAATTACTTCGATAGCATAAAAACTTCTCAAGATATAAACGAATAAAAACGACGAGAGAGAAACGCTCCATACAAAAGGCTACCATGTTATGACGTCACAGCTTCCAATTTTAAATATGTGTTCATAGTCAATACCCAAATCTAGGCGCTCCTAGGTTTGACTAGTTAGTTAATAATCTCCTTAAGAGAAAATGTCTGCTGACTGGAGGTTCCTTTGCTGCTTGATTGTGGCTGAAGTAAGAACGTTAGAAGAATGTTTTTTGTTTTGGTGAACAGAACAATTACAGATCTAAAAGTTAAGACCAATTTGTAGTTCATCAGACGTACCTTTGGTAAAAAACCCGCTGGCTGGAGGTCGGTTAAAAAAGTTTATATTTTCGTTTTTTATATGGAATAACTTCTGTTTTCAGCATAATTCAGTAGAACAAATCCAGAACTAATTCTCTGCATCACTCATAAGTCTGTGCGCCTCCCCATAAGGTGTGCCTCCCCAACCCGTCTGGCCGCCTCCCCAACCCGTCTGGCCAGTGTGGGGAGTGTAGGCCAAATCCTCATGTCTATGACGGACGAGAGGGTCGTGCTCCTGTAGTGAAGACTTAAATGACCTGATGATGATGACTCATAAGTCTACCAGATATGGGACCCCGCTGGGTGTAGACACATAAGTCTAAGGTGCCTCACCTCCCTCTCCAAAAGCAGGGACTTTCTTTACTCTATGCCAAAAGCAAGCAAGTTTTGTTCATCACAAGCTTACACGTGATCAACGTCAACAAACAGTTAGGCATATACCTAACTTGACGTATATTGATTATAATCAAACAAACAAGCAAAATCTTTATTCATCATCAGGTCATTTTAGTCTCCACTACAGGAGCACGACCCTCTCTCGTCCGTCCCAGACAGAAGGAGGATGTGGCCTACACTCCCCACGCTGGCCAGACGGGTTGGGGAAATCTTTATTCGTCAACCTTTATTTATTCCACTGCTAGGATACAGGTCTCCTCTCAATCGAAGGGGTTATAGAGCATACTCCACCACGCTGCTAAACTGCGGGTTGGCGGAGGTCAGTGTTTTCAAGCCGGCTAAAGGTCACTGACTTGACTTAACGACTGTTATCTAATCACAACACCCAACACGTGCCCTCCGAAGCACGGAGGAACTCAAGATAATATAAACCCATCCATGGGCAGGCTACGGCCGACGTTGCTTAACTTGCATGTTCGATTCGACTGACACACGCTAAGACCGACACCGAGCGTCTCGCAGCCCGTCGGTCCATTTAATAGGAAGTAATCCTTCCGACCGACGACGTTTTAACGTGCCCTCCGAAGCACGTAGCAGCTGGAGATAATACAAACCCATCCATAGACAGGCTACGGTCGCCAAGAAATCTTTAGATGTTCGTGTAGAAATGGAACTGTTTCCGTTTGTCCAGCAAGGTCATTGGCCCAATAATTGACCATGAGTCAATATTTACTGGTTTCAGAAGCGACGCGGTTGATATAAGTATTTTCTTTCATGCATACGTATTTACTTACATGACGAGCCCGGTGGTCGAATGGTTAGCAATGGCTACTTTAACTCTGAGGTCACGGGTTCGATCCCCGCACAAGACAAATATTTGTGTGCATGAACATGTATGTTTGGCTTGGTGTGGGTGTTTTCTATGTATGTATTCTATTTTTGGGGTGTAAGTGGTTTATCAACATCTTTGAACCAAAGCCAACTTCACCTGCTCGTCGTGCATCCTGCTGACTGATAAACGAAGCTCTGGCGAAAAGAGAGGTAGGGAGCGTAATTGTAAGCTATCCGACTGGGGAATGTGCCTCCACCTCACAGAATTCCGCAGCCAAATAACAATTCCCTTTGAGGGTTGTTGTGTTCCTGCGAGTGAGTCAGGTCACCAGAAAATACGGTTACGGTAACCGCTTCACACCAGGCGGGCCGTATGCTTGTCTACCACCCGGCGTAGTATAAAAAAAAATGTATTTAAGTACATTTATCAGTTGTCTAATACTCATAGTACAAGCTTTGCGCTTAATTTGCGACTAGATGGCGCTGCGTAAATTGTCTAGAAATATTTATTTATTTTATACTTACACCCAAACTTAGGCTTTCGTCTGATCTGAGAATGTACTAAGAAATGAGAACACAACCCTCAAGGGATTTGGCAGAGTTATTGTGAGGTGGAAGGCAAAATCGGGCAGCTTTAAATTTACGCTATGCCCTACATCTCTTTAGCCAGAGCCTCGTTAGTAAATCAGCAGGGTGGCCCACGTGCAGGTGAGGTTGGCTTTGGCTTCATGATGGTAGTGAACCATTTAGCATCTTTCTTCTTTAAAAAGGGCAAATACGTTGACCTTGGGTGTTGCACGCCTCCATAGGCTGCGGTAACGGCTTGCATCAGTCTTGCCGTATGCTTGTTTGCCCCCTTAGTGGTATAAAAAAACGTATTAAACGTATGTGTACTTGACCACATGACAGAAGTGAAAACGTTCCGTCTCGCTCCGGCTTCCGGCTCCCTCCCCACCGAATTTACTCCGAACGAGCGTTACAGAGCCGATGAACAGAGAAGTCCATTGCAGTCCCGGGGGTAAAACTGTGGCTGCCTTGGAACTCATAACGAATGTAATCTGAAGAAATTAGTAAAAAGCTTTTGGAATTTGACTTCTCCTTTTAGCAATGTGAGAGACAGCAATATGGCACATAAGGCATTAAAAGCCTCAAGAGATAGATAGTCAAGTGAACCTTGAAAGCGTTCCACTTATTAATGGTGCGACAGAGGTAGGAGTTGCCGAACTTTTTGGTACGCGAAGAGATGTTCTCAACATGACATCGCAACTCGTCGTGGTCCAGTAACATAAGGGAGAAGGTGGGATAAAGATATTTGGGGTGGAAGTGGTTCATCAACATCTTTGAACCAAAGCCAACTTCACCTGCACGCGGTGCACCCTGCTGACTGACAAACGAAGCTCTGGCGAAAAGAGAGGTAGGGAGCGTAATTGTAAGCTATCCGACTGGGGAGTGTGCCTCCACCTCACAGAATACCGCAGCCAAATAACAATTCCCTTGAGGGTTGTTGTGTTCCTGCGAATGAGTGAGGTCACCAGGAAAGGAGATGCTGCGCTGGCAGCGGGGGTGGTTGCACGTGAGCGATATTTATGTTGCGAGCGTTAATATGGCTACGGTAACCGCTTCACATCAGGCCGGCCGTATGCTTGTCTGCCACCAGACGTAGTAAAAAAAAAGGCAGAACAGTTCTTCAGACCACTCACCATGGTAGAGGCGATGAAATACGCTTAACGAGCTAATGTCTCTACGAAGTTGAAGAGGTTCTACGGTCTTGGTGACCTTTCATCAACGAGCTCGGTGGTCGAATGGTTAGCAATGGCCACTTTGACTCCGAGGTCGTGGGTTTGATTCCCGCACAAGTCAAACAGTCTGGGTGTTTTCTATTATAAGTATACATTTACAAAAACAAAATGTATTTAAGTACATTTATCAGTTGTCTAGTACACATAACACAAGCTTTACGCTTAATTTGGGACTAGATGGCGCTGTGTAAATTGTCCAGAAATATTCATTATTTCATCGTTGCTCGTCGCTGTAAACTATCGAGATCGATTATTGTTATTTGGCTGCAGTCTTCTGTGAGGTGGAGATACTTCCTCAGTCGAACTCGACATGCCTTTCTTTTGCCAATGCCTCATGTAGATGAGGTTGGTTATCAGGGGTTACCCAGGGACTCAATGAATATCATAGAATATTGTTAATATGGAAAAATAGACGTACCCTACTTAGGTGGGGCATGAACCCACGACCTCTCGATAATTTGTCCAGTGCTCTTTTCGACTGAGCTACTAAGGTCCCTACCGCTGAAGCTGAAACCATCGGATTTTTTTATAGCGAAAATAGATCTGGTTTAAGTTAATGAGGAACATAAGCTGAAGGAGCTTAGTCTGTAGAGCTCTATGGTTTCTACCAGGTAAATAAATAAATATTGTCAAACAAATTACACAGCGCCATCTAGCCCCAAATTATGTGAAGCTTGTGTTATGGGTACTAGACAACTGATAAACATACGTAAATACATTTTTTTTTGTAAATATATACTTATGATACATAGAAAACACCCAGACCAAGACAAACAGACATGTTCATGCACACAAATGTTTGTCCTATGTGGGACTCGAACCCACGAGCATTGGTGTCGAAGCCGCGTCATTGTCCGCTACGCCACCGAGCTCGTCATGGTAAGGTTCCGAGGTAAGTTAAACACAAGTTTGATTTTCGCAATTAAAAAAATCGCTGGGAATCGGCTTCAGCTTCAGTGGTAGGGCCCCAGCAGCGGGGCTAGCCAATTTGGCTAGCCACCCGAAAAGCTTAGCGATCGAATATATCATTTGAACTGTGGAGCTCATACTAAAAGTCAAATATCGCGTGATCTATTTAACATATTAGCACACCCCGGCCACTCCATACAAATGTCGAGTCATGATCAAATACATAAACAATGATGTCTGTGCAGAGCGCAAATAAGCGTGTGTGCGTGCAGCGCCATACAAACTGTTCCAGATTTGTCTCAGAGGGGAGGTGAGGTCGACACAAGAGAGCGGCAGGGAGAGGCCATACTGTACGTAGTACTAATACTTATACTGTGATATTAGTATGAATTCTTTATCATAAGTGAGCGTTCCTTACGAAACGAATTACACTTGGCTAGGGGTCCTGGGTGGGCGATGGTGAACAATGGTTTTATTCCCACTTACTGCTACAGCCTAAGCTAAGTGGCAGTGTGATTGTGACGTCATCGCAATGAATGACGTCATCAGAAGAAAATCATCGTATCTACAGATATAAACTTTTTAGCCCTATGAAGTTACAAATAAAGGTTTACATACAAAACCGCTTAACCGCGTCCATTGTGTTTTTAAACTGTGCATCTGTTGCGATCGGCCAACGGTCTGGTGGTTCCGTGTCAAGGTTGCACCTCCCCTACCCTAACGTATCTAACATGACTCTTCATTTTATTATCCACGTGGTGCGCACTCACTGTGTAATGCGGACCAGTGGTTCTCAACAATCATTACAATTACATATTTCAACGGGTTCGAGAGTAAAGGGTGAGTAGTGTTAAATAAAAACCGGCCAAGTGCGAGTCGGACTCGCGCACATAGGGTTCCGTACCATTATCTATTAAAAAAAAACCCTAAAAAGCCCCCTTTAAATATTTGTTTTATTTTAATTTAATTATTTATTTTTAAAGTGAATATATAACTAAATAATGCATGAGTATTTCAAGCGTCTACCTATTGCCCTTATCAATTACGAGCAAAAACGAGCAAAAAAAATCACGTTTGTTGTATGGGAGCCCCCTTGAATATTTATTTTATTCTGTTTTTTAGTATTTGTTGTTACAGCGGCAACAGAAATACATCATCTGTGAAAATTTCTACTGTCTAACTATCACGGTTCATGAGATACAGCCCGGTGACAGACGGACGGACGGACAGCGGAGCCTTAGTAATAGGGTCCGTTTTACCCTTTGGGTACGGAACCCTAAAAAATGGGGTGTGGATTTGTCTCGGACACGGCCGTGTGCTGTACGTGAGTACGTTATATATACTAATATATATTATAGACTAAAACTATCTCAAAATGGCAGAGCTTCCCCCTCCACCGCACGCGATGTTCCATAGTCCTTACTCAGCGTAATAAATTATTTGATTCTCCATCCAGTAGTAGTGTGATTGAATTTTGGATGGAGACGATAGATTTGTAGTTGCAACAACAAACTGTATCCCCAGATTTTTTTATCATTCGTTTTTTTTTTCAATTGCCTCCATAAGGAAGCAATTTTAAAGACGCATTTTCACGTTAAAAAATCTAAATTTTAATGTTAAAATACGAGTTCAAATATTTGGACATATTTAAACTAAAAGTACTTGTTCAGGCTTCTAATCAAATTAAAACCATCAATGATTAACTGTGTATAAATTAGTAATAGACAAAAATGAAAAAAGTAATATTTTATTTACAAAAAAATATACGAAGTACCTATCTACTTAAATAATTTACAACATTTTTAGTGAGCTAAAATACTTCAATATTTGAGGGTGGTACAATTTGAGAGACGATATAGACCATAATCTGTTTATTTCAAAGACACTTGCATGCAAATGTATGTAATCTACTCATGTTTTGTGCAAATAAATAAATTCTTCTTCTTCTTCTAAACATGTATTTTTGGCGTGGAAACATCTTTAAAATTGCTTCCAAGGTGAGGCAATTCAGAAAAACAAAAGATAACAAAATCGGGGGGTAAAGTTTGGTGATGCAGCTACATATCTATCATCTCCATCCAAAATTCAATCACACCACTGGATAGATGAAGGATCAAAGAATTTATTACGCTAAGTAAGAACTATGGAACATCGCGTGCAGGGGAGAGCGAAGCGCAGCCATTTTGAGATAATTTTAGTTCATATAACGTATTCACGTAAAACTATACGCCCATGACACAGCGACACCTAGGGATGCCAACTTTTTTTACAAGAAATAAAGTATATTTAGGTCTGAGAAGAATATTAAACAGTATTTTAGAAAAATTAACAGTATATAATTTATTTAATGTTTTATTACATATTTTTTAGAGCTTTATTAATTCAATCTTTTTAAAATATTATATACACCTACCACTACAATTAAGATTAAAATTAAACAGGAGCTCATTTTTTATTAAATTAATAGTTATATACTATTAAAGACTAAATAAAAAAAAAAATAGGTGCGTCTAAGTCTATGTAAAGTTAAACATTTTAAAGGTGAAAACAGTATTTTGTATACTTTATTTTTGTTCAACAGTAAAAAGTATAATGTAGTTAAAAACAGTATAATGCTGTTTTTAACAGTATAGTTGGCAACCCTAGCGACACCCCATTTTTTTCTTGCGTTTTGATTCACTCGGGTGATTTTCCAAATAAATGGAAACCGGTTCGTGAAAGTGAGCAACTTTGCATCATTAGTTGAAATGAACATCTAATTCGATCCTCTTGCAAACGGAACTGCTGAGCTGATAACTACTTAATTGGCTTAATTTTATTAAAAGGACTGTCCTTGCAGGATTCTGCAAATCATTTGGAAAATACTATCCACCACAAGTGGCGCCATCTATCATACCCGATATGGCAATGAAAGGTTCGTTGACCCGCCACACATACCCACCACTGCAGCACTGTGTCTCCTTGTCCTGTAGTAACCAGGATTAACAGAAGCAACCAATGCAACCGCGAACTTCATACAATACTCTAGTCTGGTCTTTTTCTTTTTAAGTTCGATCGAAAAATAGAAATTAGTAAAAGTTTTATAATATATTTTCCAGAGACATAGCAGCCATAGATTAACAATTGGTCTCCGCTCTGCTGCGCAGTGGCGACCTATTGTTTTTTTTTTTTTTTTATACCACTAGAGTGGCAAACAAGCTTACGGCCCGCCTGATGGAAAGCAGCTACCGCAGCCTATGAACGCCTGTAACACCAGGGGCATCACACGCGCGTTAAGTAAACAGTTAAATAACCGTTAACACAAGTCTGCGCGTTCACCGCTAAGAAAACCCCTTTTGCTGTGGCTCCTCAATTCCAGAACACACCCCTTACCCCTTATTGTTAATCTAAGATAGCAGCCTAGCCAATAAGACATCAACACTATTGAGCAGTCTAGAGACGACTGGCCAAGTGAAGTCAAACACGTTTCTTTGTTTCTTTTAATAATTTCCATTTTTTTAGAGTTCCGTAACCTAGATTTTAAACGAAAACGAGCCTTTTATGATCACTTCGTTGTCCGTCCTGCTGTCAAAACCAGTTTTCTTAGGAACGCGTGGAGGTATCAAGTTGAAATCAGACCTTAGTATTTATTAATTACATACTCAGGTCTGCAATCTCTTAAAACAGTGAAAAAAATCAAACTTCTAAATCAAAAACGGCCGTTTAATTTCCAATTACATCGCATATTTTGACATTCGCAAAGGGAATTAAAACCTATAGAGTATTTCCCGTTGACCTAGAATCATAAAATTTGGCAAGAAGAAATGTCATAATAGCACAAGTAAAGGAAAAAATCCGGAAACTATGCAGTTATTTCACAAAAAAATATTGTTTTTGGTGAATGTAGCTGCACATTTTTTTGCCTAACTGCTTATATGGAACCCTCGTTGCGCGAGTCCGATTCGCACTTGACCTGCTTTTTTATTTAATTTTATATAATAGTTTTACAACCACTGGCAGTCTTTTTGTACGTAACTGCTAGTTTTTTACGTGCCTCCTAGACCGGTGTAACTAGATGACCTAGCTTCATATTTTTTTTCTAGTTTTGAATGGGATCCTGTTTCCATGAGACTACAGCCCGTTACTTTATTTGACGTCGCCGTCGGTGGTCAATGGCTAGACAATTTTAAACGCCTATCACGAGAAGCTCGATGGCGCCGTTGCGCATGTCGACCTAATCGATCACGCAAGTTAAGCAACGTCCACCGTAGCCTGTCTGTGGACGGGTTTATGTGGAGCTGCTCCGTGCTTCAGAGGATATATTCACTTGTAGGTCCCGATTGTTGTCATTAAATAACAGTCAGTCAAGTCGTTTAGGCTGTTTAAAAATACTGCCCTCCGCAGTGTCATTTGCGGCATAGTGCATCACGTGCAGATTACGTTGATTTTAGCTCTAAAGGGGCCGTCCATTAATCACGTGAGGTTTTTTTTTTTGCATTTTTAAGACCCCCCCCCACCCCCTTGGTGATACTTAGTGAGGTGTAAGCCAACCCCCCCCCCCCCCTCAAATCACGTGTATATTTGTAGCTACAAAGAATCTTAATTTTTTTAGAATATTAATAAGTATTTTTGTAATACCACTAAGGTGACAAACAAGAATACGGTCCGCCTGATGGAAAGCAGGTACTTTACCCTATGGACGCCTGTAACACCAGAAACATCACATGCGCGTTGCCGTTGTCCGTTCGTCAACAATCACACTCATAGCGCGTCTGGGAATCGCATCACAGGTGCTAGCTGGTATTTAGGTGCTCCCATAGATGACAGCAGTACTCCATATGCGGCCGCACTTGAGCTTTGTAAAGCAGAAGCCTTTGAGAAGCATGCTGTTATGAAGAAAAGGATGCTGTCTTTTTCCTTAATATTGTGGCGTAAAAGTTATCTGTTCGTGCAAACGTGAACTTGCCAGACGCGCTACAGAATCGTGGCAGCTCCATCAAAACTCTGAAACCATTATTATACTGTATGCGCAGGGAGTTGTAGGCCGTCAGCGTCTTCTACTTCTTTTGTTGCCTTGCATCGGCGAGTCAAGGTCTTCAACACACCGCTTTTCGGTTTAGAAATCGCGCGTTTGAAAAAAAAAACAATACACGTGATATCTTACTACACCCCCCCTCCCCCCTTGTGATATTTTGTGATTTTTACCGAACCCCCTCCCCCCTCTTTCGAGCCTCACGTGATTAATGGACGGCCCCAAAGACTAATAATGAATGAATAACTTACAACTTAAATAAATAGACGCAGCAACTAAATATAATTTATGTCCTGTGCGAGTAATTACTCCTGATTAGACATGATGTTATACTTACATACAACTAGGTAACCATAGGCTACGGCTGACATTGGGCACGCCATTGTCTGTACAACAGATAACTCTCCAATAGGTAATTATATAAATATAGATAATCGAGCATACAATTATTGGAGGTGATCGGTCTGTACCAACCTATTCTTCTCTCCTTCAGTCTTTGTCATCCAACTTCTGCTGTGGATATTCCGAACGCGCTCCTGAAAAGTGTAAATTGGTCCGTACAAATCAAAATAGGCATGAAAAAAAGGAATGATCATTTCGCTACACTACATTAGCTTAGGCCCACCACACATTCGGTGGTGTCTCCAGTGTAGCCAGAATTAACTGCGACGACCATCAAAAAAGGCAATGAACAGTGAAGTCCATTGCAATCCCGGGGGTACAACTACGGCTGCCTTGGAACTCGCAACGAATTTATTCAGAAGAAATTAGTATGATCAAGTAAGCCACATAATTTTGATATGTAACACGCGTTTTATAAATTCACAATGAGAGATCTTCTCTATTTGGTAGGTTTGTTTACGTAGACATGATCGAACGCGAACAAAAAACTCTCACTAAGCACTGAATGCTTAGTGGGAGACAAATAGAATAATTATAAACATGTTGGTCTGCAATCAATGATTTTTATTTAATTTGTTTTAAAAAAACCATGACATAATGTATCTCTACATTCCAATTTCTATCGTTGAAGCCGTCATCAGGGCAAATTAAAAAATGGATTTTATGTTAAATTACAAACTAACAGACGTTCGAATTTATAATATTAGAACTGATTTATATATATTTCCATATATTTCATTAAGTTAAACTAAGCTAAATATATTTTATTATTATTATATATTACTAGAATAGAATCACTCCGTCTCTTCTCGTGGATGTTGTACAAGGCGACTATGGGAATAGTTTTTGTCCCAGAAATTACCTATTATTGTTGTTTATTGTACCTGTAGGGCGGTTCTATTTTCGACTGTATGTATTTTTTTAAATTCAATCATTTCTCCGTCAATTGTACAGCAATTTTAATAATTCTTATTCGTTTGAGAGGGTACACTCTCCAGGTGGTCCCATATTAAAATGAATGTTGCTAAGCGCAAAACTCGAGAACGGCTCGACCAATTCTGCTAATTTTTATTTTAATATTTTCGTTAAGGTATAAGGAAGGTTCTTATGTAACATAAAAATTGCGAGGAAAAGAAAACAACACTTTCTACCCGTGCGAAGCCGGGGCGGGCAGCTAGTATATTATAAAATATATTTTATTCTAAGAGAACTCTCGTGCATGTAGTAGTTTATAAGACGCGTTTACACATCATAATTATGTGGTTTACTCCCTCACATTTTGAAGTGAGCCACCCGGGATGTGTACCCACGCGTCTGGTAAATTCACGATATGAAACTTTATCTCGATTCGGAACACTAACACGTTCGAATATCAACAAAGCACTCTGTACTGTCGATTACTTAGAGATACCATGCTTGTATTGACTAATTAACATGCAATGGTGTATTGGGGTGTAAGTAGTTCATCAACATCTTTGAACCAAAGCCAACTTCACCTGCACGCGGTACTCCCTGCTAACTGACAATACGAAGCTCTGGCGAAAAGAGAGGTAGAGAGTGTAATTGTAAGCTACCCGACTGGGGAATGTACCTCCGCCTAACAGAATACCGCAGCCAATTAACGGTTCCCTTGAGGGCTGTTGTGTTCCTGCGAGTGAGTCACCAGAAAGGAAGGGGATGCTGCGATGGTAGCGGGGGTGGCGGCGCGCGAGCGATTTTTATGTTGCGAGCGATATTATGGCTATGGTAAACACTTCACATCAGAGTGCCCATAAGTACTCTCATGTTGTGAATATATATGACGCGTGTTACATATCAAAATTATATAGCTTACCCCACCTTTTTGTTCTGTGGCTTACCCGCTCACATTTCGAAGTGAGCAACCCGGGTAAATTGGATTTGTAACACGCGTCTGGTAAATTCACAACATGAGAGTACTTCTCTATTTGGTTGGTTTGTTTACGTTGACATTATCGAACGTGAATAAAAAACTCGCACTCAGCACTCAGGCGGGCCGTATGCTTGTCTGTCACCCGACGTAGTATAAAAAAAAATGCAAAGAGGTAGGCCAACAGCATAATTTAAAAGATGCCCGATTGAGGAAGTACCTCCAACTCACAGAATAACGCAGCCAAATGGAGTTGAGGTCACCAGCTAGTAAGTAGTTGCTGCGTTGGCAGCGTGGATGGCGATGCCCGAGATATATTTTATGTTGCGAGCGTTTATGGCTGCGGTGACCGCTTCACATCAAGCGAACTGTATGCTTGTTTACCGCACGACTTAGTATAAGCTAATAAAATATATATTACAATATATAATAATAATAAAATATATTTAGCTTAGTTTAACTCATAGAGTAAAGAACTAACTTAATGAAATATATGGAAATAAAATATATATAAATCAGTTCTATTATTATAAATTCGAACGTCTGTTTGTTTGTAATTTAACATAAAATCCATTTTTTAATTTGCCCTGATGACGGCTTCAACGGTAGAAATTGGAATGTAGAGATACATTATGTCATGGTTTTTTATAAAAACAAAATAAATAAAAATCATTTATTGCAGACCAACATGTTTATAATTAACAATAAATAACTTACACATACGAGACTAATATAATATACTAATTTAAATAATATTCTCCTATGACTCAAAAATATCGCTTACTGCCAGAGAAATATACATACATACACTCGTAAAACATGACCCTCCCTTCTTTGTGAGTCGGGTGTGAGACCCTCCCTTCTTCGTGAGTGACCCTATAACGCTAATGAAAATTTGATTTTACCTATCCAAAATGGTTTTCCTGTTGTGACAGAAAGTATCGCCTTTCTAAAAATATAGTCCCGTGTCTTGTGCTGGTTCATCTTTCCTCCTCTACCTCCACTTCCTGTTCCTTCTCCTCTTTCTCTGAAAGCTACTACAGGATAAATTGTTAATATATGACATGCATTTAATTATTGTTTATTTATTTATTTTAGGCATAAGGAAATGCCGTGTGGTTTCCGGCAGACTAGAATAGAATCACGCCATCCCTTCCCGCGGATGTCGTACAAGGCGACTAAGGGATACATTATAAAACATCAATCAGGCTTCCCCAACCCGTCTGGCCAGCGTGGGGAGTGTAGGCCAAATCCTCCTGTCTGTGACGGACGAGAGAGGGTCGTGCTCCTGTATTGGAGACTAAAAATGACCTGATGATGATGAAGGAAATGCAATGTAAAAAACACAACAATATACATATACCTTAAAATATATACATATAAGGTGCTATTTTTGTAACCACCAGGATTTAAATGGGAGATAGTATTATGCCTACTTGTTACGTTAGTGAAGAAATATGGTGTCCCAATATCATTAATAAAGTTTGAAAAAATAAATAACGAAATCAATTAATATGTTGAAATGTTTGGATGTGTTTGTGTATGTACGTTTGTTCTCCATCACGGGTAAACGGCGGAACAGATTTGGATGAAATTTGGCATATATATAGAACATGTCCTAGATCAACACATAGGATACGTTTTATCCAGGAAGCCGCGAATAGAAGCTTTTATTTATATTCATAAGGTAAACACAGACTTAGTGAGTACAGTAAAATGTGTGTATACAGACCCATATAATATATAACTTAGAGACTAACAATAAAATATTATAATGTCCTTCTCGTCAGGGTTATTGTTCTATACAAAATTTCATGAAAATTGGTTGAGAGGATTTTGTTTATACCTGCTAGACGTAAAGTACCGTAGCTTACGCGCGAGCTTTGTGTGCCATAGAACTAGGGTTGCCAACCATACTGTTAAAAACAGTATTATACCGTTTGCTATGCTTTAATACTGTTGAAAAATACTTCATTTACCATAGCACTGTTTATTGTACTGCTCCGCATGCACTGGGCCTTACTATACTGTTTGTTTTGTTACGCAGCTTTTAATATACTGTTTTTCTTGTAAAAATAAGTTGGCAACCCTACATAGAACACAAAGCTCGCGCGTTACCAGTTACGTATATTACTATACCTATCTGTTTCTGTTATATAACGCACTGTATAGACCAGTGGTTCCCAATGTTTTTTTGTCCGGGGCGCCACTATGAGTTTTTTGTTAAATGTAGAGACCTTAACTATCATGTAAATCCATTATTCTATAACTCTATATTATAGTGGTATAACAGTACTCAATGTCTTTTATTGTGAGTTTGTTTCGTATTTATTGTATTGTAAGTTGGCTTTCGTATTTATAGTATTAGTATGTAAATATGGATGTGAAAGTTTATGTATGTACGCTTGGTACTCCGTCACGCGTAAACGGCTGAACAGATTTGTATGAAATTTGGCATATATATATATATATATATATATATATATATATATATATATATATATATATATATATATATATCGACGGTCCCTACGTATATACTCTCCACGGAGTACCCGACTGTGGAGAGTTCGCAGGGGGAACTACGGGTCCCCCTGTTTGGATCAGGGTACCTCGGGGACTGGCGGCAGCCCAATTTGCCAGTCATGGGTTCGGATTCGAGGTGGCTTTATGTGCGTGTAAACACTCACGCGCATGTGGTTTAGCTACAGAGGTCGGGCATGTTCGTCTGCCTGGCCATATTGTCGGCCGGGCGCTCGGCCTCGCGCGTAGCGAGTTGGTTATCACTGGCCTAAGGCGAAGGGCCGCCACAGTGGTTCTCAACGGGGCTTGAAGCGGCCCTTATAGCGGTCGTCGGCTTCCCAGCTGACGCCGCGGCTCGGGTACTTGCCTGCTGAGCAAGGAGGTTGACGGGCGATCGCTTCCGTCACCCCGGTCACCCTACCGTAGGCTCGGGGTAGGCGTTTCTTCTTTGAAGGACGTCGGGAAGTGAGCGCGCCTTATACAGCTCCGGTACCTGTCAAGGAAATCAGGGAGCCGGCTATCCGGCGCCCCAGTGTGGGTACAGAAACACTAGGCGCGCTTGTACTTGTACTTGTGCGCCGGGATGTGAGCGTGCCATACAGCTCCGGCTACCCATCATGGAGAATGGGGAGTGGTAGTAGGGCCCCGATGCTTGGGTTCTCCGAGCGTCGGTCGCCACGAGCTACTCGACTTAAGAGTACGTAAGTAGTCTGCATGCAGGTGAAAGCGGAGTAAGACCTGCTACTGCTACGCTTGCGTGCTCGGTTGGTTTACCGAGCGCAAAAAGCGGTGCAGGTAAAGGTCCTCTCGTCTGGTTGATTTACTGGACGAGAGACTCGCATCCCCCGTGATATAACCGGAAGGTTGGCACACGGGGCGCATTAGCTGTTAGGTCCCTACTTAGTTCAGGAATCTGACCCCCCATTTTTTAAGATTTAATTACAAATGTATAGTTTTGAGATTTATTCTTGTACTTGTAGTCTATAACGATGTTACTTGCCAAATTTCATAGTTCTAGGTCAACGGGAAGTACCCTATGAGTTTTGATTCCCTTGAGAATGTTTTTTTTTTTTTTTTTATACTACGTCGGGTGGCAGACAAGCATACGGCCCGCCTGATGTGAAGCGGTTACCGTAACCGTATTAACGCTCGCAACATAATATATTACTTGCGCGCCGCCACCCCCGCTGCCAACGCAGCATCTCCTTACGTTTATTAAGCAAAAAACGCATATTTCGACACACTCAAGGGAATCAAAACCTATAGGGTACTTCCCGTTGACCTAGAACTATGAAATTTGGCAAGTAACATCGTTATAGACTACAAGTACAGGAATAAATCTCAAAACTATACATTTGTAAATAGATCTTAAAAAATAGGGGGTCTATATTTTTTATAGGGTGTCGAAATTTCAAATTGAAACTACTAGTTCAAATGGGGTATCATATGAAAGGGCTTGATGTACACATTGCAAAATATATTTTATTTATTTTTTTCGACGCATTATTTCTTATTTATAATGAAAAATGTCAAATTTAATAATGATACTACGTACCTACGGAACCCTCGGTGGGCGAGTCCGACTCGCACTTGTCCGGTTTTTTTCTTCATAGGGTCGCAGACCTGAGTATACAGTTCAAATTTCAGCTTGATACCTCCACTCATTCTCGACTTAGAGGGTCTTGACAGACAGACAAACAGACGGACAACAAAGTGATCTTATAAGGGTTCCGTTTTTCCTTTTTAGGTACGAAACCCTAAAAATAATAATAAGTATAATTAACATTTAATTTTATTATGATTACATCTCAGTCACCCATTAAATTAATGTGGTTTTGAAAATAAAACCGGTCTGTTTGTGTCGGCCACATAACTGTAACTTAAAAAAAGTTATCTTAGGTCCATTAAAGTTGCAATCAATGTGAATTCAGATAATTTTAGAACCCGCTATGATTACTGCTGTATATTTTTAGCTAAATGTATATTGTTGCTAAAAATAGATTTCTTTGTATAAATTATACATCGTGACTTATGATACTACTTTCACTGGAATGACTGCATTTCTTTGGAACAGCGGTTCCCAACCGGGACCACCAGTGGTCCGTGAGAGGTAAAAATAATTATGGTCCGTGATACAAACTTATAAGGAAAGAGATTGAACACTGTTATACAAAATACTAGCAAATCTAATAACTCGAGTTATATATCCATACTAATATTATAAATGTGAAAGTGTGTTTGTTTGTTTGTTTGTTTGTCCTTCTTTCACGTCGAAAGTAACGAACGGATTGACATGTTTTTTTTTTTTGGAGATAGTTTATGGCCTGGAGAGTGACATAGGCTACTTTTTATCCCGGAAAAACATCTTATTCCCACGGGAAAAAATAAAGTTTATAATCATTTGTCCTTCTTTTACGTCGAAACGAATCTACGTACGACATGATTTTTTTAAGGGGATAGTTTACGCTCTGCCCCCTTACCACCATCTCTTATTGCGATTCAATAACTGAATAGAATGCTTATTCATACCAATGAAGTAGCGACTCTATTCCATTTGAAATAGAGTCGCTTATTCATTGGTATGAATAAGCATTCTATCCAGTTTTTGAATCGTAATAAGAGATGGTGGTAAGGGGGCTGGACAGTGACATAAGCTACTTTTTATCCCGGACAAACATCTTATTTCCATGGGATAAAAAATAAACTTTGTAACCATTTGTCCTTCTATCACGTCGAAAGGAATCTAAATACCGACATGATTTTTTTAACGGGGATAGCTTACGGTTTGGAGAGTGACATAAGCTACTTTTTATCCCGGAAAAACATCTTATTTCCATGGGATAAAAAATAAACTTTGTAATCATTTGTCCTTCTATCACGTCGAAAGGAACCAGGTTGGGAACTTGTTTTTGAACATTTTTTCAAACTGTGGGTCGCGACCGCCAGGGGGGTCGCCAAGTTACATTCGGGGGGTCGTCGCGGGGAAAAAATCGCAAATGTTTGTTCAGGCCTGATTATTGCTCAATATTCGTCACTCAAATCTTTAAGCAACTCTTTTTTCAATTGAAATTATATTACTTTTCTTAATTTATGTTCACCATTAAAGACCAAATTAGTTAGGAATAAAATCGTTAACAAATAGCATAGCACTAACAATTTTAAGGCTCTCATAGCCAGCTGATTTGTTTGCTGAGTTGATGTTTCTTCATGGAGGGAGAGGGGGAGGGAGCATCGGGTCGCCAGATATTTTTAACTTGTAAGGGGTCCCGCATTTAAAAAGATGAAAAACACTGCTTTAGAAATACACATCCGTCAGTACGTTTCCTAAGACATTTTATTACCACGAACGTTGAAATCAACTTCCCTCAGCGGTATTTCCGAACAATTATGACATGGGAGCCTTCAAGAACGGAGTCTTTATTTCCCTTGGTGTTGCTGATCTCCATGGGCGGGCCCCCCTCTCAAATATAAAATAAAAATGTAATGAAATTATTTTATTTATTTTTATTATTTTTTTGAAATTATTTATTCGGCTATTGAGGCCTTGTGGGCACAGTCAGAGTTGGCAAATGGGGGAGGAAAGCCTAGAGTGAATGCCATGTATGGTGCGACAAAGCGTGGGGCGCCCTCCTCTCTAGGGGGACCGACGACCTTAAAAAAGTGACCGGTGGCGTTTAGATGCGGAAAGCGGAGGATCGAAAATGGTGGAAAGCATTGGGAAAGGCCTATATCCAGCAGTGGGTAGAGATACAAGCTGATAGTAATAAGGATGGTCACATAAACAGGTCTTACATATTTTATAATAATATTCGTATTTTTTGTATTTTTTTAAGTACTAGTATTTCGGTATTTACCATTGGCGATGAAGAAATGCACAAAGAACTTGCCAATATGGGTCTTTTTTATAACCAGACGTTATTATTACAAGTAAATTTAAATATACATTTCATAATTAAGGTTTTGTTTAGAATTTTTTTGATATCCTAAAATATATATAAAATTGTCGTGTCACAATGTTAGTTACCATACTCATCCGAAACGGCTTGACCGATTTTTATGAAATTTTATATACATATTCAGTAGGTCTGAGAATAGGTTGTTATCTATTTTTATGGCAAAACAACGTTTGCCGGGTCAGCTAGTACAAATATAAAAGAGAAATAGATATATGTATGTACTTTTGTTTCTTCAGGCACATACTTCATGGACAAAAGAAATGATAGGACAGGTAACTTAAATAAAACTGGGATATATTATTATCATATTCACAAAAAAACACACGCACCGATTGACTAAAACTTTAAAAGTAGGGTAGTGTCACCCGTTTTCCGCCCGTCACTAGTTTACGGCCCTTTCAAATATTTCTTTGAGTAGGTAACAAATTAAAGGTTAGAAATTCTCGTAAGTATGAACTTCATTTTGAAAATTTTATGTTAAAAGTTTTGACATTTAGGGCTCTTTGCAAAATTCCTTTATGGTGTCCTAGATCATTTAAACAATTTCTGTAATACTAGAATGTGAAATCGTCTAAACCACTTTTGATTGAGTTGCCTAAAATATGTAAATATTAAACGTCAGTGTGTACCCCTGAAATGATAAATTGGAGTAGAAAGCAAATTAAATACATACACTTATGTAATCTCTTTCAGTAATAGAGGAGCAGCATGGCGTCGTTGTCAGTCTAATAAATCACGCAAGTTAGCAACGTCGACCATAGCTTGTCTATGCATGGGTTTATTTATCTCGACCTCCTCCGTGCTGCGGAGGGCACGTTGAGCTGCCGGTCCCGGTCCCGGCTGTTGTCACCAGATAACAGGCGATAAGCCAAAAGTCGTTAAGCCAAAGTCAGTAGCGTGGTGGAGTATGCTTTTAAACCTCTTTGATTGAGGGGAGACCCGTATCGCAACAGTGGGATGATTATGGGTTGATGTCGACACATAATCTAGATTCATATGGATTTCACAAAAAAGGCTAAATAAAAAAAACACGTGAAGAAAAAACATGAGCATGTTATGTTTGCAAATAGTGTTGTAATTTTCGAAAAAAAAATAATGCTAAATATTTCTCTTTTTTTTCGAAATTACCCAAACATTTAAGTATGTACCTAGTTGCAAAATATGTAAATAATAAATATACCTAATATGCTATAACGAACACATAAACTGCTTTATTTCGAAGATATTAAACATTATTGCAGTTTAATGAGGGAAATGCATCTAGCTCGGTCTTTATTCAGAAAAATTTACATTCTCAATAATTAAAACCAAGTAACGCCATCTCTTAGCAAATAGCTGTATTATTTATCTCCTTCAGCTACTTAACAATAGATGGCGCTACATGTTACTAAGTATGACTGGCTGAAAACGAACAAGCTTGAAGCCCGGTCGTCTAAGTAAAAACTTTTACTAAACATAATAAATGCTTCACTTCAAAGTACAAATTATTACTTATTTCTACTAAAATTACTGTTTTTACAGCGGATAAAAAGTAGATTATAACATAGGTACATAAAATAGACCTAAGTATTGTAAAAGGGTCTACTTATATGATTTATCTGTGTCACAAATAACCGTGTGAACCAGTGAGAATAACATATGCTTACTTGCAAATAATATAAATGAAATTAACATAACAACATTTTATGCAAACTAAAGCATGTTATCATGATGCCGTAGAATACCTACAAATCTTACGTAGTATGCATGAATCAGTCGGCGGAAAGATGATTCACGCTCCACGCGGCGGGACTTGAGAAATCAACCGTTATGATTTAAATTGTAAGAGTACAACGTTACAGATGTCAAATATTCATGGATTACGGTATTCGCATATTTTGGTGAAAGCGACAACTCTATTTCAATGAATAAAAGTTTAATTTCCGTGCGAATTTACTTCGTTGGACACAATACATTCTGTCAACAAGTTCTGTCGTTCTTAGGGTTTCCATCCGTCCGGGTTTTCCCAGATTTGTCCTAGTGGAGGGATTTCATTTGTTTAAGTTCCAAATCACTACCGCCCTCTGCATACTGTGGATAACCGTCTTGTCACAGAGTAAAAATTAGTACTACATAGTACTGAAACAGTTCTCACGCTTCTTGTCCTGGTTGCTAGCGTTTAGAAATGGCAACCCTAGTCATACTAAATTGAAATCAGTATTAAAATTTGTATATGTACATGTGTGCAAAAACAAATTAATCTCAGATCAAAAGAAAAAGAGGCATTTCATATAAACTTAGATTCATAGAAACATTTCTATCCGCCATCTATATTATTAAATTAAATATCATATTTTTTTGTTTATGAGTTCTCTCTGACGACGGTCTAGATCTCTAGCGTCATTTTAGCAGGGTTGCCAACTATACTATTAAAACAGCATTATATTGGTTTCTGTATACCTGTAATAATAATCCTACTGCGGGTTTAAGCCCGTGAGTGCAAGAGAAATAAATAAATCCTACTGTTGTCTGTTCAATAAAAAAAAATTATTCAAAATACTATTTTCAAAGTCTTTAATTTAAGCAAAAACTATGAAACTCCTTACTGCTTACTTACCTAAGTATTCCAAACAAAACTCTTTGGGCGACTTAAAAACACTGGCCTCCGCCAACCCGCCATTGAGCAGCGTGGTGGAGTATACTCTAAACCCCTTCGATTGAGGGGAGACCCGTATCCCAACAACGGGATAATTATGGGTTGATGCCGAAGTATCTAAATACTACGTACGTAGATACTACGGCATGTGTTTTATGTCCATTAAGTAACAAACAATATCAGTAAACAATCATCATCTTCAGCACAAATATGGCCTGTTCGACGAAGTTGATTGACTCGAGGTAGCATTTTTTTTTATTTACTGTTATTTCGCTGTTACCGGGTAACATATATAATATTAGAATATTACTAAAGTGTTATATTCAATAACGCTTTATCAAAATCAGACCTGCTATAACACCTCTAATTCAAACGACCATAAACAAACGAGACATTTCTTTATTATGTTAATCGAACAAAACATAACACAAAGCAAATGAGTATTTGCTTCATTCAATAAATTAGTAATCAACAGTAACTACTAACAATATAACACAGTAACAAGAATAGAAATTATTTATAGCATACATTGAGGAAAAAGGAGGGAATAACTTAAAAATATAACAATAGGCAACTATTAAGAGGTAGTAGGTAACCTACTTATTATATAATCTATATAGGTATATACAAAAGCGAAATATCACTCACGAAATCACAGAAATTACCTATCTACTCGTACCTACCTACAAACTTGAAATTTGGCAGGTTTTTTTTTTTATACTACGTCGGGTGCCAGACAAGCATACGGCCCGGCTGATGTGAAGCGGTTACCGTAGCCATATTAACGCTTGCATAATAAAATATTGCTCGCGCCGCTACCCCCGCTGCCAAAGCAGCATCTCCTTCCTTTCAAAAAGCAGGTAGGGTCTTATAGGGTGTAGACATCCGCTAAGAACGAATTTTACGAAACTCCACCACTAAAGGGGTAAAACGGGGGTTGAAATAGTTGGTGTGGAAGTGTACTAATAATGTATCTTTAGAAATCAAGCCTCTTTAGGTGTTAAAATGGGGGATGAGTAGTTTGTATGAAAGTCCAAGGTTATTGAAGTTAAAGTAATTATGGCAGAAGGATTTTAAATGGTATTTACGTATAAGAATAAATATATTGAAAACAACTACTTACTATAATAAGGAGGGATTTACCTTTTTCGAATATAAGTAAGTAATTAAAAACCGGCCAAGTGCGAGTTGGACTCGCGCACGAAGGGTTCCGTACCATTATCTGTAAAAACGGCAAAAAATCACGTTTGTTGTATGGGAGAATGGGAGCCCCCCTTAAATATTTGTTTTATTTTTATTTAATTATTTATTTTTAAAGTGAATATAAAACTAAATATTATGTGAGTATTTCAAGCGCCTACCTATTGATAACGGCAATAGGTAGGCGCTAGTATTGCGAGCAAAAACGAGCAAAAAAAAATCACGTTTGTTGTATGGGAGCCCCCTTAAATATTTATTTTGTTCGGTTTTTTAGTATTTGTTGTTATAGCGGCAACAGAAATACATCATCTGTGAAAATTTCAACTGTCCTACTACAATGGTTCATGAGATACAGCCTGGTGACAGACGGACGGACAGCGGAGCCTTAGTAATAGGGTTCCTTTTTACCCTTTGGGTACGGAACCCTAAAAATATGTGAAATAACTAACTCCACGCGTACGAAGTCGCGAGCGGCCGCTAGTAATAATATATATCCAGAATGACTTGGCAATTGGAATGATGAATGAAAGATCAGCTGTTTGTTGAAATGGAATATGTACCTTGAAAGAACGCACCCATTCTCGACAAGGTAACCGAGTAAGTATTAGTATAGTGATTCACTATTGGAATGCAATAGGTAGAGTTCGATTTTTAAATACACGTGTTTAGACCAGTATTCTACTATGAATAGTAGAATATTGGTTCTACTATTCATAGTATTCTACTATGAATATTGGTCTACTTTAGGGTGGTTACATAACCATCCTCAAGGATTTACTTGGCTGTAAGGAACACTCTTGCGAGTGAGTGAGGTAAAGGTAGGAGTTGCCGCGTTGACAGCGGGGGTGGCGACGCGTGAGCGACATTTCATATTGCGAGCATTGATATGGGGTAACCGGTCCACTTATGCATGTCTGCCACCCGACTATACGTCTACTATATAAAAATAAAAAAAATTGATCAAGAAAAGGTATTTTTTTAGATTAACTTATCCCAATGTCGTCTAATATGCTTTCTTATTTGCCATTGCCCCCTTTTGTTTCTGCATTTTCTTCAAAATATAATAACTACAAAAATGATTTAACTTACAGGGTCGCCTCAGTTAACGCGAGTGGGATGCCCCTGGTGTTACAGGTGTTCATAGGCTACGGTAACTGCATCCTATCAGGCGGGCCGTTTTCCACTTTAGTGGTATAAAAAAAATAAAACAGATATGCATCTATTGTTAGTTGAGAAATTGCAAGAAGAAAATGCAGTATCGTACATTTTTAAGAACAAACTACGTTACGAAGGAGTGTAACAGTGCAATAACTACTGTTATTTGATGCAGTATTTATACAAGGAAATCTAGCGTATGCAAACTTTTATTCACACCAAGGTCTGTGAACATTATTCACATCTCTTATGCAGGGGCTTTTTCCTGCAAAGCAGGTTTATTGCAGCTTGCCGGTACACCCTTTGAGCGTACAAAAAAAGACCAGTACCTTAATAAACTGGGTCCTTCCGGTAACCAAGTACCTACGTATACGTCGAACTACCTGCCTGCAAGATGTCTCAGACGGTTTTATGGGCACCCTTTGTTCATACTATGTATTGAACTGTCCCGAGACCCATTACATACTTACATTTCGTAAAAGCAGGTAATTTTTCGTAATGACAGTGAGTACCTGCGATCTCCATTTTGTTGGCAATGCTTGAAATTAAAAAGATTTAGGGGCCGTTCGTACAGACCGGCTCGTAGAGAGCAGAAGGCCAATTCTCGTAATTTTTCTACGAATCCAGATCGAAAGTTGACCGAATCGAGATTGAATTGTGAATTGACTAAAATTATATACTTGATTTCATTAATTAATTATTACCAATTCTTGTTGTTGGCAAAGTAACATTCTTAGTTTGTTTAATTTTCACTCATATTTCGATATAATCCCGCTTAAATTTTATTTTGAAGTTACATATTGTGTTACGAGAATACCAAATGTGATATTTGTGAGATCGAGACTGGATCGAAACTGAATTTTGACTATATTTTAATTAAGAGAAATTGCCCCTCTGATTTTGGAGGCGTTTAAAACTGCGTTTTGGATCATTGGTATAAGGTTCATATTTTAAATTCACTTCTTTTGTTATATGACAATGCTCGAGAGTCGATGTGAATTTTTAAAGTAAACCGTATGCCAATGAAACAAAACTTTTTTGAACGTATCCAAAATCTGCTCTCCTCTCTGTGCCGGTTTGTATGAATGAACCCTTAAGGTATATTCAAACTTTTGGGGTGTAAGTGGCTCACCACCATCTTCCGAGTATAAGTCAACGTCACCTGCACGTGGTGCACCTTACTAATTCACCGACGAGACTCTAGCACAAAGTGAGGTAAAGCAGGGTGCATTTGCAGGGTGCACCATGTGCAGGTGAGGTTGGCTTAAGTTTTAAAGATGGTGGCGAGCCACATACACCCCAAAAGTTTGAAAATACCTTCATGATGCAAACAAAATGGAGATCGCAGGTACATTACTGTCATTACGAAAAATTACCTGTTTTTACGAAATGTAATTATGCTTTGGGCATAATCCACCACGCTGCTCGACTGACTGCGGGTTGACAGAGGCCAGAGTTTTCAAGCCACCCAATGGCTTAACTTAACGACCGTCATCTAATGACCACAGCCGGGACCGACGGCTTAACATGCACTCCGAAGCCCGGAGAAGCTCGAGATAATTAAAATCTAATATAATAAATAGACAAGTTACGGTCGTCGTTGCTTTACTTGCGTGATCGATTTGACTGACATACGCAACGACGCCATCGAGCTTCAAATAAATAAAGTCACAATTACATTATATTTTCATTTTTTTTTAATTCGAAATAAATATTTATCTATGGTAGTTTAATTTCCAATCCCTAAGTTTTTAAAAAGTAAACAGATGGCGCCAAAAAGGCAACGGGCAAGTTACTACATATCTAAGCTGATTTCAAAATAGTAATACTTCTGAACTTTTAACTGTGTTTTTCTCAAAATCTATTCATTAGGACATTCCCTATTTTTATTTTTTATATTATGCAGACAAGCATGCGGCCCGCCTGATGTGAAGCTGTTACCGTAGCCATATTAACGCTCGCAACATAAAATATTGCTCGCCTCCACCCTCGCTGCCATCGCGTTTCCTTTCTGGTGACCTCTCTCACTCGCAGGAACACAAAAACCCTCAAGGGAATTGTTATTTGGCTGCGGTATTCTGTTAGATGGAGCATTCCTCAGTCGGGTTACCACTCTTTTCGCCAGAGCTTCGTTTGTCAGTCAGCAGGGTGCACCGCGTGCAGGTGAAGTTGTTGGCTTTGGTTCAAAGATGTTGATGAACCACTTACACCCATTGCCTTTTTTCGCTTGTACCCTTCAATTAATGACATCCGTATGCGTCCTTTTATCAAATGAGCACTCCATGTTAGCGTCTTAAGTATGTAATACAAAAACCTAACCTTTCAATTAAATTATCAATTGGTTATTCTATCTATCTATCTCGGCCAGCAACGGTTAACGGTTGAACCACAGCTGTGAACGGCCGGGCGGCCGGTCAAGTTGCCTATTGCATTCCTAGACACGACTTGCTTATTAGTGCTATAATCTGACTTTATAACTATTCTGAATGACTCGTGCTGGCAGTACCATAGATATAAAATATTTGTTTATGGTAACTGTATATGCTTTATGGTGATGAAAAAAAACTGTTAGATGCAAATTAACACGTGGACCCGCTTTTTTATTTTCGACGCGTGAATTTTTGTTGTGATAAATAGTTAGTATAAAAAATAGGTAGGTAGGTAACACATTATTTACTTCATTCTTAAAAGCTTTTTATACCGCGTCGGATGCTAAACAAGCTTCTAGCACTGTATGACTGATGTAAAGCGGTTACCGTAGCTTAGTCGAGACGACATGATAAGACCTCACGCTAGTCTTAGTTACTTGACGGCAGGGTGCACCACGTGCAGGAGTGGTCGGTATTTGTTCAAAATTATTATGATAAGTAGGTGGTGAAATAACAAACAACCTTTCAGGCCGCTCTCTGACCCTTTGCGTCAACTACCCTCATGTAGGATTTATTGAAAAATATTTTTATTTCGCTATTATTTATCAAAAAATAATGTATGTAAGTATGGGTTGTACCTATATCTAAAAAACTATCATAATCAAACAAAACTCTAATAAAACTTTATCTGTTCCACTTTTGTTACGTTTACCCAAAAGGCATATCAATGTTAAAATACATACGAACGCACCCAAACTATATTCACATGACATTTGAAGTTCGAACTTGACCATATTTTTATCCGAACATTCTCCGAAACCGAACCGAACTGTCCTTCATTTTGGCGGTCTGACCGTCTTTTACAAATACATAGTTATGCACGATATACCGCCTGCTTATGTATGTTACGATTTACGAGAAAAACCGGTCTCCTTGCAGACTGCCGGCCAAGTTACTCCATCAATCCGATAGCTACGTGTGTTGAACTTTCAACAAAATTAATCGTACATCGGTCGGTAATCGAACTTTCTATTTTGCCCATCACTATAATAGTAACTTTTTAAATGTGACTTGCGAAACGTATGACAGCTAATCATATATCTTTCAGATGGTTAGCATGCCATACCTGGCTCTATTTAATAATTTAAATAAAAGAAACATAGAAGGTAGGCAGGCTATTTAAATTTATATAAAAAAAAAAACAAATTACCGGTTAGAAGTCGTTATCTATCGAAAAGTTGGAACTACCTTCGACTAGGGAAATGTCAAAATTACTGCATACCCTCACTATGTCTAAAATATTATCTAAAATGCTACATTTTAGAGTTAAAACCGGCCAAATATGATTACAATGTACGTAGAATGAAACAGTAGAGTGATTGCAAAGTTACTCGAACAAAGACAATGAGGAATTTCAAGTCGGAAGAAAAGACGTTCAAGGGTTATTCGCAAACAATCGGCACTCTTCGGCCGCTTACCTGATTTTTTACCACGTGCGATGGCAAACCTGTCGCGGTGACCACAGGCAGGCCGGGATTGGTGCAATGTGATACAATAAGACACAACGTTTACACCGACCACGGCCTATGCGTGGCCGCCGCAGTGAACGACCGGCCGCATAACGGGATCGCGCGGATGCTGCGCCTGACTAGCGGTGTTCATGGGCCCGCTTGGATAGGCCGGGACTGGTGCAATATCGCACACGAACCGAATATAGCGCCAGTCGCCGCCTAACCACACGGGCCTCCCGGACAAAGACGGCCACTCCTGCGCCGCGCCCGGCTGAGATCTTCATGTCGACACGATGGCTGATTCGTTCCTAAACTTAATGAACTCACACACTCGAGTCGAGCGGAATATAACGCGCGTATTTTGCGAGGACGCAAGAGCGTCTAGTTTGCGCGGCGTACGGCGACGGAATGAAGTGCGGTACGGGGCGAACGACGCACGCGCAGCTGTCGCGCCGTTCGCCGCCTCCCGCTCCCCTTCCTGCCCCTCCCGGCCCTTTATCTTTCTGGGAAGTGGTTCCTGAGCTTCCCGACGGTGTTGCCATTATTTCACCCCGACAATAATAATGGAATAAAGTTCTATTATGTATTTTGGAGAAAGTTGTAGACCTTGACACAAACCTAATCACACGACTTGAATGACGTGTGTATTCGAGCTTTAAGTGCGTTCAATCATTCGAAAGTTGGAAATTTCATTACTGTCATGGTTATAGCAATAATAAAAATATAATCTTATATCTGCATAGCTAAAAATAGAAACATAAAATAATAAATATCAGGGATACATATTTTAAAAGTAGTATTAACCAGATAAACACATTGCAAGGAAATAAATACCTAGTAACAAATTATTTTTTTACGGAACATTATAAGTCAAACATCTACTTAAAACAAATGAAATTCTTTTCGAAAAAATAAATGAAGACAATACCATCCTCCTGTAATAAGAAAATAAATGTGCATTAAGATTTAGAATTTATTCCTGAAACACTATTTAAATGAATAAAGATATTTTATTATCGGTATCGGAACAAATTAATTATTAGTTTGTGATTTCATTACCAGACCGAGTCATACAAAATAAAAATTCTTTGAGGTTTTTATCAATTCCATAAATGTATAAGAAATGACATATATATTTTGAAATTAGACATGCATGAGGAGCCCGTGCTTCGGAGGACATGTTAAGCCGTCGGTCCCGGTTGTTGTCATTAGATGATAATCGTTAAGCCAAGTCAGTGGCCTTAAGGCGGCTTGAAAGCACTGGCTTCTGCGAACCTGCAGTTGAGCAGCGTGGTGCTCTAAACCACTTCGATTGAGGGGAGTCCCGTATGGATGGGATGAATAAGGGTTGTCGACGAAGACGCCTAATATTTTGCGACTCATTGTAGTTGTAAATTCTCCTTTTAAAAATGCTTGCATGTCTAACTGTAGGTAAAATATTGTTAGCTCAATTTTAAAATTACTATAAATTCTTTGTTAATATTACGCAAGAAATAAATAATTTGATTTGAAATATCGCCTTCTCGATTAAGGGGATTTGCATCAATCCATGTACATCCAACTGCCATTGATACGAGTATACCCTCAATCGAAGGAGTTTGTTAGCCGAAATGTTATATTATTATTTTGGTTTCCTGTTCCTTTCCGATCTCTGTGTTTGAAGGTGATTTTGTGTTATTAAAATCATATTGTTGTTTATACATTCATTATTTAGTGTATATATAATTAATTATGTGTGTGTAAATGCATGAACTGCACTACTAAGATTTACTTGTAAATCCATTTTGCTAAAAATGGACATGGCACAAACGTATTCTCTCCCATGGAATTATTTATTTCATTTTTACACACCGCGTGAACACAGTATATATGCATAAAAAGTATCCTATATGGTATTCCAGAACATTTACTATACTTGTGACAGTGTAACAAACATCTGTAGACTGCATATTTAGATCATATTAAAAAAATAAATAAATTATTAATTTATACGACGTAAAACATAGACGAATATAGGTATTAATTACTGCTACTCAGCGTACCAAGGAAAAAAGATGCACCAGACTTTAAGTTACACCTCAAGCAATACACCTATGCATTTCTTGCAGTAGTTTTTGCGTTATACGTCTGCAAATAAACAGACAGGCAAAGAAAAATTCTAAAAATAATAATAATATTTTTTAACATAAATAATTATGTTGGCTTCTAATGCTAATAATAAATACCCCACATATTTTTTTTTCTTAAATATGTCTTATGTATAGACATCGTCCTATTACAGTTTAATTGTAATATGAATAAAATGAAATAACAAATATAAAAATTAATCAAAAATTATTATTAATTATTATTAAATACAACATTTTTCCTTAACAAAATAATTCAATAGTAATTCATTATTTTTCCTAATTTTTTTTTAGGGAAATCGTAATTTCGATACTAGCAGCCCCACAATGTTCGACATTCAAACCGTCCGTCCCGCGCTACCTGCGGCTGCGCAGCCGACAATCGTCCATAGATTACAAATCGACAGAAAGACATAAAATCCATGTTTTAATTTATCACTTTTCCCATGAATTAAAGGCACGAGCGACACGAGACTATTTTATCCCCTTTTGGTTACAGATAAAAAAAACCGTTCACCCGACAATTTAATATGGCACCATGAGAAAAATCCCAACGGGGCTACAATGTAAATACCACGCACGAGCCACGTGATAATAAATTATTATCTAAGAATCTAAATTTATGACATCATTCGATTTTTAGCTTGATCACACATGGCAATATGATTGTTAAAATTTTATTTTAATTTCGCCTAATTTATGGTACATATTTTAAACAGGTATGCTTTTTAAGATAATTTATCTATGGGCACATGTTTGTAATTTTTTAAACGGCTTCAAAAAAGGACGAGGTTCTATCACATGTTCTATGTTCGACTGTAATTTTTTTTATGTATGTTCACCGATTTCTCCGTCATTGTAGACCGTTTTTTTTTTTTAATTTGTTAACGTGTTGGTTAAAAATAAGCGATTTATTATTTTGTTATAGTGTTATTATTAGATATTTACTTTTATTATTAAATGATATAGTAAGTGTTCTCTTTTGCAAATATAATTACTGGTTCTCTTTGTATTTAATTTTTGGAAATTTGCTGCCCAATGTAAAATAACTACCTAATTGTATTTATTGTACAATTGATGTAGAAAATAAAATCTGGGCAGATAATAAACACATATTGTCACTAATTTCGGATAAATAAAACAACTTATTACAATTCACAACTTCAATGCTTTTCTCCCCGCTAAAAATTGAATTATACTATAAAAATTTATTTAGTTACCTACTAAGTAGGTATATAACTAGGTACATAATAGACTTTGACCCGTAATTTATTTTTTCTAGAAAACCGTTGCTTAGATTGCCTACCTCCTTTTTTAAATTACTTACTAGAAATAAAAAAAATAAAAATATACTCTATGGCTTTATTTATATATAATAAACATTATTATTATGCTTAAAGATTATTATAGATAATAGAAATAGTATGTTTATTTAGGCTTTAGCTTGAAGATTTCACTTAACTTTAGAGTTTCAGTTACTTATTTAATACATACCTACCTACATTTTTTTAATGTGCGATTAAACTTAAATATCGTCATACGCATCTTTTACCGTATACCTACCAAAAAAGATGAGATTATATCCTCTTTGCCAATACATACTATCTAAGTCTCTAGCGACGTTTTATATGAACCTAGGACATTAAAACTACGCCGGATTCTAGCCCAAGGGGCCGAAATCGAGGTTAAGTGGAGCGAGTAGATTCGCTAAGTGTATGTTTTCCATTGATTTCAATGGAAAATGTATTTGACGATCATTCCTCAATGACATGATCATCTCAATTTTTTTTCGACACAAACCATATACATGTCGGGGTCTATAATTGTGACAAGTTTCATCAAAATCGGTTCAGTGGCTTTTTAGTCTATTTATTTCCAATAATGACTTTCGGTGTATATAAGCGTAAACTTTGCTATAAGTAAACTTTTACTTATCTAAAATAAACAGTACAGGAAATGTTAGTTCACATACATTAATAGCATTAAATAATGAACAATGGCGCTTAACAGACGGACAGACCGCCACACGTGGCAATTTTAGGTCAATATTTATCGTTAACTCAACTTTTAATTTCCTCCATCACTGTGTAAACAAGGCCATGTAAAGCAAGGGGAAAAGGTTTTTACTAACTAAAAAGTAATAAGTAAAGTATGTGGGATGCTTTATTAATACAACAGGTCATACAGCTCCGTTAAGGCATCCTCGCCTTTTCACGGTGACCGATCTGTGACATCAGTTAAAAAAAAATTGGGATGTAAGTGGTTCATCAACATCTTTGAAACAAAGTCAACCTCACCTGCACGTGGTGCACCCTGCTGACCGACAAACGAGGCTCTGGCGAAAAGAGAGGTAGGGCGTAGCGTATTTTTAAAGCTGCCCGATTGGGGAAGTACTTCCACATCACAGAATACCGCAGCCAAATAACAATTCCCTTGAGGTTTGTTGTGCTCCTGCGAGTGAGTGACGTCACCAGAAAGGAAGCAGTTTCTCCGTTGGCAGCGGGGGTGGCGGAGCGCTAAAGGAGTGAAAGGGTGAAATCGTCTTGTTGTTTGGGGTGCACTTGACTAGGTATACAGCAACGATGCACATAAACATGCAATAATTGAGTTATTAGTGACTACCTAACCTAGACCAAAGCCTAGAGCCACATCTACCTCCATTGACACAAACCAGCATAAACATACTGTAACGCCTTAAGTAGAGATGGGCAAAATGCCGGGTATTTACAATATATACCCAAAAAGTACTTATAAATTCCCTATTTTTGCCCAAAACTAGGCATTTATTGGGCATTTACAGGTACTTACTGGGCACTTATTGTAATTGCCTGTCATTTTGCCCATCTCTACTTGTAACTCTCAAATTTGCTCAAAAATTTACTATTATTTGACGTGACAGGCGGCGGTACCTTGAAAACTTACATAGATATTCAAATCTCTTTGTTTTGGTGATTGGCCCTAAAATGACTAAGGAATACCAAGTACAGCCTTTGTATAACGATACATAATGAAACAAAAAAAAAAGGTAAAATAATAATAGAAAGAACTTTACAACAATGAGTCACACACCTTGCAAAAATTGATTTACAAAAAATAACAAACTTTGAACGTTGTTGCCAGAAGCATAAAAATAATTGCAAACAATACATGAAGACGCATAGACAAAGTTCAATATTTTTGCCGACACCATCTTTGAGCGAATTTGATTTTAGAACAAAAGAAAGGGCGCGAAATTTTACAAAATTATTATGCCATTCCCAAAATAGAAACTGGTCTTTATTGTTAAGGTGTTAAGTATAAAAAATATATAGTTGCAAGCAAAAGGTAGTTAGTTACGAAATGGCCTCGCTAGTTCTAAGAACACATAAAAGTGAGGTCCATTGAAATATTTGCACACATAACTCCATTGTGGCGATTGAATACGATGCAAAATCTTAAATCTAAATAATTGTTATTTAGATTTAACAATAGTTTTTTAATAATCCAGTTGAATTGTGTGTAATTTCTGGTACCTACTTGTAACTTAAACTAAAGTAGTTTTGGGCTGTAAGTGGTTCATCAACATCTTTGAACCAAAGCCAAATTCACCAGCACGCGGTGTACCCTGCTGACTGACAAACGAAGCTCTGGCGAAAAGAGAGGTAGAGAGCGTAATTGTAAGCTACCCGACTGGAGAATTGTACCTCCACCTCACAGAATACCGCAGCCAAATAACGGTTCCCTTGAGGGCTGTTGTGTTCCTGCGAGTGAGTGAGGTCACCAGAAAGGAAGGGGATGCTGCATTTATGTTGCGAGCGTTAATATGGCTATGGTAACCGCTTCACATCAGGCGGGCCGTATGCTTGTCTGCCTGCCCCCCGACGTAGTATAAAAGAAAAGCTAAATACGTCGTCAACCCTTATTCAACCCACTGCTCAATGCAAGTACTTGCACGTGGTACATAAAAGTACGTTTGGCTTTGGCTTCAAAAATAATGTTAAGCCACTTACACCCCAAGGTTTGCATGATTAATATTGTCTCATTTGGATCCTTGGGGGCCATCTATAAATTACGTCACACGTTAGGGGGGAGCAGGGGGTCGATGAAGTGTGACATTGTGTGACAAGGGGGTGAGAGGGGTACTAAATTTCGTGACGTGACATTTCATAATCGATTATAATCTAAGTGAATACGAACTTTGAACTATTAATGAAAAACTCAAAAACATTTGCTACTCTAGGTTTAAATTTGCAAAATATGTGACGGCACACTAGGGAGAGGGGAGTCTCACAAATGTGACTAGTTGTGACAAGGACGGGGGGAGGGGTCAAAAAATCATGAAATTCGTGTGACGTCAGTTATGGATGACCCCCTTGTCTTATCTGCAGTTTGGACTATCTTTTGTAGGTGACCACAGCAAGCATTTTTTACTAATAAGGAGGTAAACGTAAGGTCATCATATCAAATAACTGATATATGTACTTATATATTGTTTTGTAAATACATACATATAATACATAGAACACCCAGACTAAGACAAACAGACATGTTTTGAGCACACAAAAGTTCGTCTTGTACGGAGATCGAACCCATGACCTTGGAGTCAAATTTGCCAATGCTAGCCATTTGCCCACCTACCTCGTCAAAGTACTGCCAAATAATAAATTATTACTTGCTACTGCTACTGCTTCGCTCTACGGTAGACGGTGGTCTAATGGTTAGCAGTAGCTATACTAGCTATTGCTAACCATTAGACCACCGAGCTCGTCAAATAATGTCTATTGACTCCGAGGTCGCGGGTTTGATTCCCGCACAAGACAAACATTTGTGTGCATGAACATGTCTGTTTGTCTTGGTCTGGGTATTTAGTTTACTATGTATTTAAGAAAAATGGCCGTGTGGTTTCCGGCAGACTAGAATAGAATCACTCCGTCTCTTCCCGAGGATGTCGTACAAGGCGACTAAGGGAAATACATGTAAAACATCGATCAGGCCTCCCCAACCCGTCTGGCCAGCGTGGGGAGTGTAGGCCAAATCCTCCTTCTGTCTGTGGCGGAAGAGAGAGGGTCGTGCTCCTGTAGTGGAGACTAAAATCACCTGAAGATGATGATTAAAAAAAATGTATTTAAGTACATTTATCAGTTGTCTAGTACCCATAACACAAGCTTTGCGCTTAATTTGGGACTAGATGGCGCTGTGTAAATTGTCCAGAAATATTTATTTATTTTATGTGTCAATTTGTCTCCCTAGGTAACAAACGAATGGGACTCCTGAGAAAACAGGACCTTGATATTCCTGGACCAGGAGGTTCACAGACTCCTCCCACCGAGCAGCGTTTTCAAGCATGGAACATGTCTTCAGTCAGGACCTTTATGAAGCTATGTTGGGTTCCATTCACTTCGCCAGGGAGTGCGAAAAAAGATCCAGACTCGATGTATCATCGATGGGGTGTAAGTGGTTCATCAACATCTGTGAACCAAAGCCAACTTCACCTGCACTCGGTGCAACCTGCTGACTGACAAACGAAGCTCTGGCGGAAAGAGAGGTAGGGAGCGTAATTGTAAGCTACCCGACTGGGGAATATACCTCCAACTCACAGAATACCGCAGCCAAATAACAATTCCCTTGAGGGTTGTTGTGTTCCTGAGGTGAGTGAGCTCATCAAAAATGAAGGAGTAGCAGCGCGCAAGCGATATTTTATGTTGCAAGCGTTAATATGGCTACGGTAACAGCTTCACATCAGGCGGGCCGGATGCTTGTCTGCCATCCGACGTAGTATTAAAAAAAATCACTGATCCAGCTTTTTTTTCACACCATGTAGAGTGGCAGACAAGCATACAACCCTCCTGATGTGAATTGTGCAAGTAGCAGCAGTTATCGTAGTCGTTATTTTCGTTCCTCTTTAATTCCTGTTGATATCTCATTCACTCGCAGGAACTCAATTCCGTGAGGTGGAGGTACTTCCCCAGTCGGGCAGCTTACGAAATACGCTATGCTCTACTTCTCTTTTCTCCAGAGCCTCGTTTGTCATTTCACCACGTGCAGGTGAGGATGACTTTGGTCCAAAGATGTTGATGAACCACTTACACCCTAAAACCTAAGTTACTACATGCATGCGTAGTTATTAAATAAGCGCTTTGTAGCCAACTTTTACTGCCGTGATGTTCCTCTATGTCATAGTTATCACACAGTTTGTATTATAGTGACAAACTTGGAACACTTGAACAAATCGTATCGTCTTCCAAAGCTGTTAAATTACCATTAAAAATAGGGTAATGATGTAATTAGGAATGAGTACGGTACAGTTAGTTCGGTCAGCAGGATCGAGGTCGATGTTTCCATGTGTAGACCAGATGACTTCGTCATGTAGATGTAGGTTGGTACCAACTATTGTAACATATTGATACCACAGTATCTATCATCATCATCATCATCAGGTCATTTTAGTCTCCACTACAGGAGCAGGACCCTCTCTAGTCCGTCACAGACAGGAGGACTTGGCCTACACTCCCCACGCTGGCCAGATGGGTTGGGGAGGCCTGATCGATGTTTTATAATGTATTTCCCTTAGTTGCCTTGTACGACATCCACGGGAAGAGACGGAGTGATGCTATTCTAGTCTGCCGGAAACCACACGGCCAGTATCTATACTAATATAAAGCTGAAGAGTTTGTTTGGTTGAACGCGCTAATCTCAGGAACTACTCATTCGAATTTAAAAATTATTTTAGTGTTAGATAGCCTATTTTTCGAGGAAGGATACATATAGGCTATATTAATAATATCACGCTACCACTACACGTCGCCAAGGGGGGGCAGGGAGAGGCACCTGCCCCTCCTCTAGAGATTCTATTTATTTATAAGTTTTATTTATTGTACAGTTAAGAACTCGTGTAGCTTTCACTGAGGTAATATTGCTAACGTAACGTACGTTAGTAATATTACCTCAGTGGTAGCTTTACACGTTGGACTCTGTGTCGTTATTATTACAATCGCTATAGATGTAAGGCTCGTACTACAAGTGAAAAGCTTCATGAGCTCTCGTCTTTACCTACAATTCATACTTTTCTCATTAATCATATCAACTCCCCCCCACCCCCCACCCTCCCTGGCACATCGGCTGGCGACGACCTTGCTAATAAGGCTAGTAGCCTTCTCTCAGCTGAAGCTGAAGCGGTTACCGTAGCCATATTAACGATGGCAATATAAAATATCGCTCGCGCGCCGCCACCCCCGCTGCCAACGCAGCATCTCCTTCCTTTCTGGTGACCTCACTCACTCGCAGGAACACAACAACCCTCAAGGTAATTGTTATTTGGCTGCGGTATTCTGTGAGGTGGAGGTACATTCCCCAGTCGGGTAGCTTACAATTACGCTCCCTACCTCTCTTTTCGCCAGAGCTTCGTTTGTCAGTCAGCAGGGTGCACCGCGTGCAGGTGAAGATGGCTTTGGTTCAAAGATGTTGATGAACCACATACACCCTATATGAAGATGTCAATAACTTTAAGGTAAGACCAATTTTTGGAATCAAAATATCCGGTGCTCATCGGCTTCAGCTTCGGCGGCAGAGCCCCTGCCCCCTTACAATGGAATAGAGTCGCTTATTCATTGGTATGAATAAGCATTCTATTCAGTTATTGAATCGCAATAAGAGATGGTGGTAAGGGGGCAGGTCTGTTTATATAGTAATTTTAATTTGTAAATTATAATTGTGAAAGTTCCCCAACCCGTTTGGCCAGCGTGGGGAGTGTAGGCCAAAACCTCCTTCTGTCTGAGTCGGACAAGAGAGGGTCGTGCTCCTGTAGTGGAGACTAAAATGTCCTGATGATGATGATGATGAAATGTGAAAGGGTGTTTGTTTGTTTATTTCGACTAATCCATACAATAAAGTGTGATCTGTATTGTTGGTCGGTATACATCGTGGGCTTTCTATAGGCTCGGAAGATGATGAAAAGAAAAGAAAAAATCCGGCAGGACAAAAGTACTTAAATAAAAAAAAATTGATACCTGACAATAACAAATAGTGAGACGCACTTGAGGCCTGTAAGAAAATATGCTCCTTCCTTCTCGGTACCTTCAATAATAAATAGTGACTCATCCACCAATTACGGTGGATGAGTCACTACACCCCAATAAGTTATTAAAGGTACCTGGTAGGTACCTCCTTCCTGGGACTAACGAAAGAAGGTAGGGCATGGGGTGTAAGTGGTTAACAAACGAAGCTCTGGCGAAAAGAGAGGTAGAGAGCGTAATTGTAAGCTACCCGACTGGGGAATGTGCCTCCACCTCACAAAATACCGCAGCCAAATAACGGTTCCCTTGAGGTCTGTTGTGTTCCTGCGAGTGAGTGAGGTCACCGGAAAGGAAGGAGATGCTGCGATGGCAGCGGGGGTGGCGACGCGCTAGCGATATTTTATGTTGCAAGCGTTAATATGGCTATGGTAACCGCTTCACATCAGGCGGGCCGTATGCTTGTCTGCTACCCGACATAGTATAAAAAAAAACATACTTATAATACAGAGAAAACACCCAGACCAAGACAAACAAACATGTTAATGCACACAAATGTTTGTCTTGTGCGGGGATCGAACCCTCGGAGTCAAAGTAGTAAATTCTCCTCGGAGTAAAGTGCTGGCCATTCGACCATCGTCTGCTACAGAAACCGCTTCACATCAACGGGTCGTATGCTTATCTGCCACCCGATATAGTATAAAAAATATGTAGCTTCTTTCAATCTAGCCACATTGCAAACGCAACGTGCCATGGTCAGCACTATGATGCGTGGGCTAGCCGCTCGGTGGTCGCCGTGTCAGCATTACTGGTATAGTCTAAACATCCTGCTGCATGGCGTCACTTTGGACTATCGCTGGGTTTCATTCTCAGAATACTGTCGACCAGAGGTAATCTTTCAGAATATACTTGTTTTGTTAGTAACGGTCGCCCGCGACTGCGTGGACTTTCTTTTTATTTATTTTTTAAGGGTGGCAGAGAAGCCTTCCGTCTACGGTCAATACTGCCTACTATAAGCGTTATAAACTTTAACTTCATAAGAATATATTTTGAATGTTGATATTATACATACGCGTGTTACATAATATCCAAATTAGCCGAGTTGCTTACTCAATACTCAATACTCAATATCTTTATTGCATATAATATGTAGGTATGTACATGTCGATCTTAAAATACATGTTAGTTTTAAGTTATTACATATTATGACCCTATAAGGGTATGGCAACAGTCTGAAGTGTACGGAACGGTTTATTAAATGTCATCTAATTTATCATTTAAAAATTCGTCAAGAGTATAATAACATTTGGCTACCAGTAAGGTGTTTAATTTTTTTATGAAGCTTGCTCCTTGGTCAATATCTTTTATTGACCAATACTTCAAAATGTGAGCCAGTAAGCCACATAATTTTTATATAGTAGTATAGAAAAAAAAAAAAAAAAATATGTAACACGCGTCTTATAAATTCACAACATGAGAATTCTTCTCTATTTTGTCGGTTTGTTTACGTTGATATGATCGAACGCGAACAAGAAACTGGCACTAAGCACTCTGATGCAGGGATTGAAAGCGGTATTTAAAGGTATAAGGTTATGGTACTGGTATAAAATTACGATATCGTTTTGATTTGAAGGTAGAGCCAAAACGGTGGAGAATTGTGGTTACGATACCGGTAAAACAAGAAGAATACCTTTATTTTTTTACGGTACCATTATACCTTTATATTACCAGTACCTTAACCAAAACCTGATATGACGTCATACCACAGATCACAGCAAACTGTGATCTGAGCGTCATACCTTTAACCGATATATCCAAATTTTTTCGGTTATTCAATCCCTGCTCTGATGTGAAGCGGTTACTGTAGCCATATTAACGCTCGCAACTTGAAATATCACTGGCGCACTGCCACCCCCGCTGCCAACCAGCAACTCCTTTTCTTTTCTGGTGACCTCACTCGCAGGAACACGCTCAATGGTATTGTTAATTGGCTGCGGTATTCTTGGTGTGGATGTGAGGTATTTTATTATCGATTATTTTTTTTATAAATAAATAAATATTCTTGTACAAAATACACACATTGTCATCTAGTCCCAAACTATGCAAAGCATGTACTATGGGTACTAGATAACTGATATTATACTTAAATACATTTTTTTTTGTAAATACATACATAATACGAGTATAATACATAGAAAACACCAAGATCAAGACAAACAGACATGTTCATGCACACAAGTATTTGTCTTGTGCGAGAATCGAACCCGCGAAAGAAAATACTATTTCATTGCATTATTTTAAAAGACTTATTGAACCAGCATGGTTGTCTACAATGGGGTACACCACGTGCAGGCTGGATTTCTATACTAATATTATAAAACTGAAGAGTTTGTCTGTTGGTTTGTTTGGTTAATCGAGCTAATCTCAGAAACAACTTCTTCGTATTGAAGAAATATCTTACAGCAATTCGCTTGAGGGTTGTTGTGTTCCTGCGAGTGAGTAAGATCATCAGAAAGAAAGAAAGGAGGTGTATAGGCAGGCAACGGATCAGCGATCCCTTAGTGTTGCTGATCTCCAAGAGCGGTGGGTTATCTGATAGCAAGCAATCATTGCTATCAGGTGAGCATGTGGGTTATCTGATAGCAAGCAATCATTGCTATCAGATAACCCACATGCTCGTTTGCCCCCGTCTCATATATAAAAACAGAGTTGGATATTCATTTATCGACGAAGGTTGTAGGCTATATAACATCACGCTACGACCAATAGGACCGATAGGAGGCATTGATGAAAAATGTTGCAATATTTTTAACAAAAAAAAAACCGATTTCAAACATTCCTCTACATTTATGTAGCTACAGGCCGATGATGATGATGATGATGGAAAAAATATGCGACCAATCTGGAAGTTCTCTATCAAATAAAATCTCTTTCAAATAAAAAAAAATCAAATTGGTTTACAAATAACGGAGTAATGAAGTAACAAACCTAACAGTGGGTAGATACAAGCTGATGACACAGTATTACTATTTGCTTTTAAAACTGTGCTGATGATGATGATGAAAAAAAAATGGGAAGTATACTCTTTCAAATGTGTCTATTTGTAAAAACACATTCACACCTTTTTAAAAAACGCTGTGGTGTATTTGAAAGCTACCGCGGAAGGTTTCCAAATAAAATGAATGCCTACAATGTCAACAACTTAGTACAGCGATAGTTGTTATCCTATGGCTATCCAGATTTTTAATAAAATTCCGAATTTTATTAAAGAACTGCGATAGAATATTTAAAAGTAGACTCTCACAATTACTGATGGAAAAATGTTATTATGCGGTCTCGGAATATTTAACAGACACTATATGAAGTTTTTTATACATATTAATATTTTTTATATAGGTATGTTTTTTTATTTAATTTTATTGTTGACATTGATATTAAATGTTTTTTTTTTCGACATATTTTATAATATTAACGAAATTTCAGGTAAATTAAACATCTATATGTATGAAAATACTTAAAGTGTGATTCTAAGGATTATAAATAATCACACCATTATGTACCACTTTTAACGCAAATAAATTCTATTCTATTCAAATAAAAAAGTTTTTTTTAATTCGGTTTATAAATCACGGAGTAACAAACATAAAAACTGTTGTCACTGTCTACAATGATTCACAGTCTGCCCAAAAACTGGCAATGAATCCGGTCCACCACAATAGAACCAAACATATAGACACTAAGTTTCACTTTATACGTGATTTGATATCTAACCACAGAACTAATAATTTTATTATTAGTTCTGTGTATCTAACAATATAATTAGTATTGTTTATACCCCTACTTTGGAGATGTGGGCAGATGTGCTTACTAAGCCTTTAGCTCGCATTAAGCATCAAAATTGTGTAAAAGGAATAGGTTTATGTTTATAATTTTATTTTGATTACGGGGGAGTATGTTGTATTTTATTATTTATTACTGGCTAATCAAAATTTGAATTTATGTTTCCTTTTACTATGCACTGTTTTCTTATGATGTCTTTGTGACACTTCTTTAAATAAAGTCAATTCCATCAAATTCTTCTCTATTTTGTCGGTTTGTTTACGTTGATATGATCGAACGCGAACAAGAAACTGGCACTAAGCACTCTGATGCAGGGATTGAAAGCGGTAAAGGTATAAGGGTATAAAATTACGATATCGTTTTGATTTAAAGGTAGAGCCAAAACGGTTGAGAATTGTGGTTACGATACCGGTAAAACAAGAAGAATACCTTTATTTTTTTACGGTACCATTATACCTTTATATTACCAGTACCTTAACCAAAACCTGATATGACGTCATACCACAGATCACAGCAAACTGTGATCTGAGCGTCATACCTTTAACCGATATATCCAAATTTTTTCGGTTATTCAATCCCTGCTCTGATGTGAAGCGGTTACTGTAGCCATATTAACGCTAAGTTAAAAAGCTAAGAGTAATGAAGTAACAAACCTAACAGTGGGTAGATACAGGCTGATGACACAGTATTACTATTTGCTTTTAAAACTGTGCTGATGATGATGATGAAAAAAAAATGGGAAGTATACTCTTTCAAATGTGTCTATTTGTAAAAACACATTCACACCTTTTTGAAAAACGCTGTGGTGTATTTGAAAGCTACCGCGGAAGGTTTCCAAATAAAATGAATGCCTACAATGTCAACAACTTAGTACAGCGATAGTTGTTATCCTATGGCTATCCAGATTTTTAATAAAATTCCGAATTTTATTAAAGAACTGCGATTGAATATTTAAAAGTAGACTCTCACAATTACTGATGGAAAAATGTTATTATGCGGTCTCGGAATATTTAACAGACACTATATGAAGTTTTTTATACATATTAATATTTTTTATATAGGTATGTTTTTTTATTTAATTTTATTGTTGACATTGATATTAAATGTTTTTTTTTTCGACATATTTTATAATATTAACGAAATTTCAGGTAAATTAAACATCTATATGTATGAAAATACTTAAAGTGTGATTCTAAGGATTATAAATAATCACACCATTATGTACCACTTTTAACGCAAATAAATTCTATTCTATTCAAATAAAAAAGTTTTTTTTAATTCGGTTTATAAATCACGGAGTAACAAACATAAAAAAAAAATACAGCCGAATTGAGAACCTCCTCCTTTTTTGGAGTCTGTTACAACGGGAAAAATATTCCTATAGAGAGCTTCCGTTGCGTACGCTGCATAAACGGTTAAAGTTACGTATGACGGAGTTCATCTCATCAAAAAGGTCTAAAAAAAGTCTACGATTGCATAATATCTATCTTTTACTCAGACAAAGTTGCGCCAGTCAGCTAGTCAAACATTAACGAACTCGATGGTCGAATGGCTTACAATGGTTCCGAGGACCCGGGCTCGATCCCTGCACGAGACAAACATTTGTGTGCATGAACATGTCTGTTTGTCTTGGTCTGGGTGTTTTCTATGTATTTTAAGTATGAATTTACAAAAAAAATGTATTTAAGTATCAGTATCAGCTGTCTAAGTACCCATAGTACAAGCATTGCGCTTAATTTGGGACTAAATGGCGCTGTATATAATTTACAAGAAATATTTATTTATTTACAGGATCGGCAATGCCAGAGTAGATACCACTGGTGTAACGAGCGGACTAGGCTACGAAGACATTTTAGTTGTATTAAAAAAAAGTAAGTTATTTTATTTTCTTAAATATTACTTTAAATTGGTTACAAATTTATAACATTTTTTTTTATTAAGCCTTTGTCAATTATACATAATCCATCTAAGCCTGCGAGCGCACAGGGCGGATGTCCAGCGGTGGGCCCGGCAGATGGGCGCGCAGCTGCCGCGCACGCGCCAGATTCACGCGTGTGCTCCACTGGCCTCGCCTTTGTGCACCTTTGGCTGTTTAGTTTTTATAAAGATTGATTCCTTTGCCTTATTCCATTGTGGGTGTTTTTGTCGGGAATTTATAATCAACCAATTGCTAGTACGTAAGTCACACTAAAAGTTTTACGTAACTTAAAAAAACAACATGTTATAACCAAAATATTATATTTATTGTTTTTCAAAATATTCTCCTTTACATTTTAAACATTTTTTCATGCGATCGAACCATTTTTTAAAACAGGAGGACCACAGATCTGAAGTCATGTTTTCTACGTGCTGATTGAACGCTATCACTGCCTCTTCGGAGTTGGTAAGTGAAACCTCTCATCAAATCTTTGATTTTGGGGAAAATACAGAAATCACAGGGTGCTAGGTCGGGGCTATGTGCAGGATGGGTGACGAGTTGTACTTTTTCGGAAGCTAAAAATGACTTTGTTTTGTTGGCCGCGTGTGAAGAAGCGTTGCCATGATGTAGAAGAACGCGGCTTTTTGGTCGTCTTTCGCGAACTTTTTCTAACACCCTGGGTAAACAAATGGTAGAATACTACTCGGCATTAACACTGTTTTGATCTTCAAGTGGAATTGTGCAGATGGGACCCATAGCTGAGAAAAAAAACGCGATCTTTTTTTTTACCAACGTTTCTCGCCTGCCTCACTTTTGTTGGCCTGTTCTCATTTTCAAACACCCATTCTCAAGGTTGCTGTTTTTTTTTCGGGTTCAAAACAATTAATCCACGTTTCGTCTCCTTTGACAATGTCATAAACAGCATTAGAATGTCCGTGGTCGTACTTCAGTAGCATCTGTGAGCACCATTCCACGCGAGCCCGCTTCTGCTCCGCTGTCAGTTCATGAGGGATCCAACGAAAACAAAGTTTCCGAACTTTTCATTCTTCGTGTAAAATGTTCTGAATTTGGCTCATACCAATCCCCAATAGTCCTCGAATTGTCTCATAGGTAATCCGCGGGTTTTCTTCAATTAGCCGCTTAACAGTAGCCACATTATTTTCGTTGACGGCAGTTGAAGTCCGCCCTTCACGAAATTCGTCATGTAAAGAAACCCGACCTCTCTCAAATTCAGCAAACCATCGCCTCACGGCGCTTAAACAACGTGCTTCTCTTCTAAAAGCATTTTGAAGATGAGCGGCACAGTCTTGCGGAGAGAGAGAACTTTTAAAATCATAAAAAATCATTTCCTCCAAAATCTTTTCGACTTAATTCCATTTTCGTTCGGCACGTAGAACTTTGATGTGTGATAAAAAACAATTGACAAATGATTTCCCGCCAATTTTTTTTTTATTTCTAAGAAGGATGCAAGTCGTTTCAAAAAATATAACATTCGAAATTAAAATAGTTCCGATTAGCTAGAAGTGCAAAACTTTTAGTGTGCCCCATGTCTATCTATCACGAATAAATAACTAGGACGGATTCTAGCCCACGGGGCCGAAATCGAAGTTGAGTGAAATTCGCTGAGTGTATATTTTCCATTGATTTCAATGGAAAATGTATTTGATGATCATTCCTCAAGCACATGATCGATCTAATTTTTTTTCGACACAAACCTCAAGCATGTCGAGGTCTTTAATTGTGACAAGTTTCATCAAAATCGGTTTAGTGGATTTGGTTCCTAATTATTTCCAAGAGTGACGTAGTCCCAAACTGAACAGAGCTTGTACTATCAGTACTAGTTTTAGATCAATTGTATTATAATTGCTAAACATAAGGGGTGTAAGTGTTTCAGCACGATCTTTAGAGGTTGTGTTACGAGTTCGCGGGGGACGAGGCGAGGTGAGGGCCCGCTAATATGGCAGTTGGTGGTGCGACGCAGTGCTTGTGCCTGGAGCAACTATTTGACGCGCAGGCGAAGGACGTGCCACTTTACTAGCGACGATTTCCGGGGGTTTAACAGCACTAGCACTGTGTAGGGTGGACCACTATTTTCGATCGCGATGTGTACTCTGCGACGACCGCCTCGCGGTAGGGTCCCCTCGGGGACCCTCGCCGGCTCGTCGCAGACTACACACCTTCTCCACTCTTTCTCCTCTAGCATTCACTAAGCTTGCTCGCCCTTGAAAGGTCAGTCTGGTAGCAACCAGGCTGAGGGGGTGTCGAAGAGGATTTTCCGCCTCCCTCCAGCACAGCTAGGGGGTGCCTGTGCGCGCGTCGTGTGTCAAAAAAAAAAAACGTAGGGTGGACCCTTGAGCAGGGGAGTCGGAAGCCTGGGAGGGCCTAGTGCTCTTTGCGCGGGTGTCTCTACGGGCCACCGGACCCGCTCGGTGCAGGGCTCTAGGACAGCCGCCATAGTTGGCGGTGGCCCGCACTGAACGCACGACGGGAGTGCCTGAGAGCACGCAGCGGATGCGTGTTTGTACAAAGTGTTTGCCCGTAAATTTGGCGTAGCAGTGGCGGGCCGAGTGCCAGTAGAGTTGACAGTTATGGCACTGGCAGTGTTGTGTACTTTTTATGTTGGCTTTCCACAGTGATGCCGCGGAGGCCTAATAAAAATATATTTCAGCCAAACTTACACACTGCCATCTAATCCCAAACTAAGCAAAGCTGTACATAAGCATGTACTATGGGTACTAGATAACTGATAAATATAATTTAAGTCCATTTTCAGCGAAATTCATTGAGCTTATGAAATCGTCCGGTCGTTCTGTCTGTTCGTTGCCATGAAACTCAAAATTTAGAAATTCTGACTTCGGAATCGTGTACAGCAGTGGCACTCAACCTTTTTTTACTATGGGCCACAGACACGTTTTAGCCATAGTGTCGCGGGCCACGAACAAAAATTATTTAGGGATAGGTAGGGTAAACAAATAACATAATTCCAAATTAGTATGTATTAAATACTTTAATAATGTTGACATCTTTGTTAACACTTAATCGCTTAAATGCCCCTATAATATGCTTTATTTGGATTTTTCAAAACTTTGTCAAGATCTGGCTTATCGCTGCATGCTAACCTTATAGGTAACATCGTCCATGTGAGAATCAGTAACTTTATTTCTGTACATGTTCTTTGTGTATTTCATTTTTGAAAAAGATGATTCGCACACGTACGTGAACCCAAAGAATGTTAATAGGATTTGGGCACTTCTTTGGACGCTTTTCACAATTCTTTCACAATATATTTGTAACTCTAGGCGGGCCAACCACAAAGGTCGGGCAGGCCGCAGGTTGAGTATGACTGGTGTAGAGCATCAAAAAGTAGTAATGTAATTGATATCCGAAAAAATGACGTTCTGTCTGTCCGTCCGATGCCCTGCTACTGCTACGCTTGCGTGCTCGGTTGGTTTACTGAGCGCAAAAGCGGTGCAGGTAAAGGTCCTCTCGTCTGGTTGATTTACTGGACGAGAGACTCGCAACCCGTGATATAACCGGAAGGTTGGCACACGGGGCGCATTAGCTGTTAGGTATAGGGTGCGTGCCCGTCCGATGCCATGAAACTGAAACTTTCGAAATTCTGACTTCGGATTCGTGTAGAGCATCAAAAAGTAGTACCTAATGTAAAGTGACCTTGGTTTTCGGATATCAAAACGGAATTTCGAAAAAAAAAAAATCGCTATGGTGGCGCATGCTGCGCGTCCGATGTTTTTAAAATATACATCTAATCTAATACATATAAAACACCCAGACCAAGACAAATAGATATGTCCATGCACACAAATATTTGTCTTGTGCGGGGTTCGAACCCGCGACATCGGAGTAAAAATTGCTAACCATTCGACCGCGCCAGTTCAGCCAAAAAAGTTCGTATAGAATTTATTACAATCTGACCACACGGAAGGAAAATAATTAAGGCAGGAAATAAAATTAAGTAATGTCTAAGATAACAAACACGGGTACGCATAAATGCGTGTTTTATGGTAATGTGAAAACATAGGAGCGTCGTTGTGTACCTAAAGTCCTAAACGGATGTCGAGTAGGGCATGAATCTCGGAATCTCGGAATATCGTAATATCGGAATCTCGGAACCGATTTCCGATATTATAAATTCCGATACTGAGTGACCCAATATCGTAATATCGTAATATCGAAGTCAGACAAATTTAGTTTTTTTTTGTTTTTAAATAAAGTTAATAAGAGCGCCACAAGTGAGCCAATATGTGACGTTGTTGTAAACATGTTGAAATGCCTTAAATATAAAGAAAATCCAACTAGTACCATCGCCGACACAGAAACAGAGACGGAATCAACGACAACTGCTTTATTATCTTCCGATGAAAATGATAAACCCTTAGCTCGTCACGCTACAACGAGTAAGTTAACCCTCCAACAGGAACTGGAGAAGGAACTGGAAAAGTGCAAAGAAAAGACGAGAATCGTATCCTCGTCAGACAAATTTGATCTTTTGGGGTTTGTAATGACTAAAAAAGTAATATACGACAACAGAGGTGAAAGAGGAGTTTATCTGACGCAGGCCTACACTTACCTTACATGAGTTTGGTCTACCAGTGTTGAAAGTGTACGTGTTTTTCGTCAGCCGGTTATTTTTGTAATAAAATACGAAGTTCACCGACAAAATGCTTGAAGCTTTGTCGTTTTGAGAATGTATTGCAAAGAAAAACGTGCCTTTAAAAAATAAGCCTAGTCTTCATTTCTAATAATTAATAGTCATTCCTAATAATTGTTGATTTCGCTGTTATTCCCTCTTCTTCTTCGTTACGCTTTTGACAGAGCGTTCGAGCGGTCGTGGTCGTCATGACGGAGGATTCGGGGTTGTAGTTGCTCGCTTCACAATATCCCGCCATCTCGTCCGATTTGAGGCACTTTTAGTAGCACTCATGCAGTGGGCCGCCCACGGCAGACTTTATCTGGTCGATACACCGCATGGGAGATCTGCCGCGGGGTCTTGTACCCTCGACTCTACCCTGAACCACAAGGCGTTCGATGGAGTCACCTTCGCGTCTTGAGGCGTGCCCGAAGAATTTTAGTATACGCGATTGTAATAGAACAGATAATCACTGCTTGATGCTGAGAGAATCCACGATACTCCGAGCATTCGTCTCCAGCACCACATCTCTAAAGCGTTGATCTTTTTGTTTTCCACTTCGCGTAAAATCCACGTCTCTGCATCGTATAAAAATATGGGGAAGACTAAAGTTATTACGAGCCGGGTCTTAGTGGCTTTAGTTAAGTTCCTGTTCTTCCATATTTCTTTCAGCTTACCCATTGCGTTTCTTGCTATAGCCATGCGTCTCTTTACTTCATCCACGCAGCCACCGCTGTTCATTACAAGAGAGCCAAGGTATATATAGAACTGGACCACTTCACAGTTTGCGATCTGTGTTACTTCTGCCATGTTACTGTTGGCGAGATCCAAGATCATTATTTTGGTCTTAGTACGATTGATCTTTAGTCCGAACTCTTGGTTTACGCGTTCCATTCTGAGAAGTAGTTCTTCCATATGACATTTATTAGTTGCTAACAAGGTGCTGTCGTATCGCATACCGCAGGTTTGCAATCCTGTATCCACCAACTGCTACACCGTCTGTCCAATCCATCAAAGTGATTCTCATTATAAGTTCTGTGTATACTTATATTAAACAAGAGCGGTGATATTATGCATTCTTGCCGGACACCGGCACTGAGGTGGAAGTTAATTGACAAAATGTCATCTGTCCGTACCGAGGCTGTTCCTTCTTCATACAAACGTCTAATGAGGTGAACTAGATGTTTTGGTGTCCCCATTGCTAACAGCGTATTCCAGAGCTTTGGCCATTTCACCGAATCAAACGCTTTGGAGAAGTCAACACAGCAGATATAAGTTGGCTTGTTGAATTCTCGAGCCTAACAATGAGTATTTGCTCTCGAGTGCCCTTCCCCCTTACAAAACCAGTCTGTTCCAGAGCAATCTCCTTAGACAGATAAGCTTTGCCTTTCATTTTGAATATGTAACAAGATCTTGCTAGAATGTGATATAAGTGCAATAAGGCGGTAGTTGTTACATTTCTTAGTTGACCCCTCTTTGTGTAACGGGGTGAAGACTGTATGAGTCCATTCACCAGGCCATATTCCGGTTTTCCATATCTTATTACAGATGGTGTATATAATTTGTGAGCCGTGCTCTCCCAGGGCTCGTATGGTTTCGATTGGGATCGCTTCTCTGCCCGTCGCTTTTCCGTTTTTGAGGTGGTTTATAGCGGCTTCAACCTCTCGTATAAGTATGGAGGGCTCCAGTTCCTCACTCTCAGGCTCCGCGCTGGGAAAGTTCTTGCATCGTGGATCTTCAAATAGGGACTGACAATAACCTTTCCAAGTCTCTGAGATTTTATCCAGTTCTGTCACTATATTGCCACTAGTCTTCGATGGCCCATGATTTCGATGACAGTAATTTTGTAATGATGTGAAGTTTATGGTACAAATGTTATTCCTAAATGTTGATTTTGCTTTGATATGTTATTGATGTTGATTATGAGTCCGTTTAATTAGTAATGTACTTATGATAATATCGAGAAATCTGTGATTTAATAAAAAAATCCACAATGTTTTGTACTAAATTAAAGAATTTGATCTAAAATATTATGTTTACTGTATTAAACCCAACTTTATGAGGATGTATAACGCATTTGTGAAATTCCGATATTAATATCGGAATTCCGATATTGAGATCTAATATCGGAAATCAGTATCGGAATTGAAAACTTTCCGATATTACATGCCCTAATGTCGAGGTTGCATTCCGAGATTTTGTAACGTGTTTCACGGAAACTGCAGTTTGTGCTAAGAAAACATTGCATTAACATCACTTTTGTTGTGTAAGTGGTTCATCAACATCTTTGAACCAAAGCCAACTTCACCTGCACGCGGTGCACCCTGCTGACTGACTAACGAAGCTCTGGCGAAAAGAGAGGTAGGGAGCGTAATTGTAAGCTACCCGACTGGGGAATGCACCTCCACCTCACAGAATACCGCAGCCAAATAACGGTTCCCTTGAGGGCTGTTGTGTTCCTGCGAGTGAGTGAGGTCACCAGAAAGGAAGGAGATGCTGCGATGGCAGCGGGGGTGGCGGCGCGCGAGCGATATTTAGATAGAGAGGCACGATCGGCCTAAGCGTTCGTTTTGTGACGCATCTATCTCTCTTCCACTCCATTGGCCGATGTTATGATGCAAAAATGATTTTCGGGGTATATAAGCTCAAACACTTTTTTTTCTTTTATACTACGTCGGGTGGCAGACAAGCATACGGCCCGCCTGATGTGAAGCGGTTACCGTAGCCATATTAATGCTCGCAACATAAAATATCGCTCGCGCGCCGCCACCCCCGCTGCCGTCGCAGCGTCTCCTTCCTTTCCGGTGACCTCACTCACTCGCAGGAACGTTGTGTTCCTGCCCTCAAGGGAACCGTTATTTGGCTGCGGTATTCTGTGAGGTGGAGGTACATTCCCCAGTCGGGTAGCTTACAATTACGCTCCCTACCTCTCTTTTCGCCAGAGCTTCGTTTGTCAGTCGGCAGGGTGCACCGCGTGCAGGTGAAGTTGGCTTTGGTTCAAAGATGTTGATGAACCACTTACACCCCAAATAAATCAATCTAGATATTCTCGATTCGTAAATGACGAGAATTAGCCTCCTGGATTTAATATTCGTCAATGGTGAAATCTATTTTGTCGTAATTGAGTTACTTACACACACAATCAAAGCATAAGGATAGGCGGGCATGCGACAGGTCGGCGCAATCTGCCCGCGCAGCTGTCTCGCCAGCTGCGCGCTGCGCCCGCGAGCTGCGGCGATGCACAACACTATATACACGTCATTTGATGTAGGATGGCCCGAGTGCGTTTTTAGCGCTCACTGCATATTTAAAAATCAGATCTTTATTTATGGATTTAGATCTTTAAGATTTTTAAAAGAACTGAACGTCAATTCTCGTAATATTTTACACTGTTATGAAGACTGCTTACAGTCAATACAAGACGCTTTTTTGTTGATTGTTTGACACCCTAGTACTACTACCTATAAAAGCAGAATGAATGTTCACATCCGAATCGAGATACAATAAAATTATCATTTGAATGAAAATTGTATACTTGCTTATATCGACGAGCTCGGTGGTCGAATGGTTAGCAATGGCCATTTTGACTCCGAAGTCGCGAGTTCGATTCCCGCACAAGACAAACATTTATGTGCATGAACATGTCTGTTATCTTGGTCTGGGTGTTTTCTATGTATTACTATATAAGTATGTATTTATTTACAAAAAAAAATTGTGTTTAAGTACATTTATCAGTTGTCTATTACCCATAACACAAGCTTTGCTCTTAATTTGGGACTAGATGGCGCTGTATAAATTGTCCAGAAATATTTATTTATTATCTATATCTTATTGCGAACACAAAATAACATTCCAGTTTGTTTAACATCCAGTCATATTCGAATTACATTTATTTTTTATACTTCGCCGGGTGGCAAACACAAATATGGCCCGCCTCATGTGAACTGGTTACAGTCAAATCCTTATAGGTACGCCCGCAACATTAATTAATATCGCTCGAGTGCCACCATCCCCACTGTCAACGCAGCACCTCTTGTGCTCTGGTGACCGTCACTCGCAGGAACACAACAATTCAAATGAGTTTGCATGGAAGAATTCTGGAAACCGGCGGTTGTTTTGTATTCAGTATAACTGACGACCCACACGTGATAGCGCGGTGATTCTTTCGTAGATATATGTAATTCATGTCTAAATGAATTGCATTAGACGAATAGATTTTCTTTAATCCAACAGGTTCTAATAAGTGCACTTATTATGTGTCTTGGACGATATTTCTAATAAAAATAAATAAATTTCTAATTAAAAATCGATATTTTTTTTCTTTCAATCTTTAACACTAAAAGACACTCGCTGATATAGACGTTTCATTCACGTTAAGCAACATCCATGTGCACCGACATAACTCCTACCCGATTTTTTTATCTGATTTTCCCAAAGGTTGACTGGTAGGGAATGCTCTTAGCATTAAGTCCGTCTTTCATACCCCTATTTTTTATCATCATCATCATCATCAGCCTGTATCTATCCACTGCTGGATTTAAGCCTTCCCCAATGCTTTTCACCAAATACGATCATCCACCGTCCGCATCCATCCGCTTCCAGCCGTTTCGTCGTCCTACGCGCGGTCTCCACTCTAATACCTTCTTCCCCCATCTGCCATCACTTACTCGGCAGATGTGACTCGCCCATTGCCACTTCAGCTTGCAAACTCTGAAGGCTATATCAACAACGTTAGTTCTCCATCGAATTTCTTCGTTCCGGATTCGATCCCTCAGAGAAATCCCGAGCATAGCCCTGTCCATCGCTCGCTGCGCGACCTTTAGCCTGTGGACCAGTCCGATGGTCAGTGTCCAAGTCTCTGCACCATAGGTCATTGCAGGGGGACGCACTGGTTGAAGACTTTAGTCTTCAATATGTGTATTCTCTACCATAACCGGGCTAGGGATGACAACATCGTTGTACATGACTTTCGTCTTGTCGAAATTCATCCCCAGCCCCACGGATCGAGGTGCAACATTGAAATCGGTCAACATACGACCGAGATCCTCCAGCGATTCAGCCATTATGACCATGTCGTCGGCAAACCGAAGGCGTGAGATGTACTCGCCATTTACACTGATGATGCCCCGTTTTTTCCAGTCCAGCGTTTTAAATACAAAATTTTCCAGGCCCTTCCTGCGTACCCACATACTACCTTCAAAAGCCAGGAAAACTGGTATGATATAAATAAATATTAAAAAAATATTTCTGGACAATTTACACAGTGCCATCTAGTCCCAAATTAAGAGCAAAGCTTGTGTTATGGGTACTAGACAACTGATAAATGTACTTAAATACATTTTTTTTTGTAAATAAATACATGCTTATAATAGATAGAAAACACCCAGACCAAGACAAACAGACATGTCCATACCCACAAATGTTTGTCTTGTGCGGGAATCGAACCCGCGACCTCGGAGTTAAAGTGGCCATTGCTAACCATTCGACCACCGAGCTCGTCGATAATAAATAATGTGAATTATATCCTATTTTTGCTATTTACGCAGCACGCAATAATTTCCCGATACGGAAATGTCTCGGCACTTCCTGCGTACCATACTACCTTCAAAAGCCAGGAAACCTGGTGACTTTTTTATTTTATTTTATACTACGTCGGGTGGCCGACAAGCATACGGCCCAACTGATGTGAAGCGGTTACCGTAACCGTATTAACGCTCGCAACATAATATATCATTTGCGCGCCGCCACCCCCGCAGCCAACGCAGCATCTCCTTCTTTTCTGGTGACCTCACTCACTCGCAGGAACACAACAGCCCTCAAGGGAATTGTTATTTGGCTGCGGTATTCTGTGAGGTGGAGGTACATTCCCCAGTCGGGCTTACAATACAATTACGCTCCCTACCTCTCTTTTCGCCAGAGCTTCGTTTGCCAGTCAGCAGGGTGCACCACGTGCAGGTAAAGTTGGCTTTGGTTCAAAGATGTCGATAAACCACTTACACCCCAAAATATTTTTGCTATTTACGCAGCACGCAATAATTTCCCCATACAAAAATGTCTCAGCACTTCCTGCGTACCATACTACCTTCAAAAGCCAGGAAACCAGCCCCCCTATCCAAGTGTAATCCGTAGCGTAACGAACGTTAGTTATATCACATGACATTTGTCAATTCGAACATTTTAGTATGAGCTGCACAAGTGCACAGTTCAAATTAGAGATCGCTACGCTTTTCTACTTCGCAAACTGCCATTTGGCTAGCGCCCCTGGTGGCTATGATATCAGCACTAAGTACGGAGTACAGAATGGTCGTCGTGGTTCCCAAAGCCCGTGCACAGAGGCACGTGGGCCGGGGGGCCGGCTAACGGTTGCCCCGGTTCCAACCGGTCCTCACATTCAGCGTCGGTACTCCCGGCCGGAGGGGACACCGAATTATCTACTCGATAACTGAATATATATTTGTGTTACTAATAATGATATTTTAGATTATTACACTAGATTAGAATAACCAGGTGGTCGAGTAACTGATAGTGAGACAATCTGCCTTGGAAAGTTCCACATTAGTACCAAATACATATGGTCTGACGAGATCGGTAGTAGAATGGCTAGCAATGGCCACTTTGAATCAGAGGTTGCGGGTTCGATCCTCGCCCAAGACAATCATAAAAACCATACTATAAATGCACACCTACATGTTCACAACTGAGACAAGTAGTGTTCGTGCAATCTTTTTTTTTTAAACTAACGATAACTGATGGGCAATCTCTTATTTGAGGCGGCAATTTATTCCAAAGTTGTGCTGCGCGAACTTTGAATGAATTAAAAAAGAATTTAGTGTTGGTAGGGGGATATTCGAGTGTTTTTATGTGACAGGAGCGATGGAATCTAGATGAGGGAGGTAATATAGGAAAGCGAGAAGTGAGGTACTGATGAGAGCTAGAATTTTTAAATAATTCATATAGAAAAGATAATAAGTGCACATGTCTGCGAAGGCGGTGGGGGGTCATTTTAATCGAATGCGGAATTCAGAAACATGACCAAAAGTTTTGAGACCAAACACGAACCGAATAGCGAAACTTTGCAGACGCTCAAGTTTATTCAGAAGCTCCTTTGTCACATCAAAAAAACTAATCGAGAAGCAGTCGTAGTAGGCACAGCCAGCACAATTTTAGTTAGATTATAAGAATTAGACACCTGTCAGTCACGACTGACGGACCACCTTGAATCAATTGTAATTTTTGAGTGCCTATTTTTACAAATTATAGGTTAAATTTACAATAGTTTGAGAACTTTTATGATAGGCTGACACATCCAAACGTACAAAATTCAAATGTCCCCCAATGTGTATTAATAATTATCTAGAGTATTGCATATGACAACTCAATGTTAAATGATAAATACTTAACTGCATAAAACACATTTTATAACTATACCAGCCAAATGCGACTTGGACTCACGCAAGGTAAAATTTCTGTAGTCTATACCTGTGAAGATAAAAAATTAAACAAAGCCGCAATTGACTATTTTAGGAACTTATAAAAATTGCATTTATGTACCTAAATAATAAAAAATAAATATTTCTGGTCAATTTTTGGTTGTAGCCGCAGCTAATCCTGGCTACACAGGAGACACAGTGGTTGGAATGCGAGGTGTGACTGTCCCGAAGTGTTCTGCTCCAATTGCCTGCGGTTGTGTAATATAATATGTACCCAGCCCATTATAAATAAATAAATATTTCTGGACAATTTACACAGCGCCAGTCTCAAATTAAGCGCAAAGATTGTACTATGGGTACTAAACAACTGATAAGTGTACGTAAATACATTTTGTTTGTAAATACATACTTATATTACATAGAAAATACCCAGACCAAGACAAACAGATGTCTGTTTATGCACACAAATGACCGTATAAGACAAATATTTGTGTGCATAAACACAAACATGTGTTTATGCACACAAATATTTGTCTTATACGGGAATCGAACCCGCAAACTCGGAATCAAAGTAGCCATGCTAGCCATTCGACCACCGGGCTCGGCAATACTGTGTTTATGAAATGTGTGACGGTGCTCATGAATTTCTCAAAGCGATGAACGATAGACCGTAAACAATATTATAAGAACTCTTTGTTATATTTTAAGTACCCCAAATAAAGGTCAAGTTTCTAATATATGACATACATAAGGTGTTCAACTGTGTAGCTGCGAGACCGCTTTGATCCAGGGTCAAATATCACGGGCTATGGTGACAGCCGCCTGCGCACAGGATACATTTTACAGTGCACCAAACGACCCAATCACAGAAATGTCTACAGAGTAGATATTTATTTGATTCGGTGAGAGTAGACTCTACGCTATCTTCACAGATTATTTAAATAGTTATTATTTAAATAGTTGTCTTGGCCAACTTGTCATATAAATATATTTTGAAAAATTCACCTGCCCCCCCCACAGTGACTCACACAGTAGAAATATAAGATGCAAAAATTCGTCAGCAACACAAACCTTCCTGGTAGCTCAGTTGGAAGAGCATTTCAAACATTTCTCACGAAATGGCATCGCTGGGATTAAGTCAACCCTTAATCATCCCACTGGTAGGATACGAGCTTAGAGCATACTCCACCACGCTGCTCAACTGCGGGTTGGCAGAGGTAGACTTGGTTTAACGACAGTCATCTACCAAAACAGCTGGGATCGATGGCTTGACGTGCCCTCCGAAGCACGGAGGAAATTAACCCATCCATGGACAGGCTACGTATGATGTTTCTTAACTTACTTACATGTTAGATTAGACTGACAGGCGCAACGGCTCCATCGGAAATAAGTTAATATGTATAAATGTTTCAAGCAGTAATACAAAGGACGTTGATAGTAATTGAAATAAGCAGTAGGCCTAACGGTATCAATATGACATTATTGTAATAATTATTGGGTTGGTGTTATGTTGACAGTAATATATCTCTCGAGAGTCTCAAGTTTTCAAAAATTTTGTAAACCGTAATCTAGTCATCAGTTAAATGTTAATTACTAGGGTTATATTGACTTAGTTACAATTTCGAAACGCCTACCATAGTCCAACGGACAGATAAATTAGTTTAAAAACAACTGAAAATAATTATTTTTATTTGTCGGCTGTTACAGGAACTATATGTATAGACATTTTATTATTAATATAATTTCTTGAACTGTTCTGTTTAATTAAATTATTTTTTGCCGAACATTCGCATTTTTACTGTATTACCAAGGGTCAAATCAGATTTCTTCACGTTTAAATAATATATGTAGTGAAAGGTAATGTAAAAAAATCTAAAAACTACCTACAACGAATTTCAGAATTTTGATATCAAAGCTAATCTCATTAGGTACTCGACAGGTAAAGAAAGTCAATAAGGATATTGACATCTTTAACAAAAGATACGTAAACAAAACAACAATGATAAACAGAGACATTTTCAGGGTCAGCAACGCGCGTGCCCCTGGTGTTACAGACGTTCATAGGCTACGGTAACTGCTTTCCATCAGGCGGGGCGTATGCCTGTTTGCTACTTTAGTGGTATAAAAAAACTGAAATTAATTGATTTAAAACACGGCCAAGAGCAAATTCAGGCCGATACTGCTACGATTAAAGACTGTTGTTCCCAGTGCACCGACTGGTTACATCTACACTGTGGCGTTATTTAAACACTCCAATTAAAGCGTTACTGGAAACATAACTGTTCATACGCCAGTCAACGTAAACATACGTATTAGTTGTTATTGTGTTTATATACATAAACTTATGCATTCCTATGTATACATATGTATATATGATACAAAGCTAGTCCAAATCATATGACAACTTATACTTATGTTACGTTGATATTATATGGGGTGTAAGTGGTTCATCAACATCTTTGAATCAAAACCAACTTCACCTGCACGCGGTGCAACCTGCTGACTGACAAACGAAGTTCTGACGAAAAGAGAGGTAGGGAGCGTAATTGTAAGCTAGCCGACCTGGGTATGTAACTACCTCCACCTCACAGAATACCGCAGCCAAACAATAACTCCCTTGAGGGTTGTTGTGTTCCTGCGAGTGAGTGAGCTCACCAGAAAGGAAGGTGATGCTGCGTTGGCAGCGGGGGTGACGGCGCGCGAGCGATATTTTATGTTGCGAGCGTTAATATGGCTACGGTAACCGCTTCACATCAGGCGGGCCGTATGCTTGTCTGTCACCCGACGTAGTATATATAAAAAAAAATGACATACCCATACTAAATTGCGACAGACAACGGTTCCCGTCTCTCCTGGGAAACTGACTAGCGATATCCTTATCATCTTTAATATACTTTTTTTTGACGAGCTCGGTGGTCGAATGGTTAGCAATGGCCACTTTGACTCCGAGGTCGCGGGTTCGATCCCCGCACAAGACAAACATTTGTGTGCATGAACATGCCTGTTTGTCTGGGTCTGGGTATTTTCTATGTATTATATGTATGTATTTACAAAAAAAAATGTATTTAAGTATTATATCAGTTATCTAGTACCCATAGTACAAGCTTTGCATAGTACAAGTTTGGGACTAAGATGGCCGTGTGTAATTTGTCCTGGAATATTTATTTATTATTTATTTATATATTTACAAAAAAAAACATGTATTTATAGTACAAGCTTTTCGCTTAATTTGGGACTAGATGGCGCTGTGTAAATTGTCCAGAAATATTTATTTATTATTTATTATTATACTTGCTATCAACTTTCCCTCGCTGAGTGCGTAATCGGCACAATGGCGTTCTTTTATTTTTTGCAAAAAAATTGAAACTTACCAAAAGTACGCGATAACATCAAATATTCAAAGTCAAAGTAAATTTATTGTGAACAACAGGTATGACAGACATGAAGTAACCGTAACAATCCAGTTCAGAGTGCTTTGCGAGTTTTTTGTTCGCGTTCGATCATATCAACGTAAACAAACTAACCAAATAGAGAAGAACTCTCATGTTGTGAATATAATAACACGCGTGTTACATATCAAAATGACGTGGCTAAAACTAAGCACACAGCTTGGTTCCGCCTAGTGGGCATGCACTACACTTGTTTAAAAAGCGTACATAGATGACGTCAAATTGCATCCCTGATAGAGTTAGGCAAAATGCCAGGCATTTACAATAAGTGCCCAGTAAGTACTTATAAATGTCTAGTTTTGGGCATAAATAGGGAATTTATAAGTACTGTTTGGGCATTTATCGTAAATGCCCGGCATTTAGACGAGCTCGGTGGCGTAGCGGTCAATGACGCGGCTTCGACACCAACGCTCGTGGGTTCGATTCCCACATAGGACAAACATTTGTGTGCATGAACATGTCTGTTTGTCTTGGTCTGGGTATTTTCTATGTATCATAAGTATGTATTTACAAAAAAAAAATGTATTTACGTATGTTTATCAGTTGTCTAGTACCCATAATACAAGCTTCGCTTACTTTGGGGCTAGATGGCGCTGTGTAATTTGTCTGACAATATTTATTATTATTTATTATTTATTTTGCCCTAATCCCGGATAATAAGTCGGCACTCGTGTAACATTAGTTTCAATAAATTTAATTAGTTTTATCACAGAGGTAATCGTTTAAGTGTGTAAAAATATTATTGTGTACTTTCGTGTGATATTTGGGCTTTATTTACTTCATCAATCAATCCATAATCATCCCACTGCTGGGATATGGGTCTCCCCTCAATCGAAGGGGCTCAGAGCATACTCCACTACGCTGCTAAACTGTGGGTTGAAAACACAGGCCTCCTGTGTTTTCAAGCCGCCTAAAGGATACTGACTTAACGACTGTCATCTATGTATAATAGCCGGGACCGACGGCTGAACGTAACCCTCCGAAACACGGAGGAGCTCGTAATAAATAAACCCGTCTATAGACAAGCTACGGTCGACGTTGCTTAACTTGCGTGATTGATTACATTAGACTGACACGCGGAACGACGACATCGAGCTCCTCCAGTTTATAAACATAAATTACTTTTACATTTTCTTACTACAGAATACAGCATTTTTATCAATTATAATCAATTTTCAGGTACCTCAGATTCGAACTCTGGACATCTAAGTACTATGTCTAAGTCCTGCCGGGAGGCGTCTTAGGGCCATTATTAGGCTATATTTCGGAAAAAAAACTAGACGTAATTTGAGAGGGTCAATAATATGACTTATTATATTATGTTCATAATAGTTAGTTCTATTAAAATTGATATCTTAATCAAGTATTCACAGTTATGTCATTTATATTTAACTTGTTTGCAGTTCCGACAATATAACGGCTACATCGGTCGTTTTGCATGATATATAAGATTTTTTTTATTAACATTTAAAAATGCCACCTATAGCAAGCACTTTTTGTCAAAACTTTCTACTAATAAAACAGAGTTTTATTTTAAATGCTCAGTTACATTTTTACGTCTAAATACACTTCATTATTTTTACGATAATTTTAATGTTTAATAATTTTTATTTTCTTCCGCGAACTATCAACTTATGGCATGAACTCCCTGGCGATGTTCAAAAAATACTACAGTATGACCTTGCGCTTCAGCTAGGGTTGCCAGATGGTCGGGACTCGTCTGGATTCTCCCGACATTTCACGTGATGTTCAGACTCCCGACAAATAATAAAGTAACAAAATCTCCCAACAAATATATCATCATATTCTACCGCAATAATAATTTGAAAATGGCACACGCAGTGCTCGGACCTCGGGTGGCTCGTAGCGCGCGTAAAATTTGACTCATAAATTTTCATTTTTCCAAACAACAATCAATCTAGACATTGTGAAATGTTATCCAGATATTTAGAATTTTTGATCTGGTAACCCTAGCTCCAGCTATGGATTCGTCCGCTCATTGATCATTTCGAATTCGCGGATGTAGAACCAGAATTTTACATGAATATATTTTTTATATAAAATACATGCATGCTTCTATTATCATTCTTATCGCCCACAAGGTTGGCCCGCCATTTCCAAAGGTTGATCATGGTCTAAAGTTCTAAACCTTTTCAATTAAACAGACACCCATATCTGAATCCCAACAGACTTCCCAGATGACGGTCGTCATCAACCCTTATTCATCCCACTGTTGGGATACGGACCTCCCTTCAATCGAAGGGGTTAAGAGCGTACTCGACCACGCTGCTCAACTGCGGGTTGGCGGAGGCCACTGTTTCCAACCCGACTAAACGCCACTGACTTGTCTTAAAGACTGTCATCTAATGACAACAACCGGCACCGACAGCTTAACGTGAACCATGGAGGAGCTCGAGATATATAAACCCATCATTGAACAGGCTACGGTCGACGTTGCCGATTACGGCAGTCCTTATCAAATCAACTTCATCATCATTCATCAGTCATCACCGGCAAGTTGGAACAATCATGAATGAATTGACATAGAAAGCATTTTTAACACAACACAAGTTGTTTATCGAACCCGGAACCTCAAGTGCTTCACTCGCGGCCGCTCGAAAAACGGGGCATTGAGGCTTTTTTTTGCTCAACAAAACACGTATATGCGTCACCGGTCATACATTTTTTTAAGTTCGTAAAAAGATATATTTATGGCTTTTTAAACATCGAATCTGGAGTTCTGGAATGTGAACTTTTTTTAATATAGGTACATAATTTTTATTTATATTTCGTGGTTCCACCCGCGCGCGTGGTTATTATCTATCTATAAAACTGTTGTCCCTGGGAATAAAATATTTTCCGAGATAAAAAGTTGCCCAGATGCCGAATCTTGTCGAAACTTTTCCAAGTCTGAAAATTTTATTCATATTTGATTTGAACTTCTTACATCAATTTAAACAAAAAATAACCTCAATTTCCCTTGATCATCGCATCACGCGTGGACGGATGTAACAATTGCTTATTTTTTTTTGTTATGTTTATCATTTGTCAATAATGTCATATATCATTGGCCGTGTGGTTTTTGGCAGACTAGAATAGAATCACTCCGTTTCTTCCCGTGGATGTCGTACAAGGCGACTAAGGGAAATATATTATCAAAAATCGATCAGGCCTCCCCAACCCGTTTGGCCAGCGTGGGGAGTGTAGGCCAAATCCTCCTTCCGTCTAGGACGGACGAGAGAGGGTCGAGCTCCTGTAGTGGAGACTGCAATGGACCTGATGATGATGATAATGATGATTATCATTGCCAGGAGAAGACTCCTTTGAAAGAAAAAAAAACTAAAAACAGAATCACCAAATCAACTCGATGTAACTTTATGGCGTTTGACAGAACTGTCAGTCATTCAAAACCAATTCGAATTGAATATTCATAGTTAGGAAGTCAAGACAATGTCTGTCGGGTCACTTAGTTAATTATTGCGATCGGCATACGAATCTTAGTTTATTTATTTTCCAGCCATATTTCTATAATCACACTTTAATAAAACTTTGAAGTTTCATATTATGATACGAGAATATCTAATGTAAAATTTGTGTGATCAAGACTGGATCGAAAGTGAATTTTATCTACATTTTAATAACGAGAATTGCCTCTTTGACTAAGATTCTAAAGCTATGCTATCCCAGTAAAATAATGTCAATCCATTGTTTCCTTTTGACGTGAAAGAAGGACAAACAAACACTCTTTCAAATTTATAAATATAGATATATTCGTAGATATTTCATATCGTTATAGATAGATAGATAGATAGATATAGATATAGCTATTTGTGGACAATTTACACAGCGCCATCTACTCCCAAATTAAGCGCAAAGCCTGTGTTATGGGTACTAGACAACTGATAAATGTACTTAATTTTTTTTTTTTGTAAATACGTACTTATAATACATAGAAAATACCCAGACCAAGTCAAACAGACATGTTCATGCACACAAACGTTTGTCTTGTGCGGGAATTGAACCCGCGACCTCAACGTCAAAGTGGCCAATGCTAACCATTCGACCACCGAGCTCGTCAAATATATAGTATTATAGTATGTAGTCAATTTATAATATTATAGTATGCAGTATAGTACAGCTTCTTCATCTTTAAGTGCCATCTTCTCGTCGAACGACGGCAAACATCAGAGTACTTTGTATCCTCGTATAAACTTCTCTCATTCCATGTGCCCATCGTAAAGAATGTCCTCACGGCGATTCTTCGTATCCTTTACGTTTGGGGTGTAAGTAGTTCATCAACATCTTTGAACCAAAGCCAACTTCACCTGCACGCGGTGCACCCTGCTGACTGACAAACGAAGCTCTGGCGAAAAGAGAGGTAGGGAGCGTAATTGTAAGCTTCCCGACTGGGGAATGTACCTTCACCTCACAGAATACCGCAGCCAAATAACAATCCCCTTGAGGGGTGTTGTGTTCCTGCGAGTGAGTGAGGCCACCAGACAGGAAGGAGATGCTGCGATGGCAGCGGGGGTGGCGGCGCGCGAGCGATAACTTAATGGTAACCACTTCACATCAGGCGGGCCGTATGCTTGTCTACCACCCGACGTAGTATAAAAAAAAAATCCTTTGGATATCGAAGTCTTGCCGGGAGGGATCGCTGTCTATCAGTAGAAAAGACACGTCTAATGTGTTTGGCTAATACAGGGACATGTAAAAAACATCAATGTGCGTGCACCTTCGTTCACGATTGTAATAACCAGTATAACTAGATCCCTCATTGTGAAATACATTTTTTTTATACTACGACTGGTGGCAGACAAGCATGCGGCCCGCCTGATGGCTACGGTAACCGAAGCGGTTACCGTAGCCATATTTATGCTCGCAATATAAAATATCGCTCGCGCGCCGCCATTCCCGCTGCCAACGCAGTATCTCCTGCCTTTCTGGTGACCTCACTCACTCGCAGGAACACAACAACCCTCAAGGGAATTGTTATTTGGCTGTGCTGTTTTGTGAGGTGGAGATACATTCCCCAGTCGGGTAGCTTACAATTACTCTTCTTACCTCTCTTTTCGCCAGAGCTTCGTTCGTCAGTCAGCAGGGTGCACCGCGTGCAGGTGAAGTTGGCTTTGGTTCAAAGACGTTGATGAACCACTTCTTACACCCCAAACATTAAACGCGCTTGCGATGTTCTCGCGTACCTAAATGTCTGGTCGACTCTGAATGCGCCGTTCCGGGATCTTGTTACATCTGTGAATTTTCACTGATGCTTGATAGTGGTAGCTCTAGCCTGCTCTAAATGCTGAATATGTAAATATAAATGTATGTAGTGATGTAAGTAGCTTACCACTATCTTTAGAGCTAAAACCAATCTCACCTAGTCGCGGTGCACCCTGTGCTTAAGCAAACAAGGCTCTAGCGAAAGAAACGTATGTTATGTGAGTCCCACTGTTGAATCACTAAGGGAAGTTTTCAAAGAAGTAACTATGCTTGCTTTAAATATCTATTGGTATTTTTATGGGGGTCCACCACACATTCCCATCACTGTGTCTCCTGTATAGCCAGGACTAACAGCGGCAACCACGAAAAAGGAAATGAACCTCAGAACGAACAGTGAAGTCCATTGCAGTCTCGGGGTAAGATTGCGGCTGCCTTGGAACTCACAACGAATTTAATCAGAAGAAATTAGTATGATTAAGAAGCTTTTGGAATTTGACATCCCTTCTTAGCAATGTGACAGACAGCAATAAGGCAAATAAGGCATTAAATGCCTAAAGAGATGGCTAGTCTAGTGAAGCTCAGCTGCCGTCACACCTCATTATTATTTGTTCTGTGGCTGCCGTACACCACGGATTTTAAGTATCTAACACAATTACCTAACTAAAACATTGAGTTGTTAACTAACACATCGATTCCAATTATACTTATTCCTTCCATCCACATCTTCCGATTGCCGCCAGAATACATAGTATTGCTTGAAGTCAATACAATTGAAGGCCTCTGACTCAACGGCGCTGTTATCTAAATACTGATAACGATATCCTACAATGCACTAAAAAGGAAAACTGTTACAGGTACCCACTAGGCCTGTGTCATTGTTAAAAATATAAGTAAAAATTCTTATCTCTCACTAACTAGTGAGCGATTCTATCATCGCGGGTGCAACATTTATACCTACGTATTAAAAGTTTCTTATTATTAAAATAAATAACATTTTCAATGTTTTCTTTTGATTAATATCTATTACCTATCACACAAAGCCTATATAACTATAGAAACCAAAATAAATAATTAAACCGTGAGAAGTGACATTACTATATTAACAGTTAATGGTATTGCACCCGCCGCGTTCCTACTATTGTGATCGCGGGTGCAACCAAATTGAGTCAATTTTAATTCAAACCAATCAACCACATACTCATAATTGTGTTTTTTCTTATTTTTGTCAAGTTTCAAAACGCTGGCACTTTATTTCTGAAACGAACCTTTGTCTTTCATATTGCGGGTGCAACAAGCTAACAAAGGTTTCTTGTAGTCAACACTTATCAAGTGGTATCAAAATATATCTACATCTTTTTGCGTAAATCAATAAATGACTACACTATACGATCGATCAGTGAAGCTCAACTTTATTAACAAAAAAAGCAAAAAGCAATTTTACGGCAATTTTTTAGTTTCTAGCAAGCTTTTGACTGATAATTTCAAAGCTCACCATTAAGTTTTGAATGAAGTTAGGTCCATAAAAATGCTTTTCTTAGTAAATTTAGATTTTCTATTTTTTTATACATGAGAGAAGGGCAAACGAGCATGTGAGTCACCTGATGAAAAACAATCTCCACCGCCCATGGAGATCAGCAACCCCAAGGGGTCGCCGATCCGTTGCCAGCCTATACTCCATCCTATCTATCTTTCTTTCTGGTGACATCACCCCCTCGCAGGAACACAACAACCGTCAAGCGGATTGTTATTTGGCTGCGGTATTCCGTGAGGTGGTGGTACTTCCCCAGTCGGGCAGCTTAAAAAATACGCTATGCCCTACCTCTCTTTTCGCCAGAGTCTCGTTTGTCAGTCACCAGGGTGCACAATCTGCAGGTAAGGTTGACTTTGGTTCAAAGATATTGATGACCCACTTACACCCCTAAGTAACTTCTTTTTTGTATTAAGTAGTATGTACAGAAAAAAGTAATAGATATTGTGATTTAAAAATTGGTGTCAAAAATCGTCCATAGCAGAATCGGCCTATTACTGACCTGATAAGTAACAAAACCTTTCTTATGAAAGCAATAAGGGCTTATATTAATGGTCTAACTTGTTACCTGGAAAATGTTATTGATAGTTAAAAATGTTTAGTGATGAGTTGACAAATATTTGTCGGTCTTATCATCGAAAGGAAACCAGAGATGCCCTTAGACCATCATCATCATCTACCCACTGCTGGATATAGGCCTTCCCCAATCAAAGCTTTCTACCATATGAGATCAACCACATTCAGCATCCAGCCGTTTTTTGAGTTCGTTGGTCCATCTAGGATTATAGGTATCTATCTAGTAGTAGGACTGTTAATACTGTGCTAGTAGTATAAAATATAATCATTTTAAAAATAAGTTAGTTAATAGACAGAGAAACGCCTAAATCCACCTGCCGCACCTCAAAAACCATTAACACATCTTTGCAATGCCCAACGTATATTATGTTATAATCTGTATACTGTATAAAACATCTACTACATATTGAATGCAATAAAGATATTGAGCCATAATCATATCATAATCATAATCATTATTTGCATTAAATAGGGTAACAGTAAATGAGGATGTCAGGTAAAGTAAGAGTATTGAGTATAGAGAGGGAGCGCCCCACGCATCGTATATACCATACGCCTCCATTCTTGGACTTTGCTCCCCATCTGCCATCACATGCCCTTAGTTATAAATGTGAAATGAAGACCTAAATCTTACAGAAGAAGAAGACAAATTATCAATTCCCTGGGCAAAGGTTTTTTTTAGACCACGTCGGGTGGCAGACAAGCTTACGGCTCGCCTGATGTGAAGCTGTTACCGTAACAATATTAACGCTCGTAACATGAAATATCGCTCGCGCACCACCGCCACCCCCTGTTGTAACGCAACAATTCCCTTTATGGTGACCTCACTCAGTTGCAGAAACGCAGCAACCCTCAAGGGTATCTTGGCTGCAGTATTCTATGAGACCCTGTACCCTTTCGCCAGAGTCTCTTTCGCTAGACAACAGGGTGCACCACATGCAAATGAGGTTGGCTTTGGATCAAAAGATAGTGGTGAGACGCTTACACCCCAGTCATTCTTGAAGACTCCCACGTTTTATTTACTTTGAAACTATTTGCAAAATCGAATAGAACAATCGATAGATTATGTCGGTCGTGCCCCGTAATAGTGTGTAATAGAGCGTGCTGCAGTATGCTAATACCCTGACCTTGCTTGCCATACAACTACTACGACTAAGCAGCTTCAATTATTAAAGGAACTTAGAATTTAATAGTTGACCCAACAGATGTTGACTTGCTATAATATAATTTAATTTAATATTCCGTTTCTTTTTTTGTTTGTATATATAGTTAGTCATATTTAGTATTTATTTTAATTGTATATTTTATTTGAAAATAAATAATTAAATAAGACATTCTATACTAAAAAAAAAAAAAAAAAAAAAAAAAATTATAGCAAGTCAACATCTGTTGGGTCAACAAAAAAACCGACTCCAAACATTACTCTACATTTATATATGTAGATACAGGCTGATGATGATGATGATGAAAAAAATATGCGACCAATCTCTTTCAAATAAAAAAAGTTTTTTCAAATCGGTTTATTAATGACGGAGTAATGAAATAAGAACTAATAATACTTTATTATTCGTTCTGTGGAAATAGCAAACCTAACAGTGGGTAGATACATGCTGCCCCCTTACCACCATCTCTTATCGCGATTCAATAATTGAATAGATTGCTTATTCATACCAATGAATAAGCGACTCTATTCCATTTGAAATAGAGTCGCTTATTCATTGGCATGAATAAGCATTCTATTCAGTTATTGAATCGCGATAAGAGATGGTGGTAAGGCCCCTGATGGTGATGATGAAAAAAATTTGGGAAGTATACTCTTTCAAATAAAAAAAGTTTTTTTCAGATCGGTATATAAATCACAGAGTAATTAAGTAACAACAGCCGAATTGAGAACCTCCTCCTTTTTTGGAATCGGTTAAAAATATAATTTAGGGCCTCAAATCAAATCAGTCAACAATCAAATCAAAACGGTTTAAAGCATGCTCCACCACGGTGTTCAACTGCGGGGTGGCAGAGGCGAGTGTTTTCAAGCCGCCTATAGGCCACTTAGTAGTTGTTGTCATCTAATGCAGTGTTCCGCAAATGTTTGTGTATCTTGAAATACGAAAATTTTGGAAGGTACACCATACCATAAATGAAAAATCAGATAATTGTGTAAGAATTTTTCTTGCGTCTGTCTATTTAGATTTACGAGATAACCTTATTTTTCCGAGGCACACCAACTAATGACCACGGTACACCAGTGTGCCGCGGCACACACTTTGCGGAACACTGGTCTAATGACAACAGCCTGGACCAACGCGACGGCTTAACGTGGCTTAACTTTTGTCTTGGCCTGGGTGTTTTCTATGTATTATAATTACATATTTGCAAAAAAAATTTAAGTACCTATAGTATCAGTTACCTATCTAGTACAAGCTTTGTTTAGTTTGGGACTAGATGGCCGTGAGTAATTTTTCCAGGAATGTTTATTTTCTTGTTTTACAAGCCAAGAGTTCCTAAAAGCGAGGATTGTAAAAGTTATTGAAATCTGTAAAGCCCCAAATGGATTTGGACCCCAAGTTTTTACTTTAAATGCATCTATTTGTTCCCCGAATTGCAGGTAGTGACTATTGTTGTTTTATGCTGGTACAATTACCCTGGCAGTAACGAATTTTAGGGTGCCGTAGGTAAATATTTTATGCCATTTTTTATGACATCCATTAAAAAAGATCTAGTTTGTTCTACGTTAACAGGAAGTAAAAAAGCGTTTTAATCCATAGGGACTAAAATTTAGAAATGTGGTTTTGTTAGTAACAGTTTCACTCACCAATGATTGATGTCTTTGAGTGATTTCAAACATAACCAAACGACGATCCCAGAATGATGGGGGTGGTCGCACACAAAATCGAATCTAGTTTTTCTCATTATCTTGTTTATATACTCATTTCATACATAGTGAAAATAAGTTGGATGTACACTTACTGTTGACCTTGACTTGACTGTAATTAAGTTACAAAAACAGGCCAGAATTCATCCTTACATAGTAGAGCCGAATTGGTCGCGTACTGTCTGTGCGGTTACAGAGAAGTTTTCTCCCACGTACGGTCGGTGTCCATATTGACCAGTGTCACAAAGTGGTCTGTATTATCACTTATCATGCTGTGAAATAAACTGCCTGTCTTCTTGCCTGTCGAGGTTTTCCTCGGAGACTACAACCTGGGGTTCTTCAAAAAGGGCGTGAATAGGGTTTTACAGGGACGGCAACGCGAGTGTGATGCCCCTGCTGTTACATGCGTCTGTAGTCACGTTGCTAATGATGCAACACGCGGCCAGGTAGTGTCGCTGACAAGCCAGTTTTGCCTGCGCGCCGACCTGCCCGACCGCTGGGCACCATCATTTTCTAGTTTATATCATCATCATCATCAGGTCATTTTAGTCTCCACTACAGGAGCACGACCCTCTCTCGTCCGTCCCAGACAGGAGGATTTGGCCTCCCCACGCTGGCCAGACGGGTTGGCGAGGCCTGATCGATGTTTTATAATGTACTTCCCTTATTCGCCTTGTACGACATCCACGGGGAGAGACGGAGTGATTCTATTCTAGTCTTCCGGAAACCACACGGCCGGCTAGTTTATATAATATGTATTAATTACTTTTGTATTGTGGTGGTAACTATACATTCGGGGACATTTCATTTCACGTATTTTATTGCACATCCTTCATCAGTTATTCCGATACTCAGAGACTGAACATACCTACATAGATTCCGTGATAAGTTGGCAATCGCACCCTACACGTCCATAGGCTGCGGTAACTGCTTTCCGTCAGGTAGGCCGTGTGTTCGTTTGCCACATTGTTGGTATAAAAAAAATTGGTTGTCTGTAAAGTCGGTTTACGGAAGATAATTTTAAGTGATAACTTCATAAGATGATTTAAAAAAAACCGACTTCTTCTGAGATGCCAACATCAGACTCTGACTTGGTGAATATGAGACCACCTCACAATCATACCCTTTCAAATAAAAAAATAGAATTTGATCACACGTGCTTATAAAATTTAAGGGTTTCCCTTGATTTCCCTGGGAACCCATCATCAGATCATGATTGGCAAATATTTATTTATTTATTTATTTATAAAAAACATACAATTTATGAGCATTACAGTCGCCCAATACACTCAACAAATGCCAATAATTAAAAACATTAATTAATTAATTTAATACATAACATTATAAAACATAATAATAATAAAAATAAGACATAACGACATAATACATAATAATAATTAAATTTGCTATTCATTAATTCAATTTCATTAAGTAATTCAAATATTTCATTATAATAGTATTATTTATCTATTTTCACAATATAACAATGTCGCTCTGCGAAACTCAGTCAAAGAACAGCTAAATATGTCAACCAAATCATTTACCACAATATGGGACCACCTTGCAATCATACCCTTTCAAATAAAAAAATAAATTTGGAAATCGGTTCACAATTCACGAAGATATCGAAGAACATACATACAAAAAAAATATTCAGTCGAATTGAGAACCTCCTCCTTTATTTGAAGTCGGTTAAAAACATCGACCGATGGAGTCGTAAAAGAGATAGATGCGACACAAGCCGAACGTTTAGGCAGATTTTTCCTCTCTCTCTCTATCGCTTATTAGCGCTCTCGCTTACACGCTCGGCTCAGGCGGAACGTGACAACGAGTTCGTGCGTGCAGCTGGCATTCATCGATTTATAAGACGTTATCACGTCGAAAAAAGAAATAAATACGTACGGAACCCTTAACAACGAAAAAAATTGTTCTTACCATTTTTCGTCAACTTTTATGATTTACGAGATACGGCACAAAGCGGAGAAATGCGGGGACCATTGTCAGGATCGATCCGGCATGGCATCGGCAGAGAAAGTGGACTCGAACCATGGCAGCTATTGTTAAACAAGGTCTTATGATTCTATTTACTGAACATATGGAGATGGTATCTTCCATCCAAAGCTTTCGGCGCGCGTCACATTTCGCTTTGATTGTGTTGGTTTTAAGTAGCATGTAATGCAAATGAAAATAATTACATCGGACGCGAAATTTATTTATTTTATTTATTTATTTATTTTGGCCACTTTCCCGAATTGATATCGGAAAACATTACTACTTTTGCTGCTCTACATTATTCTGTGGCTCTACACGAATCCGAAGTCAGAATTTCGAAATTTTGAGTTTCATGGCAACAGACGGACAGACATAATTTTTTTATTTGTTTATTTTGGCCACTTTCCCGAATTGATATCGAAAAACCAAGGTCACTTTACATTACTACTTTTTGATGCTCTACACGAATCCGAAGTCAGAATTTCGAAATTTTGAGATTCAGGACGGACACACAGAACGATCGGAAGATTTTATAAGCTCAATAAATTTCGCTGAAAATCACCTCCCCCGCCTAGGTGGGATTTGAACCCACGACCTCTCGATTACTGGTCGAGTGCTCTTCCAACTAAGCTACCAGGAAGATTTGGGATGGAAGTGCTGCCATTTTGAGATAATTTTAGTGCATGTAACGTATTCACGTACAACACACGACCGTGTCCAGGATACAGCCACACGCCATTTTTTTTATTGGGACACGGCATTTGACAGGTTACAGGTTGGCCGTATGGTTTCCGGCAGACTAGAATAGAAACACTCCGTCTCTTCCCGTGGATGTCGTACAAGACGACTAAGGGAAATACATTATAATATATCGTCATAATAATATATCATTATAATCAGGCCCCCCACCCCGTCTGGCCAGCGTGGGGAGTGTAGGCCAAATCCTCCTTCTGTCTGGGACCAACGAGAGAGGGTCGTGCGAGGCTAAAATGACCTGATGATGATGATGATGTGACAGGTCACTGGAGTCCAGGAATGGAAGCGACGAAATTGACGAGATCGGTGGTGAATGGCCACTTTGACTCCGAGGTTTAAATGTTTCTGGACAATTTACACAGCGCCATCTAGTCCCAAATTAAGCGCAAAGCTTGTGTTATGGGTACTAGACAACTGATAAATGTACTTAAATACATTTTTTTTTGTAAATACATACTTATAATACATAGAAAACACCCAGACTAAGACAAACAGACATGTTCGTGCACCCCAATGTTTGTCTTGTGCGGGAATCGAACCCGCGACCTCGGAGTCAAAGTGGCCATTGCTAACCATTCGACCACCAAGCTCGTCATTTGTCATTCATATATCGAAACATTTTGGGGTGTAAGGAGTTCATCAACGACTTTGATCCACAGCCAACTGAGCCAACCTCACCTGCACGTGATGCACTCTGCTGACTGACAAACGAGGCAAAAAGAGAGCATAGCGTATTTTTTTAGGTGCCCGATTGGAGAAGTACCTCAACCTCAAAGAATTCGGCAACCAAATAACAATTTCCTTGAGGGTTGTCGTGTTATTGAGAGTGAGTGAGGTCACAAGAAAGAAAGAAAGGAGTATACTGGCAACGGATCGGCGACTCCTTGGTGTTGCCAGGAACTAGAGGTGTTGCTGCTCTCCATGGATGGTGGTGATTGCTTTCCATCAGAAGACCCACATGCTCATTTGCCCCCTTTCATATAAAAAAACACGCCTGCACGCGGTGTACCAAGTTCGTCAAACCATTCGCCTAACTTTTTTTGTAATAGCTCCACATAATGGCTCCACGTTGCCTGCTGTTAAGCAAGAGGAGCCCAAATCGCATCGGAAACGGACAAGAGACCTTAGTGTCCTGTCATCAATGACATGCTGGCCCCCAAGATGCTTCTTCACGCTTTGCTTATAGGATCCCCTCGTGTGCACCCTGTCCTCGCGGCATGCGAAAGGTTAACAGAAGAGTTTAGAGACTTTAAGGCATCTCGCCGTCCAGATGCGCCGAGTTGAGAATCAGTCGAGCTGCGCCGGGGGCTTCAAATGAATGAGTCACCAGACAAAATAGTATGCACATTAGTGATGTAACAAATGTCAGTTTTAAGCATTCGCGAACTCGAATGCGAACACATGTTGTAGACATTCGCGAATGCGAATACGAATATTCAGTTTTTAAATCTAGCGCCGTTTATCTATGTGTACCTACTAATGTGTAGGCAATTTATACGAGAGGGTGGCAAGCGAGCACGTGGGTCACCTGATGGAAAGCAATCACCACCGCCCACAGAAATCAGCAACACCAAGGGGTTGCCAATCCCTTGCCAGCCTTTAATTGGTGATTAATTAACACCAAATATAAAGGTTGTAATTGTAAAAGTAATTGTTTTAAGTAAGTTTTGTTGCCGTGATGGCTGCCCCATGCATCAACTCGTGAACGTGTGCTGCCAGAGGGGACTGGTCTGCCCTGGCTGTCATGGTTGCAAGGTAAACAATAGGAGGATTTAGGTTATATAGTAATGGTATAACTATTAGCATCATAGCGACGTGCAATTTATTAATTGTAAGAATATTATAAGATAAAAATAGAACATTGTTAATAAAAGGTACGGACCCCGGGTCTGTAGACTGTAATAAATATCAATAAAAAAATAAAATAAAGTAAGTTTTGTAATTAAAAGAAAAGAAGAGTATCGTTATTTGTTTAATTTACTTAATATTATTTTCACATACCGTATTTTTCTTTCACGTTCATATTCGCAAAATATTAAATGCGAATATTATAAATCAAGCGAATATTCGCAAATGCGAATGTGGATATTTGTTACATCACTAATGCACATACACACTAAGATGTTTATATTATATTCATATTTGCGTGTATAGAAAACTTGATTGATCGTGTGCTGAGCGTCTAGACGGGTCATTAGACGTGTCCGTCATTTGAAAAGTTAACCTCCAGCGATTAATACCGATACGTTGATCTGGAATCTAGATTCTAGACAGATTATACTAATACAATGAATAAAAACAAACCCAGTTCTTTTTCTTTCACTATGACTGTTATAAAAATGAGACTTTGGGATTTGTGCGTGAGATATGCTCTAATTCCTTTCGATTGAGGGGAGACCTGTATATCAACAGTGATAGATACGATTAAAGGTTGATGCCGAATAATACTCTAATTAATAAGTATTAAGCAGATATGTTATGTCTATACGTGAAATCAAAGTTCACATTTTTTTCGTTTCTTTTTTTATTTTGTCCTAGGCCGCACCCCGGCTACTCCAAACAAATGTCGCGTCGTTTACCACTACATAAACAATGACGTCTGTGCACAGTGTGAATGAGCGTGCACACATGCTCATTCACACTGTGCAGCACCATACAAACAGTTCCAAATTTGTTGTATGGTGCTACAAACCACAGAACTAATAATAAAGATTAGTTCTGTGCTACAAACAGTTCTGGAACTGTTTGGATCTGGATTTGTCTCAGAGGGCGGCGGAGAATGGTCATTATCATAGGTACTATCATCATCATCAGGTCATTTTAGTCTCCACTACAGGAGCACGACCCTCTCTCGTCCGTCCCTGACAGAAGGAGGATTTGGCCTACACTCCCCACGCTGGCCAGACGGGTTGGGGAGGCCTGATCGATGTTGTATAATGTATTTCCCTTAGTCGCCTTGTACGACATCCACGGGAAGAGACGGAGTGATTCTATTCTAGTCTGCCGGAAACAAAAGCAAATAGGTACTATACGTAGTACAATTAGGTACGTATACTCTGCCTAGATCCTAGGTTTTATGATAGTTTAATCTGACACGTATAAAACTGGTTGGACCTAGGACAAATTAGCTTTACCTGAAATCGGGTTTGGCCGGTAACATTATGTCTTTTGTAATTTGTCTAATAAGCAAAGCTAACATGCTAACGGTGATGAGGCTGCGTATGACGTCGAAGCGCCCACGCGCTGCCGGCACATGCGCGTAGCTGGCGCAAATAACAATACTGTACCTATTGTTATTACTATGTAGTATATATACGTGTTATTTTTTTTTTGTTTGCAGGCAAAATACCCATAATAAGGTATGTAATAAATAAAATTGTATACAGTATAAAATCGTCAGTCTTCTAACTAGTACTACTGCCTACTGTCAAATTGTAACATATTAGTATGATAATATTACAAAGTCCTTTAATATTTTCGTTCAGTTGAACAGAAATCCAATACTTGAATACTCATGGGATCCGCCAATTATAGTGGAGATTCTTCGACATTATTCCTCGAGATCATCAATACGATCTGCTTCAGTCGATTGTGCCTGGCTCGAACAAAGCCTCTTTATTTAAATCTTAACACAACTAAATTCAAGCTATTGTATACAACGAAAATTGAATAAATATTATTATTATTAGTATCTCTTTTTTATCACGGATCAAGCCCGGTTTGATAGGCGTGCGCGGGGATATGTGTCCAACGCGTAGAGGCCCCTTTGAGAAGTTTAATGTAATTTTGTACGCCCGTCGTTATTACTATTATATATTATCTATATCTATAAAAGACGACAGACGTTGTCCTATCTTCTTAACAGTGAATATTGAATTCGAGTTGGTTTCGCGCAATCTGTCAAATGACTGATAGTTCTGTCAAACGACATAAAGTTACATTAGAAACGTTAATATGGCCTTTCAGTTTTCTTTAAATTTCTAATTTTCTGCGCCACTTTCTTATCTTTTGTTTCTTAGGAACCTTCTCCAGACAATGACAAATACAACATAAAAAGAAATAGCAAAATCGGTCCCGCCATTTATATAGATAAACTGACCGGCTGCCAAATCAACGCACAGCAGAACCCGCGCTGGGTCTAGAGATTCCAAATTCGGATGTTCCGTCTGAGGTGCACAATGTGCACATAGAAAGCATTTTTTAAAATTCTCGGCGACGACGTCGCGTCGCGGGCGCAAACAAGTTAGAAAAATTGCTATGTATCTTCTTGCATGACGGAAGATTCCAGACTTCCTTTTCACAAAGAACGCGTAACCATTCCTGCTCACTCTCTTCACAATAGCTGCACTCCAGGTAAAATGTAATGCGGGGTACACACCAGCGAGAAAAAGAGTGTTAGCAGGGTCATAGTTATATACAATTATAATATTATTTCAATTACATACATACTTTAAAATATTCTATGATATTGAGATATTAACGTGAGGTATATCTATAGATAATAGTAAAAGCTCGTTATTAATAGTACATTAGTACTATTACATAAACTGTAATTGTAAGTGTTTTTTTTTTTAAAAACGCCTATTTCACACAGACATTTAATATATTGAATGTCTGTGCTATTTCATTATTACATTTCCAGACAGTCGTATCTATTATGGTGTCGTCTTGCTACTATTTCTTAATCTATGGTATTTAGTTAGGTTACTATTATGTTATCTGTGATCAGGTATAACCACAAACTTTTTGGCGCGAACTTGGTAAGCGCGGTTGCGCTTCTAAACAAATTTTCATAATTTAACGTATATTGATATTAATTCATAATAGAGATAGTGTATTATGGTGCAAGTAATCATTTCAAATCAGTGGAATCTTTGATTTAAAGTCGGGGTTGTCGAGTGATTCCAAGAAGCCGTGCAAAACAGCAGAAAAATTGCACTATCGGTTTACTGTTGACTTATTAAATAATGAAGAAACAAGAAGGTTCCTGACGATATTTTTCGGCATGTCCCTGAAGCCGGGGGTAAGATAAAGAAATAATACACAAGACCCCCTAAAGGACATGATTCTAGAGCCGTAAACCTATTTGATAAATAAAAGCAAAATTACAGAACGAATGAAATCATTCGACGTGGACTTACGGCCCACCTGATGTGAAGCGATAACCATAGCCATATTAACGCTGGCAACCAACCTGGCAACATAAAATCTTTTTCAGATTTTTTTGGTTAAAGTTTATAAAATCTACACCGCTATGATTATTGTAAGAAATCTTTTATCATACACTAGCGACCCGCCCCGGCTTCGCACGGGTGCAATGCTGATACTAAATGTACTACAGAAGGTCTTTGCGCTTTGTCCTATCCAGTCCTTCTCCAGTTATAGGCACACGCCGCCGGCTCCGCGGCCGGTACCGCCACGGCCGTTATGTCCCTGCATTTTAAATGTGTAATATCTTCTAAACTATTCATTTAAATTACATGCTGTGAAGGGCCGTATTGATCTATATTAAATGCGCAATGTATTTAAGGTACTTAATTGGATAAGGATTAATTCTGTATTGCTTAAAATCGCTTCGTAAATAAGGCATTATTTCTTGTAAAAAGCAAAGGATAAAATAACGGTTATTGTGTGTTACCACTAAGAGATAGACATATACCATCGCGAACTTTTTTGTAGACCATTTTAAGGTGAACAATACTGTACTACATTATTTTGATCTATGTCGTTGGGTTCAGCCAGCGTTTGCAATGAAAGAGCAAAAAAATGTGTTTATTTATGACATCACATTAGAAACCTCTAAATTATTAGTGTTTTTCTACTATGTTATGCATATATTATACATATAAACTTTCCAGTTGAATCACTCTATCTATTAAAAAAAACCGCATCATAATCCGTTGCGTAGTTTCAAAGATTTAAGCATACATAGGGACATAGGGACAGAGAAAGCGACTTTGTTTTATACTATGTAGTGATACTTAAGAGCCCTATTACATTTGCACGCTGACGAGCTCTCGCGCAGTACTAAACCCGCGAAGGCCGCCGGTGCATCGTTTTTTGTAGTAATTTTGAAGTTATATTTATCGTTTGTAGTGAAATAAGATAATAAATTCATGCTACAAAGTTTATTCATCATGAAGTAACAATTATTCTCGTATAAATTTTGCTCAATAATATCATCGTTTATTCGAGAAATTAAAAGTTTATTTAAAGCGATTTTCGAAGTTTTTTTGGTTAAAAGAATGTTTTTTTTTTCTTTAATAAATCAATGATATTTCAAAATTCCGAGGCCGCTATGTACTATACGACTATATAACAAATAAGATTCTATTTTTTTTATTTCATTTGTTTGGAACAGTAGTACAATCCAGGAGCTCAAAATAGTGAATGCTCGCATTTTATGAAAATCTTTTTCTGCAATTTTGGGTTTATTTAAAAAGTTAAGCAAAATTTACAAAAAGCGAGGCCGCTATGTACTATGCGAATAGCTATTCTGTACTTTTCAATAAGTCAACATTGTTAATGTATTTTTGTTTCCGAGATCAAGAATGCCAAATTTGGCCATTTTACGCAAAAATCACAGTCAAAATGTAATATGGCTCTTAAAATCTTTGTCCATATGAAAAATCGTCCAAAATAAACATTTTATGTGCAATAAACATAACGGACAATATTTCAAATATTAATATAATAAAAAAATAGTGGCGATGTTTGGAAAGTTAAAAACAATAAACTTTATTGCCAATTGCTAAAATACAAAGAGGCTGGTCACTTTTCGTAACGGTGAGCAGTGCTGGGGTGACCAAATAAATGACTTTAACGGGACACTTTTTGTAGATACTAGGTCAGTGTTTGTTGGTCTATTCTATTCTATGACCAATAAAGAAAACATTTTTTTTTATATGAGAGGGGAGTAAACGAGCATGTGGGTCACCTGGTGGAAAGCAGTTACAATTAGCAGCCTATGTACGCCTGCAACACCAAGGGCATCACATGCTCATTTTTGTCCCTGTAAAAACCTCTTCACGCCTTTTTTGAAGAACCCGATGCTATAATAATTCCGCCGGTAATTCGGCTATGTTTTATTAGCTGTATTACCCTGCAGAATTCCTGTCTTACTACGATACTAGGTACTCTGATATGATAAAATTAAGAAAACAATGATTATTATTTATACCAATTGACCCCGCTTGCGTAGGTGGACCTTATCTTTGTAGATTGTGTCGATGCGACTCGCTTTTCTCAAGAAATGGATTCCAATTACATAGTTCCTTAATTAAATGATGTAAAAAGTATGATTTAATTGATTATCGAATAGCTAGCTATAATTACTTTGACTGCAAGGGCCGCGATTTCGATTGTCGCATTTGTGTGCAAGTGACAAACATTTGTGAGAATGAACATGTTTATCTTTATTGCCGCAAAACCCTTTCTTAGTTGATGCATACGTCATATAGCTCCCTTTATGCAAAATTTCAGTCCGATTGATACAGCAGTGCGAGCTATATCAATCGGGCTGGGTAGACTTAAGTTAAAATAAATAAATAAATGAATATTTATATGCATATTTTCGTTTATAAATATATTTAGACACCGTTTAGAAAGAATATCTAACGTAAGTTAGTATGTCAGTATGTGATTTAGTTATAAAGATAAATACAAATTAAAATCAAAAAAATCAAAATATACGTTCAAAAATAATCCAGAAAAGTCGAGTCCCACTTTTCTCCCCAACGTCGTGGTGACCACAGTCGCGGTATTTGACGTGTCAACCCGTGTCACATTGACCTCCGCGTCCGCTTTCTTTACCACGGTGTTAGGTTACCATCGTTAGATTACTCAGCATGTGATGAGCGGACTTCATAATAACTACACGCAGAGTAGGCGAGATTGTCGTTATCTGGAGCTGTCGTTCATCGAATTCCTCTGTATCAAATAAATTTTAATGTTCAAACTAGGTACCTATTAAGCCGAAGCAAACACGGCAAATTCTTGTATGTACACATGTGCACACTATAGGCACAGAATAATATACTATAGGGTCATAAATGCAGTGTCTAGCTTACTTGTGGCTTTGAATAAAATATGTATTCATTACGATATATAAAAAAAATAGTTTATTTTGTAGCTCTAATCATCATCTAGAAATAAATTTAAGAAACATTTTATATCACAATAAATACGTGTTTTGTTCAAAAGGTAAAGTGGTGACTACTACTGCACTTAAGACCCTTGATAGTTTGGCTACCTTTTTTTACACAACGCCATCTAGTCATAAACTAAACAAAGCTTAATATGGGTTCTAGATAACTGATTGTTATACGTACTCAAATACATTTTTTTATAAATACATACATATTATAAATAGAAAAGACGCATACAAGACAAATAGGTATGTTCATGAACACAAATGTGTGTCTCGTGCGACTATATAAAAACTTCATGTACTCTCTAATCTATAACTTTTTTCAACAAATAAGTATAATAATCTGAATCAGATTCAAATTGCACACGTGAATATCGATCATATTGGCATACCTAGTCACTTAGCTACCGTGCCACAGTATTACTATTACTACCGTTTTGCACTGTTTACCAGTTTTAAAAAAATGTGTTGTGTTGTTATATCTCCAATTATTTGAAATTCAATGATAAAATATACATAAAAATATAATAATATAATAAATAGAGAACACCCAAACCAAGACAATCAGCCATGCACACAAATATTATGTCTTGTGTGGGGATCGAAATGGCGACCTCGGAGTCATTGCTAACCATTTAACCACCGAGCTCGTCTTACATTACATACATAAAGTTTATATTTTAAGTATAGGTAGAGTTACATGCATATATGTTTTTATGCATTATCTGCAAGTAATTTTATTTCGCATTACAATGACTAATGAAAAAAGAAGCTAACATAGACCAATCTCCACAATATTTTGCTGAGCGACATTCAATAGAAGCATCTGTGGGGGCACGCAAGTACTCGCCCTATTACTCGACCGTCGCTAGGTAACGAACGTCTTTAGAGATTTTTTGCGCGCAGGTATCACTGGCAAAGAGACCTTTTATCCTTAATCCCGAACAATTGTCTGAGCTTGGGGTACGGAGAGTAGTGTGAGTGCACGCAGGTGTGCGCTCCTATTCAAAATCAACAAATCAAATTTCAAGCGCAGCTGCCAGGCACACGAGACCGACATAACCTAAGTAACAGTTAGGATAGGATACGCCTAGTTTTTAAGTTTAGTATTTTAGGCAGCACGTGACCTTGGCACGACGGCCTTGGAACTGAGGGGCGAACAAAGCATGGGAGCGAGTTGGCCGTTAAACAGGCCCTATGAATGCTCCGGAAACTCGCGACCCTCCGTTTTACTGTGGTGAATTGTGATGAGGACGGTTGCGCTCTCATATTTTGTCATTGTGCTCGCAAACCGGTATGGTGAATGCGTTCGGAGACGTTGCTTAACTTCAAAATCTAGATTTGTTACACGCCTGATACAATGGTTGAAGCAAAGTCGTTGGCAGATGGTATATGTCACACAATGCGCTCAATGTTATTGATTTCAAGTGCATAGAATATTTGCGAAAAAGTAGTAATTACTTGCCTACATGATAGTTTATATTATTTTTCACCACATATTGCAATGATCTATTTATTACTCGGATTCTTAAAAAGTAAAATTGGTTGAAAGGATTATTATACATACTTACTGTAATTTGTATATATCTTCTTTTGGTCAACATAACTCACCAATTAGAAAACTACTACACCTTCCGGTGAAAGAAAGACGGTGTCGTGTCAGAAACAGTCGGACAGGAGAATCAGAGAGCACCTTACCGAAAACCGTACAAACCAAATAACAATTTCTTAACTAGGGCGCTAGCTCTATCACATTGCTATCACATTGCTGTGATCTGAGGGCGCTAGTATAATGATGCAATAAAAATAATAAATAAATAGGTATTCCTGGACAAATTACACACTGCCATCTCTCAAGTCCCAAACTGAGCAAAGCTTACACTATGGGTACTAGATAACTGATATAATACTCAAATACATTTTTTTTTGTAAATATATTATATGTATAGAAAACACCCAGACCAAGATAAACAGACATGTTCATGCATACAAATACTTGTCTTGCGCGGGGATCGAACCCGCGACTTCGGAGTCAAAGCACCCATTGCTAGCCATTCAACCACCAAGCTCATCCAAATCACCAGAACGCTCCTGTCCTGAGAGTACTTCCTATTTTGCGTGCGATTTTGTAACTTCATTAAGAAACGTGTATTTGTTTACCACGTGTAAAAATGCTATGTTGCATTAGAATCCTATCGTAGGTCCCTTTACCGTAGACTGCACCGATAGATGCATAATATAATGCCTCCCCAAGGGAATACCACACACGTGTCTGTCCGAATACAGTCATCTACAACACAGTGACGTTAGTTTGACCGTGAGCTTTAACAATAAAACAGCTGACTAAAGTGTCAGAGTAATAAAAATAAAAGGGTGAATTCAGGGTCGCAAAGTTGCATTGACGGCAAAACGTTGGGGTCTCCACACAAGAAAAAAGTTATTTGTTATTGATTAAACTGCTATGAGTTTTTTCCAGTGTGTAATGTAGTTTGCAATGATGATATATTTCTATAGATATGCCACTAAGCGACAAATATCAACGTCCGTAAAGTGAGCCAATTGTCTTACCACACAATTGATTGAAATTGGTAAAAATTCTGCATATTATTGCGAAAATGCAAAATTTATGTTTGCAAAATAATTAAAGCCCAAGAGATTACATATCACGCGAAAGTAGACAATAGTAATTGATTTTAACACGTATTTTAGTCAATATCATATTTTTTTTAGGAAAATATTAAATTGATCCACTAAAATAACCTGATTTGCTCATAAAAATTACCCTGATAGCACATCAAATCCTGCATTACATATGCAATAAGTATTTTTTGATGTGCAAAATAGTTTAGGCTAAGTTAGCAATGGATTTATTTGATGTTACGTTAAATAGTATCCATTTTTATGTAGCAGTCTAATGAACAACAAATTTCTTTTTTATAACGAAACCCCAACGTTAGTAATTGACGTCAATGCAAGTTTGTCACCCTTTTTATTACTTATATTTTTATTACTTACATAATACATCTACTGTGATACTTCAATCAGCTGTTTTATTTTAGTCAAAACTTTGATATTATTATTTGTAATATTTTATATTTTTTGCAATAGTATATCGCCGATTCTCATGACCGTCAACTTCAATCTAATCATCCTCTCATTGTAGAAAGCTCCCATATACTTTACATTCGTTCAACTTCGTTACATTAAAAAAAACTGCATAGATAGTGTATGTGTATCAGATTTTATATGCCGCCTCGGTTAGGCGTTAAAATTATTCAGCTCGTTACTCGTCAGCCAGACTTATTAGTCAGCCAGCACCTCATAGCGCCATCTGTGTCTATAGAAATGAACTACTAATATCGATAAACCGGAATTGTCCTAATTTTATTCTCAATTTATGGTCAGCATCAGCACCCAAACCGAATTAAGAAAAAAAAATCAAATACATGCCTACATATTTTCTTACAGCACACCGGATGAAAACAAGCATACAGCCCACTTGATGTGAAGCTTATAGACGCTTGGAACTAGCAGCCACCCCTACAGTGAAAGCAGCAATTCCTTCCCATTTCCTATTTTTAACAGACTTAATAAAGGAGATTCACAAATCTAATGCATGTTTGTCTATATCTAGGCAGATAGCGATGCGGCAATTGAAATTTTTAAATAAATGATAATATTGTCTTTCAGGCAGAAAATAAAATGAGATGGTCTTATATAAATTTCATTACGATTTAATCATAGAAACAAGTTATTAACCGATTTTTCAATGAATCTTTTATTAGTAGAAAAAAAAATACCATATCATAAGGGTTAAAGTGTGTTAATTACGATGTGTACTAAATTTGAATTGTAATTGTTGTATTCGGTATTTGAATATCAAACACAAAGACATATTGGCAAGTTTCTTTCAAGCATTTCTTCTTCTCCAATGGTCAATACAGACTTATTTTTATACTACGTCGGGTGGCAGACAAGCATACAGCGGTTACCGTAGCCATATTAACGCTCGCAACTTAAAATATCGCTCGTGCGCCGCCACCCCCGCTGCCAACGCAGCATCTCTTTCCTTTCTGGTAACCTCACTCCCAAAGGAATTGTTATTTGGCTGCGGTATTCTGTGAGGTGGAGGTACATTCCCCAGTCGGGTAGCTTACAATTATTACGCTTCCTACCTATCTTTTCGCCAGTTTCGTTTACTTTGTCTTAAGGATGTGTCGTCGACGGGTTTGCCGTCAACGAAACGAGACCGTTTATCCACAACGATAAACTGGTTTAAAAAACAGTCTAATTTTCGACTAGTTTACGTCGTCGACTAGTGGTGGGTGTCGTCGACGATTTTACAGTCGACGCAACGAGACCGTTTACCGTCGACGATGAACTAGTTTAAAAAAAAAACAGTCTAATTTCGACTAGTTTACGTCGTCGACGTGGTGGGTGGGTCGTCGACGATTTTACAGTCGACGCAACGAGACCGTTTACCGTCGACGATGAACTAGTTTAAAAAAAAACAGTCTAATTTCGACTAGTTTACGTCGTCGACGTGGTGGGTGGGTCGTCGACGTTTTTTTTTGTTTGTTTAGTTTTGGTCTTGGTTTTGGTTTTGGTTTTCGTTTTGGTTTTGGTTTTGGTTTTGGTTTCGTTACGGGATTTCTTCATTCGGTCGCCGCGCTCAAAGCCCGCGATAAAAGCTATGCAATAAAAACAGTCTAATTTTCGACTAGTTTACGTCCTCATCGATAAGACTATTTCTTGACATAAACGATTGGTAAACGTAAACGAACGAAAATCGTCACTAAACGAGACGAGACGATCGCGACGCGACGCAACGGACTCATCAACCAGTCGACGAATAAACTAGTTTATCTGTGAACTGTAAACTAGTTTAATCGTTCACGCACAAAAAACGGTTCGTTCATTCAACGCCCATCCCTACTTGTCTGTCAGCAGGGTGAAGAACCTTTTACACCCCAAATTCATTCAATTTTCAATGATAGACATTATATTCTAATTGATTGACAAATTACACAGCGCCATCTAGTCCCAAACTAAGCAAAGATTGTACTATGGGTACTAGATAACTGAGGGGCGATTCTCGTAATTAAAATATAGTCAAAATTCAGTTTCGATCTCACAAATGTCACATTTGGTATTCTCGTAACACAATATGTAACTTCAAAATTATATTTAAGCGGGATTATATCGTAATATAAGTGAAAATTAAACAAACTAAGAATGTTACTTTGCCAACAACAAGAATTGATAATAATTAATTAATGTAATCACGTATATAATTTTAGTCAATTCACAATTCAATCTCGATTCTAATTTGTTAAGTTTGAGAGCTGTGCAAACGTACCCTGTACGTTGTACAGCTCTCAAAATTAACAAATTGAAGTGTCAGTGGGCTCAGTGGGCGGCCACATCTGCCGAGTCAGCAAAAAGTGTATCAGAAGGCCAATTCTCGTATTTTTTCTACGATCGCAGATTGAAAGTTGACCTACAGCTACATGCGCCCCTGTATGCCAACCTTTCGGTTATATCACAGAATTGCGAGCTCTCGTCTAGTATACCAACCAGACGAGAGGACCTTTACCCGCACCGCTCTTGCGCTCGGTAAACCAACCGAGCACGCAAGCAGATTGGTACCCTACCGCCGAAGCGGAAGCCGATTACCATCTAAATTTTTGATAGCCAAAATGGATCTGGTATTTTTTTGTGGCAGTGCCGAAATAAGCTTTATTTCGGCACTGCCCAATAAAACTACACCTAGCGAAAATCTGATTTATATATTAGTTTGGATTTTTGAACCCCGGATGACACAGAAACGATCTTGCGATTTTTTAACAAACAACAAATTTTCCTATAATCATGTTGTGCCATCTAGCATATAAATAGCATAGGAAATTCGTTTGCAATAGATCCCGTTGTAACGAACTACTGACCGAGCTTCCATCGGCAGTTATAAGGAACCAAATTTTTACAGATTTGGATTTTAATTCAATGTACTTTCGTCCCTGTAAATTTCTATATTGTAAAATTTCATAGAATGAATCCAATAGTTACAAGAGGTATTACAGCCGCCCAGTTAGCAAGAATTGGGCCGATTGAGATTTAGAAATGAAACCACACGTGCGTGTTACCACCATTTATTGGAATTTTCCTAAAAAAATTGAATAAAAAATATTGTATTTCATCAACATGTTATTTTAGAAATGAATATTATACAGTTGTAGAAAATTAGCCCTCGGCGCTCCGCGTGCGTCAGTTAACAATTATTATTATTACATATTATTATTACGACCAAATCGCTTTGTTCCTACTGCGAAGTACACGGCAATAAGTTGGCACACCAACAGACAACTGGACAAATAAAGTTTTGCCATTTGTTCATACACTATAGGGGAAAACACGAAGATTAAAATAAGTCTATTTGTGTGCCAATCCATGCCATGGACTGTCTTCACTTCACTGCACGATGTTGAAACAAAATAATTCTTTATACATTTTTTTTTCTTCTATACAGATTTTTTATTATTATTTAAGAATATAAGCAATTGTTTTTTAACATATTAATGATTACTAATATTCTTATTAGCCACATTCAACATTCAACTTGAGTGATAACCTAACTAACGAACATTGAAATTTGTTAGTCTCGATTTTAACTAGTGATGAAGATGATGTAGGTAGATGAAGAAGAGATACAAATGTCAAGTATTTAGATTTTAACTAGCTTTAGTAACATTTAGACAGAAACATTACCAGTTAAACACACAATGATCATGACGTCACATAGATGATGCAAAAATTATACATATTATGCTGATGATTTATTACTCGACTTTCTAAACAATTACATATAACAACGTGTACCTAACCGTTGCATTTTACTTAAATATATTTTCAAACGCATACAATCCCAAATAAAACTACAACAAATATACACTGATAACAAACATAATTGAGAAACACACGTCAAAAACAACTACCGCTGTCATACGTCCATGTTGTTCTAAAATGATTATTTTTATATACATAAACCTTGATTGTGTTTTTTTTTGTCTGAATGAGAGTTTAATCAAAAAATGGAGTTTACACGTTTCCCTATTTAATAAATATACCTACCATGGAAAGACGTCATTAGGTGTTTGAAACCATTTTTTTATTTGCATCCCTCAAAAGGTAACACCGAAACTTAAAATTGATACCAAGGCTATACTCAATCATCCAAAAATATTTAAGCAGCCTTTGTGTATATACGTAACCAAGCGATACGCTCTCGAACTAAAGTTCTGGAATGTTCAACGGTGAAGAACACGTTGTAAATTATTCGCGCAGTGAAATGTAGAACTATGGAGACTAGGCAACGATTTGATCATCAAAGTACACTTATATTTGGTGAGGCGCCCGGGGCAGTGTTTCTGCGCCGTCCTGCCTGTCTGTATGGGGGTGCGTCTGTTGGAACGTTGTGTGTGTGTGGGACGGCGCGGTGTCTTGTCAGTCTCACTCGCTGCTCTTAAACTAATCTTCCTCTTCACCGCTCTCAGACTCTGGGAATTCAGAGAAAACATCATTAGTATATAGTAAATAATTATTCATATAAATACGATTGGAAATTTTAGTTAGTTTTAGCTTGAATCCTGGTGAAATAACAAATTCAATTTGACGAGCCCGCTAGTCCAATGGCTAGCAATGACCACCAGAGGGTCGTGAGTTCGATCCCCGTACAAGACAAACATTTGTATGGTCTGTTTGTCTTGGTCTGAGTGTTTTCTATGTATATTATAAGTATGTATTTACAAAGAAAATATTTAAGTACATTTATCAGTTGTTGTCTAGTACACATAGTACAAGCTTTGCTCTTATTTTGGGACTAGATGGCGCTGTGTAATTTGTCCAGAAATATTTATTTATTTAAAGCTAGCTAAGCCGATTAAGCACTTTGGATATGTGACATGAAAATTGTTTATTTTCATTGTGACAAGAATACTATCTTATTTGTATATAGTTTGCAATAAATGATATTTGTAATCAGTGGTGTCATTTTCAGTTTCATTCAAAACCACGCACGCATCTATTACAAATCTAATAAAAATCTTTCATATGCACTTGGACTTATCGTCAGAGTGAATCCCTGGTGAATTCATTAGCAAATAATAACATTAGCAAAATATTAATATGTTGTGTGGCCAGTGAGATCAGCCTGCCAAAGAGAGCAGTGGCCGAGGATGTTCCACACATTAATGTAGCACACTCCGATACCGAGACACGCGATGTATGTACGCGGACCGGCTCTAACTGTGTGCAAGAAAAAAAACAAGTCACGACTTCCGAATCGTGTTCATCGACATCAACCGATGATTATCTCATTGCTGGGATACGAGTCTCCCTACAATCGAAGGGGTTTAGAGCGTACTCCACCACGCTGCTCAACTGCGGGTTGGCGGAGTAATCGTGTTCATAATACACTAAGTACTAACAGCCCCCTTACCACCATCTCTTATTGCGATTCAATAACTGAATAGATTGCTTATTCATACCAATGAATAAGCGACTCTAGTCCATTTGAATGAATAAGCGACTCTAGTCCATTTGAAATAGAGTCGCTTATTCATTGGTTTTCAATATTCATGCGATTCAATAACTGAATAGAAGAATGCTTATTAATATAAGCATTCTATTCAGTTATTGAATCGCAGTAAGAGATGGTGGTAAGGGGCTGGTACATTTTTATTCAGGCATCAAAATCAAATACTATTATGAATTTTAATAAAAAATATTAAAATATAATAAATTATTTATCAGAAAATTATAACTGCACAATTTACTAAAACTACAAACAATTTACTTTGTAATTTTTTTATTATTATATATTGTTAAAATTTTGTCAGCTTTAGCACCAATTTAGGAAATGAGAAACTTGTCAAAGTTTCGCGAACTGAGTTAAAAAAAATCATTTTTGGTACTATGTTACAATATGAAACAAAACATCATATTTCGCGCTATATTTATTTCGCTATGTGCATTAAAAATAACTATGTAACATATCATTATTAGAAAAAAATATAGTAATTTGTTAAAAAAAAAAAATTTTTACGGACGATTTCGTAACCCGTTTTCTTCCCGATATCTTCAGGAAAAATAAAAACGACGAAAGCAAAAGAAAAATAAGATCATCAAAATAAAGAAGCCTTAGAAAAATGAACATACCCTCCTCTGCACTCTGCAGCCAATCAACAAACTTCTTCATCTGGTCGAGGAACATGACCTTGCCCTTGCTGGAGTTGGGGTCGCGGTACCACTTCAGGATCACCTCCTCAGAGAGCACGTTCGTCTTGTACAGCATCAGCACCAGCTTGCTGAACGCCTTCATGAAGCTCATGTTCTCGTAGCAGTACTCTTGGACCTGGCCAATTTAAATTAATTATTAACTTGATTAACATGAATAACTAAATAATAATATACTATATTTTTTATTTAGTATACAAATTTTGGGATGTAAGCGGCTCTGGCAAAAGAGAGGAAGGGTATGTAGTGTATGTACAGCATATTTGTAAGTTGCCAGACTGACGAAGTACCTCCACCTCACAGAATACCACAGCCAAATAACAATTCCCTTGAGGATTGTTGTGTTCCTGCGAGTGAGTAATGTCACCAGAGAGGAACGAGTTGCTGCATTGGCAGCGAACGATAATTCATGTTGCAAGCAATAATATGACTACAGAAACCGCTTCACATCAGACGAGCCATATGCTAGTCTGCCACCTAATGTGGTATAGAAAAAATACAAAATTTGAGTGTATAATAAGTGTGGAATTTCCGTTTTCCAAGGCGATTAAAGATCAGTCAACAACTGATCTGTGGCACATTCATAGTAAACGTTATGTTTGGCACATAACTAAGGGGGCGGTACCCGTCCATGATATACAATATTGGTATGAAATTTTAACGTAAAACTTCATGGACATGAGGTGTCAAAAACCATTAATTAAATGGACAAGGTACAGTGCGCCACTTTCTTCGTAAGAACTGTTCTCATTTGAGCCATTTGGCATTTGGCAACCCTTGAGCACTTTTGTATGAAAAAAGACAAAGTTGCTATTGTTAATAAATTTAGTTCCCTTTCTACTCTTTTGTGTTCCACTGTAGTGTTTGTTGTGTTTCAATCAAATCAACCAGCGACAGTGGTCGCAGGCCGAAGATGTTCCACACGATAATGTCGCACACTTCGACACCGAGCCGCGCAAACTACACGGTCCGGCTCTAATCGTGTGCACTTCCAACGGGAAAAACTGCTGTATAGATGGCGCCACCACTGGCCAGCATGTTAGACTAGGCCAGGAGACATCGAGTCGCCCTTTGAAAAATTGTTCACCGCGATAGAGAGCGGCTACGTCTGGGCATTCGCCTTGAATATCGAAACTAATCTGCTTTCCCGATAAAAATAAATGAGCTTAATTTAGATAATACATTTATTGTGTTGACTTACATTAGTTTGTTAGTTGTATACAGCTGGCTTTTTCAAAGGTATTAATAATAATACCTTTGAAAAAGCAAGCTACATACAGACAATGCGCAAGCGTCTACGGCACAAATATAACTTCTAATAAATCGTTTAAAAAATCATCGAAATGGTCGTCGTGAATCCTTGATTCATTCCACTGCTGGGATGCAGGTATCTCTATCGCAGGAGTTACTCCAATACTCCAGTTCACTACTCTACTGCGTCTATCTACTTCTGATTAGTGGAAGCAGATAGAAGGAATTATTTGTAATTACCTTTACCAGTTGATGAATAAATTAGAGCATTTTACCGTAAACCATAAACACACAATACAAGGAATACTCGCGCATTGTTACTCGAACCTGCTAACGCATCTCATATAATCTCGACCTCACTCACTCACTAGCAGGGGCATAACAATGAAGATATTATTCTCCCAGGAACATAACACTCAAGAATATTACTTGCCTGTACTCTTCTTTGAAGTGGAAGTTCCCCAGTCAGGCGCGATATGCCCTACTACACCGAACTGGATGAATTTATTTAGTCAGTTTATGTTGACACGTAACGAACGACCTGCCCAAATTCAGATTACTTACCTTCGTAAGCAATGCAATCTCGGCCTTAGCAGACTGCGCGAACGCGGCCAACAGCGGCGTATAGTGTCGTAGATGTTTCGCCGCCTGCTCCGCTAACAGTTCCTCCTTCTTATTCCACTCGCCGCGGGACATCACGCACTGCCAGATCTAAAAAAATACAGCTACATTAAACACTGCATTTTCTACTTTAACACTTTTGAAATATGGTTGATTGTAGGTAATCAGGCTGCCGTGTCGACATGGCGCTGCGAGTAACCGTCACAAGCATCGTGTAGACCGAAAGACTCGGTCGTAACGCGCTCGTGACTTCACTTCACAGCGCTCTGACTCGTCATCGGGTATCATCATTTTAGTTTTATTTCGAACTTATTGTACAGATGGGTTGGGGTACTAGAAGCACATCGGGCTCGTCGTCAACCCTTATTACGGGTATACGGGTCTCCCCTCAAACGGGGTTTTTATGCATGGGTATGCACCACCATAATGCTCGACTGCGGGTTGGCTCAGTTCAGTTTAGTTTATTCATTAACAAATATACATTGCGTTTGATCGTGTAATAGTGTAAAGTAGTACTCACGATGGCGACGACCTCGTGCTCGGGTATGGAGTGTTTGGCGGCCATGTCGCGCAGCTCCTGGATGAGGTCCCTCACCGGTTTCTCGTCAGCCAGCTCGTCCAGCAGCGCCTGCGTCAGCTCTCGGCGAGCCTCCTGCAATAACATACCACGAAATAACGTCAGACAACCTACAAAAGGGCCAATTAAAGACTTCTTTCATGATACATGATTTTTATTTGTCTCAAAGTTAGTACATAATATATGGTAAATACAGTTCTACTTAGTACCTTTTATAGGCATTTCAAATGTTGAGGACAGCTAATCCTTCTTAAACCCCTGACCAAGAAAAATACGGTGTTTGCTAGGTGCTCAAGTACACGGCAGAAGTGAAAACTATCTCTCACTCCCTCCCTGCTGACTATATAAGAACGAGCGTTACATATACGAATGTGTCGTGTACATACTCAAGCGTGATGGTTCAGTCGCATTCACTAGACAGAAAATAATGTGCCCAGGGCGACTGAAGATTTCCCTTAGGGGCCATCCATTAATCACGTGAGGTTCTATTTGCACTTTTAAACACCTCCCCCCCACCCTCCCCTTGGTGATACTTGGTGAGGTGTAAGTCACCCCAAGGACTTTCACAATGATCGGTTCTGTACCATTCTATATCACTATCATTCAAGTTACTCATATTCCTTTATAAAATAGAAATGGTGATCTTCAAACGGTGAGACAGATTTTCTAAAATCATTATAAGAACAATTGATACTTATATCATCTCTTTCAGTCACCAAGTGAAGTCTCATCAGTGTAGCAGTTACGATGCCATAGACAGACGCAGAGAGAGACTATGTGGATGCCATGCCATTTTGATAACAAAAAGAGTACTTATCCAATTAAGCTACTAGGATTGATTTGTGATGGTGAAAGTTTGGGGTGAGAAGGTGGAAGAGTTTATTAGTTTGTATTTACTGCTGTAAAGCCGCAGTGTGGCCCCATCTACATATTAAGTATATATACTAGTAAGCAGACATAGTAGCCTATCATTGCAAATGGGATTCTGCCATTTTTTTAATAACATCAAACATTATTATTATTTAACAGTTAATTTAATAAGGTCTAATCTACAAGTGTAACATTTAAAAGAAACCTCTGTAATCAATTCTGTGACTAATGTCTTGTATACCTGCGATGCCTGCGCACGATGTAACTTGAGCAATTCCGCGAGGCCGCGCGATGCAAACGAAGACGCCAGCACGTCCTCGCTGCGACGGTTCAGGGGAAGGAATTCCAGCAGCCTGGACACAAACGTTTGAATTAGCGTTACTGAATATAACAAAAAATTGACAGAACATACGAAAATAACTCTTTTACCCGACTTCTACTTATAATTTACTAATTATATTAAATACTAGCGGCCCGACCACGCTTCGCTGTGGCTCAATCTTTTCGTTTCCATCCATTTCCTTAGAGATGGCGCTGTATGTGAAAAAAGATTTTCCCGCTTTTCTTTTCAATTTTTTCCAGAATTTTCTTTGCTATAAACCTCACGGAGCCCGAGACCTTTCCAACGAATGCAAAACCGTGGAAATCGGTTCGTGCGTTCTGGAGTTATAGCGTCAGGAAGGAAAACCCGACTTATTTTTATATAGTAGATAAATGTCTAATAAACTCAAATAGTTCGTTGGTATGTCCAGAAAAAGGGGTTTGGACTTGTCAACAAACTATTTCGTGAAGGAACTCAGAGAGTGGATGTCATGACATCTACTGACTGAGCGACGTTGTTGTCTTGCGTTCATTCTTTACTCTTGGAACCCTAACTTGTAATGGTATAAAATGACTATGACAGGGAAATCATAAGGAAAGAGGAAAAAGGGGGACAAGACTTGGGAGAGTCGTAACATCGATATGCTTTTGTGAAGCATATCGATGTTACGACTCTCCCAAGTCTTGTCCCCCTTTTTCCTCTTTCCTTCCTCCTCTTTCCTTTCCTTATGAAAGAAATAGATGCATTATTTGTCACTACTCAATAAGCTCTCCACAATAACCATGTGGAGAAATGAAATTATTTATTCTGTCATTGGGCCCTTGTGGGCACTTATCTCACACACAAGCACACACATCTATACACATCTTACATATTTTTATTAATAATATTCTTATTTTTTGACATTATTTTTAACCGACTTCAAAAAAGGAGGAGGTTCTCAATTCGACTGATTTTTTTTTGTATGTATGTTATTTGATATCTTCACGAATTGTGAACCGATTTTCAAAATTCTTTTTTTATTTGAAAGGGTATGATTGCAAGGTGGTCCCATATTCACCAAGTCAGGATCTGATGATAGGATCCCAGGGAAATCAAGGGAAACTCTTAAATTTTATAAGCATGTATGGTCAAATTCTTTTTTTTTATTTGAAAGGGTATGATTGCGAAGTGGTCCCATATTCACCAAGTCAGGGTCTGGTGACGGGATCCCAGAAAAATAGATGGAAACCCTTAAATTTGTCCTGTTGCCAGCTGAAGTCGGTTGTTATTTTTTCTTAAAAACCGTTATTATCTACTAGCATTTCGAAGAAATGCTTGAAAGAGACTCCTAAAGTACTTCGAGAACCTGACAATTTAGAACATCTAAATACAAGTATCTAGTAGAAGTACATCTACAAAATGAACTAACATCATCAGGGAAACCACTTAGTGTAGCATTCCAGTGACTATTTAATATGCTGACGAAATAGAAGCTCGTAAGAAATTGGATCCATAGTCATGATCACGACCTTCAATCATGAGGAACCAATGAAGAAGCCAGTAGGCCTGCCTCAATAGGCAGTTCCCTGATGGTACCAATCAACTGTTGCAACATTAATGACTCCGCCGCAATCATACGAAGAGCCAGTACATGCCGCGTCGCTCTGCCCCTCCATTATAGCGCCGTTCTATATAGAAATCGACGCAAGTATAATGTTGGGATTTTTTAAACATTTTATCCCGAGAAGTCAGCTTAATGTAAAACTATCATTGTAGACTATAGTCGTTACAACTCACGCAAGAAGAATAGTAATCTACAGAGACGGACTTAGGTTAAAGTGGACCCTAGGCAACATTGTAATTCCAGAGCTATTTTCCTGTCATGACACATACTTTGTGTTATTAAAAACCTAATTTTCGGGCCTCAAAAATTACGGGCCCTAGGTCCGGCCCTGGTAATCTATCTATTATGTGCCACGCCAGCGGCTCCTCTCGCGGGTTCTTTTTTTGGAATTGAATCGTATGTTCACAGCTTATTAAAGCTGTACCCTTACTAAAGCTGAACGCACATATATCCGAACCGAACGAACCGAATTTTAGAATTCTTGTGTCATTGACACAAGAACATCACACACACCTATCCCGAGCCGAATCGTCCGAATCGGAAGGAAAGCCAAAAATCAGAATTTCTGATAACGTCATCAGATTCGGCACGGATGTCGCCATCAGATGCGGACGAATCGACGGATGCGAAAGACAGTATTACCTTAGAGTATAATAGGTCTTTACCTATGAAATTGCCGTTCTACATTACTGGCCATTTCAAATCAAAATAATTTTTGTTTGGCTAAGAATTCTAATTTCAAATTATTTTTATTTTAAAAACATGGAATTCTTTTTCCAAAAGTAGTCATTTGTTTATTGATTAGTGTTACATTTTCATCGCATTTTAATCTTTTTCGTCATCATGGATACGTTAAAAAGTCGAGTAATTATGGAATATGAGTACCGTCGTGGCAGCAACGCGGCACAAGCGGCACGCAACATCAACGACGTTTACGGAGCTAACACTACAAACCAACGCACCACCTGTTATTGGTTTGCTCGCTTCCGTTCTGGAAATTTCGACCTGAAAATTGAACCTCGCGGTCGTCCGAAGACTTTGGTCGACAATGACAAAAACTTAAAAATCGAACCATATTAACGCTCGCAACATGAAATATTGCTTGCACGCCACCACCTCTTTCCTTCCTGGTGACCTCACTCACTCGCAGGAACATAATAAACTTTACGGGAATATTTATTTGGCTGATATTTGACGGTACCTGCCCTCGAGCTGTCCTCTCTTCAGCGCGGTGACCAGCGAGGTGACGCCCCGCTCCTGCTTCACGGTGGAGAACACCTCCAGAACGAAGTCCAGGGCCAGGTTGTCCTTCAGGATGTGCTCGTTGACCAGCACCAGGAGCACGGACGGTGGCACACATCCGTTACCTATACAAACACAATATTACCTTATAACAGATATACATAAAAATTAATGTTTGTCTGTATGTGCTTTATGCATTCGTTTACCGCTCATCCGATTACAATGAAACTTTGGTGGGATAGTCTGGGTATACTGGGTAAGGTTTAGACATGACAACGTCTGTCAGGTCAGATAAATTCAAATTACAAAACTTATTCGTTGTGAGTTCCAAGTCATATGTAATTGTACCCCAATAAAACAAATTTTCAAACAACATATATACATGTACTTTAAAATGTTATTTAGTCTTCTGTATACATTATAAATACTATTTCATTAGTCTAGTCTCATAGTATTATATTTTATTACTTAAATTTACTTTTGTTTGCTTCTTCAGAACAGCATTTGTAACTTTCTGCTTATCGCAAAGGTGATAATGCTTTTAGCGTTAAATCTGCTTTATGGGTACAATATATATATATACAATTTTGTAGTCCACAAAGTTAAATGAAATAGGTAAACAAAACCAAAAATACTAAATAGTGTATTTCTTGTGTGCTGTACGTACCAATCCACAGGGCCGTCATACGCGCCAGTTTGATGCGCTGTGGAGGCTCGAAACCCTTCAGGTAAACCAAGACCTTTAATAGAAAACATGGATATTAATAACACAATTCGTCACCACAGAGTACCTACATATACAATTGAGCGAGCATTAAATATATATTCAAAGAAACCATGATCACGCATATGTGGGAGGTAGGGTTCCCAACCCTCCCGGATTGCCCGGGAGACTCCGGTAATATTGGTTAGTCTCCCGACCTCCCGGCGAACAATAATTTCTCCAGTTTTTTCAAAAAATTATACTCTTCGTACTACATCGTTGAAGAAAATAAAGTGGAGTTACGCTGGGTTGACATCCATGATATATCCATGTTCCAAAATTGAAAAAAAAATTGTCACGTTTGTACTTTCTATTCCTGTCTCTTTATTCTTCTTACGAGAGTGTGTTCAGCATAATGGAACAAGCAAGGAGCAAAGAAAGAAACCAAATGAGTATTTCTTTAGTAAATTTAAAAATAAAACTTGTATATGTTTATTCTACTCCCCCTCCCATTTTACATCCATAAAAGGTCTCCCAGATTAGAATTTTCAAGAGTTGGCAACCCTAGTGGGAGGTAAAGTGCAAAAGGACTAAGAGAAACATGATTTGACGAACAATATCAACAAGTTTGTGTTCCTACAGTACAAACATATCAAAGTACAGAAGGCCAATTCTCGGTAATTTTTCTACGAACGCAAATTGAAAGTTGACCGAATCGAGATTGAATTGTGAATTGAATGACTAAAATTATATAGGTACTTGATTTCATTAATTATTATCAATTCATGTTATTGGCAAAGTAACATTCTTAGTTTGTTTAATTTTGACTCATATTTCGATATAATAACGCTTAAATTTAATTTTGAAGTTACATATTTGTTACAAGAATACCAAATGTGACATCTATGAGATCGAGACTGGATCGAAACTGAATTTTGACTATATTTTAATTACGAGAATTGCCCCTCAGGTAACAAAATTGTTCTTTCATCATTAAATAACCTTCACTTAGTTCTATATCATCCCTAGATACGGTCTAGAAAGTTCGGAGGGTATTATTCTCCAGAGTTCAGAAATGTTAAGAAATTATAAAATGTTTTCTTTTAGGTTATGCTTGACCATACCACAGTACAAGTACTTCCAGTACTATGTAAATATACATCCAACGAACTAGCAGTCTTAATGTTCTGTGCATTTAAAGTGTGTACCCTTTTTAGCTTAAATTTGTAACTGTATGGTTAAGTTGGAATGTTGAAGAATAAGAGTGACGAATTACTTAAATATAGCATGTCTACACTTATTGAAACAATATAAGCTATTTTTCTATACATTATATGAACACTAAAAAATTTCGACAAACTTATCCCCGAAGAGATCTTTTATGAATATTGTAAAATCAATGTTTTATGTTAGGACCTTTACAGTAAACTTTTTCGTAAGACAACTAATAATATAAGAGTAATCTTCTTTGAACATTATATATTTTTTTTAGAAAAATTCACCTCGGTGTTTGCACCCACGACCTCTCGATGACCGGTCGAGTGCTGTTCCAACAGAGCTACCAGGAAGCTTTGTGTTGGTGACGAATTTTTGCATTTTTATATTTTTACTGCGTGAGTCACAGTGTGGCGCCATCTACCTATTAAATATTACACTACTAAAACATAATATTCTGGCAAGTTGGCCGCAAATAACTATTTAAAAGATAATAATTCTTTGAACATGTTAACTCACCTTCTTCATTTCCTCCTCGAACATCTTCTCCAGGTATTTGTACCGACGCATCAGCTTCACAAACACCTGTGGAAGGAACACATCCCTCGTTACAACTGTGACATGAGAAGACGCCCTGTGTATCTTATAAATAATTATTATCAGCATATATTGAACGAGAAAGGGTTTCTCAACACGTGAGTTCAGGACTCTAGCCATGTTTTTCATCATTTTAGAACTAATCCTCACCTACATTGTAGCATTTTATGTACTACTACTAAACTAATACTCATTAATTCAATATTTCTTTCATCAATCCTTATTCATCCCACTGCTGGGGTACGGCTCTCCCCTCAATCAAAGGGGTTTAGAGTGTAATCCACCAGAGTGCTCAACTGTGGGTTGGCGTGGTTTTTAGGCGGCTTGAAAAGACTGGCCTCCGTCTTTTCAAGCCGCCTAAAGACCACTGAGTTGGCTTAACGTGCCCTCCGAAGCACGAAGGAGCTCGAGATAAATAAACCCATCAATGGGCAGGCTACGGCCGACGTTACATAACTTGCGTGTTTCGATTAGACTAACTCGCGCGCAACCAGGCCATCGAGCTCCTCAATATCTCTTTGTTTGTATTTTATGCGTAGCCATATCATTCTTCTCTACTTTGTCAATTTTTTTTGTCGGGTGGCAGACAAGCATTCGGCCCACCTGATGTGAAGCGGTTACCCTAGCCATATTAACGATCGCAACACAAAATATCGCTCGCGGGATTCCCTCAAGAAATAACCTCATGGGATGGGTGTTCTTAGGAAATAACGATGTCAACCGCTCCTGGCGTGCCGCGTTGGCAACGTTTTAGCACAAGCTCCTTATATCATTTAAAAACATAATATTAGAATGATTACCATAACAAAAAAGCAATTCAATTACCTGTTCGAAGTTACGCATAGTATCCATGTCCTCGTTGGCTGCGAAGATGCATGTGTTGGTCTTTGGCGACTCGCCGTCCATAGACACCGAGCCGCCAGGAACTGGAAATAGACTATTTATTACTTGATGTTCGACCATAGATAATTTTGATTAATCAATATAATTTAGATCAGGTATGAACGAACGAATAGTGTGTCCACATTAATTTCAGGACTCTAGCCAAAGATATCATCATTTAAATTGTTTTAATACTGATTGCATATTCCAGTCAGCAGAGGAAATAAGCAGACAGGCTGTGAATTTGAAGTTTTTAGGAATTAATTTGTATCTAGCTATTCATTATTTTATTGGTTTTATAACCAGGCTAGCTGAAATAGATCTCTTTTTCTGTACAATAAATGCATATTTATGACGAGGTCGGTGGCGTAGCCGTCAATGACGCGGCTTCAACACCAACGCTCGTGGGTTCGATTCCCACATAGGACAAACATTTGTGTGCATGAACATGTCTATTTGTCTTAGTCTGGGTGTTGTCTAAGTATCGTATGTATTTATAAAAAAAAAAATGTATTTACGTATGTTTATCAGTTGTCTAGTACCCATAACACAAGCTTCGCTTTTGTCTGACAATATTTATTTATTTTATTTATTTATTATATAAATAAATAAATAAATATTGTCTGGACAATTTACACAGCGCCATCTAGTCCCAAATTAAGCGTAAATCTTGTACTATGGGTACAAGACAACTGATAAATGTACTTAAATATTTTTTTGTAAATACCTACATGTAATATATATAAAACACCCAGGCCAAGACAAACAATGCTCATGCACACAAATATTTGTCTTGTGCGGGGGTCGAACCCGCGATGAAACAGTAAAGAATGTACGAGTATAATTATTATGAGACTGCAATATTGCTATACAATAGGTAAACTATATTTTTAGTTATAAACCAAATAATAATTTCAAAAATCATTATAAATAGTATAAGAACTTGATTGTTAATCTACAACCATATCTCCTTCCTGGCTGTACTTTCTTGTTTAAATTATGCTTGACATTTGCACCCCGATTTTATATACTACTATCTTCTATCCGCGGCTTTGCTCACGTTTACTTTATTTTAATTAAAAGTATTCATGAGCTTCCTTAATTAAAACATTTGAGAATATGTGTACAAAGTTTCATTACGATCGGGTGAGTAGTTTCGGTGAAGCGTATCAAACAAACTTACATTCATATTTATAATATTAGTAGGCATTGCATGAGACAGAGGACTATTCAGGACAGCACCAAGCTATATATTGGTGGGTCGGTCAATCTCCTGGGCATACATGATTTCAGTCTATCTAACAACAGGCAAGCGAAGGTTAAATTAATCAGTTGATTGTATGTGACATTAAAATTATTCTATCATCAGTTCCCTAGAAAGAGGTCATGTTTAGATCAGATATTAAATGTGATTTAAATTTAAAAATATTGGAGCTATTTATGCCGTCTATTGACGCCAACACAAATGACGTACTTAGATAAATTTGTTGCAAAATATTATGAATATATGTATCTACTAGCACTTTTACGCGACCCCTCAGGCTGAGAACGACAACTGCCTAAAACGAACCACGAGTCTTTAGTTATGCAAGTATACATTGGCCAACATCTTACCATCAAGCGGACAAAGCTCGGGAACCAATAATATTTTTTTAGCATGAAAACAAGAAAGTCCGTACCCTTATATAAAGGTTAATAGTTCACATTCCTTAATTTATTTCAAATTCCACATTATAGTACCTATATATACAGGGTTACAGTCTCATATTCACAATCATTAAAAATAAACATTTAAAGATAAATAAATATTTCTGGACAATTTACACAGCGCCATCTAGTCCCAAATTAAACGCAAAGCTAGTGTTATGGATACTAGACAACTGATAAATGTACTTACATTTTTTTTTTGTAAATACATACTTATACATAGAAAACATCCAGACCAGACCAAGACAAACAGACATGTTCATGCACACAAATGTTTGTTTTGTGCGGGAATCGAACCCGCGACCTTGGAGTCAAAGTGGCCATTGCTAACCATTTGACCACCGAGCTCCGAGATATATATTAGTACAATATTATCTACCAATATATAAAATATAATGTTTTACTATATAGTTACCAACGTGGCTGAAGGGGTTTTATATCACATTGCGAGGTACCTATTATTTTTTATCCAGTCAACCCTACACACTCTGTTTATATAGTAGTTTTTCGTATGAACATCAGACGACAGAAGTGAAAACTTTATCTCACGCTCCCTCTGCAGACTTTACCCGCACGAGCGTTACAGAGCCGAGCATGACGGCTCAGCAACGCTCTCTCAGGCTGTGCAAAAAAATTGTGTACAGCGCGCCTAAAGGTTTTTTCACTTTAAAAAGATTTTGTGACTAGCCCTGGTGTAAGTACTCTCTGTTTTATACTCACGCAGCAGCCCGCCGGCAATGAGGACGTCGAATATGACCTCCCCATAGCGACGATAGTCGAGCTTCGAGCCGGCCGCGTCTAGGAACTTGTAGGCCGCGTCGAGGTCCCCGCCCGCCCGCTCCAGACCCTGCACCAACGCGTCGCGGAACCCGTTCGGGTCGTACTTCTCTTTCTCATCTGCAACAAGGAATATATACAGAATTATTACCACCTGTATTTGACCTATGGGAATGTATCCTCCTGTATTTGAGGGTGAGAATAAGAAACTATAGTTTTGTAGATGATGTAGCTTGCCTCAATGTGGCCCCACATTGAGGTAAGCTGGGTAAATAGGGTCAAGTTGGGTTAAGAAGACCTAAATACCGACGACCTAAGTTGGCCCAAGATGGGTAAGTTGAGCAAAATTAGGTCCATTTTTTTTAATACTGCAAGCTCAGCATGACAGCCACTCTGGCAATTACTAGATGGACTGACAAGATGATGGTCTAAAGTCTAAACGTGTATAGCTTTCAGCTATTGATATAGTTTTCAATTTTACAGGTTCATTATTTTATCTACTGCTTCAATTACCATGCGGTAATTGCCTCAAATTCTTATAGTTATCAACATTTTAAATCACATTTGAGAACATGTAACGACAACAAAAGCTGTCATAAAATAAATAGCATAAAATCTGGTCTTAAGTGAATATTTCAATTTTAACAAAAATCTGTCATTAATAGAATATGATTATAGAATCTAGCATTATTAGAATCAGGCGTTGTAAACTCGTCTGACATTTCCAGAATCTGACATTTGTCGACTAAACCAATGAGAAGCCTTAGCACTAGATGAATGAAAGGCAACAGAAAGCCGATGACTGCAAAAGACATTAAATTGACTGTAGAGGAATTGGACTTGTTCCGGTTGAAATGATAATAAATAATATCTTTCTCTCTAGTCGTATAAGTAAACAGAAAATGTTTCATGTTTGGCTTACAATCAGTCCTGTCTAGATACATAGGTAGTACAATCAACTGGTTGTGGAACATAACACTTCCAATAAAAGATGCATGTATTAAGTCAGACAAACAACAGACATACTCGTACTCGTAACGCTACGCGGGACCTTCTTATTTTAGAAGTGTTACTTACAATCTACAAGCAGTTGACCGTACAACTTAAAAGAATTAAAGATATAGTTATAAAATACATCTTTTTTCTTGTCAAATATTAGTCCGCATGCTAAGAAACAAACTGATATTATTTATTAATTAAACTCATTTTTATCGAACTTGCTCTTTGGCTTTGCTCGATTTGATATCAATGTCAACAATGGCACATGTAAAATAATAATCTATTTACCAAGTGTATGCACTCGAGTCCATTACGCATATTGCCCACAGTCAACAGATAATAAATATTAAACAAATTTATCTGTACATATAAAACAAATCCTACCTTTATCTTTAATTAAAGAAAGAATATTGTTTATTTATATACATATCATATTTAATTAATCCCTTATTCGCACGATATTATATCTTTATTGCTTATGATTCATAATAAAACTATATTATTCGAGTATTATCGATGTTTCATGTCAGTTTTTTGTTATATGTATTATTTTTTTTTTATATGAAGGGGGTAAACGAGCACGTGGGTCACCTGGTGGAAAGCAATCACTACCGCCCATGTAGATTAGCAACACTAAAAGGTCGTCCAGCCCTTAAAGCGAAAACTGGAAAAAAGATGAAAACGCAATTATTGCGTAATCAAAAAAAATCTAAAATTGTATTGGCTTCCTTTATATTTACGACATATTATTTTTTCTTACTTATCTTCTATGTACAGACATACATTAATTACAACTTATATATATAAATACAGTTACTAACAATTTACTATTTGAGGTAACTAACTCTTACCAAAAAATACTTTCGACTTTTTTTATTCTCCTGCATTTTAATTTTTGTGGACGCCATATTGACATAATATACCATGTCACTCACTCTCACAGCTGACATCTAATGACACCTATGTATAACCATGAAGCGGTATAGGCTGTAGCGCGGCCAAAGAACTAGACAAACATACATATACATAGCCAGAATAACATAACCCTACCTTCTTAGTTGGTTAAAAAACGTTTTTGAAGTAAACCTTTCACTCGCATTCACCAGCTTAATCCCCAAGCGCGTGTGACGCTTGACTTGGGGAGTAAGCTGGTGAATGCGTGACGAGAGCGTTACGGAAACGGCGAACGGACGTTGAGAGGGAGATATAAGTTAGATATAAAGAAGTTTTACACTCATTTGTGTTTTACCTCCAAATTTTTTACAATACTCCTTTATTTATTATAACTGAAAATTCTAAGTTTTAGATACAAACGAAGGGCCAATAATAGTATCCAGTTGGTACCCTCGTGGCACAAACCCTAATAAACAATACGTTACAAAGTTCCTAAGCAGTGTTCTGATAGCATTACTTGTCACGGCGAAGGCCTGCCGGGTACTTCCAGCGATAAATTACCGGCTGATCAATATTCAACAAGGTAGCTGTTTACACGCTGGCAGTGGCGACCACTCGCACGAATGATTATAAAACTTGTTTTGTTACAGAACGTGCCAATTGAAATAAGATTTGAATCTATACTAGTATCTAAGCACTCCATACCTAAGGCCTGTCGCTCACATGACGGCGGAGTACACGCATCTACATTTTTATAATAGACCTAAACTCGATCAAGCGGCGACTCCACCTCGACATATACTTGTGAGCGACGCGCCTAACGCGGCCAAAGTTCGCCGGATTTTTTTTTATACGACGACAAGTGCCAATCAAAAGTACAGCCCGCCTGATACAAAGTGGTTACCGTAGCCCAAACAGCCACTCCTAATGCAAAGATATTTCTGCTACTAACACAGCTTACGTCTGGGGACCTCCCTCACTCACATGAACACAACAATCGTTAACTTCTTAAGCAATCGGGCTCTATGTGCCCTACACCTCTTCCGCCAAGACCTCGTTTGCTTAATAGCAGTGTACATCATATCCTATAATCATATCATGGAATAAAACCCTTTTACTTCTTTCTTGAAAACCCCCATGCTGTAGTCAGTCTCCTGGGAAAACCGGCGGGAGTCCATTCCATAACCACTATAACAATACCAATATAACATGACATACCAATATACATATGACAACTACCAATATAAAACCACTCTTAACCGCCAGTCCCCAACTAAAATGTTTAAATTAGCTGAATAAAGTAATATTATTCCATTATTCAAGGCAAACATATACATTAATTTCTATATGACCCAATAAAAATGCGTTTCTTACGGCTGTTTTGTTAAAGTCGCCGCGAAGCGTGGCAGATAATTTCCTGGTCGTACTGTACGTAAAAACATATACCAAGCAAACCATCCTTGACATTGAACATTACAACAAAAAAATAGACAACGCCGCGGATTTCCTATTCTGGCTCGTGGCCACATCGTTGTCTAGGTCCTCTATGGATCTCAAAAAAAATTTTTTTTTATATGTATATACTACGTCTACTAGATAGACCAAATAAAAAAATATAATTATTTCGCTTTACATTTAAACACGGTTATGTTTCCATTCCTCAAAAACAAATACGACCAATTTTGACAACTAAGCCAAATTATTTTATTCCAGATTATTGCATCAACCCATTTTATATTAGGATACGGGTATTGCTTCCAATCGAAGGAGTTTAGAGCTGGCTCCACCATGCTACTCAACTGCAGACAACATAAACCGATGATTTGACATTACAATATTTTGAAAAATAAATCTATACCATATTTTGAAACAAAATAATTGCCTTTTGGAGACACATAATTCCCTTTCCTAACTCCACTAGAAATAGACAACGCTGCCATTAATAAAAACCATGGTGTTTTTTGGCTGCCACAACTATTTTTTTACTAAAGTATCAAACAAAGTCAATGTCATCATAGCCATCTCTTCAAAAGGGGCTGTCGATAAAAAACATAACTACAATAAAGGTAAGTCATCTGACATTGAAACTCGTTAGCGCTTCCTCGTAAACGTGATAAGATAAAGCATGCAGGCTTGTGATAATAATAAACTAAATTGTCTATGTACCCTATTATGTCTGTCAAAACAGGAAATGGACCTAGTAGGCAGTAGTCTTTTCAGGAACTGGGCAAAACAGTCAATGGTCTGAATAAATATTGGTCAAACAACACTATGGTCCCTAACGTCAAAAAGGGTTATAATCACTTCGGTTGTAAACATTCAATATTTGAGCAGATATTATACTGCACTAGGGTAAAAAAAATAACATAATATACATTCTCGGGCACTTTGGTGATAAAACAAGTGGTAAATGGTGGACGCTGTAAGTCTGTATCTCAGCTAGGACGTAATAGGTAATCAATAAATTACTGCTTTTAGAAATTTTTGAAACCAAGTTCATTGTTTACCACAAATACAAACTGATCGTAAACAGTTATAGTTCACTAATATGTATTTGCAAATATCCCTGCGAACGTCGAAATGCAATTAATATTGAAAACTGATACTATCTTATAAATACGGAAATAAGACCGTCTGATTGTTACCTGTTCACGACTCACGACTAAACGTCTAAATAGATTAATGAAATTTGGCATGAACATGGGATTGTATCCTGAGCAGGGAACCTATATCCATGCGAGCGAAACCGCGAGCACAACTAGTTAAAACATAGGTTCTCCAACTTATTGTTCTCACAATTAACATTTTTATATTTAAAGCAATTTACAAATCAGCCATCTATTCGCAGATAGATTTAATGCTCACTGTTTATTGTGAGCATACAGTCGTCCCCCCCCCCCCCCCGAATCCAAAACTAGTCAAAAAACAATCAAAGTATTTCTTTTAGTGCAGTAAACAGTATTGTATTGTAAACCATGTATTTATTATTTATTATTTATTATTTTTTATTTTTATCTATTTGTCCAGCTAATCTTTAAAACCGGTGGGCCCATTTAGGTGAAATTCAGGATGAATTTATTAAAATATTTGTTGGTACATAGTAATGGGTGCCGCCAGGCAGTAACAATATTACTTTCCTCGACTACCTGATGGCGAATCCGAACAAAATTGCCAAGGGTACGATGAATTTTTTTGTCACACCCATGGGCCCGCTTCCAAGTGTTATCCAAGTTTCTGTTCTGAACGAAGATCTTATCTTTATCTTACATTTGGTCAGAACCACATATTCGCTCAGTAGGTAAATGACAACTCAACTTCACGCGCACGCATTTGATGCATTGGCGAATAAAAGGACGATTAAATTAAAAAAAAAACTGACTTTCTAGTCTACTCAAGCGCTTGCTTTTGATACCAATATCACCAATATTGAGAGAGTTGTTAAAACAATATAATTAATTTGTAATTTTGTGGTGGCGGCAATATTGGATTTGAAATTTATCATCTATATATATATATAAAAATCAATTTTCGTTGTAAAATTACAACGAAAATTAACTAAAGAACGGGCTCACCTATCCAAACCAAATGTTTAGGCTTTGTTCGGACTATTTAGTAGATGGTTTATGTGAAGTTTGCACAAAATCGGTAGAGCGGTTCTTCATTTATCACATTTTTTGTAACAAATGAATTCAATAAATGGCGGATCATTTTGTTAATGGGGATTTTGCTGTCAAATTGAAACTTTTTCAGATGGGGATTGTGCTGTCAAATTTAAACTTTTTTCAGTGTTGACAGTACAAGCATGTTGTTATGTCATTTATGCGGTCATTTCATTTTGGACGTACTTCGACTTTATGTTGCCTGTTCCAGAGTCGGTACCCCCCCCCCCCCATTTGTTTATTCATGCTCAAAATGGAAAAACTAAAAATATTGTTTATCCAAATGTTTTGGATTAAATTTTAAAATAACTAGCAATTAATAATATTTTTTTGTTTGAATAAATGAATTTGATGTTCCAATTAATTTTTTTTAGTATTTCACTTTATACGTAGCGAAGCGCGTACCGAGCCGCTAGTAGTGTATAGTATTCTACTAGTCAAGCCCCTTTACTTGATACCCATATTGAAGGGGTTCAGAAAAAATATGTAATCCGCCATTTTGTGGCGGCGGCCATCTTGGACCGATTTTTATCAAACATAGCTAAGAACACTACCGAATACCTTTTAAAACCTTCACACTCACCTTTCAAATCGGTCTAAATCGGTTCATTCGGAGCGATGCCACAGACAGTCAGACACACAGACACGTCAAACTTAGAACACCCTGGCGTTTTTGCGTCGGGGGTTAAAAACTGGTGTGCAGAGAAGACGATGGACGCATTACCACAAAATCGTATGATCGATATTATCATTCGATAATAACGCACCTATGTAGAGCAGCCTTCAATGTCCTAATGTTAACTTTGTGAACTAAATTTAACAATATATCATCAACGATATCAATGAGAATAAATCAGACCATAACAATTGCGCTTTCACAATGCACGTTGCTTTCTAGCACACGCATTACCTGCTATACGCACCGCCAAGTCTGGCGTTGGACACTTGCCACAACTAATATGACAAACAGCCTTCACGAATCAAATAACTCCTTTTTTAATGTGTGAATGCTGTTTGGGAAGTCGAGAAAAATCGGACAAGATGTCACCAAGGGGGAGGGGGGTCAAAAGTCCTGACGTACGACGAATTAATGGACGCCCCCTACGTGGCACACTAGCTTACGATCCAATAATTTCTACGCATTATGTGTGGAACGGGGTGCGATAGTTCACTACGAGACGAGATTCAACTGCATGTGGTGAACACTGCAGACTACACATACAGAACACGGCGAATGACGCTCTGGCAAAAGAGAGGAAGGACATTTCAAGCCCGACAAGACAGCAACCAAATATCAACCCTTGAGTATTGCGATGTTCCTGCTTTGAGTGAGGTCAACAGAAGTGAGATTGCTAAAACAAATTTTCATACTATTCTCACAAGAAAAAAATACACACAAAATAAAAATATTGAGATTTAAGGAAATACATTTTTTTTTTAAATATTACCTGCCATCTTTGAAAAGCAATATGACATAAAATGTATTTTTTAATTATTCATATTTATTTTTCTTTAAAAGTACACGATTTGTTAATTTTTAATTAGTTCGCCAAACTAATAAGTTTGTAGGCGAGTCAAATCCGAAACAATGGTTTGGAATGATAACGATATGTTTAAAGTTGAGATACTCTTGGACATATTTTATAATGGATGAATGATTTTGCCGTACCTGGCGAAATGGCAGGAGGCTGGTACCGAGCGCTTTTATATTCTAAAAGGTTAATGGTGCCACCGTGCCTAGCACCTAGATTTAACCTGGAGAATTTATTACCTATTAGCGATAAACATAATGCGAATAATGAAAATTTAAGAAAACTAGAACTATTAAATGAAACAAAAACTAGGCCGCGTTGGAATACAGACTAAAAAAGCAAAACATATTTTTTTCACTATCCCTCTTATTTTTACACAATATTTATATATTTGGGGTGTAAGTGGTTCATTAACATCTTTGAACTAAAGCCAACCTCACCTGCACGTGGTACACCCTGCTGACTGACAAACGAGGGTCTGGCGGAAAGAGAGGTTAGGGCATATCGTATTTTTTAAGCTGCCCTACTGGGGGACCTTCACCTTACAGAATACCGCAGCCAAATAACAATTCCCCTGAGGGTTGTTGTGTTTATGCGAGTGAGAGGTCTCCAGAAAGAAAGAAAGGAAGGAGTATAGGCTAAGGCGGATCGGCAGCTCCTTGGTGTTGCCTGTCTCCATGGGCGGTGGTGATCGCTTACCATCAGATGACACACATGCTTGTTTTCCCCCCTCTCGTATAAAAAAAAACAACTATACGCGAAACCGTTATATGACAGCGCTATAAAACCCACGACATTATCTATGTCATATTTGCCACACCAAGCCTGCGTCTATAAAACGTAGTGAATTAATAAGCCTATGGAAATAATATACCATAAGTCACTTTCACACCTGACACGCATTCAATGATACCTCGCGTCACACATCCATCACCTGGGGACCTACGAAGCTGAAGCCCATTAATCATCGATTTTTTTTATTGCTTTTTTTTTTTTTTGTAAATACATACTTATGTAACATACAAAACACCCAGACTAAAACAAACAGACATGTTCATGCACACAAATGTTTGTCCTATGTGGGAATCGAAGCCACGAGCGTTGGTGTCGAAGCCGCGTCATTTACCGCTATGTTGGGTTTAGGCTTCTGAATATCAATGAATTAAAACATACTAACATAATACGTACACTCAAAAAAGCACTCCGAAATTTGATTTATAAAAAAGTGTAAATCGTGTGCACGTGCCCATAAGTGCCCAGAGGCAAATAATATTCATTTAATTTCAGTTATAAACTACTAATCACCAAAGAGATCGATGAAGCATCCACAGTCATGGCAGCCGGTGGATAACTAAGCTACCCGACTGGGGAAGTAGCTCCACCTCACAGAATACCGCAGCCAAATAACAATTCCCTTTTGAGTTGTTGTGTAAGTTGTGTTCCTGCGAGTGAGTGAGGTCACCAGAAAGGAAGGAGATGCTGCGTTGGCAGCGGAAGTGGCGGCGCGCGAGCGGTATTTTATGTTGCGAGCGTTAATATGGCTACGGTAACCACTTCACATAAGGCGGGCCGTATGCTGTCTTCCACCCGACGTAGTACAAAAAAAAGAAAACTCGTTCGCAATAGAACAATGTTAATGTTTAGTATCTACCACATAATTTTCCCGTTAGCAACAGTGTGTATGTACAGATGTCGCCCGGCCATATGTTGCAAATGTAGCTCCACATGGACTCGATGAGCTAATCAGACGACAGTTGTATTTTTAAAACCAGTCATTTACATCCCAGTTCTAACTTTGATCTTTCGTGACTGCTAAATAAGTTAATAAACACTAATTTTGTTTGTTTCAAATCTCTGTCAAGTATTATTTGGTCATGTAGTTACAATATTATGTAGTAGCTTCCGCCTGTAACTTCTTTTTGAACATAGGACCTATTTACATTACATGTTAAAAAATTTTGGCGGTCTCCTCCTCCCTCCATGAAGAAACTTCAACACTTAGTTGGCTATGAAAGCTTTAAAATTATTAGTGCGATTTGCTACCGATTTTGTTCTTGGACGAACTAGGCTTCAATTGGAAAAAGATTCGAGTTGATCAATTTATTGAATAATATTCAGGCCTGCATAAGTTTTACTTATTGAAGCATATGACCTACAATCATTTATGTTTTTCCTTCACTTTTTGCATTTTATATTTTACCGCTGTGAAGTCGCAGTGCGGCGCCATCTACCTATTAAGTATTACACTACTAACTAATAATGTTTCTCAGGATTGCGTCGATGAGTACTGAACAAAAATTGTGTCTTGAGATTTAGACAACTTGGACAAGTCTCAAATTGGGGTAGATTGAACTAAGTCCGGGTTCAATGTACCCCAATTTGAGTATCTTTGCATACTGTATAAATTACACCACAGGGAATGCTCGGATGAGCTATTTGATTTGATACCCTGCCGAGTTCCACTATCGTACAACTCCCCATAAATTTAAGTTCCGTCCATATCTTGATAATTTATACCACAGTACACTTTTTAAGACATTTTCTACCATGAACTGTGAAATTGTGGAATCAACTTCCGTCAGAAATATTCCCTAATAAATATGCGAGTCTTCAAGAACAGTAAATTATTCCCTTAAACGGCGGGCAACGGATTGGTGATCCAATTTTTATGGGCGGTGGTGATAACTTTCCATGAGGTGACCCACATTTTCGTTCGCTTACCTCCCACTCATTAAAAATATATACACACACATTATTATAAGAATTGTTAAATAACTTAAAGGAGCTGTAATTCACATATTTTATTTTTAATACAGGTATGTTGTTTTCAATTTCCATTTGCACCTGCCCGACTTTGGAATTTTAAAACCAAAAGGATTTGATTATTGAAATCTTTAAGCTTTCGCATGCCGCGAATTTAAGCGCTGTACCACGCACCGTACCAACGCTATACCCACCATGAGACAGTGCCACACAAGGGGTTAAGGCAATGGTCAACTTCTGCAGAACTGGATAGGTGTTACTCTTGTCAACATCAAAATAGTTTTACATGCATAATCAAATAAGAATTAAACACTATCTTTTGTTCACAATACTCTAGGAGAGCAAGTTACTTATATTTATATTCGGGATTCAAAGGGAGCAAAAAATGGGTCAAAATATAAGTTATGTTTATGTGAAGAACTGCCATGGAAAATTGACAACACTCAGTGATATTAGAGACACCAACAAAGGCATAACATCACAATCCATCAAGGAATTCAAAATACAAATCTTTCCATAATTTACTATGAAGCGATCTCACCCAATCTGAAATTCATATTCTAAAAGTACCGTTCTGAATTTTATGATGAATTATGAATGTGTAAGCTGATCATTATAGTTACCAAGATTGATCATAGACATAAAATAAACAAAAGGAAATGTAACAACTGCTATCCAAGGTTGTGCATTTAATGATTACCAACTGCATTCAATTATCAACAGCTGCCTGTATGTAGGTTCGATTCATGAAAATATTTGTGACATGTCACAAAAAAATGCTGTTACATAGAAATTTTGTAATATCTACAAGTAATGAACAAACAAGGTGACTCATATATAATACCATTATGATTCAAACCACGCTAAGCATGCAGAAATTGAAGTGATGGTACAAGTTGAAGAAGACAATACAAATTGGCACTTTCGTTTTTGGATAATTACCAAGTCAGCTATATTGTATGTTTAGTGGAATCTATTTAGTTGACCCACTTGTCAATAACGGCTGAAGCCGACCGAGGCGATCTTCTCGGCTAACTGTTCACGGTCAAGGTGCCGCCGATCGCATTATGATTTGCCACCTCGCATAACTGCCCACCTTGTTTGTACACACGTTATGCAAGAAAACTCAAGAAAATCAAATCACTCACCTCTTTTTCTGGTCTTTATCCGTTGACCCGATAATACTGGTTTTTCTACCTTCTGACTCATACAATTTATTGCTGAAACAAAAACACGTGGCAATTAAGGTAACTAATGAGAGGTGATATGAAAGGTGGTGCCCGTTACGCGGGGTCGTCGGCCCCGCTGCGCCACGCAGCTCCCAAAAAGTTAGAACTTCGCCCTGTGCCGCTTATGGCGGCGCCCCGTTGCTCTACTTACTGCGAAATTGACGGATCCGCCGAGAACGCGAGGACGAACGGGGCAAATTACGCGGGCCGACAGATAACGCAAAATCACAATATATGACTCAGCAAGAAGAGCAAAATGTCCACAAACGCCCTAACTGACATGGAAAGCAATCGCGCAGCGCAAACTAGTTTATATATGTGTGCAGCGATACTCACGTAGTGACAGGTTACGTAGGAGCCTTTTACTCCTTTTGCGAGTTGTCTTGAACTGCGCCTGTTCAGAAAAGAAAGAAACGCTGCGACGATCTCTATTCCCTTGGGGCTAGAGACAACGTGTATTGAGCCGGATTTCCGGTGTTATCGCTTATCACGGTGATCGATTCGAATTCAAGAGTCGGAATTTTCTTCTTGGATAATTTTCTAGTAATGTTTATCTGTAGATACTTTCATGGCCAAAAATAGGACAAATATACAAAAAAATAAATGTACAAGACACTAAAAATCTTCGTAAAGAAAAATATCTGCTTTTTAGTTGAAACACATACAATTATTTTTATATACTGAAGGTAGAAAATATTAATTTATATAAAAACAAAATTATTTTTAAGGACTCCACAATAAATTTGATAAATTCTCTATCACTTTATAAAAATAGAAAGATTAATGGTAATTATTTGACTAAATAGCAGAAAAAAAACAAAACACCATAGACAGTTTTTTTTTTAATACCTCGCGTTCAGAACTACGTAAATTAAAGAAATAAAATAATAGTCGTACTCGGAACTCAGAACTTTATTGATGAAATTATGGCCATAACATGTAAATAAAGTACCTACTATGTTTTGGGTAATAAAATGTTATTTACATCTGTGTTTCTATTAAAGTAACATAAAAGTTAAGATAGCGTACACATGTTACTTACTTTACACCGTACTTCGTAAATGGAGTATCGCGTCATTTAGAGAGTTTATAGTCTAGACAAAAATCGGTAACCGAGACCGAGAGACACAGAACGAAATGTCTTTGATGTTCCACCAGTTCCACTGTGCCGAGCGAGGGAGCGAGGGGACTGGTAGGTACGAGCAAGGGGTATAAACCCGATAGGAAAACATGCGAGTTATTTCCTTTTTGGAAAAAAACTTGTGTAATAAGAGAAAAATTTTAATTAACGGGTTTTGTCATTATTAGGTACAATTATCATGAAGAGACGTATTGTCCTTTGAAGAGGATTCGATAGTGATAGTACAATAAAAATAATGTCTATATTAGTTATGGAATTGAGAGCATGAGATTGGTGGCCGATTTTGAGTAAACAAGTACCTAGTGAAATCATTCAATTAAGAAGTATTTAAACGAAGGTGTAATGTTTTCAAGGAGGTTTTTCTAAGGATGTGTGTAATCTTCGTTATTGTAAGGTAAGTAAATAATAGCATAAGTACCTTACAGTTGCTAGCTTGATCGTTATGTTGAAGTATTTATAAAGTGAATAGATCTAATCTGTATTTTTTAGATTAAGGAAGCACTATTCTTTATTTTTACCACAGACATTCAATTTCAATGAATGTCTGTGATTTTTTACACTAAATTGACAATAATTATGCCTTATTTGGGCTTAATTAATCGTGGAGTTTGAATATGCCTACGCTGACATTACAGACATTTTGACAGTCTAATAATCTTCTTTGTCTAAAGAGTGATTGCCAAAATGATACAAAAATGAAATCAAAGATTGACACACTGTTAATGACAGAAAGGCAGAACTCATCATTTCTGTAAATAACATTAAAATCTAAAACTAGCAATAGATGATGGTAATATCATAGTATAGAGTATTCTCATCCAAGTAAGTAACAAGTTAAGTTGGTAAGTAGTTTTGTTTTGGTTTCAGGTCTGAAGTTACGCATCTTCCAAATTCTAAAATTCTATATTGGTTACTCTAATTTTCACTTGACGTTGGCAAAGTAACATATTGCCATAAGGGAAAAAAAAAAAAAAAAAAAAACTCTCTCTGCCTGTCTGTGTCTGTTGCTATCCTTTCTCTGTCTGGTTTTATTTAGACAAAAAATAATGTTTATATTATCTAACAAGTAAATATATACTGGAGGTAGCGATTAATAAATTAAATTAATTATGGCTAACTCTTTATTGTCTAAGGTAAAACGCGGATTTTTCTGTTTTATTGTTACTTCTAACCTCACTGATTTTATTTGATTTGAATGAAATGAAATTATTTATTCTGCCATTGGGCTCTTGCGGTCACTTAAACACAATTTTATTAATAATATTCTTATTTTTTGTATGTACTAGCATTATAGCTACCCACTGACCCATTTCTGTATTTACCATTGCCGAAGAAGAAATGCTTGAAAGAAACTTGCTAATATGGGTCCTTTTTAGAAATAAATAATAATAAATATTCTTGGACAAATTACACATGCTCATCTAGCAAACCCAAACTAAGCAAAGCTTGTACTATGGGTACTAAATAACTGATATTATACTTATATACATTTTTTTTTTATAAATACATACATATAATACATAGAAAACACCCAGACCAAGACAAACAGACATGTTTTGTGTGGGGATTGAACCCGCAACCTCAGAGTCAGTGTGTCAGAGTCACCGAGCTCGTACTAATAATCAGATAATACAACAATTACAACTTAGTTTGTATATACATTTTGTATTTACATTCGATTTAGATATTGTTTTAAACTATATTTTGCTAATGGGCTCTTACGGGCACTTAGACATGTTTTTTTTGAAGTTTTTTGTAATTATAATTTTTTGAAATAATGATTCACCATGTCTATCTTTTCCATTTTGAACTTATAATGAAAGAATGCAATGTAAAAAGTATTTGTATACAATTTCTATATTATGTGTGTCAAATAATTTTATGTCATATTGTATATATGTACACACAGTATTATGCATTCTTCACAGTAATACGAATTATTCCCAGTCGCCCCTGCGGGGACTGCCACCGGAGGCAAATGGGAATAAAAATTCCCAGTCGCCGCTGGTCACGACTGGGAAGTTCTTGCCCCACTTCAGTATCAATGTACATTGCTTGCTCCATCGTTATTCTAAATCTGCCTTATTTAGGTAATATCATTCAAGTGAAGTTTCTTACTTTTTAGTATAAAAAAAAAACTGGTGTCTTGTATCATAGATAATTGGTCTCTTTATAATAATTGAATTAGGAAAGTAATAGTAATTAATGGGAAAAAATATTTTAATAATATAAGTACAAAATCCTTACGTAGGTACTTCTAAGAGTCATCCTTTATTCATAATTTTTAAAAAGTTTGTTCCAATTTTTTAACACAGAATTCTATTTTAAATATTTAAATCACGTTACAAGATCATTCGCACAATCATAATATTATTTAACTTATATAATCCTGTTATTCTCTACGATGGAGCAAGCTATGTACAGCGAAACGGAAGTGGGGGGCAAGGACTTCCCAGTCGCCACCGGCGGCGACTGGGAATAATTCAGTAATACACATTATGTGTGTATTATGTAACACAAATAGACACATATTAAACAGTTTGTCGATTAGGATGTCGATACTGAATTCTGCATTGACGTTGCAAAACTTCAATGCAGAATGCATTGAAATTATGCCAAAACATTTTTATCGTTCATGTAGTCGTCAGTTTTATAATAAGAGTTTTTACATAAAGTATTCCTTAACAAACATTTGAATTGCTTTTCTGGTAAATCAGAGACTGACTTTGGCAATTTATTATTAAAGAGTTAGAATTGTTGACCTTACAAAGTCTGTGTTTTGATGTTATCAATTTGTGATTGTTTCGCAAAATATTCTTACGTACACACATAATATTTTCATATATATATTGGGATGCAACAGTAAGGATATTTATTTCTTTAAATAATTCCCTAAGTGAGTCCCTAGAACCCGTTACATAATTTGATGTTTTGCACAAATAGTTCCTTCCTGTAAAAAAAAAATTGTCTCTATATCCGGCGTTATCCCACACCAATATACCATATGACATAATGCTGTGGAAATAACTAAACTAGTCGTGCAGTAGCTACATCTATCAGTCGTCTGATTCTCCTCACTGCATAAGCAGCAAAGAGGCCCCCATTGCAATTTCGAATCAATAGCTTTCGATATAATCTCTCAATCGTCGAGACCATATTTAAGTACTTAAGGCATATGTCTTTTTTTTTATATGTTACTCCCAAAATGGCCTCTCGATTAAAACAATATTCAAATTAACTTGCCTTACATTGGGAAATGTAACTTTAACACATTTAGGTTTTTTTTTGCATTTAATAAAAGATTATTAATGATGGACCAGGGACTCTACCGGCTAAGCTGAAGCCAATTCCCATCTGATTTTTGATTGCAAAAATAAAAACTTCAGTTTAGATTTATGGTACATGAGTTTAGCTTACTTGGTGGAAGCCCTGGAGTTCTACCAACTAAGCTGAAGATGTTTGTCGATATTTGAAATGTAAAACCTATTTTTCGAATCCAAATATTCGATGGTAATTGACTTCAGCTTGGCGGTAAGACCCACATTCAGAATTACTCACATTGCTTACTATATTTTCAGGTAGGTGCATTGCGTCTCACTCCAATGATAGCATGTGTTCAGCCATCTCGCACAACCACCAACAAACACTGGAATCCGAAGTTCAAGAAGCGTCGAGCTGAGAAGTACATGAAAATTGAACTGCCCGATATGAACGAGGACTTTAACGCTATGTCTCCAGAAAGGATTAGACAGAAAATGAAAGAGAAGGGACTGCTGCCACCGAGACCGTGGATGGAGCGCCCGTTTTACATATCTGCTACAGGTAAGAAAAATTTAATAATATTGATGGACTGGAATGTTTACATATGCCGATAAGTCACTTTTGGAAATGAATAGGCTCCAAAACCATTGAACCGATTTTGATGAAACTTGTCACAATTAAAGACCTCGACATGCTTGAAGTTTGTGTTGAAAAAAAGATGAGATCGATCATGTCCTTGAGGAATGATCATCAAATACATTTTCCATTGAAATCAATGGAAAACATACACTCACACCAAATCTACTCGCTCCTCTCAACCTCGATTTTGGCCCCGTGGCGAATCCAGCCTAGTTACATGCAATTGTACTACTGCAATTTTGATCATCACATCTGTGGTTAACATTGCAGCTAAGCTAAAATGCTTATGGCAATTGTTCACATAAGTATCAAACAATCATAATGCAAATGTAATGTCTTGGAACCTAAGCCAACCTCAACCTGCACGTGGTGCACCCTGCTGACTGACACATGAGACTTTGCCGAAGAGAGAGGTAGGACATAGCATATTTTTTATGCTGCCCGAGTGGGAAAGTATTCTATTTTAAATATTTAAATCACGTTACAATCATCGATCATACGCACAATCATAATATTGTTTAACTTGTATAATCCTGTTATTCTCTACGATGGAGCAAGCTATGTACAGCGAAACGGAAGTGGGGGGCAAGCACTTCCCAGTCGCCACCGGCGGCGACTGGGAATAATTCAGTAATACACATTATGTGTGTATTATGTAACACAAATAGACACATATTAAACAGTTTGTCGATTAGGATGTCGATACTGAATTCTGCATTGACGTTGCAAAACTTCACAGAATTCCGCTGCCAAATAACAATTCCCTTGAGGGTTGTTGTGTTCTGCAAGTGAGTGAGGTCATCAGAAAGAAAGAAAGGATGGAGTATACGCTGGCAGCGGATCGGCGACTCCTTGGCGTTGCTGATCTCCGTAGGCGGTGGTGATTGCTTTCCATCAGGTGACCCACATGCTCATTTGCCCCGCTCTCATATAAAAAAAAATGTTATCTAGTAAACTTGCAAAGTTTATTTATTATTTTTATGTTTTTTATTTCTTTTTTTATACTACGTTGGGTGACAGACAAGCATACAGCCCACCTGATGTGAAGCGGTTACCATAGCCATATTAACGCTCACAACATTAAATATCGCTCGCGCGCCGCCACGCCCGCTGCCAACGCAGCAACTCCTTCCTTTCTGGTGACCTCACGCACTCTCAGGAACACAACAACCCTCTAGGGAATTGTTATTTGGCTGCGGTATTCTGTGAGGAGGAGGTACTTCCCCAGTCGGGCAGCTTACAAAATACGCAATACCCTACCTCTCTTTTCGCCAGAGCCTCGTTTGTCAGGCAGGTTTGGCAGGGTGCACCACGTGCAGGTGAGGTTGGCTTTGGTTTTAAGATGTTGATGAACCACTTATACCCCATAATTCATTCATTTATTTTAATATGTCTATGAAAATGTTATAAATTTCCAGGTGGAGTGTTCGAAGCATATGTGCCGCCAGAAGGTGATGGCAAGGCGTCACTTGTATCAGCAACTCGGGCCAAGCAGACAGTGCAACTCCTGGAAAAGAAGTCTAAGTCCATGATGGCAATTCGGAAAATAAAGTCTTACGATGAAGACTTCGATCAGAAAGAGTTTCCTATGTACGCTCAGAATGTTTATATCAAATCACACGAAGCCCTGACCAATGGTGATAAAAGAGCGCTACGTGAATGTGTAACGGAGAAGGCATATCCTGAGTTTCGGCACAACTCTCATATGAAGACAATAAGATGGAAGTTCTTGGAATCTCTGGAGCCGCCCAGAGTCGTGCATGCGAGGTGTACTGATGTGGTCAGCAAAGAGAATATCTTTGGACAGGTAATTAAAAACGGATAGTTAATAATAAATCTTTTATAATAATAATAAATATTTATTTCCTCTCACAAATAAAAGGCTATAAACTAACCTTAATTAAGGTAAACATTTTGTTGTCATTTTCATAAGTCATTCTAAGTGAGAGGCTGGTGCCTGAAGTAGGTTTTGGTAAAAAACGGATAGTTAATGAAAGATTAAGTTATTGGATAGTTAATGAAAGATTATCGGATAGTTAATGAAAGATTAGGTGATTGTTGACACTTTGGAATACATATTATTGGAATCGATGTGTTAGGTAACAACTCAATGTTTTAGGTCCCTAATAAATTTAGGTACATTAAAATCCGTGGTGCACGGCAGTTGACCTTCACTTGACTAGCCATCTCTTTGACTATTTGTCATATTGCTGTCTCTCACGTTGCTAAGAGGGGAAGTCAAATTCAAGTAAAAAGCTTCCTACTCCTACAAATTTCTTCTGATTAAATTCGTTGAGTTCTAAGGCAGCCGTTGTCTTACCCCCGGGACTGCAATGGACTTCATTGTTCATTGCCTTATTTGGTGGTCGCCGCTATTAACCCTGGCTGCACCGGAGACACAGTGGTGGGAAACGTGGTGGGTCCCCATCTCGTTAAAAAAGAATCATCTATATATTACTGGTGTTTTTTGTTCTGCAGATCACAGTTCGTTTCCACACACGACAACAACTGGCCGTTTACGACCGCTTTGGCCGCCTCGTCCACGGCAGCGAGATCCTAGCCAAAGACGTTCTAGAGTACGTAGTCTTTGAAAAACACCTCTCCAATTTGTACGGCACGTGGCGCCTGCATGATAAGATCATTCCCGACTGGACGCCGCCCAAGGAACCCTCGAAGTTGACCAGGGTGAAACCAGCTCCAGAACCTGAAGTCACGGAAGTCGCTAAAGTGGAGGAGGAGACTAAAGAGATAGCAGAGAAATGATGCGTGTATAGTGTATAGTAGATAGTAAATAAGTATGTAAATTTAAATGTTTTTGGTGTTTCTTTTGCTTGAATCATCTTTAATTTATTCGATTAGATTTAGCTGATTGACTAACGAAGGTGTGACGAAAGACATGTAGGACACCGCGGTATTTTAAACTGTATGACTGGGGAAGTAAATGCACTTCTCGAGCTCCTCCGTGCTTCGGAGGGCGCGTTAAGCTGTCTGTCCCGGCTGTTATCATTAGGTGACAGTCGTTAAGCTAAGTCAGTGGCTTTTAGGCGGCTTGAAAACACTGGCCTCCGTCAACCCGCAGTTGAGTGGCGTGGTGGAGTATGCTCTAAACCCCTTCGTTTGAGGGGAGACCAGATGTATCAATTTTAGATAGTATTCGATGCGTATGATAAATCCGTTCACCCGTTTACTAGGAAAAGAGTGAGAAATATCTATATATCCATATTCGCCAATTTTCATTCATAAATGTGTCAATAATCGTAAAACTGCCGTGTTCCGAACACTCGAAAGTGCACGATTTCAAATACTCAACGTTGCTGCTTCAGATATAGCGTTGCTAACTCTTGGATATATAGATCGGCGAGCAAAATATTTGTTACATTTTGTTAAGATCCATATGGGCACGTAATTTAAAGTAAATTCTGGGAGAAATTATTTTAATTTACGAGAGCTGAGACATTTTCTTGGCCTCAATTCCGTAAGACTCATTCCAGGAGAGATGTGAACGCTATCAGAGGATCTCTATATTAGGGTGGATATATTTATATACCTATGAGCATGTGAGCCATTTGATGGAAACCAATCACCGCCACTCACGGAGACCGGCAACACCAAGGGGTTGCCGATCCGATGCCAGCGTATACTCCATCCTTTCTTTCTGGTAACCTTACTCACTTGCAGGAAAACAACAACCCTCAAGGGAATTTTTATTTGGCTGCGTTATTCTGTAAGGTATTTTCCCAGTCGCAAAAAAAAATACGCTATGTCCTATCTCTTTTTTCACCAGAGCGTCGTTTGCCACTCAGCAGGGTGCACCATGTGCACATCACCTAACGTTCACTGGTCTGTTTTAGTAAGTATCATAATAACAACGCGTCAGTTTCGTTTCTACCTGCAGGTCTGTAGAAATAATACAACAGTTAATTTGTCAAATAGATTTTATTGCGTTATTCAATACTCTGTGAGCAACTGCTCATACACGCTCATATCGTCATCTATAACAATAAATTACCTACGACTATCAGTACCTAGCTTACGTACGACCCCGTAACTCGCGTTAGTGTGGTTTGCCTCTATGTCGGAGCACTGACAGGACGGTAAGGCTGACTGAATGCCACTAATTTTATAAAGTAACTCGCTTGGAACGTTTGAGAAAACCAGTAGCCCGCCCTACCGTCGCTGAAGCTGAAGCCGATTACGACCGTATATTTTGATTCGAAAAGTAACTCTTACGTTCAGGGGCGCCGACTTCGTGGGTGCTCGGGGATCGAGCACCTATGAGAAATAAACAGTGGGTGCCGAGCACCCCTGAGAATAGACATGAAGACAAGAAACAGATCAGTAATCGCCTTATAGGGATGATAGGTGTTTTTTATTACCCGACGACCCGTGGTTTAGAGTACGCAGTATATAAGTAGGACATTAATTTATTTGTCGGTCGATCAGTGTGAATTTCTCTTCTCACACTTAGCCAATTTTTAGAGTCCTCAAATGAGCATGAGCACCCATGAGGTTTTATAAAAGCCGGCGCCCCTGCTTACGTTTTAGTTATTGACAAACATCTTCAGTTCAGTCGGTAGAGCTCCAGGCATTCTCCAAGTAAGCTAAACACAGGTACCATAAATCTAAGCTGAAGTTTGATATTCGCAATCAAAAAATGTGATGAAAATCGGCTTCTGATTTAGGAGGCGTTCAAGTATTACGTAACGCAATTGGGGGAGGGGGGGGGGGGGGGATCTTGTAAAGCGTTACGTTGCGTTACAGGGGCGGAAGGGGGGGGGGGAGGTGTTCTACACAAAAGTTCCATATGTAACATAGACATCCGCTAAGAATTTCATAAAATCCCACAATTATTTGACCACATAATTGTGTAATACTACACTTTTTTATCTACAAATAACAATAATAAACAGAGTTTATTCCTCCCTTTATTATAAAAGCAAGAACTTAACGCAAACGTATTCAGAATAACGCGACAACACAAGATCACATTTCTTGATCGAGAACCTAGATGGATTCGATCTCGACCAATACGCGTTGGTTGGTTACACGCCATCAACTGGGTCTGTACTTTTAGTGGGCAATTTTAAATTAATCGGAGCTATCCCTCATTTATTATTCGAAAGTAGTTCATGCTCGGCACAACAGGTGTTAGTAGTTGTGTTGCGACATACTAGTATCTGTAGCTGTAACATTTAGGGCGATTGCAGTTGTGACATGTTGGGCGATAGCAGTTGTGACATGTTGGGCGATAGCAGTTGTGACATGTTGGGCGATTGTAGTTGTGGCATGTCTGAACGAATTTATGATGCGACGATATTCAGAAAAAAGGCTGGGAACATGACAAAGACGGATTTGTTCGCGGTAAGTCCCTAATCCATAATCCAGGGTCCATGAAATTCAAAGATATAATAATATGTTGATTATTATCAGCCGTTTCCCCTATACATTTAATCTAAAAACCCGTTGTTCCGTCGTTTACCGACTCCAATTTCGCTGTATGTCTGAACGCCGCATAAAGGCACTAATATTACTAAAGTTAGCAGTCTTATTTGCTATGGAAGGCATCAATTTTTAGTTACAACAGTTACTTATTTAGACTATACAATACAAAACGTGATTTGTATAAAAAACATGTCAAAACTAGACAGTAAATATTAGGCATCCCGTCCTAAACGTGACATGTGACGTCACGTAGCATCACATAGCAAAGGTACAGGGCGTATTTTTAATTTTGGGAAATTTATGAGCCAGAGTATATTTTTTTTATTATAAATTAGGGCTGATGCAGTTAACAAAAAAGTTTATAGGACATACACTATACGATGTTTAGTAGCTTCTTGAAATAAACATAAAAAGTTATTTTTTTCTATATCATGCTAACCAAAAAATCGCAGTCATTTATAAAAATCTAATACTCTATATTTTTGTTATATATAGGTACTGATTGTATTGACGAAGCAAGTACGGTAAAAGTTATAAGTATTTATTACATACCATCATGAATTCCGCAAGATTGTCGCGAAATCAATTCAATGAAGTTATTATAAATTTTCCCTGCAATTGCATTATTGCAATTATTACTATTGCAGTGAACATTGCAGTTTCCGGATTATAAATAAGGCTGCTACTGAAAAAAAATATAATAATTCAAAATTCTATATCAATTTCACTGTTCATGTACGTAGGGCGCGAATGTGAAGCACGTCACGTCCACGATACGCTGGAACTAGACGCCTCATACATCGAGATTGAATGTATGTAGTGTACCTATATTTACAGTCTAGCACTGTACGACATACAGTTATGGAATGAAAACTGAAATGGCATATTTTGTACATAAACATAAACTTCATTGTTATAAAAAATTAAAGCAATCTATTGCAGATCAAATAGTGTATTTATACATAAAACTCTTTAACATAGCTTTTATATTTAAGAATAAAGTGAATTTTATCAATATATACGAGCAATTTTTAGCGGTTGGGATAATATAAAAAACGCCTTGTTTTGTTTAATATGAGATGGGGGCAAACGAGCATGTGGGTCACCTGATGGGAAACAGTCACCACTGCTCATGGAAATCAGCAACACCAAGGGAATTTGTAAAAACGCACAATACGTACAGGTCCATTTCGGTTCTAATATATGAAGATAGTTAAATTCACATAAGTATCAAACTAAAAATATTTAATATTGATAAAATTCTTCCCTATTACGTCTTACAGTATTATTTTCTATATTAAAGCTTCGTCTAATTTATAACAGTTATCCAACCGTGAGATACAACCAAATGTACTACAACAATACTCGTGTTAAAGTTATCAAATTTAAAAGCATGCTCATACAGTTTTTATTACTTTATAAAGGCGGGTCCGCAGCACCAATTTTCTAACAAAACATGTTAGCAAAACCGCCCGTCCACTGCTCCTATCGTTATTGTTTTTGTTTCACACAATCTTCGTACGAAAATGACGTCTTCCTCTAGTGCGCGCGAACACAAAATGAGATATTTCCCCTCCGCGCAGGCGACCGCGGGGGAAGTTATCCATTCGTCTATGCAAATGTATATGCAAACATGCTATTGTGTTTTTGCTAACAAAACTGTTACGCCACGCCCCTATTCGATTAGCTAACAATGTTATCATGTTTGCAAACACGATAACATGGCGCAGCGGACCCGGCTTAACAAATGACATTTCAATTTATACAACTTAATTTACAGCCATTACTATTATAACAAATTAAAAACGATAACAACTACAAATAAGTTTGATGAATTTACACACTTCTTTAATTTACAAGACTTTAACACAAGTACAGGTCTACAATGTCGATTATTGACGAGGTCTCGTCGAAATAACATCTCAATCTCTTTATGACACTTAACAATTTTACAATAGAATATAATAAAGTAATTTATTCAGCTCTAATAAGCAGTTGACTTGCGAACTAAAACACCCACATTTCACTTGTTTCTTAATATTTATTTAATTACAACTAATTCACTTCGTCCACGTTATAAAAGTTGTCGACTAACTTCTCTGCTGGACAGCTATTTGCACAATCATTATGCTTCTATAGCTGCATATACACTAAAGTCGCGCTTTTCTCCATGGAATTCTTCACTTGTGTTATCCCAGAAGTAGTAAGCAAATAGAAAACTATGGTTTTATTTTCCAATAGTTTCCGTACTGATGGGTCACCAAAGTCATGGCAACAGTAAAATGTTAGCACATCATTTCACCGCTATACCCATACCCAAAATGCCCATTTGTCAATGATTTCCCAATAGTTCTAATTGGCTTGCACTGTCGAGAGTACCACTTGAAACGCTATATTGTTTCGAAGCGATTGAGTAATTCCCATTTATGCAGAAAATGCCATCAATGCACAGGAAATTTCCCATCAAAATAGGCCATCATAGGCGTAATTGTATCCGTTATTACATGACATGGGGCGGTCATACTACGGTGGGAGCGGTCCTTTGTGGCGGCTTGGGCGGTAAGGGCGGTGGCGAGCGCGGGGTGGCGACCGGGGCGGTAGCGGTTTCCAGTCTAGGTTGTAGTCTCTGGCGTTGTGTTTCTTTGAGATTCTCTAGGAAATCTGTAAAAAAGAAAAAAAAAGTGTAAAAAAAGAGTAACTATGATAAATGTATAAAAAGAAAGTTAAAAAACTGTGAACTTGATCGCACAATAGAAATGAAAACTTCATCTATCGCTCCGTCTCGCTTCCTCCCTGCCTGCCCACGTTACTCGAAAAAGCGTTACAGAGCCGAGTGTGACGGCAACAAAATGTGTGCACAGTGGGTGTAAGGAAGTTTTTTTAAATCTTTTTTAAAGGGGCTTATTATATCTGTTCCAGATATGCCAGCCCCATCGTACCCTAATCCAAGAGACTCAGTGATGAGATGCGGTAATTAAGTTGACGAACATCTTGCGCGCACTGATGTAGGATTAGTCAATATATATTGAACCAATCCGACATCGTTCATGTTTAATAGGCTATTTGATAATGTTCAAAAATTGTAAAAATTATTTAATAATATCGTAAAATACATAAAAACTATAAGGATCTACAAACTTTCATTCAAATATCTTCCGTTCGACTTATTTTAGGTTCAGAAAGTCCATTTTAAAAGTATGAAATTATTAAAAAATAATATTTCCATTGGAGAAGCAATAAAACATATTAAAAAATTATTATGATACTAATTACATAAACGTAATATTTAAAATAGTTGTCGTACAAATTTCTGATTTGATACATACAAAATACAAACCTGTGACGTCATAACTCAGTCGCCTTTTGTATGGAGCGTTTTCGGGAAAATCCAAAATTGTGATTTTCAAATTAACATAATCTCGAGAGATTTTTGTGCTATCGAAGTGATTCTTTCACCTATGGTTATGTTATTGAGATGTCTCTACTTATCAAACCGAAAAAAATGTTGGTTAAATAGCCTATTTTAATCATCAGTGAGTTTCTGTTCCGTTTGTATTTGGCACACTCCATCAAAAATGTTGGACATCCTCTATGACTTAATGAAGTTTTCATTTCATACCGATATGAATAGTATAGCAGCGAGTGGTACCAGGAGGGTGGTGGTGCAGCGGCGGGCCGGGGCGCAGCGCGGCGCGCACGCGGCCCCCCGCCCCCGCCGCCCCCGCCGCCGCCCCCGCGCCGCTCCACTCGCCGCGACTCCCGTTCGTACTACTCGTTGTACTGCCGCTCTATAACAAAACATTAACACGTTATTACGTTCATGTTACTTATTTATTTTGATTAATACTGACACAATTGCCGCTCAAAATACGATATTTTGAGCGGCAATTGTGAGCCGTTTTTTAGATTAGATAAATTTAGACTTAGAATCCATAAATTACGTCACACGAATTTCATGGTTTTTTGACCCCTCCCCCCGTCCTTGTCACAGCTGGTCACATTTGTGAGACTCCATCCCTCCCTAGATATAAAAATCCTCTAGATGTAAAATTTCAAAATATGTGACGTCACGTCACATATTTTGAAATTTTACATCTAGAGTTGCAAATGTTGAGTTTTTCGTTAATAGTTCAAAGTTCGTGTTTTGACACTTAGATTATAATAGATTTTGAAATGTTACGTCACAAAATTTAGGACCCCTCCCACCCCCTTGTCACACTTCGTCGACCCCCTCCCTCCCCCTTAACGTGTGACGTAATTTATGGATGGCCCCTTACTGACTTCGGTCTACTTGGCTGATATTTTTTATATATTATATTTTTGGGGAATATATACAACGCTATGTAATCCCAAATTAAGCGCAAAGATTGTACAATGGGTACTAGACAACTGATAAATATACTTATTTTTTTTGTAAATATAATACATAGAAAACACTCAGGCCGACACAAACAGACATGTGCATGCACACAAATGTTTGTTTAGTGCGGAGATCAAACACACGACCTAGTAGTCCAAGTAGCCCTTGCCAACCGACCACCGCACCGGGGGCTCATCTATTCGTCGGATTCGCAGGTTGCTAGCTAGAAGATTGTGAATTAGACCAACTCGTCGGTACGTATTTCTAATAAACATGGTCATTGTTTCACAACGCGTCCTTTGAGAAAGTGATAGTTCCAATGATGAATTATTATTTTATTAGCTAGTTACTACACATATTACACGGGTCCCTTTTATTTAGTTATTTGAAAAAAAAAAAAAACAGAATTGAATATTCATTTGGGAGAACTGGAATTACAAAAAAAAAATACGCAATGTATTTACTCAAAAGAAAGTTATTCAAACTTTCGAATAAATAAACTATGCTCGTTGTTTAACTATTTCTAAGTTTTTAAGGATGTAATGATATTTATTTTGAGATGTAGATATTTTTCAACTCAAAGGTTTCATGACTTTCTTCTTATGAGATATGAACTTTTGCAAAGGTATTTGAATAATTTGAGATGAAGGAGCACTTTGTTTACATCAAACGGTGCACATGCTTGTTTGGCAACTCATACCCTGAGGAGGTCGATGGCGTCGTTGTGCGTGCGAGTCTAATTGAACACTCAAGTTAAGCAACGTCTGTCCAAGCCTGTCCATTGATGGGTTTATTTATTTCGGGCTCCTCCGTGCTTCGGAGGGCACGTTAAACCTTCGAACCAGGCGTTGACATTAGATGACAAGGCCAAGCCATGGACCCTTAGGTGGCTTGTAAACGATAGCGTCCGCTATACCATAGTTGAGCATGGTGGAGGAGCGTGGTGGAGTATACTCTATATCCCTTCGATTGAGGAGAGACCCTGGTATACACCAGCAGTGGGATGGCAGTGGGATGAATAACGGTTGTCGACGACGACCTTGTTACAACCTTATTTAAATTACAAATAAATAACATTCATTCAATGACCAACAGATTATATTAGGACAAATCCCTATTATCCGTAATATTGTCCGTATACCATCAAAGTATAATTTAATTTCCATAGGTTGTATGGAAATGTAACGGAGGCTGCCCATCCGTTACATTTCCATACAACCTATGGAAAGCTATAAAGAAATATGTTTTATTACTTGTGAGAGTCCGTCGTGTTGTTCCTCGTGTAGCCGCAATGCCAGGTCACTCAACGAGTCCACATCATCATCTCGGTCGCCAGTTGCTTCGTTCTCATCACACACCTCGATTATTTGGAGACGAGCGCCGTCCAGTTCCTGAGAATAATATAGTCGCTCGAAAACTGTCTTTCGTAATGAACGGGGCTTAATCGTTGAATATTGCGCACTGTAGCGGCCCTCGTAAACCGAAGAAACGGAAACCATAAACGAAACCGTGGAATTGTACAGTGCAGCGCATGGGCACGAGTCGCTTATCGTGTGCCGTTCCATCAGTTTTCCCCGCTAACTCTCTTAGGCTCAATTTACACCGTCGCAGAATGGATTGGAAACGACTTTTTGCAACGAAATTGTTCATAGCATAATGAACTTTCTGCCAATTGTATAACTTATAAACTTAAATACTATCCGTAGATAGGGGAATTCTCGAGAATGCGCGAGGATTCCGCGGAAGACGCACGACCTTTTTGGCTGGTGGGATTTGAACCCACCACCTCTCGAATATCGGTCGAGCGTTCTTTCCAACTGAGCTACAAGGAAGCTACAAGGAAAAGATTGTCAAATTTTTGCATTTCTATTTATTGCTGCGATGTCACAGGGAGGCGCCATCTACGTATTAACTATTAAGTATTATATTACCAAACATATGCCTTGTTTGGTTCATCGTTGCAGATGAATTTCGGAAAAAATGTATTTTTAACACCAAACTTATTAAAGAATTATCATTAAAATAACTGACTTCGGCCAACTTGTTAGAATATTATATATATTAACCTGCATGAGCGTGTCAGGGTGCACGTCGACGCCGTCCCTCAAGACCCTCCGTGCTCGCGGCGGGTCCCGCGGCGCGTACCGGGCCAGCACGGGCCGCAGCACGTGCCGCAGCCGGCGCGCGGCGCGGCACCGCACGGCCACGCTGCGCCCCGCCAGCTCCACGCGCACCACCGCGCGGCGCTCCACCAGCGCCTCGCGCCCGCCCAGCACCGTCGACGCGGCGTTCAAGTCTATCGCCGGCGACTCGCCCTGTTCCACAACAGTTTTATTTAGAACTACCTGTTAGTGGAGCTCGATGGTGTCGTTCGACACTTGGCAGAGGCTAATCGAGCAGCATGAGTTAAGCGACGACGACCGCAGCAAGTCTATAGAGATGGGGGTTTATTTATCTCGAGCTCCTCCGTGCTTCGGAGGGCACGTTAAGCCGTGTCTGATGTCTTGACGTTTGACGTTGTGACGGCTTGAAAACACTGCTTCTGCCGATCCGCAGATGAGCAGCGTGGGTGGAGTATGCTCTACATCGAGCACATACCCCATGCTCTGAAACCCTTCGATTGGAGGGGAGACCCGTAACAATGGAATAATTATAGGCTGACGAAGACTAGCTGTTACCCGCGACTTCGCCCGCGTGGGGAACATTCCCACGGGAAAAAAGCTTTATTAAAATTGATGATCACACGAGCGTCATAGTTTAAAATCTGGAAAGCTGTAATGCGAGTGATCATACGACTACAGTAAGTGACGTTTCACATCAGACGGGCCGTATGCATGTTTTCCACCCGATTTAGTATATAAAAAAAGTTTGAGTGTGAAAATTATGAAAAATAACTATATGAATTACCTGGTTGCCATCCTTAAGTAGTACATCGTAAGTGTTACAGACTAGATTTCTTCTTTGTAGCAGCCGGTCTACCAAGCTCCTCACTGTGACCGACTCTTCCACCCCCACCACGGAAGTAGCCCCGTCGGGCAACACCACGCGGCAGAGAGAACACTGCCCGGGCACATTCTGCGTTGATTTCACCACCTGAAGGAAAAATAACAATTAGTAAATAGATATGACAAGAAGAAGCGAATGCGGTAGTCGAATGGTTAGCAATGGCCACTATATCTCGAGGTCGCGGGTTCAATCAAATATTTGTCTGCATGAACTTGTCTGTTTGTCTTGGTCTGGGTGTTTTCTTTTTCACAATACGAAGCTTCAAAATTTTATTATTGTTCGATTATTAACGTAACTATGACCGAAAATAAACTGAAGTTAAATAAACTAAGAATGGTTTTTTTTTTATGTGAGAGGGGGGCAAACGAGCATGTGGGTCACCTGGTGGAAAGCAATCACCACCGCCCATGGAGACCAGCGACACCAAGGGGTCGCCGATCCGTTGCCAGCCTTTTAAGGAAAATGAAAACTCTGTTCTTGAAGGCACCCATGTCGTAGTTGTTCGGAAATACCGCTGAGGGAAGTTGATTCCACAGTTTCACTGTTCGTGGTATGAAATGTCTTAGGAAACGTACAATTATCAAGATGATATGGATGGAATTTTAATTTATGGCGAGTTGTACGATAGTGGAATTCAGCGGCAGGTATCAAATCAAACAGCTCATCAGAGCATTCCCCGTGATATAATTTGTATAGAACGCAAAGAGACGCTACATCTCTGCGTGTAGAGAGAGAGTCCCGTGAAGCAAAATGCAAAGGTGTATACCGGTCGCAATAAAAATTGATATTAATTAATGAAAGAAATCGAAGCGGTATTTCCGAACAATAAATAGGCTTGTATCCCATTTTTATTTTCGATTTGTTATTTAAAGACGTCACAATAATATAAATATAGGTGAAATAATAGGCTAGACGACAATGATAAAAAATTATAAAAAGTACTTATCAGTGTCATAAGATATACAAAACTAGAACGATCTGTGATCTTGAAATTTTGATAACTTATGTCCGACTTTTTCTATGATCGATCAAAGTGTAGTAGGAAAGTCCAATTTAAAAGAATGAAATTATAAAAAAAAATTATTAATTTTGGAAAAACAATCAAAAATACTACAACTTTTATTATGGCACTAGCTACATAAACGCAGTATTTCACATAGCTGTCGTACAAATTTCTGTTTTAACGTATACAAAATACATAAGTGTGACGTCATAATTATGTATCCTTTTGTATGGAGCGTTTTCGGGAAAGTCCAAAATTGTGATTTTCAAGTTATCATATCTCGAGAAGTTTATATGCTATCGAAGTAATTCTTTCACTTATAGTTATATTATTGTGACGTCCTTATTATGCAAACCGAAAGAAAAAAATGTCGTCTAGCCTATTACGATTGCATAAAAACTTCTCGAGATATGATAACTTGAAGATTACAATTTTGGACTATCCCGAAAACGCTCCATACAAAAGGCCACCACGTTATGACGTCACACCGTGCTATTTTATATGCATTAAATCAGAAATTTGTACGACAGCTATGTTAAATATTGCGTTTATGTAGCCAGTGCCGTAACAAAAGTTATAGTATTTTTTATTGTTTCTACAATGGTAATATTTATTTTTTATAATTTCATACCTTTAAAATGGACTTTCCCACCAAACTTTGACCGAACATAAAACACGTCGGACATAAGTTATTAAAATTTTAAGATCGCAGATCGTTCTAGTTTTATGTATTTACATTACTGATAGAGAGTTTTTATAATTTTGTAACATGGGCAACTAGTTTATTACGACACTGGCAACTGATCGGCGGACCCCTTGGTGTGAAAACAATTATATATATTATATTAATTGTAACATTCTAATTATGTTACAATAAAAGGCTATAAAATTCAAATACCCAATCATTTAGAATTAACATTAACGCTAACAACGGAGATAAACAAATCAACTGTCACATAAATAGGAGAACAAATAGAAGATAATTCGCTTGTACCAGACAGAATATAAACGAATATTTGTATTTGCTCATGATGGACGATAAAGACTGTATCAAAGAGTTATTGTAATGGTCTACCTTCCACAAATCTGTGTCTAAAAGCGCGTTTCCATTATGCAAGTACTTGCATGCAGGTATGACGTCACACTTGCAAGCAAGTTACTTGAATAGTTACTTGAAACATGATTACTAAAATTTGCACCTCGCACGGACTACCTTGGTCCGTGTGGTTTCCGGCAGACTAGAATAGAATCACTCCGTTTCTTCCCGTGGATGTCGTACAAGGAGACTAAGGGAAATACATTATCAAACAACGATCAGGCCTCCCCAACCCGTTTGGCCAGCGTGGGGAGTGTAGGCCAAATCCTCGTTCCGTCTAGGACGGACGAGAGAGGGTCGTGCTCATGTACTGGAGACTAAAAAGGACCTGATGATGATGATGAAAGGTAGCAAGCACTTGTATAAACGCGTCGTCAGTTGCACGTTTTGTTACAAGTTCGAAACTACCCGCATGCAACCCGCGTCTTGCATGCATGTTTACTTTTCCATTAGTCAAGTTGTATGCAACTTGCACCTTGCATGCAGGCTACTTGCATAATGGAACGCGCCTTATGAAAGGCAACTGTTGACTGATCTATCGACCTACAGCTCAAATCGCTGGACGGATCAGGGTGAAAGTTGGCATACAGGTAGCTATTATGACGTAGGCGTGCGGGTAAAAAAGGATTTCGGGGTGTAAGTGGTTCATCAACATGTTTCAACCAAAGCCAACCTCATCTGCACATGGCGCACCCTGGTGACTGACAAACGAGGCCCTGGCGAAAAGAGAGAGGGCATAGCGTATTTTTTAAGCTATGCCCTACCTCTTCTTCTTCTTTTTCTTCTTCCCTTTTTAGGGTTTCGAGGTACTTCCCCGACTGGGGGAAGTACCTCGACCTCACAGAATATCGCAGCCAAATAACAATTCCCTTTAGGGTTGTTGTTTTCCTGGGAGTAAGTGAGGTCACCAGAAGAAGGAGTATAGGCCAGCAATGGACCGGCGACCCTTTGGTGTTGTTGATCTCCATAGGCGGCGGGATTGCTTTCCATCTCGTTTGCCCCCGCTCTCATATACTAGACCGGATTCTAGCCCACGGGGCCGAAATGGAAGTTGAGTGGAGCGAGTAGATTCGCTGAGTGTATGTTTTCCATTGATTTCATTGTATTTGATGATCATTCCGCAAGAACATGATCGATCTCAAATTTTTTTCGACAAAATCCTCAAGCATGTCGATCGAGGTCTTTAATTGTTACATGTTTTATCAAAATCGGTTCAGTGGTTATGGAGCTTATTCATTTCCAAGGGTGACTTTTCGTTACTCCACTCAATGATAAACATAAATAAACGAGACCTTCGCACGCTCGGTTAACAAGAGTGAATATGCCAAGATGGATCTACGACGATTAACTAAACAACATTCAACATATTACGTGTAAAAGTTTCAGACACTTACGAGGGAATGAAACTATATAAACGCAAATAATTTCTAACATATCTATTTTAACGTGTCTATTTCAAAGCGTCTATTTACATTTACATGTCATTTTATGTAGTTAACAGAATAAATAGCTGCCGCAGAGTAAATATTTGCAAGGCTTATCGTGAATTTCCTTTCCGTTAGGGAGCGTTTCTGTTCGCAATATTGCATTCATATGATGCAATATGGATACAAGCGATATTAACTTAGGTTAGCCCATTTTAACCTTTTGAAATAAAATGAAAATTCGTTACTTAGATACGTCTTTTCATAAATTACTAGCTGACCACGCAAACGTTGTTTTGCCTTAAAAGATAGATAACAACCTATTCTCAGACCTACCGAATATACATATAAAATTTCATAAAAATCGGTCAAGCCTTTTCGGAGGAGTATGGCAACTAACATTGTGACACGAGAATTTTACATATATTAAGATATTTTTGCCGTGTGGTTTCCGGCAGACTGGAATAGAATCACTCCGTCTCTTCCCGTGGATGTCGTACAAGGCGACTAAGGAAAATACATTATAAAACATCAATCAGGCCTCCCCAACCCGTCTGGTCAGCGTGGGGAGTGTAGGCCAAATCCTCCTTCTGTCTGGGACAGACGAGAGACGGTCGTGCTCCTTTAATGGAGACTAAAATAACCTGATGATGATGAAGATATTCTTTATCGTATTTTTATTTGCTAACTCGTGAACTTCGTCGAAGTGACAATTGGCATCGATATGGGTCTTTCTTCAGATTATTAATTAGATACAATGATTAAAATATTGCATGTAAATATCATTTACCAAATAAATGAATATTAAATCTTTTATTCAGTGACTATTCTTGAAAATAATCAAATCGTATATATGCTATAGTTAATTACTTACATCGGTGACCGGTGCAGTCTGTACCGAGTGCATGTTGTTCGTCTGTCCGTCTGCTTGCGCCCGATCTCGGGAAGGCGCGCGCAGTTTCCACGGCAACAACGATGTCCCGCCGCTACGTCGACGCTCGGAGACGTTGCTTGCTGACTTTTTTAACTGAAAAAAGTAGTTTAAGTAGGAATATAATTTACTGATATTATTATACCATAGCTTGAAACTACGTTGCATATTTTTAACCCAAGTCGACCGTGTGCATTTTTTGTAACTAAAAAAAAATATTTACGTATAATAATAATAAATAAGAAATATTGTGTAAGTAATAAATAATAAATAGTGGATTATTGTTATTTTTTTACAAGTACAAAGTAATATTGTGGTTTCTTGTTAGTTAGACGTCATACAGCGACATCATTGTGCTCAGGACGGCTGACGCAAAAGTACAAGGCCATGTGGCCCACTGAATACAACCTACATGATGTAGGTTGTATTCAGGCACTTATTTTGAGGTACAAGTGGCTCACCAATATCTTTGAACCAGAGCCAAACTCATCTGCACGTGTTACGTGGCACGCGCCCTGCTGATTAACGAGCAAGACTCTGGCGAATGTCTCAATAGCCTCACTGTGTTTATGGGCACACACCTCCACGTCACAGAATACCTCAGCCAAATAACAATTGCCTTGAGAGTTGTAATGTTCCTGCGAGTGCATCAGCAGTGTTAGCAGCGGGGGTGGGAGGCACGTGAACGATAATACATTTTGCGAGCGATTAGGGGCCATGCATAAATTACGTCACACGTTAAGGGGGAGGGAAGGGGTCGACTAAGTGTGATATTGTGTGACAAGGGGGTGGGAGGAGTCCTAACTTTCGTGACGTGATATTTCAAAATCTATTATAATCTAAGTGTTAAAACACGAATTTTGAATTCTGAACTATGAACACTAGGGAGAGGGGGGAGTCTCACAAATGTGACCAGCTGTGACTGTGAGGGGTCGAAAAATCATTAAATTCGTGTGACGTAATTTATGGATGGCCCCCTTATGACTACGGTAATCGCTTCATGCTATCATCACCTGATGTAGTATTAAAAAAACTAATAAATCAATAAGGGATCGTCTATATATAACGTGAATGTTGCTATTATTATAATATAGCATAAGCAACTTTACTTTTAAAATCCAACCGCATTTATTGTACCCGCCCTATTTATTGCAAATAAATCATTTGTGCTTGTACTTGAACCATCCGGACAGGTATTATTTAACGAGGAGATCCGGTAACGTTGCCTTGCTGAGCGTACTACTGAACCAGGCGGTCCGGTAACGTTACCTTGTGGGTGTACCTACTACTGAACCAGGCAGTCCGGTAACGTTTCCTAGTCAACGTACAATTGAATGAGGCGGCAAGGCGACGTACCTTGCTGGGCGTGTCGCTGTCCCCGTCCCGGTCCCTGGGCAGGCCGTAGGGCGGCGGCAGGCCGCGCAGGTCGGCGCGCGCGCACTCCGCGTGCACGGCCGACCGCAGGAAGCGAGGGTAGCTGTCGAACTTCATCACGTTGAAGATCTGCTTCTGGGCCTGCACGTGACACACCAACGGTCATATTAACCATCCCTCAGGGCCAGGTAATTTACCCTAGAGACATGTTGCTATTTCTGAATTTAACCTCCAAAAATCATAAAAAATTCAATCAATACAAAAACATATAGGTATATGACGTGTCTAGGTGCCCGTAAAAGGTCCATAGGTATGTGATGTCGACATTCAAAATGTATTACGACTCACCAGGCTTTTACGTAAAAACTCATGTCATTTTAAAGGTGCAGTAAATAATATGCAGTAAATACAAAATAAATAAATTCATTTTAACTTAATTTATTTTTATAAATAATTTTTAATTTATTTATTTATTAAACTCTATAGGGTCTTCTCGTCTTTTAAATTTATTTTAGCTTTTTAACTAAAAAAATAAATTCTACAAATAAATAAGAGACAGCTCATATTTCATTTAAGTTAAGAATGTTCGAATATTTCCATTGATAAACAAATAAAAAAAAATAAAGAAGTTCATCATGTCTTCAGACATGAACATATTAATATACCTACTCGAAGAAGAAAACGTATAGGTAGAAGTTCGTTCGTACTCGTCAATAAGACTCGGAGATACCCTTTGTTAAGTTTGTCTGTGAGCTGAAGCTCAAGTTGTACACGTCTGTGTGGTTGGCGCTGGTCGTGTACCTGCAGGAAGAGGTCGTGCGGCGCGGGCTGCAGGTGCAGGCGCGCGCTGGCGGCGCGGCGCGCGGCCGCGTCCACGTTGACGGGCTCGGGCGCGCCGTCGGCCAGGTGCCGCGCCCAGATCTGCTGCGCCAGCGCGCCGCGCCGCGCCGCCTCCGCCGCCACGTACTGCTCGCACACCCACCAGAACCTGACGCCCGACATTCACTCTAATCATTATTTTTTCCATACAGTTGCTCGAAAAACTATTGTATTTAATATAATTCTTTTAAGCATAATCCACCAAAACTCCCATTTCCTCGTATCGTCGAGGAGCTACGGTCCCAAAATATGTACCGTCGTGACACAGCTCGCACGCTGCTATCTCAATGTACGTGTGTGGTACGTACCGTATGTTCTCCGCGGCGAACTCCTTGGCGAGGAAGTGCGCGAAGGCGGCGGCGCCGGCCGGGTCGGCCAGCAGCTGCTCCAGCCCCAGCGACCAGCGCGCCACGCCGCCCGCCGCGCCCGCCCCGCCCGCCGCGCCCGCCGCCGGCGAGGGCGGCCCGCCTTCGCTCATCTGCTGCTCGCGAATACATATAAAACTAATTAGATTTACCATAACTAAGGGCTGAACTCACGAACAGTGATGTATAGCTGTCGCTCACATCGCCCAGAGGGGAAGTCAAATTCCAAAAGTTACTAATTTCTTCTGATTAAATTCTTGTGAGCTCCAAGACAGCCGTGGTTTCACCCCCGGGACTACAGTGGACTTCATTGTTCATTGTCTTTTTGGGGCTGCCGCTGTCAATTCTGGTTATACAGGAGACACAGTGGTGGGAATGTATAGTTGGCCTCTCCCGAACAGTGACGTAGCTTATACTAGATGGGTCTAGTATCAAAATTAGGTGGGAGCCCATCTACCCGAACACGTCAGGACGCCGTATTCTACCAACATCGGCTGTATAATATGTATAAAACACAGTGCACACTCTTTCAAACCACATTTTTTACCATGATTTGTCTCATAGACAAATCAAGGGTTCACACACTCCTGTGACGCAAAGACCCGAAGTGAGTCTTAGTTTTCAACAGTAGAACTTTCCACCTGCCTCTGTCCTTCCACAATTTCTGGTCCAGCTTGAAGCTCGCTGGAATAAAACTCCAGTCGCTCCATCGATATAGGCGCCGTCCGACTGGTCATTTCAGCCACCCCTTTCTCAACTTTCCCATCAACATGACCAAGTCAACGTAGACGTTCGCCCTTAAATTCTCCGATAATACTATAGGTTTTCTAATTAAATATGGTAAGGACCTCTGGCTCTGCGCCACTCTGTTTCATTCACCTGTGTGTGTGTGTGTGTTCTATGCCCTGTTTATCACATGATATTGATTATGATGAATATACCTTATTGTACATGTTGCGGTGATCGTGGTGCCGGTACGAGCTGCCCGCGCCGCTGCCCGTCGTCCAGCGACGGAACGGCGACGACTGTTCGCTCTGTCGACAAACATTATGTATGATTTAATTGTGGACAAATTGTGTGAACTTAAATTAAAAATGAAATAAAATTATCGTCACTTGCGAAGTATGCAAATATAATTTTATTTCGTTGTAAAGGTAAGTTCGAACACAGCGCTAGACACGCTGGTCCTCTGACGCTGAGTATAAATACAAAAACGTATTAAATAAGATATAGCTCCTAAAAATATGAGGGATTCGATTCGGAATGATGTCTAGAAAAATGTATTCGAAGGATTTCTGAAGCTAAATGTCCATAGTCGCATTATTGTTTAACAAATCAAGTGACTAGTGAGTCTTCGGTATGGTGTAAAATTTCGAAAAGCACATTTTGAACAAAATAAAACATGGCACGGCGTAAAACAAGATGGTGTTGCCAGTAGTTTAAAAAGGATACCCATATTGGGTATCCTTTCCCTTCCTTATCCCAGTAACTGATACGAATAATTATAATTGTTAGAGACATTGATGTTGAAATACAAATAAATATTGAATGTCTTTAACATTGATTTTTCATTGACTACAAAATTATTCGTAAATTTGAATTGATATGTTGGTCGGTGATCGGCCTCATATAATGATGCTGTATTTCACTTTCGATTTCAGTTAACAATGCAACAACGGTGTAGTTCTCATGAAAGAACCGATGATAAAAGCAAAGCTAAAAATTTCTTGGGGTGTAAGTGGTTTATCAACATCTTTGAACCAAAGCCAACTTCACCTGCTCGTGGTGCACCCTGCTGACTGATAAACGAAGCTCTGGCTAAAAGAGAGGTAGGGAGCGTAATTGTAAGCTACCCGACTGGGGAATGTACCTCCACCTCACAGAATACCGCAGCCAAATAATAATTCCCTTGAGGGTTGTTGTGTTCCTACGAGTGAGTAAGGTCACCAGAAAAGAAGGAGATGCTGCGTCGGCAGCGGGGGTGGCGGAGCGCAAGTGATATATTATGTTGCGAGCGTTAATACGGTTACGGTAACCGCTTCACATCAGGCGGGCCGTATGCTTGTCTGCCACCCGAAGTAGTATAAAAAAAAAAAATCTGAAGCAATTTTGTTTCGAGATTAATGTTACATTTTACATAAGCGCATTTGTGAGATAATTTAATAAACACCTCGATTTGTTAATTACTATTTTCAAGTATTATTCCGATGCTTGTTTGTAGAACCTGCATTGCTATACCATATGCACTTAGTCACGGCTAATTTATTCAATAAAAGAAACATGTGTATGTATATATGAGAATGCAAGAAAGGTGTAAGAAGTCATCATTCATTGTCTGGTCATTCAACTATCAGACACCAGAAACAAATAAACAACAAACAATAGAAAGCAGTCGGCGGACGAACAGACGATCCCACTAGTTAAACATACTTTATTACACCATTACACAACGTACCTAATTAGATCTTATCACGATTTTAATAAACCACCGTGGGACACGAAATTTTAATACAATTCTGAAATTTATAATGTCTCAAATAAGGTTTATAGTTTACCAATTGCGTCTGTTGATACAGATGTTACAAAATACGTCAGCTATGTAACAGCTTGTACTCATAACGTCTTAAACTCTAACGATTTTAATAAATCACCAGGGATAACAAAGCTTTAATACAATAGGCTATTTTCCAACGTTTAAAAATTGTATAAATTATTTAAGAACATCGTAAAATACACAAAACTATAAGGATCTGCAAACTTTCATTCTAATATCTTCAGTCAGACTTTTTTTAGGGTCGATCAAAGTTTGGCGGGAAAGTCCATTTTAAAAGTATGAAATTATTAAAAAATAATATTTCCATTGGGGAAGTAATTAAAAATGCTATAACTTTTATTATTATACTAATTACATAAACGTAATATTTAACATAGCTATCGTACAAATTTCTGATTTGATGCATACAAAATACAAACCTGTGACGTCATAATTCGGTAGCCTTTTGTATGGAGCGTTTTCGGGACAGTCTAAAAATTGTGATTTTCAAATTAACATATCTCGAGAGATTTTTGTGCTATCGAAGTAATTCTTTCACCTATGGCTATATCATCGAGACGTCCCTACATATCAAACCGAAAAAAATGTTAGTCAAATAGCCGATTCTGAAATTTATAATGTTTTAAATAAGGTTTATAGTTTACCAATTGCGTCTGTTGATACAGATGTTACAGAATACATATTGTAACAGTTTGTACTCATAACGTCTTAAACTCACTTACGCTTAACCGACAAGCAATTCGTTAAAAGTTCGTTATTATACGCATCTGGATATTGTTTAATCATTTTTTATACCTTCTATAGCACACTAGTCTACTCAGGTCGTTCAGGTATACTCATGATACCTGAACGACCTGAGTAGAACTGAGCGACCATATTAACTTTTGTAATGTTCCATTATGTCGTTTGACAGAACTGTCAATCATTTGACAGATTGCACGAAACCAATTCGAAGTTTGCCACGAGGTATAAAAACCAACCAATTCCCAAACCCCCTAGCCACATCCGCCCACCTCGTTAATTATTACGAATCTAATAATAAATAATAATAAATAAATATTTCTGACAATTTACACAGCGCCATCTAGTCCCAAATTAAGCGCAAAGCTTGTGTTATGGGTACTAGACAACTGATAAATGTACTTAAATACATTTTTTTTTTGTAAATACATTCTTATATACACATAGAAAACACCCAAACCAAGACAAACAGACATGTTTATGCACACAAATGTTTGTCTTGTGCGGGAATCGAACCCGCGACCTCGGAGTCAAAGTGGCCATTGCTAACCATTCGACCACCGAGCTCGTCAGAATTGGGTCATTTGTATCCTCCGAGCCTAATTGATTTTTTACTTCTGTCTATCGACCTTTCTTGTTCATACAATTTCGATTATCCCAATATCTAAGGTACATTGATGAATGAAATATTCCATACCTATTATGTCATGTGAAAACGCGCGCAGCTCCTGGAATATTCCACATAAAAAAATTATAAGAGGGCGTCCATTAATTACCTACGTGAGGCATTTTTGAGGATTTTGACCCCTTCCCCTACCCCAATCTCACGTGAGAATTTTCAAAATTTGTATTTTAGGTGCAACAGCGTTGGATTGATTAAAAAAAATGCTCAATTATTTTCATTTAAGACTATTGCTGTAATCTTAATTCACAGTGATGAAATTAGAAAATAAATACATAAACGAAAATTAATAAAATATTGATTCCGTCTGTGAAATGTCCGTGTATCCAAAATGACCATAGTATTAAAACGACTATTTATTGAAAAAGACCAAAATGTAATTGATTTTCTTTATTCATGTCTTTAACTTTTTTTAAAGAATTAATATTTCAATAAATGATGTTGTACTCTCCCGCTACCCCCGTTTCCTCGTGGTCATACTAATTTGTCATACCAGTATGACTACGAGGATATACATGTCCTCGTGGTCATATTGCTATCTATGCACATCCTGTGGCAAAACAAAAGAAAAAGACAACAAAGGATTTAAAATAAATACATCTGTACTTATTATCGTAATTTTTACGTAATTATGTGTACTTATTATCGTAATTTCCATTTTTATTTGTATATACTTACATCTTGTCGAAATGAATATCCTTAAGTCTTCTATTTTTTTCGTAAGTGATGAAATAATTTTTGAGCTTCATTTTGAAGTCGTAATGCCTTGATTCCAACAGGCATTGAATGAAATAAAATATAGAGGTGTAAGTGGAAACATGTTTGAGTCAAAGCCAACTTCACCTGCACCTGCTGACTGACAAACGAAGCTCTGGCGAAAAAAGAGGTAGGGAGCGTAATTGTAAGCTACCCGACTGGGGAATGTACCTCCACCTCACAGAATACCGCAGCCAAATAACAATTCCCTTGAGGGTTGTTGTGTTCCTGCGAGTGAGTGAGGTCACCAGAGAGGAAGGAGATGCTGCGTTGGCAGCGGGGGTGGCGAGCGTTAATATGGCTACGGTAACCGTTTCACATCAGGCGGGCCGTATGCTTGTCTGCCACCCGAGGTAGTATAAAAAAAAATATTATAGACATTTTGATACTTTAGACCAAATGAATAAATAGACTTTTTGATACTGTAGACATTTTAATACTTTAGACCTAATGAATAACTAGACTTTTTGATACTATGGACATTTTAATACCTTTGACCATATTATGAACCCAAAGGGATAATTTTATGATCTCCAATTTTTGTCTGAGGTATTTTTATGATTAAACTTACCGTTTTGCTGAAAATCGCTATAAAAACTCTTTTTTTTTTTACCTATCACCGCGAATATTTTTTTCCATACGGGGGAAAGATGGGGTATATAAAAGATACTTTAAAATTTTATTTTGAACGATTTCACCAATTTTCACAGCTTGTAAATTTATGTAGCTTCGAATGTCTAAATTGACCGGACTATAATTAATACAATGTTTAAATAAAACAAAATCCCCCCACATTTAGTTTTTTTTTTAGACCTGTCCTGTGAGATGAATTGAGAGTGCGTCATGTACGTGCGTGCATCAATAAATAGTATTGAGACACGTTACAAAAATTCAATGAAATTTATTAGACAACGTCAAACATTAACGTCACTTCAGATTTTCTGCCTATGAATTCTGCTCAAAACGTAACCATAGCGTGATTCAGTTTGCTTACACCGCCATCTAGCGTACAACCTTGAGTTTGCGACAGTCAAGCTTCTAAAACGCTGTTTTCGATTATTCATTTCTGATTTCTTTAACGTATTTACAAACAAGGAAGGGAAACGAAATGGATGTTTTATCAATAACGTCTAATATACAAAATGTTTAAAGCATTTTTTAGTATTCACCGGAATACCTTATTATCTACTTTATTGATCCATGGTTTTTTCGACGGCGGCGCTAGTGTCCTTTATGAATGCCATAAAAAATAAAAATCAAACTTTGTGGAGTTTACGGAATTTTTAAAGTATTCTTAAAGCACGTGAGCGGTCACAAATTTCCACTTAACAGTTTAACATGTGCATAACACGCTCGTATTACATACCAACACTGAATAGCAGTGGCGGATTAAGACTTTGTGAGGCCCTAAGCATAGAGCTCATGTGGGCCCTCTGTAGCTTGAATTTGGAAAATAGGAATCCTTACTAACATTATAAATGCGAAAGTGTGTTTGTTTTTTTGTCCGTCTCATTTTTCATTTGTTCATGGCTCAATTGTCTCGTGCGTTCTGGTCGCTCGCCAAAGCTGTTCAAGGTAACATCTGTCGGTCGTCGTTTCCACCATTGCACCGAGTGGATGAGTCACTGGCCCACACTGCAAGGGAAAAGGCCGATCTCCTGGGATTTCTCTTTGCGTCTAACTCGACTCTCGATGATCAGGGAGCAACACCGCCAACCATCCCACGGTGTGTGAGCTCTATGCCAGACATTAAGTTCTGCAGCGAAATTTTGGTTCAATGGATATAAATAAGTTGCGTAGTGACGCTGAGGAAATTGACTGGTTGACAATTTGTGCAGCGGATACTGTTGACACTCAAATTGAGCTTTTTAATTCGAAATTAATTGAACTATATGACATTCACGCTCCTGTACGTCCAGTTAAGCTTAGACATCTCCCTGCGCCGTGGTTAACCGACGATATCAAAATATTAATTAAAAAGAAAAACTGTGCTAGAGCCAAGTATAAGTCTGATCCTGACAGATTTCGCGATCAATACATTCGTGCGCGGAACGTCTGCAATAAGATGTGTAGGGAAGCTCAACGCCGCCATATACACAAATCCGTTCAGAATGGTGATCCAGCCAAGGTCTGGAAATTTCTAAAATCTTTAGGAGTTGGGAAAAACCGTACTAGCTGTTCCAATACCATTGACATCGACTACCTTAACAGGCATTTCTCATCTTCAGAAAATTTTGATTGCAGTATTAAAGATAAAACTTTAAACGAGCTTTCTTCTTTCCCTACTTCAGATTATCCTCCCTTTTTCTTCAGTCAGTTCACTGAATGTGGTGTTAAGAGGAACGTACTTTCTGTAGCATCGAATGCGATAGGTGATGATGGCATCAGTCGTAATATGATCCTACCTATCCTCGACATTATACTTCCTACACTTACCATGATCCTCAACCAATCCGTTACATCTGGAGTCTTTCCCACGGCTTGGAAAAATGCCTACATTATTCCTTTACCCAAGAAATCAAATCCCACATCCTTCGCAGACTATCGTCCAATCTCCATTCTCCCTTTTCTTTCGAAAGTGCTTGAACGCCTTGTGCAAGAGCAACTTAGCCACTTCCTTTCCAGACATAATATCCTTAATCCTTTCCAGTCCGGTTTTCGTCCCGGTCATAGTACGACTGGTGCTTTAGTAAAAATCACCGATGACATCCGCTTTGCTATGGACTCGTCTCATCTTACTGTTTTAACATTACTTGACTTTAGTAATGCATTCAACACGGTAGATTTCGACATACTATTAATGCAGCTACGTTCTCTTAACATATCTCCTACAGCAATTGACTGGTTTCATTCATACCTGTTCGGGCGTCAGCAGCGTGTACGAATTGACGATAAGTTTTCCTCGTGGTGTTCTACAGCAGCTGGTGTTCCGCAGGGTGGCGTGTTATCTCCTCTGTTATTTTCTATATTTATTAACTCTATTACAACAAACCTTCGCTCCTCCTGTCATCTTTATGCAGACGATTTGCAACTTTATTCCCATGCTCCATTAAATAGTATCAATAATGCAATTTCGTTAATAAACGAGGACCTATCGCGAATATCAGTTTGGAGTAAGTCACATGGCCTCATAGTCAACCCGGTTAAGTCGCAAAGTATTGTAATTGGTAGTCCCCGCCTAATTTCCAAAGTTGACTGGGTTAATATTCCAAACACCACATTTAACGGAACTTATATTCATTACAGTGACAGTGTTAAGAATCTCGGAATTCATTTCGACAGAACGATGTCTTGGTCGGTGCAAATAGCCAATGTCAGCAAGAAACTGTTTGCAGCTGCGGGATCTCTTCGACGTTTGCGTAATTTTCTTCCCATTGATACCAAGATTTCTCTTGCACAATCCCTTCTACTTCCCATTCTTGATTATGCGGACGCTAGCTATCTTGACCTCACTGAAGACCAATTGAACAAGCTTGAGCGATTACAAAATCTTTGCATTCGGTTTATATTTGGACTCCGCAAATATGATCATATTTCTGAATTTCGTTCACAGCTCAAGTGGCTCCCGATTAGGTTACGTCGCAACTGGCATATTCTCTGTTTCCTTTATTCTATCCTATTCAATCCCACCTCCCCCAACTACTTAAAGGAACGCTTCATCTATCTCAGTGAGGCACGGGGTCATGGCGAGCGTGGTTTACGCAGTATTCTTTCCCTTCGTTTGATAACTCCATCCCACTCTTCGCATTTTTACACTAAGTCGTTTTCTGTGCAGGCTGTACGTCTTTGGAATGCGCTGCCTATGGATATTCGAAATGCACAATCTTTACAATCATTTAAAATACTTTTAAAAACCCATTACCTCTCTCTCTGTGTTTAATTTATTTTCTACGTGGATCCTGTCTTTGCTATGGTGTTGCTGTTTTTGCTATTAGGTACCTTAATGATTCTTTATTGCTTTGTATATATATGTATATATTATATTTGATATATTTATGTATGTGTGTATGTATATATATGTATATGTGTATATATGTGTATGGGTGTACATGTGTATGGATACAGGATATGTTTGATCATATATATATATTTACTTATAGTTATATATCTATTTGTATTATACCTATTGTATATTTTTTATAACAACTAGTGATGCGCCACCTACCTAATTATATCATGATTTCTCTTTTGTTAAGGTTGTCTGGAAGAGATTGCTTTTAGCGATAAGACCGCCTTTTGTACTATTTAATTTGCAACTTTCTTGTATGTATTTGTCATATTGGTGCAATAAAGTGTATTCTATTCTATTCTATTCTAAGTTCTCGCAAAGAGCTGTCCGTAGAGCGCTAGTCTCCCTGGACATCCATAAGTCAAGTGGGCCAGATGGTATTCCACCTATTGTTTTAAAAACATGTGCTCCAGAGTTGGCTCCGATTTTAACACGCCTATTTCGGTACTCCTACTCACTTGGCGTGGTCCCCTTCTCATGGAAGGAGGCTTTAGTCCACCCGATCCCTAAAAAAGGCAGTTGCTCAGATAAGTCCAATTACAGGCCCATTGCGATAACTTCCATATTTTCCAAACTCGTGGAAACTATTATTAACAAACAGCTAGTTGCCTACTTAGAAGATCACCTGATAAATGATCGCCAATATAGCTTCCGCCGTGGTCGCTCAGCTGGTGATCTTCTGGTATACTTGACTCACCGTTGGGAGGAGTCAGTGGAAGGCAAGGGCGAGGCTTTGGCTGCTAGTATGGACATAGCAAAAGCTTTCGATCGGGTGTGGCATAAAGCATTGCTTTCCAAGCTTCCTTCTTTTGGGCTACCTGAGAAGCTTTGCATATGGATTGCCAGTTTTCTATTTGAGCGTAGCATCAAAGTTGTAGTTGACGAAGTACCCTCGGACCCACTACCCTTGAATGCTGGCGATCCACAAGGCTGTGTATTGTCCCCCACGTTGTTTCTTCTGCATATCAATGACTTTATGCTTATACACAATGTTCATTACTATGCGGATGACAGTACGGTGGACGTAAGATACACTAGCCAAGGTAATGTTTCTCGGGATTGCGTCGATGAGTACCGAACAAAACTTGTGTCTGAGATTGAGACGTCCTTTGGACAAGTCTCGGATTGGGGTCGATTGAATTTGGTGCAGCTAAATCCCTCCAAGACATAGGTTTGTGCGTTTACCGCTAAAAAGTCCCCATTCATCGTAGCTCCTAGTTTGAAAGGTACTCCCCTTAGTGTTAGTCCTAGCATTACCATCTTGGGTGTCGACATATCGAGCGATGTTCAGTTTCGCGGTCACTTGGAATGCAAGGCCAAGCTGGCTTCTAGGAAGATTGGTGTTATTAACAAAGCCAGGCGGTATTTTACACCCTGACACCGCCTTCAACTTTACAAAGCCCACGTTCGACCTCACATGGAGTACTGTTCGCATCTCTGGGCCGGTGCGCCCCAGTACTTGCTTGCTCCATTTGACCGCATACAACGAAGAGCAGTTCGCTTCGTCGGTGACCCAATGATCTCGGATCGATTGGACTCTCTCTCTACACGCAGAGATGTAGCGTCTCTTTGCGTTCTATACAAATTATATCACGGGGAGTGCTCGGATGAGCTGATCGATTTGATACCTGCCGCTGAATTCCACTATCGTACAACTCGCCATAAATTAAAATTCCATCCATATCATCTTGATAATTGGCGATCTACTACAGTACGTTTCCTAAGACATTTTATACCGCGAACAGTGAATCTGTGGAATCAACTTCCCTCAGCGGTATTTCCGAACAACTACGACATGGGTGCCTTCAAGAACAGAGTTTTCATTTTCCTTAAAAGGCTGGCAACGGATCGGCGACCCCTTGGTGTCGCTGGTCTCCATGGGCGGTGGTGGTTGCTTTCCACCAGGTGACCCACATGCTCGTTTCCACCCCTCTAACATTAAAAAAAAAATGTGTTAAATTCGCATAGTTCTGCATTTATGGTATGTTGTATGGGTCTGTTAGGGTAGTGTGAATTTTAATTTGCAACTGTGAAAAACTTGTGAAAACTGAGAAAATCTTCAAAATTTCATCATTCACCAGCTTACTTGGGGAGTAAGCTGGTGAATGCGTGACGAGCCTGTAGTGCTCCAGGTCCGGGTATGCTTTTCCTAGGTTTTCGACATCACATTGACACATTTAGTTACATGATCTCAAAACACTACCTATTTTTATACGGCGCTTTTACACAAAGCGCTTTTTCAGCAACGCGCGTGTGATGCCCCTGGTGTTACAGGCGTTCATAGGCTACGGTAACTGCTTTCCATCAGGCGGGCCGTATGCTTGTTTGCCACTTTAGTGGTATAAAAAAAAACAAAGATTATAATTATAACTAGACCCATCCATAGACAGGCTACGATCGACGTTGCTTAACTTGCGTGATCGATTACACTGACACGCGCAACGACGCCATCGAGCTCCTCTGTGTATACCCACCCTATTAATATTTATTTGATATAAATTTAATGTGCACCAATATTCTTTCCAAGAATTATAGAAATGTCGTAAAAAATAACAAAATAATAAGTGTTAATTTATCTTAGTATGATATTATTTTTTTTATTTTTGCTAATTGCTACCGCCACTTCATAATTACCATCAGCTACTCAAAGGCATTGGTTAAGTGGAAGAGTATACTGAATGTTGTATTTTCTCTTCAATGCAATAAAGTTTTATAAATAAATAAAATAACGAAAAAAATATTTCCAGATATGTAAATAGAGTAATCTGTGTTTTCCAATTATGTCAAGTCAACGACTCGACACTATTCCGGATTCGCCAATAAATTATGACTATCTATGACTAAACTCAATAGAAGTCACTTCCCTGTCCCCAAAAATAAACCAGGCTAAATTGCAATTTAAAACAGTTACACAAAATGGAACGTATCGAGCGGAAAATATGAATTCAGCGCCAAATAGAACAGAGGTGTTTGCACGGAAATCACAAGAGGCATGGCGCCCGTCTGCGACGCAGTATCTCGTGGTTTTGATGGACAGCTGTGTGGCAGGAAAACCCGACTCACTGTGACTGTAACTGCTAAGAGATGTAAAATTAAACAAAAACTGGAATAGTACTGTGATAAAAAGTTATTATGAGTTTATTTGCATCTAGTCACATGAAGAAAAGAAGGCAAATAAATAAGATAACATTTAAAAAATAAACATTAAAATGTCCTGAGATATGATTGGGGTGTAAGTTCACCAACATCTTTGACCCAAAACCAACTTCGCCTGCATGCGGTGCGCCCTGCTGACTGACAAACGAAGCTCTGGCGAAAACAGAGGTAGGGAGCGTAATTGTAAGCTACCCGTCTGGGGAATGTACCTCCACCATTAGTTAAATGCGAAAACTTTGTAAATGTGTATCTATTGCTTTGTAACCAGTAACTAATGTTGTGTATATACATTACTGTTGTTTTCCAAATAAATAAAAATAAAAAAATAAAATAAATCGCACATGATACCGCAGCCAAATAACAATTCCCTTGAGTGTTGTTGTGTTCCTGCGAGTGAGCGAGGTCTCTAGAAAGGAAGGAGATGCTGCGTTATATTTTATGTTGCGTGCGTTAATATGGCTACCGTAGCCGCTTCACATCAGGCGGGCCGTATCTGCCACCCAACGTAGTATAAAAAAATGATTGTTTTGAATTCCCATAGGCTAATCTCAGCTCAACTCACTCAATTCGGCGACTCGGCAAAATTAAATCGGATTTTTGGATTACATTTAGACGGTAGTGTCACAAAATATATAATACATACGCTCCATATTAAAAGCCTAAAGAGATGGCTAGTCAAGTGAAGCTCAACTGCCGTGAACCACGAATTTTAAGTTTCTAACACTATTGGGGACCTAAAACATTGAGTTGTTAGTGTTGTTACCTAACACATCGATTCCTATAAAATGATTTGCAAAATCATCTGAAAGCTTGGTAATTCTTTACATACACATATGACAATATCATTTTTAAAGTTAATTTTTTTCATAAACTTAGTTATTATCTGATTTAAAAAACAGTCGGATTGAGAACCTCCTCCATTTCTGAAGTCGGATGAAAACGGTCTCGATGATGCTAGTTTGCCCACGTCTAGATCAGCTCACGCTACGCCACTGGCTATCCGTTTTATTTAGATTGGACGTAGTGGGATATGGGAGCCCCCCTTAAATATTTGTTTTATTTTAATTTAATTATTAATTTTTAAAGTGAATATGTAACTAAATATTCTGCGAATATTTCAAGCGTCTAACGGTTGCCGTTATCAATATCGAGCAAAAAATCACGTTTATTGTATGGGTGCCGCCTTAAATATTTATTTTATTGTTTTTAGTATTTGTTATTATAGCGGCAACAGAAATACATCATCTGTGAAAAATTCAACTGTCTAAATATCACGGTTCATGAGATACAGCCTGGTGACAGACTGACGTACGGACGGACGGACAGCGGAGGGAGAGTCAGTAATAGGGTTCGTTTTACCCATTGGGTACGGAACCCTAAAAAAATGCAATACGATTGACGTGCCACTTGGACAGGCTTCAATGAGGCTTTGGACTCATAAGATATGACAAAATGAGACGGCTGGCCGCTTATGCATTAAGGGCTTATGTGAGCCCACCCTAGAGCGTTTTCAGATTATCCGATCCGATATCGGTATCGGGCGCCGATACGATATCGGGGCATTTAAAATGTATGAAATATGTACCTGTGTTTCATATTGTCCGGCCCGATATCGGATATCGGAGCCGACACCGATATGTTGCCGGCACCATCGGATGCCCGTGGGCTGTCGGACGATAATGTTTGTATGCTGCTATACGTGTATCTATATTGTCTCTGTGTGTAGTTGATTATTTGAAAGTATTTAAAAGACTTTTTCGGTGCGTTTTGTAGCTTGCTAAAGAGAGTATAAAATGCTCCCTTTGATAATCTAGCTTCCACAATGGGATGTATCCAGTACTGTCTGTGGATAGTTCCTTTTTTGCGTCTCAAATATAATAGATACAGCAAATAAAGTTTTCTATTATAGTCTTCCATTATGACTTGCCCGCACTATTGAACAAATGGCCGTATTGGAACGATTTTGTCGGAAATATGTGAAAACAGCACATGGTGTCGGCTGTCGCCTACACATATATCGGATCGGATAATGTGAAAACGCTCTAAATCCTAATCTCCCCGTAGGCATAGTATTCCGCACTCCATACGACACATTATCGTGCGTAATTCTCGTATAATCTATTTACTTTGCGTGTAATTTGGAATGTTTGACGTACTTCCATGTCACATCCTGATCACATAAACCATTCTGCCTCTGACGTTTGAGATAAACATAGTATTAGATAATAGCGATACAGTTATTTATAGCCATAGGTATACTCACTAAAGCCTGTGATACGTCAAAGCATAGGGTGGTTTTCCACCAGAGCTATGCGAGAATGGCAAGCGGAGAGATTAAATTGGCTGATAAAAACTAAACTGATTTTAATATTCTGTGTCTGTTGGTCATGATTAACAGGAAAAGTACATGGGAAAAGCTGACCAATGTTATTTATTTTCCGTTTCTTTTTCTTTAAAACCTCATAGCTCAATTTGGTGATTTTCGACTTGTATGTTGTTTAATGTTGTTTGTGGTATGTTGTTTAATGTGCTTACCCCGCTAGGCCCGGACTCCACCAAAGCTGAGACGAGCGGAGATGAGACGTGTTTTCATTACATTAGAGACATCGCGTGAGCTGTCAAAGCTCGAGCGAGGAGCTCGATGACTTCTTTTGCGCGTATCAGTCTAATCGATCACGCAAGTTAAGCAACGTCGACCGTAGTCTTTCTATGGTTGGGTTTATTTACTTCGAGCTCTTCCGTGTTTCGGAGGGCACATTAAACCGAAGATCGCGGTTGTTGTTTTTATACGACAGTCGTTAAGCCAAGTCAGGGGCTTAGGGCGGCTTGAAAACACTGGCCTCCGCCAACCCGCAGTTGAGCAGCGTGGTGGAGTATGCTCTAAACCCCTTTGATTGAGGGGAGACTCGTATCCTAACAATGGGGTGATTTTGGGTTGATGCCGAGCTGTTAAATGGAGTACACCGAGCTGTGTATTGCATGGAAACAAATCCCCGCTCTGGTGGAGTCCGGCCCGTACCTCTCCTTAGCAGGGATGTAACGGAGCTTCCGATACGTCGGAACTTCCGATTGCTTTTGCATCCTCGGTTCCGACTTCGGTTCCGATAAATTTTAAACCGAAGTCAGAAGTCATATCGGAGGTCGGCGGCCGGCGCGGCGGGCGAGGGTGGGTAGACGGGCCGGGCAGCGCGAAGCCGCGGCGGAGTCGCGATCTATCGATTTTAGCAATTGTTTCATTGTTACACTGTTAAAGTATTGATAATAAAGATAACACTAAGTTAGTGTCACTAACGAATAATGATGTGTAATTATTTCATTGAAAATGATATCTACACATATCTCTGACTGACTTCATATTTTATTCCGATTCCGGTTTCGACTCCGATAAACCAAATTCAAAAATTCCGATTCCGGTTCCGGTTCCGATATAACCACATCCGTTACATCCCTACTCCTTAGATCCGGATCGGACTACAGAATTAGAAATTCTCTAATTCTGTAGTAAGAAAGAGATTTACCAATATATGCCAGATACATAAATGTTTTCCCTAAAAAAAACTACGGCCTCATTTCGCATTACTCATAGAAATATCAGGGGGAATTCAATTAACTATTATTTCGTTGACAATACATGAAACATTTCAAGAATGTGTTTACATAACAAACGCATTTTAATTATTCATTTGTATAGATAAGCAGGCCATTATGTTCTTCACAAGCCGGGTTTTCCCAATCCGCGCAGAGCATTTCATGTAAGGTTGCCATCTCTGAACGCTAGCAACCAGGACAAGATGCCTGAAAACTCCGGATTTTGAATGTTAAAACCCGGACATGTCATTAGTATTTTTGCACCAGTTTTATTCTTTTTTTTTGTCGTTTTTTTTTATACCACGAAGGTGACAAACGAGCATACGGCCCGCCTGATGGAAATCAGTTACCGTAGCCTATGGACGCCTGTAACACCAGAAGCATCACATGCGCGTTGCCGACCCTGTAAAAACCTCTTTACGCCCTTTTTGAAGAACCCCATGCTGTAGTCTCCTGGGAAAACCTCAACAGGCAGTTAATTCCACAGTTTGACCGTACGCGGGAGAAAACTTCTCTGGAACCGCACGGTACGCGACCACTTAGGCTCCAATGACTCCACTTAGGATCCGTGAAAACTCCGGATTTTGAATGTTAAAACCCGGACATGTCATTTATATTTTTAGTACCAGCACTAATTTTATTCCGTAACAAGATGGTTCTTTCTGGCGGTAGTGGTTTAAAACTTTTAAGTTAACCCCGGACTATCGTCGCTTGTGCAACTACGAATCCTCAAGTTCTTTGGACATGTTAGCAGAAATCTTGACGCCATGGAAAGATTGGTAGTGCAGGGACTGGTCGAGGGCAAGAGAGCGCGAGGTCGATCGCCAACCAGATGGACCGACTTAATAAAATCTATCAACCAAAACTTCAGTGACAGTCAAGCCACCGGTGGAGAAGGATTGCGAGAGCAGCGACCTGGAGAGCGTCATGGAGAGCGACAATGGGTGACCACGATCACTCTGTCAAGAGTGAAGGACTAGGAAGAAAGGAACCCCGGACTACAAATGAAACCCCGCCCGGACGCTCCTCGGACGCCCTCCAAACTAGGACATATCCGGGGAAAGCCGGAGGGATGGCAACCCTAATTTCATGTAACACACCACGAGGAAAGTCCTCTTTTAGTAGGCCTAATCTGTGAATGAATTATTTCATTCATTTCAGTCAGTGCAATGAATGATGTATTGTCTGGGCGAGTAGGGGCCGGCCGACGAGCGAGGTCGACTCAATTGACCCCGCAAACCTTGGGTGCATTTGTTGAATGACGCGATGTATGACTGTCTGGTACACGGGAACTCACATAATTTTATAGGCTATTGAATAACGTAAAGTACCTAAGTAAACAGTGTGTCTTAGAAATTAAATAAGGATGTTGTATGCAATATAAATTAATCGGGTCATTATTTTAACAATTGCTTTAGTGTTGTATGGGGTTTGAATGAGATATTGAAATGGGGTGATGCGTTAGAGGCTTATGAAAACGAAGAATTATTATGGAATAGATACATGTAAACCTAAAAATAAAAATAATATATGGGATGTAAGAGATTCATCAACATCTTTGAACCAAAGCCAACCTCGCCTGTAGGTGGTGCACCCTGCTGACTGACAAACGAGGCTCTGGCGAAAAGAGAGGTAGGAGCTTAGCGTATTTTTTTAAGCTGCCCGACTGGGGCCAAATAACAATTTCCTTATATTTTTATATAGGTTATTATGTTCCCGCGAGTGATTGAGGTCACAAGAAAGAAAGGAAGGAGTATAGGCCGGCAAAATCAGCGACCATGGTGTTGCTGACCTCCTTGGGCGGTGGTGATTGCTTTTTATAAGGTGACCCACATGCTCGTTAGCCCCCCTCGTTTGTGCCAAGTTAGATGGATATAAAAAAATATCCATTTAACTCGGGCTTAATTTTGGGTAAAATTATGAGACGCCAAGCTTATAATCTGCTCAGATCCAGGTATCACATTCTGAAACCTAGACTCATAGTTGTAGGTAGATAGATTTTTATCGGACTGACTTTATCAGGTTTAACACTATTCACAGACAATATGCCTAGATATAGAAATTTGAAAATTTTCAAGGAGGTGCCTTATTCGCTAAGGGGCATATTAATTTTATAAAAAATCCTACAGGATACGGGGAACCCATTTGGAAACGAAATCGCAGCATTATATTCACCTCTTCCTTAGAAAGCTCCCTCACATACCATATCACCATTGTAAATCACACGACAACAAAAATTTACATTCACTAAACCACGAGCTAATGTTTAAAGCACGTATTTTGACCACAAAAATTTATTTTTATCACCACACTTTTACTATAACTGCGAAACTTATTCTTCGAACGAATGACTTGACCATGCGACACTACGTCAGGAACGCAACTGAACTGATGGATAGTCCCTCTCACTCGAATGCTACTGTGTAATGGCGCGTCCACACGCTTGACAAACAACGGTCAGACACCAAACAAACACTAGAGGGGTCATTTCGTAATTAAAATGTAGTAAAAATTCAGTTACGATCCAGTCTCAATCTCACAAATGTCAAATTTGGTATTCTCGTATTACAACATGAAACTTCAAAGTTCTATATAAGTGGGATTAAATCGACATATGACCGAGAATTAAACAAACTAAGAATGTATTGTTACCAACAATAAGAATTGATAATAATTAATTAATGAAATCAAGTATATAATTTTAGTCAATTCACAATTCAATCTCGATTCGGTCAACTTTTATTCTGCGATCGCAAAATAATTACGAGAATTTGCCTTCTGCGTGTGGATGAGTGTTTGTTGTTTGCTCTTTGTGCATGTGTTTGCTGTTTGCTGCTTGGCCATCGCAAGCGTGTGGACACGGCTTAATAACTTAGGAAAATATATCAATATAATAACCACGAGGATTGCGCACGCGCACTGCCGCTGCGTTACGGTAAATATTATAGCGTAACTAAAGTTCACCGAAAATCGGAAACATTTCCAATAATGACCTTATTACTCGAAATGTATCCGATTTTCTAGTTTTATTTGCTGTGTAATTTGGTGCGTGCATACAATGGTGTGCGACACAACAGTTAGAAAATAAGACTGGAGGCCGCTTATACGACAAAGCGTTGTTCTCTCAATGGGAAGATATAGGCTAATGATGTTCTGGACAATAGCTGGTCCTTTGTGGAAAAGTAAAACTTTACACAGACAGTTCACATTTTCCCGACGTCATACCCCGAATTTTGGCTCTCTGCCTCAGAAAAACAGGAGAAATTTGAAATTGTCCGGAATTATTAAAAGGGAAACAGGAAACTATAAAAATTAATATATGCGCGACGTCCAAGGTTATGTAAAATTAGGCCGCAGCGATTTATCGCTTTTTATAATGTAGCAGTCACTGCATAACACAATAATAATTAGCAATTTGGAAAGGATCAGGAAGGAAACCCTGCTTTGGAGTATTAGGAAACATTAAATTTTCTAATTTATATAGTTTATTTTATACTAGATGACCCGGCAAACGTTGTTTTGCCATAAAAAATAGATAGAACAACCTATTCTTAGACCTACTAAATATACATATAAAATTTTATCAAAATCGGTCAAGCCGATTTGGAGGAGTATGGTAACTAAGACTGTGACATGAGAATTTTATATATTAGATTGATTCGAATGGATAGAGCGCTGGTGAAGCGCAGTCAGTTTTTCAATAGTTTGTATATAATTGACTGAAACTTAACACCATCCTGCAGAGTGACTACAATATACATATTACTCAATATTATACATTTTAAACTACAGTGGAATAATTTTCATTGATCGCTTAGAATGTCTTCGAAGATGATAATAAATAAACCCAGCTACATCGACAGTCTGCAACGTGTTTTGTTAGATCAGGATCGCTTGGCATGGATTTGAACTGGATGGCAGTTCCTTCTCTCTGAATTTACCTTAGCTGGTAAATGAAATCACTGACCTAAAGTTTAAACTAAAGTTCAGGATCCAAAATCCTATGAACTGTCTTCCAGTAGGATTCCAAATGATCAGAGGGTCAATTCTCATAATTAAAATATAGTCAAACTTCAGTTCCGATCCAATCTCGATATCACAAATATTCTTACTGTAATACGAGAATACCAAATGTATTCTTGTATCACAGTAAGAAATTTTAAAGTTTAATTAAAGTGTGATTATATCGAATAATGACCGAAAATTAAACACAATAACAATGGTATTCTGCTGGCAATAAAAATTGATATTATTTAATTAATGAAATAAGTAAATCATTTTTAGTTAATTCAAAATTTATTCTTTATTCGGTCAACATTCGTTCTGCGATCGCAAAATAATTACGAGAATTGGCTTTCTGTATTCTGTATCATCAAGAAGATATACTGTCAGATATGTTAACCACAATTGACCCAGTCATCCACCAGTGACGACAGGCGGCACACCACAGCGTTGACAATGACAAATTATAATAACAATACACGCCATAGATGGCGCTTCCGGCAAACAAATACGGCGAGGACCAACCAGGCACCCTGGCGAGGAGCAAGGCTCGTCAATAATAATTATATGAGGCCTTGTTGTAACAATCTTTTTAATTATGGGCTCATAAAAATGCCCTACTCTCAGAACGAGTCTTTCAAATACACGTCGGGTTGCGACCAAGCCCACGTGATATGAAGCGATTACCGTAGCCTAATGAGCGCTCGCAACTTAAATATCACTTGCGTGCCGCCACCCCCTCTGCTAACGCAGCAACACCTTCCTTATTGGTGATCAACTCTCATAATCCCCGTGGTAACCGCTTCCAAATACCGACGGGGGTGTTTAGGAAACTTAAATTCTGTCCCGTCACACACCCTGATGACATAGTGCAGTAAGATCTGATTGACTACAGTCCAGCCTTAAAACAAAAGAACCTAGACCTAGCTAGATATTTTTTCAGGCAAGAACTAAAAAGCAAAATTCTCAAGGAATACTGGGTTAATCGCGTATGAAAGCAAGAGTAACATAAACAAAAATATTTTCCTAAAATGACAGTACTTTTTATCAGTTCTGGCTACCGTCCACTGCGTCCAGTTCTGCAACTGGCCGCAATGCGTGAGTCACTGCTGATAGGCTATCAGGTTGTATCATGGACTGGGTGACTTGTGGTTATTATGTAGGTCAAACATGAAACATTATACATAATTTTGTATAAAGGGACCAACAATTTTGTCCAGTATATTGCATCAATGTTTTAGATGAAAGTCTTCAATGTGTGTTGCCAGTGAGTGACAGTAACAGAGTCATGGTCCCTTACTATGGGCATCATACGAAAGCTCAAAGCGGGCGATGGAGTGAGCTATACTCAGAGTGTCTCTACGAGATAGACTCAGAAATGAGTATATGTATACTACGGAGTAGAACTAGACTGACCGATATACCGTACTGTTCCGCTTGCGTGCTCGGTTGGTTTACCGAGCGCAAGAGCGGAGCAGGTAAAGGTCTTCTCGTCTGGTTGGGCCACAGGGGCGCAATAGCTGTAGGCATACGGTCCATTGACCGACACAGCGTTTACATATGGCGAGTAGGTGTACATTGCGCAGGTTTTACTACCGATTTTACTCTACCCACGTTCAAGAGGCTTCAAAATCAGCAGGCTGAAGTGGAAATGTGCAGGCAGATCGTAGAACTGACGGAACGGTTCTGAAGTGACGACTTGGAACCGGAAAGCACAGCATAGGATGGCGCTTCGCTAGATGCACGGACGATAAAGGTCAGGAAGCCGATGGATGCAAACCCCCTAAATCATGAACCACCAAAAAAACTGTATCTATTCGAATATTGGCGTTACGGACTGGCCGTGTTTTTTTTATTAACTATGTTTTTATACATTTAAAATTGTGACTTTGTTTTCTAATGTTGGGTTTGCTATAAACGTACATAACATAAAATGTAACTCATTTTCCAACGATAAACAAGTTTTCTTTAGTAATACTAGTATACTATTACTTATATACTGTGGTAATAAAGTTCGCTCAATAACAATTGGATGAGAAAATAGCAAAAGAAGGAAAAAATAATATAATCGTACATAATAAACTCGTAAATAATAATAATAAATAATAAATATTGTCACACAAATTACACAGCGCCATCTAGCCCCAAAGTAAGCGAAGCTTGTGTTATGGGTACTAGACAACTGATAAACATACGTAAATACACGTTTTTTTTGTAAATACATACTTATGATACATAGAAAACACCCAGACCAAGACAAACAGACATGTTCATGCACACAAATGTTTGTCCCGTGTGGGAATCGAACCCACGAGCGTTGATGTCGAAGCCGCGTCATTGACCGCTACGCCACCGAGCTCGTCAAATGGCGTTATCATTGAAAACTCAACTCGTAAGTCGAGTAGCTACATCGACTCACGAGTTGAATTTTGATTATTTGGGAATCCATTTTTTAATATCCTAAAAATGTATCCACCTTGCATAATGGAAAGCGCAGGTGCAGGCCAAATATGGGAACTACCATCACTGCGATTAGCACTGCGTAGGCGGCCTCGCCTTGATGACTTACGCACAAATTCTCGTATTTATTCACGCTTCGTCTAAATGACCCAGGATTTTAAACGGTACGGGGGTCCACCACACATTCCCACCACTGTGTCTTCTGTGTAGCCACGATTAACAGCGGCGACCAACAAAAAAGGCAATGAACAGTGAAGTCCATTACAGTCCCGGGGGTAAAATAACGGCTGCCTTGGTACTCAGAACAAATTTAATCAGAAGAAATTAGTAGGAGTAAGAAGCTTTAGGAATTTGACTTCCCCTCTTAGCAATGTGAGAGACAGCAATATGGTAAATAAGGCATTAAAAGCCTAAAGAGATGGCTAGTCAAGTGAAGCTCAACTGCCGTGCACAACGGATTTTAAGTATCTAACACAATTGGGGACCTAACACATTACCTAGGATTAAAAAAAGAGGGAAACCCATAACTCAGGATTACCTTGGTTCTGCTCTGGCTCTACTCTGATGGGTCGGGTTTAATAATAAATAAATAATAATAAATATTGTCAGACAAATTACACAGCGCCATCTAGCCCCAAAGTAAGCAAAGCTTGTGTTATGGGTACTAGACAACTGATAAACATACGTAAATACTTTTTTTTTTAGAAATACATACTTATGATACATAGAAAACACCCAGACTATGACAAACAGACATGTTCATGCACACAAATGTTTGTCCTATGTGGGAATCGAACCCACGAGCGTTGGTGTCGAAGCCGCGTCATTGACCGCTACGCCACCGAGCTCGTCATTAATGTATAATTTAACCAGATCAAACCAGATACAGAATAAGAAATACCTATGTGTAATAATGCATATAATAAATCTCGTGCAGTATGTTATCAGTGTATATAATATGAATGACAAGTAATTTGTCTGCCGGTGCACTCGCAGATATGCATGTAATTAATTTATTACATGCTTTTAATCAATTATATTTCATAGTCTTGTTATCTTCGCGATTGCTTGCCGCTACAATAAATAGAAAGTGAAAGTCGCACTCCATTCTTTATGCATCTATCTAATCTTTTCTAATCTAAGGTTTTAGGAGAGTTTATCTATTTCAGGAATTCTTAATCTCGAGTCAGGGAATCTAGAGAATATAGACAGGGAATATAGATCCCTGAGAGTATCCCCTAAAAAATATATATAATAAAAAATAAAAGCATAAGAAAAAACATAAAAATAGTAAAATCTTATATTTTAGCGGGAAAAACGACTCAACTTCGTAATTGGGTTAAAAAAAAATGCAGAACGGAAAGTGGCTCAATTTCGGAGATTAATTCTTGTTTGATTAATTGTTTTTTTGAAGTGAAAAGTTATTTTGCGGCGTTGTGCACTTTTTTGGATGTGTAAAAAATGTTAAACTCGCGTCAGGAGACGTGACCTGATTGAAAATTCGTAAGACGGAGGGAGAGCAGACCGCCGGCACGGCGTAGGAGAGGAAGTAATATCCCCCTCTCTTTCTACCGCGCGGCGAAAATGTATGCTTGCTCCTGCTGTTTATTTTTAAGTTATATAAATTGTCATGTTTGTGTACAATAGCGCAATAAATGAATATTGTATTTTACCACATAAATGATAGTAGGTACTTTCATACTGTTAAATAAAGCAATTCGTGCGAAATTATTCTCTAACCATTCCAAACTATTCAAAAATGCAAAACGTTAATGTTCAAGTTTTCACTTCTGCCGGCACTTCCGGAGTGCATGCCGTTTTTTTAAAATACATATCAGATCTGACAGTCCTTATCAGTTTTTACATTAACTTACAAAGAGCTATCAATGTCATTTGACTTCGTTTTTACGCAAGGAGACTTGTGGGGACTTATAAAGTCATTCAGGTCAGGTCATATGTCTTCAAGTGATATATAAGTCACCATAGTATTGTTACCATTGTTCGCAATTAAATAATTGATCATTTGACGTCATTGATTGCATAATAGAGGTGACACGAATAATAAAAAATAAAAAAATAAATAAATATAAAAAGGACGATAGGTATAATTATATGTCATATATAAAAGGTAGGTTAAAAGATTTAATAGATCTATCAGCTAACTTAGTTTATAATCTGCCGATTGTACAATGGGGTGTTTTCAGAGGAGTTGTTTGACATCATGCCTACGGTCTCCTACAGTCGCAACGCTCGACATCGACAGGGAATTCATCCTCACACATTAGAGCCAAGTGGTCGCGTACTGTGCGGTTCCAGAGAAGTTTTCTCCCGCGTACTGTCAAGCTGTGAAATGAACTGCCAGTCGAGATTTTCTCAGGCGACTACAGCATGGGGTTCTTCAAGAAGGGTGTGAAGAGGTTTTTACAGGCAACGCGCGTGTTACAGGCGTCCATAGGCTACGGTAACTGCTTTCCATCAGGCGGGTCGTATGCTTGTTTTTCCACTTTAGTGGTATAAAAAAAATAGGTACTCTTAATATAACTAAACTGTTATTAAAATTAATTTAAAAACGGCCGCAACCTAGGTCTGGTCTATTTCTGCTGCCAGAGAGTTTGCACAGTCCTATAATAGTAACCAGAATAGCCTGGCAAACACCAATAGTTCTTATCACTAAAATGCACGAGAGTGAGGCACTTCCGGTACTGGTATGAAATTTATGAGTATATGATAATAAAACTATAATCTACCTAGTATAATCACAACACTGTTTTTTTTTTAGTTAATGGCCATCCAGAGCGCTAGAGATAATTGATCGCTGCTTTTTTCCCTCCTGTCTTATTCAATAATTGTTTAGATTTTCAAGAAGTCCGTTATTGATTATAATTTTAGAGTTCAAAATCTTACAGGCCTCTTAACTCCAAGTTTAGAATCTAAAAATCAATTCTGGAGATATTCTATTACCTATAACTATATAAAAACACTAATTAAAATTATTTTAAGTAAAACGAGAATGTTATTAGTAAACTATTTGTAAACCAGTCAATTCGAAAAGCAATTGTATAAATGGCTTAACGAGATTTTTTTTTACTGTTTCAATGCATTACTTGAACATAAGTTTTAAATTAAAATTCATATTTGCATGCTAAAATTATGATTGGCAAGACATGACACTTGAGCACCTAAGATCATTGTATACCATCTTTATGCAAATAAAGATTTATTTATTTGTTTATTTTATTTAAACTTTATCAGAAAATTGTTTGAGTACAAAATAAAAATATATTTATTCCGGTACATCCGGTGTCTATAAAAATTCCAATTGCGATTCATTCAATACAACCTTGACAAAGTGTATCGTATAATAACAAATCTAGATTAAATATATTTTTACAATTCTAATCTTATTTATTATTGTCACAACACGCGTGACTGATTGAGATAACTAAGTAAACGACCTTTGAAATGAGGAATGTTTTAAAATTCCCAATAAGAAAAAAATAAATTCAAGGAGCTTTCAAATACAATTTGTACACAGCGCAATCTAGTCCCAAATTAAGCGCAAAGCTTGTGAGCAATTTAAATGTACTTAAATACATTTTTTTTTGTAAATACATACTTATAATACATATAAAACACCCAGACCAAGACAAACAGACATGTTCATGCACATAAATGTTTGTCTTGTGCGGGGATCGAATCCGCGACCTTGGAGTCAAAGTGGCCATTGCTAACCATTCGTAAATACTCGTAAAACGGAAAATTATAAATTGAGCGATTGAATGTCTAAATGGGCAACTGGAATACTAAGTTATGTTTGGTATGTTTTATATTATCTTTTAGTCTTCAAGTTAGTATATTACGTTAGTATATTAGGACGAGCTCGGTGGTCGAATGGTTAGCATTAGTCACTTTGACTCCGAGCTCGCGGGTTCGATCCCTGCACAAGGCAAACATTTGTGTGCATGAACATGTCTGTTTGTCTTGGTCTGGGTGTTTTCTATGTATTATAAGTATGTATTTACAAAAAAATAAATGTATTTAAGTACTTTTCTCAGTTGTCTAGTACACAAGCTTTGTGCTTAATTTGGGACTAGATGGCGCTGTGTAAATTGTCCAGAAATATTTATTTATTAGTCGCCCAGTTTTACAATTTTAGCCGCTCATTTATTACAGTGGGCAGAATTCGCAAATGAAAAGAAATTGAAGAAAATTAGAAGTAAGAGTAGTAATAATATTATGAAAATCATTATTATGTAGAGATTGCAGATCATTTAGTGCTATTTACCCATTGTATTTACACCACTACTCTTTTACAGGTTTAGAGTAAAACATCGGACGCGCAGCATGCGCCACCATAGCGATTTTTTTTTTTTCGAAATCCCGAATTGATGTCGGAAAACCAAGGTCACTTTACATTTCTACTTTTTGATGCTCTACACGAATCCGAAGTCAGTATTTCGAAATTTCGAGTTTCATGGCAACGGACGGACAGACAGAACGACTTTTTTTTTTGGAAAACCAAGGCCACTTTACATTACTACTTTTTGATGCTCTACACGAATCCGAAGCCAGAATTTCTAAATTTTGAGTTTCAAGGCAACGGACGGACAGAACGACCGGACGATTTCATAAGCTCAATAAATTTCACTGAAAATAAAAATACTTTATGGTGTATTGAAAAACATTATCATTAAAACCGTTGTACGAATTTAGTAACGTAATATACAATTTACATGAAATTCAGCAATTTCCACACGTTTCCACCTATTATTTTTTACATTATTACATTTAGTCACAATCATTATTCAAATAGCTTTAAAAGTATAATCGATATTAATACTAACTTCTATCAGTAATATTAAAACCTTTTACCCATAGACAACGATGAGAACTGTTGTTGCCACCTCAAAAAATGCAAAGATACAGGCCACTATGAATCTATTCTGTATATGACCACAATACAAAGTAATCAAAAACCTTTTTGAACCTCACTTCATTTGAAAAGCATTGACAGCGGGGTTGGACGCGCAAGCGATATTTTATATTGCGAGCGTTAATATGGCCACGGTAACCGCTTTACATCAGGCGGGCTGTATGCTTGTTTGCCACCAGACATAGTATATAAAAAAATAGAAAAGCTATAAAAAAAGGGGTGTGCTTTAGACCACACGACTGAAGTAAAACCTGTTTAGCTCTATTAACTTTATATCTATCTCCCTCTCAACTTCCGTTCGCCGTTTCTGTAACGCTCTCTTCACGCATTCACCAGCTTACACTTTTTTCTGCTTCAAAAATATCACATTTTTTTTCTAAAAAATTGTTTTTTTTTATTTTTTTACTAAAAAAATTACCACAAACCGAAAAATGAAAACAGAAAAAAATACTCACAGCAACAGATATCTTGTCGATAAGCCTGCCAAAACTGACGACAGGCATTTTCTCTGTAGCAAACACTTAAATCCTTTGAACCATCGGCTTAGATTAACCTTCACTTAACTTTGTCCGTGTAATAATTATTTTTAACAAGTGCAATATGAACGTCTACCTTCGACGAGAGTTACAGCGGCACTAGCTCAGTTCGACTCGACTTCAGTCCAATAATTAGCATATTGTTATCAAGCAGGTAAGATATGTATAGGGATGTCGCAATATCTGCGCTAGTATAAAAACATAATATATGTTTTAATATATGCTAAATGTGTAGATATGTCAGACACGAGATCTGTTACATTTGTACATTTTAGCGCTGTTATTGGCTCGATGGCGTCGTTTCGAGTACATTGTCATCAATCACGCAGGTTAAACGACGTCGACAGTAGACCGGCAGGCACGTTACGCTGGTACCGGCAGTTGTCAATAGATGACACTATTTAAGTTAAGTCAATGTGCTTTGGGTGGACTGAAAATATTGACCTCCGCTAACACGCAGATGAACAGTATGGTAGAGCAGAGGTTCTCAATTTTTTTTTGCCACGGAACCATAATTGATTACACTTTTCCGAGCGGAATCCAGCAGCTGTAAATATTATATAGGGCCTAACTAGTCACTTTTTTTTCGACGAATGTTTTGTTAATTTTGGACGGTCGCGGAACCTCAGGGTTCCACGGACCACCTTTCGGGAAACCTTGAGTATGATATAAATTCTTTCATTTGAAGGGAAGCGCGCGTATTCCAGCAGTGGAATGCTATCTGTAATGGGTTATCGCGTACTTTGAGAACCACTAGAATACCTACACTGCGAATTCGCGAAGGTCAGTGAAGGTACGCCAGCCGTATAAAACGGGGCAAACTTGGCTACCGGCCGACGACAGCTTGCCCACCGAAGCATAGAGAAACTCATCAATATTCCATCCAGACACTCTAGTGAATTGTCACCTGATGGTACATCACTATTTCTGCTTAGTGACAAGACAACCCTAACCTAACCGAAACATAATTTTAAAGACAATCCATCTACAGCTAGCCGCTACGTAATCTGGCGGATATGTACAAGACCCGGTCTTTTTGACAAATTGACTGTCCGTCCATTTCCGATGCACGCCGGATTGCACGCAAACCGAACATCAGAAGGGCAATTCCCGTAATTACGTTACCCCGCAGAATGAAAGTTGGCGAATCAAGATTGAATTTGGGATTCATTGAAAATTGTACACTTGGATTCATTCACTAATTAATATCAATTCTTACTGCGAGCAGAATACCATTAATAGTTTATTTAATTTTCAGTCGAATCGAAAATATAGTCAAAATTCAGGTTCGATTAAATATATATAGTCTTTAATCACCCAAAACGAAATCAAAAATTTATGTTACGATGACGACGTAATACCAAATGTGACGTTTGTGTGATTAAGACTATCTATATTTAATCGAGCCTGAATTTTGACTATATTTTATATATGAGAATTGCCATTCAGCATGCTTAATACGTTTTTTGCATATTCGTTTCCGACAAAGTTAACTTCATTTTGTAATTGACATAGCGCCATCTACCGATAAACAGTCGAAGTGAATCAAATGACATACTGATTGAAGTTAACGTTGTCGCAATCGATTACGTTAGAAAAGTCGCACTAAGCCTCTCTGAATCTTTGCCGATCCACTCGTAGTAAACTAAAAGAGGGAAGTTTACAGAGAGAGAGAAAGAAAGGTAGGAAGTATAGGCAGCCAACGGATCGGCGACTGCTTGGTATTGCTGGTCTCCATGGGCGGTGGTGATTGCTTGCCACCAGGTGACCCACATGCTCGTTTGCCCTCCTCTCACATAAACAAAAAAGATTTTTAATATTGTGAGGGCTGGCGGACGGGTGATCCAACGAACGAAATTGATAATGATTTAATTTAGAAATATGAAAACCAACACGCAGGCTCTCAGACATAACACTCAGACATACTCGAAATATATAATAGTTTACGTTAACGATTTAATAAATGTTGAATCAAGATGCCCGGAGCAAGAACTGACATTTAGTCTTTTGTACGCTCTCCGCTCTCTAAAGCTAAGTTCGTTCTCTCAGTGACTGATTCGAAACTGCTCATTCGACGCCGCACATAGACACGCATATCCGTATATCCGTGCACAAATATACCCCCAGATCTCAACCCGAGAAGCAAGCAAATTGGCGGAATTCGTTTGTTTTTATTCTCTTTATTGTCCAGTGTACACACACAGGTATACATAACAATAAAGCAATTTATATATAGTTTATTTATATCAACAGTATAAACATGATTTGTTTAAACTGTTGATATCAATCATTCGCGTCAGGAATAAATAAATAAATATTCTTGGACAAATTACACACGGCCATCTAGTCCCATACTAAGCAAAGCTTGTACTATAGGTATTAGATAACTGATATTATACTTAAATGCCTTTTTTTTGTAAATACATACATATAATATATAGAAAACACCCAGGACCAAGACAAACAGACATGTTCATGCATCCAAATATTTGTCTTGTGCGGGAATCGAACCCGCGACCTCGGAGTCAAAGTGGCCATTGCTAACCATTCGACCACCGAGCTCGTCCGAATGTTTGCTTTAAAAACAAAATACGACAAAACATTGCTAAATCACCATCACCAATGTTTGCGATGATTATGTCAATTTAGTTTCAAGTGTACTTCAAGTTATATCATCATGTCACGAGCCATATATTCCGCGTGCACGCGTCCTAGCATCAAATTAGTAACTTATATTACATCATCCGTCATTCAACGTCTAAAAAAATAACGTATAAAGGTGACAGCCCTAGCAGTAGGCACGCGCCACTTACGTGCACACCTACGCATTCGATTGTTCCGATATTGTTTGTAGGTGTGAGAGCCGAATGAGAGTGATAGATAAACCGTGTTATTGGATAGGCTTTCTTTGTGCGATATTAATTAGAAATCTATTTTTCATGCGAAATTTGTAAGCCCTGGGAGTTTCTCGAAATAGGGATGAACAAATTGATAAGATTTTTTTCGAAATTTGATTTAATTTATTGGCTGTATTGAGATTAAATGTATCGAATATTAAAAACAAAGGTTACATAATGTTGAATATTTACATAGCTATAAAATAGAGGTAGACGTTTTTAAAAAAATTGAAAAATTTTGAAAAAATACTTTGCAAATTTTTCCCCATTTTGAATTATTTGAAAATTTTCTACATTATCCAATATTAGGTACACATACATAAATAAAAACTATGCTATTTTATATATAAGTATTATATAAATATAAAAATAAATGCTTCTCTAACGAAGTATTAGCATAAATATTACACAGAAAAGTTTTAAGAATTAGTTTTTTCCCTAAATGCGTACTGTGCGACTTTCATACTATGTTTACTCCCTTTAAGAGTGACAATCTTATCTCTCGTTATCGGCCGAAATTAGGTTCAAGGCAGATTTACTTAATTTCTTCGAAACCTTATTCACGACATTCGGACCTGACCCAAAACCATCTCCCTGCTGAGGTATTGGTCTTCCCTCAATCGAAAAGGTTTTGAAAATTATTTTGAAAAATGGAAAAATTCCCCTGCCCCTCTAGGTGGGATTTGAACCCACGACCTCTCGATGACCGGTCGAGTGCTCTTCCAACTGTGCTACCAGGAAGGTTTGTGTTGCTGACGAATTTTTGCATCTTATATTTTACTGCGTGAGTCACAGTGTGTTCAAAATATTTATAATATTCTGGCAAGTTGGCCAAGACAACTATTTAAATAATATTAAAAATTCATTAATCAAGAAAAAAAAAGAGGAGATAGATGAAATTAGATTGTTGAAAAGAGTGACTTATGCAGCCTATCTAATCATTCAGGAGGGGTGACACCGTGACATCTGAGGGGTAATTCTCGTAATTAAAATATAGTCAAAATTCAGTTTCGATCCAGTCTCGATCTCATAAATGTCACATTTGGTATTCTCGTAACACAATTATGTAACTTCAAAATTAAATTTAAGCGGGATTGTATCGAAATATGAGTGAAAATTAAACAAACTAAGAATGTTACTTTGCTAACAACAAGAATTGATAATAATTAATTAATTAAATCAAGTATATAATTTTAGTCAATTCACAATTCAATCTCGATTCGGTCAACTTTCAATCTGCGTTCGTAGAAAAAATACGAGAATAGGCCTTCTGATCGACTTACATCAGAAATGGCGTGCACACACCCCTGCCAAGCTCTCATTTTTCCTATTATTAAAATCTGTGCATGTTATAAAAGTCTTAATTCTATTTGCAATTAAAAATTCTTATATAATAAAACTAATTATTACACCAATGACGCAATGGCGATTAAAATTAATAATATAAATAGTACATAATGAAGCAATAGTAATAACTAACACACTCGAAGGGGTTTAGAGCATACTGCACCAGGCTGCTCAACTGATGATGGTTGGCGGAGGCCAGTGTTTGTAAGCCGCCTAAAGGCCAATGATTTAGCTTCTGTCTTCTACCACAGTATAAGTAATAGTACTACGTACAGTATGGACGGTCCCTGCCTCTCTCTCGTGTCGACCCCACCTCCCCTCTGAGACAAATCTGGAACAGTTTGTATGACGCCGCACGCACACACGCTCATTCTCGCTCTGTACAGACGTCATTATTTATGTAATAGTGAACGACGCGTCATCTGTATGGAGTGGCCGGGGTGTGCTTCTACTGACAACAGCCGGGACCGACGGCTTAACGGTTAATATCTGTCATGAAACTCACAACGAACTTAATACGAAGAAATTAGTAGGAGCAAGAAACTTTTGGAATTTGATTTCTCCTCTTAGCAATGTGAGAGACAGCAATATGACAACAAAGACATTAAAAGCCTAAAAAGATGGCTAGTCAAGTGAAGCTCAACTGCCTTGCACCACGGATTTTAAGTATCTAACACTATTGGGGACCAAACTATTGGTGCAATGGCCACTATCGGTTTTCAGTTATTTCATAACGAGAGTCCTTCGTTAGCTATGTAAACAAGTTGCCTGTCTATATAAAAACACACTGGAAAATTCGAAATGGGACCAAAAAAACAGTATTTTATCAGAGTAATAAAACAAATCGATAAAATGGAAAAATACATACGTCTCATGCAATTATCACATGACTATTATGGACTGATACCGGCGCGGGGATAAATGGCGATATTGCAAAACTTGTTTTAAGTCATAAAAAACGTGCTTGTAAAAATGGGTGGAAGTTTGTATTTTGCATTAAAAAAATTCTATGGGAATCGGCTTCAAGTTAGCCGGTAGGGCAGTCTCAATCTCACAAGTGACACATTTTTGGTAATCTCGTATCACAAGTATATTGGCGTGTAGTGGTTCATCAACATCTTTGAATCAACGCTATCTTCACCTGCACGTGGTGTACCCTGCTGATTGAGAAACGAAGCTCTGGCGAAAAGAGAGGTAGGGAGCGTAATTGTAAGCTACCCGACTGGGGAATGTACCTCCACCTCACAGAATACCGCAGCCAAATAACAATTCCCTTGAGGATTGTTGTGTTCCTGCGAGTCAGTGAGGTAACCAGAAAGGTAGGAAATCAGTGAGGTAACCAGAAAGGCGTTGGCTGCAGGGGTGGCGAGCGTTGTTTTATGTTACGAGCGTTAATATGGCTACAGTAACCACTTCACATCAGGCGGCCCGTAAAGTTCAAGATTTATTTATTTACAGTGAAGCAGTTCCAAGTCGGGCAGCTTACAAAAACGCTGTACCGTACCTCTCTTTTGACAGTCTCCTTCGCTAGTCAACAGGCTGCACCATGTACAGACGAGGTCGGCTTTGGCTCTAAAGATCATGGCAAGCCGCTTACACCTCATTATTTTATCTATTTCCATAATCTCATTCATAAATTATAAATGTAGGTAATTTTTAACATATCTACAAACTACTCTACTTGTTATCAATAATGCGGACGTCAGAGACAAGTGGTAAGTACTACTGTAAGTGTCCCACGTCTGGTGAATCCAGGCCACGGTCAGAGTTTCTATCGTAATGCTTCAGTATCTAAATATTTGTTTATACCGGCATTTGTATAATTTTTGTATATTTTTATGGTGGAAGCTAGGAACGTGGACTTGGCGGACCGAAGAATCAAGTTAAATCAGAGGCCCTACGGCTTAAGCTGTGGCCCTACAGCCTAATCTGAGGCCCTACCGCCTAATCTGAGGCCCTAGCGTCTAATCTGAGGCCCTAGCGTCTAATCTGAGGCCCTAGCGTCTAATCTGAGGCCCTACCGCCTAATCTGAGGCCCTAGCGTCTAATCTGAGGCCCTAGCGTCTAATCTGAGGCCCTAGCGTCTAATCTGAGGCCCTACCGCCTAATCTGAGGCCCTACCGCCTAATCTGAGGCCCTAGCGTCTAATCTGAGGCCCTAGCGTCTAATCTGAGGCCCTACCGCCTAATCTGAGGCCCTAGCGTCTAATCTGAGGCCCTACCGCCTAATCTGAGGCCCTAGCGTCTAATCTGAGGCCCTAGCGTCTAATCTGAGGCCCTACCGCCTAATCTGAGGCCCTAGCGTCTAATCTGAGGCCCTAGCGTCTAATCTGAGGCCCTACCGCCTAATCTGAGGCCCTAGCGTCTAATCTGAGGCCCTAGCGTCTAATCTGAGGCCCTACCGCCTAATCTGAGGCCCTACCGCCTAATCTGAGGCCCTAGCGTCTAATCTGAGGCCCTAGCGTCTAATCTGAGGCCCTAGCGTCTAATCTGAGGCCCTACCGCCTAATCTGAGGCCCTAGCGTCTAATCTGAGGCCCTAGCGTCTAATCTGAGGCCCTAGCGTCTAATCTGAGGCCCTAGCGTCTAATCTGAGGCCCTACCGCCTAATCTGAGGCCCTAGCGTCTAATCTGAGGCCCTAGCGTCTAATCTGTGGCCCTACCGCCTAATCTGAGGCCCTAGCGTCTAATCTGAGGCCCTAGCGTCTAATCTGAGGCCCTACCGCCTAATCTGAGGCCCTAGCGTCTAATCTGAGGCCCTAGCGTCTAATCTGAGGCCCTACCGCCTAATCTGAGGCCCTAGCGTCTAATCTGAGGCCCTAGCGTCTAATCTGAGGCCCTACCGCCTAATCTGAGGCCCTACCGCCTAATCTGAGGCCCTAGCGTCTAATCTGAGGCCCTAGCGTCTAATCTGAGGCCCTACCGTCTAATCTGAGGCCCTAGCGTCTAATCTGAGGCCCTACCGCCTAATCTGAGGCCCTAGCGTCTAATCTGAGGCCCTAGCGTCTAATCTGAGGACCTACCGCCTAATCTGAGGCCCTAGCGTCTAATCTGAGGCCCTAGCGTCTAATCTGAGGCCCTACCGCCAAAGCTGAGGCTCTACCGCCTAAGCTGAAGCCGATTACGATCGGCTTTTTTGATTGCGAAATTCTAGCTTCACCTTAAAATAATGCTAATAGTAATAAGCTTAGCAAGTAGGAACGGAAGCGCTCTACAGATTAAACTGAAGACGTCCATCACAAATTTAAAGGACAAATTTAACTTGCAAGATTTGATTGAAGATGCGGTGAAGCTGGTAATAAAAATGGGGTGTGGCTGTGTCATGGACACGGCCGTGTGTTGTACGCTTTATGCACTAAAATTATCTCAAAATGGCAGCGCTTCCCCTCCCCAGCACGCGATTTTTCATAATTAATTCCTTATTTAGCCTAAGAAAAAGTCCTTACGTAATAAATTCTTTGATCCTTCAGCTATCCAGTGGTGTGATTGTATTTTGGTTAGAGATGTTAGATTTGTAGCTGCAACACCAAACTGTATCGCCCGATTTTATTATCATTCGTTTTTTTTAATTACCTCCTCATGGAAGTAATTTTAGAGATATCATGTCATAACATTAGTACGTATTGTAAATGCAGATAACTATGAAATGCGACAGCTGAAAAATCTGTGTTTTTTGCAATGTGCAAAATCTCAAACAGAGCAGAGAGGCCATTTGCTTGCTGTAGCACACAAATGCATCTTATATCTGCAATCTGTTTACTACCACCACTTTGACTCCGAAATTGCGGGTTCTATCCCCACACAAGGCAAATATTTGTGTGCATGAACATATCTGTTTGTTTTGGTTTGGGTGTTTTCTATGTATTATATGTACGAGTATGTATGTACAAACAAAAAATGTATTTAAGTATATTATCAGTTATCTAGTACCCAAAGAATATAATATAGGACAAGTTTGCTTAGTTTGGGCCTTGATGGCCATGTGTAATTTGTCCAGGAATATTTATTTATTTGTTTAGTATATAAGTACTCTCCTTACTCATTTTTTATTTGTGCGTGTGTGTCTAAATGTGCCAATCTCTCGATCTAGGTTCCTCAGAATCGTAGATATAAAAAAATAACTGATTCACACTGTTATCAAGTTGTTCTTATCAAATTCTATTTCTGTATTGTCATAAATGTCTTTAGATGATCAATATTTGAATGCCCTCCTTTTTTCTGAACGAATGAATGAAAATTTTATAACATTAAGCACACAGCCACTTACTAAATATACAACACAATAAATCATTGTATGTAGTAGAAACACGCTTATCTAAAACTCATCAACATTGTCAGGTGTTATTTTAGGGTTCCGTACGCGAAGGGTAAAAAGGAACCCTATTAATAAGGCTCCGCTGTCCGTCCGTCCGTCTGTCACCAGGCTATATCTCATGAACCGTGATAGTTAGACAGTTGAAATTTTCACAGATGATGTATTTCAGTTGCCGCTATAATAAAAAATACTAAAAAATAGATTAAAATAAATATTTAAGGGGGCTCCCATAAAACAAACGTGTTTTTTTGCCGTTTTTATAGATAATGGCACGGAACCCTTGGTGCGCGAGTCCGACTCGCACTTGGCCGGTTTTTTTTATTTTTATGTGACAAGGGGGAGAACGAGCATGTGGGTCACCTGATGGAAAGCTATCACCGCTGCCCGCCCGCTGCCGAGATCAACAACACCAAGGAGTCGCCTATCCGTTGCCAGCCTATAATACTCCTTCCTATCTTTCTGGTGACCTAACTCACTCGCAGGAATACAACGACCCTCAAGGGCATTGTTATTTGGCTGCGGTATTCTGTGAGGTGGAGGTACTTCTCCGGGCAGCTAAAAAAATACGCTAAGCCCTACCTCTCTTATTGCCAGAGCGTCGTTTGTCAGTCAGCAGGGTGCAGCACGTGTAGATGAGATTGGCTTTTGTTCAAAGTTATATTATTTTATTTATTTAATCTTCATGCACATACAAAGAATGTACAAAGGCGGACTTAATGCTATACAAGCATTCTCTACCAGTCAACCTTCGGGTGATGCAGAGATAAGACATGGTAGGTGCACAAGGCGAATAGTAAAATATAAATTAATGACGTTTCAAAAATAAAACAGTTAGGAAAGCATTATAGATGAATAGTACTTCACAACATAAATATATAGAGACCGGAATACATAATAGATGAAATACATAACATACATATGAATACTTAATCATATACATAAATATACACATACATACATACATATATATATATATATATACATACAAAATATATATCCGTTTAGAAACATACTATGTATATTACGTCGTATATAATTATTGCGTAACTTGAACCGTTTACGCAGCGCATGCAACGGAAGCTCTCAAAAGGAATATTTTTTTCCCATTTTTTGCAACATTTTCCATTGGTGCTCCGCTCCTATAAGTGGCAGCGTGTGTGATATTATCTAGCCTACCTCGAAAAATAGGCTATCGAACACTAAAAGATTTTTTCAATTCGAATGAGTAGTTCCTGAGAATAGGTGTGTTCAACCAAACAAACAAACTCTTCAGCTTTATAATATTAGTATAGATTACGAGAATTGCTCCACTGCACTGGTTTGCAGTCCGTCTGTCTGTGCATTTGTTTTTATGTTGTTTTCCAAGGTGAGAGTGTTTTATGTCTGGAAACATGTTCTTTGTTAACGTTGGAAATGCGCTGGGTTAATTACCCAGCGCACTTTTACTTGTTAATTTTATTACGTTACGATTTTATTTGATATGTGTACAGTCAAGAACACATCAGGCATTACAGTCAAGAGCAACAGTTGCGTTGAAAGGGAATCTATGCTGTGAGTAAAAACAAGTTTCAGGCGACGGATTAATAATGTCGATTTGAAGCCGAAAATTACAATTTTTTCGTAAAGTACAATTCAATTATAACAAATTTTATGCATAAAAGATACGACAACGCGTAACGCAAGTGATGCTTCCGGTCAACTCTGAGGGGCATTTCTCGTAATTAAAATGTAGTCATAATTCAGAACCCATCCAATCTCGACCTCACAAATGTCAAATTTGGTATTCTCTTATCACAATATGAATCTTAAAAGTCTAATAAGTGGCATTATATAGAATTATGAGCGAAAATTAAACAAGATTGATTTATAATATTGATTGATAAACGAGATAGATGAGAATAAGAATTGATAATAAATAATAATTTTAGTTGTATTTTGATGTTATTTAGGTAGGTATTTAATATTATGCATGCTATTGATAAAAAAAATTAAGGAATGAAATCAAGTTTTTGTTGATGATGATGATGATGAAAAAAAAGTGACATGATTACTAAATAATTATTCTACTAATATTTCTTTTTTTTTAATCATAAAATGTCGTTAAAAATCGTTCCTAAAATAATAACTATGTGTCAATGTAATGTCAATTTCTTTTTAATTTCATTTAAAGTCAATTCTTTGATATTTTCTGGTAAGTTATTATATAATTTAGGAACGATTCCAATGACGCTCCCATCAAACATGGCTGTGTTGTGACTTGTGTGACGTGTGCCGCATTTTACCCTTATTCCGTTGGGAACTTATAAAATCAAATTCTTTTACAACTACAGCCCGCATCCCACCATCTGTTGAGAATTATGAATCTGCAATTTGTGTATTTACTCAATACTGACATATATTCCACATGTTAATATTTATTTAAAGCTCTTATCACAAATAGGTACTTACTGTTTATTTGACAAAAAAAATCTTACATAAGCTATGTACATAATATTAAAGGCTTATTCGTAATCTACAAAAGCCATACAGAATATATATTTATGGATACTATTTAACGTAACATCAAGTAAATACATTGCTAAGCTAACCGAACTTATTTTGCACATCAAAAATACTTATTGCAAATCAAATGCAGGATTTGATGTGCAAATCAGGTGCTACCGCCGAAGCTGAAGCCGATTACCACCGGTTTTTTTGGTTGTGAAAATCAAACTTCAACTTAGATTTATGCTACTTTTATTTAGCTTAGTTGGTAGAAACTATGTAAGTAGCTCTACTGACTAAACTGAAGATGTTTGTCAGTAACTTAAACGTATGACCTATTTTTCAAATCAAAATATCCGATGGAAATCTAAATAATTATTACTAAATAATTATTCTACTAATATTTCTTTTTTTTTAATCATAAAATGTCGTTAAAAATCGTTCCTAAAATAATAACTATGTGTCAATGTAATGTCAATTTCTTTTTAATTTCATTTAAAGTCAATTCTTTGATATTTTCTGGTAAGTTATTATATAATTTAGGAACGATTCCAATGACGCTCCCATCAAACATGGCTGTGTTGTGACTTGTGTGACGTGTGCCGCATTTTACCCTTATTCCGTTGGGAACTTATAAAATCAAATTCTTTTACAACTACAGCCCGCATCCCACCATCTGTTGAGAATTATGAATCTGCAATTTGTGTATTTACTCAATACTGACATATATTCCACATGTTAATATTTATTTAAAGCTCTTATCACAAATAGGTACTTACTGTTTATTTGACAAAAAAAATCTTACATAAGCTATGTACATAATATTAAAGGCTTATTCGTAATCTACAAAAGCCATACAGAATATATATTTATGGATACTATTTAACGTAACATCAAGTAAATACATTGCTAAGCTAACCGAACTTATTTTGCACATCAAAAATACTTATTGCAAATCAAATGCAGGATTTGATGTGCAAATCAGGTGCTACCGCCGAAGCTGAAGCCGATTACCACCGGTTTTTTTGGTTGTGAAAATCAAACTTCAACTTAGATTTATGCTACTTTTATTTAGCTTAGTTGGTAGAAACTATGTAAGTAGCTCTACTGACTAAACTGAAGATGTTTGTCAGTAACTTAAACGTATGACCTATTTTTCAAATCAAAATATCCGATGGAAATCGGCTTCAGCTTCGGAGGTACGCCCCCGGGTTATTTCAGTGGAATTAGTTGTATATATGTGTATAATATGTATTATATATGAAAATGTAAACATGCTTAGCGTGTATATCGTGTTAGATAATATTATTAATAAAATTTCAGGCACTTCTAACCGCTACTTAACATACTGTTGTCCCACTGCTAAAGGTTGGCTGAAAGAGATCTCCATTAGAGATAAGCTCGCCTTTGCATACCAATTATGTAAACTCTTGTAACCTTATTGTTATGAGCAATAAAAAATATATTATAAAAGCTTCGTCTAATATGGGAGTCATATTAGACTAAGCGTTTATTATTGGGATAAATCAGTTCTTATTGCTAGTAGAATGCCATTCTTAATTTGTTTAATTTTCGGTCATTTACACTTTAATTAAACTTTTAAATTTCATATTGTGCTATGTGAATACCAAATATGATATTTGTGAGATCGAGACTGGATCGGAAATCGATTTTTACTACATTTTAATTACATGGATTGCCCCTCTGAATATGAGGTTCTGAGATTTACACGACCAAACACAAGCTCTGCGCGGCGCCGGACTATAATTATATCCACATACAGTAAACAAATCAATACATATATAAAAGTCACAATCACAAACATAAAACATCAATAAAACTGATATTTGTAATTTAATGAAAATAATATTCCATAACTTACCAAAGAAAAAAGTCAAGAGCACTGACCTTGGTTACTTATATCGATCTTACACGGCTTTTGCGGCGAATTCGCGGCCACTTTCACTACACCACCACACTATTATTACCACTGAATAAGGCACACTTTCGTCTGGTAGCCGCTATTGTCGACCTACGACCCACCCAGTGGTGAGGACGGGCGAGTACAGACTGACATGACGACAGAACCAGTGTATAACCATGGAGATTCCCATACAAAGATATAAGAGTAATTACCTAACTCACACAAGCCACAACTATCAGTGGGTTTAATAGGACAATTTTGATGTAATTACTATCCAGAAGGTAGTGATTAGAATCATGAATATGATCTTGTCGATGAAGATGTTTCCAAGAGTCCTTCATCAACCTGATACCTTAATTAAATACAACATTTACCTATTTTTAATTCGGTTAAACTACACCATTTCCGTTTTTTGCTCTTCTTGGAATGAATGATGTCTTTCACAAATCAGCAGTGTCCTAACAAATGATATTGTTTAAAATGACTTGAGACTTTTTATCACTACATATTATAAAATAATATTTTATCCCTCGCTACCGTCTGTCTGTCTGAAGGCGATTAACTCAAGAACTATTGAAAGATTTTCATGCGAATTTCAGACGCAATGGACGTACTATGGAGTGATTCATGAGGAACGTATGGATAATTGTATAGGTATGATAAATATCTATTAATTATTATTTTGTGTAAATTATCTGAAATATTGATGAAGCTGTATATTTGAAGATATCGGAAAACACCATGTCGACTGGGACCTTTACTGGCGTTCGCCACGTACACCTCTATGGGTATCGTAAATCTATAGAATTCCTGCCGTTCTCGGGTGATGCCGAGACGGATCGCAAGTATTTTATATATATAAACTGGAAAACATGTACAACATAATGGCCCACATAACAATGGACTGTTGCCGTATCCTACACCTCTCTGATCTAGCGACTTGTCTATAATCGGTAATGCCAACAAAACGTTTCGTGATATAAAAATTACACTGCGATAGACATGTGACGTGGATGTTCTAGGCGAGAGTGAATAGAAAAGGACGCATCCATTGAATTTCTTTTACGGATGGTTGTATTAATACGTGTTATTTTTGTTACTTTTAAAGGGTAAAACACATAAACGGATTTGCAAGGCTTTGGAAACGATAACATGATTTGCTTTCTTTTCCAAAGCCTGAAAATCAATTATCTTGAATCTAAATCTAAATTAATAGCCGGAGAATAGACATGAGATCATGAGATCTATAGATAATATAGAAAAAAGAACTACACAATAACCATTAAAATTGATATATTGAGGATAAAAAAACCACGTATCGTCAAAAATATAATTCTTCACGTAAAGTACAACATATTTCCAAAAAAAATTTCGTATGATAATTTGTTGTAGAGATTCACTTTTGACTAACATAACAGTTATAGCATTAGCGTTGTATTTACTCAAAGACTAATGGTGAATAGTACAAGACAAATATAATAAACTGCGACTCTGCCCGCGTAATATAAAGATGTATATCCGTTTATCTTAATAATGAGACGGAGATTACCTCCTACTTCAATTTTTACCAACTTTGCCTTCTTTTCTAATATTAGCATAGACAACAATTTTTAGAACGTTTTCACGTTATCGTCAGACGATTATGTGAATTGGTGGCTCGTCTGAGTTAGCGTCGATAAAAATTGTTATAATTGAAGGGAAAATGCGCAGGGCAGCCGCGCGTGTCCTTCTATCGCTAGGATAAATATTAATTAGTCTAGTACACGATTATAGGCTTAACTGAGGACTAGACTTAGTTCGTAATAACTCAAAAAAAAATTAATGGTGGTCTGTAAAGTCGGTTTACGGACGATAATTTTACGTGATAACGTCATAAGAAAACATCGGCCGATGGAGTGGAAGAGAAGTAGATGCGTCACATGCTGAACGCTTAGGCCGATCGTGCCTCTATATCGCTTGCTCCGCGCTCTCGCTTGCCCGCTCGGCTCAGGCGGATCGTGCCGCGATTATTAGCGTTGCCTACGTGGTGGTGTATTTTACATCGCAAGCATCTATAGGCTGTGGTTGGCGCTTCATAATTCATATCAAGCGGGCTTTACGCTTTTTCATCCCCGATATAGCTTCTTTTATATGAAAAGGGGAGAAGCGAGCAAGTGAGTCACCTGATGGAAAGCAATCACCACCGCCCGTGGAGATCAGCAACACTAAGGGGTCGCCGATCCATTGCCAGCGTATACTCCTTCCTTTCTTTCTGGATACCTCACTCACTTGCAGGAACACAACAGTTCAAGGGTATTGTTATTTGGCTGCGGTATTCGGTGAGGTACCTCCATACTTCCCCAGTCGGGCAGCTTGAAAAATACGCTATGCCCTACCTTTATTTTTGCCAGAGTCTCATTTGTCAGTCAGCAGTGCAGGTGACTCATCAACATTTTGAACCAAAGCCAACTTCACCTGCACGCGGTGCACTCTGCTGACAGACGAAAGAAGCTCTGGCGAAAAGAGAGGTAGGGAGCGTAATTGTAAGCTACCCGACCTGGTAATGTACCTCCACCTCACAGAATACCGCAGCCAAATAACAACTCCCTTGAGGGTTGTTGTGTTCCTGCGAGTGAGTGAGGTTATCAGAAAGCGAGGAGAAGCTGTTGTTGGCAGCGGGGGTGGCGGCGCGTGAGCGATATTTTATGTTGCGAGCGTTGATATGGCTACGGTAACAGCTTCACATAATGCGGGCATCATTGAGTATTAAAAAAAAACTAGTATACTTACACCCCTTAGTTACTATTATTAAAAAAAATCACAGTATGTGATCCGCTTTCCCACTTTCTCACTGACCTCGTAATCTATTCGTAAACGGTATCAAACCCACACCACCATTTATTATGAAAAACCAATAGCCCAAAGAAAATTTCAGTGCCGAATTTAGACACTAATTCCTTTGTTAATTATTAGTTTCAAACAAAGGCATCTATAAATAATGGCGGTATTTGTAGTAATTGTCCTCGTCACGCCACTAGCCAGAAATAGAAATTAGGTTGTTCTAGACATTGGTATATATACATAATTAATTAATTAAGGGGGTCCTTATCGTAGCGTCTGCTCCGTCTACAGAAGAACGATGAAGAAAGTTAGTGACAGCGCAAGTTGCTTGCTCGAGTGATGAAGGCGAACTTAGAATAGATAGATAGATATTCCTGGACAATTTACACAGCGCCATCTAGTCCCAAATTAAGCGCAAAGCTTGTGTTATGGGCACTAGACAACTGATAAATGTACTTAAATACATTTTTTTTGTAAATACATACTTATAATACATAGAAAACACCCAGACCAAGACAAACAGACATGTTCATGCACACGAATGTTTGTCTTGTGCGGGAATCGAACCCGCGACCTCGGAGTCAAGGTGACCATTGCTAACCATTCGACCACCGAGCTCGTCGAAGTCGAATAAAATAAGTATATGCATAACGATAACACCGATTTTAAAATAAGTAAGACAATAAAAAAAATTAAATGTCGCGGTTATTAGCGTTGCCTACGTGGTGGCGGCGTGCGTGTATTTTACATCGCAAGCATCTGTTTACGGACATCTGTTACAAGTCTGTTTACTGACGATAATTTTACGTGATAACGTCATAAGAAAACATCGGCCGATGGAGTGGAAGAGAAGTAGATGCGTCACAAGCCGAACGCTTAGGCCGATCGTGCCTCTCTATCGCTTGCTCCGCGCTCTCGCTTGCACGCTCGGCTCAGGCGGAACGTGCAGCGATTATTAGCGTTGCCTACGTGGCGGCTTGCGTACGATTTTTTACATCGCAAGCATCTATAGGCTGTGGTTGGCGCTTCATAATTCACATCAAGCGGGCTTTACGTTTTTTTTCAAACCGCGATATAGCTTTTTTTAATATGAGAAGGGGAGAAACGAGCATGAGGGTCACCTGATGGAAAGCAATCATCACCGCCCATGGAGATCAGCAACACCAAGGGATCGCCGATCCGTTGCCAGCCCTTCAAGGGATATACAGACTCTCAAGGGATATACATTCAATCTGTTGTTGCTCCCATGTCATAATTGGTCAGAAATACCGCTGAGGGAAGTTAGTTTCACAGTTTCACCATTCGTGGTATAAAATGTCTTAGAAAACTTACAAACAAATTACACAGCTGTAAGTTTAAATGAGGGTCTTTTGGCAGCACTGTAGCGTAGGGTCCAATCATTTGTCAATTCATAGGATCTTGTCAAATGTCTTGTTGACGTCTTGTGTTGTCTTGTCGTCTTAAAGTTTCACTGTCAAAAAAATTCAGTACATTTTGACAATCTGGACCCGACGCCTACCTAGCGTCATCTAATGTCAGAAAAAATATCAAACATCCTCATTTTGAAGATTCATGTCGTAAGAATTGGAGGGGATACCCTTAAATTCGACTTTAGGTGACACTGTTTTGTCTTTACGTCATATGAATTTTGTGTTCCTAGTCGAGTGGCAAACAGGAACCGTAGCCTATACTTCGGGTGGCAGACAAGCATACGGCCCGCCTGATGTGATGCGATTACCGTAGCCATATTAACGCTTGCAACATAAAATATCGCTAGTATTTTCCGAGAAAAACCATCTGCAACAGTGATAGACAGATAAGGTAGTCGAATGCCAGCCAGTGATAAAGAGATAGAGTTTGCAAGTTTATCAATGGTAAGGGCATCTGCCCTCACAAATTATTTATTTGATTAAACTATAAATGTATACACAGTAACGTGAGTGACTTTAGATGTAGGAGATAATCTTCGAAACTATTCATCCGAATATTTTGCTTACTATTCACCTGGTTATTGATATTACTTTTTTAACCGACTTCAAAAATAGAAGAGGTTCTCAATTCGACTGATTTTTTTTTTGTATGTATGTTATTTGATATCTTCGCGAATTGTGAACCGATTTTCAAAATTCTTTTTTTATTTGAAAGGGTATGATTGCAAGGTAGTCCCATATTCACCAAGTAAGGATCTGATGATGGGATCCCAGAAAAATCGATGGAAACCCTTAAATTTGCCCTGTGGTTGCCGGCAGAATAGAATTGCGCTACTCTATTGCTCTGTGCTGGATGTCGTACAAAGGAATCTTGTGTGACGCAATAACTTTTCTCCCGGAAGACGGGCAGCAGCGTCTCGCGGGGTATTCCACCAATAAGCTGCGCTTGCCAGCTGAAGTCGGTTTTTATTTTTTCTTAAAAATCATTATTTTTATACTACGTCGTGTAACAGACAAGCATACGGCCCGCCTAATGTGATGCGTTCACAATAGCCATACTAACGCTCGCAACATGAAACGGTGCTCGCGCGTCGCCAGTCGCCACCCCCGCTTCCATAGGTCAATCTGGGTATGCTCTATGTATTATATGTATATCTTCTAATATATAAAATTCTCGCGTCACAATGTTAGTTACCATACTCCTCCGAAACGGCTTGACCGATTTTTATGAAATTTTGTGTGCACATCGGGTAGGTCTGAGAATAGGTTGTTATCTAGTTTTTATGGCAAAACAACGTTTGTCGGGTCAGAGAGCTACTTGGACTTCGATGTCGTGGGTTCGATCCCCGCACAAGAGAAACATTTGTGTGCATGAACATGTTTGTTTGTCTTGGTTTTCAATGTATTATATGTATGTATTTACAAAAAGAAAAATTAAGTATTATATCAGTTATGTAGTATCCATAGTAAAAGTTTTGCTTAGTTTGGGACTAGATGGCAGTGTGTAATTTATCCAGGAATATTTATTATTATGATTTACTGTATGCAATAATAATTAAATAAAATATTTACTAACCTGTAACAAGATGTACTTTCTTTCCAAACTCATAATAAAATCTCTATACCTTTATTTTTCAGTAACACCACCTCAGACACATATTTTGCACGGCACGACACTTTACACAATAAACTACATATTACAACCACATCAAATAACAATGATTTGCCTCAACGATAATAAAACAATATTAAAAGTAGATGCGTTACCTTGGCGACGTTCTAAAAACTTACAACAATCTTGCTAGATGAGATCGCTGTACTGATAAAAGTTTCGAGTGTTTTAGAATACTTTTGTATCAGTCAATATTCCAATTTAAGTCAATAAAAAAAGACAAAGAAGAAAAAAGAAAAAAGATTATATATAGTATATTAAATAGCTGAATCATTTTGGAAAATAACGCGAAACGCTTTGTACAGAAAATTGTTTTAAAAAATTGATTATTATACATATTCTACTATTCTGTATAAAATGTAATAAAACAATTGGTCCCATAGAAAAAGTAAGTATAAAGATAAGTAACTAATAATAACAGATAAGACGGCTTATGCATTATTCTATATTTCATTTATTACACACGGGTCGGTTCGGTAATGCGTGGTGACCGAGTGATTGAACCCCTGGTGTCAGAGGCTGCGATAACTGCTTACCATTACACAGGTCTACAACTAGCGGTATAAAAATAGATTGCAAGTTGTATACAAGAAACATTCCCTAAAAAAATCCTATTCTCTGTATATCAATGATGTTTTTTTTTTTTGCCGAGCTTTATCAATGCGACATTACAAACGCGACTGCCCTAAGAAGGTAACATATCTCTCTCTACGTAACATAGTAAATCATTGGCCACACCAGCCTTCCCGGCAAATACAAAATATTATCTACAATATGATGTTTACACAGATGTATTTCAACGCTGTATCTCCTGACACCTGCGCACGAGCCAACATGATGCCAACACACAATACCCCGCCGCCCAGTTGGGCAAACACGCTGATATACAATACACCAATTAGATATGAGGCGATGGCGAACGTCACGAGACCGGGGCGACATATAAAAACAATAGGAACAGGTGGAAATGGTAATGATGAGGTTATTAAATATTGACGGGATCGAAATTAATAATAATAAATTACATCAATCTCAAAGGGGCCTACGCGTTGGATCCATATCCCCGCGCACGCCTATCAAATGACCGGGCTTGAGCCGTGATAAAAAAGACATAGGTACATATAATAATAAATATCGCAAGACAAATTACACATCGCCATCTATTCCCAGACTAAGCAAAGCTATCTATGGGTACTAGATAATTGATATATGTACAATACATTTTTTTTGTACATACATATAATACATAGAAAACGTTTAAACTTTATTTTTGGTAATTTAAAAATCAAATAGACTTTTACATAAAAATAAACACAGCTTTGCACGCATACTGTATAATTGTGTATTCAGCGAAATTCATTGAGCTTATGAAACCGTCCGGTCGTTTTGTCCGTCCGTTGCCATGAAACTCAAAATTTCGAAATTCTGACTTCGGATTCGTGTAGAGGATCAAAAAGTAAAGTGACCTTGGTTTTCGGCCATCAATTCAAGATTTCGAAAAAAAAAAAATCGCTATGGTGGCGCATGCTGCACGTCCGATGTTTTTTTTTTATTAAATTACGACACGATTTTCTGAGATCAAGAAAAAAGTGAAGTCTTTTGAATGAAAAGTGACAACAGAGACTCCTTGTTTGCCAATAAAAGAATCGATTGTAATGACTAATCTTTATACTTTTACTTAGAAGATATTTTATTAAAAGATTTTATTTCACAATTTTTAAATCAAAATTGGATACCTGTAGATTTATAATCGATAATGAACTTATTTAATTTCCTATATTTGTAATAAAATAGAAAACATCTTGAGAGATGTATTTTGTTTATAATTATTAAAAATCCTAATTCAAACATATAATAGCTTGTAAACAGTTCTAAACAGATGTCTAATTTAAAATATATTTTTTGACATAACGGTCGTTTTAATATATGAATAACAATAAATAAGGTGCCAGCCTCATTTCATGGAATAATTATCTGAGTAGAACAATAAACTACATCTCAAATTATACCAAGTAATCATCCTCTTGGCCAATACAGATATGTGCAAACATGACACTTAATAAACAGTGTATCGACACAGCATAGTAATACAACCAGTAATTTAACTTCATACTAGCGCCCAAATCGGCCCAATGCGCCGCGCACTAAAACTTCCTGAGCGGTCGTGTAAATGACGCTTGGCTGTGTGCGTGCGCCGATTTGGGCGCTAGTATGAAGTTAAAGTACTGGTTGTTATACTATGCTGTGGTATCGAGTTGCAAGTGCATTCCGCGCGATACCCGACACCTCCGCAACAGTAACGGTTAGTGGTTTACCGGTGTTATTATCCAACGTTACAGCACTAGTGCGGTATGTAACTGTCGTAACGAACCTGACTCTTAAGCTAGAGATACACTGGGAGACAAATGTCAAAAAAAATGTCACGTCAATAGGAGCCAAGAGATTTCGCTTATATTAAGCGAAATCTGGCGATATCGCGCTACTTTTTTTTAATATGATGGGGGCAAACGAGCATGTGGGTCACCTGATAGAAAGCTATTACGACTGCCCATGGAGATCAGCAACACCAAGGGGTCGCCGATCCGTTGCCAGCCTATACTCCTTCCTTTCTCTCTGATGACCTCACTCACTCGCAGGAACACAACAACCCTCAAGGGAATTGTTATTTGGTTGCGGTATTCTGTGAGGTGGAGGTACTTCCCCAGTCGGACAGCTTAAACAATACGCTATGCCCTACCTCTCTTTTCGCCAGAACCTTGTTTGTCAGTCAGCAGGGCGCACCACGTGAAGGCGAGATTGACTTTGGCTCTAAAGATCGTTGTGAGCCACTTACACTCCGATCGGGGTTGCCAAGTGAGAACTGACAAGAAGAACTGTTAGGTATTTTCGGCCTCATGTTCGGTAACAAATCCTCCGTAGCAAACCCATACACCAAATTATGTCCATGAGCAAACCTATTCGACAGGGAATGTTCAATAATTTTGTGAAATTCATCTGACAACCCTAGCAGACACTAGTATCGTTAAGTATTTAAAATTATTCGTCTCATACATTTGTTCGCTAATCTCCACCTCTGGTTTAATTACAAAAAGTTGTCATTGACATTATTGAGACTATAAATAGAAGACAGACCCACTCATACTTAACACCCCACACACGCACGCACACACGAGTACAGCGTATTTGTATAAAATTATTTTGTTATTGTGTGCAATAAACATTAAATAAATAAATCTACAATGATAATAATCATTGTAGATTAATTTATTTAATATTTAATAAAACATTAAATAAATAAATCTACAATGATTATTCACAAAAATAAAATAAAGCTGAAATATTCATGATAATATTTCAAGTGATTTTTATCTAAGATATCATTTATACCCTAAAATAGTTTCCCTATTTTTTTGGATAAGTCTTATCTTAGATAAAATTACTTGAAATATGGTTCGATGAAATGCCAAGATGTAACAACAAATATATCCCAAGAAGCAGCTGATTAGTTATTCACAAAAAATAAAATTACAATAATTATAAATAAATTAATAAATAATAAATAAATATTTCTGGACAATTTACACAGCGCCATCTAGTCCCAAATTAAGCGCAAAGCTTGCGGTATGGGTGCTAGACAACTGATAAATGTACTTAAATACATTTTTTTTTTGTAAATACATACTTAAAAAATGCCCAGACCAAGACAAACAGACATGTTCATGCACACAAATGTTTGCCTTGTGCGGGGATCGAACCCGCGACTTCGGAGTCAAAGTGGCCATTACTAATCTTTCGCCCACCGAGCTCGTCAAATATTCACTTTGTGAATAAATGAACTATATATTCGAAAAGTCCGAAGAGGTAATTAAACCAATAATAATATCTTACTTCCAAATCCAAATATAAAAGTACAATAATAGTTCTAAATTATTACCTCGCTTTGTAAATAAATGGAACCTATTTTAAGTTAAAAATAACATGAAGTATAGTACGAAAAATCCGAAGAGGTAATTAAAACATACAATAATAACTTATTGACAAAAATAAAATTACAATAGTTATAAATTATTACCGCTGTGTTTAAATGTAACTTATCTTAGGTAAAAATAACTTTAAATATGGTTCGATGACATCCCAATTATGACACTGCAATCAACCAATGCTGTGTTGTTTTGTTCTCAATAACAATTCCCCGAATGGATTGACGCATGGCTCATTGAGAATCATCGAACAACACAAGTGAGGTTGACATAACTCAACATAATGTGCGGATCGCAAAAATTTTGACCTATTTTTAACCGATTTCAAATACTAGCACACCCCAGCCACTCCATACAAATGTCGCGTCGTTTTACTACATAAACAATACCGTCTGTGCAGAGGCTTTTATTAACCTAACTAATTTACTATGTACCACAGCAGAATATATAAGAATTATATATGAAAAACCTACGTATATTTGCACTATATTGCGTAAATTTCATATTGTACTCGAAAGGCGTCAACGTGTATTAATATATAATATCCATAGAACTAATAATAAAGAGGAATTATTAGTTCTGTGATAATATCAGTCCGTCACAGCCCGTACGTACTTAAACGTCATAAATTCGAATATCTTTATTTGCCAATGGGCCCTTGCGTTAACTTAGACACGCTATAAATTATACTTTTTTTTAATAATTATCCATCATATCTTTTCCATTTAGAAATTATGATAAATGAATGCAATATCAAAAGTAGTTGTATACATATTACAATATCATATATCTCGCATTAATAAAAAACTTTGCTACCTATCCGTTATTTTACAAATCGTTAATGAAGTGAGATGGATGCTCGCATCACCAAAAATATCACTCACGCGTTGCCGATGTTGTAAAACCCAATTCAAGCCGTTTTTGAAGAAGCACATGCTGTAGTCACTTGGGAAAACCTTGGAAGGGAACTCCTTTACCAAGCTGAGAGTTCGTGAGAGACAAATTATATTATGTCATATTTATGGGCGTAGCCAGGACGGATAGCTAGTAACCCTATTATAAGTACATAACATGATGAGATAAATCTCCTTCTGACACCAGAGATAAGCTAGCTCAGCTGACTGTGACGTCGCCGATAAAAAAGTTGCAAAATGGCCGGACCAAAACATATCTAACACATGAAGTTAAGCCAATAATCTCTTGAATAAAATAGTTTTTAGGCGAAAGTTTGTAGATATACTGATGGATCCCGATATCCCACACGAATTTTCCAAAATAATTTCTTAGATTCCTGGACAAATTATACACGGCCATCTAGTCCCAAACTAAGCAAAGCTTGTACTATGGGTACTAGATAACTGATATTATACTTAAATACATTTTTTTTTGTAAATACATACATATAATATATAGAAAATACCCAGACCAATACAAACAGAGATGTTCATGCACACAAATATTTGTCTTGTGCGGGGATCGAACCCGCAACCTCGGAGTCAAAGTGGCCATTGCTAACCATTCGACCACCGAGCTCGTCAATAGATAGATAGATAAAATATGCTATAAATGCATAATACAAATTAAAAGTACAGTAAATCAATAAATTTTACAGACTTGTATATATGCTACAAGGCGGCCCTTTTTCTGAAAGTAATCTTTTCAAGGCAACCTTAGGGTAACGAATTTGTGCATGGAGTGGGCAGGATTCGCAAAACAAAAGACATTAATGAAAACTAGAAGATATTATGAGAATCATTATTATTTTTCTTATATCATTTCTTAGTGGATGCTTACGTCATAATGTACTTTTATGCCAAATTTTAATTAGATCCGTCTAATGGTTTGAGCTGTACCACAGTATAAGTAATGACCAGTATGGCCACTCCCTGCCGCTCTCTCGTGTCGACCTCATCTCCGCTCTGAGACAAATCTGGAACCGTTAGTGTGGAGCCGCACGCACACGCGCATATTCACTTTTTGCACGGACGTCATTATTTATGTATGTAGTAGTAAACGACGCGATAATTTGTATGTAGTGGCCGGGGTGTGGCTGTACGCTGATAGATCGATCAGTCAGTAACAGTTGCCTTTTATACATGCATATTCAATATATTAAAAAATAATTATAATGCAAGTGGGTTGCATATGAATACTTGTCAAGGCTACGATTAATTTAATATTCAAAAATTATGTTCGCTATATATCGAAAATATGTTTTAATTGTACGATTAAGTTTAAAAAATAATTCAATTGTGTCTGTATTTGTGTGGATAAAGATAAGTAGATAAGTTTTTAGATAAGGATTTGCATCTATAAATTCGTAGCTAGAAACGATCTAAAGTGATACATGATTTTTTTCGTGGACCATTACACTCTGTAATGGTCCACGAGCACTCTTGCTTAATGCGAGTTTTTTATTCGCGTTCGATCATGTAGATAGAAAAACAAACCAAATAGAGAAGAACTCTCATGTTGCGAATTTATAAGACGCGTGTTACATGCCTATCAAAATTATGTACCTAGATTACTTGCTCACATTTTGAAGTGAACAACCCGGCTAATTTAGATATGTAACACGCGTACGGTAAATTCACAATATGAATTTTTTTCTCAATTTGGTCGGCTTGCAAACGTAAACACGTTCGAATGCCTCGTTTAAAAAAAAGGTTCCTAAAGAGGAGTGTTGCAGCTTTCGGATTTTGTTTTTCCACTAGCTTTTTACTTAATAATATAAGTACATCACTACATAGTATAAAACAAAGTCGCTTTCTCTGTCCCTATGTCCCTTTGTATGCTTAAATCTTTGAAACTACGCAACGGATTATGATGCGGTTTTTTTTAATAGATAGAGTGATTCAACTGGAAAGTTTATATGTATAATATATGCACAACATAGTAGAAAAACACTGATAATTTAGAGGTTTCTAATGTGATGTCGTAATTAAACACATTTTTTTGCTCTTTCATTGCAAACGCTGGCTGAACCCAACGAGATAGATCAAAATAATGTAGTACAGTATTGTTCACCTTAAAATGGTCTACAAAAAAGTTCGCGATGGTATATGTCTATCTCTTAGTGGTAACACACAATAACCGTTATTTTATCCTTTGCTTTTTACAAGAAATAATGCCTTATTTACGAAGCGATTTTAAGCAATACAGAATTAATCCTTATCCAATTAAGTACCTTAAATACATTGCGCATTTAATATAGATCAATATGGCCCTTCACAGCATGTAATTTAAATGAATAGTTTAGAAGATATTACACATTTAAAATGCAGGGACATAACGGCTGTGGCGGTACCGGCCGCGGAGCCGGCGGCGTGTGCCTATAACTGGGGAAGGACTGGATAGGACAAAGCGCAAAGACCTTCTGTAGTACATTTAGTATCAGCATTGCACCCGTGCGAAGCCGGGGCGGGTCGCTAGTTATAAATAAAGCAAAGCAATTCCGGCAGACTAGAAAAGAATCATCCGTCTCTTCCCGTGGCTGTCGTACAAGGCGACTAAGGGAAATACATTATCAAACATCGTTCAGGCCTCCCCAACCCGTTTGGCCAGCGTGGGGAGTGTAGGCCAAATCCTCTTTCAGTCTAGGACGGAAGAGAGAGGGTCGTGCTCCTGTAGTGGAGACTAAAATGACCTGATGATGAATAAATAAAGCGGCTGGATGCGGAAGGCGGAGGATCGTATTTGGTGGAAAGCATTGGGGAAGGCATCCAGCAGTGAGTAGAAACAGGCTGATAATGATGATGATAGATAATATTTCATAATGCTACATTACAGTACGGATATGTATCTGCTTTAACCGTATCGACATTACAATACGATGATTCAAAAGATTTGTGCCGGCTCAATACAAGATAACAACTAACAAGAGACATAGTCGCTATCAAAATGCATAGTACAGAATCTCCGTAGGTACAGTCAACTGCGTGTAAAACGGTACACTTTTAGTATGAGCGTCCTGTGTATAGCTGTCTATCTCGTAGCTACACAAATTACCATCTTATTGTACGAGTTGGCTCTGAGGGCCAATTCTCGTAATTAAAATATAGTCAAAATTCAGTTTCGATCCAGTCTCGATCTCATAAATGTCACATTTGGTATTCTCGTAACACAATATGTAACTTCAAAATTAAATTTAACCGGGATTGTATCGAAATATGAGTGAAAATTAAACAAACTAAAAATGTTACTTTGCCAACAACAAGAATTGATAATACTTAATTAATAAAATTAAGTTTATAATTTTAGTCAATTTACAATTCAATATCGATTCGGTCAACTTTCAATCTGCGTTCGTAGAAAAATTACGAGAATTGGCCTTCTGGTCGAATAGCTACTTTAATTCCGAGGTCGCGAGTTCGATTCCTCCACAAGACAAACATTTGTGTGCATGAACATGTCTGTTTGTCTTGGTTTCAGTGTTTTTTATGTATTATATGTATGTACTAGCGACGCGCCCCGGCTTCGCACGGGTGCAATGCTGATACTAAATGTACTACAGAAGGTCTTTGCGCTTTGTCCTATCCAGTCCTTCCCCAGTTATAGGCACACGCCGCCGGCTCCGCGGCCGGTACCGCCACAGCCGTTATGTCCCTGCATTTTAAAACGTGTAATATCTCCTAAACTATTCATTTAAATTACATGCTGTGAAGGGCCATATTGATCTATATTAAATGCGCAATGTATTTAATTGGATAAGGATTAATTCTGTATTGCTTAAAATCGCTTCGTAAATAAGGCATTATTTCTTGTAAAAAGCAAAGGATAAAATAACGGTTATTGTGTGTTACCACTAAGAGATAGACATATACCATCGCGAACTTTTTTGTAGACCATTTTAAGGTGAACAATACTGTACTACATTATTTTGATCTATCTCGTTGGGTTCAGCCAGCGTTTGCAATGAAAGAGCAAAAAAATGTGTATATTTACGACATCACATTAGAAACCTTTAAATTATCAGTGTTTTTCTACTATGTTATGCATATACATATTATACATATAAACTTTCCAGTTGAATCACTCTATCTATTAAAAAAAACCGCATCATAATCCGTTGCGTAGTTTCAAAGATTTAAGCATACAAAGGGACATAGGGACAGAGAAAGCGACTTTGTTTTATACTATGTAGTGATTTACAAAAAAAAAAAAATTAAGTATATGTATCAGTTCTCTAGTAACCATAGTACAAGCTTTACTTAGTTTGGGACTAGATGGCATTGTGTAATTTGTCCAGGAATACCTATTTATTTATACTGGAAATGTAGCTCTTTAAGTTATTTTTTTATTTTCTTATATGTCAGCATCCAAACAAGCGTACGGCCCGCAATATATAAAGTGGTTACTGTACCGCAGTCGCATACACGCTCGTGTTATAAGGAGTATAGCTCGCACACTGGTATCTCCGCACGTCTGGTGACCCCACTAACTCGATGGAACACAGAATCCTCAAGGACATGGTTACTTAGCTACTATATTCTGTGAGATGGAGGTACTTCCTTAGCCCTATTCGACACGCTCAACCTCTTTTTCTGCAGTGCCTCGCCCTCTTTACAACAGGATGCACTAAGTGCAGGTGAGGTTGTCTTTGGGTGTGAAGATGGTGGTGAGCCACTTACACCCAAAAAGGTACGTGAGTTTGATCGCGCCGTAGACTTGGGAACGATAGATTTCTGGACAATTTACACAGCGCCATCTAGTCCCAAATTAAGCGCAAAGCTTGTACTATAGGTACTAACTAGACAACTGATAAATGTACTTAAATACATTTTCTTGGTAAATATATTATATACCATGTTCATGCACACAAATGTTTGTCTTGTGCGGGGATCGAACCCGCGACCTCGGTCAAAGTAGCCATTCGACCACCGCGCTCGTCTATGTCGAGATGCATTTTATTTATAAAACAAATACATAAAACCACAAGTTGTGTCTGGTTTTGTAAACTAGGCTACAATCTACAAGGAAAATAACATGAAAGAACAAAATAACATGCAGCACCTATTTTATTTTCCTTATGAGACTTTAACGGTACACCTTTTAGGTCGCTTAGGCAACATTTAAAACGTTGTTTAGACAAAACGCGTTTTCTAAAAGTGGTCAGTTTTAAAAATAACGCGCGATCAAACCTAAACAACTTTTCAAGTGTTGACTAAGTGACCTAAAAATCTAATCCAGTACCCATGATAGAAGCTTTGCGTAGTTTGGGCAGTATACATTTTGTCCAGGAATATTTTTTTAAACTACGTCGGGTAGCACAGAAGCATACGATCCACCTGATATGAAGCGGTTACCGTATCAATATTAACACTCGCAACATGAAATATCGCTTGCGTGTCGCCACCCTCGATGCCAATGCAGCAACTCCTTCCTTTCTTTCTGGTGACAAGCAAGGAACACAACAACCCTCAAGGGAATTGTTATTTAGTTGCGGTATTCTGTGATGTGGAGGTACTTCCCCAGTCGGACAGCTTACAACACTATATGTAGGGTAATCTATATTGAATATTTATTTATTTAAAATTTACAATGTTTTGTTTACAAACTACATTTTTCTTTAATGGCAGTGTGCTGCCAAAATACATAAAGAAAAGGAAAGAAATGAATATACTTAAACCTACTGATAAGTTCATATCTTCGGCTTTGTTATTATTTATAGATTCAGAAGATGTAGATACCGCATAATCTTATTTTTTTAAGATTTTGAGCCGGCGTAAAACAGCATAACTACAAATCATTATGTACCATGTAGTATACATACACGTGAAGACCGCGCGTGGGACGACGAAGCGTTGGACGCACTCTTTCTAGATGGTTCGATGACCTTAACAAAGCGTCTGGATGCGGAAGGAGGAGGATCGTGTTTCGTAGAAAGCATTGGGGAAGGCTTATATCCAACAGTGGCTAGATACAGGCTGATGATGATGATGATACATACACCCTCGTGTAAATGGTATTTAATGACATAGATGCTTATGGCATTGGTCGGAGACAACCTAGCGGTTTATGCAGACGATTGTTTTTTTACATGCTGGTGTCTCCAGCATGTATAAAAAAAAGTCGTCTGCCGTTTAAAACAATGAAGACAATCAGAAAATTGTATATAATAATCTGTTGAAAAGACGAGATAGGACGCACTCCTAACTGTCGCCAGAAGACACTCACGATAACAGTTTTAGCTTATGAAACTTTATGTTCGGTAGGGCCGCTAGAAGAGATGATGCATCGAACGAAGCGTTCAATTCACATAATCAATTTTTAAGGTTTCAGCAATACTTACGAGTAGACTATGCAACAAATTAATAGTCTGTAATGTCACATATCGAATATTCCAATGTTGGTGGAAGTATGAGTTCAGCATCACTACAGTTTAAATAAATAAATAAATATTCCTGGACAAATAACACATAAGTCTAGATCTAGATATATCTAGTCCCAAACTAAGCAAAGCTTGTACTATGAGTACTAGATAACTGATATTATATTTAAATACATTTTTTTGTAAATACATAGAAAACACCCAGACCATGACAATCAGACATGTTCCTGCACACTAATATTTGTCTTGTGCGGGGATCGAACCCGCGATCGAATGGTTAGCAATGGCCACTTTGACTCCGAGCAAAGTGGCCATTGCTAACCATTCGACCACCGAGTTTAAAGCATCCAATCTTCCATTACACGTCCAATTTAAAGTGGAACAAACTGACCATGAAGCATGAAACGTTCTACGAATTGGCAATTGTTTAAAAAATCAATTGCAGGAATTGCCAGCGTTCAAAGAACCAATTCTATTCCAATTCCATAATTCCAAGAAAGTGACTGATCTATTAATTTGATTACTTTACTAAGTACAAATGTTTTGCGTTGACCATGAGCTAATTTCTAAAAGAGTTTTGTATATATAATGCAAAAACAGTCGAAAACAAACCTTATGTGTTAGTTGCAACTTCGATGGGTACAGCTCCTGAAGCCGGTGGCATAGATGCACAGCGGTGGTTGCTAGCCGAGCCATTGTACACACTAATAATCCACTTGTTACATAAGGTCATACACCTTCAAAACTCGATAAGCTTAATCCTTTCTGACGCCGTCATCCCACGCTTTATCGTTATCTACACCATCGCAAATCCACTGCAGGTGCAAGTGCGGTAAAAATCTAAACTGTCTAAAGACACGATCTAAATAAATTTTTATTAGCAAACATACCACAAAACACTAATAAAAATAACATGTTTATTGAACAGTTACTCATAACAGTTACTGACTCGAACAAAACTATGTCTGAAACAATATCAATAAAACAGAATAAAGTATTGCACGCAAGCAACCGCGGTGCGATACGTATGCGGTCCAAACGGTGACTGAACGTAATGGAGTCAGACATCTCGGATGTAAATTGAATGACAACATACACAACAAAACATATTGCAGGCAAAACAACCAAATATAAACTTTAAAGTTAAATAATAAGCATTAAGCAGATTGCATATGTGTTATAAATGATTTTGATAAGAAATGGGATATTGCGAAAGGGGCACTTGAAAACAGTCTTTGGCACTCAGGAAATTGTTAAGGAACTTGGACAGAGACCACACACAACCTGAAATGTTAGACATTATCTCAAGTGACATTTAACAGAGGAAACGTATGGATTTTAAAATACAAAACCAGTGAATAGACGTTATTGATGACAACGAATAATGAACGCGAAAATAATGATGGAGTGTGAAACTGTGGAATATTTAGTTTTCGTCGATTTTTGTAGAAGTTTAAGGAATAAGGTTATGTTTTGTTTGTACTATTATTTAAGTATTTTTTGGTTCAACAATTGATATGTTTCGATAAAAAAAACCGGACAAGTGCGAGTCGGACTCGCCCACCGAGGGTTCCGTAGGTACGTAGTATCATTATTAAATTTGATATTTTTCATTATAAATAAGAAATAATGCGTCGAAAAAAATAAATAAAATATATTTTGCAATGTGTACATCAAGCCCTTTCATATGATACCCCATTTGAACTAGTAGTTTCAATTTGAAATTTCGACACCCTATAAAAAATATAGACCCCCTATTTTTTTAGATCTATTTACAAATGTATAGTTTTGAGATTTATTCCTGTACTTGTAGTCTATAACGATGTTACTTGCCAAATTTCATAGTTCTAGGTCAACGGGAAGTACCCTATAGGTTTTGATTCCTTTGAGTGTGTCGAAATATGCGTTTTTTGCTGAATAAACGGCCGTAACTTTTTTCTACGTAAACTTAGCAGTTTGATTTTTTTTTAACTTCATGGGACCGTAGACCTGTGTATACAGTTCAAATTTCAGCTTGATACCTCCACGCATTCTCGACATAGAAATGTTTGACAGACAGACAGACAGACAGACAGACAGACAGACAGACAGACAGACAGACAGACAGACAGACAGACGGACAACAAAGTGATCTTATAAGGGTTCCGTTTTTCCTTTTGAGGTTCGGAACCCTAAAAATGGTGAAGATAATGAAACTATGTGTTTTACAGTGTAGAGCTGGTATAATGGGACAGATGTTTTGGAATGTCATTAATTAGTAACCTTGCATGGAACACTTAAGCGTTCTAGTGGTACTATAATATCCGAATACCGCTTGAACCCGCAAGGATTATAGTACATAATATCACTATTATTACAGTATCTACATTGTGCACTAATATTATATACATAATAAATATTATTGTTCATTTTTACGAAGACAATATATTGGGCAGTGGGCTGGCCACCTCTGCCGAGTCAGCGATCGGATCCATTTGAGATCCATCTTTTCAAAGAAGAAAGAAAAGTCCTAGAGTTGCGACCTCGTATGGGGTGACGAAGATGATCTAGATGGACCGACGTCCTCCAGGGAACGGCCGGAAGCGGCTGGATGCGGAAAGCGAAGGATCGCATTTGGTGGAAGGCATTAGGGAAGACCTACGTCCAGCAGTGGATAGATACAGGCTGATGATGATCTCAAAACCAAAATGACAGCATAGCGTGCAGTTTCCCGCAGAGAAAGAGTTCTCAGTTCAGATTTATCCTAGAGATTACAGCATGGGGTGTTTCGACAAGGGTATCGAGACATTTCACATGACAGAATGATGCCCAGCGGAGCAAGACTTCGTAAGCTGCTATAGGACTTAGCATTGAAGGAGATGTACTACATACAATTTTTTAGCTCCTATGCAAACAAAGGGGTGTCATACACAAGTTTAACACTTTGTTAACAGTTTGGGGATTTTCAATTTGACGTTTTCGTGTTGCTGATTTCCGTGGACGATGGTGATTGCTTTCCATCCATTTCCATCAGATAACTCTGATTGAAATTGATGGCTCGTTTGTCCCCCTCTCGTATAAAAAAAAGCAACATTCCAGACGAATTATGACGTGTGCCAGCGAGTCCATTTTCGTTCCGTTATGTTTTTCTATGTCAGTTCCAATTCTTTGTCACTTATATTCTTTATTAACCAGACAACAAGAACTTGCCTCGTCTTGGTAGCCACACAAAGCCCTCTGAACACACAAAGTCAATGGTACATTGGCCCACAAGTAATAACCGTATCGAATGCCCCATTCACGTTGTAATAACAACCAGATCGAACCTTCTCGAATTCGTTGCAATCATATTTCCTAGTTTATGATTGAACGATCCGTCTGCACGACGTTTGATGACCTCTCCAGTTCCCGTTGCTATCTAGATTTTTTTTGTTATTATAAAAATTTACATTTCAACTCCCACGCTGACTAGATTTGTTAGCTCATAAATTTGAAACTATAAAATTTTGAAGTTGCATACAAATAGCAAGTAGTTAAAATTTATTTGACTATACGTATTGAAATGAATATTTTTTTATATGCTAGGGGGGCAAACGAGCCTGGACGGGTAGAAAGCGATCACCACTGCCAACTGAGCAACACCAAGGAGTCGCGCCGCCGATCCGTTGCCAGCCTTTTAAGGCAAATAAAGACTATGTTCTTGAAGGCTCCCATGTAGTAATTGTTCGGAAATGAATAATGTAAGAGGAGTAAGAGTGGCTCACCCCCTTTTAGAGCCAAAGCCAACCTCAAATGCACGTGGTGCACGCTGCCGATAATTGCTCTGGTGAAAGTTAGGGCATGTCAGGTACGACTGGAGAAAAATTAGAGGTAGAGTACACCGCATTCGTAAGCTGCCCGACTGGGGAAGTACCTCCACCTCACAGAATACCGCACTCAAATAACAATTATCTTTGAAGGATGTTGTGTTCCTGCGAGTGAATGAGGTCACCAAAAAGGAAGAAGTTGCTGTGTCGGCAGCGGGGGTGACGGCGCGCGAACGATATTTCATGTTGCGAGCGTTAATATGGCTGCGGTTCACACCAAGCAGGCCGTATGCGTATTTGCCACCCGGCGTAGTATAAAAAAGAAAAAGCTGTGGATCCAAGTGGAAGAAGGGGCTAATTAAGTAGACTGACGCTTTACTGTCGACTGTGCTAAGTCAATATACCTAAGGGTGTGTATTTATATACCATGTGTATTTACGTGTACGTGTAATAAATATTTACCATTATACATATTATTGTATTGTTACAAACACAATGTTTAGGTTCGGCGTAAAATTCTTCACAGCACCTTCAGGTTTCAGTGCGGACCATAAAATTATTACAGCAATGTAAATTAAATTACGGAGGCTGTGTGCGCACGACATAAGATGAGCCTTCATTTAACACGTCGTGGCGATTGCTTTGATAAATACAGCGATGTCGCCTGACCCTTTCAGTATACGTCAGGAGACGCTTACCACCAATGGCGGATTTTCCTTAAGGCCAACAAGGCCCGGGCCTAATAGCGGCCAAATGTTAGGGGCGGTCGAGCAGGAATTACCGAAAGATAATTCTTACAAATTACAGTCTGCTATATGACGGTTTTGCGAAAAAGAATTATATAAATAAATAATAATAAATATTTCTGGACAGTTTACACAGCGCCATCTAGTCCTAAACTAAGCGCAAAGCTTGTGCTATGTGTACCAGACAGCAGATAAATGTACTTAAATACATTGTTTTTGTAAATACATAGTTATAATATATAGAAAACACCCAGACCAAGACAAACAGACATGTTCATGCACACAAATGTTTGTCTTGTGCGGGAATCGAACCCGAGACCTCGGAGTCAAAGCTATGATATGAAGCAAATAGGAATGAAGCTGATAAATAAGAACCAAGATACTATAATAAGGAATAAAGAGTCAGCTAATAAGAACCAATATACGGCCTAAGGCAGCCACGACCCGGGGCGTCGAAGACACGGCCTACGGCTACAAATCCGCCTCTGCTTACCACCTTTCAGTCCGAGATATACCCCGAACATCCTAGTGCGATGGTGGATTTTCGAGAATCTCATGGTATCGGTGCCCCAAAATAAAAATCTCCCACCATCCGGTAGTATTTAACAATAATCACAAAATTTCTGTAATGTCAAGTTTTTAGTCTATGGGATGGTTTTTTTATATCACTAAGGTAGCAACGAGCCAACGAGACAAAACAGTTTGGGTTTCTCTGCGTTAGTCGTCCTTATTATGTCCCTTGCCTGTCGGTATAGACCCATGGGAGTCAATATAAACAATATTGGGAATCAATAGAGTAGACGAACAAATCCATAGACTTAGTATTTTTCATTACGCTCTACACATCCATGTCCGACGCGTACATCAAGGTGAGACGAGACTATTTCGTTCTTTCGTTCTTCAAATTTTGATCAGGGGGTCTACCGCCGACGCCGAAGCCGATTGCCATCGGATTTTTTGATCGCAAAAATAGATCTTAGATTTAAGTCATTGATAAACTTATTCAGCTTAGTCGGGAGAGCTCTATGGTTTTTATCAGCTAAGCTAAACACCAATCTAAGCTAAAGTCTGATTTTTGCAATTAAAAAAATCTGGTGGTAATCGGCTTTAGCTTCGGCGGTAGGGCCCCCGGTACATAAATGATCTTCATTTACATATATAATCACTTTGTAGCAACAAATTTAGAAGCATGTAACGTCACACCAAATCGGAATCTTTCAGCTGAACATTATTACATAAGTACACAAATTTCGGTACGAACCAGTATCAGTGTACAAATATGGCCAGACAGTCATGTGCGCAATTCATTTTCAAGTTTCGAACTATATAGAGCAGTGGTTCCCAACCATTTTTTTGTTTGCGGGACCACTACGAGGTTTTTGTTGCGTGTAGGATACTCAACTGTCATATACTCGTAAGTCCATTATTCTATAACTCGAGATTTGAGTATTTCGTATAATAGTGCTCAATCTTTTTCATTACAAGTTTGTATCGCGGATCATAATTTACCACTGGTGGTCCGCGAACCACCGGTTGGGAACCTCTGACATAGAGCGACTGTTTCATAGAGGTTCGTGCTAGTCATTATATTCATAATGCAAAAATTTGTGTATAAAACATTCTGGATTATTTAATATTAAAAATTAAATCAAAATCGGTTCAGAAATCAGTACCCTATGATGCCACGTACAGACACATGCACCTCTGCTTGCATCGGGGGGTTAAAATTATCATCATCGCCATTTCACCCACCGGACAGGACGGGGGCCCACCACACATTCCCACCACTGTGTCTCCTGTGTAGCCAGGATTAACAGCTGTGACCACCAAAAAAGGCATTGAACAATGAAGTCCACTGCAGTGGCGGGGGTAAAATTACGGCGCTTGGAACTCACAAAGAATTTAATCAGAAGAAACTAGTAGGACTAGGGAGCTTTTGGAATTGGATTTCTCCTCTTGGCAATGTGAGAGACAGCAATATGGCAAATAAGGCATTAGAAGCCTAAAAAGATGGCTAGTCAAGTGAAGCAACTGCCATGCACCCCGGATTTTTAATATTTTTTATACTACGTCGGATGGCAGATAAGCATACGGCCCGCATGATTTGAAGCAGTTACCGTAGCCATATTAACGCTCGCAACATAAAATATCGCTCGCGCGCCGCCACCCCCGCTGCCAACGCAGCATCTGCAACACCAACGCTTGGTAATTCTCCCTTGTTGCAACCAAATCACCCAACGGACATCTAATGCTGAATATAGGTGTCGTTCATTGATTTCGACAATGATCGATTTAATGCCGTTTGCATCCATCAGCTCGACTGTATATAAAAATAAGTATAATGAGTTCAGCGTTCATGTAACATTGTCCGTTAATTGATTAAACACACAGACACGTCGGAAAAATTCCCTGCACACGACGTATTTTAAAGGAGACGGCCTACGTGATCAGCAGCACTCGGTCGGAAGACGGTGCCTAATGCAGAAACAAACGAGCCATTGTCGCCGATAGATGACGTCAAGAACGGTGGTCCACTTGAATATAATGGGAGAGGATTCGGGTTAACGTTACGTTACATACCTGTGTACGTACACAGACCTTATGCATATCGAATGATGACTAAGATTTGAAGTAATGGTATAACAGAAATATGTAAATTTCATTAAGTTTCCATTCCTCATTTTCATTTCCATTGCAAGGAATCGTAGTCAATCCTTGTTCATTTCATTACTGGGAAACGGGTCTCCCCTCAAACGAAGGGGTTTATTAGAGCATACTCCACCACGCTGCACAATTTCACAATTCACCATATTAAATAATAATGGGAAAAAATCTCTCTGAAACCGCGCAGTAGGCGACTATTTCGATCCCAAAGTTCGAGGATGAATTCCTTGTGTGAATGCAGAGCGGGCGGGCCGGCAATCAAACAACTCCTTTAAATATAACCTATTATTAAAGAATACAATCTGTTATTGCAAAAAAAAAAATCCTTATTTTAGTGTGATTGAATTTTATCTGTTTGTACGTAATTGCCGCTAAATATAAAAACGGCGTCACTTGATTTATAAAGTTCAATGGCTTAGTTAAAGGCGTATATTCAGGTAACATTTCTCATGAACAGACCGTCCAAATGGAAAGCAGTTATCGCGCCTATGGACGCTCGCAACACGAGAGGCATCACTCAGGCCGATCATATAACAACTCTTCTCGCTTTTCTTGATCGGGGATCGAACCGGTGACCTCGGAGTCGAAATGGCCATTCGACTACCGGGTTTGAAATATGTAAATAGGCTATTTGGCAATGTTCAAAAATTGTATAAATTATATAACAATATCGTAAAATACACAAAAGTGTAAAGATCTGCAAACTATCATAATAATATCAAAGTTTGGCGGGAAAGTCCATTTTAAAAGTATGAAATTATTAAAAAATATTTCCATTGGAGAAGCAATAAATAATACTATAACTTTTATTATAATACTAACTAGCTGGCCCGGCGAACTTCGTACCGCCTAACAATCAATGAATGTCGTGGTATACATATTAACTAAACAAAATTTATCATTTATTTAAATTAATACAATGAATAATAGAAAAGCACGATGGCGTTATTGCGGGTGTCAGTCTAATTGTACACGCAACGTCAACCGTATCTGTTCATGGATGAGTTTATATTATCTCGAGCTCCTCCGTGCTTCGGAAGGCACCTTAAGCCGTCGGTCCTGGTTGTTATCATTAGATGGCAGTCAATAAGCCAAGTTAGTGGCCTTTAGGCAGCTTGAAATCACTGGCCTCCGCCAACCTGCAGTTGAGCAGCGTGGTGTAGTATTCTCTAAATATCTTCGGTTGAGGGAAGACCCGTAACCCAGCTATGGGTAAATAATAAGTTCAGTACTTTATTAGGTCACAAAAAATAAAGCACCAACTGACAACCAATAAATATTTCAATCCACAAAACAATTTTTAAAACAAATCACAGACAACTTTCAAGACGTAAAAATGAGACCAATAGGGTTGATATTTGTTTTCAATCTAAGTCATTTGTTCTATATTAAATGAGCTTGATATACATTTCTAAACGCACGCATACATTTGACGTAGGCACCTCAACGTCACGTTTGACAGGTACGACACACCCACGAACATTTTGTATGGGAAAATGTTTTCTTTTTCTTTTATTTCAGTTAAAATCAAAATTAGAAAACAACACTTTTATCCAGTATTTAATTTTTTTATTATTTCTAAATTTTAAAACAATATAAATCTATATATATAAAAGAAAGTCGTGTTTGTTACAACACTTATAACTCGAGAACGGCTGGACCGATTGCCATGGTTTTTGATTTGTTGGATTTGTTTCCGTCCCGAATAGCAGAATAACTCTTAAAAACATTGGAAAATTCTCGAAAAAATAAAATATAAGAAAAAACATTTTCCCATACAAAATGTTCGTGGTTGTGGTAGCTGTCAAATATGACGTTGTCGTACGTGCGTACGCCAAATGTATGCGTGCGTTCAGAAATGTATATTAAGCTCATTATAGAACAAATGTCATAGATTAAAAACAAATGTCAACTCTATTGGTCTCATTTTTACGTCTTGAAAGTTGGCTGTGATTTGTTTTGAAAACAGTTTTGTGGATTTAAATATTTATTGCAAAGAGAATGTAACCACTACGTTTTAAGAGACGGATGTGCCATACAAATAGCGTAATTCTAATATGTATGAAATGGAAGCGAAAACAATCAGAATTTGTACCAAATTCGCTTCCGATTCATAGAGTCGTTTTTATACTTTGAGTTGCGCCAGGCTGATTTATTGGTTCTAAAATATTTATGCGTGCGTTCAGAAATTTAAATCAAGCTCCATAAATCTATATAATATATAAAATAATGTCGTGTCTTGGTCGGGAAAGTATTAAAAACATTGAAAAATTGACGAAAGAATTAAATAAAAGAAAAAACGTTTTCCCATACAAATAGTGCCAGTTAAAAAGGATTGGAATATTTATTGATTGTTAAGTAAATGTCAAATCGATTGGTCTCACTTTTACGTCGCGAATGTTGTCTGTGATTTGTTTTGTGGATTGAAATATTTATTGTTGTCAATTGGTACTTTTTTTGTGACTTTGTAAAGTACTGAACTTATTATTTACCCACTGCTGGGATACAGGTCTTCCCTCAACCGAAGATGTTTAGAGCATACTCCAACACGCTGCTCAACTACGGGTTGGGCCACTAACTTGGCTTAAGGACTGCCATCTAATGATAAACACCAGGACCGACGGCTTAACGTGCCTTCCGAAGCACGGACGAGCTCGAGATAACATAAACTCATCCATGAACAGGCTACGGTTGACGTTGCTTAACTTGCGTGTACAATTAGACTGACACGTGCCTCACGCCATCGTGCTTCTCTATTATTTTCTATTATTCATTGTATTAATTTCAAGAAATCATAAATTTTGTTCATATATATATATGTACATCACCGAACACTTATAACTCGAGAACCGTAGGACCGATTTCAAAACTAAAAAATAAAACGAAACTTTTTTTTTTTAATTTTTTGATTAAACAATAATCTTTATTTTTATGAAATCTTCAGTTTTTATGGATACGGGTCTTCCTTCAACCGAAGAGGAATAGAGCATACTCCAACACGCTGCTCAACTGCGGGTTGGCGGAGGCCAGTGTTTTCGAGACGCCTAAAGGCTACTAACTTGGGTTAACGACTGTCATCTAATGATAACAACCGGGACCGACGGTTAACGTGCCTTCCGAAGCACGGAGGAGCGCAAGATAATCTAATGATAACAACCGGGACCGACGGCTTAACGTGTCTTTCGAAGCACGGAGGAGCTCGAGGTAATATAAACCCATCCGTGTACAGGATCCGATCGACGTTGTTTTACTTGCGTGTCCGATTAGACTGACATGCGCAATTATGCCATCGAGCTTCTCTATTATTTTCTATTATTCATTGTTTTAATTCCATAAAATCATAAATTTAGTTCAGCCAATTTGTACCACGACATTCATTGATTGTTAGGCGGTACGAAGTTCGCCGGGGCAGCTAGTAACTTATAAATTAAATACCTACTTAAATATAACTTAGAAATAAATAACTATAAATAATGAAGCCCCGCCAAATCGTTACCCACTTGAAAAGTGACCAAAAGGCTGGCAGCATTGCCACGTTGAATGTTTATTTTATTTTATTTTTTCGACAATTTTCTAATGTTTTTAAGAGTTATTCTGCTATTCGGGACGTAGACAAACTCAATAAATCTAAAACAATGAAAATTGGTCCAGCCGTTCTCGAGTTATAAGTGTTCGAACAAACCCGACTTTGTTTTATATATATAGATTACATAAACGTAATATTTAACATAGCTGTCGTATAAATTTCTGATTTGATCCATACAAAATACAAACCTGTGACGTCATAACTCAGTAGCCTTTTGTATGAAGCTATTTCGGGAAAGTCCAAAATTGTGATTTTCAAATTAACATATCTGGAGAGGTTTCTGTTCGCAGTAATTCTTTCACCTATGATTATATTATTGAGACGTCCCTACATGTCAAACCGAAAAAAATATAGCCTATTATGCGTAAGATCCAAGAAAACAATAAGTCAATAACAGGACAATGGAATATAGTAACAAAAACCGACGAGTGAGAAATTTATAAATACCATCGGTATAAATAGAGACAGATTGCTTCTTAGAATCAAGAGATTGCTGGAAAAATGCAAACACAAGGAAATGCCATGTTAAAAGGCTATAATTTAAGGTTCCCACGAGGAGTGAGTGAGGAGTGAGGAGGTAATTACAGAAGGATGTCTGACAAAAACTGGTCAATTGAACTCGTCAATCTAACTATCAATTACATGGATAATAGAAATGTAATTGGTTCAAGTAAGAGTTAATTAGTTAGTAGATTGGATGCTTCGAATACTCTAGCAGCAAAGCGGATTAAAAATAGGTTTGACCGTGAATCTGAAGTCTATGTCACGTGTATAATGTAATAGACAATCAAAAGGTAGTAAAATAATTTTCACTAATATTATAAATGTGAAAAAAAAAAACGAGTGGTGCCGTGGGACACCAGATAGGAACCAAGTTCCTTATTATAAAAATATTAAATTCAAGTTCTATTCGAGGTATAAAGAAAGTAATTATTCGGGTATACATTTTTGTTATGATTTTCTTATCGATAAAAAAATAAATATAATAAAAATAAATAAATAAATAAATAAAAATTTGGGGTGTAAGTGGTTTATCAACATCTTTGAACCAAAGCCAACTTCTCCTGTTGTAAGCTACCCGACTGGGGCATGTACCTCCACCTCACAGAATACCGCAGCCAAATAACAATTCCCTTGAAGGTTGTTGTGTTCCTGCGAGTGAGTGAGGTCACCAGAAAAGAAGGAGATGCGTTGCGTTGGCAGCGGGGGTGGCGGCGTGCAAGTGATATACTATGTTGCGAGCGTTAATGCGGTTACGGTAACCGCTTCACATCAGGCGGGCCGTATGCTTGTCTGCCACCCGACGTAGTATAAAAAAAAAGAAAAATAAATAAAAATTTATCCGAGCCGAACAAAACGACTTTTATATGAAATCTTACGACACCACGCACACCTATCCGAGCCGAATCCTCCGAATACCGAAGGGCGGATAGGTGAGCGAGGTTTCATAATTACGAATCCATATATGGAATAATAAAATTCGTTTCGTTCGGCTCGGATAAATGTGCGTTCACCTTTACTTAAAGTTTTAAAGGTTTTAATTATATAAGTGGTAAAAAAAATATTGTTTGTATAAAATAATATAAATATGTCATGACGCGATGGTCTCGCAACCGACTATAACGATTTCGATGAAACATACAATAAGGGCTGAGCAACGCGCATGTGATTCCTCTGGCGTTACAGGCATCCATAACATACGGCTGCGTTCCGTCAGGCGGACCGTATGCGTGTTTTTCACCTTAGTGGTATAAAAAAAATGTTCTATATAATTTAATGTTACATATAACATTTTTTATATAAATTAAATTGATATTTAATTAATATAATTTATATAAAAAATGTCATACATTTTTTTTCGATTCGGTCAATTTTCATATTGCGATCGTAAAATAATTACGAGAATTGGCCTTCTGGTTCAAGGAAAAAACATTTTCTTCTAAAAATGCCGAGCACAATTCGGTTGCCGACGAAAACAACATGTTAAATTTAAATATGAATATTCATAGCCATAACAAAGTGACTACAAATGCAGCACATTAAAAACCTATTCTATTTTGTCAAGCAAAACTATTCATCACCATAAAACATATGCAAATTTTTTATTGCCTCAAACATTGTCGCGTGACATAAATTGAACCTGCTACCCATCGGATTGCTTCGTGCGTCACGATGAATACCGTATCTGCATTTTAATAGGCGAATGCATAATCGCACGTCTATTTTCGCTACACACGATTCTTCGGCATTCTTAATGGTTTCACGACATGTATGTTCGGGAAAGAAATTGTTTGCCTAATTTGGAAGACAATAAAATCTTGGAGATGAGCTAGTTTTTCTGGATAGGATAAAGTCGTAACCGACCTAGGGACCTCAGTGTTGCCACCTTAGTGTTAGTAATGCGGGCAGTTGAAGAAGCTAAAAAGGGCTAGATCGGGCTAGATGGAGCACAATTTATCAAGAAAAGACTTGCAGTAAAACAAAAAGGCTAATAAAACACCTGTACTAATGATTTCAATTACCTATGTATTTAGTTTTTAGTTTGTATCACACACAATTTAATATTTTTCAAAATTAAACAGTATTTCAATAAAAAAATTACCAAATAATAGGTTCAAAAATTAAAAAACCATAATCGAACAAATGGTATCTACCACAAAAATATAAATAAATCAATATCTATGACACAAATCGCGAAAGTTCGGTGTTATCGCGTTGTTAGCATGGCGCTAATTTCGATTTTAGTGCAAATTTTTTAAGAAAATGAAAAGGGCTAGATAGCCCTTTCCGGGCTAAATCATTAAACAACGAGTTTACCCATAGTAAAAAGTGCTAGATCTAGCCCCAAAAGAGCTAAGGTGGCAACACTGGGCCCTACCGCCGAAGCTGAAGCCGATTAACATCAAATACTTTGATTCAAAAATTAGGTCTTGCGTTTAAGTTATTGACAAAGATCTTCAGCTTAGACGGTAGAGCTCCAGGGTTTACTATTAGCCAAACTAATGTACCTTAAATGTAAGATGAAGTTTGCAGTTTGCATGCAGAGGCCCGAGCGGAGCTTATTATTACCATTGGATGTTTTGAACGCCAAAATAGATCTTAGATTTATGTTAATGACTAACATCTTTAGCTTAGTCGGTAGAGTTATATGGTTTCTACCAGGTAAGCTAAACTTTTTTCGCAATCAAAAAATCCGATGGCAATCGGCGTCAGCTTCAGCTAGGGTTGCCAACTTATTTTAGACAAAAAAACGTATAATATGGTTTGGTTAAGAAAAAAATAAAGTATTTAGAAGAAATAAAAGTATTTTTCAATTTTATGTTTTTTGATGTGCTTTTAGCACATGATATCAATTTTTTGCTATCTTTAAATGTTTCAAAGCTTGTTTGATCAAAATTTAAATAAATAAACAATTCGTTTTTAATTAAATTTATTGACGTTTCTATTCCTCTCTTCTCGCCGCTTTAGATCACAGTAAAGGTTGGAAATGAAGTATTTTCTCATACTTTATTTGTATGCAAAAGTATAATTACCAAAAATAAAATAGGATACGTTATTTTAAAGTATGGTTGGCAACCCTAGCTTCAGCGGTACCCTGGGTCCGACCCATCTAGATCAGTGGTTCCACCGCCACAGCTGATGCCGATTACCACCGAATATTGGGATTAGAAAATTTTTCGGTAGGTCTCCTAGTCTGGGTGGGTGAAAATATATCGAGCATAGCTCTCTCCATCGCACGTTGCACAACATTGTGCTTTCGAATCATGCCCATAGTAAGGAATCACGCTTTTATAAGGTCTTATGGTTGATTAAGCATGTTTTTAAGCGAAAGCCGACTTCCTCTTGTGGTAACTCTTGTGGTTACACCAGTATGTGTTGCCTATGACTATTACATATAGATGTCATCCTTCGCTATTTAAGAAAGTTAAAAGGTCGCGGAGTGAACCCTATATATGCCTAACAGTTAACGTACATCAGGGGGCATGCACTCGCCAATATCGCGCCGAGTAAACCAAGCAGTCGAGCTTGTGGCACGCCTACTCCCAATTCGCCTGCAAACAAGCTATTTGAGTACTCTTAATTCGAGTAGCTTGATCGACGCTTGGTTGCCCAAGCACGGGGGGCCCACCCAGCAATGTTCTTGATGAGTGCTAAAGCTGTAGGCACGCTCGCCTAAATTAAATTTTTTATTTATATATTTATTTATTATACCGCAGATATACCCCAATGCTTGAAGACCAAAGTGTTCAATCAGTGCGTGCTCCGCACTATGACCTACGGTGCAGAAACTTGGACGCTAACCGTTAGGCTGGTTCACAGACTAAAAGTATGAGTATATCACAGAGTAAGAGCACAGCGTGCGATGGAGAGAGCAATGCTTGGAGTTTCTCTAAGGGATCGAATCCGGAACGAAGAAATTCCACGGAGAACCAAAGTGGTCGACATAGCTCTCAGAGTCAGCGAGTTGAAGTGGCGATAGGCTGCCCACATCTGGCGAGTCAGCGAAGGCAGATGGGGGAGGGAGGTCCTAGAGTGGAGGTCGTGTATGGGACGACGAAGCGTAGGGCGCCCTATACCTAGATGGACCGATGATCTCAAAAAAGTGGCTAGTAGCTGTTGGATGCGGAAAGTACCGCAGAGTACCGCGGAGAGGACCGCATTGGGAAAGGCCTATATCCAACAGTGGGTAGATACAGGCTGATGATGATGATGAATGATGATGATTTATTTATTAAACATAAGAAATTTATATCATAATTATTTCTTGACGCCTATAAACCGTTAGGGTTTGTCTAGGCGTTGCACATTCGCAATTTAGCTGTGATGTATAAGGCCTTAGCCTAAGGCCTCATACATCATTGTGCAATGAGGGTACTTTGGCAGCACTGTAGCGTAGGGTCCAATCATCTGTCAATTCATAGCATATTGTCAAATGTCTTGTTGACGTCTTATCGTCTTGAAGTTTTACTGCCAAAAAATTCAGTACACTTTGACAATCTGGACCTGACGCCTACCTACCGACATCTGGTGTCAAAAAAAATATCAAACATCCCCATTGAAAATTATGTTCGGACTAGTTCGAAGCGTTTATTCGTGACAGATTCAAGAAGTACCTACATGCCTAGCAGCTCTAAGGTCACCGATATAGCGCTAAAAATTAGCTAGTTGTAGTGGTGGGCCACATAGCTCACAGAACCCAGAACCGTGCCTACGTTTAGCAGGATGTTCTATTTTCACTACGCCACCCACCTGTTCAAATATACATTTGTCCTTTTCTAAGGTTACTAAGGTTGTCTTGAAGAGGTTGCCCATAGCGATAAGACTGCCTATTGTATTGTCATTACATTGTTTTCTTTTGTTTCTGTAATTTATTTGGTGCAATAATTTTAGAGTTATTGTATTGTATTGTATTGATGTTACTTCAGTTGAAGTAATATTGACGATGGATCATGCTTGCACGTTGTGCACCCTGCCGGATAGCGACTAATGCACTAACATTGGTCGTTAAACATTTCTTGTTATGGACTAATAGGGTATTAGGGGTGATATTGAGGAGCATGTAACCACAAAACTGTTTTTGTTATTTATTGAAACCATATTGACCATAGAATAAGGGTACGAAAGGCGGACTTAATGCTAGGAGCATTCTCTACCAGTCTACCTTTGGGAAAAACAGATAAGACTCGAATGCGATTCATAAAATAACAGTAATGAACATACACAGAATAAATACCTAAAACATAAAATTACATACGTTTATGCAATGCCGTTAAGTCGTGTGGTTTCCGGCAGACTAGAATAGAATCACTCCGTCTCTTTCCGTGGATGTCGTACAAGGCGACTAAGGGAAATACATTATAAAACATCGATCAGGCCTCCCCAACCCCTCTGGCCAGCGTGGGGAGTGTAGGTAGAGTATATTATTCTGTGGTGTAGGCCAAATCCTCCTTCTGTCTGGGACAGACGAGAAGGTCGTGCTCCTGTAGTGGAGACTAAAATGATCTGATGATGATGATGCAATGCAGTTCTTTTAAAAAAAAAATTGGTTGCCTGTAAAGTCGGTATACGGGCGAAAGTTTTACGTGACAACGACTTTGAGTGGTAAAATGTTTTCGAGTGGAAGGGACGCATGCCTTTCACTTTTTATGTCTGTCTCTCTCGCTCTTAGAAGGGACGCGTGCCTTTCACTCGCTCTCATTGTAAGCGCATAACGTGAGCCAGTTTCTTGAAGTGTCACCCGGCTAACCAATTTATAAGACGTTGTCACGTCAAAATACAACCATACATTGTTTATGATCACCTGATTGTTGATATTTGAGCTCCTTTTATTGTTGACCGGCAGTAAATATGGAATTAGCACTTGAGTTAAATCAACAATGTACTTATATCACTCGCATGTATAAAATTTTTATTTTATTTTTATTACGTCGGGTGGCAGACAAACATACGGCCCGCCTGATGTGAAGCGGTTACCGTAGCCATATTAACGCTCGCAACATAAAATATCGCTCGCGCGCCGCCACCCCCGCTGCCATCGCAGCATCTCCTTCCTTTCTGGTGACCTCACTCACTCGCAGGAACACAACAGCCCTCAAGGGAACCGTTATTAGGCTGCGGCATTCTGAGAGGTGGAGGTACATTCCCCAGTCGGGTAGCTTACAATTACGCTCCCTACCTCTCTTTTCGCCAGAGCTTCGTTTGTCAGTCAGCAGGGTGCACCGCGTGCAGGTGAAGTTGGCTTTGGTTCAAAGATGTTGATGAACCACTTACACCCCAAGATTTATATTCTCAACTTTTACTCGTAGGTGAAGAAGGGAGGGTTATGTCTTTGAATGTATGTGGATTTCTTTGGCCCGCTCTACAACTTAAACCTTTTTTTTTTTACGAGACGAGAGGCTCACCACACATTCCCACCACTTTCTAATCCTGGCTACCCACCCAGGAGACACTCCTGGGTAGCCAGGATTAACCGCGGCGACCACCAAAAAAGGCAATGAACAGTGAAGTCCATTCTTGTCCCGGGGGTAAAACTACGGCTGCCTTGGAACTCAACGAATTTGATCAGAAGAAATTAGTAGGAGTAAGAAGCTTTTGGAATTTGACGTCCCCTCTTAGTAAATCCCCGAATGGCTAGCAATGTCTACTTTGACTCCGAGGTCGCGGGTTCGATCCCCGCACAAACCAAACATTTGTGTGCATGAACATGTTTGTTTGTCTTGGTCTGGGTGTTTTCTATGTATTATGAGTATGTATTAATAAAAAAAATGTATTTGAGTACATTTATCAGTTGTCTAGTACCCATAGCGCTTCGAGCTTAATTTGGGTCACAGCGCCATCTAGCTGTGTAAATTGTCCAAAAAAAAACGATCATAAGTCAAGGAAAGACATGAGGCTTATTTAAAAGTCCGGAATAGATGTAATATGATAATATGAATTTGGTACTTGGACAATTTTCTTGTGAACTTCACTAACCGTTTGAAAACTTCACAATGTATAACTGCATTTCTTACCTGTAACAAAGAAAAAACAAACATTAATTGGAATATTTGACAGTTTCTAAACAGTAACAATTCATCAGCAACTCTGAACCAAACCCAATTGCACTTGCGGGTGGTGCCCTGCGGGCTGACAAACGACGCTGTGGCATAAGAGAGTTAGAGCATTCGGGCCCGACTGGGGAAGTAGCTCCACCTTACTTTATTTAACTTATTTATTTTTTTATACTACGTCGGGTGCCAGACAAGCATACGGCCCGTCTGATGTGAAGCAGTTACCGTAGCCATATTAACGCTCGCAACATAACATATTGCTCGCGCGCCGTCACCCCCGCTGCCAAAGCAGCATCTCCTTCCATTCTGGTGACCTCACTCACTCGCAGGAACACAACAACCCTCAAGGGAATTGTTATTTGGCTGCGGTATTCTGTGAGGTGGAGGTACATTCCCCAGTCGGGTAGCATACAATTACGCTCCCTACCTCTCTTTTCGCCAGAGCTTCGTTTGTCAGTCAGCAGGGTGCACCGCGTGCAGGTGAAGTTGGCTTTGGTTCAAAGATGTTGATGAACCACTTGGACCCCATGAACCACTTGCACCCCAAATTTATTTATCTTTTACGAAATACATGTATTTATTTTTTACAATAAAGTCTTTTGATTGAACTTAATTTGTCTTTAATGCAGAGTACATTAAAGGTCACATTAAAACTTAATAATAAATATATCCAATCGTATTCGCACAAAGAGATTTTAACTTTATAAATGTTAATGTGAGTTTGTTTGTCACACTATCACGCCGAAACTACTCGACCGATCAAAATGAAACTTAATACACATATTCTGAAAGATATTAGGAAGAACATAGACTTTAATGTAAACGCGGGCCAAGACGCGGGTAGAAGCTGTTTTGACTACTTACCATCAGGCAGGTCGTACGCTTGTTGGTCATCGTCATCATAGTCGTATTAAAAATGTTTTTTCTTTTTTTCAATTCGCTAAAAATTACGTAAAATTCGTAAATTTTTGCGAATTGAAAAAAGGAACATTAATCACGCGGGCCACTAGCATCGTGTCACTTTCGCCATAGAAAAATATTTTGGCGTATGGCGTCCTCTTAACACATTGCACCGTTCGGTTTCGAACCAAAGGTGAATGAACACTTAGACATCTGGGTCGTTCTTCTTTTTAACCTACAAAAAGGTGTCTCCACCAGTCAGTAAAAAGAAAAACAAGGAAATTACCATTATTTTTTCTTAATTGTATTTCAACGTGCACTGTACTGTACACATAATGGTTGTGCACGATTAAGTAACATATTATTGAATAATTTCATTGTAAAAAGTATGTTACAGAGTTGTAAATCCGCGTGACAGAAGTGTATTTCATACCAATGACAGATGTCTCCCGCTACCTCGGCCTGCGTATAATCCATAATATTACGAAAAAATTATATGATGACACAAAACGTAAAAATATCTTATAAATCCTAAATATATTACCTATCATGTAATAACAACCATTATTTTTTATCACTTTTAATAAAATATTAAAAAAATCTCAAATACGTGTCTCCTACTACCTGATGTTTTATTTTGTAAATTCTGTCACGTGGGTTGTCCTTCGAAATACGCGTTTATGCCGATCGTCTTTGTGGCCTGCAATTGGAGGTTTAGACCCCCTTCCCCCATTGGAACGATTTCCCCTCTGAGATCAAGAGACTGCGCGTCAGTCGCCCGAAAGCTGTGATATGAGGTGCGTGTGTTTATTCGCCTACTGCTTCGTCACGTAAGTAATTGATTCAAAATATAATTATTATTGTTACTTTTCGTTGTCTACTCTTACGTTATAAGAAATATTTTATTGCCAACGTGTAAATTATGTATTCTATGTCAACATTTAAAAGTTATCGACTTTGCAACAAAGTTTTACCCCTCCGTCACGGGCAACTCCGTCACATTGTTAATGTGATGGAGTGGTAAAGTATGTGACGGAGAGGTAAAATAAACGATATTCATCTTATATATTATGCTGATTCCGAGAAATAATGAAATAGATACACTCGTTATTATGATAATTATTCCTACGCAAAGTATTACAAATATTTTTCTATCTTATGTATGTTTAGTACTTATAACTTATTTCCTAATTCCAGATACCATCTTGGTGAAGAAGAAGACATTAACACCAGCAGAAAGACAGCGGCGTTATCGAAAGAAACGAAAAAATGACCCTGAGAAGTTAGCTGAAATAAAGCGCAAGGATTTGGAAAGATACCATGCTCGAAAGAAGCTAATGGACATGAGCGTGCAAGAACATCGAATCAAAGAGCGAATATAGCAAGAATGAAATAAAAAAATAATGGAGAAGAAAAATATGCTTGAAGAGATACTTTTTAAACACGCCCGCTCCATCACCAATACCAGAAACCCCACGAATGACTCCATCTGCAACACCGACTCCCCCTGAAGTATCTACTCGTACTCCAAGGGGAAGAAAGAAAGTGAAAAGAGATAGATCAAAGTTATACAGAGATAATATTAAGTTTGAAGAAAAAATAGATCAGTTAGAGAAAAAGTTCGAAAATATAAGAAGAGATTGCGAAGAAAATCAAAATAAGACAGGAACAGGAACAAAGATGAAAGTAATAGTCAGAATACAAAGAAGTACAACGTTCTTTCTAATGCCATTAAAGAACGATACCAAACTGTCAAAAGTCGAGAAGAAAAACGCCTCATACAATTGGTACTTCAAACCCGTATCGTAAAAGAGTCCAGAATGCAGATCGAATTGGTAAGAGACACATTAGGTGTAGACCGACCTTTAACATACAAGTGTGTTCTACCAAAACATACTGATCTTTTACGGAAAATTCGTCAGTCTTCTTGCGGGATGATGTAACGAGAGCTACAGCTGGTAAGAAGGAGACTGTCACGTACGTCGATGAAGAAGACGATGTCTTGCTAATGTCTAAAAACAGTCGATGGTAGTGGAAGGCTGTTTATGTTGGTGGAGAATGACGTATCGGATGTTCTTTTTGATGGTTTGATTAAAATCATACCGGCTCGGAATGTAATTAAAAAGGGAAAGAGGCAATATCATATATAATATGTTATTAAAAAGGGAATGAGGAGTTCGAAGAGCCACTCAAGAGAACCACACAGTCAGTATTCGAAAAATAAGACTTTTTATCAGTAGCTTCGAAATTGAAATATTGTGTTGCTAGATTGTGATAATATTAATGATGATGATTATTTTATTTTATGTTTTTGGGAATTTTAATTTGTTATCAAGTTAGACTAGAATCTTTATTTACTTAAGATGAGTAGTCATTTAATTTACTAAAATACGAATCTCTTATTCTGAAGGTTCTTAAATGTGCATTCATTAATTTATCTAAGTTCGATCTCATGTTATTTTTATGACAATGTTGAAGATTGATAATGATTTATAACAAATCACATAATTCTCTATAAATAAACTTGTTTTATTCCAAAACAACGCCTGGTATCCCCTAGAATAACAACTCTGTCACATAAGTTACTACTCTGTCACGATGTTGTCTCCTGGTAGGAAAATAGTTTTGGTCGTTTATATATTTTCTTATGACTAGTGCAAAATTGGAAAAATTATATTTATAATAGTTGATGATATTTCCGTCTGTGGTATTCGTATTTATTTATAAATTGTAGTAAAAATTGATTTATAACAAAAACATACTTTATATTAGCAGAAAATGTGACAGAGTGGTATAAAATCACACATAAAACATATTTTATAAATACAAATGTATTATTTTAATATGTTTTCTAAAAGTTCCTTTAGTTAATTAATGTATTACAAAAGTACAAGTTATTTGACGAAGAGTATTCGATGGAATAAAATAAAAGATTTCGTGACGAAGGTGTAAATTTTTTTGTCGTATCCATCTTTCAGGTCTTGAAAATCGTATAAAAATCTGTAAACTTCTCGGCCAACAACTTTTTCCGATAGAATAGAAAATCTGCTATCAAAATATTTATATATACTGACGAGAAAGCTTTATATATATATTTTCGAAATTGAGCTAATGGGGTATCAAATTGTAGGTTAAAAAGAAGAACGACCCATCTAAGTAATTCTCTCTTTTGCATACACTACGCTGGAATGCTTAATAAGCGGTTAATTAACACCTAAGCTTCAACAATCCCAGCTGAGACCATGAGTCACTACTATAATGGGTAACTAACTAATAAAGATTGCATATAATTGGCGAAATAAATGCTTACATATAAATGTATATATAGGTAAATAAAAAAAAATATTGACGAGCTCGGTGGCGTAGCGGTCAATAACGCGTCTTTGACACCAATGCTCGTGGGTTCGTTTCCCACATAGGACAAACATTTGTGTGCATGAACATGTCTGTTTGTCTTAGTCTGGGTGTTTTCTATGTATCATAAGTATGTATTTACAAAAAAAAAGTATTTACGTATGTTTGTCAGTTGTCTAGTACCCATAACACAAGCTTCGCTTACTTTGGGGCTAGATGGCGCTGTGTAATTTGTCTGACAATATTTATTTATTTATTTATTATTATTATTATATATAAATAAAAAAAAAACCATCATATCATAAATAAATAAAATCTAAGTATATCATTATCATGTATACATTAACATATCCACTGTACGACCTATGATGTCAACTGGCCTTCGATATGGTACTGGGATATAGGAAATAAAATCCTTCAATCTTTTCCACAGGACGGTTTAATGGAACGATTCAGAGAACCCTAATTTACAACAGTACTACGTCGCTTATACACTACTCATAAAAAACACTAGTTAAGTTAATTAAAAAAATCAAAAAACCCGACTGCACCTACAACAGATTTATTAATCACGCGCAACAATAATATAATTCCACACAAGCAAAGCCGCAGGCAAAAACTAATATATCAAATATATATATTTGAAATCAGGTCATCAAGACCTTTATTTTGATACCCATATCGATATATATAAGAAAAAAAATTTACTCCAACGACAATTTTGATTTTTTTAATATTTGATATAGCCTATGTCACTCGCGTGATTAAGACGAATCTAACGACACCTCTTATGTGGAAATCTGTCAAACGGTTTAGGCTGTAGAGCGTGCCAAATAATAAGACATACGTACATACATACGCTCGAAAAACATAACCCTCCTTCGGCAGTCGGGTAAAAATACAGCGTGATGAGACTTTGTGCAATAACGCACAGCGCCATCTATTGGTGAGTGTTTGAATTACATACAAACATTGATTTTACATTATATAAACATCCACAATAAAGTTTATTCAAGAACCAAATAAATTAAGTAATCCGATATTGATTGTTGGCAAGGTTTATTGTATGTTTTCAATGAATGAATGAAAGGCAGGAAGCTCATCTGTGTTTTATTCATTCTTTATTTCGTTTCTTTCTTCGTAAGAACCCTATTTAAGATTTTTTTAAGTGTTTTATAATAATAGCTCAGTTTGTCCTTTGAATATATATTTTTTTATAAATTGTGTAGAAGGATACGGAGGACAACACACTTATTTTTTTATAGATTTTGGAACGAACAGATAAACAAAAGATATATGTTTTTTTCGGTACCCTATACGATAAGAATTTTGTAAAAATCTGTTATAGTCATATTACAAATAGACACTACAAATTTATTTCTTTGTATAGATATGTATAATAATGGCGTAACCTACATAACAATGTACATGTATTGGTAAAATATATAATAAACTAGCGGCCCGGTACGTGCTTCGCTACGTATAAATTTAAATAATAAAAAAAAAAATTGGAACATCAAATTCATTTATTCAAACAAAAAAATATTATTAATTGCTAGCTATTTTAAAACTTAATCCAAAACATTTGGATTAACAATTTTTTTTTTGAGCATGAATAAACAAACGTCTGGGGGGGTACCGACTCTTGAACAGGCAACATAAAGTCGAAGTACGTCCAACATGAAATGACCGCATGAATGACATAACAACATGCTTGTACTGTCAACACTGATAAAAGTTTCAATTTGACAGCACAATCACCATCTGAAAAAAGTTTCAATTTGACAGCAAAATCCCCATTCACAAAATGATTCGCCATTTATTGATTCATTCATTTGTTACAAAAAATGTGATAAATGAAGAACCGCTCTACCGATTTTGTGCAAACTTCACCTAAACCATCTACTAAATAGTCCGAATAAACCCTAAACATTTGGTTTGGATATGTGAGCCCGTTCTTGAGTTATAAAATTACAACGAAAAGTGGCATTGATTTTTATATATATAGATTTACAACCTGTCCCACAAATTATTCGACGGATTTTGTGCGGTGATAGTCTCGGCAAACGCAGATGAACTCAAGGGTACGGTGTGGTGGAAAGAATAGGCTTGTGAACTATTTTTTTGTCGATTTGTTATTTAAAGACGTCACAATAATATAACTATAGGTGAAAGAATTACTTCGATAGCATAAAAACTTCTCAAGATATGAAAACTTGAAGATCACAATTTTGGACTATCCCGTAAACGCTCCATACAAAAGGCTATGACGTCACACCACACTATTTTATGCATTAAATCAGAAATTTGAACGACAACTATGTTAAATATTGCGTTTATGTAGCCAGTGCCGTAACAAAAGTTATAGTATTTTTCATTGTTTCTACAATGGTAATATTTATTTTTTATAATTTCATAATTTTAAAATGACTGAATGAAAATTAAGACTTTCCCACCAAACTTTGATCGACCATAAAACACGTCGGACATAAGTTATTAAAATTAAGATCGCAGATCGTTCTAGTTTTATGTATTTTACGAGTACGTTACTGATAGGGATTTTTTATAATTTTAGTTGGTCACATTTCTATTAGGAAAGGCCTATGTCCAGCAGTGGATAGATATAGGCTAATGATGATTCGAATTTTACGATAAGTTTTAAAATATATAACCTTATCAAGACTTTTTAAAACCCCACGACGCTGCTTCAAAACTCTACCCAGGACGTACAAGAACGCTCCAAAAGTCATGTCCTGGGAAAAAAAAGACGATTGGTAACTTTAGCCTATGATAAAATGATGATGGTTACTATTTTTTATATCACTAAAGTCGCAAAGAAGCATACGGCCCACCTGATGGCAAGCAGTTACCGAAGCCTATGAATGCCTGTAACACCAGGGGCATCACACGTGTGTTGCCGACCCTGTATTTTTATTACGATTACGATGAACAAAAGGTATAAAAAAATCAATAATACAAAGACGTAAGTCGGTTGGCATTTTAAAACGCTCACTCATAAATCTAATTTAATAAATAAATAAATAAATATTGTCAGACAAATTACACAGCGCCATCTAGCCCCAAAATAAGCGAAGCTTGTGTTATGGGCACTAGACAACTGATAAACATACGTAAATACATTTTTTTTTTGTAAATACATACTTATGATACATAGAAAATGTGGATGCATTTTCGAATCACATGGATAGCTTCTAAAAAGCGAAAATATATTAGTGCTGTAAAATCGTTTTCAATTTTATTTTATTTACGATGGCAGTAAAATATAGGGTTGTCAATCTAAAAATACAGTTGCGTTTTATTTGTCAGCTTAATGGTCAATGAAAAATAAATTAATATTTTAAAGTTTTGTTTGCAAAATTTAGTTACACCGCTCGCCACAGACAGGAAGATCAACATCACACAATAGTGTAAGGGTAGTTGTATTAAATATCTACCTATTGTAAGTTCTATGTTACTATTACTCTATGTACCCATTAATAATAATAAGTGTAATAATCAAATAGTTCAGTTCTACTCAGGGATTAGCTGGTTTCGCTCGCACCTTAGAATAGAATCAAAATGCGTGCGGTTCCAGAAGAGTTTCCTACCACGAACTCTCCAGACTGTCGAATGAACGTTACTATATAATAAAGTGGAACAGTACAAGTGCTTTATTATAACATTATCATAATTTAAATTAATTATGGTCGAGTTTCGACCACTGGGTGACCACTAGTAATATATAGATATACCTTTAATAATAAAATTGATGACAAACATATACACAGTTGATTTTTTCATAAAATTATTTGTATTTATTGACATCCTTTAATTATGACGAGCTCGATGGTTATTGTTTATCTTAATCGACGTCAATAAGATGTTCAAAACATGTTATATTTACAATATTTTAATACAACCCATTTTATACTGCATATTTTAATTTATTCAAGTTACATTGGCAAGTCACCAGCCCTAGTAACGTTGGGAATTTCCTGGTATTTCGTGGGAATATCCTAACATACCGCCTTATTTAGCATCAACATTCAATACGGCAGTTTTTTTATTCACATTTGTTACGACTAATACGCTAGGACTGTACAAATTCGGCTTTATGAATAGTGTTTATGGAACGTATCCATACTACGTGACCCGTTCGGGGTGGACGGGGGGGGGGGGGGGGGGGGGGGGGCTTAGATTATTATCACGTACCTAACCCAACATTCTACAGGAGGAATCTCGCGCTTTTCCGAGCTTATAAAGCTCGGCAAAAGAATTAACAAAAATGGGTACGTTCCCTTATTTATGTTCAGAATGTAATACTCAAATAGTATGGAATGACAGATATTGTTATTTTGCAGATAGATTTAATTAATACCAAGATATAATAAGAAACGAGTGTGCTTTAGACCACACGACTGAAGTAAAACTTCTTTAACTTGTATCTCCCTCTCAACGTCCGTTCGCCGTTTCCCTAACGTTCTTGTCACGCATTCACCAGCTTACTCCTAAAGTGGGTAAAGAAGTTTTACTTCAATAATAGTTTATTTTTTATTCTCTCCACAAAGATAACAGGAATATTAACCTTAACTGTGGAGAGAACTTTGGCTGTGTGGTTTCCGGCAGACTAGAATAGAATTACTTCATTTCTTCCCGTGGATGTCGTACAAGGCGACTAAGAGTAAATACATTATCAAATATCGATCAGGCCTCCCCAACCCGTCTGGCCAGCGTGGGGAGTGTAGGCCAAATCCTCCTTCCGTCTAGGACGGACGAGAGAGGGTCGTGCTCCTATAGTGGAGACTAAAATGGACCTGATGATGATGTGGAGAGAACTGGCGCCTGCGCTAGGTAGGCTGAGCCCATCTGTATGAAGTGACCAGTCTCCCTCCACTCCTGAGCTATATACAATACAGTTGCTAAAGAAAGACATAATCAGTATATGTATTCACAGTTCAGGGCAAATGTTTTAGGTCCGCTATATTGTTAGATACTTAAAATCCGTGGTGCACGGCAGTCGAGCTCACTTGACTAGCCATCTCTTTAGGTTTTAATGCCTTATTTGCCATATTGCTGTCTCTCACATTGCTAAGAGGGGAAGTCAAATTTCAAAAGCTTCTTATTCCTACAAATTTCTTCTGATTAAATTCGTTGTGAGCTCCAAGGCAGCCATAGTTTTACCTCCGGGACTGCTATGGACTTTACTGTTCTTTGCCTTTTTTGGCGGTCGCCGCTGTTAATTCTGGCTACACAGGAGACACAGTAGTGAAAATTTGTGGTGGGGCCCGTTCCGAAAAAAAAAAAAGGGCCAGGGCATTATGTAAGCATTCCATCCCTAACACCCCTTCCATTTTAGAGTCCTTGAATAAAGAAAAACATAAGCTTTACAGTTTTACACAAAATTTCTTTATAGGAATCGAACGGTACCTATAACTGATCGAAGCATTTGACCCATAGGACCTATAGGAAAAAATCCTTACATGGAGCGAAAACAACGATCCAAAAATGAACCTTATTGGAACTGATATAACTCGGCACTATACAGGAAGCAAAATAGGGTGATCACCTGCCGTGACCGAGGGCAGCAGGTGGGGCGTTAGGCCAGCTGACTCACAGCAGAAATATTGAACAGTACATTAAATCTATACACAGGTGAAAATCGCTAGTGTCGCTACGCACGATCCTAATAAGCGAGTCTGTGAATTTCGCAATGCGTCCAATAGCGAAACTCGCCTGGAATTAGCTTTATTAGCGAAAAATTGCTACAATCTTGTTTAGGTTGTCGACCACTATTGAATGAATGAATGAATGAATGAGTTTATTTGCATAGATAAAGGTACAAACTGGTGTTAAATTTATAATTTATAGCATCCTTAAATCTGCTACTTTGATAGCATGCAAATATTTATATTTAATTTATACAAATCACATATTAAATTTCGTACAATTGTCATAATTTGTTATTAATTATATACTATTAAATTACAAAAATGTTACATATTAACTAGAATTTATTTCAATATTGTTAATTATTTCTCAATTACGTCGTCTAGGAATTCTCTCACAGAATAGTATCGTTTTTCAGACAAAATATCACGTAGAACTTTTACAAACTTTTTATATTATCTTGATGATTTATGACAAAGGGCAAAGAGATTAACCTAATTATATAAAATAATAATTATTTTTAATATTTGTAAGTAGGGGTCCCAAAACCGTAAGGTATTTTTCAAAACCGGTTTTTCGATTTTTGTATAGCGACAAAATCGGGTACCCGGCTATTTCGGTGATTTCGATTTTCATTTAAATAAAACTAGATTTTGAGGAATTTAACTTTTATAATAATTTACATTATTATCATAACAATGAAATAATAGAAATCAAACACATAATAATCCTGAAGGGTATTGTAATTTGATTGTGTTCCTGCGAGTCACTCACTCGCAGGAACGCGATATAGTTGTATGGATTTAAATGAAATGTTTCGACCTTGAATTAATTAATGAACTTTGTTGAATGAATGAATACCTTTCTGAATAAAAACGAAAAGAATATTTCGATGAACAAATCTTATTAAACAAAGCCGTCTATACTCTTGACAAAACAAAAATATCGACGGAATAACACTGAAACAAGAACCCGAATCAAAATAAATCTTACAAACAAAAACAGCGATTGCAAACAGGAATTACCTAGGCGAATCGTAAAACCGAACACATTACGGTAACAAACCGACAGTATACAATGTTGATAATAAAGTATGTAGAAGACGTTAAACGTGGTTTATTAATAGTTGACGCGCTGCATGATTGATGGCGTGTGTAACGACATGCCAGCTCCACCCGTAAATATACAGAGATAGGGAAAATTTTAAAATGTTAGATCAAACGAAACCGAAAATATATATTATAAAAGTACAGTGGTGAACGCATTTAGTTTCGGCACTTCGACATTAGTACCTTTTTTGAGATTAGTACCTTTGGGGTGTATGTGATTCATTACGATCTTTAGAGTCACAGCCAGCCTTACCTGTACGTGGTGCACCCTGCTTTCAAGTGAAAGAGGCTCTAGCGAAATAAAACAATGATTATTGTTTAACCTACCCACATTTCATAGAAAACTCTGAAAGTTTTCTTTGAAATGCCACCAAAGTACTTTTAGCACTTTTGTTATCGTTAATAATTTCAGGCTACCTAAGTGTAAAATGTATAAACTCTTATCAATCAGGATGCTATAATAACCCAGGACGCCGCTTAAAAACTATTCAGGTTATCCCAGGAAAATACAAAAACCAATACATGTATGTCCTGGGAAAACAGGACAGTTGGCAACCCTACGCTACATGGACCCACAATGTGGAAAATCGCAGGAAACCCATGCATGCAAATAACACAAAACTGATCGTAGTGGATGTCCAAGATGTTCACATGGAAGAGTATCCCTTTCGTCTTGACACACCCTGCATAATGCAAATATCATATCGCCAGACGTTTAAGCTATCAAACTATGACTAACTTGATAATAACTTGTTTGTAATAATAAATGAAATAATGATAAATATGTATCAAACCTTCATAACAATATCATAACAAAACAGAGCAGATAAAAGAAAGTAAGACATTGAGACGACAAAAGTGTCCATTACAAAAAGTACGTTGATATTAATGAATCACGTAATAAACAGGAAGGTATAACAATAATAATTAATAATACATGACACAGTTACTGCAATTTTGACAATATTATTGTGCAGAACTAATTATCCTGCTATTAGCTGCAATAATAAACAATGTTAATTTTATTAGCAAGTAGGAAGAGCTCGATGGCGTTGTCTCGCGACAGTTGAATCGAACACGCAAGTTAAGCAACGTCGACCGTAGCCTGACCATGGATGGGTTTATTTATCTCGAGCTACTTTATACTTCGGAGAGCATGTTAAGTCCTAAGTCCCGGCTGTTGTCTTTATAGTTGACAGTCGTTAAGCGAAAACAGTGGCTTGAAAATACTGGCCTCCGCCAACCTGCAGTTTAACAGCGTGGTATGCTTTTATTTTAAATTCCTTGGAATGAGGGGAGGCCCATGTCCCAGCAGTGGGATGAATAAAGGCTGACAACGATGAGGTACGATCGGTTCCATATGTATGGCAGAGTAGTCAGTTAACTTATGATACCGACTGTACAGTTCAATATACTTGTTGTGACTTACTTAGACGTAGTTTTACACGAAAATTTTGAACATTAAATCAAACAAACATTTCCTGATACAATAGTTAAAAAAATATTCAGTAAAAACAAGTTCGTAATTGAAATAAAATGATTCACAGAAGTTAAAAACGAAGAATGAATGCTATTCATTTATTTGAGCGTAGATTTCTGGTTCACTCCAACTATAAACAACTAAATCACTACAAATTTTGAAACAGACCACTACAAAAACCACAAACATGAGGAACAAAGAAATTTTATCGTAAAAACGCACACAATAACATCGTCTTCATAGCGATATTCACCCAGTTTAGACTAAAGATTAGTCAATTAGACCCGATGATTCCAATACAAATCCATTGCGAGATTGGAATGATTCATTCTCAAACAATTCTGAATCACCTTTGGTAGCATACCAAGTCATAGACATAGTTGCTTTACTAGCTAACTTATTTAAATTCCATTGCGTAACAATAAAGCATCATCATTTTAGACGAAACCTGTCCAGCACATGTTTAGGATCTTTAGAATCATCAATTAGGCATCTTTAGATTTCTATAATGATCCACTTTGTGCTATTTTGTTCCTTTTTATGAGAGAGAGCAAACGAGTATGTGGGACACCTGATAGAAAACAATTACCACCGCCCATGTAGATCAGCGCATCAAGGGGTCGCCGATCCATTGCCAGCCTATACTCCTTTCCTTTCTATCTTTCTGGTAATTTTACTCTCAGGAACACAACAACCCTCAAGGAAATTCTTATTTGGCTGCGGTATTGTGTGAGGTGGAGGTTCTTCTCCAGTCGGGCAGCTTAAAAAAATGCCCTACCTCTCTTTTCGCCAAAGCCTCGTTTGTATTTGCATCCATCGTCTACATCTTTACCAGGCGCTTATCAAATCAAGATTTTTTAAACAAAAGAGGAGCGCAAACGTGCATGTGGTCACCTGACGGGAAGTAATCATTACCATTCAAAGAAATCTGCGACACCAAGAGGTCGTAGATCCTTTGAATTTTCACGGAAATATAGACTGTTTTTCAAGGCTTCCAATACCTATAATGCTCCCATATCGTGTAAATTACAGTACATTTACAGATGGAAGTCATTAATAACCAGCGAAAGGAACAGAACTGACATATATTTACTACACCGGATATTTTTCAAACCCAAACATTTGAGACCTTGAACGCAAATTGGACCTTAAGAGGTCAACATACTGAATAATTTGTGACATAACAAACCGTTGTTTTTGCTTGAGGCTTGCGCGCGCGCAGCGACATGTACGCGCGGTCCATCGCCGCGACTGCCCCATTGGTGCCACACAACATCACTTGCCACTTGGATAGTGCACTAGTTTTGTCACTGCACTTTTCTTTTTCAAATGCATGTGTATACATCGGCCGCGTGTCGGGAACTGCGCGTGCGCCGAGCCACGCCTGTCCCCCTCCCGCTACACTATTTTCGGAGCCCTGTTTCCCCTTGTATCGTCGTCACCGTGTTGCGCCATGTGAGCTCCAAATACTATATTACACAGTATGTTAATTACGATGAGATTCGTGATTATCGGATTTAATTTATGGGCGGCGCGTCATTACTTGTCTGGGTAATATGCCTTCACATATAAAATTATAATTAAGTATTTGTATTTAAATATTGAAACTTCTTTTTTTCCAATAAACTTTTCTTAATTATTGTGAGATTTCAGCGCCTTCTTACCATAATAGCTAAGGTTTTGAAACGAGTTACCTACATTGAAGTTTACCAAAAAGTGTACAGAATCGGATTTTTGCAAAAGATTAGTTAAAACAGAATAAGTAAATAGGTGTACGTGGCTCACTATAATTTTAGAGCCAAGGACAACCTCAACTGCACATGGTGCACCCTGTGGATTAGTAAAATAGGTTCTGGCAAAAGAGAGCTAGGGTACAGCTTATTTATAAGCTGCCCGCCTGGGTCAACTTTTTTTTTTATACTACGTCGGGTGGCAGACAAGTATACAGCCCACCTGATGTGAAGCGGTTACCGTAGCCATATTAACGCTGGCTACATGAAATATCGCTCACACGCCTCCACCCCCGCTGCCAATGCAGCAACTCCTTCCCCTCTTTCTGGTGACCTCACTCACTCTCAGGAACACACAACTGTCAAAGGAACCGTCACTTGGCTGCGGTATTCTGTGAGGTGGAGGCACTTCCCCAGTCGGGCAGCCCACAAAATACTCAATACCCTACCTCTCTTTTCGCCATAGCCTCGTTTGTTAGTCAGCAGGGTGCACCACGTGCAGGTGAGGTTGGCTTTGGTTCAAAGATATTGATGAGCCCCTTACACCCCACAGAATCACCACCTGACAGAATACCGCAGCAAATAACAATTTCCTTGAGGGATGTTGTGTTTCTGCGAGTGAGTGAGGTCGCCAGAAAGGAAGGAATTGCTGCGTTGGCAGCGGAGGTGGCGGCGCGCGAGTGATATGGTTACGGTAACCGTTTTACATCAGGCGGGCCGCATCCTCCACCACCACCACGTACCACTCGACGTAGTATAAAAAAAAGATAGTGACGAGATCTTATGTTCTAATGTAATAACATGGTAATTGGTTAATATTTACATAGTTGAACCAAAACACGAAATAAATAAACCCATCCAGAGACAGGTTGCGGTCGAAGTTGCTTAACTTTCGTGTTCGATTAGACCGACACACGCAACGACGCCATCGAGCTCCTTACGCCATCGAACTGATACTATACACTCATGTTCAATCGACAACTCCGCTCCCGGACAAAGCACTTGCCTCAATTCGGGTTTTTATAGTTTTAAATTACTTTAGTTACTGCACATAATATAATTGCTTGCGTATGACTGAACGGTCGTGTTGTTACTAAGTACGTTATGTTATGGTAGCTGAGTCAACTTTCACGCCATTCATGAATTCAACAAATTATACTGTCTTCCATATGCGATCACAAGTTGGAAAGGGATTCAAAGTTTGCGGACCAGCCCCCCTAGCCAAGTGTAATTCGTCGCGTAACGAACGTTAGATAGATCACGTGACATTTGTCAATTCGAACATTTTAGTATGAGCTACACAGTTCAAATTAGCTATCGCTACGCTTTTCTACTTCGCAAACTGCCATTTGGCTAGCCCCTCTGGGGCCCTACCACCGATGCTGAAACCGATTAACATTTAGTATTTTATTTTTTGAAAAATGGAAAAATTCACCTGCCCCCCCTAGGTGGGATAGAACCCACGACCTCTCGATGACCGGTCGAGTGCTCTTCCAACTGAGCTACCAGGAAGGTTTGTGTAATTGCTGACGAATTTTTGCATCTTATATTTCTAACTGTGTGAGTCACAGTGTGACGTCATCAACCTATTAAGTAATTACAATACTAAAGTAGGCATAGCAGTCCATCGTTGCAGATGAAATTCAGCTATTTTTTGATAACACCAAACTAATTAAATTATTATTATTTAAATAGTTGTCTTGGCCAACTTGCCATATAAATATCTCGTTAATTTGGAAAAATTCACCTGCCCCCCCTAGGTGGGATCCCACCTAGGGGGGGCAGGTGAATTTTTCCATTTTTAAAAAAATATTTATATGGCAAGTTGGCCAAGACAACTATTTAAATAATAATAATTTAATTAGTTTGGTGTTATCAAAAAATAGCTGAATTTCATCTGCAACGATGGACTGCTATGCCTACGGCAAGCAAAGGCAAGTTGGCCAAGACAACTATTTAAATAATAATAATTTAGTATTTTGATTCGAAAAATAGGTCTTACGTTTCAGTTATTGACAAACATCTTCAGCTCAGTTGGTCGAACTCCAGAGTTTCTACCAGTTAAGCTAAACACCATACCATCATAAATATAAGCTGAAGTTTGGTACACACGGCTTCAGCTTCGAAGCTGAAACCGATTACCATCGGTTTTTGTTGATCGCCAAAATACGTCTTATGCTAGATTTATTGTACTTATGTTTAGCTTAGCTGGTGACCCCAGAGCTCTAGCGACTATGCTGAAGATGTTTGTCAATAACTTAAGGTGAAGTGAGTCCAGGAAACACGCTTATTGAAAGAATAGTTCTATTAAACTATTACAATTTGGTTCCTAGAAATTTAACTATGAAATCTTAAGTCCTTTCTGCAGGGCACAAAGCTATTGAAAACACAATTAATAATTTTTGGCTCGATAGAAAAAAATCGCGAACTTACTCTCTAAATTTGCACTAAGTAAAAATTATAACTATTTAATACAATTTTTTTATAAGGAAATTATACCAAAATTTTCATAATTTTAATTACGAGAGCACTATGCTATTACTTTTAAAAATAAAATAATTTAAATAAAATTATTAAAAGAATAACGATTTGCGGTCGCGCACCCTCCCCGATTCTCGATCGCTCTCAACGTCAGTGCTCTAGGAGCTGCGTTCGAGGTAGGACCTGTGCCGCGCGTCCGTTCAACGCGTTGTCAATAAACACGTTGAAATAAACACAGTGTAGGAATATCAGTAAGACAACAAAACAACGATGATGATGATACATTTATTTTTTTACTGAGACCCGGTTTTTTTTCTCATGCTACATGTTTCTTTGGAAAACTTTATTATAAATCTTTCTTGGAATATCTGTAAACCACATTGAAATTCGTTCAGTAGCGATTGAGTTTATCGCATACATGTAGGTACGCGATCATCAAAATCGGTTTGGCCGTTTAGGCGTCATAATTTTTATTTTTTATACTTCGTCGCGCCGTAAAAACATACGGCCCGCCTGATGTGAAATGGTTACCGTAGTTATAATAACGCTCGCAACTTAAAATATTGCTCGCGCACCGACACTCCCGCTACCAACACAGCAACTCCCTTTCTGGTGACCTCACTCACTCGCAGGAACACAACAACTCTCAAGGGAATTGTTATTTGGCTGCGGTATTCTGTGAGGTGGAGGTAAATTCCCCAGTCGGGTAGCTTACAATTACGCTCCCTACCTCCCTTTGCCAGCGCTTCGTTTGTCAGTCAGCAGGGTGCACGGCGTGCAAGTAAAATTGGCTTTGGTTAAAAGATGTTGATGAACCACTTACAGCCCAGATATAGTGATAACCCCAAAGATAGTGGAACAAACAGACATCCATACTTTCGCATTTATAATATTAGTAGGTAGATAGTTAATTGATTCAGGTGTTATTTTGCGGAAGTCAAATTTACAGGCAATTTGATCTACACTACTTTGCGTGCTTCCGCCACCAACGTTTTTGGGTTAGGACACGACTTACGCTTAATATTTTTTTGGTGTAGCGTCCTAGCTGACGTTGGATCATTAATATTTTAGGGTGTAAGTGGTTCATCAACATCTTTAAACAAAAGCCAACTTCACCTGCGCGCTGTGTACCCTGCTGACTGACAAACGAAGCTCTGGCGAAAAGAGAGGTAGGGAGCGTAATTGTAAGCTACCCGACTGGGGAATTACATCCACCTCACAGAATACCGCAGCCAAATAACAATTCTCTCAATCAATCATGAAATCAAATCAATATATTTTTTTGTAAATACATACATACTAACTGTTACCCGTGGCTTCGCCCGCGTGGTCCAGGGAAGCTGCCATTAATTTGTGTATATTTTTTTCTTGTTGTCATTTTTTTACTTGATGGGATAAAAAGTAGCTTATGACACTCTCCAGACCGTAAACTATCCCCGTTAACAAAAATCATGTCGGTACTTAGGTTACTTTCGATGTAAAAGAAGGACAAATGATTACAAAGTTTATTTTTCCCATTGGATTAAGATGTTTTTCCGTGATAAAAAGTAGCTTATGTCACTCTCCAGATCGTAAACTATCCCCATTAAAAAAATCACGTCCGTACTTAGGTTCGTGTTTGACGTGAAAGAAGGACAAATGATTAACTTTATTTTTTCCCGTGGGAATAAAATGTTTTTCCGGGATAAAGAGTAGCCTATGTCACTCTCCAGGCCTTAAACTATATCAAAAAAAAAAACATGTAAATCCGTTTGTTACTTTTGACGTGAAAGAAGGACAAACAACCTTTTACCTATATTATGCTATAGTAATTTAATCTTAAAAGATAGGCATATGCGCAAATTTATGCAGCGCACGCAACGTAAGCCCTCAAAAGGAATATTTTTTTCCTGTTTTTTATCGGTGCTCCGATCCTATTGGTGTTAGCGTGATGTTATATAGCCTATATATAGCCTTCCTTGAAATATAGGCTAACACTAAAATATTTTTTCAATTCGAACAAAGAAACAAACAAACTCTTCAGCTTTATAATATTAGTAAAGGTAATACATAGAAAACACCCAGACCAAGATAAACTGACATGTTCATGCACACAAATATTTACTCGTATCTTGTGCGGGGATCGAACCCACGACCTCGGAATCAAACTGGACATGGTTAGCCATTGGACCACCGGGGTTGTCAAATATAAATACTGTTAATATCAATACCGCTGTATGCTCGGGCATAGTAGCTAGGGACAGACGCGTGCTGTACGGCACATATCGATTCCTAGAAGGATGAATAGTGTATGCTGGCGCGTGATAGTTAGTTAGTCTAAGTATGTACCTATTTTAGTTTGACCAATATTAAATATAATTGAATATAAAAGAATTATTGAATAGTTTTCTTTTTATTTTGAAAATATTACTTTTTCATAATATACCAAAACATCACTTGTTTGCATGTTGAATATAATATAGGGTGGCTGCGCTGGATCGCGACCATACGTTAGTACGCGGCCATTTGTATGAACCACCGCAGAAATACTGAAAAAATAAGAATTCTGCCTCTCTCTTACTAACTAAATTCGCCCCTATGAAAAGTAGGATAGTTGTATATTTTATCCCAACTAAAGTTGACACAGTACTATTACCCGTATAGGACGTAAATCCTTCCTCATTCCGCCGCCCGCTCCACCCGCTGGCGCACGTTACCAAAATTGATGGAAAAATAGTGACCACGTGCTTGATTCGAAAGTGAGTATTTTTAGATTTATTTGTTTGTGACCGACTGTTATAGTTTTTATTATTACAAGACTAGTTTTCGAATACAATTTACCTAAGTTTTTTTGAGTAAAATAAGAAAATATGTAAAATATGAAGTGGTCGCATACTAAAATACGAAATTTCTAGCAATTTTAATTTACGACCATGTGGTCGCAAACAGACTGTCAGAATAAAAAGTTTAGATGTATTTCTTATTGTCTTGTATATTATGTTCTGACTTGTACGAATGTTTTTCTTATGTTTGATAAGATGATGAGTGTATCTGTTAGTTTGCGACCGCTAAAATGTTATCAAATGTGTCGTTGTAGTGGCATAAAATCTTGGTATAAAATCATTACCCAGTTTACGACCGCTGATGGTGCCAGTTTTCCGGCCGTGTCTAAATGTATAGGAATTTAATGGCCGCCAACTGAATGTGACAAATTTCGTGTTTGGTTTTGCGACCACTTGCAAGTTAGTGTAGGGTAATCCGAAATTTGTTAAACATTTTCAGAACGTGCAAAAATGTAATGATGTACAGAAACGGAGACTGTAGTATAGAATTTAAATATTTTAATGTAGCTTTTATTACAGATGTCCTCCAAACCAAAAAAGAAAACTGCAAATTATGCTCCAGAATCGCTGGAAGCGGCTTTAAGAGACATAAGAGAAAATGGTCGAGGTGTTAGAGAGACCTGCCGAAAGTACGGAATCCCGCGGACAACGATTCAGGACAGATTGAGTGGCAAACGCACCGACGAATTAAAAAACAAAGGCCCAGCGCCAATATTGGGGAAATCCGGAGAGAAACGAGTGGTAGAATGGTTAATCAACATTGCCAAGTGTGGCTTTCCTGTGAAGAAACAAGAATTATTGGACACAGTGCAGAAGATTCTAAAAGATCTTGGACAACCTAACCCATTTAAAGATGATCGTCCAGGTCAAACCTGGTATTTAAGTTTCCTTAAAAGAAACCCTGAAGTCTCACTGCGATCTGCTGAAGGCATAAACAAAGCTCGTGCACGTGTGACTGAAGAGTCTGTTCGGCTATGGTTTCGGGAGCTTGAAACATTTTTATCTGAATCAGGCCAGTCAGAGATACTTCAACACCCAGAGAGAATATTTAACTGTGATGAAAGTGGCTTTTCTCTATGTCCTAAAACAGGTAAGGTTCTAGGACCGAAAGGTTTTCGTAACTTATATCAGGTTAAGACTGGCAACGAAAAAGACAATCTAACTGTATTAGTGACTTTTAATGCTTGTGGACAAATGTCTCCCCCTTTGGTGATTTTTCCGTATCTGCGGCCACCGAAAGCGGTTGCTGACAGTATGCCTCCTGACTGGACTCTCGGAAAAAGTGAAACTGGTTGGATGAGAGGCGACGTATTTTTCGAATACATCGTCAATGATTTTAATTCGTGGGTTGACAAAAATAACATAAAAAAGCCTATCTTATTGCTTGCCGATGGTCATAAATCTCATATGTCCATGATATTAAGTACTATGTGCGAGGAACTGGGAATAATGCTGTATGCCTTGCCTCCAAACACAACACACATTTTGCAACCGGCAGACGTCAGCGTTTTTGGTCCATTAAAAACTCAATGGAGAAATATCGTAAGAAAATTTTTATCAAAGCCAGAAAACATAAATTCATCTGTGACGAAAACAAATTTTTGTCTGCTCTTCAAAGACGTCATTGAAGCACCACAGATGACCTCAAATATAATTAATGGTTTTAGGAGATGTGGCCTGTTTCCTTTTGATCCCAACGCAGTAGATTATACGAAATGTGTTCAAAATACCCTGGAAAAACTCAATAACCTAAAAAATAATGAAGAAATAACTAATGAAGACCTTGCATCCACACGAAAAGTTTTAACTCATTTACGACCAATCCTCAAAAAGAAGAATATCAATGTCAAAATTATTTTAAGAGAGGTTAGAAAGTTGAGGAAGGCCGAATCCAGAGAACCAGAAATCTTATTTACAACTGGATCTGAAGATATGACTAATTCAACTATACGACTATCCAGTTCTTTGCCGCAGGAATCAAATTTAAGTAAGGGCAATCCTGGGACTAGCGAACCTGTTCCACCTTTTTCACTAAATGAACAATATGGCGTAGTTACAGTAGAACATGATATTAACTCAGGTTTGGACGACACACGTTGTTCAAGTCCTTGCCTTCTCGGTGACGCTCAACTTTTGGTGCAATCACCAATTAAAGAAATTGTCGTGGCATCTCCGCCATGTAATGACAGTTGCATTAATATTAACGTAGAAGTAAATCCACTAATAGAAGATTTTTTCATGACTTCCGAAACCTCCAATAAAATTTTAGTAGAAGCAGATATTCATAAAGAAACATTTCATAAGTCTAATAAGATCACATGTCAAAGCGAATCACCGAGCAACGATGGAAGTATATCAACCTTGCACATTATGGACACTTTTTCAGAACAACAAACCCTAGTGTCACTGGACGATGTTATAATAATACCCGTGCAAACAAGTACACCCACGAAACCGGAATGCCAGACTATTACGACGCCAGTTGAAGTTCACTTACCACCTATAAAAAATAATCAGTCATCTGCAGAACCTAGAAAGACTTTCATGGAAGAAACAGCTGTGTTCAATGTACCAATTACCACTAACGAGGTTGGAAATCAATCATTGCCTGAGGACATAGTACAATTAAATCATACAGTAGTACAACCTTTTACAACAGAGTCCCATTCGTGCACTCCTATCACAGAACGGAAATCCAAAAATGATTTTTCAGGATTCAGTGCAATCTGTAATCTTGGGCAAAGGTCTCTGGAGTCACTTGACGACATAGTGGTTATACCATTTGATTCAACTTCAACTGCCCCTTCAAATATTGAAGTTAACCGTTTTTCGTCACAACCAGGCATTAGTTCTGAAAAAACAATATCAACAGCAGCAGCATTTAGTAAACATTTATTTGTACCTCAACCTTTAGAAAAGACTGCACTAAATTTGTCCAAGTCCAAACCTCGAGTTCCTGCTGCAATATCATCACTATCGTGGAGAAGACATTACGAAGAAAAAGAGAAAGCAAAGCTAGAAAAGAAGGAGTCTGTGAAACGTAAGCGAGAAGAAAGGAGAAAGAAATTGGAACAACTCGAAACTAAAAAGAGGAAGACAGTGAAACACAAGTCTGTTAAGGCAAAAGGGTTTGATATAGACAAAAACAAAGAGAATCGAAACATTAAACAAAATTGTGCAAACTGCCAGGTATTTTTGAACAGCGATACCGAGGACGACGAACATAAAAATATCGGGTGTGACTTTTGTACTCAATGGTTCCACTTGATGTGTACAGATTTTAAAGGAATGCCATATGAGGTTGTCAAAGAAAAGCCATTTAAATGCAATTCTTGTATTTTATGAAGATGAAGAATTGAGTCGGCTATACGTTTTGATTAATATATTTTTTGTTAATTTGATAAAAGTTATATTTGCCATTATATTCATTTATTCCATAAAGTACCTAAGACTCTTTGTTGAACTTCCTATAAAGATTATTCCTAAAAAAAATTTAGAAGTTACGTCAAGATAACCAATAGTCTATTGAATCTAGGTAGTGATTGTTATTGTTATCATTACTGTTGTTATATAGTTATTTATTTATTACTGTTAGTTAGTTAAAACCGCTTGTTAATAATGTAGCCAAGATTATTACCAAGTGATTAAAACGATATCTTTTTTGATTAAGTATTTTTTTTTTTTTAACATAAGTAAAAGAAGACAGAAGAAAGAAGACAGTAAGTTCATCAAAACCAAAGCATTGTGATTTTTAAATTAAAACATATTGTAATATGTATAATAATAAAGGAAAATAATTGTTTACTGATTGCATTTTTAATCGGTTAGAAGTAAATATCCTTAATAATCTTAGCGGTCGCAAACTAGATAGGCATCGGTCGTATACTAAAAAAAGCGGCCGCAAACTAGCATTTTACTTACTTTTTGATAATTATTTCCATTAAAAACAAACTGAAAGATTATTTCATTATAATAAAGTTTTGAAAATATCTTGATAATATGAGATATCTTTGTCAATACTTCCAATAAATGTCAGTACAATAAATCGTTCCAATATTGTTAGGTGAACTTGGCACCTTCGCTAATCGGTCGCAAACTGGCGCACTGACCCTACTTCATTAATAAAAAAAAATGTATTTTTACATGTGGTTTATTTATTTTCATATAATTATATTTCCAGTAAGTACTTTTAACTATTGTATTGACGGGTGTAATACTACACGGGTGTAGATAGTCGCTTCGCTATACTGTGGCGTCTCGGCAGCGATCGCGCGCTTGTAAGCGAGTACCCCGCGCCGGCTCCTCTCAAGCCCCGCACCTCACCCCCTCTAAAACGGCCAAGCCCTGGACTCACGTCACCTTAAACGTAAGACCTATTTTTCGAATTAAAATATTCGTTGGTAATCAATCGGCGGTAGAGCCCTGCTCTGAAATCCATAGTCTCTCTCTGCCGAAAGTTGGAATGTATCTTAATACATTTTGCAGTATTTACGAGAAAACTAATGTCTAATAAGACCCTGAAATATTTAATAAGACTGCTGGAAGTAAAGTTCACATTTACCGACCTAATCGAATGAAATTCGTTTCTGAAATCGAACAATTACCCAAAATTTCGGATTTCGGAGTTTCACTTCGGATTAGGCCCCAAAATTTCGAACTTATTCAAAACCATAAATTTTGAGCTACTGAAAATTGTATAAAATTTGTACATAACGGCAACGGATCTGTTAAAACCTCAAGACAGGTTTCATAGTAACGCTTACGCCTGCGTAATTGGTACGCGTCGCGGTTCATGCGCTTCTAGTTCCTTGTATTGTTTTACAATGAATCGTCGCGTTGGTTTCATTATGATACAATAAATTAGAAGCTCGTGCTGCGACGCGAACCAACCGCGCTGGTGTAAGCATGGCTATGAAACCAGCCTTATATCTTAACGCATGTTTCCAGCTAGCAAGACAAAACTGTCTCCAAAATATGTCCCTAAATATATATGTATCGGTCGCCACGAGCTACTCGACTTAAGAGTGTCCAAGTAGCCTGCTTGCAGGTGACAGGGGAGTAAGACCTGCTACCAACCTGCTTGAGCCCTTGCTTGGTTTACCGAGCGCGATGGCGGTGCGGGTAAAGGTACTCTCGCTTGGTTGGTTTACTGGGCGAAAGACTGGCAATCCTGTTATATAACCTAAAGTTTGGTGCACAGGGGCGCATTAGCTGTGAGAGGTATAGGGTCCGTTGTCCCCAAATATGGTTAAGTCCAGTCAACATTATGTAGTAATCATCGTTACTTGGAACTTGTTTATGAGGAAAATATAGCATGATCTTGGACGGTTCCTGGGTAATCCTGAGATGGTGCCGGGATCCTTCTTTGGAAAGCAATACTAGGAAGAGGCTGAAAAATGGAAGACGAGCTACAATAAACTGTATGTGGTGACCGCAAGCTTGACACCGACGTAGTTGAAACTTGCTGTGACTGTGATTTAGCTGTACATCGTTGATTCTGCATGTATTTGTGAGAGTTCGCAAACAATTTCCTGCAAACACAATCGTCCAATTAGGGCACGCTAATGACGTGTAATAACGGCAATTAATGCTCGTCCTTTGACTGCGGCCTTACCACGGTTTCTCGGAAGAAACTCGCTTGGAACGAGGAAATCAAATTAACGAGACAATCTCAATATTTGAGAAAAGATAGGCGGCAGTTGGGTTACTTGTAATAATCGACGATACTAGTAAGCATCTGTCTGACCGAACTTTGAAATTTTAGCAGAAAGTGAATTTTTCAGAAGGTCTTACCTTACTAAATTGATTTTGAGCAAAACCGCGCAGATCAATATTGTGGCCAGCATTATGTATAAATTGTGAAATGAAAACCGCTTTCTTTGGTGGATAATGTCTAGAATACGACTGGCAACTTAAACAATTTTCCGTTTAATGCAAACTCAATTTAAAAAATCTTACATTTCAACATAGAGAGAAATACAAAATCATCATATCCCACTTCTATTAAAATTTTTTAAACAATAGGCTATTTGACCAACATTTTTTTCGGTTTGATATGTAGGAACGTCTTAATAATATAACCATAAGTGAAAGAATTACTTCGATAGCACTAAAATCTCTCGAGATATGTTGATTTGAAAATCACAATTTTGGACTTTCCCGAAAATGCTCCATACAATAGGCTACAGAGTTACGACGACACAGGTTTGTATTTTGTATGCATCAAATTTTGTATGTATCAAATCAGAAATTTGTACGACAGCTATGTTAAATATTACGTTTATGCGAATAGTATCATAATAAAAGTTATAGTATTTTTTATTGCTTCTATAATGGAATGAATGGAATTTCATACTTTTAAAATAGACTTTCCCGCCAAACTTTGATCGACCCTAAAATAAGTAGGACGGAAGATATTAGAATCAAAGTTTGCAGATCTTTATAGATTTCTGTATTTTACGATATTGTTAAATAATTTATACAATTTTTGAACATTGTCAAATAGCCTATTTTACAAATCGTGCAGCATCAAACGTTGTTTTGTTATGAGGCAAGTTTGAACATTGAACTTTAGCGATGGGTACAGACTACCGTTCCAATGCCACACAAGTGAAATTGGTAGAATCTAATATATAATTTAAACGTGACAAATCCCATTAGAAATCAAGTGTCTGAATTTCATTTCGTAAACAAATGATAGGGGCCAAAAACCGGGACACACTCGAACTCAATATCCGGTAGTTAAAATGCTGCTGTTGACCGAACACTGGCGGCCATTGGGATCCATCACTTGTTTATTGATTTAACATTGGTAATCTTCTCATCACGTGCTTACAGGTTCCGGCTCACATATCGCTAAGTCGACGACTTCGGTTGGCTCGTAAACACTGCTCTTCGGAACGCGTAGGGGAGCAACGTGGTGGAAATGACTAATTTCCACCAGCAAAGAAATAGATATTTTGATACTGCGGATATTTTAATACTTGTGAGCTTATAAACCCGAAAGAAAATGTTTTCGTACTGATTCCATATAAATTTCAAAACCTGCGCAACTGCTCCGTATTAATAACGCTATTTAACCGACTTCAAAAAGAAGGAGGTTATTAATTCAACTGGTACGTAGGTAATAGTTACTATTATTCTTAAAATCACACTTAGTTCTAACACCCCTCTTTATACGACAGTTCTTAGCCAACTCGCAGTTGAGCAATGGTGGTGGAGTCACCACGCTCAACTGCGGGTGCCTCTAAACCCCATCTATTGAAGGTAATATGCCCGAAGAATTTCAGTATACTTATTACACACTCGACGTTAACGTTTGTTTAATATGAAGTTCCATTATCGGGATAGACTTCTGCCATACTCATGATTATTTTGTAAGCCTACGAACAAGTCTCGAAACTACTTACAAAAAAATCGGTTGTCTGTAAAGTCGGTTTACTGAACGTGACAACGTCATAGAAAATACTGATGGAATATTTGCATTTATCAAAATAACATTTTAATGGAACGCCTCAGAGCGAGGTAACGCCGCATGAGTCATGTTTTTTCGTGCGTGCAGCCGGCTCCATCGAATTATAAGACGTTGTCACGCCAAAAAGCAAAATCTTAGTCAACACTTCAGCAATCAGACGATTGTCAAAAAAAGGCAATCAGGTTCATTGTGAAGGGTCAGAAGAAACAAAGCAATTTGTACTGTTGACCGGAAGTCGTCGATCGGTGCTTGTAACGCGTGACGACCTCAATCGCCAGCCTGAGACAATTAGTATGAGTCAAATCAAAGCGTTACGTTTGTTACACAGGAAGGACAATAGAAAACAGACAGTATGAGAAATTCTGTAACTGACGATTTTAGAATTGAAAGAAAGAAAGAAAAACATTTATTTGCTCATTACACAGCACATTATGTATAAACAAGTCAACAAACAGATAATATATTAAAAAGAAGAATATTAAAGTACTAGAAGACGAATATTACAGAAGAATAGTAAAGCAATGTCGCAAAATGGTCCCAACTCAGCGTAAAACCGAAATCTGCAACAGACTCGGCACTGATTTTCAATTGAGAAGAAGTGCACTGCAGTTATAGATTTTGAAAAACTCAACCGCAACCGACTCCAGAAGGCAGGAGTAGAATGTGTTCTCCTAGGTAACGAAGATATATAATAAATAATATAATATTTCTGGACAATTTACACAGCGCCATTTAGTGGGACTAATATTAAGCGAAAGCTATGGTTAACTACTAGGCAACTGATAAATGTTACTTAAATACATTATTTTGTAAATACATACTAATAATACATAGAATGCCCAATATTTGCATGCCTGTGAGAAAGAGGCGAACATTTTGTACAAAGTTCATAAAAACCACACTGGATCTGTTCATCATCATCAGGTCATTTTAGTCTCCACTACAGGAGCACGACCCTCTCTCGTCCGTCCAAAAGACAGAAGGAGGTTTAGGCCTACACTGACCACGCTGGCCAGACGGGTAGGGGAGGCCTGATCGATGTTTGATAATGTTCCCTTAGTCGCCTTGTACGACATCCACGGGTAGAGACGGAGTGATTCTATTCTAGTCTGCCGGAAACCACATGGGATGAAATGATGATACATAACCATATATTGATGATGGTAAACCTTATATTGACCTAACACCCACACTTCCATCATCTACTATATCCAAGCGTATTCCAAGTACGTAATAATTACTTAGTAACCTACAAGTGAAGTGTTCAAGAAGTCAGCTGTGTTCCCACGCGCGGGTTGTCGAACCGCGCTGGGAATTGCCTCAATGGAAGGCACTCGGCCTATTAATAATTGACCAAGGGGGACCCGCTTTGTCGGAGTAAATTGCTGATCTCTGAATTAATTTGGTATTTAAACTGTTGGAACAACTGTCTCGAAGATACTAGAAAATACATTTTTCTATGCATTAGTACAGAATAAGAAATATTTGTTGAACGATGGCGTCTTTGCGCGTGTCAGTATAATCGAACACGCAAGTTAAGCAACGTCGACTGTAGCCTGTCTATGGATGGGCTTATTTATCTCAAGCTCCTCCGTACTACGGAGGGCACGTAAAGCCGTCGGTCCCGGTTGATGTTAGGTCATTAAGCCAAGTCAGTGGCCTTTAGGCGGCTTGAACACTGAACACCGGCCTCCGCCAATCCGCAGTTGAGCAGCGTGGTGGAGTATTCTCTAAACCCCTTCGATTGAGGGGAGGCTCGTGTCCCAGCAGTGGGATGAATAAGAGCTGACGACGACGAAATATTACAACGCACCGGGCGTCAAATGAACATAAGACCCGTATGTTGTATAGGTTAGCGTAGCCTTTAGGTGCTAGCAATACGAGAAGTAGGTATCACTCGCGCGCTGGCATCATAGATTTCATATCATCAGGTCCATTTTAGTCTCCACTGGAGGAGCACGACCCTCTCTCGTCCGTCCCAGACAGAAGGAGGATTTGGCCTACACTCCCACGCTGGCCAAAGGGTTGGGGAGGCCTGATCGATATCTGATAATGTATTTCCCTTAGTCGCCTTGTACGACATCCAGGTGAAGAAACGGAGTGATTCTATTCTAGTCTGCCGGAAACCACATGGCCAAGATCATATATTTATCATAGAAGGATCATTATAGATTTGATATTTTTCATTATAAATAAAAAATAATGCGTCGGAAAAAATAAATAAAATATATTTTGCAATGTGCACATCAAACCCTTTCATATGATACCCCAATTGAACCAATAAAAAACATAGACCCCCCAATTTTTTAAGATTTAATTACAAATGTATAGTTTTGAGATTTATTCTTGTGCTTGTAGTCTATAACGATGTAACGGGAAGTATCCTATGAGTTTTGATTCCCTTGAAAATGAGTCGAAATATGCGTTTTTTGAGGAATAAACGGCCGTATCTTTTTTTAGGTAAACTTAGCAATTTGATTTTTTTACAACTTCATGGGACCGTAGACCTGTATATACAGTTCAAATTTCAGCTTGATACCTCCACGCATTCTCGATATAGAGGGTCTTGACAGACAGGGTTCCGTTTTTCCTTTTGAGGTACCAAGGTACGGAAGAAAATTTGCCAAGGAACGTACCTTTCCGTACCTTGGAAAATTTTCTTGAAAATTTCGAATAGAACATGGAAAATAATAACGGAATTTGAAATAAACGAGAATATTTCCTGCTTTTTTCAACGCTAGGTGAGGTCGCCTTGTAAGAGCGGCAGGGAATGACCATACTGTACGTAGTACTATTACTTATACTGTGGTATTAGTGAAAGTCGTAATATTTATTCAACGCAGTTAAAACAGACCTCATTATTAAGAGTCTGTCGTTTATTTAACTGCCGATTGGGCGATAAAAGTCTGGGAATTGGGTCGAGGATCAGGAGTAGTTTCTCGATAGCTATGTACATTGGTACATACAAATGCATTGGCATTTACATGCATTTAATACATATGCATATATGCACTCATTGACTGCTTACAAACACGTTGTGATAGAGACGATATTTAAGGAGAGGTAGCGCACAGCGTATTTTTTAAGCTGCCCGTCTGGGGAAGTACATTCACCTCACAGAATACCGCAGCCAAATAACAATTAGCTTGAAGTATGTTGTGTTCCTGCGAGTGAGTGAGGTCACCAGAAAGAAGAAAAGGAAGGTGTATAGACTGACAACGGATCGGCGACCTCATGGTGTTGCTGATTTCCATGGGCGGTGGTGATTGCTTTCCATCAGGTGCTCGATTGTCATTAAAAAAAAATGTTACTGTATTATCTAATCTTTTATACCCGGATTACTTCATCATGATCATCATCATCAGCCTGTATCTACCTACTGCTGGATATAGGCCTTTCGCAATGCTTTCCACAATATGCGATCCTCCGTTACCAGTCACTTTTTTGAGGAGGAGCCCTACGCTTCGTCGCCCCATACGTGACCTCCACTCCAGGACTGAGCAGCGTTGTGGAGAATGCTCTAAACCCCTTCAATTGAGGTGAGACCCGTATCCCAACAGTGGTATGATTATGGGACGATGCCGACGATGCCCAGACGGGCAGTTTAAAAAGACATCATCATCATCATCAGGTCCATTTTAGTCTCCAGTACAGGAGCACGACCCTCTCTCGTCCGTCCTAGACGGAAGGAGGATTTGGCCTACACTCCCTACGCTGGCCAAACGGGTTGGGGAGGCCTGTTCGATATTTGATAATGTATTTCCCTTAGTCGCCTTGTACGACATCCACGGGAAGAAACGGAGTGATTCTATTCTAGTCTGCCGGAAACCACACGGCCATCCGACAGCCGACAGGGATATTTGCCACAAAAATATATTATTTAAAAGATTTTACACGAAATGTTAAGATTGTTTCATTGTCCGTAACTCCTGTAAACGTTTATCAGTGCCCGGAAGTGCATAAATACCGAGCGTCTCAATGTAAGTACATACAGTGCAGTTAAGTGCGTTCAGTGCATTTGTTTGGACAACGCACTGCGCACTCATTGAATGATGAGTCACTGCACCTTAAATAGTTAAGTGGCGTACACACCTCTAATGCATTCCTGGGTGTGGTGTGTGAATATTCACTTCGTATGAGTATTTCCTATAATGACTCCCCGTTCATCAACGTCGGCGACAATGGTTGCACACTACACCAGATTCTTACTAGTCTTCTTCCTCTTCTGAAATGCAACTTTAAGGAGCTCGATAGCGTCGGAAGTGCCCTCCGAATAGGGTTGCCAACCGTACTTTATAATAAAGTCATCATCATCATCATCATCAGGTCATTTTAGTCTCCACTACAGGAGCACGACCCTCTCTCGTCCGTCCTAGACGGAAGGAGGATTTGGCCTACACTCCCCACGCTGGCCAAACGGGTTGGGGAGGCCTGATCGATATTTGATAATGTATTTCCCTTAGTCGCCTTGTACGACATCCACGGGAAGAAACGCAGTGATTCTATTCTAGTCTGCCGGAAACCACACGGCCAATTGTACGCTATAGTTTATGAGAATAATAAATTACACGAAAATACTTTATTTCGCATGATTTGATTTCTTTGAAATTTTGTTTTAATAAAAGTTTTGTCGCATTATGGCGAGATGAAAGAAACAGAGCATCTCTGAATTTTACAAAAAATAATTACTTATTTACTTTAATTTAAATATAAACTGTAAAGACACTGTGCAATTAAGATTCAAATTTGTTACAAACTACAAAAAGTAATAAAAAATATGTTTTTAAACATAATAAATAATAAAGAAAAATAAATTGTACCTACTTTATTTTGATACTATGTACTTTTTTTCTTACCTATATTATAATAACCAGTGTACTTTAATTCCAAAAAAAAAGGTGGCAACCCTAGCTGTTGCCCTCTCTAAACCCTAGCAACCAGGACAAGAAGCGTGTAAACTCCAGATTTTATATCTTAAAACCCGGACATGTCATCAGTGTTTTTACTACTAGTACTATTTTCATCGAAATTCATTGAGCTTATGAAATCGTCCGGTCGTTCTGTCTGTCCGTTGCCATGAAACTCGAAATTTAGAAATTCCGACTTCGGATTCGTGTAGAGCATCAAAAAGTAGTAATGTAAAGTGACCTTGGTTTTCCGATATCAATTCGTGAAATTCGAAAAAAAAAATTCTCACTATGGTGGCGCATGCTGCGCGTCCGATGTTTTATTCTTATTAGGTTATCCGCAGCATGGAGCGAGCGGTAGTGATTTAAAACTTTTAACTCTGGACTACAAATGAAACCCCGCCCGGACGCTCGCCGGATGCCCTGCAAACTAGGGCAAATCCGGGGAAACCCGGACGGATCGCAACCCTACCTCCGAAGCGAGGAATTTGGGATAAATGAATCCCTGGGCACGCTACGGTCCACATTAACTTGCGTGTTTAGACTGATTAGACTGACACGCGCAGTGACGCCATCGAGATCAATTAGGAATAGCCTGAATAGGACTGAAGGCCTACTCTAAATCAGTAGAATACAAGACCAAGGGCTCTCAGCTCATAGTGTCCTTTTCTCGTAATGTCCTTTCTCAGAATGTCATTTTATCTAAATGTTCATTTCTCACATTGTCCCTTTCTTAATATGTCCTTTTCTCGTAATGTCTTTTCTCAGAATGTCCTTTTATCTAAATGTACATTTCGCAAAGTGTCCCTTTCTTAATATGTCCTTTTCTCGTAATGTTCTTTCTCGAAATGTCATTTTATCTAAATGTTAATTTTTCAAATTGTCCCTTTCTCAATTTGTCCTTTCCTCATATTGACCGTTTCTAAAATTTGAAAATATAAAAATATGAAAATGCATTGGATGACATTTGTTATACGTACAGAAACGTTTTTTTTATACTACGTCGGGTGGAAAACAATATTTATATACTTTACTTTTTGACTTTTTACGATACTTTTGAAGGCATTTGAATCTACAAATTAAATAACCGTTTCTTTATTTATACAACTGTGTTGCATTGAATAATTGAAAACACGGCTTACACATATTAAACATTGTGTAGGAAATTAGGAGTAGCCTGAGTGGGACTGGAGTCAGCTCTAAATCATTTGAACACAGGGGGGACGCCGGCTGTCGGGATACTTTTGTATGATGAAGCGATTTCGTCTAGTATTTGTAAATAACTGTTTGTTTATTTATACAACTGGCTTAAATTGAATAATAGAAAACACGGCTTACACAAAAAAAATGGGGCGTGGGTGTGTCATGGACAAGGCCGTGTGTTGTACTAAAATTATCTCAAAATGACAGCGCTTCCCCTTCCCCTGCACGCGATAATTCTTTGATCCTTCATCTATCCAGTGGTGTGACTTTTGGATGTAGAAAATAGGTTCGGAACTACAACGCCAAACTGTATCCCCCGATTTTGTTATCATAAGAATTTTTGGATTTTTTTGGAAAGACGTATTCAAGTAAAAAAAACAAGGAAATATTTTTTTACTTGTTTTTTGAAAACATGAATAGACTATGCACTTCTGCTAGCTACAGGTATTGCAGTCTGATAGCTTGAACGTTAAAAGATTGATGAAAAATATTGGTAGAACCAAAAAAATTAATACTCCTGGGCAAATTACACACGGCTATCTAGCCCCAAGCCACAGAATAAGTAATAGTACTACTTACAGTATGGCCACTCCCTGCCGCTCTCTCGTGTCGACCTCCCCTCCCCTCTGAGACAAATAAGGGCCGTTTGTATGGCGCTACACGCACACATGCTCATTCACGCTCTGCACAGACGTCATTGTTTATGTAGTAGTAAACGACGCGATATTTGTATGGAGTGGCCGGGGTGTGCCCAAACTAATCAAAACTTGTACTATGGATATCTACTAGATAACCGATATAATACTTAAATACATTTTTTTGTAAATAAACACATAATACATAAAAAACACCCAGACCAAGACAAACAGACATATTCATGCTTACAAATATTTGTCTTGTGCGGGGATCGAACCCGAGACCTCGGAGTCAAAGTGCCATTGCTAGCCATTCGACCACTGAGCTCGTCAGATAGTTATGTTATTCAAATTATATTGTAGTAGTAATATGTTGCCTCGATTAGCAGGCGACCTACATACTACGTGGTACGCAGTCATCATAATTTGCAATGCTATCGCACAGTATTTATAAACTGGAGCAAAAAACTTGTATGTATTTGCAAATCATTGACATCAATACTACGTCCTAAAGGTTATGGAGAAAAATGATTAAATACCTATTAGAATATTATCGGGTGCGTGGGAATGTGTGGCCCGGGGGGTCCATCACACTTTCCCACCACTGTGTTTCCTGTGTAGCCAGGATTAACTGAGGCGACCATCAAAAAATGCAATGAACAGTGAAATCCATTGCCGTCTCGAGGGTAATACTAATACTACGTCTGCCTTGGAACTCACAAAGAATTTAATCAGAATAAATTTGTATTAGTAAGAAGCTTTTTGAATTTGACTTCCCCTCTGCAATGTGAGAGATAGCAATATGGCAAATAAGGCATTAAAAGCCTAAAGAGATGGCTAGTCTAGTGAAGCTCAACTGCCGCGCACCACGGGTTTAAGTATCTAACACTAGTAAAACATTGAGTTGTTAACTTGTTAACCTAACAGTTTAGTGATATGAACAAAAACCTGCAGTGATAATAGGATTATCTTGTACGGTGTTGGCAAGAAACTAGGTGTAGTCCACAGAACAAAACGGAACTTCAGTTCGAAGTAGACTTGCTTTTATAGGAAGCGTATTAACGCTTATCTTAGGCACACTCCGACAACTCTATACAAATGACGTCTCGTTAACGCCTACATTAACAAAACATTTATGCATAACGTGAATACGCATGTGCGTGCGGTGTCAAACAAACTGATTCAGACTTTGTTGGCAGAGTGTAGAACGTGCAAGTCAAGGCTTTGGCTCTAAAGATAGTGATGATCCAACTGGCTCAACGCTTTAGGCTGTATTCAGAAAGAAAGCAGGTAGCCTGCGCTGATCTACCAATGCTTATCGGAATGGGGCCCTACCTCCGAAGCAGAAGCCGACCACCATGGGATTTTTGACTGAGAAAATATGTAATATAATAGAATAGAGCTCTACCGACGAAGCTGAAGATGTTTGTCAATAAGTTAAACGATACATGTATTTTCGAAATAAAAAAAATCCGATGGCAATCGGCTTCAGCTTCGGCGGGTCCCCGGGTCTCCGCGGATGATCGGCGCATGGAGTAGTGCGGAGTTTCTATACAATGTGTCTAGCCAGCACATACAAGCGCCGAGAGTCGTAGACCGTTCAATCTGCTATAAGCGTTGGTAGATCGACGCAGGGTCTCTGCTTTCTTTCTGAATACGGCCTTACATTCCACTCAAGACGGAAAGTGGGCTCGTATTGAATATATGAGTCCTTCCATAGTACCACCTACTATGCCAGAAATAGCTACCATATGTCCATAGAGCTGTACAATGTCTTGCCTGAAGCGTTTACAAATCGTCTATTAAATGTTTTAAAAAAAACCTTGTTTAGATTACTCTGCGACAACTGTGTCTATAGCGTAGAGGTAGCGTAGAGTTATAATTTATAATTTGCTATTTATTGTAATATTATAATGGTTACATTATGAGACTTGTTTGCAAATTTTTATTAATATTTGACAACTGATATTTCTGTTTTCTATTTGTATTAATTTATTCTGACATTGTAATTATCTTTTTGCATGCAACAAATGGGACGTTTATATTTGTACACCTTTGTAGAATACCGTGTATGCTCACTAATAACACGATTTGATTTCAAACGCCAAAGAGTATTAGACCGGGCGCTAGAGGTAAGTGAGTAATGTGAGTATGCATATTGTGAGTACCGAATTTCGCCAACGGATTTCAGTGAAGAAAAGGTCTAAGATTATGAATATGGATCTTGCCGGTCAATTTTGTGTTTGATTTTTTTTTACCCCTATCTATAGGTACTCTTATTCCTAAAGGGAATGTATTGAGTACATGATATAAAATCATTTTACATCTCTCATATTCGGTAAGTAGGTCCTTATTACCCCCAAATGGGGCTTGTAGGTGACCAATTAGCGCTCTAGGGTAATAATGTAGCTATAAAAGGCCTAGGGCGGTAAGTAATTAAAAAAAAAACACTTCACTCTTTCAAAAAGTTCGCGTACATCTAACCATTATACTGGCAATAGACATCATGCATTCAGCCCAATGACAAAAGAGGTCGCTTCGCTATTCAGCCTTGTCTTCGTATGAGTATAATAGTCATCAATTTTAAATATCGAACGGCGAAGCTCAATTTCCTTCTAGAAAAAAATAAAATAAAAATAAAAAGATAAAAAAAGGCGGGAATAAAAACTTTTACTTTTAATATTGTTTGTTTTCGGGATTTTTTTATAATTACGTGCTAATTAGGAAAAAAACATGAGTTCTGCAAGTGATGAAGATATAAGCTGCACTCCCGATTCAATGAAAATGGAAGCTGAAGCAGCAATTAACAAATAACGAAAACTATTCAGCTTTCAAAAAATGAAACATCTTTCTCAAGAGATGATCCGCAACCATCAGCTTCTGCTGAAGAAAGCTTCATCCCGTCATATTTTGTCCATGACCAACAAATATCACAATCTCAAACTATTAACATACCCAAAAAACACCTGTCCCTAAAATTTGAAAATTGTTCTCATTTCACTATAAATTTTAACTAATAAAATGTTTTCATCTTGTAATCCCGGTTTTTTTCTACTTACCTCACAATCGAGATGTAAAGCAGAGTAGATAGCTCGGGTGTAAGCATCAATTGCACCCTCGAACTATAGGCGCCCTCGCAACTACAAGACAATGTGCGACAATTTGCAGTGCATTTACGTGGTGGAATTAATGACTCTGGTAAAGACGTCATTTGTCATGGACCGCTTAATAAGCCGTTCAGCTTTTCATAACCCAATGAACTATAATCATAATCAATGGGTGGTCTTGTGGTGGTAATTGTGTTTGATGAGAATTTTATTTTAAAAAGACACTAAGAATGTACGAAAAAAACGTTTTTTTTAGACTACGTCGGGTGGCAGACAAGCATACGGCCCGCTTGATATGAAGCAGTTAAATTAGCCATATTAACGCTCGCAACATAAAATATTGCTCGCGCGCCGCTACCGCCGGTGGTGGCAGCGGTGATGGCGGTGTAATATACACGTTATTTGTAGTTGTACGGTAACATAATAATTAAATGTTTTACTACAACATGAAACTGCAACGTCTGCAGATTGGAAGGAGTTTCGTCACCGCTACTTACTTTGTACGTAATTTTAATATCGATAGATTATTCTACTTGTGATGGCTATAGAATAAACATCGTCTTGGGAGCCTATTCTTTTATTCAATTTCAACATATTTCATGGCGACCCTGCCTTTGAACCGATATTGTGAAGAATGAATATAATGAAGAAAAGAAATTTAATTGGCGTTTGAAAAAAGAAGATATTAGTCCTAATGTAAAAATATTGAAAAATAATAGAGAATATTTAATTCATAAAAATAACACTAAACCCTTTGTAAGCAGTTAATGCAAATATATTACTTTTAAAAACAAATTGTTATCTTAGAACTAGCATATTTTACTTAGCTTAAAATCTTAATTGTAAGGCGAAATTCCTTTCATAGTTTTTTTTTTGTTTTTTTATAAAAAGCGGGGGTGAACCGATACTTTTTGGGGGAGTTGTAATATACACGTTATTTGTAGTTGTACGGTAACATAATAATTAAATGTTTTACTACAACATGAAACTGCAACGTCTGCAGATTGGAAGGAGTTTCGTCACCGCTACTTACTTTGTACGTAATTTTAATATCGATAGATTATTCTACTTGTGATGGCTATAGAATAAACATCATCTTGGGAGCCTATTCTTTTATTCAATTTCAACATATTTCAGCGGCACGCGAGCGATATTTCATATTGCGAGCGTTAATATGGCTAATTTAACTGCTTTTCATCAGGCGGGCTTGTTTACCACTTTAGTGGTATAGGAAAGGGAGCAAAATAAATAATTATTTTTTTGGCTCGAGTAGTATTAGAGCATGCACCCGTATAAATAAGCGAATCGAAGTAATTAGTCACAGCGGGTGACAGCGGCCGTGGACGAGTTTGGACGTCCTCGGCACACAGTCATACAAAATGTATGACTATGTATGTGAACATATTGTTTTGGGTTGTTTAATTTTGACCTGTATGTTGAGAACAATACCAACAAAAGAAGAGGAAATGAAATCATCAATAGGCTACATAACAAATTTTTTACGGTGTGTAATATAATTTAGGACATCACAGTAATATTATAAGTTTTATATACTACGTCTGTTCGCAAACAAGCATACGGCCCGCCTGATGTGAAGCGGTTACCGTAACCATATAAACACTCGTAACATGAAATATCGCTCGCGCGCTGTCACACCCGGTGCCGACGCAACACCTTCCAACCTGGTGACTTGACTCACTCGCAGGAACACAACAAACTCAAGGAAATTGTTATTTGGCTGCGATATTCTATGAAGTCGAGGTACTCCCCCACGTACAGGTGAAGTTGGCTTTGGCTCAAAGATGGTTGTGAGCCATTTATACCCGAAACAACCACTTCGACACCATTAACAACTTCTCGAGATATGATAAGTTGGAAATCACAATTTTGGACTTTCCCCGTTGCTTTCCCGTCAACGCTACATACAAGTCTATTGAGTTAAGGTATTATAATATGTCACACCTATGTATTTTGCATGCATTAAGAGCCATATTACATTTTGACTGTGTTTTTTGCGTAAAATGGCCAATTTTGCCGTTCTTGATCTCGGAAACAAAAATACATTAACAATGTTGACTTATTGAATAGTACAGAATAGCTATTGGCATAGTACGTAGCGGCCTCGCTTTTTGTAAATTTTGCTTAACTTTTTAAATAAACCCAAAATTGCAGAGAAAGATTTTCATAAAATGCGCGCAATCACTATTTTGAGCTCCTGGATTGTACTACTGTTCCAAACAAATGAAATAAAAAAAATAAAATGTTATTTGTTATATAGTTGTACTAGCGGCCGCCCGCGACTTCGTACGCGTGGAGTTAGTTATTTGCTAATATTACATTCGAAAAAGCTAAATGCCTAATGAAAGGAAAAAAATAAATAAGTTAAAAACAATCAATATCTAGACGAATTTTTAGAATCAATGAAGTCGACGGATATTATTTTTTAAAACCTCTTTGTAAAACCTAAAGTACTTTTTATTGTTGTAATAAAACATCCCTCCTTATAATAGTAAGTATGTAGTTGTTTTCAATATTTTTTATACTTAAATATCATTTAAAATACTTCTGCCATAATTACTTTAACTTTAATAACATTGGATATTCATACAAATTTCCAACCCCCGTTTTAACTCCAAAAAGGGGTTGATTTCTAAAGATACATTACTAGTACACCTCCATACCATCTATAGAGCATACATTTTAAATTTCAAGTTTCTTACTTCAAAAACATAGAACTTTCATACAAACTTCCAACCCTCGTTTTAACCCCAAAAAGGTGTTGATTTCTAAAGATACATTATTAGTACACCTCCACACCATCTATAGAGCATACATTTTAAAATTCAAGTCTCTTACTTCAAAAACATAGAACTTTGATACAAATTTCCAACCCCCGTTTTAACCCCAAAAAGGGGTTGATTTCTAAAGATAAATTATTAGTACACCTCCACACCATCTATAGAGCATGCATTTTAAAGTTCAAGTCTCTTACTTCAAAAACGTAGAACTTTCATACAAACTTCCAACCCCCGTTTTAACCCCAAAAAGGGGTTGATTTCCAAAGATACATTATTAGTACATCTCTACACCATCTATAGAGCATACATTTTAAATTTCAAGTCTCTTGCTTCAAAAACATAGGACTTTCATACAAACTTCCAACCCCCATTCTACCCCCTTAGGGATGGAGTATCGTAAAATCCGTTCTTAGCGGATGTCTACACCCTATAAGGAACCTACTTGCCAAATTTCAAGTTTGTAGGTGTTATAGTTTCTGAGATTTCGTGATGAGTGAGTGAGTGATTTTCTCTTTTATATATATAGATAGTACATAGCGGCCTCGGAATTTTGAAATATCATTGATTTAATATAGAAAAAAAACATTCTTTTAACCAAAAAAACTTCGAAACTCGCTTTAACTAAACTGTTAATTTCTCGAATAAACGATAATATTATTGAGCAAAATTTATACGAGAATAATTGTTACTTCATAATGAATAAACTTTGTAGCATTAATTTATTATCTTATTTCAATAAAAACGATAAATATAATTCAAAATTACTACAAAAAACGATGCACCGGCGGTCTTCGCGGGTTTAGTACTGCGCGAGAGCTCGTCAGCGTGCAAATGTAATAATAATAAGTAAATAATAATAATAAATAAATATTGTCAGACAAATTACACATCGCCATCTAGCCCCAAAGTAAGCGAAGCTTGTGTTATGGGTACTAGACAACTGATAAACATACGTAAATACATTTTTTTTTTTTTTGTAAATACATACTTATGATACATAGAAAACGCCCAGACTAAGACAAACAGACATGTTCATGCACACAAATGTTTGTCCTATGTGGGAATCGAACCCACGATAGGGCTCTTAAATCGTAAAAATACTCCATGATCTTTGTGTGCTCTACGTACGTATTACCTACGTCTTAGCTTCCATAGGTCTCTTCAGTTTTTGACATGACAACGTCTTATAATTCGATGGAACCGGCTGCACGCACGAAAAAACATGACTCATGCGGCGTTACCTCGCTCTGAGGCGTTCCATTAAAATTTTCTTTTGAAAAATGCAAACATTCCATCAGTATTTTCTTATAACGTTGTCACGTTCAACTATCGTCAGTAAACAGACTTTACAGACAACCGATTTATTTTTTTCAAAAAAACTACTGATGCGATATGGTTTGAATTGTCTAAAGTTACATAAGTCCAATGACTTAGGCCCTTGCCCCCGAGTCAGGCGTGACAGTTTCCGATGTACCGGTGCATAGACAAACAAACTGACCCGCTAGCCATACGGAGCGTTACAAATTGGTCAAATTCGTGTTTAAACTGGGTGATAGCGGTCGTAGGTGTTTGGTTATGAAATTATATAAGTACAAAGTAAAAAAATATTTAGAACAAGTTAATAATATTTGGTGTTTTGAATATGAGAACTAACATAACAGTTAAACACATCGTACTTTTTTATATAATTAATAAATAATAAATAAATAATCCTGGACAAGGAATATTTATTTATTATTCAATAAATATTCCTGGACAATTGCCGTGTGGTTTCCGGCAGACTAGAAGAGAATCACTCCGTCTCGTCCCGTGGATGTCGTACAAGGCGACTAAGGGAAATACATTATAAAACATCGATCAGGCCTCCCCAACCCGTCTGGCCAGCATGGGGAGTGTAGGCCAAATCCTCCTGTCTGGGACGGACGAGAGAGGGTCGTGCTCCTGCAGTGGAGACTAAAATGTCCTGATGATGATGATTCCTGGACAAATTACACACTGCCATCTAGTCCCAAACTAAGCAAAGCTTGTAGGAGTCTCATATCAATATATATATATATATATATATATTTATATGAAAGGGGGTCAAACGTGGATGTGGGTCACCTGATGGAAAGCAATCACCACCGCCCATTGAGACCAGCAACTCCAAGGGATCGCGGATCCGTTGCCAGCCTATACTCTTTCCCTTCTTTCTAGTGACCACACTCACTCGCAGGAACACAACAACCATAATGCGAATTGTTATTTAGCTGCGGTATTCTGTGAGGTGGAGGTACTTCCACAGTGTGGCAGGTTAAAAATACGCTATGCCCTACCTCTCCGCCAGATCCTCGTTTGTCAGTCAGCAGGGTGCAACCCGTGCAGGTGAGGTTGGCTTTGGTTCAAAGATGTTGATGGACCGGTTACACCCCACAATCATTTCGGGTCGCTGCACCAAAGCTTTTGGAAAACTTCGGCACATCTTCACCGCAAAGATACCCCAATGTTTGAAGACTAAAGTCTTCAACCAGTGCGTCCTCCCTGCAATGACCTATGGTGCAGAGACTTGGACACTGACCGTCGGACTGGTCCACAGGCTAAAGGTCGCGCAGCGAGCGATGGAGAGGGCTATGCTCGGGGTTTCTCTGAGGGATCGAATCCGGAACGAAGAAATTCGACGGAGAACTAAAGTTGTCGACATAGCCTTTCGAGTTTGCAAGCTGAAGTGGCAATGGGCGGGTCACATCTGCCGAGTAAGTGATGGCAGATGGGGGTGGAAGGTATTAGAGTGGAGGCCGCGCGTAGGACGACGAAGCGTTGGACGCCCTCCTTCTAGATGGTCCGATGACCTTAAGAAAACGGCTGGAAGCGGCTGGATGCGGAAGGCGGAGGATCGTATTTGGTGGAAAGCATTGGGGAAGGCTTATATCCAGCAGTGGATAGATACAGGCTGATGATGATGATGATGATGATGATGATGATGCACCAAAGCACAGTAATTACAATAGGACACACGAGGATCGTTGTGCCACTGTGACTTCTTCGAAAAAGAGGCTTGATAGATGGACGACCCCGGTGGTCGAATGGCTAGCAATAGCTACTTCGACTCCGTGGTCGCGGGTTGGACTTGGTGTTTTATATGTATTAAATGTTTTTTTTTTTTATATATACCACCAGTGTGGCAAACAAGCATACGGCCCGCCTGATGGAAAGCAGTTACCGTAGCCTATGAACGCCTGTAACACCAGAGGCATCACACGCGCGTTGCCGACTCTGTAAAAACCTCTTCACGCCCTTTTTGAAGAACCCCATGCTGTATTATATGTATGTATATTTAAAAAAAAAAAATGTATTTAAGTATAATATCTGTTATCTAGTATCCATAGTTTGACGAGCTCGGTGGCGTAGCGGTCAATGACGCGGCTTCGACACCAACGCTCGTGGGTTCGATTCCCACATAGGACAAACATTTGTGTGCATGAACATGTCTGTTTGTCTTAGTCTGGGTGTTTTCTATGTATAATAAGTATGTATTTACAAAAAAAAATGTATTTACGTATGTTTATCAGTTGTCTAGTACCCATAACACAAGATTCGCTTACTTTGGGGCTAGATGGCGCTGTGTAATTTGTCTGACAATATTTATTTATTTATTTATAGTAGAGGTTTTACTTAGTTTGGGACTAGATGGCCGTGTGTAATTTGTCCAGGAATATTTATTATTATTTATTATATTTATCTCTTTTTACAACGGGTCAAGCCCGGTCATTCAGGAGATTCGGGTTCGTGGTGTTATTACACATCAACAGCTCGCCACAAGCTGCCCTGAGGGCTTATTATTATTGTTATTTACGTATCTCTCTTAATCCACGGGTCAAGCACGGTCATTTGATAGACGTGCGCGGGGATATAGATCCAACACGTAGAGGCCCCTTTGAGAAGTTTGATGTAATGTTGTACGCCGGCCGTGACCCGCTATATTGTTATTTATTATTATTATAGTTCTTCGAAGATTTGGAGTCTTTATGCATAAGATTATCAAACAATATAGAGCGTAAACGCCCTACCATTCTTAAAACCGTAGTCTGAAATTAGTAACCACTTTAAAAATAACTCATGACCTGGTGAGAGGAGGTGGGCGCAGAATGTCCGGTATTCGATTGTTGACATCCCAGAATAACTGAACGCCGCGAATGTGCGTATTACCGTCACAGTGGAGATTTATTTTAAACTAGCTTCCAACTGTGGCTTCGCACGTCTTTTTTAATAAAAAAATCGGTTGTCTGTAAAGTCGGTTTACTGACGCTAGTTGAACGTGACAACGTCATAAGAAAATACTGATGGAATGTTTGCATTTTTCAAAAGAAAATTTAAATGGATCGCCTCAGAGCGAGGTAACGCCGCATGAGTCATGATTCTTCGTGCGTGCAGCCGGTTCCATCGAATTATAAGACGTCACGTCAAAAGTATCCTATATCCTTCCTAATTTGAATATGTATGTGTATAAAGTTTCATGATGATCGGTTGAGTAGTTTCGACGTGAAAGCGTAACAAACAAACTCACATTCACATTTATAATATTAGTTGGGATTTAAACTTTATCGCGCACAATTTTGAATGAATTTTTTGGAAAAAAAAATAAGATTGACTATTAAAAACATCCATACGAATTAATATTAGTTTTTACAGGAGATCGATAAGGATCAGGAGCTCGATGGCGTCGTTGCGCATGTCAGTCTAATCTAATCGAACACGCGAGTTAAGCAACGTCGACTGCAGCCTGTCCATGGATGGGCTTATTTATCTCGAGCTCCTCCATGCTTCGGAGGGCACGTCAAGCCGTCGGTTCAGGCTGTTGATGAGTCGTTAAGCCAAGTCATTTGCCTTTGGGAAGCTTGAAAACATTGTCCTCCGCCAACCCGCCGTTGAGCAGCGTGATGGAGTATGACACGGTGGAGAGAGACGCGTTTTATTATGTTCATCATATCTTCACTTCCAACGCAAACAAGAGAAATTTTATTCTCCATCACAATCACAGGCAATCAATTTTCTATAACAATAACGTCGTTAGTTCGCTTTCTAATAAGCGACTCCCCAGTAGGTACATAATACGTGCATGTCTAATAGAAAGTCCTCTGGATTTTTATAATACTTTTTTCTTCCAACTATGCTTTAATTTAATCACAATCACACTAAAAACTCAGTACAAGACGAGTCTTTAATGCTCTAGAGCAATAAAAATGTATGAAATTTCATTATTGCACAGTTTTTTTTAATCGCACCAAAAGGTGCCAATGGATTAGCTCTATTCAGCTAGCCGATATCAATACTTTTTTTTTCGTACGTATTATTCGTTTCTATCATACTTGTTCCAAATTTAAAAAATGATTGCTGCTAACTCTGAGTTAAAAATGAAAGAAATTTAAAAAAGTGATTTGGCGGGAACTTTGTTAATTTTGCTTGACAATATTTTTGGAAACGATAAAAGTGTGATACTATCTGATTTTGAGTGCTTCGGCTTCGAATTAAAATGGAATCATCTAGCAACACATTAACTCCGGAAAACATTCTAAATGAAGCCGACAGTGTTATAGAAACTACTATTTTAACTGTTTGATATGAGTTTCTTTTATCTACTATTCCTATAGGTATTAGTTGAAAGAAAAGCAGATTATGCACCTCGCCTTAAGTAATTTATATTGCCCTCGTGCCTGTTAGATTAGAGCAGTCAGGCACTCGGTGCAACTTTGTGCTCGATGCAATAATCTACTATTATATGATAAATACATTAGCTAAAACTCAACACAAAATAATACCCGTTTTGACATTTGTCTTCGTGACGTAACCAAACGACTCGGTACTCGATACTTACGATAAATCGATTCAAGTTTGCATGAGTATTTGATCAATTTGAAAATGTATTATAAAGTGTATTGGATGAAAGTTCTGATTAGAAAATTTTACTTATACTTTGATATTGTAGGTATTTTGAAATGATACAATGTTACGAAAGTAAATAAATAAATAAAACAATAGTAAAATAAATAAAAGTAAGTAAATAAATAAGACCGGCCAAGTGCGAGTAAAAAAAGTTACTTGATCGATTTATTTTTTTCCTTAACCGATTATTAATAGTCTGTGTACAATATGAAAAATCGTTATGCACAGCACTTAGCCGAGTGAGCGATACCCATCAATGAAAAATGTAATTAGCGTCAGAACATTTCGATCGGTAAAAAATAGAGAACTTCATAGAGGGCTTGAACTGTCAATACGGGCCTTTTATTTTGCGTTGAGTAAACGCAGTGTATGTATCAAACCTTGAAACTAAAATTTTGATCCACTTCCCAGTATCCGATTAAGCTGAAATCTAGCACACTTGTTTGATAGTCATGACACTGCTGCACGCGAAAAATATAGTAAGCAAACTTTTCAGTTCTGTTTTTCATTAACAGCTAATAAAACCTTACGGGACGGGAGCCCACCACACTTTACCACCACTGTGTCACCTGTGTAGCCTGGATTAACAGCGGTGACCACTAAAAAAGACAATGAGCAATGAAGTCCAGTGCAGTCCCGGAGGTAAAACTGCAGCTGCCTTGAAACTCACAACGAATTTAATCAGAATAAATTAGTAGGACGAAGCTTTTGGAATTTGACTTCCCCTCTTAGCAATATGAGAGACAGTAATATGGCAAATAAGGCATTATAAGCGTAAAGAGATGGCTAGACAAGTAAAGCTCGACTGCCGTGCAACACGGATTTCTAGTATCTAACACTATTGGGGGCCTAAAACATTTGAGTTTAGAAGGCGTTTGGAATTTGACTCCACCTAATACAATTTTTTTCGTTCTGACTATAAAGTTAAATTTTGAAAATGAACATTCTATATTCGGTACCGAGGACGGCTTCCGAACGAAATTCGAGACGTGTCATGACATCAAAGTGCCTAATCAGCATTTGTATTCAATTGGTCTATGTACTAATATTAATATGACTCACATACGTTCCGAGGCTAAAATTGATAATATCAGTCAAATTCCGCAAACAATTTAAGTCGGTGGGTGTCAATGTCGACGCGAAGGGTTTAGTCCAATTTTTACAATACTAACGACGTCCCTTCGTTATTTTGTTTTTAGAGTGTATGTATGTATATTTTTCAGCACGCTCTACAGACTAAACCGCCTGAAGGAATTCATTTATTATTATTATCAGGTGTCATTCAATTCGCCTCAGCAATGCCTCAGTTGCGAGAAAGACGGTATATTATATTATTTCAATATGGCGTCCGTGAAAAAAATTGACGATATAAATAAAAATATCTTAAACTTTTTTGTTCGTTTTTTCATTTAGGTTAATAATTTTTGTTTAATTAATACGCAAATTATTTTGTTTTAATTGTTTTATTAATCTACTTTGATCACTTTGACCGTTTTTTTAGAATATTTAATAAAATAATTAAAAAAAAAAAGACGTGTGGCACTCGGGGACTGCCGCGGTAAAGCTATTGCATAGCATTTTGTATCAACTTATGCAATTATAATTTTATTTATTTATTTTATTCATGCAGTATTGCTTTTTCTTTGATATTAATTCAAGTTACACTTTTTGAGCGTGGTGACCGATAAGAAAACAAATTTTTCTTATTAGGGTACTTCATTGCGGAATTGAACCTAGTAGTAATTATTGCATATTTTATCATTAAAATGATAAAATTACTAAATAATTAAAGCTAATTTACGAATTATTACACATTTCATGCAATTCGCGCAGGCAACGCGCGTGTGTTTCACCATAGAAAATTAAGCGTGTGCCCATATAAAATATGGCGTAGGGCGTCCACTCAATACGTTACAGTCAGATACAATACATTATACCTAGTCACGATCAGCTCTCAGTGCGCTTTAGGACACTCATTAATTTACTCACTCGTACCATAGCCCCTTAATTATCTATAGGCTCATTGTGCGGGTAGCACGCCACTCTATTTATAGAACAAGGTCGGTTTACAGGAAAATGTTCGCGGAAACACTCGGGTGTCAATACACCCATTGAAACTGGGGAAACAATGGTCCTCTCGTGCCCCGCGGTTGTAGCTTTCGAGCTGCGTGCACTGTGAGAGAAAATCTATTGGAATTACGATTAGTTGGTCCATGTAAGACTGGTTTATTTCTACCCAGAGGCTGCTCACAGTGACCTCCCCGTGGAATTCAGAATATAATCATTTTTAATAACTCTTTCTTCAAGTCGGCATTATTTTGTCGCATAACTTCAACAAATCATGGTCGTATTTCCGCAAAGAGTGTTAACAATTGTATTTCAGACAATTCACATAAAAATAAAACCTTCAAGAATCACTGTCCATTACATTGGTGAAAACTCTATAAAAATCCGATTAAGTAGTTTTGGACATATCGCTTACAGACAGACACAGCGGCTGTGTATTATAAATTGAAGCATTTAACTATACTACGAAAAAAAAAAAACACAAAACCTCCTCGGTATGCTCCTCTGTTTCAATTCATAGACAAACGAACTAACAGTCTGTCTATGGTGCAATGTAAACACCGTAAACAACAAGTCTGGTCTATATATAAGTTCCATTCATTTTTACTATTCATGAATGGTGAGTGAAGATATTTTTGGAGCGTGATGTATGCACGATTACATTGTTTTTTTGTTAATACCTAGTGAATATAACTGATAAATAGCTCAACTCACTCCAATATGGCTGTACCAGGATCCCTACGGCCTTAGCTGAAGCAGATTCCCATTGGATTTATTAGCTGTGAAAATCAAACTTCATCTTAGATTACCGTTACTTGTTATTTATTACCTTAGATGGTAGAAGCCATGAAGCTTAGGTATACTCACAAAGCTAAAAATATTTGTCAAAATGTAAAAACTGACACCTATTTTTGGGAATCAAAATATTCGACGGGAATCGGTTTGAGCTTAGGCGATAGGGTCCCAAGCTGGCAGCAAACAGAAGTTTCCTACTTTAAGTTTACAGACAGAGGCATAGCGTTCTTTTTAATTTATGAAAATAGAGAGAGAATTTTAAGGTATAAGTGGCTCACCACGATCTTTAGAGAAAGAGCCAATCTGACCTGCAGGTGGTAGGTATACTGCACCCTGCAAACCATGAGGCTCTAGCAAATGAGAGGTAGGGTACATCGTATGTGTAAGCATCCAAACTGGGTGAATAGCTCCATTACACAGAATACCGCAGCCAAATAATAATTCCTTTGAGGGTTGTTATGTTCCTGCAAGTGAGTGAAGTCATCATAAAGAAAGGAGCTGCTGCGTTGGCAACAGGGGCTAGTGGCGATATTCCATGTTGCGCGCGTTTATATGGCTACGTATACTTGTCTGTCAACCGACATCACGGCATCAGCCCATAATTATCCCACTTCTGGGATACGGGTCTTCCCTAAATCGAAGGGGTTTACAGCATACTCCACCACGCTGCTCAATGCGGGATGGCGGTTGTCTGATAGCCAATGTATAAAAAAATAGAGGCATCACTTCTCCGCCATGTTTCACTTTCGTCAAATTTGGGAGCACCACCAGATAGCATTTTTAATAACGTTATATCATTTATGTCGATCTCCAGTGGTAATTAGAGCATCGTGGATTGACTTAAGGAGGAAATCTCAAATTTGGTCGAACCAACGTATCAGGCTGCGACCTCATTCTCTCTTCCATTCCATCTTGCCAGTGAGTTTAGTCTCTCGAGATGTCTGCAAGTTTCCTGGCGTACGAAGTACTTGAGAATCTTGCAAGAGCAGATGGTGTTATTATTAGTTCCTTCAGAATAAACTCGTTAGTTCGACGCACCGTCTAGGGTAAGGCGAGTATTTTCCTTTATCAACACATTTCGAAAGCGTATAAGCGTATTTCTTTAGACCACTAAAGCGCTTGATACTAGAAAGTTTAAGTAGTTTAAGACTTGATGTAGTTTGGCATGTAGACACATATTAACTATGCTGACAAAGTGGTAGAATAAAATTTTGATAAATATTTTTTTTCGGGGTACCTCTCCCCTATACGTAAAATGGGGTGATTTTTTTTTTCTGCACCTACCCCATGGTGTGGGGTGTCGTTGGTCTTTTAGAAACATTGGGAGTGTGGGAAGATCATTTTTCGATATAGTAATCTGTTTAACAAATTATTTACATTTAACGTGCAAATTTTTGTTAGACAACGAAACTGTTATATTTAGAAATGTGAAAAAAATCATGGAAGTAGTCCATATAGTGAATTTAAAAGGAAAACTATCACGGCTAAGTAGACTTTACAAATTACTGAGTCATAGACGACGAACTTATAAAATGTATTGCAAGACGAATAGAATTGTGTAGTACATTACCAGAGGCTAGATGACGCTAGATGGCGCTCGTACCGAAATACGCAGGTCACTATTGAACCTTACGACGCAGAGGTAAGGTCCAAAAACAATGAAGTTGAAATGGTACATATCGCTCCCGAAAGTCCCGACATAATAAGTTTTTAGGGACATTGGGGATTTACTTTCAAGGATATTCTTACACTGGTAAGGCCTTGACACGCACTTGGCCAGTTTTATAGATAGTACGGAATCCTTCGTGCGCGAGTCCGACTCGCACTTGGGCGGCTTTTTTTATCCTCATATGGTAATATTCCGATGCGCAGGATTGTGAAAATACAGTCTTCGTTTCAAAATGGTAGAACTTGGACTATGTTCAAATGTCTTTACTTGGAACAATGGAGACCTCTAACCAGCCCAGCCCCCTTACCACCATCTCTTATTGCGATTCAATAACTGAATAGAATGCTTACTATATATACCAATGAATAAGCATTCTATCCAGTTATTGAATCGCAATAAGAGATGGTGGTAAGGGGACAGTTCTTTACAAATTAGTCTTTTTATGATGTCAATTGGCGTTGACTTCTGTATGAAATGAAGGCTGTTTCATTATTTTATATAAAAGTTTTTATTTCAATGGACCCCGAAGAGGACCTATGGTCTACATCCATATCTCCGAAGGGGATATGGATGTAGACCATACTCTTAAACCATACAAGATGCAGAAGTTAAACTTACTCGTACATACCAAGAATGAAGGGTGAAATTATGTATATTCATTTGAATTTTTATATTCACTTGCACACTGTACTGAGGGTGGGCGCAAAACGAAATGGTCAAATCGAGAAATGGTCATATTAAGAAGTGACAAAACCAGAAAAGGTTTTGACCACTCTTATGAAGAAATAGTCATAATAAGAAGTGGGCACCAAACGTCTAAATGGCCAAGTATTATATTAAGTAAAACATTTTTTATTCAATCAAATTAAATCCAAATGGTAATTGTATCATTGACTGGCTTTTATAGCAATTACAAAGTATATTTAGTTAAAGATCATTTCTTTCAAAAAAGGTATTAAAATTTGGAAGCGGCTTAATTTATCAAGTACTTTCTGTGAAATTGTAGTTATCAACATACTCAATACATATTTAAATTTTGATAAGCATAAAAAACAATTATTATTGTATACGAGTATATATTTGTAGATATATATATTTGAGAGGGAGGCAAACCGTTCCCGCGTCCAGCCGTTCAAGGGAAATATGGATTCATTTTTATATATAGAAGATAAGAATTAATTAACAATACCTCTTAATTAAGTTATTTCTACTGAGTTAACAAACAGGAAAGTCTAGTAATTGTAAATTCAAAATGTACTGTGATTCAATTTAATCATATTTAACGTTATTTCGTCGTCGGTTATAATAAATACGAAAAATTGTTACAATGGGTACATAGGAACATGTTATCAATATATGGGCTATTAATAAACTTAAACGTCGGATTTAACTAAATATTTCCCTTTACTAACTCTAAACCATTATACTTTTATACTATGTCGGGTGGGAGACGAGCCTACGACCCGCCTGATGTGAAGCGGTTACCGTCGCCAATTTCGTAGCTCGCCCGTGTTTACGAAAAAGTCTTTTGATTTTTTCGGGTATGACACTCACAAATAACGTAGCTTTCCATTGGTAACGGGACGGGGGCCCACCACATATTCCTACCACCTGTGTGACTCCTGTGTAGCCAGGATTAAGCGCAGCGATCTCCAAAAAAGGCAATGAACATTGAGGTCCACTGCGGCCCCGGGGGTAAGACTACGAATGCCTTGGAACTCACAACTAATTTAATCAGAAGAAATTAGTAGGAGAAAGAAACTTTTAGAATTTTACTTCCACTCATAGCAATGTGAAAAGCAACAAAATGGCAATTAAGGCATTAAAAGCCAAAAGAGATGGCTAGTCAAGTGAAGCTCAACTGCCGCGCAACACGGATTTTAAGTATTTTACACTATTAGGGACTTAAACATCGAGTTGTATCTAACACATTGATTCTAATAATATGAAATGCAAAATCGTCTGAACCTTTAGTATACTACCCCGGAAGCGACATGCAACGAAACGAACTTTCTATTAGTAAAAGAATGTTTAAAATCTGTTTAGTATATCCAGACATCCTCTACAACCGCACAAACTTTACAATATTAATACCTATAGAATAAGGCTCTTTCATAAAATTGGCAAAGTTACGTAATTAATGCGTCCAGCCCGCCAGCAATTAATTTTATAATTATAAAACAATCGGTTTAATAAAACGGCGGAAGGAAACGCGGTAAATGAAAACTAATTCTGTTTTCTATTTATTAGCTCCAAGGCAATACTAAATTAAATTGACTATCAAGCTAAATGTATACTAATATTATAAAGCTGAAGAGTTTGTTTGTTTGGTTGAACGCGCTAATCTCAGGAACTACTCATTCGAATTGAAAAAATATTTTAAATATTTAGTGTTAGATAGCCTATTTTTCGAGGAAGGCTATAGGCTATATAACATCCTGCTACCACCAATAGGAGCGAAGCACCAATAAAAAATGTTGCAAAAATGGGGAAAATTATTCCTTTTGAGATGTTCCGTTGCGTGCGCTGCGTAAACGATTCAAGTTACGCAACAATTAAAATGATCTGGGATGTAAGTGGTTCATCACCATCTTTGAACCAAAGCCAACCAACGTGGTGCACCCTGCTGACTGACAAACAAAGCTCTGGCGAAAAGAGAGGTAGGAAGCATAATTGTAAGCTACCCGACTGGGGAATGTACCTCCACCTCACAGAATACCGCAACCAAATAACAATTCCCTTGAGGGCTGTTATGTTCCTGCGAGTAAGTGAGGTCACCTGAAAGGAAGGAGATGCTGCAATGCAGCGGGTGGCGGCACGCGAGTGATGTTTCGTGTTGCGAGCGTTAATATGGCTACGGTAACCGCTTCACATCAGGCGGGTTTTATCTGCCACCCGACGTCGTATAAATAAAACCACCGAGGTCACTATAATTAACACTTACCAGCAAATTGTCCACCGAATTGTACCCGCATATGACATACCCCATGACTTTGTTCGCCATCATTCTCACTCAGAAATCACATCACACTCACAGCACTGATCAATCGATCGATTGATACATTTTCACTATTGTCTAACTCCACGTTAGAACAGGACAGCACTATTATTAGACATAACAAAACACTGTTGTGGAAGTCACTGGATTTTGAACTTTAACACGAGGGAGCACGAACTAGATGTATTGGGTAATAAATTGAGTTCACACGTTACGAAAGAGTCTGCAATCAATTCACACACGTGTTTTTATTATTAGAGAGTGTGGTGGTTGTCGGTGCGTCTGGTGCGGGCTGTGGTGTTAAACTGACTGATTAATGCCTGCTGCCTGGCCTATCCTCCCGCCGCCCGCACAATGGGAATTGCACAAACAAGGGACTTGGAAGTATGATTAACGTGACCATACGTCCCGCTTTGAGTGGGACAGCCCCGCTTTCAGGCAGTTTGTCCCGGTGTCCCCAGCGGGGCCGACATAGTCCCGTTTTCGCAAACATTCCAAATGATAATTTCATTAATACATTTTCGAGCGCGAAAAATAAATTTTTCATTAATCATTTTCGCGCTCGAAAATGCGTTAACGAAATTAATGAAAATGCATGGTACGGAGAAGCAGAATTACGAAAGACACAAGTGAAACACATTTAAGTGTAGTCATCATCATCATCATCATCTCAGCCATTTGGAAATTTAAGTGTAGTAATGAAAGCTAATTTGATAACGAAGATAAATAAAATAAATCATGCACTGAGTTCCACACGTATCTAAAAACTAGACCTGATATTTAGAATCAAATCAAAACACAAAAATACGACTTAGAAGTCATGCCTACTTAACTATTTTGTGTTTAGTGCGTTGATTATTTTTTTGTTATATAATTTCACAGATGTTCCGCTCTGACAAAAAAAAATTGTCAGTTAAGTATGATGCTTTGTTTTATACTAGATCCAGAATTCTGGTTGGAAGGCTAACCGCAATGACACGCGAGTAGAGAAATGAAGTCTGTTACTTCACTCATGACGCAATGTGGTCAATTTGAAATGTAACGCTTACCGCGTTAATCCTTCTGGAATTAAACGATGTATGAAATTGAATAACTAAATATTCCTGGACAAATTGGTGTCTTTAGTGCGGATAGATCCAACGGACAAACAATGCCAAATTGAGAGATATACATAGCAAGAATCTACAAATCGAGTTTTTTGTGAGGTGTTGTCTACCTTCTGTCTTAAAAACCCTTTCACGCCGTTCTTGAAGAAGCCCATTACTTTAGTTTCTTGGGTAAACCTCGGAGTTCTTTCCACAACTTGAGAGTTCGCGGAAAAAAACCTTTCTGAAACTGCATAGTCTACGACTATCTTGGCTCCGATGTGTGAGAATGAATTTCAGATATTTTCATTGCAGTAATTTACTAAGCAGTCACGTACTTAGACTACTGATCTACTGACACTGATGAGTAAGTAATATTATCATTGGCAAAAACATTACGATCACCATACAGAAAAAATAATCAAATTCCTCAATTATGGAGAAGAATTTTGGGAAGCAAAGGGTCATGACCATATTTAGAGATAAGTCACAATCATGTGAACGCCTGCGCCTGTGTGTAATCATCAGCACGTGTGCACGTGGCTAACGAGGTTCTGGCGAAAGAGAGGTAGGTCATTTCGAGCCCGTCTGGGGAAGGTAGCGCAAAACGGTTATCATGGGCATACTATTTTAATTTTCTTTCTAAGGTAACCATAATACCAGATGAGCTACCTTAGAATATAGTATATAACTATTACGTTATGAAAAAACGAAACATCTAAAATTGTAAAATAACGAGCTCGGTGGTCGAATGGTTAGGATTTTAGGAATGGCCACTTTGACTCCAAGATTGCGAGTACGATCCCCGCACGTGACAAATATTTGTGTGCATGAACATGTCTGTTTGTCTTGGTCTGGGTGTTTTCTATGCATTATATGTGTGTATTTAAAAAAGAAATATTCAAGTAGTTATTATATCAGTTATCTAGTACCCATAGTACAAGCTTTGCTTATTTTGGGACTAGATGGTCGTGTGTCCAGGAATAGTTGTTTATATAAAACTGGGCGACTAATATACAAACTGGGCGAGTAAAGATGATATAAAACATACCAAACCTAACTTAGTAATCCAGTCGCCCATTTACCATTTTTAGTCGCTCATGTCATGTTTTCCTTACTTAATCTATTATGCAAACAAAGTAACCTTCAAATCAGACGTTACACAAAAATCATAAAGTATATAGTAAGTATGAATTTAATTAACATATTTTGTTTGTAATAATATTCGTGGAATAATTGTGGCGTTATGATGAATAAACCAGGCCACGGGATGTATCATCACACCATTGTTTATGTTGTGGTGCACATTATTAAACGAACAATTTAGATGCCACACATTAGCAAACATGTCAACCGTGTTGGTCAAATTAATTTTGGCGGGACCTCCCGCTTTTTTAGACTCAATGGGACTATCGAGTAATAGTACGAGGGCCCACCACACATTCCCACCTCTGTGTCTCCTGTGTAGTCGGGATTTATTAATCCCGGCGGCGGGCATCAAATAGCCAAAGAACAATTAAGTTTACTGCAGTCTCGAAGGGGGGGGGGGGACTACGACTGTAGTCTCGAAGGGGGGGGGGGGACTACGACTACGACTGCCTTGGAACTCACGACGGGAGGAATTTAATCAAAAGTAATTAGTAGGAGTAGGAAACTTTTTACACTAAAGTGCACCACAGGACACCACATCTCTCACTTTTGTTGGGGGACACCAAAAATTATGATGGAACTCGTGAGTGGAATTAATAAACGACATGCCAAAATTTTAATCAATTGGAAAAATATAAGCAATTTAAAAATTAATATTTTTGATATTTCGATTATGTATACTCATGCTAAAAATACTTATCCATTCATTCTATAAAAAAAACCCGTTTGATTGAGGGCAGAGCCGTATCCAAGCAGTGGGATGAAAAGGTGCTCAATAACGTCTTTAGTATCAATTATACTAAAGTTACCGTATAGTTCAACATCATAATCATCATCATCAGGTCATTTTAATCTCCACTACAGGAGCACGACTCTCGCTCGTCCGTCCGTCCCAGTCAGGAGGATTTGGCCTACACTCCCCACGCTGGCCAAACGCCAAACGGGTTGGGGAGGCCTGATCGATGTTTTATAATGTATTTCCCTTAGTCGCCTTGTACGACATCCACGGGAAGAGACGGAGTGATTCTATTCTAGTCTGCCGGAAACCACACGACCGTATAGTTGCATAGTTCCAATTCCAATTTTCAAAATACATTAGGAGGAAATTCCTCGCTACAATACCTTGAGCGGTCGCATGATGACTAGGATAAATACAGGACAAAAGCTTGTATTTAATATTGGTGCGCCATGTCAAATTCTAGAGGCAGATAAGATTCGGGGCTGAACCAAATGGAGGTTATCTCCGAAACAGTGCGACCCCAGATAATATAAGTGTCACTACCGCTAAATACTAGCCCATAAATAACGTGGACATATCTTACACTTACATTGACAAATATTATATATTTATACTCGTATATACTTATATATAAATTTACACATTATTTATGGACTAGTAATTAAGCCATGTCATATGGTTTATTGCTTTGGGGTAGTGCCGCGGATATACTCAATTTTTGTGCTCCAGAAGCGTGCTATCCGTGCTATTTATATGATGAGTCCCAGGGAGACACTGAGAAATAAATAATATGACATTACATTCTCAATATATTTATGAAAAACTTATTTACGTTCATAAAAATCAAACTAAATTTAGGAAAAACAGTGATCTCCATCAATTAAATTTAAGAAATATAATCAAACTAGCAGTGCATATTATCTATAACTCGCACCGTAACAGGCTCCATAAAATCTCTAACTCCTTCCCAGGTCAATGTATACGCTTCTACAATAAACTTCCAATCGACGCATTTAAATTATCCATGGGTAAATTAAAAAAAAATATCAAAACTAGACTATGTCAAAAGGCTTACTATTGTATCTCAGATTACATAAATGATAAAAGTGTTTGGAAATGAATTGCTCTTGTTATGTTATGTTTATGATTGTATTTGTATTTAGTGTAACACAATAATATTGTTAAAAGTTGGCAATTACAAAAGTCGGCCTTGAGTTTCTTGCCAGTTTTTCTCAAGAAGCCCTGTCGCGGGAACTGGCACTTAAATTCACTTTCACATTCAAGATAGTGTGATGAAAGTGAATCTAAGCTTTGCGGATTTAGAGTAGTAATGATTTAGATACATGTTCTATTTCTAGTTCTATAAGCAATCACCACCGAAGATGAAGGAGATGGAGGAACACCAAGTGGTCGCCGATCCGTTGCCAGCCTATACTCCTTCCTTTTTCTCTTTCTGGTGACATCACTCACTCGTAGGAACACACAACCCTCAAGGCAATTATTATTTGGTTGCGGTATTCTGTGAGGCGGTAGTACATCTCCAGTCGGGCTGTTTAAAAAATACGCTATGCCCTACCTCTCTTTTCGCGAGAGCTTCGTTTGTAAGTCAGCAGTACAGGTGAAGTTGGCTTTGGTTCAAAGATGTTGATGAACCACTACACCCCATGTTGATGGTGAAAAATTGATTTAAGGTGAAGTTAGATTTTCGAAATCAAATAATCGGCTTCAGCTTAGGCGGTTGTACCAGGTTGAAATTTGGCATGCAGGTAGCTGTTATGACGTAAGCATGCGCTAAGAAAGGATTTTAGATAATAGCTGTGATAATAGGCTATTTTCCAATGTTTAAAACTTGTATAAATTATTTAAGAATATCGTAAAATACACAAAACTATAAAGATCTGCAAACTTTCATTCTAATATCTTCAGTCGAGATTTTTTTTTTTTTTATACTACGTCGGGTAGCTGACAAGCATACAGCCCGCCTGATGTGAAGCGGATACCGTAGCCATATTAACGTTCGCAACATAAAATATCGCTCGCGCGCCGCCACCCCCGCTGCCACCGCAGCATCTCCTTCTTTTCTGGTGACCTCACTCACTCGCAGGAACACAACAACCCTCAAGGGAATTGTTATTTGGCTGCGGTATTCTGTGAGGTGGAGGTACATTCCCCAGTCGGGTAGCTTACAATTACGCTCCCTACCTCTCTTTTCGCCAGAGCTTCGTTTGTCAGTCAGCAGGGTGCACCGCGTGCAGGTGAAGTTGGCTTTGGTTCAAAGATGTTGATGAACCACTTACACCCCGAAGCGTTTTTTTCAGCGTCGATCAATGTTTGGCGGGAAAGTCCATTTTAAAAGTATGAAATTATTAAAAAATAATATTTTAATTGGAGAAGCAATAAATAATGCTATAACTTTTATTATGATACTAATCACATAAACATGATATTTAACATAGCTATCGTACAAATTTCTCATTTGATGCATACAAAATACAAACCTGTGACGTCATACGTCGGTAGTCTTTTGTATGGCGCGTTTTCGTTACAGTCTAAAAATTGTGATTTTCAAATTACCATATCTCGAGAGATTTTTTTGCTATCGAAGTAATTCTTTCACCTATGGTTATATTATGGAGACGTCCCTACATATCAAACCGAAAAAAATGTTAATCAAATAGCCTATTCTCCCGAGGTACAGGGATACGCGCATATGAATTCGCGGGCGCTATTTATTGATAAAATGGTTTATTGACAGAATCTTACCATTGTAATACATATTATTATTTCTCTTAAAATCGGATACATCATGGATATGATATCGGATACATCATGGAGATGGACGGGATACACCATGTTGCGAGCAATTACATAGCTCCTGTAACCGCTTCACATCAGGCGGACTGTATGCATATTGTCCAACCCAACGTAGAATAAAAAAAAACCATTTATATAGATAACATATTTAATCAGCTGTTTTCAGCGCCAACGAAAAGACGCGGGAATGCTCTCATTCAGAAATTTCAGTTGAAACTGAACTATTTCATACAGCAATACATCAGTGTTAATCGATTCTTTGATGCTGATATACCGCAGATGGAATGCCAATCGACATAAATCGATCTTAACGATTTATTGAGTCGATTGATATGCCGAGTAGCTCGGGAAGCGGATCGAGGGCGTGGAGTTACGTCGTGGATTATTGCTTATGCTGCCGTTGCATCCTAATTACGTATCTAATGTACGTAATGTACGAGTACATAAGTAACTCTACAACCCGGTCGAGTTAAGTTTGCACCTGTATCGATGACTTTTTAATTTAGATAAGCAAAAAACCAACAAAAGATGAAATTTTTTTGAAGTGAAAACTTCTTTAGCGGCGTTGTGCACTTTTTGGGATGGGACAAAAATGTTAAACTCGCGTCAGGACACGTGCTGATCGACAATTCGTAAAACGGAGGGAGAGTACACCGCCGGCGCGGCGTAAGGAGTAATAAAGTAATATCCCACTCTCTTTCTACCGCGCGGCGCAAATGTATGCCTGATCCTGCTGTCTATTTTTAATATTCTAATATATAAAATTCTCGTGTCACAGTTTTCGTTGCCATACTCCTCCGAAACGGCTTGACCGATTTTGATGAAATTTTGTGTGCATATCGGGTAGGTCTGAGAATCGGCCAACATCTATTTTTTATACCCCTAAACGATTAATGTATATGGCAAAACAACGTTTGCCGGGTCAGCTAGTATAATATAAATTGTCATGTTTGTGTACCATAGCGTAATAAATGAATATTGTATTTTACCACATAAATGATAATACTTTTATACTGATAAATAAAGCAATTCGTGCGTAATTATTCCCTAACCATTCCAAAATATTCAAAAATTTACAATGTTAACGTTCAAGTTTTCACTTCCGGCAATACTCCCGGTGTGCCACCCGTATTTTCAGCGAAATTCATTGAGATTATGAAATCCGTTGCCATGAAATTCAAAAATTAGAAATTCTGACTTCGGATTCGTGTAGAGCATCAAAAAGTAGTAATGTAAAGTGACCTTGGTTTTCGGATATTAATTCGAGATTTCGAAAAAAAAAATATTTCGCTATGGTGGCGCATGCTGCACGTCCGATGTTTTTCTTATAAGATGGGTAAACGAGCATGTGGGTCATCATGTAGAAAGCTATCACCACCGACCATGGAGAGAGTTGCCAGTTTTTTAAGGGAATATTATTAATATTATTGTATTAATTGTTCGGAAATACCGCTGAGAGAAGCTGATTCCACAGTTTCACCGTGCGTGGTATAAAATGTCTTAGGGGCCATCCATAAATTACGACACACGAATTTCATGATTTTTTGACCCCTCCCCCGTCCTTGTCACAGCTGGTCACATTTGTGAGACTCCCCCCCTCCCTAGTGTGACGTCACATATTTTGCAAATTTACATCTGGAGTTGCAAATGTTTCTGAGTTTTCGTTAATAGTTCAAAGTTCGTGTTAACACTTTGATTAAAATAGATTTTGAAATGTGACATCACGAAATTTAGGACCCCTCCCGCCCCCTTGTCACACTATGTCACACTTCATCGACCCCCTCCCTCCCCCTTAACGTGTGACGTAATTTATGGATGGCCCCTTAGGGAACGTACTGTAGTAGATCGCCAAATATTGACGAGCTCGGTGGCGTAGCGGTCAATGACGCGGCTTCGACACCAACGCTCTTTTATTTCTGTGCCAACGCTCGTGGGTTCGATTCCCACACAGGACAAACATTTGTGTGCATGAACATGTCTGTTTGTCTTGGTTTGGGTGTTTTCTATGTATCATAAGTATGTATTTACAAAAAAAAATGTATTTACGTATGTTTATCAGTTGTCTAGTACCCATAACACAAGCTTCGCTTACTTTGGGGCTAGATGGCGCTGTGTAATTTGTCTGACAATATTAATTTATATTTATTTATTTATTATTAAGATGATATGGATGGAATTTTAATTTACGTCGAGTTGTACGATAGTGGTAACCATGATGAAACGCGAACAAAAAACTCGCAACGCGCTGTAACACACGTCTGCCAAATTCACAATATGAAACATTTTCTCAATTTTGACGGCTTGTGAACGTTAACACGTTCGAATGTGTCCGAAAAACTCACAATAAGCACTTAGAACAGTGTTATTTCAAAGTCAAGTAAGCAACGCTAAAAAAAAAAAGATTAATTTTTATTTTTGTTTTTTATACTACGTCGGGTCGCAGACAATCATACGGCCCGTCTGAAGTGAAGCGGTTACCGTAACCGTATTAACGCCCGCAACATAATATATCACTTGCGCGCCGCCACCCCCGCTGCCAACGCAGCATCTCCTTCCCCTCTGGTGCCCTCACTCACTCGTAGGAACACAACAACCCTCAAGGGAATTGTTATTTGGCGGCGGTATTCTGTGAGGTGGAGGTACATTCCCCAGTCGGGTAGCTTACAATTACGCTCCCTACCTCTCTTTTCGCCAGAGCTTCGTTTGTCAGTCAGCAGGGTGCACCGCGTGCAGGTGAAGTTGGCTTTGGTTCAAAGATATTGATGAACAACTTACACCCCACAACTAAGCTAAAATGTCATCAACGTCAAAATTTGATGTGATAACGTTTTATAACGAAAACGCAAGACTCATTCTCACGTTCCGCCTAAGCCGAGCGTGCAAGCGAGAGCGCGGAACAAGCGATAGAGAGGCACGTTCGGCCTAAGCATTCGGCTTGCGACGCATCTTGCAACTCTCTTCCACTCCATCGGCCGATGTTTTTTTATGACGTTTTCACTTAAAATTATCGTCCGTAAACCGACTTTACAAACAACCAATTTTTTTTTTGCTATTATAGAATTATTTATTGTGATATATTTATCTGACATGATAATAATTTAATTTTAATTCCTACACAATGTACTGTTTTACAAAGAAACAACCAAGAACTGACTTTGAAGTGGCTACGAAACTAAAACCTGTTATAACTATGTAGACAATTTCCTCATTTCTTCAACATCCGAGTGTCTAGTTCAGGTTAACTACAATAGTAAAGCCGGGGAAATCGAGACGAGTATTATTTTCCTGCTACTAGCGTTTTCTGTTTAGTTACACTGGTTAGAGGTTACCTGTTTTCGTTTATACAAATAAACACACGTACCACCATCATCATCATCATCAGGTCATTTTTAGTCTCTCTCTCGTCCGTCCTAGATGGAAGGAGGATTTGGCCTACACTCCCCACGCTGGCCAGACGGGTTGGAGAGGCCTGATCGATGTTTGATAATATATTTCCCTTACTCGCCTTGTACGACATCCACGGGAAGAGACGGAGTGATTCTATTCTAGTCTGCCGGAAACCACACGGCCATAAATAAGTAAATAATTATTACAATAATAATAACTAGTAACCATAGTACAAGCTTTGCTTACTTTGGGACTGGATGGAATGTTTATTTTTATATTAGGTTGGGGAAAAAGTCTTTTCGTATTTTATATGAAAATTCAAAACATTTTTTAATAAAGTTTATTTACATTTAACTAAAGTATGTAGGTGCCATTTTGTTCGATAACTTTTTGCCATCTTGTAGGTACAGACATGATCCCATTACTATAGAAATTTTGGGACTTCTGTTTAAAAAACCACGACAAGTGGTTTTGGCAGTCTTCTCGTGATGTTAACCTGACATTGCCTAAAGAATTCTGAAGAGACCAAAACAGGTGGAAATCAGAAGGTGCAAGGTCAGGACTATACGGCGGATGCATTAACACCTCCCAGTCAAACTCTCTTAATTTTTGCTGAGTGGCTAAATATGTGTGAGGTCTAGCGTTATCATGATGAAAAATCACACCCCTTCTGTTAATTAATTCCGGCCGCTTTCTCTCAACTTTTTGCTTTAATCTCATCAGTTGTTCACAGTAGAGTTCAGAATCGATAGTCCTGCCTGGCGGTAACAGCTCATAATGAATAATGCCCTTCCAATCCCACCATACACACAGCATCACCTTGTTGCGGGTTAACCCGGGTTTTGCCAGAGTCTGTGAAGCCTGACCGGCCTTTGACCACGACCTTTTTCGCACGTTCTTGTCGTACGTGATCCACTTTTCATCACCAGTTATAAGCTTCTTCAAAAACGGTTCGCTTTCATTACGTCTTAGTAAAGAATCGCAAATGAGTACACGGTTCATTAGGTTTCTTTCAGTGAGATCGTGAGGCACCCAAATATCGAGCTTTTTAGTGTACCCAGCTTTTTTCAAATGCGCCAAAACTGTTTTGTGGTCAATTCCTAATTCTTCAGCTACGTCATAACTACTGATATGCCGATCTTGCTCCACTTTTTCAGAAATGGCATCCATTATATCCGTAACAGGGCGACCAGAGCGACGTGCATCTTTGACATCAAAATTTCCGGATTGAAAACGCTTAAACCAAATTTGTGCTACTCTCACAGACACTGCACTAGGTCCATAAAAGTCACAAATTTTTTTCGCAGCTTGCGTTGAATTTTTACCTTTTTTGTAGTAAAATTTTAAAATGTATCGAATTTCTTCATTAGATTCACTCATCTTGACAGTAAAAAAAACAAATGAAAATCACACATTTACCTAATTTGAATTTGGAATTATCTTTTTTAAAATTTAAACTTTTTAAAGATATCAAAACCTGCTAGATACAAATGATATAACCAAAGATATTTTATTACAAGTTCATACATACTATAATGCGAAAAGACTTTTTCCCCTACCTATTATTTATATATTTTAACATTGTTATTTCATTTATTCCTCTTCTATCTCCTGTTAATTACATTTTTAAATATAAATCATATATAATAAAATAAATGATTTTTAAGAAAAAATAAAAACCGACTTCAGCTGGCAACAGGGCAAATTTAAGGGTTTCCATCGAATTTTCTGTATTCCCTCACCAAACCCTGACTTGGTGAATATGGGACCACCTCGCAATCATACCCTTTCAAATAAAAAAAAAAAAAATTTGACCATACGTGCTTATAAAATTTAAGAGTTTCTCTTGATTTCCCTGGGATCCCATCATCAGATCGTGACTTGGTGAATATGGGACCACCTTGCAATCATACCCTTTCAAATAAAACAAGAATTTTGAAAATCGGTTCACAATTCGCGAAGATATCAAATAACATACATACAAAAAAAAAAATCAGTCGAATTGAGAACCTCCTCCTTTAATGAAGTCGGTTAAAAAATATAAAAAAGAGGCACCCATCGATAGCGGGGCGAAGACCCAAACTACCGGTGTAGTTATCTCAAAACTATATAACCGATTATAATAATAGATACATATTAACGACCTCTTTACCCATTTTCATCAAAATCGTACCAGACAATAGTTCATAATTAAAAACGGAATATTTATTTTCACATTATCGCCAATATCATACCACTGGAATTACTTACATTGATATTGACACTTGATTATGATATTTAATTGTTACCACTAGAATAATTTATATTAACATTCACATTATGACTATGATTTTTTAGAATTTACAATAAAAAATATAATTATACATTCCTGATTTTACATGTCAATTATTGATGTGCCACGCCTGTACTATTGTTACTTATTACTACATGTGATGTACGAGTACCTAACGTCTTTGCTAGCAAATAAATTATTTGTATTAGTATCCTAAAAACTATCCAAAATATCTTGTTGCACAATAAATTCAAAAATTGTATTTATGTTTCCTACCCATCAAACAATTTTCATCAAAATCGGACCCGAGGTTCGAGTTGTCGTGACACAAACATACATAGAACATACAACTTACTTACAGACATACAAACAATGTATTTTCGACCCAACTCAATTTACAGCCCCCTTACCACCATCACTTATAGCGATTCAATAACTGAATAGATTGCTTATTCATACTAATGAATAAGCGACTCTACTCCATTTGAAATAGAGTCGCTTATTCATTGGTATGAATACGCAATCTATTCAGTTGGATTCTATTTCAAATGGAGTAGAACGCAATAAGAGATGGTGGTAAGGGGGCAGACCTCGCTCGAACTGACAACTGACGAAGGTAACAAGTTCATTTTTTTTTTCAAGTATTTTGTATAAATGCACTGTTCTCTAAAACCACTTGTCGGATTAAAAATACTTGCATTTGATAGCAGAATTCTTAAGGAAAGTGAGAGGCTAACATTATGATATAACTATTAACAACTAAGGGAAATACATTATAAAACATCGATCAGGCCTCCCCAACCCGTCTGGCCCGCGTGGGGAGTGTAGGCCAAATCTTCCTTCTATCTGGGACGGAAGAGAGAGGGTCGTGCTCCTGTAGTGGAGACTAAAATGACCTGATAGTGATTAACAACCAAAAGGGCGGGTAAAACCACGGAGCATAGCTAGTTCATACATTCCTACAGACAAAAAAATCTGTATTGCCTCTAGTAGTGAGTGACGTGGATACAAAAATAACATCAACGTTTACGATTCACGCGCACGCGGATCGCAAACTAATTAAAATTATACTGATTCATAGTATTAGTCATTATTTCCATATTATTCCATAGTAATAATAACATGGATGACAATACACATTCTGACCGTCTGAAGTGTCATGTGGTAGCACCATTGATAAAAATTCATCATTATTTGGGGTGTAAGTGGGTCATAACATCATTGAACCAAAGCCTTGAAGCATCTTTGAAGCTCTGGCGAAAAGAGAAGTAGGGAGCGTAATTGTAAGCTACCCGACCTGGGAATGTACCTCCACCTCACAGAATACCGCAGCCAAATAACAACTCCCTTGAGTGTTGTTGTGTTCCTGCGAGTGAGGTCACCAAAGGAAGGAGATGCTGCGTTAGCAACGGTGGTGGCGGCGCGAGAGCGATATTTTATGTTGCGAGCGTCAGATCAGATCGGCCTTATGCTTGTCTGCCACCCTACGTAGTATAAAAAAAAACTTGGGAGTTACGGCATCGCGTGTATTATCTCGGAGTATTAATTCACACAAACTCCCACAGAAAAACATATAATTGTAAAACACGAAACATCATAATAAATTAAAACCGAATATCTAGAACCGCATAATCAAATATCGATCAGACCTCCCCAACCCTTTGGAGTGGTAGAGCAATTATAAAATGGGCTTGCTCGACCGGGGAAGTACCACCCTCTCACAGAATATCGACGTGAAGCAGCAATGCGTTTCGTTCGGTGAGTGAGAGATCCGGAAGCCCAACTCCTTCCCTATCCCCTCCTTCCTTCCTTCCCTTCCTCCAACTCCTTAGTGGACAACGCATTGGTAGCGCCCCTTGTGTTACTAATGTCTATAGGCGGCGGTGACCACTTTCCATCAGATGGCCCGATTGCTTGTTTGTCTACTGTATGACATAAAAAAAAAACCCCGTTTGGCCAGCGTGGGGCCAAATCCTCCTTCCGTCTGGGACGGACGAGAGAGGGTCGTGCTCCTGTAGTGGAGACTCAAATGGACCTGATGATGATGATCTAGAACCGCAAAAAACAAACTTTCTGGAGAATAAAAAATATTGCAACGCATTGCATGACGATTTTCGCTATTGTTCAAATGATAGTTTAGTACAATGTTATGAAAAACTTGACTTGGTTATTTAACTAGCTTTCACCCGCGACTTCATACACGCCAGGTAATTTCCGAAATCGTAGCGTACAGGGAGCCTACTCCGAAGTGAAAATTCAAAGTTTTGGGCAAAAATTCAGATATTTTTACAATCGAATTTCCTCTGATTGGATTGATAGATGTAGACAGAGCCTAATTTATAGTGTAAATATTGCAATCAACATAAAATATTGTCATCAGCTTTCTCATAGATCCTCTGAGCTTCGGTAGGCACGTTAAGCCGTCGGTCCCGTCTGTTGTCTTCAGATGACAGTCGTTAAGCCAAGCCTTTAGCCGTTTTGAAATCACTGGCCTCCGGCCCGCAGTTGAGCATAGTGGTTGAGTATGCTCTAAACCCCTACGATTGAGGGGAGACCCGTATCCCAGCAGTGGAATTAATAAGGGTTGAATGACGCAACATTCATTGCTGTACGGATGACAGTACCGTTTCAAGATGCACTGGTCAATTAAAAAAACGAGACCGGTGGTCGAATGGCTAGCAATGGTTTGACTCCGAGGTCTCGGGTTCGATCCCCGCACAAGACAAACATTTGTGTGCATGAACATGTCTGTTTGTCTTGGTCTGGGTGTTTTCTATGTATTACACATATAAGCATATACATATTTACATTAAAATGTATTTAAGTACATTTATCATTGTCTAGTACCCATAGTACAAGGTCTGTGCTTAATTTGGGACTAGATGGCGCTGTGTAAATTGTCCAGAAATATTTATTTATTTAATGTTTCTCGGGATTGCGTCGATGAGTGCCGAACAAAACTTGGGTCTGAGATTGAGGTGTCCCATGGACACTTCTCCAAACTCTCGGATTGCGACAGATTGAATTTAGTCCAGCTAAATCCCTAAAGAAACAAGTTTGCGCGTTTACCAAAAAATATCCCCCATTTGTCAGAGGTGATACATTAAACGACGAATTATAAATACAGAATTATAAATAAAACTATTAATAAACATATTTTCTTTCTTTCTTTCTTTCTTACAGCTAATGCGCCCCTGTGCACAAACCTTGCGGTAATATCACAGAATTGCGAGTCTCACGCGCAGTAACACAACCAGGCAAGGGGACTTTTACGCGCCGCTATCGCGCCCAGTAAACCAACCGGGCACTCAAGCGGATGGGTAGCAGGATTTACTCCCCTTTAGCCTGCAGACAGACTACTTAGGCACTCTTAAGTCGAGTAGCTCGTGGCGACCGACGCTCTGTTTCCCAAACATCGGGGATTCCTACCATCGCTAGATTAGATTAGACAGTAGGCAAGGAATAAGATAAGATTTTTAGGGTGTAAGGGACTCACCATGATCGAAATCAACCTCACGTGCACGTGGTGCACCCTGCCGACTAGCGAAAGAGGCTCTGGCAAAAGAGAGACAGGGTACAGCGGTAATTGTATGCTGCTTAAGTACCTCGACCTCACAGAATACCGCAGCCAAATACCAATTCCCTGGAGGGTTGTTGAGTTCCTGCGAGTGAGTGATCATCATGAAGGAAAGGAGTTGTTGCGTTGGCAGCGGGAATAGAGGCACGCGAGCGATATTTCGTATTACGAGCGTTTATGACTACAATAACCACTTTACAAGAGACGGGCCGTAAGCTTGTCTACCCGTAGTATATAAAAGATACATCCCTATGGCAGACCATCAGATATCCCAGCCTTGGTTTCAAGGCCCTGTTCGTACTCCATGAGCTCGGAACCCAAATACTAGGCAAGGAAGTAAACAAAACTAGTACTAACTCAACATTCCAGAATATTACCCGACCATTTACAAACCACATTATCACATAACACGGAAATATGAAAACGGCCTTTTGTTCAGGTTCATTACAGTTCAATATCACATATTTAAAACTGCACGTTTTTAACATTCTAGTACAAACAGACGAACAAACAATATGTCCTTCCTTGAGGTACTGTTACAAGGCGGAAGAATGTCAATTTGCGCGATTTCCGTACACATAGGAAAATAACGTGTTGCACGACCGAAAATGATAAATAAACTATTTATTATATATAACGTCAAATATTAAGTAGATTATTATTATTGTTAGGTATATGTTATCGATGTAGGGGATTAGAGAACGGACTTGGGCGAGGTTACTTTTGTATGAAAGTGTTAATCGAGTGGAGCAGGCGAAACGCCTAAATACGCCGAAAAGTCACTCTTGGAAATAGATAGGCTCCAAAACCATTGAACGATGTAACTTGTCACAATTAAAGACCTCGACATGCTTGAGGTTTGTTCAGAAAAAAAAATTGAACACGAAGGGTTCCGTACCATTCTCTATAAAAACGGCAAAAAAAATCACGTTTGTTGTATGGGATGCCCCCCTTAAATATTTGTTTAATTTTTAATTAATAAGTGAATATATAATTAAATATTACGTAAGTATTTCAAGCGTCTGTCTACCTATTGCCGTTATCAATTGCGAGCAAAAACGTCACGTTTGTTATATGGGAGCCCCATTAAATATGTATTTCATTCTGTTTTTTAGTATTTGTTGTTATAGCGGCAATAGAAATACATCATCTGTGAAAATTTCAAGTATCTAACTATCACCGTTCATGAGATACAGCCTGGTGACAGACGGACGGACGGACAGCGGAGCCTTAGTAATAGGGTTTCTTTTTACCCTTAATCTTCTTCTGAACCCTAAAAATTGAGATCGATCATGTCTTTGAGGAATGATCATAAAATACATTTTCCATTGAAATCAATGGAACAGCGAATCTACTCGCTCCACTCAACCTCGATTTCGGCCCCGTGGGCTAGAATCTTTTTTGTGCATGTCGCATCCGGGGTAGTATACTATTCTGATTTGGTATCAACAAGGGAGAATTACCAAGCGTTTAGGCGATTTTGCATTTTATATTATTGGAACCGATGTGTCAGGTAACAACTCAATGTTTTAGGTGCCCAATGGTGTTACATATTTACAATCCGTGGTGCACGGCAGTTGAGCTTCACTTGACATCTCTTTTAGGCTTTAATGCCTAATTTGCTATGTTGCTGTCTCTCACATTGCTAAGAGGGAAAGTCAAATTCCAAAAGTTCCTTACTCCTACTAATTTCTTCTGATTAAATTCGTTGTTAGTTCCAAGGCAGTCGTAGTTTTACCCCCGGGACTATATTGAACCTCATTGTTCATTACCATTTTTGGTGGTCGCCGCTGTTAATTCTGGCTACACAGAAGACAAAATGGTGGGAATGTGTGGTGGGCCTCAAATGAATCTCTCACTGAAACATCGTAAACGCAGCGTAAGACGGCCCCTTCTAGATAGACTGACGATCTCATAAAGATGGCGGGAGGCAGATGGACGCAAGCGGCACTGAATCACTTAATAATCTTGCGACTGGTCACAAGTTTAAGCGGGAGGTCTTAACATAGATCTCTGGCAAAGACTTCCACCTATCTATGACTGTGAGCAGGGAACGTCCTTTAGCTAAAATAAATAAATAAAATTAAAATAAATTTAAAATAAATATTCCTGTACAATTTACACACGGCCATCTAGTCCCAAACTAAGCAAACTTGTACTATGGGTACTAGATAACTGATATAATACTTAAATACATTTTGTTTTGTAAATACATACATACAATACATAGAAAACACCCAAACCAAGACAAACAGAACAGACATGTTCAGGGAAACGAACGCGACCTCGTAGTCAAAGTGGCCATTGCTAACCATTCGATCACCGAGCTCGTCAAAATGATGATGAATGATGATCAGGAAAAATTGCTCTAAACCGTCATGTTGCTAAGCGGGTCCCATTATCGAAACACCGTCCTGTGTGTCAAACAACGTGACCGGCCACGAATACACCGGCGATAATGGGGCACGTGAGCACGGTCGTGATCTGCGATTTAAAGTAATCACTGCGAAAACTATGTTTGCATATGCTGACCGACGAAACAAAGTTGGGGAAATTATCTCTAGATGGTAGCAGTTGACTTTGTAAACCGCAGAAGACATAAATACCATAATCATCATGAGTTCACATGGAACATTGTGGAGGTGACAATTAGGTTTAAGTTAATGACAACCAACTTCAGCTTAACCGATAGAGCTGTATGGTTTATATAAAGCTAAACACAATTACCGACAATCTAAGTTAAAGCGCTAAAGTATGATTTTTTTTTTATACTGCGACGGGTGGTAGACAAGCATACGGCCCGTCCGATCTGCAGCGGCTACCGTAGCCCACCAATGCTCGCAAAATAAAATATCGCCCCCCCCCCCACCACCACCTTAAAACGCAGCACTTCCTTCCTTTCTGGTGAACTCACTCATTCGCAGGAACACAACAACCCTAAAGGGAATTGTTATTTGGCTGCGATATTCTGTGAGGTGGAGGTACATTCCCCAGTCGGGTAGCTTACAATTACGTTCCCTACCTCTCTTTTCGCCAGAGCTTTGATTCAAAGATATTGATGAACCACTTACACCCCAGATTTTAGCAATCAAAAAATCCGATGATAATCATTTAAGAAAACAGCGTTGCAGTCTTGCAGTTCATTCTTCTTCGTCTTCAGACATTCAGTTCATTCGTCTTCAGACATTGTGCTGAAATGGATTCTTTTCTGCAGGGTTGGCATGATTAAATCAGATTGTTTTAAAACAGTGTTTAAGTCAAAATTAAAACTGTATTATTTTTTACATGCCTGCCAGGTCAATAATATATTAAATATTAGAACAAAGGCATTAACAAAAGAAACTAACCTAACCGAACGTGGGGGTCAGGATTTCCCAAAGGGCGAGTCGCGACCAGGCTAAAGTAAATATTTTTTTTTACTACATGGAGATCAGCAACACTAAAGGGTCGCCGATACGTTGCCAGCCTATACACCTTCCTTCCTTCCTTTCTGGTGACCTCACTCACTCGCAGGAACACAACAACCCTCAAGGGAATTGTTATTTGGCTGCGGTATTCTGTGAGGTGGAGGTACTTCTCCAGTCGGGCAGCTTAGTAAATACGCTATGCCCTACCTCTCTTTTTTCCAGAACCTCGTTTGTCAGCCAGCAGGGTGCACCACGTGCAGGTAAAGTTGGCTTTGGTTCAAATTACACCCCAATTTTTTTATTTTAACAAAACCGTTACCTATGTTATTTTTTTACCTAAACTATTAAGATACTATTATGTTGCACATTTAACAGATTTCTTAAATCAAACGCACAGCGTACCGCGGTATACTGAGTTATTTATAATGGTATGTACACACGTGCGGTCTGTACATGGCCGGCACGAGACTGTCGGCCCGTCTGGACGCGCATTCCATCAATTGATGGGATAAACTACAGTGAGTTCACACAATATTGGTACATTCGACTGACGAACTCGGTGGCGTAGCGGTCAATTACGCGGCTTCGACACCAACGCTCGTGGGTTCGATTCCCACATAGGACAAACATTTGTGTGCATGAACATGTCTGCTTGTATTAGTCTGGGTGTTTGATATGTATTTACAAAAAAAATGTATTTACGTATGTTTATCAGTTGTCTAGTACCCATAAGTCCATAACATAAGCTTCGCTTACTTTGGGGCTAAATGGCGCTGTGTAATTTGTCTGACAATATTTATATATATTTATTTATTCATGACATTATGTACAAGAATTTATTAAATAAAACTTAAAAGTCCAATTGCGTTAGAAAATACTAGATAAAAAACGAAAAATATATTTTCTTAAATTATCCGTTATGTTATTTTTTCACAAACATCAAACTAAAATAACATAACAAAAACGAATGATTCTACAAGGGTTTCGTTTGTTCATTCCTACGTCGAACCCTAGAAATCTATATAAATAAAAATGGATGTAGCTAAGCGCAGAATTCGAGAACGGCTCGACCAATTCTGCAAATTTTTTGTTTTAATATTTTCTTTAAGGTATAAGGATGATTCTTATGCTGATTTCTTATGGTGGTGGTGGTGGTGTGTTAGTGGTAAAAGGCCTAAAATTGCGAGGAAAACACCACTTTCTACCCATGCGAAGCTAGTTCTAAAACTAAACATTAATATACATCCTGGCAGATACTAAAATAAACAATAAAATATGCAAAAGTAAACGAAAAATTACACAGAATATTATTTCCATACAATATGGAATTTACATTTTGAACCAAAGATGATTAAAATAAAAATAAAAAAAACAGTACATAATAATTATAGACTTTGTCATATATGCAAAGCAGTCTCATGGTGACCATGAAGCTTTGAGAGTTATATTCAGTTATCAACTTCAGTTCTAAGAATTTTTCAGTACATTTCATAATATTATGATACTAAAAATATACAATACATACCTACTAACAATAGTTTACTCATTCATCATCATCATCATTTTCAGTCTCCACTACAGGAGCACGACCCTCTCTCGTCCGTCCGCGCGTTGCTAACGCAGCATCTCTTTACGTCTGGTGACTCACTCGCAGGAACACAACAGTCCTCAAGGCATTGTTATTTGGCTGCGGTATTCTGTGAGGTGGAGGTTCCCCAGTCGGGCAACTTAAAAAATACTCTATGCCCTACCCCTCACTTTGCCAGAGCCTCGTTTGTTAGTCAGCAGAGTGCACCACGTGCAGGTGAGGTGGACATTGGTACAAAGATGTTGATGAACTTACACTCCAAAAGTTGAGGTTGTTTTGGGAATGTCTTGGATATAGATTTGAGATCGTTTATTTAAAATAGTGACTACGATAGACGATTGGCGCATTGCGCAATATCTGTAAGAGCCAATTCACGCGGCGCCACTGTAACTGTCATTACCAATTAGAGGTATATTAACCATGCGGGCGACTGACCGCGCACTGCCGGGGCCCGCCACTTGTGTTGTGAACCATATGAGTAGAGCCTAATATATATTAATATCAACAACCTAATTTTTTTGGTAGGTTGTTGTTCTAACCAGGGACTCAAAAACACCTTCATAAAGGATACACATTCATAACGGTAACATATTCAATCTGTTACAGAATTATTCCTGTAACACTTATTGGCGTGTTTTAAACCTGTTTCGCTAGTAACACTTATAAAGTGTAACAGATATAACGTTTCTGTTACCAATCTGTTAGAAAACTGTTTCTACATTTTTCTAGACGTGTGTACCTACGCACCATACTGGTACGCGCCGCGTGAGCTGTAGCAATCGGTATAGTTATGCCAATGTAAACCTTATTGGCTGTAACAGTTATTGACACTTATAAACCGGTATTTCGTAAAACAGATTCAAAGTGTAACACTTTCTTTCTGTTTCACTTTAAAAACAGAAATGAAAAAAAATTGGTTGCCTGTAAAGTCGGTATACGGGCGAAAGTTTTACGTGACAACGACTTTGAGTGGTAAAATGTTTTCGAGTGGAAGGGACGCATGCCTTTCACTTTTTATGTCTGTCTCTCTCGCTCTTAGAAGGGACGCGTGCCTTTCACTCGCTCTCATTGTAAGCGCATAACGTGAGCCAGTTTCTTGAAGTGTCACCCGGCTAACCAATTTATAAGACGTTGTCACGTCAAAACACTGTTCATAACACTCCATTCGGTTACCGTTAAAGTCCCTGGTTCTAACCATCAACATCTAAAGATCAACTGATGATGCCTCGCGTACAGGCGAAACACGTGTTGCAGAGACGACTACGGCAATCGACGCAATACTAACCATTACTAGCTAAGGCACATTATTGTCTTGGTCCGTAAAAAAAAAATTTATGTTGATTAAAAAAGAACCTTGTCCACGACAGGGGTGTGCGCACGCCATTTCTAAAGTAAACCGATCAGGTGCATACTCAGCGGCTATTTACACCCCTTAGTGTGCGCATATTGTGATTGGCAGTAAAAAAAAAACTAGCTATGACACATAGGCTATATATACCAACATGTGACGAATTTTGAAAAACAAGAAGTGCGTATTCACGTGCTTAATACATATAAAAAATATTCATAGTATTTTCTTATTGGTATTTTATTTGAAGCTAGTTTTGGAAAGCTTCGGAAAATCTTCGCCACACAGATACCCCAATGCTTGAAGACTAAAGTCTTCAACCAGTGCGTCCTCCCTGCCATGACGACGGTCAGAGACTTGGACAGTGAGGTAAGTGAGCATCGGACTGGTCTACAGGCGCAGCGAGCGATCGAGAGGCTATACTCGGGGTTTCACTGCGGGATCGCTGATTATAACAAATAAATAGATAGTTAATAGATGCTAGTGGTCAAACACTGTATGTTATTCCGAGTCTAGTAATAGTAAAGGTTCAAAGTATCCCCAGTTTTTCTAATTAATAAATCTATTTTGCAAACTTCCAAAGTTGCTGGTAATTTTGGAAGTTATTAATAATATTTCCGGAAGTATTCCTGAAATTTCTGATTTCTGAATTGTACTTCGGAAACATTCCGAAGTTTTCACCACTAATCTACACACACATTTGCACGTATACAGACGCAGTCTGTTTGTATTGTCGTTTTTGTACCTAGTAAAATAAATATTGCTGTACGTATCTCAACAAACTTCCCCTTTGAATTCCAGTTATAATTTATTAACTAATATTAATCAACATAATACAATCAGCGACGTTATCAGTTAGATACGGGCCCATTATCGTCCACTTATCCGTTCGGTATATTGCCTTTAGTCGTTAGCTACAATGCAATATCTCTTTTATGAATGGTCTTCACTTAATCAACTGCCCACGTTTATCTTAATAAAGTTTATCACGAAAGTGTTTGACCGTGGACAATTTTATCCTTCCACTAGCGGCCGTCCGCGATTGCGTTTGCATTGACTTCGGCAAATAAATAATTATATTGTTAAGAATTCCTTTTCGTATGTTTGGAGAAATTGTAGCAAATCGACGGTCCCTACGTATAAAGCGACATGTCAAAAATGGCAATTTTTTTATTGCATAAATTGCTATAGATTGCCCCTAAAACACATTTTCTTTTTTATTTTATTGATTGTATATAATTAAAAAGTAAGAAATTAATTCATTTGTCCAATAATAATATTCTTTAATTACTATATTGTAGTATAAGCAGACATGTCTGAAATGACATGTCGCTTTATACGTAGGGACCGTCGAAATATACGTCTTATTATCATATAAAAAAATCAAGTCGAAACACGAAGGGAATCTCAAGATTTTTGATGTCATGTTCCATTAGAAAATTATTAATAGCGTGACAAACATCAAATTCTTAGGAGTACACATTGATGCAGACTTAAATTGGAATACAGAAATTGGAGCTGTAGAAAAGTCAATAAGTTCTTCTTGCTATGCACTTCGTAGTCTCAGAGACGAGCTGACTATTCAACAGTTAAAGATAGTGTACTATGCATTAATTGAAACAAAACTACGCTATCGTATAGCATTCTGGGGCAATAGTTTTAAATGTAATGTGCAAAAAGCCTTTATAGCTCAAAAAAGGGCTATACGTATTATGGCAAGAATTCCGTCTTGGGAGTCCCGTGTACCTTATTTCAAAAGTCTTGAAATTTTAACTGTACCTAGTTTATATATCCTGGTCCTTTTAAATAACTTTCATAAGGAAAGGCACCTATATGAGTCTGAAGAGGAAATGATAGAAAGAGAAAGGACCCGCAGGACAGACAGACAGGAATGCATCCTAATCTGAAAGTGATAAAGCAAGGTGTACCTTATCAAACAGTGGTTCTTTTTAACAGGCTGCCTATAGAGTTAAAAAGTGTACGTAGTCGAAAAACTTTTAACACAAAATTAAGAGCTCTTCTTGTGGAGAAATGTTGTTACTCATTGGAAGAATTTTAATGTATTAGTTTAAGTAGTTTAAGTAGTATTAAGTTTTGTTTATAATACGCATTCGAACACAATATTTTTTGTTAACGAATAAATAAATACAAATAGTATGACTAAGACATCACGTTCAATACCAAATATCTTTAAATAAGATCATCATCAGCCTGTATCTACCCACTGCTGGATATAAGCCTTCCCCAATGCTTTCCACCAGATACGATCCTCCGGCTTCTGCATCCAGCCGCTTCCAGCCGCTTTCTTAAGGTCATCGGACCATTTAGACCCAACACTTCGTCGTCCTTCGCGCGGCCTCCAGGCCTCTACTCTAATACCTTCCTCCCACATCTGCCATCACTTACTCGGGAGATGTGACCGGCCAATTGCCACTCTAAGTCAGCTTGCAAACTCTAAAGGTTATGTCGACAACTTTGGTTCTCCGTCGAATTTCTTTGTTCCGGATTTGATCCCGTAGAGAAACCCCAAGCAAAGCACTCTCCATCGCTCGCTGCGCAATCTTTAGCCTGTGGACCGACTGGTCCAATAATATCGATATTTTCTATTTAGCACTAGTTTGGTATATCTTAAACATTTTAGACCACTTTATGGAAGTCTCCTTTTTGCATAACTACATCCAAGTATCCTGTGTGTATGCGTGTCAATCTAGGCCAGTGTTTTTCAAAGCGTGGATCGTGACCTCATCCAAGCCGCGATAAGGGGGTCGCGGAAGGTCGCAAAGTTGTAAAAAAACAACGTTCAAAAAGATATTTTTAGATACTTCATTATATTTGTTTTATTTATTGTATTAAATTTTATAAAATGTACGTATTTGATATTTATTATATAATAAAATACATACTGGTTAGGAACTTTGGACGGGGTTGCAAAATATTTTCTATTAATACATATAATATTTCTAATATTGTAACTATAAAAATATTTGTAGTTCATTCACCAACAGGAGAAGGGACATATTACATATCAAGTGTGCATTTGGAGTCGAGCAGCGAGGCGAGGTCTCTAAACGGACAAGAGTGATACAACTGGAGATTACCCCCGAATAATATAGTGTACTATTATATACCACACTTGCAAGAAATATAAAAGAAAATAATTGCACATACTGTCGAGGATATCGGTTTCTTAACCTTCCAGGATTCTCAATAATTTTTCAAGTGCCCTATTTTTAGGAGTAATTTGCGTCAACATGTAAACAAACCTCCACTTATGTCTCGGCACAACCCAAAAATCACCCCATTGTTGGGATTCAAAGATGTCGTACGCACGCGTAAAGTAATATTTTTACGCGTCAAAGCAGTTTCGTTATGTATTAAAACTAAGCGCCATCTATCACAACAAAACAAAAATAAAGAATTTTCTTATTTGTTCAAGAGATGGCGTTATAAGTTTTTTTTTTTTTTCTGATTAAGTGTCGCGTTGATCACAATGAAAAAGTAAAAACTAGTTTCGGTGTTTATTTTTTAGGGTTCCGTACCCAAAGGGTAAAACGGACCCTATTACTGAGATTCCGCTGTTCATCCGTCCGTCCGTCTGTCACCAGTTGAAATTTTCACAGATTAGATTATATTTCTGTTGCCGCTTTAATAACAAATACTAAAAAACAGCATAATAATTATATTTAAGGGCCCATACAACAAGTGTGATTTTTTTTGCTCGTTTTTGCTCGATATTGATAACAGCAACAGGTAGACGCTTGAAACATTCACAGAATATTTAGTTATATGTACATATATTCACTTTAAAAATAAATAATTAAAATAAAACAAATTATTAAGGGTGGCTCCCATACAACAGACGTGATTTTTTTTGCCGTTTTTATAGATAAAGGTACGGAACTCTTGGTTCGCGAGCCCTACTCACATTTGGCCGGTTTTTTTTTGCATTTTTACTAGCAATTGTGAGAGTGAATAATGAGCCACTTATCTCTCTCTCCAGATACTAGGTAGTGATTAGAAATTACAGAGCAAATTTAGTACAAAAGAATTTCATTTCCAACCACATAGAAAAAAGATGATCACTCCCGATATTGTTACCATTCTTTTTTTGAATAACCTTATACTATAGAAGCAAATTTAAAGCCGTATTTATGTATTGTAAAACCATTTGTTATGGAAGAGTGGCTCCTTCTGCCATAGGTGTCTCCCACTTAAAAGTAGGAGCCCACCCTCCACATTCTAATTTGTAAATTGTAAATGTACGTTGCAATGCAACCGCACAATTCGACGTATCAGCAATTTACGCTATGTGAGACATTTATACATATTTTAAGTTCAGTTCGTAATTCGCCAAGTTACGCGGCGTACGTGCTCCTATCAATAATCATTATCAATTGTATCAATCAGTATCAATTATCATCATCATCACTCACATAACTTTAAGTTGATATAATACAGACAGTTTCCCACAAGTCCAGTAGCCTATCATTTTTATTCTATCATTACAAATTATCAAATATCATTCAAAGGTGTGTCCAGGCCAATCAATCAATAGACCGTACAATAAAAGAAATAAACATTTTTCATTTTCATTAAAATCAATAAATGGCAACATTGGTTGCACAAATAAACGTTTACTGCAGCGTCCCCTGGTGAGTTGGCACCGTAACACCTCAACATCTAAGGACATGCATCAATCAAACCCGAACCCATTACTGAAAACCGCATCAAAATCGGACTCGTAGTTATAGAGATACATGGCAACATTGATTTGCACAAACATCCTAGCACCCCAAACGCAAATACCGTCTCCGTTCCGTCGTGGATAAAAAGTATTACTTTTGACAATGACTGACCTGCGTGTCCCGCAGGTCGGGCTCGCTGGCGGCGGCGGGCAGGTCCGGCGCCGGGGCGGACTGGCCCGCCCCGGCGCCGCACACGTCCCCGGCGCTGGCGCTGAGCGCGCGGCGCCGGGACGAGCTAATAACAATGACTGACCTGCGTGTCCCGCAGGTCGGGCTCGCTGGCGGCGGCGGGCAGGTCCGGCGCCGGGGCGGACTGGCCCGCCCCGGCGCCGCACACGTCCCCGGCGCTGGCGCTGAGCGCGCGGCGCCGGGACGAGCTAATAACAATGACTGACCTGCGTGTCCCGCAGGTCGGGCTCGCTGGCGGCGGCGGGCAGGTCCGGCGCCGGGGCGGACTGGCCCGCCCCGGCGCCGCACACGTCCCCGGCGCTGGCGCTGAGCGCGCGGCGCCGGGACGAGCTAATAACAATGACTGACCTGCGTGTCCCGCAGGTCGGGCTCGCTGGCGGCGGCGGGCAGGTCCGGCGCCGGGGCGGACTGGCCCGCCCCGGCGCCGCACACGTCCCCGGCGCTGGCGCTGAGCGCGCGGCGCCGGGACGAGCTAATAACAATGACTGACCTGCGTGTCCCGCAGGTCGGGCTCGCTGGCGGCGGCGGGCAGGTCCGGCGCCGGGGCGGACTGGCCCGCCCCGGCGCCGCACACGTCCCCGGCGCTGGCGCTGAGCGCGCGGCGCCGGGACGAGCTAATAACAATGACTGACCTGCGTGTCCCGCAGGTCGGGCTCGCTGGCGGCGGCGGGCAGGTCCGGCGCCGGGGCGGACTGGCCCGCCCCGGCGCCGCACACGTCCCCGGCGCTGGCGCTGAGCGCGCGGCGCCGGGACGAGCTAATAACAATGACTGACCTGCGTGTCCCGCAGGTCGGGCTCGCTGGCGGCGGCGGGCAGGTCCGGCGCCGGGGCGGACTGGCCCGCCCCGGCGCCGCACACGTCCCCGGCGCTGGCGCTGAGCGCGCGGCGCCGGGACGAGCTCTTGTCGCGGCCGCGGTCCTTGCCAGACAGGATGTTCTTCGTTTTTGACAGAATGTTTAGCGGCTTCATTGATTTGCGCACCTGTAGAATAGTCAAACAATTTCAATTAGGTACCTATTTGAAATATATTTTTTAAATAAATGAAGGATTACAAACGATAAGTGATATCACTAGATTATATTCAAAACTATCGGCATCAACTCATAATCATCCCACTGTTGGAATACGGGTCTTCCCTCAAGTCGAAAGGGTTTAGAGCATACTCTCATCATCATCATCATCAGGTCATTTTAGTCTCCACTACAGGAGCACGACGCCCTCTCGTCTGTCCCAGACAGAAGGAGGATTTGATCTACACTCCCCACGCTGACCACACGGGTTGGGGAGGCCTGATCGATGTTTCATAATGTATTTCCCTTAGTCGCCTTGTACGACATCCACGGGAAGAGACGAAGTGATTCTATTCTAGTCTGCCGGAAACCACACGGCCATAGTACGGTACGTAGTAGAGCATACTCTACTACATGCTAACTGCGGGTTGGTGGAGGTCAGTGTTTTCAAGCCGCCTAAAGGCCACTAACTTGGCTTAACGACTGTCATCTAATGATTATGTATATGCTGGCTGTTGGCCTTGTCCTGCCAATGTCATCATAATCTTTTTTCGTAAAATTTCCTGACATATGAATAGCCGATGGGGTCGAAAGGTTCTCGAGTGGAGACCACGTACCGGCAAGCGCAGCGTCCACCCACAAGGTGGACAGACGACCTCATTAAGACCGTAGGATCGCGCTGGATGCAAGCCGCTTCCAACCGGTCTTATTGGAGATCTAGAGGGGAGGCCTATGTCCAGCAGTGGACTTGCAATGGCAATGGCTGAGATGATGAATAGCTATTCTGTTGTCCGGATGGAAACAAATCCAACAAATCAAAGATCATAAAAATTGATCCCGCTGTTCTTGAACTTTTGTTCTATTCAATAAGTAATAAACAACGTTTACTATCGAAGAAATTTCAAAATTAAATTAAATATTCATACAAATTGTTCGATCTGTTCATCACTTAGGGGCCATCCATACATTACGTCACATGTTAAAAGGAGGGGAGGGAGTCGACGAAGTATGATAAGTATTGTGTGACAAGGGGGTGGGAGGGGTCCTAAATTTCGTGACGTAACATTTCAAAATCTATTATAATCTAAGTGTTAAAACATGAACTTTGAACTATAAATGAAAAACTCAAAAACATTTGCAACTCTAGATGTAAAATTGCCACATATGTGACGTCGCACTAGGGTGGGGGGGGAGTCTCATAAATGTGACCAGCTGTGACAAGGACGGAGGGAGGGTTCAAAAAATCATGAAATTCGTGTGACGTAATTTATGGATACCTCCCCAACCCGTCTGGCCAGCGTGAGGAGTGTAGGCCAAATCCTCCTTCCGTCTAGGACGGACGAGAGAGGATCGTGCTCCTGTAGTGGAGACTAAAATGGACCTGATGATGATGATGAATTTATGGATGGCACCTTAAGTGTAAAATACGACCATTATCTTATTATTTTGATGCTAATTCCAAATGTATTTACGTATGTTTATCAGTTGTCTAGTACCCATAACACAAGCTTCGCTTACTTTGGGGCTAGATGGCGCTGTGTAATTTGTCTGACAATATTTATTTATTTTTATTTATAAACAAGTTAGTTACGTTAATGAAAAGAACTACTCAGTCGCAAAGTTTGCCATATCCATCCATCTCAGCTATAGAAAAAGTTATTGATTTTGGAACTTAAAAAAACGTCCAGAATATGTTATCAAACCCTTTATTGCCCTTGGCACTACTGCTTGGCACTATCAGTAGTGTCATGGGAAATAACTGCAGTCATTTGTAAGAGTAGCACTCAAGTCAAGCGAGAGACGTTAATATTCCTACGAGTTTCCCTACCTGCTTGCAGAGGCGGATTTGTAGTATTAGCCGCCCTAGGCAGTGTCTTGGCCGCCCTAGGTCGTATCGTGGCCGCCTTAGGCTGTATCTTGGTTCTTATTAGCTGACTCCTTATTCCTTATTATATAGTATCTTGGTTCTTATTTATAAGCTTTATAACTGTTTATATAATTCTTCTCCGTAAAACCGCTGTGGCAGACTGTAATTTTTAATTACCCTTCGGTAATGCCCTACTTGGCCGTGTGGTTTCCGGCAGACTAGAATAAAATCACTCCGTTTCTTCCCGTGGATGTCGTACAAGGCGACTAAGGGAAATACATTATCAAATATCGATCAGGCCAAACTAACCCGTTTGGCCAGCGTGGGGAGTGTAGGCCAAATCCTCTTTCCATCTAGGACGGACGAGAGAGGGTCGTGCTCCTGTAGTGGAGACTAAAATGAACCTGATGATGATGAATGCCCTACTCCGGCCGCCCTAGGCCCGGCCCTACTTGGCCTTAAGAAAAATCCGCCATTGCCTCCTTGTATTGCGTCTATATGTTGCAACAACCGCTTCACATCTAGCGGTTAATATGCTTTATTTATACCCGGTATAATACCAACAAGGAGCTCGATGACGTAGTTGCGCGTGTCAGTCTAATCGATCCCACAAGTTAAGCACCGTCGACCGCAGCCTGTCTATGGATGGGTTTATTTATCTCGAGCTCCTTCGTGCTTCGGAGGGCACGTTTAGCCATCGGTCTCGGTCGTTGTCTTTAGACGTCAGTCATTAAGCCAAGTCAGTGGCCTTTGGGCAACTTGAAAACACTGGCCTCCACCAACCCGCAGTTGAGCAGCGTGGTGAAGTATGCACTAAAGCCCTTCGATTGAGGGGAGACCCTTACCCCAACAGTGGGATGATACTGGGCTGATGCCGATAATACCAACAAAAGTAATTACACAAAAATTAAAAGAACAACACAAAAATACACACCTTATACTTAATAGTCGCGGGATGTACAAAGTTCCCATCATCTTTATCTTTATCAGGAGGGTTATTCCTCAGCCCCAACACCAGCATATCATCCAGAGACGCCTGCAGGTGTCGCCGCCGAGACGGCCTGGCTTCCTCGTGGCTCCTCGACGAGTACATCGACACGGAGTCCATACTGGCCTTACTCGTGCCTCCCGATATCACCGTCACATTCTCCACAGACTCGTTAGACTGCCAGTCCGGAGGCTGTCGCGATCTCTCCTCGTAAATCTCTACCGAATTAAACGTCTCAGCCACTCTATCTATCTCCAAGTTCACATCCAACTGCTGAGGTATATACTCGTAATGATGCCCCTCATTTTCCGTGTAAACCTGGTCGTACACCACGCCGTTGGCTTTGGAACTCGACGGTACGTTGCCATAAACATTATTGTAGTTATAATTATCGTCTTCCTTGCGAGGACTCACGTGGCGAACCGTTTGGAGATCGTTCGAGTTTAAAATCACGTCATCCATGTTTAGAGGTCTACCTTGCCCACCGAAACCATCCACGACTGGTGTAGTGTTGGAAAGGAAAGATCCATCAGCATCAAAGCTACTGCAACCGACCAACCCGACCGGTCGTCGAGGCACCTCTTGACGGAACCTATTAGGAGGTCCCTGCTGAACGAAATCGACGACCAGTATTCTGTCAGCTATGTTGCGGCAATCGTTGTGGAAACCGATACCAGAATCACTGTTGCTCGATGTTGTTGTCACTTCACTGTGATTACTCGGCTGAGGCGAGTTTGCTACGAATTCTTGGCCTTCAACCCTAGCATCTTCGTGCCGACAAGGCCTCCTATCGCGCGGCACTCGAAACACAGGTCGGTTACACCTCGAAAAGTTGCCCGCCAATGGGCTATCACTTTTCATGGCTAATTTAGAAATCTGTTGAAGATTTGGACTCGTACAATCGTCTGCGGACAAAGAGTACATCCCTCTTATGACTCCTACAACATATTCCGCTGACGGGGGGAACTCCAAACATCTTTCAGCGACTGGATCTCTCGTGCAGACAATTTGGAACTCTCTACCGCGGACAATATGAGCTTCATGCTCAGCCATTCGTGGGTCTACAGCGAAGACGTGGCAACTGTGTGATGCTTCGGACTCTGGACTTTCAGCTGCTGTCACTAACCCAAAATACCGTCTGTCGGCTTCCGAACCGCATCCAGCGTAGACGATACGCTCTCGTTGGTATTGAGCAAGGATTTGTCCTGACGGGCGACGAAGAAGTAAAGAGTTTGGAAGAACAGAGAGCAGTACAGGAGTAGCAGGTCGTCGCTCTTGTCTTAATTTCCTGACTGCTGTTCGGACGTTCCCGGGAGCTGCGTTGGGGGTAGCTTGTGGTGTTTCTATGGTGCCCAGGTAGCCGACGACAGCGCGACACTCGAGCCGAGCCATGTGAATAGGAGTTAACTGTGCGCGTGTGAGGTTCTGTAGGATCTCGTTGACGCCCGAAGTGCTTGGCGCCGCGTGACAACCTGTAAAAAATATAGTATATTTTTTATGATTCGGCATTTGTCATAAAGGAATTAAGAGCGAGCGTGAGAAGTACTCTGACTAAACTGATTAAGTGCTGCATACAAACTTTCTAATCTACATAAACAACTTTCCTTTCACTAAGTGACATGAATATTGACTACTCTCATTACATAAATTAATGAGATTTTTTAATTATTATGACGAGCCCGGTGGACGAATGGCTAGCAATGGCTACTTTGACTCCGAGGTCGCGGGTTCGATCCCCGCACAAGACAAACATTTGTGTGCATGAACATGTCAGTTCGTCTTGGTCTGGGTGTTTTCTATGTATTATAAGTATGTATAAATTTACAAAAAAAAAATGTATTTAAGTACATCTATCAGTTGTCTAGTAGTCATAGTTCAAGCTTTGCTTAGATTGGGACTAGATGGCGCTGTGTAAATATTTATTTATTATCACATATTATAAAACAAAGTCCCGCCGCCTCGTCTATCTGCCTGAGCGCGATAAACTCAAAAACCTGAACGGATCTTGGTACAGTTTTCAATAAGAGCGAGTTCCCACTTTGTCGTGACAACAAATAATCGTGTAATTTTAAGTGTCTGTAGATAGTCTGTAGTAGACTGTAGATTTGTAGCTTGCCAATGATGTGTAAACGACAAAGTGACTGCCGTGAAACGATAAAATGTCGTAGCGATCCAATGGGAACAGCTAGATACGATAGTCGCTAAACGATAAAAAAAAATTAACGACAAACAGTCGTTATAATGGGAACAGCTAGAAACGATAGTCGTCTGACGATAAATTAACCGTTACGTCATAGTGTGAACGCGCCCTTAGGTGAACTGGCAATAGGCCGAACACATCTGTCGAGACAGTGTTGGCAGATGGGGAAGAAAGTCCTAGAGGGGCAGCCACGTATGAGGCGACGATATACTGGGGGTGCTCAATGTCACCTCCCTCTATACCTGTCGCACGTGATATGTTTGCCATGCTGTGTGTACTTCATTTTTGTCTTACAGCTAGACTTTTAAGGTCCAACCATAAGACCAGTGCCGTAAATAGCCTTTTCTGCGCCCTGTGAGAGCTTCTATAACTATGCCCTTGTTTTTTTCAGATATTGTCTAATTTAATACACGTTTTTGATGATACTGGCGTATAGGTACGTATGTGTTGGAATCGAGCACTGGGGGCGCAGCGGGAACTTATCAGGAGCAAACCGGGAAATAATAGTCCCGCCTGGTCTGGCCATTCTTGCACCCCCCAGAGTCTACGCCCTGTGCCTAGGCAGCGGTGGCACCGCCCTATTAACGGCACTGCGTAAGACTAAAGTTGAATAAAACATACTACCTACTTAAATGGAAAAAATGTTATATTTATTGTAAGACTGTTTGTACAACTATCTATACATCTATACAGATGGGGTGTAAGTGATTCATTAACATCTTTGAACCAAAGTCAACTTCACCTGCACGCGGTGCACCCTGCTGACTGACAAACGAAGCTCTGGCGAAAACAGAGGTAGGGAGCGTAATTGTAAGCTACCCGACTGGGGAATGTACCTCCACCTCACAGAATACCGCAGACAAATAACAATTCCCTTAAGGGTTGTTGCGTTCCTGCGAGTAAGTGAGGTCACCAGAAAGGAAGAAGATGCTGCGTTGGCAGCGGAGGTGGCGGCGCGCGAGCGACATTTTATGTTGCGAGCGTTAATATGGCTATGGTAACCGCTTCACATCAGGCGGGCCGTATGCGTCTTCCACACGTCGTAGTATAAAAAAAAAGATGAATAAAATTGGAATGTCTGTTTGTAATATTAAAATAACCGTTTTTTTTTACTAAATGCATTTGGATGTATACTCGGTACATATACCAAAATAACATTTTTTTACAATTTTTGTCTGGCTCTTTGTTCGATTTTAGTTCCTATTAAATACTGTTAAGAAGGTACTGCGTAGATAGCAGGAGTAAAAGCAATGTCGCTTCTTATTAAGCAGGCTTATTCTTGTTTACCATGTAACTATTATAAAAACGTCTAAATAAATAATAATAATAAATTACATCTCTACAATTTTGAACTAATTAGCATAAAACATCAATAAGTTATTTCAAAAGCCATTAAATTTTAGATGGCGAATTTAGTGGAAGTTGTTTTGATACGAATATACCGGTTTGTTGCATTTTTCTCAAAACATTTTGTAAAAATATATATTTCCAATGACAAAAACAACGTAATATATAATAATGAAATTTAAATTATAATATAATAATAATATGTTTATTTAGAGGAGCTCGATGGTGTCGTTGCGCGTGTCGGTCTAATCGATCACGCAAGTTAAGCAACATCGACTCTAGCCTGTCTATGAATGGGTTTATTTATCTCGAGCTCCTCCGTACTTCGTTAAGTCGTCGGTCCTGATTGCTATCATTAGACGACAGTCGTTAAGTCAAGCCTTTAGCCTTTGGCGGCTTGAAAACACTGACCTTTGCCAATCCGCCGTTGAGCAGCGAGGTTCAGTATGCTCTATACCCCTTAGATTGAGGGGAGACCCGTATCCCAACAGTGGGATGATTATGGGTTGATGCCGATTCTGAATATCTTTATTAACACACAACATTATCCATTGTTAACAAATAGTTAAAAACTATGTCATTCATTACATGCAAATTTTGGGGTGCAAGTGGTCAACAACATCTTTGAACCAAGGCCAACTTCACCTACACGTGGTGCACTCTGCTGACTGACAAACGAAGGACAGGCGAAAAGAAAGGTAGGGAGCGTAATTGTAAGCTACCCGACTGGGATATGTACCTCCACCTCACAGAATACCGCAGCCAAATAACAATTCCCTTGAGGGTTGTTGTGTTCTTGCGAGTGAGTGAGGTCACCAGAAGGAGTTGCTGCGGTGGCAGCGGGGGGTGGCGGCGCGCGAGCGATATGTTATGTTGCGAGCGTTAATATGGCTACGGTAACTGCTTCACATCAGGCGGGCTGTATGCTTGTCTGCCATCCGACGTTGTATAAAAAAAAACCGGACAAGTGCGAATCGGACTCGAATAAACGGCCGTATCTTTTTTTGCCGAATAAACGGCCGTATCATTTTTTTACGTAAACTTAGCAGTTTGATTTTTTTTACAACTTCATGGAACCATAGACCTGAGTATACAGTTCAAATTTCAGCTTGATACCTACACGCATTCTCGACATAGAGGGTCTTAACAGACAGACAGACAGACAGAGGGACAACAAAGTGATCTTATAAGATTCCGTTTTTCCTTTTGAGGTACGGAACCCTAAAAAAAAGAACAGGCTGAAGTATAGCGTAGAGGCAGAGAATAAATAATAGTACTTATGTAATACAGGTAGCTAATATAACATAGGTAGATTGTGTTGATGCGAATCGCATCCAAAGCTCTTATCTACAAGACTCGAGTCTAATGCTCAAGAAACCTTCTACAAAGTTTGTTAGATAATGTGTGAAAAAGACTTGGTTCGCGGCTTGAGCTGCGATTCAAGGTATTTAACCTTCATTTGATGATATTATTTAACCATATCAGAACATAAAAGGGGTTTAGGATTTTTTTGTGTGTGCTGTAACAAAAGACGTGATGACCTGTGTTATATTAGGATTTATTAGTATTACTTGCAAAAAGTGTTTTTTTGCAAATTCTCACGGTATACTGGGATATGCACATACAAATTTGAAAGTGTGTTCTGGTCGTATTGGAAGCTGATGAACCAACCCATTCCCATTATATACAAGGCTAATACTCCGGTCACTCCATACAAATGCCAAATCGATTACTACTACATAAACAAATATGTCTGTGCCAGGGTTCGAAAAAATCCGATTTTTATAATAAATATCAAAAATCGGATTTTTTTATATCGGATATATATCCAGGCTAAGAAAACGAAGCGAATTTTATTCTGTAAGAGGATTAAACACTTAAAAATGTTAAAGGAATTTGTAAAATAACATAAGTGTCAAATTACTACATTTTTACCACTTTTAATAAACACTAAAAAAACAAGTACCTATTATAATAATAATCTTCATTGTTTTATTACCTCGTAAAATAAACCTTGTATGACATGAAGTTAAGGTTTGAATATTAAAAAAAAAGCTAGCCCGTGCTGGTGAATTAAAGGGGATTTCCCCAACTTTAAATGAGGTTGCCATTTTGAGAAGTAATCCAAAGTATTCTGAATTGTAGTTTTTCGCTACGTGTTGCCAGGGTAAACATTAATATCCAAAATTTTTTGTTCAGAAGACAGGAAAAACTCAATTGATATATCAAGATATATCAAGATAAAAATCAATTGATATATATCGTGATATATATCATGATATATTATCTGTTATATATATCATGATATATATCCGTTGATATATATATCGGCGAACCCTGGTCTGTGCAGAGTGTGAATGAGCGTGTGTGCGTGCAGCACCTTACAAACTGTTCCAGATTCGTCTCGGAGGGAGGTGAGGTCGATACGAGAGAGTGGGAGATGTAGAGCTTGTACTGTGCTAAGTAATATGTTACAAAATTTATATATTGAATTGTATAAAATCCTAAACCATCCACAAGGTTGTGCCAAAATTGCTTGTGCTAACAAAAAATAGAAATAAAACAACAACTGCAGAATAACAGAATTCATAAGGGAAAACATTTACAAGCATAAACATGGACATAACATTCTAAACATAAAAACATTTATATTAATAGTATTAGTGCACACATAACTTGCAGTGCGAATTAGGTGTAAATGAGTTAGTGCAGACAAACATGTGCACAACACTGAGTTAAACTGTTTCACATACCTATTTCGTAATAATCCATCTGTAAACAGTAAATAAGATAAATGTAGACTCCATTATCACACCTGTTAATGTATGGCAGGGTTTCAATGACAGGGTTTGTTTAAAGTGCATTACACACTAAGCAGACACAATATATTTAGTGTAAGAAATAGTGATACAGCATCTCTTTTCTCAGCTACAGCAGTATCTTGCTGGAGATGACACCCAGTCATCTCTGGGAACTCAGTTTGTAGAGTTACATCTAATAAAAAACTTTATCTTGGGACCAACTTTCTTAGCTGTTTTATTGGAAGTGCTCACATTACCCAGTAGAAGTTGGTTGCATCTTACATTTCAGGGGCCACTCAATATTCGCTAACAACCCACTGTTTGGTTATAATGTTCTTGTGATGATAACTTGTAATATGTGAAACATTAACTTGAATGTTCCCGTTGATCTTTATAACAGTTTGACCGATTTAGACACAATTTTCTGTAAGGGATTTGTGTTACATCAAGGATGGTTTCTAGAAAGGTATTTTTTATGGTCTCATCAGAAAGACTTCCAAAAATGACTTTTGTTTGTTAAAGTGAGTTTTTTTAATACTTGGGGCTTTAAGAATCCATTGGTAGTTTGAGTCCTGTCCTCAAAGTCTATAATAAAAACATGTAAATAAAAAAAAGTGAAACCAACTTAATTGAAGTTGTCGTCAGTGACTTCATAACAATTAAGTAAATGGTTTTTCTGGTCCTCATGAAAATGCTCATGAAAAGTAACAATGTTTTTGAATGAAAATAATTTTAAAAACCACAAATATTCCTGCATTAGCATTTTTAGACTACATAGTCATTAAATGTTAGTTAGCCCTTCCCTTCAACCCTAAAGTAAATACCTTCAGCACAAGTAAAAAAATAAACTAACCTGGATGATGCAGCATTTGAGGTCTACGCCTTGGTGGTGGATGTCTTCGCCTGGTTCTCGCTCTCTCGTCAGGCTCAGTATCTTCAGTGTCTGTCGGTGGGGAGTCTCTCGGAGCCACACTGAGTGATATCGCCCCAGGAGCGGCGGCCACCAATCTCGCTACAGAGCCGTGAGGAGCCCTAGCAACACTCGCCCCGTCTACTGCTAGCAAGGCATCCCCAGCACGCAAGCCCGCACGCTCTGCCGGCCCACCTGATGTCACCGCCGATACCACGCATGGACGTTGACCTGCGATAGTAAATCCGAAGCCTATCGCTCCTCTTGCCACCACTAAACGACGCTCCGCCGTTCGAGGGAGCGCCACCCGTCGTCGTCTTCTCCTCTGCTGTTGTGGAACCATCACAATTCACACGAACTTGCCAATTTAAAACTACTTATTCACGAAGTTTTCCAAATACATGATAAATTTCATTACTATTATTCGTCTATTTGAAAGAAGCTAAATTAGCAAACAGGTGAAATTTTAAGTCATAGAACTCAGCTGAAACTAGAAAAACTAGAAAAGAAAGTTTCGAGGTCTTGTTGTAGTAACTGACATTTAGAAAGTTTGAATGCGTTCCTAATGACAATAATGAAAAATGCTTAAAATATAATAAGAAAATAGAAAGATACATAGTAAATTAGGAGAATTTTCATAGCATAAATATGTTTTTTATGTGAATAAAATTTTGAGCATAAATAACCTACTTAGTATGCCAGCCAGTATTTTTATTTTTATTTTTGCAAGCTCAACTTAATTTTTTTAATTCTGAATGCACCAGAAGAAGGAGTAAGACTGACATTTTCGACACATGTCACTGCAGATGACATTGACATTAAATGGTTTTGATTACTCGACCTGTTTTACCATTTTTCTACTATTTTAATAGATTCAGAAGAAGCTCGCAGGGTGTTTGTATTATTAAGAAATTTACGTTTTGGTCGTCGTCGTCAACCATTACTCATCCCACAGCTGAACCACGGGTCTCTCCTTACGTTTTGATACATTTGATTATTTATTATTTATATTATGTATAATAAATTTATTACCACATCTTATATAATTCAGATTTTTTTATTATAAGGGACAAACGAACATGACTGTTCACACGCAACACTATCGCCCATGGAGATCAGAAACACCAAGGAGTCGCCGATCCGGTGCCAGATTACTCCTTCCTTTTTTTTTCTTTCTGGTGACCACACTCACTCGCAGAATTGAATATGCAATATCATATAGCAATATAATCATTTTATTTTTCGTTGTCGCTCTGTAAGATATCGGGCTATCTATATATATAAAAGAAAGTCGTGTTTGTTACAACACTTATAACTCGAGAACGGCTGGACCGATTGCCATGGTTTTTGATTTGTTGGATTTGTTTCCGTCCCGAATAGCAGAATAACTCTTAAAAACATTGGAAAATTCTCGAAAAAATAAAATAAAAGAAAAAACATTTTCCCATACAAAATGTTCGTGGTTGTCGTCAGCCTGGCGCAACTCAAGGTAAAAAAACGACTCTATGAATCGGAAGCGAATTTGGTACAAATTCTGATTGTTTTCGCTCCCATTTCATACATTTAGAATTTACGCTATTTGTATGCACATCCATCCGCCTCTTAAAACGTAGTGGTTACATTCTCTTTGGTTGTCGTAGCTGTCAAATGTGACGTTGTCGTACGTGCGTACGCCAAATGTATGCGTGCGTTCAGAAATGTATATTAAGCTCATTATAGAACAAATGTCATAGATTAAAAACAAATGTTAACTCTATTGGTCTCATTTTTATTTCTTGAAAGTTGGCTGTGATTTGTTTTGAAAACAGTTTAAATATTTATGGTTCTAAAATATTTATGCGTGCGTTCAGAAATTTAAATCAAGCTCCATAAATCTATATAATATATAAAATAATGTCGTGTCTTGGTCGGGAAAGTATTAAAAACATTGAAAAATTGACGAAAGAATTAAATAAAAGATAAAACGTTTTCCCATACAAATAGTGCCAGTTAAAAAGGATTGGAATATTTTATTAATATATTATTGAATATTTTAAAAATATTGAAAGTTGTCTGTGATTTGATAATGAAAATTTTAAAATGTCAAATCGATAGGGGTGAAAACGCTTTTCCCATGGGGTTCGAGCGCAAGAATTAAATCAGAGTAAACATCAAAAGAAATGACAATTAAAAATCACCAAAATGATAAAACCTATTTCAAAACTAAAAAAAATAAAACAAAACGTTTTTTTTTTTAAAAAATAACACTAAGGAAATCTTTATTTTTATGAAATCTTCAGTTTTTATGGATACGGGTCTTCCCTCAACCGAAGGGGTTTAGAGCGTACTCCAACACGCTGCTCAACTGCGGGTTGGCGGAGGCCAGTGTTTTCGAACCGCCTAAAGGCCACTGACTTAACGACTGTCATTAAATGATAACAACCGGGACCGACAGCTTAACGTGCCTTCCGAAGCACGGAGGAGCTCAAGATGAGCTAATGATAACAACCGGGACCGACGGCTTAACGTGCCTTCCGAAGCACGGAGGAGCTCAAGATGAGCTAATGATAACAACCGGGACCGACGACTTAACGTGCCTTCCGAAGCACGGAGGAGCTCAAGATGAGCTAATGATAACAACCGGGACCGACGGCTTAACGTGCCTTCCGAAGCACGGAGGAGCTCAAGATGAGCTAATGATAACAACCGGGACCGAGGCTTAACGTGTCTTTCGAATCACGGAGGAGCTCGAGGTAATATAAACCCATTCGTGTACAGGCTACGGTTGTTGTAAATATATGTAATCTCTATGATTAGTTTCTATGGAACCTGTTTCTATAGTAACGTGTGTGTTTACTGTCACTTGTAGAAAAATATTTTACAATTAAAACTATGAGTTTACAGTTACTATATTTTATTATTTCCACTGTGCTATAAACGCTCTGTTTCGTGTTACAACCCTTTAAACACGATCAGGTTATGGGCCCAGACCCCATACCTATATTTTTTCAGAGCATTTCGTGAATTATTTACGAAATATGCAGTCGAGTAATTTGCCATTTGAAAAGTTGGCAGGGCAGGCCAATTATAGTTCGTGGGCCTTCGCCATGGAGATGTTCCTCGTCGACCTTGATTTATGGGAATATTGTTTAGGCAGTTTGGATCTATCTACGTCAGAGGCAAAAAAGAAAGATTCGAAAGCAAGAAGCAAAATTTGCCTTATGTGTACAGAAAAAATCTACCCGATTATCATGAATTGTAATACTGCTAAAGAGACTTGGGATAAAATACAAAAAGCATATGCTGATGGAGGATTGTTGCGGAGATTGAATTTGTTGAGGAAGCTATTCAATGTAAAGCTGGAAAGTTATTCATCTACGGAAGAATATATAACTGACATTCAATCAACAAATCAGGCGCTATTGAAGATCAAAGCTGGATTAGATGACGAATTCGTCGCCATAATTATGTTAGCTGGTTTGCCAGAGGAATATAATCCGCTTGTAATGTCAATAGAACACTCCAATACAAAGATAACTACGGAAACAGTTATGTCAGCTCTCCTTAAAGAGTGTGAACGGAAAATTACAACAGCTAAAATTGTAGACTCAGCGCTTATTAGCAAAAAGGAAATTATATGTCATTTTTGCAAGAAAAAGGGTCACTATAAGTGGCAATGTAAGCAACGTAAAAGTAAACATAGTAAGGACAATGTAAATATTACTCGAGATAGTTATAGTAAGGTTACCCCAGGTAAGGCTTCATTAGTTTTAGAAACAAATTTTGTAACTCTTTTGTCATCAACGGCGAAATCTAATGAATGGGTTATTGATTCGGGAGCAACGTCACATATGACATCTCAGAAACAGGCTCTTGAAAACATTAGAGCAGAGGGTTCTAAATGTATCACTACTGCTAATAATGAACAAATTTTTTCAAAGCTTAAGGGGGATGTTTGGAATATGGGGCGTAAAGTTAAGTTTGCAGATGTGCTCTTGCTACCGGATCTAATTACTAATTTGCTATCGGTAAGTCAAATGTGTCAAAAAGGTTGCATTGTTATATTTGATGATAAGAATTGTAGGGTATTTCTTAAAGATTCTGTGAATGTAACAACTAAATCCAATCCTTTGTTAACAGCACCACTAAAGCAGGGCTTATATTCTTGCTCATTTAATTCTGTGGATACAGCGATGGTTCTCACCGTTCCTTCAAATATTGATTATGACTTATGGCATCGGCGTCTCGGTCACTTATCCGGACCGTTAATGCTTAGGTTAAGTGGAATTGTTGATGGGCTTTCATTCAAAGAGGTGAATTTGGAACCATGTGTGGAATGTTGTAAAGGTAAGTTCTCTAGACTGAAGTTTCCAAAACGAGGTGGTAAAAGAGGACAAAAATTGCTTGAGTTGATACATTCCGACTTAACAGGTCCTATGGAAGTGGACTCTTTGGGCGGAAATAGATATTATTTGATTTTCGTGGATGACTACAGCCGTAAAACATTTGGATATGCTTTAAAGTCTAAAACTGAAGTGTTAGGTAAGTTTAAAGAATTTAAAGCACTTGTTGAAAATCAGTTGAACAAAAAGATTAAGAAATTTCGTAGCGACAACGGGTCTGAATACACAAATGGAGCTTTTCAGAGTTTTTTGAAAGAAAACGGAATCGTGCATCAAACTTCTGTACCACACACACCCCAACAAAATGGTGTTGCGGAGCGTACTATTCGCACTATTGTAGAAAAGGCTAGATGTATGATTCACGACGCTGGTTTAGATAAACGTTTTTGGGGAGAAGCTATTGGTTGTGCAATTTATTTAAAAAATAGGTCTCCTACTATGGCTTTAAACAACAAAGTACCAGAAGAAGTATTTACTGGTCAAAGGGTTGATCTTTCACATTTGAAGACTTTTGGATGTAAAGCTCAGGTCCTGGTGAAAGATGGAAGTCGTAGAAAATTCGATTCCAAAACAATCGAAATGATAATGACAGGCTACTGTGAAAATCAAAAAGCTTATAGGTTTATAGATATGAGCAATCCAAAACGAGTTATACATGCTCGAGATGCAAAGTTTTTTGAGAGAACTTTTCAGCAAAAAGTAGTTCCTCAACTAGGTGCGCCTGTGTCTAAATGTACAGGCAATGTGCAGCTTGGAGGAAACACTACTCCATCGATTGTAATGATTCCATTTACGAATACTGGACAAAATGATCAGAATGAAGTAAGTACTGCTACAGGAACAATTGTGTCAAACATTCCTGATGTGAATTCTGTAGAGAGTTCAGAAACAGAAGTTCTGTCGCAGACTATTTCAAATGTGTCTGAAACCATTGAAAATATTGAAGAGGTCATTCCAGAAGAGGTTAGTAATCCTATGTCAGGATCTGAGGATGGTTTTTATGATGCTTCCGAATCAGAAGATGTGAATGAAGCTGTTCATGAAGTTACAGTTCCCGAACGTAGATATCCTCTTAGAAATAGACGTCCAAATCGAGATGAAGACTTTGTTTATGATTTTCTTGCAATTGGAGATCCAGTTTCTATGAATGATGCTATGCAACGCTCTGATAAAAAGCTATGGTTGCAAGCTATGAAGGATGAGTTTGACTCCCTAAAGACTAATTCCACATGGGATTTAGTAGATCGACCACCAGGTGTAAATGTAGTTAAATCAAAGTGGGTCTTTAAATTAAAGACTGGTGCAGATGGAAACGTGCAACGCTACAAGGCGAGATTGGTTGCAAAGGGTTATTCTCAGAAGCCTGGTGAAGATTATTTTGAGACCTTTGCTCCTGTGGTGAAAATGCCGTCTATTCGTCTTCTAGTCGCACTTGCAGCTGAAAAGAATCTACACATTCAACATTTAGATGTCACTACTGCTTTTCTCAATGGTGACCTCCATGAAAACTTATATATGGAACAACCTGAAGGTTTTGTTCAGGATGACCGCAAGGTATGCAAGCTTAAAAAAGCAATATATGGATTGAAACAAGCAGCACGTTGCTGGAATGAAAAAATACATAATCATATTTTAAAAATGGGACTAAGCCGGTCCAAATATGACCCATGTATATATACGAAGAATACAAAGGACGTATTTTTGGCAATTGCGCTTTATGTCGACGATTTTTATATTTTTACAAATAAAAACGTCGAGGCGGAAAAGATAAAACAGCATATTGCGAATTCTTTTAAAATAAAGGATTTGGGAGAAGCACGAGACTGCTTAGGTATGCAAATTATCAGAAATAAGCAAAATAGAGAAATTCGTCTTACTCAAAGGGCCTATGTGCAGAAAATTCTTAAAAAATATCGTATGGAAGACTGCAAGCCTGTTAATACTCCTGTAGAGATAAATGTTCATCTTAAACCTGGTGAGAGGAATGAAAATTTTGAGTATCAAGAAATCATTGGTTCTTTGATATACTTAGCATGTTGTACAAGACCAGACATTTCATATGCGGTTACTATGTTAAGTCAATTTAATACGTGCAACAATTCCACTCACATGGCAGCTTTAAAACGGGTATTAAGATATTTAAAGGGTACTGTAGATGTATCACTGTGTTTTAGAAAAACCAATAAGCCTCTTGTAGCTTATACAGATGCAGATTGGGGCAATCGGTCTGATGGTAAATCTTTCTCAGGCTATGCTCTAATTTTAGGTGGTGCTGCAATAGCATGGCAGTCTGCCAAGCAGCGATGTGTAGCTTTAAGCACTGCGGAAGCAGAGTATATTGCTATTAGTGAAGTCACAAAGGAAGTGATATTTTTGAATGGATTATATTCTGAACTAGATAGTAATGTAGACAAGGGTATTACAATCTATAGTGATAGCCAAAGCGCTAGTAAGTTAGTGTATTCCCCTGTACTAGGAAAGCGTTCCAAACATATTAATATAAAATATCATTTCGTGCGTGACTTAGTAGATGAAGGAGCAATTAACATTAAATATTGTGAAACTGAAAAAATGGTAGCAGACATGCTTACTAAAGGGGTTCCGAGGGCAAAACATGTTTTTTGTTCTAATCATATAGGATTAAATGGGGATGTTGTAAATATATGTAATCTCTATGATTAGTTTCTATGGAACCTGTTTCTATAGTAACGTGTGTGTTTACTGTCACTTGTAGAAAAATATTTTACAATTAAAACTATGAGTTTACAGTTACTATATTTTATTATTTCCACTGTGCTATAAACGCTCTGTTTCGTGTTACAACCCTTTAAACACGATCAACGGTCGACGTTGCTTAACTTGCGTGTTCAATTAGACTGGCACGCGCAATGACGCCATCGAGCTTCTCTATTATTTTCTACTATTCATTGTTTTAATTCCATAAAATCATAAATTTAGTTCAGCTAATATGTACCACGACATTCATTGATTGTTAGGCGGTACGAAGTTCGCCGGGACAGCTAGTTTCCAATAAAAACACCGATCACTTACTTATGTGTTATCTTCCATATACAATTTAACAAAGATATAGCTAGGCACTATCCTAGCAAGAATTCACAGGCACAATACATAAATAATTGCAGAAGCAAGAAGAGAAAAGAAAACTACAGAATTTTTACCGGTAAGCGCAGGTATGTTGCAACAAATATTAATGAAACAGCATGCGTCCGGTACGTGAGCCATCAACGGAGAGAAGTGCGAGTGCCGCAGCGGCAGGCGGCGCTTGCGACGAACAATCGGGAGGAACCCGAGGAACCGTAGCATCTTCCGACACGACGCGGCCGCGGCGCGACGATGCTCGACGACTGGTTTACGACTGCAGATAATTATTTTAAGTTTGTATGTAATGTGTATTGTATTTATGTATTTGTGTATGTTACATGTATATTATAAACTAAATATTTATATTATGTCATATTTACTTGTATATATTTTATATACTTTATTTATGTGACTTCGCCACAGGTTTAACAGCTCACTTGCAATTTTTTGAAAATTATTTGCAGATTACCTAGCAGCGAAATATGTATCCAGAAACATTAATATTTAAAATGTGTTTCTTATTTAAAGGCATGTCTATATTAACATGAATGTTTGCGGTCAATAATACAAAATAGCTCTATCTACACCAATCACAGAAAATAACGTTCAAATTGTAACGCATGGGATGTTTCTCATTTAATGACTGTTGAATCTAACTAACTACTAATACTCGTCGTGTGAACGTAGGTATACGAGTGAGTGAGTCGCTACGATAACGATTGAACTTTACTAGAATCGATCCACTGGTAAGTTAAGTAGGTTTTGGTAGATTTGGGGTTTTATACTTTAGTAACAATTTTAGTACATTCGGAATTTGAGAACGTTAACATTGATTGCTGGTGGTTTTGAAAAAGAATTTTTGATAGAAATAACCACGTTGTTTTATTTACAATAATTAATATTAATTATTGCTTGTTTCTCTGTAATAAAATATTTTAATTATTAACACATCAAAATGGCTGTAAGTATTGTATTAATAAATGTTTAAAATAACATAAAATACGTTCATTTTATACACTTATTTTTATTAGAAGGAAACTAACCAATACTGATAAAAAATTTCAGAAAAAAGGAAAAGCAAAGATTAGCAAAGTGAAGAGGAACAATCAAACTACAAATAAAATGAAAAAACAAGGTAAACTGAAGTTGCAGAGACACCGGACTAAGTTGCAGAAGCAAAGACAACCAGTTAAACAGCAAGAGCCCGAGTTTAGCAGTGAAAGTGATTCAGGTTCTGGCGACGAGTGGGCTGATATGTTGGATGAAGAAGAACAACAGTATATCTTAAAGAGGATGACTAAACAGCCTCAATTATTGTCTAAGATTCCAGAGGAGGAGAAAAAGACTAAGTAAGTAGTTGTTCCGTCTTCAGTGAAAATTTTACTAACCTACTCCTGATGTTGTTGTGTTGTTGATTTCCATGCATGTCGTATCCGGGGCATGATTTGGCAGCAACAAGGGAGAATTACTAATCATTCAGACAATTTCGCAATTCACATTGTTGGAATCAATGTATATTTTCTGCAAATTCCTTGGACCACCTGATAACTTACTTCTATGTTTTAGTTTACAGCTCTGTTTTCTTATAATCTATGATAATATTTTATACATTAAATACTTTTACAGAAAAATAGGCAGTAAAATAAAAAATAGTGAAAACCCCAAATCTTATTTATCTTCCGAAATTTGAATAAAATAATGTTCAATCTGACATTAGCTTCCCATAAAAATGCACAAGTGAACTATAGCAACACACATAGGACTATATTCTGCGGAGGAGTTGAGATCATGAACTTAATTAAACTAAAAAAAGTGATGAGATGAAGGAAAATTTTTTTTTGTTATATTAAAATTCCAACCTACGTTTTTCTTCTTGAAGTTTTCACTTATCATTGAAAATAATTAATATAGAATATTGTAAAGTGCGGTAGGTTTTTTGGAGACATTGTCATATATAGATATGTTAATAATGATTTCTTGTTACACTACAACAGGTCAAGAAAAAGGAAAAGAGAAGATAAAGGCAAAATGCCCAAACAAAAAGTTAACAGAAACAGTGACAGTGGTGCCGAGTCAATATCCGAATCAGACGATGATTCTGGCAGCGAGCTGGAAGGGAAGTATGAGAAGGAACAAACCGAGAGACCAGTGAAGAAGCTCCGACCACTGTTACCAATAAAAACTAAACATGGACTAATGGAACGTTCTGAGGAGTGTGAAGGTATTTTTTTTTTATACCACTAAAGTGGAAAACAAGCATACGGCCCGCCTGATGGAAAGCAGTTACCGTAGCCTGTGAACGCCTGTAAAAACCACTTCACGAAATGAAAACCTCTCTGGAACCGCACGGTATGCGACCACTTAGGCTCCAATGTGTGAGGATGAATTCCCTGTCGATGGCGAGCAGTATGTGGAATCTTTGTTGTTATTCATTCCTGTTTTATTGGAATCAAATTGTTAAAGTCAGTGTTTTAGGTACCCAATAGTCTTAGATATTAAAAAATCATGGTATATGGCAGTTGAGTTTCACTGGACTAGCCATCTCTTTAGGCTTTTAATGCCTTATTTCCCTTATTGCTATCTCTCAGCATTGCCAAGAGGGGAAGACAAATTCCAAAAACTTCCTACTAATTTCTTCTCATTAAATTCATTGTGTGACCTATGGAATCCAGCTCTGGGGAGTTGCCAGCAAGAGTAACGTCATGTGCCTGCAGAGGGTACAAAACAACATACTTAGGAATATTGTAAATGCCCCATGGTTCATGAGGAATAACGAAATACATGAGTATTTAACATTGCACCAGTTGGCTCAGAAATAGAGTGTTATAAGAAACAACATATTGAACGTCTTACCAACCATCCTAACCCACTCGCTTCTGGGTTGCTTAACACTGTCAACGTGATGAAGAGGCTAAAACAAAACCACGTGCTTAGAGGTGACAGTAAGGCATTGGCCAATACTGCTCTATACTGATCTACAAGTCACACAACTCATCTGATTATAGTCTGGCGACTGATTGCAGATATTACCACAAAAAAAAAAAAAAATTCATTGTGAGTTTTAAGGCAGCCACAATTTTACCCATGAAACTGTAGTAGACTCCATTGTTCATTGCCTTTTTGGTGGCTGTTAATCCTGGCTACATAGGAGAAACAGTGGTGGAAAGGTGTGGTGGCTCCCCATCCTGTTTCCATTCCTGTCTGCACCATGTATGGAAAACCACAGTGCAGAGTGGCTCCATGGCCAGCCACTATGTACTAACTAACCTTATGTCATTTTTACATATAAGGAAAGAAAAAGATTATCATGAATAATAATTTCGTGAATGAAAATCATATTTCTTATTTCTAATATTACAGAAACAGAATCTGAATCAGAACAACATGGTGGACCTGAGGAGGATGAGGGTCCTCCTCCTAAACAAAAAAAGCTGGAGGTAGAATCAGATTCAGATTCCGGAATGGAGGGCACGGCTGAGGATGGCGACGATGCAGAGGACGAGGTGGTTACAGCTGTACAACTCTTGGCAGCAAGAAGAGACCGGCTACAGCATGAGAAACTTAGGATTGGAGCTCTTTGCTCATCGCTGCTTGAGAATCCTGAGAAGAAGGTAAGTAATAATAATTTATTTATACCATTAACGTAACAAGCTCATCTGACACTAAGTACTATGTGTTCTATGAGGTGGAGGTTGCCCCCGATTGTTGCCCCAGTTTAAAAAATATGCTATGCCTTACCTTTCTTTTCGCCAGAGCCTCGTTTGTCAGTCAGCTGGGTGCACCACGTGCAGGTGGATATGACTTTGGTTCAAAGATGTTGATAAACCACTTACATCCAAAATTTTAGAAATTTGTTTTTATTTTTTATTTTGAGTCATTGTCATTATGTATTCATCAAATCATATCAGATTAAGATTAAAAATTATTAATTATATTTCATGTTCCAGCTGAAGAATCTCTACCCAATTCTATACCTCATGGAAGAGAGACTCAAAGACGGGGCGTTGAATCTACATTCAATTCGGAAACTGGCCACTTTGTCGGTGTACGAGGTGTTTAAGGACATATTACCTGATTACCAGATACGGCACCAAGATTACTCCAATGTCAAATGTGAGTATTGACAGAAATCTATAGCAAAACACGTTGCATGAACTTTAGAATGATATTTTTATGTGTGTAACACGACGTCTTTCGTTGGTGATCATTACGCACAGGCAATCCCACCTGCACTTGGTGCACCCTGCTGATAGACTAACGAGGCTCTGATGAAAGAGAGGTAGAACATAGCATTATGTGTAAGCAGCCCGACTGAGACAGTACCTCCAGCTCACAGAATACTGCAGTCAAATAACAAATCCCGAGAATTGTTGTGTTCCTGCGAGTGAGTGAGGTCAGCAGGAAGGAAGGAGTTGCTGCGCTGGCAGCGGGGGTGGTGGCGCGCGAGCGATATTTCACGTTGCAAGCATTTATATAGCTACGGTAACCGCTTTATATCAGGCGGCCGTTTCCTCCCGAAGTGGTATAAAAGAAGCCAATACCGCCAGCAAAATCTGCTTGTCTCTGCCAAGGAAAACAGAAGTGCACTCAGGCTTTTGAAATTTATTCATCCCACTGTTGGGATACGGGCCTCCCTTCAATGGAAGGGGTTTAGAGCATACTCCACCTCCCAGAGGTCAGTGTTTTCAAGCCGCCCAAAGCCTGACTTGGCTTAATGACTGTCATCTAATAGCAACAGCAGGGACCTCCTAAGCATGGATTTTAAAATGTTTGTGACCTGTGATACAGGTTCTTCGGATACCTAGTACGGGCGCCAGTTCTTCGCAACAAAGCGATTTGAAAATGATTTGTTATAAGACTTGTAATTCAAAGTGATTTGTAGTAACAAGAGGAATTTTAAGTAATTACGAATTAATAATGTTACATGACATTTTTTTTTAATTATAAAAAATATTATATATTTTCGTTACAGTAAAGAAAGACACCCTCGCACTGTACAAACACGAGAAAGAATTGCTGGAGTTCTATAAGAGATACCTGCAGCGCCTCGAGAAGGCCGCCTCTGTTTTACGACGAAAGAAGGGTGATAATAGGTAAATATATAGCTTGGAAAAGCCATTTCTTGGGTATGAGATACTGTTATAATATATGATGCGTGCATAATTATTAATTTGTTTGGTTGAATCTTGCGTGATTGTGTTCTCGTTAGTAAATAAAACGAATATACTATTAACCTTTTAAACGCTTTACTTAATATCACTTGTCGTGCCCCCAGCGCCAGGCACAGTAAAACGATAAATAAATACCTACAACTAATAGAGATGTTCAGTATATATATCGATATTGGAAATGCATCTCTTTCGAACGCTTACAATTTAATTTAAATATCTTAACATATGGAAAGCGTTACTTTGTAATTTAATAATTTTATTTATAACACAGTAGAACCTCTATAAGTCGAACCTCGATAAGTCGAAAACCTCTAAATCTCGAAGAAATGTTCAGAGGCCCGATTCTCGTAATGAAATTCCCAACGGCACCGGAACGACTTGATCTCGTCCCTCTTTGGTTTATCTATTTTACAACGTGCCAGAGAGGGAGCGGGCGAAGTCGTTACGATGCCGTTGAGAATTTTATTACGAGAATTGGGCCTCTGTTCCCTTCCCTTCAAACACCAAAACCTCCATCACTCGAAATCTCAACCCTCTATTAGTCGAAATAATCACTGAGAATTTTGGGGTGTAAGTGGTTTATCAACATCTTTGAACCAAAACCAACTTCACCTGCACGTGGTGCACCCTGCTGACTGACAAACGAAGCTCTGGCGAAAAGAGAGGTAGGGAGCGTAATTGTAAGCTACCCGACTGGGGAATGTACCTCCACCTCACAGAATACCGCAGCCAAATAACAATTCCGTTGAGGGTTGTTGTGTTCCTGTGAGTGAGTGAGGTCACCGGAAAAGAAGGAGATGCTGCGTTGGCAGCGGGGGTGGCGGCGCGCAAGTGATATATTATGTTGCGAGCGTTAATACGGTTACGGTAACTGCTTCACATCAGGCGGGCCGTATGCTTGTCTGCCACACGACGTATTATAAAAAAAAAAAAAAAAAAGTGAGTCCCTCCAAGCCATTTTGGTACCTATTTTCCCTCCATAACTCGAAAAATTACTTGTATTAGTAAGTATTTTGGTAAAACAATGAAACAAAAGCGTATAAAGAAAATTGTATCGATGACACTTATGAAACACGTATAATGCAGCACAACACTAATGGAAAATTCCAGAAACCGGCACTCTTTTATGACGTCAGAAGCGAGCGTGTTTCTCCGCTCGTGGCTACAGGAATACATATAACATTCGTTCAAAAACATGCAGACTAGGGATGGGAATTGTCAATTCAGTTTTGTTCATTCACTGACAGTTTTGGGCTTTATTAATTTAAAACAAAATAAAATAAACTCATTTATTTCTACAGTAACAATTGCTTTATTTGTTTTATAATAAATAAGTCAGTATAAACAGAAATAGTTTGATTTATGTGGATTTTTGTATCTGTCAATCATTGTATATGCCCCATCCCTACTAACGGAATTTTCCGGCCGTGGCGCTAGACATCAATACACTTTTCTAAAAATACTATCAGTAATTTATTTAACTTTAGACATTAATTTTAAGTCCTATAATAAAGAAACTTAAGTGTAATCAATTGTAAATAATAACTTCATTATCTATTTATCAAGTAATGAACACTATTTGTATATAATACAGAGCTATTAAACAAAAAGGCAGATTTACTGAGTAGTGGTATTTGAGCGTAAAAATCCGTCCTTGGCGAAATGGGCACGAAAATATTTGGCGGATTAATCCGCTCGTGGCGGTTAAAGGGTTAATGAACCAGTTTCACAGTCACACAACAGAATGCCACTTCAGCTTGCTGACTCTGAGAGCTATGTCAACCACTTTGGTTCTCCGTAAACTTTCTTCGTTCCTGATTCAATCCCTTAGAGAAACTCCAAGTATTGCTCTCTCTCCATTGCACATCACTGTGCTACTTTTCTGTATAATCTACTAATATACATTAAAAGTCTGTGAAGATGTATGGATGTTTGTTGCTCTTTCACGGGTAAACAGCTCACCGGATTTAGATTAAAAACTGGCATTCATATAGAATATATTCATAGAATACACATAGAATGTTGTATTACATTCTATAACCCGGTCACATTATCTCGACCTGGCGTCGATATAAAAGTCCAAACGTAACAATGAAATGTTTAAAAATATACCACGAAAACAAGTCGACGCGTATCGGCAACGAAAGTGCTAACCGTACTGACGCGCCGCGGCGAGCGCGGGGAGGTGAAAGGAGAACAGGGCGGGAGGTTCGCATTCCAGCGAGGTCTCGAGATAATGTGACCGGGATATATGTGTATTCTATGAATATATGGAATATGTTCATAGAATACACAGAGATTACTGTTATCTACGTTGAAGTTAGTATAGTATAACCTTTCTTTGAATTTTTGACGTGATAACGTCTTATAAATTGATGAACGCCGGCTGCACGCACGAAAAAGCATGACTCATTGTCACGTTCCGCCTGAGCCGAGCGTGCAAGCGAGAGCGCAGAACAAGCGATAGAGAGCACGAACGGCCTAAGCGTTTGACTTTTGACGCATCCATCTCTCTTCCTCCATTCCATCGGCCGATGTTTTCTTATGACATTATCACGTAAAATTGTCGTCCGTGAACTGATAAACCATTTTTTTTTTTTCAGAAAGTTAGATGAACCGACAGTGAGCCTGGCGCTGGTGTCGCTGCGCTGCATGTGCCACATGCTGGTGTCGCGGCCGCAGTTCAACTACGCGACCAACATCGCGCAGAGCGTGGTGCCCTTCCTGGAGAGTCGCCAGCCCGCGGCCAGGGAGGCCGTCAGCGACTGCTGCCGGACACTCTTCACGGAGGACAGGCGAGGGGAGATCACACTCACTGTGAGTCATCATTTCAGCTAAGAAATGCTGTAAAAATGAACTGTCTGTCGAGATTTTCCCAGCAGGCTAAAGCATAGGGTTCTTCAAAATAAATAAATAAATATTCCTGGACAAATTACACACGACCATCTGGTTCCAAACTGAGCAAAGCTTGTCCTATGGATACTAGATACTGATACTATACTTAAATACATATTTTTTTAATAAATACATATAATACATAGTAAAATAGTTCAAAGGACGTGAAGAGCTTTTTACAGGGTCAGAACCGCGCGTGTGATGATTTTGGTGTTACAGACCCATAGGCTGCAGTAACTGTTTTCTATCAACCGGGCAGTATGTTTGTATGCCACCTTAATGATTATATTAAAAAAAACATATTGCGATAGTACTTACTTAACCGATACTGGTCCTTGCCATTATTACAAAACTTGCAACATTGTTACAAAAGGTTTACCAAATTGTAAAGATACATTATGGAGACTGGAAGCGCCCAAGTTCATAAGACATGATGTACGTACTAATAATATAACCAGATTTGGTTTCAACTGATCAGAGAGAGATCAGAACGATCTTGGGTTAACCGATCAGATCGCACCAGCATATGTCAGTATTTCACATCCCATAAAAAAATACGACATGGGAGCCTTCAAGAGAAGAGGAATGTTTCTTTATTTCCCTTAAAGGGCTGGCAACAGATCGGAGACCCCATGGTGTTGCTCATCTCCATGGGCAGTAGTAATTGCTTTCCACCAGATGACACCACCACGTGCTTGTTTGCCCCCTCCTATATACAAAGAAAAAAATAAAAAACCTGTGTATCTTATGATGAAAGAAAAAAGTATTCTAGAATTTTCCTCCCCCTACTGCCGTTACTGATGATATCCCTGATCTTTTATTTTATTGTCACAGATAGTTCGTCTCATCAACCAGTTGGTGAAGCGCCGTGGCGACCGACTGAATCCTAATGCGCTGGAGTGCCTGCTGTCTCTCAAGATACGAGACGTGGACATGGACGCGGAGACGGACCTGCAACACAAGAAGAAACAAGACGAGAAACACAAGAAGAGGATAGTCAACTTGTCCAAGAAGGAGAAAAAGGTACGTTTGATGTTTTTAGTGTGTGGTGAGGAGCTGTACCCTTGGAGTGCCTAATGTATCAAGAAACAGATGTGGATATTGCTGAGGCAGAGCTGCAAATCAATAAGAAACTGAAGGAGAAGTACGAGAAAAAGATAGTCAACTTGTCCAAGAAGGAGAAAAAGGTAAGTTTGATGTTTTTGGTGTATGGTGAGGAGCTGAACCCTTGGAGTGCCTACTATATCAATACACAGATGTGGATATTGCTGAGGCAGACCTGCAAATCAAGAAGAAATAGAACGAGAAATACAAGAAGAGAGTGGTCAATTTCTCCAAGAAGGAGAATGACGTATGGGTTATTTGATGTTTTTAGTAGTTTTTACTTTAGGAACCGAAATATTCGTGTGCTGTGCAATTCTAGAGAGGATTTCTCCCACATTCAAGCTGTGGAATGAACTGCCTTTCGTAGTTTTCCTTGGATATTACAGCAAGGGGTTGCTGAAAAAAAGCGATGTGTTTTTACAGAGTCGATAACGAACGTGTTTTTGTATATACTACGTGTGATTTACATTATAGTATATACAAAAACACGTTCGTTCGTAGCGTTACAGGCGTCCATACATTGCGGTAACTGCTTTCTATCAGACGGGATGTAAACTTGTTTATTTAGTGACATAAAAATGTTTTTATACTATGCTATAATTTATTTTTTATTTTCAGCGAGCTAAAAAGCTGAAGGAGGTAGAACGCGAGTTGTTGGAGACGGAAGCTCAGGAGAGCGACATGGCGCGGCGGAAGCAGCTGACGGAGGTGATCAAGACCGTGTTCCACATATACTTCCGGATCCTGAAGACTGCGCCGAGGTCTGCGCTACTGGCCGCCGCGCTCAACGGGATCGCTAAGTGAGACAATGTTATATGTCATTATTATTTAAATAGTTGTATTTCGGTCAACTAGCCAAAATATGTATTTATTTATTTATTACCAGCAGACCCGCCAGACATTGTCCTGTCTTAACTGGCAATAACAAACAAAACGGAAAAAGATTTAGTAAAATCGATCTAGCAGTTCACACGTGATGCTGTGACCAAGAGAAATAGGGATTCATTTTATATATAGATGTTATTTATATTATAATTGTAACTATTTGTGCGCCAACAGGCAGAACACAGCGAACTGTATATTGATACCTCCAATGAACACTACGCCAACTCAGAATATACACATCCAGATACACACAGCTAATATGAGTTATGCATTTAGTTAGCTGTTTGTATTTATCGATTTTGTTACTAACATTACTTACTTACATAATGTTACTGAAGTAATTAATCGATTTAGATAAAAAAAAAAAACTATCGAAATTTTAGTTGTCGGAGTGTTCCTTGCAGGTATCGATATTATATATTTCATAAATTGTGTGTGTAACCTGTGATTTACAAAATAAATAATTCGAATTTGAAAAAAAAAACAAAAAAATGGAAATATTCACCACCCCTTCCTAGGTGGGATTTCAACCCTCTTTCCAACTGAGCTACCAGGAAGGATTGTGACGGTGGAGAATTTTTGCATTTTTATTTGCAGCTGTAAAGTCGCAGGGTAGCGCCATCTACCTATTAAGTATAATACTACTAAACAAAGCATAGCAGTTCATCGTTTCTTATTTTATATTTTTTTACTACGTCTGGTGGCAGACAACTATACGGCTCGCCTAATGTGAAACAATAACCGTATGTTAAACGTGTTAGTAAAATATGGGGTGTGTCATGGCCGTGTGTCGTACGTGAATACGTTATGTGCACTAAAATTTTCTCAAAATGGCAGCGCTTCTCCTTCTCCTGCACGCGATGTTCCATACCTTACTTAGTGTACGGTACAGCCGTACATATTTGCTGCATCAGCGAATTGCCGCGTCAATCATTTCCATCATTCATTATAATTTGTAATAAATTCTTGGATCCTTCATCTATCCAGTGGTGTCATTGAATTTTGGATGTAGAGCATAAATTCGAAACTACAACGTGAAACTGTATCCCCCGATTTTATCATTAGGTTTTTTGGTTGAGGAGCTCGTTGCGCGTGGCAGTCTAATTGATCACGCAAGTCAAGCAACGTCGACCGTAGCCTGTCCATGGATGGGTTTATTTATCTCGAGCTCCTTCGTGCTTCGGAGGGCACGTTAAGCAGTCGGTCCCGACTGTTGTCGTTAGATGATAGTCGTTAAGCCAAGTCAGTGGCCTTTAGGCAGCTTGAAAACACTGACCTCCGCCAACCCGCAATTGAGCAGCGTGGTGGAGTATGCTCTAAATTATACCCCTTCGGTTGAGGGGAGACCCGTATCCCAGCAGTGGGATGAATAAGGGTCGACGACGAGGTTTTTTAGATTGCCCCCGTATGGTAGGAAATTTAAAGACTTGTTCACGTCAAAAATAAAATTCGGTGTCAGGTTTACTCACGTAATAAACCTGGAGTACTACTCGGACCTGGTGAGCATCCTGAGCGCGCTGCTGGGAGACGAGGGCGTGTCGCGGGAGGGCCGGCTGCTGTGCGTGCGCGCCGCGCTGAGCGTGCTGGCGGGCGCGGGAGACGCGCTCAACGTGGACCCGGCGCGCTTCCACTCGCACCTCTACGGGCACATGCTGGACGCGCACGCAGGTCGGTCTAATGTACTTGATGTCGCTGTTCATCGGTTGAGTGCTTTGTTGGTTTACCGAGCGCGGGAGCGGTGCGGGTAAAGGTCCTTTCGCCTTGTTAGTTTACCGGGCGAGAGACTCGCAATCCTGTGATATAACCGGAAGGTTGGTGCACGGGGGCGCATTAGCTGTAGTCGCTCTTTCTCACCGAGAGCGAATTGGCGCCAATTTTCAAAATTATGACATTAACCAACTAGTCTACTTTCGTGTGATATGTGATCTTTTGGGCTTTAATTTCTTTACCAACATAAATTACACATACAGAAGCCGGTATTTTTACCTATTTCAATGAATTATTACAAACGTCAGATTTGTCCGCTTGCTAGTGCTATTAGGCTATTTGACTAACATTTATTTCTGTTTGATATGTAGGGACGTCTCCATAATATAACCATAGGTTAAAGAATTACTTCGATAGCACAAAAATCTCTCGAGATATAGTAATTTGAAAATCTCAATTTTTAGACAGCCCCAAAACGCTCCATACAAAAGACTACCGAATTATGACGTCACATGTTTGTATTTTGTATGCATCAAATCAGAAATTTGTACGACAGCTATATTAAATATTACGTTTATGTAATTAGTATCATAATAAAAGTTATAGCATTTTTTATTGCTTCTCCAATGGAAATATTATTTTTTAATAATTTCATACTTTTAAAATGGACTTTCCTGCCAAACTTCGATCGATGCTAAAAAAAAGTCTGACTGAAGATATTAAAATGAAAGTTTGCAGATCTTTATAGTTTTATGTATTTTACGATATTGTTAAATAATTTATAAAATTTTTAAACATTGGAAAATAGCCTATTGCGAGGTAAGACAATTGGCTCACTTTTCGGGTATTCGTTTTTTAGTGATATTTCTATAGAAATATAACATCAAATGGCTGCCATACATTAGTCAACATGTTAGCCGTGTGTTTATATAGCTTAACAATTTAGTTGTGTATGGATATGTCGGCAATTGAAATTTCAGAAATTTTTAAACATTCTATCACGATTAGACTCAGTCGTCACGATTAGAGTTGGAATTTTAGGTTAGGTTCCAAGATTTTTTTAATTTCCCAGGTGCGAGTGAGTCGTCCGCCAAGATCATATTGGAGGCAGTGTCCCAGGTGTGCGCCCGCGCGCGTCGAGTGTCCGCCGCCGTGCTGCAAGCCTTCGGGAAACGTCTCGCGACCCTCGCCACTCAGCTGCAGCATAATGGAGCCCTCGCCTGCCTGCTGCTGCTGCACAAACTGATGCAGGTACAGTACTGGCCAACCTCGCCTGCCTGCTGCAGCACAACTGAAATCCATCCATAATACATTCTAAATCAACTCCGAACACTTCACAAAACAATTTCAAAAAAGTATTTTGATAATCCTAACAATTGATTTTTGACGTGACAACGTATTATAATTCGATGGAGCCGGCTGCACGCACGAAAAAACATGACTCATGCGGCGTTACCTCGCTCTGAGGCGTTCCATTAAAATTTTCTTTTGAAAAATGCAAACATTCCATCAGTATTCTTTATGACGTTGTCACGTTCAACTATCGTCAGTAAACCGACTTTACACACAACCGATTTTTTTTATTTACTGTAACGTATTGGTTTATATTGTCTTACCTTAATAATTACAAAATTATAATTCATAGAAACATGAATCGCATGTCATTATTTAGTGTATATAGTCAGCTCGCTGTTCTCTTAAGTTTGCATTTTCTCTTTCAATCTTTAACACTAAAAGCGACTCGGTGATATAGACGTTTCACGTTAACCAATGGCCAATATGCATCGACACAGTCTCACTCAATTTTGTAGAAGAGACTAGTGTTCATAAAATAGTCCTTCACAATCTCACATAAACAGAATTATAGCGGATATAAAATTCACAAAGATCCATCAAGGTATTTTGGACATAGGGTATTGAAGAAGAAAGAAGAAGAAAATATGTTTATTAACATCACAACATGAGACAATATATTGATACAATACACAATAACATATAACATTTCAAACAACGTACATAAATATGATGTTAATTTGGCCACCGTTCGGCATTAATGCCGTGTAATACACACAGCTCCGGTATTCTGCGACAGCCAACAGATGCCGACATGAATCTGTTCGGCCGACGTATGACGTATTAAAAAAAATCGATGCATGCATACAGCGCATATGAGCGTCGAGTGTATGTAGTATTGTTGTATTCCAGCAAAGTAAGGCGGTGTGGAGCCTGCTGGAGGCGGACGCGGAGTCTTCGGGCGCGGGGCGCTTCGCCCCGCTGTCGCCGGAGCCCGAGCACTGCGGCGCGCGCGGCGCCGCGCTGCACGAGCTGGTGACCCTGGCCCGCCACCTGCACCCCGCCGTGCGCGGCGCCGCCACCGGCCTGCTGGCCCGCGACCTGCCCGCAGACCTAAACAAACTGTCAGTAGCCTCTCACTTCATACTCACGTCACTCTGACAGGCCCCGACGCTTGGGAAACTGAGCCTCGGTCGACGCGACCTACTCGACTTAACAATGACAAACTTGCAAGCAAAAGGGGAGTAAGATCTGCTACCGATTAAGTGTCTGGGGGGCTAGCCGAGTGGCAGTTTGCGAAGTAGAAAAGCGTAGCGATCGCTAATTTGAACTGTGGAGCTCATACCATACTAAAATGTTCGAAATGACAAATGTCACGTGATCTATCTAACGTTCGTTACGCTACGAATTACACTTGGCTAGGGGGGCTGGTATACTGGGCGCGATGACGCCGACGCGTCGACAAAACAATTTTATATAAAATAATAATAAATAAATATTTCTGGACAATTGTATGAAAAAATCATTGTCACAAAAGATTTCTTATAATTTATTATTTTTATGACTAAACCACACCCCAGCCGCTCCATCCAAATGTCGCGGCGTTTACTACGACATAAAGAACGTCTGTGCGGAGCTTGAATGAGCGTGTGTGCGTGCGGCGCCATACAAACTATTCCAGATCCGTCTCAGAGGGGGGGTGAGGTCGATACGAGAGAGCGGCAGGGAGTGGTCATACTACACATAGTACTATTATTTTATACTGTGACTAAACTCTTCATGATTTAAGGAGTTTAATCTGATGTCTATCGTCCTCTTAAACATATAAAAACTTAATTAGAAACTAAGAACCAATTTTCATAGTTATATAATTCTGTTACAGAAGCCCACTACAAGCATTCGATCAATACGACGGCTCTCAAATGTCGTTCAAACCAGCCATCCCGCCGCCGAAGCGAACCGAAGCTAAAACCAAAAGAGTAGCCCACTCCCACCCGTGGGCCCAGCCATCTCTCAAACAAATGTGCGAAAGTGTCGAGAACAACGTCTCCTTAAATTGTGATATAAATATTAAATTCAACAGATGATAATTGTATAATAAAATTATTGTAAATGTTTTTTTTTTTTTATTTGTTCTCCCTCATGATAAAACTATTTACTAATTGCAATGGGTTGGGGTAGATGAGTAGATGTTTGGTTTATGAGTGAAGTATATATTGTAATCTTTTTTCACAACCGTGATAAAACTTTAAAGGTTGTTGGTTCTAAAGATTGTAGTGAGTCAGCACATTAGTTTCCACTCATCATTATACTTTTTGACAGAGGGTGGCTAGGGGTAGTTTCTTCGTGGGTCGTTCGTAGTCAGTGATCACACTTCATTGACTTATAGTAGGTACCTAAGAATAAATAATGGATATCGTTATACTAAGTATTTTCGAACATGAGCAACCGCTTCGATAAGGCATGTAAATGTGTAGTTTCTTACTTTTCCAAACAATGTATGATAGGAGGTTATATAGATCTATATGAATCCACAAACCGATGACGTGTTTAACCGATTCATTTGCTGTGTAGGTCGCACTGCTTGCAAATACGAGTAATTGCTTTTAATTGTTTCTGATAAAACTGACATTTTGGAGTGTTCTATGATCTAATTACTTTTGTCAATTGTTTTTGTAATAATTCTAATTTCACATTTGTTTATGACGGGATACATATCCCGCCAAAAACAAATGTGTTTTTGACGGAATATGTCAAAAACCAATGTGAAATGAGAGCCAAGTTCAATATTATGATATAGGTATTATGCCTTGGTTGTTGACATCAACGTTAAAAGGAGTCAGATCTAAATTAAGTTAAAATTCCTTTGGGTAAATATGACATTTCAATAGGTATGTAAATACGGGTGTTGAAATAATAGAAGGGGAATGTATTATTTACATAGAAGTTTATTATAAATTAAAATATAAAAAAAATAAAGCAGATTCAACAACGCAATACGCAATCATTGACGAAATTAGGGTCAGTTATCAACGTTTTAGTTTGGGTACTTTTTCGTTTTTCTTATAACTATTAGGTACGGTTAGTCTGCAATCCAATTGTCATGTAATAGTAGTTTATGAAACTGTTGCATAATAAGGGTTATTAAAATACGAGTGTGAGTTTAAAACATGAGCCAAAGGCGAATGTTTTAATAGACCACACGAGTATTTTAATACCTAATTATGTGCAGTTTCATACACTACTTTATCTAATCTCATGAAATATATGATAATAATATTTTAAATACAACTATGAAGTTAATTTATCAGCTAATAATTCTTACATATAAATCCATTTGCAAATCGAGCATGCGTAGTGCGCATGCGCGACGCGCCGCGCGGCGCCGCGTTCACAGATTATGTAGAAAAATTTTGCATAGTTGCAATGTATTTGCATTGCAACCTGTTTAAAATACCTGTATCCAGGGCTGAAGCTGTATCGAAATGGTAAAAAAGTTATTTTACGATACAGTTGTCCATACAAGAGCTGTATCGAAAAATAACTTTTTAAATTTATTTTCATAGCTTGTGCGTAAAGACTGTCATTATGATGCTGTGTTTAGTTTTGTAATGTGTAAATTTCAGTATGAGATTAGATAAAAAATATTGGTTGACTGTAAAGTCGGTTTATGCACGATAATTTTACGTGATAACGTCATAAGAAACATAAGCCGATCGTGCCTCTCTATCGCTTGTTCCGCGCTCTCGTTTGCACACTCGGCTCGGGCGGAACGTGACAACGAGTCATGTTTTTTCGTGCGTGCAGCCGGCGTTCGTCGATTTATAAGATGTTATCACGTCAAAATATATACATTTTGGTTTTCCGCTAATCTAATCACTGTTCAAGTTTCTTGCTCCACGTGCTGATACGTTCCACGATGAGCTGCTCGCGCTTGCTGCGCGCAGTCTCGAAGATCCGTTGTGACTCTACTTTCTGTGTCTCGATGTAATTGCGCATCGCGGCGAGCTTCGATCGCCATCTGAATTCAGTCAGTCTTATTAAAAACATTTTAACATTATGGCACTGTAACAAATCCATATAGGATAACCAAAGAGTAATACATAATTAATATGGCTAGAATAACCACTTCACAATTAACGGGCAGTATGCTTGTCTGGCAACCGACGTAGTTTAAAAAGAATAGTATAAAAAATATACATTATTCCACTGCTGGAATACGGGTCTCCCCTCAATCGAGGGGTTTAGAGCGTATCCCTGGACCACACTGTGGGTCGGCAGAGACTAGTGTTTTGAAGCCGCGCAAATGTCCACTTACACCACAGGATGAACCACTTAGTTGACCGTATGAGTAATGGAATAATTAATAAATAGATATAAATTAATATTTCTGGACAATTTATACACCACCCTCTAATCCTATACGATACAACTGATAAATGTACTAAAAATACTTTTTTTTTTTGTAAATACATAGGTACTTATAATACATAGAAAACACCAAGACCAAGACAAACAGACATGTTCATGCACACAAATGTTTGTCTTCTGCGAGGATCGAACCTGCTATGTACCGGAAGTCCAATACTCGTGTACCGTTGGCGTGTCCGGGGGTTCTCGTTAATGAATAAGCTACGATTGCCAAGGAGTCCCTTCCATGCTGTTAACCACTGTTCATGCTACCCAGGTACAAGTGTGTCTCACGCGTTGTCCTGCGTCTCCCAGAAGTGCAGCTCGGTGTGCGCGCGGTCGTACTCCTCCTGGTGAGCCTTGGTCTCCTGCAGCCTGGCCGCCAGCTCGTCCTGCTCCCCGACGGCGGCCGCAGCCTCCGCCGCCTCCTTGCTGAGCTCAGCGTCCAGCGCCGGCTGCTCGCGGGACAAGGCGAGCTTCGTCTCCGCTATTTTGGCTCGAGTTTCTTCCTGTTAATGTACATGTTACAGTTAAAACCCGTTTATCGATAGAACGCGTTTTCCCTAGTTAAAACTAGTTTTTACGAAACGCCGTTGTTAAAACTAGAAATAGAACAAAACTTGAGGTGTTTGATTATTTTAGTCGCTTCTGGCGATCGCCGGCCGCTGCCGATGCACGCTCGCTTCGCTCGCTCGGCTCGTGCACTATTAAGAGAGTTTATAAGCGACGCTGTTCAATTATCGGAGTCGAGTACCCAAAGGGTAAAAAGGAACCCTATTACTAAGGCTCCGCTGTCCGTCCGTCCGTCCGTCTATCTGTCACCAGGCTGTATCTCATGAACCGTGATAGTTAAAACAGTTGATGTATATCTGTTGCTGCTACAACAACAAATACTAAAAAACAGAATTAAATAAATATAAGGGGGCTCCCATACAACAAACGTGATTTTTTTTTGCTCGTTTTTGCTCGCAATTGATAACGGCAATAGGTAGACGCTTGAAATACTCACATAATATTTAGTTATATATTCACTTTAATAATAAATAATTAAATAAAAATAAAGCAAATATTTAAGGGGGCTAACATACCACAATCGTGACATTTTTACCATTTTTATAGATAATTACGGAACCCTTCGTGCGCGAGTCCGACTCGCACTTGGCCGGTTTTTATTAATAATAATCTTATTTTTTTGTCTTTATTTTTATCTACGAGCATTTCGGAAATAGGAGCTGCGGGGACATGCGAGTTACTTTATGTTATAGGAGCCTATGGACTAAGATCACCACTCCACATCAAACGGGCCGTATGCCGCAGATCATAGTAAAAAAGACAAATATATTATTAGAATACTTTATAACTTTTCTTTTCTTTGTATTGTTTTGTGGTATAATAAAGGACGTAGTCCACGAAGAGCACCCGTCTGAATAGCACCTGTGCGAATAGCACCTAGCCTAGTCCACGAAGGGCACCTAACAATATTTTTGGCAGGTGCTCTTCGTGGATTCAAATTTATTTTTACATTTTTGTCCACGAAGAGCACCTACGACTCAGCAGCCTAGTGATGGGGTGTATATGTTTTACTAAATGAAAAATATCAATAAAAATATCAAAAAAAACTGGACGTTACTAAATGAAAAATATCGATAAAAATCGACGATTATCAAGGTAAACAGATTTTTTTTGCGTTTCTACAAAAAATATGTTATTAAACGTGGTTATTTAGCATTTTTACCCACGACGGAACGGAGACGGTACGAGTATATCTATGCGTTTGGGGTACTAGAATGTTTGTGCAAATCAATGTTGCCATTTATCTCCAAAACCACGAGTCCGATTTTGATGCGGTTTTCAGTGATGGGTTCGGGTTTGATTGGGTCCTGTTCTTAGATAGGTGTAACGGTGACAACTCACCAGGGGGCGCTGCAGTAAACATTTGTTTGTGCAACCAATGTTGCCATTTATCTCCAAAAGTACGAGTCCGATTTTGATGCGGTTATCAGTGATGGGTTCGGGTTTGATTGGAGCATGTTCTTAGATAGGTGTTACAGTAACGACTCACCAGAGGGCGCTGCAGTAAACATTTGTTTGTGCAAAACCAAAACTACTAGTTTGATTCTGATGCGGTTTGGTTTGTAATACATATGTTTGCTCTCTAAATAGTTTGAAATAAAAACAAAATTAAAAAAATTGATAAAATCCACGACGGTTATCGTTCTTTTTGTTCAAAATTTTTGAATGAATAATTTTTTTGGTGTGTAGTTACACTATTTATACCTAATTATTTATACCTAGCTATTTCGTTTTATAGAGTAGAAAAACTTAAAGAGCTAAAAAGAAAAAGAAATTGTGAACGTCATTTATCAGCGTCAGAAATATTTGAAGAAAATGAAAAAATAAGTTTATAACTTTTTTTTGTTGCCTAATAACCACGTTTACTAACATGGTTTTTGTAGAAACGCAAAAACAATCTGATTACCTTGATAATCGTCGATTTTTATCGATATTTTTCATTTAGTAACGTCCTGTAAAACATATACACCCCAGCACTAGGCTGCTGAGTCGTAGATGCTCTTTGTGGACAAAAATGTAGAAATAAATTTGAATCCACGAAGAGCACCTGCCAAAAATATTGATAGCTGCCCTTCGTGGACTAGGCTAGGTGCTATTCGCACAGGTGCTATTCAGACGGGTGCTCTTCGTGGACTACGTCTTAAAGAGATTACATGCCTACATAAACATATACTTTTCAAACACCTAAACTTAAACGGCTTCCATATTGATATATGGTTACCATACCATGTTCCACGATGGTAGGCAATACACTTAGAGGTAGAAGCCCAAAATGTCGGTCAGTTCAAATGGAAGTTTCTGTTAGCGCAACGATACACGGAACAGCTGACATCTCAGAAGTAAATACAAAGATCTCTTTTCAAAGCTGAAGCGGAATCATGATGTTCAGCAGGGAGAGAAGGACTCGTTCCCTATACCTAACTTCTAATGCGCCCCTGAGTGCCACCCTTCCGTTTATATCACAGGACAGTGAGGCTCTCGTCTAGTAAACCAACCCGACGAGAGGACCTTTACCATCCTTTCGTGCTCCATCCATCGTGCTCGGTGAACCAACCAGGCACTCGAGCAGATTGGTAGCAGATCTTACTCCCCATTCACTTGCAAGAATGCTACTTGGGTCAAGTCGAGCACCTTACTGCTCTCGCGCTCAGTAAACCAACCGAGCACACAAAAGGATTGTACGGAGAGAAGGAGTATGTAGATTACCATCAGGAGCGCGGTCTTCCTGGAGAGCGCGCTCCTGGACCGCTGCTGTTCGCCGCGTCTTTCGGCCAGCTCAGCAGCCAGCTGTCGCAGCCGCTCCACCGCACCACTCACGTGCGCGCCGCACTCGCGCACCATCAGCTCCCTGCACATACATACGACATGACATGAAAAAGGACATATTGAGAAAGGGACATTTCGAGAAAACGATATCTTGAGGACATTTGGACAAAAGGACCCAATGATAAAGAATATTTAGAGAAAAGGCCATGAGCTGAGATCACGTCGTTGATACTATCCATTGTTGCCACTCGATATTAATTTAATATTTATTAGTCCGCCTACAGATCAACCCATTTTAAGAATCTATATATATAAAAAATGAATCCCTATTTTTCTTCGTCACACCATCACGCGTGAACGGCTGCACCGACTTCGCTATTTCTTTTTATGTTATACTTGTTATTGTCAGAGAGAAAAAAGTAAAAAAGTAGCGCGGTAAATTAGAAATTTTAAGAAAACTGAACGAATGCATAACTTATCGAACGTAACTTTATGTCGTTTGACAGAAATGTCAGTCAGTAAAAGGACATCGGCAAACATCCTATTATAAAGAAGTCGGTTAATTAAAAAACGATTGACCAAAGAAAATTAAGTCCTTAAACAGTCGAAATTTAAACTTTATTGGATACATACAAAATTCATGTCATTTTTAAGAACAGCAATTAGTGCAAGGATTCAACAACAAATGAGTTTATGACGATAAATATTCAACGCAGAGAGGGCGTACGCCATAGGTTCCTGGATTCATATAGAGATGTAAAACCTCCCAATGCATATTGTTTAGAAAAGTATCTTAAGATCCAACTCTATTAATAACGCTCGTTCATGTTCTGAAATACGAAGTAAGCAGATATTCATTATTGATTGTGAAGTAGTCTCACTTCTCGTCGACGTGCAGCGCGGCCAGGTCGGGGAACTGCGCCGACAGGTGGATGAGTCCCTGCTTGTACTCCACGCAGCTGTCCAAAGTCTTCTTCTGCCAAAGCGCCAGCTCATTTTCTTTGGTGAACACCATCTGATAATCACGATAGAAATTGCAATGATAATTACTTATATTATTGTACTACAATAAAAAAAAGGTAGGTATCTGCTTGATGACACGACAGAAGTGAAAACTTCAACTCTCGCTCCGTCTCATTCCCTCCCAGCCGACTTTACCCCAGACGTGACGACTCAGTCAACAACAAAATTTGTGTATAACGCCCCTAAAAAGATTTCATTCCAATAAATCGAAAGAATATAAAAACTATGACAGAAATGGGGTGTGGCTGGGTCACGGCCGTGTGTTATACGAGAATACGTTATATGCACTAAAATTATGTCAAAATGGCAGCGCTTTCCCCCTCACCCGCACGTGATGTCCCGTAGTCCTTACTAAGCGTAATAAATTCTTTGATCCTCCATCCATCCAGTGGTGTGATTGAATTTTGGATGGAGATGATAGATTTATAGCAGCAACATCAAACTGTATCCCCCGATTTTGTATATTTTGTAATTCGATTTTTTTTATTGTCTCCCTATGTAAGCAATTTTCAAGACGTATTCACGTCCAAAGAACAACGTTTTAATAAATACAAGATGTGTAAATGCCTACAATGACGCAATATTAACATTAGAATGAATTGCTAGTCGACGTTTTCCTAGGATAGCATGGGGTCTTTTCAAAATTGTCTGAAGAGGTTTTTACAGTGTCGGCAACGCACGAGGATGCCCTTAGTATTTCCATCGTACATAGGCTGCGGTGACCGCTCCTCGTCAGGCGGACTATAAGCTTGTTTACCACTTTAAGGGTATAAAATATATCATCACACTATTCCTAAAAATACGAATGGAAAATTTTGTAGACAATGTGACGATAGATGACGTCATCAGCTGTATTTAGTATGAGAAGAAAATAAACAAATATATATTCCTGGCCAAATTACACAGCGCCATCTAGACCTAAACTAAGCAAAGCTTGTACTATGAGTACTATATAACTGACATTATGCTTAAATACATTTTTTTTTGTAAATATAATATTCATATTCATATTCATTTATTCACTGGAATTTGCAACAACAGGTACAATCATAATTGTGAGTTAGATCTTAGCAATTTTCTTACAAATTTACCTTTTCAAGGCATTGTGAAAATATATTATTATTTAAAACTTTTAATTACATAACAAATTAAATTAAATTCAAATTTAATATTAGGAATTGAACATTATTATATTAAACTATTTTTAGGTACATGTCAAATTAGAATTATGTCAAATTAGAATTATATTATATATACTAAATTATATTTTTCATGTCAAAATATTCTTTTAAATTATAAAATGAATTCTTAATTAGGATATTTTTTAAGGTACTTTCAAATTCACTACCATTGAGGGATTTTACGGACTCGGGTAAATGATTGTACACTTTAATGGCCATAATACATAGAAAACACCCAGACCAAGACAAACAGACATGTTTATGCACACAAATAATTGTCTTGTGCGGGGATTGAACCCGCAAGTTTCCATTGCTAACCATTGTCCCGTGGAAGTCCATACCTTGTTGATTTGTTCAATGAGGGAGACCAGCGAGTCCTGCACCCTGTTGGCGTAGTCCAGCTCGTCGGCCAGCTTGGTGCGCTCCGCCACCGACATCGTCTGCGACTCCAGCTCGCGCTTCAGCTGCTGGCTCTCCGCACTGAACACACACACCACACACACCACACCCGCCCGTTACGAATATATTCTTACTTATATCGCTCGCGAAGTTTTTTTTTTCATATGAGATGGGGTAACAGATTACCAGAGGGTCACATGATAGAAAGCATTCACAAACACTTTAATTTAATGTTTGTGAATGCTTTCTACCTTGTGACCCTCTGGTAATCTGTTATATAAGTGGTAATTATAATAGGTATAGATAATTAACAATTAAGTGTGGTAAACGCTTATCATTAGGTGGGCCGTACGCTTTTTTTTCTACATTAGTAGTATTATTATCAAAAATATTAAGTCCACGCTGAGGAAGTCACGGGCGGCCGCTAGTAAGGTTTATTAATTATGCAAAGAGCGAACCTTATTTTCGCGAGAAAAGGATGGAGTTTCACAAACGAAAAGGAAAGTAAGAATGGGTGGGTTATACCATGTGAGATGCAGCAAGTAATCGTTTATCCGTCACAAACATTTTTTTTTATGCTGGCTGTATTTAAAGTCATTGGCTATTTAATTTCAAGCTTTATATAGCATACGAGTATGTAGCAACATACGAGTATATAGCATACCGGCATAAACCCATGATCATCCCACTGCTGGGATATGAGTTTTCACGCAATCGAAGGGGTTTAGAGCATACTTCACCACGCTGCTCAACTGCGGGTCGGTGGATGTAGCTCAATGGACTCAATAAAAAAACGAGTAATGTTTTAACGAGCGGTGGGAGTGTGAAGCCCAGTGTAAGACTGGTTTTATTGTTACGCGTTTCGACAGCACCGTCGGGGAGCGCGCGCTAGGAGACGTATGGGGTTAGTAGTTGCGTTCCAAAGTCGCGCGCTCGAGCAGCGCCGTCCGGTAAACGCGCGCCGCTCGGGCGGTTCTACGGCCAGCGTACGTTTTAGTGCGACGCCGTCGAGACGCACCGTAGCCAGTACTCTACCGCATAACGTTCACAATGCACACGAGTGTCTCACGGCAGCGGAACTCGCGGTATTAATCTCATTTGACAGTGCATCGCTATCGAAGCGCGCACTGCCCAACGGCGTATCTAGCGCTGTGAGTATAAAAAGAGCCTAAGTGAAGCTCACTGCGCGCGCTCCAGCTCGCCGTCGAGCAGGCGCAGGCCGTCGGCGGCGTCGGCGAGCGCGCTCCTCCTTGCGGCCAGCTGCGCGCGCAGCGCCCCCCGCGCGGCCCGCTCCGCGCGGCCCGCGCCGCCCAGCGCGTCGCGCCGCGCGCAGAGACGCGCCTCCTCCGCGCGCGCCGCCGCCTCGCGCTCGTCCTCCAGGCACTCCGTGTATTCTACACGGGGGATATTAAATTGTACGCTGTATTTTCTCAATATAGTGTTTCCAGAGTGGCTACATTCGCTACGTATTCTTCGCACTGAAAGTACGACTGTGAGATGGTACGATGTTTTTAGTGCCGAAAGCTTCGATATAAAATAAGACGAGAAGTTTAATATTCAAGGTTGTGATCGAATATTATTCACGTCCACATTAATACGACATACCAAAATATTTTCTCCGACTGCATATGTTACAAAAAATCTTTGTCTTTGAAAGTTCAAATGCATAAAAGTCTTCTTTAGTTTCATAAACGATACGTTTTTAAATGTATATTTTATTTTTACAGAGTGTAGTTTATCTTTTATATATGTGAATTAAATTAAACAAGGTTAATCGATTTACACATCATTTATACATCCCGATCCCGTAACGGTCTGATCTATTTACTTACTTTTAATAGTTTGCTGCAATTCTGCAATTTTCTCATCGTCATTTCCAAGTAGCGCCTTTAGCTTATGCAAATATTCCTCGTTTAGATCCTCAAACTGATGCCCTGGAACCTGAAATCTATATATAAACATAACATAAATCACGCTAAAACTGACAATAAAAACATTTTAATAAAAGAATCGGCATCAAACCATAATCATCCCACTGCGAGTCTCCCGTCAATCGAAGAGGTTTAGAGTGTACTCCACCACGCTACTGAAGTGCGGGTTGACGAAGGGCAATGTTTTCAAGCAATTTAAACAATTTATTTACAAAATAACAACAACAAATACATACAACACATTTGCCTGTAATACATGTGAACATTTGAAATGTATGTTGTTTATTACAATTTTCTTTATTTTTTTAACCAGTGGTACCCACACTAGACTAATTTATATTGTGGGTACCGAAGCAGCCCTAAGACTTGGCTTAACGACTGTCATCTAATGACAACAGTAGGACCGACGGCTTAATGTGCTCTCCGAAAAAATTCACCCCCCCCCCCCCCCCCCCCCCCCCGGTGGGATTTGAACCCACAAGCTTTTTTAGCTGAGTTGGAAGAGCACTCGACCGGTCATCAATAAGTCGTGGGTTTAAATCTACCACTTCCAATCCATCTAGGGGGGCCAGGTGAATTTTTCCATTTTTCAAAATATTTATAATATTCTGGCAAGTTGGCCAAGACAACTATTTAACCTTTTAAACGCTTTATTTAATATCACTTGTCGTGCCCCCAGCGCCAGGCACAGTAAAACGATAAATAAATACCTACAACTAATAGAGATGTTCAGTATATATATCGATATTGGAAATGCATCTCTTTCGAACGCTTACAGTTTAATTTAAATATCTTAACATATGGAAAGCGTTACTTTGTAATTTAATAATTTTATTTATAACACAGTAGAACCTCTATAAGTCGAACCTCGATAAGTCGAAAACCTCTAAATCTCGAAGAAATGTTCAGAGGCCCGATTCTCGTAATGAAATTCCCAACGGCACCGGAACGACTTGGTCTCGTCCCTCTTTGGTTTATCTATTTTACAACGTGCCAGAGAGGGAGCGGGCGAAGTCGTTACGATGCCGTTGAGAATTTTATTACGAGAATTGGGCCTCTGTTCCCTTCCCTTCAAACACCAAAACCTCCATTACTCGAAATCTCAACCCTCTATTAGTCGAAATAATCACTGAGAATTTTGGGGTGTAAGTGGTTTATCAACATCTTTGAACCAAAGCCAACTTCACCTGCACGTGGTGCACCCTGCTGACTGACAAACGAAGCTCTGGCGAAAAGAGAGGTAGGGAGCGTAATTGTAAGCTACCCGACTGGGGAATGTACCTCCACCTCACAGAATACCGCAGCCAAATAACAATTCCGTTGAGGGTTGTTGTGTTCCTGTGAGTGAGTGAGGTCACCGGAAAAGAAGGAGATGCTGCGTTGGCAGCGGGGGTGGCGGCGCGCAAGTGATATATTATGTTGCGAGCGTTAATACGGTTACGGTAACTGCTTCACATCAGGCGGGCCGTATGCTTGTCTGCCACACGACGTATTATAAAAAAAAAAAAAAAAAAAAAGTGAGTCCCTCCAAGCCATTTTGGTACCTATTTTCCCTCCATAACTCGAAAAATTACTTGTATTAGTAAGTATTTTGGTAAAACAATGAAACAAAAGCGTATAAAGAAAATTCTATCGATGACACTTATGAAACACGTATAATGCAGCACAACACTAATGGAAAATTCCAGAAGGCGGCACTCTTTTATGACGTCAGAAGCGAGCGTGTTTCTCCGCTCGTGGCTACAGGAATACTTATAACATTCGTTCAAAAACATGCAGACTAGGGATGGGAATTGTCAATTCAGTTTTGTTCATTCACTGACAGTTTTGGGCTTTATTCACTTAAAACAAAATAAAATAAACTCATTTATTTCTACAGTAACAATTGCTTTATTTGTTTTATAATAAATAAGTCAGTATAAACAGAAATAGTTTGATTTATGTGGATTTTTGTATCTGTCAATCATTGTTTATGCCCCATCCCTACTAACGGAATTTTCCGGCCGTGGCGCTAGACATCAATACAGTTTTCTAAAAATACTATCAGTAATTTATTTAACTTTAGACATTAATTTTAAGTCCTATAATAAAGAAACTTAAGTGTAATCAATTGTAAATAATAACTTCATTATCTATTTATCAAGTAATGAACACTATTTTTATATAATACAGAGCTATTAAACAAAAAGGCAGATTTACTGAGTAGTGGTATTGAGCGTAAAAATCCGTCCTTGGCGAAATGGGCACGAAAATATTTGGCGGATTAATCCGCTCGTGGCGGTTAAAGGGTGAAGTAATAATAATGTTAAAAGTTCTTAAACTATAAAATACAGTTCGTGCTCAGAAAATGAGTTGCTAAATTTAACTACATAATATTGTACAAAATATTAACATCATATTACCTCAACCAGCATTGATGGAGATACCCTCGTCGCAGACAGGCGACCTCGTCCCTCTCCACGTAGAACCAATCGCCTATCAGAGGTGTTTCCTAAAAACATTAATGTACAATACAATTAAAAAGGAAATATTGTAAAAGAATGTGCATTTTCTATGTGTGTTCTATGTGCTTAGGTTTGGCTTTGTTAGCCTAAAAAGTTTTGGGGTGTAAGTGGTTCATCAACATCTTTGAACCAAAGCCAACCCTGCACGTGGTGCTGACTGACAAACGAGACTCTGGCGAAAAAAGAGGTAGGGCATAGCGTATTATTTAACCTGGCTGACTGCGGAAGTACCTCCACCTCACAGAATATTGCAGCGAAATAAAAATTCCCGTGAGGGTTCATGTGTTCCTGCGAGTGAGTGGGTCGCCAGAAAGTAATGAAGAAGAATACACTGGCAACGGATCGGCGACCCCTTGATGTTGTTGATCTTCATGGGCGGTGGTGATTGCTTTACATCAGGTGACCCACATGCTTGTTTTTCCTCCTCACATATAAAAAAAACTGTATTTTAAGGGTTATGGACGTCCAGAACCTGCGACCCCGGAGTCAAAGTGGACATGGTTAGCCATTCGACCACCGGCCTCGTCACAAAACATGAAGTGATCTAACAACAATACAAATCAGGCTTCATTATACAGATGAGTAAATACTCACTAGATGATTGAGCAGGTCGAGTAGGTAGGCAATGAGCGCCAGCGCGTGGGGGAACGCGTGCAACGTGTTCACAGTCTTCAGCCACGACTTGGACACTGTGCCTGGATACAGGAGCCTCTTGCACACGTGCGGCAGCTGTGGGAGCATATGGAAAAAAGTGTTATAAGCAGGGTTCGCCGATATATATCAATGGATATATATCACGATATATATCAATTGATTTTATCTTGATATATATCAATTGATTTTTTCCTGTCTTCTGAACAAAAATTTTTGGAGATTAATGTTTACCCTGGCAACACGTAGCGAAAAACTACAACTCAGAATACTTTGGATTGCTTCCCAAAATGACAACCTCATTTAAAGTTGGGGAAATCCCCTTTAACTTATGACGTAGTATAAAAAAAAAAAAAAACCAGTATAGCCTACCTAGCCTTTTATTGAAATTCAAACATTAACTACATATCATATTATAAGGTTTATTTTACGAGGTAATAAAATTATTTTTTAAAATTAAAATTATTAGGTATTCATTATTATAATAATAGGTACATACTTGTTTTTTTAAGTGTTCATTAAAAGTGGTAAAAAAGTACTAATTTGACACTTATATTATTTTACAAATTCTTTTCACATTTTTAAGTGTATAATCCCTTTACAGAATAAAATTCGCTTCGTTTTCTTAGCCTGGATATATATCGGAATCAAAAAATCGGATTTTTGATATTTATTATAAAAATCGGAATTTTTCGGACCCTGGTTATAAAATTCAAAAATTCAAAATTCAAAATTCAAAATATCTTTATTCCTTGGACTTTATAAAGCACTTAGAAACGTCATACAAATTAAATATAAGAATATGTATAAATCATCACTACTCTAAATCCGCAGAGCTTAGATTCACTTTCATCAAACTATCTTGAATGTGAAAGCGAATTTAAGTGCCAGTTCCGGCGACGGGGCTTCTTGAGAAGAACTGGCAAGAAACTCAAGGCCGACTCTTTTAATTGCCAATATCGTTACATTAAATACAAATACAATCATTAACATAACATAACAAGAGCAATTCATTTCCAAATACTTTTATCATTTATGTAATCCGAGATACAATAGTAAGCCTTTTGACATAGTCTAGTTTTGATATATTTCTTAAATTTACCCATGGATAATTTAAACGCGTCGTTTGGAAGTTTATTGTAGAAGCGTATACATTGACCTGGGAACGAGTTAGAGATTTTATGGAGCCTAGTAATATGCATAGCGAGTTTGTTTTTATTTCTTAAATTTAATTGATGGAGATCACTGTTTTTCCTAAATTTGGTTTGATTTTTATGAACGTAAATAAGATTTTCATAAATATATTGAGAATGTAATGTCATAATATTTATCTCTTTAAATTTATTTCTCAGTGTCTCCCTGGGACTCATCATATAAATAGCACGGATAGCTCGCTTCTGGAGCACAAAAATTGAGTCTACATCCGCGGCACTACCCCAAAGCAATAAACCATATGACATAATGCTGTGAAAATAGCTAAAATAAACTAAACGCGCAGTGTCAACATCAGTTAGTTGACGTATTTTCCTTACGGCGTAAGCTGCTGAGCTGAGTCTAGCTGATAACGTTTCTATATGTGGGCCCCATTGTAATTTAGAGTCTAATGTTATACCAAGGAAAACAACCTTATTGACCAATTCCAATCTCTCATTGTCCATCACCACACTGGTTTTCACTTGTTTAACATTTTTTGTAAAAAATCTAACATATTTGGTTTTATTACCATTTAAAAGCAGGTTATTAGCACTAAACCAGTTTACTATTTTTGAAAGAGCATTGTTTACATCGTCAATTTCTGATTGTTGTCTATTTACCTTAAAAACTAAAGAAGTGTCATCTGCAAACAATACTATTTCATGATTATTCTTTACAAGATGAGGTAGATCATTAATATACACGAGAAACAGGAAAGGGCCCAAAATAGAACCTTGTGGCACCCCCATCGCTACAGCTGATCCATGTGATCGTTTTCCATTAACATCTACTTTCTGAACCCTATCACCCAGATAAGAAGTAAGAAGATCAAGAGCGATGCCTCTTATACCATAGTGGTGTAATTTTCTGACTAGAGTTTCATGCTGCACACAATCAAAAGCCTTAGATAAGTCACAAAACACCCCATAGGCGTCCCGTGACTCCTCCCAAGCCTCATATATACATTCTAGTAGTTTTACCCCAGCATCACATGTTGACCGTCCACGAGTGAAACCGAATTGTTTAGTGTGCAGCAGATTATTTTCGTTAAAGTATTTAAGTAACTGTGCGAGAATTAGTTTTTCAAAAATTTTACTAAATGTAGGTAGTATTGATATTGGTCTGAAGTTTGTGGGGTCTAATGTACTACCTGATTTAAACAAAGGAATAATTTTGCTCAATTTCATCAAGTCAGGAAACACACCACAATCAATACATCTATTAAATATCACAATTAAAGCGGGAGCAACAATGTCAAATAAAGATTTTATAATATGTACAGAAATGCCCCATAGATCAGCCGTTTTCTTAATATTAAGTGATTTAAATGCGACTTTAAGATCAGATCCATTAACATGACGGAAATGAAAATCGTTATAAAATTCAGGCACATTATCTTTAATTAATGACTCTGCAACGGAGGTGGAAGAGCCCAAAGCACTAGTTAAAGTAACAGGGAAAGCAGAAAAAAAACTTTCAAAAGCATTGGCAACTTCTAAATCTGACTTGGTAACATGACCATTGATACTTAATTTAAACTCTGAATCCTTTGTCCTGCCCTTCCCAGTCTCTTCATTGATAACCGTCCAAGTGGCTTTAATTTTATTACTACTATTTCTAATTTTTGATTTAATAAACATAGATTTTGCTACTTGACAAACGCGTTTAAAAATTTTTGAGTATGATTTTACATGTTCTTTAAATTCCTCACTATTATTGAATTGTCTTTCATAGTATAACATGTACAAAGTTTGCCTACTCTTATAAATACCTACGGTTGCCCAGTCACCAAAGACGAGGCTATTAGTAAAAGTAATTTCCTTGGAAGTAAATATTGAATTAAATTCGTGAAGAAATGCATTAAAAAATGAGTTATACAACAAGTTAGGTTCCAAGTCATTATCTAAAAAAGGTAAGTTACTAGTTAGGTTTACTCTCATTCGTTCTAAGCGACTAACTGTTACTGGCACAAAAGTATTTTTTGTCTTGACTACATTTTTATTATTTATTTGAATACTTATCATTTGCCCAGAATGATCAGAATCCAATTTATTAATAATACTTTTTTGGGTTGGACTAATATCTGTATATATATTATCTAAGCAGGTAGCCGTGGTGGCACTTATTCTAGTAGGCTCCATAAATAAGTTAACTAAATTATGGGATTTAAAAAGACTTAAAATTTTACATGATGCAGTTGTATTAGTAAGTATATTAATATTAAAATCTCCACAGACCAAAATAGTTTTACCTGAGTTGCTAACTTTGCATAGGTAATAATAATAAATATACCTGGACAAATTACTCATGGTCAGTCCCAAACTAAGCAAAGCTTGTACTAGATAAGTGAACATATTTAATACGTTTTTTTCGTAAATACATACATACATAGAAAACACCCAGACCAAGAAAAACAGATATGTACATGCACACAAATATTTGTCTTGAGCGGGATCGAACCCGCAACCTCGGAGTCAAAGTGGCCATTGCTAATCATTCGACCAACATGCTCGTCAAATAAGTCGCTTAATCAATTGGTTCATCACTGTACACGAAGTAATTATTTTACAATACCAGTCGCCCGTCGGGAACTGGAACCTTGCGTTTGTTTTTTTAAAACAACTTCAATATTTATCTCATAAATCTATTAAAACCCATTAACGATGGACTGCTATGGCTTGTTTAGTAGAGTATTACTTAATAGGTAGATGGCGCCACACAGGGAATTTACAGCAGTAAATACAAATTAACAAATTCTTGCCCATCACAAACCTTCCTGGTAGCTATATTAAGTAGGTAGCAATTGAAAAGAGCCTCCGACTCAAGTACCTAGGCGGGTGAGGTGATTTTTTTCATTAAAAATTATTATATAATCTAGTTGCAAAATGTTGATCGGATATGTCATTGCATTTGAGCTTAAAACGCCAACCACTTATCATCGTCATATATGAGGCTAGCTAATCAATAGCAATCGTTTGGCGAGCAGCGCGCCCCGGTGCCTTCGAGGGACAAAGTAAGCGGTGGTAAGTGGAGACCTTGGTGACGTAGTTGTCGTTGTTGAGCTTGATGTCCTTGATGATGGCGGCGAGCAGCGCGCCGGTGACGTCGACGAACCGCGTGATGGTGAGCGGCTTGGTGAGCGCGCCGCGCCCGCCCGCCTCCCCGCGCAGCGCCAGCAGCTCCTGCACGCGCGCGCACTCCGCGCGCTGCCACGACACGTTCGACACCGGCCTGCCGGCGGACCTCTCGTCTCGTCACTCACCATCACCATCAAACTCAAACCAAATTCATTCAATTTAGAATTGAGTATTTTAGTTATTAATCAACCAAAACACGAAAACGAAAGAAAGAGGTAGCGATAGCGTATTTTAGAAGCTGTCCGACGAAAGAACGAATAGTATAAGTAAGTAAAAAAGACGAAAGAAGTATAACGAGATAGAGTATTTTAGAAGCTGCCCGACTGGGGAAGTACCTCTACCTCATAGAATACCGCAACCAAATAACAACTCCCATAGGGTAAGTTAGCCTAAAAAGTTTTGGGGTGTAAGTGGTTCATCAACATCTTTGAACCAAAGCGAACCTCACCTGCACGTGGTGCTGACTGACAAACGAGACTCTGGCGAAAAAAGAGGTAGGGCATAGCGTATTATTTAACCTGGCTGACTGCGGAAGTACCTCCACCTCACAGAATATTGCAGCGAAATAAAAATTCCCGTGAGGGTTCTTGTGTTCCTGCGAGTGAGTGAGATCACCAAAAAAAAGAAAGGAAGGAGTATAGGCTGGCAACGGATCGGCGACCCCTTGGTATTGCTCATCTCCATGGGCAGTGGTGATTGCTTTCCATCAGGTGACTCACATGCTCGTTTGCCCATCACTCATATATAAAAAAAAACATTGTCAACCAGAATGTTTGTAATATTTTTGTTGTACATCAAAAATATTTACAATACAGGAAATTAAAAGGAAAAGTACAAAAGCAGACTTATCCCTCCCAGTAATCTGAGACCTGAAAGTTTTGTCTGTATTATATACTAGCTACCGCCCGCGATTTCGCCCGCGTTTACGAAAGTCTTATATTGTCGGGTTAATATACAAGATGTATTTTTAAAGGCTGGTCAAATTCAAGGAAATAATCATGTTGTTAGTATTAATCACAAATCAATTAAAAAAAACCTAAAAATTAATCACCATGAACGTGGTATGGCTATCGAATGATTTCTAGCCTATGACACTCACAAATAACGTGGCTTTCTATTGGTGAAAGAATTTTCAAAATTAGTTCAGTAGATTCGAGGTTTATACAGTTTGTGAGGTTGTAGGGTACAACCTCACAAACTGTACCTCTTTATAATATTAGCATAAATTAAGAAGAGATATGTGCAGAAAGGTAACCTAGCTTTCTGAACACAAATTACTTGACCATGATATTTACTGTACTTGCAGGCAAGTTCTTCTAAAAATGCATGTACAGTACATGCCAGTTTGTCAGGTATTGTTTCATGTAAAACCAAATTTTATTAATATATTTTAAACAGTGTCATATTATCCTAAAAGTAGTAACTGTTAATCTGTGCCCAAATCACAGTATAAGTAATAGTACTACATACAGTACGGCCATTCCCTGTTGCTCGCTAATATCAATCGCACATTAACTCCCGAGACGAACCCGGAACTGTTGTTGTAGGGCGCCGGCGACGGAAACATTTTTATACACCTTACCTCTGATCTTTAATTGTAACAAAAGAAAGAGCTCTCTCAAGTGACGTCTGCCAATTGCCACGTCCAGAACGGTCTCCTGACGGTGTCCTCTGTAAAGTAAAAAGAATAATACAAATAAAACTAGTGTATATTGCTATTTATTGACTATTGTCTGTGCCATCATTCCAAACGTAATTGTCACTGAGTTATTCATCAATTCTATAGTAAGTTGGATAAGCAAGCGAGAAGTAAGGAGCGTTTATTCAGGAAGAGTCAAACAAAAAAGTTTTCCCGAGTTCTGCTTATTCACTCTAATATTCGTTATTTTTATTTCTAGAGATACATGGTACAATACAACACAAGTACACCTTGTTGCACTTACCACAGGAGTGGTGGTTGGCCGTGAAAAATGACTACCACGCAGCGGTGTTGTCTGCGGGCCGAATCTGTCACTTTGCTGCGATCTAGATCTCTGATGAACACAAAACATTATTGGTATTACAATAAAAATAAATTTTATTCTTTCTCTGGATCTTTAATAATCAACTCACTATTTCGTCAAGCGTTTGGTCAGTAATATTGTTATTAGTCCAGTCAATTCAGCATTAAACATCTAACTTTTGTAGAATCCATTTTGTCCTGGGCACTTATTGGTTTCACAATCATCTAATAATTTCATTGACATTAAAGACTGTGGATTTTACACGCTGAATAAGATTATGTACTTAAAATATAAACTTCAAATAAACCAGAGGTTCAGATTTTTTTTGCCACGGAACCCTAACCCTAGCAGCTACAATTATTATATAGGATCTAACTAGTAATTTTTTTTTTGACAAATGTTTTGTTAATTTTTGGACGGATCCCGGACCCTTGTGGGCTTTCCACGGAACCCCAGCGTTCCGTGGACTACCTTTCGGGAAATCTTGCGATGAACCATTTATACATCCAGTACATAATCATGAAGCTCTTATGGCAATTAAGCCTGTCGCTGATCCCTTTAGACAAAAATAATCCTGGGTATGACAGCAATATGACTCAAACAAATAAAAAGATATTATTTAGACAGGATTTTCTTACTGCATTGAAAGGCAGCTTAGTGGCTGAAGCTTCTCTGCTAAGCCTGCCGCCTGCGTAGGTTGCGCGAGGTGGGTCAGCACTGCTCGAGCGGTGGCCCGCCGTGCTCGGCCTACGTGCCTCCGTCGATAGACGGTCCGTGGAGCCCGGCCGTAAAGGCTTTGGTAGCATCGAGGGTTTGCCTTCTAATCTACAAATAAATTCAGAATATCAAATATACAATAGGATATTTTTTTTTGCCTAAATGAAACATTACTAATATACCTTGATTTACGTATAGCAGACGATTGCCCCGGTACAAATTTTGTGGGAAGCATGGTTTATGTTTTACACAACACAAGTATTTTCAATACACAAGTTTTTTTACGAATATTCGTTACTTTTCAATAAAATTAAAGACTAAATTCAAATAATTGAGATGAGATAGATTTGATTCAAATTCGTTGCATTTCAAAATTTCAAAACAAAACAAAAGTCTACTGCCACTATGCCACAGACTACAGATTGAAGAACAGTCACTGCTGCTGTCAATGTCACACAGGAACACTATTACAATATCTTCTTTATTTAGCAGCGGCAATCAATTCTCTTGAAAAAACAATCTTGGATAGATAATAATGGTTATAGAAATAATTGATAAATAATATAATTATAAAAATCTCGTGTTTGTAATTAAACTCCTCCGAAATAGCTCGACCGCTTTTCGTGAAATTTTGTGTGCATATCGGTTAGGTCTGCGAATCGGACAATACCTATCTATTTTTCATCCCCATAAATCTAGGTTTCATCCCCCTAAAGGGTGGTCCACCACTAAATTTATTTTTAGATGTTTTTTTATTTTTTTATGATTTAGCATTGAAAAATATATACAACCCTAAATTTTCACCCTTCTACCATCAACCCCTAAATTTATATTTGCCGGGTCAGCTGGTCTTATAGTCTATAATATTAAAATGAATCGTTGAATGTGTTGTAAGCGCCATTCTCGAGATCAGCTGAACCGATTTCGCTAATTCTTTTTTTAGAATGTTGCTTGAAGTACGAGGATGGTTCTTACGCAGAGAAAATTTTATAAAATTTAATGTCTAAAAACAACACTTTTCTATACTCCCATACACACGATTCGTAATAACACAAAGACAATTTGAACTTTAAGTTCAAGTTCTGGGAAGGCAAATCAATTGCTAAGCGCAAAACTCCAGAACGGCTCTACCAACTCTGCAAATTTTTATTTTTCATTTTCATTAAGTTATAAGTAATAAAAATATGAATGTATATATAAAAAATATATATACATTCATATTTTTATTAAGTTATAAGGAAGGTTCTTAAAGAGAAAAGATTTAAAAATTGCTATGAAGCTAAAAAACCATTTTCTAGCCGTACGAAGCCGGGGCGGGCAGCTAGTACCTTATAAATAAATAAGGTATAACCAAGCCTCCTATGTTTTTCCAGAATGTTTTAAAACGACACTTGCAGGATAACCGCCTTTAAGGTGGCTGACAGCGATAATGACAGATTAACAGAAGAAAGGAGCCGGTGAAAATTATCAGGAACAAACAACGCTCGCGCGCCGCTACCCCCGCTGCCAACGCAGCATCTCCTTCCTTTCTGGTGACCTCGCTCACTAGCTGGCTGGAACACAACAACCTTCAAGGGAATTATTATTTGGCTGCTGTAATCTGTGACGTGGAGATACTTCTCCAATTTAGCAAAATACAATTAAGCTGTATCCTACCATCCTACCTCTATCCTTGATTCTATGTTTTCATCTTGGGCAACGAAACTTGGGAGTCGAAAAAACAGATTTAATCAATTTTCGCCTTTATTGACATATGAGATTTGGTTGTTTTTTTAAAAAAATTAAATTCTTGTTTATTAACGCCTCCCTCCCTTATCTATATTAATATTTAAAAATGTTAATAAGGTCGAAAATCGCCTAGAACTTTATTTAAAAAAAACATATTTAAACAGATTTAACCAAAATATCTATCAATTTCACAGTAAACACGTAATTTAATCTATAATGCTCAAATCTTATGTTAAATTGACTAACTCGTAAAAGTAAGGTAATTCGTTTTTATCCATGTTTCGGGTATTTACCCGAGTAAAGACCCCGTTTTACCCACTTTGGGAGTTTACTGGGTCGATTCCCAGCCCAACTCTACATAGAATAGCAGTAAAATGGGGTTGGCAAGTTAAAGCTGATCTCAGATGGCGCCACCACTGTACGAACCTTTGTCATTTATCATTAAACGTTCCGGATTTGTTTGTTGCGTTGATTTCTTGACAATTTTACGATTTAAAACATGTTTTGACGTGACAACGTCTTATAAATTGGTTAGCCGGGTGACACTTCAAGAAACTGGCTCACGTTATGCGCTTACAATGAGAGCGAGTGAAAGGCACGCGTCCCTTCTAAGAGCGAGAGAGACAGACATAAAAAGTGAAAGGCATGCGTCCCTTCCACTCGAAAACATTTTACCACTCAAAGTCGTTGTCACGTAAAACTTTCGCCCGTATACCGACTTTACAGGCAACCAATTTTTTTCAATTGGAAAATATGCGAGTTAATAATTCAAATGGTTAATAATAATACATAAAATGGTTAATAATATTTATCGCTTTGAGCCACAATTTTTTAAGTTTCTCATCTCGAGGAAACTGGTGGCCTCCAGTTTCTTTACAATAGGCTATTTGACTAACATTTTTTTCGGTTTTATATGTAGGGACGTCTCCATAATATAACCATAGGTGAAAGAATTACTTCGATAGCACAAATATCTCTCGAGTTATGGTACTTTGAAAATCACAATTTTTAGACTGCCCCAAAACGCTCCATACAAAAGACTACCGAATTATGACGTCACAGGTTTGTATTTTGTATGCATCAAATCAGAAATTTGTACGACAGCTATATTACGTTTATGTGATTAGTATCATACATAATAAAAGTTATAGCATTTTTTATTGCTTCTTCAATGGAAATATTATTTTTTAATAATTTCATACTTTTAAAATGGACTTTCCCGCCAAACTTTGATCGACGCTAAAAAAAGTCTGACTGAAGATATTAGAATGAAAGTTTGCAGATCTTTTTAGTTTTGTGTATTTTACGATATTTTTAAATAATTTAAACGATTTTTAAAAATTGGAAAATAGCCTATTTGGTACACAACATCTAGGCATTTTGTCAATAATGGTATCTATATATGAATTCACTACTAATTTCATACAAAAACTGCTTTATTATTGGTCTTTGCGCTGCTAGCGCCACTTTCACAGTTGTCGACCCCATTGTCAAATTAAACACTAACGGTTGTGGTGTTGAGGTATTGAGGAACTAGTGCAAAGAGAAGGTGATCACTGGGATTTAACCTCAAGCCGAACTTGATAATTGCATAATAATCTAAGATTGAAGAGTGGTCGCCAAAAAAATAAGACATGGACATAGTGACTACTGACTGACTAGTGACAGTTTTGAGTGACAAGAATAAACAATTGCTACAATATTTTTTTCATAAAAATTTCTAAAACAGGGATTCAGATAATTTGTATTTTGTTTGCCAAATAATTAATCTCAATGGCTGGGACTTACTATTTTGTAATAGTAGGCCACTCGGATAATCCAATATTTGAAATAGATTTCATACCAGTGACAAAAGAGGTTAAGGTACAGTTAGCCATTGTTTATTTTCACTTTTATGCTGTATAAATACATTTGTTAGTGCGTTTCTCCTAATTTAGATTGCCTGATTAGGTAGCTGTTTTAGGAACGAGAATGTAAGTGGCTCACTGTCGTATTCAGAACCAAATCAAACTATATTGCGCTTGGTGCACTGTGGCAACTAACAATCGATGTTGGGTGATAGGGCCTGTACTTCTTCTTCTTCTTCTTTTTTTAATTGAATGGCTCCATCGTTTTCTTTTTTCCACGATGATTTTGCCAATGTCGAGGTTGAGAAATACACGTTTAAGTTAATAAGACTATTGATCGGTACTATATAGCGGAAGTCCCATGAGCGACCTAAAACAACACAATACATCACAAACATTTAGTTAGTGTTAGTATCATAGCCAGACGAACACAGATTAGTGGGTTTAATACATGTAAATATAAAATAAATAACTCTATAACTTAACACAGGGACGGAACAAAATGACAATAGATAATACAAAACTCACAAGTAGATGTTGTTGACTTTTATGAACTTAATTAAGACTGAAATCCAACGAGTATAAACAAGAGTAAGTAGGAAAGGGATGTTAATAGGACGAGGAATACTAGTAGGAAGAATTTCATACAGGGGGACCTGTAGTTAAAAAAAATGTGTTCAAGGGTTCCTTCTTCTAAGCCGCACTCACACAAGGAACTATCGAGGATCTTGATTTTGACTAAAAACACTGGAGTGCAAACATGACCAAGACGTAACCTAATTATTGCAGAGGTGGTGTTTGTCAAATTTACGGTATTTGGAGAACCATGGTTTAATAGGGACAACCGGTTGAATTTTTGAGCAAAATTTTGCATTTGTGGTTCCCGTTTTTTGCCATAATTCGTTCCAATCTTTTCTTAATCGCGCATCTGCCGATAGTCTGAGGTCACGAGAGAAACAAATGTACTTGCCGAAACACTTCAGCTAAACTCCATTAAATTTGTGTATACGCACTATGAATTTACAATTATCGCGTGGCAACGTCAACCTTGTATTGTAGCATTCATAGGCTACAGCTGATTTTCAAACTTTTTCATGGCGTGACCCCCTTAGTATGTAATGTAAAAATATTTAGGACCCCCTACTCACCAAAGTTCCTGACCTGTATGTATTTTATTACATACTAAATATTAAAACCTTACATTTTTATTTTCATAATTAAGAATCATTAATGAAATATAGTAACTAAAACAAAATATATAATAAAGTATCTAAAAATATCTTTTTGAATGTTGTTTTCTTTACAACTTGACCTTCCGCCCCCCAACTTATGGAGGATTCGAGACCCTGCCCATGAGGTTGTGACTTTCAAAAACACTGGACAGTAACCAAGTTATATTAGGCAGGCCAGATGCTCGTATACAGCTGAATGTATTATCATTTTATCAATATCCTAGGCTGTGCAGTATTGAGGTAGGATGTGCAAAGGAAACGACTTTGCTATTATAGAAATTAATGTATAAGAATACAATTTATGTTATTTTCTTTGTTGTAATAAATTCTTTTCTATTTCAGAAAGAGGATAATAGACACTTGAATCAATTCATTGCCCATGCAGCACTCGACTTGGTTGACGAGCACATGTGGAAGGTCACCAACACATATCTCAAATCCGTTGACAAATTCAATCAGTGGTTTGTGTCTGCGTTTGTCACTGCTAGTCAGGTTTGTTAAAAGTACAGTTCTGTTTTTGTATACCCATAGCAATGTCTCAAGTAAATAATAGTGCAAGTTTTACATAACAATAAAACTTGTATTATTGAGCAGAGACGATGCACAGCATCTGTGAGAGTGCGTCAACACTTTTCTAGCAATTTCCGGTCCGTTGGCTTCCGCCATAGTGTTTTCTCGCCGTAAATAGTAACTCAACTGACTTACTTCCGTTTGGCGCCATTTTTTAGTCACCTTAGGAGATTCTGGCGCGAAGCGTCTTCATAGAAGTCTCACCAGGAGACCTAAAATGGATGCTGTGCATCGTCTCTGCTCAATAATACAAGTTTTATTGTTATGTAAAACTTGCACTATTATCGGCATGTGACGATGCACAGCATCTGTGAGAGACGTGTTTATAACTCCTGGTGACTGCCAACGACGCTATGTGATGATGATGGGGGTATAAGAGCTTGAATTAACAGAAAAAACACATATTATTCCCATTAAAACAAACGGTATATTATCGTAACAAATCAGCAAAAAAAAATAAGGAAATAATAAATTTATCAATACTATTTATTAATATGTATTAACAAAAGTGACATTCAGAATTATATTAATTAAAGTTTGATTATAATAAAAAACAGCAGTACCACATTGTTTTAATTGAATTATTTAGAGAGGTTCAAAATTAACTGCAAGATTATTTTGTGATTGTGATCTTCCTATTATCTGCTTACAATAAAATCTGGCAAATGTGTTTTCCCTTCGCCAGTTACCTCTACTAAGAATATCTTCTATTGAAAAATTTTCGTGCCAGTTTAAAGAAGCCACAGCCGAGCGTACAGAGCCCGCAGAAGCGGATATCCCTGCGTCTCTCAATACTGTTTTAACCCAATTGCCGATCACAGTTCGCGAGGCGGCCTGTGAGGGGCCCCTTATTGTGGTAAATAGAGCGCTATTACACTCGGCTGTGCGTCGCTGTGCACCAAGATCTATTACTTTCCTTAACCAGAATACGGGGCAAATACTTGCATTCGTATGTTTCAACAATTTCCAACCTGATTGTCTATACGAAGCGGTGTCCGTCTTCGAACCAAAAGCTGGGGTCAGGATGATGTGATCGCCGGCGTCAGTGTAATGACTCGTAGAGACCTTCAACAACGTGAGGTCATGTACGCGTCGGCCCGACGCTAGAAGCAGCAGACACGCTAGCCTGCGTGAAGCTTCGAATAATGTATCATTATTTGGAGAATTATGCTGAAGCCAGATAACCAAATCACCCGGATCCCAGATAGGTGGTTTCTCTGCTCTCGGCTTTTGAAGGGAGATTGCTTTTAAAATATGCTTTACTAAGAAATGTGAATTTAAATTTTCTACTGTTTTTCCAAAAGTTAATACGACTGATTTGTGTAACAAAATAGTTGGATAAGCTAATCTCTCTTCAAGATACAGGTATGCCAAAAATCTAGATAAACCCACACCTTCAGGGTGTTTATAGTCCAAATTATTGTCCTCACACCACTTAACCCACCTGACCCAGGCGGGCTTGTAAGTCTTTAGTGTAGAATTTCTCCAGCTCGACTCGAGCAAGGTCCGTTCTGCTTCAGTCCAGGTTCCTGTGATGTCACCCCACCCCCAATTTTCCAGACATAGAGCTCCATGTCCCGAACCTGAGGAGGCGGGCGGCCGGTGCTGTGGTCTACTAGAACACATTCCAGATTTCGGACCTTGAGCGGCTCGCACATCGCTCGTCGCCGAAGGTCCGGCAGCCAGAACGCATTCTCCCACATCGGCGCCACCACTAGATACACTCCCCGCGCCGAATTCAGGTGGTGCAGGACCCGGGGCAGGAGGCTCGGCGGGGGGAACACCCACGCCAGGTTGAACTGCCACTGTCTGCTGAAGGCATTGTAAAACTGCGCTGAGCGATCCCGACAATCTTTTGTTACATACTTTTTCACAACTCTTGTTTGTTTGGTTGCAAACAAATCGATCTGTGGGACTCCGAATCTGCGAAATGCTGTTCCCACTGCTGGAGTCAACAGGTGCCACTCGGCCGCTTGTCGACCCCGGGACAACCTGTCCGCTACCTCGTTGTACTTGCCTGGGAGGTATTCTGCCGTTAACGCTATTCTCCACCGATCTAGGATATGCAGCAGTTTGTACGTCATACTGAGCAGAGGCGTCGATCGTGTTCCGCCTTCTTTGCGGATGTATGCTACGACTGTTCGATTGTCGGACTGCAAAACCACATGACGTCTCTGAAGATAAGATCTGAAGTGGCTTACCGCGGCTATGATGGCGAACATCTCCTTGCGGTTGCAATGCCATTGCTTCTGCCTGGGGGTCCATCCGCCCGATACTGTCTGATCGTCCATCTGGGCCCCCCACCCGTGATCTGCTGCATCTGTTGCAAGGAAATGTTGTATTAGCGTTGGATGTAAATCGCTCTCTACCCGATGACCTTCCAAAGTAGTAATCCACCACTCTAAGTCGCGTACTGCTTGAGCCGGTATGTTTTGTTGGGTGTTCGGAGACGCTCCCAGTAACAGCCGAGAGTGACGCTGCAGTTGGCGACAGTGTAGCCTTCCCCTGGGTATCACAAAGTTGGCGAAATTGAGAGTGCCTAAAACTATTTGTATCTCTTTTAGAGACATAGTCCCTTTGCTGATGGCTTTTCTCGACATATTCTTTATTGTATTTACTTTTCTCTCTGGGAGACCTTTCAGACCTCTGTTCGTGTCCCAGATCAGTCCCAGATATTCTAACCTCTGACAAGGCTCGACCGCCGATTTTTCGAAATTGATGGTCCATCCTAGACTCTCCACGACCTCTACAGCCGTCTTCACTTGAGCCTGCAGGAGAGTGCGAGACTGGTTCACCAATAAAAAGTCGTCCAAGTAGACCATAATTCGCATACCTCTGTTTCGAAGCTGCTGAGCTACCCAGTTGGTCAGTGCGGCGAAATTCTTCGGCGCGCACGACAGCCCGAAGGGTAGGCAGGTCATTTGAAGGACCTGGTGGTCGTACACAAGCCGGAGAAACCTTCTGTGGGCTTCGGCTATTGGCACGTGAAAGTACGCCGACGACAGATCCAGCTTTACCATCCAGTCGCCGCTCTGTAGGAACTGAGGTATCTGGAACTGAGAGATCAGTTTGAAGGGTTTCGGAATTATTGACAGGTTTAATCGTTTTAAATTGAGAATTGGGCGCAACGATCCGTCGCTCTTCTTTGTCAGGAACATAGTCGAGAAGAAGCTGAACCCGATCTGTCGCTGGTCCAGTACCTCCAAGACACCCTGTTCCACAAGGTTGTTTATCTGCTGGGACATATCTGGTGACTGAGGTGTCTCGAAGCGACGAAGAGTCCTGGTCGTCGGTTGCACGAGCACAGGTCTGGAGGTGAATGGCAGGCGCATTCCCGTGATCATGTCGAGAAGGGCCTGCGGAGCCCGAAGCGCCTGCCACTGCCTCCGATACGCTCGAAGGCAGCCCCCGTAGAACTTGGATTGGCATGGGCGATAGTCACTTATCAAAATGTCTCTTACCGGGGTGGCCGCCTTTCTTAAATGGCTTCTTCGCCTTCTTCGAATCCTGCTGCTTTGGTGGCCCTGCGACTGCTTTATTACGCCTGCTTTCATCATCTCTGGAACGAAAGGGCTGGTTAGAGAAATCACGTGACGAACCCGGTTTACTTTGTTTGCTCCGAAGCCTCGGCTTACTGGTATCCTTGTTTGCTGTAAACCACGGTCGTACCCATTTGTCCAATCCACCTGTACTTTGTATGTAAGTACGCAATAGGCCCTCATCGAACAGGTGCTTAGAACTCGGAGGTATCTTACGCAGACCCTCACGCAGGTTTTTGTTAGGTAACTCACTTAGGATGCGCTCCCGGCGATTTTCAATATGTTCGGCCCTTTTTCCACAAACCATCTGCATAATTTCATCACTTGTCTTATGAAACTTAGAGGTTGGTTGAAATAATTCAGATATTTTGTCAAAAATATTATCAGGCGACAACACAGATTGAGAACCAGTCCAGTTAATAAACTGTTGTAAAGTATCGTTAAGAAGTTCGCGCTGAGTAATGAGGCCATTACATATAGCCGCCAATATACGTTCCGAGCTTGCAATGAAATCCTTGCCCTTAAGAAACTGTCTGAGCTCGTCATTAACCTCAAGATCTACAAAACCAGGTGAGGCGCAATGGGCTTTTAATGAATCGGTGTAACGAACATCTTTCCAACATGGATCACCAAACTTTTGCAAATGTTCTAGATGTTTCAAATGCTCCGGATGAGCAGGCGGTATCTTAGGGTCTTTCAGGAATGTATTTACAAAGCCAAGATTTAAGAGACGGGGCTCGACCGCACTAGTCTCAGCGACAACTGTAGGGCGTTGCAATTGAAAATCTAAAGTTGTTAAGCCGCTAGGTCCCGGAACTGGCTCAGGTGCCACCGGACCCGGAGCAGTCGTGGGTAGCGTTGGATTGCGCGTACCCTCAAACGGCGTAGGCAATGCGTTAGAACTAGCCGTATTTTCAATAAAATGTTCGTTAAAAACTGACTGAGATGGCAGAACAACATTTTGTAACAGTACATTTGTTAAAACTGTCACTTTGTTAATAAGCTCATTAAAATCAGTATTTGACTCACCGAGTCTCCTTCGTTTTACCTCGCTGCAAGAGGAATCGCTACACGACTCCGAGCCGCTGCTTTGTGAACGGCGCTGATAAACACGCTTCCTACCGCTAGGCTGGCGCGGCTGCGACGACCTTCCGTCGTTCTCACGCTCCGCTTGTCCCGATCGCTCGGTAACTGCATTCGTTTCACTATCGCTCATGTTCACTATCGCGATAACACAAGTAAAAGTTTCTATTTTTAACTAAATCCACTTTTTAAATGCACTGAAAAACTTTTAACGTTAACAACTGCGAAAATTTTCTCGAGTGTTTCGAAGTAGATGTTGCTTCAACGAAAAGTAACGACGCTATGAAGACGCTTCGCGCCAGAATCTCCTAAGGTGACTAAAAAATGGCGCCAAACGGAAGTAAGTCAGTTGAGTTACTATTTACGGCGAGAAAACACTATGGCGGAAGCCAACGGACCGGAAATTGCTAGAAAAGTGTTGACGCACTCTCACAGATGCTGTGCATCGTCACATGCCGATAATAGTAGTAGTATGATAATGGGCAAGCAAAATATACTTTCAAAGTCACCTGCGGTGCCTTGGAAGTGCATTTCTCTCCCCCATTATCTTACTACAACCGTAATCCTAACTTTGACAGATATTTCACTCTTCCATTTATGAAACTGATTTAGAGTTAGTCGTTGTAGCAACCTTCGACAATTTGATGTATTTTTCACGTCTTGATATGCGAAAAGCAGTTGTAAAGATCTAGATTGTCTTAGATAGAATGATGCAAATTACCAAAACACCCTTTTATATATTGACAGCGTGCGAAATTGCAAGATAATGGGGATGAGAAATCCACTTTCAAGAAACCGTAGGTGACTTGAAAGTGGATTTCGAATGCCCATTATCATACTAATAATAGTATCCCACAATTTTGCTGTTTTTACTTTTTGTGATTTCTAAATGAACTTGAGGGTCTAAATGAAATTATCAACTAGGTAAAGGGTGACTACGTGAATTTTCATGACCGTCAGAATCGCGGGTGTATTTCCCAGATTGGCATAATTTTTTTATAGTTATATGGTACCTTCTGTGTACTTTTACGTACCTCTTCCAAAAATCTGTGTACCCACGCCTGTACAACGATATTTTGAAAATAAGGTACACCCGCCATTCTGATGTCAGGACCGCGGGTGTACTGTTAACCAATATATGTAGCTTAGTGCATTGTATAGACAGATTTGGTACCTCGTGTGTACCTGCAGAAACAAATAATAAATAAATAAAATACGGTAAGTTTTCTGTGAACATTAAAAAAACTCGAACTGACGCCATTACTATTTTATGGAAAACATCATAAAAAATATATTAATGCGAAATTAAGTTTGTGTGCAATGCAAATACTGTTACTGTTATACTGTTGTGCTGTTACGACTAAACTAAAATCTTTTGCCGTGAAATTTGGTACACGTAGTTTATCTTGAACAACAAATATAATAGAATACATATGTACCTATATTTTATTCCGAAATTTCTATGGGAGCCGCGGGCAAAAGCTAGTATTTTACAAAAAAACTATCATTAATATTATGACTAAAGTTAAAATTATAAACAAAATGTATTAGAAAAACAAATATAATATTGCCTATTTTATTTAAAATATGAAGGTGTTTGTCGGTGATACTGCCTACCATACCTGCATTAGAAAATGTATTTCAAATAAATCGAATGTGTCAAGAATCGATCTATTGTCTTTTATTCAAAAGTGGGACATGAGTAGCTAGCTAAAAAAATGTGAACAATCAAATTATATGTAAAAATTATTTGGTTCGGTATCATTATGTAGGTATTACAATATTATGTAAGTATGTGTCGGTCCTAGAACTGAATAGAAATAATTTATACTTTATTAATATCGATATCAGCACATGGACATGAATAATCGAGAAGGAAAAACGCAACACAGAATAATAATATCAGCAACATACGAATATGATCAGCGGTAGTTCTTGCACCAAGGTAATTCAAGTTATATTAACTTAGTTATATCATAATACCTACTATGTTGTACTAAATCGGTCTAAGTGGCTTAACCACTTTTTTTGAGGTTTATACTTAATTATTAGGATGTTTTCCATAAAATAGTAACGGCGTCAGTTCGAGTTTTTTTAATTTTCTCAGAAAGCTTACCGTATTTTATTTATTTATTATTTGTTTCTGCAGGTACACACGAGGTACCAAATCTGTCTATACAATGCACTAAGCTGCATATATTGGTTAACAGTACACCCGCGGTCCTGACATCAGAATGGCGGGTGTACCTTATTTTCAAAATATCGTTGTACAGGCGTGGGTACACAGATTTTCGGAAGAGGTACGTAAAAGTACACAGAAGGTACCATATAACAATGATAAATTTATGCCAATGTGGGAAATACTCCCGCGATTCTGACGGACATGAATTTTCAGAAACATTCATAAAATGAATATATCAAATATTCATTTTAGGAAATTCAATGATATTTTGAGGCAAATTTTATATGCTCAAAAATATGTATGTATATGCATATTCACCTTCAAAATTTTTTGTTCATGTGTTTCATAGTGTTACCTACCCACCATTATAAATAACGTACATACCAACATAACATAGTCCATAACTGTTTATGTAATCATAACTGAACAAATAACCTATGAAAAAGTGTGCCTTATTTCGGCACTGCCCAGGTCTCAGATCTTGATTTTAACTAGACAAAAAATTAGTCGTTAATTTGTCGCCCATAGCAAAAAATTTGTCGGTCTCCCGTTAAAGAGTTATAAGGCTTTTTTTGTGGCAATGCCGAAATAAGCTTATTTCGGCACAGCCCACTCGGGATCTATTAAACTACAAAACATAGCGAAGATATGATTTTCCCAAGAATTAGTCGTCAATTTGTCGAATTCAGACACCAAGTATCAGAATTAGTCGACCTCCCGTTAAAAAGTTATAAGTATTTTTTTGTGGCAGTGCCGAAATAAGCCTTATTTCGGCACTGCCCAAAAAAACTACACCGCCTAGCGAAAATCTGATTTCACCCAGATGTTGCCTTGAATTTGTCGAAATTTCTCTGCCTACGTTAGGCTCTCTGACTACAACGTTAATTATTAAAATGCGTGTAACTTTTTAAATACGCATCGACCAGTTGTGTTTTATATCCGACAAATTTCGACAAATTCAAGGCAACATCTGGGTGAAATCAGTTTTTCGCTAGGTGGTGTAGTTTTTTTGGGCAGTGCCGAAATAAGGCTTATTTCGGCACTGCCACAAAAAAATACTTATAACTTTTTAACGGGAGGTCGACTAATTCTGATACTTGGTGTCTGAATTCGACAAATTGACGACTAATTCTGGGGAAAATCATATCTTCGCTATGTTTTGTAGTTTAATAGATCCCGAGTGGGCCTGCCACAAAAAAAACCTTATAACTCTTTAACGGGAGACCGACAAATTTTTTGCTTTGGGCGACAAATGTCGACAAATTTTTTGTCTAGTTAAAATCAAGATCTGAGACCTGGGCAGTGCCGAAATAAGGCACACTATGAAAAATAAACTTTACTACTAGACATGGAACATTCCTTTAGGGCCATCTTGGACTTGTCTTCATACATTTCACATACACAACTTAATTCACAGATGCGGTTCATAATGGTACACGATGCTCGCAATGAAGATGGTATCAAAAATTTCTTCACAGATGTGTATGAGGCTTACATAAAGCTAATGTTAAATCCATTCTACAAAGAAGATACACCAATTGTTTTTCCTGCTTTTGAGAAAAAAGTGCAATTTCTAGGCAAAAAATATTTAACATAGTGTTAATTGTATTCTTTTAGATTATTATCATTCTAAGATATATTATTTAATTAAGACTGTATATATTATGTTTTGTAAAAAAAAGGATGTTTAATAAAAGTCAATGTTCCAAAAGTATTAAAATTTATTTCAAGGCACAGTTTACATTATTATGACTATTGAGGCGGAATATACAACCTTAATCAATACACTGCATTGCCTTTGAATCATCATCCATTTGGTCAAGTATATCTAAGTCCACAGGTGTCAGCCTGACGCATAATATTTAGCGCAGGCTACACTGCAAATAAAACAAGATTTGCTTGTTTCCTCAGTCGCTCGGTTTTGAAACAAAGTTAACATCAGGTTCCCCCAGCTCAGAGGCCTACAGAATGAAACTACATCAGCGATTGTACTTGCGGACTGGCAAACCCAACATTGTCTCTCTCTCGTCTCAAATTGACCAACGTGAGCTAAGTGAATCTCATTTCCTTCACAGTGTAGCTTGCTCTGTAGTCTTAGTTAAGCACTCATTCATATTTGTTTTCACTGTATTTTTTCCATAAACTTCTTGTGTGAAGTCAATATTTTTTCTGTAGATGTAGTTTGTACTCTTTAGTCTTAGATAGGCTCTCAAAAAAATTGTGACTTTACACAAAAGTTCGTGGAAACAATTCGGTAAAAACAAATAGGAATATATTTGTGAAGTCACTATTTTTTTCTGTAGATTATTATATGCATAAAAAGATGAATAAGTATACAAAGCAAGTTTCAAGTGACCATACATAGCCTTCATATGTTACAATCTATAAGAACATCATGCAACATTTCAAATTACAGTCTCCATTCTCCATACTTTTAAGTAGACCAGTAAACTACATTGACATGGAGAAACCAACATAGCACTCTCAATGTTTCTTTACTTACATGTGACCTTACCAAAAAAGATAAGAATTATCCAACAATTATATTTTATATTAAAAAGCATATTACACGTACAGCAAGTTTCCTAAAGGAAGTCAACCATAGATTGAGCATAACAAGTTGACATTTGATTAGATCAAATACTGATTTGCAGTAATAACTGTACACTGGATGGGTGGTTGGGTTAGGGGCGTAGCTACCGCTGTATCAGCCGTTTCAATGATATCGGGCCGGGAAGACCCCCGTCAGTCCTGATGCGTATGGGTAGAAGGACCCCAACCAAAATTTTGATATGGGGCCCACCTAGAGCAAGTTACGCCACTAGGTTGAGTGTACTTGTCTGGCTAATAATACAATTGTCTTAATAGCCATGAGACAATCTGTCACATGGTACTTAATATAAGTCTGGAAGGCCAAGATCTTCTTCAGGAATGCTACTGTTGGAGAAATCATCTGAAAAGTGGAAGAATTAACCATTATTGTAGAATATGTACATGAGAAAGGTTTTAATTTTAAATTATTAGCAAACATGTTGCACTTCACAGAGTATTTTAATCACAAGAGTTACATATAGAGACATTTAAAAACAATGTATTATACCCAGAGGAATTGGTGCATGCGCCACAAATTTGCTCTGCTGAGTTTTTAAATGAAATTATGTATTCGGCCATTGGGTCCTTGTGGGCACTTAGACACATGTTACACTTTTTATGGACAATATTCTCATTTTTGTTAATTTATTTTATCTACTAGCATTATCAGTGATGATTGGCGAAGAAGAGATGCTCAAAAAAAGATTGCCAATATGGCTCTTTTTTGAAAATTTAAATTGGTTAGTATTTTGTAATGGTAGAGTAATATGCCCACTGCAATTTTGAGTCCACTGAAAGTCCAACAAATGCAATAAATACATACCTGTGAAAAACTCATCTTGGTACGAGCAATCAAAATCCACAGTGATTTGTTTTATAGCTGGAGGTGGAGTATTTGGTGGAGACAGCTGCTTCAATATCTGAGGCTCCGGCAAGGGCAAGTAGTCCAGCATGTCGCTGTGGTAGTTATCTAAAACATATTTCCATTTGAGACTATAATTTATATCATTTAGGAATTGTTTGAAATGGAAGTAGACATGGGCAAAAAGCATGACATTTTCTAGAGTATTTTCATTATTCAATTAATATTCAAATTTATTTATTAAGTATATTCAATTAGTATCCCAATATGCTTATCATATCTAAGGATTAGATTATTTTTATTTACTTTAGTTGTATTTTGTTGCTGTTTAGGTATTTAATATTTTTTAGTCAATACTTCCTTCATATGTATAAAAAGTTTGGTAAATTACATGCCTTCTAATGCAGGTGAGGTTGGCTTTGGCTCTAAAGATCATGGTAAGCTACTTACACCCCACACCAAAAAATTGGGCAATTAAGTGTACTTATTGAGAACATAGCAAATGCCCAGCATTTTGTCCATCTCTAGATGGAAGTGAGTTACAAAACAAGACTTACAGAATGTTAACAGGTTAAGTGTGCATGCATCATATGTTGCAGCTTAGTTTTATATATCCAGGCCTCACATGCAATGTATTGCCAGTGACATGTGCCTAACAATGTATTATTATTGTTATGGTATAAGCAGACAAAGTAAGAGCATACCCCGGCACTCCATGCAAATGTTGCATCGTTCACTATTACCAAGACAATGACTTCTCAGAGGAGAGGTGAGGTTGATATTAGACAGCAGCAGCGAGAGCCCATACTGTACATAGTACTATTACTTATACTGTGGTAAGAGTTAACCTTTTCAAATTGATAAATAAATCATGCTACTGTTCAATTTTCTGAAGGGCAGGCAAAGTATAAATGTATAGTCATTTAAAAAGTACGCACCATATTTATATGTAGGTCTGGTAAACTGCAAATCTTCAGCAGGACATTCCTTATCATTTGGGTCTGCATCATTGTATATAAGTGAACCAACATTCATAGTCCGAGGAGAGAACACCCTCCTGGCTGGTGTACTTTGAAGAGCTTTCCCGGCATTGGACATAAAAGACTTTTTAGAGTCTGTTTTCTTCGCTGGCTCATTAGGCTTGATGGGACCCGTGGAAACTGTTTTCCCCATATTTTCTGAGAAGTTATAGAAACAATTTTGACATGAATGGAATAGATAGGTACAAATTATTTTACAAATAAATTTGCAAAAATTAAAATAGTGACTTTAGTGTGGTGCGTCAGCTTAATTATAACAGTAGAGTAAGTACGCTCAAAGACTTCGATTGTGGGATGAATAGTTGTGATAAGACGACTTTCGGCAAACAACATCAAACAAATTATTGGTAAAGATTTATGATAAATTGAACGAATAATTACCAATGTTATCCAAAGGCTGGCGGGAAACATTTTTCAATACCTGGCGCGTCAAGTGATCCCCAAATATATTAAACAAAGAATCAGCCATACTTACACAGCCGATACAATGCAATAGGAAATTATGTATAAAATGAACGAAATACGAAAAACTGAAAAAGAAACGGTTTCAATTCAACAGTCAGTTTTCAATTTCAATCTTTTAAAAAGTTCGCTCCCTCCCTCCTTCTTCTTCTTTCGTTTCGCTTGTTTTTGGCAACCACCTTATTATTATTTTTGCCATTAAATTTAAATAAAACTATGTACCCGTAATTATACAGATGTAACACAGACATTCAATTAATTGAATGTCTGTGAGATGTAACAATAATATAAGATGTTCACTTGCATAATCCTTTGTTAGATCTGTGCCAAAGAGTAAAGTAAGTATAGGCGAAATCTGTGCAAATTGTTAAAACTTTTTTTTTTGTAAAAACCAATCAAGGCACTTCATGTTAGTGTTGGAAGGTCGTGATGCTGTCCACATATTTTATACGTATATTGTCTATGATGCACTACATTTAAATTTGATTTATTGTGTTGTTAAGAATGATGTGCAGTGTCATTATTATGATATAAAATTTACAAATATACAAGTAAACAATGTTTCCAAGTAATATTTATTTAATTAATTGCTGTAGTCCACCCTATCAGTGGTAGCAGAGCGTGGTTGCAGTAAGTAAATGAAAAAAAATTAAAGTAAATTTTTAAAATGAGCTCGAGTATCAGAAGCATAGAACCGTTAAAAAAATCAAACTACGATACCTGGTGCTTACAAGCACAGGCGATTCTCATCAGATATGATTTGTGGGAATACGCTAGTGGTGAAAAAACGTTAGCGGCAACTGCGACTGCCGAAGCAAAGAGTGCGTTCCTAAAGGAAGACTTAAAGGCAAGGTCAGAGCTACTTTTACTTATATCTCCACCAGAACTTAAACAAATTAAAGGGTGTAATACATCAAAGGAGGTATGGGACAAACTAAAGTCTGTACATCAAAGTTCAGGGCCGGCAAGAAAGGCTACGCTATTAAAGCAACTAGTATTGAAGAAAATGACTCCACAAGAAGATGTGAAAGACCATCTCAGTAATTTTATGGATGTAGTAGGTAAATTAGAAGACATGGATGTCAAAATTCATCCAGAGTTATTAAGCATAATGATGTTGTACAGTTTACCTACAAATTTCGATAGCTTCCGAACGGCTATTGAGTCGAGAGATGTTCTGCCAAGTCCTGAAAAATTTAAAAATAAAAATCGTAGAAGAATACGAAGCAAGAAGGCAAACGGAAGCGAGTAAATCTCAGACTTCAGAAGCATTCTACACAAAGACGAAGAAAAAGGTACAATTTTGCAAGGATTGTAATAAGAAAGGGCATTCCACAGAAGCTTGTTGGTCAAAGAAGAGATCTAATAACCCCAATAAAACTAAAGGTCAAGAAAATACATATAACATCTGTTTAACAACAGGAATGTCGCAATGTAAAGGCAATTTATGGTGTCTTGACAGTGGCTGTACGTCACATATGACGGGTGATAAAAGTATACTCCAAAACTTAATTCCCGCGACTGACACTTTAAAGCTAGCTTCAGAAAAGCATACGACCGAAGTTAAAGGGAAAGGAAAAGCCGAACTTTATACAAAGGATCGACGCTATAAAATTAGTCTTTCTGACACATTATATGTACCTGATTTGTCGAATAATCTAATTTCTGCAAGTAAAATTACGGATCATGGCTATAAGGTTCTATTTGAAAAGGAACAAGCCAGCGTCAAAAAAGGCGGGAAAACTGTATTAAAAGCTAACAGAAGAAATGGATTATACTATCTTGAATTTGATAAACCAGAAGAGAAAGCAAACTTCACGCCTAGCGATGAAAGCGAAATTATGAAATGGCATAAGAAATTAGGTCACGTCAATGAAAGAGACTTAAAAGAAATGGTTAAAAATAAAATGATGCGAGGACTCGACTTTAAAGAAAAAACTTTGGGTACCTGTGAGACTTTTATCAAAGGAAAATTTTCCACTCTACCATTCCAAAGCCATGGAGAATTAATCTCTACTGAAGTGCTCCAGATAATTCACACTGACGTGTGTGGTCCATTTGAGAATGAATCAATGGCCGGAGCAAAGTATTTTGTAACATTTATTGACGATTATACAAGATACTGCTGTGTATATTTCTTAAAAGAAAAGAGCGAAGTAATCGATAAATTCAAGGAATATAAAAACTATGTTGAATTGTTTCATAAAAAGAAAATTCAAAACCTACAATCTGATAAAGGAGGCGAATACAGGTCTAAAGCGTTTGACAAATTCCTCAAAGATAACGGTATAAGCCGAAGACTATCTGCACCTTATACCCCACAGCAAAATGGCATGAGTGAAAAGAAAAATCGGTCGCTGATGGATAAAGCCAGATGTCTAATGCTAGATGCCAATATCCCTGCAAAATTTTGGGCAGAAGCAGTAAACACTGCAAACTATTTAATAAATAGAAGCCCAGCAAGAGCTCTCAAAGGCAATTCCCCATATGAGAAATGGGTTCAACGAATACCATCAGGAAATCACCTACATGTATTCGGAAATAGAGCGTTTGTGATGAATAAAACCCGAAGAGGAAAATTCACAGCCAAAGCCACAGAAGGAGTATTCTTGGGATATGCGGAATATACAAAAGGTTTTAGAATCTATATACCCGAAAGGAATGATGTTGTTATCAGCAGAGATGTAAAAGTAATCGAAAAGATGCATTATGGCGATACTCCTGCTGAGAAACGCGAAGATCTTACTCCAGAACCTGAAACAGAACAAATTGAAATTGAAATTCCAGAAAAAAGAAACAAAATTAATGAGAACTTACCTTTTCAGGAACCTAACCCCCTTTATTCCAGCTCTAGTCAAGATCCTGTTGATGAAACATCTCCCTCAAGTGGAAGACCACAAAGAGACGTGAGACCACCAGCATGGACCAAAGATTATGAGTTAAGTCGCTGCGTGACCATGTTTACGTCAGAAAATAATGATGATTATGACTGCTCTTTACTCACATACAAAGAAGCTGTGACTGGCACCGACAGACGAAATTGGGAGAAGGCGATACAATCTGAAATGGAATCATTACAGAAAAATAATACCTGGGTATTAGTAGACAAGTCAGAAGCCAAAGGACACAAAATACTGTCGAACAAATGGGTATTTCGGATTAAAGATGACGGTACGTACAAGGCTAGATTAGTCGTACGTGGATGCGAGCAGAAAGGAAACCTGGATTTCGAAGATATTTATAGTCCAGTAGTAAGTCAATCTGCATTAAAAACATTATTAGCAATTGCCGCATCAAAATCTTACTTCTTCATGACATTTGACGTTAAGACAGCTTTCTTATACGGAGAGTTAACAGATGAAGTTTATATGAAATTACCTGTTGGCTATGAGACTGACTGCAATACTACTGAAGTAGTTTGCCGATTAAAAAAATCGTTGTACGGATTAAAACAAGCTCCATTTACATGGAACAAAACTTTTACCCAAGCGATGTTTGATTTGGCATTCAAGACAATTAAAACAGATCGATGCGTTTTCATAAACGAAGATAAGTCAATAATAATCGGACTATTCGTTGATGACGGTATTATCATAGGAAAAGACAAGAAAAAGATCGAAGTTATTTTGAAGAAACTTGAAACCAAATTTGAAATAAAAAAGAATGAAAATCCAAGTACTTATCTGGGTATGGAAATAAAAAACTCAAAAGAAGGAATAATTCTTACTCAAAAATCGTACATAAATGACGTACTGGAAAAATACAACATGAAAAATGCCAAACCTTGTGACACTCCCGCAAGTAGCGATTTAAAGTCGATACAGGAAACTGCCCAGGAGAAGGAATATCCCTATAGGGAAGCAGTGGGAAGTTTACTGTACCTGTCTACCAGAACCAGACCAGATATCGCACAAGCGGTCAATCTAGTTAGCAGGAAGGTCGAAAATCCCACTAGAGAAGACGTCACAAAACTCAAGAAAATATTCAAATATTTAGTGGGAACCAAAGAGAAAGGCATTTTGTTCAAACGAAACCAACCGATAGAGAACATCGATGCTTACAGCGACTCGGATTATGCTGGAGATCCATTGACGCGAAGAAGCACTTCTGGCTCCGTGCTAATGATAGCCGATGGACCAATATCATGGGCATCCAAGAGGCAACCTATAGTAGCGCTATCGTCGACTGAAGCCGAGTACATAGCCGCAGCAGACTGTTGCAAAGAGGCATTGTATCTCAAATCTCTAGTACAAGAAATAACCGGATTGGACATAAAAATAAATTTGCATGTTGATAATCAAAGTTCGATTCAACTTGTGAAGTCTGGATCCTTCAACAAAAGGTCGAAGCACATAGACGTGCGGTACCATTTTATTCATGAACACTTTGTGCATGGATTAATTAATATTAGCTACTGTCCCACAGAAATTCAGTTAGCTGACATAATGACAAAACCATTGTCAAAAGTAAAATTTGAAAGACACTGTACAAGATTAATGCATGTATAGAAACGTATCTCGGCAACATGAGTGAACATCAGGAGAAGGTGTTGGAAGGTCGTGATGCTGTCCACATATTTTATACGTATATTGTCTATGATGCACTACATTTAAATTTGATTTATTGTGTTGTTAAGAATGATGTGCGGTGTCATTATTATGATATAAAATTTACAAATATACAAGTAAACAATGTTTCCAAGTATTATTTATTTAATTAATTGCTGTAGTCCACCCTATCAGTTAGTACTAAATAAATTGCACAATATTAAATAAATAATATTCCTAGACACATTACACACTGCCATCTAGTCTCAAACCAAGCAAAACTAGTAATATGGGTATTAGTTATCTGATTTTATATTTATTATATTTTTTTTTGTTATTAAAGAATTAACATAAAGATGGTCAAAGAATATTCATGCCAGAGTTTAATAATAATTTCATTGCTTGCTTTTATTTATTATATGGCTAAATAAAAGCAAGCAATGAAATTATTAATAAAAATAACATGAGACTGAAGAGTGGTTGCCAAAACGAAACAAATAGTAATGAAGAAGACTTTTTGAGTGTCAGTTTTTTTTATGTTTTGCGCTTTTTGTCAACTTTTTGTTTGGATTTTGGGTCGTATCAAGTGAATTTTCACGAAATTTGAAGAAGTTTTTGAGCTATGCTTGGTTTTATGACGCTTGATTTTTCTTTTGATTCATGACTGATATTCATAAAATTATACTAAGACTGAATAATTTAGTGTGATATAAAGTTATATTACCATGTCGAACCCAGAAGACAATGCAGCGAAAACCAATGGTTTGAGCAGTGATCCAATGCAGAGATTAGCTTCTTTCAAGCCTCCAAGGGATCTAACACTCGGTGGTAATAAAGCGAATAAAAAAGTCTTCACACCTAATTTGAATGTAGCTCGGAATAAAAAGGGGTTTGTATTTATAAATTAAATTCTTAACTCTTTCTGTTGCCATTGCTGAGATACACATACGTAATATTATTTACAATACGAGTCTTGCTATTTCGCCGCTCAGTACTCCAACTGCTATAGTTTCACGTTTTTTGCGAGTGCCTAAATCATACTCCATAAAGAAATTTCTTTATTTGATACTACAATCACACATATTATACAAGTAGAAACAATCACCATGCACTTCTGAGACTGCAACCTCTTTTGTGACAGTCCAACGCAAAAGGTACTATTAATTAATTACAATCTTATTTTATTATTAGTCTTTGTAGTCTAACTGTCACTGGATATGATTTTGTGGTCAATACTCTACAGTGCTGTAATGCTGTTTACTCAAAAATCAATTTTTACAAGACTGTGTCTGAGGTATTCCAAGTAGGTGTCTGTGCAATTAACATTATAGAAAAATGAGGAGGTAACCCACCATGAACTCTGTTGTACAAAGACTGTATTTGAAATTTGGCTAAATATGAACAAAATGTTATTTGTTACAATACACTTAGACATTTGAAAATAAATACACTTGTACATTTCAATTTACTTAAAATAAATTCATACCGGCAAGAAAATACTGATAGGGAATTCATCCTTACACATTGGAACCAAAGTGGTCACGTACTGTGCGATTCCAGCGGAGTTTTTTTCCACTTACTACTAAGCTGTGGAATGAACTACTAAGCTGTGGCCTGTCGAGGTTTTCCCAGGAGGATGGGGTTCTTCAAAAAGGGCATAAAGAGGTTTTTACAGGGTCGGCAACGTGCATGTGATGCCTCTGGTGTTACAGGCGTCCATAGGCTATGGTAACTGCTTTCCATCAGGCGGACCGTATGCTTGTTTGTCACCTTAGTGGTATAAAAAAAAAATACTGACATTATTAGCCATGTACTGTCAGTTAGGGGAATGAACTCCCTGCCAAAGTTTCCCAGGAAACTACAGTATGGGGTTTTTTGAGAAAGTTAATGCTGCAGGGTCTACATAGCATCAGTGATACCTGTGGTGTCAAAAGTGTTAGTAGACTACAATGTTTTCCACCTTAGTGGTATAACAGAAGAAAAAATAATGTATTCTTTAGTTCACTTCGGCCTTCAATAATTTTTGATATTGAACAATCAATATCAAAAATTATTGAAGGCCGAAGTGTGGTGATCTGCTCTCCATCTAGACTCTATCAGGTATCACTTATCTAAGCACATTCCCAATCTAGTTTGAATGAAATATACCTATAATAAGCATTACTATAAACATTACAGTCAGTCATTGTCCGCTGGACGAGATCAGAGAAAAGATGACAAAGGACCCAGGGATCGCAGAAATGATCGAAACAAGAATATCAGGAATGGCCCAAATGTTATCAAATCTGGAGGGGTCTTCTCAGAAGGTAATGAAGAATGGGCCTAACTTCTAGGATAAAAAAAATACTATCGGAACAATGGAGACTAGCCCTACATCACAGAGATTCCTAGTGTAGAAATTAGGACCTAAGTAATTATACAATATGTGTTATTTATATCTATTTTCATTCATTGAGAAGTATTGTGCCCTGTGACAGCACTTGGTACAGAGTAAATAATTGTACAACTGTGTGTTAGTCACCAGTGTTTTCAAGCAACCCTAAGGTTACTGACTGGGTTTAACAGCTGTCATCTAATAAATAAATATTGTCAGACAAATTACACAGCGCCATCTAGCCCCAAAGTAAGCGAAGCTTGTGTTATGGGTACTAGACAACTGTTTATCAGTTGTCTAGTACCCATATGTAAATACATTTTTTTTTGTAAATACATACTTATGATACATAGAAAACATCGAGACTAAGACAAACAGACATGTTCATGCACACAAATGTTTGTCCTATGTGGGAATCGAACCCACGAGCGTTGGTGTCGAAGCCGCGTCATTGACCGCTACGCCACCGACCTCGTCAATGCTATCAATTGTTTCATAATGTTCAGCTGTATATAAATATGGGCGGATATCATAAGAATTTGCAGGAAGCAACAAACTAATGTGTTTGTTGTCACCATGAAATCAATGCTTTATCAGGAACAAGTAGTGGTTTCTTGTTTAGAGAAATAATTCAATGTACATCTAAGTGATGTTTATTTTCTCAATTTTTTGATACCCTAACTGCCAAAATAGTATCTTAGAACCTTACTAACCGCAATGTTGTAATTTGACCCTGAATGATAACATTATAATGGTTTTTAATAATTTGACTACGTCAGTCTCATGCATCATCATACGCTTCCATCCCTAGTGGTAAGTTCTTGCAGGACATGATATGTCAGTAATTGTACAAACAAAGGACCTGCTTAGGGACATGGTTACCTAGGTTCATCTTGGAAAAGACTCTTATTCTCTCGTATATACAAATTAATCACATCCACAGTTAAATGTGTGATTTAAATTCTCTACATTTTTTTCTTCCAGGAATGGGTAGTTCTGAGAGACAGCACAGCGGCCGCTTTTCATATGGAAGGGATTCTGAGCCCACCACTTTGCAGAAACCAACTATTAGAGTTAAGGATGTTATTAAGGTGAGATATTAATATCTATTTTCACACATGACTGTACTTAAGAACACTTAATAAGCCTTTTGTTTATTTGGAACCAGGATGAACAAGTTTTCAGGGCTCTGGCCGGATATACCTCTAGAATCACTTCTATAGACTTAGATGTCTAGACAAATTTGGGTGTTGGACACCTCCGCTGGACACGCAGCATATCAGAAACTAGTCTAATTTCTGATAGAGACGCTGCGTCATCTCTATAAGAAACTCGCGTCTCTGTCAGAAACTATAGCAACTTGCATAGAAAGATTTATGAAGTAAAATTTGTCAAATTTGGGTGCTGGACATGCAACATATCAAAAACTAATCTAATAGAGACGCTGCGTCATCTCTATAAGAAACACGCGTCTCTGTTAGAAACTCTAGCAACTTGCATAGAAAGATTTTTTAAGTAGAACTTCTTTACGCACGCTTGACTTGGGAAGTAAGCTGGTGAATGCGTGACGAGAGCGTTACGGAAATGGCGAACGGAAGTTGATAGGGAGATATAAGTTAGTAGAGCTAAAGAAGTTTTACTTCAGTCGTGTGGTCTTAAGTTTCTTTTTATTGCACAGATTGACAAAGAATTATCAGAACAGAAGATTAAGTCTGTGTTGGGCGGCCATGAGGAATATGATGAGCATGCGGTTGAAGACTTCAAAGACGGTAGCGGGAGAGATGCACCAATCAAACTACCAATGGATGATGGAAGTTAGTGACGTTTAGAAATATGAGGAATGCATAACAATAATTATTTTAACTAATATAACTGCTTTATAATGTACAAGGATGATATATTGGCAATAACCCATACTCATCCCACTTCTGGGATACAGCATGGACCCCTAAGAGATTTAGAGTTAGGTTTGTCAACAAAGAGGTATACAAAATACTTTTTGCGACAACACTAAAATCCAAATAGCCTATGTATTCCAAACAAAAAATAGATGTGTTTCATAGCTTCTTTCTAACTTGTTTTTGTGGAAAAGTTTGCAACCCTATTTACACGAGCACAAGTAAATAGGGCGTTATAGCACGCGATGAATTTTTTTTAAACATTTTCCAAAATTTAATCAAATTATAATTACACACGCCTGTTTTAATTGCAAATATTCTAATATTGTTAAAATAATCCATATAATTTGTTCGAATAATATTTGAAAATTTTTAAGTAAACTAAATTAATTTACTATAAATAATTTTGTAACACCAACAATGCCCTTTTCTATACAAAAGTGCTGATGTGTTGCCATGTGAAAACTGTTCTTACTAACAAAGTGGCGCCTTGTATTTTTTTTGATGAGACTGTATGTACTGTATCAGACTGTATGTTTATATATGATTTGTTTAGAAATAACTTACCCGATTACGACGAGTTCGCGAGGAGGATAATGTGTCTGACATATTTCTAATATTGCATGTTTATCACTTTATACTTTATTTCAGGGACCCTTCGCCGTTACAACTAAAGTGTAGATTTAATTTTTTAATTGTTCGAATAATTCCCGACTTGTAGGTTGGTCCCAAAGTCCGAAGCCGGCGGTGACCGTAAAGCAGGAGGTGGTGATCAAAACCGAGCCTGGAGACGATGTAGATGGCGCTAGTAAGATCTGATATAATTTGGGTGTACGTTTAGACAACACGACTACGGATACGACACGGAGTTGGAAGCGAAGAGATCTTTAAAAAAGTTAAATTTTTACACGATTAACAGTAACGTGGCATGTAACTAAAAGACTCGATTATGCCGTATTCATTCAATGTATATTTTTTTTTTATATTGGCGGAATTTTGTCAAAGTACAGCTGTCTATTCCACATTCAATCAATCAAATCAAATCATTTTATTTGCGAGCATACACGGTACAAAGGTGGTACAAATATAAAAGTGAAAGCATGTGGCACCAAACACTGGCATGCAAAAAGATAATTATAATTTAAATGTCAGAAATGTCAGAATAAATAAATACAAAAAGAAAACAAAAATATCAGTTACCAAACATTATCTAAAAATTACTCACTATCAGCTTGACCGTGCACTGACCTGTTCAGTAAAAATTTAGTCGTGTCGTCTAATAAGACCTTCAACTCTTGCGCAGTTCCATGGTGCCCGTGGACAGTTCCACTCGGCCGGCGGAATAGCTACATCAGAACCAGCTTTATGGCGTTTCTATACACCATATGTGTATGTGGAACGCCCAGTAATGTCCGACATACTATGGGTTTCTACTAAGGATATAAATGTGACGATAAATTATGTCAAATTCGCAATTTGCATATATTTAGTAAATGAGCATAAAAGAGGATTTGTTACTTGTATTGTGTACCAGACTCGCCAGACTGGACTTTTATATTTAGAATCGCTTAGAACAATATGATTTAACTATGAAAATAGTTGTTTAACTATTTTCATAGTTAAATCATATTGTTTAGTGTAATTAAAATAGGTACTAAGTAATAAGCAGAGCCAGCGATATTTCGATTGTTTCCTTATTTCAAACGTATAGTATACATATAAATGTATAAATTTTGGTAAATAAATCTTTGGTACATATTTGCGACAATATGTACACTATAAAACCTCTCTGTCCCTGAATATCATATTCTCAAAATACCACATTGGTAAAACACGATATTCGCAAAAAAGGTAAAAAATGACACTTGGACTCATTTATTTAGTTTTTTCTTTTTTTAAGAATAATTTCATTTTATTTGTGTTATTCTGTTTGTAATAAAAAAAAAATTAAAACACCAGTGACTACTTTCAATGTGGTATCACAAGAATGTTGTGTTTTGCGAATGTGATCTTTATAGGATCATGATATTTTGAGGATATGACGTTTAGCGAATATCGTGTTTTGCGAATGATGTGATTTACGAATGTGGTTTTTTGAGAATATGATATCCAACGACGGAGGATATAAAACGAGATATTTTCTTCCGAGACACGCTTGCGTAGATATTAAAAAATCACAAAATTTACTTATGTTTCAATAAAGCGGGGCTACACAGACCGAAAACACCAGATGTGTTTGTCAAAATCTGACAAATTTCATACAAAATAAAGTTAATGACGTAGGCAAGTTTAAAAATCATGTGACCACTTTGTCAATAAAGAACATACCTGGTGCCATACCGCCGATCACCGTTGGATTCCATTACGCTACTTCGTTGCAAAAAGTCGCTTCCATTCCATTCCGCGGCGGTGTAAGTAAGCCTTATGGTACGTGTTATGGTTTAGCTTAGCTAGTAGTAACCCTGGAATTCTACCGATTAAACGGACTATGTTTGTCAACAACTAAAACGTAAGGCCTATTTTTCGAATTGGAATATTCGATAATAATCTGCTTCAGCTTCGGCCTGCCGCCGGTTCCTTGTTTTTTTGCACCATGGCACTGAATAAATTAGGTACGCTTGTGGTCTGAGTGCGAGCGGTAAAGTACCTACGACTGAGGCACATTTGAACAGAGCGAAAATTTAATATCTGCCTTGGTTACGGCAGCGTGGCCCGTACGTGTTTTTTTCTGGCGATGCATGGTTCACGCGGCTCGTGTTTTACCAGGCTGTTCGGTCTGTGTCCCGTCTAATTAATGACATTATGCAAAATCATTTTCCTCGGTTAATAATACCAGTATTTAAAGTATAATTTAATTATATAGTCAATTTCTTTTCTTATTATTACCAATTTATGACCTTAATGCTAAGAAAAATAATCATGTTGAATAATATAAAGTACTTAAACGATATTAAAGGTCATCATCATTATCATCATGTTTATTGTTAGCAGCGTTCACTGAAGACCGGAAGCCGTTTGTGGAGGTGAAACCAGATGTGTTCGAAGACACTGATGTGGTCAATATTTTGAAGAGTGATAAGCCGACCCTCATCTTATTAGAGGTTAGTATCATGTTAGAACGTCGGTATCTGACCATCATCTTTTCGGTCAAGGTCTCACCGACCCGTAGCACATTCTATTGATAAGCAAGAGAGATCCTAATTTTTTTACTTGACGGACCCACCACTGTGTCTCCTGTGTAGCCAGAATTAACAGCGGCGACCATCAAAAAAGGCAATGAACAGTGAAGTCCATTGCAGTCCCGGGGATAAGATTACGGCTGCCTTGGAACTCACATCGAATTTAATTTGAAGAAATAAGTATAAGTCAGAGATCCTAATTATTTATTTTCCACATTTTCATAGTTAACAGCTACATGACGAAATGCGAGCATTTGGGGCACCCAATGGAAAGCAATCACCACCGCATATACAAATTGGCAACGCCATGGGGTCCCCGATTCGATGACAGCCTTTTGAGGGAAAAATTGACACTGTTCATGAAGGCTCCCATGTCGTATTTATTTGAGAATACTGCTGAGGGAAGTTGATTCCACAATTTCACACTTCGTAGTAGAAAGTGTCTTAAAAAGCATATTATCAAGATGATATGGATGGAATTTTGTTTATTAAACATAGTTCAGATTTGTGATAGAAAGAGAATATTTCTACAATTAGTACTACCAATTGGAAGCGAAAGACAAGAATGTGGGGATAGCGATATTGCAAAGTTAGTAGTAGTAAATATGGTGTTATATTCAACTGGTAAATAAAAGCATACAGTTGTAATAAAACTACATATATGCTTTCATTTACCAACTATAACTGAATAAATATTGGGAACACACAGGTATGTTTCCTAATTAGATCGGACAATAATTGAAACCTGTTATGCAGGATAAATCCAACCGACATTTTGTTAAAAATAAGTTCTTTTTTAAGTTTTTTAGGGATAAAAATATCACATAGTATAAGTTTTGTGAAGCATATGTCATGAAACTGCTAGAATCTGTTGCGAATATATAAAACTCGATTTGAAGTTCCTCGCTATGTATATCTCTCAATTTGGCATAGTTTGTCGGTTGGATTATTTAAGTACATTTATCAGTTGTCTTGTGCCCATAACACAAGATTTGCGCTTAATTTGGGACTAGATGGCGCTGTGTAAATTGACCAGAAATATTTATTATTATACCATTTATTTAATATTTTTCTCTTTTTTTTACATTTTTAAATATAAATATAAAAAAAAATACATTTAAAAATATAAAAAAACAGGGGCACCCGCCGGTAGTGGAGCGAAGACTTAAACTACCGGTGGTCAGGGCTCCAGAGTGAGGAACCTTCTCTCGATGCGAGCCGTGTCCAGGAGAGCCGCCTTCTGTATCTGGTTCTTGACCCAACTGCCTAGCGAGAGCCTCTCGAGGTGATGGTCGAGGCTCTTAGCTATAAGTCTGTTTACTGATACTTATTATTATTATTATTATATTTTAGTTGCCGGACACGTTGCCGGGTCGCGGCGGCCGAATGGAGGACGATGCGCCGCGACGGAAGCAGCCCAACCAGCCCTCCACCTCCGCGGGAGAGGGCGCCGAGGACAAACCGGTATGTCGTGCTCTTATTAGAAACAGCATCGTTTGTATCTATGTATGTAATCTCTTTATTATACCACAAAACAATGCAAAGAAAAGTAGACAAATAAATTAAACAGTGTAAAGGCGGGCTTATCTCTGAAAGAGATCTCTTTATGATTATAAAACTAATTATGCCACTAAAACGTACTGTCACGGGTACAGAGACGCTACTATATATTTGGCTTGTTCTTTTTTATATGACAGGGTGGGCAAACGAGCATGTGGATCACCTGATCGAAAGCAATCACTACATGGATCACCCATGGAGATCAGCAACACCAAGGGGTTCCCGATCCGTTGCCAGCCTATACTCCTTCCTTTCTTTCTGGTGACCTCACTCACTCCCAGGAACACTACAACCCTTAAGGGTATTGTTATTTAGCTGCGGTATTCTGTGTAGTGGTGGTACTTCCCCAGTCGAACAGCTTAATAAATACGCTATGCCCTACCTCTCACTTCGCCAGAGCCTCGTTTGTCAGTCAGCAAGGTGCACCACGTGAAGGTGAGATTGGTTTTGGTTCAAAGATTAATAAAGTACTTACACCCCAAACACGGGCACAAATTTGTACGAAAATTAATAGTTTAATTCACAGCGACCACATTTTGTCACAAAATTTAGCCGCGTGGACTATTGAGGGAAATGCTTCTTGTGTTAATCAGTGGATTCTAAACATATTTTTTTGATAAATATTAAATAAAATAACAAAAATACTCATAATCAGTACAGTGGTATTACAAGTATCGGTTACGGTAACGGTGTTACATGTGGCGGGACTGCTTGTTTGACACCCAATAGGCTTGTTGCCCATGTTACAAAATTATAAAAACTCTCTATCAGTAACGTAAAATACATAAAACTAGAACGATCTGCGATCTTAAAATTTTAATAACTTATGTCCGACGTGTTTTATCGTCGATCAAAGTTTGGTGGGAAAGTCCATTTTAAAGGTATGAAATTATAAAAAATAAATATTACCATTCTAGAAACAATAAAAAATACTATAACTTTTGTTACGGCACTGACTACATAAACGCAATATTTAACATAGCTGTCGTACAAATTTCTGATTTAATGCATATAAAATAGCATGGTGTGACGTCATAACGTATGGAGCGTTTTCGGGATAGTCCAAAATTGTGATCTTCAAGTTATCATATCTCGGGAAGTTTTTATGCTATCGAAGTAATTATTTCACGTATATTTATATTATTGTGACGTCTATAGATAACAAATCGAAAAAAAAAATGGGATACAAGCCTATTGGGGGCGTACAAGTATTACGTAACACAATTTCTGATAATTTTTCAAATGTAACGCTCCGTAACGTTTTTCTTATAATGTTTTAGCAATCTGAGGATGAAAAGGTTCGATTAATTGGACGTAATATTTCCTCTATATAGTAAAACCATATACAAAGTCGCGTAGACATAGCCGTAGGCGAGGAGAATAAGCTTATGCTTCCACTTATCCTTAGTTCTGCCATGCTTGATTGATGCTGGGGTTTAGCAGCCCCTCCCCAACTAAATGCCGCATGTATCGCTGGTAAATTTATATACGTGTATGCGTCTCAGCGCTATCAATATTCATAATGAAAGCGATAGCTGTAGATAAATAGACTCAGATGAGATGAGACTATGCACGGGTATAATTTAAAAACTGAAAATCGACATAAATATAGATGGCTTATTCAACCTTAGTGTAAACTGAAAATTGTTTTCTGATACAAATTCATCGTAAATTCTTTAATTGTCTGGTATATCTTTTATTTCTGAAATATTTAAACTCATATAGAAGGAAACAATGCTAATACTCAGTGCAAGAAATTCGTAGTGCATTGGCAAAAGTTAAAAAAGGTTAGGCGGTAGGATAGGTTTGGAATATTTATCCTGTTAAATGGCCATTTTTCGAGATTGTTACGCTGTTGTACAGCAATCAAGTATTTAACACGTCACTATGTTTCTGGAACACTATTGCACAAAATTATCCACATTTCGGATTCACGTTTTTTCAAAAGATCCAGTTTTGATCGTACCGATAAGTGCAGATACACTGTCTAACCATTACAAAAATAGGTTTTGTCGGGACGTGTCGTGTATCTCTTTCTACCATACAGTGACATTGCTAATGATCTCGCTCGCTCAGCTGTTTGTTCCTCTATTTTAGGTATATATACTTTATGCTCGCAACGCTTCCTCGTCACATACGAAGCTTCCACTAGCTAGGACTTTCTTCTCCATCTGCCATCACTGACTTCGTTTATAAATAGAACAATAATTATTGTCTTGTTACAGGTTGACAACAAATGTCGTTTGGCGGATTTAGAAGAAGGTCGTATCGGGAAGCTGCAGGTACATCGGTCAGGCCGCGTCACCCTCAAACTCGGGGAGACCACATTTGAGGTAATCAACAGAATATAATATTATAAATTCATTTAACATACATACAGACATGAAGCTAGAAATTAAATGTAAATTTGCAAAAACTGACAACCCTGTAAAGCTTTTTTGAGCACACCCTAATATTTGTGTGTATTGTGACTATGAATGAATCATACAAAACAGAATAGAGTGCTGAAAAAGAAAAAATCTTATATCTTATATATATATAAAAGAAAGTCGTGTTTGTTACAACACTTATAACTCGAGAACGGCTGGACCGATTGCCATGGTTTTTGATTTGTTGGATTTGTTTCCGTCCCGAATAGCAGAATAACTCTTAAAAACATTGGAAAATTCTCGAAAAAATAAAATAAAAGAAAAAACATTTTCCCATACAAATGAAAGTGTCAGTTGAAAAAGGGATTACGATATTTATTGGTTGTCAAATATCAAAACGTCAAATCGATTGGTGTCACTTTTATGTCGCGAAAGTTGTCTGTGATTTGTTATGAAAATTTAAAACGGGTGAAAACGCTTTTCCCATGGGGTTCGAGCGCAAGAATCAAATCAGAGTAAACATCAAAAGAAATGACAATTACAAATCACCAAAATGATAAAACCTATTTCAAAACTAAAAAAAATAAAACAAAACGTTTTTTTTTTTTTAAATTAACAATAAGGAAATCTTTATTTTTATGAAATCTTCAGTTTTTATGGATACGGGTCTTCCCTCAACCGAAGGGGTTTAGAGCGTACTCCAACACGCTGCTCAACTGCGGGTTGGCGGAGGCCAGTGTTTTCGAACCGCCTAAAGGCCACTGACTTAACTTAACGACTGTCATTAAATGATAACCGGGACCGACAGCTTAACGTGCCTTCCGAAGCACGGAGGAGCTCAAGATGAGCTAATGATAACAACCGGGACCGACGGCTTAACGTGCCTTCCGAAGCACGGAGGAGCTCAAGATGAGCTAATGATAACAACCGGGACCGACGGCTTAACGTGCCTTCCGAAGCACGGAGGAGCTCAAGATGAGCTAATGATAACAACCGGGACCGACGGCTTAACGTGCCTTCCGAAGCACGGAGGAGCTCAAGATGAGCTAATGATAACAACCGGGACCGACGGCTTAACGTGCCTTCCGAAGCACGGAGGAGCTCAAGATGAGCTAATGATAACAACCGGGACCGACGGCTTAACGTGCCTTCCGAAGCACGGAGGAGCTCAAGATGAGCTAATGATAACAACCGGGACCGACGGCTTAACGTGTCTTTCGAATCACGGAGGAGCTCGAGATAATATAAACCCATCCGTGTACAGGCTACGGTCGACGTTGCTTAACTTGCGTGTTCAATTAGACTGACACGCGCAATGACGCCATCGAGCTTCTCTATTATTTTCTACTATTCATTGTTTTAATTCCATAAAATCATAAATTTAGTTCAGCTAATATGTACCACGACATTCATTGATTGTTAGGCGGTACGAAGTTCGCCGGGACAGCTAGTAATTTTATAAAATTGTAACTAAGGATCTAACACATAATTTGTCAAAAAATTATGTAAAGAAGAGCAATGACATGTGTTGAATAATTACGTACTCAATCCTAATAACTATAACAATTATTGCTTAATCTTAAGAATCTTAAATAAACACTTAATCTAAACTTACCCGATTCCCGACGCGGGTTCACCGTAATCCAGACGGGTTCACGCAGACAGGAATAAGGGTTTAAGGACAGGAATATATATATATATAATAATAGGGATACGTTCACCAGTTATACCATACGTTCAGTTACACGGTTCAGTGTTCCGAGGTCGCCCAGCGATCAATCACTCTTGATAACACTGTCCAAAATTTCTACGCGTCCCGGCGTCTATCCGCGGTCCAGCGCGGTTCCAGAAGTTATAATACGAACTCCAGGTCGCGAGAATTCCCGTATGTGCTGCGAGGCCCTTCCGGAAGCCATCACGCAGCAAAGCAACCAACAACTGGCGTCCCAGAAGCGCGCCGCGCGCCGCCACGTTGTTTTAGGTTGTTTTCAGATAACACCGAGTCTATACGGCGAGAGACTACTAGCGACTGCTGCGCGCGCGCCCCCTGACGGCGCGCACCGGCGAAACGAGTGCTGCCAACCAACAAGCTCGATTACGCCCAAACTAACAATCGATTAGTTTCCAGAGTCGATTTTAAATCCAACAACATGTATTATTATAATTATTGGGGAAGCACCAATGATGTAGACCTTATGTCTTGTTTATTGGAACGTGTAAATGATAAGAGGGCCACTAACATCTTTAGAGCCTAGGCTAAAAAGGGTCTGGCGAAGGAAAGGTAGGGCTTAACATGTCCTACCGGCTTACTTCGTCTAAGCACCCTTAAACAGCCACCTAAGGTAAGTAAGCCACCCGGAAAGGCGTAGTGTCCATTCACCCCCCCTGATACGTAAGCTGTGTGAATTACCAACCCTATTCAGGCTGAATAGATGAACACGCGTTTCCGAGTATCCACCTTAGGGTGGTTATATTAGGATAAATAGAGACAGTATAAGCCGCCCTACCAGAACCTAGACGGAAGTAACCCGTGAAGATTAATGTATTCCTGTGAGAGGTTAGAGTCCCAGACGTAAGATGTTGCATTGGCGGCGAGGTTGCCTTTGCGCGAGTGATGCTTCTTCTATTGCAAGTAGTGTCCGACCGAAACTGGTTTTTACGACCGAAACCGAAACCGAAACCGAATTTCGGCAACAGTCTCAGTTTCGGCCGAAACCGAAACCGAAACCGAAACTTTTACGAAACAATTATCTAACTGTACGTACTTTTCTTATAATTACGTTACGTTACGTTATAATTGCTACTTGGTTATATTTTTTTTTATACGACGTCGGGCGGCAGACAAGCTTACGTCCCACCTGATGTGAAGCGGTTACCGTAGCCATATTAACGCTCGCAACATAAAATATCGCTGGCGCGCCGCCACCCCCGCTGCCATCGCAGCATCTCCTTCCTTTCTGGTGACCTCACTCACTCGCAGGAACAAAACAATCCTCAAGGAAATTGTTATTTGGCTGCGGTATTCTGTGACGTGGAGGTACATTCCCCAGTCGGGTAGCTTACAATTACGCTCCCTAACTATCTTTTGGCCAGAGCTTCGTTTGTCAGTCACCGCACCGCGTGCAGGTGAAGGTGGCTTAGGTTCAAAGATTTTGATGAAGCACTTACACCCCAAAGAAAATAAAATTGAACGTTGAAACTCTAAATCTTATTATTTATTTATTAAAATGCACTATAGTAGTACGTATACGTAGGTTACACTAAAAGTTTTGCGTAACTTAAAAAAACATGTTATAACCAAAATATTATGTTTATTGCTTTTCAAAATACTCTCCTTTACATTTTAAACATTTTTTCATGCGATCGAACCATTTTTTAAAACAGGAGGACCTGAAAGAAGGAGATCTGAAGGCATGTTTTCTACGTGCTGATTGAACGCTATCACTGCCTCTTCGGAGTTGCTAAAAGTGAAACCTCTTTGATTTTGGGGAAAATACAGAAATCACAGGGTGCTAGGTCGGGGTTATGTGCAGGATAGATGACGAGTTGTACTTTTTCGGAAGCTAAAAATTTTTTGTTTTGTTGGCCGTGTGTGAAGAAGCGTTGTCATGATGTAGGAGAACGCGGCTTTTTGGTTGTCTTTCGCGAACTTTTTCTAACTCCCTGGGTAAACAAATGGTACTCGGCATTAACACTCTTTTGATCTTCAAGTGAAATTGTGCAGATGGGACCCGTAGCTGAGAAAAAAAATACGCGATCATTTTTTTACCAACGTTTCTCGCCTGCCTCACTTTTGTTGACCTGTTTTCATTTTCAAACACCCATTCACAAGATTGCTGTTTTTTTTGGGTTCAACACAATAAATCTACGTTACGTCTCCTGTGACAATGTCATAAACATTAGAATGTCTGTGGTCATACTTCAGTAGCATCTGTGAGCACCATTCCACGCGAGCCCGCTTCTGCTCCGCTGTCAGTTAATGAGGGATCCAACGAAAACAAAGTTTCCGAACTTTTCTGAATTTGGCTCATACCAATCCCCAATAGTCCTCGAATTGTCTCATAGGTAATCCGCGGGTTTTCTTCAATTAGCCGCTTAACAGTAGCCATATTATTTTCGTTGACGGCAGTTGAAAGCCGCCCTTCACGAAATTCGTCATGTAAAGAAACCCGACCTCTCTCAAATTTAGCAATCCATCGCCACAAGGTGCTTCTCTCCCAAAAGCATTTTGAAAACGAGCGGCACAGTCTTGCGGAGAGAGAGAACTTTTAAAATCATAAAAAATCATCGCTCTAAAATCTTTTCGACTTAATTCCATTTTCGTTGCGTACGTAGAACTTTGATGTGTGATAAAAAACAATTGACAAATGATTTCCCGCCAATTTATTTTTTATTACTAAGAAGGTTGCAAGTCGTTTCAAAAAATATAACATTCGAAATTAAAATAGTTCCGATTAGCTAGAAGTGCAAAACTTTTAGTGTGCCCCATGTAGTAAGTACCAAGTACCTAACTATTGTTTGTTTACGTACTGCATTAGCGAATGATTTTTTTTTATACTACGTCAGCTGGCAGACGAGCATACGGCCCGCCTGATGTGAAGCGGTTACAGTAGCCATATTAACGCTCACAACATAAAATATCGCTCGCGCGCCGCTACTCCCGCTGCCAACGAAGCATCTCCTTCCTTTCTGGTGACCTCACTCACTCGCAGGAACACAACAACCCTCAAGGGAATCGTTATTTGGCTGTGGTATTCTGTGAGGTGGAGGTACATTCCCCAGTCGGGTAGCTTACAATTACACTCCCTACCTCTCTTTTCGCCAGAGCTTCGTTTGTCAGTAAGCAGGGTGTACCGCGTGCAGGTGAATTTGGCTTTGGTTCAAAGATGTTGATGAACCACTTACATCCCAAAAAATGAGTGAATGAGTTAAATTAACAAAATATTCAGATAGTTATGTTAAACTTGATTCTACTATATAATCTATGCATTAGTTTGTTATACTAAATTATTTTTCGACGTTCACTACCTACTCTTATGCAATATCACAATGATAAAACTTACCCAATTCAAAACAAATCACATGAAAACTCACAAACAACAAACAAAACGCAATGCAAACACAAACAAGTCACGACCTGATTAGGCACGTAGACGCGGCAAAATGTCTTCGTCGCTTGAATGGAATTTACCGAGCCGAACATGGCCGAGCACAGCGCGAGATCTCCCGAATGCAGTTTCGGTTTCGGTCGCAGTTTCGGCAGGTTTGCCGCCGAAACCGAAACTAAACCGAAACTCGCTTTTTTTGCCGAAACTCGACCGAAACCGAAACCGAAACCGAATATTCGGTCGGACACTAATTGCAAGCGTTAGGGCTGTATGCTGGTTTGTTTGTGGTATAATAAGCGCAGCTCAAGAGAGTGGCGGGGAGTGTCCATACAGTACAGAAAAATTGGTTGTACGTGAAGTAAGTTTTAATTACGGACGATAATTTTACTTGTTAACGTCATAAGAAAACTTGGCCGATGGAGTGGAAGAGAGATAGATGCGTCACAAGCCACACGCTTAGGCTGATCGTGCGTCTCTATCGCTTGTTTCGCGCTCTCGCTTGCATGTTCGGCTCAGGCGGAACATGACAATGAGTCATGCTTTTACGTGCATGTAGCCGGCGTTCATCGATTTAGGTATAAGACGTTACCACGTTAAACTACCTTTACCAATAGTTAAATTAACAATATCTTGTTCAGGTATGTTCCGGTACCAAAGCAGCGTTTTACCAGGAAGCAGTCTCGATGGCTGCAAACGACACGTCGCGGTCAGCCAACTTGATCGCGTTAGGGCCCGTCCAACACAAGTTGAACCTCGTACCGCACTGGGAAACCATGTTTCCAGACTTACCTGTATAGTGTATATATAAGTGTGTATATAAATAAATGTTTAATATATTGTTAGATGATATTTCTTTTTTTCATTCTCCTGCTAGCCTATTTTCTAAACATTACACAAAGACATTGAAATAGATGGCCATACTAATTTCTGTATAGGCAATTTGATCTACTCTACTTTGCGTACTTCCGCTACCAATTAGTACATGAAAACTACTGCCGGCCGGCACTCACCCACTACCGTTAGTAGATGAATGCGGAGGAGGAAGAAGGTATTAGAGCGGAAGCCGCGCGTAGGACGACGAAGCGTTGGACACCCTTCTAGGTGGTCCGATGACAAGAAAGCGGCTGGATGCGGAAGGCGTATTTGGTGCAAACTGCAAAGCATTGGGGAAGGCCTATATTCAGCAGTAGGTAGATACAGGCTGATGATGATGATGGAGTTAGTATGGATATGGATGGAAGATCTAAGAGATATGGAAGAAAACATCCTCTGAATCAAAATGAAACAAACTATTTACTAAATACACATAAATAAAATTCTGATATGCATACATTGTATATTCAATCAATATGGATATTTACCGCGTTTATGGTAGTTAATTAAAACACTTGTTGACTGTTGAAACTGGAATGAATTTATTTGAAACTTAACCTAAATATATACAAAATTATTTAATTATGAATAATACTATTTTACAATAAAAGAAAGCCAATCAGGCGCCGCCATAACAGCGTGGTAGGCACGGGTCGCGGGGAACGTGCGTCTCGCGCACGCTAGCACACAGAGGTTACATATATGCCCCGCGCTACGTAACAGCCGTTTAGTCGTAGTCGACCGGCCGCATCGAGGCGGGATGACGCGTTACGGAGCGGAGAGTTGCGCTGGGCCACACGACGTCTTCGCGTACGACGAATCGAACAGCTGCATTCTCATATATATATATACAACATACAAACAAACAGATATATACATCTCAACATCATTTTCTCTCACTCGATCAAAAACACTCACACTTAAATTCCCACAAATTTTGGAATGCACACTACAATTGCAGCATTTCGTATACTCCTTCACACCCTTTCACTTTGACAGTCAAAATAACACTTCATGCTCACTTAATTTGTACTTATATATGATTACTGGAGAGCACTGGTGCTATAAATACAGGTACCAACCTAGTTATGGCATCAGCGTCCAAATTTATATGCTTATTGTGCCGCTCTAACGGTTCTACCTAAGAACTAAGAATAATATTGTTATTCAGTTGTCAACTATTTTCAACAGTTATGTGCACACACAATGTATTCTTGATTTTGTAATGCATGCTTATTTATTAAATAAAGATTATTATTAAAAAAAAAAAAAAAAAAAAAAAATTCACAAATATTAGCCTTTGTCAAGGCTAGCTTGTTCTATTTTATGTTTGTTGCTGCAAGTGCACTTTTCAGTGCATTTCTTCTGTATTGACGTTCCTTGTATCTCTGATATATTTTGTTTCTTATAGTGCGGGTAGGTAGTCGCTACAGATATATTACCGGTAGGTTTAGAACCTATCTGAGAAGAGATTTTGCGTCCCTTTGTGTGTTCTACCGATTGTGCAATGGGGTGTGTTCAGAGGAGTTGTTTGACATGATGCCCACGGCCTCCTACAGTCGCACCGCTTGCCATCGACAGGGAATTCATTCTCACACATTAGAGCCTAAGTGGTCACATACTGTGCGGTTCCAGAGAAGTTTTCTCCCGCGTACTGTCAAGCTATGGAATGAACTGCCTGTTGAGGTTTTCTCAGGAGACTACAGCATGGGGTTATTCAAAATGGGCGTGAAGAAGTCTTCACAGGGTCGGCAACGTGCGTGTGATGCCCCTGGTGTTATAGGCGTTCATAGGCTACGATAACTGCTTTCCATCAGGCGGACTGTATGCTTATCTGCCATATTAGTGATATAAAATATAATTCAAGTTAAGTGCAAACCATATTCAAAGTCAAACGTCATCCAATTTGTAATGTGAGAGATAATGTCAGGTTCGCTAGCTCAGAGAGCTACAGAATTCAACTACACCAGCTGTGCGAAACCTGCGGTCTGGCAAACCTGACATTGTCTCTCTTGTCTCATGTTGAGAGTTAGTGAAGCAAAGCAAGGTTTGCTCTCTTGTGTCATGTTGAGTGATATGAGTAAAGCAAAGAGAACTTTGTTTTGCTCCGCTTGCAGTGTGGTTTGGATTTTAGTAAAATTGAACAATTAATTATTTTAAGTTTAATTAAATATTTTTAACATTTTTTCATCGTTCGTCTATGTGAATGTCACATAGACATAGACTTAAACAAACTATTCCACCTATAGAACATGAATCACAGTACTTCCCTAATAGCCTTTAAATCAAAATTTTCTCAAATGCCTTCACTGCTCTGTTTCTGGTCTTTTGGTATAGTCGCCGGTGTGTCAGTTCCCAAAAATTGGTTGCCACTCAAATCAATAGCAAAGTTGTAGTCTATCGGATTAGCTAGGGCATGGTCAATGGCTTCGTCTAGGTTCTCTGGTGTTATGAATGTCTTGCAGAGCTCCTGAAATGATAAAAATAATATTTATTGAAGCAACCAGATGTTACAATATTATGTAAGCCCTGAAACCCAAACAAGCGTTAACTGTATGTTGGAATATAAAAATATATATATTTATATAGTCAAAATGGATGGTTTTATAGCACCCCAGGTGCCTAAGAAGCATAAAGTTCGCCTGATGCAGTTTCAGTTCCTTTCATCATTGTCCTAGCAACGGAAAATATTGGTTTTATATATACTATGATGGTCTTCTATGAGCCAGAGCCTCATTCATCAAGTAATTTAGGTGTATTTTCATTTAGATAGATTTGATTCTAAAGATTGTGATGATTACACCCCAAAGTATTCTCTGGGTCTACTTACAACCCCCTCCCCCCTTCCCTAAAACAACCTTCAAATTGAAGATAAGTACTACTAGCTTCTGTGCATGGCTTTGTCTGTTTGAACAAGAGCTCATAACATAAATATGTTGACCAGATAATAATTCAGTGTCCTAAATTTTTCCAATGATTACCTAATTTTAAACATCTTCACATTTACTTTAGCAAATATTTGTAATTACCTTTTGTTGTCTAATCTTCGCAGAAGCCTGTTCAATCCTCCCCTTCCACTCTTTATCTTTAGCTTCCATCCTCGCCAGGGCATATTCCTCCATTGCAGCCAGTTGCTTCTTTCGGCGCTCGTCACGCTCCAACGCCACCTCGGCATTCCACTTCTCATTCAGTTCCACGCATCGCTGCCACTCCTCTGCTTCCAACCGCTGAGACATCTCTGAACTAGCACTTGCTTTAGTAGATTTCTCTTTAATCATCTCTTCGTGGTAAAACCTCCTTATGGCTCGCATGTGGGTGTTGTAATTATTATTTATACGCTGCAGCTCCAACCTTTCGTCTTCAGATACTACGGGGCGTTTTGGAACCCGATATATTTTGCTTTTAGCCACGGGTAACCAACGAGGTTTCCTGTGAGCCGACGCGCATTGTAAAACTATAGGCCATGAACGTTTTAAGAAGTTATTTTGAGAAAGCATTTTACTATAATTATAATAAAATAGTATTTAAATTCTTTATTGACTAAATAACATAACCTTAAAATAAAAAAAGAACACAAGTGACAGAACAGATGTCAGGGACTACTGTCATTCATTAGACAGCACTTTACAGCTACTGTCATTGTCTTTTTCGTAAAAGATTGAACCTTCGGGAACTTGGTGAGCGCGGCGCGCGGCGGTCGGACTTTTAGTTAAATTTTATCATATTATGATGATTTAATGTAACACTGCCGAGGTGTTCCAAAATGTCGTGTAGAAAAGCAGTAAAACTGTACAATCATTTTTGCTGTTGAGTTAGTAAGGAACTAGTGGATTCCTGGCGATATTTTTGGGATCGGTGAACTTATTAGAACTATACAAAATAATTTGTTAAGGTACATGCCCTGCTTTTACCAGGTAGGATTCCAAATATAGTACTTACAGATTACCCGGTCACGCATTGCCAAACTAACAATACCACAGACATCCATACTCTGTACTGGACCCTTTGAGTATTGAGCTTCGTGCTCATGAAAATCTATGACGCCCTCGAGCGAATTACATACAATTCTATAGCTGTTTTTACAGATATGAATATTGAGCAAACTATATACCTACTATTATTTTACGTAAAACTTATTGCATAGAATGACTGAGAGATTGCCGATAATACATATACTGCAGACCTTTGAGTAAGCCACGTGGCATAATAGTACTCAAAGACTGCAGACACAATAGTCTGAACTCGTATGTGCTTTGCTCTGATCGAAATCGTTAAAATATTTCAAAATCCGAATTCTTTATTTTTATTTAACGTCGGACGGAAAACAAGCATTGCTCACAACTTGTTATAATAAAAATAATTATATATGATTGATATATGATGATGATGAATTATATATGAATATACTAATAGTGAATATGTACTAATTGCATTAAGTTAAACTTTTTCTAAATAAAGAAAATTAAAAGTTGTGTTTATTTTCATTGTTAACTGGGGCATAAAAACTTATGTCCGGTGTTGAGTTCAAAAATAAGTGGTTATTTTATGGATACCTGAATATGTACTTACCACAGTATCACAGAGTATATTATTCTGTGGTATCACTCACAAACACCAGGAACACAGATCTAAGATGTCGCTGACCAGAAAGCACTTTACCACTGAATCGTTCACGCATTGTCACCCTTGTTGCAGCTCATATTCACTAGCAGAAAGCAAAAACACAATAATCCTCAAGGCCTCTAATTATTATTTCTCTTGTGTCTTGCTAGCGAACTTCCGTTCTTCCGTCAATAAAGAACTCGAATCTAGGGCAATGAGACTAATAATAAAGCTGAGAAAAGTTGCCAATAATTATCATTGTCTAATAATCTGTCACTGTCAGTAGTGTCAGTCAGTAATGTTCTGTTGTCTGTCTTTTTGTTAACCAATTTGTGTTTATTTATTTTATGCCGATTTCATAAAATTTAATGCAATAAATTATATAGGAAAATGATTAAAATATCTGCATTAAATGATGAGTCTGAAGAAGAGAGCGGTTCCGAGGAAGAAGTAACCAGAGAGGCTTTAGAACAGATTGCACTACAACAATACGCAAAGGCTCTTGAATTGCAAAGAAAAGGAAATCTTTCCGACGCCAAACAGCTTCTCAAGGATTTACTTGATACTGAATTGTTGTACGATGTTCAAAAACCAGCTCAAGGTGAGAAAGTTACTGGGCCATTACTGAATTTGAAATATTTGTGCTATAAAAATTTGGCGGCTATGCTGAGTACTGCCGGCGAAGTTGACGCCGCGATAGAATGCTACTGCTTGGCTTCAGAACTCGATGATACAGACGTGACCCTCTGGCATCGCCTAGGTCAAGTCAGCATGAAGGCTAAAAAGTATGAGATGGCACTTCATGCCTTCCAACGAGGTGCGGACCGCAACCCTCGTCATTGGCCGTGTCTTGATAAAATAGTTACTCTTTTATTAGGTCTAGATCAGAAAGAAGAATGTATCTCCACAATTTATGATGCTTTGCAATTGGACACTGGATACCTACGAGGTTTAGTATATAGGAAACATATCTATACGACTTTCCCATACATAAGGGACTTCATGGAATATCTCGATCCAATCTACAAATGGGTTGAAAATGATGATGAACCCATAGACGATCAAAAAGCAGACAAGTTATTAAAAGAGGCAGAGGAAATTCATGAAACATTTATTGAACAATTGAAAGCAGAGCAGTTTAAGTATGTTTTACCAGAATTAAAATTAAATAAGCCTATATCAAGCCTAAGCTGGAGTTCTGTTGGAGAGTCTTTGGTCCATATGCATCATTACATGACCGAGCATTGCTATAGCCACGCATGTCCTATAGAATTAGTGTTTGAGAAGAAAGAAAAGCAGGAACCAATGGAAATTAGTGAGGAGCCAAAAATCGTGGATCAAGTGGAGAATAAACCTGATGAAAATAATACAGACAGTGACAAAAATGTAGAGAATGTCTCAGAAAGTGAAAATAATGATATGTCTGATAAAGACAAAGCTGCTACAGATACAGAGAAAGTTGAAAGTGATGTGGAAGTAATAACTTCTGAACAAGCAGCAGAAGCTCCACCTGAGCCTAAAACTCAGAAGAAGGCCCCTGTTAGAAGACGTGGCAGTGCGCTCAGTTTTTTGGAACAGTGGGAATGGTGCAAAAACCGCCGTTCAGGTCGCAAAAAGCCTGTCAATAGGCAGGACCGTCTTGATGACAATATTTATGACACTTTACGTAGAATGGTCCCTGTTTGTTTGTCTCCTGAAATTGTTCAGAAAAAAGAACATCAAGCACGTGAAGGTTCCCCTGATGTGACTGACTTGGACAAACTATTCGAAGACAAAGAGCAGGGAGAAAAGAAAGAAAATGAGGAATATTTTAACACAGAAAATGAACAAAAAGATGTAAAACAGTTTATCAATAAATATACAGATACTAAAAAAGATATAATTGATATACTAAAAGAATATTTACACATTTTGGCTAATAAATGGAAAGTGCTGTGGCCTCAAGGCTTACCCAAAATTTTTATTGAAGCAAACAAATGCTATAATAATCATATTGATATCCCATCATATACTGATGACAGTAATGAAGAATTATTACATTATGTCTATGTTAATATATTGGCAGAAGAATTTTCATTGAATGAAAAACTAAAATCTGATACTAATGAGAAACAATCACATGAATTATGTGTGGTTGAGACTATAGGAATTGGATTGAATCGCAAGCCTCATACGTTTCCTAGTACAGATTGCTTAGAATTGATATTGAGACATCTTTGGCTTAAATTTCATATTCATATATTGAACAAAGGTGAAGATTTTGCTTTAGATTGTCTTTATCAACTGTCATACGAATTTGAAGCAATGGGCGAGTTTCATGATACATATAACTTGACTCTCGTCAATTTTACCTTCAAACCTGTATTAAATGAAAGTGAAGTATTAGCATCTATAAAGTTTTTGGAGAGAAATAAAAAGCTATCGACTGTTATGGATCTATATGATGATGGCAACTATGAAGAAGTGTTATCAATTATTATTGATTCTTTTGAACATTGCAAGACGATGGCCAAAAAACAGGAAGATGAAATGTCACTAGACTTTGCTGTTCAGTTATGTCTGATACTAGATACTTACTGGGCACTAAATAAAGTAGAAGAGTGTTTTAAATGGTCTTTGACATGTTTGCATGAGGCATTGAAACATTACTTTCGGTATACAACTGGATCTCCAGACTATGACAAATGGACTCTAGCAGTTGTTAAAATCCTTTGTTGTATGGAACACATTCTTACCACTGAAGGCCTGTCAAGTTTAGATGAAGTATCTCAAAAAGACTTAAGCCAAGGTTTAGAAGATCTCATCAGGATTATAGGGCACCAAATTGAAACAAATGCAGCAGAAATGCCTTTTGGATCTGTTGTACCATGGATCATTATGCACTACATATTGCAAAGGGAGGAGGATCAAGGTAGAGGGCGGACTATTGATGATAAAGAGAAGGTGACATGTGATGAGGTCCCTAATCCTTTAATGTTGCTATTCATAGCCCATGAGCACTTAGGAAGCAGGGGTTGGTGTTGCAGATCTGAGGGAAAACTTCTCTACTTCATTCTCGATACCGTTGTGCCGCGACTACGTTCGCCCTCATTGTCAAAGTCTTTGGAACAAGTCTGTCAATATATGGAGCAGTGTGTCTATTGTTTATTTGGGCATCCTGGCAAAAAGAATAAGCTGAAATATCTAGTGGATCACAATGTTACCCCTCATTCCTTGTCTTGGCCAAGAGCTCAGCAATTGTATGAAATCTTTAGACCACCCATCTTGCCTGCCTTAGAGGGTAAAATTTCAGGAATCACTAACGACACTGAACAATTATTTCATCGAATTCTTGCTCTCCTTCCACCTGAATGCGATCCACAAAAATATGTTCCTGAAATGGAAAAATATATAAAAGGCGTGGAAAATAAGTTACCAGCAGTTCCACCATTATTGCCATACAAAATGAAAGATATATATTTTCTTTTGGGCGATTACTACTTTAAGAAAGAAGAAGGCAAGATGTCTGTGAAATTTAATATGTTGGATGTAGTTGTTAATAATGATCGTTTGGAGTCTTGGGCCCAAATATCTTTAGCAAAAGCAGTAAATCTTGAGAGAATATTAAATTCCTGCAAGAACCTCAATAATGAGAGAGAGTTTCTAAATCCTGCAAAATCTGTAATTAGATGCTTCAAACGGTCTTTGGACTTGGATCCTACACATTGCAATATGTGGATTGAGTATGGAATGTTTGTATACACAGTTCACTCATTTTGTTCAAGACTTTTAAAACAAGCTAGCGAATCACTAAGTATGGAGGATTTCGAAGCATTAGAAAAGCAGAAGGAAGACATGCTGGATACTACACAAAAGTGTTTTACAACTGTCCTGAATGATCACAATAATAGTAATGATACGGAAAAAGCGAATGAAGACTCTTGGCTTCACTATTACATATTAGGAAAAGTCGCCGAAAAGCGAAATAAGCCCCCATCAGTTTACTTGGAATACTATGTGCAAGGCGTAAAAAGTTTGCAAGAAACTGACGCAACATATCCTTTAAAAATCAGCTACAACACACCTACTCATCTATGTATAGAAGTCTTGGAGCTACACTATAGAATACACGCGTCTATTCTCAAATATATAGAACAACATGAAAATAAACCCATTCCAGCTTCGGTCGGAAAGATATTCTCTTCATGCATAGAAGAATGGAAGAAAGGACCATTTACAAGAAAAGTTAAGAAAGACGGGGCTATTGAAACAGACATAGAAACCAAGACCACTGAACCCGTACAGGCTGCTAATATACTCAAGCGTTCTATCAGTGATGCTGGCGAAGAAGAAACACATGAAGCTAAACGGCTAAAGTTAGAAGCTGCTGCAGCTAAAGTTAGACGATCGGCTTCCTACGATACTGAGCGAATAGCGTCTAAGGAACCATCAGTACTTAATGTCGAGACGTCAGAATCAAAATTGCCGGATATTCCGATTGTTACTGAACCAAAAAAAGACATGGTTTCGGCGGAAGAACAGAATGTAGAACCCAAGAAAGTAGAAGAAAATCTGGATAGTATAATGCAACCTAGTGAAAATGAGAAAGATATAGTTACTGAAAAAAAGGAAGAAACATCTAGTAGTACATCTTCATCGCCGTCCTCAGACTCTAGTTCCAGTGACTCGACATCAAATAGCAGTAGCGATTCTAGTCGAGATAGCAATGCGTCCAGCAAATCTTCAAATGAATCAAAACCATTAACTGACGAGGAAATCATGGCAACAGTTTCAGCTTGTTTAGATGCTTTGGAAGACTGCGCAAGTAGATTCCCTCAACATTACAAAGCAATATACAGACTCGCTCATTACCACTTTTATTATAAAAAGGGTAAAGATATTGAGCGGTGCAGAGATCTTATGCTTTCAATATTTACTTCTAGGTCTGGACAAAAACTTGGAGGGCTATTTAGCGAAAGAAAACATTCTAATTTCTTCAATAATATATGGAAGATACCATTAGTAGAGGTAGACAGAGCTGGAGGTTTTGCATATCATATGAGCCGTTCTGTTCAATTAACAATGGAAATTTTGAAAGAGATAGATGACCATAAAACGTTACTAGACTTAAGCATGCATCTTCAGAGAATACCAGAACCAGATAAAAGGTATTTACGTGATTCTGATAGGGAAGAATTATCACACCAGGCGTTTTCCCTTTGCGTACAATCATTAAAAGGGCAATTGACGAAATTCAGTCAACAAGCAGATTTGAAAAGTAATGATGTTGAAAGACAGGCGCTTAAAAGCCTAATGCTAGACATTTACAGGGCTTATCAGAAAGCACAAAAACAACCAAATTCAAAACAGTTTACAAATCTGCTTATTGAGGCATACAAATTAATTTCCACAACACCTATTACTGAAACTATGAACCTTGTCGATCTTAGCATGAAGTATTGTCAATCGATAATACAAACGTTAAAGCAGCAAGCCACGCTTGCTAGTTTAGATAGAAGTCAGAAGGCAGAGAAAAAGCAACACGCTAAAAGTACTGAAAGCTCTAAACCGATAACTTCTACTGCTAGCCAATCGAAGCCCGACCACAAAGCGCCAACTTCGATATCCGGACCAAATTTACCAAAAATGTCTGCACATGACATGGTGTCAGCTTTTCAGAATTACTTGCCAATGTTGAACGACCCTGTTTTATCTCAGCAGACAGCGGCTGCGTTATCATTATCGTACTTAAGCAATATAAGTGCTCTGGCAGGCTACACGTCGTTACAAAATACGTTGCAATCATCATTGCAGACTAGTCTTCAAAATTCCTTTCAAGCTGAATTCTATCGCCAGTTTCTGGGCCAAAGTTTTTCTTCGTATGCACCGCAACCGAAAAAACAGAAACGCGGGCCAAAACCTTCGAGCTCGACTCGACCGTCGCCAGTGGTGACTACTCAATTGAAGAGCGCGAAATCATTTACAACTCCTCCTGTTACAACAGTTACAAAAACTACACCATCGACTTCTGTAGTCGGTCTTCAGAAATCAACATCTATGCCGCTGACTCCAAGTATGGGGACTGTTCTGCCGACGTTACCAGCGTCTTTGACGGCAAACTTGACTTCTTATGGGACGTCGACGCACTCTACGACATCTTTACACTCTCAGCCGACACAAGCGCACCTATCGAGCGCGTCTACTGTAAACGCTGCCATTCATACGAAGCCTCCGATGCCGCATCAGCAAGTGAGTCCAGGTAAGACGTTGCAGGAAAAGTTGGCTGAACGGCAAAAGAACATGCCGAAGAGCGTGACTCAAGAAATTAACGCTTCTATAAGCAAGTTGCCTTCGTCGTTGACGATCACAAAGACGTCTGTGTCTAAACAACCAGCGACAGCACAGAACAAAAAGACGGATGCGAAGAAGTCGCTTCCGTTCAGCGGTGAAACGCGGCCGAAACCCATATCTTCTGATGAGGTCATTGTGTTGGATGATGATTAGGTTTATGTGTATTTATTATGATTTATATGTAGTGATGATAATACTGCTGTTATATTCACATGTATTGGACTGATATTATATCGAAAATTAATACACTTTGTAGTTTAATTTGTAACTTTATTATAAAAGTAATTATTTACAATAAACTTAATGATAATGATTAATCATAATAACTAATTCCACTGGCTAGTCTTCCTTTTCATTTATTGCATTATGTTTGTTGAACAGTGATTAACATGTCCAGCTTGGCATGTTCTCACATAGTCTTCGTTCTCACGTATGGACAGCAAGTGTCAAGTGCTTTAACTGTGTAGACTTCTCGTAAAATAAATAAGAGTTCAAATTTCCATTATAAATTGTTCAATTCTAACTTTTAAACTTTAGCGTTGCATGATTTATGAAATATACTCCTAACAACGGGAATTAATGCGATCATGCATAAGGGTATTTACATACCTCTATTATTGCCTGACGTTTCGACCAGGGGCCCTACCGCCGAAGCACAATTTTTTTAATGCGAAAATGACACTACTGCCAAACCCCGGCCACTCCATACAAAAATGGCGCTTTTGCATGTAGTAACCAAATGACGTCTGTACACGTGCCTATGTTTGAGTGACGTTCTCTAGGGCTGACATTATTCAATTAAGTCGGAGATGTAAGGGGGTGTAAGTGGTTCATCAACATCTTTGAACCAAAGTCAATCTTACCTACACGGGGTACACCCTGCTGACTGACAGACAAGGCTCTGACGAAAAGAGAGGTAGGACGTAGCGTATTTTTGAAGCAGCTCGACTGACGAAGTACCACTACCTCACAGAATACCGCAGTCAAATAACAATTTCCTTGAAGGTTGTTGTGTTCCTGCGAGTGAGTGAGGTCACCAGAGAGGATGGAGTTGCTGCGTTGGCAGCGAGGATGGCAGCGCGTGAGCGATATTTAATGTTGCGACCGTTAATATGGTTACGGTAACCGCTTCACATCAGGTGGGCGTAGTGAAGAAAAAAAAAACATAGTAAATACACTACACTGACTTCAGACAATATTTACAAAACGCCTTGTATAATTGCCATTGCTAACTTACCCAAAATTTTATATTTTCTAATCACCACTAAATCAAACGTTCGCCTTCCGAACACCGGTTCATTGTACCTAATGATCAAACCATTTCATTCTCACTAATTGTAGCTTTTCACTATTCATATAAAGGCATGCGCAATGATTTGATTCATTTTCATATTCACATGGAACAAACGTAATTTAGAACTAATACCACACATGACATCACGCACAATAAACATTGAAATGTAAATAAGAAAATTGTAAACATTAACAATAAACCACCATAACTCAAGTGACAGCAATGTCAATTCCGCGTCTGCGCGCTCACTTGCTCTTTGAGACATATAAATCTAATGCTATCCTTTTCTCATCTCGTATTAATTGTATCTTGTATCCTACTTTGACAGATGTGAATTAGTTATGATGAAACTATGGCTGCCGCATGCTTTTTAGGTAAATAATAAAAAATCAGTATTTTATTTCATCCAAAGGGATCGAATAAATTTCTTTTTTTGACTTTCCATGTGTTAAGACATCCATCCACTGCACAAGTAACTCCCACCTTTTAAACTAAATGGAGAATAAAATACGAGCGACGTCAATTTGTAGGACGTTGCATCCATTGCGAACGGTTCCAAATCGGTCTCATAGGGGAGGTGAGGTCGACTAGTGAGAGCGGCAGAGAGTGTCCATACTGTACGTTAGTACTATTACTTATACTGTGCTACTGCTTAGAATGTTGGTTTTAAATTATGTTTAGCTTAGCTGATAGAAACCCTAGAGCTCTACCGACTAACTTGAAGATGTTTGTTAAGAACTTTAACCTAAGATCAATTTATGGAATCAAAAAAATCAATGGTAATCGGCTTCAGCTTCAGTGGTAGGGTCCTAGGTTGCACCGGCCGTGGTCACAGGCGCGGTGTCACTCTGTCTCCATTGCAATAATAAAAGTATTTAAATACCCTTATCTGATCGCGTTAATTCCAGTTCTTATATTTCATAAATTGTTCAATTCGTTCGGCACTTCACATGTTTTCATAAATTATGTAGGTAAATTAAATTAGTCCATAATTTGCCACACACCGCTGGTCCTTATCCCATTCACCTCAGAGTGAAAATTTTGTAGATACCCTGATACGCATAGTAAACTTTCTGCCGGAGCGACGCGACAATTTGCAATTTTTTTTATTTACAGGACCTACGTAGGCAGTATTAATCTGTTATTTTAAAATCTCTATCTGCCAATTAAAGGAGGCTATAGTACTCTGTAGTGATAGAAGTTCATTAGCATCAGACTGAGGTTCCATCCAGCTACCAAGGTACCCAAGTAGACCAGTACTAATATTGGTAACGGTAGAAGGAATATTCGAGCGTTTTGAAGCATTGGTAAATCTGAAAAAAAAAAAAACATGCATGATATTATACAGTGTGTCGTGGGATAAAGTGTAATCCTGAAAGGGGGTGAAAATAGAAAAAAAATAATCGACAAAAAAAACTTTTAAATATAAAAATACCTATGTTTTCTATTTTTTTTTTCATGAATTAAGATTTTTTTTTTTCACTATGTGAAATATCGATTTCTTTCAAAGTAATCGGTAGATTGCGTTGAAATAAAAAGAAAATCGCGTTATCGTTAGTAAGCAATGAGAACATGATACTAAATAGCCAGCAAAAAAAAGTGATTGCCTAAAAGTGAAACCTAAAAACTGTGCTTTTAGTCATATATTTTTTTTTTTACGTTTTCAATATACGTTTTGTCGATAATGTTTGATCTATTTTCATCCTCCTTTCAGGGTCACACTGTATAGGATTTGTGGGCCTGGTAGTCAGCGGCTTCGACCCTGGAGAGTGTATTATGCATATTAGTCTCTCAGTGCCATCTTTAGAAAGAGAATCTCACTAGCACACGGTGCAGCCTATTAGAAACTAGGTTGTAGCCGGAGGAAATACAGAAGACCAATATCCTTGAGGATTGTTGTGCTCCTGATGAATAAGATGAGATGCTGCGTTAGCAGTGGATGTGTCAGCGTGCGAGTAAAATCCTTGTACTGGAAGCGTCTAAGTAAAGCTATGGTAACCGCTTTGTTGGAGAACAAAAGTAGACAGGTAACTCAGTAAAATTTCATGCATCAACTCATAGAGCAGTCTTCCTGCGCCGGCTCATTGAATTAGCGCAACAAAATCGAACGCCCTTCCGTCCACCAAGCGAAATGCGTAGCGGTGCACGCTTTTTTTTAATATGAGAGGGGACCAAACGAGCATGTGGGTCACCTGATGGATAGCAATCACCACCGTCCATGGAGATCAGCAATAACAGCTACTTCCTTCCTTTCTTTCTGGTGACCTCAAGCTCAACCTCACACGCAGGAACACAACCCTCAAGGGAATTGTTATTTGGCTGCGTAGCTATATTCTGTGAGGTGGAGGTACTTCCCCAGTCGGGCAGTTTAAAAAATACGCTATGGTCTACCTCTCTTTTCGGCCGTGCCTAGCTTGTTAGTCAGCAGGGTGCACCACGTGCAGATGCACCTGCACGTGGTGCACCCTGCTGACTAGCAGATGCACCTGCACGACGACGACCTCGGTGGTCGAATGGTTATCAATGGCCACTTTGACTCCGAGGTCGCGGGTTCGATTCCCGCACAAGACAAACATTTGTGTGCATGAACATGTCTGTTTGTCTTGGTCTGGGTGTTTTCTATGTATTATAAGTATTTATTTACAAAAAAAAAAATGTATTTAAGTACATTTATCAGTTGTCTAGTACCCATAACACAGGCTTTGCGCTTAATTTGGGAATAGATGGCGCTGTGTAAATTGTCCAGAAATATTTATTTATTTATTTTATTTATTTATTATTTATAAGGGCCGAAACACATAACCGCGTCGCAGCGACGCGCCGCAACGCAACGCACTACCGAGCGTTGCGTTGCGGCGCCGCGAAACAAAGCGTTGTGCTGTCATACTGTACGGCAACCATTTTTTTTGTGATTTTTCAACGTTTGTTAAAAAAAAATAGCAAAAAATGTTACATTTATTTTATGTTAAACGATTATTTTATGTTACTTTTTGTACACTATGTGCGGCGCAGTGCACACCGCAAAATTCTGCGTAGCGGCGGGCGGTACTGCCGATTTTGGCGGTGCGGAGCCGCAACGCGGTTATGTGTTTCGGCCCTAAATTAAAATAAACTTACTGCTATATCCGAGGAATGTGATGTACATGTAGTAGATGATGGACGCCAGCCAGAAGGTGTTGGCGACGAAGCAGGACAAGTAACCGCCGTGGATTAGAAGATCTGAAATCGCACAATGATATAACTGGATTTGATCAATATCAGAAGGCCTAGTGCCAGATTTTTGTTCGCGATCGATCATGTCAACGTAAACAAACCGACCGATGTTAATTTATAAGACGCGTGTAATATATCAAAATTATGTGTGGCTTACTTGCTCACATTTTGAAGTGAGCAACCCGGCTAATTTCCCTCTGAAGACGTGGTCCGACTGCTTTGTCCGACTAATCGGACCACGTGAACTTTTTTTCCTGTTGGTTCGTTTAATCGGACTATGAGGAATGGCAATTCCGCTTTGTCCGACTAATCGGACCTTGGATATGTAACAGGCGTCTGGTAAATTCACAATATGAAACCTTTTCACAATTTGGTCGTAAAGGTTAACACGTTGGAATGTGGCAAAAAAAATCGCACTATTAAGCAATCTGCCCGCTTACCACCATCTCTTATTGCGATTCAATAATTGAATAGATTGATTATTCATACCAATGAATAAGCGACTCTATTCCGTTTGAAATAGAGTCGCTTATTCATTGGTATGAATAAGCATTCTATTCAGTTATTGAATCGTAATAAGAGTTGGTGGTAAGCACTGTATAAATAACAGAGCGGCAATTCTCGTAATTAAAATGTAGTCAAAATTCAGTTTCGATCCAGTCTCGATCTCATAAATTGGCAATTGCACATTTGGTATTCTCGTATCACAATATGAAACTTCAAAATTTTATTATTGTGTGATTATTATCGATCTATGACCGAAAATTAAACAAACTAAGAATAATAATCTGCACGCAATAATAATTGATATTAATTAATGAAATCAAGTTTACAATTTTCGGTCATTTAATAATTCAATCTCGATTCGGTCCAGCTTCATTAAAATAATGCGAGAATTAGCCTTCTGTACTATATAGGATTGTTGCGTTCCTGCGAGTATGTGAATCGAGAGACGAGAGTTGCTGATGGATTGTCTTTCGGATAGATTAGGGTTGACTTGAAGCGGGGCTCCTATTTGTGGTTACAAGAAAACACTAACTGAAAATCAATAATACCTCCTAAAATTTTAGAAGTGAAAACTTCTTTAGCGGCGTTGTGCACTTTTTGGGATGGGTAAAAAATGTTAAACTCGCGTCAGGATACGTGGCTAGATCGAAAATTCGTAAGACGGAGGGAAAGTAGACTCTCTCTTTCTACCGCGCGGCGAAAATGTATACCTGCTCCTGCTGTTTATTTTTAATGTAATATAAATTGTCATGTTTGTGTACGATAGCGCAATAAATTAATATTGTATTTTAATACATAAATGATAGTACTTTTATACTGATAAATAAAGCAATTCATGCGAAATTATCCCTAAGCATTCCAAAATATTAAAAAATGCACAACGTTAATGTTCAAGTTTTCACTTTTGCCGGCACTCCCAGAGTGCAACCCGTTTTTTCCATTCAATATGTTCCTGGCAATGTTCGGTATTTTAAAAGCCTAGGCCATGTATGAGTAAAATTATGTTTTTACTGACTATAGATGTCTTGCTAAACTTTTGCAACAAAAGGTTCCTCCTATTATTTAATAACTTGTAGTGTGACGACACATGCATCGTTCTCTTTCTAATTGCCTTGTACCTAAACCTTGTATAATTTATGTAGGACAACCTACTTCCTATGTAGGTCAGTCACCTAGTTTAGAACTGTATATAAACCCATGATTTCCCTCAATAAAGAGAGTCAGATATTCAGTAACGACCAGCAAAGTGTTTCATCAAGTCACCTCCCCGTGCACATTACAAACTAATAATTATTTAAATAGTTGATTTCAGCTTGGTAGAATTTGACTATGGTAGGATAGGATAGCGGTTTCGCCACATGTTATTGTTTTCGAAGTAGAACTCATTCGAAAGAGCAGTCATAATAACAAAATTAATCGAACACATGACTCGAAATTAAGTTACGGACGGTGTGGGATTTTCTCCATTGCAACATTTTTATCGATGCACCGCTTCTTTTGGTCGTAGCGTGATGGTTATAGACTTCCTCGGCAAATGAGCTATCCAATACTAAAATATTTTTTACAATTCGAACCAGAAGCTCCTGAGCTAAGTGCGTTCAACCAAACAAACAAATTCTTCAGCTTTATAATAATAATCTATATAAGAGATACATATACATTGAATTAATATTCCACGTACTATTAAAGAGTACTATCTGGAAGCAATGCAGCAACAGCAGCGGTGGGAAGAACGCGTTGATGTGCACGTCGAAGGCGTACCCCCACTCCACGTCGGGCCCGTCGGGGTCGCGGCGCAGGTACTTGTTGCTCACGTGCCTGGAACATCAAACAACGCAGGGATTACTTTTGGGGGTCTAAGTGGTTCACCATCACCTTTAGAGCGAAAGCTAATGTTGTCTGAAATATACTTTAAAATTGCACAGCACAAATATATATATATATATATATAAATGAATCCCTATTTCCCTTGGCCACGGCATCACGCGTGAATGGCTGCACCGATTTCGCTATTTCCTTTATTGTTGTATTTGTTATTGCCAAAGGAAGGTTCTCAATTGTCATGAAAGAAAAAATCAGAATGTTGCGCGGAAAATTTATGTGCCAGTCGTTAAGCCAAGTCAGGCCTTAGGGCGGCTTGAAAACACAGGCCTCCATCAACCCGCAGTTGAGCAATGTGGTGGAGTATGCTCTAAATCCCTTCGATTGAGACCTGTATCCCAACAGTGGGATGATTGTGAGTTGATGCCGAAACGTAAAAATAGGACCTTAACCTGAAATCTTAACCACAAACATAACCTAAGTATTTAGTACATTTTTAATACAAAATTGTTGTTTTGACTGCTGATTAAAGTAACTAGTTTGACTAAGGCAGACGTCGCATGTAGATATGCAAAAAGATATTATTAAATAAAAAACGTAAACCAACCAAAAGAACGTGGAGACCAGTAAGCCGGCACCGATGAAGTCCACGAATACAACAAACAGCACGAACAACACCACCTGTCCCCACGTGAGCGTCATAGCCAGCGCGAAGCATATTGACGACACTGCAAATAAATCATTATAAGAACACAAAACAAGATCTGATTACAAATTTGTAGGTATAAATCTGTAAGCCTTATGCTTCTGAACGCTTCTGAAAAATTAGAGAATATTGTGCAGAGGCATGGAAGGAGCATTTCTATAGGGGTTCAGTAATAAAAAGTATTTGGTATTGCACTTTTACAGAGAGCCCTGCACCAGTACCATGGTTTGCCCGTGTCAGTCTATTTAGGGGCGTGCTTGCGTCTGCCATGAGGGATAGAGAATAAACAGCACATGATATGCCCTATGTGGCTCACATAGTCAAACCTAATGAATTACTGGTACTGCCATGCAGTAGTGCCTAGGGCAAATGGAATAAAAGCCTTGGAAAAAAATTGATAAAAAAAATACAATACATACGAGCACCTACAACTGGCGACTGACAGAGTCATGGAACAGTATCCCTCCGTGGAGTTAGTGATTTTGGGAGATTGGGATTTTCAATGCTCACCACGCCGAGTGGCTCTCGGTCCACTGACTTCGCGGGGAGGTCTGTTCACGACTTTGCTCTGGCTTATGGCTTCTCACAGCTGGTACACTCTCCAACGAGAATACCGGATATCGAGGACCATACAAGCTCTTTTCTGGACCTTCTGCTGACCACACGTCCGGATGGGTATAAGATCACGGTGGACGCTCCGCTTGGGTCGTCGGACCACTGCCTCATCCGGACCCAGGTGCCATATGCTAGCTCTGACGCGCCCCGGCCTACCGGATGACGTCGTGTGTGGCATTACAAGTCGGCAGATTGGAATGGATTGCGTGAATTTTGTGCATCGTACCCGTGGAGACAGCTCTGCTTCGGGTCGGAAGACATTGATTCCTGTGCATCCGCTGTGGCTGGGGCGATTTTGGATGGGATGGAATTATTCGTCCCAAGTCGACGGGTGGCCACTGAGGGTGTTAAAAAACGGCCGTGGTTTAATCGGTCTTGTAGAGAAGCTATACTTCGCAAGCAGGTTGTGCAACAAGGCTTGGACCACAGCTCGTATTAATGGGGATCTGAATGTTTCTGACCTGAAACGTGAGTTTAATGCTGCCTCGAGGTTCAGTAAGAGAGTGATTCCTAGAGCAAGGTATGATTTCGTCGGCAGAATTGGTGAGCGCCTGGCTAAGCACCCAACTGGGAGTCGTGCTTTTTGGTCGCTCGCTAAGACTGTCGAGGGAAGCTTTTGTCGGTCGTTTTTTCCACCACTGCAAAAACCGGATGGCAGTCTGGCCTATAGTGCTAAGGAGAAGGCCGGCTTACTGGGTAATCACTTTGCTTCTAACTCGATATTAAACGAGGGAGACGCCGTACCACCTACTATCCCATGGTGCGGTAACTCCATGCCGGATATTTCGATTACACAGCGAGAATTTCGGCGGGCGTTGCTCTCCCTCGATATTCACAAGTCAAGTGGGCCAAATGACATACCACCGGCAGTGGTGCTAAAGGTGTGTGCTCTTGAGTTGTGTCCTGTACCTATGCGCTTGTTCGCGCTCTCATACTCCACTAGGCAAGTTCTGTCTATGTGGAAGACTGCGAACGTGCACCCTGTGCCTAAAAAGTGCGACTGGTCAGACCCATCGAATTACAGGCCTATAGCTATTACCTCCCTTCTCTCCAAGGTGATGGAGCGTGTAATTAATACTCGGCTCCTTGGATACCTCGAGGATCACGACTTGATCGGCGACAATGAATATGGTTTTCGCCATGGCCGCTCAACTGGTGATCTTCTAGTGTATCTTACGCACCGATGGGCTTTGGCAGTGGAGAGTCAAGGTGAGGCATTGGCGGTTAGCCTGGATATGGCGAAGGCGTTCACTGCAGTCTTCTTTCGAACTTACCTGCATACGGTCTGCCTGAGGGGCTTTGCGAATGGGTCGCTAGCTTCTTGTCCAGCAGAAGCATTAGAGCTGTTGTAGATGGTAGTTGCTCCGACAGCATGGACATTAATGCTGGCGTCCCGCAGGGTTCTATATTGTCTCCGACGTTGTTTCTGCTGCATATTAATGATATGTTGTTATTGGCGGCATTCATTGTTATGCGGACGATAGCACCGGAGACACCTATTACACGGGCCGCGCAAATATCCCTCGTTCTTTGGTGGAGGAGAGTCGCGAACAACACGACACAACACATCGCGAGCACACTAAGTAGTGTCCGACTGGAGGCGACAGAACTGCGATTAAACCCTTCTAAGACACAAGTCTGTGCGTTCACCGCTAAGAAAACGCCATTTGCTGTGGCTCCACACTTCGAAAACACACCCCTCACCATCACCAAAAGTATTGGGATTCTAGGAGTTGAAATCTCCAGCGACGCCCAGCTTCGATGTCACTTGGAGGGGAAGGTCAAGCTGGCATCGAAGAAACTAGGTGTGCTCAACAGGGTGAAACAGTACTTCAACCCGCGGCGAAGGCTTCTGCTTTACAAAGCTCAGGTACGGCCGCACATGGAGTACTGTTGTCATCTATGGATATCTAGGGAATTCATCCTCACACATTAGAACCGAAGTGGTCACGTACTGGGCGGTTTCAGAGAAATTTTCTTCCACGTACTATCAAGCTGTGGAATGAACTGCCTGTTGATATATTAGTAATAAGTTAATTACATACAAGTATTTGTACGCCTGCAGGCAGAACACAGCACACTTTATATTATATATTTAACAGCTTGTAACCTGTCATTCACAAAATAAATAATTTGAATTTGAGGCTTTCCCAGGAGACTACAGCATGGGGTACTTCAAAAAGGGCGTACAGAAGTTTTTACAGGGTCGGCAACGTGCATATGATGCTTCTGGTGTTACAGGCATCCATAGGCTATGGTATCTGCTTTCCATCAGGCCGTATGCTTGTTTGTCACCTTTATGGTATAAAAAAAAAATGCTTTTTTAAACCATGTCAGGTGCCAAACAAGCATGACTGAAGCACCTAAAACAGTTACCATAGCCTTTACGACATATGCAATATTAGGACTTTTGCTGGAAACTTCCACCATATGACAGTTACATAAACTATTGCAATGTCCATGTAAAAATAATTTTCAAATTAATGAAACTTATTATTTATGATACTTACAAAATAGCCATACACTAAGTAACACTAGAAAGGCTGGGTCGTCCCTCGCAAACTGTGACTTTGTATCTGAAATCAATAGATGTTGTTAGTGCTTTTGGGATTTTTTTTATATTAGCTAATCACAGTGGCTCCGCTTCACCTGATGGTAACTAAAAAGAGGAGCCCAAATCGCGGCAACAACTGTCTAAAAATTACAGTTAGTTAACACTGCCATCCATGGCATACAAGTAAATGTGTCAACAGAGCAATAACTTTATAATTTTATATTGGAAGATTTAAGAAATGTTTTATAATAGACTTTTTTTCTCCAAAATTCTTTCTAGAACAGTTCTTTCTTTATTCTTTTTATATTCCATGAATCAATGCAGTTCAATGCAAAATAGATTCATTATTTCAACGGTCCCTACGTATAAAGTAACATGTCAAAAATGGCAATTTTTGCATATTGCAATTTATTGCATAGATTGCTATAGATTGCCCGTAAAAAACATTTTCTTTTTTATTTTATTGATTGTATATAAATTAAAAGGTAAGAAATTAACTCATTTGTCCAATAATAATATTCTTTAATTACTATATCGTAGTACAAGCAGACATGTCTGAAATGACATGTTGCTTTATACGTAGGGACCGTTGATTTGTTATTGGGCTAATGTGTAATTTGATTAACAAACAAGTCGCTTCTTGTCATATAGGATACACAGTATTTATATTACTTTTTATACAGTAAAAATTAATAAGTTATCACACACCACATTACATGTCACAGATGATTACTATGACTATGTTTGGATACTAGATCCGCATACATGCTCTTCTGTTTTTAAAAGAAGGAACGTTGAGCGTATTACGTTTTGCAAGCAACAAAGACTTACGTTTTCTATAATTAAAATTTCTAAAGACTTTTTGCGGAGCCACGAATAAGTACACCATTTGCCAGGCCGCGAATTCGAAGTCCATTTGATTGAATTGGAAGAGTCTTCTCAAGTATTTATACCTCTTCACTGCAGCACTAGCTGTTGTAGCCTGGTAATTAGCTGGCGCTGGTAGAGGAGATGTACTCCTTGGGTAGTTACTCAGGCTAGGAGTAGGCGATGTCGAGTACTTCATTTTAGAAATTTCTTGGTAGGTTCAGTTCGTTATAATTGGTAAAACTATGTTTGATAATAGTTCGTTTGAGATATGCCACATATACTACACATTTGTAAATAAGTTAATATTTTAAAGAAGAAAATTTAATCAAGAAGTAACGAAAAATTAGTTGATCTGATGACACCATTTTACAACATAATCAGATGACAACAATGATAACACAACAATGACATTGACAGCTATAACACATCATGGCATTGACAGTTCTTTTGGCAGCGTCGTTGTCTTCTACTTCTTTGTTTGGTTTTGGCAATCATTTTTGGGCCAAAGATTATTTTTGCTATTATCAAGTTCATTTGTATAATTTCATCGGTAAGGCTGCAAGGTTATGCCGATAAATATCGTTGGGAATTCACTAGTTCTTCAATAACTCAACAACAAAACAGATAGTGCAATTTTACTGCTGTTTTGCACGACTTCTTGGAATAACTTTAAAGCAGCGATTAAACACTTTTATAATTAACGGTTCCACAATCTTATGCATTCTACTGATCACTTGGATCTAGAGATGGGTTAATTTCAAGGCATTTTGGATAAAGTCCCAATAGGCGTCCCAATGAACCTGAATGACCGTGCTTTGTTCGCCGTTTTTAAAGAGAAAAGGAATTTTCATTTCGATAGATATCGTATTAGTGTGTATATATATAACTTGCATTCAGCCTTCCAGGAATAAACAAAAAATGCTAGCTAAAACTAGCTTTTATTAGTAGGTAATAAAAAAGAATGAAAAAGTTTTCTTACAGTATTACGCTCTTCAAGCCCTTTCATATGATGATATTCACATCATAGGGGTTAAAGTGGAAATTATAAAGCGCCATATTGCGGCAGCCACTATATTCAAAATGGCAGCATTTACGTTATTGCGCATTGTCGTGAGAACCAAATGAGTGTGCCAAATTTCAAACTTAATAAGATACTGAGATGTGGGTAAAATTTATTTGATTACAGACACGGCGGTGATACAGGGTGACAGTAATTATGAGTTTTATGTTTAGTAGTGTAATACTAAATTAGGTAGATGGCACACTGCGACTTCACAGCAGTAAAATATAAAATGCAAAAATTCAAATCCCACCTAGGCGTGAGAGGTGAATTTTTTTTTTTTTTTAAATATTTATAAGTGAAGTACTTGTAAATCCCTAAACAATTGTGTCATTTAACCACTCAAATGATCAAGTCATTTGAGTCGTAATTTGGTTTGATATCTAGATTTTAGACTAGATAAGGTAGCAAAAAAAAAAAAGAAAACAATGCTTAGGTTCTTATTAATAATTTAATATTTTTATAAAAAAAAACACGAATTAGTGTTGTTCGCCGTAGTAAAAAATCTTACTTAATTACTTCTACAGTTAAACAGTCAATAATATATCACATTGCTAAAACTATATACCTCAATTTTCAGCGAAGTAGTAGTACCTACATTACAATAAGTTAATGACGTTAATAAATACAGTAGGTAAGTAAACGAATAAAAACTTATTTGTATTGGTATGGTAACTGTTCCATGAGTACCAAAATAAATAATTTATTATTTCATTATAATTAGGTACTCATAGATACGTACAGTATAGAACACAAATGTTTGGTGGTTTTCTTGCGATTTGAAGTATGAATTTAATTATATCTAACACACGGGCCCTGTCCCGTGTGTTAACCTGTGTGTGTGGGGCCCTTCAACTCCCGTAAATGTTCAATAGCTACGATACGATATCGTACCGACTTAGTCGTATAAGCACTTTGGATACGTTCACGCGACGACTCGTCTACTCTACGTGAATGACTGTTGAGTATAGGAGAAAATAGTATGCGCTAAAAGTTCGTATACAATATTATGTGTGTAAGCGGTTCATCAACATCTTTGAACCAAAACCAACCTCACTTGCTCGTGGCGCACTCTGATGACTGACAAATGAGGCTCTGGCGAAAAGAGAGGTAGGGCATAGCGTATTTTTTAAACTGCCCGACTGGGGAAATACCTCCACCTCACAGAATACCGCAGCCAAATAACAATTCCCTTGAGGATTGTTGTGTTCCTGCGAGTGAGTGAGGTTACCAAAAAGAAAGAAAGAAAAGAGCATAGGCTGGCAACGGATCGGCGGCGGGCCGTTGGTGTTGCTGATTTCCATGGGTAGTGGTGATTGCTTTCCATCAGGCGACCCACATGCTCGTTCCCCCCCCCCCCCCCCCCAAATGGCTTCAAGGACAAAGTCGGTACGATATCATAACTTTTGAACATTACAGAAATCGGACGGATGGTATTATCATGAGAGGTACCGCATAAGGTTTAACATGGCTAGTCTTTGAGTCATGAGACTTTCAATATAGCTTGGAGCGAACGGTAACCTGGCAGTCCCATCGCCGTCTCATTGGAAGGGATAGATTCTGCGGAATATCTCTCAAACAATTTCACATTATCTACAGGTAGATTTACGTTACGATACGTTTAGTGTACAAATATAGTCTTGCATTTACAATATTGTAGGTACGTAAAAATGAATGTACAGAACAAAATCTACGTACACGTACAGTTTACGTACATTGTACAGTATGTTTGGGCACAATCCTTGTACACGAGGTGAGGCCCAAAGTTGAAAACATGAGATTATTTTTATTTCAATAGCAATCTCAATAATTCTAGTAGAACGCAGAAGAAGCGAAGGAAAATGTTAAGGTCCTTCACACGATGTTCTGCTGCAACCAGTTGTTGTAGTGCGTGACCCGTGTGTACACGCCTGGGTAGCCAGGCTCGCCGCACTTGTTGCCGAAGGAGACGACGCCTATTTGCGTCCAGCGGCCATTCGCTTGAAGCATAAGCGGGCCGCCTGAGTCACCCTGAGGATAAAGGAAAATACCATCAACATTAGCTAACTTGTCTAAATATTTTTAAAATGGGATTCCCCACATAGGCCGGGGGGCCTGGGTTGGTCTTGAATCCTTGATACTATTATGTAGATGGTGCCACAGTGCTGCTGCGCCAGTAGTATCTATATACTATTAATGTGAAACATAATTACCATTACAAAATGTTCATGTTAGCTCAGTTGGACTACTGGAAGACAGTTACCCACATCCTCTCGATGACCGGTCGAGTACTCTACTTCACTGCTTTTCGACGAGGATGGAGGACGTAGATACAAGTCACACTTAAGCGGAGGACGCAGAAATATTATTGAAGCAATGGAAGCATCGATCTCGGTTCATCATTATCAGTCTGAATCTACCCACTGCTGGATATATTTGCCTTTCCCAATGTTTTCCACCATATGTGATCTCGGTTGCTAGATAGTGAATAGGAAAAGTGATTATTATCTGTTTCTGTATTATTAGTGAGTTAAAACTAACCTTGCCTACCGATTAGCGCACAAGACTCTGACAAAGGAGTAGGGTTTATCGAGCACGGCGGGGGAAGTACCTCTACTTATAGACGTGAGTGATCTACTACATAAACAATGATGCTTTTGCAGAGCGTGAATGAGCATGTAGGTACACGTGTGCGTGCGTCGCCAATTCGCCATATATACCTAGTGATCTAGATGGCTAAGCTGAGCTGAGGTTAGTGAGATCGATACAAAAGAGCGGCGGGGAGTGGTCTTGAATGTTATACTAATACTTATACCGTGCTGTACCTATGTTTATGATATTATTACCTGACAAGCATCAACTCCTCCTCTAGCATATCCAGCACAAAGGAACGTATCTGTGATCGGTTGGAAGTAAGCCCGGTCGCAGTCCTCGTTTCTCCAGACGGGGAGCTTCGCTTCCAGCTGCTTGGTGCTCTCTCCGCCGCCGTACCGCGTGGTGCCCCACCCCACCACCGTCGCCATGGACCCGTCGAACTGCTGCCGAGACAGCTCACCCGTCGGCAGGCAGATTGGTATCACGTATTTTGATTTTTGAACACTCTCTGGAAAGATTTTTTTATTTTTATATATTAGCTCAACACAGTGACTCCGCTTGGCCTTATAAATGAAAAGAAGAACCCAAATTGCATCGGCAACTGACTAATATAAATTCTAAAGTACGAGACGGATTAATACAAATACCATATACTACATACTACTACCATATTAAATTTTTTACGCACTATTATATTAATTTTTTTTCGTACCAGCAGCGATTTAGGCTATGCGTTGATCTGATAAGAAAAACATTATGCCTACTGATGCGCCGTGCACCGACCCTCCGGTCATACCACAGAAATAGCAGTCTCTCACTCAGTAAACCACCCAGGCAAAATCCCCCCCTCCCCCTGCACTTTCTTTTCCCCATTAACGAAACCGTTTTGTTTGTAAGTTTTTAATTAAATGAAAGTCATGAAACACTGACCAGCGAGCACCAACAGAGCTATGTCGTTGTAGAAGCCGACTCTGGAGAACTGCTCGTGGGCGCGCACCTCCGTGACCCTCAGCGTGACGGGGCGGGAGGGCTCGTCGTCTCGCGCCAGGTCCACGTCGCCGAGGCGCACGCTGAACTGGCGCGCCGGGAAACTGGAAACATTAAATAAATAAATAAATAAATAATTCAGGACAAATTACACGGCCATCTAGTCCCAAACTAAGCAAAGCTTGTACTATGGGTACTAGATTCCTGAGGAATTGAAACTATTTATAGTAAAGCCTTTATTTAAAAAAGGAGACAAAACAGATCCTAATAATTATAGACTATCGCTATCGTACCCATACTTTCTAAAATACTTGAAAAGGCACTATTTAAAAGATTAAACGATTTTTTGACTAAATATGACGTGTTAAGTGCAACTCAATTTGGTTTTCGTAAGGGCAGTTCCACAGCACTAGCTTGTTTCAATTTAGTACGAACTGTTAGCGAAAGTATTAATCAAAAAACTCCAATTGCAGCTGTTTTCTTGGACATGAGCAAAGCTTTTGACTTTGTTGATCATAGAAAACTGCTAATTAAGTTAGAACAATATGGTATAAGGGGTAAAACAAATGAATGGATTAGCAGCTTTTTACAAAATAGACAGCAGTGTACAGAAGTGTCGAAAATATGTCATAAAAACCAGATTCACACAAAAAATCTTTTTCGGTCGAGGTTTTTGACAAATAAATCTGGTGTCCCTCAGGGAAGCGTACTTGGTCCGTTGCTATTTTTATTATATATAAATGATTTACCTAACGCCACCACAGAGGATTGTATTTTGTTTGCAGATGATACCACACTTATAATAAAACGCGATAACATGTATTTACTAGATAACGCTGTTAATAAATCTCTTAATGATGTCATTGAATGGATGAAGCTAAATAATTTAAACGTTAATGTAAGCAAAACCAAACTAATACATTTCCAATCCTATAACTCAAGATTGACCCCATTAAATATTGCTCATGATAATGCACGCATAGAACAAGTTGACTACGTAAAATTTTTAGGCATAAATATTGACAAACATCTAAATTGGAAACAACATGTTGACATAACTTGTAAAAAGCTCGGCCGTTTTGTATATGCCTTAAAGAAATTAAGACAATCAGTATCGACCAATGCCGCGTTAACCGCTTATCACGGTTACGTCAGCTCGATATTAAGCTATGGTCTTTTATTGTGGGGTAATTCGGTAGACATAGAAAGAGCTTTTAAGTTGCAAAAAAAATGTGTACGGGCAATAGACAAGGCATGGTTTCGTGACAGTTGTTTACCATTATTCAAAAAAATTAAAATACTACCGCTACCATGCATGTACATTATGGACGTTTGCTTATTTGTTAAAACTCACCCTCAGTTTTTTAAAAAACGCGGTGAAGGTAACTTGAGACCAATTAGGACCAAGCACATAAACCTATTACAGAGACCCTCTTGTGCTACTGACATATATCAACGAAATGTGTTTAACATGTGCACTTTAATTTTTAACAAATTGCCGGATGAAATAAAATTATTAAATATAAAAAAGTTTAAATGTACTTTGAATAAATGGCTTATAGATAACTGCTTCTATACTGTGCACGAATACTTAAATAAAAAGTAGGACATTTATAATTATGAATTTGTATTGACATGTAATTTATGGTACCTATCTAATTTAATAATTTAATGTATTTTTATTTTATTTTTTATTATTTGATTAAAAGAAATGGACATTATTGTAATTTAACATTGTAATCTGACAAATGACATACTATAAATAATTTAAACTAATGTAAATATTTGCACACCTGCATGCAGGTTGAATACTACAGTTATATTCGTACACGTAAAACAATGTATATTTTGACAACTGCACTGTAATAATATGTGATGTATTCTTGCAAATAAATAAATTGATTTGATTTGATTTAGATAACTGATATTATATTTAAATACATTTTTTTTTTGTAAATACATACATAGAAAAAACCCAGCCCAAGGTAAACAGACATGTTCATGCACACAAATATTTGTCTTATGCGGGGATCGAGCCCGCGACCTCGGAGTCAAAGTGGCCATTGCTAACCATTCGACCACCGAGCTCGTCATGTTCAGTAAAGTAAATAAATAAAAAAATATTTAATTGAATTACAACCCAACTGCTTAGTAATTACTAAAAAAATATTACTTAGTTGTCTGTTAAGTCGGTTTATGGACGATAATTTTACGTGATAACGTCCTATGAAAACATCGGCTGCTGGAGTGGAAGAGAGATAGATGCGAGCACAAGCCCAACGCCGATCGTACCTCTTTATCACTTGTTGAGCGCTCTCGCTTGCACGCTCGACTCAGGCGGAACGTGACATTGAGTCATGTTTTTTCGTGCGTGTAGCCGGCGTTTATCGATATAAAAGACGTTACCGCGTCAAAAGTGATCGTCAAGGGTTGTGGATATAGATATATGCAATAAAAATAATAAAAAAAATACATAAATAAATGAATCTTATCTTGTTTCGACATCCAGACCGGACATTTTCCTTTTCTCCAGAGCTACAAAACGTATAGTACTTGTAGAGCTTACCGTACCGTGGGAAACTAACATACCCAAAGACCACGCGATAAAACAAAACAAATATTATGACCTCCTAAACGAATTAACAAAAAGCGGCTATGTAGTTAATCTATACGCTGTAGAAGTAGGAGCGAGAGGTATACCAGCAAAATCTCTCTATAACCTGCTGAAAGACCTTGGCTTGTCCAAAAGTGCAGTAAGTTCTATACTAGAACGAGTATCTAAAGCTGCATTAGCAGGTTCATACCAGATTTGGCAGGGCAGGGAGAGAAACACAAGTAGTGAAGGTGAGTGTTGATGTACGTCGGAAAGGGGCCCCTTAAACCTACACCCGTGTCACAAGTCTCGGGATCTGCTTGGGTTTCTCTCTCTGCCACACGATGGACCCGGCACCCGCACGGTGAATCCATGGAAGCTAAGAAGTTCGTCTCACTTACGGTCTTTGTTTGGAGTCTCTGGTGCAATGAGCGGCAGTCAGCACATGCCGCTTGGCAACCAGAGTCCCGCCGCACCAGAACTCCCGTCGTTTGGTGCCGTGGAGGAAGATGGCCGCCATCCAGGGCCAGGCACCGGGATTGGACTCCGACCCGCCGACGATGCGACCGCCCTCGTCTTCTCTCTGGCCACAATCTGGGAAGTATGTAGAAATTATTAGCATATGCGAACGTGACTTTTGCAAAATTGAATCAGGGGGCGTTAGGCTTGTATCCCATTTTTTTTTTCGATTTGTTATTTAAAGACGTCACAATAATATAAATATAGGTGAAATAATTACTTCGATTGCATAAAAACTTCTCGAGATATGATAACTTGAAGATCACAATTTTGGACTATCCCGAAAACGCTCCATACAAAAGGCCACCACGTTATGACGTAACACCGTGCTATTTTATATGCATTAAATCAGAAATTTGTACGACAGCTATGTTAAATATTGCGTTTATGTAGCCAGTGCCGTAACAAAAGTTATAGTATTTTTTATTGATTCTACAATGGTAATATTTATTTTTTATAATTTCATACCTTTAAAATGGACTTTCCCACCAAACTTTGACCGAACATAGAACACGTCGGACATAAGTTATTAAAATTTTAAGATCACAGATCGTTCTAGTTTTATGTGTTTTACGTTACTGATAGAGAGTTTTTATAATTTTGTAACATGGGCAACAAGCCTAGTTTTCAGATATTACGTCGGGTGATAGACAAGCATACGGCCAGCATCACGTGAAGCAGTTACCATATCAACCCTCGCAACATGAACTCGCGCGACGCCACCCTCGCGACCAACGCAGCATCTCCGGAAGGAGATACTGCCAGGAACCAGAACGGAAGTTCTGGTAACTTCACTCACTCGCAGGAACACAAGAACCCTCAAGGGAATTGTTATTTGGCTGTGTATTGTTTACAGTATATTGTTTTTTATTTCTTTTTTATGCCTCGTTGGATGCCACACAACTTTACACAAGTATATCGAAGGGGTTTAGAATAGGTACACCACCACGCTGCTAAACTGCGGGTTGGTGGAGTATATCGCCTGATGATAGAGTATACATAAGCAAGCTATGCTTATGTATACTCTAAGCTTGTAATACTTATAAGAAGTGTTACGTACTCGTATTCAGCTGCAATCTTTTGTTAGGTGGAATCTAATTCTCTTTAATTTTATATATTAGTATAAAAAATATTCATGATAAATATAGTTTAATTAATTTTCTAGTGGTATTAGCTATGTTTCGTATTTATATGTATATAAAGATATTTATATGTATATAAATACGAATATTTTATTTACTCGAGGACTAGTGAAGCCGCAGGGTATTATGGTGATTACCATAAAGGTGGTGAATGGCTATCATAATCAGACAACTCCCACTCTCCTTTCCAATATAGCTTCATTTCTTTGCCATACTAATTAATAAATTGAAATTTGTAATTATGTTTGTACCTTTGATGACGGCCAATTTTAAATTAAAAGGAAAGCAATTGACGAAAGTAAAATTTTGTCATGTTGGAGAGATAATTGAATCGAAAGTATATGTTCATATTATGTGTAATTTTATATGCAGCAAGGCGAGTGTAATCGCCGCCGATGTGTGTAATTCAGAATCATAATTTCCAGGTTCCATTAGAATGTACACACACACACATTATACTGAATCTTTAGTATTTTTTTAAAGTGAAAGTTGACTAACTAATGCATTATTGAAAACAATTTTGATCACACATATAATATAATAATATAAGGTACCTATAACACAATAACTTAACCAGTTACTGATACTAGGATTCTAGCCCATGCGACTGAAACCTAGGTTGAGTGGAGCGAGTAGATTCGCTGAGTGTATGTTTTCCATTGATTTCAATGAAATGAAATGAAAATATATTTGATGATCATTCCTGAAATTTTTTGCGACACAAACCTCAAGTCGAGGTCTTCAAAATCAGTTCGGCGGTTTTGGAGCTTTTCATTTCCAAAAATGACTTTTCGGCGTAACTAAATAAGCGTTCCGCTATCTCCCCTCGCTTCACTCAACAAACAAAGTCAAGCTGGGTTTATTGTACGAGTATCTATATAATTCTCACTTACCATTTGCATCAACAGTCAGCGAGTAGTTTCCAAGAATAGGTGGTGGAACCGTGAAGAATGTAGACGTTGATGGAGGCCGAGGTGTTGTCGAGACAGTTGTTGTTGTTGCCCTGGTTGTAGGCCTTGTGGTGGGCCTTTGTGTAGTTGCCACGGGTTTAGGCCTTTTAGTAGTCAATGTTAAAATAGCTGATGGTTTCTTAGGAGGTTTGTGAGTCGTAACTGGTACCAGATAAGTCGGCTTGCTCGTTGTTCCAATTACTGGTCTTTCATCTGGCGTAGATGAAACTATAGCATTCTTTGGACAACATACCCCAGGAACAAACAAGTCCTTAAAACATAACGATTCTCTCAAATTCACTAAATTCAAAAGCAGTTGAGGGCAGTTACTTAAATCCTCACAAATGCCGTCTTCACCCTCTGGAGTGGTACAGGATTTAGCATCATTCTCTTTGTTCGAATCACCCGTTGCGATCTTTGTGATTGGAGCATCAGGCAGCACTCTTGGCAATGCCTTTTTGACTATTGGAGCTATCTTATCTGTAACGTTTGGGCCTAAGACATTCTTACTAATAGTATAAAGCGCATGAGGTAACTGTTGTAAATTGGTATCAGACTCGTTCCTCTCGTTTTCATTGACCATGTCAACAAGATAATGTCCTACAGTATTTATGGCACCGAGGGTTTCGGAGATTCTCGTGAATGCTGATTCCGAAAGCAGTCTCCCATCGTTTGGGTTATCTCTTGTTTCTGAGTGAATAAGATCGTAAGATGATCTTGCATTGTAGTTATTTGGGTGCGCTTGGTAGTTTTGTCGTGTCTGGTAGAAAGGATTTTGGTTATAGGTATATGGTTGAGGGGGTCCATTATAGTAGTTTAGAGGTGGTTCGGGAGATCTCTTTCTTGGCGATGAGAACTGATGCCAAGGAGGATTCCTCTGCTGTACTTGAGGGTTCGGCCAATCACCCGTTCTCTGCGCGAAGAAGACTGGAACACAACAACTCGATATATCTGAGTGTGTTAAGAGGAATGTTGAAATGTTAATAGTGAGTTAGAAATGAGAATTGATGCGTACCTACCCGGATGTTGGCCTGGATACTGGCATTCTACGTCTGATATTAGGAGGATACCTGAAACAAATGAACAAGAAATTATTTATTATTTACTTTATATAAGTAGATGACATGGGACCACGTCCAATCACGAATGCTCACTACTTTGACTACAGTGTAGAGTGAATTAACAGCGGCGTTCACCATAAAAGCAATGAACAGCGAAATTCGATGCAGGCCCAGAGGTAAAGAATCATTTGTAAGGGGTTAACTACATGAAACATTTGAAGAGGATCTACCAAACGACACAATGAAAATCTCAATGAAAGTGATATCATCAAAATCAGCAGTATTTGCGAGGACGCGTTTGTTTTCGTCATTTAATTCAGAAAGCAAGTTGTTTTTGCAACTTTAATGGTGCAATGAACTTAACTGTTACTTAATTAAAAATAAAATGTTATAAAGAAGTTTCTTACGATACGTATGAATCATAAATGAACCCTTGAGACGTTTGTTATAATGGTGAAATCGTGTACAATGCTTTATTATGTAACACTGTGAGATTATATAGTTGTTTTGTTATTGTTAAAAGTACCTACACACGTACTCTCTCTTATAACAGGGTAAATTTACATAAATTGGCCCGCTTCACGCAGTAATTTAGTATGTGGTATGGGTATACGATTTTTTTTTTATATGGAAATATTCACCTCCTTTGCGGGATTTGGTGGTGAATTCATGACCATAGCCTGTCCATGGATGGGTCTATTTATGTCAAGCTCCTGCGAGGCTTTTTGGAGTGATGCATCGATACATTTTGTACGGAAGTTAAAACAGTAATTAACAAATATCTACATAGATGTTTTATACCACTAAGGAAAAAATAAGCATAAAACTTGCCTGTGGTAAACAGTTATCCTATGGAGCTGCAAAACTAGAGGCAGACCAACGCCGCTGAGCCAGAACCAGAAAGTACCTACAGGTACTTGATGGATTCAAAGGAACCTTTCGGCGAATTTACAGGCATACATTACGTAAAAAATAATAAATAACTATGTTACGATTATATTGGAGTCTTCGGGCAAAGTCGCGGTCTCAATGAGTATATGAATGTTGCACAGCTATATATTTTTTTACCACGTCACAATTATACAAATAAATAACAACCCCATAATGAATGATAAATAATTGATATGATAAACTTCTCGTGTCTCAGTTTTAGTTACCATAGGTACTCTTGCGAAACGGCTTTGACCGATCTTGATGAAATTTTATATGTATATTCAGTAAGTTGAAGAGAATTGAGAATAGATTGTTATATATTTTTTTTTCTACTAAAATAATCCTAGGAATAATTTATATGACAAAACAACGTTTACCTGGTCAGCTAGTACCAGTATGATTATTTCTGGTGTTACACTCATAGATTAAGAATTCTTCCCTACGACGGACGCTCTACGATACACGATATGGTTACACTTGACGCCACATACAAACATGCAATTTTTTTTTTTTTTTTTGTAAATCGGTTATATTAAGAATTATATATTTTTTTTTCAGACAAGCATACGGCCCGCCTGATGTGAAGCGGTTACCGTAGCCATATTAACGCTCGCAACATAAAATATCACTCGCGCGCCGCCACCCCGTTGCCAACGCAGCATCTCCTTCCTTTCTGGTGCCCTCACTCACTCGCAGGGACACAACAACCCTCAAGGGAGTTGTTATTTGGCTGCGTTATTCTGTGAGGTGGAGGTACATTCCCAGGTCGGGTAGCTTACAATTATGCTCCTGGCCTCTCTTTTCGCCAGAGCTTCGTTTGTCAGTCAGCACCGCGTGCAGGTCAAAGAGTGGCATTGGTTCAAAGATGTTGATGAACCAATTACACCCCAAAATCAAGATCAAAACTGTATATGTTTAGAAATAATGTGTTAGATAATGATTGTAATTTGTTCTGTTGTCCAAATAAATAAATAAATAGATTTGAAAGACGAAATACGCCGCGATTTGACCCCTCCGTCCACTAGGATTGACAGTTTCGATCGTTGAGTAGCCATGCTAACTTCTCTTCTAATCTTTTTTAAATAAGAAGGGGATAAACGCACATATGGGTCACCTGGTGGAAAGCAAACATCTCCCGCCCATTGAGATCGGCAACACCAAGGGGTCGCCGATCCGTTGCCAGCCTTTACTCTCTTTTTTAACCGACTCCAAAAAAGGAGGAGGTTCTCAATTCGGCTGTATTTTTTTTATGTCTGTTACTTAATTACTCCGTGATTTGTAAACCGATTTGAAAAAAACTTTTTTATTTGAAAGAGTATACTTCCAGATTGGTCGCATATTTTTTTCATCGTCACCATCAGCCTGTATCTACCCACTGTCAGGTTTGATAATTGATTACTCCGTCATTTATAAACCGATTTGAAAAAAACTTTTATTATTTGAAAGAGATCCCATATTTTTTTCATCATCATCATCAGCCTGTATCTATATACATAAATGTAGAGTAATGTTTAGAGTCGTTATTTTTTTGTTAAAATTATTTTCGCTTGATCTCGTCAAGAAATACAATAACAGCAACAACAAGCTTCCAAAAATATATTTAAGTCCCCATTTAGTTTATCGTCGAACCAAAATAGCTGGTGAAATTCAGTATACTAAAGCTGGTGGTCATTCATTAAGAGTTTTTAGAGAAAAGAAACACGAGAGCCCACGCAACGCCTTCCGAGAAACGGCTGCTCTACCGTTTTGGTTTTATTAGCGAATTAATTCGGCATGTCTTGTTTCGACTGTTTGTGCCTTTCGAAGAAATTGGGAGGCTTCGTGGACCAAATAACTAATTGCTTGTTTATTTATAGAACTGGCTGGTATACCGCCGATTGTATTTACCGCCGTTTGGAGTCGAGACATTCGGTCCATGGGGCTTATCGGCGAAAAAGTTTATTTCAGTAATATCTTAAAAACACCTAGCTGAAGCCGTTTACCATCGGGTTTTTTGATTGCGAAAATCGGACTTCTGGTTGAGTCCTACCTGCTAAGCTTATTTCTATTAGCATATATTAAAGGTGAAGTTAGATTTTCGCAATTAAAAAATCCGATCGTAGTCGGGTTCAGCTTCGGCGGTAGGGTCCTGGTCGCAGTCTCTGGTGGCAGAAGGGATGGCTCATTCCTACGCTCAAAAAATAAGTATTGCGATTCAGCGAGGAAAGGCAGCCAGCATTCTTGTGTCGTTGCCGCATGGGACCGATATTTTTAAACCACTGTTTAAATTATTTTTAAGTAATTTTAAAATTAGTTAATTTTTATTCACTTATCTGTACATATGTATACTGATTTGAACTGCCCATCATGGAGTGGTGGTAGGGCCCCGATACTTGCGAAACCCAGTGTCGGTCGCCACGACTGCGGGCGAAAGAGAAGTAAGACCTGTTACCAATCCTGGTGCCTGGTTGATTTTCTGGGCGCGATAAGGGCGGGTAAAGGTCCTCTTGCCTGGTTGATTTACTGTGCGAGAGACTCGGAATCCTGTGATATAACTGAAAGGTTGGTGCACATGGGAGCATTAGCTGTAGACATTTCCCCTGAAAATTGACGAAGATAAGGGCGTCGAAAAGTCACTGACTTGGCCTAGCGAAACCAGAAACGACAGCATCCGAAACACATAGACGCTCCAGGCAAATAAAACCACTCAATGACTACCGTGGACGTTGCTTAACTTGCGTGTTCGATCCGACAGGCATGCACATCTAGCCCCACCAAAATTACTACCAGCAATAGCCAATTAAGAACAAAAAAGCTATACACAAATATGTAGAGTCGCGTGCGTACAACCGTCACCTACATTTTACTTTCATGCAATTCTGACGTCACACTTTCGTGAGAATGCATAATCTTTAAATCGAGAATGAACACACTCAAAATGCGATTATAGTCTTATTGTAATCCATGTGAAAGTATGCTCTACGGAACGCTCTACGCAAATAAACGAGTGTGCCACAATGGTTTCATCTATCAGTAAGTCAACTTGACATTGTTAGTATGCATGCTGTTCGCGTTGATGGATGGATTGTTATTAATGTACAAGATTTATAGGGCTGCTGCGCGTCTTGGTTGATAACCATGAAGGAGGCGTGCGCATGAAGTACAATAGGTATTGTCTTGTCATAAAATCTTATAAATATAAAGAGAAACCGACTTCATTGAAGTTGACTCTCCTAAAGCCAAACGGGCCGCCTTCAATATGTGTGGTTTTTAAAATTTGTAAATCATTGGTATATTATAGCTAACGAAGAGGAGCCACTACTAGGGTGCCAGACAAGCGTACTGATGAAAGCAGTCGATGTGAAATCATTAGTTGAATCACGTAAAATGTATTACTGTCACATTCAGTCGTTATCAGAACCACAACCCATATTGTCTTTACTCTTGGAATTAAAGTTTTCTTGCAGCCGTCCCAGCAGTATGGGTTAGCCATTATGACATAATTTCATACTGGTCAGCCTCCTTTACTATGTATTGAAGATGGAGTTGTACAAGCAATACACAACTTTGTACAAACGACAAGGCGACTGTCATGAATCGATAAATAAGATTGACTTTTCGGGTATTCGTTTTTAATGTTTAGTGATATAAGCATTAAAAACGAACACCCGAATATCACACCTCGCAATTATTTCGCACAAGCAAACAGTCAAATCTGACGTTTTGACAATTGTTTGAAATAGGTAGGTAAAATCAACGTCTTCTGTATTTCGAAAATACATAATTTATGTTGATAAAGTAATTAAAGCTCAGGGAACGAAAGTTGGCGCCAATTTGCGCTCGGTGAGAAAGAGATAGTAAGTATATTAAATCGCTGATATGATAAGGATGGAGACAGTTTATGTATCAACCTACGTAACTAATTATAGCTAGCTATCCATGCAACAGCTGGAACCGTTTTCCAACGCCGTTTAGTATAGGTATGCTATATCTATGGTAATATAACATTATTGATTAGATACGATAGTTGTCCAGTCGTCATAATGGGAAAAGGTAAAGACGATAGTTGTCCAATGATAAATTAACCTTCAAAAACAAAATTAAAAATTTTGTAAACCCACGACGGTTAAAACGTTGTTGAAAAAGGATAAAATAATTTGAAACCCCCGACTTAAAGAATTTATGCTATAAACTAATAAAAAACCCAAGAAAATCCGTTGGGGCTGCCATTAAATGAACTTGTTTGGCAGTTTTATAGTAACTTGTATACTTATTTATATTTATGTTGAAATTTAAAATAGAGAAGGCAGCCCCCGACGGATTTTCTTGGTTTTTTTTTTATTAAGTTCATAGCATAAATTCTTGAAGTCGGGGGTTTCAAAATTACTTTATCCTTTTTCTACTACGTTTTAACCGGCGTAGGTTTTTTCAAATTTTTTTATTTTGTTTTTATTTCTAACTTTTTAGAGAGCAAGCATAGGTATTACAAATGAAAACTGCATCAGAATCAGACTAGTAGTTTTGGTTTTGCACAAACAAATGTTACTGCAGCGCCCTCTGGTGAGTTGTTACTGTAACACTTATCTAAGAACGTGCTCCAATCAAACCCAAACTCATCACTGAAATCCGCATCAAAGTCGGACTAGTAGTTTTGGAGATAAATGGCAATACTGGTTGCACAAACAAATATTTACTGCTGCGCCCCTTGGTGAGCTGTCACCGTAACACCTATCTAAGAATATGCACCAATCAAACCCGAACCCATCACTGAAAACCGCATCAAAATAGGACTCGTACTTTTGGAGATAAATGGCAATATTGGTTGCACAAACAAATGTTTACTGCAGCGCCCCCTGGTGAGTTTTCACTATAACACCTATTTAAGAACATGCACCAATCAAACCCGAACCCATCACTGAAAACCGAATCAAAATCGGACTCGTAGTTTTGAAGAAAATTGGCAACATTGATTTGCACAAATATCCTAGCACCCCAAACGCATATACCGACTCCGTTCCGTCGCGGGTAAAAATAGGAGTCGTTTCAATATAATGCACTAGATTGGTTCATAGTTTGGGCATCCATCGAGTTGGCCTGCCAATGCTGAATGCAAAGTGACGAATTACCGATAGATGTGTGTGTGAACCGGTAAATTGTATAAACATGAAATACTGTTTGTCTCTTCTATTGTGACTTTAGGTTTCGCGTTGCGCAATCACTTGTGTTGGGCATACTGTACCGTACTAGTGAAGAAACACTGGAACTTATATGGTGTTGTTTGTCCGAGAAACCTTGAGAAATACCCGATTTCTCAATAAAGGAAAAAGTTGACGATGTACAAATATTTATTTACGTCTGTCGTTAAAACTCCATTTAAATGTTTGATTTGTTTGAACGAAGAAATTTACTGCAAAGTGCAAAAGTTTTAAAATAAATCTTAATATTAAGAAGATATACACGATAAATAATTATTAAACAAATATGATTGAATTTGAATAATATTAAAGTATAACGTTAAGACATTTTCTACCACGAACTGTGAAATTGTGGAATCAACTTCCTTCAGCAGTATTCCCAAATAAATACGACATGGGAGCCTTCAAGAACAGGGTTAATTTTTCCCTTAAAAGGCTGGCAAAGGATCGGCGACCCCATGGTGTTCCTGATTTCTATGGGCGGTGGATTACTTTCCATCAGGTGACCCACATGCTTGCTTGCCCCCTTCTCATATTTATATAAATATATATTAAATAATGCATCATTAAAAAAGCAATAAAGAATTTGCTAAAAGGAACTAATTAATATTACAATCATGAGTACCAATCACCATTAGTCACTAAGATCATAAACACAATTTAGACGGAGACAGGAATCAGATGGGGTCATTGTGCGTGTTGTACAGTCGAAGAGGCATTGATTGTTCTCGCAATATATGTAACATCTGATGTGCAATTTACTGTACAAAAGTTCCCTGCATCACGTCACGCTAATATCGAATCACCGAAGCAGTTGTATATTTGGAATTAAAAAAACCTAGAAAAACGTATATATTTTCAGCAATATTACTTACATTTGACTCACTTCCCAGTGTCTGAGCTGAAATTTGGCGGAGTTTACTTGACAATGCACGTTTACCTAAATGCTACTATTTTTAAACCAATGTGGCGGCCGCTGCAAAATGACGATTTCCACTTTAACCCCCAGGATATGGGTACCAATAGTGATCCCGGGGCCTATAGGCTTTTAGCCTTTTTTTTTAGCCTAGCCTATTATATTAGAGGCTTGACGGGCTAAAGGCCTATAAGCCTTTTAGCCCTTTAGGCCAGGCCTATTTAGACTACTTGGCTGTAGGTTTTTATAAGCCTATCAAAAGCCTGACCTATACTAACAGCAAAAAAGTCTAGCCCTCTAAAATGGCTATCGAGGCTATGAAGCTTCTAGCCGTCCAGGCTATAGCTTCTATCAAGATTGTTAACTTTTGATAGGTGGTTCAAATTCCGGTAAACTTATAAAAATACTATTATAGAACTTTTATGCATTTACTATGTGATGTAGGAACGTGTATAAAAACATGCATGAACACGTTACATAAACGTTTACCAAGATAAGTATCGTAAGTATTGAATAATTCACCAACTTAATTTTACGAATAACGAAATATTCTTTATTTTTTAAATTTCATGAATGCTCTATACAGAGACGTGTTTGATTGCAACTGCTCCCAAAGTCTTTCTGTAAATTCATCGTCTAATTCCGTCAACATTTTCGTGGCAAAATTATTTTGGCGATACATAATTAAATAATAATTTAATTTTCTTTTGTAAAACACAGTATTATATAAAAAAAATAGTGTTTAATTAATATATGTGATGGCCTATGTAAGGCTGAGTCACAAAAAAGGCTTATAGCCTTAATATAAGTCTGTGACTTGAAAAAAGCCTACAGTCGCAAAAAAGGCCTAAAGGCTTTTTAGATTCATAAGCTTTTTTTCTAACGCAGAGTCTTTCAAAGCCCTGCTTTATTAGCGTAGCCCTAAAAAAGACCTAATAGGTTTAAATTTAGGGCTAAAGGCCTATAGGCCCCGGGAACACTTACCAAATAAACGGCCTAATGAGGGAAACACATTAAGTAAATATTTACTTTATTTTTATTAACAACTGTTTTTGTTTAATTTCTTTTCAAAGTATGGAACCCTAATCCTTACATTTAATCCTCATTTACCCACCCAAAACTTATGGTTCTTTCCATTATATGAATATTCATGAACGCGGCGGTTTACAATGTCCCAACTGTAACGTTGATTTCCAATCGGCCTACTTGTTCTACCGGGAAAATCCAGCTCGTTTGTAAGCACGCGATGTTCGCATCTTACTCAAGAGGGTACGGGCCAACTAACAATAAATTAATGTCTCATGTTACAGTCAAAACACATAATCGGTCAAAACCACTTTGACTGCGAAAATCTGTCAAATTGACCGTCGTTGTTCAAAACAGCCCTATTTGTCTAAAGTGACTAAGTGGGGAAGTCAAATTCCAAAACCTTCTTACTCCTACTAATTTCTTCTGATTACATTCGTTGTGAGTTCCAAGGCAGCCGAAGTCTTACCCCCGGGACTGCAATGGACTTCACTGTTGATTGTCTTATTTGGTGGTCGCCGCTGTTAATTCTAGCTACACAGGAGACCCAGTGGTGGGAATGAGTGGTGCCCCCCCTCCTCCGTGCCGTAGTACCTGTATGCCAAATTTAAACCCGATCCAGCCAGTGGTTTCAGCTGCGCGTTGGTAGTTCAGTAGGTAAAGATTGATTTTTAATGTTTTTATGAATACAAAAGAGGGATCGCCTTCTTATTGATCGGAGGTGGTACAAATATGTCTGTGAAAAAGTAAAAAATGCATATAAGTATGTAATCGTGTCAGTAAGTTCAGTAATGCACTGTTATTTAATTAAGATTTTTTATGTGAGAGGGGGGAAAACGAACATGTGGGTCACCTGATGGAAAGCAATCCATCCCCTATGGAGATCAGCAACACCAAGGGGTCGCTGATTCATTGCCAGCCTATACTCCTGTTTTTCTTACTTGTGATCTCACTCACTCGCAGGTACACAGCAACCGTCAAGGGAATTGTTATTTGGCTGCGTTATTCTGTGATATAGAGGTACTTCCCCAGTCGGGCACCTTAAAAATACGCTATGCCCTCTACCTCTCTTTTCACCAAAACCTCGTTTGTCAGTCATAAGGTGCACCATATGCAGGTGAGGATGGTTTTGGTTTAAACATGTTGATGAACTACTTACACTCCAGTAAAGTAATTGAAGTATAGGACTTCATTAAGGCCAGTTGTGTTTATGTAACTCAATTTTACCAAACCCTAATAGGTCAGTGTATCATTAAGCGTGCGACATGTCACACCCGTGACAATAGGCAGCTGGCGCCGCCGCTGGCGGTTAGCGGGCTGGCGGCTATTACGTGAGCGGTGACATCACGGCTTTCACTGTCGGCTGTCGAACAAGATGCCGGTCAGTGAGTCAGCACAATTAGATCCGCCAATTGGGGATTTGGCAATCCGGCCGTGAAGTTTACTTGGAACAACATCCGTGCTTATTGTTGTGCTAAGGTGAGTAACAGCGGTATGTTTTTATTTTAGTTTAGATTTTTTATAAGGCGAGTTTAGAAGCGAAAAGTGTATTAAAACTAATTAAATTAAAAGTATAACACTCGAACTATAAAAGTACCGAACGTACCGAAACACAGTTGATCTTTGAGCCGCTGAAGCATTGCTTGTTCGTTGGACAAAGTGGCTGTGCAACAATAATATTAGACTTTGGAATCGGCCCAGCTACTTTTCAAACTTTCGGAGTGCTTCGGAGGGAACGTTAAGCCGTCGATCCCGACTATTGTCATTAAATGACTGATGGATAGAACTGGGCTGGGCAACTTTTGGATTTCCAAACACATTGTTGCACATCGTCACCGCACATATACGCAAGACATAATAATTTTATATTATTATTAGATTTAAAAAAAATTGGTTGTCTGTAAAGTCGGTTTAAAAAAGTAAAAAAACACGCTTTATTGGTAAATCAAACTAAAAATTTAAAAAAATTAAATTTGATGGATTCGGTTACAAACATACAAAAACATAAACTGACTTATATGTGAAGCTAAATAAAAGCGTGTTAAAAAAATGTACCTCCATTCGACGCCAAGCAACCAACACAGATTTGCAAAAGTACTCCATTAACTCAGTACCAATATATTAAATATCAATATCTTTGCTCAATACCCTATATTAATTTAATACATATAGTTCTCATTTGCTGCAAAAAATCTCGAAGAATAGTAAAAAAAATATCGAAAAGAAATAACAAGTGAATAGACGGCAAACGAGGTGTATCGCCGTTTTTATTGCAGGCCTAGTACGCGACTGACCTATCCTTTGAAATGAAGCCGAAAGAGCACAAAGCCATAAACAGTTGGAAAAGGTTCTGTTCGGGTCACAAATAAGCCATAACTTGCAGAGCCATTCGTGTTCTGAAACGAGGACAAGTCGTTGATGTCGTTTTAGGAGCGTTGTAAGATGTGTTTTGTTTAGTGTTCCCCCACTAGAAAGGCCACTTTTCGCAGTTCTGTAAGCGGTATCTTTACACAATACTAGCTTTGACCTGCGACTCCGCTCGTGATGAGTTCAGAGGGGCATAATGGCTTGCATAAAACCTTTTCCATGAAAGAACATTCAGATGTGCTATATTTCATGGTGATTGTGATTAATAAATTTAGGTAAGTAGGTATATACATACTTACCTAAATTTATTAAATATTTATAGATTTTTTTTATTTTATTATTATATACCTAAATTTGTTAAACCCATTAAAAAATTCTATAGTCCATGGCGTGGACCATCGAAGATTATACAACTATTGTAAGTATGTTTCCATGACACAGCAATTCGAAACATGACTAGATTAAAATTCTATGTATAGTCAGCATGAAAAATAACTCTATTTTTTAAAAAGGTTATTGACGTATTTGTAAGATGATACGGCTAGGAAGCAACATTAAAAAACAGGCCAAGTGCGAGTCGGACTCGCGCACGAAGGGTTCCGTACCATTCTATAAAAACGGCAAAAAATCTATAAAAACGGCAAAAAAATCACGTTTGTTGTATGGGAGACTCCCTTAAATATTTGTTTTATTTTTATTTAATTATTTATTTTTAAAGTGATTCACTTTAAATACACTATAAAACTAAATATTATGTGAGTATTTCAAGCTTCTACCTATTGCCGTTATCAATTGCGAGCAAAAACGAGCAAAAAAATCATGTTTGTTGTATGGGAGCCCCTTCTTTAATATTTGTTGTTATAACGGCAACAGAAATACATCATCTGTGAAAATTTCAACTGTTTAGCTATCACGGTTCATGAGATACAGCCTGGTGACAGACGGACGGACAACGGAGCCTTAGTAATAGGGTTCCTTTTTACCCTTTGGGTACGGAACCCTAAAAAAATTACTATAATATTAGCCTTCTACCGCGAGAAAACTCGAGTTGATAATTTAAGTTAATAATTTAACGGCTTTATTAAAGACAGCGAATGGGGTTCTAAAATGAAAGCTCGTGATAGGTGGCACTGGTACACACCATACAAATAAAAAAAGCTCGTCACCTGACTGTCAAATCGGTATCAGATAGAACCATACCATTACCAAAGCCTCCATATTTTTTTTTCAAAACAGCGGATTTTCAGGATGGTCGCTATACAAGTTACAATCATTGCGCCTTCAAGTTGCACGGATCGAGCTAAAAAATTCTGGGATTTTTGGAGTCTCTGATTGCGAATACGTTGTCAGATTTTTTTGAAGATACATTTTGAAAATTATCTTAAAGATTTTTCTATTGTCACTACCAGTGGTTCAATTCACGAATTTCAGATAAAAAAAATATATTTTAAAACGGCGGATTTTCAAGTTGGCAGCCAATCGTATCAATCTCGGAATCGATCGGAATGGGAATTTCGGTCTCCGATCACAAATATGAGGTTTTTTTTTTGCATGACCTTAAAAATGACAATGTATCTTAGAAACGATAAGAGATATAAACCATGGAGTATCATAGTGAAAAATAACCAGACCACTGAGACATCGGGTGAGGGTCACGATAAAATCCAATAGGAGTAGCGAATTCAAAATGACCACCATATACGCACCGCCTGAGTACTTTCAACTAGACTATAGGCTGAGTTTTAATGAGCTGGAAGGGCGAGCTGTGCGGCAAGCTATACGCATAGCCACCCCATCCCCCGAAAGTCTGAACCGAACGGGCGAGCTGTGTAGTGAGGCCGTAAGCCTAGCCCTTCCGCTAAATTTTTTATAATTATTTTTATATACGGGACGGGGGCCCACCACACATTCCCACCACCGTGTCTCCTGTGTAGGCATGATTAACAGCGGCGACCGCCAAAGAAGACTAGACCAGGGTTTCCCAACCTTTTTTACATCAAGACTCCCCGGATCACAAATAATATTTTCATGTCCTTCCCCCCTCCCCAAATATTTTTTTCAGTAAGTAAGTACTACAATAAAAATCGCATTATTTTAACAACATTTATTTTTATGTAATTTGTACAATAAGAATCACAAAATGAACTTTGACTAAATTAAAACGTTTTTATCAACCAATCTATAAGAGTACTAGGGAGTATAGTGACAATACTAGTGAGATACTTGAGCTTGCATTCTCCCTACAGTGTTTACTTCATTAACGCATTGAAATATTTTTTCTATTGAAAACACAAACGTCTCAAGCCCCCCTTGACATCCCTCTACGCCCCACTAGGAGGGCGCGCCCCCCTGGTTGGGAAACCCTGCTCTAGACAGTGAAATCCATTGCAGTCCCGGGGGTAAAACTGCGGCTGCCTTGGAAATCACAACGAATTTAATCAGAAGAAATTAGTAGGAGTAGGAAGCTTTTGGAATTTGATTTACCCTCTTAGCAATGTGAGAGACAGCAATATGGCAAATAAGGCATTAAAAGCCTAAAGAGATGGCTAGTCAAGTGAAGCTCAACTGCCGTGCACCACGGATTTTAAGTTTCTAACACTATTGGGGACCTAAAACATTGAGTTGTTACCTAACACATCGATTCCAATAATATGAATAGCAAAATCGTCTGAACGCTTGGTAATTCTCCCTTGTTGCTATCAAATAGTTTTATAATTATTTCAGACAATACCAATAAACAAAACTCAACTCAAGCCGTAATATTTCCACTGCATGCAATCAACTGCCATCTAATACAAACGGTTAAACACCCGAAGGGATTAATTTTTTGTAAGCACGAGTTCGGCAACAATTCTCACAGCTCCTTACGTACTTTTGAAAATTGATTTACATTTCGAAGGTTTTTCTCGTTGCCAACTGTACTTCTACGTAACACGTCCACGATATCATTGACCGTTGCTCAATAAGTTATGAATGAAACGGATGTCAGTCAAACGGGTCGTTTCGTAACACTTGGCGATGTTTCAAAGTGGCTCTGCTTAATAAAAGCAAAACAAATTGGCTAAAAATAGGTTTAAATATCTTCCGGTATTGATGCTATTTATAGTTTTTTTGGATTTAATTAATATTATTAGTTGGAATGAATTTGAACAAATTAGATTAGAATTTATTTAAATCAGTATTTCTAACCTGGGGGTAATTGACATCGCTGGGGTAAAATAGGTTAATAAATTAAAGGGTTAATAAAGCTAAGAAAAGATAACAAATTAGTTTAGGCCTTATGATCTAATCTGAGGATCAGTTTGCTTTGTGAATCATACAGGTAATCCACATTGAAAAGGTTAGGGATGTCTAATATATGAGTAATCAATAAAATGAAAAGGAGAAAAAAATGAAACGAAAATCAGACGATACTGAATTGAGAATGAAACGAAGATGAAACAAAAATGAAATGAAAATGAAGTTAAACTGAAACGAAACGAAAATTAAACAAAAATTAAACGATACTGAAATGTAAATGACACGAAAATGAGATGAAAATGAAACTATACTAAAATGAAAATGAAACGAGTATGATATAAAAATGAAAAAGAAATCTTATTTTGCCTCTGGGCCCTTGTGCGATTTTACCACTGAGACTCTTATACTTTTTCTTAATATAAGTTATATTCTATTCTTGTCTTTTCGGAAGAACTTTTCCATTGACGATGAAGAAGTTTACGGATTGAATCCGTTCAGCCAGTTAACTGTGAAAGACAGCATGCAAACCAGTTTTTTTATACTTTTATAATTTTACCGTTCTAATTAATCAAAGTCCAATTGAGAATTACGAAAGTAAATTGTGAAAAATTATCATTCAGCCGAGCATTCCGGTAACACTAATTGGGCTAACGACTTACTAATTATGAGTAATGGCTAATCCTAAAGGCATTCTTTGTTTTGATAAAGAAAATGTTTCAGTATTTTGTTCATGAGATGACCGCTTAATTTTCCAGGACCCGGCTGTAAAATGTAGACTATTAATGTTTGGGTGGATGAATGATCGATAGCAGTTATTACTTGACTCTTTATGTGCGCCTTCAGTCTTGAGTCAATTTCAAAAGTTAGTCAATTAGTTGCCGAGGAGATTCTTTTATTTATTTTATGAAATACTTTATTGGCCTTTAGGCCCTTTTGGGTACTTAGATACGTACAAAGTACAGTTATTTATATATTTTTTTATCTAGTAGACATCCCCTAGAGAACCACACGCCTCGATCCTGTGCGACCAGCCCCCTAACCTCCAACTCTTATTTTCGATTCAATAACTGAATAGAATGCTTATTCATACCAATGAATAAGCGTCTCTATGCAATTTAAAATAGAGTCGCTTATTTATTGGTATGAATAAGCATTCTATTCAGTTATTGAATCGCAATAAGAGTTGGTGGTAAGGGGGCTGTATCCATCGACTCCCTACAACTTTTTTGTTGTCATTCCGTCTAGTGCCTCGTCCTATACTGCGTCCACCAGCACGGGCTCGCCACTCGCAACCTACGGTTGTTGGTTTTACGCAACCTACGGTTGTCGATTTTACGAGATATGTGGCCGGATCACTGCCACTTGAGCTTGTTTATCCTTTGAGCTACCGGTTATTTTAGTTCTACTGCGGATAAACTACAGTTAACGTTGCTTACCTTGCGTGATCGATTAACTGACACGTACTACGACGTCATCAAGCTTACTTACCTTACTTACCTACATAGCGTACATTATCGTGTCTTCCTTATTGTATTAGAGACAAATTGTTTCTAATTATACACAACGTAGGGAAATAGGGCTGACATTTCTGCATGTAGCTCACCCAATTAAGCTCAACTTACATTAGCTGTAACGTGGTTATGTCATACACGTGCGGTTGTTAAAGGGCAAATGTTTAAAAATAAAATGGAGCGTAAGGGTAGACACATATTTAATAAATGCCGAGATTTGACGACCTCGGTGATCGAATGGTTAGTAATAGCCCCTTTGGTTCCGAGGTGCGAGAACAATACGCGCACAAGACAATACATTATGGAATTCAAGGTAAGATGTTGAATCTATTAAAGTCGTATTTGAGAAATCGAAAACAGTTCGTTGAGGTAGTGGATAGTAAGGGTGAATGCATCAATTCTAAAAAGCATTCCAAAATGACGACAATTAATAGAGGTGTACCTCAAGGTTCAATATTAGGACCAATATTCTTTATAATTTTTATTAATGACTTGATAAATTATATGACCATGACACAATCTGACATTAAATTAGTTATTTTTGCTGACGACACAAACGCTGTACTCTGGGACAAGAAAATAGACGCTCTTAATAGAAAGATAAATACTGCAATGAAACATTTTTATCATTGGTTCACCATCAATAATCTCAAATTGAATACCTGCAAAACGAATGTAATGTTATTTAAGACAACAGCTAATGCCAGAGACAAAATGGAAGTTCACTTGAATAATAAAAAAATTGAGCCGGTAGGAGTTGTAAAATTTCTGGGTATAAAATTGGACGAATTTCTCAATTGGAAACCTGAACTACAAGCCGTGGAAAAAAGTATTAGCAGTGCTTGTTGCGTACTCAGGTGCTTAAGAGATGAATTGACGTTGGAACAGTTGAAATCGGTTTATTATTCGTTTGTAGAGTCTAGATTTCGCTACAGCATAAAATATTGGGGCAGAAGCTACCAATATAACATGGACAAAGCTTTCGTAGCACAAAAAAGAGCGTTAAGGACGATGGTTCGCATACCCCCATGGGAATCGTGCCGAGAACACTTTAAGAACCTCAAGATTTTAACTGTGCCGCCTTTATATATATTCGTGTTATGTACTGACTGATTTCATAAAAACTAGAGCCAAATATGAATCGGAGGAAGAGATGTTACGCCGTGAGGGCACAAGGCGTAAAGATTTGACCCGAGTTATAGCCCCTGTTCTTAACATAGTAACTCATTGTCCGCGTAACCAAATGACAGTCATTTACAATAAATTACCCAGTGAAATGAAACTAATAAGAAAACTTTCAATATTTAAAAGAAAATTAAGAACATTATTGTTGGAGAAGTGTTGTTACTCAATTGAAGACTTTTAAATTCGGTTATACTGTCCTGTCAGGGAAACATAAATGTAGATTGTTGAAAAATGGGATGCGTTTCATCCTGAAAATGTGCCGTTCTGTCTGAGGAATAGTCTGGGCAATGCAGGGTATTGCAAATAGTAGCTATAGTGACTTATTTTGTAACTTATTTTGACTTATTTTATTTTATTTTGATATATGTTTGTTGTATAATTTGTGACATGTTTAATTATTGAATGTTTTAGATTATAAGCAAAAATTCAAATACAATTGTAATATTGTTATGTGAATAAATGAAATGAAATGAAATGATTTGTGTGCATGATTGAACACGTCTGTCTTGGTCTGGGTGTTTTCTATGTATATATAAATCAAAAATGTATTTCAGTATAGTATTAGTTATATAATACAAGCTTTGCTTAGTTTGGGCACAGTATGAGTAATAGTACTGTTTGGGACTGTGTGGCCGTGTGTAATAGTCCAGGAATATTTATTTATTTATATTATTTTTGATAAGCAGCACTTCGGATTTTGGACCGTTATGCAAGTTTATTGGTAATTTTCAGTTTTTTATTTGAAGAGCAAGGAAAGGTAATCTCTTTCGAGAGTATGTAAATCGAGTCACCCGTAAAGTCAGAAGAGGAATTCTTCAGGCTTATGTTTTTAGAATTTTCTTATCTCATTTATAATGAAGTTTACAGGTTTTAACATATGCATGAGGTGGTGTGGCATTCGTCTCAGTAGTGGAAATGTCATAGTGTACATCATTTCCTTATGGGTTGCACGTAAAAATATTAATTGAGAGATAAAAGAATAATTAAAAAATATTTTTCGCTTCTTTTTAACACAGTCGGGTTTCTTGTTCCACTCAATAATTTTATTTCTTATTAAAATAGGAAAAAAGCTCAACAAGCAGGGGCCCTACCCTACCGCCTCCTAAGCTGAAGTCGATTCCCATCCCATTTTTTGGTTGCAAAAATCAAACTTTAGCTTAGATTGTCGGCCAATTGTGTTAACCTTGGCTGACAGGGACCACGTAGCTCTACAGACAAAGTAAAAACAGGGAAGCGGGGCTGTGTACCTAATGGACAGGTCCGTGTGTTGTACATGAATACGTTATGTGCACTAAAATTACCTCAAAATGGCAGCGATTTCCCCTTCCTTGGACGCTATATTCGGTAGTCCTTACTTAGCGTAATAAATTCTTTGATCGTACATCTATCCATTGGTGTGATTGAATTTTGGATAGAGAAGTTAGATAAGTAGCTGCAACACCAAACAGTATCCCCCGATTTTGTTATCATTCGTTTTTTCAGTTTCTATTCAGAGATAAAGAATATTAGAAGAAGCAAAATTATGACCAGGGACTTGGTGGTAATTTTGCTTCCAAATATGTGGTTTCTATATGGGGATGTGACAGTGTTTTTAAAGTATATTTTAAAATCTTTATATAGTTTTGACTTTTTATGGTTGTTAAAATTACAATTTACTACTACCTGTGACCATGGCGTCTGCAACGTCGGCGAAATATTGGGAAAATAGAATTATCGATAGTGGTAATTGTCGCGTTTTTACAACAGTGATCTGTTTAAAAATGTTGTCTAATTTTAGCCTATTATTTGTAATTTTCGCGTGTCTGCATTGAACGTTAAATGTCGGGAGTGTATAATTTAGCTTAAGCGATACATCATCGGCATGTTAAATGAATTACAACGGAGATGTGCGGTGGTGCCGTGCGGTGGAGCGGCGCGGGTGAGCGCGACAAACCACATTACCGCGGGAGTACGCGACTGATCTAATCAGGGGCCGGGCGCTGCGGTAACAAGATTTCTGAGAAAGAGCACACTGATTCCGTTACTGGAGGGGGCTAAATTAGAAATGTATTTATTTTGTACCGTCAGTTCACTGTCTGACAGCAGCTGATTGTGAACAGTCACCGTTAAAGTATGACGTTACACGACCTAGCCTAGATGTAGTATAAAAAAGCATTATAATTATATCATTTTTGGAAGTAGTAATTTTTTCAATTGAAATTTACGATAGAAAAGAATGTCACTTTTGTGGTCAATTTTGGGAAATATTTATCTGTTTATTTCTTTTACACTCCTTGACTAGCATAAGGTACAGTTTATTTACACGATAATAATTGAAATAAGTAAATTAAGTTACATTTTTATATTATACAAACAGTTTAATTGTACAGTAAAATTAAGTATATGAATACATTAAATTTGTTAACACTCTGTGAAAGACTGAAAGACATTTCAAGACTGAAAGACAGGAAAGTTTTCTTATCTCTTAATATGTCACTTATATAAATATCATAAGAAACGGACGGTTTTTTTTACCACTAGTGTGGCAAACAAGTGGACGACCTGCCTAATGGTAGGTAAGCCATTGAAGCCTATGGACGCTTGCTATACCACAGGCATCACTCACGCATTACCCATGTTAAAACTCCTTTACGCCTCTCTCCCCCCTAAGTTAATAAGGGTTCTCCACCCTTATTAACTTAAAGCGGGAGTTAATTTCAAAACTTGAGACTTCGAGGTAGAAAACTCCACTGGAATGTCTGCAACCGCACGGTACGCGCCTATATTGGTTCCTATGTGTGAGGATGGTTATGCTTATGATGAGCGGTGCGACTGTAGAAAGAAGCCGTGGACATCATAATATGTTGATGAACAAACAATGATGTCCATGTATCGCGTATAAAAACTAATAATGTCTACGCAAGTTCAACGCACGACTCGAATCGACAACGCTTGTCCCAGTACGTACCATGCCTAATCTAGGGCTGGCTACGTTTGTAAAAAATACATTTGTGATGAAAAAAAATGTTTGTAGGTAATTTGTACCTATTGTACTTGCTTTTATCATTAGTTAGTTCAACGTGGAACGTTATTTGAAATATCTAGGATGAGGATAGTTATATGATGGAGAAAAATTCCATCGACAAGTATTATACTCGTATTTGTGTACAAGAATCTTTATTTACCTTGATATAAATAATTTTTATATGTATGTACATGTATTTAATTAGATTAAGAAAGAACTAATTATAGCTGTATACAACAGTAAAGAAACGAGTGCTCGTTGAAGTCTTTTACAGAAACTTCCAGTTTAATGAATTTAATTATTTATTCTCCATAAATCTTCACACTGCCCAAGCATTCCATTTGATTTGGTGACTTCGAAGTGAGGCAAAATATTCAACACGTGGTTAGTATGTAACTGGTACAGTGTGTCTGCGGCTAGGCCAGCATGAATGTTAGGATATAGTCTATATAAATGTCCTTTATCATTAAAATCGGTTCAACTATTTCGGTCGTGAACAGTTACCAAACAGACAGACACATTTTCATATTTTATATGGAAATATGGACTAGGAGGATTTTTGTAAAGCTCTACCAGTACAAAAGAATTAGCTTGCGCCCGTGACAACGTACGCGCGTATCCCGGTGTCCCAAGGGAATTTTTAAAAATCCTTTCTTAGCAGATGTCTTTGTCATAATCACTACCTGTATGCTAGAATTTTAACCGATCCGTCCAGTGGTTCATGCTGTGGGTTATTAGCTCTCACAGTAACCGTCTCCTTTTATAGATACACAAGAAGACACAAGACGATAAGTGTCAACCCTAAAAACAACTGAAAACACGAAATGATGGCCGTGCGCGTGATAGCGCTGCGATTTTGTAATAGGAATGCACGTGCTGCGGGCCAGTTGAGTAATCGGGCGATTTGATAATCGACTACGTGTTTTATATCGATACATACGTAACAGCCAACAGTGGTAATAGCAAGGTAACATTTATAAGGTGTATTTTTTTGGGTTTCATACCAAAAAAGAAAAACTGGGTGTAAGTGGGGTGTAAGTCGGGTGTAAGTCGGGTGTAAGTCGGGTGTAAGTGGGATGTGTGAAACCAAATCTACCGGGGGTACTCGAACAAGAAAGACCGCTTTTGTTTTGTTCCGTGATATTTATTCTTAATTCTTTTAAAAAGTTACTAATGTGCATTAAATCGTAGATAGTTTTATGTGTGAAAGTGTAAGCTATCACGTAGTGAAATCCGCTTTGCGATATTCAGTCATTTGGGGAAGATATCGCAAAATCTAATTTCATAATTTATAAGAAACACAATTATTGTCCCGGACCTGCCTCAACATACCGTTCCGAAGTGCTATAGCTGCGACTGAGTCATCGTACTCAACCGACCGCGCCGCCCGCGACCCCTTCAGCCGTCGCCCTTGCCTTACGCCGTCGACAACAGCCGCACAGTGGTACGCTTGCATAACTTTTATTTGAAAATCTCGAACTGTTAGATACCAACTATAGATCATGTCTACTAAATGCAACGCCTGCGGTAAAAGCATTTTATCATTGAATTATATGGAATGTAATAAATGCAAGGAACCTTATGACTTAGAATGTCTTAGTATATGTCCTGAAGATTTCAAAAAATATGACGATGAGTACAAGGCGAACTGGATTTGTCCGGAGTGTACCTGCTCCAAGCCAAAGCTAGGGGATACCAGCACCCCTATACGTATGCTAAATAATACGTATACGAGCAACAACAACATCAACGTTAATCGTGGAAGCAGGGGTAAACAAGCTGCTTCAAATACTAGCGATACTAATGACTGCTCGGCGTCAGAAGAACTACTTAGTGAGATCAAACTCATGCGAAAAGACATACTCGATTTAAAATCGCAACTGTCAAGCGTCTCCAACTCCTTCTTGCAAAGAATGGCAGAATACGATAGAAAACTCGAGGCCAAGGATCTGGAAGTAGAGCTCTTAAAAACTACAGTAGATGAACTTCAAAGATCCCTGGACTGGCAGGAGCAAGACAATTTAAGAGGTGAATTAGAAATTGTAGGCATTCCCGAACAAAAACAAGAAAACTTAACTCATTTGGTATTGCTTACATCAAAAAACTAGGAGTAGACCTACAAGATACAGATATTGATCATGTGCATAGAGTCGGTGCAACGACCGCCCAGAATAAATCAGTTAGCGATTCCAGATCGAGACCAGTGGTTGTAAGGTTGGTGCGCAGGGCTAAGCGTGATGAGCTCTTACTGGCAGCAAAAACGCGACGGGGCCTCACCACCCAAGATCTTGTAAGTGGGCCTCCTACAAAATTATATCTCAATGAACGACTAACGAAAGCCAAGCGCAGACTGTTTGGAGAGGCGAGAAAACGAGCAAGCCAACATAATTTTCGCTACTGCTGGGTACGTAATGGCCGTATACTTGTACGAAAGTCGACAAATACAGGAGATGAAAAGTTTCCTGCATTGTGTATTAGTTCCCAAGACGACATCGATAAGATATTTGGTGTGCTGGTTCCTGAACAAGGCCCAAGCTCATAGTTCTACATTGATAACACATTTTTACATAGAATTTTTAATAACTAAGTTTGAAATTGCTTACAATATCGTCTCTGAGTCCCGTATGCATCAATTTAAGTTCATATTGCATTGTATTCATCTCTTATTAGTCCAATTTAATATATTTAAAATGTTCATGAAATTGTCAAATTTTGTCACTATACTAAGTCAACTGGAAAGGCGAGGCTCTTTCTTCCCGGTGGCTAAATTTTTCATTGTCAAACTACATCCTCCATAACTGTACTCCCATGGCTGCTTTAGACATACTAACAGATATTGATAATAACTTTAACATAACGTGCCACAGGGTGGAGATAGCTGAGCTATGTAGGGGTTATATATCCAAGTATAAACTAAAAATCCTAAATTACAATATCAGGAGTTTGCAAAAAAATTTTAATAACTTTTTGGTAACACTAACAAGACTAAATATCGTATTCGACCTAATTGTACTTACGGAGTGCTGGATAAATGAAAGTTCTATTATTCCGCAGATCGATAACTTCTCTTCTTTTGCATCTACTAAACGTATCAACCAGTCAGGGGGTGTAGTGATTTACGTTAGAAACTGTTGGAGTCCAGTTGTTAGTGAGCCTAACCTATTGGACGCGAATTGTCTACAAGTACATATTCCTGACTGTTTAACACTCTTGGGGATCTACCGGTCGCCTTCTTTTAGAAATACAGACAATTTTATCAATTCTCTGGAATCTATTGCGGCCGAAATTCCGAGTAGCCCGTGCCATATCATTACGGGGGATATAAATATTAATATCTTAAATACCGAATCATGTTCTGATTATCTGGGCATGATGGCAGAGCTTGGACTCGGCGCAGCCATAGATAAACCCACTCGCAATAATACATCATGTCTCGATCACTTTTTTACGACATTGAAACTGGCTTGTGAATCTGTTATATGTGCTTCATCGGTGACTGATCATGATCTGGTTATGTTGGGAATTGACACAAGTACTCCTAAGCGTGATCAAATTAAGGTAAAATGTCATATAAAGCCTAATTTTGATGCAGTTATCAAAGAACTACAGGATACTGACTGGTCGGATGTATTAGAATTGACATGTCCAAACGAAGCCGCACAGCTGTTTATGTCAAAATTCACTGGTATAGTAAATGAGCACTCACGAGTCGTGCGAGTCAGTGGGTCCAAGCGGATCCTCAAACCCTGGATGACTCCGGGGCTCATAAGGTGCTCTAAGCACAAAGACCGACTTCATATGGAAGCGCGCAGAAATCCAGAAAATCCATTAATACAACTTGTATACAAGCGATACAGAAACTTCTATCAGGAACTTATTCGTAAGCTAAAAATCAAATACGAGAAAACTGAATTGGAAGTTAACAAGAACTGCCCTAATAAATTGTGGAAGGCCATTAAACGCATTACCTACTCTAATCCACCCAAAAACAAAGCTGATGACCTTTCCAGAATCTGCGAAAATGAAACGGATTCTTTGAACCACTGCAATAATTTCTTTGCTACTGTTGGTCAACGTATTTCGAATCAAATATTGCAACGCCTAAATGAATCTGAGATCTCCTTGTCTTACAAACACATGGCATCTAATCCGCCTCTGAAATCCTTCTTTTTACATCCCACAGATACTGTACAGGTAGAACGCCTGATCTTACAACTCAAAGATCATGGTGCCCCAGGTCTGGATAATATATCAAACCGTTTAGTTAAATGTGTTAAAAATTATATTGTCCATCCACTAACACACATATTTAATTTGAGCTTGGTCACTGGAATTTTTCCTGAAGTCTGGAAGACTGCAGTAGTATGTCCCATACATAAAACTGGTAAAACGGATAACCCCAATAATTTCAGACCAATTTCTCTTCTTGGATCCTTTTCAAAAATATTGGAAAGAATTGTTAACCGCCAGCTGAGCAACTATCTGGAGTCTAATCATATTCTTTCCAATCAACAGTTCGGTTTTCGGCCAAATAGATCCACGGAGGAGGCTGTTTCTCTTTTGACGCAGATAGTATCTAATCACCTGGATCAAGGTAGAAAATGTGTAGGAATATTCCTGGACCTGATGAAGGCGTTCGACACGGTTTCGGTACCAATTCTGCTAAGAAAGTTGGAATGTATTGGGATTAGGGGTATTTGCCTGGATTGGTTTCACAGTTATTTATCCAACAGAAAACAGTGCACTAAGGTGAATTCATTTATTAGTAGCTCACAGGAAATAGGTTTCGGTGTGCCTCAGGGCAGCATATTGGGCCCAACCCTTTTCCTGATATATTTAAACGACATGTCGTCTTTAAAACTGACTAATGCCGATATAATCAATTATGCTGACGACACAGTAGTTCTGTTTCATGGCACCTCGTGGGAAAATGTGTTCCGCACAGCTCAGACGGGTCTAGACTATATTATGGAATGGTTGGATAATAATTTATTTGCCCTCAATGCGACTAAAACCAACTACGTCTGTTTCCAAAAAACAGTAGCAGGCGCACCACCACGGAATCATCCAGAAATAGTGGCTCATACGTGCACAATGAAATGGAACCCAGATTTGAACACGTGCGCATGTGAGCGGCTATCGCGAGTACGGGATACCAAATACTTGGGTGTTATTATTGACGAAAGGTTGAATTTCAGAGAACATATCACTGCAATGTCAAAAAGGATTAGAAAACTGGTTTATGTTATGACACTCCTGCGTGATATAGCCTCGGGTCGATTACTGGAATCCATATATTTAACATTGTGCCAGCCACTTATGACATACTGTATTTTGGCTTGGGGAGGCGCTGCATCGTCATATCTTATTTACATAGAGAGAGCCCAACGTTGGGTGCTTAAAACTATGCATAAAAAATCTATTCGTTTTTCCACCACTCTGCTATATTTACAATCAAAGGTTCTAAGTGTCAGACGCCTCTATATACTAAAAATGTTGGTGTTAGCACAGAAGGAAGTACTCTCGTTGCCTAATTATAAAGAGATGTGCGAGAGGCGAATATTCAAACTTCCTTTAACTTCAACGAGCACAACATTTGCCAAACGTTTCTGCTCCTACATGAAACCTCTGATATATAACAAATTTAATAAAATCTGTAGTGTTCATGAACTACCTCTTGCTAGAGCGAAATCGAAAATTAGAAATGAGTTGCTTGACTGGACATATAGTAAAACGGAATTTTTTCTCAGGGGTATATGTTAGAGACAATATTGCTGTACTGATAGATATTACGATACTTATGATGTGTAAAGGAGTTCTTGTTCATATTGTGCCATAATCCAAAGTGTAACTCCTATAATAAAGACTGCCCACAAGACAGGCTTAGCCTAGTGTGGGAGTCTTTGGTACTACTGTTATTGCATGTGTTGTATTATATTATATATATTGTTATATTTTAACCATACTGTATGTAACTCAATATATGTAACACATGTAATCTATTTGGCAATAAACTTTACTTTACTTTACTTTACTTTACTTTACTTTACTTTACTTTACTTTAAAAGCCAACCTCACCTGTACGTGGTGCACACTACTGACTAACAAACGAGGCTCTGGTGAAAAGAGAGGTAGGGTACCTATTGCGTATTTTGTAAGCTGCCCGACTGGGGAAGTACCTCCACTTCACAGAACACCGCAGTCAAATAACAATTCCCTTGAGAATTGTTGTCTTCCTGCGAGTGAGTGAGGTCACCAGAAAGAAAGGAAGGAGTTGCTGCGTTGGCACCGGGGGTGGCGGCGCGCGAACGATATTTCATGTTGCGAGCATCAATATGGGTACGGTAACCGCTTCACATCAGATGGGCTGTATGTTTGTCTGCCACCCGACGTAGTATAAAAAATAATAAACCGGAACTCACACAAGAACATTCACGCGTCTAACTGTCAATCTGGTGTCACAGACTTTTTTGAATCACAGAAAGTGTTAGATATAGAAACTTTTCAGAGTTACGTAATATCTTGATATCTTGATACATTTAAGTACAAAATATAATACGTATGTAATATAAGTATACAATAAAGTATTTTAGCTGAAAGAGCAACCTTAACTTAGCGCATTAACACTTCGGGATATTTATATGTGTTAAATATAAGAAGTAAATACTTTTAAATTTTACAGTGAGTGGAGTTTTTGATCTTACAGTGTTTTCTATTTTATTTTGTGTTCTCCCGTTTTCGTCTTTGAATTTCGAAGATTCTTGACTCGAATCCTTTGTGTAAATACATAAGATAATCAAACCATTTGATACTTATTGATACAAATAGTCTTATAGTTAAAACAAAAAGAATTGCCACGACTAAAAAAACCGGACAAGTGCGAGTCGGACACGCCCACCGAGGGTTCCGTAGGTACGTAGTATCATTATTAAATTTGATATTTTTCATTATAAATAAGAAATAATGCGTCGAAATAAATAAATAAAATATATTTTGCAATGTGTACATCAAGCCCTTTCATATGATACCCCATTTGAACTAGTAGTTTCAATTTGAAATTTCGACACCCTATAAAAAATATAGACCCCCTATTTTTTAAGATCTATTTACAAATGTATAGTTTTGAGATTTATTCCTGTACTTGTAGTCTATAACGATGATACTTGCCAAATTTCATAGTTCTAGGTCAACGGGAAGTACCCTATAGGTTTTGATTCCCTTGAGTGTGTCGAAATATGCGTTTTTTGCTGAATAAACGGCCGTAACTTTTTTCTACGTAAACTTAGCAGTTTGATTTTTTTTTAACTTCATGGGACCGTAGACCTGAGTATACAGTTCAAATTTCAGCTTGATACCTCCACGCATTCTCGACATAGAAATTCTTGACAGACAGACAGACAGACGGACAACAAAGTGATCTTATAAGGGTTCCGTTTTTCCTTTTGAGGTTCGGAACCCTAAAAAGTAGAAGAAATAAATCATAAAGCAACTTTAACTAAAAAATGGGGTGCGGCTGGGATATGGACACCGCCGTGTGTTGTACGTGAATACGTTATAAGCACTAAAATTATCTCAAAATGGCAGCGCTTCCCCCTCCCCCGCACGCGATGTACCATAGTCCTTACTTAGTGTAATAAATTCTTTGATCCTTCATCTATCCAGTGGTGTAATTACCAAATTGTAGCTGCAACACCAAACTGTATCGCCAGATTTTGTTATCATTCGTTTTCAGGGTTCCGTACCTCAAAAGGAAAAACGGAATCCTTATAAGATCACTTTGTTGTCCGTCTGTCTGTCAAGAATTTCTATGTCAACAATGCGTGGAGGTATCAAGCTGAAATTTGAACTGTATACTCAGGTCTACGGTCCCATGAAGTTGTAAAAAAATCAAACTGCTAAGTTTACGTAAAAAAAAGTTACGGCCGTTTATTCAGCAAAAAACGCATATTTCGACACATTCTCAAGGGAATCAAAACCTATAGGGTACTTCCCGTTGACCTAGAACTACGTTAGTACTATTACTTATACTGTGCTAGAACTATGAAATTTGGCAAGTAACATCGTTATAGACTTTTGGGGTGTATGTGGTTCATCAACATCTTTGAACCAAAGCCATCTTCACCTGCACGCGGTGCACCCTGTTGACTGACAAACGAAGCTCTGGCGAAAAGAGAGGTAGGGAGCTTAATTGTAAGCTACCCGACTGGGGAATGTACCTCCACCTCACAGAATACCGCAGCCAAATAACAATTCCCTTGAGTGTTGTTGTGTTCCTGCGAGTGAGTGAGGTCACCAGAAAGGAAGGAGATGCTGCATTGGCAGCGGGGGTGGCGGCGCGCTAGCGATATTTTATGTTGCCAGCGTTAATATAGCTACGGTTACCGCTTCACATCAGGCGGGCCGTATGCTTGTCTGCCACCCAACGTAGTATATATATAAAACAAAAAGACTACAAGTACAGGAATAAATCTCAAAACTATACATTTGTAAATAGATCTTAAAAAATAGGGGGTCTATATTTTTATAGGGTGTCGAAATTTCAAATTGAAACTACTAGTTCAAATGGGGTTTCATATGAAAGGGCTTGATGTACATATTGCAAAATATTTCTTATTTATAATGAAAAATATCAAATTTAATAATGACACTACGTACGGAACCCTCGGTGGGCGAGTCCGACTCGCACTTGTCCGGTTTTTTTTTAATTGCAACCTTGAAAGCAATTTTAAAGACGTATATTCACGTCAAGAAGGTAAATTATGTTTTTTCTGTATCTTCATAATAAAGAATTTTTAAAACGTCGTTGTTATAGTTACAATTACTTAGCGAATCGTTATGTCTTGATTTCAATTGGTTGCTGTAATACAATGGAGATAAGATAAGTAGCTCTCAGTTCGTAAACATAGGAGTTTCACGTGCCTAGTGGAATTAGAACGAACACTATATAAATTGTTTGAATAATATCTGCAGCTAGCTTCGAATCTGTGCCAACTCTAATGCAAAATTGAGATAAAATACTTGGCAGGCGTGAAATGAATTGCATGGAATGTGCACGGGTAAATATTTACTTGTTGAAACTAGTAAAACTCCGCTGTTGAGGTGAAACTCGCATCAATTAACGTTAACGTAATTCGATATTCATTAGTCATTGATTGATTAGTGTGTCAACACTGATCAGCAATGACTAATGCATCTCTTTTCTATCTTCTTCTATTACTTACTAGAATTCTAGCCCACGGGGCCGAAATCGAGGTTGAGTGGAGCGAGTAGTTTCGCTGAGTGTAAGTTTTCCATTGATTTAAATGGAAAATGTATTTGATGATCATTCCTCAAGGACATGATCGATCTCATTTTTTTTTGAGCATGCTGCATGCAAGCATGTTGAGGTCTTTAATTTAAAGTTTTTAAGTTTCATCAAAATCGATTTAGTGGTTTTGGAGCCTATTCATTTCTAAGAGTAACTTTTCGGCATACATAAGCGTTCCGCTCAAGTGCATATAAGTTTTAGCAAACATTCGTAAATTGAAAAATTATCATTGTATTTTTAAATATTAATCTTTGAACCGTAGTTAAACAGCCGGCACTAAAAGAAACAGTATCTAAATGGGTCTATTCGTTCGAAGCTATGATGTTAAATGAAAAAGAGAGAAACGCTTTGTATTATTGTAAAGGATTGAAAGATAATAAGTACTATTGCAGGCCGTCCGCTTACCAGCAGATCGCAGTGATAACGAGCATATGATGTTATGCTATATCACAGTGACGAGCCACATCCGATTCTAGACATACCTATATATCCAATATGTGCATAAATAAATCATCATAGTTTCTCCCCCAGTGCTTTCCACCATATGAGACATTTCCCTTTTTACATCCAGTCTGTATTGAGAAGTAATTATGTAATTAGTTCACTAAAAGTAAATATTTATGTTCTGCATAAAATGCCCTTTATGCAGAGCACTAACATCGTAATTGAAAAACATATTTGCTCTTAAACAGTTTCTCAAGATTTTCTCTGTAATTTATTTCGAGAATACCTTATATGTATTTTTAGATTACTTGGCCTACTCTTAAAATGTATGTTTGTTTGTTTGTAATATCTTTATTGTACACAAAAGAAAACAAATATACATCCATTTACATTTAACAGAATTAATAAATACTCGTATGTACAAAGGTGGGCTTATCTCGTATAGAGATCTCTACCAGCCAACCTTCGAGTGTTGGAAATAATAATGCTGGAGTGGCGACGGCGTTAATTAATTTGAACTTAAATAATCAAATTGATAGCACCATACATACATACAAACATACTATCATCATCAGGTCCATTTTAGTCTCCACTACAGGAGCACGACCCTCTCTCGTCCGTCCTAGACGGAAGGAGGATTTGGCCTACACTACCCACGCTGGCTAAACGGGTTGGTGAGGCCTGTCGATATTTGATAAACAAACATACTATATATGTACATACAAAAATACATATAAACATACATACCCATATATAAACATACACACATACATAAAAAGATTATATGCTGAAGTCGATTGACTCAATACTCAGGCAGGGTGTTATTGTGAAAACGGCTACTTTTAGCACTAACACGCGATATGTTTAAATAACAAAATTTTAAGTGTGGATTATGTATACTAAAAATGCCTTATTGTATTTGTTATGAATTAAAAAAAATGCCCTTGGAGGTATCCAAGCTATGAACATTTTGCAATGGCGCCACCATTACAAAATATGCACTAGTGCTGCAGAAAGCATCATATGAGAGAATAAAATGGCATTTGGGCATTTTATGTCTATAAATGGGGCAGTTTAATAAAATTGTTCTGAAAGGAAATACGCTCGTGGGTTCGATTCCCACATAGGACAAACATTTGTGTGCATGAACGTGTCTGATTGTCTTGGTCTGGGTGTTTTCTATGTATCCTAAGTATGTATTTACAAAAAAAAAAATGTATTTACGTATGTTTATCAGTTGTCTAGTAGGTACCCATAACACAAGCTTCGCTTACTTTGGGGCTGGATGGCGCTGTGTAAATTGTCCAGAAATATTTATTTATTTATTATTTATTTAAATTGCGCGAAACCTATTCGAATTTAATATTCATGAAGACGTCTGTCGGGTCAGCTAGTATTTAATAAAGTGATACCTAGTGTAGTGAGGGAGTCACAGTATTATTTTCATTCCTTTTCGTTCATTCATATTACAAGGAAAGTAACTCCATGAGTTAGCATCATAGTCAATCATAGAACTTTTAAAGATCTTGTGATGGATCGACAAACGATATTCTAGACTTATTTGTTAGTGTACATAAACAAAATTTTAAATCTGTGTCAAATTTTATTCGAATTTAGAATTAAGTGATCCGATTAAAATCGTGTGAAGAGAGTTTATATAGGTAGGCAAATACCATTGATTTGAAACACAAAAGAAAAAGTTTTGTGTATGGGTCTTGTCTTGGCTTGATGAAGTGAGGTCTTAGATGAAGAATGATGTAACTACTATACAATTAAGTAACAATGCCTCACTTGCATAGTAAATAAAATATTTCTTTGAATTCCTGCTATAATATTTTTTATTAGAAGCCGTTGACCTTTCTAAATACAAATAAATATATAAATAATATATTTTAAAGGTTTATGAAATACAAGACTATTGAATCAATGTGACATTATTAAGTTTGGTAGTCTTTAACCAGTGGCGACCCTGCGCTGTCAATCGGGTTAAATATGTTTGCCATAAAATTGAACTGAAGTTCGATTTCCGGAATAAAATATCGTTTTCAGGCGGTTAAACGGTATGGTAAGCGAAGATAGTCTTTAAGAGTTACCTATAGGAGAGACTGCATATAATACAGACACTCCAAACAATAGATAAGATAATTAAATGTGTAACAGATTTTGGGTCAATATAAAAAAATATATGTTAATATTCCATGTGTATGAATTCGTTCAGGAGGCTGATGGGGCTGCCACGGTACTGTAAGCGCGTCGGGGATGTTTGCCAAAAATAAAGTAGACTGCTTTTACGCAACTATGCGCAAACGGTGTGCATCCCTGGCGCGCAGGGTCCGGGTAAGTACCAACAGCGTCCTGAACGAGTTTGCGAATAGATTTGATCTTCAGTATGTGAACCACATTAATTGGATACAATTAAATCAGGCAGAATTCTTCACGTTTAGTTCGAAATTCGACAACGAATTTGTAAATTTTTGATATTAATTGAATATGTTTTCTATTGTTTATTATTTTTTTATTTTGGTTTTGTAAAAGAAATAATAAAATACTGGAGCTAATGCTATACGTAAGTTCAAATGGAGTAGTGGATAGTCCACTACTCCATTTGGAGTCGTAAATGTTTTCAGTCGTAATGGCGAATGGAGATAAATGGGGGAATATTAATGTGATGAGATCATATTACTATTATTATAAAAGAAATTATAGGTACAATAAATATAAAATAAACTCACCAAATACAGTAAGACACCTCTTCCCGAAACGGGCAATATCCGCCATAATATCAGTTCTAATGTAACGTTTACGTCACGCCACTTTCACTGCGCGACGCACATACAGTTTACTAAAGGCCGCTGACACTACACATCCAAGATCAACGCACGTTAAAAAAAATAATAAAAAAAAAATATTCTAAAAGCGGGAAGGCGGGATGTTTAACCGCGAAAGGTATCCGAACGCAACGGTCGCGTTCTTTTGGGGATTTTTTTCGAAATGCGTGGCGCGCGTTCACTTTCGTGGCGGGTAATGAGCCGAACGCAGTCAGCGGTGTGCTTTTACTTTCCTTGTTCACTCAGTGGGGAGTGCATTGATGGCGGATCTGTTGATCATCGTCCATGATATAATATCATTAACCGCGACTCAATTTATTTCAGGTCATAGTTAGGTCTTGGACGAGATAAGCCAGGGGCCGAAGCTGCAGCCGATTATCATCGGTTTTTTGAATGCGAAAATAAAACTACTGCTTAGTTTTTTGGTTATTATGTTTAACTTAGCTAGTAGAGACCCTAGAGCTCTACTGACTAAGCTGAAGATGTTTATCAATAACTTTACCCTAAGATCAATTTTTGGAATCAAAATATTCATTCGGAATCGGCTTCAGCTTAGGCGGTAGGGCCCAGATTTGATAATGTCAGATACAAAAGTGTAGAGTCAATCATTCGCTTTATTGGCAGTTAAAATGAATAATTTATCGAACATATACAATGGTGGTAATAACTTATATTTATGGTTCTAATGCCCAATACAATGGTTTTTGTAAAATCATATACATAAGTAGTATATAAGTAGTGTCAATTGTGTCGGTCGGGAAGACCTTTAATAACTGTGAGTTGTCATCTAAAACAGTGATTCCAGTAATATAGATGATAAAAATCGCTTAAACGCCTGGTAATTCTCCATTGTTGCAACCAAAACAGAATTGTATACAGCCCCGGATACTATGTGTATAGAATTTAACATATCGTCCCGCTCCTGGCACCAAAGACTGCATACACTCCCAGAAAACGTAATGTACTGTTTGCTCGAATTTGCACAAAGTGGACGGTACAAGCACATGATAGATAGATAGATAGATAGATAGAATATGCTTTATTTGCATAATACAAATTTAAAGTACAGTGAATCAATAAATTATTACAGACAGTTGACTTGTATATATGCAACAAGGCGGCCTTATTGCTGAGAGCAATCTTTTCAAGGCAACCTTAAGGTAACGAATTTGTGCATGAAGTGGGCAGGAATCGCAAATCAAAAGAATATAATGAAAAATTTAAGTATAGTTATAGGAATCATTACTATAAATTTAGACCAAAATGTGTAACCTGAGTGTGTAACCAAAATGTGTAACCACGTACAAGTTTGAAAGAAAATAGTTGACTTTATTTTCATGCCCGGTTGAAAATTGCGCAACGGGATGATAAATTTCTAAACACTGTTTATTTCATCTATATAATCTATATATTAATAATCTATATATTAAAACTTGAAGCAAAAACTTTGTACCCCTTTATTAAAATTTGCGCGGACGGAGGAGTATTAACTTTCGCACACTTATAGTTTATATCAACGACGATAAAGAATAGTTACATTAAATAAATAATAAATATTAATAATAAATATTGTCACACAAATTACACAGCGCCATCTAGCCTCAAAGTAAGCGAAGCTTGTGTTATGGGTACTAGACAACTTATAAACATACGTAAATACACTTTTTTTTTGTAAATACATACTTATGATACATAGAAAACATCCAGACCAAGACAAACAGACATGTTCATGCACACAAATGTTTGTCCCGTGTGGGAATCGAACCCACGAGCGTTGGTGTCGAAGCCGCGACATTGACCGCTACGCCACCGAGCTCGTCAAATTACAACCTCTTTTTGTAAATACATACATGAGCTCGACATTACTACCTCTTTCTCCATGTGGTGTTTGTTTTTTCCTTCATGTATAAGTAATGTTTTCTTCTTTTTCTTTCTTTGCAATTCTTGGTTTGCAAGCAGAGAAGAATGTATCTGTTTATACTACACGCTTCATCTTAGCCCATACATACTTAATGAGGACACACTTAAATGAATTGAATGGTTTATATAGAGAAGGAGTGCAGGATGCTTTATATGCAAAAAAATCACACACTACCATGTCTTTGATACACACACGCATATATTCTTTTGTTTATTGTTCAAGTCATAATTTAAATTAATTGTCGAATTCCGACCACTGGGTGACCGCTAGTATATATTTAATCTATCTTCATATCTATCTATCTATCTATCTATCTATATATATATATATATATATATATATATATATATATATATATATATATATATATATAGTTTATGTTATTAAAACTAGTCATAGCATCATACATTGTCAATTATGTAATATCGTCCGCCTCCCGGATGCATGTTTTGAAATGCAGCTTCGAGAAGTTGGCCAATGTCGTACCATAATATCCCAGCGACCGCATAGTTAGCCAATGCTTGGGTTTTACACTTTTGAATGTTCTTAAAACATATTTTCCTTCTTTGGTACAATTGAAATTACTTGAAACAAAAGCCTTTTATTTGGAAATATTTGTGCTACAAAGAAATTTGAACACGTAACTTGTTTTGAATGTGGTCTGGAAGTAGAAAAATGGAATACTTGTGGCTTTGTGTTGGTGTTTGTCTGTCCGCTCGTGTCCAGCGAAACGGAGCAAAACAAATACTACCAGGGACCTACTCCGAAAACGGAAGTTTTGGGCGAAAGTTCGGAATTCTTTAGATACGAATTTATCCATCCGCCCGTAAAAAATCGGTTGCCTGTAAAGTCGGTTTACTGACGATAGTTGAACGAGACAACGTCATAAGAAAATGCTGATGGAATGTTTGCATTTTTCAAAAGAAAATTTTAATGGAACGCCTCAGAGCGAGGTAACACCGCATGCGTCATGTTTTTTCGTGCGTGCAGCCGGCTCCATCGAATTATAAGACGTTGTCACGTCAAAAAGCCTATCGAGGCTTTTCTTTATTCTCTTAATTTTATGTCTAAATAAACACATTAAATAAGTTATGACGACCCCGGTGGTCGAATGGCTAACCATGTCCACTTTGACTCCGGGTTCGCGGGTTCGATCCCCGCACAAGACAAATATTTGTGTGCATGAACATGTGCGTTATCTTGGTCTGGGTGTTTTCTATGTATTATATGTATGTATTTACAAAAAAATGTATTTAAGTATAATATCAGTTAGTTAGTACCCATAGTACAAGCTTTGTTGAGTTTGGGACTAGATGACAGTGTGTATTTGTCTAGAAATATTTATTATTATTATCTTGCACAAATTTTGCTGTTAGTGAAGTGCAGCCTTCTGGTCACGGGAAATATCGACAAAGCGCTTTGCTACTTCTTTAAATAGAAGCTGTGCAATCGGACCCCATGGGCCAAGGGTTTAAATATAAATATTCCTGGACAAATTACACACGGCCATCTAGTCCCAAACCACAGTATAAGTAATAGTACTGTATCCAAACTAAGCAAAGCTTGTACTATGGGTACTAGATAACTGATCAGGTGCCTTACCACAAGCTCTAAACGCAGGAATGGAACTATGATGGTTGCGTATTTAACAATGAATTTCATTCATAAATTCGCAACCATGATGATTCCATTCCTGCGTTTAGAGCTTGTGGTAAGGCCCCAGGTCTCTTACCATCGTCACGTGCCAGATTATTTGGTTCAATACAGCTGGGATGCCGGCGGTGGCAAGAGCCCAACGAATAATGTCATTGATGCTGCCGCGACGTTTTCCCGTTTAATTAAAATAAGTAGAATCTTTTGTTTTCATTTAATTTACTATGTTTATTAGAGAGAGTCATTCTGATAATTGACGCTGACTTAGAAGTACAGGTTGTTGGTTTTTTTTTCGAATTTTAGCCGTTATCGTTCCTGTTCCTGGATATATCCACGTATTGCGTGTTAAGCGTAATTTTAAAAATCTTATAATGCAGTTTTGTTTCTTTTAAAAAACAAAGGAATATTTCTTGTGAGTGAAATTTGCTATCTCCCTTGGTTAGAGTAGTTTCCCTCCACATGGCATTAAAAAAATCCACCCTGTAAACAAACAAACAACTAAACCAACATTAACAAACAAACTCACATTCACATTTATAATATTATTATAAATGTGAATGTGATTTTTTATAATAATATTATTATAAATGTGAGTTTGTTTGTTAATATTTCACGCTTACTTAATTTAATTAATACTTAACCGATCATCATGGAACTTTGTACACATATTCTCAAAGGTGTTAGGAAAGTAATGGAAACACTTCGCAAAAAATACTAGATATTGTTTTAAAAAAATATTTAAGTGAATAAACTAGTAAGTTTTTATTCGTTTCGAAAAATGCTGAGAAAAATATAGTTATTGGACAAATTGTTTTCTGTCACTTAGATATGAAGTAAACCTCACTCAAGCACTCACTCAAGCACTCACTCAAGCACTCACTCAAGTACTCACTCAAGTACTCACTCTCCCTCGCATTCCCAGCGGCTACAATTTATTTAACAAGGTTTTGTGCGAAACTCTGTCATATGCCTTGGACATGTTGGACTACCGGCGAATGGCGGAGTGACTCGAATCATCATCGTCATCATGTTTATCATCAGCTTGTATCTACAGTAGTTATAGACTTTCCTTAATACTTTCCACGAAATGCGATCCTTCACTTTCCGCACCCAGTCGCTTATCTCATCTGGTGCCCGTTCCTGGGTTTACAGCGTTTCAAGTTAGTAATCAATAAATTTTTACATAAATAAAATGAGTTTTCAAAACAATCATATGATGTATAGAAACACAACCGTCCAGAAGCTGTGACGGTATATTAGTATAACAAAATATGAATACACAACCCTAAAACAAAGTTAATAAATCCGGACACGTGAACAGCCTCCATCCTGGCTATTGAGAGCGACTTCCGAGCGATCCACATTCACGCCTCGAGGGCTATTGTGGGCTCTTTGAAATTAGCACTCAATATCCTTTCAGAAATTCTAGGCAAATTCACTCACGACCTACGAGTTTTATAAATTGCCTGCCCGTTTTGTATGAGCAATTCCTAAGCATTGTGTACGTCGAGCGCTGTCAGGGGCTCTGTGTTTTAACAATTGTTTGGCGGAGGAAAAGGTTTTGCAGGACTTTATTACGAATGATTTTTCGAACGAGCATGTGGGTCACCTGATGTTTTTTTTAATTATTTGTCGCCAACCCTTATTCATCCCACTATTCCCACCGCTGAGATACAGGTCCACTTCAATCGGAGGGATTTTAGAGCATACCCTTGTTGGGGGTGTCGCCAGCCGATGGCCCTGGGGCAAGTTCAGATTTCAGATTTTTATTGCAAGTCACAAGTTATTAAAGATGTTACATACAATATTATGGTACAAGTGACGCCCAGTATGGGCACAGCAAACATGAGAGGCATCTAGATACCGTTTTACTTAGAGAGAAAAAGTACAAAGTGCAATAGACATAGTCCCATACATAAAGTGAAAAATGCAATAGATATAGTAAAGTTGATATGGAAAAGTATGAATTGTAGGTAAAGTCGAGAGCTCATGAAGCTTTTCACTGGTAGTACGAGCCTTACATCTACAGCGATTGTATTAATAACGGTTCAGAGTCCACCGTGTAAGGCTTCACGAGTTCTTGACTGTACAATATATAAAACTTATAAATAAATAGAATCTGGGGGGGGGGGGGGGGATGGCTGCCCCTCGCTGCCCCCCCTTGGCGACGCCCTTGGTTGTCACCACACTCACAAGGTTGCGTGTTCAAATCACGTCGGGGTCACCACTGTTGGGGATGTGGTTGTGCGTGTTCTCAGGTCTTCGTAAATAAGAGATATTCGTTCCACTGAACACTGACTTTATTCAAGGTTGTCACATACAGGGATCTATACAAGAATTAGTGTTGGCTTGGCGGGTGCCGTGCGGTGACTAGTGACTCGGACGCCACGCGTCCCCATGCACGGAAAAGTTGACTCAACAGAGCGACGCTAGCACGTTGCTAGGGTCGCCACACTCTACAACGCTACTCTGCTCAGCAGTGTTACGAGTTACGGGTTACGGGTTACGCTTTACGGGTTACGCTTTACGGGTTACGGGTTACGGGTCTCCCCTCAATAAAAGACGTTTCCACCACGCTACTCAATTGCGGGTTGGCGGAGGCCAGTGCTTTCAAGCCGCCTAAATTCTACTGACTTGGCTAAACGACTGTCATCTAATGACAACAGACACGGCTTAACGTGACCTCCGAAGCACGGAAGAGCTCGAGATAATACTATCCCATCTATGGACAGGCTACGGTCGACATTGCTTAACTTGCGTGTTTAATTACACTGACACGCGCAACGACGTCATCGAGCTTCTTGACTTATTAGTACCGGTGACATAACATGTAGAAATAATCACATTATATTTTGGTAAATATATATCATCATCAGGTCATTTTAGTCTACTTTAGTACTTAGTACCATTACTCCACTACAGGAGCACGACCCTCTCTCGTCCGTCCCAGACAGAAGGAGGATTTGGCCTACACCCCCCACGCCCCCACGCTGGCCAGACGGGTTGGGGAGGCCTGATCGATGTTTTATAATATTGTATTTCCCTTAGTCGCCTTGTACGACATCCACGGGGAGAGACGGAGTGATTCTATTCTAGTCTGCCGGAAACCACACGGGCAATTACAAATGAATATATAAGATAATAATCGGACGCGCAGCATGCGCCACCATAGCGAAATTTATTTATTTATTTTGGCCACTTTCCCGAATTGATATCGGAAAACCAAGGTCACTTTACATTACTACATATTTACTACTTTTTGATGTCCTACACGAATCCGAAGTGAGAATTTCGAAATTTTGAGTTTCACCGGACCGGACGGACAGACAGAACGACCGGACGATTTCATAAGCTCAATAAATTTCGCTGAAAATATACGGAATAATAGAGGAGCTCGATGGCGAGGTTACGCGTGACAGCAGCGTCTACTTAATAAATGTAACGTCGACCGTAGAGTACCTATGGGTGCTCAGTTGAGCAGCATGCTTTAAACCCCTTCGATTGAGGGGAGACCCGTATCCCAGCAGTGGGATGAATAAGGACTAACGACGTTACATATTGGTAGTTAACTAGCCTTATGTGCGATGTTGTAAAAAGAATAATAATAATAATATTGTCAGACAAATTACACAGCGCCATCTAGCCCCAAAGTAAGCGAAGCTTGTGTTATGTAAATATATACCTTTTTATTTGTAAATATATTATCTTATGATACATAGAAAACACCCAGACTAAGACAAACAGATATGTTCATGCATACAAATGTTTGTCCTATGTGGGAATCGAACCCACGAGCGTTGGTGTCGAAGCCGCGTCATTGACCGCTACGCCACCGAGCTCGCCGAAGAATAATTTAGTATACTAGCTGATCAGGCGAACCGGAATCCGGGAAATAACGATTTCGCCATATAAATTATTCCTAGGATTATTTTAGTACTAAAAAATAGATAACAACCTATTCTCAGACCTACTGAATCTACATATAAAATTTCATCAAAATCGGTTAAGCCGTTTCGGAGGAGTATGGTAACTAACATTGTGACACGAGAATTTTAATTAGATAAGTACTTATATTATTTGTGGTCCTGGACTGGACACTTCTGCGTCCTCCCAGAATCTGCGCCTTGTGCTCGGGCACCGCTGGCACTGCCCTAGTTCCGGCAATGTTGGTATTTATTTATTTATTTTTTATTGTTTGGGCGACTTACAGCGAAATAAGTGTGGAGTATATAACACTTGTGAGTAAAACTATGCTAATTACAAGTCTCCGCCAATAGAATTACGGAGAAAGATAAAGAACAAACATAGATAAATATATAGGTTACTGCACTGCCATGAGATTGCTAAAGAAACCAAGGTGTCATTCGTAAATGAGCAATAAGTTACAGTTACAAAGAAGCCATTTGCAAGATGTCTCTTTACAGTAATGGTGCTGGTACAGAACAATGTTGTTAAAAGCAGCGGCAGAGCGCTGCAAAAATGAGTTGCGCCTGTAATTGCTGTGGCATTCTGTACATGAAGTCTCACTCGCTGTCTCAGACGGGAATCTTGGATAATAATTCGGAACTATCAACTGATCCATTTGCTATATTCATTAGATAGCATATATCGCATATCTGGCGACGCATATAAAGTGGTAGGAAGACATCGTTTACATCGATGCTCGTATCGTTAGATATTTGATGGGCCATAAAGTCAAGATATCGCAGGATTTTTTTTTGAATTCCTTCGATACGTGCTTCTTTTATTTGTATATTTATTACTTTTTATGTCAGAACAGTCCCATTGAAATAATTTGCTAAAGTTAATTAGGAAAGGGAGGATGAAATATATTAGATGGGCTCACAAAATAGTAATGGGTCGCTTGAAATTCCGTCAGGCTACTTTTAACGTTATTTTGTATTTTTAGCGGATTCCGCTCACGTCCGCTAATTGCGTCCCTAGATGTTATCCCGGGGACGTGCTGGGACATACTGATGAACCATCAATTGAAAAGATATTGCCTTCGTGTAACATTAATAAATAATAAAATTATTGGGAACTCGCGTAGGTTTTAGGTACTTCATTAAATCGAATTAGAGTTAATACATTTATTTAAGGTTTGCCAATACGTTTACAATATATATACAGTAAGTAATGCATGTAGAACAAAACTTATAGGATATAGACTCCATTACAGGCAAACACACCATGCATAATCTGTATCTATAAAAGATAACCATTACTCACTGATTTATCGACAAATAGTTCAAACCACTATTACAGGACGGGGCCCACCACACATTGCCACACTGTGTCTCCTGTGTAGCCAGGATTAACAACGGTGACCACCAAATAAGGCAATGAACAATGAAGTCCATTACAGTCTTAGGGATAAGACTACGGCTGCCTTGGAACGAATTTAATCAGAAGAAATTAGTATAAGTAAGAAGCTTTTGGAATTTGATTTTCTTAGCAATGTGAGAGACAGCAATATGGCAAATAAGGCATTAAAAGCCTAAAGAGATGGCTAGTCAAGTGAAGCTCAACTGCGGTGCACCACGGATTTTAAGTATCCAACACTATTGGGGACCTAAATTGAGTTGTAACACCTTTCTTTTTTTTATTACGTGGGGATACCACGCCGCCCATAAGCGTGGTTATGGCGCACTCTGCTGCCATGGACCAGTGACAGCCATACCGACTAAAACACCACGATCTCCTTCTCTCCGCCATTGGCGAGGCCACGGGAACTGCGATAGCATAACCTCCGCGACCCCGCCGACGGTTGTCCTTGAGGACCCTCCTCCGGAACCCGAGTTTCTCCCCCTCCTCGATTAGTGGCGCACCGGGAGACATCGGTACTCCGACACCAAGGGTTATTTTTTAACGAGGTTTTCTTCCTCGACTGTTTGGGTACGATGAAACCGGCTCTCCGGGCGTTATCAGACATTCCCGGCCTCGGTTTCACCTCCCCCCTCCTTAGTAATTTTATAAAGAGGTTTTCTTCCTCGACCAAATCGCAACAAAGTAGGGGTACCCTCGCTACCTACACTGGGAAGCGCTCCTCCACTGTGCGCCTCACCGTGACCTCTGCTAGCTCAGAGAGACGGGAAGCGCAGACGTCCAAAAGCGTGGACGTGGTGTCCACGCTATCCAGCAAGACAAACGGGCCAACAACAGTCCCGAGCACACGAGGAGGTTTTTCGGCCTTAGCACCCCATTGAGTTGTAACACCTAACCTAATCTAACCTAACACATCGGTACCAATAATATGAATTGCAAAATCGTCTGAACGTTTGGTAATTCTACCTTGTTGCTACCAAATTAGAATAGTATACTACCACAGTATAAGTAATAGTACTATAATACCCCAGATGCAACATGCAACGAATTTATCATGTCGTCCCGTTCTAACCGCTAGACGGATCGGTCTGAAATTAGACATATACAGCTAATATGACGTAAGTACCTGCTAATAAATTATTTTGGAAATTCCCATGGGATACCAGGATACGCGCGTACGAAGTCGCGGGCGCATGGTAGTGCTAAATTAACAAATTATCGAGCGACGACGAGAGGGTCGCAACCTAACTGCCCACCCGCGGTTACACTCTAGTTCAGACTAGGATCGTTAAGTTTAAATCAAATTAACTGTGCTCAATTACGTCCCTTTTAAACTACATTGAACAAATAAATTCTTACATTTGTTTCAGGGTTAAGGCATTGCTAAACATCAGCACTGGGCCTGACGCGAGACTCCGGCACAAAGCAGTGCTGCGAACAATTTGTAGCATCACACAGCAATTTGACACTTTTTAGCCAGTAACTGTATTTTATCTGACCTATGATCACTTTTTGAGCGAATATGTGCAAATATAAATAAATAAATAAATATTCCTGGAGAAATTACACACTGCCATCTAGTCCCAAACTAAGCAAAACTTGTACTATGGATACTAAATAACTGACATATATATTTACATACATTTTTTTATAAATACATACATACCTATAATACATAGAAAACACCACATACATACATGTGTGCACACAAACGTTTGTTGTCTTTGCGGGGATCGAACCCACGCCCTCGAAGTCAAAGTGGCCATTGTTAACCATTGTCGAAACCATTGTCACCGGGCTCATCGCATTTATTGCACATTATTTGACAGCAATGTTATATAATTTGGAATTTTAAAAGCATCAACGCTTTTAGTAGCCTAGTGTTATAACAATAGTTATGATGGCATTATAAATATTTTTAAAATGGATTTGGATGGATTGAAGTTGGCCGAAATCAAATATTTAATTATATCTTATATATAAAAATGAATTGCTGTTTTGTTAGTCTCGCTAAAACTCGTGAACGGCTTGGCCGATTTAGCTGATTTTGGTTTTGAAACGTTTGTCGTAGCCCAAGGAAGGTTTAAACGGTGAGAAATTGTGGAAAATTTTCAAGAAAGATAGTAAAAACAACAATTTTATTTTCCGATACAAAGTGTTCCTACTATAGGCGAATGTCATGGCAACAAAGATGGCTAATCTACCTATCAATAGTGTCATTGTCACAAGGGTGAAATGCAGAAAAGATGTACATTGTCACAGTTGAAGTTGTCCACAAAGTTTTACAACCGTATATTTTTCAGCTTTCAATCAATTTTAATTCTTTATTGAAAATAAAGTGGCTTTTTTATTTGTGTACAACGGCATATTTTTTTTTCTTGATTGTCACAATCAAATAAAAGTTATATATTTTTTCAAATTATTGCAAAATTAACTTTCATATGAATTAAAAATGTCTCACGATTATTTCGCGACTTTGCTTTATCAGAAATACATTTTTTATTGATTAATCTTAACATAATTTCTGTTAAAAATGTGGTCCATTATCTAAAATATGAAATTGCACAGGTTTCAATTAAAAAAAATATGATCCTATACAAGCATTAGCTTATAAAACATTTGTCTCTATTTTTGATAATTTTCATATCTCAGGGTTAGTAACGAGATTTTTTGGCACTTTACTCTTAATTGTACCACTTAACAGTATTTTTTATGAAATGGCAACACTCTCCGAAGAAGTGTAAAAATTATTGGTAGAAATTGCCATTTTATTTCGGAAATAAATTGATGAGAAAATGCATGCGTTAATTGGGTTAAAAATATTTATCAAGGTTAGTAACGCGATTTTCCTCCTTCCGGTAAGTATAATTTGTAAAATATTTGTTGATTTTCATTGTTTATGCAATAAAATGTCTGATGGAACACAAATAATCGTTAATTCAACAGTTATTTTGTCACCAGATATTTTTAAAGTTAGGTTTGTTCAGTTTCGTTCTATCAATTTCGTTACGTTTCGTTGCGTAACGAAACTGAACGCTACTAAGGCTTAGTTCATAATATATTTTTTTGATACAATCGGTATTTGAATTTTTTGTATTTTTATTTAATGTTCTAATAAAGTAATCGAAATATTAGAAGATACACTAACTATGATAATTGTTATATAATAATAATTTTAGAACTTATTGTTTTCTGCGTTTAAATCATTATTAATGCTTTATAAGAAGCCAAAAAATATCTCATTGTATAAGTACAAGTGCCATTTAAATATAAATTTTACGTAATTTTATTTTCTGTGTGTTTATTCTAAATCTGTGTCTTGTATTTTAACGTCGCCAAATTGTGTAAAGGCTTATACTAGATTTAAATGAGTAAGTTGATTTAACTTATAATAACTTCTTTTAGTGCAGTATGTGTGGTCTCAGCCTAACATTATCAGTTTCGTAACTTTTTATCAGTTTCATTACAATATCAGGTTAATAACAATTTCGTTACGGTACATCTATTCTGCATTTCACCCACAAAGGATCGACATATTTGTTGGTTTTTTAACTCTTAATAAGTTTTATTAATAAACTTAAGCTATAAACAATAAGTACAATTCAACTACAAAACTAAAGTACCTAAAATTAAATAATACTTAAAATTAATAAATACATCTAAATGAAAACTAATTAAAATAAACTAAAAACAAAACTCGCATTGTAAATTACAAAAATGTTTGCAATTGTAACCAGAGTCAGCAATGCGAATAGTACCAGAAAATGTGGGCTGAACGCAGAATGAGGTTTGTGGATTCATTGTATCACTTTGCATATGGTAAGACCAACATCACATTATATAGGTCTGTCATGTTAAACAAGGTGATATTACAAAATAAAATGGATCCTTATTATTTATTCTGAAGTACCTAAATCCGTAATTCACATTAATTTTAATTAATTCACATTTGTCGTTTAGTCATAAATTTATATGCCGAGAACTTTCTTTACTGAAGAGCTGCCAAGGGTTTATGTCGACATCCTCCGAGACATGTACCGAAATTCCAAATCTATAGTATAGACCTCGACAGAGGTCTAAACTATGGATTTGGAATTCAGAGACAAAATTCCCATTAACGTCGGTGTCCACCAGCGATCAGTCCTTTTTTGTTCATATTAGGCATATTCTATATATTAGCCTTTCGTGGTATTAGGCGAATTGTCAAGTAGTATCATGGATCCACATGGACCAGCTCTGTGCGGTGGGTTGACGGGTGTTGATGTATGCTGTTATAATTGCACTGGCAGATGCGGATAGAGGGCAGTTGGTGCGATGAGTGAATCCGAATACGGGAAAGATCGTATACTTGGGCTGCAAAACAACAGATCCCACGACCGTGCACATAAGGGCACGTGGTCGAATGCACGGACGGTTTAAGTACTTGGGATCTGTTCTTCGATCATCGCATAGCATCGACTGCGAGATTTCAGTAGCTTGGACTAAGTGGTTTGAAGGAACCAGTATCATCTGTGACTCCAAAATTCCGCCAAGTTGAAAGAACAAATCTATAAATCCAAGATTATACCATTTTATAAGTTAGTAAAGGAGCGCCAATACTTGAGCAACACGTACAGGTGTTGTCTTTCATGGAGTTGATTATGCTGCGTAGTATGCGCGAGGTTTTGTAGAAGGACCGCGTCAAGAATTCTCAGATATAGCAAGCAAATTGCAAGAGACTTAAGCTGGTATTGTCAAATTTTATGGAATGCGGCAACTTAGAAAACAAATGTCTTGCAATGGCACATCCTCCAGGTTCGTGCACTAAAGAGACACAGATCTTAGATCGTATATATTTATTAAGTAGATAGATGTAGGTGAAACAGAGTTCACCGGGTCATCTAGTTATAAATAATAATTCGTTATGGTACTCGTATATATTTTTTAATATTTTTGTCCTTTTACAACGGGCTTTTCCACCAAAACTTTGATCGATTATAAAAAAATATAGGATGTAAGTGGTTCACTACCATCTTTGAGTCAAAGCCAACCTCACCTGCATGTGGGGCACCCTGCTTATTTACTAACGAGGCTTTGGCGAAAGAGAGGTAGAGCACAGCGTATCTTTAAGCTGCTCGACTGGGGACGTACCTCCATCTTACAGAATATCGTTGCCAAATAACAATTCCCTTGACGGTTGTGTTGCTGCGATTGAGTGAGGTTACCAAAAAAGAAAGAGTTGCTGCGTTGGCAGCGGGGGTGGCAGCATGCGAGCGATGTTTCATGTTGCGAGCGTTTATATGGCTACGGTACGTAAGACATGAAATGAAAGATCATGAAAAAGAAATGAAAGATCGCCGACTGTTCTAGTTTTGTATGTTTTGCGATACTGTTAAATATTAGGGTCGGTTCACTTATAACGGAGGATCCGTCGCGTATTGTCGGTCTCGTAACGCCAGAACAGACAAATGTATAGAAAAATACTCGACCATTCACACTCAACCGATGATACGTTAGTGCGTCGAGCGTACAGCGTCTATTCCGTTTCCGTCAACGCATTGTCGGTTTCTTCAGGAGTAATGGCACATCGAAATTTCGTATCTTATTTAGTTATGAAACATTTCACAATCGTAAGCAGTTCATCAAAAGATTCTATGGACATGCGGTAATACTGAATAAATTTTGTAGGATACTTTCTTAAAGTTGCAAATAGACAATTAAATTGGCCACTTGATATTCTTTTAGTATTAAAGGATGCACCCAATATCGACGTTTCCTTTTTCGGTCTTGTACCAAAGCCTCCCAAATAGCAATTATTTCAATAGGCTTCATTTTAAAATTCAATATCACACAACACAAGCACTCTGTAGATGTTAAACGCAGAAACTGACTAGACGCGTAATGTGGCAGGTCTCTTTTGACCGAATAGACGCGACGGATGATACGCTCGACGCATTTTCCGTTTAATTTGAACAGACCCTTAATATACTAAATTTTCATATACTCTATTGCTATAGATAGTTGAAGTAAGCAGAAGAACGTATTTTCATCTTTGTGGTTTTCTTTTTTAACTAAATACGCAGTTGCGTTGGAAAATATTCAGAAACTGAAGAAAGTATCTATGCAGAAAAGTGACTTGTATCTAGACACGCGGTAACGTGTCAAGCCAAGTTCAAGCTAACAGAACTGGCGAGCAGCACCGTGTGTGATATCACACGAACCATTTGGAGCCACTTTTGACACTTTTGCCCCCCACATAACTCAAACTATTTCACATAAACATGTCTTTGGCCCCTATATTGAAACTTGCGAGTTACATAATTATGCCCTCCAAATTTCAAAAACACACCTCAAACAGTTAATTAGATATTAATATCCAAAAATCGCCATTTTTATCATTGACTGACATATAGATCAAAAGTCTAAACCCAGTTCCAGATGACCTAGAAAGTTCAAATTTGGCATCCAGATAGATAGTTGGGTGAAAGGAAAAAATCAGAAAGTAGCAAATTTTTATCATAATATTATATTTTTTCAATTAAAATGATTCTATTAGGAACACTTATACTTATAATGTCTGTAAGCCTCTAATAGTGCTTGTAATAAAAGAATCATCAATCAAAATTGATGAATTTCTTTCTTTCTGGTGACCTCATTCTATCGCAGGAACACAACAACCCTCAAGGGTATTGCTATTTGGCTGCAGTATTATGTGAGGTGGAGGTACTTCCCCAATCGGGCAACTTAAAAAATACGCTATGCCCTACCTCTCTTAATAAGTAAATACCTAAATATCCCTTAATAAATAATATCGGTTTATCTTGTGGGGGTACAGAATACGTAGTATTAAGGTGGGGCCGTCTGTCCTATGATCCGTTATGCATTTCCCGGTCACACACCAGAACTTTCATGTTCTATCAGCCGCTTCGATCACTAATATAGTTATAGTATTAATGATCGAAGATCGGTCGGCAGCCCAACGTTCTATGTGACTACATAGCTCAAGTACTTACGTACATGCAATCGAGTACAATAAACATGATTTATTCCTTTATTTCTTAAAAATTGTAATTTGCTCAAATTTGTCAATTGCCGCAACGGACGAGGCGACGGTCCCCGTCGACTACTCAAAGAGTACAGTCTACAAATTCGATATGCCATTTTGGACCGATAATAGACTAGTTGCCAATGTTCTAAAATTATAAAAACTCTGTATCAGTAACGTAAAATGTATAAAGCTAGAACGATCTCCGATCGTAAAATTTTCTATTTATTTATTTTAAGTTTGGTGGGAAAGTCCATTTTAAAAGGATGATACAGGATGGGCCATGATCTTATTTACAGCTAAATCAAATTTCCCGTGCAAACCCAAGTAATGCGGGGCGCGGGGAGGGTTGAACCCGCTAGCACATTTTTGGGAAATTTTGTGTCAATGGATCGGTTCACTGGCCCGCAACGGGCCAGTGAACCGATCCATTGACACATTTTTGTGTAAAGCATATTTACTTGAATATTAATTTTCTTATTATTCTAAGACGCTTGCTTCGTGTTGAGTACAATTTGCATGATGTAAATCAATGTCCGAATGCAGTTTTAATAAAGAAATGGGTAAAGAAGTTCCAAGAGACGGGATCGACATTAAATGTGAGCAAACCGGCGGTCCACGGACATCACAGACTGAGGAGAACGTGAGTTTCTGCGTCAGTGCGACGCGAACCAGAGTTATCGGCGCTCAAACGTTCAGCTGGTTTAGGACTATCACGTACTTCTTTACGCCGAATTTTGAAATTACACTTCTTCAAGATCCATTTAGCTTTACACAAAAATGTGTCAATGGATCGGTTCACTGGCCCGTTGCGGGCCAGTGAACCGATCCATTGACACATTTTTGTGTAAAGCATATTTACTTGAATATTAATTTTCTTATTATTCTAAGACGCTTGCTTCGTGTTGAGTACAATTTGCATGATGTAAATCAATGTCCGAATGCAGTTTTAATAAAGAAATGGGTAAAGAAGTTCCAAGAGACGGGATCGACATTAAATGTGAGCAAACCGGCGGTCCACGGACATCACAGACTGAGGAGAACGTGAGTTTCTGCGTCAGTGCGACGCGAACCAGAGTTATCGGCGCTCAAACGTTCAGCTGGTTTAGGACTATCACGTACTTCTTTACGCCGAATTTTGAAATTACACTTCTTCAAGATCCATTTAGCTTTACACAAAAATGTGTCAATGGATCGGTTCACTGGCCCGTTGCGGGCCAGTGAACCGATCCATTGACACATTTTTGTGTAAAGCATATTTACTTGAATATTAATTTTCTTATTATTCTAAGACGCTTGCTTCGTGTTGAGTACAATTTGCATGATGTAAATCAATGTCCGAATGCAGTTTTAATAAAGAAATGGGTAAAGAAGTTCCAAGAGACGGGATCGACATTAAATGTGAGCAAACCGGCGGTCCACGGACATCACAGACTGAGGAGAACGTGAGTTTCTGCGTCAGTGCGACGCGAACCAGAGTTATCGGCGCTCAAACGTTCAGCTGGTTTAGGACTATCACGTACTTCTTTACGCCGAATTTTGAAATTACACTTCTTCAAGATCCATTTAGTGCAAGAGTTAAAACCTAATGATCTTAATTTAGGCCAAACATATGCTGAAAAATGTTGGATCGCTTCAGAAGCTTTGACAACTTCTTGTTTTCCGACGAAACCCATTTTAATCTCAACGGGGACGTTAATAAATAAAACTGCAGATATTGGAGCAGCGAAAATTTCAGAGCTAAACATAAAAGACCTCTTCATTCGCCTAAGATAAGGTATGGGCAGCAATTTCGGCTAGAGGAATCATTGGGCCTTTTTTCTTTGAAGATTCTCGCGGTTGTGCAGTTACTGTTAACTCTAATGTGTATGTAAGAATGTTGCGTGAGTTTCTGGCATCATAATTACAGGAATTTGCTGGCTATACTCGGATAAGTGGTTGCAATAAGATGGTGCCACCTGACCTCCAACGAGTCCTTGCCGGTGGTTAAAGATATGTTCCCAGAGAAGCTGATTTCTAAGAGAGGCGACATTCCGTGACCACCCCGAAGTCTCGATATGACGCCAGCAGATTTCTTTTTATGGGGATATTTAAAGAATCGCGTGTACATTTACAATCCAAAGACACAGCTTCAATTAAAAGAAAAGATTAACGATGAGATGTCTGCAATCCCATAGTCTCTTTGTAAGAAAGTGTTTGAAAAATTACAGGTACGGTTAGATGAATGCCAAGGCGCAACAGAGGATATTTGGATGATGTTATTTTTTAGAAGTAAATTCCAGTCTATTACCTTTAATAAAAACAAATATTTTTTTAATATGTCATATGGTTATATTATACAGGGTGGGTCATGAATTTGTTTTATGTTAACAAATTAATGGCTCACCCTGTATTATTAAAAATGCTATAAGTTGCGTTACAGCGCGGTACTAGCTACATAAATGCAATATTTAACATGGCTGTCGTATATGGGTGTCGGATTTAATGCATATAAAATAGCAAGGTGACGTCATGTGACGTCATAACGAGGTGGCCTTTTGCATGTGCGTTTTCTGGATAGTCCAAAATTGTGATTTTCAAGTTATCATATCTAGAGATATTTTCATGCTATTGAAGTAATTCTTTCACTTATAGTTATATTATTGTGAAGTCTTTTTTTTTATACTACGTCGGGTGGCAGACAAGCATACGGCCCACCTGATTTGAAGCGGTTACTGTAGCCATATTAACGCTCGCAGCATAAAATATCGCTCGCACGCCGCATCTCCTTACTTTCTGGTGACCTCATTCACTCGCAGGAACACAACAACCCTCAAGGAAATTGTTATTTGGCTGCGGTATTCTGTGAGGTGGAGGTACATTCCCCAGTCGGGTAGCTTACAATTACGCTCCCTACCTTTCTTTTAGCCAGAGCTTCGTTTGTCAGGCAGCAGGGTGCACCACGTGCAGGTGAAGTTGGCTTTGGTTCAAAGATGTTGGTGAACCCCTTACACCCCCAAAATTCTTCAAATAACAAATCGAAAAAAATAATGTTACTGTTATATGTTATATATAAATGTAATATTAGACTTCTATTAGAATAAAGATGTGTCAGAAGATAATTGCACTATTATTATGGCAAACAAATAAATAATAATTTAAATAAGTTTGCATCTCGACATCAATCCGTAAATTTCCTACTGTTGGGATAAGGTTCCTTCTCAATTGAAGGGGTTTAGAACATACTCCACCACGATGCTCAACTGCGGGTTACTGCATGAATGATTTTATATTTTTTTATATATGAGTATGGGTACTTATTTGTTTTGCTGTCGGTACTTACGGTACTTACCAGCAGCAGGATGCTGGTCATTTTCCAACTACGTCGTAATAAATTTTTAACAATCATTTCTCAGGATAATGGTAGACATAAATAAGGATAAAACTAACATCCTTTATTGAAACTTTTTATTTTCAATTTAAAAAATCTATATATATAAAATTCAAAGTCCTGACTGACTGACTGACTGATATATCAACGTACAGCCCAAACGGCTGGGTCTAGAGATTCCAAATTTGGCACGTAGATTCCTTATGATGTCTAGGGGTACACTAAGAAAGGATTTTTCAAAATTTATCCCTTAAGGGAGTGAAACGGGGGTCCAAAGTTTGTATGGGCAAACAAGATTAGTTGGACTATTTTATCCGAAACTTTACATGAGTACTTCTATAGAGAAATGAGTAAACACGTGTTTCAGGATTTTTCAAAATTCAACCCCTAAAGGGGTAAAATGGGGCGATTAAGTCTGAAAATCGTCATGGGTATTGTTTTTATGGTTTATCGGGTCGCTGATTACGAAAACAACAACTATTTTATGATCTAACATAGCCGACGTGACATAAAATCACCCCTGTGGAGATGCGATGGGGTTGAAATATATAAAAGAAGAAACTGAGTGACTGACTGATATATATCAACGCACAGCCCAAACTGCTGGGTTTAGAGATTCCAAATTTGGCACGTAGGTTCCTTATGATGTCTAGGGGTACACTAAGAAAGGATTTTTCAAAATTCATCCCCTAAGGTGGTGAAACGGGGGTCCAAAGTTTGTATGGGGAAACGAGCTTAGTTGGACTATTTTATCCTAAATTTTACACGAGTACTTCTTTATATAATTGACTAAATACGTGTTTCAGAATTTTTAAAAAGTCAACGCCTAAAATGGTAAAATGGGTCCAAAAAGTCTGATTACGAAAATATCAACTATTTTATAATCCAACATAGCCGACGTGACATAAAATCACCCCTGTGGGGGTGCGATGGGGTTGAAATGTCATAATACCAATATGGGTGTTGCTTCTAAGGTTTTCTGGGATGCGAATTACGAAAATGGCATCGATTTGAAAATATAACATAGTGGACATAAAAATAGTTAAAAGGACTTTTCAAATTTTTCCCCTAAGAGGGTGAAACGGAGGTCCAAAATTTGTATGGGGAAACAAGATTAGTTGGACTATTTTATCTCAAACTCTACACGAGTACTTCTATAGATAAATGAGTAAACACGTATTTCAGGAATTTTCAACGTTCAAGCCCTATTTTTTTTTATGGTTTAGTAAGGTTTAGTTTTTATGGTTTATCGGGTCGCTGAATACGAAAACAATAACGATTTTGAAATTCAATGTGGCTAACGTAACCATCATCCGCTATTGACGTCCGATGGGTTTGAAATGTCTAAAATGGAATACTGAAAATCGTCATGGGTATAGTTTTTATAGTTTATCTGGTCGCTGATTTCGAAAACAACAACAGCTTTAAAATTCAACGTAGGTAACGTGACAATCATCCCCTATTTGGGTGCGATGGGGTTGAAATGTCATAATACCAATATGGGTGTTGATACTATGGTTTTCTGGGACGTCATGGCATCAATTTGACATTACTTTTAAAATTTTACCAGTAAGAGGGTGAAACCGAGGTCCAAAATTTGTATGGGGTAACAAGATTAGTTGGACTATTTTATCCTAAAGTTTACACGAGTACTTCTATAGACAAATTAGTAAATACGTGTTTCAGGATTTTTCAAAATTCAACCCCTAAAAGGGTAAAAAAGGGCCAAAAAGTCTGAAAATCGTCATGAGTATTGTTTTATGGTTTATCGGGTCACTGATTACGAAAACAACAACTATTTAATAATCCAACATAGCCGACGTGACATAAAATCACCCCTGTGGGGGTGTGACGGTGTTGAAATATTATAATATCAATGTGGGTGTTGATTCTATGGTTTCCTGTGACGTTAATTACAAAAATGGAATCGATTTGAAAATATGACATATTAGACACGAAATTACTTCAAATTATTTTTAAAATTTTACCTCTAACACGTGCTTGCCCTGAATTTCACGCGAGCGAAGCCGCGGGCGAAAGCTAGTATTTAAATAAAATCCGGCAAGTTGCCTGAAATCCGTAGGCTTGTTTGTTATCTTAGTGGTATATAAAAAAAAATGGTTGTTTGTAAAGTCAGTTTACGGACGATAATTTTACGTGAAAACGTCATAAGAATACATCGGCCGATGGAGTGGAAGAGAGATAAATGCGTCACAAGCCGAACGCTTAGGCCTATCGTACCTCTGTATCGCTTGTTCCGCGCTCTCGCTTGCATGCTCGGTTCAGGCGGAACGTGATAATGAATCATGCTTTTTCGTGCGTGCAGCCGGCGTTCATCGAATTGTGACGTAATCATGTTAAAAGAAATACGATATTTTTAAAGATTTTACACTTGCAAATATGAAGAAAAATGCGCATCCTGATTGTCGAAAACTTTTTTAATTAACGGAAAAATGATAGCTGTATTGCGATAAAACTTGTAGCAGTTAGCAGAGGAATCTGTGGGCGTGATTAGGAATTTATTTTGTGCCGGCTTTGTGCAAGTTTCTGTGCCAAGCTCTTGCAAACTTGTAATTAGCGAGCTTTGAGCATCTCCGTGAGCTTCGCTTAAATTCTGATGATTAACATTCTTTTGAACAATTTTAGGTTTACAATTTTCAAAAATGTCGCTCAAGTTCGTGGTGAAAATACTTAATAGGTGTGAAAATTTTGAAACATTACAATATTCAAATTTTCTCTTGTTTAAAATACGCCTTTGTTACAATTTCGATCCAAGACAACCGTCTTTTCAGAACTTCCATTAATCACTTTTACAAAAATGTTTATTATGAAAGAAAAAAAACATGATAAGTACTTATTTTTGATATGAAAATTTCGTTTATATCAACGACTACAGAGTACCTATTTACTGCGAGTTTTTTGTTCGCGATCGATCATGTCAACGTAAACAAACCGACCAAATAAAGAAGAACTGTCATGTTGGGAATTTATAAGACGCGTGTTACATATCAAAAAATCAAAAAGGTTTAGTCGCGAGATGCCTACTATCGGCCTTGGTTGACTGTTTTACGTTTTCATACAATTAGTAGCATAACGACTACTTCAGAAAACCTCCAAGCACGTAGTCGCACTATGCCTATTTTTTCGTTTGTGATGGCGGTCGATGCATATCACTTTATGGAGGTATTTTTAAGTTTCGAGAACGTTCGATGGTGGTTCGGAGTGGGGATTCGTGGAGACAACAAAACCGGTCCCCTAAGAGAATCGCCCTTTTTTCCTGGTCGAAGCGTCTCTCCAACCAAAAGCACCCAGTTCGTACGTCGCGCATTTGCGGTTCCACGCCTAAGCTGGAGATTCCCCAGCGCATTGGTAAGCAAATTCCTCAAGCGGTTCGTTCGTCGTCATCTTGTAATCGTGTTACTGAAGACCTGCGTTCGTTTCAGACTTCGTCACCTCTACGAAAGCTTTGGGAGTCCGGGAAGGCCCCGGCGCGTGCGACTACGTGTTTGGAGGTTTTCTGAAGTAGTCGTTATGCTACTAATTGTATGAAAACGTAAAACAGTCAACCAAGGCCGATACCTAGTAGGCATCTCGCGACTAAACCATCAAAAATAATTATATGGTTTACTATGGCTCACATTTTGAAGTGAACAATTCGGCTAATTTGGATATGTAACACGCGTCTGGTAAATTCACAATAATACGAATATTACAGGTTTTTTTTATACTACGTCGGGTGCCAGACAAGCATACGGCCCGCCAGATGTGAAGCGGTTACCGTAACCATATTAACATCATCAAACACATCGCAACATAAAATATCGTTCGCGCGCCGCCACCCCCGCTGTCAACGCAGCGTCTTTTTCCTTTCTTTCTGGTGACCTCACTCACTCGCTGCAACACAACAACCCTCGCCAGTCAGCAGGGTGCACCGCGTACAGGTGAAGTTGGTTTTGGTTCAAAGATGTTGATGAATCACATCCAAAATTTACCTAAAGCGACGTAGTCGTGAGCGGAATAAGAAAACTGAACCACCATATAATTTTAATGTAACTTTACCTCGTTTGACAGAACTATCAGTCAATTGACAGTGAGCGCGAAACCAATTCGAATTCAATATTCATAGTAAGGAAGACAGGATAACGTCTGTCGAGTAAAACTCTAAAGCTATGTCTTATATATATATGATATATCTTATATATATATATATATATATATATATTGCCATAAATAAATATAAATAATATATAGAGATATATAGATATATATATATATATGAAGTTGTATATATTTTTCAAAGCTGAATCATAATAAAATAAAAAAATAAAAAATTTCATAAAAATCGGTCCATTGGCTTTGTGGTTTCCGGCAGACTAGAATAGAATCACTCTGTTTCTTCCCGTGGATGTCGTACAAGGCGACTAAGGGAAATACATTATACCTCCAATAAAACTGTATGACAAACCTCTAAAAAGAGTGAAACAATTTAAATACCTTGGGCACTTTGTAACCGAGGACCTAAAAGATGATGTTGACATGGAGAGGGAACGCAGGGCGCTATCGGTTAGAGCGAACATGTTGGCGCGCAGATTTGCGCGATGCTCGACTGCTGTAAAAATAACCCTGTTCAAAGCATATTGCACATCACTCTACACGAGTAGTCTGTGGGTAAGCTATGCAAAGAAATCGTACAGCGCCTTGCGGATACAGTATAATAACGCCTTCAGAGCACTGTTAAAGCTGCCACGTTTTTGTAGCGCATCTGCTATGTTGCACACGCAGAGGTGGATAGCTTTGGTGCCATTATACGCAAAAAAGCGGCATCACTACTGCGCCGCATACGAGGCAGCAGTAACAGTGTTCTGAGAGCGATAGCCGACGGCGGGGACTGTCCGTTTGTTGGCCACCTAATTAATATTAATTTATCACTCGTATAATATAAGTACTAACACAATTAGATATAAGTATAATAACAAAAATGGATCTATTAGTTTTACCGAAAATAAAACATTTTTATTTATTTATTATCAAATATCGATCAGGCCTCCCCAACCCGTTTGGCCAGCGTTTTGGGGAGCGTAGGCCAAATCCTCCTTCGGTCTAGGACAGACGAGAGAGGGTCGTGCTCCTGTAGTGGAGACTAAAATGAACCTGATGATAATGATGATGATGATTCTTGTTCAATAATCTAACTAGCCATTCGCTATTCTACTACAAAATAGCCAAATATAAAACATGTCTTGTGGTTTGAGTAGGTAGTGAGTTTATAGATCAGTCTATCAGTCAGTCCGCAGCCATTTCTTTTTATTTATTCTGATCACATTTGAATATAAGATACGAATAATATTCAAATTGTAATGAAACTAAAGTGAAATGAATACGGGCCGGCCAATTCACTGGTATCGATGTGCCCTTCTTAGAATTTCATATAAAATTATATTCCCTAGAAATTCAGATTTCGAAAGGTAAAAAGGGCAAGCGTGATCCTTCTAAAATATTTACTGTTTTATTGGTCCGACGTTTCACTACAAAGGTTTAGATCGATACAATATTACTATGCCAGTTTCGTTTATATGTATCGAATATGTAACAAATAATATCGTTCACGAAATATGCACGCAAGAAGCTCGCTATATGAAAGACCGTCAAGCATACGGCCCGCGTGATGTGAAGCGGTTACCGTAGCCGTATGAACGCGCGCTGCTAACCCCACTGCCAACCTTTCATACTCCTTGCCTGGTGACTTCACTCACTCGCAGGAACACAACACCCCTCAAGGGAGTTGTTATTTGGCTGCGGTATTCTGTCAAATGGAGGTACTTTCTCAGTCAGCTTACAAATTCAGGCAATTTGATCTACACTACTTTGCGTGCTTCCGCCACCAATTAGTTCTTGCAAATTACTGCCGGCCGGCACCTCCCCACTACCGTTAGTAGATGCATGCGACCGCCGTGGCTGCTTTGGTCGTCTTTGCTCCAGCTGCTGCGGTCAAAACAGAAGAATCGTGCGACTGCTGCCGCCCCGACTGCCGTGGTCGTCTCTGCGACACGTGTTTCGCCTCTACACGAGGCATCCTCAGGCAATTTGTAGATACAATAACAACAACTACAAATGACAAATAGATCGCACTACCGCCCTTTAAATAGTGTTTGAGGTGTAGTATATTGCTTGTAAATTTGATTTCTGCAAAATAACACCTGAATCCATTATCTAGCTTACAAATACGTTGTACCTACCTCTCTTTTGCCAAAGCCTCTTTGACTAGTCAGCAGGGTGCACCATGTGCAAACGAGGTTGGTTTTGGCTCTAAAGATTGTTTAGAGCCGCTTACACCCCACCTCACCTCACCTTTGTGCACCTATGTTGTCACCTTATTTGTTTTATTTGATGTACAATAAAGAATTATATAGCTGATTTGTCGCCTTGAGTTTCTTGCTAGTTCTTCCCAAGAAGCCCCGTCGCCGCCGGAACTGGCAGTTAAATTCACTTGCACATTCAAGATAGTGTGATGAAAGTGAATCTAAGCTCTGCGGATTTAGAGTTGTAATTATGTATTTAGATACATGTATATTTAATTTGTATGACGTTTCTAAGCCAAGGAATAAAGATATTTTGATTTGATTTGATTTGTTTTGATTTCTATGGGCGGTGGTGATTACTTTTCATGATAACCCACAGGCTCTCCCCCCCCCCCCTCTCATATAAAAAAATGTACATACGAGGTTTTCGCTACGGCGACGAAATCTTTTCGATTTCCTTACATGTCGCTTTATTCTATTTTGGTAGCAACAAGGGAGAATTCAGACGATTTTGCAATTCATATTTTAGGTTGTAGGTCCCCAATAGTGATAGATACTCAAAACTAGAGGTGCACGGCGTGCACTTGTCATCTCTTTAGGCTTCTAATACAATATTCAGTTGTCTAGTACCCATAACACAAGCTTGGCGCTTAATTTGGGACTAGATGGCGCTGTGTAATTGTATACATGTACTAGGCAACTGATATTATACTTACCTTTTTTTTATATAAATACCTACATATTATACATAGAAAATACCCAGACGAAGACAAACAGACATGTTCATGCACACAAATATTTGTCTTATGCGGGAATCGAACCCGCCACCTCGGAGTTAAAGTGGCCATTGCGACCAGCGAGCTCGTCAAACAGAATACCAGTCGCTATCGCTAAGCCAATCGTAGACAAAATTTTAATTTAATTTTAATGGACACTGTGCAACCCTGACACCCCAGGTAGTCATGCTCACTAAAGTGTTTAAACTGGTGGTGGTATGTCGTCGTGAACAGGTGCTGCCAGAGGGGACTGGTTTACCGCGGCTGTCATGATTGCAACGTAAACAATAGGAGGATTTAGGTTAAGTAGTAATAGACAATAATATAATTATTAGCATAATAGCGACGTGCAATTTATAAATTGTAAGAATATTGTAAGATAAAAATAGAACATTGTTAATAAAAGGTACGGATACCGGGTCTGTAGATTGTAATTACTATAAATAAAAAAAAAGGTTAATGGACAAACAGAGTGGTATCAGTACATTCTGTTGCTGGGCCCGGGACAATACGGCAGCAGTAATACGGCAAGTGGCCGTTATTAAAGTATCCAGGTGTATCATAAATGCGACAGTAAGAGTTTGTCGCGCGGTGGGAACGAGGCGGCGTTTTAACGTTGAACGATGTACATTGATTTTGACGTGAAAATTGCTTCCACAGGGAGGCAATTCAAAAAAAACCGGACAAGTGCGAGTCGGACTCGCCCACCGAGGGTTCCGTAGGTACGTAGTATCATTATTAAATTTGATATTTTTCATTATAAATAAGCAATAATGCGTCGAAAAAAATAAATAAAATATATTTTGCAATGTGTACATCAAGCCCTTTCATATGATACCCCATTTGAACTAGTAGTTTCAATTTGAAATTTCGACACTCTATAAAAAATATAGACCCCCTATTTTTTTAGATCTATTTACAAATGTATAGTTTTGAGATTTATTCCTGTACTTGTAGTCTATAACGATGTTACTTGCCAAATTTCATAGTTCTAGGTCAACGGGAAGTACCCCATAGGTTTTGATTCCTTTGAGTGTGTCGAAATATGCGTTTTTTGCTGAATAAACGGCCGTAACTTTTTTCTACGTAAACTTAGCAGTTTGATTTTTTTTTAACTTCATGGGACCGTAGACTTGTGTATACAGTTCAAATTTCAGCTTGATACCTCCACGCATTCTCGACATAGAAATGTTTGACAGACAGACAGACAGACAGACAGACAGACAGACAGACAGACAGACAGACAGACAGACAGACAGACAGACAGACGGACAACAAAGTGATCTTATAAGGGTTCCGTTTTTCCTTTTGAGGTTCGGAACCCTAAAAACGAATGATAACAAAATCGGGGGATACAGGGGCCCTATCGCCGAAGTTGAAGCCGATCATCATCGATTTTGTTGATTCCAAAAATTGGACTTAGGTTAACCGCAGACCAATTTTAGGAATTAGGGACCATGGGGAAGAAGTTTTTTTTTTAATATACTACGTGGGGTGGCAGACAAGCATATAGCCCGCTTGATGTGAAGCGGTTACCGTAGCCATATTAACGCTCGCAACATAAAATATCGCTAGCGCGCCGTCACCCCCGCTGCCACCGCAGGCAGCATCTCCTTTCTTTCTGGTGACCTCACTCACTCGCAGGAACACAACAGCCCCCAAGGGAACCGTTATTTGGCTGCGGTATTCTGTGAGGTGGAGGTACATTCTCCAGTCGGGGAGCTTACAATTACGCTCCCTACCTCTTTTTTCGCCAGAGCGTCGTTTGTCAGTCAGCAGGGTGCACCGCGTGCAGGTGAAGTTGGCTTTGGTTCAAAGATGTTGATGAACCACTTACACCCCAAAGTTTGTCAATAACTTTAAAGTTATTGACAAACTTCTTCAGCTTAGTCGTAGAGCTCTAGGGTTTCTACCAGCTAAGCTTAACAGTATTACCACCAGCCTACTCTGAAGATTTATTTTTGCGAGCAAAAAAACCAATGGTATGCGGCTTCAGCTTCGGCGGTAGGGCCCATGTTTGATGTTGCAGCTACAAATCTATCATCTCCATCGAAAATTCAATCACACCACTGGATAGATGAAGGATCAAAGAATTTATTACGCTAAGTAAGGACTATGGCACATCGCGTGTGGGGGCGGGGGAAGCGCTGCCATTTTGAGATAATTTTAGTGCATATAACGTATTTATTTATTGGACTCTCTCTACACGTAGAGATGTAGCGTCTCTTTGCGTTCTATACAAATTATATCACGGGTAGTGCTCGGATGAGCTGTTTGATTTAATACCTGCCGCTGAATTCCACTATCGTACAACTCGCCATAAATTAAAATTCCATCCATATCATCTTGATAATTGGCGATCTACTACAGTACGTTTCCTAAGACATTTTATACCACGAACGGTGAAACTGTGGAATCAACTTCCCTCAGCGGTATTTCCGAAAAACTACGACATGGGTGCCTTCAAGAACAGAGTTTTCATTTTCCTTAAAAGGCTGGCAACGGATCGGCGACCCCTTGGTGTCGCTGGTCTCCATGGACGGTGGTGATTGCTTTCCACCAGGTGACCCACATGCTCGTTTGCCCCCCTCTCACATAAAAAAAAAATTAGGTACAACACACGGCAGTGTCCATGACACAGTATAAACAAAGGGGTTTTTTTATACTACGTCGGGTGGAAGTCAGTTTTTAACGACAACTGTGGTCACGTGATTTGAACTCGCCTACGTCATCAACTGTATTTTGTATGGAAAATGACAGATTTTGACAACTGAATTCGTGACGTCGTCTTGGCAACCTAAGGGAAGAACATAAGATGTGACACTCTACTATGGATAAATCCGCTATTTAGGCAGTTGAAAAAAAAAACAAAAAATCAAAATTAATGTTAATTAGATTATACCGCCAAAGTTTGGATATAGTGCACTCTGCCCGCATATGAATGAAACTTTTTCTTTATCTATCTCTCGGTCTCCATAAAGTAACAAAATTGATATCGGAGCGTTCGCGTATTTTCGGAATATGGACCCATTGTCAGAATTGAAAAAAAAAAGGTTTGATTTATAGCATTAGTAATATAATAAGAATTCATTATTTATCACTCTCCATCGAAGAGGATTTAGACCTGAGAGCATATTCGTCCATGCTGCTCAACTGCGGTTTGGCGCAGCCCCACTGACTTGGCTCAACAACTGTCATCTAATGACAACACCCGGGACTGACGGCTTAATATGCCCTCTGAAGCATAGAGGAGCTCGAGAATTCGAGATAAATAAACCCATTCATGGGCCGGTCCCCGTGAACCCGGCCAGCGTGGGGAGTGTAGGCCAAATCCTCCTTCTGTCTGGGACGGACGAGAGAGGGTCGTACCTCTCGAGGGTAGTGGAGACTAAAATGACCTAATGATGATGGGCCGGCTACGGTTGACGTTGCTTAACTTGCGTGTTCGACACACACACGCATCGAAGCCATCGAGCTCTTCAAGTTAGAGGTCGAGTGAATCGTATTTAATGGAATACCGCAACCAAATAATAAATCCCTAAAGGCCTAGCGGGTTGTTGTATTCCTGTGAGTGAGGTTACCAGGAAGAAAGCAGTTGCTACGTTGGCAGCAGAGGTGAGGATGAGGAGTTATTGCTTCACATCAGGTAGACCGTTTACTTGTCTGCCTACATATAAAATCTATGCACGAGCTGTACGCAGTTTTCAAGATATCACTTACAGACTCATTCATTCAAGTTTACATCCAGTTCGCAGCTCAGAGTCAGCTAGACAGCGGGCCGCAAACAGTTTCTGTAATAACTATTATGGCTGTTTGGATGTATAAAGGAATAGGTTCTATTTAAATCTAATTAACAAACCTTAGTAAAGTAGTAAGTTTTGGTGTGTAGGTGGTCCATCAACATCTTTGAACCAAAGCCAACTTCACCTGCACGAGGTGCACCCTGCTGACTGACAAACGAAGCTCTGGCGAAAAGAGAGGTAGGGAGCGTTATTGTAAGCTACCCGACTGGGGAATGTACCTCCACCTCACAGAATACCGCAGCCAAATAACAATTCCCTTGAAGGTTGTTGTGTTTCTACGAATGAGTGAAACCAGAATGGAAGGAGATGCTGCTTCTGCAGCGGGGGTGGCAGCACGCGAGCGATATTTTATGTTGCCAGTGTTAATATGGCTATGGTAACCGCTTCACATCAGGCGGGCCGTATGCTTGTCTGCCACCCGACGTAGTATAAAAAAAAAGCAGGCCGCAAACAGTTTGTGTAATAAGGTTGTTTCGATGTATAAAGGAATAAGTTTAGTTAGATTTCAATAGTTATTTGCATACCTCATATACCCACCGCAGCGGAGCAATGTACACAAACCAGCTACTACCAACAATGCGACCTGCATCCTGCACGCTGGTCCACGGGAGGCTGCGCGATCTCCCGATCAATAGCGGCACCTCCCGCGCCCGCGCCCCGCCCAGGCTTAGTACCGCGCCCTCCTCCGAAACCGAAACACATCTGGGGATTTTTTTAATGGATCACGTTTTTTAATTTACCTCCATAGGGGTTTTCAAACGCGCCACGCTCCGGTATTACTGGAGATGGAAGTTTTCTAAGGTAAGTCTTTTATTATCGAGGATGATGTAGATGGTGATGTGGAGTGACAGGTGTGAACGTGCTATCATCCCATATGGGTGTTGTTGCAGATGATTTATGTATGATGAATTGAAATTATTTTGTTATCGATTAAAGTGCCTTCAAGATCGAAAGTAATTTTAGAATTCAAGACGTAAAATATTTTTCTTCAAGTTTGTTGAGTTACTAAATCGCAGTGACGGCATTTCATATGTTTTATGTATAAATTAGGATTATAAAAAATAATGTACTTAGTTTTCGTTTTAAAACTCAAAATGCCTTGTGGTTTAAATTCTTTCAAAGTAAAAAGATTATGCTGTACAATATGAATTGACAGGCGTCCGCCCTCAACATCGTACGCTATCAAGATATTTTATGACAATTTCCAAAAAAGGTTTTTACAAACTACTAGGAAGATTCCTACATACTTTCTAATTTATAGGACCAGAGGGTTTGACTATTTTTTTTAGTAGGAAAAGGCCCGTGTAGTTATGTCGAATGTCCATATTGGGTGGGTACCACCGTCGCAGTCGGGAACCTGGGGCCGAATAATTTTGATTCTAAAAATAGGTCTTACCTTTAAGGTATTGACAAACGGCTTAGTCTGTAAAATTCCAGGATTACCAGCTAAGTTAAATATAAGTGCCGTAAATCTAAGTTGAAGTTTGGTTTTTACAATCAAAGTATTCGATGGTAATCGGTTTCAGCTTCGGCGGTAGGGCCCATGGTTCTCAAAGTTGTGGAAGAATATGGCAACCTGGGACAAACAGTTCATTCAGGCAAATCCAATGTCTACACAGAGTTTTCACGTCAGAGAAATTGCGAGAGAACTTTTTTTCCAAACAATTGGTAAATAAAACGGTCTCCACCATGGATGGACACACAGATGGAGTGACGATCTGGCTAAAGACCGAAAAGTACTTTTAAGCGGCGCAAAACCAATAATTTATTTATTGAGACGAACTTCTTAGCTTCCATGGATTCACCGTGCGGGTGCCGGGTCCATCGTGTGGCAGAGAGAGAAACCCAAGCAGATCCCGAGACTTGTGACACGCGTGTAGGTTTAAGGGGCCTCTTTCCGACGTACATCAACACTCACCTTCACTACTTGTGTTTCTCTCCCTGCCCTGCCAAATCTGGTATGAACCTGCTAATGCAGCTTTAGATACTCGTTCTAGTATAGAACTTACTGCACTTCTGGACAAGCCAAGGTCTTTCAGCAGGTTATAGAGAGATTTTGCTGGTATACCTCTCGCTCCTACTTCTACAGCGTATAGATTAACTACATAGCCGCTTTTTGTTAATTCGTTTAGGAGGTCATAATATTTGTTTTGTTTTATCGCGTGGTCTTTGGGTATGTTAGTTTTTTTATTACAAGTCAAATTCAGAAAGCTTCCTACACATACTAATTTCTTCTGATTAAATTCGTTGTGAGTTCCAAGACAGTCGTAGTTTTACCCCCGGGACTGCAGTGAACTTCATTGTTCGTTGCCTTTTTGGTTGCCGCCGCTAGCTACTCATGAGACACAGTGGTCGAATTGTGTGGGTGAGCCCCAGGTTTCGTTATAAAAAATTAGTAAATTTATTAAATAATTAATAATAATCAATTAGTCTATGGCCGCCACCGTGGTGACAGGCAATTTTAATGTCATTTTCTTGAATAAATAATTTTATAAAATTATAACAAAATTGAAGTGAATTTTATCGATATTGAAATGTTGTTTGGCCTCTTTATTTTTTAGACAGTGATTTTCTATATAACGGAGTTTACAGTTCAATGGTAATTTGGTGTAACATAACTGGGCGAAAGTCTTGGTATAAATCAAATCATTATCGACAATATTACAAAGGCATAATGTATGAAATAAAGGTTTGGACATTCGACGCCCAGTTTGAAATATATTATAAATATTGCCAAGTTTCTTAGTCGCATGCAGTTTCCTAGTCCAAGTACCATTATGAAGATTTGGCTCTCTGGTGCGACAACGCTTTAAGAAGATGGACTCGAATCCTGTTATCTCTGTGGTGACAGCCAGCAGTCGCGTTTGAGAGAATTCTATAATTTAATTTATTAGTCATATATATTTTTAATTAAACTTATTAGGTACTTCTATTAATTTAGTTTAGTTATTTTATATTACATATGTCAACGCTTAACGATAATGTAGTGTACAACCAGGCAAGTGGCCCGTCATCAGGTACCTTTATTCAATGCAACAAGTGCTCCCAACCTCGTTTTTTTAAAGGTCAGAGAGGACTTAATATTCATTTAGCAAGAATCCACAAGACCCATTTAGATAATGACTCTTTCGACCTACATACAGATAGCTTCTCTATAAACCCCACCCAGTTACAAACTTCTGTCACAAATTTAAAGCCCTTTTGTGAACATTTATCAAATTTAAAAAACACTGTTCCGATTGTTAAAAGAATCCCGCGCGGCGCCCGCATAACCGTAGCCCAAAGCCTCGTATCACATATTGAGAATGCAGTAGACGAAAATACAGAACGGGCTTGGCAGCACTTGCTCACTTTCCCTTACAGAATTTTACATGTAAATAAGGGAAATACAAAGACTTCTTTTACATCTTCCATCAAACAAAACTGCACCAACTCTGATTCAATTCAACTTTCTATTTCATCATTATCTAACATTCCAAGAAAAAAATACTATCGTTATATTGAATCTAAAGTAGGGGAAGGTGACATTAAAGGTGCAGCCCGATTATTGTTTTCTGATGACGCTTTGGCTCCCGATGGTCCTGATACGGTTTCTGCGTTAAAGGATAAACATCCACTTCCAGCCCCAGACTGTCGTCTCCCATCGCTGCCGGATTGTAATATCCCACCGCTGCAAACTTCTCCGGATGGTGTCTATAGAGCGGTTTTTTCTTTCAGGAGTGGTTCAGCTGGTGGATTGGACGGTCTTACCCCACAACATTTAAAAGACCTTTTGGGATGTGGCTGTGCAATCACAGCTGATAAACTTCTGAAGGGATTGACCGCTCTTGTGAACCTGATGCTATCAGGTACTGTGAATAGTGACATCATTAATGTCCTATATGGTGCCAATCTATGCGCTTTGAAAAAGAAAGACGGCGGTATCAGACCTATAGCAGTAGGAATGACATACCGTCGTCTTACTTCGAAAATTTGCTGCAAAGTCATCACGCCCACCCTTAGCCAATACTTTCAACCACATCAATTAGGTTTTGGTACTAGGGGTGGTTGTGAAGGCGCTGTGCATTCTTTACGTTCCTTTTTAGAAGCTCAAAGCGGGGAGGTACTGCTGAAAGTGGATGTTAAAAATGCCTTTAATTCCATAGATAGGGGTGTCTTGCTTACACAAGTACAGTTAAAATGTCCATCGATATATCCATATTTATGGCAATGCTACAGTTCGCCCACTAATTTAATGCACAAAAATAATACCATACTTTCTTCTGTTGGGTGTCAGCAAGGCGATCCCCTCGGTCCTGCAATCTTTAGTCTCGCAATTCATCAATCTATTAGTACCCTAAATTCTAAATTTAATGTTTGGTACCTCGACGATGGGACCCTTGGTGGCGACGCTTTAACTGTTTTAGGGGATCTCAAAATTTTGTTACAAGACTTTCAAAAAATTGGCCTTAATTTAAATTTCAGTAAATGCGAACTGTTTATTTCGGACAGTTGCCGCAATAGAGACCATATAATTAATTGTTTTAATACTGTATTGCCAAATATCAAAATCATTGATAAAACATCGCTTCGCCTTCTGGGGTCTCCCATCTTCGATGACTCTTTTTCTTCTTTTATCGACGAGAAAATTCAAAATTTCAATTTCATTAAAGACCGGCTTCAAAAGATTGATATCCATATAGCTTTCTTTATTATTCGATATTGCCTTTTTGTACCAAATTTTACATATACATTACGTTGCTCCCACTTCTGGAAACATCCACATCTTCTTTTTAAACTTGACACTTTGGTGAAAGATACTCTTTCGGCAGTTCTCAATATAAATTTTAGTGAAAGATCTTGGAACCAGGCTTCCTTACCTATAAGGTTTGGTGGTATTGGTATACGCAAAATTTCCAGTGTTGCTTTGCCAGCTTTTTTGTCTTCCGTTCATAGTATCGAAAATTTAACAAAAACAATTTTATGTGACAGCAATTTAGAAATCAGCTATGCAACGGAAGCCAAGACTGCATGGTCAAGCTTAAATCCAAATTCAAATTTTCCTGTTACTTCTTACTCCCAAAGACAATGGGACGAGCCGCTTTGTAGAATTCTACGGGATAACCTAATCCAAACATCCGTTGATTCTACGGAGCGAGCTCGTCTCTTAGCCGTTTCGGAGTGGGAGTCCGGACTTTGGTTGCAGGCCATACCTTCGGCGAACATCGGGACCTTACTGGATGACACCTCATTTCGATTAGCCACGTGCCTTCGTATAGGGGCACCCTGTAATATCCCCCATCGTTGTCCTTGTGGTACCGTCGTCGACCGGCTGGGGCATCACGGCCTCTCATGCAGAAGAAGCGCTGGACGTATGTCTCGTCACGCCGGCCTTAATGACATAATTCGACGGGCTCTTGTCAGCGTCTGCATTCCAGCCATTTTAGAACCTAATGGTTTGGTTCGAGACGATGGCAAGAGACCTGATGGAATGACTCTGTTGCCCTGGAGGCTGGGACGTGCCTTGGTGTGGGACGTTACATGCGTCGATACCCTGGCCTCGTCCCACCTCACGGCTACAGGGTCTAAGGCCGGTGCCGCAGCGGCTTCTGCAGAATGCCTCAAACGCCGCAAATATAGTAATTTAAGCAACAGTTACATATTTGAGCCGTTTGGGGTAGAGACCATGGGGCCGTGGGGCCCGTCAGCCCACAAATTATTTAGGGATATTTCAAAAAAATTGGTCGACACGTCCTATAACCAGAAGGCTGGCCATTACCTTGCTCAGAGAATAAGTATAGCTATCCAGCGAGGTAATGCTGCCAGTGTTCTGGGGACACTGCCGAAAGACAACGATCTTGGGGATATTTTTTATTTGTAAGTTTTGTATTTATTTACATATATATTTTTTTTTTATCCCATAAGTTTTTCTTTGGTTTTTAGATTAATTAGATAGGTTTTTAGATTAGTTTTAGTTTAATGTGTTTTTATTTTAATAATGTTATTAGTATCATAATAATGTCTATATTAAATAAGGAATTATACACAATACAAAGTCTACTAAAGACGAAAAAAAAAACCATTTACTTCCGTAAATCGTAAAAAGAATTTCAAACTTTGGACGATGTTTTTTTTTCTGTTAAGTTATATTTTTGGGTGCGTACTGGACGGTTCCAGATATTTTTTTACCTCGAGATAGGATAGGATAGGTTACTTTTTGCTTCATCCGATGCATCTCATGTCCTCTGTCTCTCTGTCTCTCTGCTCATACTTTGAAACAACTGATACCATTCAGTAAGTCAGGGGGTGTAAGTGGTTCATCAACATCTTTGAACCAAAGCCAACTTCACCTGCACGCGGTGCACCCTGCTGACTGACAAACGAAGCTCTGGCGAAAAGAGAGGTAGGGAACGTCATTGTAAGCTACCCGACTGGAGAATGTACCTCCACCGCACAGAATACCGCAGCCGAATAACAATTCCCTTGAGGGTTGTTGTGTTCATGTGAGTGAGGTCGCCAGAAAGAAAGGAGAAGCTGCGTTGGCAGCGGGGGTGGCAGCGCGCGAGCGATATTTCATGTTACGAGCGTTAATATGGCTACGGTAACCGCTTCACATCAGGCGGGGCGTATGCTTGTCTGCCACCCGACGTAGTATTAAAAAAAATCAAGTCATAACATGTGCCGGAGATATTCAACTCCCTTGAAAGTAAAACGCGTTGGAGAAGTTGAAATGGCAGTGGGCAGGACATGTAGCCCGAAAGTCAGATTTGTGATGAAAGGACGTATTGGAGTGGAGACCGTGGTCGCAAAAGACCTAAAGGAAGGCAGATGAGGTGCAGCAGCACAGATGAGGTGGAAAGATGACATAGTTGCTATGGCGGGATACAACTGGATATCAATTTCCCATAAATTATAATTTTAACAAAAAATAACCAACTCCACAAATTACTTGGTTGGGCGCCTTCCTTCTAGATGGTCCAATAACCTTAAGAAACCAGCTGAATGGCGGAGGATCGTATCTGGTGGAAGGCATTGGGGAAAGCTTATATGATTACATCTAACAGTGGGTATATACAGGCTGATGGTGATGAAAAAAATATGTCTTTCAAATAAAAAAACGTTTTTTTTTCAAATCTGTTTATAAATGACAAAGTAATGAAGTAATAAACATTAAAAAAAATACAGCCGAATTGAGAACCTCCTCCTTTTTTAGAGTGAAAATGAAACAAAATGGAGCGGATTGAAGGAGGCCTACGCAAATAAAAATTGGTTGAATAAGGCTTAAGATGATGATGAGATGAAACGCGCCGGAGTTATCCATCGTTGACTTTGTGGGTTCATGTACATGGACATACGAAGCATGAGGCGGTAGCACCACAATACCACGTCTCTAATGCTCCGAAATGCCGTCTTGATTGTTTCTTACTAGTTTAAACTTCACTGCCGTACAAAACCACAACCCTCACTCCTACTGGTATAGCATTCACGGATCCGTATTCTAAGCTTGATGTTTATCAATTGGCAATAGACCATTTATCTCATCTAGTTAAAAAATGTACCGGTGATCTCAATCTGGGTCTTATTATTTTTTTATGCCTGATATCGCCTGATGGCAAGCAGTTACCGTAGCCTATGAACGCCTGTAACACCAGGAGCATCACACACGCGTTGCCGACCCTGTAAAAACCTCTTCACGCCCTTTTTGAAGAACTCCATGCTGTAGTCTTCTGAGAAAACCTCGACAGGCAATTCATTCCACAGCTTGACAGTACGAGGGAGACAACTTCTATGGAACCGCTTTTAGCATTAAGTCCGCCTTTTGTACCATTCATCTTATTGTGGTCAATTAAGTGTTTAAATAAATAAACCGCACAGTACGCGACCACTTAGGCTCCAATGTGTGAGGTTGAATTCCCTATCAATGGCGAGCGGTGCGACTGTAGAAGGAGGTCGCGGGCAAAAGCTAGTGTCAAATAACTCTTCTGAACACACCCCATTGTGCAATCGGTAGAACCCACAAAGTGACGCAAAATCTCTTCTCAGACTTAAAGGTACCAGACTGTCTGTCAGTTTAGAATCGTCAACAATCCTCACACCAGGCCTTTGAATTGAGTCACAAGGTACAAGCTGGTATCTAGGCGCTCCCGCCCATAGATGACAACAGTACTCCATATGCGGCCGTATTTGAGCTTTGTAAAGAAGTCTTTGCCGCGGGTTGAAGTACTGCTTCGCCCTGTTGAGCACACCTAGTTTCTTCGACGCCAGCTAGACCTTCCTCTCCAGGTGGCATCGTAACTGAACTAAACCGATTTCCAATCCGAGTACTATATACGTAGTTAGTTTACTTTTATACGCTTACTGTGTTTGCGGGGCAGAAAACAGTAAAGTCATAATGTTTAGGCTTTATTTGTCACCCGAGTATAAAAAAATCTCATTTACGTAATGTTCACACATTCTATTTTATTACACTGTTCATAGCATTTCAACCGATTTTATGAAATGGCATGTCATACGGCTCATACGGTTTTTTTATGTCTCCCAAAAGTATAAGGTTTATGATGAACGATAAATTTGTGAAACGACAGGCACGTATAATAATACCACATATTTTTTTTCCTGAAAATATTCCCCTGTTCTTTATAAAATAACAACCACAATTACGTCTTAACTTAACCAAATGAGCTGTCGGTCTGAGAGTGGACGTGAGTATTTTTCTTTACCCACTACTGGGATACGGGCCTCCTCTCAATTGAAGGGATTTACACCACCACGCTGCTCAACTGCGAACTGGCCTCCAGTGTTTTCAAGCCGCCAAAAGGCCACTGACTTGGCTTAACGACTACCATCCAATGACAACAGGACCGAAGGCTTAACGTGCCCTCCGAAGCACGTACTTTTTTACACATATCAAATTATAATAAGATAAAAACCAATACATACATAACTACAAACTAAAATAAGTCTAAAACACTGTTAAAAACTATCCTAATACCAAACGTATTCTAAATAAAAATTGGTTGCCTGTAAAGTCGGTATACGGGCGAAAGTTTTACGTGACAACGACTTTGAGTGGTAAAATGTTTTCGAGTGGAAGGGACGCATGCCTTTCACTTTTTATGTCTGTCTCTCTCGCTCTTAGAAGGGACGCGTGCCTTTCACTCGCTCTCATTGTAAGCGCATAACGTGAGCCAGTTTCTTGAAGTGTCACCCGGCTAACCAATTTATAAGACGTTGTCACGTCAAAACCTGGGTCTCCTAAGCAAGGCAAGCCCAAAGGGCAAGCCCATAAGGCATAAACCTCATTAGGCAGACTGCAGCGTTTCTTTGCTGAAATGACTATGGGTAAATAAAATTATCCATAGTCACACTAGTGGGACTACTTGATGTGACTATGGATCGGGCGGGAAATTGTCTGTGCGCTAGAATGCAGCATGAGCGAGGATCACCAGTCGCGTTTCGCAGGCGCTTGCTGAGCTCCTTAAAAAGCCCGTGCGCGCCTTGAGCCCTGACCCCACGGCCCGAGGGTTTCGACGCAAATGCGACAAATTCGTTTTCGGCGCCGAGGCCACTATTTGCCCGACTTAATCCGCTCGCGGATATCTGCCGCTGCACCTGCTTGTTTACTAGTCGCCGGGAGGTCGCAATGTATTGGTTAAGTGCGGAATCATTTTTTGCTTTTCCTAATCTAAAGTCGCTATACTCGTACACGTTGGCCGAGCGTTGCCGAGTGATGGCCAACGCCAACATGTAGACTATTGTTGACAGCCTATTTGCTTTGCCTTGTCATCAATCGGTGTCCGGCTAGTTGGCCGAGTGAAGCCAAGCGCCAACGTGTGTAGAGGTTCTACCGTCGAAGCCTGATTCGATTTCGAGTTAAGCTGGGAATAGTTTTTAGGTCTATTAGTTCTCTAGGTAGGTCAAACCAACAAATAACCAAAGAGAATCCCGGTCACGAGAGAGGAAGGTATCTTGTCCACTCGAATTTTGACTTGACGTCACATGAATTGATGCAATAACACTATATATAGACGTAGCGCACCATGACCACAGAATAATATACTCTACCATGACCCCGCGTAACACGTGTTACGTCACTTGTATAGTAAACATAACATATCCCGCGTTACGTGACGTCACATGAGGGGACAGCCGTGTTACGACATTCGTTGACATTTCTACTTGTATTATATTGACGAGACCGGTAGTCGAATGGCTGGCAATGGCTACTTTGACCCAGGATCACGGGTTCGATCCCCGCACAAGGCAAACATTTGTGTGCATAAACATATCTACTTGTCTTGGTCTGGGTGGGTCGATGTATTATAAATATGTAAGTATTTAAAAAAATGTATTTAAGCATTTATTAGTTGTCTAGTATCTATAGTACAAGCTTTGCGCTTAATTTGGGACTAGATGGCGCTGTGTAAATTGTCCAGAAATATAATATAAAATATAATTATTATATTTGAGGTGTAGTGGCGGTTCCTGTAGTTTACTCGTGTAAACGCTTGTAACATGAAATATTGCTCGTGCGCTGCCATCCCCGCTGCCAATGTAGCGACTCCTTCCGACCTGCCCCCCTAGCCAAGTGTAATTCGTAGCGTAACGAACGTTAGATAGATCACGTGACATTTGTCAATTCTCATACTAAAATATTCGATTTTGACAAACTTTTGGCTGGTAACTCACTCACTTGCAGGAAAAAATCCTCAAGAGACTTGTTATTTGGCTGCGGTATTCTGTCAGTAAGAGGTACTTCCCCAGCCGAGCATTTTATAAATACATTGTGTCCCACATCTCTCTAAATAAAAGCAATAAAAATGATATAAACTCGCACCACGCCGTGTGCCTAAGATAAACTGACCAATTATTTTTCAACTCAAAACGTGATATAAGTTTTTATACCCCAATTGGCTGATTAACAATGAAAATAAACACAACTTCTTAATTTAGAAAAAGTGTAACTTAATTCAATTAGTATTTACTATTATTATATTCAGTTGTCAAAAATAAAAATCAATCACCAGTTCATCAGCTTAAATTACATGAAACAAATTTTCACGAGCTTCGTAATTTGAAATTTTCACGCGGTTTCGGAAAACGTAACTATTTTGCGTCCCGGTGATTTTTTGGAGACAACGGGACAGGTGACCGAGAAAACGGACAGTCCCGTTCAAAACGGGACGTATGGTCACTTTAGCCTAAGAGCTTCGTTTACCTGCTAGCGTTCGCGTTGGCGACTAAAGTCGATATATAACATACCAAATCTAACCTAACCTAGTATTTCTGTGGCTCATTTAGTGTTTTTTGTGGCTCATGTTATTACTTTCCCTTCATTTTTTGCTTACAAGACACGTGTAAGACAAATAGAAACATATAAAAAATCAAACGCAAAGTCAATTTCCCAGAGAGTAATATTATTTTGTTGTGTACAAATTGCTGATCGTCACCTCTCTGGACCAGTGCTCGATAAATGTCAAAGGTCGAGTGTTATACGAAATTTCAAGAGACATTTTCGCGTTTCAAATTTTCCATTAAAATTAACTTGTTTATTAAACTCAAGGATATGGGGTCATTACTAATGCGCAAAACAAATGTCTATAGTTACATATTTATTTTTTTTATGTGAGAGGGCGCAAAAACGAGCATGTTGGTCACCTGATGGATAGCAATCACCACCGCTTATGGACAACTGCAACACGAAGGGATCGCTGATCCTTTACCAGCCTATACAGCCTTTCTTTCTGGTGACATCACTCACTCGCAGGAACACAACAACCCTCAAGGGAATTGTTATTTGGCTGCGGTATTCTGTGAGGTACTTCCCCTGTCGGGCAGCTTAAAATATACGCTATGACCTACACTCTTTTCGCCAGAGCCTCGTTTATCAGTCAGGAGGGTGTACCACGTGCAGGTGAGGTTGGCTTTGGTTCAAATATCTTGATAAACCACTTACACACCAAATTTTTGAATAATTTTAATCACCTAGAGCTCCCGATTGATGATAATCCTTGTGTTGCATAGCCTAGTCATTAATGCATCCGTCCATAAGTTTCTATGTTGCTGCATATCATCCATTTATGACCATGACATTTTATATATAGACGGGTCATGGGCGAACCTCACGGCCTTAAAAAGTAGCAACAAAGCGCTTACTCAAACTATGTCTCTTACTATAGCAGTATAATTACTACACTGTTTAAACAGGAAGGCATTTTTATCTACAACTTTTCAATTGTTTTTGATTAGCGCTTGCCGCGACGATAAACAGCGCGTAAATGTGTGAATGTCGGGCAATTACCTTCCTTTCGCCTTGCCACAATAAAGGCACAATAAAGGTAGAACGCATATATAGGTAAAAAACTACTTCGTTTATAACATTTTTTTGTATATTTATTTATTTACTCGTGAAGGAAACTTAGAAAACTTCTTTGTCAGTCCCCTTACTACCATCTCTTATTGCGATTCAATAATTGAATAGATTGCTTATTCATACCAATGAATAAGCGACTCTATTGCATTTGAAATAGAGTCGCTTATTCATTGGTATGAATAAGCATTCTATTCAGTTAATGAATCGCAATAAGAGATGGTGGTAAGGGGGCTGGTTATCCCATTGGGGACGACTAAATTCGGTCCACTTCAACCCCACTAAGACACAAGTCTGAGCGTTTACTGCGAAAAAGCCATTTATACTGTCTTTGATGAGGTTTAAAAACTGTACAGGAGAAGCGAGGCGGAGCACGCTCTAAAGGTCTAAATTCCTCTACAGCATCAGGATAAGTGTGTTTATATTTAGTGATTTTTTTTTGTGACTGACCACAACATTTAGGTGTAATATAAACTATGCTATGATATATATATACTAAACTTAATATTTAGAAATAAAATATTTACAAATAAACAGAAAAAATACCGGCCAAGTGCGAGTCGGACTCGCGCACGAAGGGTTCCGTACCATTATCACGCAAAAAGCGGCAAAAAATCATGTTTTTTAGTATTTATTGTTATAGCGGCAACAGAAATACATCATCTGTGAAAATTTCAACTGTCTAACTATCACTATTCATGAGATACAGCCTGGTGACAGACAGACCCTAAAAATGGTATGTGAACCATTGGTAAAGGTGGTATGGAACCCTAAAAAGGAAGAAAAGAAAAAAAAATATATACGAGTTTATCGATGACATTTGCGAACTTCGAGAATGTCGAAATATCAAGTGAAAGCTGAAAATGATAAATAAAATAAAAGCATATCTATAGTTGCAAATGCCAAAGGTTGTATCTACGTATTGCGGGATATATTCAACAGAGGAAACGAGGGAAAATTACTCCTGTCACTTACCACTTTAGGGAGGTTCCACACTGAATATTTTATATGCCATTGTCACCGGCTGCAATCTCAAAATGGCAAGGGATCACCACCGGTCCGGTCTGCTCCTGCGCGATGCAATAAATATTTAGAATATACTCTGTATACATGTTGCTTATTACTCTATCAAAGAGACCACAGCCTGTCCAGTTGCCCGCAAGCTGCCTTCCAAAACGGACGGGCAGTCGGTTCCGACTTTTCAAGCAATCGAACTATTTCCCGAGTGTTAAATGAAAGATGAATAAACATCAAAGTGCAGTTCCTATCGTCTGTTTATTCTAACCAGTGCAGTTGGCAAGCTTACTTCGTTTATTTATAAAACGGCGTAGTGGAGTGCATTTCTAAAATAATTCGGCAGTTTTTGATTTTTCCGGATCTTTCAATTGAGGTAAGTATTGTTTATTAAAAGTTAGTTTTAATTAAAGCTTAAGTTTTATATTTGAACGTTACGCGTTAATTGTGATTTACATTAATGTATTGAACATTTTGTACTTATTTTATAAAATGAACTTTTGAAAGTTAATCAAAAATAATAAAAAATGCAGTGATAACCGAGTAAAAACAGTTAAGAATTTTGCAAAACAAACATTTAGATATACTTTTAATAGTTCATTATATTTTTTCTTTTTTTTAAATAGGATTCTGATTACATAGAGTTTTAAATTCTAATTACGGACTAAGCCGTACGTAAGTCAGAATATGGATAATTAGATATGTCCATTAAAATGCTGGGATCAAGGGATTTAAAATTTAATAATATTGATTTTAGACGTTTATCATATCAAATGAAATGAAATTATTTATTTTGTAATATTTTTATTTTTTGTCATTATTTTTATCTACTAGCATTTCGGTATTGACCATTGGCGAAGACGAAATGCTTGAAAGAAATTTGCCAATATGGATCTTAGAAACTATAAGAAGTCGTAAATTTATACAAAAATTCGTCTGCGCTTCGTCCGTGTGGACTTTATAAAATAAACAATGTTATTCGTAACTCCGCTTTACTCGATAGCTCTACAAGATAAAACATGCACCAGTTTTTATGCTAGTTCTCCAGATATATATCTATGAAGACTACATCCAATTTTATTTTTCTTTTTGATGTATACTGCCCACTCCATGTACAAATTCGTTACTCTAAGGTTGCCTTGAAAAGATTGCTCTCAGCAATAAGGCCGCCTTGTTGCATATAAACAAGTCAACTGTCTGTAATAATTTATGGATTCACTGTACTTTATATTTATATTATGCAAATTAAGCATATTCTATCTATATATCTTCATACGTTGCTTTTTGCTCCTTTGTGGAAATAATTTATACGATTTTAGACGTTTTTATCAGATGTAGAGTTAGTTTATACTTTGTTAGCATTTTTTTTACATTGAGTAATCCATACTAATATTATAATTACGAAAGTGTGCCTGTCTGCCTATCTGCCAGTTTGTTATCTTTTCACTTTGAATGAAATTTGTTGTGAAAATAGATTAAATCCAGAGACATTGGTTACCTTTTGGCGCGATATGACCGACTTTCATGAGAGCGATTCAACTTCAACCTATTCATATTTGCATTTGAAGTAAAATGTTCTAGCTTACGCTAGAACATTTTACTTCAAATGCAAATATGAATAGGTTGAAGAATCAAATAAGAATGTAGGTATATCACGTAATTAATATTTTATTACATTAGTAAAAAAAATAAAAAGTAACACGCTGTACATGAAGACAGCACACATTACGGAACTGCGTGTCAAACTAAACGCGAAAATGTCTTATCAATCCCGGCAAGTATGAAAGACGCCGCCAGCTTACACGTATAGCATGTTCACAAAATCTATTACATGTTTTGCTTGAAATCAAAGAGTATGAATTAATATTTGAAATTAGAATAAAGTTTTCTATCGCCTTTTTTATTTCTAAATGGTTAAATCGTACTTTCTATTCTTAATTGTTACTCCACTCTAATACCTTCCGCCCCTTCTGCCATCACATACTCGTCAGATGTGACCGGCCCATTGCCACTTTAGCTGGCAAACTCTGAAGGCTACATCGACAACTTTGGTTCTCCGTCAAATTTCTTCGTTCCGGATTCGATCCCTAAAAGAAATCTTAAGCACATACATAATCTCCATCGCTCGCTGCGCAACCTTTCACTGTTTTGCACCTGTGCACCAGTCCGATGATCAGTGTCCAAGTCTCTGCACTATAGGTCATTGCAGAAAGGACGCACTGGTTTAAGACTTTAGTCTTCAAGCATTGGGGTCATTCTACGTAAACTTAAAATATATTTGTGCCTATAGAATATAACCTAATAATGTACATGAACATGTCTGTTTGTCCTGGTCTGGGTTTTTATATGTATGTATTTACAAAAAAAATGTATTTAAGTACATTTATTAGTTGTCTGCTTGCTCTTGCGCTTAATTTGGGACTAGATGCCGCTGTGTGGAAATTGTTCAGAAATATTTATTTATTTATCTTGTTATTGAAAACCATTTTAATGCTATAACGGTTTTTTACAAGGGCAAATCAGAAACGTACACCCTAATAAAACATTAACCGGCCAGATTAGTTCAAAACACATAAAATTTATAGTAATCACCTACATCTTTATATTGGTAACACAAATATTTGACTGCACGTCAGGCAAGCAGTTCGTGAAATAAAATTGTCTTCATTGGACGTCGTCCAAACAATGGACATTTGTATTTTTTTATTTAGCGTAACAACGGGCACAATAATATACACGGTTTGCAGTGGGAATAGATTTTGACACACGTCTGTGAGAAGAGCTGTGCGACTCTTTTTTGCAATCCTCAAGGTTGGCCTGAAATTAAACTTGGTATATTGCGCTAGGTTAGGTTAGAACATGAGAAGCTCGATGTCGTCGTTGCGACTGTCAGTCTAATCGTTCACGCAAGTTAAGCAATGTCGACCGTAGCCTGTCAATGGATGGGTTTATTTATCTTCCGTGCTTTGGAGGGCGCGTTAAGCAGTCGGTTCTGGCTGTTGTTATTACATGATAGTTGTTAAACCAAGTCAGTGGCTTTTGGGCGGCTTGAGAACACTGATGTCCGTAGACCCAGCGGGACCAGTAAATGAATTAATTGGATGTTTTTTATGGAATTCTGATAAGACAGCAATATAATAGTATACTAATCTAGAGGTAGAAATAATAGGCTATTCAAAAATAAATATAAATAATTAATTGGCCTTCAATCGGAAAAGGGCCCCGCTGATTGTAAAATTTCATTTTACCAATGAACCTATCGAGGTAGAAATTTAAACGTATACAAATCGGTAGGCACTAATCGATGCTAATTCGACCAACTAGGTCTTAACTTGATCAGGCGAAGGGTCCCGCTGGGTCTACGGACATAGAACACTGGCCTCTGCCAACCCGCAGTTGAGCAGCGTGGTGCTCTAATACCTCTTAGATTGTGGGGAGACCCGAATCCCAACAGTGGGATGATTATGGGTTGATGCTATATGTACGATGACGATAGGTTAGAACAGAGGTTCCCAACCGGTGGTCCGTGAGAGGTAAATTATGGTTCGTGTTACAAACTTATAATGAAAGAGATTGAGCACTATTATACGAAACACTCAAATCTCGAGTTATAGAATAATGGATTTATTTGACAGTTTGGCGGACCACTACGAGGTTTTTTTGTGTGTAGGATCCCCACACACAAAAAAACCTTGTAGTGGTCCGCCGACAAAAAAAGATTGGGAACCACTGGGTTAGAAGGTACCTAATTACAAATGTAATGCTGCCAGCATTCTTGGTACGCTACTGATGGGCAACGATTTGGGGGAAATTTTTTACTTATGATCTTTGTTTTATTTCTTTTCTTCCTTTTTTTCTACCCCTTCGTAAATATTTTATTTGTAAATATTAAGTTTAGTAATATAGTTAATTAATTTAGAATAAAAATATTGTATATATATTGAAAAGAAATATTACAAATCAAAGCTATTAACAACAAAGCAGACAACGCATTCAGCAGAGTTAATAAATTGGCCCTTAAATACGTCAGACACCAGACATCAAAACAGCGATTTCAACATACCACACATACGTAGATCTATGTGTTTGTAAAAACATTTTTTCTTCAGAAGAAATATATTCGTGTCATGTGCCGGATTGCGGAACAGCATCCGATGAATCTTACAAGCCATTATTTAAAAGATTTGATATATTGTAAAATATAATATACGTTTTTAAAAATAAAAAAGGCATATTTGTTTTTTTTTTATCTTTTCCTTTTTTGTTTTCTATTTCTATGGAAATATTTTAGTTGTAAATAATAAGTTTAGATAGGTTCTTCACGGAAATAAATATATATTTAATATAGATAAAAAATAAATAAAATTTGCTCCATAAAGGAAGAACACATACTTTTTAAAAATAAGTCGATATTCGCGAGAGCCAGTGATATTATATTATATATCCCTGAAATAAACGTAATCCTAACAGACTTGTCTTAAATGTTATTCCGAGAGTTAACTGTGAAAGGTAAAGTTATTTAAGAAACAACTGTATGAATGGCTAAATAGAGAAAATTTCTACTATTTAAAGCATTTCTTTGACAACAACCTGTGATAATGATATAAGAATCTTGTAAAATAAGACTACTGGGGTGATCAATGCCGAACCTAGTCTGTCCATCGATGGGTCTATTTATTTTATTTGACTTGAGCGGGGATCGAATCGAGCTCGTCGTAACAGTCGTTGTAGAAAATAGTTGCCATATTTAAATATCATCATCAGGTCAATTTTAGTCTCCACTACAGGAGCGCGGCCCTCTCTCGTCCGTCCTAGACGGAAGGAATCCTCTTTCCGTTTCTTTGCCTACACTCCCCATGCTGGTCAAACGGGTTAGGGAGGCCTGATCGATATTTGATAATGTATTTCCCTTAGTCGCCTTGTACGACATCCACGGGAAGAAACGCCGTGATTCTATTCTAGTCAGCCGGAAACCACACGGCTAGCTTTAAATATGTAATCCATAAAATCGTATAGGAAACTAATTATTTTTTATTATAGCTACATTAACTCCGACGCCATAAACTATAAACGCCATAGAATTACTATAATTATCTAATAAATATACATAGTAATAGCTTCGCGTGTTACGTACATCGAAATGATACATATGGAGTATATATGAACAGTGTGTGATAGAAATAATCCATTTCTATCACACACTGTTCAGTTATAAAATATTGTTTAGTTAAAAATAATGGTTGCTTTTAACCGAGTCAAAGAACATCCGGATTCCAGTCCCGAATAGCTGGACCAAAATTATTAATATGTTTCATAAACACATCATCATCATCAGTATTTTTTTTAAGTGAAAACTTCTTTAGCGGCGAATTTATTTTAATTCAACTTTAAGCAAAGACATTGAGATTGCTTTGAATATTTTAAATAATTGAAATAGTTTCGCCATTCAACGTTAGATGTCTAGGTGCTACAAAGTTTTGCGTGGTTTTACTATTCTCAAACAGATGGCACTACGTATTTCATCATTCTACTATAATTCTTATGTCGTTTCTGTAAGACACAAAATGTTTTCACTTCTATCGGCACACTCCAAGAGTGCCGGTAGAAGTGAAAACATTTTGTTTTTTTTTTCCACCACACTTTCGCACCACTATGTTTACTGTATAGCCAGGATTAATAGCGGCGACTACCAAAAAAGGCAATGAACATTGAAATCCACTACAGTCCCGGGAGTAAATACCACTGACCGGCTGCTTCGGAACTCACAACGAATTTAATCAAAAGAAATTTGTAGGAGTAGGAAGGTTTTGGAATTTGACTTCCCCTCTTGGCAATGGTAGAGACAGCAATATGGCAAATAAGGCATTAAAAGATGGCTAGTCAAGGGAAGCTCAACTGCCGTGCACCACTATCATTCTGTACCAGTCTGTAAAAACTATATACCGACTGTTTCATGTCTTCTTCGTCGATTCCTCATGACTGAAGGTCGTGACCATCACCTCACCATCAGTTTGCTGGACTAATTTAAAGGTCCTTAGAATGCTGCACTGCGTGGCTTCCTTGATAACGTCAGTCCAGTTGGTAAAGGATCTTCCCTAACTCCTCTTTCCTTCCACTTGCGCTATTACCAAATCTATATATATAAAATTCAAAGTCCTGACTGTGACTGATATATCAACGCACAGCCCAAACCGCTGGGTCTAGAGATTCCAAATTTGGCACGTCGGTTTCTTATGACGTCTAGGGGTACACTAAGAAAGGATTTTTCAAAATTCATCCCCTAAGGGGGTGAAACGGGGGTCTAAAGTTTGTATGGGGAAAATTAGTTGGACTATTTTATCCGAAACTTTACACGAGTACTTCTATAGAGAAATGAGTAAACACGTGCTTCAGGATTTTTCAAAATTCTACCCCTAAAGCGGTATAACGGGGTGTAAAAGTCTGAAAATCGTCATGGGTATTATTTTTATGGTTTATCGGGTCGCTGATTATGAAAACAACAACTATTTTATAATCCAACATAGCCGACATGACACAAAATCATCCCTGTGGGGGGTGCTGTGGGGTTAAAATGTCATAATATCAATATGGGTGTTGATTCTATGGTTTTCTGGGACGTCAATTACGACAATGGCATCGATTTGAAAATATAACGTAGTGGACACGAATTACTTAAAAAGATTTTTCAAATTTTGCCTCTAAGAGGGTGAAACGGAGGTCCAAAGTTAGTATGGGAAAACGAAATTAGTTGGTTTGTATGGGAAAACGAGATTAGTTGGACTATTTCATCCTAAATTTTACACGAGTACTTTTGATTAATGAGTAAACACGTGTTTGCCCCGCATGTCACGCGAGCGAAGCCGCGGGCGAAAGCTAGTTACTTATACTGTGCTATTATTATAAGTTGTCTCGATCTTATCTGGCAATGTGTCTGAAATGCTTTCAGGAGTCTCCGTATGTATATAGAAGAGAGAGAGTCTTGACTCTAGAGTGGTGATTCTAGAGTCATCGAGAATAAATATTTTTGCACGCTGCTAAAGCATTAAGTCCTTTCTTCTTACTGACGTCACTCACATGCACGAACACACTAATCCTCAAGGAAATTGTTATTTGGCTGCGGTATTCTGTGAGGTGGGGTTACATTCCCCAGTCGGGTAGCTTACAATTACGCTCCCTACCTCTCTTTTCGCCAGAGCTTAGTTTGTCAGTCAGCAGGGTGCACCGCGTGCAGGTGAAGTTGGCTTTGATACAAAGAACGTTGATGAACCACTTACACCTCAAAATGTCAATAGTATTTCTATAAAGTTATTTTATATAGGCATATGCAATTTTATTAAGAATGCGAAAAGTCTTCAGCCAGTGCGTCATTTCTGCAATGACCTATCTTTGAATCAATGGCTTTGATTCAAATGTTGTTGAACTACTTACACCCCAAATGTCCAAATAAAGCTATCAATCTATCTGTGACCGACATAGACACTTTGTTTATTTACTGGGGGCCCTGTAAGTTGCCTTGGCCGAAGCTACGTTAACGAGTTTGCCAGCTCCCGACAGGTGGGCTGATGTGTTTACTTCCGCCGCCATTTCCCCTGGAGCCCAGAGCTGCCTTGATTAAATTTTCGCGTGTTATATGAACTTATTTAAATATTTAGTAGTTTTATTTGTATCTATGATGTCGGTTGGCTACTATGTTATTATAGTATACTATGTCACTCAACTGATAAAGAGTAATTAGGAACGAAGTAATTTATATTAAACGGTTTTATTTAGCTTGACCTGTTTGTTTGCTTATTTATTTATTTATTTGTTTATATTTTTGGGTCAAATCTAGTAATTGAAATTTGACCCCCTTCCTGTTGACAGATTGATCTGAAATTTAGTACACACCTTTAGTTCTGGTGACAATACAATAAAATAAATTCTGTTTTATTGTAAATTCAAGATGGCCGCCGCTACAAAATGGCGGTTTACAAATTTTGTCACGACTACTTCAATATGGGTATCAAATGAAAGGGCTTAACTAGTAGAACACAGTTCACACGAAAAAAAAATTAAAATCCAAGATGGCCGCCGCTAGAAAATGGCGGTTTACAAATTTTGTCACGATTACCTCAATATGGGTATCAAATGAAAGGGCTTGACTAGTAGAACACAGTTGACATGAAAAAAAATGAAAATCCAAGATGGCCGCCGCTACAAAATGGTGGTTTACCCATTTTGTCACGACTACCACTATATGGGTATCAAATGAAAGAGCTAGACTGTAGAACACAGCTCACGATGAATATTATAATAAAATCCAAGACGGCCGTCAACAAAATGGCCGGTTGGCGGTTACATATTTTCTCAATTTTCAGGGTATCAAATTAATACAAGACAAATTTAAATGTAAAAAAAAAATGACAAAAGTCAAATCTAAACTTAATTGAATGAGAAGTACTATGTAATGAAATTATAAACTAAAAACTTGAAAATAAAAATTGTGAAAAAACCATTTTTAATTTAAACGGTTTTATTGAATTGTCCGAGGTTTCAGTCATCACACCCCTCTCCCTCATCAGTCTAAGGCATTGATCAGACAAAATAATAAAATCGTAGGGCCCGTGTTTCTATCCAATCAACTCAGTTTACGCTACGCCCAACGATTTTATTATTTTGTCTCATCAATGCCTTAGACTGATGAGGGAGAGGGGTGTGATGACTGAAACCTCAGACCTACCGAATTATTTTTTAGCTTTTAGTACATTACTTTCAATAAAACCGTTTAAATTAAAAATGTTTTTTTCACAATTTTTATTTACTCAGTATCTCAGATTTTCTGTATTATCGCAGAGTTTTTAATATTTTTTTACACCATATATTGGGGTGTAAGGGGCTTACCACGATCTTTAGAGCCAAAGCTAAACTCACCTGCACGTGGTGCATCCTGCCGACAAGCGAAAGAGGCTCTGACGAAAGAGAGGTAGGGTACAGTGTATTTGTAAGCTGCCGGTCCAGAGAAGTAGCTCCACCTCACTGAATACCGCAACGAAATAACATTCCCTTGAGGGTTGTTGTATTCCTGCAAGTGACTAAGGTCACTAAGAAGCAGACGGGGTGGAGGCGCAAGTCTCAGTATATTTCATGTTGCGAGCTATATATGTATATATAGCTACGGTTCCCGATTCAAATAAGCCGGGCCGTATGCTTGTTTACCTCCCGATGTGGTATAAAAAATATGTTAATAAATATAATTAATAAATAAATATTGTCAGACAAATTACACAGCGCCATCTAGCCCCAAAGTAAGCGAAGCTTGTGTTATGGGTACTAGACAACTGATAAACATACCTACGTATATACATTTTTTTTTGTAAATACATACTTATGATACATAGAAAACACCCAGACTAAGACAAACATGTTCATGCACACAAATGTTTGTCCTATGTGGGAATCGAACCCACGAGCGTTGGTGTCGAAGCCGCGTCATTGTCCGCTACGCCACCGAGCTCGTCAAAATTTTGGAAATGAAATTGCTCTTGTTATGTTATGTTAATGATTGTATTTGTATTTAATGTAACGATATTGGCAATTAAAAGAGTCGGCCTTGAGTTTCTTTGCCAGTTCTTCTCAAGAAGCCCCGTCGCCGGAACTGGCACTTAGATTCACTTTCACATTCAAGATAGTGTGATGAAAGTGAATCTAAGCACTGCGGATTTAAAGTAGTAATGATTTAGATACCTGTTCTTATATTTAATTTGTATGACGTTTCTAAGTGCTTTATAAAGTCCAAGGAATAAAGATATTTTGATTTCATTTCATTTGAATACTCCGGATTTTGAATCATAAAACCCGGAATGTCATCAGTGTTTTTAGTACTAGTACATTTTTTTTATTCTGTGACAAGATGGTTATTCGCAGCATGGAGCGGTCGGTAGTGATTTAAAACTTTTAACCCCGGACTATAAATGAAACCTCGCTCCCCGGACGCCCTCCAAACTTGGACAAATCCGGGGAAACCCGGACGGATGGCAACCCTATCCACACAGCACACCAAAATGTTTCCCAAGCTATACACAATAATTATAACAAAATAAAACCGACTCCAAACATTACTCTACATTTATGTATGTAGATACAGGCTGATGATGATGATGATGATGAAAAAATATGGGATCAATCGGGAAGTATACTCTATCAAATAAAAAAAAGTTTTTTTCAAATCGGTTTATAAATGACGGAGTAATGAATTAACAAACCTAACAGTGGGTAGATACAGGCTGATGATGATGATGATGATGAAAAAAATATAAGACCAATCTGAAAGTATGCTCTATCAAATAAAAAAAAGTTTTTTTCAAATCGGTTTGTGAATCACGGAGTAATTAAGTAATAAACATTAAAAAAAAATGCAGCCGAATTGAGAACCTCCTCCTTTATTGGAGTCGGTTAAAAAGGGTCACGCTTTGTTCAATGTTGGACATGAACACGATACTATTAATCTCCAAACACGTATTTAGCAGTAAAATATTGCTTCGTTAACCCTCCCTAAAACTATTGTAATTATTTGTAATTTTCCGGCCCCAGCTCCATAATGGTCATCAATTAGCCAGAAATACGACCACACAAACGACCCATTTCATGTTTTTTTTTACAACTAGAGTGAATGTTTGTTTATCACTATATATTGTAACATAAATATTTGAATATTCGGATTTAGAACGGATGGAATGGTATTCTGTGCGGTAACTTCCCAGTCAGGCAGCATACAAATGCATTGTGTCCTATTTCTCCTTGCTCTTCTCTTCTCTGTCAGCAGGGTGGACCACGTACGTGTACGTGTAAGTTTGGGAGAATAGCTATTCAAATATCAGAAACTTACAAAAAAAATTGGTTCTCTGTAAAGTCGGTTTACGGACGATAATTTTACGTGATATCGTCATAAGAAAACATTGGCCGTTAGAGTGGAAGAGAGATGAATGCGTCACTTGGTCCGCGTTCTCGCTTGCACGCTTGGCTCAGGCGGAACGTGACAATGAGTTATATTTTTTCGTGCGTGCAGCCGGCGTTCATCGAATTATAAGAAGTTATCATGGCAAAAAATTATGAAAAAATTGTCAGAACAAGGTTTGTATTGGAAGTCCACAGAAATGAGATGGGAACGGGTAGATTGAGCAACAGAGAAGCGTGGGCGGGCCGCTATGCCGCTAGTCCATATTAATATTAAGAGGTAAAGTTTGTGGGGTTGTAGGGGGTAATCTCTGGATCTACTGAACCGATTTTTAAAATTATTTTACCAGTAGAAAGCCATGTTATTTATGATTGTCATGGGCTATATTAACCTGAAAAGACTGTTTCGTAAACGCGGGCGAAGCCGCGAGCGGGCCGCTATTTTTTAATAAATGCGTATTTTATTCAAAGCTAAAGCACAACCCGGTCACTCCATACAATCGCGTCGTTTACTACTATACATTAATAATGACGTCTGTGCAGAGCGCGAATGTGTGCGTACAGCACCATACAAACTGTTCCAGATTCGTCTCAGAGGCGAGGTGAGGTTGTCACGAGTGAGCGGCAGGGAGTAGCCATACTAAACGTAGTATATTGAGATATAAGTACTACCGAGTACTTATATCTCAATAATGAATAAATAAATATTTCTGGACAATTTACACAGCGCCATCTAGTCCCAAATTAAGCTCAAAGCTTGTGTTATGGGTACTAGACAACTGATAAATTTACTTAAATACATTTTTTTTTGTAAATACATACTTATAATACATAGAAAACGCCCAGACCAAAACAAACAGACATGTTCATGCACACAAATGTTTGTCTTGTGCGGGAATCGAACCCGCGAGCTCGGAGTCAAAGTGGCCATTGCTAACCATTCGACCACCGAGCTCGTCAAATACACAATGACGTAGTAATATTACTTATACTATGGTTAAGGCAAGCTACGTGATACTGCACTTAAGAACATTGACTATACATTATACTTGTTTGTAACCTCGTCTGGTGTTGTCTGCTTTTAATAAATAAAAGATTAAAAGCTTTTATACGACACTGTGATAGTTAAATATACAGTTAGACCGCCGAGGGCAACCTTTCTGGTTCTCTGAAGTTGAATTATAAATAAAGTGCAACAAAGCAAGGGACTTGTGCACTTTCACTATGGAACTATGAATGAATATTTTATTTATTTAAGTAGCAAAGACTCATGTTGTTAGTAATGCTTATAAACTATGTTGGTAAAGAAATGGTAATTACCTATTAAATAAATAATAAATAATTCCTAGACAAATTACACACGGCATAATATCAGGCCTCCCCAACCCGTCTGGCCAGCGTGGGGTGTGTAGGCCAAATCCTCCTTCCGTCTAGGACGGACGAGAGAGGGTCGTGCTCCTGTAGTGGAGACTAAAATGGACCTGACGATGATGATGATAATAATATCAGTTATCTAGTACCCATAGAACAAGTTTTGCTTAACTTGGGACTAGATGCCCAAATTAAGCAAAGCTATTATATATAATTTTCTATGGGTACTAACTAGATAACCGATACATTGTATGCATAGATACATTTTTTTGTGAATAAATACATTACATAGAAAACACCCAGACTAAAACAAACACCATTTGTTTACCTTGATAATGCCTTAGCGGCGAAACCGGTCGGTAAAATTAAATATAATTACGTGGAACAGTACCGTGTTTTATTATAAGTTTATCAAAACAAACAGATATGTTCATGCACACATATATTTGCCTTGTACGGGGATCGAACCTGCGACTTCGGAGTCAAAGTGGCCCTTGCTAACAATTTGACCACCGACCGGGCTCATCAAATTAATGAAAGTCTTGAATGGATGAAAAAATATTTTATTTATTTAAGTAACAAAGACTCATGTAGTTTATATACATTACTATGTATATAAACTATGTTAGTAAAAATATTATGGGAATTAAGACAACACTTTTCTAAAAGTATTGACGCTGCCAAATATACATATGATAGAACTGTGCAAAATTTGTAAGGACAAATCCGAGTTTTTATCGTACCGATAAAAACTCGGATTTGTCCTTAATGACGTGTCGGGCCGCTACCAATCACGGAGACCTAACAATTTGATACAAATATCATCTAAACTAAAACTACGTAGTTCTGGGCTTTACTCAATGCCTGTACGGTTATAATATATAACAAACTGCTCAAGTATATAAAAGATGAAACAAATGATAGGATTTCCTATAATTCCCTTTCATCAATGTGTGTTAGGACTGTTCCTTTTGCATTTATAATACCAGTCAGGGTTTTTGGGCTATTCGACACATTTCCCTTTAGATTGGCCTGTTTATCCTAGTGTTACTTTCTTTACCCTTACTTATCGATTATTCATTATCACAAACCCTGACATTTCAACGAAACCGTTAGATGTGTTTACGGCGCGAACTCTTAGGCGTTGAACTTCCTGAAATCCTTCTTATTGCTTGCTTGTATTCTTTTGTTTGTTTCAAATATCTTTGTCGTTCAGAATTACATCCCTATCCCTACTAATATTATAAATGTGAATGTGAGTTTGTTTGTTACGCATTCACGCCGAAACCACTCAATCGATCATCATGAAACTTTATACACATATTTATGACGAGCTCGGTGGTCGAATGGTTAGCAATGACCATTTTGACTCCGAGGTCGCGGGTTCGATCCCCGCACAAGACAAACATTTGTGTGCATGAACATGTCTGTTTGTCTTGGTCTGGGCGTTTTGTATGTATAATATGTATATATTTACAAAAAAAATGTATTTAAGTATTATTATCAGTTATCTAGTACCCATAGTACAAGCTTTGCTTAGTTTGGGACTAGATGGCCGTGTGTAATTTGTCCAGGAATATTTATTTATTTATTCTCAAAGGAAGGACATAGGATACTTTTTAATAAGAAAAGAAAACGTGGGCGAAGCCGCGGGTGGAAGCTAGTAATAAATAAATACTTGAAAAATAAAGCGGTATAAAGGCGGACTTATCCTACGTGGAGATCTCTCCAGTCAACCTAGAGAAACAACGTGGAGTACGTACATAGGCGATGAAAATAGATCATGAAAAAGCTCTGAGTCGCTCAATGTCCTGTGGAGAAGGCAATGCTCGGTATTTCTCTACGAGATCGAATTAGGAATGAGGAGATCCGTAGACGAACTAAGGTCACTGACATAGCCGAGAGGATTAGCAAGCTGAAACGGCAATGGGCGGGCCAGATAGTGCAAAGTTCGGACGGCCGATGGGGCAAAAAGATCCTGCGGGCCACGTACAGACAAGCGCAGCGTGGGACGGCCCTACGAGAAGGGCTAATGACCTGCGAGGGATTGTGGGGAGGCGATGGATGCAGGTGTCACTGGACCGGTCACGCTAGAAATTAATTGGGGAGGCCTTTGTTCAACAGTGGTTGTGTTCTATGAAGCAATTATACTTTAAAATATTAAGTCTATCTGACGGGCTAATAAGTAATTTAACTTTAACGTAAACTTTTAAATATTATAGTCCCCAAAAAGGGAGGAGGCTCTCAATTCGGCTGTATTTTTTTTATGTTTGTTACTTATTTACTCCGTGATTTATAAACCGATTTGAAAAAACCTTTTTTATTTGAAAGAGATATTGAGATTATTTCAATAATCTCAAATTGGTTTTTTCAAATCGGTTACTTCCAGATTGGTCCCATATTGTTTTCATCATCATCATCATCCTGTCTCTACATCACCTGTATCTTTAGACATAAATGTAGAGTAATGTCGGTTTTTTTTTTGGTAAAATTATTGTATTATAATTTAATGCTCTATTACTAATATTGTCTCTTTTATCAATTCACTAACTTTAAGGTTTTGTTATTTTGATTCTTCTCACTAGCTCTGTGTTATCTATGAGTTTGAGTACCTCTGGTGATGATGGACCAATAATGAAGATGATGATGATGAATCAAATGAGAAGCACCATTTTGAGTTATACACACAATTGTCAGCGAATTATCGTCAAAGTATCGGCCGTCGTCGCTTGCATGACGTTTATTTCGTAAATATTTGTCGGAAACTTATGGCTCGGATCACGCGACCACATCGAATGTGAAATGTGTTTGATTGTTGTTTGCCATAATAGACAAATGCAATGATAATAAATCAGGTTTGTCGTAAAATCAGCAGATTGGACTCGCGCGTAGAGGGGAGGTTCAGGTGGCGACGGAATCGATACATCACCATTAGTTATTCAGCAAATGTAATATATATATATATATATATATAACTTTCATTTTAACAATAAAGATAAATTACTTGACAAAAATAAAACATAAAAATATTTCATAATATATCAAATAAATATCAAATAGTAGTTACTAATAAAAATGCTGTCTTATTTTAAGTGTATGAACAACAAAAGGAGTCACTTCTTCATAGCAACACCGAATTTAATTGATATTCAACAAAAATACGCGCAGTAATAAGGATGTGTGCTGCTAAGGTATGAATATGATGTGTGTTTGAATACGTGTGGTATATATGAGATAGGGTGTGTGTGTGTAGTGGTGTGTTTCATTGTATAGATATATGTGTGGGGCGTTTCAGGATATAGATATGGTATGTGTGTCTAACGTTGACATTATATACAGCAGTATTTACTAATCACACCACATAATTGTATAAAATATTTGCAAGTATATACTTAATTTTTAAATATTGTCATTATTGTGAGCGAGCGATGGAGATGGCTATGTTCGAGGTTTCTCTGAGGGATCCAATCCGGAACAAAGAAATTCGACAGGGAACTAAAGTTGTCGACATAGCCTTCAGCGTTTGCAATCTGATGTAGCAATGGGGGGGGGGGGGGGGGGGGGGGGATTACATCTGCCGAGTAAGTGATGGCAGATGGGGGAAGAAGGTACTGTGGTAGTAGGACCGCGTGTAGGACTACCAGGCGTTGGACGCCCTCCTTCTACGGCTGGATGCGGAAGGCGGAGGATCGTATTTGGTGAAAAGCATTGAGGAAGGCTTATAGCCAGCAGTGGGTAGATACAGGCTGATGATGAAGATATGATTGTAATTTTTGCAAGTTGTTATATACAACAGAATACGATGGACTATGTAACTTTAATATCACCTCTATATTTCCCATATTCTTCGCAAACAAACTTTTTATTGATTGATTGTGATGAGTGTTAGGGTATTTGTGCTATGTATGTGAGTACATATATATAAATAGAAAATACCCAGAATCAAAACAAAGAGCAAGACACATGAAGAACATTCTTGCATAAATCTTGTCTTGCTCGTGCGGGAATTGAACTTGGTGGATGTTAGATATCGTCAGCCACATGACAAACTTAATTGTTTTTGTTTGTTTCAGACGGAGGATGGACATCCCTCGGCCATCATGTGCCCTTCTTGTACTAATCGTCCTCTACATCACACAACTCACAGAGTAAGTACCTGCTGAAACTACCGTTTCCTTTCGCCACGCCGCGCCGCGCCGTTGCGACTTCGATTGCGATTCGCCGGAAATTCGGCACAAAAATTAAAGTTACAGTAGTTCTCATAAAAAATATTTAAATTTAAAATCATAAGAAAACATCGGTAGATGAAGGGGAAGAGAGATAGATGCGCATGTTCCGCGCTCTCACTTGCACGTCGGGTCAGGCGGATAGTCATGCTTTTTCGTATGTCTAATTGTTTGGCAGCTCTACAGCCTAAACCTTCTGGCGGATTTCAATATAATTCGTAGTAGATTCGTCACAATTGCGGAAATATTAAAGAGTAGCTATATTATTTCAATTGGCCGTGTGGTTTCCGGCAGACTAGAAAAGAATCACTCCGTTTCTTCCCGTGGATGTAGTGCAAGGCGACTAAGGGAAATACATTATCAAATATCGATCAGGCCTCCCCAACCCGTTTGGCCAGCGTGGGGAGTGTAGGCCAAATCCTCCTTCCGTCTGAGACGGACGAGAGAGGGTCGTGCTCCTGTAGTGGAGACTAAAATGGACCTGATGATGATATGATATTATTTTAATACGACGTTCGCGAAAAAAATGACGGACAATTTAAAAAAATATTCTCTATTTCAATTTTTTTTTATTATTTAGAAGCGCTCGCAACATAAAATATCGCTCGCACTCTGCTGACACAGCCACTCCTTCCTTCCAGGTGGCCTAACTCACTCCTAGAAACACAACTACTCTTTGAAATATCGCTCTTGCGACGCCACATCATCTGCCAAAGCAGCAACGCCTTCTTTTCTGGTGACCTAACTCACTCGCAGGGCCACAACAACCCTGAAGGTAATTGTTATTTGGCTGTGCTATTCTGTGAGGGGGAGCTTCTGCTCTAGTCTACCTCACAGAATCATCATCATCATCAGCCTGTATCGCCCCACTGCTGGATATAGGCCTTTCCCGGAGAATTGTTATTTGACTGCGGTCTTTTGTGAGGTGGAAGTACTTTCCCAGTCTAGCAATTTGATATTACACTGTGCCCTAAACCAGTGATTTTCAAACTGTGGGTCGCGACCACCAGGGGTGTCGCCAAGTTACATGCAGAGGGTCGCAGGGGAAAAAAGGAAATGTTTGTTGGTCATACGCTACAATAAAAAAACGTTAGCAGGACTGATTATTGTTCAATAATTCATCAACTCAAATCTTTAAGATGTGTTTCTGCGAGTAAGTCGGTTTACGAGAAAGGATCGAGTTACTGCGAAGGCAGCGAGCGGCACACACTTACAATGCTACATTGTAAGTTTGTGTTCCTGCGAGTGAGTGAGGTTATTCAAAAAGGAGTTTCTGCTGTAGGCAATTTGATCTACACTATTTTGCGTGCTTCCGCCACCAATTAGTTCATGCAAACTACTGCCGGACAGCACCCACCCACTCCCATTAGTATATGCATGCGACTGCCGTGGCTACTTTGGTCGTCTCTGCTCCAGCTGCTGTGGTCGTCTAGGCGAATCTCCAACATCTGCAACAGAAGAAATCTGCAACTGCTGCCGCCCCGACTGCTGTGGTCGTCTCTGCGTCACGTGTTTCGCCTCTACGCGAGGCAGTTCTTTGCATGAACTAATTGGAGGCGGAAGCACGCAAAGTAATATAAATCAAATTGCCTGTAAAGTTGACTTCCGCAAAATTACACCTGAATCAATTAACTAGTTACTGCTATGACATTACAGGTCATCAAGTGGGCCGGTGGCGCTTGTCTGCCACCTGATGTACAGAATTAAAAAAGAACTATAATTGTTATAGCTATCTGCCATCAATCGATCTACTGACCCAGCGAGTTACTACTGACAGGCACATTCGCCGGCGCGACACGTCTAACACCATTAGCAGTAATGTCTGAGCATACAATGGTCTTGTTAGATATACTTTCTATTAAATACAAATGGATTGAGAGGTGGGAACTATGGCTGGAACCTTTCGGTTGCTGATGTCAAGTGAAACAAGAAATAACGGAACAGTATACCAAACTGCGATCGCAAATACTGAATTGATGAACGAATGAATATTTATTTCTCAAAACATGGTCAACAATTTTGGGTGTAAGTGGTTCATCAACATCTTTGGACCGAAGCCAACTTCACCCGCAGGTGGGGCACCCTGCTGACTGACAAACGAGGCTCTGGCGAAAATAGAGGTAGGGTATGGCATATTTTTTATATAGCTGCCCGGCTGGGGAATGTACCTCCACCTCGCAGAATACCGCAGCCAAATAACAATTCCCTTTAGGGTTGCTGTGTTCCTGCGAGTGAGTGAGGTCACCAGAAAGAAAGATAGGAAGGAGTATAGGCTGGCAACGGATCGGCGACCCCTTGGCGTTGCTAATCTTCATGGGCGGTGGCGATTGCTTTCCATTATGCTCGTTTGCCCCCCTCTCATGTAAAAAAATACATAAATTAAATCTAGGGCATACATGTTCTGCCTATTATTGTATACTAGCGAACGCCCGCGGTTTCACCCGCGCATTCCCATTGTTACCGTCCCCGGTGTGATTTCCGGGATAAAAACTATCCTATGTGTTATTACAGATTATATTTTACCCGTGTACCAAATTTCATCACAATCCCTTAAACGTTCAGTCCCATTATTCCCATTCCTGTGGGAATTCCAAGATAAAAAGTACCTTATTATTCCAGGATATATTCTACTCGTGTACCAAATTTCATCACAATCCCTTCAGTAGTCAGTGATTTACACGTTCAGTCCCATTAATCCCACTCCTGTGGGAATTCCATTTTATCTTGGAGTACCTTATGAGTTATTCCAGATTATATTCTACCCGTGTACTAAATTTCATCACAATCCCTTCAGTACTTAGTGATTTACACGTTCAGTCCCATTATTCCCGTTCCCGTGGGAATGTCGAGATAAAAAGTACCCTATGTGTTATTCCACATTATATTCTACCCGAGTACTAAATTTCATCACAATCCCTTTAGTACTTAGTGATTTACACGTTCGGTACCATTATTCCCGTTCCCGTGGGAATGTCGAGATAAAAAGTACCCTATGTGTTATTCCAGATTATATTCTACCCGTGTACTAAATTTCATCACAATCCCTTTGGTACTTAGTGATTTACACGTTCGGTACCATTATTCCCGTTCCCGTGGGAATGTCGAGATAAAAAGTACCATATGGGTTATTCCAGATTATATTCTACCCGTGTACTAAATTTCATCACAATCCCTTCAGTACTTAGTGATTTACACGTTCAGTCCCATTATTTTCGTTCCCGTAGGAATTCCGAACTAAAAAGTACCCTATGTGTTATTCCAGATTATATTCTACCCGTGTACCATATTTCATCACAATCCCTTCAGTAGTTTTTGCGTGAAAGAGTAACAAACATCCATCCATCCACACATACTCACAAACTTTCGCATTTATAATATTAGTAGGATCTACACTAATCGCATCATATCAGGCGGGCCTTGTGCTTATACCACCCGATGTAGTATAAGAAAACTACTTACTAAATCTAGAACTAATTGTTTTTTTTTTGCTTCTTCAGAAATTAGTGATTCTCTGCTTGTTCCAAAGGTTGACTGGTAAAGAATGTTTTTAGCGTTAAGTCCGCCTTTTGTTCCCTTATTTATAATTTGTGGTCAATAAAGTTTTTAAATAAATAAACTACTATACATAAAAACACTTTTTCTCTCTTGTGACGTAAATAGAGTAGAGGGGAACTACGAAAGAGCAAAATATCAGGCGGATAACTCCTGACGCGATTGATGTTAATAAATAGAGTGTAAACGGAATGTAGGTAAAAACATAAAAAAAAAATTGAATGTTTAGTTGGGTTTTTTATGTCAAACAAATATACGGCCTGTCTGATAGTAAGCAGTCGCTACCAGAGCCATAACTTTTTTTTATACCACTAAAGTGGAAAACACGCATACAGCCCGCCTGATAGAAAGCAGTTAATGTAGCCTATGAACGGCTTTAACACCAGGGGCATCACACGCGCGTTGCCGACCCTGTAAAAATCTCTTCACACCCTTCTTGAAAACTCACGTATTACCGACCCCGCAAGTAACCCCTTTACGCCTTTTTTGAAGAACGCCATAATTAATTTTTAACCGACTCCCAAAAAGGAGAAGGTTCTCAATTCGGCTGTATTTTTTTTAATGTTTGTTACTTAATTAATCCGTGATTAATAAAATGATTTGAAAAATCGTCAAAAACTAAAAATTTCAAATAAAACCCTTTTTTAATTAAAAGAGTATACTTCGAGATTGGTCCCATATTTTTTCATCATCATCATCATCAGCCTATACATAAATGTAGAGTAATGTTTGGAGTTGATTTTTTTTTTTGTTAAAATTATTAATTATATTTTTGTATATTTGAGCGCCAGTGATGGTTGCTTCTTGTGTCAACTCCCGAACAGGTGCTGTCTCAGAGTTTTACAAGAGAAAATGAGGGGGTAGGGGATTTACTTAGTTAAAGGTATTTTAGTTCTAAATATATATAAAAATCATATAATAACAGTGACGTGTGTATAATCGCGACTAAATTTAAACACAATGTATTAAAAACAGCACAGTGGCATTGCACTGTGCATTGCACGCAATATGTATGTGTATACAGACAGTCTATATTATTGTCTAGAAGCCATCTATTATGATGTCTAGACTTGGCTCTCGCTGAGTGCCTAAAGTGTCTAAACTCTAAACGTTGAGCGATTAGTCTGAAACCGCTTGCCAGGATGGAAATTCATGTGAATTTCTTGCAAATGTCCGTTGTAAAAACATACGTAGGAGAAAAATACAAAAGTGTCTTGAACAAGAAATTATTAACCGGAATAAAAAACCCAACTAAACATTCTATTTTTTTTTTAAATTGTTTTTTACCTACATTCCGTTTACTCTCTATTTATTAACATTCTGGCTGAAGTTTAAATTCACACTTTTTACTAAACACTTTGACTAATCATAAAAAAAAAACATTTTGGCACGTTCTCAGTTTGCTACGTTACTAAAGTGACCTTCTATTATTTATTTGGCTTGCCTTTACACGTCTTATACCACTAAATTGGCAAACAAGCATACGGCCTGATAGTAAGCAGTCGAGCCATAACTCATGTATTACCGACCCCGCAAGTAACCCCTTTACGCCTTTGTTGAAGAACGCCATAATTTATTTTTAACCGACTCCAAAAAAGGAGGAAGTTCTCAATTCGGCTGTATTTTTATTTTTTTTTATTAGAAAGAGTATATAAGTACTCCAGATTGGTCCCATATTTTTTCATCATCATCAGCCTGTATTCTACTCACTGTTAGATTTGTTATTTCATTACTCCGTCATTTATAAACTGATTTGAAAAAAAACTTTTTTTACTTGAAAGAGTATACTTCCAGATTGGTCCTATATATTTGTCATCATCATCATATATACATAAATGTAGAGTAATGTTTGGATTCTGTTTTTTTTTTTTGTTAAAATTATTAATTATATTTTTGTATAGTTGAGCGCAGTGATGGTTGCTTCTTGTGTCAACTCCTGCAGGTGCTGTCAGGGGTAATACGGTTTGCTTGGGGTATCAGAGTTTTAAAAGTGAAAATGAGGGGGTGGGGGATTTACTTAGATAGATGTATTTTAGTTCTAAATATAAAAATCATATAATAACAGAGACGTGTGTATAATCGCGATTAAATTTAAACACAATGTATTAAAATCAGTTTGCTATAAGTAGGGTCCCTAGAGTCCGTAAAGTGTAATGTATAACAAAGTAATTATTCAGTCGTCGCTCGTTGTATAAATCGTCGCTCCCTGTTTTGCATACTATTACTTATACTATAATATACTATATACTTAAAATAATGATACACGAAGGATGGTCGTCGACAATTAGTCACAATGGCAACATGCATATATTCAATGCAGTTAAGTATGTATTAACAAAAAAAAAATGTATGTAAGTACATTTATCAGTTGTCTAGTACACTACACATAGTTACAAGCTTTGCGGTTAATTTGGGACTAGAAATTGTCCAGAAATATTTATAAATAATGCTCTATTTTAATAATAATAATGTGATAAATAGATTTGACTTCGTTCGCGATATCCCGGTATTCCGTGGGAATTTTAAAAAATCTTATTTTAGCGGAATGGCTACGTCATAATAGCTCTGTATGAAACATTTCAATCCGGTCCGTCCAATGGTTTGAGCTGTGCATTGACAGATCAGTCAGTAACGGTTGCTTTTTATGTACAGATTAATATTAATATTTGGGGTGTAAGTGGTTTAACAACATCTTTGAAACAAAGCCAACTTCACCTGCAAGCGGTGCACCCTGCTGACTGACAAACGAGGCTCTGGCGAAAAGAGAGGTAGGGCATAGTGTATTTTTAAGCTGCCCGACTGGTGAAGTACGTCCACCTCGCAGAATACCGCAGCCAAATAACAATTCCCTTGAGGGTTGTTGTGTTCCTGCGAGTGAGTGAGGTCACCAAAAAGAATGAAAGGAAGGAAGGTGACCACAAGCACGTATGCCCCCCGCTCATATAAAAAAAGTGTTTTCTCTCTGTTTATTTATTTATATTAATAATGTTTAATTGTAAGTTTTATTATTTTAATTTAAATATAATAACTTAAATATAATAACAATTATAAACTAATAATATATTGTATAGTACGTGTACTAGAAATAGTTCTGTATACATACGAGGTAAGATGTTCATGAATCATACTGTGGTAAATATAGGAATAGTTATTATTTACAATGTCATATTCGAACGCGGAACGTGGGCATCTCACATTCTGAATTAGCTGACGAATTTTGGCGCCAGTTTACTAAAGCTGATTTTACAATGGGAACAATATTTTCTGTAACCTAACTTTAGATGTGTCACTAATCTGTAGTAGGTACCTTAATAATAATATCTATCCCCAAGAAATATATTAGTCATCATTTTAATCAAAACTGTATCTAAATATAAATCATCGGCTTAATGTAAATATCTATCTTAAATTATAGTTTGATCACTTTTTTCTATAGCCTGAATATAAGATCTGTCCTCTAAAAAGTAAGTCACGAGCAGCAATAATACATTTGTACCTAAAAATAGCAAATCTTTCACCATATAAATCTAATCAACAAACTATTAGTATCATTTAATTCGTTTGATCATCAAAAAATAGATCTGTCACCTAATAAATAGATCAGCTCCTTAATTTAATGAAAAAATGGCTAATAGGGGCGGAGTCAAATTGGCGTCATATTCACTGGCGAGTCTTACTAATACTTGGCCAATGTAATAAATCAAGTTTTGGTTACATTTGAGTTGATTTTTGATTAGGTTAGGGATTTCTTGTGTCCTGTCATCGGAAATAGGAGCTCTGCGAAGCGGAGCTCCGTCAACCTAGATCATGAATGATGTGCTGCCAAGTATATAAAAGAAGAAACTGACTGACTGACTGACTTATATATCAACGCACAGCCCAAACCGCTGGGTCTAGTGATTCCAAATTTGGCATGTAGGTTCCTTATGACGTCTAGGGGTGCACTAAGAAAGCATTTTTTTTAATTCATCCCCTAAGGGGGTGAAACGGGGGTACAAAGTTTGTATGGGGAAACAAGATTAGTTGGACTGTTTTATCTGAAACTTTACACGAGTACTTCTATAGATAAATGAATAAACTCGTGTTTCAGGATTTTTCAAAATAATAATAATAATAATAATAATAGTTTATTTCCAGAATAAAAATACACTGGTTTTATGCTTAGGTCTAACTTATCATATATCCAAGTATTACACCGCAGAAGCAATACAGCATCCGTAGCCGAACTAGGTTTAAAACCTGTATTTCAGCATACGGCGCCACTCCCCGTAGTGACTACATAGTTAGCTAGCATAGAAATTACAGTTTTAATCAATATAACTAAACATTTAAAGAACGAAAATACTTAAACAAAAGGAGGCGCAGGGCGTGTAAATATGAACCTCTCTGTGTTATATATGTCAATGAATGTATGCGTGTGAGAGGGTGAGTATATATATATATATATACATATTCAATTTATTCATGGCCTAAGCTATGACACAACCGCCAGAATTTCCTCGGTTTCGTCATACCCTAGAGTAAGTAGCCAGGTCGTTACTTTTTTCTTACACTCGGCTTTATTATTAGCGTAAATAGAAATTTTTTTGTTTACCCTGTTATAAATGTATGGTCCCAGAAAGCAATAGAATCTGCCCGCATAAGCAGTATGGAACTGTTTACTTTCACAAACCATATGTTTTCTGCGTTTATTTATTATTTGTGGACCAAATTCAACTTCAGTGTGCTGTTTTAGTAGTATAGCTAGAATGAACAGCTGCCTCACCGAAAGCACCTCACAATTTTTATATAACAGTTTGGAGGGATACCGGAAGGCACGAAAAGTACTCACTTTCAAAATCGCACGCTGGGCAACCTCGAGAGGTTTTATAGTGGAAGTTGGTGCACCTCCCCAGGACGTTATACAGTAGGATATCAAGGATTGGCAGAGAGCGAAGTAAACTTGCCGCACAATTGAGGGTTCAGCAACATGCCTAAGTGTTTTAAAGATAACAAGTAATTTACGAATCCTTCCACATAACAACTCAATGTGTCTTTTGAAGTTCAGATGTGAGTCTAAGGTCACTCCCAGATATTTTATTTCGGTTGCCCGCTGTAGTTCACGACAAGAGCAATTAGTGAACATTTCACAGCTATGAGCCACTAATTTCAAACTGTCACCAAAGACACGCGGCTTCCTAATAGAGAACGAAATATATTTTGTTTTGTCAGTATTAAGGGTTAATAGGTTATCAGAGAGCCACTTATAAACAATGTTTAATGTTTGTTGAGCGGAATTATACACCTGTTCCCAAGTTTGGCTGGCAAATAAAAGCACCGTATCATCAGCATATGAGATTAGTTGTCCGTTCACAGGCTTGAAATTACACAGCTCATTAATATATATAAGAAACAAGGTAGGCCCGAGAACACTACCTTGCGGTACGCCGTAAGTTACGGGTAAAGAAGTGCTAAGATGATCACCAATAGTTGTAGCCTGGTACCGATTAGACAGGTAACTATTAAACAGGCTCAACTGTGTTCCTCTAATACCAAAAGCCTCAAGTTTATTTAGCAAAGTGGGAACAGAGACCGTGTCGAAAGCCTTTGCCAAGTCTAGGAAAACCGCCAGACATTTTTTTTGATCATCCATATTAGTGACAATAAAATTAGTAACAGCATGAACTGCATCTGCTGTAGATTTGGCTTGACGAAAACCAAATTGGTTGTCGGACAGAAGCTTATGTTTCTCCAAGTAGGTCACTAATCTTTTGTTTATTAATTTTTCCAACAGTTTGGAGATAGCAGGCAGTAGCGAAATGGGTCTATAGTTAGTGACACGGTCTCTGTCTCCTCCCTTGTAAATTGGTACAACGATAGACTTCTTTAAACAAACCGGAAACATGCCATTATTGAGACACTGGTTAAAAATAAAAGTTAGAGGCGGGACGAGCACTTTCCTAAATTGTTTTAGTAGATTATTAGAGATTTTGTCCCATCCAACTGCGCATTTATCTTTTAGGCTGAGAATTAAGCTTTCTATTTCTTCTTGATGGGTATCTAGCAACACAAAAGAATGAACAGTATTTGTAGACATGATTTTAGGTTTATTAGTTGTCCCATCACTGCGATCCCTCAATAAATTTTCAGCCAAATTCTTACCAACATCAACAAAGTACTCATTGATTTTATCGACTGAAGCCTGCGGAGATGATGAGAGTTTTAATAGTTCCAAATGAGGTACTTTTGTTTTAGACGTATTTGCGATGCTTTTAATTGCTTGCCAAATTTTTTTATTATCATTTCCTGCCTTTATTAATAATTCTTTATCATATGTCCTCTTTACCTTTTTCAACAGCAAATTACAAAAATTTCGGTATCGAGAATATGTAGTTTTAAAAGTTTCATTGTTAGGGTTTTTTTTCAATTGGCCATGCAATTTGTCTCTATTCTTTATACACCGAAGAAGTCCTGGAGTAATCCATGGCTTGATAATTTTTTTACGCCTTGCTAAAGTTAATACCTCTGTATGTTTATATATTGCTGCTGTCAAAGATTCTACTACATAATTTAAAGAGTCATTCGGGTTTGTTGCTTTATAGATAGGACTAAAATTTATATTTTCGATTTCTACTTTAAGTTTATCAAAATTAGTTTTTGTAATAGATTTAGTTGCATACTCTCGTGTTTGTTGTTCATGTAAATTTAGAAGGACGGGTTTATGATCAGTAATAGTGGCCTGAATAACTAAAGTCGTAGCAGATTTATTTGTTCTCAGTAAGACATGATCCAAACAAGTTCCAGATGCATCACGAGTAACATAATCGTGTGTAGGTAGGAGGGAATGATAAGCGGCAGTATTTAAGTACTGATCGAAATTTCTGTGTGGGTTGTTAGAATTAATCGATATATTGATATCGCCCATTACAGCAACATTCCTATAGTTGCTAACACTTTGCAGGTTTTCGTCTAATGATTTTAGAAATTGATCTAAGTTAGAATACGAAGGAGATCGATAAATGGCAAGAATCGCAACGTCAGAACCAATTGTTATAAGGAGGGAGTTGGCATCTAAAATTGCAGGTTCCTCAATTGAACAACTGAGCTCGTCTCTAACATATACAACTACTCCATCGTTTTTTAAGTGGTTATTTATTGTTGCAAAACCTTGATATCCCTGCAAATGTGGAATAGATACATTGACTCGAAGCCAACATTCGGTCAAAATAAGTACGTCAACATTAATTTTAAGTCTTGCAAGCAATATTTCAAGTTCCGAGAAATTAAGACCAATGCTGCGAATGTTCTGTGTAAGTATAGTCAAGTGAGAAGCTGCACTCGGTACAAGCTCACAACATCGCTCAACATCACACTCAAGTTTTTTAGACACATTATAATTCAACCCTTACTACGATTTTCAGACTTTTTCACCCCATTTTACCCTATAAAATGGGGTGAAAAAGTCTGAAAATCGTCATGGGCATGGTTTTTATGGTTTATAGGGTCGCTGATTACGAAAACAACAACTATTTTATGATCTAACATAGCCGACGTGACATAAACTCACCCCTGTTTGGGTGCAATGGGGTTGAAATGTCACAATACCAATATGGGTGTTGATTCTATAGTTTTCTGGGACGTCAATTACCAAAATGGCATCGATTTGAAAATATAACATAGTGTACACAAAATTAATTTAAAGGATTTTTCAAATTTTACCCCTGAGAAGGTGAAACGGAGGTCCAAAGTTTGTATGGGGAAACGAGATTAGTTTAACTATTTTATCCGAAACTTTACACGAGTACTTCTATAGATAAATGAATAAACACATGTTTCAGGATTTTTCAAAATTCAACCAATGGGGTCAAAAAGTCTGAAAATTGTCATGGGTATTGTTTTTATGGGTTATCGGGTCGCTGATTACGAAACCAACAACAATTTTAAAATTAAACGTGGCTAACGTGGCCATCATCTCCTATTGGGGTGCGATAGGGTTGAAATGTCTATATATCAATATATGTGTCGTTCATCAATCAATCCATGTTCATACTTTCATACTAATATTATAAATGTGAAAGTGTGTTTGTTTGTTTGTCCTTCTTTCACATCGAAAGTAACAAACGGATTGACATGTTTTTTTTCGAGATAGTTTAAGGCCTGGGGAGTGACATAGGCTACTCTTTATCCCGGAAAAACATCTTATTCCCACGGGAAAAAATAAAATTTATAATCATTTGTCCTCCTTTCACGTCAAATAGAACCTAATTACTAATTAGGTTCTATTTGACGTGAAAGGACCTAATTACTAATTAGGTTCTATTTGACGTGAAAGGAGGACAAATGATTATAAATTTTATTTTTTTACATGATTTTTTTAACAACCAAGTAAACAAACTTTTTTTAGAGCCAAAGCTATGCTCAGCTGCACCTGGTCATGATATTTTTAATGGGGATAGTTTACGGTCTGGAGAGTGAATAGGCTACTTTTTATCCCGGAAAGACATCTTATTCGTACGGGAAAAAATAAAGTTCATATTCATTTGTCCTTCTTTCACGTCAAACGGACATGATTTTTTTAATAGTGATAGTTGCCGGTTTGGAGAGTGACATAGGCTACTTTTTATCCAGGAAAAATATTTTATTCCCACGGGAAAAAAATAAGTTTATAATCATTTGTCCTTCTTTCACGTCGAATCGAACCTAATTGATAACATGTTATTTTTTGAACAACCAAGCAAACAAATGTTTTTCAGAGCCAAAGCCAGGCTCAGCTGCATATGGTGCACCCTGCCGTGTAACAAAATAGGCGAAAGAGTGGTAGGGTACAGCGTATTTGTAAACTGGCCGACTGGGAAAGTACCTCCATCTCACCTAATACAGCAGCAAGCAAGAAAAATATACACAAATCAATGGCAGCTCGCCTGGACCACGCGAGCGCAGCCGCGGGTGATAGCTAGTTATTAATAATTGAATTACTTTTAGGATAAACATTTTCATATTGTTTGGTGATTCTGTTTTAGTGACAATTTCATTATTTTGAAATCCAATATAATTATTTGATGATTGATATTATTTCCAAGTAATTATTAATTGATATTTAGGTAAGCGTTTTTATATTATTTGGTGATTCAATTTAGGTGACAGATCTACTATTAAAAGAACAAATATAATTTATTAGGTCACTGAAAATGCATTTATTAGGTAATTAATAAAATCATACCCTTTTACAATGTTGACGTTTTCTTCAGTCACTTTGAGTACCTATTTACTAAATGTATACCTAGATTGCGTTTATATATTATTTATTAACGTCAACCACGCCATGAATCTTTGCCTGAAGTTTTTAGATGTAGACCAGGACTTAGATCCACCTCTAAGTCCTACATTGTTATATCCGCTGCAATGGCACATTTATAGCATATTTATATATATAATGGCATAGTTTTGTACTTATCATTGTTATAGGGACGTATTTAGGAACTTGTAGGTACATTATTTATATTCATTGTGCCAGATTAAATTAAATGCTAACAATAAAATGTGTGTGGAAAACAGTGATTCAACAGTTAAATAAGTACTAAGTAATGTTTTAAATCCAGGCTGAACAATTAAAAATCATTAATAGTTACATTAATAGTCATTGATAATAACTATAAAATAAGGCTATTAATAGTTAATGATTATAACTGTATTCAATATTAATCAGCGTTATAGCCTTATAAATTAGCTTAAAAAACCTTATAGTGAAAGAGCTAGACTTCATCTCCTGTATTTTGAGTGGATTCACAACAATTAATTCTATGTATTATTTGTAATAGATTACAAGTTGTGATAATAGGAATACTACACTATTGCATTAGGATATTCCTATAATGATCGATGTGCGATTTGATACAATGCAATATTTGTTTTAGAGATCGATTAGATTTCGCTTTTTTGGGAATATGTTTTTCGTGATTAGTAACTGCGTCCCTGTATTAATAACTGCGTTCCTGTATTAGTAACTGCGTCCCTGTATTTGCGGTTGTGTGTATGGTATTTAAGTGTTTGTTTTGGCGTGCACTCAAACTTCTAATGTGTTTGAATGTCTGTGGCTTTAATGTACTCACCGCGCTGTCTATTGCTAACAAAATATTTGTCAAATGTTTATTCATAGCGTCTTTCTCTGAAGCTGGGATGGTCTACGAGAAAAAAAGAAGCAAACTACTTCCTAAAAATGTAGAAAAACTTGTCTTTCTGCACAATAACCTTCCCTTTCTACATTTTGATTATTAATTGCGACAAATTTACTTACAAATAAAAAATATCCCCAAAATTTAATAAAGACATTATTGTCTTTGTTAAATTTTGGGGATATTTTTTATATTGATAATTCAAATTGATAATTCAAATGCGTAGAAAAATCTTAAAATTTTCAAATAAAAGATGATTATGTACCTGTTTTATGTACCAATGCCTACTTTATGATTATGAAAGAAATACAAATATAAATATATAATGAATAGATAATTTCTTTTATTTTACCAATTATCTAAGCATAAAAAATATACATATGACTTAAGTATTCGGTATTCCGCCGAATAGTATGTAGATATTCGGTATTCGGTAGAATATAATAAAAGGAGCCGAATAGGCCGAATATCGAATAGTAATCGAATATTCGTTGCAAGCCTACATATTTACTGTAAACCTGTTTCCAGATGCATGAACGGGGGGAAGATAAACTTCAGGGAGAAAGAGAAGCAGATATTGGACCAGATCCTGGGCCCAGGGCGCTACGACGCTCGCATCAGGCCCTCGGGCATCAACGGCACTGGTACGTCGACCTCTTTACTATTTCCAAACTCATTTTCTGCGAAAATATTACAAAATATTTTCTTGAATTTTTCATAGGTTTTTGAATTAATAAAAAATAGAGTTTCCCCCTTTTCCTACAGAAGTAGGTACTATCAGGTTATATTTTACGTAAAATTTTAATGTTATGGTTAAACTGTTAAAATAAGATCAGCCAATTTTATCAAATATTATTTCAAAACTGTTCTTGTGTTCAAAAAATATTTATATAAGTAAATATATATTCTAATACAATATATAGTGAATTCTTCGGTCTTTATTGTAGGTGCTTATTGTATATATTTCTGGTATTAGGTACTTATCAATATTAAATTTTAATTTTACTATTGTAAATACGGGATTTATCCCGATATTTTTTTTGTTTTTCCCGGTATTTCGGCGACGTTGCAGACGTCTTGGTCCCGAGATGACGGAATGGCTTCACATCAGGCGGGCCGTATGCTTGTCTGCCACCCGACGTAGTATAAAACAAAAAAAAATGGTGACGGGGTTAACCCGTGACGATGGCGTTTGCAACGGCGCCGAAATATCAGGCAAAAATCGATTGCATATTTCCCGACGTTGTAGACGACATGGTCCCGGGATGATGGGATAGGACGGGGTCATCCCGTGACGATGGCTTCTGCAACGTCGTAAAAATATCGGAAAAATACAAAAATCGATCTCGTTAAGTCCCGTATTTATAGGGATGTTACAACACAAAAAATAAAAATTTTAGTTTTATATATGAAACGGTTTATTTAAAGCGGTTTATTTTTGACGTGACAACGTCTTATAAATTGGTTAGCCGGGTGACACTTCAAGAAACTGCGTTACGCTCCGCGCTCACGTTATGCGCTCACAATGAGAGCGAGTGAGAGGCACGCGTCCCTTCCACTCGGGCATGGTTAGCCCGCCTAAGAGCGAGAGAGACAGACATAAAAAGTGAAAGGCATGCGTCCCTTCCACTCGAAAACATTTTACCACTCAAAGTCGTTGTCACGTAAAACTTTCGCCCGTATACCGACTTTACAGGCAACCAATTTTTTTTATTTAAAAAGCTCTATTCGTTTGTTCGTTAACGTCCTTTTAACTTATAAAAGGCTTAGTTGTCGGCAGTAAAACCACTTAGGATGTTTGATGGAAACGTGTGAGGAAGTCGTTAGCCTTGTAACATGGGGTAGGAAGCATTAGTTCAACTCTACAGGGGGTCTCGGTAAACTACTCAATAGTTAAACCATCGTTGCTCGAGCTGGGGGTCACGACCTTTAAGGGGTCTCCTACATTATAGGGGGACATATGTTTCCCGTAGTATAGGGGGGTCGCAACTAGACAAAACATTTTTTTTATCGTAATGGTCTTGCATATATCCTTCAATATTAAAAGTTTATAAGTTAATAAGTTTAAAAAGTTTATATGTATAGGTGTTAGTCAGAGAGTTGCTTATTTATTTTATTACTTTTTGGCTATTTTGTGGGTAGAAAGGTTGGAAAACGATAAGTTAAACAAATAAATAAATGTGTATGTTACGGTCAATATAATAAATTTGTCATTATTTATAATGTCCGGCCAGTGTTTTTTCTACAAAGTAAGCTTACAACATCATCCATCAATTATGTTGACAGATTATGTTTCCGGCAACAGGACGCAAGAAAAGTCTAACCTAACCAAAAATGAACTCAAATCTAACTAAAACATATTTTATTACATTGAACAAGATCAGTATGAATAATGACTAATTTATTATATTGACACAGCTTATTTTCATATCAGTTATTGATATAAAATTTACGTTGCTAATAACTTATTAACCATTTTGTTTCTTTATTTCGTAAGCGATTGATTTTAAAAGTTTGACATTTCAAAATCACTTGCAAACTTAGTCAAATTAAAAATTACTCGACGTCATCAAATAAGCAGAGCTTTTGTTGTAAGAAATTTTAACAACCTATTTTCGTCATATCTCAAATGAAAGAGGCTATTTTCAAGTAATTATATAGCGTTCGAAAGTTTAATTATTTGGAAGATTTTGTAGTCTTCCTTTTATGTTATTTAAGTACAAATAAAGAATTACTTACTTACTTACTTCCAAATACGTCTGAAAATTTGGCTAACGCCATAGATTTTGCAACTGAATGGAATACATCGCATAAATAAATTTATTTGTGCAATGTATTCCATTCATTGGTATAATTACGTCACAAAAATTCGCTGAACGTCCAAGTTCAATGTATTCTTCGTGCTACCAAATTAAATAACGCTAATGGAATTTCCAAAAGATTTTTTCTTCAAATCATCGCGTGTTGTTACAAAAAGACAGCGAGAAATCATAAATCACCGGGCTGTTTTTAGCAGGCTCAATGGATTAAAGGAAAAAGCTCCTCGTCTCGAGCCCTTTTTGAGTATCATCGCGAGGTATTACTTATTAGATGAAGAAAAAATTCCGCGAGGATTTTGTTAAGGGGGTCGATTGAGAACGTTAAATTTTACGTCCTTGGGGTCGGGTAACGCTCGAAAAATGTCTACTGAGAAATGTACTTGGTAATGTAAAAATGGTGTGATATTTTTCATCTTAATTTGAAAATAGTATCCAATTGAAAGTTGGGTAGTTTTTATTGAAGAATAGCTTGCAATTTTATTAGTATTAATAAGATATAATCCATAAATACCTTTTTCTTTATACCACGTCGGGTAGCATACAAGCATACAGCCCGCCTGAAGTGAAGCGGTTACAGTAGCTATAATAACGCTCGCAAGATGAAACATTGCTGGCGCGCTGCAACCGTCCGCTAGCAACAACGCAAATTTTTCCTTGCTGATGACCTCACTCACCTCACTCACTCGCATGAACACAACAACCCTCAGGGGAATTGTTATTTGACTGTGGTATTCTATGAGGCTCTAGGTACTTCTCCAATTGGGCAGCTTGCAAATACGCTGTGTCTTTTGACAGAGCCTCTTTCGTTTATCGGCAGGGTGCACCGCGTGAAGGTGAGGTTGGCTTTGGCTCTAATGATCGTGGATCCACTTACGCACAAACAAAACATATTGTAATAATTAACAAGAGCAATAAAACAATGTCAAAAGTAATAGTACATTAACGAGGAACTTTTGAACTTAAAACAAAAATTTAATTCCTTTTGCTAACAATCTTGAATCTTGATGAAAAAATTGTAAGTGTTATCAATAATATCAGTGAGTACATTGTAAATCACGACGCACCATTTGTAATTAAGTCACGAAGGCAAGCAAGTAATTTAAATAATAAAGACCGGACTACAGCTGGGTTTTGTATGAAAGTGCTGAATCATTCTGACAATTACACCATACTGAAATTTTGCGTGATTTTGAGAAATAGGAAAATGTAGAAGTGTTGTTGAAAGGAAACAATAATAAATTACTAGTTAATTACTTTTGCTAGATTTTAATGTTCACAATTTTTCTTCTGTCTACGACAATGACGAACGAGCTCCGTAGTCGAATGGTTAACAATGGCCACTTTGACTTTGAAACTGTCTTTGAAAGGTCGCGGGTTTGACCACACACAAGACAAATACTTGTGCATGAACATGTCTGTTTGTCTTGGCCTGGGTGTTTTCTATGTATCATATGTATGTATTTACAAAAAAAAAATGTTAAGTATAATACCAGTTATCTAGTACCAATAGTACAAGCTTTGCTTAGTTTGGGACTAGATGGCCATGTGTAAATTTGTCCAGGTATATTTATTTATTATCTTTTAAGTTTTTCATTCGCGTGTTCAGAATACTAACTACAGATAGGTGCAGCACGGAAAAAAAATAATTATCAATACTTAATTTACGGGATATAGCGCGATAGATTTTTTTTTTACACCACATCTTTTTGACTGGCTATGAGTGATTTTGACTGGTTACTTAGACTGGGACTTCTAATAAGCATATTCCAAGTTTATACGTCTATTAGATATACATATTTACAGAGCTCTAGTTAGGGTTATTAAGTTTCGCAATGCTTCAATAGTCGCATATAGCGTATACCACCGACTCCGTCTTGAAAAAAAAAGTTCTTAATTTTTTTTTTCATGATTTAATTTGCTACTAAGTTAGTACGTAATCTAATATGTAGTAATAACATCTTATGTGGTAAACACAATTCTACGTAGCTTGAAAAAGGTACTAAACTTTTTCAAGCATTGCAAATGTTGGTCATCCGCTGGCATCCCTACTGCTGACACAGCATCTCCTTACGGTTTGTGACTCCACTCACAAGCAGGAATTTTCATGGGTATTTTTATTTGGCAGCGGACTTCTTCCGCCATAGTTTCGTAAGCTATTCGGCATGGTCCACCACGTGCAGGTGAAGTTGTTTTTGGCTCTAAAAAGGTAGTGTGTGTTACTGCTTCAGTAATCGGAGGAATTGCTTCAGTAATCGGACGGACTGCTTCAATAATCAACTGTGTAATCATTTCACTAAACTAGTTTAGGTATTTGTCATATTACTAAACATATCACAATAAGAATATTCTACATCTACCATGATTTCGAGGTATCCCTAGGAATCTCGCGAAAACCCTGATATCCTCATTTCACTGCGACTATAATGTTTATCAATATTAAATAGCTATATTTCAATTTACGTACCTGAATTATTAATATTGTGTACGAGGCGTCCCAATTGACCCAATACGAAGCGATTTATCATGGCTTGACTATTGTAGGTAGCCGTCGGCTGGCAGGCACACACACTCACATATCGTTAACTATCAATTAAGGGCGTTTATTAATAATACAGTTTGATAAATAGTGAAAATGAAATAGAATAATATATTATTGAACCTTGATGGAGGAAAGTTTTACATTTGTCTTGGTTTTGTACAACTTTTGTTAAATTAATAATAGTCAAGCTAGCTTCTAATAGCGGCTTTGCCACGAGTGAATACAGTAGCTGAATGAAAAGTAGCCTACGTGTTAATCCAGAACATATACTATATGTATGCCAAATTTCATTAAATTTATTCAGTTCTTAAACCGTGAGAGAGTAACAAATATCGTCACGTGAGAAAGCATAGTAAATTAATTAATGAAGTTAAATGGGTCACTCATATATTAAAAAAAGTAATACGCGTATAATTAAGAAAAAAACTTGATCAACCTGATTAATTTAAGTAATTAATTAACTCGTCTTTGTTTTGTATAACTTTTGTGGTTGTAAGATTTAAAGAACTAATTTAATTTCACGACTAATATAGTATGAAATATATTTATCTATTTACATATCAGGTTCGTTCTAGCGATGTAACGACTCGACTTTTTAAACCGATTCAAACCGATTTGAGCATAAACCGAGTTGCGTCGATTAGCGCGTCTACTAAACCGATTTGGCCGAGTCGAAAGCAATGTAACGACTCGACTTTTTAAACCGATTCAAACCGAGTTGCGTCGATTAGCGCGTCTACTGAACCGATTTGGCCGAGTCGAAAGCGATGTAACGACTCGACTTTTTAAACCGATTCAAACCGACTTGCGTCGATTAGCGCGTATACTAAACCGATTTGGCCGACTCGACTTTTTAAACCGATTCAAACCGATTTGAGCATAAACCGAGTTGCGTCGATTAGCGCGTCTACTAAACCGATTTGGCCGAGTTGAAAGCGATGTAACGACTCGACTTTTTAAACTGATTTACCGAGTTGCGTCGATTAGCGCGTCAGCACGTCTTGCGTCTACTAAACCGATTTGGCTGAGTCGAACTTACTTACGCATCTCGCTCGCGTCGCTCTGCGCGCATTCATGCTCGTTTGGCCGTTTGACCGTTTGCATGTTTGGCCGTTTGCTCGTTAGGCTGTTTGCCCGCTTGATCGTTTGCTCGTTTGGCCGTTTACTCGTTTGGCCGTTTGCTCGTTTGGCCGTTTACTCGTTTGGCCGTTTGACCATTTGCTTGTTTGGCCGTTTGCTCGTTTGCCCATTTGGTCGTTTGGCTGTTTGCCCGTTTGGCCGTTTGGTCGTTTGGCTATTTGCCCGTTTGGCCGTTTGCCCGTTTGGCTGTTTGCTCGTTTGGCCGTTTGCTCGTTAGCCGTTTGGCCGTTTGGTCGTTTGCCCGTTTGGCCGTTTGCTCGTTTGGCTGTTTGCTTGTTTGCTCATTTGGCCGTTTGCCCGTTTGGCCGTTTGGCTGTTTGCTCGTTTGGCCGTTTGATCGTTTGGCCGGTTGGCCGTTTGCCCGTTTGGCCGTTTGCCCGTTTGGCCGTTTGACCGTTTGGCCGTTTACCCGTTTGCTTGTTTGCCGTCCGTCCGTCCATCCATCCATTCATTCAAAGCGGTCACTTCTGAGAAAGTCATATTTTAGCGCCGCCACTGCCGCTGCCAACGCAGCATCTCCTTCCTTTCTGGTAACCTCACTCACTCGCAGGAACACAACAACCCTCAATGAAATTGTTATTTGGATGCGGTATTCTGTGAGGTGGAGGTACATACACCAGTCGGGCAGCTTACAATTACGCTCCCTACCTCTGTTTTCGCCAGAGCTTCGTTTTTCAGTCTGCAGGGTGCACCGCGTGCAGGTGAAGTTGGCTTTGGTTCAAAGACGTTGATGAACCACTTACACCCCAAAATGGGGTTGAATTGAACCAATGATTGGTAGTTTAGTTTAGTTATGTACCTACCTCCTACCTAACCTACCTACGCACGCGGTCCAGAAAAACAATTACGTATATAGATTAATTATTTATTACCATGCTTGTCTTATATTTTTTTTATAATACGTCTGATGGCAGACAATTATACGGCCCGGCTGATGTGAAGCGGCTACTTCACTTCGATTCAGTCGGACTTACGGAGTGACGACGCGAAATAACCGTAACCGCTACTCCAGTCGGGCACCGGCTTTTCTGATTGTTCAGCATGCGGGACGGTATAAACTCGTACCGACAGGCGTGCGCATGCGCGCAGAGCGACGCGAGCGAAATGCGTAAGTAAGTTCGACTCAGCCAAATCGGTTTAGTAGAGTAGACGCGCTGACGCGCTAATCGACGCAACTCGGTTTATGTTCAAATCGGTTTAAAAAGTCGAGTCGTTACATTGCTTTCGACTCGGCCAAATCGGTTTAGTAAAGGCGCTAATCGACGCAACTCGGTTTATGCTCAAATCGGTTTGAATCGGTTTAAAAAGTCGAGTAACGACTCGACTTTTTAATCGGTTTAAAAAGTCGAGCAACGACTCGACTTTTTAATCGGTTTACAAAGTCGAGTAACGACTCGACTTTTTAATCGGTTTAAAAAGTCGAGTAACGACTCGACTTTTTAATCGGTTCAAACCGATTCAAATCGCGATTTCGTCGATTCGGTTTGGAATCGACTTGCATGAATTGTCTAACCGATTCAACTCGGTTTGACAAAATTCCAGATCGTAACATCTCTAGTTCGTTCCCCTAGTCCAATGCTCGATTTTTTTTATTATTTTTTTTAACAGAGGGCGGCAAGCGAGCATGTGGGTCACCTGATGGAAAGCAATCACCACCGCCCATAGAAATCAGCAACACCAAGGGGTCGCCGATCCGTTGCCAGCCTTTTAAGGGAATTATTGACTCTGTTCTTGAAGGCCCCCATGTCGTACTTATTTGGGAATACCGCTGAGGGAAGTTGATTCCACAACTTTACAGTATGTGGTAGAAAATGCCTTAAAAAGCGTACTGTAGTGGATCGCCAAATATCAAGGTGATGTGGATGGAATTTTAATTTTTGGCGAGTTGTACGATAGTGGAACTCAGCGGCAGGTATCAAATCAAATAGCTCATCCGAGCACTCCCCGTGGTACAATTTATATAGAACGCAAAGAGATGCAACATCTCTGCGTGTAGAGAGAGAATCCAGCCGATCAGAAATCATTGGGTCACCGACAATTCGAACAGCTCTTCGTTGTATGCGGTCGAATGGAGCGAGTAAGTACTGGGGCGCACCAGCCCAGAGATGTGAACAGTATTCCATATGAGGCCTAACTTGGACTTTATACAGTTGAAGTCGATACTGTGGTGTAAAAATTCGATTGTCATTTTTTCTAGTCATTTTCTTATCAGCTTCAGTTGCGAGGCTGCCCACTAAAAAGTATCAGTGGTATACAGATAAAACATGGAAAACACATTAAGAGGTTTCAACAGTAAGGCAGCAATACTGCCTCCATTCCTCATCAGTCCACTTGCCCAATCGATCTACATACCCGGGCCACTGTCAGTTACTATAATTGACTAACTGACCCGACAGACGTCCTGTCTTCTTTTCCATGAATATTGAATTTGAATTGGTTTTGCGTCAAATGACTGACAGTTCTGTTAAACGATAAAAGTTACATTAGAAAAGTTAATATGGTCGTTCAGTTTTCTTAAATGTTCTAATTTTCCGCGCAACTTTCTTATTTTTTTCTTTCATAAGAATCTTCTCCTGACAATAACAAATACAACACAAAAAGAAACAGCAAAATCGGTCCAGCCATTCACGCGTGATGACGTGACCGAGGGAAATAGGGATTCATTTTTAACCGACTTCAAAAAAGAAGGAGGTTCTCAATACGACTGAATATTTTTTTTGTATGTATGTTATTCGATATCTTTGCGAATTGTGAACCGATTTTCATAATTCTTTTTTTATTTGAAAGGGTATGATTGCCAGATGGTCCCATATTCACCAAGTCAGGATTTGATGATGGGAAGGGCCAGGGAAATCAAGGGAAACCCTTAAATTTTATAAGCACGTATGGTCAAATTCAATTTTTTTTTTATTTGAAAGGGTAATTGCGAGGTGGTTCCATATTCACCAAGTCAGGGTCTGATGATGGGATTCCAGAAAAATCGAGGGAAGCCCTTAGATTTGCCCTATGGTAGCCGACAGATTAAAATTGTGCCACTCCATTGCTCTGCGCTGGATGTCGTACAAGGCGACTAAGGAATCTTGTGTCACGCGATAACTTTTCTCCCGGAAGACAGGCAGCAGCGTCTGCCGGGGTATTCCACCAATAGCTCGCCAACTGAAATCGGTTTCAATTTTTTTTTTAAATCAACTTTATTTTTTATATCGATATAGATTATAATATAAATACATAATAAAAAAGTAACACAATATTCGGTCCACAACTGATGACCTTAGAAAAGAACATTAAAGAAATGATATAATAAACTTTATTCAAATAAACTTAAGCTCTAAACAATACATATAATTAAACTATAAAACTAAAGTACCTAAAATTAAATAACACTAAAATAAAACTAACCTAAAACTAAAATAAACGTAAAAAGTTTGGCCCATGTGGCATCGTTCCCAAGATGCTAGCAGCATTACCTCGCTGGATGGCTAAACTGATCCTTTGGGCGAGGAATGTGCCAGATTTTGGGTCACCGGTTACGTCGACCAATCTTTTTCCTAATTCTCTTATAAAGTTTTTGGTGCTGGGACCCCATGGACCAAGTGTTTAAAGAAATTATATGCAGTAATAGACATTGGGGAAAAAGACATTTACAGAAATAGCATACCATCATGTACGCGACTAGGGAGCCTACCGCCGAAGCTGAAGTGGATTACCATCGGTTTTTTGTCTTAGCTTAAAGTTTTTTTTTTTTTTTTTTTTTTTTTTTTTTTATACTACGTCGGGTGGCAGACAAGCATACGGCCCGCCTGATGTGAAGCGGTTACCGTAGCCATATTAACGCTCGCAACATAAAATATCGTTCGCGCGCCGCCACCCCCGCTGCCATCGCAGCATCTCCTTCCTTTCTGGTGACCTCACTCACTCGCAGGGACACAACAGCCCTCAAGGGAACCGTTATTTGGCTGCGGTATTCTGTGAGGTGGAGGTACATTCCCCAGTCGGGTAGCTTACAATTACGCTCCCTACCTCTCTTTTCGCCAGAGCTTCGTTTGTCAGTCAGCAGGGTGCACCGCGTGCAGGTGAAGTTGGCTTTGGTTCAAAGATGTTGATGAACCACTTACACCCCAAAATTTATTGTCAAACATATTCAGCTTAGTCGATAGAGCTCTAGGGTTTCTAACAGCTGAGCTAAACATAATTAGTAACAATCTAACTAAGCAGTAGTTTCATATTCACATTCAAAAATACCGATGGTAATCGGCTGAAACTGAAGCCCATTACCATCGCATTTTTTATTTCGAAAATAGATACTTGCCGGATCGAAAGGGCAGGCACCATGCGAGCCGTAGCTCCGGAGATGCGTAGGCGAGCATGAGTGCCTGCCCTTCGTTACGCAAAGGCGAAGGGGCTGCACTTCCCTCAGCGCCGGAAACGTCCCAGAACTCCGCTTGCTATATATAAAATAGATCTTAGGTTTAAGTCAATAAACACATATCTTAAACTTAGTCGGCAGAGCTCCATGGTTTCTATTAGCTAAACACAATTACCGCCTATTGAAGCTAAAGTGTAATTTTCTCAATTAAAACATCAGTCGGTAGGGCCTCAGGATGCACCAGGAACTGGATATAACCGACCGAAACGCTTTTAAATTACAAATATATATTTTTTTCTACAGATTTTATAAAAATATACACGTTACGATAGTAGATCCATGTGATTATGAGACGTATTTGGGAAATAGATGGATTTTTGGTTTGGTTAAATAGTGATAGTGGCCCGGTGGGGAACGTAGATCGATTGTTCCGGAGGGATTGTTGACGTGGCAAATTAATCATTTTCAAATAGAAGACAATAAAAATGCTATAAATAATTTAAAATGGCGTAGCGCAATAACCTAATGTCTGATACTATCTAGTCATAAAGCAATCTAGACGTACCACTATCTAATTTTATCGAGGACTAGCCATAAAGCGTCTAGCCTAAAATTGCGAGTAACACAATACTAAATTTCAATGTAGGTGATTATGTTGCCGGAATGTATTACATCCAGGAATTCTACAAAATATCTATAATACCATCGGCTAGATAAATAAATTAAATAATAATAAATAAATAATAAATAAATAAATAAATATTTCTGGACAATTTACACAGCGTCATCTAGTCCCAAATTAAGCGCAAAGCTTGTGTTATGGGTACTAGACAACTGATAATTGTACTTAAATACATTTTTTTTTGTAAATAGATACTTATAATACATAGAAAATACTCAGACCAAGACAAACAAACATATTCATGCACACAAATGTCTGTCTTGTGCGGGAATCGAACCCGCGACCTTGGAGTCAAAGTGGCCATTGCTAACCATTCGACCACCGAGCTCGTCAAGATAAAAATAAAAATTATTTTCTTTTCACACATTAACAAAAAACTAAGTCAAAACGCGTTGCCTGATTCTGAAAGAGTTATATATTATACATAGTTTCTGATAGTTACTATCTATCACAGATAGTTATTCACATAACTACTTTGCGCCCGCGACTTCGTAAGTGCGAATCCCGGTATCTCATGGGAATTTTCAAAAATCCTTTCTTAGCGAATGCCTACGTCATAATAGCCACCTGTATGCCAAATTTTGTCCTGAAGCGGCCAGTATGCAATGGTTTGAGCTGTGAGTTGATAGATCATTCAGCAACATATAACTATTTTGCAAAAAACATACTAGTTATTTTAATAAACAATAAAGAAGAAAATGACGATTTTGCAATTCAATATTAAATTAATTGGAAACGATGTGTTAGATAACAACTCAATGTTTTAGGTTCCCAATAGTGTTATATACATAAAATCTGTGGTGCACGGCAGTTGAGCTTCACTTGATGCTTTAATTGCCATTGCTGTCTCTCACATTGCCAAGAGGGGAAGTCAAATTCCAAAGGTTCCTCCTATCCTACTCCTATTATATATATAATTATATATATACATTATATATATATATGCAAAGCGCAGCGACTATATTAAATATAAGTCTTTGAGAACGACAAAGAATTCCTGTTTCGGAAAAAAAACTATTTCTTTTAACCTTTTTACTTCGTATAGTCCTGTATTGACACTCTCTGATGATCGACTTGCAATAGCGCCTCCTGAAAAACTTTATTACGTGTTTGTATATAACATTTCTTTTTCATTTTTATTTCGAAGTTAGGTTAGGTTAGGTTAGATTATATGTTTACATCTCAATTATTCGATTCGTAAAAGAACTTTATTCGTACAAGGATTTGGCATTTTCACCAGATGGACCGGCAATAGTAAACATTAACCTGTTCGTACGGAGTATCACCACCATAAGCGACATTAAGATGGTTAGTATCATCACGTGGTCACCACACAGTGATCATCAGGTGGTCATCATCGTAGTCTTCTAGAGCTTGGCTGTCCGCCATATTATTGGAACCAATGGATCGTCACATCCGTGATGGTCAATTGTCGGTTTTTGAGTGTGTTTTCTACTTTACCATGAGTTTTACACAAATAGAAATGTATTGGCTGGTGGTTATTTATTTAAAAAATTATGTTATTGTCTGTAACATTTTTTCTTCATAATATCTATACAAAAAAAAATGCGTTTCGAAAAAGAAAAGGAAAGTCATAAGAACTCATGGCAAAGCTATAGTAGGTTTTTTGAAATTTTCTAAGTGTTTTTGTACTTTGTAATGACTTTTTACAATGTGCCAATTTTAGACTTTCAAGAAAGTTACACATTGGCAAATATAAGAAATATTGCGGTCGAAAAGGGAACAAAATTTGTGAAATATTTTTAGAATTTGTCTTGAAAGTCAAAGTTTGGTGGATAAGCGCTGATTCTGAAGAATTATAAAAAAAATTATTCCAATATGATTTTTTACCCGCCTCCGAATTGAGATTACAAAAATATTATTTAGTTTCATCAAAACATTAGTTACTTTTATGGCGTATTTCAAGTAGGTACCGAAACAATAATTGGTTTATTGATACAAAAGATATACTCGTACATTTTCCTTTAAGTTTATTATTTACTGCATTGCGGTATTTTCAAAAAATATGTTGCAAATCGGTATAATGTTCTGTTATTGATAATGTTTTACCTATTATTTCACTGACTCTCAAATTATTCTATAGCCTGAAATCCTGAACATCTCATTCTTATACTTTTTCTTCCGCACGAGTGCGGGCGTTACGTTACGATACGAATTTAAAAGCATTGCTGCAATTTAATTTTCAGCAACTTTGTAGAATTATGACGCTCAACGACCAGTTTCAGTTGTTGGATAATTTCACACTTTTTACGACTTCTTCCATTAAAATTACCCACTTTTTGTTTCCCCCAACATTTAAATGTTTTCAACTGTTTACGAAGTTAGTCAGCAAAAATGTAATGCAGTGCTATTAAAAAATCGATAGCAGGATATATCACGCGATTCTGACTGTCCTATCTTTTGGTTTACAATTAATAAAATAGTATGTGGCAATCGGTTTATTGCTTTATGAAGGTTGTTTTGTTACAACACGCAAAAGCTGGATTATATAAGTTTTTTGAGACAAATTTTATTTAAAATTATTTGATTAACCTTTCTAAATATTTCTAAGTGGTAATATGTAATTACTTATATATTTCAAAATACTTAAATAGATAATATTATTTTAATTACATTCACTTTTTGCAAAAAATACTAAATAATAAAAAATGTTTGTGCAAAAACATAATGATTTTGTAAAAGCTCGTCCGTTTTTGTAAATATATTATGTGTTACGTAGTAGAGTTACTTTGTATAAATTGTTATGAAAATTTTAGTCCAATGTAAATGCAAACCAAATCCGACAGGGTTCGCATTAGGCAAGTTTTCGTTTCTGGCACAAAATGCTAATTTCCGGCGTGCGCCATGCCTCATTCGGGTCGGGTTTTCATCGCAGTTACTACGGTCCGTAAAATGAAACTCGCCATCTATCTTGCCCGAACATGACTCTCCATATTCCATCCATCCATATTAGTATTTGTGAAAAACATAATGATTCTGTAAAAAGTCATCTTTCTAAATGTATTTTCGATTTATGAAATTTCCATTAGTATAAAAATAATAATAATTCAGTTTATTTATTACACAAAAGTATTTTTTTTTACGTTTTATTGATGAAAGATTTCAGTCATTACAGTGTATGTACAATTTTATTGTTTATTTTACGTTTATGTATTATGCACATATGATTTTCTTCTCATATATGTTTGTTTCTTTTTCTTTTCATATATGTTTTATTACAATGTACGTTATAAATAAAACTGCATAATTGATTTTCTTAATAGAAAAATTCAAAATTTTATTTATTTTTTATTCAAAACAAATTGAAAGCTAATGGTAGGGGTCGAAAAAGTAAAGTGAGATTCAAGGCAGTAGTAATTTGCTGTTCCCTGTAATAGCGAATTTCGCCGACGTTTTCAGTCCGCTCTGTAAAAGTCTCCCTTTGAGTGTAAGATTAAAATGTCTGCTCTAATTCTTTACACTAACACAAATTCTCGTAGACAAGCTGCTGCGATTACGCCATTATTTTTTTCCTCCCTAATGTCAACTTTTCTTTAGTTCTTTCTCGAATTTAGCGTTTTCTTTTTCAGTGAACATTCATCAATAACATAACACATACACTTGTATAAAAATTTTCAGATGTAACAGGTGAGTCGTGCTGCATCGAGCATAATGAAACGTGTATTGTTTTCAGAGAGGCCGACATTATGCAATAAGTTCACATTAGGGTTTAGTTTCATTTGTTTTAGCGATTATTTAAAACGTATATTTTGCTTGGTACTTAGATGGGCCAGCGGTTGTGAACGTCAATATATTTGTCAGAAGTATATCAAAGATCGATGACGTCACGATGGTAAGTCGTCCGCGACAGACTCGACGCAATTAGACTAAGCTGAGTTATTTTAAAGTTAATTTCCATCGCGGTCCAACAAGTCAAATGAATGGGCAAATCACTCCTGTTTGAACGATGGAGAGATTTACCCAAAACTATGTGTAACCTTCTTATTTTATTATAATTTTTTTCTTCACTAAAAATGCCGTTTGGTGTTGACGACCAAAATCGTTTTTAAACGCGAATTACGTTGAAAATAACTTGAAACAGTCGCAGACGCCTAACGGATAATAAAGCTTTATCTCAAAACACTTCAAATCTAAGATTTACTATTTTTATTGTTCTTTACTAGAAATCAATATTCTAGATTATAGTTTTCGTTTTTAGACTGGCTGATTGTCTTTTTGATTTCGTGTGAAAGGGCAGTAGCTTTCGTAATGGTATGGAATGTAGTAGCTCAGCCAAGAGTTGTTTCAGCCCAACTATCGTACATTACTATTTCATCTCTAAAACGATTGGAATTTTCAACGATTTGAGGTTAAAACGATGTTATAACTATAAATATGCTTTGTTTTAGTTTACCGTGGTTCAAATCTACGCCGTTTGACAGATATATCGAAATTTACAATCGTTTTAGAAATGTGCCAGTAAACTACCGTAGTATTTTAACTGCCTAAACTCGTGGTTGAACTACAGTATTATTTTGAAATGCAACTGTTCCAAATCATTATATTTTTGGCATACAACATCAAACCCATCAATCCATGGTTTTTAGCTATTATTTTCCTGCTGCGTTCATAATGACAGATGATCATTTGACACCTCATTAGGTGATGATTTTAATGATGAAGCGGTTAATGTTTAAAACTTGTTTTTTGTCACGAAGGCGATGCGCCAACGTTAGTCCGCGTCAACCTGTATCTGCGATCCATCAGCAAAATAGATGATTATAAAATGGTGAGTGGTTTCATATAAACCAGCAATGTCAATTGATGACACTTTTATTATGAAACAAAGTTCAGAAAAAAAAAATATCTGATTGTTAAAACAAAAAATGTTTTCGATATAATTTTGAAAACTTTGTTTATAATAAAATTGGCCATTCTAAACAAGTGGATATTTGGCAATAAAAATGCACCTGCTAAAGATTCTCAAGCTATCGTATTTGGATATGTGTTTGTGTTTATGTTATTTTTTTTCGTTTGTTTTTTTATTCGTTTTAAGTTTTGCACTTGTACATTTTTTTTATTATTCATTTTCACCACTATATTATATATATTTTATTAATTACTTATTAACACTATCTATAAAATTGATTTTATGGTGCGGTGCCGCGCACACCTAAATAATATTTTATAAAATGTACATAATTATACCAAAATTTTCTAAAATTTTAACAAACTGAACCTCATCTAAAATGTTTTCTTGCAACATTAACTTTTTTATTATTGAAGTATTGTTTTTATTATTATTTGCGTTTATTTTATTGTTTAGACTTAAGCTCCTGTACAAACACGATACTGATGGATTATTGGCACAGTACATAGCAAGCACAAAATTATCAGCAAAATAAGACCGCTTCGGTATCGCCCGCACTCCAAACTTTGTTGGAACTATTCGAATTAATTGGTATAATAATATGATATCGTTCGCACCAACAGATGTCGACAGGAGACACCACGTACCGACCATCCCTGACTTTGGTACCACGCTTGTAGAGTAGGGCACCGGGGGAGCCGCGGCCCGCACCCGACCGACACCTTCACCTCATTTTTATCATTTACTTTCTGTATTTTAATTTCTCCAATCATGCTTCTTCCTTTACTGCCATGCAACATTTCTTTAATGAGGAGATTATACGTTAAAAACTATTTTGGTCGTGTACGTTGACTGTACTTAACGTTGTTTATCATGTCTTGTTCATGTGAATTTGTGTTGTGTAAATTGTATCGGGATCGTCGCGCCCGCACTCGGCTTCGTGCTTCCGATCGGTGGCTGTCCACCCGACCGCAATCTGTGACACCTGACCCCCAACGTCCACTAGACGATCTGTAGCTCTAGTTAAACTGGCCGATTGTGCCTGCATGAAGGTAACCACTGAAAGACTGACAAGCATTCCATCGACGAATGCTGCGAACGGTGAGTCGGTTTCGATGCTTCGCTTGACTCGCTAGTTTGTAAATTGTATGTATGAGACATTAGCATGTTAATGCCTGAAGACATTTCAAATTCTCGAGGTTAGCTTTTGGACAGTTACATTATCCGGAGCTGCTCCATTATTTAATATGGGCAGATGCGTCGCTCGGCGCTGGCGGGCGGCCAATTTTGACTAATACATTCATTATGAGCCCGCCGCATCCATCAAAGTCACCGGCGATGGTATCGCGTACGCGTATGTGTCCCTCGGAAGGCATTATTCCAGTCATCGACTAATTGGTCGCAGTAACGAGCTCCAAAAGATAACCGTCGAGCCGAGCATGTCCTAATTTGGGATTGTTCTTCTGCATTTTATGTATTACGATAATTCATTTGACTTGCTCACTGATGTCGAGGGGTCGATTTGTATCAATATTGATGTCAAATTAATTATTCAGAAAGAACCTTTCGACACCTTCCCTCCCTCATAGTGAATACAGTAACATCCATCATTATAATTTGTGTCAATACGCCTCCCAAAATGAAAAAAATCCAAATGAATTTTCCTTGTTTTTAGTTAGCACTCGAAATTGGCGATACTTGAATGCACTACCATAGGCAACATATTGGCACAAATGTGAATATCACCCGTTGAGCTTTGTGGCAAATAATAATGTACAACACCATTGTAGTAATAGCTTCATGCGTTTATAATGTAAACAAATTAGTACATAAATAAATGAGAAATAAAGCTTTAGTAACTGTGGCACAGATAATGCCACAGAAACATTAAAAAGTAGACGCCACAATTAAATACATTCATAAAACAATTCATTAGATTTACGAGTAGTTGTGTTGTTGTGATACTGTCAAAATAAATTACGAAAGTACATGCAAATTGTTGTCAAAAGCATTTGACTCAAATATATATTTTTTGCCGATGGAGTTTGTCTAATAATGACTGCCTAGACTACATCGTTTTCTTTATAATCCTACGCTATACGATTTATCTGCGTCTTGAACTTCATGTATTTTGTAAAAAAATATGTTTAAAGAATTTTGTCATAAAACATTTTAAACTCTGAAACGTTTTCACGTTGTTTAACAAAGTATTTGCAGCAGATGTGTCTTATCTTAAATCTTGTTCATTACGTGTAATAAAAATAGAGTCAAATGACTACTTTTTTTTTGACAATATCGCAATATACATTTCTTCATTCGTTACTCGTTGTTACATTTCTTGTTATGTTTTCAGGAATACTCTGTTCAGTTGACGTTTCGGGAACAGTGGTTAGATGAGCGACTCAAGTTTAACAACTTGGGAGGTAAGTTCAACTTTTTTATGAAGTTAATCTTTGGGGTGTAAGTGGTTCATCAACCTTTGAACCAAAGCCAATTCACCTGCACACGGTAAACCCTGCTGACTGGCAAACGAAGCTCTGGCGAAAAGAGAGGTAGGGAGCGTAATTGTTAGCTACCCCCGTCTGAAGAATGTATTTCCACCTCACAAAATACCGCAGCCAGATAACAATTCCCTTGAGGGTTGTTGTGTTCCTGCGAGTGAGTGAGGTCACCAGGAAAGAAGTAGATGCTGCGATGGCAGCGGGGGTGCGAGCGAAATTTTATGTTGCGAGCGTTCATATGACTACGATAACGGCTTCACATCAGGCGGACCGTATGCTTGTCTGCCATCCGACGTAGTATAAAAAACCGGTCAAGTGCGAGTCGGACTCGCGCACGAAGGGTTCCGTATCATTATCTATAACAACGGCAAAAAAAAATCACGTTTGTTGTATGGGAGCCCCCCTTAAATATTTGTTTTATTTTTATTTAATAATTTATTTTTAAAATAAATATATAGCAAAATATAATGTGAGTATTTCAAATCTCTACCTAATGCCGTTATCAATTACGAGCATAAGAGGGCAGAAAATCCCGTTTGTTGTATGGGAGCCACCTTAAATATTAATTTTATTATATTTTTTAGTATTTATTGTTATAGCGGCAATAGAAATACATGATCTGTGAAAATTTCATTTGTCTAACTATCACGGTTCATGAGATACAGCCTGGTGACAGACGGACGGACGGACGGACAGCGGAGCCTTAGTAATAGGGTTCCTTTTTACCCTTTGGGTACGGAACCCTAAAAAAGGGTTAGAAAAGTCTTTAACAAATTCAAATTTTATATTTACTTTTTCTATATACTTTACGAGCATTTTAGCCGTAACATATATATGTTCGAAGCAGAAACCATCCGTATCTTCTTTTTATATAAGTACGTCGTCTACGATGGGGGGCAAAGAAGTAAACGTTACGTATGCTTATATAAACGCTCGCAACTTGAAATATCGCTCACGTGCCGCTACACTCGCTGCCCACACACTACAGCTACTCCTTTCTTCTTGGTGACCTCATTTAACATTCAAAGGAACACAACAACCCTCAAGGGTATTGTTATTTGGCTGCGGTATTGTTTAAAGTGGAGGTACTTCACCAAACGATCAGCTTATACATATGCTACGCTCTACCTCTCGCTCGCCAGAGCCTCGACAGTATATCAGCAGGGTGCACCACATGCAGGTAAGGTTGACTTTGGCTTAACAACGGTGGTGAGCGACTTACTACCTACCATAATATGCAATGCAGCTGTAACACCTGATGTGCACTCAACCGTATCTTAATACATCCTGTCCTGTCTATTATTCGCGTGGATCATTTACGTGAGAAATAGGTTAATGGGTGCTAATGAAGGGATGAACTATTGACAAGATAAAGCTTTTAATGCTGCCCCATGCCTGACCAAGGTTATTACAAGGTATAATTTTGCACCTGGCTCTTTGGGTCCTTATATGGCTTTTCTATAGGCCTCAAAGGCGTCATGAAAAAGAGGTAAATATGTCTGTGGCATGTTAAAACATGACGTGAAGACATTGATCTTAGAGAACATGGACTTACTTCGTTGAGGGATAGACTCCCGTCGCTCGGGGCGCGACGCACCTTGGGTTTAGCTATACGATAGTAACTATTATGTAATCTGTGCTATACGGGCCTATTTGTAATTTTAAAATGTGAGTAATTTTGCATTTTTTTAACAAAATATTATATTCCAACATATTTCAAGTCAGTTCGCGTCATGTCTATTAACAAACAAACGTTACCGTTTTGATTTTAAACTGCTCCAAAGCCGAGTATTAGCAATAATTTTATTTACACATTCGAAGTGATTTTAAGTGCTATTGATAGGTTATATCAAAAAAAATAAGCGCAATGACGATCTGAGGTCAGTATTACGTAAAATAGACATATTATTAAATAACTGTATGGTTTATATAATAGGTCTTTCTTTACCTATGAAATTGCCGTTCTGCAGTACTGGCCATTTCAAATCAAAATAATTTTTGTTTGGCTAAGAATTCTAATTTCAAATTAATTTTATTTCATGGAATTCTTTTTCCAAAAGTAGTCATTTGTTTATTGATTAGTGTTACATTTTCATCGCATTTCAATTTTTTTCGTCATCATGGATACGTTAAAAATTCCAGTAATTATGGAATATGAGTACCGTCGGGGCAGCAACGCGGCACAAGCGGCACGCAACATCAACGACGTTTACGGAGCAAACACCACAAACCAACGCACCACCTGTTATTGGTTTGCTCGCTTCCGTTCTGGAAATGAACCTCGCGGTCGTCCGAAGACTTTGGTCGACAATGACGAATTAAAGGCGATTGTGGAAGCTGATGATACACAATCTACGGCTGAATTAGCAGCAGCTTTCGACGTTAGCGTCAAAACAAAATTGGTCCATTTGCGTCAAATTGGTAAGGTAAAAAAGGTTTACAAATGGGTGCCCCACGAACTCAATGATCGCCAGCGCGAAGTACGCGTCGAGATGTGCCTTGCTCTGCTCAACAGACACACAAATAAAGGAATTTTGAACCGCATTGTTACCTGCGATGAAAAATGGATTCTATTTGATAACCGCAAGTGCAAGTTGGTTGAATCCTGGTTCAGCACCAAAACAATGCCCTAAACAATGATATTACATATATGCAGGAACTTAAACATTAATACCTAAACGAAAACTTACGCCTAGAAAAGTGATGGTCACTGTTTGGTGGTCTAGCGCCGGTGTGATTCATCACAGCTTCTTACCAAACGGGGTAAGCATTACTGCAGATGTGTACTGTGAAGAACTGAACACAATGATGGAGAAGCTGGCACGTCTCCAACCAGCATTGGTCAATCGCTCATCTCCGCTGCTCCTGCACGACAACGCGCGACCTCATACTGCTCAGCAGACGGTCTCCAAGTTGCAAGAACTGGGGTTGGAAGCTCTCCGTCATCCGCCCTACTCGCCAGACCTTGCACCTACAGACTACTACTTTTTCCAGAATTTTGACAACTTCTTGGCGGGAAAAAAATTCAATACCCGTGAGGCAGTACAAAATGCATCAATTAAGAAAAAGAAAATGATTAAATATAAAGTGTTTAGAAGTAGATCACCCTGTTGCGCAATTTTCTACTGGGCATGGCACTTTTAAGTCTAAACTCTTTTCGTTTAAATTACAACAGTCGTTACATATTATTGAAATTCGATATGTTAGGTAATAACTCAATATTTTAGATCTCCAATAGTGTAAGATATTTAAAATCCGTGGTGCACGGTAGTTGAGCTTCACTAGTCAAGTGAAGCCATCTCTATGGGCATTTAATGCCAGACAGATATGACGAATCCATAAGTGTTCCGTTTTTTGCCATTTGGCTACGGAACCCTCAAAATACTTTGGGTAATTCACGGGGCCGTGCCCTATATAAATTAAATTTCTCTACACACAATCTCATAAAATCATTTTTTATTATAACATTTGCGTGTTCCGTTGCTACACCTCAAATACAAATTTGTGAGATTAATGACTTGAATTACCATTATTTTGTAGAGCGATTTGTATTACAAAGGTATTAATTAGGCAAATGTTTATCTGATTGTGTGAGAGTGGAGTGGAGTATCAAACAGATTATTTTATATGTTGTTGAACTACGAATTCTCATTTTATCATTGTAAAGTAAATGAATCTTTTTGATATTTACCAAGTCTGGTGACAAACGAGCTTAGCATACAGTCCGCCTGAAAAAAGCTTGCCGTATCCATATAAACGCTTTCAACATGAGATATCGCTTGCTCGCCGCCACCCTCGCTGCCAATGCACCATCTCCTTCCTTGTAAGTGACCTCGCTCACTATCAGCAACTCAACAACCCTCAAAGCTGCGGCATTTTATGTAGTGGAGGTCCCCAGTCGGGCAGCTTACAAATACACTGTGCCCTACTACTTTTTTCGCCACCGCCTATATTGTTTATTCGCAGTATGCACCACGTGCACATGTGGTTAACTTTAGCCCTGAGATGGTGTTAAGCACCTTACAATATTTAAGTATTGCTTTTTTTATAGCATGTCAGGTATTAAATATCCTTTCGTACCCGCCTGATGTTAAGCGTAAGTTGACGGACACCTATTTCTGGACACAGATCACAAGACGACCCTAAACTTACCGAGTAACAATTATTGCACAAGTTGACTGTAACCTATTGAGAACAGCTCCGACGACTTAGTGTGCTATACTCATGCTACGGTCGACATAGCTTAATTGTCATTGATTGCACGGTATCTGAATATGTTTTTTTAAAAAAAAGAACCATCCTAATACTTTGATAATGCTGTAAAAGCGAAACCGGTCGGTAAAAATAAATCTAATTTAGTGGAAAAATACATGTATTTTTATTATATACAAATGTTCAAAACGTTCCAACAATTGCAAACAATCCCGGTATCAACATAACCTAATATTTATTATCAACATAACCTAATATTTATTATTAGGTTATGTTGATACTGAAAGGTAATAAATAATTTTATGTTCTTCTCTCAACAGGTCGCCTCAAATACCTGACCCTGACAGAAGCGAACAGAGTATGGATGCCGGACTTGTTCTTCTCCAACGAGAAGGAGGGCCACTTCCACAACATCATCATGCCCAATGTGTACATTAGGATCTTCCCCAACGGAAACGTGCTGTACAGCATCCGAATCTCCCTGACGCTGTCCTGCCCCATGAATCTGAAGCTGTACCCGCTGGACAAGCAAACCTGCTCTTTGAGGATGGCTAGTTGTGAGTATCTTTTTATTTTTTAGGATACCATGCCCTATTAACACAATTAAAACGCGATCATGCATAAGGGTATTTACATACCTTTATTATTGCCTGACGTTTCGACCAGGTTGCACCGGCCGTGGTCACAGGCTGACTGTCTCAGCGGTGTTACTCTGTCTCCGTTGTCGAGCTCGATGAATCTTCATCTACCCCCGTGTTGTTCGATATCCATGTACCGCGACATACTACACTCACGACATCCCTATTCTGCGAAGTAACCGACGCGTCCGTATTCTGTCCGTTACCCGACTGCAAACCAAAACGAGGTTGAGTGATCTTAATCACTGGGTTCCATGCCGCAGATAACTTATATCCATGTTCCCGATTGAAATTTGTATATTTCTTCATTTCAATCGCTTCACGCACAATTCTTGAGAAGAAGTGGCGATCTAGAGGACTTGCGTGCGATGAAATTCAATCTAGTGATTCGTGCCTGCTTCGAGTATATGTTGAAAAGTTATAATAGTGCTGTTATCGACTGAAGAGGATGTATCGTGCAGTTTTACAAAATATATTCATCCACTCCCCTCCGCCGCCGATCGCGCCTAGCCAAATAAACAGTGGTTAGAAGTTGATCATCCCGTCGCGCAATTTTTAACCAGACATGGATAGATACTTCAAAGCCAAACTATTTTCTTTCAAACTTGGTACAAATTCCGCTTTGTGTGAGTGTTCAACGGCAAATTATCAATTCGACCTAACAGCACATTACGTTCTTTGGGAGCGTAGTCTTTGATGTCGGGAGCGGGACCAAATATGTTAAATTCCATAAACGTTTCATTACATCACATAAATTATTTTCTAAGAATATTTATTCAAGCTGGTTTACATAATTCCCTTACTTACTGTGCCAACAACATAAGTAGGAGTCTTATTTCTGATGATTCATGAAATCATGAGAGATACTGACGTAGAAATGTTTATGTTTATCTTGGCATTTAGTTGTAAACCTGTAATTTCCCTTGGATCTTTCAAGAACTTACAGACATGGTATGACTCTTTGCGGCAGCGTATCCCGAGCAAAGTTCTTGTGTACTGGGGACTTACCATAAACTCTTATTTTAGAACCTAAACTGAATAGAATCGCTTGGTCATACCACCACATTATAAAAACGTCTCAGTTTCCGACTCTTGTTTTGACAGCGATTCACCTGAAAGTTGGATCGCAAACTCGATATCATTCATCGATTTGTATGAGATTTCGTACCCCGTAAGTGCTATGATTTATTCTAATGTGATACTGTCTAGATACTTTTCTTTTCAAGATCTTTTACTATCATCACCTCCTCAAGTATTTTGGTACCAATATCTGACCTCGTTCTATCAACGGCAAGGAAACGTTATAATATTTTTCGCACCCCAGTCTTGTGTTTACGTAGCGTTATATATCGTTATGTGAACACGTGTAATTTACTGAACTGAAAATGCGTCTTCTGCCGTGAAATATTTATTGTACCTTGATATAGATTTCTTCTGATCTATTGAAGAAATCTATTCTTCTAATTTCGTAAATGTTTGTCAGAATTCTGATTGTGTTGTCTCGTTGTCAGAATTCAGGTTGAAATAGACTGTGTTATTGCAGTTGTACAATTTTAACTAGAGGTGGAAACATTAAGATCTAACTAATTTTTCTACGAGTATTTTCCTCAGGATACAATGTAAAGTTTCCTCTTTCTATTTCTCTTATCTTTCTTATTTACCCTATTGCTGATTGCTGTATCTCACATTGTTCAGAGGGGATGTCAAATTCCAAAAGCATCTTACTCCTACTAATTTTTTCTGGTTAAATTCGTTGTGAGTTCCAATGCAGCCGTAGTTTTACCCCCGGGACTGCAATGGACTTCACTGTTCATTGCCTTCTTTGGTAGACGCCGCTGTTAATCCTGGCTACACAGGACACATTGGTGGGAATGTGTGGTGGGCCCCCGTCCCGTTTCTTTTTCTCTTGCAAGAGTATTACAATTTCCTTCAGTTTTTCTTATAGTTATGTTATTTACAACTTTTAATTAATTACAAAATACCTAGGTGTGACGTCTTAACTCAGTAGCCTTTTGTATGGAGCATTTTCGGGAAAAAAATTGTGCTTTTCAAGCTATCATATCTCGAAAAGTTATTATGCTATAGAAGTAATTCTTTCACCTATAGTTATATTGATAGGGAGGCTTGACATCTCCTAAGCTCTTTAGTCTGTATTTGAATCGGTTGATTGAGGAGCTCAGCAATGCCATGGTTGGCTGTTCCATAGATGGTACATTTGTTAATAATATTAGTTATGCCGATGATATGGTGTTGCTGTGCCCCTCAATCAACGCCCTTAGAAAACTACTTGGCATATGTGAGAGGTATGCGGAGGCTCATGGGCTTAGGTATAACGCTAACAAAAGTGAATTACTTGTGTTTAGGGCGGGCAACATATATTATTCTTTGATACCGATCCAACTATTTTTATATAGATAATTGATATAGATCCATCGCGTAGAGGCCCCTTTGAGAAGTTTAATGTAATGTTGTACGCCCGCCGTGACCCGCTCCAGGATATGTCAATAGAAACCCACGAGCAGGTCTCGGCAGGCTTTGAGTCTATTGCGAAGTGTGATGGAAAATAAATGGGTAATGGAGATGAGATCTGGGTGAACTAAATACCGGGCTATTACAGAAAAGGGACGGACGCCTGCCATAACTGCTTTTATTGCTAGTTATTTATTTGCGGCAGGCGGTGGCTTGCCACTCACTAAATGGGCCCCCGAAATGCCAGGAAAACGGTCGGGGGCAACACCGGTATGAGTGACTCAGGGATGTCGAGAGGTGTGCTGCGCTTTCTCCGAAGTTACTCGCGGCGTGATGCCCTTTAACACTTCCACCCCTGCAGCATATAGCTCTAGCGGCTCCTCTCTGGACGGCCAATGAAGGCAAGCCAGAGCTGAGAGTACTGCGGGCCTTCTTGCGTTTACTCTCCGACCGATGAGACACGTCGGAGACGAAGGCCCTCACCGACTCTCTGGAGACTCGGGTCCGTGGTGTCGCTACTCACACAACAGCTCGCCACAAGCTGCCCTGCGGACAATTATTATTATTATATTATAATGACGTCCTTATATAACAAATAGAAAGAAAAAATATCCTCTAGCCTATTAAATATTTCTCTTCCCGAAGAATTGTCTACCCGAAGGTTATCTGAAGTGGATCGCATAGCGATAAGGCCACCTGTTATACTTTTTATCTTATTATTGTATGTGTCGTGAATTTTATTTTGGTACAACAAAGAATATAATATTCTATAATGCTATTTTTAATAAAATTTGTGAAATAATTGCTAGCTAGCGGCCCGTCCGCACTTCGCAGTGGTTTAATCTTACCGTTCCCATCTCGTCCCTGTAGATATCCCATAAATTATGTAGGTACCTTATATCCTGACAATTTGATGATTTTTTAGGGTTCCGAACCTCAAAAGGAAAAACGGAACCCTTATAAGATCACTTTGTTGTCCGTCTGTCTGTCTGTCTGTCTGTCTGTCTGTCTGTCTGTCTGTCAAGAATTTCTATTTCGAGAATGCGTGGAGGTATCAAGCTGAAATTTGAACTGTATACACAGGTCTACGGTCCCATGAAGTTAAAAAAAAATCAAACTGCTAAGTTTACATAGAAAAAAGTTACGGCCGTTTATTCAGCAAAAAACGCATATTTCGACACACTCAAGGGAATCAAAACCTATAGGGTACTTCCCGTTGACCTAGAACTATGAAATTTGGCAAGTAACATCGTTATAGACTACAAGTACAGGAATAAATCTCAAAACTGTACATTTGTAAATAGATCTTAAAAAATAGGGGGTCTATATTTTTTATAGGGTGTCGAAATTTCAAATTGAAACTACTAGTTCAAATGGGGTATCATATGAAAGGGCTTGATGTACACATTGCAAAATATATTTTATTTATTTTTTCGACGCATTATTTCTTATTTATAATGAAAAATATCAAATTTAATAATGATACTACGTACCTACGGAACCCTCGGTGGGCGAGTCCGACTCGCACTTGTCCGGTTTTTTATTTCGTTATTGACTTCTTCCTTGACTGCTTGCATGTCAAGCAGTCAAGGAAGAAGTCAAAGAGCTCGTCTCATTCAACAATATGAATGAAACGAGCTCGGTGCTCGAAATTTTACAATTAAAACAAGTGTCATTTTGAAGGACAGTCTAACTAATCAGTCTGGGTACCTAGCGTAAAAGCTGGCAACATCTTGTCTTTTTACAGATGTAGATTATTTTTAACATTGCTAGTAATATCGCTAGGTATATGACGTTTCTTAACAAACGGTCTACACAAATCTTGGGTCCCACTCCACAAATGGCACGAACACATTTTTTTCCCACTTACGGACCGCTATAAACAAACATTTCGTATTGATTGTTAAGTTAGGAGAGCTCCCACGTTTTTTTTATACCACTAAAGTGGCAAACAAGCATACGGCCCCCTGATGGAAATCAGTTACCGTGGCCTATGAACAGCTGTAATACCAGGGGCATCACACTTGTAAAAACCTCTTCACGCCCTTTTTGAAGAACCCCATGCTGTACTCTCTTGAGAAAACCTCGACAGGCAGTTAGCACATCTTGACAGTACGCGGGAGAAAACTTCTTTGGTACCGCACAGTACCTACACCATCACTTAGGCTCCAATGTGTAAGAATGAATTCCCTGTCGTTGGCGAACGGTGTGACTGTAGGAGGCCGTGGGCATCATGTTAAATCAGAATCTAAAAAAATCTTTACTGATGAGAATTGAAGTTATCTACTATTTTCATCGATGTTCTACTTGCTACGATGATTTACTGTAATGTTCACTCCGCGCCGTTACTCTAAGGTTTACTGGAAGAGATCCCCATGTGGGATAAGTCCGCCTTTGTACCGCTGTAGATATGTTTATTACAAACTACAGTAACACGCATAAAAAAATTAAATTAAAAAATAACAAGGAGAGAAGTTATACACTAGGAAACAGAACGCCGACTAAAAGTGTGCTGCAGGAAGCAAATGGCCACAGCTTATTGACTTTTTTAAACATTGTGCAAAAAAAACACTGATTTTCAGCTGCCGCCTGATGGGTTGCGCCCATATTAGTATTATTCATGTACTTATTTATTACGTAATTCTGATCAATAAAGATTTTACCAACAAACAAACAAGCCCTGTATAAATTAATTTAATTTTCCAGATGGTTGGACGACTGACGATCTGGTGTTCCTGTGGAAGGAGGGCGATCCTGTTCAGGTTGTGAAGAACCTACACCTGCCTCGGTTCACATTAGAAAAGTTCCTTACAGACTACTGCAACAGCAAGACTAATACTGGTGAGGAATAATACATTGAATTTCCTTCATTACTACAGTACGTTTCTTCAGACATTTTATACCACGAACGGTGAAACATTCAACTTCCCTCAGGTATTTCCGAACAATTATGACTGCAAGAACAGTCTTTATTTCCCTTAAAAGGCTGGTAACGGAACGACGACCCCTTGGTGTTGCTGATCTCCATGAGCGGTGATGATTGCTTTCCACCAGGTGACCCACATGCTCATTTGTCCCCCTCTCATATATAAAAAAAGAAAAAAAAGGACACATCGCCAGTATTTCTTGATGTGCCATTGTATTTGTTTCTTCCAATTACACATTATCATTTTATACAGCGAATAAAATAGCTAAGCGGCGGGTAAAGGTCCTCTCGTCTGGTTGGTTTACCAGACGAGACACTCGCAATCCTGTGATATATCGGAAGAATGGTGCACAGGAGCGCATTAGCTGTAGGCGTCCGTTGTACTATTTACTTTTTGTTATTCATAAGACTATTTTCCATTTCAGGTGAATACAGTTGCTTGAAGGTGGACCTGCTGTTCAAGCGCGAATTCAGTTACTATCTCATCCAAATCTACATTCCGTGCTGCATGCTTGTCATCGTCTCGTGGGTGTCCTTCTGGCTGGACCAGGGCGCAGTGCCGGCGAGGGTCTCGCTAGGTATGATGGATTGTCAAGTGACAGTCTAGGAAGCAGTGCAGCGACCCAATGACTTGTCTCTTATCTCGTGTATCTCGTCTATCTGCCAATGACTCTCCGCAATTTTAGTATGGAAAACGCAAGTTTTAGCGACCACCCGAATGTTATTTGACAGATCATAAGCTTCAAGTAGTCTTTATTAGACTACCGATCTTATCTACTTGTTTGTCAATGGTCAATATATGACACAATGATTATTCCAATTGGTTTAAGGGCTCACCAAAAACACCTTAAAAATTTATACAAGGAATTAACGAATGTACTTACTATGACACGACATAAAATTCCGATACCTACAACTTAAATTGCTGCTGGATTTATTATTCTGTGTGCATCAATTCATACACGCAGCCACACACACAACATACATACAAACACACACAAATGCACACACGACACACAAACATATACACGAACACACACACGCACTCACACCAAAAACACACAACATTTAACACCCCTACATATCCGTTTCCTAAAGAAGATTAGGTTTATTTTTGTTCTTTTTTTGTAATAAATATAGCTACAATAATATGTTAAAGACTATAGTGCTCACTTTTGTGTTTGAATTATATTCGGAGGAGAGCGTTGATATCTGCGACACAGTTCTATACTACTGCAGATGTCATCGTTACAATTGTTGAATTTGTATATAACAACTTTGTTCCAAATAAAGTATTATTATTATTATTATTATCAGATATACAATTTACCACACACCGTATAAAATTTAAATATATAGATATATAATTGGGGAGCTCGATGGCGTCATTGCGCGTGTTAGTCTAATCAAACACGCAAGTTAAGCAACGTCAACCGTAGCCTGTCCATGGCTGGATTTACATTATTTAGTTATCTTTTGAGCTCCTCCGTGCTTCGGAGGGCATGTTAAGGCGTCTGTCCCAGCAGTTGTCATTAGACGACAGTCGTTAAGCCAAGTCAGTGGCTTTTAGGCGGCTTGAAAACACTGACATCCGCCAACCCGCAGTTGAGCAGCGTGGTAGAGTATGCTCTAAACCCCTTCGTTTGAGGGGAGACCCGTATCCCAGCAGTGGGATGAGTAAGAGTTGACATCGTACATTTTGAAACAATGTTGACAAAAACTTAATCTGAATTTTATTTCTAGATGTAGGTATACAAATTATTTTTTGGATTTGCTGTAGAGATCATAAAAAGATGCTTTGTTATTTCTTTTTGCTCTGTTTCATATAATAATAATAATAATAATATCTTTATTTCATTTCAAATTGTACATAAAATGGATTGTCAGGGTTTCCATTTAGGCAAACAATGCCTGTGTTTGGAATACCCCGCTCTTACACAACTAGATATTTAATACTATTTGAGTTCTAATACAATATAATAATTATACAAAAAGATAAAGTAATTTGTCCTATGTCTAGAGGTAGAACAGCAAATCGCTAATACATGTATTCAAAATCATTTTGTAAGTGTGAGTATAACGACTGTGTGTGTGTTGTGTGTGTGCGTGTGTGTATGCGTGTGCGCGCGCGTGTGTGTGTGTGTGTGTGTGTGTGTGCGTGCGTGCGTGTGCGTGTGTGTGCGTGTGTGTGTGTGTGAGTAATTATATATATATATTTAATTTAATTTAATTTATTAAAAATACTTTCAAGGAGCTGTTTCCTTCATTCAGTGCTTCATTCATTGAATAGTTGAAAGTAAAGATTCCGTTTCTTCGTAATCTTTTGACTTCAGAAACACTGTAATTGTTTTTTTGCAATCATAATGTGTCTTAGGGTAAATATTAAGACTTTTATTAATTAAATTATAAAGATGCGCAGATCGATGAATATACTGTCTTTTCGCGTATGTGGTTTTAACTGGCTTTACAGGAGCTACTGCATGTTTACGTCGTTTATTTAGTCGTAACTTGCTGTCGTCATACGGTAGGTTCCTGTGTAGCCTTAGAGTAGTATTTAGAATATATATCTGTCTAACCGACAAAATTTTTGTTTCATGGAACACAATTAATACTATTTCATATCCTTTCTGTTAAAAATCATTACTTTCTACAGGAGTGACTACTCTCCTAACGATGGCGACTCAATCATCAGGCATAAACGCGTCCTTACCACCAGTCTCCTACACCAAAGCTATCGACGTGTGGACGGGGGTCTGCCTAACATTTGTCTTCGGAGCATTACTGGAATTCGCCCTCGTGAACTATGCATCTCGCTCAGACATGCACCGGGAGATGATGAAGAAGACGAGACGAGAGATGGAGACAGCTGCCAGTATGGACGCAGCGTCAGATCTGCTAGACACTGATAGCAATGCTACATTCGCTATGGTGAGCTCGCCTTTGATTTGGTTTCTAGCAATTATTTTTTGAAATTTGTATATAAACTAAGTCTATTTTGAGTCAAATCCTGGGCTAGATGATAAGTTAAGGAGGACAGGTTACCAAAGTTGATTAACTCGTCGTGCTATTCGCTTTTATGAAACATAATATCAAGCGACAAATAACTACTATGATTTTTTTAATCCACAACGAGTATCAAACAAGCATAGCACCCTTCTAATGTAAAGCGATTAGACGTAGCCTGTAGACGCTTACAAATCAAAGAATATTGGGGTGTAAGTGGTTCATCAAGATCTTTGAACCAAAGCCAACTTCACCTGCACGTGGTGCACCCTGCTGACTGACAAACGAAGCTCTGGCGAAAAGAGAGGTAGGGAGCGTAATTGTAAGCTACCCGACTGGGGAATGTACCTCCACCTCACGGAATACCGCAGCCAAATAACAATTCCCTTGAGGGTTGTTGTGTTCCTGCGAGTGAGTGAGGTCACCAGAAAGAAAGGAAGGAGATGCTGCGTTGGCAGCGGGGGTGGCGGCGCGCGAGCAATATTTTATGTTGCAAGCGTTAATATGGCTACGGTAACCGCTTCACATCAGGCTGGCCGTATGCTTGTCTGCCATCCGACGTAGTATAAAAAAAAAAAAGAATATTACGCACTAGCACCTCCTCATTCTAATGCTGTATCTCATCAAGTTTGATGATTGCTTTCCGTCAGGTGACCCACATGCTCGTTTGACCCCCACCCATATAAAAAAAAAATTGTAATTTTATAAATGTGTTAGGATTAGAGCTAATAACAATAATGAATGTCGATATCATAATGACAAATTAACCTGAAATCAACTATCCCCTAAAATTATATGCCATACATGCACTGTGTCTGTCTTCCCTCACTGGTCTACAACTAACAGAAACCCCTGGTACGCGACGGCATGATCGACGCCAAGATGCGGCAGTGCGAGGTCCGCATGAGTCCGCCCAGGAAGAACTGCTGCCGGACTTGGATGTCCAAGTTCCCCACGCGTTCCAAGAGGATAGACGTCATCTCGAGGATCACCTTCCCGCTTGTTTTCGCGCTATTTAATTTGGCCTACTGGTGAGTTAGCATTCTAAAGCATCTTGTCTGATTACATTATAATATCTTCAAGTCTTTTATTCTCCTATTGTCTCCTAATGTGGCTATATCTTGTAAAACCATCAACGCATTATTTTCGACGAGCTCGGTGGTCGAACGGTTAGCAATGGCCACTTTGACTCCGAGGTCGCGGGTTCGATCCCCGCAAAAGACAAACATTTGTGTGCATGAACATGTCTGTTTGTCTTGGTCTGGGCGTATTCTATGCATTATATGTGTATATTTAGAAAAAAATATATTTAAGTATTATACCAGTTATCTAGTACCCATAGTACAAGCTTAATCTTCTTTCGCGTAATTTGGGACTAGATGGCGCTGTGTAAATTGTCCAGGAATATTTATTTATTTTATCTACAACTAGGATTACAGCCCCCTTACCACCATCTCTTATTGCGATCCAATAACTGAATAGAATGCTTATTCATACCAATGAATAAGCATTCTATTCATTGAATAGATTGTTTATTCATACCAATGAATAAGCGACTCTATTCCATTTGAAATATGCTTATTTTTTTGTATGCAATTGGTATGAATAATGCTTATTCATACCAATGAATAAGCGACTCTATTTCAAATGGAATAGAGTCGCTTATTCATGGGTATGAATAAGCAATCTATTCAATTATTGAATCGCAATAAGAGATGGTGGTAAGGGGGCAGGTCGCGCGGTGGTTTAAGATCGCTCGGCAAAAGTAGAAGGGGCATGCGCAGTGTTCAGTTCCTAGGTCTATTTGGCGGGGCACAGGAGTGAGGGGGGCGGGTACACGCCGGCGCGACAATACCGACGCGTAATTGGTTGATCAGTCGCACTTTACCTCCCAGCCTGCGTCCGCGCGTCTCGTGTCTCTTGGGTACTGTTGCGTACAAATTGTTTTTCGTATTTAGTACATCGTAGTGAAAAAAATGCCTAAAAATAAAGTTTTAACACGGCAAGCCAGGAAAATGGTTTACGACGTGAATTGTTATATCAGAAAGGAAACGAAAACATGCCTTCAAATCTGTGGTCCTCCTGTTTTAAAAAATGGTTCGATCGTATTAATATGTAAAGGAGAGTATTTTGAAAAGCAATAAACATAATATTTTGGTTATAACATGTTGTTTTTTTAAGTTATGCAAAACTTTTAGTGCGACCTACGTATATTAATAACTAAAACTTACTTTTGTTTTTATTTTTCTTAATATACTAGCAATAAATCACAAGCAAAAACTAGTGTTATTATAATTATGTTAAGTTACTAAGGATCAAAAAAAGAAATAAGAAAAAAAGACATTTTTTCTTAGTAATTTTGTGCGCAATTGTACACATGCGCCAATTGCCCCCACTAGTTTTACCGAGCGATCTCACTGCGCGACCTTGTATAAAACAACCTTTGTCATTATAGTCATAAATATTTATAATTTTCGAGAACTTCAAACACTCGTTATAACGATCTAGTAACAAGTGGATCAATAAGTTGTAATAATCAAGATATTAAAAGCTTCTAAACTTCTCGAGATATGATAACTTAAAGATCACAATTTTAGACTATCCCGAAAACGCTTCATACAAAAGTCTACTGAGTTATGACGTGACACCTAGGTATTTTGTATACATTAAAACAAAAAATTGTACGACAGCTATGTTATATATTGCGTTTATGTAGCTAGTGCCGTAATAAAAGTTATAGTCTCTTTTACTGGTTTTCCAAAGTTAATTTTTAGGGTTCCGTACCTCAAACGAAAAACGGAACCCTTATAAGATCACTTTGTTGTCCGTCTGTCTGTCTGTCTCTCAAGAATTTCTATGTCGAGAATGCGTGGAGGTATCAAGCTGAAATTTGAACTGTATACTCAGGTCTACGGTCCCATGAAGTTGTAAAAAAATCAAACTGCTAAGTTTACTTAAAAAAAAGTTACGACCGTTTATTCAGCAAAAAACGCATATTTCGACACACTCAAGGGATTCAAAACCTATAGGGTACTTCCCGTTGACCTAGAACTACGAAATTTGGCAAGTAACATCGTTATAGACTACAAGTACAGGAATAAATCTCAAAACTAAACATTTGTAAATAGATCTTAAAAAATAGGGGGTCTATATTTTTTATAGGGTGTCGAAATTTCAAATTGAAACTACAAGTTCAAATGGGGTATCATAGGAAAGGGCTTGATGTACACATTGCAAAATATATTTTATTTATTTCTTTCGACGCATTATTTCTTATTTATAATGAAAAATATCAAATTAAATAATGATACTACGTACCTACGGAACCCTCGGTGGGCGAGTCCGACTCGCACTTGTCCGGTTTTTTTTTTAATAATTTGGTGGGAAGACTTTTTAAATTGGACCTTCTCACCAAACTTTGATCGACCATAAAACACGTCGGACATAAGTTATTAAAATTTTAAGATCGCAGATCGTTCTAGATTTATGTATTTTACGTTACTGATATTTTAGAACATTGGTCACATGCCTACTTGGTATGCGTGCAGGTCGACATACCTGTTCCGCGACGAGGATGAGGAGAAGTGATTCTCCGGGACGGCCGGCGGCGCGCCGCAGGTGGCGCGGCTGGCGGTGGCGGTGCTGGCGCCGTACGCGCTGTTCGCGCTGGCGTACGCGCTGTTCTTGCGCAATTCGGGCATCGGGCTGCGGCCCGCGGACCTGCCGCGCGCGCCGCCGCTGCGCCCGCAGCGCCCGCTCCGCCCGCACCGCCTCGTCCCGCCCCGACACCGCTCACGCCCCGCACCTCCCGCGCCGCCGAGACAAACCGCACGGTTCACCTCTTCGCTACCCTAGCCGGCTCCGTATATTTGTTTTCTCTCATCCAGATCCAGCTCGAAGGACCGTATGGATCTATAATTATGGTCCTTCGAGCGCCGCATAAACGAAGTTCGCTACACTGAAGCCTTTTGAAAACTTTGTTCCGCTTTAGGCGGTTTTTCAGTAAGCCATTTAACACATATGACAATGTGCTGGCTACATGTCAAAAGTTAATTAACTAATGGTATTAGATTAGGCAAGAAATTACAGGAACTGAGTTCTTTTGTGTACCTTTCATTGAAGACAACGTAACATATCTTGAGTTAATTATTTGTCCTTTATTATTAGGTACCTACTCGTTTCTTTTACTTCGAAAGTTGAAACTGAATGCTTTTTTGAGTTTGTATTTTCGAAAAAAAGGTTAACATGAAAAGAAATAGCACCAATCGTAGCTCATGCATCATTATGTCTCATACATATTCCTACATTACATTATTAAAATATGCGACACATACTCGAAAAGAAATCACTGCGTCATCTACGTATATTTATGTACAAAAAGTTTTCTTTCCAAAAGAAAGGTTTTTGATAATTTTACCAAGACAACTCCATGTATGGAGACGTAATATAAGTAGATGTAAGTGGATATGTTATGCAATATAATATGTATGTACTGTCAGGAACGCGATTTTAGAGTATTCATATTATAATACAGACTAGATGACATATTATATCACTTTTGATGGAGAACTTTTCTATGTGCATGAAAGGGCGAAGTGAATGTATTATTATTCAATAATATTAAATATATATGTTATTCTTCATCCATACGCGTGTATTGTAACGTAACACGAATTAGCGGAAGTTCCGTCGCCGATTTTCCGCGGCGGAAAAACCGCAACCCACGCTATATTGTGTGGATGACGCGTCGACATGTTTTCTCTTAACCGAAGGTTCTATTTGATGTGGATTTCAAAAATATTTTTTTGAGTAAAAATTCATGTCCAGCAGTTCGCTAACGGAGTATCACTAACGTAATGTGTCTGATAGTAACAATCAATACATAGTTTAAAATGAAGCTCTGGTGAGCGTCTGTACCTCATTTCTCTATCTCGGGAACCTATGAACGGATTTGTATACGATTTTTTTGAAGTGAAAACTTCTTGAGCGCGTTGCGCATTTTTTGAGATGGGAAAAAAACATTGAACTCGCTACACTGTTAAAGTAACCGACACCGGTCTATTTGGTGCGGTATGAGGTATTCGCGCGCCGCATGCTTGCCTGTGCGCTATTGGTTCGTCAGTTGACGTTTGCTCTCCGCGTTGGGTCCACGCTACTCCCGAAATACACGTACGAGAGTTAGTAGTGCGAAACATTTCCTGACGATTCAAAAAATATACACGTAATTGTTCAAGTTTTCACTTCTATCGGCACTCCCGGAGTGCCACTGTTTTTTTTTTTTATTATGAATACGTTTCTTTAGAAAATATTTCTGGTATTAAAAATGATATCAGCACAGAAAGCGGTATTAGTGTATCACTGTAATAATAAAACTGTACGAATAGAAGCAGCAACGGAACTTCCGCATAATCTGACGTGGCCATACGTGTGGACGGTATTACAGAGCTCGTGTACCATCTTACCAATCTGCATTACGCTACACGCGTGTGGACGCGGCTTTAGATGAACATAATGACTACAGTAATATGTGAACTCGACGTAATATATTAGGCGATAGAGTTCAATATTCTACTCTTTAGAACATAGAGTATTTAGTCGGTGCATGTTCACACTATGTATAGGTTGGCCTCCTCGACTGTGTCTCGTAGGCCCGTGTGACTCAATGGATATCGTCTGTAAGACAAATGGAATTTATGAATATTATTCGTCATAAAATAGTCGTTAGATAAGGTAATGTTTAGGATGTAATGTCGATTCTCATTAAAAGTTCTTACACAATTCTATATTAAAAAAAAATGATTGCCATTGAAAAAAACCATAAAGTATAAATGCATAAAAATCTCTGCTAAAATATCCGCATGTAATAAAGTAACAAATGCTGTGCTGAAAAATGCACATTATTTAAAAATGTTTAAACAATTACTATTATTTATTTATTTATAGCTCTTCCGTGCTTCGGAGGACACGTTAAGCCATCGGTCCCGGCGGTTGTCATTAGATGACGTTGTTAAGTCCAGTCAGTGGCCTTTGGACGGCTTGAAAACACTGGTCTTCGCGCCAACCCGCAGTTGAGCAGCGTGGTATGCTCTAAATCCTCTTCTATGGAAGATGGACCCGTATCACAATTGATGATGAGGTTTAATGCCGAAATAATTACTTTAGTTTACATACTTAGAATGTTTTATTGTACAATTATAAACCTATATATAATTTGTATTATAACTAAGATAGTATTGATTGCATCTTTAAAAGAATATAATTATATACTCAAGATACTGAGATGTGTATAGTGAGAACTTTTAATGGGAAATATAGTTAGAAGTATGTGGTTAACATGTAAATAGTTGGGCCTACAACTTTCTACACCTGTGTCGCTCATTGTACAGTTATCTATATTAAATATAGCTAATTATATTACTAAATAAACTCTATTAAGATTTTATTAAAGTTAATTTTTATGTCACCACACGTCTAAACGTGGCACTGTACATATTTTCAACGTTTCCTATTTACTATACGTGGAGGTGTGCTCTTGTATTCGAATTACTCTTAGTTAGGTATGTCATTTATGCGTCAGTTTTTCTTCTTCATCTACCCAATTTTTTATGGTCTAATTTAATAAAACTTAGTTTTAGGGATTGTCTTTTTGTAGTGTCACTCCCTAATCGCAATAAAAATATTATAAAAAAATTGAGGACACAATATCTCATTCATAAAAACCTTACTATACCACAAATATTTAGGGTAAAATATACACTATCGAAACGTCTTTTACTTCGAAATAAATAAGAAGAAATAAATACCTAAATAAGAAGAATTTTCGATGATCCGATTGCAAAAAATATGAAAATATTATTGTTTTAATTGATTTCTACGTTGACTATTGTTTTTACATTCCTCTCACAGAATTATTATGTGTTAAGTACAATAGTCCATTCTAATTTCGACAGTGAAGAATACACCCCCTATAGTACCATTATTACATTATATTAGTACTTTATTGTTGGGTGTAGGAAATAAATTTGCCAAAATTAATGTTTCGGAACGCAGCCAAGAGAACGCGTCCTCTAGCTTTCCCGCGTTTATGGTCTGTGGCAATGCGGTCTGACTGTCATTTGTGTATTTCTACTTGAACTACTTGTCAAATAAAGCTATATTACGTTTGCAGATATCATTCAAACTATTATAGTGATAATAAAAACAATTAATTTACAACTTTTGCACAAAATACTTTAAATTGTGTTTTTAGGGTTCCGAACCTCAAAAGGAAAAACGGAACCCTTATAAGATCACTTTGTTGTCCGTCTGTCTGTCTGTCTGTCTGTCTGTCTGTCTGTCTGTCTGTCTGTCTGTCAAGAATTTCTATGTCGAGAATGCGTGGAGTTATCAAGCTGAAATTTGAACTGTATACTCAGGTCTTCGGTCCCATGAAGTTAAAAAAAAATCAAACTGCTAAGTTTCCGTAGAAAAAAGTTACGGCCGTTTATTCAGCAAAAAACGCATATTTCGACACACTCAAGGGAATCAAAACCTATAGGGTACTTCCCGTTGACCTAGAACTATGAAATTTGGCAAGTAACATCGTTATAGACTACAAGTACAGGAATAAATCTCAAAACTATACATTTGTAAATAGATCTTAAAAAATAGGGGGTCTATATTTTTTATAGGGTGTCGAAATTTCAAATTGAAACTACTAGTTCAAATGGGGTATCATATGAAAGGGCTTGATGTACACATTGCAAAATATATTTTATTTATTTTTTTCGACGCATTATTTCTTATTTATAATGAAAAATATCAAATTTAATAATGATACCATGTACCTACGGAACCCTCGGTGGGCGAGTCCGACTCGCACTTGTCCGGTTTTTTTTTCTGATTTCAATACATGAGCACACTTTCATAGATTACTTAAATGTTTCAATGTGAAGTTATCATTACACGTGTTTCCATTATAATATCACTGACGCTGTGTTCGGTTAAGAAATATCGATTTAAGACCCAGGACACTCCGGTTTGATTTACTAATTTAATAGATAACTGAATCAGGTGTTACTTTACCAATGGACAAATCACAGGTGGGATGAGATGGATATTGTACTCTTCCATCATAGGATAAATCAGAATTCCCCAAACTTTGTGTCTAGCTCACCCTTTGCGTACATATTGGCTGACGAACCCGAGGGTCTAATGGCTACGTAGCTTTGACTCCTAAAGTCGCGGGCTCGAACCACTCACAGAGCAAACATTTGTAAACATAAACATGTCTGTTTGTCTTGATCTGGGTGTTTTCTATATAATGTAAATATGTATTTACAAAAAATGTATTTAGGTACGTTTATCAGTTATCTAGTGCCCAAAAAGCTTTGCTAAGTTCGGGATTAGATGGCGCTGTGTAATTTGTCCAGGAATATTTATTATTATTTTCTAATTTTCGTTGACCCCCAGAGCTAAAATACATGAATTTCTTTGAATCACATGGACCCCTGACTCCTATATATGCCCTTGTGATGGATAGAGATCGCTTTGGGAATCACCAGATTAGATGAGACCAGACTATCAATAGAGCTATCTATAATTCATAACAAATTTCGAAATAAGCGTGAAATGCTACGGGGTGACAGACAGGAGGTGATGACATAGGAGTTGGTTTTATTTTACACGACTTTAGGGGATTATAGATATTTTTTTAATCATACACCTCTAGTGGTGCGCCATGCGGGCCAGTATGATAGCGTTTTAGCGTTTCTCAGGGAGTAAAAGAATATGTGACACTATATGACTCCGTAAGCATAAGTACTTACTGAATACGGATACTCACAGAGTTGGTTCTATGTTTGTATATTGCGAACAAATTATATATATACGTTGATGGAAGAATACATACAAATTCCACGTCAATCTGCCTGCTGTGTACAATTCTTGCTCATTTCTCTCTTTCCGTCCCTTTTTTGGTATCTACTTTGAGGTTGGTAACAATAGATCGATAGTAGACATTCAATATTATCTATCAATTCATATAAGTATGTCCTCATTAAGTATTATTGGGCTGTGATGAAGCGTGTAGTATAAACAGATACATTCTTCTCTGCTTGCAATCCAAGAATTATTACATTACCTATACATGAAGGAAAAAACAAACACAACATGAAGAAAGAGGTAGTAATGCCTACTACGTTTAAAAAACTATGCAGTCAAAGAAACATCGTTTCTTGATTTTAAAGAATAAGAACTTCTCTCCATGTCCCGTTCGGTTTTCCGTCATGTATATCAACAACAAAAGAACTGCCCGACTCAAAAAATCCTAACCCGAATTCCAAAACATAATCATTTTATAAAAAAAAAGTACCTGCGGCCATTTAAAATTCTAGATAAAATTACGCAAATAATTATTTACAAAAACATATATTGTGGCCTAATTATTCATATTAATTATCTTAAATATACTTTTTACAAATGTAAATACTTAATTCGTATAAGCAGCGATAATTTTTCTTCAAATCTTTTTCGTCACGAATGCAAACTTTTTACTATCGATCGCTGTAGTCACTTCGTTCATTCTTTATGTACCTATTTATCTATATAATATGCCCAGATATAGTGCACAAAGAAAAGGACATGAATTTGGCTACGCTAAAATTTATAATAAAAGATATTTTTGTTTGTTTTAATTAAATAACAGTCATAAAAAATAAGTTCAATTGCAAAAATTTTTGCGGTATTACAATAACAAATTTTAAAATTTCAATTTAATATTTTTCTTTATTATTCTACCTACTTACATTAATTATCTTTACGGATAAAAAACTAGAGTTAAGTAGCCGGTTTTCTGAGAAAATTCACTTTAATTGAAAAAATATTGCAATAAATAGGGATGTTCTTTGTTTGTAATTGAAAATGATTTCATATGTCAATTGATACCCATATAGTTTACTTATAACATATTATGGTAATTTATCTACACAAGGATTATGGAGAAATAAAAAAAAAGAAACCGTAAAACTAAATAAACAAATTTTGCGAAATTTTATCGTTTTTTACGATAAATTTGATCTTTGCTTCACGTCCTCTTTAAACATTGCAGTACAACATTGGGCACATTGTATTAAAATGGCGTAATTTTCGAACTATTTTTACTTTCACGATTCAAGCTCCTAATCTAATAAGTTAAATTCAATACATTAAGTTTCTTTGTAAATCTTTAACCTTAACTAATCTATAAGTTATGAACATGCCTAAATCATTTTTAACTTAAAATTTTGTATAAAATTACATAGATCAATAAAGACTCGTGTACACGATACGGGCTATGTAGAGTGTTCAATCACAGAATTTTAAATAACAAGAGACTTGTTATTCAGAATTCTGTGCTTTCAACAGTTTCAACGCAGAGGCGTAAGCGCTAAAAGTAAGGAAACAACAATTTGGCTGTAGAGACGTAGTACCATAGGTATGCTAAAAGAATTAACATCTTGACTAGAAGACTAGAAAATTCTTGGAATTTCTGGTGCTATATTCAGGTAGCTAATAAAAAAATAATATATAATATGTACTACATAGTTTTGTAACGTGCAAAACCATAGTGGTCGCAACGGTAGCCACGGTCCGGAATTCAGTACCAGTTTTTTTAGAAGGCATGAAATTGCATACATTAGAAAAGTCTTAATCTTAAAAAATCTGCACGTGTATTTTCCATACACGTTTTTTAAGATTTTTCCTTTTCTGTGAATGGAGTTTCTGAGGGCCTACTCCGAAGTGATAATCCGAAGTTTCGGTCCAATGTTCCGAATTTTTCGGATACGAATTTCATTAAACTTTTACTGAACTTTTAATTCGGTTTTTCATTTCAGCGTAGACCGGTGATTTCTGGTTGGTTTTCCGGCTATATGTGGCCAGCCTAATTACTTGATTTTTATCATGGCAATCACAGATCTGTTTGCGCCTCTATGTATCGTATGCCTGTATGCCGTATGTGAGTCTTTTTGCTCTATTATATTTTTGATTTGCTCAATTCAGGATCAGTTGATCACCCATATGTTGACTCGATCGATGTAACTTGTAGGTCACAACGACCATGTAAAACAAAATCCTGGCTGCTTCCAGAAATAGAGTAACACATCCAGCGATATTGTAAGTTTTGTAAAGAGCTCTAGGTCGTAGTTGTCTCGCCATTCCCGTGTTATGTTAAAGGATCGCTGTGAGGAAAATGAAGGATTTTAATAAAAGTATATCCGTCATATGATATTGTTTTATTTTGTGCTTCCAAACCATTTTTTTTTTTTCTATACACAACAAGGAGAGTAACATACATTCTGAAAGAGCATTAGCCACTTCACGCTGGTCTAGATATCTACTAGATCAGGGCTGTCCAATGCACGGCTCGCGGCCTATATTTGTGCGGCCTGCGACGTGTTTTTTACTAATACAGATTTATAAAAACATATATTTTTAGAAAAGTTGATGGCTGTTATAAGTAAGCTTAAGCTTGTACAGAACGTCTATTATTATCATCCCTATATTTTTACTTTTTTTTAAATTTTTTTAAATAATATTTTAGATATTTGTCATAAAGAGTCTGTGGCCAATACAAAAAATTTTAATATCTATTCAATTTGTTTTCGCCCTTGACCTTATGTGATTTGGACAGCCCTGAACTAGATCAACTTTTTCTTCTGGCCTATATAGATAGGCAATATACAGAGATAGAAAATAGAAACGTTATCTACTAAAAAAGCTTAACACAAATTGATATAGAATAGATGTACTGTTTTTATCAGGCAAATGAATAACGCTTTCCCGTTTTGTATATTTTGTATAAGTACTTAAAATGAGTGGCGTGGTGCGTCCGGAGGGTTTCATCCCTCCTCACACGTCTCAGTACTCCGTTTGTGGTGTCAAATGAGAGACGTCAAATTTACTAAGAACAAAAACATGCAACGTTAAGAAAAAAATATTTTAAGACTGTTAATAAAGATCTGGTATAGATAGATATATAGATAAACTTGTGAAATCTAGTCCAAATATAAATTTTCATCCAAATGATTAGAGCATTTTCCGAGATATAAATAATATTTTTGATACATATAACGAAAATAATTGTTCAGTCAAAAAATAAGATATAACGGAGTAAACCTAAATCAGTATTTTTATATAACTAGTTTAACCACAGAACATTTAAAGAGACTAGAAAGATGCATGTATGCGTGGCAAGCTTTTCGTAAGTATGAACAGATGCCCGCATGCTTGTAATTTCTTTTGCACAGTACATATGTAACGTATTGTTGCATCTTATGAGTAGCGACGGACCAATAACAACGTGCTTAACTTATTGCGAGTTTTTGGTCACATTTCCAAGCCAACCAAATTGAAAAAAAAATCATATTGTGAATAAATTCATCTGTCTGATAAATCAGACGCGTGTTACATTTCCAAATTAGTCGGGTGCTCAGTACCAAATGCGAGCAAGTAGGCCACATAATTTTGATAATTATGTAATGTAATTCATAACATGAGAGTTCTTCTCTATTTGGTCGGTTTGTTTACGTTGACATGATCGAATGCGAATAAAAACCTCGCACTGAAAAAGAGTGCTTACTCTATTATTGGTCCACGGTCCAATATCCTTATCAATTTGATATCGTGAGCGTGTGCTTTTGCATTCTTGCATGTGTAGCAGTAAAAATAAATGGGATCTAGAATGCAGACATCGGTTCCGTAGGAAAAGAGGAATTATCGCCTTTCTAACCTCTATTACGTGTTCTGTAAGTTTAACCACAAGGAAAGTTATATTTTAGTGCTTTGATTACAGCCAGCCAATAGAAAATTCATGTAACAATCGTGCATAAGTAGATATATTTTTTAAATAATGAATAATCTATGTCTAAGTACTAACAAGGAGTTTAATCACTGGGAAGTAAGAGGATCTACTAGAAGCTAACCTAACAAATCACATACTGACTTCTCCACAAAAATAAATAAGAGAAAATTTAACACAAATGCATTTTAGCTAAAATTGTACAAACTGATAAAAAAAAATTGAAAAAATAAATAACTACAAACTCAACCTTATCGATATTTTAGTATTGTATCGATATGATTATCTTATTCGATATATTGGCGGCTCTACATTAGTGCCGCGAAATTATGCCGTAAATTCGCGCCGTGATTTCACGGCAGAACTTGTGCCCCCTACATTCACGGGTCACGCATTCGTGAGTGAAATCTGCCGCGAAATGGATGTGAAATCTGCGGCTGCAATAACTTTTTTTGCTGTAGCAACATATAACTATTTGTACCTACAAAATAATTAGAAATCGTTGGAGAAGAAGTAGATGGTGGATGACTGAAATTATAATGGCGATTTTTTGAATTCCATAGTACATTTTGCTAATGCACGCGCCAATCCGTACGCATCGGTAATCCGTGAATGTGGATGTGTACGCATGAACACTGCGCGCACGAAACACGAACGGGACAAAATACCGTCTCCGATCGGGGAACAGGCGTGAACGCCCGTGAACCTAGCGAAAACCATCTGCATTCACGTTCACGCCTGTTCGCGGAGCTTCGCGGCACAAATGTAGAGCCGGCATATCAATAACATCGATACACGTTCAAATACGATATACGAATATGTCAATTTAATACGATACTAAAATATTTTTAGAAGTGATGAATGTCGGAAAAAGATAACAATCATGTCGTCCTGTTGTTCATTTCGCCAAAGTTCAATTATTTTTCATTTCATTTTTACATGCGATAAATTTTTCAGCTTCCCTCTGAAAGAATAAGAAATTAAAATAAATTTATAAATGTCGTATGTAATAAGCCAAAGATATGCTACAACGTGTCTAATTAATGCTGGGCGCCGAAATTAATGATGAAATGTAAAGCTCGATGTCGTCGTTGCGCGTCTATCACGCAAGTTAAGCAACGTCGACCGTAGCCTGTCTATGGATGGGTTTATTTATCTCGAGCAGCTCCGTGCTTCGGAGGGCACGTTAAGCCATCGGTCCCAACTGTTGTCATTGGTGAATGCCACAGTCTGGTGCTTACGAAACAAAAGTAAAAATCTAGAGGAGTAAGTGGTTCATAAACATCTTTGAACCAAAGTCAACCTCACCTGCACGTGGTACACCCTGCCGACTGACAGACGAGGCTCTGGCGAAAAGAGAGGTAGGACATAGCGTATCTTTTTAGCTGCCAGACTGGGGAAGTACCTCCACCTCACAGAATACCGCAGCCAAATAACAATTCCCATGAGGGGTGTTGTGTTCCTGAGAGTGAGTGAGATCAGAAAGGAAGAAACGTAGCAAGCGTTGGCAGCGGGGGTGGCGGCGCACTATGGGTACCCGCCTAACAAAGCCATCTCATAAATACTTTTTTCAAAACTCCGCGGAAATGCATATATTATATATCAAGTTGTAGCTAAAGAGTTACTCTATTATTATAAATAAGACTCAAATCTTTGATTGTCCGCATTTTATAGAAAAGAACGTCTAAAATCAAGAAATAAAAAATATACGAAAATAATTGTGTAATTTTAACTTGTTTGGTGTGATTTTATCATATCATAACAATAGAAGTCCTATGAGTGTGATACCATTTTAGAAAGCTCGGAATGTGTACTTTACTAAAAATCAAAAAAATAAGCAATTTAGTTGAACATTACTTAATCAGAGACACTTTTATCATTTTAGGTGCTATTTTCGCGTCTCTAACTTTAATTTGGAGTTTTGACAGTTGCCGAAGCTTGCCGAAGTTCTGTTTTTTATGTTATTTCGTAGGAAATACAACATAGTTTGACGGCAATAATTCTTTTTTTGCAACTTCAGTGCACAACATATTTAAATTTATTAGAATATCAAGGTGAGAATATATATTTTTTCAAGGGCGCATGTTTAAAGTTCTTTTTATTTATGATTCTCAGCATGGACATCCAAAAAAACACTTGTAGCCCAATTGTTACATTTTATTTTATTTTTGGAGCTAAGTTTATCGAGTATTTCACACAGTATGCAGTTCCCATCCCCATAGAGAAGCAGTAAACACCGCATAACCGCAGAATGGTAAATAGTTTTTATCAAGTAATTATGCACACGTCTTTCATCATTATTAAATATGAAATAGATCATTCGGATACGAAATATTACAGTTCTTCATTAGTTTTTGTCATAATTAATAGTTTGTTTAACTATTTCTCCGCAATGAGTGAATTCTCGTGCACGAGACGCGACTTAAGTGGCGTATTAATTGATAGTGATACAAATTATGTTGTTTCTATTGCAAACTATATGCGAAACAATTTTACTGAATCTTCAGAGGATATTTCATCCTTCAGAGGATATAGAGAATATTTTCGAAATTATCGCAAATATTCAAAAGTTCTTCATAACTCAATTTCGTCAACGCTTTACTAAATCGAAAGGAAGTTTTTAAATCAAAATAGCAGTTGGTTGGATGGCGGCCGTAAATCTGGAAAAACCGACTTTCTACATCGACAGAGAAAAGGAGAAGAAAAACTTTTAAAACATATGAAAAGAGTTCAGAGCATTCAAAGAAACGGAAAACAAGGAGTTGCTTGACACTTGTGGTCATGATTTTATACTGACTCATACGTATAGGGTTTGAGGTCTCGTGGCGAAGCAGAAGAAGCATTTATTGTTGAAATTTTACGAGCATTGCCGGCAGAAAAAAAAGTGAAATGTGCGTAACGTAGTAATTTCCTTAGTGAGCCGCCACACACAACTGCTTACTAAAAAGACGAAGCTCTCAGCATTTTTAAGAAAACGAGTTCTTGAGTGGCTTTTAACCTATCTTTGTATGTTTTAGATATTTTAAGCAGTTACTTCTTTTTATTCCTTTAAAAACTTCTTAGACCATAGATATACAAATTTTCAAATTCTATATTTTTAGTATTCCTGATTTTTTTTAACTGTTAGAAATAAACTTTCAATCACAAAGTATACATTATTTAAAAGCGTATATATTCAAGATTATTAGGAAAAATAATTATATGAATATCTTTATTAACACGGAAGTTACAGATTTATGAGATGAAAATGAGTCAAATTCCCCATAGTGCGGCGCGATGTTTCATATTGCGAGCGTTAATATTATGGCTGCGATAAACGCTTCACATCAGGGGGACTTATGCTTTTTTTTTTTTTTTTTTTTTTATTAATACGAAGCCAATCGCAAAATGCGCACACTCAGCGGTGTAAAATGCCGCTGAGTGTGCGCAGATCGGCTTACTTCGTACATAGCGCACACCCCTGTTGTGGACAAGGTTTTTATACATGTTTAAAATTTTATTTATTTTACATCCACATATAATTTTGATTTAAAATACATAAATAAATGAAGCAATAGCATAAAAAATAATTGTCACAATATTATATACAATAATTAAAACAAATGATGCAATAGCAGATTTAAATAATACATAATTTTACATGAAGCGATAAACTTACGGCAAAATTTTTCGAAACATACATTTTTATTATGACTCTTTTATGGACGCCGACGAATTGAGGTGATGGCTTGGTCACACTAAATATCTAATTATTGCCAATCCATCCACAGCTGTCCTCGGCAGAAACTTAACTCAATAACCCCACCTAGCCACCGCGATCGAGGCGCCTATCGGAAAATATAGGCGCCCAAGTCAGCATTGGTCCTAGGTGGGGCCATTCCGCTTGTTCCGTCCGATGACAGCCGAGGCTAGATTGACACAGTAGTCAATAAACTTATTTCTACTTTTTCCAGCCATCACCTCGGACGCGTTCGTTTCAGTGACCCGCATTCCCAAACGCTGCTCCAGCTCCCATCTTTGTTTGGAGAATGTGGGACACTGAAACAAAATGTGCTGCACTGTCTGACCCTCGCCAGCTTCACAGAAACACGATGGATCGTCCGCGCACTTGAACCTGTACAAGTACGCGGCAAACCCACCGTGTCCCGATAAGACTTGCGTGATGATGCCAGACGGAGCTATTTTGCCCACGATACTGTACGCGGCGGTCGCACTCGGGAAAAACAGCTTCGTCGTTGAAGCTGTAGTTCCCGAGCGGTATCTCCTATCCCATTCGTCAATGGTCGCCTTTCGGATCATACCCTTGACGAATGAGACAGGGCAGCGGTCGTAGTCGGGCTTCTTCTTCGACTTCAGGGCCGCACTCTTGGCGAGTTCATCGGCTCGTTCATTCCCCTCAAAGCCCACGTGCGCCTTAATCCAGAACATCGAGACGCTCTTACCCTGCGCTTTGCACAGTTTAAGAGCGTCCCGCGTCTGTACCGCAAGGGGGTGAGGAGAATCAACGTTACCTATCGCCTGGAGCGCCGCCATGGAGTCGCTGAAGATGCCCACGCTGGATCCATTACAGCTCAACGCGTATTTTGCCGCGGTGCAGAGAGCGAGGAGTTCGGCCTGATAGACGGTACAGTAGGACGACAAAGTAAGCTTGACGGCCTTGGTTTCGGCACCGCTGTTCCAAATTGAAACAATTTGGGGGACTTATGCTTGTCTGCCACCCGACGTAGTATAAAAAAAACTATTGACTCAAGAGTTACAGCGAATGAAATATTTTATATTTGAAAGACGGCCAAACACTTAGTGTCAAACGAAACTAAGCGGAAATTCCGCAGCCGAAATTCCTCGTGATTAGTATTGGTATGTAAAAATCGCAACGTTATTTTGGTCAAATGTGTCGATACAATTGAAAAAGTATTGCAGGCGTAATAGCGCCGAACTTCGGTCGCGTATCTTCGGTAGAGTGTGTTTAGACACTTAAACTCGTAAACTGCAACTCTTATCGCGATGTACGTACATCCCATACGACAATGTTAGTTTAATTACCTAAAAGGCCGTGTGTTGTGCGTGAATACGTTATATGCACTAAAATTATCTCAAAATGACAGCGCTGCACCCTCCCTCGCACGGATGTTCAATAGTCCTTACTTAGATTAGATTTTTAGCCTAAAAGGGTGCTCGTTAACTGGTTACGCCGACGATGATCTCTTATTAACCAACGCAAATTCAAGACCTAGCGGCTAGCATACAGACACTAGCCAACGTTAGCCTAGGCCTAATTAGTGGGCCACCGTCCCGTTAAAAAAAGTCCCTACTTAGCGTAATAAATTCTTTGATCCTTCATCTATCCAGTGGTGTGATTGAATTTTGAATGGAGATGATAGATTTGTAGCTGTAACACCAAACGGTATACCTCGATTTTATTATAATAAATAAATAAATATTTCTGGACAATTTACACAGCGCCATCTAGTCCCAAATTAAGCGCAAAGCTTGTGTTATGGATACTAGACAACTGATAAATTTACATTTTTTTTTTCTGTAAATACATACTTGTAATACATAGAAAACACCCAGACTAAGACAAATAGACATTTTCATGCACACAAATGTTTGTTTGTGCGGGGATCGAACCCACGACCTCGGAGTCAAAGTGGCCATCACTAACCATCGTCTATAATAAACGCATGACAATAGGCTAGACGACGATTTTTTCTTTCGATGTGTTATGTAAAGACGTCATTATAATATAACTACACTTCTGGACACATCTATTGGCCCCTCTTGCATTTTCAGTTTCGTTTGGTCCTAGCTAAAATTGTATATTAGGTCGAGCAAAAAGTTTTTATGCAGTGTTGAACCTGGTACATTCATAATTTCATTCAATAGTCTTTTTTTGAATTTCGAACACAGAATTTAAAGAAACAAAAGACTATTTGGAGCCTGTTCGTTGATATCCAACAATCGAATACTAAGAAAACTTGATTTTATTGGTTTACTTGGATTTAATTCTTGAAAGTGTGATTTTTCTCTTTGGTTTTGCAACAAACATTACTTATTCTTAACATTAAAGTGAGGTTCTATCAATAATCTATGGATACTTCGCCTGAAGTCGCCGCCCAAGCTGTGGCACTTATCCAGGCCGGACACAGCCAAAGAAATGTGAGTGCTCAACTTAATTTAAGTCTATCTGCGGTCCGAAATGTTTATCGGAGGTACTAGAGACTGGCGGCTTTGTTCGTCGCCAAGGAAGGCCACGATTTCGGGTCACAACTGAAAGGCAGGATCGATTCATCGTGACGACCAGCTTGAGAAATCGTCACCTTACCTCCATTGAGATACAAAACCATGACTTCCACGGAGTATCTGTGAGCGCTCGAACTGTTCGGAGAAGGTTAAAAGAACGCGATATGGTACCACACAAGCCAGCTAATGGCCCCAAACTAACGCGAGCCCACCGAACAGCGCGCCTTCATTTCGCGCGCACTCATTTAAATTGGACTCAGCAGCATTGGAGCCGTGTACTCTTTTCTGATGAGTCTAAAATTGTGTTACATGGCAATGATGGAAGGAAGAAGGTCTACCGACGTAAGGGAGAGCGTTTCGCACAATGCTGCTTTGAAGAGAGGGTTGCTTATGGCGGTGGTTCATGGACTGTCTGGGGCGGTATATCCGCGAGCGGCAAAACTCAACTTGAGGTTGTTACGGGACCACGGCTGCCAACATTAAATGCTGAAAGGTACATTCGTGAGTGCTTAGAACCTCACGTGATGCCATACGCGGACTATGTGGGCCCAAATTTCCTTTTTATGCATGATAATGCAAGAGCCCATACGGCCGGCATCGTCAGCGAATATCTTCGGGATGTGAACATCACAGTTATGGACTGGCCAGCAAGAAGCCCAGACATGAACCCCATTGAGCACATGTGGGACGAGCTAAAAAGACGTGTTAGGGCTCGTCAGCCAGTTGCCCAGACGATGCAGGAGTTGAAAACTGCCATAGAAGAGGAATGGGGGAGGATCCCTCAAAATTTCATAGAGCGGTTGATAAACTCTATGCCTAATCGTATGAGAGCGGCGGTAGATGCCCATGGAGGCAACACGCGTTATTAAATTACACTTTTATTTGATCAAAAATGTTTTTTATTCAAAAATCAACTGCCTTAATCAAGGCGCATACCCGACTTGTTAGGCGTAGCGTACCATGTCGTGTGGTATTCTGAATTCAAATTTAAAACAATATGATCGAAAAAGATGGTAAAATGTATCAGGTTTAAAACTGCATCAATAGTTTTTGTTCAATCTAGCAATCATATTTCGGTAGGGGCCATCGAAACCTAAACTCTAAGGTGGGCCAATAGATGTGTCCAGAAGTATATATGTGAAAGAGAACTTGAGTTACTTCGATAGCATAAAAACTTCTCGAGATATGATAACTTGAAAATCACAATTTTGGACTTTCCCGAAAACGGTCCATACAAAAGGCTAACTGAATTATGACGTCACACTTAGGTATTTCTATACGTTATACGTTAAAACAGAAATTTGTACGACAGCTATGTGAAATACTGCGTTTATGTAGCTAGTGCCGTAACAAAAGTTATAGTATTTTTGATTGTTTTTCCAAAGTAAATATTTTTTTTATATAATTTCATTATTTGAATTGGACTTTCCCACCAAACTTTGATCGACCATAAAACAAGTTGGACATAACTTATTAAAATTTCAACATCGCAGTTCGTTCTAGTTTTGTATACATTACGATACTGATAAAAATATTTTTTAATATTTTTGATCATTGTCGTCTAGCCTATTATCATTGGTTTTTTTGTTCACTTGCTTTTCCTTCCGATTTTGAATGCCTCTGAAGCAATTTTACAGACGTATTTATGCCAAAAAAACACTTACCTGTATCAATTTATAGAGGATATACAAAGTTTCATCTGGAGCACAGGAGTCATTGTCGGAGTCCGTAATCACTGATCTCTTCCCTTGGCCCCACCCGGAGCTGAATGTTAGTTGCGCTTCCACCGCCAGTAGCACAGCTGCGACGAGCAGTACACCCACCAGGACACGATACATGGCTCCGAGATTGAAGATGGTGGTGGAATGATGGAGGAATGCTGCGCATTGCTTTTATATACGAGTTGTAATGCGGACAATTACGTAGGTTTCGTTGGTCAAATCAAATGAAGACTTTTAAGTTGATGGAATATGCTCGAGATAATTAGGGGTCCGTCTGTTCCTACGAAATGGTGTTTTATTTGTTTTTCTAAGTATAATTGACGAAACTCTTTTGTTTAACCACGGTTTTCTTCGGATCCTTTTTATTGGGGTGTAAGGAGTTCATTTATTTATTTATTTATTTAATCTTCATGCACATACAAAGAATGTACAAAGGCGGACTTAATGCTATACAAGCATTCTCTACCAGTCAACCTTCGGGTGATGCAGAGATAAGACATCAATATTTCATAATAAATCAATATAAGTTCATCAATATCTTTGAAGCATAGCCAACCTCACCTGCACGTGGTGCATCCTGCTGACTGACAAACGAGGCGAAAAAAGGGTATTTTTTTAGCTGACTCACTGGGTAAGTACCTCCATCTCACAGACTACCGCAACCAAATATGGGCGTTGTTGTGTTCCAGCGAGGGAGTGAGGTCACCAAAAGAAAAGGTAGTATCGTGGCAACGGATCGGCGTTTAGTCTCAGAGCGTCGTTAGCCTCGTCAGCAGGGTACACCACGTGCAGGTGAGGCTGGCTTTGGGTTACAGATAGTCATCATCATCAGGTCAATTTTAATCTCCACTACAGGAACACGAGCGTCTCTTGTCCGTACTTGACGGAAGGAGGATTTGGCCTACACTCCCCACGCTGGCCAGACGGGTTGGGGAGGCCTGATCGATATTTGATAATGTATTTCCTTTAGTCGCCTTGTACGACATCCACGGGAAGGGACGGAGTGATTCTATTCTAGTCTGCCGGAAACCACACGGCCAACTACACAGATGATGTTGAAATATAATGACAATATCTACTCGCTCATTCGATCGTACTTTATGGTACATCTAAATTAAAACTTGGCCACTAAGCTGCTTCACAGGTGCTCACAGGCGGCCCTCGGGGTACAGTGTTGGGACCGTGGGCGCGACCGCCGAAGCTGAAGCCGGTTACCATCGAATATGTTGATTCGAAAAATAGGTCTTATGTTTTAGTTATTTACAATCATTTAGGTATAGCTCAGTCGTAGAGCTCCAGGGTTTCTATTAGCTAATTTGGGGTGTAAGTGGTTCATCAAGATCTTTGAACCAAAGCCAACTTCACCTGCACGTGGTGCACCCTGCTGACTGACAAACGAAGCTCTGGCGAAAAGAGCTTAGAGGTAGGGAGCGTAATTGTAAGCTACCCGACTGGGGAATGTATCTCCACCTCACAGAATACCGCAGCCCGCAGCCAAATAACAATTACCTTGAGGGTTGTTGTGTTCCTGCGAGTGAGTGAGGTCGCCAGAAAGAAAGGACGGAGATGCTGCGTTGACAGCGGGGGTGGCGGCGCGCGAGCAATATTTTATGTTGCAAGCGTTAATATGGCTACGGTAACCGCTTCACATCAGGCGGGCCGTATGCTTGTCTGCCACCCGACGTAGTATAAAAAAAAAATCTAAGCTGAAGTTTGATATTTCCAATCAAAAAATCAGATGGTAACCGGCTGCAGCTTCGGCGGTGGCCCCAGATCTCTGGAATATAATATATAAGGTTTTAATATTTTTTTTTAACTACCCTTACCGGAAGGGATCTCGTTGTCTGGCTACGCCGACGATAGTCTCTTATTTTTTAATCAATGATAATGCAAGATATATAATGACTGTTAGTAAATAATACAAATTTTAGCAAGTTCGACTACCTTTTTTAGTTTGCCGACCTAGAGTAACATCCTAAATTTCCGGTTAGATGGTCTGTTACTAACTATGTGTTACTTAGTTAGTAACAGACCACCTATTTGATTTTTCAAAAGAACGTTCCCGAAGTAGTTTGAGAACCGGTTTAAAAGATGTTTTTTGTTACATTATTTACTTATTTTTATTTTACATTTTCGTAAGTAAATTTCCTTTTATAAATTTATATCAATTAACTGTATCTCCTATGTAGCCAGGATTAACAGCGGCGACCGCCAAAAAAGGCAATGAAACTAAACCAACTTCAGCTGCACTTCAACAACACCCTGCTGACTGACTAATGAAGCTCTGGCGAAAAAAGAGGTAGGGAGCGTAATTGTAAACTACACGACTGGGGAATGTACCTCCACCTCACAGAATACCGCAGCCAAATAACACCAGAGAGAGGCCACCAGAAAGGAATGAGATGCTGCGTTGGCAGCGGGGGTGGCGGCGCGCGAGCGATATTTTATGTTGCGGGCGTTAATATGGATACGGTAACCGCTCCACATCAGGCGGGCCGTATGCTTGTCTGCCACCCGACGTAGTATAAAAAAAAAATATTGTAATACACACATAACTACTATAACTAAGGTAGCTTTTATTATTTTTGTTGCGATTGATGGAGTGCTTTTACAATGAATACAAATCTGTAGACGAACAGAAAAGCAAACATTTTTTATTTATATATCGAGAGAGCCGACTAACGTCATTGTACACAAAAGCAATTAGGTTTGAGAAAATTAAAACTTCTGTGGCTTCTCTTCCTGGTAAAGTGGCTCTCAGGAGCGACTATAAAATGGCCGATCTTTGTTAGACAAACATCAAAATACATACAGCTTTAGTTGCAATCACTAGAAGATACAAAAATAAAACATTAAAATGTACAAGTCATTTTTAATCTTCGTGTTGGTGGCGTGTCTGCTCCTCGCCGCGGAAGCCCAGTTGACTTTCACGTCGAGTTGGGGCGGCGGTAAAAGGTCCGGCATTGCGAACTCTATTTCTTGCCGAAACGAAGACTCTATTGGAGCTATTTATAAATTAATACAGGTAATGTGTTTAATTTTAATATTGTAACTGATTGTACAAGCCCGCCAAATGTGAAGCGACTACCGTAACAACATTAACGCTCGCAACATAAAATATTGCTGCAACATTTCCTTCCTTTCTGGCGACCTCACTCACTAGCAGGAACACAACAACCAACAACTCAAGGGAATTATTATTTGGCTGTGGTATTCTGTGAGGTGGAGGTACATTCCCCAGTCGGGTAGCTTACAATTACGCTCCCTACCTCATTTTTCTCCAGAGCTTTGTTTGTCAGTCAGCAGGCTTAAGTTCAAAGATGTTAATGAAGCATTTACACCCCAAAATTAATGTACTAATAAACCTTTAAATATAATTATTATTGAAATATTCTCACGTACGCTCTAAGCCCACTCAATTGAGAGAGACCCGTATCCCAGCAGTGGGAGGAATATGTTTTGATACAGAATAATATTATTTATGACAACCACACTAAATGACTTTTATAATTTCACAGAATGAAGCTGAAAAGTTACTCGTATGTCAAAAAGCATGAAGCAGATGATTGCAATACTGAAGACTAACAAGATTTCGACGTTACGGGCGTTACCACTGTTATTTTTTACCTATTCCATTATTTATAATTCTTTGTTAGAAAAAACTATGTAAGCGAGCTTAAGACTTCTGTTATGTTTTGCATTAACATTCGCCTGAGTCCACGATGTGTTCTAACTGTTGCTTTAGCTAACAAATTAATAAATATTTATTACGTAATAAATATATAAAGTATCTAATCTGTTTTTTAACCAACGAAAACAAGGAGGTTCTTAAGGCCATTGTACCCGAGAAAGTAACACTACTTTGATAAAAAAAAACGGGTTGCATTCCGGGAATACTGGCAGAAGTGGAATTTTGAACATTAACGTTGTGAATTTCTGAATATTTTGGAATGGTTACGGAATAATTTCGTACGAATTGCTTTATTTATCAGTAGGTAGGCTTATTTAACTATAAGAGTACTATCATTTATATGGTAAAATACAATATTCATTTATTGCGCTATCGTACACAAACATGACAATTTATATTACATTGAAAATAAACAGTAAGAGTAGGCATACATTTTCGCCGCACGATAGAATGAGAGGGGGATATTACTTCCTCTTCTACGCCGCGCCGGCGGTCTACTCTTCCTCAGTCTTACGAATTTTCGATCAGGCCACATGTCCTGACGCGAGTTTAACATTTTTTACCCATCCCAAAAACTGCACAACGCCGCTAACAGTTTGTTACCGAGACAATAGTGTTAGTCCTAGCATTGCCATCTTGGGTGTCGACATATCGAGTGATGTTCAGTTTCGCGGCCACTTGGAATGCAAACAGTGGTGTAACTATCCCTTCAGGGGCCCGTAGCAAATTCATCAGATGGGCCCTCAGAAGATGGGGCCCTCTCTAATAAATCATCTAAGTAACCAACACTAAAAAAGTATTTTGAACATTTTTGGTTTTATTTACAATTTTAGGTTTTAGAACGTTTTAGAACAATATGTAGTTTTATTTACAGGAAATATGGTAAAGTATTTGTTTGTTTGTAAAACTTTATTGTACAAATACATGAAACTTCAAGTAGGTACAGAATAACATACACAATGGCGGACTTATCCCAGAAGGGATCTCTTCCAGACAACCAAAGAATGCTTGTAAGTGATATTTTTAGGTCAGGGTTAGGTACATTAAGTACAATAGATAAAAAAGCAGTTCTTACAAACACATACAGAAAAACCGGGCAAGTGCGAGTCGGACTCGCGCAAGTGCGAGTCGGACTCGCGCACGTAGGGTTCCGTACCATTATCTATAAAACCGACAAAAAAAATCAGGTTTATTGTATGGAAGCCCCCTTAAATATTTGTTTTATTTTAATTTAATTATTTATTTTTAAAGTGAATATATAACCTCAGTATATAACTAAATATTATGTGAGTATTTCAAGCGTCTACCTATTATCAGGGACGAGAGCTATTACCGTTATCAATTGCGAGCAAAAACGAGCAAAAAAATCACTTTTGTTGTATGGGAGCCCCCATAAATATTTTTTTTATTCTATTTTTTAGTATTTGTTGTTATATATTGCATATTGCCCGCTCTGCTACCCTGTAGTTACGCCACTGAATGTAAGGACAAACTGGCTTCTAGGAAGATCGGTGTCATCAATAAAGCCAGGCAATATTTACACCCCGACATCGCCTTCATCTACATAATATAAAGCCCAGATTCGACCTCCACATGGAATACTGTTCGCATCTCTGGGCGGTACGCCCCAGTACTTGATTGCTCTAATTGACCACATACAATGAAGAGCAGTTCAATCGTCGATGACCCAATGATCTCGGATCGACTGGACTCTCTCTCTCTACACGTAGAAATGTAACGTCTCTTTGCGTTCTATATATATAAATTATATCACGAGGAGTGCTCGGATGTGCTGTTTAATTTGATACTAGTCGCTAAGTTCCACTATCGTACAACTCGACATAAATAAAAATTGCATCCATATCATCTTGATAATTGGCGATCCACTAAAGTTCATTTCCTAAGAAATTTGTACCACGAACGGTGAAACTATGGAACCAACTTCCCTCAGCGGTATTTCCGAAAAATTACGAGAAGGCTCCCCGCCTTCAAGAACAGAGTCTTTATTTCCCTTTAAAGGCTGGCAAAGTATCGGCGACCCCTTGGTGTTGCTGATCTCCACGCGCGGTGGTGATTGCTTTCCACCAGGTGACCCACATGCTCGTTTACCCCCTCTCATATATGTAAAAAAAACAAAGAGGTCGCCGATTCTTTGCCAACCTATACTCATTCCTTTCTAGTGACCTCACTCACATGCAGGAACACAAAAACTCTCAAGGGAAGGGAAGTGGTGTTACTTCCCCAGTCATGCAGCTCAAAAATTACGATATGCCCTACCTCCCTTTTCGCCAGAGCCTCGTTTGTCAGCCAGCAGATTGCACTACGTACAGGTGAGGTTGGCTTTCGTTCAAAGATGTCGACAAATTACTAATAGATTACATAAATATGACTTACTACGTGAAATATTTAATAATCATACATAATGTTGACGAGCTATTATTATTTGTTGAATTCGAATGGCTAGCAATGGCTACTTTTTAATTCCACATTCCAGGCAAACATTAGTGTGCATGAACATTTCTGTTTGTCTCTGTCTTTGTTTTTTTTTGTATTATAAGTATGTATTCACAAAAAAAAAAATTGGTTGCCTGTAAAGTCGGTATACGGGCGAAAGTTTTACGTGACAACGACTTTGAGTGGTAAAATGTTTTCGAGTGGAAGGGACGCATGCCTTTCACTTTTTATGTCTGTCTCTCTCGCTCTTGGAAGGGACGCGTGCCTTTCACTCGCTCTCATTGTAAGCGCATAACGTGAGCCAGTTTCTTGAAGTGTCACCCGGCTAACCAATTTATAAGACGTTGTCACGTCAAAAAATTTATTTTTATGTACATTTATCAGTTGTCTAGTACCCATAGTACAAGCTTTGTTTGGCGCTGTGTAAATTGTCCAGAAATATTTATTTATTTGTAAATGTTCTTATAATTCTGTCAGTTATATTGTGTATGAATATATATAATTTTGAAAATATTATGATGTAGAAAGAGACCAGAGGCCCGACTGCCGAAGCTGAAACCGAATCCCATCGAAATTTTGAATTGCGAAAATCGAACCTCAAGCTAGATTTGTGGTAATCAAGTAATTAATTGTGTTTAGCTTAGCTGTAGACCCTGGAGATCAACCGATTAAGCTACAGGTGTTTGTCCATTAACTAAGTTAAACCTAAAAGAAATTAAACGTAAGACCTATTTTTGGAATCAAAATATTAGATCTGAATCGGCTTCGGCTTCGGGGGTCAAAGAAAAACATTTTATTCCCATATTTACATAAAGAAGCGTTTTATTAACATAGAGATTCAACGATGTAGCAAAGAAACTGCCTAGACGGTAATAAAGTTAAACCTAAGTTACCTCACCTCCGTCTCCAAAAGCAAGTCGAGCCTCGCTCGCTTCCGTCGCTCGGTTTTTGTTGATCAAAAGCTAACCCTAACCTAACCTCCACTTGCTTTTAATCTAACCTAGGAGCGCCGAGCGCGAGGGTATTGACTATAACATATAAAAACAACTAATAAAAGCTTGTTACTTACAACTTTTTTTTAAATTTATATTCTTTGAATTTCGTGACCATTCTTTAATTTTACAGAATAAGTATTATTTAGTCGGATTCGGCGTCTTTATATGTCCAAAAGCATGCGGTAGGATATCTACTCTAGGTATCCTACCTAGGCGGTAGGATTTGAAGGTGATTCAGATGATTTCTTTCATACTGAAAATAGGACTGAGGTCAGTAGTGAGAAATATCTTCACTCGAGACAAGACAGCAGCGGCGCAGGGTTGGGCCGGGCGACCACTCAAGGACGCTAGATCCAATTGATCTAGCGTCCTTGAGGTTTGGTCCATGATTTGGGGGTGCAATTATCTCACTTATCTTTGATTATTATCCATTGATACTGCATTTGACATAACCTTTAGTATAATTTTTATTATTTTTAATTATTATACACGTTGATGGCGTCGTTGTGCGTGTGTAATCGAACATACAGGTTAAGCAACGTTCATCGTAGCCTGTCCATGGATGGGTTTATTTATCTCGAGTTCCTCCGTGCTTCGAAGGGCACGTTAAGCCGTCGATCACAGGTATTGTCATTAGATGACAGTCGTTAAGTAAGTCAGTGGTCTTTAGGTGGATTGAAAACACTGCCTTCCACCAACCCGTAGTTGAGCAGCGTAATGGAGTATGCTCTAAACCCTTTTGATTGAGGGAAGACCCTTCTTCTTACATGAACAAACATGTTCATGCATACAAATGTTTGTCTTGTGCGGGGATCAAACCTGCACCCTCAGAGTCAAATAAGAATAAGTACATAGTTATATTATTTTCTTTGCAAGGCATGAGATCTGAAGATGAAAGAAAAAGTTACTTATTATAATAAATTCCAGTCTATTAGTTACTTAAAATTACATTTTATGGCTAGAACAATTAATTTTTCTTAATCCTTGAGATAAAATTGAATATCAGCTATATTTCTGATTATAATTTCACTGATTATATGGCAATTTGATGAGGATCTAACGCCATAAGTTCTTATAGATATTTCGAGTCATATAGTAATCTAATTATGAAGCGGAAGGTGAAAGCACATGTGTAATTCCGCTAGTGTCCAGAGACATTCGACTTGTGCCTGTATATGGCATATCATCTTCGTCAAGAGCTTCTCTCATCCTTCGCTTGTAAATCTCACTGTCTGGATTATTCTCCTGGTTTCGACACCTGTCCAATTTCTTCTCAATAAGTTTGACTCTCTCTCGTGCAGGACTCTCTACCATCTTGACCATCGAACGGATCTTACGTACGGCTTCAATTAAAATAGCTAATTTGTCCGGTCCTGCGTCTCTGAACAGCATATCCGTAACGTAACTGTCTAAATTCTCCTGTTCCTTACTTGCTGCGTGAAGAACAGCTGCGAGGGCTATTTGAGAAGGAGCATACAGTAAACATGCATCTGTCAAAAATACTTTCTCCAGAAACTCGTCAATACCAGTCCGTAAACGTTCAGGATTAGCGAGAGAACACCTCGTCTTTATATCGATCAAAAACCCTTCTACAGGTCTGAATGGATTGTGGATTGTCAAATGATAATTAAGTTGTTGCATCAATAACAATTCATTATTTAGAATAATGTCCGACGCTTTTTCTCTGTCCCCTTTTATATTTGCCACAAACTGAGTAATAGACACGTTGAATTCTTCCACTTTACACGCTAAATATACACATGTAGCTAAAATTTCCTTAGGATGGTAATCCATTGACGAATTATAAAGGTAAAATCGTTTGAAATAGTGAAATGCAGTACCGACTACGCCTTTGGGCATCGGAGGACTGAAACGTTTGCAAAATTCTTTCAAATGCAATTCATATTGTCTTAGGAGCAGCCTTTCTTCGTCAGGAGACAGGAAGAAGTTGTGTCTTTGAAATTCATCGACGTGTGATCCATGTTTTGAAATGTACTGTAAATTATGTTTCTCACGCAACCGAGCGAGTTCATTCTCATCACTCAATGTCCAAAACTTCCTCTGTGAACTCGTAGAAAACATTTTATTTTAGACGGCTTTTAAAATTTTCTTTTTACAAACGAAACGGCCAGGCAAACAAACTTAGTCTTTGTCACATTGCTTAGTGCTTGCTTTAGAGTTCAGCTGTTTGTTTATGTCAATGTCAAATCAATCAGTTTGTGTATTGTGTTGTCGCCTTCTTCTTTTTATTTTGGCAACCACTTTGTAGTCAAAGAAAATTTTTGCCATCACTAATTTTATTTGTCAAAATTAAAGAAATTTGGGGACATCATAGATGTAATTTTGTCATAGATAACAATCGCCATGCAATACACATTACGCACAAGGTAAGAGTCTGTTTTGAGGTTTCGAGCCTATGTTTATTTGTACCGATTTTTTGAAGAAATGTATCAAACGATAAAATTGGGCTCTAAAAGACTTGTATCCAGAACCGTGAACCTACTAATAAAAGACTTGTTTGACGTCTGCATTTCTTCATTTGACACTACGGAATGCTACCACCTTAAGAGATTTTCTTTTAAATATAGGGTATTTTTAATGCCGTTGTAATTAAACTACACTAAATTCCCTCAAAACTATACTACACTACCCAAAATAATTAAACACAAAATTGTGTAGTGTAGTTTTGAGGGAAAAGAAATTTGAGTTTCATTACATTTTGACTACTTACATAAATAATTATTTAAAAAAATATTTTTAAATATAAAATTATGTATGTATGTAATCTCTTTATTGTCTACTTTTATTTGTATTTTTTTGAGGTATACAAAACAATACAAATAAATTAAACAGTTTAAAGACTGTAAAGGATTCATAATAGTCGTGGTTAATACAAATAGATTAATAATGTAAAGAAGAAATATATATTTATGATTTGATTGTATTAAATAAATACCCAGTGAACAGGAGAGAAAAAAACAATTAAATAATAATAATAATAGTAAATCAGTAGTAATAATAAATTGACGAAGAATACATTAAATAATAAATTAAAGAATAATAAGTTATTTGTTTGTTATAATTAGTAACTAAAAAAATTCGAAACTTATTGAAACGAAAGTTATATACAACGACCTCAACATCCCTAGCCCGGTTATCCTAGTTAAAGAAAGCAGCTATTGAAGTGGTTAACTACTATGGCTACCTGGGACAGGCCATATGGCGTTTACCCATAATTACCAATGTTCAACAAAGACATCGATAGACGTATTCGACTGGACTGGGCAGCTTTTTGTAAGCTTCTGCACATCCTCACCATAAATATATGTACGCTTGAAGGGCAAAGTGTTCAATCAGTGCGTCCGCCTCACTATGACCTACGGTGCAGAGACTTGGACGCTGACCATTGAGCTGGTTCATAGAATAAAAGTCGCACAGCGAGCGATGGAGAGAGCAATGCTTGGAATTTCTCTAAGGGAATTAGGAACAAAGAAATTCGACGGAGAACCGAAGTAGTCGACATAGCTCTCAGAGTCAGCAAGTTGAAGTGGCAGCAGGCTGCACATCTGCCGAGGCAGCGATGGCAGATGCGGGAGGAAAGTCCTAGAGAGTTGGCCACATATGGGATGACGAAGTAGGTATAAAGAGCCCTCTCTCTAGATGGACCGATGAGCTCAAACGTGGATGCAGGCTAATAATGATGATAATAATTAGCAATTCTGATTATTGTCTACAGTGATTAACTTGGAAGTTACTTTTTTAAATGTACTTTTTTTTTATTTCACATGTCAAATTTATTTTCTCTTGTAGTTAGGGAAAATCTGTATTAAAGGGTGGCAACTTTGACTGATAATGACCACAGACTACTGAAGAACTGACTAATGAGTTAATGACTGACCGACTGGTTGCTTTACACACACTGATTTGAGCTGATTGTCGAAAATAGTGAAATTTGTCTACTTTTTACAATATAAATCTGTGTTTTTACAATAAAACAAAATGTCTCGACCAGGTGATAGACCGAACCAAGCCCAGACTTACAAATTAGTGGTTGTTGGCGGCGGCGGTGTCGGAAAAAGTGCTATTACAATACAGTTCATTCAGGTATTTATCTTAGGATAACGCCTACGAATTTGATGTTAGAATCTTGCACATATTCTCTAGTCTTTATCCTCTTGTGTGTACTTAAGAATTTTCATGTTTAAAGTCAAGATTTTGTTAAACATATGTTGATTGTTCATACTTTTAAATAGTCTTAAAAAGATTTTAGAAGTCAAGGCCTTCATACAAGGCGCCGCCCACAGCGACCAGGTGCTCCTCAAATACCCATTTATTGTCGTTCCAGAGCTATTTCGTGACTGATTACGACCCTACAATTGAGGACAGCTACACCAAGCAGTGTGTAATTGATGATATTCCGGCGAAACTGGACAGTGAGTAATTGAAAATTTAATTCATCTTCGTATTCATTTCCTATAAAAAAATGTTACGAGGCTATTTCACTTTAGATGTGCCATGAACTGACTAGAATGTAGTGATAGCAGATGGATACCTTCCCTGCCTTCCATGTAATGAAAATCGAAACTTTCAGCTAAAGTTACATTTTGTAGTGTCTTCAAGAAAACAATTGTCAATGTTTCATATTTATTGTGTTATTTTGACAATAAATTATGCTCTGCTAGATGAAAAGTCCATATCCATTGGCCCAATTGAAGGAAACTGATATGTGAAAAATTCATAATTTTCGCTTAAAACTTCAGATTTTCACAGTAGGTCCCTGAATAGCTTATAGATATAATTATATGTAGGTATTACTTGTAGATTTGATAGCTTTTTGACTATCCAGGAGCTATTTTCAGTAACAAAATCATTGGGTTTGCCAGCAAGTTACTAATAAATAAGAACATAATACAAAAAATATTTTATTGTGTTGTTTTCTCTTTGTGTTTTATTCATCAAGTCCTTTCATTTGATATGAATATTGTAGGGGTTAATGTGGAAATTATGAATCACCATTTTATGGCGGCTCGTGACAATGCACGCAAACCCTTAATGTCATTTTTAGTCCAATATGACGGACTAAAAATGACATTAAGGGTTTGCGTGCATTGTCACGAGAACCAAATGAGTGTGCCAAATGTCAACTCATTTGGACACTGGCAAGTGAATCACATTTAACTTGCAAGATTTGGTCACAACTACTGTAGCAAAACTATATAAAAGGTTGTAAGAATAACCTAAATATTCTGAGATTTACTGCCCATAAATATTCAAGATGAAGGCAGTACAAATATGTGGCCTTCGCCATATGTTGTCATGTTTAAAATGCAAGTAGACAAACCCACACACATAAAAAAGGGCATGTGGTTGTAGAAATGTGTGAAGGTGTATATACCCACACATTTGTACTTTGAATGCATACTAATTCACAAATATGCTATTAAATACAATTTACATCATTTTACATACTCTGCCAAATATACTGGTCTGCTTTCAGACCTACCCATTCTTGTTGTTTTCTCCTATTAGTTCATAATTTTTTTTTTTTTATACTAGATGGGTGGCAGACAAGCATATGGCCCGCCTGATGTGAAGCAGTTACCGTAGCCATATTAACGCTCGCAACATAAAATATCGCTCGCGCGCCGCCACCCTCGCTGCCAACGCAGCATCTCCTTCCATTCTGGTGACCTCACTCACTCGCAGGAACACAACAACCCCCAAGGGAATTGTTATTTGGCTGCGGTATTCTGTGAGGTGGAGGTTCATTCCCCAGTCGGGTAGCTTACAATTACGCTCCCTACCTCTCTTTTCGTCAGAGCTTCGTTTCTCAGTCAGCAGGGTGCACCGCATGCAGGTGAAGTTGGCTTTGGTTCAAAGATGTTGGTGAACCACTTACACCCCAGAATTGCCTCTAAACAATATTATTGCTTTCATCTGATTCTGATGGACGAGCTCGGTGGTCGAATGATTAGCAATGGCCAGTTTAACTATGAGGTTGCAGGTTCGATCGCTGCACAAGACAAATATTTAGCTTTTAACCTAAGTTGATTTTACCAGCTATGTTTTTACTTATACATGCATTCTAGCTGCCTCCATTGTGGCAAAAGAAAGCAAGGTAACTGGCCAGTATTCACTCGTCCTGCGCCATTTACCTTCGAGACAAGACATTCATCATTCGTGTTTATATATATCGTTACTTTTGATGAAGCATATATATTTGACATTGCTATTCGATATTGTATATGATTATGATATTGTAATTATGACGGTAACCATGATCTCTACAGACTTTTTGTATACCTTTATGGTGAAACATGACGGGATTGTCCTTAGCATAAGAACGCATGTTCTTACAAAATAAATATCTTGTATCTTCATATCCTAATCAAAAACAATTATTGAAAAACAGTAGATAAAATATTTGTTTGTATGTATTTACAGTTATCTAGTTCCCATAGTACAAGCTTTGCTTAGTTCGGGACTAGATGGCGGTGTGTAATTTGTCCAGGAATATTTGTTGAGTGGAGCGACTGGAACGGTTTATACACGCCGGAAAGTCACTCTTAGAAATGAATAGGTTCCAAAACCACTGAACCGATTTTGACGAAACTTGACACAATTAAGGACCTTGATATGCTTTAGGTTTGTGTCGAAATAAAATTTAACATTGGTAACTACTGGAGGTAATTACTAAAGGTTCTCGAGTGGAGACCACGTACCGGCAAGCGCAGCGTAGGACGTCCACCCACGAGGTGGACAGACGACCTCATTAAGACCGGTAGGATCGCGCTGGATGCAAGCCGCTTCCAACCGGTCTTATTGGAGATCTAGAGGGGAGGCCTATGTCCAGCAGTGGACTTTCAATGGCTGAGATGATGATGATGAACTACTGGAGATTATATGAAGCTAGTGGACTGTATTAATTGAGAAAAATGAAGAAAACGCATTGTAAAAAGGATAGTAATTATAATTGGTGAGATCACTTTTGGTGTACGAGAAGACACAAGAACTATTAGGCAAAGGCAAAGACAATATCCAAAACAGAACGTCACATATAAAAAATATAGATTGAAACCAGCCAGTCCCTAACAATCATCAAATAAATTTTCCATTGAAATCAATGGAAAACATACACTCAGCGAATCTATTCGCTCCACTCAACCGCGGCCCCGTGGGCTAGAATCCGCCCTAAGGTTATAAAAAATACCTTCCTGTGTATGTGACCGTTTTGTTGACCATTTTTACCGCCGTGATTTTCGTCTCTGTCCCGTCTATTTATAAAATCTCATAATTGATGCGTGGTATAAGAAAAAATGTTGGTTTCAGTTCTGGACACAGCCGGTCAAGAAGAGTTCAGTGCTATGCGCGAGCAGTACATGAGGTCAGGTGAAGGTTTCCTCCTGGTGTTCTCCGTGGCAGACCACGCGAGCTTCGACGAGCTCTATAAGTTCCACAAGCAGATCCTTCGCGTGAAGGACCGGGACGAGTTCCCCATGCTGATGGTCGGGAATAAGGCCGACTTGGAGATACAGAGAGTGGTAAGATACCTGCTACTATCGCTTTACATATGCTCTGTTATAGTTTATTATACGAAATTAGACAATCGTACGGGTGGTTTCGGCAAAAAAATCTATCCCTCCCTCCCTCCTGCACACGAAATTCGTACGCATCCGTTCGGCTCTCAGAAACTGTTCAGTTTTTTTTAACTGAGTTTTTCTCGCACATATGTGAGAGATATGAGCTCCAGTGTTCAGCGCTGTACAGTACTGCACATCACCATACTTTATGCAGTTTTTATTTCCCTTAAAAGGCTGGGATCGGCGACCCCTTGGTGTTGCTGATCTCCATGGGCGGTGGTGATTGCTGTCCACATGCTCGTTTGCCACCCTCTCATATAAAAATCTTTAGACAGAAGCTAATTTGAACTGCATAAGTGTATCTAATTTGAACTGCATAAGTGTATCTAATCCTTTACTAAAGATTTAGATAGATAGATAGAACATTTATCATAAAGCACACTACAACACAACAAGATACATTTGACATAATTTACACACAAAAATACACAATTATACAACGTATGAGAACTTACAGTGATACAGCAGATATATTTATTAAGAACATTAACAATAGCCATCAATGCCAACCGCGTCGCAGTGCATAATATATATATATATATAAAAGGAACTCACTCAGCATTAGCCGTGGTGATTAAGCCAGGCGCTGGTATTCTGCGGTAAAGATCTCAGTACCGCTCCTTTCGGAGCGGCACTGTATAAGTATAGCTAAATTCGTCCAGTGAAACGCGAATAGAGGTTAGTATACTCCCTACCGGCTAAGCTGAAGCCCATTTCCCATCGGACTTTTTGATGGCGACAATCAAACCTCAGCTTACATTTATGATACTTGTGTTTCGTTACTTAGCTGATAGTAACTCTAGAGCTCTAGCGATTAAGCTAGATGATCTTTGTCAATAACTAAAACGTGAGACCTATTTTTAGAATCAAAATATTCGATGGTAATCGGCTTCAGCTTCGGCGGTTCGGTTCCCTGGTTGGAGTGGAGCTGAATTTAGTAATCGTTTGTAATATTATAGTACAACACATTCTATTTACTTCATTACGTCATCATTTTCAGCGACGAGGTCACGTAACAATACCAATTGAAGTTTTAATTGCAATTGTCTTAGTTTATGTAAATTCCTTTTTGTTTCTCTGTAACAACCCAAGGTTTCATTCTGAACGCGACAAAGTCATTTTGTATGACTATAATTAAAGATTGTAACTTTTCAATCTTTATATAGTCATCAAACAAAATGACTTTGCCGCGTTAATAAATAAATATTTATCATAACAAAAATGAATGAATCAATATACATAACATACTTATGTATTTTGATTCATTCATTGTGGGAAATACTTATTAGTAATGTTTCAGTGGAACCGATCGCAAGGGCTGCCACGCGATGCCGCGTATTACGATAGTTCGTTCGTAGTATATAATGGAAAATAATAACATGAGCCACAGAAATACTAGGTTAGGTTATGTCTGGTATGTTTTATATCAACTTTAGTCGCCAAGTCAGTGTAATAGTCGCCCAGTTTCACAATTTTAGATGCTCGGTTTATTACTACCCATAAATAATCTATTTTCAACTAAGCTTTTAAATGGTAAAATGATTAATTTCTTATTATTATTTAATAGTTACCATTATTATCTTTACTAAATCAATTCATTATTTCCAATTTTTTTACAATAAATTTTACATATTGCATCGTCGAAATCGTTCATTCAACAGTTCGACAAAAAGTTTGAAATGTAAGGGATTTTCATGAGAAGCTAAGGAAAATCCAAATCAGAGAGTGGCAGGCGGCAGGCCGTACCCTACAGGCCACTGACTTGCCTTGACGACTATTTATTTACTAAGCATTGTCTAAGTGTTATAATTCATTTTTTGGCTCATTTTTTGAGTGCGACGGGTGTAAAGCGCTTATTACATTATCCAATACAATCTCATCTCGGAAAGTGATGTGTAATTGAACTGTGTAATACCGAGTTTGACGTTCAACACGCTATTACACCAGTCGATTTCATGTAAATTTAAAATATGAGTTTTGGATAATGTAATAATAATGATTGGATAGTAATGTTGGGGTGTAAGTGGTTCATTGACATCTTTGAACCAAAGCCAACTTCACCTGCACGCGGTGCACCCTGTGCTGACTGACAAACGAAGCTCTGGCGAAAAGAGAGGTAGGGAGCGTAATTGTAAGCTTCCCGACTGCCGAATGTATCTTCACCTCACAGAATACCGCAGCAAAATAACAATTCCCTTGAGGGTTGTTGTGTTCCTGCGAGTGAGTACGGTCACCAGAAAAGGAGATGCTGCGTTGGCAGCGGGGGTGGCGGCGCGCGAGCGATATTTTATGATACAAGCGTTAATATGGCTACGGTAGCCGCTTCACATCAGGTGGGCCGTATGCTTGTCTGCCACCCGACGAATTTTTTATTATTATTATTATATTTTTTTTATACTATAAAAAAAATATAATAATAATAATAAAAAATAAGCCTTTTAAGGAAATGGAAGCAATCCTTTTGGATAAATGTGGGTTCATCATAAAACATGCTCCAGATTTTAAGTTACAGCTCCAGCATCACAACTGCGAAAATGCATCTAATTTCATGCTGTGGTTATTGTATAACGTGTGTACAAACATACAGACAGACAAAAATTCTAAAATAATTGTTTTGGTTTCTATTGCATATATATAAACACACCTCATATTATTTTTCAAGTAAAACTTCTTTACGCACTCTTGACTTGGGGAGTAAGCTGGTGAATGCGTGACGAGAGCGTTACGGTAACGGCGAACGGAAGTTGGAAGGGAGATATAAGTTAGTAGAGCTAAATAAGTTTTACTTCGGTCGTGTGGTATAAAGCTTACTTGTTTTTAGGGTTCCGTACCTCAAAAGGAAAAACGGAACCCTTATAAGATCACTTTGTTGTCCGTCTGTCTGTCTGTCTGTCTGTCTGTCAAGAATTTCTATGTCGAGAATGCGTATCAAGCTGAAATTTGAACTGTATACTCAGGTCTACGGTCCCATGAAGTTGTAAAATAATCAAACTGCTAAGTTTACGTAAAAAAAAGTTACGGCCGTTTATTCAGCAAAAAACGCATATTTCGACACAATCTCAAGGGAATCAAAACCTATAGGGTACTTCCCGTTGACCTAGAACTATGAAATTTGGCAAGTAACATCGTTATAGACTACAAGTACAGGAATAAATCTCAAAACTATACATTTGTAAATAGATCTTAAAAAATAGGGGGTCTATATTTTTTATAGGGTGTCGAAATTTCAAATTGAAACTACTAGTTCAAATGGGGTATCATATGAAAGGGCTTGATGTACACATTGCAAAATATATTTTATTTATTTTTTTCGACGCATTATTTCTTATTTATAATGAAAAATTAGAAATTTAATAATGATACTACTACGTACGGAACCCTCAGTGGGCGAGTCCGACTCGCACTTGTCCGGTTTTTTTTATTATAAATCTACATACATCAACCAGTTAGAATTTAATTACATCTAAAGACTTACTCACAGATTTCATAAAACTATACGTGCTAATTTGTTGCAGGTATCTCTCGAAGCGGCGCAGGCGCTCTCCCGCCAGTTGAAGGTCCCGTACATAGAATGCAGTGCCAAAGCGCGCATGAACGTGGACCAAGCCTTCCACGAGCTGGTGAGACTGGTGCGGCGCTTCCAGGAGGCCGAGAGGATCAACGTCAAGTCGGAGTACGGGAGCGGCAAGAAGAGGCGCTGCACCATCTTGTAACGGAAGACTGTCGTGAGCTTTAATTATTGTATTAATGGACTGGCTTTAATGTGAACATTGTTTTGTAGTGATTGGTGTTTGTTTGTCACGGCGTAGAGGCTCGCGTATGTTTATTACTGAAGGATGTAGGCATATAACTACTTGTTTTCCTCTACACCAGTGTTTTTCAAAGTGTCGCGACCTCATGGGGGGCCCCCAAGTCTCTACAAGGGGGTCGCGAGGCTTAAAAAAAACGTTCAAAAAGATATTTTTGTTAAGAAAATGTTCATATCGGAACGTAATCGATGTCTATTTAAGATACTTCATTATAATATTTTTTTATTATTTATATAAACGATACTTAAATAAATAAAACGGTATAGATTATTTGTAATATAATAAAATACATACAGGTATGAACTTTGGAGGGTAATATTATAATATGGATACATACTAAGGAGATCGCGCCATGAAAAAGTTTAAAAAACACTGCTCTACATTTACAATTAGCAAATTAAAAGTGTGCAAAGAAAGTTTTGTAACACTTAGACAATAATAATAATACAAATATTAGGGCTACCCAAATTGGTTTATGTCATAAAAAAACTGTTACTGTTTGATAACCCTGTCCTGGAGTGAGACAGATAAAATGGGAGAAGAATATAGTTTGTCACTTTAGTGGTTTAAAAAAAAACTTATAAAGTGGGTCAAGGAGTGGACCAAATTGACAGATGACAAATTATTAAAGTAAATATTTTTTTTTTGTTTTCGAGTTTTTTTTTTTTTTCAATAGCGGCGCTAGTTTCGACCATTCTTTTAATATTTTCATCCCTTTAGTAAACAGCATGTACGCGAGCGTTCTTCGCCTTGGCAATTTTAATGTGAACTTAAAAATAGTACTGTGCCGAAGGTGTACAAACCTAGAAATTGGGTTCTGTCTTAACTGGGCATTGTTTTTGAGTCGATAAGCAGGAGGCAGGCACCCAACTCTATAAGCGATGTGTCTCGAATACATTTCCGTTGTATTTGGTAACAAGACCAACAAAATCATGTTCCAACTACGACTTCTGATCTATTAAAATAATATTCACATTTAAAGCTAATGTCAGAAATGGAACCCAGTAGGTTTTATGTAAGGACTGAGCTAGCCTGTAAAGGAATCGAGAAGGTTCTTATGAAACCGTAATGTTACTCGTGAGTTAAAATTATATATGTATGAATTCTTGACTCGATTTTAAATATACTACAGATTTATATACGTAACAGGACTTTAGAAGGCGCGGGATTCAAGTTCAGATGAAAAGTTTTTCTACAAGTGTGCGTGAATAATGCAAGGGCGTCTTTTGGCGACCCTTGCCATTTTAGATAACCATTTTAGGGATCTCTGAACATTTTTTTTATTTTCTGGGCAATTTACACAGCGCCATCTAGGCCTAAATTAAGCAAAGCTTGTACTATGTGTACTAGATAACTGTTATTATAATTAAATACAGTTTTTTTTAATACATTTTTATAATACAGAGAAAACACCGAGACCAAGACAAATAGACATGTTCATGCACACAAATATTTGTCTTGTGCGGGGACCGAACCAGGAGTCAAAGTGCCATTGCTAGCCATCCGACCACCGTGCTTGTCTTTATTTGTGCACAAATAGCGAATATTTTGCTTTAAATTGCAGCGTGATGATAGCATAAAACCAAAAGATAAGACAGCAGTATAACACTCGTCGACATAATGCCGATTATTAGGTAGGTTTCTTAACGCATTGTAGAGAACTTATGCCGTCACGTCAGTGTAGACATAATGTATTTGGGACAAGATATTATTTACTTTGCGATTGTAGGCGTAGGTAATTAATTGTAAAAGCAGTTAACTGGATTCTTTATTTACTTATTCTAAGAAGCATCCCTGGTTTCTGCGTAGTATTGAAGTTACGTGTCTCAATCTGTAAGTATATTTTGATCAAAAATAAAAAGTTTCAATGCAAAATAAATATGGATGTAAGTAGGTACAGTTAGCATCAAAAATGATCTGAGCGTGCAAAACAAAAAAAAAATAATTGAATATTTGGACTCTGTTATGCAGAATAAATCCAACCGACATTTTGTTACTTTTAAGTTAAAGCAATTTAAAGTAGAATAAAATTAAAAATATCACGCAGTATAAGTATAAGTTTAACGCAGTATAAGTTTTTGTAAAACATATATCATCAAACTGCTAGAATCTGTTGCAAATATTATATAAAATTCGATTTGAAGTTTCTCGCTATGTATATCTCCCGATTTAGCATAGTTTGTCGATTGGATCTATTCTACATAACAGCCCCCTTACCACCATCTCTTATTGCGATTCAATAACTAAATATTCATACCAATGAATAAGCGACTCTATTCCATTTGAAATAGAGTCGCTTATTCATTGGTATGGATAAGCATTCTATTCAGTTATTGAATCGCAATAAGAGATGGTGGCAAGGGGGCAGGGTCCATTTGATGAAATTCAGCTTTATTGCAAAACGTGAAAACGTTCTTTGATTTGTATTCTAAGAATATTTGATCTTGATGTACCGCATCCTAATATACGAGCTTGTAAACACTCAAATCATTTTGTCACTCACTCTACTTGCTTAAAAATCAGTGTTTAACACAATAAGTAGCTGTGGTAATAATTTTGAATGGTTATATCAGCTCCATTTATGGTTTCAAAATAACCTTATCTTACGTTTATGAAGTCTATTCTGCTTTTTGGTTATCAGATACCATAGACAACTTTATTTATTTTTCAATCATATTTACATTTATGGTATCTCATTTTTTTTTTAATTACAACAATCACATTATTTATTTTTGTTGGCAATTAATTACTTGCTTGTTGAACACAAGTACAATGTGTTAATATTTAAACATTATGATTAAGCATGAAGTGGTTTTGTTTATATTTTTTTCTATGTATTTTGCTACTCTAGATTTTTTTTATGTTAAGGCCTTATATGATAAGGTATTTATTTACAACTTTTAGGTTATTTTAAAACGCATCATACGCGCTGAAGATGCAATTTTTTTTTATACTGCGTCGGGTGGTAGAAAAGCATACGGTCCGCCTGTTGTGAAACGGTTACCGTAGCCATATGAACGCTCGCAATATGAAATATCGCTAACGAGCCGGCAGCCCCGCTGCAAACACATCTCTTTCCTTTCTGGTGACCTCCCTCACTCAGGAACATAATAAGCCTCAAGATAATTTTTATTTAGCTGCGGTATTCTGTGAGGTGGAGGTACTTCCCCAGACGGGCAGCTTACAAATACTGTGTACTCTACCTCCCTTTTGCCAGAGCCTCTTTCGCTGGTCGGCAGGTTGCACCAACGTGCAAGTGAGGTTGGTTTTTGCTCTAAAGGTCATGGTGAGCTACTTACACCCCAAAATATATTCAGAGCTAAGCACTGCAATAGGTTTATTTGTAACACTTTATTGTCTAATCTAAAATATACATTTTGATATGCATGTGAAAGTATTAATACAATGGTGTACTTATACCATGAAGGGATCTCTCCCAGAGAACCAATGAGAATGATTAAAAGGAATATTAAATAGCATGGGTTTGGCAGGTTAGACAAGGGAGGCAATATCACCATCTCTTACACGCATATAGCAGTGTCTCGCTCTAATTATGTATTGTATAAATTTTTTTCACCGTGTATGATGTGTGCATCTAGTTCTTTTATAATTTCTTGTTGCATGTGTATAGATTTTTTTATATTCATAAACAAACATTATTTTATTCTGAATGATGGTTGATTACATTTCTATATATGTACCTGTCAGTTGTGAGAAAAAACCTATCAAAATAATTACAATAACAGTTCTATTACTATTTAACATACATAACTATAATAACTTGGTACCCGCCAAATAAAAAAAAAATGATAATACATAAACAACTGTTTCAATTTTCGTTGTTTTTTGTCTATGGTGCCATATTCTAACTTGAAAAATATCTGTCTACCTACACAATGTCCAAATTGGAGCCTGTTATGCATGATAGATCCAACCGGCATTTTGTTACCTTTTAGCTAAAGCTATTTAAAATTGGACAGAGGGGCAATTCTCGTAATTAAAATGAAGTCAAAATTCAGTTCCGATCCAGTCTCGATCTCACGAATGTCAAATTTGGTATTCTCTTATCAGATTATGTAACTTCAAAGTTTAATTTAAGTGGGATTATATCGGAATATGACTGAGAATTAAACAAACTAAGAATGTTACTTTGCCAACTAAAAGAATTGATAATAATTAATCAATTGAATCAAGTATATAATTTTAGTCAATTCACAATTCAATCTCGATTCGGTCAACTTTCAATCTGCGATCGTAGAAAAATTAAGAGAATTAGCCCTCAGGAATAAAAATATCACAGTGCTTAGTGCAAGATGTTTGGTCATATTAATAACTAGTTGACGAAATTGAGAAAAAGTTTCATATTGTGAATTTACCGACACGCGTGTTACATATCCAAATTAGCCGGGTTGCTCACTTTAAATGTGAGAAAGTAAGCCACATAATTTTGGTATGTAACACGCGCCTTATAAATTCACAACATGAAGAGTTCTTTTCTATTTGGTCGGGTTGTTTACGTTGACAAGTCAAGACAAGTCGAACGCGAACAAAATTTTCGCCTAAGCACTGTTGCAAATATATAAACCTCGATTTGAAGTTTCTCGCTATATCTATCAATTTCACATAGTTTGTCGGTTGGATCTATTCTGCATAACACGGTCCAAGTAATGTAACATAAAAAAAATTTTTTTATGTTACATTAATTCATGTAACAATTAATGTAACAAAAAATATCTTTATTTTTTTATGTTAATTACCAAAAGATATTTTTTTATGTTACATTAATTGGACCCTCAACAAGTAATTCATTGTGTAGTGTGTTTCTTAAAAATATTGTATTTTTTTTGACGTGACAACGTCTTATAAATTGGTTAGCCGGGTGACACTTCAAGAAACTGGCTCACGTTATGCGCTTACAATGAGAGCGAGTGAAAGGCACGCGTCCCTTCTAAGAGCGAGAGAGACAGACATAAAAAGTGAAAGGCATGCGTCCCTTCCACTCGAAAACATTTTACCACTCAAAGTCGTTGTCACGTAAAACTTTCGCCCGTATACCGACTTTACAGGCAACCAATTTTTTTTTGTATTTACGACCAATCGCCGCTAGCACAATTTTTAAAGGTGCTATAGATACTAGCCTAGGTTATACATTATATCGCATTATTTCTTGAGTATTGTTTATTAATATAGGATATAATCCTATATGTGCGCATCCACCCTAAGCGCAAACAGGCGAAAGTGTTTTTTTGTATCGAAGGTCAAAGTTCTAAAATACCGAATAAATTTGAAATCACAATATATGTGTGGTAAATATGTGGTTACAGAATGGTCTAGCAATTGAAGTTTCTTTCTCAAATCATTAAAGTTTTTAAAGAAAAATTACGAACGATAATTTTACGTGATAACGTCATAAGAAACATAGGCCCATCGTGCCTCTCTATCGCTTGTTCCGAGCTCTCGCTTGCACGTTCGGCTCAGGTGGAACGTGACAATGAGTCATGCTTTTTCGTGCGTACAGCCGGCGTGCATCGATTTATAAGACGTTATCACGTCATAATATCACAATATCAACAAAAAATAAACTGTTTTAAATCTAAGGGAGCGAATTCTAATTAAATAGAAATTACAAACAAATTGTGACGTATCAAGAATTGTGACGACAAAATGAACGAACAAACCGTCACGGAGCCGTTTGTTATCAAAAACATTTAATTTATACGCTGAAGTCAATTTTATACATATTTTAGTATATCTGAAACGTCCTAACTACTTTCGCTTGTTATTTTTCCCCTAATTAAGAAATTGTGTATTAAAAATATAATAACATTTTATGAATAATCATAAAAATGTGTGAAAATTAATATAAAAAAAAACTCGCGTAAAAATACGCCAACCAAAACTAATTTGTATATTTTCGTTACATTTTTTTTATATTATTAATTTTAGTTTAGCGCTAGTTTTGCAAACGAAAGGTAGCATTTGAATTAAAAAAGTCTTTTAAACCTTTTTACCGCCACGTCTAATAAAAAAAAAGCGTTACTCAACGCAAGACTAACCAACATGCAAATTGTGCTTTTGTAATTATTTTAACAATTTAATATTAAATATTGCGTATAAATGGGTCATTTAACTGTAGCATTTCGTGTTTAAGGAAAAAGTTACATCTGTTTATTGCATCATACTGCAATTTATTTAGCTTTTACTGGCTTGTATTCAATGATCGATTGAAGTTGGTGGTAAAAAGGTTTAATATTCTTACTGCGTAATTATAATGTTGTGACACTTATCGATAAATTAATATAAATAGATATCGATAAAATGTTCTATTCTACTTTTCTATCTATCAACTAATTCTTAATTGAGAAAGGATTGGTTATGGGTATGTAGAATTTAAAGGTATGCTGTCACTGTCCCACGCCAACTGCAACGCATGCACGACACGACTCGGATTGAATAAAAACCAGTGCTATAGGAATGATTTCAAAACAAATTCAAAATCCGTTGAACCCGTGCGTGCTTTGTGTCTGGTGCGGTTTAGGAAACGTGTCCCGTAATGTGGCATGAACTAACACTTGTCTTGTCTTCGTTTGCTAACTATTCGTTAAGATGCCCAGACATGTGAGAATGGCGTGATCGACCTCGATAGATTCACTATCTATTTGTCCCATCACTTTATCGTCCTATCGACCTTTCGACAGTGCCGTTCTAGCAGCTCTATCATGTGTACACTATACTACGCCCAGAAACGGTATAAGTTTTTTTTTTCGATTCAAATGCTACACGTCACTGTAAAATAAATTAGTAGGATGCACTTTTCGAAATGTATATAACCATCTCGGGCGTTCTACCTGAGGATGATCTGTCACTCATGTGAGAACGCTTTCGACCAACATGTTATTTTTAGAAAAGATATACTATATATTTTTATACCGTTATAATGGTTTTTTACGCATTTTTTGCTAACCGAAGGCATGAGTTGTGCGTTTTGATATTGCCTATACAGTTATTTAAAACATGAATTTAGCTCACAGAATATGAACGTTTACAGAATAGCGTTAAATTTGGGATTGGTTCACATTGACACCGTATGGAAAGTGTAATCTTACCTTATTTTGTTAATAGTCTAAATAAGGTAAGATTAGTTAATCTTCCTTTTAACACGGATTAAAACTATAAATTTTTCAAAGAGAAATCATCGTGATTCATATCGACTGCGCCAATTTGTATTGGCCTGTCAATGTCAACTTGCATACAAAATTTGGCAAACATTTCTAAATGACTATTTATTCTGTAGTGGTTGTCTGAAGGTGGACTTGTTGTTTGTTAGATTTTTATTGAAAATGAAATGTTTCCAATTTTTGTGTATTCTCAAGAAATTTTGAAATGAATCATCATTATGTCGATAAGTATAATTTAACGTACGTAAGCGCAGTAACAGTATTCTTTATTGTGTTGTGAGTTGCATTCACCACCGTAACAGGTGCTATATTGGGGTATTTTTAACTATTGATAGAATCCATATTTTTACTAGAATATAATGCCATCACCAGTTATTCTTTTATAAGTACTTGCAGCGTAAGTTATGTGTTTACGAAAGAATGTGTTGAAATAATATAACTAATGTCAAACATGAATACGGAGGTATAGTATTGTATTGTATAGTCAAGAGTACATACAGCCACGACCCTGATTATTATCCCTATTAGATGATAACCTTATCGAAAGAAGAAAGTTCTAAGTCCATTTGGACTTACATTTCTTGTGCTCTAAAGAAATGGACTTACATATGTAATATTATTCCATATAATGTGAGGCAGATGTTAAGCTTTAATTAACTACACATTTTTAGTATATACAGACTATAATCAATTATCCGCAAAAGTCCATGATCAGTAATGAAATTAAATCCTAATTCTAAATAAATTGTATATTTATATCATAGAGTAACGAAATATAATAATATCAATACCACAATAACAACGAAGTCTTAAAATTCAAAATCAATACAGATTTTGTTTCTGATCTCCAAGCGTTTGTGGTCCTAATGCCTGTATAGCGTATTTGATTGACAGCACATTTTGTATGAGAACGCATAGCAATTTTAATGTCAAAAGCTGCAGACTTCAGCAGTAAAATATAAAATGCAAAAATTCGCCAACATCACAAACCTTCCTGGTAGCTCAGTTGAATGAGCACTCGACCGGTAATCGCAAAGTCGTGGGTTCAAATCTAGGCGGCGAGGTGAATTTTTCCATTTTTAAAATATTTTCAATATCTAGAATAAAAGCTGCAGAGTTATAATTGAACAAGAAGTGCGTAAGTCCATTTCCTTGAAACAAGAAATGTCTGAAAGTCCAAGGATTTTGTTTCAAGGATTTAAGCATTTCTTCTTGCAAGTCAGCGTATAGAGGCATTTATAATTATATTCTGAAAATATATCAATTTGACGAAAAGATATGGCCACGATTGACGAAATGTAATGATGCTACTATATTACCTATACTTTGTCATTAAAAATATACGATCCTCACCCTCATGCGTCAATTTTAGTACATTGTACCAATTTGAACCATTTTCTTATAACTGTGGAAAGTATTTTATACATAATGTAAAGCGGCCGTTAAAGTCCGAATTTATATTATTCCTAAATAAGTCCGTGATACCACTTAACTCATATCATCCCAACGATAGTAGATACAAAAAAACCGCGCGAAATAAAATGATATTTATTGAACTGACAGCTAAGTATGTTAGTCATACTAACATAAAAATGTAAATTGAAAGATGTGTTTAAAAATTCAAATAAAAAAAAAAAAAAAATAACCGTTCCGTAATTGGAACACTGGGATGATATGAGTAAAGGTGAGACCGTACAACGTGTACTGAGGTAACTTTATGCGAGCGGCACGACGTGTCCAAATACTGTCTTTATGTAATTATATGGGGTATGTACGTTAGGGCTACAGATAATAAGTGTGAACATAAACATAATTCTAGCCGCAGCCCCTTTGAAAAAAATGTATGGAATGGTTCATGTTAATGGACTTAGTTGGGTTAGGTTAGGTTATGCTTGTGATCACTAAAGTCCAGTGTACGGACGACGCTTAAATCGCTTTTGATTTAGAAAAGGGTGTACACCGTACCACTTTTTCTTCAATAACTTTGGGAAATACAAGCATAACCTATCCATAAACCGTACTTTATATATTTTAATTATTATGTAATATAAAATAAACATTATAATTATTAACTGGACTCTGTTATGCAGAATAGATCCATCCGACATTTTGTTACTTTTAAGTTAAAGCTATTTAAAGTTTAATAGGAATAAAAATATCACGCAGTATACGTTTTCGGAAGCATATGTCATCAAACTGGTAGAATCTGTTGCGAATATATAAAATCGATTTGAAGTTTCGCGCTATGTATATCTCTGAATTTGGCATAGTTTGTCGGTTGGATCCTTGGATCTATTCTACAGGGTCTAACTTAAAGTATGGAATATTTGCAAGAGGTTACGACTACACTTAAGTTTAAGCGGCTAAACTGAAGTTTATGTTCACACCTATCTTTAGCCGTGATTAGAGATGGACAAAATGCCAGGGTTTTACAATAAGCGCCCAGTAGGTACCTGTAAATGCCTAGTTTTGAGCATAAAAAGGGAATTTATAAGTACTTTTTGGTCATTTATCGTAAATGTCCGGTATTTTGCCCATCTATAACCGTGACATATACTGCACGGTTAAAGTTGATGTGTTAACAAAAAAATATGCGCCTCGTGCTGCACAGTGCGGTACCTTGTCAACACATACTTTAATTAGCTCGGGTTATGTCTAATTCCACTAATCTTGATGTACTTTTACTCAAGTGTCAAATTCCACTAATCTTGATGTACTTTTACTCAAGTGTCACCGATGGTAGGCCCCATCTAGTGTCTGGTGCAATGATTAAGGAGAGCTTTAACTACGGGCCATGCCCAGTAACTGACTAAACCGTAGACTGTTGACCAGCTTATTTTATTGTATTGTAATAAACACATTATAACAATTACCTTGTTTATTTTCGAACAACCTTTGTATTCCCACCACTCACCAGCCACCCGAAAATTGATTGTTGACGAATCTAAATTGACGGACGGTTTAGAACCCTTGTGTCTGAGAAGAGATTTTGCGTCCCTGTATGTTCTACCGATTGTACAATGGGGTGTGTTCAGAGGAGTTATTTGATATGATGCCCAGAGCCTCCTTCTACTGTCGCACTGCTCGCCATCGACAGGGAATTCATCCTCACACATTGAAACTGAAGTGGTCACGTACTGTGCGGTTCCAGAGAAGTTTTCTTGCACGTACTATCAAGCTGTGGAATGAACTGTCTGTCGAGGTTTTTCCAGGAGACTACAGCATGGGGTTCTTCAAAAAGTGCGTAAAGAGGTTTTTACACGGTCGGCAACGCGCATGTGATGCCTCTGGTGTTACAGGCGTCCATAGGCTACGGTAACTGCCTTCCATCAGGCGGACCTGCTATGCTATGCTGTAATGCTGGTATGCTTGTTTGTCGCCTTAGTAGTATAAAAAAAACTTGCTCATGAACAATCATGACTAATGAAGGACTTTTGATTATTTTTCCGCACATCAGGACTGGCCTTAGGAATGGAAATAATCATTAGAGAAGGTCAGACCCGATTTCGGTCAATTAAATAATCAAATAATTTCGATTTAATTATAAAACAATTTCAATCAATGTTTTTTTTTCTAGTAGCCAGTATCATCATCAGCCTATCGATCTCAAAAGACTGAAAGTGTGACGTTACAAGTATATTAGGGTTGTGGGCATGCTCACCGTTACTACAACAGTGGATCCGCCCTTGCCACCACTGTGTTTCCTGTATAGCTAGAATTAACAGCGGCGACCAAATTGGGCAAAAAGTCAATGAACAAGGAAGTCCATTGTTGACCCAGGGGCTGAGGTGGAGGATAGAGACCACGTACTGTGGCTCTGTCCTAAGTACGCGGACATAAGGGGTAGGATGTTGGACGGTAATCAGCGCAGCGAGGCTGAAATAGGACCGGTGTACTTCGCTAATCTTGTATCGTCAGCGGCTAACTTCGCGGCTCTACGCGGGTTCGCCCTTGCCTGGGAGGCAAGAAGGAGCGCCGAGGAGCGAGCAGGAATCAGAATAGGGGCGCTCTTGGGCGGCAGCGAAGGCGTAGGAGCTATCGTCGCCGACCCAGAAGGGGGAGAAGGCACAAATGGGACAAAGGACAGAGATTAAGTTTTAAACCGCATTCGTGGATGTCTGCACTTCCCGAAGGTTGACTGGTAGAGGATGCTTTTAGCATTAAGTCCGCCTTTTGTACCATTCATCTTATTGTGGTCAATAAAGTGTTTAAATAAATAAATTAATTAATTAAATAATTTGTAGAGTGAAGATTTGCCCGCGGCACGAAAGAGCATTAGAGCAACCGTGCTGCGCGCATCTCTTGCGATTCGGCTCATATGATCGTGAGGTCGGTGGAGCCATGGGAGGTGGTAGGTTTGTCCCAGGGGTGTAACTACGGCTGCCTTGGAACTAGAGATGTAAAGGCTGTATAATACCGTGGGAATTATACGGTATAAATTGTATAATGCGGTATAATACCGTAGAAGAAAGGAAGGAGTTGCTGCATTGGCAGCGGAGGGTGGTGGCGCGCGAGCGATGTTTCATTTTGCGAGCGTTATATGGCTACGGTAACCACTTCACATTAGGCGGGCTGTAAGCTTGTCTGTCACTCTTGTGTTTAGATTGATAATTTTACAGGTGGAATACTGATTCACCTATTACATCGCAGTGTTTTTTTTTTCAGATTTATTCTTCCAAGAGAACGTGAAAAAGTATTCATATTGTCCAATAGTACAGCATTCATAAGCTGCGGTAACTACTTCCCGTCAGGTGTAAGCCACAGAGATACTACCAAGGTGGTAAACAACTATACGCCTGTATACTTGTTTGCCACTTTAGTAGTATCTCTAAAAAAGTGGAAAAAAAGGTCAAAATAAATTAAATAATGAATAATTATTTCTAGACAAATTACACACGGCCATCTAGTTAAATTAAGCAAAGCTATTTGGTACTTGATAACTGAAATTAAATACATTTTTTTTTCTGTAATTACAGATACATAGAAAACACCCAGACCAAGACAACAGACACAAATATTTGTCTTGTGCGGGGATCGAACCCGCAACCTCGGAGTCAAAGTGGCCATTGCTAACCATTCGACCTCGTCAAATTATTTCTATCCCACAAATTAATATGTAAAAGTTCGTGAGGATGTATAGATGTATTAACATACACTATAATAGATATATAACTCTTTCACGGGTGATCGGCTGAATGCATTTTAACGAAATTTTTATTCAGGTAGTGTTCACGTGGGTAAGAGCAAGTTAAAACAATGTGTAACTTGGAACTGATTTATTATATTACATTATTACACTGAAATAAATATCTACGTCTACTTCCTGGCGGCGAGGGCGCCGAGTTCTGCGATGCAGCGGTCCAGGGTCTGCTTCTCCTGGTCGGGAGTGATGGCCTTGCTCACGTTGGACACGATCCAGTCCACCATGTGCTTCTGGGAGAGGCGGCGCTCCACGTTCGCCTTCTCCAGCTGGTAGTCGAGGCGGCGCTTCACCTACCAAATTGGAAAAATAATACATTATTGCTAAGGTTGGGAAATAAGCAATAGGCTACTTGACAACATTCAAAAATTGTATAAATTATTTAACAATATCGTAAAATACACAAAACTATAAAGATCTGCAAACTTTCATTCTAATATCTTCCGTCCGACTTACTTTAGGCCGATCAAAGTTTGGTGGGAAAGTCCAATTTAAAAGTATGAATTATCAAAAAATAATATTTCCATTGGAGAAGCAATAAGGAATACTATAACTTTTATTATGATACTAATTACATAAACGAAATATGCAGGTCGAGTACGAGTTGAGTCGAGTACGAGTCGAGACGCATATTATTTGGACCATGTTATGCAGGATAGATCCAACCGACAACTATGCCAAATTGAGAGGATATACATAGCTAGAAACTTCAAATCTAGTTTTATATATTCGCAACAGATTCTAGCAGTTTGATGACATATGCTTCACAAAACTTATATTTTTATTCCTATTAAACTTTAAATAGCTTAAAAGTAACAAAATGTCGGTTGGATCTATTCTGCATAACAGAGTCCATTTATTTAGCTATACAATAGTTTAATAGGTACTCTTTTACATTCTGTAGCAATTTGTTATATATAAAAAAAGATTAAGGTTCAAGTTAAATTAACACAGACGTTTTCCCAAAAAAACGTAAGGAAAATAAATGCTTTTCGTATTTTTATTCTATCGCCTGTGTCGAAAGGTAAACGCGTCTGAGGCTATACAACCATCTACGAATGACGTGTAAAAAAATCATCGCCTTGTACGACATCCACGGGAAGAAACGGAGTGATTCTATTCTAGTCTGCCGGAAACCACACGGCCAGGTGGTATGTTTGTTTATTATTAATTTAATTAGTTTTTTCGGCCAACTTGCCAGAATATTATAAATATTTTTTAAAATGAAAAATTCACCTCCCACCTAGGCGGGGGAATATTTATGGCATGTTTGTTTCCTACAAAAGCAATTATAACTAGTACCATTTTCCACATAGTACCTATCTGATAGGAAGGAAATACATTTTATTAAAGTATTTTTTTATACCACGTCAGTGGCAAACAAGCCTAGGCCGTCTGATGTAACGTGGATACCGGTAGTCTATAAATGCAAAACATACTATTACTAATAATATTAATTAAATGCTGGGATACCGGTAGTCTATAAATGCAAAACATACTATTACTAATAATATTAATTAAATGCTGACACCTCCGCTACTAATGCTAACATCTTGTATCTGGTAACCTAACTTAATGCAGAAAAAAAAAAAATACTGTTGTCTTACTTCACTTTTGCCAGAACCTCGTTTGCTAGTCTGCAGGATGCACCATATGCAGGTGAGTTGGGGATGGTAAGCGAGCCATGTACACCCCAAAAAATTCCCTATATGATTCTTTGGAACTCGTCTAAAAACAAAAGCCTAACTATGTGAACTCTACTTACCTCAGTGTAGGCAGTCATCATGCGCTCCCTGTAGGCAGCTTCCAGCTGAAGCAGTACATTCTCCTTTTTGGCCTGGATGAGCAGCTCCTGTCCTTGAGCACGCCACTGCGCAGTCTTCTCATTTTTGATCGCCTCCTCCAGGCCATCGATGGTCTCCTTACGACCTGTGTTCCAGTTGGCTTCTACCGCCTATAACATAATATTTCTAGATAAATTTCATAGCTTCATCATGTTGTAAACTAAGCGAAGCATATACTGTTAATAGTGGTTTTTTAAACTTTCCTAGTATCGTCATTGATGAGCCAAAAGTCTAATTTTCGTAATTATTTTGCTTTTAATTATTAAGTTTAGTCAATTAAACTTAATAATTAAGTTAATTAAGATCGCAGAATGAAACTTGACCAAAACGAGGTTGAATAGTGAATTGACTAAAACTATATACTTGATTTAATTAATAATAATAAATTAATTAATTAAATCAAGTATATAATTAAATTTTATTCAATTCTTATTGTTGGTAACAATATATTCTTAGTTTGTTTAATTCTCAGTCATATTTCAATATGATCCCATTTACATTGAACTTTGAAGTTTCATATTGTGATACGAGAATACCAAATGTGACATTTGTGAAATCGAAATTGAATTTTGACTACATTTTAATTACGAGAATTGCCCCTCTGGTACTTGAATGGCTACTTGGTCGCAGGTTCAATCACGGCACAAGGCAAACATTTGTGTGCATGAACATGTCTGTTTGTCTTGTTTGGGTGTTTTCTATGTATTACATGTATGTTAGAAAAATGTATATAAGTATATATTTATCAGTTATGAAGTAATATCTACAAATAAGAATAAACTTCATGTTTGGCGTAGTATTCACACTCATAATTAACAAAAAATAAAAAAATATGTATGTGAAGGCCCGTATATAATGAAGTAATATCTATAAAGTTACGAGGAGTAATGGCAAGTTCTTGGTTAATTAATAACAATATAAAATAAACAGACAGCAGCTGTAAGTAACAGAATTTTGTAATTTGTGTAATCAATATTTGTAGGTATGCCATACGAAGGCGTTCTGAGATAATAATCTTTGCTCCATAAATTTTGTTTGGGATTCACAGATCAGATTTTGATTTAAGAATATGGTGGGCTGTGGGTTCTCGGACGGCTACATGCAATTCAATGGCCCAACTTTTCGACCCATAACTGGCTTATTAGACTTTCATAAAATCTGATTGCAAGTTCACGCACATTTCTTTTAGGATGTTCACTAAAAGTAACCATAGTTTCAAAGCATTTTGACAAATGGGCGGTCGGACCGTATGCACATAATAAAATCAAGGAAATCCTCTTCTGCCAGGTAAAAACATGCTGTTGTAGCATTCTTGCGAGTTAGTATAGCTAACTGCTTCACATTAGGCAAGCCATACTTTTTTATCATTTGAAATGCTAAAAAATCTATTGTTATTTGACATCTTGAATTGATTTCATTCTAAATTTAATACTCACATCAACTTCCTTGTCAAGCCACGAAGCGAGGGAAGGCCCCATCTTCTTAGCTGCATACCAGACCATGACAAACAGTGAGAGACCAGTGTAGTACTCGTGCTCCATGACATATATCTCCTTGCTGAACAGGTATGTGGCGAGACCGAAGCCAAATGTGTATGGACCGGTCACACCGGTTTTTGAATGGAATAACTGGAACCTGAAATTATTGTACTGAAGGGCTCAAAAGTGTCAAACGATCTTTGCAAGATATTTTGACATCAGAGACACAAATATTATTACTAGGAAGTTTATCTTATTGACATACAAGACAAACATTATGATTGTCTAGCTATTGGTGATCTGATGTCTTAATATGTACTAAGGGTCATAGTTACCTCCAGTAACCCTGAAGTTTTTAGGTAAAAGGACCCGTGTAATGGAAGCTACACCACTATATGTACTATTGTAGCTATATCATGAATGCAACATACCATTCTTCAGGGAGAAAGCCAAGCCGAACTTTGCCAGGCTCTCCTCTCACGGGTCTGGGGAAGTTCTTTTCATCACGGTCTGCCGATACCTCGGTGGCGGAGCCTCGGGCAGCTATTAGAGCTGACGGGGCAGACTGTTTCAACGCGACTGAAATTAATATATTTTCATTATCAATCGTTGATTCAATTAATTACCTTAAAACTTAATTATAAATGTTTCTCAGACCAATATCGAATAAATGGTGTAACTAAAATTACTAAAAGAAGATCGTCATAACCACAAAATATATAAATTATTAGGTAATTAAGATAGAAATTATAAAGTTTAAGTAAATTTAGAATAATTTTATGTATTTTATAGAACAGGTATGTAGGTACCAAATTTATTGAGATTTTTCAAAAATTGTACCACTTGTCAAAAGCGATTACATAAACTTCTAGCGCAGAGGTTATGAATTAAGTAATGTTTTATGCTATAATACATTTAAATTATATGGAAACATATTTTCAGTACGTACCTGAACGCAAAGCTGCTCGAGAAAGCATATTTAAACACAATTTTCTATTTTTTTTAGAAATACGACAGTGTTCAGAAAAAAGTACTTTGCGCTAGTGAAGTACTTTTTACTTACTAGGGTGACGAAAGGATATCGATATAGAGTACCAGTTTTTTTTTTTTTTTTTTTGTAACCATTATTATCTAGCTTGCTGCTTAAATTGCTATGATTCAGTGCAACAGAGTTTGATTTCCAGCAGAGCACTTTGAACTTGATTGTCGCTTCCTGCGACAAACAGGATTTTTTCAATTATCTGTATCATTGAACATATTATTTTGATTAAAAAGTCCTATTCATTTACTAGCACTCCCAATAGCGATGCAGTCCGGCTTCGAACAGGTGCAAATTTTGTATTATATGTTATAGCTTATATGTTAGCTCCGTCAAACATTATTCTGCCATATAAATTATACATGTTATATAATTTACCATCTATTCTCCTACCTACCAAATACATAAAAAAATCATAAAAATCTGAGCGGATAAATAGACTGACAAGTACAGGAATCGACTTTTTTTATACAACCTGGGGTGGCTAACCGCTTAACATTAAGCGGTTAGCCTATTATGGTATTTTTATCATTATTGCCAACTAGTATATTAAAGCTAGCAACATAAAATATCGCACCCACGCCGCCACCCCCGCTGCAAACGCAGGATCTTTCTTTCTATATTTCTATTTATTTTATATTATATAGACAGACCTAAGAGACAATTGAACATTACTATGAATAATTTTAGCTTATAGTGTTTCTTTACGTGGTATTTATAATAATATGAACAGCGATAAGAAAAAATAAACAACTGATCTGGAAAATCAGAGAAGTCAGAATTTAAAATGTATATATTTTAATTTAAACACCATGTTGTTAATTATATTTACAAACAACGTTGTAATTTATCGATACTTTTTGGGGGTCGTCCGTCCGACATTACTAGTGAGAGTGACATGCTAGTGTTGTTCTTCGTTCAATTCAATTCACTAATCAGTTGGGTTTCCAAAGAATCGATCGATTTACTTGCTACAGCCCAGGATGCCCCTAACTTAACATTTAGAAATGAAATTCCTAGGACCAAATACTTGGTCCTAGTGATATTCTGTTCCTTTCTCGTGCCGTTTCTCAACCCATTTCGTTTCTGTTTTGTGATTTAGCATCGGAATTTATTTGTTTATAAACTTATCTAGTTCTTGATTGGAGACCTCGTATGAGAATAGTATAAATAGAGAAGTAAGGTAACTTAATACAATCGCACCGAACGCGGTTTGTATGTGTGCTCCCGTACGTATGGCCGTCGGACGCACACACTGACAACATTTATAGGTGTTTAATGGGGCGCCGCCAGTCAGGGGTGCGCCGTACGCAAAACCGCCCGCTCCCACGCAAGATTCGCGCCTGCGCTGACGTTCGTTAATAATTTGTACATATAGGTACGTCCTACCCACGTCGTATATAACTACAAATACGTTAAAGATGGCTACAAAGTCGATTAGCCATAAAAACATTGCAGTGTTCATGGATGTCTCAACAACAATTTGTCAAATTCAGAATTATCTTTCTTCTTTTTTTAATCTTTTTAGATTTCCACATCCAAAGGGCAAAAACGGGACCCTATTACTAAGACACCGGTGTCCGTCTGTCACCAGGGGCTGTAGGTATCTCATGAACCATGATAGCTAGACAGTTAAAATTTTCACAAATAAATAATAATAATAATATTTAATAAATATAACATATATATGTATATATATATATAATATTTAATATTTCTGTTGGCCCTATAACAACAAATACTAAAAACATAATAAAATAAATATTTAAGGGGGGCTCCCATACAACAAACATGATTGTTTGTCGTTTTTGGTACGTAACCCTTCGTGACCAAGTCCGACTCGCATTTGGCCGGTTTTTTGTTACAGATCCCTAATACTTACCCTACTTAATTTTGTATATAGAGATTGACTAAGTATTTTTGACGGTTGAATAAACTATTTCAGCGACAGCCTATTATCGTGTTTAGGCTATTATCGCCCGCTTGGGGCTTGAGTCGTCTTACTTCTCTATTTTTACTATGGTATGAATCATTAGACATGGCAGGCATTAGGGAAGACCTATATCCAGCAGTGGATAGATACAGGCTGATAATAAATTATAATTTATGAAGTACCTTCCTTATTTACAATGTCTAAGATGATTCGTAGTGGTTTCAGTGCGAAATTTGAAATGTTAAGTGGATTGTTATGCTAGTAAAACTTTACTAGATTAACAGGATATTTACAAAAGAACAGCGATTTAGACTGGTATGTTCACAAGATGATTTTTAATAAACACAATATTACAAAAATTGTGCAAGAAAATGATAGTACGAATAAACTTTAACAACATTTTATGGATATTTTTAAATGTTTGAGATAACTTTGTTTACGAAATAAGATGACTATCAACTATCGCGTATTTATTTTCTAATTTCTTTCAGGGCAATTTAATATACCCCCTAATAATTGCTATTACATATGTATATAAATTACAAATGAAGAGCGGAGTCTCCTAATACAGGCATCTTGTTCGCCTAAACGGAAACTCCAACACTATTTATTTATAATTACTGTCCATGTGAAGATGAAAATAAACGTTTTGATATTTTTTGACTTAGTCTATAGGTTTGAATAAATCCATGTTATTTTTATTACATAACCGCTCTTCAATTTATTTTAATTAATAAAATAATAATAACAATGTAATAATTTCATGTAATCTATAAATAATTCACTTTATATTCCAAGGGTTAAAGAGACAATTGCAACTTTATGGTGAAAGCACATTTAAACGAGCCGAACGCACCGAACGAATCGAAGTCAACGAGGCCTCGCAAACTTAACCGCGCTAAAAGAAACGACCGCGCCTGAAGAATTACGTATTGCTTCCATTTCCTTTACACCTGTCGCACTATAATGACGTGTTTTGTGATGGACTGCCACTCTCTGATTTGGATCTTCTCTAGCTTCCCACATTTTCAGACATTGGAACCTAAAGGGGCGCGTATATGATATATGGGGCTGTATGGTTTCAGAGAATACAGGTTGTGGAATGAACCCCCGACCATGGTTTTCCCAGGAGACTACAATACCTATGCGGTTTTTCAAAAAAGGCGGTAAGGGGGTGTAGGGTCGGCAACTCGTAAGTGATCCCTTTGGTGACGCAAGCGTCCATCGTCTACCGTGACTGCTTCCAGCAGGCGGGTCGTACGCTTGTTTACCATCCTAGTGTAAAAAAATAGCTTCTCATGAAAATCCTCAACATTTTACACTTTTTGTAATATTTTCCCCTAAGCATCAAAGTCTATAAGAATAATTTTAGAAAACTCTTCTTCCCATGTTTGGAAATTCAATAATTCTATGCGTATGGTTAAAGTGCAGTAAGTTATACACTCTAGAACAAAAAAGTATGAAATAATTAGCAGTGGAGGTGCCATTGCCTCAGATACTCCTTGTATTAGAAGCATATATGTTACTGTAATCGCTTTACATCAGGCAGATCTAATGCATATTGGGTAAACGGTTATAATATAAGTTAGGTTAGAACGTCTCTATTTTGTTAATTTATATTTAATGAAAATATTTTTTTGACGTGACAACGTCTTATAATTCGATGGAGCCGGCTGCACGCACGAAAAAACATGACGTATTACCTCGCTCTGAGGCGTTCCATAAAAATTTTTTTTTGAAAAATGCAAACATTCCATCAGTATTTAGATACGATAGTTGAACGTGACAACGTCATAAGAAATGACGTTGTCACGTTCAACTATCGTCAGTAAACCGACTTTACAGACAACCGATTTTTTTTATAATTTTATAGAAAAGTAGCTCACAACGATCTTTAGAACCTAAACCAAATGAAGGAAGCTTGGTAAGTAATGCTTTATGCCACACCCGATCAAAAGCTTTTGGTATGTCCAGACTTGCAGCCAACGTCTCGGCTTTCGGTGAGTCAAAAATATACAAGAAGATCACCAGCTAAACGACCACGGCGGAAGCCATATTTCTTAAAACGTGTATCGCCATAATTCATTGTATGCCCAATTTACGTCAAGACTTTAAGCATAATTAAATGAAGTTCCAGCTTATTTGTGTTTTAATTAATATATGCCCTAAATCACGTACCTAAATTTAAATTTAAAGATATTTGTATTTTTTTAAACATAGCAAGAATATTATGACACTACTAATAAATAAAATAATATATTTCTCTACTACACTTGCGCTAACCTGACAATGGTTTATTAACCTGTCAGTTTTTATTGAGTCAGTTACATCTTTTGTTACAAATCGCATTTTGTTCTTCTAGAGATTATTTGTAGTTTACTAATTATACATTACTTTTACCAGAATGCATAACTTAAATTATAAATTGTTTATCAAAATTTAGATTTGATTACATGATAATATTTATTCTTTATGGAACGATTGGTCAGTGCAAATGCACTGACCACTCGATTCCATTTGACACATGTAGTTTTTGTTAAATTAATGTTACATCTGTGTGTAATAATGTGTTCATCTAAAGATATTTACAGTACTTATAGGAATTACAGTTAGATGTTGGATGTTCTTTCTTTTTCTATATGAGTGCGTGTTCTTTTCTATCCACCAGCGTTCTTCAAGAAACTTCTTTTACTCCATTTTGGTGTTCTAAACTGTGTCAAAGTATAAATATTTTGACGTGACAACGTCTTATAATTCGATGGAGCCGGCTGCACGCACGAAAAAACATGACTCATGCGGCGTTACCTCGCTCTGAGCATTAAAATTTTCTTTTGAAAAATGCAAACATTCCATCAGTATTTTCTTATGACGTTGTCACGTTCAACTATCGTCCGTCAGTAAACCGACTTTACAGACAACCGATTTTTTTTTCATATCCACAATTGCCCCTAAAAACCAAAGTGACAATTGCTAACCTAATCATCAATCGTGGAGTCGTAAAATAATAGTGTCAGATTCGAAAAAATCATCATCAGCCTGTATCTACCCACTGCTGGATATAAGCCTTCCCCAATGCTTTCCACCAGATACGATCCTCCGCCTTCCGCATCCAGCCGCTCCCAGCCGCTTTCTTAAGGTCATTGGACCATCTAGTAGAAGGACGTTCAACACTTCGTCGTCCTATGCGTGGCCTCCACTCTAATAACTTCCTCCCCCATCTGCCATCACTTACTGGGCAGATGTGACAGGCCCATTGCCACTTCAGCTTGAAAACTGTGAAGGCTATGTCGACAACTTTAGTTCTCCGTCGAATATCTTCGTTTCGGATTCGATCCCGCAGAGAAACCCACAGCACAGCCCTCTCCATAGCTCGCTGCGCGACCTTTAGCCTGTGGGCCAGTCCGATGGTAAGTGTCCAAGTCTCTGCACCATATGTCATTGCAGGGAGGACGCACTGGTTGAAGAAAACGAAAAATATTAATTATGGCTATTAAAAGTTTGGCCAGATTTGCTATTCAAATTATTACACACTATGTTGAAATGAAAACGTGTGTTGCCTTTTGCAAATATTTCATAATAGTGTACCGCCATAAATCATTTATGTAAAATTTATGGCAAGACTGCAAATATTAAAAGTCTAATAATTATCGTTAAATAAATGCCCTTCAAATTCAGTAACAAAATAGCTAAATATCCAATTAATTTTGTTTTCAAATACGGTTTTATATTATTACATATAACGACAATATATGTGACTATAAATCAATACAATTTTCTCTACTGCACTTGCGCTAACTTGCCAATGGTTTATTGATTTATTCGTTTTTCCTGGTACAGTTGCATCTTTCGTTGCATTTCACATTTTGTTCCCCTTGTGATTATTTGTAGTTTGCCAATCGTATATTACTTTTAACAGTTTGTATAAGTTAAAATTTATTATTTTATTGTCAAAATTGAGTTTTGATTCCTTGATTACTTCAGACATGGCTAATCTTCATTCTATATGGAATCGAATGGTCAGTGCATTAATATAGTTTATTGTCAAATAAATGTTTCACTTATGTGTAATAAATAATATTCTGATTTAATACACGTATAGCATGCCAATTAAAATTTGATGTTGGTTGTTGTTTCTTTTCCTACATGAATGTGCCTTCTTTTCTATCTATCAGCTTTCTTCAAGAAACATCTGTTACACCATTTTGGAATTCTAAATTGTAACAAAGTAAAATTATTTTTGCTTTTGCATGAATACAAAATTACCAAAGATATCTTAATAAAATTGTTATACTTACGTACCGACTCGTAAATAACACAGTTACCAATTTATGCATCTATTTTCGTAACATGCCAAGAATATAATTATACATATGAAAATTTTAAATATACGTAATTGTTTTGTATAGTGCCAAACAAGCATTCGACCCCCCTGATAAAAAGTGGTTACTGAATTTATATAACCATAATTAGTAATGCACTCATGCTGGCACCAACACTGCTACCGCAACATCTCCTCATGTCTAGTGATGAGAGCCACTGGTGAGGTTAACTTTGCTTATAAATTTGGTAGTTGGTGCTGAAGCCAGCCATATTTACCTGGACAGTACCATTGAAACTGGTCTAATTGAAAATAAATTTATATAATTTTATTAAGAAGAAAAATATCTACAAAGATCCATTAAATGCTTTTAATGTATTGTATTTATACTACATAAGTAGATAGCATCGATTTACTTATTTATAAAACCGCATACGTGACCTTCACTCCCAATGGTTGACTGGTATACAGAATATTCAACGCATTAAACTTTATTAGCCACAATAATTTTTGGACGCGGTTATTATAATAGGCGGAAATAAAATTTTTAAATGCACTAATAAAGTTTTAGAAAACATTATTACTAAAAGAATTATATTTCTCGAGTTAATGGTGCCCCAATACACCATTATATCAAACGCAGACTGCGATTGCATAAATATAGGCAGGATTGTTGATTTGCAGTCTTACACTGCCGTCCCCTAAATTTTAAGGCTATAATGAAAAAAAAGAATTCCTTTGTACTCTCAGATCATTTTGGCTTTACTTACTATACAAGGCGACGATGCGAATCATTAGGTAGGTATACAAAGTGCAAAGGCGCATGCGTCAAACTATTGATTGAAAATAAATAAAGGTGAATCGTAATCCTGAATGGTGACAATTGTAGAAATATTGTACGAATAGGAACATAATAATAATATTTAGTAATTAATCTTTGTTCGCTCTTATTTTCATTTTCGATGGTTTTCTTAAGAATTTAATTTTAGCGTGTAACATAGTAACTATAGGTATTTTCACTAAAACATAGTCATATATAACTTAGTGTACGTGTAAAACTACGTTCTGTTTTCAAAATATAAGTTAAATCATCTCATGTTCATTTTCGTATTTACGTTACTTTAAAAATATATTTTTTTAGTGATCTTTACCGATTACTTGACAAATAGAACTTAGAAGTGCAGCACTAAACGAGTTGCCAAAAATTTTTGACACTGACATCACGTCATGCAATTTTTTTTTGTCTAATTTGAGATAGATTACACACTGAAAGTAAATAATGAAAGAAAAAAGTCATAATTTTTTTATAATCGTGTGTGAAAAAAAAGTGAATAAAATATTTTTGTTAGAAAATTAGTTGAAATTGATACAGGTAAAAAATGGGGATATTCACATCCTGTTGTAAACCTTCCGCTTCGGATGTTTTGACCCCTGATGCTGTAAGTTTCTCACATTACAAATAAATTTTGCAATTGGTATATATTTTTTAGATCGTTTATCTGTTGTTACATTGATCACCTATATTTAATTGACATTTTGCCTCAAACTTCAAGGTAATTTTACCTTAAAATTAAGTCTAATACTTTGTTTGCAATTGAGTTAAATTATAAATTTGTATATCTTCCTTTGGTTCTTTCACAGCATTTCACGTAATATAGTGACGGATACGAAACTTTGTGACTATTATAACGGATACTATGTTCCTCGCAGAGTCGTTGGATATGTTCAGTTTGTTAAGATCATGTTGGCTTAATGACTGGTTTGTCCAGCTTTTATTACACCATTTTGTGCCTAATGGGTGAGCAGGTGAAAGACTGTGTGGCAAAAGGCTAGGGAATATGAAACAGATTTTGTATGGCCATCTTTTAAAACTGGCTAAATATTGCACTGAGTTATATTGACACTTCAATTTTAGTTCTTGGTATCATAATATGTATGTTATCTTGACAACAAATCTCTGTATTAATGTATTGTAGGAAACGAGACGCCGCCAGCAAGTGGAAGCTGCTGAGCGCCGTCAGGCTGAGCAGGCGGCTCGCGGAGTGAAAGATCCGGAGAGAGTCAAGAGGATGCAGGAGAGGGCAGAGGAGATGGAGAAGCGGGAGCAGGAGCTGCAGAAGGATGGTGGCCCCACTTTAAGGGTGATTGTTATAATATCTTTTATATTTATAGACTCCTTGTCAACCCACAGTCTTTCCTCCTTGATTTCTTTTTTTTTTAAATTGCATAGCACCTTGGGTTGCCAGATTGTTGCTGGGTTGGCACCCTTGCAACTAGTGCTGGACTTCGGTAACCTTATTACGCAAGTATATTGTTTTTGGTATGGTTTTTCCCTAGTGGGCCTTGTCATGATATATGTCTATTTTGCCTGCATGTGGTGCACTTACCTGACTAACAGACAAGTTCTAATTGGTGTGGTGCATCATGAGCATGGCTTAGGCTCTTAAAAATAGCCCCTCTGCCCCCAAAATATGTATTGTGTAACCACATAATAACATCACCCTGTACCTTACTCATGTACACTTATCCTGTAGGCTTAATATGTTTATGAAATATCTTATGTTGCAGATGTTATAAATACATGAAGTGTGTTTGGGTCTAGTGTGTATAAATGTTTTGAATGAAAATTATCAGAAGTTTAATTCTTGCATATACTGAACTCTGAGTTCTTTGTAAATAAATAATAATGAACCCTATACATATTTTTTTATTTACTCATAGTTTATAGGTCTAATTTATTTTGTAATTTTCCAGTGGACGTCTAACTGAGATGAGGCAACACCGGCCAGTAGCCGAAGTAGTGATGAAAAATATAAGTATAAGAATTAATTTTATTAATTGTTTAAATTGTTATAGCCCTAAATAGTTTTGTATGGTAAACAGTTTTATATTTATTATCGTTATTTATGTTTTTAAGTTAAGTTCATGTCACAGAGGCGGGTCTGTTCACTGACTTAAGTTTCGCTAGTGGGCACTAAGGAGTATCTTTATCTGGGTTGTCTTTAGGTCCCGTTGCGCGCTAGTATGCATTCGTCAGTTCTAACATCAACTGTCCTGCCGTATCTTAGTCGGTGGTACACTTACCTGAGTGATACCCTCGGCTAATATATATAAGTACATTCAGTAAAGACGTCGCAGTAGATATGGGTAAGATTGTTAGTGGGGTAACTGCAAGTGTAAATACTGTAGTTGTCTCGTGTCGTGTCGTGTTGTGTCGTGTCGTCCAATACTTGTAGTTATTCCACATGCTTCTCGTGGCGCCTGACCTCCTTACTTCTACCGAGAGCAGGCGTCACGTAGCCAACAACTTTACTTATATTTAATTTCATTGACGACTTAAATGAAAGTACTTATGTCGCCTGCAAACTCAAATACACAAACATATTTTAGATTTAATTTCGTGATACTTAGGAATTAAAACTATTTTATGTATGAATGTAAATTTAAGTTTACAGGCGATTTTTGTTTATGTTTGGCCGCTTTGAAACGCCTTTAGTTTTTTATATTTATTTTCTCGGCCGTTGTAAATACACATATAGGTATTAAGTTCTCACATTTGCATCCAATATTATGGTTACATAGATTGTTATATAGATATATTTTTTATACGAAATAAATGTTTATATAATTAAATTAATAACACTGTGATTAAAAACTTCCTAATACAACAAATAGTATATATTTAGTTATCATTTCGGTCATGTATATGTACTGATTATTTTAAGAATTTCGTATCTAGTCTAGTATTTTATATTATTTCAATATAATTTTTATTAAGTTAATACATGTCCATTGTAATAAAATAAAAAGCATTCAAAAATATTATGGTTTTTTATTGTCTACAAAATGTGTGCCTTATTTCGGCACTGCCCATGTCTCAGATCTTGATTTTAGACAAAAAAATTGTCGAAATTTTTCGCCCAAAGGAAAAAAATTTGACGCTCTCCCGTTAAAGAGCTATAAGGTTTTTTTTGTGGCAGTGCCGAAATAAGCTTATTTCGGCACTGCCACAACTGGCGTGTAACTTTTTAATTACGCATCGACCAGTTGTGTTTCATTTCCGACAAATTCAAGGCAACATCTGGTTGAAATCAGATTTTCGCTAGGTGGTGTAGTTTTTTTGGGCAGTGCCGAAATAAGGCTTATTTCGGCACTGCCACAAAAAAATACTTATAACTTTTTAACGGGAGGTCGACTAATTCTGATACTTGGTGTCTGAATTCGACAAATTGACGACTAATTCTGGGGAAAATCATATCTTCGCTAGGTTATGTAGTTTAATAGATCCCGAGTGGGCTGTGCCGAAATAAGCTTATTTCGGCACTGCCACAAAAAAAACCTTATAGCTCTTTAACGGGAGAGCGACAATTTTTTTCCTTTGGGCGACAAATTAACGACTAATTTTTCGTCTAGTTAAAATCAAGATCTGAGACATGGGCAGTGCCGAAATAAGGCACACCTACAAATTCTGTTCATTGCCTCTAAAATGACACCACACCGCTGCACCGGTTGTCGTTGTCATGCATGGGCAATCACTATTGCCCTAGTGATGACTGATGTGTGAAGATATGATTTCCCCCTGAATTAGTCGTCAATTAGTCGAATTCAGGCACCAAGTATCAGAATTGCTCGAACTCCTGTTAAACTTAACCGGTACGGACGGGGCGCTCTACCGATTAAACTGAAGATGTTCATCACAAATATAAACATAAGTTCGATCTTTGCAATCAAAGAACCCGACGGGAATCTGCTTCAGCTTAAGCGATAGGCTACAGGTCTGTCTGGCAGTGTAATACATTATCGTATGGTGGCTTGCTGTCACTAATACTCGGGGGGTGTAGTCTCGTGGACAATAGAAAGAAGAAAGAAAGAAAATATGTTTATTAACATCACATCATGATACAATAAATTTATACAATACACAATAACATTTCAAACAACATGTACATAATTATGATGTTAGTTGGCCATCGCTCGGCATTAATGCTGGGCTTTGAGTTTATATCGATTTATACTCAAAGATGCTGGGTAATACACACAGCTGTGTTGACACGAATCCCGTCGGCCGAGATGACTCTCAATGACACCTAGGTGGCCTCATGACGCCCAAGCGGTGTCAGTTAAGGGTCGGGGGTGTCGTGGGCAATAGATGACTCTCAATGACACCTAGGTGGAACGCCTCATAGGCAAATAATTGTCAAAATTTTAAAAACAGAAGTAGATGACAAAGAAATTTTAATAATTTTATTTGGAAATAGTACTATAATACAAAGAAAGCACATTATTCATTGCATTGACAAGACAACCTGCCCTGTCTGCCTCTGCCTGCCCACTGTGCGTTACCTTACAGTAGTTGCCAGTCTCAACAACTAAGTAAATACTAAAATACACAAACTAAATATAATAATGCATACGCTGACATGTCGTTTTAGTGACAATTATATATTTTTTGATACTAATAGTTTTAATTTAATGAACAGTCGAACTGTTCAGTTTAAAACTTGGAAACATACGTGTGTTGTGTACTTGTGTAGGCAAAACTAGAGATGAGTGTTACTAAATTTGACTGACAGTTGAATGACATTATTGACAATCACCTGATTGTCAAAGTTAGAATTATATATCTATCACAAAATTAAAAATATTCTTGTAATTTCGTATTGTACTTATTGTAGTGCTGTTTATTGAAATAAATAATGGCTGATAACAGAGAGGCCGATAAGAAGGTAGGTAGTAAATAGTTTTATCTAAAGTTTTCTCAAGTGAGCGCTACCGATATCGGACAATTAATATTGTTTTGTCGAAGTAGCCGCATCGTATTTATTTATCTCTACTGACCTTGCCGTAGTTTAGAGGTCAAACTAGGGTCACAATCAACGCACTAAGTGAACAACACTTTGAAGTTATGAATATTTTACTTAAAATGCTCTGTGTTTTGAGATAACCTATTTAAGAAAAGCTCATGTACCTTCATCGCAAATCTATTAGAGGATTATTATATTCTTTGATTATCTGTGCCTATTTAGTTATTACACTTATTTTTTGTATAAATATAAATATTTTTATTAACTTAATACTTATTGATGCATAGATAAACAAATGCCTTTTCAATAGGCTTACGCATGAATGACTATGAAATTATCAGATATAGGTATCTATCATGATGATAATTCTAATTCAAGCAAGTTTTCCATGATGTAACTTACACTAAGGTGATGCAAAATGTTTAGTCAGCATGAAAAGCCTCAGCCATTGTTTTTTTTTTTACCATTATCAATTATGGATATTGCTTAATGATATTGCTGTAAATTGTAATTAAAAAAATTGTAAACTTTTTTTTTATGCCAAGGCAGATAATAAACAAACTGCCTGCATGATGTAAAGTATAAAAATACCTACTTTTACTTTTAAAAATTACTTATCCCAAAAGATTGTCTTTGTGTAAATAAATTATTACGCACTATGGAAAACAATAAGGAATCTTTTTATCAATAAGTTCATGACATTATTAATGAATAACTTTTTTACAGAGAGATTTTTAATAGCATTAAGACATACTTGTGTTTATAATAACATATTTTAAATTATTAATACTAATTGTATATTTTTTGCTTAATGTCTATGCTTTAGTAACAACACTAACTTGCTGAAAAATTGCAAATTTCAGGAAAATGACAACAGGCTGAAGCCAGCGGTAAGATGGATTTAGGGTTGCCAATATTTTAAAGAAAGTTATATTATGCATGTTGGGAATATAATTTTATTAGTAGTAGTTGACTGATTCCAACACACTAAGTCATACAAAGATATAAATTTAGACTTACCTAATATCCATTTTGAAATAAAATATAAGTTTTAGTTTACAAATAATGTCAAATAAAAACAATTATACAAGAGTAAATCAATGTCAATAGATTGCCTTAAACTTAGGTTGTAAGCGGCAGAACCTGCTAAAAATTGGCAATTTTCGGACATTATTAACATTAGTCTTTAAATATAATTAATAAGCCATAGGGTAAGAATATAGGTAATAAAAAAATATTCCAAAAAATCACCTTGTGTGCAAATCAATAAGAATTACAAGCATTGAAAATAAAATTTGTAATTTTGTTTATAATTTAATTAGAAGCAATGAATGGTTGGTTGGACCTAAAGTTTATAATTTTATTATAATTTTTTTGACAGATTGGCAACCTTGAATCAGCTTGTTAATAGTATTTTGTTTTTCTTAATATTTGAGTATGCACCTAATGATATGGGTATCACAAGAATGGATTTGCCAAATTAATACAATAATGTCTTTGATTTTTTTTAATAATAGTAATTTTTATTAACGCATGTTATAATATGGTAGTATATAGACATATAAATTGTTTGCATGTTTACTTAATGGAGCATGTATTTATGTTACGGTCAATGTAATAAATTGGTCATTATTTATAATGGCCGGCCAATTTAATAAAATGTCAATTATTAATAACATATACACGGTGGCAAGACACAAGAAAACCTAACCTAACCTAACCAAAAATCAACTCAAATCTAACCAAAATATGTTTTATTCCATTGACCAAGTATCGGTCTGTATGAATAGTAAGTAACTAATTTATTATATTGACCATAACATATACACAAAATAATGAGTTTATAATTAAAACCTGCAATTAGGATTTTGGATTCGCTGTCTAAATTATTGACACTGATCTCAGTGATTTAAGCCAGCGATTCCAAATCTTTTATTAACAATGGAAACCTATTAGTTGATTTAATTTAATGTTGCCCCATTTTGACAATAATGATTTATTAAAATATTGTTTCAAAGTATCTGCATTTATTGACGATAACTACATATTATTATAATTAAGAAGTATATTTTTTTCACGTAATTATGTATAACCAAACTAACTCTTCAGCATTATATTAGTATGAGATGTACCTATTACTACGCAATTAATTGAATAAAAAAATGGTGACAGTGTCTAAATCCTTTATCCTGTCTGAGTCACAGATTACATATTAGTTACTACGTAACAGATACTTCACTCAGTAGAAAAATTCCAATACCTACTGCTATAATAGCCTACTCCGTCGCGTCAGCAACCGCTGCATGCTAAAATGTGCCTAAATGCTCAAGCGTACAGTTGTGATTGCTTCGCACCGCGCGATCCCACAGCAATCGCAGGGCCTGAATTTGGTCCGCAAACGGCCCGAGACCGCTCGGCCGGCCGGTAGGTAACTATAGCGCGCAAGTACATGGAGTGACGGAGGCCTGTCTGAGTGCTGAGTGCGAGTTTTTTATTCACGTTCGACCATGTCAACGTAAATAACCGACGAAATAGAGAAGTAGTTACTCTCATGTTGTGAATTTACCAGACGCGTGTTACATATCCAATTTAGCCGGGTTGCTCACTTCGAATTGTGAGCGGGTATCAAAATTATATGTATAGCTACCCGGTATATAGTAAGGAGTAGGTAGCTACAAGGGATGGCGTAGGTAGCTACAAGGGATACTTTATATCGCAAGTAGGTATACCACTAAGGTGGCAAACAACCATACGGCCCGCCTTATGGAAAACAGTTTTCGATGCTTAATAACGCTTACTAGGTACATCAGAAAAACTATCGCTTCACATCAATTGGGCCGTATCCTCGTTTGCCTTCCGTCATACAATTAAAACACAATTTTCTGGTGGTGTATCCACACATGCCCGGTGGCACGACCGACCGATCGGATCGAACCGAAGACTGGCGAGGCATAAAGATTCAAGTACCTACAGGCATAGTACGATCGGCTAAGAAAGTGGTCTATCAATTTGGACAAAACTTAAGTTTTTTTTTTTTTTTTATACTACGCCGGGTGGAAGACAAGCATACGGCCCGCCTGATGTGAAGCGGTTACCGTAGCCATATTAACGCTCGCAACATAATATATCGCTCGCGCGCCGCCACCCCCGCTGCTACCGCAGCATCTCCTTCCTTTCTGGTGACCTCACTCACTCGCAGGAACACAACAGCCCTCAAGGAAACCGTTATTTGGCTGCGGTATTCTGTGAGGTGGAGGTACATTCACCAGTCGGGTAGCTTACAATTACGCTCCCTGCCTCTCTTTTCGCCAGAGCATCGTTTGTCAGTCAGCAGGGTGCACCGCGTGCAGGTGAAGTTGGCTTTGGTTCAAAGATTTTGATGAACCACTTACACCCCAAAAAAAAGTATATATAAATAGTCTTAAATACAAATTATCTTATATTTTATTTATTAGCATGCTTATTCCATATTTATATTTTAGCACGCGGCAAGCCATAAAGTACTCTGTGAAGCCATGCCTGCTTGGCCAGAGTGCCAAGCACAGAAATAAAAAAACAGTGTTTTTTGATTTCTGTGGTGCCAAGGCAGTCTGCAAGGCGACTGCATGTGTGGATACGCCATAGAGCAGCGTATAAAACATCTTTACATTCGACTTTTTATATTCGGTCTAAAAAAATAAGGTTCACAATTCAACTGTATATTTTCTATGTGCCAACACTACCACAGTGTCGGTATGTATGTATGAACCGACTGTCGAAATTGTTTTTGGGTTTCTACAGAGGGCGCCCCGATGGAACCCTTGAAAAAAATGAATAGGATTTGATCATGGAATTTGGTGTGATTTCGATTATACCATAGATAATTACATTAAAATTTTTAGGTATTTTACCGGATTGAGCTGTTCGCATCGATTTTCGAATTTTTTTTTGGTATTACGAAGTGGTCTTATTACAAAAGATTATTTTGTCTTAAAACTCATAAAAGTACCGTTTAAAACAGAATGAAATATTTTTTCTCAATCAATTTATTATGGAAATATGCCAAAAATATTTTCTAATAAGCCAAATAGATTTAACTATGAAGTTAATGAACTATATTGATTTAACATACTCGTTTTAATACATTATTTAGTTTATATAGATTTTATAGTTTTTTTGAATAAAAAAAAATGGAAATATGGCTCCTTAGATAATTGTTGTATACATCCATGCCGAACATTCGATATTACAGTAATTTACTACTGGATTTTAGGTGCTAGACGTGTTTCCGAATTTTATTTATAAATTAATGAAATGTTTTAAAAACAGCCAAAATGAAACACAATGTAGAAAATAAAACAATTTTTTTTTATATGACAGGGGAAGGGGGGGGGGGGGGGGGTTTGCAAACGAGCATGTGGGTCACCTGATGGAAAGCAATCACCACCGCCCATAGAGATCAGCAACACCAAGGGGTCACCGATCCGTTGTCAGCCTATACCTCTTCCTTTTTTTCTATTTAAATGAAAATGTACCTACGTTTTATGTTTAAAAAAAGATAAACCTTTTACGTCCAAATTGTCGTCTACCTTCCCCTTAATTGCAGTATCCGCCGACGATAGTATAACTCATTTAACTAAAGTTCATAAACCGATGATAAGCTATTATCACAATTTATACCATGCAGCAATCACTATTTTATTTAGTTTACGACGCGAACGTCTGTATAGAGCACACGTCAGTGCCGCGCAGTAAAAAAAAAATCAGAATAGTGCTGTGCCAATTTGAAAATTATGGATTTATTGAGTAAGGTAGTCATTATTTCTGTATTAGATGCTGATAAGATGTGTAATCGATTTTTTATAGTGCATGAACAAACGTTAGGTGCACTTCGTGCTTTCCTTACATTTTATTAGTGGCAATTATTTGCATGTGTAATAATAGTTATTTGTTATACAAGAGTGCAAAGTTGCTTTTTAACCGCGTGCTCAATTTTGATGACCGAGCAAGCGAAGGATTCTAAAAATGAATCACGAGCGCAGCGAGTTATTCAAAATTAGAATCCTGAGCGTTAGCGAGAAAATCAAAAGAGAGGTGAAATATCTTTGCACTCGAGTGCAACACGTAACTTTTCATCCCACCTCCTGCGAGGAAATGACTAAATCCAAAAAAAAAAAAACATTTACAATCACAAGATACTATTATTTCAGTTTAGGTAGTAACTACTACATTTTGAAATCACTTTTTAACCTAAGGTTTTAACAATATAACATGAAAAGAACATTAATTGCGCAAAGCAAAAAAAAAAAAAAAAAAATCACCAAGAAGGGCTCGGAACGAGTCTGAGTTTTTAACAAATTAAAAAAAGTTGTATGATAAATTCGGCACCATGGAGGTAGACGTGAAAAGGTTTAATGATGTTTTTAATTCACAAACTTAGTGCACATGTTGTTCTAAATTCAAATTTACTTTCTCCTCTAGCGGATAAAAACGACTTTTGCATTCAAATATCGAAGAGCAAAAATACTCTTTCCGAGAAGGGGGAATGAAAAATTATATATAAATTATCATTCATTATTCACAGTACCTACTATTGTTATTTTCTAAGCACTAGCCCAACATCTGTCTTTTGTGGCATTAGTGATTGCAAGTGATTTTTAAATGGAGGCATTTTTTGAACGAGTACCTAGTAAGTTTTTTTTTCTTAATGAAAATTTTTATTCATGAAAATAAAATATGTAAACAAAGGTTACGGACGCCCGGTTTGTAGATTGTAATCAATTAACAATAAAATAAGTATTCTTTTTGTGTGTTTAAAAATCTATATATCTATACAGATAAATAAATTTGGAGCGTCTGTTTGTAATATTAAAATAGTCGCTTTTTACTACGGCTACGGAACCCTAAAAATAACTATTCCGCGCGGACGAAGCCGCGGGCACAGCTAGTTAAAAATAAATTTAAAGTGTAATAAGCCTTGGTGGGATTTGAACCCACACGCCCTATTACCGGTCGAGTGCTCTTTCCAACTGAGTTACTAGAAAGGTTTGATAAGGTGGCAAATTTTTGCATTTATATTTATTTCTCTGAAGTTGTGAGTTCGAATCTCACCTAGGCGGAGATGTGAATTTTTCCATTTTCAAAATAGGTCGATACTGTTGATTTGATTGTTGGCACTTGGAACATTTGGGGCCATCCATAAATTACGTCACACGTTGATGGGGAGGGAGGGGGTCGATGAAGTGTGACATTGTGTGAGAAGGGGGTGGGAGGGGTCCTAAATTTCGTGACGTGACATTTCAAAATCTATTATAATCTGAGTGTTAACACGAACTTTAACGAAAATCTCAAAAACATTTGCAATTCTAGATGTAAATTTCCAAAATATGTGACGTTATACTAGGGAGAGGGGAGTCTCACAAATGTGACCAGCTGTGACATGGACCCGTCCCCTCCCCCGGGAGGGGCAAAAAATCATGAAATTCGTGTGATGTAATTTATGGATGGCCCCTTAATATCATAATCTATATATATAAAAGAAAGTCGTGTTTGTTACAACACTTATAACTCGAGAACGGCTGGACCGATTGCCATGGTTTTTGATTTGTTGGATTTGTTTCCGTCCCGAATAGCAGAATAACTCTTAAAAACATTGGAAAATTCTCGAAAAAATAAAATAAAAGAAAAAACATTTTCCCATACAAATGAAAGTGTCAGTTGAAAAAGGGATTACGATATTTATTGGTTGTCAAATATCAAAACGTCAAATCGATTGGTGTCACTTTTATGTCGCGAAAGTTGTCTGTGATTTGTTATGAAAATTTAAAAATGTCAAATCGATAGGGGTGAAAACGCTTTTCCCATGGGGTTCGAGCGCAAGAATCAAATCAGAGTAAACATCAAAAGAAATGACAATTACAAATCACCAAAATGATAAAACCTATTTCAAAACTAAAAAAAATAAAACAAAACGTTTTTTTTTTTTAAATTTAACAATAAGGAAATCTTTATTTTTATGAAATCTTCAGTTTTTATGGATACGGGTCTTCCCTCAACCGAAGGGGTTTAGAGCGTACTCCAACACGCTGCTCACCTGCGGGTTGGCGGAGGCCAGTGTTTTCGAACCGCCTAAAGGCCACTGACTTAACTTAACGACTGTCATTAAATGATAACAACCGGGACCGACAGCTTAACGTGCCTTCCGAAGCACGGAGGAGCTCAAGATGAGCTAATGATAACAACCGGGACCGACGGCTTAACGTGCCTTCCGAAGCACGGAGGAGCTCAAGATGAGCTAATGATAACAACCGGGACCGACGGCTTAACGTGCCTTCCGAAGCACGGAGGAGCTCAAGATGAGCTAATGATAACAACCGGGACCGACGGCTTAACGTGCCTTCCGAAGCACGGAGGAGCTCAAGATGAGCTAATGATAACAACCGGGACCGATGGCTTAACGTGCCTTCCGAAGCACGGAGGAGCTCAAGATGAGCTAATGATAACAACCGGGACCGACGGCTTAACGTGCCTTCCGAAGCACGGAGGAGCTCAAGATGAGCTAATGATAACAACCGGGACCGACGGCTTAACGTATCTTTCGAATCACGGAGGAGCTCGAGGTAATATAAACCCATCCGTGTACAGGCTACGGTCGACGTTGCTTAACTTGCGTGTTCAATTTGACTGACACGCGCAATGACGCCATCGAGCTTCTCTATTATTTTCTACTATTCATTGTTTTAATTCCATAAAATCATAAATTTAGTTCAGCTAATATGTACCACGACATTCATTGATTGTTAGGCGGTACGAAGTTCGCCGGGACAGCTAGTGTTATAATAAAACATTTGTACTGTTCCACGTAATTACGTTTACATAATTTTAGTTTTCACCATATAATCAAATACCATCTGCTTACCTTGATAATACCATAGCGGCGAAACCGGTCGGTAAAAATAAAAATAAATGTAATTACGTGGAACATGGTACAAGTGCTTTATAACATTATGTTCAAAATAGGTATTTATTTGACGAGCTCGGTGGTCGAATGGTTAGCAGTGGCCACTTTGACTCCGAGGTCGCGGGTTCGATTCCCGCGCAAGACAAACATTTGTGTGCATGAACATGTCTGTTTGTTTTGGTGTTTTCTATGTAGAATACGTATGTATTTACAACAAAAAAAATGTATTTAAGTTCATATATCAGTAAAGTTGTCTAGTACCCATAACACAAGCATTGCGCTTAATTTGGGACTAGATGGCGCTGTGTAAATTGTCTAGAAATATTAAATATTTATTATAATATTGGCCAACATAAACTATTTAAATAATAATTTATTGCATCTTTTCGATCATTAATACTGGCGTGAGTATGTAACAAATTGATGCTCACAAATAAACTAATACAATAATATACAAATGCCGACTTGTATCAATGGGATTTTTTTGTACTACATCGGGTGGCAGGCAAGCGTACGGCCCGCCTGTGAAGCGGTTACCGTAGCCATATTAACGCTTGCAACATAAAATATCGTTCGCGCGCCGCAGCACCTCCTTCCTTCCTAGTGACCTCACTCACTCGCAGGAACACAATAACCCTCAAGGGAATTGTTATTTGCGGTATTCTGTGAGGTGGAGGTACATTTCCCAGTCGGGTAGCTTACAATTATGCTCCCTACATCTCTTCGCCAGAGCTTCGTTTGTCAGTCAGCAGGGTGCACCGTGTGCAGGTGAAGTTGACTTTGGTTCAAAGATGTTGATAAACCACTTACACCCCTAATCTTCCAATCAAGCATAGAATGCTTGAGCGGGAGGAATCACATTTGCCGCAGTCTGGTGTCATATCTACTTACGTACTAAAGAAAAACGCAATTAATGAAACACGAATGTGTGAAACATGAATGAAAATGGATATGGATATTCTAATATTATAAATGTGAAAGTGTGTTTGTTTGTTTGTTTGATTAAATAAAGACAGTTATCTAAATAGAGGCACTTGTTATTTAGATTCCTGTGGAGCCAATGGATTGACATGATTTTTTATGAGATAGTCCAAGGTCTGCGTGGTGCAGTATACTCCGAGGGGAGACCCATGCCCCAGCAGTGGGACGAAGAAGGGTTGACGACAATGTGGAAATAATTCTTAAAAAGTTATTATTTTATTTTATCTAATCTCATACTGAAATTTAGAGATTAAAAAACGAAACACAGAATCTTAATGTCAGTCTTTTACGCACAAGACATCAAAATAAATTTAAAAAGTTACTTTTCGATACAGCTCTTCTATGGACAACTGTATCGAAAAATAACTTTTTTTCCATTTCGATACAGCTTCAGCCCTGGATACAGGTTTTTAAACAGGTTCCAATGCAAATGCATTGCAACATTGCAAATTTTTTCTACATAAACTGTGAACGCGGCGCCGCACGGCGCCTTATAAGTAAGAAGTATTGCCATCTGTTTCATGAGATTAGATAAAGTAGCGTATGAAACTGCACATAATTAGGTCTTAAAATACTCGTGTGGTCTATTGTCACATTCGCCTTCGACTCATGTGATAAACTCACACTCGTATTTTAAGAACCCTTATTATGCAACAGTTTTGTAAACTACTATTTTTAGGACTGTTTCCAATGTGAAAATACGGTGACCATTACATATAATTTCATGACATTCATGGCAGACAGTTATCAATATTTGTTCAGACGTCTTTAGTAGTGTGTAACACAATTACCTATATTCTTTTTCAGCATTGCGTTATTACTTTACTACATTACTCCGTCCTATTATTATTAAACGAGGAAGCCCTGCCCCCTTACCACCATCTCTTATTGCGACTCAATAACTGAATAGATTGCTTATTCATATCAATTAATAAGCGACTCTATTGCATTTGAAATAGAGTCGCTTATTAATTGGTATGAATAAGCAATCGATTCAATTATTGAGTCGCAATAAGAGATGGTGGTAAGGGGGCAGTGCGCACATAATAAATTAGATGAGATACAAGTCGGACATAGTTTGAGAATCAGGCGGGAATTTAAATAAACTAAAAATGTAATTTCAGTTTTATAACTATATTGTATTATAACATTGTCATATTTATTAGTGAAATAAAGATATATTTTATTTATTTAAATAAATAGGTAGGTGATAAGTACATAACTTACATAAGTATATAAATTCTCATATCACGCGATCTCACAAATAGCTTTAACGATTTTGAAGAAATTTACAATATAGGGATTTACAGGGGTGAAAAATTTATTTAAAGGCTATGTTGGGCCCTCTTTTATATTTTATATTTTTTTTAACATTTTCTGTAATTAGTATTTTTTTGAATAACTAAGTATGGTCTATAACGCGGAGAAATGTTCTGTCGGAATTTCAGTACAACGCCATCTGTTAACAATATCTGGTAGCAAATATATTAGCTTCTTGACTATAGATGACACTACATGTCTCTTATATAATTCTTAGAAAATCCGTTTCTCAAACCATGGTCACCCATGTACAGTCGAGGGTCTTAACCTTACCTTACATGGTACAAGCTTTGCTTAGTTTGGGACCAGATGGTTCTGTGTGCAGTTTATTCAGGAATATTTATATTTATTTAAATGTCCGGATATTTGTCAGGAGATTTCCAAATAAACAATGGTGAATTTCCAAATAAACCCTATTCCACAACGGACATTATCACAATGTAACATTATAACTACTGTGCATATGCCTAATCTATTTAGGCTTTTAATGCCTTATTTGCCATATTGCTGTCTTTCACATTGCTATCAGGGGAAGCCAAAAGCTTCTTACTCCTACTAATTTCTTCTGATTAAATTCGTTGTGAGTTCCAAGGCAGCCGTAGTTTTACCCCCGGGACTGCAATGGACTTCACTGTTCGTTGCCTTTTTTGGCGGTCGCCGCTGTTAATCCTGGCTACACAGGAGACACAGTGGTGGGAATGTGTGGTGGGCCCCCGTCCTGTCTGTTTGTAGAATATTTCAGTTTTCGACGTCCACCTCTTTAATTTAACTCGTCGTTAGCATTGTCAGCATTAATGATAAACATAATAAAGAGCCCCATTACATGACTCGTCATTACTACCGTTGATAAATATGAGTACACGATGTGCAATCCGTGTGTTGAATTTAAATTGATATAACCTTGCAGATCATAAACTTGACTGATAGATATATACAGCGCACACGCTATACTCACTACGTCTGTCTCCTTCAGTTGTCATTGATTCGAATGAGTTAATCATCATCATCATCATGTCCATTTTAGTCTCCACTACAGGAACACGACCCTCTCTCGTCGGTCCTAGACGGAAGGAGGATTTGGCCTACACTCACACAATGAGGTAAATGGTATAACTAAATAAATAAATATATATTTCCGGACAATTTACACAGCGCCATCAAGTCCCAAATTAAGCGCAAAGCTTATACTATGGATAGGTACTAGATAACTGATAAATGTACTTAATTACATTATACAATACTTTTTTGTAAATCATGCTAATGTACTTATAATAATACATGGAAAACACCCAGACCAAGACAAACAGACATGTTCATGCACAGAAATGTTTGTCTTGTGCGGGGATCGAACTCTGGACCCCGGAGTCCAAGTAGCCATTGCTAGCCATTCGACCACCGGGCTCGTAAAGTAAAACTTTTAACCGACTCCAAAAAAGGAGGAGGTTCTCAATTCGGCTATATTTTTTTTAAATGTTTGTTACTTAATTACTCCGTGATTTATAAACCGATTTGAAAAAAACTTTTTTTATTTGAAAGAGTATACTTCCAGATTGGTCCCATATTTTTTTCATCATCACCATCATCATCAGCCTGTATCTACATACATAAATGTATGTTTGGAGTCGGCTTTTATTGTTAATATTATTTTTTTATTTAAACCTTATTTAACACAAGTTACATAGGCGGTTTGAAGAGCTCGTTGTAGCAGTCTAATCGAACACGCAAGTTAAGCGATGTCGACACGTAGCCTGTCCATGGATCTGGATGGGATTTTTTATTTCGAGCTTCTCCGTGCTTCCGAGGGCACGTTAAGCCGTCGACCCGGCTTTTGTCATTGGATGACAGTCGTTAAGCCAAGTCAGTCAGAGAAGTTTTTATGCTATCGAAGTAATTCTTTCCCATTATATTTTTATGACGTACCTACATAACAAATCGAAAAAAATAATGGTTCACAAGCCTATTATGATATATTTTTAGTACGTATGGTGAATGAATAAAGCTGGTTTGTAAATCCTAAATTATGGCTTACTGACGTATAGTGCGCCCAACTTATCTATTCATTTGGACAAAATAAGAACTAAATCAATTATTACTAAAGTGACAGTTCGAATTTACAGTTTCTTCGCCACTAGCGCCACCAGTTACTGAACAGATAAGTTGGGCGCACTATACGGCCCCTTAACATTGAATATTTGGTAACCACAAGGTTCTGTCCGAACAATCGCATTGACATTGACAATAATTAGTTTACAGACATCATCACAACATAGACTTCCGTAGTACGCTTAAACATAATATACCTTAACTTTACAGTAGTATGAACACTGTATAAGTATGTAATAGTACTACGGACAGTATAGCCACTCCTGCCGCTCTGTCGTGTCGACCTCACCTCCCTCCTGATTAGGGCTGGCTGTGCCCACAGTAAGAGAACTATCAGTCATATATCAGTTAGTCACTATTGCAGAAATCTGAAATTAAAAATATCGGTTAAGTCGACATGGACAAAGCGAATCTACTGGGCAGTCTTTTTGCCTCTAATTCATTTTTGAACGAAGTTGGCGCCGTGTCATTCACCATCCCGTGGTGTGGTAATTCAATATAGGAAATCTCAATTATAATGCGTGTCAGGGCATTGATCTCTTTATGTTCATAAGTCGAGTGTGTTCGAGCCGTGGTCATAGTAAAAATAGAGAAGTAATAGAAGAAGTTGTATGTGAGCGCGTCCGTACGTATGGCCAGTATAACATTTATAGGTGTTTAATGGGGCGTCACCAGTCGGGGCTGCGACGTACACAATACTGCCCGCTCCCACGCAAGATTCGCGCCTGCGCCTACGTTCGTTAATAATTTGAACATATAGGTACCCACCTACGTCGTTTATAACTACAAATACGTTAAAGATGGCTACAAAGTCGACTAGCCATAAAAACATTGCAGAGAAGGAGGAAGACCTTAGGAAAATAAATACAGGTTTTACTGTGCAGTCCTGACAGCCCAGGTAGTCATGCTCACTAAAGTGTTCAAACTGGTGGTGGTGTCGTGTGGCGGGTCGCCGCATTCCCAATAAAATGGTTGAATGCGGTGATGGCTGCCCCATGCATCAACTCGTGAACGGGTGCTGCCAGAGGGGACTGGTCTGCCCTGGCTGTCATGGTTGCAAGGTAAACAATAGGAGGATTTAGGTTAAGTAGTAATAGACAATAATATAACTATTAGCACAATAGCGACGTGCAATTTATTAATTGTAAGAATATTATAAGATAAAAAAAAACAGAACATTGTTAATAAAAGGTACGGACCCCGGGTCTGTAGACTGTAATAAATATCAATAAAAAGAAAAAATAACATTGCAGTGTTCATGGATGTCTTTTGTCAAATCCAGAATTATCTTTCTTCTTTTTTTATTCTTTTTAAATTTCCACACCTAAAGCGTAAAAACGGGACCTTATTACTAAGATTCTTAAAGGCCGTCTGTCTGTCCGTCTGTCATCAGGGGCTGTAGGTATCTCATGAATCGACGAACATATTTAAAATTGACAGTTAAAATTTTCACAAATGATGTATTTCTGTTGGCGCTATTACAACAAATACTAAAAACAGAATAAAATAAATATTTAAGGGGGGCTCCCATACAACAAACATGATTGTTTGTTGTTTTTGGTACGGAACCCTTCGTGACCGAGTCCGACTCGCAGTTGGCCGGTTTTTTGTTACAGACACCTAATATTTACCCTACTTAATTGTGTATTTTGTTTCTTACTTAATTTTGTATATGGAGATTGACTAAGTATTTTTGACGGTTGAATAAACTATTAAGCGACAGCCCTACGTGTTTAGGCTATTATCGCCCGCTCGGGGCTTGAGTCGTCTTACTTCTTTATTTTTACTATGCCGTGGTGTGGCCGTGGTGCTAAAATTGTGCTAAAGCTGTGTGCTCGGCTAGGAGTGCAGGATTTGTCGTGACATGTCAGGATTTTTTGGTCCCTGCCCAAGACGTTGTCCAAGTTCTTCCGGACGGATCTGGACAATGTCAGGATTCTTGGGTTTTCGAGTCAAACAAATCGTACAAATTAATTTCTATTTATTGTTCTTTGGTAACAATCAACTAGGTACCTACATCTACTACTAACTAGGTACTAGGCATTTTTGATACTTAATACAGTTTGTTCATGTAAACGTTGGGGTGTAAGTAGTTCATCAACATCTTTGAACCAAAGCCAACCTCACCTGCACATGGTGCACCCTGCTGACCGACAAACGAGGCTCTGGCAAAAAGAGAGGTAGGGCACAGCGTATTTTTAAGCTGCCCAACTGGGGAAGGACCTCCACCTCACAGAATACCACAGCCAAATAACAATTCCCTTGAGGGTTGTGTTTCTGCGAGTGAGTGAGGTCACCAGAAAGAAAGAAAGGAGTATAGGCTGGCATCGGATCAGCGACCCTTTGCTGTTGCTGATCTCCATGGGTGGTGGTGATTGCTTTCCATCAGGTGACCCACATGCTCGTGTGCTCCCCCTTATATATATTGAAAAAAAAAGTAGATCTGTATAAAAGTCTGACGGTGTTGATATAGTTTCTGGTGTTTAAATATAGTTTAATTCCATCGCCGCGCGTCGAAAAATCGAAAAATTGACAATAAAAGTAAAATTCATATTTCATACAGAGTTTTGTACTAACATATAGATTTTTTAACGGCCATTTTAATAGTTACATAGGCTTGTGACACTTCGTTATTCTCAGCGCCCCGCCACGCGTAATAAACTTGGACAAATCATGTATTGATTGATACAAACAGATACAGTAATAAGAGATAATACAAGTAATAATTACTCTAGTAACACATCGATAAGTCAAGTGTCGAGACTGTTATCCGATACAGTTAATAGGTACTTAAAATAACTTACGCACTTTATAGATAAGTAAACACAAGTTACCTACTTGGCATGGAATATGTACTTGATTAAGTAACCGAGAGAGATTTAATAATACTGTAATGGGCTAGATGACTATTTTTTTTCGATTTGTTATTTAATGACGGCATTATAATATAACCATAGATAAAAAATTACTTCGATAGCATAAAAACTTCTCGAGATATGATAACTTGAAAAATCACTATTTTGGACTTTCCCGAAAACGCTCCATACAAAATGCTACTTAGTTCTGACGACAGCTATGTTCAATATTGCGTTTATGTAGCTAGTGCTGTAACAAACGTTATAGTCATAATGTTATAATAAAGCACTTGTACTATTCCACGTACGTTAATATAAACGTTATAGTATTTTTTATCGTTTGTTTGGGTAGTTTGGGGTGTAAGTTCAACCCAAACAAACTTCAAATGTGTGGTTCATCAACATCTTTGAACCAAAGCTAACTTCACCTGCACGCGGTGTACCCTGCTGACTGACAAACGAACCTCTGGCGAAAAGAGAGGTAGGGAGCGTAATTGTAAGCTACCCGACTGGGGAATGTACCTCCACCTCACAGAATACCGCAGCCAAATAACGGTTCCCTTGAGGGCTGTTGTGTTCCTGCGAGTGAGTGAGGTCACCAGAAAGGAAGGAGATACTGCAGAGATAGTGCAGGTGAAGGTGTGCCTTATTTCGGCACTGCCCAGGTCTCAGATCTTGATTTTAACTAGACAAAAAATTAGTCGTTAATTTGTCGAAATTTGTCGCCCAAAGCAAAAAATTTGTCGGTCTCCCGTTAAAGAGTTATAAGGTTTTTTTTGTGGCAGTGCCGAAATAAGCTTATTTCGGCACAGCCCACTCGGGATCTATTAAACTACAAAACATAGCGAAGATATGATTTTCCCCAGAATTTGTCGTCAATTTGTCAATTTGTCATTGTCAAGATCTGAGACCTGGGCAGTGCCGAAATAAGGCACACCAGGTGAAGTTAGCTTTGGCTCTAAAGATCGTGGTGAGCTATACTAACACTCCAAAATTAAACCATTTACCTAGTTATTTTTTTTATTATCAACTAATAAAAGCCTGTTTAAACTCTAAACTGAATATTAAGAGCAAGTGGCATCCATTGTATAATCTTGTTTTGGCCAAGTTTGTTGATTATAAAATTATATGTATTATTAACAAGATGCCCGCCCCGGTTTCGCACGGGTAAAAAGTGGTGTTTTATTTTCATCGCATTTTTTTAAATTTTTCTCTGCGTAAGAACCATCCTCGTGCTTCAAGGAATATTCTAAAAGAAGAATTGGCGAAATCGTTTCAGCTGTTCTCGAGAATTGCGCTTAGCAACACATTCAGCGATTCATTTTTATATTATAGATGTATTTTAGAGGGCTGTTGGTTACAAATAAATAAATAAACTCCTGGCGTGCCGCGGCCTATCAGTTCTGTACCAAGCGATGTACCAACGATGTACCCACCATGGGTCCCCGGCACGCAAAAGCTTAAAAATTAATGTGTTATTTCTTTTCTTCTTGTTTTTTATACTACGTCGTATGGCAGACAAGCATACCGCCCGCCTGATGTGAAGTGGTTACCGTAGCCATATTAACGCTCGCAACGTAAAATATCGTTCGCGCACCGCCACCCGCGCTGCCATCGCAGCATCTCCTTCCTTTCTGGTGACCTCAGTCACTCGCAGGAACACAACAACCCTCAAGGGAATTGTTATTTGGCTGCGGTGTTCTGTGAGGTGGAGGTACATTCCCCAGTCCCCCAGGTAGCTTACAATTACGCTCCCTACCTCTCTTTTCGCCAGAGCTTCGTTTGTCAGTCAGCAGGGTGCACCGCGTGTAGGTGAAGTTGGCTTTGGTTCAAAGATGTGTATGAACCGCTTACACCTCAAATGTTACCTATTTATATTTAATGTTACCTGTTTATTACCTATTTAATGGCGTTGCTGGCGTACGAGTACCCTCCTAAGAAAATGTTAATCATAGGAGCTGATACATTGGTCTGCGTAATGTTAAATTAACGCAAGTCACCAAGAATATACAAATTTGGTTATGATATCATATATGATATAACAAAAAAATCATTTTCGATTACAAACAACTACATATTTTATCAATGTACTAGACCAGGGTTTCTCAAACTTTTGGCTCCACGAACCCCTGTAAAAGTTTCCAGATGACAGTGATCCCCTAAAGTAATTAAAACCGCTCCCCCACCCCCCAAATCATAATAAAATTGACTGTTGAAGAAAATTAGGTAACAAATACAGTGCCAAACGAAATATCTTTTTAATTTTAACGTGATGGGTGGGCTTGTTTCTTGTCGCAAATTGAGTTATTATTATCGATAATAGGCTTGTATCCCTTTTTTTTTCGATTTGTTATTTAAAGACGTCACAATAATATAAATAGAGATGAAATAATTACTTCGATTGCATAAAAACTTCTCGAGATATGATAACTTGAAGATCACAATGTTGGACTATCCCGAAAACGCTCCATACAAAAGGCCACCACGTTATGACGTCACACCGTGTTATTTTATATGCCTTAAATCAGAAATTTGTAAGTTTGTAGAAAAAAAAAAAAAAAAAAAAAATTGTACTACAGCTATGTTAAATATTGCGTTTATGTAGCCAGTGCCGTAACAAAAGTTATAGTAAGTATTTTTTATTGTTTCTAAAATGGTAATATTTATTTTTTATAATAGGCTAGACGACAATGATAAAAAATTATAAAAAGTACTTAACAGTGTCATAAAATACACAAAACTAGAACGATCTGTGATCTTGAAATTTTGATAACTTAGGTCCTACTTGTTCTATGATCGATCAAAGTGTAGTAGGAAAGTCCAATTTAAAAGAAAGAAATTATAAAAAAAAATATTAATTTTGGAAAAACAATCAGAAATACTATAACTTTTGTTATGGCACTAGCTACATAAAAGCAGTATTTCACATAGCTGTCGTACAAATTTCTGTTTTAACGTATACAAAATACATAAGTGTGACGTCATAATTATGTAGCCTTTTGTATGGAGCGTTTTCGGGAAAGTCCAAAATTGTGATTTTCAAGTTATCATATCTCGAGAAGTTTTTATGCTATCGATGTAATTCTTTCACTTATATTATTGTGACGTCCTTACATAACAAACCGAAAGAAAAAATTGTCGTCTAGCCTATTGCATACCTTTAAAATGGACTTTCCCACTTTGACCGAACAGAAAACACGTCGGTCATAAGTCATTAAAATTTTTAGATCGCAGATCGTTCTAGTTTTATGTATTTTACGTTACTGGTAGAGAGTTTTTATAATTTTGTAACATGGGCTACACTAGCCTATTTTGGACAATTTCAACCTCAATTCTGACTCCGTATCAAGTCGATTTCTGTATTTCGTTTTTATCATGGCCAGGTTTGGAAACCCACTTTCACTTAAGTATGTTGTTAGCAAAGGGTAAAAGGAAATACAACGATTTGCGTGAGAGTTCGGGACACTCTTCCGCCACCATGTGCTGCACGTGCCAACCAGTACAATCAAACCATTACGTAAATTTTGTCGCGAACCCTCTACATGGCGAACCCCTAGGGGTTCGCGTACCTCACGTTGAGAAACCCTGTACTCGACTCACGTGTTCAGTTAATAAAAATGTTTACGTAAAAGAATTAGTTATCTGTTGAGAAGCGATACAGTGTGGTTGTGTGCCGTCGTAAAGAATATCGTAAAAATCGTTATTGCTTTTTAAATTATATTCAGTTTGAATTTGAACTATTTAAAATCGTTAATTGTTTGTGTTACATTACCGATTGTGTTTTGTTTTAAACGATGGGGATTGAAAATGACTGGATTAAAAGAAGAGTAGGTATTACGTTATCGTTTGTGATAAAATACGATTAAGTAGGTGTTTATAGTATTAGGTATTTTTATCTATATTAATATTTTAAGGCGATAAAATTTGTAAGTTTTGATTGTAGAAATGTAATTACTACCCGATCTAAAAAATATTTTACTCAATGATGTTAAATTAATACATTATTGCTTTTACCTATAATTACAATTTTCGACGGTGATTTCGTACGGGCAGAAATATTGGGCGAAAGCTTGGGAAAAAATTAGAATACATTTTTTTTTAATATGAGATGGGGCAAACGGGCATGTAGGTCACCTGGTGGAAAGCAAACATTGCCCATACAGATCAGCTACACAAAGGGGTCGCCGATCCGTTGCCAGCCTTTTAAGGGAATTATAGACAGTTCTTTACAAGTCCTTGAAGGCTCCCATGTCGTAATTGTTCGGAAATACCGCTGAGGGAAGTTGATTTCACAGTTTCACCGTTCGTGGTATAAAATGCCTTAGGAAACGTACTGTAGTAGATCGCCAGTTATCAAGATGATATGGATGGAATTTTAATGTATGGCGAGTTATGGTGAGATTTTTTTTTAATACTACGTCTGGTGGCAGACAAGTATACGTCCCGCCAGATATGAAGCGGTTACCGTAGCCATATTAACGCTCGCAACATAAAATATCGCTCGCGCGCTGCCACCCTCGCTGCCAACCACTTATACCGCATAATAAATGTTGGTAGATTTTTCGTTCATCATCATCATCAGGTCCATTTTAGTCTGCACTACAGGAGCACGACCTTTTCTCGTCCGTCCTAGACGGAAAGAGGATTTGGCCTACACACGCTGGCCAAACGGGTTGGGGAGGCCTGCTCGATATTTGATAATGTATTTCCCTTAGTCGCCTTGTACGACATCCACGGGAAGAAACGGAGTGATTCACACGGCCAATTCGTTCAGTAAGGCTTAATTTATTATGTAAATGCTACAATAAAAATTAAATAGAGAGATTTGTTTTAGCATAGACACAACAAACAACAAATAGTACTAAGTAGTAGGAAAAATTAGGACCGTTTCGTCGTTCGTATCGACGGGAAAACTGAGATCCCACGGGAATTTTCAAGTATTGTTTTTTTTTATAGGGTAGTTACGTTTTATATATACATAGCTACACTTGTAGATGCCAGTCCTTTCTATTTGCTCAGTAAAATGCCTTTTCAATTGATGTAGGTAGTAACAAAGATTTTGATTCTTTTGTATACGGTTATGTGCACTGTAGCACTATTACTTTTAACTTGTTTTACTTGTTTTAATACTTGTGATGACATATTGTACTGCTGTTGCATCATCATTAGCAGTCTGTATCTATCCACTGCGGACATAGTCCTTCTGCAATGCTCCATATGCGATCCTCTTTCACATCCACCCGCATTTTTGAATTCATCGGTACATCTAGATTCGAAAGTCTCATTCTTAAGTCCGCTCCAGCTAGGGTTGCCAACTTTTTTTACAAGAAATAAAATATATTTAGGTCTGCGAAAATTTTTAAACAGTATTTTAGAAAAACGAACAGTATTTTATTTATTTAATGTTTTAAATACATATGTTTTAGAGCTTCTCACACGACTTATTAATTAACAGATTTTTTTAAATATTACCTACGCCTCACCACAATTATAACTAAAATTAAATCATGACCTCATTTTTAATTACAAATTCAAAAAATGCGTTAGTTTAGTGTTAAGCATTTTGATGCTGAAGACAGTATTTTGTATACCTTGTTTTTGTTCAACAGTAAAAAGTATAATGCAGTGAAAAACAGTATAATACTGTTTTTAACAGTATAATACTGTTTTTAACAGTATAGTTGGCAACCCTAGCTCCAGCCCCCTTACCACCATCTCTTATTGCGATTCAATAATTGAATAGATTGCTTATTCATACCAATGAATAAGCGACTCTATTCTATTTGAAATAGAGTGGCTTATTATCGTGTCCCCTTGCGTACATATTTGCTAATTGTTCGTAAACCCCCTGTTCTAATAATTACTGTATGTTTGTTTATTGTTACTAGTAGTCGTCCAGTAGTCGAAATTCGACCATAATTAATTCAAATTATGACTTATACGATGAACAAAAGAGTAAATACATGGTAGTGTGTGTAATGTCTTTTTTTAATGATTTAATGTATTTTTTAACCGACTTCAAAAAGGAGGAGGTTCTCAATTCGACTGAATATTTTTTTTGTATGTATGTTATTCGATATCTTTGCGAATTGTGAACCGATTTTCATAATTCTTTTTTTATTTGAAAGGGTATGATTGCCAGGTGGTCCCATATTCACCAAGTCAGGATCTGATGATGGGATGCCAGGGAAATCAAAGGAAAACCTTAAATTTTATAAGCACGTATGGTCAAATTCAATTTCTTTATTTGAAAGGGTAATTGCGAGGTGGTTCCATATTCACCAAGTCAGGGTCTGATGATGGGATCCCAGAAAAATCGAGGGAAACCCTTAAATTTGCCCTATGGTAGCCGGCAGAATAAAATTGTGCCACTCCATTGCTCTGCGCTGGATGTCGTACAAGGCGACTAAGGAATCTTGTGTCACGCGAAAAATTTTCTCCCGGAAGACGGGCAGCAGCGTCTGCCGGGGTATTCTGTTTCAATTTTTTTTTTAAATCAACTTTATTATGCATAATTTTAAAAAAATATTAGCATTCTGCACTCCTAGCAGTATGAAATTTCGCACATATAGAATATAACTATAAAAGCGAAATTTCATACTGTTCAGTCTTATTTTATTATTTTCGTAAAAAGGGGTACAAAGTTTTAGCTTCACGTATTTAATATATCGCCTATCTACCACAGTTCAGTCACGCATTCTAACCTTCTTCGGCCATATATCTCGTCGTGGTGATGACTCCGTGGAACATCTCGTAGTCCAGGGTAAAGTTGAAGGCACTAGACCACGTGGTAGGTCATCCATGAGATGGACGGACCAGATCAAGGCCGCAACTGAGTATTCGGTTTGCGAGTGCACCAGGAAAGCTGCAGTCCGTGATGAATGGCGCTGTATTGTCAAAATGATCACTCATCGTGATTCACAATGATGACCACGACCTCTCTGGCAAGAGTGTACCGACTAGGAAGAAGATTCAATATATAGATCTTTTGGCCTCTTGCATGTCGAAATACGATAATTTTCAAGGATGACTCTTTAAACTCACAAAAGACCACAGTTGTATCAGGAAATACACAGAAATACCCTTCACAATTTTATTCCTCCGAGTCGATGAGGTCATCAGAAGTAAGGGGTAACAGTGCAGGACTGCAGGAGCAACACTCCTGGCATGGCAAGCGTCTATAACATAGCGATGATCCTAATGTGATCTCCTTATATCTACCTCCACTCAGGGGTACCTAGGGTTACCAGATCGAAAAATCTTAATATTATTTAGATCGAAAAATCTTAATAAAAATTAATAAGATATTGGGATTGAGCTCTGGAGAAATGAAAATTTATGAGTAAAAATTTTACGCGTGCTACGAGCCGCCCGAGGTCCGAGCACTGCATGTGCCATTTTCAAATTATTATTGCCGTAAAATATGATGATAAGATACGTATATTTGCCTGGAGATTTTGTTATTTGTCGGGAGTCTGAACATCACATGAAATGTCGGGAGAATCCAGACGATTCCCGACCATCTGGCAACCCTAGGGGTATCCCTGACTGGAGGTCGGTCACATCTGATGACCTCATTGACTAGTAGGAACAAAATTCTGATAGTTATTTCTCTGTATTTCCTGTTATTCAGCTGACGTCTCACAGAGAATTTAAAGCGTCATCCTTGAAAATGATCGTATTTGGCAATTATTTAGCAGTTTTATCATCGACTTGGACATCATCATTAGTTTTTGTCATTACTTTAAAGGAAAAAACAGTACTCATATTTGAATTAGTCGACCTCACTCATATATTGTTAAGGTTGTCAACTGCCGGGCAGATGAACAAACTTAACTTAAACTTACTGTGACCGGCATGCGTGCATCTCTACCGTGTTATAGTGGGTATTTATTGTCTCATTTGTTATTCTTTATTTTTCTTAAACTGAGCGAATAAATGAGAATAATTCTTCGTCCATACGTCCGTGCATGCATATCAAGGTGTCTTTCAGTTTTCGGGTATAATACGTGAATAAATAAATATAGTAACTAGATAATATTGTGTTGAATCAAAAATAAAAAGGGGGGGGGGGCGCATGTGGGTCACCTGATGGAGCGCAATCACCACCGCCCATGGAGACCAGCAACACCAAGGAGTCACCGATGCCAGCCTATACTCCTTCTTTTCCTTTGTTGACCTTACTTTATCGAACGAACACAACAACCCTCAAGGGAATTGTTATTTGGCTGCGGTATTCTGTGAAGGTCGGGCAGCTTTTAACTATGATATGCCCTACCTCTCTTTTCGCCAGAGCCTCGTTTGTCAGACAGCAGGGTGCGCCACGTGCAGGTGAGGTTGGCTTTGGTTCATAGACGCTGATGAACCACTTACACGCCAAATGCTATTTCTGAATCGGCTAAAATCGGTGGCTTGACCGTTGGTAATCGGGTAAAATACCAAGTTAGAATATTGACAGCCCTATCATACGTACGCGATTTTAATACTCGTTTATTGTGCGTAAACATGACGGGCGTCAATGTCACGTGCAGCGGTCGCGTTGCGGTGTATAATAAGTACCGATTGTTAGGTACAACTGCATGTGCCTTCTTTATCTTCAATAATCTGCATAGATATGAGATCTCAGCACGTGTACACGTGCTGAGATCTCATATCTATGCACACAATATTTTTATAAACACAATATTTTTTTCATCTACCGTACTTTTTGCACGTTAAACTACCCGACTAGTTTTTTGACTGAACTTATCTTTAATTAGGTTTAGGTCCTAAAATTCTTTTTAGTAGCTCGTTCATACATTCGACGACCCCGGTGGTCGAATGGCTAACCATGTCCACTTTGACTCCGGGGTCGCGGGTTCGATCCCCGCCCAATACAAATATTTGTGTGCATGAACATGTCTGTTTGTCTTGGTCTGGGTGTTTTCTACGTATTTATATGTACATATATATATGGATTTACAAAAAAAATGTATTTAAATTATATTATCAGTTTTTTAGTACCCATAGTAATCTAATGCCAAACAAGAATTGCTTAGTTTGGGACTAGATGGCAGTGTGTAAATCGTCCAAGAATATTTATTATTTATTTATTTATACATCATGCTTGTTGGCGCAATAGGCGTGTGAACCATACTTTTTTATCGATTTGTTATTTAAAGACGTCACAATAATATAACTAAAGGTGAAAGAATTACTTCGATAGGCTAAAAACTTCTCGAGATATGATAACTTGAAGATCAAAATTTTGGACTATCCCGAAAACGCTCCATACAAAAGGCATACAATACAGTATTATGACGTCACGATACGCTATTTTATATGCATTCAATCAGAAATATGTACGACAGCTATGTTATATATTGCGTTTCTACAATGGTAATATTTATTTTTTATAATTTCATACTTTTAAAATGGACTTTCCCACCAAACTTTGATCGACCATAAAACACGTCGGACATAAGTTATTAAAATTTTGAGATCGTAGTCGGTCTACTTTTATGTATTTTACGTTACTGATAGAGTTTTTGTAATGTTAGAACATTGGTCACACGCCCATTAAACAAGTAGTAATAAATGAAGATCTGCTTAAGATACAACCTTCTCAGTTAAATTTTTCGTACAGATCCGCAGCCACCAGCGGACCCCATCAGGCTCTCGGGACTTCAAGGAGGCCACCAAGCGGGATGCTCTCGCCAGGGTCGCAGTGGAGCTGGAGAGGCTACTTGCCTCCGTGCCAGAGAACAGACGCCCCTTCGTCGAGAAGGAGTTTGCTGGATTCAAGAATCTATTTAGCAGATTTTTAGCTGAACGTAAGTGTAGAAGAAATAAGTATCACTCGCACACAAGTTGGTTTAGAGCAGTGTTTTTCAAAGTGTGGGTCGCGACCTCATAGCGGGTCCCCTAGCCTCTGCAAGAGGGTCGCGGAAGGACGCGAAGTTGTAAAAAACCGGCCAAGTGCGAGTCTGACTCGCGCACGAAGGGTTCCGTACCATTATCTATAAAAATCACTTTTTTTGTATGGGAGCCCCCTTTAAATATTCGTTTTATATTCACTTTAAAAATAAATAATTAAATAAAAATAAAACAAATATTTAAAGGGGGCTCTTTAAATATTTGTTAATATAAAACGAAATATTATGTGAGTATTTCAAGGGTCTACCTATTGTCGTTATCAATTTGCGAGCAAAAAATCACAGTTGTTGTATGAGAGCCCCCTTAAATATTTATTTTATTCTGTTTTTTAGTATTTGTTGTTATAGCGGCAACAGTAATACATCATCTGTGAAAATTTCAACTATCTAACTATTACGGTTCAGGAGATACAGCCTGGTGACAGACGGACGGACGGACATCGGAGTCTTAGTAATAGGGTTCCTTTTTACCCTTTGGGTACGAAACCCTAAAAAAAGTTCAAAAAGATATTTTTTTTAAAGAAAATGTTAATTGCGGAATGTAATTGACGGCTATGTTAGATACTGCATTATTTATTATATTAACCAATATCTAACTATGAAAATAAATAAAAATGTAGTACGAATTTGATATTTGTATTTTAATAAAATTCATACAGGTTAAGAATTTTGGAAGGTAAAGGGTCTATTGAATGAAACGTGAATTCTTGAAAGACCCGTGCTAATAGACTGATGGATGAGGCTCTAGTGGAAGGGGAGGGTGGCATTAAACAACTTTTCTCGATCATCAATCATCAATCAGGTCATTTTAGTCTCCACTACAGGAGCACGACCCTCTCTCGTCCGTCCTAGACGGAAGGAGGATTTGGCCTACACTCCCCACGCTGGCCAGACGGGTTGGGGAGGCCTGATCGATGTTTTATAATGTATTTCCCTTAGTTCCTTTCTTTTTATAACACTAAGGTGGTAAACAAGCATACTCTTCACGCCCTTTTAGAACCCCGCGCTGTAGTTTCCCGATGATATTTATCAAGTTTCTTGCATGTACCGTGTTATTCTTTTCCTCCTTCCTAAGCGTGTGTACTTTTTTCTTTTCGTAGAGGGTCCATCAGTAACATGGGAGAAGATCGAAAAGCTGCCCGAAGGCGCGGTCATAGACTACGGCTCGCTGAAGACGCCCACCACAGACAACGTGCACCACATGTTGGACAAGCTCGTGGTGGTGAAGCTGAACGGTGGCCTTGGCACCTCCATGGGATGTAAGGGCCCGAAGTCGGTCATTCAAGTCAGGAATGAGCTCACGTTCTTGGATCTGACTGTACAACAAATTGAGGTGCGGTTTTTAGTATCGATCACATATTGTAGGCTGGTTCGGAATCAACCCATAATCATCCCACCGTTGGGATAGATAGATAGATAGGTACGTTTATTACAAACTACAGTCACACACATACAAAAATTTAATTCAAAAACAACAGGGAGAGAACTTATACTCTAGGAAACAGAGCGTAGAATAAAATATGTATGTGTGTGCTGCAGCAAGCAAATGGCCACAGCTCCGTGCGACTTTTTTGCACATCGCGCAAAAAAACACTGATTTTCAGCCGTCGTCTGATGGGCGCGCGCGCGCGACCTACTAATAATAAAGAAAATAACATATGTATGTGTGTGTGTTGTGTGTGCAGTGTAAGTGGACAAAGTGTGAATCAGTGGTTTCCGATCACATCAATAGCTAACGTGAACAAGTAACGCATATAAGTGTAGCAAAAATATATATATATATTAATCCGAATACAAAAATTTATATCCGAATACAAAAATGAATTAAATTAATAAAATAAATAGGATACGGGTCTCCCTTCAATCTAAGGGGACATAGAGCATACTCCACCACGCTACTCCACTGCGGGTCCGCGTAGACCAGTGTTTTCAAGCCGCCCAAAGGCCACTGACTTGGCTAAACGACTGTCATCTAATGAGAATAGCCGGGACGGAGGACCACCACACATTCTCACCACTGTGTCTCTTGTGTAGCCACGATTAACAGCGGCGACCATCCAAAAAGGCAATGAACAATGAAGTCCACTGCAGTCCTGGGGGTAAAATACGGCTGCCTTGGAACTCACAACGAATTTAATCAAAAGAAATATATAAGAATTTAATCAAAAGAAGTAGGAAACTTTTGGAATTTGTCTTCCCCTCTTGGCAATGGGAGTGGCTGCTATATGGCAAATAAGGCATTGAAAGCCTAAAGAGATGGCTAGTCAAGTGATGCTCAACTGCCATGCACCACGGATTTTGGGGTGTAAGTGGTTCATCAAGATCTTTGAACCAAAGCCAACTTCACCTGCACGTGGTGCACCCTGCCTATTTAATGTTGCAAGTGTTAATGTGGCTACGGTAACCGCTTCACATCAGGCGGGCCGTATGCTTGGCAGCCACCCGACGTAGTGTATATATATATAAAAAAAAAGGATTTTACGTATCTAACACTATTGGGGACCTAACCATTGACTTGACCGATTTAACAATGCTACATTACTATTGTGTTAAGCACCGAACTTAAAAAACAGTTTTTTATGTTCTGTGGTGTTAGGTAACACTAGTAATGTAGCATTGTTAAATCGGAAGCGTCCTCAAGGTTTCTGTATTCAACGACACTAATTGCAACCAATGTGATTAAACTCAAACAAACTGGGAGTACGGCAAGTTAGTACCCGCCATACAAGTTTGGAGAATTAGTACTTTGCATTAACTTATCATCTATATCAGTGATTTTCAAACTGGGTGCCGCGTCCCTCAGGGAGGTCGCCAAGATATATTCGGCGGGTCGCGGGGGAAAAATGCAAATGTTTGTAGGTTATACGCTACAATAGAAAAAAGTATGCAGGCCTGATTATTGTTCAATTTCATTAACTAAAATCTTTAAGAATTTTTTTCGGGTGGCAGACAAGCATACGGCCCGCATGATGTGAAGCGGTTACCGTAGCCATATTAACGCTCGCGCGCCGCCACCCCCGCTTCCATCGCAGCATCTCCTTCCTTTCTGGTGACCTCACTCACTCGCAGGAACACAACAGCTCTCAAGGGAACCGTTATTTGGCTGCGGTATTCTGTGAGGTGGAGGTACATTCCCCAATCGGGTAGCTTACAATTACCCTCCATACTTCTCTTTTCGCTAGAGCTTCGTTTGACAGTCAGCAGGGTGCACCGCGTGCAGGTGAAGTTGGCTTTTGTTCAAAGATATTAACCACTGTTGATAAACCACTTACACCACGCAGTTAATGTTTGTAGTAAATGTTTGTAGGTTAGACGCTACAATAAAAAAAAGTATGCAGGCCTGAATATTGTTCAATAATTCATTAACTAAAATATTTAAGATTTTTTTTTTACAATTGAAGGTTAAAGGCCTAATTAGTTCCCATAAGAAAAATGTCGGTAGCAACTGGCACTATATTAAAAAATTTAAAGCTTTCATAGCCAGCTGAATTGTTGAAGTTTCTTCATGGAGGAGAGGGGGAGGGGGCCGCTAGACACTTTTAACTTTAAACGGGTTCCGGATTCAAAGAAATTAAAAAAACACTGATCTATTTATTTATTTATTTATTTATTTATTTATTTATTTATTTTAATTCTCACAATAGGCTTACAGAATATTGTCCAAAACACCTACGCGTTACATGTTACAGTATATATCTATGCCACCATTAACCAATCTGCGCTCATCACAATGTCTAAAAATAATATGTCTATGTAATTCCAGCACCTGAATAAGATTTACAAGTGCAACGTGCCCCTCGTGCTGATGAACTCGTTCAACACGGACGAGGACACGCAGAAGGTGATCCGCAAGTACAAGGGCCTCAAGCTGGACATCCACACGTTCAACCAGTCCTGCCACCCGCGCATCAACAGGGAGTCCCTGCTGCCAGTCGCCAAGACTGGAGACGTACACTCGGATATCGAGGCGTGAGTGCTTAAACTTTATTTAGGACTAGCTGACCCGACAGATAGGGTTGCCACCTTTTTTCTTTGTAATTAAAGTAATAAGTAAGATAAAAAAGTACATAGTATCAAAATAACGTACAATTTATTTTTCTTTATTATTATGTTTCAAAACATATTTTTTTATTGCTTTTTGGAGTTTGTATCAAATTTATTTTCTACTAAATAATTGCACAGTTCATTCATTCATTTAAAGGCAAATTATTTCAGGGAAATTTATTGAGCTTATAAAATCGTCCGGTCGTTCTGTCTATCCGTCCGTAGCCATAAAACTCAAAATTTCGAAATTCTGACTTCGGATTCGTGTAGAGCATCAAAAAGTAGTAATGTAAAGTGACCTTGATTTTCCGATATCAATTCGGGAAAGTGGCCATAATAAATAAATAAATCCGTGTCGCACATGCTGTTATCAAATGACTGACAGCTCTGTCAAATGCCATAAAGTGACATTATAAAAGTTAATATGGTGGTCCAGTTTTCTTAAATTTTCAAATATTCCGCTCAACTACCTTATTTTTTCCTTTCATAAGAACCTCCTGACAATACAACAAAAAAAAATTAAGCGAAATTGTTCCATCGGTTCACGCGTGATGCAATGTCCAAGGGAAACAGAGATTCATTTTTATATATAGTGATTGCTACTATTATAGTCGTAAATTTAACGCATCTTTGGGAAGTCCCTACTGCCAGTTCTTCAGCTCGCTACGAGTAGGTACAATAAAAAAACATTTTTTTAAATTCTTGCGTATCCGTTTGAATACCACTGTTTTTTAGGGTTCCGAACCTCAAAAGGAAAAACGGAACCCTTATAAGATCACTTTGTTGTCCGTCTGTCTGTCTGTCTGTCTGTTTGTCTGTCAAGAATTTCTATGTCGAGAATGCGTGGAGGTATCAAGCTGAAATTTGAACTGTATACTCAGGTCTACGGTCCCATGAAGTTAAAAAAAATATCAAACTGCTAAGTTTACGTAGAAAAAAGTTACGACCGTTTATTCAGCAAAAAACGCATATTTCGACACACTCAAGGGAATCAAAACCTATAGGGTACTTCCCGTTGACCTAGAACTATGAAATTTGGGAAGTAACATCGTTATAGACTACAAGTACAGGAATAAATCTCAAAACTATACATTTGTAAATAGATCTTAAAAAATAGGGGGTCTATATTTTTATAGGGTGTCGAAATTTCAAATTGAAACTACTAGTTCAAATGGGGTATCATATGAAAGGGCTTGATGTACACATTGCAAAATATATTTTATTTATTTTTTTCGACGCATTATTTCTTATTTATAATGAAAAATATCTAATTTAATAATCATACTACGTACCTACGGAACCCTCGGTGGGCGAGTCCGACTCGCACTTGTCCGGTTTTTTTTAAATGATTTTATTATATATGATGACTAATAATAAAACTCAAATCCAGACGAATCTAAGTTATTTCAATCACTTTAGTAGACCCACGAAAACACCTTGAAATCCCAATTTCATATCGGGTCCTTGATATGAAATTGGGATCATGATGGCTGGTCAATGTACATTAACCACACGAATGATGTTGTAGAAATTGGATAAGCATTCTTATTATTATTTATTATTATAAATGATGCGAGGAGCTCGAGATAAATAAACTCATCCATAGACAGGCTACCGTCGACATTGCTTAACTTGTGTGATCGATTAGACTGACACGCGCAACGACGCCATCGAACTCCCCAACAACTAATTTATAATAAAATTTTCTAATGTTCCAGATGGTATCCGCCCGGCCACGGCGACTTCTACGAGTCCTTCCACAACTCTGGCCTTCTCCAGAAATTCATCAAAGAAGGCAGAACGTACTGCTTCATCAGCAACATCGACAACCTCGGCGCTACCGTCGACCTCAATATCCTGAACCTACTCCTCAACCCCGACCCTCAACGAACCTCCATGGAATTTGTCATGGAAGTCACTGACAAAACCCGAGCTGACGTTAAAGGTGGTACCTTAATCCAATACGAAGATAAACTGAGGCTTCTAGAAATTGCTCAAGTGCCGAAAGAGCATGTAGATGACTTCAAATCAGTGAGCCAATTTAAATTCTTCAATACAAATAATTTGTGGGCGAAATTGGACGCTATCAACCGCGTGGTCGAACAAGGGTCTTTAAATATGGAGATAATTGTGAATAATAAGCATTTGGCTGATGGATTGAATGTTATACAGTTGGAGACAGCTGTCGGGGCAGCCATGAAGTGCTTCGATGGTGGTATCGGTGTGAACGTGCCGAGAAGTAGGTTCTTGCCGGTGAAGAAAACCTCGGACTTGCTCCTAGTTATGTCGAACTTATACAGCTTGTCACATGGTTCTTTGGTGATGTCGACGCAGAGGATGTTCCCGTCGACTCCGCTGGTGAAGCTGGGTGATAATCATTTCGCGAAGGTCAAGGAGTACTTGAACCGGTTCGCGGCTATTCCGGATCTGATTGAGCTGGACCATTTGACGGTGTCTGGAGATGTCACGTTTGGTAGAGGTGTGTCTTTGAAGGTAAGTCCTTTTTATTTATTTTTTATATACTACATTGGGTGTTAAACGAGTATATGGCCCGCCTGATGGAAGGTTATCGTAACCATTCTTTTTTCTTTTTTATATGAGAGGGGTGCAAACGAGCATGTGGGTCACCTGATAGAAAGCAATCACCTGCAATGGAGATCAGCAACATCAAGGATTCGTCCGATACTCCTTCCTTCCTTTCTGGTGACCTCACTCACTGGCAGGAACACAACAACCCAATCATCAACATCAAGAGGATTGTTATTTGGCTGCGGTATTCAGTGAGGTGGAGGTACTTCTCCTGTCGGGCAGCTTAAAAAACACGCTATGCCCTTCTCTCCTCCTCTCTTTTTATTTTTTATATAAACTCTCTCGCAACATGAAATCACTCGCGCGCCGCTACCCTCACTGCAACTTCTTCTTTCCTGGTTACTTCACTAACTCGCAGGAACACAAAAAATCTGATGGAAATTGTTATTTCACTGCTATTCTATGAGGTGGATGTTTTTTCCCAGTCGGGTGGGTAATAATAAAATTACGCTGTCTGCTAAAATTTAAAAAAAAAATACCCCCACAATCACATCAACCCGTATCCATTCCACTGTTGATATGCAGGCCTCCCTCGCTCCGAAGGGAGTTTAGAGCGTACTCTACCACGCTGCTCAATTGCACTGGCGGAGGCCAGCATTTTCAAGTCGCCCAAAGATCACTGCCTTGACTTAACAACTCAGTATCTAATGACAACCTGGACCGACAGATTAACGTGCTCAACACACGGGGAAACTCTAGATAAGTAACCCATCCATAGACAGGCTACGGTCGACGTTGCTTATCTTGTCTATTCAACATCGGTATTGAGCTCCATCTATTCATGCAGTTTTTATAAAACAGGATTTACATAATAACTAGCGGCCCGCACACGCTTCGCTATGGCTCAATCTTCCCATTCCCATTACTGCAGCGCCATCTGCCGGGCTGATTTGTGAATATAAACCATCCACCCAAACGCATACAAAAAAAAAACATTCAAATCTGTCCAGCCGTTTAGGTGGAGTACACGTATACAGTAGAATTATATATATATAAAGATTAGCGACCCGGTGTACTACTGTTACCGACTGTACATAAAACACATAAAAGCTAAAAATTTCAAACTCTATTTCCAGGGTACAGTGATCATAATAGCGAATCACGGCGATCGTATTGACATACCTTCGGGAGCTGTTCTCGAGAACAAGATTGTATCCGGAAATCTACGTATCCTCGACCATTAGGACGGTGGAATTGCAACCTTATTGTTATATTTATAATGTAGATAATTGCACAACCGTAGGTTAGTAGAATATACTGTTAAATACTAAAACTATTATATTTACTTAAAAAATCTCGTAATTATTATGGAGTATTGGGAACGTAATTACGAATATTACGCGTACAAAAATAAAAATAATATTACGTTATTCTAATATTTGTGTCATATTTATTAACGTAATATTCAAATATAGCGAGTTGTAGCGAAAGTAGAAAATACTGATCTAACGAATTAGTCACTCAATAAATTGTTCGAAATGTTTGGATTACGAATATTAATAATGTATAATTTCACGAAATATTTAGTTAATTTTATTGGTTTCTAGTACTGATACATATTAATATTCAATACCAATATTATTATGTTAAAATAATATGTCAGTATGACATTTTATTTTTATATCTGAAACATGAAACATACAGTTAGATAAATACATACCTACATTCTAGAGTTCATATGTCTTATACAATAGGAGCTGAAATTAAACAGCATATGCGCTTTGCTGTACTTCTCTTCATGTAAATCTCTTTCATTTCGTTGTTTCCAATATGCCATAATATGTAAGGTGTAATAAATACTGCATTTCCTTTAGATACAAGTTCAGTACACAAACAACATTTACTATTAAGCCTATTGGAAAAAATAATTATACATTATGTTCCAATTGTATGAAACAACAGATTTTTTTTCTCGATTTAACAAAGATCTCCATAATAAAAGTACTTATTTATATAACTTTATTGCATATGTTATAGTCAATACTCGAAATCTAGGCTCTTCTATGTTAGACTAGTTAAATCTAAAAGCAAGTCGAGGTTAGGTTAGGGTTAGCTTATGCTCAACAATCAAACCACTTGCTTTTGGAGAGGGAGGTGAGGTATCTTAGAAGGCAGGGAATTAATCTTTCACATTGGAACCGTAACGGGTATCAGGGTATTTTCAAAGGTCAATTCAGAGGGTAATTTTATTCATATTTTACCGTTAGGTTTAAACTGAATTCTCAGCCTAAGTTTTTCCTAAAGCTCTTATAGGTATCTCTCAAGTTATCAATATAATTATTTTTACTTTTTATTAATCACTAACAAATTGTCAGTACTAATGAATCTAGGCGGTCCTTAGATTCGGGCATTGACTATAACACATACATAAGAAAATTGAAGAGCATATATACAGAAACGGATTTATCCCTTAAAGGGATCTCTTCCAGTCAATCAATGCCTTGGAGAAGCTGCTAGTAATGCACACTGATCCTGATCTATTTGCAGTATTTTTAGTGCACGCTATAATTGCATGTATATTATGTATAAATATCACGTTCCTATCACAATATCACGTTCCAGTGCTAGTATTTCAGATACGTTCCAGTAACTTGTTCCTTCTATATTTTGCTATCTGGATAATCAATATTATTTGTTAAGGCTTGTCCGCACTAGGGTACAAGTTGCGACGCTTGAGTAGGGACTTGTATCGGGTATATCGTAACTGAAATATGTCTCTATGTATATATATCCATCTGTAGAGCTCAGGGGTGAACTAAGGCCTAGGCATGTGCCTAGGCCCCGTATTTTTTGGGGCCCGAAAATTAGGTAATTAATTTTTATTTTTGAAGTGAAAAGTTTAGTAGGCGCGGAAATACAATGTTGCCTAGGGACCGCTTTAGTCCGCCTCTGGTAGAGCTAGGCTTACGTTATCATACAGGGCCCCTTATAATACCATGTGTACTAACACAGATTGAGGATATACTCAGATAGTTGGACATAGGAATTAAAATTCATATACGTATTTTTTTCCCTACTTACGTAGATTTATTGTTCGTATAGGTGTAACGTTGAAATTGGAATATTAGGAATAATTTATGAAAATAATAATGGGAATGAACGCGATTGTGCATAAGGGTGCAATCTGTTGCCCTACCTGGCTGAAACCTATTTCCATCGAAAATTTTGATTCCAAAACTAAGTCTTACGTTTTAGTTATTGACAGACATCCCAGCCGGTAGACTTCAGGGTTTCTACCAGCTAAGTTAAACACAAGTAGCATAAATCGAAGCTGAAGTTTGATTTTCGCAATCAAATAGTGCAATTAGGGTTGCCAACTATACTGTTAAAAACAGTATTATACTGTTTTTCACTACATTATACTTTTTACTGTTGAACAAAAATAAAGTATACATAATACTGTTTTCAGCATCAAAATACTTAACACTAATGTTAAACTTAGAGCTCATACAATTTTTTTTTTTAAATGAGCTCCACGTTTGTTTTAATTTTAGTTATAATTGTGTAGAGGCATATGAAGTTTTTAAAAAAAGACTATATTAATAAGTTATGCGAGAAGCTCTTAAAAATAGGTATTTAAAACATTAAATAGATAATATACTGTTCATTTTTCTAAAATACTGTTTAAAAATTTTCTCAGACCTCAATATACTTTATTTCTTGTAAAAAAAGTTGGCAACCCTAAGTGCAATGGTAATCGGCTTTAGCTTCGGTGGTACCCTGGCAAGGTCGTCGCCAGCCGATGGGCCAGATGGGGTTATACTAATAAATAACAACAGGAATTAATGCGGGCAATAATTTATGTTAATTCATATATTTAAGACGATGATGTAAGACAAAATTGTTCGAATCAAATCAAAATATCTTTATTCCTTGGACTTTATAAAGCACTTAGAAAATCGCTTTTAAACTTTGTAAAGCAGTTCGAAAATAATATTAATTATCATATATTATGTATAAAACTCATGTATGTGTAAAATATATAATTTGAAATCTAAGTCATTCATATAGCTATTAGTGAAATAATTTTATATTTTTATATTTATTTTTTCGCAATACCTATGTTTATAGTAAAATGTACAGTCAGTCGAAAATATACAGTTTTTTTTATTATCTGCCTTATTAGTTATTATATTTAAATATTAGATTTTATATGGGCTGTGTTCTATGTATATATACTGTTACGTATATTTTTGGCTGATTGTAAGGTATGTTATATTTATGATTAATTGTAATGCTCAAAAAAAAATATTTTATCAATCATAACTGTTTTAGATGATTGCTGCAAACTATTTTATGGTAGTTATAAAACAAAATTTGAAATAGTAAGAAATGTTCTAAAACATTTTTTCGAAAAAATGCATAATTTATAAGTATATTCAGTAAATTAACGAAATTGCTATCGCATCCAGAAAACAGAAACACATAGGTATATGTTTTAGCCCTGCATTTCCCAAAGTGACCCAAAGTGTTTCATTCCGATATGTAAGGGTTCCATTAAAATCTTTATATTAGTAAGGAGTCCACCGAAATCAGAATATATAGACCCATATTTTCTGATTTTCTTGTATACCCTGTATTATAAAGGAAAGGGTAGTACAAGTACAAGTGGTAGGGGTACAAGAAGTAAGTTTGAGGACCTCTGTTTTAGACCTTTTGTATTCAATAACTCTAACCAAGTTATGGATAATACATACGGCAGCTTTTTCCCTTTTTTGAAATATTGAAAATAAAAAACGTTTTATATATACGGATCGTGTTATTACGTAAAAAAATGTTTATTTCGAAAAATATTATACTGTAAATTAGTACGTTATTTTGCACGAAATGTATCAATTATAAACTTGAAGTGACTAATGAATGAGATAATATAATATCTCATTCATAATAATTATAGTTTGGCTGGCCACGGATCGCCAACCCTTGATGTTGTTGATCTCTGTGGGCGATGGTGGATTGCTGGTGGATTGCTTTCTACCAGGTGATCCACATGCTCATTTGTCCCCCTCTCTTATTATAAAAAGAAGAAATCTCTTAAAATTGTTATGATTAATAAAATGAATATACATTTATATATTTACGTGTTTAGGGTAGTATTAGGTGGTTGAATGCATGTTGTGCCATTTCGGTTGGAAATCGTTGTAATAAATTTGTTTAAAAAATATAGAGTATTTTATTGTTACCATAAATAATACTTACAACTAGACATATACAAATATTATACAACATTTAAAAGATATATTATGACTAGTCTTTCTAAAAACATTGATGTAATAAATAGTGATGCTTCGCAAAACGTAACAGATAGCTTCAGATATTGTATTCCTTTCGGGCCCGTGATCCCACCGATTTGACGGTATAAGTACAGTTATCACCACTATATATATCGATATTCTCAAGGTCCCACTGGACTAGATGGTTAATTTAATGTCGATAAATATTAATAATAAACACTTGAGTGTTACTCATATTAAATACCTACTCATGACATCATGAGAATAATAGAATGTGTGCGGCTACGTAGACAAACAAGTTGGATGCGCCGCGCCGTGCGAATTAAAAAGATCTAAAGATCTTTTTAATAATAATAAATTGCGTCGCGTCTAGAGGCGCCATTTATTAAATTACCTTATTTAAGTGAATCTTTTGTTACTACTATTTCTTATTCTGTGCGACAAGTGTATAGTGGTCTACCGTGGCCCTACCAGAAGTAGGTCCATACCACCAGTGGGACCACAGTCCTGAAAGGCTTGTATAAAAGTGGTAGATGACATACATTCATACTGTGGGATGTTTAGAATTTTTCCGTTTCGACAGACAGATACGTTAATGATGTAGAAAGAGATGCACTTATATCTAATTAAGTACGACTATTGTCTTAATTTCGCTGCGTCATAAATTACTCGTAGTATAAAAATAATATCATCGGGCAGCCAATATTTTTTAATGTGATATCATCATCATCATCATCATCTCAGCCATTGAAAGTCTACTGCTGGACATAGGCCTCCCCTATAGATCTCCAATAAGACCGGTTAGAAGCGGCTTGCATCCAGCGCGATCCTACGGTCCTAATGAGGTCGTCTGTCCACCTTGTGGCTGGACGTAAGACGTAATAAGAAATAGCGGATTAGCAATGTGATATGTACACTATAAAATTTGGTGTGAAGAATGTTCACTGCTTTATTGAGTGGAGCGAACGGAATAATGGAATAAGCACTGACCTCCATATATACTTGTATATATCACCACTGTATATATCGATATGGAATAATAATGGAATAAGCACTGACCTCCATATATACTTGTATATATGGAGGTCAGTGCTTATTCCATTATTCCGTTCGCATATATACCTACTTGTATATATGGAGGTCAGTGTGGACTAGGCTCTAGAACCACTGAACCGATTTTAACGAAACTTGTCATAATTAAAGATCTCGACATGCTTGAGGTTTGTGTCGTAAAAAAATTGAGATCGATCATGTCCTTGAGGAATGATCATCAAATACATTTTCCATTGAAATCAGTGGAAAACGTACACTCAGCGAATCTACTCGCTCCACTCAACCTCGATCTTGGCCCCGTGGGCTAGAATCCGACCTAGTTTATTCGGGGTTTAGAGATGATCAAGCAACTGTATTACAAGACTATGGATTTTGCTTTCTTCTAGGAAGTTGTAGTGTCCACCAAGCTGGTTCATTCAAGCATGAGGTTATTGTTTATTTACGCATTTTTTCTTTCAAATATACCCCTATTTATTAAATTAATATTGATCTAATAAATAGAGTAGTACAAAGACAATTGTAGCTATTTAATTTTGAAAAAAAATAATCTTTTCATAATCTGCGTGTTCTACTCGAAATATTAAAAAAAAGATGACCTAAAAACAGGCGGTTAAGCCTGGCGTACACGGGTAAAGTAAAATCTTGATAATTGGCAATCTAGCACAGTAAGTTTTCTAATTTAAGGTATTTTATACCACGAACTGCGAAATTGCGGATTCGACTTCCTTCAGCGCTATTTCGGAACAATTACAAAAGGACAAAAACAGAATCCATATTTCCCGTAACTGGTTGCCAGCTCGCGAGCAATATTACATATATTGTAAGGGTTACAGATGTCCCCAAACTTTTTGTCTCGAGGCAGACAAGGGGTTAAAGGCTGGCAACGGATCGGTGACCCCGTGGTGTTGCTGATCTCCATGGGCGCTGGTGATTACTTTCCATCAGATGTCCCACTCGTTGCCCCCCCCCCCCCCCCCACCCTCACCCTTTTATATAAAAAAAATAGATTTGGATAAAGGGACGGGGGCCCACCACACATTCCCACCACTGTGTCTCCTGTGTAGCCAGGATTAACAGCGGCGACCGACAAAAAAGGCAATGAACAATGAAGTCCATTGCAGTCCCGGGGGTAAAACTACGGCTGTCTTGGAACTCACAACGAATTTAATCAGAAGAAATTAGTAGGAGTAGGAAGCTTTTGGAATTTGACTTCCCCTCTTAGCAATGTGAGAGACAGCAATATGACAAATAAGGCATTAAAAGCCTAAAGAGATGGCTAGTCAAGTGAAGCTCAACTGCCGTGCACCACGGATTTTAAGTTTCTAACACTATTGGGGACCTAAAACATTGAGTTGTTACCTAACACATCGATTCCAATAATATGAATTGCAAAATCGTCTGAACGCTTGGTAATTCTCCCTTGTTGCTACCAAATCTGAATAGTATACTACCCCGGATGTAACTTGCAATGAATTCAACATGTCATCCCGCTCCCGCTGCCAAAGATCACACTCCCAGAGAACATGGTGTGCTGTTTGATCGAATTCAGAATTAGCAGTAGAACACTCGCATAAGGGCGACGGCACTAATTTAAACGAAAAGAGTTTTGCCTTAAAATTGCCATGTCCAGTTAAAAATTGCGCAACGGGGTGGTCAACTTCTAACCACTTTTTCTTTAATCTATCTCTTACCGATTGAAAGAACAGATACAAGTGGCGTCCTTTGGTAGAAGTTTCCCACCTTTCCTGCCATTCAGACAGCAATGTTTCAAATACTTCATTAATAGGTTTAAACAGTCTAACTATTTTTTCACGATCACGAGTTTTCAAGAAATCAGGGACCATATTTTTAGATGTATAGTACATTGAAGCGCGGCGTTGTACTTCTAAGTCTACTGGTAACACACCTGCTAGCACGGGTAGTGCCTCGGTGCTTACAGTTCTATACGACTTACATAAAAATATCAGAGCAAGGCGCTGGCTTTGAAGCAATTTACGACGTGCTGCACCTATAGTAGACCTATCTGCCCACGCAGGTGAACCGTACGTAACACATCCTAAGTATGTGGCGGTATAAATAATTTTTAACGTTTTGAAAGTTAATCCCCACGTAGAAGTAGAAATTCGTGTTAAGGCATAGAAATTCTTTTTCGCTTTTTCACCTACTTGCTTCATGTGCTCGATATAATTAAAATTTCTATCCAAAAGCAAACCCAAGTAACAAACCGAACTTCTATTAGCAATTGATACTCCATTAAAATGAAATCGCGGTGAAACCTGTAAATTTCCCTTAAGCAAGAGTTGATATGTTTTATGTGGCGCAAAATCGAGACGATTACGATAACCCCAATCTGAAATTAAGCCTAGGCTAGTGTTGGCTAGTTTCTCTATGCTATATCTTGAATTAGCATTGATTAATAAGAGACCATCGTCAGCGTAACCAGTTAACGAGCACCCTTCCGGTAAGGGTAGGCTAAAAAAATCATCAAAACCGATATTCCAGAGATACGGTCCCAACACTGAACCCTGGGGGCAGCCCTGCGTGAGCACCTTTGAAGCAACATAATGGCCAAGTTTTAATTTAGTTGTACCATTCAAAAAGTACGATCGAATGAGAGAGTAGATATTGCTAGGGCAACCTCTCACCTTAAGTTTCAGCAACAACATTGGCCACCAAGCATTATCAAAGGCACCTGAGATATCTAAGAAAATAGCTACAACATACTTGCTCTCCGAGAGCTCAACAACTTTGCGCACTGCGAGCGCAGCATCAACAGTGGACTTGCCAATGGTGAAGCCGTACTGATTTTTATGAAATTGCGGGCCACCGGGCAGCAACCGTGGCACAACCAAGCGCTCAAGCAGCTTACCCAACGACGGTAGCAGAGTAATAGGACGGTAGGACTTCGGATCGTCCGGTGGTTTATCACCGCCTTTTGGTATTATTTTTATAACGCCACTTCGCAAAATGCCAGGGAAATGACCTTCTACAATACACCGAGTAAGTATTGTTAGGATAGGTTCAGCAGCTACTTTACAAGCTTCTTTAATCATTCTATTCGTAATCTTATCATCACCGGAGGCTTTATTTGTAGGCAAAGCTTTAACAATAGACATAAACTCATCCATCGACGGTACAGTTGATATTGGGGTGGAAGGGCACAAATCCGCCGCGATCCTAACCTCACGATGGTAGTCACTGTCACTATCGGCGCAATCATCAGGAATTAACGCGTGCAGAATGGTCTCAGCAGTCTCTTCTACACCAAGGGTATGTGAATTATTAAATTTTATATTGGATACGTACGCCTGATCAATCCGCCTATTTGATTTAAATTCGTGATATAGGGGAGACCACGGGCCCTCACTATTTAATCTTTCTACAATACGTTTTAGTAAATTACCTTTCGATTTTTCAACAGCAGCGCGATAGTGAGATCTAGCAATACGCAAGTCACTTAGAGCGGTGTGATAAATTTCGCCTTCGACGTTACGTTTCTTTAACTTTGAGATTTTACGTCTAGCGGCACGGAAATGCCTACGCAACCTAACAAGGGTATCATTCCACCAGTCGCATCGTCTGTTATTAACTATAGGTTTTCGACCTAATGCAACGTCAGCGCAATATACGAATGTGTCAGACATAATTTCAACACTTTCCGTGACTGTAAGTTCACTACGAGTAAAATCTTTGGCGCGGGAAGCGAAAAGTGAAGCAAAGCTTGCCCAGTCAGCGTTCCTAGTTTTATATTGAAAACCTATTAACTGTTGCGGATGTAAGTTATCAACAACTGGGGAGAACTCACACACAATCAGGCGGTGATCACTACAAGAAGCTTCAGGAAGAACGCGCCAGTTTTGTATTCGGACGTCTGCACTAGAAAGTGTGACGTCAATAAAAGACTCGCCCATTGGGCTACTAAAAGTAGGTGGTGCTTCAGGGGTATTGTGAATATGAAGATGCATTTCAGCAATGAACTCTTCAACAGCAGAGCGTCTGTCGGCGTCGGTCGCTCTCAACTTGCCGTGCCATAATGGTGATGATGCATTTACGTCTGCTCCTATAATAACCTTATGACCAGTAAGAGCATGCAATACTCTTCGTAGATGATACAAATGCGAACCCACAGGGTCAGAAAATTGAAAATAACAACTGACTACAAATACTCTTAAATATGGAGATGTTACTTCAGCTACCGCACAGTGAGTGGACATTAGGTGATTGATTGATGTTATAGTAAATCTATTTTGGGGTGTAAGTGGTTTATCAACATATTTGAACCAAAGCCAACTTCACCTGCACGTGGTGCACCCTGCTGACTGACAAACGAAGCTCTGGCGAAAAGAGAGGTAGGGGGCGTCATTGTAAGCTACCCGACTGGGGAATGTACCTCCACCTCACAGAATACCGCAGCCAAATAACGGTTCCCTTGAGGGTTGTTGTGTTCCTGCGAGTGAGTGAGGTCACCAGAAAGAAAGGAAGGAGATGCTGCGTCGGCAGCGGGGGTGGCGGCGCGCGAGCAATATTTTATGTTGCAAGCTTTAATATGGCTACGGTAACCGCTTCACATCAGGCGGGCCGTATGCTTGTCTGCCACCCGACGTAGTATAAAAAAAAAAAAAAAAAAAAAAAAAAAAAAAAAAAAAAAAAAATCCGCCCCTTGGCGCATATATACCCGCGCGCGACTTGTTATTAAGTTGTATAAATTTACTGTTTAATTGAGATCTTTGATACTGTTCCTGAACTAAAACAAGGTCGAGCTTATAGTCCGCAACGAGCTTATCCAACTCAGATGTTGCAATTTTATCGTTGTGTAGATTTAGTTGTGCAATTACGACGTTATCCATAGGTGGTGTTTAAAATATTAAACTCTAACCGTGCTGCGTATGTGGGGCAAGACTCTGACCCGATCTTGTGGTCAGCAGTCTTTTTTTGACGCCTACATGCTGCGCATGTAGGTTTAAAGTCTGCTTCAGACTTCTTCAGACATTCCCGGGAGTCGTGTGCTTCGGCACAGTGGGCACAGGTGGGGTTATTTGCCGAGCAGTATTTGCTGACATGCCCATACTGCTGACATTTCAAGCAACGCACGACTTCTATATCGTCCACGAATCTACAAGTGGCAAAATCTATAAAAATCTTATCTTTTGTCAAAATAAGGTGTTTACGTATTTCCGGAGAGATTTCGACTCCTATCCACTTCCTGCCGTAGGCTGTAGGGCGACGACGTACGATTTTTATAGTATAGATTTGGATAGTATAATATCAATTCAGAACGTATTATGTACCGGTACTCTGTTCACGCGGGACGTTGTTAGTAAAATATAAATTTGTTAAGGAAAACGGATGGGTCGTCCACAATTGTACTTCTAGAAAACAGATAGGTCAGTCTTCAACGGTACGGTCCAATAGTAGTTATGAGAGTTTGATCAGTATATCTCGTCGGGAGCGCTGATCCTGCTGGCAGGTATGCTGACGAGGGCGGAGAGCACGGCGAGGACGGCGCTGGTGGTCGGCATCCACCACAGCGTCGGGAAGTGCAGCAGGCACACGCCCTCGTGGGAGTACATGCATGTTAAATCTATAAACAAAATACCAATGTCAATTACAAGCACATCATTCAGGCAAATATCCCGCGGGGTAACATCTTTACCATCTTCTTCACAATCTCCGCAGCACACCGTATTCCGACCTCAGTGGAACTTTCGTAGGGCTGATTTTTGTGCACTATATGCTGAATTGGGGAAAGTTAACTGGGAAGCGGTATTAAACAGCGATGATGTAGATACTGCTACAGAATTATTTTATGAATTATTGTATAATTGCATCAATAAACATGTGCCAATAAAAAAAAGTAGGGAGTATGCTAGTAAATATAAGTATCCAGTGTGGTACACTCCTGATATAATAAAAAATATAGAATATAAATATTATCATTTAAAAAAAATTAGATTAGAAAATAAAGTTTTTAATCATGAGTTATACAAATATTATAGATGGCGAGTAAAAAATTTAATAAAACAATCTCACGAGCTATATCTAAGAAATACCGAACGAAACATCAACACAGATCCAGCAAAATTTTGGGGATATATTAGAGAGAAGCGTAGAGATAGAGGGCAGTGCGATGAGTACACGTATGACGGCAGAACTGTTAGTGGGCAGCAAGCAGCAGATTGTTTTGCAGATTATTTCAGTTCTGTTTTTCTCAAGGATACACCAACACTAGTCAAGCCGAGCGCTATGCTAGTACGGAGGTAACGACGGGCGCCTCTGTAGACATAGACTCTATTAAATATCAGCAGTTATGTAGGGCAGCTAGAAAACTAAAAAGTCGGGCAGCGATCGGTCCTGATGGGATCCCGTCATACTTAATTAAGGATTGTATTTCGGTTTTAGCACAGCCACTATTACATATTTATAATCTCTCCCTACACAAGGCAAAATATCCAGTGTGGTGGAAAACATCCAGGGTGACACTTGTGCCTAAGGGAAAGTCCAAATCAGATATATGCATGCATAGGCCTATAGCGGTTTTGTCGGGTTTTGGTAAGTTGTTTGAGATTAACATTGACCAAATTATCAGACAACAGATTGGTGCATGGTTACACGAAGACCAGCATGGGTTCCGACGAGCAAAATCAACTACCACTAATTTAATTAATTACGTAGATTATATACACAATGAAATGGATGCTCATCGGCAAGTGGATGCAGTGTATCTGGACTTCCAGAAGGCTTTTGATTTGGTTGATAATGATGTTCTTTTACAAAAGTTTGCATGTATGGGTTTCACTCCTAAACTCCTGAGGTTCTTAGCCAGCTACCTGTCAAACAGAAGTCAATACGTTCGACTAGCAGGGTATGAATCAGCGCCTTATAATACCCCTTCAGGAGTTAGTCAGGGTAGTACGCTTGGACCTACACAGTTCCTAATTATGATCAATGATTTGCCAGGGGTTGTCAAGGCAGCCAACTGTTTAATGTTTGCAGATGATGTCAAGTTGTACTTGGGAATTCGGAGTGCTCATGACGCGGAAATGCTTCAGAGAGATATAAATGCTATTGAGGGGTGGAGTTTTTCAAATAAATTGCCCTTAAATGTAACTAAGTGTCAAATAATTACTTTCTCCATGGTTAGACACCCTATTAGGCATTCATACACCCTTCATGGTGTACCCTTGGCGCTAGTGGAAGAAATTCGAGACCTTGGACTAACGCTAACTCCGACACTAGACTTTCACTCACATGTGCGGGCGATATGTAATCGTGCGAGCAAGACTCTGGGTTTTGTAATGAAAGTCTCTCCGCAGTTTTCAAGTACGAAAACTGCAATATTACTATATAACGCCTACGTACGTAGTGGACTAGAATATGGCGCTGTTGTGTGGAATCCATATGAAACGAAATATGTTCTTCAAATAGAAAAGGTCCAAAAAAAATTTGCTAGATATATTTATAAAAGGCAATATGGGTATTACCCATTTCTTTACCCATCTCTTGTTGTAGGAGGTATGGTGGGGATTAATACTCTAGAGTTAAGACGTACAATTCAGCAGATAGTGCATTATTATCAGCTTCTTAGATATAAAATACAGGATCCGAAAACATTGGAACGTATTGGGCTAGTTGCACCTTCGCGCAGTAGTGGTGTGGAGGGGCTGCGTCGCCGGCATCGGCTGTTCACTAACACCGTGGCACCTGTGCGCACTTGTCGCGCGCAGAATGCACCTACGGCACGTAACTTATGAACGAAATTCATAAGCGATGCCCGGATGCCGACGTATTCGCTGATACTTTATATCAATTTATAAACAAGTGTTTAAATTCTTTGTAATTATTTTTTTTTCATAATATTGTATCTTAAGCTATGTACATGAGTGTTTTGGTTACATAACTGTAAACTTATGTATGTTATCGAAGAAATAAATAAATAAATAAATTCAAATTCCGCCAACCTTGATGAACTTGGCATTATAGAGCGTCTATCCACCTCGGTGGAAAGTCGTATATTGCGATTCTTTGGACATGTTAGTTGGCGCGGAAACGACTCCATAGAGAGACTTGTTGTCAGGGGAGGGTTGAAGGCATAAGATCACTGGGCAGATCCCCCATGCGTTGAATCGATCAGGTGAAGGCGGCGGTGGGCGCCCCGGTACACGAATGTACCCGATTGACAACCAGCAGGCAGAGGTGGTGAGACATCGTGAGGCGAGTCCTATCTGCTTCCTCATCATGATAACGATGACCACTTTGGCAAGAAAGAAGCGACAAAGAAGACATCACATCAATACATATAGTGCGAACGAAAAAATAAGAAACTTGACCACACGAACAGAAGTGAAAACTTCATTTCTCTTCATCTCTCGCTCCGTCTCGCTCACTCCCATCCGATGAGTTGTCGTTTTCACTTCTAACCATAGACTTAGGATTCTTCGCTATGGGCCAAACACACGCCGTTTTTATGGATGTTTTTTTAAATTCTTAGATAAAGCTAGCAAGAAATGGATTATTGCAGTGATAGGCCCGAGAAGGATCCATAATAAGTAACGAAAGAGCCTTACGACTTATAAGCATGTAGAGCAGGCCACCACAGATTTGCGACAGCAGCGCCATCGCGCTGAAAGCAGTGCCAACTGCGACAGCCTTGTCGTTGTGGTCCACCGCACGGAGGAGCACCATGCCTTGCATCAGTAAGGACGATCCTGTGGAGGATACGATTAATTATCTCCATCTCTAGTAGCATCGTACCGTACCTATCGGATGCAAAATCACTTAACTACCATGTACAATAGATATGCAGTTAAGTGAAATTAATGTAGGTATGTATGGAAAAAAAATACAAATATGAATATAATACTTATCTATCTAAAAACATATATGAGATACGTATTACTTTTTGTAAGATACAGAATTGGGTTGTTTCTAAATATACTCGTATAGATAAGTGTGCAGGGAGCCTACGGCAGCAATCGTTTGCTAGCCGCTTATTAAATGCCTTATTAACTATATTGCTTATTTACCACATTGCCAAGAGGTTCAGCAAAATTTTTAAAAGTTTCCTACTCCTACTAATTTCTTCTGATTTAATTTGTTGTGAGTTTCAAGGCAGCCGTAGTTTTACCCCCGGGACTGCAGTGAACCTCATTGTTTTTCTAGCTACACAGGAGACTCAATGGTGGGAACGTGTGACGTGCCCACGTCCCGTTAAAAATGCTTCCTATTTCTACTAATTTCTTCTGATTTAGCAGCCGTGTAGTTTTACCCCTAGGACTGCAAAGGGCTTCATTGTTCTTTGCTTTTTTGTCACCCTAATCCTGGCTACACAGGTGACCCAGCGATGGGAATGTGTGATGGACTGTTCCGGTGTGTGGAATAGGAGGCGAACTTAACTGATCTGTTAAATATGATTAATCTTACCTGATACTGCCAGGACCACAGCGAAGAAACACAGGTACAGTGTGTACATGGTGCGACATGACAGCAGAGTGCACGCGCCTTGCACGCCGTGCTGCATTATGCCGCATGTGCAGTTGGTGTACAATCTAAAAAAATAATATAATACTCCTATTATAGAAACATAATTTTTAACAAAAAAAAAGACCAACAAACAGTGGGTAGATACAGACTGATGATGATGATGATGAAAAACATATGGGACCAATCTGGAAGTATACTCTTTCAAATAAAAAAAGATTTTTTCAAATCAAATTAGTTGTATAGTATACATACCCCAAGCCGCCAATTTCATCTGAAACTGAACAGCCGGCGTGGCAAGGAGAGAAGTACGACGTGGATGTATCCGGGTTACATATTGGCGCAAATCCATACCGCTCTGAGTTACACCTGGAAGAAATAATATTATAGCTTAAATATATTATATATACTATAATGCAATTTTGTGAACTGCCCGACTGGGGAAGTACTCCACCTCACAGAATACCGCAGCCAAATAATAATTTCCTGATTCCTTGATTTATTGAGGGTTGTTGTGTTCCTGCGAGAGAGTGAAGTCACCAGAAAGAAACGAATTGCGAGTGTGGCTGCGTGCGAGTGATATATCATGTTGCAATAGCTACGGTAACCGGTTCACATCATATGGGCCGTACGCTTGTTTACCACCCGACGTAGTATATAAAAAAAGTTTAGTAGTAGTGATCGTGTTTACTCAGTAAGGAATCTGGAGCTCAAGAACGACTGAGCCGATAAAGTTGTCACAAACAAACCGAAGTCCAATTTTCGGTGGCAACAAAAAAGTCCCTTCTCCCTTCAATCTGAATCGACTTTAACTTAGATTACCATCTAAGGACGAAAGACGAAAGTTCGGATTTTCGTAGGCCCCATAGGCTACCGCCTATGGGGCCTACGAAAATCCTTTCGAGTTTTCGAACTTTCGTCCGATACTTTGGATTTCCACTTCGAAGTATACTCCCTGGTCTCTACGAAAACTTACCCACATTGCGAGCTACAGGCAGGCTGCTCGTACTCCTCTACGGCGGTGCCCTGAATGTCTTCTATACCGCAGCTGAACGCAGCCAGGCAACAGAAGAAGATCGCCGCGAAGATGGCCACCACGCCGCCGACCCTGGCTGCTGTGTTCGCCTTCACGCCGTCATTACGCCGGACGGAGAATCGTACCCGGAATATCTGGCATTTCGACAAAAATACAATACATGGAGCACACTAAAAGTTTTGCACTTCTAGCTAATCGGAACTATTTTAATTTGGAATGTTATATTTTTTTTAACGACTTGGAACCTTCTTAGTACTAAAAAAAAAATTGGCGGGAAATCATTTGTCAATTGTTTTTTTATCACACCTCAAAGTTCGCAACGAAAATGGAATTAAGTCGAAAAGATTTTAGAGCGATGATTTTTTATGTTTTTAAAAGTTCTCTCTCTCCGCAAGACTGTGCCGCTCGTCTTCAAAATGCTTTTGGGAGAGAAGCACCTTGTTTAAGCACCGTGAGGCGATGGTTTGCTGAAGTTGAAAGAGGTCGGGTTTCTTTACATGACGAATTTCGTGGAGGGCGGCCTTCAACTGCCGTCAACGAAAATAATGTGGCTACTGTTAAGCGGCTAATTGAAGCAAACCCGCGGATTACCTATGAGACAATTCAAGGACTATTGGGGATTGGTATGAGCCAAATTCAGAAAACTTTTCACGAAGAATTAAAAGTTCGGAAACTTTGTTGTTGTTGGATCCCTCATGAACTGACAGCGGAGCAGAAGCGGGCTCGCGTGGAATGGTGCTCACAGATGCTACTGAAGTACGACCACGGACATTCTAATGCTGTTTATGACATTGTCACAGGAGACGAAACGTGGATTTATTGTTTTGAACCCGAAAAAAAACAGCAATCTTGTGAATGGGTGTTTGGAAATGAGAACAGGCCAACAAAAGTGAGGCAGGCGAGAAACGTTGGTACAAAAATGATCGCGATTTTTTTCTCAGCTACGGGTCCCATCTGCACAATTTCACTTGAAGATCAAAAGAGTGTTAATGCTGAGTGATATTCTACCATTAGTTTACCCAGGGTGTTAGAAAAAGTTCGCGAAAGACGACCAAAAAGCCGTGTTCTCCTACATCATGACAACGCTTCTTCACACACGGCCAACAAAACAAAGTCATTTTTAGCTTCCGAAAAAGTACAACTGGTCACCCATTCTGCACATAGCCCCGACCTAGCACCCTGTGATTTCTGTATTTTCCCCAAAATCAAAGATTTGATGAGAGGTTTCACTTTTACCAACTCCGAAGAGTGATAGCGTTCAATCAGCACGTAGAAAACATGCCTTCAGATCTGTGGTCCTCCTGTTTTAAAAAATGGTTCGATCGCATGAAAAAATGTTTAAAATGTAAAGGAGAGTATTTTGAAAAGCAATAAACATAATACTTTGGTTATAACATGTTGTTTTTCTAAGTTACGCAAAACTTTTAGTGCGACCTACGTATACCATAGCCATTCCGCAAACTTTTTGTGTTTAAGGTACATCTAGGAAAACGAAATTTTTTGGAGGTAATATATAAAATAAATAAAAACAGGTAAATAAATAAAATAATAAATTAACATCGGATGCGCAGCATGCGCCACCATAGCGAAATTTATTTATCTTATTTATTTTGGCCACTTTCCCGAATTGATATCGGAAAACCAAGGTCACTTTATATTACTACTTTTTGATGCTCTACACGAATCCGAAGTCAGAATTTCGAAATTTTGAGTTTCATGGCAACGGACGGACAGACAGAACGATCGGACGATTTTTTAAGCTCAATAAATTTCGCTGAAAATCAGTTGTTATTTGTGTATGTATTTTTCCTCTGTCCGTCTATTTAGCTTTATCAGATATAAAAAAAACCATAGATAGATTGTAACCTTATTTTTCCGGGGCACACCAACTAATGACCACGGTACACCAGTTTGCCGCGGCACACACTTTGCGGAACACTGGCCTAGGGAACGCTTGGCCCCTATGGAATCAACCTTTGGGTTAATAGGTGATATGAAGAAGGAAGTCACCATCTTCAGGTCTACGTTCGAAGGTTGTAGCGATGTGCTACCGTCGTGCTGACAAGTGGAAAATACATCACGTACTCCATACAGCATCTATACCTACATCGTGCTTCGGAGGGCGCGTTAAGTCGTCGGTCCCGGCTGTTGCTATTAGATGACAGTCGTTTTAAACCAAGTCAGTGGCGTGGTTGGCGGTGGTAAGCCTTTAGGCGGCTTACCACCGCCAACCCGCAGTTGAGCAGCGTGGTGGAATATGCTCTAAAAACCTAACTAAATAAACTAAAGTTAATATTATAATCTCTATTAGAGATAAGCTCGCCTTTGCATACCACATTTGTAAACTTTAGTAACCTTTTTTTCATGTGAAATAAAGAAAATAATTAGTCTCTTCTAAAAATCACATATGTACCTACCTGTTATTTAGTTTGTTCATTACTCAACGCTGGTCTTACTACAGCCGCAACAGGCCTCCTTTGCTTACCAGTAGTCCAACGGAGAAGCCAAAACCTACGCCTACAGTGAATGCGCCCCTGTGCACCATCCTTCCGGTTATATCACAGGATTGCGAGTCTCTCGCCCAGTAAACCAACCAGACGAGAGAACGTTTCCACACCGCTCTTGCGCTCGGTAAACCAACCAAGCACACAACAGATTGGTAGCAAACAGATTGCCTAAGTAGCCTGCAAGCAGGCTAATTAGGCACTCTTAAGTCGAGTCAAGACAGAACAATCGTGCGGGGCATGCGAGGTGAGGGAGGGCAGGCCCGTACCGACCGAGACCGATACACATCATTACAAGATGATACACTATTAATACGCTTTTATTTTTTAATATTTCATTTTCTTTATACTATGTCGGGTGGCAGACAAGCATACGGCCCGCCTGATATGAAGCGGTTACCGTAGCCATATTAACGCTCGCAACATAAAATATAGTTCGTGCGCCGTCACCCCCGCCGCCAACGAAGGATCTCCTTCCTTTCCGGTGACCTCACTCATTCGCAGGAACACAACAACCCTCAAGGGAATTGTTATACTGTGAGGTGAAGGTACATTCCCCAGGCTTACAATTACGCTCCCTACCTCTCTTTTCGCCTGAGCTTCTTTTGCCAGTCAGCAGGGTGCACCGCGTACAGGTGAAGTTTGTTTGGGTTGAAAGATCATGATGAACCACTTATTTTTTAAATTTAAAGTTTTTAATGACGTTTTAATGTTTTAATGGCACATGTCTACCTGAGACCACGGCATTTCGCGAAACATAAAAAAACCTTGGTTTACTTTAGTATAATTAGGTTTACATAAATTGTAACTCACCATGATGAAGAAAATGATGACCATAGGCCTGTAGATGGTCCCCAGCAGCGCCGGCGTGCGGGGGTCCATTCTGTAGGCTTCAATGTGGTAACGGGCCTTGGGACGTGAAGTAATTAGAAATAATATCAGTTATCTAGTATTCATAGTACAAGCAATGTTTTAACTTAAAGTACCTAATACTATCGGGGACTTAAAACTTTTAAGTCACCGATAGTATTAGGTACTTAAAATCCGTGGTGCAGGGCAGTTGAGCTTCAATTGACTAGCCATCTCTTTAGGCTTTTAATGCCTTATTTGCCTTATTGCTGTCTGTTATATTTCTAAGCGGGGAACTCAAATTCAAAAAGGGAACACACATTCCCACCACTGTGTATCCTGTGTAGCAAGGATTGTTAATCCTGCGGCGACCGCCAAAAAGGCAATGAACTGTGAAGTCCATTGCAGTCCCGGGGGTAAAACTACAGCTGCCTTGGAACTCACAACGAATTTAATCCGAAAAAAATAGTAGGAGTAAGAAGCTGGCCGTGTGGTTTCCGGCAGACTAGAATAGAATCACTCCGTCTCTTCCCGTGTATGTCGTACAAGGCGACTATACATTACAGACGAAAATACATTGTAAAACATCGATCAGGCCTCCCCAACCCGTCTGGCCAGCGTGGGGAGTGTAGGCCAAATCCTCCTTCTTTCTGTAACGGACGAGAGAGGGTCGTGCTCCTGTAGTGGTGACTAAAATGACCTGATGATGATGATGATGAAGCGGTAAAATTTTTGAGCTTGTTTGGTTGTAGCGGGGTAATCTCTGGATCTACTGAACCGATTTTTAAAATTCTTTTACCAATACAAAGTCACGTTATTTGTGGGTGGCATAGGCTATATATTAACCCGAAAACTGAAGAGACATTTTCGTAAACGCAGGTGAATGCGCCGGCGGAAGCTAATATAGTACAAAAAAAAAAAAACTATGTTGTGTTGATAGAATTACCTGTATGTAATCTGGGCTGTAACCAACGTAACAGAATATGGCGGCATTCATAAGTGACAGAGCTCCAATTTGCATGAAAATTCTCTTGTTGCGTAGCACCCGCCAGAGAGATGGGAAAAATCCTGAAATAATATTAAACAAAACATTATGCCAAAGTCGTTCAGGGTAACTTCTGTCAGTCCTCACTCCTATAATTGCATAGGGTGGATGGCTCTCTTGTTCACACTGCAATGGAGAAGGTCAATCTCTTGGGCTCTCTTTTCGCTTCCAATTCGACGTTTGATGACCTCGGGATGAAAGCTCTGTCATTGAAATTCGGTTCACGTAAAAAGCTTTTTTTTTTTTTTTTTTTTTTTTATACTACGTCGGGTGGCAGACAAACATACGGCCCGCCTGATGTGAAGCGGTTACCGTAGCCATATTAACGCTCGCAACATAAAATATCGCTCGCGCGCCGCCACCCCCCCTGCCATCGCAGCATCTACTTCCTTTCTGGTGACCTCACTCGCTCGCAGGAACACAACAGCCCTCAAGGGAACCGTTATTTGGCTGCGGCATTCTGTGAGGTGGAGGTACATTCCCCAGTCGGGTAGCTTACAATTACGCTCCCTACCTCTCTTTTCGCCAGAGCTTCGTTTGTCAGTCAGCAGGGTGCACCGCGTGCAGGTGAAGTTGGCTTTGGTTCAAAGATGTTGATGAACCACTTACACCCCAAAGCTGTCTGTAGAGCACTTTTCTCCCTGGATGTCTATAAGCAAATCAAAGTCAATCGGACCTGCACGTTGTGCACCCTGCTGACTGACAAACGAGGCTTTGTCGAAAAGAGAGGCAGGGCATAGCGTATTTTTTAAGCTGCCCGACGTGGAAGTACCTCCACCTCACAGAATACCGTAGCCAAATAACAATTCTCTCGAGGGTTGTTGTGTTCCTGCGAGTGAGTGAGGTCACCAGAAAGAAAGGAAGGAGTATAGGTTGGCAACGGATCAGCGACCCACATGCTCATTTGCCCCCCTCTCATATATTAAAAAAAAATGTAAAAAGAAGTCGAGTGGGCTGAATGGTGTCTCATCCATTGTATTTAAGATATGTGCCCCGGAATTAGGCCCTATTTTAACATGCCTTTTTCAGTACTGCCTATTCTCTTGGCTTTGTATCTGGTTCTTGGAAGGAGGCATAGTCTGCTGCATAAGAGGTTTTTAGTTGGTTTTCTATTCAAACTCGTCGAAATGTTACATACCGTCATCAAGTTTGCTCTCATGAGGTTCATATTGCGGCATCATCCTCGGGAACAGAGTGAAGAGGACTGCGAACATAAGAGTGAGCATGGAGAGGGACAGATGTGCCTCCCACCAGTCGTCCCTGTTCGCTCCTGGCTCCAGCAGTGTCTGGCCGCTGAGCCCGAGGGACAGACGAATTGAGATTAGGATTCCTGAAATGAAAGAAGGAAGAATTTATGAGTATTAATTTTCTTTCAGTAGTATTCAGTATGTAAGTTTAGATAATATGTGCTATTCAATTTAATTTGTTTTAATTTAATTGTGTTATTTAATTTAATTTGGTTTGTTTTAATTTAATTTAATTGTGTTATGTAATTTAATTTATTTATGACTTATGATATTCAATTTAAAATATTTTAATAATTATTTACAATTTAATGTTTTATATGTAGCCTTTGACAAGCGCATAGGCTTGCTGTAATGCTTGTCAAAAGGAAGTAAATAAATAAATAAAATTTCTTTAAATTCTTTTCTTTTTGGTTGCCGTCTGTGGGGACAGGAGGGCTGGCTCTTGCTTTACTCAAAAAGTCAGTATTGCCATTGAGCGAGGAAACGCAGCCAGTGTTCTTGCCTACCTGCTGCATGGGGCCGATATTTTTGAGGAATAGTTAAGTTTTTTTTATTAGTTTTATTTTTAAGTAATTTTTATACACTTTAGTTTAGTTCGTGCTTTGTTATTATATAGTTTGAATTAATAATAGTTGATTATGAGGTAGCAATATTTTCCAACTAGATATTCCCAGGAGACTACAGTATGGGGTTCTTCTAGAAAGGCCTAAAGCGGTTTTTAAAGGGTCGGTAAAATCGGCGTGGCAAGGTGTCGCAAGAGTCCATAGATTCCGATGAGTACTTACCATCTTATCGGGACAACCTCATTTTTCAAATATACAAACGTGTGTATATGAATATGAACATAGGTGAAATGGTAAACAGAGGATTTTAATAATTTGTTTTTTTTTTCAACCACGTGTTCCCACTAGTGATGTGTCGTCGACGGGTTTGCCGTCAACGAAACGAGACCGTTTATCCTCAACGTTAAACTAGTTTATAAAACAGTCTAATCACTCATTCTCACCACTGTGTCTCCTGTGTAGTTAGGATTAATTACGGTGAACATCAAAAAAACAATGAAGTCCACTGTAGTCCTGGGAGACGAGTAAAACTACGGCTGCCTTGGAACTCACAAAGAATTGAATCAGAAGAAATTAGTAGTATAATATCAGGTCATTCAAATAACAAAACGTCTAACTACCCAAGATTTATATTTAGCACAACGCCTAGTTACGAAATAGTCTTCGTAGCAAAACGTCTAACTATTGAAACGTTACATTTATATAGCAGAACGTCTAAGTAGCAAATAGTCTATTCGCATAATGGATCTGGATATTTGCAAAAAGACATTTATTTTTTTTGATTTAGTGGTATCATTAGAATAGTTTGATGAAATGGCAATTCGATATTTTTTGTACGATTGCTTTATTCGAAGCCACAAATACATCAAAAGTTGGGCGTTTTGCTGCTAAACTTTATACATTAGTAATAGATTACCGTGTCAGAGCGAAGAGAAGATCTATCAAGACCACAGAATATAAATAGTTAGCTTGTTATTTAGATTTCTGTGATCAAGACATAGGTAGGTATTGAAAGGAATTTTCCAAAAATGTCCAAAATTTGGCCTTTTTGCAAAGACATTCAGTATGTTAAATAAATTAGTTTAGGGAAACACGAAAACATTTAATTTTTTTACATTTATAGAGATACATTTCCTGCAATAAATCAAAGTTTACCGTTTTATGAGGATAAAGCGTGATGATAATTTCGTAGTGAGAGACACGTAAATTAATTTAATGTTATCTAAATCCTATAATCAATTATCTATATATCTATGATATAATCATGTGTTTTAATTGTCAACACCTTGTGAAAATATTTATACGTAAATAATCCTTCCTAATATTATGAACGCGATAGTTTGTGTGTATGTGGATGGATGTTTGTTACTTTTCCATGCAAAAACGATTCAATGGATTTTAATGAAACTTTACAATAACATAGCTTATACATCAGAATGATATAGAGGCTATAATTTATAAACTTATTGTGTGTACTGTCTAATAATATAAATAACGGGTTTCCATAACCTTTTTATGTTTTTCTTTAGAGTATACACTTTGGTGTATAATTTCATTCAAATCGATTTAGCTGTTTAGTCTATATATATATATAACAAAATAACAAAAACTCCGCTTGTTATGAATTCTAAACAGGCTTCTTCTATACTATATATATAAAAATACTTCTCTTGGTTAGTTTACTGCAATTTCCGTATAAAATTGCTGATTTCACAGCTGATAATAAAGTAATTAATTTTACTGTCTGCAATGGCTAAAGAGTGATAATGGGGTTAGAGCGAACATCACGTAAGAGGATTAAAATGCTAACTAGTGCCATCGCTGATTATAAAATTGTAGTCAAACGATTATTAAAACGAAAATAATACAACACTATTATAATTATAAATTAGCTAATTTAATTAAACGGGGCACTCACGTATTTTTTTTTTACATCGGGAAATCCGATTAGTTTCTATCGCAAACGGAGTTTTACATTGGGACCAATATTCAAACGCGCCCAACTCTCTATCGCGACGAACTCACCTATGTCTTCGGAAGAGAGGTCGCTTATTGCTTAATTGCTTTCACCATAAGGGTAAAAATATCTGCGCTGTATTACCTTTTGTCTTCTACCTTAAGGTTGTCTGGAAGAGGTCGCTCGACGATCGAAGTCCGCCTACTTAATATTTTTCACTGATGTATTTTTCTTTTCTTTTTTTTTTGGTATATTATTAATAAATATTTATTTTAAATTAATAAGGTGGGCAATCCACAAGCTTTGGAGAGACTTGGTCTCTACACCCTAGCTAGAAACTCAAACTCAGAACCACTTCGTCGTCGGCCACGTTTGTTCACAGGCCCGGCGCCCGTGCGCACGCGTCAAGCTGAAAATGCTCCCACGGAACGAGCTATTGCTGTGCTGAATGGACTCCACCAGCACTGTTTGGATGTTGACATATTCGTAGATAGTATTACAAAAATAATTAATTTGCTATGTATAAGTAGTAATATTTATAATATTACTACTGATAATAGCAGAAAATTATGATTATATTGTTATTTAATTACCGCATAGATGCATTGGCAAAATTAGCTGTAAGTCTATACATGCATGTTTTGATAAATAAATAAATAAAGTATATTGTATTGTAAAAACTGATAGTATCACTATTATTCTCCAAACTCGTCTTTGGTATTTTAAGATGACGATGTCTTGAAGATGAAGATGTCTTGAAGGCAGGCAACTGGATTTGTCTTAGGAATTCCAATACATACGAATGTAGTTTTTGACTACCTGATATTTTATATGGCAGTTGCCGTTACACGAATTGTTATTCATATTGTAACAGGAAAAAAATAGTTAGATAATTTATATTTATAGCCATACAGGACAGAATTTTCTACATAGGAACGAAAAATAGAGTTGCGCGCGTTTACGTATGAAATAAGAGGTAACATCACTATGGAATTATAAACGATTCTTCATCAATATAACATCATAACATCACTTCTCCAACATTTACAAGCCGACCAAATTAAGAAATTATTTAGATAAAATTTATAAAACTAAAGTACCTAAAATTAAATAATACTTAAAATTAATAAATAAATAAATACGTCTAAATTAAAACTAATTAAAAAAAACTAAAAACAAAACTAATTTAATAAACCGCTGCCCGTAGGCAAAGTTCCCAATATGCTGGCCCCGTTGCCTCGTTGGATCGCAACACTAATTCTTTGTGCAAAGTAGAGGCCAGCATTTTGGTCATGAGATGTTTCGACCAGACGCGACGAAAGTTTTTTAAAAATTTTTTTGGCACTCGGCCCCCATGGCCCCAACGTTTCCACCCCAAATGGCTCAAATATGTAACCGCTATCGAGGCTACTATATTTGCGCCTTTTGAGGCATTCAGCAGATCAGCCGCCGCGCCAGCCCTATTTTGTGTCCTGAGAAGATGAGACGGTGCAAGTGTATCAGCACAAGTTGCGTCCCAAACTAAGGGCCGCCCCATCTTCCAAGGTACCAACTTGTAAAACGTAACAAAATTAAGCAAAAGAATCGAAATCGGGTTTATGGCTGTTTTTCTGTTTTTGGTGAGGTAAGCTATCACTCTAACTCCTCTTAAAATATGTTGAAAACTTACCAACGAAGTACGGTCCGTTCTGAGGCTCATGGTCATCCAAGTAGGTTAGTCCGTGCGACCAGATTGACACCTTGGCCATAACACTCAGCACGGCAGTGATGACGAGCATGATCGTCCGTGGGACGATGTTGGAGTCCGTTTCTCCCATGTTGGTTGGTGCAGGAGCATTGCAAAGACCTGGAATCAATATTAGAATATTTTTTTAGATAAGGCAAAAAAGCTTGTGGTTAAATAATCGCTATAGACATCCACAACTAAGAAAATTGTGGACCCTTTGCCGGCTAATACAGTTAACCAGCTTGCGCTCGCGACTTCGTATGCTCGTATCACAGTATCTAACCCTAGACCTCATAAACAACCTACGTGCCAAATTTTGAAACTCTAGACCCAGCTGTTTGGGCTATGCGTTGATATGTCAGTCAGTCATTCAGTTAGTTTCTTCTTATAAATATATAGACAAGGGTTCTACACGGCTATATGGTCCAGCAAAGTTGTTGGATTCCTACAGGTAAGGTAAATATATTCTTAAAGAAACAATTACCTACAAATAAGTACTTGATAAAATAAAGTCAGTAGCCTTTGAGCGGCTTGAAAATATTGACCGCCAACCCGCAGTTGAACAGCGTGGTGGAGTATGCTCTAAACCCATTCAATTGAGGGGAGACCCATATCCCAAATGTGGGATGAATAACGGTTGACAACGACTTGATAAAATCAATCTTCTTCACTATTAGGTATTCCAAGGAGGTTAATAACCTGACTACATTAGGTTCATTTGCATTGGTCTATCGACATCTTTGTCCCTTGATATCTTGAAATGTCGAAAGTAGAAATGGCTTAACAGATATATAAGAACCTCTTACCAACGCCCTGAGGGTTTGGTACTGCGAAAGGGAAGGCGAGTACAAGTAGAGACACCACAGCAGTAAGTCCAAGCCAAAAGGTAAGCGCCAGATGCCGACGTTTTTTTCCGTACCAGGCCAAAAGTGGAGCGAAGATGAACTCCGCGCCCGCCGCTCCCAAAGACACCCATTCTGAAAGATGACACAAAATTAGTCTGATAAAGGTATTCAAGAAGATAATAACTGAGGTTTATATGATAGTGTGGTAAATTGAAAGGAAGTTGCAAGAGCTCTAATAGTTATAATTACATGATAGATGTTAGAAAACTAGAGGTTTCCAAAAATAGTGTTTCTGTAATATGACGGTTTTAACTTGTAACCTTCCTAGATTTTATGTTTATTTATTAAGGTTGACTGTACACATTTTCAATGAAACCTTAATACAGGGTGAATGATTCGATTAGTTTGACCACGAGGAAGCATAATTTCTCGTAGTCAGTACTCGTAGTTTAGGGGTGTAAGTGGTTCATCAACACCTTTGAACCAAAGCCAACTTCACCTGCACGCGGTGCACCCTGCTGACTGACAAACGAAGCTCTGGCGAAAAGAGAGGTAGGGAGCGTAATTGTAAGCTACCCGACTGGGGAATGTACCTCCACCTCACAGAATACCGCAGCCAAATAACAATTCCCTCGAGGGTTTTTGTGTTCCTGCGAGTGAGTGAGGTCACCAGAAAGGAAGGAGATGCTGCGTTGGCAGCGGGAGTGGCGGCGCGCGAGCGATATTTTATGTTGCGAGCGTTAATATGGCTACGGCAACCGCTTCACATCAGGCGAGCCGTATGCTTGTCTGTCATCCGACGTAGTGTAAAAAAAAAAAAAAAAAAAAAAAAAGTCAAACCAGTTGGACAAAATAGTTTGACTACTAAATTCCCTTTCAATTTACCACACAGTCCTGTAGAAAACCCATGTCAGATGCACTTAAACATTCCATCTTCACGGTTAGGTCAAAATTGGTTAACATCCAAATTTCTTTAAATAAATTATTATTATTTAAATAGTTGTTTTCGACTAACTTGCCAGAATATTATAAATATTAGAAAAAAATGGAAAAGTTCACCTCCCCGCCTAGGTAGGTTTTGAACCCACGACCTCCCAGAGCTACCAGTGTTGGTGACGAATTTTTGCATTTTATATTTTACTGCATAAGTCACAGTGTGGCGCCATCTACATACATATTAAGTATTACACAACTGAACAATTCTTTAAATAAATTCCACTAAAATTAAGAGCCTAATTTAGATTTCCTTATTTTATATTTATAACGAGCAGCTGTCCGCGACCTCGTCCGTATGGACTTGTGAACTTAACTTATAAACGATTTTTATTAGTGACTCTTCTTGTACTCGAAAGTGCGTATCACACATGGCAAGCAGTACAACTGTAAAATCGCATCTAATTTATTATTGTAATTATCGCGTGTAACACGTACAAAAGTACAGACAGAAAATACTCTATTACTCTTGTAAAGTCCTTTAAAAATTAAAATCCGATCTGCATTATCCTCAGATGCAGCAATTCTAGGTAGCTACATAAATCATAAAACATATGAAAATTGTTGGTCAACCTACTAGTGATTAATAGGGGATGGAAGCCAGCCTCTGCGTCCCTCTTCAACAATAAGTACACGTTGGCGTCCAGAAGAATGAGTATGAGCAGCGCCCCCTGCAGGAACAGGTCGAACCTCGGTATCGTCAGGATGTATGTGCGGAGGAAATACCATAGCTTGAATAATACTGGAAATAAAAAATATATTACGCAAGGTTCAAACTTATTGAACAATAATGATATAGGTTCCAGGACTATTTGAAGAAATACATTTTGGAATCGGATGAGTACTACACAGGTATTAAGGTATGTAGTAAGTACTGTTGTAACAAGTAGTGTCACTGTGCCCTATCCTCGTGGACATACAATAATTTAATTAATGTTTACATATAAACAATCTAAAGTGATACTAAAATTTAGAACAACTAAACACAGAATCTTAATGTCAGTCTTTTACGCACAAGCCATCAAAATAAATTTAAAAAGTTACTTTTCTTTACATCTGTATAAAAACAAATGTATCGAAAAATAACTTTTTTCCATTTCGATAAGGCAGCAAGCAGGTTGCAATGCCAATGCATTGCAACTTTGCAAAAAAAATCTACATAATCTGTGAGTCGCGCATGCGCACCACGCACGAGGTAGGGAGCGTAATTGTAAGCTACCCGACTGGGGAATGTACCTCCACCTTACAGAATACCGCAGCCAAATAACAATTCCCTTGACGGTTGTTGTGTTCCTGCGAGTGAGTGAGGTCACCAGAAAGAAAGGAGATGCTGCGTTGGCAGCGGGGGTGGCGGCGCGCGAGTGATATTTTATATTTCGAGCGTTAATATGGCTACGGCAACCGCTTCACATCAGGCGAGCCGTATGCTTGTCTGCCACCCGACGTAGTATAAAAAAAAAAAGTTAATATGGAAAGAAATCATTAAAAATGTAGCAGTGGCTGTTATTTCTCATCGACCCTCTACATTTTTTTTCCAATCCGAACTAGCAGTTCGTGAGATTGGCGCTTTAAATCAAACAAATTATCTCTTCACCTTTATAATATTAGTGTAGATATGCATAGATAGTTGAATTCAAACCTTGAATATTTAGGGCACTGATTTGAGCGATGATTGAAGCTAAATCAAAGCAGTCCACAACGAGCGACCTTTAAATTTCTTTCATTGTAGATTTCCTATTGATAATCATGACAATCAAAATATATTTAAATGATAATTAGGTAGATAACAGTAATAATCTAGGAATTATAAAGACGTAGACTGTCACGTGGTGGTATTAATCTATAAATTCTGAATGACATTATAATTCGATCTATTTTATGACTGTTAATTTATAAAAGGTGTACATTTTTACCATGGCAGAACAATGTTTGAGAAACACTGGTCTGTTTCCCAAACATTGTTCTGCCATGGCCCGGTAATTTTCACACTGCCCCTTCATGACCCACTTTATACTTTTAAAACCCGAGCTGGTTCCATTAAGTAAAATAATACAAATTTATTCATAGTAAAAATGTTTTAATAGATACTACATATTTTGGTATCGTACGAATATTCACGATGCGTCCATCGATAGTAGGTATAATTTTCAAAACGAGGCGGGAATGTTGCGACCCGGTATTTTATTTTGATGGACCGGTACCGTGTCGCGACCCGGCAAATGGGAAACACTGCGTGCTTTGACGTGGATATGTCATTAAAATTGCTTCCATATCGAGGAAATTAAAAAAAAACAAATGATAACAAAATCGGGGATACAGTTTGGTGTTTATCTCCATCCAAAATTCAATCACACTAGTGGATAGATGAAGGATTAAAGAATTTATTAAGCTAAGTACTGTAACTATGGAACATTGCGTGGGCGGTAGGGGGAAGCACCGCCATTTTGAGATAATTTTAGTGCATAATCACGTAGAGCACACGGCCGTATCCATGATGCAGCCACACAACATTTTTTTAGGTACAATTTTTTTTACGGCATCTACCCATAATCATCACACTGTTGGGATACGGGTCTCCCCTCAATCCAAGAGGTGTAGAGCATACTTCATCACGCTGCTCAAATGTGGGATGACGGAGGCCAGTGTTTTCAAGGTGCTGAAAGGCTACTTGTCTTAACTACTGTCATCTAATGACAACAACCCAGACTAATAGTTTAACGTGCCCTCCGAAGCACGGAGCTCGAGATAAATAAACCCGTCCAGAGACAGCCTATGGCCGACGTTGCTTAACTTGCGTGATCGATTTGCCTGATACGCGCATCGACGTCATCGAGCTCCTCAATATTTGTAACAAACAGCTCAGCAGTATTTGTTACAGGCTCTGGCAGAAGGGAGTTAGGTGTTTGTATGCTATCTGACTGGGGAAGTACCTCCGCCTCACAGAATACCGCAGCCAAATAACAATTCCTTTGAGAGTTGTTGTGTTCCTGTGAGTGAGTGAGGTCACCAGAAAGGAGTTACTGCGTTGGCAGCAGGAGTGGCGGCTCGCGAGCATATTTCATGTTACTGTGTAAAAGATGATGAGTGGCTCATCATCTCTTTTAGAGCCAAAGCCAACCATGTAGATGCACTACATGGTTGGCTTTGACTGGCCCGCAAAATAGCAAACAAATCAACCAAAGCGAGTGAACACCATCTCCTAGTAGCTCCTAAAATGTGCTGAATCAGCAGTGTGGGTGACAAGACGTGAGCGATACCTATGTTGCGTCTATAGGTAACTGTTTTTATCAGGCGACCGTGCGCTTGTCACCCAAAGTGACATACGAGTAAATAGAGATAACGACTTGCCAGATCCAGATTTCAACATTTTATTACCCTTTATTAAGCTTTACTTAATTAATTTACATATTTATTTGTGTCATTTAATTAAACAAATTTGTATACTACTGTAGATATAATACTGACTTTATAAAGATAAAAAATTTATTTGTTTGTTTGGTTGAATGCGTTAATCTCGGAAACTACTAGATTGAATTGAAAAAATATTTTATTTGTCGAGGAAGGCTATATAACATCACTCATTGTCGCTACGACTATATTGGCGGAGCATTAATGGAAAATATCGTAAAAACGTGGGAAAATTATTCCATTTCATAGCTTCTGTAATCATGATGGATGAAGTAAAGGTTCCACTTAAAAAAATCTAAAAAAAAGTCCGCAACAGCATATTTATATCGTTTACGCAGACGAAGTCGCGTGGGTCAGCTAGTATGGCATAAAACAAAAAGAAAATTACTTACCAGATCCAGGTTTCAACATTGTGTTAACTTTAATAATACTTTACTAAATTAATTTACACATTTACTTGTGCCTTTTAATTAAAACTTATAAATATATTTAAATATTCCTTAAAAAAGGTATGAATTACGTGTATATCCGTATACAACTAATAGATAAATTGTATAAACGGTAATTATCGGCAAGTCCACGCGGATCGCTTATCAATTGAACAGTGATGTATTAGCAGATAACGATTACGTATTTAAGCGATGATGGGTGTTGATCATGGTCACTATATGTAAACATACAGGGTGGTGTAAATACCTCCAATAAGAAAGGTGATTGTTTGGGGTGTAAAGGGACAACCACCACCATAGCCTAATGCCTACCCAACCAGGGGGCCTATGCTGAAGCCGATTAACGTCGGATTTTTTGATAGCGATTATCAAAGTTCAACTTAGATTTTTAGTACTTGTAGCTTAGCTGATAGCAAAAGTGAAGCTCTACCGACTAAGCTGAAGATGTTTATCAATAACTCAAAGGTAAGACCTATTTAACTGACTTCAAAAAAGGAGGAGGTTCTCAATTCGACTGAATTTTTGTTTTGTATGTATGTTATTAAATATCTTCGCGAATTGTGAACCGATTTTCAAAATTCTTTTTTTTTATTTGAAAGGGTATGATTACGAGGTGGTCCCATATTCACCAAGTCAGGGTCTGATCCTAGTAAAATCGAGGGAAACTCGTAAATTTGCCGTGTCGTTGCCGGAAAAATTAAATTGCGCTACTCCTTTGCTCTGCGCTGGTTGTCGTACAAGGAATCTACAAGGAAAGACTAAGGAATCTTGTGTGACGCAATAACTTTTCTCCTGTAAGACGGGCAGCAGTGTCTCCCAGGGTATTCCACCAATAAGCTGCGCTCGCCAACTGAAGTCGGTTTTAATATTAATTAATTTTTTTTATATCATTATTTTTTTTGAATCAAAATATTCGGCGGTAATCGGCTTCAGCTTTGGCGGTAATCATGGATTATGACATGTTTTTTTTTTTGTATTTTGCTGTTATTATTATATTTAATCTATTAATATTATTAATTCTAATTGATTATTATTGATCTGATAATGATAATTGACATATTGTCCTATTACCTATTACGGTATGCCTATTACGGTAGGGTACGTAGGGTTGCGACATTTTTAAGAAAATAAAATTATTTTGATTGTCCAATGTAAAAACCAAAAGTACGCTGTATCAAAATAAAGTATCATTTATTAGTAACAACAGTAAAATCTTTTTTGTTCTTGAATTTAAGCTATTCATTTGTCTTAACAACATAACAAAATAAAAGTACATCACGCTTTGCGATCTTCACCTTTGTGTGTGATTTGACTGGCGTATAAAATGAAACTTTAAAAATAATTGAACTCGTGTAAGTACTTTCATGTTCTTTATTATTTATATGTATAAGCAGGGTTCGAAAAAATCCGATTTTTTATAATAAATATCAAAAATCCGATTTTTTGATATATATCGGATATATCCAGGCTAAGAAAACGAAGCGAATTTTATTCTGTAAGGGGATTAAACACTTAAAAATGTGAAAGGAATTTGTAAAATAATATAAGGGTCAAATTACCACTTTTCTACCACTTTTAATAAACACTTAAAAAAACAAGTACCTATTATTATAATAATCTTCATTTTTTATTACCTCGTAAAATAAACCTTATATGACATGAAGTTAAGGGTAGCATTTCAATCAAAAGCTAGCCCGTACTGGTAAGTTAAAGGGGATTTCCCCAATTTTAAATGAGTTTGCCATTTTGGGAAGCAATCCAATGTATTCTTAATTGTAGTTTTTCGCTACGTGTTGCCAGGGTAATCATAAATCTCCAAAAATTTTAGTTCATAAGACAGGAAAAAATCAATTGATATATATCAAGATAAAAATCAATTGATATACGAGTATATCCTGATATATATCATGGTATATATCCGTTGATATATATCGGCGAACCCTGATATAAAGTGTAAAGTACAGTTGACGAAATAACGAGCAATACTTTATTAAAAATTGCGGGTGGCAACCTTAGCATTCCGTTGAAGCTAAAGCCGACACATATCATTTTTTTTTAATGCAAAAATCAGACTGCATCTTAAATTCATGGTAATTTTGTGCAGCTTTAGGAAGCCATTCTTTGTCAAAATATTTGAAATGAATTTGCTTCAACTTATATGATAGGGTACCTGCACGTGGTGCACTCGTCTAGCTAAGGGAGTGGTTCTTAATCTATGGTCGGCAGACCACTACTGGGGCCCCACCGCCGATTTTTTGATTGCAAAAATCAAACTCCAGAATATATTCGTGACAATTGTACTTAGCTGACAGAAATCCTGATGCCGATAAAGCTAAAAATAGATACAAGTAGATAGACTTCATTTTATGCACTATAACACACTATAAATCATACACATTTCAATATATACAGTTACACAACCACTAGCCAAGTAACAATAGTAATAAAAATGTTTGTTAATAACTTTTTTTTTTCTTTTTTTTTTTATACTACGTCGGGTGGCCGACAAGCATACGACCCGCCTGATGTGAAGCGGTTACTGTAGCCATATTAACGCTCGCAACATAAAATATCGCTCGCGTGCCGCCACCCCCGCTGCCATCGTAGCATCTCCTTCCTTTCTGGTGACCTCACTCACGCGCAGGAACACAACAGCCCTCAAGGGAACCGTTATTTGGCTGCGGTATTCTGTGAGGTGGAGGTACATTCCCCAGTCGGGTAGCTTACAATTACGCTCCCTACCTCTCTTTTCGCCAGAGCTTCGTTTGTTAGTCGGCAGGGTGCACCGCGTGCAGGTGAAGTTGGCTTTGGTTCAAAGATGTTGATGAACCACTTACACCCCATTTAAACCTAAGAGACCTATTTTGGGAATCAAAATATTCGATTGGATTCGGCTTCAGCTTAGGTGGTAGGGCCCCCCTGCCCCCTTACCACCAACTCTTATTGCGATTCAATAACTGAATAGAATACTTATTCATACCAATGAATAAGCGACTCTATTTCAAATTTGAAATAGAATCGCTTTTGAAATAGAGTCGCTTATTCATTGGTATGAACAAGCATACTATTCAGTTATTGAATCGCAATAAGAGTTGGTGGTAAGGGGGCAGGGGGGCCCTACCACCTAAGCTGAAGCCGAATCCAATCGAATATTTTGATTCCCAAAATAGGTCTCTATGAATAAGCGACTCTATTTCAAATTTGAAATAGAATCGCTTTTGAAATAGAGTCGCTTATTCATTGGTATGAACAAGCATACTATTCAGTTATTGAATCGCAATAAGAGTTGGGGGCTGATCCGTGAGTACTGTGAGGAAGTCAACAACAAGTACTATTAAACTAGTTAGGACGAAAGCCTAATCTTAATTGAAATTTCCACTCGAAACAAAATAGCCCTGAAAACATACTGATAACGTGCTACAAGTATAAATATTGATCTGACTGAAACAAACCAATACAACGTTACTACTAACAAAACTAAAACATATTAATTTGTTATTAAATAATAATTTTCAAATTTATTGTGACTAATTATTTGAATATTAATGAATTAACACAAAGAATAAATGTTTTTAATAAATAAATAAAAAAAAAATACAGTTTCAAATGATCCTATCAGCAATAGTCTGAAAGAACAAAGAAACGTTGTACAAGAATAAATAATAAAACATTTATTGAAACAATCTTTTATTATAATATTATTAAAACTCGCGAGAGAAATTATGGTAAATGAAATTAAACGATCCAGCCCTCCTAGCCAAGTGTAATTCGTAGCGTAACGAACGTTAGATAGATCACGTGACATTTGTCAAAATCGAACACTTTAGTATGAGAATTGACAAATATCACGTGATCTATCTAACGTTCGTTACGCTACGAATTACACTTGGCTATGGGGGTTGATGACAATTTCTGTAAGAGATAAAAACAAAACAAAAGTAGTCTTTCCCGAAAAACAAATATTTGTAAGTGACCCATTATTTATTTAACTAATCATTATTAATTAATTTCATTTTACTAAATAATTTACTAAGCTTTTATTAGTTGAAAAAAATAAAATAAAAATTTTATTCACTGTGTTTGGCTCTTGCGTAATGAAGGCAGCTCAATTATTTTTGAATTAATGTGGACTATAATTTAGATGTCTTGTCATCCATCGGGCCATCTATATAGGTCTGATGTTCCATGTCACATCGAAACGACCATTGGTATGTCGACGGCTGGTCAACCAGTGCTGTTGGCAGGCACATTCGAATGCGTCCGCGGGCCAATTAGTGGCCCGCGTAGAGATGGGCACTTTCCCGGTAAAAACCCAACCTCTGGAAATATTTCCATTTATTCCCATTTCTTCCCACCCAATTTTAATTTCTTCCGGTAAGAAATTGAATTCGTTAAATTTGAAAATTTGTCAATTCTAAGTAGCGTTTTTAGGGTTCCGTACCTCAAAAGGAAAAACGGAACCCTTATAAGATCACTTTGTTGTCTGTCTGTCTGTCTGTCAAGAATTTCTATGTCGAGAATGCGTGGAGGTATCAAGCTGAAATTTGAACTGTATACTCAGGTCTACGGTCCCATGAAGTTGTAAAAAAATCAAACCGCTCAGTTTACGTAAAAGAAAGTTACGGCTGTTTATTCAGCAAAAAACGCATATTTCGAGGTTATATCGTTTTATCTCGAACAATTTGAGAATCTTCCGTCCTTTTCGCTCTCTATCGCTAGCAATTTTGGCATTACAACGTATCTCTCTCATTCTAGCTCGTATGCTTTATGTATTTCCGTTCTTTTTACTCTTTGTCACTCGATTTAACTAAATGACGCAGTGAACTATAGGGGACAAGAAAGAGTGAGTAACTACACAAGTCTAGTACGTGTATCTACCTGCCTGCTCAGAAACAGTAAGTACAACTGAGTTAAATTACATATTAAGCTAGTGTACAAAAATATTACTGCCAAACAAATGACACTATCGCTTCTTGAATGAATGTAATAAACATTACCTAAAGCAAAGGTAAATTTTGAGAAAAAAAGCTTTTGGCGATACTAATGTATTAGTCCAAATAATTACACGGTTTATCTCATATTCACGGCCCATATTTATATTGGACTAGCTTTCGCCCGCGGCTTCGCTCGCGTGAAATTCGGGGCAAACACGTGTTTACTCATTTATCTATCGAAGTACTCGTATAAAGTTTAGGATAAAATCATCATCATCATCATCATCTCAGCCATTGAAAGTCCACTGCTGGACATAGGCCTCCCCTCTAGATCTCCAATAAGACCGGTTGGAAGCGGCTTGCATCCAGCGCGATCCTACGGTCTTAATGAGGTCGTCTGTCCACCTTGTGGGTGGACGTCCTACGCTGCGCTTGCCGGTACGTGGTCTCCACTCGAGAACCTTTCGACCCCATCGGTCATCCGTCCTCCGTGCTATGTGCCCTGCCCACTGCCACTTATACTTGCTAATCCGCTGGGCTATGTCGGTAACCTTGGTTCTTCTACGGATCTCCTCATTTCTGATTCGATCTCGCAGAGAGACTCCGAGCATAGCCCTCTCCATAGCTCGTTGGGCTACTTTGAGCTTGTTCATAAGGCCCATAGTGAGGGACCACGTTTCAGTGCCGTAAGTCATCACTGGTAACACACACTGGTCGAAGACTTTCGACTTGAGGCACTGCGGTATGTCGGACGAGAAGACATCACGCAATTTTCCGAACGCTGCCCAGCCGAGTTGGATTCGGCGACTGTCCTCTTTCTTGAAGTTGGACCTACCTAACTGGACTACTTGTCCTAGGTAGACGTACGAGTCAACAACTTCAAGAACCGAGCTCTCAACAGATATTGGAGTGGGTACAACATGGGCATTACACATTACCTTCGTTACAAACTCGATTGAGGCCATCGAGCATCGTGGTGAGATCTTCCATTGAATTTGCCATGACTACGATATCGTCGGCAAACCGAAGGTGAGTGATGTATTCGCCGTTCACATTGATGCCGAATCTTTTCCATTCCAGGAGCTTGAAGGCGATCTCCAAAGTGGCCGTAAACAGTTTCGGAGATATCACGTCTCCCTGTCTTACGCCTCTTTTCAAAGGGATCGCCTTTGAACTCTGTTCCTGTACTCGGACCGACATAGTGGCGTTATTATACAAACACTTCAACACTTCGATGTACCGATAGTCAATACGGCATCGCTGGAGAGACTCAGCCCATATCTCGACCGAATCAAAGGCTTTCTCATAGTCCACAAACGCTAAGCAAAGTGGCAAGTTATACTCTTCGGTCTTCTGTATAACCTGCCGCAGCGTGTGGATGTGGTCTATGGTACTGAAGCCTCTTCGGAAACCGGCTTGTTCGGAAGGCTGGAAGTCATCAAGCGTGCGCTCGAGACGGTTCGATAAAATAGTCCAACTAATCTCGTCTCCCCATACAATATTGGACCTCCGTTTCACCTTCTTAGGGGTAAAATTTGAAAAATCCTTTTAAGTAATTTCATGTCGACTATGTTATATTTTCAAATCGATGCCATTTTTGTAATTGACGTCCCAGAAAACCATAGAATCAACACCCATGTTGATATTGTGACATTTCAACTCCATCGCACCTTTACAGGGGTGATTTTATGTCACGTCGGCTATGTTGGATTACAAAATAGTTGTTGTTTTCGTAATCAGCGACCCGATAAACTATAAAAATAATACCAATGACGATTTTCAGACCTTTTCACCCCATTTTAAACATTCCAATCCCATCACACCCCAATAGAGTATGATGATCACGTTAGCCACATTGAATTTCAAAATCGTTATTGTTTTCGTAATCAGCTACCCGATAAGCCATAAAAACAATACCCATGACGTTTTTCAGACTTTTGGGACCCATTTCACCCCTTTAGGGGTTGAATATTGAAAAATCCTGAAACACGTGTTTACTCATTTACCTATAGAAATACTCGTGTAAAGTTTCGGATAAAATAGTCCAACTAATCTCGTTTCCCCATACAAACTTTGGACTCCCGTTTCACCCCCTTAGGGAATGAATTTTGAAAAATCCTTTCTTAGTGTACCCCTAGACGTCATAAGGAACCTATGTGCCTAATTTGGAATCTCTAGACCCAGCGGTTTGGGCTGTGCGTTGATATATCAGTCAGTCAATCAGTCAGGCAGTCAGGACTTTGAATTTTATATATATAGATAGAACACGCTTTAAATAATTGTTACCTGTAACGTGTTTGCCTGTGCCACCGCTAAACATCGTTTTATTTTATATCCAAACGATATTTTACTAATAATATTATAGGAAATTTAACTTTACATATTTTTTCCCGGGAGTTTTTAAAACTTACCGGAATAAATGGGAATTTATTAATTTTTTTCCTCCCTTCCCTTTCCTTCCCATTTTAACCTTCCCGAATTTTTCCCGCCGCCCATCTCTAGGCCCGCGTGTCTGGGATTGAGCAGCCTTGGGCAGCCTTGGGTAGGGTAACCGCTTGAGATCAGGCCGTTTATTAATTTAGCACCCGGTGTGGTTTTAAACATAGGTGATTGTATTGTTGAAATTGTTGAAAAATAACATCTTTTACTACGGGTCGAGTTGGATACTGTGATAAGCGCATAAGGTTGGATAATTAGTGCAAAAAAAGAAACTTCTTACGGGTATATTCAAGTTGATTTAATCGAATTGAGCTTCAATTCCTGAATAGATTTTATGTTACAATAAATATTTATTAATTATATCTTATAAAAATCTATAATAAGTATACTTTTTATTAGGTATATTAGGTACGTAATTTTTTTACTGATATACAATTTTATGTTACAAATTAAAATATACACAGTTAAATAAAAAATAAAAAAAATATAAAGCAAGTTTTATTAAACAACATTAATTATATAGTAAAAATTATAATTTAAAAACTTAATTAAATGATAAAAGTGAGTTAGAATGAGTTGAAATCACTAGTATATTTGTTTTTTTTTTTTCAATACATTTGTTCCAAAAATTTTGGTACGACACCAGTCAACTTAAATAAAAAAAATGTTCCTGTATAAATTACACAGCGCCATCTAGTCTCAAGCTAAGTAAAACTTGTACTATGGGTACTAGATAACTGATATTATACATAAATACATTTTTTTCGAAATACATACAAAATAATACATAAAAATCAAACAGACATGTTCATGCACACAAATATTTGTCTTGTGCGGGGATCGAACCCGCGCCCACCGGAATCCAAGTGGGCATTGCTAACCATTCGGCCACAGGGCTCGTTAAATAATATATTGAACATTCAAAATGACGTTATTATATGTATGTGTTTGTCATTAACTTAAACTTAAATGAATTTACGCGATCAAATAATCCGATGGCAAGCGGCTTCAGCTTCGGCGATAGAGCCCCTGTTTCCATTAACACAAACGATACCACAAATTACTTAATAGTCACTTTGTTGGCAATTTTATTCAGCTAATAACGTATGTATAGACTTCACTATACTTTGTAACGAAAAAGTCCTTTCAAGATTGTCTAAACGCAGTCTTTTTTCACGCCGTTCCCAGCAGCTTCTCTTGAAGCCAAGGAATGTAGTGGGTCACCCTCGAGTAGACGCCAGGGAAGCCGGCTTCAGCACACTTCCTCCCGAAAGACACCACGCCTATTTGGTAGAAATTCGTCGTGAATTCTTGTTGGTGCCACTGCAAAAGAAAATAGTAATATTAGAAGAAGAAGAAGAGAAACATTTATTTGCATATTACACAACATTAGTTAGGGCAATTTGTCAACTATTATGGGACAACGTGAATAGTAAACCTGATCTGTAAGTACGTACAGTCATGATTCCTGTTAAAACTTACACTAAAATTATACATTCTATCAGTGTCAACATTACGTAACATTATTGTTACTAAGTACCTACCTATGTACTTAATAATCACAGAGTATGCTATAGTAACATAAGTAAGTACAGCAGAGTAATAAATGTACACATACGTAAACCTACTACAATTTTTGGTAGTTTATGTAAATATGTATTTTATTGATCATTAATAAACAAGCGTATGTATTTATACCTATCTACGCGGCTCGACCGCGAGCGCTTCGTGTTCAACGTGGTTCAACCCTATGAGCGACACGCAGCCGGGTTTCGTCAAGACCGAGATAAACCATTTTGTAAAAGCAGCGGCGGTCGCTCGTAACGCGTTAGATATAGGGGTTACTTTTGATTGTCCCTGCCGCTGAAAGACTTAGGTACGAGTACAAGAGAGAAGGTTGATATTTTATTCCAATTGTGTCGGAAGTGGATCTTCTGTTAGAGTATATTATTCTGTGGCACGAACACAAATTTAAAGATAAGAATTTAACCTTGCACAAACTTCCCAATAATCCCGAAAGGTAAGTAAACAAGTACTAGTAGTAATTATAACTTTAGTTTAACTAAGAAGTAGTCAAATTCAATGCAGTTATAGTTCTGTTGTAGGTTAGGTTATACGGTAGGTACGAGTACTACGTATAAAAAGTCAATTTAACATTACGTAACATTATTGTTACTAAGTACTTAACTATGTACTTAATAATCACAGAGTATGCTATAGTAAAATAAGTAAGTACAACAGAGTAATAAACGTACACATACGTAAACTTACTACCATTTTTGGTAGTTTATGTATATGTATTTTATTGATCATTAATAAACAAGCGTATTTATTTATACCTATCTACGCGGCTCGACCGCGAGAGCGCTTCATGTTCAACGTGGTTCAACCCTATGAGCGACACGCAGCCGGGTTTCGTCAATACCGTGATAAACCATTTTGTAAAAGCAGCGGCGGTCGCTCGTAACGGGTTAGATATAGGGGTTACTTTAGATTGTCCCTGCCGCTGAAAGACTTAGGTACGAGTACAGCTGCAGAATTATTTTGGACCGTATTAGCGCGTAACGAAGGGTGATATTTTATTAATTTTTATTCCAATTGTGTCGGAAGTGGATCTTCTGTTAGAGTACGAGTATATTCTGCGTTGGATCCTACCCCCCCAGATGGAGTGATGATCTAATAGTATCTCAATAATAATAAGTGGGTGGTGGTAAAGCTGAAGTTGATGATGATGATGAGTTGCTTCTCGATAGTTGCTCTGGATAGTTAATCAGCAGGGTAATCACATGTACAGAGCAGCATGTACGTGCAGGTGAGGTTGGCTTTGGTTCTATGGTTGGTAAGTCACTTATTCCCATTTAATGATAATAATGAAGATCACGTTGACGGTTATGGTACTCACAATAGGCTGCATCAGCGGTCCCCCGCTGTCTCCCTGGCAGGCATCCTTGCCGCCGCTCTTGTAACCAGCGCAGATGACACTGTCGTCAATCTTCTGCTTCTTGTAGGCGGAGTAGGCTTGGGCGCAGGCGTCGTTGCTAACCACTGGTAGTTGCAAAGCCTGGAGATGGGTCGCCGATGGACCTCCTGAGGAGATTTCAAGTACTGAATTATATCGAAATATTGATTGACGCATTTCAGGCGCCTTGTAATGTATGCAAGAGTGATTGAAAGCATTTTCTATCTCACTTGTACGCATTGTAATGCGTCTGACTGTGTATTTGATTCGATTTTCGCTGCGCGCCGCTTTTCGCCGAACCTTTCTAATTTTCGGGATTTGAAAAGTCGTAAGTCTGCTATTCTTGGGGCAGCTGAAGCGATATTTGCGAGTAAGCATTCTGGACTTGTGACGAAATTTGTGACAACAAAAATGAAACAGAAAGAAAGTATCTACGTATTTTCTACCACATTAGTCCTATCAAACAGTTAAGGGTCAGCTGGAAGAGATGGTATTGCTCTTTTTTATATGGAATACAACGACAACAGAAAAGAATGCTTACGAAACTCTGTCGCCCCCCATCCCGTAATGATTGGGTTGTAGTTTTCGAAGCTCCTCGCCCTGAGCTCGCTGTCGGTAGGCAAGCAAATTGGCTTGATCAGGTCTGAAATGAAGAAACATTGCATTTTAAAAGAAATCAGGGGATGCTAGAGGTACACCAACATCTTTAAAGACAGAGAATACCTCACCTGCACGTGATGTTTGCTGTTAAGCAAACGAGGGTCTGACAAAAGAGAAAAAAGATTTGTCGAGCCCGATGGGTGATGTACTTTCACCTTAGAGAAAACTCAGGCCAATTAACAATCATCATCATCAGCATTATCAGCCTTTATCTACTCATTTCTGGGTATACGCCTACCCCAATGCTTTCCAACTCAAGGAATTCTCCGCTTTCAGCATCTAACCGCTTTTATAGGTCTTTGGTCTATCTAGAGAGAGGACGCTCTACGCTGCCACCGCTCTAGGTCTTTCCTTCCCCATCTGCCATCACTGACACATCAGATGTGGCCAGCCCGCAGCCCCTTCAGCTTGCTAACTCTGATGTCAGCAACCTTGGTTCTCCGTCGAATTTCTTCGTTCAAATTCGATGCGTTAGAAACACATAGAAACCCCCAAGCACAGACCTCTCCATCGCTCGCTGTGCGACCTTTATGAATCAGCCCGACAGTCAGCATCCAAGTCTCTGCACCGTAGGTCATAGAGTGGAGGACGCACTGACTGAAGAAGTTATACCAATGCCCTTGAGGAGTTTTATGTTCCTGCTAGTGAGTGAGGTCACCAGATGTAAGGAGAAGCTGTATTAGCAGCGGAGGTTTGTTTATACTACGTCGGGTGGGAGACAAGCATACGGCCTGATGTGAAGCGATTACTCTAGCCATATTAACGCTCGCAACATGAAATATTGCTCGCGTGCACCGACACCCGCTGCCAACGCTGCATCTCCTTCCTTTCTGGTGACCTCAGTCACTCGCAGGAACACAGCAACCCTTAAGGGAATTATTATTTGGCTGCGGTATTTTGTGAGGTAGAGATACTTCCCCAGTCGGGTAGCTTATAATTACGCGGTACCCTACTTAACTTTTGTTTCTTTCCCTAGAGGTGCCAGGACGCGAAAGATACTCCTCGTTATGTGAGCTTCTATATGGCTACTAATTCACTAGATACGATTTTTGTTTCCAAGACCCGTTAGTGTGGAGCATAAACGTTGTAATAATCTTTTGTGTTGTACCAAGTGAGCTCATTGACGATAATTATGTGCTAATGATGGGCTTTGTTTTGGATGATAATGGACTCAAAACATCTTAACGTTTTAAATGTAAAGACTTTAACAGATGTGAATACGGAAAGGGCTTCAACGACAAAAAGTCTGTTATTAATAACATTAATATAATATATTATATTAATGTTACTAATAACAGACGTTTTAGTCGTTGAAGCCACTAATGTATACATTACCTAGTATAGTAGTAGAAAAAATAAATTTAATTATGTGGATCTTAAAATCTGAAGTAATCTTAAAATGAATATAATTTATATAATAATATTCATTTTAAGATTGCTTTATTTTTAGTTAATTAAGTTTGTATTTTAAGATTAGTTAATTTTAATATTGTTTATAATAATATATAGTGACATCGATTATATAAATAAAATTATGTGGAACAACACTTTACAACTGCTTGACTATAGTAACAGAGTGGTTAATGTGAGTTTTTGGTCACATTCGAATGTGTTAACGTTTACAAGCCAACCAAATTGAGAAAAAGTTTCATATTGTGAATTTACCAGACTCATGTTACATATCCAAATTAGCTGGATTGCTCACTTCAAAATGTGAGCAAGTAAGCCACATAATTTTGATATGTTAAAGTGCAACAAGTCACAACAATCAACAGTCATGTGACAATGGTCGAATTAGAGAATAGAATAATGATATCCTACTCGTATATGAATTGAAATTCCATATCAAGATCTTCATAAAAACCGTCATGCGTCATTTCGGCACGAAATATCGGAACCCAAAAAGAGGATGGTGGAAAATGCAGGTTGTTATGGATTTGACATCACACAGTTGTTAGCCTTTGTCATATCGCAGAATATTTAAAATTGAAATACGGCGTGACAATTTATTAGTAAAAGGCACTTGGCTTGGATTCAGTAAGAACACGAGTATCTTGAAACAAGTTGTTGAACTATATACTTTTTATATGCATCATTGGAAGATCGTTATTTCATATTTCAGGAAAAAGTTACAACTGAAAATTGGCGCTGCACAATAAACTGAGCCCTTTCATTTAATCCATATGTGTTGTATTATAATAAGACTTTTAATTACTCAAACTGTTATTACGCTTTTTTGTACTATTTTGGGTAAAAAATGCTTCTTCTTCAGTATAGAGATAGGGGTATAACTATATCCCTCTATCTCGGTACAGATAACAACTTAGACGACATAACACTGTCAGTATAAGGGGGTCACGCGTAGTGCTACGAATGCTACGGATGTCTCTTGGCTGCGCAGGATCATCTTATGCTGGAAGTGTTTCAATCTACAACCTGTATTCTGTACCTTTTTTTTATGCTACTTCGGGCGGCAGACAAGCATACGGCCCGCTTGATATGAAGCGGTTACCGTTGCCATATTAACGCTCACAACATAAAATATCGCTCACGCGCCGCCACCCCCGCTGCCAACGCAGCATCTCCTATCTTTCTGGTCCTCACTCGCAGGAACACAACAACCCTCAAGGGTTATTTGGCTGCGGTATTCTGTGAGGTGTTACTGATCTCCATGGGCGGTGGTGATTGCTTTCCATCAGGTAAAAAATGGGGTGTGGCTGTGTCATGGACACGGACGTGTGTTGTTCCTGAATACGTTATCATCATCATCAGGTCATTTTAGTATTTGGGATTTGGCCTACAGTCCCCACGCTGGCCAGACGACGGGTTGGAGAGGCCTGATCGATGTTTTATAATGTATTTTCCTTAGTCGCCTTGTACGACATCCACCGGAAGAGACGGAGTGATTCTATTCTAATCTGCCGGAAACCACACGGCCAGAATACGTTATATGGACTAAAATTTTCCCATAATGGAAGCGCTTCCCCCTCCCCCGCACGCGATGTTGCATAGTCCTTACTTAGCGTAATAAATTAATTGATCCTTCATCTATCCAGTGGTGTGATTGAATTTTGGATGGAGATGATAGATATGTAGCAACAACACCAAACTGTTTCCCCCAATTTTGTTATCATTATATATATATTATATAATATTATTTATTCATTATTTACAGAAATTTATGCAAATAATAAAAAACTTATAAATAAAATACCTAGGTACTTAAATATAACTTAGAAATAAATAACTATAAATAATGAAGCCCCGCCAAATCGTTACCCACTTGAAAAGTGCCCATAAGGCTGGCAGCATTGCCACGTTGAATGGCAATGCTAATCCTCTGGCCGAGATATTGATATATATATAAGATACAATATATTATATATTGTTCACGTCAAGAAAACTTACTAGTGAAAGATACGTGGCGGTCCAGCACGAGCAGGCCTATGTCGTTGGAGTAGGTTGTGGCGCTGTACTCTTCGTGCTTGATCTTGTCCTTGATGAGCACGTCCGTGGGCGTGGCGCCATCGTCCTCTTTCGCCAGATCCAGCTCGCCAAGGCGCACCAAAAACCTGAAAGCAGATTGGTATGTATGAAAGAAAAAGCATTTTATTGCTCTTTCGCGTGATATGTGACGATATCTATTAATTTTCTATGTATAATAAGTATGTATTTACAAAAAAAAATGTATTTACGTATGTTTATCAGTTGTCTAGTACCCATAACACAAGCTTCGCTTACTTTGGGGCTAGATGGCGCTGTGTAATTTGTCTGACAATATTTATATATAATTAATTAGTTATACTCCAGACTCCAAGTTGTACAACTTGACCAAGTAGTACAAGATATAATCTAAAACGTAATTTGTCATAGAACCGTGCCGTAATGCAATCTAAAACTAATGTTTATACCGTTTAAATAGAGTCTAGATTATCAACATTTGGCCAGAAGATTGGCATCCTGGCTATGTTGGAGAGTAATGCTTATTCGCTTGGCGAAAAAAGACCAGCCCCCTTACCACCATCTCTTATTGCGATTCAATAACTGAGTAGAATGCTTATTCATACCAATGAATAAGCAACTCTATTTCAAATGGAATAGAGTCGATTATTCATTGGTATGAATAAGTATTCTATTCAGTTATTGAAGCCGATTATTCCATCCAGACCATCGAATACTTTGATACGTAAAATAGGTTTCACATTTTAGTTATTGACAAACATCTTCAGCTTAGTCGATAGAGTTCCAAGATTAAGCTGAACACAAATACCGTACATCTGAACTGAAGTATGATTTTCGCAATAAAAAAATCCGATGGAGTCGGCTTCAGCTCAGAGGGCCCAGACCTGTGGTCGCGAGAAGTGGCGAGCAATCTTTTAGAGATATCTTTAAAAAGGTGACGCACTCGGACTCAGTGGTCCAAAAAGACCATGTCCTCCGTTTGGACAAGTCATCTGATCATAAAAATATGTTTAGAGTAGCAGTAGTATTTGCAGATTTGAGAGTTTTCCCTGTAACTGAGAAGAGTTAACTTTAACCATGGCGTAAATTAACTTGAAATAGCCAAAGGTAACTACAAATTTCCGCCATGTTATGCAAGAAATACAATGAATAAAATTAGTATATGATACTGAGTGATGACCTTTTTGCACAGTTGCAGCACATATGTACATGCATTTGCACGGTTTGGAGTTTTAATGTATCATAGTATATTTATGCAGGAGTCGTGTTAATTAAGAGTTAATATAATAATTTATTACTATTAATTTTATCTCAGTGTATAAACGTTATTGTAGTAGCTAACAGTATGTTTTATTATTACTTGCCCAGTAGTTGTGTAACTGTATATATTAAAATGTGTTTGATGTATTGTGTGTTTGATGTGTTGATGTATTTGTACACTACAACAAATAAAATAATATCTATCTATCTAATAATACGTCACATTTATAATAATCACACCACATTTCGTTTGGCTACATGCCTCCGTATAGGGGCTCCTTGAATTGTCGCTCATCGTTGCCCGTGTGGTCACGCCGTCGACCAATTCGGAAACCACGGCTTTTCTTTCTGTCTTTCTTTCCTGTCCTAGGAATGCTGGACGTTTAGCACGTCATGCCGGCCTTAACGATATAATTCGTCGGGCTCTTGTCAGCACCTACGCCCGTGCCGTACTGGAACCAAACGGCTTGGCTCGGGACGATGGCAAGAGACCAGATGTAATGACTTTAGTGCCCTGGAGGTTGGAACGTGCTTTAGTGTGGGATGTCACTTATGTTGATACTCTGACTCCCTGCCACCTCTGAGTCACTGAGTCGTAAGGCCGGTTCGGCTGCGGCGTCAACAGAATCAAACGGCGCAAATATGCTGGTCCCACTAACACTTACATATTTGAGCCGTTTGGGGTAGAGACGTTAGGGCCGTGGGGTCAGAGGTTTATAGAGAGATATGTGGGAGGTTGGTCGAGGCTTCATGCGACCAGAGGGCTGGCCGTAACCTTGTTCAGAGGATTAGCCTTGCAGCGAGGTAATGCTGTCAGCATTTTGGGTACGCTACCGACGGGCAACGAATTGGGGGATTTTTTTTATTTATAATTTGTGTGGTTTTCTATCTCTATGTAAATATTTTATTTGCACATATTAATATGTCGGTAATAATACGTCAAGGTTAAAGTTGAGACACGAGACATCTTCAATTGATCTGCAAACAAATAAATAATCGATTCAACTCTGTATATCTTAACAGGTTTGCCTCCAGCACACGGCAAACATGGCTTCACCCGCAAACCATCGGAATATGTAATTTCCTAAGACCGGTTTGCGATAGATCTTGTAAAATTTGTTTAATGGCTGACAAGTAATTGCTAAGTCGTTTGCCACTGCGAACGAGGATAACTTTGTATGGGAAACGACCATCATTTGCCAATTAACAGCGCCGTATGTTTGCGCCTATACTTTGCGCTATGCATCATCTTCACATATTAGAACCAAAGTGGTCATGTACTATATGGTTTCAGAGAGGTTTTCCCCCACGTACTAACAATTATTGGGGTGTAAGTGGTTCATCAACATTTTTGAACCAAATTCAACTTCACCTGCACGCACTGCACCCTTTTGACTGACAAACGAAGTTCTGCGAAATGAGAGGTCGGGACCCGACTGGGGAATGTACCTCCACCTCACAGAATATTGCTGCCAAATAACAAATCCCTTGAGGGTTGTTGTGTTCCTGCGAGTCAGAGAGGTCACCAGAAAGGAAGGAGATGCTGCGTTGACAGTGGTGGCGGCGAGCGATCGTTATTTTATGTTGCGAGCGTTAATATGGCTACAGTAACCGTCACATCAGGCGGTCCGTATAACTTGTCTACCATACACCCCAATGTAGGTTTATGTGAATGTAATTTAATTAAAAAACTTACGATAAAACATAACAAAAATTATGGAGATACTGTTATTGTATTTAATGCTCGCGCCTTTATCTTTATCTGTATACACAGAAATAGGTTGAACCCGAAAAGATATTATACTTATTAAATAAAATAAATAAATAAATATTCCTGGACAAATTACACACGGCCATCTAGTCCCAAACTTAGCAAAGCTTGTACTATGGGTACTAGATAACTGATATAATACTTAAATACATTTTTTTTGTAAATAAATTCATATAATACATAGAAAACACCCAGACCAAGAAAATAGACATGTTCATGCACACAAATATTTGTCTTATGCGGGAGTCGAACCCGCGACCTCGGAGTCAAAGTGGCCATTGCCAACCATTTGACCACCGAGCCACACGGAGCTCGTCAAAGTGATATTAAGATTTCTTTGTACCTTTATTTCTTTAGTTACTCGCTTCTTGCTTTGAAGTTTATGCACATTCAAAGAATTTCTAAATCCATTACTACAGAATTCGAAGTGCACTTGGGGCACAAAACCTCTTAGCTCTTTTTTTACCCGACTGCTGAAGGAAGGTTATGTTTTTCGAACATATGTATGTCTTATTATTTGGCAAGCTCTACAGCCTAAACCGTTTGACAGATATCAACATAAGAGGTGTCGTCAGATTCGTCTTAATCACGTGTGACATTTTGGGGTGTAAGTGGTTCATCAACGTCTTTGAACCAAAGCCAACTTCACCTGCACGCGGTGCACCCTGCTGACTGACAAACGAAGCTCTGGCGAAAAGAGAGGTAGGGAGCGTAATTGTAAGCTACCCGACTGGGGAATGTACCTCCACCTCACAGAATACCGCAGCCAAATAACGGTTCGCTTGAGGGCTGTTGTGTTCCTGCGAGTGAGTGAGGTCACCAGAAAGGAAGGAGATGCTGCGATGGCAGCAGAGGTGGCGGCGCGCGAGCGATATTTTATGTTGCGAGCGTTAATATGGCTACGGTAACTGCTTCACATCAGGCGGGCCGTATGCTTGTCTGCCTACCGACGTAGTCTATAAAAAAAAAAAAGGCTATACCGAATAGGTGAGCCGCAAAATTGTCGTTCGAGTAAATTTATTTTTCTTCTAATTTTCGTTTATTTTATACGCAGTCGGGTTTTATTTATTTTTTAATTAATTTAACTTGTTATCAACAACGATAACAAAATGTTTAAATATTTTTTGTCAGTTATTAATTTCTCGTTACAATAGTAAACAACCGTGAAATCTTAAATTATAATCTATAGGTATCTAGTGATACATAAGTAAGTTATTTAATTTACACGTAAATAATTGTTATTGATTGAGATTGCAGTATTCGCGGATACGACGATTGCAATCAAATGTAAAACCCGTGTAATTGCGTGTTCCATTATATGTAACTACGCGTTCAGTGATTTATGTTTTTTTTTATATGAGAGGGTGGCAAACGAGCATGTGGGTCACCTGATGGAAAACAATCACCACCGCCCATGGAGTTCAACAACACCAAGGGGTCGCCGATCCGTTGCCATCCTAATTCTCCTTCCTTTCCTTCTTTCTGGTGACCTCACTCACTCGCAGGAACACAACAACCCTCAAGGGAATTGTTATTTGGCTGCGGTATTCTATGAGGTGGAGGTACATCCCCAGTCGGGCAGCTTAAAAAATATGCTATGCCCTACCTCTCTTTTCGCCAGAGCCTCGTTTGTCTGTCGGCAGGGTGCACCACGTGCAGGTGAAGTTGGCTTTGGCTCAAAGATGTTGATGAACTCCTTACACCCCAAAATTATTTATATGATTTTTTTATACTACGTCGCGTAGCAAACAAGCATACGGCCAACCTGCGAAGCGGAAGCCGTTTACCATCGCATTTTTTTACTACAAAAATCAAACTTTAGCTTAGATTGGAGGTAACTGTGTTTAGCTTAATTGGTGGAACTATGCTGTGCCAAGAGCTCTATGGAATAAGCTAAAGATGATTGTCATTAAATAAATATTAAATAATTAAAAGAAATTAATGAAAATTAAAAGTATAGTAATATTAAAACAGTCATTATTACATATAGACGAAGATGTGTAACCTATTACTGATAATTTAATACTAAATAATAATAATAAATATTTCTAGACAATTTACACAGCGCCATCTAGTCCCAAATTAAGCGCAATGCTTGTACTATGGGTACTAGACAACTGATAAATGTACTTAAATATTTTTTTTTGTAAATACATATATATATAATAGGTAGAAAATACTGAGACCAAGACCATCAGACATGTTCATGCACACAAATGTTTGTCATGTGCGGGGATCGACCCCGCGACCTCGGAGTCAAAGTGGCCATTGCTAACCATTCGACCACCGAGCTCGTCAAATAAATACATACGCTTCATATTGCAAAATATATAATAAATAAATATGAATACTATAAAATGTCAGCTTACTAAAGTTGGAATTAAAGAGCAAGGAAATTATGTGTTACTTGTTTTTTGAAAATATCAATAGAAATAGGCATCCGATAAGAAAAGATTTTTGAAAATTTCCACGGGATATTAGGATATGTATATATTTACAAAAGTATTCGTTGTCAATTGTACCTAAGTTACGCTGTGTAGTACCTCCATTTAAAGAATATAATATATATACAGACAAACGTAAACACATAATAATTATATTTACCGCGTGTTTTCCGTGTTGCAGGCAATAAAAATGACTATTGTATGAAGTATGTTGTTTTTTTACAAGTTATATCTCAGTTTAATGTACCTTTTATGTTTTTTAAACGTAAACGGGTTAGTTTTTGCAGGGGCTTCGACCAAATAATGTTTTGTGCAGTTGAAAATTATATTTTAAATTGCTAAACATAACCACAGTATGTACGTAAGCGTACGCCAATTACTTTGCTGAAACTAAAAAAGCGGCCAAGTGCGAGTCGGACTCGCCCATGAAGGGTTCCGTAGCAGCAAGTAACATAAGTAATATGAAAGTTTATGACGTATTAAAAAAAAACTACATATTAGATCTCGTTCAAGCCAATTTTCGGTGGAAGTTTGCATGGTAATGTACAACATAATAATATATTTTTTTAGTTTTAACATTCTCTTATTTTAGAAGTTACAGGGGGGGGGGGGGGGGGGGCGACGACGACGACGACACACATTTTACCTCTTTGGAAGTGTTTGAAAATATATTAGAAACCTCAATATCATTTTTGATGATCTATCCATAGCTACCCCACACGTATTTGATGAAAAAAAAAAATGAGTTTCAGTTTTAAGTATAGGGAACCCCAAAATTTGTATTTTTTTCTATTTTTGTGTAAAAACCTTAATGCGGTTCACAGAATACATCTACTTACCAAGTCAACAGTATAGTTCTTATAGTTTCGGAAAAAAGTGGCTGTGACATACGGACGGACAGACAGACATGACAAATCCATAAGGGTTCCGTTTTGTGCCATTTGGCTACGGAACCCTAAAAATGACGTGCGCGTCTTGTATCACTCCAGCACACACACCAGTAGTAGAAGTGTGTAAGATACAGAAAACTACAATTCCGTGAGTTTCAAGACTACAATACTATGAACTTGTACTTAAATACAAAACAGACAGTTTGATGTCTGATAGATCTTGGTTAGACTACGGGAATTAAAAACGTATTTGTATTCTATAACATTTTATACATAGACAGGTCCATAGGCGAACATTATGGCAGTAAAAATTGGATACAAAGCGCTTACTGACTACCTAACGTCTACTACTACTACGCTTGAATAATACAGTACATCGATCATCACGTCGCGTCAAACACTTTTGTTCAAGCTTGATAATAAAGAGAAAGCACTGAAAATTATTGAATCTGAGTCTGAGTTGATGTAAATAGCACTAAATCGAATGGCTTCGATGTAAAAATGGTGGTGCCCCAGGGATCAATTTTGGGTCTGTCTTGGTTCCTTAGAAGAATAATGCGTATTTATTTGATTTCTATAAATGAAATTTTCATTGAAGTTGTTGACTTTTGTTTAAAAAGTTATTTAAACAACGTAGCATGGTAAACAAGCATACGGCCCGTCTGATGTGAAGATCGTTGTCTCTAACGGTGATGAGCCACATGACCCCCATGAGATCTTCGAGTGGAGGTTTCTAAGAAAACCTAGAGTATATTATTCTGTGCATCTATGAACAAGTGCTCGTAATCATGAAAGGTCACGACCCTATCGATGAGGAAAACGATGATTTGTCCGCGGTTTTCTAAAAAGGACCCTTAAAAAATAATACCTTTTTTGTTGGGTTTGTGTTATTTTTAGCGTCGCTCATTAGTTTATTACTGTCAGACGCCGCAAAACCAGAATGGCTACAAATTAAACCATTTTTATGGTGATAAGTTTTTTTTAATCAAATTTTGAAGTAATTCGAAATATGTAACTTTAAAATGGTTTTAAATTCAAAGATTGGCGTTGCGTTGCATGGGTCTCATGGGGTGGGAGTCAATCGGTTAATGGGATTTTCTTGTTGATGAAATTGTCTACATAATACGCCTGTATATTATTGGATGTAAGATCTTTTAACACATTGTATAAAAGGGCCTGGCTCGATCAATGTACAGCCCAAATCACTGGCCGGATCGGGATGAATTTAACATTGCAAGTAGCTATCAAAACAAGGGCATCATGTAAGGAAGGTTTTATGAAAATTCGTGAGGAATACCGGAATGCACGCGTTCAAAAAGCGAGCCAAATCTAGCATATTGCATACCATACTAACATGGATTCCAATATAATTAATATTACTAGAAGCCGAAACACACCTAGACTGGCTAGGTTTGTTTCTGTTTTTTTTTTGTATTTTGTTTGTGATCTTCGATCATTAATACTAGTTTATATATAAACTCATTGGTTCAGTAGAAGCTACTTTAAAAATTTCGCCGACAGAGGTGCTTTGGTTGGATTGGTCTTTCGTAATCGTGGTGGGCTCACCAATCCTAAGTGGCTACTTACACCTCAGATCCAATATTTTTTAATATATATTCATAGACTTACAGGTCGTCTTCGTGTCCATGAATGCAGTGAGCGGCAGTAAGCACGTGCCTGGATGAGACCAGGGTGCCGCCGCACAGCCAGCGGGCACCAGGGCCCCGGCGCTGCTTGTACCCCAGCAACGCCATCCATGGGAAGTCGCCTGGATAAACAAAGTTGACACATCTTCAGCATTTAAATAGTTTTTTAAATCTCTTTAATCTCTTAATCTGATTTGTAGCGGCTACAGTAGCATATAGATCAAAGGTATCCAAATTTTTTTTCTCGTAGACTCAGTGTATTATATTTTCTGATTTCCGTAGACCCCTTGCTCTAACATATGAATTCTATACACCCTTGCAGGTCCGAAATGACTCCAAGGATCGAAGTAGAGCAATTGGCTATGGTCTTCTGTATGATGGAGGACTTAATTGTACGTTACGTCTCTCTCTTCATCCTAGAAGACATGTTTGATATGAAGTTACATGTTGACTATTCTTTGTCAATGAACCAAACAGATTATTACCAAGGTGAGCATCAATTCCTCCAATAACTCTGCTGAAAGAAGCATTGCTAATCCCACAATCTGGTGGCGCTGGCAGAGCGTCCACGAAGTCATCCGTCTTTCCTTGAGGAATTGGCTCAGGAGCGGCCGTCTGAGGAGGCGGCGTCGTCGTCGTGGTGGTTGTAGATTCTTGGATTGGTTCGGACGGAAAGCCTTGTCGGGGGCAGCAGACCTGATGACATAAAGATTGTAAAGTAATGTTCGCCGTGTGGTTTGTGGACTAGAATAGAATCACTCCGTCTCTTCCCGTGGATGTAGTACAAGGCGACTAATGGAAATACATTATAAAACATCGATCAGGCCTCCCCAACCCGTCTGGCCAGCGTGGGGAGTGTAGGCCAAATCCTCCTTCTGTCTGGGACGGACGAGAGAGGGTCGTGCTCCTGTACTAGAGACTAAAATGACCTGATGATGATGAAAGTAATGTTAGATTTTCACTGACTAACCTAGGTAAACATTCACCTGAACCTCGCCTGTCTAGTCTATACAATCAAATTACTTACGAAAATATTGACATATTTAATGCTTAGCACAATTCAATTACATCATATCGAAAACATTCATTAATACTTATATGTATATCTTAATACTCTTTGGCCAATATCTAATTTAAAATAACATAATACTGGTTTAATTTGATATGGGACGAGTCGGACCTCGCGCGAATAAATGTTATTTTGTTTTTCGCATACAAATAAGCAATTTATCATATTTTATATGAAACAGGTAACGTGCGAGTATAATAATAATATATTTATGATATACTTTGGTGTATAAATATCTTTCGTAGTTATTTCTTTTATATTTTTGTTTGTTTGTTTGTCTTTAGTGTTCAGATAATTCTACAGCACACGAAGATTGTACAGCTTTATGTTTCATGTACTTATTTATTACATAATTGTAATAAATAAGTAAATTCGGTGTGCCTGTAATAGTAAGATGAAACATGTTTTATGTTTCATGTACTCATTTATTACATAATTGTAATAAATAAGTACATGAAACATAAAGCTGTACAAAGGAGGACTTATCCCACACGGGAGGGGGGGGGGGGGTCCTTTTTTGTTGACCAGAGTAACTGCGTGGTATGTCAACGTAGTATTGGCAAGTAGAACACTGAGTGACAAATGAAAAATCTGACTCTGAGAATTATACCGACAAATTCCGATTTCCGTTGTTTTCTGGTAGATCAATTTGATCCTTTAGAAAATCTGCCGAACTTAGCTTTCTCCATCGCTTGCTGAGTAACTTTTAACATGAGAACCAGCCTAACGGCTCAGGTCCAATTTTTTGCACAGTAGGTCACGGTAGTTAGGATTAGGATGCACTGGTTGAAAGACCATAAGACTTTAAGCTTTGGGGTATCTTAGGGTTGCCAGATCGACAAATCTAAATATCTGGATAACATCCAAATATCGGGATTTTGGGGTTGTTGTCTGGAGAAATGAACTACGAGCTGCCCGCGGTCCGAGCACTGCGTGTGCTAGTTTCAAATTATTATTGCGGTAGAATGTGATGATAAGATACGTATATTTTGGTGTTTAAGTGGTTCATCAAGACCTTTGAACAAAAGCCAACTTCACATGCACGCGGTGCACCCTGCTGACTGACAAACGAAGCTCTGGCGAAAAGTGAGGTAGGGAGCGTAATTGTAAGATACCCGACTGGGGAATGTACCTCCACCTCACAGAATACCACAGCCAAATAACAATTCCCTTGAGGGTTGTTGTGTTCCTGCGAGTGAGTGAGGTCACCAGAAAGGAAGGAGATGCTGCGTTGGCAGCGGGGTGGCGGCGCGCGGGCTATATTTTATGTTGCGAGCGTTAATATGGCTACGGCAACCGCTTCACATCAGACGGGCCGTATGTTTGTCTGCCACCCAACGTAGTATAAAAAAAAAAAATGTCGGGAGATTTTATTTGTCGGGAGTCTGAGCATCGCATGAAATGTCGGAAGACTCCACACGATGCCCGATCATCTAGCAACCCTAGGGTATCTGTGCGGTGGGAATATATCGAGATTTTTAAAATATACTAATCTTTTACTAATGGTTATTTCATTTCAGTGTGGAACTACCTACCTTTGGATTATTTCCTTCGAAACCACAGTGCGCTTTCCTCAACAGAGTCACCCCCGCTGGGTTTGACCTGGAGTCCTTCACAATCTTCAAGTAAATGTCGCAGTTTAGCAAGCTGATGCAGCTGCCGATCTCATTGTCCACGGTTTTACAGGTCTCCTCTGAAAAAACAGTTTTGTCAATAAAGTTACGTCATGAGATGGGGAAGAGTATTTTAAGTTTATTAAGAAGTATTTACAACAACAAACTTTCTACTCTTTTAAGTATTTTTAAAAGATTATTGTTATGAATAATACTTAAGTAGGCAGGGTAGATGATTTTTCTTGGATTGATTGTTGGAGAAAAGTAATAAGAAATATAAATAATCCTAAACTTTGTCATGAAATTTTTGTCATGGAAAATTTTCATGCCTATTTTCCAGTTAATCTTTAAAGTTACCAAAGCAAAGACCGTGTTAAAAGTTGCTTTTGAACCAAACTTCCATTTCCATTGAACTAACCAAACCCACATGCTCTACCATGCTTTACCAGGCTTAAACATGCAAAACCATTTAAAAAATTCAAAATACATTTTTGCACTGTGTTGACTGAGGCAATGGTTAGGGAGACAGGCAAATAGACGGCTATGTGAGTAACACCGTTGATAAAGAACGAAATGCACGAAATATATTCCTGTCTTGCCAAAAAATGAAATTAATATGTCGCCACATTGCAAGCAATGTATTTTGAAATAGTTGTTAAAAGTGTTATGGAATCTGGAAGTAACACTACCTTCCCACCTAGTCACTTAGGATTTGAAAATAAAAACATAAGTGTTTCAAGACATGGCTTGTGCATATTGTAAAGCAGTTCACGTTTTGTACCACATCGCACGACGTGGCGTTGGCGTAATTAATCATACATATTATCTTTAACAAACACCGTCGTTATTTGTATCAATTATAAATAAATATGTATAAATCAAAGAAGGATTTTATTCATAACATATAAAGTTGTATGAATGAGCAGCCTGTACAGATACAAACGGAAAATTAACCGCCCAAACTCGACTCCATTGTATGCATAGTATGTGCTTCCTCAAATCCACAAATGGTCATACAAGATCAAAAAGAGACTTGACCTTAGTGCATGTGCATGAAAGATACAAAACTGTTCTAATCACTCCAGAATATTTGCTACACTAGTTACCACCAAGCAAACGAGGCTCTGGCGAAAAGAGAGGTAGGGCATAGTATATGTTTTAAGCTGCCCGACTGGACAGTACCTCTACTCACAGAATACCGTAGCCATATTACAATTCCCTTGAGAGTTGTTGTGTTCCTGTAAGTGAGTGAGGTTACCAGAAAGAAAGAAAGGAAGGAGTATAGGCTGGCAACAGATGGGCGACCCCTTGGTGTTGCAGATCTCTATGGGCGGTGGTGATTGCTTTCCATTAGGTGACCTACATGCTCGTTTGCCCCCCTTTCATATAAAAAAAAACATAATTATACTTTGATTTGCAAAACTCTCATACTTAAGTCCAAGCTATGTGTAGCTATATGTAGCTGGAACATCAAACTGTATCCCCTGATTTTGTTATCATTCGTTTTTTTGAATTGCCTCCCCATGGAAACAATCTTAAAGACATATATTCACGTCAAAGTAGTAGTTTCTAAATTTTAATTTATACACATTGTTTTGCCAAAAGATAACTATTTAGTTTTTATGAATATTTAAAACTTTATCAATGCTTTATTGCCAATAACATGCTCGCACACTGATGTTATCTGTTGAAGAGTGTCCATTGACCACTCAGGTCAACTTATTGATATTTATAGTAAGTCAGTACTCTGATTCTGTACGTCTATCACCTCATCTACGGCCTCCGCATTAATTATGATTACACCAGGGTCAGACCTGATATTGTTACTATTATATAGTCGTCATACTATATATTTCGATTCACATAATGTATACATGAATTCGTATACGTATGTATATGTTTTTTTGCCATTTGGTTTCCGGCAGACTAGAATAGAATCACTCCGTCTCTTCCCGTAGATGTCGTACAAGGCGATTAAGGGAAATACATTATAAAACATTTATCAGGCCTATGCATTTCTGTCTGAGACGGACGAGAGAGAGTCGTGCTCCTGTAGTGGAGACTAAAATTACCTGATGTATATGTTTCAGCCAGTGTAATAAATTGTCAATAATTAATAATTAAGATTACTGATGACAAGCTCTGTGGTCGAATGGTTAGCAATGGCCACTTTGACTCCGAGGTCGCGGGTTCGATTCCCGCACGAGACAAACATTTGTGTGCATGAACATGTCTGTTTGTCTTGGTCTGGATGTTTTCTATGTATTATAAGTATGTATTTACAAAAAAAAATCTATTTAAGTACATTTATCAGTTGTCTAGTACCCATAACACAAGCTTTGCGCTTAATTTGAGACTAGATGGCGCTGTGTAAATTGTCCAGAAATATTTATTTATTTATATTATTTGTTTATTTACTTGGCACCACATCATTCATCATCTAGGTTGACGGAGCTCCGTCCTTTTTTTTCGTACATGTACTTTTGGCAAGAAGGTTGATATAATTTGTTCATAATCTTTGTTCTTGTTTGTCTAGTGAATATTTCACTGTTCTTTTTCCAATTTTGAGGATGGGAATTAACAAAAACACAGATATCTCTAATGCACATGCTCCTAGGCAGGCATATATTTTTTAAATTGTCTACATTGACTGCACACCATGTTAAGGGGCTATCCATAAATTACGTCACACGCATTTTTTTATTTTTTGACCCCTCCACCCGTCTTTGTCACAGCTGGTCACATTTGTCGGACTCCCCCCCTCTCTAGTGTGACATCACTTATTTTGCAATTTTACATTTAGAGTTGCAAATGTTTTTGAGTTTATGTTTGGTTTAAAGTTCGTGTTTTAACACATAGATTTTACTTAATGGAATTTTAAATGTCACGTCACGAAATTTAGGACCCCTACCACCCCCTTGTCACACAATATCACACTTCATTGACCCCCTCCCTCCCCCTTAACGTGTGACGTAATTTATGGATAGCCCCTAACTTGTTGTTGTATATCTAATGTACCTACCTACTCTAATGTACGCATGGTTGCCTAGGAGCATTCCTAGGCAGTCATACATTTTTTAAGTGGTCTACGTTGACTGCACACGTTGTTAACATGTTACAGTACGGTGTGAGAAGCATTCATTCAAACCTGCCTCATTATTATGTGACCGGGCACTCGGAATAGGACCTTGATGGCGCATTGTAACACTTATTAAAAAAACATATCACTCGCTCTGAGATAACCGGAAAATAGATCTCATCATCAGTAATGTGACGTGAATCATTAATTTCTATAGATAATAGAAAATAGGTATTAGTAATATCACATATGCAAACATTGTGGGTTTCTGAACTAAAACGAGCTGGGAAAATTATTGTTTATCGATCTCTATTCCGAAGTTACGCGCGTTATTACGAAGAAAGAGATGAATATATAATTTCATGGAGTGGAATGAGCGTAACGCTTCTAAAAGTCACTGTTGGAAATGTATAGGATCCAAAACCACTGGACCGATTTTGATGGAACTTATTAAAATTATTACAATTAATTAAAGACCTCGATATGCTTGAGGTTTGTGTCTAAAAAAAATTGAGATCGATCATGTCCTTAAGGAATAATCATCAAATACATTTTCCATTGAAATCAATGGGAAACATACACTCAGCGAATCTACTCGCTCCACTTAACCTCGATTTCGGTCCCTCCGGCCTAGTATAATTAACTGTTTAGTAATACATCAGCATCTTGTGCAAATACTGGGCAACTTGAGAGATGCTTCAGAACAACACCAATTCTTGGTAAGAACGGTATTATCATGTTCTGTTGGAGCCGGTTTAATATCTCAGATGCTTAGACACACACAACCTTAATCTCCTAATATATCCTCAATCTTTCAATATCCTGGTCTGTCAAAACCTCGTAAAGGCCTAGCAAGATACTTTATTATTATTCTATTTTATTATTATTGTATGATTATTTTTAATGTATGCTATGAAATTCAACCAATGTAAATTATTGTTATGAATAAATGAACTGAAATAAACTTTCTAATCATGGGCGTATATATGGAACGGGTTAAGGGGGTTTGGACTCACCCCCTCCCCTTAGTATAGGCGAATAAAAATTTGTATTAAGTTTGTAACGGAAGTCTCGAATCCGGAACGAAGAAATTCAATGGAGAACGAAAGTGGTCAAAATATAAAATTATAATGTGTCAACTAATAATGTGTCAAAGTCAGCAAGTTGAAGTGGAAGTTGGATTATCACATCTGCGGAGTCAGCAGTGGCAGATGGGGAAGGAACTTTCCTTCTACTCCTAGAGTGGAGCCCATGTATGGGGCGACGAAGCGTAGGGCGGCCCCTCTCTAGATGGATCGACAACCTCAAAAAATTGGTAGCGGTTGGATGAGGAAAGCGGAGGATTTTAAAGAGAGGTAGGGAACGTAATTATAAGTTACCCGACTGGGGAATGTACCTCCACCTCACAGAATACCGCAGCCAAATAACAATTCCCTTGAGGGTTGTTGTGTTCCTGCGAGTGAGTGAGGTCACCAGAAAAGAAGGAAATGCTGCGTCGGCAGCGGGGGTGGCGGCGCGCAAGTGATATATTATGTTGCGAGCGTTAATACGGTTACGGTAACCGCTTCACATCAGGCGAGCCGTATGCTTGTCTGCCACCCGACGTAGTATAAAAAAAAGAAAAAAAAAAGGATCGCATATGGTGGAAAGCATTGATTGGGAAAAACCGATATCCAGCAGTGGGTATCAGCCTGTATCTGATAATAATGATGAGAATTATATCCTACCCGCTGACCAATAGATTGTACTTTCATTCTTAGTTATTTGACATGATGCGCCGTGGTTTTCTACAACTGCAAAAGATTCATCCTCACACATTGAGGGATTGTCTGAAGTAGTTGCTTCCGCCAACAGTTAAGTTGGTCATCCTTATTCTTGGATAACAAACTATTTAACAAAATACGAGTAAACTTATTCATCCACAACTCGATTATATATTATCTATCACCAGTGAACATAAGATAAGTTTTTTTATATGAGAGGGGGGCAAAGGAGCATGTGGGTCACCTGGTGGAAAGCAATCACCACTGCCCATGGAGATCAGCAACACCAAGGGGTCGCCGATCCATTGCCAACCGTTTGAGGGAAATAAAGACTGTTCTTGAAGGCTCCCATATCGTAATTGTTTGGAAATACCGCTGATGGAAGTTGATTCCACAGTTTCATCTCTTAATAGGAAAAGTACTGTAGTAGATCGCCAATTATCAAGATGACATGGATAGTATTTTAATTTAATTTAATTTAGTTGTTGAGAACATGCATGTTGAAAATCTCAATGCACAAAACTCCAGGACAGAACGTCACTGTGGGTACATAGACACACAATAGGTATACCACACAAAAAGCAATAAAACATCAAATAAATTTGTTTTAGTACTTCGCTGTTGAATCAATATCGACAGATTTTATTATCATGCCATATGGCCATGACAGTTTTCAAATACGATTCTCGTTATAATATTACACGTGGATGATTTAAATTCTGTAGTTGACGGTTGCCGATGTGCAGTAGATTCAGGAAAAGTGCCTTTGCACAAAATTTGCTGTTGATTTCTACATTCAATGTTTCTGTATAGAAAAACACTAGCTGTAGGATTGGACATCGGAAAAGCAGTACTTGATAATGGGCAGCAGAGCAGCATCATTTCAGTGGCCTGCCACGGTAGCGGTCGTGGCATTGGTAAGGCAGAGCTTGCGCAGTATAAGAATGCGAAGAAGCCCCGAGAATGACCGTCATTGGACGATCGTTGGAAAAATAAGCAAAACGAAGAAATATAATTTTATAAAGATTGCAGTGAACCGAAGAATGCAAAATGGCATCAAATCGATCGTTGTGGAAGTTTACTCGGAAAGGCTGAAATTATGATAAAATAAAGACAGAAAAAAACTAAAAGACGAAACATTTCAAATTTGGGGCATTAGAGTTTTAGACATAAATAATATCTAAATTTGATTTAATTCAGCGCAAAAATATTACAATGATACCTAATACCACAGTATAAGTAATAGTACTACGTACAGTATGGCCGCTCCCTGTCCCGCTCCCCTCTGAGACAAATCTGGAACAGTTTGTTTGACGCCGCACGCACACACGCTCATACCCGCTCTGCACAGACGTCATTGTTTATATAGTAGTTACCGACGCGATATTTGTATGGAGTGGCCGGGGTGTGACCTCAAAATACTGACGATAACGAGACACGCGAGTATGATGTTGTGGGTGTAATTAGTATGATTAACCAGTCTAGCTCTAATACGACTTAAAATTCTAAAACCGAGCTTTAAAATGGTTTAATAACCAACAAAGAAATGTTTGTTATGCATTACTTCTCATACTGAACAAACTACCTTCACCAATTGAATCATAAGTGATTTGAGATCCGGAATTAGATCAGGAAATGCACGCCTTGTGAACATTAAATAATATTGCGTTCCATTGAGTTATTGAATACAAACTCTGTATCCGTATCCGTTTATGGGCATGTGCAATATTAAATAATAAATCCGGCTCTTAGGAAACGGATCATTCTCTAGTAAAGCAACTATGGCGAACTTCGTGATCAAAATTTAAGTAGAGCTCGTCGAAGCTGAAATGATGCGCGCCACTGTTTAATTACTGGTACTAGGTGTGTGTGTGCAAATATGAATAACATCTTCATATGTTTGGAATGGGACAGGGACACTGCGGTGACCACCAAAAAAGGCAATGAACAATGAAGTCCATTGCAGTCCCAGGAGTAAGACTACGGCTGCCTTGGAACTCACAACGAATTTAACCAGTAGAAATTAGTAGGAATAAGAAGCTTTTGGACTTTGAATTCCCTCTTAGCAATGTGTGAGACAGCAATATGGCAAATAAAGCATTAAAAGCCTAAAAAGATGGCTAGTCAATTGAAGCTCAATTGCCGTGCACCGCGGATTTTAAGTATCTGACACTATTGGGGACCTAAAACATTGAGTTGTTACCTAACACGTCGATTCCAATAATATGAGTTACGAAAACGTCTGAACGCTTGGTAATTCTCCTTTGTTGCTACCAAATCAGAATAGTTTGCTACCCCGGATGCGACATCTAACGAACTTAACATGTCATCCCGCTCCTGTTGGGGACGTCAATTATTCAGTGATCTGTACCCGGACATAACGGTAGACTCGATTAGTCTAGGTGATAAATGTAATGTTTAAGTTTTACTAAGTACGAAGATTAAGTATGAAATTTCAACATTATCTTTTCCCTTTAATGTTAAAACAAAATTACTCTAGTATGCTAAATAAAGTAATAAATAAATAAATATTTCTGGACAAATTACATATCGCCATCTAGTCCCAAACTAAGCAAAGCTTGTACTATGGTTGACTAATAATATATTTAAACATTTTTTTTTTCTGTAAATACATATAATACATAGAAAACACCCAGACCAAGACAAACTGTTCATGCACACAAATGATCAGAAATAATGTGGGTACTGAATAAACCTCATGCAATCATGGAGTCTTGAGATGTATTGCGAAAATGTTAAAACTAAATCTTTTTCAGGTCTTGGGAGGTCAGGATCATTAGAAGCTAGCTCAACATTGATTCACGCGGCATTGCTGATGGCATTGAGTTGTTTTTATATCCACACGTTTGAAACTGGTTGCGGTTACCGCGAGTTAGCTTAGTGTTCTGATGTTTACTGTTGTCTTATATTTACTTTAGTCACTGCATTACTAATTCTTGCTTCTGTGATTATTCGTTTACAGAACAAACTATGTTTAAATTTATCAATATTTGCTTCCTTAAACTAAATATTGAATGATTCATTGACTTTTACGGCAATGCATTGGATGATAAATCTGCGAAGGTTACTTTTTATACTATATTAAGTGATAGATAAGCATGCGGCCCGCCTGATGTGAAACGGTTATCGCAGCCATATAAACGCTCGAAACATGAGATATTGCTCGCGACATGTCACCTCCGCTGCCAATGTAGCTACTCCTTCCTTCCTGGTGACCTCACTCACTAGCAGGAACATAACAATCCTCAAGGGAATTGTTATTTGACTGCGATATTCTGTGTGAAGCTGTGTGGTACTTCCCCAGTCGGGCAGGTTACAAAATACGCTATGCCCTACCTTTCCTTTGCCAGAGCATAGTTTGTCAGTCAGCAGGGTGTAGGTGCAGGTGAGATTGGCTTTGGTTCAAAGATGTAGAAGAAACCTCTTACACCCCGAAACTTCCAAGAGTCCCAAGCTATCAAATACAGCCAGTCAAGTTTGTCTCTATGTCAAACTCTATCATTTGCCTACAGAAGTAGGTAACTGTACTTCCGCTTATAATAATATTATTTCATTCTCTGCTATAGTTTCAACTTTAAGCAAAAATATATTCCTCAAGTAAATTACTTAGGTAAAGTGTAGTTATAGACAAAAAAGGAAAATCGTTTCTTGTTCTACGATTACCGTTCTAGTCCTTGCAATAATGTGTATTTTAGCGTGTATTGTATCAACTACATTCTAGATATGCATTTGTCATACCTATTTATTTAATTTACATGCCCATTCTGTAAGACCGTTTCAATTTTAAACATAAGTTTGTTAATCATACGAATAGAAAGATATAGACCTAAATGAAACGATCACGTTGGTATGTATAAACTTAGCATCGAGATGAAGTCAATTCTTTTATTCATTTAACTTTTAGCGGGTCGCAGTCCCATGGTGGATTCTACTGGGTACGGTACAACGCTTGGTACAAAATTGACATGTCGCGGCACGCGGGGGAATATATGTTTCGAAATATTTTATATATTTATATTTTTATGCGATTCAGGCGCCAAAGAAGTATACGGCTGGCGCATATGATATATAGATCTATGGTGGCAATAATGATATATAGATGCGTTTTATAATACAGATGCATATGTTATAACGTTGAACGAGAATATTATTTGGACATGCATAGTACCGAAATTGTATTTACAAATTAAAATGAAAAATCTTATATTTAAGTCTTATGTTAATTAAAGTATCTTATGTGAAATAAGTATGTTAGTATTTTATATCTGATGTTTCATTTATTAAAGATTAATTATGGACAATGTTGACAAGATACCCCGAGATTAGTTATAATTTCATTTAGTGTTAACAAGAAAATTAAATTGACTTAGATTATAATCGATTTCCATATAATATTGTTCAGTTTTAATCTAAATTAGACACATATAGATTTAGAAGATTTAAAAATCACAGTAAGTTCTCGATCATATCTAAAAATAACTTAGTGGTAGGAAAAACAATCCGTAAAAGAGCTAGCAGTGTAGGTATGCTTTAGATTGTGAATTACCATATTAGATGAAATTATTGTTTTATACAATTGTGCTCATATTTCTAATCAAAAAGTATCTAAAGATATAGATTTCAATAATAAACATATCATCATAATCAGGTCATTTTAGTCTCCACTACAGGAGCACGACCCTCTCTCTTCCGCCCCAGATAGAAGGAGAATTGGGCCTACACTCCATATATATAATAATATATAATAACATATAGCTATATTGAAATACCTATAGATCTTCTTAACAATAATAAAACGGTAACCAATTATTATAGCAATAAGTCTACCCAATGTAAGTAAGACGTCATTCGTCCGTTTCAACGCATAATACCACAAATAAATACCAAATTTAATATTTTTCGCTTTTCGCAGAAAAAAAATATATAATTCACGTAGAATAGTAATTCTACGTGAATTATATATTTTTTTTATATATAATTCACGTTTACATGCCCGTTTATGGCATTATGTGTATTTAGTAAAATACACATAATGCCATAAACGGGCCAATGACAGGCTCATAATGCAAGCATCGTACACCTATATTATTTACCCAACTTCATGTACATAATTATGACCCTATTCGAGAGACAGTGTGACCAAGTTTTTGAAAAGAAATACTGTACAAGTGTTCCAAAAGTTACATTTTAGTGCGTTAGTAATAATATCCCAAATTATAAAATTATAATTACGGAATATTCCACTGGGGCCGAAGTTGTAATTATCCTTCTTCTCCGAATCAGGAACTGGGGTTAACCTTGGCAGTTCTGTTGCTGATGGAGAATCATTTGTATCTTCATTGTGAACTGGCGGAACTGGTGTTAATTGCGGAAGTTCTTCTACTGGTGGATTCTCTACTGGTGTACTTGGTATTCCCTGAGGAGGACCTTGATTATTAAATGGTGGTGGACCCTCATTGTCATGATTATCAGCAGTCTCTACTACCATCACTGGACTAGGTGGAAGAGTGCCTTCTGTAGTTGATGTAGTTTGAGCTGGTTCTTCGAAAATTACATAATCTTGCGCTATTTCTTCATTAGGATTTTTAATTGGATTATCATTGCCTTGTTGATCGTATTGTTCACTAGGTTGGTACTGATTATTATTTTGATAGTTATTATTAGTTGGATAATTGTTTGGTTGATAAAAGTTGTTGTTTTGGTCATATGGTTGATACCCACCATTAAAATTAATTGGTGGGTATAGACCGTTGCCTGGATATACTGGTTCTCTCATTGGGAACGATACAGGTTGCTGATAATATCCATTTTGATTTGGGTAATTTTGATATTGCCCATCATACTGGTACTGGCCTTGTTGATATGGTCTACCTTGACCGTTGGTTATTCCTGGCCTTCTAAAAGGGTATATGTATCCTCTGTCACTGTTGCTGTCTTCAGGTCTCAAATGTAATATGCCACTTAGTCTGTCTCTTATTTTATTAGTGTTGAGAAAATTTGAGAAATATGACCCCTCTGCGCGTTCGTCTCGTCGTGGAAAGTAACCTAGGATAGTAATAAACATATTTTCAACCTTAACAGTTAAATGAACAGTTTTCGATGTTAAACTATAGTGATTTTATCAGTTACGCATTAAAACAAGATATGCTAACACTTGATTCAAGAGATGAGATGGGAATAAAATCTTCTATTTGTTTTGGACAGAACATCGCGGAAGTAGCAGCACAATTAGGAAATAAACTCCAAGTAAATTACTGTGCCAATCAAAAGCAAAGTCTATCTGTAAAAAGGTCTGACCATGGTAAAAATATAAGGACTTGTATAAACTGTAAGGTTGACAAATTTGTTACATTTTTCACGTCTTTTTACGCACCTATAGTTTTTGGATTGACATAATAGACAATTGGTTTGCGTAGACTTTGCCTGCGTTGTTTTATTTTTATTTTTTCTAGATACGGCAGTCCTTATCGAATATCTTGTCTTTGTTAAACACCTACGTCAATTTACCACATAATATTATGATACAAACAATGATATAAAGTCTATTAAGTTAGATTTATGAAGTCGTGACTATAATCAAAGACATATTTATAAATTGTTCTAATAGGTTCTATATGGCTAATACAAGATCGGACAGGTGTTAAATATGATGGAATTAACTATGCTAATTGATAAGTCATTTTCAATTTATAGTTGAATAATTTAATGTCGTAACTTGACTTATTTATAATGGTTATGTTGAATTTTTTGAATTGATGGATAAAGAGCTAGATTATTTTATTAGTAATAGATTAATTGTTAACTGATTAAAAGTTTACACTGTGGAGGGTATATGCCGATAGGCTTCGGGGACACCCTCTGGTGGGAATCTTTTGCGGCGGTATTTTCTTAAGAGGTTGTAAGGCTCTTTAATACCTATATTTTTTGTTAGTGGACTGTATTTTTTATTGTTGATAATTAATGTATCAAATATGACACGATGTAATAAATAAACATGTGTGACACTACCCTTATTACAAGTTATGTATGCAAGAAATATCGTTAAGTATATTCATTCAATAAATAATAGATGCGAACGCCCCTTTAGGAAAATGGAACACAGAAAATAAGTGATATTGGTATATGTATAGAAAACAAGGATATATGGAATATTCTGAGCAACTCACCGAGTGATGACACGTTCCTTTGTTCTTCGCGTGTTGGCGATCGAAGATGGCGGCGTGGTTGCACACGTTCACTTGCTAATAAATAGTTTCTAATCACACGTTATATGCATATATATATAGTTAAAAATGTCTTTACGCAAATATAGTTCGAAGTTGTATTATATATCACAATATTGAAGCGGTAATATAGCTAACACTACACTTCCGAGGCAACAGTAAAGTCGTTGCTCGCAACTCGATTTGACGCGACCTTGCTTGAAGTCGATCTATGGGCGTCTGGCGGCGGCCGGCGAGACGATGCGCCGGCACATTATATCTTCAAGTGAGGGTAGTCCGTCCAATATTGACGGTTGTAGTAAAAAGTTGCTCAGAGGAAGGTATGCGGAATTATTAAATATAATAGCGGGAAATATTTGTAAAGGAATAGGAACGTTCGCATTGAACAATTGGTATATAATGTAATATAATACCAAACACACTGTAATTTAAGAAAAGTAAAAATAGGTATATATTTCTGGTGTAAATCTTGTGAACATCAAAATTATTTCAATGATATTTGTAATATGGGTCAAAACCCTAGGTAGACTTAATTCACCTGAAGAAAATTACCGGGACACATAACGTACTTAAATATTAAGGAAACCCACATGTGATTTGAGATCATTTGTTATATATACTATGGGTTATATTAATAGAAACACCATAAAAAACAATTCAGAACATAAACTCGACTACAATAAACCTGCACAGATTGATCAGTAAAAAATAACCAGTAAAAAACCAAATTGCCGCGATGATGATAAAGCCAAAGTGTATATAATTTAGCACATAATGATTGAAGCTAATAGTGGGATCAACAGAGTTCATTCGGGGAATCACATATACCGAAGCGTAATGTAAACAATCTAAGCCTTGCCTGTATTATAAGCAAATAGTCAGCAAATGGCACTAAATGTCAGCAAATAGTATTAGGAAATCTACAGAAACTACACTCAATAAAGACGGAGAAAATGTGGCTGCTTATTCAAAATTTCAAATCAGGCGCAGTTTGATCGTTTACATTGTTTGTTTAATACCTACATGAAACAATCATTATGTATTTGACCATTTGACCCGTTAGATTTTATATTTTTTACGTTACAGAGTGACCTCGTGCTTGATGTTATATATTACTGTTTTTATTAAGCTACAATAACAAATCTGGCTGACAAATAAGTTCTCTCGCAGAATTTTATTAAAACTAGTCAGTGAAATTACATTGATTCTCACGATTTTTGTTAGTAATTGGTATAATACAATGCAAATTTTCCTATAAATATCCAAGTTCCAAAGCAGAATATTTTAACTAAAATAAATTATTTCATTTTATTTATATTAAAGACGAAGTCAACGTTTCATGGCGGAGTTTGCAAATGGTCAGTAATGGTTCTGACAAAAAATGTAAAGATGTCTACTGCTGTAATTTTTCCCCTGGAACTGCAATGTGTTTCGGAGCTCATTAATTTATTGGTTGTTGTTACAGATGCTAATCCTGACAATAGTATTTCCGAAAGTAATAATGTAACCAGATTTTCTTCGTTCTGATGCTAATGATGACAAATTATCTATTACCTAAATGATATAAGAGAATGATAATAAGATGGCGGCATGATAACGCTACAGGTCTGTAAAGAATATCATGACACTGTGTGTGGGGCACATTATTGTGCGTATCTCCCTTAGTGCAAAACTATTGGAAATTTAATTAGATGCATATTCTAACACGGAGAATTATTGACTCTACCATTGTACATACTTACACACTTTATACATTATTCAGACAGAATTGAATAAGTAATTAAAAATAAAGAAGAGTACAAAAGGCCCACGAGAGTCAACGTGCCATGGAAGCTTCTTACAGCTCAGGTTACAAGTCCCAGACCAAGTTTAAAGCCTAAATCAAGACACGAAGGTTTAATTTCAAATTGTTTTCAAACGAATTTGACATTGACTGACATCATCAAAACGGACTGTTCCGAAAGAGACGCGGTACAATCGGTAAATGTTGAAATCAAAGGAAGGTTATTACGTGGCGATGACTTCTTGACCGTCAAAACTACACTCAGTGAGTTATGTAATTTATCAGTCTGTAAACCTTCGTTATAACGTATATAACAGGATGCTTACACACAAACATGTCTTAATCATCGCGCTTCCTTCCCATTTTAATTAGAATGAATTATCGTTCAATTAGATTGTAATGATCATAAAGTTGAATCATTTTACTTTTTTAGAAAAAGAAACTAAGACTTTTGGCATTGAATTACTATTGTTCAAGATTTTTTGTCAGGCTGTAGAGATGTATGTCCGTATATTAGTATTATCTATTTGACTCAGTGCCTGATTATGACTATACTCAACGCAAAATAATAGGCCCGTTTTGACAGTTCACACCTATGAAGTTCTCTATTTTTTACCGATCGAAATGTTCTGAAGGTAATTACATTTTTCATTGATCTATGGTATCGCTCACTCGGCTAAGTGCTGTGCATAACGATTTTTCATATTGTACACAGACTATTAATAATCAGTTAAGGAAAAAATAAATCGATCAAGATAACTTTTCTTAAGGCCGACTCGCACTTAGCCGGTCTTATTTATTTACTTACTTTTATTTATTTTACTATTGTTTTATTTATTTATTTACTTTCGTAACATTGTATCATTTCATAATACCTACAATATCAATGTATAAGTAAAATTTTCTAATCAGAACTTTAATTCAATACACTTTATAATACATATTGAAATTGATCAAATATGCAAACTTGATCAAATACCCATCAAAAACCGCGCCACCAGTGCCCAGCGGTCACTGGCGGCGCGGCATATCGTATCGGAGGGCAGGCGCGGGTATCGACGGTCAGACGCGGACTTTATTGCTTTGCGGTCAAAAAGACAGCCTCGCCCCGCAGTGTGTTTCGCGCCTAACACGCTTCTCTACTGCAGGTTGACGAAGGCCAGCGTTTCCGAGCTGTCCAATCCAAAGGCCTTTGACTTAGCTTAACGACTATCATATAATGACAATAGCCGGGATCAAAAAAATTAACGTGCCCTCCTAAGCACGCAAACATATCAACAATTTGCTGTGACTGAAGAAAATCAGGTGAAGTCAATCGGGTACATTAATACTACTATGCTAAATTAAAATAACTGTGAATAATAGTAACTATAGATCTACTAATATACTCAATTTACTAGTTTACATGTAATAATAACTTTAAAACTTTCGCGTTGCATGATTTTTGAAAAAAAAAACGGGAATCAACGCGATCATGCGTAAGGGTAAGATATGCGTAAGGGCTTAAACAGAAAGCAATTATGCGTATAGGTATACCATTATGCATGATCGCGTTAATTCCTGTTATTATTTTCATAAATGGTATACATAATGGTATACAGGGCGAAAACAAAATGATGAATGAATGTTTATTTCTACATCTATCTGTGCAATAAGTAAGAAAAAAAATAGCATGTATTCACAATTTCAACTTTTGTGACTTCTGTTTCCATAAGCAGAATATAAGAACTCATTAATACGAGTGTGGACTGTCATAGAAATATATAAATACTTTTACATTTTAGTATCTATCTATTATTTATTTATATATATATATATATATATATATATATATATATATATATATATATATAGTCCTGAGGTAACCTACTTAGCTTTCCTCGGCGTCACTTAATAAATAACAAATTTTCCCAGTAATGGGACCTAAATAGACTGATTTTTATTATACCTATCAAACTTCGTACAATTTAAACGAATGTCATTAACGTGCCCTCCGAAGCAGGGAGGAGCTCGAGATAAATAAACCCATCCATGGACAGGCTACGGTCGACGTTGCTTAACTTGCGTGTTCGATTACACTGACACGCGTAACGACGCCATTGTGCTCTGCTTTATATACGAGTGTATGTGTGTGTGTATATTTTATTAATATGTGTCATTGTTTTTATTTATCGATTGACACATATTATTAACTATCTCCACGCGTGTACATATTAATGTAACTCGTGTGAAATGTATGTAAATAATTAAGGGAGTCACAATAGAATTGAAATTTGGGAATGTTTTTTTCATGTTATATTTTTGAAAAATGATCAGCATACCTTCTGTAATTATATCATTTTTTTATATTAAACAACAAAATTATAAGTTGGTCACACTTTTTTCAATCTGTATACTTGAATAATTGATAGTATTGGCTCTTATCTTTTTATAAATAAAAACAAACACCAATAGCAAATTGTAAACTTAATTCCACAATTATACTACGTAGTAAGGTTCCATCACAGATGTTCTAGGGCCATGGGTTTAGTACTATATTATTCTACTTCATAATATCCTCATCTGACTATAAACCCTTAAAACTATATTAATAAAGCATTTCGCTACTATCCAGAACCACAAAATGATATAAAAAATACTGCAATATAACTTTTAATTTTTGAATTTGGAAAATTCGTTTCGATTATGAACCAATACACTATAAAATCTACTAAATACTCACTCACTATTTGTAAAACTTACCAAATTGACACAAAACTAATTGAAAACACAAACAAACACATAAAATAACACACGTTTTAGCCATTATTATGCGCAAGCGCAGCGCGCCCGACTTTGTCCGAATTTGTACTGAGACGAAAAATATACTATCGTCTCGTGGTTTGACTCCGCGGTCAAGTGTGGTCGCTCTTGACCAACTTATCAATATAAATGGCCGACATCTACGTCACATGTATGTAACGGCGAACTTGTCAATGCAGAATTAGCGACTTTTACGGGTTTTCCTATGAGTATTCATGGTGATTTTCAAACGGAAGTGCCGTTTTTCTACCGGAACTGATTATTATGGTATAATTTTAACTCTATCTAATTTTAAGTTGATGTTTTCAGGGTGAATTATGCAAGTAATAATATCTGCGTGTCTTATACTCGACTGTAGCATACGTGAATATTTTATCTTTAACCGATTTCCGATTTTATCTTTAACCGATTTTTGTCTGAGAAGAGATTTTGCGTCGCTTTGTGTGTTCTACCGATTGTACAATGGGGTGTGTTCAGAGGAGTTGTTTGACTTGATGCTCACGGCCTCCTTCTACAGTCGCACCGCTCGCCATCATCGACCGGGAATTCATTCTCACACATTAGAACCGAAGTGGTCACGTACTGTGCGGTTCCAGAGAGGTTTTCTTCCACGTACTATCAAGCTGTGGAATGAACTACCTGTTGAGGTTTTCCCGGGAGACTACAGCATGGGATTCTTCAACAAGGGCGTAAAGAGGTTTTTACAGGGTCGGCAACGCGCATGTGATGCCTATGGTATTACAGGCGTCCATAGGCTACGGTAACTGCTTTCCATCAGGCGGACCGTATGCTTGTTTGTCACCTTAGTGGTGTAAAAAATAAACCAAGTGTGTGATATATTTAGTAGGATATTAATAGGATGGAAGAATGTAACAGAAATGTATCAAGCTACTGATTTGAATGACGACATTATGTAATTTGTCCAGAAATATTATCTTTAGAAGTGAAGACCTCTTTAGCGGCGTTGTGCACTTTTTGGGATGGGTAAAAAATGTTAAACTCGCGTCCGGACACGTGGCCTGATCGAAAATTCGTAAGATGGAGGGATTAGTAGACCGCCGGCACGGCGTAGGAGAGGAAGTAATATCCCCCTCTCTTTCTACCGCGCGGCGAAAAGGTATGCATGCTCCTGCTGTTTATTTTTAATTTAATCTATATTCTTATGTTTGTGTACGATAGCGCAATAAATGAATATTGTATTATACCACATAAATGATAATACTTTTATACAGATAAATAAAGCAATTCGTACGAAATTATTCCGTAACCATTACAAAATATTCAAAAATGCACAACGTTCAAGTTTTCACTTCTGCCGGCACTCCCGGAGTGCAACTGGTTTTTTTAATATTATTGTTATATAGTACTATTATTTATACTGTGGTATTGGACTAACTTTGAAATGAACTAAAGTTTCGATGGCCTTATATTAATTTTTCGATTGATGAAAATACGGACGATTTTTTTGACGCTGTTTAGGTTATTATATTTTATTACTTTTAATTATTTAGTTTTTGTTATTTCCGTTTTGTTTGTAAATAATGTTAGACAAATTTAGTTTTAATTTTAATTGTATATTTATAATTATTAGTAAGCAAGTAGTTACGCGTCATGTGCTGGTTTTGTCAAAGGAAATCACAATAATATGCAAAAAAGTTATAACACAGTGATTTATAAAGTTGTGACATTCTCTATTTCATATCTTTTTTTATACTATGTCGGGTGGCAGACAAGCATACGGCCCGCCTGATTTGAAGCGGTTACCGTAGGCATTAATATGGCTACGGTAACCGCTTCAGATCAGGCTGAAGCGATTCAGATCTGAAGCGGTTACCGTAGCCATTAATATGGCTACGGTAACCGCTTTAGATCAGGCGGTCGGAGATCGTTAATACGATCGAAACATGAAACATCGCACGCGCGCCGCTACCTCTTTAGTAACCTCACTTACTCGCAGGAAGCAACAACCCTGAAGGGAATTGTTATTTGGCTGCAGTATTCTGTGAGGCGGATGTACTTCCCCAGTCGGGCAGCTTACAAATACGTTGTACCCTATCTCTCTTATATCAATTACTTTTAACAGTTATCTAGAACGCATAGTGCATGCTATGCTTATATCTTATCTTAGAGCGGGTCCAGTGCTGCAGCACCGGTGACGCTTCGATCCTCATGGTCACCTTTGTGTTCTCCCTAATCCTTTAGTCACTCTCCCCTGACTGTCGTCCAGGTCCGGGTATGCCTTTCCTAGGATTTCCATTCGTTTGCCGGCTAGGGCGTCATTCGTTGATACATTAAGTGTTTCATGGTCTCGTTAGACTCCTTGCATGTTCTGCTCTCTGGGCTCACAACATGTCTCATTTTGTATGTGACGCATCCGTTTCCTGTCACATTTATGTACATGTCTGTACCAATTCACTGTACCTTCGCCAATGGTTTCCTTGGAGTGTAGCATTCCACTCATCTCCCTCCATTCAGCCTGATGCCTAAACTTCGCTCTGCCATTTATAGCCTCAATTATTGTCCCATATGAGAGACCATAGGGTGTAAGAGGTTCATCAACAGCTGTGAACCAAAGCCAACTTCACCTGCACGCGGTGCACCCTGCTGACTGACAAACGAAGCTCTGGCGAAAAGAGAGGTAAGGAGCGTAATTGTAAGCTACTCGACTGGGGAATGTACCTCCACCTCACAGAATACCGCAGCCAAATAACAATACCCTTGAGGATTGTTGTGTTCCTGCGAGTGAGTGAGGTCTCCAGAAAGGAAGGAGATGCTGCGTTGGCAGCGGGGGTGGCGGCGCGCGAGCGATATTTTATGTAGCGAGCGTCAATATGGCTAAGGTAACCGCTTCACATCCGACTGGCCGTATGCTTGTCTGCCACCCGAGGTAGTATATAAAAAAAAAAATCTAGTACTAATAGTGCAAGCCAAAGAGTAATACGAGTGTAATACAGAGGAGTGCAAGCTTTGTTTGGTTTGAGACGGGATGGCGCTGTGTAAATATGTCTAAAAATATTTATTATTGTTATTCATATATTATGATTTTAATTCCTTGTTTGTCACACCTGAACGGCGTCTATAAAACGTAGTGTGTATGTTAAACTATGTTAAGTATAATGACGTCGGGAGATCGCGGTGTCACAGTCATCCTCAGGGCGGTAAATCTTCCTGCTCACTAACTGAATTACGACTGTTTTCGAGAAATTCTTGGAGTTTTAGTGATATCATCCATGTATATTACCTCATTAATTATTATAAATAACGATGTCCGTACATTGTATTAGTGTACATTTGAGTCAAGAGTGTTTTATGATGTAATTATGGCATTAATAAGTAATGTCTTGTAACCATTAACACTCATAGTTTCAAATTTCTTCTGTAATGACATAGTCATCGCTAACTCGCACATAATCCTATATACTAGAATTTTTTTGAAAAATTCTAAAATAACAAGACGAATTTTTGCATTTTTAAAATATTTATATTATTCTGGCAAGTTGGCCGCAATTAACTAATTAAATAATAATTATTTAATAAGTTTGGTGTTATCAAAAAATAGCCGAATTTCATCTGTAACGATGGACTGCTATGTCTTGTTTAGTAGTGTAATACTTAATAGGTAGATGGCGCCACACTGCGACTACACAGCAGAAAATATAAAATGCAAAAATTCGTCACCATCACAAACCAGCTAGCCTAGTTGGAAGAGCACTCGACCGGTCATCGAGAGGTCGTGGGTTCAAATCCCACCTAGGCAGGTGAGGTGAATATATTTCCATTTTTAAAATATTTATAATATTCTGACAAGTTGACCGAAATCGAGTATTCAAATAATAATTAAATAAATATTTCTTTACAATATACACAGCGCCATCTAGTGCCAAAGTAAGCGCAAAGCTTGTGTTATGGGTACTAGACAACTGATAAATGTACTTAAATACATTATTTTTTGTAAATACATACTTATAATACATAGAAAACACCCAGACTAATACAAACAGACATGTTCATGCACATAAATGTTTGTCTTTTGCGGGAATCGAACCCGCGACCTCGGAGTCAAAGTGGCCATTGCTAACCATTCAACCACCGAGCTCGTCATCTATCTATATAGCTAGCTATTATATTATCCTTAAATCAAGATTAATTTTATTATTTTAATACAGTTCAGAGGCCCTACTGCTTAAGCTGAAGTCGATGCCCATCAGGTGTGGTGGTTTGATTGATTGATTGATGGTGTTTTGATTGCGAAAATCAAATTCAATTAAGCTTAGATTACCTACAATTGTATCTAGCTTAACTGATAGAAACCCTGAAGCTCTACCGACAAAGTTATAAGAATGTTTAACAATAACATAAACCTAAGTCTTATTTTTGGGAATTAAAATATTCGACGGTAATCGGCTTCAGGAGTTTTTACAGCATTACCAACGCGTGAGTCATGTCACTGATGTTACTAGCGTCCATTGGTTACGATAGATGCTTACCATAAGGCGGGTCGTATGCATGTTTCCACCATTGTTTAAAAAAAATGTGGAATAATTCGATTCGATCGGGTTCGATTCCCGCACAAGACAAACATTTGTGTGCATGAACATGTCTGTTTGTCTTGGTCTGGGTGTTTTCTATGTATTTTAAGTATGTATTTACAAAAAAAAAAAAATTTAGTACATTTGTCAGTTGTCTAATACCCATAACACAAGCTTTGCGCTTAAATTAGGACTAGTTAGCGCTATGTAAATTGTCCAGATATATTTATTTATTTTTAAATAGATATAATAGACATACATATTTAAAGCGAGCTAGTTGACAAGGGTGCTGGCATTTAATTGTTAATTTTTTTTCATATGAGAGGGGGCAAACGAACATGTCAGCCAACTGATGGATATCAATCACTTGGAATGGAAAGAAATAAGCAACACCAATAAATTGGTCGCCGAGCTGTTGCCAGCCTTTTATGGGAAATATAGGCTCTGTTCTTGAAGGCTCCCAAGTCGTATATGTTTGGAAACACCGCTGCCGGGAAGTTTATTCCACAATTCACATTCTATGTAATATTATATAAAAAAAATTAAGAGGATCTTCAAAAAAGGATAAGATTGGATTTAAGGAAAAGAATCTAAATGAATTTGCAAATATACGCTGTACATTCCGGGAACTCATTAGAGATCGCAATGATATTTTTTCTGCCTCTAGTGTAATTAGTTCATACTTATAACATACTTGGATACCCACAAATTATCGATAAAAAAATGTAATGTAGGTACATTTTGATCGATGAGTTTAAGTGGATAAAAAACATCTCGTTGATTTCAAGTGTATTGGAGGGGCATTGCCTAGAACAAGTCGTTAGGCGTTCAATGAATATTCAAAGCCTCACACGACCCTGAATTTGAGTGATTTAATTTAAGCAAAAAACTTAATAATCTAGTGACGTGATTGTTGACGATTGAACGTCATACGGAAACAAATTCAAGTACGCTTTCTAAAATTTAGGATTTGATGTTAATTGTTTGAGCATGTGTCATTCCCTGAGACCTTTTGAGTTGCAAACATTACGAATCAGACATCTAAACGTAACAATGATGCTCGGTGATTTTCTTTTTTATACTACGTCGGGTGGCAGACGGCCCGCCTGATGTGAAACAGTTACCGTAGCCATATTAACGCACGCAACATGACATCGCTCGCGCGCCGCCATCCCCGCTGCCAACGCAGCATCTCCTTCCTCTCTGGGTGACCTAACTCACTTGTAGGAACACACTTACCTTCAAGGGATTTGTTATTTGGCTGCGGTATTCTGTCAGGTGGAGGTATGTACATTCCCCAGTCGGGTAGCTTACAATTACGCTCCCTACCTCTCTTTTCGCCAGAGCTTCGTTTGTCAATCAACAGGGTGCACCGCGTGCATGTGAAGTTGACTTTGGTTCAAAGATGTTGATGAACCACTTACACCCCTACACATTTATAGGTAGGTGTAGACAAAACCTATGAAAACAGGACGGGGACCCACCACACATTCTCACCACTGTGTCTCCTGTGTAGCCAGGGCCCAGGATTAACAGCGGCGACCGCCAAAAAAGGCAATGAACAATGAAGTCCATTGCAGTCCTTTATGCCATATTTTTCATTTATCGAGCACCCGACGCTTTTTTTCCCAATAACACTAATCTTTTTTCGTATATTTATATTTTCTGCCTATAGTAAAAATATTTTTTAGTTTATTAATCATTAAAGCATGTTTTTTTAGTTTTTTTTAACTATATTTTTGTTAAATAAGTTTTTAACAGTACTTAGGTACTTAAAAAATAACTATGCATAAAGTTTACGCACTGTGATGTGTGATGAGCGAAACATCAAGCTATTTAATTTGATACTGTAACTGTACTTGTATTATTTTATGTATTAAAAAAAATACTAAATAAATTAAAATTACATAATTAACTTGTACAACTTAAAATTAAAGTAAAAATAATATATAACTAAATTAAAAACTAAAAGTGTAATAAAATACACAGAAAAAATAAATATCATTATATTAATTTCTGTTTTGACAGTTTTCGGGGATTGTGGACAAACGGCTGGCCGCATTTCCACGCTGTATATTTTGTACTATAAAAATGGTGGCATTTATGTTCGTTGTCACTAGAATCGAAAGAGTGTGCCAAATTTCAGATCAATCTAAAACTGGGAAGAGTGTCAAACTTGCGAGATTTGGTTACAGTCACCAACTAAAAAAAAAGCTTCTAAGAAGTAATGACTTACCTTGCAATTTTTGAACCTTCCGGCGATGTATCCTCGGTTTTTTCACCACAACTTTGTATTTATGTTTTATGTTATATATTTGGTTCGGTGCATAACCTTTCGAATGGTCACCAGTAAAATTATAAAGCTTCTTATACACGAAGGGGTACCCCTGTACGCCATGCCCACCGTGCGGCTTGCAATTTACCCCGTGGTAACTAAAGGTTGGGTATTTGTCACCATGGCTAAATGTAGGGTATTTGTTACCATTACCCTGGTTAAAACTTGGGTACTTATTGCCAAATATTTCTGGTCCAAAAGATATTCCGGGTGTCCCGTGCCCGTAAGATCCCGTTCCGTAGAAACCTTGCCCGTAAGATCCACCTGATCCGTAATAATGATCACCCCCATAACCGTGATCATTTTCATTATTCATTATATGTTGATAAAGGGTGTTTAATGCTTCCAAAAACTCAGGAGATTGTGTCGGAGTAGGTGGTTTGTAAATTAAGGGCGTATTGAGACATCTATAGTAATTTTGGGCCAAAATTAGCAGCATGGGGAACCCTTGTAAAATCGTACAGAAAGTGCCATCTCGCATAGTCATTTTTATGACCTGAACAGCACAAAACTTCAACGAATACTGGTCTAAAGTGGTCCGTTATGGTGCAATCGAAATTGAACTGAAATTGGGTTATCAATAGAATCTATATTTTGCGCAATTTTATGTGAAATTGCCAGTTTTCATGTGTAATGAGCCGTTTATGTATTGCATAAGAATTATTTGTTACAATGTCACTACTACTCATATTATTTGAATTGTTATTCTTATTAATGTCATCCATTTCCCCCCATTGTATTGAATACTACTTACAAAGCTTTAACTTTTCATTATAAATAGGTATACATTTACTTGTTTCGCCGTGTGGTTTCCGGCAGACTAGAATAGAATCACTCCGTCTCTTCCCGTGGACGTCGTACAAGGCGACTAAGGGAAATACATTATAAAATATCGATCGGGCCTCACAACCCGTCTGGCCAGCGTGGGGAGTGTTTTTTTTTTTTTTTTTTTTTTTATATGATAGAGGGGCAAGCGAGCATGTGGGTCACCTGATGGAAAGCAATCACCACCGCCCATAGAAATCAGCAACACCAAAGGGTCACCGATCCGTTGCCAGCCTTTTAAGGGAAATATTGACTCTGTGGGCTTCTCCCACTTGTAAGTAATACATATATATAAACATTATTTATCTGTTATACATATTTTTTTATTCTTATACTCCTTTCATTGAAAGCAATGGTCTTTGCCAGTCGACCACGGACTTTGCGTTGCGCGCGCATTCTTTTAGTACTGAGTTTTGGTCGGCTGTCAACGATCATCCGTCAAAGTAGACTTGACTTTTCTTTTGCAGTTATACGAATTTCACTAGTTAATAATTTTAATTTTTATTGCATATACGTTGTGTTCAGTTCTTTTCTGTTGTCTATTTAACTTCCTAAATTTTCTACTATATTTTATACTAATTGTTTCGCTCGTGCACCTTCTGTTTTTCTTGTTTCTCTTTACTCTTGTGTGTACATAAAAAGCTATTTCTATCTACCATTTGTTTGTCCTACTCCTACTCACATTACCTATCTGGGACGCTCTGTCCAGGAGCTCCCATACTCCGGGGCTATCCTTGCCCCCTCCATATTTCTGGTGACCCCTTTCTTTCGATTGCACAATGAGCGAAAACAGTTCTAGTGACGATATTTCTGCCCTTTCTGGAGGTGGTGGGCCGTCGAAAGCTACAACGCGACGACCACGACCGCGTGTATGTAAGAAGCCAGTTTGCGTGGATGGCGCGTCACGCACCCGGAAGTACAACTTAAGAGTACCTGCTTTTTCATCCGAAGATCCCGAAATTTGGTTTTGTTTACTGGAAGGTCAGTTCGATACTTTTAATATAACTGAAGACAATGTTAAGTTCAACAACGTTATTTCGAATTTGGACATAGTTCACGCCAAGGCTGTGAAGAATGTTATTGTCAGCCCGCCAGCTAAAAATCGTTACGAGAAAATAAAAAGTGAGTTGATTAGACGCCTTTCAGCTTCCCACGAGAAAAAGGTGAAGCAATTGCTCACTCATGAACAGCTCGGAGATAGGAAGCCTTCGGCATTTTTGAGACATCTCCAAGATTTAGCCGGGCCGGCCGTTCCAGTAGACTTCATCCTGATAGGGTGGACTACAGCAATTAAGTAAATAAATAATACTTGGAAACATTGTTTTCTTGTATATTAGTAAATTTTATATCTCATAATAATGACACCGCACATCATTCTTAACAACACAATAAATCAAATTCAAATGTAGTGCATCATAGACAATATACGTATAAAATATGTGGACAGCATCACGACCTTCCAACACCTTCTCCTGATGTTCACTCATGTTGCCGAGACACGTTTCTATACATGCATTAATCTTGTACAGTGTCTTTCAAATTTTACTTTTGACAATGGTTTTGTCATAATGTCAGCTAACTGAATTTCTGTGGGACAGTAGCTAATATTAATTAATCCATGCACAAAGTGTTCATGAATAAAATGGTACCGCACGTCTATGTGAAGGATCCAGACTTCACAAGTTGAATCGAACTTTGATTATCAACATGCAAATTTATTTTTATGTCCAATCCGGTTATTTCTTGTACTAGAGATTTGAGATACAATGCCTCTTTGCAACAATCTGCTGCGGCTATGTACTCGGCTTCAGTCGACGATAGCGCTACTATAGGTTGCCTCTTGGATGCCCATGATATTGGTCCATCGGCTATCATTAGCACGGAGCCAGAAGTGCTTCTTCGCGTCAATGGATCTCCAGCATAATCCGAGTCGCTGTAAGCATCGATGTTCTCTATCGGTTGGTTTCGTTTGAACAAAATGCCTTTCTCTTTGGTTCCCACTAAATATTTGAATATTTTCTTGAGTTTTGTGACGTCTTCTCTAGTGGGATTTTCGACCTTCCTGCTAACTAGATTGACCGCTTGTGCAATATCTGGTCTGGTTCTGGTAGACAGGTACAGTAAACTTCCCACTGCTTCCCTATAGGGATATTCCTTCTCCTGGGCAGTTTCCTGTATCGACTTTGAATCGCTACTTGCGGGAGTGTCACAAGGTTTGGCATTTTTCATGTTGTATTTTTCCAGTACGTCATTTATGTAGGATCTTTGAGTAAGAATTATTCCTACTTTTGAGTTTTTTATTTCCATACCCAGATAAGTACTTGGATTTTCATTCTTTTTCATTTCAAATTTGGTTTCAAGTTTCTTCAAAATAACTTCGATCTTTTTCTTGTCTTTTCCTATGACAATACCGTCATCAACGAATAGTCCGATTATTATTGACTTATCTTCGTTTATGAAAACACATCGATCTGTTTTGATTGTCTTGAATCCCAAATCAAACATCGCTTGGGTAAAAGTTTTGTTCCATGTAAATGGAGCTTGTTTTAATCCGTATAACGATTTTTTTAATCGGCAAACTACTTCAGTAGTATTGCAGTCAGTCTCATAGCCAACAGGTAATTTCATATAAACTTCATCTGTTAACTCTCCGTATAAGAATGCTGTCTTGACGTCAAATGTCATGAAGAAGTAAGATTTAGATGCGGCAATTGCTAATAATATTTTTAATGCAGATTGACTTACTACTGGGCTATAAATATCTTCGAAATCCAGGTTTCCTTTCTGCTCGCATCCACGTACGACTAATCTAGCCTTGTACGTACCGTCATCTTTAATCCGAAATACCCATTTGTTCGACAGTATTTTGTGTCCTTTGGCTTCTGACTTGTCTACTAATACCCAGGTATTATTTTTCTGTAATGATTCCATTTCAGATTGTATCGCCTTCTCCCAATTTCGTCTGTCGGTGCCAGTCACAGCTTCTTTGTATGTGAGTAAAGAGCAGTCATAGTCATCATTATTTTCTGACGTAAACATGGTCACGCAGCGACTTAACTCATAATCTTTGGTCCATGCTGGTGGTCTCACGTCTCTTTGTGGTCTTCCACTTGAGGGAGATGTTTCATCAACAGGATCTTGACTAGAGCTGGAATAAAGGGGGTTAGGTTCCTGAAAAGGTAAGTTCTCATTAATTTTGTTTCTTTTTTCTGGAATTTCAATTTCAATTTGTTCTGTTTCAGGTTCTGGAGTAAGATCTTCGCGTTTCTCAGCAGGAGTATCGCCATAATGCATCTTTTCGATTACTTTTACATCTCTGCTGATAACAACATTATTCCTTTCGGGTATATAGATTCTAAAACCTTTTGTATATTCCGCATATCCCAAGAATACTCCTTCTGTGGCTTTGGCTGTGAATTTTCCTCTTCGGGTTTTATTCATCACAAACGCTCTATTTCCGAATACATGTAGGTGATTTCCTGATGGTATTCGTTGAACCCATTTCTCATATGGGGAATTGCCTTTGAGAGCTCTTGCTGGGCTTCTATTTATTAAATAGTTTGCAGTGTTTACTGCTTCTGCCCAAAATTTTGCAGGGATATTGGCATCTAGCATTAGACATCTGGCTTTATCCATCAGCGACCGATTTTTCCTTTCACTCATGCCATTTTGCTGTGGGGTATAAGGTGCAGATAGTCTTCGGCTTATACCGTTATCTTTGAGGAATTTGTCAAACGCTTTAGACCTGTATTCGCCTCCATTATCAGATTGTAGGTTTTGAATTTTCTTTTTATGAAACAATTCAACATAGTTTTTATATTCCTTGAATTTATCGATTACTTCGCTCTTTTCTTTTAAGAAATATACACAGCAGTATCTTGTATAATCGTCAATAAATGTTACAAAATACTTTGATCCGGCCATTGATTCATTCTCAAATGGACCACACACGTCACTGTGAATTATCTGGAGCACTTCAGTAGAGATTAATTCTCCATGGCTTTGGAATGGTAGAGTGGAAAATTTTCCTTTGATACAAGTCTCACAGGTACCCAAAGTTTTTTCTTTAAAGTCGAGTCCTCGCATCATTTTATTTTTAACCATTTCTTTTAGGTCTCTTTCATTGACGTGACCTAATTTCTTATGCCATTTCATAATTTCGCTTTCATCGCTAGGCGTGAAGTTTGCTTTCTCTTCTGGTTTATCAAATTCAAGATAGTATAATCCATTTCTTCTGTTAGCTTTTATTACAGTTTTCCCGCCTTTTTTGACGCTGGCTTGTTCCTTTTCAAATAGAACCTTATAGCCATGATCCGTAATTTTACTTGCAGAAATTAGATTATTCGACAAATCAGGTACATATAATGTGTCAGAAAGACTAAATTTATAGCGTCGATCCTTTGTATAAAGTTCGGCTTTTCCTTTCCCTTTAACTTCGGTCGTATGCTTTTCTGAAGCTAGCTTTAAAGTGTCAGTCGCGGGAATTAAGTTTTGGAGTATACTTTTATCACCCGTCATATGTGACGTACAGCCACTGTCAAGACACCATAAATTGCCTTTACATTGCGACGTTCCTGTTGTTAAACAGATGTTATATGTCTTTTCTTGACCTTTAGTTTTATTGGGGTTATTAGATCTCTTCTTTGACCAACAAGCTTCTGTGGAATGCCCTTTCTTTTTACAATCCTTGCAAAATTGTACCTTTTTCTTCGTCTTTGTGTAGAATGCTTCTGAAGTCTGAGATTCACTCGCTTCCGTTTGCCTTCTTGCTTCGTATTCTTCTACGATTTTTATTTTTAAATTTTCAGGACTTGGCAGAACATCTCTCGACTCAATAGCCGTTCGGAAGCTATCGAAATTTGTAGGTAAACTATACAACATCATTATGCTTAATAACTCTGGATGAATTTTGACATCCATGTCTTCTAATTTACCTACTACATCCATAAAATTACTGAGATGGTCTTTCACATCTTCTTGTGGAGTCATTTTCTTCAATACTAGTTGCTTTAATAGCGTAGCCTTTCTTGCCGGCCCTGAACTTTGATGTACAGACTTTAGTTTGTCCCATACCTCCTTTGATGTATTACACCCTTTAATTTGTTTAAGTTCTGGTGGAGATATAAGTAAAAGTAGCTCTGACCTTGCCTTTAAGTCTTCCTTTAGGAACGCACTCTTTGCTTCGGCAGTCGCAGTTGCCGCTAACGTTTTTTCACCACTAGCGTATTCCCACAAATCATATCTGATGAGAATCGCCTGTGCTTGTAAGCACCAGGTATCGTAGTTTGATTTTTTTAACGGTTCTATGCTTCTGATACTCGAGCTCATTTTAAAAATTTACTTTTTTTTTTTTTTTCATTTACTTACTGTAACTACGCTCTGCTACCACTGATAGGGTGGACTACAGCAATTAAGTAAATAAATAATACTTGGAAACATTGTTTTCTTGTATATTAGTAAATTTTATATCTCATAATAATGACACCGCACATCATTCTTAACAACACAATAAATCAAATTCAAATGTAGTGCATCATAGACAATATACGTATAAAATATGTGGACAGCATCACGACCTTCCAACACATCCGGACAATTTGGAGCAATCGTCTACCCAGCAGTATCCAGACAGTATTAGCATCACAGCCTACTTGGCAGATAGAATACAAGAAATAATATCACCCTGTAACGTAGCTGCGACTTCCGCAAGCTTTAGTGACAATTACAGTTCTTCGAAGGAAATTGCCGAATTAAAGAAAATGGTCGATTGCCTCTCGACGAAAATTGACGATCAAGCTCGTGCGGCCAACGAATCAAACCGTCGCTTAAGACCTCCGCGACGCCGTTCGTACTCTCGCAACCGCAATAGAACTAGATCGGTTTCCAGCTACCGCAAGTTCCCTGTTTGCTGGTACCACAACAAGTACGGATCTAAAGCTGCTACTTGCGTCAAACCTTGCGACTATGATAAGTCGGGAAACCTCATGGGCAGTCGCTAATGGCGACTGACGATTGCCCAGCTGCACCTAGTCGCCTTTTCGTTACTGACCGCGGCTCGAACGTGAAGTTCCTAATAGACACTGGAAGTGATCTGTGCGTTTACCCTCGGTCATTGCTTCATGAAAGTCGAGCTAAGACAGATTATCAGTTATGTGCAGCCAATGGAACGTGTATAGATACGTTTGGTTTTATTGATTTAAATTTAAATCTAGGACTCAGGCGTAATTTTTCTTGGCGTTTTGTTGTAGCCAATGTTACTAAACCTATCATAGGTGTAGATTTTCTTTGTTATTATAATTTAATTGTGGATGTACGTAGTAAGCGTCTCATTGATAACACTACTACTTTAACTTCTAATGCTTGCACTGCTAATGTAAATATTTATTCTGTAAAAATTGTAACAGGCGACACTCGGTTTCATAAACTTTTAGACAGATTTCCCGAGATTACACGCCCTTCTGGCAAGCCGTCTATTCCAAAACACGAGACAGTACACCACATTAGGACTACACCTGGTCCTCCTGTATCTTGCACTCCTCGTAGACTCGCTCCTGACAAACTCAAAATAGCCAGGGCGGAATTCGAACTCATGCTCAGTAATGGAACAGCTCGTCCATCCCAGAGCCCTTGGGCCTCGCCATTAGACTTGGTTCCTAAGAAGGATAACGGCTGGCGGCCCTGTGGCGATTATAGGATGCTTAATGCACGGACTATCCCAGACCGTTATCCTATTAGGCATATCCATGACTTCGCCCATTCCATTGCTGTTGCAAAGTCTTTTCAACCATAGACTTAGTTAAGGCCTACAATCAAATTCCTGTTTTTGCCGACGATATCCCTAAAACGGCGATCACCACGCCATTTGGATTGTTCGAATTTCCGGTGATGACATTTGGGTTAAGAAATGCTGGCCAAACATTCCAACGGTTTGTCGATGAGCTAGTCAGGGGCCTTGATTTTGTCTATGCATATTTAGATGACTTTTTGGTCTTCTCACGCAGCGAGGAGGAGCATGAGAACCACCTGCAGCAACTTTTCTCCAGGATGAAGGATTATGGCGTCCTTGTCAATGTTTCCAAGTGCGTTTTTGGAGTAAGCGAATTAGCGTTCTTAGGCTATCGCATCTCAGAGTCTGGCACTAGGCCTTTAGAGACCAAGGTACAAGCCATAAATGATTTCCCTCCACCTAAGACGATCAGACAGCTGAGACGTTTCTTGGGCATGGTAAATTTCTACCGGCGATTTTTACCCAGCGCCGCTGTCGTCCAAGCCCCTTTAAACGCTCTTCTGTCTGGTTCAGTTAAGGCATCCCATCCCGTCAACTTGACAGGTGATACTCTTGCTGCCTTTGAAAAATACAAGGAAATACTTGCAAATGCTGCATTGCTCGCACACCCAGACTGTGATGCCAAACTTGCTCTGGTAACATACGCATCAGATCTGGCTTTGGGTGCAGTTTTGCAGCAATTTCATGACGGTGCTTGGCAACCTCTTGCATTCTTCTCGCGAAAACTGAGTCCGTCACAACAAAAATACTCACCTTATGATCGTGAGTTATTGGCGATATACGAAAGCATTAAATACTTTCGCCATATGTTGGAAGCGAGACACTTTGTGGTTTACACAGACCACAAACCTCTCAGTTTTGCTTTTCGTGAACGAAAAGCTAACTGTAGTCCTCGTCAATTTCGTCATCTTGACTTCATCTCACAGTTCACGACCGATATCAGACACATTTCGGGTAAAGACAATGTTGTTGCCGATACATTGTCTCGTGTCGACGAACTGCAGGTGGCGATTGACCTGGACATACTCGCTCAACATCAAGACTCCGATCAAGAGTTACTCGAGTACCTTGACGGTGAATTTTCACTTCGCCGTGAAAAGGTCCAAGTCCCTAACAGTGGTACGGAGATATATTGCGATTTAAGTACTCCATCACCAAGACCATTCGTACCCAAACCTCTGCGTAGACAAATCTTCGACAGCCTTCATAATCTCAGCCATCCAGGTGCAGACGCAACTACTAAACTTGTAGCAGAACGCTTTGTCTGGCCTGGGATGTGCAAAGACTGTCGAGAGTGGTCACGCCAATGTCTTGCATGTCAACGTGCGAAGGTCAATCGACATGTATCTGCTTCTTTGGGCACTTATAACATTCCCCGTGCTCGATTTGCTTTTATCCATGTGGACATTATTGGTCCTCTTCCACCATCACAGGGTTACAAGTACTGTCTAACAGTTGTAGACCGCTTTACACGTTGGCCTGAAGTTACACCAATGGTGGATATCACAGCTGAAACTGTCGGAAAGTCATTGTTGTTGTGGATATCTAGATTTGGATGTCCCACTGATATTGTAACCGATCGCGGTCGTCAATTTGAGTCCGCACTCTTCCAGTTTCTGGCAAAAATGATCGGATTCAAACATCGCAGGACAACCGCGTATCATCGATTATGTGTCACGCGGACTGCAACTGGGTGGACAACTTGCCCTTGATACTACTAGGCATTAGGTCTTCTTTCAAAGATAGCCTGAAAGCCTCGTCAGCTGAATTGGTGTATGGAGAACCTTTACGTCTTCCAGGCGAATTTTTCCATGCATCTGTCCCGGATACCCTGGATTTAACAGATTTTACATCTCGCCTACGACTTTTCGTAGCTAAGCTACAACCTACCCCAGCCGCGAGACATACCCAGGACAAAATTTTTATATACAAGGATTTATCATCTTCGAGTTATGTTTTCCTTAGGACCGACGCATTACGCGGTGCCTTACAACCGCCATACACTGGCCCTTATGAAGTGCTCGAACGAGGAGATAAAACATTTAAGATTCTTGTGAAGGGTAAAAGTGTCACAGTTTCAATAGACCGCTTGAAGCCGGCCTATATGCTTGTTGACCCATCTCCTACCTTTGATCCCAAACCCATTCCGCAGGTTAAATCTCCTCTCAGTCGCCATCTTGCAGCTAATCCTGTCCCAAAAACTTCAGACAGGCCGCTGCAAGAACCAGATAGAAAGACTCGTTCCGAACGTATTGTTCGGTTCCCTAACTTTCTTCGCCCGTAGTTACGGTCTCCGGGGGGGAGTGATGTGGGCTTCTCCCACTTGTAAGTAATACATATATATAAACATTATTTATCTGTTATACATACTTTTTAATTCTCATACTCCTTTCATTGAAAGCAATGGTCTTTGCCAGTCGACCACGGACTTTGCGTTGCGCGCGCATTCTTTTAGTACTGAGTTTTGGTCGGCTGTCAACGATCATCCGTCAAAGTAGACTTGACTTTTCTTTTGCAGTTATACGAATTTCACTAGTTAATAATTTTAATTTTTATTGCATATACGTTGTGTTCAGTTCTTTTCTGTTGTCTATTTAACTTCCTAAATTTTCTACTATATTTTATACTAATTGTTTCGCTCGTGCACCTTCTGTTTTTCTTGTTTCTCTTTACTCTTGTGTGTACATAAAAAGCTATTTCTATCTACCATTTGTTTGTTTCTCCTACTCCTACACACATTACCTATCTGGGACGCTCTGTCCAGGAGCTCCCATACTCCGGGGCTATCCTTGCCCCCTCCATAACTCTGTTCTTGAAGGCCCCCATGTCGTATTTATTTGGGAATACCGCTGGAGGAAGTTGATTCCACAATTTCACAGTTCGTGGTAGAAAATGTCTCAAAAAGCGTACTGTAGTAGATCGCCAAATATCGAGATGATGAGGATGGAATTTTAATTTATGGCGAGTTGTACGATAGTGGAACTCAGCGGCAGGTATCAAATCAAATAGCTCATCCGAGCACTCCCCGTTATATAATTTATATAGAACGCAAAGAGATGCAACATCTCTGCGTGTAGAGAGAGACTCCAGCCGATCAGAAATCATTGGGTCACCGACGATTCGAACAGCTCTTCGTTGTATGCGGTCAAATGGAGCAAGTAAGTACTGGGGCGCACCAGCCCAGAGATGTGAACAGTATTCCATATGAGGCCTAACTTGGGCTTTATACAGTTGAAGGCGATGCTGTGGTGTAAAATACCGTCTGGCTTTACAGATGATGCCAATTTTCCTAGAGGCCAATTTGGCCTTGCACTCCAAGTGACCACGGAACTGAACATCGCTCGATATGTCAACACCCAAGATACCAATGCTGGAGCTAATAGTAAGGGGAGTACCTTCCAATCTGGGAGATACAACAAAAGGGGACTTTTTTGCGGTAAACGCACAAACTTGTGTCTTTGAGGGATTCAGTTGGACTAAGTTCAGTCTACACCAATCAGAGACGTGTCCAAGAGACGTCTCCATCTCAGACACAAGTTTTGTTTGGTACTCATCGACGCTATCCCGAGAAACATTGCATAGACCACTGTATCTTGCGTCCAAGGTACTGTCATCTGTATAGCAATGGATGCTGCATACATGCAGCAAGTCATTTATATGCAGAAGAAACAATGTGGGGGACAATACGCAGCCTTGTGGCACACCAGCGTTCAGGGGTAATGGATCGGAACGTGTAGGCCAAATCCTCCTTCTGTCTGTGACGGACGAGAGAGGGTCGTGCTCCTGTAGTGGAGACTGAAATGACCTGATGATGATGATACATTTACTAGCAGAACCGACTGACGTTGTCCTGCCTTCTTAACAACGAATATTGAATTCGAATTGGTTTCCCGCAATCTGTCAAATGACCGACGGTTCTGTCAAACGACGTTAAGTTACATTAGAAAAGTTAATATGGTCATTCAGTTTTATTAAATTTTCTAATTTCCCGCGCATTTTTTTCTTTCGTAATAACCTTTTCCTACAATACAACATAAAAAGAAATAGCGAAATCAGTCCAGCCGTACACGCGTGTTGCCGTGACCAAGAGAACTAGGGATTTATTTTTAAACGACGAAAAAACGGAGGAGGTTCTCAAGTCGACGCGTATATTTTTTTTTATGTATGTATGATCAATCACAAATTTTTATAGAGTCGATTTTAATTATTTTTTTTATTGAAAAGGGTATACCCCGAAGTTGGTCCCATATAAATTTGAAAAAGTAATTCAACCCAAAATCACTCACTGATTGTAGCCACAAAAATTATAAAATAAAAACTTTTTAACAAAAAAATTAAACCGCCAAAAAAACAAAAAAACAAAAAATAATAAAATTTTGTTTTTATTGACCATAATAACTAAGTTCTTAAACTAATTTAAGTACACCTAAGTAATTTTGAGTCGGCGCCAAATAATCAATGAGCAAAGATCACTTAGATATTACCTCAAATTTTAAGAAATAACCAAATCAAATTAACAATGCAATGTGAAATCTTCAGCAATAAACATTAATATTCCAAAAAATGCGTGTTTGTGCGCCGACTCAAAATTACTTAAGTGTACTTAAATTAGTTTAAGAACTTAGTTATTAAGGTCAATAAAAACAAAGTTTATAATTTTTTGCTTTTCAGTTTTTTCGGCGGTTTAAATTTTTTGTTAAAAAGGTTTTATTATATGTACCTATAAAATATTTACTCTGGAACACGCCGGTGCATCATAATGTGTCAAATGCTTCTAAGACCAAACCATAACACTTCGAGAACCGGTCGGTACCCTTATGATACCGAATTCCCGTCCTAGGCCCATTTTCATAGACATTATTGCATCTTCCTATTAGTCGTAGGTACCATAAACTATAATATAACGCTTAATGGGTATAATATACTCATTAAACGTTATGCAACAGTATTGACTAATGGGTTTCCCTTAGCCCTTCACCGTACTTGAGCTGATGAATTGATCTGATACTAATAACAGTTCGGACGTACCGATGCGGCGCGGCGCGACGCAGTGACCTAAATTAATATTAATGTGTGCCCATTTTCGGAAGGTATTTCTGTTGGCTCATCGTACATAATGTCATCCAAAGTTCTTTTACACGACTATCAAAAAGAAGTGTGATTTTTCAGGGTAAACATCCATACAACCGTAATCAGTATTTCAATATTTTAAAGAGAATAAATAGCATTGTGGGTCTTAAGTGTGGTCACAATATAAGTAATAGGTGTGATCAAATGTCAGATAATGTGATGACAGTATTTCATTTTGTAGCAAATAAATATTTTGTTATTGTAAAACAGCAGTCAATGATATGAATGATAATACACGCATAATAAATACTCTTTTGTTTATTGTTAAAGTCTGTGGTCAAATTGAAAATAGAATTAATATTATTTGTCTATAGTCTTACTAAATGTCAAACATAACCATAGTAGATAATTGAAATTTAATTAGGTCGAATTTCGATCACTGGGCGACCACTAGTTTTTATTACTAGCACAGTATAAGTAATAGTACTACGTATTACTAGGCAAGAAACATGCGACGGAAAAACTACGTTACCGGGAATAATTTGAAACGCATTAATTTTAGGCACATAAACGTTCGCCGGAGACGTCGTATTTTAGAATTTAAAATGCTATAGGTAATGTAAAGATAATGTCGTCAGATCTACACGAATTGAATATTCTAAAAGGCTCTACTAATTATACAACGGATACAATATAAAAATCGATTTTAGTTAATTGTTGAGGGTTGGAGAACTTGGAGGTTGTTATTGAGGCTGTCGCTGATCGCCAAGGGCGGTGGTGGTTGCTTTCCATCAGGTGACCCACATGCTCGTTTGCCCACCTCTAATATATATAAAAAAATGCACAATTAAATAAGTATGTACAAATTAATATTAATTTAAAGTAAAGATCAGGTGTAACAAGAAGGTTAATACTAATTTTATTGTTATTTTAAATAAAATAATAATAAATATTTCTGGACAATTTACACATCGCCATCTAGTCCCAATTTAAGCGCAAAGCTTGTGTTATGGGTACTAGAACTGATAAATGTACTTAAATACATTTTTTTTGTAAAAATATTCTTTTAATATACATACAATACAAACATACATGTTCATGCACACAAATGTTTGTCTTGTGCGGGAATCGAACCCGCGACCTCAGAGTCCAAAGTGGCCATTGCTAACCATGCGACTACCGAGCTCGTCGACTTTGCGACTACAATACCACTTTTATATATATTTTATAATGTCGTCAGATCTACACGAATTGAATATTCTACCAGCCCCCTTACCACCATCTCTTATTGCGATTCAATAACTGAATAGATTGCTTATTCATACCAATGAATAAGCGGCTCTATTTCAAATGGAATAGAGTCGCTTATTCATTGGTATGAATAAGCAATCTACTCAATTATTGAATCGCAATAAGAGATGGTGGTAAGGGGGCAGGCCTACCTATTTATCTATTTATACAATGGATACAATATAAAAATCAATTTTAGTTAATGGATTGATTATGAAACTGGTCGAGTTAGAGTCGAGTGCTATTTTTTTTTATTTCAAATTCAAGTTGAATTGAAGTTTTCATATTACGAGTACACTATGATGTCATTGATATGACACTTCAAAATAGGTGATTCACATTCTTTCCTTTTTCTTTCCCCCGGCACCGTGTTATCTACGTCCTTAGACTTAATTAGAACTGCAGTTGTGGTGTATATAATATATATTGCAGGTGCAGTAACATATATTAATAAATTATAAAACAAATTTATATATGTATAATAAATTTATTACCAATAATTAGATTGAACAATAATCATATTGAACTTAATTTTTCGCCTAAACATGTTATCCTTTTAATTACTCATTGAATGGTCGACTGGAAGATATCCGTTATGGGATAAATCCGCCATTGTACATGTAACTATTTTATTATCATGTTCTTTCCCGTCATTCACTCAATCTCGCGTCATTTACCGTCGCGGCAATACGTTAGCGCTAATCAAAAACAATTATTGAAAAGTTGTAGATAAAACGCCTTCCTAAGTGTTAACGTTCTTTTCCTTATCTTTTTTTTATTTTTTTTTATACCACACGGTTGGTTGGTTGGTTTTTTTTTATACCACTAAGGTGGGAAAACAAGCATACGGCCCGCCTGATGAAAGCAGTTACCGTAACCCATGAACACCAGGGGCATCACACGCGAGTTGCTGACCCTGTAAAATCCCCCTCACACTCTTCTTAAAATACCCCGTGCTGTAGTCTCATGAGAAAACCTCGACACGCAGTTCATTCCACAGCTTGACAGTACACGGGAGAAAACTTCTCTCATCGAATCTATCGTGAACATATTCCGTGTTTTGAAAGTATCGTTCTGCCTATCGAGTTGTCGTAGTACTAGTTCGGGTCAATACTGTGACAGCCAGTAGTGACCACGGCATTATTTATTAATGACGGCAAAGTTGACTCAATATAATTATGTCTCCGTCTAAGCATTTTCATTAAATTACTCACTCTTTGAGGAAAATGTGCATATCCTTTGAATGGTCGTTTCAGGGTTATAACAGTAAATATTTTTTTTTTAAGTTTTTTAATTTAGTTCAATGGTCATTCATTTCTGTGTTAGACAAAAGTCATGATTTTAGATTATAATGTAAATTAAACAAAAATGAATCTAAAAACCTATTTATTTTATCTATAAACGAAAGAAAAAGTTATGCGATAAAAAAAAATAAACAGAAATTTAAATTTTAATGTTTCATTCATTCATGACGAAGTCAGTGGTAGAATGGTTAGCAAAGGCCACTTTGACTCCGACGTTGCGTGTTCGATCCCCGCACAAGACAAATATTTGTGTGCATGAACATGTCTGCTTGTCATGGTCTGGGTGTTTTATATGTATGTATTTAAAAAATGTATTTAAGTTTAATATCAGTCATTTAGTACCCATAGTACAAACTTTGCTTAGTTTGGAACTAGTGAATTTGTCCAGGAAAATTTATTTGTTATTCATTCATTCAGATGATACAAATATTTTAAGATGATTAGAAAATCTGAGGCACTTAATAAATTTAAGAAAATGAAATAAAAACAATCATTTCTCTAGAAAAAAAAAGCTTGTAAAATGTTTGCCATTAAGTCTACATAATACTACATCAATGACTAAGTAACCAATCACCCTATACGCCGAGATGGAATTTAAAATAATAATATTAGTATGCGATATCCTAGAGTATGTATTAATATTGCATTAGGTAATCATAACTAATCATAAGATACTCGAAGTGTGACTTAGATAGGGTTGCCAACTCTAAATGCTAGCAACCAGAGAGGCAATTCTCGTAATTAAAATATAGTCAAAATTCAGTTTCCAGTCTCGATCTCACAAATGTCACATTTGGTATTCTCGTAACACAATATGTAACTTCAAAATTAAATTTAAGCGGGATTATATCGAAATGTGAGTCAAAATTAAACAAACTAAGAATGTTACTTTGCCAACAACAAGAATTGATAATAATTAATTAATGAAATCAAGTATATAATTTTAGTCAATTCACAATTCAATCTCGATTCGGTCAACTTTCAATCTGCGTTCGTAGAAAAATTACGAGAATTGGCCTTCTGGGCAAGATGCGAGAAAACTCCGGATTTTGTATCCTAAAACCCTGTGATAAGACTGTTATTCGCATCATGGAGCGGGCGGTATTGATTAAAATTTTTTAACCCTGGTATACAAACGAAGGGTACAGGCAAATAACAGGGAATGTCCTTTTATTTATTCTGTCTACTTTCTTTTGGACTTAAATCTTTATGTAAACTAGTTTAATTTCCAAGCACTAACTTTTTTTTTTTTTTTATATATATATACTACGTCGGATGGCAGACAAGCATACGGCTCGCCTGATGTGAAGCGGTTACCGCAGCTATATTAACGCTTGCAACATAAAATATCGCTCGCGCGCCGCCACCCCCGCTGCCAACGCAGCATCTCCTTCTTTTCTTTCTGGTGACCTCACTCACTCGCAGGAACACAACAACCCTCAAGGGAATTGTTATTTGGCTGCGGTATTCTGTGAGGTGGGGGTACATTCCCCAATCGGGTAGCTTACAATTACGCTCCCTACCTCTCTTTTCGCCAGAGCTTCGTTTGTCAGTCAGCAGGGTGCACCACATGCAGGTGAAGTTGGCTTTGATTCAAAGATCTTGATGAACCACTTACACCCCAAAAATCTTTTTTAAAATAGTAAACAGATGGCGCCAATAAGGCAAAGTAAAAGTTACTACATACGCTGATTTCAATGTAAATTGTAATACTTCTGAACTGTCATCATCATCATCAGGTACATTTTAGTCTCCACTACAGGAGCACCCTCTCTCGTCCGTCCTAGACGGAAGGAGGATTTGGCCTACACTCCCCACGCTGGCCAAACGGGTTGGGGAGGCCTGATCGATATTTGATAATGTATTTTCCTTAGTCGCCTTGTACGACATCCATAGGAAGAAACGGAGTGATTCTATTCTAGTCTGCCGGAAACCACACGACCAACTTTTAACTGTGTTTTTCTCAAAATCTATTCATTTGGACATTCCCTGATCTTTGCCTGTACCTCTCAAATGAAACCCCGCCCGGACGTTCCCCAGACGTCCTCCAAACTAGCACAAATCCGGGGAAACCCGGACGGGTGGCAGCCCTAACATTAGAGATCTGCAACGAGAACAAGGGCGTATATTGCATTTCAAGCATAAGTCATAGTTTCTATTAATCACTAACTTTCATACATCCGGTAATGGCTACCTTGAAGCTTTGTTTTCTCATTACTAAGGTGATAAACAAGTATTGGACCAGCCAGATAGTAAGCAATTACCATAGCAAAAGGAGGCTTCTAGCACCAAGAGGATTAATTTTATTAAGGATAGCTGAGTCTCTTGAACGACAAATTTTTGAGGTTGTTGCGCGTGTCAGTCTAATCGAACACGCAAGTTAAGCAACGTCGACTGTAGCCTGTCCATGGATGGGTTTATTAGATGACAGTCGTTAAGAGGCCAGTGTTTTCAAGTCACCTAAAGGCCACTGACTTGGCCTTTAGGCGGCTTGAGCAGCGTGGTGGAGTACGCTCTAAACCCCTTCTAATAAGGAGAGATTCATATCCCAACAACCAGGTGACGAATTTTATTGCTTTGAATTTTGAATTTTAAATAATTTCTCCCGGAAGCTTTGTAAGTATATTCTTTTTCTTTTATGAGAAGGTGGCAAACGAGTATGTGGGTCACCTGCTGGAAAGCATGGAGATCAGCAACACCAAGGGATCGTTGATCCATTGCCAGCCTGTACTCCTTTCTGGTGACCTCACTCACTCGCAGGAACACAATAACCTTCAAAGGATTTATTATTTGGCTGCGTTATTCTAGTAGGTGGAAATATTTCGCCAGTCGGGCAGCTTAAAAATTACGCTTTGCTCTACCTCTCTTTTCGCTAGAACCTCGTTTGTCAGTCAGCAGGGTGCACTACGTGCAGGTGAGGTTGACTTTGGTTCAAAGAGAATAATAATAAATAAATAAATATTGTCAGACAAATTAACAGCGCCATGCAGCCCCAAAGTAAGCGAAGCTTGTGTTATGTGTACTAGACAACTGATAAACATACGTAAACACATTTTTTTTGTAAATACATACTTATGATACAAACAAAACACCCAGACCAAGACAAACAGACATGTTCATGCACACAAATGTTTGTCCTATGTGGGAATCGAACCCACGAGCGTTGGTGTCGAAGCTGCGTCATGAACCGCTACGCCACCGAGCACGTCTGTTGATGAACTTACACCCCAAATACTAACTAATAGATAATACACAAAAATGTATTACACAATAAATTGTATTTGTAGATAAAGTTTTATATTATACAAGCGAAGTCGAGACGGATTAGTAGTACATAATAAAACAGCATGTGGTATAAACATTTCATGTTTTAATATAACTTACGTAAATACAATATGGCTCGCAATGGTCGGACTTATTCTAAAAGCTATTTATAATTAATATTTACAACACTAAAATAAACGTCTTACTGACAATTGCCTTCTGTCTTTATTCTAGATATTTTTACAAGCTGGTTATTATTCATTGGCTGTGTTCTGCAATGCAAAATTGGACCGTGTTATGCAGAATATATCCAACCGACAAACTATGCCAAATTGAGAGATGTACTTAGCGAGAACCTTCAAATCGAAGTTTTATATATTCGCAACAGATTCTAGCACTTTGATGACATATGCTTCCAAGTAGTCCTAAAGTTTGATGACATATGCTTCCAAGTAGTCCTAAAGCTTCTAACCCCTTCCCAACCTTATACTGCGTGATATTTTTATTCCTATTAAAGTATAAATAGCTTTAACTTAAAAGTAACAAAACGACGGTTGGATCTATTCTGCTTAACAGCATCCAATTATGATACTGTTTTCTTGTGTTTTCAGGAGCCCGAGAACAAGAGAAAACAATGTTCTTTAATTAGTGTGTACAAGAAGCCCGTATGTCGGTAATTTTACTAGTAAGACCTAAGATTTACAGAATTTTAATAGTAATTTAAAAGTTCTACTAGAAATTATCATTCTATACTAGAAGATAAGAGATGCTGCGTTGGCAGCGGGGGTGGCGGCGCGTGAGCGATATTTTATGTTGTGAGCGTTAATATATAGTTTTATGAATCTACAAAACTTCTTATATAGTTTTATGAATCTAAAAAACTTTACAAAGATTGCAAAAAACCTTTGTAAAGTTTTGAAACACTAATACCATATGTTTATCTTGATAATGCCTTATGGCGAAACCATTTATTCTAAAGAGTCAAAATTTCAAACTTTTGCCATTAAAATCTGTGAAATCTTAGGTCTTTCAGGAAAATCTCAGTATTTACTGCTGTTCAGGCTCCTATAGTAACGTATACAGTATGTAAATCGTAATGTGGACAGGTTTACGACGTAAATGAACAGAACTGTGATTTTTTTGTAACAATAGAACATCAAAATACTTATTGATAAATCAAACGTTACTATGCATTAATTTTAATAAAGAATAGTTGATAGAGCAAAATATTTATTTGTAAGAATTGTCGCGTTGCCGTTAAAAACGGCCTATGTACAGTAAAGATTGAAAGAAACTACAGCTTCTGTTAAATAACTTTACTATATTATTATTAGCCACTGTTATATAATTATTGGGCCAGCCCCACCACACATAGCCACCATTGTGTCTTTTGTGTAGCCGGGATTATCATGGGCAACCATCAAAAAGACAATGAACAGTGAAGTGCACTGCAGTCCCGGGGTAGGTACGACAAATTAGACGAGTCAAAAGCTTTTGGAATTTGACTTCCCGTTATATTGATATATGATTTCGTTTTTACCTTTCTGCACTTTCGCCTTGTATTTGAATCATCATAGCCCTATAATATTTTCACAATGATTTTATTCTCTTCTGGTTAACCCGACAGACGTTATCCCGTGTAAGTCCAATATAGTATTGTCAATTTTCCCGAATGTAATATGAAAATTAAAAAAATCGGTGAAACTAATTTGCCTAATTTTCATATTATTATTGAAAATTCGGGAAATCTATTCTCCCGAATTCTATAATTTTCGTAATACATTTTCCGATATTTTACTTTCCGTAGAAACTTTACACGAACATGTAAAAAAGAATTGCCAAAATATGTATAATACAAATATTTAAAAAAATGAAAAATTCACCTCCCCGCCTATGTGGGATTTGAACCTATTGACCTCTCGATTACTGATCGAGTGCTCTTCCAACTGAGTAAATAAGAAGGTTTGTGATGCTAGCTAATTTTTGCATTATAAATTTTACTGCTGGCGATATTTAAAAATATTGAAGTACTTTTACGTAAATTTGCCACATGTTTCAAGTTAATTATTTTTCAAAATTGCATAAAGCCACCGTTTCGGGTTCACTTAAACATCCTTTTATATTAAATAATTTACGTAAGAAATATCTTACGTAAATTTAATTAATGGCAGTGCTGATTTCGGTGGGGAGCGGACACAACAGTCACTGGAAAGGTTTTCCACTTAGTTGGATTGAAGAGAAAGTTTTTTACGACTAGGTGATACACAAGCGTACGATCTGCCTGACGGTAAGCACTCATCGCAGCCTTTGGACGCTTGTGACACCAGAACAAGGATTTTAACAGATTTTGCCATAACGTAAAGTTGGTGTTTGTAAACTTTATTGTCTACAATATACATTTTGATATACATGTGAATTATAACTATGTTGATATACATGTGAATTACATCTCTTCCAGTCAACCACAGAATTATTAAAAGGAATAGTGAATAGCATTAGTTTTTTACAACAGTGAGTACAATGTAGAATTTTGGTATATCGATTCCTGAAGATACAGTAATAGACTAGGCCGGATTCTAGCCCACGGGGCCGAAATCGAGGCTGAGTGGAGCGAGTAGATTCGCTGAGTGTATGGTTGCCATTGATTTCAGTGGAAAATGTATTTGATGATCATTCCTCAAGGACATGATCGATCTCGATTTTTTTCGACAAAAACCTCAAGAATTCGAGGTCTTAAATTCTGACAAGTTTCATCGAAATCGGTTCAGTGATTTTGGAGCCTATTCATTTTCAAGAATGACTTTTCGGCGTGTAAAAGGGTTATGCTCGCTCCGCTTGCTCCACACAATAAAAATCTACTTGGAAAACCTTTCAGAATTAAACACCTCGACATACTTGAGTAGGTCGAGGTCTTTAATTGTGGCAAGTTTTATCAAAATCGGTTCAGTGGCGTATTCATTTCCAAGAGTGACTTTCCGGTGTATATAAATAAGCATTTCGCTCGATCCACTCAATTAGAAGGGGAGACAGTGGCGTAACTCTACCATCAGGGGCCCGTGGCAAATTCATCAGAGGGGCCCCTCAGAGGATGGGCCCCTCTAATAAATCATCGAAGTAACCAATACCATAGAGTAAAGGAATTAATGCAATACTAAAGATTGTACATTTTTGGTTAATAATCTATAATTTTTATTTCAAGAAATATGATAGTGTACCTACCTACCTATTAAAATTTTGTACCTATGTTGTATACTAGCGACCCGCCCCGGCTTCGCACGGGTGCAATGCTGATACTAAATGTACTACAGAAGGTCTTTGCGCTTTGTCCTATCCAGTCCTTCCCCAGTTATAGGCACACGCCGCCGGCTCCGCGGCCGGTACCGCCACAGCCGTTATGTCCCTGCATTTTAAATGTGTAATATCTTCTAAACTATTCATTTAAATTACATGCTGTGAAGGGCCATATTGATCTATATTAAATGCGCAATGTATTTAAGGTACTTAATTGGATAAGGATTAATTCTGTATTGCTTAAAATCGCTTCGTAAATAAGGCATTATTTCTTGTAAAAAGCAAAGGATAAAATAACGGTTATTGTGTGTTACCACTAAGAGATAGACATATACCATCGCGAACTTTTTTGTAGACCATTTTAAGGTGAACAATACTGTACTACATTATTTTGATCTATCTCGTTGGGTTCAGCCAGCGTTTGCAATGAAAGAGCAAAAAAATGTGTTTATTTACGACATCACATTAGAAACCTCTAAATTATCAGTGTTTTTCTACTATGTTATGCATATATTATACATATAAACTTTCCAGTTGAATCACTCTATCTATTAAAAAAAAACGCATCATAATCCGTTGCGTAGTTTCAAAGATTTAAGCATACAAAGGGACATAGGGACAGAGAAAGCGACTTTGTTTTATACTATGTAGTGATTTATAGTGTAACTTAAAAAAAATACAATTTTTGTAGTAAGCTTCGAGCCTGGGGCCCCTTTGGTTCAGGGGCCCGTGGCATTTTGCCAGCTCTGTCACCCTGTAGTTACGCCACTGAGGGGAGAAGACACGATAATAGCATGCTTTCAGGGTTGAGACTAGGTTATGCACTTAGAGGATACTGTAGTAACTGCTGTTAAAAAATCCAGGGAATAATTTCAGGATGTCGATAACCCAGCAAAGTATAATGTATCAGTACATTTTAAAGTCTAGGTTGGTTGGTTCAGTTGGAGTGGTTTCGTGCTGGATGTGGCGGCTGCAAAGCAGGGTTGGCGACTGCTATGATGCTGTCTCCGCGGGCCGCTACTACTTGCGGACGGGATTCCTCGGCCTCCTGAAGAGAAAATGTTATAGTGGTAATGAATGCTGTGCATACAAAAATAGGACAAGGTGACTAAATAGTTGGGATGTACTAGTTTGTTGTAGATTGAATAATTACTATAATGGGCCGATATTTTTATATTAAAAACCATTAATTGACTTCAATTGTTAATGCAATCATATATGGCAATAACTTTCGATTATCTGCCTACATGAAGGTGCTGTGTTTATAATAAAATTTAAAATATTTTTAAAAATTCATTAGGATTCTTATTAATTTAAAGCAACTTTTTTTATATTAAGTCGGGTGGCAGACAAGCATACAGCCCGTTTGATGTAAAGCGGTTACCGTAGCCATACCTATTAACGCTCGCAACATAAAATATCGCTCTCGCGCCGCCACCCCCGCTACCAACGCAGCATCTCTTTTCTTTCTGGTGACCTCGCTCACTCGCAGGATCACAACAACCCTCAAGGGAATTGTCATTTGGTTGCAGTGTTATTCTGAGGTGGAGGTACTTCCCCAGTCGGGCAGCTTAAAAATACGCTATCTACCTCTTTTTTCGCCAGAGCCTCGTTTGCCAGACAGCAGGGTGCACCACGTGCAGGTGAGGTTGGCTTTGGTTCAAAGATGTTGATGAAACATTTATATCCCAAAATGAAATTGTAGAGTAACAAAAAGTGGAAGAATACGTGAGGAGCGCTCAGGGCCCCGAGTTAACAGATCATATGCACAACAAAAAATGTATACACATGTAATACAACACACTAAAGCTGTGTTATAAATTTATAAGACTATAATATATAAGTTTATCTACTCTCATGCTGAAATTTACACATTAAAAAACTAAACACAGTATCATAATGACGGTCTTTACGCACAAGCTATCAAAATAAAATTAAAAAGTTATTTTTCGATACAGTTGTCCATACGACAACTGTATCGAAAAATAACTTTTTTCCATTTCGATACTGCTTCAGCCCTGGATACAGGTATTTTAAACAGGTTGCAATGCAAATACATTGCAACTTTGCAAAAATTTTCTACATAATCTGTGAACGCGGCGCCGCGCGGCACGTCGCGCATGCGCACTATGCATGCTCGATCTGCAAATGGATTTACTATGTAAGAAATAAAGCTGTTAAATTAACTTCATGGTTGTATTTAAAATATTATTATCATATATTTTATGATATTAGATATAGTAGTGTGTGAAACTGCACATAATTGGGTCTTAAAATACGCGTGTGGTCTATTATAACATGCGCCTTCGGCTCATGTTATAAACTCACACTCGTATTTTAAGAACCCTTATTATGCAACAGTTTCATAAACTACTATTACACATAGGGGGCCATCCATAAATTACGTCACACGTTAAGGGGGTGGGAGGGGGTCGATGAAGTGTGACATAGTGTGACAAGGGGGTCCTAAATTATGTGACGTCACATTTCAAAATCTATTATAATCTAAGTGTTAACACGAACTTTGAACTATTAACGAAAAACTCAGAAACATTTTGCAACTCTAAATGTAAATTTGCAAAATATGTGACGTCACACTAGGGAGGGGGGGAGGTCTCAAAAATGTGACCAGCTGTGACAAGGACGGGGGGAGGGGTCAAAAAATCATGAAATTCGTGTGACGTAATTGGCTATTTTCCAATGTTTAAAAATTGTACAAATAAATTAACAATATCGTAAAATACACAAAACTATAAAGATCTGCAAACTTTCATTCTAATATCTTCAGTCAGACTTTTTTTAGCGTCGATCAAAGTTTGGCGGGAAAGTCCATTTTAAAAGTATGAAATTATTAAAAAATAATATTTCCATTGGAGTAGCAATAAAAAATGCTATAACTTTTATTATGATAATAATTACATAAACGTAATATTTAACATAGCTGTCGTACAAATTTCTGATTTGATGCATATAAAATACAAAACTGTGACGTCATAATTCGGTAGTCTTTTGTATGGAGCGTTTTGGGGCAGTCTAAAAATTGTGATTTTCAAATTAATATATCTCGAGAGATTTTTGTGCTATCGAAGTAATTCTTTCACCTATGGTTATATTATGGAGACGTCCCTACATATCAAACAGAAAAAAATGTTAGTCAAATAGCCAATTTATGGATGGCCCCTAGGTAGTAATTTTTAATCTTACAGGCGGTGGAGTGCTAGTACTGGAGTATGAACACCGAGAATCAGCATCGTCGCTTTCTGCCTTCACACCCCACCAACTGGAAAATAGAGATAAAAACATGTGAAATGTATTTCAACACAATCTGTCCTGTCAAATATGTCCCATCTACTTGTTTTCTGTATATTTATTATTTATTGGCCAATAGCCTAATAGGTAGCACTGCGACCTGGGGCCCTAGGGTCATTAATGTATTACGTAAGCAGATTTTTTACAATTATTTACCCCCTCCGTCCCCTTGTCAGCAAAAGTAAGCAAACCTGTCCCCCCCCCCCCCCCCCGTCAAATCAGTCAAATCGTCATTCGAATCAAAACGAAACAATTAAGCGAGAACGTATTCATTATTTGTGGGAATGCCCGACATGTGTGTTTTGTGTTCAAGCATAGACAATTTGTAGGTTGCCATTTGTGTAATAAAGTTAATAATAACTGCTGACGTAATCACGATATCCGAAGCCGAAGCTGAAGCCGATTACCATCGTTTTAAATTATTTTGTTCAAAATATTGGTCTTAAGTTAAAGTGACGGTGGTCGAATGGTTAGCAATGGCCACTTTGACTCCGAGGTCGCGGGTTCGATCCCCGCACAAGACAAACATTTGTATGCATGAACATGTCTGTTTGTCTTGGTCTGGGTGTTTTCTATGAATTATATGTATTTATTTACAAAAAAATGTATTTAAGTATAATATCCGTTGTCTAGTACCCATAGTACAAGCTTTGCGCTTAATTTGGGACTAGATGGCGCTGTGTAAATTGTCTAGAAATATTTATTTATTATTATTTATTTAAAGTTATTGACAAACATCTTCCGCTTAGTCGGTAGAGCTCTGGGGTTTCTACCAACTGATCTAAACATAATTAGCAATAATCTAAGCAGTAGTTTCATTTTCGCATTCAAAAAATCGGATGGGAATCGACTTCAGCTTAGCCATGACGCATGACATAGCTTCGCTTAGCCATGTCATAGCGCCAGGCTTCTAGGTTTCCTTAAGTGATGCCTCAGTAAATGGATACGTACTCATATTTTGACGAGCCCGGTGGTCGAGTGGCTAGAAATGGCCACTTTGGCTCCGAGGTCGCGGGTTCGATCTCCGCACATGACAAACATTTGTGTGCATGAACATGTCTGTTCGTCTTGGTCTGGGTGTTTTCTACGTATTATATGTATTTATTTAGAAAAAAAAAAATGTATTTATGTACATTATATCAGTTATCTAGTACCCATAGCACAAGCTTTGCTTAAATTGAGACTAGATGGCGCTGTGTAATTCGTTAAAGAATTTATATTTATTTATAATTATATTAAATGTAGGTATACCGTCGTCGTGGAAGACTGCGAACGTGCACCCTGTGCCCAAAAAGGGTGACAGATCAGACCCATCGAATTACAGGCCTATCGCTGTTACCTCCCTTCTCTCCAAGGTAATGGAGCGCGTCATTAACAACCGGCTCCTGAAATACCTAGAAGAGCACGACTTAATCAGCGACCATCAATACGACTTTCGCCATAGTCGCTCGACTGGTGATCTTCTAGTGTATCTTACACATCGCTGGGCTTCAGCCGTGGAGAGTCAAGGTGAGGCATTAGCTGTCAGTCTTGATATGGCGAAGGCGTTCGATCGGGTCTGGCACCGTGGTCTTCTTTCGAAGTTGCCTGCATACGGTCTACCAGAGGGTTTATGCGAATGGGTCGCTAGCTTCATGTCCTGCAGAAGCATTAGAGCCGTTGTGGATGGCAGTTGCTCCGATAGCATGGACATTAATGCTGGCGTCCCGCAAGGCTCCGTACTGTCCCCGACGCTGTTTTTACTGCATATCAATGATATGTTGTCCATTGACAGCATTCATTGCTATGCTGACGACAGCACCGGGGATGCTTATTATACGGGCCGCGCTAATATTCCCCGCTCTCTGGTGGAGGAGAACCGCGAACAGCTTGTGTCGAAGATCGAGAGCACACTGAATAGTGTGTCCGATTGGGGGCGAAAGAACCTGGTTGATTTCAATCCCACTAAGACACAAGTGCTGACTGCGCGTTCACCGCTAAGAAAACCCCTTTTGCTGTGGCTCCTCAATTCCTAAACACACCCCTTACCATCGCCAAAAACATTGGGATTCTTGGAGTTGAAATCTCCAGCGACGTAAAGTTTCGTTGTCACCTGGAGGGGAAGGTCAAGCTGGCGTCGAAGAAACTAGGTGTGCTCAACAGGGCGAAGCAGTACTTCAATCCGCGGCAGAGACTTATGCTTTACAAAGCTCAAGTACGGCCGCATATGGAGTACTGTTGCCATCTATGGGCGGGAGCGCCTAGATACCAGCTTGTACCTTGTGACTCGATTCAAAGGCGCGCTGTGAGGATTGTCGACGATCCCAAACTAACAGACGGTTTAGAACCGTTAAGTCTGAGAAGAGATTTTGCGTCCCTTTGTGTGTTCTACCGTCTGTACAATGGGGTGTGTTCAGAGGAGTTGTTTGATATGATGCCAACGGCCTCCTTCTACAGTCGCACCGCTCGCCATCGACAGGGAATTCATCCTCACACATTGGAGCCTAAGTGGTCACGTACTGTGCGGTTCCAGAGAAGTTTTCTCCCGCGTACTGTCAAGCTGTGGAATGAACTGCCTGTCGAGGTTTTCTCAGGGGACTACAGCATGGGGTTCTTCAAAAAGGGCGTGAAGAGGTTTTTACAGGGTCGGCAACGCGCGTGTGATGCCTCTGGTGTTACAGGCGTTCATAGGCTACGGTAACTGCTTTCCATCAGGCGGGCCGTATGCTTGTTTGCCACACTGGTGGTATAAAAAAAAAAAAAAAAAAAAAAGGTAGTAGGTACATTATTTGCGTGAGGGGGTAGTAGACCTGGTTATATTATACCCTAACGCTCTGTCATCAGACCTTCGTAAGGTATTCGGCAAGGTGCCCTACATGCAGTTGAAGTTGACTTTAGCTCTAAAGATGATGACAAATCACTAACATCCCAAAAACTCGAAAATATTTATATAAGAGCAGCAATAACAGAATGATTTTTAGAGTACCTTCATAATAATATTGACGAATTTTGAAGCTCCACTGATCATCGAATAAAGAATTCGTTAGTGAAAATCTAATTTAGTGAGTGTTTGACAAAATTGTTGTTCTTTCTCTAATCGGATGCCTTATCGTTCCAATTGGAGGTTTCTCCACTGCAAGTATCCAAATGTATTTAATACAATCATCATCGACTCATAAGAAGGAAGGTTATTACTTATTATTGAAAACACTAATGGATTCTGTGTTCAATATATACAGTGTGCTTTACCATTTAATATAAGTATATACAAATATACACAGTCGTATTAGCTAGACGTGCCATAGAAGAAACCAGGTTATTGGGTTAAATACCTATGGTTCGAGATCCTGGCTGCATCAGGACTGGCTCGTACTCCGTTGCCATCCTCTCCATCCTATACATATGAATACCGGTTATTATTTATTATTGAAATCAACTCACTGGATTTACTTATAAGGTTAGGGGAATGTTTTTTTAATAACTGGTAATTACAACGGTCCTACGTGTACTAAATGCAAATTAGGGATGTTTTTTCTAAAGTTATATTATACTACGTTATTTTAGGTAACAATTCTGCAAACGGTACTAGTTCCAATTCATTTCGAGGCATGACTTGACATTAATGAGGATTAGTTTCCCTGATCACTTGAAATTGATTTCCGCATTAATAGGCAATTTCATCTACATTACTTAGCGAGCTTCCGCCCCCAAGCAATTTAGTGGCGAAAGCACGCAAAGTAGTGTAGATGAAATTGCATTTTAAAATCCAAATAAAATGTGGACTTTTAAAAATATTTAGTGTATACGTTGCTGCCATGACATCAACTCATATTCATCGAACTTCGGATCACCGGGAAGACTCTCGCCTCAATCGAAGAGACCACTTATGTAGTATTTTAACGTTGTAATTACCACTCCTCATTGGAAACATATTGTTATACGTGTATACATGCATATACAAGCTGAAACGTCTTCTCAAAGGTAATAGATACTTTATTGTTTATTTATTACTATTTATATTGATCTCAGGATATAATTTATTATATGAATTTCAAAATAAATAAGACTTTTTCAAAAAAGTCTTATTTAATTTGATTTTGAAACATAGGTTTTGAAAATGGCTGTGAAATTTAATGTGAGCAGAAGTTTTAGAAACTCATATCGTTAACATAAGCGTCTAGTGTCTAATATTAGATAAATATATTCTTATTTACATTATATACAAATAAATACATAGAATTTTACAGTGCGGCAGTTTACACGTTTAGTTTTTGTAAACGAATATAGTTAATAAAAAACACAACGTCTGTAGACTACTTTAGTTAAATATACAGAAACTTCCCCAAGAAAATATGCTCGTTTTTTTGCAAACGAGTCCATTTTCATTCTCCATGATATTGTTACATGCTACAATATTTCACTAACCACCGTGTAATTAAATACTACAGTGAACCAAAATGCAAATTAGATTAAAGGCATGCAAAAATAAGAATATAAAGTAGCTTTCCACTTACCGATGTTCAGCTTTTCTACCTTAGTGTTAAGCAAAATGTTACTAAAATGCTAAATTTTGCAAAAGAATTTGATTAAGGCATTCGACAAATTTAAACATGCAAGACGAACATATATTTTTCTTTACGTATATTGAGAGATAGAGATTTTATAAAAAAATACATTACTATTAAAGTTTCATTTAAATATTTTTTAAGAAAACAAAAGAAGTATCTCCGGTGTTGCACAAGGTCCTATGTTAGGCCTATCAGAATATTTTTTTTTCTGAATCAAATTGGATTAGATTCTAGTTAGAACAAGATGCAATTAATTTCTAGTAAGCAATATTCTGTTCCAATTACTGGTTGAAGGTTAATAAGTAATTTAACCCTCTTCCTTGTTAGAATAGACCTGAATATACTCTACGAAGTATTCTGTAATATTTTGTGAATGAAAGCTGGAATAAGTAAAATTTACTATCAGAACGAAGATTTCTGTAGAAATTAAAAAATTCAAAATTACTAACTGTGCCCGCCATTTCGCTCGCGTGAACTATATTCTCCCAACCGGAAATAAAGTTATCAATAAAAAAAATACCGACTGAGAGAAGTTGCTTTTTTTTTGTGTAGAGATTGCATTATGTTGATAAATTATTGACATCTATAATATCTATGTTTGTATATGTTTAATTCTTATGCCCAGGATCGGGCAGAATAAGTGGGACCCAACTCATAAATGTGACATTTGTGAATAAAGAATTTTATCTTTATCATTCTTTTTCTTCCACTCTTGAAGTCATCATCACGTGATGATTATTTTATTAGGGTCAGCGTTTAGTTATTTCTACTGATTGGTAATCAAGTTTTGAATGCCATTTGAAGTAAAAATATTTATACCCTTTATACACATACGTATGATTTATAAGGTGAGCTTGCGATCAACAAAAGATTACAGAATATAATATAGCACTTTAGCCCCTGTTAGTCTGGTAATGTCTACACGGTGAGATCTATGTGTGAGGTTGGCGCGACCTGTCGCGGCCGCTTGCTTGGCACTTCTTCCTCGTCCCGGTCACGATCCTCGCCAACTGATGCTGTTGGGGGCAGGCTGGAATTAAATAAACTAAACATTATCAACTGTAGACTTAGTCCTCGGACAAACATCTTAGAAGTTAACCCCGTAATGGACATTTAAATTTCGTCTATTTCTATTAGCAAATAATGCTTTCCAAACCCGCATATAACGGGAATCCTGTTATAAAGTGACCTTATTAACTCGTTTATACTGGAATAGCACAAACTGTACGAAATGATTATATAGGCCGCAGTTTACTGTAGCCTAAAGCTATTGCCTATATTGCCCATTCCGGAAACACCAAATTGAATGACAAATATCCCTACATGTCTTCATAATAAAACCTCTCTCTTTGGCTATTCTTCAATAAATATAAATATTGTCAGACAAATCTAGCCCCAAAGTAAGCGAAGCTTGTGTTATGGGTACTAGACAACTGGTAAACATACGTAAATACATTTTTTTTTTTTCAATTTGGGCAACTAACCGACCGGAATGAACTATTTGTAAGTGTTTTGGTTGTGACGGCGATGATAGTTCTTTAAATCCTATATTTTTTATAATGGAATAACAATCCATTACAACAAATACAAAGTCTTCAAAACTTACCCGTGTTTCGAATAATGCAAGCCAGCTCTGCGCACCAGCTGCCTCGCCAACGGGAATAACTCATCCCGGCGGGTCAGCAGCGCCGGAACACAGCGACACATCTGTGCTGCGGCTTCGTTTACCATCACCTGTAATTAAAATTTCCAGTTTCAGTTCTGTATTCGTCCATTTACGTCTAGCCTTATGGTTTTGAACTGGGAAGAAATCTTGGTTGAAGTAGTTATAATTTTATCCTTACGATAGATATGATTAGAAGTCTTTGAACTGAATAGCACAAAAATATTTCTCCATTTCTCTATTATCCATCACCATTCTCTACATTGATTATGATATGCTTAAGAAGCAAATTCCAGGAGTAGGATAATAGGCGCATACCAAGAAAACAAATGATTTTTAATGAAGTTAAATTATTAATTAGTTTAATTATCTTACCTCGTGCAACGTCAACGGCTTTTCAGGTTTTCTTTTACAGTCAAACCTGCCATATATCGCTGCATATTTTCTGATCTCTTCCATCCGCCGAGGGTCTGACTCCGGCATCATCATAACTAACTCCAGCTCTTTGCACATTTTCTTCTTTGTGTTCTGTGGTTTTGGCTCTAATTGAGGCAAATGCTTGCTGAGCTTCTCTGCAGCTGCCGCAAGCTTCTGCACGTGAACATCTAGAAGAACAGGCGTGAGCTGGACTGGTGATGTCACTGAACTCGGACTAGATCCAGCAGATGCAGGAGGACAGGCACTTTGTGGAGAGAATGATCTCGACGCTGTTACAGTTACTGGCGTGGCTGGCGCGGGAGATGATGGTAAGACTATTTTGGTAAATGTACTAGCTTGGTGAACGGGACTGACATTTGGTGCGGATGCATTGGAACCACAGCTGTTGTCTGGAGCTCCAGGAGAAGGACTGTACATCGGTCTATTATTTTCTGGAGATGCTACTGTTCTGGGAAGGACGGATGGGATTGATGGAGGCATATTTAATAGTCTTTGGTTACACTGCATAAAAGGATTTTCCGAAGGGCATAGATTTGAGACTATAGGAATTTGGAATAGGGACGGGTTATTAACCCATTCTTGAAGGGCTTTTTGGAGGCGTCTGACGTGTAGAGGTTTGGAGGCCATGCCGACTAGTGCCATTATTTCTAAAAATTCCTCTTCGCCAGCATCACACAGTTGCTGCACATCATCTCCACCTGAAATGGGAACATATAAAAAGTTTTTGTACTCAATGTTTCAAAATACATACGATTATAACTCCCCTTCTTCAGTTTTTTCGTCAGTTCTTAAAATTAAATTTCTTATTGTCCTAAATAAAGACATGCTAAGTTCTAAGTCACAAAAAACTAATCCCATTTATCTACATTAATATGCAAAACTTTCTAGTGGGGCAAGTTCATTCTATCATATCATTGTTCGCCGCAAAAACGTGTGATTCGGCAAAAAAATGCCGACTCAAGTCGATATTAATTTAAGCAAATATGCAAATGTCTTACGTGACCATTTTGCGAAGGGGCTACGAGCAAAAAAAAACAAAAGCAGGACCGGCCAAACCCTTCCTTGGCGTGGGTAATTGGCGGGATTTAAAAGTAGAAATAAAAAAAGTAAATTTGCATGGCGATGTCTGCGCAGTTTTTTATCTTATGGAAATGTATTTTTTGGACGTCTCAAAGCGATGAGAAAGTGTTTTTTCTTCTGTTCCTATGATGAGTGTTTGAGATTTATTTTTTGTTTGAATGTTTTAACGATGATTGTTTAGCTTGGCAACAGTAAATTATTTATGTTATTATTTTAATCTTGTATCTGTCGTTGCACAGATACTTCCATGGTGGACTATTATCACAGTATAAGTTATTATTAAGGTATTTCAGTCAGTTATTTGACAGGAATTTGTAAAGTGCCTATTTGCAAGTACTTGGGTCAAGTCATATTTTTTTATCAAAATGTGCGTAGAGTTTGGCTTGTAGAGTAAGAAGCTTGGTCCTTCATGACTTTTTTTAACTGCGCACTTACACTGTGCGCAGCCTATCTCAGCAGTCTTCAACCAAGCATCCTCCCTGAAATGACCTATGGTACAGAAAGTTGGACACTAACCATCGGACTGGTCCACAAGCTGAAAATTCGACGGAGAATCAAAGTTGTCCACATAGCCTTCAGAGTTTGCAAGCTGACGTGGCAATGGGCCGGTCACATCTGCCGAGTAAGTGGTGGCAGATGGGGGAGGGCACTCCTCCGGTCCGATGACCTTAAGAAAGCGGCAGGAAGCGGCTGAATGCGGAAGGCGGAGGATCGTATTTGAAAAGGAAAACGGAAAGCATTGGTGAAGGCATAATCCTTACCCAATATAAATTACAAATTCAGCAGTGGGTAGATACAGACTGATGATGATTTTTTTATTTACTAACCCATTTCGAGCAGCGTGTCGTAGTAAGCCAGCAAGCTAGCTCGCTGCATCACCCTGTACAGCTGCAGTTCTGCCTCGTTCGCGGGGGCCGATGTTACTACCACTGAAAAGAAGGAAAATAGTAAATTGAGCGACTAAAAAGTACTGAATGGGCGACTAAAATACTAGGTTGTTTGGTATGTTTTATATCATCTTTAGTCGCCAAGTGGGGTATAAGAGGTTCATCAACATCGTTCTACCAAAGCCAACCTCACCGGCACGTGGTGACCCTGCTGACTGACAAACGAGGCCATGGCGTATTTTATAAACTGCCCGACTGGGAAAATACTGTACTCTAGGTACACATACCTCCACCTCACAAAATACCCCAGATAAATAACAATTCCCTTGAGGGTTCTTGTGTTCCTGCGAGTGAGAGGGATCACCAGTAAACAGGGAGTTGCTTAGCAGCGGGGTGATAGCACGTGGACGATATTTTATGTTCCGAGCGTGTATATGGCTAAGGTAATCGCTTTACATCAGGCGGGCCGTATGATTGTTTGACACCCGATGTATTATCAAGATAAAAACCCCAGTTTTGATACAATACAATGCTCTTTATTGCACCAACAACATAAATATTACAAAAGACATTAGCATATTAAAGTATGTACATACTTATAATGTACATACTTATAAATAAATAAATATAAATATAATATTGTCAATACAAATTACACAGCGCCATCTAGCCCCAAAGTAAGCGAAGCTTGTGTTATGGGTACTAGACAACTGATAAACATACGTATTTTTTTTTTGTAAATACTTACTTAGGATACATAGAAAACACCCAGACCAAGACAAACAGACATGTTCATAATAATATAATGTATGTATAATTGTATAATGTTACAAGAGATTGAATCTCTTCCAGCTACCTTTGGGTAGAGCAGAGTATCAGACTAGACAGGGTCGGTGACGCAACAAAGTTCGGAAATGAGCTTAAAAAATTACTTAATTTTTGGCGCTGCTGCAGCGATCTAAAAATGTGAAATTTGAATTAAGTTAAAAAAGCCTTTACCTACTCCCAAGATTTTTATTAGTATAATCAAGGTTTTATTTGAAATGACGATATGTATACCTACGTATAGGGGTGGAGATGGCTCACCACGCACCTTAGAGCCAAAGCCAATCTCACCTGCACGTGGTGCACCCTGCGCGTAAGCGCGAGCGCCCAGAGCCTCTTACGCTGCGCGAGTAGCGTAAGAGGCTCTGGGCAAAAGAGAGGTAGGGTATAGCGTATTTGTAAGTTGTTCGACAGGGGAAGTCCCTCCTCCTCATAGAATACCGCAGCCAAATAACAATTCCCTTGAGGGTTGTTGTGTTCCTGCGAGTGAGTGAGTTCAGCAAAAAGGAAAGAGTTGCTGTGTCGGCAGCGCATGAGTGTGAGGCGCGCGAACGATATTTCATGTTGCGAGCGTTAATATGGCTACAGTAACCGCTTCACATCAAGCGGGCAGCATGCTTGTCTGTCACCTGATTTAAAAAAATGTATAACTCGTATTGTTTAGGTTACCAATGGTGCTATTTTGGCGTTTACTTTTTTGCCAGAAACATCGATATCATTATTAAATTTCATCGTAGTCGTCAGTCTTTTGTAAGACCGTCGCTGCCAACGTGACAACGTCTTCAGTCACTCTCCAAAAACCGAATTACATATATAGAATTGTTATTTGTCTGCAGTTTTTTTTTCTGACGTAGAGACAATGACCTAGCTCCTTATAAAATTAGTTATTACGCTCTTTTTTGTTAATCTTTCAGGGTTATCACAGCGTAAAAGGGTTGAAGACTTTGACTATTCATTAATGGTGAGCGACTTACAAAAAACTAGAAATGGAAACTACGAGACTATAGCATGGTGTTCTTCAAACAGGGCGTGAAGAGGTTTTTACAGGGTCGGCAACGCGCGTGTGATGCCCCTAGTGTTACAGGCGTCCCTAGGCTTCGATAACTGCTTGCCATCAGGCAGGCCGCATGTCCATTTTCTTACTAACTCTAATACCACATATACCATAAATTATGTGCCTCTCCAATTTTGACTAAAAAGCAATAAGAGGTAATGTGGAAAACCTAATTTTGTTCAGAGTCAAAATTAAATCGAATCAATAAGTATTTTAACATATAACTAATAGGATTAAAAAACCAAATGAGTCGAAAGTTTTGCGTGCGCCGAACGATTTCGTTGCATCGGCAATCGCGTGATGAGAACCGCACAAAAAACAACCCCATTTATACACCCTTGCTATTGCCGAAAAAGAATCGACCGTTACACAACTAAAAAATAGATGAATAACAGCTTTACATAAAGGGGTAGCGTCTTTTGTTCGAACAACAGCCCACCAATGCATATTGAGGCGGGAAAAATATCGACCGGGTTGCCAGCGTTAGAAAAAAAAATGTTACCACCCCACTGCTCTGTGACGTTTGTAAAAAAAATAGGGTGGGACTAGACCCCACCCATAGAGCAGGTAAAAAAGATTACGTACAAAAAAAAATGCCATAAAAACTTTTATATATAGGAAATGACAAATGTGTTATGTTTGGGGTGGTATTGGTGGTTATATCATATATTTCTTTTGTACTATTTGGTAAATATCGACTGAAATAAATGTCGCAGCGTTCAGTTTTTTTTTATAATAGGGCCAGCGGAATAACAAATTTATTAATATTATGTAAAGTTATATTTCTTAATCATAAAAATCTTTTGGTTATAGTAGTACGCCTACTTACTTCATATGAAGTCCATTACGTATTATTATTTATTTATTTTTTCATTTGTAAATTTAATCAAATTGATTATCTTTCGTTCGGCATTTAGGAACAACCTAATCTAATAAAATATTGAAATATTGGTAGAAAAAATAATGTAAAAATTATTTATGAAACCAACATAAGATCTGTACTGAGGTCCACAATTTGATTAGCAATTCAATTGTCTGTACACATCAGATTGGCGATTTATTTAACACCTATTTCATTGGCAATTGCTTAATAAATTGTTCAATTTGTTTGACAGTTCCAGTATGTTGGCAATCAAATTGTCTATGAACTAGGCCTAATTATTCACGAGGAGCGCCTAAAGCGTGTATATTAACGAATATAGTTGGATAAAGGCAATGAACAATGTTTTACTAACTAAAAACAGTAACGCACTCCAAAAAATATCAATGAGAAATTCACAAGAGAACAAAGCGCATGTTTAATAAAAAAAAAGACAGCATCATTTTTTTCAACCCACTCTTGCACCTTTTTCTAGACCAAAAAAAAAAGTTTCTCGCGGTACGAATGTCCAAAAAAATAATTATCATAATCTGGCTGTGCGTAAAAAATCGCCGCTCACATATGCAAATTCTGTTCTGAGTCGAAGGGGTAGCGAACGTGGCGACTATACCGGAACGCTATTGTTTCTTTTTTTCTACTTTTTTCGTTTTAAAAAGTGGTCACGTAATGATTTGCATATGCATACTCGTTTTAATTTTATGCATATCTCACGATGTCTTGGAGATGGCCTGGTTTTTGTCCACTTAAAAAATCGTCAAAGGTAACTAATGCGAAGTATTTTTTTTTATTAATTTACATAAGCAGGTGGGAAGTGTAGTTCACATTATTATAGAAATAAAATTATTATTATTAATTTGTGGAGATAATGCTAATAGTTTAAACACAGGATTTTTTTGTAATGGTTAATAGGTACCTAACAATTTTACCATGAATCTTATGTCTAATGTAACCTACAGTCACTTTTTAACCCTACAAGGCACCTAGTTCCATATGTGGAACACCGACTTTAATCGTTTCTATAGCTATAAAACTATTAGTAGCGGCATCTCTTGCATCTTGATAGAAGCTATTGACGTTTAGCAATGTGGTAATACGAATATTTACCTAAATTTGTCGTTCATGTTTTTGTTATAGTGCACTCAGTGTGAAATTTGAATGAAAGTGATACCTTAGTCGTTTGTCTCAATTCAAAAATAAATAAAAAATAGTTATTGCACTGTTTTGACTCCAAAAAAAATACTGTGTGTTATAACGAAGTGTATATTTTGCAGAGGTAAGTTGTTATTTTACATTACAATAGTAAATGTATTAGTAAATCATATTTTTCTGTATGTTCCACAAACGGTACGTTGAGCTTTAGTGTCCGTTTTTACATATACGTACTTACGATAAGTTTCCTTATGAATACCTTGATTTTATTCCCTCCAGATGCAGATAATATCGCGAAGAAGATTGCGTGATGAAGATATTGAGAGTTTTTTTGATTATTCCTTCTGGGAGTGAAGATGAACAGGATTTTTCTGACGCTGAAAGTGATGATGAGATCGAAAAAATTCAGTCCATCCAAAACTTTTTATCCGAGCCACTTAGCGACGTGGAAACTTCCTTATTTCCGCAAAGACATCAGTGTTCGTCTCCCGTCAACGAGGTTGTTACGAATACTGAAAATAGTCAGCCAGAAATATCGGAACCTCGGCCTAGTACATCAGGAATTACTTCAGGGACAACTTCAGGTACCATTACACAATCTCGGGCACCTAGACGATCATCGACTATGAGTAACGCAATCGCTCATAGATCTAGAATCTCTGGCTATGTGACTGTCACCCAAAGAAAAAAGAGAAGATTTATTTGGAAGAAAACTTCTTTTCAGTCACCTCCTTTTACATTTACTGGAAACACAAATTTACAGTCACCGATTATAGACTTTGAAACTCCCCTTCAATATTTTTTGGTTTTTTTGATGATGAGTTACTTCAGCATATAGTAGAAGAAATGCACAAATTTTGTGTCCAAAAAATACCTTCGAAGCCATTGTGGGTCAAGAGCCAATAGAAACAGCAAGAAGATACTGCAGAAAAAGTACATACAAGTAGATTGCCCCTAAATAATCAAAACATATAACGAGCATATGGGGGTGTGGACCTCCTTGATTCGTTCCTAAGGAAATATGAAATAAAAATTAGGACCAGAAAATGATACTTTAGGCTATTTTATCATCTTCTTCATGTGACTCTTATCAATTGCTGGTTATTGTACAGAAGAGTTGGGGAGCAGCAGCATACGCCAACCCCAATGAAACAGAAGGACTTCAAATTTGAAGTAGGGAAAAGTTTCTGCATGTTTGGGCCATCGATGAACAAAAAGAGAGGTAGACCAAGTTTATCTGATGAAATTGAAAATAAAAGGCAGAAGCCAAATACATCAATACTTCCTCCTCGTGATGTCAGACGTGATGGGGTTTGAGCATTTTCCTGTTTGGGGTGAAAAAAGACGACGATGCAAATATCCTGGTTGCAAAGTAAAAACATTCTTATCTTGCGAGAAATGTCACGTAGAACTTTGCCTAAATAAATATAATATTTGTTTTAGATCTTTTCATCAATAAAAAAAACAAAGTTGTTATATTAGTTACCTATATGATTTTGTTTATTATAAATTGCAATACATAAAAAGTAAAATATATAATAGTTATTTTATTTTGGTTATAATAATAATTTACTAACAAAAAAAATAGGAAACTATTTCCAAAGCAATTCAATTGTACGAGTTTAATACCAAAAAGTATAGTTAAGGCTCAATGTACCGTATGTGGAACTGAAATAAAAAAAATATTTTTCCGTAAAATATGGTTTTATTTTTATTTTTATAAATTTTCCCTGTTTTCTGATCACTAATTACAACCTATATATTTTTAACGCGCACTAAAAAAAAATTGAGCCTTGTAGGGTTAAAATCATAATTCTGTGTAAGCAGCATTATTGTTACCACCACTCTTGTAATCTTGTACTCCAATAAATAATAGAAACGAAACTATAAATTGTAGAAAATGGTCTCTGGTTTCATTTTGTATAACTGTTTTTATCGTAAAATGAGTCGGAAAGGAAATATTGCCAAAAAACTGCTTTTAGACACACTTTTTTTAATATAGCGGCGCGAGCGACAATAATACGAGGTGGCAAAGTTGGAATTCGGAAAGAGCACATGAAAATTTATAAAAGTACCAATTTTCAAAGCTCCCGGAAAACTTTCCAGGTAACCACTATTTTTCGAGCCAAATGACTGCACTACTGTTTGTTATACCAAAAAAAAATTGCATTTCTGTAGATCATGAGCTATATAGACTTACATACTACATATATAGTATAGTTGTAACACACCTACAAATTTCTGAATTGTTGTATATTCTACCAAATAAATAATATTCTATTATATTCAACAAATTACATTAATATGATAACAAACCATATACCACCGAACACATGTCGCCAAATAATATCAAATTTCACTGCATACATATACAATATCTGACTCTATACTATGATGATGAGGGAAGCATTGTACCTACAAATAGAAGATTAAATAAATAGCCTATCAAATATCCATTGTTAGTAAGTTATCGAATCATTAAAACTTTCTTGTATATACAGGTTATTGTCTACTTACTTATAGAGCTCTAATATTAGAGCTCTTTATTTAAGTAGACAATAACCTGTATTTTTAACCGACTTCAAAAAAGGAGGAGGTTCTCAATTCGGCTGTATTTTTTTTTAAATTTGTTACTTCAGTACTCTTCATTTATAAATCGATTTGAAAAAAAAAACTATTTTATTTGAAAGAGTATACTTCCAGATTGGTCCCATATTTCATTTATCATCATCATCATCACCAGCCTGTATCTACCTACATTAATGTAGAGTATCGTTTGAAGTTGGTTTGTTTTTGTTAAAATTATTATCTCTGTGATGTGTAAAATCTCTGTGATGGCTATAGATTTCTTTATGTTTTTTACAAAAAATAAATACGAGTACAAATTAGTTTCACATTCTTAACCTCCTGAACGCCTACGGCTAGAAATTACTAGGTAATTTGTAGAGCTGACTAATTTTATAGCAGGTAATTATTATAATCCGGTCTTATTTGTCGGCTTGTCGACTTGTAAAATAGAAATGTTAATCGATTAGTTTCAACGCCATTTCCTGTTAATATTTTAAATGTTTGTCGGGATTGCTTGAGCAATAGCATTTTTGTACCTAGGTACTACTAAAGCTAAGGCAGTGTGGTTTCCGGCAGACTAGAATAGAATCGCTCCGTCTCTTCCCGTGGATGTCGTACAAGGCGACTAAGGGAAATACATTATAAAACATCGATCAGGCCTCCCCAACCCGTCTGGCCAGCGTGGGGAGTGTAGGCCAAATCCTCCTTCTGTCTAGGACGGAGGAGAGAGAGGGTCGTGCGCCTGTAGTGGAGACTAAAATGACCTGATGATGATGACTACTGAAGTAATGTATCAGACACAACTTAAGCATAGTCGTATCTAGGGTTGCCACTGTTGCCAGCCCCCTTACCACCATCTCTTCATCATCAGCCTGTATCTATCCACTGCTGGATATAAGCCTTCCCCAATGCTTTCCACCAAATACGATCCTCCGCCTTCCGCATCCAGCCGCTTCCAGCCGTTTTCTTAAGGTCATCGGACCATCTAGAAAGAGGGCGTCCAACGCTTCGTCGTCCTACGCGCGGCCTCCACTCTAATACCTTCCTCCCCCATCTGCCATCACTTACTCGGCAGATGTGACCCGCCCATTGCCACTTCAGCTTGCAAACTCGAAAGGCTATGTCGACAACTTTAGTTCTCCGTCGAATTTCTTCGTTCCGGATTAATTTCTTCGTTCCGTTGGCAGTTCAAATGCAATAGAGTCGCTTATTCATTGGTATGAATAAGTAATCTATTCAATTATTGAATCGCAATAAGAGATGGTGGTAAGGGGGCAGGTCGCCAAACCTAATAGCCGGACAAACTAGCAAGTTTTGCCCAACATATGGATAAAAAAGTCGGACACTACATTATTGAGGATTTTGTGTCTCATGACTATATATAATTCATGTATATCATCATTTTTTATATTTCCCCCACTTCTTCCAATCTCTTCTGTTTTACATTATGTCAAAATTTCATTTGGTTTTCAATTAGGGTCTTTTGGCAGCACTGTAACGTAGGGTCCAATCATTTGTCAATTCATAGCATCTTGTCAAATGTCTTGTTGACGTCTTGTGTTGTCTTGTCGTCTTAAAGTTTCACTGTCAAAAAATTCAGTACATTTTGACAATCTGGACCCGACGCCTACCTAGCGACATCTAATGTCAGAAAAAATATTAAACATCCCAATTATAATACAGCTTACATTTAAAACAATATTCACCTGCCATGCTGTTTAAATTGCGTTTTTACTTCTTTTTGATTTTCTTATTCCATTTCTATCCTCTCCTATTCTGATCTCGTCATTAAGGGTATTGTTATTCAGCTATGATCTTCCATCTTCTGTGAAGTAGGTGGAGTATATATCAAGTCAGGTTCGACATACTCGACATCTCTTTCACCAGAGTTTTAGTTGCTAGTCAACACTCAACAGAGTGCACAATGTGCAGGTGAGATTAGTGTTCTAAGGATAGTGGTGCTTGGTGATCCACTTACTTACACACAAACATAAATCTGCGTTCGTGAATATATGAATTTTTGCTATGATCAATGATATTATCCGAACAGACAGTTACCAAATGGGTCCCCATTTGGTAACTGTCTGTTCGGATAATATCATTGAAATTGTCCAATTTGGACAGTATGTTTTTATGGCCTACTCAAACAATAATTATAGAAAGGATTTTGGGAAAAACAACCTCTAAACGTGTAAATAGAGGTTTATTTGTATGTGTTGAAAAAAAAAACATTGCCTCTCTATTTGAAAATTTGTATTGTAATTTAGACCCCTGCAACATCAAAGGCAAAGAAAGAAAGAGTATCGCTGAGACGCTGAACTTAAAAATTTGGTTAACATTATTTTTATACGTTCCCATACAACAATCAGACGAAACCACCACGTTGATGTAGGGAAATTATTTGACTTAAAAGAAATCATAAGTGTTTTTTGTACCAAAAATATCTATCCCTTGTTTAATCAAAAAGAGAGTCAAACCACTAGATGTCTGATATAATTTCAATGGCTCCCATCTCATTATCATTTATCAAACAAAATCCATAATTAACTACTCAGTTACCGCACCCTACACACGTGCATTACCGTGCGAAAATAACAACTAATTCAAATCAGAAAATACGATAGTAATTAGGCTGCCGAAACCAAACACTCGCGTCAAAAAAACACGTTCTCTACCTGGTCTATGCCCGCGCATGATTTGAATAAAACCTAATTCCTTTATGGAATAAACAAAAACAACCCATTGTCGCACATTCGAAATTCGAATGAATGACAAAAAGATGTATTCGCAGCATAAAAAGGCGCTAATGACAGAGCGGGTATAGAAAACAAAGATAGCGGGATGTGTTCGTGCATGCGATTAGCTATTTTTTAGCACTTGCACCGTGTGATTGATATGCGTAATAGTATCTAAGTTTATGAATATTAATAAGTTATTGTGCAGGTTGTGAGCTAACGACTTGAAAAAAGTCTTTTTATTATTTTTTTGGACCGTTCGTTTCCGTGCGAAATTTTCGTATGCATGTCTTAGTGAGTTTAAGAAAAAAATTGATTGTCTATGCTCCTGTGAGTTTCGGATTTTAAACAACATATTAGATTTGTTTGCAAATTTAATATAATAATTAAATTGTTTTATAATCACTTTGCACTTTTGTTACTTTCGACCAATGGAACCAGAGAGATTTAATAGGTATTGAATATCTTTGTTTGGCGTATAGTGGGTCCACTTGAAAATATTTAACAAACAAACAAATGTCTTTGCGTTTGACCGTTTCTACTAGAGACGGGAATGTTGGCTCGATTTTTCTTCTTATATTTGAATTCTTAGGTCCGGATATACCTGGTATAAATAAATGGTAGAGTTGACACTTTAAATATATACATAATTTAGTACTTTAGTTACCTACATATTTCATACGTAGTACGCAGTTTCTACTGTGCTACTGCTGGCAATGCTATTTTTTTTTATACTACGTCGGGTGGAAGACAAACATACGGCCCGCCTGATGTGCTTCACATCAGGCGGTCAGGTTCACATCAGGCGATCAGGTTACCGTAGCCATATTAACGCTTGCAACATAAAATATTGCTCGCGCGCCGCCACCCCCGCTGCCAACGCTGCATCTACTTCCTTTCTTAATATCTATTCCTTTATTATTATTATTATTTACTCTACATATGTATGCCCAACTTAGTACGACGTATGTGTACTTAGAAAAGGTTATGAGTGAGCCATTTAATGAAGAGATTATAAGTAATAAACCAGCAGGCAAAATTATTACTACAGAATATAAAGTACATATTGATAAAATTGTTTCGTACTTTGCACTTTTATTACTTTCGCTACTTATAAAATGATTTATTTAATTAACAGTTTGAGCCAATGGTCAAACTGTAAATCATATTTAATTAATTTCTAATAAATACTAATTCAATCACAACATTTTTTTAATTTTTTATGTTAGACATGACATTGAGTATCTCAAAACAAAACCTAATTTGTACGTCATCATACCTAAGAAAATGTAGATTTTGATTAAAGCAAATACAGTAAAAATAGTATATACTCGTAGTCTTATAATTCGTCGACTTCTAAGATGTAATACGTTGGTTCAATTTCTTTGTTTCACAAGTGATAATAGTGACAGAAAAAACTTATGATCATAAAAATCAAATCCCACATGACTTCCGTCGGCGGTGTCACAAAAAACCCGACAAAAGACAATGACTGGTCGATTTACATACGAGATTAGTCGGAAAAAACTTATTTTTTTAATCATTTTTACTCGATCGAAAGTGAGATTTGGGGCAGGTGGCGTTGACCGCTTTTTCTACTAATTAATCAGCGCTGCATCTGTTTTGTAATTACGGACGTTTGAAGGGTTAATCAAATATAATAAAGAAATTAGACCGATGCAACGGACATGTGTATTTCGTTCGATTTTTTTGCTGTTGTAATTATACTGTTAATATTTTTTTTTTAATTTTGATGGTTTTAATGTTTCCCCTGTGTTGAAAATCGAGAGCGATCCATAAACATAATTTATGTGGCAAAACCAACAGAACTACAAGTGAAACAATGATTTTTGGAAGTCATTTAGGTATGTTGTACGTTGTCGTTAATAGTGTAGTGTTGAACCCATAATCATCCCATTTTGGGATACGAGTTTCCCCTCAATCTAAGGGGTTTAGAGTATATTCCACCACGCTGCTCAACCACAGGTTGTGCGGAGTCCAGTGTTTTCACGAGCCGCTCTAAGGCCACTGACTTAGCTTAACGATTGTCATCCAGTAACAACACACGGAACCGACGCGACGGCTTAACGTACCCTCCGAAGCACGGAGCTAACTTCCGTGTTCGATTAACCTGACACGCGCAACGACACAATTGAGCTCCTCAATTTTTTACAGTACAATTGACGCATATCCTTCTATATAGTTTTGTGTTTTTTTACAATATTATTAAATAAAATATACAATTTAAGAACAGGAACTTTCCTCGTTCTGGCACTTACTTACACGATTAGTTTATTAATTAAGTTTTGACCTATGTTATGTATTTATGTATTACTTGTTTTTCATTCACGACACCGTTGGTCGAATGGCTAACTATGTCCACTTCAACTCCGGGGTCGCGTGTTCGATCCCGTCCAAAAGACAAATCGACGGTCCCTACGTATAAAGCAACATGTCATTTCAGACATGTCTGCTTATACTACGATATAGTAATTAAAGAATATTATTATTGGACAAATGAGTTAATTTCTTACTTTTTGATTATATACAATCAATAAAATAAAAAAGAAAATGTTTTTTACGGGCAATCTATAGCAATTTATGCAATAAAAAAAAATTGCCATTTTTGACATGTCGTTTTATACGTAGGGACCGTCGAAATATTTGTATGTATTTGTTTGTCTTGGTCTGAGTGTTTTCTATGTATTATATGTATACATTTACAAAAAAAATGTATTTAAGTATCAGTTATCTAGTACAAGCATTGCTTAGTTTGGGACTAGATGGCAGTATGTATAGTACTGTTATCGACAGCTCAAGTATTCGAACGTCAGATGATCTTCACCGATTATCGCACAACTAAGTAGGATATATATATATTTTCAATCATAATTCCCCTTGGAGCTTCAGAACTTGTTCTACCAAAAGGCACCGTGATCCCTCCATTGTATCATGTTTCCGGATGTAAGCGGACGAGGTTTAAATGGCTCTGGCGAATGAGATAAAGGACATGTCGAGCCTTACTGGAGAAGTGAGTACTCCACCTCACAGAAAATCGCAGCCAAGTAATAATACTCTCGAGGAGTGTAGTGTTCCTACGAATGAGTGAGGTCACCAGATGTGAAGTGATATACGGATCTTGGAACGCGAGCTCTCCGTGTATTGCATGCATCTCTAAGTTAATATTTGACGCTTTCAATCAGGCAGGCCGTATGCTTGTTCTACAGTCATTGCGAGATAAAAAAAAGTCTGGTTGAAAGAGAAATGCAACACAATTATATTCCTATACTTATATCGGTCGATATGTAATACCGCGATAGTCGGGTCCGACCTTACACCTGACTGAGAAAATCTTTAGTACACCTTGGCGACTCCATATAAATGTCGCCCCGTTTACTACTACATAAACAATGACGTCTGTGCAGAGCGTGAATGAACGGCGTATGCGTGCGGCGCCATACAAACTGAGTAGGTACAGAGGGGAGGTAATGTCCTATTACTTACACATAAATAACAAACATCTCGTATGTAGGTATAGTTTTGTTATATCCAGAACCCTCCATAAAATGTGCTGTACTGACGGCGATTGAAGTAATGCTAATAATACAATATAGTATGTTCTGTCACTCCTGCGAGTGAGGTCATCAGAAATAAAGAAAGAAAGGAAGGAGCATACACTGGCAACGGATCGGTGACCCCTTGGTGTTACTGATCTCCCTCAGCGGTAGTGATTGCTTTCCATCAGGTGACCCACATGCTCATTTGCCCCCCTCTCATACAAAAAGAAAATGTTATTGTATCAGTATCATGATTTGATTAGTATGTTTACTTTGCAAGTGGTATACAAACACAGCTAAGCAAGCATTCTAGTCTATTAGTTCATTGAAATAATAGAGGAAATTGAAGTGTCTATGTAAAGAATAGCTTCCTGATGGCTTGTATACGTAGACTACCAAACTAAATTATTTTCATTTAAAAAGTTAAAGGAAGCTGCCATAGACAAATTGACCGATCAGGGTTAGCAAAGACTAGCCGACCTATATTAAGTTTTTTGTGCGAAGAGGGACCAAGTTTGATGATAGGGTTGTCGATGTAGTAAAACTTGATAAAAAATTAATACCCAATCGACACTAACAACGTTTATCTTACCTACTTGCACCATGATCGCCTAAAACAACTTGAAAAATTACCTGACATTTCATTATTATTTTATTGGTTACATTGCGAGAAAAATAAACGAAAGTATTATCTATATACCTATTTAAAAAGGATTTTCCATTTTATGCTCTTTGTTTTTTGCATATTTATTTGTACATCGGTATCTTTTGATCTTAGGTTTTTAACTATTGGCACGTTGTTTTAGTTCTTAGCGTGATAACGTCTTATAAATCGCTGAACGAATACTGCACGCACGAAAAAGTATGACTTATTGTCACGTTCCGCTTGAGCGTTCGGTTTGTAATGTTTCTCTTCCACTCCATCGTCTGATGTTTTCTTATGACGTTATCACGTAAAATTATCGTTCGTAAACCGACTTTACAGGCAACCGATTTTTTTTTTCATAATAACAAGTAGTTCGCCAAGTTGATGTGTTTTTTGATACCTACTTGGCACTTTCGATTTAGTCTAAATTACAATACGTGTTGGTGGCAATAATTATCATATTATTATTGTCTTTTTTATAAAATGCTAGATAAGTTTCGTTATTAGTTGAATTCAGTTATAAATAATGTAGCGGATAGTTTGTATAATAATTCAATTTCTTGCGAGTGTTCTGTACAACCCTATTCCAGGCGCGAACCCCGCATAACCCTTCGGGAGTCGGGGCGCAAAAAACATCTCTTTGTTTGCCCTCGGCCTCGTTCGACCCGACAAGTAACTCTAAAATTATACTATAACCGACTGATCGGTGGAGATATTGCGTATTTACATTATCATTAGAGGTTAAAGTCCTTGGACTGCTACAGTTTCTGTAAAAAGTGGCTGGTTTACCATTGTCAATATTTCGATATTTTGTGATGACAATTTTTTGAAGTAAAACTTCTTAACGCACACTTGATTTGGAGAGTAAGCTAGTGAATGCGTGGCGAGAGCGTTAAGGAAACGGCGAACGGAACTTGAGAGAGAGATATAAGTTAGTAGAGCTAAAGAAGTTTTACTTCAGTCGTGTGGTCTAAAGCACACTTATCTATTTCTTTTGTTTCTTTTTGGAGTATTTTCACATATAGCCCACGGTACGAAAATAAGACGGGGAAGAAAATCGGGAGAGCATTGTCAAAAAGCGTTGTATTGGTCCTTCGAGCTACATGTTAGTTTGATTTACATATTTAACAATTCAGGGGAATTAAAGGAACAGCTTTAGCCATCCGTACAGAAGAAATAGTTGTGGTGAAGAAGGAAGAGGATAGGAAAGAGTAAACTCCAGCAGCGCATCGCAGCTGACACGTACCATTCTTAAATATCACTCGGGTGGCAACCAACCGTGATAGTGGTAATCCGTTCACGCTAATAATATAAATTTATCTCATAAACAGTAAAGTGGATGGATTTATTTGTGTCTTCAGTGAAATCAAAACACATTTTTTTTCTGATATAACAGGGATTTTTGACATTGAATTTTACCGTAAATATTTTGTCCTCTGCCCTAAGGTTGTCTGGAAGAGATTGTTTCAAGTGATAAGACCGCCCATTTTATTATAATAAAGAAATTAGACCGATGCAACGGACATGTGTATTTCGATTTTTTGCTGTTGTAATTATACTGTTAATAATATTTTAAAATTTGATGGTTTTAATGTTTCGGCTGTGTTGAAAATCGAGAGCGATCCATAAACATAATTTATGTGGTAAAAAAAATAAAAAATAAAGAATATGTTCAATTTATGTCGTCGTCATCAACCCTTATTCATCCCACTGCTGGGACCGTATCCCAGCAGTGGGACGTTGGGATTGATCTCCTCTCAATAGAAGGGGTTTAGGGCATACTCCACCACGCTGCTCAACTGCGGGTTGGCGGAGGTCGCCTTGTGTGATCGATTGGACTGCACCACGACGCCATCAAGCTCCTCAAATTAAATAAATGTTCAATTGTAACGTACGATTCTGTAACCGCAATATTGTAAATGTGTTTATCTAATGTCATACTAAAATTTAGAGATTAAGAAACTAAACACAGAATCTTAATGTCAGTCTTTTACGCACAAGACATCAAAATAAATTTAAAAAGTTACTTTTCGTAATTTTTCGTTACTGTAACGAAAAATTACTATTTCTCTATTTCGATACAGCTTCAGCCCTGGATACAGGTATTTTAAACAGGTTACGTTGCATAATTTGTCTACATAATCTGTGAACGCGCGTCGCGCATGCGCACCACGCATGCTCCATCTGCAAATGGATTTATAAGTAAGAAATCGACTTGGCGGGGGCACTGCCGTGCCCCCCGATAAAACTGTGAAATTAACTTCATGGTTTTATTTAAAATATTATTGTCATCTATTTAATGAGATTAGATAAAGTATTGTATGAAACTGCACATAATTAGGCCTTAAAATACTTGTGTGGTCTATTATCACATTCGCCTTCGGCTCATGTGATAAACTCACACTCGTATTTTAAGAACCCTTATTATGCAACAGTTTCATAAACTACCAAAAACTTATCGCTAATTCTTTTTTTGTTGCATTTGTTATTGTCAGGAGAAGGTTCTTATAAAAAAAAACCGGACAAGTGCGAGTCGGACTCGCCCACCGAGGGTTGCGTAGGTACGTAGTATCATTATTAAATTTGATATTTTTCATTATAAATAAGAAATAATGCGTCGAAAAAACAAATAAAATATATTTTGCAATGTGTACATCAAGCCCTTTCATATGATACCCCATTTGAACTAGTAGTTTCAATTTGAAATTTCGACACCCTATAAAAATATAGACCCCCTATTTTTTAAGATCTATTTACAAATGTATAGTTTTGAGATTTATTCCTGTACTTGTAGTCTATAACGATGTTACTTGCCAAATTTCATAGTTCTAGGTCAACGGGAAGTACCCTATAGGTTTTGATTCCCTTGAGTGTGTCGAAATATGCGTTTTTTGCTGAATAAACGGCCGTAACTTTTTTCTACGTAAACTTAGCAGTTTGATTTTTTTTTAACTTCATGGGACCGTAGACCTGAGTATACAGTTCAAATTTCAGCTTGATACCTCCACGCATTCTCGACATAGAAATTCTTGACAGACAGACAGACAGACAGACAGACAGACAGACAGACAGACAGACAGACAGACAGACAGACAGACAGACAGACAGACAGACAGACAGACAGACAGACAGACAGACAGACAGACAGACAGACAGACAGACAGACAGACAGACAGACAGACAGACAGACAGACAGACAGACAGACAGACAGACAGACAGACAGACAGACGGACAACAAAGTGATCTTATAAGGGTTCCGTTTTTCCTTTTGAGGTTCGGAACCCTAAAAAACAAAACGTTGAACTGAATATTAGAAAATTTAAGAAAACTGAACGAGCATATTAATTTTTCTAATGTAACTTTATAGCGTTTGACAGAACTGTCAGTCATTTCACAGATTACGCGAAACCAATTCGAATTCAATATTCATAGTTAGGAAGACAGGATAACGTCTGTCGAGTCAGCTAGTCTTTCAAATATGCAGCTTTTTAATAGAACACATTTTATATTGTCTACAACAGTTTTAAAATAATGACTGTAAAAATTGTAAAGCCACAAGGGTCCTTTTAGCCCCGGGCGCCACTTAGATCTATTTACACATGTCCTCATTATAATGCGTACGACTAATTGATACCGTGGACCGCCCAAGGGAGTCTAGTTAGCACCTCGCCTACGCCACACATTTTAATAGCATTTTTGTGGAAAAAAAAGTTGAGTGAAAATGGTAGGGCAACTTTATTACACAGTATCTCAAGCTTATTTAAAAAATCGATTCTACGATAAAACGGGCAAGTCCACATAACAATTTTTTTATACAACTAAGGTGACAAACAAGCATACAGCCTGCCTAATGGAAAGCAGTTGCTGCAGTCTATGGACGCCTGCAGCACCAGGGACATCACACGCATGCTGCCGATCTTGTAAAAACCTCTTCACGCCCTTTTTGAAAAACTCCATGATGTAGTCTCTAGGGAAAACCTCGACAGGCAGTTCATTCCACAGCTTGACAGTACGTGGGCAAACCCTCTCTGGAACCGCATAGTACGTACCCACTTTTGTTCTATTGGGTGAGGATGAATGCCCTGTTCAGGGCAAGCGGTTCGACTGTAGAAGAAGATATCATGTCAAACAACTTCTTTGAACACACCCCATTGTACAATCGGTAGAACACACAAAGGGACACAAAGTTTCTTCTCAGATTTAATGGTTCCACCGTCTGTCAGATGGAAATCGTCAACAATCCCAAAAAACAAAGTCTCAAGTCAAGATGCAAGCTGGTATCTAGGTGCTCCCGCCACCGCGCAAATAGGTAACTATAGTATGCGCAGATACTTAAGCTATCTACAGCAAAATCCTTTGCCACGAATTTACTTGCCCGTATTAGCGCTACCACTGTATAAAAAACAGTAGTTCACATGGCAAAATGGCAGGCCGCGCTTCCTCCTCCCTCGCTCGCCATATTCCATAGTCCTTAGTTAAATTCTTTGATCATTCATCTATCCAGTGGCGTGATTGAATTTTGGATGGATAATAGATATGTAGCTGCACAACTGTATCCCCCGATTTTGTTATCAGTCGTTTTTAGGTTTCCGTACGCAAAGGGTAAAAAGGAACCCTATTACTAAGGCTCCGCTATCCGTCCGTCTGTCACCAGGCTGTATCTCATGAACCGTGATAGTTAGACAGTTGAAATTGTCACAGATTATGTATTTCTGTTGCCGCTATAACAACAAATACTAAAAAATAGAATAAAATAAATATTTAAGGGGGCTCCCATACAACAAACGTGAATTTTTGCTCGTTTTGCTCGCAATTGATAACGGCAATAGGTAGACGTTTGAAATACTCACATAATATTTAGTTATATATTCACTTTAAAAATAAATAATTAAATAAAAATAAAACAAATATAAGGGGGGCTCCCATACAACAAACGTGTTTTGTTTGACGTTTTTATAGATGATGGTACGGAACCCTTCGTGCGCGAGTCCGACTCGCACTTGGCCGGTTTTTTTTTAATTGCCTCCCTATGGAAGCAATTTTAAAGACATATTCACGTCAAAAAATCAATGTTGACTACGTTGCTGCTAGGAATTTAATTAGATTTCTACTTAGTCTTTATAATTGGTGCCTTGGCCTTTTGTTAGAACAGATAGAAATGGTGGAGCATTCAAATAATTATCATTTGGATACTGCTTTATGTTCAAAGGACTATGCGTTTTAAGTTTTTAACCGCTACGACTGTGGTACGGTTAAATTATATCTTGTAACAATTAGGGTTGCCTGTTGTTTGTATTATATTATATTGGTATTTTTGTATTTTTTATAATTCGAGTCTTTTTACTTTTCGTATATCGGAATTGCTTATTAATTATGCAATGTAAACTATGTACTAACTAAAATTACCTTTACTCTGAAGAAAGAAATAATGTAACAAAAACATAAAACATATTTAACAATAATTTAACATCGATGTAACTTATAAGTTGTGGCGTATAACCTATTAAAATGCCTGTAGATTTCCTTTTTTTTAGATGTACTTGATTTTACCTGGTAGGCAGGAATGCACGGTACCAGTTTTCCGTTACGTTAGTCCTCACACGTTGCCATTTAATATTTTCAATAAGAGCTTTATTGCCTGATGCCATCAGAGAATCTTCAGGTGAGTTCATTTTGAAAAAGAATGTTCAAGCTTGTTTACTTGAAAATTTATCCAAGCAATACTTAATCATCATTCACCTATTGTTTTGCTTTTGTGCTTTCATGTATAATTAACATATAATATTACATACGATACATATACATATTATGTATATGTATCGTATGTAATATTATGTTTTATTAGGTTTTTGTTTGTTTGTACGTTCATTACGTGCTGTTATTTTGGCGGCATTGAATGCTGCCAAAATTTTATTTATTATATAATTTTTTGTATTAATCGACATAAATATTTTGCACGCCTGCTTGCGTGCTGAATGCACTGTACCTGACTATGTATACCCGAGTAACAACTGATGAAACTGAATTCTGCAAATAAAGATTTGATTTGTGAACCGCATTCGAGTTTTATCTGCTTTTCCCAAGGGTTCATTGATAGAGAATGCTCTAATTAAGTCTGCCTGTTGTACTCTTATTCTATAGTCAATAGGTAAACTTTAATTAAATAAGACTTTCTTGGTACAACCCTAACCAATCTTCGCCGACCATCTGTCAGTCAGTATACGATCAACCCTTTACTACCAATAAAATTGTATTTCGCGATAAAAAAAAAACACCTTTTTGTTATGAGTTCTATAATAAGTACTAGGTATAAATTAAAATGAAACATGCATGTATATTTTCAAAAATGACATAAAAAGGTTTTTTAGTGTTGACAAATGTTGTCCATGATGTTACAACTATTTACTATGAACGAATATTGATGAACATGGACACAGGAAAGTTCCGAATTATCATAGGTTTTCGTCCATATTCGTCCAACCCTAGTCTACCTTAGCCTAGGTGCAAAAAATACTAGGTCTATAGTTCAACCGAATGTATGAATATGGATCAAATGTTACACACAGAATATGTTCTGCATTTTCATAGGTAGTTAGATGATATTTTTTAGAAGGTAATATGGCGTCGTTGAACATGACAGTTGTTAAGTATGTATCGTTTAAACGGCTTAAAAATACTGGACTCTACCAAGCCGCAGTAGAGCAGCGTGGAGCAGTAAGTAAGAAAATACTTTCATTTGAGGAGAGACCCATATTTAAGCAGTGAGATGAATATGAGTTATCGCCGTAACGTAAAGCAGTAAAATACCAGGTGGAACAACTTCTTAGATCTACTCTAAACAATAAAATAGAATGACCGTTAAGACTATTCAAAGAGTAAATCAAGATAATTTGCATAACACACCCAAAGGCCAAACGAACACCTTTCCCAAGTACAAAAAGTCCCCTACGACTGCAACAAAGGCTGATAAATCTAAGTAATCTGACCCTCTTGGTCCAGTATGAATATTAAATAGTTTTTGTGTCCATTTCCTCTCATTAAAACATCTTCCCGGATAAGAAAAAAAATGAATTCATAGGGGTCACTTATTCCCACAGCACCTTACAGTTAAAACAAACTATTAATTTTAGTGCTGGTAACCCTTCCGTGGTTTTTTCTTAAAAGTCACAGACAAGGATAAGAGTCCATTCATCCTCTTCCGTGAGAACATCAAACAAACCATAGAGAAAAAATGAGGAGTGCTTTGAGGTCGCGTAAAAAATAAAATGGGGGCGAGCGAGAGTGGACATGTATGGCGCGTAAAAAAAGAGTTATTGCTATGGAATGAATAAATAAATCGTTGTGAACTAGAGGATTATCTGATTCTGTCGTAAAGGTGGTGAATTCTTTGTTTTAAAGGTGCTTACTGGGCAATAAAAAAAAATACATAATAGGTAGGTATGTTGGTAAGCAAATATCAGTATATATGAGAAATATAATTTATGTAGAAGACATTTACCTATATAGACTGTGTTGTAAACGTCAGTGTCACTCTTGGCTCACGATGAGAAGCAGGGAGGAAAGTACTCTGTGGTCTCAGAGTTGTAGGTTGAGTGCGCGGAAAGACTCCGCTACATAACATAATCTGTAAGTAACTGAAGTTATTAACGTAGCTTGAATCAGCAGGCTCAAGTGGCAGCCTAACGATCTGGCAAAGATGGTCAGTGGATGGCATAAAATCAATGGTAATGGAAGTATGAGGAGGCCAAGATCATCAGAAAATGATATCTTTTGGATGAAATGATGACAATGTATAATAGAAATAAATAAATATTTCGTAAAAATTATACACTGCCATCCAGTCTCAAACTAAGCAAAGCTTGTACTATTGGATACTAGATAACTGATATTATACTTAAATACATTTTTTAAGTAAAAACATATTTATAAAACACCCAGCCCAAGACAAACAGACATGTTCATGTACACACTAATATTTGTGTTGTGCGTAGATCGAACCCGCGACCTCGGAGTCCAAGTATCCATTGCTATTCGACCACCGGTCTCATCACCTACCTATGTGTACTTTTTTTTTTTGACAACATAATTTATTTATTTATGTACCTATTTTCTTTAACTATAAATTATAAAATTAAAAATGTTATTTTATTTATATTTTTATTTAGCTTAAGCCTACTATTTAATTTCTTACCTCTCCTATTCCTCCTACCGGGTCTGGAGAGATTGTGAAAATTCCTCCGTCAATAGCATTATAGATATAATATACTTAGCATAGGAGACGTTCTAAACCTCCTCGATTGAATAAAGAAAATCTGCCAAAAGCCTTAAAAACCTAGTTGAATTTTGTACACGAAAACTACTTTCGGTATCTACAGGGCAGTGCACCAACCTGGCAAAATTTTAGGTTTGTTCTACCTATGAGTATATTTAGATTACGAAACACGGAATATTACAAATTAGGTACCTACAAATACATTGAATTACCGGAAATAGTCTGACCTATTCACAATCCCCAAAGAATAAGAATGGAAAATAAACTAAAAAATATTCTTGCATCCATCAAACTCATTCTCACGTTCGTATCATTAGTAAGGTTTTTCTAATATTTTTTTAGTCCTCCGGCCCTCTCTCATGCCTCCCCTTGCTACAGGTGTCGATCGAAAAAAGCACGACTATAGAGCATAGAGCGGTGTTGTTCCCGCGTTTTTCTGACAGAAAACTTTTTCAATTGATCGTTTGTTGATGCAATCGTGGTTAATTTATTGCTAAGAATAACAATTACATTTAGTAATTCTCTGAGTAAAAAGCCATGGCTATATATTTTTGTGTTAATTGAAATTTTTAGTTAAAGAATGTCTCTCCAAGAATTACAAGTACCGCCGAAGAATTTAATGCAGAGGTTTTTCCAACTGCCACAGGGTCAGCAACGTCACTTCACGTCAGTGATTGATTACCTCTGGTATTACAAGCGTCTAAATAGGCTACCTATATAAACTACTTTTACCATCAAACGCGTCGTATGCTTGTTTGCCATCGTAGTAGCAAAAATTTAATTAAGCTGTTTCCTTGCCATACCAGTGGTTCGGGAGAAGAAAGAACACAGGAGTTTTGTAATGCTTTGTAGATTTTTTACTATTTTACTTGAGCTAGAGCTTGAGTTGGTGATTATTCTGAGGCAACTTACCTAAGCTTTTGGGATTGGGATCATAATGGCAAGCAGAGAGAATGTTTGGCAGTAGAAATTTAGTCGAAGTTAATCAAAGAAATTTAAATAACATAATTTAAGATTTCTATAACCTTACCAATAGGCGAGTAGGTAATTATGTTTAACTACTTAAAGCTTTGAAGAAATGTAAAAATATAATAAATTAAAAATTAGCGAGGTACCTACCTACTTAAATTAAGTGGTTCACTCATAAGTATACTTTTATGAAGAAAGCCAACTAGCGAATATCCAGACCTACTCTAAGTTCTTTCACATCGAACACTAATCGTAACTTAAAACCCCCGCTTAATTGAATTAATTAATTGATATAATATGTTGTACTCACGTACGTTTTAATAATATTTAAGTAAAATCAAGATTTCTCATTTTTTTACAGGCTGAGTGTACGAATGCACATTGTGTAAAACACCAAGGCCAATTGCAGTTGAATGCTTTGTTTTTCATTGTTCTACGATAATTTAGTGTCATTTAATGTTGTAGGGAAGGAAAGTTTCGCCGAAAACGAGTTAGTCTTTTTTACAAGTCGTCGTCAAGCCTTATTCATCCCACCGCTGGGATATGGGTCTGCCCTCAATTGAAAGTTAAGAGCAAGTATACCTGTAGACCTCCGCTAACCCGCAGTTTAGCAGCGTGGTAGAGATTTCCCTCCCGTTCCCTTCGATTGATGGGAGACCCGTATCCCAACAATAGGATGATTATGGGTTTGATGCGAAGTATACCTGATAAAATGAAATGTTACAACGACAGTATCTACCTGAAAGTTCTACAGGCACTTAAGTTTACACCATATTGGTATAGAAAAACAGATACAATTATTCCAAGAATAAATACCAAGAAAAAAAAAGCGAACGCCATGATAAATTTTAATACCAACGCACAATAAAATTAAATATAATGACGTTTCCACAAGACACATGTTACTTCCGATCCGCTGGTCAGAAATCAGTTAACCCTTTAAAAAACCACGGATGCACCGCCGTCAATGATTCGAATTGACAATTAAAAAGAAATAAAACAAATCTTCTTGGTTATGGTGCCACAAAAAGGGCGGGAAAACGAACAACTGACGTTATTTTTTTTTTTTCGCTAACAGGTGGCAAAAGGGTAAGAGAAGTTGACTAATATATTATACCTAATGGTCGATCTTGGGTGAAAGCGTGACAAGTTACAGTCTAAACATGTGTTAGGAACGTTAATTAATTAGTTAGGAAATTGAAAGTTAACCCTTTCGCCTCAGGGTGCTTAATACATTTTTTTATTTATTAATGTTTATTGAAAATAAATTGATTAAAACTGTTGAAGAAACTATCACTTTAATATAAATTCGATCTTCTGTGGTCTTTAATATAAATTCGATCTTCTTTCAATAAGTAGGAAGTTTAAACTAGGAATTACAATATAAATATATTAATAATAATGAATTACATAACATTCTTGGACAAACTAAACATTACTATCTAGTTCCAAACTAAGCAAAGCTTGTACTATGGGTACTAGATAACTGACATCATATTGAAATACATTTTTTTTTTGCAAATACATACATGTAACACATAGGAAACACTCAGACCAAAACAAACAGACATGTTTATGCACACAAATGTTTGTCTTATGCGGGGATCGAACCAGCTAGCCTGCCAACTAGCTTGTGGACATGGGTAGCCATTTGACCACCGGGGTCGATGTGACAGTTATTAATAAATTAAGTAATTAATAAATAAACAGCAAAAAAACAACATTAATATAATAAAAAAAAATAAAAGTCACCATGTGGACATATTTTTTTAGTTTTTTATACTTAAAAAACAAAAAATATCGGTGAGCAATATAAAAGTCATTCACATTTTTTTATTTAAAAACTTTTATTACAACAAAATAAACAATAATCACGATTCACGGTTAGTATCCTGTCATTAAGCAATCACAACTATAACTTTTTTAATACCAAAAAGTATCATCGTCTCTACTACTCATGCAATAAGATTGAAAATGTCACATTATATTTTTGTGCAGCTGTACATGTAAGTTGGTGATGTGTTTGAAATCATTGGGGTCAAACGACAGTTGGTATGTTTGATTTGATTCATGTTTGATTTAGTTTTTCTCGTTTTTCTGTTAGTCTGTGACACCAATGAGTTCGCATTATTCAGTAAGGCTTGAGGGATTATTTATACGCTATTATTGCACAAGTGTTGCTAAATAATTATCTTGTTATCTTTTCAGTAAACATGCTTTAATTAAATTTCGCATTAATTGATTCAGGTGTTATTTTGCGGAAGTAGGTTGTTGTTCTAACGATCAACATCTACAGATCGCCTGAGGATGCCTCGCGCAGAGGCGGAACACGTGTCGCAGAGACGACCACGGCAGTCGGGGCGGCAGCAGTCGCATGTTTCTTCTGTTTCAGATGTTGGAGATTCGCAGAGACGACCAAAGCAGATGGAGCAGAGACGACCAAGGCAGCCACGGCAGTTGCATGCAACTACTAACGGTAGTGGGTGGGTGCCGGTGGCGGAAGCACGCAAAGTAGTGTAGATCAAATTGCCTGTAAATGTCGCATTGTTTTTTTAACCTATTCCAAAAAGGAGCAAGTTCTATGTTCGACTGTATATATCTATTTTTCATGTATTTTCTACCCATACACGTGTTTCATTAGATATATTAAAGTACAAAGGTTCACGACAAAATTTAATGTTTGTATTTTTACCAACCCATACATATTCCAATACCATTTCATATCATATTAAATTTTCTTTGTTCTGTCTTCAGTAGTTCCTTTTCATAATATTATTGTGGATAATGTAGCCACTAAATTATTCCTCAAAGTCATCATAATAGTAATGAAGTCAACGCGACTTTAATGAAGTCAATTGCTATTGTTATCTAAAAGATCTTATTTCGTTTACAGTGCTTCCGCTACCAATTAGTTCATGCAAACTACTGCCGACCAGCACCCACCCACTACCATTAGTAGATGCATGCGATTGCCGTGGCTGCTTTAGTTGTCTCTGCTCCAGCTGCTGCTGTTGGCAGCGGGGGAAGCGGCGCGCGAGCGATATTTCAAGTTGCGACCTTACTATGGCTACAGTAACCGCTTCAGATCAGACGGGCCGTATGCTTGTCTGCCACCCGACGTAGTATATTTAAAAAGAAAACCGGACAAGTGCGAGTCGGACTCGCCCACCGAGGGTTCCGTACGTAGGATCATTATAAATTTGATATTTTTCATTATAAATAAGAAATAATCGTCGGAAAAAATAAATAAAATATATTTTGCAATGTGCATATCAAGCCCTTTCATATGATTCCCCATTTGAACTAGTTTGTAGGTATATCTTTATTTTATAAAATGTACTTTAAAAACGGAACCCTTATAAGATCACTTTGTTGTCCGTTCTGTCTGTCTGTATGTCTGTCAAGACCCTTTATGTCGAGAATGCGTGTCGGAATCAAGCTGAAATTTGAACTACATACTCAGGTCTACGGTCCCATGAAGTTATAAAAAGATCAAACTGCTAAGTTTACGTAAAAAAAAGATACGGTTTATTCAGCAAAAAACGCATATTTCGACATTTCGGGACTAAAGTTACTTCCCGTTGACCTAGAACTATGAAATTTGGCAAGTAACATCGTTATATATTGCAAGTACAAGAATAAATCTCAAAAACTATACATTTGTAATTAAATCTTAAAAAATAGGGGGTCTATATTTTTTATAGGAGGTAGAAATTTCAAATTGAAGCTACTAGTTCAAATGGGGTATCATATGAAAGGGTATTTTTCAATAGTACATATATTGCAAAATATATTTTATTCATTTTTTCCGACGCTTTATTTCTTATTTATAATGAAAAATATCAAATTTGTGATGATCCTACGTACAGAACTCTCGGTGGGCGAGTCCGACTCGCACTTGATCGAATTTTTTATTCCAAAAACGCTTCGTTAAAAAGATTCCAAAATCGAGAGAGCGGCAGGGGGTGGCCATACTGTACGTAGTACTATTACTTATACTGTGGTTCTACGATCGTAAAATAATGTCGAGAATTGACCTTCTGTATATTAAAATGATTGTCTATGAAGTTCGTTCAATGTTGAATCAACATTTACGTTTTAACATTGCCAACGAAAACTTTATGGTAAAGAATGAAAACTATTGTAATAATGCATAGTTTATGAGTTCGATGGTCGGATGGCGAGAAATGGCTACTTTGACCCGGGGTCGTGGGGTTCGATTCCATATGATTTATTTATATGTCTTAATTGTATATTATATTGTTTATTGTCTCTCACCGCCAATTAAAATTTCCATCCGGTTACTGAAAGGCAACAGTTGACTGGGAGATATTCCTTCATGGAGTAAGCTCCCCCTTGCAAATATTATTTTATGTATACGGATTATTTCCTTTGTATCTTTTTGCAATAAAGTTTCATAAACAAAACAAATAAACAATAATCGACAAAAAAAAATGTATAATGACATTTCCATACATTTGTGTGAAGCACTCAACACTTGCTTTATGAAAAGTAAACAATCAATAAAGTATCAATCTATATGCAAAGAAAAAAAAAGGTCGTTGACCTTATAAAAAAACCAAAATGCATTTCCTGTTAAACAACGAAATTTGAACCTAAATATTGAACCATTACAGTGTATACAATAGGTTAGTCTAATTTTGTTTTACCTGCCCCAAAGCAAACCCATTTTAAAAATACGTTCATTCGATTTTTGTCTCTATTTATATGTGATTATAGTTCATTGATGTGTGAATATAATGTGTACGACTGTCCATCAAAACTCTGAAACATCTGCCAAGCAGTCAGCAGCTGCATTGAGATTAGATCGGACCTGTCCATCTTTAGGGGTGCGTTAGAAGGGTTATGTTTTTTCGACCTCCAGATGATTCTGTTTGTAAAAAAAATTATAAGATTTTCTGCTGAAGTTATGCGCTTAATTAACTTTCCATTTCTTTTATTAACTTAAATGTAAGACACTTAATATTTGTTATATTTATTATTTTGTACCAAAGAGTTATTTATCGAACCTTATTCGTGTGTGATGTATGGGTCAACACGCATATAAAAAAATAATATAATAGTAAATATATCTTTACTGTTATATTATTTTTTTATATGAGTGGAGGGCAAACGAGCATGTGGATTACCTGATGGAAAGCAATCACCACCGCCCACGAAGACCAGGGGTCCTAAAGCCTAAGATGAAGCCGATTCCCTTAGATTTTTTTTGATTCCATAAATAGGTTTTAGGTTAATGTTATTGGCAAATATCTTCAGCTAAGACGGTAGAGCTCTAGGGCTTCTACCAGACGAACTATTTTTTTTTTTTTTTTTTTTATACTACGTCGGGTGGCAGACAAGCATACGGCCCACCTGATGTGAAGCGGTTACCGTAGCCATATGAACGCTCGCAACATACTGTGTCGCTTGCGCGCCGCCACCCCCGCTGCCAACGCAGCATCTCCGTCCTTTCTGGTGACCTCACTCACTCGCAGGAACACAACAATCCTCAAGGGAATTGTTATTTGGCTGCGGTATTCTGTGAGGTGGAGGTACATTCCCCAGTCGGGTAGCTTACAATTACGCTCCCTACCTCTCTTTTCGCCAGAGCTTCGTTTGTCAGTCAGCAGGGTGCACCGCGTGAAGGTGAAGTTGGCTTTGGTTCAAAGATGTTGATGAACCACTTACACCCCAAAAAATTATTATAAAGCTAATCACAATTACCACCAATCTTAGCTGAAGTTTGATTATCGTAATCCAAAAATGCGATGGTAATGGGCTTCAGCTTCGGCGATAGGGCCCCAGCAACACCAAGGGGTCGCCGATCCATTGCCAGCTTATACTCCTTCCTTTTTTTCTTTCTGGTGACCTCACTTACTCGTAGGAACACAACAATCCTCAAGGGAATCTTTATTTGGCTTCGGTATTTTGTGAGGTGAAGGTGAGGTTGGCTTCGATTCAAAAATTTGACGAGCTCGGTGGCGTAGCGGTCAATGACGCGTCTTCGACACCAACGCTCGTGGGTTCGATTCCCACATAGGACAAACATTTGTGTGCATGAACATATCTGTTTGTCTTGGTCTGGGTGTTTTCTATGTATCATAAGTATGTATTTACAAAAAAAATGTATTTACGCATGTTTATCAGTTGTCTAGTAAGTACCCATAACACAAGCTTCGCTTACTTTGGGGCTAGATGGCGCTGTCTAATTTGTCTAAAAAAATGTTGATAACCCCTTACACCCCAAAAGAGTAACTATAGAGATAAAGTTAATCTCAATTGCAAGTGGTACGTCCCGCCAATGAGTTTCTCACTAAAGAGTGCATCATTGTACAACGATATTAAACTTCTGTATTTAATTTCATTGAAAATTACACTGATGGTTTGTCCAATTATTGATGCAAATTACTCTCGGAAATAATTAAAGCTAACATTACACTTAAAGCTCACGGAAAGGAATTATAGCAAACAATATAGATATTAAAGCTTAAAGCTTCCTTTTTGAAAAGCCTCAGCTATGTGGTAGAGAGACTCGGACACTGCCATTGGTCTGTTCCACATGCAACAAGGTTGCGCAGCAATGAAGAAGGCTATGCTAGATTTCTTTGAGGGATCGAATCCGGAACGAAGAACCAAAATTGTCGACATAGCCTTCACAGTTTGCAAGCTGAAGTGGCAATGGGCCGGTCACATCTGCCGAGTAAGTGATGGCAGATGGGGGAGGAACGTATTAGTGTGGAGGCCGTGCGTAGGACGGTGAATCGTTGGTCGCCCTCCGTTCAGATTTAGATGGTCCATTCACATTACAGCTGAAAATGTCTGGATGCGAAAGGCGGAGGATCATACTTGTTTCTTACAAAAGTTCTTTTTATATTCCGTCAGGTAGAAAACAAGCGTACGACCCGCTCGATGAAATATTTTTAATAAGCATGAAAAAAAAATGATAAAAGCATGAAAGCAGCTTATGGACGCCTGCAGCACCAGGCGCATCGTTATCGATAGTGCTCGCGGCGCTACCCCCGCTGCAAACGCAGCAACTCCTTTATTATTCAGTTATTTTATAATTTCGTTTTATACAATGTAATATGGTATGGTCAACCATCTATGGTGACTGCTTCACACTCGACTCCAGATAATGTCATCAGAAACACCCATTATCATTAATTGGCATAATTGCGATGCATCAGCTCCCGGAATGGGAGCCGCGTGTTTTTGTCGCGGTCTATTTGTCGACTCGAAATGTCGCCATATTGACGTGGAGGCGGCTGCCTCCGATATATGTCATGTATTTTCTTTATAATTGATTACAATTACATATTCTTTGCTGGCCGAATGCTGGTTAAAAGCTTATATCTTAAAAGATCTAAATCTATCTATCTGCATATCTTTTTTAGGGTTCCGTACCCAAAGGGTAAAAAAGGCTCCGCTGTCCGTCCGTCCGTCCATACATCTGTCACCAGGCTGTATCTCATGAACCGTGATAGTTAGATAGTTGAAATTTTCACAGATGATGTATTTCTGTTGCCGCTATAACAACAAATACTAAAAAAATAGATTAAATTAAATATTAAAGGGGGCTCCCATACAACAAACGTGATTTTTTTGCTCGTTTTTGCTCGCAATTGATAACGGCAATAGGTAGACGCTTGAAATACTCACATAATATTTAGTTATATATTCACTTTATAAAGAAATAATTAAATAAAACAAATATTTAAGGGGGGCTCCCATACAACAAAAGTGATTTATTTGCCGTTTTTATAGATAATGGTACGGAACCCTTCGTGCGCGAGTCCGACTCGCACTTGGCCGGTTTTATTTACACCATGCCTGGTGACAAACAACTGTAGTGCTCATGAAGTGGCAGTGGCATCTGCCGAGTCAGTGATGGCAGATGGGGGAGGAAAGTCCTAGCGTGGAGTGCTCGTATGGGGCGACGAAGTGTCGGACACCCCCTCTAGATGGGCCGATGACCATGACCTCAAGGGAACGGCCGGTAACATGCAACTCTCATGATTAAATAACGAGGCCCTAGCAATAGAGAGGTAGGGCAGTAGGTAGGTTGTATTCCTGCGAGTGAGTGAGGTTATAAAGAAGGAAGGAGTTTGCCGCAATCGCAGCGAGAATACATTATGTTTACATAATTTTATTTGGCTATCAAATCGATTTGACGTATTCAAATGACGTGTAGGCAATTTAGACGTTTCCTTTTCTTAGGTCGTGAGAAATCTTGAAAGTGCTTGTTAATCTGAAAATCTGATACTAGGAATATCTGCAAAATCGGGAATGTAGGTCATCGAAAAAATAAACTTTTACTCAAGAGTCCATCGGATTGCATTATGTTAGTATTTTTTTATTTATTTATTGTTGTAACTACTTACTTATAATTTTTTTAAAATATACAATTTAAATAAAACCTAAATATGGCTCACTATATATACAAACAAAACGGTAATAACATAAACGAATTAATATATGATAAACATATTGTGATAATAACAAAATATAATAATCTAAATAGCGTCAAAAAATTCTTACGCATCGCCGTCAAAGGGTAAAATGGCCATGAAGGCTAGCAGCATTGCCACGCTGGATGGAAATGCTTATTCGATAAACTTTTACTCAAGAGTCCATCGGATTGCATTATGTTAGTAATTTTTAATTTATTTAGGGCCTCTTTCACCACTTGCTGATAAAGCTTCAGATAGTAAGCTGACAGATAAACTATCTTATCTACCAACTACTACTATAAATCTAGCTGATAATATTTTTGTGTTTCACACCCCAAGTGTCTGATAAATTATCTGACAGATAACTATCAGCGAGTTAACAGGGAGTCGGAACGGCAACGTCGCATATTATCGCGTACTTCCATTGTTGCGTTTCTATTTATTCAGTAAGTAGGTACAATATTTAGGTCTATTTGGTCTTTTTTTCGTCTTTTTGTCTTCTTGGACTTTTTTTGGTCTTTTTTGTCTTCTTTTTTTGGTCCTTTTGGTCTTTTTTGGTCTTTTTGGATTTTTGGTCTTTTTGGTCTTTTTTTGTCTTTTGGTCTTTTTGGTCTTTTTTGTCTTCTTTTTTTGGTCCTTCTGGGTTTTTTGGTCATTTTTTGGCCTTTTGTTCTTTATTGTCTTCTTTTTTTGGTCCTTTTGGTCTTTTGGTCTTTTTTTAGTCTTTTTTGACTATTGGTCTTTTTGGTCTTTTTGAACTATTGGTCTTTTTAGGTCTTTTTTTCGTGCCCGTGGATGCGATGCGTGGGGTGTAAGTGGCTCATCAACATCTTTGAACCAAAGCCAACTTCACCTGCACGCGGTGCACCCTGCTGACTGACAAACGAAGATCTGGCGAAAAGAGAAGTAGGGATAATTGTAAGCTACCCGACAGGAAAATGGACCTACACCTCACAGAATACCGCAGCCAAATAACAATCCCCTTGAGGGTTGTTGTGTTCCTGCGAGTGAGTGAGGTCACCAGAAAGGAAGGAGATGCTGCGGTGGCAGTAGGGGATATTATGTTGCGAGCGTTAATATGGCTACGGTAACCGCTTCACATCGGGCGGGCCGGGCTTGTCTGCCAACTGAAATAGTATTAAAAAAAAATGCGATATACGGTCAAGAAAATCATCGAAATCGTCTTCTAAGAACTCAAATAAATCCATTTCAAAAGAAAACACCGCTATTCCAAAGAAAGTTCACACAAAAATGTAATATTCCCGCGTTAAAATTCAAAAAAGAAATTCTTATCTAACAGATAAAAAAATAACAGCCACTTGAAGTTTTAATTAGTTTATCAAGTGGTTTATCTGACAGATAGCGCAATCAGCAACTTGTGAAACACAAAAGTTTAGGCTATCTGTCAGATAACCTGCTGATAGGCTATCAGAGACTTTATCAGCAAGTGGTGAAAGAGGCCCTTATTGTTGTAACTACTTACTAATAATTAAAAATATACATTTTAAATAAAACCTAAATATGGCTCACTATATACAACGTGTAACTTCAAGAACGCAAAACCTAAAAATAGTTTGTACAGAATCATGAGTAGAATCAATTCCATACTTTTCATCCATTTTTAAAGTAACTGGTTTTGAAAAATATTAATTATTATTTTTAATTGCCGTGTCTATTATTAAATTGCGCTCGACAATCAAGCGAGAAAATGTGAATACCGCCGCGTCCAAAAAGTCTTAAGCGCCGTGCAGAGAGTGGCGCTTACGCGTCATTGACGCGATGCTCGCTCTTTAATATTAATATTTGCCTATCGTAGCCATTGGCGCGTCTTTTTGATAAGAAAGCGCCACAGAGCTCAGAAACTATTAGAGTTATTAGGAAAACAAAAAAGTGTTCGTATCTCCGAGAATTTTTTTTTTTTCGTAATTATTACTTAGATACGTACTTATATCAATTTATAATAATAAAAGTCAGTTGGGTTGTTTGAGGTATTGCGTACTTGGAATTATATACAAACAAAACGGTAATAACATAAACGAATTAATATATGATAAACATATCGGGAAGAGTCGACCAAACGTTTGGACATGTCTCTAAATAAAAAAAAATGGTGGCTTATAAGTCGATGCCTATAAGGTTAAGTTAAATCGAAAAAGTTAATATAGGTACCTAGCGGAATATATTAACTTTATGGTTAAACCTCTTAGATGTGGGGCAAACGTAAAATGTAGAGCAAGGATTATTAACTTACAGTAAAAACAAATAATGTTTAATAGCAATACCTAGTGTGTTAATTTAACAAACAGCATTGGCCAATGTGTTAACACCACACAAAGTAGGCCGCTCTGGTATCATTAGCACAGGTAGCGACAGCAGCAAAAACCGCAATCGTCAACGGCGGCGCTACAAAAAACAATAATTACTACAGCAAGCACTGCATTCATCGGAAACACCGTCCGCATTAATTACATTACATTTTATATAATGAAAATATATTATATACATAAGTAGGTTTAAGGATGTTTCCAAGAGCCTTCTTCATCATTGCACTGGGCCAAGGTATATACTTGGGACAAACTTTACGGAGTGAGGTTTTCAGAGATCAAGAACGTGGACAACTTATACTATACCTACCTCCTTTCGAACTGGATAAAATGTGATAGTTGGTCACTCATCTCTTATAACAATGTTATATATAAAGAAGCCAATCCTTGAATATCTATGAGGAATAGAATTTAAAATTCGACGGAGAATCAAAGAAAATACAGGGCACAAAGTCTACAAGTTCAAGTGACAGACAAATATAACTCTACAACTGAATGTATGAACTTCAGTTAAGTTGGTTAACTTTTTCTACTCTTCACACACGATACAAAAGGTTTTTTATGCCATCCAGAATTTAGAAATTAATTCCAACCATTGCAAAAACAATGCGGAGAGAGCATAGCTGCACCGCAAAAATAGCGCAGCGGAAAAAACGGACCTCTCCTTCCAAAATAAACACAGTCGATGCGTTTCGGCGCTAGCCGCTTATTATAAATAATTAATGATTCCGCCCGCTCTTATGCACGATAAAATGCCATTACGGTTTTCATCGGGCCCGTAAAAAATATCGCGGGCCGCCAGAGACCGAATCCAACGCAAAAAAATACGCTTAAAAGACTTGCGATGCATTGCTGAAATTCTCCTGGTTTCTTGCCACCGCGTGGTCATTTCGTCGCCCATTATCTGTGGAATTAACAGCAAGAAAAAACACCCATTCGATAAAGGTATATTCGTGACAGTTTTTGTCATATAGGTATATGGTAAGCGGTGGGGCCGACCGTAATGGCGTCAACTCGATAAATATTGCACTCATGAAAATTCAGAGGCATTATCGACGGTCGAGCCACTGAAAAACTACAGTCTTCATTCCTAACCAGATATTTGATTGAAAAAATTGTCGCCAGTTGGTCGGCGGCAAAAAGTCGTCATTATTATTTAAGTGCGTTCTCAATGCGGCAAACTGTGCGTTTTAATATCTCAAATGACAGATGCGGCACTAACTATTAATAATCTGTGGTATAGTCTGTTTCGTGTTCAGAAACAAACATTAAAAAACTGAATAGCGAGACAATTAAAAGAGATTTGCATATTCACACAGCGGTATTGTTAAATAAGCTAACTCAAGAAAGGAGTACGTATGAAAGGAAACCTAAAAAAAGTGAATACAATCGAGTTTCGCTGTTTTCGAACGCATCTTTGCGTAACGAGAGTTTTTATTTGAATTGAAGATGTGGGTATTGTCTGTGAGGGTGGTAAATATAAAAACGTTTGTGTTTGGACTCTGATTAACGGTAGATTAAGTTAGAACGGTAGATAATTTCATTCATTGTATTGCCGACGAGCCGCGTAGTACGTAGTTCATCTACACTGTGAATGCTTATACCGCCTTGCCCGCCGCTATCTACTTCTTCAAAATTCTCTACATTTTTGTCTATGGCTATTATGATAATTTGCCAGTCACATTATTCAGATAATGTTTACTATAGTAATTGAAATATGAATAGAATATTATTAATAAATAAAAATGTGTAAGACGAGTGCCCACAAGAACCCAATGACTGAATAAATAGTTTTCATTTAGTTTCGTTTCATTTCATTTTAATGTGTTCACTAAAGCTATCGGCAGAAGCTAGTTATTAAAAGTATTGTAAAACTTAATGTCAATCAACATGTTGCCAGCTGTATGGGAATCTTAGATTCCATTAAAAATAATAATATATTTAAATGAAATCGTAAAGTTCAGGTACATAACAGATAAAACTTAGTGCGATAGACTGTTAATGGAAACCTCAATTGTCAAGTTATTTATCATGTATGTATATGGAAATGTAATGGCTGAATGGTAATAGGTACTTATTGTTAAGGGCGCTTAACATGATACATAATATTAATGCTTTTTTTACTATCTTAGTTGCTATAAGAAAACGATAACTCTACAATTATAATATTTTAAAATAAATATATTAATGTAGGTAGTATCTAACACATGCAAATAAAATACGCTTCTATCCAGAACCGCAGTACAAATATTTTTTTTAGCAATTTTTGTTTTTGGTAGGTATTACCTGGCGTTGGGTAGCGTAGCACCCAGGTAATACCTACCGATTATAATTATTATTTTTTTATTTAAAATGATTACGATCAATGTGAAGAACCATATATTTGCAGAAATATTGATGAAACTATTTACAACGTCATAATTACAAAATTATGGGAGTTAAAACATTTTCAGAGGCGTACCTACTGTGAAAAATCTTACGCATCTTCCGCAGTTCAGTCAACTGGACTATGGAGAAAAATGTTTCAGTAGTTCAGACAATTGACTTAGTGGGAAGATAGGATATTAACGAATTATTTTGTTCAACTAAGTTGATGATAGGTATCCATTTTATTAATTACGCGATACAGATATTTTATAGGTAGCTTGAAAAAAAGCCTTAAAACCGAATTAACATTTTCATACAAGCGATAAAAACGTAACATACACACGCTTGACGATATTTTTAATAAACCGCCATTTTGGTTTTTGTGTTCCACTTTCCTTGTTATTATATGGCATAGCCGTCGGATTTATTTCGCCACGATGCATTTTTATGCATTCATTTCCATAATAGTTTTTGTTGTTCTTCATATCACTTTCAAATCGCCAGTTTGTACAGAAAAATGTGTCCCTACAATGTGTAAATCGGGATGTTTTCAAAGTATACCGGGCAGTATATTTGCATAAAACTGATTTGTGTATACACAAATGAATTCTTGTATCTTTTTTTCAGTATTCTGTAGTCTCTTGAATAAAACATCTCTGGTAAACCTGGCAAACCGCACCTTTCTTGCTGAATATGCGAACTTAATTAATCCCCGTTTTTAGTAAACACATTTTTATTTTTTTTGTTACCTATATCTATTTACAGAATCTCCTGAGGGGCAATTCCCGTAATTAAAATATAGTCAAAATTCAGTTTCGATCCAGTCTCGATCTCACAGATGTCATTTTTGGTATTCTCGTAACACAATAGGTAACTTCAAAATTAAATTTAAGCGGGATTATATCGAATTATGAGTGAAAATTAAATAAACTAAGAAAGTTACTTTGCCAACAACAAGAATTGATAATAATTAATTAATTAAATCAACTATATAATTTCAGTCAATTCACAATTCAATCTCGATTCGGTCAACTTTCAATCTGAGTTCGTAGAAAAATTACGAGACTGGCCTTCTGTTTTCATAACGCATTTGGGGTATATGTATCTTGGGAAATATTTGATTTCCTTACAGGAAGCACTACATATAAAGTATCTACTAATAGGCCTCGATACTCATCTAAAACTGACATATATGTCTACCTAGGTTCTCTTACTACTTGATAGCCTTCTTTGTAGACCTTTTGAATATTTTAGTGTTCATGTCGCTTTTCTTTTATGCTTCATTCAATTCATTTGGTGTTAATGGCTCATAACGATCTTTAAGGAATATAAGTGACTCACAGTCTTTAGAGCCAAAGCCAACCTCACCTGCACATGGTGTACCCTGCCGACTAGCGAAGGAGGCGCTGGCAAAAGAGAGGTAGAGTATGGCGTATTTGTAAGCTGTCCGACTGAGAAGCGTCTCCACCTCACAGAAGACCGCAGGTAGGTAACAGTTCCCTTAAGGGTTGTTGTGTACCCGCGAGTGAATGACATCACCAGAAAGGAAGGAGTTGCACGCGAGCGATATTTTATCTATGCGTTAATATGGCTATGGTAACCGCTTCACATCAGCCGGGCCGTGTGTTTGTCAGCCACCCGACGTGGTATAAAAAAAATCTTAGCTTAGTAGGGCCCCTACCGTCGAAGCTGAATCCGATTACCATCTGATTTTTTGAACCTGGTCTTCTCTGTTTTCTTATTTTATCTAAAGGCTCAACCAATAGGGTTGAAATAAAAACGAGAACTTTAATAAACAGTTTTTATTATAGTCAATTAATTAAACACCCGCAAATATTACCCGAATGCGTCTCGATACTTTGTAATGTTCATCTGCCTGGCATTCCCTTTTTTTGCCAATTTACAATGCGTAATGTAATTGTATAATGTCACTTAAATAAATGAATATTTAAGTAAGTGATACATGCTGTATATGTAATTTATTTATTCATTACAATTACTAACAGTACTATTTCAAAATTTGTGGCGATATTATCAAAATAAAAATGCATGGACCTCGGGGTCAGTTGTAATTTTTAACAATAATAAGAACCCAAGAAGGTTTTACGATTAGTTTAGCATTAGTGGAGATGAAAATTGATGACACAATGAAAGAAGATGGGGAATTAAAGTAAAGAGCCATAAGTAGAGAGAAGATATCAGAGAAGAGATAAGTATAAAAAATAAGGAAACTTTGTGTTCATTCGCCTATGCCTCGGTTTACCTATATATTAAATATCATAGGCAAGACCTGACCAAGCCAAGCTGTGGCGGGTGGGTTACTAGATGGTTACTACTGCACGTAGCAATTAATTACTCCGAGTTAGTAAACATGGCAAGAATGCGTAGTACAGGAACATAAATGGCGCGTTGAAAATACCATTCGTTGAAATTTGAATAATTATTTTTTACCAGACAGGCTGTAAAAACATAATAACTATTAAAATTATGTTTTAAGTTTACTACACGCTTTTATGAAAAAGTAGTTACGCGGGCTGTCTGCAGCCCGCGAGTTGTTTATTGGTGTGACGATTGGCAAATTGTATTTCAGAAATACGAATACATAATAAAAAAAACAGTCGGACTCGCCCACCGAGGGTTCCGTACGTAGGATCATTATAAATAGTTCAGGAATCTAACCCCCTATTTTTTAAGATTTAATTACAAATGTATAGTTTTGAGATTTATTCCTGTACTTGTAGTCTATAACGATGTTGCCAAATTTCATAGTTCTAGGTCAACGGGAGTTTTGATTCCCTAGAGAATGTTGAATTATGCGTTTTTTGCTGAATAAACGGCCGTATCTTTTTTTTTACGTACACATAGCAGCTTGATTTTTTTACAACTTCATGGGACCGCAGGCCTGAGGATACAGTTCAAATTTCAGCTTCATACCTCCACGCATTTTCGAATTAGAAGGTCTTGACAGACAGACAGACAGACGGACAACAAAGTGATCTTATAAGGGTTCCGTTTTTCCTTTTGAAGTACGGAACCCTAAAATCGAGTGTGCTTTAGACCACACGACTGAAGTAAAACTTCTTTAGCTCTACTAACGTATAGGTATCTCCCTCTCAACGTCCGTTCGCCGTTTCCGTAACGCTCTCGTCAGGCATTCACCAGCTTACTGCCCAAGTCATACGTGAGTAAAAAAGTTTTACTTCAAAAATAAATGAAGAATTAGCAACGTCTACCTAGCGCCAAATGTAGCATAGATTACAGCCTATTATTCTTTCCAAATGTTTAAATTAGATTTTTATTATATATACATATCACTGTATTAATTGCTGCTTTCCTCCTTGCCATATGTGTTTCAACGTTATGGACTTCTCATCTCGAGGGGTGAGTCCTGGTGCCTTGAGATACAGGCTCTCTGCCTAGTTCAATGGCTGCAGTCTCACCCAATTTTACGCCCTACCAAGTTAATAAGGCATCAGTGTAAAATAAATTATTTTTATTATTATTTTATTATTATTTTTGTCAGTTATGTACTCAGGTTCTTTAAGATATAATGGGAAACACTGATACATTACAAATTCCACAGTTGGTAAATGCGTATAGCAGTCAGTCAGTCGCGGCTGTTCATTAGATGACAGTCGTTAAGGCAAGTCTATAGTGCGGCATGAAATCACTGACCTTCGCCAACCCGCAGTTAAGCAGCGTTGTGGAGTATGCTCTAAATCCATTTGATCCAGGGAAGACCAGTATCCTGGCAGTGGGATGAATGAGGGTTGACCACAATATTTCGGTTCCGTTTGTAATGTGAATTTTTTTAAAATCCTGAAGTTTCACCTTTATCTAATGCTTATCTTTAGAACTTTTTCTATTTGGGTGCAAGACAGATCAAACGAAAATAAAATGATACAAAAAAGAAGGTGAACTATGGACGGTGAAAGTTATAAATCCATAGAAAAAATATCAAAGATCTGAAGAGATACATAATAGCGCTGTAAATGTAGCACGAGCATAGAACTAGACAGCAGGTGTCAAGTAAAGAATAAAAAAAAATCGGACAATCATAAGTTTTCACCATGCGCCGGCAATAGAAGTCTGAAAGTCGGCGCGCCTAGGTATTGAAAATACGCTACCGCAGCTACATGGAATAACAAAATTAGCTATTGCAAAGAGAATTGCTGTTATATATGAGTTCCTATATAGAAGGCGAGTGAGCGATAGTCGATTCGCGCATAGTTCATATTTTTTAGCGTACAAAAATTACATATTAGGTTATTCATACATAATACGTATTCGTGCTAGTATACCTAATATGTCTATATACGTAACCTAATATACATTAAACAATTCCACCTGACAAACACGCGTAATAACCCGAGAAAATCTTTTTACATGAGCCCAAGTGCCGTAGTTTTTTCAACGGCGCAATGCGAGCGCTACTTTTTTCCATTTTCCACGGTTTTTCCAAGTTGCAGTACCTACCTACACATGGTTTTTGCAGTCACAAGTATCTGTGCCCGGCACGCGATCACTCGATACTTTTGCGTTTGTTACATATTCAGATTAATTTTGTTTGTAATAGAGGTGGAATATGTTTTATAATTATACAAACTAATAAATATTTCCAAACTTTTAACTTTCTAAGTATAATTTTGGTGTAATAAAGTTCGTACTTATTTCATTCATTCATTTTTTCACTCTATATATTATTTTAATAGTTCAATTGATTCGGAGACTATAAAAATTAACAAATATGACAATAGTAGGTAAATAAATAGAAAAATAATTAGGTATGTTTATATTATGTCGAAATTTTGGAAAATAAATCACTCCTTCATAATCTACCAAAACAAAATAATAAACAAAATTCTCTTTATTTCCAGTTGTGCCACGGAAAAGTGTCCGGTTACAAGGGAATATACTGAGACCTATAGGTACTTATTTGTAATTAAGCTAAATTTGTAAAAAAAATGTTACTAGCTATCTCTCTTTGGCTGTTAAAGCAAGATCACGATAATTTTAATATCGTTGATAATAGTACTTTTGTATGCTTAAATGACTTATAAATTAAAGTAATGTTATAAGTGAAAACCTGTAATTGCCCTGTAAGATTAGTAAGTTGATGTTAATTACATAATTATAGCTGTTGGTTTTCCGAATAATATAAATAGTCCCTGTTCAAACTAAGCAAAGCTTGTAACAACTATGGGTCTACATTATCTACATAACTGATAAACGTAGGTATACTTACACAAATCCTTCTTTTTTTTAATACATATACTTATTTGTAAAAACCTACACTAGACAAACAGACATGTTCGTTCATAAACACAAATGTTTATCTTGTGCGGTAAATAAGTCTTCTATTTCCGTATAGTAGGTATATATTTAGTTATTCATCTAGTACGAATAATATCTAAATTAATTCAATGAAATTTGTTATTTTACTGAAATCATTTTAACATTTTTAATTTAGTATACCTACATCTGAAAGCCAATTCTCGTAATTATATTCCGATCGCAGAACGAAAGTTGACCGAATCGAGAATAAATTTCGCATAACTGAAAACGATTTACTTGACTTCATTAATTAATTAATTAATATAAATTCTTATTGTTTAGAATATCATTCATAGTGTATTTAATTTTCTGTCATATTTCGATATAATCACACTTTGAAATTTCTTATTAGATTATAACATGGACTGTCTGAGACTGTCTGCCTATATTGTTAAACTATATTAAGCACAACTTACGCCCGCGTATTCGTACCCACATATCTCGGTTCCCGTATTTTACAAAATTCTTTCTTGTCGGATGCCTACGTCATAATAGCCGTGTGCCATATTTCAACAATTCCAAAAGCTTCTTACTCCTATTAATTTCTTCTTATTAAATTCGTTGCGAGTCCCAAGACGGCCGTAGTTTTAACCCCGGGACGGCAATGGACTTCACTGTTCATTGCCTTTTTTGGTGTTCCCCGCTGTTAATCCTGGCTACACAGGAGACACAGTGGTGGGAATGTGTGGTGAGCCCCCCTGTCTATCCATCCCGTGGTTTAAGCCGTGTGTTGATAGATCAGTTATTCAGTAATGGTTGCCTTTTAACCGACTTCAAAAAAAGGAGGAGAGAGTTATGTATGTTCCCCGATTATTCGAAGACGCCTGAATCGATTTGGATTTTTTTTTTATCCAAATGGGTATGGTTCCCAGGTGGTCCCATAGTTAGCATGTCATGATCTGATGATGGGATCCCAGGGAAATCGAGGGCAACTCTCAAATTTTATAGGCACATGCAATGTTTTTATAGTGTATTTTTTATAGACAGGTACATATTTCGATTCATCCGTGGAATAAAGTCCGATTTGTATTGTAAGTAGTACACTTTCGTGCATATTATGGAGAGCTAATGTCAAATTGAACGTTATTTGATTCTAAATATCAATATCTAAATAAAAATGTATATCTGAAGAATTCTTAATCCTTATCCAGTCTAGCTAGCTTAACTCGTTTTTGTTCTATGATCACATCGGACTATGTTCTACGGATGATTCGATTTTTTTTTACATAAGAGGGGGCAACCGAGCATGTGGGTCACCAGATGGAAAACAATCACCACCGCTCATCAACGCCAAGGGGTCGCTCCGTTGCCAGCCTATACTCCTTCCTTTCCTTCTTTCTTTATTTATTTATACTTAAAAACCACTTTGTAAGTTGATAAGCCTGGCCCTGGACATGCAACGATAATAGAGACCAAGACTGGTGCATCACACTGCACCAACATTAAGAGACAGCCACACAAAAAGTCCATCCGACAAAGCGGTGACGGCGCGGTGCGTAAAAACACAAATTACCAACGTACGCGCTTCGATTCCCACCGCGAGGCAGTTTTCTTTGAATCCATTCGTTTTTGCACTGTGTCTCATGGAGTCCGTGGTAAAAAGTGGAATTATAGGAAATTATGGATGTATAGTGGCTTTATCATGTTTTGTTGGTTTGATTGTTTGTAATGGGGTTAATAAACGTGAGCTCCTTCGACTCAATGTTTTAGGTAAATAAATTATGTGCAATATTGTATAATAGGCTAATTGCCTAACATTTTTTTCGGTTTAATATGTAGGGACGTCTCCATAATATAACCATAGGTGAAAGAATTACTTCGATAGCACAAAAATCTCTCGAGATATGGTAATTTTAAAATCACAATTTTTAGGCTGCCCCAAAGCGCTCCATACAAAAGACTACCGAATTATGACGTCACAGGTTTGTATTTTGTATGCATCAAATCAGAAATTTGTACGATAGCTATGTTAAATATTACGTTTATGTGATTAGTGTCATAATAAAAGTTATAGCATTTTTTATTGCTTCTCCAATGGAAATATTATTTTTTAATAATTTCATACTTTTAAAATGGACTTTCCCGCCAAACTTTGATCGACTCTAAAAAAAGTCTGACTGAAGATATTAGAAATAAAGTTTAGAGATCTTCATAGTTTTGTATATTTGACGATATTGTTAAATAATTTATACAATTTTTAAACATTGGAAAATAGCCTATTGTATAGAATGAATATTTAGGCGATTATACTCTACAGAGTATTATTAGTTTATTGACGAGCTCGGTGGCGTAGCGGTCAAAGACGCGGCTTCGACACCAACGCTCGTGGGTTCGATTCCCACATAGGACAAACATTTGTGTGCATGAAAATGTCTGTTTGTCTAGGGTCTGAGTGTTTTCTATGTATCATAAGTATGTATTTACAAAAAAAAAAAGTATTTAAGTACGTATGTTTATCAGTTGTCTAGTACCCATAGCACAAGCTTCGCTTACTTTGGAGCTAGATGGCGCTGTGTAATTTGTCTGACAATATTTATTTATTTATTTATTAGTACAACTTTATTGACGAGCTCGGTGGCGGTCAATGACGCGGCTTCGACACCAACGCTCGTGGGTTCGATTCCCACACAGGACAAACATTTGTGTGCATGAACATGTCTGTTTGTCTTGGTCTGGGTGTTTTCTATGTATCATAAGTATATATTTACAATAAAAAAATGTATTTACGTATGTTTATCAGTACCCATAACACAAGCTTCGCTTACTTTGGGGCTAGATGGTGCTGTGTAATTTGTCTGACAATATTTATTTATTTATTATTTATTAGTTACAACTAAAGCTACTAACTACTGAATAATTATCACAGTTTTTATAATCGTTTTGAGCTATGTTTTTTTTTTTTCAATGGTTACACTAGTTAAGGGTAAAAAGAAGAAGGGCAAAGATCAGGAAATGTTTAATTGAATGGATTTTGAGAAAAAACACATATAAAAGTTCAGAAGTATTACAATTTCCATTGAAATCAGCGTATGTAGTAACTTTTACTTTGCCGTTTTGGCGCCATCTGTTTACTTTTAAAAAAAAGTTAGGGATTGGAAATTAAACTACCATAGATAAAGATTTACTTCCAATAAAAAATGTAATAAATAAAAATTGTAACATTCCCTGTTATTTGTCTGTACCCTTCAGTTACTATTATTGTATCACAGTATAACTAATAGTACTACGTACTAATAGTACTACGTACTATTAGTTATACTGTGGTTAGAGTATCATCATCATCATCATCAGGTCATTTTAGTCTCCACTACAGGAGCACGACCCTCTCTCCTGCGTCACAGACAAAAGGAGGATTTGGCCTACACTTCCCACGCTGGCCACACGGGTTGGGGAGGCAGGTTAGAGTATGTAATGGCCTAAATATTTCAACACAACAATCCTTACTTAAGGATATTGTCATTTGCCTGCGGTCTTCTGTGAGGTGGAGGTCCCCAGTCGGGCGAAACATGCCCGACCTCTCATTTCGCCAAGGCTACTTTTGTTTATTAACATGGTGCACCGCGTGCAAGCGAGATTGGTTTGGCCCTAAGGATGGTGATGAACTGATGAACCACTAAACCTCGACATTTTTTTTCATTAATCGATATGGGATTTTATAGATGTGCTTACAGGTATAGAAGCTATGTGTAACATTTGATGTTTGATTTTTTAGTCAGTAGTTAGACTTTCAGTCATCTACAGACAAGGGAATCGATGTGGACGGTATGTAGAGAAACCGTGTTTCGAAATGCGCGTCCAGGACCGCGGTTCCAGTCAAATAAGTAACTATTGATCGGGTTTTGACAAATTATAAATTGCCCGTTTATCTACCGGCAGTTTAAGCAATATTGTAGAAAAAAATTAATGTAGAGACTCTATGAGTGTCTACATTAATTTTTTTCTACAATAGTGCTTAATCTAGCGACTCAACTTACAAATACAAAAAAAAAAATCATAGTTCGCAGTCAAGATAGTAATGTTCTTTACTGTTCCTCAAAAAGACAATACAAAAGTACAAGACAAAAGTATTTTATTGTCATGGCGGCGCTAGTGTACAACAGAAATCCATTTTAATTAAATTAAATAATATTTCATTTTCTCTTTTCACTGGTATTACACAAGTTCCTTTAATAATATAGGTAGATAAACCTCAATTGAATTTTAAAATTGAAACTATTTATTTATTATTGGGCACGCATAGCGAAGAATCCAAATTAGATAATATTTGGTTATCTCTTTTCACTAGCATTACTTTAATAATAATATAGATAAGTTCGTCAAAATTGTATTTAAAAAAAAAAAAAAAATTCTTATTGGTCACGCATAGCGAAAAATCGAAGGCTATGAAATTAACCTAATATTACTTATATATGTAATTATAATATTGTATTAATAATATTCAACGCCGTCGCAGGGCGCTGTCATAGCCAACTTTGGCCAACTGATTTTCAACGTAGGGTATTATATTATTCGTTAGACTTTATTTGATTAGTTAGAACCTCATGAAACTCCTGAAAAAAAAATAGATAACCTCTAATATTTTTTTCAGGACTTCATCTATTACCTTCTCTATCAATTACCAGCATTGCTTATTTACTTTGCATAATTATAGAGGTAGTTCCTCATATGTTGTAGAAAAAGATAAAAATAGTTACCCAAATAACATTCATAAAGCTAAACATTAGTTGCATTTGATCGGAAAAAGTCGTTGTTGCAATTTTTGACTATATCATACGGAAACGGCTCCGTGCTCCACAATTGTCTTCATGAAAAATATTGAAAGAAAAACTCTGTAACTATTTATTTGAATAAAATACAGGAAAACTGAACTATGTACTTATTTGAAATTTAACGAAAAATTTATGTAAAAGAGATGATATAAAAAACCTATTGGAACAGAAAAAATTGTTAAAATAAGTAAATTTAATAACTGTTATATATTTTAATAACTGTAAAATTTTTAAAATATTTAACAGTTATTAAATTCTATTAGTTTCAAATAGGTAGGTCAATGTTCGTGTATTTTATTAAAATAAATACAAAATTGCTAAGAGCTTCTAATTTTATTTTTATCCGAGGAGGAGGTTCTCAATTCGACTGTATGTTTAATATTTTATATGCAGTTTTCGATTTCAGTACATATATTATGTTAAAATTGTTTCAATAAAGAGAGCGATATAGTAAAGAGAGAGACATAATAATTATAATTCGTGAATTATATTTGTGTTTTATTATAGTTAGGCTAACTTAGGTTAGCGACAATAATGTTTTATGAAAACTTTTTATGTATAGAAAAACTTTTAAAATTATTGTCATAGTATTAATGATACTGAGATACTTAAAAACAATTAATTTTATGAGGTGACTTACTGGTGCCATTCACATTTCGTCCGATTATCTTATTGGAGCCATTCGGTAGTGGTGCGGCGGTTGTGTGCGGCACCGGGGGAGCGCTCCGTCCCGTCTCCTCACCCGGACTCTCCATATCACCCCTCTCGCTTGCACACATCAACCCGACACCCGCCAATTCAAAAACTTCACAAAATACCAAAAGTCCAAAAATAATCTTACATCAGGCTGAAATATTTCTAAATCACTGTCCTTAAAAAAAAAACAATGTCTATGACAATTAGGTCTTTTATAGTTGCCACGCGATAACGTAGTATCGTCCGTAACAGTTACGTATCGCGAGTTTGACGGCAATTTTGTAAGGTAGCCGTGACGTGGCGGTGTGACGCGCGCGCCTCGACTGAACGGGGCCGGCTGTGGAGCCCTACGGCTGCAGCTGCATCGCCCCGCCCAGCACCCCACGCGAACCCTCCACGTGGCCCCACGACGCTTTCCTTGCCCTCGCCACGTATATAAAAAAGAACATAAAAGGCGACCTACGAATTTTGTTTGTATGTGTGTTGCATGTCTGTGTGTATGTGAAGGGACTAAAAGGGTACAGACTTGAGGGTCGCCGGGTCGGAGCTTTTTATTAACTTTAAAATCAGTCCTACATTTTAACGACCGTCGTGATTGCCCGAGCAATATGCTATGCGTGCGCGAGAATCTATATGTATTAAATATCTATCTACCTATTGATACTACGATACAAATCATAGGATACGAATGGCTATGAACTGTCGCTTTGGAACTTTATAATTATAATTGTCACTACCATACTATTACATAAACTGTGCTACCATACTATACCGCAATCTTTAAACCAAACCACGGAAAGCGATTTACATTTTTATTTCTTTATATAAACCACAAGGCAAACAAGCGTACACCTATGACCTGCCTGATAAAAAGCAGTCATCGTAGCCTATGGCCGCTTGCAACAGCAGAGGCATCGCTCGCGTTGCCTCGGCATCAACCCATAATCACCCCACTGCTGGGATACGGGTCTCCCCTCAATCGATGGGGTTTAGAGCATACTCCACCACACTGCTCAACTGCGGGTTAGCGGAGGCGAGTGTTTTCAAGCCGCCTTAAGGCCACTGACGTGGCTTACTGACTGTGATAATGACAACAACCGGGACCGACTGCTTAACGTGCCCTCCGAAGCACGGAGGAGCTCCAGATAAATAAACCCATTCATAGACTGGCTGCGGTCGACGTTGCTTAACTGGCGTGTTCGATTAGACTGACTCGCGCAACGACTCCATCGAGCTCCACGCGTTGCCTAAGCTGCAAAAATCCCTTAACACGTTTCTTGATAAATTCCATAATGTAATCTCCTTGGAAAACTTAGTAACATCACACTGCAGAGGTTCCTCAGTCGGGCAGCTTACAAATATTATAAATATTTTTGAAAATGAAAAATTCACCTCCATGCATATGATAGATTTATTTAAATATTACAGTAACAAGAAAAGCGCCTTAATGTGTCAAAATATATGAAATGACGATAATCATTTTTACTATTTTAAACATACATTACTACACCGAATTATGTACAAGATGTAAAATAAAAGTAAATATTGGTTTTAAGGATTTATTAATGACTTCAATGTTACTGAGATGGTGTTATTATACAAACCTACAATATACTTTCATGGTTTTATTATATAGTTAAAAGCCCACCTCCCCCATATACCTTATATACCAGCCATAAATTGATACATGCATATTGATTGGCTGCCTTGCCTTTTGAAGTCGGTCAAATTTTGTCGCCTGAAACATCGGATTCACAGAAATAAAAAAACAGGTAGAAATCGTATGACGACCTATTAGTAAGAAAACCTTTGTCGCCAAACTCACACATGTAAAGCAAAATGTTAACGTGTTACTACATGCATGTTTGTGCTATGATTGGTCTAAAAATACTGTAAAAAATGACATATATACAAAAATATGTTAGTTTAAATTCAACCTTATGCAGTTATGACACGGTTCATAAACAATTAAATCCCGAATAAGCATCTAGTGAGCAATAGCTGTACTTCTTATTCTGTCAGATTCTAAACAGTATAGCTAATCGACGCAAGGTGGCGCTACTAATATTGATTTTAATATTATGACTTCTGTCCTTGACTAAAGGCTGATATTTGAATGACCGTACTGCACGAATGTCGATATCACTACTTTTCGAAGTGATGTAGTAATGAGGAACACCAAGTATCACCGAGTACTGCTACCGGATTAATGAATATCTACCTATTATAATTTTGTACCATAAAATTGAATATTTTTACAATCTTTTCTTCAACTTACAATGTATGTATGTCAGTATGTAACAATGTTTGTTCGGGTGGAATGCATTCGGGTGGTGCAACTTAATTTTGAGACAGATTTTCAACCGATTGAGCTGAAATTTTGTAGTACACGTTTGTTTGGATGACAATGCATGATAAACGTAAAAGCTGCCGTAGAAGCTTGTCCCAAAAAATATTTTTTTGAAAAAACTTATTAATTATGATGATATATGATGATGATAGGTGAAATCATACTTCACACTAATAATTATAAATGCGACAGTTTGTGAGGATGTTTAGAACTTTGTGACTCGATCAGACTAGATGAAATTTTGCACAAATATAGATAGTCTGGATTAATATATAGGATACTTTATATGTGACAACGAAGTGCTACGCGAGCGAAGCCTCGCGCTACAGCTGGTTTCTTATGCCTGCCTATATTTATTTATAATTTATAACATTTCTTACAATTTATTATATTATGTTCATAATTATGATATAATATTTTTTCATAATTCAAAAATTATACTGTTTCAATATCGTGATGGGAGTAAATAATCAAGTAAATAAATACTGACGATACATGAGTCACATCACTAATCGATTAACGCTAGAATGTTCTAAACAAGAGACGTGGAGTACGTTAGAAATTTGACCTTAAAATTAAACGCATAAAGGTTACTTTAGTTTGTTCGCGTTTGTGCATTTTATTGAATATGCTTAAATTCTATTAAATAATGAAAATAATGAGAAATATTACTTACCGATGGTATGAAATGCCACCATTAGACACATTATTTTTGCTACTATTATTCTTACACGATAATATGGCACAAGAAGGCATTTTTATATTTTTTTTCTATGATTGTTTCCGCGGCTGTGACAAATGACGACTGAGATATGCGACGATCGAGATATGCCAAATTGGAGTATATTGACCTACGCGGGTAACGCCCACTTGTTATTTCTAGTCCTTTTTTATTTCTGTGATCGGATTTCATCGGATCACTTCAGAATTCGTCGTAAAGCCCTTATTCAGCAGTAGGCAGGTCCATACAAATGATGCTGTACAAGGTAGACTCACTGTTTCTTCTTTCCATCTTGATTCGTCAGACTTCTATATGTCAACTATAAGCTTTCTTATGAATTTGGTTTCAGATTTAAAGTAAAGTATAAAGTGGCGGAAGTAATATCCATTCGCCAAGAATCCAACGTTTTGTGTTGAATAAATAAGTATAACAATCAGTTGGCCGTGTGCTTTCCGGCAGACTAGAATAGAATCACTCCGTCTCTTCCCGTGGATGTCGTACAAGGCGACTAAGGGAAATATATCATAAAACATCGATCAGGCCCCCCCCAACCCGTCTGACCAGCGTGGGGAGTGTAGGCCAAATCCTTCTTCTGTCTGGGACGGACGAGAGAGGGTCGTGCTCCTGTAGTGGAGACTAAAATGACCTGATGATGAAATAAGTATAACATGCGTTTAATCTTGGGGAAAGTTGTATTTTTAACATGCCACTAATATGGACAGAATATATTTTTATCTCACGCCAGATGCAAGACAGGCATTCAACCAACCTGATGTAAAGCGATTACCGTAACCCCTATATGCTCCTGCAATACACTGTGTATTGTTGGTGCGCAGGCACCACCGCTGCTACGCAGCATCTACTTGTATCTGGTGACATACTCACTCGCAGGAACACAACAATGTTTAAGGGTATTGTTATTTGACTACGGTCTTCTGTGAAACGGTGATTACTTTTCTCAGTAGAGTTCGACAAACCCTACATCTCTTTTACAGATCCTCATTAGGTAGTCGGAAGAGTGCACCACGCGTAGGTGAGATTGACTTAAGCTCTAAAGATGATGTCGGGCCCTTTATCCTACAAAAATATTAATAAATTTGGCCAGATAAGAAAATACCTGGTACCCTAAAAAGCTAGTACGGTAGAATAATCCAGCGAAAGATATGGGGTGTAAGTAGTTTATCAGCATCTTTGAACCAAAGCCAACCTCATCTGCACGTGGTGCACCCTGCTGACTGACAAAAACGAGGCTGGTGAAAATAGAGGTAGGGCATAGCGTATTTTTTAAGCTGCCCGACTTGGGAAGTGCCGCTCACAGAATACCGCAGCCAAATAACAATCCCCTTGAGAGTTGTTGTGTTCCAGCGAGTGAGTGGGTCAACAGTAAGAAAGGAGAGGAGGAGTACATGCTGGCAATGGATCGGCGACCACTTCGTGTTGCTGATGCTCCATTGGCGGTGGTGACTGATTTCCATCAGGTGACCCTCATGCTCGTTTACCCCCTCTCTCATATATAAAAAAAAGGTTTAAAGCCGTAAGCCACCTGGCTAAAGACGCACATCCAAGTTTTGAAATCCAACAGATTTGTTCGGGTGAAGTATAATAAATAAATAATAAATAAATAAATATTGTCAGACAAATTACACAGCGCCATCTAGCCTCAAAGTAAGCGAAGCTTGTGTTATGGGTACTAGACAACTGATAAACATACGTAAATATTTTATTTTTTTGTAAATACATACTTATGATACATAGAAAACACCCAGACCAAGACAAACAGACATGTTCATGCACACAAATGTTTGTCCTGTGTGGGAATCGAACCCACGAGCGTTGGTGTCGAAGGCGCGCCATTGACCGCTACGCCACCGAGCTCGTCGAAGTAGGTACCAGATCCCTATTTAGAGCATCGGTTTCTAAAGTCAAAATAGACTTAATGATCGCCAACCTTCGTTAGTAGATGGCACCAGAAGAAGAAGAACAATTACAGTGGAGTGTACTAACCATCCAATTGTCAAAAGAAAATATATCTACAATCGCACCGCTCGCCATTGACAGGGAATTCATCCTCACACATTGCAGCCTAAGTATTCGCGTACTGTGCGGTTCCAGAGAAGTTTTCTCCCCCGTACTGTCAAGCTGTGAAATGAACTGCCTGTCGAGCTTTTATCAGGAGTGTCAGGAGTCTACAGCATGGGGTTCTTCAAAAAGGGCGTGAAGGGCATTCTACAGGGTCGCAACGCGCGTGTGATGCCCCTGATGTTACAGGCGTTCATAGGCTACGGATATGACTACGGTAACCGCTTCACATCAGGAGGGACGTATACTTGTCTGCCACTCGACCCGAAGCAGTATAAAAAACCGGCCAAGTGCGAATCGAACTCGCGCAAGAAGGGTTCCGTACCATTATCTATAATAAAAACGGCAAAAAAAATCATGTCTGTTATATGAGAGCCCCTCTTAAATATTTGTTTTATTTTAATTTAATTATATATTTTTAAAGTGAATATATAACTAAATATTCTGTGAATATTTCAAGCGTCACCTGTTGCCGTTATCGATATCGAGCAAAACAAGGAAAAAAATCACGTTTGTTGTATGGGAGCCCCCTTCAATATTTATTTTATTCTGGTTTTTAGTATTTGTTGATATAGCGGCTACAGAAATACTTCATCTGTGAAAATTTCAAGTGTCTATCTACTACGGTTCATGAGATACAGCCTGGTGACAGACGGATGAACAGCTGGATCTCTCATCTCAGTAATAGGGTCCGTTTTACCCTTTGGGTACGGAACCCTAAAAACACTCTCTACCTAAAAATGTAACGAAAACACAGCTTTTATTGGTTATTAATAAAAAATAACTAAAAACTATTTCCCATACATCAGGCCCTTTCATTTGTTATTCTTGTAATAGGAGCTGAACTGGAAATTATTATAAAAATGGCGGCATTTAGGTTATTGTGCATTGTTATGAGAACCAAAGGCGCACGCAACATTTCATCTTAATAGGACTGAAAAATGGCGAAACTAAATAAAAGTTTCTAAAGTGAAACTATGATCAATATATTGTTTTATTATTTACATAGTACAACCTTCGTTAAAGTGGAGCCTACTTCAGACCTTACAAAAACTACCATTTACTGAATCCGCCAGTTTTTATTAGACGCCAACATAATTATCGCGAAATTATATTAACCTATATTCTCTACAGGCGGACCGCAGTTTGACGGTTTTTGTTTCTCTTCTTAATGTTTCGTTTTTTTTAATGATCTAAAAGTTATTATTATTTAAATAGTTGTCTTGGCCAACTTGCCAGATAAAGAGAGAGAGAGAGCACTCGACCGGTCATCGAGAGGGTTCAAATCCCACCTAGGGGGGGCAGGTGAATTTTTCCATTTGAATTTTTCCATTTTTCAAAAAAAAGATCTAAAAGTTGTAATACAGAATTATTAATTTTTTTTTTTTTTAATTACTAGGATGGCAAACAGCCTGTCAGATACTAAGAAGCATCACAACTACACAGAAAAGTATAAAATAAAACTAATAAGAGCCTAAATCACTGGTCTGAATTTTTTTGTATACCTTTGTATATCTTTTATAGAACCCTCAACCTGTGGTCTCTTGACTCTACGACTTGAGGCCAGCCCCCTTACCACCAACTCTTATTGCGATTCAATAACTGAATAGAATGCTTATTCATTCCAATGAATAAGCGACTCTCTTCAATTTGAAATTGAGTCGCTTATTTATTGATTTATCTATTCAATTTTGAAATTGAGTCGCTTAGTTATTGAATCGCAATAAGAGTTGGTGATAAGCCCCTTGATCATTTCAATTCCGATGTAAGACGAATTCCTTGCCAATGGTGAAAACAACTTCTTTCTTTAGAAAACGCAGTCAGAGGTGAAGTCTTCATGCTCAACTTGAATTACAAATCATCTTCGAATGACAAACTCGATGGTCGAATGGTTAGCAATGGCCACTTTGACTCCGATGTCGCGGGTTCGATCCCCGTGCAAGACAATTATTTGTTTGCATGAACATGCCTGTTTGTCTTGGTCTGAGTGTTTTCTATGTTTTATGTTAAGTATATATTATATAAAATGTATATCAATTATCTAGTACCCATTCTTCTCCGCCTAAAAATCTATCCAACACTGCACTTAATTTTTATTTTTATTCTGAATGTATTTGTATATTTAGGTATACACCGGTGGCAAATGATACTAATTTTTGTATGATGTGTAAATCGATCTTTATTCGACGAGAACTTGTGGTGAAGTGAATATTGTATGGAAGGCGGCGGAACGCCCGCACGCATCAGCATCCAGCAGCTACGCGACAAGTTGTTGCTATTTAGAAGGCTGCAGGCGTTGCGCCGCGACATATTCCCCGCCGTTGAAAGCTTGCTTTCAACACTTCAATTCTTCAGGTGTAGGTAGCGGCAAATTCGAACCAACGGCCGCCTCACACATCCCTTGGGAGTTTGATGTCTGCCACTCTTGAATCGCCATCCGGGCCAGGAAAAAAGCGTTTAATGGAGGAGAGAAATCCTCTTGCAGAAGCACCATATCGCCTACATTCAATTGAGACTTGTTGCTTCCCCATTTTGTCCTCTATTTAGCGTAATATATTCTATGATCCTTCATCTATTCAGCGGTGTGATTGAATTTTGGATATAGAGCCGATGTAGATTCTAAGTATATTAACGTATTCCTTTTGCCAACGTTTCCAAAAATGTTGTCGTATCCTTTGTCAGTTGTTCATATCGATGCAGTTGACTTTCCTTGCGGTCTTCTAGATTTTGCGAAGTTATTGAAGTCAGCAATCTCCCAATAAGAAAGTGCTCGGGAGAAAGGGACTGGAGGTCATTAGGACAGGATCAAAGAGGACACAAGGGGCGACTGTTAAGGATTGCATCCACTTGTGCAAACAAAGTGAGAAGTTCCTCAAATGTAACATGACTGTTTCCAATGACACGTTTTATGTGGTGTTTTGATGACCTAATACCAGCTTCCCAAATACCGCCGAAATGTGGAGCGCAAGTATGAACATAAATTTAATGCCTTGCTTGCAAAATCAGATAGCTGTTCACTATTATTATATTTATATTATTATATTTTAGAAAATGGCCAATTTAGAAATTTCCTTTGCTGCAGCCACGAAATTGCGCCTAATTTCACAACATCTCTAGAAGCCTCTTCGCGCGACATGAAGCGTCGAAGCTACATAACAAATGCACCTTTGGTGAGATCGCTTACGGCCTCCAAATGAGTGCATTTGTACCGCAAACAAACAAAAAGACACATGTAAATTTTGATTACGCGATTTCCATGACATTTTCGATTTATTATATTAAATAAGCCAGGAAATCCGATTTCGTTTGGAACCAGCTGATCCCAATAAAATTTTTAGTCGTCACAGCCTTTTGCAGCGTAATTTTATATACAACAACTGTTTATAAGATAAATTTAGCTTATTCCACTTTAGTGTTGGAATTCGTTTGAATCTTATTTCTAAAATTATAAATACGTTTTTTAACTACATAATTTGAAAGTGTATCCTAGCAATCAGGATTATCTATTAATGACAATTTAGTACAGAATCTACCATATACATCTTTGGTAGTGTGAATAAGGAAGTGTCTTTCGATGCACTTGTCCTTCTCACTTATAATATATTTGCACGAGCCTTCTCAAGCTACTAAAATTTTGTAAACATAGTTTCAAAATTATTTTCTTCGAATTTAACAACCACTGTATGATTACAGTGTGTTGCAGTATTTAAGTTTGTAGGGCATATAGGACCAGACAATAACCAACCCAATGCTGAGTTTGCTAACTTTGGTTTATTTATGCCGAGGTTACGTCTTTCGGTACCTAAAATGTCCCAAAATAAATCGGCTCCGATTAGCACATCAATTGGAGCTGGCTGATAAAACTTGGGATCAGCCAATTGAATGTCTGGAGGTAACCTTAAAGAATTAATATTAACTGGGGTCTTTGGCAAGTAACCCGTTAATTCTTTCATAACAAGACATGATAGACTTGCATTGAATTTGCTATTTAGTGAAAGAATTTTAATATTGCAACCTTCGTCAATATTGTTAGTTGTATTGTTCCCTATTCCTATGACCTTTAGTGAGTCAATTGGGAATGAATTTAGCGCTAATTTGTTCTTTAGTGATTCTGTTATAAAGGTTGATTGACTGCCACAATCTAAAAGAGCACGAACCTTCGCCTTTTGATGGGTCAGTGGATTCATGACTTCAATGATAGCAGTTGATAGAAATACTTGAGAAGAATTGTGATTAGAAAAACTTACGATTGATTCATTGTGTTCATCTATAGCAACATGATGATTAACTGAAGCCATAGGACGATGTAGCAAGCTGTTATGCTTCCTTTTGCACTTACGACATGGTCCCATGCGACATTCACTCACAGGATGTCCCTGTCTAAGACAATTTACACATAATTTATATTTAGATACATCTGCCATTTTTCCATCAATATCTTTAGACTTAAATGCCAAGCAATCATAAATTTTATGATTATCGTTGCAAATTATACAGGTGTAAACATTAGGCTTATGTTGCTTATTATTGGTAGTTGCAAATGATTTTGTGTAAGCACCTTGTTTATGTTGCTGATTGCTTGGCACAGAGTAATTACGTTGCACTGATGCATGCATAGGCTTAAAAGTATTAACATCGCGCTTGTTACGGCTCATAGATTCAAGCACGTCCGCACGGTCTATCAAAAACTTGAAAAACTGTTCCAAAGTTGGCACATCACTGTCTACGTTATTGCGACATTCCTCCCACTTCATCAATGTGTTACTGTCCAACTTAGAACATAGCATAAAAATAATTAGAATATCCCACTTATCTGTCGCTTGCCCTAAACTGTTCAAAGCACGTAAATTTTTTGTAACATGATCGACTAAAAATCTCAATGATCGTTCAGATTCCTGTGGAAGTGGCTTAATTGTAAACAAAGAATTTAAATGTTGATTTATTAACAGTCTTTTATTGTTATAACGGCCACAAAGCAACTTCCAGGCTTCACTATAATTGGCAGAAGAAACTTCAAGATTTGAAATGATCCTAGCTGCATCTCCCTCCAAATATGAATTCAAATAGTGAAATTTTTGAATTGGCGCAATTTTAAAGTTGTTGTGAATAAGACTCTCGAATGTGTCTCGGAACTCTAACCACCGAAAATATGAACCATCGAAGCGGTTTATTTGGATCTGAGGAAGTTTCAATCCAACCTCTGAAATATCTGCACAACATGTATTCCCAACCGCCGAGTTGCGACGATGTTCACATTCGGAAGCCTTAGAAAAATTATCTACCAAAGCCTGAGCGGTAGCTATGTTTACAAAAATATCTTGCTCAATATTGTCACGCTCATCGACCTCCACAGAAATATTGTCGGGATTTAAAACCTCTATCTCATTTTGCAAGTCATCAAACTTTACCGATAATGTCTCAAACTTAGCCAGTTTAAGCTTCAATTCTATTATTTGAATGTCTGTTAATTCAGTTTCTATAGAAATACTATTTAAATAATGCCTAAATTTTGTGATCTGACCCTTAATAGACGATCGTTTTGTTAATAATTCCCGTAGTCGAAACATATTTGTAGATGGCTTATTATCATCAGGCATTATGAATAAACAAAACTAATAGTAAATAAAAAATAATCTACAAAAAAATAAAATAAAATTCTCACGCTCCTTATTCCGACGGTACTTGCCGGCCAGGAAACCGGTTCGCGCGTGCTCAGCTGATGGTCCAATATCAGAGGTAAGTGAAGTAATAGGCTTGCAACAACGCTTCGATATAGTCCTGGAAACGTTCGGCGAAAAAATATTAAAATCGGGTAAATAGGAGCCTTAAAAAGTGTGTTGGCAAGTGGTTTGGCAGCGTTGGCAACGTGCGTCTTGTAGTCCTAGTAACAAGATTGTATACGCTACAATAAATGCTTACCATCAGGCGGTCCGCATACTTGGTTGCCCGTTGCCGCCAAAATGGTATGCAAAATAACGTTACGTGTCAAAGAAAGACGTTTAATAATAATAATAATAATAATAATAAAAACTCTTTATTGCACCAAGAGATTACAATCATAAAATATATAATACACTGAGAGAGTACAATAGGCGGCCTTATCGCGATTGCAATTTCTTCCAGGCAACCTTAGCATAAAGGAAAAAATAATTGGTAGACAAAGGTAGGTGGCGCATGAAGATATAACATAGAAACTTAACAAAAACTTATCATACATAAGTACACAAGATACGGTACATAGAGATACAAAATTATATTGAATATGTCGTCTGCATGAAGTAGAAGAAAAAGTTCATATCGAAAGATAATAGCTTTTAACAAGGTGTTTAAAATTGCTTAGCGTTTGTGCTTGCCGGATTGAGAGCGGTAATGCATTCCAAAGGCGAACAGCCTGAACAGAGAAGGATTTGGTTACAAAGTTAGAGGAATGAGAAGGTGTTTTCAGGCGAAAATAAAAGGCGTCGCGAAGAGTATGACCTTCACTGTGGACGTCTCTGTGAAACGAAAAATATTCTTTTAAGTAAGAAGGAGTCGAAGGATTAAAGAGGATAGAGAATAATAGGGATAGAATATGCAAATTTCTACGTTGTCGGATGGGAAGCCACTTGAGTTGCGTACGAAAGTTAGAGACATGATCGTATTTACGAAGACCATATATGAAGCGGATGCATAGGTTCTGAAGACGCTCAAGTTTATTGAGTTGCTGTTCTGTAAGGTCCAGGTAGCAAGAGTCAGCGTAATCGAGGATGGGAAGAAGTAATGCCTGTGCAAGCGCAATTTTAGTGTCCAACGGAAGGAAGTAGCTAAGTCGTCTTAACGAGCTGGCGGTTGAAAAGATCCTCCTACTGACTTCGGCCAACTGAGGGGTCCATGATAAAGTTCTGTCGAAGTATATGCCCAGGTTTTTTACTTTTTCACTCAATTCTATACGCACGCCGTCGAAAACAATAGGTGAAAGATTAAGCCAATTTATTCTTGAGATAAATCTGGGACTGCCAATGATAATAGCCTGTGTTTTTATCGGATTGACTGTGAGCCCATGCGATTTACTCCAATGAGAAATACGAGACAGGTCACAATTAATGGTATCTATGGCTATGGAAATATCGTCGATATGAGATTGGCAATAGATTTGAAGGTCGTCGGCGTAAAGATGGTAGGATGAGCGAAGTTGCAAAGTGATAGAATTGATGAACAACGCGAATAGGAGAGGAGACAACACGCCACCCTGAGGCACGCCAGCAGACGTATCACACCACGAAGAAAAAGTATCTTCAATACGAATACGTTGCCTACGCCCATACAGGTATGAACGAAACCAGTCAATTACGATTGGAGATATGTTAATAGAGCATAGCATGGCTAGGAGTACGTCAAAATCTACACTATTGAACGCATTACTAAAGTCCAGAAGTGTCAAGACCGTAAGTTTCGAATTCTCCATACCGAAACGAATATCTTCTGTAATTCTAATAAGTGCGGTAGTCGTGCTATGACCCGGGCGGAAACCAGATTGAAAGGGATTCAAAATATCATTTTTAGAGAGAAAACTACTAAGTTGTTGCTGGATAAGTCGTTCTAAAACTTTAGAAAGGAAAGGGAGTATGGAAATAGGACGATATTCAGAAAAGGAACAAGGATTAGCTTTTTTAGGCAACGGTGTCACAAAAGCATCCTTCCAAATAGTTGGAAAAATGCCAGAGTTGATACTATTATTTAATAATTTGGTAATAATAGGAAGAATGATATCAAGGATAGGAAGTATCATAGCACGACTAATATCATCAGCTCCCACAGCATTTGACGTAATAGAAAGTATGCTCTTCTTAACATCACAATCGGAAAATTGACTAAAATGAAACGGTGGGAAGTCGGGAGTTGGAATAGATGAAAGATGATTTAATGTATCATTTTTGATGCTACCACTGAAAGCAGAAGAAGACGAGAAATGTTTATTAAGAGAATCAATATCTATATTATTAGGAGAGACATTATGGCTATTCCTTCCAACTCCCAATGACTTAAGAAATTTCCAGACTTTGCCTGGATCTCCATTTTCAACAGATTTGTGAATGTGGCGACGTTGAGCTATCCTACACATCTGATTACAACGGTTACGGGCACGTATATAATGGTCACGATACCTATCAGGATCACGTTTATATTTTGATTTCAAATAATTTTTCTTTTTTATCGCCGATTTAATGTCCTCAGTTAGCCAAGGCGCAGGAAGATATTTCACCCTAACAGGACGTATTGGGGCATGTTGGTCGTAAAGATGGCTTATGTTGGAGTTGAATAAAGTAATTTGTTCGTCCACTGAAGGTACGCCAACTACAGCAGCCCAGTCACAGTTTTCAGCATCTTTACGTAATTTCTCGATATTAATAGCACTAAAATTACGCTGCATGAGAATTTTCGGTTTGTTTCTAGGAGGACGGAGTTTGAAAGAGAGAAATAACAAGTCATGGAAAGAAAACGCATCAGCAGAGCGTTGCCCATGTTTATGAACAAGATCTGTAGAGGACACGAGGATTAAGTCCAACAGTGAAGGCCTACAATTAGGAAAGTTATGAGTAGCTTGGAGAGGTAGAATGGAAAGATTACAGGATTCAACTAGGGAAGAAAGAGAATTGGAACGATGGTCGTTTTTCAGAAGGCACGTATTAAAATCACCCATGATTATGGTATGATTAAAGGAAGGACAAAGGTTCTCCAAAAGTGTTTCAAACGATGAAAAATAATTGATAGTTGCAGAAGGACTGTAAAAAACACCAAGGAGGACCTTAGAATGAGCCAGACTAATTTCAATAAAAAGATATTCAGAATCGCCAGTAGGATTAGAAGTGTTAGAGGAAGAAACTATTTTAAATGGAATATGGGCGCGAAGATAGATAGCGACACCCCCACCACCCCTCCCGATACGGTCGTTGCGTATAAGTTGAAAGCCAGGTAAACAGTAAGAAGTGGAAGGAAGACAAGGCTTAAGCCAAGATTCTGATACTAATATAGCGTGGAGGTTTTTGATATCAAAGCTAGTGAGCATATCATTAAAATGGGCAGGGATGCTTTGAGCATTTATGTGGATTGCATTGAAATTTTTAGGTGCATTAACAAATATACTATGTAACTCTTCATTCAGCGGCATGTGCGCACTATGGAAACTGTCATTGGAAGCAGATGAAGAGACAGAACAAAAACTATTATCGGCGACAGACATATTCTAATACTATTTAAAGAAAATTGAATAAAACGTAAATATAAAAATAACAATATAAAAAAAAGAAAAAAAAAATACAAAATCATTACACTACCTGCTAGCAGAAAGGTTTACAACTGCTACAATGATTTGTTAAAAAATAAAAATAAAGTAATTAAAATACCTATATAACATTTACTAATCAAATAAGTAAGACTTAAGTAAACATTCAGACTAATTAATTTAATTAATTAAATTTGAAGCTTAATACAATGTAAAGAGAGAGAGAAATTTAACATTGAGTCACGCGAGTAACGACCAAGTATCCAGAGACATAAAATAGCGTAAAAAAAAAAGACAAAAAAGAGCTAATGACATTCGAGTGCTTGCCAAAATAAAAAAAAAAGAGAAGACTGCCAAGTGACAAACTTTGACATTTGTTTATTGAATTGAATTGTTTTGATTGTGAATATGTATTGTCATCTACTCATCGTCAATAAATAAGCAAAATTATTTGGAATGTGAAATTGAAATACCTACATGAGTCGAGTCATAACTGATTTAGTAGAAATACCCGTCACCCGAATAAAAATGAGAACAAATGTTAGCCGCATAAAAGTGTCATTAGAATGCTTACTTAAAACAAACTGTGCGATGGGGATCCCTTTATTTTCTTGCACGTTTGGGACGAGCTGTGTGACTGGATGCAACCTTGCTAGTCGCCGAGTCCGTGGAGGCGGCCGGGGTAGGGGCTGCAACCACCGCCGTTGATCCAATCAGTTGATTAACGTCAGAAATAGAAAAAACTCGATGCTTCTCTCCATCGGGACTCAAGACGATAACAGAGCCATCTCTGGTCCAGCACTTTGTCACTCCAAAATGCTTACGCGCCGCCATGAAGGCATCGTGGCGCACTTTCGTCAGAAATTCCGAGAGGGTGAATCCACTGCCTTTAAGTGATGTTTTGGTAAACCAAATCTGGCTCCGGATACTGACATCCTTCAGCTTCAAGAGAATTGGTCTGGGCTTGTCATCAGAAAAGTGACCAATCCTGTGGCAACGAGAAATATCTGCTGTGGAAAAATCTGTAATTTTGAGTTTACCCGTCACCATCTCGACCATCTTCTCAGGAACATCTTCGTCACCATCCTCTGGAACTCCATGCACCAACAACATTTTGCGGCGCGTACGCATCTCGAAATGATCCAGTTGCTGCACAATAAGCTCCACTTGCCGCTGCAGAGTGTTTAGTGTGGCAGTCACAAATATTTTAAAGTTGGTAAAGTCTGAATCGATAGAAGAAAGAGTGGGCGTTGGTGAGGTCGTACTGGCCTTCAAGAGTTGCTGCTGGAAGTCTGCCATCTTAGTGTTGAAGTTATCCCTTAAGTCGTTCACCGTCTGTTGAATATGTACTGCTGTGTCCATTGTATATGTAGTGAAAGTAGAGAGGAAATTTATTTGCTGGCAGGTATGTCACTTATTTAACATATGTTTTCCATAAACTTATGGCAAAAAATATTGTAAATAATAAAGAAATAAAATTATTATTAAGAGCAGTAAAACTTTTAGTGTTCACAATTCCACAGCTACCCACAAAAAAAAAGACAATAATATTTTAGACAAAAGGAGGATTGGACTACACTCCCCACGCTGGCCGATGTTTTTTATTGTAGTTCCCTTAGTCGCCTTGTACGACATCCACGGGAAGAGATGGGGTGACCCTATTCTAGTCTGCCGGAAATCACACGGCCAAACTGTTGTGGTGCACAATATTTGGAAATATTAAGGCTGCCTAACGAACCCCAAAATGTAACAGATTTTAGGTACCTACTACACCCTAACGTTAAGTAAGCGATAACCTTAATATTCTTTACAAAACACTACTTTAAATATGACTTAAATTTTGAAAAATAATAATTACGTTATTTAATTTGTAAAATTAATGTTAATTGTAAGAATAATTACAAATTTAATGTAAAATAATTTTTATGTTCACCTATGTAGGTAGGTATGAATGAAATAATTCGATGCAAAATTTTCGAATTATTTTTCATAAATTTTGCAATTACGTTAAGAAAATCACTTTTATTTGCACAAGTGAACTAGGATGGATAGAAAGTGGATGGAAAATAGATAAGAAAGGACACTTAACTTGTGTGGGCTTCCGTGCTGATAACTTCTTGATCGCGTCGTATTATATATATTTCTTCGGAATTTTTTCGTAATTTTGCGATTGGTTCTTTGTTGTTCCCCTCATGGGCCACCAATATGTATATTTAGGTATACACCGGTGGCAAATGATACTAATTTTTGTATGATGTGTAAATCGATCTTTATTCGACGAGAACTTGTGGTGAAGTGAATATTGTATGGAAGGCGGCGGAACGCCCGCACGCATCAGCATCCAGCAGCTACGCGACAAGTTGTTGCTATTTAGAAGGCTGCAGGCGTTGCGCCGCGACAGTATTAATGGCCCAAACGCTGCTCAACTCAATATTTATTTACACAATGGTAGAGTCTTATTATTAGCAATAAGGCTGCACATTTAATTGTGTTTATCATTTTTATTAAGCTGTTAGACTCCCAAATAAAAAATAAATAAAAATAAAATAAACATAGTACAAACTTTGCTTTGTTTGGGACTAGATCGCCCTATGTAATTTGTCCAGGAATATTTATTTTATGTATTTCTTAACTAGACTAGACTATTACTAACTAGACAATCTAAGATTAGATAAACTAAAAAAACAATGAGGCCATAATCGAGTAAGGAATGTGACATCTCGGTAATAAATATATACTGCTTAAGCATTAATGTCTAACGTGTTTAACGGCCCTAAGCTCCCGTGGGTACCATAGTTTTCACAAATAGCCCATTCGGATACCGTTGTTGGGAGGCCATTTTATACCTTTTTATACCTGATTCCGAGAAACTGTTTCGGAGCGTCGGAATCAGCCTTTTGGAAGTGATTACCCTTTTTAATTTAATTTCGACACGAACGTATCAGACATTTACTTAAATTAGCCATTCATATAATTTTCTTTAATTATCTTGTAGAGTTTTTATACTATGTCGAGTAGCAGGTAAGGTCCGCCTGATGTGAAGCGATTACTGTAGTTTGTGGCTACGGTAGGTTTTTTTTTTGTGATTGCAGCCTGCAGGTGTTTGCAAGTAACACAAAAAATGTGGTGTAAGCGGCTCACTATAGTCTTTGAGCCAAAGCCAACCTCACATGCACGTGGTGCACCTTGTCGACTAGCGAAAGAGGCTCTGGCGAATGAGAGGTAGGGTACAAGCATATTTGTAAGCGACCCGATTGGGGAAGTATCTCCACCTCAGAGAAAACCGTAGCCAAATGACAATTACCTTGCGGGATGTTGTGTTCCTGCGAGTGAGTGAGGTCACCAAAAAGGTAGGAGAAAATAGAAAAAGTAAATAGATCAAACCCCCAACGCCAGCGTAACAACCCCTCTTTTCGTCCTAGTTCCCTCACTCACTCGCATTGCTTGTTTGGAACCCGACGTGACATTAAATAAAAAAAAAAAAAAAAAATAGGATGTGATCATCCCATTTTTTTTGGTGTGTGTACCACGTGTGTGGTACGTGAATACGTTATATGCACTAAAATTATCTCAAAATGGCAGCACTTCCCACTCTCTCGTACGCGATGTTCAATAGTCCTTACTTAGCGTAATAAGTTCTTTGATCCTTCATCTATCCAGTGGTGTGATTGAATTTTGGATGTAGAGCATAGATTCGAAACTACAACGCCAAATTGTATCCCGCCATTTTGTTATCATTAGATTCTTTGGATTCCCCCCTAGGGTAGCAAATTTAAAGAAGTAATCACATCAAAACGGAGTGAGATCACCCCACTCAAACAATCATCGGTTGGGCAATTTCCGATGGATTTTTTTTAATAGTGTTAGAATGGCTAACAATGACTATTTGACTATTTTGACTCCGAGGTAGCGGTTTCGATTCCGCACAAGACAAACATTTGTGCTCATGAACATGTTTGTTTGTCTTGGTCTGGGTGTTTTCTATGTATTTACTAACGTAAAAAAGTAAAACGTAACGTAAAACTTATGTAAAAAAGTACATTTATCAGTTGTCTTGTACCCATAGCTTAATAAGCTTTACGCAAAATTTGGGACTAGATGTCGCTGTGTAAATAGTCCAGAAATATTTATTTCTTTATTTATTGGCAACATTGATACGGTTCATGATCCTATGTGGTCTATGAACCATACAACATGTATTAGATCCATCTACACAGTTTCGACATGAAATATGAAATCATGTTTTTCTAGTTTCGCTAGCCAGCAAAAAGTCTGCAGTGTTCCCACAGACGCCGTTACTCTATCATATCCACATATTTCTAGCTAGCCAGGTCGGTGCAACCTTTCACCGCGCAGGAAAAACCTACACTGCCTTAACAGACCTATGGATATTATTTACAGAAAAACTGAGGCCATGAAATACGCGGATGGACCGTGGGACGCAAAGAAAGTTCGATAGACAAAGAGCCTGAATTTATATAGAAAAAAATATACGGAAAAGTGGGAACAGTGGGAACGAAGGTATAACGAAGTGAAACGTCGCATCATAGCACGTTTCGTGTATTACCACAGAATAAGAAATAGTACTACCTATACTTACTACATATTACTTTACCTCCCCAGTATTGTATAGACAGTATAAAGTCTTTCTGGAAACGCGGATAATCACATGTAATGCTAAATATCTATCTGATGCTGGTCAAATCTAAAATGGATGGAAAATCTACCGTGTCTCATAATGAGTTTAACATAATCCACAATGACTAAAGATAATAATTTTTTTTATGGTAAAGTTTAGGAATACCTACAGAAGATATAATATGCGTCGTCGTTAAAAAACAAATAAAATAAAAATATCAAATAGATAGCTCAAACGAACAAGTAAACAAACTATTGGTCAAGAAATATTTTATGTCACAATTCAAATGTTCAATTTTATCGCTGTAAATATCTGAATCTAATTACAATAATATGTAATGACATAGTTAATTCTGATTACAAGGTAGGTATTACTTATACATTTAAAAAAAAAGCAAATCTAGTTTACTTCGGGCATCATTGCTCCCTTGCATTGTATAAAAGAGACGTGGCATATGAAATGAAGTTCATGCTATATTTACGAGTATTGTCGCTAATCTCGTGGCCCTCCACTCACGGTACGACACTCTCGAATGAGTATTTTCTCACGATCTCCAGCGTCGCCTCACATTAGCAGTTAGTTCAAGTCACATCCACTAACTTTGTAATAATTAGCTTTTTACTACAAAAAACTAGATCTGATACACCTAAGTACACGTAGAGGTATTACGTCGAAATGTAGAAAAAAATTGGATGTGGCTGCGTCATGGATACGGCCGTGTCTTGTGTACGTGAATACGTTATATGAACTAAAATTATCTCAAAATGGCAGCTCATACCCCTCCCCCGCACTCAATGTCCATAGTCCTTAATTAGCGTAATAAATTCTTTGATCCTTCATCTATCCAGTGGTGTGATTGAATTTTTGATGGAGATGATAAATTTGTAGCTGCAACACCAAACTGTATCCCCCAATTTTGTTAATATTCGTTTTTTGAATTGCCTCTCTGTGGAAGCAATTTTGAAGACGTATTTACGTCAAAATGCCAGACAGCAGTGTTTTTGTTTTAAGGTTCCGAATGAAAAAACGAACGTAACTCATATAGGATCACTCGCATATCTGTCTCTAACATATCCAAACTTCTTAGTAATACCACACCCCGGCCACTCCATATAAATGTCACGTCGTTTACTACTGCATAAACAATGAAGTCTGTGCAGAGCGCGAATGAGCGTGTGTGCGTGCGGCGCCATACAAACCGTTCCAGATTTGTCTCAGAGGGGAGGTGAGGTCGACACGAAAGAGCGGCAGGGAGTGACCATACTGTACGTAGTACTATTACTTATACTGTGGTAATACTTTTATTTCTGAAAGCAATTTACGTACCCAATACCTACGTAGCCTCACAGAAGAAGTAGACAAAATCTTATATAAGAAATTTGATAAGAATTCGCAGATCTGTCTAGTCTATCTAACTGACGAGCTCGGTGGTTGAATGGTTAGCAATGGCTACTTTGATTACAAGGTTGCGGGTTCGATCCCCGTACAAGACAAATATTTGTGTGCATGAACATGGCTGTTTGTCTTCTATGTACCTATTATATGTATGTATGTATTTACAATAAAATGTATTTAGGTACTTATTATAATATCAGTTACCTAATATCCATAGTAGCTTTGCTTAGTTTGGGACTAGATGGCTGTGTGTAAATTTATCCAGAAATATTTATTTATTTATCTAAAATAAACCAGTTGTAGCGGGGTAGGTACTATAACCAAAGTAATCTCTGCTCTTGGAACTGTTCCTAAAGCTGTTCGTCTCTGCGCTTGGACACGAATATACTAAGTATATTGAAGTTGCTGGACTGAAGATATTAGGAATCATCAACGGTGAGTATAGCTTCTCATTTCAATCTTTCACTTTGCTAAAGTCGAAGATCATAACGAGTAATAGCAGCCTGATGCTAAGATTTCGAGCCGGGCTGGGAAAGAAAGAAAGAACAAGCTATGACCTACCTCTCTTTTCGCCAGAGCCTCTTCTGTCCGTCAGCAGGGTGCACCACGTGCAGGTGAGGTTGACTTTGGTTCAAAAATGAACCACTTACACCCCAAAGTCCTATCTCCATGAGTTTAATTCTTCCCTAAAGTAACCAATTCATTTTTTAATTATATTGCTACCCCTACCGGCATGTTGTCGAGAGGGTAAATTCAACGGAGAATGACGACGGACGCTTTCGATTGAATTGGACAGCATTTAAGTAAAGTTACGGGGTGTGTGGTTAAAACACTGCTCCCGAATAACCTAGAGGAACATGACTTGATCAACGACCATCAAACGGATTATGTCATGGTTGCTCGATTGATGATCTTCTAGCGTATCTCACACGCTGTTCGACAGTCATGGCGAGGTATTGGCTGTGCTGTGAGCCATATCTATATGGCGATGTCTGTCACCAGTCTTCTGTTGAAGTTGTCGTCTTATGGCATGGCCTGCCTTAGGATGACTTTTAAGATTGCAATTATAATATAAGTAGGTACTTAACCTATTTACCCATTCGGCAATAATTAGCAAAATTTTTAAAAACAACAATATTTCTTTGGCCGCTGGCTCTGAATTACTAACCATTATTCGAGTTAAAACCGCTGATAGTAAAAAAATATCATTATACATAAATGCCCATTCTCCAAACAAGAATTTCATCAGAAAGTTTTTGCAAGATCGCAATTTTCGGAACGCGCGACCATCATTTCGAACGCGCGGGAAAAACTTAAAGATGGCGGGCGCTGGTCTGATGCAAATTGAGCGCGGAAAAAGCTAGCTGAGTTGGTAAAAAGCAAGGAACTCATAGTATTTCATCGACGTCGCCGCTTATTGAGCGGGGTAGATGTTTTTGCGTGGATTCCCGCTTCGAGCCACGGCGACTTTTTGCAAGCCATGGAGTCTGGGAAGCCGCCGCATCTCGACGCGGGCAAAAACCGAACGAGACCCGCCATACGTTGGTAACCATCGCAAAAACATACCGACTGCGACATACGGATAGAATTAATGCGGCGACTCTTTAATTTTCTTCAAGAAAGCGCGGGAGGAAATGGTGTAATGAGTGTTGCCAACAAAAAGTATTATCTGTATAATGGTGTTGCTCATTTATCCAGTTTATTTTTCTGCTAGTGAAAAAAATAATGACGGACTACCTGAACATAAATGTATTACTTGGTTCATTAGCTGTTTTTTTTAATAAGATTGTCTATCACATCATATCTATTATTTATTCACATTATTCACATATTCAACAATAACTACTAAGATTACCCACGTCCAACTTAAATCAAATTAGAATTTCAGTGTTATTTATAATCAGAAAGTTAGATACATGTCTTTTCTAATTAGTTTCCTACAAGATGTTTTTCCAGTTTCATCTACCATTCTAACTAATAAAATGTACCCTCTCCTTTAATGCTATGAGAATAAATTTCAAAATTTCTAATTCACAGTATCTACCTAATAGGATGACAGACGAAATTGAAAAAACGTATCAAGAACTCTGTACGTTTCTAGTTTGCCGATTAAATTTATATCTCGGAACTCGAAAATAGGCTATTTGACCAACTTTTTTTTCGGTTTTCTAGGTAGGTAAGGACGTCACAATAATAAAACCACACGTGAAAGAATTACTTTCATAGCACAAAAATCTCTCGAGATGTGTTAATTTTGAAAATTACAATTTTGGACTTTCTCGAAAACGCTCCATACAAAAGGCTACTGAGTTATGACGTCACAGGTTTGTATTTTATATGCATCAAATCAGAAATTTGTACCCCGGCCACTCCATACAAAAATGGCGCTTTTGCATGTAGTAACCAAATGACGTCTGTACACGTGCTTATGTTTGAGTGACGTTCTCTAGGGCTGACATTATTCAATTATTAGTCGGACATGTACGGGGGTGTAAGTGGTTCATCAACATCTTTGAACCAAAGTCAATCTCACCTGCACGGGGTACGCCTGCTGACTGACAGACGAGGCTCTGACGAAAATAGAGGTACGACATAGCGTATTTTTTAAGCAGCCCGACTGACGAAGTACTACCACCTCACAGAATATCGCAGTCAAATAACAATTTCCTTGAGGGTTGTTGTGTTCCTGCGAGTGAGTGAGGTCACCAGAGAGGATGGAGTTGCTGCGTTGGCAGCGGGGATGGCAGCGCGCGAGCGATATTTAATGTTGCGAGCGTTAATATGGTTACGGTAACCGCTTCACATCAGGTGGGCGTAGTGAAGAAAAAAAAAACGTGTGGCTCTCGGGGACTGCCGCGGTAAAGCTATTGCATAGCATTTTTTATCAACTAATGCTCGTTTGCTCGTTCATCCATCTATCCAATCATTCGTCCATCCATCCATATCCATTCATCTATCCATTCATCCATCCATCCATCAATCCGGATTGGATGGATGGATATCCATCCATCAATCCATCCATCCATCCATCCATCCATCCATCCATCCATCCATCCATCCGTCCATATCCATTCATCTATCCATTCATCCATCAATCCATCAATCCATCCATCCATCCATCCATCCATCCATCCATCCATCCGTCCGTCCGTCCGTCCGTCCGTCCATCCATCCAATTTTTTACTTTTCATGTGTACATGTGTTCTTACATCCATCCACTGCACAAGTAACTCTCATCTTTTACATACTCCCATATTTTAAATTGAATGGAGTATAAAATACAAGCGACGTCAATTCGCACGTTGTGGCATTCCTTGCGAACGGTTCCAAATCGGTCTCATATGGGAGGTGAGGTCGACTAGTGAGAGCGGCAGAGAGTGTCCATACTGTACGTTAGTACTATTACTTATACTGTGATTAAATATTACGTTTATGTAATTAGTATCATAATAAAAGTTACAGTATTTTTATTGCTTGTCCAATGAAAATATAATTTTTTAATAATTTCATTCTTTTAAAATGGACTTTCCCGCCAAACTTTGATCGACCCGAATGAAAGTTTGCAGATCGTTATAGTTTTGTGTATTTTACGATATTGTTAAATAATTTATACAATTTTTGAACGTTATCAAATAGCATATTCTCGGCCTAAAGTTTCCAGAAAAAGTTAGTACATTTTCAGGTTTTACTTTACTAAATATTTTTCTATTTTTCTTCAAGTGTTAATGAAAAGTCAGAACTGTGAGTGTGTGAGACTCGCTCGCTTTTAGCGGAAATTGCATTCTTTTTAAAAGCGGGCCCGGGGCCCGCCTCTTATTTCCACCACTGTATCTCCTGTGTTGCTAGGATTAACAGCGGCGACCACCAAAAAGGCAATGAACAATGAGGTCCATTGCAGTCACGGATGATAAAGCTACGGCTGCACAACGAATTTAATCCGAAGAAATTATATTAGGAGTAGGATGTTTATGGAATTTGACTTTGAATTTTCGAAAGCATTAAAAGCCTAAAGTAATGGCAGTCAAGTGAAGCTCAACTGCAATACACCACGGATTTTAAATATCTAACGCTATTGAGGACCTAACACATTGAGTAGTTCTTACTTGTCTAAATGCTTGGTAATTCTCCATTGTTGCTACCAAATCAGAATAGTAATACTACCTTGCATGCGCCATGCAAGGAATTCAATTCAACATGTCGTCCCGCTCCACTGCCTAAGATCACACTCCCAGATAACAAGGCGTGCTGTTTTATAGAATTCATGTTCAACATTTTAATATGGGCGACGGCACCATAAATTAAATCTAAGGACGGCACTAGTTTAAACGAGAAGAGTTTAGCCTTAAAATTGGCGTGCCCAGTAACGGGGTGCACGGGGTGATTGACTTCTGACCGCTTTTTACTTATTGAATCTATCAGAATTATACTATAAAATTGACGTTTTTAGTACTTTTCCCTATGACTATATATAATAACTATGACTATATAAAACGAAACATTTTATGTGCTAGCACAGTGCTATAATGACTAATGAGGTAAAAATATTTTATTGTCTTGGTAACAAACTGAGCAAACGTTAATTTTAGATTTACCTGCTAAGCTATGATACGATTTTCGTGTGTTATGAGATGTCGCATTAGCTGTTTCCAATATGATAATACTTTTATTACGTAAGCCTAGCTACCAACCTAGGCATTTGTAAAAATTGTAACACTAAAATATCATTTAATTATGAGGATATTAAAAAAGAAAATCTCATCTCGTCTATGTTTTTTTACCATAATTATTTTAACTCCACTGAAGTTGAAGTTTAACATTTCCACATAAAAAAAAATAAAAAAAAATGCATCATCATCATCATAATTAGCCTGTACTTAAGTATCCACTGCTAGATACACGCCTTTTCTAATGCTTTCCACCATATATGATCCTCCGCTTTCCGCATCCTCCCGCTTCCAGCCATTTTTTCAGGTCATCAAGGATAGCGCCCAAAGCTTCGTTGCAACATACGTGGCATCCACTCCAGGATTTTCCTCCTCCATTATGCCATCGGTAAATGTGGCCGGCCGACTGCCACTTCATGTAAGTTGATTTTGAGAGCTATGTCGAATTCGTCTGATTTCCTCGTTGCTCGCTGTGATACTTTCAGCTTGTGAATCAAAAAAAAATATACATAAACAAAAAAAAATTAATGTTGAACGGGAAAAATAGTAGACGCCTGAATTAAATATCAGAGCAAATACGTAAAAACAGGAGATTTGTCCCACTTGGAAAAGGTAATTATGGGGAGGGGGGAAGGATTCATTAATCTGGTTTATTATTCTGCATAACGAGGAGAAAACATTTCGTGCTTGACTGTTTTTACGGCAAACTTCGGGGAATACTCAAAGCAGTATAATTTTCTTTACACTACGTTGAGTAGCAGACAAGCATACGGCCCGCCTGATTGAAGCGGTCACCGTAGCCATATTAACACTCGCAACATGATATATCGCTCGCACGCCGGCACCTCCTTGCCAACGGAGCAACTCATTGCTTTCTGGCGACCTCACTCACTCGCAGGAACACAACAACCCTCAAAGGAATTATATTTTTCTGCGGTATTCTGTGAGGTGGAGGTACTTCTCCATTCGGGTCGCATACAAATACGCTGTACCCTACCTCTCTTTCATCAAAGCCTCTTTCGCTAGTCAGAAGGGTGCACCGCGTGCAGGTGAGGTTTGCTTTGGCTCTGTATGTATTTACATAATTAATGTACTGGTACACGTGCTTATAATATTTGTGAAATTAAATCCTCCTGTCAAACAAACATACGTCCCACCTGAAACAAAGCTGTTGCCACAGTCTATAGACGGTTGCAATACATTGAGAAGTGCCAGCATGCTTACACCTCCACTGCTAATGCAGCATCTCTTAACATCTGGTCACCTCACTCGTAGAAGTATTAAAAAGAATATACGAAGTACGCTACTCGATCGTCAATTTTCCAATTTTAAGTTATGAATCTTAGTAATTTTCACTTGTTTTAGATTACGCCAGGTGGCAAACAAGTAGAAACGCAACAACCCTTATGGCAATTGTTATTTCGCTGCAGTATTGTTAAATTGAGGTACTTCTGCAGTCGAGCAGCTTAAAAATACCCTATGCCGTAGGTACCTCTCGTTTGCCAAAGCCTTCTAGCTCAAAGATGTTGGTGAGCGGCTTACACCCCAACTACTATTTTGCGTATTCTTATTAACTACCTTTGTATAATCTGTATTTCGAGCCTTCATCGAATGATTATAGCAATCTCGCAAGGGAACTCCAGTGGCCATCAACCGGCTCAATCTTTAGACCCATGGTAGCATGTGGGATGAAGAGTATTAAGGGGCCATCCATAAATTACGTCCCATACAAGAATAAGAATAAGAATAAGAATATTTTTATTGTTGAACTGGTAATAAGTCAGATGTTATACAATAAAATTATGTCACAGCAGTTCATACCTGTGTTCAGGCATACAATATTACACTCATGCATAATATATATTTAGATATATAGATTCTTTTAATTTACATTTCATACATTCATGGTTATATGCAGTAACAACTTGTCTTATAAATAATATTGTTAATTTATGTCAGAAAAGTAAACGTACATTATAAATGAAGAAGTCAAATTGAGATTAAATTATTAAGTATAGTCATATTGTAAACGTTTATATCTTATTTTTGTCATAAAACTCATCAAGGCTGTAGAATACACTTTCAATTAACCATTTTTTTAAGGTAGTTTTAAATCATGTACCAGTCAGATTTTTGATATCTTTCGGAATTCTATTGTAGATACGGATTGCAGTTACATATGTACTTTTTTCGTAGATTGTGCATCGTATTAGGGGCGTAATAAGACGATCCCTATTTCTGGAATTTCTATTAGACACATCAGATAATTTAGTAAAAAAATCCTCATGTTGATTTACAAACATACAAATCTCTAAGATGTACAGTCCAACCAAAGTCATAATTTTTTTATCCTTAAATAGTACTCTCAGCGTTTCGTCATTCCTCATACCAAATATTGTTCGAATACATTTTTTCTGCAAAATGAACGTTTTATAAGCATCAACCGTGTTTCCCCAGAATAATATACCATACCGAAGTAGAGGATATACATTTCCATAATATGCAGTAACAGCAACGTCAATAGAAGACACATTTACCAACACAGAAAGAGCATAACAACAACTACGAAGTCTATTGTTAAGTTTAGCTATATGATCCTTCCAGATATTTACGCCTAAAAATTTAGTGCTGGTGACTTCCTCTAATTCTACATTGTTAATTGTAATTTTCAAATTTGTCACAGATTGATTATATTTCCGAAATTGCATTATCTTGGTCTTACTGATATTTATATTTAAGTTCATGTCACCTAGTCTTTGCATTAAATGTTGTGTGGTATCAATTACGTCAGACTTTTGCTTTACAATGTCATCTTTGTCATTAACAAACAGAACTGTGGCGTCATCTGCAAACATAATACATAAGTGACTTGTGAAGTCTGGGACTTCATTTACGTATATTAAGAATAGTAGTGGCCCCAATACGCTGCCCTGGGGAACACCTAATACAGAGATTGCTTCATCAGATTTTATTATTTCAATTGACCTACTAGCATTATTATAACTATTTAGAGCAACAGTTTGACGTCTATTTTTAAGATAAGAGGCAATTAGGGCATTTGCCACCCCTCTGACACCAATGCGATCCAGCTGATTTAGTAGAATATGGTGTACCACGCAGTCAAATGCTTTGGACATGTCTACAAAGAACGCCGTGCAATACTTATCATTATTTATACCCTCCCATAATTGTTTCAAAAATGAATAAATGGCTAGAGTAGTGGATCTGTGGCTCCTAAACCCATACTGGTCGTCATTAAATTTATCATTTTTATTTATGAAGTCAGCTAATCTATCATATATAATTGTTTCAAGTATCTTGGAAAAACCTGGAAGAAGCGCTATTGGCCTGTAGTTGTCTGCGTTTTCTTTAGAACCCTTTTTGTGTTTCGGTTTTATCGGACTGTGTTTAAGATCATCGGGGAAGTTTCCCGACTCAAACATCAGATTGCCAATATAAGCTAAAGGAGTAGCTATGTACTTAATACTTTCCTTGATGACCTGTATTGATATGCCATCAATACCACAGCTTTTTTTGTTTTTTAGCTTCCTGACAACTGTAGTTATTTCCGACTCATCGGTTGGTTTTAGGAATATACTATTTTGTTCCATACTGTGAATCGGTTTATAACTGCTTTTGTGATTATTTCCTTTGTTTTGTGTACTGTACAAGTTATTTAATAAATTTGCTATGTCTATAGGATTATTTATATGTGAACCGCTGTGGACTAGACGTTGAATGGAGTTATTGATTTCATTGTTATTTGTATACTGATTTATTAGACCCCAGGTGGCTTTAGTCTTGTTTGTACTACGTTTGATATAGTTAATATTTGTATTTCGCTGTGAATATCGTATGACTCCTTTAAGTTTATTTTTATACTTTGTATAATATTTAATCTTATTATCTGTTCTTGTCTTTTGTAATTCAATATAAAGCTGCCTTTTTGTTCTACATGACTTAATGATACCTTTAGTTTTCCAGTTTGGCTTTTTCTTAGAGTATCTTTTACTTTGTTCTATAGGAAAGCACATATCGTAGATCATTTTGTAATCTTCTATAAAAGCATTGTAGGCTTCCGTAGGATCGCGTTTTTCATAGACAGATGCGAATGATAACTGGGAAACGTATTTGAGGAATAGTTTTAAGTGCTTATCAATTTTCCTTACGTTTATGTAGCAATAAGTTCTTTGATTAATTGAATTGTATGTCATTACAATGTTTTGTGCCGTATGATCCGATAGGCCGAGATTTAGTACTCCACATTCATAATCCTTATAATTAACTAAAATGTTGTCAATACACGTTGATGAGTCAGGGGTGATTCGAGTTGCTTCTTTTATAGTATGGTGGAATTTATTCAGTTGGAGTATGTCAATAAATGTCAAACTTTTTTTGTCATTTTTAAATAGGTCTATATTAAAGTCACCAGCTAGAATTATTTTATTTCTTAAATTGCGCGGTTTCCTAGTCAATTTAGAAAGTAATGTCTCTAACTTGTCAAAAAAAATATTTATATTTTTCCCACATCTGTAAAGGCATATAACGGTAATTTTTGAGTCAGGTAATGTTATTCCACAGCATTCAAAATCTTCATCAACAGATAGATCATGTAGCCAGGTTAATCTGTTGTAATTCATGTGTTTTTTAGGGTTCCGAACCTCAAAAGGAAAAACGGAACCCTTATAAGATCACTTTGTTGTCCGTCTGTCTGTCTGTCTGTCTGTCTGTCTGTCTGTCTGTCTGTCTGTCTGTCTGTCTGTCTGTCTGTCTGTCAAGAATTTCTATGTCGAGAATGCGTGGAGGTATCAAGCTGAAATTTGAACTGTATACTCAGGTCTACGGTCCCATGAAGTTAAAAAAAATTCAAACTGCTAAGTTTACGTAGAAAAAAGTTACGGCCGTTTATTGAGCAAAAAACGCATATTTCGACACACTCAAGGGAATCAAAACCTATAGGGTACTTCCCGTTGACCTAGAACTATGAAATTTGACAAGTAACATCGTTATATACTACAAGTACAGGAATAAATCTGAAAACTATACATTTGTAAATAGATCTTAAAAAATAGGGGGTCTATATTTTTTAGAGGGTGTCGAAATTTCAAATTGAAACTACTAGTTCAAATGGGGTATCATATGAAAGGGCTTGATGTACACATTGCAAAATATATTTTATTTATTTTTTTCGACGCATTATTTCTTATTTATAATGAAAAATATCAAATTTAATAATGATACTACGTACCTACGGAACCCTCGGTGGGCGAGTCCGACTCGCACTTGTCCGGTTTTTTATAAATATACAAACTCCACCACGTCTAATATTTTTACGAGAATAATGTTCTGCTAGTTCATATCCATCCAGTTGTACATGTATATGATCATTTCCTTTCAGAAAGGATTCTGTAAAACATAAAATGTCAAATAATTTGGAATTAGAGTCCAAATATATCTCAATTTCTTCTATTTTGGGCCTTATGCTTTGTATATTTTGATGAAAAATGGTTAGTTTACTGTCCCGAACGAAAAAAATCGGGGATGCCTACATTCCCAGAATTATTTATGGTAGAATTCAAATCCTTACTGTCTGCCAAAATAGGAATATTTACTGATTGCATATAAGAAATTGCGATAGGTTTAAAGTATTTGGTTATTTTTGGTTGGTTGTTGTGATGTTGTTGAGTATTGACCGTTTTGTTTGTATTCTTTGAGACGTTTTTTGTAGTGTTAGTTACCATGTGTCTTGTATTTAGTTGTGTCTGCTGCCTAGTGCTTTTTAAGTATTCCTGATATTGAATTTTATTAATTACTCTGAGAATCTCACGATGAATTAATCTGCTGGTACTTAGTCTATCACACATGTCCCTGTAGACATCGTTACTACATATGTCAATGTATCTTGTGTGAATAAAATTTAAACATAAGTCCTGGACCATAGAGTTTAATGAGTTTACAGATATATATTTATTGTTATGTATCTGTCCTATGAGTACATTTGTGTGACTCAACTTATTAAAATAATAGTATAAGTAAGATTGGAATTTTAGAGAGTCATAATCATTTGAACCACCTATTATTATCACAAAATCTCTTTTGTCAAAATTTTTACAAATCTCTAGGGTAGGTTGTAGAATATTATCTATTTGTGCGTTCGCTTTAATAAGGGAAAATATTTCATAGTTCTCACCTAGAAGTTGTTGTAGGGTATTTCTTACATTTTTACCGCTTTGATCTGCAAATATATTAATCTTCCTTTTAGCTTTCGGAACCTCAGTAGGTTTTGTATCCGCGGGAAAAACGTTTACATTTGAGGCACACGCTAAGTTTATAGGATCGCTTAACATAGACTCATGCGTAGTGTGTGGAGTCGAAATTTTAGAGTCACTCTGCGATATTTCTTCATCTTCCTTCGCAGTGAAGTTTAAAGTGTGTGGTTTTAAACTTCTCCTTTTCTTCTTAGTCCCATTTCTAGATATTGATTTTATACTTTTTATGGGAGATTGACATATATTTGTTAAAGTTTTTATTCTATTTCCATATTCAATTAAACGTTTTTTTAAAGCATAATTTTCACTGAGTATATTCTCAACTTCACTATCTGCCGCTGTGAGTAATTGTTCTAATGACACAATTCTGTCACGCAGTGATTTCACTTCTTCGTTCTCTATATTTGTCATGCTCGGGCAACTTCGGTTTAGATCCTCTAAGCTATCAGAAGTGGTCTCGTTTTCTTCTTCTATTGATAAAGAAGCAAATGAGTTATCAGTAGAAATGTTTATGATAGTTTTTTGTCTCTTCGTAACATTGTCTGTTGTAGCAAAATTTTTGCTACTGATTGTTTCACTGTCCCAGCAGGTCTCGCATTTCCATCCTTGCCTACTTAATTCTGTCATAAGTTGGTATATTTTTATTGTTACGCTTGTACATTTCAAATGGTAGTTGGTGTTGCATTTCAAACATGTCAAGTAATAATCCGTTGACTCCACATTTAGATTGCATTTGTTGCATTGTAGCACCATCTTGTTGGGAATCAGAGAATCTTAAGTTGTCGAATTAGATCCGTATTTTTTTTACTCTAAAAATACACGCCTGCGCTGAATTTCGAAGCCGGCACCGTATTTAGCGGCTGATGTAGAATGTTATGTTTCAACAATAACCAAAGATCCACAAAAAGCGATTTTATATGATGAACCCGCCTGGGATTCGAACCACGACCCTATGTTAAGTTTATAGGGTAAGCGTTCTACAGATGTGGCTAAACGATGCTTAAGTTTCGTGCCGAAATATCATATCAGTACCCGCGTTCATTATCCGTTATGGAGCTCGTCTGCTACTGAGTCACAATTCTCGATTGTCCAGTTTATGCACTTTGTTTTTCACTGTCACCATCAAACGTTGATAATGTTTTTATCATTTATTTCACTTAACTTTGCACTTTACGAGAAACTTCATATCAATTTTTATAACTATTAGTATTATTTAGTAATAGATAAAGGTAACTGTATATAAGCTTAATGTTTACTATTTATTTAAAATTTTTAACACGGAGCTTTCTAATAATCATGCTACCCGGTGAGCGGGTAGCGGGGTCTTCAACGACGTTAAAGGAGTCCCATGTTAAAGGGGGAGGGAGGGGGTCGATGAAGTGTGACATTGTGTGACAAGGGGGTGGGAGGGGTCCTAAATTTCGTGACGTGACATTTCAAAATCTATTATAATCTAAGTGTTACCACGAACTTTGAACTATTAACGAAAAACTCAAAAACATTTACAACTCTAGATATAAATTTGCAAAATATGTGACGTCACACTAGGGAGGGCGGGGAAACTCACAAATGTGACCAGCTGTGACAAGGACGGGAGGAGGGGTCAAAAAATCATGAAATTCGTGTGACGTAATTTATGGATGGCCCATAAAGACAGCAAAACAAAATTTGTTTTGCTGTCTCATCTCTTTTCTCTCTCATCTCTCTCTTCTCTTCTCTTCCAGCCAACGTTTTATATTTAATATAAAAGGTTAAGGTTGCCTGGAAGAGATTTATAAAAGGGATAAGCACACCATTGCACATTGTCTTTATATATATGTATAGGTATATTTTTCTCTCAATTTTTGTGAAATTATGTTTATACAATAAAGAGATTACAACAACAACAACAAATGAGTCCGAATTCAGCGGTGCTCATAAAAATTGCAGATCCAGTGACAATCTTTCGGCTCAATTTACCGACGCTCATTATTTCTTTATTATGAAATATAAAGTACTCAAGACAAACAAATAAAACAAAAAAAAAGCAAGTTTCGTTTCGTTTCGCTTCGCTTCGTTTCGTTTAGAATGTGGCTAGTGGCTAGGGTAACCGCTTCACATCAGGCGCGCCGTATGCTTGTCTGTCACCCGACGCGACGCAGTATTAAAAAAAGAAAGTCACAAGACTCACAAGATATGTTCTTCCCGTATGTTGCCAAGACTACGTCACGACTTCGATTGTCAAAATCTGTCATTTTCCATATAAAATACAGCTGATGACGTGGCTAGTAGGTTACAAATCACGTGACTACATTTGTCGCTGAAGAACATCTTCGCAACAGTAATGAGCGGAGCACTTTTGCTTGGTCGAGGGTGTCTCTTCATAGCGTTACTGGCGCTACACCACTTTTTTCTAGTTTTTTGGTCCGTCGCGTCGGTACACGAAATTTGTTTTGCGTAGGCGTACTACAGTGCTACAAACTTATCTGACCCGGTGGCCAAATTTGGAACTAAAGTCGCCATCTTGGAATGTAGTATTGCCAGGTACAATTAATTTACTTACCGCGTATACACATTCCATTGAGGTGTATTTTTTTAAATACATATTATCTTGTTCTACACATATTTCATTTCTTACAATAAAAAAATCGTCAACGAGTTGTTTCTGTGCAATATTATAACTCTCTAATATTATATATTAGCTATGATCGCGACTTAACGTGGTCCATTTTTAAAACTAATCAACAAAAAATAAAAGGCAATTGATATTCAATTGAAACACCATACAACACAATTAATAAGTATATCAATGCTAATTTATTTTAACAGTGTATATATTTCTTTGATTTATAAGTTTCCTCTAAAACGGGCGGCATTTCGTTTAATGGCAGCACTTAAGTCGATCGCACCGCCCCCGCCACCGGGCCAGATAAGTTTGTGGCACTATAGAGATGTATGTTACATTTAAATCTTGTAAGGTGAATTAAAAAAAAATACTTTTTTCTGGACATACGATGTTGAAATTTTGTCTGAAAATGAAAAGAATTGTTGGCTAAAAAAAAAGTAGGTAAAAGCAATACATTTAGTGTGGGACTATGAGTGTATACGTTATACAGATACTATTATTTATAGACTTTATTTAATATAATTGTATGTCCTTTTAGATTTCCAAAAGATCTCTAAAAGAAAAATGGAGATTTTTTTTATTAACTAAAATTATTCATGGAAACCTACACATACAAGTGTTATTTGTTCGGAGCACTTCACTCCGGAAAGCTACAACAATGCTAATAACAGAAAGATATTGATTGAAGGTGCAATACCTTCTTTGCGACTCTGTCCTTGTTTGGCGAGTCATTATTTCTTTGTTTTTCTTAAATCTTTGACTACTTCAATATATGTAGTAGGTATACATTTAATTATTAAACCCGGGTACTTTTCCGATAAAATCAAATGAAGGATAAAAATTTAAATATTGACCCATTTTTGCCCCACAAATCCATTTCCAAATTTGAAAAAAAAAGTAGACCCACTCGAAATGTATTCGTCACTTAAACAATAAACTTATTCATTTTAAAAATCAATAAAAATACTAATTAATGAAAACCGTCTTAAGCGGGTTTTAGAAATCCCTACATGAGAATTTAGGCTTTTGAGGGCTTAATACTCAAAGTATTGATGTCACATAACACAATAAAGCTTATGGATATGGACCAAGAGACAGCTCAAAATCTGCCATGAATTACACGAATATCCAGAGTGTACCTACAGCACAGTATAAGACAAAGTACTCTGTGGTATATGTAATAGCTGTGGGAATAGTACATATAGTGCTATATTGTACAGCACAGACGGGCGAGCGCGTCGGGCGCGCCAAGATGGTGTCATATCACGTCACGCTCTTGCAACTCGCATTCAATATCATTTTTTGAACTGTTGCTGTAAAATTGCTGTATCTTCGTTATTTCTCGACGGATTTGGGTTGCTTTTATTATTTTTTATTTTTTTGTAAGTCATACAATTCTTACTGTTATCAATCCACATCTTTGAGTAATACTCAAAGATCCACATACTTAACATAAAAAGTGACTGCTCCTAATTATTTTTTACTACTTTGATAGTTATGTACTGAGAGACAACAAGCAAAGTCGGCTATATTTGTTAGTTGAAATCATAGAGTAAAGTTGAAATCAAGGACATTCAGTACTTATTTATTTCATGGTTGATTATAATAAACTCTATGATTTATTTATATTTTATGTTGCAAGTGGTCATTCATGCGTAAAAATCATTAATAATTGAGACTACGTACAAGTCTACAATGCAATACAAATGCAACTGTTTGAGTAGAAAATAAATGAGGGCGCCACCATCGTTTATATAGCAACACCAATAATTATGATAACTGATCTTGTTGATATATATTTTTTTTTTTTTATTTATCGTATCGATAACTTAAGTTTAAGAGTACCGTTTAAGTTACAAAACCTCATGATTTATAGTATGTACATCCGAAAATTTTCTACCAAATGGGAAAAGCTCGTAAAATCACGAGTAACTTACATACCTACTTATTATAATTTACATTTATTTTAAAATATGCGTGTTGGTATAGTAGGAATATTTATTAGCATCATTGTTAGTGAGTGAACTGTATTAGCTAAATAAAACTGGTTAATCTTTGGAATAATGAGTTATAATATAGGTATTTAGATGCGTTTAGTACAAAGCCGACACAACGGGCATGCTGCGCCTCAGCGGCGAGCATTCTCCCCTTTACTGTGGAAGTACGTGATATCGACGACCGTGACGTGCGCCTTCCTTCTGACTCTATGAGCGACACGGCGTCGCTGGGAGTCATCAGCACCGTGCCGGCACCACATGCCGTGGGCGGCGGCTGCATCTCCTTAGCCAACGGTGTCACCGCACGTGGAGCGGGCAAAGATGAGTCGCACTCTCGTGGCGGTGGCGGCTCCTGCATTTCCCGTCCACTGGTACTAGGGTCTTGAGTGAATTCAGGTGCGGTCGATGATGGAATATCACGTTTACTTGCAGTTTTCGACCGAGTATCATAACCCATGCTCCAAAGATTTAAAATACGCGGAGAAGGACCAAATGTTAGTGAGTGAACTGTATTAGCTAAATAAAACTGGTTAATCTTTGGAATAATGAGTTATAATATAGGTTTTTTTTTTTTTTTTTTTTTTTTTTTTTTTTTTTTTTTCCCCTTATGGCATAATATAGGTATTTAGATGTGTTTACTACAAAGCCGACATTAGAACACGAAAAGTCACAATTTCATATGAAAATACATAGACAATAAAAAAGGTAATTTAATAATCTTACGGCCAGTCCGTAACAATCATCATTTCAGCCTTTTTCACCCACTGCTAAGCCTAGGCCTCTTTCATCGCAGTCCGACCCCGGACTGTCTTGTCAAAGTAAGGGATAATAGAATCTCGTTATGGTGCGCGATTCTTGTACTTGATTAAAAATCGCCGCTATCAGGTTGCTTCAAAAAGTAACTTAAACTCCATTAACGCAGAAACATAATAGTTTGCTATTGAATTAATAAAATAAATTGAGCAACGACAGGATTTCTGACATTTTTCATCATATTCTAATTAAAAATGAAGAAGAAACATTAGTATAAGTTGGGATATAAAAGACACGTATACCGGGCCGTAAAACCAGTAAAAAAAACTGAAATTCAAATTTGTTTGAAGTTTCAACTTTCAACGATCATTCAAATTCAACGCTTTTTTTGAGACAACATGAAGCATTCTGTGTGATTTTTCATTATATTTGTGTATTTCGAATTGAATTGAAAACATTGATTGAAGTGAGAGTTTTGTTTGTGTTGTACTTTATGTGTATTGCTGCAAGATGACGTCGGAAAAACCTTGCAGAAAGGATAAAAACCAGAATATCCAAGTGTTTGTTAGGTTGAGGTAAATGACTCATAAAATCTTTATTTTCCAAGTTTTATTGTGCTTTTCCACAATATGCATTTAAACATATTATTATTCTTTACAATAAGCATAAAACTCTTTGAAGCATAGTGTAAACTTTGGATTTTAACAAGGATTTAACCACTGTTCACCATGGCTTGCTAGATTCTATGCAACTGCAACCGCCTCACTACAACATAACTACATAATACATATTAAAATAATGTTTCATACACAGGTCTTATTTTTTGTAAAATACTGAAGGAAAAGATAAAATAAACTATCCTACTATTGTAAAGAAATACTGTTTCCTCCTATATAATACTGATTTCACTGGATTTTTTAGTTGTTCTTGTAAATTAGCTGCTGTCTGTGATTCCACCCCATGTTTACAGAGTACTAGGATAAAACTATACTATGTGTTTTATTTATGTATTCCGTAATTTTTTAATACATACAGCCGTTTGCCTGTGAAAGAATTACAATTATGTATATGTTATAGTAAATATCTGAATCTAGGCGTTCCTATGTTTGACTAACCTAAGGTACCACCTCACCTCACCCTCCAAAAGCAAGTCGAGCCTCGCTCGTATTGTTAGCTCGAATTTTGTCGATCACAAGCTAACCCTAACCTAATCTCGACTTGCTTTTATGTTTAACTAGTCTAACCTTGGAGCGCCTTGATTTCGGGTTATGACCATAAAGTTCCATATTTATAATATTAGTACATTCGGTCCTTCATGAGCGAAACCTCCTACAGCAACTCTTATCATGGTGATAATCACATTTCCAATTTAATATGACTTGTGCACGTGATTCATGACTGTTCTTGATAAAGTATCTTTTTTTATACTACATTGAGTGACAAACAAGCATATAGGCCACCTGATGTGGAGCTGTTACCATATTAACGCTTGAAATATAAAATACTGCTAGGCATGGTTGAACTGAGTCCTGGCCTATGGCCTGGCACTTAATGGGGCGTTGTGTGAGACTCCCATGTGGACCCCATTGTGAACTAAAATACCCCACTAACAATAATGTTACCGAGGATTTATCACACATGTTATAAGTGAACTGCACTTGGAAATAGATCTGTCCTATGACAGAAAAGGGCCGCGAGGCCCTTTTCTGTCAAGTACAAGTAGAGGTGGGCGAAGTAGCATCAGCGATGATGCTACTTCGCCCACCTCTACTTGTACATCAATGCTTCAAGTCAAGCATGGTGTTTAACCCTTCGAGTGCCACGATCTGTCTACATACAGCGCAAATAAAAATCCCAGACTGCAGATGCTCGCTGAAAAAATGCAGTGTTTTTTACACTCAAAAATCATCTAATAACATAGCGGACATTGTTCCAATATTTATGTTACTTTAGCATGTCATATGAGGAAGGAATGAGCTAATGATATATGTATTACCTAAGGTAACTTGTTTCATCGCAGCACTCGAAAGGTGCTCCCTGTAAAATACCCATGGCAGAAACACACTTGTTGTCATTACTCCTTTTGTAATCACCTAACAACAGTCCCAAGCAGTGTTGCCAACTCCAAGAAACTAAAAAACAACAGGTCACCGTTCAAAAAACAGGAGAAAACAGTAGATAAATTTTAAAAAGGCAGATTTCATAGTTTCCTCATACAGTTCAAACAATCACCTACTTTTATTAGTTACCAGAACTCGCATACATTAGAATATTGACCACAACATAATAAAAAACAAAAATCAAAGTAAAATTATTTCTTCATGTAGCTTTCTGTGGCTTCAAATGAGCAGTAATTGGTTATTTTTGATGTAGTATGAAATGTATGTCAATATTCTGTTGCGTAATTTGGTTTTCTTAATATTTATAGCTGAAAACAATCTTTCCATAGTGGCGCTGCTTTGTGGTAGGCATAAAAGTGTCAGCAATTTTAAAGTTAAAATTTTTGCAATTTATTATAAATGGCGGGATCACATATATTTCACAAATTCAAAGCTTGAAGGCTGTACCCACAACACAATACGCAACATTACGCAATACAATAGGGCTTTAGCCTGTAGCTGTCTTACACTGGGAATATGACGGATTCCCTCGAATCCCGCCAAGAGTCGATACTGCCATCTAGTGTCACTGCTATTTATTACATAGTGGTTATCAAAAAATATTTGTATAGTGTAATAGGTGGCGTTGACTGGTAATTGAAAAACAGTAAAAATTAGGAATGAAACAGAAAACAGAGGCATGAATATGAAAACAGCAAATCTACTGTTAAAACAGTAGGGTTGGTAACACTGGTCCAAGTGCTAACAAAATGCTATTTGGAATGGACTATAGTACAACATTCCTAAATTTGTTGAATTTTACATTGTTTACCATTCTTCTTAGGTAGATGAGGATTGTCTTCTTAATAATGTTAACTGTATTTATTTTTTTTTGTTATACTACGTCGGGTGGCAGACAAGCATACGGCCCGCCGTACCGTAGCCATATTAACGCTCGCAACATAAATATATAATATCGCTCGCGCGCCGCCACCCCCGCTGCCATCGCAGCATCTCCTTCTTTTCTGGTGACCTCACTCACTCGCAGGAACACAACAGCCCTCAAGGGAACCGTTATTTGGCTGCGGTATTCTGTGAGGTGGAGGTACATTCCCCAGTCGGGTAGCTTACAATTACGCTCCCTACCTCTCTTTTCGCCAGATGTAGCTTTATATAGGTCCATGAGTTTACAATGTATTAATCCCAAAGTATAGATGAGTTCCTGCTTTATAAATACACTTTTTTTCCCCTCTTTATTTAATTTAGGGACTTTGGTCTTGAAAAGACATATTAGTCTCATTGTAATGAAAATACACTTATTTCTTTCATTTTCCAGACCCCTCAATCAGCGTGAGAAGGACATCAAATCGTTAGGTGTTGTTGAAGTGGTGAACAACAAAGAGGTAGTTGTGCGCCAGTCGCAACAAACCAGCCTTACCAAGAAGTTCACATTTGATAGAGCTTTCGGACCGAACACGAAACAGGTTTCTATAGTTTAATTCATATTTTCATACTTCTCTCTGCATGCAGAAAATGTCCTACATTATGATGATCATAATGTAATTGATTTAAAGGATATATGCATGCCAAAATGTTGAGTAACTTTTGACATAGTCAAATCAGGTCATCCCATCGGAAATTTCACAAACTCTTTCTTTTCAGATGCCTTCATTCTAATGTCTATCTGTATGCCAAATTTCAACTTATCAGTACAGTGGTTTGAGTTGTGCGTTAATAGATCAGTCAGTAACTTTGTCTTTTATAAACACATTTTTGAATCTAATCAATGATTTTCTTGTTAAAAATCACTTGATATTGTGTATTCTACACAGGCTTTGCAATTGGACCTTGTAATGTAGAATAGATCCAACCAACATTTTGTTACTTTTAAGTTAAAGCTATTTAAAGTTTAATAGGAATAAAAATATCACACAATATAACTGCTATAATCTGTTGTGAATATATAAAACTCGATTGTTTGTCATAGTTTGTTGGTTGGATCTATTCTGCATAACAGAGTCCAATTGTTAGATGTCTCCGACTTTAACTATTTATTGTGATTTCATAAACTGTCAATTTCACTAGTATTTTCATAAATTCCAGGTGGAAGTGTACCAGGATGTGGTTAGCCCCCTGATCGAGGAAGTTCTAGCTGGGTATAACTGCACCGTGTTTGCATATGGACAGACTGGCACAGGGAAAACCCACACCATGGTTGGGGAGAACATGGGCGAAGAAACTACTTGGCAGAATGTTAGTAATGTATTTTTTGTTTCATGAACAAGTAACATCTAGGTAGCTTTTGCGTGCGAAAAGATAGTGATAGACAAATAAACAAATATTCCTGGATTAGTTACACAGCACCATGTAGTCCCAAAATAAACAAAGCTTCTAATATGGGTACTAGGTAACTGATGTACATACGTACATTTTTTGACGTGATAACGTCTTATAAAACGGTGGATGCCGGCTGCTTGTACGAAAAAGCATCACTCATTGTCACGTTCCGTCTGAGCCGAGAGTGCGAAATAAGCGATAGCGAGGCACGATCGGCCGTTGTATTCTTTCATATGAATACAACGGCCGATCGTGCCTCGCTATCGTATATCACGTAAAATTATCGTCTGTAGACTGACTTCACAGACAACCAATTGTTTTTATATATACATAGCTATCTACCGCTGTAACCATGATTGAGTGCATTGCATGGTTATGGAGAACATGCTGGACACACTTACACGTCACACCTTCACTTTATATAATATATCAATATAGATTTTTTTTCGTTTCAAGTCATCTTGCTAATTGAAACCCATGGAAACATTCCAGGACCCTCTCGCAGGCATCATCCCTCGAGCCCTGAGCCAGTTGTTTGACGAGCTGCGCATATCGAACACTGAGTACACGGTCCGTGTGTCGTACCTGGAGCTGTACAATGAGGAGCTGTTTGACCTGCTGTCCTCGTCGGAAGACAACTCCAAGCTGAGGATCTATGAGGACGTCACAAGGAAGGGATCCAATATCGTTAATGGTTTGGAGGAGATCACGGTACGTATTCTTAAGTTTTAAATTTTAAATGTTTAACACTGAGGCTGACGCGCGTAGTATGCAAAATATGATATTCAAAAATTCGGTAAATTTTTGAAAATTATATTTTAAATAATGTCTTCTTTGTTCTTTGTCGCTTCACTCATGCCAGAGTGTGAGGTACAGATTGGATTACAGTCAAATAATTAAACGTCTTAGTCGGATTATAATACAAACTTTTGAATTTTGCTTATTGCATAATGCTTCTTTAAATGTCTTTTCTTTTTCAGGTATACAATAAGAATGAAGTATACAAGATAATGGCCCAAGGACAAGAGAGGAAGAGAGTAGCGTCTACACTGATGAATGCTCAATCAAGGTAAGTGGACTTTGCACTCGACTGCACGCTTAAAGATGTGGCTTGCGCGGGTCTATAAACTTAATTTATTAAATGTCTTTTATTCTTGATAATTAAGAAATTAAGGACGGATGTCCTGCCACAGTCCTGTTCAAAATAGTAATAAAACATGACTCTTCTAGAATAGATGCTTCGATTTAGGGGGCTTGATTTTTCTTCCATTTACTCCTATGTATCTCGTGCTTCGGAGGGTATTTTCAGCGGTCAGTCCCAGCTGTTGTCATTAGATGAAATTGTTAAGCCAAGTCAACGTTCATTAGGCGGGTTGTTGACTGCGGCTCAACCCGCAGTTGAGCAGCGTGGTGGAGTATGCTCTTAACTCCTGCGATTGAGGGAGACTCGTATCCCAGCAGTGGGAAGATATGGGTTGTCGACGACGTGGACTCCTGTCTATAAGCCTACACGGATAGAGTAGAATCGGTAGAGTACCGTTACACTGACTATTAGTTTCTTTTTTTTATCACGGGTCAAGTCCGGTCATTTCATAGGCGTGCGCGAGGATATGGATCCCTTTACGCGTAGAGGTCCCTTTGAGAAGTTTGATGTAATGTTGTAATTATTATGTAACTATTAGTTTCATTGTTATTCTTAGCGTCCTGGTAGCTCTATTGCAGCTTAGTAGCTTGTATTTTGAGATTCTAAACTATGTACTTCTGTTTACATATAAATTATTCTTCATAGTATTTTTTTCTTATTATTTTTCTTCCTACAATGAGTACGTACTATGATATCGCCACATTTTAAAATTCGAATGAAGTTTGACTGTTGGCTGACTGGAAGAAATCTCTAATGGGATAAATCCGCCATTGTACGATAAAGTGTTTTTTTTAATGTTTGTAATTGTGTATATGGTTTTTCTTGTATAATAAAGTTTTTACTACACTATACTGTATACTCTATGTACTTGTATTCACACTATTTTACTCTACCCGTGTACGCCAGGCTTTACCTCTCATTATTTGTGGTATATAATAAATTATGCATATACATATTTATAACAGAGAACCTCCTTTTTTGAAGTATAAATATCTACAAATAACATTAAATTTGCAGCAACCAGCCCAAAGCCAAATTAATGTCTTAGTAAGTGCCAAAAACTTTTGTATTTGTTTGTGTATGTTTCCTCGGCACATATATTTAACATCTAAGTACATTATGCCGAACATACGTGGTCGAATTTCCGTTTGATTAAGATTGCACTTATTGATTGATTAAAAAAGATGACCAGCGCATGGCAATGGTCGTCTACAATACAGCCTTTAGAGCCGCTGTAAATTTTATTTAAGTAAAACTCTTACTACAGGCGTCTTTACTATACTTATATCTGTGGCAACTGCTTTACATCGGATCAGGTGGACTGTACGCTTCTTTGGCACCCGGCGACGTGTAAATAAAAAAAAAACTGGTTGCACTCCGGGAGTGCCGGCAGAAGTGAAAACTGGAACATTAACGTTGTTTTTTGAATATTTTGTAATGGTTAGGGAATAATTTCGCACGAATTGCTTTATTTATCAGTATGAAAGTACTATCATTTATGTGGTAAAATACAATATTCATTTATTGCGCTATCGTACACAAACATAACATGACATGACATTTATATTACATTAAAAATAAACAGCAGTAGCAGGCATACATTTTCGCCGCGCGGTAGAAAGAGAGGTGGACATTACTTCCTCTCCTACGCCGCGCCGGCGGTCTACTCTCCTTCCGTCTTACGAATTTTCGATCAGGTCACGTGTCCTGACGCGAGTTTACATTTTTTACCCATCCCAAAAAGTGCACAACGCCGCTAAAGAAGTTTTTACTTCAATCTGGCGTCTGAAATACAGGCTTTGTCTAGTTTAGACGTCAGTAATCATATGTAAGTGTAAAAGTAAACCATGAAACTACTGTATTTTGTGTCAGTGTATTGAGAATTATTTAATTTTGAATAAATAATTATTAAATAATAGACAAAATTTTAATTAAAAATTGGGGTGTAAGTGGTTCATCAACACCTTTGAACTAAAGCCTACTTCACCTGCACGCGGTGCACCCTGCTGACTGACAAACGAAGCTCTGGCGAAAAGAGAGGTAGGGAGCGTAATTGTAAGCTACCCGACTGGGGAATGTACCTCCACCTTACAGAATACCGCAGCCAAATAACAATTCCCTTGAGGGTTGTTGTGTTCCTGCGAGTGAGTGAGGTCACCAGAAAGGAAGGAGATGCTGCGTTGGCAGCGGGGGTGGCGGCGCGCGAGCGATATTTTTTGTTGCGACCGTTAATATGGCTACGGCAACCGCTTCCCATCAGGCGGGCCGTATGCTTGTCTGCCACCCGATGTAGTATAAAAAAAAAAAACAAAACAAAGATAGGTGTAAAAAATGCGACGTAATAAATTTTCGGAAAATGTGGTACACATTGTAGCAATTTAATTGAAGGCCTGCTCACAGTGAACTTCGATCACGTAGTTTCGCCATAAGATCTCGATACTTATTATATTCTCTCTGTACGTGGTTTCTTTGTTAACTTGGGTTGGTTCCTGCAATATACTGAGGAAGCATATTCAAATACTAATAAATTCATCATGTATGTTATAGTGTGACATTTTCGGCAATATTACCGAAATTTGCCAGGGAAATTCTAAAAATCGAAAACAAATCAAAAATAGTGTTCATACTGGTGATAGTTTGCATGTTTTTAACATGTTTATATTATAAAGTTACTTGTACTTTTCCACTTTTTTGTATTTATTTTTACCGATCGGTTTCGCTTTTTACGGCGTTATCAGGGTATGGATGGTGTGATGGCAGGAAAAAGTAGAAAAGAGATAACATACATAGATTACATGCCCAACTTATTCTACCTTGGCAGGGGCGTCCAAATTTTTTTTTATCACTATATTAAATAACGGAAAATTACTTAAATTTAATTACAATAAATAATATTTCCAATGAATACAATACATAAATTAAGTAATTATTTCATTTTATATCAATAAATCGGTCATCATCATCACAGAACACTATCTTCATACCTAGGTAATGCGGCAAAAATGCGGCTAATTAAATGGAATATTACAAGTGATTTCATTATATAAAAACAAGTGAAGAATATTGTCGAAATTCCCTACTTATAATTTTCGTCGGCAATATTGCTGGGAAAGGCACATCTGTTCTAGTTACATTGTAGTTATTGTTATTGCAATTTAAATCTTGTAGATAGTGAATTATCATCATATGAAAAATGTCTGTTGAACAAAGGTTTCCCCTTCGATAGTAAATAATAAAAATTTGTAATAAAAACAGTCTTATTCATACAATTTGTGTTACAAAATTATAAATAAATAAATATTCCTGTACAAATTACACAGCGCTATCTAGTCCCAAACTAAGCAAAGCTTGTACTATGGGAACTAGATAACTGTTATATGTAGTTATATACAGTTTTTTTTTGTAAATACATACATATAATACATAGAAAACACCAAGACCAACACAAACAGACATGATCATTCACACAAATGTTTGGCTTGTGCGGGAATCGAACCCGCGATCTCGGAGTCAAAGTGCCATTGCTAGCCATTCGACTACTGAGCTCGTCGAATATAAACATAATATATGGAATATAAACACAAAAAATGGTACAAAATAAAAAATATAATTGCAGATCCTTAAGTTTTTTCTACAAACTTACTCCGTTATTTAAATCTGTTAAAAATATTGAAATTAAATGGAATGCACATCAAATTAATCTGATTGCACATCAAATCCTGCATTTCATGTTCCTAAGACAATTTATACCACGAACAGTGAAACTGTGGAATCAACTTCCTTCAGCGGTATTTCCGAACAACTACTACATGGGTACCTTCAAGAACAGAGTTTTCATTTTCCTTAAAAGGCTGGCAACGGATCGGCGACCCCTTGGTGTCGCTGGTCGCCATGGGCGGTGGTGCTTGCTTTCCACCAGGTGACCCACATGCTCGTTTGCCCCCCTCTCACATAAGTAGGTCAGGTTTTTAATGTATTTATTTGATGTTACGTTAAATACTATCCAAATGAAATTCTTTATTCAGCTATTGGGCTCTTAGGGACTCCCCACACTAGCGTCTTTTAGACTTTTAATGTTTAATCAGCGACCATCAACTACTAGGCTAGGCTTACACGTTTGTTACTTTTTATTTCCAGCCGATCGCACACAGTATTCACAATCGTGGTCCACATGAAGGAGAACAGCCCCGAAGGCGAGGAATTAGTTAAGATTGGCAAGCTGAACCTGGTCGACTTGGCCGGCTCCGAGAACATCAGCAAGGCTGGCTCTGACAACCCTGCCAAGAGGGAGCGGGCGAGGGAGTGCGTTAACATAAACCAGTCGCTGCTGACGTTGGGCAGGGTTATCACGGCGTTGGTGGAGAGGCACCCTCACATACCTTACAGGTGAGTTGACTCGTTATTTATTCATGCAAAACAGACAGCAGACGTTCTCTAGAGAAATTATTCAATTATAAATAGGTGCCAATTACGGGTTGTCACAAATAACAATAAATTGCGTAAAGATACAATTACATCTACATTCCTACATATAAATTTGTCATAATGTTATTATTTATATATCATAAATTAAAGTAGTTTTTTTTTAAATTACATCATTATCATTATCAGCTTGTAGCTATCCACTGCTGGATATAGGCCTTCTCTAATGTTTTTCACCATCGATCCTTCGATTTTCGCATCCTCCCGCTTTTTTTTTTAAATCATATGTCCAATAAGGAGAGCGCCCAACGCGTCGTTGCGCCATACGGGGCGTCCACTCCAGGACTTCCCTCCCCCATCTGTCATTGCTGATTGAAGACAGTAACTTTTTTATACAATGCTGTGTGTAAATTAAGGTGGAACATACGGTCTGCTCGTTGCCGTTTTCCCGCTAGATGGCGCTGTAGTCAACATTTCTAGTTTATTTTGATTTACGTGTAACTGGAACATTTGTAAGTCGTAGGAATAGTTTTCGCGGAACTCGGACGTTACACTTTATTGACCTTGGTCATATACTTGCCTCAAAATTCACCCAATTCGACACATAATCCTATAATAACATCTGTCATTGAATATAGTTTACACACACAGACGTGAGCGAGCACTACGTTTACCACCATGACCACTAGATGGCGTGCCAAAATGAGCTGAATTATTTTATTATTTTATACTATGTCGGGTGGCAGACAAGCATACGGCCCGCCTGATGTGAAGCGGTTACCGTAGCCATATTAACGCTCGCAACATAAAATATCGCTCGCGCGCCACCACCCCCGCTGCTGACGCAGCATCACCTTCATTTCTGGTGTCCTCACTCACTCGCAGGAACACAACAACCCTCAAGGGATCTGTTATTTGGCTGCGGTATTCTGTGAGGTGGAGGTACATTCCCCAGTCGGGTAGCTTACAATTACGCTCCCTACCTCTCTTCGCCAGAGCTTCGTTTGCCAGTCAGCAGGGTGCACCGCGTGCAGGTGAAGTTAGCTTTGGTTCAAAGATGTTGATGAACCACTTACACTCCAAAATATTCAGTAGGAATATTCTCAATATTTCCATTATGGAAATATTGAGAATATTCCTACAGAATATTTAGGCAGAACTACAGAACACCACCTGCTACGACATAATTATGTTATCTACGATTGTGTTATGGAAATAAAAGTTATATTTATAGGTTTAAACTTTTATTTTATTTGATAAAAAGTAATATACAATGATAACGTAAATTCTAAACAAACTACTATAAAAATACAATTAAAACATAAATTATTCTAATTGTTGATTGCTTCCTCTGCCTTCAGTCTTCTGTCTTGAAACCACTGCTACACAGGTGCTGCAAAGGAAAATAAGTTTACTTAGTATATTTTTTTATTTATGTTGTTGAAGGACGATGTTTTACTAGAACAACATAATGGTATATTTTAGTAATTGAAAGTGATACAATTTATGAAGTAAATAAAATAAAAGGTAAAAGCTTTGTGTTCATACTGGTACATACCATTCAAATCTATACATTTCGCATTTTTTTGAACACGTCTCAATATTATTTCTGGCAGAATACAATTTTTAAAAAAGTCTAACAGCTTCGGTATCATATTCCTGATAAATTCATTATCTCAACAAACTTCTATCACAGTCAAAGGTTCAGTGACTGAAATAAAACATATGAAGTAGCACTTATCCATTTTGCTCACACGCATTTGTCCTTGAACCTGAAATAGATTTTAATTATAGTAAGAGAAAACAAGATACTGAAATAATTATAAAGTTGACATGCAATAGAATTATCAACTTACTTGATAGTAATAATCATGCTTTTTATTCATAACTAAAACATTGTTATCCAATTTTAGAGCAAAGTATTTCTTTTCTAGTGCAGCTGCCTCTAGGCTTTGATTTTTCCTCGCCTCATTGTAAAATTGTCTTAATCCACCTCGAACTCGTTTTAACGATTTGCGTGGCCCCGAATAAGCGTGTCGTTTGAACGCTTCACTGCTGGTTGGAACATACATTGAATACTTACACCTAAATCTGAAATAAAGGAAAACAAATTAAACACAAAAGAATATGTTACTTCTAAACACTCAGTATTTGAAAGAAATTGAATAGTAATTCATAACCATGTAATTAGATTGGAGTCGCATCTACAGTTATTATTATGACAGAATTGACAGATGATACAGATTTATTGTCCCAGATTGCGTTCGGAACTCGGAACACATCCTGAGAAAAAAGAACAATAAAATATCACAGTAATACTTATCTTTACATTCCTGGAATATATATGTACTTTAGAATATTGGCCGACGAAAAAGAAAATAATAAATCAGATTTTATTCAGTTATTTATTTTTATACAATAAAACACGTCTATTTGATGTGCAGATGTAATGTAAGTAACTCAATTATTTGTTTGTTTCTGAACGCAACATAACGTAACTTGGAAAATGTACAAAACAATTACAATGTCAAAAAGAGCGGAGCGGCAACCTTTTTTTCAACGTAGTGCATCTAGGTCAAGGTTATGAACGGAACGGCAACGTACAACTTTTCTACGAAAAAAGTTGCCACATAAAAATAATAAGTAATAAAATTGTTTACTTTGCCGTTTAGGGTCGACAATTTTATGTTATTATAATGTTTTTATTTTATGAAAGGTAGGAAAGGAAATAAATCAATTATTGTACATATATTAACAAAATAATGATACTTTCAGAATTAAAATATCGCCTGCGCGCCATCAAGCGTTAAAATTTCTAAGCTATCGCAATCATTTGTTTGTTTTGTTTTAACAAGCAAAATAAAGGTGGCGCTTTATTTTGTTTGTCGAAACTCACTCACACTACTAAACAAGTGACAATTTTTTCCTGGATTTCATTATTGTTTTCCTAAGTTAATAATGTAAGTTATTTCCTAAAAAGGTCAGACGCGACAACATTTCATAGTAGAAAAGTGATAAAATGATTCGTTTTAAACAAAGAGTGCCTTGTTTTCGTGTATAATCCCATCAAAAAATGTATGGACGGACCATCGGAACATGCACCTTAAGCGTATGGACGCTGGCATTACAAGCGCCATTGATCGCGCGTTTGCACTTCCGCTGCTAACTAAGAATCTCCTCATAATAATAAGTTTGGTGACTCAATCACAGGAACTCAGGTCAAGCTCAACATGGCGTATCTCTTTCGTCAGAGTTTCGTTTGCCTATCGGTAGGGTCTAGGGTGCACCACATACAGCCCCCCCTAGCCAAGTGTAATTCGTAGCGTAACGAACGTTAGATAGATCACGTGACATTTGTCAAAATCGAACATTTTAGTATGAGAATTGACAAATGTCACGTGATCTATCTAACGTTCGTTACGCTGCGAATTACACTTGGCTAGGGGGGCAGGTGTGATTAGTTATCTCTGTATAGCCTGTGGCTAATACTAACATAGAGTTTCAAAACATTTCCAATCTAACAAAAAAAAAATGTTTCCAGAGAATCAAAACTAACTCGAATCCTGCAAGAATCCCTCGGCGGGCGCACCAAGACGTCTATAATCGCCACCATCTCCCCTGGACACAAGGACCTGGAGGAGACCATGAGCACGCTGGAGTACGCGCACCGCGCCAAGAACATACAGAACAAGCCGGAGGTCAACCAGAAGATGACCAAGAAGGCCATACTCAAGGAATACGCTGAGGAGATTGACAGATTGAAGAGGGACTTGCAAGCTGCGAGGGACAAAAGCGGTATGTAATTTACACTATCAAATAATATATAGGCAAGATGCGTAATCACTAAATATTATAAAACAAAGCCAACCTCATCTGCACCTGGTGCACCCTGCTGTCTGACCAACGAGGCTCTGGCCAAAAGAGAGGTAGGGAACGGCGTATTTTTTAAGCTGCCCGACTGGGGAAGTACCCCTATACGCTATGCCCCTACCTCTCTTTACGCCAGAGTCTCGTTTGTCAATCAGCAGGGTGTAACACGTGCAGGTGAGGTTGGCTTTGCTTCAAAGATGTTGATGAACTACCTTCACCCCAAATCATCTTTCTATAAGTTTTGTTAAAAAAAACAATGATGCCATCATAAAAAGAAACAATAAGACACTGAAACATAAGATTTTCTGTGTCTAATTTGATAATTTCCTTTTCAGGTGTGTATTTAGCGAACGAGACATTTGCTGAAATGACTCTAAAAGACGAGGAGCAACGCAAAGAGATCCAAGCGTTACTCCTCAAGAAGAAGGCCATGGAGGACGAGCGAGATAGTATGCTCTCCATTTTCGAGGACCTGCACCAGAAGATACAGAGCAAAGACCACGAGCTGAACAACACGAAGAATAAGCTGAACAACACTAAAGTAGAGCTGATCAATACTAATAATGTAAGTTTACTTTTCTTTTTATTCTTCTCAGTATAATGGTGTCTACTGCTGAACTCCATGGCTAGTTAATTGATTCAGTTGTTATTTATTTATAGGTGTACAAACAGTCTTACAATAAATATAACAATTTTCATTTAAGTAGTATAAGACCAAAATTTAAGTACACACGGAATGACAAACATATCACGTGCGACAGGTTTCCATAACCTAGACAAGTGAAGTACAATGAATTTTTTTAGTATACAAATATGAACACTGTATTGATAAATCTGCGGAAGTCAAATTTATAGAGCAATTTGATCTACACTACTTTACTTCCGCCACCAATTAGTTCATGAAAACTACTGCCGACCGGCACACACCCACTACCGTAGATGCATGCGACTGCCGTGGCTGCTTTGGTCGTTTTGGCGAACCTCCAACATCTAAAACAAAAGAAACATTCGACCGCTGGCGCTCCGGCTGTCGTGGTCGTTTCTGCGACACGTGTTTCGCCTCTACGCGAGGCATCCCTCGTCATAGCATATAATAACTGCACGGTGTAAGTAGCTTATGCAAGAGCTATTTCATTCCCACTTTTTTTTTTGTTATTTTTTTGTTATTGTGTAAGGATAAGGGATGTGTTGATTAATATTTGGTGTTGGTAAGGGCCAGCATTGAATATTAATTAACATATCCTGATAGGCTTTGTATACAATATCTGGAACATAACTTGTTTGTGTAACGCTCCACATATCATATTATAGTTTAATAATAATGTGACCTACTGTGTTGGGTTTATAATAATACATATCATTAATTGTTACTATTAAATAAGTCGAGATTGTAAACCTGTTTGTGGTCCAAATTAATAAATAAAAAAAAATCCTCAGGCGATTTGTACATGTTGATCGTTAGAACAACCTACAAAAAAAACGTAGCCTAAAAAAAAAGTATATTTTTTACTACACGCAAAGTAGTGTAGATCAAATTGCCTGCCATTTCCATGGCTCCGCATGTCTCTCTATGTTCAGTATCATTATTTATTGTGCGTTGTACCCACCAGCTGCTGAAGTCGACGAAGCTCCACTTCGAGGAGCAGAAGCACCTGGTGTGGCGGCAGCGCGAGACGGAGCGGGTGCTGGCGGAGCAGGCGCGCGCGCTGCTGGCCGCCGCCGACGTGGCGACGGCGCGCGTGGCGACGCTGCACGACTCCGTCGACAAACGCAAGTACGGATGTAGCCTATGGTTCTACATAGAGGGTGTGGACAGGTTGTGATTGTGATGGTGTTTATAGGCTGTGGTAACTGCTTTCCATAAGGCGGGCTTCCTTATTTAGTAATAGTATTTTTTTATACTACTTCGGGTGGCAGACAAGCATACGGCCCGCCTGATGTAAAGCGGTTACCGTATCCATATTAACACTCGCAACATAAAATATCGCTCGCGCGCCGCCACCCCCGCTGCCAACGCAGCATCTTCTTTCTAGTGACCCCACTCACTCGCAGGAACACAACAACCCTCAAGGGAATTGTTATTTGGCTGCGGTATTCTATGAGGTGGAGATACATTCTCCAGTCGGGTAGCCTACAATGACGCTCCCTACCTCTCTTAAAATTATTGCTTAAATCTATTATATTAAATCTATTATATTATTATATGCTTAAATCTATTATATAATATAGACAATATTGTGCAAATTTCTTCACTCAAATTATTTGAGTGAAGAAATTTGCAGGAATGTACTGGGGAATGTACCTCCACCTCACAGAATACCGCAGCCAAATAACAATTCCCTTGAGGGTTGTTGTGTTCCTGCGAGTGAGTAAGGTCAATAGAAAGAAGATGCTGCGTTGCCAGCGGGGGTGGCGGCGCGCGAGCGATATTTTATGTTGCGAGTGTTAATATGGATACGGTAACCGCTTTACATCAGGCGGGCCGTATGCTTGTCTGCCACCCGAAGTAGTATAAAAAGAAATAAGCTTGCCTGTACTTACTGCTCCAAATTGATGTTTCGTTTCAGAACCGTGGAGTCGACAAATTTGCAAGTGACACAGACCTTCCGAGACGAGTCCACCCAGCAGCGATTGCACATGAACACACAAGTTCAACAGTTCACCTCCTCACTTGTTCAGACATTGAACGGACTTCTAGCTACCTTAGGTGAGATTCTTAGATTCTTACATTGGCTAAATTCATATTAAATAAATTAAACGGGTCACTCACGTCTTTTTGTCGGGAAAGCCGACTAGTTTCGATCTCAAAAGGAGACCTTCATAAGGGCGAATAGCCAGACACGTCCACCCTTTGTCTCTCGCGCCGGACAGAGAACTGTCCGGCGCGAGAGACAAAGGGTGGACGTTAATTTATTTAATTACTTTAGTATAATGTCTCACGTGAGTTTTAATAATATTAAATTCATATTTCTAGGTTTGAGTTCTGTTTCTGTGTATGAGTGTGTTAACCGTGAGTTGCTGCGTTGGCAGCGAGAAGGCGAAGCGCAAGCAATATTCTTTTTGACGTGAAAACATCTTTACAATTGCTTCCACAGGGAGGCAATTCAAAAAAACAAATGATAACAAAATTGGAGGATACAGTTTGGTGTTGCAGCTACATAACTATCATGTACATCCAAAATTCAATCACACCACTGGATAGACAATTGATCAAAGAATTTATTACGCTAAGTATGGAACATCGCGTGCGGGGGAGCGGGAAACGCTGCCATTTTGAGATAATGTTAGTGCATATAACGTATTCATGTACAACACACGACCGTGTCGTGCCACACCCCATTTTTTTCAAGCATCTATAGGGTACGGTCAACATTTACATCAGATGGGCTTTACAAATATTTGACACCTACCTCTTCAATTTGCAGATTTTCAATATTTAATTCAATTTAAATACAAATTGTAATTCTCGACAAGGATTTTGATGTATTAGAAACTAGAGTGTTTTAGTAGAAAAAGTAACAAAAAAATTCGTAGCGAGCCTTCAAAGAAGGTTTAGTTAACCGTGTAAAGGTAGACAAACATTTTTGTGTTTATAATATTGATTCAATATTAATTTGTACTGTTTTTGCAGACAATTATTCAAATTCTTCAACTACGATTCAGGAGCAAAATAGAAATAAGGCTGAAGAATTGATTAGAAGAATAACGGATACTATGACTGAGGTAAGAATTAAGATACAAATATTATGTATGATCTATTGTTACGTCTTTTATTATTTCTTCATTTTTAAAAATGTATGTTTGTTCTCTATGGATTCCTCTATTATGACTTATTTGATTGTGAATGTCATTTATACCCACAAATGTTTTAGAATCGATTATTAATTAAAAATCAATCGATTGTGAAGATGACTTTGTTTTATCCGTTATAATATATTCATTCATTTTAAGAAATATATCAAAACTACACTATGTCAAAAGGCTTACTATTGTATCTCAGATTACATAAAAGATAAAAGTATTTGGAAATGAATTGTTCTTGTTATGTTATGTTAATGATTGTATTTGTATTAAATGTAACGATATTGGCAATTAAAAGAGTCGGCCTTGAGTTTCTTGCCAGTTCTTCTCAAGAAACCCCGTCGCCGGAACTGGCACTTAGATTAACTTTCATATTCAAGACAGTGTGATGAAAGTGAATCTAATCTCTGCGGATTTAGAGTAGTAATGATTTATACATGTTCTTATATTTAATTTGTATGACGTTTCTAAGTGCTTTATAAAGTCCAAGGAATAAAGATATTTTGTTTTTTTTTTAATTGATGTAGAAAGTAATAATTTGAAGGTCTAGAGCATACTTCACCACACTGTTCAACTCTGGGTCAGTGGAGGCCAGTGTTTTCAAGCCGCCTAAAGGCCACTGATTCGGTTTAATGATTGTTATCTAATGACCGATTCATAAAGCTAAACATAAAGCCGGAATCGACGGCTTTATGCGCTCTCCGAAGTCAAATCCCAAAACCTACGTACTCCTACTGATTTCTTTTGATTAAATTCGTCGTGAGTTCCAAGGTAACCGTGGTTTTCCTCCCGGGACTGCAGTGGCCTTCATCGTTCATTACCTTTATTGGTGGTCGCCGCACAGGAAACAGCGGTGGAAGCGTGCAGGGGGCTCTCGTCCCGGGCCTTTCGAAATTAAAGATATTTATTTGCAAGAAGTACGGAGGAGCTCGAGATAAATAAAGCCATCCACGAACAGGCTACTGTCGACTTGACTTAACTGGATACGCATTATGAATGGTTTATTTGTTTATTTCAGATAAAGACAGTGACAGTGTCGGAAGCTCATTCGTCGGTGTCGGCCGCGAGTGAAGCGCAGCGCGCGCGGCTGTCGGCATTCCTGGCGGAGCGCAGCGCGAGTGTGTCGGCGGCGGCGGCGGCGCTGGTGCTCGCTGCGAGTGAGTGCGCGCAGCGCGCCGCCGGCAGCGACGCGCCGGGGCACGTGCAGCGCGCCGTGCACCAGTGGGTCAGTCGCATACTACTGCCTACATGCCATTTTCAACTGATAAAATCTTTAGGCGTGCTCTGCTCGATTTCTGCCTAGTGACCCCCCCCCCCCCCCCCCCCTGAACTGTAATTGTCGGCTCTGTACCGCTCGTTCCGGTAAACCCGGCAGCGTGGAAAAGAGACGGAGCGGGATATGAAGTTTTCGCTTCTGTCGTGTGGTCGAACACCCCCTGTTTTTTAATTATTAAAGCGATTAGTGACTCTGTGACGGTCAATAAATAAATAGATATATCGTTCGAATCGTACGGTCGACTAGTTTTTACTTATGGAGGTTTCCCTTCTGTCATGTGATGGAACATACCCTGTTTTTTATACCAGACCAAATATGATTGGTGCCATGAAATAATTTACCTGTTTCCTGTAATGAACTTTAAGTTGAAGTGATCAGTTATCTTAGAAAACCGAATGTACAGAAAAGTACATTCGCATACGTGAAAGTGGCATTACCACTCTTTACGAAGCGACCTCATCTCCCCTCTGAGTTGAATGTGGAACCGAACGCAAGGGCTACCGCGGCGCTGCGTATTATGAAAGTTCGCTTGTAGTAAAATGAAAAAAAAATCGGTTGTCTGTAAAGTCGGTTTACTAACGATAGTTGAACGTGACAACGTCATAAGAAAAATACTGATGTTTGCATTTTTCAAAAGAAAATTTTAATGGAACGCCTCAGAGCGAGGTAACGCCGCATCTATATATATAAAAATCAATGCCACTTTTCGTTGTAATTTTATAATTCAAGAACGGGCTCACCTATCCAAACCAAATGTTTAGGCTTTGGTCGGACTATTTAGTAGATGGTTTATGTGAAGTTTGCAGATAATCGGTAGAGCGGTTCTTCATTTATCACATTTTTTGTAACAAATGAATTCAATAAATGGCGGATCATTTTGTTAATGGGGATTTTGCTGTCAAATTGAAACTTTTTTCAGATGGGGATTGTGCTGTCAAATTGAAACTTTTTTCAGTGTTGACAGTACAAGCATGTTGTTATGTCATTCATGCGGTCATTTCATTTTGGACATACTTCGACTTTATGTTGCCTGTTCGAGACACGGTACCCCCCAGACGTTTGGAACGTTTTGAAATGGAAAAACAAAAAATATTGTTTATTCAAATGTTTTGGATTAAGTTTTAGCTAGCAATTAATAAAATATTTTTTTGTTTGAATAAATGAATTTGATGTTTGATTGATTGATGTTTTTTTTTATTATTTCACTTTATACGTAGCGAAGCACGTACCGGGCCGCTAGTACGTTATGTTTTTTCGTGCGTGCAGCCGGCTCCATCGAATTATAAGACGTTGACACGTCAAAAATAAAATTCATTTAATTCAGGTGAAGAATTTTCTTCACCTGAATTAAAAGGTGGTTTGTTCTGTATACAGAACAAACCACCTTTTAATCCTCACCCGGTCTATAGACCGGGTGAGGTTTAGACAGGACAATGTCTGGCGAGTCAGCTAGTTATTTATATAAATGATGGACAGTACTCCGGCGCCACGGAGCGAGTGGCGGCCCTGCAGCGCGCGCACGCCGCGTTCACGTCGCGCGCGCGGCTCGCCGAGAATAACCGCACGGAAACCGCGCGGAAACAGCGCGACGCCCGCCGACAACACGCCGCCAGCAGAACCAACAAAATCAACGCATGTATTGCCGTAAGTATATCTAAAAATGTTTTTGACACGTACGTTTCAGTTTTACTAACGACGCGACCCGCCTTCGCACGGGTGAACTCTTATTTAACGTGACACCATGTTCAACAATCATAGTCCTCATCAATTCTCCAGCTTCACCGTGCTTCAGAGGGCATATCAAACCCAACTATAAGGAAGAAACTGCTGCGTTAGTAGCGCACGAGCGATATTTCTTGCTGCGATCGTTTGTATCTACGGCAACCGCTTTACATCAGGCTGCTGCGACTGTACGCTTGTTATCCACCCGACGTAGTATAAAAAAAGCTATCTTTAGATAACAGTCTAGAAGAAAAATATCAAAATGTACAGAGCATCAGCTGATACTGGGCATAACCAGTTATCAGAGATGCGCGCTCTGTAATTATTTTAATATTTAAAATTTTCTAAGGTTGATGCCAAATGTCAAAAATATTTTATTACGTCTGGTGCTGCCACCCCCTGCCAACGCAGCAACTCGTTCCTTCCTGACGTCTTCACTTCCTCGCAGGAACATGACAACCCTAAAGGGGATGGTTATTTAGCTGTTTGTTGTTCGTTAACAGCAATTCCTTCCTTTCTGGTAACCTCTTTCGCTCGTAGTATGAGTAATACAACAATCCTAAAAGGAATTGTTATTTGGCTGCTTTATTCTGTGAGGTGGAGGTACTTCCCCAGTCGGGCAGCATAAAAAATACGCTATGCCATACCTCTCTTTTCGCCAGAGCCTCGTCTGTCAGCCAATAGAGTGCACCACGTACAATGTCAGATTGGCTTTGGCTCTAAGCTGTGCAGCTTACACATATAGCACTCATGTTACAGGAAATGGAAGAAGAGAAAGCACTAATAGAAAAACGTCTGACACAAAAGCTGACTGACATAGAGACAGAACGACGCGAGACGGAGTTGCGTCTCAAACAATGGATGGAAGAACAGAAGAAGCTGTTAGAAGACCGGCTCCAGAAGAAGGTGAACAAATATAATACTTTTATTATTAATTATTCTGAAGTTGATACTGTTGATTGTTGGCACTTAGTGGAACATTATTATCAATAAATCACTTGTACTGTTCCACGTTATTATATTTAATATTACCGACCGGTTTCGCCGCTAAGGCATTATCTTACAACACTTGAAGTGGAACAGTACCAAGTACTTTATTATAACACTAGCTTTCGCCCGCGGCTTCGCTCGCGTGAAATTCGATCATTTTATTATTCAAGCCAAGTCTAACACGCAGCGCAACCACCTTGATGTAGCACCTTTAATTGTACTATATATACAATTTTGCAGTTTAGATTTTTTCCCGCTAACTGTCGTTCCCATGGGAATTTTTCAAAATACAGCCATAACTAAAATTTATATTTACTAAGGTATGCATGCATGCTAGATTGAAAACATCTATCTTACGTGATTTAGATTTTTACATACAAAAGTTTTTTCCCGCTAACTCCCGTTCCCGTGGGAATTTTGCAATATCCTGTTGCAACTAAGCTTTAAGTTTACTAAGGTACCTGCATGCCAAATTTCAAGCGTCTAACTTAAGCGGTTTAGATTTTTCATACAAAAGGATTTTCCCGCTAATTCCCGTTCCCGTGGGAATTTAGAGAATTCCTTTCTTAGTGCACCTCTACGGTACCTAACCTACGTCCCTTCCAAATTTCAAGTGCCTACGTTTAGCCGTTTAGGCTGTGCGTTGATATGTCAGTCAGTCAGTTTCTCCTTTTATATATTTAGATAACTGTCGTTCCCATGGGAATTTTTCAAAATACAGCCATAACTGAAATTTATATTTACTAAGGTATGCATGCATGCTAGATTGAAAACATCTATCTTACGTGATTTAGATTTTTACATACAAAAGTTTTTTCCCGCTAACTCCCATTCCCGTGGGAATTTTGCAATATCCTGTTGCAACTAAGCTTTAAGTTTACTAAGGTACCTGCATGCCAAATTTCAAGCGTCTAACTTAAGCGGTTTAGATTTTTCATACAAAAGAATTTTCCCGCTAATTCCCGTTCCCGTGGGAATTTCGGGAATTCCTTTCTTAGTGCACCTCTACGGTACCTAAGCTACGTCCCTTCCAAATTTCAAGTGCCTACGTTTAGCCGTTTAGGCTGTGCGTTGATATGTCAGTCAGTCAGTTTCTCCTTTTATATATTTAGATAACTGTCGTTCCCATGGGAATTTTTCAAAATACAGCCATAACTAAAATTTATATTTACTAAGGTATGCATGCATGCTAGATTGAAAACATCTATCTTACGTGATTTAGATTTTTACATACAAAAGTTTTTTCCCGCTAACTCCCATTCCCGTGGGAATTTTGCAATATCCTGTTGCAACTAAGCTTTAAGTTTACTAAGGTACCTGCATGCCAAATTTCAAGCGTCTAACTTAAGCGGTTTAGATTTTTCATACAAAAGAATTTTCCCGCTAATTCCCGTTCCCGTGGGAATTTCGGGAATTCCTTTCTTAGTGCACCTCTACGGTACCTAAGCTACGTCCCTTCCAAATTTCAAGTGCCTACGTTTAGCCGTTTAGGCTGTGCGTTGATATGTCAGTCAGTCAGTTTCTCCTTTTATATATTTAGATTATTCAATATTCTGAATTGTGTTTGTCACCATCCGCAGCTCTCATGTTTCGTGCAGCGTATGCGATACAATCTGGGCGCGTGAGGTCGCAGTTATAATTTTGTTTTTTTTTTAATGAAAAATTCATCTCCCCCGCCTAGGTGGGATTTAAACCTACGACCTCTCGATTACCGGTCGAGTGCTCTTTCAACTGAGCTACCAGAAAATTTTCAATTAATACCTAATTTGTGCATTTTTTTTAATATTTATAATATATTCTTGTATCCAGAGTCCGAGATTTATAAAATTTAAAGTATGTTTGTTTGTCCCGTTCACGTCGAAATAAACCAATGGAACGACATGTTTTTTTTTTTATGGGGATAGTTTAGGATCTATTGAATAGGCTATTTGACTAACATTTTTTTCGGTTTGATATGTAGGGATGTCTCAATAATTTAACCATAGGTGAAAGAATTACTTCGATAGCACACAAATCTCTCGAGATATGTTAATTTGAAAATCACAATTTTGGACTTTCCCGAAAACGCTCAATACAAAAGGCTACTGAGTTATGACGTCACAGGTTTGTATTTTGTATGCATCAAATCAGAAATTTGTACGACAGCTATGTTAAATATTACGTAATTAGTATCATATTAAAACTTATAGTATTTTTTATTGCTTCTCCAATGGAAATATTATTTTTTCATAATTTCATACTTTTAAAATGGACATTCCCTCCAAACTTTGATCGACCCTAAGATAAGTCGGACGGAAGGATATTAGATTGAAAGTTTGCAGATCTTTGTAGTTTTGTGTATTTTACGATATTGTTAAATAATTTCGACGAGCTCGGTGGTCGAATAGCTATGGCCACTTTGACTCCGAGGTCGCGGGTTCGATTCCCGCACAAGACAAACATTTGTGTGCATGAACATGTCTGTTTGTCTTGGTCAGGGTGTTTTCTATGTATTATAAGTATGTATTTACAAAAAAAAAAAAAAAAGATTAAGTACATTTATCAGTTGTCTAGTACCCATAACACAAGCTTTGCGCTTAATTTGGGACTAGATGGCGCTATGTAAATTGTTCAGAAATATTTATTTATTATTAATTTATACAATTTTTGAACATTGTCAAATACTTTATTACTAGGGGCTAGTTACCATCGCAGCTCTCTGGTTTCATTCCGCGTATACGATACAAAGCGGACGCGTTTGCGAAGCAATTCCTTTGCGGTGACATGACATTTCGACGTGGTTGTTTTTGACGTGAACATGTCTTTAAATTTGCTACCCTAGGGGGGCAATCCAAAAAATTTAATGATAACGAAATCGGGGGATACAGTTTGGCGTTGTAGTTCCGAATCTATGCTCTACATCCAAAATTTAATCACACCACTGGATAGATGAGGGATCAAAAAATTTATTACGCTAAGTAAGGATTATGGAATATCGCAAGCTCTGCCATTTTGAGATAATTTTAGTGCATATAACGTATTCCCGTACAACACACGGCCATGTCTATAACACAGCCACACCAAATTTTGAAATTTTGTTTTTGGTTCGAAAATTCTTATATACAGGGTCCGAGATTTATAAAATTTTAAATATGTTTGTTTTCCCTTTCACGTCGAAAAGAACCAATGGATTGACATGGTTTTTTATGGGAATAGTTTAAGGTCAATTAAATTTTAGTGCACCTAAGATCCTAGAGGTTCGAGGTGCTACCGGTGCTGCAGCACTGGACCCATTTCAAAATAAGATAAGATCAATTGACACGGGCTACTTGTTGACGTGATAACGTCTTATAAATCGATGAACGCTGCACGCACGAAAAAGCATGACTCATTGTCACGTTCCGCCTGAGCCGAGCGTGAAAGCAAGAGCGCGGACAGAAAAACGATAGAGATGCACGATCGGCCTGAGCGTTCGGCTTGTGACGCATCTATCTTCCTTCTACTCCATCGGCTGATGTTTTTTTATGACGTTATCATGTAAAATTATCGTCCGTAAACCGACTTTACAGACAACCAACTTTTTTACAGCATTATCTAGGTATGAAGACGGTGTTCTCTTTTCTACTGTCACACCATCCATACTCTGATAATGCTGTAAAAAGAAAAAGCGGTTGGCAAATATAAATTTTAATGAAGTTAAATCCTTCAAAAACATCGTCGCGAAAAATAGTTTTACAACAGTTAGTAAGGATTTTAAATGTCGTATATTAAATTTTTTAAGTTAATGTAAACTGTGATTGGTTGAACTATTCCAGAGTTAAAAAAATATTATCAACTAGCTGATGCCCGCGACTTCGTTCGCGTGGACTTTATGATTCCGGCATATTAATACAAATACGAACTAAAGTAGATACATAAGAAAATATTTGGGGCAGTATTATACGTTAAAAGTCAACAAATTATTATTTTTATTTAAGATAGTCACCATAGTTTCAAAAAAAAAAAAAAAAAATGAAGGGAGTCTTTCCTTCGGGAGCTAATATGAAAAGACCTCAAGCGTTACTAATCCTCGATAAAGCCACATTGTTGGTACGGATTTTACGATACTCTACCCCTAAAGGGGTAGAATGGGGGTTGGAAGTTTGTATGAAAGTCCTATGTTTTTGAAGCAAGAGACTTGAAATTTAAAATGTATGCTCTATAGATGGTGTGGAGGTGTACTAATAATGTATCTTTGGAAATCAACCCCTTTTTGGGGTTAAAACGGGGGTTGGAAGTTTGTATGAAAGTTCTACGTTTTTAAAGTAAGAGACTTGAAATTTAAAATGCATGCTCTATAGATGGTGTGGAGGTGTACTAATAATGTATCTTTAGAAATCAACCCCCTTTTGGGGTTAATACGGGGGTTGGAAATTTGTATGAAAGTTCTATGTTTTTGACGCAAGAGACTTGAAATTTAAAATGTATGCTCTGTAGATGGTGTGGAGGTGTACTAATAATGTATCTTTAGAAATCAACCCCTTTTTGGGGTTAAAACGGGGTTTGGAAGTTTGTATGAAAGTTCTATGTTTTTAAAGTAAGAAACTTGAAATTTAAAATGTATGCTCTATAGATGGTGTGGAGGTGTACTAATAATGTATCTTTAGAAATCAACCCCTTTTTGGGGTTAATACGGGGGTTGGAAATTTGTATCAAAGTTCTATGTTTTTGATGTAAGAGACTTGAAATTTAAAATGTATGCTCTATAGATGGTGTGGAGGTGTACTAATAATGTATCTTTAGATATCAACCCCTTTTTGGGGTTAAAATGGGGGTTGAAAGTTTGTATGAAAGCTCTATATTTTTGAAGTTAGAAACTTGAAATTTAAAATGTATAGATAGTGTGGAGGTGTACTAATAATGTATCTTTAGAAATCAACCTATTTTGGTGTTAACACGGGGGTTGGAAGTTTGTATGAAAGTCCTATGTTTTTGAAGTAAGAGACTTGAAATTTAAAATCTATGCTCTATAGATGGTATGACTTGAAATTTAAAATCTATGCTCTATAGGTAAAACAACTACATACTTACTATTATAAGGAGGGATGTATTATTATAACAATAAAAAGTACTTTAGGTTTTACAAAGAGGTTTTAAAAAATAATATCCGTCGACTTCATTGATTCTAAAAATTCGTCTAGATATTGATTGTTTTTAACTTTTTCATCTTTTTCCTTTCATTAGGTATTTAGCTTTTTCGAATGTAATTAAAAAATATTTGCAAATAACTAACTCCACGCGTACGAAGTCGCGGGCGGCCGCTAGTATATATATATATATATATATATATATATATATATATATATATATATATATAATATATATAAAATAAATAAGACTATTGCGTCTAACTTGTAGCAGGTAAGAATAAAAGTAGCACTGCGTGTGGTTATTTTTTTTACAATACAATCAATAGTTTGTTAAACTATTTATACTCATCAGGCTGAACAACTTTTGCTAAGGCGTCATTTTTATATTTCTTATAGTTTAGCTGAACCATTATGGTTCTGCACCAGGTGTTCCAAATCTTGGATTTTTATACCGAGATGGAAATTTCGTGTCCACGTTTTCAAATCGATGCCATTTTCGTAATTGACATTTTAGAAAACCATAGAATCAACACCCATATTGATATTGTAACATTTCAACCCCATCGCACCCCCACAGGAGTGCTCTTGTGTCACGTCGATTATGTTAGATTATAAAATAGCTGTTGTTTTCGGAATCAGCGACCCGATAAACCATAAAAACAATACCCATGTCGATTTTCAGACGTTTGCACCTCATTCCTTTAGGGGTTGAATTTTGAAAAATCCTGAAACACGTGTTTACTCATTTATCTACAGAAGATCTCGTGTAAAGTTTCGTATAAAATAGTCCAACTAATCTTGGTTCCCCATACAAACTTTGGACCCCCATTTCACCCCCTTAGGAGTTGAATTTTCCAAATTCCCGTCTTAGTGAGCATCTACGTCCTGAAAGGAACCCCTATACAAAATTTGAGACTCCTAGCACTTGTAGTTTCTTAGATTTTGTGATGAGTGATTTTCTATAAAGAAAAATTTTCTTTAAATTTTAAATGACGATAACTTTTTAATCTGACATCAGATTTCGATGAAACAAAGCCTATATGTTGCTCAGGGATAACCTTAATCTTTTAGTGAAAACCGCGTAAAAATCTGTTCAGTAGTTTTAAAGATTAGCGAGTACATACAGACAGACAGACAGACAGACAAAAAAATCAAAAAAATCTTTTTTGTGTTCTGTTACTCTTTTTTTATCGCCCGCACTCATTTTTCGTTAATTTTATTAAATGTACAGACACGCGGTTCCTACTGTTTTATTATATGTATTGATAACTTTCAATGCATCAACTAGCTTGCTCACACCTCACAAACCATCTCAATTTCCATGTTGTCAGATTATGGAAATTGAAGAAGAGAAGAAACTTCTTGAAGACAGAATAGCGAAGCACATAGAGTGGCAGAAGTTGCTGTTAGAAGCTGATGAGGAAGAGTTGACCATGGCGGACGCAGACCTGGAGGAGAGTGAGACTGGAACGGACATGCTGATGAAGAACATCAGCGGATTTGGAAAAGAATTTGAAGAAGGTCAGTGACGCCTAATATAGCTTCACCTCATGCTACGTTTACACTCAGCCCCTGCCACTCGTCCTGCCGCTGCCGGGTATACTTCCGCGGCAGTGGCGACGCGAATGAGTGTTCACACTCAGCTTTCATACTTCTTTTATTGAACGACTCGCAACAATGGCTGACGTCGAGTTTGTTGCGGCGACAGCATTATGTCTGATCAGTTTATTTAACTATTTATGTGTTTTGAAAAGAAAGTAAAAACGCCGTGATATTTATCATGATGTTTATCATGTGGATCCCTTATTACTCGCTCAATTTCGTAAAGCTCCAAAAATTTTATTATTTTCTCATTACTCCACTCCATAATGTCGACTCCCAATAGAATACGCAGCACGGAATAATAAATTAATTGCCGTAGTACAAATAGAGGACACGTGAGCCAGAGTGCTGAATGTAAACACTCACTCGCGCTCGCGCTGCCCGTCCTTTGCTTCCGCGCGAAAAACCGACAATCGACAATCGGGCGATGGCAGCGGCATGAGCAGGAGCAGCGCTAGTGACCTGTTTACATACTCGCGCTGCCCACTTCCCTGCTCACTTGCCTGCTCAACAGGGCTGAGTGTAAACGTGGCATTAGATATTGGTTTAGAGCCTTATCATACTAGCGGCTTCTGACCGTCTTCAAAGTCTTCAAAGCGGAGCGGGCGCGAAGCGAATGCGTTACAGACGCGCCGCGGCTGCACAGCGAGGACGTCGCGGACGCGTGGCGGGTACGCAACGTTTTCTGTAAATTGCCTGGCAACATTATTGTCGATTTTATGTATTTCCCCAGTCCGGATGTGTATAATAAGAAAGTAAATATAATTTTATTGTGCCTTACATTTATTTATATAGCTAATTCGACGACGCACGCACGAACACGTTCGTAAACATTATTATTATTTAAATAGTTGTCTTGGCCAACTTGCCAGAATATTATAAATATTTTTGAAAAATGGAAAAATTCTCCTCCTCTCAATTACCGGTCGAGTGCTCTTCCTGTACGATGGACTGCTATGCCTTGTTTAGAAGTGTAATTACTTAATAGGTTGATGACGCCACACTGTGACTCACGCAGTTGAATATAAGATGCAAAAAATTCGTCAGCAACACAAACCTTCCTGGTAGCACAGTAACAGTCGTAAACATTGCACAGATACCTTTATTTATGTAATAGTCAACGGCGCGGCATTTGTATGGTGTGTTTCAGAGTATGACCCGTGCAAGGGACTTGTTATTGACGAGGTGCTCGATGGCGTTCATTGCTCGTGCAATCTAGTCGAACACGCAAGTTAAGCAACGTCGACTGAAGCCTGACCATGTATGGGTTTAATTTATCTCGAGCTTCTCCATGCTTCAGAGGGCACGTTAAGTCCTCGGTACTGTCTGTTGTCGATGACAGTCGTTAAGCCAAGTCAGTGGCCTCTAGGCGACGTGATAACACTGACCTCCTTTATCCTCAGTTTAGCAGAAAGGTGGAATATGTTTTAAATCCCTTCAGTTGAGGGGAGACCCGTATCCCAGCAGTAGGATGACTAAGGGTTGACGACAAGGGAGTTGTTAGGTGCCTTGTTATCGTCAGGTCAAACCCAATTTGATTTTTTTTTATACTACGTCGAGTGGCTGACAAACATACGGACCGTCTGATGTGAAGCGGTTACCGTAGCTATATTAACGCTCACAACATAAAATATCGTTCGCGCGCCGCCACCCCCGCTGCCAACACGCAGCATCTCGTTCCTTTCTGGTGACCTCACTTACTCGCAGGAACACAACAACCCTCGAGGGATTTGTTATTTGGCTGCGGTATTTTGTGAGGTGGAGGTACATTCCCCAGCCAGGTAGCTTTACAATAAAATTACGTTACCTACCTCTTTTTTTCGCCAGAGCTTCGTTTGTCACTCAGCAGGGTGCACGTGCAGATAAAGTTGGCTTTGGTTCAAAGATGTTGATGAACCACTTACACCCCATGATTAGATGTCAAGACTGGTTCAACGTTTCAGGCACAAGCTCTATCAGCATAGACATGGAGTGGTTCAGCCGGAACGTGGTCGAAATAGTGGAGCACATTTATGGACAGCTGATGCAGACGTTGAACGAGGCGCAGACACGGATTCAGGTCAGATGGTAGCTTAGTGATCCCTACTTAATATTATAAATGTGAGTTTGTTTGTTTGTTACGCTATCACGCGGAAACTACTCAACCGATCATCATGAAACTTTGTACACATATTCTCCAAGGTATTAGGAAGGACATAGGATACTTTTTATTAAAAAAAAGTAAACGCGGGCGAATCCGCGGGTGGAGCTAGTATGTAATAAAGTATGTAGTATGTAATAAAACTAATAAATTAATAAAATTCTTAGTGAAAAATATATAAAACAATGCCATAGAGCAGGACTGTCCAAAGCCCGGCCCGCGGGCCGCGTGCGGCCCTCGAGTTATATTTGTGCGGCCCGTGACCTGGTTTTCATTTAACGGTTTTAATACAATTTTTTACCGCTACAGGTTTCTTTTTACAACAACTCTGACTGATTATTATATATTTTTAGAAAAGTTTAAGTTTTATAACTAATTAAGCTTTATAACTAACTTAACTTTCAAAGTAGGTAGTAAAAATGTCAAGTAGGTATCTGTTTCTGCGGCCCGCTAATCTGTTTAGTAATTTGTAATGGCTCGGTATTGTATATGGTTTGGACAGCCCTGCCATAGAGGAACAACTGTGTGGTTGATCTAAAAGGTCTGGAAGCGGAGCAAACAAATTCACTTTCGCATTTATAATTTCTTATTTTTATACTATGTCGGCTGGAAAACAAGCATACGGCCCGCCTGATGTGAAGCGGTTACCGTAATCTTAGCGTTGGCGGCCGTATGCTAGTCTGCCACCCGACGTAGTATAAAAGAAAAGTAGAATTTATATACTATTTTAGAACTTTATCCCAGAACACATAAATAAATTATATTTACAACAAATATATAAATATTCCTGGAGAAATTACCTAGTACCAAACTAAGCAAAGCTTGTACTATGTGTACTAGATAACTGATATTATACTTAAATATTTTTTTTTTTGTAAATACATACATGTAATACATAGAAAACACCGAGACCAAGACCAACAGACATGTTCATGCACACAAATATTTGTCTTGTGCGGGGATCGAACCTGCTACATCGGTGTCAAAGTGGCCATTGCTGAATAAATAAATAAATATTGTCAGACAAATTACACAGCGCCATCTAGCCCCAAAGTAAGCTAAGCTTGTGTTATGGGTACTAGACAACTGATAAACATACGTAAATAATTTTTTTTTGTAAATACATACTTACGAGGGGAGGTCAATAAGTTCGCGGAATGAGAGAGAAGGAGGTTGAAATTAAACACCAAATTATTTTTCCTTTTCAATATATTCTCCTTTAACCCTAATACATTTTTCGGATCTCTCAAATAGCTTGTTTATACCATCGAAAAAAAATGATTTGTCTTTGGTGTCAAAATAGGCCGAAATTGCCGACTTGACTTCATCATCGTCGTCAAATTTCTTTCCACGCAGCTCTTTCTTCATTTTTGGAAATAAATAATAGTCACTGGGGGCCAAGTCTGGACTGTATGGTGGGTGGTTTAATTGTTCAAAGCCGCATCGGTGAATGGCAGCCGTCGCAACATGGCACGTGTGGACGGGTGCATTGTCGTGCAAAAGGAGCACACCTTTTGACAGTTTTCCTCTTCTTTTTTTCTTAATGGCTTCTTTCAATCTTTCCAGTAAAGAAGCGTAGTACTGTCCCGTTATAGTCGCACCACGTTCTTTATAATCGATCAGTAAAATACCTTCTGTATCCCAAAAGATAGTCGCCATGATCTTTCCGGCCGATTGTGACACTTTGAACTTCTTTGGAGGAGGTGTGCCTTTTTTATGCCACTGCATCGACTCTTGCTTCGACTCAGGTTCATAGTGGTGAACCCAGGTTTCATCTCCAGTAACAATCCGGGCCATAACTTCTTCCTTTCTCTCTCCACAGAGCTCCAGAAACTGGTGAGAGCACTCGACACGCTCGCGTTTTTGAAGTGGCGTGAGCATTCTCGGAACCCATCTTGCACTGACTTTAGTCATCCCAAGATGATGATGTAGGATATTTAAAATACTTGATTCGGATACTCCAACCATTGCTGCAAGTTGCTTCTTCTTCAGTCGGGCATCTTCCAATACAAGTTTTTCTACTTTTTCGACGATTTCCGGTGTGGTGGCCTCAATTGGCCGTCCGGAGCGGGGGTCGTCTTCAATGGACTCCCTTCCTTGTTTGAAAAGACCATGCCACTTGTAAACCATGGTTTTACCAGGGGCAGAGTCCGCGTAAACCGCTAACAGCTCTTGAAAAATCGTCTGAGCGGATTTTCCTTGCTTGGTAAGAAACTTAATAACGGCACGGTGTTCAATTTTCTCCATACTGGCTGACTTCTTCCCGATTTAGTTGTTTGCAGGTCGATAACTCAAAAGTTAATGACACGATTAGGTTCAAACTTGGTATATATACTCTTAATGAGGTGCTTAACTAGTGCCTACCTGGACGGGTAAATTTATCCCCATCAACCCCTCCATTCCGCGAACTTATTGGCCTCCCCTCGTATGTTATGATACATAGAAAACACCCATTGCTAACCATTCGACTGCCGGGCTCGTGAAAATAATTTAAAATCATGTTTTATTTTTAATTACAGAGTGATACAGAGTCGGTGTTGGAGGCGAACAAAGCGTCGTCAGAAGCATTGTCAGCGGACGTGTGCGCCGTGCTCGACGGCGTGGCGCTGAACACGCGCACCGTCCTTGACGACATCGTCCAGAAGATCGAGGTAAGCACGTCGCCGCCGATTACATCTTGGGGTGTAAGTGGTTCATCAACATCTTTGAACCAAAGCCAACTTCACCTGCACGCGGTGCACCCTGCTGACTGACAAACGAAGCTCTGGCGAAAAGAGAGGTAGGGAGCGTAATTGTAAGCTACCCGACTGGTGAATGTACCTCCACCTCACAGAATACCGCAGCCAAATAACGGTTCCCTTGAGGGCTGTTGTGTTCCTGCGAGTGAGTGAGGTCACCAGAAAGGAAGCAGATGCTGCGGTGGCAGCGGGGGTGGCGGCGCGCGAGCGATATTTTATGTTGCGAGCGTTAATATGGCTACGGTAACCGCTTCACATCAGGCGGGCCGTATGCTTGTCTGCCACACGACGTAGTATAAAAAAAAAAAAAAAAAAAAAATCTTATATCTTCCTAACCCAATTTTATATTTAATTCCAAATTTAATATTTTCCTTTGTATTCTCTTTTAATGTTTTTTTTTTTTTAATATTGACCCGCAATTAATTAAGTTGCATGCTTATTCTAATAAGCGGAACATGATGTACAACTACTATTGTTTACAATGTCACCTAAACTACCATGTTTCATGCAAATAAATGATTGAATTGAAAAATTGAATTGAATTGAGTTTGTATGACTCTTCGGAAGCATTGCATAAATTTAGAAAAAATATTGCACCAATTTGAAAGATATATTATTCCAAATGGCTATATTAATTGAATACATATGCAGTGTAAGTGGTTCATCAACATCTTTGAGCCAAGGCCAACTTCACCTGCACGCGGTGAACCTGCTGACTTGTTGACTGACAAACGAGACTGTGTTGCTGATCGTCATGGGCGGCGGTGATTACTTTCCATCAGGTGACCCACATGCTCGATTGCCCCCGTCTCATATAAATAGTTCAACCTGAACGAAGTAGGGGTGAGCCACTAGTGTGTGGAATAATCGAATCACCAACAATTCATAATCTAATATAAAATTATCGTGTCACAATGTTAGTTACTATACTCCTCCGAAACGGCTTGACCGATTTTTTTTTATTAAATTTTATATACATATTCAGTAGGTCTGAGAATTGGCTACTATCTATTTTTCATACCCCTAAGTGATAATCCACCCCTAACATTTTTTTTTTTACATTTTATTTTATTTTATTAAGATTTATCATTGAAAAATCATACAACTTCAAGTTTTCACCCTTCTACCATCAACCCCTAAATATATATAAATAGTATGAATGTATTTTCCCCATCCACAGGAAAACAACACAACCACTATTGAAGAATTGACTCTCCTGGCCACCTCCAGCAACCACTTGGCCTCCACTACCCAGTCGCACCTGGCGGCTCAGTCACAAACCCTATCAACCATAAACCAAGAAGTATCACAGTTCGAGTCCGGCATGCAGGAAGCTCTCGACCGACATGCGGATCTAGAATCTAAATATCTTACACAGGAGTATAGGATATACTCGCCTTCTGGTAAGTATTTTTAACCGACTCCAAAAAAGGAGTAGATTCTCAATTCGGTTGTATTTTTTTTTAATGTTTGATACTTCATTACTCCGATATTTATAAACCGATATGAAAAAAACATTTTTTATCTGAAAAAGTATACTTCCAGATTGGCCCCATATTTTTTTCATGACCATCAGCCTGTCTACCCACTGTTAGGATTGTTACTACTAGGAATAATAATATTAATAATAATAATTTTGTTAAAATTATAAAATTTAGTGTGCTTCAACTATATTTTTTCACCGCAACCTTTCGATCGATTAGACTTACGAAATTCCCTTATGTCTGTCACTCTAATGTTTTTTTTTATACTACATCGGGTGACCGGCAAGCATCCATCCCGACTGATATCATAAGACACCTAACTCTTAACTAAACACTAAACTCTAAACGGCATTATATGTGCCCTCTATAAAAATACTATAACATCGACTGAACGCGTAATTAAATTAAATTAATTTAGTATATTATTTTATATGTATGTTAGTTTTAAGGTATGTATCTATTGACTTATGTTTATTAGTAATTGTAAACATGTTGGTCAGAAATAAATGGTTTTTATTTTTTTATTAATAATATTAGGCGGAGGATATTTTTGATTTATCACGGAATGCATAGCCAAACCTAACCTTTTGTGTTTTGTACCTATAATAAAAATAATTTTGAAAAGCGGTGCACAATTCGCGAAGTTATTGAATAACATACATACAAAAAAAAATCTGTCGAATTGAAAACCTCCTCCTTTTTTGAAGTCGGTTAAAAACTTTTCGAACCTTGTTTACTGCCTCAGAGTGCTTAAATTAATCATGTCAACGTAAACAAGCCGACCAAATTGAGAAGAATTCTCATGTTGTGAATTTATAAGACGCGTGTTACATATCAAAATTATACGACTTACTCGCTCATTTTGAAGTAAGAATATCTGGCTAATTTGGATATGTAACACGCGTCTGGGAAATTCACAATATGAACTTTTCAATTTGGTCGGTTTGTAAAGGTTAACACGTTCGAATGTGACCAACAAACTTGCACTAAGCACTCTGACAATAACTTTTTCGAGCAACAGTATAATAGTACATTATGGTACAAGTGTGTAATGTTGGTGATTACCGCTGAGGCGCTATTGAGACCCGAGCCTTTTAGGCGAGGGTCTTAAGAGAGCCGAGGACGGTAATCATCAATACACACGTGTATCATACGACGTTTTTCATCACACTTGCGAATAAAAGAATAGTAAAAAACTATAAAACGAGTTGTGACAAAAATTTTCGTACCTAATGGCGGGAAAAATTAATCAGGTTTTCCTATGCGCGCGCATCTTTCATGGCGACCGGCCAGAGACTAAAAGAATAAGGTTTCTTTTTTGGCTAGTCGCGGATAGCGTTTTAGCCACGTAAAAATTGGGGAATTTAAAGTTTTCTTTATTACAGATAAAACAAAAGTTATATTTGAGTGAAAGTTTTATTTATTAAACACATACAAGTTGAAATTTTCTGAAGTTACTTACATGAAATGAGCAAGCAATTGGTACATTAATTTATTTATACTATTGAACGCGATGTTTTTTGTATCGAAACAAGCAACTCAATCAATAAAAAAAACTTTATAACTCACTAGTGAATAATAGTAATGAAAAGTCACAATTTGATTATAGGTGTCATTATGTGCCTAATTGCGGTGAAATAAGAGCCACTTTATGAGCCGTGCAGTTACATTATGTAAATATTGCATTGTGCTATGTGGCACATCACCTCCATGTAATTATTATAAGTTAAACGGTAGAAGGAATTGACAGATAGATAGATTTCGACAACGATGACTTATTAGCTTGGTTCGATTGGTCATGTCATGTTGGTACCGCTGTCGCGTAATGTTGCCACTATTTGCATCGATTACGTATCAATGGGTAAACAATAGTATAGCTACTAAGATATACTGTCTGTTTATTATTACTATATGTATCTCTTGGACTCACGGGCTTAAATCCGGTCATTTGATAGGCGTGCGCGGTATATGGATCCAACGCGTAGAGGCCCATTTGAGAAGTTTGATGTAATGTTGTATTATGTTATTATTACTATTATTATTTTTTGTTGTTGTATAGACATTGCATTGGCATCGATGTTGTCACTTTTGGCCTGCACTGAAAAACGGAGTTTCGCTTCGATCTCAGCAATGATCCCTGAGGGTGGGCCAAAATTTCAACATCACTTCTTATATTATATGTCTTGTTGTATTTGTGTACCATTGTAAACGTGTGTTCTCGGGCAGGTTCGACCCCGGCGCGAGGCGAACTCCGCTACCCGCGCCAGCTGGCCGCCACGTCTCCGCACGAGAGGATCCTGGCGCGGTACAGGGCCATGCGGCAGAACTCCAACGAGGACGTAAGTATACACTTTCAGCTCGCTTTTAACCTTTCACATGCCGAGATCCTGATATGGATACAAAGGAAAAATACCAACTTGCCATGGTCCCATGGTGGGATTTGATTTTCATAGTCTGTGGTTGCATTCTTTGACCGCGGCGATTAAAAGGTCGTGATTCGGATCGCGGCACACGAGTTAATACTGATTAAGATAAGTTAATACTAATCTTGTTAATTGGCGATCTACTTCTACGCTTTTTAAGACATTTTCTACCATGAACTATGAAATTGTGGAATCAACTTCCCTCAGCAGTATTCCCAAATAAATACGACATGGGAGAGAGTCAATTTTTCCCTTAAAATGCTGGTAACGGATCGGCGACCCCTTGGTGTTGCTGATTTCTATAGGCTGTGGTGATTGCTTTCCATCAGGTGACCCACACGCTCGCTTGCCCTCTTATCATATATTTAAAAAAATGTTTGGATTAATCCTCGAAATGGCTGGACCGATTCTGGGGGCCTACTTCAAAATGAAAATTCGAAATTTTTGTTTTTTTTTTTTACCACGACGGGTGGCAAACAAGCATACAGCCCACTTGATGTGAAGTGGTTACCGTCGCCTATAGACGCTTGCGACAATGAGTGTCGCTCGCGCGTTGCCACCCCCACTGCTAACGCAGCAACTCCTTCTGGTGACCTCACTCACTCGCAGGAACACAACAACACTCCAGGGAGTTGTTATTTGGCTGCGGTATTCTGTGAGGTGGAGGTCCTTCCTCAGTCGGGCTAACGTTGTGCCCTACCTCTCTTTCACCAGAGCCTCGTTTGTAAATTGGCAGGGTGCACCACGTGCAGATGAGGTTATTCATTTTGTAGTCTCTCCGAGAAAACATATGTCAGTGTATTATATTTATTGTGTTATTTAGATAATAAATTACATTCTGCTAGATGTGAAATCCACATCCATCGTCCCAACTGAAGGAAATTTGTATCTGAAAAATTCCGATCTTCATCTAATGATAACAGCCGGGACCGACGTTTAACGTGTGTTCCGAAGCACGGAGGAGCTCGAAATTAATAAACCTGTCTATGGACAGGGTACGTTCGACGTGCTTAACTTGCGTATTCAATTAGACTGACAGAGCTCCTCAATAATATATAATAATGATAAGGGGCAATTTAGGATATTTTTATTTTAGGAGAAAAATGCTTCCTAGTCAGTCCCGCATCCGTAACGTGTAGTTCTCGAGGAATTAGATCTTCGCAAAAGATAAAAATGGCAATCCAAAAATGGACGAAGCCATATCTGGTCCTAAATATGTTTTCCCCCAGGACTGCATGGTGGTGGAGCCGGAGAGCGAGCCCCGGCCGGCCAGCGACTCGGAGTCCTCGGCGTCGGAGGAGTCGGCCGCGCTGTTCGTGGCGCCCTCGCCGCCCGCGCTGCCCGCGCAGCACGACGCGCGCCGCATCGTCAAGTCCACCTCCGAGACGGACATCTACATTCACAATGTACGTACTAATAATGACCTTTCGAAACACTAACAGATGTATATGTATGTTATAGTCTTTTCTTTTTATACTATGTATATGACGAGCATACGGCCCGCCTGATGTGACGCGGTTACCGTAGCCATATTAACGCTCGCAACACGAAATATCGTTCGCGTGCAGACCGTATCGTTGGCAGGCCGACGATACGAAAAGTCAAAGCCAATCTCACCTGCACCCACACGCAGGTGAGGTTGGCTTTGGCTCAGAGATGGTGGTAAACCACTTGCTCCCCATATTAGTATTAATAGTGTACTATAAATCGCCCCCGGTGGTCGAATGGCTAGCTATGGCTATTTTGACTTCGAGGTCGTGGGTTCGATCTCCGCACAAGGCAAACATTTATGAGCATGAACATATCTGTTTGTGTTGGTCTGGGTGTTTTCTATGTATTATAAGTATGTATTTACAAAAAGAAAGTTTATTTATGTACATATATCAGTTGTCTAGTACCCATAGTACAAGTTTTGAGCTTAATTTGGGACTAGATGGCGCTGTGTAAATTATTCAGAAATATTTATTTATTATTTTATTTTATAAGTCTGTTGTAAAGTCGTTACATTTATTTACAGCGACAAGAACAACCGGGCAAAGAAAACGCGAACCGTTCCGTTTCAAACGCATACAAGAAGCGGTCAAAGTTACCGGCACCATCTTCACTCAAGAAACCACTCGTAGATCGGAACGCAGTCAACTGACCCCTAAATTTAACTAGTTATTTGTATAACAATAAGTTTAGTTGATAAGTAGTATACATATACTTGAACTTCAGTTATATTAGAATGACCACAGATGTGTTGATTAAATATACTATTGATTGAAATGTAAGGTGATTTTATGATTGGCATTATTTTGTTCGTTACACCTAATCTACAATGTGAGATAAAAATATGTTTACGTATGATGGAGACGCAGTGTACTGTAGACTGTAGAGCAGCGTTTCTTAACCTTTTCCGGTCCGCGGACCCCTAGAAAATCAAGCACAATTTCAATGACCCCCCCCCCCAAACAGGAATAAATTTAGGACAATTTATTTTAGTACTGAAAAGAAAATTAAATTTTTGTTATAAAAAATAAAAATACTGTATTAATATGAAGGTTGGTGCTGCTTTTTTTTGCAAGTCTTGCTGGCATTGTTTATTAATTCAAATGTTATAAGATAAGATTACACCATTGTAATACCACAGTTTAAGTAATAGTACTACGTATAGTATGGCCACTCCCTGCCGCTCTCTCGTATCGTCCTCACCTCCCCTCTGAGTCAAATCTGGAACAGTTTGTATGGCGCCGCACGCACACACGCTCGTCACGCTCTGAACAGACGTCATTGTTTATGTACTAGTAAAGGACACGACATTTGCAAGGAGTGGCTGGGGTGGTCATATGTGATGATACAATGCCATAGCATTTGAAAGCCCCGTTTTTGTATCTTTTGACTCCTAATTGATTTTTAGTTAATCGGATATATCGACATTCAACGATCATAGTTTTCGCTGGTGTGTGACGCATCTGTTGGTCTTAATATTGTATATCATTATTTCACTTCATCTAGAGCAGTGTTTTTCAAAGTGTGCGCCGCGACCTCATAAAAGGGGTACTCTAGCCTCTACAAGAGGGTCGCTGTAGGTCACGAAGTTGTAAAAAAGAGCGTTTAAAAAAATTGGTTGTCGTTAAAGTCGGTTTACGGACGATGATTTTACGTGATAACGTCATAAGAAAACATCGGCCGATGGAGTGGAAGAGAGATAGACGCGTCAAAAGCGGAATGCTTACGCGCTCGGCTCAGGCGAGACATGACAATGAGTCGTGCTTTTTCGTGCGTACAGCCGGCGTTCATAGACTTACAAGACGTTAGCACGTCGAAAGATATTATCATCATCATCATCATCAGGTCCATTTAGTCTCCACTACAGGAGCACGACCCTCTCTCGTCCGTCCTAGACGGAAGGAGGATTTGGCCTACACTCCCCACGCTGGCCAAACGGGTTGGGGAGGCCTGATCGATATTTGATAATGTATTTCCCTTAGTCGCCTTGTTAAAGATATTATTATTAAGAAAATGTTATTTTCGGAACTTAATCGACGGCTATGTTAGATACTTCATTATTTATTATATTAACCGATTTCTATCTACGAAAATAAATAAAAATACGTATTTGATATTTGTAATTTAATAAAATTCATACAGGCTAGGAACCTGGGATGGTAAAGGGTCGCAAAACATTTCTAAATACTAACGGGGTCGCGTCATGGAAAAGTTTGAAAAACACTGATCTAGAGAAATACGTTTGATATAATAGTTAATTAAGTCTGAGACTTATTCCAAATTGAAATTATTTTGATAAATAATTACATTTTATTTAGAATAGCTACAATTTTACTTTTTATTTTTAGTTTTCTAAACACTAAACTCATCATCACTAGGCTCTAACTTTTTTTCTATATGTAAAGTACAACGCTTTCTATTTGTAATAACATAAACCCTGTTATAATTATTGATAGTTACTATAATTATCTTGCGCGTGTGTTCGTGTTTCCGTCATATTGTCCACGTTCCCGTGTGATGTGAGGATATTTAGTATGAACTTGTAAGATTTATATTTGGAATTAATAAATATGATATACCAATATATGTTTTATTTATATGAATAATTCGTCAGGGACAAACCTTAATACCCTATCACTCGGAGTCGAGTAAATTGTGATAGTTCGTTGTAATTTTTAAAATAATTTCAGTAGTTTAGTATTGCATATAATATTTGTTGAGTTTGCAAACAAAAACACAAATCTTCTCGCTTTAAACAATCACACTGTAACAGATTAAGAATTCAATGAGTATTTTGCGATTTTTTTTTATATATAAGAGGGGGTGAGGGGGCAAACGAACATGTGGGTCACCCGGTGGAAAGCAATCACCACCGCCCATGGAGATCAACAATACCAAAGGGTCGCCGTTTCATTGCCAGCATTTTAAAGGAAAATTTTGCGAATACTTAATTTTGCCCTCAGTATTAGACACTATCATTAATTCCGTAAGGCCTTGTAACTATTAAATGCAATATTCAAAATTGTATTAATTCCATTGACGAGTTGTGATTTTTAAATGTCGGCGTTAGTGCGTCAGCACGTTGACATGATGGATCGTGAACGTATTTCGTTCACGTAGCAGTCGGACTGCTTAGTGCGAGATTTTTGTTCGCGTTCCATCATGTCAACGTAAACAAACCGACCAAATGGAGAAGAACTCTCTTGTTGTGAACGTATAAGACGCGTGTTACAAATCAAAATGATGGCTTACTCGCTCACATTTTGAAGCGAGCAACCCGGCTAATTTGGATATGTAACACGCTTGTGGTAAATTCACGATATGAATCTTTTCTCAATTTGGTCACCTTGTAAACACGATCGAACGCGAACAAAAAGCTCGCATTAACCCTTTAACCGCCACGAGCGGATTAATCCGCCAAATATTTTCGTGCCCATTTCGCCAAGGACGGATTTTTACGCTCAAATACCACTACTCAGTAAATCTGCCTTTTTGTTTAATAGCTCTGTATTATATAAAAATAGTGTTCATTACTTGATAAATAGATAATGAAGTTATTATTTACAATTGATTACACTTAAGTTTCTTTATTATAGGACTTAAAATTAATGTCTAAAGTTAAATAAATTACTGATAGTATTTTTAGAAAAGTGTATTGATGTCTAGCGCCACGGCCGGAAAATTCCGTTAGTAGGGATGTGGCATAAACAATGATCGACAGATACAAAAATCCACATAAATCAAACTATTTCTGTTTATACTGACTTATTTATTATAAAACAAATAAAGCAATTGTTACTGTAGAAATAAATGAGTTTATTTTATTTTGTTTTAAATGAATAAAGCCCAAAACTGTCAGTGAATGAACAAAACTGAATTGACAATTCCCATCCCTAGTCTGCATGTTTTTGAACGAATGTTATAAGTATTCCTGTAGCCACGAGCGGAGAAACACGCTCGCTTCTGACGTCATAAAAGAGTGCCGCCTTCTGGAATTTTCCATTAGTGTTGTGCTGCATTATACGTGTTTCATAAGTGTCATCGATACAATTTTCTTTATACGCTTTTGTTTCATTGTTTTACCAAAATACTTACTAATACAAGTAATTTTTCGAGTTATGGACGGAAAATAGGTACCAAAATGGCTTGGAGGGACTCACTTCTTTTTTTTTTTTTTTTTTATAATACGTCGTGTGGCAGACAAGCATACGGCCCGCCTGATGTGAAGCAGTTACCGTAACCGTATTAACGCTCGCAACATAATATATCACTTGCGCGCCGCCACCCCCGCTGCCAACGCAGCATCTCCTTCTTTTCCGGTGACCTCACTCACTCACAGGAACACAACAACCCTCAACGGAATTGTTATTTGGCTGCGGTATTCTGTGAGGTGGAGGTACATTCCCCAGTCGGGTAGCTGACAATTACGCTCCCTACCTCTCTTTTCGCCAGAGCTTCGTTTGTCAGTCAGCAGGGTGCACCACGTGCAGGTGAAGTTGGCTTTGGTTCAAAGATGTTGATACTTTACTTACACCCCAAAATTCTCAGTGATTATTTCGACTAATAGAGGGTTGAGATTTCGAGTAATGGAGGTTTTGGTGTTTGAAGGGAAGGGAACAGAGGCCCAATTCTCGTAATAAAATTCTCAACGGCATCGTAACGACTTCGCCCGCTCCCTCTCTGGCACGTTGTAAAATAGATAAACCAAAGAGGGACGAGACCAAGTCGTTCCGGTGCCGTTGGGAATTTCATTACGAGAATCGGGCCTCTGAACATTTCTTCGAGATTTAGAGGTTTTCGACTTATCGAGGTTCGACTTATAGAGGTTCTACTGTGTTATAAATAAAATTATTAAATTACAAAGTAACGCTTTCCATATGTTAAGATATTTAAATTAAACTGTAAGCGTTCGAAAGAGATGCATTTCCAATATCGATATATATACTGAACGTCTCTATTAGTTGTAGGTATTTATTTATCGTTTTACTGTGCCTGGCGCTGGGGGCACGCCAAGTGATATTAAGTAAAGCGTTTAAAAGGTTAAGCACTCAGATCGCTAAGTGAAAACGCAGCGTTAGTTACAAAAAACAGATTTTTTTTTATACTACTTCGGGTGGCAGACAAGCATACGGCCCGCCTGATGTGAAGCGGTTACCGTAACTGTATTAACGCTCGCAACATAATATATCACTTGCGCGCCGCCACCTCCGCTGCCAACGCAGCATCTCCTTTTCGGGTGAACTCACTCACTCGCAGTCACACAACAACCATCAAGGGAATTTTAGCTGCGCCGCTTTGGCTGCGGTATTCTGTGAGATGGAGGTACATTCCCCAGTCGGGTAGCTTACAATTACGCCCCCTACCTCTCTTTTCGCCAGAGCTTCGTTTGTCAGTCAGCAGGATGCACCACGTGCAGGTGAAGTTGGCTTTGGTTCAAAGATGTTGATAAACCACTTACACCCCAACATGACTTGGTTAAGTTCAAATCACGTGAACTACTTGTCACAGTAAGAAGATTAAGTTGTATGTAAGTGGGCAGGGTACATAAAAACAAATATTACTTTTATTATTATATTTATTTAGCAAACAGACAATATAACTACATTTACATAGAGCACGTCAGCTACTTCATACTTATTTTACATTGTATAATCTTTGAGGGATAAACCATAGCAGAGATATGACCGCTTCAGACCCACCGTACCCCTGGCCGTACCTCTGGTGGTACGGTGGGTCTTTAAATATTAAACCATACCACTGAATAAATGCCGTTCGTGGGAACTATTCCCTAACCCATACAAATAATTCTGGGAAAATTTTAGGGCACATCACTAGCATTATGACACTTGATAATTTATAAATATGTACCGACAATTTCACAAAATACAATAAAGTACCACACAATAAAGTAGACAAAAATAGACGCGCCACTTTCTTCGTAAGAACAGTTCTCAACATCGAAACCCTTGAGCACTTTTGTGTAAATAAAAAGACAATGTTGCTATTATTAATAAATTTAGTTCCCTCTTTTGTGTTCCAGTGTACTTTGTATACGTTATCGTGACACGAATATACATGACAGATTTTGTATAAATCACATAAACTGTTCCACTATTAAACAGCACTAATGGTGTATAAAATGTCTACAAAGTTCCACATTTTTTTTATACATATCGGGTGGCAAGCCAGCCTGATGTGATTATTATGTCAATTTTCTCTCACGTGTTGTAATATTAATATTTTTAGCTTGTTTATTATTGTGTACATTTTAAATATTTGATGACTGATATAAAAATTATATTATTATCTGTGTTTCCAAACAGCAAAAACTATTTGTCTCATTGCTGATTGTTTCATAATGCAAGACCTTGTGACTTTACAAGATCTTGCATTACGAAACATTTAATGGAATTTATGAGTACCTAATTTAATATTAAAAGTGAAGTATTTTTCATAGTATGCCTGGCCTGCCCAGGAAGCTGTCGAGACTTCCTGGGCAGGCCCAAATTATTAATAAATTCGATCAATTAATTTCAAACAACACGTCATACAGCGGCCATAATTTATAAACAAATCTTACTCCAATGGTTTAAGCATAGAAACTATAGTAAAACAAGTACAAAGCAGCTTCCAAAATATATTTACATCTCTCCACAAGAGAGCAATCTGTATGGCTCAGACTACAAGTAATATTAGCCCTAATATATTTATTGGCAGGGCTCGGAACGGACCGGAGACCGACCATACTCAACCTTTTTCTTTTTTTTTTTTTTTAGTCAGTCCGGGTACGTCACAGCTATTTCGCGTAACATAGGATATAGTAATGTAGAATAATGCTAGTAAGGCTGTAGATAATTTGAGCACTTTCTATATAGCTCAGTGTTTCACAATTAATTATACGTACCAAAGTTGCCTCGAGAGTTGCAATGTTTTGACTAAGATAAGTTAGTAAAAAACAATGAATACACAAAAAGCAGTAGGTGTGACCTACGTGAATGGTGTTTAATTTTTTCTTACATCATTTGATAGTTTTGTTTGTTCGCAGTTTCGTACGAACATCGCATGCGAAAGCTTCGACATACGTTAGACAATCAATTAGGCCGTATACAATCAAAAGTCAACTAGCCGAATCGAATATAAGTAATTCGTATTTGAAAAATTCGGAACTTTGCCCGAAATGCCCATGGAATTATTTACCTCGGAGGAACCATCCACCGGACGTTAGAGTCCGCTAAGAAAAGTTGGGCGGGCTGCGAGTCGCCCGGAGCTGGTTGAGTATGGCTGGAGTACACCATAAACTTGGCCCTCAATGCCTAAATACTAATACTAGCGTGTTCGTAATTCTCGAATTAGCAAGCCCTTTCTTATTTTATCTCAATAAAATTATTAGAAAATATTTATGTTCAGTAATGTTTACGCAATAAGCACGAAAACTGTAAATTATCAATTTACGTAAACTATGCGTGAAAAATATATAAAGTATATACAAAAATCCAAGTTATTTTTCGAAAGTTAGTCATTCCAACTTGTAACTACATTTTTTTACATTCGGATATATTATTTATTTTGATTTTTTTGTCTTTATTCAAATGTTAAAAAAAAGACAAATTTTAACTTAGTTTAATTTAAGTAATTATTTATGATTAAATATGTACCTGTTTTGAAACATAAAATTAATTTCTAAATTCAAAACAAAAAAGCCGACTACTTTCTGGAAAGAACCTCTTCATTATGAACTCATAAAACGTTACATTTTCATATTATTTGTAATGCCAGCACTATGTCACTATTTTATGGTAAGTTTTCCAACCTTCGAAGAGTTTTTAAAACTATGTACCTAGTATGTACCTAGTGATGTCACTTTTTTGCTTGCTTTGAAATCAGCAAAACTTTCTCTGTAAGTATAAGAAACGACAGATAATTCGAGGAGTTCATAATTAATTATAAAATAATAGTTATTGTTTGGTTTCCATGCTAAAACTAAATGCTAAGAATAAAGACTAAAAAAAATAGAATAAATGCTTGAAACTTTGATAAAACCTGCATGCTTGAAACTTTAACAACTTAGCATAATTAGTGCGTATGACATTAAAAAAAACGTTACAAATCGTTTTCTTTTTCAATAAATAAATTATTTAGCTACAAAATGTTATATGAAGTAGGTATTTTCAATATCTTGACATAGCTTTTCATTTGATAACATCTGCGGAAAATAAAAACTCCAAAAATATACTTACATATTTACCTTTTCAATGCCTAATATATAATTAACGATGCGTAGATCTCAGCTTCGCTCCATCACAGCGGAGATCTATCATTAATGTATTAGTTCTAAGAAATATGTATTTCCAAAGTTTAGATTTATGATTAATCGTAAAAATTGTGAAACGAATAAATTAAACAATAAAATGAACGTGTGGTGGGGGGGAGACTGCTATACGTTTTAAATGCTGTCTTAGTAAATTAAACCTACAATAAATAAATAAATTAACCTATCGGAAAAGCTTTTTTGTGTTTATATTTACATCCGTATTTTTTTTATAAATCCTAACTATGGAACACAAATACATTGTAGGGTCTAAAACTCCTTACAAAAATATATTTTATTTGATAGTTGTTCGTTCTGAATTAGGAATAAAAAGACACATAATAACTATATTAGATATTGTAAATATCTATCTATAAAATATTGTTTATTTTAATATTTACATAAAACGTAAATTAGATTTATTTGCTCAATAAATACTTATTCAAAGTTTCTCCGAATTTAATAAATACTATGATAGATTGGTACAAACACCAAAGTAAAATATTCTTTCGAATCAGACTCAATTTGCCAAATCCTTGAATTTTTAACTATCGCATTAGATTTTTTAAATCTGTTCTAAATTAAATGCCTTTCTTTATGAAATCTTCCCTTTACGACTCAAAAATGCCATTTTTTTTTCTTCCCAAGAAAATGACATAAATTTCAGGTATGAGAACTGTATCTCAAAAAATCGTAATTTACCGAATAAAAGCGGAATCAGTGGGCTATAGGTTGTTGACGGAGATGATCTGGTTGATCCAGCCGATGAAGGAGGAGACCTTGACGTAGACGCCGGGCACGTCGCGGCGGCCGCAGCCGAAGCCCCACGACACCAGCCCCACCAGCTCGTAGAACCCGTCGTCCTGGCACACCAGCGGCCCGCCGCCGTCTCCCTGCACCAAACAGACACATTACTCATCAGCACATCACAAATTGGAACTTGTGTAGAAAAGAAATGTAGGACGTGTAGACTTGGCAAATAATATAATATCAGATGCCCATATTTAGGTTCTTCGGCATCAACCCATAATCATTCCAATGATACGGGTCTCCCCTCAATCTAAGGTGTTTAGAGCGTACTCTACCACGCTGCTCAACTGCGGGTTGACGACGTTGACGTAGCGCATTTAGATTATTCGGGCCTAAATATGAACGAGCATATATGTGAACGTATCGCTTAATCGCTCGCTGATTCCATCGCAGGGTTTGTCCTGTAAAGTTGCGCTTCTTTAAAATCAAATTTCATTTCACTGTCAATTGCAAAATCCTGTATAATAGGTATATAACAGTATTTTAGACAAAAACATAAAGGTTCTAACGTGTGTTTGTAGTAGGTAGACGATTAGTTATGGACAAATCACAACTGTGTTCATTCACGCAGGTGACATGGGACCACACATTTCCACCACTGTGCCTCCTGTGTGTCCAGGATTAACAGCGGCGACCACCAAAAAGGCAATGAACAGTGAAAGTCTATTGCTGTCCCGCGAGTAAGAACTCGCAACGCAATCAGAAGAAATTAGTAGTAGTAAGAAGCTTTTGGAATTTTACTTCCCTCTTAGCAATGTGAGACAAGGGGGAGCAGGAGGGGCAGCTCCCCCCCCCCCCCCCCCTCCAGAGATTCTATTTATTTATAAGTTTTAGATACATGTCTTATATTTAATTTGTATGACGTTTCTAAGTGCTTTATAAAGTCCAAGGAATAAAGATATTTTGACTTTGACTTTGACTTATTTATTGCAAAGTCTCTCGTGAAGCTTTATACGTTGGGCTCCGTACCGTTATTATTACAATCGCTGTAGATGTAAGTGAAAAGCTTCATGAGCTCTTGACTTTACCTACAATTCATACTTTTCTCATTCTCCATATCAACTTGCCCCTCCCTGGGCCATCGGCTGGCGACGCCCTTGATGTGAGAGACAGCAATTTGGCAAATAAGGCATTAAAAGCCAAAAGAGATGGCTGGTCAAGTGAAGCTCAACTGCCGTGCACCACGGATTTTAAGTATAGAATCTAATACTATTGCGGGACCTACAACATTGAGTTGTTACCTAACACATCGATTCGAAGCGGGTATGACACGTAAACTTATAAGTACTCGTATAAACTTGCTTTTATAAGAAAGTAATAAAAATAGTGGCATGAGAACGCACAGACGTTGGTTCTGGACAAACGAGCAAATAGCAATACTAATTTATTACATGTTCTTTGAGTTGTATATTCCTATACGCAATGTAACTGGGGCATCAACGTACCTGACATGCGTCGTTGCCCTCCTCGCCGCCGGCGCAGAAGGAGCTGGCGGGCAGGATGAAGATCTTCTCCGTGACGGCGTTCACTTTCCGTATGCACTCGGCATCGCTGACTATCGGCAACTCTGCCTCGCGCACTCGCAGAGGAATGGGGCCCGCTGGGAACCAAGTAACCAGAATTACAAATTTGCATTTTCTCACAGTGGAAATGGAAGTAACCAACACGAAATTTATTGAATGGGCCAAATATTCAACTGCGATAGAAAACCATTTTTGACATGATAACGTCTTATAAATCGACGAACGCCGGCTGCACGCACGAAAAAGCATAACTCATTGTCACGTTCCGCCTGAGCCGAGCGTGAGCTCGGAACAAGCGATAGATAGGCACGATCGGCCTAAGCCTTCGGCTTGTGGCGCATCAATTTCTCTTCTACTCCATCGGATAATTTTTTATTCTTGTTATGTTCTCTACTAAACTCGAAATACTCACCTTCCCCCATGTACCCGTAGCCGGTGACCGTACATCTCTTGCCGGCCGCGTGGCTAACTCCTCGAGCCGGCAGACACACCAGACATACACCTGCACGATCAAAATATCTTCAGACTCCACTCTGTTACGTTTCATCATATCTAATCCTAACGATGGTCACTATTTTTTTTACAATGCCTACCAGGGGTCCCACCGCCGAAGGTGAAGCCGATTACCATCAAATATTTTGATCCTAAAAATTGATCTTGTTTTTAACTCACAAACATCAGCTTAGTCTGTAGAGTTCCAGGGTTACTACCAGGTAAGCTAAACAGAAGTACCATCAATCTAAGTTGAAGTTTGATTTTTGCTATTAAAATATTCGATGGGAATTGGCTTCAGCTTCGGCGGTAGTGCCACAGATCAGAGCCGCGCAGTAGTTTTAAGTTCATCATAATTATAAGATCAATATAAAGCCCAATGAGCTCCGTTTCATTTTAAAACTCGTATGTAGCTACTGTTTTTATGACTCTACCGATTAGCAAAACAAGTAGAGATAGTGTCAGCATCTCCCTTGCAAGAGATCAGCGCTAGATCCATATAACAATTCCCTTGAGGATTGTTTTGTTTCTGCGTGTGAGTGACGTTACCAGGAAGAAGTTGCTGCTTTGGCAACGAGGGTGGAGGCATTGGAGTGCATTAGCGCTACCATAGCCATGTTAATGGCTATGGTAGCTCTACACATTCCCACCATTGTGTCTTCTGTGTAGCCAGGATTAACTGCGACGACCATCAATAAAGGCAGTGAAGTCCATTGTAGTCCCGGAGGTAAAACTACGGCTGCCTTGGAACTCACAACGAATTTTATCAGATGAAATTAGTACGAGTAAGAATCTTTTGGAATTTGACTTCCCCTCTTAGCAATGTGAGAGACAGCAATATGGCAAATAAGGCGTTAAAAGCCTAAAGAGATCTAGTCAAGTGAAGCTCAACTGCCGTGCACCACGGATTTTAAGTATCTACCACTATTGGGGACCTAAAACATTGAGTCGACGTGGTGGACATTAAAAGGGATTTTTAGACTAACCTTCCATGAGCTCTGCTTTCCCGTGCAGCTTCAACAGCGCTATATCGTTGTCCAGGGTCTGGCTGTTGTGGTTGTGGTGTATATACGTGGTGGCCACCCGCAGCGTCTGCGCGCCGGGCGAGCCGTACTTCCGTGTCAGGTCGTGGTCGCCCACTCGGACGTAGATTGCATCGCCGGAGCGGACAATGCTGAAAATTTGCAAATTTTTATATCGTTACGTTGAGTGAGAACTGTGTGGTAATGAGGGAAGCGCCGCCATTTTGAGGTCATTTCGCTGTGTCACATAATCTAGTGTCTATTTCTCTTACTGCCTATAGGGTCGGCTGGGAGAGATCTCTTGTAGAGATAAGCTTACCTTTGTAACCTTTTGATGTAACTATGTTGTACTAATTGATGTGCAATGAAGAATATAATAATACATATATTATCCATTACGTATACTGCAGCAACCCACATTTATAACACTATACTACTGGAATACGAGTCTCCTCTCAATCGAAGGTGTTTAGAGCGTACATCATAGTGTACAATTGCAGGTTGCCGGCAGTCAGTGTTTGATAACACCACTCAAAGGTATGGTAGCTGCTGTCATTAGATGACAGTCTAACGACTGCGTCGAGGCCGCGACTGTTTAAAGTGCCCTCCGAACGGGGGAACTCGAAATAAATAAACGCATCCATAGGTAGGCTACGATTGACATTGCTTAACTTGAGTGATCGATTAGACTCCCACTTGCAACGTCCCTATCGAAGTCCTCGAGTAAGATACGTGTTCACCGTATCACCGAGTGGCTATCCACGATCTAAGTCAACGTTACCTGCACGCGGTGCACTCCACCGACTATTCTTTTTTTTTTTTTTTATACTACGTCGGTTGGCGCACAAGCATACGGCCCGCCTGATGTGAAACGGTTACCGTAGCCATATTAACGCTCGCAACATAAAATATTGCTCGCGCGCCGCCACCCCCGCTGCCAACGCAGCATCTCCTTCCTTCCTTTTTGGTGACCTCACTCACTCGCAGGAACACAACAACCCTCAAGGGAATTGTTATTTGGCTGCGGTATTCTGTGAGGTGGAGGTACATTCCCCAGTCGGGTAGCTTTAACAATTACGCTCCCTACCTCTCTTTTCGCCAGAGCTTCGTTTGTCAGTCAGCAGGGTGCACCGCGTGCAGGTGAAGTTGGCTTTGGTTCAAAGATGTTGATGAGCCACTTACACCCCTAATACTAGCAAAAAAGACTAGCAAGAGAGATGTAGGGCAGCGTGTTCATAAGCTGCCCTACTGGGGAAGTATTTTAGAGCTAAAACCAACCTCATCTGCACGTGGTGCAACCTGCCTATTAGCGAAACAGGCTCTAGGTGAAAAAGAAAGGTAGGGTACAGCGTATCTGTAAGCTCCCATAACGGGGAAGTACCTCCACTTCACAGAATACCGTAGCTAAATAACAATTGTCTTAACGGTTGCTGTGTTCCTGCGAGTGAGTGAGGTTACCAGGACGTATGGTCGCCTGCCATTCGATGTAAAATGTATCAAAAGTATGCCTGACTTGGTGACGCAGTGCGCGGCGGTGAGCACCCACTGCGTGCCGATGAGCGCGGCGCCGCACAGGTACTGGTTGAGCGAGTTGATGAGAGCCACCTGCCAGCACCACTCGCCGCGCTCGCCGTCCTCGCCGCCCATCACGCGCGCGGCGCGCGCAGACGTGCCTGCACACGGGTTTACATTACTACTTAACACGCTCGCGGTCACTTGGCCCTTATTTTGTAACACTACTCTTTTATACAATAATAGTAACCTTTATTTCAGATAACTTTTAATCCATAGGTTGTTAGTAATAAAGGTCTTAAAATTATAGTAAGTAGGGCTACAAATTTTAATTTATTATATTGTGCCACTGCCTTATAATGTTACAGTCGACGCACGAAGCAACTGTACTCAGGACACTGTTAGTGCTCTCTCTCGCGCTTCGCAATCATGTTCTTATAGCCTTTTTTAATGTTATTATGCATAAAAAAGTGCGTAGAACATATCGTTTTTTCTTAACTGCCCGACTGGAGAAGTACCTCCACCTCACAGAATACCGCAGCCAAATAACAATTCCCTTGAGGGTTGTTGCGACCCCATGGTGTTGCTGATCTCCATGGGCGGTGGTGATTGCTTTCCATCGGGTGATCCACATGCTCGTTTGCTCCCACAAAAAAAAATTACAAAATTGCAGGCGACAGCTAGTCATCAACAAATATCCTATGGAGTTTAATTAAACTTACTACTAAAAGCTAATTAATTAGCTTAATTTCATTTTTAAACCCAAAGCCGGCACGTGCAAGTCGTGTGCTCTCCTGCACGTAAATGCATCCTGCCGACGAACAAACGAGGCTCTGGTTTAATGACAGCTAGAGGCTATTATCGAGACCAGGGAAGGTAACTCCACCTCACAAAAATGCAGCCAAATAAAAATATCCTTGAGAGCTGGTCAGATCCTGTAAGTGAACGACTTCACCAAACGCGAAAAGATGTTGCATTGACATCGGGAGTGCATGCTGCATTGCAAATGTACCTATATATATATAGGCGCACATCAGGCCAGCCGTTTGCTTGCTTGGCATCCGTAGTGGTACAAAAAAAAAACACTAAAAAAGCTAACCTTTGACGCCACACACGTATTTATTGTATTTCTCCGGAACTTTCAACGTAGATCCATAATTAGGCTCGTATGGCGCTGGAAAAGATTAAAACGTTTACGAATCACATTTACACGTAACATATAAAATATCGGAATCTTAATTACTTTAGGCTCATACTACATTACCTCGTAAGAGAGAGAAGCGAATGGAAACAAGGGGAGAACTGGATCCTGTTATCCAGAATAGATCCAACCGACAATTCGTTACTTTTAAGGTAAAGCTATTTTAAGTTTATTAAAAATATTTTAAAAATGGAAAATTTTACCTCGCCCGCCTAGGTGGGATTTGAACCCACGACCTCTCGATGACCGGTTATCGAGACCTGGTACCTCTTCGAACTGAGCTACCAGGAACGTTTGTAATGGTGACGAATTTTTGCATTTTAAATTTTCTTCTGTGTTGTCGCACCTAGGTGGAGAGGTGAACTTTTAAAATATTTATAATATTCTGGCAAGTTGGGCGAAATCAACTACTTAAATAATAATTACTTTAAATTTAAATAGGAATAATAATATCACACAGTATAAGTTTTGGGAAGCATATGAAAACTACTAGAATCTGTTGCGCATATATATTAACTAAGTTTGCAGTTTCTCGCTATGTAAGTACATCTCTTAATTTGGCATAGTTTGTCGGTTGGATCTATTCTGCATAATAGGGTCCAACTTGTCTATAGCATTTGTACTTTAGCTGTTTAAGGAGTTAGGTGTTGCGAAGGTGGCGCCCCTTGACGTAGGAAAGATTCTCGCGAGAGACATCGACGCTTTCATTCTCTTCTATGGCAATGTAGATGGAGCATTATAGCAACGACGAGTGTACTCACAGTACTCACTCATGGGCGTAGTGTGCGGGTGAGTGGCGGGGCTGGTGTAGTGCGTGTAGTGCGTGGCGGCGCTGGTGGCGAGCGGGTACGTGTCGTTGCGGTCCTTGATGCCCAGCACCTCCTGGATCTTGGACTTGGGCGCGCAGCACTGCGTGCCCGTCTTCTTGCACTTGAACACGTCCGTCATCTCGGCATTTCCTGCATGAGGGCATTATATTTTAAGTTTTATACACCAACACAATGTGACTTACTCTGAACGGCATTTCTAAGCTAGTTTCTGACAATCTCGATGGTTCTAGCATCATGAATAAAAGAAAAGGTTTTAGGTAACACGCTAATATGGTCATGCGAAATTATTTATCATCATCAGGACAGCCGTATGCTTATTTATAACCTTATTTATTGTCCCTCGTGTACTATAGTACGCAATATAGTACTATAGTACACATTTGATCATCATTACCCGTTATAGCGGACTCACGAGTTAGATGGTAGCGGTCGCAGTGTAGAGAAGTACTCACGGAAGCAAGTGAAGGAGAGTAAGGAGACGATGCAGGAGCCGGGGCAGTCGGGGCGCGGGTCGGCCGGCGGCGGCGCGCTGGTCGTCGTCGTGCTGGTGGTGGTGGTCGGCCGCGGCGTCGTGCGCGGCACCCTGCAACCTCACCGCACTTTAATACGGAATTCATCCTCACACCTCACACTGCGGCGGTGGAATTACGGGAAGACTCGCTTTTATCTCATCAGCACGTATTCACCTTGGAGCTATTGATCAGGAGTTCAGTAATATGTCATTCATGACCACTGGAGCCTAAGTGGTCGCGTACTGTGCGGTTCCAGAGAAGTTTTCTCCCGCGTACTGTCAAGCTGTGGAATGAACTGCCTGTCGAGGTTTTCCCGAAAGACTACAGCATGGGTACTTCAAAAAGGGCGTGAAGAGGTTTTTATAGGGTCGCCAACGCGCGTGTGATGCCCCTGGTGTTACAGTCGTTCATAGGTTACAGTAACTGCACTAGCTAATATGCTTTTAACCTGTACAGAACGAATAGAAATTCATATTCACATAATTCTTAGAACTGAATCCAATTTCACTTACGATCTGCTGGAGGAGGGAGTTCACTCCACGAGCTGAGATTTCGCAGTGGAAAACCACTCTGAAATCGTGCCATACGCAATCATTTCAATTCCTATATTGCCTGCCAATACCGAACGCGACTACAGAACGAAGCCTTGGTCATTACACCTGCAGTTAAACGACAAATTGGTTAATTTTGATCACACCTGGTGTTGTCACAGCAAACTGTCCCGCTGTGCTTGCACTGCGTGTTGGAGACGAGGACCGAGGGTCGTTCACAGAAAGCCGCCATGATGTTCAGCATACAATAGCCGGGACATCGCGGTAACGGCGCCTGGAAAATAATATGAAACTTTTTGATGACAGTTCAAAATGTAATGTAAGTTGCTCCACCAGTAGAGAAAATCATGGCAAGCAAATATGCTGACAAGTGGAGTCCTTGATAAAAGGATTAAAATATTTAAAGAAATGGAGTGTAACCTTATCGTCGTCATTAAGCCAAAGTCATCATCACCTGCAACCTTCTGATTCAACTAGGTAATGAAGCTATCGCGTGTAATGAAGCCGTAGTGAAAGAGAGGACTCGGAAGTACCTCCTAGGATACCGCAGCCACTTAAATAACAATTTCTGTGGCTGTGGGTGGGGGGTTGTTGTATTTTTTTTTACATGAGAGGGAGGCAAACGAGCATGTCGGTCACCTGACAGAAAGCAATCACCGCAATCAATGCCGCCCAAGGAGATCAGCATCATTAAGGGTTCACCGATCCGTTGCCAGCCAATACTCCTTTCTTTCTTTCTGGTGGCCTCATTCACTGGCAGGAACAAAACAACCTTTCCAAAGGGAATTGTTATTTGGCTGAGGTATTCTGTGAAGTGGAGGTACTTCCCCAGTCTTTCTGCTGGTTAGTTTAAAGGAAGAAGGTGCTGCTATATATGAGATTGACGCATATTTACGTTTACAGGTACGTATTATGAAACTTACCGGTGTTGTAGGCCTAGGAGTAGTAGTTGTAGGGGGTAACTTCGGCTTGTGCTGCGGCTTGGTGTCCTTAGCTTCTGGCAGGCAGCAGGTGTCGCCGCCAGGACAGTACGCCTCGTCGTCAACGTTGTCGCAGAGCAGCGCAAACAGAGCGTTGATGCAGTCTCCCCGACATTTCTCTTCTGGGTTCGGTTTTGGAGGTAACGTTGTTGTAAGCTGAAATTTAAAAATAATTAGATTTAGATTACTCTAGAAGTATACATCAGAGGCCCAATTTTGCCGTACCGATTAGTTATTTTTTTTTATACTACGTCGGGTGGTAGACAAGCGTACGGCCCGCCTGATGTGAAGCGGTTACCGTAGCCATATTAACGCTAACAACATAAAATATCGCTCGCGCGCAGCCACCCCCGCTGCCAACGCAGCTTCTCCTTCTTTCTGGTGACCTCACTCACTCGCAGGAACACAACAACCCTCAATGAAATTTTTATTTGGCTGTGGTATTCTGTGAGGTGGAGGTACATACCCAGGTCGGGTAGCTTACAATTACGCTCCTTACCTCTCTTTTCGCAAGAGTTTCGTTTGTCAGTCAGCAGGGTGCACCGCGTGCAGGTGCAATTGGCTTTGGTTCAAATATATTGATGAACCCCTTAACCCCCTTTATATTTTATCAATAAAATGTACCTATCAACCTATCACAAAGACTATTTATTCACTCACAGCTGTACTAGGCCTCTTGGTAGGCGGTTTCTTCTCACTCGGAACGACCAAGTCGGGCGGGGGCTTGCCGCCGTACCCGTCCGTGGAGACGCAGCAGACGCGCCCCTGGACACACAGATTGGGCGAGGTCAGGTACCCCTGACAGTAACGTGAGAGGTGCGCTTCTACACACACTCCAGGACACGCGATGTTCCCTGAAATACATTGAAATTATGATACTCATGTAATTTATCATCTCTTATTCGTCGACTGCCAAACATAGACCTATCCCCTAGAGATACAAATTTCTACCGTCCCCTTAATTCTCAGAGGGAAGACTTGTGACTCTTCCACTGATCCCCACAGTTTCATGAACCATCTTTTGAGAACCTCCGCTGATATATAGAATATGAGCATCTTCAGGCTCAACAGACCCATACGACTTCAATGGTCAATGACCACGCCTGGGATTAGTAAAATCCCAGGCGTGGTTAAATTCAATATAAATGCTATACGACAAGCTCAAATAATTGATAATTTTAAGAAGCTAGTCAAAGATTATTATCTTTCAATGGTCTCAGTATAGTATACTTATATATTATATTTTTCCTTGTTCTCCTTCCATGTATAATGCATAATTTATTTAATTTTTAATGTTATTGTTTAAGGTTATCTGTAAAGTTTAATGTTTATATTTCTACATATGTGTATGTGTGTATGTTTTTCGTTTTTCATTATGTCTATACTTTGTTTACTGCGCCACCTACCTCTTATATGTATTTCTTATTTCTCCTATACCCAAAGATTGCCTGGAAGAGATTGCTTATAGCGATAAGGCCGCCCGTTGTACTTTATAATCATTGTTACTACTTTGTCATTGTATTTGGTATAATAAAGAGTAATGTATTGTATTGTATTGTATAAATGGTAAATCAGAGCCGTATGTTTTATGAAAAATACCTCTGTCTACCTGCGCTTCGCTATGGCTCTGTCTCCATCCATCCATCCATCCCATTCCCCATTAAAATTTCAACCGGTACGTCGATGTATAAGACGTCAAAAATATCAAGTCAATTCATTTACTGCTTTTCGAGTTTCATTGACACAATACGACCTAGACTAATTTCTTGTAATTAAATTTGTTGGTTACGCCTGAAAATGTTCATCATTAATTATCGGCGCCGTTAATCCTGGCTACACAGGCGACTTAGCGCAATGTGTGATAATTCGTTTAAATTCTGTCCTTACTTTTATGCAGTTTTAAGTATCTTCTACAAGTGAAATGAACTGTAATAACACGCAAGCTACTATCCGAGCAGCCACGCGGCCAGAGCCACGGGCAGCAGCTAGTATGTAATATGTGTACCTAATAATTACCACTGTCTTTGTATTTGTTGGAGGGGTTGTCGGTGGTGGTCTCGTCCTCCTCGGAGTCCTCCTCGGCGGTGGTGTACCGGGAGGTGGTGGGACGCTCCGTGCCCACTGTGTTGTTCACTGGAAAATATAGAGAAATATTTCTGGTTATTATACAGCTATACAGCGCTATCTAGGACAGGGACTAAACTAAGCAAAGCTTGTTCTATGAGTAAGTTACACATATGACACTAACACCCAAATTGTACATATACTACACGTTCAGGCACATAATATGTTTCTTATCAGAAATTGATCGCACGATTGTTCTCGGAAGAAGCCATTGCTAGCCACTCAATATTTCGCTATAGTGCATTATCACGAGAACCAATGAGTGTATCAAATTTCAGCTTTATCAGACACTGGTTAATGAATCAAATTTAACTTATAAGATTTCATTACAGATACCACGATGAAACTAAAGAAAATCTCTTCATCATCAATCTATCTTTTGAGATATTTATCAATTGGTTTACAGCGAGCGACCTCTATTCAACATAAAACGAAAAAACTATCCGACATAAAACGAAAACTACCAGGAGTGACCTGGTAACATTACATGCTTTGGGGTGACTATTAATTATTCTATGTTACGTGGACTTCACAACATCTTTAAACAATAGCAAATTCACGTTCTGCACGTGGTGCATCTTTCTTTTACGTGGGGAAATCCGTTAAGGATACAGCCGCCCGTCGGTGCAGCGATGGTTATGTCGGAGTCTGCTGCCATGGGGAAGTGGCACCCATACCGACTAAAACCCCACGATCTCCTTCTCTCCGCCGATTGGCGAGGCCACGGGAACTAAAGAGGCATTACATCCGCGACCTGTCGGCGGTGGTCCCAGGAGATCCTCCTCCTGGGGAACCCGAGTTACTCCCCCTCCTCGATTAGTGGTGCACCGGGAAACATATGGCACGCCGACACCAAGGCTTATTTTTTATGAGATTTTCTTCCTCGACTCCAGACCGATGAAGCCGGCTCTCCTGGAGTCAATGGACATTACCGGCCTCGGTTTCACCTTCCGCCTTACACGTGGTGTACCCTAACGGTTGGCAAATGAGGCTCTAGCAAAATAGTGGCAGCGCATATCGAACCCGAGTAAGGTACTTCCCTAAAGTACCTTTATGGTACATCGAATGGCAGCCAAGCATACAACCCACCTAGTATGAAGCCGTTTCATAGCCTATCGGCTTGCATTAAAAAATCTGAGAAGCCAACACGTAAACTCCTTGTATTACACGCGTATACAAGATACAAGCTTGACACCTAGCGGGTCGTATGTTTGTTAGATCTATAAAACAAAACAAATTTGACATTATGTCAAAACAAACTCGAGCCAAAAAAATTAATGAAAAATTTATTTATTCAATCTTTCACAACTATACTATACTTTGCTTCTTCTTAGATGGCAAACAACATGATTGGTACGTCCTCTTCCGTTAAAGATAAAAATTAGACAGCTTTCCAGACTAAAAGACGTAAGCAACAATTTAAATTCAAAAATTCTTAATAATATATGTTTATAATCTACTACTGACCTCTACATACCTTGCCAACCCTAATTAATTCTTAATAAATGATATATGTTTTACTACTAAACTCTACATACTAGAGTCAAATAATCATGTCTCACTATATGGTTCATCGACGCAGCACTTCATAGAGGGCTTGGGACACTCGACCTGGTCGAGCACCTGCGAGCACATGATGGCTGCGATGGTGTGCATGCACGTGCCCGGGCAGTTCTTGGCGTCCACCTGCGTGTCCAGGGTTTCCAGGAGACCTGCAAATTGAAAATATTGGCAATGAAGTAAAGTGTTCAAGGGAGGAGCGTCTAATCAAAATGAGTCTTATCCATACTATGAGCTATTTGTAAAGGAAGATATACACATAGTCGAATGCGTCAATGGAACTACTAGGGCTACCTACCACCGAAGCTGAAGCCGATTTCGGTCGAATATTTTGATTCCAAAAATAAGTCTCAAGTTTAATTTAATGACAAACATATTCAGCTTAGTCTGTAGAGCTCTAGGGTTTCTACCAGCTTGGCTTAACACAATTACCACCAATCTATGCTGAAGTTTTATTTTCTCAATCAAAAATCCAATGGTAATTCGCTGCCTGGACTGCCCACCTCAAGTTATGCAAAGGATGACACTACTTTTCGTAATCATGCATTATTTTGTTAACATAATTAAATAAAATAATTTAAATTACTCCAACGCAAACACCATCTGTTTATCTTGACCATGCCAAGGCGAAACGAAAGAAGTGTTTTATTAATAAACAGTATATAGTTGTGATGATTATAGTAGGTAGAGTATGTAAATAGGACCGACCCTCGCCCATCCGTATACTAGATGAAAAGTATTTTATATCAAATTTAATTCGTTAAAAATATATCGTGAGTGGATTTAATAAAAAAAATCGTCTCAAAGCTTCGTCTTCAACCCTTACTCATCCCACTGCTGGGATACGGGCCTCCCCTCAATTGCAGGGGCTTAGAGCATACTCCACCACGTGCTCAATTGCGGGTTGGGGGGTTGCGGGTTGTCAAAGCTTAATTCATGATTAATTTAAGGCTATAATAATATTTTCGCCCAGACTAATAAATTGATAAAAGAGTAAGGCAACGTCAAACTCCAAGAACAAGCCTTACTCAATCCTGAGTGCAGCACCTGACTGGACTATTTTAATGGACACGTATGAAAAGCACTATAAAATCCCAGAGGATGTGGGTGTTTCGACATCAAGACCGGACATTTTCCTTTTTTCCAGAGCTACAAAACGCATAGTACTTGTAGAGCTTACCGTACCGTGGGAAACTAACATACCCAAAGACCACGCGATAAAACAAAACAAATATTATGACCTCCTAAACGAATTAACAAAAAGCGGCTATGTAGTTAATCTATACGCTGTAGAAGTAGGAGCGAGAGGTATACCAGCAAAATCTCTATAATCTGCTGAAAGACCTTGGCTTGTCCAGAAGTGCAGCAAGTTCTATATAGAACGAGTATCTAAAGCTGCATTACCACATTTGGCAGGGCAGGGAGAGAAACACAAGTAGTGAAGGTGACTGTTGATGTACGTCGGAAAGGGGCCCCTTATACCTACACCCGTGTCACAAGTCTCGGGATCTACTTGGGGTTTCTCTCTCTGCCACACGATGGACCCGGCACCCGCACGGTGAATCCATGGAAGCTAAGAAGTTCGTCTCTCTTTTTAGTTAGGGCTTTTCCGGTGCTAATACAAAAATCAGAAACGAAATCGGTGATATGATAACGAAATGAATAAAAGTACAGAGAAGTTAGGGTTGCCATCCATCCGGCTTTCCCCGGATTTGTCCTAAGAAAGAAGAAAGAAGAGCGTCCGGGGAGCGTCCGGGCGGGGTTTCATTTGTAGTCCGTGGTTAAAAGTTTTAAATCACTACCCCCCGCTCCATGTTGCTAATTACCGTCTTGTCACAGAATAAAAAAATAGTACTAGTACCAAAAAACACAGATGACATGTCCGGGTTTTAAGATTCAAAATCCGGAGTTTTCACGCATCTTGTCCTGGGTGCTAGCGATTAGAGATACCAGGACAAGATACCCTACCCTAAGCGAAGTATCAAAGATCGGGTGTCGATGGGAACTCGCGAGGCGTGACAAACTAGCGAGTCTAATATAAAATTATGTAATGTAATGACTTGTTGTTACTTTACGTTTATTCTACGTCTTAATATCTTTTTCGAATAGTCTAGATGACTCGTATCGTACAAACAAGGCTCACTATGCACTAATTCAACTAAATTTCGCAGAAATCTGTGCCGACACAGACACGTGTCTGAATTTCAAATACCTATGCCGCATCGCACGCAGCTCTCGGCTTGTTCATGCGTTACAAAATATGTTGTACCCTGTCACAGTATAAGTAATAAGTACTACCACTACGTACAGTGTGGCCGCTCCCTGCCGCTCTCACAAGGCGACCTCACCTGCCCTCTGAGTAGAATGCGGAACCGATCGCAAGGGCTGCCACGCGGCGCCGCTTATTACGATATGGTCGTAGTATTCTCAACTGAACTTTTAAATGATAAAATGATTTATTTCTTATTCTGAATAATTAACCATAAACTATTTGTTTTTTCATTAGGTACAAAATCAATTTATGTTTTCCAGTTTTAACAATAAATTTTTCATATTGTATCGTTGAAATCGTATTAAAAGTCAAATCGACATTTGATTCCACAGTTCGACGTTTTTGAAATTTTTGGAAGTTGAATATTGATATTTATTCCACAATTTAAATTGACAACCACGACATTAGGTTGTATCTATTACAACCCGCGTGAAACATTAAGTGTAACACTTTTTTTTTATACTACGTCGGGTGGGAGACAAGCATACGGCCCGCCTGATGTGAAGCGATTACCGTAGCCATATTAACGCTCGCAACATAAAATATCGCTCGCGCGCCGCCACCTCCGCTGCCAACACAGCATCTCCTTCCTTTCTGTAACACTGTAACGTAACTGTGTACGTAACGTAAATTTAATGTACTTTTTTATTATTACAATATTATGCAAGGTACCTAATTCAACCCTAAAGCTAATCTACACACACATTGGCACCTATATAAACGTAGTTGTACAGGAAATTTGTCAAGCGGACTAGATTTTAGCAAAATATGATTTTTTTACAATGTCCGTGAACGTGCCCAATGATAAATAATAATATATATTTGAATTTGATTGTTGAAACAAGCTTAATCTATCTGCCTATCTGTCAAATGTATTCCACCTCCTTAAGTCGGTCCCTCACTGATGAGGATCGTGACCACGACGAAAGCGTTGCAGCAATTTCCTCCAGTTACTGCGGTCTTCTGCCTGATGGAGAGCGTGAGACATCGGCATTTGCAGTTCTTCTGACACCTGGTCGGACCATCTCTTAGGGCTTCGTCCTCTCGGTCGCTTGCCATCCACATTGCCAGTTATTATGAGCTTCTCTAGGTTATCTGTATCCCGGCGCGCTATGTGTCCGAAGTACTGAAGTATCTTGTGGAGGCACACAGCCGAGAGGCGCTGCTGCGTGTCGAGCCCGAGTTCCCTTAGGACCGAAAGGTTAGTGCGTCGAGCCGTCCAAGGGATGCGAAGCATTCTTCGCCAGCACCACATCTCAAGCGCATCGACCCGCCTCCTATCCGCTGGTCTCAAAGTCCAGCTCTCGGATCCATAAAAGAATATAGGAAAGATCAATGTGCGGATAATGTAAATCTTGGTCTTCCTTTTGATGTTTTGATCCCTCCATATTTTGGTGAGCTGAGTCATAGCGGTTTTGGCCATGCCGATGCGCCGCCGGATTTCCTGCTCACAGCCACCTTTATTGCTTATTACGGACCCAAGATACTGAAAGCTCTGGACCGCTTCATAATCGTTTAACAGATTAGTACGCTGCATCGCACCGAAACGGTCTACAACCATTAGTTTGGTCTTGTTCTTATTAATGCTGAGACCAAATTCTTCGCTGGCTTGTTCCAATCTGTGTAGTAGTTCTACCATTTCATCCTCGGATGTGGCCAGCAGGGTGGTATCATCAGCATATCGAAGGTTGGATATTTTTACACCGCCAACTTTGACTCCGCCTTCCCATCCTTCTAGAGCTTTCCGCATTATGTACTCTCCATAGATGTTGAATAGGATGGGAGATATCACACAACCCTGTCGAACACCTCTCCGAAACTTAAAGCGACTTGACGTGTAATTTTGAATGTTTACTGTTCCAAAACCAGACTCGTATAAATTTCTGATCAGACGAACCATGTGACTCGGAACTCCAGTTCTGTTCAGGACCTCCCATAGATGTTCCCATCTTACAAAGTCAAAGGCTTTTTGGTAATCCACGAAACATAAGATGACTGGAATGTTGGATTCGTAACATTTTTCCACGATGAGCCTTAGGTTTGTGATTTGCTCTCTAGCCCCTTTGCCCTTCACAAATCCAGCTTGCTCCTGAGGTATTTGCCAATCTAGGTATGCTCTCAGGCGACTATTAATAATATGCAACATAATTTTGCTCGCATGGGAGATCAGAGCGATGGTTCGGTAGTTGTGACAGCTCCTTATAGAGCCTTTTTTGTGCAATGGGAGAATCGACGAGTGAACCCAATCAAGTGGCCATTCGCATGTTTTCCAGACCATGTTACAAATTCTGTGTAGTAGTTTCACGCCTTCTTGACCAAGTGATTTTAAAACCTCTGAGGTGATTTTATCAGGTCCCGGAGCCTTATTTGTTTTAAGTCTTCGGATGGCATCTTCCACCTCACACATAAGGATATCGGGCTCCATTTCCTTTTCAACTAAGCTGTTGATATTGATACAGTAGTTGGATTGATCTTTATACAAATCTTCACAGTAGTTTTTCCAGCGCTCCACTACCTTTTCAATGTCATTGATTGGTTTTCAAATGTATTACATGAGTGAAATTTTATATTATTGTATATTTAATCTTATTGCATGGTATTTTTCTCATATATCGTCGTTAATGTGGTAAAACCAGCTAAGTAAGTCACTCCAACATCATTATAAAAAAAACGCAATTGAAATTTCCAAATTAAATATTTTATTTTAGTGTTTAAATAGTTGCTTTTCTCGTTGTCTATATCTGTTATTATGTAACTTATCTCACTGGTTTACACATATTATATAAACTACATATTAATTATATTACACATATATATTATAATTATATGTATTATGTAGGACCAGCAAGGTCTATCTAAGCTAGCTCAATCGCCCCGAACCTTTGGTCATCCTTGGGAACAGCTCATTTTTTTTCGGTTTAAAAGGTATATCCTATTATTTATTCAGAATTTCTAATATTATGTATGCAACATTTTATGGCAATCAGTACGGTAGGTAAATAGTAAAAGTGGAACAAACAAACAAACTCATTGTTCCATTAATAATATTAGGATATATATTATGTGCCTAGGAAAAAAGATTAACTGTCTAGGAAAAAAGTTAATCTCTAGGCACTTAAATATATTTTGTGATGTTTATTAGAAATATGTTTTCTACCATTTAGTGGGACGATGACAGCAAAGAAGGATATCTAAATCAACTAATTGAGGCCGTTGCCATCAGCTGGCACGCAGGAATGTGTGTGTGTATGCGTGCGCGGAATGCGGCGGCGTAACGGCCCAGCCCGCGGACGCGCCAAAACTAAAATTGTAACGAAGACATTTTGCATTTAAGGCATACTAAGGGTATTAAGATTAAATTATTTGGCCTACGCTAAAAATACAGCCTTTGTACGCTTATAAGGTTGGGATCATTTTGTGGTCCTAAAAAACACACACATGTTCATGCACACATTTGTCCTGTGCGGGGATCAAACCCGCGACCTTAGAGTCAAAGTAGCCATTAAATGGGAAGACGGAGGATCGAAATTGGTTGGAAAGTATCAATGGGTGGATACAGCTGAAGATAGTAATAAATGGGGTGTAGATATGTCATGGGTACGTCCGTGTGTTGTAGGTGAATACGTTATACGCACTAAAATTATCTCAAAATGGCAGCGCTTCCCCCTCCCCCGCACGCGATGTTCCATAATCCTTAGTGTAATAAATTCTTTGATCCTTCATCTATCCAGTGGTGGGATTGAATTTTGAATGGAGATGATAGATATGTAGCTGCAACATCAAACTGTATCCCCCGATTTTGTTATCATTCGTTTTAGAGACGTATTCAAATCTGTATGGTACATAATTCTTCTCTTTCCCACTTACAGCATTTGATAGAGAGAGTAACAATATCGTTTACTGTAGATCGCTAATCGGGTGAATGACTCCTCTTAAGAGAAATTTATGTATTATGGTGGAACTTGGCGTCTTATTGATTATTAAACAAGTTAATTTGCTTAATGTATTCAATTCGCTAATATTGTGTAGTGTTATGAAATCCAATTTTATAATAACGGTAATTCGTTTAAAATAAAAAAAAGAAAGTTTTATTAAAAAGATGTAATTTTATGTAAAAAGAAAGGTTTCTCATGATGAAATGCGAATATAGTTTTTTTTAATTCCATTGAAGAAAACAAGCATACCGCCCGCCTGATGGAAAACGGTTACCGAAGCTTCTGAACGCCTGTAACACGCTCGTTGCCGACTCTGTAAAATTCTGTTCACGTCCTTTTTGAAAAACCCCTGATCGTCTCGAGTGTCCTGTCTCTGGAGCCGCACTATACGCGACCACTTGGGCTCCAATGTGTGAGGATGAATTCCCTGTCGTTAGCGAGTAGTGCGACTGTAGACATCATGGGCCGTGGGCATCATGTCAAACAACTCCTCTGAACACACCCCATTGTACAAATGGTAGAACACACAAAGCGGTGGGACAAGAAGGGATTTAATTCTAAAAGTACAAAAAAAATATTGCTGATAACACGTGTGAACAAACATAAGCAATCTTTAAAAGCAAAAATTTATTTCTTGAAATAAGATATGAACGACATGACAAAAAAAAAAATTCTAAACTTAAAATTTTTACAGAATAGTAAAAAATGTTGCGAAACTGTTGATTGTGGGCACTTAGTGGAACTTTGTCAACATTTTGATATTAATAAAATTACTTGTTCTATCTCGTTTAAATAATAAATTTCTTTTTACCGGCCAGTTTCGCTTTTACGGGATTATCCTTATAAGTAAAATTATCACTGAGCCTCCATCCCATTGGTGTTGCTGGAGCACTTGCGCGCTTTTTAAACATGTGAATCTTAGTTTGAATTTATTTAAGTATTTGTCACTGCAACCCAATAAATAATTATTTCTATCTCTCTATCTACCATGTTATATTATTATTTAAGTGGAACAGTACAAATAATTTCATTTATGAAAATGTTGAAAATTAGTAAAATTTCTTTTTTTTTGTATCATCAACTTTCGCGAGTAAAAGACATCAACGACACCGTATTTTTTAACCGACTCCAAAAATGGAGATACTCACTTCAACTGTTTTTTTTTAATGTTTGTTACTTAATTACTCCGTGATTTATAAACCGATTTGAAAAAACTTATTTTTTTTTAAAGAGTATACTTCCAGATTGGTCCCATATTTTTTTCATCATCATCATCAGCCTGTATCTACATACATAAATGTGTTGTAAATTATTTAATTACTATTCATTCGTTTAAAATTATTTAAAATAGCTTTATCATTTCATCCAAAGGACATCCACCGTTGAACCCTACCGGCCCTACCGCCGAAGCTGAAGCCGATTACCATCGGATTTTTTAATGCGAAAATCTAACTTTACCTTTCATTTGCGTTAATATTAAGCTTAGTTGGTAAGAACGGTGGCGCTTTACCGATTAAACTGAAGATAGTTATCGCAAACTTAAAGAGAAGTCCGATTTTAGCAATCAAAAAACCCGGTGGGAATCGGCTTCAGCTTCGGCGGTAGTCGCGGTAGGGCTTTAAAGAAGACTGCCAATGTAAAAAAATAAAAAGAGTATATAGCGTATGATAGTGCGAGATAAAAAATTTAACCATTTTTTTTTTCGCCATAAGAACCCATGGCCTTTATCGTTATATAATTTCAGGCTTATTTTAAAATGTTACTTTTAAAACGGTACGTTAGTACTAATTTGTGTTTAAACAAAAGTAAGGTATCATAGATTTATGTGCCATGTGATATACTCGTATGTATATCATGTAATTTTGGGGTGTAAGTGATTCATCATCATCTTTGACCCAAAGCCAACTTCACCTGCACGCGGTGCACCCTGCTGACTGACAAACGAACCTCTGGCGAAAAGAGAGGTAGGGAGCGTAAATGTAAGCTACCGACTGGGGAATGTACCTCCACCTCACAGAATACCGCAGCCAAATAACAATCCCCTTGAGGGTTGTTGTGTTCCTGCGAGTGAGTGAGGTCACCAGAAAGGAAGGAAGGAGATGCTATGTTGGCAGCGGGGGTGGCGGCACGCAAGCGATATTTTATGTTGCGATCGTTAATATGGTTACGGTAAACGGTATTTTTGACGATGTTACGTAATTATCACCAAAGTTTTATACATGAAAAGATGCGGAAACTTGCCTGAAAAAAGAGGGATATTCATTAACCGAAAAATATTTTTTTAACACTTCAACTTCTGTTCTTGACAACATATTGTTTAATTATGTTATTTATAATATATTGCGATAATTATTATGAAAATTATTTGAAGTCTAGTTCATGAAAATCATCTTCATTTCATAATTTTCCTTTAATTTTTTTTTTTGTATATTTAATAAGTTTTCAGTCCCAAGACATTAGATTTGTAAATACTGACAACTTATGTTATTTTAGCTGCGACTGACATACCTTCTTGAGGATAATTGTAATAGATTTTTTTGTGTGTATTCGGAAGAGATTCATTGGTGTATGGTGAAATCGTAGCAAATATGTAGATGTTAATGTACAAAAAAGAGCTTTATTGCTATCGGATCCCGGAAGCGGAAATCAGCTTCCTCAGAGATACAAAGGAAAGAGAGAGTTGCGTTGGTGTGTTTCTAGGGGTCCACTTTTAGGTCTAGATTCTAACCTTTTCATTTAATCCACATCATAGATTAGTAAAACTCTACCCCCTTTGATGGTTACCTAGGAACACAATGAACATACAAAACATAGGCTTCTTGTAGATCCCTCTTAATAAAATATGTAAAAGTAAATAGAGGAGGTAGCCCGATGGAAATTGTTTCCCCTGGTAGAAATTAATGACAATTATAGTGTGGAGCGGGTGAAATGGGCTCACATATTCCAAAAAAATAAACACAATTTTTTATATTCCTTTTCCCTTTTTTCTCACTGTCTCTCTCGTCATATCTTATACCAAGTCTCACACTTAATAATAAACAATAGACTGGGTTACTATTTCATTTACAAAGTAAGATGGATCATGATTAAAACATTTGGGTTGGAGATGTACGAGATATAGAGGTTTAAATCTATTAAAAATGTTTGCTCACTGTAAAAATAAAGAAATTACTTCCATAATGGAAATTTAGTTCAAAAACTACAAAATATTCAGAGCATGTAATATTTACTAAAATTATAATAAAGTATGGTGTTATACTAAACACGAAAGTTCTTTTGAATATTCATAAATGAGAAAGGATTCTCGGAAATAATTCTTATTTTTTTTTTCTCAAACAACTACGACTGTTGAGAATAATAAATACCTGAGCGACTGAGCGTAGCTCGGTTTTTCTTCTGTAAAATAGTTTCCGAGAAACGACAAATAATATCACCGATTAAAATACGAGATAGTGTCACTGTGACCACTTTCAAAAAACAGAGCACTACTTTACTCAAGTTTATTTATTAGTTGATATGCTTTAGGTAATATATATAATATATTTTTGTATAAATTCTAAACATGTCTATACACATATTTGCATATTTCACCTACCAGCGACATGATATTTATTTACTATTTTTAAAGTTGGCTGAAAGAAATCTCATAAAGAGATAAGCTCGCCCTTGTACACCTTCTTGTTTACACTATTTTTATGTAACCATGTTATATGCAGTAAAGGCATATAGTACCACCATATAGTCGGTTGTCGAGTAATAAATTAGGATTCAGTGATCGTTTCACATCAAGCGGGTGGTAAGCTTGTTTGACACTCGGCATGGTTAATAAGAAAAACCATCGAAAAATCAAACACACCGAGAATTTATTTAGTATGAATATGATTGAAAGAAGGAAGGTGTTGGTTAACCAGCCTGCAGTTGTGACGTGACTCCGGAAGGATAATTTATTCCGTGTCGGACTCGTGGTGTAAAACTCTCCTGGAATGGAGACCATGGCAATATAAAAGACCTGTCGGGAGGTCACAGATGCGATGGAAAGACGTCTTCGTAAAGCTGGTGGCATCAACTGGATCAAAGTGGCCCAAAACATAAAGTGATGGAGGAGGTTGAAGGAGGCCTATACCTATATGGTAGAGAGTGGGCGGAGTCCTTTAGTCACTTCATCATCATCATCATCATCTCGATGATGATGAAGCGACTAAAGAACTGCATATGATATTCGAAATTGTAAATTTTCGAATTCTCTTTGCTTGTGCTTTAAAATTTTACTTCTTACCAGATTTCATGATTCTATGCCAATGGAAAGTACCCTTATAGGTTTTGTTTCGAAAATATACGGCTTAAATGGACGTATCTTTTGAGTACGCTGACTTCAAAGAAACATTCTTTTCACTGTTAAAAGACTATTTAATATGAATTCCAACCTCATACCTACGCGTTTTGTTGTAGAAAAGCGTCCGTAACAAACAAACAGACGGATAATAAAGTGATCCTTTTGCTCTTTAACATATACGGAATCTTAAAAACATTACATTGATTCACAAAATAATTCGTGCTCGCGTTGATTTATTTACAACACCATTATAAAGAGTGTCGTAAACAGATAATACGGTTATAAAGCTCGAGGCGAGTCCACCGCACATTATCACCTCGTTATGAATCATTGGACTTCCTCAGAACTGTTATTGTCTGCATTGACGTTTATATGTCTTTAAAATTGTTTCCATAGGAAGGCATTTAAATAAAACGAATGATAACAAAATCGTGGGATATAGTTTGGTGCTACCGCTACAAATCTATCCATCTATCCATAGCAGCCTTTATTTTATCCTTCGTAGTACATAGGCCGCCTCCATGTCTTTCTATTTCTGCCTCTCCCGTGCCACTTGCATCCATTGCGGCCTGCGTGACGCATGATGTCGTCGGCATTGCGGGGTGTCTTCTACCTCGCGTGTTGGCCCACGGTCGCCACTCCACGACATTTCTGCCCCCTAGCCAAGTGTAATTCGTGTCGTAACGAACGTTAGATAGATCACGTGACATTTGTCAATTTGAACATTTTAGTATGAGCTCCACAGTTCAAATTAGCGATCGCTACGCTTTTCTACTTCGCAAACTGCCATTTGGCTAGCCCCCCTAGTCCTCCGATTTGAGTACATCCTTGCTACAATCCATCATTTCCATCCGAAATTCAATCACACCACTGGATAGATGAAGGATCAAAGACTTTATTACGCTAAGTAAGGACTATGGAATATCACGTGCGGGGAGGGGGAAACGTGGCTATTTTGAGATAAGATAATTTTAGTGCATATAATGTATTCACTTCCAACACACGGCCGTGTCCATGAGACAGCCATGCCCCATTTGTTGTTCATTTATTTATTTGTTGAGGAGCTAGATGACGTCGTTGCTCGTATCAATCAATCTATTCGATCACGCTAGTAAATCAACGTCGACCGCAGCCTGTACACGGATGGGTTCATTTATCTGTAGTGTATCTCTCCGTGTTTCAAAGGGCACGTTAAGCCTGTTGTCGTTAGATGATAGTCGTTCAGCCAAGACAGTGGCCTTTAGGCTGCTTGAAAACACCTCACCAACCAGCAGTTTAGCAGTGTGATTGTTATGTATTCCGTTTTTAACATAGTGAAATACGTATGTGGCTCACGCAATGTATGAGTGATCAAGGGTATTTAAGATGGAGGTATAGCGAAGTACATACATTGATGTCTTGATAAAACCTCGTAATTGTTAATAGTTAGAAAAAAAACATTATTTAAAGACCATGGTTAGTAAGCTTTGTAACAGAACACGCCTAACACGTCCAAGAAAATGAATTATGTCCCTGAAAAAGGCAATAGAATATTTTTCGATCTGTTAATCAATATAAAATGTCTTTGCTAAAAGTTGCCATTTCTCCACTCGCAACAAAACTAAATAACAACAATTTTTGTTTGACTAAAATGTCCCAAAAAGTTTAAGTTTTTTTTAAAGGCGGCACTAGAGTGCGAATGTTAAACTATGAATGAATGAATATTTTTATATAATTGTTATTTAAATCTTAACAAGATTTTTTTATAACACTTACGGTGGTAAACAAGCATACGAACCGCCCAATGTGTTACGCCGAACAGTTACCATGTATTTTTCGCGCATTATTTTCGTTCGCGGCCTAAAATATTTACGAAACTGCTACGCTAACGCATCGCTAATTTTTGTGGGGAATCGCTTTAATCCGGGGAAAAAAAACCACGTCATTCCGTCAGATTCGAGCACGCTATTTCGTACCCTATTACCTAACCGGAACGAGCTCTAACTTGCTGGACGGCATTCCTTAAGGTGGATGATCTAAACTATGTGCCGTTATCCCGGCCGTGCCGTGGGCCGGCCGCGGCCGCCGGTGGGCAGGCCGACCTCACGCCACTGACACAGTTGCTTGACGCAAATGAAAGGAAAACAGTGATTGGCGCAATTCATGAGCTTCAGCGACTTATTTTATTTTTTTGTTTTTCCTTTATGTTACGACTAATGCCTGGTACCAACCATGCACACAACCTAGGTGATGTAAAGCGGTTACCGTAGCTAGATGGTCGCAACATGAGGAGTTGGAACCCCCATTGCTAACATAGTATCTGCTAACATCTGGTGGCCACTCGCACTTGCAGGAAAATAACATTTTTCAACAGCATTGTTATTTGGCTGCGGTATTCTGTGAGGTGGGAAATACTCCCCCAGTCGGGTTCCTCATGCCCTACCTCTCTTTCACCACTGTCCTGTTAACTTAACGGCTGGGTAGGTAGGTACGCCACGTCCAGGCGAGATTGGCTTTGGATCTAAAGGCGAGCCTCATGTACCACGTCAAGTGCCAAAGAGATACTATGATACTATGAAATCCAGTTATCGCAACCTTTTCACGATTGCTTAAATGCTTTGATATTTGTCAATTTCAATATTTTTTTACAAATTATACAACGCTAACTGGTCCCAAACTAATCAAAATTTGAACTATGGGTACTAGATAATTGATAAATAATACATTTATTTTAAAACATTTTTTTGTACATACATACATATAATAAACACACCGAGACCAAGACAAACAGATATGTTCATGCACGCTAATATTTGTCTAGTGTGGGTATCGAAAGCGCGACTCTCGGAGTCATATAGCCATTCGACCAGCGAGCTCGTCGATATGCCCTTCCTTACTCTTTCGCTACAGCTTCATTTATTAATCGGCTCATGTAGGTGACGTTGACTGGTGAGAAGGTAATGGTAAGACAAACTTTTAAATTAAATTATTGTATTGTGCTATATGCATGACCTCATGTTACGACTCAGCTACTAACACTAAGAGTGGTAATGCACTGCATCCGAATCCAATCCGAAATCGGACGTATTTAATATCCCTTACTTTAGCACTGCGGTTATGGTATGTAACAGGTAAGCAAGGGTTATTGAATGCGTCCGAGTTCAGATCGGTTTCGGATGCAGTGCGTAACCGCTCTAAGTCTATGTTTTGACCTAATATGTACTAGGAATTAAATGTTACATAAAAATATTGTAATGTTTAGGGGTAAAATTAGCAAGGATCCCTCCCGTTAAAGCGTAGGTAGGTATATATTTTATTGAAAAAAAAAACGAAATTTGATTAATAAAATAAAAGCTGAAAACGATGCTTAGCTTAATAATTTCAAAATATTATCTTAAAATTATGAACAATAAATGGAGAAATATGAAGAAATTCTAATAAATATATCTATGTTGACATTGTTTAATGTTGATCCTAATATTTTTGTTTATATTTGGACAATAAATGGAGAAATATGAAGAAATTGTAATAAATATATCTATGTTGACATTGTTTAATTTTGTTTATATTTGGACCAAAATTATGATGTTCCGAGAATTGTAGCTAACGTATCTTGAACTGCATTGCTATACGAGATCAAATAAAGAAGAGTTCATTTTTCATTTTAAATTTGATATATCTTCACTCATGACTAACGTACATATTTGAAATATTAATAAAAATTCACAAGACGATCAGACTAATATAGAGGCCAGACATGTAATTACTACGTACTGTACAGTTTTCCTTATAATACAATAAAGGTCACCCCGCTGCGTCTCACTAATCGCGTCTGAGGCCGCCAAACGCCCAAGACCGTTACCCGATGACCTAATGCTGAGGCAGAGAAATCGCCCGGCGGCCGCGGCCGCCCGCAGCCCGCCGCCGCCCGTGTCGCGCGCCGAAAACGAAAGTACCTACGTGCGTGCCTCGGCCGCGTCGCGTACTCGTCGCACATACGATACGACACATTAAAATGTATTGCCAAGGAGAAGAGTCAATTTTCAGAGGAAGATATAGTCAAAATTCAGGTCCGATCTAGTCTCCATCTCGCAAATGTCTAATTTGGTATTCTCTTATCACAATATGAAACTACATTATATTCAGTGGCGTAACTATACCACCAGGGTCCCGTGGCAAATTCTTCAGATAGGCCTTTCGAGGATGGAGCCCTCTCTAATAAATAATGTAAGTAAAGTATAATGTACCTAACTAAAGAAGTATTTTGTACATTTTTGGTTAATAGTCTGTAATTTTACTTTCAAGAAATATGATAATCTACCAACCTATTAAAATTTTAAATGTTGTATATTTACAGCTTAACTTTAAAAAAAAGCTATTTTTGTACTAAGCTTTCGAGCCTGGGGCCCCCTTAGTCCGGGTGCCCGGGGCATTTAGCCCGCTCTGACACCCTGTATTTACGCCACTGATTATATTTATATCGAAACATGACCGAAAATTAAAAAAATATTAAGTATAGATTTATTTATTTTAGTTAATATTATTTTACCAGCAATAAGAATTCATAATAATTAGTTAGTATAATCAAGTATATAATTTTAGTCAATTGCCTATTCAATCTTGATTCGACCAACTTTTGTTCTGTGATCGTAGAAAAAATACGAAAATTGGTCTTCTGAGCTTCGCCCTTCACTGTTTTCGAATTAAATTCTGTGACTGGAAGGCTGAATCGATATTGGGTCTAAATTATTTAGAGCTGGTTGTATTTTACATAACTATTGATAATTTATGTAAAATAAATTGCGGGAAGCTTCACGTTATATACTTAATCTATGAAGAGAAAAAAGTACATTAAACAAAGATGTTTGTGCCAACTCACAAGCTGTCGTGGAATATTAACGCTGTAATATCAGCGTATTACTCATTCACAGCATTATTGCTGAGGTAGGTACCAACGTCAAAGTAGATATAGCGCCGCCCCGCACGTCAAGGTTGAGACTGCAGTTTAATTTAAACTAGCGACCCGGCATCGCACGGGTGCAATGCCGATACTAAAAGTCTTTGCACATTGTCCTATGCAGTCGACAGTATCCAGTAGACAGCCCAGACAGTCCCGGCCGGTACCGCCACAACCGTTATGTCCCTACATTTTAAATCTGTAATGTCTTCGAAAATATTCATTTAAATTACATGCTGTAAAGGGCCATATTGATCTATATTCAATGGACGATGTATTTGGATAAGGATTAATGCTGTATTGCTTAAAATCGCATCGTAAATAATATAATCCATTATTTCTCTTAAAACCTAAAGGATAAAAAACGGTTATTGTGGGTTATCCCTAAGAGATAGACATATACCATCGCGGACTTTTTTGTAGACCATTTTAAGGTGAACAGTACTGTACTACATTATTTTGATGTATCTCGTAGGGTTTAGCCAGCGTTTGCAATATAATCGCAAAAAAAATGTGTTTATTTACGACATCACATTGGAAACCTCGAAAATTATCAGTGTTTCTCTACTACGTTATACATGTATTAGGTTGGGGAAAAAGTCTTTTCGTATTTTATATGAAAATTCAAAACATTTTTTAATAAAGTTTATTTACATTTAACTAAAGTATGTAGGTGCCATTTTGTTCGATAACTTTTTGCCATCTTGTAGGTACAGACATGATGCCATTACTATAGAAATTTTGGGACTTCTGTTCAAAAAACCACGACAAGTGGTTTTGGCAGTCTTCTCGTGATGTTAACCTGACATTGCCTAAATAATTCTGAAGAGACCAAAACAGGTGGAAATCAGAAGGTGCAAGGTCAGGACTATACGGCGAATGCATTAACCTCCCAGTCAAACTCTCTTAATTTTTGCTGAGTGGCTAAAGATGTGTGAGGTCTAGCGTTATCATGATGAAAAATCACACCCCTTCTGTTAATTAATTCCGACCGCTTTCTCTCAACTTTTTGCTTTCATCTCATCAGTTGTTCACAGTAGAGTTCAGAATCGATAGTCCTGCCTGGCGGTAACAGCTCATAATGAATAATGCCCTTCCAATCCCACCATACACACAGCATCACCTTGTTGCGGGTTAACCCGGGTTTTGCCAGAGTCTGTGAAGCCTGACCGGCCTTTGACCACGACACGTTCTTGTCGTACGTGATCCACTTTTCATCACCAGTTATAAGCTTCTTCAAAAACGGTTCGCTTTCATTACGTCTTAGTAAAGAATCGCAAATGAGTACACGGTTCATTAGGTTTCTTTCAGTGAGATCGTGAGGCACCCAAATATCGAGCTTTTTAGTGTACCCAGCTTTTTTCAAATGCGCCAAAACTATTTTGTGGTCAATTCCTAATTCTTCAGCTACGTCATAACTACTGATATGCCGATATTGCTCCACTTTTTCAAAAATGGCATCCATTTTATCCGTAACAGGGCGACCAGAGCGACGTGCATCTTTCACATCAAAATTTCCTGATTGAAAACGCTTAAACCAAATTTGTGCTACTCTCACAGACACTGCACTAGGTCCATAAACGTCACAAATTTTTTTCGCAGCTTGCGTTGCATTGTTACCTTTTTTGTAGTAAAATTTTAAAATGAATCGAATTTCTTCATTAGATTCACTCATCTTGACAGTAAAAAAAACAAATGAAAATCACACATTTACCTAATTTGAATTTGGAATTATCTTTTTTAAAATTTAAACTTTTTAAAGATATCAAAACCTTTCAGATACAAATGGTATAACCAAAGAGATTTTATTACAAGTTCATACATACTATAATGCGAAAAGACTTTTTCCCCTACCTATTATTATGCATATAAACCTTCCATAATAAACACTCTATCTATTAAAAAAACCGCATCAAAATTCGTTTAGTAGTTTTAAAGAACTAAGCATACATAGGGACGAACAGACAGAGAAAGCGACTTTGTTTTATAATATGTAGTGATTGAAAAAGTTCCTAGTAGCATGGTAGGGACAAGAGTTAATTTAATTTAATTAACTCCTGTCCCATGCTACCTAAAACTTTTTATGACGATTAACTACCAAGTCTTCTTTAGCTCATTTGCTGTTCGTGCAGCACTGCTCTGGAAATACAAGACGATATCACTGTGACCACTTTCAAAAAGACATTAACACAGCACTACTTTCCTCGTCTTATTAATCCCAGTGCTGGGATACGGGTCTCCCCTTAATCGAAAGGGTTTAGAACATACTCCACCACGCTGCTCAACGCTTATACACGCCGAAAAGTCATTGTTGGAAATGAATAGGCTCCAAAACCACTGAACCGATTTTGATGAAACTTGCCACAATTAAAGACCTCGATATGGTTCCTTGAAGAATGATCATGAAATACATTTTCCATTGAAATCAATAGAAAACTTACAATCGGCCAATCTACTCACTCCAACTCAACCTCGATTTCGGTTCCGTGGGCTAGAATCTCCCTTTTATTATAGTAGTCTGTGGGCTAGAATCCGGCCTAGTAATTAATTACAAGTATCTGTTGTTATAGTATTATGTTCATAATATTATGTCTATGTATATAATAATAATAAATTTAATAAATTTATTCATTCACTTCTCACAAGGTACACATTCAGACTCGTTATGTTTGCATAATTTGCCTACCAGCCAAATAACATTGTTGTACTATCATTAATGTTCGCTAGAAGAAATCTTCTAAAGAGCTCGTCCTTGTACATGTACAACACTTGTATTGCACTATCTTATATCCATACTAGCTGACCCGACAGACGTTGTCCTGTCTTCATAACAATGAATATTGAATTCGAATGGGGATGTTTGATATTTTTTCTGACATTAGATGTCGCTAGGTAGGCGTCTGGTCCAGATTGTCAAAATGTACTGAATTTTTTGACAGTGAAACTTTAAGACGACAAGACAACACAAGACGTAATCGTCTCGATTTTGCGCCACATAAAACATATCAACTCTTGCTTAAGGGAAATTTACAGGTTTCACCGCGATTTCATTTTAATGGAGTATCAGTTGCTAATAGAAGTTTGGTTTGTTACTTGGGTTTGCTTTTGGATAGAAATTTTAATTATATCGAACACATGAAGCAAGTAGGTGAAAAAGCAAAAAATAATTTCTATGCCTTAACACGAATTTCTACCTCTACATTAACTTTCAAAACGTTAAAAACTAATTATACCGCCACATATTTGGTTGTGTTACGTACGGTTCACCTGCGTGGGCAGATAGGGCTACTATAGGTGCAGCACGTCGTAAATTGCTTCAAAGCCAGCGCCTTGCTCTGATATTTTTATGTAAGTCGTATAGAACTGTAAGCACCGAGGCACTACCCGTGCTAGCAGGTGTGTTAGCAGTAGACTTAGAAGTACAACGCCGCGCTTCAATGTACTATACATCTAAAAATATGGTCCCTGATTTCTTGAAAACGCGTGATCGTGAAAAAATAGTTAGACTGTTCAAACCTATTAATGAAGTATTTGAAACATTACTGTCTGAATGGCAGGAAAGGTGGGAAACTTCTACCAAAGGACGCCACTTGTATCTGTTCTTTCAATCGGTAAGAGATAGATTAAAGAAAAAGTGGTTAGAAATCGACCACCCCGTTGCGCAATTTTTAACTGGACATGGCAATTTTAAAGCTAAACTCTTTTCGTTTAAATTAGTGCCGTCGCCCTTATGCGAATGTTCTACTGCTAATTCTGAATTCGATCAAACAGCACACCATGTTCTCTGGGAGTGTGATCTTTGGCGGCGGGAGCGTGATGACATGTTGAATTATTTATTTATTTTTATTTATTTAAAATCTTTATTGACCACAAATGATTAATAAGGGTACAAAAGGCGGACTTAATGCTAAAAGCATTCTCTACCAGTCAACCTTCGGGACAAGCAGAAAATCACGAATGCGGTTCTGAAGAATCGAAACAAAATCAGATTTAACTACTAAAATATAATACTACAACTAATAAAATAGAATTAATAATTGCTACAGAAAATATTATAAACATACATATCATAATTATATATTTAATAAACATACATATACATACATAGAAATACATAAATTCAGCGATGATGATGAGGATGATGATGATGAGTCAGTGTTTAGTTAGACCGTCTAAAAGATATGCATGGGTTTTCTTTTTGAAATTAAATTTGCCCGAAATTGCCCTAACAGACTCAGGTAGCGCGTTCCAGAGGCGTGAAGCTTGTAATGTGAAGGAGTCAGACATAAAACCAGAGTGGTAAAGTGGAATAGAAAGTAGACGTGTATTGTCAGAACGTAGTTGGAGACTATGGGAATCACAAAGATACTGGAATTTGCATTTTAAGTAATCTGGACTTAGGGGATTGGTTAAAATTGAGTGAAGTACACAAAGCAATCTTTGCTGCCTGCGCTGACGAATAGGAAGCCATTTAAGTTGAGACCGGTATGAAGAGATATGGTCAAATTTTCGAAGGCAAAAGATGAAACGAATAGCGTTGTTGATGAGCCGGTCCAACTTATTAAGAAGATCTACATTTAGGTCCGGATAACAGACATCAGCATAATCAATGATTGGAAGAATTAGTGAAATAACGAGAGTGACCTTAGTGCTAAATGGAAGAAAATTTCTAAACCGATTGAGGGATCTTAATGCCGATATGACTGCACGACTCACTTCAGTTATTTGCGGTTTCCAGCTCAGAGTGGAGTCGATATGGAGACCAAGGTTTTTAACGCTACGACTGAATGGAATAACAGAGTTATCAAACATGACAGGCGACACAGAACTGAAATCAATCCTGGCAATCTGTCTAGAGCTGCCCACCACTAAAGCTTGACATTTAGCTGGGTTGACGGGTATACCAAAATCCTTCGACCAAGAACTAATGTTGCCAAGATTAACATTTAAGTTCGCGATTGCAGTATTTATATTATCTGTTGTTGTCTGCACATATATTTGTAAGTCGTCAGCATAAAAATGGTAAGAACAACTGAGCGAAAAGGAGAGGAAATTTATGAAAATGGAAAATAGTAAGGGGGATAGGATTCCTCCCTGTGGTACGCCAGTAGATAGATCTTTCCACTCTGATAGTTCACGACCTAAACGCACAGCTTGTTGGCGTCCACGAAGGTATGATGAATACCATTTCAGTGCAATAGACGAGAAATTGTGACGTTCTAATATAGCAAGCAGAATATCGTGGTCCACCATATTGAAGGCGTTAGAAAAATCTATAAGTATGAGAATGGTGACCAGTTTATTCTCCATGCCTAGCCGGATATCTTCAGTGACTTTAAGTAGTGCAGTAGTAGTACTGTGCCCAGGACGAAAACCAGACTGAAGTGGGCTAATGAGGCAGTTAGAATATATATATGATGACACCTGTTTGTGCGCTGCGGCTTCTGATATTTTAGAGAGAAATGGTAAGATTCATTGCAAGTTGCATCCGGCGTAGTATATTATTCAGATTTGGTAGCAACAGGGGAGAATTACCAGCGTTCAGACGATTTTGCAATTCATATTAATGGAATCGATGTGTTAGGCAACAACTCAATGTTTTAAGGTCCCCAATAGTGTTAGAAACTTAAAATCCGTGGTGCACGGCAGTTGAGCTTCACTTGACTAGCCATCTCTTTAGGCTTTTAATGCCTTATTTGCCATATTGCTGTCTCTCACATTGCTAAGAGGGGAAGTCAAATTCTAAAAGCTTCCTACTCCTACTAATTTCTTCTGATTAAATTCGTTGTGAGTTCCAAGGCAGCCGTAGTTTTTACCCCTGGGACTGCAATGGACTTCATTGTTCATTGCCTTTTTGGCGGTGGCCCTGTTAATCCTGGCTACACAGGAGATACAGTGGTGGGAATGTGTGGTGGGCCCCCGTCCCATTTAAAAAAAAAAGATGCTATGAATTGACAAATGATTGGACTCTACGCTACAATGCTGCCAAAATACCCACTCTAATGACTGTCAGTTCTGTCAATCGACAAAGTTAAGTTTTCTTAATTTTAGAGAGAAGTTAAGATGATCGTTAAATTTTCTAATTTTCCACGCAACTTTCTTATTTTTTTCTTTCATAAGTACCTTCTTCTGACAATACCAAATATAACATAAAAAGAAATAGCGGTAGAGCCGTTCACGCGTCATGCCGTGAACGAGGGAAATAGGGATTCATTATTATATATATAGATTTCAACTTAGGTAGGTAACCTATATCATTAATTAATATAACTTTTTTTTTGTGGATATCAACAGTTACCTTATTCAAACTTAAACTATAAACAATACATACAATTCAACTATAAAACTAAAGTACCTAAAATTAAATAACACTTAAATAAAACTAACCTAAAACTAAAATAAATATAAAAAGTTTGGCCCATGTGGCATCGTTCCCAAGATGCTAGCAGCATTACCTCGCTGGATGGCTAAACTGATCCTTTGGGCGAGGAATGTGCCAGATCTTGGGTCACCAGTTACGTAGACCAATCTTTTTCCTATTTTTTTTTACAAACCTTTTTGTGCTGGGACCATAACATAGCATAATACTACTATGAATCATGCAAGGAATTATATACATTCCCTGCTCAGCGTTCACGGCAAGGTGTTACAAATTAAATAATAATCATAATATTTATTGATGTTCATCAAACACACGAAGGACCAGCCGGTCACACGAGTGGCATAGCAACAAAAAGTCATCGGTGCAGCTAGCGGCGATCGATCATGCTTTCCCCCGGTCGTTGACCGCGCGAAAGTCTGTGATACAACCACTTGCATCTGGCTTTTGTGCACATCACACTTCACGCCGTTTGGTAATATTACTGGCGTTACGAATACGAATAACTTATCGTATTTTAACGAAAAATTGACCTCATGTTTGAATCTACAGCATGGGGTTCTTCAAAAAGGGCGTTAAGAGGTTTTTACAGGGTCGGCAACGCGCGTTTGATGCCCCTGGTGTTACATGCGTTCATAGGCTACGGTAACTGCTTTCCATCAGGCGGGCCGTATGCTTGTTTTCCACTTTAGTGGTATAAAAAAAAACTAATTCAATTTCAAATGAGAAGTTCGATGGCGTCGTTGCGCGTGTCAGTCTTATCGAACACTCATGTTAAGCGACGTCGACCATAGTCTGTCCATGAAAGGCTTTATTTATCGAGTTCCTCCATACTTCGGAGGGCACGTTAAGCCAATGGTACCAGCTATTGTCATTAGATAGGTAAGCCAAGTCAGTGGTCTTTAGGCGGCTTGAAAACACTGGCCTCCGCCAACCTGCAGTTGAGCAGCGAGGTGGAGTACGCTCTAAATCTATTCGATTAAGGGGAGGCCCGTATCTCAGCAGTAGACTGAATAAGGGTAGACGACGACGAACGATATATTTTTAATAGCTTTAGTTTGTAGTCTAGACCTAGTCAGGACCTAGGCAAGTGTTGTTTAAATCTTGCTAGAAAAATATGCACTCGAATAACAAAAACTTTTTGAGAAAATCGCTAGCATACGAGTATATGCGGATCAGGACGTTCTTTCCAGCGTGTATTCTGAATGAAAAAGGAAAATACAAAATTGATCCACAAAAAAAATATCTGATTTGCACATCACATTATATCCTGCATTTGATGTCAAGTCGTCAAGGGTAGATAGAGTAGCGCTAATTGCAGTGATAACGACCCTTCACATTTAGTCTTCATCGACGCTTTCCATCAGGGATGTGCAGACATTTTGGCTAGTCATTTAGCTTACACATTCGAGTCTCAACAACCCTTATAAAAAAGTTTAATGTTTTGCGCCTCTTCTACTCGCATCCAGTCACTTTCAACCGGTCTTCTAAAGTAATCTATACATTTTTTTACTTTTTTGTTCTTCTGCTAAGATTTTTTTTTTCAAAGTTTCAAAGGAATGATTTGACGAGCGCGGTATTCGAATGGTTAGCCGGTGTATGTAAGTACCATTACCTCATTCCCTTAATGTAATGAAAAATGAAACTGATTTATCAAACATCATCATCATCATCATCATCAATCTCTATCTATCATATCACTGCTGCATATAGTCCTCCCCTAATGCTTTCCACCAATTGGGTCAGTAATGGCAGATGGTGTAGTGTAGGGAAATGATATTTACCCACCATTACTACACATTGACGGTGGTCGAATGGTAAGCCACTTTGACTCCAAGATCGGGGGCTCGATCCCCAAAGAACAAATATTTGTGTGCATGAACATGTCTGTTTGTCTTGGTTTGGGTGTTTTTATGTATTAGGTGTTTTTATGTCTTTACAAAAAAGTATTATATTTAGTACCCATAGTACAAACTTTGCTTAGTTTGGGACTAGATGGCCGTGTGTAATTTGTCCAGGAAGATAATTATAAATATAAATAAGTATATTTTTTTATTATTTCTATTTATAATGCTATTTGCATACGTATGCCATTAATTGTTTTTTTAATGAGCTATAATTAATCAGTTTATTTTACATCGTGATTAGATATGATGATAGCATCGCTCATTAAAACTGTCATTCCAATATACGTGAACAACTTTACTCAATAATTACCGCAAGCGTGTCTCATGACATTGTATAATTTTCTTGTCTGTCCAATTAGGTCCAGCAGGCCGCATTCATAGGCCGCCCCTTTAAACTTCCACACTACAACTTTAGAGTATTTATAAAGATAAAGATATTTTTATTTATTAACATGCGTTTACTTTAGTAAGCAGAGTGAGCTTTTGATATAAAATAGTGTCTACATGTTAACTTTTACAAACGCAGGTACAAATTTTGGTTGTGTTACGATGTTAATTAAAACTTAACTAAAATTATCATAAAGTAAACTAATTAAAATATATTTGACAAATTTGCAATATGCTTTTATAAATTACCTTTGTCATTTTCCTCACTTTGTCATTTTCCTAAGCTTACATTTTTCCTCCATTCTTAGGTTGACTGGAAGAGATCGAATGGCGATAAGACCGTCCATGTTTCTTACTGAACTGTATTTTTCTTCTAGTGCAATAAATTTAATTATATATTTTTCTATGTGTTATAAGTATGTATTTACAAAAACAAATGTATTTAAGTACATTTATCAGTTGTCTAGTACCCATAACACAAGCTTTGAGCTTAATTTGGGACTAGATGGCGCTGTGTAAATTGTCCAGAAATATATATTTATTTATTATATTGTATTGTGAATATAATAAATATAAGGTACACATGTATTGTGTTGCGTGTGTCTGTCCAATTCGTTTTACATTACGGCTACAATTTTTCCTGGCAAAATATGTATGACAATGTCACGAGTACATACTGTAAAGTACAGCACGCAGTACGCAGTTGATTCGTACGGTACATTTAAATAAGTACTATCAGCATCAACTTATATTCAGCCCACTGCTGGGATTCGGATCTCGCCGCAGACAAAGAGCGTTAAAAATATTCCACCACGCTGCTCCACTGCAAGTTGGTGAGAATTATGAATGGATAGTAATAAATCGAACATCTAAAATTATAATTTTGCCAATTTTATAAAACTGGCCGACTATTAAACTAACTTGCGCGCGCTTCGCACTGTCAACCTTATGGCCAACGATTTGGATCTATTTATGTGTAGTCTGAGTGAATTTACAAGGGTGGGACTATATGCCGTAAGGTATAAGGTGTAAAAAATAGTCAATTTATGTTATTAAGTAGTATATTGGTGTTTTTAGGGTTCCGAACCTCAAAAGGAAAAACGGAACCCTTATAAGATCACTTTGTTGTCCGTCTGTCTGTCTGTCTGTCTGTCTGTCTGTCTGTCTGTCTGTCTGTCTGTCTGTCAAGAATTT